>OU611889.1:22500-10022500 GCA_914767815.1 Eupsilia transversa
CCAATAACACCGTAGGTCGCTAGTTCGCGCGGAGACGCGTCTTTTGACACCTCGCACGTGCGCCTAGCGCATATAGAACCGCGAAAAATTTAAAACATCATTTCAAAAACTATAAATATATTGGGTTCCTTACCTAAAGAATTCCACCTTAGGGATACAACATTTTGATAAAATCGTTATAACTGTGCTTCCTGGTGACGCATTTTCACGCGGTTTTCAGCTATTTAATTTTCAATAGGCTCCGTCCTACTTTTTGACGAAGAAAAATTGACAATTTTCACGAAAAACATTTTTCTTCTATAGACTTAGAACAAAAATTCTCAAAATTTCTCTTAATTAATTTTTATTTCAAAATCTATCTCCAAAATTATATTTGTTTTAGTTTCAATAGATACTTACCTGCCTTACCTGTATTCCTGTGCGCGTTCCGCGAACTCGAGTCCCGTTTGGTAGTCGTAATTCCTGGTTTTTACTCATTTTTGGTCAAAAACACCCGTTTTTTCCACGAAAAACCCTACATTTTGTTCCATTTAAATTCCAATAACACCGTAGGTCGCTAGTTCGCGCGGAGACGCGTCTTTTGACACCTCGCACGTGCGCCTAGCGCATATAGAACCGCGAAAAATTTAAAACATCATTTCAAAAACTATAAATATATTGGGTTCCTTACCTAAAGAATTCCACCTTAGGGATACAACATTTTGATAAAATCGTTATAACTGTGCTTCCTGGTGACGCATTTTCACGCGGTTTTCAGCTATTTAATTTTCAATAGGCTCCGTCCTACTTTTTGACGAAGAAAAATTGACAATTTTCACGAAAAACATTTTTCTTCTATAGACTTAGAACAAAAATTCTCAAAATTTCTCTTAATTAATTTTTATTTCAAAATCTATCTCCAAAATTATATTTGTTTTAGTTTCAATAGATACTTACCTGCCTTACCTGTATTCCTGTGCGCGTTCCGCGAACTCGAGTCCCGTTTGGTAGTCGTAATTCCTGGTTTTTACTCATTTTTGGTCAAAAACACCCGTTTTTCCACGAAAAACCCTACATTTTGTTCCATTTAAATTCCAATAACACCGTAGGTCGCTAGTTCGCGCGGAGACGCGTCTTTTGACACCTCGCACGTGCGCCTAGCGCATATAGAACCGCGAAAAATTTAAAACATCATTTCAAAAACTATAAATATATTGGGTTCCTTACCTAAAGAATTCCACCTTAGGGATACAACATTTTGATAAAATCGTTATAACTGTGCTTCCTGGTGACGCATTTTCACGCGGTTTTCAGCTATTTAATTTTCAATAGGCTCCGTCCTACTTTTTGACGAAGAAAAATTGACAATTTTCACGAAAAACATTTTTCTTCTATAGACTTAGAACAAAAATTCTCAAAATTTCTCTTAATTAATTTTTATTTCAAAATCTATCTCCAAAATTATATTTGTTTTAGTTTCAATAGATACTTACCTGCCTTACCTGTATTCCTGTGCGCGTTCCGCGAACTCGAGTAGTCCCGTTTGGTAGTCGTAATTCCTGGTTTTTACTCATTTTTGGTCAAAAACACCCGTTTTTCCACGAAAAACCCTACATTTTGTTCATTAAATTCCAATAACACCGTAGGTCGCTAGTTCGCGCGGAGACGCGTCTTTTGACACCTCGCACGTGCGCCTAGCGCATATAGAACCGCGAAAAATTTAAAACATCATTCAAAAACTATAAATATATTGGGTTCCATTACCTAAAGAATTCCACCTTAGGGATACAACATTTTGATAAAATCGTTATAACTGTGCTTCCTGGTGGACGCATTTTCACGCGGTTTTCAGCTATTTAATTTTCAATAGGCTCCGTCCTACTTTTTGACGAAGAAAATTGACAATTTTCACGAAAAACATTTTTCTTCTATAGACTTAGAACAAAAATTCTCAAAATTTCTCTTTATTTATTTTTATTTCAAAATCTATCTCCAAAATTATATTTGTTTTAGTTTCAATAGATACTTACCTGCCTTACCTGTATTCCTGTGCGCGTTCCGCGAACTCGAGTCCCGTTTGGTAGTCGTAATTCCTGGTTTTTACTCATTTTTGGTCAAAAACACCCGTTTTTCCACGAAAAACCCTACATTTTGTTCCATTTAAATTCCAATAACACCGTAGGTCGCTAGTTCGCGCGGAGACGCGTCTTTTGACACCTCGCACGTGCGCCTAGCGCATATAGAAACCGCGAAAAATTTAAAACATCATTTCAAAAACTATAAATATATTGGGTTCCTTACCTAAAGAATTCCACCTTAGGGATACAACATTTTGATAAAATCGTTATAACTGTGCTTCCTGGTGACGCATTTTCACGCGGTTTTCAGCTATTTAATTTTCAATAGGCTCCGTCCTACTTTTTGACGAAGAAAAATTGACAATTTTCACGAAAAACATTTTTCTTCTATAGACTTAGAACAAAAATTCTCAAAATTTCTCTTAATTAATTTTTATTTCAAAATCTATCTCCAAAATTATATTTGTTTTAGTTTCAATAGATACTTACCTGCCTTACCTGTATTCCTGTGCGCGTTCCGCGAACTCGAGTCCCGTTTGGTAGTCGTAATTCCTGGTTTTTACTCATTTTTGGTCAAAAACAACCCGTTTTTCCACGAAAAACCCTACATTTTGTTCCATTTAAATTCAATAACACCGTAGGTCGCTAGTTCGCGCGGAGACGCGTCTTTTTGACACCTCGCACGTGCGCCTAGCGCATATAGAACCGCGAAAAATTTAAAACATCATTTCAAAAACTATAAATATATTGGGTTCCTTACCTAAAGAATTCCACCTTAGGGATACAACATTTTGATAAAATCGTTATAACTGTGCTTCCTGGTGACGCATTTTCACGCGGTTTTCAGCTATTTAATTTTCAATAGGCTCCGTCCTACTTTTTGACGAAGAAAAATTGACAATTTTCACGAAAAACATTTTTCTTCTATAGACTTAGAACAAAAATTCTCAAAATTTCTCTTAATTAATTTTTATTTCAAAATCTATCTCCAAAATTATATTTGTTTTAGTTTCAATAGATACTTACCTGCCTTACCTGTATTCCTGTGCGCGTTCCGCGAACTCGAGTCCCGTTTGGTAGTCGTAATTCCTGGTTTTTACTCATTTTGGTCAAAAACACCCGTTTTTCCACGAAAAACCCTACATTTTGTTCCATTTAAATCCAATAACACCGTAGGTCGCTAGTTCGCGCGGAGACGCGTCTTTTGACACCTCGCACGTGCGCCTAGCGCATATAGAACCGCGAAAAATTTAAAACATCATTTCAAAAACTATAAATATATTGGGTTCCTTACCTAAAGAATTCCACCTTAGGGATACAACATTTTGATAAAATCGTTATAACTGTGCTTCCTGGTGACGCATTTTCACGCGGTTTTCAGCTATTTAATTTTCAATAGGCTCCGTCCCTACTTTTTTGACGAAGAAAAATTGACAATTTTCACGAAAAACATTTTTCTTCTATAGACTTAGAACAAAAATTCTCAAAATTTCTCTTAATTAATTTTTATTTCAAAATCTATCTCCAAAATTATATTTGTTTTAGTTTCAATAGATACTTACCTGCCTTACCTGTATTCCTGTGCGCGTTCCGCGAACTCGAGTCCCGTTTGGTAGTCGTAATTCCTGGTTTTTACTCATTTTTGGTCAAAAAACACCCGTTTTTCCACGAAAAACCCTACATTTTGTTCCATTTAAATTCCAATAACACCGTAGGTCGCTAGTTCGCGCGGAGACGCGTCTTTTGACACCTCGCACGTGCGCCTAGCGCATATAGAACCGCGAAAAATTTAAGACATCATTTCAAAAACTATAAATATATTGGGTTCCTTACCTAAAGAATTCCACCTTAGGGATACAACATTTTGATAAAATCGTTATAACTGTGCTTCCTGGTGACGCATTTTCACGCGGTTTTCAGCTATTTAATTTTCAATAGGCTCCGTCCTACTTTTTGACGAAGAAAAATTGACAATTTTCACGAAAAACATTTTTCTTCTATAGACTTAGAACAAAAATTCTCAAAATTTCTCTTAATTAATTTTTATTTCAAAATCTATCTCCAAAATTATATTTGTTTTAGTTTCAATAGATACTTACCTGCCTTACCTGTATTCCTGTGCGCGTTCCGCGAACTCGAGTCCCGTTTGGTAGTCGTAATTCCTGGTTTTTACTCATTTTTGGTCAAAAACACCCGTTTTTCCACGAAAAACCCTACATTTTGTTCCATTTAAATTCCAATAACACCGTAGGTCGCTAGTTCGCGCGGAGACGCGTCTTTTGACACCTCGCACGTGCGCCTAGCGCATATAGAACCGCGAAAAATTTAAAACATCATTTCAAAAACTATAAATATATTGGGTTCCTTACCTAAAGAATTCCACCTTAGGGATACAACATTTTGATAAAATCGTTATAACTGTGCTTCCTGGTGACGCATTTTCACGCGGTTTCAGCTATTTAATTTTCAATAGGCTCCGTCCTACTTTTTGACGAAGAAAAATTGACAATTTTCACGAAAAACATTTTTCTTCTATAGACTTAGAACAAAAATTCTCAAAATTTCTCTTAATTAATTTTTATTTCAAAATCTATCTCCAAAATTATATTTGTTTTAGTTTCAATAGATACTTACCTGCCTTACCTGTATTCCTGTGCGCGTTCCGCGAACTCGAGTCCCGTTTGGTAGTCGTAATTCCTGGTTTTTACTCATTTTTGGTCAAAAACACCCGTTTTTCCACGAAAAACCCTACATTTTGTTCCATTTAAATTCCAATAACACCGTAGGTCGCTAGTTCGCGCGGAGACGCGTCTTTTGACACCTCGCACGTGCGCCTAGCGCATATAGAACCGCGAAAAATTTAAAACATCATTTCAAAAACTATAAATATATTGGGTTCCTTACCTAAAGAATTCCACCTTAGGGATACAACATTTTGATAAAATCGTTATAACTGTGCTTCCTGGTGACGCATTTTCACGCGGTTTTCAGCTATTTAATTTTCAATAGGCTCCGTCCTACTTTTTGACGAAGAAAAATTGACAATTTTCACGAAAAACATTTTTCTTCTATAGACTTAGAACAAAAATTCTCAAAATTTCTCTTAATTAATTTTTATTTCAAAATCTATCTCCAAAATTATATTTGTTTTAGTTTCAATAGATACTTACCTGCCTTACCTGTATTCCTGTGCGCGTTCCGCGAACTCGAGTCCCGTTTGGTAGTCGTAATTCCTGGTTTTTACTCATTTTTGGTCAAAAACACCCGTTTTTCCACGAAAAACCCTACATTTTGTTCCATTTAAATTCCAATAACACCGTAGGTCGCTAGTTCGCGCGGAGACGCGTCTTTTGACACCTCGCACGTGCGCCTAGCGCATATAGAACCGCGAAAAATTTAAAACATCATTTCAAAAACTATAAATATATTGGGTTCCTTACCTAAAGAATTCCACCTTAGGGATACAACATTTTGATAAAATCGTTATAACTGTGCTTCCTGGTGACGCATTTTCACGCGGTTTTCAGCTATTTAATTTTCAATAGGCTCCGTCCTACTTTTTGACGAAGAAAAATTGACAATTTTCACGAAAAACATTTTTCTTCTATAGACTTAGAACAAAAATTCTCAAAATTTCTCTTAATTAATTTTTATTTCAAAATCTATCTCCAAAATTATATTTGTTTTAGTTTCAATAGATACTTACCTGCCTTACCTGTATTCCTGTGCGCGTTCCGCGAACTCGAGTCCCGTTTGGTAGTCGTAATTCCTGGTTTTTACTCATTTTTGGTCAAAAACACCCGTTTTTCCACGAAAAACCCTACATTTTGTTCCATTTAAATTCCAATAACACCGTAGGTCGCTAGTTCGCGCGGAGACGCGTCTTTTGACACCTCGCACGTGCGCCTAGCGCATATAGAACCGCGAAAAATTTAAAACATCATTTCAAAAACTATAAATATATTGGGTTCCTTACCTAAAGAATTCCACCTTAGGGATACAACATTTTGATAAAATCGTTATAACTGTGCTTCCTGGTGACGCATTTTCACGCGGTTTTCAGCTATTTAATTTTCAATAGGCTCCGTCCTACTTTTTGACGAAGAAAAATTGACAATTTTCACGAAAAACATTTTTCTTCTATAGACTTAGAACAAAAATTCTCAAAATTTCTCTTAATTAATTTTTATTTCAAAATCTATCTCCAAAATTATATTTGTTTTAGTTTCAATAGATACTTACCTGCCTTACCTGTATTCCTGTGCGCGTTCCGCGAACTCGAGTCCCGTTTGGTAGTCGTAATTCCTGGTTTTTACTCATTTTTGGTCAAAAACACCCGTTTTTCCACGAAAAACCCTACATTTTGTTCCATTTAAATTCCAATAACACCGTAGGTCGCTAGTTCGCGCGGAGACGCGTCTTTTGACACCTCGCACGTGCGCCTAGCGCATATAGAACCGCGAAAAATTTAAAACATCATTTCAAAAACTATAAATATATTGGGTTCCTTACCTAAAGAATTCCACCTTAGGGATACAACATTTTGATAAAATCGTTATAACTGTGCTTCCTGGTGACGCATTTTCACGCGGTTTTCAGCTATTTAATTTTCAATAGGCTCCGTCCTACTTTTTGACGAAGAAAAATTGACAATTTTCACGAAAAACATTTTTCTTCTATAGACTTAGAACAAAAATTCTCAAAATTTCTCTTAATTAATTTTTATTTCAAAATCTATCTCCAAAATTATATTTGTTTTAGTTTCAATAGATACTTACCTGCCTTACCTGTATTCCTGTGCGCGTTCCGCGAACTCGAGTCCCGTTTGGTAGTCGTAATTCCTGGTTTTTACTCATTTTTGGTCAAAAACACCCGTTTTTCCACGAAAAACCCTACATTTTGTTCCATTTAAATTCCAATAACACCGTAGGTCGCTAGTTCGCGCGGAGACGCGTCTTTTGACACCTCGCACGTGCGCCTAGCGCATATAGAACCGCGAAAAATTTAAAACATCATTTCAAAAACTATAAATATATTGGGTTCCTTACCTAAAGAATTCCACCTTAGGGATACAACATTTTGATAAAATCGTTATAACTGTGCTTCCTGGTGACGCATTTTCACGCGGTTTTCAGCTATTTAATTTTCAATAGGCTCCGTCCTACTTTTTGACGAAGAAAAATTGACAATTTTCACGAAAAACATTTTTCTTCTATAGACTTAGAACAAAAATTCTCAAAATTTCTCTTAATTAATTTTTATTTCAAAATCTATCTCCAAAATTATATTTGTTTTAGTTTCAATAGATACTTACCTGCCTTACCTGTATTCCTGTGCGCGTTCCGCGAACTCGAGTCCCGTTTGGTAGTCGTAATTCCTGGTTTTTACTCATTTTTGGTCAAAAACACCCGTTTTTCCACGAAAAACCCTACATTTTGTTCCATTTAAATTCCAATAACACCGTAGGTCGCTAGTTCGCGCGGAGACGCGTCTTTTGACACCTCGCACGTGCGCCTAGCGCATATAGAACCGCGAAAAATTTAAAACATCATTTCAAAAACTATAAATATATTGGGTTCCTTACCTAAAGAATTCCACCTTAGGGATACAACATTTTGATAAAATCGTTATAACTGTGCTTCCTGGTGACGCATTTTCACGCGGTTTTCAGCTATTTAATTTTCAATAGGCTCCGTCCTACTTTTTGACGAAGAAAAATTGACAATTTTCACGAAAAACATTTTTCTTCTATAGACTTAGAACAAAAATTCTCAAAATTTCTCTTAATTAATTTTTATTTCAAAATCTATCTCCAAAATTATATTTGTTTTAGTTTCAATAGATACTTACCTGCCTTACCTGTATTCCTGTGCGCGTTCCGCGAACTCGAGTCCCGTTTGGTAGTCGTAATTCCTGGTTTTTACTCATTTTTGGTCAAAAACACCCGTTTTTTCCACGAAAAACCCTACATTTTGTTCCATTTAAATTCCAATAACACCGTAGGTCGCTAGTTCGCGCGGAGACGCGTCTTTTGACACCTCGCACGTGCGCCTAGCGCATATAGAACCGCGAAAAATTTAAAACATCATTTCAAAAACTATAAATATATTGGGTTCCTTACCTAAAGAATTCCACCTTAGGGATACAACATTTTGATAAAATCGTTATAACTGTGCTTCCTGGTGACGCATTTTCACGCGGTTTTCAGCTATTTAATTTTCAATAGGCTCCGTCCTACTTTTTGACGAAGAAAAATTGACAATTTTCACGAAAAACATTTTTCTTCTATAGACTTAGAACAAAAATTCTCAAAATTTCTCTTAATTAATTTTTATTTCAAAATCTATCTCCAAAATTATATTTGTTTTAGTTTCAATAGATACTTACCTGCCTTACCTGTATTCCTGTGCGCGTTCCGCGAACTCGAGTCCCGTTTGGTAGTCGTAATTCCTGGTTTTTACTCATTTTTGGTCAAAAACACCCGTTTTTTCCACGAAAAACCCTACATTTTGTTCCATTTAAATTCCAATAACACCGTAGGTCGCTAGTTCGCGCGGAGACGCGTCTTTTGACACCTCGCACGTGCGCCTAGCGCATATAGAACCGCGAAAAATTTAAAACATCATTTCAAAAACTATAAATATATTGGGTTCCTTACCTAAAGAATTCCACCTTAGGGATACAACATTTTGATAAAATCGTTATAACTGTGCTTCCTGGTGACGCATTTTCACGCGGTTTTCAGCTATTTAATTTTCAATAGGCTCCGTCCTACTTTTTGACGAAGAAAAATTGACAATTTTCACGAAAAACATTTTTCTTCTATAGACTTAGAACAAAAATTCTCAAAATTTCTCTTAATTAATTTTTATTTCAAAATCTATCTCCAAAATTATATTTGTTTTAGTTTCAATAGATACTTACCTGCCTTACCTGTATTCCTGTGCGCGTTCCGCGAACTCGAGTCCCGTTTGGTAGTCGTAATTCCTGGTTTTTACTCATTTTTGGTCAAAAACACCCGTTTTTCCACGAAAAACCCTACATTTTGTTCCATTTAAATTCCAATAACACCGTAGGTCGCTAGTTCGCGCGGAGACGCGTCTTTTGACACCTCGCACGTGCGCCTAGCGCATATAGAACCGCGAAAAATTTAAAACATCATTTCAAAAACTATAAATATATTGGGTTCCTTACCTAAAGAATTCCACCTTAGGGATACAACATTTTGATAAAATCGTTATAACTGTGCTTCCTGGTGACGCATTTTCACGCGGTTTTCAGCTATTTAATTTTCAATAGGCTCCGTCCTACTTTTTGACGAAGAAAAATTGACAATTTTCACGAAAAACATTTTTCTTCTATAGACTTAGAACAAAAATTCTCAAAATTTCTCTTAATTAATTTTTATTTCAAAATCTATCTCCAAAATTATATTTGTTTTAGTTTCAATAGATACTTACCTGCCTTACCTGTATTCCTGTGCGCGTTCCGCGAACTCGAGTCCCGTTTGGTAGTCGTAATTCCTGGTTTTTACTCATTTTTGGTCAAAAACACCCGTTTTTCCACGAAAAACCCTACATTTTGTTCCATTTAAATTCCAATAACACCGTAGGTCGCTAGTTCGCGCGGAGACGCGTCTTTTGACACCTCGCACGTGCGCCTAGCGCATATAGAACCGCGAAAAATTTAAAACATCATTTCAAAAACTATAAATATATTGGGTTCCTTACCTAAAGAATTCCACCTTAGGGATACAACATTTTGATAAAATCGTTATAACTGTGCTTCCTGGTGACGCATTTTCACGCGGTTTTCAGCTATTTAATTTTCAATAGGCTCCGTCCTACTTTTTGACGAAGAAAAATTGACAATTTTCACGAAAAAACATTTTTCTTCTATAGACTTAGAACAAAAATTCTCAAAATTTCTCTTAATTAATTTTTATTTCAAAATCTATCTCCAAAATTATATTTGTTTTAGTTTCAATAGATACTTACCTGCCTTACCTGTATTCCTGTGCGCGTTCCGCGAACTCGAGTCCCGTTTGGTAGTCGTAATTCCTGGTTTTTACTCATTTTTGGTCAAAAACACCCGTTTTTCCACGAAAAACCCTACATTTTGTTCCATTTAAATTCCAATAACACCGTAGGTCGCTAGTTCGCGCGGAGACGCGTCTTTTGACACCTCGCACGTGCGCCTAGCGCATATAGAACCGCGAAAAATTTAAAACATCATTTCAAAAACTATAAATATATTGGGTTCCTTACCTAAAGAATTCCACCTTAGGGATACAACATTTTGATAAAATCGTTATAACTGTGCTTCCTGGTGACGCATTTTCACGCGGTTTTCAGCTATTTAATTTTCAATAGGCTCCGTCCTACTTTTTGACGAAGAAAAATTGACAATTTTCACGAAAAACATTTTTCTTCTATAGACTTAGAACAAAAATTCTCAAAATTTCTCTTAATTAATTTTTATTTCAAAATCTATCTCCAAAATTATATTTGTTTTAGTTTCAATAGATACTTACCTGCCTTACCTGTATTCCTGTGCGCGTTCCGCGAACTCGAGTCCCGTTTGGTAGTCGTAATTCCTGGTTTTTACTCATTTTTGGTCAAAAACACCCGTTTTTTCCACGAAAAACCCTACATTTTGTTCCATTTAAATTCCAATAACACCGTAGGTCGCTAGTTCGCGCGGAGACGCGTCTTTTGACACCTCGCACGTGCGCCTAGCGCATATAGAACCGCGAAAAATTTAAAACATCATTTCAAAAACTATAAATATATTGGGTTCCTTACCTAAAGAATTCCACCTTAGGGATACAACATTTTGATAAAATCGTTATAACTGTGCTTCCTGGTGACGCATTTTCACGCGGTTTTCAGCTATTTAATTTTCAATAGGCTCCGTCCTACTTTTTGACGAAGAAAAATTGACAATTTTCACGAAAAACATTTTTCTTCTATAGACTTAGAACAAAAATTCTCAAAATTTCTCTTAATTAATTTTTATTTCAAAATCTATCTCCAAAATTATATTTGTTTTAGTTTCAATAGATACTTACCTGCCTTACCTGTATTCCTGTGCGCGTTCCGCGAACTCGAGTCCCGTTTGGTAGTCGTAATTCCTGGTTTTTACTCATTTTTGGTCAAAAACACCCGTTTTTTCCACGAAAAACCCTACATTTTGTTCCATTTAAATTCCAATAACACCGTAGGTCGCTAGTTCGCGCGGAGACGCGTCTTTTGACACCTCGCACGTGCGCCTAGCGCATATAGAACCGCGAAAAATTTAAAACATCATTTCAAAAACTATAAATATATTGGGTTCCTTACCTAAAGAATTCCACCTTAGGGATACAACATTTTGATAAAATCGTTATAACTGTGCTTCCTGGTGACGCATTTTCACGCGGTTTTCAGCTATTTAATTTTCAATAGGCTCCGTCCTACTTTTTGACGAAGAAAAATTGACAATTTTCACGAAAAACATTTTTCTTCTATAGACTTAGAACAAAAATTCTCAAAATTTCTCTTAATTAATTTTTATTTCAAAATCTATCTCCAAAATTATATTTGTTTTAGTTTCAATAGATACTTACCTGCCTTACCTGTATTCCTGTGCGCGTTCCGCGAACTCGAGTCCCGTTTGGTAGTCGTAATTCCTGGTTTTTACTCATTTTTGGTCAAAAACACCCGTTTTTCCACGAAAAACCCTACATTTTGTTCCATTTAAATTCCAATAACACCGTAGGTCGCTAGTTCGCGCGGAGACGCGTCTTTTGACACCTCGCACGTGCGCCTAGCGCATATAGAACCGCGAAAAATTTAAAACATCATTTCAAAAACTATAAATATATTGGGTTCCTTACCTAAAGAATTCCACCTTAGGGATACAACATTTTGATAAAATCGTTATAACTGTGCTTCCTGGTGACGCATTTTCACGCGGTTTTCAGCTATTTAATTTTCAATAGGCTCCGTCCTACTTTTTGACGAAGAAAAATTGACAATTTTCACGAAAAACATTTTTCTTCTATAGACTTAGAACAAAAATTCTCAAAATTTCTCTTAATTAATTTTTATTTCAAAATCTATCTCCAAAATTATATTTGTTTTAGTTTCAATAGATACTTACCTGCCTTACCTGTATTCCTGTGCGCGTTCCGCGAACTCGAGTCCCGTTTGGTAGTCGTAATTCCTGGTTTTTACTCATTTTTGGTCAAAAACACCCGTTTTTCCACGAAAAACCCTACATTTTGTTCCATTTAAATTCCAATAACACCGTAGGTCGCTAGTTCGCGCGGAGACGCGTCTTTTGACACCTCGCACGTGCGCCTAGCGCATATAGAACCGCGAAAAATTTAAAACATCATTTCAAAAACTATAAATATATTGGGTTCCTTACCTAAAGAATTCCACCTTAGGGATACAACATTTTGATAAAATCGTTATAACTGTGCTTCCTGGTGACGCATTTTCACGCGGTTTTCAGCTATTTAATTTTCAATAGGCTCCGTCCTACTTTTTGACGAAGAAAAATTGACAATTTTCACGAAAAACATTTTTCTTCTATAGACTTAGAACAAAAATTCTCAAAATTTCTCTTAATTAATTTTTATTTCAAAATCTATCTCCAAAATTATATTTGTTTTAGTTTCAATAGATACTTACCTGCCTTACCTGTATTCCTGTGCGCGTTCCGCGAACTCGAGTCCCGTTTGGTAGTCGTAATTCCTGGTTTTTACTCATTTTTGGTCAAAAACACCCGTTTTTCCACGAAAAACCCTACATTTTGTTCCATTTAAATTCCAATAACACCGTAGGTCGCTAGTTCGCGCGGAGACGCGTCTTTTGACACCTCGCACGTGCGCCTAGCGCATATAGAACCGCGAAAAATTTAAAACATCATTTCAAAAACTATAAATATATTGGGTTCCTTACCTAAAGAATTCCACCTTAGGGATACAACATTTTGATAAAATCGTTATAACTGTGCTTCCTGGTGACGCATTTTCACGCGGTTTTCAGCTATTTAATTTTCAATAGGCTCCGTCCTACTTTTTGACGAAGAAAAATTGACAATTTTCACGAAAAACATTTTTCTTCTATAGACTTAGAACAAAAATTCTCAAAATTTCTCTTAATTAATTTTTATTTCAAAATCTATCTCCAAAATTATATTTGTTTTAGTTTCAATAGATACTTACCTGCCTTACCTGTATTCCTGTGCGCGTTCCGCGAACTCGAGTCCCGTTTGGTAGTCGTAATTCCTGGTTTTTACTCATTTTTGGTCAAAAACACCCGTTTTTTCCACGAAAAACCCTACATTTTGTTCCATTTAAATTCCAATAACACCGTAGGTCGCTAGTTCGCGCGGAGACGCGTCTTTTGACACCTCGCACGTGCGCCTAGCGCATATAGAACCGCGAAAAATTTAAAACATCATTTCAAAAACTATAAATATATTGGGTTCCTTACCTAAAGAATTCCACCTTAGGGATACAACATTTTGATAAAATCGTTATAACTGTGCTTCCTGGTGACGCATTTTCACGCGGTTTTCAGCTATTTAATTTTCAATAGGCTCCGTCCTACTTTTTGACGAAGAAAAATTGACAATTTTCACGAAAAACATTTTTCTTCTATAGACTTAGAACAAAAATTCTCAAAATTTCTCTTAATTAATTTTTATTTCAAAATCTATCTCCAAAATTATATTTGTTTTAGTTTCAATAGATACTTACCTGCCTTACCTGTATTCCTGTGCGCGTTCCGCGAACTCGAGTCCCGTTTGGTAGTCGTAATTCCTGGTTTTTACTCATTTTTGGTCAAAAACACCCGTTTTTTCCACGAAAAACCCTACATTTTGTTCCATTTAAATTCCAATAACACCGTAGGTCGCTAGTTCGCGCGGAGACGCGTCTTTTGACACCTCGCACGTGCGCCTAGCGCATATAGAACCGCGAAAAATTTAAAACATCATTTCAAAAACTATAAATATATTGGGTTCCTTACCTAAAGAATTCCACCTTAGGGATACAACATTTTGATAAAATCGTTATAACTGTGCTTCCTGGTGACGCATTTTCACGCGGTTTTCAGCTATTTAATTTTCAATAGGCTCCGTCCTACTTTTTGACGAAGAAAAATTGACAATTTTCACGAAAAACATTTTTCTTCTATAGACTTAGAACAAAAATTCTCAAAATTTCTCTTAATTAATTTTTATTTCAAAATCTATCTCCAAAATTATATTTGTTTTAGTTTCAATAGATACTTACCTGCCTTACCTGTATTCCTGTGCGCGTTCCGCGAACTCGAGTCCCGTTTGGTAGTCGTAATTCCTGGTTTTTACTCATTTTTGGTCAAAAACACCCGTTTTTCCACGAAAAACCCTACATTTTGTTCCATTTAAATTCCAATAACACCGTAGGTCGCTAGTTCGCGCGGAGACGCGTCTTTTGACACCTCGCACGTGCGCCTAGCGCATATAGAACCGCAAAAAATTGCCCGCCCACCCACCCTTTAGTGACTAGCCAAGTAAACTTCTTTGTTTTTGGCAAAATATTAATTTTGGTTTTTAGCTCTTCCAGCTATAGATTTACCCTTTGGTTAGCTATATTAGGGTAATTGACAGTTTTAAAGGCCTTTTAGCGTCTCCTGAAGGCATTTTTATATATTATTTTTTAGTTGACCGAGTCCTTGCTATAGGGCTCGTTATTTTAGTTTGACTAATCCCCCCTTTACAGGGATTCAGTTTTGACACTCGTGTCCCCTGACAACAAGTCGTTCCGCAGTCCCAAAACTTTGATTGATACCAAAAATGTTTGGAATTAGGACTCCAGTTAATAAGAACAAAGTCTCGGAAGAGAGTTCGGGTACGGGGAGGCCAAGATTGGCACAGGCTGGCCCGTCCGTGAGGCGTAGTATTGGGGAGTGGGAGGCTGACAGACCTATATCTGGACAGCTTCTCAAAACTCCAACGCCTCCGAAGAAGACTCCACTGGCCACTCCCCCTAAACTCAAATCCAAAACGGAGCTCACCCAGCAAAATACGCGGGAAGGATCGAAGCAGTTGGAGAGGACCGACGAGAGCTCACCGCGAGACACGCAACCCGTGAGGTACCTGAACAGAACCACGGAGGCAAAAGCGTGTCTCCAAAAAGCTAAAATGCAACTTTTAAGTTCGCGTAATCTTAAAAAGGAAATTAAGGATGAGATTACAAAAGCGGTTGAGAGACTCTACCAACTGGTAAAAGAGGCGGAAGCAGAAAAGGGAAAAGGAGGTGAAGTGGAAGAAAAGGAAGAAAGGCAAAGGGAGCCTAAGCCGACCACACCTGAACCGTCAGAGCTGATGCAGAGCCTTGTAGAAGGTCTCAAAGAGCACAAAAATGCATTACAGGAGTGCAAACAGCATACTCTGGCTCTGTCGGAACAACTCCAGCAGACCCCTCGCTTCGTTGCAGGTCAAGGCCCGACTTTCG
Source organism: Eupsilia transversa (assembly GCA_914767815.1). Lineage (NCBI taxonomy): Eukaryota > Metazoa > Arthropoda > Insecta > Lepidoptera > Noctuidae > Eupsilia > Eupsilia transversa. The sequence goes on from OU611889.1 coordinate 38,050, forward strand.
CGGAGATGGCCGCTGTCCCGAAGCAGCACATCCAAGAGCCTCTTCACTCGGTGGTCGTTTCATCTGTAAATGATCAGGACACCGGTGAAGAGGTTATTGAGAAGCTCAGGACGGCAGTCGATGCCAGGAACGAGGGCACCAGAATCGAACGACTGCGTAAGGCGAGGGACCAGAAGGTGGTGGTCGGCTTCAAAACCAGAGCCGAAATGACGCAGGTGACGGAACGTATTCGCAAAGCAGGTAATCTAGTGGTAGAGGAGGTCAAGAACAAGGACCCTCTTATTATCATGAGGGACGTCCTCTCCTGCCACTCAGATGTGGAGATTGCCCAAGCCCTGCAGAGACAGAACACCCACCTGATAGGAGACATACCTGCGGATAATTTGAGGCTGGGGGTGAAGTACCGTCGAAGGACGAGGAACCCCCATATGTGCCACGTCATCCTGCAGGTGTCCCCTTCAGTGTGGCAGAGACTGACTTCGGCGGGTCGCGTGCACATTGACTTACAGCGAGTGCGAGTGCAGGACCAGTCTCCACTGGTGCAATGCACTCGCTGTCTGCGCTACGGCCATAGCCGTAAACTGTGCACGCAGCCCGCCGATCTCTGCACTCATTGTGGCGACCCTCACTTGCGAGCGGACTGTCCGTCACGTCTGGCAGCAGAGGCTCCGAAGTGCCACAACTGCGTGTCGGCTAAAGGAGACAGGAGTGACCACAACGCCTTTGACAACGAGTGCCCAATACGCCTTAAATGGGACGCGTTGGCTCGCCTGTCGGTGGCGTATTGCTGAGGTCCATCCAGTGTTTTCCAGATATAGAAACCGCAACGGTACAGTGTTCAAAATTAATGTTCAGAAAATTAAAATCATAAAAATGTTTAGGAATAGAATATATAGTAATAAAATTAAATCCAATTGGAGCCAACTTCATGAGAAGTTGGACCAATTAAAATCAGATAAAAAATTAAACTCATACTTTAGAAATAATATTACCTTACCGTTGTGGTCTAAAGCGCTCGTTGTTGTAAAAAAGCAGGGCATTACCTTAGCAAACCGCATCCGAGGCGCTATACCAGCACGAAGTGTGCAGGTCGTCGAGCAGCACCTGCAACAAAAAGAAAATAACAAGCTGGAAAATTCAGAAGCAAAAACTGTATTTAAAATAGCAGCTGTGAATCAGCCGGGAAAGTCAAATTATTATATTAAAGTATATGTAAAAATAGATAAGATAGGAAATAAACATAAAGAAATAGAGTAAGAAAATATGTCTATATGATATATTGTATATATATTAGGATAGCCATATTATAAAAATAGTAATGATCAAACAAGATAAAAATATAATAAGTATTAGTATAGGCAGAATTAAAATAGGTAAAACAAACAAAAAATAGAAAATACAAAAACAATAGATATAAATTAGCGCGTAATATAAGGAATGATAAGATGATAGCTTTTTAGAAAATAAAATTAACAAATAAGAACTAAAAATTAAGATATTCCCAAGGAACTTGCAAAAGATAATGATGACTCCTTTTCCTTAAACGGACCGATGTTAAGATAAGCAGTGAAGGCACATAATTAAAACATTAGCCTAAAAAGGTCTCTGATCATGTCAGAGGGACACGGGCAAGGGCAGGAGTGGTTTTTAGCCGGTAAGAGTCCGGCACTGCCCAGACTGGCTCACCAGTGAGGCAGTCTGGGCGTCCATGAGGATTTCCCACTCCTGCCAAACCAAAAAAAAAAAAAAAAAAAAAAAAAAAACCTAACCTAACCTAACCTAACCTAACCTAACCTAACCTAACCTAACCTAACCTAACCTAACCTAACCTAACCTAACCTAACCTAACCTAACCTAACCTAACCTAACCTAACCTAACCTAACCTAACCTAACCTAACCTAACCTAACCTAACCTAACCTAACCTAACCTAACCTAACCTAACCTAACCTAACCTAACCTAACCTAACCTAACCTAACCTAACCTAACCTAACCTAACCTAACCTAACCTAACCTAACCTAACCTAACCTAACCTAACCTAACCTAACCTAACCTAACCTAACCTAACCTAACCTAACCTAACCTAACCTAACCTAACCTAACCTAACCTAACCTAACCTAACCTAACCTAACCTAACCTAACCTAACCTAACCTAACCTGAGCGAACCTAACCTGAGCGAACCTAACCTGAGCGAACCTAACCTGAGCGAACCTAACCTGAGCGAACCTAACCTGAGCGAACCTAACCTGAGCGAACCTAACCTGAGCGAACCTAACCTGAGCGAACCTAACCTGAGCGAACCTAAGCCGAGCGAACGCAACGTGCACCTTAGGGTTACAGCATTTTGATAAAATCGTTATATCTTTGCATTGTGGTGACGCATTTTCAAGCGGATTCCAGGTATATAATTTTCAATAGGCGCTGTCTTTTTAGGGTTCCCTAGTAAACAAGGAACCCTTATAGTTTCGCCATGTCTGTCTGTCTGTCCCCTGCTTAGCGCAGAGACTTTTAGTACTAGAAAGTTGAAATTTGTCATGAGTATACATACTAATGACGCCGACAAAGTGGTAAAATAAAATCGTGAAAAATATTTTTTTTTTAGGGTACGTCCCCGTCATGTAATGTGGGGATATCTTGTTTTTTTTTCATCTATCCCATAGTGTGGGGTATGCGATGAGCAATCGAACACCACGCCGTGGCCCTAATGTTTCAACTCCAAACGGCTCAAAAATAATTATAGCTACCACAGCAATATGGTGTATGGTATATTTGCGCCGTTAGGTTTTCTGCACCTGCAGCAGCCGCTTGAAGTGTCGATTCACTGAAGATATACATGTCTCAGATAGTCAAATCCGCAGCTAGGATTATAAAATGGTTCAGCTCAATTAAAACGCTGTTCATGTTCAAAATGTTTATTTCTTTATTATTACAATGGAAGTCACGAGAACAGAGATTTGAAATGTTTTTTTTTACAAACTTTCGCCGCTTCGCGATTCCTTTTCGTACCGAGTTTGGCTTTGTGTATATATAAAATAATCTAACAGCATTCATTATCTGATACAAACATAACCGAAAAAAAAAAACAATTCTGATCTTATAAAAGAACGGTAGAATACAATTTATAGTCGTAGATATATTTACTAATATATTCCGCTTAACCTATCGAGATATTGCTACACTCCCGTCGGCGGGTGCGGCCAGGCGGCTCGGAGCATCGCTCCTCGCCCGCGGAACCTATTCGTGGCCCGCTACTACGGGCCCCTCGATATAGTTGCCTATGACGGCGGATGGTAGTGAGCGCGCCCGTGCGAATGTTTGCTTAGCGTAAAACCGTAGGCGCGTCGCGACGCCTATGTTGATGATTGCTTCACGACATTTCGGCGGTCCGTCCCTGCCAGGTGAGACCCCCAGTTGCCCAGGAAAGGCCCAACAGAGGACAACCAGCATCGAAAATGTCGACTCAACACGCCTACGGAAATATATGTAGTCCCCCCTTGCCCCACTTACAGAGCTGGCCGTTTACGGATTGCGAGAGAGATTGTCATTAGCGGCTTGTGTTGTAGTATAACGCTGCTCAGTGTCCGTGTGTGTCGCTGGGCACGCAGACATTCTGAAACCTTTGTCACGTCATGTGTGTAAAATTTCGAAGGTGTTTTTATTATGTAACGAATGTCAGTACTAGAGAGTTTACAAATTGCAAAAAAAATATACGGGAAACGTTACACGTTGTTCGCCCCTTATTGTGCTGATAACGATCCGATAAGAGATCCTTTAAAAGTGAGGTTGTCGGGCGGTGTGGCTCACTATATAGGCGTATAGGTGTCGCGAGCGCGGCGCACACACACACACAAATCCACACTCGCAGAGACTCCCAAACAATTACTACACGAGCGACGTACACACATCTCAAGTCGCTCGACACACACTACAACGCCCCGCGCCCCATAACGTTACCGGCTAGACCTGGTTCACGGAATGGGGAACGGGGATGAAAACCACTGTAGGGAGCGCCAATCAAAACCCCGCGCCAAAAAAAACGCCCTCGTTGCTAGATCTGCCCAGCAGCGCTCCTACAGCTACACCACAGAAACACATCCAGAACGCTCGAGGGGAGGTAAACCTCTCTGGCGTTTAGGTGTGCGATAAAGCATTCCCAACCCCTCTTGGGGGGGGGGGGCAACGACGGGCCCCTGATTTCGTGGGCCGAGAGAACCACGCCTCGGTCAAGGGGCCACAAAAACCCCCCAAAACCGATTCCTCAGGGAGACGACTACGCAGCCCGTGTGGCTCACTTAGCGTCCAGCGCTCGGCGTGGCAACACATCGTGTTTGGGTTCGCGACAAGTCAATCGTCATCCTGAGGATGCCTCGTTGAGAGGAAACACGTGTCGATTTCTTACAGGGTTTTTTAAGACTCTTTAAGAATAGTTAAGCGGAATAGGTTTAAATATGTCTACGTCTATTGTATTTGATAATGGATTTCCGCTAAGACACGCCTGAATTAATTAACTAGAACGGTAGAAATCTAACCTGATAAAATCTTGTAATGTTAGGTAATGTTTGCCAAACAGACACCATAGTAGACACAAGGAGACCTGCCGTCGCTACAATATTATAAAAGTAACTGTCAGTATCAGCATTGAATCGATGCACATGTCCTAATAGAGCTCGATGGGACCACCGCATGTTCGCCCGAACTATGTTCGTATGAACTCATGAGTGTTTTGTATGTCATTTTGTGTTTCAATGCGAAAACCCGATCGCATTCCATTAGGACACGTGGCAAGACTTCCTCCACATTACTCGCAGACATTAGATCGGCAAACCTGTGCACAATGTGCAAATAACTGGCGCGAACATACAAAACAGAATTTGTAGAGACGGCGCGACGGAAATTATGAACTTTAATTTGATTAACAAAGTACGGATGTATCGAAGTAGTAATTCGTCGAGTCACATATTTACAGGGTGATGTCAGTTTTAAACAGCTATATGTACAGGACGCGGCGGCCATCTGATGGCACCGCGCTCTCCATCGTAAGGAACAATAAAATATTAACGAAAGACTCGCGCGCCGTGCAACAGTCGCGCCACAGTTGCGCAGTTGCAGTGCACGACTCCCACTACTGCGAGCCACTAAACTTCGTTCTCAAGGTTGTGTAACCAGTGGATAACATGAAAAAGGATCAATGTCACCACAGAAAATAAAATTAATGTAGCAATTTATAATACAAGGCGCTTATCACCTTGCAAACGAATTTTAGTGACAAACGCCAAAATATATATTAACATTATTTTCACTATATATAGATGACTACCGACTGCGTCGTGAGCAACGATTTGTTTTCACAACGACGACGCCACCGCACGCCGCTGACATTGAAAACTTTTAAACCTACTACTTCATAATAACATTACTACAACACCGCCACGCCACGTGTGTCGTGACGCACGTGCCACGTGTGTCGACTGTCGTGTCGCACGCGGCGAGCGAACCACGTCCCGACTTTGTTTCAATTAATTATAACAACGAATTCACATCGGTTCCTAACTAGAACACAGTTGAAGTAGTAATCATTATTACTTCGGATTTTGGGTCCAAATACTGAGCCTGTGTAGTAATACAGGTGTTTAATAATATGTACAGAGTATCATTAACAATAGAAAAGTGTTAAAGTGGACGAGAGTCATGTGACGGCGAGCGCCAGAAGCAGGCAGGCGAGCCCCGCGCCTCCCGCGGCCCCCGCCGCACCCGACGTGTTGCGGCTCAGCGTCGCGGCCATCTTGTCGCCTGCAACACACACACCCTGCTGAGTGCTGCCGGCTCCTGCTCATACACAGAAGAGTCGAAACTAGTGTACACTGACTGCCTTCGGAGACGTAGACGTAGATGTGCGCGGGCTCGGTGTTGGCGGCGGCGCACGTGTAGTTGCCAGAATGCTGCGGGCCGGCGGCGCGGATGGCCAGCGCCGATTGCGTTTTGGGCCCCGGCTCCGTAAGCACGGTGACGCCGCGCGCCGCGTCGTAGTTGATCATGCGCGCGTTGTGGTACCAGAACACGTACTGCGGCGGCACCGGACTCTGCGCACACACCACAGCATTGTACTCACTGTCACACCCACTGAACACAAGCTCAGGAGTTGTAACTACCTTCTCTATGATGCAGACCAGGTTGATGGTGGAGCCGGCGTCCACGTGGTGCTCGTCGGCGCCGAGGATGAAGGCCTCGGGTACGGCAATATGCAGGTGCACCAGCCGAGACAACGTGCCGCCGCCCGTCGAGACCTGCACACGCGCACACGTCACAGGTCACACACACTGCTGTTACTACTACTAGTCTCCCTCGCACTCGTACGTACCTGGCACTCGTAGGTGCCGTTGTCTCGCTTTTGCACGTACTTAATCTGAAGGATCCAGTCGTCAGAGCCCTCGCTGTGCAACACCTGTAACATCAGGTTTAACAAAGTTCGTGTCCGAGATCAAAGTCAACAAGGACGGTTTAAAGTTATTATTACTGATATCAATGAAACGCATTGTTAGTGAGATGTCGCCAAGTTTTATGTATACAGGGTGTAAGGGACAGCCCTCCGCAGACTGCTGGGGTGAATTCAATATATCGTACTAAGATCACCGGTAGGTACCTACATTAAATTATTTCAGGAACGTTATGGGAATCCAATAAACCTGATTTGTTTAATTACCTCACATGCAATGTATCGTTACCGTGGCAAAACGCACGATGTTTTTTTAATCTGTTTTAGCTGTTTCATTTACATAATGAGTGCTGCGTACAGATAATGTAATTTTTTAACAGAAAAAACGAGAAAAACAAAAAAATGTGGAATAATTATGATTCAGAACCAGGAGCTGAATGCACCCTGTAAGTTTGCAGAGGGCTGTCCCTTACACCCTGTAGATATGTTGAATTATTAGGTGTCTGTACGAAGACTATAGGAGGATATAGGAGGATACCGGCGTCACGCGCCGATATCAATTAAGTAGCGCAAGAGCCGCACGCTCGGCTATTGCAGCAACAATGCTAATACAAATTACTTATTTTAAGTAAGTATCTAAAGAATTAAAATTATTATAATATTATGTGATAATGTGACTGGCTGTTAGTAATGCTGAGTAGGGGTGTTTATGTGTAGTACCTGGAACCTTTCGTCGTTGGTGTACATGAGCATGCCGGAGCTGATGATGTGCCAGTCGCGGCGTCGCACCCACGACACCTGCACACAACAAGCGCGTTACACTAGCAGTGGGGGGAGAGGTAGGAGAGGTAGTGGCGCACGGTACTCACGCCGCGCTCGCCGAGGTTGCGCACGGGGCAGTGCAGAAAAGCCAAGGCACCGAGCTGCACCAGCACGTCCTCCTGCGTGTTGTTGATGCTGGGCTCGCGGTGCAGCGCCTCCAGCGAGCCGTACCACAGCTCGCGCCATGCCGGCACCTCCGCCACCTCCGCCATGTCCAGCTCGGTGGCCTCCATGGCGGCGTCCGCGCCCCCCGCGCCGGCCGCACCTGGCGCCTCTACCGATGTGGCGTCGCGATGCACGCGCCGCGCTCGCTCTGCACATGTACACGGACATTAGACACAGTCATGTGACTTATAACATCGCCTTGGATGAGTCTGTAAAGGTTTTATAATTGTGATTTAAATAAATAAATAAATAATAATAAAAATCTATATTAATATAAAGAAAAGTCCTGACTGACTGACTCATCAACTCCCAGCCCAAACCCTTGTATCTAGGAAGCTGAAATTTTGCACAGACGTTCCCTTTATAATGTTGGCAAGGAATAAGGAAGCATTTTTTGAAATTCAACCCCTAAGGGGGTTAAATAGGGGATGAAAGTTTGTATGCAAAATCTTATTCCTTGAGGTAATACACATGAAACTACAGTTTGTAATTTTTTGCTTTTCTAAATTACCCCCTAAAGTTGGGTTGGGTGTGTCAAAGTTTGTATGGAAGTTATTTTAATGCTCTGCTGTCCGAAGAATAACGTGTATCAGTGTTCAGACAGGCAGCGAAATCATGGCGAGATCAATAATAACTCAATATGTGTTCAGGTTTTTCCCTATGCTCGATAGATGGCGTTGGCGTCGAGTTAGATCTCGCTATGGTTTCGTAACCGGCATTTTCCTTAGTAGGATAGTTTTTTTGTTGATTGTGAGCCTCAGTTATAACATTAACAGTTAGATAATATACGCTATATACCCGACCATAGTTATATTATTTAAACCTCGGTAAAATACATCAGGGTTTTCTAAAATCTACCCCTAACGTGAAAAGGAGTAACCAATTTTAAAGGAGAGGATTTTGCTGCGTGTTTTAATAAACTTGAAAGTTGGTACTGATATCACCTAGATCATAAAAGTCAAATAAAGGAAAAGTTCCCTTAGGATATATAACCTGAATTAACATAATTATTATGGGGTACTTTTAATCCCGGTAGTATGTTCCCGTGAGATATTTTCCTACAATCACACGGGTGAAGCCGCGGGCAAAAGAAACTCAAACTCAAACTCAAAGCATTTATTTCAATTAAACCAATTACAGGCTCTTTTGAATTGTCAAGGAGTCAGTCAGTCAGAAAATATGAAGCTAGTTGCCCATTCCAAAGCGTAGTAGGTACCTATGGAGAAGAACGGGCAAGAAACTCAAACAAAAATTGGTTACATCATTCATGTTGAAATTACTTATACATGTGAGAACAATGTAGAAAGACGTGCATAAAAAAAGCGTCCGTACATAAAAATAAAAACAATTCAAAAATTACAAATAAGCCATGGCAGCTAAGAGATGACCAGCCCCCTAGCCAAAGCTAGTCTATATTAATATATAAAAGGCTAGGGTGACTGAGATATCAACGCATAGCCTAAACCGCAGGTCCAAGAGACATGAAATTTGGAGGGTGTGTTCTTTATGAAGAGTAAGTTTCCACTAAGAAACGATTTTTCAAAATTCCACCCATAAGAGGGTGAAATGAGGGGATTTTGTTTGTATGAAAAATCTTATTCCTTGAGTTGAAACTTGGCACGAATACTTATCTAAGTAAATTATAAAGTTTTTAATTTTTAGTTTTCATAAACTACCCCCTAAACGGGGATTGGGGGATTGCAATTCACGGGTTACGATTCGGTTAGTTTAATATGGTTGCCAAGCAATTTAAATGCTCGTCGCAATGCATATTATTATGGTGAAGTGGTGCTGATGGTGAAATACCAGGAGACCTCCTCCACAATTAACGTCCCTGCATCGAATCTTTTTGGAACACGGTTTTTTTTTTTAAAGGGTTTTTGCAGTGGTTTAGTAGAATTTAGTTTCAATTACTGATCATCATGCTATCACTCAACCACTAAACCACTAAAACGTTACGAAATATATTATTCTCACTTCATTTATAGCGACAAATCATTTGCTTAAATGGAATGAGAGCCAAGATAAAAACAAAAATTTGGAATTTAGTATTGCATTTCATAGATGCTCAATGGGAATAGTCAATAAATTTTTTTAGGGTACCTCCTCTACATGTAAAGTGGGGATATCTTTTTTTTTTTTCGTCTATCCCATGGTGTGGGGTATCGTTAGAAAGCTCGTTCAAAAATATTGTGCGCCTATTAAAACCATTTTTGGATTGAAGGATCCGTCTGCGAAATATTAAGCTTGAAAGTGTTAATTTTTGTCAGAGTCAAGTGTGTGTCCCCCTGCCAGCTAAATGGTAAGTTCTGGATATGTGGAAAAATTCACAGCAGTAGTATATATAACGAAATTGAAAGGAAAATTATCACAGCTAAGTAGGCTCTACTAGTTAACGAGTAATTATCGACCAACTTAAATTTGCAGTTGCAAAAACATGTTCTACCATACATTTTGTATGGGAGAACATGTTTTTCAACTACAATGTTAAGTTTGTTCTTGGGATAAGTTCATCCCAGCTACGGAACCCTTCATTGTCCGTGGTCCGACACGCACTTGGCCGGTTTTTTTTATATACTGATTCTCACTATTGATGGTAAGTTCTTCAAGAGCCTTTAGCTTCGGAACCTGGAATTTACCAATAATAAGTACATGTTATAAATAATTTACTGTCTATAGTAGTTTCACAGTGAGTGATTCCGATTCCCGCATAACCATAAAGTTTTTTGTTTTGTTTCATTAAGTTGTAATTTGACACGATCTTCTTGTAAACAACAGGCGTATGAGTATTCGATAAAATGTGCTTACAATAGATAAATGTCTATTAGCCAAAAATCAAAAGGCAAAATAGGTATCAACATTATTAGGTCTACTTACACGTCAAATTTTCGATATCTTGTAAACATTGTCGTTTTTGGCTGAGGACGACATCGTGCTGTTCCTTCACACCTTGGAATCTTATTATAATTTTATATAATAACTCCCGCACTCCACTTTCAATAGGTTTCACTATTTTTATACAATTTTTTTTTTTAACCGGTTACCGCATAAGAAATCTGACAGCTCAAGTACCACGAAAGTGACAGATGTAAAGTATACCATATAAAAACCTTTTGGGGTTGCCCATATAATCCATTGCAGAGTTAGCGTGGCCAGACTTTAGAGGTCTTTAGAAGCTCTCTTTAGAGGCCTACAGAATAACGGCGCGAGCATGTGGGTGACGCGAATCTATATTTTATGTTTATCCCCTACCAAAAATCTCTCAACGCACCTACAGTAAGTTTTCACTTCAAATACGCCAATATCAATCAGGAAGTAATAGCTCTTCAAATTACACTCGTTTCACAGTCAAGTTACCTCTTCAAGTTTAGTATGCTTACAGCAACGAGAATAAAGATGACTGTGATGCAAAATCAGAAGTACCTACATGAACTGTGCATGGACTGTCCTTCCCGAACAGTGTGACAGTCAGGTAAAGGTTCCCCCTTTTTCTCTATTGCCCATTCGCTGGATGGCTCTGCGGATGACCGACTGTGCAGTAATACTAACGGTTGGAGGGCAGGGGGCCGGCGGCAGCGGCGAGCGCGGCCAGCAGCGCCACGGAGAGTGCGCGCGCCGCCCGCGCCATGCCGCGCTGCACGCGCTGCACTGCCCGCACGCGCGCCCTACATCCCGCACCGCGCGCGCCTCACCTGAACCATGGCAACAAACATAGTTACGTTACTAAGCTGCGTCACTAGGACTACCACACATCATCATCATGAGACTGTGGAAATCTAATCGCACATTTAACTGAATACTCTCTTCTAGCCGCTACCAGCCATCTGGTAATATATTATATCATCTATCTATCACCAGAACCGTCGGCCAGACTTAGTCACCATCCATTATCAAGGTTTGGCCAGGCTGGGACTCCTTCCAGATGATGTATCAATACTCACCTCTTGGGAATAATATTACAATTCCGTCTATTGGTCACAGAGCAGACACAGAAAACGTCATAAGACCTCTATTAAGGCAAGTAAAAGAAGGTACTCGTAAACTATATTACTTTTGGTGGTACCTTATTTCGCGAGACCGACCCGCACTTGGCTGATTTTTAGGGTTAGTAAACAAGGAACCCCTATAGTTTCGCCATGTCCGTCTGTCTGTCTGTCCCCGGCTTAGCTCAGAGACTGTTCGTACTAGAAAGCTGTAATTTGGCCTGAGTATACATATTAATTACGCCGACAAAGTGGTAAAATAAAATCATGAAAAATATATTTTTTTAGGGTACCTGCCCTACATGTAAAGTGGGGATATCTTTTATTTTTCGTCTATTCCATAGTGTGGGGTATCCCGGACCTTACCGTACCTACCCCCCTATTCTAAACTTAGAGTTAATTTGGCAAATTCTTCTTCAAAGGCTTATACACGTCACAACCTATTAATTCCAGCGCCATCTGATAGATTAGCAGGATACTCGATAGTCGTAACACATGGAGTAGCGCCTTATGGTGGATCCACATAACCCCGCGGCATGCGCCGGCGGCCTGGCCGGCGGCTCGTCCGCCGGCTTTGCGCGCGGCAATTGCAACAAAGCCGGCCATTTTGCCGGCGGCTTTGCTTGTGGTCAAGGCGTCAAAGTCACAAGAAAACAGAATAAAATAAGAGAATATCGATTCACAGCCGCACTTGCCGGCTTCTGCCGGCGGCTCTTGCCGGCGGCTTTGCAATGGTGCCGGGCTATGTGGATCCACCATTACGATTCAGGTGCAAACTTAAATCAATCGAGGGTAGTAGCTACCCCCCCATTTTAAAGGTTGAATTTTTATAGCCAGAGATTCCTCGACAGATTAGTAAAGTTATGTTCTTTCTCCAGAATTAGTTTACCTACTGACAGGTATATGAGTACATATAATTGTTTATTTTATTTGACTGTGTATGTCAATTTATTTTTATTATTTATTTATTGTTGACATGATTTACTCATTATAATGTTTTTTCATGAGTTGTATTGCAATATGTAGTTAGCTAGCGACCTCGACAATAATTGATCATATTGTAATTAACTTTTTATTTATTTTACTTCGATGGTCCTAGTTTATCATTTATGACTTCCATTTACTGCGATATGTGGGCGGGCACGCCCTTTATGCCTGGAGGCTTTTATCTAGATATTAAGTTCGGTTTACCTTTAGTTTTTTTTATTTCTGCTTGAGTATTAGTTCTCGATGTTTTGGTTGGTATATTGGCGTGTGCTAGCTGACATATGGCTGTTCATTAAATGTATGTTTTGCGAAACTATTGTATAGAATCAATTTTTCTAACTGAACAGACAGCTGTGCTGCTGGGGAGTTTGTTGCGCCACTTCTTCTTCCCAGCTAAAGCACTAGGAAGTGGTGACGGGTGGGCGTTTTGGGGGACTGTCTTATGTAATTTTGACGTTCAAAAAGTGCTGATTCTCAGCCTAATTTGAATAAATGACTTTTGATTTGATTTTTTGATTTTGCATCAAAATCCGTTCACCCGTTTTCACGTGATGCGCGGTGGAATAAACAGACAAACAGATAAACAGAGAAACAGAAAAAAAATCTAAAAACGGTTGGAACGTGTTCTGGTATCGATTCTAAGCATCCCCAGCTATTTTTTATGCGAATATCTTCCATGTACAGACTATCGACCCTCTTCAGCTTTAATATAAGTATAGATAGATAGATTTTGGGGTTATAATATACTACCTACCCTACCTACCATACCTACCTACCCTACCTATCCTACCTACCCAACTTTCCCTACCTACCCTACCTACCATACCTTAATAATTTAAACAAACACAGTTATTGTGGCTTAAGTATAATTTTATTATAGTTATGCATAATACCATCGCGGACTTTTCTGTGAGCACTCATGAATAGGTACTATTAATATAGAACACTATTTTATTTAACTTCAATAGTTTTCGCAGCGCACTTTCTAATGGTGAAATACAAACCAAAAAATAATAATAACATTAGTATAGATATATTATTGAAATTATTATTTTAAATAAGCCCTTTCATTTGATACCCCACATGGCACCATATTTTTTTTTTTAATTATTTCTTGGCTTTTTGCCCACAGTCTACTAGAGGGCGCCATAATCAATTTAATGTGACGTCACATGGCCTATAACAGCGGACGACCGAGACGCTTCCAACGATACCCCATTTGTCAAATTATGATGAGTAGTTTAGAAGTTATGAGGGAACAAATGAACATACATACATACATACTACTACATACCAGAATACATAAACAATTTAAACACAAAAAAGTGCTCTTCCTCCACTGTCCAACTATGCTATGCCCGACAGGGTCCATAATTGTTTCATAAATTTTAAGTCTACCAACTGTTTTACTAACATTATGGAATGCAATAAAGAATCGAGATTTTGAACAGAATAAATAGATGAAATCAACATTATAAAACGAGGCTATGAGAATTGTACAAATTGTAGAAGAAAGTCCTTTGTCCTATCAGTATTGTAACACTATCGCTTGTAGTATTAATAATATTTGGTCGCAACTCGCGGGGCAGGCGGCGGGGTCTGGCGGCGGGCGCGGGGGCTCGTGTGCATGAGCTAATGCCGGTGATTGATTACCTCTCAAGCGCCGAGATTGATGAGTTTTTTACGATCCACCGCCCGTACCTGTCGCACACACTCCTCACACACCTCGCAAGGACGTTGAGCACGCCGATAACATATAAGTAGCTAGGTAGTAACTTATAGTCAGTCAAAGAAGGTTTTCTTTGGGATCAATGATTCTAATTCACTTGTGGAGCACCACTTTTTCAAGTTGTTAATTTAACCATACGAGCACTCTCATTTACATCAATGATAAATTCACGGTGAATACTTCAATAGCAAAGCAAGCTTCTTGATCAGTATCTACCCGACAGACGGGTGACAGTCACCTGCTGGCCGAAAGTTGGACGAGCGCCAGCTCAACGCACCAGGAGCACTCAGCACAGCAACGTGCGACGCAGAACAACAAACGCGAGCCAGTGAAATGTTACAGCTTCGCCCTCACACTTTGTATGGATTATGTCGCGCGTGTCCCCTCCCTACACTCCACGGTTATAAAAGTACTATCCACAAGCGTGCGATTTGTAGATAATGAATTGTTTTGAACTTGTGATAAGGGAATGACAGCTGAGCTGGCTGCCAGCGTCTCTACCAAATTGGTTCACTGAGTAGTCTGGCAAGAGATCAGCACGCCGCACTCACCAGTACAGCGAGAGCACCTATGGTGAGCATCGCCCAGCTTGTCCGAAGACTCTGCTCAGTCACGAGAACAAAAATAATCAATTGAAACATCACGAATTGTTCCAGTAGTAGTTGTAAAGTGGTCTTCATGCAGGTGAGTCATGGCAGGTATGTGCAGAGGTTTTGGTTCACGCACAATAGTGTGTGATGGGGAAAACAAGAACTTGACCCGCGATCTTTCAATATGAACCGCGATGCTAGCGTTTCTATTAGCGGAGTGTTAGGAAGCATCCATTTTTAGGGTTCCATTTCCAAAGGGTGAAAATCAAAAAAAATTACCTGTGGCGGCATCTACAGCCCCACATGCGAGCTACGCATCACACCTACGTCACGCGAAATCCTGCATCGCGCAAGCAAAGTTTACCGCGCGAACAGCATAATATTTATGTATATAACTTTCCGACATCAATCTTTGAGCAGTTGCCCACCGGACACAACACCCGTCTGGTCGAAGGTATACCTAGAGAATGAGGTACCTGTACACACAGTCCCTCAGACCTCTAAATTGGTGACCTCGACGTGATTAGAACACATAACCTCTGCTGATTGAAACTGGTGAAAATGGGGGCCTATTACAATTCCGTCTATTGGTCACAGAGCAGACACAGAAAACGTCATAAGACCTCTATTAAGGCAAGTAAAAGAAGGTACTCGTAAACTATATTACTTTTGGTGGTACCTTATTTCGCGAGACCGACCCGCACTTGGCTGATTTTTAGGGTTAGTAAACAAGGAACCCCTATAGTTTCGCCATGTCCGTCTGTCTGTCTGTCCCCGGCTTAGCTCAGAAACTGTTAGTACTAGAAAGCTGTAATTTGGCATGAGTATACATATTAATTACGCCGACAAAGTGTTAAATTAAAATCATGAAAAATATATTTTTTTAGGGTACCTCCCCTACATGTAAAGTGGGGATATCTTTTTTTTTTCGTCTATTCCATAGTGTGGGGTATCATTAGAAAGCTCGTTCAAAAATATGGTGAGCTTGTTCATAGCCATTTTTGGATTGAAGGAGCCGTCTACGAAATATTAAGCTTTAAAGTGCTAATTTTTGTCAGAGTCAAGTGTGTGTCCCCCCCCTGCCAGCTAAACGGTAAGTTCTGGAAAATTAAAAGGAAAACTATCACAGCTTAGTAGGCTTTACTAGTTAACTAGTAATTATCGACCAACTTAAATTTGCAGTTGCAAAAACATGTTCTACCATACATTTTGTATTCCCCCATACAAAATGTATGGTAGAACATGGTTTTTCAACTACAATGTTAAGTTTGTTCTTGGGATAAGTTCATCCCAGCTACGGAACCCTTCATTGTGCGTGGTCCGACACGCACTAAGCCGGTTTTTTTAGAGTCAAGTGTCCCCCTCTGCCAGCTATATGGTAAGTTCTGTATATGTGGAAAAATTCACAGCAGTAGTATATAATAAGGAAATTAAAAGGAAAACTATCACAGCTAAGTAGGCTCTACAAGTTAACGAGTAATTATTATCGACCAACTTACATTTGCATATTTACATGTTAAGTTTGTTCTTGGGATAAATTCATCCCAGCTACGGAACGCTTCATTGTGCGTGATCCGACACGCACTTGGCCGGTTTTATTTATTGAATATTTCTACCGAAGAAATGTAAATCTGGCCACTGCGGCTTGTTTGATCGTGGTTTTGTAACTTGTAATTCGTACGTCATGATACGGAACTTATGAGGTGACTTAGACGGTTCCTGTCTGATATTAAGAAGTGTCCAAAATATAGTAATGTACGAAATAACTATTTTACACAGTTCGTGCCTGGCGGCCGGCGCCCGGCGGCAAGCGTCTATAGGAATGTCACGCACGAGTGCAGCTCGCGGAACGATCGCGGGCGGCGCCGTTAACAAGGCGTTCAAGCGCATTAGAGCGTGGAGTCAAGCGGCGCTCTCCGTCGCCGCTCCGTCACCCCACGCACCGCTGCCGCTGCCGCACCGGAACCTCATCGCCGCCGTAACGTGGCCGCAACGCAACCCGCAGAGAATGTCAACTCGACTGTGCCTAATTTGATTTATTAAACGACCTAGAAAGATTGAAACTTTTGCAAGTTCAGCTGAATTTCCGCCGAGCCACGAAGCGGAACGAACAACGCGTCACCCGCGACCCTAATTCTGAACAAAAATATTAGTATCGCCGTAAATTATGTTATTGTATTATGTATCTGGGTAAAGAAATCTTTTTGTATTTTGCGCAACGGTCGAACATTAAAGGTAGGAACATTAAAAGAAAGTACGCGTAAAAAGAAGACGATTCAATTTGGCACAGGACATGGATAGCACACAGACAACCCCGCCAAGAACAGAGTCCCTCACATGTTGTATCAACACGCGACTCACTTCTCACGTGCACGCACAGTGCACTCACTGCACACACTGAACACACTGCACAGGCACATGTACCCTTCAACACAACGTCTTCTTAAAACCCAAAGGGCGATCTTAATATAATATCCTAGTTGTTATTAAAGATAATATCGAACTTTGGCAACAGCCGATCTTAACATTATTTTACAACAAGATATCTGCCGTTTCTGGTCAGATCTAGGAATAAATTTAGAGCCAGTAAACGATGACTGTACCGCATAGCTGCTGTTACTATACAAGTAATATGTATCGTTCTGGATGGTTGTCACAGCATCCAATCCTCTCTGGATGTGCGAGGACGAGCAGCAGCTCGGAAGCTCGCTGCGGACACGGGCAGATGGCGGCGCCTGGCGCCGGAGTAGCGGAATTGTCACGCTGTCGGTGTCGTCACACACTCACATGCACACACAGTGCTCACACACACACTGGCACTGAACACGCGGCGCGCGGCGCGAGATGCGTGTCGAACTGTCGAGTAGACGCGGTGCGCTGACGCTCAATGTGTGAGCTCGGCGGCGGGCAACCAGCGACTGGACGCGAGCGCGCGCGGGGACCCGCGCTATGAGGAACTCACAGTTCCAGGCCGGGAGCTGTGCCCTATAAATACGACCGCTCTTAACAGACAGGAGTACAGGACAGATTCAGAGAGAACAGGCCAGCCTTAGAGGTAAATAGATGAAAATTGACCATTCCCTTATCTCCGAAACTACGGAGATCTAAATTTTGAAAAAAAAATGGAATGGTTCTTTACGCAGAGATTACAGGAAAACATTATGAAGTCTATGCTCTTAAAATAACAAAGTAAATCTCTCAATATTGTACGTACAAGCTTACATTTGCTACTGGAATGTATGGGAGAACATAATATATTTTTCAACTACAATGTTGTTTATTCTTGGGATTTATTCATCCCAACTACGGAATCTTTCATTGTGCGTGGTCCGACAGGCACTTGGCCGGTTTTTTTTAAAATGAATGGTTACTTATTTATGTACCTACCAAAACGGTGACTTAATTGAAACTATAACAATTTCTTGTATGTATAATAATTTAGTAATAGGTACAGTTCGATTCAAACTTAATGGCGGCTCGGAAGTTAGCTAATCGCTGCGCAGTACCCCAGCCCTCACCCCCGCTGACACATGAAATTGTAACTGCGCAGCGACTCGCCTCATGTTCCGAGCCGCCATTAAGTTTGAATCGAACGGTAACTATAGTTAAGAGAGTGCCTCAGGCCACTTGACATCTGCATAGATATACTCGTGGAGATGGTACTTAAACCACCAAAAAAAAAGGAGTCAGCTCCTGGAGTAGCGCGTACTCTTATCGACTGTAACGCCGAAGTGCGGCGCGGCTGTGCACGGCGCGCGGGGTGCGGGGTGCACGGTGGCGCAGGGGGCACGCGGTGGAGGCCGGGGCGCGTGACGTCACGCCGAGCACAGCGCGCCGCGCGGCACTGCCAGGCGGAGCCTAGCGCTGTGTGCAGCTACGGCGTAGCACTCGTAGCGCGCTGCGAGATTGTGCCTAATGGCCAAAATTGATAATGAATGACGTATCTCCAGTCCAATCATCCTTCGGATTGATGCCGCTCTTTGGCCACTGCATTTAATTGATCGATCTCTTATCCAATAATGTCCACTCGGTTATGGCTAAATATTAAAGTGAATATAAAACGCGAACTGTCATTTTCGAACAACGAGCAATCTGTTATCCATCTGCTCAAAGATGGCAAACTCAGTCAATTTATTGGTGGGCAAGCTTTACGCCAAACAATTAATGCTTAAATGCCAATCTTACATTTAATTAAAAATGAGATCAGAATAGCTGCAGCTACCTCGTATCACCCGTAGTGACCGTGGTTTTTTTTTTTTTTAGATTATTATGTAGTTACATCGATCGGTCAGCATGCCCATTTTTTTACTGTATTCTGTGTTTATATCCTTGTTTTACTATCTACTAGCTGCACTTTTTTATTTTTTTATTTATATTTTTTGGGCCAGAAACCCTCGCGGGCGTCCTCAGATCACCCTACCAAAGTTTAATCACAATCTATTTGTAAAACTTTTTTCTCTGACTTATCTTTTGATGTTTTAGGCGCTCAAACATAAAACTGCACGGTGGCTCAATTTAGGAGTCCGGGAATGTTGCGTCGTAATGTCAATACCGCAGAATGACGTTCTTACATGTCAGACCGAATTATAAATGTGACAGTCTGGCTACTGTGTGAGTGCAGCCTATCATGTTCCCACTGCTGGTCCACTGCTGGGACACAGGCCTCCTCTGGGTGAGAGGGAGTGGGACGTAATCCACACGTGAGCCCAGTGCGTGTTGGTTCCTCGCGATGTTTTTTCTTGGCCGTTTTGAGAGCAGTGGTGCTGCAATATACAAAGTGAAGCGTCTGTCTGGGTCCGGAGCTATGACCTACAACTCGTAAGTCACGGCCGTTACCACTGGGCCACCACTCTACTCTGATAATGAAATTGATTTATACATACTTATACTTAATATTTATAATTTTAATTTATATTAATATCATATCATACAAAAGTAACTCTGGATTTCGATAAACAAATAATATTAAAAAACGAGGCAAAATAGGGGTGATTTTAAAGTTCACATGTAATAATGATTGTGTACCTCTTCTTAACAGATTTAAGGTATTGTCATTGGAAAACTTGTCATAGTCCGTATCGAAAGCTAACATTTAGTCGTTATTTATTATAATCGGTCCGCCCGGTCAAAATTATTACAGTGTTAATAAAGGTCCTATTACACGAGCAGTCCATTTCCATCACTCCGCATGGCGTGGATTGCGGCCGAACGGAGCTCAAAAATCGAACAACCACACGAACACTCCACTCCAAACGGGCGCGCCACTGCACTTCATTTCTCGGTCACCTACTCCGACGGCTGCGTACTGCCAACTCAGCGCAAAATGGATTGTTGTATCGGCCACAGAGGAGCGCGCACGGCGTGGAGTGTGCGCACTCCGCGTAGTCCGCGTACGCATCTCGCACACATGACGAGTTGGACTGCGGAGTCTCGCACGGCGGATTTTGGATTTGGAATAATTGGATTTCAATATTTTAGTCAGTGTATAGAGTGCCGCTACACTATATACACACTGACTAGACTAGAATGCTATACCGGCTATAGCATTCTATCACTATCGGATAAAGTGCCGCAAGCGGCATCCTATCACGGGAGTGTGAAGGTTTTTGGAGTGTTCCCGTGGAATTTTATGGAGTTGAGTGGCCGTGAATGCCCAGCAATAACTTGGCCAACATGTAAGTATGTCGTGGTAATTGATGGCGCTACATTAAATCATGTTAATGGTGATCAAATTAAAATGAATAATATTATTATTTTCAAGTTAGATTTTTAGGTCCACTTGCACCACAAATAATTAAATGCATTTAGCAATAAACGAATTTAAAACATCGTTCTATTTCTGTCAGTCGTTTGAAGAAGACGAAGAACTTGTTCTAAGATACGTGTGAATGTAATTTGTTGTGCAAGTGGGCCTTAGTAGAGCCATAAAGCCCGTTTTATTTATTAACAAGTGCGTGTCGGACCACGCACAGTGAAGGGTTCCGTAGTTGGGATGAATTTATTCCAAAACCAAACTTAACATTGTAGTTGAAAAACATGTTCTCCCATACATTTCAACTGAAAATGTAAATATGTGCGCACAATATTAAGAGATTTGCAATGTTATTTAAAAACCATAGACTTCTTATAGGTATTCTGTATTGTATAGAATTATTTTCTATTTTTTTTTTTTTTTTTTTTGTCTCCATCGTTTCGGAGTTAAGGAGGAGGAATGCTCTATTTTCTTAAATAACTATAAACTATTTATTTTAAAATTATAAAAAAGATATATTTGAGACCCTCACAGTAAGCTCCCTGTCTCATGTGATATGTGTAACATATCAAATGAAACTGCACAGTTTGAAAAACTATTTTTTTTCAAAATTCATTTATTTACGTTACACGTTCGTGTTTGGGTCACAGAAATTCATATGTGTACACACCATTAGATTCGGAGCAAATTGGGTGCAGTCTGCGGGGAAATCGCGAGCACACGCATTAATCATCACACGGTAACATTCAGACCCCTCCCTCCCCCCCTCCCTCGCCACGTTGGCTCGCCGCTTTGATAACCTAACGCTTCATTAAAGTAACGGAATACTCAAATAACGAAAACGCAAACACCACCTTAGACCACTGACTAACTCCACGTGAACCAACCTGCGCCGCCGTAACCCGCCGTGTGTCGTAGCCGTTTGCCGCCGTGTGCCGCCGAGTGCCGCCGTGTGCCGCCGTGCGCCGCCTTGTGCCGTGTGTGATCATTATGTGGAAATAATAACTAGGTAATAGCTGTTGCCTGCGGTTTCACTCCTATCCTAAAACAACTATACTTTCTGTAACCGGATAAAGTTATTATATGTATGTCCGGAGTGGGGAAATCGGGAGTCACACGTGCTAGGGGATAAGTCAAATAGATTACTTGTGACTCCGGATTTTTAATTAGTCTGTCTGTGATGACTTGTTTATACCTTTTTAGTTGACTTTTGCCGTAGTTGGGTTTTAGTTTTTATTACTTTTATTTAAATTATTTTGGGGTTATAATATATAAATATTTTTTAAATGTGCTAATTAAGCCCTTTCATTTGATACCCAACATGACACCATTAAAAAATCTTTTTTTTTTAGTTCATGACTTGACGCCACATGGCCTATAACCATCGGACGACCGAGACGCTTCCAACGATACCCCATTTGTCAAATTATGTCGAGTAGATTAGAAGTTATGAGGGAACAAATGAACATACATACATACATACATACCGGTCAAAATCATAACCCTCCTTTTTGCTTCGCCGTTGTCGGGTAAAAATTAGAACTAAACATAGTAAATCCATATTTATTAGTTTGTACTCGTATGTGGGGGGTAATCTCCGGAACTACCAGTCGGATTTGATCAATTCTTTTTGCTATGAAACATCACGCTACGACTCTTAGGAGTCGAGCAAATGGAAAAACGTCACAAAGTACGCTAAGCAAAACCAAGTAATAGCGCGGGTCGGGGATCAAAATTTCACGCGGGCGAAATCGTCGGCAGAAGCTAGTATTAAATAAATTCGACATACTAGAACTTTTTATTCTGTACTTTAACGTGTGCTCAGCACCCTAATTGCGTAATACATGATTAACCAGAATCTGAATCGTTATGAAACAGATTGCTAATCCATTGCTTCATAAGTTCGAAAAAAAAACCTGCTCATCAACGTTAAAACGCAATGAATGTTGTTGGACTGTTAAAATGAAACAGATTAGTATGAATCGTTTACGAAAATATTTTACGCAATTAGATAGCAGATACGTAAGATCTACAAACATAACCAATGTATATGTAGAGTTGCCAAACGGGAGCGTTGCCAGACGGGAATACCTAACCCGAAAATGTTCCCGCCAAGCTTCGGCTCTTTTGAGCCATTTGTGTTTAATGTAATCGTCGGCAGAGCGTACTGGCGCAGGTGTCTTGCAGCTCACCTGTGGAGGTGATGGAGTCTGTGTGACTTCACCGCCCATAACACTCTGTGCACGTCATGCGAGTGCGGAGCGATTGATGTCACCTCGGCTTACTGCCTTACTGAACAAGAAGCGATACGTCGTACGCATCTCAGCTCCAGCGTACTGCAGCCTACAGACGCATGGTGTGAGTCGACAACGGAGCGCAATTTCCCTTTCATCACTGAGGAGTTTAATTAGATGTGTGTGCTAATGACGCCCCGGTGTCGAGTGATATTGTTTCAAGCGCGCAGCTGGCGCGAATCACGGCTGCTTAGTAAACTCCATTACACATCTGTGTGCCTCCTTCACCCCCCACTGCCCCCCAGCGCCCATCCTACAGCGAGGAAAGAAACAGTAACAGCGACTCAATTGACCATTTTGTTAGGACTCTGCAGACGTGTAGGGTTGCCAGCTCGAGTGTACCCGAATGATGTTTGACCGATGAATATTTAACATTGTTGCCACTTGTACTGTGGTGTAGTATAAAGGATGGGCTTCGACATGAACATAATAATGGAGAGGCAGATAACACTCGCTCCCTTAAGCCTTGTGCCGTTTAATTGTTTTGTTACTACTTACCCTATCGATTATATTTAACGCTAATAGAGGGAACAAAGACAGGTAAACCAATAGGATTCACGGAAATAAAAACAATGTTATCGGCACCATTTTGTTAAGTAGTTTGGGAAATGACAATTTTTAAAGACATGAGTGTTTTAATACCTAATTATATACAGTTGTATACAAGACTTTATCTACACCTATGATATGAATCCTCTATAAAAGTTTCTGAAACAGTTAGATATTGCCAACATTAAACCGACCATAGCACGTACCCGCCAAACGTGACGTATCGTATTTTGTGTCATGTGTCAGATGTGACGGCGCGGGGGTCCGCACCCGCTGACCGCAAGGAATCGAAGGAGCAAACGAGTTGCATTATGAAATTTAGTACAACAATAACACTCGTTTGGATGATATAATGGTTACTATGACACTGGGCGTTTTAATGTTGGCAATAAGCTAACTGATTCAGAAACTTTTATAGAGGATTTATAGCATGGGTGTAGATGAAGATTCTTATACCACTTATGTGTCTTGGATAACAGATGTCGGAGTCTGAACTCGTATAACTTTAGCCTGAGTCATTATAAAAGGAAATCTTTAAGCGCGTGTAGGAAATCTTTAGATTTCATGTCTTTGTTTAAACTAATAAATGGTATAATACAGAGGTATAGAAAAAGTGAAATTTGGTATCCCCCGTAGCAGTAGCCGATTAATTACCCAAAGAACTTTCGTCCTACCTCATAGTGGAACTAATATAGGTAATGTTTCACCCATTTGCCGCATGCTTTCTCTTGCCAACTCCATTCGTGGTGAAATAGATATTTTTGCTGGTTCTGTAGCCTCCGTCAGGACTAAACTTAGAGTCTTAATAGTGTAATATTTATTTTTTGTTTTTATATTTAATTTTTCTTTCCCAAAACTTTTTCATTACATAAGAAAGATCGTAATTTTTAAGTTTTGTTTAGCTTTTTAGGGTTTCGTAGTAAACAAAGAACCCTTATACTTTCGCCATGTCCGTCTGTCTGTCTGTCTGTCTGTCCCCGGCTTAGCGCAGAGACTGTTACCTAGTACTAGAAAGCTGTAATTTGGCATGAGTATACATATTAACTAAGCCGACAAAGTGGTAAAATAAAATCATGAACAATATTTTTAATAGTAATTGTTTAAGGTACATTAAATATGCATGCTAGATTTACATCTAGAAGATGTCAATCAGAAATATTGTTTTGTAACTTTTTGATTGCATTTGTTTTATTTTTTATAAATAATACATCTCAGCATCTAAGAGACCGCCACACCATCACCACTTGTGAAAATTAAATCTAGTGCGTCAATTAAAGCAACGATCGTAAAAAATAACCAAAGAAACATATTTGCAGAATGGAAGATCATAAACTGGGACATAAATAATTCTGGAGCTCAGCGCAGCATCACCACGTAACCTATTACTGCTGAGCTTCTTCAAGTGATGTAACAGTCGTGCGAACAGGCGAGGCCGCCGAGAAGCAGCATCACCAGTAGGTACCACTACACCGCTACTATACACCTCTGCTTACTCCTACAGGAAATAAAGGCGTGATGTTATGTTCTGGTAGCGCACTGGATTTGCTTTAAGGCGCGGGCCGACCGCGGCGCATGCTGTGCACGGGCACGCGGCGTATTTTAGCTGCGTGTATTAATTTGTCTGACAACGTGGGTCTACGTTTCCACTGGAGTACACGAATATGACCCACGACTATGTATAGCATGGCACGGCGCACGGAGAGGCTACGCTCGTGCCACTGCAATCCACGGACACGGGCTTCAAAACTGCGCTGCGATAAGTGAGCAGTACATAGTCGTGGGTCGTATTCGTGTACTCCAGTGGAAACGTAGACCCAGGTCGACAGCGTTGAGCTATGTAACCGCCTATTCGAGCAAGCCACGCATGTATCAATGACTTCAATTCATGCGTAGCCTCTACGTGGGTTGCAGTGGACACAGCCACATTCATTTTCTTACAAAGCGAAGCTTAATACACGTGCGTAGCCTCTCCGTGCACCGCGGTGGGCCTGCGCCTTGTGTGGACGTGGACTGAAAACAAAGATATTTCTATGTCCTTCGTAGCTCTGCCGTAGCCTCGTAGCCAAGCTACGGCTGCTACGCCGTAGCTTGGCTACGAGGCTATAAACGACCGCAGCAAGTAGTTAACGGGTACAACTCATTTAATACTTTGATTGCGTTGCGTAAAACGCTGGCATAGTTTAAAGTAGTTTAAGTGCGCAGGTTGGCGCGGTCCCAACTCCCAGCCGCCTAACTTACTTCAACACTCAACTTGTTAAGTCAAACACAAGGTAGTGTAGCGGCTACATTTGTGAAGTCAAACACAAGGTAGCAGCTACATTTCACTACATTTACCTTCTATCTACAAACATCGCACGATATTAGTACTTTCACTTTTTGAGGTAGCCATATTTATGAATGCGGCGTAAATAATAATATGTGCATTCTACAGTAACATATAAAACATGAAAAGCTTAGAGGAAATCATAAAATTCATCGAGATTTATGTCGACAGGGAATTTAGAATGTGTTCTGTGTTGCCTGTTTATAATATTAAATAACTGACACCTGCATCGACAAAACAATAAGCGATTGCAATGCGTGTAGTTCTAATAATATCTTAGTTCAGAATAATCAAAATGGTAAGATCTCGAACTCCTCAATTTAATTATAATATTGTGTACACTGTGAGCGCAAATACAAAGGAACTTCGTTAATATGAACGTTGGGGCGTCCATTAATAAATCGAGGTGCGGAAACGTTCGCACTCTCTCAAACGTGTCGCCTCTGAAACGGATAATTAATTGTGAATATTGGCGCCGCACCTACAGCCCTGTGACAGAGGAAGGGTACACCAACTTTATAACCTATGATGTCTATGTTTTTATTATTTGTTTACAAACTAAGAATGTTATATGTATAACACTTGTATCTTGATTAGAAACATAATGGATGGAACCACTCACACAAACGTAACATTTACCAAATGATACAAATTAAGCTAAAAAGAATATCACCTATGAGGGAGCACAATTGTATAATAACTTACCATCCTGTATAAAAAGAATAAATATCACCTATGAGGGAGCACAATTGTATAATAACTTAGCATCCTGTATAAAAAGTCAACATATAAGCTCTTTCAGCGGTTTTAAAGCAAAACTATAAAATTATATTATTGAAACCACTCACTAACAATGTTTTAAATGTTATTTAAAAACAAAATATATTACATAAATGCCTTTATCATTGTATTGTGATTGTCTGTCACGTAAACTCAGATTTAATAATAATATATTATTACATTTATATTAAACCCGTCACATATCGGCCGGTAGGAACACATTAAATCTCTATTATATGGTCTGACAGCTCGACACGTTATCCTAATTAATAACGAAAGATCCTATTTTTTTGTAACACATATTGAACCTCTTACAAACCCATTCCACTTGTATATTATGAGAAGCGAGCTGGCACTTTGTACAAATACTCTAAGAACCAAAAGGCAGGGGTCGACAACATGCGGTTCTTTCGATGTAAACTTGCGGCTCTCGATAATCATGCTTGAAACTTAAAAACTAGAAGTTATGAGTCAGATTCATCCAAGCTTTCAAAAGACATGCAAAGCCAATGCTTCCATTGATGTAACTATCTATTATGCAATAACTGCAGTTACATTATTGGATTAATTATTATATTATTCTAGCAGCTAGCTAAACTATTTTAATATGCTCTGTGCCTAAAACATCTGTATGTTGTAGGTATAATAAAATATAAATATTAATTGTAACGTTTGGCTGTTCCGTCTCAAATGGTGGCCAATCCCTGAACCCAAATCGTCACCTCACACCGAACACTCACCGAATCTGATAGAAGTAGCGATCAGTACCCGCGCCGCGTCGCGACTTACCTGCGCTGCGCCTGGTACTTGTACGTTCGTTCCGCTACGCCGCCCGCCGTGAGAGTTACCATAAAATCAGTTTCAAAGTAAACATCTTTCGTTAACGATAACTAAATTTTTTTGTACTAAGACATATCAAAATATAAAATAGGTGTTTAATAAAACTCATTTAATTCGTTTTTTGCGCACTGGTTATTTTTTTTTCCTGTATATAATGCTTAGGGAACGTGGTCCGTTACAATGGTATTAGTGTCCTCAGAGGTTCTATGCGTTAGGTCTTAAAGAACACGTACAATGAGACAAACGTTGTAAAGCGGTTCCTGGTCTCACTGAAGTGGGTACTACATTGTAAACAGACAAATTAACGTAGCTATTAATAATGATTTGAAGCGCAAGTGTAACGATTCCTTTACCCCTTCACTTTATCGAGCCTGTATTGCAGATATTGGTGCTCTACTGCGTGCCCCTCACGCAGTAGAGCACAATAAATGGGTGCGCCAAAGTTCACCTTTTCAACTCCGATAATTAGAAATCCGAAAATGTTCTTCCTAAAATTTTTCATCCTAACAATCACAATTCCTAACTACTCTGTCTCTAATGTTCATAATTCCGAAGCATTCAACTTCATAATGTCAGTAGCAATAAACATCTATTATACTTTTATTTGTTTTCCTATATTTTCTCAACATAACCATCTTTTACACTATTATTCAGAGTCATATCTTTTTTGTTTAGATTTCTTTTTATTCATAATAATCAGTATTATATAGGTTAGGTTAGGTTAGGTTAGAACTGTGACCAACTACGCGCGAGCCGAGCGAGCGTAGCGAGCGGTGCCGCGGCAGCGGCCGGCGAGCGCTACCTCGAAATTGGTCGCGAAATTTACTAGACACAACTCAGTACGTTATGTAAAGCATACCCCCAAATAATAATCAAAACCCTCAAATTAAAACTATAAATATCATCTTCTACCCACATACATTTTTTATTACACTTGGTAAATGTTTCTTTCTGAGTATGAGTGAAAATATTATGGTAATTATGTTTAGGGATAAAAGCGTTATGATAAAAAACAGTAGGAGTTTAAATATATTTACATTAATGATATTATTAATTACAATTTTCGGAAACATGAGTGTTATGAACATCACCGGTAGCACTACAAATAGTATGAATGAAAACTTTAGGATGAAAAATTTTAGGAAGAGTGATCATTCGGATTACAAATCATTAGGAAGAACAATTTCGGGTAAAGAACTTTAGTTGAGCCAATATGGTCCTCAATAAATTACCTATAGGTATGAAATACTTTTGCATTCTAATCATATTAATATTATAATACTTATGTTTACTAACTGTGGATTATTAATCTGTTATGATGAATGAGTACACAACCGATTGGTATAAAGTTTGGGTAACACAACATTACATTTTTTGTGGTTCCTAATTAGAACGAGCAACCTTCAAAACGTTTAGCGGATAAAGTACCTACCGACATAAATAAATGAATTAGGAACAACATGATAGATTATGATATTAATCAAAGAGCGGAGCAATCGAGACATGACGTTGATGAAGTGGTCGACGCGCGGAGCTAATCCTGACGAATGGTGACGCGGCGGCGTCCGACCGACCAACCGACACATTCGACAGCGCCGCTGACGAGCCTGCTCAGCAGAGCCCCTCACCTCACTAACAACAGCACATTCGTTTTGACCAGCCATTGCGTGCCTGCAGTTTTTGAAACAGCGCATCCTATCAGGATTAAATAGTTCATAACAGTGTCCTAAATGTTTATGAATATATTTTCTGTTCTTCGTGCATGTGATCCAGATCAAGGTAAATTCTCTAATTATAACAAAACCATTCATTTATGTATTTAACGCGGCGACAATTTAGTCTGAATTTAGGAATAAAATATAATTAAAGCCGGTAGCAAAAAAAGTAGGTTAGCAGCTACAGCGAAGGGTGATTTTAAGTAGAAAGTAGCAACTTGATAATCGTTGTTAGCTTTGTTTTAATCTAATAATCAGTTGTTAGCTTTGTTTTACATATCTGCTTATGTCCTGTTCAATTTGGCTAACAAAGTTAACATCACCACAATTGTAATTGCAGACCATGGTGTCGTAGCTTCCATTCTGAGATAGGTATAATTTTCTGGGGAAATTCTTGCCTACGGGAACTGGTATTCAAAGCCCAAAAGCGATGTGATAGTATTGTTCCAGTGTTTAAGTCCCTAAAGCTGTTAACATTTCCGGCAATGAATATTTTAGAGATGGAATTTTTTGTTAAACGTAACATGCATCTTTTTAATTCAGTATCACAAAATCCTGATACACGTTATTCTTTATTTTCGGTTTTAAGTATTAATCGGACAGCGCGTTAAAATTCTTCCATACAAACTTTGACACCCGCCTACCCCCTTTAGGGGATAATTTAGAAAAACAAAAAACTACAAACTTTACTATTTATTTTGATAAATATTCGTGCGCATGTTTACTTCAAGGAATAAGATTTTTCATACAAATTTTCATCCCCTATTTGCCCCCCTTAGGGGTTGAATTTCTAAAAATGCTTTCTTATTCCTTGCCTACATTATAAAGGGAACCTCTGTGTAAAATTTCAGCTTCCTAGGTCCAAGGTTTTGGGCTGGGCGTTGACGAGTCAGTCAGTCAGGACTTTTCTTTTTATTAATATACATTTATTTTTATTTATTTTTATACTAGCTTTCGCCTGCGGCTTCGCCCGCGTGGATGTCGGAAATTATCTCACGGGAATGTGCTGCCGGTATAAAAAGCATCCTATGTGTTAATCCAGGTTATTAACTATCTGTGTGCCAAACATACAAATCCGTTCAGCCATTTTTCCGTGATTGAGTAACAAACATCCAAACACACAAACTTTCACATTGGTCAATATCTTTATGTATAGGTAATAAAAAAGAATTGCTGTTCGTAGTATCGCTAAAACTCGCGAACGGCTGGACCGATTTGGCTAATTTTGGTTTTGAAATATTTGTGGAAGTCCAGGCAATGACGGAATATGGGGAACATGGAATGAAAAAATTGCTGTAGGTAGGGTATGTAGGTATGTATGTAGGTAGGTACGTAGGTAGGTAGGTAGGTAGGGTAGGCAGATAGGTAGGGTAGGCAGGTAGGTAGATAGGTGTAGGTAGAGTAGGTAGGTATGTAAGTAGGTAGGTAGGTAGGTACGTAGGTACATAAGTGCGAAGCCGTGGCGGGCAGCTAGTCTAATATTATAATCATTGCTAAAATATTTAATCGCTGCCAATTAATTTTTTTAGTAAACTCAAACTCAAACTCAAACTCAAAGCATTTATTTCAAATAAACCAATTACAGGCACTTTTGAATTGTCAAGGGGTCGGTCAGTCAGAAAGATGAAGCTAGTTGCCCATTCCAAAGCGTAGTAGGTACCTATGGAGAAGAACGGGCAAGAAACTCCACGGACACTCTTTTAAATCAAAAATATATGATACAAAATATTTGTTACATCATTCATGTTGAAATTATACATGTGAGAACAATGTAGAAAGACGTGCACGTTAAAAGCGTCCGTAATAAAGATAACAATTCAAAAATTAAAATAAGCCGTGGCAGCTAAGAGATGACCAGTCCCTACTGACGGCGCCCGTTCACGAACATGACGCATGGATCAGCACCATTTAGCTCAACCATTTTGAAGGGAACTTAATGATCCAACACACACGCCACCACCAGCGAGACATTTGAGTGAGCGTGACATACTCTCAGCAGCCAGGGCACATTCAAGTCAATGAAAGACGTACCCAGTAAAATGGTAGCTTTATAGAAGGTATGTGGTCACAGTGCTCACACATGTGCTTTGCAATTATACAATATTAACAGGTTGAATTTATACAATGCAAAGATAGTTTTTCCAATCTTCAGCAGCTCCAACAATATTTTCGAATGCTAATTAACTAGTTTATGCGCCCTTGTGGAGCTGGACCAGCGTTGAGCCAAGCATTTTTGTCAGCGATGTAATCCCCCAACTTATAATATGCTTGGCAGCATAGTGTGCGTTTTATACAAGATTTAAATTTCGTTTCATTTAGTTGGAGTATGTGGGGAGGTATTTTATTGTAACATTTTAAACAGTACCCCATGAAGGATGAGTCTACTTTAGCCAGTCTGAAACCAGGTTGACTTAATTGGTCCCTATTTCTCGTACTATAATTGTGTCTTTCACCTCTTTTACTGAAAAGATTAAGATTTTTCCTTACGTACATGATGTTTTCATATATATATTGACAGGGTACCGTCATGATGTTTATACTTTTAAACAGTTCCCTTAGAGAATCGCGCCTGCGGAGGCCATATAAAGCTCTGATGGCTCTTTTCTGCAGAATAAAAATAGACTCGATATCTGCAGCCCGTCCCCATAGTAAAATACCGTAAGACATGATACTATGAAAGTAACTGAAATAGACCAGCCTCGCGGTATCTAAATCAGTAAATTGGCGGATTTTTCTTACAGCATAAGCTGCTGAACTTAGCCGCCCCGCAAGAGATGTTAAATGAGGACCCCATTGTAGCCTTGAGTCGAGCGTGATCCCCAGGAAAACTGTTTTATCTACGAATTCTAGTTTCTCCTTATTCAATACTATATCACAATCATTACTTTTCACATTCGGTAAAGCAAATCTTATGCATTTCGTTTTTTTTGCCATTTAATACTAAATTATTGGCAGTGAACCAATTTTGGACCTGCAGTAGGGCGTTATTTACGTCGTCAAGATTTGATGCACGTCTATTTATCTTAAAAATTAGAGAAGTATCGTCAGCAAATAACACCATTTGTGGTTGTTTTTTTAATAAATGGGGTAGATCATTAATATATACTAAAAAGAGGAAAGGACCTAATATCGAGCCTTGTGGAACACCCATTTTTACTTTTAGACCGAGTGAATTTATACCATTTATTTGAACTTGCTGCTGTCTATCATTTAAATAAGATTTTACTAAACTGAGTGCAAGTTCACCTAGTCCGTAATGCTGAAGTTTCAATAGTAAGGTTTCATGATTTACGCAATCAAATGCTTTGGAGAGGTCACAAAAGATTCCTATGGCATCTTGGGCCCCCTCCCACGCTGTAAATATGTGTTTTAATAAGGTGACACCGGCGTCAGTCGTACAACGTCCTTTGGTGAAACCATATTGCTGATCGTGTAAGATTTGGTTGGTGTTAAAATGATTAAGCATTTGATTGAGCATTACCTTTTCGAATACCTTGCTGAATACTGGCAGCACGGATACTGGTCTATAATTGTTGGTGTCTTTACTGTCCCCAGATTTAAAGAGTGGTATAACTTTACTGTATTTCATTAAATCCGGGAAGACCCCTTGATCCACACACAAATTAAATATTAAAGCTAAGTATGGTGCTATAGTCTCGATTATTGATGTACAAACTTTGATAGATAATCCCCATAGGTCTTCGGTCAATTTTATTTTGATTTGCCGGAAAGCTTTTATAACTATCATAGGGTTTATATGTTTAAATTGAAATTCAACCGGACAGCCTGGAACGTTCGCTCTTAATAAATCAATTGAGACATCGGGTGAAGAATTTAGAGCTTCCGTCGTTTTAGATGGAATATTAGTGAAAAAATTTACAAATTCTTGAGCTACTTCTAAGTTAGAGCTGATGGCACCACGTGAAGTCTCCAATGTGTAATCAGTGTTTCGTATTTTTTTCCTATTAGTTTCATTATTTATGACTTTCCAAACTGTTTTTATTTTATTTTCTGATGATTTAATCTTGTTGCCAATGTACAGGGCTTTAGCAACCTTGCAGGTGTTTCTAAAAATTTTGGAATATGTAGCAACATACTTGTTGAAAGTTACAGTGTTAATGTAAGGCTTAAGGCCATACAGCTCGAACAGTCTTTCCCTACTTATCCTAATACCTCTAGTTGCCCAATCACTAAATACAAAATTAGGGCAAATATTTTTGGTTTTCTTTTCAAAAGTTTTATTGAATTCAGTGTGCACTACTGAAAAGAAATCCTCATACAATTTATTTGCATCGTGCATATTTTGGTCTCGAACATTTAACTTACTATTTAGGTTAGTATTGAATCTATTTAATTTGCCAGTTGTTATTGGTCTAAATTGTATTTGCACTTTTTGCAAAGGTATTTTAAACTTAAAGGTTACCGTTTGTCCACTATGATCAGACGGCAAATAATTTACGATAGCTTTAGCTAAATAATCACAATCGCAGAAGACATTATCGATACAAGTAGCAGAAGTTGGAGTTACTCTAGTCGGTTCTGTAAAAATATTTGATAAATTGAACGATTTAAAAAGGCTTAATAATCGACTGGTATTTAAATTATTTTCCAGAATATTAATATTAAAATCACCACAAATAATTGCGGCTTTGTTACTGGATGCGAGTTTTGCTAGGACATCTTCCATTATTGACTCAAATAAAGAAAAGTTCTGACAATTAGGGGGTCTGTACACGCACACTACCACATGCTTATCCAGCTCAACACAAGACAGTTCGATGCAATGTTCAACTGATAAACCAACTATGTCATTACGTTGCTTAGTTTTTAAACAATTTTTTATCAATATTAGAGAACCTCCACGTAGCATAGATTTACGGTTAAAGCAACTGCCTAAACTATAGTTCTCAAAATTAATTAGCATTTGGTAATCCTTTAACCAATGTTCCGTAAAACAAACAATGTCAAACTTTGTTTTTTCTAAAAACATTTCAATTTCTAATAATTTGGAAGAAATACCTTGAATATTTTGATGAAATAATTGCAAGGCATTCTGCTGATCTCCTTTTTGGTAATTACTTATTTTAGAGCCAGAAGACACCTTGTTGAAGTTAGGTATAAGAATATTCTTACTGGTACCTTCTGTTGTCTTACAAACTAGTTTAAATGACTATCCGGAGTTGACCCCAAGACCTCAATGTCATCACCAGGCAGTGAACTCATAGTGAGTGAGGGAAATGGAACCTCCTTCGTACAATCTGTATAAATACTTATAGCATTTGAGCTACATTTATTCAGGTTCACCACCTTATTATTAGTACTAACCAATAATTAGTCGCATTTTTAGTTGTTAGTCGTCTGGAATATAATAAGCGATTTAGAATGACAGCGATTGCCTTTTTCGTTAGCTGAAAACAGATTGGCTCACTATGTAACCACCAGAAACTACCCCATGCTGTCCTGTACTACAACGATCCACGATGCTGAGGGAGGTAGGAACTGCGGTTTCGTCGTGACGGGCGCGAGGGCGCTGCTCATCCGCGCGACACGTGTGCGTCGCGTTTTGACGTCACTCGGGGAAGTAGGGCGCGTATTGTGTGCCGCGAGCTCAGCGTGCTCTAAATACTATTCAGCGCTGCACAAACACGCGCCTTGTTCAACTGTATTGACAGTAGGTAAACAGAGCGGCTGTCCTCGCGCACACACACATGCACACTCTACAGTAGGTGTGTACTGTGTACGGTGTGCTCCGCAGAAACAATGCTGAAGCCTTGGGAACGTGACTTCGCTGCGATTCGGCTCACAAGTTGACTCATTATACCGCGCGCGAGTTTTTGTTAACAATTCGTTAAAACTTGTCGCCGCCATTTGTAAACTCGTTCAATATAAAAAGTAAGTCATCGTTAACGTATTTTTCCGAGTGCTGAGTTGTTGGCACGTAGTGATAGACTAGCGCCAGTATTATAATGATGCTCTGTGGACTAGCGGTAGAAGTGGGGCGGGGCAGGCTAGTATACTGAGTGCTGGCTTGGTGATTTAACTATGGAGACAGATTCAAATATGAAGGTAGGCAAAATAAACACAACAAAACTACACAAAATTAGGTACGACTCGACGCGAATAGTGAAATAAATCACTGTGCAATCACATATGATTATGATATAGTATAAGAAAAATGGTTTTTGTTAAAAATAAACACATTTGCCGAAAAGCTTTTTTTTAATCACAAATAATCCCATCGACTATGCAATTGTCTTTTCTGAAAGAAAGTCTTCTCTGTCCTTTCTTTTTTTTACATAATTATTGACTGACATGTATCTTATGACTGTTGGAGGACGTCCCCACCCTCCAACAAGCTTGAAACCAGTGTCGTTTGAAGTGTCTGGAAGGTTAGATACTTTTTCGAAGATCAATTGAAGTGTTAGGTTAGGTTAGGTTTTTCGACCCCGGAAAAAAAAAAAAAGGTTAGCCTAACCTAACTAGCTGTTTTCTGTTAACCTTTTGTACAATGACCTAATTACAAGATTATGCAAATGCTGTTCATCATTGAGGAGTTCCATGTGACCTTAAAAATTTAAGATCAGTTGAACACTGTTAGGTTTGGTTAGGTTAGACTAACCTAACTAGCTGTTTTCTGTAATCTTTTGTACAATTGTACAAGACAGTAAGTCTTTTTCTGGATCCTTATAAACATATTGACATGGATATTATAACTGTTGAAGGGTGGGGACGGGGTCCATACAAAATCCCCCATGGTCCTTTTAAGACAGGGATGAAAGTAACAACTTGTTAATTTCGTCCCGATTATGATGATGTTGCAGTTCTACTACCAGACCCGATTCCGCCAACAAGTCGTAAGATTATTGCAATTCCCTCTTCATCATCGGCGCGCAATTTCGACTGATGATATTGCCCCTACAGCGTGAGTTACGCTCACCGACACATTAGTAACACCACATTGGTAGGTTCACCATTACTATCAAGAGCCCCTCCTTAATTAAATTTGACATCAATAATGCCCTTGCCATCAGTAACTATTTTGGAAGTAGATGTGACTATTCCATCGACATCGTTTGATAATTTACACATTCCATCTACCTCTTCAGCTAGTGTTCAGGACGTCATCGTTTAGCCTACCTAAAGCAGGACCCAGGAAGAATAATGGAAAGGGACGGAAAGGCAGAAAAACAGCAACAATGACTGATGAATGACTACAAACAAGCTTGGAGAAGAAAGAAAGCTTAAGATAAGATAGAAACCCATTTTGCAGACTGTTAAAGAGAAAAAAAAGCCAAGGGTTCCAATTATTAGAAAAATATTTTTAAATAATGTTCATTATTTTATAAGATTGTTATCTTTCCTAGAAATTGTAATGTTTTTCAAATCAGTAGGTATAAATAATATGTTGGTTATGAAAGTAACTTTGTTTGTTACAACCATCCCCTTACACTGTTACAACCAATCCTAGGGGTAGGGATTTTTGTAACAAGTTTCACTTTTGATATTTGGTATTTTTTCTCAAAATCTTTAATATCTGTTGCATTTAAGTTGGCGTAAAAAGACAGCTGAAAAACCAATCTATCTTGTGTACTCATTAGAATTTCGATATTCAAAAAGCTCCAAATTGTTACGTTCATCCCTGGTCTTCAAGTGACAGTGTTGCACCAGCGCAGCGTTGCGAATATGAAAATTGATTCCAAAATTAATTACACGGAATAAATATGGTTACAATTTGTTGACAATTCAAAAGTGCCTGTAAATGGTTTAATTGAAATAAATGCTTTGAGTTTGAGTTTGAGTTTGTTACAAAATTGTTCAGGAATTCAAACTCTGTACGTTTACATATATCTCATCGATAGACGCAAAATAAAATGTCAACAAAAATTTGTTCGGGAGTTTGCCATTGTTCTTTAAATTACCTATATAATTTTTATATACTTATTCTATCGTTTAGAAAATTTACTATTATTACAAAAAATCCATGCTATCTGTAGGTATAGGTACACTACATTATATGAAATAAATGATTTTTATTTCTATTTGACATTCACAATTAAAATGTTGCTTAGTAAGTATCGCGGAGCGAGACGCCGCGCCGCCTGCGCCGCCGGCTCGCGCCTTGGAACTCGTACAGTGTATTTTAACTTTTGAACCATGCGGCGCTAAATACTTCTGCGAGATATAAATCGTCGCTGAATGATATTGTAATGAGATCGGCGCCGACAGCCGACGCTACAGGCGCTCCCCCTCCCTCCCACACACCCGTCATAATGAGAACGAGGGAAGCTAATAAATACATCACAAGTTGACAGCACATACATCTCGCGCACCAAACGACGCCGACCGTTATTGTGATTTACTCTTTTTATTTGACATTTGTCTCGGCTGTGGGCGAGCAGACTTCATTTCTCATAGGTATTGTGCTCTTTATCGTAGGTTTCCAAATGTTACGCCTATAGCTTTGAAACGCTTGCTGTATTATAGTTATTTAGAACTAGCAGCGCCCCTCGACTTCAATTCGATTACTAGGTCTCGATCCCGTGGGAATATCGCGATAAAAAGTATCCTATGTGTTAATCCAGGTAATAAACTATCTGTCCGTTCAGTAGTGTTTGCGTGAAAGAGTAACAAACATCCATCCTCACAAACTTTTGCATTTATAATATTAGTAGGACAAATAGTAGGTACAGCTAGGTACCTGTTGTGGGTTGTTTTATAGATAACAGTTTTATAGAATTTCGTTTCACATTTTTTTTTCTTAATATCATTTCATAGAATAATCAAAACGCAGAATAGGTACTTACTTCGAAAAAAAAACAATAATTAATATTTAATGTTTCGATATTCATAACATAGAATAACATATCAACTTTATCCTCATATTGTTTAGTTAATATAAAACTTATACCTTTGACAATTATGCATAAATTACAACACCGTAAGCGCGATCGCGTTCATAATATTGTCGGGGTGCCCTAATTTTGTTACTGCGACCAATTCCGACGTAGCGCTCCTCGTGCGTAGTTGGTCCAAAGAGTAAAGTAACTATATCGGGAAAGAGTAAAAACTCTGTGGTAAAATTTGCATGTATGGAAAGTGCTGCCACCTTGAGTTTGGTGGGTGAACTAAGGTTCTTCTATCACCTACATACCTAGGTATGCATCTTTACTATAAGAATTTACTATTATTATTCAATTTACAGACATCTCATTAAACTTGTTGTCCTAGTATTGTTCTCAAACTCAAAGCATTTATTTCAAATAAACCAATTACAGGTACCTACTTTTGAATTGTCAAGGGGTCGGTCAGTCAGAAAAATGAAGCTAGTTGCCCATTCCAAAGCGTAGTAGGTTCCTATGGAGAAGAACGGGCAAGAAACTCCACGGACACTCTTTTAAATCAAAATATATTATGTTACAAAATATTTGTTACATCATTCATGTTGAAATTATACATGTGAGAACAATGTAAAAAGACGTGCACGTTAAAAGCGTCCGTAATAAAAATATAGAAACAATTCAAAAATTAAAATAAGCCGTGGCAGCTAAGAGATGACCATATTTATTCTTCTCATATTTAGAAAGCACTCTAGCTTCACTATTGAAGACAACAAAAGTAACAAACAGAGAAATCAGGACAATCTGTGGAGCGAGTCTGTTTTTGCGAGCGAATTTGTCTGTTCTTCAGTGAAAAATTATTAAGAGACAAATGGTGACCGAATCCGACGATGAGATTTGT
Source organism: Eupsilia transversa (assembly GCA_914767815.1). Lineage (NCBI taxonomy): Eukaryota > Metazoa > Arthropoda > Insecta > Lepidoptera > Noctuidae > Eupsilia > Eupsilia transversa. The sequence goes on from OU611889.1 coordinate 76,753, forward strand.
TTGACAATTTGATAAGATGGCTGCCATGTATTTTTAACCCACCAAACTTCAGATGTCGCTGTCGTCCATGGAAATTGATGACAGTGCTAAGTGTGCCCCCCCTGAGTTGGTCACAGTTCTAACCTAACCTATTTGGTCGGAATGCCCTAATAGTATATTACTAGATCGTGCTCGTATCATAGTTAGAAAATTGAAGACGTTTTACCTGAATATTATTGCATTTGTTTGTTGTCCAATACAGAAAATTAGCAAAGTTGATTGATTGAACTGTTCAGGTGTGGTTGAACATTGGCATTGTACCCGTAGCTATTTTAATTTTCGACGTTCAAATATGTACCTTTATTTATAACATTATGGATAACATAACGTCAATTTTTACATTTTCGTTGAAATAAAATACCATGGAAAAATACACCGAACAAACAATATTACTTAAAAAATAATTCTACTGTTTGATAAGTTTGTTAAATAAAAAAATGTGATTATAAAATTCATTGAATTGTGTTTCTGTGAAATCTTATGTTTCATTGAGGTAAATAGTCGCTAAAACAATAATATTCGAAATAAAAATCAAGGACCAAATATTATATTAATAACATTCTGCGAAACGAAATTCTATCAAATTTCTGTCTGCGAAACAAGGGAACACCACCTGGGGCTGTGCTTGACAACACCGCAGCCATCTTTGTGATGGAGCTGTAAACTGTCTTCGACACATGTATGTATTAGTAGTTTCAGTCAGCAATGTACCACTGTTGATGCAATTCTACATCACTACGATACGATTGGTTCATGTGTTGTTGGTATGGTTATCGGAATACTTTACTTCGATAAAAAAGCTGATGAGCCATTAAAACAGGAAGTACTCATTGTGACTTATGTATTTTTGGAAATATCCGCGCTATCAGTAGGTACACCTAAGCAGGGATTTCACTCAGAACACTGATTTCAATGGCTCTTGATCGAACGGTCACATACACAATAGTGAACTACTGAACATTTTACCCAGGAAAAGTAATATACTGTTCCTGTGTGAAATCCAGATGGAGGAAGTTGCGAAAAGAATCATAGTTGAGCACATTTCGTCAGCACAAAAGCTAATCTTGTTGTTTTCTCGGGGGAAGCCCAAACTCCGTTCATATCTTATAAGGTTCTGTGAATAGCTAAGTCTATAACAACCGCTAATTAGTTCGGACAGTTTGCGCCGCATGTTGGAGCATCGATCCTCAGTTCTGAATAACTTGTCATTAGCTTTCCCAGAAGAATATGGAAGCCGGACGTTATTATTGGATGCATCATGCTTTGCAGTTGCGGTATGTCAAAGGGGCGGCGCGGCACCGATGCGGCACCAGCGCGGTACGCAGCACGTACACGTAATAGGCCCGACGCGCGTCTCACTGTTAGCTGTAAAGCGCAGCCGCACTCTCGGCCTGTTTAGATTCTCAACTATTAAACCGGAATCACCCGCGCCTCGCCTCCCCCGCCCGCTCCTCGCACGCCAGCTTCTCCTCTAATTACAATCCATTTGTGTTGCATAATTAATTTATTGGAGTTGAATCCCAAACTTGTGACGCGCGCTAATTCACTTGCGAATATTTCCTGTCCCAGCCCGAGTTCGCGGCGCGCGGCGCCACGCGCGTTGTAACACATCTTGCGTGCTTATTTTACCTCTTTTACAGTATTTCGCGCGCTCCACAATATTACATTTTGATTCATGTCGGTTCCATTCTACGGGTAAATGTGATATCATTCATCTCATTTTACGGAAACCGCCTCAATAATAAACCTGAAAATGTATAATATTGTGTTCAGATGAATGACATTCGAGTGGGAGAGCACGCTCTGTACAACCTAAAGCTAACAATCCGACTAGTCCGATATTGTCGAAAAGTGACAATTTGACAATTTTTCTGTGTAAAAAACTTACAGGCGACAAAATTGTCATGGTGGAAAATTTACTTTAATATGTCTAATTGTCGCGACAATCTGACATATTTCTGTTTAATAAAACTTTTTGAGCGACAGGTGACAGGTGACATATTGACATATTCGCAAAATTTTCGACAATTCTGACAGGTGCGTTACCCTCTGTCGCGAAATCATATTTTTGAATTTTTAATGTGTATTAAAGTAAAGTTGATAACAAAAAATGGTACTTACATCGAGCAGTGACAAATACAAAACGCGAGGAGGCAACGACGAGCATTTAAAAGCAGAATCCATTTCACCTTCTCAATTACAGATTTCTGAACCGGTCCGGCTCAGTTGATCCTCAGCTTGACGGAATGAGGCAAGATGGCGCCATCTTGCCTCATTCCGTCAAGCTCCAAGTATCACCGGTGATACCCGCGCTCCACGCGGCTTAGATCACTATTTTTACTATTAAATAAGGTTTAACATCGTCTGTGATAAATTTTACTCTATGGCCTGACAGATATTCTTGTCAACTAAATTATTTAAAACGGAACGCTTCCATACGCAACACTAAAAATAAAAATAAAATGTCGTGTAGTGACAGTCCAAAACTTATAACGTCATAATTGACTTATTTTTGGACCAACAAAGATTATGTAAACAACGCGTTAGTGAAGATAGTGTAAGTTGTTATATTTTGAGTTTTTCTGTGTGTAATCGCCGGTAAGTGGGTAATATTCATTTAGTTTATATAGTTAGTTAGTTATTTAGTAGATAGACTAGAATGTAACACAAAGTTTGTGATATAAATCATCTTACAAAGTTATTTTTGGACGAAGAAAACTTACGTAAAAACCCGTTAGTACAATACTTCACAATCGTAATTTTTTGTGATTTTTATTTTACGTTAGTTTCTGTTGAAAACGCTGTTATTAGATAACTTGTCTATTCATAATGTAACCTGCAAAATATCGTGTAAATTCATACAGTAGTTTTATTAGAAATCGACATAACACAAGACCATAAATAGTTCTGATAACATCTTTTGTTTATAAATATAACTCTCGTCATACGACTATTGTTTACATTTTATAGTATTGTCTGTTTATTTAAGAAGCTAAACCATTTAACGATAATTGACTTGAGTCGAACGAAACATCTGGCGAGCTTATCTTACGCGCGGGGTCATAAATCTCTGACGGTCACGTGGTCTCTAGATCCTTGACGGGTGGTGAGTGGTGACGTAATTCACCGCGGTGAACTTGAGAGATAAATTTCGAGTATGCAAAAGTACCGTAGAATATTTAATTGATAAAATTGGTCACCGACTTGAACACGTTACAAGCAGAAACCTAGCACTTACACCCGATACACAAATTTTATGCGCTTGTATTTCCAGTCTTTACTGAAAATACCTAATGCTGTTAATTGTTCGGCTATTTCCTTCCATTTGTTTAATTTTGTATCGTGGGTCAATTGGTCACTAAACTTCCCTTAATATTCCGTTTTTCGTAAATCAGGCCCAAAATGGTAAGTTTGTTGTGCATTTCCATTTTAGTTATACGCGTTCACAATCGAAGTTGTACTAGTGGTTGATTCATTATTTTCCCTTGGTACATAATATGTTTTCTTTTTTAACCTCATTTAGCTTCATAAAACAAAATAATTTGCCAAAACTTGACATAATTGTCACGACAATCCGATAATTGTCACCGACAATTGTCAGAAATAATTTGACCGTGGTTTTTTGACATAATTATGTCGGGTTCTATTAAACGCGTTTATACATGAAAAATAAGTCAAGATTTCACCTGTAGATTTTTGACATATTTTTCACTTTTATTATATAGCCTATGCGCGACAATTCTAAAATTTTGTAATTTTTTGACATGTTGTCAGCTTTATTAAAAAGGGCCTGATGGTAGTATTAGGAATAACGGAACACATCCCTGTTTAATGTCAAGTCACAGTCGCCGGCAATAACGTACAGTTTTGTAGCCTCACATTATCGTACACTTGCATAGCGTCACAGCCTCACAGCCCCACTGCGCCATTTACATTTAAAGTGATGCGAGCGGAGCGTTCATAGCATTAACGATATCTATACTATCGTATTACTGACGTGCTTAGTGGAATCGATTACGTTTAGAACGAATTAGTAGTCTATTACAGATCCATGTCGATGGGCCGGCGGCGTAGCACTAACGTAGCACCAGTGACCGCGGTTGAACTGCTTGACCTGTAATTACCTCAGCGGGATCGCTGGTCAACAGGCAGCGGATGCGTGTGTGTGTTTGTTTGAGCGGTCGTGTTTATTTGTGAGTCGTGAGCGGGCTGGCGCCGACCGTTATCTAGCGACGCGTGTGCTGATGTACGCACACAATGAGACCACCAACTCAACTCAACTCAAAGCATTTACAGCACCCTACCTACCCTACCCAACCTACCTACCCTACCTACCCTACCTACCCTACCTACCCTACCTACCCTACCCACCCTACCTACCCTACCCACCCTACCTACCCTACCCACCCTACCTACCCTACCCACCCTACCAACCCTACCCACCCTACCTACCCTACCTACCCTACCCACCCTACCCACCCTACCTACCCTACCTGGCCAATTTCTGTAAGGACGTCGGCATAGTTATTGAATTTAGTGTCCACCAATGATTTTTGGTGTTTTGTATTCGTGAATATTGGCACATTAAATTGCTTTAAATAAAAAACTCAGCGACCTTGTCATTACAACACACTAGACAAAAAACTGTTTCATTAAACTATTGCCACCAACCAGGCCCAAAAGCAGACAAAAACCCAATATCACCTTGCCCGACCTGTGAATCAAACCCACGACGTCGTGCTCAGCAGTACCACTTGCGACCACTAGACCAACGAGGCAGTCATAATACGTGCCAAAATATAACAATAATAACAAAGAATATTCGAAACTAATGTTTTTCTTTACATAACGTTTTTACTGGTTAACCTTCTATTAGGTCCTTACATATTATGAAATTGCCGTTTTGTATGGGATGAATATAAAGTCGTTTTATTTGTAAAATATATTAATTAAGTAATCAAAGTATGCACTATTGTTACTTATGAACTTTTAACTTATCTCATAAGGTAGATCATTGATCCCTTTACAAAAAAAACCATGGGGGCGAGAATCAATAAGATTTGCTTTACCGAATGTTAAAAGTAATGATTGTGATATAGTATTGAATAGGGAGAAACTAGAATTCGTGGATAAAACAGTTTTCCTGGGGATCACGCTCGACTCAAGGCTGCAATGGGGTCCTCATTTAACATCTCTTGCAGGACGGCTAAGTTCAGCAGCATATGCTGTAAGAAAAATCCGTCAATTTACTGATGTAGATACTGCGAGGCTAGTCTATTTCAGTTACTTTCATAGTATTATGTCTTACGGTATTTTACTATGGGGACGGGCTGCAGATATCGAGTCTATTTTTATTCTGCAGAAAAGAGCCATCAGACCAATATATGGCCTCCGCAGCGCGATTCTCTAAGGGAACTGTTTAAAAGTATTAACATCATGACGGTACCTTGTCAATATATATATGAAAACATCATGTACGTAAGGAAAAATCTTAATCTTTTCAGTAAAAGAGGTGAAAGACACAATTATAGTACGAGAAATAGGGACCAATTAGTTCAACCTGGTTTCAGACTGGCTAAAGTAGACTCATCCTTCATGGGGTACTGTTTAAAATGTTACAATAAAATACCTCCCCACATACTCCAACTAAATGAAACGAAATTTAAATCTTGTATAAAACGCACACTATGCTGCCAAACATATTATACGTTGGGTGATTACATCGCTGACAAAAATGCTTGGCTCAATGCTGGTCCAGCTCCACAAGCGCGCATAAACTAGTTGATTAGCATTCGAAAATATTGTTGGAGCTGCTGAAGATTGGGAAAAAACTATCTTTGCATTGTATAAATTCAATCTGTTAATATTGTATAATTGCAAAGCACACGTGTGAGCACTGTGACCACATACTTTTTATAAAGCTACCATTTACTGGGTTCGTCTTTCATTGACTTGAATGTGCCCTGGCGGCTGAGAGTATGTCATGCTCACTCAAATGTCTCGCTGGTGGTGGCGTGTGTGTTGGATCGTTAAGTTCCCTTCAAAATGGTTGAGCTAAATGGTGCTGATCCATGCGTCATGTTCGTGAACGGGCGCCGTCAGTAGGGACTGGTCATCTCTTAGCTGCCACGGCTTATTTTAATTTTTGAATTGTTTATATTTTTATTACGGACGCTTTTAACGTGCACGTCTTTTTACATTGTTCTCACATGTATAATTTCAACATGAATGATGTAACAAATATTTTGTAACATATATTTTGATTTAAAAGAGTGTCCGTGGAGTTTCTTGCCCGTTCTTCTCCATAGGAACCTACTACGCTTTGGAATGGGCAACTAGCTTCATTTTTTCTGACTGACTGACGCCTTGACAATTCAAAAGTACCTGTAATTGGTTTATTTGAAATAAATGCTTTGAGTTTGAGTTTGAAAATAAACCCTCTGAAGGCGGTTTGGATTGCCACATCGGAGATGATTTTTTTCCTTGAAAGAACTTATCTTAATTCCGGAAAAAATGGTAATCTGTTGGAGCAAAGTCCGGGGAGTACGGTGGATGTCGCAGACATTCCAATTGCAGTTCCTCTAGTTTAGCGGCCGTCTGTTGTGCAGTGTGTGGTCTAGCGTTGTCCTGAAGCAGCAGTGGCCTAGAGCGATTGACTGGCCTCGGTTGTTTAGCAGCTAGTTCTTCCATCATGATAGTTGCTGACAATAGATATCAGCCGTTATCGTTTGACCAGATTTTAGAAAGCTGTAGTGAACGACACCGGCACTAGTCTACCAAACACTCACAAGTAACTTTTTCTGAGTAATCTGAGTATATTGTTTAATTTTATACGTAGGTATTTGCATGGATATAATATTCTCTCTAGCACTCTTATATATAATTAACGGAACGAGGATAACGGGCATAATTTGAAAAGTTTATCCCAAGTTATGAGGATTCAAAAAAACGACGAAGCGCTTCGAGAAAAGGTAGGTAGTGCCCTTGCGCTTTGCTTGGTTCGTCTTGGCGGAGGCACTACCGTGCCCCCAGATATTACAATAAATTAACGGGGACAACGGGAAGTAATTTTCATTAATTCATTAAATTCCCTTTGTCCTGTTTAACGGGGACATGGCTTACGGGGACAACGGGAATACACGGAAAAATTTGTTTGAATGATGAAATTTTGTCAAAATAATTTTGGCAAAACGGCAGGCTGCTGGCGGACAGGCGGAAATCTTTCATATTTTGAAATAAAAAACCGTTTCATACAGTTGAAGTATGTGGGGAGGTATTTTATTAGGTATAACATTTTAAACAGTAACCCATGAAAGATGAGTCCACCTTGTGGCGGCATCTACACCGCCACATACGAACTGTGCATCAAAGACCTGACGTCACAAATTCTACATCGCGGTATAAGGGTTTAACGAGCGATTAACATAATATAAGACTATCCGACATCAATCCTTGGGCAATTGCCCGCCAGACACAACACCCGTCTGGTCGGAGGATCCTCCCTTTTCCATAGAGTATGAGTGAACTTTACACCCTGTTCCTCATACCCCTAAAACCTTACTGCTACCAATCACTGCGCACCTATGTTACTACAAACGCTTACTGAATACTAACTGGATACATTTAAATCACTTGAGCTTATACTCCTTGCCATCAGATTAACAGGACATTTAATATTCAAGTATTCCAAACATAATAAATATATACGAGAGCGTGATTACCTACTTGAAAAATCAAAGGAAAGCCATGTCACGAAGAGGACGGTCGTCTCTCAATGCTCGTGTGCCTTTAAATTTGAATAGTTAAGACGTCGGAGAAATCCTTTGGCGGCAGTACGTGAGCTGCGCTCTAATATATCCTCTGTATGTTAGAGGCGGTGCGGCGTGGAGCTCCTAAGCCCGTGGCGCGTGAGCAGTCACGTTATTGAAACATAGTGTACATGTGAACAACCCTTACGAGACTCACTGGTCTGCCATCATAGAAGCGTCGTGGCTATGACGTGACACACGACGCACAGTGCTGCAGGTAGTACGGGCATGCGGAAAATATTATTTTTAAATGAAAAGACGTTGCGTTTATTCATAATACTTTATTAAAATTATATAATGAATTTACCAGTATACAAAGAGAAAGATATACCTAATACACTTTTTTTTTTTTATTAACATGAAAATATTCATCAATTTTTTTTCATATGAATTCTATTATAAATATTATGCAAAATATACAGTCTTTAAGCATTTCTATACAAATAATTATGAATAAACTAAATAAAAAAATAAAAAAGGTTTTTTTATTTCTCGCTGCAGTTTGCCACTTTTTCGTAAATACGGGTAGAAAATTACGACTCAACTTTTTATAAACTTGCTTCCAAACACTTTCTGTATGCTGTGGATACATAAGTTTTATATTTTCGAGGGATTTAGTATCTCACGATTATTGTTATTATAATTTCCACTAAATCGGCATGCAATAGTAAAGCTATCCATCACTATAATAACACTATTATCGTAAGAGAAAATAATTGTAAGTGAAGTTAAAACTACCGTTCAATGCTATTTATACTTACACGACATGATAAAGTGTTAATTACCCTCATTAGAAACACTTATTCATATAATGCAGTTTTTCTTAATTACAGAGCGTCATTAGTTAATGACCTGGTATTTCCAAGATCGCAGGTTTTCGCAGCCAAAACTGATGTATTCTAATTATTAATCTCCGAAAGTATATTATTACACATCGGTCGATAACGGACATTAGCTAAGATCTCATGATTGAAAACAAAATTACCTTCTTCATTAAAAATGTAATAGCAAGTAATTACTCATTGTATCATAACATATGTTTACGTATTTTTATTAAAACACACTATAAACTTATGACTAAACTAAAAATAAAAGTTGATTATTATAGTATTTAGGTTCTATTGATACTTGAAATAACAATATTTTTTGAACGAAATTTGTTAATTCTCGATCACACTACTTTGGCATCATATAATTAAATACTGTATAATTAATTACCCGTATTAATTTTAGGACTTGTTTCAACTAACATTCTAGTATGTGTGTACCAAATTGAAGACATTTTAAACAAAGTCGAAACAAAGGATTTTTTTCCGCCCTTGAGCCATTGTGCGACGTTACAATAAACTTACACGATCACACTGACTACAACAGCTATTGCACTCACTGGTGTTTTTCACTGAACAGGTTCACTGTATGCAAAGCAGACGAGGAATAGTTAGGCTAAGCCCGCACTGCGAAATCTCACCGCGCCATTTTTATTTTAGGTTTATATTCAGTGTACGGAATTTCAATGAACTGAGAATAACATTCCTCACGTTTTTTTGTCAATTCTATGCAGATCTCAGCTGACACGCATGCCTACAATGGACAACAGAACTGTGGCCATCATCATCGCCACATGCGAACTACGCATCACACGCACCGGGTAGATGAAGTCATCACCTGTGACGATGTCTAATACAGCATTCGAGGCACCACCGCTGTACTTTTCTAGCATTTCGCGGCACCAATCTACGCGACGGCGTTTTTGGTCTTCGGTCAAGTAAGAGGTGGCGAAAGCACTATATAACACGATTCCTAGTCCTACCGCCTTCCCTTCGGAGGTTCGCATCAGCAGCTCGCAGCCGCTATTGAAAAATGGCAGTCAATAGTGTTTTCTATTGCCAAAAAATATACTTACACTACGGGTATTATATTTAATTCACCATAACATTCAAACAACAAAAACGCCTATTTCTAGATTTGAATAACAAAAAAAATATTACAAAAATAACACTGCGCCAAAACGTCATAATCGGGAAATAAAAATTCATACAATAGCGATCCCATCATGACGTCACCCTAGATGACGGGGTATCGCTTGATATGGACGAGAGCAAGCCGCTGTACAACGGGTCATCATCTTCCTGCCCTTGTCCCATGTTACTTGGGGTGGGCGCAACACGCTTTCTCTTTCCATTCTCCCCTGTCAGCAGTCACGCTATCATTCAACCCTTTCTCTGTCATAATAATTCCTCATAGGTACAGTCCATCCATCTTTAGGTTCACGTTATAGACAGTTATAGAAAAAATGCGTCAGCGAGAACGAGATGGAGGAATATTTCACAATTTGTTTAGTTTTCACCAGTTCAACTGTACTGTTTATTATTCGATTCTTTATATTCCTTTAATAATTTTAGAATGTTAGTACCTATTATAGTCGAGTATATTTCTGTAAATATTGAAACTTTCGGTTAGCGTCTTTTCGGTTCTGCGACTTAGCGATAGGCGGTGTTAAGAATGCTGAAAAGAAGTGAGTTTTATTTATAAGTTAATTTTAATTAATTGTTATTTTATTGATAAGTAAGTAAGTTTTCAAACCGGCTCCGCTTTGGCTTCTCTCTTACAAAATTGATACCTCGCCGCTGTGGCGTATCCATTTAGTAGGTACACAGCTTCCTGAAGCTTAAATGCTCATTTAAGACTTTCGCACCTGACTCATGCCAATGCCTAAGCTTACCCTCATCTGTTGGTAGGTCACTTACTTTTTTGTTAGGTTTCAATTTATTGGACCGGCAACACCAAAAGATTCGATATGTCAAAAATGGTGCGACAACGGCCTACTGGCTCAGGTGTTCATGGCGGTACGACGATGCTAGTGGCTGTGTCGATAGTAATAATATACATACAAATATTGGCATAGACTGGTTGGAGATCTAAATTAAGGTAACCTATGTTCTATGTTAGGGGTTTGGTTTCCGCAGTTAGTCCCTGAAAGTGGATCATTGTGCGTGATTATGGTAACCTATTAGTTTAATTGTGTATATTCGAATATTAAATAATTATTAAAAAAAATGTTATGACACTCTAAGTCACAATAAAAACCATTGATATAGAACAACTTATACATAAAGATATAATTCTATTAACCTTAAGTTACAATAGTCTTCAGTTTTAGATGAAAGTAAAATAAGTTTTTGTGTTGATTTGGACCAACTCACAGATCACTGGTTTCGTTCGGAATTCATTTATTCGTCCAGAAATATTCTCTCGGACAGTCTCACAGATTAGTACGTACTAATTCCATGCATTTTTGGAAAATAAATCAAAGATTTATTTTATTTTATTCTACATATTCCGACACGTGCCTCCGCAGACGAGCACTTGTATCTTTGCACCTGTGAGCAGCGAGCAATGAACAGTGCGAGAGAATGCCAGTACGCCAAGCGCCAACAGACGTTCCACGTAAAAAATGTAATTGTAAATTCCAGAGTATCTCCCCAACGCCCCCCCCCCCGGCTCCCCCGGCACCCGCACACTACCATCACCGCGTCTGCTATTACATAAATATCGACGTGTCTACCTCAATGTGAACCATACGGCCCATATATTTACGAGTACAACGTAACTTGCATCTGGAGCGAAACCGAACTGCACGAATACTGATGTTTCAAACATTATTCCGTGATTATTTCTAATTTTAGGAGGATCATCGATCGATAGCAAACGAATAGGTAGTTGTTAAGTGCTGACCTTAAACCCGGGACAGTTATCTCACACTGTCACTGTTACGCGCCGGTAAATAACTTCCGACCACGCACTTAACTCATTTTATCAAGGAAAATGCCAACTAAAAAACTCTGTTCCAAAAAAATACAACCGTCTTCCAAAAAGTGAAAAATAACTTTAATTTCGGAAGTCGGTGGCAAATAACGAAACTACAAAACCAAAGACACCGAATAAGTTTTTTAGTTGGCATTTTTGTCGTAGTTGGGTTTTAGTTTTTATAATTTTGGGGTATAACCCCAAAATAATAAAAATAAAAATTGTCGCAATGTCGCCGCGAAAGCGTTTACCTATAAAGATCATAACATAATCTTCTGCGGAACTATTTATTATAATTGTTAGTTGTTAGTCTCCATGAACTGGCTAATCAACACTGTTACAACTATTTGCATGCATCTGTGAATTTTGATCGATTCATCTGTGATCAAACATCTATTGCCATCGAACTCGCAGTATATTGCTAGAAGAGAAACTACTAAACTAATTTCGATGTTGGAGTTAAAAGTAAAGTTAAAATTAAAAGGGAACATTTATTTCATGATTTTTGGGTTTTTAGTCATACTAACAATAATTGGTCATTTGGGGATAAAATGGAACGTCAAAAACATTTTTCGTACTTCCCGTTAAAAATGGCAAGAGGGAAGGGAAGCTATAATGGAGTATTGTTTTTGAGAATTATGTTACGCAACTTATCCTGAATTTATAAATCCATACTAATTTAAATCTAAATTTTTAAGTCTTAATGGAAAACTTAAAATGTTGAACATTTACCGATTCAGTCACGACCACGACCAGAGGGCAGAAACTGGACATGTCCTGACATATAGGTACCTACTTAATTTAATGCGAGGACTAAATATGTTTTGATATTACAATACAAACAGATTATTTTACACAGCAATTTACTCATGAATACCTGTGTGTAAGTTTGTGTTTTTTATGTGTGCTAGATGGGCCATAAATTTTAAAGAATAAATAGTTGATTATTAAGTTAAATTAGTAATAAGCTCTATGAATATTTTATATTTTATGTAAGTGATTGTTACAGCTGATTATGTCAACGAGAATAGAATAGAAATGTTCTTTATTATGTACACCATAAAAATTACAGATATTTTGGACATTTTACATAGGGTGACACAATGGGCGATCTTATCGTTAATAGCGATCTTTTACAGACAACCTTTAGATGGATTCAAGGGAGAAAGAGAAACAATACTACGGGTAGTCAGTGGTGTACCATTTACATATACAATAAATACATAAATACATATATAGTTATCTATATATATATAAATACATACATACATAAAATATAAACATGAAACAAAAGCAAGGAACTATGTGTAATGTTGATGATTAAGCCTTGTGTTCACCAAAATTTAAATCAAATCTAATCAGTTCTATAAATAAAATTTCCTTAGGTTTGACATAAACCAACTGTTTAATACTTAACCGGTGCGCGGTGGTTTGAATGTTGGTGAACACAGGCTTATGGAGAGAGGAAGCTTCCTTAAAATTCTGATTTCAGTTTACAAACGTGTTTTATTTATTTAATCACAAAAAGCATACATTTTTATATATTTCCTAGTACCTATCATCTCGGAATTGCATACAATTCCTATTTTCATACACACACCGGAAATGGGTGTAGTAAAGAATCTTTGAAACATTATTTTTCACATTTCCTGTTACAGCAACATCTGAAAAGCTCAAAGCAGATGGCGCTGGCTGGTTTGGTGGTCATGCGAACATGTCAAACATTGGTTATTTTTTTGAAGCGACGAAGTTTGCACCAAAGTTGAGTTATTTTTCTAGAAAAAAAAATGCCTGTGTTGTGTATAGATGGGCAAAATCCACCCACCGGGGCCCGGGTGGGTTTAAACGCGTTGTTTTGGGTATAATTGGGTTTAAACCCGATTTCCACCCAAATTTCGTTTGTATCTAAATGATTTTTGTATGAAAAATATGACTTTACTGGTATTACCTACATTGTACGGAAGAAACGTAATCCCTAAAATTTTTGTTCGTCATTCGACATATCGAACTATTTATGGTTTTACTTTTTGTCGAGTAAATACTTAAATGTTAAAAAAAATCAAACAAGTTAAAGACATAATGACATTTATTTTTTAATTATTATCATTTTTAATTAATTATATTTGGTGCATTAAATAAAGCAAGATAATACATTTTCCATAAGCTAATCAAAAACAAATTACTTAACAATCAATCACTATCGGATTCTACATTGTTATTGTTACAGACGATTAAATGTGTAGATTTTCTGCCTTCTCCTGGATGTTGGTGTTCGTAATTGTCGTCGTTCGATATCATCTGATCTATAACACTCTCTATTCTGTTGACTATATCTATTGAAGGCACTGTAGATGTGTCTTGATTATTTGAATATCGTCAGATGTATCAATCACAAAACTTTCTTCAACAGAGCTCTCGCAGTTGTTGTTTCTGTCATACGCTGCCAATCTATACTTATAATAAATCTGTAGAAGTGAAAATTCTGTACATTGAAAATATCAAAAAAATAAATGGCAGGGGTGTTACTAGACCGACACCGAACCCAAAAATGTAATTAAAAATTTTTTTGTCTGTCTGTCTGTCTGTCTGTCTGTCTGTCTGTTTGTTCAGGCATCACGCAAAAACTACCGGTTCGATTACAATGAAACTTGGTATAATTATTCTTTAATATCCTGGGCACCACACTGGGTACTTTTTATCCCGGAAAAGTATCCTATCCTACGGTTGAGGAGTGTCAAAGTTTGTATGGAAGAATTTTAACGCGCTGTCCGATTAACTCGAAACTCAATATTTATACTTAAACCCAAAAATTAAGAATAACGTGTATCAAGATTTTTCGAAATTCAACCCCTAAGGGGGTAAAATAAGGGATGAAAGTTTGTAGGAAAAATCTTATTCCTTGAGGTAATAAACATGAAACTTCGCACGAATAGTTATCTAAATAAATTATAAAGTTTGTAGTTTTTGTTTTTCTAAATTACCCCCTAAAGGGGGTTTTGGGGGGTGTCAGTGTTTATATGGAAGAATTTTAACGCGCTGTCCGATTAACTCGAAACTCAATATTTATACTTAAAACCCATGGGGATGTATGGGGTAATTTCCGACACTCACGCGGGCGAAGCCGCGGGCAGCAGCTAGTCTCAAATAAAACATTACGTGTTACCTATACCATCAATATTTATTTACATACATGTAGATACTTATCATTTCAGATGTACGTTAAGATACATTTTGAAGGCTTTTCTGTTGGGAAAAAAACATAATTTGGAGTAGTACCTACTTACTTCATTGTCAAGTCTTCCTTTTTTCCAAATACTTTTGCATTTCTATTATTCTTCAATTCTTTCATATTCCAACGGACTCCAACCACCATCTATTAGTCATTTTTCATCAGTAAACCTTGACATTCCCGCAAATGAAATCAACACACACGAAACCATTCAAATTCCCTTCGAGAAACTTAGCTGTGGGTGGTGACCGCCAAACACACTAGCATCACCACGCGGGAGCAATGGCGGACATCCCTGCCATTGCATATACTTCCTAGTGGTTTCATATACATATTAATCAGGCCGACAAGTGGTAAACTAAAATCAAGAAAAAAGTAGTAAATTAACGAAATTAAATGGAAAACTATCACAAGGATACCACCGCGTCCCCGGACTCCTCTCTGCCGACCATCGCATTCACTACGACCGGCAGCGGCAGGTCACTGGCCTACTCCTGAGATGAGGGCACGGCATGGGTCCCCCACTGCCAGCGTATGCCGCGCCGTGTCCTCCCGGCAGTCGACGCAGTGATGACACTGGGCGTCCGGCTCCCTGTTTATGCGACACAGATACTTCCCAAAGCACCATGCACTGAGAGCACCTGCGTCACCCGGAACGACAAAGAGCCATGCCTACTCCTGAGCCAGAGATCGAGCATTGGCCGGACCGCCTCGATGGTGACGATGGTGTCGCTTTCCCGCCATTCCGCCACTAGGACCTCGCGAAGCTGCGACCGACGCTGCTCCATATGGCGCAAACCCTGTGGAATGCCGCACGACATGAGGCGCTGGTTTTCGCCATCACGTCCCATACGGTGACACACCTCTTCGCCAAATAAGCCCCAACGATGCGGCGGAGATAGAGCGCCAGTCGATGATACTGCAGTGCCTCCCGAATACAACTTTTGGGCAAGGTGTTGAAGGCGTTGGAGATGTCCAGGGACACCGGCACCATCATCCCACCCCGGGACACCGTTTCCTCCGCCAGGACTATCATCCGTGAAATAGCGTGGCCAGGTCCTCTCTGCAAAAGTGGCTGACGAGGCGGACTGCGATTATTCGCAATATTAACCTTTATTTTTTTACAACGGGGTGGAAATCCTCCTGTGATACTCTTACTGACTAAACTCACCCCGGTGTTCCCTCGCACACTCTCGTCGGCGGGGTGCGAGTGCTACTTCTGCTGCCCCGAACTGGTAACGGCCCGCGCTCTGTAGGCCCCGTTGCGTAGGAGGAGTGAGGTGTTAAAATCCCCTCGTTATGTTTTTGAGAGGCGCGCGTGGAACACTACGTGCCGCCACCTCGGTCCCTGTGTGATGGGGGGCGACGGATGTCGCTGAGTCTGTCGCCTCTGGACCCATTTAGAGGGCTGGAAGAGGGCATTATCTACCCTCCACCGACGCCCAGGGCACCTGCTGCGGGACGGGAGAGCACTTGTGATATCCCAATTCTCCCAAACATTTTTCTGGATTGTATAACTCCGTGGGCCAATTTTATAGTGCCCATAGTAAATGGGCACTATAAAATTGGCCTAAATATCCTACATTTATGGACTACTAAATGTACTAGGTTTCATTGCTTAGTTTTTAATACTTGTACCAATTGAGTTTATTTTTATTTATTTATCGTAGGTACATCGTCTTTCATATAATTATGAGTAATGTATACAAAATATTGAAAAACATTAATTAAAAAGAGTAACTATGCATTTCCTTTCCCTTTTTCCTCAGAAACTAGCTTTACTTAGAATCAAGTATTTTCTTGTAAATTGTGACGTTCAAAAGTACCTTTTAATGGCCTACTTGAAATAAATGATTTGACTTTGATTTTGTTGAGTACTTACAGCGTCTTGTGATTAGGTACTAGTTAATGGATGTTGATAAACGAATTGGCAAATGTCTGTACCTGTACCACTACTTGATAATATTATTAGTGTGTGGCGTGCCTCAACTTGCCTCATGTCTAACTTGTATATTATTACAACTTCATATTTGGTATTTTAGAGAATATTCTAAGTATTCAGCACAGATCTGTGTTCTACGCGAGATTCACAAATGTTTTATTATGAAAGCTAAATGTGAACGATGTTAATAACGTACTCTATACAAAGTAGAGCTCTATTATACATATCTACCTATTGTCCGTGGCTTCACCTCAAATTATTCCACGGGTACGTACTGCCGAGATAAAAACTATCCTTTAACCTCTACCCAGGGTATGGGCCTGCAAAGGTAACATACAGACAGACAGACTTGCACATGTATAATATTAAGTATAGATAATGTACGCTGAATAACTGTTATGTTGTTATTTATAAACCGAGTTCACTCTCACCGCTCACTGAACCGGCGCGCTCTTATACTACGAGCTATGAAATTGTAGCGGTAGCTAACTAATGGCGTCTTCTCGGCTTACGCTACTACGTCAGCTACGTAGCATACTCGCTGTTGCTCACTATCCAAATAGTACATAATCATTTTATTTATTTACTTAGACAACAATGATCTATAATATGTTAGTTGGTTAGGTACCTACAACAAAAACTCTAAAGCTATGTTAGTGTGTTACAATTATAACTTCAGTGATTCACTATCGGCGAGTTTTTCTCCACTATCAACTTTAGAATGCTGTTAGCACTTGACCGCGTTCTCTCTAATAGCGACGTCCGTTTTTACCATTGCGTGGAAGTCGTGAACACGCGCCTGAGCGAACATGCCAGAGGGACTACAAAAGCGCGGCTGTCCCAAAAGCATTCTGAAGCTCTTATTGTATTGGACCCTTAGGGCGTCCATTGTTTTCCGCGTGTAGCTGGCCCACGGGCTGGTCGTGTAGAAGGTCTGGCAGTAAGCCAAAAAAAACCGGAAAATAATTAAAAAAAAAAAGAAATTATGTAAATTATTAAAAATACATCACAATGAACTAACTACCGACAAATGGGTGTGTGATGTGCAATAAGAGCACTACAAACCAAAATGGCCCAACAAAGAGAGGCAGCTTCTGTTGGTAGATACACTCGGCTCAATCAAGCCGTGAATCATGATAACTGTCGGCCGAAACGGGACTCAAGCGGAGTGTTTACCTTGCTTTGATTGCAGCGATTTCAGCCCACCTTCCCGCTAAATGGATGTGCGTGAAACTGGCGAAATAATCGCTGAAGCATGTATTCGTAAGTATAAAGGCTCATAATGAGTTTAGCATCGCACACAATCACGGCGGTCTGAGCTGTGTGCAAGCCTCGCTGGTACACGCCGATTTCCTCGCATAACGCTACAGACACAGGAGCGCGCAGCTCACAAAACATTTACATACACTTGCTGAGCGACAACAGAGCCATTGTGAGCGCACACGCTCGCCCCCAAGCGCTCAGCAATGTGCCGCAATAGATGTCGTGCGGCGAGAGGACTCGTGTCTTGTAATCCAATTTGTTTATGTATGGCGCTGCAGTTATGTTGCTTATTTAATGTCCTTTCTGTCAAAGATGTACAGAAAAAAAAAAAAAAGTGTTTTGTGTCCTGGTAGTATCAGGCTCCACGACGCGCGGCGCGTGGGTATGAGGCACACGCTCGGGTGCGAGGCGCCGCATTACGCGCCACTACACGTCGGTAGAGCACCCTCCGTCACTCTCTGCTTACACTTATTTGATTATTATCGCCGTCTTTTGCACCCCTTCGAATGCGGCTCGGTCGCCGCTTCGTACTTTCCAAGTTTCGTAGCAGCTAGCACCTAGCAGACTCGTTTGTGAGGTATGAGCGGTGACTCATTTCGACCAATCTGATGGAACGTGGGGCCTCGCGGGGAGTGGGGCGCAGGGAGCGGGGCGGGGGTCGGACCCGAACTTTTGTTATCTAATTTATGTCATACTCGACTACGAACACATACCGTTACAAAGGTGTTGCTTTTTTACTGAAATTCTGATAAATTCTGATGCTGAAAAGGACATCATTACAGTGTGACCATCGTGACTTCTTTTTAAAACTAATGTTTAATTTTCCATTGCGATTTATTTGAATCACAGCTATACCCCATTCACAATAAGATTAGACATTTAAACAACACGTTTTACAGTCCGTTCAACCGATTTTGACTTCTATTCCGTAGGCATAAGGATGGCATTGAAAGCAAAAACGTGATTATAATACCAAATGTTTACTGCAGCTGCCTTATGTCGTGCCACCAACGCAATAGAAGTCAAAATAGGTTGAACTGACAGTAAAAAACCGGCCAAGTGCGTGTCCGACCACGCACAATGAAGGGTTCCATAGCTGGGATGAACTTATTCCATGAGCAAACTTAACATTGTAGTTGAAAAACATGTTCTCCCATACGAAATGTACGGTAGAACATGTTTTTGCAACTGGAAATTTAAGTTGGTCGATAATTACTAGTTAACTAGTAAAGCCTACTTAGCTGTGATAGTTTTCCTTTTAATTTCGTTATATATACTACTGCTGTGAATTTTTCCACATATCTAGAACTTACCGTTTAGCTGGCAGGGGGGGGGGGACACTTGACTCTAACAAAAATGAGCACTAAAGCTTAATATTTCGCAAACGGATCTTTCACAATAATTTTGAACGACCTTTCTAAAGATACCCCACAGCACGGGATAGACGAAAAAAAAATACCCCCACTCTACGTGTACGGGAGGTACCTAAAAAAATATTTTTCATGATTTTATTTTACCACTTTGTCGGCTTAGTTAATACGTATACTCATACCAAATTACAGCTTTCTAGTACTAACAGTCTCTGCGCTAAGCCGGGGACAGACAGACGGACATGGCGAAACTATAAGGGTTCCTTGTTTACTACGGAACCCTAAAAAGGTTGGTTTAAATGTCTAATCTTATTGTAAATGGGGTATAGAGAGCGATACCTACCCATATAACAATAGTTGCACGTTGCACCTCTTGATACTGACACCTTATTCAACTAAGAACAAATAACAAATAGAAAGTACTTTTTAAAAGTTTGGTTCCATGCCTACACAACAGCAAACAATAAAAGATTTGAGTAGCTACTCAGAAAAAGTTCCTCAAACCAGCGCAAGCAAAAACGACTGCCAAAACATTCCCAAGTGAAAAGACGCCCTTTCAGCACTTTTTGTTTGACTGTACTCTGTACCGTCGGGCGCCGCGCGTCGCCGCCCGATGAAACGAACTTACTTTATCAGCAAAATCATTCCAAAATACAATGACGAACAAATTGCCAGGACCCGTGTTATAACTAGTAAGTTGTCGCTTGTTTAATATTGTCGCACTCGCGGGTACAGATGAGGCGGTACAGACGCGAGCAGACACTCACAACATCGCGTCGGGTGGGCGCCACAGTCCGCTGCATTATGCTAATAGTAGTACCAGCGGGTGACACGACGTACTTTACAATAATGTAATGCAACTGTTGCCGCATCATGTGTCGTGTCGTGTCGCGGTGCTGAGCACACATGTAAATAACGTGTCAGCTCGAAGAAGCATCAGTTCGTCACGCTGCAAGGATTATACTTGTGAATCATCATCATGATTAATCAAAAAGAAAATATCATACCGATAGATGTTCTTCCTTGTTATTATTAGGAAACATGCCAGCTGCTTAAGTAAGTAGTTTTAGACTAACGCTCATCCTCATCTTGCTGCCCGTAACCCAATGTATTCGTAAGAAGCATGGCTGCTTTTTTCATACATCTCTGTTACACTAACATAACAATTTACTAATTTGTTCAAGAAATACTTATTATATACCATTGTATCAGCACTGTTCCATTTCTTCTGTACTGTCGTCGGAAGCACCGCAATCTTTTTATAAAATGTGCTCTATAGTTCCATAAGTACATAACTACTTTTATATGTTATATGCGTAATTGTTATATTTTTGGATGACACTTAATAAATATGAATCTGTATAACTTGTAAAGTCTCAAAGGCTTCATGATCGTGTAATTTATGTAAATGTCGTAGAGCTGAAGAGTTATCACTGACGCCTTGTTTAGTTAAATACCTTGTTATACAAATAAAATGGGGCTTCGTGTGACTGCTTATATTAAAATGACTTACTTCAGTTATCCCGGGCAGGTATCTGCATCATATTAGTGCCGGGGTTGGTCACTCGAGTGATCCGTGAGTCAGAGGGGCGCCGGGTGCCTTCGTTACGTACCGCTTGTTGCTGCCCCGTATCTCGTTATCATTCATACGGCTATTAATCTGCTCATATCTCACACAATTTATGTTCGGGATACGAGTCAAGTACGAGATTAAAACAAACTCGTTCGGAATGTTAAGTAGAGATGAGCACTAGCGCCGAGTACCTCGCTGTCCACGCGCAACACTTCATGTGGCAACACTTCAGCTCATTGTCTGGAGTGTTGCCTCTTATGATTTCTCCTGTTGAAATGAGAGGTTTATTCTATGCATAGGTAGTTCAGTTCATGAGGGGCAAGTTCAACAAAACACATTGAAAATCCTGTTTATATAATATTTTGGAAAGTGGGTGTTAAATTAACAGTTAAAAAAACCGGTCAAGTGCGTGTCGGACCACGCACAATGAAGGGTTCCGTAGCTGGGATGAATTTATCCCAAGAATAAACATTGTAGTTGTTTTTGCAACTGCAAATGTAAGTTGGTCGATCATTACTCGTTAAGTTGTAGAGACTACTTAGCTGTGATAGTTTTCCTAATAATTTCGTTATATATACTACTGCTGTGAATTTTTGTCACCTATCCAGAACTGACCATTTAGCTGGCAGGAGGGGGGGACACTTGAGTCTAACAAAAATTAGCACTAAAGCTTAATATTGTCTTTGGTTCTGTAGTTTCGATATTTGCAACCGACTTCCGAAATTAAAGTGTCTTTTTGGAAGGCGGTTGTATTTTTTTGGAAAAAAGTTATTATTTATGTCTTTTTAGTGGGTCGGTTTGTAATTTATCTAAGTTACAATAGCCTAATGGCAACTGCTCATTACCTTTTACAAAATATTGCTATTCTCGATGCAGGGACGTTAATTTTTGAGGAGTTCTCCTGGTACCTGACCATCAGTTCTACTTCACCATAATACTATGCATTGTGGCTACAGAGAAGAGTTCCCTCAAATTCTCCAGGATCCCATGATCAGATCCTGATTTGTTGACAATGGGACCACCTGTGAAGTATACCCTTTCAAACAAAGAAACAATTTTCCAAATCGGTTCATAAATTACGGAGTAATGAGGTAATACACATTTAAAAAAAAAACATACGACCGAATTGATAACCTCCTCCTTTTTGGGAAGTCGGTTAAATATACCCCACACCGTGGGATAGACGAAAAAAAAAACCCCACTTCACGTTTCACGTGTAGGGGAGGTACTGTAAGTTTTTTTTTTTTTCATGATTTTATTTTACCACTTTGTCGGCGTAGTTAATATAAGTATACTCATGCCAAATTACGGCTTTCTAGTACTAACAGTCTCTGCGCTAAGCCGGGGACAGACAGACAGACAGACAGACGGATGGACGGACATGGCGAAACTATAAGGAACTACGGAACCCAAAAAACGATGGGTATCGAAACTATCTATTTGGTGGTAGTTGGCTCATAGTAGTATCGTGATTTTAGCGCGGCGTTCAATTACTGGCGTCCAATTAGCGAGTCATACTCGATCACTGTGTGATGTCAGTTCAATCCCTTCGACGTTTCTAATAGTGAGTGCTCCAGTGTACTACTGCGGGGGCGCCGGGCTTAGCTTCAATCATCAATCGCGAGGCAATCACAGTCACACGTCGACTAGTTTCGTATATCTGTTGGAGTCTGTCGAGTGCCGAAAGCTCGCGAGCACATCTCTGTAAGTGAGATATTCAGTTAATGTCGGTCACGTTCCGTTCATCGGTCATTCAATGTTCGCGCTGCATTTTTAAGCTTGTGTGCACCGTCCGCTTCGCGTCGGTGCAGTGGCGGGAACATTCGCGCACAGCGGCAGTGACGCTCTTTGTGAATTACCAGCTATTCACTGAGAACCTATCGTTCGCTGAATTTACTAGTGATATGACATAGCTTACACTGGAGACTATGTTCGTTTCAGAGTCATATATTATCAACATCATTCTGCTATTCAGTTGTAAGCGCTCTTCTTCAAACACTTTTGGCCGCATGCACTCGGTCACTAACTCAAACTCAAAGCATTTATTACAATTAAACCATTTACAGGCACTTCTGAATTGTCAAGGAGTCGGTCAGTCAGAAAATATGAAGCTAGTTGTCCATTCCACAGCGTAGTACCTATGGAGAAGAACGGGCAAGAAACTCCACGGACACTCTTTTACAACATTTTTTTTTTTTTAAATTGGTTACATCATTCATGTGGAAATTACTTATACATGTGAGCACAATGTAGAAAGACGTGCATGATGAAAAGCGTCCGTAGATAAAAATAAAAATAAAACAATTCAAAAATTAAAAAACTTTTTACAAAAAAAATACAACCGACTTCAAAAAAAAAATCACTACAAAGTGAAAAATAACTTTCATTTCGGAAGTTGGTGTCTTTGGTTTTGAATTTTCGTTTTTAGCCACCGACTTCCGAAATGAAAGTTATTTTTCACTTTGTAGTGATTTTTTTTGGAAGTCGGTTGGTTTTTTTTTGTAAAAAAATTTTATTTTTCACTTTTTAGTTGTGGTACGTACCCCCCACAAATTCGAATATCACGACCTGCTACGTAAATAACAGTGAAAGGAATATGTTAAAAAACATCATCTAGATAAAGTGGGAAAAATACGTATTATAACATTTTAAACAGTACCCCGTGAAAGATGAGTCTACTTTAGCCAGTCTGAAACCTGGTTGAACTAATAGGTCCCTATTTCTTGTACTATAAAATTATGTCTATCACCTCTTTTACTAAAAAGATGTAATTTTTTTCTTACTTACATGATGTTTTCATAGATATATTGACAAGGTACCGTCATGATGTTAATATATTTAAACAGTCCCCTTAGAGAATCGCATCTGCGGAGATGATAATTATATGGCTCTGATCGCTCTTTTCTGCAGAATAAAAATGGACTCGATGTCTGCAGCCCGTCCCCACAGTTAAATACCGTAAGACATGATACTATGAAAGTAACTAAAATAGACCAGTCTCGCGGTATCTACTTCAGAAAATTGACGGATTTTTCTGACAGCATATGTTGCTGAACTTAGCCGTCCCGCAAGAGATGCTAAATGACGACCCCATTGTAGCCTTGAGTCAAGCGTGATCCCAGGAAAACGGTTTTATCGACGAATTCTGTTTTCTCTTGATTCAATACTATCTCACAATCATTACTTTTTACATTTGGCAAAGAAAATTTTATGCACTTCGTTTTTTTTCCATTGAATACTAAATCATTACCAGTAAACTAATTTTGGACCTGCAGTAGGGCGTTATTTACGTTTGTAGCACGACAATCTACCTTAAAAATTAATGAAGTATCGTCAGCAAATAACACCATTTGTGGTTGATTTTTTAATAAATGGAGTAGATCATTAATGTACACTAAAAAGAGGAAAGGACCCAATATCGAGCCTTGTGGAACACCCATTTTTACTTTTAAACCTAGTGACAATTTCTTAATTACGATATCTTATGTCACGGGGGGTGAGATAAATCAGTGTTGTACAAATAGATTGCGTGTCACAAGCGTGTAGCGACGGGATACTGGACGAGCTTATCTCACAGTGTGGTCACGCGCCACCCGCGCTACGTCACGCGTGCAGGAAACACGCGCCGTCATAAATAATTACTTCACTACATACTGTTTTTCTTCTATTGCCACAATAAAAGCATTCAAAAGTCTTAAATCCAAAAAATACTAAAGACTTAGGGGGCATCTCCGTTAAGGTTCTGGGAGATATCATTGACACAATTTATTGTAACGGTAAGGGTTTACGTGGGGGAATAAAACAAGACACGTAATCTTGTCATCATAAAATAGTACGAGTATATTATGCAACTAGTGAATAAAGGACGGATTAAAAGCGAGGGCCATAGATGAATCACAAGCAAGTGAAGGATTCTAACGACTGAATCACGACCGTAGGGAGTGATTCATGATTATTGAATCACGGGTATAGCGGGTGATTCAAGTGTTAGAATCCTGAGCAACGCGAGTGTTTCATGGCCCTCGATATGAATCCGTTTTTACAAGAGTTGCATACTATACTTTTCAACACACTTGCTCGTAAAGTGGCTCTTATTGAACCGCTTTTAGATTCATAATGCAGTGTATTAAACACGCGTGCTTTTTACTTTACCATAACGAACTAGTGCTGTAATGCCACAGATAACTATTTACTAGTCGGAGTACCTAGTACCTATACCAGTCCTATGACATGGCAGTATGGAGTTAGTAAGTACTATCATGGCAGCATGGAATTTTTATTTAATAAAAAATTACTTTGGTGAAGCTTTTATTTGTTTTTGTAAAAAGAAATACCATAGGCAAACTGGGGCGTTTAGTTATGGTAAAAAAAAAACTATTCTGACCATAAATTCTGTCAAAAATGAAAACGCTTTTATTTTTAGGAGTAATGTAATCTTAATAAAACTTCTATGTCCATATTTATGGAAGCCGGACTACCTATGTATACATGGAATGATTATGAAGTATCCTATACAATATCACCCGAGCAGAGATGTGCGCTTTTAAAAAAAAATCTCATCAAAGCATTCATGTATTCATATGCCTTTTGTATAGATAAATAAAAAATGATAAATTAACATAATATTTCATCAAACTATATATTTTTCACTACATATTAATCTTAATTTGCGTATTCAAAACATTATTTTGTGTTTATTACATTTTTCATAGGCTGTTCAGCGGTTTTGTCAGTGCCTTTATTAACATTTTCGCGCGCATCGCTAGCAGGAAAAAAACAAAACGAGCGCGCCATTTTCCATAGATATTTGTTATCGTTTTTGTAGTGTGGTTAATTATTATCAAAAATACGAAATCTAAAGTTTTGCACCATCAACGTAGAAAAGTTTTTAAAATAAGCTCCGGATAGTCAGTACAGTACCCTGGCAAAAAAGGTCAGTTGAACTTTATAAATCTAAATGTATCATCTCTATAGTCACGTTATTGTAGCCTAGATTGTTACAAGTCTGTTTTTTCCTCGCAAGTGTGTTGAAAAACGTCGTATGAAACGCGTGTGCATTGATCATTACACTCTCGGCTACCTTATCGCGCTCGCCTGCGGCTCGCGCGAACAATACCGTCTCGAGTGTAATGACCAACACCGCACACTTGTATCATAATGTACTATTATACCATGACTACCAGAATAGACATTTAATGAAGAAAAAAAGTTTTTCGCAATGATATAGCATTGAGATGGATGTCGAATATATTGGTGTGTTCTAAATTCAAACACTAAAACAGTGATTAGAAGTGTTTTTTTTTCACTGTGTTCAGTGAATAAACCCTCCTTTTTGCTTCGCCGTAGTCGGGTAAAAAACTAAAACCCAATTACGACAAAAAATTCAACTATAAAGGTATGTACACAACATATCACAGACAGACAAATTGAAAATCCGGAGTGGAGGAGAGAGAGAGAGAATGTTGGTCTTTTAGTTCATCACTTAAGTCCTTTAGAGGGTGCCATATTCAATTTTCGAAATCTTTAATTCCTTTCTTTCGCAAACGTTTTACCCTGCCCGGTTGAATTTAAATTCAAGCGTAATATAACCCCCATAACAGTAATAAAAGCTTTCAAGCAAATCAACATCAAACTAACCGAAGTTCTATGGAGAATGTTTATCAAAGTTTGTACATACATTATTGAGACTATAGCGCCGTACGTACGTATAAGTTGAGCATTACATAGCTTTAAAGAATCTTTATATCTCATAAGAACATGATACAGTTCACTTAAATGAGATTTAAGTTTTAACATAAATAATCGTCGTCTAATGCATTAAGGTATTATTGACGTTAGTACAATAATACCTCAATGGTCTAATGACGAAGCATGCAGATGTATAATAACTTATAATAAGTAAAAATATAACGAATTGTTTCTGCTGTTGGAATGTTTTATTAAGCATATTTCTGGTTTAACATTTCAATGAACACCAATCATGTAAACCACCTCGAAGAGGAATTTATTTTATCGCATGGAAAAACTACTTTTGTGAATTGATAGCAAATATAATTATATCAATCACCAAAAGAATATTAATAAATCCACACAAGTACTGAATTCAGAGATGCCCATGTGTCACTACAGATAGGGCTGCTTACCTGCTAGGACCGTAAAACGAGAGCTACCTATTCTTTCCGCGGAACCACAGACAAAAACAAAGAAAATACACCATTACCCAAATATAATAGCCTGAATATTAGTGGGTAAGTGGCGCACAATACAACAAAGGACGCCACCGCCCACCGCGCTTAAACACAGATTGGCGCTAATCAGCTTACGTATCCCCCCTTCCCACTCCTCCCCCCATCGCTAGCTACCAGCGAGCTCCTCGCGCGAGATCCGATCACGTCCCGAGCCGACACCGTGCAATGTTATTCTTACCACACACGCGGCAGTGCGGTGCGGGTGCTACTGTTCATTTGTGACAGAACGAAACCATTCTACTGAATATTTAAAAAATACTTGAGAATATAGAAAGAAGAACGGACAAATAAATCTAAATATAAATTAAAGTAAATTGACATTTAATAAAATTGCCACATACCACTATGACATATTCACACACCCATTCACAACTCCTCATGCACACTCCTACACACTCACCCACACTGTACACTTAGCAAAGCTTAAATGGTGCTAGCAGTTCGCTACTCACTCTGTATGTTTGTTTCTGCTGCATGTATTATATAGTTATTAAATTGTAAATCTGTAACTGGCTGTAAGACTAGTTTATATATTTTAAGATAACATTTCAAAGAGCTGTGGATTTTGTGATTATTAAATAAATAAATAAGAAAGCAAACAATTATAATATAAAAACGAATCGCTAAATGTGTTGCTAAGCGCAAAACTTGAGAACGGCTGGACCAAATTGGATAATTCTTTTTTTGTTAGGTTCCTTATTCTCAGGAGAAGGTTTTTAGGTAGGGTGGGTAGGGTAGGTACGGTGGGTAGGGTAGGTAGGGTGGGTAGGGTAGGTAGGGTGGGTAGGGTAGGTAGGGTAGGTAGGTAGGTAAGTAGGTAGGTACGCCGTAGCCGTCTTTTTTTGTTAGGTTCCTTATTCTCAGGAGAAGGTTTTTAGGTAGGGTAGGTAGGGTAGGTAGGGTAGGTAGGGTAGGTAGGGTGGGTAGGGTGGGTAGGGTAGGTAGGGTAGGTAGGGTAGGTAGGGTAGGTAGGTAGGTAAGTAGGTAGGTACGCCGTAGAAAAGTACTTAGTGCTACCCGTGCGAAGCCGGGGCGGGCAGCTAGTTATACATAAATTAACGTCCGTTCTAACTGGAACGCTCGTAGGTAGACACGGCTTTGTCTCAGATTTAATAATGTTCCGTATCCGTTCCTGAAGGTGTACGTAATTTCCTGCTCACATTGATTGTTCGAATACGCGATGACTTTGATGACGGCAAGGACAGCAGGTAAATATTAAATTTTATTAAGAACAACAGCGTGTTCGCAGCTAATAAAAGCGTACCAGCTTACCTTGTGTTGGAAATAAGAAATACGTGTGCCGTGCGCGCCAGATCCTAAGCGCAATCGCGTAGCGCCCGACACCAAGCGACGCTACGCCGTAGCGCCGCGCTACGGCATAGCGTCGCTGGGTGCTACGGCTCAATATAGACGCGCCACGAGCTTGGCGCGAGCCACGACGCACTGGATTGACGTTTAGTACCAGACACACAAATACATAGGCAGTGTATGTATACCAAAATACTAGGTACCTAGTATTTTGTTATACAAATCTTTTAGTCTATTATTTTACATAATATTATGTTCTCATGTATAAAATCTTATGACACGCATATTACTCACTTTTTATACAACGTGTAACGGAAAGGGTATATACATATCAAGTGCACGGCTTCTTTGGATGATAACAAACTATGTGGCAAGGGTTTTAAAATCTTATTTCTACATGTTACGAACATGATGAGAAATTTCAGTACATGATACCAACCGCTCGGTACTATTATCTATTCTGTGCCGCTCGCGCTTCTCCGTATTTTCGGCTTATTCGATCCCGTCTGATCTTCGTAATGCAATGACACGTTTGTTATGATTTTACAATCAATTTTTCATTCATAATTCAATAAACTTACGAAACCTAAAGTTTGGTAAAAAATGATTTGAGTAATTTATTTTGAGCTGAAACTTTGCATAGAGATTCTATACCTAATGTAATCTCCACCCCTTTTGGATAGATATACCCTTTCCGTTACACATTGTATATTCGTGAACACTTCTGAAAAGCATACCATTAATTATTTTTTACTGTTTTACCATTCAATACTGTATTTTTTTATTATTCACTTTTACTTTTTTTTATTCTGACATTTTCATCATAAACTATCACCTGTCCGAATTTACTTTTTATACAAAGGTATAAAAAGTAAATTGAGATTATTTGTAAAGAGAGCGCTCTCGCGCTGATCGTGTTAGCCCTGCGGAACTAATAACAACGGTGGTTACAGTGGAACCCTAGCCTTATTGTAGAGGTTACAGTGTATTCCTAGCTTTATACTCGCGAGAGCGCTCTCTTTCTCGATTTGTCGAAGAGATTGACCAGAATTGGTAGAATGGTCTGAAGATTTATCAACATTATTAACTTAAGTCATTAAGTTAATAATGTTGATAAATCTTGTTTTTAAATTTAATGATTTTACCTAGTAATGCGAATCCTTAAATTCTCCGGATAAAAAAGATCATAAAAGTATTCGTTTTTATTTCGACTTCCTATTTTACTCATTATTTTCACGTAAGTAATGTCACCTGTCATTGGCATGGCATTCAAAGAGTATGTAAACTGTAAACAATAGGTATAACCTCTCTTGACTTACGCAAAATAATTAAATTACGTATCCAGTGATGAAAATTATAATTGAATAATATTAGTAACAACTAATTATTATTAGTACATTATAATAATAATCTGTTAAGGTGTTAAAAAGTACGGCAAAACTTTTGGTTATACGAAAGACAGAATGTTTTCGAGACCCTTGCCTGTTTCATTCATCATCAAAAACTCTTTGAAAACAGAGCAAACGCTCACCATAGGATTCTATGCGCGCGCATCCCGAGCAGAATATATGCTGGTGACTGGCGACCGAACGGCGAGCGTTCTCTTTCTAGCATATAATATGCACGTCCTATTCGTTTTGTTTTAGTACAGTCTTGAACTTTTATTATTCGTTTATTATTATATTAATGGAATGATTTCATTAAAACCTATGTTTTGTTTGATAAACTACTAGGCCATTATTATTTTGCAATTTGGATTTAATTTCATTAACTATGTTTTTATATTACATAGATTATTATAAGTGAAGACTAAAATTGTGCCGACGCTTACGGCAAACAAAAATGTAAGTACCTATATTCTGATTCAGTTAAACTGTTTGCTTGTTCTATAAACAAGTAAATATTGTAAAACCATCTGGTTTTAAATAACCACTTCAAGAAATAACTAACGTGACGTCACATCAGTCATGTCATGTCATCACATTGACATTAGGCTAATGTAGCTTAGATAAAATATAAATACGAATGACTCGGCGGCAAACGTATCTAAACCGAGCTAAAATAGAGCTTTTATGATCCTCGAGAATTTATAGGCGCGGGTTAGCGACGAGCACGCAGCGCGTTGCGATGCGGTGCTGCGCAGTGAGCCCGTGACAGCGACACGGCGCCGCACATCACATCGGCCATAAAACTCTGCATTGAAAAACTCATTTATGCACGTTCACGTACTGTCCGTTGCTCTCTGATAGTGATATTCGCATCACGTCGACACCTAGCCCGGCACTGTTATCATTGTAGATGATAAATACACTCTCACACCTCGCGGTGAATGCGTATAGGCGTATGTAATACACAAGAACTTGGTATTAGTATCTAATATCTCGCAGCTAACAATAAATCATGTAAAGTCCCGGTGTGCTGCCGGCTCGCTACCGGCATCCTCTCGGGAAGCTCCGGGCGCGCCCTAGGTCTGCGCGGTATATTGTTAACATTACCAGCTCGCATCGAGTACGGTGCTCACTTCATTTTTCTTTCACTTTGAATGGAACCCGTCCTGGTGCGGTTTAATAGTTTTCAATAATGGAAGTCTCAATTTAGATTATCTCAGTAACAGTAGGTCGGCATGGCGCCGTATTCGTGCCGTTCTCGGATAACATTGATATAGGATACGCTCTTGTACATGGCGTGTGTAGGTTACACTCGGCTGACGGACGCGCCACTAGTTACAGAAACCTTGGTCCAAACCTGTAACTATACATACCCTGTCACTGTCTTGTTCACGTGTTAGCAACATAGAGATTGACGTGTTTCATCTGTCGCACAGGGCGGCAACCGCGTATACAACATTATAGAAACAACACAACACCTTACATACACGAGCTTGGATCTTCACTTATAGTACACTTACTAGTAATCACGATGCTGATGATGAGGCTTTGATTTTGAGTAAGAGAACCCACAGTAGCACCATCATCGTACAACTAGTCGGAATCTGTCGCAGACAGTAAGCACTCGGGTAACGTATACTGAACGCGAGAGAAACGACCTTCCAGGACCTCCTGAAACTCTGAAAACTTTATTCTAACAAAGGATGGGAATAAAAAGTACTCGCACATCTGTTGTACGGAACCTTAATTCATAAAGTTGAACTGCTTTTAGTTGTTATAACTTCTGATTGAAGATTGCCTAGAACTTTGTTAACTGTTCCCAGACAGTTGTGGCACGCTTGCTTAACAGAATGCCTAACGAAGCTTTGTAATGAAGTCTGTAGTATATTTGTAGCCGGTTACTTAAGCAACGCTTAAGTACAGTCGCGAAATTCAGCGCTGGTACTGAGCCAGTCAGTGGCGTGGGCCTCTGACTGACAACAGTACTTGTGTGCGTGACTGTGCGTGCACATCGACGCAACAGTCGCGTGCCGCGCACACATTTCTGTATACCGAACAGAATGTAGGCTGAGACGTGATTGTGAACGAGTGCCAGCTGACACAAAGCGGACGTGATGCCTATGGCTCGTAGCATACTATTACAATACACACTAAACGTACACTTTTGGCATTCACTATACCCGATATCGGTGAGTTGTATCACGTTACGCATACAATCAAGCGTACGCAACCATCGATGCTTGAAAAGAACTAACTTATCAACAAAGATCATTTCTTACTTTTAACCTAATTTAAACGTAACCTAATGCACCGTTGAACCTTATTAAGAGGGATATCTGTCTGCTACTCATCATCATCATCAGGGTCGCGAGACGTCCACCGCTGAACATAGGCCTCCCCCATGGGTTTCCAGAGTTACCGGTAGTAGGCAACCTGCATTCGGCAGCCACTGACCGCCTGCAGTATTGTCTCTCCTTCTCCCTTGAAACCATCCAAAGGTTGTCTGTAAAAGATCGCTTTTAGCGATGAGACCGCCCATTGTGTCACCTTATGTAAAATTTCTTTTATAACTGTAATCTTTATGGTGTACATAATAAAGAGTTTTCTATCTATCTGTGTGTCCACCTCGTGTTTTGTACGCTGCGCTTGCCGGTACCCGGTCTCCATTCAAGAACTCTTCTGCCCACTGCCACTTCATCTTGCTAATACGTTGGGCTTTATCGGTAACCTTCGCTCGTCTGCGTATCTCCTCGTTCCTGAGTCGATCTCGCAGAGAAACCCCAAGCATAGCTTTGAAAAAAGTGGTATCGACTAATAGCCGATGAATGATTTTACAATGACATCATCTATACTTATAATAAATCTGTAGAAGTGAAAATTCTGTACATTAAAAATATCAAAAAAATAAATGGCAGGGGGTGTTACTAGACCGACACCGAAACCAAAAGTGTGACTAAAAAATTTTTTGTCTGTCTGTCTGTCTGTTTGTTCAGGTATCACGCAAAAACTACCGGTTCGATTACGATGAAACTTGGTATAATTATTCTTTAATATCCTGGGCACCACACTGGGTACTTTTTATCCCGGAAAAGTATCCTATCCTACGGTTGGGGGGTGTCAAAGTTTGTATGGAAGAATTTTAACGCGCTGTCCGATTAACTCGAAACTCAATATTTATACTTAAACCCAAAAATTAAGAATAACGTGTATCAGGATTTTTCGAAATTCAACCCCTAAGGGGGTAAAATAAGGGGTGAAAGTTTGTATGAAAAATCTTATTCCTTGAGGTAATAAACATGAAACTTCGCACGAATAGTAATCTAAATAAATTATAAAGTTTGTAGTTTTTTGTTTTTCTAAATTACCCCCTAAAGGGGGATTGGGGGGTGTCAGTGTTTGTATGGAAGAATTTTAACGCGCTGTCCGATTAACTCGAAACTCAATATTTATACTTAAAACCCATGGGGATGTATGGGGTAATTTCCGACACTCACGCGGGCGAAGCCGCGGGCAGCAGCTAGTAAGAAATATATCTCAGATTTATGAGTTTTTAATCGGCACTGAAATTACAAAGCCATCCACCGAAATAAGATTTGTTGTCATTTCGATGAATTTTCTCATATCGGCAGCCACCGAATCCACAGGAGAAAAAAGACAAAAAACTAAAATAATGAAAGTGTTTAGGACACAATCAGCACTACTCAAGTAAATATATACATAAGGCGTATGACACACTAAATAATAATCACTTGGTAAACAAGTTAAAATCGCCACCGAAACGGTATTTTTTTGTCCTTACTTACGTTTTTGGCGGATTGCGATGGCGAATGAGATAGCGACTGTTACTTAGCGTCGAGCGCGTAGCGTTGACAAAACTACAGCTAGGTGAGCGCGTGGGTCCTTCATGCCGTATGCAAACTGCCGTATGATTTGAAATAAAAAAATATTAATTCTAATAGCTGTTTTTGACTATCCTTTATAATATATCCCTAATAGGAAAAAAATACGAAACACTGATTACACATTGGAGACTTTACGTGGTGCCATCAGCTCTAACTTAGAAGTACCTAGCTTAAGAATTTGTACATTTCTTTACGAAGGCTTACTATACAAACAAAAATACGTAACACAGTCGATGAAAGCAAGCTTCTCATATGTTCCATAAAACGTTTCACTGCAGCCGCAGCCGCCATCGTCCTCACTCGGGATCGATGACAAACGGAAAGTAAAAGCCATGTGCCGATCGTTTACACTACAAATGAAGGCGTTTTATGAGGTTCCCTGAGGTTCCACTTCTAAATATCGGATACGCTCACTTTACCTCGAAACATAGTCATAAACCTTTGACGTGAGTTCTAGTTCGGATGCTACGCAATCCAGTTTGCAAAATATTGAACTTCGTCACGATATTTAAAGAAAGTAGATATTTTGCTTTTCCCACCACTTCTGCTTCGGAATGTTTTCACATTAGTCGTGTTGTGCATGTGCAGGGGTGTGTGTATGTGTGTGTAGGCTGTCTCCTTCCGCTACATTGACTTTCCGCGGCTGATGAATGGTCCGAGGCGATCGCTGTGCGCCGCCGTCGCCTCATGTAACCTCAAGATACGGACTATCACTATATTCTCAAACCCTCAAATCTCTTTAAAAGAATCACTGAAAAATGTCAATATTACATGTGAATTTAAAATCATCCCCCCTTATACCCGCTTGAGGGATGATTTTTGAAAAACGGTAAAATACGTAATTCTTTATTTGTTACCAAAAGCATAAATTTAAATTTTCATAGCACTAACTTAAGAAATGATAGGTTTCCCATACAAACTTTCAACCCCTATATCCGCCCCCTTAGGGTTATTTTTGAGACAAAAAGTAGCCTATGTTCTTCCCCGGGATGCCATCTGTCTCCTTGCCTTTTATCGAAATCCGTCCAGTGGTTTAGGCGTGAAAAGGTAACATACAGACAGACAGACAGAGTTACTTTCGAATTTATAATATTAGTATGGAAGTATGGATAGTATGGATTGTATATTATATTTAAATAGATTAAATAATGTAACTCTAAAATATATCCCGGTTGAAACCTAGGACGAGCCACTCATAGCGCGCGTATTTGAAAACTTTTAATAACATTTGATAACATTTAATAAAAAGACAACTCTGCGATGTTTTTGTTCGTGTAATTCAAATCGTAAAATTGGTAATTTGTTGGGAGACGTTGTTCGTACTGAAGCGTACCATCGTCTCATCTCAATAAATAACGAGCTACAGTTCCGGCTCCGGTTATTCGACGAGGACAACACTTAATGTTTTTGTAATCAAACGAAATAGATAAGAAAAATTGCTGACGCGGCGAGAGTACGTACGTACCTTAACGGCGCGGGAGGCTGTGGAGGAGGAGGGGTTTTTATATAGTAACGACAGATAATATATTATTTATAGCAGCTGGTGAGTCGCCTTCATTATCTGCTGGCTGAGACGTCTGTGGAACAGCCTGACCACCCCCGCGCCGCCCACGCTTGCGACAGCGTCACGTCGTCGTCTCTTAGAAAGCAATATTTAGATGCATAATATTTGGTGCACTATGTCACCGCTCGGGAGCACAAAGTGAACTGCACACGAAATTATATGGCTTCCTCGCTTTGTAGCTGAAAGTAAAGTATCGGCGCTCGTGTATACATGGGCTGGGGATTACCAACTCGCAGATTATGTTGCACGCAGACTAACCCTTCTGAGTTTCTACATATTATGCGTAAAATATGTTGAGAAGTCATTTTCTCCAAGAACAACTCGCTGCTGAAAACATGCATAGCCTGGAGAAAACTCCGGACATACTGCATATGTATTTGTAATTGAAATAAACATTAATGTAACACGTCCAAGTTTTGTCCACGAACACGACGACAATGACCGACATGTTGCGCTCACATCGGCATCAACTCGAACGAACACGCCGACAATGACCGACATGTTGCGCTCACATCGGCATCAACTCGAACGAACACGCCGACAATGACCGACATGTTGCGCTCACATCGGCATCAACTCGAACGAACACGCCGACAATGACCGACATGTTGCGCTCACATCGGCATCAACTCGAACGAACACGCCGACAATGACCGACATGTTGCGCTCACATCGGCATCAACTCGAACGAACACGCCGACAATGACCGACATGTTGCGCTCACATCGGCATCAACTCGAACGAACACGCCGACAATGACCGACATGTTGCGCTCACATCGGCATCAACTCGAACGAACGCGCCGACAATGACCGACATGTTGCGCTCACATCGGCATCAACTCGAACGAACACGCCGACAATGACCGACATGTTGCGCTCACATCGGCATCAACTCGAACGACTCGAGTGTTTCCACCAACGACAGCCGTGGTTGAATTCATTGCTGATCGATATTATATTGTGAAAATATTCTTTGTATAACATGTTATTGTTCTCTTCTATCTTTAAGTTTAAATGCTCCCGCAGG
The DNA here is from genome assembly GCA_914767815.1 of Eupsilia transversa. NCBI lineage: Eukaryota > Metazoa > Arthropoda > Insecta > Lepidoptera > Noctuidae > Eupsilia > Eupsilia transversa. Next base: position 113,223 of record OU611889.1, read on the forward strand.
CGCGCCACGACAGCGCGACGCGACTCTAGAAGAACAATTTCTATGAAAACTTCATGAAAATTGTTCTACTAGAGTCGCGTCGGGCCAGTCTGAGGGAGCCTTAACATTTGATTAATAACCATTAAAACAAGTTTATTTTAACAGAAAGAGACAAGAGAACAACCAGCAAGCATTAGCATAGCTGTAGCTGGAGATGATCTTTGGAAATATAACAATACTTACAGAATATTGTAGAATCACACTAGGTATCTTTTAATTCCTCACATTCTTAACAAACTCTGTCTACGGCTACGACGGGGTATAATCATAATCATAAATCTTTATTTATCTCAACATCATTACGACGGGTATTATTCATTTCCACAAACCGTACGTTTTTAAAAATAATACTTGCCGTGCTCTTGTCCGCTGGGTTCGCCACCGGCCCCGTGGGAGCTCCACCGTCGCGCATCGTCTGTGACCGCGCGCACACCTCACTCCGGGTAGCCCACTCCGGGGAGCCCACGCCCGTGCCCTCGGCGCCGCAGCTGCGACGATTATGTCACACTTATACCTGTCAATATTATCCTATGTTCCCTTCTCATATTGATTCCGAGGGGAAAGAAAACCCACAATCGATTCTCTTGCACGCTGAAACCTATCACTTACAGTGTTATTATAAATAGTATACCTATCTATATTATATCTTTATACTTAGCTAGGTAACAAACTTCTTCATAAAGTACTCATCGTCAATGGTGAATTAAGTCCAAATCTTTCAAATGCATAAAAGCGATGCCAGAAAGAATACCGTACAATAAAGGTCTCATTCGATGTTTAATTGATTCCGGCGTGACTTGGCGGAAATCCAAAATGCAATAGACAATACAATAGATATACTTAGTAACTGTTCCGAAAGAGTCATAAAAAACCCTGTAAGACGTGTTTCACCTCTCAACGAGGCATACCCAGGATGACGATTGACTTGTCGCGAACCCGATCACGACGTGTTGCCACGCCGAGTGCTGGACGCTGCGTGACCCACGCGCGCGCGCCTTTAGTGCGCTGCGCTGAGGTCTCATTCGACGATAGGTAAGTGAATAGATAGGAACACTTTACAACTAAAGCGATATAAAGCCGCTGAGCACACCCCGCGGAGCCGGCCGCCGCCGCCGCCGCCGCGCAACCGATATCAATAAACCGTTTTTAACCGGCCACCACACAGCGCGCAATTGAAATCGAGCGTTAATCGATTCATTAGTTATACTCGCGGAACACCGCGCTGTGCGAGCGCGTTATATCGATACCCGGATTTATTGATACTCGATATTCAATAGTGAGCACTGTACGCTGCATTTTCCAACGAAAATAACGTTGACAATAGTTAATCGCGGCGTTAAATGGTTCACCCGCCGGTACTAAACTATACGCCACTTTCGTGAGCTCACTGAGCGACAGAGCAGGCGCTAAGTGCCACTAGTTTTAAGTCTTTACTTATCCACTACAGATTTCCTCTAAATGCTGAAAGTTTCTCCAAATATATATTTGCCATTACAAATAAAATATGTTCTGGGGAACAAGCGTTCCAAATTCCACATTAAGTAAGTGTGGAGCATGTGGAAGCTAATAAGGCTTCATTACGAATTACTGAATAATATACCATTGACAACCCGGGAAACTAGCACTGTGTACACAAAGCAGAGCAGATAGGTATGGACATCTGTGCCCTAAATAGTAGAGTTCGAACGAATATTGTTTTCGGCTTTCGGCAATTTTCACAGAAATATTTATTTTGGTTCATTTTCTTATTTAGCCGAAAATTTAATACAATAGACGTAGATTATTTAGTAACCTATTCCACTTAACTATTCTTTCCAACAAGCCACGCCTGAATCAATTAGCTAGCCGAAAATAGTACATTATGATACAAGTGTGCTGTGTTGGTTCTTCAGACGGTATTATTCGCGCGGGCCGTAGGTGCGATAAGAAGCCGAGTGTATAATGATCAATACACACGCCTTTCATCGTTTTTCAACACACTCACGAGGAAAAAAACAGACTTGTTGTAAAAACATAGGCTACAATAACGTAACTATAAAGATGATACATTTAGATTTATTAGGTTCAAGTGACCTTTGTTGCCAGGTACTCTAACCATATTACCATACAACAAATGAATAAATGTGTTTTGACTTGTATCGAAAACGATAACAAATATTTATGGAAAATGGCGCGCTTGTTTTACCCGACTTCCAAAAGGAGGAGGTTCTATGTTCGTAACGTACTTAATACGTATGTTTTTTTTTCTTTCTTTTTATGTTTGCCCGTCGATATTTCCGTCAATTATGGACGGATTTTGAAAAAAAAAAAATCATTTGGTAGAAGAAGCTTGCAAGGTTGGCCCATATAAATTGTATTAACTTTGCTTGGGTAGTTTTTGAGTTAGTTTCAATAGTAAGTATTTTGTCCTACTTTGGCTATGCGGCTATTAGGCTATGGCTATGATGATCTAATAAGTTCCTGTCACTGCTATTTACATAGCAGATCGTGATTTGTTTGTGGGGTAGGTACCACAAAAAAGAAACAACTAAAAAATGAAAAATAACTTTAATTTCGGAAATCGGTGGCAAATAATGAAAATTCAAAACCAAAGACACCAACTTCCGAAATGAAAGTTATTTTTCACTTTATAGTGTTTTTTTTGGAAGCCGTTGTTTTTTTGTAAAAACAATTTTTCTTTTAACGATGCGCGCGCGGTTGTAAATAAACGCACTGGCAAAACCGCTAAACAGCCTGTATACAAAATATCATACACACAAAATTATGTTTTGAATACACAAATTAAGGTTAATATGTACCTAGTGAAAAATACATAATTTGATGAAATATTAAGTTAATTTGGTCATATTTTATTTACTTACACAGTAGGCATAAAAAGACATGAAGTCTCTTTGATGAGATTTTAAAAAGCTTACATCTCTGCTCGGGTGAAAAAAGAGAATGCTCATTAAATAGTATAGGATAGTTCACACTGACCTGCCCATGGGATTTTTTTTTACTATAATAAACGTCCCTTATTTTTTGTTACTTATTTAATGTTAAAACTTGCTATAAAGCGCTTGCCTTCGGTAAAAATCTTCACCAAAGTTAATTTCTATTAAATACAAATTCCATACTGCCATGGTAGTACTTACAATTCCATACTAACATGTCATTACTCCGACTAGTAAATAGTTACCTGTGGCGCACATTACCGCACTAGTGCAGTAATATAAATTAAAAAGCATGCGTGTTTAATACACTGCATTATGAACCTAAAAGCGGTTCAATAAGAACCACTTTACGAGCAAGTGTGTTGAAAAATATATTTCATTATTAACAATTAATTTTTTCAGAAAAAAATCCAACGTTTCAACAAATAAAAGAACAATAACTGATAAAAAAAACATAAGACTTCCTTTGAAGTCTGTTAAAAAGGAGAAAAAAAACTCATTCTCGAATATAATATCAGAGCGTTTTTCAGTAAAGTATATAATTTAGTTGAAATAGTTTAAAGCACATCCAAAACATGGCTTTAAAAAGTGCGCGTACGGTGATATCTACTTACCTATTTTCGTTGTGTCATTCAGTTCATTAGCGCTCATTTGCCGCGCGGTAATAGAATAGCGGCCTAATGTTTCAATCGCAGCGCGTCTCCGAGGCGGCTCTTCGTTAATTTCTGTCGTTAAACTGAAATATAGCTCTATTATAATTTCAAATAAATCTGGCTGCTGATTGTCGGCGTCGGCGGCGGTTCTGTACTACTGTCTAATTATGGACAGTATTGTTTGTTTCCCGAAGGCCACGACATCTTATTTGTTTACGACGCCGATCCTCGCTGATTTATGTGTTCGCAATCGGCGAAAATAGTCCATATTAAAGTGGCGCGCACTGCCGCACGCGCCAAATCCCTGTCACCTGAACGTATCTGCTGCAGGGCATCACTACTCCCGCTACTATCGCCAGAGAAACCTGTCGCGGTGCCACACTATCACACACATGGAGACAGATCTGCGGTGCTATTCTTTAAAAATCTCATGGTGAAACTAAGGTGAAGTGAGCCGTTATTCCACCCGATGCTAGGGATTGACACCATTGACGGCTCACTTCACCTAAGCTATCACGGTGAGATTTTTACAGAATAGCACTACTGGAGATACGCTGACGTACGAGTATGTAGGTACTCGTAGAAGGCTACACCGCCACAAACGTCTGCACCTCTTTGTAAGTGAGTTGTCGACACTCGACACTTCAACTGAGTATTCAGCAGGCATTTTTGGATAAAACACAAGTATAATGCCTATGAATAGTCACGCTATTACGTACCTACCTGTACCTAAATACCAACTTCGATAAGTACAGTAAATTACTACATAAAAATTTAGGTAACCGAAAAAACAAATGGGAATAGTATAGCTAGTTGCGGGTAATATTGCCGGGTCGGGGGCAGAGCGGCTATCAATCATAACAATATATTGTATAAAAGAAAGAAAGAAAGAAGAAAAAGAGCAGAAGATTATTCGAAAGTCAGTTTGTTTTTATGATTTCACCGCTAAAACGGCTAAGCGGATTTGGATGAAATTTGGTACATGGGTAGACCATGACCTCAGTTAGAAGATAGGATATTTTTTATCCCGGTAGTACGTTCCCGTGAGATAATTTCCGACCTCCACGCACATGAAACCGGGAGCAAAAACTTGTATAGGATAAAACATTACATCCGCCTCCATCTTGATGTTTCATTAAAACGATTATTCAATTTCAAAAGTCGGGGATAACCGACAACAGTATCATGATTTGGTGGCACTGTTCCGCGTTAGTGATATTTTTGTTTTAGATGAACCTAGCAATAATTAAATGTTACTACTTGTCCTAACAGGGTCATTTACTATAAGTTTAGTCATAGCCTGTAACTGGGTGTACATCGTGCAGTGCGATAAACAAATAAATAAATTGTGAACTCTATATTAAGAAATATTTGTGCCAATTTGATACCCGATCACAATCAACATGCAATCATTTAACATTATTAATATCCATGAAACTGCGCTTTTTTGAAATGAAAGAAAAACAATATAGTTCAAATTAAGTGTTTATTTACAATATTGTTCACTGTCCCCCCCGCAGACCTCAGGGCCATGCCAACCGCAGGGAAGAGTGCACGCGTTTCGCCATGAGTGTCAAAAATCTTCCGCGGCGAGACCTCAAAAAGCGTTGAAGTAAAAATCGTAAGTACTTACTATTGTATATCTTTTTACTCTGTTTTTTTAATTTATGTGCTGATAGTACAGTTTAAACTACACAGAATAATGCTTTAAATTGTTGTTTTCTTTTTAACTTATTTTTAATTAAAAACCATCTATAGTAGCCCCATCAGCTGTTAGGGATATATCCCCCTATCCCTAACTATCTTTCTATTCATGTTTTTATATCGCAGGGGGAAGAAATGAAATAATAATATAAGAAATGAAGAATAAAAGAAAATATAGGGCGTGGTCCCCCGTCACATTAGTTGGACTGAAGAAAGTTTGCGAAAGTAAGATGATAATTATTTAACAACAATAAAAAAAATGTTTCTTTGGAAAATTCTATAATAGTACATTATGATACAAGTGTGCGGTGTTGGTCATTACACACGAGACGGTATTGTCCGCGCGAGCCGCAGGCGAGCGCGATAAGGTAGTCGAGAGTGTAATGATCAACGCACTCGCGTTTCATACGACGTTTTTCAACACACTTGCGAGGAAATAAACAGACTTGTAAGAATGTATGCTACAATAACGTAATTATAAAGTTCAACTGACCATTGTTGCCATGTACTGATTATCCGGAGCTTCTTTTAAAAACTTTTCAACGTAGGTTCGTGTTACTTTAGATTTCGTATTGATAATATTATTTTAAATATGTATTAGTCTATGAAAATAACCACACAGCGAAACCGGGAACAAATATGTATGGAAAATGGCGCGACGGTTTTGTTTTTCCGCAGTCTGTTGTAAATAAAGGCACTGGCAACTGGCAAACCCGCTAAACAGCCTACACCTATTAAAAAATGTATAAAAACAAAATAATATTTTGAAAGACTGAAAAATGCGTGTATTGGATTTTCAGCAGAAAAATAAACCATATATTACTATAAGTACAGTAATCAAATTGTAAATGGTTAAATAAAATATAATAAATAATGGCAACATTCCGTTCAGTCGGACAGACATGGCATGGAGTCGCGCGCCGCCTCCGAAAAACTATACGACCGCATTCCGAGATTATGCCCTAATCGCCCACACTTCTCACATCAATATTTTGCGTTCCAATTTAGTTATGATATGATTATGAAAGCTGAGGGCTGTCATCAATTTGGAACGCTAGTGAATGTGCTAATGCTGGGGCCACATTGTCGCGATAAAGCGAACTTAACTCCACGGGCTCTCTTTTATTCAGCGAGACGTCGAGCTGTGTGCGAGAGAGAGCGCGCGCAGTATAGTTTGTCTTATCGCGACAATGTGGCCCCAGCATATCAGTGCTCGCCCAACGTCAAAACTTAAAACATTACTTATTTCTTTGTGTATAGCCACAAATTTCTTCCTCTTTTTTGGTTAGGTAGCGACGGTAGCCAGAATCACAATTTCGAAAAAATGCCTATAACAACACAGCCAAATAACGGTTCACGGAACAAACATAAGTTATCCCGCTCAAGCTTATTCGGAACGGGTGTAAGCACGCTCAAATCGATTGGATTTCATTACATTTACATCGTAATTCGGAACGCAGTCTACGACTAACGTTTTGACACCGGAAAAAAAAAAAAAGTACCTTCTCTGTGATCAGCTCCGTTAGGAGTATATGTGTTCTGTGGTGATCAGTAAATGTAATGAGTGCTAAGATGGAATTTTGTTTACAATGTTATTTTTGGTCATAACAGTGCTTTTTAACATGGAATAGATACACCAAAGCGAGCTGGGCTTGTATTTATTTGCAAGTTCATTGAAGTATGCCAAAAAAACGTTTTCCGAAAATGACTTGGCATTTTTGTTGTTTTTCCACTGTATAAAAGTTTCGTAGGCCGCTACGTATTTCTCCTTAGATTTTGGTGGCAACAGGCTATCACTCGCGTTTCGTGCCTCGATGAGTATTTCCGGCGGAGTCAAACCTACGTATTGCTCTTCTTCCCGTGATGTCGACATTTTTGTTATTAATCACAACGAAAATGATAGCAAGTAAGTATTGGAAAATGACGAGCGGGTTTGTATTTTCGCGCGCCGCGCCAGCGATTCGCGCGCAGGTTTAAATAAATGCGCTGGAAAAACTGCTAGACAATATTATAGCCTATAAAAAAAACACAAAATAATAGGTATTTTTGTTTTATTTTTGTTCTGAATACGTACCTATTAAAAACATTATAAGGTTAATATGTAAGTAGCGAAAAATATGAAATAATATATTATGATGAAATATGTTCATCAAATTTTATGTAATAAATATTATGCATAATATAAAGGCATGAAAGTCTCTTTGATGAGATTAAAAAAGCGCACATCCTCTGCTCGGGTGAAATAGTAGATAGTTCATACTAATGCCATGTAGGCACATAGTCCAGCTTCAATAAATAAGTACACAAAAGTTTTATGATTACCTACATTAGGTACTTCGTAAAAAATAAAAGCATTTTCATTTGTAACAGAATATGGCCAGACTAATTTTTTTTACGTTAACTAGACAGTTAACGCCCCGGTTTGCGTATGGTATTATGTTTTACAAAAATAAAAAGCTTCACCAAAGTCAATTTCTACAATATAAATTCCATGCCGCCATGATAGTACTTACTAACTCCATACTGCCATGTCATAGGACTGGTATAGGTACTAGGTACTCCGACTAGTAAATAGTTATCTGTGGCATTACAGCACTAGTTCGTTATGGTAAAGTAAAAAGCACGCGTTTTTAATACACTGCATTATGAATCTAAAAGCGGTTCAATAAGAGCCACTTTACGAGCAAGTGTGTTGAAATAGTACATTATGATACAAGTGTGCGGTGTTGGTCATTACACACGAGACGGTATTGTCCGCGCGAGCCGCAGGCGAGCGCGATAAGGTAGTCGAGAGTGTAATGATCAACGCACTCGCGTTTCATACGACGTTTTTCAACACACTTGCGAGGAAATAAACAGACTTGTAAGAATGTATGCTACAATAAAGTAATTATAAAGTTCAACTGACCATTGTTGCCATGTACTGATTATACGGAGCTTCTTTTAAAAACTTTTCAACGTAGGTTGGTGTTACTTTAGATTTCGTATTGATAATATTATTTTAAATATGTATTAGTCTATGAAAATAACCACACAGCGAAACCGGGAACAAATATGTATAGAAAATGGCGCGACGGTTTTGTTTTTCCGCAGTTGTAAATAAAGGCACTGGCAACTGGCAAACCCGCTAAACAGCCTACACCTATTAAAAAATGTATAAAAACAAAATAATATTTTGAAAGACGAAGAGATGAAGAAAGATTTTCAGCAGAAAAATACACCTTATGTTACTATAAGTACAGTAATCAAATTGTAAATGGTTAAATAAAATATAATAAATAATGGCAACATTCCGTTCAGTCGGCATCCGACATGGCATAGAGTCGCGCGCCGCCTCCGAAAAACTATACGACCGCATTCCGAGATAATGCCCTAATCGCCCACACTTCTCACATCAATATTTTGCGTTCCAATTTAGTTATGATATGATTATGAAAGCTGAGGGCTGTCATCAATTTGGAACGCTAGTGAATGTGCTAATGCTGGGGCCACACTGTCGCGATAAAGCGAACTTAACTCCACGGGCTCTCTTTTATTCAGCGAGACGTCGAGCTGTGTGCGAGAGAGAGCGCGCGCAGTATAGTTTGTCTTATCGCGACAATGTGGCCCCAGCATATCAGTGCTCGCCCAACGTCAAAACTTAAAACGTTGCTTATTTCTTTGTGTATAGTATTTCTTTAATTTCTTCGTGTATGTTATTTCTTTTTTGGTTAGGTGGCGACGGTAGCCAGAATCACAATTTCGAAAAAATGCCTATAACAACACAGCCAAATAACGGTTCACGGAACAAACATAAGTTATCCCGCTCAAGCTTATTCGGAACGGGTGTAAGCACGCTCAAATCGATTCGATTTCATTACATTTACATCGTAATTCGGAACGCAGTCTACGACTAACGTTTTGACACCGGAAAAAAAAAAAAAGTACTCTGTGATCAGAGGAGTATATGTGTTCTGTGGTGATCAGTAAATGTAATGAGTGCTAAGATGGAATTTTGTTTACACTGTTATTTTTGGTCATAACTGTGCTTTTTAACATGGAATAGATACACCAAAGCGAGCTGAGCTTGTATTTATTTGCAAGTTCATTGAAGTACCTATGCCAAAAAAACGTTTTCCGAATATGACTTGGCATTTTTGTTGTTTTTCCACTGTATAAAAGTTTCGTAGGCCGCTACGTATTTCTCCTTAGATTTTGGTGGCAACAGGCTATCACTCGCGTTTCGTGCCTCGATGAGTATTTCCGGTGGAGTCAAACCTACGTATTGCCCGTGAAGTCGACATTTTTGTTAATTAATCACAACGAAAATGATAGCAAGTAAGTATTGGAAAATGACGAGCTGGTTTGTATTTTCGCGCGCCGCGCCAGCGATTCGCGCGCAGGTTTAAATAAATGCGCTGGAAAAACTGCTAGACAGCCTATTAAATAAACACAAAATAATAGGTATTTTTGTTTTATTTTTATTCTGAATACGTACCTATTAAAAACATTATAAGGTTAATATGTAAGTATCGAAAAATATGAAATAATATATGATGAAATATGTTCATCATATTTTATGTAATAAATATTATGCATAATATAAAGGCATGAAAGTCTCTTTGATGAGATTAAAAAAGCGCACATCCTCTGCTCGGGTGACATAGTGGTTTGCGTATAGTATTATGTTTTACAAAAATAAAAAGCTTCACCAAATTCAATTTCTACAATATAAATTCCATGCCGCCATGATAGTACTTACTAACTCCATACTGCCATGTCATAGGACTGGTATAGGTACTAGGTACTCCGACTAGTAAATAGTTATCTGTGGCATTACAGCACTAGTTCGTTATGGTAAAGTAAAAAGCACGCGTTTTTAATACACTGCATTATGAATCTAAAAGCGGTTCAATAAGAGCCACTTTACGAGCAAGTGTGTTGAAAAGATATAATTATAACTAACTATAAACGATGTCACAAATTATTGTTAAAATATTGAATACAAAATGATTACACTGAAACCTAGTCTGTTTTATTTCAATTAGCACCTAATATTGAAGCATTCATACGCGCGAGTCTTCTATCCCACACGGTGGGCATCTATTCCTTGACGCATTTTTACTACGAGTCGTCTATCGCTCACGGTGCCCATCTATCCTACTTTTGAGAGGGTAAAAAAGACATAATTTTCTCAAAATCTATGTTACTTATGTACCTACAAACAAAAGGGGTACCCTCATAGATTAAAGATCAAAGTTACCATATGCAAAAGACGTATTGCCAATAGATTTTCAATTAATAAGTTATGGCTACCTATCAAAAAGTGGGGCACCTATCCTGGAATTACCCTACATGATTATAATGTGAGTACCTACGTGGAAATAATATGAGGTTGTGTTATCAACAAATTAACGTTTAATGCTCGTGAAGAGGTGCAAACATTGAGCGGCGATCGATAGAGTATTTGCGGCCTACGACTTGCGACCGCGACCCGCGACCTGCGACCTGCGACCTGCGACCTGCGACCTGCGACCTGCGACCTGCGACCGGCGACCTGCGACCTGCGACCTACGCCCTGCTTTCTGCGACCTGCGACCTGCGACCTGCGACCGGCGACCTACGACCTGTGACCTGCGACCTACGCCCTGCTTTCTGCGACCTGCTACCTGCGACCTGCAACCTACGACCTGCTACCTGCGACCTGCGACCTACGACCTGCTACCTGCGACCTACGACCTGCGACCTGCGACCTACGACCTGACACCTGCGACCTGCGACCTACGGGGACCACACGTTCATTGAGAGGCGAGTGAAACTACACTGCCGCGATGTGACCTCACTCATTACACAAACGACTAGTGCTATTCACTTATGTAGTGCACGGCAGTCAAAAACAACTAAGTACTGCCGTCAGTATTGCTTAATTCCTCCTGGCTTCAGGAGGAGTAGAGCATCCAGGTCAAAATGTGAGGTGGGTCGTGGTTTGTAACTCAATCCTCGTCCTAAGTCGAAACTGCCTGAAACCCCACCCGGACAAGTTTTCTCAGCTTAGCAAGTTGTGGGAAGTTGATACGGAAAAAACACAATTGAAATAAGTATAGGAGAGCGTAGATGATAACTAAGATTCATAGTGGAGTGCGGCCTGGCCAGCGTTAATCGTTGCTGGCTCGTCGTTTTCCTATCATAGTAGAGTGCGGCACTAGCCAGCGCTGGTCGGTGCTGGGTAGACTCGGTGCTGGCTCGTCGTTGTCCTATCATAGTGGAGTGCGGCCCGGCCAGCGCTAGTCGGTGCTGGCTCGTCGTTGTCCTATCGTAGTTGAGTGCGGCCCTGGCCAGCGCTAGTCGGTGCTGAGTGGACTGTGCTGGCTCGTCGTTGTCCTATCGAGATATCTCGCAATGACTCAACCAACGACTATCACATTTCATAATATGAGATCGATATCTCCGATGGATCAAATGAAGCCGACGTCGGCGAAACCTAAAAATAAAATAAAATAATATTTACGTAAAATAACCTACTAATTTAATATTAGATTTCGAATAAATAACAGCGGAGCTCGGTTGGCGTTGTATCAATTTTCTCATTTGAGAGGGACCCCTTGTAAATAAGTACGCTTGAGTTAGTATTATTTATTTTGGCACCGACAGAGTGCCCCGCGCCTCACACCCCGCACTCACGCTGCTATGCTACACAATTAACCGCATTTAACTCAGGTTTGTCAAATGGACCACTCGGTGGAAAATTTACTTTAAATATCTGGTATAACATGGGAAACTAAATAAACAACGGAATTAGAACTTCCTAAAAGGAATAATATTCAAAATCCCGTGACCGCCGGCCGGGCGCGGCCCGGACACATTCGCGCGCTGACTGTACCGCGTGTAATTACATAACCCGAAACAACTTGCGCTGCGCTGTAATGTATAGCAATAATTGTGTTCGCGCGCTTGCAGCCGAGTGCGCCATTACACACTGCGTGCGAGGACAGATGTTCAGCAAGAACCTTCGCGACGCACTCACGACAATTAGCAAAACGTAAAGTAAAGTAGCAAAAAGTAATTGTGTCGAAGAGAGCGCAAACACGACGCCTATTCAAAAATATATTTACTGCGGTCGGTAACTTCCCTCAGGAGGATTTGTTACTAAGGCCCGTATTACAGAACCTGTGAAAAATTATTAAATAACGACTGAAAATAATTTGTAACTTTATTTTAGAAAACCAGAGACTACAGAGGTTTTAATAGCTTTACTAGTATCAGGATATTTATTACTACTTTTGATGAAACAATAGAATAAAGAATATAAAGAAGACCATTGAGGTATTATTGTACGTTAGTACAATAATGGAATAAGACAGGTATTTTTATAACTACAACACTCCAAATTGGAGCCTTTCTTCATATCATATCACATCAACTAAAAACAAGAAAAAGAAAACATAAATCTATCTTAGTTAAGTAAATAAGTCATCATAATGCTCTTTTGTATAAACTATATTTCAAATCAATTTCTTTCTCTATAAATTTTTCTTTACTAAAATTATACTTGACATCTATGTTTGTTTGTCTACACTTTTAATTGAATAGATTGCTCTCTGATATTTAAGCACACTGAATCTTGTTTAAATGTACATATTTAAAAGTATTTTTAACCACAAAGCTTCTTTAGTAGCCGCACAGGCAGCCATAAGTTCTGCCTCCGTACTTGATAAAGCAACACTCTGCTGATACTTCATTATTTTCTTGCCAGCATTCCAATGTGTGGGATCATAACTATTGAGATATCTACTCACCAGACTGACTGCATACATAATAATTATCAGGTCTGCTTATTAAGGCCTTTAGCCTTTGGCATTAGGGATCCAACAGCCTCTCTGTAGAGAATTTCGTACACGTTGAAATTTGTAAGCACTTCGACGACTGCGGACTGACACCGTGCGCTAAGTACATTTAACTGCGAGCTGCACACTTTTACATTTGTAAGCACTTCGACGACTGCGGACTGACACCGTGCGCTAAGTACATTTAACTGCGAGCTGCACACGTTGAGATTTGTAAGCACTTCGACGACTGCGGACTGACACCGTGCGCTAAGTACATTTAACTGCGAGCTGCACACGTTGATATTTGTAAGCACTTCGACGACTGCGGACTGACACCGTGCGCTAAGTACATTTAACTGCGAGCTGCACACGTTGAGATTTGTAAGCACTTCGACGACTGCGGACTGACACCGTGCGCTAAGTACATTTAACTGCGAGCTGCACACGTTGAGATTTGTAAGCACTTCGACGACTGCGGACTGACACCGTGTGCTAAGTACATTTAACTGCGAGCTGCACACGTTGAGATTTGTAAGCACTTCAACGACTGCGGACTGACACCGTGCGCTAAGTACATTTAACTGCGAGCTGCACACGTTGACATTTGTAAGCACTTCGACGACTGCGGACTGACACCGTGCGCTAAGTACATTTAACTGCGAGCTGCACACGTTGAGATTTGTAAGCACTTCGACGACTGCGGACTGACACCGTGCGCTTAGTACATTTAACTGCGAGCTGCACACGTTGAGATTTGTAAGCACTTCCACGACTGCGGACTGACACCGTGCGCTAAGTACATTTAACTGCGAGCTGCACACGTTGACATTTGTAAGCACTTCGACGAATGCGGACTGACACCGTGCGCTAAGTACATTTAACTGCGAGCTGCACACGTTGACATTTGTAAGCACTTCGACGACTGCGGACTGACACCGTGCGCTAAGTACATTTAACTGCGAGCTGCACACGTTGATATGTGTTGGAGGACTTCTGGCAACAACCAGCACACGGGTTTTCCCGACACTTTTTCAAATTCAACATTCATATTTATTACCAAATTGTCCATTTGTAAATAGGAGATATAAATTGATACGTAACGCAACAAAACGTCAGTGTTGTGTCCCCGTAGGCCGCTACAATGGACTGACCTCGATCCAATTCAATCATTTATTCAGTGAAAAGGTCCCACCATACATTTTTGCGCGTAATACTGAAATAACGGATGGACTGACTAAAAACTATAGAACACCCTCGGGAAAGAAACGCCGAAATAAACAAGAATCGGGAGGATGATCGATTTAACTAACCGGACTTCGTAAAAACATTTGTTTTGCCAGTAAACACTGAATAAATCATGTAGATGGATAGAATCTCTTTATTATGTACACCATGATATAAACAGATTATTACAGATAACAGATATTTTTTTTAATAAATTACAAAAAAAAAATTACAGATATGAAAAATGTAGCCAGTTTCAGCGATCAACATAATGCTGAGAGGAAATTATGCAGTTATCACGTGAAGGCAGAAAGTGTATCTGCTTCAGGGGTAGGTGTGTGTGTAGGCGGCGCGCGGCGGCGCTCGCCCACGAGAGTTAATCCGGAGTGTAAAAGTCAATAACTAAAGATTCAATAACTTGGCTGGTGCCGACAATATACCTTCAAGAGATCCCGAAAACTAATATTTTTCGTGGCTCCGGCAAATTTACCGGATATCCGGCTTGATGGCAAGTTCCTGGAACCCAGCCGGGCGTGAAATTACATAATACGGATAGTGGACCGTGGAAATACCTGTGTGATACGTTTACAGGTAATCGTACATGCACAGGTTCACGACGGACAACGGCGCAGAGTGAGGTGAGCAGTACCGCTGTGACACGAAGCGAAACGAGCCGCCTTCTATCGTTTTTGCAGATACGATAAAAGCTTTCAACATTCAACATGAGACAACAACAATTCTTCTGAATAATATACAAGAGTTATATCCGCTCTGTAAACACTGCTCCAGAACAGTTGTAAGTACACATGAAGGTCAAGAGAAACTATCTGAGTCTCAGCACGATCTTAAACCAAAGTTCATCGCCCGCACAACCGGAAAAGCTTTCATCAAGAATTTCAAGCGAATTTTCCTCAACTCTTTACTAAAGACCGCTAGTTCTCATCAGTGATGTGGGAGGCACAGCGAGGGTGGGAGGTATAGGGGGGGAGGGGTCGGGGTACAACTAGACAATATATCTGTGCGGGCGTTTAAAAACTTTGTGCTCCATAATAGAAGTGTTTGCAAAGTTCGCGGTGTGAACTGCGCCCGGACGCGGCAGGGTTGCCGACGTTGTTCACATTACTGTAGGAATTAAATCAAGATTCTTAGTTACATCTACGTGGTGTGTATGAATGGGTCGACCACACGTGTTACAGAGTGACAGTCGATGTGTATCGGTCCTCGCATTCACTCACATTAATGTCCCAGATATGAACGTGCCACGATCTCTATGACTGTCGACTTTTATTTGCTTCTACCTGACTGCTCTCGTCATATTTTGCAACTTTTATAGTTTTTGCCCTGACTAATTCGACTGATTTATAAAATGTGTGACAGCACATTTTCGATCGGATCCTACCCGACCACAACACTTCATATAAAACGTAAGACTTAAATGCGGGGAACCCAACGACCCACTAGTGCTCTCTACCTTACACAGGTACGCTAGGCACCTCCAGGCACCTCCAGGTAAACAAAATACGGTTTGTTTTTTCTTAAGCGTGTTTTATACTAAACACGGCAGTCAGGTAAAAAAAAACCGAATAAAACGCAAGCCGGACGTAGCGGCCGGCGGTGCCGGTGTGCCAGCCAGCGGCGCGCTGCTGCGGCGCTCACGTTTTTACATTCTCATAAAATTACTCTTTGTTGATGTTAATGCAGCCCTAACGGCGGCCGCGAGTTATTGCAAACGTGCACAGCTGCCCCTCTTTCTAAAGCGCCATCTTTCAAACTGTACATGAACCTTCCTGTGCTACACATAAGGATTATGTTCCCTTGTAGGTGTTCTAGGGCAAAGCGACGATATTAATGAATTTCCTTCACTCCCCAGCACACCTCGGTAAACTTGGTGGCAAGTTAAATGGATATAGTTTTCATTCGATATGCTTTTCAATACAATATCGAAGTTGGCGCGAGAAGTGATTGTCTAATTTACTGAGACACTCTTTTGATGGTCGCGCTGGAGACTTCCAAAGATTGCAAGTAAAGGAAAATTGTCAGCTTTGGAAATGTCTCAGCTAGTGGCACAACAACATCCAGCATTACGTACACTTTCTGCATAGGCCTTCGTATAAGAAGCTGTTTAAAGCACTTTACAGGACAGAACCCGTGTTGCCTTGCATTGTCCCGCTCTGTGCTGTCACTTCTGTAAGCCACGGAGAGTGCCCACGCGCCGCTATGTAGGGCGCATCGCGCTTGTACCGCGCTTATTACGTCATCAACTATTGTCACCGCCGCGGTGCTTATGCTCCACCGTGTGCCTAATGCAACGGCAGCAAGCCGGCAGCGGCACTCACGGCCAGGTATTCACAGCCAAGTATAAGAGTCGCATAAAGCTTAAGTGATGAACCTACGTAACAGAAAATAAATTTATTAAACACAGACTAAAAGGCACACAACACAACAGTCTTTTCTTTTTTAATAAAGTACAAGTAAAAACAAGGAAACAAATAACAAGTGTAAAGTAAGAAGTTTACAGGAAAGTGTGCCACGGGGCTGCGCCAAATAGGCTCAGTTCAGCAAAAATGCCAGACAACTAGTGCCTAAAGCTGGTTTTCAACTCGACCTGGGGCCTAAGTCTACTAATTTATAAACGTTACAATGGTTTCTCAATGGTGAGTTTTTGACAGATTTGCCATACAAAAACTGTCAAAAACTCACCATTGAGAGACCATTGTAACGTTTATAAATTAGTAGACTAGGGCGGATTCGACCAAACACGAATAAATTTTATCCGCAGAATAAAATTTACTCTGACAGTTTTCGTATGGAGAAACTGTCAAAAATTCAAAATTGACTCGGAAGAGAACACTCATGTATCTGGCAGTGGCAACTCGACCCGATATAATGTTTGCCTTAAGCTATCTCTCGCAATTTAATGACTGTACGAAGAAGAACATTTCAAATGTGCAAAAAGAGTGCTGCGTTACCTAAAGGGAACAAAAAGCGTTGGTCTTATATTCAGAAAAACTCGCCAAGAATTACATGGCATGGCTGACGCAGATTGGGGCGCATGTAAGCTTGACCGGAAGTCTTTTTCGGGCTGTTGTTTTAAATATGCTGGAACGGCCATAAGCTGGATGTCGAAGAAGCAAAAGTCAGTAGCGCTATCGACTGCACCACTATTCGGCGCATCTGTAGTATGTGTGTATGTAGGTAGGTGTATGTAGGTAGGTAGGTAGGTATGTAGGCAGGTAGGTGTAGGTAGGTATGTATGTAGGTAGGTATGTAGGTAAGTATGTAGGTAGGTATGTAGTTAGGTAGGGTATGTAGGTAGGTAAGTAACCCTAGGTGGAGGTAGGTGCGCCGTAGATAAGCACTTAGTGCTACCCGTGCGAAGCCGGGGCGGGCAGGTAGAGTTATCATATAATTGAGACAATTAGTGTGATCATATCCAGCTTCCGTCGCGCATCTATGAGGTACTGCCGTAAGCGTTGTCTATAAGCGCCTATCGTGTTAATAACTGTAAGCGGCGGTGGCAGGTTGTTGCATACTTCGGAGGTCGCATAGCGAAAGCTGGCTGTAAAAGCGGCCGTGCCCTGAGACTGAGTCGAGAGTGGTTGAGCACGTGCCGCTTCCTTGAGTTACAGCGTACATTGCATTGTATATATATATTTATTCTTGTATTATAGACTTCTTTTGGTTTTATCAATCCCTTATGTTACATCTGCCGTGTTTCTTCTCTGCATAACCCTAAATTGACTGGTAGAAAATGCCTCATTAAGTCTGCCTTTATACGGTTTTTTTTTGTTAGTTGGGCATGAAGTTCTTATAAATAAAATAATATTAATAATACGTCTTTACATGTTCTCTCAGCAATCGTGTTTAATGTAGTATAGATGTGCGCGGCGGTGGCAGTGGTAATGATGTTTAGTCGTAATTGTAAAATGTTGTCTTAATTACACTTGTGTACCTACGTACTACGTACCTACGTACCTACGTACCTACGTACGGTGTAGCGCAGGTGTCGACACTCGATACATTTTGCACTTGATACAGCATTACATTTTGGGGAAACAGCTATAAATATAATATTATGGCGGCCTTTACTATACAAAAGCGGGCATTAAAAACCATGCTTCGTTTAAATCAGACTGATTCATGTAAGGAGTATTTTATTAAACATAGAATTTTAACGGTACCATGTCATTATATTTTAGTTCTACTTACTCATTTGAACAAGAACTTAAACGAGTTTGAAACAGACGTCGAAAGAAAAAATAGAGTAGATACCCGCCGAAAGGACCTTCCTATTGTTCTGCAGGCAAAGCTTAATGTTGTCAAACACTCGTCTCGCGTACAGTCTGTCAATCTGTTTAACAAATTGCCACCAGAATTAAAGAAAATTCAGAATGTGCATATGTTTAAAAATAAGCTTAGGACTTTGTTAATAAATAAAGCTTATTACAGCATTGACGAATTTTGTAATGACAAAAATCTTAAAACTCAATATGTTTGTAATTTTTGTTTTGTTTGTATACTTACTATAATTGTAATGTATTAATTGTAAATGTAATAATTGTTTATGTTGCTTCTTTTTATGTACCTACTATATATACTTATACTACTATATATATTTTTATGTACCTACTGTGCAAATATTTCAACACAAATGTATTTTTGTTCTGAAATAAATAACTTGAACTTGAACTTAATAGTTTTTACTATTCCCGCCGTTACCGCAGAAGGCAGCTGTGTGTGTGTACTTACGTGTGTGTGTGGGTCGCCAGCATGAGGCAGTGCACACCGCGCACCAAGACCAGCAATTACGGCTAGCCGTATATATATGTATACGGCGCGATATCGCGGTCGCAACAGCCAGCACGACGCTTGTCGCGCCCGCGATATCACGTCAGTGTGTACGAGCCTTTAGTGACGACACTCACATATATTTTTATTTCAGCGTTAGTAACCCCAGGAATTATCCGCGGCCGTTCACTTGTGAGGCGCGCCGCACCTCGCCCGCACCGCCCCACACGGCCCCCGCACCGCACCGCCGCTCTCACCAGCTTATTATTTTTCCAATTTCAGTTGCCTAGTTAGTGTTGGAAGTTTGTAATGTGATTAAAACTGAGGGCTTGCGCTACTCCAAGTTGAGGGAAAAAACCGTCTCGTTTAAGTGCATTTTTTAACCGACTCGCCGCTCAACGCTCGCCAACTGGCCGCTCGCTGTTCGCCGCGCGCAACTTTCCGCTCGCTTTTCTCTAAATCAATAAAGTTATTGTTCCTTGATTAAACTCTTTGCGTAAATTGCGAAAACTCAATTGGATTAATTTTCAAGAAATAATGGGATATCAAATAAGTTGTTATCGGCGGTAGCGACAGCTCTTGGAATCTGAAATATGTTGAGTTGTGTGAGGTGACTAAAGCGACTGAGACGAGGCATAAGGGCGCGTTCGCACGCTGCGAGCGACACGTGTCGCCGCGTGCTGACGACGGCACATAATTGGCTCGTCGATGTTGCCATGAAGACGTACTACTTAACGTTATCGCTTACAAGCTAACGATACAGTACAAACTTGACCCCATTCTACATCATTTTCCGTACATTTGTTTTAAAAGAAAGAAACTCAGCTCCATATAATTGTGTGGTAAGTAATATTCTAAAATGGCAAAAAGAAAAGCGTTAGTGAACCCACATATGGTTTGGTCCCATTACAACATTTAGTAGGTCGTACGCGAGCAGTCGTGTGTGCGCGCCCTTACCGCTCGCCACCCAGCCAGCGTGTGCACACACTGGAATAGCAATTAACTAAATACATTTTAATGTTGCTGGTACAGTGCATTGTATCTGTTGCCGCTTTTTATGTCCCAACAAAATGGGAAGCGGTTTAGTGCTTTTGAACATTCTGTAATATTTTTTTTGTTCTACTTTAGATGCATTATGCTATATTATCAATAACCTATAACTTATAGATAACAACTGTAATTTTAAAGGATAACTGTAACCGTAGCCGTGCGTAGCCCGTAGCACGTCTAGTAGCACATCCCGTAGCCCGTAGTACGTCTCGTAGCTGCTCGTAGCATCCATACTGGTTCGTAGCGTCGTGCTGGATTCATTTACAATAATATTATCTACGAAACCATTATGTATTTATGGCATTACTTTTATTGTTTTGACAGTATATGGCGCTGCTATTTGCGGTGTTTGGTGTATCGTTTTTAGGGTTCCGTAGTAAACAAGGAACCCTCATAGTTTCGACATGTCCGTCTGTCTTTCTGTCCCCGGCTTAGCGCAGAGACTGTTAGTACTAGAAAGCTGTAATTTGGCATGAGTATACATATTAACTGCGCCGGCAAAATGGTAAAATAAAATCATGAAAAATATTTTTTTAGGGTACCTCCCCTACACGTAGAGCGGTTTTTTTTTTCTATCCCATGGTGTGGGGTATCTTTGGAAAGGTCGTTAAAAAATATTGTGAGTTTGTCATAACCATTTTTGGATTGAAAGATCCGTTTGTGAAATATTAATTATTTATTTTAGAACAAAAAAAATAATAAATCGAGACTTACCGAGAGCGGTCGTGACGCGTTCATCCTCCCTGGCGTTGCGGCGTCGACTGACCGGAAAACTATCAAAAATCGCGGAACATACATGGGGGTGATTCGGATACCTCACGATACGAGGGAACTAAATTTTATTTTTGGATGCCAACGTTCCGGCCACCCTGTATATAACGAAATTAAAAGGAAAACTATCACAGCTAAGTAGGCTCTACTAGTTAACGAGTAATTATCGACCAACTTAAATTTGCAGTTGCAAAAACATGTTCTACCATACATTTTGTATGAGAGAACATGTTTTTCAACTACAATGTTAAGTTTGTTCTTAGGTTAATATTTTTGATTTGGATAAGTTTATCCCAGCTACGGAACCCTTCATTGTGCGTGGTCCGACACGCACTTGGCCCGTTTTTATTTCAAAATCATTAAATAACATGGTAACAATTACATGAAGATGTGCTTAATGTTGGTTTGCGTTTTGTAGCACATTGTAGCGCTACGTCAATAAACTATTCTTTGTATTCTAATGTTAACGTAGTTTTTGCCTGCTTTTACTGGGACTCGTTACTGTATGTTGTGAAATAAGTAGTTATTGATTTCAGAAGGGTCTTATGTTCCTTCACAACGTTTTACGACGAACAAAAATATACAGGGCTATGAAACACTATTATATAGCTTCATAATACATCTTGTTTTATTTGTGGACATTTTTGGGCCAAGCTTGTATGGGATCATTATCCTTTTAATTTTAATATAACATTTTAATCTATACTTATAATAAATCTGTAGAAGTGAAAATTCTGTACATTGAAAATATAAAAAAAATAAATGGCAGGGGGTGTTACTAGACCGACACCGAACCCAAAAATGTGATTAAATTTTTTTTTGTCTGTCTGTCTGTCTGTCTGTCTGTCTGTCTGTTTGTTCAGGTATCACGCAAAAACTACCGGTTCGATTGCGATGAAACTTGGTATAATTATTCTTTAGTATCCTGGGCACCACACTGGGTACTTTTTATCCCGGAAAAGTATCCTATCCTACGGTTGGGGGGTGTCAAAGTTTGTATGGAAGAATTTTAACGCGCTGTCCGATTAACTCGAAACTCAATATTTATACTTAAACCCAAAAATTAAGAATAACGTGTATCAGGATTTTTCGAAATTCAACCCCTAAGGGGGTAAAATAAGGGATGAAAGTTTGTATGAAAAATCTTATTCCTTGAGGTAATAAATATGAAACTTCGCACGAATAGTTATCTAAATAAATTATAAAGTTTGTAGTTTTTGTTTTTCTAAATTACCCCCTAAAGGGGGATTGGGGGGTGTCAGTGTTGGTATGGAAGAATTTTAACGCGCTGTCCGATTAACTCGAAACTCAATATTTATACTTAAAACCCATGGGGATGTATGGGGTATTTTCCGACACTCACGCGGGCGAAGCCGCGGGCAGCAGCTAGTTCTGAATAAATGTAGAGTTCACGCTACGAATATATAAAAATAACAGAGGATGATCGTAACTGTGTCGCTACAGATATTCTTTATTTGTTAGTATTTATTTGTTATAGTGTTGGTTCTTTGAAGGGTAGGTTCAGGAAGTAGTTCGCAAATATGAGTATACCTAGACATTTACTATTGTGGTACAAAACATGTGATAAATCCTTGGAAACTGATACACGCAGTTTCCCTGTGTTTAATATAGTAACATCTACGACACGGTTGTATATTGTGGCAATAAAGTATGAAGAAATTATATGTTTGTTTCAAGAAATAAAGCAAGTGGAACAACGCAAGTCCTCTGATCATTTGAACATGCTCGTTGTCATTAGTGTCCACCAGTACGAGCGCGGCCCTTGTACAGCGCAGATGTTACCCGTCATGTTCTAACTTAGTTGTTCGTCAGATTCAAACATGTTTGACACACCTGCATTAGGCGTCTACCTCAATCTTGTAAACACTTTAATACCCTCGGCGAGACTAATACAATATATATCGGTTAATTGACTGAATCACAGCCAAATGAAAAGCGAACATTTTAATAAATTAAGCAAGTTCGGCGATTGTAGCAATTGAACTATTTCAATGTTCAGTGAATGAACGCGTTTCAGTCGAGTGAACGAGGTGAGAACGGTGAGCTTATATCTGCATAATGTAGTCGTTAGGCCTCGTTAATGTTACTGTTCATTTCGCGCGCTAACTGATAGTCAACGATTACCTGAAGATAAATGTTTAAGTTATGGTTGTGTATCACTGAACAATATTAATACCTATTTTTATGACGCAGGTAGCTTTCAAAAAGTTTCTCTTTGTATTTGTTCATGCACTGAGATACATAAATAGATCTGAGCATTCTCAGTTTACGAGTTGAAGGTACGGCACCAGTCATAAAAACCCGAGAGACTGCAAACAGTACCTTCACGGGTTGTACTCTCGTGATGGCTTTCAGATCTTAAACAGTACCAACACGGGTTGTACTCTCGTGATGCCTTTCAGATCTTAAACAGTAGGTACCTACACGGGTTGTACTCTCGTGATGCCTTTCAGATCTTAAACAGTAGGTACCTACACGTGTTGTACTCTCGTGATGCCTTTCAGATGTTAAACTTGAATGTTAATTGCGTTCTCTTCGCAATGCGCGGCTTTATCTGCAGATACAACAATGCTCAGGTTGCATTTTCTTTGCTGACATCTGAGTAGCCAACAAAGAAAATCACACACACCTTTTAAAAACGTTATTCATTCCCTGTAGGTATAAAGCCAACCAGCAAACTTTGACATTTTTATTCTAAGATGGCAAGACAATAAATTGTTTATGAAAAATGTGATAGAACAATTAGTCATTACTCATCTCTGCGTGCTAACAAGAAGACAGCGCTGACAGAACAACTACATAGTGACGCGTCACGCCGCGCCGCGGCTGCGGCGCGGAGCGAGGCGAGGTGAAGCGGCGAGAAAGGGAGGCCCGCGGCGAGGCGCGCCCGGCAGAGGCGACGCGTGTTGTCTTCATTTAAACGTCACGAGTCGCCTCGACGCGTGCTACTTACTGCGTCATCCGGCCGCTTAGAGCCGACACTATTTATTTGCAACGCACAACACTATTAAACAGCCACAAAAAGCGCGGTAAGTGCGATTTGCGTTTCCAGCGCTTGAATTGTAGCGCGACGCAAAACGCAGGTGAAATGTTTCTGCGAGTTAATTTACTGAACTGATAAGAGCAACAAGAAACTATGAGGTAACTAGCCCAGCTCGGCCGCTCGCTGTGTTAACACCGCAGATTTGTTCACCGTATATTGAGCAGGTTATTTACGAGTGTTTGTGGCGACGCTTGTTGTTTTCATCGCCATCCATACATTAAGCGCGTTCAATGGTAGGATACATGTTTATCTACCTAGAATTATAATAAACTAGCTTGTTCCCGCGGCTTGTCGCGCCCGCGCCCGCCCGCGCCCGCGTGGATGTCGGAAAATATCCCACGAGAACGTAATACCGGGATTAAATGGAAGTGAAGGATGATCGCATACCTAATAGCCGAGGAAAAAATCACGTTATGAGTAATTTTGAATCTGTGATATCTTTTAAAGTATCCATTTAAATGATATGATGTCAAGACATTATTTTAATCTTAATTAAATGGCCAATTTAAATAGCATATTTTATTGGATAAGGATTAATAAAATACCGGATTATATTTATATAGACATCGGAAGGATTATCAAAATAGTTTCGGAAATAACAAGCTAATCAAATTCTGAAAAATAATAATAGTTACTGTGGGTCATCCTTAGAAGATAGACATAATATGATATATCGCAGACTTTTCCAATCCCATAGAACATTAATTTTATTAATCTCTTCCGGTTTCCGCAGCGCACGCCAGTAAAGCTCCCAGCTGATGGCATGTATTTTTCCGACATCTTCAACAATAATCGTCATATTTCTGCCAATTTACACGAAACCTTTAATGAATTATACACCTAAACTTTCCTCATGAACTACTTCGTCCATTATTGAAAACCGTTTGAAAACCTGTTTGGTAACTTTTGAATTTATCGTGTTCAGACAGACAGACGGGGCAGGGGTCTTTGTTTTATATAATGTCTGTCTGTCAAAATTTATCCCACGGAAACGTGTTACATGTCCTAAATCAGGTCATGGCCTATTCGTATACCAATCATCCAATTCCATTCCGACGTTACATCCTGAAAAGGTAACAAACCGATAATAAATGCAAATAATCTTTTTTTATTTTATTTAGCAGATTTTTATGATTCTA
This sequence comes from Eupsilia transversa, assembly GCA_914767815.1. Taxonomy (NCBI): domain Eukaryota; kingdom Metazoa; phylum Arthropoda; class Insecta; order Lepidoptera; family Noctuidae; genus Eupsilia; species Eupsilia transversa. The sequence goes on from OU611889.1 coordinate 138,393, forward strand.
AATGTCTTACTTAAAAATAATAATTATTAATTTGAAATACTATAGCGCCGCCATTGACCTCGTAATACCTAGGTATTAGTTTTAACTTTAAATTGTTTTTTTTTTTTTTTTGGTTTTTGATTTTGATTTATAGCTAGAAGATAAACTCAAGATTAATGAAAACAAATTAAAATGGATAAAATAAAAGTAATAAAAACAGTTATCATACAAAAACAAAAAAGCGAACATACCAAAGCTAACACTTAACTGCCCGTTGCCCATAAACAAGTGAAGAGTGAATGCTGCCACGATAAATTCTACATGAATAGAAGTGAATATTGTCGATGTATACAAACCACATGATCCCACGGTTGAGCGCACTCTAGGACTAATGTGTTTTGTTTATAGTGGGAAATAGAACGGTAAGTCTTGCTCGAGCCCGGAAAGCGGCCGTAATTCCGGCCCGCCCTCGACCGGTCCGGCCCGCAGCGCGCCGCCGACACACAACATTAACCCAACAACTATATTTGGAATAAAATATTATTTTGCTAAATGTGACACATTTTCTGGTCGTTGTCTACTACAGTAGAGCGGGTAGTTCTCTATTTTGTTCTTGTTAGAGGGTTTGGGTTCCGCACTTAGTCTTTCGGGTGGACCAATGGTGCCGATTACCTTGTTAACAAACTAAACTAAGTTCAGTGCTTCTTTTTCTTTATATTTCATTAAGAAAAGGACAGACGATAAATTTTAGTTTAATCCTGTCAAATTAATCAGCGCCTGACGTGAATTGACGAAATTTTAGTAGGCAAGTTTTTAATCACGTCTAAACTTGTATGGAGTAGTGACAGTGATTAATTTGAGAGGACTAAACTAAAATTTATCTTCTCTCCTCTTCTTAATGAAACACTGAAAAAGATGCACTGAACTTAAATTTAGTTTAGTTTGTGAACAAGGGAATCGGCACCGTTGTCTGACTGTCAGTGGTTAATCAAACTAGCCCACCTCCATCCAGTTTTTTTTTTTTTTCAAAAGAGTTACACAAGTGGGTATTTAACAAATCTTCTGCCAAACTGCAGGACAGTTTATCGGCACTTGATTACTCCGACATAATCAACTAACAATTGATTATGTCTCCTGGTCTGCTTAAAACATCTGCGAAAGATCTGGGTGACCTGAGGGTTTCTGTGCTATATGGGTGAATGACGCCTATGCATTCAAAGAGGACATGCCCAACGGTTTCCTCTGTCTCCATGCGCGCCCTGCACAGAGGACTGTCCGTTATGCCTATTGTGTGGAAGTGGAAGCGCTTGGTAAGTGAGCATTGTTCCGCGATCTGGCGCAGGTCTTTCCTATACAGGTGTAATAAGCGCCTGCTTAGCCTGCTATCTAAGGATGGCATAGCTTATCTGGACTGTCTGCAGTCTGGTTTCGAGGTCCACCAGCTCTCTATTTGTTGTGTATGATAAGACGCACCGGGTTGTGGCTGACTGCTGGCGTCGACCAGGGGAGGGTTGAAGAACTCTGCTTGTGGACCAGCCGAAGGTGAAGTGTGCTGCGCCAATGTTGCTGATGAGGCTGAGGGTGGTGACCAGGAATGTGCGTTCGCTGTATGCTGGTGGACAGGATACCCGTTGAAGTTGTGTGACTCGCCTCACGAAAGCTTGCGGGAGTGATGTTGATGACGTCACGCTGAACTAGTTGCATGAAGGCTGCGCTGACGTTTACTTGGCAAGTTATGGGAGAAAATATTTCAATATAAAAAACTTTAAAAGATTATTATTTTGATTCAAGTATTCGGGGAGATATTTATGTTGCCAGTTTTGGAAATATGATGGCAATTGGGGCTTGCTTCTTCCTTGCGGGATTGACCGTAGGCCGTCGGTCTCGTAGCCGGGGTTGGGCTATCCGCAACCTGCCCACCCGCTCCGTTGCAAGAGAAGAAGTGCCTGACAGTCTCAGGGTCGTCCCAACGCAGATGTACGTATACATTCGATCCGGCCTCCCCCGATAAAATAAGGTAGTTGAATGTAAAGGAGGCAGGAAATAGGTCCCATCATACTCTAATATGGCAACGTCCGGCAATTTGACGTCAGTGTCAGAAATAACATATCACTGTTAATAATCGCTATCGTATTGTGAGACACAGTTCAAGTGATAGTAACAAGAGGAGCTACTTAGTGCAGCTTGAGATAATAATACACCAAAGCCCACTTGCGCGTTAACAGCTTACTCTGAGTTAGCCATGAACTCGCAAGTGGGCTTTATTCTCTTTTGATTAACCCTGAATTAGTTGTTAAAACCGAGTTGTGTAGCTAACCCATGCACGCGCAAGTGGGCCTAAGAGTATCTAGGTAGGTAGTGTTAGCGCTGGAGGAGCGCTGACGGTACCCGGATAAATAAAACGCTTCTTAGCGGGAAAACTTTAATAATTATTTGAGTCTTACAATTCATTGATACTCGTACATTTTTATATTTATATTCTATCAGCCACTTGTCAGGCCGCTAAACTGACTGCTAAATCTTTTCTTAATTTTGTAAATATAAAATAAATGTTTGTCTCGTAATCATGCCATCAGCTTAACCTCGCGGAGGTTGCATGCTTATAGCGTGCAGGTTACAGCCTGCCAACAGTGTGTACACAGAGCGCGCTTGTCACTAAGTTAACATTGAGCTCTGTATAATATGCAAACAGAGGACGATTAATGTTTTCTTGTCTGTTGTCGATAGCAGTTATAGATTTAATTAAGATAAGCGGTATCTATTGTTTCTGGAACAAAGCGGGGCAAGCGCTGGCTCCAGCGCGCGGCTCGTTGACTCGCGCCGTGCTTTTTAACATGATAACAAACTATTAAGTTGTGAGTAACTAACGCGAATAATCAATCGCAAGTTCCTCGAAGTGCGAACTATTCTGAAAACATTATTAATGAGATAGGAAGGAAGCACAAACCTCTAGCAAGATTGTGGGCCGCAGGTGAATCAACGCGCTCGCGGTGGCCGAGTTCATTGCAAACAGACTCCTCCGTGGAACCGGCATGAATGGGCCTTCGTATTCCGGTGGGGTAGGTACCACATTCAAAAAGGGAGCCATCATAGTACAGAAAAGTCCCAACTTCCCAAGTCAACAAAGCCGTGCAGTGATAAGAATTAAATCCATTCGCGTCACTGTGGGTGCAGAGAGTAGAGGTCGCCGCTAACACGTTACTTGTACTTGCTCACTGACTACAGCTTGCTCCACAACCCGCAAGTGTCCGTTGCATATGGCGCGAGTGCATTGCGGCGTGTACAGGAGACACCCGTCGCCACCCAGCGGGCGCGTATCAAGCGATGCGACAATACGCGATTCTGACGTTGTGACGATACACCTGTACCTTCACCAGGTTCACTAATGTTTCACCAAAACACAGTTGACAAATATTTAGTTTAGAAGCAACGTTTCGTATACTATTTGTTTCACAAACAACTTATTCCACTTGTTTGTTTTATTTTATAAACACTCGCTTTACAAACATTATTTGGCAAATGCTTCTCTTTACAAATGTTTCGTATTATACAGTGTGAGTCTTCATAATGTGCACATATCGAAATGGGGGAATCTATGCTTAATTTTATCGACGGAAAAAATAAAAAATAAAATCTAAATACATTGTTTTTTCCATTTTTTTTTATTTAAAAAAATTCGTCTTATTGTTTTTTTTTTACGATTATTGTAAAAATTGATTAAAAAAACAGATTTTTGGACGAAATACCTGTTTATTTTCAATTGAGGGTTTTTTGGGTTTAATTGGGAGGGGTTTTTCCCACAATTTTCATTTTATAAGAACACTTAATTACTACCAATAATTATGGAGTTGAGTTTGTTTCATCGCGATAGATCATTTAAAAGTTACACCGTTTTTTTACATTGGGGTAAAAAATACAAAATAAATAAAAATAGATTTTTTTAAATATTTTTTCTGTTTGTCAAATTAAGCATAGAATCCCTCATTTCGATATGTGCACATTATGAAGACTCACACTGTATTATACCAACAGCATCCTGAGTGTTTTGTCGGACCGGGGTGGGATTCTCCGATGCTTGAGCGCTGGATACGACTGCGCGCAGTCAAGTAAACACGCGCAAGGGTGTCGGAGTTTCCGCTTTTCTTTTTCTCAATCGATTCCGGATAGCCTAAAATATTTTTTTTACTATTAGTACAATTCGTTTGCTAGCATTTTATTATTTTTATAGTATAATATTTTGTTGATTTATAAATTAAAATTATTACCCTTTTGCCTATTTAATGAGTTTCATTTTTAGGAAATTGTGTAATAGTAAAACGTTTCTATTCCAAACGTTCATTTATGAGATAGAATGAAAAATAAATGTATTGTTTGTCAAATCATTCGTTATTAAACTAATATCGAATAATTATTTTCTTAAGTGAAAAAAGCTAAATTAATTTTCGGTGAAATGACAGGACACCGCCTTCACCACTACGGGTTGCTTGTTTAGTGTCAATTGTAAGTAGTCCCAGTATTAACACCGCGTGAGTATTTTTTTTGAGTTGATTGAATGCATTTTCCACTGTTCTAGACCCTGAAAACAACAATTATATTGGTTGGCTGTTGAGTTTTATTTCCAGATGTTTAAAATAACACCTTTACAGACTCTACGTAAAGTAAAGTATAGTCGATATGTAGATAGGGGTAATTAACTGCGCGAGGGTTGATCTAGGGCTGAAACAAAAACACGGAGTGTGTTGTGAAAACATTGTTGTATATAAACTGCTTGTTCAGAACGAGCTCAAAAGTAATGAGTTTGTATTGTGTTACAGCAACAGTGCTCAGTGAAGCGTCCACAGTACATTAGACGCGCTCGTCCCGTTACACAGTAAATTGTCTCAAACGCATATGACGTACAAGTTACGAGTGTAAGAGAGGGGAACATTCATGATTTACATAATGCTAATAAATAGCGTCGTTAGTCGGGGAGCTCGTTTCTCTCCTGCGTACAGCGGCCCGGGATAACACACTAGCTCCGGGACCATACGGTACAGATACATCAGAATGATTACATAGAGCTGTGCGACGAGAGAACATTCCTACGCAGGGACGGCATCCATACTACTGTAGCAAGCAGAAATAGGCTAGAATATAAGTATACCGAAAGAAGACTAGCCTGCGCGGCGACGCATCGGGAAGTCTAAAAGCGAATACAAACAGCCTGCTACTAATATATTAGCTAACGAATAGAGTGTCTACCTTATATTATGTACAGTTATGGCTCTTCTGCTTGTCCTTACAGCACAAGCTAACTTCGTAGTATAGGTATAGGTATGTTCTCTTAATAGGTAACAATAGTGGTGTGTCATATTGTTAGTGATTAGAAGATATCACTGACAGTGTTACTGACAACTTAAAGGTAAATTGTAATAAAATTATTTTGTGTGCTTTACATATTTTGAGAGCTTTTCTTAATATATAGGTAAAAGGATAGGGTGACTGAGATATCAACGCACAGCCTAAACCTAGGACTAGCCCTAGAGACATTTTGGAGGGTGTGTTCTTTATGAAAACTAAGTTTCCACTAAGAAACGATTTTTCGAAATTCCACCCCAAAGAGGGTGAAATGGGGGGATTTCGTTTGTATGAAAAATCTTAATCCTTGAGTTAATAGACTTGAAACTTGGCACTAAGTCTACACTAATATTATAAAGAGGAAAACTTTGTTTGTTTGGTTGTAATGAATAGGCTCAAAAACTACTGGACCGATTTTAAAAATTCTTTCACCATTCGAAAGCTACATTATCCACGAGTAACATAGGCTATATTTTATTTTGGAAAAAAATAGGGTTCCGTAAGATATTTGGGTTTTTCGGACTCAAGGTGTAAAAAATCAACCAGAAAAGTTACTTATTTTGCGTACGCTGCCTAAACTATAAAAGACAGAACCATAAAATATTCTAATTAATTGTAGATCTTATAAATATCTACAAAAAAGTCCGCGACACACTATACCTATCTATGTCGAGTGAGGCACAACAACCGTTTTTTAATTAAAAAATCTTGATTTTTTTTTGGACTACATTTAAAAGCGTTTATTTTACTCATGCTATTAATCCTTATCAAAATAAATTATTTCATCACTAAGTACAGTTTATGTAGATAATATTTGGTCTTTGAATGATTAAAATTGGACGTTTGGTTTTGAAGTTATTGCGAAATTAAAATATTACGATTTCTGCTGCACGGCCCGTTGCGAAGTGGGCGTCACCAAGGGAGTTTAGTGTCTGTGAGTGTGAATTGACCTGGGAATCATTTTGCTGACCATGTCTTTCCTGGGTAGGCTTTTTGCAGCGGTAACCGACATCCACGCGGGCGGAGCCGCGGGAGACCGCTAGTAAATTATAAAGTTTTTCATTTTTAGTTCCAATCGGGACAATTTTCAAATAATCCAACTTATTGGAGGCGGCGACGCCCGCCCCTGCTTGCTGTGCCTGCAGCCAGAACCAACCTACTGGCGAGGTCTCCTCTCACTAGAGCCATGCGTTTGGTGAGCGAGGTTCACGAGAGGGTTGATGTATTATCATGCAACTTGAGTGAACTCCCAAAAGCTGCATTATATATTATTTGTTATTTAGATGTAGGCTAAGATTTACGATAGAGTACCTATGTAATTATATAGGATGTATATTAAGGATTAGCATGTAAGGCCCCTCTATCGCATTGGATCGCAGATCTGTAATGGTAGTTGTAGGTAAGATAAATAAATAAATAAATAAAATAAATAAATAAATGTGTATATCAACATTATCAGCAAATAAATGTTTTCTTTCTTTCTTGATTTATTTAAATAATCTTTGAGTAACGTTATGGAAACATACCAAACAATTTTTCCATATTCCACCCCTGTGAGCGTAAGTTTATAAGAAAAATCTTATTCATTTGGTTAATAAACTGGAAACTGGCCACGAATATTTTTTATCTAAGTAAATTATAAAGTTTTACATTTTTTTTCTAAACTACCCCTAAATGGGGATTAGGGGGTGTCTAAGTTTGTATGGAAGAATTTTAATGCGTGGTTCGAATAACCTAACCTAACTAAATTTTTCGAATCAATGTTCCGGAATGGCGAAAAAATGGCCGAACGGATATGGATGAAACTTAGAATACAGATAGTTTATAAACTGCACCCTAATTGCGTAATACAAGAAGAATCACAATCTGAATCGGTTTGAAACAAATTTTTAATGAATTGCTTCATAAGTTCTAAAAAAAATCTGATCAACAACGTAAAATTTTTTAATGAATGTTGTTGAACTGTCAAAACGAAACAGATTAGTCTAAATCGGTTACGAAAATAAGGTACGCAATTAGATAGCTGGATTAACACAAGGGATACTTTTTAGCGCAGTAGCACGTCCCCGTGGGGTAATTTCCGACATTGACGCGGGCGAAGGCCGCGGGCAGAAGCTAGTCAAATAGAAAAAACAATTATATACATATGCTTAATACTTAATAGGCATAAACAGTTCTTAGTAAGTCACTACAGTCACAAACTTATATTTTTTGACACCTACAGTTTTGTAGATATGTTGAAATCGACAAGGAATACAGTGTATCTGCCCATTAGGTTTAGACATAACATAGCGAGGCTATCAGGAATACCTACTTGAGTGCGAAAGCCGTATCATCGAATTTTGTTTCTTCGAAAACTAGGTTATATAAACTCAGACATAAGTAGTAAGTCGAAGTCTTGTACTATAATTAACACCGCAATTATTAGTAACTAGCTGTACCCGCGGCTCCGCCCGCGTGGAATTCGGTGTGTCAGTAAGCGACTAATTCACCCCTTATTTCTCTCCCTCTCCCCTGGAGGTGGAACTTGAAGTAGAGGACTGTAGTTCAGTTAAAATATTTTACAATTACCACTAAATAAAACTGCACTCCAAAATCAATAGTTTTTTTCGCCCTTATTAAAATTTTTGACGTGATTTACTTTATTTTATTTTAAACGAAATAGAGTAGTAGGTGTATTAATATCGGACGATACAGTACCTACCACTTTGCCATGCAGTTCTATAGCTTGCCTTCCGTCGAGATTATTAACTTCTTATTTTGATTACTGAGTAACATTTGTAAAGTTATCACGAGCTTTGTTCGCATGGAATCTGAGCAAAGCGCACATGTAAAGAAATGTCCCTAATTAATTCATGTTGAGTGTCCAAGTGGGTATATTTACGAGTAACTTTGAGTGAACTAAGTGCTACATACATTGTTTATGATTGTTAGTGACGAAGAATCGTCGCGTTGCTCACACCTGCTGATGCGCCCACAGTGCCCACACTCCCGCACTCCCGAGCTCTAACTCCTACACTCTCAACAACATCCAATATTTTGAAGTTCAAAGTCAATATAGTTGAACTCCAATCTGTAAAAACGAAAAGTTATGTAATATGCTTACTCAAATTGACCCTACAAATGAAACACAATCTATAGTAATGTAACGCAGGTTATTCGAACGTGACAGTTAATTGAACCGGCTCATTGTGCGCCACGCAAACTTGCGGGAACGCCGCACAAACGATACTTGCGACACTATTCATAAACTTACTCCATATAATACAACAGGAAGGCGCAGAAACACCACTCTATACAAATGTGCATTAGTTCACGCACGCATAAAGGACATTTTGTCAAATAACGTAAAATATCAGCAAAATAAAATATCATATTTTATTTTATTTTGGCGGCAAATTATGAATTAATCGCATCTTCTTTTAATTGTTAAAAAAACGAGGGATGTCCATTCTGTACAAGTTTCGGTATGTGGGAGAAATATTCTCGCATTAATCTGCGAGTGCTTTGTTCGCCTTCCACAAGTTCTGTACGACTGAATTACTAGCGGTGTTGCGATGTCAGGAATTCAGGACACAACCTTTCCCGTGTTGTTGACAGCTAATCAAGAGTTTAAGGTCGCTTGTCAATCAACTTTCCTTCCTTAAACAGCACAGTATATGCTCGTGACGTGCAAGTTCCTGTTTATTATGCCTTCCAGATGAGCCGGTAACATGCCTACATAATGTACAATGTAGGTACACCAGCTTGCGTCATCGCATGTTTGTGTAGCTCTCCCCTCCATAACTAGACGCCACAGACTTGATTGGCGTCACATAAAAACGTCGTCCAGTTAATACACTCGATAAATATTCAGCGCCACACGAGATCAAAGGTGCAAGATCCGAAGCGTGACACGTGCGATGTGATAGCTGAGCTATATTCTCAGTTTATGATCTGACCCCATCTCACGTAATCACGCGCTGAACAAAAATAGAGAACATAATAACATTGAGTGCCTTACTTCTGACGAAGACTTACGACTTACTCGCCCTCGGTATAATTAATCGGTATTGTTCATCGCTGGCCTAAATAAGATGACGTCAGAGCAGTGGGGAGCCCGGGACCGGCTATATTACTTGTGAGATCGCGGCCTGCGCCGGAATTCGCTCGCAGTTCGTCCTTCGACGTCAAACAACGGCCAGCGCCGACACAATGGAAGAATTTCTCATTACATCGATCTCGGCAGATAAACAAAATGCCATCATCCCTTTGAATTTTATACTGTTTCATTAAAACAACGTGCAGGAACTAAACAACAAGGGATCCGCCATGCCTGTAGCTTCCTGAGCGACATACTTCATATGTATCTGTCTGTGGGTCTGCTAAATGTGCAGAGTGTGATTCCCGACGGACGCAACCGGGTCCCCGCCGGGCGCCACTACAAAGCGCCGCAAACGTGTCTTTGCTTTTGTTAAACACACCTACTCGGTTACATTAATTAACGTCAGTTCATCATAGGACACAAGAGCACGCCATTATCACCTATACTACCCAGTGGAAAGGTTACAAATAGCGTGCACGAGGCAGGCGATGGAACGCCGGTACAAAGGGTTCCTGCTAAATACCTGCGCGGTCGGCAGACAAATATTTACAGGCGCAAGTATTTCACCGGATCGCGAAGTTATGCGTGTACTAATTCCGGAGCAATGAGCGCGTATTTATTTAGGTGCCTTTACTATCTAAAATTAGGGATTACATTAATTCTCGGAGGCGGGAAGTCGCGACTGTTCTCGTTCACGTTCCGTTTATATTGTTGGGCAAGCTCTGGGGGGTAGTTTACAAGAAACAACGCGCCATATTTACAACGAAGCAAATAAGAGAACGAATAATTTATTGTTATTTACTTTGTGTATAATGAATACAGAATCACGGAGAAACTAAGCTGACGTTCAGCGCGGACTCGCTTGCGTTTAAAAGCATGCGTAATGTGACGGCACTTGAGACCGCGAAGCTAATTTCTATCTCAGTCAAAGATTATGAAGTCTGTCTGTAATGTGAGGGGTGGGAGGGGTGGGTGTAGCGGGTGCGGGGCGGGGGTGTCCTCATCAACCGACGACAAATGTATGCTAATGAGGGTTCCGATGAGTATCGGTAACACACACCGCAACAAAACAACACACACGCAGTGTCGCAAATAAAGTCAAAACACTTGATAAGATCAATCAGTAGGTTAATGGGAACAGCAAACAATATTAGATGGGTTCCCGATATGGATAGGGATTGCATAAAATTTTAAGACATAATATAACATGAAATACTTTTGTTTATCCGAACTATATTTACGCTCATTAGTTGAGCTCCTTAAGTTCTGAGTTGAGCTGCACGATTACTGACAAATGCGTGCACTGACTGGACAGGTCCACTCAATCTGTGTGGTTCTTTCCTCAAAAGACCATTTCAGACACGAATCTACATCGTCTTCATACTGACCAATATTATGTCTGGACTTTAAAAGAGTCTGTGACCTCTGAATTTGTGTCGGCCTTTCCTCTCAGAGTAGTCAGATAGGAAATGCCGACCTCATCTAGTTCTTAAATATTATTGACGTGTAAAAGTGTTTGTACAAACCTATTTACAGAAAATAAATTGATTTCATTTAATCATCATTTCATTACGCATCGCAGCTTACGCATAATTATTTTAAGCATATTTCTCTACTCATAATAATGTATAAGCATAACATTCAACAGCATAAATATATTTACGCTTATAAATTAGTATTAGTACAGATATAGATTAGTATAGATATTATATATTTATTATCATTTAAGACTCATAAATATGCTACATACCAAAGGAAGAAAGCAAAAGAAACGACGGCGACGCTAATTGTCGCAAAACTATTCTGTTACCGGCTACGACAGCGTCGTCGCGATTGTTACGGCGTAGCTAGAACATCGACTACGGCGTAGCTAGAACATCGACTATGGCGTAGCTAGAATATCGACTACGGCGTAGCTGAAACATCGACTACGGCGTAGCTGAAACATCGACTACGGCGTAGCTAGAACATCGACTACGGCGTAGCTAGAATATCGACTACGGCGTAGCTGAAACATCGACTACGGCGTAGCTAGAACATCGACTAAGGCGTAGCTAGAACATCGACTACGGCGTAGCTAGAACATCGACTACGGCGTAGCAACCCGAAATCTTAATTTTCTTACCAGAAATCAAAATCAAAAGTCATTTAATCAAACTAGGCTGAGAATCAGCACTTTTCGAACGTCAAAATTACATAAGACAGTCCCCCAAAAACGCCCGCCCTTCACCACTTCCTAGTGGTTTAGCTGGGAAGAAGAAGTGGCGCAACAAACTCCCCAGCAGCACAGCTGTCTGATCAGTTAGAAAAGAAAATGAATCTATACGATAGTATCCAAAATAATAGCTATTAAAACTGGAACTCAAAGCCACAAAAATGTTAAACTAGGACCATCGAAGTAAAATAAATAAACAGTTAATTACTAATAACAATAACAAAACCATGGACAGCAAGACGACCAGTCACCACGAGCAGCACCCGTTCACGAGCATAACGCGAAGATCAGCCATCACCCCCCTCGCCATATTTGAGGGAAGGAGGCAACCCGACCCCCGACGCTACCGCATGCAGTGACATCTAAGGGAGCATGACGAACTTGCTGCCGGTTGCTCAGGCAAAATAATATGATCAATTGTCGAGGTCGCTAGCTCCACCACTTATTGCAATACAACTCATTAAAAAATCATTTTAATGAGTAGATTATGTCAAAAATAAAAATAACACTAAAATAAATAGACTTATTAGTCAACAAAAATAAACAGGTCGGTAGGAAAGCTAATTCTGGAGAAAGAACATAAACATTGTCTTGAGTTAATCACAGCGCCCAACTATTCTTATCGTTTAAATAGTCGTTGATAGAATAGTATGCCTTTGAACAAAGGTTGGATTTTACTTTAGCTTTAAACGCATTAAAAGGCAAATCTAACTTGTAATAAGTATAATAATATATCGACCGTGTACATGGAATGATGTAAGCGGGTATATTGTGCTCGAATTACACGTAAAAGTTATTTGCTTGAACCGTGTAACGTGAGATGGTTAGCGACGGGCAATTTGTCACTCTCGGAGCAATATTCAATCATCAAACGCCGACCTCGTTCCGCCCTAATTCACAGCGAGGTGACGAAAAGTGTTTAAATTTGACTTTTAAAGATTATTAGTACTTTTTAACCGACTTTGCAAAAAGGAGGAGGTTATCAATTCGGTTGTATGTTACCTCAGATCTCCGTCATTTATGAACCGATTTGGAAAATTATTTTTTTGTTTGAAAGGGTATAGGTGGTCCCAGGTGATCCCATTGTCATCAAGTCAGGCATGGGATCCTGGAGAAATCGAGGGAACCCTTCAAATATTATAGGCACACCTATAGCGATTTGGGTATTTTTTATAGTAACTCGTACATTTGCTCTCGAAAAGCACCATTTGGTGAAGTGGAACTGATGATGAAGACCACAGATGGCCACCGGAACTACTCAATACTAATAAGTATTTCACGGGTTGCGATTCGATTACTTTAATATGGTTAGCAAGCAATTTATGCTAGTCATATTAATGCATAGTATTATGGTGAAGTGGAGCTGATGGTCAGGTACCAGGAGAACTCCTCAACAATTAACGTCCCTGCATCGAGAAAAGCAATATTTTGTAAAAGGTGATGAGCAGTTGCCATTAGGCTATTGTAAGTTAGATAAATTACAAACCAACCCACTAAGAAGACATAAATAAAAACTTTTTTCCAAAAAAATACAACCGCCTTCCAAAAAGACACTACAAAGTGAAAAATTACTTTAATTTCGGAAGTCGGTGGCAAATAACGAAACTACAAAACCAAAGACACCGACTTCCGAAATTATAATAAGAGTATTTATATCGATTCACACATCTGTACCGTAATACCGGCAAATTTAATTTCAATTCGTTTTGAACACAAGTCCTTATGTATGAACAGTCGGGAAAGTCGGTTACCATCTGCCTCCCGGAGCTGTGCCCGGAGCACGGCGCGGCGGCGGTGCTGCATGCGTGTGCTGTTGATGAGCGGAGCATGCGGCAGCCATTTATATAGCTTGGTGAGCGACGCATTGCTACTGCATAAAGGCGACACGACCCCGGGGGCCCCGGGCCCGCAAGGCCTCATCTCCCAGAGTCACATACTAAATCTCGTTAACTGACCCAAATTGACCGCCCCCCTTGCGCCCCTTCCTCCCCTAACTGACCGTAGTCCATGAATATGTCATGAATGCCACTATCAAACGCATCATGATATTAAAGAGAGATCATTTCTAACGGTGAATAAAACCACATTTATGAAAGTAACAATAGGTAGGTGATGAATAGTGATGTGTTTAGAAATAAAGTAAACAGACATAATATATTCTATCGTATAAATTATTTGTAAAAGTTAATTAACTTGTACAGAAATACGACATCTAGTTAATTAACTAGATTACGTACTTATGTTGTGAAATAACAGAAGTGAAATCTTTCTGTTTATAACGAGGAGAAAAATGCAAACTTCATGTAACGTATACGACACATACCATCACGTACGAGGTCTCAGACACACTAAGGCCGCTTCCTCATTAGTCGGTAAGCAGCAGTGTGGTATGCTCAGTACCAAAACCGATACCTCACTGCTTTCATTTACAGACCTGACGGTATGTTTTCGGTAGTTCATTGTCTACCCTTGTGCCAAGTTTCATCCAAATCCGTTCAGCCATTTTAACGTGAAAGCGTAACAAACAAACAGACATAAAACCTCACTTTCGCATTTATAATATTATATATGTTGCAGTCAAAACTCTTAACCAGTCAAAAGTACTATTGACTAGCAAAATCAGTCAAAAGTACTTTTGACCGTAATTATGCTTTAGTCAATAATACTTTTGACTAAAATAACAGTTAAAAGTACTTTTGCCCAATGGAGCTGGTTAAAAGTACTTTTGACTAAGTGATTCCGTTAAAAGTGGTTTTGACTGGTTGTATCAGTCAAAACTCTTAAAAAGTTAAGCAGGTCGATAAAAAAAAAAACATGCTTTAATAGCAAATCGAACTAAAAATCATGTTTTTTAATATTTTTTTTATTATATTTTATTTGTCACTTTTTAGTTCGATTTGCTATAAAACCGTCAGATGTGCTAAATTACGCAATTTTTTTTTTTTACGCAATTTTTATTTTATTTTGCTTAACAAAATATTGTATTGTCGTCGGTCGTTGATAAGTCTACAACGTTTAAAGTAAATCTGATCGCTTAAAGTGGGGCAAAATCGAGCCCAAACGGGTCAGTTACATACAAACATACAGGTGAGAGAGACAAACGTACATATAAACTTTTATATTACTCATTATTAGTGGAGAACGTGCTAATATATCCATTTTCAACCTAGTGTTCAACACACACTCTCGACACACACACACCTTTCATTATCATACAATATTCTTATGCTCCCAAAACACGATACGACATGATACTCTGATCGGCCCTTTTTGTACCCTTTTACTTAATTTCTTTATTCAATGTCTAATGATATTATAGAATATATTAGAGTCGTTGACGATTTTTCTGTATCAGATGTTCGTGTCTGTTCCCCCGAGCAAACCTAGGCATTCACGGGTAATCCAAGTGCGTGGTACACAATTATAACACAAAATATTAGATCCATTAATTGTAACTTCCTAAACCTAGAAACTCTTGTCCACCGTATAGACATCAACTGCGATTTTCTGGTTCTTACTGAATGTTGGTTGTCATGCGTCAGCAACTGTCGAATACCCGCCCTACCTAACTACACTACGTACAGTACAACTAATCATCTAAATCACAGTGATGGAGTTGTTGTCTACGCGAAATCATCTTTGTTAGCCTCATGTGAAGAACCTGACCTTCTTGGAGCAGCCTCAGGTCTACTTATAAAGCTTAAAACTGACATAGCTATTCTCTGTATTTACCGCTCGCCGTCAAATGATAATATTCACACATTTCTTACAGCTCTAAATACCATACTCCCAGCCCTCACTAACTATAACTCGGTAATTATTACCCGAGACATTAATGTAGACATTAAACCTGATACCCTTGACACGAGGTCACATGAGTACCTTAGCAACCTAGCATATCATGGCTTTTTACCCGCCCACACTTTACCTACGAGAGGAAACAACTGCTTAGACCATCTTATGATACGAACCAAGACAAAAACTCTGACTCTAGTTTATAACACGACAGTGACCGCTCACTGCTCTTCTCTTTTCTCACTAAATAAAAATAAAGTTAAGCATTCAGCTCAAAAAACTTATTCTAAAATAGACTACGACGCACTTGACACTTATATGGAAAATCTTGACTTTAATCCCCTTTACCTTATTTCGGATTCTAACATTGCCATAGATAATCTTATATCAATAATAAAACCTGCAATAATCGAATGCTCTAAAATTGTTAAAATTCCAGCCCGGAAAAGAATCCTGAAACCCTGGATTACTCCCGGGTTGTTAAGAAGTATCCGGAATCGTGATTCTTTACATAAAATAGTCAAACTGGCACCAGGCAACTTAACTCTCCTTATAACATATAAAAGATACAGAAATTTTTGTACTTCTCTGTTGAAAAAAGTCAAAAGGCAATTCGACTCAAACGAATTAAATAAGGCTAGTCAGAACCCTAAAAAACTTTGGGACACTATCAAAACTATCACTAACACACACTCTACAAGAACTAACTCAAATCCTTTGCTGACTTATACATCGTCACCCTCCCAGTCTTGTGATGAGGTCAACGAATTATTCGCTAACATTGGAAAAAAACTAGCGGATAACCTCAATGCTGCTCGTTCATCTTTGTCTCCACCTAACCCCGTATACTCCACCAACTCGTTTGTTATGCTACCCACTGATGTAGAGGAAATTACTGCCACTGTAAACATGTTGAGAACTGACGCTGCCTCTGGATGGGATGCTGTCTCCCCGTATTTTTTGAAACGATATGTTAAGATTCTTGCGCCCGTTCTCTCCCACATCTTCAATATATGCTTTCAAACTGCTATATTTCCCACTGCTTTGAAAAGAGCTATCATCCACCCTAACTTTAAAGGTGGTGACAGGAACTTACCAAACAACTATAGACCTATCGCCGTCCTTAGTGCCCTATCAAAAGTGCTGGAACGCATTGTTAACAAGCAACTTACCCACTACCTTGAACGTTTTAAACTTCTATCCCCTAATCAATTTGGATTCCGTAAAAATAAATCCACCTCGGACGCAGTTCACAGTCTTATTAATAACTAGCTGCTGCCCGCGGCTTCGCCCGCGTGAGTGTCGGAAATTACCCCATACATCCCCATGGGTTTTAAGTATAAATATTGAGTTTCGAGTTAATCGGACAGCGCGTTAAAATTCTTCCATACAAACATTGACACCCCCCAACCTTTTAGGGGGTAATTTAGAAAAAACAAAAAACTACAAACTTTATAATTTATTTAGATAACTATTCGTGCGAAGTTTCATGTTTATTACCTCAAGGAATAAGATTTTTCATACAAACTTTCATCCCTTATTTTACCCCCTTAGGGGTTGAATTTCGAAAAATCCTGATACACGTTATTCTTAATTTTTGGGTTTAAGTATAAATATTGAGTTTCGAGTTAATCGGACAGCGCGTTAAAATTCTTCCATACAAACTTTGACACCCCCCAACCGTAGGATAGGGTACTTTTCCGGGATAAAAAGTACCCAGTGTGGTGCCCAGGATATTAAAGAATAATTATACCAAGTTTCATCGTAATCGAACCGGTAGTTTTTGCGTGATGCCTGAACAAACAGACAGACAGACAGACAGACAGACAGACAGACAGACAGACAGACAGACAAAAATTTTTTTAATCAAATTTTTGGGTTCGGTGTCGGTCTAGTAACACCCCCTGCCATTTATTTTTTTGATATCTTCAATGTACAGAATTTTCACTTCTACAGATTTATTATAAGTATAGATGTTACAGAAAACTTAAATAATAATAAAAAAGTCCTAACCATCTTTTTAGATTTGGCAAAAGCCTTCGATACTGTCCCTGTTTCTACCCTTTTAATCAAACTTGAGGGCATCGGTGTGAGAGGTCCCCCACTTGACTTTTTTAGGAGCTACCTGTCAGACCGGTCTCAATCAGTTGTTATAGACAATCATAAAAGTGCAGAGCTGCCTATTGAGTACGGGGTACCACAGGGCAGTATTTTAGGGCCTACACTCTTCCTTGTGTACATCAACAGCCTCTGCAACCTAGACGTTCCTAATGCTAAAATAGTTTCCTATGCAGATGACACCGCCATCACTTTTTCTGCAAACACATCGACGGAATTACAGACAACTGCACAAGACGGCTTTAATACCATTACGAAATGGCTCCTGTCACACACACTGACTCTTAACGCTACTAAAACTAACTTTATGATCTTTTCTATCACTAACACCGCTCAACCTAGTAGCTCTATTAATTTAAAAGCACACTCTTGTCCTATTCGAAGTCAATGTCAATGTCCTGACCTGACTTTAGTGGAAAAAATTAAATATCTTGGCATTATTTTAGACAGAAACCTAAATTTTAAAACACATATTTCGACTCTTACCAGCCGGATACGCAAACTGATTTATATATTTAAGACCTTGCGGCACGTAGCCAACCCTGCAATCATTCGTAACGTATATTTTGACCTATGCCAATCAGTCCTCAATTATTGTATCTCCTGCTGGGGTGGAGCCGCAAAAACCACACTAAAACCTCTAGAGGTCGCCCACAGATCTATACTTAAAGTTGCAACCTTTAGGCCTATACGGTTCCCTACTACCGAATTGTACAAAACCTGCAACCTACTCAATGTAAGACAGCAGTTTATCTTACACACAATTTTATTGCAACACTCAAAAACACCCTATATAAAAATAAATAGACGCCGCAAAAATAATATCTGCCCTACTCCGCCGGTCGGAAAAAAGTTTATAAAAAAATTCTTCCCCTACCTTGGTCCGTCACTTTATAATAAAATCAATGAAAAACAAACAATTTACGGATCTACTATATTTAAATGCAAGAAGACCGTCCGCTTGTTCCTATCTACTCTAAATTATGAAGAAACCGAAGACTTCCTGAGGTAACCACCCTCACTAATTTTCTTTGTAACTGAGCCTATTGTCTATGTTCCAAAATAAAAAAACTTTTTTACTTTTTTACTTTACTTTACTAATAAAACACCCTCACACACACACACACACACACACACTCACACGCACGCACTCACACACACACTCACATACCTACACACTAAATCTACCTATTTACAATGGCTTTCATTTACCTTTATTTTTGCATGCATGTTATTGTTACCAGGATAATTATACCTAATTATAAAATGTACTACGTCATGAGACCCCTATATGTATATTGTTTAAACGGGATCAGTCCTGTCTCTCCTAAACACAGGCTACTCAGTAGCCTATATAGGAGTACAGCGCTTCACCCGCTTATCAGACTGTGTATTATTCTCATGTCCCAATGTATCTGTACTATAATCTGGTCCTTGTAAACAATAAATAAATTTTATCTTTATCTTATCTTATCTAATATTAGAACAAAAATGAGTGATTACGAAAAGAAAGAACGCTTTTTGCAAAGAATTTTAGCGATAGAAGATATGAAAAATAGTCATTTCAATGTGATGATGATGACAAAAGAAAAATTTGAAAAGTTTGCAATGGATGTGGAAGACGCGTGATGAAAAGAAAACACCATTACAGTACAGTAGACTAATAGTGCTTTTGACTGATGCTTTATTGCAGTTAAAACTACTTTTGACGAAGAGCGTCAGTCAAAAGTACTTTGAACCGCAAATTTGCAGTCAAAAGTACTAATAACCAAGAATTTTCAGTCAAAACCACTTTTGACCAACCTGTTCAGTCCAAAGTACTTTTGACTGATTTTGCTAGTCAATAGTACTTTTGACTGGTTAAGAGTTTTGACTGCAACATATACATAAGACGCTCGGTAAGCTTTCGGTACCGAGTATGTCCGAGCTTGCTATAAAACGCGTGCCGTCACGCGGTACTGAAACGATCCCGCCCAGCTCCCGCGTATACTGGCCAATCAGGAAACGCTCATTGAAATATATGCACTCCGTAAGCTTTCGGTACCGAGTATACTGAGCATGCCGATCCCGCACCGCTGACGTACCGACCAGTGAGGAAAGGGCCTTAGCCTGAGTCCCCGCCGGCCCCAGACCCCGGGCAACGAGGAACTACAAAACAACATCGTGATCGGAGACTTCGTTCCCATAGTGCTAAAACAACTCTCATGCGGAAGAGTGTATTCTGCAAGGCCCCAAAATTATACAACAAGGTACCAAAGGCATACAAAGATTTAAATTTTAATAGTTTTAATAAAAGCATGAAAAAACTTTTAATTAATAAATGCTAATTAAATGTTGATGACTACTTAAATGATGTACTTTAGACTTTTTATTATTATTATTATTTTCATTGATCTGACGTTTATGGTGTTTTTTTTGTATTTAGAATTATATCACTATTGTAATAAAATTTGTAAGCCTTTCTAGGCAAAACATGTTGAAACTTTTTTCTTCTTTTGTTCCAACTTATGTAATCCTACACAAGAAAATATCTCTCTAACAAGTTTAACATACAGTTAGTCGTACCACAGAGTGCCAGTGAGCCAATGTGCTGGCTCATAAATGGTTTGCTTCTATTTCATGATTAGTTTACTGCACTGCTCCTTCAACTACATTAAATGTTGTTTGAATAGGAACGACTGAGGTGAGTTAGGGCTCCTCTCCTCCCGCACAGCTTAGTCGGAATATAAAATGATGGAATAATGCACTTCATATGACGTATCGAGTTTGCACTTCAATTCGATGTTGAATCGGCACCTGTTGATTGCGGCCGACTGTCGACAATTTAGTTGTACCAATCACCAAAATTTCACGAGCGCCTATTTTTAACCGACCCAAAAAGGAGGAGGTTATCAATTCCCTCAAGTGTGTTACCTCCCAACTCCGTAATTTATGAACCGATTTGGAAAATTATTTTTTGTTTGAAAGGGTTTACTTCAGTAAGTAAACCCTTTCAAACAAAAAATAATTTGACTGAGGTATTATTGTATAATACCTCAATGGTCCAACATTATTTATTATTTGTTACAGAAATTACAAAAACATAACATTAATTTTAACATTAAAAAAAAATAACACTTTCTCATATTATAATCAGTCATTACATTTTAAGTTTGATTTAAACGAATTTACATTTAACTAAAGTAATAAAAAATATTTTCATTCATAACTAGTACAAAACTCAAAATTATTTCATTTGCATGGTCAAAAATTGATCTGCGTGGGTCAAAACTACCACGTAAACCACGCAAATCACGACCATGGAAATCAAAATAAATCCTATATGCAAAAAATATACAAAAACCTTTTAAGCAAATAAACTGTGTTTTTTATTATAAGTTACTTTACGTTATATTTGTTCGCTACAATATTTTATTAAATAAATAAATTCACAGACAGCGGAGATAATTGGATCACGCAAATCAAAGTTTTGAGCAACCAAACCCACGCAACGATTAAGTACTTACATCTATTTATTGAAAACTCGACGCACCATCATACAAGCACTCTGCCCAGCCGTCAGAGCGCGACTAGTTGTAACTTGAATTAGGATGACGCATCATCGGGCCGCGAATTTAGAGATGTGCTAGTGAAATTATAATAATCCACGCAAATCAGCAATTACCTCGGGACAGTTACATTTTTTTTTTGGAAATGTAGTTCTTTTAGAACTATGGTCTAATTTTTCAATTGGAAATGTAGTTCTTTTAGAACTATGGTCAATTTTTTTTTTTTAATTTGTGTTTTTTTTTTTGTAACCATGTAGCGTTTAGTTTTAAAATATATAATTTATGAAGTGACCAGATCGGGGCTTGGGACACTCCACGAAAATCAAAGAATTTATTTTTTAATGATATTTAATTATAAATATAATTGAATAATAATCAGTAACCCAGTAGAGAGGAATTAAGGTTTGCGCGAAAAAAAAAATGGCTTGCTGACTTTTAGATTTCTATTATTTTTAAGTAAAGCCGCTTGAAAAACCTAGATAGCCTCTTGGGCCGCGTGGACCGCGTGGGTCGCGTAGCCCTCGCGGACTGCTCGTCGCACAGCGCCGCACTACAATGTCTCTGCGTAAATTAACTATTAACCACACATGCGGCCGAGCCGAGAAACGCCGGGGAGTTTCCGTTCACCCATACCTAAACAAGCTACATTCTGTTTTATAACATCCAATTAAAATGCTAATTTATTTATTAGGCGGAATTGGCGCGCGGCAGACGAAAGGCCCGCTCAGCGCTCCAACTCGCCAACTCGAGCAGATCTGCAGACGCGCTACTTGTGACATTTTTGCCATGTAAAGTTCCTTTCATTAATTTTAATTTTGTAAGAAAAAATACGGCATTTGTTATGGTAAAACGGAGTTATTTTTATATAAATGGACATGATTCTTTATCCTTTTTTTCCTAAGCGACAAGTCGGAATGAACGAAACAGAACGGTGACAGGTGACACACTGACTCACACATGATATCTGACGCATAGCTTATCTATCCCGCGCCGCCATATTGATAAGCAACAACATCTGCAACTTATATCTGACTACATTTAATCGCAATTAAAAAGGTGTGGAATAAAATTCGTTGTCATGAACTAAAATTACACCTCGCTTTAGGTGCAAAAACAGTACTGTTTTTTTATTTTCTTTTACTTATATGAATATATAATTCTTATACTTTATGAAACTCATAAACCGTTAAAACTCAACATGTAGGTAATATTTTTTCATATAAAACACGTCGAGGCTGAACCGCCGTGTACAAGAGAATCGGCACCAATACCGGCAACCGTGCGTAATGGCTACGTAACTTTTAGCGAATTTTTGGTCTGCTACTCTAAAAGCTCGAGGAAGTATCTGTGAATACCTTTAAAACGTCAATTAAGAAATGTTAAATGTAAAGCTAGTAAGTAGGTACTGTTATCTAACTTAAATGACTGTTAACTGACTCTAGGTTTCTATATTAATTTCAGTTCCGACGTAACATAATATAAGCGAAGTCGACGTTATTTGCCGAAATATTTCTGTACCTACGTCAAATGCCGTCGCCAGTTCTACCAAAACTCGTTTTTATCGAAAAAAGATCATTGCAAACCTCATTGCAAACACTCGGCGATATCGCATGTCAGATTGTCGATAACAGACGTCATTGTTTTGTCTCTGTCACACGTGCGTGAGTGGTAGAGTGGGTAAATAGTGAGAAGCACGGACAAAAGACATAGTTAGTGCAGGAAACACGGGAGACAGCGGCGTAATAGTACCGTCACGTCACGCCAACCCTCGTCACGACGCGTGACGGCGTCACGCGTCACTCGGCGGGACGACGTCGTCATTGATGAACAATTCAACAGATATACTTCACGTTGTGCAAAAATCAGAGACGTACAATCACTTGCTCAGAGGCCGGTGGCGCCGTTCGATGGGACATGGGAAGTGAGGCCCCGGACTGACTCATACCGATCCGATACCTATTGTACTAATAGGGGTAGCTTGCACTATGTATTTTCTGAGCCCCACAAAAGTCTACAGACCTATGTTCGCTTCTGTGATTTACATATTTTGATTGCGACTTTTAAACGTATTCAGTCAGACAAGTCACCTGTCAGTAGATGTGCTCTACCTACCTGCTTGATATTCTGCTCTCCTACTCTGGAAACCCACAGCGACATTGTAAATTCTGGGTAATGTTAATGAGCAGGCCTGCTCATTAGCGCACTGTGAATTAGGTTGAACGACGCGAACATGTTGGTAGAGCGAGACCGACAGCTTGTTACGTAATCCTCGGTGAACTAATATGATGACTATTGCTTATTGTACGGGCTGCCTAGTGCCTGCACGCTGCCACGGTACCAGTGCGGCTCAGTGCTTTTTTCAGCGACCATTTGTCGTTTCCAGCAGTAGAAGAACTTAAAGCTTGCGAGTTATGGTTCGTATTTACATAACAATGGTGTCACATACGGTATTGCGTCAATCAATGTGCCTAACCTTTTCCCAACTACGTTGGGGTCGGCTTCCAGTATAAACTCTAATCCGAGAACACAAACATAATAGCAGTTTATTACAGCAGAATGATCTAGTCGCTAGTTATTACTAACTTTATATACATACTAGCAACCGCTCAGTGCTCAATGATGCATACTTCTTTGATTCGTTATTCATGAGGAGCAGATAGCGCGCGGTTCTGCGACAAGTTTGAAGTCCTAATGAGGAGAGCCTCGCGCCGTCCTCGACTGGGAATCTTGAATATTTGCATAAGTAATGTGCCCGAATGAGCACGCCCCCCCCCCCCCCCCCGACGCGCTGTATGACTTACTAATTAGGTCAACCAGCTGAGACCACCTTCACCACGCAAGACTGTCATGACGATGACTTTGAAAAGGTAAAGGTTTTTTTTGTCATACACACTCTTTAATTTTTAAATGTCCCTATCCCTTAAAGCTTTACAACACAGCCCTCAGTGTCCACTAAAATAAAAAATAAACATGATTATGAGGGAAGCCGAACATCATCTATCATACAGAGAAATGTGTGTTTATCTTTGTATTGTCGGTATATACCTAGGTGTATACGTACGTGTATACCTACGGGCGTGGTTCCCGCTCCGATGACTCGGACGGTTTCCTCTCGCGATGATTTATTCCGTCACCGCGCTACTATTGAACTCATAAATTGGCAACTTTCTCCCTTTTACTTAGAGATCGTTACCTCACTCTAAGTTATTGCGTATTTGCTTTTTCCTGCTACGTAACTTTTGTAAAAAGAAATATTTTTATTCGACATTTTCCCCTATAATGAAATTATATAAATCATCGTCATTACACATAAAGGGTTGGTAACATAACTCAGTAGAATCCCGCAGACTGCATAGCTCGGATTACCCGTCACGTCAGTTTACATATGTCCGTCAACATGCCTAATGATTGTGACTAAGAACCAGGGCTCGGAACCGTTATTTTAACGTGTTATAATAACGTTTTTAAAACGTTTCGAACAGTTCTTTGTACAATATTTTGTTCGGGACGAAAACGAAATGAGAACGTTTATTCCGTATTCAAAAACCGTTTATTCCGCAGGACGCAGCCGCACACCCCCGTGCGTCGACAAGCATGTACTTGTTGAGTTAAATTAAGTATCCTATCATTGTTTCTTTCATATCGATCAACCCAAAAATGTTTAAAAACGGTTAAAAACGTTTTATTGACCGAAAACAATTTTGTTCTTCTTCAAAAATCGTTTTAATCACGTTCTGTTCGAACGTAACCGAAACCAATCGTTCCTTAGGTATTTAAGATGAAATCGTTTCGAAAAATATACCGTTATCCGAGCCCTGCCAAGAACTAATGTATATAATTTGTCATTTGCAGAGATGTCTGTATGCGAGCTAGAAGAATCAAGAATCGTTGGCCCCGCGCCGTGCGGCGCCACTGGTCACTTATTGTCGTTATTATAAAAACTAGACCAATAATTATAGTATTAACTCCGGCTCGTTAGATTCCCAATTAAGAACTGATAAATTACTGCAATTAAAAATAGTTTATCAAGCCATCGAGGCGTCGCGCGTCGTATCAAAAAATTATTGGCGTGGTGTCAGCTTGCGTTAATTTGACGAAATAATTAGCGAGTGATCAGTATTCCAGAGAGGTACAAGTATCTCTAAAGTAAATTAATTAGTTATCTAATAAGTTGAGAAGAAAATTAGCAGAATTTAATTGGAACACACTGCTCGAGGAGCTCGGTACCTGAGCTCGTGGAACACACTGCTCGAGGAGCTCGTACCTGAGCTCGTGGAACACACTGCTCGAGGAGCTCGGTACCTGAGCTCGTGGAACACACTGCTCGAGGAGCTCGGTACCTGAGCTCGTGGAACACACTGCTCGAGGAACTCGGTACCTGAGCTCGTGGAACACACTGCTCGAGGAGCTCGGTACCTGAGCTCGTGGAACACACTGCTCGAGGAGCTCGTACCTGAGCTCGTGGAACACACAGCTCGAGGAGCTCGGTACCTGAGCTCGTGAAACACACTGCTCGAGGAACTCGGTACCTGAGCTCGTGAAACACACTGCTCGAGGAGCTCGGTACCTGAGCTTGTGGAACACACTGCTCGAGGAACTCGGTACCGAGCCTTGTTGGAACACCCTGCTCGAGGAGCTCGGTTCCTGAGCTCGTGGAACACACTGCTCGAGGAGCTCGGTACCTGAGCTTGTGGAACACACTGCTCGAGGAACTCGGTACCGAGCCTTGTTGGAACACCCTGCTCGAGGAGCTCGGTACCTAAGCTCGTGAAACACACTGCTCAAGGAACTCAGTACCGGGCCTTGTGGAACACACTGCTCGAGGAGCTCGGTACCTGAGCTCGTGAAACACACTGCTCAAGGAACTCAGTACCGGACCTTGTGGAACACACTGCTCGAGGAGCTCGGTACCGGGCCTTGTGGAACACACTGCTCGAGGAGCTCGGTACCTGAGCTCGTGAAACACACTGCTCAAGGAACTCAGTACCGGGCCTTGTGGAACACACTGCTCGAGGAGCTCGGTACCGGGCCTTGTGGAACACACTGCTCGAGGAGCTCGGTACTTGAGCTCGTGAAACACACTGCTTAAGGAACTCAGTACCGGGCCTTGTGGAACACACTGCTCGAGGAGCTCGGTACCGGGCCTTGTGGAACACACTAGTTGGCAGACTAGTTTCCACGAGCATCCTAACACCGGCTTACGCTCACCTGTTCGCAGAATGATAGATGCCTACAATAGGACTTTTGATCATATTGACATTTTTGCATGTTCTCCCAGTAGGTTCAAGGGTCGTATTCTTGAGGAGCTCTCTTGATTTATGTATAAAAATATTAAAATATAGATAAACATGATAGTTAAGTAAGTTTAGTTCGGAATTTTAATATGTATTACCTGTGGTATTACCCTAGCGTTTAATAAATTGTATTTTATATTCCACGAACGAATACGAACTAAGCATCAAAGACATAAGTCAAAGACAAAGTCACAAGTCCTACATCCCGGTATAAGAGTTTACCGAGCGATTATCATATATAAGACTATCCGACATCAATCCTTGGGCAATTGCCTACCAGACACAACACCCGACTGGTCGGAGGATCCTCCCTTTTCTATAGAGGTTGAGTGAACTTTACACCCTGTTCCTTAAACCCCTAAACAATCATTATTTATATCCCAGCCAACAGTTTCAACAGTTAAGCAAATCACTGGGATATTGAATTTGCCGCACATACCTACAGACGAAATATATTAAGTTTCCAAGTACATCTCAAGAACGCAGGAGTAGGTAATGTAGTAAGGCGGAAAAACGGTGTTCCCTTGTTTCGCAGACAGAAATTTCATAGAATTTCGTTTCGCAGAAAATGTTTCATATAATATTTGGTTCTTGTATTTTTATTTCGAATATTATTGATTTGACGAATATTTACTTGAATGAAACATATTTCACAGAAATACAATTCAATGAATTTTATAATCACATTTTTTTATGTAACAAACTTATCAAACAGTAGAATTATTTTTTAAAGAATATTGTTTGTTCGGGGTATTTTTCCATGTGGTTTAAAGCCCGGTTGGAGTGTACGTAACGGGGCACTGAGGAAAAAAAGACTTATTTTCGCAAATCGTTTGTTTTCTCGATTCTATCGTATATCACATAAATATAAGGCTAACAGCATCTTGTTGTTTTTTTTTCTCGGATCAGCCGTTTGTCGTAAAAATTATGTTGAAGGGATGGTACAAAATGCAATATTACTGTACTAGGAGAATTTAGGATGCAAGAGCGAGCGAAGCGAGCTCGGGACTTGGGGCACCCCGACTCGGACAGGTTAGGTTAGAAGGGGATGGCGGGGTCTTTCAGACCCCGCCATCCCCTTCGAGATTATTTTTTTATAAACCACGGTATAGTCGACGGAGCCCCGCCAAGCGGGGCTCCGTCGACTACGCTTTGTTGTTCTTGCCATTCAGAAATAGGCGTTTCTAAGTTAAAAAAATATATTAACTAAACAATATGAGGATAAAGAATATTTGATTTGTTATTCTATGTTATGAATATCGAAAATTTTCAAATTAAGTATTCTGCGTATTGATTATTCTATGAAATGATAATAATAAGAAATATTTTATGTGAAACGAAATTCTATTAAACTGTTGTCTATAAAACAACGTACAACCCGGAAAAACTTTAAAATGTTATCCTCTGAATTATGTTTTGTCAATGCGTTTGCCTAAATACATTACAATTGCAAATAATTACAATTACTTTTCTATTCTATTTTTCTAATGGCAATGGTGCCGATCGATGTCGATAATTCTGCCAATGTCAGATGTGTTTTAGAGAAAACTTGTGAGGGATACAAAAAAAAAATGTTTTGTGTTTATGTTTATGAGAAACTTGTTGTATTAGTACACTGAAACAAAAACTGAATATTAAAAACAATAACACTTACACCATATTTTTATTTATATTCCGAAAATCTTACGAATGGAAGTATTAAACAAACAATACGATATTTTTTAGTTTGTGAGATATTATTTCAAACACAGAAAATAATAATTAATAAAATAGTACGTACAATAAATGTTACGTTACGTTATTTTTTTCACCTACTTTTACTAACTAGATTAATATACTGGATGACTACTTACTTAGTTTTTTTTTTTCTCGATATATAAAAATCTAAAAAATCGAAATTAATTAAAATCATGCGCGGCTTGCGTAAGATTTCAAATTCGTTTTTATTTTTCATTGCTCTAATAAGAAAATTTTACTTTTTTATAGCGTTTTTTGATTATAGATTTTTTTTTTCTAAGCTGTGGTTTGTACTTATTATTTTATCATAAAATACATGATTGGAATAAAGACGATAACATTATGTTTCTGAACGTTACTGCAGAGAGAATTACAAGCTAGCCATAGACAAACTACCCACTGTGAAGTCGTTCAAAATGAGTAATATCATAATACGAAATATAACCAGCCAGTGAAAAGAATTGCCTGGAACTTGCCTGGTTTTTTTAAAGTTCGTAATAGGCCTGCCTGTACCCCTCCGGCAATGTACTGAGCGTGTTACTGCAATGTGCGGTTTATGATAATATAAACTTAGTTTAATAACATAAACCGCGTGTTACTCTTGTGTACTGTCTCCTGGCTAATGACGATGCGCATTTTACGTGCTCGCAACATTAATCCTACGCTTTCTGTGATATCTCTCGTTTGTTTACTAAAAGAAACATATTGCTTACCTCACAAGTACCTAATCACAATGCCTTGCGCTCTGTAAACGAAATTATGAGCTTGTAGCTGCGCATAGCAACATAATGTATAATACAAAGCGCTCACTATGTAGCTGCGTCCATCCACTCATCAATAACTCGATTACTATCTAAAGCAGACACAAGACGCGAATCTATTTAAAAACTATTTCCCTACACTTGCCGTGCCGGCTACGTTCGTGTGATGTCATCCTCCTGTAGTCCCCCTCAGACAACACCATGTGAAAACATTGGGAATAAGCGAACTCAAGTTCCTGCTGAAGATACGTTGATGATGAACATACGACGCCACTGATGTGTATGGCAACGTGTTTGATAACACTTTATGATGTAACCTCCGCTGTAGTGCGTAACACGTGCTACATATTTGTTACACTGTGGTTTAGTTCGCTAATTACTAATTTACTAATAACATACTAATCATTCGGTATTGCCTAATGATAGTTAGTATTTAGAGATATAATTTAAGTTTAGTAATGTATTTTATTTTAATGATGGAATGAACGGAATGAATTTGTGATGTGTATATTTTGGACTTGGTGCCTTAAAGTAAATAAATAAATAACTGAATACTACATACACAAATAATTATTGCATAATTTCTACGAGCTACGGTTTTCTTAAATTAAAATGAAGTTAGTCAAAAACTACAGAACGTGCAGCTTTGACTACCCTCCTTTGCCCTGACCTTAATGATACTTGCATTAAAATTAAGTTCACCTTCATGCAATAAAGTCGCAGACAAGAAATTATCTCCTGTCTTTCGGTACAAGTGGAGGCCCCCGAGCGCGCACGTGTCCCCCTAGGCACCGGGGTCCCAGGCCCGAGCGGCACGCGGCTGTGCCCCGCGCCGAATGTTCTGCATACAAAGAGTCGTTGAATAGTAAAGCAATGAAGGCGGCACCGCGGCGCGGCGCGGTGGGAGATCTTGTTCTACACTTCGATCGAACACAGGCCACCTACCGCGTCGTCTCAACCTCCACATGTACATCACGCTCACTACGACGTCACAAAGCTCCACGCCGCCACCTACACGCGTGGCTCCACCGGTCGGCAGGTCGGCAGGCACCGAGGCAGGCATTTATTTTCTGTAATTTATTTCATCACCACTGATCTAAAAACGGTGAAGGAAAACCAAAAACCAAAAATTCTAAGACATGTGGCAGTCACAAACGCACACTGGGCCCACGTAGTGGAATATGGCCCACTTGCTCTCACACACAGAAGGCCTCTATCCCTGCAGTGGGAAAATTAAAGGCTTATTATTCTGTAGGTCCCTTTACAGTTATGTAAGTCGATGTAAATGATTATCACCAACTTGCTAGACACATGACTCCCAGAGTGTAGCACAGTACAGAGTGTAGCACAGTACAGAGTGTAGCACAGTACAGAGTGTAGCACAGTACAGAGCGTAGCACAGTACAGAGTGTAGCACAGTACAGAGTGTAGCACAGTACAGAGTGTAGCACAGTACAGAGTGTAGCACAGTACAGAGTGTAGCACAGTACAGAGCGTAGCACAGTACAGAGCGTAGCACAGTACAGAGCGTAGCACAGTACAGAGTGTAGCACAGTACAGAGTGTAGCACAGTACAGAGTGTAGCACAGTACAGAGTGTAGCACAGTACAGAGTGTAGCACAGTACAGAGTGTAGCACAGTACAGAGTGTAGCACAGTACAGAGCGTAGCACAGTACAGCCGACAATGTGACTTGAATTAATTAATCTACATACAATAATTATATCACAGGCCACGCCTGTTTGCTCGTTTCCAAAATATTGGTCCTATGGAGATGAGCCGGCAAAAAACTCAATATATGTATCTATGTATAGAATAAAACCAGCCAAGTGCGTGTAGGGCCACGCACAATGAAGGGTTCCGTAGCTGGGATGAATTTATCCCAAGAAAAAACATAACAAAAACATGTTTTTGCAACTGCAGATGTAAGTTGGTCGATGATGACTCGTTAACTTGTAGAGCCTACTTAGCTGTGATAGTTTTCCTTTTAATTTCCTTAATATGTTACTGTAAAAGCCCGAAGTGCAGTAAATCTTAAGATTTCCCGGTAAATCCTAAGTTTTACCAGCTTCAGTGGTAAATGTCCGAAATGTTCTATGATCATCGTAATTTCGGACATTTACCAACATACACTCAGTAAATCTTAGGATTTACCTCAGCTCATTAACTCGAAACTCAATATTTATACTTAAACCCAAAAATTAAGAATAGCGTGTATCAGGATTTTTCGAAATTCAACCCCTAAGGGGGTAAAATAAGGGATGAAAGTTTGTATGAAAAATCTTATTCCTTGAGGTAATAAACATGAAACTTCGCACGAATAGTTATCTAAATAAATTATAAAGTTTGTAGTTTTTTGTTTTTCTAAATTACGCCCTAAAGGGGGGTTGGGGGGTGTCAGTGTTTAGATAGATAATCAGTCTAATCAGTATAATTTGTAAGCAGTTTAAATTATTATAATTTAGCAAATAGCTGAGCTGAGCTCCTTAAGTTCTGAGATGAGCTCCTCGATTACTGACAATTGCTTGCACTGACTGGACAGGTCCACTCAAATCTGTGTGGTTCTTTCCTCAAAAGACCATTTCAGACACTATCTACATGGTCCTCATATGGCCTGACCAAGATAATGTCTGGACTTTAAAAGAGACTGTGACCTCTGAGTTTGTTTCGGCCTTTCTTCTCAGAGTAGTCAGATAGGAAACGCCGACCTCATCTAGCTTAGCTCTAATATTTTTTTAACATGACGTGTCAAAGTGATTCCGATATCCTATTTACAGAATAAACAATTTCATTTCATTTCATTTCATTTCATATGTGTTTATTTATTAGTAATATTATAAGTATAAAATCAAAATCAAAATCAAATCCAAATATTTTATTTCACATAAACCTATATGGGCACTTATGAAACGTCAGAATCTAGGTGCACGGTTCCAATTGGTCGTTTCCTACTTACCTACTTAAAAAAAAAAAAAAAATAGTCTGCAAATCGACAGTGTGTTGTGCCTACAACGTTCTCACATTCACAAAATATAGATTAGTAAAACATATTCGTACACCTTCAAAATAATTTTTGAATATTATACAGACTGCCCACGAGTACGCCACAGTGATCGAACACGTTTCGACTTGTCTATTTTTCAACATTTACCGCTTCGCTGAGGTAAATCCTAAGATTTACTGAGTGTATGTTGGTAAATGTCCGAAATTAACGATTTTATATTTATTAGAAGAAAAAAAAAAAATTTTTTTTTCATGATTTTATTTTACCACTTTGACGGCGTAATTAATATGTATACTCATGCCAAATTACAGCTTTTGAGGAATGCTTAGAACCAAGAGCGTAAAGTTGTAGCTACGTCGTAGCAGTGAGGTACGGCGAAGAAAACGAAGGATTAATTAGCTTTAAAAATGTCCATAACAGTTAAGAGCTGAGCAAGTCCTCGCTGAAGAAGTTATCTTCGCGGGAATCACACAACCACAAGCTGACATAAAGGATGTAAAATTGTCACGACGTGCGAAAATATTCAGCCATATTATACAGGTGTAGGTAGGTATAGCTGGAGCACCCACCGATGACATAGACTTGGATTTTCTCTCCGGTATCGGTGCGAATACGGAGATGTTTTAGCATTTTGTAGAAATCATATTTACCCAATCGCTCAGAGCACAGATCCTCGACGAATACATTACAATACATTTACTCGCACGTCTGTATCGGATATTCGTAGCTACTGAAATATCACTTTATTTGCGGATTTTTCAGTTCTTCACTCGCTATTATATTAGTCTGTGGGGTTCGGACCGACACATTGTTGGACTCAAACTCTCAAACTCAAACTCAATCGCAAAGCATTTATTTTAATTAAACCATTTACAGGCACTTTGGTATTTGTCAAGGAGTCGGATAGTCAGTTAATATCAGGGTAGTTGCCCATTCCAAAACATAGTAGGTACCTATAGAGAAGAACGGGCAAGAAACTCCACGGACACTTTTAAATCAAAAAATTGTTACAAAAATTGGTTACATATGTTGAAATTATACATAATTATGAGAACAATGTAGAAAGACGTGCTTGATAAAAGCGTCCGTAGATAAAAATAAACAATTAAAAAAATAAAAATAAGCCGTGGGAGCTAAGAGATGACCAGCCCCAACTAACGGCGCCCGTTCACGAACATAACGCATGGATTAGCACCATTCAGCTCAACCATTTTGAAGGGAGCTAAATGTTATGTAATAATCCAACACACACGCCATCATCAGCGAGACATCTGAGTGAGTATGACATACTCACAGCCGCCAGAGCACATTCAAGTCAATGAAAGACATAATATTACCCGGTAAATGGTAGCTGTGCTATGCAATTATAAATGCAAAGGAAATTGAGTTTATACAATGCAAACATGGTCTTACAATCTTCAGCAACTCCAACAGACTTTTCAAATATTAATCAATTACTTAGTTTTGGTTGTGGAGCAGGACCAGCATTGGCCCAAACATTTTTATCAGTAATAAAAAAAAAAAAAAATTGACAATAATTCAATCTAATTCAATAAAGGTGTTACTTTTTAGTTTGAAGCCCTGACTCCTGAGTTAGTATCAGTGTCTTCCCCGTTTTTTGTACATTAACAATTTATGTAATAAAATTTACTAAACTAAACTAAAATTTGTTTAAACGTGTGGTTGGGGTGCGAGCTCTTGAGTGGTTGGGGTGCGAGCGTGTGTGTCTGTTTGGTTTTGTGTCTGCGGGGGTGTGTGTATGCGTGCTTGGTGGCTGGACTTTCGGTTAAATGTGCGAATTGGTTTGCCAAAATTACTATTTAATTATCACGAGTATTGTTCTTTAAGTATGTTTTCTGCCTGTGAGTAATCCAGTGTTTGAAGCCATTTGTGTTAAGTTTCAACTTGGTTTTACTTTTTGTTAGGGAGTTGATGTTATGAATTTTAAAATAATATATCATCTTGGAACAGATTTTGTCGCTAGAGACAAATAGTACCTATTGTGCTGAAGCTGAACACGCAACTTTTTTGGATATATTATTTTATGGAGATACCTACCTATTTTTTCTTGCCAATTATTTGCAATTGCAGTTTATATATATACCTGTAATATTAGAGATATCTTATTTCTATTGTCCTTCGCTTGGGAGCGTTTTAATCTGAGACATTCCTCGCTCGAACTGTGGATAAATTATAATAATAACAACTTTCTAATATCAAAATAACTACGAAAGTAGTAGGTAGGTACCTAGTTGAATTTCTAAAATAATAAAAGCTGCTTACACACACCGAAAATACATACCTACTGCGTTCATATCTACGTCGTGTTATACGAATGAACTTTATTATATCTACGTCGTGTTATACGAATGAACTTTATTCCCAATTCTTATGATTCACGACAAAAAATATCAAAATAGGAAATGAAAAATCCCATTTGACTAAACTGCGTAAAGTAAAAACTGCGCTCAACCTGCCGCAAGTGTCTCACAGAGCGAGCGCTCGGAGCGAGCGGTGCGCCTCGAGGCGGAGCAGCCTCGAGCGCCGAGGGACGAGAGAATATAGCACACGACTATTAAACAATAACAAGAGACAATTACGACAATAACAGAGGAATGTTTCCTTCAGTTTCGGCACGCAGCCGCAGAACGCACATCAATAAATTTTTCACAAAGAAAATTAATTATTCGTAATGCCTTAGCGAAAGTTTTTGCGAAGAATCGATTTAAGACGCCCCCAAACGAAAAAACTGGAAACTTCGGCTATTAGTGAAATAGATTTGAAAGTTAAAATCTCCTGCGAAAACCTCGCGTTCATTTATTTTGTGAAATGGTTAATGTTTCAATGTTCATCGACGATGTTCAATTTACTTTAGATATTATTTGTTCTCGAGTTTGAAAAATGTTATACAAATCGTCTAATCGCAACACATTTCTTCTTATTAGAAATAGACTACCTATACACAAGTATTAGGTAAAATAACTGAGAGAACCACACAGTCAAGGGTGAGTACCATAGGAATAGGGTCTCATTGTAATTTGAACACTACGCCATGAAATATCCGGGTGAGTTTCAACAACTATGATTTATTACGTAATTTAAGTGGGACTATGGGTGCCTGCCTAAGCGTCAAAATCAATGTGCAGCAAATATTGTTTTATTTCTGCAATTGTTGTATTCTATATTTTACAGTTAAAAAAGTTTTAACAAGTCTAAAAGGACAGGAAACTAAGAAAAATAAAGATAAGTTTTCACAAAAATAGCTCTGCTTTTCGATATCAAATGGCGCTAGGCGTTGTGGTTATCGAGTTTAAGAATGATTTTCTACTATTTGTTACGCCATCGAGGCGCTAGGTTTCTTTTATACCATCAAACTCAAACTAAAAGCATTTATTTCAAATAAACCAATTACAGGCACTTTTGAATTGTCAAGGGGTCGGTCAGTCAGAAAAATGAAGCTAGTTGCCCATTCCAAAGCGTAGTAGGTTCCTATGGAGAAGAAAGGGCAAGAAACTCCACGGACACTCTTTTAAATCAAAATATATGTTACAAAATATTTAAAACATCATTCATGTTGAAAGACGTGCAAGTTAAAAGCGAACGTAATAAAAATATAGAAACAATTCAAAAATTAAAATAAGCCGTGGTAGCTAAGAGATGACCAGTCCCTACTGACGGCGCCCGTTCACGAACATGACGCATGGATCAGCACCATTTAGGTCAAACATTTTGAAGGGAACTTAACGATCCAACACACACACCACCACCAGCGAGACATTTGAGTGAGCATGACATACTCTCAGCCGCCAGGGCACATTCAAGTCAATGAAAGACGTACCCAGTAAATGGTAGCTTTATAAAAAGTATGTGGTCACAGTGCTCACACGTGTGCTTTGCAATTATACAATATTAACAGATTGAATTTATACAATGCAAAGATAGTTTTTTCCCAATCTTCAGCAGCTCCAACAATATTTTCGAATGCTAATCAACTAGTTTATGCGCGCTTGTGGAGCTGGACCAGCATTGAGCCAAGCATTTTTGTCAGCGATGTAATCACCCAACTTATAATATGCTTGGCAGCATAATGTGCGTTTTATACAAGATTTAAATTTCGTTTCATTTAGTTGGAGTATGTGGGGAGGTAGGTATTTTATTGTAACATTTTAAACAGTACCCCATGAAGGATGAGTCTACTTTAGCCAGTCTAAAACCAGGTTGAACTAATTGGTCCCTATTTCTCGTGCTATAATTGTGTCTTTCACCTCTTTTACTGAAAAGATTAAGATTTTTCTTACGTACATGATGTTTTCAAATTGGATATTGACAAGGTACCATCATGATGTTAATACTTTTAAACAGTTCCCTTAGAGAATCGCGCCTGCGGAGGCCATAATAATATATTGCTCTGATGGCTCTTTTCTGCAAATTAAAAATAGACTCGATATCTGCCAAGGAGGCAAACGAGCATACGAGTTACCAGGGGCCTAACTCTACTAATTTATAAACGTTACAATGGTCTCTCATTGGTGAGTTTTTGACAGATTTGCCATACAAAAACTTTCAAAAACTCACCATTGAGAGACCATTGTAACATTTATAAATTAGTAGACTTAGGCCCCTGATGTTAAGCAATCACCGCCGCCTATTGACATCCACAACACCAGGGTTACTGCTGATATCCCACCAGACCCCAATACCCCAGACCCTAGGCTTCCGGTTCTCTCACTCACCATTCGAAGCGAGTCAACGCAATTACGAGCTACAGTTAGCTATTGACTATAACTAAGCTCTACGTGACTCAGGAAACAAAAATAAGGCTAAAAAAATAAGGGGTTATTAGTACTTTTGACTGACGCTCTTCGTCAAAAGTAGTTTTAACTGCAATAAAGCATCAGTCAAAAGCACTATTAGTCTACTATACTGTAATGGTGTTTTCTTATCAAACGCGTCTTCCACATCCATTGCAAACTTTTCAAATTTTTCTTTTGTCATCTAATTGAAATTACTATCTTTCATATCTTCTATCGCTAAAATTCTTTGCAAAAAGTTCGTTCTTTCTTTTCGTAGTAACTAATTTTTGTTCTAATATCAGCACGTTCTCCACTAATAATGAGTAATATAAAAGTTTATTTATGTGCGTTTGTCGTTATTTTTATCGACCACCTTAACTTTTTAAGAGTTTTGACTGATGCAACCAGTCAAAACCACTTTTGACTGATACAACCAGTCAAAACCACTTTTGACGGAATCACTTAGGCACACAAAAGCACTTTTAACCAGCTCCATTGGGCAAAAGTACTTTTAACTGTTATTTTAGTCAAAAGTATTATTGACTAAAGCATACGGTTAAAAGTACTTTTGACTGATTTTGCTAGTCAAACTACAGTCTACTTGTGACTGGTTAAGAGTTTTGACTGCAACATATAATGTTGATCGTCATCCACTTACAGACTGAATTTGACAAATACAACACAGTATTGTGGTTGTGACCAATCACATATCTTGAAACAGTGGTGACACATCATTATAATATGCATCTAATGGCAGCTGAAAAATATTAATATAATTTTATTTTGTATACTAACTGTTAAAATACCTGTATAGGGAATTCTATGAAAGTTCAGACTTGTGCAGAACATAATAAATTGAGTAGGTATTCATAGGCCTGAGTCGTGTAGACCACCAAATAAACGCTGCTTTGTTAAGTTTTGCTGGCACATATGTAATCGAACCGCTGTGTCAGACTTTATATCTATCTTGTTGCTAAATAGTATTATTTCACTGTAGTATAGGTTCAACCATCGGGCAAGTTTGCTTACAGGGGTTAGCGTTGATATGCCTTTGAACCCGCCAGTTTAGTTTAAGTGGTACTTAAACTGATAACAAATGGTCTGAGCATTCTTTCAAGTTTAATAATTTTTATTTCGGTAACAACTTAACAAAGTTGACAGAGATGCAGATGAATTTTTCGACGCCATATTTAAGTTTGTGAATAGTTTTAGTACCTAATTTTGTTATTTTTATTAATGTCAAGTTGAAGAATGAATATATAATTTTCATTATTTTAAAACAACTTTCATTTTAACTGTACTCTTGCCCATATGTGATTTTGCCATTATAAGAATTTGCCCATAAAAGAATTTGCCGTTTTGAGAATTTGCCCTTTAGCGAACAAAGGGTAAAAATTACGCTTGAAAAAATGACCCATTCATAGACGTACGCAGGACGCAGAACAGAGTGTCACGGCGAAGAGGGTTCTGCGGAGCGCGCGTTCAAAAGTTAATGCTTTATTAGCCGCTATCAGAGTGTTTATTAAACAGTTCAAACGCAAGCGAGTAGGTACATTGATGGCCATGGTGAACTCAAAACCAATTAAAATGAAGTGAACAAATAGAAAGTAAACTAAGAGAATTAAAGCTCGGATCACGGTAACCGAGTGGTAAATATAGAAATAGAGACGGTGGGTTGTGGGGGCGAGCTGAGCGTGCCGGGGGTGGGGGGTTGTACGAGGGCTAAAAGTAAACGACGATACAAGGCAGCCCCGGGCGGTGCGGCGCGGCTCGCCCGGCACGAACGTTTGTTTCTTTTTAATTAAGCGAGTGCGCTAAAGCCGCGCAGTGACGCGTCCTGCCGCGGTGACGCGGCACACGCGCGATGTGTGGCGAACAGACACATAACAGGCGGCACACACGCACAATGCACCGCAAACAGACGGTTCTACTTTAGTTAAATTATTTATTAATGTCGATTAAAAACCTTGATCTGTCGTAATCCACGCCAGCCTCCAGCAATATGACACACACATTTATTTTTACGAAATATTGTTGTTATAGTGTTACTATTTTTTGCTGTCAATAAATAAATTATATATTATATATATTGAATTTTAAATAAATTATAAAAATAAGCTCTCTTTGAAATTTTCGATACCTTGTTTTTAATAATGATATTCTATTTTTAATCTCTGATGATCACAAGAGCAACGAAATCATGGAAATCTGTGAATTTACCTACGTATTATCATTAGATATCTTTATTTAAAGAATAATAAATTGAAAAAACCGACCATGTGCGTGTTGGACCACGCACAATGAAGGGTTCTGTAGCTGGGATAAATTTATCCCAAGAACAAACTTAACATGTAAGTTGGTCGATATCGATGATTACTCGTTAACTTGTAGAGCCTACTTATCTGTGATAGTTTTCCTTTTAATTTCGTTATAATATAGGTAGGTAAATTAGGTAATTATAAAGTATCATTTAGAAATTCACAAATGGAGTAATAACATTTATCAATTAATAAGGCTGACAATTTCTTTTTAAACAGTGGAATGAACTCGTTTTTTATTCCATCGGATATTTTGTTGATTTATTCCGGTCGGATCCCCCGAACCGATCCCCCGAACCGATCCCCTGCTATTCTTTTGTTTTCTTTTGTTTTTTCTATGATAGGTGATCGGGCAATATTAAGTAACAATCCATGCCATACTTCCTTCCGATCGTTAATATCAAGTACTGCAGGTTTGCGCTAGTTCGCTTTCGCCAAGTAGAGCGGGGTGAAGCCCTTGTCCACTGCGACAACATCTCGGTGCATCCACACGTCAGTTTGAAGGAAATATTCCATAAGACTGCAAATCTCGCGGTTGTGGAGGGTTTTAACATTTAAGAAACCTCGAACTGATGACCGTGGGTGATGCATCCGATATGCCGTCAGCAATGTACGGAGCCTATTTGAGTATGCCGAAAGAATACATCAAAACCGACATGACCCAACCGTTGAAAGCACGCACCTTGTTTCCGCCTGATAAAAGACTATTTAACACTTTATTCAGGCGGCCAAAGAAGCGCTCCCTCAACGATTGTTTTTTGTCAGCAACATTGATGATTTGAAATGACTCCGACATACCCAAATACTTGTAGGTTTCGGTTGAGGAGAGAGATTTATGGTGTATGGAATCCGAGACTTGGGTTCCCACAGATCCATAATCCCCTCTTGCTTTACATGCATGACTGCACATTTTTCCATACGAAATTCTATCCTGCTGGCACCACTGAACGTTTCTGTTACCTAACTGATGGAGCTACTGAAGGCAATAAATAGCTCTATCAGTCGCAAATTGTCGGGCAAAGAGTTTCAAGTCATCCATGTGAAGGAGGTGAGATATCACCTGACCACCTCTTCTCAAGCGATATCCTAGACCTGAATCCTCCAGCAGTGTGCTTAGAGGATTCAAGGCTATAAGCAAAACCAAAGCGGACTCGAACTATCGCCCTGAAATATTCTCCGTTCAATCCTGATCGCTTCATCGATCCCCCGGGTCTGTCGACATCCTGGATGGAAGGACCGTCCTCCATTGCCCCGTATACGACATCAGGAAAGCAGAAGGAACGTAGAAACGTAGAGTTGCATCTATCTTGTACAACTCCAGCACCCTCATGGGCCATGTATGTGGCACGGAATTATAGGCCTTCTTATAATCTATGCAACATGTCGACAAATCCTTCCGGGACCTTCGAACCTGTTGGCTTTATTATTAATTATTATAGTAAGTAAACTAAATAAATATTGTAATAATATTAGTATACTAGTAATTAGTATTAGTAATTAGACCGAGCGAGCGAACCGTCTCTGCTTCAAATCTGGCAAAATTTGCTTTCATGTGTCAGTTTGTTGGTACTCGTCGTATTTTACAAGCGATTTGGACGAAACTTGGGTGGATTTGCTCTACATAAAAGCTAGATAAGAATAATACCTAATGTAGATACCTAAATTCTAATAGGTTACCTTACGTTACCTACCCTACTGGTCTGCTAGTAACATAACTACTTTACGTTACCTGCTGGTCTGCATGTAACATATCTACTTTTCCCAACTACGTTAGTATACACGGCGTAACAACATTCCGTGGCCTGTATCTACACTATTGTTTTCAATCAATAATACCCTCATTAGTATTAGGTAAATATAATTCGTCAAATTCACTCTTCAACACTATACAATACTATACATGTAACGACGTAACAGTTCGCAAATTCGCTTAGTCCAGTGGAGGGCAGAAGGCACACAACGGCACACTCCGGCACAAAGAGCTTCACCATCCTTTGAAGTGCGCCCTCATTGTGGCGCGATTCATTCCCGCACACTGCTCGCCACAAATAGTTACACAATTTACTGCAGACATTGAATTTGTGAACAATTACGACAACCTAGAACTATACCGCCTTCTACCGTCACGACGGACCCGGTCAGGCAGCATGAACTAATCAACTGAGTTGAATAGAAAGAGAAGTCTGGCGTCGAACAACAACACTTATATCATTTGAAAGAATAGACACACCGCCACATTAACTAAGTATTATATCAGAAATATGCTTGTCAAGCTTCAAAGATCAATACGTCATTAACTGCTGAATACGCAGCGAGTTGAAAAATGATCGCTAACAAACCAAGGGTGAGCCCATTAGTATGCGTGACACATGCAATTCAATAAACGCTTTCTAAGAACACGAGGATTTCCTTCCCGCAATGAGCGGTGCCAGCTCTCGGAGTGTTCGTTCTCGCCGGCATCCACCGCGGCGCGGACACAGCGCAGCGAGGAGTAACGTGAAGCGAGTCGGCGATGTACATCACACAGTCGACGCACGACGCCTGCACAACACACACTCCACGTATTCTTCCTTTTAATGATCGCTACAAAAGAACAGCACGTTCGATGTAATGAAATCATGATAAGCTCGCGTTCACACTCGTGTTATACAGTGCTGCCGTAAGAACAGGCTAGCCCATAACCGGGCACGCCTCTATCTCTTGGGTCTAAGTCATTTTACGAGAAATAGGAAAGCTCTCTGATTTTAAGAATCAATTCAGCTTTATACCTTTAAAAATGGTTTTGGTTCTCAGTACGCAGTAATTCTCTTGGAGTTCACTTTACAGACGATTACCTAACGATAAGTAAATAGAGAAGAGATTACGAAAGATTGAACCCATTTTATCAGAAAGCTTCAGTCATAGTAGCTGTTTAACAAGGTGAAAGAGAGCATAGTTGTAAGACGCGCGTGTAATAACACCAGACTCGGGCGAAACTCGGCACATATTCTAAGTTGTGAGTTCTGTTAGTCAAGATCTGCATTGAACCAACACAAAACTACGAGCATTCGCTAAACATTCCAGAAACTCCATCTGGAAGCCGCAATAAAGTTAATCAGGAGAAAATATACGAAGTGGGAAGCCATGTGGCCTAGAGAAACAATATCACAAGTTATATGAGTGCAAGCTCGGGTGCTGTAACACTTAAAAGTTACAAATGATGTGTGCGGGCGGTCGCCACCCGGGAGGTAGGCCGGGCACAGAAGGTTCACTTGACACAATAATAACTGAGGTGCACTACACTAACGCACTGCCCTAAAGTATCGCTAAACGCAAATGACATATGATACTATACTGTCATCGTCAACGTAGATTTCTCTATTATAACTGAGATTATAACATGTATCATAGAGTAGGTCTGTCATTTGCGACCAGCGAGTTGTTTGTACCCGATCACTGAGCATCACGAATACTACTATGCCACGACACTTAGTACGGGGGTTACAGCCTTTAGGATTTCGTTATGCGCATCATTAGCTGTAGTTCTTCTGTGTCAGTTTAATAAACGCTAATGATATGTTGACCGTGCTCGAAGCTCACTCATTCATTGACCTCTCTTCGCACAGTTGACTCGGTGTGTGCACTCTGTGCGATAACTACTCTGTGCCGCGACTCATTAGTATGCCAGACGATCGTGCGTTTTGTAAGTAAAAGAAACTTTATTACACTGTGTATATTTGCATTGGTAATGAAACAATTT
The DNA here is from genome assembly GCA_914767815.1 of Eupsilia transversa. NCBI lineage: Eukaryota > Metazoa > Arthropoda > Insecta > Lepidoptera > Noctuidae > Eupsilia > Eupsilia transversa. The sequence continues at coordinate 181,114 of OU611889.1, forward strand.
GCTGCGACGAAAACTTCGCTGATATTTCAGCTGTTGTAAACTGATTGAATATATTATGAGCGTATTGCAAATTATTACATTTTTGGAGCGAAGAGAATGCGTAAGTTGCTCTGACTAATCACCAATATATCTGTAATGGATTAGTCTGCTTTCTGAAGAACTTAGAGTAAGTATATCAGGGACCGAAAACCTTATAAATTACGGTACAGGTATTGAAGAATGCTGATACTTCAACAACTAAGGTTACCGCTATCTGGGTAACCGAAGAAGAAGAGACATTTGACCTCTTTTAGGTTTTTTTGTACCGTTTTGGTACCGATTACACAAACAGGCGGTGCGCGCCGTTTGACGTTTGAATGTAACCTTTAAAAACACCCGCATTGATCATACCGGTTTAGGTCCCTGAAGTATATTATGTACATATTATTGAAAAAGATTTTTTTACTTTCTTTGACTCTCTTTTTCTCAGAGCTTGTAAACGCATACATAAACGGAGGACATAGCCCGCATGTTCAAACTTGGGCCGGCTCAAGGGGTGATCGATGATGAAACTAGTCGTGATTATGAACCGATCCGTTTCTCTGCCAAGCATGTAGCTGAATTAATCAAAATAATGGCTAAGGGAAAGTCTCCGGGTCACAAAGGTCTCAGCATTGAGCACCTCATGTGTGCTGGGGTACATTTGCCTAGAGTACTAGCGCTGTTTTTCACGCTGTGCATTAGCCACCCATACCTTCCACCCGAAAAATAAGACTGGGGATGTATCTGACAAGGCGTTACAGACCGTTATCCTTGTCTACTGTAATTGCTAAGGTGTTGGACGGTTTGCTGGACAGGGAATTTGACAACACTTTGTCACTTTACATGACGCGCAGTTTGGGTTACGGCCTAGACTTTCCAGTGAGACTGCTATCCTCTGTCTAAAGTAGACGGTCCAATACCATAAGGATAGAAGTACTCCGGTGTATGCCTGCTTCCTTGATCTCTCAAGGGCACTTGACCTTGTAGGTATCAAAGGACATCATAATCATAAAGGCATCATAAAGCCTGAGCTTATCCCAAAGGACATCATAATGTCCTTCGGGATAAGCTCAAGGGAGCAGGTATACCACCTGAGTTCTATCTGAAGCGTACAGTTTGGAGTGTGGGGTGAGGCAGGGGGGTTACCCTTGCCTCAGCTCTTCAACCTGTATGTAAATGAGTTGATCATTTAACTCAGCAGCAGACCAGTAGGGTGCAAAATATGTGGTGCGTAAATTATTGATGCTCAATCATTTACACTGATGACATGGTGTTGCTGGGTCCAACGGCTGGCTCAATCAGGGAGATGCTAAACGTCTGTGAAAGGTATGTAGCAAACCACGGCCTTATATTATAATGTAGTGAAAAGTGAATCAAATCAAATCAAAATATCTTCAATATCCAACCTATCAACAGAATACCTGATCTTTGCTGCTCCCGGGAAACATCCAAATTACGAGCCATTACTGTCCCTCAGTAGTGACCACTTAAGAGGTTCGTCCAATTTAAATACTTGAGACATTATGTCACCGGGGACCTCAAGGATCAGGTAGATATGTTGTAGTAACGAGGTCAAAATAACTATGATTAAAGCTTCTAGTCAAGAGTTCTACTCGGGCAGTTTGTGGGTCAGCGGTACGCGGAGGGCGCGGATGCCCTGTGTGTGCAATTTAATAATGGCTTCAGGGTGCTGTTGAGATCGTCCAGGTTCTGCAGCGCGTCTAGCATGTTTACCGTAGCAGGAACTGACGACTTTTATGCCATTATGAGGAAGAAGGGCGCATCCTTAATAAGCAGAATGAGGGCTAGCAGCAACAGTATTTTGAAAATCCATAGCTAAACAGCACGATGCACCAATTTTAATACTCTCTGTCCGGTTGCTCGTGCGTCAGGGATGGAAAATAATTATGTGTGCTTAATTAATAATACTAACCTTTAGTTGATAAGTTTGTTGTTGCAACCAGTTGACCAATTTTGTCAAATAAAATAAAATATATAAAAATAATAAAAAATAAACGAGCACATCGTCATCGCATCAGGACGCACAACACAACACTCAAACGAGTGCTCCCCAGTTGACGCCACATGACGAGTAAGGTCCTGCCAGTACTTTTATTTTATTACATTTTAAAACATCAAATGAATATTTACATTCTATTGTTCCTAAAATTGGCAAGCATGAAGCAGACAAATACAGTGTGAGTCTTCATAATGTGCACATATCGAAATGAGGGATTCAAAACTTAATTTGACAAACGGAAAAAATATTTAAAAAAATCTTTTTTTATTTATTTTGTATTTTTTACCCCAATGTAAAAAAACGGTGTAACTTTTAAATGATCTATCGCGATGAAACAAACTCAACTCCATAATGATTGGTAGTAATTAAGTGTTCTTATAAAATGAAAATTGTGGGAAAAACCCCTCCCAATTAAACCCAAAAAACCCTCAATTGAAAATAAACAGGTATTTCGTCCAAAAATCTGTTTCTTTAATAAATTTTTACAATAATCGTAAAAAAAAATCAATAAGACGAATTTTTTTAAATAAAAAATAATGGAAAAAAAAATGTATTTAGATTTTATTTTTTATTTTTTCCGTCGATAAAATTAAGCATAGATTCCCCCATTTCGATATGTGCACATTATGAAGACTCACACTGTATTATTCTTCCTCCAAGTGCTACCAAATTAGATCCTGAGTTGTTATTTAAAATCATAAGCCAGAATATTAATAAGGAATGGCATAAACAAAAATTATTAATAATAAGTAAAAAATAGAAAATCCCGCGAAAAAGAGTGAACGTGAAGTGATATTTGACATTTCTAGCACTTTACACTAGCACCTCTAGCGGCGAATTCCTCATTGACTTTGACTGACAACGAATCATCACAGCGGCAGCGATGTAAACAACGGGTCAATAAAGTTTACAAGATGACGTCATTGTTACCTACTAACGAGCTGTCATCGCCTGCGCGGGACTGGCTTATCACGTCACTCTGTCATTATCACAACTCCGCAAACTTATTCAAAATAACAAATTATTCAAATAATAGGTATTTCTAGTAGTATTACTACAAGAACATTATGATTGTCCGACCTTGTCAGAAAACTGCCAATGTTTAAGATAGTTATACCTACCGTTTATCTTAAAAGGATGTTATGGGCAGGCGAATGATAATTGCAATGCTTTTAAAAGACTGCTAAGTCTTAAGTACTAACATAGGTAACATAATACCAACATTGTACACTTAGTTCGCAATAAAGGTTTTGACTTTGACTTATTTTTACCCGTCTTCCCCAGAAGGAGGGTAATGTTTTCATACAGTGTCATACTGTTTTAATAATATGGAATGAAGTACGTAACTATATTTTTAAGATTTCATTTCGCAGTAGTGCTCAGACAATAAGTTTCAGACTCAAATAATGTAGCTACACCGGCTGCTGTGGAAACTGCTCACACAGAAAGTTAGAAAATAAAGAGTTATGATCCGAGTCAGTTATGTATAGCGCAGCGACTCCGCAAATAAATAAAGCTGACAATATCGTGCGCCGCTGCAGCGCTGCAGCTGCCTCACCGCACATCGCTCACCGTGGGCTGGCCAGCCGCCATGTTGCCCGCATTTTTTATTTCCTCATTTGTCAAATTTGCGCGCGCGTCAGAAGCATTAAACCGAGCTTCCTCAACCAGGCGCCGCAAGCCGATGCGCACCAGGTTGCCGCCCTGAATACCCTCACATATTCCCGAGCGTTAAACTGAAATATTCCACTCGTTCAGTGTGCGCACGGCTGCGCTCACAGCCGCCGATACCTCATAACCGTATCGTAACTTTAGGCTACGAGCCTGCGCCGCGGGGAATACTCAAATTATTCATATTTACAATTCTCTAAGATTGGGAAGGGTATAACGACTACGAAGATGTACGAACTGAACGTAGTTACACGGGGTCGTGGGAGCGTTCGCTTCACGTCCATATTGTCACATTAGTTCTGAGGATTTGGATATTGACGCATGATCGCAGTTGCTGTAACTTAACTGCTCATCACATGGGTAAAGGATGTTAAATAAGGTATGTTTACCAATGTTGCAGTTAAACAGAACATTTTGAAGTATGAACAGTTGCAGTTAAGTTTCGATCGAAACAACGCTTTCCGTATACCGCTGTTAGCTCCGTCCCGCTCATATGAAGTTCGAGTGACGGGAGCGATAAGCTCGCGGTTGTAAGCGTTAAAACCATCTGCGACGATAAGCTCGCATGGGACCACCGGAGCCCTGCAGCGCAGGAGCCGTGACAGAGACCATGCCTGCTGCATGTTGCGTGCTCGCTTGCATGCTGCATGCTTGACTGTAAATTTTCTGTGATATGATAGTTCTGCCTTTTAATGTCTTTCGATATGAAATGTATGCCAAAAGACGATTCTGCCGGTGAACTTTCTGCGATATGATGATTCTGCTTTTTAATTATTATGCAGAAATTTATGCCTAAAGATGATTCTGACTTACAAAATTATGCGTTTTGAGTGTATGCTAAAGAGTGTCTGCCAAACCATTTTCTGCGAAATGAAGATTATGCTATCCGCTGTTATGCGAAATAAAATTATGACATAAAGAGTTCTGCGAAAAAAAGGTAGACCCTTCCGGCGCAGATTTGATTAACCCGAGTTTGACGTACTAATAAATTACACGCTCCGTGTAAAACAATGAAATCCGTGTAAGTAAGTAATGAAGAAATCCACGCGTAATGAGGCGCGCGCGATAGGCTCGATAACACGCGCACGCGGGTGAGGCGCGGCCGGCGCGACTTTACCGTGTGTCCCAAGCGTGCACGATCATTATTCTACATGTGAATGTCCCACCTAGGTACCTATGTGGCTACGTGATACACACATTGTATATTGTGCTGCATGTATCTAATCCTACAATTATAGCATGTAACAATGCGTAAATGTGTTGCTAAATCCAGTTTGACGGTAAAGTGACAAAAAAAAAATTTCATAATCAAATTAGTATTGAAATAGGTACCTATAGCTAGTCAAGTTAGCTTATTCCACTTTTTGTGCTACCCACAGGTTGTATGTCACTGTGACACCAATATATACACGTGTGTGTGGTTTTCGGTTGATATTATAATGTCTAACAGCGTCGAGTAACAAGAACCGATAATGTGCCTGAAACGGTAGTACGTTGTTTTATAGACAACAGTTTAATAGAATTTCGTTTCACATAAAATGTTTCTTATTATTATCATTTCATAGAATAATCAATACGCAGAATACTTACTTTGAATTTTTTTAAATCATAGATTTTTGTAACAAATACAATTTAATGTTTTGATATTCATAACAGAATAACAAATCAAATATTCTTTATCCTCATATTGTTTACTTAATATATTTTTTTTACTTAGAAACGCCTATTTCTGAATGACAGCGTAGTCGACGGAGCCTCGCTTCGCGGGGCTCCTACTTCTGGGTGGTTTATAAAAAAATAACCCTTCTAACCTAACCTGTCCGAGTCGGGGTGCCCCAAGTCCCGAGCTCGCTTCGCTCGCTCTTGCATCCTAAATTCTCCTAGTACAGTAATATTGCATTTTGTACCATCCCTTCAACACAATTTTTACGACAAACGGCTGATCCGAGAAAATAAAAACAACAAGATGCTATTAGCCTTATATTTATGTGATATACGATAGAATCGAGAAAACAAACGATTTGCGAAAATAAGTCTTTTTTCCTCAGTGCCCCGTTACGTACACTCCAACCGGGCTTTAAACCACATGGAAAAATACCCCGAACAAACAATATTCTTTAAAAAATAATTCTACTGTTTGATAAGTTTGTTACATAAAAAAATGTGATTATAAAATTCATTGAATTGTGTTTCTGTGAAATATGTTTCATTCAAGTAAATATTCGTCAAATCAATAATATTCGAAATAAAAATACAAGAACCAAATATTATATGAAACATTTTCTGCGAAACGAAATTCTATGAAATTTCTGTCTGCGAAACAAGGGAACACCGCCTGAAACATATTATAAACACAATGTTCATTTCAGTAATATCAAAATGCTTAGGTACTTAATTGTTTTAATTTTTCTGACGCGTTAAATTAAAGGCATGCATAACAAAGCTTGCACTAATTTAATTTGCAACTCAGTTCAAAAGCTTTCCAATTACGTTTTAGCGCTGAATATCCAATCAAGCCGTTCATTTATTATTTATTTACTGCTAATCTAGTTAGGCTTCAATTAAAAAACTCAGCTTTAAAAATATGAAGTGTCCTCAAACAGACGATCTCTATCATATTTATTGCTGCCACATAAAGGTGAAACCAGAAAGACGACTTCTAAAAACCACGACATAATGGTAACCCACAAACACATGGATGCCGGAGAAAACTCATATACACTTACAGTTAACCTGTGCCTGTACTACACTTACAGTTTACCTGTGACTGTAATACACTTACAGTTAACCTGTGCCTGTAGTACTTCACTGGAAGTACTCGTAAGCGTTGGCGTGAGTAATGGCCACTCCTTCCTTATGACATGGTCAAGTGGAGCGGAACCAATACATGCGTCATCTGTCGCGAGCGAGCGCCGTCAGTATAGTCTAGTCAGATTCAGAATGCCAGCCGGGCACCACGGCAAGCACCATAAGATTATAAGTAAATTAAAGTAGGATTTAATAATATATAAAAAAATATATATAAAAAAAATGTGATGGACTCACTCTAGTTTATAAGTATATATCAATAAGAATATACATATTTTAAGAAAGTTGTACTCTGGAGTCACCACTTGCACGTGGAGCTCATGAGGCAAATCGAATGTACTAAACAAAGGCACGGGCGCAAAGTCTGTGGATGAAGGCAAGAGTGTGGTTTTAGCCGGTAAGAGTCCGGCACTGCCCAGACTGGTTCGTATGTGAAGCAGTCTGGGCGTCCATGACGATTTCCCACTCCTGCCGAAAAAAAAAAAAAAAAAGCTGTGTCTGTACTACACTTACAGTTAACCTGTGACTGTACTATACTTACACCACTTGAGCTCATGACTTTATTTACCGTGCCGTGTGTACCGTAGTGGGCCTTCTGAGCCCTTCTGTTACTTGCGTTTTGTGTCGAAACTGCCAGATATTGTATAAACGAGCAATTCATCAATCAACAAAACGTGTGCTTTTAATTATTTACGGCGATAGTGACGCGCATCTGCATCGTCCTGAACGTGGTGCGCTTACATATATTATTTAGTTTCACCACGCAGAATGCCAAATAAAAATAAAAAACAGGTAATCGGGTTGATAACCGTATAACTAATTAATAACACCCTGTGCACCATGTAACAGTCGCGACTCGCATGGCCGACGACACGCCTCGGTTGAAGTTACGGCGGTGCGGGTGTAGTATGTAGTGGAACCCGCTGCCCGCGAGCCCGTCCCGGCTCACAGGGTCAAGCGGGGCTGCGGGGCTACTCACTGCTATTTTTAATTGTCACCGCAATCCTGGCTAACGTCGCGCTCGCCCAAATGGCCAGCTCAAACGTTATTACACATTTTTTTAATAATTTCCCTTCCACTTAAATAAAATTGATAAAGAAATATAAGCGGTGGGATAAGCTCGTTGTAAAGCGTTCATAGAACGGACTACGTTTATAATGCTCAAACGTCATTTTGACTAATTCGTATTTTTTTACTCAGTCTCCCTGGCTTTTGTAATAGTCTAATAGTCTAAAATGTAAATGTTGTATTAAAGTTAAAAATAAAACTAGAAAGCTATTGAGACTAGGTCACAGCTGAGTTTTGTTCGATTGAGTGTCTTCTCACGAGCACTATCGAAAATATACGCTAAAGGTCAGCCGCTGCTCGGAAATAAATGCCGATCTCAAGATATACTTTCTGGTTCAGCCTTCACGTCTTTATTTTGTTCGCAATTGCTGCATTATATTGTTGGAAAAATAAATAACTCCATCGAGAAATTCAGTTTGGGGTTGGGTGTTTTAATGTAAAAGTGATCCTATACGAATACTGTGGAATTATATAGTAAATACTATTTTGTCACATGTCGCACTAACACGTACTGTTGTACAACATCAAGCAAAGGTACGTGTGCGATTCGATTCATCATTAAAATCTAATTTGCAAATGAGCCTGCGTTGCGGCCGCCACTAGTCACCACCAATTACAAATAATTGACCGTTTCACACCGCTCCCCGCGCACCCCGCACCCCTCACCCCCGCACCCCCTCGGTACCACGGAATACATTACCACCACAACTCTTGTGATGTTTCCATGCATGTGTAACCAAAGTAAGCTTATTACTCGTTATGTCATTTTCCATTAATTTTATATTAGTCGTCTTTAGAGCTGCAATAGTTTGCAGCTCTAATAACGATTATAGGCACACCTTGAATTACCGTCATACACGTCCGACACACTGCCCACCCCTTCTGGTACTGAATTCACGTTTTCTTAACATTTCCCAATGCTGCATCACGGTTACCGTGAACGGTGAAACACACAATTTCACGGTGAAAACCTAGGTGAAGTGAGCTTGAAGTGACCTGTGATTCCAGAATTAACACTATTGACAGCTCACTTCAAGCTCACTTCACCTAAGTTTTCACAGTGAGATTTTTACAGAATCGACTTAGGTGATGTCATAGCTTCCCCCCCCTCTCTTCTCCTGTAAACTCTCCTAAAATAACACAAAACATCTGTATTTAAATACAATGCTTACGAATATTAATTTTATCTTTTACATTATCTAGATATATGTATAAAAGGAGATACTGAGTGACTGACTGACACATCAACGCACAGCCAAAATTACTGGGATTACCTACGTGAAATTTTGCACACGGGTTCCTTTTGTAAAGTAGGGGAGCACTGACAAGGGGGTTTTTGGAAATTCAACCTTTAAGGGGGATATGAAAATATTATTCCTCTCTGTCCTCTCGCGTCCGGCCCCGGTCCAGGCCATGGTACGGAGCGAGAGGGCATGCGGAGCCGTCACCTCCTTCTGCGAAGCAGTAATGCTCGCAAAGGAGGAACCGGAGCGCGTGAGGGAGAGGAAAAGTTCGCGCCCTCACGCCCCTAGCCGCCGTAGGAGACGCCCTGGGCGTCAGGAATCCCTGGCTGATTCCCGGCCACCGTAGGTGCGGGCTTACGCGCGGTGAGCAATGGGTAGCTCGCCCCCGATAAGGACCAGGCCCGGGTCGACGGCGCGTTGTGTTCCACGCGCGCCTCCAAGAGATGTCAGCACCAATGGCGGGACCCGCTAGGGCCGATGCCTGCCGGGGTTGCGGGAAAGTCCGAAAGGGATACCGTGGCCCCTGGAAACACAGGCAACTGAAGGAACACGGGTGGGTTTTAGTCAGTAAGAGTCTGACACGCCCTCTCGCTCCGCCCAGAGCGGGAGAAGTTATTTGATGATTACCCACCCAAAAAAAAAACGGTTCTGCTTCTTGTATAATTTGATGCGGCCACCATAATTAGGTCATTACGATGACCACTTACCATATCAAATATCAGAACCCATAATATAATAGTAGCCTTCAACACGGCTACGTGACTGCAGTGTCAGTGCCTCACACTACGTATGCGCAAATATTACACGTTTTTATTCGACAAACAAAGATGAATATGTAAATGAATATTTGACATTGTGTAGCGGCCACGCTCCGACTGCGGCACGTCCGCGTGGCGTGGTGTTCACGCAGCGTGGAGCGACCTTTGTAAGCTAAGCTAAAACATGCCATTACAAATGTAATTCTTCTACATATAGTCACAAATGTGCTTTCACACTTAATTGTATATCAAATTCATTTCATAGACTAACGAGCTGCTCTGATGCTTCGTTGCGGGTCGCGTCGCCTGCGGGTCAACAATACCCGCATACATTTGCATTGTTCCCTTCGTAATTACAAATGTTCAACAGCAGGTCAAAGATATCTTCTCATACTTACTGGAAAGGAACAACAGTTGATCACTGTGTGTTGGTGACTGACTATTTAGACCAAATACATGTGTATAAGTGCAGGTTTCTTAACGATGTTGGCCTTCACCGTAATTAAGTAGGTACTTGTGCCTCACCCCTCTATCATGACATTTTATCCGTTCCGTGTCATTATCGTCCATGGCGAAGCTTGGTATCGCTCGATCGTTAATATGCTCCTAAAGGAATACATACAAGTGCTTGGTTGATTTGATAGTTACTCTCACCGCAATCAGTGCTCAGCCAACAACACAAACACCTAGGAAGCCATGAGAAGGCCACGTGCTGGGAACTTGGAAGGAAGTCTTACTGAACTGTAACATAATAAGAGCACACCAGCGCCGCTCACTCGAACAAACATTAGATTATAATATGCAGCAATACGACTCATGTTTTGCTGAAAACTGTTGCTACTATTCAGGGTTGTCCGTAGTTAGTTGAAGGCCGGGCACACAACCACACGAGTAACAGTTTGAATTTTGAGTTATAGCCTTATAACACTCAAAAGCAAAATATCACAATTGATATAGTGAAACCATTATTATTTTATTTTAGAAATTGATATTATAAAAAATAAAAAATAAACGTTTATTTCAATTACAAATGGCATGGGGATACAAGTTATTGGAGAACACCTTTTAAGCAAGGAATTGCTTGTGTTAGGTGACTCCGCGCTTCCACTTAACATTAACATATGCGATTGAAATGTAGACAATGTAAACATACAAACAAATGATTGGGTAACTTTCCATTATACAAAACAGCATTATGAATGAAAAGCGTTATACGTAGAAAAGGGCCAAGACGCGCGTATACGTGTGTCATATGTGAGGGTGGGTGTGAGTGTGTGGTGTGAGGATGTGTGGTGTGTAAATTATAATTAGCATATTTAATTCTTCTATCGCACATTAACAACCTATCCAATATTAAAATACTAAAGTTAAAATTATATCATTGTAATTTGTTGTTTTAAAATAGGACGGAAGTGCAATGTAAGCTCACGAAAACAATCTAATGGCTTGAACACTCTCAAGTCTTTATGAAAAGTAAATGGTTATCGTAAGCGGGATGTAATTGATCAGTTTGTATCGGTCCGCCCCTGGGGGCGCTAGTCAACTGCTAGTCAACTGTCGGAGTATTGTCGGGCGCCGAGGGACCGCTATCAAACTAAATAAACTGTTTCAACTCACCCCGACAGGAACACGACGATAGTTCAGTGTACCAGGAGTTCAGGGGTCACACGGGACCCACTTCAAAAATCTCTCAAAAATCCACCCTGTACAACACAATTTCGAAAGACCATTAAACAAATGTTAGATCACTGGTTAAAATACATGCACAAATCACAAATCCGTCCGTCCGTTCGTCACAGCGCTGTATATTTTGAACCGTATTAAGTAAACTCTACATCACAGAGTGTGTACTACTATGACAGCTATAAAATCAAATAATAAACAATTCTTTTTAAATTAAAGCCTGCTGGCAAGAGTTTCGTATTTAAAAAAATATGTAGGTACTGGAAAGCGGTAATTACTTATCTAGTTTTTGTAACGCGTTACGGCTCGTGCAGACCGGCGCGATATCGCCGGCGCGACAGGCAGCGCGACCTTTGTCTTGCCAGGCTGCACGAGCATTTACAGTAGTCAGTGATGCAGCGAGTCGAGCCGCTCGATGCGAGCGCCGGATCCTCCACTCGACTGTCGGCTGTTTCGTAAATTCCTTTGAAACGGAAATAGGTACGTGTACCCACTCGAAGCGAGCGTTCGCCGCGTCTTGTAACCAAGTACTTATCGCCATATTGTAACCAAACTCGCGTCGAATGAGAGATGCATTTAGGCATTTTAAATAAATAAATTACAAACAAACGTTGCAAGTAAGTCTCCGCCTTTACGGAACGGAACACCTTCGTGAGCGACTTCGACTCACACTCGGCTGCTTTTTATAGTTTATATCATTAACACACAAGTATAGTACAATAATTACACTTCTGCATATCTCAATAAAAACAATTAAGCTCCAATTACACGGTGAAAGCAAGCATACAATCCATACTATCCATCCACACTTATATATTATATACCTATATTAGAATAAATTCGTAAGTAACTCTGTCTGTCTGTATGTTACCTTTTCACGCCTAAGCCAATGGACGGATTTAGATAAAATTTGGCAAGGAGATACATGGCATCCCGGGGAAGGACATAGGCTTAACCCTAAGGGAGCGGATATAGGGGATGAAAATTTGTATGGGAAACCTATCATTTCTTACGTTAGGGCTATGAAAATTTAAAGTTATGCTTTTGGTAACACATAAAGAAATACGTATTTCAGTGTTTTTCAAAAAACATCCCTCAAGAGGGTAAAATAGGGGATGATTTTAAAATTCACATGTACTATTGAAACTTTTTAGTGACTCTTTTCAAGAGATTTAAGGGATTGAGAATATAGTCATAGTCCGTATCTTGAGGTTACATTTAGTCTTTATTTCATTAAAATCGGTCCACCCGATCCAAAGTTATTACTTGTTACAATGTTACTGCTTGGTTTGAAACTCATGGGAGGGATGGTGGTATTGTTAGCCGGCGACTTTAGACAAACTCTGTCGGTATAACTAGGGGAACACCGGCAGATGAAATAAACGCATGTCTAAAGGCGTCGACATTATGGGGACATATAAAAAAGTTTTGTCTGACTACAAATATGCGAGTACAACTGCACAATGATATAGAATCGGGGCAATATGCGGCAGCACTTCTGTAAATTGGCGAAGACCGAATGGTAACAGATAGTAACGGCATGATTACATTAAACCGCAAATTATGTAATATTGCTCAAAGCACAGATGATCTGAAAATCAACGTCTATCCCGATCTGCAAACTAAATGGAGAATAGAGAAGGTGTCCAGTCATTTCACCAAAAAATAATTTACAAATTTTTACTTGACAAGCAACGATTGGCCAAAAACATGTTTTGTCATTTCATCACTATACAACAACAACTTTGCCAAATAATTCACTTAAGAAAATAATTATCCGATAAACTTTTTTTAAATAACGTATTATTTGACAAACAATTCATTTTTTTTTAATATTATCTCATAAATGAACGTTTGGGATAGAAACGTAGAAATGTTTTACATATTGCATTATTACACAATTTCCTAAAAATTAAACTCATTAAATAGGCAAAGGGTAATTTTAATTTATATTGAAATTGCAAATAGATAATACGATTCAACTTAGTTATTTTTTTTAAATAAAATTATATTTAGAGTATAGCTTCTGCCCGCGGCTTCGCCCGCGTGGATGTCGGATATTATCCCACAGGAACGTGTTACATGTCGTGTGTCATGTGGTTTCATTTATAATAATAATAATATCTAAGTAATTAAGCTAAAAACGAATTGTGTAACACACTATCAATCACAATCTGAATGATTTTGATAGATATTGCTAATCCATTGCTTCATAATATGTTCGAGAAATAAATTGAATTTGAATTTTAAAACTATCCTTTATTCTTAAACTAACAAAAAGATAAACGCTTTTAATAAATAATTAAAATTAAAAATAAAATAAATATTATTTCTACTTAAAATACTACCAAAAAATTATTATTAGACCAATTATCGCGTCATTATCTGGCCCGCGCGCCGCGCACCCCCGCTTCATTCTTATCGTTGTAACTTTTAAACTATTCTTTCAAATGTCTTAGTGTAAAACACAAAGTTTTTTTACATTAAATACCGAAAGCGATGAAGGTATTAATTTTGATAAGAAGTAACTAAATACTACAAAAGCAATGTAAAAAAGGTCTTAATTTTAGATGTATTTATGGCTCACTATTTTAGGTATAATGGCTTCAACATATAAGATATAACATATAACATACAGGAATATCAAAAGACGAAAATGTTTAGATTTGCCGTATTCCGACAGATTTATCTTTTCAATTTAAAAGAGTGCAGTTCTGAAAACAGCGTTTTAACACTTCAAAAATATCGACATCAGCGGTGTTATTCTGTAAAAATATCAAGGTGAAAACTAAGGTGAAGTGAGCTTAAAGTGAGCTGTCATTCCACTCGATGCTAGGGATTGACACCATTGACGGCTCACTTCACCTAAGTTATCACGGTGAGATTTTTACAGAATAGCACTACAGAACCGAACAAGAGTGGCGTGCTGCCCACGCTGATCGTAGACACACACACTATCACCCGTAGCTAGTCTCTGAAGCACAATACATATAACCCCGGTTGATAGACAATACTTCACGTTAGTGCTCGTAAGGCATGTTATGACAGTCGTAGCGCGTTATCTTTATGTCTACAAGCGGCCTTATCGCCTGTTCATCTTCACATCAAAAATAACAATACCACTGGGTACATAGATTGTCTTAATCCCTGCGGAGCCTAAACGTAAACAGTTGACATAATAGGTAGTTCGTTAGTGAGGAATATTCGATTTAACGAAAGGCAGGTGCTGCGTGGAATCCTCACGTACGCTGTCACTGGCGCCTCCATGAAGTGCTGTTACATACGCTGCCCCTGGCGCCTCCATGACGTACTCTCAGGTACGCTGCCCCTGGCGCTTCCATGTCGTGCTCCCACGTACGCTGCCCCTGGCGCCTCCATGACGTAGTCCCACGTACGCTGCCTCTGGCGCCTCCATGACGTACTCTCAGGTACGCTGCCCCTGGCGCCTCCATGACGTACTCTCAGGTACGCTGCCCCTGGCGCTTCCATGACGTGCTCCCACGTACGCTGCCCCTGGCGCCTCCATGACGTAGTCCCACGTACGCTGCCTCTGGCGCCTCCATGACGTACTCTCAGGTACGCTGCCCCTGGCGCCTCCATGACGTACTCTCAGGTACGCTGTCCCTGGCGCCTCCATGACGTGCTCTCAGGTACGCTGTCACTGGCGCCTCCATGACGTGCTCCCACGTACGCTGCCCCTGGCGCCTCCATGATGTACTCTCAGGTACGCTGCCCCTGGCGCCTCCATGACGTACTCTCAGGTACGCTGTCACTGGCGCCTCCATGACGTGCTCCCACGTACACTGCCACTGGCGCCTCCATGAAGTGCTGTTACATACGCTGCCCCTGGCGCCTCCATGACGTACTCCGTACTGCCAGCTAAATAATGGTAAGTTCTGGATATGTGGAACTACAAGTTAACGAGTAATTATCGACCAACTTACATTTGCAGTTGCAAAAACATGTTCTCCCATACGTATGGGTGAACATGTTTTTCAACTACAATGTTAAGTTTGTTCTTGGGATAAATTCATCCCAGCTACGGAACCCTTCATTGTGCGTGGTCCGACACGCACTTGGCCGGTTTTATTTTGCATATTTATCTGATTAGTCGTTTCTGGCTTGTTTATTATTGTATTGTAAAGTACATACAATGTATAAATAAATTGTAAAGATTGGAAGGAGTGGAGGGCGGCCTGTGCCCCCCAGGTAGGAGAGGGATATAACAGGCTAACAAAAAAAAGTTTATCTTGATAGTAAAACCGTCCCATGGGGACTACAACAGAGCCACCACCAGATAATTTCACATTTTCTTTCTCCATCGTTTTTTTCCCGACAGGCTTTTGGTTGCTTGATGAGGCTTTGGATCTCGAGCGTCATAATTTATTCGTGCAGGTATTTGTTCCGTGACGTGTTATACGATTCACGAAAAATCTGACTTCAATTGAACCATTGAGTCATCCGTATGTAGTAGCAGCATGCGCAACCTGTCTGTAAACAATACATATATTAAACGCATACAAATTCGCCCGCGGGGGATAATCCTGTGTTCTTGAAAAAAGGATTAATTTTAATGCGTCGGGTACCGGATCCTGTTAAACCACGGGTTTGTTCGGCGGTAAGTAACAAGCGCAGTAGCACACGGGCCCGGGGCCCCGCGGGTTTGGAACGGATAGGGGCCCGACCAACGAATTTATTAATTATGCAGTAAATACTGGCGTTTTCCGGGACGCGCCAACTAAATCTAAAAATAAAAATAAACATCTGCCATCGAAAATCACCATCTATGAGCCGTTTACTACGTGAACAAATTAAATATGAAAGATGGTGAACGGGCGCTCGTGCGCCAGTGCGATGCGAGAGCGCAGCGAGTGCGTGGCGCGAGCGGGGCGAGTGCGTGGAGAAAGCGGGGTGAGTACGGAGCCGATAGGTCGAGCGATGCTATCGCCTTGTTTATGTAGCACACCTTGTCATAACACCGCCTGCCCTTTACCCGATACACCGACCATGTATATAAATTAAGATAATAACTTACTGCTCGCACACTCGTGAAACTTATTGAAACTACGCGATACAGGGAGTCCTCTGCTGTCTGATATATTATTAACATTATTCGGAGCTCAGTTTTTATACTGGTAATAGGAATCTATACTGTTCAAAGAATAAGACATATATTTTTACAATCGCAACAAATACATGCTTTTATTTACAAAGAAGTCGTATTTGCTTTTGATATTATTACTTTTGTATTTTATAAAATGATATCTAAATTGTAAAGCTGAAAGCTTCAAGAGGAATGCTTAAAGGGCAACAAAGTTTGGTATCGAACAACAATTTGACTTGAGTGTTGTTTCGATAAAGTTGCTCGCCTGAGTCCTGAGGTGCTCGAATAACTGAGCATATCAAGCTGAATAAAAGTGAAATCTTCAGATTCCAACGTTCAACTTTCTGAACACAAAGAGAGAATATTAAGTCAATTGTATTGTCAGGAGGCACCGTAGCGCCTGGCCTAATACAAAAGGAACTTTCTGTTGAGTATAATGATGTATGCGTAATGTGCAGGGCTCAAAGGAAAATTCCTGTGAAAAATACAGTGTGCCTGCACGGTGCAGCTGGCAGGGGTGGCACCCCATGGGGGGTGAAGACCTGCAGAACAATTAATGAATAGGCAAAGCGCTGAGTGAGGCGACGCACACTGCAGCGCCGCCGGAGCCGCCAGTGCTCGCGTATTGTAGTGAGAGCGACGCGCGACGTGCTCACAGCGCTCACACTCGTCTCACACATAAGTCACTTATTTACATGAGCCGTTACATTTTATGGGCAATTCGCGCGGACAAATACGAAATTGTTTAGTCAATATAAAAGTTTGGACTCGCTACGGCACGAATCGTTCGGACCCGAATTTCCGTCGATAAAAAGTTGTACAATTTGTTTTTATTATTATTCTCGCTCGCGCCGGCCACGCGGCTGCTTCGCGCCGAGAGTAGACAGCATGAGCAGACGTGTAGCTCCACTGTGCGAGCTTCCCGGTCTTTTTGTTAGGTATTTATTATGATCAGCTTGATATATTTGTAGTCAAACTCAAACTCAAACTCAAAGCATTTATTTCAATTAAACCAATTACAGGCACTTTTGAATTGTCAAGGAGTCAGTCAGTCAGAAAATATGAAGCTAGTTGCCCATTCCAAAGCGTAGTAGGTACCTATGGAGAAGAACGGGCAAGAAACTCCACGGACACTCTTTTCAATCAAAAAAAGTTGTTACAAAAATTGGTTATATCATTCATGTTGAGTCATGTAGTCGCTCTAAACAGAGAGGAGTGAAGGGAGAGTACAGAAGTCTTACCCCTTTAGTTGAAAAATACGGACTGATATAAATAATAATATAATTATGATGAAAGCAATTGAACATTCATAAGTTAGCAGACACAAATGTAACCTAAACTACGTTCTAATAGCCTGTATCGCATGACACACGTCACGGCTTCACAAGTTTCCGCTCCTCTTAGTAAGTTTAAAGCGTATCACAATGTAAATGCTTATTGTAACGTGAGAGTGACGTCACTCGTCTTGATGTTGCCATATCTCTTACATACACGTCATGCCTAATTCATACATTTGTATCTGCTTCCCAATATTAATAACTTTAAAAAACTTGTCAAATGACTTGACATTTCAAATAAAAAATGTAATTGTTTCGTTTACATCTAATAATATTATCTATGTATACGTATTTATATTGTTACTAGCATTTGCCCGCGGTTTCACCCGCGTGGTTGTAGGAAAATATCTCACAGGAACGTACTACCGGGACTACAAAAAATTACAAACTTTATAATCTATTTAGATAAGTATTCGTGCGAAGTTTCATGTTTTTTACCTCAAGGAATAGGATTTTTCTTACAAACTTTCATCCCCTATTTAACTCCCTTAGGGGTTGAATTTCGAAAAATCCTTCCTTATTCCTTGCCTACATTATAAAGGGAACGTTTAGGCAAAATTTCAGCTTTCTAGGTCCAAGGGTTTGGGCTGGGCGTTGATGAGTCAGTCAGTCAGTCAGTCAGGACTTTTATTTTTATTGATATAGATAGATAGATAGATAAGAAACGAGTCTTTTCTTTATCAGCTGTTTAAAAGCGGTCAGACATCTTAATCCGCTGTTTATATATATATCCCATATTTCCTCAGGAAGGACCCGTGAACACATGCACACAACGCTTCCAGCGGGTCCTGTTCTGTGGCCCATCGTCCCAATAATAAGTAAGTTTGCCCCTTTAGAGCGATCGTCGATTACTCTGTATCTTTTAACGAGTAGGTACCCGACCGGTCCGGAGCCGGTCCGGTCCGCCGACCGACACGATTTGTCAACATTCCACGAACTTAATAATCAATGCGTTTTCCTTAAACGGCTCGTTATTTTTGCGCCGCATCCATCACTTAACCGTTTTTTTAAGTGGATATCGATCATTGATGGAATTCTGTTTTGCGTTAACTTTGATCATATTTATATAGATTCCCTAACATCAATCTACGTAGCCTTTTCCCAACGATGTTGAGGTCGGCTTTCAGTCTAACCGGATGCAGCTGAATACCTACCAGTATTTTACATGGAGCGACTGCCTATCTGAGCCCCACAACCCAGTAACTGCGTAACACGATACCCCTTGGTAAAACTGGTTGTCAGACTCTTGAGCTTCTGAATACCCATAACGACTGTCAAAGATCTACGAATGACAGCCGGAGCCAACAGCTTAAAGTACTTTCCGAGGTACGGAGTGGTCGCAATATATGTACATATAATGGATGGTCACCCATCCGCGAACCGACCGGGCCATAAAAACTTTTTACAAAAAAAACCAACCGACTTCCAAAAAAAACACTAGAAAGTGAAAAATAACTTTAATTTTGGAAGTCGGTGTCTTTGGTTTTGAATTTTCGTTTTAAGCCACCGACTTCCGAAATTAAAGTTATTTTTCACTTTCTAGTGTTTTTTTTGGAAGTCGGTTGGTTTTTTTTGTAAAAAGTTATAGTCGTGGTACCTACCCCCTACTAGTTCGAATATCACGACCTGCTATGTAAATAACAGTGACAGGAAAATGTTAAAAGATCATCCTTATAGGCTAAGTGGGAAAAATACGTATTAATGAAGCTAACTCAAAAAGTACTCAAGTTAAGTTAATAAAATTTATATGGGACCACCTTGAAAGCATACCCTTTCAAACAAAAAAAGAATTTTCAAAATCCGTCCACAATTGACGGAAATATCGACGGACATAAACAAAAAAAAAAAAAAAAAAAACATACATACGCTACGAACATATAACCTCCTCCTTTTTGGAAGTCGGTTAAAAAGTAGCTTCAACCTTCGCTCGACCCGTGCGGCTGTTATCATTTAACCCCCTTTCCATAAAATACCCGTAGGTATTTTGAATGAGAATAGGCTGTTTTGTTTTCACTTTCAACAGTCTTCTGTTCATTTGTCCTTCAACTAAACATAAGTATGCATCTCCACAAATTCGCAGAATTCAGACAACACTCCGTCATGAATCGTGAACCTCATTGCGCATACAAGAGTCTAGATCGAGTAGATAGAGCGTTGTTCGCTCAACGAGCTTATGCGGGGCAACTCTATTATGTAATGTTATTGGACAGCAGCCGAGTACTCGAGATATCTATCCGAGCGGCGGACAGCGAGCAGCGGGCGGCGGCGGCGGCGGCGGCGGCGGCGCTGTGTACATTATACTACACGATCGAATGACCGCGCATAACGAGATGACCTGCTGGGCTTCACGTACCTAGTACTTCCGACAAACATGTCCGCGATTTATTCGAACATTGCTCCGCTTTAAGGCTCCCGTAGACAGGCGCGTTGCAACGGCGCAAAGCGACACCGGTGATTGTTCTACCGGGAAATTTTCACAGAAATTGTTCCGCCAGAGTCGCGTCGCACCGTTTAGCGTCGCACCGTCGCGTCGCGCCTCTCTGCGGGAACTTTTACAAACGGGCATTACAAAGACGTCAGTCAGCAAACGAGTGACATTAAGAATAAGAAAGGCTCATCCGCGCCGGACAGCGACGGGAGGATGATGATAGGATCATCAAACTGAAGCACACATCGTTAGTTTAGGATGAGTACACAATGAGTGAGCCCGAACAAATAGCGCCACCTGACAGCCAGGCCATACTGTCACCATTGTGTATCACATAACAGACGGTTGTAAGTATGTACACACATTATTCCTGCTGATTCAACAAACGTGACACGCGTTTTAAGGACCGTATTACACGTATGTATCAAAATGTTATTCCAAATGATAGTAGACTAGAATAATTTAAGCCTAATAAACCACTGTTAGTGCAATTGTACCTACTCAGAGCAAACTGACATTATAAATAGATATTGCATTATTTTGTAAATACTAACTTGAAAACGCTTTACCGATTAGTTTGTAGGTGACGTTATCAGAACGAGAATAATTAAACCTTTTTACTTTGAAATGAAAATACTATCTTACGCATCGCAAGATGTAAGATTATACAAAAATGATTTTGATAATAGGATTGATGCTGCGAAGTGGCGCACTGTAGCTGACTCGGCACAACATTGGTGCGGCTTTCTCTAGGGACGAGCTGCGGGCCCCGCACCGACCGCCTGCACCGCCCGCATCCGATACGAAACACTCGAGTTTAATTGATGGTTCGTTAATAAATAAAAAATTGTTCTCACTAAAACAGTTCACTTATATTCTGTTTGGCGAACAAGCGTTTAATAATAAATTCAATATTGATAACGAACAGTTGTTTTGTAATAAATAAATTTATTGTTAGAATTCGCGAAATGGCAATACTAAAATGACTATTCATTTTGTCAATTTCCAGCAACAGTAGGTTCTATCACTGATTAGTTCTACGTAGACAGACAGTTGGACTTCAAAGTAGTAGCAGGGGTGAAACACAACTGTTTTTAGGGTTCCGTACCTCGAAAGGAAAAAACGGAACCCTTATAGTATCACTAACAAAGTGATCCTATAAGGGTTCCGTTTTTTCCGTCCGTCCGTCCGTCTGTCAAGACCCTTTTTCTCAGGAACGCGTGGAGTTATCAAGCTGAAATTTACACCAAATACTTAAGTCTGCTGTTCCTTGGAGCTGTGAAAAAAACTTCAAACTTCTAAGACAACGCAATCAAAAGATACAGCCGTTTATGCAGCAAATTTCCGCAAATTTTCTAAACTCATAAGGGAATCAAAACCTACAGGGTTCTTCCCGTGAACTCAGAATCTTAAAATTTGGTACGAAGCAACGTCTTATTGCTAATTACTAAACGTGTACTGCATGCGATAAGTATAACCAAGATTTAAATCTAAATATTTGCACGGCTAAAGGCCGAGTATATTAAAACCCATAGATCTTAAGAACAGCTTATGTAAGCTA
The DNA here is from genome assembly GCA_914767815.1 of Eupsilia transversa. Classification (NCBI taxonomy): domain Eukaryota; kingdom Metazoa; phylum Arthropoda; class Insecta; order Lepidoptera; family Noctuidae; genus Eupsilia; species Eupsilia transversa. Next base: position 202,817 of record OU611889.1, read on the forward strand.
CCTTCATAATATTCTTGCAAATAAATATATCATTCAGTCAATCATTCAAAGATTTTTCGGCGACAAACTAGAAAAACATGGCGGGTTCGACAACTTCAAATAAAAAAAATATTTTCAGACACCCAAACCCCATAGTGTTAGTTACAAAAAAATATTTAAATAAACATAATAATTATTACGTAGCTTGGACCCTGTTCCCGATACTGGCGGGCTACTATTTTTTATATTTTTAAATGTTTTTATAATTTTTATGTACTAATATTTAAAAAGGTAAACTAAGTACCTATGTTTAAAAAATGAAATAAAGGTAATAATTACGTACTAAATAATTAAGTAATTACGTTTAAAAAAATATATATGTAGGCCAGTTGGATTTTTTTTACTAATAAGGTTTTACTTTGGCAGAGGTAACGCTGCAGCGGGCAAGGACAATATAAACGAATATTTGGAATACGCTGCGCTACCGCCGGCCAGCCGGCCCTGGCTGCTGTCAGCACTCCACAATACATTTTATAAATTGCCTCCAATGGAGCAAGCCTTACCTCCTTCAATTTTATAATATTCCCGGTATAAATAGGCCACTCTGAGTCTCCGAATCGGAGGTTAAGAGTGAAAGAGTGAAGTCTTTTGTTCGTCCGTCACGTCTCGCGCAACATCGTGTCTTTGTCGTCGTCTGATGACGTCACGGACCCTGTCGCGGCTACGTTTGGAGGTGACTAATGTATCTGTGATAAACATTCTGCAGGCACTCACAAAACGTCCCACTTGCGTTGTTTTCTTAACAATGCGACTTGTCTTTAGGTAATTTTTGTTTTCATAGGCGTTAACGGAATATATAATTATACTTATTAGTCAGTTAGATAAACTTTATGTGACATTAACAGATTGGCAACCAATCAGTATAGCTCTATGTGTAGGTGTTAATACCATTACATGGAATTCAAGAGGAACCTCTTTTAATTACTATGCTGGGATAGTTCAAAGTTATATTCCAGTGCGGTGGTACTTTTTGCTGTCCGTGTGGAGAGTCAAGTACACCCTGTGCCGCTCCGCACGCTGTGCCCGCGCTGTGCCCACGCTGTGCCATGTCATGCATTTTTTTTTGAATAGCTCTCTTTTTGACGGTTAAAATGCGCCATTATCGTCATCCTAACTTCCTAACTAATATCATAAATGCAAAAGTGAGTTTGTTTGTTTGTTACGCTTTCACGCTAAAACGGCTGAACAGATTTGGATAAAATTTGGCACATGGGTAGACCATGACCTAGATTAGAACAATCGAAACCGCGGGGTACAGCTAGTATTTTTATAAAAACAAAACGCCAAGCCTATAACTATTGCGTGACCTGCACGAGTTGATAGACACCTCACTTATTGAAAACCATCCAAGCGATAGGATGCTTCGAGGGTATAAACAATCCTACATTCAAAGATACATAGATACTCTTGATAAACATAACCCTGTCTTCGCGCCGTCGAGTAAAAAGACCTATTCCTTCTAATAATTATTATGAATTTGTGACAATCTAAAACAATATGGAAATGTAACAATAAGTAAACACATAAACTACAAGTTAGTGGACATAATGCTCACCGTCTATAATGGCTCACGGGCGCTTCTGTTACTGCCGCTCACGGCCACTTCTGTTTAATTTACGCATTACTAATTCGGCCGAGAAGAATACACGCTATCCTACCGAAACCCGAGCTCCGAGCCCCGAGCCCCCGCCGACTGTGTAGCCACGAGAATCGAGCCCCCACTTACTGAAGTCAAGTTTCAAGTCTACCAGTTCCTCGCACATGATTTCGTTTTGCAAACGCCCAATAAAAATTAAATTAAAATGGATTCCATACACACATTCGAGGAAATCAATCATCTCTAAATAAGAGATAACCTCAATCGGTGCGCGCAAGTGCTCTCAACACAACACCGCTACATAAGTAGTCACCGTATGACTCGTACATACTAAGAGCTGATAGTGCTGAGACTAACATTGTGTTTGTTCAACCAGCTACGAGCCACCATAGCTCATAACTGGTTGAACGATCAAAGTTCATGTAGGAAGTATGTATGTCACTTATGTAGGTCTGCATGTGTAGGGAATAACATCCAAGCATCGGCTGCCGCACATCTGCGCGGTGCGGTACGTGCACGACACTGCTACCGCATGGTTGTGCACTTGTGGAGCTACAGTGCACTGTCCAGGCGATGATTAATCATTAGAGATCCGGCGCGGACTACTAAGACGGATCACTTGTCCGGTAAGCTTCGGCCGGACGCGGGGTGCGGGGCGGGGCGGGGTGCGGGGGCCTCATCAGTGGCCACATGTGACTGCCCCTCGACACAATGACACACTATACCTACCAAGCGAGGCCTGAACACCGCTGCCACTAAATAAGAAACAGAAGAACTATACTCATCACAAATCCTCCACTTGTGGTACATTGGTAGCTGCTGGATATACGTACTTCTAAACAATTCAAATCACGATAAAGGATTATATCCGGTAAGATCTGCAGCTTCTTAAATGACGTTCATGAAAAGGTCCTCTCTGCAACAGCTGTTCGGTGTACGCGGCGCTGTGTTCGGTCTAATCGAGCGAACCTTCTGGGCTCATCTATGATACGGCTCTGTGGTGTACGTCCTAATTACACCTGTCGGAGTCAGTTTACGGACTATCGTACATTAAATAGTAATATGTTGGACCGTCGGATGGAGACCCGACACACAGACACTTCTCTCTCAGAACCACGCAAGTCTGTGAGGCAAACAACGTGACCACGTCTTGTCTTACATCAAGAACACGCCGCTCCTACTTCTTTACGAGGAGATAGATTGATAGAGGAGGAGGAGGAGGAGTCTCTCTACTGATTCGTCTTAGCTCGGAAACTTAAAAAAAACCAATAATCATCATCATCATTTCAGCCGAGGACGCCCACTGCTGGAAAAATGCCTCCCCAAGTACCGCCACTTTAACTGGTTCTGTGCTTCGCGCATCCAGCGGATTCCTGCGGCCTTCAACATATAAGTTAGTATATGACAAGTGAAAATTATCGATATTTTATCCAGATATCGACGGTGGCGCATCCCTACTACACCGCTATTACGTACTAATGAGAGGTCTAGTGGTATACCTGGCGTGGTGACGTCACCGTGCCGTGCAGCCGTTAATTAGCGGCAAACTATTAGCTATCAGGGGCCAGGGGCCTGGAGCTCGGGGTGCGGCCGTGCCCTGGCGCTGACGAGGGTCGCGCGAGCCCCACATGTGACATCTCCTTTGTTAACGAGATGCGTGCGTTATTCTGTTAGTGAGACTGAACAGAGTCGGCGCACGACATATCTTATGTGAGCTAAGACGTGGGTCGCAGCTAGAATAAGATGTTTTTGTTACATGATAGCACTATTGTACCCATTTGACAGTGTCACCTAATTTAAAATGTAGTAGTAGTAGTAGTAATGACAGACGATTATGATACATTCAATTTTCCTGTCAGGTAATCTTTCTATGGTAATTAAGTCTTAGCATGATAAAAATAAAACATCTGCTACGATACTCTGATATTTCGTAGCACTTGCTACGAAATATTAGCTACGTCGTAGCCAGCAAGTGCGACGAACTTGCCCCGTAGCTTGTATTCCGTAGCAACCGCTACGAATTAATATCGGAATACTGAAAGCATTTATTTCAATTAAACCGTTTACAGGGACTTTTGAATTGTCAAGGAGTCGGTCAGTCAGAAAATATGAAGCCCGTTGCCCATTCCAAAGCGTAGTAGGTACCTGTGGAGAAGAACGGGCAAGAAACTCCACGGACACTCTTTTATATCAAAAAATTGTTACAAAAATTGCTTATATCATTCATGTTGAAATTATACATATGAGAACAATGCAGAAAGACTTGCATGATAAAAGCGTCAGTAGATATAAATTAAAAACAATTCTAAAATTAAAAATAAGCCATGGCAGCTAAGAGATGACCAGCCCCAACTGACGGCGCCCGTTCACGAACATGACGCATGGATTAGCACCATTCAGCTCAACCATTTTGAAGGGAGCTAAATGACCCCATGAACACACACGCCACCATCAGCGAGACATTTGAGTGAGCATGACATACTCACAGCCGCCAGGGCACATTCAAGTCAATGAAAGACATGTGCTATGCAATTATATTATAATGCAAAGATGGTCTTACAATCTTCAGCAGCTCCAACAGACTGTCTACTAGATAACAGACTATAGAGAATATCACAGCAGATGTTTTTTGTTTCATCATGTTATGACTTAATTCCACGTATGTACAATGATGCAGTATCGCTACGCCGTAGCTGTAAGTAATACGTCTGCAACCGGCCACTTCGTTACAAGAAAATGTCCATCGTAAGTACGTGGCGCGGTTACGTCGTAACTACTCGTAGCACCGTAATGCCGTAATATCGTAACCGTCATTTATTCGCAGCCGCGCGGGGTTCCTACAATACGTTCTCCACGTACGCGCTATATACGAGCGTTTGGAAATGGTATTGCTTGTAGAGTGCGCTGTGCGAGGTAGCGGAGCGAATACTTTTTAAACGAATTCTTAAAAAAAAAAGGAGGTTGTCAATTCGACACGTATAAATATGATGATTATGATCTTGAATGGATTGAAATAAATGATTTTGAATTTGAATTTGAATATGTAATATTTTTGGAACTGCAATATATTCACATAATGATAATCTACTAAGGCTTCCAAACACATATTCAACATTTTATAGGTGTATGTATGTATATTATGTTTGTTTTATCCACGCATTTCTCCGAAACGATTAATCGAGTCGTCACCATTTTTTTATAGGTTTACATGCAATGATGTTTTAGTAAACAGATATGTTATGAGCGCGCAAAACGTGAAGACTAGAAAAGTACCGAATTGGGAAATATTGCTTTTAGTCTGAGCCACACACGCTTACGAGTGATACGGTGCGCGCACTTGGAACACTTTTTTCTGTTGTTTTGTACGTGTATAACATATCTATTTATTAGAATATCATTGTTTACATGTAAGTACTTCAACTTATGGAACAGTGCAAATTTCATCAAAATCGGTTCAGAAGTTTTCAAGATGGACAAATACGTATAAGTGTGACGGCCTGGCTTATTGTAATCTGTGCTACGGGTGTGTGGGTGTTCACATGGGAAAACATCTCAAAATCTTGGTCCATCACAACATAAAAAAACATACATACATACACCTATAATAGTTATTTATGCAACTGTTGTTTAATAAGGGGTATTATAACACGAATGTGGGTTGTATTAGTGTTTTAAAACCTAATTATGTACAGTTGCATACAAGACTTTGTCTAAAGCCATGATATAAATCCTCTATAAAAGTTACTGAAACAGTTAGCTTATTGCCAACATTAAAACAATCATAGCCCGTAGCGCTCCAAGCATGACGGAGCGTATTATCGAAAATGTGTCACATGTGTCGACGCCGAGGTCTGGAAGGGATCGAAGAAGCAAAAGAGTTGCATAATGTTTAGTACAACATTATAACACTCGTTTGGATGATATAATGGTTACTATGACACTGGTCGTTTTAATGTTGGCAATAAGCTGTTTCAGAAACTTTTATAGAAGACTAGCTTTTTCCCGCGGCTTCGCCCGCGTGGTGGTCGGAAATTATCCCACGAGAACGTACTACCGCGATAAAAAACATTGTCATGGTCCATCTAGGCGTAAAGGATAGGTTACAGACATGAGACAGCCAGTAACTTTCGTACGTATAATATTAGTATGGATAGTATGGACGGAAGTATAAAACTGTGTTAAAAAATTATGACACATTTGCCTATGGAAGGTGAACAACTCCTATCCCAATCTGTAAAGTAATATGAATAAAACTGGAATATCTTATGTTAAAACATTTTTGTAAACAATATTTTTGGTTTTGCCATCTTTTGCTAGATTTTGTGGGCTGGATACTCGTGAGCACGTCACATACAATTGCCCATGGGAAAAACAGTTTTTTCTCTAAATGTATACCTATTACCTGCTACTTTTATTGTTTGTCCTTGGGCCTTGTTTATTGTCATTGCAAATGCGGTTTTCAGAACTGCACTCTTTTGAAACAAATTGAAAAGATAAATCTGTCGTAATTATTGGAATACGGGCAATCTAAACATTTTCGTCTTTTGCTATTCCTGACATGATGATTGCTTTTACAATATTCCGCCCCAGGTGAGAAATTTGTAACCGTGTGCCATTACATAATCTTGGCGCATCAAGATTACACACCCTCTTCCAGCCTCAGCTCATGCGAAGGCACTCGTGATATCTGTAAAGACTTGAGAAATTCAACAGGGTACGATGTTACTTGTTCGGTGTCCATGACATTGTCTACCGAGAGATACTCCACACGTCACCTTCCACTTGTGTGACATAATGTTTTCATAAATCTTTCCCACAGTTTCATTCGCCGGTGCCAAAACTGCCCTTTCACACAACCATTCTCTATTCTCCATATTAGTTTGCAGATCGGGATAAACAATGTTTTTCAGATCATCTGTGCTTTGAACAATATTCCAGAATTTGCGGTTTAATGTAATCATGCCGTTACCATCTGTTACCATTCGGTCTTCGCCAATTTACAGAAGTGCTGCCGCATATTGCCCCGATTCTATATCATTGTGCAGTTGTACTCGCATATTTGTAGTCAGACAAAACTTTTTTATATGTCCCCATAATGTCGACGCCTTTAGACATGCGTTTATTTCATCTGCCGGTGTTCCCCTAGTTATACCGACAGAGTTTGTCTAAAGTCGCCGGCTAACAATACCACCATCCCTCCCATGAGTTTCAAACCAAGCAGTAACATTGTAACAAGTAATAACTTTGGACCGGGCGGAGCGATTTTAATGAAATAAAACCTACCCCTGACCTAAATGTAACCTCAAGATACGGACTATGACTATATTCTCAATCCCTTAAATCTCTTGAAAAGAGTCACTAAAAAGTTTCAATATTACATGTGAATTTTAAAATCATCACCTATTTTACCCTCTTGAGGGATGTTTTTTGAAAAACACTGAAATACGTAGTTCTTTATTTGTTACGAAAAGCATAACTTAAAATTTGCATAGCCCCTAGGGTTATTTTTGAGACAAATAGTAGCCTTTTCCCTTCTCCGGGATGCCATTTATCTTTTATCGAAATCCATCCAGTGGTTTAGGCGTCAAAAGATAACATACAGACAGACAGAGTTACGAATTTGAGTTTTCGAATTTATAATATAAGTATGGATATTAGTATGGATTTATAGCATGGGTGTAGATAATATTTTGTTTATATGTTTGAAAGCCATAATAGATATTCTTAAAATTATATTTTGCAGTTCATTCATATTACAGACGGGTCGAATTTATAACCTCCTTTTTTTAAGTCGGTAAAAATAGGATTGAATTACATTTGGATAGAATTACAAATAATTTGAAACCATTTAGTGATACTCTGCTTTATTCCTCTTTAACAAAAGTGCTTCTTTGAAAACCTAGTTTTAAAAACAAAAATAGGTGTTATCACAGAAAATATAATACTGTATTATCTAATTCTGAGTAAAGCCGCACGACGGGGCGGGCAGCGGGTCGTATTGACCCGCGGGCGCGGGCACATCATTAATGTAAGCCCAATCAACATGTTCCGTTCACTCGTTCACTGAATATTAACGGGTTTGTTTACGAGGCGCTCTTTGTGATGGCTTGGCTTGTGGCTAGAGGGTGCTTCACCAGCACGTAGGTATATACGACATATTAGAAAACTTATGTTAGAGAGCTGCATGTGAACCACAAGCTCATGTTTGTGCTCGTGACTTCATGTCACTTCACTGACTACTACATATTATACTATTAAATACGATCAAAATCACTTTTTTTTTTCTGTTTCGTGTGGCTAGTGGTAGTTACTAACCTGGCGTCAGACTTTTAAAGCCTCCCATGGGCCTCTGACTTGGCTTCACATGCGGATCTCTCAGGCATGCCGGTTTCCTCACGATGTTTCCTTCACCGTTTTTGAAGCAAGTTATAATTATTAGGGATGGGCTAGTCGGGAAAGCCGACTATTCGGCATCGTTTGTATTTCGCGACTAGTCGGCGACTATTCGGCAAAATATGCCGATTATAATCGGCACATAACAAATGAATAAAACAAATAATTTGTACTTGTTTTATAATTTCTAAACATTAGTTAGAGTAGGTATCTAAAGTTACAATCTTTACAATATAGGAATGTATCAGTCAGTAATTAAGCTAACTTAACATCATTAAACAACGAAATATGGCACATACATAACCAAATAACATGGCAATGGTAAGTAAGCATTCGTTAAGTGAGAAGATTAGTGTTAAAAAAGTCCTTTAATATATATTTTAAAATGTAAAGTTACAGACAAGTAGGTATTAGAATGATCGGCATTGCCGATTAGTCGGCCGACTAATCGGCAATTTGAAAACCGATTAGTCGGCTAGTCGGTTAGTCGGCAAATACTATTGTCGGCCCATCACTAATAATTATACAATAAAATCAAAATCAAAATCAAAATCAATCAAAATCAAAATATTTTATTTCACATAAACCTACATGGGCACTTACGAAACGTCAGAATCTAGGTGCACGGTTCCAATTGGTCGTTTCCTATGGAGAAGAGCCGGCAAGAAACTCCACGGTTACTCTTTTAAAAATAAATGGGTTTTACAATGCTTTAAATGTACAGTTTGAATAGGTATGAGAGGACAGCGTAGGCCTGTCAAAAAGATACTTAAAAAAAAATTAGAAAATAGTCTGCAAATCGACAGTCTGTTGTGCCTACAACTTTCTCACATTCACAAAATATAAAGGAATCTATATAAAGGTCGAATAAAATAATAAAAACCTATTTAACCCAAATGGTTGTCTCTACAACTTTAACCAATTCGAATGAGAACCCCGTATTCCACAAGTCTCTACTTTAAGTTGAATTGGGATTAAATTGGGGATTGGGAAAAAGTTGGGATTGTGTAAATTTTTTAACCATCGGATATTATTTTATTTTTTGATAGAGCATTTTGAGAAACTAATTTGAATATTTTGATGTTTGGCTCAATAGTTATTTTTTTTAAATATTTTTAAATATTTAAGGTAGGTGACGTGGCAGTGGCACAAAAGATTATGTCGTTGCCTCACTAGTAAAATTTAATCTGTCAACACAACGTCATCCATCTCACATCTGTCATTGTAAAAATAGACGTCATACTTAATCGAATCCTAGCTTATTTGTATACATTTAATTATTTACAAATACAAAGTTATTTTTCGAAATTACGACTGAATCAGTGAATATTGAAGAGTGTTGAGATAATGTAATGAGATTTATTCGAGAATAAGAGGCAAGTCGCAGGAATAATACGCACATGAATCCGAAAATGTCTATGACACTGATTACTAGTTAGTAGGATTAATGTCTTGTGATCTCTACACACACTCGGATGTGTATCTCCGGAGTTGTGGCGAGTTTCAGCAAACTTGTTGATAGCACGCCGCGAACAGAAGCTAATGTCACTTATTCGGAAAATGTTTGTTTGTTCTGTTTGTTGTTCAGTGGTTGCGTGAGATTGTAGTTGTAAAGCAAGACATACTTCTTCAAGATATTACAATGCGCCAGCGGCTGACCGTTTAAACTTGTTTCAATAAGCTCATCATGACGCCGAATATTTACACGCTATCCATTTATTTATTTCATGCCTGCTTCATGAGCTCATGACGCAGGATTTTATGTCGTGATGTTGACGTGTAAGCGTTTGTTTGTTTATTCTCTTTATTGACTCACACCGACAAGCGCCGTGCCAGGCCGCGCGGGTCCCGGCCGGAGTCGCACGATATGACGCCAGTTTATCTCCGCGCGCTGAGTAATGGCGATCACGACTCGACCCTCGCTTGTGACTCCTCTGATCCCCGCTAATCTCTGGATTATCAGCTCACAGCGCCGTCAGCCCCTTGACAGCTGACTCTTGTTTCCGTTAACGCGAGCCTATCCATAACCTGATACAGTCAACTCCAGGTACAGGGTAACAGTTTCACTTTGTCATCGCCTGTATTTTGTAACGGTAAAGGTGCTTTTCATAGTTAAAGTGTTAACTGACATTTGGTTGACCGTACGTTCCCTAGTCGAGCAGAGGATTGATTGGATTATAAATTCATAATGTATTTGAAACTGTTTTTATTTTCTTTTATTAATATGTAATTATGTACCTACGCCTATAATTTGTGTTAACATTAGAAGTAATACCTAAATACTGTTTTAATCTAATGAAATAACAAAAAAAACAGCTAAATATTATATGCTGTATAAGTAAGTTAATCTAAACTCCATTCCACTCTGATCATAACTTGAACACAATAATACGGAAGGTGGTGCGCGGCGGTACTTACATCGAAGAGTCACAGACACAAGCAACGCAGCTGAACGTCTGAGCCATGAGCCCAGCGGAGCGTGTGCCCGTGTGCTCTGCCTGAAGGGGAATACGTCTCATTCACTTGTATATGTAGGTAGGAACTTTAAGTAACTATAATATTTATCGTTACGTGCTCTAGCGTCCGCTTTCGAGATTGGTGAGCATCTTGGGTTCGATTTCCAGGTGAGGCAAAGTGTTGGATGGGTTTTTATATCAGGAATTTCTCTGTGCGCGACTCGAAAGTGCTCGGTGTACGACTGCTGGGCTCGCTTGCGGGACTTCAATGGGAATACAAGCGCGGCGTGCCGGCGTCAAGTATATATGACGTATAAACAGTGCGTGATCAACACGCTATTATTATAAGTGCAATAGTAATGGACATTGTTAATTAATGTGTATTTAATCCGTGACGGCCGGCTTCCGGAGCTAATCCGCCGACATCGCATAATCCACTCCAGAGATGCCGCCCCCCCCCACAACCGCGGTGAGGGGAGAGCGGGGACGACAGGATCAAAGGGCCAACCGCGCCGGTGCGCCCCACTCTCCCCGCGACCACTTTTTTTTTACCCAAGCAGAGAGATTAAACCTTTTTAAATAAGTATATTATTATAATGCACAAGATATTATACCGTTTACAAATCCCCTTTTGATGCGCGGGACAGCAACCTCGAAGGTCTCACTATAACTCATCACAGGTGAGTTAGTAGTTGAACTTTCCAATGTAACTGCTGTGCTGTTTATACCTTTGTGCTATTCCAAAAAAACTGTAATAGTAACATTCGTTTATATCTCGGCACTAGCACCTGACGGTCCTGTCTGCCCCCCGGCGGCGTGTCGATTCATTACATTTGTTGGGTAAGTACTGCTCCCTTTGATGTCTCCGTTATCTGCCTGTCCACAGAACACTACACAAAATAAACAGTGTAGCGGTCGAATGTTGTAGGAATGTTTCTGTAGAGATCCGGGTACATCGGAAAGTTCCGCCGGCATCGAAGAGGTTATGAAGCGCGCGGCGAGAGCGGGGGGCGCGCGGGGGTGCGGCGGAGGGGAAGCAGCTGAAACCCGACCACTTCAAGAAAATACCTTTAAAATATTCGCGAGTGGCCGAACTTGGTAATCCTTGCTCCGGATGCTTGCCCATGAACCAGGGCTCCGTGAGGGGGCAGGCTCCGGCGCACAGATCTGAACGTGCGTTATTAGCAATCACACATTTGCGTTATTAGCAATCACGTTTTTCATTTACCCGGCTTAAAATTAAATTCATTGTCTTTGATTTATTGTTTTTCTAACACATTAATACGTATAGCTGTAAAGCTTATACATACTTATAGCAGTTTAAAAGCTAATATCATACGTCAACATAACATACGTTTTAGAATATTATAATTTGAATAATATATTATATCATTCAAATTATAATATTCTTGCGTATCCTTCAGTAAATCTACCTACAATACAGACCGGCCACATACATACGGAATTACGTTTCGGAGAAAATTTCGAACGGAGAACTACTGTAAGTACGTATGTGATAGATCCTTGATTTTGTATGGATTTACTGCCTTCGAAATTCCGAATCGATATTTCGAAACGGAATTGCATATGTATGTGGCCGGTCTTTACTTATGGATTTTGATACAGATCGTACACATATATAATATATTATGTAAGTACTTATGTAGTTACGGTTATGCAGATTACGAGATAAGCGCACCCACACACGAGTACATGAGGTTACTTATGTAGGCGCTTAACCCAATACATTGATTAACGGCTCGTGCAGACCGGCGAGTAATCGCGCGCGCGACAGGCAGCGCGACCCTCGCCGCGCCCGCGATATCGCGCCAGTCAGCCCGAGCCTTAAATGCTATGTCAACTCTGCTGAAGCACGGGAGTGACGACGACACACACGCGGTGCGCGCGGGGCGGGTAGCGGGCGCCACTCACCCCGGATTTTACACATTGGTTTTCATAGGACTTCCGGGACCGCTTCCAAAAAAAACATTCTTGACAAATATGAAATGTTCCTGCGGCCATCGGGAACTCGGTGGGTTCCAGCAAAGATTCAGTTCGTCACAGACAATATCGATAATACCTTTTGAGAATCTTATTTTGAAAAGTTCGTTGACTGACCGTTCTGTAACATCCAAGTGCTACTTTCTTAATTCGTTCAGAAAAGTTCTCAACAATGGCGTCGAAAAATCAAATTAAATGTCAGAACGAATTAGCAGAAAATAAATACTTAATAGAGTTGTCGCGTGCAGCGAATGGGTTAAGTTTGCAGAGAGGCATTTCTTATGATGTTCAGTTATTGTAGCGGGCGCGCGCCGGACACGCTTGATCTCGATTTTTAATTAAGAGCAACGTTTTATAAATACAATATCCCCGCTTCGCCTTTGTTTAATCGCTTCGAGGAAATATTGGTTGTCTTTTTAATTTCCATCAGATTGACTTCAATAAATCTCATTTCTTGAAAACGGCACCTCTTTCCCGCACCCTTTATCGGGCCCCTTATGCGGGCCCCGCTAGTCCGCACAAAATTCACGCCATTTATCGAATAGGCTTTCGCACAATAATAAAATAATAATAATAATAAAAATCTTTATTACGCAAAAAAGGTACACAAAATCGCATTAAAGTTACACATACTTTTATAATACAATATACAGTGGTAAAACTCTGACCTCTGTACTAGGGGAATACCTGTATCACAGAGATCAGTGCCCTCATAGGTTGGCCCAACAGTGTCACTGAACAGTGAACAGGGAAGAGTAAGGTACATTTTTTTTATTTTTATAAAGGTATCATATCAATTATATGAAACTAAAGCAAAAAAAAAGTAAATAAAAACAAAAAAAGGAAAAAAAAGAAACACAAAAATTAAAAAAAAAGAAAAGGTTATGTAAGTGAATTGGTATGTTTTGGTGTAGCCTGGGATCGTACGTGTGGATGTATGTGTATGAGGGTGTGATGAGGTGTGCTGGGGTATGTGTGTGTGTGTGTGTGTGTGTGTGTGTGTGTGAGTGTGTGTGTGTGTGTGTGTGTGTATGTGTGTATGAGTGAGTATGTGTGTTTATTAAACTAAGCGTCCCATTACCAGTTCCTCCGTCTTCTGATAGTCTAAGTTAATGAGGAACTTTTTTAAGGCGGATTTGCATTGGTGCTTGGTAAAGGAGAAGATATTAATCTTTTTATTTATACTATTGTAAAGTTTAGCACCATTAACATAGTATTGTCGGTCAGCAAAAGACGTATTTCGGCGTTCCACATCAAATATACGATGTTTGAGTCTACAAGTGGGGGGAAAGAGAGGTCGACACAAGTGTTTACGGAGAACAGAGCCTAGCATAACTGTTAGAACTTCTGTCTTCTCATACAGAAGTTTGGTGGAAAACCGTCGGGGCAGGGAAAGCATGACCTTCAGGACAGCTCGTTGCGCTCGCTCCAGCCGGGTAAAAGCACTTCCCGCGGCTCCTCCCCATACGGGTATGGAATAGGCTAAGATTGACTGGCACAGAGCTAGGTAAACCATTTTTAAAGTTTCCCTATCGGCAGAAGCACGTAGTTTTCTAAATATAAAAATTAGCCTACGTGTCCTGTTTGAGAGTGCGTCAATGTGCTTATGCCATTTAAGGTTCTGGTCTATATATACTCCCAGATATTTAACCTCGTTCGCCCTGGATAAAGCCAAGCAGTTGCAGTCAGTCGTTGAAGAACATAGGTGGGCTTTAAGACTGTAAGATATCGGCGGCAACTGATTCGATTTGATGGTAAAGGGAACATAAACTGTTTTGCTGACATTTAAAGTTAGTAAACTGTTGTTTAACCATTGCATAACAGATGATAGTGCAAGCTCGGCATTACGGTAGCAATCGTCCCAATCCCTACCATCTATTAGCAAGGCTGTGTCGTCGGCGTAGGTAACTATACTGCAGTGTTTCAGAGGGAGCTTGCATAGATCGTTTATGTAGATAAGGAAGAGGGTGGGCCCCAAGATACTGCCCTGCGGAACGCCGTAAGCGATATTAAGTTCGTCACTAACATAGTCTCCGATCTTGACAACCTGAGACCGGTTATTGAGATAATCTCTGAAGATGTCCAAAACCACACCCCGAATTCCTACTCTTTCCATTCTCTCCAGCAAGCTGCGCACAGGGACGGTGTCAAAGGCTTTGGACAATGGACAACATTCAACACTCCCGCTGTTTATTCGTTGCTAACTCATTGTATACAATAAACTTCTTTACACTATGACATAGTGTCGTAAACGTTCAGATACATAGTGACTATGTATCTGAACGTTTGATCAAAAAGCGGCGCTAGAGAGCTCTTCTTCAATATTTTAATAGAACGGAAATCTAAACTTCGCGGGGAAATGTTTTGTATGTGATTCATGCGGAAAGCGGTCAATACACAGGGAAATAGTGGTCAGGGTTGACTATTTACAAGCTTACCGTTGCAGTAACTAAATGCATCAAACAGTTTTTTTTTCTTCAATAGGTACGTAAACTTTTAGACTAGATAAGTACCTATACCTAACTATACAAATCTACAAAACTGCTCGTATTGAACAAATTATACCACGTTTCGCCCCAAATATAGCCCTGAGTGTATATATTTTGTGGGTTAAGGCTCCTGCAAACAGGCGCTACGCGACAGTGCGACGCTACTTTTAACAATTACCGGTGTCGCGTCGCGCAACAAAAGATCATCACAATAAACTAAGTTATTCATCGTTCACAGTATTTTGAGGCTAGAACAAAATACATATAAGTTAGTTGGCAGTAAAGTGAAGTGCGTCACAAACAACGGCGAGTCGTTTGATAGAGTTCGGTCATGGCGGCCGTAACTCAACGCAAACTTTTTTGTTTTGCACGTCGATCACTTTGTATGGTAATGTTCGCTTCTTACATCGGTAGCGAACGAGACGAGCGAACTTTGAGCGTGAAACTTTGTCACGCAATAAAACTGTCGACGGGAGAGGAAAACACGTCGAGTGGTGGTCGAGCGTGACGGCGGCGGCATCATACGACGAGACGTAATGTGTTCGTTGGTCAGTCGGCGACGCGAGTCGACGTGTCGCGACAGGTGTCGTGTTTATTGGTAGGTACAGTCAACAAAGCTATTTGGTATACAGGCAGCTAACTTTAAACTACTTTAAAAAATGTTGTGAGTATGCTGGGTAGTCATTTCTTTTACTCGCTTTAAGTACCTATGCCATATGCTTAAAAAGCGATTACGCACACAATAAAAATGAATATTGGCAGTGTAGTGAACTTAAATAAGAATAATGCCAATATTGATATCCGATAGGACCATGTACAAAGGTGCGCGCCTCCTGAACGGCTAAACAGAGAACTCTTTCAGTTAATTCAAAGATCAAGATCCTCCTTCGGAAGACCAATACGAAATACAACGTACGTCAAAATAAAGTAGATTAAATTGCTCCCACGTACGCAACGCGTTTGCACACATTACGTGCGTGGGACCTTTTTGTCTCTACCTTAAAAGTGTCACGAAGACGAACGCCAACAACCACTAGGGCACGTCCACTAACCATGCGCCACACGCCACACGATACGCGCGACGCTACACGCCACGCGCCATTACGAAGGCACCGAGACGTCAAGGGGGCCCCTTGTCACATGATTTTAACAACAACAATGTTCTGTTCTTCCTTTTCATTAATCTCTTGCCACTATATCAAACAACGACTATACAGATACATTTTGTAACAAATCGCAATGTCGCTCGCCGCAGCGGGTGCTAGGAAGCAGCGAAGAGGCGAGGTGGCGAGGTGGCGAGGTCGCGTAAACCATGTGCAATGAAACTCGTCCGTATGAGCGGCAACAATGCGCTATAATCCACATTTTCATTGAACACTCGCTGGTTGGTCGACGTTACATAAAACATTCAGCTGCTCTTTTATCCGACTTTCAGTGAAGTATTTTGTGGTGGCTACAGGCGGCTGCACGTTCATTGTCGCCCCAACTCCTGCCTAATGGCGAATGTCAGCGGCCGCGGTCTAATTAAAATATTGCCGGTTCCGCAGAATATATACAACAAAGCGTTGCGCGTCACATATTTCACGCGAACATTGTGTGCGCCGCGCCGCCCGCTCCCGCGGGGATCACCGCCGCCGATGAAAATATAACAACGCCGCGCAACGCGCCGCTATATTTACCTGCTTTTCTTAATAATACATGTACATTCTGTACGTTGTTTCTTACGTATTCTGTACGTAGATAATAGTTTTATAAAATTTCGTTTCACATATTTTTTTGCCGTATTATTTGCCGCATTTCATAGAATGTACTTACTTTGAAAAAATTTAAATAATTGATTTTTGTTACAAATAAAATGTAATAGTTCGATACTCATACCATAGAATAACAAATCAAATATTCTTTATCCTCATTGTTTAATTAATATAAAACTCATTACTAACTTATAGAGAAACACTAAAATATCAGGAAAAATTATATTCAGGAAATTCAACTACCTGGCCATATTACTCTTCACACTTACTTATTTTATTTCGCATGTTCCATTCATGTTTTGGTTTCCCGGGCCCAGGATGATTTAAACACCCTTTTTTCATGGTTGAATAGAACGTATTAACGATCAATATTTCTAAAACGTGCGTTTATTGTTTACCTAAACCAAAAAATGTAATAATACAATACGTTTTGTTTCCATGTTCTGCAATAGTCCTGCACCAACCGGGGATTGTCCTTGGCTGCACTTGCATAGTGCACAGTGCAATCGGTTGATGCACCATTTCATTAAACGTTTAAGGGGCCTCTGCGAGTTGGCTTCGGCCCGTCGTAAGCCTTCCAAAGGTCCGGGACCCCAGGGTCCCGAGATATGTAAAAGACATTTTTAATAATAATAAAAAAAAATTGAGGCTCTCGTTAGGCGATTGGATCGAGGGCCTGATTCAGAAGATACGGCTCGCATTGTGAGGAGGTTCCTGTCTCTGCAACCCTGACCACCGGTAGCTTGGACCCTGCTCCCGACACCGGCGGAACACTATTTTTTATATTTTTAAATGTTTTTTTGATTACTTTACGAAATATTTAAAAATGAATTAAACATGTTGACAAAGACTTAATAAACGCAATAATAATAAAATCTTTTATTTACAGACTACATAGGCCCCCATTGTGTTGTATCTAAATTAGCTTATAAACTATGTTAGTAAAATAGACATAGAAAAAAAAAAGGTAATGTTATAGGTATTGACCACAGATAGTTTCATCAAGCCCCATGTTAGTACATGAAGCTTGATAAACCTATCCATGGTAGGCCCATCCAGCCTTTCGGCAAAAAACCTCAAAATAGTGTTGGAGCTTCCTCCCACTCTGCGTGTCATCGACGCCACCTTCTTACGCATTATTGCAAAATAGTCGTCAGTGTGTGCGTCGGCGAACATACCTACCTGACGCACTACAATAGTGTGGAAGCCTCAACAGCACCTTAAAGGTATTATTATATTGGTATACTCCCAGGGCATTGTTTGCTTTTTGGGTATGATTAGCCCAAAGGCTGCTGATGTAAAATGTTTGGCAGTACCTTTTTTTTTTTTTTTTGGGTGGGAAATCATCAGATAACTTCTCCCGCTCTGGGCGGAGCGGGAGGGCGTGTCAGACTCTTACTGACTAAAACCCACCCGTGTTCCTTCAG
This sequence comes from Eupsilia transversa, assembly GCA_914767815.1. Classification (NCBI taxonomy): domain Eukaryota; kingdom Metazoa; phylum Arthropoda; class Insecta; order Lepidoptera; family Noctuidae; genus Eupsilia; species Eupsilia transversa. The sequence continues at coordinate 220,973 of OU611889.1, forward strand.
TTGCCTGTGTTGCCAGGGGCCACGGTATCCCTTTCGGACTTTCCCGCAACCCCGGCAGGCATCGGCCCTGGTGGGCCCCGCCATTGGTGCTGACATCTCTTTGAGGCGCGCGTGGAACACAACGCGCCGTCGACCCGGGCCTGGTCCTTATCGGGGGCGAGCTACCCATTGCTCACCGCCCGCAAGCCCGCGCCTACGGTGGCCGGGAATCCTCCAGGGAGTCCCGACGCCCAGGGCGTCTCCTACGGCGGCTAGGCGCGTGAGAGCGCGAACTTTGCCTCTCCCTCACGCGCTCCGCCTCCTCCTTTGCGAGCATTACTGCTTCGCAGAAGGAGGGTTTAGCAGTACCTAAGCCTTGAATAGTGTCATTTTTACTGATCCTGAGCAACCAGCAAACCTTCGAGCCACCATATTTCCCCTCACAGCCAAAGCCCTGGGCTCCCTTTCCTTATCTGTGTCGTCTTTCAGGTCTTCGGTAACAATGTGGCCCAGTGTTACCGGAGGGATATATGATAGAGTTTTATTTCTACCTCTAAACACCAACAGTTCTCTCAGGGTTGTACTTCAGCCCATACTGCTCTGCATACCCGTCACAAATAGAAAGCAACTTTCTCATTCCACAGATAGATGGGCTCAGAAACACCATGTCGTCTGCGTAGCTCAAGTTATTTAAACTAACCCTATCTATGTGGCATCCCACATGTGTGGAGCTCAACAAGTCATTTATTAACATAAATGTTAAATAGTCTTGGGGAAGTAAGACCTCCCTGTCTTATACCACACTCTAGTTTGTAGGGGTCAGACAGCGCATTTGACCATTTTCCAAGGTTTCTCTGCTTCTCATACCACATAGATAACCCGTGAGGGTTACCTTGTCAAGTAATACAGTGTATTATTTAGTGATAAATTCAGTGCCGCGAGACCAGGTCAAACATTGGTCCTTCGAGCCGGATGTGACTGTTGTCACAGAGTTAGGGTCGTCGGAGAAGGGCGCCGACACAGTAGTGGATCGCTGCTGATGGTGCCAAGGTGCTGGTGAGTTGTGCACCGAGGTGGAAACACCCAGTTCGAGAGGAGCGGCGGCGGAGCAGTTCGAGAGCGGCGGGAGCGGCAGCGGCATCGGAACAGTTCGAGAGCGGCGGAGCAGTTCAAGAGCGGCGGGAGCGTCAGCGGCAGCGGAGCAGTTCCAGAGCGGCGGGTGCGTAAGCGGCAGCGGAGCACCTCGAGGGCAGCAGCAGATCCAGTGCGCGCGTTCAGCAGCGCCAGTGCGCGCGCTCAGCAGCACCAGTGCGCGCGTTCAGCAGCGCCAGTGCGCGCGCTCAGCAGCGCCAGTGCGCGCGCTCAGCAGCGCCAGTGCGCGCGTTCAACAGCGCCAGTGCGCGCGTTCAGCAGCGCAAGTGCGCGCGCTCGCGCGCTCAGCAGCGCCAGTGCGCGCGTTCAGCAGAGCCAGTGCGCGCGTTCAGCAGCGCCAGTGCGCGCGTTCAGCAGCGCCAGTGCGCGCGTTCAGCAGCGCCAGTGCGCGCGTTCAGCAGCGCCAGTGCGCGCGTTCAGCAGCGCCAGTGCGCGCGTTCAGCAGCGCCAGTGCGCGCGTTCAGCAGCGCCAGTGCGCGCGTTCAGCAGTGCCAGTGCGTGCGCTCAGCAGCACGAGTACGAGTGAAGCAAGCATCAGAACGAGATCGATCAGCGCAGTACGAGCTGTGCAGCGGCGGTGGTGTCGACAGTACGGCGGTGGTGTCGACAGTACGAGAGCAAGGCGAGCGACGGAGCTATACGTCGCGTCGCGCAGAATAGAGGCCAACAGGGTGCGTGAGTGCAGTGAAAAATTTGTGAGTAACTATCTTTAATTAGTTTAAGATTGTAATAGAACTTCTAAGAAGACTCTGAGCTTATATATACTCTTTCGTTATCATGGAGTCATTATTAAGGTTACAACTTGATGTTAAAAATACGATAGAGAAAGGGAAATCTAATTTCAAAAAATCTCCCAAGGAGAGAATAACTCTGGGGTATATTGAAACCCGATTAGAATCGTTAGAAGTACAATGGGCAAGGTTTTGCGATACCCATAGGAAAATAATTGAAAAATCCTCAGTAGATGAACTGAAAGGTACATATTTTACGTCCGATATCTATGATAAAGCCGAAGAAATCTATATTACATACAAATCGGAATTAAAGGATAATCAATTACTATTCGCACAGTCTGTAACAAAAGAACCGCGGGAACAAATGATATCTACCAATGATAATAAATTTTGTAATGTTAGATTACCCAAAATCAATATTCCGCCGTTTTCTGGAAAGTACGAAGAGTGGACTAGTTTCCGGGACTTGTTTAGATCGCTCGTTCATTTCAATAAGACCATAGATGATGTACAGAGATTGCACTATCTTAAGGGATGTTTAACGGGTGAAGCCGAACAGCTGCTCAGACAAATACCCATAACTGCGGCCAACTATTCCATATGTTGGGAACAGTTAGAACATAGATATAATAATAAACGGCACTTAGCGAATTGTATATTACAACGATTGTTTGAGCAGAAAAGAGTGAGTACAGAGTCAGCTGTAACGTTAAAGCATCTCTTGGATACAACCACTGACTGTATGAGTGCGTTAGGTAATATGGGCATTGATGTTACCACCTGGGACATAATTGTAATTCACATTGTCTCAGCTAAGCTAGACCAAGAAACCCGCAAGCAGTGGGAATTGAAGGTTGCCTCCGAAGAGACAAATGACCTACCAACTTTAGGCCAGTTCAAGATGTTCCTTGAAAGTAGGTTTAGGGCCCTTGAGTTTGTCGAACCGCAGAAGGCAACGGGACAGTGGCGTAGTCGTTCACAGATAGAACGATCAGATCAGAAGGTCATGCTTGTCACAGATAGAAAGAATTCCACCCCCTTAGGACAGGAAAAAATAGGTTGCGAGAATTGTGGTGAAGGTCATAAACTATGTTTTTGTGAGCCTTTTATAAAGATGGATGCCTCTCAAAGGAGACAGTTTGTGCAAGATAAAAGGATTTGTTTTAATTGTCTAGGCGGTAATCATTTAGTTTATCAATGCAAAAAGTCAACGAATTGTAGAATCTGTAATAAGAAACATCATACGCTGTTGCATATGGATACTCATAGTTCTAATAAGCCAAGTTCGGAGTCGGCTAGCAGTGGTACCTCAGGTAACCCAACATCAATAGTATCCTGTGTTTCTACTAAGGAAACAATTAGTACTAGACAAGTATTATTAGCTACAGCATTGGTTCAGGCACAAACATCTTCCCGGAATTATCAGGTAGTTCGAGCATTGTTAGATCAGGGGTCCCAGGCTTCGTTTGTCACTAAAGCTACGGTACAGCTTTTACGGTTAAAGGGAGTTCCAGTTAGGGGTATCGTTTCAGGGCTCGGTAGTAACAAGACTACAATAGCCAATCACACGGTCACATTGATCTTGAGATCGGTTACAGATCCTCAGTTCGAGTTCGAAGTAAAGGCATATGTGTTAAAAAACATAACTACGTACCTCCCTGAGAAACAAGTGCCGCCTCTTATATGGTCTGAGTTAAGGCACATATCGTTAGCAGATCCTCAGTACAGTGAGCCGAATAAGATCGACATCTTGTTGGGCGCAGATATTTATAGCAAAATAATTAAACAAGGTTTAAAGAGAGCGCCCACAGGGTCGCTAGTTGCACAGTGTACAAGATTAGGTTGGATTCTATCTGGTACAATACAAGCGGATAACGAATCACATTTAGTACCCAAAGTTACTTCGTTGCACGCCCACGTCGAACAAACCGATCTCTTAAAACAGTTCTGGGAGATTGAAGATCAACTGCCCCACACTGAAAGGTTATTTACAGAACAAGAGCAGAGATGTGAAGAGCTGTTTACAGCTACAACATCGAGGTCTACTGACGGTCGTTACATAGTGCAGCTGCCATTCCAAGAGTCAAAACCGTCTTGTGTAGGTGGTAATATAAAAGAAATAGCAATGCGTCGTTTCACCGCATTGGAAAGAAAGTTGGCAAGAGATCAAGACCTAAAAAAGGAATATACAAGGGTCATGGAGGAATATCTACAGTTAAATCACATGAGGAGAGTACAGAAACCAGACGGTAAGTTAAATGAAGCTGTTTACTTACCACATCATGCAGTAATTAGAGAAGACAAGTCCACCACCAAAGTCCGCGTAGTGTTCGACGCTTCCTGTAAAAACAGCAAGGGTGTATCACTTAATGATACGCTGATGGTGGGCCCTACCTTACAGTCAGATTTGAGACACATTATACTTCGTTGGAGGCTTCATCGTATAGCACTTACAGGGGATATAGTTAAGATGTACCGACAGGTGAGAGTTGCCAGCGAACATGTGGCATATCAACGCATATTGTGGCGCAACAGTCTCGAGGAAGAGGTTCAGGATTACGAGTTACTTACCGTGACTTTTGGTACTGCTTCCGCTCCGTACCTGGCAGTAAAGGTTTTGCATCAGGTCGCATTAGACAACCACAAAGAGTTTCCAAAGGCATCTGAAAGGGTTCCCACTAGTTATTATATGGATGATCTAATGACAGGATGTTCTACGGTAGAAGAGGGAAAGGAATTGTACCTAGAAATGAAGGAATTATTAAGTAAAGCAGGATTTCAACTACAGAAATGGAATAGCAACAACAAGGAATTACTTAAGGAAATAGAGTCATGTGAGAGTAGGGAAGAGAAAGAGCTAATGGTAGATCATACTAAAATATTGGGACTTACCTGGTGTCGGAGTGCAGATGAGTTCAAGTACACAGTGCAGCTTCCATCAAGATCTGAAAGGGTAACTAAACGCAATATCATTTCTGATATTGCGCGTTTGTTTGACCCCTTAGGCTGGATAGCGCCCAGTATAATACTGGCTAAAATACTTATCCAGAAACTGTGGTTATCAGGAACAGGCTGGGACGATGAGGTACCTGAAACAATAAGACATGAGTGGGATACTTACCGTAACGATTTAATACAGCTTCATAAGGTGCGGGTTCCTAGATGGTTAGGAGTATCAAACAAGGCCCAAGTAGAGTTGCACGGGTTTAGCGACGCGTCAAAGGCAGCCTATGCTGCGGTTGTCTATACTCGTTATGTAGATAGTTCAGGCAAAATTAATATTACACTTTTAGTAGCCAAGACCAAGGTCGCACCAATAAAAACTGTAAGCATTCCGCGACTGGAACTCTGTGCAGCATTGCTTTTGACCCGTTTATTATCGGATGTGGCTAAAGCAATGAATATTGAAAGGGATAAGGTCCATGCCTGGACAGATTCGACGGTAGTCCTCGCATGGTTAAATAGTCACCCCAGTCGATGGAAGACGTTTGTAGGGAATCGAGTGTCAGAAATCTTAACAACACTTGAAGCAGATCAATGGTCGCACGTGTCATCAAAAGACAATCCGGCAGATCATGCATCAAGAGGTGTATTACCCACATTGCTATCCGAAAGGGAGCAATGGTTTAGGGGGCCAAGGTTTTTATACAATGCAAATATTAGATATAATAGACCAGGTAATTTAGATGTACACTTAGAAGAAAATATTAAGTGTCATTTAGCTCTAAGCAAAGAAAATTCACCATGGGTCAAGTTTAGCTCGCTAAGGATATTATTAAGAGTAGTAGCGTTGTGTAGGATTTTCGTTCATATTAAATGTAAGATTAGAAATGATAGGTTTAAGTATTTAAGTAGGTCGGAGTTAGATGAGGCGTTAAAATGTTGTATAAGACGGTGTCAAAGAATAGAGTTCAAAACCGAATATGACCAGTTAAAACAAAGGAAACCATTAATAGATAAATCAAGTAAACTTAAAGCACTGTGTCCGTTTCTAGATAAGGATGATATAATCCGTGTTGGTGGCAGACTACAACAAGCCTTTCTGTCCGATCAACAAAAGCACCCTATAATACTTCCACATAATGCGCATCTCACAAAATTGTTAGTTGCTGATTCCCATGAGCGTACATTACATGGTGGTCCTCAGATGATGATCAACTTTATTAGATCAGCTTATTGGGTTATTAGATTGAAGAGTGCAGTAAAAGGTCACGTACGTAGGTGTGTAACGTGTGTAAAGACCAAGGCTGAAACCTACAATCAGCTAATGGGATCACTTCCCTCGGCACGTTGTACTCCAACTAGAGCATTTCTACATAGCGGAGTGGATTATGCAGGTCCAGTTCAAATTCGTACGGCCAAAGGCCGAGGTCATCGTTCACATAAAGGATATATTTGTGTGTTCGTATGTATGGCTACTAGGGCCATACACTTGGAAGTAGTAAGCGATATGAGTACATCAGGTTTCCTAGCAGCATTCCGTCGATTCGTAGCTAGACGTGGACATTGCGCACAATTATGGAGCGACAATGGAACAAATTTCGTCGGGGCTGCAAGAGAGCTCAGAGAGATACTTGCTGTCCAGCAAGATAGTGCAGCGCAGGTAGAGGCACATGGAACTACGTGGAATTTCATACCTCCCCGTGCTCCAAATTTCGGTGGACTATGGGAGGCAGCAGTGAAATCCACGAAGTTTCATTTAAAACGCGTGATCGGAAACACTACTCTGACATACGAGGAGATGAGTACTCTATTAAGTCAAATAGAAGCATGTCTAAACTCTAGACCTATTACCGTCATTAGTGGAGAAGATATTAATGAACCTATGCCATTGACCCCTGGTCACTTCCTAATTGGGGAATCATTAATTAATGTTCCTAGTGCCGATTATACAAATTCCAATATTAGTTCGTTGTCTCGGTGGCAGCACACACAAAAAATGTTACAAACCTTTTGGCAGCGTTGGTCCACTGAGTATTTGAGTGGTTTAGTTCATCGATACAAATGGTCTCGTCAAGTTCCAGAGCCCAAAATCGGGGATGTAGTGCTAATTAAAGAGTCAGACTTACCTCCTGCTTGTTGGTTCCTTGGTAGAATAGTAGAAAAACATCCTGGTCTGGATGGTATAACGAGGGTGGTAACATTACGCACTAGTAAAGGTCTCTTGAAGCGTCCGACTTCAAAATTATGTATTCTACCAGTAAACGAATAAACCTTTTATGGCCTTATTTACCAAGTAATTCTTGAAATTCTTATTTGGTTTTAATGTTGTCGCAAGTTCTTGTTAAAGGGTGAAGTGTTAATTAAGTTTATATTTGTACTTATAGTTAAATATTCGAAAGATAGTACATAGTTGTAAGATTATTAAGGTTCAAGTCCACTTTTAACGTGTATTAAAATTTGCAATTAGATTCTAAGTTCTTACTGTTTGTATATTCGTAGTGTAATGTGTAACAGGCTACCACTTACCAAAGACACTATTTGAATCCAAGTAGTCAGTCAAAGATCAAATTTTAATAGTATTCAAGTTTAAATGTCAATGATAAGGACATTCTGCAATAATGTCCTTGGTGGGCGGTATGTTCAAGATCTAACATTATATTTACAACATTGTTAACGTCAATCATCTGGCGTATATGTTCATAGTACTTAAGTCGTTGGATAGATGGCGTTGTGCAATTACGTCATCTTTTTATCACTCGCTGTTAAGAGTCTCCGGGCCCTAATGACCCTCTGTGGTATATCCAATTTTGTCAGTTCAATTTCAAGTTTGTTGAATAAAAGAATTCATCAAGTAATACAGTGTATTATTTAGTGATAAATTCAGTGCCGCGAGACCAGGTCAAACAAATAGTCTTGGGGAAGTAAGACCTCCCTGTCTTATACCACACTCTAGTTTGTAGGGGTCAGACAGCGCATTTGACCATTTTCCAAGGTTTCTCTGCTTCTCATACCACATAGATAACCCGTGAGGGTTACCTTGTTGGCATCCAACTGCAGATTCCAAAACATTGTTGTTGAGATAATATGTCTGATGGACTCACCCGGACGGTGCCATGCCCGACACACGTCAACCGTCCCGTCCCACCCTTCATAATATGTCTCCGGTAGTTATTCGCTCAACTTCGTACATAATTGCTCAGAGGAAACCTTCAGTTTCCCCGAAAAGGTCAAGTTCCACCGAAACGTAGCCAGGATACGGACGCTAAAAAATCTACACCGGGCTCGTGAAGAGCCCGATAGAAGCGCCCGTGAAGCTCCTTGCTTTGCCATAACTCGTTGCGGTCATCTGTGGTAAGTACCACAGGTTTGCGCCAGTTCTCTTAAGCCATGGAGAGCGGGGGAGAGATTTCCTTTATTTCATTGTTAAACTTCATGTTTATTACCTCAAGGAATAAGATTTTTCATACAAACTTTCATCCCCTATTTGACCCCCTTAGGGGTTGAATTTCAAAAAATGCTTCCTTATTCCTTGCCTACATTATAAAGGGAACCTCTGTGCAAAATTTCAGCTTTCTAGGTCCAAGGGTGTGGGCTGGGCGTTGTTGAGTCAGTCAGTCAGGACTTGTCTTTTTTTATTAATAGGTATAGATATAGATAGTAGGATATGATACTTTTCCGGGATAAAAAGTACCCAGTGTGGTGCCCAGGATATTAAAGAATAATTATACCAACTTTCATCGTAATCGAACCGGTAGTTTTTGCGTGATGCCTGAACAAACAGACAGACAGACAGACAAACAAAAAAAAATATAATCAAATTTTTGGATTCGGTGTCGGTCTAGTAACACCCCCTGCCATTTATTTTTTTTATATTTTCAATGTACAGAATTATCACTTCTACAGATTTATTATAAGTACCTATAGATAATAATTATTATATCCGACCAAGTAATTCGAAAAATAATCAGTGCAATATAACGATCGTGATGGTGATCCTACACGAATACTGTGGAAAAGGATGATTGAGTCTTTTTTTATGACTATATTATAATTAGATAGCTTACATAGTTTAAACTATTTTTTAACATGTTGTACTAATTTATGCATTTATTTTATGCTTATTAAATATTAAAATAGAATAGAAACATTATGTACTATATAATGTTCCTATTCTATTTTATTATACACATATTATAAATGATCATCTTAAAGAATCTATACCCCTGTGTAGTTATTTTAAAAGTAGGTAATCAGTGCAATAGGTATAACGATTAAAATTACAAGCACAATATTATTTGGTGGGACGAACGGGAATACCTGATACAATTAATAAGTTATTCCCGTTCATCCCACTGACAATATCAGTGGGACGAACGACGAACGAACGAAAAAAATCCTGCTGTGTGGTCACCCCTGCCTTAGTACCTATTTCTTCCCAGGAATTCGATTAATATTTGACTGTTTAGTAAAGTAATCGTTAGTAAAAAAAAATTACTAAAGGATAGACTGTAGCATTCGTATATTTAATTTCCGAATCCTACGTCAATTGATTTTTCTTATGATAAACGTTTCAATTGAGACCACCTTGAATCGATTGTAGCTTTTTAATGGTTTGTTTTACAAACTAGAGGTTGAATTAACAATCGTTCAAGTACTTTTACTAACGGTAGACCCCCTAAGTAAATTTCAAATTCCATTGGCGTATCCACTCAAGGTGATCTTATGGTGATCGATTGAGGGACCACCTGCCGCTGCTAGTTCTTTTTATTCTATGAACAGGAAGGGTTGATATTCAATAGATTAGTTTTACAAATCTTTTACTAAGAGTAGTCGTTTATAGCAGTTGTAAATTTTAACTATGTTTTGAGATATGGATGCCGGTCAGTCACGACTGAGGGACTACCATTAACCGATTGTAACTTTTGAGTGGCTACTTTTACAAATAAAAGGCTGAATTTACAATTGTTTGAGAACTTTTACTAAAGACTGACGCATTCAACAGCTCTAAATTCAAATGTGGTCCCTCAATGGGAACGCAAACAATCAAATCACGTGGATTTTATCCACTAGCGTGGAAAGAGTTTTTGAAATTCGAACCTTTCTATTCAATAATTTTCTATACCGCCGGGCTACCGGCTATCCACTGAAAATGCATAAATACGTATTTCATGTCAATGCGCCAACCTCATTATTATAATAATCGCACTGGCCAGTAAGACGACTGCATGATATGTTTTTTTATTATTTTTTTTCGTTTGGCTTCGCCCGGTTTGTGCATTTAGCCAATGTCACGTTTGAGTTTGGTTCGAAGATAACAAAGGTAGGGAGGGAAACAAAACTAATGATTAAGTATGTTAAATTAACGGAATTTAGGATAGGACGGATAGATAGGATCAGTATATTTTATAAAGGTGATAATGAATACTTAATGAGTAAATTACAACTTAATATTATTAAAGTAATTAATGAGACTATATATACAGGAAAGCTATTTGTACAAAGTAAAGAAAGTACTGAGGTAGATGATATGTTTTTCTTGTACCTAGCATTTTCCTCGCTGCAGTGAGGTGAAAAGTTGTGTGTTTCGCTCGGCAGCAAAGTTATTCTGGGTCTCGTACCTTTGAAACCTTCGCAACGCTCAGGATTCTATATTTGAATCCTAGAATCCTTCGCTTGCTCAGGTTTCAATACAAGTACTCGCACCAAAAAACAACTTTGCAGCCTCTCATAACAAATAACTATTCGTCTGGCTAGTAAGTAACTTGAGAAAATTGGCAGAACTACGAGGCTTCCCTGGCCCAGCCCGGGTCGGCTCGGGTCGGCTCGGGTCGGTTCGGGTCTGCTCGGGCCGCCCGTCTACAAATATATCCAATTTCGCGGATTAGGTATAGAAACAGAACCTGTGGCAGCCATTTAAATACACAGATAAACGAAATTAAATAGCGCTTTTTTGTCTTTCGCGGAATGAGTTACAATCCCACGATGTTCCGAGAAACAAATTTTACACGCTCGGTGGGTAATTCAGATTTGTAGATAAGTAGCGGCCGCTGGTACGAAGTTATCAATTAAGGTTTTGATATTGCCATAGAAAATAAAATACTATTAAATAATTAATCAACAATCTAGCTCTAAAATATACATACATATTATTGCGATCTACTTATTGTATGTTTTGTAGTGTTACATTTATTATAATTATGTATGTTCTGATGTAGACTATATAAATAAATAAATTGTGTAGGTACAAGTTTTTAAAGGAAACAAATAGAATAATACCTACATTTTGAAATTTTTTCGCATGCTGATTCTTTGACCTAAAAATTGAACAGCCTTCCTTGTTATGTGAAGAGTCGACCAACCGCATACTCGATGAGCACTCGGACTCCACGGCCAGTGTTTCACCCCAAACGGCTCAAACATATAGCTACCAATATTGGTTGTTATATTTGCACCGTTTGAGGTTTTCTGCATCTGCAGCAACCGCCCCAACCCAGCCTGCCATGCTAGGAAGATGGAATAGCACGAGGGTGTCGACACAGGTTGCATCCCTCACCAAAGGACTAACCAACTTCCAGGGCATTATGGTAATTCTCTCTGGCCTCTTTCTATCGTCGTGTGCCAAGCCATTGGTTCTAAAACAACTGGCGACCCGGGTGACAAGAGCCCGACGGATGTTGTCATAAATGTTCGCGTGTTGTGTCAACCGACCAGCGCTCTTGCTGCAGGAAAGGCCTTAGGGCCAGGCCACAACAGTGCGTTGCGGCGTCGCATCGCACTGTTGTGGCCTGGCCCATAGTGTCCGAGGCGCTCGACTGCTTCACCGCACTGACAACGATGTGGAGCCCCGTAAGAAGCGCCCAGGCTTCTACCTAGCTAGCCGGAACGCCGCCGAGCACGTGGTGTCACCCAGCATAGTGCCTATGTTGGTAGACGGTAGGTAGCGCCTGAAGCCCAGCCAGCAGTCCAGAAAGCAGGCGGACTCGCTCAGCAGCAGTATTGGTAGACATTGAGGTTATTCCGCACCAACCTGCAAAGCGGCTCATCCCACTGTCTATGAGAAGACGGGCTCTTGGGCGGCTCCATATTCGGACTAGCCACTTTCCAGGCGTTCATCGCATCTGTCAAATACGGCACTTCAGAGTCAACCTGAGAAGTGTCTAAGATTGTTGTGGTTAACTTGTCGGTTCTGTGGACCGCGGAGAGGAACGCAGGTAAGCTTAAACTAGACATTTTGCGGACGCCGAGCCCACCAAAATGAATGGGTAGTGTAGCTAGCAGGCACGCTTTTTATTGAAGTTAGAGTAGGTACCTATTTCGTATAATTTGATCTAAAAGTTGTGGCTTCTAACATAATATAAAGAGAAAGAGCGTAAAAAATACGGAACATTTGGACCGAAACAGCATAATATCATTATCTGATAAGCGTGAATGCCGAATGTAAGTTAATTTTAGAAAATTTTACCGAAATATCGTTAATATGTTTTTTTTTTCTCATTTATACATATATTAGTCTATGGGTTCCTTCACGACCACGTCACTCTGTCAGCTCACGCACGCGGGTCCCGAACTGCGACCCAACACATGAGACCACCCTCCGTCAGCGACGCTATGGGCCTGAAGTTCATCGCTAGGGGCCGCTACATAAAAACAGCTGTGCAACACTGTTGTTTTGATATCATTTTTTTATAGTGCTCGTTTACGGAGACGTAGGTCGTCGCGCGTCGCGTACAGCGGCAGCGTGGCGTCTCGCTGTGCGTCGAACTTTTTTTCTGTTTACAGAGAGGCGGCGCGTGCAGCGGCTCGCGTCATCACACGCAAAAACAAACGTTATAGCAATGTACGATTTTGTTTATGGAGATTCAGGGCGTGAAGAGCAGCGGTATCAGCCGCTGTGGCCGCGGCGGAACTTCTAGCGTGTAGCGCATCGCTGCAGCGCAGTAGCGGGTATCGCCGTGTTCTCGCTCTGGAGCGTGCGACGCCGTGGGTAGTTACGTTTACCCAGTGAACGGAGAATTACAGAAACGCAACGCCGCGTGCGCCGCCGCCTCGATATACGTCGCGTGCGACGCGGCGGGTTAAGGTTGCCAGATGTCCGGGATTTCCGGGATTGTCCCGGAATTTTACGTCTTGTCCCGTGTCCAGTAATTCGATCTATTGTCCCGGATTCCGAAAAATTTAATCTATACTTATAATAAATCTGTAGAAGTGAAAATTCTGTACATTGAAAATATCAAAAAAATAAATGGCAGGGGGTAGTGTTGCCAGGTCCGATTGGTTTTAAATCAGGGCAGAAAGCAAAAAAAATCGGGATTTAAGGTTGTAGATCGGGACAATAAAAAAAAGCAAGTTTTTTTAGATTTAGGTTTAATTTATTGCGTCTCGCAACTAATATTACTGTAAATCTGAATTTGGCATAATGGATGGTCCACCTTAAGGACCTACTGGACGTCAAATAGCTTAGCAACATCCGCCGTTATATCGAAACTACTGCAGCATTAATTTTTAAATAAATATATGTTAAAGTTGAGGATAAATGTTAGCCGAAAACTATAATTAAACTAACATAAAAATTTCTCGCTAGAAAAAAAATCCAAAGTTACCTCCAAACAGAACAATAAACCGCTGCTATTCCAAAAATACTTCAAATTAGATCATGAAAGTTTGCATACTAACTGAACTAACTATAAAGCAGCGACTATGTTTTTTATTTTTGTGAAATTAACATTATTTTCGCCATAAAAAGCAATTACCTAAACTATTGCCGTTTTTTAGCCGCCTCCGTCGCGCTCGCACTCAGACCGCGAGTAGTATGGTGCGAGCGAGATAAAAACCTGAGGTAGCGTGGGCTCTTAAGGGGGCACCGAGCTTTTTATACATAAAAACACGATTTTATAACCCTTGTTTGAAGTAGTAAACATTTAAATTAAAATGTAGGAAAATATAATGGTATTTTTGGGCTTATATACTAGACAGTATACATGATGGAAACACGATTTGATAAATTTGGCTCGATAGAATAAATTCGCAAAGTTACCTCTTAATGAGTATTTTTTTCCTCTATATCCCTACTTTTTTATATAAATAAGTAATTTTATATTATGGTACATTTACTAAAATAAAGTTCATAGTTGAATGGAGCGTTTATACGAGATAGTTTTTTATTTAAGGGCAATATGATGAAAATAACAACGAAAAACATTAAAAAAGTGTAAGTGTGGTTATTATCTTTACTCTTTACACGTAAAGAAAAAGACAGAGACAAAGGCAAATGCTCGGTGCGCCCTTAAGGACAGTGCGGAAACCAAACCCAAAGCATATGACATAGATCAGATTTGCTGGACTAGAAGAAATTACAAAATATTACATTGAAATCGTAGTTTCAATACGACGAATGAATGGATGGACGCACGAAAATCGATTGATTGAGCGAGAGAATTTGTTCTCCAATAGCTATTTTTGCTAATAATAATGGTTTTTATTTTTGATTGATTTATCGGGACATTTAGCCTCCCGATCAGGTGCAAATCGGGACGCGTCCCCAGACCCCTGAAAATCGGGACGTCCCGCGCAAATCGGGACACCTGGCAACACTAGCAGGGGGTGTCCCTGCCATTTATTTTTTTGATATTTTCATTGTACAGAATAGAATAGATAATCAGTCTAATCAGTATAATTTGTAAGCAGTTTAAATTATTATAATTTAGCAAATATGTGTTTATTTATTAGTAATTAGTAAAACATATTCGTAAACCTTCAAAATAATTTTTGAATATTATACAGACTGCCCACGAGTACGCCACAGTGATCGAACACGTTTCGACTTGTCTATTTTTCAACATTTACCGCTTCGCTGAGGTAAATCCTAAGATTTACTGAGTGTATGTTGGTAAATGTCCGAAATTAACGATGATCATAGAACATTTCTAAAACATAGGTAAAACTTAGGATTTACCGGGAAATCTTAAGATTTACTGCACTTCGGGCTTTTACAGTAACATATATTAAGGAAATTAAAAGGAAAACTATCACAGCTAAGTAGGCTCTACAAGTTAACGAGTCATCGTCGACCAACTTAGAATAGAATAGAATAGAATAGGTCACATCTGCAGTTGCAAAAACATGTTTTTCAACTACAATGTTATGTTTTTTCTTGGGATAAATTCATCCCAGCCACGGAACCCTTCAATGTGCGAGGCCCTACACGCACTTGGCCGGTTTTATTCTATACATAGATACATATATTGAGTTTTTTGCCGGCTCATCTCCATAGGACCAATATTTTGGAACCGAGCAAACAAAACCAATAAATAATAAATGGCAGGGGGGTGTTACTAGACCGACACCGAACCCAAATATTTGATTAAAAAATTTTTTGTCTGTCTGTCTGTCTGTTTGTTCAGGCATCACGCAAAAACTACCGGTTCAATTACGATGAAACGTGGTATAATTATTCTTTAACCTGGGCATCACACTGGTAACTTTTTATCCCGGAAAAGTATCATATCCTACTATCTATATCTATACCTATTAATAAAAAGACAAGTCCTGACTGACTGACTCATCAACACCCAGCCCAAACCCTTGGACCTAGAAAGCTGAAATTTTGCACAGAGGTTCCCTTTATAATGTAGGCAAGGAATAAGGAAGCATTTTTTGAAATTCAACCCCAAGGGGGTCAAATAGGGGATGAAAGTTTGTATGAAAAATCTTATTCCTTGAGGTAATAAACATGAAACTCCGCACGAATAATTATAAAAATAAATGAAAAAGTTTGTAATTTGTTGTTTTTCTAAATTACCCCCTAAAGGGGGGTGTCAAAGTTTGTATGGAAGAATTTTAACGCGCTGTCCGATTAATCAATAAATACATTGTTAAAACTCAAAAGATGGTTAAAAGACAAAAGTTCTTTATTAAAAATGTTAAACTTAATAGAGAAAGGCTAAATTTACTTAAACAATTAGATTTGTATTCTTTTAATTTGGAACAAAGCACTAGGAGGTACAACATTGACACAGAGTACTTGCAATCTGAACTTGACAGTTTACATGAGAAACTTAGTACAATGACTAACAAATATAAGACCTCTGAAGATCTAATGAGGGAATATGTGTTGGCAATGAATGAGCTGGTAAACTCACAAACTAACAACTGTGAGAATTGTCAAATTCCAACCAAAGGACTTACACCGGACCATTCATTGACAACATGCAATACCACCTTACCGCAGCCCTGTGTTGATTTGACACTTCCTGCTAATAGTTCAATTACACAATGTAAACAAATTGAAAATAACATAGTGTTATTTTGCGATGAGTTTGGAAAGGACTTAGGCCACTTGTTGACAGAGGAATATCCAGGCCACTCCATAATAAACTATTGCATGCCTGGTTGTTCTTTATTTGATATTATGAAAGAAATTATTAAATGTAACTTTAACCAGAACACTACACTATTAATTTTTATGGGTAATAGGGGAAATGTGAACAAAGGAGAATTGCTCCAATATTATAGAACATTGTGTAATCTTAGTTTAAGAAAAATTGTGTTGTTTACATTCCCCTATAGTAACAGTTTGCCACAGGAAGAAAATAATCTAAGATTTGAACTAAATATGACATTGCATAACTGGTCATTTAATAATAATCTGTTCCATCTAGTGGATACTAACAATTATGTTGGTAATAATTTCTATTTGACAAGAGATAGATATAATATTGTTATGTACTATCTTTCTAACTATTATAAAAGACAGATAGCTGTGTCGCTATCATATTTTTTTTCTATTACAGCCAAAAATTTGGCTAAACAACTTGCTTCTTTTGAGCAATGCAATGACATTTTAAATAATTCTGCCTGTAATTTGGCAACAAATATTGACATTGATTTTAATTTAAATTAGAAATTAGGACAATAGAGGAAACCTCTTGCTTATTAAATGAAGAAAATTTAAATACTGGTTTAAATCATGTTAAAGTTCAAAGTTCTTTTATATCTCACCCATCAAATTGTAGTAACCAAAATAAATGTAAAAATAATACTCTTAAAATTGTTCATCAAAATATACAGGGTGTATTAGGTAAGGAATTAGAATTGGAGTTGTTCATGAACTGTAGTTATGTTGATATCCTATGTGTAACCGAACACTGGTTAAAAGTCCACCAGTTCATGTTCAGCTTTAATAACCACCAGGTTGCTAGCTCATTCAGCAGAGTTAATATGATACGTGGTGGCTCTCTAATAATTATTCGTAACAATTTGAAATTTAAAGAACGTAAGGATATTGTGAGCCTCTCTGTTGAGCGAGTTATTGAAATAGCATGCATTGAGCTTGAGCAGTTCATTGTAATGAGCGTGTACAGGCCCCCATGTGCTCCATATGATATTTTTGAGAAATATATGGAAGAAGTATTGTTAAAGACTTGTAATAGTAATAAAACAGTTGTTGTCTGTGGAGACTTCAACATTAACATACTAGAAAAATCCCCTACAGTAAATAAATTTACAACTCTATTAAAGTCATATAATTTGTACAATACATTCTTTGAGCCGACTAGAATAACTGCCACTAGTGCTACCTGTATTGACAATATTTTTACAAACTTAAAAACTTCCACCCATTTAATTATAAATGAGTTGGACTCTGATCACTGTGGCCAGTTAGTCACTTTCCCTCACAAAATAGTCAGAGCTCAAAGAAAACTTGTAAGTTTTGTCCCTGTAAACAAAAGTCGCTTAGGACAATTTAGAGATAATTTAATGGAAAAGTTACCGGGTTTGCCTTATCACAACGACCCGGATCAAGCTTATACTTTATTATTTAACCTTATCAATTGTGAGTTCAGAAAGGTTTTTACCTCAAAAACATTACCTATTTGTGACCGTGTTATATTTAGTGATTGGGCAACACCAGGTATTTACATAAGTAGGCAGAGGTTATTTGAATTATATCATGAAAAAACATATAACCATGATGAAACTTTTAAAGAATTTGTTAAAAAGTATTCTAAAACTTTTAAAAGAGCCTGTTCCTCAGCAAAAGCCATACACATTAAAAACAAAATAAAATCATCTGGAAATAAAATTAAAACAACTTGGAATATTATTAATTCAGAAACGGGAAGAACGACAGTACGGAATCGTGACTTCCATCTAAAAATCAATGATGTAGATATTAGGGCAGACGGGGAGGTGGCAACTGAGTTTGAAAATTTCTTCACTAATATTCCCATTTTAACAACCAAAACTCTGTCATCGTCGTCCTCCACTTCTGCTTACTCAATTCTAAAAGAGTGTGTACCAGAATGTGACACACTCTTTGAATTCACAGTTATTACTGCTAAAGACATTATAGAATCTTTTAAAAATCTTGATGTAAAAAAAACTGCTGACCTTTGGGGATTATCAGTACATACTATGTCTTCAATAATCGAATACTCCTGTATTGCATCTGGTGTATTTCCTGATCTGATGAAACTTAGCAAAGTCATTCCACTGTTCAAATCTGGCAGCACAACTGATCCCACGAATTTTCGGCCTATTTCGATATTACCTACATTGAGTAAAATCTTTGAAAAATTAATTTTAAAACAAATGTTAGGACATTTCAATGCACATCATTTACTGCATATGAAACAGTTTGGTTTTACAAAGGGTCGTTCAACTACAGACGCGGGCGTGGAATTACTGAAGAGCATTTTCGAGGCCTGGGAGGAGTCGCAGGATGCTCTTGGCATCTTCTGTGACTTATCCAAGGCCTTCGATTGCGTACATCATGATACACTCGTCAGGAAATTGTACCACTATGGTATGAGGGACAAGGCTCTCGATCTTCTGACTTCTTATCTGAACAACAGAATTCAGAGGGTCGATGTTAATGGCAAGAGATCTGCAGGATCTGCGGTCACCATGGGCGTTCCGCAGGGTTCAATTCTAGGTCCTTTCTTATTTCTAATTTATATAAATGACTTACCTTACCACATTAGGAATAATCACAAAATCGTATTATTCGCAGATGACACTTCCCTCATTTTTAAAATCAAACGTCAGCTAGTCAACTTTGAACAAGTTAACGATGCACTCTCTAAAGTTGTGCACTGGTTTAATGTAAATAATCTTCTACTTAATGAAAAAAAGACTAAATTAATTAAATTTTCAACGCCAAATGTTAGGCAGCTAACTACCAATGTTCAAGTGAATGGAATAGAGTTGGACCCTGTAGAGTCGACAGTTTTTCTTGGAATAACGATTGACGGTAAATTACAATGGGGCCCACACATAGAAAAATTGTCAGGAAGGCTTAGTTCTGCCGCCTATGCTGTAAAAAAAATTAGGCAGATAACTGATGTGGATACAGCCAGAATTGTTTATTTTAGTTATTTTCATAGTCTTATGTCATATGGGATTCTTCTCTGGGGAACCGGTGCGGACATTAATACCATCTTTGTTTTGCAGAAAAGGGCTGTTCGAGCCATTTACAACCTAGGTCCAAGGGATTCCCTTCGAGAAAAGTTCAAAGAAATAGATATTCTGACTGTAGCCTCACAGTATATATTCGAAAACCTATTGTATGTACACAAAAATATTTCAAATTTTAAGAAAATGTCCGATATTCATAGTTTGAATACCAGGAATAAACACAATCTTGCCGTACATCGAACTCGCCTCCACAGAGTAGGCAATTCGTTCATGGGTCAATGTATACGCTTTTACAACAAACTTCCCATTGACATTCGAAACTTACCCATTAAACGTTTTAAAAACTGTATCAAAACTAAACTTTGTAGAAAAGGGTACTATAAAATTTCTGATTATTTAGAAGACAAAAAAGCTTGGGATTGAGCTGCTCGCTCTGCTAAAACTTGTGATAAAACCATAAAAACTTGACACTTTAATTATTATGTAAACTCATGAGAAAAAATACCAGTTTTTTTATACACATTGACATTATTGAATACTACAACAAAAAAACATGATTACTTTGTTAAGTATTATTTATTTATATTTTTTTTTTTAAACTAATTATTGTGAATGTGAGGACTATGTGGATCACTTTTTTTTTTTCTTTTTTGTTTATTGCACAATTAGTTTTAATGATGTTCTGGCAGTTTGAGTATTTTATGCGGCCTACGCAAATGTCCTTTCTTTGGTATTGTTCGTCGAGTCGCTGAGCTCCTTAAGTTCTGAGTTGAGCTCCGCGATTACCGACAATTGCTTGCACTGACTGGACAGGTCCACTCAAATCTGTGTGGTTCTTTCCTCAAAAGACCATTTCAGACACTAATCTACATGGTCCTCATATGGCCTGACCAAGATTATGTCTGGACTTTAAAAGAGACTGTGACCTCTGAGTTTGTTTCGGCCTTTCTTCTCAGAGTAGTCAGATAGGAAACGCCGACCTCATCTAGCTTAGCTCTAATATTTTTTATATGACGTGTAAAAGTGATTCTGATATCCTATTTACAGAATAAACAATTTCATTTCATTTCATTTCATTTCATTTCATTTCATTTCATTTCATTTCATTTCATTTCACTCGAAACTCAATATTTATACTTAAACCCAAAAATTAAGAATAACGTGTATCAGGATTTTTCGAAATTCAACCCCTAAGGGGGTAAAATAAGGGATGAAAGTTTGTAGGAAAAATGTTATTCCTTGAGGTAATAAACGTGAAACTTCGCACGAATAGTTATCTAAATAAATTATAAAGTTTGTAGTTTTTTGTTTTCTAAATTAACCCCTAAAGGGGGGTTGGGGGGTGTCAGTGTTTGTATGGAAGAATTTTAACGCGCTGTCCGATTAACTCGAAACTCAATATTTATACTTAAAACCCATGGGGATGTATGGGGTAATTTCCGACACTCACGCGGGCGAAGCCGCGGGCAGCAGCTAGTAATTAAATAAAATAAAAACAAATGATACGGCTAGGCGGCAGGCAGCGAGCGGGTTTGCTTCACTCGCCCGACTCCCGGTGACTCGGCGGGGAGGTTCATTTTCTTTGTTTGTTTTTTATGTTTAAGTCTTATTTTAATTGTATATAGTACATCATAATCTACTTGTTGATGATTGCCTACTATAAAAGCAAAGATCTCAATTTTATATCTTTTATAAATGGTGATTTTCTACCAAACTTCTTTTATCTGAACTAATAAAAGTACAAAGAAAAATAAAATGTCCTTTAAAAATAAATATAAAATTAGATATCCCGTAATTTATAATTATATATTCGTAGCTATAGCTAAGGCCCGACAGGGAATTGTCCCGGAGTAGGCAAGTTCCGATCTGGCAACCCTAGGCGGGTGCCATCCGCATGCTCCGCCTGCATTTCAAGCAAACGCGTGTAAAATCGCTTCTCCGTAAACGCTCTTATACAACGCCATAATGAATTCACAAATTTGAAAAAGAGAATAATCAGAAATTGGAAGCAACAAGCTTTGATTCTCTAGCTAGAGCATCTAGTCAATAGTTGTTTCCATTGAGGTAATGTTTATTTCGTTATTTTGTTTTGTTTTGCATAAAATAGTATCGATGTTTTTTTCCTTATTTTAAACGTCAGAATGGATTAAAAATAATCCAAATTATGGGTACCTACTATACACCTAAAGTAACCGCACAAACTGTGGAACTCCTGGGGTTAGTCAGCTAACCGTAAGTGCACAGCTTCAAGTAAGCCATTCTGCTGTTCAAAGCATTTACCATCGATGCCTGAGAGCTTGGCGCGGGCGGCTTTGTGCGCCGGCCAAGAGGACCACGAAACCGGATGCACGACAGCACGACTAGATCGGTCTATCTTTACCACCACCTGGCGTAATCACTTGACCTCGGTAAAGGTCCAACAGCTTCGTGACTTTCTTGGACTGACTGTTTGCGCTCAAACTGTTAGAGGGAGACTCAAAACGTGGCGTGGCGTGACCTCATAAACCAGCCAATGGTCTCAAACTGACACGAGCTCACAGAATGGCGCGCCGACAGTTTGCACGCGAACAGTTGCATTGGACTCAACGTCAATAGAGCCAGGTTCTTTTTACTGATGAAACCAAGATTATGCTGTATAGCAATGATGCACGTAGGAAAGTCAACCGAAGACAGGGAGAACGTTTTCAGTAATGTTTCATTGAAGAGAAGGTGAGTTCCCTCATTTTTAAAATCAAACGTCAGTTAGTCAACTTTGAACAAGTTAACGATGCCCTCTCTAAAGTTGTGCACTGGTTTAATGTAAATAATCTTCTACTCAACGAAAAAAAAACTAAACTTATTAAATTTTCAACGCCAAATGTCAGGCAGCTAACTACTAATGTTCAAGTGAATGGAATAGAGTTGGACCCTGTTGAGTCGACAGTTTTTCTTGGAATAACGATTGACGGTAAATTACAATGGGGCCCACACATAGAAAAATTGTCAGGAAGACTTAGTTCGGCCGCCTATGCTGTTAAAAAAATTAGGCAGATAACTGACGTGGATACAGCCAGAATTGTTTATTTTAGTTATTTTCATAGTCTTATGTCATATGGGATTCTTCTCTGGGGAACCGGTGCGGACATTAATAACATCTTTGTTTTGCAGAAAAGGGCTGTTCGAGCCATTTACAACCTAGGTCCAAGAGATTCCCTTCGAGAAAAGTTCAAAGAAATAGATATTCTGACTGTAGCCTCTCAGTATATATTTGAAAACCTATTGTATGTACACAAAAATATTTCAAATTTTAAGAAAATGTCCGATATTCATAGTTTAAATACCAGGAATAAACACAATCTTGCCGTACATCGAACTCGCCTCCACAGAGTAGGCAACTCGTTCATGGGCCAATGTATACGCTTTTACAACAAACTTCCCATTAACATTCGAAACTTACCCATTAAACGTTTTAAAAACTGTATCAAAACTAAACTTTGTAAAAAAGGGTACTATAAAATTTCTGATTATTTAGAAGACAAAAAAGCTTGGGAGTGAGCTGCTCGCTCTGCTAAAATTTGTGATAAAACCATAAAAACTTGCCACTTTAATAATAAATATGTAAAATCATGAAAAAATACCAGTTTTATATACACATTGACATTGTTGAATATTATAACAAAATGACATGATTACTTTGTTAAGTATTATATTATTTTTTAAATATTGTGAATGTGAGGACTATGTGGATCATTTTTTTATTTCTTTATTTTACATTTAGTGTTATTGATGTTCTGGCGGTTTGAGTATTTTATGCGGCCTACTCAAATGTCCTTTCTTTGGTATTGTTCGTCGAGTCGCTGAGCTCCTTAAGTTCTGAGATGAGCTCCTCGATTACTGACAATTGCTTGCACTGACTGGACAGGTCCACTCAAATCTGTGTGGTTCTTTCCTCAAAAGACCATTTCAGACACTATCTACATGGTCCTCATATGGCCTGACCAAGATAATGTCTGGACTTTAAAAGAGACTGTGACCTCTGAGTTTGTTTCGGCCTTTCTTCTCAGAGTAGTCAGATAGGAAACGCCGACCTCATCTAGCTTAGCTCTAATATTTTTTTAACATGACGTGTAAAAGTGATTCCGATATCCTATTTACAGAATAAACAATTTCATTTCATTTCATTTCATTTCAGTTATGGCGGTGGGTCATGGACAGTCTGAGGCGGAATTTCGACCGAAGCAAAAAAAAACGTTTGTTGCCCATGTTACTACCAATCTTACTACCAGTAGTAGGTAATACCGTTAATTTGATTACCCTTCCTACTACTCCAGTATTGAGTTGTTAGAAGGGAAAAATTAAAAAACCCGTGTTACTACCGTAAATACCTACTTTATAAAAAAACTAATTTCATTTCTAAACTAATTTATTTTTTCTATAACTTGAACATAAAACAATTTACTTATAAATAAAAAGGAAAATCAGCGCAATTTCTCGAGGGCGTAGCCTAGGCACTGAGATTTCTGCATTCAACAACTGCATCGGAATATGTCGGATATTGTCGTCGTTTACAATATCGCGACTTCTCCTTTTGTTAAATTGCCGTGCAATTACTAATTTTGTAATTTTTATTTTATTAAGTAGGTACCTATGTAAAGTAAACATGAATCTTCTTTGACAAATCTTCTTTGATTTTGTATAACATTAGCGAATATTACATACATTCTTCTTAGTTGATGACATGAACATGAGGAAATAAATTAATTTGTCATCTTTTATTTTATTCCTTCATTTTTCCTGCATGTGTTCTTCATTGTTTTTCTGAAAATGAGCTCAGGAAATGCGATTCGATTACTGTAATATGGTTACCAAGCAATTTATGCTAGTCACAATGCATAATTGCATAGTATTACGGTGATACCAGGAGAACTCCTCAAAAATTAACGTCCCTGCATCGAAAAAAGCAATATTTAACTTAGATAAATTACAAACCGACCCACTAAAAAGACATACTTAAATAAAAACTTTTTTTTCAAAAAAATACAACCGCCTTACAAAAAGACACTACAAAGTGAAAAATAACTTTAATTTCGGAAGTCAGTGGCAAATAAAGAAACTACAAAACCAAAGACACCGACTACCGTAATTAAAGTTATTTTTCACTTTGTAGTGTCTTTTTGGAAGGCGGTTGTATTTTTTCCTTTTTTTATTTTATTTTAGAAGTAAATTGTTTTATGTTTAAGTTATAAAGAAAAAATAAATTAGTTTAGAAATGAAATTAGTTTTTTTATAAAGTAGGTATTTACGGTAGTAACACGGGCTTTTTAATTTTTCCCTTCTAACAACTCAATACTGGAGTAGTAAGAAGGGTAATCAAATTAACGGTATTACTACTGGTAGTAAGATTGGTAGTAACTAGGGCAACAAAGGAGCAAAAACCGGCCTTGAGGTGTTGCTCTTGGAGGTAACACAAGTTACTAAATAAATGTTTTCTTTAAGTAAATCATTGTTTTCTTTAAGTAAATCATTGTTTTCTTAAAAAATCCACGCAAATATTTCCCCTGAGAAACAGAAAAGACGACTTATTGCAATCGAAACTGTTCTTTTAGTAGATATTCCGATTTCAAATTTGGAACAAAATGATAAACAGCTTTAATTTTTTTCCTTGTGCCTATTACCATTATAATTATGATTATTTTTTTACCTTTAAACAACACTATGCAGGGTGGCTCGATTCAGATGTCCGGGAGTGTATTAGGTAGTCCAAAAATAACTGAGCCAATAAGCTTCAAAGTCGTCGACTCGTCGCGGATACTGAGTTGGGATTACCTAGAGACTTCGCATACTACGCGGCCACGGCCACGACCAACCGTCCGACTTTTGTGGCCAAAGTGTTTTCTTGGTCGGAGCTTCTGCAGCCAAGATTGCGACCAGTTCAGACCAGAATCGTGTTTCCGGCCGCGTAGCGCGCGTGGTCCCTTACTGAGCTATCGACAAAGACGAATAAGTTAAGTAGGTAACCTACCCACATATATTTGGAAGAGTAAAAGGAGGCATGTTTAGAAACTATTGGCATTATCATACGTGCGATAGGTAGATGCGGCTGCTCGACATATCTTTGCACACGCGTAATGAGCCGCGTAATGGCGTAATGAGCCACTTTATATACTACTACACAATACACTTTCTATTGTTGTCAGTTGATTTGATCATGTTTAGCAAAGAGACAAAGGAATTCGTTATGCTCGGGTAACTTCGTCTTAATCACCGGCCGATCGCTACGTACATGTAAAGCAATATTCAAACGTCCCGGAAGAG
Source organism: Eupsilia transversa (assembly GCA_914767815.1). Taxonomy (NCBI): domain Eukaryota; kingdom Metazoa; phylum Arthropoda; class Insecta; order Lepidoptera; family Noctuidae; genus Eupsilia; species Eupsilia transversa. The sequence continues at coordinate 246,490 of OU611889.1, forward strand.
CTGCGCCATAACTTTAACTATATTATACCTTTATAGACAAATTCCGTTTATAACGCTATTAGTAGTTTTCTGGTAAAGTACTCGCGGGCTGTAGTCCGGAAATAGAGAGAATTATGTACACGAAACGTTTGGCAGGTACGCTCGCGGTGACAAATGTATCGCACCGCAGCGCAGCGCACTAAATAACACCACATCGTAAACAACTCAACACTATAATTATTAAATAATAAACTCGAGGACGGGTTACGCGTTGAGCGTGGGATTCCTTAAAAAAGTGAGGTCTTCTTCGAGGCCTTTGTCGAAGAAGCAGTTGGAGGGCGGTCCGTTGTGTCCGGCGAGGCAGCGATGCTGGCGCAGGAGCAGGTACAGCAGCAGGTTGTACTCCGAGGTGGCGTTCTGCACCATCTTCAGCGTCACCTCCAGCTGCTCCTGCTGCGCGTCCCACGCGCGCAGGCGCTCCACGCTCGCGCCCAGGTACTGGTTCAACTGCACACAACAAGCGCGTCAGCACGTCTCGCACCACACCTAGAAGCTACCTCTCTGTTACCCCCCTTTGCCTGACCTGAGACGAACCCGCAGACCTAATGGTTTACTAGTGTATTATTATACCAGAGTTTTAAATCGGCCTGCGCAACTTACCATTCAGTTTTTTAGATAGATACCTACTTATTTCCTGATTTAGGTAGCCATAACGATCGCTCAGTAATCAGCAGGTAGGTTTAGCTACTGGGGATACTCTTTTATCTAGTGTTTCCGACCCTCACTCCCACCTACAGGGTATAGCTGCATGGGAGAGAAAAAAACCTGTATTCTTGCATGAAGCCCTAAATACCAAATCAAATCAGAATTTATATCAAAGATTTTACCTTTTTTACCACTACAAAAAGATGTTTTAGGTATAATCAAATCAGCATAATTCGCACCTTTACTATTCTTCTTTCCATCAGCTTTCTCTGTATCCACTCGCAAAGATATGTTGACATTCCTAATATTAGTAAAGTTACTGTCACAAACAGGTCAAGCGGTGGCAACTGAACGAACGCGAAATCGAACCATCCGAAGGCGCTGGGTGGACTCTCCGGCTGCTCCAGCAGCGGGTCCTCTACACCCAAGTACAGGTCCGGCACGTAGTACTGTGCAGGCAGCAGCAACAGCGCCACCACCGCCGTCACCACCAGCCCGCTCGAACAACCATTTAGCGCCATTCGTTACCCACATCCGTCCACCAAAATAACTAAAGATCACTGTACAGTATTATGAACATAAAATTGCCCGTTCATTTGTGTTTTGTGTGTGTTAATTTTAATCATTTATTTACAGTCCTATTCCTATAAATTGAGTCTATGACACATCCAAATTTTTCTTCAGGATTAAACATGACATCCGCTTCTTGTACGCTTTCAAAAAAGATACTAAACGTTATTTATTTTGTCCTCCGAAAAAATATTAATTTGTATAATCAAACAGCTCGCTGAAATGCTTGGTGACATTGAATAATACAATTATTTATTTATATTTTACTCAGAAACTCATGCGTGTCTACTGCTGACTGCAAGCATCATTATTTTTCTTTTCTATTGTCTCCTGCCCATACTAAATCGGTTGTTACACTGAAGCACTTACAAAACGTAAATCTCTTGCCATTCTCAAAAGTAATGTCAGTTGTTGACTAATGTCATTTGTCAGTGTCACAATTTTGACAGCTTGTTTCGAGTTTTGTTTCGAGTGGTTTCGAGTTTAAAATTTTAAATAGCCTTACGGTACAGAAAATAAGACTAGGGAAGGAAATGCTTATTTTGTCAAATAAGCTTACTAATTCCTGAATGCATACCAGTTCAAAGATAGGTAATATTATGAATATAATCTGCCCTACTTTGTCAGAGCCTGCAGTAATTAAAAAACTCGAAACAACGATGCGATTGCCTCTGTGCTCTTGACAGTTCAACTGTTCAACCTTGTTCAACAGTTCAAGACTAATGCCAACTAATGCCTAGTGGCTTAAGATTTTGTACTTCGGCTCGGCATGGAACGCAAACACCGAGCATGTAATGCAAACACCTTCGAATAAATAAGTTGTTTGTTTTGTTGTGCGATGACAGTTTGCGTATAAAAAAAGGAATCAAGTTCTAAAACTAGTTACTGTTGAACAAACAAATTGTTGTGCGTTTTACGAGGACGTATTAATACAAAGGCATGTTATATTTATAATATATTATAATGCTAAGCTTGGTATAGGTTGCGATCCTCTCATATTTAATTCACCTACTTTTTCACACTTTTTCTACATGAAGTTTTGTATTTAGTATTCAAAGTATTGCCTTTAAGTATGTGTTACTTCCATTTCAGGGCCCTAAGACGACCCACCGACCAGGCCGGTTGTTATGTGGAGGTTAACGACAAACAAAGGAGTTGATGGACATCTAGTTTAAATCTCGCAATCATGAAGAAAGTGGTTTTGTTCAAGAGCGAGTCGGAAGATTACGTGAAAGCTTTCCTTGACAACAACTACAGGACAGTGTTCGTGGAGCCGCTGCAGTTCGAGTTCACCAACAAACCACAGCTGTTTGAGAAACTGCTTCAAGATTACACTGGGATCATACTCACCAGCCCCAGAGCTATAGAAGCTGTCTCCAAGTGCTGGGATCCCACACGATTCGTGATATGGAACACAAAAAAAGTTTACACAGTGGGTGATGCAAGCTGTCACAAAATTAAACTATTGCTAGGCTTAGAAGCTCTAGGCATGTCATCAGGAAATGCTGAAAATCTTGCGAAAATTATAATTAAAGAAAACCCTTCAGAGTCAAAGTTTTTATTTCCATGTGGTAGTTTGAGATCAGAGAGTCTTCCAACTATTCTACAAGCCTCGCTTGTCACGGTGGATGCTTTAACTGTGTATGAGACTAAAGAAAATGAAAACTTGAAGACAGATCTGATGGAACTCAATGATGCAGACAGTCCATGTTGCATGGTATTCTTCAGCCCCTCCGGATGTGAGTACATCCACCGGCAGCTACAGACTTTCAGCAATGGCCTCTCAGAACTGCCGCACTTTGCTATTGGCAACTCAACAGCGCACAAGATTGAGAATCTTGGGGTTGAAGTAGCTGGAGTAGCGGCCAGACCCAAGGCTGACAGTCTGGTGGAATCAGTACGGAACTACTTCACAAGTGCTAATTAGTTAGGATAGGCATAATATGTTTACAAATGGTGTTGGATGTACAAAGTATTTGTTGTTTTTATTATATCAAGTGCAATAATTGTTATGAATGCAGTCATTTAATTATAATAAGTTATTTAACTTAAGCTATGTTAATTGATTCAAGCATGATTTGAGAATCCATTATAAAATACAGTAGCCATAGTATATATTTAGTAACCTATTCCGCTTAACATATTCCTAAAGAGACATTAAAAAATATATATATGCAAGCCGATCTGGACGAAATAATAATCCTATATTAGTGAGGTTGTTGGGCGGCGTGGCAACACGTCGTGTTCGGGATCGCGACAAGTCAATCGCCATCCTGAGGATGCCTCATTGAGAGGTAAAACATGTGTCGATTTCTTGCAGTTTTTTTTATGCAGAATAGGTTACTAATTATATCTACGGCTATTGTATTTTAAGATATGTTAATACTATTGAAACGTTCATAAATAAGGGAGACTTGGTGGCCAACTTACTGCAGGGCATGTTATGAATATTGTCATAACATGTCAGTAGAGTTGCCTGACTGGACATAATGCCAGCAGCCACGTGGTTGGTCACACGTCGTGCTCGGTCGGCGGCACGCGCGGCGGGTGAGGCGGGCTGGACGCGTCCCACAGCCGCATCACCGCCACGTACGTGATCACCGCACTCGCTATCACCATGCCTGCGTTCAGCACAGCTAGTGGCTGAAATTCATCGTATTTATTTAATTTCTATATTCTTTGATGAGTTATGACAATATTGTATGAGTAATGATGACTTTTCCTTTATATAAGTAATAATGGGAAATGTTTTGCTCGTCATCAGCCTATAGCAGTGTACTTCGGATAAAGGCATTATAGGCCCCTTCAATTTCATACCATTTAACTCGATCCTTGGCTACATTATATTTACTGCTTTACTTGAGAGCGCGAATGCTCTCAAGAACACCGTAATCGCTGGGCGACGATATGTCAGCCAGGACACCACCTATTCATAATTATATCGATGACCTGTAGCACTCACCCCGTGCAAGTAGCTGACGAGGCTGTAGAACTCGCAGACCGTCATGCTGAGCACCGCAGTCACCAGCAGCAGCAATCCCATCACCGTCGACACTATGATGTCCTGCGCACAACGATACATTAACTGATGTCTCGTAGCTTAAACAGCACACACCTAGATATGAACTAACTGTGAGTAGGTAGGGCTGCGGAGCCTTGAGCGGCAGGTCCAGCACGACGCCGCCGAACAGCAGCGCGGAGGTGGCGCCGCACGCGAGCGCCGCGCCCGCCGCGCTTGGCGCCAGCGCGGGCGCGCCCGGGCATGCCGCCCAGCCCAGGAACAGCACCGCCGATACCACACATACTATCTGTGGACACGCGTCACATACACGTCATTTGCACTTAGCCGTGGATGCATGCCCAATAGAATCACACAAAGCAAGCGACCACGGTTGAGTTTATGACACAAAATAATTTAATTAGATGACTGACTCAGAGAGAAATATTGTTTTGTTTCATGCTTTTTAGCAGATTTTTTTCGTATTCAGTGTAGTTTTTTTTTTCAATTTTATTTTGAAATTTTGTAGTTCTGTCTTTGATAATAGGTTTTTTTATGCCAGTCCTGTGATCGCAAGCACGACTATAGAGCATGGATGGGGTCCTGCGATCCTCAGATCTGACAAACTGACACTGACTAACACTAAAACACTGATAAATTGAGTTAATGGTGCGCATCAGACATTTATAACAGGACACAAAAGGTCGTTATTAATTGGTTTGAATCTGAGATTGTGGTTGTTAAGCCCGGTGTTCCTCAAGGGTCCATTTTGGGGCCCTTGATTTTCATTTGTTCATAAATGATATAAAACATTATTTTTTAATTCGAATTTCTTACTGTACGCGGACGATATGAGAATTTATAAAGATTTCCAAAAATTTATGACTGCCTACTGCTTCAAGAAGATCTTCACAGACTGAAGGCGCGCGCTAGCTGCGTGCTCAGGACGGATGTAGTTTCGATCTGGGTAAACCTACTGTATAGACGACAACAACTCTTTCTTAGACTTCCAAAATGTCACAGTATATCCTTTACCAAAAACAAAAAATACTTAAACTAAATTTTAAGTACCTACACTTTGAATAGTCAACAATTAAATATAGTAGAATCCGTTCGCGACCTTGGTGTAACTATTGATCCATGTCTGCACTTTGACTTGCACATTGAAAACAACTATACATTTAATAACGCTGAAAAGGGTCAAAAGTCTGTAGGTACATGGAATATATTCGAAAAAAAGTTGGCTGGGGATACTTAGAATCGATAACAGAACACGTCCCAACAGTTTTTAGAATGTTTGTCTGTTTATTTGTATGCGCATCACGTGAAAACGGCTGAACGGATTTGATGCAAACTTTACTAATCTGTCAAGAAAATCCCCGGCTAGGTTATAGGCTAGGCTATAAATATTCAACCTTTATAAGGGGGGAGCCACTACACTCGATTTAGTTAAGTTTGCACCTGAATCATAAGGCGCTACTTAGGAGGGATGTGCTACACCTATCGAGTACCCTGCTAAACTAACCGATAGCGGTCAAATTAATACGCTGTTACATGAATAAGCCACTGAGGAAGGATTTTGCCAAATTAACTCTAAGTTTAGAAGAGCACGGATATCAACAAATTTAATTGAATAATCGATTTAAAATACAACAAAATTAAAACGACAATAAATGAATTGCCACACATTGTACAGTGCCATCTTTTGGGGAACAGGGTAAACATTAAGTAATCAAATAAACTAAAAATGAGTTTACATAGTTAGGTACGTAGGTAGTGGTAAAATCAACACACATATCAACACGCGTTTAAATACATAATTATTTAATAAAACTATTTAATAGCTATAATAGAATATTATTAGGTATTTTACTCCGTCATGAATTATACCTAATCGTAATTATATCGCATCCATATTCATACGTATCGCCTCCTTTAAGCACTTAATAATGGCCACTAAGGTGCGTACCTACTTTGAAAATAAAACGTTTTTCTCTGTCGTTTGCGGAGTAAATGTCAAACGATTTGGTACTCGCAGTGACTCGCATTTTATACGCGTTACCATGACTTCCCGAAAAAAATTGAATCTTTCACGAAAGTCTCGCAACGCATTGAGGCTACTAAGAGCGCGGTCTCAGGAGTCTGAGGAAGACCGCGGTGAGAGACTCAATGGCGCTCTAGCCAGGCAGGCTGAACCAGCAAGCCAGCGCGAGTCTCGGTTCGATCCCAAAGACATCGTACGCAATCTTTGAGATCGCTCGAAACTAGCGACGATCATGATTCTAGACGTAGCCGCGACCGTGATCGACATTCTTTATCCCGTGCGTCGGAGACGTTCACGCAGTGCGAAGAACGGTTGACCGCTCAGCGGATTCGCACGACAGACGTAGACCTAAATCGAAAGGTTGTTATGAAGTATGGATTTCTATGTGTATATTTCTTACCTTTTCCTGCTTAGACTGATTTGACTGGAGGATCGATTTGGATGATATTTGACATGGACATGATTTAGATAGGTATAGGTACATGGACGTAAAATACAAAAGTGGTACTGTATCGTCCGATAAACCTACACATTCGTCGTTTAAATCACGTCAAAAATTTCACTGCAGACCCACCGTACCCCTGGCCGTACCCCTGGTGGTACGGTGGGTGTTTTAAAGTTAAACGATACCACTGTATGAAGTGATCGTAGTGCTGTGCTGATGTAGATACTAAACGGACAGGAAATTATACAGAAACAGTTATCTACTCATTCATTAGTTAGGTAGGGTACATAATGCATATTAAGTACTGCGCAAATCGAACTCTTTAGTTAAACCGTACAAAAAAAATCCAGCGTTCATGACAGTTGACAATTACATTCAACTCAAAGAAACATAAAGAATTTATTGTAAAAATAAAAATTAAGTTAGTTGTATTGAATTATTGTTGAAAATACTAGGCAAGTACCTACCTATAATGGACGATACTGAAATAGATTTCGTCCAAATAAATGGTGGAACCGCCCTTCTTTGTGGCAAATACCGTTATCATCGCCACAAAACATATACAAACGGTTCCATGCTATGGCGGTGTTCATCCTACAGTAAAACTAAATGTTGTGGCACTGTAACGATTGGTTTTTTCCCAATTGCAAAATTCATCCCCATGTTAAAGACATGGGGATGAATTTTGCAATTGGGAAAAAATATCCTCGGTATGAAGGCGTGAAGCACTTCCTTCAGAACGCTAGGAACAAATCTGCACAAGTGTCTAAAAGTGTATCCCATGATTTGAGTGAAATAGAAGTTCCAGTTCAATATCATAATTTCGTTTTGGCAGATCGTCGTCGTCGTCGTCGTTTTCGTTTCGATTTGGAGTCAGACAAGCAAAACCGTATTATAGTTTTTTGCTCGAAAGAATCGCGACAAGTAATTCCAAATATTGTGGAATATTTTCTTGACGGTACTTTTTATAGTTGCCCAAAACCATTTACACAATTATATAATATTCATGGTGACATGGGAAGTGGTGTGGAAAATACTAAAGCGAAGCCCTTAATATTCGCACTTATGTCGGACCGAAAAGAAAAAAGTTACATTATTTTGTTTAACATGATAAAGTCTCAAATACCCGAATGGAACCCACGTAAAGTTCACACAGACTACGAAAGAGCAGCGATGAACGCCATTTTGAAAGTATTCCCAAACATCACATTGCGAGGGTGCTATTACCATTGGACTCGCAACATATGGAAGAAAGGGAAGTCTTTTGGATGTACAAAAAATCAACCAGGACGAAGAATAGTTGCCCTGGCAAGTGCCTTGCCACTTCTTCCTGACTGCGAGATTCAACATGGCTTTGATTATGTGAAATCGGAATCCTCTGGAATAGTACAAATGGAAAAATTTATACAGTACTTAGAACAATATTGGTTTAAGACGCATTCATGTAATGTAATAAGCGTATTTGGTGAACGCCATAGAACCACCAACATATTAGAGACGTTTCACTCCAAAATTAATAAACGTGTCAACAAGAATACGGTTACATTGATGCGATTACTCAAAGTATTGGAGCATATCCATACATTGGAGATGATTCCAAAAAAAAGAAGAAAGGGCCAAATCATCAATGATGACTTCATTACTGACGTACAGTTACAATTTATAAATAAGGAAATTTCAATTGGTCACGCATTAGAAAAATTGCGCAGATAACTTATTATTATTAGATACATTTCATTTTTTATTTTATTTTATTTTATTTTTAGATTGTAGATATTGTATTTAAGATTTGTTCAATAAAAATCTATACTTATAATAAATCTGTAGAAGTGAAAATTCTGTACATTGAAAATATCAAAAAAATAAATAGCAGGGGGTGTTACTAGACCGACAACGACCCCAAAAATTTGATTACATTTTTTTTTGTCTGTCTGTCTGTCTGTCTGTCTGTCTGTTTGTTCAGGCATCACGCAAAAACTACCGGTTCGATTACGATGAAACTTGGTATAATTATTCTTTAATATCCTGGGCACAACACTGGGTACTTTTTATCCCGGAAAAGTATCCTATCCTACGGTTGGGGGGTGTCAAAGTTTGTATGGAAGAATTTTAACGCGCTGTCCGATTAACTCGAAACTCAATATTTATACTTAAACCCAAAAATTAAGAATAACGTGTATCAGGATTTTTCGAAATTCAACCCCTAAGGGGGTAAAATAAGGGATGAAAGTTTGTATGAAAAATCTTATTCCTTGAGGTAATAAACATGAAACTTCGCACGAATATTTATCAAAATAAATTATAAAATTTGTAGTTTTTTGTTTTTCTAAATTACCCCCTAAAGGGGGGTTGGGGGGTGTCAGTGTTTGTATGGAAGAATTTTAACGCGCTGTCCGATTAACTCGAAACTCAATTTTTATACTTAAAACCCATGGGGATGTATGGGGTAATTTCCGACACTCACGCGGGCGAAGCCGCGGGCAGCAGCTAGTGTATGAATAAAATTATTAAATAAAATTATTGTTGTCAGAAGTGGTTGTAACACTAGTGATACAACACTATTACCTGGTGGTATCTTTTAACTTTAAAACACCCACCGTACCACCAGGGGTACGGCCAGGGGTACGGTGGGTCTGCAGTGAAAAAAAAATTTGAATTAGGGCGAAAAATTGATTTTGGAGTGTAGTTTTATTTAGTGGTAATTGTAAAATGTTTTAACTGGAGTCTAGCGTGTCCATCTGTCAACTTTACCTCAAGTTCCGCCTCCAGGGGAGAGGGAGAGAAATTAGGGGTGAATTAGCTGCTTACTGACACAGACCGAATTCCATGCGGGCGGGCACAGCTAGTTATAAATAAAGCCTTTCAGATGTAGGTATTGTTTTCTCAAAAGATCCTGTAAAGACTATGTGCGACCCTCTACTTTCTTGGTATTATACTAAACTTTAAGTCTCAATAATTAGAATATGCCATTCCTATCTGGAAACCGTTTTACCTCAAGTAGGTACCTACCTACCTATAACATTAAATTAGAATTAGTGCAGAAAAAGTTTCTACGGACAAGGAACCGATATATATATTATCATTCGAGGATTCCCTACACACACAGTTAATATAGCAACATAATATTTTAAGTTTAGAGTCTCGGCGCTTACTTTGGGTGGCCATGATGCTGCATGGTTTGTGTAACAATAGATTCGATTGTATTGAAATCATAAGTAGGTTACGATAAACAGTGCCCCGAAATGTTATCAGAAGGGCAGCCCGCGGTTGTTCCCTGTGGATTAATGTAGGACCAACGCCGGGGCTCGGGTGCCTCTACGTCAGCTTGTTGAAACCTATAACACACACTTTATGGACATAGATATCTTCTCCCTTTCTAGTAAAAAACTAAGTAGGTATCTAGCTATAAAAAACACCTAACCCAAGTAGCGCAAAAGTCTAAAATTAAGCATTATAAACCGCTATACAGGTCTTATAATGCTAATTTGGGCCCCAAATTATACAGCCTTTACTTTTAGAATTGCATTTTAGCAGCATTATATTGGTTGTCTACTGGAAGGATTAACGCATTATATACCTACCCTAAAAAAACAGGTTCCAGCAGTGCACAAATCTTTTGCAAGGGCAAAATAAAAGATGTGCGTGTGGTGTGAGCTAGGGCCACTTTGTCAAAACACTTTGAAAATGAGCTCAGGATTTAGTGAACATTCCCAAAGAATTGTGAAAGTTGGAATCAGAATTTGTGAAAGTCAAATAAGCGAGTTATGGACTGTGAACTTGTGAAGTTGGGCCCTCAGAGGATTGAGGGCCCACCTGTATCTGATAAACTATGGACACTACAGAAAATGTCTTTATGCCAAAGTCTAAGCTAATGCCCAACAAAATTTGTGAAAACAAGATATTATCCCAAAACACTGTCCTACTTTGTATAACTTCGTTCAAAATGGGTCCTCAATTCTCATACACGTCAAACTTTATTACGCAAATAAACTGAAACCATTAACTTACAGCTACTGTGTGATATCCTATATACTACTAAATAAATTGTGAAAATTTGTGAAAGCAAGAACAGGTCACCACTTCTTGTAGTTTGGAAGTTATGACCTTGATAAAATTTTGGGCCCTCAGTCCTCCATTTCTCTTGTTTTCTTTTATATTACGCTTATCGTATGAAAGATAAGACAAATACAAAATTGCAACTTTTTGTGAAAAAAATTATGCAACAAATTGGTGTTATTAAATACCATAGGTTGAGTCCTTTTTTAAAGCATAATAATTTACAATAAAATACAATTTTATATTTAAGAAATAATTCTTTTAGCTTGGTAAACGCATTAAAAAGGTATTTTTAAATATGTTTTGGCTGTAGGAGAACTGTATTAGAAGAGCATCGTTCATAAAGGTTTTAATGTATATTTTTAAAATACTCACGGCGGACAACACTTTCAAGACTCCCTCTAGCGACGAAATGTAATCTTTGTCGGTGTAATATTTACGAAAGACCTGATCTCCCTGCTCGGAGGTGTCTGCGGCTGAGCCCGCCTGTTCCCGTGGCCGCGTGCCATCCATTCTCTTTGAAATCAACCACTAGCTACTAGCTAATTAATTAATTTGATTATCTATAATAGATAATCCCTATTATCTTTGTCAATATAAATCACATTAGCCGATAGTGACGAGTTTGAAGAAGCACTATAAATTGGAGACTGAATTACCTGCGATAGCGGCTTTATCGATAAGACCAATAATTATGACATGAATAGAAGATAATCTGCTCATTTCATTGATAAAAAAAACTTCGTGTGGTATTAGGTAGGTAGGTACCCCCCTATCACCTGCCAATGGATGCTTACCTGCATTTTGTTAGACGATATTTTTGATATTTATGCGTTTGTGTTCGGTTCGTAGTCCAAGCGGTTTCGGCATTTCTTCTCAGGGACATGTCAAACAGGAAATGTAAACTCCATGCAGCTTAGTTTATTTCCTATTTTTTTATCCTAGACAGAATAAATAACATAAACTATACAGTGTTACTTACTTATGGCCGATTTCACTTGAAGTTACTTAATAGGTGATCTAAATGGGATGTGAGTTGCCCTGGGACGCGATTCTTGGGAATTTTATTTTTATGGGAAGAATTTCTGACATACTTTCGTTGTACAGTCGCCGTCAAATATATTGTAGCAGACAAGGTGACCAAATACTTCTGAACAATTTAAAATGTCAATAAGTTCCAGTTACCATTCATATCTGAACTTCTTTATTTTTATTTAGATATACCTAAGTACGTACCAGTTAATAATATTATAGGTACCTACCTACATAATTTGTTATTTTTTTTTAATTTTATGCTGACTTTCTGTTCTCTGATTTTTTATTATACCTAATGTATATTTTTTTCAAACTTTTAGTATCCTACAATATCTCGACTACTGTTTTGTAAATTAACATGCGTCCTATCTAAGAGAGCCGGGTGATCTGTAACTCAGGATCCTCCTACCACAGACACCTTGATTGTTCATTTTATTAACCAGTGCCTGTAATATGATGTTGAGATAAATAAAGATTTATGATTATGATTATGATTAATTACTTCATTCATATCTCAGATGCTTGTCAATAATTTCTATTTACACAACTAACCAAAAATATCTGAACTCGTGTTTGCTGCGTAGATACAATTGACGTTGTAAACGTCGATACATTGACGTTTACAACGTCAATGTATCTACGCAGACAAACACTGAGCTTACCTAGACCACCCCATCTGCGTAGATACCTACTAGATACACTTGACGTTGTAAATGTTAAGATATGTTTGTCTTGTATCTACGCAGACAAACACTGAGCTTACCTGGACCACCCCATCTGCATAGATACACTTGACGTTATAAATGTTAAGATATGTTTGTCTTGTATCTACGGAGACAAACACTGAGCTTACCTGGACCACCCCATCTGCATAGATAGATACACTTGACGTTATAAATGTTATGATATGTTTGTCTTGTATCTACGGAGACAAACACTGAGCTTACCTGGACCACCCCATCTGCATAGATACACTTGACGTTGTAGGTAAATGTTAAGATATTTTTAGTAAGTTGTGTGTGTATAAATTATTGACAAGCACCTGCTCTGATATTAATGAAGTAATTCATGTTCAGTTAATGGCTACTTGTAGTGTATGGAACTTACTGATATTTTAAATTGTTCAGAAGTATTTGGTTTAAACACTGTCGTATTTCTTTTTATAAAGTTTTCTTTTTTAATAGCAACATAAAAAATCAAGAGGCGTGAGATCGGGAATGCAAGGTGGCCACAGTATAGGACAATAATTATGGTCCTATCCCTGCCTTAAGAATTGCCGGTTCAAATAAGAACGGGTATGGCGGCTGTTGTGGCGCGGAGCGCCATCTTGTTGGAAATACACTTTCCGTGTTCGTTCCGTATTTGTTTATTTTCGTCAAGTCAGTTGAAGTCTCATTGCCTACGAAATGTACCCTTGCTGCCCCATCTCAAAAATCCATCCTGTATATAATTTTATTTAGTTACTAGCTTCTCCCCGCGGCTTCGCCCGCGTGGATGTCAGAAATTACCCCATGGGGACGTGCTACTGGGATAAAAAGTATCCTGTGTCCTAACCCAAGTCATAGCCTGTCCGTATACCTACCTAAAGAAAGCGTAACAGACAGACAATAAACGCTACCTAAATATTGTCTCAAGTTATTGAGTCCGACTAAATTCCAATTCCTTAAATCTTTAGAGGCATGAGGAATACTAATAATAAATAATGAATATTGTTTACAACGAAATACTATACCCGTTCAGGGGGTAGTTTAGTAAAACTAAAAATGAAAAACTCTATAATTTACTTAGATAAGTATTAGTGCCAAGTTTCAAGTCCATTAACTCAAGGAATAAGTTTTTCATACAAAAGCAGTCCCCCCTTGTCACCCTCTTTAAGGGCGTGTAGGCCAAGCGAAATAGGTATTAAACGCTACCAAGAGTTGCCCGCGATTACCGCAAAGCGAGCCGTGCGCTAACGTCGCGGGGAGTGTCACATTACAGATAAGCAGGCAGTAGGTTAACTTCTCTGACGCCCACTTGCACAAACCCGAGTTATCCTTTAAACTCAGAGTTAGTCGCCGGGCTTGTGCAAGCGGGCGTTATTGATTTATTTTAAAAATAAAATAAGAGATTTGATTCATTTAAAACTCGTTTTATTATAATTTGTAGTAATAGCGAATGTGTATCTCTGTTGCCGCTAAAAGAAGAAATACGAAAAATTAAAAAAAATTGAACTCGATATTTAAATGGAGACCTCATTCAAAATTCGTATATTTTTTAATACAACAACGCTAATATTATCAACTCTGTATCTCAAGCATAATAGTAATCATCAAATGTGTCAAAATTATTATTCATGTACTACATTAATCATCTTAAAATTCTTCAAAATTTATTTCTCTTGAACTGGTGGCCGGTTGCAATTCTGATTGTGTCTCAGAAGATGGCAGGGCTATGGACTGTACAGAATTGCCGATTTGTTGCGCAGGTGATGGCATCGTTGGAGAGTCCACATAATTAAAATTTTCATTTTCCTTGTCATCTTGTAAGGTTAACATCCTTATTGGCATTCCACGTGCATTTCTACTGTCCACAATTTCCGGTAATAAACACTTCATGTAAAATTTGACCAGCTTTGACTCCATTTGTGTCTTCCAGAAATTATCGTCCCTTTCGATACGTTCTGTAAGCAAGGGTTCATTTTCTCCACCCCAGATGCCGAGCAGACATAATCGTCTTTCAGTAACGTGAAGCTGTCCTTGTATTTGATAAAACCAGTTGGATTTTTTATTTATTGTGCTGGTGCAAGTCTTTTTGTCGTATTTTAAAATTTGTATCTTGTTTTGCTGTACTGCACTGGTTAGACCTTTTTTTACAGCATTTAAAGGACACTTGATTTCAATTAGCATATCATCGCCTACTAATCCGTCAGGAGTGGCTCCAATAAATGGATAAGTCCTATCAATGAACAAACCGCAAGGCATAATACTTATATTTTTTTGCTTTTCAAGCTGTTGAAGTGCTTGCCTTTCGTGCTCTATTCCGTGTGCAACAGCAGTTACACATGTCAAATTTTTTTGGTATAATATGTTTTTCACCAAAGGAGCAGTATTTATATTAATTTTTCTTTTACAAATTTGCCCAAAATTTGATGCGGTGATTAGGTTTTTCCGTATTTCCAACCATTCACTGCTATCTCGTTGCAAAACTGTAGCCCTTTCGATAGCCTGCCTATCAGAAGTAAGCATTCTTAAATTATTTAAGAACTCTTCTTCAGCTTTCTTTAATTCGTGTGGAGACATATCTGGTGCTGTGCTCGCTGGACCATAGTCATGTTGCTTCTGATTGCCGTCTTTTAATTTCCGTACTTTTTTTACGGGATGCTCTAAGTTTAGCTTTCGTTTTTGAGCTCTCCGTCTTTCAACAATTTTGACCCTGCCTTTAGGACTTTTGTTTAAAAAAGCTTTTTGGACGGCTGAAAGTCCCGACTGGCTGTTAAACGAAAGAACAGCTGCTGAGCACCTCCCTTGATAACCTCCTTTTAATGAAAAATTGATTCGTTTTCCACCAATGAATTTAGCGATGACACTATTAAAACACTCAACAGTGTTTGTGTCAACGTCTTCGATTAAGCTGCGTGATTTTGCAGCAACGCTTGAAACAATCGCGTTTATTCTGAAAATGAATGTGGAATTCTGGATCTTTTTGAGCTCTTCGTTGTCATTTCTGTCTTTATTGCAATAATATTCTTGGCACATTCTATGGTCGCCGAAAGCATGTGCTACACAGTTAATAATATCCCTATGAAGATTTGATATTGCTACATTGCGAGGACCTTCAGAGGTTTTGTGATGTCTAATACATTGTACTATCGATTTCCGCATAGTCAAAATTTTGACATTATTGAGCATTTTACGGTGCACTAAAACATATTTTGTGTCTGTAATCAGATTACGTAGTTTCTTACAGAAGTTTCTTAGTACGTGGTTCCGACATTCAATTTTTTCGACGGTCACATTTTCGGTCTCATAAGGTCTGGCTTTGAGGACTGCAGCATAAGTAGATGCATCTCCATCGCCTATCATTCGCTCATATATGATGCCATACATTGTGATCGACGATTTGAAACCTTCTACAATTATTTCCGTCTCCATGGAGCTTGAAGAACCTTCATAATTTTTAAAACATTTGTGTTGCTTTGGTGAGATATTTTTGTGCTCAGCTCGAGCGCATACCAAGCAATATTTATTTTTTATTCCAATATAAAGAACTTGACCTGTTTTTCTGCCGATTATGACTGCTGTGCCTGATGACGCTTTATAATTAGTGCCGTAAGATCTAGCACACCAAGAGCCGTCAACGCAAACATCAATCATAGGGTAGCCGTTCTTAATTCGACCTCCTGCGAAAGCGATCTCTTTCTCCATTTGAGCTGCAGCTTCCATGGTAGCACTTGCCGTCTTATACCATTTTTCAAACACTTCTTCCTCCAATTTCGAATAGTATTTTGAACAGAAAACTGGAATGTTCATAGCTGAGCAAAGTTCCTCAAATTGGGAAAAGCCGATACCGGAAGCCACAATCCCAGTAGTGGCGGCTATGTTTATATTCACTTGTTCTTTGTCGTTTTGGTCTTCTGAGTTAATCAAGCAAACTTGTTTGCAAATATTGCATTCAAAACGAAATACTGATAAAAGTCCTCGTCGTTTTTCACTAATTAAACGGAAGTTACCTAATGTGCAGTTAAATAAACCGTTATGACGAGCTTTTTCTTGTAACTCCTGTAAAACATAATTTATATCGATAATTCGCCGTCCCGAAATAGGTTGAAATTCATCTTTGAGTACTTTTTCTACAATGAGGGAGTCTTCTGTGTCTTCAGTTTCTCTAAAAAAGAGAACATAACTATGGTAAGTCTTACAAGTTTGTCTTACACATCCGAGTAATTAAGCATTGTATGTAAAATGCGGTAAAAGCATAAAATGTGGTACTTACGTTAATGTTACAGTTTTTTGTGTATCAACAGGTTCCAATCCAATAAAAGAGGTTTTGGATACATCAGCCGTGTTGCTACATGATGCATTATCCATGTAGTACCTGAAAACCCATCCATATTATGTTAGTTAATGTACATTATGGGGATCCAGGACTTTAATACAGTTGAGCATCGATTATCCGAAAGTCGTTCAACCGAATGACCGCTTAATAAGTCCCCCAATTAGTTCGGATAATCGACGCTCTACTATAATACTAAGTTAACATAGTGACCCGGCGCAATTGAAATACATTTTTCTTTAGGTGGGATTATAATGAAAAGAAAAAATTCGTCAATTTCACTCATTATTATAGACAACTCACACTTGACCAAAAAAATAAAAAACCCAAAATTGTCAACATCAAAAAAGAGTTAAAGTTTCCTAATAAAGTTTTCCAAAAAAAGATATACCTATTTTCGTTTGAATCCTCAAGTATCAGATTTGTTGCTGCGGCAGTGTTCATATTAGTTTCTTCAGGCTGCCCAACTGACCTATAACAAAAATGAAATGGAGTACCTATTTCACAGATGAAATTGATAGGTACCTAGATATAGTAATTACTGTTCGTTAGCAAACGCCAGGTTGAGATATCGAAATAGACAAAATGTGATATCATTTTATCAAAAATCTTATCGTTCTGTAGTAGTTCTGATATTTTTGTACAGTGGCTCGCCATTCGCCAGGCAGGACACCGAACGAAAAGACAAAATATGAAAAATCGTAGCGATCCTCGGTACTAATATTCATAAACTATAGTACAATAATCGTAAGTTTTACATTTACCAATCAGAGACTGAATAAAATAAAATTTAATTTTGTTACCAAATTACATTGCAATACAAATAAAATATTTACGTAGGTACTTACTTCTTCACATATCTTTGGAGTGCATTCTTTCTGTTTGTGTCTTTTATCACTTTACGCGACTTTTTTCGCCTGCGTTGTTTATTGCCCATTATAATTTATAACTGAAAAGCAACAAATTCTCAAAAAGAGATGATTTGGTGCGCGTAGTTGTCGCTGAAGAAACTGACACAGGTCCGTCGTTGACAAGCGCCAGCACGCGACTGAACGGACCTGTCTGAGCCGCCGCGACCGCTTTTAATTCTTAGTAATTAAGAAAATCATTTTATCAATTCAAACTCTGCGAATTTGTCTGTAACTAATTAGTTTCTATAATATAGTACAAAAATTAAATGTAAAAAATCAGTAATATAGTCATAATATTGAAAAAACGTTTTAAAAAGGGGTAACTTTGCGATTTTTTTCTATCGAGTGAAGTTCATCAGGTCTTGCAACTGAATGCGATTTTGACTAGATAAGATCTTAACTAAAACATATATTTAAAAAAAAATTTAAAACACTGTAGTTTTTGTCTCAGATTGTTTTAAAAAACTGATTTCCAAAAACCCTTTCTCAGTGGATGCTGACGTCCTAATAACTATCTGTGTGCCAAATTTCAGCCCAATCCGTTCAGTGATTTGAGCTGTGATATATACTTCCCCTTTGCAACCCCTTAGGGATAGATTTTTGAAAAACTGTGGTCATTATTCTTTATTTTTGGTTTTAAGTATAAATACTGAGTTTCGAGTTAATCGGACAGCGCATTAAAATTATTTTATACAAACTTTGATAGCCCCCAATCCCCGTTTAAGGGGTAGTTTATAAAAACTATAAATGACAAACTTTATAATTTACTTAGATAAGTATCCGTGCCAAGTTTCAAGTCTATTAACTCAAGGAATAAGATTTTTCATACAAACGTTATCCCCCCATTTCACCCTCTTAGGGGTGGAATTACGGAAAATCGTTTCTTAGTGGAAACTTACTCTTCATAAAGAACAGCCCTCCAAATTACATGTCTATAAGACCAGCGGTTTAGGCTGTGCGTTGATATCTCAGTTACCCTAGCCTTTTATATATTAAGATTTATTATATATATTTATATTTATTTATTATACTTATATATATTTATATTTATTGAATTATATATTTATAATTATGTATTTAAATAAATCTGGATATATATCTGGATTCGTGCCCGGTTTCGGCTTTTATTATTCGGCTGGAACGGGAATACAGGCCTCTGCCTATCCTTTCGGAGAATACAGCAGGGGTTGAAAGCGGTAAAGGTATAAGGGTATGGTACCGGTATAGAATTACGATAGGTACATCTTCGATTTAAAGGTAGAACCAAAACGGTTGAGAATTACGGTTGTGGTACTGTTAAAAAAAGATTTATACATATATCTTTTTACGGTATCGTTATACCTATAAATTACTAATACCTTTACCGAAATCATTTCGGTACCGAAAAAATTACGCGACGAAGAGCGAAGAACGGGCGGCAGCGGCGCGGGGCACGGGGAGCGGTGCGGCGCGCGGTTGCCGCTGCAACTTTTTAGCGCCCACACCGCGCCGCTCGCCGCGGCGCTTGCCGTGCCGCCCAATGTCGTAGCCAGGCTCTTAGGTTGCATACAAAAGTTCTGTTTGTGCCACACGGAGCGCGGCGACGTAAAAAGAGTTGACTGCTGACTAGGATTTCTGTATGAAACCGAATGCAGCGACTTTACGATCTCACAACTCGAAAAATTACGTTCGTTCGGCCTCACTCTAAAAAAGCATAAAGTAATACAAAGTTATAGGTCTAATATCGTTACTACATAGGTACGTTTGTACTTTATTTTTATCCATCTTGGCGACAATCTAGTTGTAAAGTTACAAACAGAGCACACTTGTGATTACTGATTAAGTTGACAAACTGTTGATCCGAATGAGGCTACTGATCTTCTTATAAATACACTTACCTCAATTGTACAAAAAAATACTAAAATCAGTATTGTGCCCTCTAGGATGCAAATAATTAAGCCCTGGATCACACAGGGACTACTTAGATGCATTCGGAACACGGATAATATGCATAGGAAACATAAAAAATCACCAGAAAATGACACTTTGAAAATTACATAAGTACCACCGTTATCGTAATTTCTGCAACAAATTATTAAGTCGACTTAAAACTAATTACTTATGAGAAAAATGAATTTGTTAAAGCTAAAAATAATCCCAAAGCGACCTGGAAAGTAATAAATGACATTGTAAATAAACAAATTTCTAAATCTCACCACAGACCTCTTGACCCTTTTTGGTCTTGATGAAAAGTCCTCAATAAACGAAGTCAATAATTTCTTTGCAAGTGTTGGCAAAAATCTTGCGGACAGACACACAAATACGTGCTCTAGACATGTTCCATTTCTCCGGGAGGATGCACAGCCGAACTCTCTCGCGCTTCTTACCCCGGATTTTGATGAAGTTGAGAGAATCATAATGAGTCTTCGTACTGATTCTGCTGCGGGATGGGATGGAATCCCAACCAAAATGATAAAGGTGAGCCGCCAGTTTCTCGTACCCCCTATCACACACATTTGTGACCTATGTATCACCAAGGGAGTATTTCCGAGATCCTTGAAGAAAAATATAGTGCATCCCATTTACAAGGGTGGAGACAGAGGCAGTGTCAATAATTATAGACCTATATCTGTCCTTCCGGCGCTGTCAAAGATCTTGGAAAAGGTACTTAACAGTCGTCTTGTCAACTATATGGAAGTACATGGCATTTTATCAACTAATCAATACGGTTTTCGCAGAAACAAATCCAGCGAGGACGCTGTTGCTGCCTTTGTTGATAGTGCTGTAAAGGTTCTTGATATACGGTCCAAATGTCTGGGTGTTTTCTTGGACTTATCCAAGGCATTTGATACTGTCTCTGTCCCTATCCTGTTGTCTAAATTAGAGAGGATAGGAGTGAGGGGTCCAGCACTAGCAATCTTTAAGAGCTACCTTTCTGAGCGGACGCAGTGCGTCAAAATTGGGTCAATCGTTAGTGTTGAACACTGTTTGTCATTTGGAGTTCCCCAAGGCTCAATTTTGGGACCAACCCTCTTCTTAATATACGTAAACAGTCCATGTTATTTATCTATCCCCTACTGTAGCATATATACTTATGCAGACGCTACGGCTTTGCTCGTGCATGGTCTGAACTGGGGAGAAGTCCAGGAACGAGCGGAGTTTGCGCTGGGCATCGTGATGTCTTGGTTAGGAGCTTAATATTCTGACATTAAATATTGAGAAAACGAAATATATCCCGTTCTCAATTAAATCATGTACGCGGCCGGATGACTCGTTTATTATCAGAGCCCACACTTGCAGTGAACAGTTAGACCAATGCCTCTGCCCTCCCCTAGTTAGAACAACGCAAGTCAGGTACCTAGGTATCATGATAGACAACCTGATGTCCTGGAAGGTGCAAATTGATGGTACGTCTGGCAGAGTGAGGAAACTCATAGCGATTTTCAAGAGTCTGCGCCATAGTGCAGACATAGGTACACTTCGGATGGTATATTTCTCACTCTGCCAGTCAGTGCTCTCATTTGGGATAACGACTTGGGGAGGTGCTCCAAAAAGTTGTATTCTAAAACTAGAGAGGGCGCAACGAGCTGTTCTTAAAGTCATGACTTTTAAACATTTCCGGTATAGCACCGTACAATTGTATCTGGACTGCAAAGTGATGACTGTGAGACAGCTCTTTGTGCTCAATACCATCTTGCGCAGGCATGGTTCTCTGAAATACAATACTGGGCATCTGGCAAATAGAAGAGCAAAATATGTATGTCCCATAGAACGTTACAGAACTAAATTAGCTGAAAGACACTATAGAGTATTAGGTAGTCGAATTTATAATGCAGTTAACAAACAATGCAATATTTATGGTTTAAATAAATTCGAGTGTAAAAAGAAAGTGAGTCAGTGGCTCACGACTCTTACCTACGAGGAGACAGAAAAGTTACTTGGAAAGGTTTTTTAACAGTTCCTGCTCATTCAGACAACTCAAACATACAAACTCAAACGTACACAAAACATCACACACACACGACACATACACTTACCAAACTCACACTAGAGAGAGGTTATACATTTTTAAATTAAAGTAATTTTAATTTGTATTTTTATTGTTTTCTTTTCTTTTTCACTAACTTTATTTTCTTTACTTTTTGTACTCAAAGATAGCCACTTACGTAATGTAGCTCCGCACTTGTTTGTTTAAATTGGAAAATGTATCAATAGAGAGAGCCCTGGCACCCATAGCACAAGTTTAATCTTAGCTTGGGTGCCAGTGGAGATAATCAGTGATTCATGCAATTTAAATACAATATTGTCATAATATTAAAACCTACGATATGTAAATTGTAAAATTGGAAATAAAGTTATTATTTATTTATTAATTTATTTATGTTATGTGCCTAATTGAAATAAAAATTATTTAACTTTGACTTAGAAACAAAGTAGACGCGGAAACATGAATTGCGGCAAAATGGTAAAACAACATGCTTTGTCTGGCTGCCGACGCACGAATATCAGTAGATTTTCGATCAAGTACCGACACGACGCGTGACGCCGCGGCGCGGGCGGCAGGGTAAAAAGAAAACCTTTATTTTATAATTTAGGTACTTGAAAAAGTAATGATACCGCAATATTACAATATCGAAATTATACAGGTACAGTTACTTTAAGGTATAGTAATTTAAAGGTACCGTTATTTTAAGGTACCGTAAAACGCTGTAACTTTGCCAACTAAGCCCAAATTTGCCTATTTCGTTTCAATTATGATATTTCGCGTTTGCTTAGTTTTTTCTTATTTTTTACCATTTGGTAGTGATTTTACATTATTAGGGCAACATATTTTTCGTTTTTTGTAATGGTAACTTCATTGTTACTCTGTCAGTTGGGCGACAAACATCGGTGCGAGTGGGTAAAATTTAAAAGTGTCTTGTAACTTTTGAAGTTACACGACACTTCACAGTCGCGTTTTCGTGCAGCTATAACATCCCAGGGGAAGAAAATACTATCTACTTTCCGTATTGCTTGATATTTTTGTGAAAAGAACACGATTTCATTAAAAAAATTAAGTAGGCAATGTTGTGTACTGTTTTGGAAACTTGGTGACACAACTTTGCCTGGGTCTAGGGTTGGATAAAATATTGCTAAAAAACAATCACATTTGTGATTTTTACTCAGTATCAATTTGTTTTAAAGTTTAAGAAAATAATCCGTATTTTTTTGGGACAACCCTACAGTCAACGACAATTTTGTATGAAAAGTTTGTGGTACCTGCTAAAACATTGCCTAAAAGCCGTTAAAAATAAAAAATAAAACCGTCCTGCCAATGATTTAACTGCCCCCACAAACACGGTGTCTCATGTACACCGAAAAAAAATACTAGAAAGATCAACAATACATTTATTGAGATATCCTTCTAGGCAAAGTTGTGTCTTTCACCTACAACTTTGCCTACGACTTTGAGTGTTTGTAATTCTGAAAAACGGCATGATTTAAATAGATTTGTGTCCTACCGGGCAAGGCATAAGGTCTGTTTTCCATCTGAAAGTTTTTTAAAGTCATAATAATAAATAGATTCAGAGATACGAACAAAAAACGTCAAAATCCAGGCAAAGTTACAGCATTTTACGGTATTGAAATTTAAAGGTATGACGTCATACCGCTTACCGTTTTAACCGTAATTGTTTCGGTTATTCAATCCCTGGAATACAGGCGTGATTTATGTGTTGTTATATACAAATAAAAAACAATATTTGTATGTTTGTTTGTCCTCTATGCATTCCTAAAACATTGATCAGATCTTGATGAAACTTTGGTAGGATGTTCTCAGGACGCCTGCGGAGGTTTTCTGGCCCAAAAAATCTATATAATAAAGTGGCATTGTAACACATGCAGCTAGTGAGTAAAAGTGAAACAAAAGCATATATTTGTATAAAACCATAATATAATTATTATCATTAAAAATTTTAAAGTAAAAATGACTCGTACATTATTTGATCGAGATCGTAGAGTAGGTACACATTAAACGTCCGTGTTACGTCACATGTTCCTGTGGCAACGAGTGTGTCACAGTGTGAGCTGCATGTCGCACACACCGAGCGCCGCGCGGCACGAGGGGCAGGCACTAGTCACACGCGACGGGACCAAACAATACTTACATGTGATATGTATAAGACATACAAAGGAACATTAATCGAAAATTGTAACAGAGGTGCGGAGAGGGGCCGCGAGGACAAGCACTCGGTAAGCTCGTGGGGAGACCACATTTCGGACAGTATAAAATTATTTCCTATTAACAACTTGTATTACATGTTGAACTTTCCCTTAATACTAAACTATAATGTACGCTTACTATTGTATGAACAATAATTATATCATATCATATCATATATCATGCAAACGATTTGATCCATTACAAGCTTACGAGGAAATAAAGTGCGCGTACACGGCGTACGCACCGTCTATACAACAATTATATGGCTATTAACATAATAATAAATACTTCGCTTATAATTAAAACATTACCCTTCGCATACATTTCGTGTATAGTTAATTAATTACATGATTTTTTCCATTTCAATATCTCCATTTCAATATCTCGTAAATGACAAATATAACTATTGTAAACAATGCGTAGTGGACGAAGAGAAAACCAGGACAACACACGGACACGGTCGAAACGAACGCCAGGTAATGGACAACGACTGCTCCCGAACAACCAGACATCGGTATAAAACACGACTAGATCACTAGAAATATTTGTGCAAAAACTAACCGAGGAACCGTCGTCGCTCGTCAAACTCACAAATGATCCATCGCTAACCTATAACGGACTAGAATAAAAATCAGACTTGCGGAAATCATAAAGAGATCGTGCCGGCGCGAGGACACGGCCGGCGTACAAAACTATAAAACGGGCCTCCGTCCGACCCGGCCGCCTACAAGTCGCTGGCGGGCGGCCTTCACTATAACGGGTCGTCGCGCGACGTCGACGCCACGGGCGCAGGCGCGGGCGCGGCCGGCACCGCGCGGTACGCGGCGCGCGGCGAGCCCGACGACGAACGCGCGCTCCACGACGCCCGCGCGTGCGCTCGCCGCGCCGCCGCTCGGCGCCGCAGCCAGCCGCGCGCGCCGCCCAGCGCCATGCCCAGCGCCGCGCACGCGCCGCCCAGTCCCAGCCCCTGCAACGTGCAGCGGCGGGTTAGTGCATGCGCGCTCGCCAGTGGGCCGACGGGCCGGCGACGCGTTTATGAAAATCCTTCCAGTATTCAGAACCCCAATACTTCTGAGCTGCGGGAGCCTTTAAGCGATTGAACGCGCAGTTTGATGGATGAAATGCGACTCTGCTTTAAGTTCTGTACTGCGGGAGGCATTACGTGGCGTGGGCAGATTACGTGGGAGCAGTAACAGCATCCTGAATGTAATAGGCATTAAGTTAGACAGCTCACTGGTGTGGAACCTCACCCAGAGACTAAGTCTCTCGTAGTTATTAGATTGATTGATTTCGTTATGAGATACTAACATCGTTTTTAAGTTCATACTAACAATATAAATTTTAATGTAATGTAATGTAACGGATCAATGGTTGTCTGAATAAATAAATAATAATAAGAATTACAAACGAAATACTAGCAATATGGATATTAATCTTTTTAGGAGGTTTCCCTACAGATGCGGTTTTTGGACTTTCTGCCCACGCCTTTTATCTTTACGTCTGCTTACAGAAGTAGGTAAAGGACCTTTATTTTTCTAGTTACTCGTTGAGGAATAGTACATTACTGGCAACTGGTGCATTGATAGACCATACGGGAGTCCATCAATGCCTCGTTGCGGCCAAAGCTTGTATAGTACTTTACTCAAATAATGCGTGGAAATCCAAACTGAGTAAATTAATTATAAATTCCAGAATCATGTCGGACAACGATAATTAATTATTGACGCACCAATAAGTTAATTTGTTTCTTCTTTACTTTATACAGCTCTATTTGCAAGCCAAAACGAAATATAAATAAAATCTTTGATAAGTTACCTTGGTTGCCATGTGTTCAAGTAAAAAGTTCGTTCCATTTTTAAATAACACCGAATAACACGATAGATATGAGTTTTCACACTTATTTATTTGGTAGCTAAACGGACATATATATGTATTTTCATAGTAACATTGCCGGCCGCATATTCACTTGTTTTTCACCAGTTCAGCAATTTCGATTTATCTCGAAGAAGGTTGTTAAAATAATGCTAGAATTTCCAAGCATGTTTGAAAAAACATATTTTTCTTTATATAGGCATTGATGGATTCACGTTATGACGTAGTGAGACGTATTTTTTTTATTGTTGCATATAACATTGCTAAACTTTCAAATCGCATTTTGTAATGAATTGCAGTAAAGATCCGTCAAACAACGTTTGAAACCTTTTTAAATTAAAAAAACAACAGAGCGATACTTATGATATCGCTTTCTCTCTCACTCTTGGCACGAGCCACGATCTAAGATAGGGGAGCATGGCGCAGAAATCCCTACCTACGTCTAAGAGCGCACCTAAGTACTTTTATGCTTTCAAGGGGTCTTGAATACTACACCGGAAACAATATCCAAATCCAGATCGTTCGCTGAATAGCTGAATGGTTTAAGGTACCTTTCTGGGAATTTATGCCAGTAAACCCTCCAGCAGCTCAGAATTAAGTACTGGGGTTCTGAATACTGGAAGGGTTTCCATAAACGTGACGGCGACGGACACTCACGGCGGCAGAACACAAGAGGTGCGCCAGGTGCGCAGGCGCCCAGCGGTACTCGGGCGCGGCCAGCACGGCGTGCAGCGTCAGCGCGCCGCCCGCCGACAGCGACGCGGCGCTCCACGCGCTCGTCCACGCGCCCTGCGGACACACAGCGTCAGGCGCGCTCGGACACGGGCGCGGCACGCCTCGCATGCGCTACGTTACCAGCTTGTTCCAGTCGAGCGGCAGCAGCGCGGCCAGGCGCGTGACGTGCAGCACCAGCAGCGCCGAGTGCAGCAGCAGCGACGACAGCGCCGCCAGCAGCAGCAGGCGCACGCGCGCGGCCAGCGGCACGCGCCCCACGCGCAGCCCCACGCCCGCCCACACGCACACGCACGCGCCCAGCGAGCACAGCTGCGGGACCGAGCCACACAGCGGCGTATCTTATACCGAGCCGCTGTTATACACGAGCAGCACCCGATCAATAACTTCTTTATTGCCATAAACAGGATATAAATCATTTGAGACCCTGGCTCCAGAGCTAGGTCAGGACCGATATTTGCAAAAAACGTAAGAAAATTTGAATTTCGCGGGCTACCTTAGCGCATCCATCTTAAGATTAATCCAATCCTACTTCCTACTAATATTATGAAATTTAATGAGAAACTCTGTTGAAGAGTTTCTCAAAACAGAAACAGGATCAGATTCTCATTATGATTGATAGTGTGTTACACGATTAGGATGCTGATCATTGTAAAAACAATGATGTTAGAGCAAAACCAAATTGTACCATTTCGGAAAATCTTGTTATATGTATTTAGAGTCCTTAATACCTCAGCTCAAATACATTCCTTATCTCGGCCGCACGATACTGTTCGCGGATTGAGTGAGAGCGAGGCAGCTGCGGGGAGAAGCCTCCTTCTCCCCGCAGCGCGCCAATAGTTTAGGTAATTTCTTTTTACGGCGAAAAAATTGTAATTAAAAAAAAAACATATTATCAGCTTTATAGTTAGTTCAGTTATTATGCAGAGGTTCAAGATCTAATTTGAAGTATTTTTTGAATATCAGAAGTTTATTGTTCTGTTTGTAGGTAACTTTCGATTTTTTTTCTATACAGAAAATTTTATGGAACCGTGTTTTCGTCAAACATAGTTCTTGACATTAATCTTCAACTTTACTATTACCTGCAGCATTTGCGATATAACGGAAGATCATGCAAAGCAAAGAGGTATTATACTCTTAATTAATGTCACTAGCCGAGTCCAGACTGACTGCGCTGCCTCATGCGGCACATACTTTACGCGTTCAAGCGTTAACCAAGCGTTGCGTTGAGGTCGGTTTGTACGCGGCTAAAGACGAGCCGCAACGAACGGCCACAGCCAGGCTACTTAGCAATGGGAGGGATCGTCTGAAGTTACCACGAGCAGCAGTGTGGCGGCGCCGCGCGGAGTGAGCAGGTGGCGCAGGCGGCAGTAGAGCGGCGCGAGCGGGCGCGGGCGCGGCGGCGGCGCGCGCCGGTACTGCGCGTGCGAGTCCCAGCTGCGCTCCGTGAGCTCCGTGCCGGCCGGCGAGCGCCCGCCCGCGCCCGCACCGCACCCGCTGCCCGCTATCTCGAAGTCCTGATCCCACACCCGTAGTACATGTTTAGTATTGCGATTGAACACTGAGTAGAAGCACAACACAGTAACTAGAGATAAGCAATATTTTGTCCACATTTGAGTTATCCTTGGCGTCACATTAAATAAGTGTAAGTTTGTGTTTTACCCGGTATTAACTTAGGCTAGATTGACATGGGAATTAAGGGCAAACAGCAAAACTAACGTAAAATAAATAGAGATGAGCATAGACCATCACTTTGATTTTGGAAAAACAAAAATATTACTTTTGTTTCAAGAAAAACCAAAGCAAACAATAGTGTATAATCTTAAGCTGAACATGAAAAAACTGAATAACTACAAGCGATTACATTAATAATAATGTAATTGCTTGTAGTTATTCAGTTATTGGCTTGTATAATCAAAATAAACCAGTTTTTTTTTTTTTTAATACATCTTCTATTTTCATTAGTCATGTTGTTTATAAAAAATAAATAAAATTCATTTAATTCAGACAACTTGATCCATACAATTCGATTTAAATTTAAAGTTTATCAACCCTGATTCTAAGGAAGAGAAACCATGCAAGTATTGAGAGGTGACCATGAGTATTTTGAGTTTGACATCAAGAAATTGTTGCAATGCTCCAAACCAACAAATCATAATGAAAAACATTCATTTTCGTTTCACCACAGTTGTATAAAACATGTATTTGATCAAACTGAAACAATATTTTCCACCAGGATACAGGGCACTGGTGGAAAATATTGTCACAGTTACAGTATTACGAACAGACATTATTTATCATTAAAAATAATAAGTTGATTTATAATAATTATAAACCTATGGAAAGAAACTTACATTTTTTTTCTTTCTACTCCAAAACATACATATTTCTACATTTCAGATTCCAGCAGTTGTAACTGAAACTGTTTTCTGATTTATTAATTTGATGAAACAATGCATGAAATACTCAACTATACTGTTATTTTTGCAAGAAAATAAAGTTAACTTCTTTAGTTTCAGGTATTAATCAAAGTATTTTTCTCTAGGAATTGTTCAATTGTTGTGCGAGCTCATAGATGACAGGTAACACATCTTATGTTTACTTCTCCCATTATATTTTATACCAAGAAATAGGTCAACATTTTTGTGCATGACAGAAACTCTATAGCAATAATATTTTAATAATCTACACAAAAACATACAAACTTGCTACATTAATGATATGCTTTTACTCCAGGGCAAACATAACTACGAATCTTAAATTCTGTAAGAATAGGACAGTCTAGAGGGGTGTGTCGAACCGTATCATCAGGTAGGTGAGGGTCACCTGTCGCAGTGCTAGTACCTGCACGTCTTCGCCGCGGCAGCTCGTAGGCTCCAGCTCCCTAATCTCGTCCAGCAGCAGCTCCACTTCGTCCGTCGAGTACAGTTCGCTCACTGACACGTAGCGCGCCGGCGCCGCTTGCATATCACCCGCCGAGTCGCCTACCGCCGAGCGCCTTCGCCCCGGCACTTCCTGTAACCATTAACCACGCTCACGTTATCCGCTCGACTCATCTTACTTTAACACGCACAACGCATTGTCACAAACCTTTTCCGCACGTTGACATTGAGGCTCCGTCCCCTTGTGTGTGACCACATAATCCGAAGGCGTGATACAGTTTAGTACAAAAATGTTGACCTAATAAACAAAATTCAATGACGCTCTGTGGCCCGCCATGTTTGTTATCATATTTTTTTTTCTTTCTTTCCGTCAAGTCAAGCTTTGTCTATCGTAATTCGTTCGGAAACGCTGAAATAAAGATTATGCACAATTTTTTGTATTGAAATCAAATTGATTCTAAGTTATTCTCTATTTTATCTAACGTTAATGTTCACGTTATTCTCTATTTTATTTTAACAAACGCCATCCGTGTGGTGCCGGATGTAAAGAATAATACCATATATTTCATCTCGTGGCCTCGTGGGTGTCCAAAATGCATAGAAAACGCAGCATCGTTCTCTATGCATTATACACCATACTGCGATCGCCAATCCGCCTGCCAAGCGTGGCGTGTATGACAAACCTTCACCCCAAATTAGGGTTCCGTACCATCGAATGAAACTCGTGTGTCTGGCTGGTTGGCTGTCTGTCTGTCTCAGTCTGTCTGTGTCTGTCACAGCCAATTTGCTCCGAATCTTATGAACCGAAGTTGAAATTTGGTACACATAATGAATTTATGTGACCCGAATACGGACGTGAAACGTAAATAAATGTGTTCTGAACAGAGGTTACTTTTGGGAGACAAATAAGAACATAAAAAAAAGACTCATAGGTCACGTTTTTTTTTTTTTTTTTAATAATTTTGAAATAAATAGTTTCATAATAATTAGTTAGTTAGTTGTCTGCCTCGTTGGCATAGGGGTCGCAAGGGCTACTGCTGAACATGAGCAAAGTTTTGTTGGGTTTTCCCATTACTCAGTCGCAGCCCGGAGTCTGGATTTGTGACCGGTTGATGGCAATAGGCTCGCCCCCTATTACATGGGACCTAAATATAACTGGTGAAATGTGGGTATACTATAGGTACACCTCTGCCTAACCCTTCGGGGAAACAAGGCGTAATGTTATGTGTGTAGTTTCATAGTTGTTGAAAATAGATAAAGGGTATCTGTGAAGTTGTACCTACTAGTTGCAGATGATACTTCTCTTATTTTTTAAGTAGACAGGAATAGACAAGATTTTGACGACGTGCTGTGTGCAGTGCTGCACTCTCAATGGATACGGATTGGTTTACGACAAACAACCTAGTTCGTAATGCCAAGAAAACGAAATGTATAAAGTTCGCATTACCGAATGTTAGAAATATAGGGCCGAACATCGTCTTAGATAAAGAGGTGCTTGAAACTGTAAACTCGGCAGTTTTTCTGGGCATAACAGTAGATGCCAAACTTCAATGGCCCACCGGGCCCACCACATAAAGGCTGACTTTGAAAACATGCGACAAAATTTAAGGGGGTGTTCTACTCATCAATATGAACAATTTTTACGATGGGACCAAATAAGAATTCGCCTTTCTGTTTAAAGGTAGGTATGCCCGATTGGACCATTTTGTATAAGAAAATCGTTTTTTTTTTTTGCCAATTCTTACTTGATTCCATAGTAAAAGTTGTTCTTATTAAGGGTAGAGCACCCCCTTAAATTTTGTCACATGTTTTCAAAGTCAGCCTGTATATCGAGCCTAGCGGGGAATCTCAGTTTGACCGCCTACGCCATCAGGAAAGTAAGACAATACACTGACGTTGATACAGCTCGGTTAGTCTATTTTAGTTATTTTCATAGCGTTATGTCCTACGGTATTCTGCTGTGGGGCAAAGCTGCTGATATTCAAAATATATTTGTCCTATAAAAACGAGCTGTTCGAGCAATTTAACAGCTGCCAGAGTTTCTCTGAAAGATTTCTTTAAAGATATTGGTATTCTTACCGTGACTTCACAATTCATCTTCTCCAATATCTTATAGGTATATTAGGCAAAATATACACTTATATACTAAGAACAGTGATATTCACAATGTCAACACGAGAAATAACGACGAACTACGAGGTCCCTTTCACCGGCTTCATAAGGTTCATAACTCTTTTGTTGGGCTTGGTATAACCTTTTATACCAAGCTACCCTCTTCTTTGCTAGATTTGCCATTTAATGCGTTTAAAGCTGAAGTAAAATCCAACCTTTGTTCAAAGGCATACTTTTCTATCAACGACTACTTAGATGATAAGAATAGTTGGTCGCCGTGATTAACTCAAAACAATGTTTAAGTATATTCTTTCTCCAGAAGTAGTTTACCTACTGACGGTTATACAGGCTGACTTTGAAAACATGCAAAATTTAAGGGGGTGTTGTACCCATCAATATGAACAACTTTTACATAAAAGACGAGCGAGGCGCGCGGCCGCTCGCGTCACCGCGGGCGGCCTCGCGACCTTTACAAGCTTTTCAAGCGATACTGGTCTTTTAAGTATGTAGATAAAGTTTAAAATTATTTCACACTGTAAGTGCTCACCGTGTCGCTGCGGTGTGACTCGGCCTTTAAGCTCGCATAATATATAAAAGGGACTCACCTCTCAGCAGTCATGGAGAAAAAAAGTGGCATAACTATATTAAATGAAGGACTGTTCAAATAAGAAAAATAATAATTTTAATACTTCATTAAATACAAGGAGTGCCATTTCAATGAGGGAGGATGTACTTATTTGTTTCGTATTTTTTGTTATTACCTATAGCTTTAGCATCAACTTCTATTTTAGGTATTTTTTTAACACTTGATCATTAAAAGTGAAGTATTATTGTTTTTTTTTGGTTGTATTTCAATAAAACAAAGGAAAGAGCTTACTTCAATAAAAAAAAGACCGAAATACCGGTACCATCCCCGTTGAAATTTTGAAAACCGCGTGGTATTGCCATGAAACCTAATACCGCATAGCCCTAGTGGTGGTTCTTCTTTGAAAAGGGCAACAATGCCCTGCTAAGACTTAGGCAACGTTAGTTTTCTCTATAAAGTCTGTGAATTAGGCACATCTTACTTGTTTGTACCCATGTTTGCAAAAAATATTGTGATGTGAAATGAATAAATGGTTTAATGATTACTTCTGAGCAGTCTACAAGCTGTTTTCAAGAGTCATCACGAACCGTCTCGCGCGCAGGTTTGGCGACTTCCACCCTCCCGAACAATCCGGATTCCGTAAAGCCACCGTACAGTAGACCACATTCATACGCTGCGGCAGGTTATACAGAAGACCGAAGAGTATAACCTGCCACTCTGCTTAGCGTTTGTGGACATCTAGAAAGCTTTCGATTCGTTCGAGACTTGGGCTCTAGGCTGTAGTGCTCTCCAACGGTGCCAGATTGACTATCAGTACATCGAGGTGCTGAAGTGTTGGACAAGGGTCGGCATCAACATCAATGGCGAGTACATCACTCACCTTCGGTTTGCCAACGTGCTTGCCTGTGCGCACGGTGCTATGAATCAACCTCGTTTCGCGTATTACTGTACTTTAATATGACTATATTAATTAAATCGTCATCGCCATAATATCTTCACAGAATTAGTAGTACGGTTAATCTTAGTTCGCTTATATCTCAATAGATGGCGTGTGTGATACTCTGTTTACAAAAATATCTTTCACACAGTTTATTTTCGACAACCCTAAGAGCATACTTAGATTTGGTCCCGCTAGTCGGGTCTTGGGCATGAACAGAAGTCATCTATAGCTTCGTATAGCTACGACTCGGATACGGGTTGTGGGCACACGAACGAAATATTTTCGACCCATATGCTGGGTGCTGGGCATTGAAAGTGTTAACCCCATCGTCCCCATCACACCGCGCTTGCTTATGAGGTATGACATAACCATCATCACGCCGACCTCACGTATTCCCTAAGAAAGGGTTAGGTAGAGGAGGTGGTATTTTATACACTGCATGGCGTTCTACTGCTAGCAGTAAGTTAAACTGATCAATAATAAAAACCATGGCTAATTTCGAAAAATACTTTTAATTCAAAGAAAGTGTTGACTTGATTCATCATCTTTATCACAGAAACAATCAAAATATACTATACTTAATTCTAAGTAATGAAAAATAAGAGTGGAGTGCCATCCGTCCAAAGCTTTGGTCTAAGATTTCAGACACAAGTGTTGGCATGACATTCGAGAATAGAAATTAACTACCTTCTTTGATTACAACAGCTATCGGACGAATAGCTTACTATCCAGCTAAATGCTAAATGTTTCATCCAAAAACGTAGTCTTTGTCGTGGTCACGTGTGTCCATAATAATTAGGTACTCAAAAACACAGAATATTTATAATATGTGATTTTCGAGCGTTTTTAACATTAACAGTAGAAACATACAAAACAATTTAGGACAATAAATGCTCGAAAATTTAAGTCTAGACGTCAAAAAATTACAACGCACCGGCCTATGAAAAATATAAGTCGAGAGTTTTAAGAAAAAACATAACACTTACCAATAAAATAATAATAATGAATGCTACCTGTTTAAAGACCGAAATATTCTTACATCCAAAGTCAAAGTTTCCCTAAATCAACTTGTCTTATAACTAATGTAAAAAAATTAGAATGAACATGCTTTTGGCAGCAGCTGTCAAGTTCTATTAAATACTTAAAAGAGGTAAGAGTTGTTTAATGCTGATAGCGAGGCACTGGGCTGCAGGAACTGTACGGGTGGGACTAGGCACCGAAGCCGGGCGGTGAGCGTATGGGCCCCATAGCGGTCGGGGCCCCCATTGCGCGGCCCAGTGCGCCCGCCATGTACCAATGCGCCGCGTCCGGGTTGACGCGCGACAGCTGGCGGTACGTGTCGCATTCGGCCATACTCAGCGTCACCACGCCGGGCGCAGGGTACGGCCCGAACCAGCGGCCGGTCGGCAGCGCGCCCGGCGGCGGCGGCAGGCCCGGCGACAGCGGATACAGCGCCGGGGGCGGGAACGGCCCGCAGCCCGCCGCGCCCGCGGGCTGGCGGGGCGGCGGGGGGAGAGGGGCCGCGAGGGGGTGGATGGCCGGTTGAGGGTGAAAGGGTTGTCGGGGAGTAAAAAGCATGGCTTGAGGGACCACCGGTCGAGGGAGGCAGGTTTGTCGGGGAGTAAAGACTTGGGCGTCAGGGTTAATGGCAGATAGTGCGATGACGGAAGGCTCGACCGTTACGGCGGACGCTCGGGGGTCACGCGGAGGCGTCGTTGGAGTTTGCTCGACTACCGGCGCGGGAAGTGTGTGCGGGGCCGGCGGTCCCTCTCGGGTGGGACAAGGAACCGCAGGACACGCGCCGGGCCACAGCAGCGGGATGCGCGTGGCGAGCTCGCCGAGCTCGGGGCTGTGCGGCGCAGGCGGCGACGCCACGTAGAGCTCGTGCAGTGTGTCTTCGGGGTCGGACAAGGCCGGCGGCGAGGCCACGTAGACTTCCCGCAGCGTGTGCTCAGGGCCGGGCGACGCGGGCGGCGAGGCCACGTAGAGCTCCCGCAGCGTGTGCTCAGGGCCCGGCGAGGCCACGTAGAGCTCCCGCAGCGTGTGCTCAGGGCCCGGCGAGGCCACGTAGAGCTCCCGCAGCGTGTGCTCAGGGCCGGGCGACGCGGGCCGCGAGGCCACGTAGAGCTCCCGCAGCGTGTGCTCAGGGCCGGGCGACGCGGGCCGCGAGGCCACGTAGAGCTCGGGGCCGGGCGGCGGCGCGGGCAGGCACGCGGGCACGTGCCGGCGGTAGGCGTCCACGTAGTCGAGCGCGATGCCGTCGCGCAGGTAGGCGTGTATCTCGGCCATGTTGGGCGTGTCGCCGCCCTCGAGCGCCTCGAACCTCGGGTACAGGTAGCACTCCGCCGTCTGCAACGAGCGAGGTGGCGGTGAGCGACTGTGACTGTGCGCGAATCTCGAGGACGCGTCCGACGCTCGTGTTGTACCGATTTTACCGAACCTTTCCCCGAGGTTCGAGCGCAGCGCTTTTTACACAAAGCAATACTTATATCTACTACTAGCCTAATATAAATAATAATAATAATTAACTGTCTAAGGCACCTCTGCGAGTTGGCTTCGGCCTCTCGTACACTTTCCAAAGGTCCGGGACCCAAGGGTCCTAAGATATTATGTCAAAGAAAAAAAAAAAAAAATCATTATCATCATCAGCAGATTCAGCAGCCTTGTTCCAGCCACTGCTGAGTATAGGCCTCCTCCCTTTTGTGCGTCCCAGATATAAAGCGTGGTGTAAAATGACCCCGTCGCGAAGCCGTCATCTACGCAATCTGTTCATCAAACTAAGTATAAATAATTGCTGGGAAGCGACTTTTATTTTTGGTGTGAAAATTCGCTATGCAAAACAATGCTTATGGGTGCATGCATTGATACAGGGATTGCGGGAGTATTTACAATTAAGTTATAACATTTAAAACCTGATTTCGTAAAAAAAAACTAAAAAAGTTGGAAGTTTGACCTTCAATATCTCCGTAACCAGAACGTTCCCAGGTACGGTCGAGTAAAAAATTATCATCTTAACGGGAAGAACAAGTAAACGTTTAAAGGTTTCCGCAAACAGGCACGACGCGACTTTAACAATACAATTTCTAATAAAACTTCACGGTAGAACAATTACGGGTGTCAAAATTTACTCGGAAGAGAAGGCTTATTCCGCGGATAAAATTTATTTCTGTTTGGTCGAATCCAACCTAAGCAATATTCGTGTTTCCAGTATATTGTACGGTAGTCGCACTTAACCCCGCACGTCATTATGTCGAAACATTTATTTAATTTGCCGAACTATTATTACAAGGCATAAAGGATAATGCCCAAAAATGTATGGACCAAAAACAAGGAATCGATTAAAACTATTTATGTTTGGTAAGGTAGAGTAAACAAAACATACTGTAGTATATATAAGGCTATTAATGACTGCTATACATACAGAATGGTTGTATGCTGCTGGCCTGTTTGGTTATAGTTTAATGCATAACGACTTGCGTACTTCCGACCTCTTGTATAAGGTCTACTTTGCTGTTCATTAATTATTTTAATCGACTCTGGTTTTTTTTTGCCATCCTCCTTTAATGTTGTAACTTTAATATT
This sequence comes from Eupsilia transversa, assembly GCA_914767815.1. Taxonomy (NCBI): domain Eukaryota; kingdom Metazoa; phylum Arthropoda; class Insecta; order Lepidoptera; family Noctuidae; genus Eupsilia; species Eupsilia transversa. The sequence goes on from OU611889.1 coordinate 283,154, forward strand.
ACTATCGGGCCTTCGTATTTCCATACCATGATTTCAGATGCGCATGACTTTAACTTAGTACTGTACAGTTAAACGCGCGACTGCATTTCGTAGCAGTAAGTGCAGTGTTCGTAAGTAACACACGGTTGGCCATACAATTTTTTTTTTTATGTATTTGACCTTTGCCGGCAAATATAATCTAGAAAATATGTTGATGATACCTATATTATAAATGACGACCTAATATCTTTACTCTGTTGCCGGCCGCAGATCACATTCTGCTCAACAAATTATTGGAAAAAAAAAATATAGACCATCATTTAGCATCCCCTTTAATTAAATTACGCAATTGTTAGGGTTCCGTACCCAAAGGGAGGTTAACGGGACCCTATTACTAAGCCTACACCGCCTATCGGTCTGTCTCTGTCCGCCTGTCTGTCAATGGATACATCCATTCCATTCATAGATAGAAGATTACTCTGCCAACATACATTGTTATCCTAAGAAACAACAGCCTCATACATAACATAACTTTCTGTGAATAAAATCGTGATTATTGGCTTGACAGAAAATATGAGTTTATATCATTGATGTATAGAATAGGGAAGATATGGTACGCGCTCCTCGACGTGGACCGCATGAATTAGGGGAAACGACACAATCGATCTTAGTCACAATCGAACTGGCGTTTGTGTAGCACGCTAAGTAAAATTACAGTAATCGTCTAAATAAGCAGCAACAATGAGGCTCCTGTGTTTTTAAAATGTACACAAATAGTGCTAAAACCAAAAACAAGTCCCACGGGATTAGTTTTCACTAGTGACCAGCCAAAAATGTTAATTTGTTGAAAATTATAAAAAGATTTAATGTTTGCTCCGTCATAAGTCGTTCCTAATCGTAAACATTCGGCCAACATTCGGCTGCTAACGCGATTTCGCTTGCACGTAACAGTGACAATTATTGCTATCTCGTTCCCGCTATAGCCCGCGTAATATGTCTCTATATTTCGGTTGACCCAATAGAGAGACATGGGTCCATATTGGCTCACCTAAAGTTCTTTACCCGAAATTGTTCTTCCTAATGATTTGTAATCCGAATGATCACTCTTCCTAAAAATTTTCATCCTAAAGTTTTCATTCATACTATTTGTAGTGCTACCGGCGATGTTCATAACACTCATGTTTCCTAAAATTGTAATTAATAATATCATTAATGTAAATATATTTAAACTCCTACTGTTTTTTATCATGAAGCTTTTATCCCTAAACATAATTACCATAATATTTTCACTCATACTCAGAAAGAAACATTTACCAAGTGTAAAAAAAAAAATATGTGGGTAGAAGATGATATATAGTTTTATTTGAGGGTATGATTATTATTTGGGGGTATGCTTTACATAACGTACTGAGTTGTCTAGTAAATTTCGCGACCAATTTCGAGGTAGCGCTCGCCGGCCGCTACCGCGGCAGCGCTCGCTTCGCTCGCTCGGCTCGCGCGTAGTTGGTCACAGTTCTAACCTAACCTATATAATACTGATTATTATGAATAAAAAGAAATCTAAACAAAAAAGATATGACTTTGAATAATAGTGTAAAAGATGTTTATGTTGAGAAAATATAGGAAAACAAATAAAAGTATAATAGATGTTTATTGCTACTGACATTATGAAGTTGAATGCTTCGGAATTATGAACATTAGAGACAGAGTAGTTAGGAATTGTGATTGTTAGGATGAAAAATGTTAAGAAAAACATTTTCGGATTTGCAATTATCGGAGTTGAAAATTTAGGTGAACTTTGGCGCACCCCTCTCTATTTCGGTTGTCGAGCACATGCCGCACGACATCGGGAAATGTAGTTGTGTGGGTGTGTTTACATGTGTTTCTAATCCATTTAATATTTACGTGATGTTAGAGAGTGGCCTATCTTCCATATTTTATACATCAATGGTTTATTTGCATTAAAACATCATTTTATTGGAACATTTAGAACAGTCGTTTGCGTTTTACACAGAGAATCTTTTCTAGGTTTATCCTGAATTAAATAAAGAAGAACTTGTGATAACATTAATTGACGCAACACCAATATTTGACTTACGTACAAGCATTCGATATAATGTCGTAATGGACTTTCCACACCGTATGCCTGAATAAAGATAATCTCAGTGATAAATATTCACTAGGATTTATTTTGCAGATTTGCAATTAACGGGGGATAACCGAATTTGCCTGTTTTAGAATCAACTTTAAATGGTCAAATTTGTGTTTTTAAGTCCGGAAAAAGATATATGTCATAGATACATCCTTGTTTTAGGGACATTTACAGTTCAAAACAAGATAAATTGGAATTTGGTCGATGAAAAAAAAAACCGAAACATGGTGAAACACAAAATGGTTTTGAAATCGACCCGATTTCAAAACCATTTCTCGTTTCAATTCCTAATTACAGCACAAAATAATATGAAAATTGCATGTACCAATATGTGACCGTATTTTAGAGGAACATAAACGGTTGGATTTTTTTGTTTAATAGTTTTTTTTTGATAAACACCAAAATAGTAAATCGGACTAAATCAGCTCGCGTTCAGAGTATTGCGGGACTCCATCGAGGATGGACGTGTGTAATATTTTTTTTAATTCGCGCATCATGCCGTAGATATTTTATATATTTCGTTTATGAAGAAGTTGTTAAAAAACTCATTTTTCTAAGATTATTAAATCAGGTTGATTACTATAGTCACTCTCCATCGAACTGTCTCCGCTACTATTATATCGTATCTTTGTTGGTGTGTAACTTTTAACATATTGATACTTGCACCTATGCCACTTTTGTTTTGGTAAATAGTCCGATGGCACGGCAATCCGACATGACGTATAAAAAAAATATACAAAATTATTTTTGATGTCCTAAAATAATACATTCGATATAATAAATCTGTAGCAATGGGTACGTCACTTGCCTATAAAGTAGGTACGACAATTGTTCCTTCATATGAGGCTGTCAATATTTACGGATCTGCATGAGCGGTGGCAAACATCAAAAACAAAAGAATATGGTTACAGTGCAGTATAAGCAAAACAGTAAGACTATTTTTAGCCCATCCTACCTACTTAATAAAACTTTTAAATACAGGATTTTTGTAAATTTTGCCGCTATAGGGGACAGTGGCGAGGATAGCCTATAAGCCGATTCCTGCCGGCTTCCCTTATGAAATTTGGAACAAAACCATCCTATCGTCATTGAAAAATAACACAGCCAGTAGTGTTTAAAATCCCTATTCAATAATCACACTATAGGTATTTAATACACCATAAAATTAAAACTATACAAAACGCCTACCTACAGTACCTACATTCCATTGAACACGTCATGTAAAACATTTTTCCCTATAAAAGCCGGTCGCCTGCCGGCTTACTAAATTATTATTAAATTCATTCAAAACTCAGTGGTCATTACGTCACGGACGGTCACGTGACACCCGATCTCATATGGGCGCGTATAACCCGGTCTGCAGCGAGTTATGATAGACACAGTACTCGAAATCACGATTCGGTAGTTTTCGTTGATGGTCGGAATGCACTCGGCTCGGAGTTCGGAGGACATGTAGTGCGTAATTGATTGTTGACGTAATAGCATTTCATTTGTTTACACTTGCAAAAAAATATTATGTTGCTATTAATGTTGGTATAAAACACTGAATTAATGTAGTAAGTAGATAGTTAATAAGTTGAAATTACTTATGTAGAGTAGATTTGAAAAGTAATTAGTACGATGAGTAGGATTAGGATGGCGGCATTAATAGCCTTTGAATGCTGCTTAACAGATTATATGCTTTGTGAGGCAACATGTTTTTCAAGGTTAAGTTTTGTAAATAAGAAACACATAATAACGTTAGGCCGTGCTCGCCCAGATATGACTATAAATTACAAACGACGTGATGGTTTTTTCAAAACAATTAATGTTTCCCTTTACGATAAATATATATAAGTAAATTAAATAAAATGTATTGTTTCCCGTGTTTACTTTTCACCGATTCTAGTAGTTTATGGAATAAAGGGGGTTTTACAGATATTAATAATCTGACGAATTCGTCTAAAAAGCATGTTCAGACTGAAAAACATATTCGTTGCTGTAAAGAATAACATGAGTTCGCCAGGGCTGGCCTAGGTAAGCATTTTTTGTTCCGGCTTACCTCTCGTCCTCTCCCAAAAAATGACCCTTCGCCACTGATAGGGGATGAAAATTTGTACGGAAATTCACCATTTTTGTCGATGGCAAATACTGGTGATGCAACGAATACTACTTTTAAGAATACGATACCGATTGTACTATTCGCCGAATATGAATACGAATACCTGATTCTACTATAGCTGCACGCAATTATTAGTCAAAGAAAGTGAAAAGAAATTAAACTCGCTAACCAATATAAATATTTACTTATAATTGAATAATAAAAATTAACTATAGGTAATTTTTAAATAAACAAAACAACAAAGTTGCAAGTATTTTGGGCGGCAAACGATTCTTTTTTCTGTCTGTACATTTACTGCTGTTGAAAATAATATAAAGGTTTTATCTAGAAATGTTTTCGAACCAATTATTTAAATGTCTCCAAATATAACTTTTCTCACGTTTTCGGGAAGTTGGTTTGTTAACAATACGGTCGGATAACGTTTAGTACTAATTTCTAAATGCTTTTACATCGTGTTGTTATAGTCACCTATAGCGTCGCAGACAGCGACCGACACCGATATCTACAAGCGAAGACACAGTACACGGTGCACAGTAGGGGGCATCTTTCATTTGAACAAAATTTTCATACTGCCGACTTCGAGACGTCGATACTTAGTACTGTGGATGTTTGATCGCGATGGTCATCGATATTCACCAATATCCGATGATATTGGTGATAATAATTATACCCGTATCGAATTGATGTCAGTGTAGCTGCCGACAAATTGGTAACGGGTTGGTGTCGTTATCTGATAATGTGAAAACGTCCATTAGGTACACAGAACATAATTTTAGTTCACTACACCCCGTAGGCACCACAAAATGTACGGACTTGGCCGGTGTTTTCTCTTTAGCTTTCTAAAGAAAAAACACCGGCCAAGTGCGTGTCGGCCCACGCACAATGAACAAAAAAATTAATGTGGAAACGATGTTTATTTTTTTCCTCTTTGCCGGCGTTATTAATATGTATACTCATGCCAGCTTTCGAGTACTAAGCGTCTCTGAGCTAATCCATGAACTGACAGACAGACGGACATGGCGAAACTATAAACGTTCCTTTTTGACTACGGAACCTTAAACATCAAACCTAACAAAAACGAATTCAGTTGTTCAACTGTAAACATTTTACACTGTAGCATGATTTTTTTTTGGAAGTCGGTTGTTTTTTTAAAAAAATTTTTTTCTTCACTTTATGGTATTCGTATTATCTCATACTAATACGAATACCACGACCTGCTATGTAAATAACAGTGATAGGAACTTATCATAACATATCACGTTTTCTCAAAGATGGAAATTCGAGCATTATTTTGACAACCTTCTTCGAATCGAAATTGCGGTACTGGTCGAATACTTGCGATAACCCGGCCGGCAATGTTAGTATGAAAATCCATATCTGTCCTGTTTAGCGGTCAAATAAATTACTGTGAAAACTCTTAACTGTCGTATTATTTTAAAAAAAAATGGAACGAACTTTATACTTCAACACATGGCAATCTGGGAGGTAAATTAAGATTTTATTTAAATTTCGATTTGGTTTGCAAATAGAGCTGTTTGGTTTAAAGGAAAGAAGAAACAAATGAACATAATTGAGGCGTGAAAAATGATCATTGATCGTCATTGATTGTGGAATTTATAATTAATTTAGTTTGAATTTCCGCGCATTATTTGAGAAAAGTACTATACAAGCCTTGGCCACAACCAGGCATTGATGGATTCACGTATGTGTGCCTCGGATCACATTTTCACGATCGTCCATCAATGCCCATGTTGCAGGCCGCGTCAATAATATAATAACTATTGAAGCTAACTCAAAAACTACCCAGACAGGGTAAATAACATTCTTAAGAGACCACCGCGAAAAAACTACCCAGACAGCGTAAATAACATTCTTAAGAGACCACCGCGAAAACTTCATCTGCTAAATGAAAATGAATTTTCAAAATTGGTCGATGGACATATAAAAAAATAAAGAATAAACATACAGACGCACATGGAACTTCCTCCTTTTTGGAAGTCGGTTAAAAATAAGGTAGCCATCCGTGCGGCCGCCGACAGAATGTGTTCCTGACATCTGATAGACTTATACAAATTAATTTGTGATTTAATAAGTGCCCAGCTGAAGGCCAATGCTTCTACTTAAAAAACGTTCACATTCTAATTGCAATCTGTCAAAAATGTTGTTAAATTGATTATATTTTTAATAGATTGCGAATGAAATTAAAATTTGAACGTTCTTAAAAATACGGGACCGCCCTCTGATAGGCGTCCGTAACGTAACGCATTCTCTCTGGACGGCCGGAATGTATTCTAGTTGGTACAGAAATCTTTGCAATCACCAATGTTAACAAAACAAAAACATGTGATTGCAGATTATGGTATAGTGAAATAAAACCATAATTATAGAATGATTAATCTGAACTATCGTATTGATTGATAGTAATATTGAGTTATTGTGTAAACACTATCTTTGTACAAATACTATTTATCGTTTTTAACATTTGAATCAATATTAAAAGAGAAAAAAAATCTTTTGAATTTTGTGGAAGCATAGCAATACATATTTTTTTAATTTTCAGTAAATATATTTATGTATTGAATAGTCTATGTTAGGCTACATTTTGAACCAATAAATTATTTTTATTTATTAATCTGTATCTAGACTATCGCTGCCAACTAATACACATATTTTGTTATTTTCAAAGCTGCACCATAACATATGGCTTTGCCTTACGTGGACGAGAGACAAAGAAGAAAGAAATGCGACGTGCTGAGCAGTTCGTAACTTAATCCCGATATTTGTCATTTAAAGCGAGTCGACGGCGCAGAATGGGATCGGTGATAGGTAAGCGATGCTCCGGCGCCGACGTCTGTGCTACCGGCTCGTGCGGGCGTTCGGGCGGGCGCTCGGGCAGGCGCTCGGGCAGGCGCTCGTGCAGGCGCTCGTGCAGGCGCTCGTGCAGGTCGGCGTGGCGGCGCAGGCGCTCGCTGCGCGGCGGCGCGGCGTCGGCGTCCCACGTGCGCAGGCGCCGCGGCCCCGCGCCCACCAGCTGCGACGCCGACGCGCTCTCCGAGCTCACGCTGCACTCACTCACCCGCAGCGCGGAGTCGGCGCGCGCGTCCGCGTGGCCGGCGCGGATCAGCTCGGCGCTCAGGCACACGTCCTCCGCGCCGCGCGTGTCGATCAGCAGCGTCTCCAGCACGTCGTGCTGCGCGAGGGAGGGGGGAATGTCAAACGATGCTCTGTAAACTTACGTCACAGTGATAAAATAATCATTTTTGGGCGGTAACGCCGGACGGATCGGCGAAAGACACAAATCGAGATAGGGGAACCGACGCCGAGATGAAGGCTGACGAATAGGAAGGGAGCCCCGCCCCGCGACCCGCAATAAATAAGGTCAGGAGCCTCGGGCTCACCTCGGTGTCCACGGCGACGACGTTGGCGTAGAGGCGCGCCTCGTGCACGTGGCGCAGGAAGTGCGCGGCGGCGGCGTGCGGCCAGCGCCGGCCGGCCGCGGAGGGCCGCACGCCGGCCAGGCGCGCGCGCACGGCCTGCGCGGGCAGCGCGGCCCAGGCGCGGCGCAGGGCGCGCAGGCCGCTCACCGGCACCGTCTCCACCGTGCCGTAGTCCACGTGCCGCACCTGAAGCGGCGACGTACACTTTATCCGCGCCCGACCGCGTTAAAGGAGTATTCGTGCGAAACTCCAGGACTCATCGCGGCCGACGAGCTCCGGTCGTCGACGCCGGCCCGCGAATGAAAACGCAAAAAGTATGAAATCGGTCAATATTCCCTTTGCTATAAAGTAGTTCACTAAGTTCATATTTTACTGACCTCAAATTGTTTTCGATAGTACTATTTATAAATATGTCCACGGGCGAATACAAACAGTCATGACTTTCGCATCACAGCGTTGAGTATCAAAGTAGTGTTGAGTATCAAATGAAAGGGCTTAATGTGCATTTTTGAGACGGGGCAGTAAGGGCAGCTCCCTTAACCGTTGTAACTACAGGAAAACAGTCTTACGAGACTGTGACTAACTTATCGGATATAATTCTATTCGCTGATGACACGTCTCTTATTTTTAAAATAGATAGAAAAGATACGGATGTCTTACATGTCAACGATAGTTTGGCAGTTATATCTTAGAAAGTATTTTGTATGTTCGCAAAAACTTAGGACTTTTCAAAATTAGAAGTGATTTCCATAATATAAATACACGTAGTAAACATGAAATTGTGATACCTAAATTTAGATTAACTAAAACTAGCAAGTCATTCCTTATAAACAGTATTCGCTTTTATAACAAGTTGCCAAAGTCGGTTACAGAACTTAACGATGGAAAGTTCAAAACCCACATAAAACGTATCCTTATCAAAAAAGCATATTACAAGATTAAAGACTACGTTGATGACAAGGAAGTTTGGCAATAATTCCTTCTGCACATGTGGCCTCCCTGGTACCTCATTAACGGCATAATTATGTAAATGTCTATTAACTGCTCCCAAATTACGATATGTATTTTATTTTACTTTTTTATTTAGGTACTACTTGACATGTAGTTTCATTATTAGACATTATATGCCTACAATTCAAATTTCATTTTAAAGTAGGGTTCTCATTCGGATTGGTTAAAGTTTTAGTGACAACCATTTGGGTTAAATTGGTTTTTATTATTTTATTCGACCTTTATATAGATTCCTTTATATTTTGTGAATGTGAGAACGTTGTAGGCACAACAGACTGTCGATTTGCAGACTATTTTCTATTTTTTTAAGTATCTTGTTGACAGGCCTACGCTGTCCTCGCATACCTATTCAAACTGTACATTTTTTAAAGCATTGTAAAACCCATTTATTTTTAAAAGAGTAACCGTGGAGTTTCTTGCCGGCTCTTCTCCATAGGAAACGACCAATTGGAACCGTGCACCTAGATTCTGACGTTTCATAAGTGCCCATGTAGGTTTATGTGAAATAAAATATTTTGATTTTGAATTTGACTGTCTTTAACTTTTTGAGAAATTTTCAGTTTTTGAAAAATAAATTGTCAGCAGGAAAGTGGGCAATTTTCACAAAAACTTTTTTTAATGCCAATCGATCCTGTTTCATGTAAGGATCAAAAACCTGTATTGGAACAACTGAGGTTTGAGTAGTAGAAACGTCAGAAATCGCAACAAAAACTGTCCAACTCCAAGTCCAACTTAATTTTTTACTATCGATAAACTGGCCGATACAAAAAAGACAATAACTTCTACTTTGGGCATTTTTTCAGCTTAAAATGAAAAACCTGAAACATTACATTCTGACTCACCTAGAAATTTTACTTTTATGCTTTAAAAATATGAGGTGGTCAAAATGGTAGCCGTTATGACGTAATCATAGGTTTACTCTCTTTAATACTAGAATTAATTCCATAGAGAATAAGTGAGAGATCTTTGAGTTCCTCAACATTGTTGTATTTCTTTTTACAAAGTATTTTTTTTAAATAGAAATGTGAAACAATCAAGAGGCGTGAGATCGAGACTGCGAGGTGGCCACGGTATAGGACAATAATTATGTTCCTATCCACTGCCTTGCGAATTGCCGGTTCACATTAGAACGGGTATAGCGGCTGTTGTGTGGCGGAGCACCATCTTGTTGGAAATACACATGAAAATCTCCAACATGTCCGTGACGGTGTAAAGGATAAGTTCCCTTCACAATGGTTGAGCTAAAAGGTGATGATTCATACGTCACGCTCGCTAACGGGCGCCATCAGTAGGTACTGGTCATCTCTTAGCTTTCACGGCTTATTTTACACCCTTTCCCCACATTATTACGTTTTTTTATTTTTTATTGCAAGAATACCTTGACGGTGTCGCTGTCGACGATCTTGACGATGACGGAGCGGTGCCAGTCGTTCTCGTAGAGCGTGGAGCAGTAGTGGCCCACGCGCACGGCGCCGCGGGCCAGGCTGCGGCCGCGGCCCTCGCCGTTGTAGTACACTCTGCAACACGGCGCCGCGTCACAGGAGGTGCGGCAGAAGCTGGCTACTTACATCGGCTTTGTTGCCAAGCCTCGTAATCATACTTAATAAAGTTTAGAAATAGTTGCTAATCATTGTCACCCCCAACATCAAAATACATCAAAATAAACAAACAGTGTTGTTGGGCGGGATGCTAAGCTGCGTGATATCGAAAGCAAAGGTTGTGTTGTACTTATCACTCCTTTTACTTGTCATTATAGTTTATGACCTTACGTTAGAGCTATGTTGAATGTTTATTCAACATAGCTCGATTATAATTAATGTAGGTACCTACATCATAATTTTACTTTACTTTATACTTGAGATTTTTTTTTTTTAGTTTCCTGTTCTTATCAGTAGCATAAACATTCAACCAAACAGTTCGATGTCCAGAAATGCACTGAAGTAACGGAACGGAAGTTACTAATACAATAGTGTCGCGTTGGCAAGTTTTCGGTTGCGTTAGACGGAACAGTTGTACAACTTGTATTCCCAGAGCCAGCGCCATGATTCCCGCAGCACAATGACGTAGTGCTGAAACTTTGTTTCCAATGAATTTGTGGTTTTAATATAAAATTATAAGCTAGCATGGCTAGTGAAAAAAAAATACACATTTACATATTTTGTTCAGGTGTAAGCAAAAACATCATAAACATTTCCTAAATTGCGCCAATCGTAAGTGAAGAAGTGTGGTGCTCACGTCATCTCGTCCATGATCTCCTCCATGGCCAGGTTGTAGCGCTCCCCGAGGCGGATGAGCCAGAAGTGCGAGGGCGAGTACACCTCGCCCACCATGACCTCGAGCATGGCGCCGGGCCGACAGTCGCCCAGCGACAGCGCCGGGATGCTCTCCATGAAGCGCACGCAGTCCGCGGGAAACACGTCCGGGTCCTGCACACCACTCATCACGACCATGAACATACAGATACCAAATACCAATTCCAGATAGCTAGCAACATATGTGTGTAACTGTAAAGGTCATTTTGTTATCTTATTTACATTTTATAGTAAATAATCTCTCTAATAAATCTATTCCAGCCTATGGCACGTTTTGCTTATGAGATTTTTCAAGATTTTATTTACTACTTTGTCGGCAAGATTAAAAGTACTAAGAGTCTCTGAGCGAGAAAAATCAAACTATTTTATTTCACATTTAAACCTACATGGGCACTTATGAAACGTCAGAAGCTAGGTGCACGGTTCCAATTGGTCGTTTCCTATGGAGAAGAGCCGGCAAGAAACTCCACGGTTCCTCTTTTAAAAATAAATGGGTTTTACAATGCTTTCAAAAATGTACAGTTTGAATAGGTATGAGAGGACAGCGTAGGCCTGTCAACAAGATACTTAAAAAAAAAAAAATGAAAGTAGTCTGCAAATCGACAGTCTGTTGCGCCTACAACGTTCTCACATTCACAAAATATAAAGGAATCTATATAAAGGTCGAATAAAATAATAAAAACCTATTTAAACCAAATGGTTGTCACTACAACTTGACCAATCCGAATGAAAACCCCGTATTCCACAAAAGTCTCTACTTTAAGTTGAAATTTGAATTGTAGGCATATAATGTCAAATAATGAAACTATGTCAAGTAGTAAATAAAAAAGTAAAATAAAATACATATCGGACGACAGACGGACATGTCAAAACTATAAGGGTTCCTTGTTGTCTACGGAACCCGGAATCCCCCCATCCCGGAATGACGTCCCCATGACAACGAACGATAATATTTGTAGTGGAACATTGAAAAAAAACTGATGTTTGACAGAGGACAATTTACGCATAATCTCATAGCAACGCCCGTGTGAATGCCAATGCGGCGAAATCTTTGCGGTGCGGCGCCGCAACGTGTCGTGTGCACAGGCTCTTAGCACCTATAAGTACTAGAAATAAGATGGATGTGACTCACGAATTGGATCCCGGGCAGCGCGTCGTCGGGGTCGGGCGATGCCGGGCGCGCGGCGCGCGCTGCGGGCGCGACGTAGATCCCGCGCGCCACGCGCAGTGCGGCGGGCGCGGGCGCGGCGCGGCGCCGCTCCGTCAGCAGCCAGTCGCCCGTGTCCACGGGCCGCGTGATCTGCACGCGCGCCTCCAGCACGTACGCCAGGCTGACGATGCTCGTGTAACCGAAGCGCGTGAAGTTCAGCTCGCGGTTGTAGCGCTCTCTGTGCACACCACACGCCCACTGTCACTCATGCTACTCCACTATGATGCCTTGCTCACATGGTTGCTTATACTGATTCGTGCTAATGGAACACGTATCATAATTGAATTGCATTTGGACTCACCCGAATAATCTATACTCGAGTTAATTTATTTTCAACATGCACAGAGCTTGTGCTTTCAATGGTCATAAAAACTTTAAAAACCGCTCGCGCGCGGTTGTTCACTTTTCTAACCTTTTTTTTTTGTTCCGGTGTGGAAAATCCTCATGGATGTCCCCCGCCCTGGGGCGGGCGGAGGGGTCTGTCAGACTCTTACTGACTAAAAACCACCCCGGTGTTCCATCTCACACCAACGCCGGGGGTCGCGGGAACGTAAAAATCTTCCGCAACCCCCGATTGGTGCCGGCCCGCGAACGCGGGCCTCTTCCACCGGTCAGGGGGGAGTGAGGTGTTAAACTCCCCCCGCGCCGTCTAAGAGGGGCGCGCGTGGAACACTACGCGCCGCCACCTCGGGGGGTCCTGATGTGTGGGGGGTGATGGACGTCCCCGAGTCCGTCGCCCCTGGACCCATTTAGGGGGGCTGGAAGAGGGCGTTATCCGCCCTCTTTCGACGACTTTTCTAACCTAACCTATTTCACCCAGTTCAAAATGACGAATCATACCTACAATCTGCCGCAGAAATGTTTTCACCAATCATACAATCTGCCTGCGACTATATAATTAGACAATGGTGAAAACATTTCTGCGGCAGATTGTAGGTAGGCAAATATTGATATTTATTTATTATGGATGTCCATAAAAATAAAAATATCGATATTTAGGACATTCGATACTTCGTACTTCGATATTGAGATCTTTCGATGTTACTTTTGTAGATAATTCGATTTTAGATTATATTGACAGGTTAATTTGACAGGAATTAACTAAAATTTATCTTCTGTCGTTTTCTTAATGAAATAGAAAGAAAAAGATGTACTGAACTTAAATTGGGTTTAGTTTGTGAACAAGGGAATCGGCACCAGTATCCAACATTGAGTTTCCCAGCAACTACATTCCTTACAGCTTGATTTGACCTTATTTATGGCCAGTTCTCATTATACTGTGTTAAAAATTTGATTTGAGCATGGTTGTTAATGCTTATATTATATGAATTATAGCTGTTGCCCGCGGTTGCACCGGCGTGGACACAAATTCTTTTGCTTTACTAAAATAAAAGTAGCCTTAGTTACTCCTTATAACATCAGCTATGTGCAAGTGGAAGTCTCATCAAAATCGGTTTAACCGTTTCGGAGGTTACCGGAACAAACAGACAGACAGAATAAAAAAAATGTTTTTTTGTCGCGCTTTCATATGCATTTAGTATAAAGCTGTTATTTTGACATTACAAACAGACACTATAGACTTAAGAATTATAACCAACCCTGCATAAAACATGACAGGATTGGTCTAGTCACTAACAGGCAATGAATGCTCCTATGAGGTCAAGTGGCTGTCTGAAGAACTCACCTATAAAGCCTTATGAGATCTGTGCACCACACTCCGCCCGGTGCTGCAGTGATCAGCTCCATTATCTCAGATTTTAGCTCCTCAAACTGACGAGCCTTTGTACTGCTGCTACCTGAAGAGAGAAGCATTACTTCTTAAGTATTAATTTCTCTCACTACAGGAGATTATTGTCATTTGATCAAGTTAATTCATTGGTTACAGTGACACGCGAACATAGTCTCCGTGTTTTTATTCCGATTAACGGTTAAAATGTCCAAATTTATCGTCGAAACTTTCAACGATTTGATAAACAAAGATGCAGCGTTAGCAGCAAAAATTGCGGCTATTGAAATTAGAAACAGAGGTGATCGAGTCGTAAAACAAGTAAACTGACGATCAGTAGCGGACGATCGGAAATTATTTCGTTACAATCACGGAACAGACGAGGGTACTTGTAGATTTGTGCACTTAAATCGAGAAGATCGAAGTTCATGTTGTGTCAATAGATATTTCGAAGAGCGAGATAGATAAACCAGTCGGGATACTTTCTGCGCAGCGTGCGAGTGAGATAAACATTGGATTGGAAGGAACCGCACGAACTTGACATGCGAGCCGAGTTGCCGAGCGAGGTAAGAATAAAGCTGCGTCCTTACTACAGAAAAACAGCGACAGTTTATCGGAAACCGCTGAGACAATATTAACTAATGCGATAAGAGAAAGAGGAAACACTTAAATTGGTAACGCTTCAAGCAATTCAGAGGAAGAAGTTTTTGCATGTGTGGTCACTACATCCAGACACAACAGAGAAGGCGATAGGTGCGAGGAATCTGAGGATCTGCAGATATTAAGCGTGAAGAAATAAGTAGTTCCCAAAAGTACAAGTCTATCCCTTTCTGATAAGGTAAATAACGTGGAGGGTTAGCTTTTAAATGCGCAATTTAGCCAATGGGTGTGGTTTCGAAACTCCCGCTAACCAAAAAAAGGCAATTAAAGCCAGCTTATGGGCATTATGAAGGAAAACAAATACGTTCCATAATCATTTATTGGCATCGACGTATATCTTTGCAATTACGGTATATATCTTTGCAATTACGGTGTCGGGTCTCAATAAGAGGATTAATGGCCTAGAATAAATTCCAACTGAATTGGAATTCAACATATTACGGTGCGATCGAGCAGATGGTCGAAAACAAGGAAAAGTATTTTTGGCGGCTACTCTGTGATTCGGTTTAAATCGCGTTTCTGCTGACTATGTGGACAAGCCTTTATTTGACTGTGTGCGCGACGGTACACAGACAGAATCATTTTCTGTTCTTCTTTGTATTGTTGACATTACGCCAAAATGTAATGCTACTGAATATACATAAGCATTTATTTCTCTTATTCTTTTTATTGCAGAATGTTTTCGATCAACATGACAAAGTTTTAGTGCTAGGTGATTTTAATATGCTATCTACGACGGTGGAAATTCATAGTTATTTGAAATAATTATGTTATTGCGTACTGTGAATTTCGGCAGATAAATAATGTTAATAATCGAACCTTAGATTTGGTAAAGTGCTTTACGGGTACACTCAACAGAACTCTCTGAGTAACCTTTAGTTAATTTTGATACACAACATCCGCCGCTGGTCATTAGCGCCAGGTTTACTCATCGGGAACCAGACGGAAGCCGGGGGTTTCTCAGATTGAATTGTGTTTCGTCACTCAATAGACACAGGTGGAATTTTAATTAAACTGATTTTCTAGGTTTATATATTTCTTTTAGGTTTACCGTAAATTGGGAGTTCTTGTTTAAAATTCAGAACTCCGAGAAAGCTTTAAATTATTTTTATAAAATAGTGAATAAAATCCTTGTGAGTGTGGTCCTAAGAATATTTTTAAAGCAAGTAAGCATGGTCTAGGTTTAGTTATCAAGGATGATAGGTACACATCTGATTTGATATGAGATATCAAACATAAGTGGTATTATCATAAATTAAATTAAAAAACTGGCTCCCAGAGTGGGGAAATGCTTTCTTGTTTTCGAACTCAAGTCAAATTAAAGATAGCTTCAACCCATGAAGTCTACAACAGACTTCAGAAGAACCTACTAGTGAATACCGCGTATTTACACTTGGTGTACAGCCAGAAGCGGCTGGTGCTAGACCCGGTAGCTGCAAAGCGCGTTTACATCTTCACCTATACTCAGAATAAAAAGGTCTCAAGAATAAAAACTCACTTGATGATGTGTGTCTTCCTGAATCGTCATCCTGGAAGAGAGACAGTGCTCCATTTTTCTCAGAATCAGCCTCGTCAAAATTATGTAAACTATTATACTGAGGAAGGCGTTTCTTAAGGAAATTCTTGACATCATTACTAGTGACTGTTGTGTTCAAGTGGTGGTCAATATTCTCCTTGTTCTGGCTGGAGCTTTTGGTGATGATGTCCGGAGCTTTCACCTCTGCCTCTTTCGAGTCTTCAATAACGGGTGGTTTGAGTTTGAAAAATGAATTGTAAATGACGTCTTGTTTAGGTGAATTCACTTTAGCTTCTTGTATGCTTCTCCTTTTTGTTTTACTGTTAGCGTACAAAGAATTTAATATCATACATATAAACACACAATACAAATCTTTGACATGCATTTAAAATTGAGTGAATGCAAGGTAGACCAATGACTTTGTAACGGCCTCAAGAATCCGCCAGACGAAGTGGCAGTGCTTGGGAGAAGGCTATGTTCAGTGATGTACGTCTTTTGGCTGAAATGATGATGAGTTGAAATTGTTCAAGGTAGTATTTTTAATGCTTACACTTTTGCAGTTGAAGGTACTTTTGATCTCTGTACAAAGTTATCAATGTGCTTTGATGACTCTGGCACAATCACAGTGAGTATTGGATTTGATGGTGGGCCAGATAACTGAAAATAAACAAATAACTTACTTGAGTATCATGCAGAAACAACTGAACACCAATACAAGTTCACATTGTTGAATTGGTCTTAGGTTGTTAATAATAAATTACAGTGTGCAACAGTCACACATTTGTTACTAACTTTTAGGAACAAATGTGTGCATGTCTTAAAACATTAACATTATAAAAGATGTGGGAACAAATACCAGGGAGACTCAAATATGAAGGTTTATTTATTTTAAAATTTATTGTACACCACATAAAACAAAAAAAGTAACAGTAGTAAACATAGTTATATTTTATTATAGTGACAACAAAAGATTGGGTTTGAATAATCAGCAGAGTACTCACCAGGAAGCTGTCGCTGCACCGCTCCCTGAGGAAGGTGACGAAGTCCCTGTATCCCATCCTGGACAACGGAATATGTGTACCCAACAGCTTCGAGTAGTCGCGCATCAATAGGCGCGAATCCATCTGCGTCGGGCTCGACACCACCAGGGAGCGCAGCCTCATTTTCACCTCTTTTATTAATTCTTCTTCCATCTTTGCTAACACTTACGAAACCAAATTTTCACTGACTCAAGGCTACACACCAAATGACACCAACCACTTAGGTACTTAGTTTTTTTATAATTCTAGTTTGTTTGCTAAACGATTTAATAATATAAACTAACACTTTTGAATGAAAGATAATAAATCCTGTAACATAATGTATAGACGACGATATCTGTAGGTAGTATACTAATAAAGTTATAATGTGCAATTTTGCGAGCTTAGATCAATGCTGAAATAGCAGAATAATAAGGTTCTTATCATCTTTCGTGCCTATATAGTAAAAGTACTCTGTGCTTTCGTCTTTCACAAAATGCTTTGTATTCTATAGTATCTTTTCCAATCCAACCAACTGACCACTACTGACCACAGACTGTATACAGAGAACTAACCTGAACTAACTAACGTTCAACTGACAAACCGACCGACTCTTCCATTCTAATAAGAATGAGATTACTGATTAGGGCATGTTTGCACTCCAGCACATCTTGCCAAACTTCACATATCGACGACCCTTTTTGCTTGTGTGGCACAGATGTAGGCGACTTAAATCACATCTTTTTCTCCTGTCCCTTATATGACCGTTCTTCCTTACTCAGTAACCTCTTGTCCCTCCGTATTCCTTTTCCTACCTCAGTACTTTCTTTACTTTGTACAAATAGCTTTCCTGTATATAAATGTATAGTCTCATTCATTACTTTAAATAAT
This sequence comes from Eupsilia transversa, assembly GCA_914767815.1. Classification (NCBI taxonomy): domain Eukaryota; kingdom Metazoa; phylum Arthropoda; class Insecta; order Lepidoptera; family Noctuidae; genus Eupsilia; species Eupsilia transversa. Next base: position 301,168 of record OU611889.1, read on the forward strand.
ATTATGTTGTAATTTACTCATTATATTCATTATCACCTTTATAAATATACTGATCCTATCTATCCGTCCTATCCTAAATTCCGTTAATTAACATAATCATTATTTTTGTTTCCCTATGTACCTTTGTTATCTTCGAACCAAACTCAAACGTGACATTGGCTAAATGCACAAACCGTGCGAAGTCAAACGAAAAAAAAAAAAAAAAAAAAAACCGACCGACTGCCACAGAAGACATAATATTATACTCCTCCCTCAGAACAATAACGAGACTCCTCCTAACGGAGCTGACTGCCCACAGCACAGAACATAATTATTTAGCTTTGGCCCACAGTCACAGTCTGTGGTTACAGTCTGTGGTTAGTGCCCAATAATATTTTTTTTGTTGTAAAGTCAAATATCTGTCCTATAAGCGTAGCTGAACCAGAAACATTATCCCTAAGTAGTCTGTGCCTGAAAAGTAGTAGACTCGCTTACAACCGTAGGCTAAGAATCTGAATTGAAATAATTATGTGATCAAACTTTGAACAAATACCCACATACCTCACAACTAACAAGTGTTCTAATAAGTTTATTTTTGTGGAGTGTGGACACGATCTGCTGATCTGCTGAGGCTCGTAGTTCACACTGGCGCAATATCGCGGGCGTAACAAGGGTAGCGCTGCCAGTGTGTACGAGCCGTAATCGCACACAGCGCTCACCTCAATAATTTGCGTTCCAATTTAGATCACGATTATAACAGTAATAAAATATTAAAAAAAACAATTCGTCACTTGTGTATGGATAATGTAAACCGGAAGAGCGGAAGTACCTAATACAAGCAATTTTTTGCTTAAAAGGTACTTCCTATCACTAAATTGTTATTTACTTAGATCTTGCAATATTTTTTTTCTCTGCTGTCTTTATCGTGCTATCGAAACGCAAAGTTATGGCTTATTTCGGAAAGCGGCCTTGGTAATTTGGCTTTTGCCATATGCACTTTAGGCCGCGTTCCGAGTTACAATGTAATCGATTTGAGCGTGCTAACACCCGTTCCGAATAAGCGTTAGCGCGATAACGCCGACCCATGAAACCACATAGATGACGTCATGACATGCGCCATTTTGCGATAACGCCGAGTGACCATGCCTTTTACTAATATCACCGTGATCTCTGTCAAAAATGACAGTTGACTGAACTGTCATTTTTGGCAGCGCTGTAGTTTTGAGTCGTATATATCTATAAACTAACGTGGCTTTTTCTAAATTGTGCTTCTGGCTACCGTCGCCACTTAACCAAAGAAGAAAAAGAGCATTTCTGATGTTTATACAAAGAATTTAAGTAATGTTATAAGTTTTGACGTTGAGCAAGCACTGTAGGCGCGTTCACGAGCGTTCCGAATTGATGACTGACCTCAGCTGTCATAATCGTAATATCTAAATCGGAACGCAAAATATTGATGTCAGCGCTGTGAGCGATTATGGCCTAACTCGGAACGCGGCCTTACACTGACAGACTGACAGTGACAGTTGAACTGACTGTCTGTCGTCTCGCCTAGGCTGTCTTGTTTTAGGGGAATTGAAGAGTGGTCGGATTGTTCACCATTCGAATTACGTAAGTTTATTTTGGAAATACAGAACGAACGAGATGTCGTTCCTACTAAAGCGCACCGTCGGTGCTGGATGCAGTTTAGGTCGTAACATTCTAAACAATGTGAAGACTCCAGTTGTCCTGCGTGTGGCTACAAAAGCCGACCTAGCTGCTCCTCAAACGGAGACTCGGCCAACGGTAGCTAAAGTTGATCAGCTCCAGAAGACTCATTTGGTTGATTTTGGAAAATACATCGCTGAATGTTTGCCTAAATACGTACAAAAAGTGCAACTGACGGCGGGTAACGAACTGGAAGTTCTTATTCCTCCTGAAGGAGTTATTCCAGTGCTGCAATTTTTGAAGGATAACCACAGCGCACAGTTTACGAACCTCGTGGATATCGCCGGCATGGACGTGCCCAACCGACTCAACAGATTCGAGATCATATACAACTTGCTGTCACTGCGTTATAACGCTAGAATCAGAGTCAAGACATACACAGATGAGTTGACCCCTGTAGACTCTGTCAATGACGTGTTTAAAGCTGCAAATTGGTACGAAAGAGAAATATGGGATATGTATGGTGTCTTCTTTGCCAACCATCCTGATTTGAGAAGAATTTTGACAGATTATGGTTTTGAGGGTCATCCCTTCAGGAAGGACTTCCCACTCAGTGGCTACGTGGAGGTGCGCTATGACGATGAACAGAAGCGTGTAGTGGTAGAGCCGTTAGAGCTGGCTCAAGAGTTCCGGCGCTTCGAGCTTAGTGCTCCATGGGAACAGTTTCCGAACTTCCGCAGTAACCCTGCTTCAGAGGAAGTTGTGAACCCGGCCGAAGACAAACCAAAACAATGAAACAATTTAATATATTCTCAACAAATAGGTCATTTATGTAATTGATGTAAATAAAAGTAACAAAAACTTGATTTGTTGAATTAGATTAGTAAATATTGTGCTTTCAATCATAAGCTTTTATCTGGATTGTAGTGCCAGTACCAAGTAATGTGGAAAAATCATCTTTATGTACTCTATTAGACTATTACACAAAATACTGCAATTTCAATTTGTAAAGATGTTGCTAGGCAAGTATCTATTATACATTGTATATTATAACCAGACAGCTTACAAGTTTAATTTATTATGAACTAGCTACGCCCTGCGGTTTCACCCGCATAAGTCTCGATCCCGTGGGAATATCAAAATAAAAAATATTTTAAGTCCTAACCCAAGTCATGGTCTACCCATGTGCCAAATTTCATTCAAATTCGTTCAGCCATTTTAGAATGAAAGCATAACAATTAGATAAACTGACTTTCGCATATAAAATACTAGCTGCGCCCATAATCGCTTATAAAAATCCTGTAGGAATATCAGGATAAAAAATATCCTATGTTCTAACTAGAGCTGCCTAATTAAAAAATTATAGACCCATAGATTTCAGGAAAATAAAAATAACAAACCACTAGGCCCAGCTTGTTTCTTCTTCTTGCATAGTTTATCAAAAATGATAACATACTTTTCTATGCGTATAACTTCCGAACAAAAGATGTTTAGATGAACGTAACGTTTCTGAACGTTTATTCATGCGTCATTTTTATAATCTGTCACCATGACAAAACAATATTCGGGCTGTGATTGGTTGAATTTGACATTACAAACTGAAGGGTCGTAATAGTTGCATAGGTACCAACTTGACTAAATAAATCGGTTCACATCTAAATAAAAAATAAGTGTTATTCTTATAAAAAAATATCTTTCTGAAAGGTAAGGATCTATATTTTGCTATGATGTGTTTAGTTTACAAAAAATATTTGTGGCATGATACTAAATTTGCTTTGGAATGTTGTTATCAAAAATGATAATCTATGCATTACCGGTATAATTTTTTCTTACTATGAATGCTTATGAATATTTTTTCAATGTTTGTTTTTGAAGCAATTTATATGTGTTTTGGTGTTGGGTTGCATGGTTTTCCTATGGTTTTAGATCGCTATTGATACGACAGTAAAACATGGATGACAGAAATATTGAAGCACTGTTACGGCAACTGGAAAATGGCGACATCTCTGAGGATGAAGCAGACATTGATGAAAATGCTATTGATTATTATGATGGTGTGAATGAGTTGATCGAAGACCTTGAAGATGTAGAACAGGAAGTAGAAGAAGAACAAACGGACTCAAATGGTAATCTGGACTGTGATCCCCCATTGATTTCTAGCGTCACAGACTACCCTCAACATATTTTAGATTTATCCAGTCCGTTTGTTCTTCTTCTACTTCCTGTTCTACATCTTCAAGGTTTTCGATCAACTCATTCACACCATCGTATAATATTTTTCGATAACTTTTATACGAACTTGTCACTATTTCATTACTTATTCAAAGAAGGAATTTACTGCTTGGGAACAGTACAGAAAAATAGACTGGGAAAAACATGCAAACTACCTGAGAAGAAAGACCTTCTCAAACCAACAGTGCCAAGAGGATCATAATTATGATGAAAATGTTACTACATTTGATGGGGTTGAATTGTCTGCCATGAGCTGGAAGGATAATAAACAGGTGTTATTGGTCTCGACGTATGTGGGCTCAGAACCTGTAGGTAGATACAATAAAAAGATACGACAAAAAGCTAAAGAAAAGCGTTGCCATAACCTGCCCAAGAGCTATACGCGAATATAACGCGAGTATGGGCGGTGTTGACACTATGGACAGTTATTTGGGTAGATATAGAATTAGAATGAAATCCAAAAAATGGACAAATAGACTCTTTTATCATATGTTGGATATGGCGGTAATCAATAGTTGGATTTTGTATAAAAAAGTTTTGCTGAAGAAGGACACGAATCCTAAGAATATTTTGAAACTGGCTGATTACAGAACTGAACTTGCGGAAACTTTATGTAATTATGGCAGCACCATATCAGAAAATAAAAGAGGCCGCCCAAGTCTAAATAAAACTGAAGTCCCTGCAATCAAGCAGAAGAGACCAAAGCTGGGTGCCCAAACATTACCCCCTGATGACGTACGTTTCGATGGTATTGGGCATGAAAAATCTTATGGTTCCAAAAGGAACCAGTGTAAATATGCCCAGTGTAAAAAACTTACGTCAGTTATGTGCCAGAAATGCCGTGTATCACTCTGTGATAATCGAAATAATAACTGTTTCAGGGTTTTCCACACTAAGTAATTTTTGTATTTTTTTTGTGAGCTTACTGCATAATTTATCAAAAATGATAACATCCTTTTTTCAATAAAAAACATTCTTAAAAAATATCAATGATTTTTTTTATTATTTTTCCCGTATTTTAGAGACCCCATTTCATAATATAAATATTTTTTTAGGAAAATATAAAAAATCATGCATCTAAGGGTTAAAATCATATTTTCGTGGCAATTTTTCTTGTAATTTTTTTTTTTTAAACCAAGCCTTTTTGATACGCCTTATCATTACTTTTTTTAAATGAAATTGTTTATTCTATAAGTAGGATATCGGAATCACTTCAACACGTCATAATTTGAAAAAAAAAATGTGCTAAGCTAGATGAGGTCAGCATTTCCTATCTGACTACTCTGAGAAGAAAGGCCGAAACAAACCATGGACCATGTAGATTAGTGTCTGAAATTATCTTTTGAGGAAAGAATCATACAGATTTGAGTGGATCTGTCCAGTCAGTGCAAGCATTTGTCAGTAATTGTGGAGCTCATCTCAGAACTTAAGGAGCTCAGCTTTAGAGTTCCATACCTCAAAAGGGAATAACTGTACCCATATTAATATAGGATCTCTTAGTTCTCCATATGGCAAGACCCTTTTTCTCAGGCGTTGAGGTGTCAAGTTGAAATTAATATCAAATACGTAGGTCGACGGTTCATCAGAGCTCTAAAAATCAATGTGTTGGATCATTTAGATCCCTTCAAAATGGTTGAGCTGAATGGTGCTAATCCATGCGTCATGTTCGTGAACGGGCGCCGTCAGTTGGGGCTGGTCATCTCTTAGCTGCCATGGCTTATTTGTAATTTTTGAATTGTTTTTATTTTTATGTACGGACTCTTTTATCATGCACGTCTTTGTACATTGTTCTCACATGTGTAATTTCAACATGAATGATGTAACCAATTTTTGTAACATTTTTTTTTATTTAAAAGAGTGTCTGTGGAGTTTCTTGCCCGTTCTTCTCCATAGGTACCTACTACGCTTTGGAATGGGCAACTAGCATATTACTTACATACTATATATACTACTATTATACTTCATATTTTCTGACTGACCGACTCCTTGACAATTCAAAAGTGCCTGTAAATGGTTTGATTGAAATAAATGCTTTGAGTTAGAGTTTGAATTTGAATCAGGTACAGTGCATTTTATAAACTTAGGTGCTATAAAATTTTAAAAAGTTTTTAAAATGTATAAGGTTAATTCAAAATAACGACTAACTGTAGTTTTCGGTAAAACGCTATTTAAGCTGATGGAAAAAAATTACGTCAGCAAATGCTGTATAAATTTTTCGGAATTTCCGTATTTTATTCGGTCATTTGTTTATTATTTTGTATTCGCATATAAGTTGTCGAAAAATTAGCAGTAAATTTCATATTTTGGGAATGCTCATATTATATTTTTTTTTAGGAGCTTGAAAAATTATAGTAAGATTCAAATGAATAGAAAAATCAATATGTAGGTATTGTAGGTAATCAATTGTTTGATATATTTTCTAGATACGGCTCTGGATTGACGCCCAGATTTCGTTCTCTGCTTATGCCAGCACTTATCCCTATGCCGCACATGTATGAGTTTTACTGTTTTGTTACAGCCAATTTGAATTTAAAAATGAGTAATAAGCAATGCATTTTAGGTGAAAGATTCTTTATTCCACCTCAGTATTATCAATAGATAAATGTAAATTGAATGGTGAGCGGTGAGTCACGTCGCAGCTAGCGACGGTATCTGTATCTCTTGAAGTGGAACCACAGCTGGAAGATGTTGTTGTGGAAGTGGCAGCGGAAGCCGCGCTTGTAGGAATACTCCCACTCGCGGTTCACGATCTTGAACGCGATGTCCTCGTATGGCGGGCCTGCGTGGAAGCGCAGCACGGCGAAGTCGGGGTTCTCGGGACACGCTTTCTGAAAACGACATACGACGAACTTTTCAATTACTTTGTTTCTTCAGGTGTTATGAAATGATATTAGAATCAAAGTGTAATAATGCGATTGAGTTTTCCATTCGACAATCAATACCGAGTTGAAACTAGATATACTCTTTTTCCTGAATATTTGTATAAATACATATAATATAAACTTGAATACAGAATCTTAGATAATTTACATTCAATTGTCACTTAGTCAACTATGGTTACTTTATGGTTATTTATTCTAAGTTGGTTTTTGAGTTATTATTCGTAATAGACAAATTATTGGTTGGAATGGATTTTGAACTATATCTAATATGACATTGAGTTTATTTTTTCCAAAACTGTTTTTTATTTTTGGTATTCTGAATTAAAGAATAAAGACGTGTGTTAGAGGCGGTCCTTTTACGCTTGGCTTTCACAACACTTAAACACAATCGTATAGTGTATTAAGTAAACACAGTACTGACCAGGGAGAACTCGGGCGTGGCGTTCTTGTCGATGAGGTCCGGGTAGAAGATGTTGAACTTGTAGCCCTGTACGATCTTGGGCGGCGGATTGTCCATGTCGTAGTGCGTCTGGTTATACTTGTTCCACTCGAAGCCCGTGTGCACTCTGTGAGTAAGCAACGCCATCAACAGATACTCACATCAATTATTTTCTATGTGAGAGATGATATGGCTAGAAAAGGTGACTACCGACACGACGACTAATATGGGAGAAGACATGTTAGCGAGAATTATGATGTGTACTAATGGGTAGCCTTGGCACTCGCGCAAGGTATGAGAGAGCAAGTATTACCTGTTGAAGTAGCGCGGCTTCCTGGGGCGGTACTTGTCGGCCCACAGACACGGCTGGTCGGGCAGCGCGTGCTCCACACTGAACTGCGCCTCGTCGGGCGCCGCGCCCATGACGCGCCGCGCCTCGCGCTCCAGCGCCTCCGTGCTCGCGCCCAACAAGGGCTCCGGCTGGTGTACCACACCAAAATATTATTCATAAAATAAAAAATACTGTACGGTTCGTACTCTTGCAGAGTTCTTGTCGTTAAGGTTGAAACGCGTAGAGAAAAGATCACTTAGTTCCCGTCGGGTATATTACGAATAAATAGTCTTTACAAGTAAAACTGTTAACGATTCCTTTCTCTAATGTTAGTCACCGCATAGCAGTAATCCCACTCACTCTTTTATTGTGAAGTATGTATATTTATAATACTAAAGTATCGCACGCCTAGTGCAAGCCACCGCATCAGCAAAACCAAATACAGTCACAACATAAACATTACACTTGTTCTAGAACCAATCTTGATAACTACGTAAAGGACTAATGCACATGACAAATAAAACTATTTCACACATCATCTAATTAGCAGCGAGTGTGTCTTATTACATCATTTCAGCGGAAACACGTCTACTGCTGGACATCGGCCTAGTGCCATACGACAGTAGTGTCTTACGGTTAACGGCACGGGGTTGGGCTCGTTATCGTAGCGTTCACCACAATTGCTACCTTGAAATTTTATTATTATACTAAACTAAAACAGACTGGCGGAGCGTTATGTAACAGTTTGTTTCTTTTTATTTGATCTCTTCCGTACTCAAAGGGTGCCCCAACGGGGACTGAATTAAACTTATTGTCACAGGCATGTATCTTTTCTAATTGTTATAGGAAGCCAAGCCGCGTATGGCAAATAATAAGAAGGTTAACTGATGATAGTTTTAGTGGTACGGAACTTTCAGTGCGCCCGTACAACCCCTACTGTCCTTGTTTTTAAGTCTAAATAAATTAAATGAAGTGTGGTTTTGCCACATTTAATTAATTATTGCCTAATTTCGGGTTGCGCTTTTTACGTGATGTTCTCCTGCCGAGCTGTTGTAGCGCTGACGTTAGGAGGGTTACTATACGCTAACAGTGTCAGCGTCATACCAAGTGTCAGAGGTAGGAGGCAATGTAGAGGAAGCTTGCCTGGTGGTGATAATTGTTATTCTAATAAGTTTCTGTCACTGTTATTTACATAGCACTACACAGAAGTTTTTGTAATAAATATTTTTTTTATATTTATTTATTTATTTAAAACTATGGAAGACCTACAGCTAAACACAATGGTGATAATTAACAGAATGATAACCTGACAGCCAATTACAGGTCTTCACGTCTAGAGCTTGTCTGGTATAAAAGTACTGTGGAACAAGTATACACACTGCCAAATTTTGCCAAAAAAAAATTAATAATATAGAAAACACAAATAAATATAAAAACTAAGAATTTGCAGGTAGATCATCACCTAGAACATGCGTAAACTAATATAGTTTCGACAGGTTATTTCACATGTGAACCAAGATGTTAAAAATTCAATTAAAAAATAACAATAATAAGAAAACAAAATGTCTATAGAATTTAAGCTTTAAAGAAATCCATTGCTAAACACTTTTTTGCCGAGGTCACACTTGTTTTAAAAAGATCAAAGTCGAACTGTTTGCACACCTTATTAAAATACCTACTTACACGCACAACGTACGAATTTTGTCTGTAATTAGTATTTGCAAATGGCACCCGTAATGGTGGATTAAACCGTTTGGATTTGCTTGGAACGTTAAAGTAGAAAGTTGACAAAATATCAGAACAATTCATGTCACTACGAACCGTCTTCAACAAAATTATACAGTCAGAAATCTCACGACGATTAATCAATGGTAAGAGATGATATTTTTTACAGAGACTGAGATAGTCATTTGACTGATACGGTACCCTCTGATGATAGCATAAAAATTTTATAAATCTTTTTTGTACGCGTTCAATACGGTCAATATACTTATGATAGCACGGACTCCATATTTCAGATGGACGTGACGGACACGATGGCTATGACGTGTAAAACTGAATCAGATATCCTATTTACAGAATAAACAATTTCATTTAATTTCACTTTGAATAACATGTCGTGCAGCTACTACTACTACTGCCAACTTCACAGCGAAGATCAGTACTCGTACCTTGCCCTGCGTGCGACGCGCCGCGGACGCGGCGTGCAGGCCGGCGCGCAGGTAGGCGAGGCGCTGCGCGTCCAGCGCCGGCTCCGTCAGCAGCGTGGCCGGCTCCAGCGCGCCCGCGGGCACGCAGGCCGGCGAGTAGCGGCCCGAGCGGTACAGGGCCACGCTGGCCGCGCACTGCTCGTCCGAGTCCGAGCCCGAGCCGCCCGACGAGTGTCCAGCCGCGCCCGCCTCGTCCCCGCCCGCGCCTGTCTCGTCCCCGCCCGCGCCCGCATCGTCCCCGGCCGCACTCGCCTCCGCCCCCGCCAGCTCCTCCGCCGCGATAGTCGACGACGACGAGACCGGCGGCTCCACAGGCCGCTCTGCCTCGGGACTCTGTGACCTGACGGAGAAAAAGATATTAGCTTTGTTTTTCAAATTGTCTGTTTGGCAGCTGCAGCGGGCTGCAAGCCCCCCTCCTGCTGCATATACCTGTGCGCGCCCCCCTGCTGCTGTGTGTACTTGTGCGCGCCCCTCTCCTGCTGCGTATACCTGTGCGCGCCCCCCTGTTGCTGTGTGGACCTGTGCGCGCCCCCCTGCTGCTGTGTGTACCTGTGCGCGCCCCTCTCCTGCTGCGTATACCTGTGCGCGCCCCCCTGTTGCTGTGTGGACCTGTGCGCGCCCCCCTGCTGCTGTGTATACCTGTGCGCGCCCCTCTCCTGCTGCGTATACCTGTGCGCGCCCCCCTGTTGCTGTGTGGACCTGTGCGCGCCCCCCTGCTGCTGTGTGTACCTGTGCGCGCCCCTCTTCTGCTGCATATACCTGTGCGCGCCCCCCTGTTGCTGTGTGTACCTGTGCGCGCCCCCCTGCTGCTGTGTATACCTGTGCGCGCCCCTCTCCTGCTGCGTATACCTGTGCGCGCCCCCCTGTTGCTGTGTGGACCTGTGCGCGCCCCCCTGCTGCTGTGTGTACCTGTGCGCGCCCCCCTCCTGCTGCATATACCTGTGCGCGCCCCCCTGTTGCTGTGTGTACCTGTGCGCGCCCCCCTGCTGCTGTGTGTACCTGTGCGCGCCCCCCTCCTGCTGCATATACCTGTGCGCGCCCCCCTGCTGCTGTGTGTACCTGTGCGCGCCCCCCTGCTGCTGTGTGTACCTGTGCGCGCCCCTCTTCTGCTGCATATACCTGTGCGCGCCCCCCTGTTGCTGTGTGTACCTGTGCGCGCCCCCCTGCTGCTGTGTGTACCTGTGCGCGCCCCCCTCCTGCTGCATATACCTGTGCGCGCCCCCCTGCTGCTGTGTGTACCTGTGCGCGCCCCCCTGCTGCTGTGTGTACCTGTGCGCGCCCCCCTGCTGCTGTGTGTACCTGTGCGCGCCCCCCTCCTGCTGCATATACCTGTGCGCGCCCCCCTGCTGCTGTGTGTACCTGTGCGCGCCCCCCTGCTGCTGTGTGTACCTGTGCGCGCCCCCCTGCTGCTGTGTGTACCTGTGCGCGCCCCCCTCCTGCTGCATATACCTGTGCGCGCCCCCCTGCTGCTGTGTGTACCTGTGCGCGCCCCCCTGCTGCTGTGTGTACCTGTGCGCGCCCCCCTGCTGCTGTGTGTACCTGTGCGCGCCCCCCTGCTGCTGTGTGTACCTGTGCGCGCCCCCCTGCTGCTGTGTGTACCTGTGCGCGCCCCCCTGCTGCTGTGTGTACCTGTGCGCGCCCCCCTCCTGCTTGACAGCTGCAGCGGGCTGCACGCCCTGCTCCTGCTTCAGCAGCTGCAGCTTGCGGCGCAGGTTGCTCTGGTGCCGGTCGCGCAGCCGCGCACGTGACATATGCGCTGCGAACATGATACGTTGACATCAGGTCAGTGACCCAATGCGGTGACCACAATGGCTTCCGAATGCATTTCCATGATGAAAAATATTTGACAAAAAAATAACCGACGCAAACACACTCTTTGCCGGTCTATGGATATGTATGTATGGAGATACGCGCACGTTCTGTCGTGACAACCTGGTGACACTTTTGTCCGCCGACCCGCAAACAAGCCCGTGACAAAACGGTCATCGCTCCGCTAGGTTTCAATTTCAATAGATGCACGGATACGCGGATTATAAAATTCTCACTCTTCGCGCATCCCTTGCTCCTTCTTCGTTCCCCATTCGCTTTCCAACAATCGACAAGGTAACTCGCAAACATGGCATCATTGTCTTCTCACAGCGTGACTCACGTGCACAAGAACGATATAGATAATGATGTGCTGATAGATAAATCCCATGTTCATCAAAACTTCCAACACTCATTCGAACATATTGAAAATATTCTTGGGTGTTGTCGAAGTTCATGAAACATAGTATAAAACTTTCCATTTATTAGCCTGTCACACCGCAGGGGGTGCACAGTAGTCTTTGTGACGATATTTTCTTATACGTCTTATGAGTTCCTAGATAATGATATCAAGATACCTAATCAAAAGTAGCTCTGTTAACAATTTACTTCTGAATGAAAAAAAAAACCAAATTCATTAAGTTTAAGCTACCTCACGTTAGGCGGGTGAAAACTAAATGTGTTGATGAAGGGCGAAGAATTGAATCCTGAAGATAGCACAGTATTCTTGGGCTTGACTTTAGATGCTAAGCTTCAGTGAGGCCCACATATAGATAAATTGTGAAAAAAGCTAAGCTCTGCAGCTTATGCTGTTAGAGAAATTCGTAATTTAACTGACATAGAGCCCGTTTAGTGTACTTTAGCTATTTTCATAGTGTAATGTCGTACGGTATTCGGTTGTGAGGAAATGCCGCCGACATTCAGACTATCTTTGTTTTGCAGAAAAGAGCTGTTCGATCTATTTATAAATTAAGTCCCAGACACTCTCTTAGAGAGAAATTTAAGGAGATTAATGTAATGAATGTGCCTTCTCAGTATATTTTTGAAAATCTATATCAATAAAAGACAAGTCCTGACTGACTGACTCATCAACACCCAGCCTGTTTGGTGGTAGTTTAATGCAAAACGAGTTGCGTATTTACGACCTCTTATTTAAGGTCTACTTTGCTGTTCATAAATTATTTTAATCGACTCTGGGTTTTTTTGTGGCATCTTCCTTTATGTCTGTAATTTGTATGGTGTACAATAAAGAGTATTCTATTCTAAGTGTAAGTGAACGAGCTCCGCTAAACCGGTGGGTCTAGAAACATGAAAAAATGTAAAGTAAGGAAGGATTTTCAAAATGTGTCCCTTATGGGAAAATCAAATCCCGGTGTCGTACTTAGTTTCGTCGTACTCGACTTAGTTTGATGTACAGAATGCGTAGATGAAGGCTATGTGTTGGCTCTCTTCACACTATGTATATTACCCTTGAGCTGGCTAAGCAGGCTCTCCCAGTAGCCCACGTCCACGCCGTCGTGACGGCCGCTGATCTTCTGCTCGATCTGCGTCTGGAGCGACTCCAGCTGTGCGCCCGTCTTGCCCTTGAATATCTACACCAACAAACACACACATTACATTACATTATTATAAGAGAGTGTTGTCAGGCAGGGCAGCTGTAAGGGTGTAACCACACTGCAGTGGATCGTCGTCGAAATTCACCTAAAAAATTACCACGAATACCACGATTTTGTCGGTCGACCGCAGTCTGGTTGCATTCTAAGTTTGTATTGGATGGTTCTAACTATGCGGCAAATAGCCGTTATACATATAATGGGTTATGCTTAGAGTTTAATAAAAAAACTTGTGCGGACGCATAAACACACCCCTATATAATAGAAAGACACAGAGTAAGAGAGAAAGTCTCATGGAGGGGCCATAGAGGCCATAATACCGAACAACACCGATAGCTAATTAGGCAAGTGTGGTGTGTTAATCACAATGGTGCGACGTGCTGCCGCTGTTACCTGTGTGACGTCATCGGCCACGGCCTGGTGCACGCCGTCGCGGCGCGCGTCCGGCGCGGCCAGGCGGCGCAGCTTGTTGAGCTCGTCCAGCACGATAGTCTGCACGTCCTCCCAGTACGCTTGGTTGGCGTTGTTCTCCAGTTCCTTGTACACCTGTAACAACATCACGTCCTCATCACACTTCTGTAGCAACATCTTTCGCGCTACGTTGGAACTACGCAACTAGCTAGCGGTCTACAAGTTGCAAATGTCAAACATATCTGACCTCACAGAGTGCTACAGCGCGCGAGCGAGATATTCCCGAGACATTAAAATCGTTTGATTGCAGGATTTTCCATTTTCAATTAAGGAACTGCACACCTTGTTTCTCCACCCACAAACTTACTGTACCTTGATATCCTCGAGTAGATCCTCAAGGTCCTGCGTCTGCAGACCGTTGAGGTAGGTGTAGGGCTCGTGCATCTCCAGAGCGTCCACGCACTCCTCCGAGCTCACGTACCACGCCAGCAGGTCTATGGGCTTGGCTGCAAATAATTGTATTATTTTTTACTGTAATGTGCACTATCTTGGATTATTACTCGTTAATTTGTATAGCCTACTTAGCTGTGATAGTTTTCCTTTTTATTTCGTAATATATACTACTGCTGTGAATATTCCACGTATCCAGAACTAACCATTTAGCTGGCGACCAGTTGACTCTAACAAAAATTAGCACTTTAATGCTTAATAAAATTCGTAAACAAATCCTTGAATCCAAAAATGGTTGGAAAGGGAAAGGTCGTTCAAAAATATTATCGAGTTTATCCAAGTTAAAACACAATATTTTTGAACGAACTTCCCAACGATACCACACACCATGGGATAGACGAAAAAGAAATATATCCCCACTTTACGTGTAGGGCAGGTACCGTTTTTTTTTCCGTACAACATTTTATTTTACCACTTTGTCGGACACTCATGCCAAATTACAGCTTTCTAAATAGTAATAACAGTCTCTGAGCTAAGCCGCGGACAGACAAACAGACGGACATGGCGAAACTGTAAGGGTTCCTTGTTGACTATGGAACCCTAAAAATGTGCAAATAACGTGTATTTATTGAAGCTAACTCAAAAACTACTCAAGCAACAGTAATAAAATTCGTATGGGACCACCGCGCGAGCTTCTAAACGAAAAAAGAATCGCGTAAATCGATTTACTGGCAGTATCACAGAGCGGGATAAGTCAGTGTACACACCTACTCTTTTTTTTAAATCGGTTCATAAGACTGCTTCTGGTTGAAAAATTTTGCATTTGCAAAATTCATCAGATTTTAGAAGAAAGATATTATTCGCTTCGTACCTCGTCCGTCGCGGATGCGTATCTGCGAGCGCAGGCGCGCCTGGTGCAGATGGAAAGCGTCCTCTTGGCGCGCCCACGTGTGGAATTGTTGCGTCTCCCGCGCGCGCGCCGCCGCCGCCGCCTCCGCCTCACGCGCCGCGCGCTCCGCCTCACGCTCCAGCCGCCGCTGCTTCACCTGCACACCGACCCCAACCACTCTACACTCTGACATATGCAATATACAGGGTGAATTTTTGAGATGGGGCAATAAGGGCAGGTACCTTAACTGTTGTAGCTACAGGAAAACGGTCTTAACAGACTACCCTTAACTTTTTGAAACATTTTGATCTGCATTCACAGATTTGAAAAAAATGTAGTCACCAAGAAAATGGACAGTTTTTACCCCTCTACGGCAAAGCAAACAGGAGGATTATGATTTTGATCGGTATGTATGTATGTTCATCTGTTCCCTCATTACTTCTAAACGACTCATCATAATTTGACAAATGGGGTATCGTTAGAAGCGCCTCGGTTTATAGGCCATGTGACGTCACATTAAATTGAATGGGGGGTATATGGAATAACTTTAATGCTTAATATTTCGCAAACAAATTCTTGAATCCAAAAATGGTTTTGGACAAACTCACAATATTTTTGAACGATCTTTCCAACGATATCCCACACCATGGGATAGACGGAAAAAAAAATATCCCCAATTTACGTGTAGGGCAGGTACCCAATTTTTTATTTTACCACTTTGTCGGCGTGAGTATACTCATGCCAAATTACAGCTTTCTAGTACTATACAGTCTCTTATTGAAACTAACTCAAAAACTACTCAAACAACGTTAATAAAATTCGTATGGGACCACCGCGCGAGCTTCTAAACGAAATAAGAATCGCGTAAATCGATTTACTGCGAACTACTACTACTATCGAAAATTGAAGTTCAATTTCTATTAGTTTATTTTCGGCCATTAATAAATCATCTCATCAATCATCGTAAAATACATTACGATTAAGTTGGAGTCTCTTTTCTCGTTGGAATTTCCTACGATGTATGTATGGGAAAAGTTTTTGCGATTTTTGACCGATTTTTGCGATTAGTACCTACTCAAACCTCAGTTGGTCCAATGGAGTTTTTTGAGCCTTATAAGAAACAGAAAAAGTTTTTGTGAAAACTGCCCATTTTGTTGCTGACTTTATTTTTTGTTTTCATAATCTGTAAATGCAGATCAAAATGTTTCAAAAAGTTAAGAACAGTCTCCTAAGACCGTTTTCTTTTAGCGATAACAGTTAAGGTACCTGTCTGCCCTTACTTCTTCTTCTCTGTCGTTCCCTCAATGCTGAGGATCGCGACCACATACGACGCGTCTCAAAATCCATCCTGTTGTTATAACCCCAAAATAATTTGGATAAAAATAAAAGTTATTCAAACTAAAACCGAACTACGATTTCGGATTTTTTATTTGTCTGTCTGGGATATTAAATGGCAAATTTTCAACTTTAAAAACTACTAGGATTTCTAATGTAAAGTTGAAAATTTCAATCATAATTTACCAAACGTAAATTTTTCACTTTAGACAAACATATTCTGATTATTTTATGCATAAAAGTAGTACTCATGAAGATTCAGTTACAAAAAAAAAAAGTCTTTTTAAATTGGTCAAGTCGAAAATGCTCAAAAATTCAGAAAAAAAATCATAACTCGAAAACTATGAAAAACCGCGGAACATACATGGGGGTGATTCGGATACCCCACGATACGAGGAAATAAATTTTATTTTTGGACGTCAACGTTCCGGCCACCCTGTATACTAAAAGAAGGAAATGCTCAAGTTTCAAGAGTACCTAAGGTTTCAAGATTTACGCAGTCAAATGCCACAAAAGATTCGTATGGCTTGTCTTGGGCCTCCTCCCACGCTGTAAATATGTGTTTTAATAAGGTGACACAGGCGTCAGTCGTACAAAGTCCATTGGTGAAACCATATTGCTGCAATCTGATACTTTTACAATCAAAACATTACCTTCTCCAGCTCTATTTTGTTTTCCAACTGCTTCTGCCTGTTGAGTGCCTCCAACTCGTCTCTGGACACAGTCTTGACGCCCTCCTTGGCAAGTTTCTTAGTCCATACAAAAGTATTGGTGAGTGCTGAGTCTCCAAAGGGATTGTCTTGGTTGGTGTAGCATTGGTACTCATTGTCCCACCCCATGCGCTCACGACGTTTGCGTTCCTTCTCTTGTTTTTCTCGGAGGCGTCGAGCCCTGAACAATGCAACATGTCTCTCTATTTAAAAACTTTAACAGGAAGCAATGTTTAAGGTTAAGATATGGACGTGTTAACACGCCGATAGCTGGACGCTGACGTCCAGCGCTCGGCGTGTTAACACGTCGTGTACGGGCTCGCGACAAGTCAATCGTCATCCTGAGGATGCCTCGTTGAGAGGTGAAACACGTGTCGATTTCTTACAGGGTTTTTTAAGACTCTTTAAGAATAGTTAAGCGGAATAGGTTACTACATATATCTACGTCTATTGTAGTTCTCAAAATTTAAACTGCTATACTGAAACCAGACAAACTATCTGTACAGTTACAATGTTGACATACCTCTTTTCTTCTGGTGTTTCATTGGCCTTCAGTTGTTCCTTCTGATTTTTCTTCTCATCCTTTAGTCGGAGTCGCTCGGCCTCCAGCCTCTGCAACAGCTTCAGCTCCTCCTCACCACTGTCACTGCTGGAGCTACTGCTGTATGAATGTCTTTTCTTTTTTTTACTCTTTTTAAGCTTGGACTCTCTTCTTTCTCTACTTGGGGACATATGTTTCGAAGATCTTGGAGACTGAGACCGTGTTCTGTCGTGGCTTTTGTGTTTCCAGTCCCTGCGATGTTCCACTGATCTGCTTTTGGAACGCTCGCGTCGTTTTACTTCGTGACGAGATGACCTGACGGAAAATATGAATACTTTTAATGATGCGCTAATAAATGAATTTAGAGAAGTTAGTTTAGATACTGTATTAGAAGAAGTCAAGTTTTGAGTGTGATATCCATAGAAATGATTGTGAAATCTAACCAAAGAAGTATATTATGATCACAAATCACAACATTGTTTGCACTCACATTACTTCTAAGAATTCCTATAAACACACTACTAGTAACTTGCTTAGATGTCTAAGAGTACAGTTATGAATATCAGTGTAGCATAATTTGCTAAAAACGTTGGACTCTCAAGTATTATCTGTTAATTTTGTGAAGTTTTGAAGAATAATTGTACAATAGCAACAAGCACTATGGCGAAGTGAAGTGACAGCACTGTGACAGTTTGTCAGAGTGTTGGTGAAATTGACACTTTTGACAGACAAATGTTTCGTCAGAAACTATAGGTACAATTCCGAATTCTCCATTCGTCCGTCATAGCCAGTAAGATCCCTTCGGTTTCCCTAAAGCCGGATGATAGGAAGCAATAATAAAGGTAGGGTAATTACTGTGTAACTTTATACTCATTTTTGAAAAATCTCTAAAGTCGCCTTTTTGCCCGACTACGGCAAAGCCACCAGGGAGGTTATGATTTTAGTGGTTCTCTATGGATGTAACTGATGTCTGATCACTACATTAACCTAAATATTTCAGACAGTAACCAAGACCAAGACATAAATGTACAAAAATTGTCAAGGTAAAGTCGCAGTCGTGGTCGCATGCGTGTTTATCATGTGGGTGCCTTGACCATGTTTGTACCTATATCTTGATTGCTGTCTGAAATATTTTCTTGCTTCGTACTTTTTAGATCACTTTTTCCGTAGGCTACAGTTTTTTTTTATAGTTTCTGAAAGAAATATTGCCCCCGCCCTGTCGTAGACTAGCTCTATCTAGTACTACTTAGGCTGCGTTCCGAGTTATGATGTTATCGATTTGAGCGTGCTAACACCCGTTCCGAATAAGCGTTAGCGCGATAACGCCGACCCATGAAACGTCATAGATGACGTCATGACGTGCGCCATCTTGCGATAACGCCGACCATGCCTTTTACTAATATCACCGTGATCACTGTCAAAAATGACAGTCGACTGAACTGTCATTTTGGCAGCGCTGTAGTTTTGAGTCGCAAATATGTATAAACTAACGTGGCTTTTTTCTAAATTGTGCTTCTGGCTACCGTCGCCACTTAACCAAAGCAGAAAAAGAAATTTCTGATGTTTATACAAAGAATTAAGTAATGTTATAAGTTTTGACGTTGAGCAAGCACTGTACGCGCGTTCACGAGCGTTCCGAATTGATGACAGACCTCATAATGTCTGTCATAATCGTAATATCTAAATCGGAACGCAAAATATTGATGTCAGCGCTGTGAGCGATTATGGCCTAACTCGGCACGCGGCCCGAGTTAGGCCATAAATTAATAATCGCTCACAGCGCTGACATCAATATTTTGCGCTCCGATTTAGATATATTTGCGACTCAAAACTACAGCGCTGCCAAAAATGACAGTTCAGTCGACTGTCATTTTTGACAGTGATCACGGTGATATTAGTAAAAGGCATGGTCGGCGTTATCGCAAGATGGCGCATGCCATGACGTCATCAATGACGTTTCATGGGTTGGCGTTATCGCGCTAACGCTTATTCGGAACGGGTGTTATCACGCTCAAATCGATAACATCGTAACTCGGAACGCAGCCTCGGAATGCGGCCACAGTAAAAAAAAACTGTCACAATTGACAGTTCGACGTTGAAACGTCAGTGTCGAAAATGACAGTCTGTCTAATTATAAAATATACCATCAGAAATTAAAATTTTGTTGATTGCATTAATTTGCACACACTGTCAGTCACACACAGAGTACTATTTTATTGCACATAATGGTTGGTTGATTGGTGGTAACTTTAGCTAAAGTGCACATGAAATACTTTTCATTTAATTATTTAATGACCAGAGTAAAGTTTAAATAATATCTGTAATGTCGAGGTGGTTAGTGATAAGTTGCTTTATAAGTCTGTGTTGAAAAAACATCTTTAACAGTCAATTTGATGTTCTAACTCTCTGAAACATAGGTAACTGTACTATTACACTACACAAGAAAGAAACTTTCGAAAATGTCCTTCCTCCGGGGCTCCGAGAACTATGTGTGGTGTACGACTAGCGTCTTGGGAAAGGGTGCTACGGGTGCTGTGTTCCAGGGCGTCAACAAAAACAACGGAGAGCCCGTCGCTGTGAAGACGTTCAACCAGCTGAGTCACATGCGACCCCACGATGTGCAGATGAGGGAGTTTGAAGTGCTCAAGAAGGTAAAGCACGAGAACATCGTGAAGCTGCTCGCCATCGAGGAGGAGCAGGAGGGACGCGGGAAAGTCATTGTCATGGAGCTGTGCACCGGAGGTAGTTTGTTCAATATACTAGATGACCCTGAGAATACGTACGGCCTTCAAGAACATGAGTTTCTATTAGTGTTAGAGCACTTAACCGCTGGCATGAAGCATTTGCGTGATAATAACTTGGTACATAGAGATCTTAAGCCTGGTAACATAATGAAATATATAAATGAAGATGGAACTACCACATACAAACTAACGGATTTTGGAGCTGCCAGAGAATTGCAGGAGGAGGAACAATTTGTGTCTTTGTATGGCACTGAAGAGTACCTGCACCCTGACATGTACGAGCGAGCAGTGTTACGCAAGCCTGTGGGGAAGAGTTTTGGGGCAACAGTAGACCTGTGGTCCATAGGAGTCACACTGTACCATGTGGCTACAGGACAGTTGCCATTCAGGCCATATGGAGGAAGGAGAAACAAAGAGACCATGTTCTATATCACTACAAAGAAGGCATCCGGAGTCATTGCAGTAAGTATTAAAATCTCGGATTGCAATTTATAGACCATTCAAAAGCCTTAACTCAGTAGTTCCCAGGCCCAACAATTTGGCAATGCAACCAGCAGTAATTATATCAATAATATAATTTTTCTATTATTTTCAATATTATTTTTTCAGGGAACACAAACAACAGAGAATGGTCCAATAGACTGGGCCCGTGATCTACCGTCCCACTGTCAGCTGAGCGTGGGCTTACGTAAGCTAGTCACACCACTCCTGGCAGGCCTGCTAGAAGTGGACCCTCATAGGATCTGGACATTCGACAGGTTCTTCTCTGAGGTTCAAGTTGCCACATCCACAACCCCTGTGCATGTGTTTCATGTTAATAAAGCAGCTAGCATAAAGGTAAGAAGGATACTATCTACATAATTATCTACTAAGAAATATTTCCCCTTGGGTAAAGAACATTTCTTAGGTAAAGAACATTCTTTAGCATAAAAATGTTTGTTTCAGTAACAAACACCATTACTTGAAACTTTTACTTTGCTACTTGTACTTAGTTTTATTGCCAAAGTCATGGCCAATGCAGTGATTTAGGCTAAGCATTTAATTGTAGTCATTGTTCTACTAGCTACTACCACGAAATTGGTAGTTCTGCTTTATGTGTTAAATTAAAAGTCAATTACATAAAGGCATGTCGGCCGCGCTTGCGTAACACTCGTCATGGTTGTGCCGTCGGCCCGGATTCGTTAGTGAAACAATACCTACAAGCAACCACCATTGTCCAAACACTGATTGGCATTCAGCCGCATTTTTACTATGGAATGTTGATATACTTTTCTATTGATATTCTGGCGAAGGCGTAAGATATACATTATCAATTTTATTTAATAAAAAGTTTCAAATTAACAATATAAAAACAAAACTATTTTTTGCAATAAAAAAGTTAATAATGGCCTTAAGAATAGTGATTGATTACATAATACGCCACCTTGTGTCTGTATGTGAGCCATTGAAACTATTATCTTAGTGATGCGTTTACCACAAGGAACATTCAGGGTATTACCATGATTAAGTTTCCTGATAAATCTGCAAAAAAACATCACTTTTCATCAGGCATGATCCAGGTCAAGAGCAGGCCCACTCAGCAATAAAAAAAAACATTGTGGTGGAGGCAAAGGTGCAAAAGTTTCTCCAATCTATATGAGACATTCGGCTGTTTTTGGCGGATTAGAATGCGCAAAGCCATGATAAAAAATCCATGAGTTATCATTTGGTTCCCTACAAAATGGTTGAGCTGCACGGTGCTGTCCATGCGTCACGCTCGTGAATGGGCGCCACAAAGTTGAATTGTATTTTTTATTGTTATCACATATAGAAGCAACAAGAATAATCTACCCAGGATTTTGTAATATCTTGATTTAAAAGGGTGTTCTTGGAGTTTGTTCACCATTTTTCTCCATAGAAATCTACATTTTGGAAGTTGACAACTAGCTTCAACTTTCTGACTAACTGACCTACCCCTTGGCAACTAAAAAGTCCCCGTAAATAGTTTAATTGAAATAAATGCTTTGAGTTTGAGTTTATGTAACAGTGCCTACACATAGATATGTAAAACGTAACATAAGTTGAAATAAACATGCTATCCAAATAAATGCAGTATGAAATTAATGTAACATAAAGGTGGAATCAAATTCGCCGAGTTGCTGTAAAACATTTCATATTGCATTGCATGTATTGCACGGCATGTTCGTTTTAACATATGTACCCACCTTAACATGATATGATGTTACGTACAGGTGTTCCTGAAGCCGGACGAGAAGTACGAACACCTGCAGACGTACATCTGTGAGCAGACCAGTGTGGTAGCCGAGTCGCAGATACTGCTGCACCAGGACAAGCTCATGCTGACCGTCGTCGACGAAAACACGCTCGGTACATAGCATCGCCGTCATCAATCAGCCTATAGCAGTCCACTGCTGGTCCTAGACCTCTCCAATCGCACACTCTTTTTTATTTTACTCGATCCTCGTCACGCAGCGTGGCATGGCATCATTAAATATCATAGCATACCCCTTTGTCCATCCTGTAATTACAAATTACTCTTGGAAACTTAACAGACAAAGAATTTATGTGTCTCGTGTACATTTGTGATTGCTCAACTTGAAACAAATATGTTATTCGCGAAAATTATAAAATTGATTGATAAGTGTGTTAATTAAGTGTCAAAAAAAAAGTATAGGAACTTCCAATAATTGGTAGGAATTAATTCAACCATGTCAAACAATGAAACTCAAAATTTCCAGGTAATCATTTCCATGGAATGAAATGAAATGAAATGAAATGAAATGAAATTGTTTATTCTGTAAATAGGATATCGGAATCACTTTTACACGTCATGTTAAAAAAATATTAGAGCTAAGCTAGATGAGGTCGGCGTTTCCTATCTGACTACTCTGAGAAGAAAGGCCGAAACAAACTCAGAGGTCACAGTCTCTTTTAAAGTCCAGACATTATCTTGGTCAGGCCATATGAGAACCATGTAGATAGTGTCTGAAATGGCTGCAACTATACGCGATAACATAATATAAACGATATTTTGAGGTTAACTGAGCGACGTTGGTACAGGCGCGGAGTATCCGGAGACGACGGCCGAGGAACCGCTGATGCTGTTCAACAAGAACAACAACAACGTCAGCATGGCGCCCGAACCCGATATCCCCAAGTTCCCCGTCTTTCCCAACATCGTGTCCGTGGAGAACGACGCCAGCCAGGCCAAGGTAAGTGCTCCAACACTTGACTGCGAATACCTTTACTGCTATGAAATAAAGGCGTTGTCAAAGTCGCATTGTTATTGAATCTAGACACGCTGCGGCAGCGTGTCAAGCAAAGTTTTGCTAAGAATTGGCGACGCATCAGCCGTCTGTACATTACACAAACCATTTGGATCCACTTTTGAACCCCTTAATAACTCAAAATCTATGTAAGATAAGCACATGAAAGGAGATGGATAACGGTCGTATACAAGCTTGGCCCAGAAATGAACACTAATGAAACAAAATGTATTATGAAGCTTTAATAGTGTTTCATAGCCCTATATATTTTTGTTCGCCGTAAAATATGGTAAAGGGAAATAAGAATCTGATGACTTCAAAAAAATATTTTAATTCATGATGCTGTCATACGTAGCACCACAGAGTCATGAATAAAATAGAAATAGTCAAAGACAATTTTATTTAGAGGTACGGGGAACAGGGTGTAAAGTTCACTCATCCTCTATAGAAAAGGGAGGATCCTCCGACCAGATGGGTGTTGTGTCTGGCGGGCAATTGCCCAAGGATTGATGTCGAATAGTCTTATATACGTTAATCGCGCGATAAACCTAAATAGCGCGATGCAGGATTTGTGACGTCAGGTCTTTGATGCGTGGTTCGCATGTGGCGATGTAGATGCCGCAACAAGACGACTGACAAGAAGGGTTACAATTTTATAATTAACGAACAAAGAAAAAAATAGTTTTCTTGAATCTTTATAAACTTGATATAGATTCTATAATAACCTATTAGGTATTCCTTTTTAAGTTCTTCGATTGTTGCTTGAAACAGTATCTAATACTTCTTTTCTTCGCTTCCAAGCATCATCTTGCGATGCACGATTCTTGTAACTTTTTTGTCTCGGATCCCACAAACATGGCTCTGTTTGCAGAATTTGGAGAAACTCAATGAGCCGATCAGCCTATTATAACGTGGACCAATGAGGAAGCTCATTGGTCCACTCCATAATAGGCTGATCGGCTCCGCTAAATAAACACGTGCGATCCCTTCGTGTTCACGGTGCACATGTCAGTGACAAACGGAAGTGTGGCCGCTTCAACGCAATAATTCTCGCGGTAAATTTCTTCGCTACGGTTAACGTCCATCATCGCAATCATCAACGGTGTTTCCCGTTGGTCTGGTCTCAGCATTACAGTAATAACTCATCTTTTAGGGACTACTCACACTGATTCAGCTCTTCGCGTTTCGCTGAACGATTTTGGTCACACTTATATTTTTTTACTAGTTGTGGTACAGTGGCCAGCACATCGAGCTACTAAAATCTGTCAAATTTCTTTAGTAGATTTTAAACTTTATCGCTAAAGCATTAGGTTCAAGTTTGATTGGGAAAGTTTGACAGTTTTGGGTAGCTCGATGTGCTGGCCACTGTACATCAATTAAACACAATTTTTATTTTGTATTACTGTTGTTGATTCTAATATGTTATTTTATTTGTATGTCGTGTCAGACGGCGTGTAGTGTGGGCCACGTGATCAAGCGGCGCGTAGAGGCCGTGTGCGCGGCGTCCGTGCTGTGCGGCGCCTGCGTGTCGCGCTGGGGCGCGCTGCTGGGCACGCGCCTGGCGCGCGTGGCGGCGCGCGCCGACGCGCTGCACGCGCACGCGCACCTCACGCACACGGCGGCGCGCGCGCTCGACCTGGCCGCGCACGCGGCCAACAACGCGCAGGTCAGTGGAATGTAACGTATGGGTCAATATGAATGTCCGTGGGTACCAAAATATCTTAAAAAATATAAGTGGTTTTATGTGGTAAAGTTATAATACCCGATCAGAAATAATGGTCTATTAATGTCTATCTTCTAGGTTCGTTTTTAGATGTTGGCAGATAAAAGCTAGCTACGCCTGACCTAGGCTAAATTTGAAAAAAAAAAATTGAGCAAAAACAGGGTGGGTCATCGCGCGTCTGGAATTATATGTCAAAATTCACATCTCACACCGTGTAGGTGCATAATTAAAAAAACAAAACCTGTCACCCGCGGAAGCGAAGCCGCGGGGATAAGCTAGTAATAATGAAGTCAGTCAACGGCACAACCGTCGACTGACTTCATCGTTATGTGCCTTTAGAGAGAGATAGGTTGCGGGCACCAATCCAGCGGCGAGAAGCGATAGCCGAGCGGGGCGGTGGCGATGGAACAATTTTGTACCGTCGCCACCGCCCCGCTCGGCCATCACTCCTCGCCGCTGGTTCCGTGCCCGCAGCCTTAAGACTAGCATGTCGCGCGAACGTAGAGCTCAGGCGGAGGGGGCGGCGCCTCGGGCACGGCCCACTGGTCCAGCATGGCGGCGCTGGTGGCCGGCGAGGCGGGCTCGCTGCGCACGGCGGCGGGCGCGCTGGTGGCCCGCCACGCGGCTCCCGCGCTGCGCGCCGAGTTCGACGCCGCCGCGCACCACGCGCCCTGCCCCAGCGACCTGCGCCTGCACGTCAAGGCCAAGACGCTCGTCGAGAGGTCAGTGTGAATACGTTTCATATTTTACGAGTCGTACGTACGGGTTTTCCTATGGGGTCATTTCAAAAATAATATTAGTAATAAACATCTTTTTACTTCTATGTTTATAGATCCAGCGGTTCATGCTGTACATTGTCTGTCAGTGGATTTGAGATTTTCATGAAGTAATTTTCGACTTCATTTAATTATTTGGTACTACGTTATGTTCCAGACTGCGCGACTCGTGGCAGCACCTAGTGCGCGACCGCGCCACGCGCTCGCTGACGTACAACGACGAGCAGTTCCACGTGCTGGAGCGCATCACCGTCGCCGAGACCGGCAGGCGCGCGCGGGCGCTGCTGCAGAAGGCCTCGCCGCTGGCGCGCGCGCGGGCCGACGCTATCGCTGACTGGTGAGACATCACACTAGTACGTACAGAGACCGGCAGGCGTGCGCGGGCGCTGCTGCAGAAGGCCTCGCCGCTGGCGCGCGCGCGGGCCGACGCTATCGCTGACTGGTGAGACATCACACTAGTACGTACAGAGACCGGCTGGCGTGCGCGGGCGCTGCTGCAGAAGGCCTCGCCGCTGGCGCGCGCGCGGGCCGACGCTATCGCTGACTGGTGAGACATCACACTAGTACGTACAGAGACCGGCTGGCGTGCGCGGGCCCGGAAATGCACGGCCCAGTTGGGTAATATTTCCAGCGGTGGAAATCATAACTTATTCCCCGGCTTTTGTTTCGCCGTCTTGTTTGACGACGCGGCAGCGGGGGGTGCGGTGCGAGGGGGCAGGGCTAGGAATAGAGGCACTATGAGCACTTACCCTTGCAGCTGTCTTAATAGGTGACTGCGGCGGTGACTGGCGGACGGCGTCGGCAAAAGTAAACGAATCGGGTACGCCCCGACCCCGCGGCACGCTATCGCGCGGTGGCCGCGGCGGGTCTAGGCAGTACCTTTTCGCCTCCTCCGACGCAGTCTCGCCAGAGTTTCTTCTACGCCGCTGGGGCCTGACCTCGAGCGCGAACTCGTAGTCAAACCCGAGCGACGGTGTTAGTGATGTTAGTGATGTCGGCGACATGAGTTCGGCGGCGGTAGCTCGTCCTGTGGTGGGCCGCGGTCCGGATCACGGTGTCATGTCCGGGGACATGTCTCCGTGACCAGACGCAGCCGAGCCCACTGATGCTAGCGACATGCTCGACCCCACGCGTGAGGAGCATGCCGACAGCATTGCGGGCGAGTCGCAGGCAGACACTCGGGGGGGGGGGGGACACTTTGGTGACTTTGGGTGTGGTTGTCGTCCGCAGTACAAGCTTGGGTGGCGCGGGCGGCGACACGAACGCGGCGGCGGAGCGGTTCGTGTTGCGGGCGCACGTGCGTACGGACGGCACCGGGGTAGCGCGGGGTCGCGTGATAGAAGATTCAAATTATACCTAGATAAACGTCGGACGAAGCTGCTGCTGGCGGAAAGGGATTATGTTTTGCTTTCGTCGTGTTCGATGCGAGGGGTAGGTAAGGGTTGCGCGGGCGAAATTTGTTGTTTGTTTTTTGCTTGCTTTATACGCCCTCTTAATAGTCAAGGAAAGGTCATTGACCGTGTCAGTCGTTGCGCCACAAATATTTTGCTGCACGTCATTTTAAATCTAAAAAGATATCACTGTTTTATAGTATCCATTTAAAATTTTAATGATGTGATATCCAGGCATATTTTGCAGACGAATACAATATAATACAAGATGTCTTCTAAGAATAACGCCGGAGGGATTACGTGCGGCTCATGCCTTGCATAAGTTTGTACCAAACAATGAATATTTTATCTATTTCGAATACGAATCTTTTAACAGAATAAATTGAGAACTTTGGCCACCATTAAAAATAAAAAATATTACTGGACTGATTGATTTCATAAACGATTCCTGAGTATTGGCAAATATCATAAACGCGAATCTCTTTTTAAAATTGGGAATACTTAGGAAACTATCCTAGGAAAGTTCATTTCAGATTATACTTTCATCTAAACATCATAATAAAATGCATAAAAATAATGTTCGTTCTGTCGTTAGGTACAAGGTGGCGCAGACGGTGTACCTGCAGACGCAGATTCTGGACAAAGACGTGTCGAGCGCCGAGCTGAAGCTACTGACCCTGGCGGCGCGCATCCAGGACGCCGAGCATGCCATCCGCGAGCACGTCAGCGATGCGCAGGCGCAGGTCTGTGCCGGCTACACCAGTGGCGTCTTTGTTATTATAATCACATTAAAATTATGCTACATTTATTAAAGAACTGTGTTACAGGAACCAGAGCCTTCTCCCAATTAGTAGGTTCTGGTTTTATGCAATATAAATAGATTGAATTGAATTTACGTAATTAAATTAAAAATATAAATATCACAATTAATTCATTCAACATAGGTCAAATTGTTGCTTTTACAGTTGAACGCGTCAAAGGCGGAACCAGGCGCCGAGAAAGGGAAGGATACAGGAGTGCGCGCGCTCAAAACGAACGGAGCGCGTGCGTCGCCTGGAGTGCAGCCCGGCGCCCCGCACGCATCGCCCGGCGCCGCGCACGTGCCGCCCGGCGCGCACGTGCCGCCCGGCGCGCACGTGCCGGGCGGCGTGAGCGCGCGCGGCGCCGGCGTGCGCGCCCTGCTCGCGGCGCACGACGAGCTCGCCAGCGCGCTAAAAGGGAACTCCGCGCTGCTCACCAAGCTCAACAACCTCACGCACTCGCTCACACCCTAGCTCCCGCCACTACCGCACGGCCCGCCCGCCGACGAAGACGACGACGTCGGCTCCTCCGACTCCAGCGTGCAGCTGTACTCGGACCCGGCGTCGGACACGCCGTCGCGGTCGGTCGGCCGCTCCGCACCCGCCGGCGCGGCGGGGTCGGGCGACACGTGCGACAGTCGCTCGGTGTCGGGCGACAGTCGCTCGGCGTCGAGCGCGGGCTCGTGCGGCTTCGCGTCGGGCGCGCGCACCGTCATCTACGCGCCCGCGTGCGACGTGCCCGATGACGCGCCGCGCGTGCGCAGCGGGAACACTTCGTGCGCCATCGGGTAACGCCCGGTACGTTCACACTATATCTCTATACAGTGCTACTAAGTTTAAATGCCAGACTTATTATATTTTATATTTAACATTGGGGAAAGGATTAGCCAATCGACAGAAATCACTTGCACAGGCTGCGCTGGACGTAAGAGAAGGTCGGAAGACACGCCACTCGAAGAGGCTCCTTTCATGCACGCCGCATGCTAGGAAGAAGAATGCCAGATTTAGTGTCACTCTCTCTGGCAGGGCCAACAACAGGGATTTTAGTTTTGATAACACAAAAATGTCGGTAATTTGTCAAAATTTGTCACCAAATATCAGAATTGTTCACTGGTTCAAAAGATAAATAAGGGTTTATAGGTGGCTCTGCTGGAGAGTCTCCCCAGCAGAGCCAAATTTATATCTCAAAAACTAGGGCACCTAGCGAAGATCTGTTTTCTCCTATATTTTGTCGCCAATTTGTCCAAATTTGTCACCAAATATCAGAATTTGATGTTGGTTTTCAATAAAACGACGTGCTAGCTTTCGCAACGAACGAAATGAGAGAGGACATTTTTATTATTCCATAGAGTACAGTATTACGGATCATAAACAAATTGTCAATGACTGAAATTTAGTACACAAATAGTTTCGGGGTGGCAGCACTTGTTACATTTTAATACAATAATAACACCGCCACTTATTAAAATAAACAAAACATTATAAATTTGACAAGTTAATTAAACAACAAACTTCCTCAATACCTAAAATTTTCAAGAAGTGATAATGTTTCAGTTTACCTAAGCCTTTAGTGAACAGATCAGCTGGCATTTCAGCTGTCTCTAAATATTCTAAATTTACAATCTTATTTTTTATGCAATCTTTACAAAAATGGTAGCGAACATCTATGTGTTTAGTTCTTTTGTGATACATATTATTTACTGATAACTTGAGAGCGCCTTGATTATCGTTATATAAAGTTATGGTATTCACCAGCAGTACATGACCAGTTACTTCATTTAATAAATTTCGTAAGTATATGGCTTCTCTACAAGCTTCTGTAATTCCCATGAACTCAGCCTCTGTACTAGACAAGGCAACGGTTCTCTGTTTCCTTGTTTCCCATGAAATTACAGATCCAGATAGTACAAAACATAACCCCGTATACGACTTTCTATCAATTACATTATTAGCCCAATCGGCATCAACAAAACCCTGTAACTGTGAATTACCATTCTTAGAAAATTTCAAACCAAAATCTTTAGTTTTCTTAAGATACTTTAATACACGTTTGGCATAGCACCAGGTTGATTGATCAAAACAGTTATTAAATTGACTTAAAAAACTAACTGAGAAAGCAATATCTGGCCTGGTCAATACTGCCAAATACATAAGGCTACCAATGAGTTGTTGGTAAGGAAATTTACTATCTTTATTTTCTATTTTATTTATATTCAATTTAGTCTCAAGGGGTGTATCCACAGTTTTACAATCCATCATTTCAAATTTGTGTAGTAATTGCTCAACATATTTTTCTTGACTTAAAGTTAAAAACCATTTTTCTTATCAATTTTTACAGTCATTCCAAGACATTGTTTCACTTCTAAGTCTTTTAATTTGAAATGTGATGACAATATACTTTTCAGATTTTTAGTTTCAACATTATCATTACTAAATATGAAAAAATCATCTACATAGATTGTCACAATAGTTCTTTTACCATTATCATTTTTAGTATATAAGCAAGGTTCAATTTTAGAACGTTTATAACCAATATTAACAAGAATTTCATCAACTTTCATATACCACGCCGTTGACGACTGTTTCAACCCATAGATGGCTTTCTTTAATTTTAAAACTTTTCCATCACAATCTGGACTTGAGAAACACTCTGGTTTCTGCATATAAACAGTCTCGTCAAGGTCGCCGTTCAGGAAAGCCGTGGTAACATCCAGGTGAGTAATTTCTAGGTCTAACTGCACTGACAATGCAAACAATGTTCTTAATGTTGTGTGTCTCACAACCGGCGAGAAGGTTTCTACATAGTCTACACCATACTTTTGCATGAAACCTTTTGCAACTAGCCGTGCACGAAACCTCACTTCATTTTCACTATTATACTTCTTCTTTAGAACCCACTTACACTTAACTATGGTACCATTTTTTGGAGTGTCTACCAAGTCCCAAGCACAACTATCTTTAAAACTCTGAAGTTCTTCTTGAATGGCTTTTAATCATTGTTCTTTTTCAGCTCCATTTAATGCTTCCTGTATGGATAAACCAATAGCATCATCAAATGTATCCTCTTCAGTACATGCATACCATCCATATCGATTAGGCTCTCTCCTTACTCTTGTTGGTCTCTCTACATGTACTTCTTCAATTGAATCTGCATCTTCGTAGTCACTCGGGACATATGTGCTATCAGAATCATCAGCACCATCTCCTACCACAGTATCCTCTTTTACAGGTATTTCCGCCACTGAATCCAAGTTCTCTTCATTATTTTTTACGATTTCCTGCACTGGTACTGGTATTTCCGATTTCTTCACTTCTTCCATTATTATTACATCCCTGCTAGTTATCACTTGCTTAGTTCTAAGATTAAAAAGGCGATAACCTTTGACATCCTCCGGATATCCAACTAAAATATGTCTTATCCCATTTTAGTCTCTTTTCTTTGGCTACATGAACCATAACCACGCTTCCAAATATCCTGACATGACTGATGTCTGGAACAGTGCCTGTCCACATCTCATAAGGTGTTTTATTGTTTAGAGACGATGCCACAATTCTATTCTGTAAATATACGGCTGTATTGCATGCCTCAGCCCAGAATTGTTTACTAAGACCAGCATCAAATAAAAGACACTTAGCTTTTTCAATTACAGTCCTGTTGTAACGCTTAGCTAAACCATTTTGTTGTGGAGTGTATGGGTTAGATGTTTGATGTATTATTCCATGCTTGCTCAAATAATCATCAAATTCTTTATTGCAGAATTCTTTACCAGTGTCACTGCGGAGGGTCTTGATTTTGTGATTTAACTGGTTTTCCACAATTGACTTATATCGCTGGAAACAAACAAATGCTTCATTCTTTTTCTTCAAGAAATAAATATAAGTCATTCGACTGTAATCATCAATAAATAATAGAAATATTTTCCATAGGACCACAAATGTCAGTATGGATCACACTAAGTAATTCAGTACTTCTTGAGCCAATGTGATTAAAGGGAAGACGAGACTGCTTACCTTCGCAGCAAACTGTACATGATGACTTGGTAATATCAGATTTTTCATCTAGGACCATACCCCGAACTGCACTTGGCATTTTACTCATGTACTTGCTGTTCACATGCCCCAACCTGCGATGCCACGTATCTGCTGACACCGCCGATGCAGCCAACAAAGTATTAGTTCTTAATTTGTAAACACCATTGACCAGTGAAGCCACGGCTACTAATTTGCCAATTTTGTTATATACACTACAACCGCTCACAGTAAATGAGACTTTATTGCCGTTTCTGATCAACTGGCTGACAGACAACAAGTTCGTAGTTAGTTGTGGAACACATAACACGCCGGTAACTGGTACCTCAAATTGACATTCGTCAGTTTCTGTTATGATTTTCACATCCCCGGTACACAAAACTTGTACCTTATTGTCATTTGCAACAATAATCTCTTTGCTTTTTATGTGAGATGCATTTTCTATCCATTTTTCATTTGCAGTGAGATGTGTACTAGCGCCCGAGTCAATATACCACTCGTTTCTGTTGAATTCTCCACTTAGAAACACAACACTAAACGCGTTTGTTTGGTTTCTTGGCATATTTTTATCGTTTGTTGGATTAGCTTTATTTGGGCACTGACTTAGATAATGTCCGAATTGTTTACAGCGGTAACACTTGACTTTTTACCCGACTACGGCGAAGCAAAAAGGAGGGTTATGATTTTGACCGGTATGTATGTATGTTCATTTGTTCCCTCATAACTTCTAAACTACTCATCATAGTTTGACTAATGGGGTATCGTTGGAAGCGTCTCGGTGGTCCGATGGTTATAGGCTATGTGAAGTCACATTAAATTGAATATGGCGCCCTCTAGAGGACAAAAAGTCATGAACTAAAAAAAAAAGTTTTTTTATTGGGGTCATGTTGGGTGTCAAATGAAAGGGCTTAATTAGCACATTTCAAAAATATATATATTATAACCCCAAAATAAATTAAATAAAAATAAAAGTAATAAAAACTAAAACCCAACTACGGCAAAAGTCAACTAAAAAGGTATAAACAAGTCATCACAGACAGACAAATTAAAAATCCGGAGTCACACGTAATCTATTCGTTTTATCCCCTAAACACGTGTGACTCCGGCACAACACACAACACTTGACTTTTGATTTATCATTTCCGCCATCTTTGCTAATGTTGGATTTGCTGGCCATAGAGGTTTTTTTATTTTTACGTTGGCACTTCTGCGAACTAACAAATACACTATGCACTTCATTACCATTGGTAACTTCCGTTTCCTCCATGTCCATTAACTTTGATTTAATGGCGTCGGTTGTTATAGGTATGCCGTTGTTATGAATGCTCAATGGCCATTATCATGGGCGAAAATTTTTCACTCAATCCTGCTAGCAATAGGCTACCAATCCACTCATCGTTTATATTAAACCCGGTTCCACTGAGTTTTTGACCTGTTTCCACCATTTGCGTCACGTAAGCTGTCATAGAACTGCAGTTTTCCAATCTAATCGAAATCAGGTTGCGCAGCAAACTTATACGCCTTGTAAATCCGGAGTCATCGAACAAGGTTCTTAGTTGTTTCCACAATTCTTGTGACGTACTTACATTTTTTATATGTACGTACAGTGACGAGTCAATGGTTAATATCAATTTAGCTTTGGTCCTCGCGTCGTCTGCGGCTTCTACTTGCTTCCCGGTAACTGGCTTTACACAATGCAGCATGTTTCCCAGGATTAGAAAATTCTCCGCGGCGAAACACCATTCGTTGTAGTTTTCGCGCCCTTTTAGCTTGGGTACATTGATTAAATAGTTTGTCGACATGTTTCTTGACAATTTTCAATTATTAATCAACACTGACCTAATGCGACCTAAACTCACAACTTTTCTAGCTAATATTGGGGCTGGGCACATAACCTGTTGGTTTTCAATAAAACGACGTGCTAGCTTTCGCAACGAACGAAATGAGAGAGGACATTTTTATTATTCCATAGAGTACAGTATTACGGATCATAAACACAAATTGTCAATGACTGAAATTTAGTACACAAATAGTTTCGGGGTGGCTAGCACTTGTTACATTTTAATACAATAATAACAGGTCACTGGTTCAAAAGATATATTGGTGACAAATTTGGACAAATTCGCGACAAAGTATGGGAGAAAACACATCTTCGCTAGGTGCCCTAGTTTTTCAGATATAAATTTGGCCCTGCTGGGGAGACTCACTCCAGCAGGGCCACCTATAAACCCTTATATCTTTTAAACCAGTTAACGACAAATTCTGATATTTGGTGACAAATTTGGACAAATTAACGAATGTTTGTGTTATCAAAATTAAAATCCCTGTTGGTGGCCCTGCCAGAGAGAGTGACACCCAGATTTACTAGAGGAAACTATACTGAACTATTCATCATAGCAACAATTACTGCCAAACTAATAATGGTATATTAGACTTTACCTTCCGAAAATGTAACAAATATCCGCTGTTTAACATAATTCCCCTTTACTGGTCCCTCTGCTGGGGCTGGGACTCGGGCCTCCTCCCGGCGCGACGGAAAGGGACATAAACTACCATGCAGGCCCAGTGTGTGGGTGAATGTCACATCACATCATAGAATATCCTCTGTTTAAAGCGTCATACTCCGTAGTATTATATAATCTGTGGTCATACCGATTCAAATAACTAACCACGGGTCGTTTATTTCTACGAGTTTATTAAAAATATTTGTAATGCACTAACACTTACGACATAAATAAATAAAACAGCTACCAGGCTAGTGATTTGCACTGAAGAAACTCATTCCGATCTCAGGATATTATTTCTTGTATTTGTAATATGATATCAAAACTTTGTTTTAGTTTATTAAGACTGCACATAACACAGCATTCCTAATAGATTATATTTTATTTAACAAAAGTATTTTTAGGGAATCTTATTGTTTATTCTAAGAACAGGCGAGGAAGTGCTTGCTATCTTAAAATTGTTCTACTTTATAATTGTTGGCTGTACTAAAGATTTTATTGATTATTTATCTGCAAAATAGTAATGCTAATGTGAACAGTATCAAGAGATACAGCCCTGTCGCAATTATTTTACCTGTGACAGCAAACTATTATGAACACGGCAACATGAGGTATAGCAACAGAAAAAGGGCTGTTGTTCATATTTCTTTGACTAAGTCTGCTCATGCTGGCATATTATGGACGAATTGGAATCCAGCAATATGTTATATTCGTTAAGTCGAATAAGTGGAAATAATATTTTAAGTATTAAACATAGCTAGAGTAATAAAAATAATGTTGATAACTTTACTATTTATAGATAGCAATAATTTACTATAGACAATCATTGTTACTATTATAATAAAAATAAAACTATATTATTTTTTTGATCATTTGGTTTTATTTTAATAATTATTAATAACTAATGGAATGTATAAACAATATTGTGAAAGTAGACCTAGAACAACACGGGACTTACCTTAAGGTGCAATAAGAGTATGCTGACTGATACATTGTTCATACATCTCATATAGAGATCGAGATAACTACAACATTCAGGATAAATACAACATGCTTCAATAAAAATAAAATACTTCATTGTATTGCTAAACTACACACACGTTTGTATAAAAAACATTGCAATAAAAGTATAACATTGATAATCAACAATACAATTCGGATTTGACGCAAATAGCAACGGCTCAATTCTTAGGTAGACACGAAGCGAAGCTAGGAGCAGCAGGCGTATTACAACACAGTCATGTTCCGAATGTCATGCCCATATTTGTCCCTAGTGTGACTGGGTGTTAACCCAGGGCCATTTCTCGTTCGAAGTTGCAAACGCTCCTATTATTCTATTGTTCAGTCTTTACTTGGTCTCTTGTTCGCTCGCCTTCAGACCGAAAACGTATCCTATTCCGACAATAACTGTGCTACACTATAACACTCTGGTATTTTTATTATTTTTTATTATTGTGAATGTGAAGACTATGTGGGTCATTGATTTTTTCTTTTTCTTTTCTTAGTTAGTTTTAACCATGGTCTGGCAGTTTGAGTGCTATATGCGGCCTACCCAAATGTCCTTTCTTTGGTATTGTTCGTCGAATCGTTGAGCTCCTTGACTTCTGAGTTGAGCTGCACGATTACCGACAAATGCGTGCACTGACTGGACAGGTCCACTCAATCTGTGTGGTTCTTTCCTCAAAAGACCATTTCAGACATCATAGAGAATCTACATATTCTTCACATGATCTGACCAAGATTATGTCTGGACTTTAAAAGAGACTGTGACCTCTGAGTTTGTTTCGGCCTTTCTTCTCAGAGTAGTCAGATAGGAAACGCCGACCTCATCTAGTTTTAAAACATAATTATGATTGACGTGTAAAAGTGTTTGTATGAACCTACTTACAGAAAATAAATCATTTATCATTTATGTTTGACACTCCACATTTTTGACGTACAGCTGTCGTACACAGATGGGAACTGCTACACGTAGTCGGAGACTGGGGGACGGGGGAGAGTCTATCATCAAGTAATAATACAATATTTTTACATTAAGATGAGCTGAGTCCGTCTTAACTAAAACTGCTGAGTACGCTTACTTGACATTTTTTTTTACAATATATGAAATCTAGTTATGGGTTATGATTGGGCTGACATGGTTATATGTGATAACCAAAAGCCTCTAAATAAATAAAGATTATAAAAAAAAAATGAAATCTAGTTGATTTCAAATATTGTAATAAAAAAATGTCTATGTCAAATGTCTGTCTATTTATTAACAATTTTGTTCATAGCTAGCCAGTGACTGAGACCAATGATGGTAACCCATGTGTGTGTATTGCGTCTATACAAATACTTTAAATGTATGCGGACAAGCAATGAAGAGGCGCGCAATTCGCTTTGACGATGTATACGTTACTATGTACAGAGAGCTGTACAACGGTAAATAGACCTTTTGGCTCGTGGCCAAAATCGGTACTAACGCCGCCATCTTGTTTTCTTTATCCAATATCTGTGACAATTTCACAAATGTTTACCAACAACGCCACCCTGCTGATGTCATTCAGGCGCCAAAAGATCCTTGTACTCTGGTGAGCAGTTTCGCTAGTCGAGCAGTTTCCCGCGACTCCGGTCCAGCATCTTGTACTCGCGGTGCGCCGCCTGCACGCGCAGGAACTCCGCGAACAGCGCGTGGAAGTCGATCGCCGGCTTGTTGCTGTCCGACGGGCCGCGCCAGCAGATGCTGTCGAGTTCGGCGGGGTCCACTCTGGGAGAGCACAACGAGCAGTTAGTATGTATGGTACTTACCTGGTATATTTGCACGGCTGAAATGCCGAATATATTGAAACCAATAATAGATCCTAAGAACTTATGTTAGCTACCTATATTCTTGCAAATAAATATACGTGGTACCATGTAGGTAAGTATTATATTTCAATGTCACTCCCATTCGTGGTAAAGCATCTGGGAACGTCCGAGTTGAGGCTGTACGTTTTACACAAAGTCAATACTGGCTTTGCCATATTTTTAAACTTAAACTGTTTCCTTTAATTAAACCAATTACAGGCACTTTTGAATTGTCAAGGAGTCGATCAATCGGAAAAATGAAGCTAATTGCCCATTCCAAAGCGTAGTAGTTTCCTATGGAGAAGAACGGGCAAGAAACTATGGACACATTTTTTAATCAAAATATTGTTTCAAATGAAAACATCACACATGTTGAAATTATATACAAATGTGAAACTCTCAAAAGAGGAGTACGTTCGGGTCCGGTTAGGTACGAGTGATGCACTTACGTGGCGAGGTCGGGATAGACGCGTGCGCAGGTGAGGCGGTTGCGCAGCGCGTGGAAGGCGTCGCTCTGCGGCAGTAACATGAGCAGCCCGAACATGGCGGCGCGCAGCGGGGCGCTGCGCTGGCCGCCCAGCATCTCCAGGCGCAGGTCTGCAACACGACGACACCACTGTACCGCCGATCTATTCTGCAAAAATCTTACTGTGAAAACTTACAATGAAACAATCGTTTCAATCCTTGGTGGAATAACAGCTAACTAAGTTTTCACAGTGAGATTTTTCAAAATAGACCGACTGCAAGTAGTCCGAGCGAGTACACCCGTCACAGGGCGCGGGGACTCACTGAGCCAGATCAATGTAAGACACTGGCAGAAGCATTCGACGTAAAGCAACAAACAATATATACAGAACAAAAAGAAAAACAAACAATTAACACAGTTCCTGACAGCTAATCTGAAGAATTGGCAGACTTGCAGTCGCAGGGTATCCGCGCCTTACACCAATGTCCAAAACAGCAACTGAACTGCTGTGTTGAACGTTGACCAAAGACGCGTGATACCTCTTAGCAGTCGTCGATATAAACTATTAGCAACATTGTATGCTGTAAAAAAATTATACAAATCACGCAAGCTATAATAGGAATTCTAAAATTTTAGAATCAATCTCCGGCTCCCACGTTGCCCAACTTAAGGGAAAGATCTATAAAACAAAGGTAAGACCTGCTGTCTTGTATAAATCAGAATGATGAGCCAATAAAGGGATGTATGAAAGACTATTAATTATTGCATGCAGCTGAGATAAGAATGTTAAGAGCCCTCTTAGCATTTCTCATCTGCACACGAATGGGTCAAATAAGAAATGAGTGAAAGAAACAAAAGTGGCGAAATTCACGAGACTAGAGGATACTCACCCTCCAAGTGATCCGCTTCAAAAACCGCATTAACTTACCTATCCGCTTTACTCGGGTGTTTCAAACTGAGATCTAACGGCTGTTGCTAGTTAAGGATTTATAAAAGCTTCACATGTTATGGGTATTTAATTTTTCGGCATTTCCGTGTCCTAAGATACTGCTCTACCGGAAAATGCAACGTGGGTTGGGTAGGCCCCCCGCAAGTCGGACTAATGGGTCCTGGTGAACGTAGCGGGAATCTGCTGGATGCGAGAAGCTTAGGACCGGTCGATGTAGCGATGCTTGCGAGTGGCCTATGTGCAGCAGTGGATGTCTTTTGGAAAATAAAGATGATGATGAATGTAGCTAGCCATGTAATGGACAAAGACTGGACTCCATAAAACAAAACCGCGTTTGGAATTATATTAAAAAGACAACAAGATCAAAGAAATATATGGGTGTACCTACTATGGGTACACCTCTGCCTAACCCTTCGAGGAAACAAGGCGTGATGTTATGTTATGAATGATATCAAGCTAATCAAGCCGCGGCGGCGATCGTTAAAACCATCTGCGACGATAAGCTCGCGTGGGACCGCCGGAGCCGTGACAGGAACCATGGCTGCTGCATGTTGCGAGCTCGCTTGCATGCTGCATGCTTGACTGTAAACTTTCTGTGATATGATAGTTCTGCCTTTTATTGACTATCGATATGAAATGTATGCCAAAAGACGATTCTGCCTATGAACTTTCTGCGATATTATCATTCTGCTTTTTAATTATTATGCACATGAAATTGATGCCTAAAGATGATTCTGACTAACAAAATTAAGAGTCTTGAATGTATGCTAAATGAGTGTCTGCCAAACGATTTTCTGCGAAATGAAGTTCATGCTATCCACTGTTATGCAAAATAAAATTATGTTTATATATAATTAAATATAATTATGTATTATAAAAATTACTATGAAAACTCATATATTATCTGTTGTGAACTTTTTACTTCAACACATGGCAACCAAGGAGGTAAGTTATCAAAGATTTTATTTAAACGATTTCGCTTGCAAATAGAACTGTATTAAGTAAAGAAGAAACAAATGAACAATGAAAAATTATCGTTGTCCGTCATTGATTCTAGAATTTATAATAAAATTAATTTAATCAGTTTGAAATTCCGCGCATTATTTGAGAAAAGTATTATACAAGCCTTGACCGCAGCCGAGCATTGATGGACACACGTATGTATCCCTCGGCTTCCTCTCGGCCCACATTTTCACGATCGGCCATCAATACCCATGTTGCAGGCCGCGACAGTAATGTACTATATTTACACATTTTTTACCATTATTATAGTTTAAGTAATGTTATTCACGAGTCTAGTAAGAGGAGGGTACTCACATGCAAATATAGGAGATTCGATGAGCTGCACTAACTTATCCACTTCAGTCAAGAAATCCACTGTGATCTCCAAATCCCCGCTGTTCGTTAATTAAGGACTTGTACAAAAATCAAATAAAAAAATTGGAAAATAAATATAAAAAACAGTTTTTTGGCATTGTAGAACCGCTTCTGAATTTCTGCATTCCGGACAGAAACTGGAATTCATAAAATACTTATGATAAATTAGTATTTAATTCAAAATTAATCAATGGCACAAAAGAACCTTTTCAAAAGATTTCATCATAAAACATGCCTTTTTCATGTGACATCTGTTTCGCGTTCAGAAACAAATAGTTGCAATATTTGAAAAGGATACAACGAGGAGATGAGTTTGTTGCAGTGCTGGTAGTTGTGCGTGAGCAGACACAGCGACAGCAGCGACACCGGGCTGTGGCACCAGCACGCGTACAGCACCGTGAACAGCGAGTGCGTCGGCTGCGGTACGTACATCATACACATCATTATAAAGCACGGTATACCGGCGGCATACAAGAGACCAGTATCAGTCGGTCATCGAAACCGGCGCAAGGCAGCTCGTGCGGGGAGAACCCAGTAGAAGAACGACTAGGACAGATTGGGAGCGCAAGGCGCACCGGGCCCTGCGCTCCCGTGTCGCCTGGGGCCCTCCGGCTCACGTGTCGCCCCGGGCCCTGAACATACCACTGCAACATAGGCTTCTCCCACTTGCGCTTAGAACCCTGCACGCCCGTGTCGCCCAGGGCCCTGCGCGCAAGTGGGAGAAGTAGCCTTTTTTGCAGTTGTATGTTCAGAGCCCGAGGCGACACGTGTGCACAGAGCCCGGTGCGACACGCGCCGAAGTGGGAGAGGAGAAGCCTATTATGCTGTTGTATGTTCAGGGCCCGGGGCGACACGTGTGCACAGGTCCCGGTGCGACACGCGCGCCAGTGGGAGAAGCCTATGTTGCTGTTGTATGTTCATACAACAGCATACAAGACTTTATCTACACCCATGATATGAATCCTTTATAAAAGTTTCTGAAACAGTTAGCTATTGCCAACCAAAACGACCATAGCCCGTAGCCCTTGCGCGCGTGACGGAGCGTATTTAGGACAATGTGTGGCATGTGTGACATGTGTGGCATGTGTGACATGTGTGGCGGCGTGACATGTGTTACATGTGTGTCATATGTGACATGTGTTGCATGTGTGACATGTGTCAGGTATGTCGGCGCGGGGATCTGCGCCCGCTGACCGCAAGGTATCGAAGGAGCAAACGAGTTGCATTATGACTATTATAACACTCGTTTGGATGATATAATGGTTACTATGACACTGGTTGTTTTAATGTTGGTAATAAGCTAACTGATTCAGAAACTTTTATAGAGGATTTATAGCATGGGTGTAGATAAACTAATTAAAGAACCCTGAATTATGCAGTAACAATATGACAGTTCTTCTTCTTTCGTGTCGATGATGGTACGTCTTTTCACATTACTTGGGCCTGCTAGGCATAAATAATCATGATAACAATATTAATAGACGTTGCTAAAATGTTAATGATGTAATAATTTAGCAACTGTTTAACCATACTTTGTTGAAGTTAACGTCTCTTAAGTTTAAGCAACGATTATAAATAAACCCCGTAAAAGTGAAAGCGCACTGACAGGGTCGAGGAAGTTCCGCAGCTGCAGACGCAGCTCGAACAGCTCGGCGGACGTGAGCAGGATGGTGTTGAGCACGTCCACCATGGTGCTCACGAAGCGCAGGTTCCTCTCCTCCAGCAGGATCTTGGACAGCGCCTTATAGATGTCCTCTGCGTTCAGTAGCACGCACAACTGTCTGCCACACGGAAATTACAACAAACTCAAAGCATTATTTTAATTAATCCATTTACGCTTATGCGCTTTTGAACTGTCAAGGTGTCGGTCAGTAAGGAAGATGAAGTTAGTTGCCCATTCCAAAGCATAGTAAGTTTCTATGGAGAATCAAAATATAGGTTACAAATAAGTTGTTACAACTTTACGTTAGTGTTAAGTTGATTTCATACTGACTAGTTCTAACAATGCCACAAAAGATTGAACTTGTGTGTAGAGAAAAATAAACTTAATTGAGAAGGTATTGAAGTTATATTTGTGTTTGAAACGACAATATCATCATTGACTGCTGCAAACGTTAGTGTTGAGGGTATGTCGTTGAAGAGCGTATATCTATTATACAATGTAACAGCGAATCAATTTTCACGACTTCCCCCAAGACCTAGGCCAAATATTTTTTGATATTCCTTTTTTATTTATATAATGCATTTAGATATATTTTTAATAATTATAAATATTATCTTTTTTCTCTTTGTTTCTCTGTAACAGAGCACATGCCATCTAATCTCTTCACCACCCTTGGTTGACTGGTAGAGAATGCCTAAGGCATTAAGTCCACCTTTGTACCTTTTTTGTGTGCGAGAAGTTTAAATAAATAAATAAATATTCGGATAGCTCATGCCCTAAAATGTAAGAAAGAAGGAAAGAATAAGAAAAGAAATGAATTAAGAATATTAAAAAAAACTAAAATTTCGCGGGTCAAAGCTAGTAAAAAAACCAACCCTTACCTACTTCTCTTATCAAACACGACGAAGACAAAACACAATACCTTCCCGCCAGCAGAAACTTTTCGCCCGGCGTTTATCGAGGTATAATTTACGATTTAAAAATAGATAAATAAAAAACCTGTCCTCCCATACAAAATGTATGGGAGAACATGTTTTTGCAACTGCAAATGTAAGTTGGTCGATAATTACTCGTTAACTTGTAGAGCCTACTTAGCTGTGATAGTTTACTTTTAATTTCGTACTACTGCTGTGAATTTTTCCACATATCCAGAACTTACCGTTTCGCTGGCAGTGGGGGGGAGACCCCTGACTCTAACAAAAATTAGCACTTTAAAGCTTAATATTTCGCAAACGAATCCTTCAATCCAAAAATGCTTTGAACAAACTCACAATATTTTTGAACGACCTTTCCAAAGAGACCCCACACCATGGGATAGAAGAAAAAAAAAACCACTTTACGTGTAGGAGAGGCACCCTGAATTTTTTTTTCATAATTTTATTTTCCCACTTTGTCGGCGTGATTAATTGTATATTAAAGTATGCTCATGCCAAATTTCAGCGTTAGCGCGACAGACAAACAGACAGACATGGCGAAACTATAAGTG
The DNA here is from genome assembly GCA_914767815.1 of Eupsilia transversa. Classification (NCBI taxonomy): domain Eukaryota; kingdom Metazoa; phylum Arthropoda; class Insecta; order Lepidoptera; family Noctuidae; genus Eupsilia; species Eupsilia transversa. Next base: position 344,646 of record OU611889.1, read on the forward strand.
TTCCTTGTTGACTACGGAACCCTAAAAAAAGGGCGACACATGGTCACAGCACGGTCACCGTGGCTTGTGAAAGCTGTCCATTTAGCCCCTACATTACTACTGTACACGGCACCGCGCCGAGCCCCGTATGCATGTGGGAAGGGCCTTAGGGTTACCTTACAAGAAGTTTATCAACAAAAGTGGGCGTAAACGAATTTGGATCCTGAGTTAATCGCAATAAGATTTAAAATCTCCAGCACGACCTACCAGTCAAAAATCTGTCAAATAAAAAATGTATGTTATCTTAAGTTATCAAATACCAACATTGAATTTTATATTTTTATTTAGCCTGGGTATTTATTTGGGATCAATTCTTAACGCTTTTAATATTCGTTTCGGAAGTAGTTTTAGTGTTTTATTTTCATGTTTTCTAATTCACAGTTTCTTTCCTAGAATGTGATAAATTACGAAAATATTATTTACGCAAATAGATTATATCTCAGCACAGCTAAAAATTTCAGCGCAGTCATCTCGTCTCAACAGAGCGACGGAGACTGATAAACTGATTTATGAAACAAAAATATGCTGTGCTGTAGTGAAGCCGGCATTGTGGGACAGATAAATGATAACGAATAAAATAAAAAAAATAAAAATACTACCGAATTGATAACCTCCTCCTTTTTTGGAAAGTCGGTTAATAAGATGACTTCTTCCTCGAACTAAGAACGTCGTAAATGAGAAAAGCTTTTGCCGATTCGTAATAAAACACAAACATAAAAGGAATTTAAAAAAAAGGCTTCACAATTTTTTTCGCCTTATATTAATACAAATAATCATCTTTTTATCCTATTACTCAGTAGCATATTAAGTACAAATCGAAAATACGTGAAAGTTTGAGGTAACTTCTTGATGTTTTTTTATTGAGATTTTTTTTATATTTTTGTTTCTGTTCCACAAAAATTTTGGAAATATCATGTTCTTAACTAATATTATTTTTCTTTTATACCTCAGTATTATCAATTTAATGAAAAATCAAATTTATGATAGGCAATTTTGGTTACTTCCCGCTCATAGATCAAGATTTATTATTCACTGTAGTTGGAAATATTATGTTTGTTTGTTATGATATTTTCCAAATTTAGATTAATTGACTGTTTCCACTGTAGCAACAGCACAGTGTAAACGTACTCACCGAATAATGAAGGCGCCCCTATCTTCTAACAGATTATCATCAGCTGCTAGTAGCCGCAGCAGTGCTCGTAGGAACTTGTAGTAATATGGGCTGGACTCCAGATCGCCTGGAATTTAAAAGGCTAAATTAGAGCCACCGGAGACCCGAATGTGCTTACTGCAAAACTTAGTAAAAGCATATAAGGTGCATATTTGTAATTATGGCTTCTGGGAATGTTAAGCATCCTGTCAAAAGTTTTTCCCTTTCTCAATGTTAGAAATATTTGTATGAATATACAGGGTGGATTTTTGAGACGGGGCAGTAAGGGTCTTTATCGTTGTTACTGTCTTAGGAGACTGTCCTTAACTATTTGGGACATTTTGATCAGCATTCACAGAATTAACATTTTCCCGTAGCGACAACGGTTATGGTTCGGGTCCTTACTGCCCCATCTCGAAAATCCATCCTATATACTAGGTTCACGGAGCCACAAGGCCACATGCCTTATGGTTATGGTTCGACGTACTATATGTAGGTCGTGGGATCGAACCCAGGCTGGATCTTAATTTTGTAAAATTTATTTCTATTTTCATCACTGCTTTCGAAGCGTTGAAGGAAAACATCTTAAAGAATCCGGTATGTCCTATCTAGAAACCAAATATTTGAAGACATGTGGCAACCGGCACTGGTGAAAGACGGCCTGTCTCCCAGCAGTGGGAACACTAAGAAGTAGTCCTCACCGGGCTGGGCGGCGGCGGGCTCGCACGAGCAGATCTCGGCCAGCACGGCCAGCGAGCGCCGCACCACGTCGTCCGAGGCGTCCGTCAGGCTGCCCACTACGCTCACGAACAGCTTGTCCGTCTGCTGGAACATCTGCACCGCACAATGGCTAATAATCAGCACTTTTTGGACTTCAAAATTATAATAGGTTGACCCAACACCACATTCTAGTTCTTTAGTAGGAAAAAGTAATGGAGCAGCAAACTCCCCACAACGTCGTCTGTAAAGTTACACGAGTACAAGCCATGTGCCCGGTGGGATTTCCCATCGGTAAAAGTGACGAACTTCCATACAAACTATTATCACTTCCCCTTTAGGGGATGAATTTTCAAAGGTCCTTTCTTAGTACTCACTATCTTGTGCAAGGTTTCTAGACCCATCGGTTGGTCGGCTGTGCGTTTTCTGTCAGTGAATGAATGAATTAATTAAACATTTTTAATAACTACATCGGCTCACCTCGTTGGGCAGCTTGTTGTAAAGGTGCAGGATCCAGTCCAGCGCGGCCACCTTGGTGTGCACGGAGCTGTGGTGTAGCATCTGCGTAAGGATGCCCACAACGGCGTGCAGGTTCAGCTTGCCCTCGGCCTCCTCGCCTGCCGGCGGGGAGTGCTCTGCCTCCACGGCGTGCAGGTTCAGCTTGCCCTCGAGCTCCTCGCCCGGCGGCGGGGAGTGGGCTGCCTGCTCGCCCGGCGGGGAGGGCGCGGGTGAGTGTTGTGCCGCCACGAGCTTGGTGAGCTGGAAGTTCACTGTGGCGGCCGTCTCGCGTATGCCTGAATACTTGCTAAGGACTTCTTGGATGTAAGACGTAGACGTACATTTTTTTATTTCCATCGGGACCATACAGTGAGGGAAACAGATTGTTTCAACAAATTGACCGCAAACTGTAATTGTTCGTTATTCAAATCTCAATTGTATTTTTTTTTACTCTTATGACTATAACACGGGAGAGACAACGACCAAAAGTGGTGCCTTTTTTTGCGCGGTAATTATTGACCCTTACAAAATAACTAAGTTAATTTATAAACTATCAATTTATTGCGGTAATTCAGTAATACTTAAAAATCTATGCAAACTTGAAGAAATGGTGAAATGAATGGTGGTCACTAAAAGCATTGGTTCCCGTTTAGATTAAGTCTCCATCTTAATCTAGAACACAGTTTTTTTTCTATAATCTAGTTGTATAAAAGGATACTCTTCCTGGGCTCGTCGGAGTAGGCGAGGCACGGCAGCACGGCGCACAGGATGCCGGACGCGTACGGCAGCATGCTGGCGCCCGCCAGCTCCACGAACTCCTTTATCCACGTTATTGCCGTCAACTACAACCGAAATATATTCTTTATTGATCAATGGAAAGACGAACAGTACACAACAAACATTACAACGGTACAAAAGGAGGTCTTGGCAACAATAAAGTCATAGAGGTGCAGTTCGCTTCAAACAGATGTACATCGACAAGAATTCATTTAATTTTCTACAATCTTTGTTCCATAATATTGTATCAATGTGAAGACACATTGTAACTACTCATTGAAACAGTATTATGGAACACAGATTGCAGACGGGATCTTTTGGAGGCTGACTGCACAAAATATTACTTTGTATGGAAGCGAAACCCCCTATCCAAACGCTACCATGCTATTATTAGGTATAATACTTTCAGTCAGTAAATTAGTAAGTACCCGGTTCAGTCCTAACTAGTTTGGATTAAAGGGAACGTTAGCCACTTGACTGACCTGTAACATTTCCTCCGGCGACTGCGCATGCGTTATCAGGATGTTAATCATGGCCTGGAAGTCCACCCGCGACGGGTCTTTCTTTATACTCCTCAAGAACTCGTTCAATTGAACGTCGCACCTGGAATTATTTAAACTAATTTAGTTCGGGAAGATAATAGTAAGCAAATTGAATATAATAAATGAACTGAAAATGTCCGTAATTTCAAGTCACAACTGTCATTCTTTGATAGTTGTATGAATTTGCTCTAATGGCTCTATGACAGCAAATTGACGTAGTGTGGTAATCTGCTTAGGCCGGATTCGACCAAGCAGGAATAAATTTTATCCGCGGAATAAGGACTTCTGACAGTTTTCGTATGGAGAAACTGTCAAAGTGTGAAAGTTAAAAATTTATTCGGAAGGGAAGACTTATTCCGCGGATAAAATTTATTCCTGTTTGGTTGAATCCGCCCTTAGTAATTTATTTCCCTGACAGTACAATCTTATGCAGTTGATCAATTTTGGCATGTCGTTTTGAACACTTAGAATACTGATGTTTTTGTTTCGGATTCGAGGTTTTGAATATTATATAAGTAGGCTCAAATGGTCGGAGGCCTACTCGTATAATCAGCAGTTGGTGGAACAAAACTGCCAATGGTCTGGTATGAGTATGAGGTATATAATGGTAATGAGGTACCGCTGACTTACATCCGCCTGATCTCGGAGTTGGCATCGTCCAACATCTTGAAGAGCCCGTCGAGCAGCTCGGGCAGGTGCACGATGAGGTCGATGTCGGGTACGGCGTCCAGCACGGACACCCACGACACGATGAACTGGCGCGCGAATGCGTTGCGCGTGTAGATGCGCTCGCGCAGCATCGGGATGAACGCCGCCAGGTCGAACGTCTGGCTCTCCGTCACTATGTCCTACCAATAAAAAAGATTTACAGTTTTTCCGACTAAAACAATAAAACAACAATTACTGTTAACTTTGCGCGGGCGTCGTTTACTGTGCAGCTGTTTATGCATATTTTTATCTTTCGACACGTCACGGTGGACGATTAGGTACAGGTTTGACTTACAATAATAAAATGTAACTTGCAGTAAAGTCAAGTAGATTATATTATTTTAAAAACTATTTCATCGGTAGGTATTCGCATTGTGTTGGAAAATAATCGAGAATCAAATTTAATTCAAGCAAATACAATACCTGCATAAATGTTAAAGTCAATTTTTCAATACTATACAATGTGAAGCGAAGCGGTGCTGATCTATTCATCAAAACATCTGGGTCTACGATGAACAACGACCATTATTCAACTCGAACACAGTTGATGGCAGAGATATCACAAAGCATGTATATGTATATTGTATACCTACACGGTATACACCCGTGCAGTTGCTAATTCTTATACCTACTTTAAATTGGCATTACGAAGCTTTAAAATAACACTCCTAAATGTATGTTCAGTTGACCAAATAAAAAGCATAAACCGACATCCTCCATCCCAATATTTTAGTCTGAGGATCTTGGTTAATGCTTTGTTTCTCATCATCATTATTAAATAAAAATAAAAGTAATAAAAACTAAAACCCAACTACGGCAAAAAAAGCCAACTAAAAAGGTATAAACAAGTCATCTCAGACAGACAAAATAAAAATCCGAAGTCACACGTGTGACTCCGGATTTTTAATTTGTCTGTGTTTACCTTTTTAGTTGACTTTTTTTGCCGTAATTGGGTTTTAGTTTTTATACTTTTCTTTCCTCTGAGGGCGCCATATTCATGTGACGCCACATAGCCTATAACCAGCGGACGACCGAGATGCTTTCAATGATACCCCATTTGTCAAATTATGATAAGTAGTTTAGAAGTTATGAGGGGACAGATGAACATTCCCCCTTAGGTTGACTGGTAGAAAATGCCTCAGGCATTAAGTCCGCCTTTGTACAGTATTTTTTTACTTGTGCATAAAGTTTTAATAAATAAATAAATTAACATTTATAGATACATGCATACATACATACTTACATACATACTGGTCAAAATCATAACCCTGCTTTTTGCTTCGCCGTAGTCGGGTAATTATATAAAGAGGTACAATTTGTTTGTTTCTTTATTTGTTTGTAAGTTTGTATATATGGGTAATCTCCCGAACGATAAGTCGGATTTAAAAAAATCTTTTTGCATCGGATAGCTAATTCTTGAGGAAGGCTATGTAACATCAGAAGAATGCTAAGCGAAAATGTAATAGCACGGGCGGGCGATGGGATGCGACACGGTGTGTTGGGGGCCGTAATTTCACGCGGACAAAGTCGCGGGCAGAAGCTAGTGTGAAATAATATTTTGATTTTATTTGATATATTATTTCGTCGATGAAGTGCCAATAACTCCTAACTAACAAGAAGAAACTTCCGCCGATGCAAAATTGAACTTTTATTTTGATCTATTTGCTATGAGTAGGTACTGGTGTTGTTGTGCTATGTCCTATTTGACTAAAACTTTGTCGTCGCCCAAGGACCTTTGATTTAGAACTTTATGTGAGGACTGTGTGGATCTACATTTTTTTTCTTTATGTACGAGTATCTCAGCTAATTTTAATGTTAATCGCCACAGTTTGAGTTCTTTATGCGGCCTACCCAAATGTCTTTTCTTTGGTATTGTTCGTCGAATCGTTGAGCTCCTTAAGGTTGAACTAGTTCTTCGGGCTCGAACTCACTGGTGGGCGAGGGCAAAAAGCACGCTGTCTCACCTGGGATTGCGTCCGACAGAGATATTATCAGTGATGAGCAGTTAGAAGCTAGTCCACATGCACAGCGTCTAGTTCGCACGCACACAAACACCGTTCCGAACTATTTTAGTAAAACTAGCTTGTTAATTGGTTCAGGCGTGACTTGGCGGAAATCCATTATAAAATACAATAGACGTAGATATATTTAGTAAACTTTTCCGCTTTACTATTCTTAAAGAGTCTTAAAAAACCCTGTAAGATATCGACACGTGTTTCACCTCTCAACGAGGCATCCTCAGGATGACGATTGACTTGTCGCGAACCCGTACACGACGTGTTAACACGGCGAGCGCTGGATGCTGATCTTTAAGAATAGTAAAGCGGAAAAATTTACTAAATATATCTACGTCTATTGTGTTTTTTTAAACTAGCTTGTCAAAAATTACGAAAAGTCCTTTGGAAAATCACGTTTCATGAAAAAACCACTGCACAAATCAGATTCAAATAAAGTTATTTGAACTCTTCGATCATTGAGCTTTGTCGGTACGGATTTTGTTTAGGTGATTTTACCCTTCTTTTAGTACTTATTTACGCCCAAAGTTACGTTAATTAGCTTGAAAAACGAATCTTTGTTGGCTCATAACTTTTTAATGGCTTTTAATTTTACTATTCTGTTTCCGTACAGACCAAATTAATAATGAGACGAAACGATAACATGTTAAACTTTGAATGTACAATCTTAGACAGTGGAGTAAAACCCCCCGTTTGTATGGAAAAAATATCAACTTGTTGCACCTTAAGTTCTGAGTTGAGCTGCACGATTACTGACAAATGCGTGCACTGACTGGACAGGTCCACTCTGTGTGGTTCTTTCCTCAAAAGACCATTTCCGACACCAATCTTATATCTACTATCTTAAAATCTTCATATGATCTAACCATTATAATGTCTGGACTTTAACCGAGACTGACTGTGACCTCTGAGTTTGTTTCGGCTTTTCTTCTCAGAGTATTCAGATAGGAAACGCCGAACTCATCTAGTACTTAAAATATTATTGACGTGTAAAAGTGTTTGAAAAAACCTATTTACAGAAAATAAAATCATTTCATCATCACTTTATTTCATTGTAAAGGTGTTCAGGTGTAAAGTCGCTTGAAAATACTTGAAATGAATCCTCAACCATAAAATCACGCATCTTGTGAAGCGTCGGTTACCTTGACGAGTCTGTCGAGCAGCTCGGCGCCCTGCTTGACCTGCTGCTCGGGGTCAGCGGCGAGGCGCGCCAGCGCGTCGAACACGAGCGGGAAGTGCGCTAGCGCCTCGCCTCGCGCGATCTTCAGCACGTTGAACAGCGCCTCGGCCGCCTGGTAGCGCACGCGCGACTCGCCCTCGCTGAAGCACGCCACGATCGGGTGCACCAACTCCGGCAGGTAGTCGATGCAGCCCTGCGCCAGACACATGATAATGATAATACCAGCCTATTATTGTCGTCGCGGGAAAGTCCGAAAGGGATACCGTCCCACTGCAGGGCATAGGCCAAGAGGCTGTGTCTGGCGCATTCTCTGTATGAGAAGACTCATACAGTAAATGGGCTAAATACACAGCTAAATTAGTTATGTCTTTATGATGAATAAATAACGGTAGGTTTTTTTTTCATTTTAGTAGTACTAATGTAGCTTGATAGTTATTTTGATTAAGTATTCTAGTAAAATTAATTAGTAGGAAAATAATTTTAGTGCCATCCACCAAGACGCGCCCCACTCCGCGATTAATGTACTGTATGTAATATTTACCTGGGTTAACGAAATACTTTGCCCTGTGTTGGATAGAGCGCCGTATTAGGGCAGGCGCGCACTAGGCAGCCAGGCTGCGGCAGCCAGGCTGCGGCAGCCGGAATATTGAGAAAATTCTTGGCTGCCTAGTGCGCGGGCTCCTATACAACGTCATATGTTTTACTGGCTGCCGCAGCCTGGCTGCCTAGTGCGCGGGAGGCCTTAGGCGACTATATTGAGGGGCCTGTAGTAGCAGGCCACCGTATAGCTTCCGCGGGCGAGGAGCGAGGCTCCGACCCCGCTGGCCGCACCCCCTGACGGGGGTGTAGCGACTTCCAACTGGGTTTGCCCTGGGGCCTAAGTCTACTAATTTATAAACGTCAGAATGGTGTCATAATGGTTAGTTTTTGACAGATTTGCCATACAAAAACTGTCAAAAACTAACCATTATGACACCATTGTGACGTTTATAAATTAGTAGACTAAGGCCCCTGTAAGTGGCGACCACCGGGCAGTTTAGAATTAGAAGCACATGAGCTGCTGTCTCCTCGTCCTCCATGCAGGCCCTGTACAGCGGACTGTGACTCTTATAACAAAGAGGTGTTTATTCAAAGTCTCGTGGCCAGGTATAGCTCCTGTAACTGCACGCAGCTGTAGTTTAGTTAGTCTGAGGACCTGTTTCGTGAGGCGGCCATCCATTGTAGATGTGTAGTACAGCTTCATTAGCCTGCCTGCACTCACCTTGGTCCACCCATAGTTTGTGATGTTGGTCCCTGGTGCTAATGGTTGACGCGGCTAGAGAGATGCCCATGCATTCGGCCTGGAACACTGTGTAATGGACCCTCAATGGTGTAGCAATGAGTATGTTGAAGTCCTCCGAGAAGATTCCAGCACCTGTGCTACTACCTGTTTTGGATCCATCCTTGAAGCTCTGCGGGGCACAGCCGCTCATATCGGCGGTGTTTTTTTTTATTTTTATCAAAGATAAATTGTTGGGGTTACTCTGTAAGCTGTACTTTAGTACGGAGCAGGACGGAGCAGGGCGCGTCTTCGTGGATGGCACTATCTATAATATTAAACTTGAAATTGAAATGACTACTTACATATTATTATCATTAAAATGTTGCCAACACAAAAAATTCATGCTTGCACATTTCAATTCTTAATTCAATGTTTGCTATAAGACAATCCCATGCCCAGAGAAAAGTGCCTCAGCATTACATGTCTTGTCATCTGGCAATAAATCTATTCACAGGTATATTGCTTCAAGATTGCTTCAGTCACTTGCACTTAAAGAGGGTAAAATTGTGACATGCAATGATTGATAATAAAAGTGAATAGCCAAGTATTAAGTGAGATAAGATTTTGCTTCAACTCTGACCTTCCCCAAGCCGACAGCCACGGAAGACAGTCCCATGAGCGCTCCATTCTTCACATTAGGGTTGGTGGAGGACATCAGGTCCTGACCGAGCACCCGGATGAGCCTCTTGATCTGGCTTGTGTTCTTCGCATCACTGAAGTCTTTTACCATCCTGAGAGTACAATATTTTTTGAGTACCTGTCTGCCTTTACAGAATGTCTGAAGTCACTTTAGTATCACTACTCTGAGAGTTTTGCAAAGTTAGTAATATAGTTAAGTAAGTTTGTCATAGTTATTGAAATTGTTAAGTAGAGGTGGAGACAACTGCCCAGTTCACCTATGACATACTGTAGTTATGACCACCAGCATCAAGGCGAAGGCTAGTATTGATGCCAATCATCGTAGGAGTTCCGCCCCTAAGACGACCCACTTACCGTCTGTGTGTATACCTTCAGCAGAGGAAGCCTATTAATAAATGGGCGGTTTGAATGTAGGGAAATAGCACTCACTTCTCAATCTCGACGCCAGCAAACTTCCTCTTGTCATATATCTTGTCGCAAAGCCCGCGAACGCAGGCTATGCTCAGCGGTGCGTAATCTCTCTCGGACATTTCTATTTATCTCCGTATTACTACACCAAGATCGCGAAATACATCAATACATCAATGAGATCAATGAAACAAAGTTGAATTGAATCAGAAATAAAAAACACCGCCTTCTTTCTACGAATTCTATCGAATATCCTTGTCTTACCCTAGACGAAAAATAGGAAAACAACACAAAGAATGCACCAAATACGACCAAATACCCTTTTGGTGTTCGTACTTTCAATCAGCTGTTTATTTATGTATGTCACACTCTGACGTATCCGATAACGTGCGGTAATAAAATCATGATGCATTTTTAGTATTGATAAAATCTTATTATTAAAATTGTAATATTTAAGGTGTGCCACCAACTATTTAAGGTGTGTGTTAACCAATTAATAAAAAATATAAACATTAGCTCAAGCAAATCAAAAATCAATTTATCATCCCTTGAAACCCGGCCAAAAACCAACAAAGTTTCTGAACGACTCGCATATGTAGTGATACCACCCGTCGCTTAAAATTACCCTAGATATACTTAAAAGACTTTCGAAAAATATGACTGGATAAAAATTGCATAGCAATTATTATAAAGTGTCGTCATTATTTCAGTTTTGATTATAATTAACGTTATTACATAACCTTACAGCGAAAACATTCATGCTACAAATCCCTCTAATTGTGTCAGTTCGAAAACATCAATTACGTTGAATTATCGTTGAATAATATCGTTATCAAATATCGAATATCGTTGAATGGTAAATATTTAGTTGGAACTGTATTTTTATTTAATTTAAAATAAATAAAATTTATTTCTTTCTTTCTTTCTTTCTTTCGGGTAAACTACGTCTACATTATACTAAAGTGGTAACTCAGTTTATCTGCCGTAGTGCGCTTGATGAGTTGTGTCTTACTATTTTGATAAAACTGCGTTATAAAACAATCCAATGTCATTAAGTTCTAAATTGTGGTTTAGTACAAGTGTTTATTTACCGCGCTAGAGTACATTTGTGCGTCCGCCATGCCTGTGACACTAGTAGACAGGTTGCCCTTGCCGAATCTCAAGGTTTACACCGCAGGAAGTGTTTCGCTGCTTTCGATCGCTGTTTATTACGCTCTGAGTGTGACTAGTGACCCGAACTGGCGCGGGAACGCGACGCTGGCCCGGCAGGACACCATGGAGTCGGGCGAGGGCGAGCGCCTGGTGCCGGCGCCAGCGCTCAACGGCACCAGGAACGTGAGCGAGCAGTTCGTGGACGTAATGACATTCATGATGCAGGAACCACTCTGCATGTGGGTGAGTACCTACTGGCCTGCTCACACAGACCGCTTTCATATCTGCTTCTTGTCTGTTTTCAAACTCATAGGAACTCAATCTCATAACAATATTGTTTTGATAAACAACTTAAAATCCCATTTTAAATTTCTTTCATGTTATCGTTTTTGATAACTTTTGTGCCAAAAATAGGGAAGCAAAATGTTGCCTAAATTCCAATTTGTTATCAAATAAATATGTAGAGCATTGCAGGCTAATCTATTTACTCACAAAGCATACGGTTTTAAAGAGGGCATTATAGAAGTTCAAACAATATTATTGGTACAGCTACATTTTTATTCTTGGTATATAAATTTATTTCTTAGTATAAATTTTTCTAAAAATATTTAACAAAAGAAGCAGTATACTCTAAGAAGTTACACTCAGCCGCGGAAATCAGGGCTCCATAAAGTTATTAAAAAACTTCTCTTTTCTATTCTATTACAATAAGGTGAACTGTTATAAAATTATGAAGTATGCATTTATAACATCAACAATAAATACTTTCCACACAATTTATAAGCTCTATTTAAAACATAACAAATATTCCAGAAAATAGACATTTAGGTAAGTAATGCCGAATTAAAAAAACACTTATTTATGAATGGTGTAAAAAGAATTCAATTAAAATAGAATCAAATTTTTTTACCATATTATTGGTCAATAAATTTGGAGTGCCCAACATTAGTGTGAGAATTTTTGTTATTTCATACTAAAATAAACAAACATTAAACATGTATTGTGGGATAATTTAGTTTTAATAGATTCTGTGATAATCACAATCCTAATTACCAGTAGCTTAATTGAGCATTAATGAACTGAACCATCAAGAATATTCTTAAGTTGGATCATAGTTAATAAATAGTTATCTCTTGCTATGAGCAGGAAAATAATGAACAAATAGTATACAAAAACGTTAGATTGAAATAATTAAAATAAAAACTTTTACATTTAAGAAAAAAAATACCTAAAAACTGTATTATTTCAACAATTTAATTGCTGGGATAACTACAGCACCTATGGAATAATTTTGTAATGAAAATTATTGGTGCATGTAAAAACCCAAATGCCCCATAAGATGTTATAAAACATATTATCTTTACTGCTTGCTATTACTTATATTGTTCAATGAGAAATGATAACACAATCTACACTGAAATTATTACCAAAGGAATTTCAAAGAAATACTACTGCATTGTAATAAAAACAATGAAAACATTTGTTAGTCATATGATTTTTGTAGTATTTATTGTTTTCTTAATTACCTTTGCATAGCTCTTTGGCATTTACATAACATAACATCACACAACGTCTGTAATCTCCGAAGGGTTAGGCAGATGTGTACCTATTGTACCTAAGTGCACCCACACTTGACTTGTTTAGCCGAAAACACGATTTCATAAAATTATGAAATAAAATTTAAAAAATCCAAAGTAACCTCCAAACCGAACAATAAATCGCTGCTATTAAAAATTTTATTACTATTATTTTCGCCATAAAAAGCAATTACCTACCCAAACTATTGCCGCTTTGGAGACGCCTCTGTCTCGCTCGCACTCAGTCCGCGCGTAGTATGGTGCGAGCGAGATAAAAACCTGACGTTGTGTGGGCTCATAAGTACTTTAATTTGTATGATTATAAAAATAATCAATGAGTCCTTACCTCCCGTAAGAAATAAAGACTTCGTGATTCATATTTCTTTTTTAAACCGATGGGGATTTGTGAACTTTTTGTGGACAAATCCCCATTTATTTCTCCTAAGGGTTATAATAGGGATTATTTTGTGGAAGTGTACACGCTACTTTGTATGTTTTACAATGTTGTGTTTCATTCACCTCTAGAGCAGGATTTGTGCCACTCGGCTTGGAGGCATGAACTAATTGCTTTATCGTCGCTCGCTATCTTAAGCCCGACAAATAACCTTTACTGCGTATCTCTTGTTTTGCTCACTGATTGTTATTTTTCTTACCTTTGCGTATTGAATGTTTAATCAACTGCGAACACATAGCGTACGTAAACGTACTTAGGTACTTGTGTTTTTTTCGGTAATATTGAGTCATGAAATCACAATGTTCGCTACGTTCAATTAAACACAAGGATCAGACAGAGCAATCGTCCGCGTTGAGTTGCTCCGCAATAAATGGTGTCTAACAAATATGTAGAACACGGAACATTTTGCATGTTTGATTGAAATTTACGTAGGTATTTGAGTAGTTCTAGAAACCTGCTAAATACTGCTAAGTAGTCAAATTAACATTTTTTCCTCTAACGTATTGTTAAGAAATCATGCCGAAGATCTCAACTTGGAGAACGGCATCATTCTTCCTTTCTAAATGCATAAACAGATGAACTTTTGAGTTTTTACTGAAAAGTCGCTGTATAATAGCGAAATAGCGACTGATACATTCGTCAATGCCTAGAGGCTCATATGCTGAATTTGTGGGCCAGGATTTCATTTTTATGCATGTTAATGCAAGGGCGCACACTGCAAGAATTGTTCGAGAATACCTGCATGACGTTAGTATCGCAGTATTGGAATGGCCAGCAGGAAGCCCCGATATGAATCCAATAGAGCTCTTATGGGATGACCTGAAGGGGCGCGTTCGAACTAACCAGTCACCTGCAGAAAACTTGCAGAAGATGAAACCTGCTATCTTGGAAGCAAGGGAGAAAATTCCACAACAAGTCATAGTGGCACTAATTAATTCTATGTCGAATCGCATGACTGCCGAGTGCCACCGTAAACGCTCTTGGAGGTAACACAAGTTACTAAATAAACATTTTATAAATGTAATGTAAACCATTGTTTTCTTCAAAAATTCCACGCAAATTTTGCCCCTGAGAAACGCGAAAAGACGATTTATTGATTAGCTTAAAAATTGCATAAAACTTTTTCCTGACTAATCATTATTTTGATGTTTTAGACCTTTAGACATAAAAATGCACGGTGGCTCGACTTAGACATCCGGGAGTTTCCGTAAAACTTTCATTAATCCTATACGTATTACGGTTCGTCCTTTTTTTATTCAATTCAATAATTTTCAGGCAGTACACGTGAAGTCAAAGCACAAATGACCGAAGCGAAATCCTCGGCAGCCTGTCCTGTCACGCCATAATAAACAAATTTAATGCAGTTTAACGGCTCGTAGCTGGCGCCATATCGCGGGCGTGACAGGAAGCGATACTCTTGTCGCGCCAGTGTATACGAGCCTTAATGATGAGCTTGAAAGGTGTCAATGAGTACATCAACTCGTAGACAGCGGCGTACGTCGCTGTAGAGCAACGCCTAAGCTTGTGTTACTGTTAATATTGTGGGGTAGTAAGACGGCAGGTCGTCGTTAACCAAACAAACAATGTATAATGTAATTTGTCACTATCAGGGTTACTGTCTACTGTGAATTATTAGCCTCCCAAGGCAGTATATAATACCGTACTACATAACTTGTACCTACATTTGGGTGTCTGCACGGTGCAACAGACAATATGAGTGCTCATGCTGAATAAGCAGAATTCGTCAGTTTTTCCGCTCGCCCATATTATTTTGTTAGGGATTTACACAATGCTTACAGGAATGTATCAAATAATGACTACAACTCTCTAGGCTTAGGAGAGACTCGTCAATATTATTAGATTAGACAAAGAAAGTTTTCTTTTAAAATTGCGTAAAGCATCCACTTTAAGATGTGTTAGGTTGTTTGTAGAAAACAGTCACTAGAACAATACCTATTCTGAGCTAACCGACGATAAACCGGTGTTATGTAATGTTTATACATAGATTGTTGCACTTTATTTATAGAACGTACTAGTGGGCGGCACCAAGCCGTGGAGAATGGAAAATAGAAATAACATAGGTAGACTAAACTTTCTCGAAATATTATTACCTGGGTACATCTACTTGCTTCTCTCATGTATCTTTAATCTATGTCTCTCTTCCCAGTTGTTACTCCCAAATGGTACTAGGAACGCCCCCTTGACATCTGCTTCAGATGAGTAGCATTGCATGTCATGTCTGCGAGACTGTCCTGCAGGTTCTAGTCTCTCAAGGATATATATAATCATTAATAATTATTTTATTGAACACTAGCTTCTGCCCGCTACTTTGTCCGCGTGAAATTTCAGCCCCCGGCGACCCACCGCGTCGCATCCCATCGCCTAGCCCGCGCTATTATAATATAAATAATAATAAAATGTTTATTTGTACATTTCGAAGAACATACATAATTATTATGTACACAAGGATTATAAAGGGCGAACTGATGCCTCCTAAACTAGGCCACAGCCTGTGTTTTAGGAGCCAAGTACTGCGTGCCATGCAAGTACTACGTAATGTTAGTAAAAACAACACTTTATACATTACGATTGCAAGGACTGTCATCTACGCGTGCAGCCGTATCCAGTGAGCCAGCATGGGGCTGTCCCACCTATCACATTATACACTCAGGATGCTGTGGGAGCTAGCACGTATTCTACCGAGAATAGAAGCGCAACGTTTCCGTATAACGGCATGAAAAATATCAACTCTGGCCTCGGTGAACATCCCGGAAGCGCTACAAAAGCGTGGTTGACCCAACAGCATTACAGCATCCTGAATACATTGTTATACTGGACACGCAGGGCGTTGTATGCCCTCAGCGTATACCTGATCCACAGACTGCACTAATACAATTAATCTAATATTTAGTTCTATTAAGAGAATTACGTTCCGTTCGTTAAGTTTAGTTTATCTATTACGTTTTCGCTTGGCGTTCTTTTTGACGTTTTTTCTATTTTCCCGGCTCCTAATGATTGTAGCGTGATGGACAAAGATTAGACAATGGGAATTTCAAAATTTGACTGGCAGTTAACAAGTTTTATAATATTATAAAGAGGTAAACTCTATATAATAATATATTAAAAGTACTATAATTATATTATATTAAAATACTATAATTATATTATATTAATATAGTCAACATGCAAGTATTTCTCAACAGTTATGTAACACCGCGAGCGCGCTGAACTTTCAAAAATAAAGCTCTCGGCTCTACGGTGAAAGTCAATATTCAGGTTCTGCACCAAACAGCCTTTCGATGCCTTTTAGCACTAAAAAATATTATACCTTTCGCTATATATAAACAAGTTAATATGAATACATTCGGAATTACGATGCATACCATTTTCGGTGTCGCGAGTCTTCGAAACAAATACCTCAAGGTTGAAGGAGCAATGTTTTCTCCTTGTTTGAACTTGAACGCTACTAAGGGATTAAAATTGGACAAAAATAAACGCATGTGACATTGAGCGGAAAAATAAACATCACTGATCACACTGTCTCCCATCTCCAACACTTAGTACCTACTTTGTAACTCCTTGGTCGGTGGCACGAGTCACGAGTGGCAAATTTTTGTCAGTTGTAAATCAAAACAATAAAGATGATCTGGAAGAGACAGTAGATTTAGTAGAATTAAGTCTACCAATTCAATCATCCCACTCTAGGTGGCAACGGCAACTTGAGAGAGGCGCGGTTAGTAGTTAAAGGCTCCCACAAACAGACGTAACGCGACTTTAATAATACAATTTCTAAGAAAACTTCACGGTAGAACAATTAAATAAAAACATACGCTACGGACATAGAACCTCCTCTTTTTTGGAATTCGGCTAAAAATTATATTATAAAGGCTCGTGCATACTGGTGCGACATGTCGCGCGACGTGTCGCGTGGCGATTCTGCAGCCATGTACGCCACGTACGAACAAATTAGTTGCGTTGCATGATACGCAACAACTTGGTTCGATTCGCGCGTCCGTACCACTAACAAACATCGAACACTGTTCGTTAATCATGTTTGCGGCGATCCTATTAGTATGTTTTGTATGGACGGTGTTCGAAGAGCTTTAATAAATGTTACGAAACAAAACTGTTCGTAGCACTTGGCGGGGTACAGGCGGGGCGGTAGCTAATCCTAAATTCCTAAGTAAATGTATTTTGATTTAATTTTTTGTACAATACTGTTTCCCGACATCTTGGATCCGCTTTAGGAAACAATATTTCGTGAATCATAAGAATCATGTTCGTAACATGTAGAAATAAGATTTTAAAACCCTTGACACATAGTTTGTTATCATCCAAAGAAGCCGTGCACTTGATCTGTATATTACCCTTTCCGTTACACGTTGTATGCATATTATACAGTTATACAGGGTGGATTTTTGAGATGGGGTAGTAAGGACAGCTACCTTAACCGTTGTAGCTACAGAAAAACGGTCTTAGGAGGCTATCCCTAATTCCATTTTGAGACATTTTGATTTTTTTTTTTAGAATAAATCAATTTGTGAATACTGATTCACAGATTTAAAAAAAAATTTAGGTAGTCTGCAGTTTTCACAAAAACTTTTTTTGATGCCAATCGATTCTGTTTTATAAAAGGATCAAATATCTCTATCAGATCAACTGAGGTGTACTAGAAAGAAACGTCAGAAATCGCAAAAAAACTTTTCCCATACATTTTGTAGGAAATGAGACACCAACCTACTTTTTTAAGATGGACAGACTTGCCGAAAATAAAAAAGAATCAAACTTTGAATGAATAAGCATCATGTTTTTTCTCCCTTGAGGACAAGACAGTTTGTTCCTTGTGGCTTCCGACGTTCTGAGAAAAAAAAAAACATCCTCAATTATTTTTTTAACTTTCAAAGTATGGAAAACGTTAAAAAAGTTTCTCCGCTACAAAAGTCAGAAATTGCAAAAAAAAACTCGTTTCCACCCTCCCACACGCACTATAAGTACTCACCTATACCTATTCTTTATAACAAACACACCTGTGAGGTAATTAAAATACAAGGAACAGGAAGCCTTAGACTTCTCCAACAGACTATAATTGATGTCCAGAATGTGATCAGATTTAACGTAGAAACCTTTATTTTTATCTGGGATGTTATGCGAGTGTAAACTGCGGAAATGATGAGTGTCTTTTAAAAAACGAGAGCGTTCCTAAAGGTCACATAGTCGGCCCGGTGCTATTTATGTTCCTCGGTCATCGTCATTTGCGGATCCTTTCGGATCACACCAGTCTTACCGCAGTTTAAGGTTAGGCGGCATGTCGCATTAAATAGTTTATTTTCTTGATCTCTAGACTTGGCGTATAACATTGTTTCATCTTTTGTTGTCATAATAGTATGCTGCTTCAAAATAAGCTCGTAGTCTGTATTCCAATGTTATTGCCATAAAAATTATATTGTCAAAGGGTCGATAAAAGATATCCGTCCATTAAATTATGTCAGTAAAATATTCAGTCGCCTCGTTCTACTTCCTGTATTGACAACTATTGACATGTGCGAGGAATTCTAACAGCAATATTATACTGCACGGCTTACATCAAGTAAATGCTTTGATGCTTGGCTTTGCGAGACAAATAATCTAAATGAGGGCTGTAACCGTGAGAACGTCTGAGAATAAAGGCGGTAGAAGTATGGTGTTAGCCATAGAAATATAAAAAACAATTGTTTCTTATATCTATGGTGTTAGCATTAGTATTTCGCTGCAATACTTGATTGTTTGCCAAATTTTTTGTTTGTGATAATTGGCAGCTCCTAATACGTGTCAATCTGATTCTTGGTTCTTCCGACCGCATTACTAATCAGATAGCGGAGTGTCCCATTAACCCACACTGCTGATAGTGGTAGAAAAACATGTTTATACACAGATGACTAAGTAATTGTAATTTAAAGTATTTTTAACCGACTTCCAAAAAGGAGGAGGTTCTATTTTGGTAGCGTATGTGTTTAAAAAAAAATGTAAGTATGCCCTCGATATTTTCGTCAATTTTATTGTGGGCGGATATTGAAGATTATTTTTTCATTTGGTAGAAGAAGTTTGCAAGGTGGTCCCTTAAATTTAATGTGACGTCACATAGCATATAACCAGCGGACGACCGAGACGCTTCCAACCATACCCCATTTGTCAAATTATGATGAGTATTTTAGAAGTTATGAGTGAACAGATGAACATACATATATACATACATACCGGTCAAAATCATAACCCTCCTTTTTGCTTCGCCGTAGTCGGATAAAAATAAAAAACTTTGGTTTTGTTGGTGGTGTCTATGGATTTGAATTATCGTTTTTTGCCGCCGACTCCCAAAATTAAAGTTATTTTTACCCGACTACGGCGAAGGAAAAAGGAGGGTTATGATTTTGACCGGTATGTATGTATGTGTGTTCATTTGTTCCCTCATAACTTCTAAACTAGTTGTGGTACCTACCCCCACAAATTCGAATATCAGGACCTGCTATGTAAATAACAGTCACAGGAATATGTTAAAACATCATCCACATAGACTAACTGGGAAAAATACGTAATATTAAAGATAACTCAAAAAATACCCAAGCAAAGTTAACAAAATTCATATGAGAGCACCTCGAGAGCATAGGTACCCTTTCAAACAAAAAAAGAATTTTCAAACTCGGTCCACAATTGACGGAGAAATCGGTGAACATACATAACAAAAAACATAGTTACGCTACGAACATAGAAAGTAGTTCTATGTATGTATGCACAGGTAAACTTTTAAGAAGTCTATGGTTTTAAAATAACATGGCAAATCTCTCAATATTATGCGTACTAACTTACATTTGCAGTTGGAATATATCTGGGAACATGTTTTTCAGCTACAATGTTAAGTTTGTCATTGTGCTGATTAATCAATATGGCGGTATGACCAGTCAAGTCAATGGTCAATGGATCGTATCGATCAATATAGTTTGATAAAAAACGTGTATATTTCATCGATTTAAAGTTTACAATAGTCCACCGCACCACACAACTGTTGTTGTAAAATCAATAAATCTTGTTATCGACGACTTAATAATATTGTGCTGATGCCGGAACCATTCAATAAAGATTTCGCTGTGACGCGGGACGTCCGATAGACGGTGTTAAATCTCCCCTCGACGTTATCGTTGTTGTTTTCCGGAAATATTTCAATATGACTATTAATAACTGTGATTAGCTACCACATTATTGATGAGAATAAAGACTCAATAATTTAAAAAATGTCCCTTCCTTAGTCGAACAAAAAGGTAAAAGCGAAATATAAGCTTTTATTATTGTGTTATTTTACAGTTATTATTATTATATATTGATACAGATTATAAAACCAGCTACCTAATTACGAAAAACGTTTTCGTAAACGATTCCGAATCTGTTTCATTTTGACAGTTCAACAACATTCATTGCGTTATTTATGTTGTTGAGCAGATTTTTGATTCGAACTTATGAAGCAAACCGATCCAAATTGTGATGGATCGTGTATTACGCAATGCTACAGCGCGACGCGACTCGGTGGAACAATTTCTATGAAATCTTCACGGAAATTCTTCTAGCGGTGTCGCGCCGCGCTTTCGCGTCGAGCTTGTCTTCGGAAGCCTTTATATGTGTCCCAAATTACTGCCAATAAATGTATATAATACAGGTCCAATTTACCAAGACAAGAACCATTTTTTTTTTATAAGACGCGCAGTTTTTTTTGTATTACTCTTCCGGTACCCACACGCATATTAATTGTTTGTTTACTATAACATTCTCTCCCTTATTATGTAGAGTAAAGTACTGCGGATGTAGTTTCAGAAGCAAATCAATATTCAGATGTCTTATGTATGTACGCATTTACGCAATAGTTACATTGTC
This sequence comes from Eupsilia transversa, assembly GCA_914767815.1. Taxonomy (NCBI): domain Eukaryota; kingdom Metazoa; phylum Arthropoda; class Insecta; order Lepidoptera; family Noctuidae; genus Eupsilia; species Eupsilia transversa. The sequence goes on from OU611889.1 coordinate 365,719, forward strand.
AGTCGCCTCGTCTGCCGACTGGCTGATTATGTGACGTCACGTTTAAGCCAAACGAGATGTAGAATGGGAGTTTACTGACAAACTTGCAGTTAACCTTTTGCCTGGTTCAAAATAAAAGAAAAAGTAATGCCACGATAAAAATGATTGAAGTGGAAAAAAGACACTATTTCCACGTTAATCAAACAAGGCTCGCACTAATTGACTTACAATGATCTGATGGCCGACGCCGAAGGTTAGCCAAATAATCTCTAGTCAAAAAACACTGAACACTAAACCGAGCGACATCGATGCTTTTTAATCGTCTTGTTTACCCCGACATTCAATCGGCATTTCCAAGTTTCAAAGCTCTAAAGTTAATATCATAGATTAAGGTCAAGTGATGATAGACGTTTTTAACTAAGGATATTTGCATAGTTTAATTAAGACCGAAGTTCTCATCACTGATCTATTAGTAGACAAGTATGTATTATACATTGTAACAGCAAATCAGTTTTCATGCCTCCCGCCTAACACCAGCCGATCTATTCTGTAAACATCTCACCGTGAAAACAAGATGAAGTGAGCTTGAGGGGAGCTGTCAAATTGTGTCAATCCCTGTGGAATGACGGTCACTTCACGCTCACTTCACCTAAGTTTTCACGGTGAGTTGTTTACAGAATAGAACGGCAGGTCCAATTCGTTTTTGAGATGCCATAATGTGAATAATGTGAAAAACAAAAACACATAAATCCGCGAAATTTCTCAGGTTAAACCCTAGTTTAATACACTACAATAATATACTGTCGGTTCTATTCCCGTCCACAACATTAATCGCCATCGTAAAGTGTAATAACATCGCACAACTTATAAAAACAAAATCGACTGATTTTCGGGGCACGGTTTATAAATGCGTTGTTTACAAAAATACGCCAGCGCTGTATCCGCGAGCCGTGCCAAAGCTATCGACTTGTTTGTTTAGAGCTCTTTAACGTCACCACTACGTATCACGTAACGCAGTAATAATGTGCTTTCTATTACTGTCTAAACAATAACAAATAATTCGCTAGAATAAACTATTAAAAGGACGGAGATTTAGAGAAGAGCGCAAACCAGAGAATAATAAACTGAAATCCTACTTCAGCGGTGCACATTTCTGCAGCAGTGGATCTGTGGATGGTCACTCTGAAGGCAAGAATACTATAAATAGAGATAGACCTCTTACTTGATGACTTCAAGTCATACCGAAGCACACCATGCTAATCCGACACAGGGAACGCAGGATCTAACTAACGTGATCGTGATCTTTCGAGCATATTTAAAAGAAGTAGAGCGAAAATGGACAGGAAAGTCGAGAACGTCCGAATCAATAATTAAATTGCTTAAAGATAATATCGTCTACTTTTTATGCTATCTCCCAATACTAGTGCATTAAAGAGCGTGTATTTTCCCGTTATAATACACACTAAAAATAATACGCTGAGAGTGTACAATTGAAATGATGTTTACTTACCTACTTACCCAGAATAAAAATTAGAACAATGACCTCTCATTACTAGAGAGACATGAAAAACCGTTCAATTTGAAACATAACTGTCTAACATAATTTGCTACATTCTAAATCATAAACATCACGCTCGGGTCAGGGTCCAAAAATGAAGATGTCCAATGGCCTCGAAGTAACCTCAAGAGTGATTTTGCTAAGACTATTGTGGCAGCAGAAACTGAAGTAAAAATGGGCGGGGCACGTAGCACGCTATGGAGGCCCAAAAGGAAAAGAAGACAAGGACGGCCCCGAGAAAGATGAGTCAACGAGATCGTAAAAGTAGCGGGCCATAATTGGCCAGCCGCAGCGCCCGCAGCACAGGAAAACAGCAGCACACAAAAAGTGTGGCATACAAGGGAGGCGGCCTTTAACCAAAATTTTTTAAATTCCATATTTACTTATTTTTGTTATAATTTGATCCATTGTTAAAAAAAAAAAACTAAAACCTAACTACGGCAAAAAAGTCAACTAAAAATGTATTAACAAGTCATCCCAGACAGACAGATAAAAAATCCGGATTCACAGGTGTTGGGGGATAAATCGCATAGATTACGTGTGACTCCGGATTTTTAATTTGTCTGTCTGTGATGACTTGGTTTAGATTTTATTACTTTTTTTTATTTAAATAGTTTTGGGGTATATATATACAAAATTTCTCAAAAGGTTAAGGACAGTCTCCTAAGACCATTTTCTTGTAGCTACAACGGTTAAGGCAGCTGCCCTTGCTGCCCCATCTCAAAATTGGTTATATGTTGGCAATCCATTAAGGGGATGTAGGATAGGTCATTTCAACCAAAAGACCGCTCATGACCCCTATGCCAATGTCAACCATTTTCGATTAATTTGTCACATTTTTATATGTAAAAATATATGGGGCTCAATTTAATGGGACGTCACATGGCGGCCATGGTGGCCAGCGGACGACCGAGACGCTTCCAACGATACCCCATTTGTCAAACTATGATGAGGAGTTTAGAAGTTATGAAGGAACACATGAACATACATACATACCGGTCAAAATCATAACACCCCTTTTTTGCTTCTATAACAATAAAGAGGCTTTTTTATTTATTTGGCAGCACTGTCCAGTGTGAGATCTCTGATAGGATAGGACCCAGTTGATTGATTGGAACATTTAGACCCCTTGATCTAATACTGAAGAAATGAATACAGAAACTTCAGACAAACTTTTACATGACATAGATTAATTACAGAGGAATAACGTCAGATTGACGTAACGGTCGGTTTCTTTGTGCAAGAGGAAAACTATGAATTTCCTTGTGTATTGGATATTCCTGTCGAGTCTCAGACCTCCAAAACATTTTAAGAAGTTGTAATGTCCTTCAATTAACTAGTAAGTAAATGATACAAAAGATTAAAAAAAATTACATAAATGCTAAAATATATCTATTGGCGATAAAAATAAATTGTGTTATCACTGAAACAAAAACATTATCCAAACGACCCAGACAACCGACTTGATTAATTTATAATGTAACAAAATAACGATGAATCTGTGAAGTGAAATATAATAATGATAATGCCAAAGATGCAAGCATGACTGATTTAGAGTACAAGTCCACGTTGCGGGCTTCAGCGTTACCTTGCCGACGACCTAGCTCCGCTACTATTAACATAATTATAGCTTCTCATTGCTGTTTCCTTAATGATTGTTAAACTTTAATCTCGGTCAACATCTTCATTGTTTTAGCAATGATGTCTGTGGAAGAGAAACTAACGTTGTTGAGCTGTGACGTCATGAGTCTTTTCACTCGCATTTCTATGAACAAATACTTTTGTATAATATCCTCAAAGAGAAAATAGTTTTCTGTTCGTTTCATCGTCAGTATGTGACGTCAATATGTCAACTGTGCTGAATTTTTGACATAGATTATTGAAAATTAAATTATATTGTTCTAATGCCATAAATGCTTGTACAGCTGCTATATGTTTCTTGTGAGATTAATAGGGAATATGCATGTATTTTTTTTCACTGTCTCATTAAAATACATTAATATAAACCTAAGAAAAGTATTAAAAGTTAAATTCGACTACTTCTTCTTGCTGAAAAAATTTATGAAACTACAACAATTTTCTACGTCAGTTCAAACGTCCGTTTCTATCACGGTCAGGATGTGACGTCATTTGACACATTACTAGTTTGTCTACATCTGTTTTTTTAACGTTTTTTAGCCCCAAATCATCAAAATTTAATTGTTTTTTTTTTCTTTATCGCACTTACAAAATTACCTTGATTCAAGCAGTTTGCTAAGAAAAGATATTTATTCTCATGCCTTTTGAGGTCAGTTCCGTCGTTTTCGAAGACGACGCGTTTCGAGTTTGCGTTCCGTTCCACCAAAAATTAAAAAAATTGGGATTTGTTTCTTGAAAAGGTATGTTTAAAATACTTAATGAATAAGTTTTGAATTACGTGCTTATTCCCTAATTTCTAAAAACATTAATTTTTATTTATGGATATTAATTTTTTGATAGCCGTAACTTACTTTCACAAAATGTTAAACTTACGTTTTTATAAAATAACACTGACGCAAAGATGTTCAGATTGGAGCTTTATTTTTTACCCGACTACGCCGAAGCAAGCAAAGGAGGGTTATGATTTTGGCCGTTATGTTATATAATAATTATATACATACATACTGGTCAAAATCATAACCATCTTTTTGCTTCGCCGTAGTCGGGTAAAAACTAAAACTCAACTACGACAAAAAAGTCAACTAAAAAGTTATCGTATAGGCTCGTAAATCGACTGACAAGGCAGCGCGCGCGCTGCTCTCATACTGTAGCTGTCGCCATTGGTCGGCGTACGTCGACCAATAGCGACAGCTCCAGTTGCCTCTGTCTACAGCTGAAGTTGGCTCTGTCGGTGTCGACAGTAAATTGCTGCTCGTCTGTACTCTGAGACCTAACACGTATGACTCCGGATTTTTACCCGACTACGGCGAAGCAAAAGGAGGGTTATGATTTTGACCGGTATGTATGTATGTTCATTTGTTCCCTTATAACTTCAAAACTACTAAACATAATTTGACAAATGGGGTATCGTTGGAAGCGTCTCGGTCGTCCGATGGTTATGGCTATGTGACGTCACATTAAATTGAATGTGGCGCCCTCTAGAGGACAAAAAGTCATGATCTAATAAAAAAGTTTTTTTAATGGTGTCATGTTGGGTATCAAATGAAAGGGCTTAATTAGCACATTTCAAAAATATATCCCCAAAATAAAAATCCGGAGTCACACGTAATCTATTCGATTATTCCCTAAACACGTGTGACTCCGGATTTTTAATTTGTCTGTCTGTGATGACTTGTTTATACCTTTTTAGTTGACGTTTGCCGTAGTTGGGTTTTAGTTTTTGTTACTTTTATTTTTAACTAGCTGCTGCCCGCGGCTTCGCCCGCGTGAGTGTCGGAAATTACCCCATACATCCCCATGGGTTTTAAGTATAAATATTGAGTTTCGAGTTAATCGGACAGCGCGTTAAAATTCTTCCATACAAACACTGACACCCCCCAATCCCCCTTTAGGGGGTAATTTAGACGAAGGAGGAGGCGGAGCGCGTGAGGGAGAGGCAAAGTTCGCGCCCTCACGCGCCTAGCCGCCGTAGGAGACGCCCTGGTGAGCAATGGGTAGCTCGCCCCCGATAAGGACCAGGCCCGGGTCGACGGCGCGTCGTGTTCCACGCGCGCCTCAAAGAGATGTCAGCAAAACTGACGGGGTCCGCTAGGACCGTTGCCCGCCGGGGTTGCGGGTAGTCCTAAGGGGAAACCGTGGCCCCTGGCATGGCAAGGGAAGGAACACGGGTGGGTTTTAGTCAGTAAAAGTCTGACACGCCCTCCCGCTCCGCCCAGAGCGGGAGAAGTCATTGGATGATTTCCCACCCAAAAAAAAAAAAAAAAGAAAAAAAAAAAAAGAAAAAAAAAGGGGGTAATTTAGAAAAAAAAAAAACTACAAACTTTATAATTTATTTAGATAACTATTCGTGCGAAGTTTCGTGTTTATTACCTCAAGGAATAAGATTTTTCATACAAACTTTCATCCCTTATTTTACCCCCTTAGGGGTTGAATTTCGAAAAATCCTGATACACGTTATTCTTAATTTTTGGGTTTAAGTATAAATATTGAGTTTCGAGTTAATCGGACAGCGCGTTAAAAATTTTCCATACAAACTTTGACACCCCCCAACCGTAGGATAGGATACTTTTCCGGGATAAAAAGTACCCAGTGTGGTGCCCAGGATATTAAAGAATAATTATACCAAGTTTCATCGTAATCGAACCGGTAGTTTTTGCGTGATACTTGAACAAACAGACAGACAGACAGACAAAAAAAAAATTAATCACACTTTTGGGTTCGGTGTCGGTCTAGTAACACCCCCTGCCATTTATTTTTTTGATATTTTCAATGTACAGAATTTTCACTTCTACAGATTTATTATAAGTATAGATTTGTCTGTCTGTGATGTCTTGTTTATACCTAAGTTTACTTTTTTGTCACAGTTGGGTTTTAGTTCTCCATTTATATGGAGCTGGTTCCCTCGTTGTTTACGTACAATTATTCTTAGCCTCAGAAAGAGCCAGTTATTGTAACGGACTAACGGTCTAATTTACCTATAGTATAATGTGCCGTCTGCTGGGGCTATACACCTTTCAATTAGGGGTGATGGATTTATTAAACAAATTAATTTGTTACCTATTCATATCCACAGGGCACAGCTGTGTATAGAACACCACGTGTGAACTACCTACTAACCCAAAAACTCATTCATTACATCATTAGGCCTTGTCATTGTTATTATCGTTCCGAATAAAAACATACATAATATCATAAAGTTCTCGCCTTGTTAGACTTAGCAAGGCTGCCGGTCCGCTGCAAATTAGTATACTATTGTGAAATGTGTGCCATGCACCATTTATGTACCTACTTACTTAATTTATTATGACCTCATCTCCAGACCTGCAATAATGTTATTAGAGTTTAAACGCTACAGTCTTTGACGTTGCCAATTTTGGAAACGATTTGGCAGATAATGCATGGAAACAACTTTGAGTTCTAGTTCAATCTCGTAGCAGACTCGAAAGACTAGCGAGTAACGAAAGCACCTTACAAATGAAAGTAGCAGCTGAATGCCTCGGGTAATCCAACGATCGGTAGCAATATAAATATAACATAAGTAATTGGAGCAGTTGGTAGTATTCCCACGCAGCTGAAGACCAGTACTGGATGGCCACGTCAACCACAACATCGTGCGATATACACAAGTGACGCCTGCTTGCTTGCTAGTATTTGACGATGCTAACAGCTCCATACCGTTGACTCATAGTAGTTTGCGTGGCTCGCTCCACGTACTACACTCTACACAGTTTTAGGTGTCGATGACCGCGCTCATTAGCAAGCTGCGCTTAGCGTATACCGCAACGTTACAATTACAATTATAATTAAGACCTAAAAAGAGGTAAGACCTAAACACGTTTTACTATCAATGTTAAGAGTCCAATGATCCCAATATGTTTGGGAAATTAGTTTAAAAAATTGGGACCATTGGACTTACTATTTTCATGAAGAACAATATAGAACTATGAATAAAGTGGTGCTCTTACCGCTTTCTTCATAGTTCTTTCTAGTTCTAAAGAGCTAACGGGAGTGTTGGTAGTGTGTGACGTCATGTGTTTTCATATAAATTCCGGCTGTTGATTAAATTAATTTGGCTGGTGCCGGTTCTAATTGCAACTGCATCACGCCTTGGCGAAACGACTAAATTTTTTCGCGTCTTATTAGACTACGTCACTACACAATAAGAATCACGTTTAAATTATAAAGTCATCTTCGTCTTGAGGACAAAGATGAATCTTTATCTATTTATATAAAAATCAATGCCACTTTTCCTTGTAATTTTATAACTCAAGAACGGCTGGACCAAATTGGATAATTCTTTTTTTGTTGTGGTCCTTATTCTCAGGAGAAGGTTTTAGGTAGGGTAGGTACGACATAGATAAGTACTTAGTGCTACCCGTGCGAAGCTGGGGCGGGCAGCTAGTAATTTATAATCACAAAAAAAATTGGAGAGAAAATATACTTCTGAAAAAATACTGACATCCATTGAATTCAAACAATGGATGTGCATGTAAGTTGGATCAATATTATTTTGATGAAGTACACAATGACATCATCTTAGAATGTTTATCAGTTTGTGCATTTTAAGCACGGTTTGCTACCTGAGTTTAGAAAAAGATTGTCATTTCCAACTTGGCCCTCTTTGTGATCTTCACATTATTTCATTGTTATTTTCATCGAGCAAAGAGCGAGTACTCACTACTGCTGTTCGATGCGTATTAATCGAACACTAATTACAAATTTGGTATTTAATTATTATTAAATTTTAATATACCCGCCCAGTGACACTCGCGCAATAAAGACGAATCTAACGACATAATCATTAATCGACACCGGTGGAACAATTTATTATGAAAGTGTAAACGACGAAAATTGTTCTACCAGTGTCGCGTCGCGCCTGTCTCTTTGAGCCTTTATGTCAGTAATATGCTTTTAGTTTAGGCAACTTTCCTACCCAGAACGTGAAGCCATTTCAATAATTCTTGAAATTGTCAGCACTGTCATAAGTTAAGACTTATATTGACAGGACGAGAGAATAGAATGGTTCTTGATATTACTATGTAGATGCCTCATGATATTAACTAAGCTTTGTGTCGGTGAACTGCTTAGAAACTTTTCACAGCACACTTTTTAGACCTATCACAGTCTTAGCTAGGAGTATTTCTGAACGAATCCGCTTGATTAAATTATTTCTGCTTAAATCTTATAGAATACGTACCAAAAACCTCTCCAACTTAGGTAGCACAAATGCCCGTAGCCTGGCCTCCGAAGTCTCAACCTCAGGTTTGACAGTCAATGAGTAGTCACATCCTCCTTGCACAATCAGGTTACCTCTCTCCATCCAGTAGCGGTTACCCAATAAAGAACCTGTACCTATCCTGAAAGAAGTTTGTGCTTTTGCCGCTTTTGGAAGCTTAAACTAACAAATAATATACCATGCAAGGTTGAGGACGTTTGTGGTCATAATAAATGCCATTGAAAATAAAACGCAATTACCTTCTGCCTTGTGGTTTAGCTTCATAATGATATAACCAAACACCAGTCTGGATTGATTTTGTTTGTAAACAAACTGGTGGTAATGACTTGAACTATTATTTGCTAACGACCGCCATAGACGAATTACTACAGACAGAAGGACGCGGACTGTTCTGTACTAATACTATGCCTGTTAGTATAGTGCCGCTTAGTTTCTCTGGAAACTTGTTGCTTTTTGTCTTTTACTTTATGAATACCATAACCTCAGATTATAAAACATAATGTTACGATTACGAGTATGATTCGCAAAGTGGGCTAAGACTCCAAACAGAAATTGGGATTTCTCACAATACAACCTACCGGAAAGGGCACAGTTCTCTTAGACATTTTAGGTTCTTCCGGAATACCTCTCACACATCCGCGATAGACCGTTACGCGATAATACGCATACAACCTTGATCAACGTTCTTGGTTTTATTACACAATTATTATATTTACACAAGTTGAGACGCACATTTTCAATTTCAGCTCGGCAGCTACGTTGTGCCTTAGCAATACGTTATCAGTATCACATCATTTTCCTCGCTATTTGAAATTAATTCAGTTTAATACTGTAGGTCCAGTAAAACCTATACCTTAATATAGATAGATAGATAGAAGAGAAAGAAAGGTCTAAAATACGGAATCAAACCTTTCAGTAGGTTCATTACATATTTTTACCTACGGCACACTGCAGCACAGATTGCACTCTTTTATTCCGCGAGCGTTCGTTCTCGGCTTCAAAGACCACTTTGTACAAGCTACAAATTGTCAAAAGGGGACTCACTAAAGGGGACTAAAACAGCTACAGATTTTTTAGCAAACTACAAACTCCGAAATGTTAAGCACTGTTTTAAGGTACTGTAGAATTTCGGCAGAGTCTAGTTTAGGAAGCTAAAAGATGCGTGTTTTTCGTGCGCTCAAATTTCACAGCACTAACGTACTTATCGTTATTCCTGTTTGTTGCAGACCCTGATCAACATAGCATACTGTTCGTTGGCGGTATTCGGCTTCGGCGTGCAACGCCTCGTCTTCGGCCAACTTCGCGTCGCAGAGGCGCAGCGCGTCAAAGACAAATTCTGGAACTATGTGTTCTACAAGTTTATCTTCGTGTTCGGCGTCATCAACGTGCAGTACATGGATGAGGTGCTGCTGTGGTGCTCCTGGTTCACTCTCGTCGGTTTCCTGCACCTTCTTGGACAGTTATGCAAGGATAGGTACGAATATGTAAGTACAATGTTTTAATGCTAAAATAAGATCCAGGGATTTTTTGGTCGTTCGGCACGGTTTTCCTGCCTGTGTTTATTATGGGATACAATAGAGGTGACTCAGCGATTATAATGATTACTAGATTTATGACTATTTAGATTTGATCTACATTTAGCTGTTGTGATCTAATAACCAGATTGAGTATTGAGAAGAACACGGATTGCTGGCTGACATGATCTCTCACACAGAACTATTAAATTATTTATATTTTGAGAGTTCATCCTGGTCGTATTTTCATGATAAAGTATGACATATATGTACAACAACATGTATAACATGTCACAAATAATCAATTAGTACTCACTAAGTTTACCGAAGTTTTTGGAACATAATGTTGTTACATTGTTTGTTAATTTGTAACGCTCGATATCACCAAACAACAAGTTTTATATACTGATGTCGAAATTAATTGTGCCGATACGCCGGTCAACGCGATTTTACGCGCTGCGGATCTCAAGACACGCACAATTTTATTATGTTAATTAGTCTGTCTGTGTGTTATAGTTAGTTTATTAATAGACTCGTATTTTATCATAAATAGGCATCTAATAATAGCATATGCCCATCGCTTTTATTTTCTCATGAGCTTCTATTGCAACATTTGTAACGCAGGAAGTACTGCTGAGCTTGAGGTCCTGGGATCGATTCCCGGGTCGGCCAAAGTGTTATTGTGTTTACCATCTGTAATTGCTCAGTAACAGCCCGGAGTCTGGATTTGTGCCCGGTTGATGGCAATAGGCTTGCCTGCTACTAAATGGGACTTAAAAAACTGGCGAAATGTGGGTGTACTATAGGTACACCTCTGATTAACCCTTCGGGGAATACAGGCGCGATGTTATGTTAGGAAAGTTAACAGTCTTCCAAAATATGATGATCTTCAAAGATTTACTGTGTTCAAAGACATACCAGCTACATGATAATTATTATTATATTTTAATAAGATCAATCCAACAGTAAAAAACCTTTTTAGAGATTTCTTCATGAGTCTTCTGCGAGTGGCGGGCACTGCGGGCAGGCGACTTTCCTGTCTTTTGCACATATTTAAACTCGTATTTGCTAATGTAAACCCTTTTACGCTTTGACCTACTGTAAGTAACTATGATAAAGCAAATAAAGTTTAATGAAATGCCTTTATGTATTTGCATAGTCCATTTAAATACTCCGGAAGGTTTAAATTATGCAACATGACTAATTATTAAATTCAGAAACAGCCAAATGGAACAATGATGTTTATTCTGCATTGTAAGTATGTATAATACTGACCCACCTGTACAATGTAGGTACATACGTACCTAGTCTATGTTAAATTGTAGAATTAAAATATGTAAACCTAACGTTAATTTGAACTTCCGTTTGGATTACACCTCTTTAGGAATGTTAATGAATCTCAAGCGTTAATATCTAAAAACGAACATAATATAATTGTATGAATTAGATCGTAATTCCAACGGGTTGATGACTATCATTTGCCATTCACTGTTAGCTGACACTCGACACAAGAACTACTAGCAAACAATGGCATACACCTATTGCACTTATCTCAATGTAAAGGGCGACGCATTGTCTGACCTGCGCTGCGCACATTTATATTGAGAAGCAACACTTGTCAAGTCATTCACACAATCTCGGTTGTTTGGTTAGCAGACTGTTCAATTATAACAGAGGTTGACGTCAAGCAGCAAGACTTAGCTATTATCTAATAGGAGTAATCTTCAGCTACGCCACGGACGCCACGGTTGTGGACATTCCACAAGGCAGGTCGAGTATCGCATTGTTATGTTATTTCAAACATACAGTCCTTACTTCATTGGTAAACGCAAAAGTACGAAATGAGTGTTTTGCTCTACAATATACATTATAGCCTAAATTAAATCATCTGCCTGCATTATGTTCGTGTTCACACGGTTCACAATGTTCACATCACATGATGCATATTAAGGGCTCCGTCTGTGTGACCGCAGAAAGAAGCCTAATTTTGTTTAAAACAAAAGTCTAGTATCGCATAAAATATTAGCTTCTTGAATCCGGTATATTTTTTACATTCTTGCCTTTGTCCTATTCTACTTCGGAGTCAGAGCAAACTTTACTTTTCGATTCTCCATTGATAACCGTCACGTCATCATTCATTTCCTATTCTTTTACATTATGCCTCACACAGTCAATTCTTTCAGTGATCTCCCTTCTCTCCCTATCCATCCATTGACATTTATCTATAGGTAACATCTGGTGGTCCTTTGAGCCCTTTGGATGTTGATGTTTGGCGATGTCCTCCCCTTTCCTTATATCTACTGACTATTATCAGCATGGATCGTGATCATAGAAATGATCGTGATAAACGTCGTGATCGTGACTTGTTGATTATCAAATAACACAACTTGGTCCTTTTTGTGTACTAAACTTGAAATTTAGCAATAGTCTGCTAAAGAACTGTATAAAGAATGAAACCACAGGTCACTTGTCCTTCTGGTGAAATAGTTTTATTAAAATTTGTGATGCAAAGTCACGAATTATAAATCAGTACCTAGTTGAATACGTTTTTAATTTTTTATTGGTTTAAACAGTTACTAACCAAATCCTTAATTTAATCACTTTAAAAATCCATGAATGAATACATGTTTCGACAAACCATCATGAATAAGAAATCATCGATAGGTCAGTGCGCGTATTGATATGCAAAGCAAGGTCCAGCCTTGTAGGGCTCACTAAATGATAAACAATACACAGGTACACAGACGTGTTTACATTTCCATTAGCATGAGACACCCCTGAAGTTCACGAGATATAAATAAATGTCCTTGGCATTTCATTTCCTTAATTGCTTACTCCAGCAAAACGTCTTTTTTTAAACCACGCAAAAACGTGTAGTACTTAATTATAGCAAATTTGCTCCAAAAGCAACTAAAATTGAAGTCATGACTTTGCTACGTAGGTACTTATCTAGTTGAATTCGACCTCCAAATTATATAACGTATTTCTTTTACCATCACTTATACAAACTAAATGCAGACGGAAGTGTTGAAAATAAATTATCTGGCTCATAATTATCTATAATCAATAGCATAAAATATACCCTTGCTAAGTTCGAAACCGATCGTTATAAGAAACAACTGCTATATGAGATTTATCTTCATTGTTCATTGCCTTGAGCACGCCGGCGCCAGTAGTAAACTATTTCTGACGCTATCAAAACCCACGCCAGATGAGGCTAAGCATCCTCAGGATCAATAAAATATATCTTGGCAGTTTATAAATTGGTCCTTCACTACACATAATCTTAACTATTTGTTAAATGTTCCCATTAGCGTGAGATTGGGTAGAGCCATAGATATAAGAAAGACTGGGTATAGCTATTAAATGACTATGGGTAGAGCTATTAAATACAAGACGTGTTGACTGATTACATGCCGTCTGTGACGGACTGTGAGTACTGTGACTCTGTGACCCATAGAGGTGTAAGCCATTAATTTGCTAATTAATAAACCTTGAGATGAGGCCAATTTAATGAGCAAGGGATTAAGTTATAATAATTAATTCAAACTCAAAGCATTAATTTCAATTAAACCATTTACAGGCACTTTTGAATGGTCAAGGAACGTAATGTTTGTGTTTACCACTTAATCATAAGATGAAAGAAAATAGACTGTACAAATTAACACAACGTTACATTAATAATTAGCCAAGGATTTCTACGAGAACAGAATCAAATAAATTGGTTCTTTTGAACTTTATCCTGGTCCTTTCGTACCAAAATTCCATGACATTTCTTTTTTTTAATCGACCATTTTTGAGACGTGCCGTTTCTATCGTCACGGCTAAGTTCGTGCCATATCTCTATGTATGATGTTATCGCTGGATGCAACAGGTAGCGATACGAATTTGGCTGCAAAGACTCTGATGGCGCCGTGATAACTGCGCGTTGCCTAATAATAACACTATCAGTGACTTGTTTGTCTCGTTGCACACAATTAAGCGAGATTACGGATAAATAATTGCTGCACTGTTTTTCTTTTGCAATTAGATAGGACAGGAAAATTCCAATTAAAATTATCACGTGTTGGTGTTGCTGCAGTACTTTCAACTTTTCCAGTGAGTCACAGAGGAATTGCTACGGCATGGCACTTAATTCAATCAAAATAAATGAATGTTCTGGCGACAAATCTACCGATGTGTTACACTGCACCTGCCGACCTGACAATCCTGACGTGATTATGTTTGTTTCCAGTTATCCTCGTCGCCGAACACGGGCGGCTGGGCGCACGTGCGGCTGGCGGTGCTGCTGGGCGGCATCCTGGCGGCCGCCGCCGCGCTGCTGGGTGCCGCCGCCGCCTGGGGCCTGCCGGCCGGCCGTGACACCTTCGCCTTCATGGCTGCTGAGGTAACCTACCACTTCCTTAAAGTGGCACATGAACGGTCGACGTAAATCCATTATAGTAGTAATTGCAATGTAACTCTTATGTCGGTTAGGCAAGGTATAAATTAGAATGAGATAAGAGTTACATTGCAATGACTTACTAATGGTTTTACGTCATTCAAATTTAACCGTGAATGTGCTGCTTAAGGGCCTACTAGACGTCAAATAGCTTAGCAAGATCCGCCGTTATATCGAAACTACTGCAGCATTAATTTTGAGGATTAATGTTAGCGACTATGTTAGCCGAAAACACGATTTCATTATATTTTCTCGATAGAAAAAAAATCCAAAGTTACCTCAAACAGAACAATAAACCGCTGCTATTCCAAAAATACTTCAAATTAGATCATGAAACTTTGCATAGTAACTGAACTAACTATAAAGCAGCGACTATGTTTTTAATTTTTTTGAAATTAACATTATTTTCGCCGTAAAAAGCAACTACCTAAACTATTTACGTTTTGTAGCCGCCTCCGTCGCGCTCGCACTCAGACCGCGAGTAGTATGGTGCGAGCGAGATAAAAACCTGAGGTAGTGTGGGCTCTTAACTCTATTATCAATCAATAATGTATTTGTTTCCAGGCGCTATTGTTCTGTGTTTCACATTCTGTTTTTTAGTATAATATCAAAGGTTTTTGGTTTTTGTTTTCGGCAGCTGTGATGACATTCGCACATATAGATTATCTAGATTCCTCATTTTAGATGAATTTGAAATAACTGTGAGGGAAAATCCAAGATCAATCAATAATTGACTGATTGAAGTTCAAAGATCTAATGCGCGTAAAATCTAGCGCAGAACAACGGGTTTCCGAATAGAACGCACCATAATTGATGCTTGATTAGAATGACGTCATTCCTCAATGTGCAAGGCTAAGGTATACGGGAATAATTTAAATCGGTCTATTTATCACGCCTTGTGTTCAGAACGTGACAAATAAAATATGAGGTAACAGAACCTTGAATGAGTAACATAGGTCAGCAGAGTTCGATGCCACGCACGGCAGAAGCTTCCGTATTTCGGTAGACTGAGCTTTTGAGGTAATGAGTGGTACTCTGTGCCCCGTGGCAAACGTTGTGGCCCATTTGTGGGCTACTATGAGCTATAGAGTTTGTAGCAGCCGTACCCATGCATACTCCAATACCCCGAATTAATAAACCTGAGAACAAACACGTGTTGGTAATGTTTGTAAATAAATAAATACCACCACATATTATTTAAGAGCGGGAAGGGAATCAAGTCTAGGAATGTTTGATACAATAGTAGGTACCTTATTATTATCATGCAATAAGTCATTACAAAAAAAGGTAATTTGACAGTTCCGCATTTACTAAATGCATTCAATAACTTTGTTTATGTTTCTAGATAAGTACATCCATAGGTAGTTGTTTCATAATACTGTCACTGACTGAGTGGATTGGACGAATGGAATTAGACCTATCTGAATGCCAGGCGCAGGAGTGGCAGGAATTCATTCCTGTTAATAAAGACCTCTGTTATTTTTTTAAATCTTTTTTGTGTCCTAACAGTTAGACTCTTACCTAGCTGTTAGTTTGAGCTTAAGGTTGCTCATCCGAAGGCGACCGAGGCCGCAAACCGCAGCAGCAACGCAATGACAGGCCACAGCGACACACTGAAGCCAGTCGTGTCGCTGCGATCGGTCATTGCGATTCTGCCGTTTGCGGTTGCCGTCGCCTTCGGAAGAGCACCAACACCTTGTTGTTCACTGAGACCACTGTATGTTGTGTGCAGTGCATCCTAGTGCTGGTGTCGGTGCTGCACGTGGTGGCGCGCTACGTGCTGCAGCTGTACGAGGCGGACGTGGCCGGCCCCGTCGCCTACTACACGCATCTGGTGTTCGACGTGAGTATATACCCATTACCCACCATAACATACTCCATCATCATTCTCCTGCCCTTATCCCAATTTATTTGTGGTCGGCGCACATGGAATGATGAAATGTTTATAATCCAGTAATCATTGATTGTCGACTTGTCGTCAATCATACAACATGATATCAGATCTGACTTCATCTGAGAATATTACAGATAAGATAACATTGTCACTTAGCGTCATGTATTGTCATGAATGACGTTACAGTGAAAACAGGTTTCCTTTGTTTAACATCGCCACATCATCCGCGTCCCGGTACCTTAGCTGACAGTTACCATCAGAGCAATAAATTGAACTAATGTGAAAATTTGGTAGCAAATTAAGTTTTGATTACTTTAAATTAACCTCTAACACGCAGAGGTAGATGACAGCATAAGCTTCTTAAATAATAGCCGCTACAGGCCATCAACCAGCGGTTACTGACTGTTGTAAGCTGTGAGTCTGATGATGCAACATAGTTATTACATTGACCTCCACGTCGCCGTCATTTGTGACAGTTATTGAACTTTTGTTCTTGCTCACCATCGATCTATGTTGCTCACTCCATTATAATACCATGACATCCTGGAAGATTTATTAGCTTACAATGGCATTAATGTAGGCCGTAATTTGGTATATTGCGGAAGAGAGTGGAGCAGGTTTTTGCATGAGTTCGGCAGTAGGCACATCCCATGCATTCTGGGATCTAATGATGTTCTCACGAAGTTCCACAATAAGGACCTTTTTTACACTTTATTGCAGCGTGCAAGTGTTGGCTGATGTAAAGTTCTTTTTAACCCATGGATTGGCTGGTATACAGGGTGTAAAAAATAAAAACTTTTTACAAAAAAAAACAACCGACTTCCAAAAAAAACACTCATCATTATCCTGCCCTTATCCCAATTTATTTGGGGTCGGCGCAACATGTCTTTTCTTCCATACTTCTCTGTTAATCGTCATCTCGGTAGTCACCCCCTTTCTAGCCATATCATCTTTCACACAGTCCATCCATCGTTTCTTTGGTCTTCCCCTAGTCTTATAGCCATCGAAATTCATACTAAAAACCTTCCTCACGACATTTTCCTCATTCCTCCGCATCACATGCCCATACCATGCGAACCGATTTCCGCACAACTTTTCAGTCACCGGTGCCACTTTCAGACTTCCTCTTATGTACTCATTTCTTATTCTATACATTCGTGTAACACCACACATCCCTCTTAGCATTCTCATCTCAGCTGCTTGCAATTGCCTTTCATTCATCCCTTTTGTGGCCCAACATTCTGATCCATACAGGACAGCAGGTCTAACCATTGTTTTATAGATCTTCCCCTTAAGTTTAAGGGAAATGCGGGAGTCGCAGATTGTTCCCGTGACCTGCCGCCATTTCATCCATCCAGTGTTAATCCTGTGCTTAACCGTCCGATCTACTTCGCCATCGCTTTGCACGAGCGAACCGAGATACCGAAAGTCGGAGCAGATTGGGAGAAGCGCGCCTTGCAGCGCTATGGGTCCGGAACTGGAGAGACCGCCGAAATCGCAGAACATATATTCTGTTTTGGTTCTGCTGATGGTCAAACCCACAGTCTCGAACTTCTGTTGCCATTTCTCCAATCTGCTCTGGATCTCAGGTCCATCTTCACTGACAAGGACAATGTCATCAGCAAACAGCATGCACGAGGGTGCCTCTTCCTGTATGTCCGACGTCAGAGCATCCATAATTAACAGGAAGAGGTAAGGACTTAAAGCCGACCCTTGGTGCAAGCCTACAGCCACACTGAACTCGTCGGTATTGCCAGCAGTCGACCGGACGTAGGTTCGAGATTGGCTGTACATCGCACGAATTAACTCTACATACTTCCCGGGCAAACCTTTCTGTTTCACGGCCCACCACAACACATCCCGAGGTACCCTATTATACGCTTTCTCCAGATCAATGAACACCATGTGCAAGTTCTTGGGTGCACGTCTGTACTTCTCGCACAATTGGCGGAGTGCAAAAGTGGCGTCCATTGTTCCTCGACCTGGCATAAACCCAAACTGGTTCGGGGTAATTTCACTCTCCTCTCGCAGTCTTTTCTCTATTACTTTCTCCCATACCTTCATACTATGTGACATGAGCTTTATCCCTCGATAGTTGTTGCAGTCCTGTACATCATCATGCAACAACTTATTGAAGAATAAAGTCAGTCACATACATCCATCTTCTTTTAGACACTTCCATACTTCTACTGGTATATCATCTGGGCCCATGGCCTTTCCATTTTTCATACTTTGAACTGCCTTTCTTACTTCATCCATACTTATTTCCCTCACCAAACCCATATTTACTTGTACGTCTTTGAGTTAACCGTTCCATTCATTCTCTTCGTTCATTAATTTTTCAAAATAAACCTTCCATCTTTCAGTTATTCCAAAAAAAAACACTACAAAATGAAAAATAACTTTAAATAAAACAAAAAGATTTTGAAAAACTAGTTTTCGTAAAAAACATGAAAAAAACGTTGACCTTCAATATCTCCAAAAGCTTCCCAGGTATGGTCCCGTACAACAAAATGATCACATGACAGGAAGTACATGTCAAGAGACTCGGCTTCGTTAAGCGCCTTTTTACACCCCTTGTATTATGACATAAAGTGCGTTTTATGTACCAGCATAAAGTGTAAATAAATGGTTGTCCCAGTCGGTGTCGCTGGTGGTGGAGCTGCTGCACGTGCTGCACATGGTGGTGTACAGCAACATGCTGGTGTCCATGGCGTCGCTCGTGCTGCTCATGCAGCTGCGACACCTGCTGCACGAGCTGCAGGCGCGCGTGCGGCGACATCGCCTCTACACCGAGCTCGCCACGCACATGAGTCGCAAGTATGTAGCCCTTTAGGCCCGTTAATGCACATTTCATATTACCAGTGAACCAAAGTAGGTTTTGAGTTTACCAAATTCCATTTAATTGCAAATCGCTTCTGATTTCATAAAAGGTTCACCTGTAGACCTCTGGTTAATTTTTCGGTCGCACAAGTCAAACAGTTGATAAATGATTAATATAAAAATTATTTTGGATTATTTTGACGTTCTTAAAAAGAAGCGCACAAATATTATATAACAGTGTTCAATAATATTTTTAACCCCCGACGGAAACAGGGGTGTTATAAGTTAAAAGTGTTTATCTGTGTATCTGTCTGTTCAATCGTAGCTCCCAAGCGGCTGCACCGATTTTATTTTTATTATTTTGTTTGAAAGGTGTCTTGATTGAGAGTGTTCTTTGCTACAATTCAAGAAAATCGGTTCAGCCGTTTGAAGATTATCAGCACTTTTCTAGCTGATGAATGGATGTGCGCATCTTCCACAGGTCTGATCGATTCGAAATTTAGTATTCTGTTACTTCAATGATATTAGAAGAACATAGTAACCTTGAACTGATACTGCAGCATCACCTGGAATTCGCAGGATACCCAACTCCCTCACTAACTTACAGCAACGGTATCGTGTTTGGGCTCATTGGAAAGGTCGCGAACAGGGTCTAATGATGGAGTAAGAAATACCTAAACAAATTACACTCGTTTAATTGATATGAAATTTTGGTACTTATGCGATGTAGTACTTCTTAACTTTTATGGCGAATTAGTGTGAATGTGTCCCGTGAATGAAATAATGAGTACGATTTGGTATGATTGAGTAGGGTGCTGAATACAGTGAGGTATGGATGCTGTAGTTGTGCATAGAGTAAAAAAAAATCTAACTGATCAGACAGCTGTGATGGTGGGGAGTTTGTTGCGCCACTTCTTCTTCCCAGCTAAAGCACTAGGAAGTGGTTTTGGCGTCAACTTCAATTGCAAAGTTTACGACTTCAGTTAAGCATCCATCGATTTAAGGTGTGGGAGTTGGTGTTTTTTTCTTCTTTTAGAAGTCTTTGTGTGTGTCGGAGGTTTTTTAAATTTTTAATTTTAACTTGTTTGGACCGCAAATGGGAATTGTTAGAGGTTCGACTAAATATGCCGCCGAATTGTAATGATGTAGGTGACATCATTTTAATTTTAACATTAAAGATTAACCATACATGGATTTTTAATAAAATTATTGTTTTTGTAAACAATAATTATTAGCCATAATATCTCAGATAATATTGAAACATTTAGGCGTAGATAATGATCTGTAGGTGTGTCATAATGTTTGGACAACTCGTGAAATGATTTCCAAGTAAATGACGATGATGTAACTGTATAAAAACTTATGCTATTACGATAAGCCTTCGGAGAGATGGCCTACGTAACGGCAGATTTATTCCTAATAGCTTGTCATCAGTGTAGGAATTGTTTTGTAATATTTATAAGGTTCTAAAACTTGTGTCGCTTTACCTAATAAGTTAATAGTATTATTGTATGTATTCCTATTACCCGAGTGGCGGCTACTGAGTAATGATTTCCTTATTCTTTTAATCAATCAATCAAATATATTTATTTCGGATTCAAAAAGATTCAAAAATTATATCCATAGGTGTTAGTAACAAAACACATTAGATTAAGTAACATTAGATTATAGAAACATTTATTTTAAAGAAACATTAGTATAAGTAGTCAGACATTCCCAAAAAAAAGAGGGAGAAAAAAACGGAACGATTTGTTTATGATTGTAAGCCTAATGTAATTAGCGTAATGCGTCACTTAATGGCATGTTTATACTTTACGGTTAGCGGCGTATTACTGACCGAAGTGACTGATAGCGCAGAAACGGTGACTAACGAGACGTGGCGTGACCAGTGACGTCACTTGTTGTGACGGCTGATCGTTTTATTACACCACAGAACAGAAACAGTTTTTTCTGTTCTGTGCACTACACCATCTTAAAGTCAGATTCGTCATGTATTACACTAATTGTTTGAATAGTTTATGACTTAATGTTAGCCCAACAGATGCGCAAGTAGTACAATGTTACCCCAACAGATAGGCCGGAAGTACAATGTCAGCCCAACAGATAGGTAGGAAGTACAATGTTATCCCAACAGATAGGCAGGAAGTACAATTTTAGCCCAACAGATAGGCAGGAAGTACAATGTTAGCCCAACAGATAGGCAGGAAGTACAATGTTAGCCCAACAGATAGGCAGGAAGTAAAGTGTTAGCCCAACAGATAGACAGGAAGTAAAATGTTAGCCCAACAGATAGACAGGAAGTACAATGTTAGCCCAACAGATAGGTAGGAAGTACAGTGTTAGCCCAACAGATAGACAGGAAGTACAATGTTAGCCCAACAGATAGGTAGGATGTAAAGTGTTAGCCCAATCTGTTTATAGGATCTGTTTATAGGTTTTGGGTGCTTGAGTCATTCAAGCACCCAAAACTTCAAATTGTGAGGGCGGTGTTGGTAAACATTTTGTGAAATTGTATTGAAAAAAAAATGACCAAGTGCGTGTTGGACCATGCACAATAAAATAAAAATCATTTATTTCAGACAAAAAAGTCCCATAGACAAGGCAAGGCAAGGTTGTTAGTAACAAGAATTTTGCTTATAACTAAAGTTAGTAATTTAAAAGTAAAAAAAGAAGAAACTAGACACACCGTCTACCCCTGCACATTATGAGCATAACTCTCTCAACACATGGAGTTCAGTGAACCTACTAAGCAGAACAGTATCCGTTCTCTCGCCAATCATTCTTCAGGGTTTCGTAGTTGGGATTTTTTTTCCCAAAAACAAACTTAACATTGTCGTTTTTAGGTACGGAACCCTAAAAACTGCAGACGGCGACGTATGTTCCGATTTTGGAAAAAAAATAAAAAAACCATGTTGTAGGAGGTAATTTAACAAGACGTATATCCACAGCTACCCTATGGCTAGCAAAGAAGAGGTGGAGAAGAACCAGGACAACTGCGCCATCTGCTGGGAGCCCATGAAGGAGGCCAGGAAGCTTCCCTGCTCTCATCTGTTCCACAAGTAAGTGTCATACCTTAGAACAAAAAAAAAAGTTGTTGTAAGGTTGTGTTTAATCGGTTATTGTGACATTTTACATGCATTTACGGTTACCAATCAATTTTTTAAATAGTTCTGACAAAAAGCCGTAGAGTTGCAATGAAATTCGGACTTTTTTTAAGCTTTAATTTTTTATAATCCCTTTATGAGTGGTTGCACATCTACGGAAGATGCTACGAGCGTACTAGTTAATAGTTGAGTGTGTATGTTATTCCTGTAATATTTTTGATAATTTATATTTTGTATGTTTTATGTTAGATTATTTTTATGTGTAGATTAACTTACCTACTGACTATTCTGAATATTATTGAAGAAGAGTAAATATGTTAATATTGTTATATGTATATTGTAATAAGAAATTTAATTTAATTCTATGATTTAGCCACTATTGCTAGTCAAACCCGTACCTACTCAGTGTATCACTACTATTTAGTTTGTTAGAAAAAATCACTCTTTTAATTTCAATGTTAGGATTTATTTGATAGTTCCTAAATACTCCTATGCATTAATATTGCCAGTGTGTTTATTTATTGTTGTATTGTCGTCTCTACATTGTATAACTAAGCTTGAACGTTTTATTAGCTACTTGTCCGTTCTGGCATTACGCGACCGACGATACGCGACGCATCTTCCATCAGATGTGCGACCACCCGCTAAAAGTCTGGACAGCACAGGGGGCAATTGTCAGAGGGGTTGTCAGAGGGGCCATTCCCGTATTTTTAAGAACGTTTGCATTCGCTTCTCATTCGGTTCCCATTCGCAATCTGTTAAACATACACTCAATTTACCAACATTTTTGACTACTTTGACAGATTGCGACTTGAATGTGAACGTTTTTTAAGTAATTGGCCTTCAGGTTGTAAGTGCCTCCCCTCATGTAAGGTGTGTGTGTGTGTGCGCAGCTCGTGCCTGTGCCAGTGGGTGCAGCAGGACGCGTCGTGTCCCACGTGCCGGCGCGCGCTCGCGGCCGCGGGACCCGCGCGGCCCACTCAGGGTCCCGCCAGGCACCCAAATCATCTGTTTCACTTCGACGGTAAGTTGCGCCATATTTGAAAAATTATAAGAGTGCTAGCTTCCACCCGCGGCTTCGCCCGCGTTGTGTGTCGTTAAAAAGTACCCTATGTCCTTCAAAGTATTCCCGTACCAATTTAATCAAAATCGGTTCAGCCGTTTTCACGTGATGCGCGAACAAATAAACAGACAAACAGACAAAAATTCTAAAAACTGTTGGAACGTGTTCTGTTATCGATTCTAAGTATACCCAGCCAACTTTTTTTCGAATATCTTCCATGTAAGTACAGACTTTCGACCCTCTTCAGCTTTATTATATGTATAGATTATTTTATTTAAAACTGTTGACTGAGCTTAATTTCAATGAAAATAGAATATCACTGTAACACAGTGGTTTAGTAAAGTTATTTACATCTATACTTATAATAAATCTGTAGAAGTGAAAATTCTGTACATTGAAAATATCAAAAAAATAAATGGCAGGGGGTGTTACTAGACCGACACCGAACCCAAAAATTTGATTAAAAAAAATGTTGTCTGTCTGTCTGTCGGTCTGTCTGTCTGTCTGTCTGTTTGTTCAGGCATCACGCAAAAACTACCGGTTCGATTACGATGAAACTTGGTATAATTATTCTTTAATATCCTGGGCACCACACTGGGTACTTTTTATCCCGGAAAAGTATCCTATCCTACTATCTATATCTATACCTATTAATAAAAATACAAGTCCTGACTCATCAACGCCCAGCCCAAACCCTTGGACCTAGAAAGCTGAAATTTTGCACAGAGGTTCCCTTTATAATGTAGGCAAGGAATAAGGAAGCATTTTTGAAATTCAACCCCTAAGGGGGTCAAATAGGGGATGAAAGTTTGTATGAAAAATCTTATTCCTTGAGGTAATAAACATGAAACTCCGCACGAATAATTATCAAAATAAATGAAAAAGTTTGTTATTTGTTGTTTTTCTAAATTACGCCCTAAAGGGGGGTTGGAGGGTGTCAAAGTTTGTATAGAAGAATTTTAACGCGCTGTCCGATTAACTCGAAACTCAATATTTATACTTAAACCCAAAAATTAAGAATAACGTGTAGCAGGATTTTTCGAAATTCAACCCCTAAGGTGGTAAAATAAGGGATGAAAGTTTGTATGAAAAATATTATTCCTTGAGGTAATAAACATGAAACTTCGCACGAATAGTTATCTAAATAAATTATAAAGTTTGTAGTTTTTTGTTTTTCTAAATTACCTAATTACTACCTAATTAACTTGGGGGGTGTCAGTGTTTGTATGGAAGAATTTTAACGCGCTGTCCGATTAACTCGAAACTCAATATTTATACTTAAAACCCATGGGGATGTATGGGGTAATTTGAGACACTCACGCGGGCGAAGCCGCGGGCAGCAGCTAGTTTTATAAATATAAATGTAATTTTTGTTTTTCTAAATTACCCCCTAAAGAGGGGGGTCGGAGGTGTAAATGTTTGTATGGAGGAATTTTAACGCGCTGTCCGATTAACTAGAAACTCAGTATTTATACTTAAAACCGTAAATAAAGAATAATGTGTATCAGCATTTTTCGAAAATCTACCCCTAACGGGGTGAAAAGGAGTAACCAATTTTATAGGAGAGGATTTTACTGCGTGGTTAATTAACTTGAAAGTTGGTACTGATATCACCTATATTATAAAAGTCAAATAAAGGAAAAGTTCCCTTAGGATATATAACCTGAATTAACATATTATGGGGTACTTTTAATCCCGGTAAAACGTTCCCGTGAGATATTTTCCTACAACCACGCGGGCGAAGCCGCGGGCAAAAGCTAGTTAGTAAGGCAAAAGTAGTATATAAAAAAGTTCATTAATGTGCATATAAAATCCAGAAATAATCTTGGTCAGATCATTGGAGGACCATGTACATTTGTGACTGAAATGGCCTTTTGAAGAAACAACCATACAGATTTGAGTGGACCTGTCCAGTCAGTGCACGCATTTGTCAGTAATCGTGTAGTTCAAGTCAGCACTTAAGGAGCTCAACGAATAGACGAACAATACCAAAGAAAGGACATTTGGGTACGCCGCATAAAGTACTCAAACCGCCAGATTATCATTAAAAGTAACTGAGAAAGAGACAAAATATATTTGACCCACATAGGCCTCACATTCATAATAATTAAAATTATTCTTTAATATCCTGGGCACCACACTGGGTACTTTTTATCCCGGAAAAGTATCCTATCCTACTATCTATATTTATACCTATTAATAAAAAGACAAGTCCTGACTGACTGACTCATCAACGCCCAGCCCAAACCCTTGGACCTAGAAAGCTGAAATTTTGCACAGAGTTTCCCTTTATAATGTAGGCAAGGAATAAGGAAGTATTTTTTGAAATTCAACCCCTAAGGGGGTCAAATACGGGATGAAAGTTTGTATGAAAAATCTTATTCCTTGAGGTAATAAACATGAAACTCCGCACGAATAATTATCAAAATAAATGAAAAAGTTTGTAATTTGTTGTTTTTCTAAATTACGCCCTAAAGGGGGGTTGGGGGGTGTCAAAGTTTGTATGGAAGAATTTTAACGCGCTGTCCGATTAACTCGAAACTCAATATTTATACTTAAACCCAAAAATTAAGAATAACGTGTATCAGGATTTTTCGAAATTTAACCCCTAAGGGGGTAAAATAATGGATGAAAGTTTGTAGGAAAAATCTTATTCCTTGAGGTAATAAACATGAAACTTCGCACGAATAGTTATCTAAATAAATTATAAAGTTTGTAGTTTTTGTTTTCTAAATTACCCCCTAAAGGGGGGTTGGGGGGTGTCAGTGTTTTTATGGAAGAATTTTAACGCGCTGTCCGATTAACTCGAAACTCAATATTTTTACTTAAAACCCCTGGGGATGTATGGGGTAATTTCCGACACCTACGCGGGCGAAGCCGCGGGCAGCAGCTAGTAATAATTAAAATAATACTAATATTATACTTCATAAAGTAAATATGGCTGTCATTGTGTTTCTAATAAAATAAAATAAAGTTAACAAAAAAAATCAGTAAAAGAAGTTACAAATAAATTGGAGCAGCTCACTCCCAAGCCTTTTTGTCCTCAATATAATCTTTAATGGTTTATAACGCTTTCTGGCACAACTTACGTTTAATGAATGATTTGAATTTATTATGGCTGATGCTTTGTACTTGGCTTTGAAGTTTATTATAAAAGCGTATACATTGTCATCTGAACGAGCCACCTATTTTCTCGAGCCTTGTTGTAGCGTTTGTTCCTAGTATTTATATTATGAATATCACTGTATTTCTTAAACAATTTAATATTTTTATGGACATATAAAAAAAAAAACAAAAATATATTGAGAAGGTACCTACAGTCATTACATTAATCTCCTTAAATTTCCCTCTAAGAGAGTGTCTCGGACTTAATTTATAAATAGATCGAACAGCTCTTTTCTGCAAAACAAAGATAGTCTGAATGTCGGCGGCATTTCCTCACAACAGAATACCGTACGACATTACACTATGAAAATAGCTGAAGTACACTAAACGGCCTGTCTATATGTCAGTTAAATTACGAATTTTTCTAAGCATTTTGATTTTTTTCTGTTTCTCTTGGACTTGCCCAAATGGATTTTTCTGTATAATGTGACCTATTTTCTATATTTATGTATCGCGATGAAGGGATACTGGCTTCTAAGGTACAGGAACATAAACCTAGTTTAGAAGTCAGGGTTTTTCACCCTGCAGCACTGAATTAGGTCATTTTTATATCAGAAATGTAAATGGTTTATATGGAGAAATAAAGATTTATTTATTATATTATGAAAAATACAACTTTTTAAATTGTTTGAACCGTTCTCAGAAACGGTGGCTCTTAGGAAAAAGTATTGAGATATTTTGTATCGATAATATAATTTTATGATCTCCAATAAAATTGGTCTGAGCAAATTTTTAGATAAAACTTACCATTTTGCAAAAAAATAACAAACCGTTTTTTTTACCCGTTTTTGTGACTTTTGACCTTGAATTAAAAAAAACCAGGTTTGGGATCGATGAGAACTTTTCATATTTCACATATTATAATGGTGCTCTGAACATTCCTACTAATTTTTTAACCCTCGATAGAAAAAGAGGGGTGTTATAAGTTTAAAGTGTGTATCTGTGTATCTGTCTGTTCCCTCGTAGGTCCCAAACGGCTGAACCGATTTTGATTATTATTTTTTTGTTTGAAAGGTGTCTTGTTCGAGAGTATTCTTAGCTACAATTCAAGAAAATCGGTTCAGCCGTTTGAAGATTATCAGCTCTTTTCTAGTTGATGATTGGATGTGCGTATCTTCCACAGGTCTGATCGATTCGAAATTTAGTATTCTGTTACTTCAATGATATTAGAAGAACATAGTAACCTTGAACTGCTACTGCAGCATCACCTGGAATTGTGTCGGGGGTTATTTAAATTTTAACTTGTAGCTCTACTCGAATTAATGTAGCTACACTACTAGTTTTTGGTCTAATTTAACCGGACTATAGTTGGCTACTCTATGTTAAAAAAATTCAAAAAGAAAAATAAACCTCAAATTAACAAAACTCTTTGGCAACGAAAACGCAGCGTCAAAAGTCAAAAGAAACAAAAGTATTCAAACGTGTGACGTTTCTATCACAGCAACAGTTCCCATCACATAAAATTCCCGTCAGAACAATGCAATGAACAATATTCCTGCTCCCAATGGTATCACATCATCGGTCCGTGCCGCGTGTGTTGTGCGTAGAGAGAGTAGTGCTCGCGGGCTGACTATGAGTTAAATGAGACAGCGGCTCGGCGTGTACGCAGTAGTTCTTAGTGCGCTGTGCTGTGCCGTTGTGTACCTGCTGTTGCGTCTACACGTGCTGGAATGGAACCTGACAGGTCAGCGACTTCTTCGGCTCAGCCGGCACCGCGTAACGTGTGATACTGGCACTAATAGTCTAGGTACATATTGTACAACTCATCAATGTATGACATGTATGTACATAACACGTACTGAACGCGCGAATAGGTATTATTAGAAATAAAAAATAAGTGATCTAAAGATATACTAAATACTCATGTGGTTTGAGGATTTCCAAATAAATGTGCGCTTTTATAATTTTTAACGCGACGATATTATCGTGGATGTCCAGGTCCACGTTCTGTTAGGATGGCGCTCCGTGGGTCCTATTAATTAAAACACTTTGATTCTGCTAAACTGAATTTATTTTAACTTGCACAACAAAATTACAATACGTCAGAGTGAAATTATAATTATGAAGAATTTTGTGGGTTGACTGCACCGCTATGCATAGCGAGCAGTTTTATATAGTGCAATAATTCTCCAATCAGCAGTTTTGGAGTAGTGATTCGGAAATTATTTATAACAGTTCGTCACTTGATGATATATGAAGAAAGGTTAAAACAAAAACCCAAATACGGCTAAAACGCCAACTAAAAAGACATCGTAACAAAATAGCATTCGTTTCGGTTTTCGCGTAATCGGAGTCACTCGTAACTAGTGTGATTTGATTGATGCTTACTTGATTAGTAATTACCTGTGACTCCGACTATACGAAAACCGAAACTAATGTTATCGATACCTGGAAATTGGCGGCGTCGTGCGCCGTCCAGGGAGGACCACGAAACCGGGTAAGGTACTACAGCACGACAAGATCGGTTTATCTTTCCCACCAGGGGTTTTTGGAGGTAAAACAATTGACTAAATAAACATTTTCTCTATGTAAACCATTCTTTTCTTCAAAAAAATCACGCCAGTGATCCAATGACTAGCTTCAAAACCACTTTTTTTTCTTTGTCCTCCCATTATTTAGGATCATCCATTTTTTTTATTGTCACATCTTATTTTCTGTACCTGCAATCAATGCAAATAAATGATTACTTACTTACTTACTTACTTATTTAAAAAGATAGAGCAGAGTCTTATTACCTTTAATTAAACTTATAAATTTAGCTGGCAGGAGGGGGGGGACACTTGACTCTAACAAAAATAGGCACTTTAAAGCTTAATATTTCGCAAATGGATCCTTCAATCCAAAAATCGTGAACGACCTTTCTAAAGATACTCCACACCATGGGATAGACGAAAAGAAAAAAACTCCACTACGTGTAGGGGAGGTACCCTACAAAACATTTTACAGTCCGTTCAACCGATTTTGACTTCTATTCCGTAAACGTGATTATAATACCAATTGTTTACTGCAGCTGCCATTTGTCATGCAACGAACGCAATAGGAGTCAAAATTGATTGAACGGACAGTAAAAAGGGTTTGTTTTAAGGTGGATGCTCCAAGGTAACCCGCGAAATTCAAATTTTCTTAAGCTTTTTGCAATTTGCAGGTCAGTGTCAGGTTGTATGTTCATTAAAATATGATTCGCGACCGTAAAGTATAATGGCTTTAGAGAATTATAATCATTAGAATCAGCAATACAACTCCTTAAGTTAGAATAATCCTCAAATGTCATGATTTCATGATATAGTCATTCAATAGGATTATATGAACTTAGAGAGTTGTATTGATGATTTTGTTTATTGTGTGCACAAGCTGTGTCAAATAAATCTGTTTTCTTTCATTCTATTACAGGGTGAAGGGCCGCTGGTGTAGTTTCTTGATATTACGATTTTAGAATTTTGTTTTTTGATTCTTTATCACGTTATCGGTACCCATCACATCTAAGAAGTTTTGCTATTTAATTCAATTCGTTTTAGGTTTCACACAAATTCCTTGTGTTCGCTGTAGTGACGGCAAATGTAAAACGTGCATGTCGTGCGCAGGGTCTCGGTACGTGTCGTGGCTGCCGAGTTTCTCGGTGGAGGTGACGCGCGTGCGGCCGGAGGCGCTGGCGGGCGCGCAGCTCGACGCCGCGGCCGCGCAGCTCGCGCTCATGTTCCCGCAGCACTCGCGCGCCGCGCTGCACGCCGACCTGGCGCGCACGCGCTCCGCTGACCTCACGCTCGACAACATCCTGGAGGGCCGCCTGCCCGCGCACCATGGTATGTGAACTACTCTGTCGCGAGTGTTCCCGCAGCACTCGCGTCGACAACAATAATTGTTGGAAAAGTAGTGAAATTTCCCTGAGTCCTGCCGATCAATTCAGTAAATATCTCACCGTGAAAACTTAGGTGAGGTGAGCGTGAAGTGAGCTGTCAATAGTGGCAATCCCTAGCATCAGGTGGAATGGCAGCTCACTTCACCTATGTTTTCACGGTGAGATTTTTACAGAATAGCACTACTGGTCTGTTTACACTTTCTTTAAATACTTTGGGAACCGAAATTAATGATCTGTTGAACTTTATTAATCCCTTTCGTGCTTACTTCCAGAAATGCTACCTCCGGAGGCTGTAGTTCCCCCGATGGCGGCGCTCCAGCCGGAGCCAGTTCCCGCGCCGGGGCCCGTGCAGGTGCCTCTACAGGGGCCCGTAGCGGCGTCCCTGCTGGAGCCCGTGGAGGCGCCCGTGTATGAGCCCCTGCAGGCGGCCGCGCTGGCGCCCGCGTCGGCGCCCGTGCTAGTGGATGCGGCCACGGTCATCGGCGCTGCCTTCGGGCCTTTCTCCGCGGCCGAATCGTTCGGCGTGACATCTCAGCCGGGCGGCACGCGCTCGCCCAGCCCGCCGGCTCTCGAGCTCAACGACAGGTGAGTGTCGTGCCGCAGCCGCGCCGTATGCCGGTGCAGCGTACAGTACTGACGTGTGCCCTCCGCAGCCCGGGCGCGCGCTTCTCGCGCAGTGCGGCGGAGCGCGAGGCGCTGCTGGCGCGGCGCAAGGAACAACTGCTGGAGACCGCGCGGCGCCGCTACGTGGGCCGCCAGGCGCGCACCCCCGACGCGCCGCCCTCGCAAGCCGCGCCCGCACCGCATGCGCCGCCGCCCTGCTGAGCGGGGCGCCGCTTCGAGGGCCGCCAGGCGCGCACACCCGTCGCACCGACCGCGCAGGCCGCGCCCGCACCGCACGCGCCGCCGCCCTGCTGAGCACGGCGCCGCTACGTGGGCCGCCAGGCGTGCGCCGCCGCTACATGAGCCGCGAGGCGCGCGCCGCCGCCTTGCTGAGCACGGCGCTGCTACGTGGGCCGCCAGGAGTGTACACCCGACGCACTGCCCGCGCCCCAACCGCACGCGGCGCCGCTACGTGGGCCGCCAGGCGCGCGCCGCCGCCCTGCTGAGTACGGCGAGAGGATAACGCTAGGATCGCTCCTCGTATTCGTGTGTCGATACGACACGTCTCTTTATTTTTAGTGATTAGCCATAAATAATGATTTAATGTAAATACTTCATCCTTTTGTGATATTTTAATAAGTGTAAAAATTAGCATGTCCTCTTACATCGACGAGCCTGGCCGTACGTTAAATAACATTTCAGTCTAACTGGCGCGCGGCGGGCGTTCCATCGAAGGGCCTTATTATTAGACATTCGACGCGCCGATTTATTTTTCTATTTTATCTTTGAGAGTGTATTTTTCTATTTAATAAAAAGTATATAAAAATATCATCGTCCATAGTTTGTAGTAACCATTAAATGTACACGAACTTGTAAATGATTAATACCAGTTTGATCTCCCTTTAATTCTAATTATATGTTTTCAATAAAATTATGTAGTACCTATCCATTTGTTTTCCACTATTTAGTGAACGAAGCGTGTTTTTGTGAGCAGCGCACCGAATCCAAATATTTAAAATGAAATTTACGGTTTATTAACTAACGACCTACCCCGCACACTGCTGACTACAAAGTTGTTTTTTAAAACTACCTATGTGTTTTTAGATGTAATAATTTGTGTCTCGCAACTTTATTGTAATAATATAGTTTTATAAGATATTTCACACATTTCCTATTTTGTAACACAAATTGCATACTTAAGTTTTATCATTGCCTAACAAAAAACTGTTTAAAAAATCTCATTTTGTTGTGAGTTTTTGTACTTATTTTATACATGTGTGAGTGAGCGGCTCCCTGCCTACGATAAACTAAATTAGATTATAAATGTGATATTAGTAACTTGACAAAATTATTTTTAGTAGTAAGTGGCTAGCTGAGATGTGTTGCAGATTGTAAACATAGAACGAATGATCACGCCGCTGTGAAACATAGGGGAGACAAGTACTTATTTATGATAATAATAATTGTTTTTTAGTTCTTGTTATAACCACAACTTTAGGTTACTACTGATACATTTAAAATTACAATGAAAATTGATTCATGACTAGTCAAAATAAAAATAAATTAATATTACAAATTATTGTGTATTTTATTAACTCTCATCACCTCACTTCATTATGAGAGGTTGCGGCACAGAGCATCATTATAATACTGGGTTGCGGCCAAGTGCGCAGTAGCACCCTTAACCTGAAACTTGCCAAGAATACTTATCTAAGTACCTAAGTACCTACCTGAATTATAAAGTTTGTCATTTTTTGTTTTTCTAAAGTACCTCATAGAGGAAAGTAATATATGGTACCCCTTAAAGGGGGATTGGGGTATGTCACAGTTTATAAAGAAGAATTTAGAAACTCAGTATTTGTAATTAAGACCAAAAATAAAGAATAACGTAGGTACCTACTTATCAGGTAATTTCGAAAATCTACACCGAACGTTAATTAACTTGAAAGCCACATCGAAGTGAAAAGGGAGGACACATCCATTGCATATCTCTGAGGGTCAATTCCCGTAACATTCGCAATCTGTCAAAAATGCAATCAAAATACCAACATTTTTAGACAAGTTTGACAGATTGCGACTTGAATGTGAACGTTTTTACTCGACTATGAGAATATTGGGCTTCTATTGTAAAGGCAGCCTAAAGCCGTATCCATATTACTGTGTTGTGTCGTGTCGTGACGCCTTCTGATGCAGTGTTAGCCAATTTAAACTCAGTGATTTGACGTAGTCCTGAACATGATTTGATGTAGTCCTGAACATGGTTTCACGTAGTCCTGAACATGATTTGACGTAGTCCTGAACACAAGTTCAAATGAAATAACTATAATTAAGTTTAAATTATTTATTTCATTTTATCATTTCGTTTGAAGTTAAAACAGTAATTGAACTATAGAAATCTATAATCGAATATGAAAAAGTAAACCCTAGAATATTATGTTGACTGCCAAGTCTGACTGTCTGAACACTTCAGTGCTTCCATACACTTGGCAGCGAATATTGAGCAAATTCTTGTCTGCTTGTGTGCAGGCTCCAGTGAGCCGTTAAATATACAGATTGGCTGCCACAATCAGGCTGCCTAGTCTGCGCTTGCCCATATGATTCTGTAACTAAAATGTAAATGCTTCCTGTTTGTGTGTAATTTTCATTTACTCCTAACTTATTAGTAGGTAAGTAAAATTCTTATCAGTAAGGGACTCGTATAACAAGTACTTGGTTTTACGGTTTTATTTGGAGATTTTCTTATCTGATTATAAAAAATACAAATTAATTTATCCTATGAAGTTGATGACAACAATGTGCAACACAAGGTGAGCAAATATGAAGTCCGCAAAACCTCGCTCCGCACTCAAACCCTGGAACTCGTTTTTGTTCTCTGGGTTAACTTGTAGGCGTAGGCATACTGAAAACAAGAATAAAGATACTGTTAGTGTTGCTGTAGGTTATATCATCTTGTTAAACTTATTTGTGATATTTATATTTGGCCTAAAACTACAAACTACTCGCCAAGTTGGGTATCTTACCTCCTAGAACGAAAGAGCTAACAGTAGAAATAAAACCGCTCAAGAATGAATTGAAGGGAAAAGTGCCGACAAGGCAGCAATACACAAACTGAATCACAGCGGTCAGAAATATGTATAATAGATACGCATCTATGATCTTCAACTTTTTAGGTGTTTTATTTGTATATTCCTGGTACAATTTAGGAATTACAGACGTTAAGGAGGTCATTTTGCAGTTTAAATAAAAGATCTTAGCGGCTTCTACAATGCTCAATTCCACTTCACAACTAAAGAAACGTCAGAAGCTTGACGTATGTTAATTTGACAAGAAAACTACACGTCATGTCACGCTATTGGTTAAATAAAAAACCGTAAAACCGTGTGAAAACGGAAACGAAAATCTTCGTTTCTGAATACACCTCTATCGTGAATAGAGGTGTATTCTGTTTTTTTTTTATGTTACTGCACCGCGCATTGTGTAAAACAGTGTAAAACCGGGTCTGCTGCGCCATGTTATAATATTTTAAAAACATGAAACATCAAACACGAACCAATCAGGCATCCGCAAATCGCTTCGTGTTTGATGTTTTTAAAACATGGCGCAGCAGACCCGGCTTTATACCTCTATGGTAGTGGTCCAAAGGCAAATGAGGTAAAGCGAAGGGGTCCCTGAGGCGTTAGGAGTATAAATTATGTGTTCTGTGCCCTGAGGGTCCAGGGCAGTCCAGGGTCCACCCTGGTCCACCTACCATTAGTTTTTTTTTTAAACTGGGATATTCTGAACAGTTCAGAAAAGTTCGTTGAAGTTTTAGATTTTTTTGCTGATCTACTGCCTTTTTGTTAAATGCAGGCCAATTTAGGATAAAAAATTGTGGTTGCATTGTTGCAATATCTTTAATTTGTTTCGTGTCTAAGGGTGGTATTACATTTATCAAATATCTTGGTCCAATGTAATTTGATCAAAGAAATATGAAGAAATATGTTGATGAAGTCGTCCAATTTCTTTGATCAAATGTATGTACAGTGGCCAGCAAATCAAGCTACCCAAAACTGTCAAACTTTCCCAATCAAACTTGAACCTAATGCTTTAGCGATAAAGTTTAAAATCTACTAAAGAAATTTGACAGATTTTAGTAGCTTGATGTGCTGGCCACTGTACATTGGACCAAGATATTTGATAAATGTAATACCACCCTAAGCTATCACGCACTTCGGGAGTTGTCCTGGATCGCAAGACGCCAGCGTTTTCCACAAGCTTTAATCTGGAGGTTGATATTGGGGATGTGGCGGGTGGCACGAAGGTACATACACTATGACTATGACTCTCAAAATTACCTACACAAGATACCGAAATTTTTGTAATCGACTTATAAATAAACTTAGACGCTCTGATGAAAAACTTCAATTTACTAGAGCTCAAAATAATAGCAAAGAAACTTGGAAAGTCGTTAAAAAACTCACTCATACAGAGATAAATAAGCAGCCTGCCACGAATCTCTTAACATTGTCTACGGACCCGTTATCCTCAGTTAACGTAATAAATAATTATTTTGCTAATATAGGTAAGACGTTGGCATCTAAAATAACTACTTTCGCTACAGACGGAGACCTAACACCCAAACACAGCACGCTAAACTCGATCGCGCTTCTCCCGGTTAGTGAAAGTGATGTGGAGTTAATTATAAAATCACTTCGGGATAACTGTGCCACGGGATGGGACAACATACCAGCCAAATTAATCAAAATGGCTCGAAACGTCCTCGTGCCTTCCATCACTCATATTTGCAACCTTGCCATATCACAAGGGGTTTTCCCGAGGGCCTTTAAAACGGCGTTAGTAACACCCGTGTACAAAACTGGAGATAAAGATCAGATCTCAAATTATCGCCCTATCTCTGTCTTAAGCGCTTTATCCAAAATCATGGAACGAGTTCTTAATAACTGCCTAACTAATTACTTAACCAAATTCCACATTCTCGCCAATAATCAATATGGTTTCCGACATGGCATCTCTACGGAAGATGCCGTAATCGACCTTGTGCAGTCGGTAGCTGACAAACTGGACCAAAAACTGAAATGTTATGGCATTTTTCTAGATCTCAGTAAGGCGTTCGACACTGTTTGTATTTCCAAACT
The DNA here is from genome assembly GCA_914767815.1 of Eupsilia transversa. Classification (NCBI taxonomy): domain Eukaryota; kingdom Metazoa; phylum Arthropoda; class Insecta; order Lepidoptera; family Noctuidae; genus Eupsilia; species Eupsilia transversa. The sequence goes on from OU611889.1 coordinate 401,728, forward strand.
AATAGAGAAAATGGAAAATGTAGGTATACGTGGTCTGGCTCTTGAAATCTTTAAAGATTATCTCTCTGACCGGAGACAATCCGTCAAGATCGACAATATAATTAGCGCAGAGGAACGAGTAACCTTCGGGGTCCCCCAAGGAAGTATTCTGGGTCCAACCCTCTTCCAAATCTATATAAACGACCTTTGTAATCTGACTCTCGTCAACTGTGACATTTTCACTTACGCAGACGACACTGCACTAGTAGCATATGGTAAGAATTGGGATGACGCTAAATTGCATTCGGAAAACGCATTGCGGAGAGTAATGCATTGGTTAGGAAGTAATCTTTTAACCTTAAACGTTGATAAGTCCAAATTTTTACGTTTCATTCTACCGCATACATCAAAACCTGCTGAAGAAACCGGAAATCTAAAAGCCCATAACTGTCAGCAAAAGACAGAAGCTTGTAAGTGTCTCTCATTGTCTATGGTGGAATCCATAAGATATCTCGGAGTGTTCGTCGATGAGAAACTAGACTGGACCACTCAATTGGAGTCATTAACCTCTCGCACCAGAAGATTAATTTACTTATTCAAAAATTTAAGGTTTTCAGCGGATAAAAATACTCTCCGAATGGTTTATTTGGCTCTGTGTCAAACAATCCTGATGTACTGTATCCCTGTGTGGGGAGGGACTCATAAAACTGAGCTATTAAAACTAGAAAGAGCTCAAAGGGCCGTGCTAAAAGTAATTCACTTCAAACCTCGTGACTACCCTACACATACGCTATATTCAGAATGCAATGTCTTAACTGTTAGGAAATTGTACATATTCAGATCCATCCTCTACAAGCACTCTATGATCTTGTTCAATAAGCAGCTTGTCAGTCAGCGGCGTCGTGGCTTTCCTTTATGTCCTGCTGTCTCATGCAGGACTGCCTTCGCAAGACGTCAGTTTAATGGAACAAGTGCTAGGCTGTATAATAAAGCCCACAAAAAATTAAATATTTACGCCTTGACTAAGGGTGAGTTACAAAACAAGCTCAATTCCTGGTTACAGACATTGACATATAGTGATACCGAAGAGCTTCTAACCACTATACAGTAAAGAGATAGGTTTAACCACAGAACACAAAACATCCACTTACTCAAACACACAGGCATGTAAGCATTCCCACATACACACGCATGCGCACGCACGCGCATACACCCAAACACATACACACCCACACACACACACCCACACACACACACGCCCATACACCCACACACATACACCCACACACACATATACACCCACACACACTCATGTTTTTATTCCATCTTTTATTCTTTTATTTTTATACTTTAATTTAATTTAGGTACTTTGTTCGCCTACTGCACGTACCAATTTTTTGTAACCGATGACTCACTGTGAAGGGATACTCTTTCCTAAGATACAGACAGATTTTCTGCCTAGTTTAGGAAAGGGAGTCCTATGACCCATTTTATATATGTTGTACATTTATCTAAACATCTAATTATATAAGACTACTTTGTATACCATGTACAAACTACTTATTGAAATAAAATTTTATTTATTATTATTTCGTTTATTTATTGTGTATACTTATTTTATACATTTTTAAATATTTCTTAAAAGTTATATAAAAAAAAAAAACATTTAAAAATATAAAAAATAGTGTTCCGCCGGTGTCGGGAGCAGGGTCCAAGCTACCGGTGGTTAGGGCTGCAGAGACAGGAACCTCCTCACAATGCGAGCCGTATCGAGGAGAACTGCCTTCTGAATCAGGCCCTTGATCCAACCGCCTAACGAGAGCCTCAAAAGATGTTGGTCGAGGCTTTCAGCCATCAGGCCATTGGCCGTTACGACAATCGGCACAATGATAGCCGAGCTCACATTCCACATGTCAACAACCTCGTGTGCTAAGTCTAGATACTTAATTTGTTTCTCTTTCTCAGCTTTCACGAGGTTCTCGTCATGTGGAATGGTAACATCGACTATCATTGCGCGGCGCGCTAATCGATCTATCACCACTATATCAGGCTTATTGGCTACAATAGTCCTGTCAGTGATGATAGACCGATCCCAGTACAACGTAACATGGTCATTTTCGAGAACTGGGTCGGGCACATACTTGTAGTACGGTACCTCAGAGTCCGCAAGTTTATATTTCAAAGCAAGTTGCTGGTGAATAATCCTGGCCACTTGGTTATGTCTGTGCAAGTACTCGCCGTTAGCCAGACGCGAACAACCAGAGATAATATGTCTGATGGATTCACCCGGACGGTGGCATGCCCGACACACGTCAACCGTCCCATCCTTCATAATATGTCTCCGGTAGTTATTCGTTAGGATAACTTCGTCCATAATTGCACAGACGAAACCTTCAGTTTCTCCGAAAAGGTCACCGAAACGTAGCCAGGATACGGACGCTAAGAAATCTACACCGGGCTCGTGAAGAACCCGATAGAAGCGCCCGTGGAGCTCCTTGCTTTGCCATACCTCCTTGCGGTCATCTGTGGTGAGTACCACAGGTTTGCGCCAGTTCTCTTTAGCCATGGAGAGCGGGGTGAGCCCCTTGTCCACTGCGACTACATCACGGTGCATACCCTCTTCGGTTTTTAAAAAATATTCCCTGAGGCTGCACACCTCGCGGTTGTGGAGGGTCTTTGCATTTAAAAAGCCCCGACCTCCGCACTTCCGCGGGATGTACAGTCTCATCACCGATGAACGTGGGTGATGCATCCGGTTTGCGGTCAGTAGTGTACGGACCCGCCTGTCCAGGGCGTCGAGTTCAGTCTGAGTCCATTTGAGTATGCCGAAAGAGTACATCAAAACCGGCATGACCCAACCGTTGAAGGCGCGCACCTTGTTTCCGCCCGAAAGAAGACTAATTAATACCTTCTTCAGGCGACCAAAGAAGCGCTCCTTCAGCGCTTGTTTCATGTCAGCAACGTTGATGCCTAACGCTTCCGACATACCCAAATACTTATAGCTTTCGGTTGAGGAGAGGGATCGGAGGTGTATGGAGTCCGAGAGTTGAGTACCCTCGGATTCCATAATCTCCCCTCGCTTTACATGCATGACTGCACATTTGTCCACACCAAATTCCATCCTGATGGCACTACTGAATGTTTCAGTTACCTTCAGTAGCTCCATCAGTCGCAATTTGTTATGGGCAAAGAGTTTCAAGTCATCCATGTAGAGGAGGTGAGATATGACCTGACCTCCTCTCCTCAACCGATAGCCCAGACCTGATTCCTCCAGCAGTGTGCTTAGAGGATTCAGGGCTAAGCAGAACCAAAGTGGACTCAAACTGTCGCCCTGGAATATTCCCCGTTTAATCCATACAGGTTCATCATTCCCCTGGATCTGTCGACATCCGGGATAACGAAGGACCGTCCTCCATTGCCCCATACATGACATCAGGAAGGTGCGCAGAGTTGCATCTATCTTATACAACTCCAGCACCCTCATGAGCCATGTATGTGGCACTGAGTCGTAGGCCTTCTTATAGTCTATCCAGCATGTCGACAGATCCTTGCGGGATCGACGAACCTGTTGGCTTATGGCCATGTCGATGAGGAGTAGCTCCTTAGTGCCGCGGGACCCATTCCTACATCCATTTTGGGAGGCAGACATTATTGAATGACTGTCAATGTGTGAGTTAATTTTCGCTCTCAAGATGGATGTAAGAAGTTTATAGACCGTCGACAAACATGTGATCGGTCTATAATTCTTGGGTTCCGCGGGACTACCTGACTTATGGAGCAAGTGGGTAACGCCTGTTGTTAAAAACTGTGGTAGCGACCCAGACTCTAAGGATGACTGGAACTGAGATGCCAGGCGGGTGTGTGAACTAATTAGCCATTTCAGCCAGAAGTTGTGCAGTCCGTCCGGTCCCGGTGATTTCCAGTTCGGTAGCGGACGGACCGCTTTGGCCACGTCTAATGGCGTAATTATTACAGCCTCCATTTCTGGAATAGCTTCACACACTCGCTCGACACCATGCATCCAGCCAGCCTCAGCGTGACAGACGGGCACCGACCAGATGCTACGCCAGAATGCACTCGTGGCGGCATCATCCGGACGGCATACGTCCGCCACATTTTGTTCAGGTCGCTCCCAAGCTCTATATACCCACCTCTCATCGCTCTGGAACATGCGATTCTGCGTGTATCGGTCAACCCGCCGCTTATACCGCCGAATACGGCTCGCCCATGCACAAACTTTTTGCTTCAGGAAGTCGATGCGCTCTGTGACACGGGACATGTATTCTTGAGGGCTGATTCCAGTCCCCGAGAATGCCCGCCTCACAAAGCGCATCACTCGTGGTCGAGTATTGCCCTCCCTGAAGCAGTATAGTTTGCCGATGAGCACCCTGGCCCCATCGACACGTCGCTCGATCCTGCACTGCCAGGCTGGTACGGCTGGTTTTGGTCGAGTAGCTGCGTCACAGTTTGGGAACTTGACGTTAGCTAAACGACATGCCGCAACAGCCGCGCAGTACAGGATCGAGTGTGTATCAATGAGGTCCTCGCTGCTCTCGAAGAAATTCTTAAGCTGCGAGTCCAGGGCACACACCAGCGCCCTATTCTTTTTGTGCATAGGTAAGCGTGGTAATCGAGGCCTAAGTTCGGTAGGCGTGTACCTATACTCGCGAAACGCATCCTCCAGTGCGTTCCTCAATCGGTCGTTGCACTGGCTACTTACTGTAGCAACCCTATCATCCTCCTGTTCCAAACCACGATTGGACCGCGGCGGGATTACATTACTAGGTGTCGCTAGTTCTGCGGTTTGTGCTGGAGAGGGGATGATATGGTTGCTCAGTACCTCTGAGCGTAGCCTATCAAGCTCGGCATCGTCCAACCTATGGTTGCGTTGGATGACACGCACTTGATCCGACAGTCGTTGGGCCGATACGTTGACGGTTGGCTCTAGTTCCTGAAATAGAGACAGCATCCTAACACGGTACGCAGTGAGATTAATTCCCCCCTCTGTAGACCCGTAATATGCGCGCATGACGTTCTCGTTCATAGACTGAGTCCATCTCATGCGCTGCACACAACCACCGGCAGCGGGGACCCGGCTCGGGGCCGGTTGGCCCCTAAGTCCCAAGCTCTTCGGTGGCCGGCCTCTCCCCTGCCGACGTACAGGTGTTGGCGACGTCGGCGGGGAAAAATACTCGTCGCTCGAGCTCGACGCAACTACCGCAGCCGGTGTCGACACAGCGCTCACGATGGGGCTGGGTACCGGTGGCGGCGAGGCGGAGCTGAGCGGCGAGTCCGGGGGTGGTAGGCGTGCACGGCGAACTGCTGATCTCGTCAACATTATGTTTTTCTCATCTTAGTTATTCCATGAGTCTGAGTTTGACAGCGTCATTTTTGGTTCTTATATATTTTTTTTGTTTTTTCATTTGTAGTCTGTTTTGTTGTTATTCAATTTGTTTATAGTTTATTCTACGGAGTTTTGTTGAGCTTTTTGTATTTGTACACTACTAGGATATATTAATTATGTGAAATAAGAGATATCAGAGAAAAATTACGTTGTTGACGTACAGTGTTGCCAGTTATTGTTATTATTATTATTATGAGATTTGTGGATCTTGCCACAGTGTAACCTCAGCTCTTGTACGCCTTTAAAAAAACGCTTTTTTTTTTAAATCCAAGTTTTATCCGAACGCGCTGTGAGTGAGGAGACATTTTATTTGAAGTAAATTCGTTTCAATCCTAAAAATTAACAATATTTAGCGTTAAACAAGCCATCTCTCTTTTTCTTTCAAGTACAGAAAAGGACAGCATAATTCTATGCTTATTTAGACAATTTATACTTTCAGCTCTTACTGTATTCGTATTGTGAATTTGTGCATGTCATTCGAGGTGCACTGATTTGTAAATTGTTCAAATATTAATTGTACTAAAAGTAATATTGTTAGAAATTAAAATGCTGAGTATTAATGGAAACTTTCCTGAATATGCAGTACCCGGCGCTAAACAAGTTCGCTTCGAGCCGTACGCTGACAATGGCGGGAGCATCGTTGCTATTGCCGGTGATGATTACGCTGTAATTGGTGCTGATACCCGTCTCAGTACGGGCTTTTCGATCTACACAAGAGAACAGAAGAAACTGTTCAAGTTGTCGGAGCGGACTGTCCTGGGCGCGACGGGATGCTGGTGCGACACGCTCACTCTGACTCGACTGCTGTCCGCGAGGATGCAGATGTACGAACACGAACACAACAAATCCATGTCTACGCCAGCCGTCGCTCAGATGCTCTCCACCATGCTGTACTACAAGCGGTTCTTCCCTTACTATGTGTCCAATGTCCTGGCCGGATTAGATGCTGATGGAAAGGGTTGTGTGTACAGTTATGATCCGATTGGTCATTGCGAGCGCTCTAATTACCGTGCTGGTGGTTCAGCAGGCGCACAGCTGCAGCCTCTGCTTGACAATCAAATAGGACTCAAGAACATGCAGAATGTGACAGAGGCCCCCTTACCTAGAGAGAAGGCTTTGGCCCTTCTGAAGGATGTGTTCATCAGTGCCGCCGAGCGTGATATCTACACTGGAGACTGCATCTACATTTTGATCATCACTGCAAGTGGTATCCAAGAAGAGAAATTTGAATTGCGTAAAGATTAATTTGAAATAAATGTAATTTCTTAAATATCTGTTTCATTTGTATCTCAAGCAGGAAAGATGAGGTATGATGATAGCATTAGTCTTGAAACTATTTCCTACCTACCCTCTTCACTAGGTTGGCTGCGAATAGACTGTATTTCTAAGACTGGAGCTTCTGACTGCCTATAACAGCTGAGCTGCTTTAAGGTCTTGATGTGTACACATTTTTACTGATGCATGTTGACATAATACTCAATTCTTTATTGCATTCCTTATCTATACTTAGATGGTATAACAGAATATAAGATCTATGGATATCAGAATAAGAGATATGGACCCTGTCGGCACAGAAAAATTTATTAGGAGAGAGAAAGATGGGATAATATCTTTAGATAATATTACTGTACTCGTGGATGAAAGGCAATGGAAAATAAGTAACCAAAGTAACAATTAACTGAATTTATTGTTTAAAAATAATTACAAGGTAACTACAATATAACTTATACACTTTGTTCATTACTATTTACATTTTTTATTAAAACTGAGGGAATAACATTTCATAGTTTTATTTATTGTACTTAGGCATAACAAATATATTCTGTGGAAAGATTTTATCAAACATTTCACTTACTACTTCTTGTTTGGCTACATCACCAACTATAGTAGCTTTTAACCTTGGAGGGGTGGTGTTGCCAGTGACTAGAGGATGGATGTTGTAGCACAGTTCTACTTTTCCCTTAGGCGGGATAGTAACTGATATTTTCTTGTATCCTGAGAACATGTAAGCATCAGTACCCTCTACTGTCACACTAAGTCTGATAGGGGTACTACACTTGCCAAACAAAGTGCATTTCAATGGAACTGAAGTAAGCAGTTCCACCACCTGAGGATAATTGACTTTAATGGCTATAGGACAGTCATCAATGGGCAGGCCCGACAGTGCTGTGCTGCTCATCACACAGTGGCTGGTGTTGCTCTTCCGCCGCCATGTTATATTATAAAGACCTACTCTGGTTGGATTATCTTTTGGTTTGTACTTTGCTTGTATACATACTGCATCAGAGGCGACATTCTTTTCGGCGACCTCCAGGTTACTGATACAAGACGACGGCTTGATGGTATCACTATTCCTGAAGCACTCCACCACCTCTAACTCTGTGTTCACTATCAGCAAATCCCATGGACTCAAAATTTTTATTTGTGGCATCACTATGAATGGGTCATCCACAAAACACTTAGCAATGAGTTTGAAGTTCATGGCCACAAAATTTGTAGAAACCTCAAATGGTTTAATTACTGTAATTTTTGTAGAGAACTCTTTAATGCATTCCAATTTAGATATTTCAGGAAGATCAATAACATAAGTTACTTTTATTTGTACAGTTGTAGTAGCTGTTCTGTTTGTTTTCAAATAAAATGTATTTACATGGCTGCCCAATGGGCTAATTCTTCCAACTTGTATGTTTAGTGGTTGTGTTTGTGGTTCACCTTCTTTCAGACTCAATTCTGTGACAGAGTCAGGATTGGGATTGTCAGGGGAACTTAACAGAGATAGTGTTATTTTAACATCATAGATAGCACTGTCTTCATTATTTGTGATTGTGAATGTTGATGGAAACCATTCGCCTTGAAGTGCTGGACTTGAATTTGTGACAAGTAATGATACTTTACATTCTCGCGATGTGATCGAAGCCACTGTTACAGGCACAATGCAGTCAAATTCATAGTCTGCCTTAGGGCTCCTTATGAAGTGCAACAATTCTGGATGGATAGTCGACTCTGTAGCTTTGTTTCCTTCTATTTTGAAATTCAAAACTATCTTGCGTTTTCTGTCTGTGTCAAGCACAAAAGATACATTTTTTATATGGAGATCTGATCCACTATCATGAGGATTTGGTTTAAATTGACAGAGAAATCTCTTCACTTTGCCACCTTGCAAGGAAATAGTAGTGTTACCATCATCTGTGATTGGAATTTCAATAGTCTCTGTGTGACTAGATATGGCAACAAAGGCATTTCTTGCTTCAAGAACTGTGGTGTACAAGAGTCTGACATACAGTTCTAAATCAATTATTTCATCCATCCTATATCTCTGTTGCTTAAATTTGGGCTTCACCTCTAAAAAGCTAGAAATGTTGGCCATGTCTACAGGAACTGTGAGGGGTTCTTTCTCAATGGCTGCCTGCCACAGCTCCAGAGCCTTGTGCTGAGAGGAGGCTGGCAGGTCTGGCTCTGCAGCAGGTATGTTCAAGTTGAGAACAGACATGATATTCCTAAATATTCTATCCTTATCATTGTTAGGCACCTGAATATGTTTAGAGAGTGCCTCTATGGACAACTGAAGATAGTCTTGTATTTTTCCTGACAAATATGCACACTGTAATGCTTGGTTTAGAACATGTGAAGCTAAAAACCACCACTTTTCTCTGCGGTAGTCCCACAGCATATGTGTCAATAATGTGAGAGCCTTGCCATAATCAGCTGAGTAAAAGTATTCATTAGCCATCTCCACCACTAGCTGCTTCCTCATCCGAGGAGAGTGGAATGTTTTGAACTGTGAGATGGCACAGCCCAAGAAACTGATGATCATTGCAGAGTGGTTAAAAACTCTTTCATTATACTGTAGAGCTAGCACAGCTGCTTGCTCCTTTTGAGGGTCGTGTGGGTCAGCACTGAGGCGGCCTGGCCTCCATGGTCTTTGTCCATAAAACTCCACAATGCCTTCCAGTGGATCGGGGGTTGGAGGGTATGCTGTGGCCTCAGTGCATACAGATCTCATAGCTTGCCTTCTCTTCACTGTGAATTGAGCTGCATGTTGGTAGTAGAAGCCAGGGTGCTGGGATTGTATAGCTGGAAGTCCTGCACGGATTGCTTCATCAAACAACTCTCCAAAGGCACTGTACTGTCTTGCAATCCAAGCATAATGTTCGAACAACAGTTCCGTTGATCCAATACGATTCTTATATCTTTCAATGTGTGACTTGAGTTGCGCAATAGCATCTCTAGGCAAATTCAGAGCAAACAATAATTTACAAAGTTTATAATTGATGTAGCCTGCTACAGTTCTTACTTCATGTGTATTGGTATCAACAATCCTTGTCTCAAGTAAATTGTTGTAAGCATGCATGTAGTGCTTGTGTGCTGTACTCAAATCTTGTTTTAACTCATTAAGATAGCCTAGTTTAAATTGATGTCGTACAAATAAATACTGATGAGTTGTTTTATTGAGATGATCTCTATGCTGTTTAATATTTTTAGTTTCATGATGATAGTAGTTCTGGGCAATATCATAGAATGCATTCTCCAGGCGAACAATGTAACCCATGAGGTGATCACTGTGAGGCAGCACAAAAAGGGACTTAGACTGTATCTCACATGCGGCACAAAGGGCCTGCGCGCGTTCCGCGCCCAGCATGTACTCCGAAGGGGGCGGCGACAGCCTGCTTTGGATGACGACGACGGCAACGCGCGTCGCGTGGCCCTCCACGGCAGCGCGGATTGATTGCACTTTGGAAGCACACTCGATGATTTTTTCATTCCACTGAGGATCATTCCAGTCCATATCGTAAAATATGACTACAACCGCGGGTATCAAGGAAACCCGCTTGTGAATCCAGTTTTTTTTGAGGACTCCCTTCGGAATATACCACTCGTACGAGTTCCGCTTAGGCTTGACTACAGGAAACTCGAAGGTATTGTTCAGTAACTTAAAGCGCACGGGAGTGCGGTCTGCGCGGCGGTTGTTAGAGAATGCGTCCCAGATCTCCTTGTGCACGGCATTGTTCACCGCATCGAGCCCAGACAAACCGATCAGTGCTAGGGGCTTCAGAATTATCTCCGACGGAAACTCCGTATAGTCACTCGGCATCGTCGCCATTTTCGTCACTTCTGGCTTTTGCGTCTAACACAATACTAATCGTGGGTTAGTATTTCATTTCATGTCACTATGTATTTGCGTACGATATTCTATTATTTTTACAATCTCCAACGCAACTCCCCCATCATTTGCCAAAATTGCCAATCGCTAATGAAATGTCAAATTCAATTGACACTTGACACCTTGACAGAACTAGAGTAAGGGTGCGTTCCGAGTTACGATGAAATCGATTTGAGCGCGCTAAAACCCGTTCCGAGTTAGCGTGAGTGCGCTAACTTTGGTCTGTCAATCGTCATAGATGACGTCATGACATGCGCCATCTTGCGATAACGCCGACCATGCCTTTTACTAATATCACCGTGATCACTGTCAAAAATGACAGTTGACTGAACTGTCATTTTTGGTAGCGCTGTTGTTTTGAGTCGCATCATATCTATAAACTAACGTGGCTTTTTCTAAATTGTGCCTCTGGCTACCGTCGCCACATAACCAAAGAAGAAAAAGAAATTTCTGATGTTTATACATAGAATTAAGTAATGTTATAATTTTGACGTTGAGCGAGCACTGTACGCGCGTTCACGAGCGTTCCGAATTGATGACAGACCTCAGCTGTCATAATCGTAATATCTAAATCGGAACGCAAAATATTGATGTCAGCGCTGTGAGCGATTATGGCCTAACTCGGAACGCGGCCTAAGTGAACTATGTTCCTTGGAAAGGACATTGACCATCCATATATGGGAGTTGGACCAAGTGCTGCCCAGAATGGACACACAGTGCATTATGTTCCTTGGGCTTATTCTAGCCTATAAACCAAAGCTCGTCAAAATCTATCCGCGGAGATTTGAGAAAAAGTATATTTTGTTGAGATATTTTTATTGATGAATCCATATGTGGGAGTTGAAGCAAGTGCTGCCCAGAATGGACATACAGTGCATTATGTTCCTTGGGCTACTACTAGTCTGTAAACCAAAGCTCGTCAAAATCTATCCGAGGAGTTTTGAGAAAAAGTATATTTTGTTGGGATATTTTTATTGATGAATCCATAAGTGGGAGTTGAAGCAAGTGCTGCCCAGAATGGACATACAGTGCATTATGTTCCTTGGGCTACTACTAGTCTGTAAACCAAAGCTCGTCAAAATCTATCCGAGGAGTTTTGAGAAAAAGTATATTTTGTTGAGATATTTTTATTGATGAATCCATATGTGGGAGTTGAAGCAAGTGCTGCCCAGAATGGACACACAGTGCATTATGTTCCTTGGGCTTATTCTAGTCTATAAACCAAAGCTCGTCAAAATCTATCCGCGGAGATTTGAGAAAAAGTATATTTTGTTGAGATATTTTTATTGATGAATCCATATGTGGGAGTTGAAGCAAGTGCTGCCCAGAATGGACATACAGTGCATTATGTTCCTTGGGCTACTACTAGTCTGTAAACCAAAGCTCGTCAAAATCTATCCGAGGAATTTTGAGAAAAAGTATATTTTGTTGAGATATTTTTATTGATGAATCCATAGTTGAAGCAAGTGCTGCCCAGAATGGACATACAGTGCATTATGTTCCTTGGGCTACTACTAGTCTGTAAACCAAAGCTTGTCAAAATCTATCCGAGGAGTTTTGAGAAAAAGTATATTTTTGTTGCGTTTTTTTCATTTATGAATAATGACTACAAATGGGGCATTTTATTAATTAATGACAGTAAATATATTGAAAAAATAACTCATAACAAAGCTACGTGTAGGTTCCTAATGTAACGTCTAGTTTATTGTTTAGTGTAGGTTAGATTTTACTTTAAAAACTAGATAAAAGGTAAGTACTAGCTTGAATTATGTTTTGAACCGTATGATGATGGTTGTTCTGGAGACTACGAGTTAAAGTATGTCTTCTGATCCTTTCCACAGAACGGTTACAAAGTAAATACACTCTGTGGTGTGATTGAAACATTGTTCAGATCTCAACCAAATGAAAAGCCAGGTCAACGGGAAATGCAGATATGAAAGTCCAAGTTAGTAGCCGAGTCGTTAAAAATAATGGGTAAAACAGAAATATTTACAAATAATATTTTTGGTTTCAAACCAGTGCAGTTACTATTGAACGAAAAATATACTACTCTCTTACCGAGAGGCTATTGGATATTGCTGTTTTTACTGCAAATGCAAACTTATTAAGTCAAACAATAAAGCTGATTTGACATTGACATACTGTATTCAAAACTGTTTTATGTGCATAAATAAATATACGTAAAAATCTTTTTAAAAACAAGCTTTTAATGAACTAAAAAGTACTAAATAAAACTTACGCAAACAGAACTTTAATATTTTCCTAAAAGCTTAAACACAACAGGACTGTCTTGTTTAGTTGAGGTATGCCCTTGGCCACCCTTGGGCTATATCATTTCTCAAAACAAAGTCCAAACACGATGGTGCTATTTTGTTTGGTGGAGGAGTTCCTATAGCCCCCTTTCGGCTTCATCATCCGACCCTAGAAATCATCTCCTGTAAAGCATTTGTTACTAGAAATCCAATGAGTCCAAACAGGATGGTTGTGTCTTGTTTGGTTAAGGAGTTCCAATGGCCACCTTCTGGCTCAATCATCAGACCCTGGACACCACCTTAAGCTATACTACTTTTTATGACAAAACCAACGAGTCCAAACACGATGGTGCTATCTTGTATGGTTGAGGAGTTCCTATAGCCACCTTCCGGTTCCATCATCAGACTCTGGACACCACCACTGTAATACTACTTGTTAATACATATCCAATGTAACCACATACTACGATGCTATCTGGTTTACTTGAGGAGTTCCTATGGCCACCTTCCGGATCCATCATCAGACCCTGGATACTACCTTAAGCTATACTACTTTTCATGACAAAACCAACGAGTCCAAGCACGATGGTGCTATCTTGTATGATTGAGGAGTTCCTTTGGCCACCATTCGGCTCCATCATCAGCCCCTGGACACCATCTGACGCTTTAGCACTTGTCACGATAAGACCAACGAGTTCAAACTCAATATACATATCCAAAATAAATAAAACTACCAGAAAAACTTTAAAACACAAAACACACAAAACTTTTTAACCCTGGGATCGATTTTTTTTTTTTAAATTTTTTTAAGTATAGTTTGGCGCTAGGAACCATTTGGAAGTATTCCCATGTCTGGGCAGCATTTGGTCCACATCGGTCAATATCCTTTGGAATGGTCGCATTCCGAGTTAGGCTAATCGAGGGCCTGCATGAGGCCTGCATGCAATCATGCAATCGCTCACCAGCGCTCACTTTGCGTTCCGGTTTAGATATTACGATGTATGACTCTTGTTTTGGCTTCTTGTCAATTCTTTTTTTTTATAATATAATATAATATAATTAAGATTTATCTAAGTAAAGCCGGGTCGCTTGCGCCATATTTGGATGTTTTAAAAACATCAAACACGAACCAATCACTAATCAGGCATCCGCAAATCAAACACGAAGCGATTTGATTGATGTTTTTTAAACATCCAAACATAAGACCTGTAAATATTATTTGAATAAAAATGTTTTTAATGGTCACAAAATCATTTAATCAATGTCACAAACTCTTTAGTACTCGAATGAATAGGAAATCACACATTTACTGGCCAGCCGGTGACGGTGAACGAAACTTTTAACGTCAAACAAACAAACGTCACGTCACAGTCACAGTGACGCTGACGGCCAACGTAGTGCTGAGTGAGATTTTGTGCTTGAAAATGCATAACTTGAGTATAAAATGTTCTGTGATGCATAAATTCTATTGAATTGTACATTTGATTTTTTTTTTTCTGTAACCAAACCAAGGAAAGTTTGTTATACTTACCTACTATCTTTATAAGTTGCTCCTTCATAGGTCACGCAATGGCTTCTCAAGCTTTAGCCTCGTTAACTGAAACCTACACCGATTCCGAGGGCGAGGAAGATATGGAAGATCAGACGCCAGAAAAGGAGGAACACAGAGAAACCCATTCAGTGCCTACTAGCCCCAAAAAGATTGAAGACAGTAACCAACCCGCCTCTGCTCCCGTAACTCCAAAAAGAAGATTAGTTTCATACGTGGACGACACGGTGGTGTCTGACGAGGAGCCGCTCTCGCCTGCAGCAGAGAACCAAGACGACATGCGGCGCCTGTCCATGGAAACAGACACGGACGAGGCCGTGCCGCGCTCCGAGCCCGACGAGTGCGAGGACGGCGTCACCATACCGCCTGAACCATCCGGGAAATGTCCCAAGGAGCTCCAAGATAGTATTGCTAAGTTTTACAGCCGAATGTTAAATGAAGGACTAGATATGAACAGGATTATACAAGATAAGAAGAACTTTAGAAACCCAAGCATTTATGAAAAGCTAATTCAGTTCTGTGATATTAATGAATTAGATACAAATTACCCTCCTGAAATCTATGACCCACTAAAGTGGGGCAAAGAGTCATATTATGATGAATTATCCAGAGTACAAAAACTAGAGATGGATAGAAGGGAGAAAGAGAAGAAAGAGAAACTTGCAAAAATAGATTTTATAACAGGTGTAGCAAAGAAATCCGAGAGTGATGATGAAAAGAAGAGAAAGTCTAAATGGGACCAGGCGGCACCCAATGTATCTAACAAGCCAACAATCAAGCAGCCCGGGCTGGTTCAACAACCACTCACTAGCAATGTAACTGGAACTAAGGGAACCATTATCTCAGCATTTGGTTCTTTGCCGAAGAAACCAAAACTTTGACTGGAAACAAAACATTCATAAAGTTGATGAAGATGTTAGACAACAGTTTTTGTTTTGTTGCAGAGACCTCTTTTGTGTTGTGGTGGATTTATAAAAGTGAAATAAGTAATTTTTTAAGTAGTTATGTATTTTGATAGTAGTACATAAATATGTAATAAAGATAAAAAATTGTCAACAGTATTGAAGGATTTTTATTTTCTACTAGCTGCCCGCCCCGGCTTCGCACGGGTAGCACTAAGTACTTTTCTACGGCGTACCTACCTACCCTACCTACCCTACTTACCCTACCTACCCTACCTACCCTAACTAAAAACCTTCTCCTGAGAATAAGGAACCTAACAAAAAAAGAATTATCCAATTTGGTCCAGCCGTTTTCATGTTATGTCGTGACAACGGAAAACGGGTTGCATTTTTATATTTATATAGATGTAGTTTTCTAAATATGTGTGTGTTCGGTCACCCTGTCATAGAGAAAATCCCATAATTTTATTCTCATCCATTTTCAGGACTTTTTTTTTTTCGTTTGCAACTCTAGCTAAATAATTAGTAGTATCCATAGTGATGTACACAATTTAATTATAAACGTCACATCAACGAAGTCAATTCGAATATTCGGGACGAATTACGAAATTGGGACGGCATTTGAATTTTCATTGATCTCAGTGATTGATTTTCAGTTCACAAAATACTCAGCTTGAAGTAAGTTACGATAAAAATCACAGAAATTGTACCATTCGCTGCAATAAAAAGTTATTTATAAATGATAGTTTTGAGATAAGACATTATTCATGAATGTGTAATCAAATCATGTTCAGACAGAAAATTATTAGAACAACACTTCACACTAAACTTCTTCTAGTGTTGTTCACAAAGAGTACCTATCACCATTTTACGCATGCTTCCAAGCGTTCTCTGACGGGTTGGGTTGTTAGGTAGGTATTTATTATTCTAAATACATCGTACAAAAAATAAAACTGTCTCTTGAAACTTCGGTTTTTACGGGGGAATGAACAAATCGCAGTTTCCTATCGTTTATTTAAGGTAGGGTAGGTAAGCCATGGATAAGTACTTAGTGCTACCCGTGCGAAGCTGGGGCGGGCAGCTAGTTTTTAATAAATTCAACCCGACGTTCCGGAAAAACCGTGGTTTGGCAGGGCAAGCTTTGGCAAAACGGAGACTTCCATTCTAATACGAATGAGATTAGGCCCCCCGCTCATCTGGCCCAACTTTATATAATAGAAGACCCCATGTGCTTGTGTAGCACAGATGTTGGCGACTTAGATCACATTTTTTTCACCTGTCCTTATATTTATAACCGTTCTTCCTTTCTCATTAACCTCTTGTCCCTCCGTACTCCATTTCCTACGTCAATACTTTCTTTACTTCGTACAAATAGCTTTCGTATAAAATAATGTATAGTCTCATTCATTACTTTTTGTATAGGTATTTAGTTGTAATTTTTCATCATTGTAATTTGCTCATTATTCCATAGGTATGGTATATTGGTATCACTTGGTATCACCTTTATAAATATATTCCTTTTATTATAAATTTATCCTATTTAATTAATTAACCGTCCTATCCTAAATCCCGTTATTTATTTTAAATAATATTTTCGTTTCCCTACCTTTGTTTCTTCGAACAAAAACTAAACGTGACATTTGGCTAAATGCACAAACAGTGGGCGAAGCCAAAAAAAAAAAAAAAATCACAACAAACCTTTGTTTGTTGCGAAGTTCGTCGTTATTCGTTTCGCGTCATTTCATTTCGCGTCCATCTGACTGTGCACTTGACGCAGTTGCGCGCAGTTGGTTTCGGAGTATTGTTGTTATTTACATTGTGGAATGGCCGAGGCGCCCGGGAGCGAGCCCATGGCATCGTCTAGCGAGGGCGTGGTCGTGCCTGACGCGAAAGATGCCGACGAGCCATTGACTAAAAAACGTAAAATTACTGACAAAGAGGGGAGTGACAAGCTCGAGCACAGGCTAGGGGGCATCCTGTGCTGCGCAGTTTGCCTGGACCTGCCTCAGGCGGCCGTGTATCAGGTATTTTAAAACAGCTGACAGTGTCGATGCTCGCATCAGCTGTTTTACCAATTTTTTCCTTTGTTACGTAAGCAGCTGAGCCTTCAGCTAACTGCAAACTGTATTCGCGTCGTGGCGACGCCTACACGACGTCGCTTTTCACTCACCATTTTGAGAGTAGTAGATTGTATGGCGTCAATGTAATGTATTGAATCATTTGGTTGTAATTTTGTAAAGTTGCCACAGCTAAGTACCCTTGATAGCCCTCTGTTATGGGTGTTTTTACCTAGTATTATGGATTGTGTTCATTTATTTTATTATTCAATTAGTCAATGTATGTGTGACCTAGGACCTATTTGTCTTTATTGTGTACATAATCTGAGCAAATTGTCTTAAGAGTGTCAGTACATCTAGGAGTTAAGTATCTGTGATAATGTATAGGATAACTAGTGTGTATGGTCAATTAGCATAGCAAGTAAACTTAGCCTGTAATATACTCTTGTAACATTTCATTTTAATAAAGAAATGTTTGAGAGATTTACTTCTTTCTTTATTCAGAAATCCCCTTTACAATCCCCATCCCAAATACAAAAACGTCCTTTTTGATTTTTATTAAGATTTTTTGTTTTTTACCATATAGTATTTTATAATTTAATAAAAGAGTATTCCTGCCAGTTTTTAATGTTAGCATCATGATCATTTTGCAACAGAAATAAACCTGAATTTCTAAAGAAATAGTCAATTTTTTAAAGTTTTTTTTTTATTTTGTTGGAAAGAGAATCACTAAATGAATCAGATGAAAGATTTTTTTTAGAAAGTCAAAACTAAAATCAGATGTTCAGCATACTTAACTTTGTTTTCTGTTACAGCAGTATTTATTATGTGTAGTTTGATTACAGGTGGCACACGCAATCACGGCCAGAGGTAGACCATGTAGCACACACAAATACATACATTTTAATTCCTCTTACTTATATCTACCAAAGCGCAAGAGAGGCCTTGTGTCTACAAAAGAATATCCCTATCCATATTGGAAGATTTCTTCAGTTCTGAACATTGAATGAACATAACATATCAACATATCAGAACATATCTTTCATATACATTGTAGATATTAATATAGTACACAAACAAGTTACTGTTTTACAAAATATATTTTGTGCCAGCCACCACCGCTCCGTACTGACACGGGTGTTACATTGCAGTGTAGCAATGGGCACCTGATGTGTGCGCCTTGCTTCACGCACCTGCTGGCGGACGCGCGGCTTCGCGACGAGGCGGCCACGTGCCCCAACTGCCGCGTGGAGATCTCCAAAACCTCAGCGTCGCGTAACCTCGCCGTGGAGAAGACGGTGTCGGAGCTGCCGTCCGAGTGCAAGTTCTGCACGTGCGTGTTCCCGCGCCACTCCCTGCAGCACCACGAGGAGAACACGTGCGAGGAGAGGTGACGCCCACTTATCTCACACTTTATCTACTTCGTTTCATTACACACACATCTTCTGTCGTTATCGCGCTACAATGTTCTAGTAGCTTAGCTGGCACACGTTTATGGATAGACATTAAGTACGTTACGACCCATACTTACTTTTAAAATCGAAACTAGTTTTTAATTATTATAAATTCAGCGAAAAGGGGGCAGTAGGTAATTTGTAAGAAAGAATGGCCGTTCCTGAGCGACGCAGTTGCGAGTTAATACTCAGCAGTAGAGCCAGTAGCTATTACATACATATAGACAGTACTTAGAGTAACGCCTACTAAATAAGGCCACATATTTCTTCCCCCAGGAAGTTCAAGTTCTCGCAAATCGTAGTCGATCCGTCCCCCGACGGACGCTACCTTGATAGTTTGGTTCGCATTGTGTCCAGCGTGTACTGTCTGCTCGTGGGCGCGCTCCGGCACAGCGTCCTGCCGCCCGCCGGCCGCGCGCCGCTCAAGCGCCGTAGGGACCGCAGGTGTGTCAGCGTCGCGCACTGCGCTGGTCTGTTCACTAACTAACATAGTTGTATCGCTTGGCAACACCCTGGTGTAATGCGAACCGAACTCATCGCCTGCATTTAGCTTGATTCGTGTCCTGTGTAGCACATCAGATGTAACCCAGTCTTTTCAGGTGGCTTCGCTATCCTAACGCATGATAGTATATTATGTCATGGATTGGAGCTATACATTTTCTCATATCTCTTGAAATCCTGTTTGCAATTCTGCGGTTCCGTCAACCATTAAGCCGGTTGCAGACCAAGAGCTAAGCTAAATGAGTTTAACTTAGCCTGTATAACTGAGTTAGTTTTTCATACTTGTGTTCATAGTTTGCGGTCTGCACACTTGTATGAAAATGACCTCAGCTATGCGAGCTAAGCTAAACTACCTTAGCTTAGCTCTAGGTCTGCAACTGGCTTTAGGCTGGTATGCTAATCTCAGACCCCTGCGGCCGGTGTACAGTGCAATAAGGCATGACGCTGTACTCGCGGGACTGAACCTGAAGCCTGGGCGTGTTGCGCAGGCTGACGGGCTGCCGCTTCGCGTGCATCGGCTGCCCGTGGCTGGGTCCGGCGCACGAGGGCGGTGCGCACGAGGCGCAGTGCGCGCACCCCGGCAAGTCTGCCGCCGACGTGGTGGCCGTGCTGGCCGAGCGCGACAAGCGCTGCAAGGAGGCTAACGTCATCTACAACCAGGTGCTCGACCTGCTCTCTTACGAAAAAATTACCTTTAATGGTGAGTTTAAACCGTGTCAAACACATTATACATCCCCCATATTATGTCATAAACTCATAATTCTTATCGCTTCTGGATTAATATCATTTAACAGACACAGTTTTGTGGTCTCCAGTCCACACTGATCTAAGAGACCTGAGTACATTCCCAATCACAAAACTGCGTATGGTTGTTGAACGGTTACTACCACAAAACATTTTAAAAGTGTAGCGGTAGAGTTTCTTGCCCATTCTTCTCCATAAGAAACTACCTTTTGGAAGGGAAAAGATTTGATCAATATCATTTTTTTTTTTTTTACTTTCAATGATGTAAGGTTATGTGCCTATTTGAAATAAATTATTTGACTTTGTCTTTGACAAATGGTGCTTTCCGAGAGCAAAAACTATTTAAAAAAAAACCAAACAAATCGCTATAGTGCCTATAATATTTGAAGAGTTCCCTCAATTTCTCCAGGATCCCATCATTAAATCCTGACCCGATGACACTGGGACTAGGAAACAAAAGCCCCATCCCCACACTCCATCACTTTCAAACAAAAATATAAATCCAAATGGGGTCCAGCCATCGAGCAATCGGGTAATAAAAAAAAAAGATTCCGGCAAACTGAGAACATCCTCCTTTTTTGAAGTCGGTTACAAATACGTTGCTTTACTATACTAATAACAACCGCACCGTCGAGTATCCCCGAAAAGCAGGACTGAGCACGTCCCGAGAAGAACATTTAATTTTGGGCAAAAAATCGGGGCGTCTGGCAACGCTGGTTGACAGCCACGATCATATTATATTATAGATCATATTATATTTATGTAATTGGCTGCTCAAGCCGTGTAAATAAAATAAATAAATAAAATAAAATAAATATTAGAAACTACTTACTTGGTCTCCATATTTGTCCTAACTTTTGCTACATTTGTCAATTAGAATCCCTGCTAACTCAAATGAACTTTTACGAATGACCAAATTGTGATTGTACCCAAAAACTTAAATATTTAACTCACCGATTTTTGGAAGTCTAATGAAGCCTCTGACTCGTCAGATCTTATATTATATAGCTATTGTGGTTGACCAAAAAAAGTACCAACAATCAATCAAAGTTAACATGACACTTGACAGCATCTTTTGAATGGAACAGAATCCTAGAGCCCGTGGCTCCAACTGGAGCCTCGCGTACACAAGGAATTTTTCGACCGTCGAATAGCGAAAATGACGGACGAAACTTGTGTAAACGAGGCTTAATTCTAAGCATATTTTGTCGCATGTTATGTTGAGGCTTGAGAGCAGTGGCGCACTAACAACGTTAATAAAGAATGTATCGCAGACCTGCAGCTGAAGCCGTACCGCACGGAGGAGTTCTTGCATAAGTTGTACTACGAGACGTCCCGGTTCTCCGCCTTCGGCCACCAGTGGGTAGTAAAGGCCTTTGTCAACAAGAACCAGCGCGACCCCACACAGAGCTCGCAGCGGGAGATCACCTATCAGGTATGGGCCTGCGGCTCATCAGACTGTCGCTCAAACTAGCACTCGCACACGAGGACGGCGGCGATGGACCACGCCGCCAACATAATAGTCAGCGGTTTAGGGCAGCAAGCATTCCTTTGAGTTGGTCGCTCTGATATCGTCACGTCGTACATCATGCTCATGTTGATCGACGTCACGTTATGGGGTGTGTAGTACATGCACCGCGACTGACGGATCCCTGCACAACCTGAAGCAAGTGTTGAGCTACAGTGAGTTGTCGTCGTAACGTCACTCATGCAGCGGCTGCTCTTTTAGACTGCAGAAAATCACTGAATTGAAAATATATCATTGCTTCGCTTCTTGTCACAGCCTCGTCAGGATGTAAAATTTTTGATATCTGAACCAGCGGCCGGTCGTCTTACTACCGAGAATATCTGCACCGTAGAAACGTTGAGGTCGTCCACGGGCGTAGCTAGCGTAGGCAAAGCCCTCCACGGCGTAAACAATGTGTATATAATACAGATACTCGATCATCATAATGCGCTCAGATTGCCCTGCAGTTGATCCTGAAGAGTAAGACGACGTGTGGGCTCAGCGTTCAGTGGGTGGTGCTGCGCGGGCCGTACGGCGAGGCGCGCCTCAGTCCGCGCGTGTGCTGCCACACGTTCCACGAGGACGCGCCCGACGCCGCGCCCATGCCGCTGCCGCTCGCCGACGACAACGACACCAATCGCCTGCTCTCCAACAAGGCCATACACTTCAGGTACCACTACATCATAGAGGAAATAATCTGCCAGTGCCGTTGGTGGAGTCATGTATAGGTCAAGTCTTTCATAACCTGTTCAACGATGCGCCTATGACATAAAGTCTATTCCAATTGTCGTTATTTCTACTTACAGTCGCCGTCAGATATATTGAAGCAGACAAGGTGACCAAATACTTCTGAACAATTTAAAATGTCAATAAGTTGAGAGAGGAGATGCTTGTCAATAATTTATATACCTAACGACAACTAACCCAAAAATATCTGAACACTTACAACGTCAAGTGTCTCTACGCAGATGGGGTGGTCCAGGTATAGTTCGCGTCACGTAAAAAGACCGCAGGCCAGTGGACAACGATAACGATGGTTTTGCGGTTGGCCAGCGCGCTTTTTACGTGACACGATCTATACAACGTTTCAGTTGTGCGGTTGGCCAGCGGTCTTTTTACGTGACGCGAATTGTAAGTTCAGTGTTTGTCAGACAAATGCGTGTTCAGAACTTTTTTGGTTAGTTGTGTGTATAATTTTAATAAAATTATTGACAAGCATCTGCTCAGATATTAATGAATTAATGAATGTTCAGATATCGATGGTAACTTGTAGTGTAAGTATGGAACTTATTGACATTTTAAATTGTTCAGAAGTATTGGGTCACCTTGTCTGCTACAATATATCTGACGGCGACTGTACAAAGGTCAACTTTACGAGACTGTAAATTCAGTTGATTTCAGAAAGACTTATACTTTGTTGGTAAAAATACTAGGAGTGTTCGTAGCGCATCAGCATCATTATAATGTCTGCGTTGTCACAAGTTACTGCCACGCGATTGTATTCATCGTGCATGATGAAATGAGTGTTGTGTGTCTAAGTGACTTTTCGTTTGCAGACTCATAATGTTCCTGTCGTCCAAGTGACGCGTGGGCGCGCGCGCTTCCGGCCGCGGCCACCGTTTTGTACCGCTTTACACTCACACTGTGCGTTTACCAAAGAACAATGCAATCATGCCACTCATACATACATATATTATATATATACACACACTTCATTCAGGTTTACAGATCAATCGAACATCAAACTCGGATTAACTCAATTATCGAATAAAATAGTCCTTACGTACTATAACAGTTTTATCTATTTGTAATATACTAAATTATTTATTTATCGGGTGTATAATAGTTGTTAAATAATTCATGTAAATGTTAGGATTGATCTGTTAAAACGCTTCTCGCGTTATCTACTTTCACACTTTTTAGTATTGTACAGTCCAGTCATTTAAAACATCGTAGGTCGCAAAAATCTGCACTGTACTGATTTTATGGGATGTGGCTAGGATAGATACCAATAGTGTAAAATCTAGTTTGCAGCTTCGAAAGACCTGGAAGGTTGAATAGAACCCGACACACTTCAAACATCGGCCATTTTGAACAAAAAGTTAAAAAATATAGTTTTAGCAGTCTTCCGACCATTACCATTATGTAGCAATGTTAGGCTCTAGCCTCGTCGGCTGGCGGCACACGCGTGAGGTGGACTTTGACATGGTAACAGATTATGACGTGCTGTGTCCTCACAATGAGGCAATATTGGTACTGTAGGGTTCCGCTTGTGCTTTATTAAAGCTGAATAACGACTTCATCCGTCATATTTTCCTCGTAGAATGAGTATTTTGAACTTGAGCAAAAATGGCCAATGTTTAATGGCTATCTCGGGTTCTTTTGGACCGAGCTTCAGCTGCGCTTAAATTTTATACTTTATGAATGATGTATTGCACCAAGTCTAAAACTGAAAGAAATCCAAACATTTTGAGGTTTTTCGAGCACGACGCAGTGTTAGCACAGGTCTTTCGGAGCTGCAATCTTGGTTTTACACTTTTTTTTTAGTTTTTCTTTATTGGTATCTATCCTAACAACATCCCAAAAAATCTGTAAGTACTGTGCATTTTTTGCGACGTAACGCGATTCTTTGTATCTATAATATATGGTGACTGACCAAAAATATTATTTTTCTACCATTATTTCGTATTTCCTAAATTACTTAAAGTGTAACGAATCGAAATTCAAAAGGCAGGTGTTTGAGATTATAATTGAGTACAAATTTATATTTATTGGACTTTTATTCGTTGACTCGTTAGTGATGTAAGTATTGACTTATAGATGATAATTACTAGCTTTTCGCTTTGAAAAGTCGTTTGGTGCGGTTACTCTGGGTGTGCGACGATACGATGAGTGTTCATAAAAATCTCAGCAGTGTGATTATTTTGTTTTTAGATCTCTAATATTATTGTTGCGCGATATTCAAACTGGCAGCTTGTACACTGTACCTTAAAAACTTGACTGTATTTTGATCAAAATATCAGTAACTATATCGAGTACGCGCATTATTACTTGGCATCTGTATATTTGGCAATAATGGCCATAAAATGTATATATGACGTATTCATAAAAATATTTTGAAGAGTTGTGTTTGTTATAAATCTTATGTAGTTTTGCGTGACTTTTAATTCGGCTCTTGACTGTAATAAACAAAAAAAAAAAATTATAAACGTAACCCCGGGGCCGGGTTACAACAATAATTTTGTATAGCTAATTACTTTTATTTACAAATAGTAATAATTTTGGGTTTCCATTAAAGTGCTAAGTTATTGATGAAATGTGTTCTTTTAATTAAATATGAACCGTATTCCTTTCACTGATCATTTTAAACTTAAACTGTTGTATTCTAGCTGAAAAGTATCACTTCAGCCATGTTTAACCCTGTCTCCAATCAATGTTAGAAGTTGATTACAATTTATGTGCAGAAAAACGGATGGGAAATAAGCGTAGACAAATACCTTCTACACTATCTGCACGCTAGAAGAAGACACGCTAGGCCACTAAATATTTAAGAATAAAATAATGCAGTCTCATAATTTTATTGATAAAATAATTGTGCTATAGGTATTACTGAAAATAACCCGATTTATTTCAGTGATGAACAATAGTCTGTTATATCAATAAGGTCTCTGTCTGTTGACGTGCAGCTTGTTCAGCGATATCTTCCCAGAGCTCGACCCGTCCGCGGCGCCCTCGCTCACGCTCCACACGCTAATGATGCCCGACTCGCCCGTCGTCACCAATATGTCGCGCTGGGCAACGAAAATAATAAAATTAGTTGGCGAAACTGCTAAGACGAGATGTTGATAGGTTTCGTTACCTGAATATGATTGAAAAAAAAATGTGTTCAAAGACCGCTGGTAACTAGTTACCTACTTGAAGCACGAGTTGAGAAGATCACTTTGTTTTACCTTGTTTCGATATCGATACCCATTATCCCAGAAAAGTTTAAATGAAAAAATAAAAACTGATATTTCAAGTAGGTACTTAACTACACTACTTACCTAAAGTCTTTGACCCAAAAAATATCATCAAATATATATTTTTTATTTTATCATGTTTAAATATCTCACCCATCACATCTACGGAGTTTCGCTACCTAATTCAATGTGTTCACAGAGTACCTAAGTATGTTTTTGTTTAGACTCTCATTAAAATACAAGTTCATATTAGTATGAAACGTTTTACTTTACTCGAAGTGCGGTCTGTAAATCTCACTATTAGTATGTCATTTGCCTACGAACAGAACGACGCTTGGCATATAGGTACACAGGACTGGTGAAGACGATCAAGTATCAATCTTATCAAAAACTACATTTTAATGTGAAACTTTGTTATGTTATGACTCTGTGAATAGGCCATAAACCATTTTACAACAACTGCGCATAGGCATTAACTCAATACTCATGTAGGGTGTAAAGAGACCCATCATGAAGCGGTCTAGTATGTAGCCGCATTCTGTACAAAGTAACTTTGTGCCAAAATAACTGGAATGCTTCATTAAGAGCATTTTTACACCCGTTGTTATACAAATGTGGTGGTACTTACGTCCTTATCGTACCAGCAGCAGCGCACCGTCTGCTTGTTGTCTGCGAAGTTCGTGCTCGGCTGCAGCTTCTTGTCCGCTATCGTTACTGAGCGCAACACTTGCCTACAAATTGAAAGTTATTACATCATTAGCATAATGTACGGAAATCAGCTTTTATTTTAGGGAGTGACTACCGAGATGACGACTATAGAGAAGTATGGAAAAAGACATTTGCGCTGATACCTAAAATTGGGATAAGGGCAAGAGAATAATGACCATGATGCATGTACGTTCGCAATCGCAAGCGACGGTACTGAGCCGATCGTATGCGTCGATATTCAGCCGCACGCGATCGGCTGTCGCCGTATCCGTCTGTATCCTTTCCGATCCGATGGGAGCTGTTTGGTGGAAATCATCCTTTACTGGGGGCAACTCGGAACTAGTCTGAACATATCTGAATTATATCGATGAGCACTTGGAGCTTACCCATTGCCTTCATAGGAACCAGCCAGTAGCACCGGGGTGTGGTCTATCGACGTGTATGTGTCCACCAGGTAACAGTCGTCAGCTTTACTTCTCTGGAAATAATAGAATAGTGATCTTCGCATTGACTTATACAGTGTGAGTCTTCATAATGTGCACATATCGAAATGAGGGATTCTATGCTTAATTTGACAAACGGAAAAAATATTTAAAAAAATCTATTTTTATTTATTAATTTATTTTGTATTTTTTACCCCAATGTAAAAAAACGGTGTAACTTTTAAATGATCTATCGCGATGAAACAAACTCAACTCCATAATGATTGGTAGTAATTAAGTGTTCTTATAAAATGAAAATTGTGGGAAAAACCCCTCCCAATTAAACCCAAAAAACCCTCAATTGAAAATAAACAGGTATTTCGTCCAAAAATCTGTTTTTTTAATCAATTTTTACAATAATCGTAAAAAAAAAACAATAAGACGAATTTTTTTAAATAAAAAAAAATGGAAAAAAAATGTATTTAGATTTTAATTTTTATTTTTTCCGTCGATAAAATTAAGCATAGATTCCCCCATTTCGATATGTGCACATTATGAAGACTCACACTGTATATTAAGCCTTATATCAATGGATTTACGTCAATTATTTTTTACTAGTTGATGCCCGCGACTTCGTCTGCGATCTATGTCCTTTTCCAGGTCATCATCTACCCATGTGCCAAATTTCATCCAAACCCGGTCAACCGTTTTACCGTGAAAGCGTAACAAACAAACTCACTTTTTGCTTTTGTTGTTACGAAAGAAACGGTAATTTGTTTGTTGTGCGTTGCCATGACAACTTGAATGAAATGTCAATCTATCTATCCCTATTGTCAATATTTTTGGATACACCTATTAGTCTTCAATATATTGACAAAACTGACAGTGACGTTCAGTTGTTCAGCCCATCCCGCTGTCTTCTGTCTCATTCGCACACTCACTTTTCGGAGATTTTTAAATATTTGCTATTTTTTTTATTTTTTCATACAAGCCTTCTACTAACAATAACAAACACATAAAAGAAAGATTTATCCAATTTGGTGCAGCCTTTTGGAAGTAATGCGCGTACAATGTATTGGTATAACATATTTTACGCAACTAAAATAAGCCAAATATTTAGTATTGTCAGTATTCGATTAACCATTTCTATTCAGTCAATTGATTAATGACGAAAGAATTGCATCTTTAGGTAATAGGTAGGTATGTCATTTGCACAGAATATACAAATTAAATTCCAATGTGTTTTGTTATGTGGGTAGAGGTTAGAAGAATAGTTATAGGAGTAAGTTAGCTTCATTTTTCTGACTGACCGACTCCTTGACAATTCAAAAGTGCCTGTAAATGGTTTAATTGAAATAAATGCTTTGAGTTTGAGTTTAAAGATAATTATGTAAACCAAAATTTCGAATTTTTGAACCATTATGATTACTGAAGTTTATAGCGTGATAGGGATAATGATTTTCGGACAAACAATAGAGAAGAAACAATCTTAGGCACGCTCGCTTCGCTCGCTCGGCTCGTGCGTTGAAGGTAACAGTTCTAACGTTGCAAATTTCACTAAAAGTTGACGGAGCCCCGCTTCGCGAGGCTCCTACTTCTGGGTGGTTTGAAAAAAATAACCACGACGGGGATGGGGGGCCCCGTCATCCCCTAACCTGTCTGAGTCGGCGTGCCCCAAATCCCGAGCTCTTGCATCCTAAACTCTCCTAGTAATATTGCATTTTGTTACGATCCCTGCGACATAATTTTTACGACAAACGGCTGAACCGAAATCCAACCGCCGCGCCGACTGGGCGGTCAACAATTACCTAATATTTTAATATAAGTCGCCATGTCATTATTTATAGTATCGCCTATGATTTCAATTGGCCGTTTAATATGTTCGCTAACTTAAAGTAGCCGCCATTATTTAGTTTTTATAATTCCTTGCATTTTGAAGCTCATCTAATACTTATAATAAATTATCGCTAAAATATTTAATCATAAAAAGTGCATATTTTAAATAAGTCCAATAAAATTCCCAAAAAATCTTTTGAATTAAGTATTTTTGTCTTTATATTTTTTGTCATAACAAATCAATTGACTAACTGTTTATTGTCTAAAGATTGTTTGCTGTAATAAATCCTTTCATTAAAAACCAAATGCCTGGTAATATTCTGCCGTGTAAAAATTTGACCAAATGTTAATGAGCGTAGGTACTCAAATCATTCCAAATATTGCATTGGTATAAAAAAAGGTTGCTAGTTTGTATAATGAAATTTTGGCAAACGACAGGCACCCGATATTTTGATCTGCATTCACAGATTATGAAAAAAATACACAAGAAAAAGTAAAAACTTTTTTTGATGCCAATTGATCCTGTTTCTTATAAGGATCAAAAAAGTCTATTGGACCAACTGAGGTTTGAGTACTAGACAAGTTTGATATCGCAAAAAAAATCACCTTTTTGCCGATGGGGAATCCCATCAGGCGCAAGCTTGTAATTAAATCACTGCTTATCTACATAGCAGACAACAACAATAAGTTAGATAGCAGCTCACCTTTATACTCCTAGAAACTTTATCCCTAGTGAAACTCCTGAGCATGTCCCCGCTATCCGCGTCCCACAGCTGCAGGTCGTTGGACTGTGTGATGCAGGCCACCTGCTTCTCGCCCAGCCAGGACAACTTCTCCACCGAGTTCTCCACATTGAGGGAATACGTCAGCGCGTCGTCTTCTGTCAGCTCCATCACATTGAATATATTTAGAAGGCCGTCCAGAGAACCTGTTGCTAGCATCTCTGTCTTTGTCTTGTGGAATTTCACCTGGAATTGAGGTCATTTGATCTTAGTTGCTTAGTTGTAACATGGTGATTGACTGTGAGAAGCTCTTGAGTCGTAAATAAGATATTAAAATGACACCTACTGACATCTAACGTAGAGAAATGGGAAGATATATATCAACATAGACAATATTATGAGTCTTTCCTACCTGTGTGATATCATCAGTGTGCGAATTCCAGTAGCCTCCCAGAGGCTTTGGGAGGCGGTTGTCCCAGAACACCAGGTAGGCGTCATCCTCCACCAGTTGGCTGCCCGCGCACAGCACCCGTCCATTACAGGATATGTCCATACATTCAAATGGCCTGACTAGCTCTTCATCTTTATCTGAAAATCCATTATTTTGTCATCATTATTGTAAAAAGCTTTTGCCCAGCAATGCAAGGAGATATTAACAAGTAAATATTTAAACTCAAACCTATTTCCAAATACAACATGAAATACAGATAAATAAGTCTAAATGCATGGTTTTTTTTGTCTTCAGTGCTCTCTGGTTGATGTCAGCATCGTATGGTCAAACACCTCATAGCACAATTGACTGCATGCAGCCTGCAGTGGCAGCCAGCATGATACCAATTGCACAATACTAGCATCCACTCACATCTACTTTTTTAACTACTATCATCCTACTCTCCCTCAGATACTCAAATTTCTTTCTTTCATAAATAGTTTCAGAAAATTATAAATACTGAGAGGTTATCCATGGGTTCTGTGTTCTCCAACCAACTTGGATTAAGGTTATCAAAATAATCAATTACTTTAATTTAAAAATGGAAATGTGAATCACCTTTATACTCCTGCACACAAGTGCCGCTAGTCCTGGTATCCCACAGCTTCACCATTCCATCCTGGCCAGCCGAGAACACAAGATGGTCCTCTTTGGGGTCACATACCACCTCTGTGAGGGCCTTCTGATGGCCGCTGAGACGACAAACCTTCGCGAGGGCTGTGTTGTTTAACTGATACACCTCTATGCTATTGTCTGATAGACTTACTGCTAGTTTTAAAGATCTGCAGGTTTCAATGAAAATTAAAGTAAAACAGACTTTTTAGTGGTTGCACCAATAATGTGAGTTTTTAAGTAAGCTTAACAGAATAGACAAAGTATTAATATTGATCAAGGTCAGAGAGTGAACAAGCTTCACATGCAAACAGGTGTTTAATTTAAAAGCATTATTTATTAAATTTATAAGTACTAGCATGGGTATAGCATCTTTTATCACGTATGAAAATTTAAATAACATGAGCAATATACTTACTTTGTAGCGTGCAATTTATTAATATAAGATTTTTTAAGTGATACGGCGCTTTCTGTTAGTAACTTGTATTTCTTTTGAAACTGTTTTTCCAGAACTTCAGGCTCTATAGTATCTCTATCAACTTCTTCGTTATCAATGATATCCGCCATTTTTATGTCCACTTAGATAAATCTTATTGTTTTTTTTATGTTATAATAACGTGTTCAATCAGTGGTGTAAACAAACAAACAGCAAGAAAGGGTTATGGGGGTTATGTACGGTACGGATGGGTATCATGCGTGTTTGACATTGACAGCTCGCCACAGAGTGTCAGCGAGTATCACAGCACAGGTCGTCAACCAAACGTTCGGATACACAATATGACAATACACCGACACGCAATGATGCTTTAGCGGTTAAAATCCTAGTAGTTTAATTTAAAGTTGAAACTAAGTTTTCGTGATCGACAGTAAAGTACACAACAATGGCGGTTTCTGTACTAACAAAACTGCTGCCACCTGTGACAAACTTTCAGTTTTTACTCATTTAATAAAATCAAATATAACTGGCAAAATGTGGGTGTACCTCTGCCCAACCCTTCGAGGGAACAAGGCGTGATGTTATGCTATGTTATAAAACTTTATTCAAAGTAACTATTTTAAATTTAAAAATTCTGAAAAAAAAAATCATAACTCGAAAACTATCGAAAATCGCGGAACATACATGGGGGTGATTCGGATACCCCACGAGCCCACGATACGAGGGAACAAAATTTTATTTTTGGACGTGAATGTTCCGGCCACCCTGTATTTAGCTTTTTTTCTTTATTATTCCTTCCCTTTATGTACTTAAACCACAACAGCCTGTAAAAAGACGTGGTTCTCTGTTTTATGAAAAGGATCAACATTGTTAATGAATTTTTCCCATAAAAGTCGCCAGGTTTAAAATGGATAGCACTGGATAGCTCATCGCTCTCGAATAATCGGATTTCTATTTTTTCTTCGGAGAGCTTTCCTCCACTGATTTTCTATTTTTACAGCTTTGGGAAATACATCGTTCCCCGTAATTTTGCAGTCAACAGCTGAGCAACAGGTAACATGAATTAATTCATCGTAAAAGTCGCTTGTTTACAAAAAATACATACATAGTTACAGCTGACAATTTATTGGACTAGTGACAGTAGCACCATCTGAAGTGAGCAGTTGGTAGTTTTTATCCCCATGAATAAATTAAATATTGATTGATCAAGAGCAGAGAATTAACAAGTTTCATGTATTGTGTAGACAGGTGTTTTATTGAAAAAGATGATGAAAAAAAAGAAAGAAGATTATAATTTTAGGTTTTAAACCACAATCATTTGTATGCACATGCCACGTAATCATCCTGCCCTTATCCCAATTTATTTGGGCTCAGGCTTCTTCTTGCAATTAACAGAACAATATAATTACGAAAATGGAATAAGACGAAGAAGAATTAAATAAAAATAAAGATACATTATTTACTACTTGTAGGTCGTTCTGCGATGTGCACCTCGATATCTGGGTCCAACGCGTTCTATGTCTCCTGCGGCTAGCCTAGTAGTCAGAATTTTCAGAGGTATTGGAGGAATGCGGTTCAGCTCACTTGTGGAATCAGAAAACGCCCAACGAATGTAGCGCTCCATGCGGATGTGATCTAGGAATAAAATCACGTAGGTAATCATTTAAAAAATAAAACAGAAATGATTCTTAAACCTACGTTTGAGAATGATTTTCATTCTGGTTGTATGGAAAGTTTTGAATACCTATGAATGCGGATGTCTATAAGAGCAGGGGAAGATGAAACGATGGATGGAATGCGTGAAAGTTGATAAAGGGCGTGACTACCGATATGACAACTAAAAGAAAAAAAATAAAGAAAAAGACATGTTGCGAGACCACAAATGAATTGGGATAAAGGCAAGAGAATTATTATGATGCTAATTTTCAAAGTAACATTTTCTGTTTAGATTTTAAAACATGAATGAAAACTCGTATTACCTATGGCCGGGTCGACGATAGCGAACGCCCGCTTGACACTCTCCACGCTAACAGTCCTGCCCGCGCCATGTTTGCCGCCCAGCTCGGCGAAGTGTTTGCCGCCCAGCTCGGCGAAGTGTTTGCCGCCCAGCTCGGCGAAGTGTTTGCCGCCCAGCTCAGCGACGACCTCGCGGATGTACTTGTCCTGCGCCAGCTGCCGCTGTCGGAACAACTCGCGAGCGAACTCCACGCGGTCGAAGCCTTCTTCATTCTGAGAATACAAGAAGTTGATAATTAGATTCAAATTATGTTGAGGCCTTACGATTAGCATACAAGTAGGAACTTATCGCTTATTTTATTTTACTTTACTGGGACATCAGGGAAATATTATAACAGTCAATTTTACAGAAAAGTAAGAAGAAGCACTCACAGATATTACCTAGATAGCTATTTCAAAGTTCAAAAGGTATTGACGTTAAAGTACCTACGTAGGCGCGAAAATATCCAATTCGATGATGTGTTATACGTATGTACAATGCATCGGAGAGGCGCCCGCGCACCAGCGTGAGTACCTTGCGGTGTGAGCAGCCGAGCCACGCGCACCTCTCGACGCATCACAGTTCTAGGCTGTTCTGACACTAGGTGGAGTCGTCATCAAAGCTGTGTCTATTTTTATATAAAATCTAAAAAGTGTCTTAGTAAGTACCTACCTCTTGAAACAATTTATCCAAGTTGATATCATTGTTGTTGATCTTCAGTTTGAGCTGCTTGCGCACCACGTCCATCAAGTTCTTGATATCCACTTCACTCTTTAGCGGAAAAGTCGCTTTCGATATCTTCTCGAATTCTTCGATTGAAATCGTCTGTGAAGAATGGAACTTTTAAATTCGTTAAGGCCATTGATACCTATATTAAATGGAGGAAGATAATTTACGCGCTAACATCGTAATCAGTAAACATATGATTGAAAATAAGGAGCTGAATGCAAACTTAAGTTTGCGGAGGGCTGTAGATCCCTTACACCCTGTATACCTGCTTTAGACAGGCTCAATGCACTTGTCGTGCAAGCCTTTAATTTTAAAAAGTATACAGAAAACGGTTACCACGTATTCAGTGCATCATTCTGAGCCCTCTTATATAGAAAATTTTCAACGGGTACCTATTGAAAAAAAAATCTGCTGTTACATACATTTTGACCGTGTAGGTACCTACGTATTGCACTATTGTAGGAAACTGCAAATTTTTGTTTTAATAACCGATGAAAAAATGATGTGTAGGGCGGCTCAGAGTGGTGTACCTACTGAATACGTGGTAACTGTTTTCGCGTCGATGTCCCTGCCACCCCGTATAACAACATCATGTTAGAGTTCGCGCCACCACTGAAGTCCTTTTGACGCGGCGCTAGTGTCTATGTCATTGCTTGCATCACATTGCATTTAAAAAAATTAGGTCCACAATTTTCGGCCGGTCCCCTTTCAAGTAGAGATGATGAATATAACCATCAACCATTAAATTTAACTAATATTTAAAATTAACCATGATATTCAATAAATAAAATTAACATTAACGAATAAAAATATCATATCAACTTCTTAGGCGCAAAATTGGCAAGGACGAATTTTTTGTCTGTCTCGATCTACTTATGTCGTAGAAATATTTATTCCGTTACGTGCATTCAATTGTATGTTCTATCTTTGTTACGATAAAACTCATTTTCTGTTGGCGATATTTTATTCTAAACTAAGGTAGTGATATTTTTAACCAATATTTCGGTCGGTTAATGGTTGATTTTTGGTTTAAGTTTATTTTATTAGTTAGTTTTGATATTTTACTGGAATAACAAAGTCGCGTTGTGTTGTTTTTTTTTGTTTTACAATATGCCGAGACGAAATAATGATACCTACATGGAACCATTTTATATTATTGGAACATCTAATCGAGATAAATGCTATAGTCAGTCCTAACCTAAGCCTGTTAAAGTATGAAGGGAAGTTTAACTTAACAATTTCAACATGCATTAGTTAATAGTACTTATATTCAACTATTCAACATGTTGCAGATATTTGAATAAAAATATTAACTAATATTTTCAACCAATAAAAATATCGATATTTTTATTTAACAATTAACTATTAACCAATAAACAAATTCAACCAATATTATCATCTCTACTTTCAAGGCGCTCATTCTATCGATAGTGTCGACGTATTGTGTCTATCTGTGGGGCTACAAATGTGAAGTTAGAAAAAGAAGAAATTCATGTAGGTATAGGTCTACCGGAATCTCATGGCAAATGGAGAAAAAAAATTTTGTTGTGTGCAATACTGGGGAAATTGGATTAAACGATCTTGATACTGTCTAATTTTTATTTATGTCTTTAGTATTAATGAACATGAAGTATATAAGGTATGTGTGTGAAGAATGTTGGTAGAGAGCATTTCATCAAATAGTTCCTTTGCTGTAACGTTGGCTCTACTGTTAAATTTTATCAACGGATCTATTAGGTAGCGCCGTAGCGTATTCGTGTTCGTCCTATAACAGTGGAGCAAACATTATGGCATAGGAACTATTTGATGAAACGCACTCTATACATCTGGTTCTTAACATAGGTAAATATGTTATGAAAAATAAATCAATTGTACATTACTTTATCATGTACTAATTTATTATATATCATTTAAATCATACTAAAACTTAGCACCTCATTCAGAACTAGAAAACGATTCCAAGAACTCCACTTGCATTTCTTGTTCTTCATCAGATGATGAATCGCTCTTCCAGCATTTCAATTATTCTATCTTGCGGGATGAAATCGTTTTCAATTTTCTTTACATGTTCGTGAAAAACCTTCTTCTGTTAATAATTTAATGTCACTTGCAGGCCTATTTACATTTTTGTCAGCAACTTTTTGCTTCATTATACCCCAAATCATTTCTATGGGATTCAATGTGCAATGATAAGGTGGGAGCCTTAAAACTTCGTGACCGTGCGATTTTAATACTTCATCTATCTCATATAATGGCGCAGACATGTTTTGTTTCACTACTTCAAGTAATTGACATTTATGCCAAAGATCATCATAATGTAAATTATTTGCACGAAGCCCTGTACACCAGAAAACAATTTGGTACAAAGCCATTTTCTCCACCAGCGTTTACAATGATCCACCTCGCTCCAAGTGAAATACTTTTAGATGGACCTGCAATATCTTTGCTTTGCCAGCACTTGTTCATATAACATGAACCGTGAATGTAAGTCTCATCTAAATAAATCACATCCAATTTATTATGCTCTTCAGCTTCCTTTATACGCTTCAAAAACTTGTATCTTTGTAGTTTTATGTCATCTCTCTCCATCAAAATAGTCCTTTTTGATTGGCATTTAACATATTCAAAACCAATCTCCTTAACTATAAGTCTGTAAAAAATAATAACATTTATCATGTTACTCAAATGATAGCTTTGTCATTCATCATTATCATCAACAGTCTATATACGTCAGGCACAGGCCTCCTCTTATGAGTGAGAGTAAGAGGCATTATTACTTTATATTTTTCTTACCTCAAAGATTCTCTCCCTCATTCTCCCCAAGAATTTGTGACAGTTTCATTACTGTTGGAATTTCCTTCCGAACTGTATAGAATTCTTTTACTTTATTCCTAATCAACTGTAAATCAAAACTGTCCAAGTTGATTTTCTTCTTCCCCGCTCTCCGCCTTTTACCAGGCGTGGAAAATACACCATCATTTGATGTGCCCTCACCTACGATTCGTCGTATAGTAGTACTAGAAACCCCTATAAAGAAGCTACAATTAAGTAAGAAAAATATAAAATAAACTAATAGTATCAAAACAACTCAGTCCAACTTACCGGTCAACTCTATGACGCGCTTTAAAATCAAAGATTGAGTTTGATTTACGCCTTCTTCTTCCCTTATTTTACGATACACATTGAAAACAATATTTCTCGCTTGAGATCGAAGTGGCTTTTTGGACATTTTCACAAAAACAACAAATTTTCAAAAAGATATCACAAAATCTCAGGAGCGGTTGACAGATCTCGTAGTTTGATTTGACAGGTGACAATTGACATTGCCATAAGAAAATCACAATTAAAAAGAAATAAAAAATGCCATGAGATCTATTCGTTATTTAAAAAAAGAAAAAAGTTCTTAAGCATTCAGAGTTAATGTGATAAAATGCGTTCTTTTTCCGCGTCCATTTGTGTAATTTTTCATAGCAGTTCTAAAACATTGCATTTAGGGGATTCCTATTTTATACATCAATGGTTCAACAATATTTATTGCGTTAATTACGTTGTTGAGCAGATTTTTTTCACCCAACTACGGCGAAGCAAAATGGAGGGTTATGATTTTGACCGGTATGTAGGTATGTATTTTCAAACTTATGAAGTCTAGTCTTAGTCTTAGTCTTAGTGTATTTTCAATTCAGATCGTGATTGATCGTGTATTTCGCAATCAGCACCCTAATTGCGTAATCCACAATCAATCAGAATCTGAATCGTTTTGAAACAGATTGCTAATTCATTGCTTTGTAAGTTCGAAAAACATAATTATATGCTCAACAACGTAATTATCGCAAGGAATGTTGTTGAACTATCAAAATGAAACAGATTAGTCGGAATTACGAAAATGTTTTACGCAATTCGATAGCTGGGTGCCGATATTTTTTTTAAAAATAAATATTATAAAAGAATAAGTTGGCTCAGGGTGGTTAGTTAGTTGCGGAAGATTCTTACGTTCCCGTGACCCCCGTGTAGGTGTGAGATGGAACACCGGGGCGGTTTTTAGTCAGTAAGAGTCTGACAGAACCCTCCGCCCGCCCCAAA
Organism: Eupsilia transversa; assembly: GCA_914767815.1. Lineage (NCBI taxonomy): Eukaryota > Metazoa > Arthropoda > Insecta > Lepidoptera > Noctuidae > Eupsilia > Eupsilia transversa. Next base: position 439,228 of record OU611889.1, read on the forward strand.
GCGGAGGACATGAGGATTGAGGATTGATTGGTTAGTTGGGTGGGTTGATATTCGTCATGCCTTTAATTGTGTAGGTCGTATTTAAGCAGTAGGTACTGTACCTCCTGGTCCTTGCTGTGCTTGTAGAGACTGTCCCGCAGCGCCTGCCAGTGTCGGCGGTGGCCCCAGTAGATATGTTCGCTGAGGTGGCCGTGCAGGACGCCCCAGAATAGCTTCACCTTTATCACTCATTATAATTACTATACAAACAATCGAAAAAGTGCCATTTAATGGCCTTCTTGAAATAAAGGGTTTGACTTTGACCTGCGGTTCGTCCAGCATCTGCTCGGCACCTGCGCACAGGTTGTACGCCCACTCCGCGCGCACTGACGGCTGACCGTATCTGTAGGATAACGTACAGCTTACAAACTGGGCGAATAACAATTTAGGACCATTTTATTTTATTCGTGAGGCAGTTGTGATGCAAACGGTAAATCGTTAGTAAATCTACGAGGTCAAATTAAATTAGCTGGCGAAACTTCATGGACGTGATGAGTCCGGTCTATTGATGATAAACCAACAAAACTTTAAAAATAAAACAACCAACTTAAAAAAAAAACACTACAAACAACGTGATAAATAACTTTATTTCGTAAGTCGTGGCCTGGTTTAGATTTTTCGTTTTTTGCCACCGACTTCCGAAATAAAGTGATTTTTCACTTTGTAGTGTTTTTTTATTGGAAGTCGATAGACTTTTTAGTTGTGGTACCAGGGTACCTACTTAACACAAACCTGCTTGTAAACAACAGTGACAGGAACTACTAACGTACTATTGAAGATAACTAAAAAATTACCCAAGCAAAGTTAATTAAAAAAAATAAGGGACCACCGCGCTACCTTCCACAATTGACGTAAATATCGATGAACAAACTTAAAGAAAAAACAAAAATATATAAAGTCGAATAGAACTTCCTCCTTATTTTATTGGAAGTCGTTACCACCTACCTAGCGTAGGTGGGTCGTCGTGGGCCACAGTAGTGTACCTACTTTAAATTATGGTTTCATAAATCCTGTTTTGTTGTCATTACATATCGATACACGTTAAGGCAAGTCCCACCTGTCCTCAAAGTACTGCGTGACATAGTCCTGCATGGCCACGTCCTGGCTGTCCATCTTGCCGAGCCAGATGTCGTTGATGATGACACTGACCTCGCGCCGCGACAGGCGTAGGTTGCGCACCTTGCCTTCGTAGCGCAGATAAGGTGGAATTACGGGATCCATGCCCTACCAAAATACGTAGGAAACACGATGAAATCCAAGATTTTCATCGATATAATATATAGCGGTACAGAAAGCGGTAAGTAATGTTTTGAGAGAAAATAAGTAGAGTCCATGGATTTGAGAAAATCATAGTTTGGTGTGATTTAAGTTTAAAATAATGACTAAAAGACGGACACTGTTTTTTTTTAAAACTTTTACTGATGAAAAACCTATCGTTTGTCGGTAGGTTTTTCTCGAAAAAAGTAATTTTAAATCAGGCGGAATTTCGTCATCATTCACTCGGACTGTAAAATAAGTACGTGAGTAAGTAAGAAACGTAGTAGTAATTCTTACAAGTCCATCGAAATGTTCGAGATGGTCACTTTCGGCAGCAGGACCAAGTTCCTTCAGTAAGACTCTGAGAATGTTTCGCGAAGAAAGACCGCTCGCCAACTGCCACCATCTGAAAAACATGGTCGCGATCACAACCTGTGCCCTAAAGCCTTCGGTGCATTCTGTCGTTTGTGTATAGGGAGGGGTACTAGGCAGGACCCTGGGTCTTTTTGATTTAACGTCTGGCTGACTGAGTAAGCGGGAACAATGGTATATTCAATGTTTCTAAACCTTATCCTGGGCAAGGAGGGGAGGGGGAGAGGGAGCTTATGAACTCAACTAATGGATTATGTATGTATGTTGGTCTGTTTCAAAAGTATCTGATCAAAATGTAAACAAATGGATCAGAAAACGAAACCGTCGCAACGTCCCTTAAATGGCGAGTTGTTTACACATTCGTGAGATACTTTTGGAACATAAATCCCAAACATAGTCCAGTAGGAGACATGGCTAGACTCAATTGTTGATACTAATATGTATGACCTATCTCGTCCTCCGCCGATAAAGTCTGCGCACAGGTCCCACTGCGGCCGCGGCGTGCCCGCGCGCTCCAGCTCACTGCAGCGCTCCTTCGTCTCCAACAGTTCCTCCTCGATAGAAGTCTTTGCGGCTGTTAAATTAATAATAAAGGCAGTTTGTGAAAGAACACATAACATAACATTATAGCTATACCTTATAAGTACTATCTACGTACATATCGTCAGGTAGGTATATTATCATCTATTGCGATCAACCGGGCACAAATCCGAAATCCAGATTGCTACTGAGAAATTCGTAACGGAAAAACTCACTAACACTTTGCGCGACCTAAGAATCAAACCCAGGCCTTCTGCTAAGCAGTCGCTCTTGCGACTACTACACCAATGAGCAGTTAAAGATTAGATAAAAAAAGAAGAGCAAATTGGTTAAGATTTATGCTACCTTAATTGGATTTAGACATAAGTACCCAAAAGCCGTTTATTATTATTCCTCAGAAGTTTGTACTCTTCCTCCAGCTTGTCCAGTGCCTTGGACAGGTGGTAGTTCTTCGCCTCCAGGGTGTCGTACTCCCGCCGCGGCACGGTGTCCGCGTACTCGTCCGTCATCTTCTTCAGCTCCGTCTGGGTTATAGATAGCTGTTCCCTAGATTTATTATTTTATTTAGTCCAGTCCACTGATTGATTTAATTCTTTCAAGCCGGCGGATAAGAACGATATGGAAGAAAGGAATATATTGTGGCACCGAGGCTAGGGGCTCTAAGCGACCTCTAGCTCCATATTGAATGGCCTACGGGTGGAGAACTAATTGGGACAAATTCTGCATCCTCTGGGTAAGGTACTGGATAAGCAGGGTGAGGCTTTTCCTCGGTCTGTCAGACAAAACCAAGAGCGTAGTAGACACCCTGATTATTCATTGGCCCCACGGCCAGCCAAACAAAAAAAAAAAGGCACAGAAACCTCTACTATTCCTTTTTTTTTTGGGAAAATCCGCATGGACACCCACCGTCTGGAGAGAACGGAGGATTATGTCGGACTCTTACTAACTAAAACGGAAAAACCCCACAGTTCCTTTCACTACCATGAGTCGGGGGCCCAGTAGATTCTCGTATAATCGAAACACTATTTCTCCGGAAAAACCGCATAAATGACCTGCATCTATCAAGCGCTATCCTGAGCACGACCGGGTCTCCGTAAGCGTCGTCCATGGGGTAAGAGCTACCGTCCAGTTCTTTAAGCTTCATTTGCAGGCCCAGGTTCTCGAAGTACAGCGTGTAGCGCGCGTCGCGCTCACGCATCAGGATCAGGTAGTCGGAGAACTTGTCGTCGTTGAGCTGGCAATAGGTAATAAATCAGTAAGTATAGCTTATAATAATTATCGTTTAAGAACTTTATTATTCCTCATTAAGAATTCACTTTTTGAGAAACTAAATTTAGGTACTTAGGTACAACTGTTGTATAATAACAGGTATTATATACGGTTGCATACAAGACTACTATACGAATCTATGTAGGTAGGTAGGTATATGAATCCTCATAAAACGTCATTAAAACGACCATAACCCGTACCCCTCGCGCGCGTGACGAAGCGTATTTTGGAAAATGTCTCACATGTGTGTCGGCGCGGGGCCAGCACCTGCTGACCGGAAGGGATTGAAGAAGCAAAAGGGTTGCAACTTTTATAGAGGATTTATAGCAAATGTTTATGAGCGTACCAAAAAAGTAAATTTATAATAATATAAATAGGAAGGTAGTGAAAATATCAACTAATCACCAACCGAGTAAACACGGATCTATAGTAAATGTTATTGCAGCGTATTGAATAAACAAGGATATTTTATTTTTATTTTTTTTGTTTGCTAAAGCTAGTACTTAGGTATTTTTATATTATTATTGTTATTGGCACATACACCTCTTAAGTTGGTTTTTTGGTAACATTGATGAAAGCAGCAGTAGCTGCAGAATCAACTGAAATAACGAAAATTAAGAGTTTTCCTTTTGGGGACATGAGTTAGTAAACTTTGAACAATAGACACTAGTAAATAAATGCGCACGCCAAAGGGCAAGCCTGTTATGGCAAGGTTTATGTATACTTGTCCTTGTACCTACCTACTACACTGCTTTAGCATTACTTAGAACAGTTTATACATAAGTAGTATAAGTACACAAATATAGGCACAACATTTACACTCACACAAATGTAGAACGACAAAAAAAACTTTATCAATTTCTATCATAATTGTACTTCTCTTTTTATTATCATGTAACTAAAATAGTTATTAAATACATGATAAAAAGAGAAGTAAGTATAGAAAATATAATCATACATTTAATTATTATTTTAATAATGAATGTAACTACTATTTCGAAGATTATTATGTATTGTTTGTCATGAAGTAAATTCAAACGATGTGTAATGCATAAAATACAGAACCTATGTAAAACACCTGTGTTGCAGGGGTTTTCTTCCAGAAGATACTGACTCCTGCAATACAGGTGCTTTCACCTAGTGCAGGGGTCAGGGCTTAATTTTGTTTGTACACATCTTTAATGCCAATAAAGAATGTATTATTATAAGTAAAACACGACATATATGGTAGGTACATAAAAACAATATATATTTAAATAACAACAGAGAGTATATTGACGCCACATTTAAGCAATAGCCGCAGGTGTTTTCTTAAAATATTGTGCTTATCACATTTTGTACACGCTGTCCGTCTTACGCAGTGGCGTGCTAGCTGCGGATTGGTATGAACCACTAAATCTGTGTCGCTGAGTCCCATCTCCGACGTCATAATTCAGCAGAAAGATAAGGTTAACATAAACATAGATATAAAGCGACATGCATATGTTGAAGAATATAACAGTAATATTATATACAAGCTGGATTTTTGAGATGGGCCAGTAAGGGCAGCTACCTTAACCGCTGTAGCTACAGGAAAACCACAGATATATGAATACAGTATATGTATGTATTCATATATCTGTGAGGAAAACGGTCTTATTTTGGAGATTGTCCTTAACTTTTTTAAACATTTTAATCTGCATTCACAAATTTTAAAAAAAAGTACAGTCGGCAAGAAAATAAGCAGTTTGCACAACAACTTTTTTGAATACTAATCAATCCTGTATCTTTTATGGATCAACAAACTCTATTGGACCTGAGAACTGAGGTAGGTAGAGAAGGAAAAGTTTTTTTTGCGATTTCTGGCTATTCTAATACTCAATATTAGAAAGTCAGAAATCGTAAAAAACTTTTCCCGTACATTTCGTAGGAAATGAGACTACAATCTACTTTTACGATGGATAGACTGGCCAAAAAACAAAATATCGGATGTATACGCGTTATAATTTTATTTGATTTAGAACAAAATTCGGATAGTTTGTTTTTTTTTTTTTTTTTTTTTATCCACAACGGGGAAGCTCTTGGCCAGAATCTCACCTGATGGAAAGTGATGATCAGGCCGAAGGTGGAAGTGAGCTTCACCCGGAATCCTCTACCACAGAGGAACTGGCTATCTTATCTCTAACTGCCGGAACACAACAATGCTTTTAACATTGTTGTTATGGCGACAGACTTAGATAAGATGGTGGTAGCTAGCCAGGCGGACTTAAAACAAGACTTAAAACAAGACTTTTGAAAAAACTTTTTCTTGTGTAGAATGCAGATCAAAATTTCTCAAACAGACAGAAAACATTTGAAATGGTTAGGTCACATGAGTTGCCCCACTCCATAGAGTACACACCTTCCCAATTTCTTTCTTCAGTTTGCTAGTCTCAAAAGTCAGTTTCAAGTTCTGTTCCTTCAAATCTTCATTTTCTTTTAGCAACTTTTTAATTTTGTCATCCCTCTGATTTTTTCTTACAGATATTCCAAATACTCTCTGTAAATGAGTTCAGTCTTTTTTTAAGTCACTAGATTCCTTATAAAATTATTATAAAAATTCATTATGATGCAACAATAACAACAATTTACATTGCCCATGTAAGAACAATATAGTTTACTTGCTATCTTTCCCACACTTATAAGTACTTCTATAAAAATAAATCTAATAAAGTGTTGTGTATTTTAAAATAGTTCAAATATCCCTTCCTGCCCTATTTCATACTTAGGGAAAGAGTCCTTCAAATAATTCATGAATTTATAAGACAAATAACATAACATGATATTTATAAGACAACTTATCATGATATTTACTTTTGACAACAATAAATTATACTCAGTTTTGGACTTTGTACTTATTTTTAATAGCAGGTCTAATAGAACTGGATAACAGTCTATTATGTAAACAGTAGGTACTAACATAGATGTAAAGATAAAATCATATTGTTTAAGTTTAGTTTCTAACATTGCATGTTATGGACTATAGATATATTATTTACATAAAATGTCTAAACCCTTACAAGTATACAGTTCTACAATGTAGGTAGAATAATGAATGAGAGATGTTAGTCTGACTTAGTGTGGCTATTCAACCAGATTTGGACTTGGTTCCTGATGAGGGAGATGTCAGCTCCATATGTCCTGCAGCATCCTCCCACGTACCTCACTCCAACGTCCAGCCACTCAGGTACAAAGTTGGCGAGGGCCTCACACTTGTCTCGGTCAATCCAACCTATCTCTGGGTTGTACTTTTCTCCAGAGTTAGGGTATGTGATAAATGGAATGGGAGACTGTGCCCTGTCATCATTGATGCCCTTAAATAACTTTGCAACAATCTTTGGTGAACAGCAGTTCACACCTACAGCTACTAACTGGTTGGGATTCAAGTCCCAACACTTCTTCACAGCTGTTTTGAAGTCTTCTCCATGTGCTAATGAATGCTCATCTTTGCAACTGAAACTTAACCAGCCCTTCATTTTAGGGTACTCTTTTAATATCTTCACAAGCATTTCAGCTTCTTTCAGACAGGGTATTGTCTCAAAAGCTAAGAAATCAACTCCAGCTTCAACCAGGGCCTTGATCCTGGGCATGTGCCACTCCCTCATGGTGTCGAGAGCTGTGACATCTGCATAGTTGCCGCTGTACTCGGAGCCGTCGTGCAGGTGCGCGCCATACGACCCGATCGAGCCGGCGATCAGAGGAATCTGAGTGTGGTGCCCTGTTTCACGACATTCTTCTAAGTATGTATCGCGGGCGCGCTTGGCAAGTCCCACTGCGTGTTTAATGAGAGCGTATCCTCCCTCAGGACTTAAGCCCAGATGTTTAACGAAGCCTCCGACTGACGCTTGGTAAGTATTGGTCATGATGACGTCGGAGCCGGCCCGCAAGAAGTCCAGATGTGTGTTGACAACATCGTCAGGGTGCGTCTGCAGGAACCGCGCGCTCCACAGCGGGTCGCCGTCCGCAGAGGTGCCGACATGGCACGACAGCTGCGTTGAGAAGCCTCCGTCAAGGACCAACACAGTCGGTGCTACGTCGCCGGTTGCTGACATTGGGCATATGTAAAGAAAACAACTGCTTTGGAAATTATTATGCTGTCAATTATTTACATATGCTGACGTCGGAACCAGTATAGTCGTATGTACTCTGTAGTCTGTAACTGTGTATTTGGTTTTTGAAAAATATATTTCTACGAGAGAATTTGTTTGTAAAAATGTTGTTTTTAAATATGTCAAAATTGTCAGCCATTGTCAGTGTCACTTAGTTAAAAAATAAAAACCATGTTTAGAACGCAGTATTTTGAGTAGGAAATATTCAAAGAAGGATTTGGGTTTCTTGGTTACATTTTACAAAATCATCTAGAGGGAAAATAAATGGTCTAAGTAAAATGGATACCGTACCGTAATACCATACAATATTGTGCTACTTACATCCTGTGTAATAAATTGACAAATACGTTCATCTCGAATTTGTATTGCATAATCGTAAGCTTTTTTTATTTCACTGAGGATTCCGGAATATGTAATCGTTCCATCAATTAAGCTTTTAAAAGCATCCTGATAAATCTAAAAATAGAATAAATATATGATAAAAATATACGTAATTATTTTTTTAGTCTTACCTCCATTTAGGAAAGTTATACCTCCAGAACTTCATCGCGATGTAATTGCTGGACTTCTAATAATTCGCTGTCGGACTTTTTAAGTCGTTTGAGTTTCTCTGCTATCTGATTTTCAATAACTTTAACGTGTTTTGGAACACTAATCATAATTTACGAAAAATGTATGAATAATCTAGTAATCGTCGACCAATTCTCTTATTTATCTTTGAAGTGGTTTGTTTGTTGTGGTGGTGATTATCTGGTTCTAGTCTCAAAGTAAGTATGTCCCTAAGTATGTACATGAACATAGAAAGAGCTTTCAGTTTATGGGTTTTACTAAATTGAACAACAGAAAACTAAGAAAATTGAAGCATTCAAAAATACTTACACGGTGCCTGAGAATGGTGCTTTTGCTTTTTTTATTTTTCCGGTTCAACCATAAACAAAACCGAAAACATATACAAAACCTTCAAAAGTAAAGACAACAAAAGTGTGACTTGTGCTGCCATCTTTCGAAAGCTTTGTATTATTTTTTCGTGACGTCACTGACATGACATGAAATAAATTACGGAAATTAGAAATGGCTGCGATGGGTAGTGGACGGGGAACGATGGATTCCCAAAATCAAGTGCAAAGTGATACTGTAGATCGTTTAAAATTGCTTTATCCTAATGTGAACGAAGAAGAAACCCCGTTACCAAGATCATGGAGTACTAAGGATAAATTCAGCTACATCGGGTTGTCGCAAAATAATCTTCGAGTCCATTACAAAGGTAAGAACTTTCAAGGTTTGTTTATGGATTAGTTATTCGCAAAACTCTTCCTTAATGCACTCTAAAGTAATTCTCATGTTATTGAGAAGAGTTTTGTCTAGTTTAATGTTAGTAATAAGTCGTCTGACGTGTCATAACAGCTTGTAGTGTGGTGACTATCGTTGCAGTAGTCAAACAAAGAAATCAGCTGATCGTATATTTTGTAACAACACATAGGAATAAAATGATAGCTGTTTCTATCAACATCGAAATAGATTTATAATGACGGTAGAAGCTTGTAATTATCGATTCCCGTCGGCTCAGACAACAAAATCTGTGTATTATTTTACAAGGTCTCCTCCTCTAAAATGGCAGACAAAAATGTTTTCAAAAGTATACTTTCCTGAATAGGCCCTTACTCAATACTTCCAACATAATGGTATTGTTTTTCATATATATTTACTAATGTTTTCAATGTTTATTTATTGATACATATTATTGGTATTTGTTACATTTATTTGTAAGTACCCATTGTCCAGTCCATAAAATTACACTAGATTTAATATATAAAATATGTTTTAGGATAAAAATATTTTATATTACTTGTGTTACAATATTAAAATAATGCAAGTTTCGTTTTCCAAGATTATGATTCTGTTGCTTCAGTTACAAGGGTCCATGTAATAGATAGATTAATTGATTCCATTTATTGTTCAATGGCACAATATAGACCTCCCGTTACTTCTTCCACTGTTTCTGATATTGTGCTAGTATCGGTCAATCCTAAACAATATTGGCAAGCTCTGCCTGCTCAAATCTTCTAGGTTTGTCTAAGCTTAATTATTTTTATGCATTCCAAACAAAAATTTACATTTCAGCTCCATTTACACTCATTTTAAATAAAAATATAAAACATAACTTTATTTTTGCAATTGCAGGAATGATGTCTCTCCAGAAGTGCATTATTTCTGTACAAATCTACTATTCTGTAATGCAATGTAAATGTTCAGCTAAAGGTCTGGGCTTAGGGGGTTATCAGCAATATCTAAACGTAAAGCAAAATATGATGAGAATTCTTCATAATAGTCAGAAGTACCTACGTACTATGATCAGATTCATTTAATTAATGCTTTTGATGAAATTATTTTGATTTCTATACTTAAAGTACATTCCCAACCTCCTGTGATGACTTTATAGTTCTTATCTTATAATAAGAACACAATATTATTGCTTTTTGATTATCAGTGAATCAATAAAGTTGGATGTTCCCATATATTGAGGTGCGTCTGGTCTTACCAAAATTTTACACCTAGGTAATACAGAAAAGGCAAACAATGATTCTTCTCAGTTAGTAAATAAGTTTCTATGATTTTGACAGTTGTGAGAAAATAATATATCACTTTAATATTTTACGATAAAAGAGTGAAATTTACATTTATCATTTATTGGGAACAAAAAACAACTACATTCAAAACAAACAATGTTAAACAATGATTGCTGCAATAGTTCAAACTGTAAATGAAAACATCCAGTCAAAAACAATGTTTTTCATTCATTCATAGCACAAAGTTAATAAAACTGAATAGTAATTTAATTGACACTTTCCTTCTATCTGAACAAGAACCAGGAGGAAATTCAGAATTAAATGTAAAATACATGATTTTATAGTAAGTATTTATTATCATTTATTTTAAGACTCACAATGAACACCTGAGATTGTAGTTATATTCACTGCACATCATTAGAGGAAAGAGAGCTATTACATTACATTTAATTGTCCTCTGAGGTTATTGTCAATGACACATCAAGTTACTTCAATTCACCATAATACTACATGAATTGTTATGGATATTCATAATTTCAACATTCAATCAAAAGAAATTAAAGTCTTAAATAAAAAAATATCCTACCTCAATCAATATTAATTTGTATTAAAAGATCCATTTCAAAGGAGGTATAAAAACAAAAAAAAACATACTCAAAGAAAACTATTCTTTATGGTTTCACTAGTTCACATACGTACAGTCACAGCTGTATTCCCTGAAGGGTTAGGCAGGGGTGGTTCTGGTCATTACCAACATCTACAGCCAAACCCACATCCACCACCAAACTCACACCACACCCTCAATAGTTGAACTTAAGTCAACATTCTTAAAATCTAAAGACTGGTATTTTAACATTACTGTACTACCTACCAATAAGTAAACACAAAGGGCTGTTGTTCTGTGATGACAATCATCCTAACAGAAATAGTTTAGTAAAGCATTGCTTTATGTCAAGTGCCTTCACGTGAAAAGTCGGGACTAAATCTAGACGAGCACATAGTTGCCCGCGTGCATGGTCCGTTACATACCTATGTTTTTGGCAAAGCTTGCCCATGCCCATAGACAATAAAACTCGTACATAATAAACTACTTAGATAAAAAGCTGTATGAATCGCGACGAAGACCTACGAGTAAATGTGGCGTCTAATAACCCGTCCCTTATCTTAATTCACTATTATTATTTGCGTTAACAATAAAAATAAAGTGCTATGCTTGAAAACAACGCTAACCGGTCTTTCAGAAACAATCTGTGTTGTGTCTGAAAGCCCAGTTAGTGTTGTTTTATGTCACGGCCTGTTCATAGACTAGCTCGGATATCTGTATATCCGACAAAGTCTAAGAACAGTTTGGGTAGTGACGTCTTTATCTAGCCAGTTCGATAGCAACCAGGAACATTAATGGGTCCTTTGGGGACCTTAGGTGGTCCTTTGTTCTGTGTTTGCTTTGCAGTGTTCAATTTCGTCACTGGAGCAGACCCAGTATTAGCGGTATTTCTATTCGCTTTGACAGAAGGAGGTCCGTTTTCATTTTCATAATTCTGGAGAAACATCAGTTCTTATCAGGAATATGTATGTATGAGTTGAAAGCTTTCATCCGCGTTTCCACTCTTTGTATTATGTTACGTGTACGTTTGTACATGATTAGTCTTATTCTTCAAACTATCTAAAGGAGACACCAAAATTGATTTTACTCTTCGAAGTCTTCGACGTGTTGTTTGGATTGTCTTGTACTCTTAAAAAAAAGTGACTAGGTAGAATAGTACGTATATATAGCTCGCGGTCAAAAATAGTCGGAATGCAATGGACGCTTGCGTAAAAAGAACTAAGTAGATTACATTTCACGGAGTACTAGTTGACGTGTGCGTCAGTGTCGTTCAGTGATTTATGGAATCGTGCAGTCGTTGCTGTTTCCGGTGACAGGCAGCTTATGTTCTTGTTTTACAAGTCCTAAGCTAAAAACTTAGGCGCGTGTTACTTCGACACCTGCTTTGGCCGTCTTACTTAAAATCGGCTTTAGATCTCATTAATAGAGGATCTGAAATCCGCCATCCAGTAGCTAAGAACATTGTTATAAGTACTAACTTTATTTGTTCTGTAAAAGCCTCCTGAATGTCGCCAATTCCCATGTATTTCCCGAAAAGCGAAAAATTGCAGTCTATGTATCTTAGCAATATTTTATAATGTACCTACCTGTCGTAGTTGAGTGGACGGAGTAAATTATTTAAGATATTAATTTGATGCAAGTTTTTAGTTTGTGTAATTTTTCTTTTTAAGCATAAATGATGCGTACTATGACCCCAAAAAAATATAAGTATAAATCATTTGCAATATGAATATCATGGTCGTTTTTGTTATTTCTGTACATTTTAAAATACATTTTATTTTACGCATTACATTCATTGTTTGCTGCATTGCATTCAAAATGCTGAGTCTCAAAATATCCATTGTTCGATTCGATCCCTGGTAATTCAGTTTCATCGATAAGAGTTTCCTTTTAATTTTGGGTTTGGATGATTAGATGCAGACGAAGCACAAATGTAAATGCCTGAGTTTTAAAGTAAATTAGCTTCTTCTTATATCTGAGAACATATTTGAATAAACAGGACTTTTGATTTATTGAAGTACATGTCTAGTTGCTGAATTTGGTATTGTAACCGGATTCGTGAGGTCGGGGGCGCTCGGGGCCCTGTATCGACCAGGGGCTGACGCGCCGGTTGTTGACCGACGCTGCGCCTGCAGGCTGCCCGGGTCCGGTTCACTCCGGGTCACGCCGGTGCACTCCGCCTAATTCCGCGTCTAGACTTGGGGTAAGGACCCTGGGGGTGCTTACAATGCAATTTGTGTCACCTTTTGTTGTCTGCTGGTTTTAATACTCCCGCGTGGCTTCGCTTATGTTTGTCCACCCACTCAATGTCGCTTAGCTACTTACTATTTGTATAGAAGTGAGCTCTGGCAACTTTATTTTTGGCACCAGTATGGGTATTTTCAGTTTCTGTTCAATTAAATATTCGTTATCATCAGCGCATTGCGACGTAATGCTCAATGGAGCTGACTCTAATGTGTGTTGATGTTCCCTAGGTAGATGTTGAGTGCTCTGCACTTTTTGTTAAGTCGTATTCATAACAATCATAACTCAAACCGGCTACTGAACTCGACTCTTATTTCATAGTTGAAGAGCAGTAATGACTAATGTGTTGATGATATCGGGCTTGTGCAAGTTGCACACCAATAAACATTAATCGTAATTACTCAGCATCAAGTGGGTGTTGTACCTTAACTTGGAAACTTGTAATTATTCTGCTAGGTACATCACTAGACGTATAAATTGCCTTTCTGAGTAAACTTGAAGGGTACATGAAGGTGTTTCGTCGGACATTTACTAATTCTGCGTATATTCAGAGATATTTTTCGGGAAAGTTGTGAAAAATAGAACTGGAGCGAAGGACATCCCGGTCAATAGGGCATCGGGTCGCTCAATTTATTCATAAACAGAATAACTAAAACATATGTAAGAATCTGGAGTCTTAAAGTAGAATGGATGATGAGCTTGAATGTTACACAAAAACATAAATTTTAAAATTATTGTATTAGAACCATTAGAACGTAACGATTGCTCTAAGAACACCTAAAGCGTCAAAGCCCCGGCAACTTTGAAATTCAGCTCACATTTTGCAATCTCACGAATCACAACTGCCTGCCTGAAGTGCCTGAACTGTTTTACAGTCCCAAATGGTGGAACCAAAAAGATTGTAGTCCTGGAATTGGTAGGTGGCAGGAAGTCCTTGTTGTCGGCTACAATGTGCGAGGCTAACGACCCACGAAACCAGTTAACCAACTAGTTGCTCTAGGTTGATCGCTCATGTTGTCCAGACTGCTTTTTGTATGTTTTCGAAGCAAACTACTAATGTAGTGAGGCAAGTTTCGCCTATTGATCAACAAGTAGCGTAAGCTTCTAAAAGTTTTTGGACATTTTTATGGTTCTGCATTGAGCATTCTCAGTTGTTTTACAGGATTTATTTTCCATCTATTGTCGCAAGATGTTTTTCTATTACATAGCTCGCAGCGTAATCATACATTTTCATATTAAATAAAACCTGTTTACAACAACATGTTAAGTCATTGTATCGTACAAGTAGCCGTAAGTTTCATGGTGAGGGTCTCATTAGGGAACCAATAAAAGTGACAAATTGTTGTAAAATGAGTGCGTTTACTTTTTGTTTCTATAAAGATGGCGTTCGTGAGCAAGGTTGCGACGAGTGTCGTGCGTCGCTTGCTCAGCTCATCATAATTATGTTGAGCATTACTTTATGAGGACCCGATGACTTTGCAATTGAGTATTTATTATTGTACCTAGTGCAAGCCTTTGTTCAACCAAGTTTTGTATCCACGGACTTCATCAACTTAAACTGACGCCGAAGTAAGTTGCAGTAAGTAGTTATAAAACTACAAGGAATAACTAACTTGAATACGCAGAAAGCGATTCCACTCAATATTAAATTCGATCGTTTCTGGTTTTATAACGCAGAGGCATGTATTATCCGATTAATCGTCCGGGCTGAGTGCACCGCCTAGCGTTAGCCCTATTTGTAAAATCACTTACATGCAGAGGGACTTGAAGTCATAAAATCAATACAAATACTTTCTGGAACGTGCACGCGAATAATACGCGACCGAAACCGTTTTTGGCTTGGTGGAAGGGTACCCAGAGCTTTGACTTTGTGCGACTCAAATCAGTCACTGAAGTGAATTTGCCTTAGAAGAGAGTAAACAGCAATCAATTTCAGCTAGCTACGTAAAAGTAGTATAAGAAACTGTTGCTTATTGAGTTGTATTAAAACACCAGAGTGTGTTTAAAAGCCAAGCCGTAGCCGAGTGTTTTAATATTATGTGCAGTTCCATACAATACTTTATCTACTCTCTTACATTGGGATTGAACCTTCTAAATACTTAACGATAGAATAAAAACTTTTTTGTAATGCTATAAAAATGGCGCGCCTCGCGCCTACGCGTTCTAGTAAAAAATATTTGATGGAAACTCCTTGGTGATATTAACTTCTTGGATTTGTCCTGTATTGTATTGATAAAAAAAATACTACACCCATACTATAAATCCTCTATTCGCTCAAACTGTCACTAATGAGACACAATAGATTTTTAATTGATATCTATCAAAAATTGATCGACTAGGCACAATGTTTCTGAAACAGTTAGCACCTGTACCTTTTTAGTTTACTTTTTTGTCGTAGTTAGGTTTTAGTTTTTATTACCTTTATTTTTTTAAGTTTATAATTTGAATTTTATGATATGAGAGTAGACACAGCAGTTCATGCTACACATGCATACTAGGGCCTTGTGTAATGTAAATAGGTAGCTAATGTTCATATTATTACTAGCATAGCGGTTTGCTGAGGCCCTTTATGATAAAAGTTGAACAATAATGAAGTTTCAAGAGAGAAGTTATAATTAGAAATGTCAGAAGTAGGTCGCTTCCATTAGGTTGAAAGTGTTGTTTCAAGATCAGAAGTTTTAAATACTTGTGTATCTAACCGCTAACAGCAGAAGGTGATTAAGTTAGAAATTTAAAACACTGAACTCCACAAAGACTTTAAAGATGCAACGTTAGATTACACAAATGCAAACAAGATGGCTATTGACCACTTGTACAGCAGCCTAAGGAGCTTATACACAGTTCCTTTTTAACCGACTACGGCAAAGCCAAAAGGAAGGGTTATGATTTTAGCAGTCTATGTATGTATGTTTGTATTTACGTGTTCCACCGTAGCGCCTAAAATACTGAACCGATTTTGATGAATGAGGTATCTTTAATATTATTCCGCATAATGGTCCGGGGGACATAGGCTATACGGGGTGGATTTTTTTGACGGGGCAGTAAGAGTAGGTACCTAAACCGTTGTAGGTACAGGAAAACGCCCTTGAGAGACAGTCCTAAAGTTTTTGAGACATTTTGAGTCTCATTTCCTGCGAAATGTATGGGGAAAGTTTCTTGCGATTTCATTGCGATAAAATAATCCAAGGTTCACCTCCAAACCAAAAAATAAACCGCTGTTATTCAAAAACTACTTCAAATTAGATCATGAAACTGCATAATAAATTAACTTACTATAAAGGCTCGTGTATACGCGCTTGGCGCGACTTATCGCGCGTCGCGACACCGGTAGTTGTTCTACCTTGAAGAAATTGTATTATTAAAGTGGCGTCGTGCCTGTTTGTAGGACCCTTAAAGCAGATACTGTTTTTTTTTTAATTACCATAGTTTCATAGTTTCGCCTCGACAAGAAATTACCTTGTATATATAATTACATAATATATTGTGGGGGAAGAAGGAAAACATCGTAAGGAAACCTATGTCCAAGAACTAAAAATTCAAAGACATGTGACATCTACCAGTACCAACCCGCACTGGGCCCGGGGACAGGCTCCAATCAGTGGCGGACTAAGCCTGTCGAAGGCCCGGAGCGGCAAAACAAATAGGGCCTAATTGTTTTGCCGCTATATGCCCCCGACAGGTCTCCTCGGTTCCTAGTAACATATAGTTTCGGAAATAGGAGTTGCTATATCGAATGAATGCAAAAAAGTTTGAGAGACAGAAGAATATGCGTAGGATGATGTAAATTTTAGCACCCTACATTTATATTTTGCATAGGTACTTTCTGGGCTTCCAACTTCAAACTGTGTCTTACTGTATTAATAAAAATTTGAATAATGTATAATAACACATCGACATAAAAATACAAAACACTATGGGAAACAGATCGTGCTTTTTATAATAAGTATTCACTCGTGCGACAAAAACAAACTAGATCCAAGGTTCCTGATTTCACAGCGACAGCAACCAACAAGTTTTTAATATTATATTTTTGTCATGTCCCAGATGACATGTAAAGCACACTGAATAATTCATCGTTAAAATTAAAAATTAATAACAACATCGGGGTTACTTAAATTTAATTATTGTAGTTGTAAAATAGGTATCTGGACTACTTATCTGCTATATTTTTATTAAATCCGTAAATTCCACCTCAATCCTTGTAAATCGATCCCAGATATTACAGCTAGCTGTAGCAGCTCATCTAATACCGTGGGTGAAATAAAAAGGATTGAGTTTTAATTGGAAGCTGCTCGATATATTGTCATGGTAGAAACTAGCGTCCATGCTATCGAGAAAAGATCTTACGAGAAGCATAATGTAGAAAATATGCAAGTAAATGATGAATACGGTGTCACTGCATCCTTCTATGGGAGAGAGTGCGTTACATTCAACACAAAAGCATAGTAGGTCGTTGCCCATTTTTCTGTGGGAATCACTTGAGGAGCTAGAACAGGGCCGTGAGTGCACTGGTTCTTGTGTCGAGTGCTTCGCTTTGTGTATGCGCTGCACAGATCAATGCGCAGAAAAGATTTATTGGCTTCGCGCTTAGTTTCCAAGTTACTTGTTTAAGATGGCAACTAGACTGACCAGAACCAATACTTTCCAACAAAAATTATCAAACAAAAATGATAACTCCCATGTAGGGATCAGTGCCTTGTCCCCACATACGCTTGGCGACAGATTCTCTATATGTTTGTGTGGTCCACTGCTCGGCGCTCGACTGAGGACGACCCAAAGCCAATTAAATTGTTGGCAATGCGAACTATTATCTTGTTGTCTATTTTCCGTGGAAATCCACAAGAGGTTTTCAATGGAAGTGTAGGTAAATAAGTGATCAGTTCTTCACATGCAGCGTTCGTGTGTCTGAAGGTCTACTGGGAGCGGATAGAGGTCGCGTCGAGGTTAATTTCTTGTTGGAAACAATTTCCATTTAATAGAACGGAGACTAAAAGTTATACTTGATGGGGGCATTATAGCACAGAAGGTTTATACGAAGAGTTTTATTAACAATACATTATATAATAGAATAGCACTAGTCTCACCCCTTATTACATGGGACTTAAACATAATATACACAGCTTTATCGTGGGTTTCTCACCATGCATCCTATCAGTTGCAACAGCAAACATATATTTTTGGCAGTGCGACCATGGTTGCGCCAGCATGGTCTCCTAGTGAGATATCTGCCTAATCCTTCGGGGAAACAAGACGTGATGTTGTGTTATGTTTTATTAATAACCCAGAAACAATATTATATTATACGTTTCAAAAGCATACCGTTAATATTGTGGCGGAACTTGGAAGCCATGAGCCCGAAGACGCTCCAGGGAAATGTCAAGTAGTCTCGAAAGCCACAACAATTTTGTTTAAGAGGGTTTATTCTGAAAGTTGGCAACGTCGCAAATAGATGTCAAATATTTCGCTGTTTTGATTAATTTGATAATATTTCTGTATGGAAATAAGAAATGTGGCTAACCAATTGACTAGAATATTGATTATGAAATGCAATAATTAATATCGTAACACCGAATAGTTAGTTTTAAATGTAAAAAAAGTATTTGGTAACTTTCCAAATGCCTTTTTTTCACCTAAAACGAGTACAACATCAAATTCAATGTTATAATTGCAATTCATTATTAATATTCTAGTCAATTGGTTAGCCACATTTCTTATTTCCATACAGTATTATTTCCAAATTAATCGAAACAGGTAAATATTTGACAGCTATTTACGACGTTGCCAACTTTTAGGATGCACCCTCTTAAGTAGTTACATGATTTGCGAAAACTCAGGCGATATAGCGCGGTAACAGAACTTTTTAAATACATTCCCACAGAGTTGGTCAATATCTGTGAAGAAATCCAATTACAGTTTGCATGATCTAGGATTTTATATCCAACCGATCCGTATTCGCTCGCAGTGTCTCCTACGAAGACAAAATCTGGAATTCATTAACTTGTAAATGATGATGTTACAAGTTTAGAATAGTCATCGTATATGACTGATGAGATATGACGCTAACAACTCAACTCGAACTGCCAAATTTATATTAAACTTCGGATCTGGCACTCAAGTGAAGATGATTTCAGCGATAGTATTCATGAGTATCTTGTTTGATGTGCGGTGATAACATTTATAATATTATTGGTCTCAGCGATTTCACGGTCAAAGATCACTCTGTATTGGCAATTGTTTATCTGCAACCTGTTCCGACGGTTCAACCGCTGACTCCTACTATTGCTCGTCATAAAGATTATAAATAAACCGCCTCTGTGGTCTAGTGGTTAGACCACCTGTCTCAGACCAAGAGGTCCCGGGTTCGATTCCCAGTGGGGGCAAAATTTTCTGCTCGGTTTGGTTGGTGGTAGGGCTTGTTTTAAGTCCGCCTGGCTAGCTACCACCATCTTATCTAAGTCTGTCGCCATAACAACAATATTAAAAAAAAAGCATTGTTGTGTTCCGGCAGTTAGAGATAAGATAGCCAGTTCCTCTGTGGTAGAGGATTCCGGGTGAAGCTCGCTTCCACCTTCGGCCTGATCATCACTTTCCATCAGGTGAGATTCTGGCCAAGAGCTTCCCCGTTGTGGATAAAAAAAAAAAAAAAAAAAAATACTTTGATGAAAGCTTCCCGAAAAAAATATGATATATATAAAGCCTGAATGGTCTAATTTATTGCGCTTAATTTATATGGTTCAGACGAATGCTGTGGAATCAGCTGTCTAGACAAGGCACCCAAACATTTGGCAAGGTTTAACTTTTGTCCTGCAATTTTGTAGGCACTGGCAGATCCGAATAGATTCACTATCGCACCGCTCAATCTGCCTTTTACGATATACTTTCACAGTGGCCGAACAAATTTATGTTTCCTCTCAGTCCCCTCACAAATGGCAAGAAAGATTTTCACTTACACTTCCTTGGAGCACGATAACATCACCCGTCACTGCTCTTGATGAACTGTTATTCTTTGCATCCGTGCAGATGGCGTGAATATTTGATATGTTCTATTATGTTATTGTGAGACCTTTTTATCTTTAAATTACGCATCCCAATTATATTATATGGTTGTTTGGAATATCATCTCGTATAACAAGTTACCGATGTTAGACAAGGGGTGTATTGGTAATGAGGTCACACGCAGAAGGGCACCTCGCCGACTGCTGCGTAGACGCGCACGCGGGTGACATGATCTATGATAGTATGAATGAATGCTCGCCAGCTACGTGAACTGGTTTAATTAGCGGCGGTAACGATGACCCGGTGACGTCTGAGATAAAAGGCGATGATACTATTGGGATTGTTCTCTGTATCATACAAATTGTTGCACACGATTTCTCGTTGGAGGCACAGCTTTCTTCGCATCGAACAGTATAGAAAATGGATGGTTCTCGGATAAAACACACCTTGAAGACTACTTTGTGTTGTCGGTTTAGATAACAAGTGGCACTTATTCAATGTAACAAATAGCTGATTTGATTTGTCCAAATATTCATATTTGTGTTTCAAGCGATGGAGTTTTGTTGTATTCGTGGCTTCATTGATTAAAATGTCGATATTCTCGTTCGTAAAGTCGCTTCTAATTTTGGATCAGTTTCTATACTCACTGCCACACTGGAGTGCATGTATAATATATTATTTCAGCATTTCCGGCTATGAAGATGTTTTTTGGGTAATTAAAATACGCAACAGATCAGCGGCGTGTGTCGTTATATCACGCGTGTCTCCGCATCCATTGTGTGCCAGTCGATAAAGCATGCTTTGAATATAATTTACTTCCACCCTTTGCTGATCAGCAAATAACACTGCGACGCATTGTTCTCCACGGCCGCTTCTACTGCGCACTGTTTTATTTTTACATAATTAGGCATGCTATTATTTAATTCACATTATATTTTACGTCTCTTCGATTAAGGCCTCTCGCACCAATAACTACGCAGTAGTCTTAACGAAACGACTGAACCTACGTATAAAACATCAGATGTTTCGGATAGTAAACAGAGTATTAATATTTATAAGAATTGTAAAGTTTATAGAGCCGCGGAGGAGCGACACCGCGCTCGTGTCACGGCATCGGCACCTTGCCAAATGTAACATTTTGAGATTAAGGTTAATCGAATGTTGTTTTTTTGATGATAGGTATTTTAACAAGCGCCTATCGATTCCGCTCGTGTTAAACTGGCTTTCATGCACTCGAGTAGGCGTCGCTATCGCTACGTCAGAATAAGACGTAGTATGTCGGTCTTCACCGAACAAAGGAATCAGGGGGAGGAATAGAGCGATCACAAACATAGCAACGCGGCAAAGAGCCGCCCTTACCTTGCTTTCAAAATGGGACCGAAATGGTGCATCTACTAACTGGGTCAAGCTCGCTTGCGTCGGGTCGCCCGCCACGTGCTCCCCCCCGCTGTCACTTCCCCCTCTTGATACTCCTCATTCACAAATACACCCAAACTTGACGTGCTACCGTCTATTTTTCCTTGTGTCTATTTCTAGTATCATCGGCCTTGTCGAAGCCCTGATATACGAATCTAACTAGCTCAATTCCATGTGGAACTCTGACCCTTTGTGTTAGAGTAACATTTTGTTGGACACGTAACTTTTGTAATTAGGTATAACAATGAGTGTTCATAATGACTGAATTGTTTTTCAAGGAGCGCTGAGTATTTGCATTTAACATTTCTGCGGTCAGGAAGTCGTGCTAGGATCAGTTTCCCGGTGCCTACTGTTCCAAGTGTGGTTGTTATATTAAAACCAGCCTTGTTAAAGTTAGCGAAGTTTTTCAAGTTGTTGTTTTTCAAGAAAACGTAGTAGAGAATTTCCTCCTTTTTGGATAACGAAAAAAACAATGCCTGCTCTCAAAACTAGATTTATTATCATTTTCGCTAAAGAGACCAACTTTTCTCAGGAACAAAAACATGTTTTTTTGCGATAGAGCTCTTTGTGAAGCAGCTTGTCCGGGGAATTATTACCACCACACCTATCTCTGACCCCCAGCAGCATAGCTGTGTTCCAGTTTCAAGGGTATGTCTATAGGTACTGCTGGTGTAATAGCTGACACCTGAGACGTGTGCTTTGCGTCTGGGGCAATGGCAATGCAGCTGCTACATCTCTGGTATTGCAGATATCCAAAGGCGGCTTCGATCAGTAACCATCAGTAGACAGGTGGCCAGGTTTTGGCTTCTTTGCCATCCAATAACAAAATACTAAGGAATTAAGCAGGGCCCTATCACTATGAATTTTATGATTATTATTATCAATACATACATGCGTCGAATACAGCTACGTGCGAATGTGAATTGTAATTGGATAAGTAGTAAGTCGGCTGAGCATAATTATGCAACAGAGCGCTAGGTTGTGATAGTGAAAGTTAGCCCGTTCGTGACATACTTTTTCATTTACTGCCGTTATTCAAAGTCCCCATTTTTCTTGCGTCACAGCGACAGTTTAATAGTCCAAAATATACAGCTCACTGAAATGCCGCCCTCGCGTTTCGATAAATAAAGGGACATTTGAAACTACTCCTCTCGTATCTATAGTTTCCGTTTCCGTGTTAAACCTGGTGTGTTCAGCTTTTTGAAGCTATGACTGCGCTTGTCTATACATTCCTGGACTAAGTAAAATCCTTTTGATTCCATGACTGTCCGCAATTTAGTTTTGCGGTATCTGTGTGTTTATGAATACAATAACACGTACATTGTTAGTATCCTGGTTCCTATAGGTATTTTGTGCTTTTAAATTTCTCTTTTAGTCCAAGTTAAAGTCAATGGTCCAATATTCCAGAAGTACTATTGGAGGATGCAGGCTAATTGTGTATGCTATCCTATTCTTTTTGTACCAATTGTTATATCATATTCTAGTTTGGGCGTGCCAACAGAATTTATTATTTCAAGTCGACTCACAACGCATTAGATACGTAATAATATGAATACAAACTGTTGCTTACATTACGTAGCAGTAGTCTCGACGAATAATTAATTGTTACACTATTATCGGAATTAACTGAGTGAAAGAGGTCAGAGAGTGCTTATCGCGTTGTTTTTATCGATGCCAAAGTAGTCTGTGAGGCGATGTAGGCCGAAGACACCCATTGCCAGGTCAAGTTCAGTCTGCGTTGCCATACGTCTTCTACACAATCTTTTAAAAGTGCAATTTTTTTTTTGTTCACTACCGTTATTTGTGTTTTGTAGATATACCTATGTAAATATTGATAACTTGTGCCGACGAGTCAGGTGTAGTTTTTCTCCGAGTCTGGTCAATTTATTCAGGCGAAACCCGTGTCAATATTCGTAAATAAAGTTGAATACGTTTGGGAAAGTTCTTGTCATTTACAGAACTGGATTGTGTCAGATAAGGTTCTTTTCGTGTCCACGTCTTTTATTGTTGAATTTCAATATGTGTGGCATAACTTTGATCAATAAAGTGCTGGTCGGGTTGTAAGCTGGAAAATAATTTCCCAGAGTGTGCGAACCCGTTCATTCCAGGAAGCCTTCGTTATTTTCAATATTCATGCTAGCTTTGCATCCAGTAAAGAAGTTCTATTTTCAGTTTCCTGTGTATATTTCTAACTTGTCTCTATGTTTGGTTTGTTTTATTCTAGTTGATAATTACTGAGAATATTTAAATGCAAGGCCAGCTATAGCCGTAAACGTAGTTTTATCTTTTCATAACAGTCTCAAAAACTCACCGGCTTCTCTTTTTAACTTTTCTATCAAAAGCATTGACATTGATAAAAGATAAGCTTGCTCATTTCGGAGTCGCTGCAGAACCGCTGACGCTGCTGATTAAGTGACAGTGTGCAAGGTTAGTATGACATACGAAATACTTGATTAAATATGATCGTATTGAAACCCGAGTTCTCTCCTTGAGTGAGGTTGTGTATTGCGACACCGACATTGATTACCTATACATATATTATATCACGCTTCTGCATGAAATTGTCTTTGTCTTTGTGCAACGGATCGGTGCAGTTCTAGGAGTACATCTGAACTAGAATCAATCACGTTCGTTAAAACAAACAGCACCTTTCATCCGCTTCATACGTATCTAATCGATTACATGAGATCCAATGGGCGAAATATCTCAACGAGAGTTTTGGACGCAGGCTGCCTGAGATACATTAATTTACGTGTAGGGTGATATATTATTCAGACGTTGTTTTATTATATTCCTTCCTGGAAATTTTCATTTTGTGACTGTCTCAGTCAAGACAAAATACAGGGTGGCCGGAACGTTGACGTCCAAAAATAAAATTTAGTTCCCTAGTATCGTGGGGTATCCGAATCACCCCCATGTATGTTCCGCGATTTTTCATAGTTTTCGAGTTACGTTTTTTTTTTCTTTCTGTTTCTGTACAGCTTATTAGTTACTAGCTGCTGCCCGCGGCTTCGCCCGCGTGAGTGTCGGAAATAACCCCATACATCCCCATGGGTTTTAAGTATAAATATTGAGTTTCGAGTTAATCGGACAGCGCGTTAAAATTCTTCCATACAAACACTGACACCCCCCAATCCCCCTTTAGGGGGTAATTTAGACGAAGGAGGAGGCGGAGCGCGTGAGGGAGAGGCAAAGTTCGCGCCCTCACGCGCCTAGCCGCCGTAGGAGACGCCCTGGGCGTCGGGACTCCTTGGAGGATTCCCGGCCACCGTAGGCGCGGGCTTGCGGGCGGTGAGCAATGGGTAGCTCGCCCCCGATAAGGACCAGGCCCGGGTCGACGGCGCGTCGTGTTCCACGCGCGCCTCAAAGAGATGTCAGCAAAACTGACGGGGTCCGCTAGGACCGTTGCCCGCCGGGGTTGCGGGTAGTCCTAAGTGGAAACCGTGGCCCCTGGCATGGCAAGGGAAGGAACACGGGTGGGTTTTAGTCAGTAAAAGTCTGACACGCCCTCCCGCTCCGCCCAGAGCGGGAGAAGTCATTGGATGACTTCCAACCCAAAAAAAAAAAAAAAAGAAAAAAAAAAAGGGGGTAATTTAGAAAAACAAAAAACTACAAACTTTATAATTTATTTAGATAACTATTCGTGCGAAGTTTCGTGTTTAT
This sequence comes from Eupsilia transversa, assembly GCA_914767815.1. Classification (NCBI taxonomy): domain Eukaryota; kingdom Metazoa; phylum Arthropoda; class Insecta; order Lepidoptera; family Noctuidae; genus Eupsilia; species Eupsilia transversa. The sequence continues at coordinate 464,322 of OU611889.1, forward strand.
TACCTCAAGGAATAAGATTTTTCATACAAACTTTCATCCCTTATTTTACCCCCTTAGGGGTTGAATTTCGAAAAATCCTGATACACATTATTCTTAATTTTTGGGTTTAAGTATAAATATTGAGTTTCGAGTTAATCGGACAGCGCGTTAAAATTCTTCCATACAAACTTTGACACCCCCCACCCGTAGGATAGGATACTTTTCCGGGATAAAAAGTACCCAGTGTGGTGCCCAGGATATTAAAGAATAATTATACCAAGTTTCATCGTAATCGAACCGGTAGTTTTTGCGTGATACTTGAACAAACAGACAGACAGACAGACAGACAGACAGACAAAAAAAATTTTAGTCACACTTTTGGGTTCGGTGTCGGTCTAGTAACACCCCCTGCCATTTTTTTTTTTGATATTTTCAATGTACAGAATTTTCACTTCTACAGATTTATTATAAGTATAGATTACATTTTCTTCGCAACAATTTAGCTTCTTAAATCTTTTCGAAACCCGTTCCCCATTAATCAGCAAAAATATACTTATTTCGGTAAGGTGCGTGAAGATTTTTTCGCCTACTGAAGGTTGAGTTGTTCCTTTTGCATATTCAATAAGCGTGCCACTTGGTACAAACTTATGATTAGCGAGGCAGTAGTCTGAAAGCAATCAGTGGTAGGCACGCGAGACATGGCGTGAGCTCTAGCATAATATGTCTCCATATAAATTGACGTCGACAATCTCGTCTCAGAGGTTGCACGCATCGCGTTTTATTTCCCAATTTTTTTTTCGTTTACTTTACTATCGATGTTTTGTTGGGTGGGGTACCCAATAAAGCTTTTAGTTGTGGTTGACCAAGGTTTTAGGATGTTTTCCCTTTGACACCACACCGGTAGCTCATATCAATAAAATAAGCCGTCACACTTAAAAGTATACATCCATAATCTTGAAAACTACTGAACCGATTTCAGAGAAATGCGTGGACAAACATACATACATACAAACATACACCTATAACATTTTGTATGTGTGTTTGGAAGCCCTAATAGATTATTATATGTGAATATATTGAAGTTACAATAGAAAGAAAAATGTGTTTATTGGCAGAGAAAAATACATCTTAAAACTATAAAGAGAGCAGAAAAATACATCTTAAAACTATAAAATAGTAGCTCAGCATAATATTACAATAATATTACATTCATACGTGTCGAATTGATAACCTCTTTTTTTTTAATCGGTTAAAAACTAGATGAGCTCGGCGTTACCTATCTGACTACTCAGAGAAGAAAGGCCGAAACAAACTTAGGGGTCTCTTTTAAAGTCCAGACATAACCTCATGGAACAAGTTTATTTTATTTTCATTGAAATAACACACAATTAGCTGTCAATAAGACTAAAAACCAAGGAAATGTAAAATGTAACGGTACAAGAATGAGTGCACAATAATGGAAAGCGACATTAAGTCGCGTCGTTAACTTGAACGGTTATGACGCCGGTGAATGTAAGCGAAAGTTAGGCATCAAAACTGAATGAATCCTAAGCAGCGAATAGATTTGACTTGGCAGCGGAAAATGTACAAATGACTACATAAATAAACGTGGGATACTGGCGTATCAGCTACGCTTGGCAGGCCAATAGGTGATTACAATGTTATTAGTATACAGGTGAATGCTGCCCAGCATTAATGCATATATGTAGGTATATGATTTCGGAATTACCTGTTACGGCACAAGCGCTGAAGGAAATAGTCTGTCGGTTCTTATGCCTAGTTGCCATGGCATTGTCAATTGTGTTATGGCTATTTTTGCAAAACCATTTGCTCTAAAATTAGTACAGAGTACAGCGCTTGGCTCGAATTGACTCCAAAACTCATAACTTGCCGTTTCGGATCCGTAGTTCAGCTTCACAGTTTCTGGCCACCGTCCCGCTGGAATCCTAAACACGAAAGATTAATGAGCATAGTCTTCTTTATAGTTTAAACCGCAATGCGATTTTTTGTTCTGAATAACTTACTGTAAACCTTTTTGGTTTATTTTGTGTAAGCACAATTTGCAGCCGCTTGATAGAACATGAGCATGGATGGTCTACTGCTTATCTGCTGCGCAGTTGTGAGATCAATTGACAAAATTGGGTCACTGGGTCGCTATGGTGCTTGTGCACAGGCCTGGGACCGGCTTCGGAATACATTCTTATATTTCACAACGTCAGTTTTTGTATTTTTTTTTGTCATGATTAAAATATAACACTATTAGAGATTAGTGAAACTGGATAGAAAACTCTGGAAATCTTAGTGTTGGTGTTGCTCGTCGCCGTTTGTTTGCATGTGAAGTCTTGGTCCCCTACTTGCTCACTTGTTTACTAGAGTGGTATCGCAGCATTACATCACATGGATTCCTGCGAGAACATTTTACTTCATTGTTAATTCAGCGTCGGTCCGACTCGATTGCTTTCGTTGCGGTTACAAAACATGTTGTGCGAATATTCGATTCTCTTTTCCAGTTATATCGTAAATCAGCGAGCAAAAATTTAAATCTCTCATGGATTGTATTGCTTCTACATTTCATGAACTGGTCAGTTGCTGTTTAGTATTCTTGATTGACGCACAAGAAACTAGAACCAGTTTGTCTGGTTTCATTAAAGTTATCATTATCAATTATCAGTGTTATCACAAACGATGTGCCATTATATTAAGCGCTTTAATAACAGCTCGTACCCATTTCATTGACAGTTAATAATCAGAATTCAATGATTGATGAATGTCACAATGTCAAATATTCTTTCAAGTCCTTTAGCTTCATAGTTGGTGATGAACTTCTAACCTCCTGAAATTAAGTAACTTCTACTCTTATCTTAACGCAGTTTTGCAACACCTAGTTGTGTGCATCACACTCGTATTTTTAAATCCAGGCTTTTAAATAACTTACACACTCAATTTTACAAATTACCATAAATAATGATTACTACACAAACAACTACCATGTTCTTTGTTGTTAGGTTGATTACTTGATTACTTATATAATAATTGCTGCCTACTAGCTGTATTGTCTTTATTGACTATAATATTAGGTGGCTTTCAACTCCACCCTTTCCAAGTTATAGAAATTAATTCAGTCACGAAAATCCCGTTACCGACCGTTCAAGGTTCAGGTGAGCCAACCACACGTCCTTCTTAAATGGTAATCGTGAGCTAAAGACGTTGAGTACACTAGCTCGTGTGTTTGAGGAGGCGTGCAAGGGATTTGTGTCGAAACATGTATCGGAGTTAATTTAATTTGAAGTAATCGCTCGGATGCGGCGGGCGGGAGCGAGGCCGCGGCGCCCGCCGCGCCCGCATGGCAACCGCTCCACGCGCTAATTGTTTCCACGCGCACGTCAGCCATATTCTATGCACTTATATATTGCAGTTTTTTTTCGTCTACAGTTATTGACGTTTGTGACTCCGCTCCGTCCCCGTTTCACCCTTGCCTTTGCACGGTGCACCGTGAATTTTCACAGGGCTTCTCTTTGACGTTTATGGCAACAAAGGTTGTTTTCCTTTTTTATGACCAGTTGTTTTAACAGGTTGTAACCTTGGCAGTTCATGGAGCTTTCCATCTTTTTCAATGAATCCTCTTACTGTTATTTTCCGTGTCTTCCTTTTTCAACTTTCATCCTGACGGTTTTATGTTTTAATGTGTATTGTGAAATAATGATTTTTTCCCTTTAACTTAATCATTTTTATTTCTTTGTTTGTAATGGTTTTATTATCTTTGTTTAGCACGGTTCGCGTGCAATGTAAATAAAAAATAATACAATTGAGGAAAATCTACACAAGACGTTTCATAAACTTGATAAGTGCTACTTGGTGGACTGATGGTAATCATACGAGATCCATCAGAAAAACAAGGGCATTGCTTGGATAAAAAAGAAAAAAAATTACGTGAGCCTTGTATCTTATCTATATATTATCCGGTTTTCATTTAGCATCATTATGTTTATCAAAGTGCCTCCTTCCGCATCCTTGCGGACTAATTAGTTTCATAATCAGTATCAAGCAAGATAAAGCCGGATTTCGATTTCCGAAATTCCCCTTTATATCGTTATAAGTGTAAGTACCTCTTTATTACCAGGCAGGATATCCTTATGTGTGAGGAGGGGGAGACCTTAAGGGTGTGTCAACAATGTACTTCCCGCGGTTGTACATAATACACATTTCCCAAGAAATGCCATGTGCATAAGTGTTTATCCCGATGTTATTGTTGTTTTAGTTTATGTACTGAAAGTAGATGACTCGTTAATAAGGCTTAGAATAATCATAGTATTAACTCTAGAAGTAATCAGTAGCATAGATAATATTCGGCTCCATAGCACCACTATGCTCTAAACGCTCGCGTGCCGGTAGTCAGGACATTGCATGACGTGTTCACGCGAACGCATGCATCAATTGCTGTCGCGGCTTTCCATTCAAGGAAGCTTTACTGGCGTTAGCGCGCAATGTAACGTAGCTAAGCGGGATCATCGTCGGGGGCGAGTTATTGCCTCAGCTTGCAAAGCAGCATCTCGTTGGTCGTCTCGCCGAGCAGCCAGAAGCGTAAGTGGTGTGTATGGGGTCCGACTGTGGATCGTTTTAATGGACATGGATGTTTTCTCTATTTGTTGTAAGGTGGGACGCAGGGCCCGGGCCGCCGACCCCACCTGCCCTACCTCCACTTACGCCTCTGGATGTATCGTACGTCAACATACATACAACTATATCTGTGCGCACGCATCTTGCTAATAAACAGTGCTAATTTATTCTACGTGTTTAAAATTTTAATAATTAATAACGAGTACATATCGCGTGTACGTCGGTCCGGCGTGCAAGTAGACCGTGAGAGGTGTTGGTAACGCATTAAGTGGCGTGTGCCGCCGTGTGGGGACACGGACGGGCTGCGGGACTGTTTGTTAGCAACTGTGTGCCACCGTCATTGTGTGTTCTGTAACAATCTCGGGAAACGTCTCGAGTGTCTTAATCTCTGTATGCTTTTCTTCTAGTCTCGTCGACATGTGCTTTAGCTTTGTCAAACGTTCCAGATTAGCCAGACGACTCGTTTTTACGTCAGGCTCAAGTATGCTCTTTGCGTCAGTGACACCTGTATTAAGTGGAGCACATGTCGACTTATTTCTGTCACGCTGCTAGAACTCTTAGTAGTACGTGATCAATATTTCACTTTCGCACATTTACATTCATGCTGTATTTGTTTTCATTTAATAAATATATCCTAACCGCTACTTATTAGTTTAGCCTGTTTTGAATTCTAGTTGAGTAATTGTTTAATCAACCAAACTGTTCACTGCATGATTGTGATTTATTTGCAAATTACTATTTAATTGTCATCATACGTGGAACTCGTGTACATGGAACTGTTGTATAATAATATCAATATCGTTATTGTTTTTTACATAGTTTCATATGACAGCGTTATTCACTGTTTCCTGCTTCTGGTATTTGCATGTTCACTAACGCGTGTTTTATACGGAGGATCATTTGAAAGTCTTGGCTGACATTTTCTTATGACTGTCTTTATAAACTTGCTAATTGATGACAAAAACTACGATGTACCAAAGTAAGTAAGACACGTAAAGGCTCGTTCACACTGGCGCGACGTGTCGCGCGACGCGACGCGACGCGACACCAATTGTTCAATCGTGAAGTTTTATTAGAAATTGTATTGTTAAAGTCTCGTCGCGCGACAAGTTGCGCCAGTGTGTACGAGCCTTAATTCGTAAATTTTCGAGACAGTATTATTTTATTACCTGACACTTCTATAGTATACCTAGTGTGCAGCACTCCACCAACATAGATACGTTATTAGCCCATAAAAATTCAGATAAGGCAGACGTTGAACACGGGCCGAACACTCCAGGCGCTGTGATGCGCATCGCTCCGGGAACGGAATGTCTTAATCGAAATGAGTGACTCACGCCCCGGGTAGTCCGCCTCACTACCGAGATGCTACACTTCCTGCATTTGCTTTCCAGCGCAGCGCACGCACACATAGTACGCAATAACGTTTACATGGAATTCCGCATGCACTACGCGAGAGAGTCCTCTTATATCCCCGTCGAATTCTTAATATATCAGTGCTGCGTCTCTGCAACCAGTGTAGGAAATGGTGTAGCACGTAATCTGTGGTCGAGTATGAACATTATCTCGCATTCGTGAGTCAGTGTTGCAGCGGTAGCCACCTGCAGCCGGGGGCAACGGTCCGCTAACGATTGTGGCTAATTTTGTCCATACTCATACGGCGTACAGCGCGAGCCGCTATTTCTCCCTAGTCTCTCCATTGTTCTTGCCAAGTGACGACCGCGGAGCGACGTGTTGCCTTGCTCATTTCGTCGTATTTACAATTAGGTGTGGCCTACATTAGTAAATAGAACGAGACAATTACGTGACGGAAATCTGAGATTGCCGCAATTGGTGTTGTATAAAGTAGTACTTCGGAGTCATAGATCACTGATAATAAGGGATCACCTTAAACAAAACCACTAGGTTTTAGGAGCAGGCTTCAGTTCTTCACAACATACTCTACGTTCCAAGTAGAATGTTTAAATAACAGAAAAGCATTCCACATTTCATTTCATTGAAATACAGAAAGGTAGAGGTTGCAGTAAACGATTTTATGCAGACCAGCCTATCATTATCTGATATATTATTGAGGCACAGGCCTGCGACGACGAACAGACGGTGGACAGCGCATTATTATTGCAGAACACGTATCCAGAAATATCGCCAACTGTACTAGATACAGCTAAATAATAAAAATAAAATAAATGCTGTTCGTTGGAAAGCGAATAAAGACTCGGGCAGACGGGCGCGACGCGACACCGGTAGAAAAAATTCCGTGAACTTTTCATAGAAATTGTTCCACCAGAGTCGTGTCGCGCCTGTCTACGGGAGTCTTAACTTGAGAACGGCTGAACCGCTTTATCTAATTTTGGTTTTGAAATGTTCGTGATTATTCGAATTAGGTTTTTATGGAAAGAAGCTGGATAAGTTTCCCAGGAAAATTTTCCAATTCGGGAAAAACTGACCGTCCTATTTAACCGACTTAAAAAAAGGAGGTTATCATATGTATGAATTATTGGAATTTGGACAGGACAACGTCTGTCGAGTGCTATAGTTTTCAATAATATATTTGAGCTTCACATAGTCGCGTCAACACGTCTTTAATTAAATTCGTAGACATATTGTTTGTGTGACCCATTACCGTTTGTGTTAAATAAATCGCATTATAATGTCCTACTGAGCATTGAGTGTTGAGCTCTGATTCTTTGTTTGTAGGAAACGCGAGTGTGTCGACCTCGCGTACGCCTTGACATTTGTCGAATGTTTGACAAGACTAGTTGGGCCGACGCCAACGCACCAAGCTTTTGCCCAACAGCCCAGTTATCGAGACACGAGCCCTTGGGCGCCCTTTCATGGTGCGCTGCCATTCGTAACTGATTTGAAAGTTATTTTCATAAAATGTTGCGCATTAAGTATCCATTAGCGATAATGTTTTAGTCGAGTGTTCCCAAGTTATCGAAGGTCAAGATTGCGAGTGACGGGAGCTGGGGCGATGAACTGATGATATTCTCGTCAAGCACTGCCTCCTTGAGATGGACAAGACATGTTTACTTCGCTGTTGACTGGATATCAAAACGTTCTTTCGTTGTTTTTAATTTTGGAACGTATACTATGTTTTTGAAACATTTTGAGAAACATTTTTTGATGTACTCTAGTTTTCCGATTAATAATCCAAAAACTAGAGACTGGCCTGGCCCAATTTGAATTTCTTTACTGCCTTTACTCTAAATCGAGAGTGTGCCGTTGAGTCCATCGCTGCATAGTACGCACTGCGTAGTTCTTAACTGAACTATCGTTTCCGACGCCTTAAAATAAAAATATCTGGGACATGCGTTAGATAGAGGTTATAGAATTATAGTGATTTCATGTGATTGTTCTTTGTGATCGGAACCGAACCTTCTTTGTAAGTGGTTGCATGTAATGAGTCAGTCATTATGCCGTTTGATATCATTGTAGCTTTGAAGGTAACGCTCTATTGATTCTTCGAATGCTTTGTGCATTTGTTTGTCCGTTTATGTATATACTTCAACTTGTTTACTTCTGATTCTTTGTGCTCTTGTACCTGAGTATTCGGGCAAATAGTCGTTCGGTTTCCTTCATCCTACTTAACATTACCGTTAGGTACTACCACAAGTTGACGCTACATTCACATAGTATTACGAACAGCTACGATACAGTCATTTAGCACATATTCTTTTCGGTCAAACACCTTAATTAGCATATCGACACTTGAAAATGCGAATATTTGTCCCTCTGTGTGTTGGATTTCTCCAACAAAATGCATATTGCTCTCAACTCCGTTTTAGAAACCGCCATATATCGTCAGCGAGTATTTCGTCCCACACATATCCAGTGGTTTTATCTACGTGCTGTTGTGTAAACACGTGGCGGTTCGTTAACCTGTGTTGTTGTTCTCATGCGTACGCGCAGCATTGATGTGTGCGTGCGCGTCATGCCATCCGCGAGCCGAATGGCCGACAACCATCTAGCAGGGAAGCACGGGATGGGTAGAATCGATTCGTGAAAACAGGATGATAATATATCATTCAATTGTTTAGTCCACAGTACTCTACAGGTTTAGTCAATTATTCGTTAATGACTAGCACGAGCAGTCGTCTCTACTGGTTTTATGCTTCCGTATCAGAATTAGATTACTATTTCAAGAATAATTAGTTCCAATCGCGCAGTTTATTATAGGTTCCTAATGTTTTGACCTTTTCCTTCTAGATGGTGCCTAAGATTACTTAACCGTCTCTCGGGTCTGCAATCATTACGTACTTTGCCAGTGTGTGTGCTGCTATCGCATTTTGTTTCGCTGATAACAGACAGCCCAGCACAGATATATCGTTCAGGTCTGGTTACCGCTTTAACATAATTGTCTTATAATTCGATTCGTGTTCATTAAAACATGAATCAAAGGCGTGATACAAAACTGCGCAGTCATCAACATTAATTCGTCCGGTGGCCATTGTTCCACGTGTTTGTTACCAAAAGTTGGCGTGTTGGCGGCCAACGTTATGTAGCGTTGTATAGTTTCAAGTGTTTGGCCTTGTGATAGACTAATCGTTTTTCACAATATACGAGAGTTATTCAAATGTGAGCCGTAGTTTCTTTTGCTCTAGTTTTATTTTCGTTTGTTGGTTGGAAATAGTTTGCTCTGCATTGTTGTTGCTGTGACCGCGGCACTCGCAGTTTGGGCGTCCCATGAATTATGGTATTGAATTTAAACAGTATTTACTTTTTAGATTGAGGTCGTTACCGTTCCCCACTGGCCTTGTTTTAAAACTCGTCCACATAACGTATTTGGCTTACGATCAGGATGTTGCTTCGTAGATTCAAATTCTCGGACACTTGTTATTCACGTTGTGTGTTAATAATGATGTTGATTAGAACAGATGATAGTGTTAAGTATGATCGTTACCTAGTTTCTGGTATCCGATGGGAAAGATTTAGCTAAACCACAAGTCAGTGGTATGTTTGGAACATTAATAACTGTACACAAATATAGCTTACGGTGGTTACGTATTTTAATACTTACCTAAGTTTATTCTAACTATTTTCAAGATAACTACGGTTGATTCACACATGTTCATATCGCATAGTCGTCGACTCAACTACTGTTTAAAGTACATAGGTAATGTTGATTGAACTACAATAAATGGCACTAACGAACGATAAATCTAATGATTTTTTAAGGTATTGGATATTTCGACTATGTATGAAATACCTACCGTTTTGACTTCAACTTAATGACCGAATTACTTATGTAAATGTAAATAAGTAATAAACTATGATTCAACGAATTTTGTGTTTTCTTAGCTTTCTTTTTAACACATAATTAGACAATGGGGAAAACATTTCTGCGACCATTTTGGAAGTAGCGGTCGCCGGCCGATGCCGCGGTTGGTCACAGTTTTAACCTAACCTATTTCACTTAGTTTCAAATGACTTATCATACAATCTGACTGCGTCTAGATAATTAGACAATGGTAAAAACATTTCTGCGGCAGATTGTATGATTCGTCATGTTGAAGTAAGTGAAATAGGTTAGGTTAGGTTAAAACTGTGACCAAACGTGCGCGAGCCGAGCGAGCGGAGCGAGCGTTGCCGTGGCAGCGGCCGGCGAGCACTACTTCCAACTTGCTCGCAGAAATGTTTTCACATATAAAAAATCACCAGTAAATCAAACACAAGACCACAGATAAATCAACAGTAGGTCAATCGTCCTTTTGTTTTTAACCTTAGGTGAATTGATTTTAGTTGAATAAACCGTAGATGAATTCTCCTTTATGGATTTCGTTCATTAGTTATTACAAAAATCGGTGAAACAATCTTTAGGTATTTCAAACGGTAGCTCTTTAAAGGCTCGTTCACACTGGCGCGACTTGTCGCGCGACGCGACACCGGCAATTGTTCAATCGTGAAGTTTTATTAGAAATTGTATTGTTAAAGTCGCGTCGCGCGACAAGTCGCGCCAATGTGAACGAGCCTTAAACCGTAGTAATCTTGAAAATAGTTAGAATAAACTTAGGTGCTATAATACGTAACCCTTGCGGTTTAAAGGCTTCTGCCAAATATACGTATCAGCACTCCTGCGTGTGTTGGCTAAATCAATAAGCAGATTCAAAACTTTCATATATACATCTATAATGATAGCATGATTGCCTTCTCAAGAGTCTTGGATCAGTAAATAATGGTATTTATGTACAGCCGGGGCTTTTCACTGGAAACTGGAGTGTTGGCTCTTAATTAATGCGCGAAAGTGCTCCATCGAGTTACTTGTTGCCTTCTCACGGCTCTTACAGGACAAGCGATCCCCGGCTCTCGGTGTTAACCAACTATACTACATTTACTTTAGCTAAAGACAAACAACAGCTAAATAACGACTGTTATTATGCAATATTATTGAAACGACTTCACTTTAGAACTATATTTTTAATGTAAATAGTAAATAGATTACATTGCTTTGTACTCATCGTGAAATAACGGAGTTTATACTTTTATGTTTATTCGAAATAACGAAAGGATGTTAACTGTTATTTGTCTAATGTTACAATAAATGGAGTAAGTATAGTTTTCATAAAATAATTTGTGTTTTACCGAGTCAGGTGGCTAAGAGTCGATATAACATTTGCTTTGGCTACTCTTTTACTGTATGGCAATTTTTATCCTCACTTTTGCAAAAACTTTCCAGCCTTCGCCACTGGTAGACAAACTGGCTATCACTTAGTTAACTTAAGAGTTTGAGACAATGTTCTGCTGCACTTACTAACCGTAATACCGGGTTCACATGGTTCAATTTTAGTTGTTCAACAAAAAAAAAATTGAATTTGAAAATCAATTTGATTGAAGGTCTGTTCAGACGGTTCAAATCGCTTTCGACTTAGCAGTTGATCAACTAAAATCGAACTGTGTGAACCCGGTATTAATTTATGTATGACACTAACAGCTTGCATATATTCCACTTTCAGTACCTCTTTCACACAGTCACTTTCTACAAGTTCTAAGTACACAATTTTATTGCTGTTTACTTATGCTATTGAGAATGTATATTCGTTTAACTACCATAGGCTATAGTGGCTATTATGTACCTTCATAGAAACTTTTAAATTTCAATCCTTCCAGTATTTACTTCTAGTGCCTTTATTTCGCATCGAGCCTTTCAAACTTACGATCAAAAAACCTCTTCTACGCCTTTCAAACACTCGTATAGCTGCACAAGGATCTTTTGACGCGTGGCCAAGATTGGAACTAGCACCGCCATCTTGTGTTTTCAATATATTCCACAAAAATAATCGCACAAATGTTCACCAACAGCGCCCCCCTGTCAATGTCATTCGAGCGCCAAAAGATCCTCGTAGCATTGTAAGCTTAAATGATAGATCTTATCAAACGTAGACTGGACGACACAACTTATTAATGGGTCCTTGCTGTACGTGGTGTGAACATGGGTTGGTGACGTGTGCAGGTCATGGCAAGACACACAAGGACGCGGCCAGCGTGCGCGCGACTAACCCCATCCCCGCGGCCTGCGGACTCTACTACTTCGAGGTGCGCATCGTGTCCAAGGGCCGCGACGGGTACATGGGGATCGGCCTGTCGGCGCACGGTGTTAACATGAACAGATTACCTGGTAAGTGAACGAACGAATGTCATGATAGAGGCTTTAAAAGGAACACCTCTTTCGTTGTTTTTGGTTGAGACAAGATCCATCAGATTTATGGGTAATCTGTGGTTGTTCTGTAATCTTTGCCAATTCCTTTGGTCATCCTGAAGTACAAATTCATCAAACCATCGCTTCTATAAAGTAAATGATCTATATTTAGAACATATAATCATTTTAAAGTTTTTCGGTTTACCTGTTCGTATTAGCAACATAGTTATCTGGTTAGCAGGTAGTGGAAGTACAAAAGAAACTGACTCATTAAATAAATTAACCATATCGAACGTGCTTTTTGCATCATTTGTGTTCAGAATATACCTGCTGCTTTTGAGATGAAAATGCTTTCTTAAAGTTAGCTATTGCTCAAAGTATTGAACATTTCTTTAACGAAACTACTTCCATTTCTGAATTCATGTTTGTTTCAATTCATTTTGAATCAGAATCAGCTTGCATCGAACCTTTGACATTACATGGTAGATAAAGCTTGGATAGAATATAGAAAGTTTAATTTGGAAGTTGTGATTGAGATTAAACTTTAAGTCTCAGTCGTGGACTACGTAAACAGACATAATAGTATCTATTACTGCTCCCCTTATTTTATCCACGTTAACTAAGCCTTCTATTCGTGCCACATTCCAGGCTGGGACAAACACTCATACGGCTACCACGGCGACGACGGGCACTCGTTCTGCTCGTCGGGCACGGGCCAGCCCTACGGACCCACCTTCACCACGGGCGACGTCATCGGCTGCGGCGTCAACCTCGTCGACAACACATGCTTCTACACCAAGAACGGACACCATCTCGGCATCGCATTCAGAGGACTACCGGTACGTTTAATAAGTTATTTAATTTTGGCGTTCTACCATAATCATTTACTGGTCAGGTGCGCAGGGCAAGCCAGAAAAAGTAACAGTTTACGGATTGTGCGCACATTGTACAAAATCGCTCGACACTTTAATGTGCCCTTACTTTTCGGTCAACAGTCAGTTTTGCCAAAGATTTCTACTAGATTATGATTAGATCATAATTTGTAAAGATCATCGTTTTATTGTTGAGTAAACTTCCTAATACCCTATAGGCTCATTCAATGCTTTGATATTACAATGTGTCTTGTGCAATTCTTCTGTCCTTGTGAACTATCTTGCCGGAGTGGTGACAGCTGCTCACCACCTACAATGTATTATATCAGTGACATCTCGCGTGGGTTCCCGACAAGACATGCAACTAGGCGTACTGATTTATATCCTGATCACAGCGGGGATTTTCCTACTATTATTATGAACACTGTTGTGATAAGAAGTCAGCACCACGGTTTGTGTCGTTTGAGATCTTGTTTCTGGTCGCTTCCTAACCAAAAGCGATCATCGCACGAGTACACGATCGATCGTCGCGCTCTTTTATGTGAATATGACGCACTCGCGCGATCAATCAAGTGTTTTTTGTACGTGATACTTAAATAAATAAATAGAATAATAAAATACAAACGATCGTGTCGATCGTGTAGCCGCGCGACGATTGTCGCTTTCGGTTAGAACACGCGCTTTCGGTTAGAACACGGTGTTTGAGACAGTTTTTCAGAGTTAATGGAATGTTTGATGATGAGTATAAGAATATTCAAAAACCTATTCTACTTATTATGGTAGTTGCAGTTTCTACAAAGTACCTGGGTATTTTAAAATAGGGTGTTCAACTTGCTGAAAAATTTGTTTAAAGACAAAAGCTATAGTTATCACATTTGATGTTCCAGCCCAACCTATACCCGACGGTGGGTCTGCAGACGCCGGGCGAGGTGGTGGACGCGAACTTCGGCCAGCAGCCCTTCGTGTTCGACATCGAGGACATGCTGCGCGAGCTGCGCGCGCGCACGCGCCTCGCCATCGACGAGTTCCCGCTGCCCGACGACCAGGGCCAGTGGCAGCAGGTGTTGCACCGGTGAGACTAACGACACGGTTAATACTTATGTGCTCCCGACCGAATTTCGGCCACGGCGGCCAGTCCCAACGGAGAATAGCCACGTGCGCAAAAGATATTATAGTGCAGGCGGGTGTGCGCAAAGACTGGGGCTATCTCTGTTCCTTTTCTGTCTGTGTCGTCACCGGCAGGCCTGCGCCTCGCGCCTCCCGCGCCGCCCGGGCCTGACACACCACTGACTTCCAAACTCCGGGCCAATACTAAGCAATTTCTAATGTAAAAACCTAATAACATTGAACCCAGGTCGAACCTAGGATCTAGGACCCGGGACCCAGGATCGAGTTCGCTTCGATATCGATTCACAGCAGTCGCGCTCGCGACCACGACACCGACGACGGCACGGTTAACATTACGGTTATAGAACTAGTAGATCTTCAGCAATATTTCCATGTAAATTAATTACTACATTATTTTTAACGAATTTGGCTCTTGGACCTGAACACTATTATTTATTTACGATTACGTCGATGATTGGACGCGACCCAGAAAGAGATTTTGTTGATTATGTACCATTTAAAACCAAATCTTTGGTGGCTCCCACAAAACTTAATTAATGCATTGATCATGACCTATTTTATCTTTTATGTGTTGTTAATTATTGTAATTTCTTTTGTTGCATCGCATTTTAATTAAAGTTAATAAATAATTAATTACTTTAGTGTTCTATTAATCTCTGTACTGAAATTTTATTCCGAACTATCCTGATTATTGTAATACTAACAACCCATCCTATAGGACTTAATGACCAAAAAAATTTTTTTTTTTTTCTGATGGTGTCTACAGCTCAATCATTTATTTAACAGAAAATACCATCCAATTTGTTATTAATTACACAAACATTAGTGTTAGTAGTATACATTTGGCAATTAATAAGAATGTCAAGATTTGATAAAACCGATGCCCCACAGCATGGTGTCGACGTACTTGGTACATCACGGCTACTGCAGTACGGCGCAGGCGTTCTCGCGCGCGACCGGCCAGCCCATCGACGAGGACATAGCCTCCATTAAAAATAGACAAAGTAAGTGATCTGTTTCCTGGGGCCTAAGTCTACTAATTTATAAACGTTACAATGGTGAGTTTTTGACAGATTTGCCATACAAAAACTGTAAAAACTCACCATTGAGAGACCATAGTAACGTTTATAAATTAGTAGACTCAGGCCCCTGGTGTACCTGGTTTCCGTACTATAATCATTTGCCGGACAGTTTAAGAGGGTTTATTCTGAAAGTTGGCAACGTCGCAAATAGATGTCAAATATTTCGCTGTTTTGATTAATTTGATAATATTTCTGTATGGAAATAAAAAATGTGGCTAACTAGCGAACTAGAATATTGATTATGAAATGCAATAATTAATATCGTAACACCGAATAGTTAGTTTTAGATGTAAAAAAAGTATTTGGTAACTTTCCAAATGCCTTTTTTTCACCTAAAACGGGTACAACATCAAATTCAATGTTATAATTGCAATTCATTATTAATATTCTAGTCAATTGGTTAGCCACATTTCTTATTTCCATACAGTATTATTTCCAAATTAATCGAAACAGGTGAATATTTGACAGCTATTTACGACGTTGCCAACTTTTAGGATGCACCCTCTTAAGCGCCGGCATGACTAGTTGTCAGTAACCGTTGCATCGCGTATGATTCAAAATTAGCAGTATGCTGAGTTGGGCCTATCTGACGCAGCCGTGGGCACACGATACGGTTTTAATTTATCTGCCTTGACCTTGCTCAAATAAATTTATTTTCGGTCTGTCTTTTGACAATTCGCAAAACAAGTATCATGCGAATTATCAAGCGATTTTGAACCATATCTTTTAATTAAAAATTGCCTGGTATCCAGTAAGTGTTACATCGCTGTTTTTGAATTGTCTGTTTCTAAAGCCAAGTGTATATGGTGTTCCAGGAGTATCAAAGCTGGTGGTGTGTGGTCGCATCGGCGAGGCCATCGAGGTGACGCGAGCGCTGTACCCGGGCCTGCTGGAGCGTGACGCGGACCTGCTGTTCCTGCTCAAGTACCGCCAGTTCGTCGAGATGGTCAACGGCTCCGACGCAGAGGTACCTGAGCACTTGGCCTCTTTTACAATGGTGTCAGCCACATAACGGAAAACCTCCGTATTGTTATCATTATTGTTACTGCTACTATTTTTTTATATTTTAAAATGTTTTAACATAACATCACGCCTGAATCCCGAAGGTTTAGGCAGATGTGTACCGTACATAGTGTAGTACACATACGTATAGTACACCCACATTTCGCCAGTGTTGTTTGATTAAGTCCCATGTAATATGGGGTGAGCCTATCGCCATCAACCGGGCGCAAATCCAGACTCCGGGCTGCTACTGAGCAATTCCAGATAGAAAAACCCAATCACACTGCCCAACCCGGAAATCGTTAAATCCTGACTAGAAGAAAAGTCCTGACTGACTGACTGACTCATCAACGCCCAGCGCAATCCCTTGGACCTAGAAAGCTTAACATTTGCACAGAGGTTCCCTTTATAATTATTAAGGCTCCTTGCCCAAATTAGGAAGGATTTTTTTAAATATTAAGGAAGGATTTTTCGAAATTCAACCGCTAAAGGAGTCAAATAGGGGATGAAAGTTTGTATGAAAAATCTTATTCCTTAAAGTAATAAACATGAAACTTCGCACGAATACTTAACCCGTGTAGTTATAACATTTGCAAATCTTCTGGAAGTTTATTAAGAAATAAAGTATTAAATATTAGTATAGGACTATAGGTAGTATATGGTTGAGGCGTACACTAAGGGCCTGGTTCCTCTCGCAGGCGTGCGGCGACAAGGGAGGCGCTAGCAACGGCGTGGCCACGTCCGTCATCTCGCACACCAGCCGCGCGCCCAGCGCTAACGGACATCACGACTCGCACACCAACGGTATGTAGCCGTCATCTCGCACACCAGCCGCGCGCCCAGCGCTAACGGACATCACGACTCGCACACCAACGGTATGTAGCCGTCATCTCGCACACCAGCCGCGCGCCCAGCGCTAACGGACATCACGACTCGCACACCAACGGTATGTAGCCGTCATCTCGCACACCAGCCGCGCGCCCAGCGCTAACGGACATCACGACTCGCACACCAACGGTATGTAGCCGTCATCTCGCACACCAGCCGCGCGCCCAGCGCTAACGGACATCACGACTCGCACACCAACGGTATGTAGCCGTCATCTCGCACACCAGCCGCGCGCCCAGCGCTAACGGACATCACGACTCGCACACCAACGGTATGTAGCCGTCATCTCGCACACCAGCCGCGCGCCCAGCGCTAACGGACATCACGACTCGCACACCAACGGTATGTAGCCGTCATCTCGCACACCAGCCGCGCGCCCAGCGCTAACGGACATCACGACTCGCACACCAACGGTATGTAGCCGTCATCTCGCACACCAGCCGCGCGCCCAGCGCTAACGGACATCACGACTCGCACACCAACGGTATGTAGCCGTCATCTCGCACACCAGCCGCGCGCCCAGCGCTAACGGACATCACGACTCGCACACCAACGGTATGTAGCCGTCATCTCGCACACCAGCCGCGCGCCCAGCGCTAACGGACATCACGACTCGCACACCAACGGTATGTAGCCGTCATCTCGCACACCAGCCGCGCGCCCAGCGCTAACGGACATCACGACTCGCACACCAACGGTATGTAGCCGTCATCTCGCACACCAGCCGCGCGCCCAGCGCTAACGGACATCACGACTCGCACACCAACGGTATGTAGCCGTCATCTCGCACACCAGCCGCGCGCCCAGCGCTAACGGACATCACGACTCGCACACCAACGGTATGTAGCCGTCATCTCGCACACCAGCCGCGCGCCCAGCGCTAACGGACATCACGACTCGCACACCAACGGTATGTAGCCGTCATCTCGCACACCAGCCGCGCGCCCAGCGCTAACGGACATCACGACTCGCACACCAACGGTATGTAGCCGTCATCTCGCACACCAGCCGCGCGCCCAGCGCTAACGGACATCACGACTCGCACACCAACGGTATGTAGCCGTCATCTCGCACACCAGCCGCGCGCCCAGCGCTAACGGACATCACGACTCGCACACCAACGGTATGTAGCCGTCATCTCGCACACCAGCCGCGCGCCCAGCGCTAACGGACATCACGACTCGCACACCAACGGTATGTAGCCGTCATCTCGCACACCAGCCGCGCGCCCAGCGCTAACGGACATCACGACTCGCACACCAACGGTATGTAGCCGTCATCTCGCACACCAGCCGCGCGCCCAGCGCTAACGGACATCACGACTCGCACACCAACGGTATGTAGCCGTCATCTCGCACACCAGCCGCGCGCCCAGCGCTAACGGACATCACGACTCGCACACCAACGGTATGTAGCCGTCATCTCGCACACCAGCCGCGCGCCCAGCGCTAACGGACATCACGACTCGCACACCAACGGTATGTAGCCGTCATCTCGCATACCAGCCGCGCGCCCAGCGCTAACGGACATCACGACTCGCACACCAACGGTATGTAGCCGTCATCTCGCACACCAGCCGCGCGCCCAGCGCTAACGGACATCACGACTCGCACACCAACGGTATGTAGCCGTCATCTCGCACACGAGCCGCGCGCCCAGCGCTAACGGACATCACGACTCGCACACCAACGGTATGTAGCCGTCATCTCGCACACCAGCCGCGCGCCCAGCGCTAACGGACATCACGACTCGCACACCAACGGTATGTAGCCGTCATCTCGCACACCAGCCGCGCGCCCAGCGCTAACGGACATCACGACTCGCACACCAACGGTATGTAGCCGTCATCTCGCACACCAGCCGCGCGCCCAGCGCTAACGGACATCACGACTCGCACACCAACGGTATGTAGCCGTCATCTCGCACACCAGCCGCGCGCCCAGCGCTAACGGACATCACGACTCGCACACCAACGGTATGTAGCCGTCATCTCGCACACCAGCCGCGCGCCCAGCGCTAACGGACATCACGACTCGCACACCAACGGTATGTAGCCGTCATCTCGCACACCAGCCGCGCGCCCAGCGCTAACGGACATCACGACTCGCACACCAACGGTATGTAGCCGTCATCTCGCACACCAGCCGCGCGCCCAGCGCTAACGGACATCACGACTCGCACACCAACGGTATGTAGCCGTCATCTCGCACACCAGCCGCGCGCCCAGCGCTAACGGACATCACGACTCGCACACCAACGGTATGTAGCCGTCATCTCGCACACCAGCCGCGCGCCCAGCGCTAACGGACATCACGACTCGCACACCAACGGTATGTAGCCGTCATCTCGCACACCAGCCGCGCGCCCAGCGCTAACGGACATCACGACTCGCACACCAACGGTATGTAGCCGTCATCTCGCACACCAGCCGCGCGCCCAGCGCTAACGGACATCACGACTCGCACACCAACGGTATGTAGCCGTCATCTCGCACACCAGCCGCTATCTATCTTCTATTATCAAAATTCTGCTATCTTCAGAGTATGCTAAGTGAAATTCTACTAAATAAATAAACATTATGTTAATCGAAATTATGCAAAATAAAATTCTGCCCTCTTAAAAGTATGCCATTGTTAATTTTAAACATTCGACCAAACAACAATTCTGCTAAATAATGTTTATACCTTAAAAATATACGTTTAAAAAAGATTATACCAAATGTATTCGGCCAAATAAGTTTCAAAGCATTAAGATTCTGAAAAATAGAGAAAACCCCTTTAAAAAATTATATACATATTTTTCGTTTAGATGTATAACACTTTTTGCAAAATGGAACGCCTAGTTTAAATTTAAAAAATTACTAATTATTTACGAATACAAGAACGAATCCAACGAGCTAGACGCTTGAAACACCCCGGCTTGGACAGGTTAGATTCAAAGGAACCACTTCCACCTCCCTCTGCATTTACCGCCGACGGAAAGGGGTACTAACCATATCCCCCTCTACTCCCTATCGAAGCGACACGTTTCTAATCTTTAACGCAAAAAACTTAATGCGGAGTTCACTATTGAAATAGAATTCACATGGATTATTTACAGGGGGAGTGACGGGTGCGATACAGTGAGTAGCGCTCTTCAGTGCCGCCATAAACTTTGACGCTTACAGTACCGCAGGGGCCTTGTCATCTGACAGACAAAGTTACATGACTTAAGTGCACGCGCACACATACCTTGCACACAGAAACACAACAACACGAGATTGGAGAAAACATTCATACTAATATCATAAATGTTAACTGTCTGTTACCTTTTCTACACCATGACCTGGATTAGGAACTTAGGACAGGATAGTTTTTGTCCCGGTACTACGTTCTGATTTCCGATGTCCACACGGGCGAAATCGCGGGCAAATGCAAGTATGTTAAAAGGACATAGGGAACATATTGCGATGAGTTTATTCTATAGTTGAACATGACACGGAAGGAGGTTTCCCTAATCTGCACCTGAAACAAAAAGCTTCAGTAATATAATGAGTTGTATTCCGCCAGGCGTGTCGGACACGACCGAGCCGGGCGCGGCGTCGTGCGCGGACGACGTGGACATGTCTCCGCCGCAACACACCAACGGCGCGCACGCAGGTACCTATACTTACCTTCATACTACTGACTGTTACTACATGACTACTTTTAACTACCGAGTTACCACAAATAGCGTACTAAACAGATGATTTTTATTACTTTTAAAATTCCTGTGCACCCCACGCATTCATGCGCAAGACTCGTACATGCGCAGTTAAGCAAGGGGATGCGTTTAACGTTACACTTAATTTCATTCTGTCTCTGTCATCAAATAATTGAAAGAAGTAGAACGATGGTGTACTACTTTTGGCGCTAAACGCATTCAGAGCTTTGAGGGGCACGCGCAGGAAACTGTTAAGTAGAATGACACAGAATTAGCCGTGGTATAGCCATTTCTCATGACTGATACTTTGATAGTTGTGATTTGAATAAACACGCAGATGATTTTGCATTTGAGAACATACATTTCTGGGCCAGCATGGATTTGTGCGTGCGCGCAGTGAATGTATGAGTTAGGTTTCTGTTTGGATCGTTATCTGTGATAACCACGACCTAGTAACGCGAGATAAGGATATCACTTGATTAGTTTCTATGTTAGGACTGTCGGTGAATTCAATATTCTCGATATTTCCGTTTGATTGGTTATTAAGTGCGCGTGAACCAAATCGCACATTTTATGGAAAGTAATTGTACGGACAGCAGCAGCAAAAATCTTTAAGAAGAAGCTAATGTATCCTATGTATCCTGTTATGGTCGCAAATATTGTTGAAAAAGAACGATATTTTATGACTAAATTGTATTTCAATGAAATTGTGTTTTTTTGCTGCTGACTTCACTAAGCGTTTTATTGGATGATAGCAGATGATAAAGGATTCCAATATGAAAATGAAAATGATGGGTTCGATTCCCTTATATTATTACATACAAGATGTTTTGTTTGATATCGCATAACTCTAGGGTATGAATAAAACCATGTCAAAGAATCAATTGGCATAATATTATGAATTATTTTTTCAATTAAGTATCATTTTTTTTTGTTTTCATTTTTCATACAAAATAATTCGAAAATGTCTTGATTATTAATGTAAAACACCGGTACGTTAAATATGAAAACGTCGCATTTTTGTTAGGTTTAAATACGAATGATTGGCTTGAATGAAAATCATTTACTCGTAATTATCAATGAAACTTAGATGTACACATCGAGAATATAGTTTTATGTTATCTTTGAAACTATGCGTTTTTGGACCACATATTCTGGGACTTTTTGTATTATTTTTACTTATAGAATATAACCTACAGTTATGGGATATAAAAAAAACACCATTGATTTTGCGTATCACCGTTTGTTATGTTTTTGAGTTCCTTACAGTTTATTTAACATTTTGAAATAAGTAAAGATAGTCAAACACTTAATTTTTAATTTCAAAATTTATGGCCCCTAAAATACAACATTTTATTTACGAATTGGCAACCCATAAAATATATTATCTTAAATATTTTATTATCTAATTATAAGTATGGATAATTTAGAAATGTGAAATACAGTATTATTAATATTATGTACCCAATTATTAAATGACAATACTATGTTTTTTTAAATTTGAATTTATATATTATTTGCACAACATACTCATCATTCATTGTTAATATTTTATTTAGTCACATATATCATTTTTATTCGCCCATTTATTTTAGTTTTGCATGAATATGTAAATAATGAGCTAGTTCAGATTAACATAGGTTAAACTTATAAATTAAATGTATGCTATTGTTTATGATTATAAGGCCGGTTTCACACCCCCGACAGTTACGCGTCGTTTTATCTTGTGTGTGCCCGTTCATTAGTGGCGGGTATTGTCCGCAGTAATACCATCCCAACCAGATATTTACTTTGATTTAACCCGTTATCGAGCAACCTTTTAGTTTACTGCACCTAGTTAAAATTGTAGAGGTCTAATATTAGCTACTAATATAAAATTAAGCGCTAGTATTAAGCTGTAGTTTAGTAACTATGCAATGTTAGAGGTAAATAGCTATATTTGGCTACATTACCCATACAGGTTTGATTTAATATTTCTATTTACCTCTTCACAATTTTGATACTAATTCGGTCAGTATTTTGGTAGAAATAAGGGTATAATTGGTAAAATACCGTAAGTAGGCTGTGGTGTAGCTACGACACAAGCATGGTCTCCAAGCTGCTTGCTACACGAATTAGGAAAGTTTCATGACCAGCTGTGGGCTACGATTTGTCGTTGATGACAAAAATATGGACTTTCAAAAGGAACCATACACAACAGCTATTATTTAAATATTGTTTACTTCCCTTAATTTTGTTATTATTTTCAAGAGGGGTATAACAAAATTCATTTTGGCAAACCTAAAGTGTGGATTGGTAACGTACACACTTAGTAAGTCTGCATGTGTTTAGTAAAGTTTCAAGGCTTCTTAACTAACAGTTCATGTAACATCGCATTAGACTCGAGATCACTCACCGGCACTTAATGCATATTTTGTTTTATTTTTTTCCGTTAAGTTGGATTTAGTTCGCGTGAGGCGTCGCTTACGCATGTCGAGTAACCAATGAGATGCAAGTTGTGACAAAAATGGCCATAGGACGCAAGAGGGATCAATAGGTAAAAGAAAATGCTTCGGTTAGAATCTCAATATGATGAATAAAAAAAAATGTTCTCGTGAAAAAAAATTCCATATTGTAATACGTCAAGGATAACTTGCATCTCAGTCACGCTACTGCTAAATTTAAGGTGCTGTCACAGCGACCGCGAACTCGAAATAAGATGCCACACGGGCTACAAGTCTCATCGTGTGACAGTATGACCTTGTCCTAGCTGGGTACATCGAGTAGGGGGTCAACCAACCGCAGTGCACGTGCAAAAAACAACACGCACGATGACGCGTTATTTTGAGTAGTCGACTTCGTAATTGCTTTACTGCTCTAAGGTTGAATATCACTCGCACGTCATAAAACTTAGGTCTATTTTTGCTGTAAGACCAGTTTGATGTGAATTTTAAATTTACCGGGACCTTTTGTCAAAAGCTGTGAAGCAATTACTAGGTTGACTATAGTTCGGTAATGCACATCCCAGCTGGGACTCGGGTTCAGTTGGTGGTCGCTGTGGCTCGGCGCTGGGGTCGCGGGTCCCGGGAGAGTGACGCGGCAGTGACGCGGCATGCTTGTAGGTGTGGAGGCGCTGCCGCTGGTCAAGGGCATGCCGGGAGTGACGGCCAGCATCGCCGCGCTCATGCCCGACTTCCACGCGGGTGGGTAACCGTCACCTTATGTGTTCATCAGTCTCATGCTCTGGTTCCCGTCGATAGCTGCTGATTATAGATTCGTCACCCTAAGGGGCGGGACAAACAGAAAAGACCTAAGACGAGGACGCGTAGCAGACGCGGCGCCCCTTCATTAAATTTTTGTACATCATGTATAGAAGCGTCGCGACACCAAATAAACAGAAAAGACAGGGCGCGGACTAGACACGGTCAGTCTGCGACGCAACCTTGTCTTACGTCTTTTCTGTGTCCCTCCCCTTACTGATATAGATATGAATCGATTTCAGAGTTCTCGAAAATGTTTTCACGAGGTTAGGCTAGTTAAGTTGACCATAAAGACCATATTGGGGTCTAAATATCTTTGCAGAGCAGTTAGCCACCAAAGCTTAACTCATTACATTATAGTACTCTGGGATTCAGGAAGCGTCGAGATGAAGTTTAGCATTCATTGTGAGCTGTTGAATTGATATGATTAGCTATGAAACCTGGGATAGTGGTAGTAGATAGGGTAGGATTTGAGAATTTAGAACAAGTCTTTTCTAGTGAAAAAAATTGTAGTTAAAGGAACCAGAGCACTGTTTGGTCTCATCGCTTCGACTGTAGACACCTTTCATTGGCAGTTCACGTTACGTTCTCATACTGCAATGTTTGTCATCTTCTGTTCCACTGGATACCGCATAGTGTCCCTGATGTGCCCTGCGCTTGTCCAAAGTGGCCTGTTCTCTGATACTCCTGAAGTGATAGCTGAAATGATTCGGTGTATAGCTGTGCTTGTATTATAGAACTAACATCACGGTCTGAAACTCTGTGCACTTTATACGCGGCTATTCGGTATCTGGATTGTAGAAAGTCATTTTCATCAGTGATTTTCTATAGCGGGTACGGGTTTTGTGCAATATGACCAAACGTAGTCGTACGATGTGAAACAATCTTCAGTGACCTTTTGTATTGCCATGTGGAGTAGCATAATATAATATAATATGCCGTGCACCTAGTAGGACGATAGCTAGACATCCATTCATGATATTCATTGGTACAATTGGTCATAGTGCACATTCCTCGCAAATAGCCCTGTAATCTTTAACTATCACACATACAATATTTGTCGGTAAGGTGGGTAGTGTTGTTTATATTACTCCGTGTTTAGAAGTAAAAACAGTAAGTACTGACCTTTTAAGCAGTTTATGATATTAATTATTTTCAGCTTAATTTACAAAATGAATCACGGTTTTTCGTTTTGTATTAATTTTGGGTAACAGGAACTTATTGATGGTTTTAACAATACGGTTTGGCTAAGGGATTATCTGGGTTGGTGTCATTTGACATTTAAATAACAAAAAGTTTGTAAATTAAGTTGAGGTAATGAATGACACATAATTTGCTAGTAACGTTGCAGCGTGTAGTGAATGTTGCATGGATCGTAACTGTCCCGGCGCGGGCACAGCCCGAGGAATGGTACGATGGCATGACTGTGGAGTAACGCTTCTTATTATACACCCAAGTATATTATTATATTTAATATATTATACGTATAATATACCGACACAGGGGCTACACTAAACGCATGGACGGTCCGACATACCGCTCGGTATAAGTTTGTGTCACGACACGGTTGTACTTGATCTCCTCAGCACTGAGTTTTAATTGATTTCTTTCGCTCCCCGACTTGATCAGAGGATACGAAACTTATAATTATTTTATTTTCTAGTCTTAGTTTAATATACTAATCTGTACAGATGTGTTGATGGAGGGACCCAGAAATAAATATAATAATGCTGATTTTTGTTTTACCAATTTCAACCAAATGTTAGTGTCTAAAGGTTATTTTCGAGATCTTTGCTTTTCCGTTTGTGCTAAAACTAAAACATTAAGTTATATCAATGCCTATGATTCCAAATATAATTATTAGTAACATTAAACATAAACCTTTAACAAAAGCTGTGTCCCTTTACCGACCTATCACCGTACACTGTCCATACCGCGGTGCTAACGATCCCTTGCTGTGTACGCAGCAGACGCGGACGGCTGCGGTACGCGCGCATCCGTCGAGCGCATGCTCGCCTTCGGACGAGAGCTGTATGCCATGAGCCAGAAACTACAGCAGGACCAGTTCGTCAAGTCGATGCTTGAGGTAAGAAACGGACGATGAAGTTTATGGGAATATAACGTCAACAAAACTTATGTACTAATAATTTATTAACCTGAAGTTATATCGGTCAGGCGGGCCGATGCTATGGAAGATATAGTACATTACTGTCGCGGCCAGCAACACTGGCATTGATGGAAACTCGTGAAAATACGTGAGTCCATCAATACCCGGTTGCGGCCAAGGCTTGAATAGTACATTTCTCAAATAATGCGCGGATATTCAAACAAAGTAAATTAATCCAGAATCAATGACGGACAACGAAAATTTTTTACGCGCTTTTTGTTCAGTTGTATCTTTTTTACTTTAAACAGTTCTATTTGCAAGTGAGATCGAAATATAAAAGAAGTCTTTGACAGTTCTCCTTGTTGGCATGTGTTGAAGTTATAAAAAGTTTTATTTTAATTTAATAAATAATTAATTTTAAATAACACGACAGATATGAGTTTTCATAGTAACTTTACCGGCCGCATAGTCATTTATTTTTGACCAGTACAGCAATTTCGATTTATCTCGAAGAAGGTTGTCCAAATTATGCTCGAATTTCCAAGCATGTTTGAGAAAAAAATTCTGACAATTGAAAAGTTTCAATGCCGGGTGAAACAAATTAGAACAGCTGATTTGCATTATATTTCACCAGTTTGTCGGCATAAGATATCTTGATTTTCCAATATTCGTCCTTTCTGATAGAGCGTGCAGCGCTGAATCAAAAGTTTTAAAGACACTCCCCAAACCAAAATGCCTGCTTTTCATTAACTCGGTAATTGTTTAATTGTTTAACTCCCCAGGAACACGTCTGTCTGTTTGTATTGAAACTGTTATGTGGTATTTTCCAGGACGCATTCAGTCTGCTGGCGTACAGCAATCCGTGGGACAGTCCGGTAGGCTGGCAACTGGAGCCCGTGCGGCGCGAGGCCGTGTGTGAGGCGCTCAACTCTGCCATATTGGGTAGGTTGTCATTGTCACTCATTTATTGTGCGTGTACAGGTGGAGATTTGTTAAATTAATGTTCTTATGGGTCTGTAATATTGGTTTATGTCCGATCGAGAGGTCGGACCGATCGGTTTCGTTAGATGATCGTGAATTCGTGACACACGTTCGTTCGTTCATGTCGGGAAAGACGCCTTCGTTTCGGAGGTGTCTTTCGACCGGGAACTATAAGGAAAAGTAATATATTATTTACTACGCGTTACAGAGGCGCAAGGCATGAAGTGGATCTCCCCGGTGGAGGCGTGCGTGTCGCACTCGCGCGAACTGCTGCGCCGCATGGCGCGCGCCGGCCTCGGCGCCTGCGCCTTCGCAGACCTCGGCGCGCTGCTGCGGCGCTGACACGTGCCGCCCGCCGCCCGCCCCGCGCGCCCCGCCGCGCTCCCCGCCCCGCGCCCCGCCCGCCCCGCGCCGCGCCCTCGCCGCAGCCACGTGCGGCGCCACTGACTGGGCGCGCCCGCCCCGCTGCGTTCGAGCCGCCGAATATAAACGTCCCGTCACCGGCTTACTTAAACGATCGGCGACTGAATATTACTCGGAGCCTCTGTTGATTTTTGAAACTTGCCTCGGCCTCTTGTACGTACCGGCGGCTCGACAAGAAATCGGCAAGAGAGCGCAAAATACGACGCAATGTGAGTTGTCGCTCGAGCAATTCTACAGCAACTGAATTAATTAGAATTATTAATAATATAAAAACATTGTTCTCGAAAATTTTATAATATATTTCACGGAGAACTAATATGCGTCTTAAAATTTATCAAACTATTAATTATCTTCATAATATGGCCTGGCTGACTGATTAAACGTAAATCTAAATTAGCGAGCGAAAAGCTATGGACTGATTGAGATATAAAACATGCATCGACGACGCTAGAACATGCTCACCGTCGACCGAGGAGCGCGGGCACGAGCAGGTGTGAACTAAAACAGATCGTGTTACAATTGTACATAAAGATCAATTTCCAACGCATCGATCTGCAGCCCGAAATAAACGCACATTGAATGCCTTAGTGACAATTCATTTAGTTATGAATATAATCACGAGGTGCGAGAGACGTTGAGACGCCAAATATATGTGTAATATAGACGTGTTTAACGCTTAGCAAGTGGTTGCTTAAGCTTTACTATGGGTGATATGATAAGCGGCTCGAGGGCGGCCGGGGCGGCGCGGCCCTACTGTGCAGTTGAACCTGTCTGCTCAATAGTTGGCTTAAGGTTGACACGTTGTTGCCATTCATTGCAATAGTTCGGTATCTATAGATTGAAGAAAGTGACTGCTTTAAAAACTGCCAGTCCAACAACAGTCGGGCTTTTTATATTAAGTTAATAGTTGGTAAGCGACCCGCCCCGCGTCCCGCCCCGTGGCCCACCCCGCGGCCCTCCCCGCGGCCCGCGCCTCGGCCTCCCTCGAGCATTTTTATATTTATGAAGTGAGAAATATAAACGTGTAATAAAAAGTAAATATTTAACTGTGTGCTCCGCTATGACCTCAACGATAAAGGACGTTGTGAAATATGAGTTTAAATTGGAATGTAGTTGTAATATGTGTCGGAAATGCGCTGTATATTGTCTCTAGCGTATATTATAGATGTATTGTTATAGAAATTAAACAAGGTAATTGTATCGCTCGCAGCGAGACACTGTTGTCGTATGATACTTTTTTAATATTTTATTTTCATGTATATTTTATCGATACAGAAACGGTGGATATCTCTAGTCGGACGATTCTGAACATCACTAGAGAGGTCTCGAAGTTTGCGTGTATACGATAGTCGACTATTATCATCAATTATTTTTATATCGATTTTTGTTTATAACACAGCGAATATAGTTTCGGTGCGGCACTGTACAGATAATTGTAGTAGCAGTTCATTTTTAGTCAAAAATCGACCAACCAACTAATGTTTTTAAAAGACTCGACGATACCGCAACAGTGTTTCCGCTAAACTTTAATATAGAGATATATAACGTGAGGAGAGTGTAGAGATACTAAGATTTACGAATTGATTTGTTGCTATTGCATTTAAGTTATGTACCTGACTTCTTTATATAAGTAAGTCAGGAAAACCCTGGAATATCGTGTTTTTCGTAGGTTTCTTGATATGTAGCTCTAAATGCAATAATGATAATATCGGGCAGAGTCACGGCTAACGGCGACACAGTGTGACATACGAACTTATACACTCAGTTATTTACTATCTTGAAAGGTTTTATTTGAACTAAGCATGAGGTAGTACTTACACCGCAATAATCAGTGAGTGCCATCGATAGTTAGTTTATTTTGACAATTTAATAGTAAAGTCTGGAAATATCTGTATTTTTGAAACTCGAGAGTTGTTTTTATACATTGACAAGTAACAACAATGATTTGGTTGTCAACACATTTAACGAAATATGCTAAGCAAAAGTTCCTGAATATTTTCATTCAAATCGCAAGTCTGATTTTAATAGCTTACTAGTTTGAATGTGGGAACTTAGAAAATATTAGGATACAATCACTATGATTCCCTTCATAACATATAATTGAATGATTTGTATAAGTTTGTATGTGAATGCGCTCAGATATTAACGAGACGACACTAGTTGTATATGTTCTGGTCTCACTAACATGTGGGTACAGCGAGGACTCGCCGCCGCCGACCTCATGTAATTTGTTCTGTAAAGATCAGTCTACAATATTGTTCTTATATTGTATTGTTTTCTTTTTTAATAATATATTATGTTTAAACCGCTCACTTGAGTTTAATTTCATTCCTCGCATATCGTATGAACAAATAACATAATAACATGTTTCATCAAAAGAGCACAGACTTATGACCTTATGACGCGGGTATTTATTTGCGAAAAGTAACCGTAAATCCCGTATACACGGCACGGTTTCTTTACAGCAAAGCGTGTTAACCACGTCGTAGAAATATCGTGTCAGCTTGTTTATGTGTCGTAGGGTAATTTGATTATTCGAATTTTCGCGAAAACCCTAGGGATATTGTGAACACACGGATAATTAGACAATGGTGTACACATTACTCAATGCAAAGATACGAGTTGCTCTATGGTTGCTCTAGTAATATTAATAAGGTTACTGACCAAATCTTATGCTGATGACGTGCGTGAATGATTGACATTTTAAACGTCAAGCAATCGGAGGACTAAGAATAGAAAAAAAAAACAAGTTTAAAAAAGTTTTTGTTGTTTGTGTAAACTACTAGCTTACATACAAGGAATAAAAAATAAAAAAAAGAATTGCAGCAGCAGCCCGCAGGCCAGGTAAGTGAGCATGATGTACATCATCAGGCTTTCGTTTAGAAAATTCGTTTGGGCCAGAGTCCCTGTCTGCTGTATCGTGATGCCACAATTATCTTCATTATTTTTCGTGCTACATCCCGCGAAGTCGTTTTTCACGTCTTCATGAATTACGCGAGAAAACAGACGTAGAGGTCTATTAGAGGTATATTGAAAATCGCATCAATATGGAAATGACTTAATATAACACTGAATTTACAACATAATGGCGCCTGCAGATAACGATTCATTGAATAATTATGTTAATTGTGCAAATGACGGACAGATTCAATAAATGAAGGAGGAAGGTGATTGTGGATCAACCCTCGCCCGCACCGTTCTTTACGAAAACATTCGGTTTTGATAAAAAAATGGTAAAATTTTGAGGGCGGAAATAATTACGGTTTTTTAATTTGAATCATATTGTTATTAAGAATTCAGTTTGGAATCGATTTGGTGACTTGCCTGCTAGGTAGATACCTACTTATCTACTTGGTTTACCGGATGACGGTAGGTCAACACCTCTGCCGTCCATGGGTCTTCTTACATACTGTAGTGTACCTATCTATTTAGGCCTAAGTTCACCAACATTTAAATCAACTGTTTAGATATTTAATCAGTTCTATATTTAAAATTTCCTTAGGAAATTTGACATTAACCAACTGTTTAATACCTAACCGGTGGTTTGAATGTTGGTGAACACAGGCCTTAGTATTAAACATATTAAACTATATATTATATCTCATGCACGTCAGCAGTGAGGTCACTGTCACTAATGTCAACTGTCATTTCACCACGACACGAATGGCGGGTAAGAGGGAAACAGTTGAAATTGAGGTGGTACCTGCACAGGAGGTTTGGTGTGGTGATGAGCCAGTGTAGTGATATAATCAGCTTACATACAGGATCAACAGGATTCTACACATACTATTATCCATACTAGGTGCTATACTACTAATATTACAAATGCGAAACTAACTCTGTCTGTTTGTTAACCACTGAACCAACCGACTGGACCGATCGGTTCAGTGGTACCTCACTACAGGC
Source organism: Eupsilia transversa (assembly GCA_914767815.1). Classification (NCBI taxonomy): domain Eukaryota; kingdom Metazoa; phylum Arthropoda; class Insecta; order Lepidoptera; family Noctuidae; genus Eupsilia; species Eupsilia transversa. The sequence continues at coordinate 495,863 of OU611889.1, forward strand.
TAACTTGCCTGGGACCTGGAGAAGGACAGCTGCTTTTCATACAGGATATTTTTTCAGGCAGACGAAGAAGGCAACACTTACTTAATATAATAATATCGATGCAAAACTTTTCTGTATCATTAAGTTTGCAAGTTTCAGAAGTTTCATAACGTTTTAACAAAAGCAATAAACGGCGTCTCAAAAACGCGCAGCTATAGAGGCATCGGGCCGCAGCGCGACTCACTTTCATACATAAAAGTTCGGTTCAAAAAAGTGCGTTGGTAAGTACTTACATAGATGCCATAACAGCCCTGCGTCTGATCTCTCCGCTCGAGTCGGATTGTCGTGCCATCGGACTATGGGAGGGAGGGAAGAGAGAGTGCAACGTGTCTGCACTATAATATCTCCCGCGCTGAAGGCTGGCCTCCGTTGAGATTCGGTCTGGAGGACTATTACTTACCTACCTACACACATACGAAACGAAAATTCACGCACGCACACATAGAATATGTACAACTTTGTACAATATTCTGACAAATAAATGCAGTCTATTCTATTCTACGAAAAAGTGATGAATGGGGGATTTGTGCAATGCGTTGCGTTGCGGTTCGATCCGCCCTAATTTGCGCTCCAAAACAACGAAGCAAAAGACTGGCACTAATCATAACAAAAGAAAAGCAAAGTAACGCTTTGCTTTTGTTAGCTCGTTAGAAAATACCTAATCATATTTAATACCTACTTATAATGTCTCAACCTGCTTCATGATTGCACGACTGCAGCCTTTAAGGCTAGTAGGTCATTAGCACTTTGGTTCCCTACCTAGTTACGAGCTTTACAAATATTTACGTTCGCAGGCTATGATTACTAGGAATTCATTTGCGTCAAATACCTCGTTGATAAAAAAATTCTTACATAAATACACCATTACTCCTGGAATCGATGTATCGTAGGTATGTGTGTGTGTAGGTATGTATGTAACATTCGTAACTCTTCGTTTGAGTAAGTCTATCGTCTACGTTATTACTGATCCATCATTAGGAGTACTGTTATGAACTGTTTAGGCTTGGTAATTTCGGAGGTAAATGGAATGGTCAATTTTTATATATTTTCATAAGATCTTTAAAAGTATTTATTTTAAAATTATAAAATAATTATACAATGAAATCCTCACTATAAGCCCTTTCATTAAATATCACACGATGCAGTATGCACTTTTTAAATTTTTGAATTTGCCCCCGAAAAGTGACTTCATATTCAAAATTCGTTATACTTCCGTGTTCGTCACAGAAGTCTACTAAATTGGTCCAGTAGATTCGGAGCAAATTGACTGTGACAGACGGACAAACACGAGTGATCTATGTTTGTTCATTTGGACGTACGGAACCCTAAAAAAAGATGAGGTTATTTAGTTATCGGTTGCATGACTACAATTAAAAGTCCAGCCTAACACCGTCTACTGCTAAACATACCCAGGCTTCTTGAAATATCCGCCGCAGTCTTCAATCTTCCAACTTTCACGAACACTTCATGATGTTTGCAGAAGTTGCGAGTGCGTAACTTTTTAGAGTGCCCTAATTTACGACATGCTTAGCCAGGTACCTAAAAGTTAGGTAGGTACTTCAATACAGTCAACTTAGTTACACCTACCAACCGGACCAGCTACTTAAACTCAATTAAGTACGGTACCTACGAATCCGTGTCTCCTTGAAAAAGCTGAGGCAAATCAAATAAATAAAAGTATCATCGCAAGCAATACGACAGTGGTAGTCAATTCATTGAATATCACGTTATCTCTGTTCCAACAGCTCAGGGACCTGAGGTCCAGTGTGCACGGACCGGGGGAGGGGGGAGAGTAGGGGGAGGGGGTCGCGAGAAATTGAATGAAAACATTGAATATTTATTCTGCCAGTGCACCGCTGCGGGCCTCAGGCAAATACTATGCGCCGGGGCAGATGTGACACACGGGTTATGTCTTGTAAAAATGTCCTCGAAGAGTTATTTTGCGTATCCAAATCTGTACTTACCACCAGCCTAGTTTAAAATACATTTAGTAAACTGCCACACAAGAGATAAATAGAAATAGCTAACCAACTTGTTGTAAGCTCAATACTTAACTATTTATATTCATTGGCTGATAGACTGGTTCTTCAAGTCTTGCACCTACTTAGAGTCCTAGACTAATTAAGCTTGAATTTACTCATCGTGAAGTTCGTGAACCTGTCAGTCCACTATAACATTTGTAGCTTCGATTTCGTTTTTATCGAACTTCACAAGCACAGGTACAGTGAGTCGTGACGTGATCATGACTAAATCTTGTCATAGAATTGTGCGGTTTAGGCAAGTCGCCCAGTCTTGTCTTGTCTGCGAGAGCACTTCTTTGTCATTCCGGGATGATCTTGTGGCTCTCCTTTTAATATTTGATCTGCATATTTATAAATCGTGCTCGGACTGTTTGCGCCGCCCCTCGAGCGTGTTTGCAGATTTATAGTTTATTTCATTTCGTGTGAGGACCCCTTCGACTGACATCAACCTATTGTTTACCGTATATTCTCAAGGAAGCGTATAGTCTAGAATATTTTATATCAATGCTTGTATTTGTCCGCAATCTTTAAAGAATTCTGAATTTATAGTGCAATAACGCTATGCGAGTGGACACGAGTGTACTACACTCCGGTAATGTTGTTTTCTGAAGCGCAGTTATGCTCGCAAGATGTCATGCAACTTCCGCATATTAAATTATTCATTTACATTCAAAATATAGCTCGTGTATTTTATTAGCATTTAAATAAGTATCTACGTATAAAAACCTGGTTTGAAATAAAGTCGTTTTTAGGGATCCTTATGTCCGAATGAAAAACGGAACCCGTACCTATACGGTCACTCGTGTGTCTGTCTGGCTGTCTGGCTGGCTGTCTGTCCGTGTGTCACAGCCAATTTGCTCCGAATCTACTGGACCAATTTAGTTGAAATTTGGTATACATATGAATTTCTGCGACCCAAACACGGACGTGTAACGTAGGTAATACCTAAATGAATTGGAAAATTTAAAAACAAATTGCACACTGTACCGTGTGACATATCAAATGAAAGGGCTTGTTGTGAGTATATCATTTTTTTATAATTTAAAAATAAATACTTTTAAAGAATGATATTAAAGAAAATAGACGAAAAATTACCATTCTTCTCCCATTATCACCTAAACAGCTGGGCAATTAAAAAAAAAAAACAACACTGAGAATAGTTCTATAGTTATAGATTACAGGAAAACCTTTAAGAAGTCTATGGTCTTAAAATAAAATGGTAAATCGCTCAATATTGTCCGTCTAAACTTAAGTTTGTACAATATTGAGTGATTTGTCATCTCATTCCAGTTGGAATGTATGGGGGAAACATGTTTTCCAACTACAATGTTTTGTTCGTTCTTGGGATAAATTCAGCCTAACTACCGAAAACCCTATTGTGCGTGGTCCGACACTCACTTGGCCGGTTTTTTCTGGTATCCTTTGACTATGAGAGCCTTGACATTTTACTAGGAGTTAAACTGCAAAGTAGGTGTTATTATCATCAAGAATATTAGCAGAAACTTTGAGTCATTTGTCGAAGTGGTCTGAAATATTTTAAGGCTTAATTATAATACTTAAAACCAGTCCTTTCCCTGCTTAAATACTAATAAGTTACCTAGGTCTGTTAGTCTGAAGGACTACCTGCAAGGCGCACCGTGTTAACTGCTAACGACTCATTAAACCTGCGAGAGTGGCTCGCTAGTCAAAGGAAATTAACAGGTGCCACAGTTGTGTAGATTTATCCTTAGTGAAGCAACGCACTTGCCCAACGATTGTCGAGATATGCATGCGAGAAGAATGAATAATATGTAGGACGTGTAAGTAGAAACTAGGTACTCAATCTAACCATACATCAGTTAGGCACAGATGACTGGGTGAAAGTGAAGCTTTACTAAGTTTTTTTTGATAATTATTATGGATACATTTTTCTAACATAAAACCTTACCAAATTACTTACCTATTATGACTGGAGGTTGTTGCCCTACTTATATAAAGAAGAGGCTAATTTATAGCAGTGCCATAAAACCAGGCGGAGAATTAAAAAAAAATCTCGTCTGAAGAAGTTTTAACTATGATCTTCAACTATCGTGAAACTATGGGATATTTTAACATAAGTACGCATACTGGCTGTGTGGGTTGAAAATATCTTAGTTGAAGCCTGGCAGGGGTAGAGTATAGGAACAACACACCATAGACTAGGACATGACAACTTTATTCCCAATTCCCCCTCACATCTATCTGCACATTACAGTTCATGGCACTCTCGCAGGGCACGTATCCTTGTAGGCCGTGTTCACACAGCAGGTCCAGTAGGAACCGACCCTGGTGGCTCGCGGGCATATCAGTGACCGACAGCTGGTGGTCGATGTGCATCACCTGGGTTCTGTTGGCTGTGGTGGCTGGCCAGCGGACTGGTAGCAGTTTGGTAGGCAGTGGTGTTGGGTCCCTGGAAGATGAAGGGTTGGATTGAGTAGAATCATGGTGGCGAGCTGGAAAGCAAATCCTTTAAAATTATTATTAAGTACTTGAATTGGCATTTTTTTTTAACTCTTTTCCGTTATTCATTTCCAAAACACATTTCAGTACAATTTCTAAGCACCTAAATCGAAATGAAGCATCTACATATTAAACTTTTTCTACCACAAAAATAAGGCATTATTTTAGTTAGGAAATTGTTTAATGCATATCGCCACTTCGTATGATTATGTTGCCGAACGCCGACAATGCTATAAGATAAACCAATATTCAATTCCAAGTAATATTAGTCTACTGTGTATTTATTTATTCAGTTATTTACATATTTATAATCTAAATTATATTAAATTAAAGAACTAACTAATTATTCGGCAAACTATGTACATGTATATAGAAAAAGGGGAGGGGAAAGAATCATAGGGCATCGAAGAATTCGTCCGCGTCGCTGTCAATAGGAAAGGTGCCCAGAAGGCTGGCAGCATTGCCACGTTGTATGGCAATGCTGATTCTTTGGCCAAAAAATAAGCCAGCCCTCTGGTCATGTGAAGAGTCGACCAACCGCTTGGCGATCTCTTAGAAAACCAGGTGGGCACTCGGATCCCATGGGCCTAATGTTTCAACCCCAAACGGCTCGAACAAATAACCCCCAATAAGATTGGAATATTTTCGCCGTTTGAAATGAAATGAAATGAAATGAAATGAAATGAAATGAAATGAAATGAAATGAAATTGTTTATTCTGTAAATAGGATATCAGAATCACTTTTACACGTCATATAAAAAAATATTAGAGCTAAGCTAGATGAGGTCGGCGTTTCCTATCTGACTACTCTGAGAAGAAAGGCCGAAACAAACTCAGAGGTCACAGTCTCTTTTAAAGTCCAGACATAATCTTGGTCAGGCCATATGAGGACCATGTAGATTAGTGTCTGAAATGGTCTTTTGAGGAAAGAACCACACAGATTTGAGTGGACCTGTCCAGTCAGTGCAAGCAATTGTCGGTAATCGCGGAGCTCAACTCAGAACTTAAGGAGCTCAGCGACTCGACGAACAATACCAAAGAAAGGACATTTGCGTAGGCCGCATAAAATACTCAAACTGCCAGAACATCATTAAAACTAATTGTGCAATAAACAAAAAAGAAAAAAAAAAAAAGTGATCCACATAGTCCTCACATTCACAATAATTAGTTTAAAAAAAAATATATATAAATAATACTTAACAAAGTAATCATGTCTTTTTGTTGTAGTATTCAGTAATGTCAATGTGTATAAAAAAACTGGTATTTTTTCTCATGAGTTTACATAATAATTAAAGTGTCAAGTTTTTATGGTTTTATCACAAGTTTTAGCAGAGCGAGCAGCTCAATCCCAAGCTTTTTTGTCTTCTAAATAATCAGAAATTTTATAGTACCCTTTTCTACAAAGTTTAGTTTTGATACAGTTTTTAAAACGTTTAATGGGTAAGTTTCGAATGTCAATGGGAAGTTTGTTGTAAAAGCGTATACATTGACCCATGAACGAGTTGCCTACTCTGTGGAGGCGAGTTCGATGTACGGCAAGATTGTGTTTATTCCTGGTATTCAAACTATGAATATCGGACATTTTCTTAAAATTTGAAATATTTTTGTGTACATACAATAGGTTTTCGAATATATACTGTGAGGCTACAGTCAGAATATCTATTTCTTTGAACTTTTCTCGAAGGGAATCCCTTGGACCTAGGTTGTAAATGGCTCGAACAGCCCTTTTCTGCAAAACAAAGATGGTATTAATGTCCGCACCGGTTCCCCAGAGAAGAATCCCATATGACATAAGACTATGAAAATAACTAAAATAAACAATTCTGGCTGTATCCACATCAGTTATCTGCCTAATTTTTTTAACAGCATAGGCGGCAGAACTAAGCCTTCCTGACAATTTTTCTATGTGTGGGCCCCATTGCAATTTACCGTCAATCGTTATTCCAAGAAAAACTGTCGACTCTACAGGGTCCAACTCTATTCCATTCACTTGAACATTGGTAGTTAGCTGCCTGACATTTGGCGTAGAAAATTTAATTAATTTAGTCTTTTTTTCATTAAGTAGAAGATTATTTACATTAAACCAGTGCAACACACAGTGAGGTTGTACAGTGAGGTTTTCCGCACCTGCAGCAGCCGCCCCAGCACAGCCCGCCGTGCTTGGAAGATGGGATGGCGCAAGGGTGTCGACACATGTTGCATCCCACACCAAAGGCCGACCTAACTTCGTCTACTGTTAGTACTAACTTACGTCAGATTAATATTTACTACACATTTTATATTGTTCTTGTTTACATAAGACTATTAAGATATATTTTTATCATGACAATGTGCATCAAATCCTTGTTTAGAATAATTATAAAAGCCTGGTCATGATTATCATCTGATAAGTCGAATGCGCTAAATTACCTGCTCAGGATACGACCCCAATCGATGTTACTACTCATATCATAAAATATTACAAGCTTTTATAGTTGTTGCGATGCCTACACTGTGGGTAAGGTGTATGTACAAAGTTAAAAATTAAACATATTGTAATGGTCCAGTCTCATACTCTCATAAATATATTGTCATTATGTTTGTATTGTGCATTCGATGGTGTAATCCCATGGACAGAGTGTGTCGTTTTACTGCAGCTGTTCTTAAACATTGTAACGAAAAGCGCGTGCTTGCGTCATTGAGCAAAAAACGTTTGTACCTGCCAGGACAATGCACTTAAATTGCATATAAGAGTCATTTAGAATGGGTGCGGCTTATGTAAGTTTTTTGAGTAAGTACCTAACATATGTAAAAAAAGATGATGAAGGTTGCAAAAATGGCATCTGATGTATTTTCCTTCTGAATAGGTCATCTAGATTACCTTAATTACGGATAATATTTTGGTAAACTCACCCGAACTTCATAAAGTTGGTCAACATGGTGGTGTGTCTTTCGATGAGTAACTTATCAGCGTTACTCAATCGCAAGGTCAGACCTCCCGGCTTGAACAAGTAGAAAACGTCATCCGTATGAGTGGCCCCCTTCACTCCGAGCCCACGACCGAACACGACACTCCCGAAACTACGTCCTCCTTCGTAAGAAAACATGTAATTATACACCGGTTTGTCTGAATAGTTCGCTATCAGCTTCGAGAACGCGTCAACAGCTCCATAGGTTATCCAATCCGAATAATAGTCCACAACTCCTTTGATCGAGGCTTTACTATAGAGCCTTTGTTTCCCAAAGTAATGTGAACGAATTTTCTTGGCTATTTGTCTTTTATCTTCGTTGGAACACCAGGAAAATACTGATGGCAGCCTATCTACGAAGTTATTGTCTAAATATTCTAAAGTTCTTTGGTTATTGACTCCATAGAACAAGGTACCCTCGCTGTCGGTGAAGCCAACCATTACCGGCACTTTATAAAAGTCTCCCGACGTGATGATGTTGTATGGCGTGTCGTGAAAGAAGGGGTCGGTGAAGTTGGTGTCAGCACACGGCGCGTACTTGAAGTACCGCGGATCTATTAAAGAGCCTTGTGTTGCTGTCAGTACATCACTCAAGGACGACTTTAGAAAAGTATTGTAAACATCTCGTTCAGTCCGCACTGTTGCCATCTTAGCGGCGTCTTCGAAAGCTGGAGTGAGCGGCTCTGGGTTGAACGACCACGGCGTCAGAGCTACACCACTCATCATTACCGCCTTGTGGAACAGTCCTCTGCTATGTTTCGATAAGAAGTGCATCGCTGTGGAGGCACCTCCCGCACTTTGTCCGGAAATGGTGACATTGTCCGGATCTCCTCCGAAAGCAGCTATATTCTTTCGTATCCATTTTAAAGCTGCTACTTGGTCCTTCAGTCCGAGGTTTGCCACATTATTTAAGCATAAGAAACCTAGGACGCCTAATCTATAGTTGACTGTCACGACTATAACGTTCTTTTTGACTAGAAATTCGGGATCGTAATGCCACTTGCTACCGAAGTAATAAGCTCCTCCGTGGAAGAAGACTAAGACGGGTAGTCTGTGGCCTGCTGCGGCGTGTTCCGGGGTGTACACGTCCAGCAGGTGACAGTCCTCGGTGCCCAGCTGGAAGATGGCAAAACTCTGTGCGCAGGAGTCGAATTGCGACACCGCGTGGAATGTGCCACTCCATTTTCTTGGTGGTTTCGGTGGCTGGAAGGAGTGTTGATAATTTTGAACTATGTCCAGACTATAATAATTATAGTTATGTATCAGAATTTAAGCTTGCGATTAACTTAGTCTTCAGATGTCGTAAGATTGAGCTAGCTTCAATATAATATATATGGGTGAGATATTATAATTGCTTTAAAGTTTAACTAAACTTTAAGATTATTAACTTAGTCGTTTTATGGCCATTTCAGCATATTATTATAAGTTACATCAATTGTTGAACATTGCAATGGGCGATTTATTTTATTTATTAATTGTTCTCACGACCAACGTATATTGGCTTCGTCCATATACTCATCCCTAGTTGGAATTCGCCCGGTCCGTATATATCTACACCTGCATGTAGGTATAGCTGGAAGGAGCAAAAGTACTGATGTTGAGAAAAGTGCTAGTATGAGTTTAGTACTGTGACTTCTTAGAAGATAGTTTTAATTATTGTATAATAGCTTCTGTCCGCGACTTCATCCGCGTGAAATTTCGGACCCCAGCCCACCGCTTTGCAACCCATCGCTTGCCCGCGGTATTACTGCGTTTTCGCTTAGAGTTTTTTCTGACTATTTTTTCATTTTTCTCGGCTCCTCCGGGTCGTAGCGTGATGTTACATAACCTGGCAGGGGATTTTCTCGACAGATTAGCAAAGTTTGTATCAAAATCCGTTCAGCCGTTTTCACGTGATGCGCGAACAAATAAACAGACAAAAAATCAAAAAACTGTTGGAACGTATTCTGTTATCAATTCTAAGTATCCCCAGCTATTTTTTTTTCGAATATCTTCCATGTACAGACTTTCGACCCTCTTCAGCTTTATTTATGTAGTTATAGATAGATAGATATGACTCTTTTGTTCGTAAATGTGTAAGACTGTGCTTATTGTACGAATGCAAAATTTTATAATTAATAACTACCTACTTATTTGCACGGAATCTAAATAACATTTTACAAAAAAATAATGAAGAAGATCAAGACTGCCATAGTAAATGAATACGTGATAAGTATTTATTTTCGACATCGTAGCACTTTCTGACAAACTGTACCGTTGCAGCTGATAGACAAATAAAAATGCGGGCGAGTTCGAACTAGGGATGAGTATGGACGAAGCCCGAATATTACCGGCTCACAATTACAGTTCAGCCTACGAGACATAGAACAGATATATTTTCCAGGCTTTTCCCAAGCGTCTCACCGGAGAATGAGATTAACATTTAAATATTTCTCATATTAATATGTGCACGACTCGTACACTATGCAGATTACTGCCGCAGTGATATTACAAACCGTATACTCACTTGGAATCTCTCGCTGACGGCGTACGGGATCCCGTAATACCGGTTCTGTCCGGAGAAGCCTCGGAGCCCCCTTAATTTACCCTGGCTTACTTCCACGAGCGGCGTGTACAAGAATAAGCTGCACACATGCTGCACACACGACAAGCACGCAATATACACCAACACTTCGTATCTCATATTTACCGACGAAAGACTTCACTCATAATTTTGCATTTGTGTTTCGTGTTGCCCATTTATATTAGGCGGACGATCTGCACGGGCCGCTACCGGTTTGGGATTAAACTAGTTAACTGGTTAAGGTCAAAGTTTTCATATGCTTTGAGTCACTTTGACTAATTAATTACACTTCATCGATTTCGGTTAGAAACATATGTTTTTTAATTTTTTTAATAAAAAATTCCCAAGCCGGTTATTAGTAAAGTTATAATAGGTATTTTATGTACCTTTTTACTAAATGTTAAGGTACCTACTATGTCACTATGGTTTCATTTAGTAAACATTGATATTATATTTTCCCGCAGTTTTGTGCAGCGGAATTCAAAAGTCTGATTAATTTAATTTATTAATGTTGTTTAATGCGGGATAAATGACGAAATTACACATTTGTTGCCCTTTTTTTTGGTATGGGGGGTGGAAATCCCCATGGATGTCCTCCGCCCTGGTGCGGATGGGGGGGTCTATCAGACTTCTACTGACTGAAATGACCCCGTGTTTCCCTCGCATACTTGCAGGTGGGCTACGGGGGCAGTTAAGTTCTCTTCAACGCAGCCCCGCCTGATGCAAGCTCGTCTCTGCGGGCTCAGTCTGGTCAAGTGGAGGAGTGAGGTGTTTGACTTCCTCCGCGACGTCTAAGGGGGGCGCGCGTGGAACACTACACGCCACCACTTGCCTCCCGTTCCGACGTAACATTTTCGCAGAAGGAGATCACAACAGTTGTTACCTGAGCTACACTAATAATACTCAGTTTGGGTGAAAGTGAATCTTTAATAAGTTTATTGATGAAGGATTTTTCAAAATCCGAGACAGAAAACTTAGCAACATATGACTAGGGGTTGTTGTCCTACTTACAAGAAGAGGCTAATTTATAGAGGCTAAACAGGCATTTTTTTTTTTAATCTCCTCTTTAGAAGTTTTAACTATGATCTTCAACTATCGTGAAACTATAAGATATTTTTATTAACATAAGCATACTGGCTGTGTGGCTTGAAAATATCTTAGTTGAAGCCTGGCAGGGGTAGAGTATTGGAACAACACACCATAGACTAGGACATGACAACTTTATTCCCAATTCCCCCTCACATCTATCTGCACATTACAGTTCATGGCACTCTCGCAGGGCACGTATCCTTGTAGGCCGTGTTCACACAGCAGGTCCAGTAGGAACCGACCCTGGTGGCTCGCGGGCATATCAGTGACCGACAGCTGGTGGTCGATGTGCATCACCTGGGTTCTGTTGGCTGTGGTGGCTGGCCAGGGGACTGGTAGCAGTTTGGTAGGCAGTGGTGTTGGGTCCCTGGAAGATGAAGGGTAGGATTGAGTAGAATCACGGAGGCGAGCTAGAAGGCAACTCTTTTAAGATTATTATTAGGTAAGTACCTATAATTGAAATGGCAAAAAATTTTTTTTTTTTACACTTTTCCGTTGTTCATTTCCAAAACACATTTCAGTACAATTTCTTAGCACCTAAATCGAAATGAAGCACTTACATATAAAACTTTTTTCTACTACAAAAATAAGACATTATTTTAGTTAGGAAATTGCATATAGCGCTACTTCCTACGATTATGTTGCGGAACGCCGACAATGCTATATGACAAACCAATATTCAATTCCAAGTAATATTAGCCTACTGTTAGTACTACACACACACACATAAAGTGGGCTAATATTTACTACACATTTTATATTGTTCTTGTTTACAATCATAAAACAGCGAGGTTTATCTTACGGCGAGACCGTTTACTGAAACTGACTGAAGGAAATTCTAAGAACAAGACTTTTGGATGTCATATATCTCGAAAACTTCAATGAACAGTTTGATTTTTTGATACCGCTTCTGGCGATTCGTTTTGCTTTCACCTATGACTATTAAGGTAATTTTTTATCATGACCTTAAAGATAATATGATGGTAAACTCACCCGAACTTCATAAAGTTGGTCAACATGGTGGCGTGTCTTTCGATGAGTAACTTATCAGCGTTACTCAACCGCAAGGCCATACCTCCCGGCTTGAACATATAGAAAACGTCATCCGAATGAGTGGCCCCCTTCACTCCGAGCGCACGACCGAACATGACACTCCCGAAATTACGTCCTCCTTCGTAGGAAAACATGTAATTATACACCGGTTTGTCTGAATAGTTCGCTATCAGCTTCGAGAACGCGTCAACAGCTCCGTAGGTTATCCAATCCGAATAATAGTCCACAACTCCTTTGATCGAGGCTTTACTATAGAGCCTTTGTTTCCCAAAGTAATGTGAACGAATTTTCTTGGCTATTTGTCTTTTATCTTCGTCGGAACACCAGGAAAATACCGATGGCAGCCTATCTACGAAGTTATTGTCTAAATATTCTAAAGTTCTTTGGTTATTGAGTCCGTAGAACAAGGTACCCTCGCTGTCGGTGAAGCCAACCATTACCGGCACTTTATAAAAGTCTCCCGACGTGATGATGTTGTATGGCGTGTCGTGAAAGAAGGGGTCGGTGAAGTTGGTGTCAGCACACGGCGCGTACTTGAAGTACCGCGGATCTATTGAAGACCCTTGTGTTGCTGTCAGTACATCACTCAAGGACGACTTTAGAAAAGTATTGTAAACATCTCGTTCACTCCGCACTGTTGCCATCTTAGCGGCGTCTTCGAAAGCTGGAGTGAGCGGCTCTGGGTTGAACGACCACGGCGTCAGAGCTACACCACTCATCATTACCGCCTTGTGGAACAGTCCTCTGCTGTGTTTCGATAAGAAGTGCATCGCTGTGGAGGCACCTCCCGCACTTTGTCCGGAAATGGTGACATTGTCCGGATCTCCGCCGAAAGCAGCTATATTCTTCCGTATCCATTTTAAAGCTGCCACTTGGTCCTTCAGTCCGAGGTTTGCAACATTATTTAAGCACAAGAAACCTAGGACGCCTAATCTATAGTTGACTGTCACAACTATAACGTTCTTTTTGACTAGAAATTCGGGATCGTAATGCCACTTGCTACCGTAGTAATAAGCTCCTCCGTGGAAGAAGACTAGGACGGGTAGTCTGTGGCCTGCTGCAGCGTGCTCCGGGGTGTACACGTCCAGCAGGTGACAGTCCTCGGTGCCCAGCTGGAAGATGGCAAATGCCTGTGCGCAGGAGTCGAACTGCGACACCGCGTGGAACGTGCCGCTCCATTTTCGTGGTGTTTTCGGTGGCTGGAAGGAGGGTTGATAATTTTGAACTATGTTCAGACTATAATAATTATAGTTATGTATCAGGATTTGCGATTAACTTAGTCTTCACATATCGTTAGATTGAGCTAGCTTCAATATAATATAATGGGTGAGATATTATGATGGCTGATTAACTAAACTTTAAGATTCTTAATAGTTTTAGTGCAATTTATAAGTTACACCACTTGTCGAACATTTCAATGAGCGAATTATTTTCTAAATAAATTGTTCTCACGACCAACGAATATTACCTGCTCACAATAATGTTCAGCCTACGAGACATAGAGTATATATATTTTCCAGGCTTTTCCCAAGCGTCTCACCGGGGAATGAGATTAACATTTAAATATTTCTCATATTAATATGTGCACGACTCGTACACTATGCAGATTACTGCCGCAGTGATATTACAAACCGTATACTCACTTGGAATCTCTCGCTGACGGCGTACGGGATCCCGTAATACCGGTTCTGTCCGGAGAAGCCTCGGAGCCCCCTTAATTTACCCTGGCTTACTTCCACGAGCGGCGTGTAAAAGAATAAGCTGCACACATGCTGCACACACGACAAGCACGCAATATACACCAACACTTCGTATCTCATATTTACCGACGAAAGACTTCACTCATAATTTTGCATTTGTGTTTCGTGTTGCCCATTTATATTAGGCGGAAGGGCTACACAGGGCTAACGTAGTTAAGTGGTTAAGGTTAGTGTCTTAAGGGTGTTTGGGTAGGTTATGAGTTATAGTAGGTATTTTATTTACCTTTTTACTAAATATTAAGGTACCTACTATGGTTTCATTTAGTAAACATTGACGTTATATGTTCCCGTAGTTGTGTGCAACCGAATTCATAAGTCTGATTAATTTGATAACAACATGATTACAATGTTGTTTATGTGATTACTGAGAAACATTTGTTTACAATTTCTCTATAATCCTGAAAAATTTGATTTAGGATTTTTGTTAGTTGTTAAGCTAAGATACTCATAAAATTGTACTTGAAAGTTCACTTTTAAAACACAAGAACACTAGAACGACCTAACTTCGAAGTCTTTGATCTAAACTTCTTCGTTCAACTTTCCGGTTCACTTCAAGTTCACAGATGAAGTTCATCTGAGTGGAAGACAAGATGCTGCGTGCGAGGCGGTCTGGTGCACACTGGTAGGGAAAGTACGCGATCTCCGGCGGCGGCCCGGTGCGCTTGCGCAAGTTCACTGCAATGTTTGCGAACTGTCCGCAAACTGTTATAGGTATTATTTGCTGATCGTTAGGTGACAGTGTGTCTATTCTAGTTTTTCCTTTAATTGATTTTGTAACAATTCTTAATGTGTTTCTTTGAATTGTGTCGTAACAGTGTTCGAAGTTCTTCAAATATTGGTTGCGGCAATTGTTTGGATAACTTTTTACTGACGATAAGGTAACTTTTACTTTTAACTGGTAATGTATCGATTTTAACATCGTTCTTTTGAGTTATATTGCGCAACTAGCTGTTAGCTATAAAGACTAAATAGTCATTTTATGATGATTTTTATAAACTAAGTTAACACCTTCTATTTGTGAGTAGTTCAGTTTGATCCTTCGGTCCTATGCTCAACTGCATTGGTAAATAAAAACTTTAATTAGGTATGTAATAGGTTTCTATCATGGGCTTAACTTAAATGTGATGACTAGTGTATGTATAATAGGTACCTACAAACAATAAGTGTGAACCTGTGCCTTAATTGAGGAAATGCTAATGTCGTTATTTGATCATAAACTTTTGATAAATCTGACTATGTCACGATACTTCTTACCTGCTGAAGTACTTAGTTATATTTAAAAGTCTGGATAGACATCTTTATAACCTGACTGCGTGACGGCAAAGACAGGGTTATGTTTTTCATGCGTCTCGATACATTTTGTGTGTGGGATTTGGATTCTCTATACACTCGAAGACATCATACCGGCTGGATGGATTTTAATTCATGAGGTGTGAGGATATGGGCAGGAGAATGAATGAATGTGTCTGTCGACTCGTCTGGGACACGTGATGTATATAGGCAAGGTTTTCTTTTTATGAAATCAAAATGGCAGACATTTGACATCAATAAGTAGTGTCTTGATAAACATTTTTGAGTATCATGACCAATGTGGGGTGTGAAAATAAAGGGCTTTAGGAGGCGATTCCAAAAAAAAAAACACCTTTAAAGGTTTAAAATATATATATTTAAAAAATTCAAAATTAAAAAAATCCGGCTGCAATTTAAAGTTCGAAAGAAGCTCACTTTTCAAGAAGTTTGATGATGCCAGCTTGATTTGATGCCACCAACTAAATCAGAGATTGAACTAAAATAACTGCCACCAACTGCATCAGACTGCTTGAAAAGTGAGCTTGTACCTACTCAACTTTTAGTTGCAGTCGGGTTTTTCTATAAACCATTATGGAACATCAACATGTCTCAATTCTATCCTGACGAGATGGTAAGTTAAGCGTATAAGGAGGTTGTGACGACAGCGGCTCAGCTCTTCGTATTCCATAGTGAGACGAATATGTACAAATATCAGTAGAATTATATCTACAGATTTTTAAGTAAGTAAGACATGATCACAAGGAAACATGACACAAACACATTTTTTTTTGCGGCCTACCCAAATGTCCTTTCTTTGGTATTGTTCGTCACATCGTTGAGCTCCTTAAGTTTTGAGTTGAGCTGCACGATCACTGACAAATGCGTGCACTGTCTGGACAGGTCCACTCAATCTGTGTGGTTCTTTCCTCAAAAGATCATTTCAGACACGAATCTACATCGTCTTCATATGATCTAACCAATAAAATGTCTGGACTTTAAAAGAGACTGTGACCTCTGAGTTTGTTTCGGCCTTTCTTCTCAGAGTAGTCAGATAGGAAACGCCGACCTCATCTAGTACGGTACTTAAAAAATATTATTGACATGTAAAAGTGTTTTGTACAAACCTATTTACAGAAAATATAATCATTTCATTTCATTTCATTTCATTTCATGTATTGTGCCAAGCAACGAATTTTTGAGCACACAAATGAAAATGCACTGTAAGACTGCCTCGTTGATTTGGTGGTTGCCAGCGCTACTGCTGATCATGAAGTCTTGGGTTCGATTCACAGTTCGGGCAAAGTGTTATTGTGTTTTCCTACCTGGAATTTCTCAGTGGCAGCCCGGAGTCTGGATTTGTGCCCGGTTACTGGCGAGAGACTCACTCCCTATTACATGGGATTTAAACAAAACTAGCAAAATCTGGATGTACTAATTTACCAGTTATGTACAGATACACCACTGCCCAACCCTTCGGGAAATCAAGGCGTGCTGCTATGTTATGGTAAATAGAGGTCATCATCAAGGGCAACATACGAAATAAGCGTGTCGGGCACTATTGAATGACTCACTCTCTCTGTGAATCTACTATGAATCTGCACTCCAGTGCCTCATCTGTTGATGACACGAAGTAGCTAGATTGTTATTTGACCATGATTTAGAGTGGTCGACTTGGACTACTCGTGGTACTCATTTCCATGGTCCCTTCAAGATTGCCAGTCCATTGAGGAACAACTGCCTCATGGAATAATACTGCCTTGTTTATCAGGTTCAGATTAAATAAGTTACCGAGATATTTAAACAATCAATCTGACTAGCCTTTTCCCATGTTGGGGTCGGTTTCCAGTCTAACCGGATGCAGCTACTGCCCATCTGACCTCCACACCCCAGTAACTGGGTAAAACGACCCCTTGGTAAAACTGGTTGTTAGACTTTCTGACTTCTGACGACCCGTAACACTGCCAAAGATCCACGAATGACAGCCGGGACCAACGGCTTAACGTGCTTTTCGAGGCACGGAGGAGCCTGATCGGTATGTAAAGATGGTCACCTATTCACGGAGCAACCCCGGCAAGCGTAGCATAACCTGTTGGATCGACATGATGGATGGATGCGGCTGTTATTACTTAGCCACGAGCTCTAGAGATAAATAAGCATGCAAAAAAATATGTAAGATATCTTTATGGGGTCAACGACTGTGTCTAGTTTAGTTACTTGAAATAAGAGTTTTAAAAAACAGTTTTTTTGTGTAAACTTTAACTGTTTGTGTCAACTCATACTACTACTCAGTAATAAGACTAACAGCAGTCGTTGACCCGAAGAAACATCAATATTTATATTGTTTTATCAAAGTCAAAGTCAAAGTCAAAGATTTATTTGCAGATAAATATGGTTACAAAAGTTCTTACAATGGTAGTATAATAGTAGCTTAACATATTTAATCATAACATAATGACATGCATATCATGCTTGATATCGATACCCATCACATAAGAGAGTTTCGCTAACTTATTTAATTTGACCGTGCATAGTGCCTCCACCTGTCCGTCTCTTAAAACATTAAAACGTCAACATTGTTCTAAATTAAGATGTACACAATTTACTTTGCATGAAAACAATTTGGAAGAAACTTTTCAGACAGATTTCAAAGAAACCATCTCTTGAGTAAAGTTGAAACGAAAATAGGTTTTTAACGAATGAGAAGTCGCGAACAATAATAGTAAGTGCATTAAAAATAAATAGTCATAATAAAGAGCGTTCGTCTTGCCCGCTGGATGCAGTAAAGCTGCTTCATACTGGAGCATGGTGTATTTTATGTTAGAGAATTAAGATCAAGTTAGAACCTGAGTACTTATTGGGTATGGACGATGGGGAAGTTATAGCAGATACGATAATGATCAGCACAAGTGTATCTGCTACTAGACCCTTTAACGCAAAACAGTAAACCTATCAAAAAGTGTATTTCGAGATGGGCCTCCCATTTTTTGATTCGGCATAATATCAAGGTTTACTTTATTAGAATCTTCTGTTAATGATTTTAGCATAGGCAGTTAAATTCTTGTGCTTGTCACATAAAAAAGAGCGAGTGCAAACATTCCATCATCCATCACTGCTGTACCCTCTTGGGGCTTACAAGCTTGATGGTAGATTCGGCATTTTTCTCGTTTCAGTTAGGAACTGCAGTGAAAAAGTTTTAATCACTTGATAAGTTTCAAGTGATACTTCTAGCTATGTTCGTAGTGTATCTACGAACTTGTATGAAGTGAAAACTTCATAAGACCACTATAGAGCGAACGTCTCTGAACAATTAATTCCAAAGAATTCCTATGCAAAGTTTACAATATTTAATAAATATTATGAATACGTCCCAACTGACCCTTCTTAACGAAATTGTTGTTTAATCAATCAAAACGAATTCACGCAGCGAGCGCTAAATTGATTCCTTGCTTAAAAAAAGCGGGCTTTTTCCGGGCGAAGTTGGTCGTTGGGTCAGTGATTCAGCGCGGGGGCGGCAGTGCCTGGGCCCAAGACCTCTGACCCCGGTCCTCCGCGCCGGTGTGGAGGCCGTCCAACGAGATAACTTTTGAATTAAAACGCCGAGGAAGTCCTTTCCTCGTCCAATTTGCATGTTTGCCCAGTTTATAACAATTAGCCGCCGCTTCCCGGGTATTTTTCTTTATTACCAGGATTAGCGCGGCCCGCTCGTCGCAAGGGTACCGACTTGCGCTTAATTATGCTTTATATATGAATGCTGTGCGATTGCCCCGTTTATTGCGCAGTTAAATAGCTCTTATTGTGCTTAGTCGGCAGCTTTGTATAGTTTTATAAGGGAAATGGCTCTTAATTAAGGTTTTTGTTTAGTCTTGAGGCGGATTACAGAACAACTTGCGAACAGTGCTTGTAAACCGTCAAATTATTTAGTTATAACTAAAACTCATTTTCTTACACACTGAATTTATGATCATGACACACGTATGGTTTACAAAAACCGAATCAAATCGCATGGTTGGTCGACTCTTCACGTGACCTGTGGCTGTTTTATGCCCAAAGAATCGGCATTCAACGTGGCAATGCTGCCAGCCTTTCGGGCACTTTTCCCTTCAATTTTCCATTAATTTTTTTATGCCCAATGAGCTCTACGCCTTTTTTAAGTTTTATCATGTAATTGTACATACTATATATATTTTAATGATAGTTTGTAATTAAGATTTATAAATGCGTAAGTAAAGTTTAAATTGAAAATTCGTGAAATTAAAAATCAGTACGTTTGTGAAGAGATTGATGAGCCCATCAGTAGGTACCCTAATAGGCTAGTACTATTAGATAATATGTACTTCTGCCTCCTCAAAATGCCTAATTTAGTCTAATAAGGTGTATGAGAGCCTCGTTTCTATTAATCCAATTGAATAACTCTACACAACTAATCAAGCGTATGATTTCCAACATTAACGCAATTACCGCGTGTACGCAAACGTGGGTGTTTCTGTAAGTGTAGTTGAAAGTTGTCAGTAACAGTGAGTGTCGCGACGCTTCAGTAACAGGCGCAGCCCTTACAGGAGACAAGTTGAAAGTTACAAACATAATCACCTAAGTTCATCCAGGGATGTACAGGCGCATGGAGAAGGGAGCTCGTTAGTTACAAAAAGCTTTGCGTGAATGTCAAATGATGATGATGATGATATCTGTATGTTTCGTGTGTTTTATAAATCCATTAAAAATGTTAATGATTATTATTTAAAACTGATCAAGTTTTAATAGTACACTTTAGTCCTTTTTTTGACTACAGATTGTTTTTTTTTTGTTTAATAAAAAAAGCCATTTTCTGCGCTCTCAGATCACTTCAAGAATTAGTAAGAATAGATTACAGACATAAACTCACGTCGCGTTTGTAATAATATTACTTACATAGTAAGTACTGATTATTTATTTCCATAAACTTATGAAGCTGACTGTACCTACTTGTAAATTTTAAATTTAAGTTTAGAAGTGTGGTGTTGCAACAATTTGTATAAATGGCTAAAAGAGAACACGAAGAACACGGGCAGCAGTAGACTGCTAACTGCTGCAAACTTCATCAGGACAATTTGCTGCCGACTCCTGCCGTCCGGCTTCAAATAGAATGTAAATTATATTATGTAAACATACTTAATGATGTGTAGGTACGTAATATACAAGATGTTCGCAACTAGTAAGCCTCGGAACCTTATTTTCATCAAAAGCGTCTGTGTATGATGTTTTGACTTATTTCGTTATGTTCTTTTCGACAGCGTGCACCTGATTACTTTACTTTGTAATCTTATTTTTGTGAAAAGCGACTATGAAGTTTGAAAATGAAAACACATAGTCTATAATTTTCCTATTGCATTGGAATAGAGAGGTCCTCTCTGTGAGAGGGAGTGGTGTATCTAGAATTGTTTTAATTCGTGTAGTCCTTTATAACATTAACTTCGACTAGATGCATTTAATTGTGTCAGCAAGGGCTGTGCACTAAGTTGAAAGCTCATGTAGACACAGACAGGTTGAGATAAAAATACACACAGTATCTTAAGCGCCTGCTCATATTGTAACTCGATAAACTTATTTATGTGCATTCAGTGCATTGTGCCTAGTCTCAGACTAGATCAAATACGTAATATTTTTTTATATAAATATAATTATATTCTGATTCATACAATATTGCTTCAAGGCTCAGTTCAACGTACTCAAATACTCTGGTTTTATGAAAATTCTAAAAACTTTCTGAGAAATGTAGCAACTCGTCTTAGTTCTCATTATACTTTGAAATATTTGTTACTAGCGTTTGTCTGCGGTTTGAGTTGTGTAGGTTTCTGTACTTATTGTATTAGGTTTAAGAGATAACGATGAGTCTCTGTGTTAAATTAAATTTCTCCATTATTGGTTCAGGGAAAACAACAAAACACTAATTAGGTTCTCACTGAGTAATGTTTTTTACTTTTATATCTTATTTACTCTTTAGAAAGGGCGCTTGTTATTTGATACTTACAAGTTAAGCAAAGTATTACTACTGTCGATTTCTTTATGGTAATTTCCACTGAAATTCCTTAATGAGGATTTATTCCCGGCGGCTGATATTATGATAGCCTTTATGGCACGTCACTCAGCCTTCCAAGAACTTTTCTTACCCGCAGTAAGCTATCAGAGCCGATTCAACCACTTATTCTGTTATCGTTATTGGGTGGTAACCCGTGGCCAGGCACGGCCCTACTTCCACCTACCTGGTGACGAAGAACACCACATTAATGCAACAAACTAACTCCTTATTTATGTTTATTGCTTATTTTAAATTGCTGAAACAAGCTAGTGTTATCTTTATTACTTCCCAAGGCGGCCATCCGGGGGATTTTGTTGGACTTGGAAAGTCTGTAGTTTGTCTCACGATGAGTTTCGTTGTAGTTTTTATTGCACTTGAGTACAATTGATAGTTATCCGATTGCTTACTTAGTTACTATTGTTGTAATGTCCGTTTTGAATTGGATTTATGATGTTGTGAGACTGACTGACTCTTTGTCTTTTGAAAAACTTTGTGGTTGTTACAATGAATAGTTTTAAACTGAATAACTGCTAGTGGATTTACTACAAGTTATTAAGATTTAAAGTCCTTATCATTCTACTTTGTTAGTAGATTCCATTTATATTTTTATAGAAGTACTTTTTGGAATTCTTATTAGCCTCGAATGCGCACATTTCTTACCTCGTAATATTTATATTCCCCACGTTATAATGAAACACCGGGCTTTTGGCAAAAAATTGCTTTTATAAACTCTGGGTCGCTTCAGAGCAAGAGGAAAACAATTTTGATTGTTCCATTATATTACCGTACGTTGTGGTATCCTCGCGGCCGCAGTCATGATGGTATCTATACATTATAAGATAAAACATTTGAGGTCGGCCATCGCTAGGGCCGACTGCGGCTCAATTAGAGCCACGGGCCCTATTCAAATATCTGAGGGTCAGCCCTATTACGCTGCATCGGATCCGACTTATTTGCTTTTCATTAAATCATGCTTGTAGAACAAAGATCCGGATGGAGAGGTCGGTTTACGTATTTTTTGGCAGCAGGATTGTGGGAATATGGAATATTTGATCCTGATTCAAGTTTCTAAGTTGAACATATTACATACCTACAGACAGCACTATACTTCACTATAGTATGCTACGCTACATGTTACGCTACGCGTCACTGCTACGCCGCTACGCTTTCATGCCTACGCGGCTACGCATTCCTGTCTACGCGGCTACACTGTGTAAAATCCCATTTAAACTAAATGATTATAACATGATGCATATTAAATCTCTGAAGGTATTGCGAAAATTCACGATTCGTATTAAAATGATATACCATCATAGACATAATCAATAGACATTCCCAAATTCGTGCTTTTTGAACCGTGTTTGAATTAATCCCGCCGCCTCTGTGCTTCATAAGCAGCACAAGCATCAGTAGGGTTGCTACGGTGCAGATAAATCCTGGTCAAACAGCGCCAGTCGTCAGTACGTACAGCGGAACATTGTACTCATTATGTAGATCAGCGGATGAGCATTTTTAGGCTGAAAGGGTCTTATCAGTTTCGCTAATTATAATTATTTTGAAACAACTTCTGGAAACGTTTTTTAAAGGATGAGGTAATAATTGGTTGACAAAATTACTTTACGTACAAAATATATTCTTTATGTTAATATCACACCCAAAATCACAATAATTATTAAATTAACTTCAAACCTACAGAGAACTATATATTTACTGACATAAGTTATTGTTGCAATTACTTCTCACTAGTCAATACATAAGTTAGACTAGATGTTATCACCACACACAAATAAACTAAACTAAAACTAAGTAGGCTTCAGATCAGTGATCTTGTATTACAAATATCAAAGTTCTACATTTAAGGTGGATACACCAAGGTATCCCGAGAAATTCAAATTTTCTTACGTTTTTTGCCATTTGCAGGTCTATCAGCAGTGCTATTCTGTAACCATCTCACCGTGAAAACTTAGGTGAAGTGAGCTGTCAGTCCACCCGATGCTTGGAATTGACACAATTGGCAGCTCACGTCACTTAAGTTTTCACGGTTAGAATATAACAGAATAGACCGGCAGGTTGTATGTTGATCTAAATATGATTTGCGGCTGTATCAGATATTTATTTATAGAATTTATTGTAGTCATGAAAATCATCAACATAACTCTCTAAGTTAATATAATCCTATTGAATGACTATTTCATGAAATCATGACATTTGAGGATTATTCTAACTTAAGGAGTGGTATTGCTGATTCTAATGATTATAATTCTATAAAGCCATATTTTTTACGGTCGCAAATCATATTTTTATCAACATACAACCTGACACTGACCTGCAAATTGCAAGAAAACGCAAGAAAATTTGAATTTCGCGGGCTACCTGGGAGTAATATTATGGGATGCATTACATTTGTTTCTTTTTCATTTTAATGATAAATAAATAAAAATAAGACTATTCCAAATATTATTACTTATCGCCAATTGAGCGTTTCTTCTTTCATTCGTATCTAGAGTTCCTAGAATTAACTTAATACAGTATGTACGGCAAGAGCGTATCCGGAAAAATACTGAAAAAAAATGGAAATAAATAAATAATTTTATATTTAAATACTTGACTAATTTGTCGAAAAATAAATTATTAGTAAAAAAATGTAGCAAGTAGAGGGATCATTTTCCTAGAATACTTCGAGACAACAGAGTCCTTTTGTACAGTAAGTTTTCAGACGCGCCACGAGTTGGGTGTCTGTATTCCCATCCTAAAATATCGCGGGATCAGGTTGCAAAGTGTATGAAAAAGTAAACAACATTCATGAAGCAGATAAAGCGATATATACAAACTACAAACGTCGATAACCTTACAACTTTAAAAAAGAAAGCATGGTTATGGAGATATTTGTTATGGCCAAGAGCTGTTGATATAAAAGGGTCCTAGTATGAATCAAAATATTATCAAGAGACGCTTATTGGAAGGTGATCTCAAATATTGAAACATCATCAAGAAACCGTTCCTTACCGAGTTACAATAATAGCACTTTTAAAAATTATGGCCGTAAATCATCGAGATTCTTAGACTGGCCCGTCGTTGTCGCCCGTTAGTCGCCCGATGCTAACCTGATCATAAGTGTTTGGGCGTTGATGCAGCCTAAGATTTGTGTAAAAATACACATACCGTTTATGTTACGTTTAAGTTCAGTACCTGCTGAACTTAAACGTAACATAAAATTGATATCATTTAACCAGGATGTCGCCAAAAAGTAGTGGAAAAATGCCTTAAAGATGGCAGGCGACAATGGAAGAGTCTGGACACCGTATTGATAATAAAGCATGCCTGTGTGAATTCTACACCACGTAATTTTTTAAATTAATCTTGCCTGTCTCGCTGTTATCGCACATAGTGTACATATCTACAACTAATTATTACAGGTAATTCCGATGAGGAAATATCCTATTTAATCAATCACTAGAAATAAATATCCTATTTTTTATTTATCAATTTTTTTCTATTTTTATATTAATTTAGAAGTGTTAAAAAAATAGTTCGACGTAGTAAAACATTAAGAATATGTAATATGCTCGATCGTAGTGAACAGTATTCGATATTATGAAGTTCATAATAGTGAACAGATAGTCACACATTTTTGAATCGATAGCTGGAAGAGAAAAGATTTCAGAAACTGCTCGTGCTAAGTAGTTAAGAGATCTAGACATTACCCAAACTTAAAATACTGAACAGATCATGACCCCTGCGCCTGCCCATCACCTTCTTCTGAGATAATGATATATCTCATAACTATAAACTAATTAAATATATTTATTTACATTATTTACAATGAAGTAGGTACATCTCATCTTCTAACATTGCGCCTAAAAAATGAAGAGATCCGAATATATCACACTTCAAAATAATAGTAGTTAGTACTAGAATTGGATCATCGACAATATTACGCAGGTGTCATCAAATCGAGAGCGTCAGTATTGCAGTAACGCGAGTGCGATGCGGCCGCTACTTATCTGTTTGTACACAAGTTATGTGCGAGATGATCGCGAGGTACGTGAGGACATCACATATTGCACGTTGAACGTTAACTGTTACAAATACGAGGACATACATATATGCGCTCGATTTCACGCGCTTTACGTAAAATGTTTCATCTCCCGGCCTAGTTTGCATCACTGTGACAAATGTCACCTTCAAAACAAATCATATCACAAAATCCACCTTTCCCCCTTGTGGGTTTCGACATTATCATCAGCCTAGAAACTGCTGGACAATCCATTTATGTCGATGTCTTGTTGTTGAAGTAACAATACCAAATCATCACGTGTCCATCTTCATAGCGTGGTAGGTGCACTAAATTACCCTTTGGCTATTTACTGCTAGTAAATGAGCAGTAGTGATACGTAGTGTTAATGAGCTGATATGACACTTAATTTGTAACACATGTCACGGGATTTTTCCTTATAAATCTTATAAGTTAAATTTTTCAGCTGCCACCACATCAGCATAATGTAGGAACTGCTTCTCTCCGTAGTGTTTCCTGCGGTACTTGTTGTAGGTGTCGTTCCAGAGCCTGACCGAGGCCTCCTCCCACAGCGGCGCGGTGGACACCTGCGCGTCAATGATCAGCGCCGTCGGGTTCTGGCGCCGGGAGGGACGCCAGCGGAATGGCGTAAGGCGCGAGGGTTTTGGGGTCGGGTCACTGGAAGAATAAGTAATTGAAGTTAGGACTTTCCCGGGGTATACAAAGAAAATCATAGAACATCTGAAGTTAAATTAATGGAGATCCACTAACCATGTTATTATAACAGTGGTCTGCCATGAGTTTTATAGTTTATTGGATTGATACAGGATAACAAATTAAACCACACATTCATATACCAAAGGAACAATTATTATACTCTGATAGCTACCATTATTTTGTAGAATATGGATAATTATTGGTCATGGTTATAGTTATTATTGAAGCTGGTATATTTGATTCTTTTAAACAATAATATAACACAATGACATTGGACAACTAATTATGATTCAATAAAACAGTTTAAAATAATCGCATAGCATTTTTACTGTAATTACATTATCGTGTGCCGCCATAGAGATGACTATTGCACTGTAGCGCACAGTTTGCATGCAAATGAAATATTTACTGAACGGTTTATTATGATCTAGACGTGATGCGAATGGCGACGGACGTAAATAAGACGGCTTGTACAATAAAATTGTTTAAATTCAAGTATAATATGGGTGCCGCGGTCTATCCTACAATTTATAAAATATATCCCCGTGTCCCGTTTCTTCGTTTTCGCTTAGCGTTTTTTCTGACTTATTCTTTTTGTTCGGCTCCTAAGGGTTGAAGCGTGATGTTACATAGCCTAGCTATAACCTTCCTCAAGAATTTGAATATAAAATGCCATAAACATTCAAAACCGACTGGCAGTTCCAGATATTAACGTGTTCAAACGAACAAACTCTTCCGCTTTATTATATGAAGTATAGAAGATTGTGGTCAATGCAGTAGTAGGATATACTGGGGGGCAATGGCTGGATTCTAAGTAAATTGATTGTTAACTTTATTTGAAGCAATGTAGTTTTGTTGTTCACTCTAAACTTACATTGTAAACTAGGCGTAATATTATATACGTAGGTAATTAAGTTAATAACTGCATTAATTAACTCGCTCGTTAGTTATTATTCGCTTTAATTGTGTTGCGTAACTTTATTATTGAATTAAACATGAATAACATTTATTTTTGGAGGTTAATCTATTCTGTTATTATTTACCTATTATATTTAACAAATAAATAAAGATTCGATTGCTCATTATTTACGTATGTACGCAATACAATAAAAAAATAGGACTTATACACACACGCGTTATAACCGACAATACAGCTATACTCGTAATACTTACGTATATTTTGCGAAGTTGGTCCACATGCTCACCATCCGGCTGATCATGTTCTTCTCCGCAGAATGTAGCAGAGGGAAAGCATGAGGCTTGAAAAGGTAGAACAGTTCATCAGCATGTGAAGCCCCATTCATCAAATCTCGAAACCCTGACACTATCTTTGGCATGTTCCTCAACCCATTGTATCTAAACAGATAGTAATATATGGGCTGGTCTGTAGTCCTAGTATATAGTTCTGACTCTAAAATCAGTGGGAATTTAATATGTACGTCAGAGTATAAATCTACCATGTCTGTGATGAAGTCTTCCTCGTAAGACGAGAAGTAATGCCGCTTTATTGCCTCCGCTGTACAGTTCTTGTCGAGCTCGCTTGGAAACTCTAAATCCTCTTGCAAAGTCTTGAAAGGATCTATGGCATCGGAATTGTTTTTGATACTAGTACCATAATCTGCTGATACAAAGTAAATTCCTTCCTTGTCTGTGTAGCCAATTATCATGGGCACTTTAGTGTAGTTTCCAGATTTGATTATATCAGCTGGGTATTCTGTTACAACAGGATCTACTCCCTCGATTGGTTTTTCAACGCAAGGAACAAATAAGTTTTTCTCAGCAAGGCAAAACTTGTCCTCGAAGTTGCTGATAGTAGTCAGGATCTCTTTGGCTGTCTTATTGGATAGAATACTGTAGATTTCTCTAGGGTCGGTGGTGATGTATCCAAGTTTTTTGACTAGAGCGCTTGCTGTTCCAATAGGGTCGTGCTGAAGTCCCCAGGGTGCCAAAGAAGACCCGCTTTGTAGAATAGCTTTATGAAATAATCCCTTAGCAGCTGATGATAGCATCATGAAAGAGGTAGAAACTGCACCAGCACTTTCTCCAAAAAGAGTAACATCGTTAGGGTCTCCACCAAACGCTTCAATATTCTCCTGAATCCACTCCAAAGCAGCTATTTGGTCTTTCAATCCAGCATTTCCTGGCGCTTCTTTTATACCCAAACACAGGAATCCTTCAACGCTAAGTCTGTAATTAATACCGACAAATATCACATCGTTTTCTGCTAGGAAATCACCACCATACAGGAATGGGGATCCGGTGCCGCTGAAGAAGCATCCTCCGTGGATGTACACCATGACGGGTAGAGGCTTCGTGATCCGAGTAGGGGTGTATATGTTCAGCTTCAAGCAGTTCGGTTCCCCGATGATGATGCCTCCCGAGTGCTGAGGGCACCAAGTATTCTCATCGACAGCCTCGAAGATTCCCGTCCACGTCGGAGGCGGCAGCGGCGCCTGAAAATATTGAAAAAGTATGTTAATTTTATCGTCTGAAAGTTTGAGACTATTGAAAATAATGTTCAGGAACTTTCCGAGGCTTTGATAAGTTAGAAGTTTGAGGCGCAAGACATTGATTTAGTACTTTTTCAATTTGCTCTGTAGGCGCTGGGAAGTTAACTATTCTATATTGCGAAAGAAATTCGACCTCGAGACGACATTGGCATTCCAACATTAGCGATTGTTTATTAGCACTATGAATAAAACATGCAAGGTTCTTATTAATAAAATTATTATAATTATCAAGAATAATCTACCAATAGAAAAATAACGAAACTAATTACTTTTTGTAATAATTATCCTAGGAGATACACAGATGTGAGATGTTGCAAACGGTGTTCCCTTGTTTCGCAGACAGAAATTTCATAGAATTTCGTTTCGCAGCAAATGTTTCATATAATATTAATTTGTTCCTTGTATTTTCATTTCGAATATTATTGTTTTAACGACTATTTACTTAAATGAAACATATTTCACAGAAACACAATTTAATGAATTTTATGATCACAATTTTTTATTTAACAAACTTATTAAACACTAGTATTATTTTTTAACGAATATTGTTATTTGGTGTATTTTCCATGGGGTTAAAAGACTTGGGGTGTCGGTCACGTAGATTAATTATACATACGGTGTGTATGTATAATGAACAGTTCAATCAATTAATTCTGCTAATCAAAGTTTGGTTGGAGTGTACGTAACGGAAGTTTTATATGAACTAAACACTATGAGGATAAAGAATATTTGATTTGCTATTCTATATCACTAACGAAATATTAAATTTTATTGGTAACAAAAATCTATTTTTTAAAGTAAGTATTCTGCGTATTAATAAATAAATAAAAAGCGTTTATTTCAGATTGTTTTGAATCCATAGAATAGATTCATAGTATTGATTATTCTATGAAATTATAATATAAGAAAAATATTATGTGATACGAAATTCTATAAAACTGTTGTCTATAAAACAACGTACAACCGTTACAAACTCATTATTAGCTAGTGACAGTAACTATTCAGTGCCAGGTTAAATATTAGATTACAGGGGTTATCCAACCGCGCCCTATCTTTTCTCGCCAAAATAATATTTACCTACATCATAAACATACCAACTGTCAAAGTAATGACGTAACCCAAAGATTACTATAATATACCGACATAACCACATGAAATCTCGTTTTAATTAAACCCAAAATCCGCATTTCCACAAGTTCTGAAGGCAATATTATTTTGTGCAGTGGGTGAAGGTCGGCGGAACAAGCGCCCTTGGCTTTGGTAGGAACGTGTATGTCACACTTATGTCATACAGGTCGGCTACGAAGATCTATATCAGCGACGTTTATTATGATGATGTTTTTATTGTTATTTGTGCATCTCTGGTGTTGTTAAACTTGTGATATTTTCAAATAACGTTGGCATTTTATTCCTATTGAGATGATTGTGTCATTGTGATAAACGTTGCACTTCACTAGGACTTCCTGCTCGTCAAGCTACTGAGCAAACGTAGTTATGAGTTCACCCGGCCAGTTTTTATTTCTAGACAAACAATTATAATATACCTATTATGTACATAACCCAAAATAAATTGAACAAAGAAATGCATTTTGAATGGTACGATTGTCTTCTCATCGCCAAAAAAACAGTTGTAAAACCAATCCTCATAGATATTTTTTACATTCTGAGGCACCGAGCTACCATCTACTACAAGTTAACCTTGCGGTTAGATTGACATGTATATAATATAAGTGTGTGATCGCTATTTAGCACTTAATCCTTTCGCAAGGTATGAAATCTGTATGGTTCTCTGTATAACCTTCAGCAGTATAAAATTAGAGTTATAAATAGACAAGATAATTCATTCCATTCGTAATATCAAGGTTTATCTGGCGCGAAATAAAATCCTTTGCTCCGTGGTCGCCTCCTTGACCGACCGATTTGCAAGCGGTTCACCCTGACTGGTCGCCTGAGGTTTTATATTCTAACTCGCATGTAGATAAATGCTTGTAATACAAGCAATAAATATGTACCTATAAATCTAAGACCAAGTTTAGTGTAGTGGTTAAAACGGTTTCTAAGTTAAGATACCTATTATAAATGTAATTTTTTTAACTCAAAAGTTTATCAAAATCGGAATTATATATTATACATACTTGCTTTTGACGTATATAACTCTCTATGGATCCATACAAACGGTAATCAACTTGCAGGACACCGGTCCTGCAAGTTGATTACCTCAGACCTCAAACAGTGTAGTCCTGGCTTTGACCTCCAGGTTAGGAAAATGATATTGGAATTCTTGTTAGGAAATTCTCAATAGGAATAGTGCAGTCGTGTCTGGTATTGGCAATAGGCCTGCCCGACACGTGCCCTTTTTGCGTGAATACTGTACTTCAGTCACCTGTCCTGGGAGTACTAACTCCTCTGCACCTTTGAGGAATACAGCTGAAAAAGATCTTTCACAAAAAAGAGCAAACAATGAAAATATTCATGAGTTAAATCAGTAAGGTCATGAATTAGTCTGTTCATGACCGTTTGAGCGAAGTTTGCGAACTCAACGTTAGGCTGATTAACATTCTGAATAATATATGAATGAATTTACGTCGATCGTCACTTATTTATGTTTATATGACAAATAACCTTGGCATTCATTGTATGTAGAAATGCGTTAGCGTCTAATTAATTAATTATTCGCTTATGTATTATTGTTTTCTAAATGAGCGAGAATTAAACCCCATTTGCCCGGTACAAGTTTCTGGAACGTTCAAGAGCAATAATCGCACGCCATTCAAGAATTGCATGCAAGTGTTTACAAGCGTGCCATTTACATTAAATTTTGAATGCAAGTCTTGCCATACAATAATGGCATGCGACTTTTGTTTTCACCAAGGCAATTATTGCATGCAAGTTTTGTCTCGTCTAAACATATTATGTAGAGTTGCACGTCCTTGCACAATTGATTCAAGTATGGCCTATATTTGCGCTGGCAAATAGTTCATTCAATTTTGTTGAACGTTTTCGGAAACAAATTTTACTTGTTTCGTTCGTTCATGTTTGAATGATAGAAAATTTTCATAGCCGAGTCGAATGTGACTTTATTGCACGTGCAATTTTATTGTACGCGCTGTTTACACCTACCTATACCAGTTTAGAACGGCAACTAACTTGCCCGTATCGTGCAACAATTGTACGTGTAAGACGGTGCCAGGCAATTGTTGCGTCAATGTTATGGTATGCCACAGGCAATAAACTTGCACGTATAAATGGAGCTTAATGCTGGTCACATGTATTAATAAAATAAAATAAAACGTGTGAAAAAAATCGAAGAGATGCAAAATTGTATTAGATTTTTATAATTGAGTGTCGATCAGTCTTTGTGTTTGATCCCGAGATCAAATAGATCCCGTAGCCCATTTATTTATATTGTAAGCATTTGTACCCTATTACCTAATTAATAAAGCTTGTCTAAGGTGCTAAGGTTTTTAAATCTCTACCTATTATATGAAATGCTCAAAAATACAATTCATCGTATAATTTTATGTCAGTTTAGATGATCGTGTAAAAGTAGAAGTGTTAATAAAGTTTTGTCGCTGACTGTAGCTTTGCATCAGCAAAAACTTAAGGACAGCAAAATGTATGCAAAAACATTGTTTGTATAAAGTTCTTCCCGTCAGTTACAAGCACAACATCTCTAAGACTTTAAACTTCAGCCCTTTGTTTTTCTTTGATTCCTGAACAGCAGTAAAGCGGAGTACAGACAGAGGGTAACCTGGCTAATAACTAGTTGTTGCAAGTTCACCCAACTATGTCGGAGGGAGGAGTTCCGATCTATAACGATGCGAACTCGGAACTGCGTCTTAAGTACCTTGTGGAATATTGTAATAGTTTATTTAATCTAGACTGGGCTTTATCTGTTGGAGGAGCTGCTTTTGGCTGTGTTCAATGGCACTTTTTGTTGTGTGATTAGCTCAAGGTAATATAAAAACTGTTTTACCTATTACACCTATCATGTTCATATTGTAATATTGTTGTTCCTAAAGATTTTAATTTTTTATAGCATATACAGGCATGATGAGCAATATTATATGAATGTGTATGTCACAAAGGTTAAGTTTAAATGTAGATGTTGTTGTGTAGAAAAGGTAAATACTTCCAGTGACTTACCTAAACAGAATACAATCATAATCTCTGACCATTCATCTAGAAACTTCAAATCTAAACTTATCTCAAAAGCACAACTATACTTTCCACGGAAATCGTATCCAGGGACGTTTGGTAGCTGCACTGGCGACCACGAGACAAATGAGAATGTATGAATGAATTTTGATATTCTTAGTCGCAGGTTAGAAATAAATAAAAGAAGGGGTGAGTGAGGGATGATGTTACTAAAAAGGCAGTGAATGATAACGTGGCATCTAGCAGGAGAGAATCGAAGAGGAAACATTTGCGTAGACCACAACTCACATGGAATACGGGCCGGCGGATGAAGCCTATGAACAAGTCTGTCTGTCTGTCACGTTTCAGGCCTAAACGGCTGAACAGATTTGAATGAAATTTGACACACGGATAAACCATGACCTGGGGTAGGGCATAGAATACTATTATCCCGGTAATACGTTCCTGTGGAATAATTCCAAACCCACGCGGGCGAAGCCGCGGGTAAAACCTAGTGAAAACATAAAAAAACGAACCCGGAGCACCTCACCTGGAACCGATTAGTTTCATCGACGGTCGCGTACGGTATGCCGAAGTACTGGAAGAACTTGCCGTTCCGGCTGACGGTGCCGCGCACGAGCCCGCCGCGCGTGCGCAGAGGCTGCGTCGGCTGCTGCACCATGCGCGCCGCGATCAGCGACAGCAGCACCAACCACTTCATTGCACTGGAAACCATCAGAAAGAAACCATGTCCTTACTTTTCCACGTGAAAATTAAAATCGTAGATGAACCCAGGAATATTTTCCTATTGAAACGGTAGCAAAAAGGGTAGGACCGGATGTCAGAAGCTCCGAAGTCTGACATCCGGTTACCAAGGGGTATCGTATTACCCGTTAACTGGGTTCTGGGAGTCAGATACATAGTCGCTTCATTTAAAATACAGGTAATAGAAAAATAACTGTCTGTGTCTTTTAACATTATTTTGTAACAACATTTCAACTTCCTATCAGAGAAATCGCTCTAAATTACGGTTTACTTCTTTATTTTTCGTGTGGTTATCGCTAACCGGGTGTCAGAGTTTATATGCCGCCCATGGGCGTATGACTTGGCTTCGCAAGCCGTCGAGAGATATCTCTCAGGCATGTCAGTTCCCTCACGATGTTTTCCTTTCCCCGTTTTTTAAACGAGTGATAATTATACAATACGCACATGAATCCGAAAAGTTAGAGGTGCGTGCTTTGGGTTCAAACTCGAGACTAATGCCTTGGCAGTCCGACGGTCACGCCACTAGGCTGTCACTGCTGATATTAAACTGTTTACTAAACTTAATAAACAGTTTGTTGTTTCTTCAATAAAGGTCATCATGAGCAGTTCTTCGCCCTTCTTATTGTTCTGGGAAACTTTATTGTTTAAGGTAATGTTAATTCATACTGACAATGCACACGTGACAATTATAATCTTGTTCGTCGAGGTAAACAAGCTGGGTAGTCATTTATCCATTTTCCGCATAAAAATTGCACTTTTGAAGATCAAGGTGTATATTATTTTAATTGAAGTTAGGACCGGTTCCTATAAGAATAAACCACACAATAACAAGTTATCACATTTTTTTCGTGTATTCCCGTGCGTCCCACTGCCGTCGTCCCACTGGTGCGACACAGTGCAATATAACGATCGTGATAGTGATGCTACACGAGTACTGTGGAAAACGATTGATATTATGAGTCGTTTTTTCCTCATTCGGGAATAACTTTAACATTATTTTCTAAATTCCCGTTCGTCTGATACTACTGCACCTACAATGTACACTGGTTTATACGGTACTCCTAATATTAATAACATTTTAAAGCTGGAAAAAAAAACAAAATTATAATGGGCACTTATAAATAATATGCATTGTTTTAAATACAATAAAATATCGCCGCACGTCATACAAAGAAGTAATTAACATTAATGAGTATGGTAAAAAGGAGCAAAACTTAACCTTAACCAACGTTTAATTTAAATAAGCGTTTCGTAAAGAAACGTTTAGTTTTATGTAATTTAAATTAAAAAAAATATTGAGTAAATAAAACTTTTCACACTTAGTTTACTTCAAAAATAAAATAAAATTAATATAAAAACTTTTTACAAAAAGTCGGAAGTCTTGGAAATCGGTTGTTTTTTTTGGTAAAAAGTTTTTATTTTTTACTTTTTAGTTACCTTTTTAGATACCTACCCCCCAAAAACTCGAATATCACCATATACCTGCTATGTAAATAACAGTGTTAAGAATATGTTAAAACATCATCCGCATAGACTAAGTCGTGAGAAAAATACGTATTAATGAAGCTAACTCAAAAACTGGACCACCTTGAGAGCATATCCTATAAGTCAAAAAAAAAGAATTTTCAAAACCGGTTCACAATAATTGACCGAGAAATCGGTGAAAATACATTTTAAAAAGACATACATACGCTAAAATCAAAATCAAAATCAAAAGTCATTTATTCAAACTAGGCTGAGAATCAGCACTTTTCGAACGTCAAAATTACATAAGACAGTCCCCCAAAACGCCCACCCTTCACTAAGAAGCTAAGAACATAGAACCTCCTCCTTTTTTTGAATTCGGTTAAAAATAGAAAATACACCGATTTTAATACTTCAGTAGTTTAAAAAAAACAAAAAGGATTAACCATGGACTCACCTTATTTTATTTTATTTCACATATATAATAAATTATCCACTTTTTATATGAGCTAGTAATTTTATTATATCGCAATACTTGCGCGCGCGCACTCCTGTTGTCTGATGTCTACTATGATTGTGGCCCTCGGATAGTTGATGTCGGAGATACCTATGTACTTTATTGTGACGTCACAGAGAAAATAACAGCTATAAAATATATAAGCATACCTTAATTAAGTATCTAAGTAGGAAATTCAATTCTGTTATTTTTAGATAGTTAGTACCACTATACAAATCTTAAGGTCAAAGTGAAATAATGTACCTATTTCAATTAGGTACATAAAAGACACTTTTGTACGTCAAAATTTACAAGAAAATAGAATTGATTCTAGTCGCCCCTTCCAGAAGTTTCGTATGGAGAAGAATGAGTAAGACTTACACGTGTCCTAAAATAAATATTATTTATAGTAAGTAGAATAATAAAATAAAACTGTAATCGTATTCGATATAACAAAGAATTAAGGAAAATTAATGAGGACGTTTTCATATGACATTTCACTATTGAAGTATTTGTATTTTCATTTTATGTTTTGACCTGTCTTTAAATATGTACATTGTACAGTCAACAGCACATCATTGGTAACAATTTAACTTTAAAAGCGCCTTTATGTGGCAGCATACTGCTAGGATTATTTTCATAGTGCAAGTGTTAGACCACTGATGTGCGGGGTTGACTGTACGACTTTTAAACGAATAAATTGTTATGAATTCTTTTTTCATTCGTCAAAGTATGAATGAATCTAATCTGTATCTCAAGGTTTGCATGATATTATACAGGGTGGCCGGAAGGTTGACGTCTAAAAATACGATTTTTCATAGTTTTCGAGTTATGTTTTTTTTTTTGAATTTTTGAGAATTTTTGGATTTGACCAATTTAAAAAGACTATTACGAGTTTTTTTTTTGCAAGTGAATCTTCATGAGTACTACTTTCATACATAAAATAATCAGCTTCGTAGCTGTGATGAAAGTTATGAAAAGGTTGGTCTAAAGTGAAAAATTTACGTTCGGCCAACATTACATTAAAAATCCTAGTAGTTCAATTTAAAGTTGAAAATTTAAATTAAAATTTAAAATTAGAAAACATATTTTTTTCACTTTAGACCAACCTTTTCATAACTTTCATCACAGCTACGAAGCTGATTCGGGTTATTCGGATACCTCACGATACGAGGGAACTAAATTTTATTTTTGGACGTCAACCTTCCGGCCACCCTGTATAATAAAATAACAACACTGTCTATTAGTGTATTGTATTTACTTAGTATCTACTAGCCGAAGGTACAATAAAAGGCGAACCTCTCCGCTAGTACCGGTCTAATTAATTGACCGAGGAAATTACCGAGCTGGTACATCGAGCTCGACTAGCTAATAATTAATTCATTGTTTTAATTTTCCAACGAAATGGCGTCTTTGGATTCTTGGTGTAGTTGCTTTGATATAACTATTGAAATAGTTATGTTTTCGTGCAATTAAAGGTAAATCTAGTCATAGTTTGATTTTTGTTTTGATTTTAATTTATCTTCCCCAAATAAGTTGAGACAAAGGGGAATGTTGACTGAGTTTGAATTTCGCTCGGGTATTTATTTATATTTCCTTCAATTTATAAGTCAGGAAACGATTGTTTGGCATTGAAAATGGGGAAACAAATATCGTATGTTGAAAGTAAAGCAAACTGGCAAATGTCATAATGATCCTCAGATTTAATGATAACTATTGATACACGCGTTAAGAAATTCATAAACAGTGCCAATCAAAGGTTGGCTGTAAATTCATCTGCCTTGACCTTTTCCCAACTATTTGTTCGGCTTCCTGTCTTACCCGTTTATTTTCAAAGTATTCCAGATGGACGAACTTACATCCGATATTATAAAATCAGTCTTTCTGGCTCCATAATACCTGCAAAGCCATCAGCCTGAGCGCATCATTAATTTATAATTTTATTTACCTACTGGCATCGAGGATTTAACGTGATGTGATGCACGGAGTGAGATGTCGCCATGATAATTGTCACCCATCCACTATGCCACAAGTAATTTACTTACCAAATCGATCGATCAACATTATTAGTACCTACTTACCTAAGCCATGGAAATACATAATTGTATTGACGTATTAGTTACTTATAAATGACGACCTTCCTTGTACCTTCTTCAGTTTATGTAACAGCCCGTAATATGTTAATTTCTTATTAAGTGTGTACGTGGCGTGGGTCTCGTAAATCATTGCTGTTATGGACAGAACGGCTGTTAATCATCATCGAAATGTGAAATTGATGGCGTCGGCGATTATTTCTAGGAACTATTTTAGTTCAGCGACTTCTAAAACCACCAACGTCGCATATTGAGCACAAAATGATTTTGAAAATTACCAAACTAAGCTACAGCGTAATCAGCCTATAATGTTCCCAATGCTCGAACACACGCCTCCTCTCTGTGAGAGAGAGTGGGCCGTAATCCACCACGCCGACCCAGTGCGGTTGGAGCTACTGTATCCTACATTATTTTTTGTTTGACCCAGGTTTCTAATAATAATAATAATTTATTGAACTAAGATCTGTCCGTGTTGAAGGTTCGGTAACGGAGATGAGAAAACAGTTTGATCAGCGAATAAAAGGATTTATTACATTACTAGCTGCTGCCCGCGGCTTCGCCCGCGTGAGTGTCGAAAATTACCCCATACATCCCCATGACTTTTAAGTATAAATATTGAGTTTCGAGTTAATCGGACAGCGCGTTAAAATTCTTCCATACAAACACTGACACCCCCCAACCCGCCTTTAGGGGGTAATTTAGAAAAACAAAAAACTACAAACTTTATAATTTATTTAGATAACTATTCGTGCGAAGTTTCATGTTTATTACCTCAAGGAATAAGATTTTTCATACAAACTTTCATCCCCTATTTTACCCCCTTAGGGGTTGAATTTCGAAAAATCCTGATACACTTTATTCTTAATTTTTGGGTTTAAGTATAAATATTGAGTTTCGAGTTTATCGGACAGCGCGTTAAAATTCTTCCATACAAACTTTGACACCCCCCAACCCCCCTTTAGGGGGTAATTTAGAAAAACAACAAATTACAAACTTTTTCATTTATTTTGATAATTATTCGTGCGGAGTTTCATGTTTATTACCTCAAGGAATAAGATTTTTCATACAAACTTTCATCCCCTATTTGACCCCCTTAGGGGTTGAATTTCGAAAAATGCTTCCTTATTCCTTGCCTACATTATAAAGGGAACGTCTGTGCAAAATTTCAGCTTTCTAGGTCCAAGGGTTTGGGCTGGGCGTTGATGAGTCAATCAGTCAGGACTTGTCTTTTTATTAATAGGTATAGATATAGATAGTAGGATAGGATACTTTTCCGGGATAAAAAGTACCCAGTGTGGTGCGCAGGATATTAAAGAATAATTATACCAAGTTTCATCGTAATCGAACCGGTAGTTTTTGCGTGATGCCTGAACAAACAGACAGACAGACAGACAAAAAAAATTTTAATCAAATTTTTGGGTTCGGTGTCGGTCTAGTAACACCCCCTGCCATTTATTTTTTTGATATTTTCAATGTACAGAATTTTCACTTCTACAGATTTATTATAAGTATAGATGTTAGGAATGGATGTTTAGCTACGCAATTAACATAATAGTACCTATGTCGTTCTGGATTGAATGGTCAATTAATAAAAACGCAGCATCTAATAAACTCGAGACGATTAACACTAAAACAGGACGAGTTGTTCTCAGTACCAGCATCCATATCCGCAGGCCTGAGATGTCACGACCTGACCCGCTGACCACTCCCGTTATCTGATATCCCTTGTCTATGTGTGAAACAACACAGTTGACACATTTACTGTACATCGCTCGTCTATCATGTCCTTGTTACTAAGTCAGCGGTGAACTATGAACTTTACGCTGAATTTGTGCAAGATATAAGTGTTTTTAAGGTCGTGTAGCCGAGTAACCGCAATTATTCATTTATTGTCAGCACCTGATAACCGCAAATAGCACATGTCGTGGTGATAGATTAGTCAGCCCCCATAGTAGTAGCGGGGCTTACTGACCAAGGCTTAATGTACCCTACAACCTCACACTCTAACCAAACCTAAGTCTAAGAGCCTAAGTTAAGCCTAAGTTGAAAAGTGTAAGAGATGTTCATATATCAGCAAAGGGCAGACACCTGAGTTTGGAGGCAGAGATTGGTGATACCCGACAGGGCACTGCTGGTCATCATCTTGACATAATCAATGACTTGGTCTCCCCAGACACCTATATTATTTGCGTTCAAGCAGGGAAGGATCACTGTTCTGTGACTCACTAAGTTGAGTTACGACCTTTCGGCATCTACCGCAGGAAGTCCTTGCGTTTATGAAATGTTTGTTTGTTATTGAAGACTTTGCGAATATTTTTCCTTTCATTAAGTGATTCATGCATATTTGATCATTAGTACCTACTATGTTCTGTTAAAATAAGAAAGTCAATCAGTTTTTGGCGACTTTGTTAAGTCGATATTTAGTTAAATCATAGTTAAACAGCGTTTTCTTTTCATTGAAGAGTTTAAGGTAGATATATTAAAATAAATCGCGTGTTTGTTATGAAATAACGTTAGCCTGACTGTACTGTGGATGGACCTAAAATAATCGGCACGTTTCACGCCGAGAATGTTTAGAACTGGCGCACGAGCAGCTGAGTTTTTAGCACTTTCTGTTTCATTGATGATGAAATTGATGCATTCGGTTAACTTTATATTTACTTATTGTTTTAAGTATGTTTCTGTTAAAGAGTGTGTGTTTGTATGTATTAACATAAGCCGCTAAGCAGTCACAACTAAGCCTCAGAATCTTGAATGTTCATCAGCATCTTCATAGCTGCAATTGCCATCAGTGTTTTCAAAGCACCAAGTACACAATACTCAATGCGATTGGTAAACAAATGATTCGTTTTTAAACTACCAATTGCGATAATATTAATGAGAAACTTTGATGATCGTGTACCACGGTGTCTACAGCAATAAAAGGTGCTATTGCAGTTAAACAAACAGCAGTTATAGCCAAGGGCACACTGTCATTATTGCACTAATTATAGTGCAATTGGCTTACGCACACAATACTAACGTTATCGTCATAATGGCCGGGCCAGGATATTGAGACACCACGCATTGCACGGATGGCTTTATTCCTGTTATTTTTTACTAACGCCGTGCTTGTACTGTGCTTATGATTTAGTATTGTAAGTCTGGAAACGAAGGAATTTAGTCATTTCGATTTTACTTCAGAGCAAAAATCAATATCCGTAGTGCAGTTAAGAAGATCTAAGCGGTCACACAACTGTTCGTCTGACCGCTTAGATCTTCTTAACTACACTATGCGGTTTTCACCATGATTTAGAGCAATTATTTCGGTGTTTGTGTGTGTGTGGGTTTATTTAACTGAGGTGAGATGGTGGATAATATCGCTTGCCGTCAGTTCAGATGGTGGACAACATCGCTTACCACCAGGTGAGATGGTGGACAAACGCAAGCCTTTCAATTATAAAAAAATACTAACATAGGCCGACTTACATTGTCGTAATAGAAAGTGTAAGTGAAAACTAAAATTGTGTTGTGATTATAAAATACTAAGCAATATAGCACTACACATGCATAATGTATGGGCTTAGCGTTACTATGTACATGGTGAGGTATCATTATATCAACGGATGATAAAAAAAAATCTAATTTCGTATTCTTACATCGACCTCACGCTGGAGGCCCATGTATGTGTACAACAGGAATTCACCGGTCAGCTGTAGTAGCTGTAGCACAATAGCGTAGTATCTAGGCTGCGACACGCTACTCGCAAATCGTTACATTTAATCACTATACCATTGCAAATACTTGCAAACAAAACACACCTTTTTCAGCAGCACATCACTTCAACACAACAGGTACCGATTTTTGGGAACATCACTAGTCAATCGGCACAATGTTTCGCGCATCGTATTTCGAAATCACTACTAATCTTGTTAGATTCGCGTATGTATGCGCGCGCGCAGCACGTTATCATTTGCGCGCGAGTCTCGCGACTTTGGCCATCGCGCGTGATATCGGGGCGAGACGAGCCTTTCACAACGAAGGTTGTTTGACAATAGATCATAAAGCAGTTGGTGCTGGTGGTGCTGTAGGTGGCGGTGGTAGGGACGAGTTATCAATTGTTACGTAAAAAGCACGTGTACTTGGCTAGGGTTTACGCGACATTGGCGCTTATTGCAATGTTGGTGTTGGTTTGGAATTTATGAGCCACGAACTGCGATGTTGGGTAATTGATGTACTTGTGAGGTTCAAGTGAATTGTACATTAGTTTAGTTGTGGTTTTGTGTGTTCTAAAACATAGCTAATACAATAGTTTTGTCACTAGTACAGGTAAACACAATTTTACTTAGTGAACAGCATTTTGATGCACTTCTGTGTTGTCTCTGTTGTATAAACGGATTTTTGCGTGACGAACTCGCAGTGAAAGAATAAGACTTAGTTTTAAATTCTTTTACTTGACCAACTTATTTTTAATGTTAAGATTTACAATATCCTTTGAGCGTTTTGCTGTTATTGATAAAAAAATCTCATTTTCATCTAGATCAATTTCTAAACCGTGCTAGCTGAGTATATAGATAGCCAAATATGTAAATTCCTGTCTTGGTCTTGATTCATGATAACTGCCCAATAGTTAGAGGTTTTAGCCACGATATCACCATCATCATCTTCACATCATAATTATTTGCTGTACCTACCACACATTGTAGTTAGTACGTCGTCAGTAAAGCCGTTTACTGACCGCAGGGATATCTTACCTATTACCTACCTACATTTGTTTTTATCATACCAAGTAGGCCCATTTAGAATTGAGGTAAATGACGCTTATACCCACTTGGTCGGAGACGTGCAATGTTCTCTCAATGTGTTACACGTGATCGGTCAGCGTGTCACATAAGTAGGTACTTATGATGTTAGTACCTACTTCACTTATTGCTTCAGGTATACTTGAGTTCAGAGCATTTGAGTGAAGTTTCTACATGATTTGGTCAACTTCTTATGCTTGGACTACTTACCTTCAATCATGTAGTAGTTCATCAAACTACTGCTACTTACAGTTATGTAACTGAAGATAACTTAACATTTACTATTCATTGGGATCAAGTGAAATTCTTATTAATTTTACACAATCGTTCATCAATTATTACTTCACATATTATACGATTATGTATCTCTTGCTTCTCTTGATTTGAGGAGTTTCTGCATTGTTATCGTTATTTGTTTTGGGTCTTTATTCATCTACATTATGACCTGTGCACTTATTGAGATTTTCGATTTGTTGCGGGAGAACAAGCCAAACAAGCAATTTCAGAGTCAGTCTGTCTACATTTCATAAAGGAGAGTTAACTGTCAATATCCTCATAGACATAATAGCCTAGTACTACAAGTTAGAATTAGAAATATATTTCTAATTCACGCAAACAAAATGGCTTGAGAAGCTGTCACGATTTCTTAGAAACAATTAATTGGGAAGAGACAAAAAAAGTCTTTTGTGTGAAAAATTGTTTCATTGTTACAATAATTTATTTATAATTAAAATGTAGGTACTACACATAAGGAACACTTAAATAAAAAAATGTTTTTTGACCACTGCACTGCATCTATCATGCCTGTATTGCCCGCATAAGTGTGTGGTATACCTAAATTTCGCGAAGTATTTTATAAAAGTCCAATGTGAGATTTTCCTAATGAAAAACCTAACTACTTAATAACATTGCCCGAGTCGGTTATTGAACCCAGAACCCCACGTTCAGCAACCGCATTAGCGATCACTAACACCCAACCCGCGGTTCAACGAGAAATACAGAAAATAAATACAAATTACATAACTTTAAATACTGCTTTTTACCAGTTATCGAAACATTCATTTAATAAATAAATCTAATTAAGTACAATCTAGAATGAGTAGTTAAAAGGTTGATTGTTGAATAAATTCTTTAAAATTATCGAATCAATATCCTTTCAAAAACACTTCTTTCCTGTGTGACTTGGGTCACGACAAGTGATCGGCTTCAAATTGAACGTT
Source organism: Eupsilia transversa (assembly GCA_914767815.1). Classification (NCBI taxonomy): domain Eukaryota; kingdom Metazoa; phylum Arthropoda; class Insecta; order Lepidoptera; family Noctuidae; genus Eupsilia; species Eupsilia transversa. The sequence continues at coordinate 539,354 of OU611889.1, forward strand.
GAAAGCGATACTCTTCTACGAACAGACTTTGATTCTACGGCTAATATTTAAGGCAAGCAAATCGATTTTAACATTAGTTATTTGAATAGCTTCTATTTAATTACATGTCATTAAAATATCGTTTTTCTAACTTATATAAAAATAACATAGCACCATAAATTAATCACCTACGGACACGCGCATATTGATAGCGAAAACAGTGTCTTTCGTTAATTTGACAGAATAAGCAGTTAGTTTTCAAAGATCGGTCAAATTTTAAGTCATTGTACTCTTTAGTATAAACAACATTTACTTTAAGTACAATGACCCTTTAAAAGGCTGGTAACCCTGAAAACTAACCCTGTATAATTATGTTCCTTGAAGGACTTTTGGAAACTATACATATATTTATTATTTTCTCTTTTCTCACTTTTTAATCTCAGTCATCATCTCATCTCAGTCATCATATTAAAACTAACACAAACATTACTCATCGTTTCTTCTATACAAAGAATATGTCGTATTCCAAAACCGGAGGGCTTCGTCACTTTCGTGCCAAATTGGTTCCATCGAGAATTGCTTGTCTATTAGCAGTAGGCGAGGGTCCTGCACTGCTGCTGGCTCCCATTTCGGTGAGATTGAAGACGATGGTGGTGTAGGATCACTGAAATAAGAAAAAAAAAATACGTTATAATAAACAGAGTAGGTAGGTAACCGCTAGACGTTATAATAGGAAAGGTGCACATTAAAGGTTTTGCAAAAGAAAATAAGACTAAAATCTACATAGAGCTATTATTTCACAGCGAAAACTTATATGTAAACTCATAAGTAGTAAAACATTATTTAAATTAAAACTAATACGGACCCCAATCACTTCGCCACTGATTATAAAAACAATTGTTCTGCCCTTAAAATAATAATTAGCAAAAAAAGCAGCACTGGACGCACAAAAACCGCAAATTAAATCGATATCCGTTCTGATTCGAAAATTTAGTTATCTGGGTCTCGGCCAGCAGTCAATAATTTTATAAAATATTCTTTCATCAAATGCTAGTAACCAACATTTTGTTGCAAAACATTGCGCGGCTCCAAGTCATTCAATCCACAGCTGCAAAGTAATTCATTCACTCCTTCATCTCGCTGCTACTATTTCAGAATAGTTTAATACATAACAAATGGTTTCTGTACATATGAAAGCATTTCATCTTGGTGTTCCTGAATTAAATTGTGTTTTGCGAAGCATTTGTGCAAATGAGGTTAAAAGTGTTTGTGTTTTGTTAAGTTTTGTTTTTCATTCAAGGTTATTATGAATTCTAAGTAATTAATTAGTAAACGATGACGAATCGTAAATTGCAAGCACTTTGTGGCAGGGTCATGGGGTCAAGTCCATCCAGAACTCAAGGTGAGATCGCAATAAACTATGGGCTCTGCAGGCGCTTTAACGAAATCATACAAGTTAAACAAACGCAACGCTAAAGAAATAATAAGTCTTACCTGTATTTCGCAAAGTTCGTCCACAGAGTAGTAAACTTGTCAATGAACCTAAATTCGGTAAACGCCGGTAAGGTCAAGGTGCTGAAGAGATAGAATAATTCATCGGCGTGCGTCGCTCCCGGGGACTTGCGGAACCCAAACATTATCTTAGCGAAGTTTAGTAACCCATCGTAATTGAATTTGTAAACATACACAGGCTCATTTAACGTCTGTAGAAACAGGTCCATGGTAGCTAATACAGGGTAAGTTATAGCCGCGTCACCTTCGAATCGTGCCAACTTTTCTAAGGATGACTTCTCTTTTGTTATTTTCTCTCCAGCCATGTACAGCTCATTCAACCTATTCGCTGTTTTCACCTTTTCCTCATCTGAAGGGAAAGTCAGATCTCTCGGTAACGCTTTGTAGAAATCTATCTTAGCCAATGTAGTGTCGTTCTCTTTACCAGCAAAATATAAACCTTCGGCGCTATTGAAACCGATTATTACAGGGACCTTATTATATTTACCCTGCGTTATCAAATTGTAAGGACTGTCAGGTAAAAATGGTTTTACTTTATGAATTTTCTTTTCAATGCACGGCACGAATAGGTTTTCTGATATTACGACATCACCTTCTTTTCTAGGAACACGATACTTCAACAGATCTTCAGCAGTCATGTTATTGAATAAATTGTAGATTTCTTTAGGGTTTGTGGTTGTGTGACCCATCTGCTGAGCGAGTTGACGAGCTGTCTCCAAAGGTTCAAATTGTAATGCCCAATATCCTAAGGCTGAACCGCTTTGCATGATAGCTCTATTGAACAGTCCTTTAGACAATGGAGATAGTAGATGATAAGAAACTGAAGCAGATCCTGCACTTTCTCCAAAAATGGTCACATTATCCGGATCACCTCCGAACACTCTTATGTTCCTCTTCACCCACTTGAGTGCTTGCACTTGATCTTTCAACCCAATATTGCCTGGTGCTTCTTTGATGCCTAGACATAGGAAGCCTAGAATTTCCAGTCTATAGTTGAAGGTGACTAAGATTACTCCATGTTTGACGAAGTACTTGGGACCGTAGATGAAGGGAGATCCGGAGCCGTCTCTGAATCCTCCTCCGTGTATGAACACCATGACAGGCAGGGGGCTGTCGCTTGGCTCGATGGGGGTGTACACGTTGACAGTGAGGCAGTCTTCATCTCCTAGGATGCGAGTACTGGTGAAGCGTTGCTTGCATCTGATGTGTTCGTTGTGAGCGTTGAACACACCTTCCCATTTTGGATTCGGTTCGGCTTCCTGGAATCGAAAATATTCGAACATTAATATTTAATTGTTTCTATTCACTATTAGTCTTCGCTCAGGTATCTACCAATAACACTTGTAATACTGCAATCATAAAAGCGACTGTAACATTTCATTAAAAATGTATCGCGGCAATTAGTCGACACTTCATAGTACAGGGAGGTGTGATTAGTCGGCGACGTAGCAATCACAAGTAGATTAGTACTGTTACGTACGACGTTATGTTCATCATTATTAACTTCTGCTATTACCAACCCTTCACAGAAACTATTATACAATAATTGTTTCTGAATATGCACGGCATGTTATAATAATATATTGGTAATTACCATGTGAACATTCATCACTTTATGTTTTGGCATTATATATTTATAATTCTAGAGATTTTGGCAGCGTTGCCTATTGGGACATAGTCAATACATAATTTTGTTAACTTTTCTCCACTTTTCCAAAATATATTTTTAGGTTTTTGCAGTCAGACTATGTTAATCGTACATATGATGGTCGTTTAGGAGTCTTTTCTTAAGCCAAAGACGGGCTGATATTAAGACTAAATCTTTAAAAAAGAGAAACTTACTTGGAACCTGTGTGTGACGGTGGCATACGGTATGCCGAAGTACTGCAGGTATGAACCGTCCGGGGCCACCGAGCCCCGAGCTTGCCCACCACTCAGCTGCACCGGCGCTGTCGGCTGGGGTACCAGCGGAGCCACCAACAATGAGATCAGCACCAGCAGCTTCAAACTCGACAACGACTTCAAATAGTTCTTCATTTTAATGTAGTTCTTTATGACGTAACGTGATGTCTATGACCCAACACCGATTGGCTATTGAAACTCATTTAAAAAATCACACTATTCACAGATTTTAACACAACATCTTAGAGCTCAACAGTATCATAAACACATTGTGTTCATTTTATTAGTCCCAACTTTCAATACGCAACTAACGATGATGGTTCGTATTTTCTCGTAGGTAGATAGAAGCTCCCAATGTTTCTCCATTCGTGTGACGGGTTTTTATGCCACCTTTATGGGTACAAAGTCCAGGTCATTGGACTGGTCAAACTCCAAATCTAATCAGAATCTGAAAAAAGAAAAGACTAGTTTTAATCTGGATAAGGACAGTATAATTTGAGGTTCGTTTGAAAGTCTTGAAAATACGAGCTCAGAGTTACGTCATCCATTACGGTATGTCAGATGGATGGGAAGTTATTTGATTCTGTCAGCTCTAGTGCATAACTTATGATTCGAAAAATATTTTACATGACTGACTGTCTTAACAGTCCTTAAGTCAAATATAAGTAACATCTGTTAACAGTTAGTGCATTACTGTTGTATAAACATTAATAGGTAATCGTATTCAGTTATTTGTTCAGCTAATGACAGTGTTGCATAATTATCTACTGGTAAGTCAACAGAACTAACTGGAACTTTTGAACGGTGCGTGTCTTCAAATGCTTTACGATTGCCTGTGTTTTAGCAAACTAGTTTCAAACACGTTTATTACAATGATGTTGAAACGAGTAAGAATCTTATGAGGCATCAAATATGTTACTATAACCGTAAGATGCTCTTATTTTATTACTTAGTTTAGTACAAATATTAAATGCCTTGGATTTTTCCATACCCATTTTTAAAGTGTATTATTGTCACAAAAGTGCGATATGTTTTATTATGTCAGTAATTGCAAGTGTTGAAAAACTAATTGTAAAAGACGTATTGATAATGGAACCGAGTAAGATAATATTTAAATAATATATCTACATAATTATAAGCTAAAGCTTAAAATGTAATATGTACATTATGTCAGTTGGTTGGATAGTCTTGGCACGGTCAAAACAATTTTGTGACCATGATCTGAGACTTTTGTAAAAATCTACATGAGGTTTTAATTTTCAAGATATAAATTAAAAACATTTTGGGGTTTATTTATAACAGTCGCTAATCATTACTTAACTTTAAGCAACGTTTATAAATAAACTCCTATATGTAAACTGAGCTACGAAGATATCTGTGACTTGAAAGTGAATGGTATTCATTATAGAAACCCAGGGTCTTTATAAATTGACCATAATCCCCAATCTGAACTACATATTAAATTGGACCTTGAATTGGACTAATGAAAATAGCTTCCAGCAAATAAAACTAAAAATATTTAGGATTTAAATCTAGCTACGACATTATGCTGGTGAAGGTACTAAAATCAACTCAATTGGATAATCATTGAGACGTCTGAGAACTCAATAATGAGCTGTTTATATTCGTTAAGGATCTTATTAGCCCTAACAAGCTCATTGAGATGGTATCTTTAGAAAACTTGGAGATTATTCAGAGAATTTACTTTCGTCATAAATGATTTTCCGTTTATTTATCTATTCATACTAAGCTGTCTCGATAGATGATAATATGGTAACATCAAGCCTCTTGAAATGCATTTCCTAGCACTGGCTTGCAGGCTACTGTGACTGTCATTGTTACATGTAACGTACCCTCTAATTTAATCTAAGACGAAACTGACTGTCCGTAGTTTATTATGTTCGATTGTACAGTCGTGTGCACGTCTTACGATGGGAATAATGACACTTATAGAGCACTATTATTTACATTTATTTCAATTATTACAATTGTATCAAGTAATTTAACATGCCGTGTTTCACAGAGTCGCAGAGAGAGGGGGAAACGGATATATCACATTATGTTATAAAGTTTGTTGGTGTTGCCAACATGCTGCGGCCTCAGAGAGTCCGCGAGGTCTGGAGAGTAAAAATATTTTGGATTTCTGACCACGAAATCCTGGACTTAAAACCAGCACGCATTGAGCACTTGTGGTACTAGAAGTATGTTGATTTTTATAAGACCACAGGACACTCCGACTCATTCACCTCTAAGTGCAATTATTGTACCTCTTGATCACACGGGTCATATAGTCGGTCTGGGAGCTAAACTATCATTCTGCTAGGCAAATGGTCTATCCGTTTGCCTAGCAAGAACGTCTAGATATGGTTGATCTGCTCTCATTACTGTTATTGTTGATCGTGGACACCACACCAGTCCCATATTGATCTCTTATATTGTGATCCGCTGGAGTGAGGTGGTAATGGCGGCCTAGGTTCGGCCATTGAAATCGAGGACGTGGAAAGGCTGACAAAATCACCAAAGTCGCGGGAAACACCTGGATGAGGGACACACAGAACTTGGAAGTATAGCAGAAAGGAAGGAAGGAGGTCTATACCCCAGCAGTGAGTGATTCTAGACTGCTAGTTATTATGATTATGATGGTTTGCTAACTATTCATTTATACCTCAAAAGGAACTCGTTGTATGTTCTTAACAAACATGTTTTGGTGAGATTTTATTATGTTGACTTGGCTTGGTATTATTATTACGTGTTCTGGAAATATCGTAAGGTCAATGTCAGTTATTTTTGGCATACACTTCATATGTTGTAAATAAGTGTTGCAATTTACAGTTATGCATTATTATCGACTGCATTTTATTGAATTAAAAATACTATTTTAAATGAATGCTATAAGTACTAATCTCGGTTTCATTGTACATGTTTGGTATTTGTTATTTCGTAGGTTCTGTAGTACAATAATCTGTATATAAATAAACGTGATTCGGCTTCTAATAATTATGATGAAGCACATTAAAAAAAAAAAATATCTTTCGGGCTTTCGTAAAACTCGATGGTAGTAGACAACTTATACTTAAAAAATACCTGGATCATACAGGCAATTATCTTTTTATGTGACCTTATAGCTTTCTCTAAAATTATTTTGTTAATTGTGTGTGAATCAAATCTGTTGGCAGTTAAATACTTGAGTCATTAGGCCTCACTATCTTTATAGGGTCCTCAATACGTCATCATGCATATAATGTTGAGGAGCAAGTTGTACCGATAAGTTACGCATCAGATGAAACGTAGAAGAGGAAATCTAAAGGAATATTACAAACTAGCTGTTGTCCGCGACTTCGTCCAGCGAAAAAAAGTTATGTCCTTCTCCAGGTCATAGTTTACCCACGTGCCGAATTTCATACAAATCCGTTCAGCCATTTTAGCGTGAAAGCGAAACAATCAAACAAACTCACTTTCGCATATATAATATTCGTTAGGATAGTTAGGATCTGAGACGAATTTGAATAAAGATAAATAATAAAAAGTGTAGGTATAAAATGATAGGTAACTACTATCAATTCCACTGAAGTCATTAAATTAATACTACGTTTGTAACAGTGACATTACACTAATTCCGCTGTTGTTGACCCCAGTTGATTCACAAGCAAACACAACTTTTATCAATTGACTATCAACCTTGTACCTCAGTAATAAGATGCAAATCAGATTACTAGATAACGGCACCTATGACATTATCATTCAAAATACATGGCGTTACTATTTCGCTCACTTACAAATCGAGTTTCACTGCAATATCCACTAGAAAATGTCACACAAATTCATAAAATCACTACACATTTTTATACAACTTTTCACACTCAAAATTCACACTTTTCCTTATAAAACTAGAGTACATTTTTGATTGATCCAAGTTTTTAAGTGAAATGTGATAGTTGCTTTCACAGTTACACCGACGCGTATGCTCGTGCGTCTGAGCACTGCTTGAATGCGTGCGCGCAGCCAACCGGTCGTCTTTAATATGTCACTACACGATACCGCTTCTTGCTCATCAATATAATATCGATTCATAACCCGTTGAAGGTATGTTAGTTGTTTCCCGATTCATATTTTGATGGTGGGTTTACGTTATCAAATAATATTACCAGCCTGTAATTGTTACCTCTGCAGGGCAAAGACCTCTACTTATACAGAGAAATGGACATTGATCTCAACGCGTGTGGGTAATTTTAGTGCATCAAGTTCTGGTTTCCTGACGGTGTTTTCCTGTAAAGTAAGTCAGTGGTACCTGTTGGTATCCAAGATTAAGATTGAAAGAAAAAGAAAATACATATATTTAACACATACTAAAAGGCACATTATACTATAATATACAGAAGATAAAAATATAAAATAAAAAATCAAATAAAAACTACGATGTAAGAAATTAGCAAGGGAGTGTGTGAACTGAAGATTGAAAACTTTATAGTTTATAAAACATACTTACTTTTTTCTCATCAACAAGTTGCTATCGCAGTATATTATTTAAGAAAATCTTCGAGAGGGCAGACAGAAGAATAGTATTTCCACAAGAATGTTAATTTTAACCATTAACAGTTGGGTTTTTCATGGCTGTTCCACTTAGGTTCGAACAAGTTAAGGGCAAATCGCGTAAATGCAACATTGCCGATGTTCGAATTGAAAAGGGTGTTCTGTCTCTGTCTAACCCTTCGGAGTAAATAGCGGTGGCGTTATGATGTTATGTTATTTCAATATTTAAACTTTTTGCTTCCCTCAGGCCACAGTAAGTGCTAAATGGTATTAAACGGGCACTAAACATATTATAAACGGTACTACGCCGGTACTTGGGGGCCCCTAGTGGCATGACGGTCGTTTCGCTATATGTCCATGTTGCGGTAAGTCGTAAACTAGAACATTATATACTACAAATGTACGGTTTGAGAGATGTCACATAACATGTTTATTACGTTTTTCCACATGGGTACACATTAGACGGTCACATTGGTTCATCAAGTTAGTTAATTAATTCGAGTAAGCTGAACTGTGCGCGATGCTGTTTAAGGTGTCAAACAATTCGATAAAATGACTCTTGGCTATAACCACCGGCGAAGGGGTGGTCTACCACCTCTTCGCCCTTCGCTAGTAATCTATTCAAAAGATTAGTCTAGTTACTTCTAGAAATGACATGTTTTCCAGAACGACATTCAAGTTTCACCTGACACGTTTTCATTTGACACTTGAGGTTATAATTATAACCTCTATTTTTGTCGATGGGTTAGCAATATAATAATGTTTTTCAAAGAGTAAATTGTTGGAAAAAGCGCTTAGATATTAAGTTAAAACCTTCTAAATACATATGAATGTCTTACTAATTCATTTTATTGAGTGATTGACTAAGTATCTACCCTGAACAGGGTTTGTTAACACTTTCATCAGATAATTTTAGAACAGACCATACGAAACAATTCCTAGGGTTATGTTATTGTAATTTCTTCTCGAGAGACCGATAGTCTTGACAACTTATTTTCCAGACCCACATACAAGTTTCAAATTAGAATTCCAAAGAATTAATTTTGTATTAGATAAACAAAGACCGTTATGGTGATTTCTTCTAGAGAAATCGGTGTCTTTGCGACATCGTTTAATAAAATATCTGTTAAAAGTGATCGTAAATGTCTGTTTACATGTATTGGTACTGACAAGCTATGTTTTTTTGGTAAAGTTTTATTGTAATAAGCATAAAAAAACGTGTTACTGTAAAAACGAATAAAACGTTTTTTTTTGTTTGTAATTGCTTGTGATTAAATTATCAAGGAAACATAATAATCATTTAGCAGAGGTTCTTTGAAGCACCTAATTGGAATGTATTTACGGCAAAGATAACTTTTATTTTTATTTTTAAAGTCTACCAAAAAAGCATACATCAAAAATACATGTTAAGGTACACATATTATTCACATACATTCGACTGATAGGATTCAATTAATTACCAAAAACTACATAATTCAAAACATGTCATGTAATAAATAAGCACTATGCAGGGACCTAAGTACTCAATATAATTTAATGCATTCAAGCTTCGGAAAACTGAATATTTTTTTACATGTAACGTAAATGTGTGAAAAATGAGTTTATCTCAAAAAATACCACATAAGCACTAACAATATTAATTACAAACCGGCTCTTGTTTATCATTTTACCCGAATACGGCGAAGCAAAATGTAGGGTTATGATTTTTCTACGTTTTCTACACTCTAGTTTTAGAATATTTCTGATAATCTTAAGTGGTTTGTAATATCCAGTCTTTAGTTTATCTTGTATGGTATCGAGCGCGTTACCTGTGCGGTTTGCGAGCGTTCCCTTGACATATCGATCCCCGGCAATGTATTATTGATGCGATTAGTACGGGGACGCAGATTTCCCTCGCGGGGTGGATACAAGTCGTCGATAGTTTTGTATAGTGATAGTGCCTGTGATACAAAATATTTAGGTTCGTATAATGTCCTTTGAAAAGGTTTTTTTGGCTTATTTTGTACAGGATTGTAAGCTATTTGCCTCGGCAGAACTTTCCAAATTCATAATCATTATCACACTTGTAATCCCCGAAGGGCTGCAATTATGTTTATCTACACCCATGCTATAAATCCTGTATAAAAGTTTCTGAAACAGTTAGCTTACTGCCAACATTAAAACAACCAGTGTCATAGTAACCATTATATCATCCAAAAGAGTGTTATAATGTTGTACTAAATTTCATTATGCAACTCTTTTGCTTCTTCGATCCCTTCCTACTTCCTTACCGAGTAGGAAGGTACTCGGTCACCTGCTGACCCTTGCGCCGACACATGATTCACTTTTTCCAAAATACGGCCCGTCACGCTTGGAGGGCTACGAAAAGGCGTAACTAGTTGTTTTAGTGTTGGAAATCAGCTAACTGTTTCAATAACTTTTATAGAGGATTTATAGCATCATGGGTTTGGATAAAGTCTTGAATGCTACTGTAAATAATTAGATATTAAAACAGTTGCATATATAAATATTAATTAATAATTAGTGTTCTCCTAATTCGGTTTTAGTTCGGCTAGAAAGGGAGTAACTACCGAGATGACGAATAATAGAGAAATATGGAAGAAAAAACATTTTGCACCGACCACAAATAAATTGGGATAAGGGAAGGAGAATAATGATGATGTTCTCCTGTATCTATAGGTGGGTTGAAGGTATATAGATAGTGAATGTCTGAGGTAGATAATGACGTAATACCTCGATATGTTATCACCTAGGAGGCATTCGTTGTATTATCAAAGCGATAGCTCGCACCGAAAGGGCGAAGGTCTTGTCACTCAGTGAACTTGAACAATTAGTTGTTAAACGGAATTTGAGTGGATAAGAACGTGGTCAGTGACTATTTTAATATAAGATATTCTGAAAATGTGTTTCATACAAAAGTGACACTTACGAAAGTGTAGTGTAACTGTGGACAATAGTGACAATGTCAATATTTAGTGTAAAGTGGTTAGTGTTGTGGTCACTATGGGCTGCGCGGTTGGTTCGCCAGCCCACTGCTACTCTTCAGCTGAGCAATGGGCCCGTGAGAGGGTCCATATCTCCAGATGGTTTACACAAGAGTTACCTCGCCATACCTTATGCCAGTGTACCACATCGGTTTCAGGTAAGTGTATGACAAGCTAAATGAAGCTTTTGCTATGCTTATTGAAATTTACTCTCCCTCAGTCATAAACACAGCCGTTTTCAACAATTGTGTATTTAAAAATAATTTAAGTTTCATTAATCGTATAATTTTAATTTCGTAAGTCGGTGTCTTCGGTTTTGAATTTTCGTTTTTGCCACCGACTACCGAAATTAAAGTTATTTTTCACTTTGAAGCTCATAAAAAGTAAGTCATAAAAACCGTGTAAGAAATCGACACGTGTTTGACCTCTCAACGAGGAATCCTCAGGATGACGATTGACTTGTCGCGAACCCGAACACGACGTGTTGCCACACCGAGCGCCGGGCAGAGAGTTCTATTAAGTAGTAGTAGTATTTTAATAAATGAAAAGAGAATTTTCAAAATCCGTCTACAATTGATGAAAGCATCGACGGAAATACATTTAAAAAAACATACATACGCTACGAACATAGAACCTCCTCCTTTTAAATTAAATTTGATTTTGCTCATATCATTTTTAAGGGACTACTCACACTTATTCAGCTCTATTCAGCGTTTGCCCATAGAAAACAACGATTTTGTATGAGACGCGTACGCGCCCTTTCAGGGGTTATATTCGCACGTTAGTGTAATTGGCTATAATTATGTCGTTCGAAAAAATAAATAAATAACGTTTCCAGGCTCCAGGACCTGAACCAACATGGGAGACTACCTTTGAAGCAGTCAATGAGAACGTGAGGTGCACTCAGAGCGTCGCAGACACGTTCACCGTCGGCCGCTCTGACTGCCTCACCCTCAACGTTTTCACTCCCTTGGACGCCAGTCCTGGCTCTAAGCTACCAGTCATGTTCTTCATCCACGGAGGAGGATACTTCGAAGGTTCAGGGAATATGTTCTTCTATGGTCCTAATTATTTAGTAACCAAAGGTGTAATCCTAGTCACCATCAACTACAGACTCAATATACAAGGGTTCCTCTGCCTTGGCATCAAAGAAAATCCTGGAAATGCAGCCATGAAAGACCAAGTAGCTGCACTGAGATGGGTTCAGAGGAATATAAGGAAGTTTGGAGGAGATCCTGACAATGTTACGATATTTGGGGAGAGTGCTGGAGCGGCATCAGTCTCCTTCCACTTCTATTCTCCGATGTCGAAAGGTCTCTTCCACAAAGCTATCACTCAAAGTGGATCAGCAATGGCTCCGTGGGCATATCAGTTCAAACCCGTATTCTTGGCAAGTTTGTTGGCCAAGACCATGTTGTATGAGTCGCAAGACCCTCAGGAGCTGTACAAGTATTTCATGACTAAATCTAATGACGAACTAATCCTGACTCGGGTTCCCAGGGCAGAGGGTAACACGATCATATCTGAAATATTATACACGCCGTGTACTGAAAAGCCAATAGAAGGTGTGGAAGCATTTTTAACAGAATTACCATACGACCTTCTAACAAAAGGAGAATATAATAAAGTTCCTTTGATCATAGGGACTAATAGTGAAGAGGGGCTGTTACTATTAGGGATGGATAACGACACCATGATACCTCGGCTAAAGTTTGAGAAATCATTGCCGAAGAACTTGGAAATGCGAGACAAAAAAACTAAGCAAGAGGTGGCTCAAGAGATAGAAAGATTATACATGGAGGGTGAAGAAATTTCTGTTGACGCCGTAACAAAAATATCGAGATGGTACGGAGAGCCGAACCTGAGCTTCCCTTCGTTGGCTGAGACGGAGATGGTCCTGAAGTCATCAGACCAGCCAATTTACAACTACTTGTTTCAGTACACGGGTGGACGGAATATTCCAAAATTCTTTCTTCCCAAAAAGTTGAAGGCGGTATCAGGAGCTACCCATGCTGATGATATTTTCTATATATTCTCGCAGACTATCATATTTTCCAATTTTGAGAAAGAAATGATTAACAAAGTGACGACGATGTGGACAAACTTCGCAAAATATGGGTGAGTCTGACCTTGACTATATAGCATTTATATTTATCTTTATAGGAGTCTACGGCATGCGACTAGCTATATTTAAGGCGATTATTGATTGACAAATTGCTTATTTAATCTTCACGTTTGAGTGACAACAGAATCTTGGGATATATCCAGCGTGATGCTTTTTCTTTAGCATCTAAACTGTTTCTAGTAGCTATTTAGGAGAATACTTATAATGAGACAAAAAAGCTCATGGTTTCCTACTTCCTAGATTCAGACAGTTTTTTTTCTAGTTTCAATTTTACGATTGTCATTTGCTTTAAATATTTCCATAACTTTACCGTTTTATTACGTATCATTTATTCAGTTTTAATGACACCAAGTTTTCATCATGCTGAAAGTAATGTGCTTTTGTGTTATAAGAATAAAAATAGCAAATATTTTTGGCAAGGACGATATTGTGTCTCGATTTATTTCATTATTTGCGTAAATTGTAAGAACGTTCTCATTTTTTATTCTTAACAATTTTAGTAGGAATGTTAATCACTGGCTAACATGACTCACATTTTCTGTTCTTATTTCCAGGGAGCCAACACCCGAAGGCTCCAGCTTGCCAGTGAAGTGGCTCAGAACAAATAGCTCAACACCAACATCGTTGGTGATTGCCGAGGAGTTCCACACCGCTCCGCTGTGGTACAACGACAGACTCAAATACTTGCGAGAAATCTACTCAAAGTTCAGAAGGAAAAGTTAACAACTAACTAGTACACATTATTAAAATTGTATTATTTTATTACCTACTTTAGTTATTTTTAATAGGGATTTGTGAACGGGAAGCGTTTATTACCTAGACTTTTGAAACAAAATTTTGTTCCTAGTAGTTTTAAAACTGGAAATACTAATGGTCTTTAGTCGACCTCAACGGAGATTAGCCTTCAGCGCGGGAGATATTATATTGCACAAGTGTGTGGGCAGACACAGGTGCACTGCGTAATCCGACAAGACCGGAGAGAGATCAGTCGCAAGACCAATGGCTTAACGTGCTTTTCGAAGAACGGGGGTATCACACCGCCAACTTCCAATATCCAGGCATTACTAAGAAATTCGCCGGATAATCCCAATAACACTTTGCCCGACGTGGGAATCGAACCCAGGACTCCCCCACCCTCAGCAGTAATGGTATGGTAATGGTAATGGTAAGGTAATGGTATTTTGTATTTAAAAACATGGTTTTTATTGTGATAATTACGGTAATGTTGCCGAATTTTAAAGCTCTTAAATATATATAAGTATAATAATATATTGCAAGCAAGCAAGTTGTCTCTTGCTTGTTTATTTATTACTAGGCAAATAGGTATACTAACATTAAATCACTGACCCTGACTGCTCTACATTCCTTCTTATCTTATATTGTGTGTATTTATTGAAAATATCAAACGATTCTACTGCTAAGACCACTGACACAAATAAATGAAATACGAGAGATGATAAGTTGAAGCCATAGAGTTGACTTATCTTCCCCGCAACAATCCGAACTTGCTACCGTCCAAAGGCAATCAGCGCCCATTTCTTGCACTACTGATGTTAGCATGAATCATCATCATCATTCTCCTGCCCTTAGGTATTCCAATTTATTTGTGGTCGGCGCAACATGTTTTTCTTCCATACTTCTCTTCTCTAGCCATATCATCTTTCACACAGTCCATCCATCGTTTTTTTTTTGAGATTAGTATAAATAAATATGGGCCGCCATTTCAGGCAAGTCTAAAATATTTGTTTCCTACGCTGGCGTAAGTTGCTAAATTCATTTTTATTAAATTTTAATGTGTTTGTTTGGATTTAAAGACTGTCCTTAATTTAATACAACAATATTGCTTTTACCTACAATCATACAGGAGAATTACCGCATGAATGCTTTGAGTAATGAAGCAGTAGGTATTTTATTAAATTAAACCTATTATTTTAAATAAATATTTTACTAATGTAGGCCACTGATAACAGACATAAAATTTATCTAATCCAGTTTGTGAATATAATCTTATAGAAACACTATAGATAAGATATCAAAGCGGTGTATGTAGCGGATACATCACGAATATAGCGGTTTATTGAAAGTACTGCGCCTTGCCTCCTTCTAACTAATTAAAGGTTCTGATTTGCCTAGATTTAATTCCCTGCCTTTTGCCCAACTACGTTTGGGTCCGCTTTCAGTCTTACCAGATGCAGCTCAGCAGTCAGACCAGTATTTTATATGGAGCGACTGCCTAATGACCTCCACAACCTAGTTACTGGATGACACGATACCCCTTGGTAAGACTGGTTGTCAGACTTTTGGGCTTCTCACTACCCGTAACAAGTGTCAAAGATTTACGAATGACAGCCGGGACGGCTTAACGTGCTTTCCGAGGGGTCTCGATATTTAAAGGGTGGCAACCCATCCACTAAGCGACCGCAGCAAGCGTCGATCGACCTGGGGCCTTTTTTTTTTTTTGGTTGGGAAATCATCAAATAACTTCTCCCGCTCTGGGCGGAGCGGGAGGGCGTGTCAGACTCTTACTGACTAAAACCCACCCGTGTTCCTTCAGTTGCCTGTGTTGCCAGGGGCCACGGTATCCCTTTCGGACTTTCCCGCAACCCCAGCCTAAGTCTACTAATTTATAAACGTCACAATGGTGTCATAATGGTTAGTTTTTGACAGATTTGCCGTACAAAAACTGTCAAAAACTAACCCTTATGACACCATTGTGACGTTTATAAATTAGTAGACTAAGGGCCCTGTGTGGCTGTTACCATTTGGCGACGAGGCCCACGAGTCAACATTGCTTTAAAAAAAGTTACCTCGGCTAGTAAAATGTTGGTATACCAATATTTTTACTTGGATATAACAGTGCAATTAGTTGCAGTTATTCTGATGCATTTATGTAACAAGTCCATAATTATCTTGTTTATATTCTGTTCGTTCTTTCATTATTATAACAACAACAAATAGGTACTTAAATAATAAACAAAGTCATACTCCTGGCATATTAGCTAGATATCTTGCAAAGTGTCTTTATTTACAAATTAGCTGCGACATGCTCATAAACTATTTCGTACCTACGGGTACAAAGTCCAAAGTGTATAATAAACTATCAACAAGTTTTATTACTCGAACTTTAACATAGTCATAGTATAATGTTGACGTCAACCAAAAAAAACATGTTGCCGTATAACCCGATTTTTATAACTGTGCGCCGACGACTTTGACAGCTTCAAGCGCACAGTTATAAAAATCAAGATAAACCACCGGATAACCGTTAATTTATTAGATTATCGACCGATTTACCAAAACGTCACAGTGGACATTTTATGTAGATATTAATAAACTTTGGCCAAAAAACCTGGCAAATATAATATGATTAGCATTTCTAAGAAGTATCTACCTGAGAGAAATGAATTTGCAGGAAAATTTTCGGCTAGCTGATTTTCCAGAATTCTGAAAATCATTTGATCTATAAGAATAAGCAATAATTTAAGAAAATGGATCTGGACATTATGTTTAGCGAGTAATTTAAGTTATGTAACACAGCAACATTGTGGCAGCGACTATTGTTTTTTTTTTTATTACTAAACTTGTCTTTACTAATACTAACTAGTAGCACTTCTTTTAATATATAACCTTTAGTTAAAACGTGGACAATGATGTGGGTAACATGTTTGTTAATCTTAGTTTAATTATTTCTCTGTCTTTTGTAGCATGTAATTGTTTTTTGTCCCTAATAAATAAATAAATAAAGAATTTAAAAAAAACGTAATTTAAAACAGTCAATTTAATAAATACGTATCATTAGTCTTTACAGAACCAAACACCACTGAAGTAAGCACCTACTCAAAATAATATTATGCTTTGCACAAAACAGAATTTATAATTTTCTCGTTTTAACAGTAACACACTGGCATTGATTTTAAGAATAAAGTGTGCTCGTGGACGTTGTGTGGTACGGACGTGTACTGTTAATATTTTGTGCAAATAATTATAATTATGTGAATTTGTGAGTGAGGTTCACAAAGATACTATTGTTGAAGTGTGTGTGTGAGAACCACGGATTTATGCCTCTAGCGTCCGTTCAAACTGATGTGACGTGACGTGACTGTTTTAGATAAAGTTTTATTGTAATAATCAATTGCTCGGAGCTATTGATTATTATTACAATAAAACTTTAGCTTGAATATTTTTTTACGTATAATTTTAGTGGGAAAAATAATATTATCTTTAAAAAAAACATACAAGCAAAATTATCTAGAAATTACCTGTTCTGTCATTTAACCTTCCAAGAGGTATCTAACGGTTACTGTTTACTTTTAGCGAAGGCCGTCAATTTTAACACCCACGTTTTTAGAGTCAAATCCATAAAATAATATTTATTTTAATCTGCAGTGGTTTGCCATATCCAGTCCATATAGTTATGCTGTGCGGTATCGAACGCGTTACCTGTGCGGTTTGCGAGCGTTCCCTTGACATATCGATCCCCGGCAATGTATTATTGATGCGATTAGTACGGGGACGCAGATTTCCCTCGCGGGGTGGGTACAAGTCGTCGATAGTTTTGTATAGTGATAGTGCCTGTGATACAAAATATTTAGGTGCGTAGGGTTATTGGAAAAGGCCTCTTGCCTCCTTTCGTGGATGTTGCAGGATTTTAGGCTATTTTGCATTGGCCGTTGCCAAATTCAGGAGTTGTTTTCCTCTTTTTAGAGTTAGACTTACAGATAAATTTTATTTTTCAATAGCGTACTCCGAAGAACTTCGTAGCCGGCTGACAAGAAGGAGTCTGACACATGTGACATCTGACTTATCGAGAGCTGTTTCATATTTATAGATACGGCAAAATTAAAGGAAGCTATACTCTCAAGGAAAGCGCCTATTAATAATCTGACACTTCCTCATAAAAAGAGTTGAAGGGACTGGGAAGATTGGCATCAAAGGCAAGATGCCTTTAACCAATAAGAAATAATGTGGCCCATGGCGTTTAGTATTACAAGTTATTTACAATCTATGTCAGTTCAACAATTAGGCACACACACACAATCATGTGGATAAAACCACGTTTCTTGTAACAACACACTATCAGCAGGAATGGAAGCTGACTGCTGCTGTTGTCTTTGCTGGCTGCCTAGTGGATGGTGGTGGATGATGACGATGAAAAAGACTTCATTCAAGATTGTGCTTCCTGCGTCCTCATTAGCAATTGTTTCTTACCCAGAACACAACCCATTGTTAATTGTCTTTTAATGAATTAAAAATGTTCATATTATTATCAATTGAACCCTACACAAGGTGGTCTCCTGTATCTCAGTTCTCCTTGTAGGTATATAGATAGTGAATGTGTGAGAAAGATAATGACATAATACCTCGATACGTTATCACGTACAAACATCTGTTCAGACCATGAGGCATTTGTTTCATTATCAAAGCGATCGCACCCACGGGGCGAAGGTCTTGCCACTTAGTGAACTTCAACAAATACTTTCAGTTGTTAAACGGAATTTAGTGGATAAGAACGTGGTCAGTGACTATTTTAATTTAAGATATTCGGAAAATGTGTTTTATACAAAAGTGACACTTACGAAAGTGCAGTGTAACTGTGGACAATAGTGACAATGTCAATATTTAGTGTAAAGTGGTTAGTGTTGTGGTCACTATGGGCTGCGCGGTTGGTTCGCCAGCCCACTGCTACTCTTCAGCTGAGCAATGGGCCCGTGAGAGGGTCCATATCTCCAGATGGTTTACACAAGAGTTACCTCGCCATACCTTATGCCAGTGTACCACATCGGTTTCAGGTAAGTGTATGGCAAGCTAAATAAGCTTAAACTATGCTTATTTACTCTTCCTTTGTCATATGCGCATCGGTTCTTAACAATCGTGTTATTAAAAAGAATGATGAAAAATTAGACAAATTGAGAAATTTAATTTAATTTTAGTCATCTCATTTTAGCAGAGACAAAAAAAAATCTTTTTAAAAACAGTTGATAATTATTTATTTGTTGAACCCCAGCGAGATGACATAACGATTGTGGAACGTAATAACTTTGTAAAATCATGGACAGGCACATTAGTGTAATTGTTTAATTGTTTGTATGCCGTTCTGGTTGAAGTAATGAATAAATTATTTTTCCAGGCTCCAGGTCCTGAACCAACATGGGAGAGTACCTTCGAAGCAGTCAACGAGAACGTGAGATGTACCCAGAGCGTCGCAGATACTTGGACCGTCGGCCGCTCTGACTGCCTCACCCTCAACGTTTTCACTCCCTTGGATGCCAGCCCTGGCTCTAAGCTACCAGTCATGTTCTTCATCCACGGAGGAGGATACTTCAAAGGCTCAGGGAATATGGTCTTCTACGGTCCTAATTATTTAGTACCCAAAGGAGTAATCCTCGTCACCATCAACTACAGACTCAATATACAAGGTTTCCTATGCCTTGGCATCAAAGAAAATCCTGGAAATGCAGCCATGAAAGACCAAGTAGCTGCACTGAGATGGGTTCAGAGGAATATAAGAAAGTTTGGAGGAGATCCTGACAATGTTACGATATTTGGGGAGAGTGCTGGAGCGGCATCAGTCTCCTTCCACTTCTATTCTCCGATGTCGAAGGGTCTCTTCCACAAAGCTATCACTCAAAGTGGATCAGCAATGGCTCCGTGGGCATATCAGTTCAAACCCGTATTCTTGGCAAGTTTGTTGGCCAAGACCATGTTGTATGAGTCGCAAGACCCTCAGGAGCTGTACAAGTATTTCATGACAAAATCGAATGACGAACTAATTCTGACTAGGGTTCCCAGGGCAGAGGGTAACACGATCATATCTGAAATATTATACACGCCGTGTACTGAAAAGCCAATAAAAGGTGTGGAAGCATTTTTAACAGAATCACCATACGATCTTCTAACAAAAGGAGAATATAATAAAGTTCCTTTGATCATAGGGACTAATAGTGAAGAGGGGCTATTAATATTAGGGATGGATAACGACACCATGATACCTCGGTTGAAGTTTGAGAAATCATTGCCGAAGAACTTAGAAATTCTAGACAAAAAAACTAAGCAAGCGGTGGCTCAAGAGATAGAAAGATTATACATGGAGGGTGAAGAAATTTCTGTTGACTCTGTTGCAAAAATATCGAGATGGTACGGAGAGCCGAACTTGAACTTCCCTTCATTGGCTGAGACGGAGATGCTCCTGAAGTCTTCAGACCAGCCCATTTACAACTACTTGTTTCAGTACACTGGTGGACGAAATGTTCCAAAATTCTTTCTTCCCAAAAAGTTGAAGGCGGTATCAGGAGCTACCCATGCTGATGATATTTTCTATATATTCTCGCAGACTATCATATTTTCCAATTTTGAGAGAGAAATGATAGACAAAGTGACGACGATGTGGACAAACTTCGCAAAATATGGGTAAGTGACCACCTAACCGTGAGAATACCACATTGGTTCAAAATTTATCTTTATTTTATGTGTACCTACGACACTACGACTAGGAATATTTAAGAGGATTATATAGTGGGATATAGCTTATTTAGTCTTCAGGTGTGAGTGACAATTAACAATATAGAACCTTAGTTTTTATGACGCTATTAATATGCGGGTCAAAAAAATGTAAAGCTTTTGAGTTAACGCTTGTACCACTCTTCATATAATTTTCATACCGCGAGGGTCTTAAATTTAATGAAAATGGATTCTTAAGGAGAAAAATCTAAAAAAAAAAAGTTTGTTATTCCTACAATGATGCCGTTTAATAATTATTCAGCATTTTTGGTATCGAGTGCGTTTTTATCATGCTGAGCTTGTTTGCGTTCTTGTGCATTACATTAGATATTGTTTATCTTATAAGTCTTATAAAGACTTATAAGATTAACAATATCTAATGTTTTAATTTCAGCGACCACTGTCTGCTAAAGCATTAGAATATTATATATGGTGTCGTGAAATACCGGCCCGAAGCCTCCATTTATTGTATTATTTGTGTAAATTATAAATATTTAAAAGTTTTTGAGACTTTTGAATCTTAGGAGTATGTTGATCGCTATTTTCAATGGCTTATATGACCTATAACATTTTCTGTTCTTATTTCCAGGGAGCCAACACCCGAAGGCTCCAGCTTGCCAGTGAAGTGGCTCAGAACAAATAGCTCAACACCAACATCGTTGGTGATTGCCGAGGAGTTCCACACCGCTCCGCTGTGGTACAACGAAAGACTCAAATACTTGCGAGAAGTCTACTCCAAGTTCAGAAGGAAAAGTTAACAACTAACTAGAACCCTTTAGTAAAATTTTATTATCTAATTAACTAGTTCAGTTATTTTTAATACTTAGGTTTTTTTGAATAGGCAGCGGCGGGGTCATTGTGTAACACAGTTACAGTAGCAATTTGACGGATCAACAACACTCATTGCAGTTTTTACGTTGTTGAGCAAACAAATTTTTCGAACATATGCAGCAATGGATCAGTAATATCCTTCAAAATCATTCAGATTCTGATTGAAAGTGTGTTACGCGCTTAGGAGGCTGGCCTTTCCTAGTCAGTTTGCTACTAGATTTTGTTCCCAGATATTTTTTAAACGGTAATGGTATTGTTATTTAAATTGGAGTTTTGGTTGTGATAATATTATGTTAATGTTACTGAATTTTAATTTAACGATGTAATTAAAGTTTTAATAGGCATAATAATATATTATGCCACAAGTTGGTGTCCAGTTCTGCCTGTTTAGTTACTACTAGGCAGTACTAGGTGAGTAGGTATATTAATAATCACTGACCATGACTGAATAGCTCTACATTCCTTCCTATCTTGTATTTTGTGTATTTATTGAAAATATCAAACGATTCTCCTGCTAAGATAAGTGACGACACAAACATAAGAAATGCGAGAGATGATAAGTTGAAGCCATACAGTTGAATTAGCTTCCCAGCAATGATCCGAACTACCGTCATTTGGCACAACTACGTTCCTTTATCTATTGACCTCTGCTCGTAAACTGAAGAGACACTCGAGTGCATTCCCTAATTAGGACAGGCAGGACCTTCCGAGGGTCGACCGAGTGGAACTTTGAACATTCCCCGACCAGGAATTATTTATTTTATTGCCGGAATGAAGAGTCACCGTTGCGTTGAGAATTTCTTCAGCGAACCTCTTGGGGTTTCATTAATTTTGGAACTCCATTAAGCAACGATGGTTTGCATTTAAAAACTAAGTTCTATTCAACATTTTCAGCCATTTTCATTGTTCAGTAAACTGGCTCTAAAATAAAATGGTTTGCCGATAAACTGTGTTTTAATACTCTCTTTGTTTGTGCATTAATACAGACTGAAAACGAATCGAGAGCTGCCTTTAGATGCGAAACATAAAACGCATTAGAGAGTTCGTAATCGGCAATCTTAAAACCGTAGGTACCAACGAAAACTAAATTTCCGGTATTTGAGAAAGTAAGCCGCTTACGACGGTCTCTTATTAAAGCTCGCTTGAATGGGGCTGGGCGGCTCGCCGAATGAATGAATGTTTGTGAAACTATCCGGCTTAATCTTGGACCCTTTCGCTCCCCCGCGGTAAGCTGCTCTGTAAATAGGCGAAAATCGTCCCGCAGACACATCGGCGTGTTTGCTATTGTGTGATATTTAATGAGAAACCTTTTAAAAAAAGTTAATGGGAATTTGGTGGCTTTATTCCTGGCGTAATCTGGGATTGCCTGAGATCTGAGAGATTTGTTCAGTGCACATGTTGCCAACATTATGGAGTGTTTTAGCTGTGACAACTTTAAGAGACTTCGTTTAGTCGTTCAAAACGTCTTCTAAAGAAAATTTGTAAAGAAACTCCGTAACTTGTTTAGCAAGTTTATGAAACGTTGCCTAATTCTGAACTTGTTAAGGTTTGCGTAAAATATTGCCGTGAAACGAGCTAACTAGTTGAAGAGGTTTCTGGGCTGAAAAAAAAATGAATTTGAAAGTTACTAAACTACCTCTAATGAAGCTAAAGAAAAAAATAGAACGACAGCTTGTCTGTACATCAGGGGCGTGTGAACGTCGTTAAGTTGTTGAACATTATTTGGCGTAAAATGTATAAGTTGTAGGTATATGTGAATGTCACAAGAAATGAAATAGGCAGAAGCAATCTCTCTCTTGGCATATTAATCTATTTATTAAGTTACGTCAGGATCACCAACATTTATTTCGTCGTAAAAAAAACCAAACTCGCAAAAAAGCATCATCCAACGCCAAAAAATAAAAATGCTCAGTGACTCGTCGGAAAAAATGCCCTAAAAAACAGCGTATCCCCGTAAATACCCTTAATCCCACCACGGAGTACTATTTACCATAATCCTGTGTTATCGGACGAACGCACACGGATTTCCCGTCCGCCCGGCAAACCATTAGAGGTCTATCGACGACTGGTGCAGTGTGCGCGCGGCTTTATTTTAGTTAATGACAGGTGGGAAGAGCTAGTTGGAATGAGCAACTAGCTTCATATTTCTGACTGACTGACTCCTTGACAATTCAAAAGTGCCTGTAAATTGTTTAATTGAAATACATGCTTTGAGTTTGAGTTTGTGTGAGGTTTTTATGACGGATTTAAAGCAGGTGCAACTATTTCTTTCCACAAAACCAATGTTTTACGTTAATTCTAATAAAATTCCACAAAAAAGACTTCTACCCGAGACTACCTAGTTGGTGTTGGGTTCAATTCCCAGGTCGGGCAAAGTGTTATTGAGTTTTTCCATTAGGAATTACTCAGTAGCAGCCCGGAGTCTGGATTGAGACTCGCCCCTATTACGTGAGACTTACACATAACTGGTGAAAGTGGGTATACTGTCACCTCTGCCCAACCTTTCGATGAATTCAGGTGTAATGTTAAAACAGTTCTTATTCCAACTTTTCTTGTTTCGAACCAAAACACATTTACAAAACTAATCATCCTCTCAGATATTTCCGGGTCCATCCATGTAGGTCCATTTTAAACACGATTTACCTCCTTTTGCATACAATAATAAGATATCGGATTCTCAATAGAGCGAGGCTTTTGCCCGGAGGCGAGGCGAGGACAAATAAGGGACAAATGTGGGCCTCCATGGGACTACGTGACGACCGAACTAAACAATGGGTCAACGGAGGTGTACCATGTATATTGTGCGGGTATCTAGGTGTGTATTGGTGATAGGGTTCAAAGAAAGTATATTGATGAGGAAATTATATTGTTCAATATTGATTTCAATATCATTTGGATTCTTTTCACTTTCGACAAATACCCAATACCAGCGTGATCAATCTTATAATTGTCTTTTGCAAGTTATGTATCCGTATTTGTATACACACCTGAGTTTAATCATAACGTCATATATAGAACAAAACTACAAATCTCGACAAGCCTGCGGTTACCCCAGAATTATGAGAGCGCAATCATATTTCACTTTCATATTCCTGTCCCATCTTTTATCAACATTCGATTCAAAAATCGAGCTGACACCCTCGCAACTCGATACCGAAACATTAAAATCGATTTACGGACGTTTTTCCATGACACGGTGACAAACCGTCGACCTCTCCTATCGGATTCAATTCCCCACATTATCTACATAATAAATTTCACGCGTGTATGCACGTACGTTTAAACCAAAGCGTTGGTAGTTATCGTTTCGTGTTCCTACCATTTATCTTGGCGTTAATTGTTAAACCCGAGATGGAACGTTAATGTGAGTACGGACTTAGCGGTAACGTTGGCCGATATTTGCTAAAGATAATGCTAAAAACGGTGGCACTGTCATACGACAATAACCTCAGCGGTCGACTACAAATCTGGTGAAATAACCGAAAAGGGACCCGTGAACAAGGTACAGGCGATAGCGATTATTTATTTTGATGATTGCGTTCTGACAAAGTACGAAAAGGAACAAGTGTCAATCACATCTAAAGCTTTAATTAAAGTAATTTTATGGCTGACTTTTTGACGACTTGTTCTTTGAATCCATCATGCATTCAAAGCTAATGGTAACTAATGGTAATGATAATATCGTTTCATTTTTAGAAAAGGCATAGTTTGAATGGTATATTGCAATACTTTGTTGTCTTCCCCCTTCCATATGCAAGGGGGGTCCGGGGGGGATGGGGGGCGCAGGGCACGTGCCCCCCTCTATTAAGTAAAGTAGAAAACTGGGAGATTAAAACGTTCGTTTCCTTCGCTGCCGTTTTCTGTGACGACCAGCACTGCCGAGCGATCTTTCTCCACCGTCCATCGGTTGAAGACATCGTCGCTGCAGTATGAATAAAGATCGCCTGAATGGACTGGCCTGCATATTATACATTATGACATTGCTACAATAATGAACACTGAAGAAGTACCTATCCGAGGCCCGTGGTAACATTGTATACATTTTTGCAGTTAAAAAAAAACAAAAGCAGCATATTGCAATACTAGATATGGGGGACACTTCTAAACTGACTGGTCCGTCCAGAAATAAATCCTGGATTCGCCCTTTTCAATATGGATAATCCCTCTAGGCAATGGCCTCCCTCAATTTCCTCCAGTTGTTGCAAATCAGTTTTAAAGAAAGGCATCCACTTCTTACAACCGAGGTCCCGTCTCAGGGGACCTGTGCTCTACGCTTTTTGCGGCGGACTTTATCATGAAAAATATTAGGTAACGCCCTTCACTTTTCTCTCAGCCCCTATATTTGCCGGGCACGTGCAAAAATGTCCCCTATTCGACCGGCATTACTCACCTTATCTACCTGCTAATGCCCCATATAAATATTGCATATATGATAGCTACGGTGGCTAAGTTGCCGCTGTGTCCTATCTGAGGAGCGGTCGAGTGGCTCGTGTTTGTGTTAATCGTTATTGGACCACATGTTTATATTTTTGGGAGCAGAAAATAGAGTGGTTATATGAGAAGATATTATGTTTTGATAAATTGTGGAGTAGGCTGGAGGTTTTGATAGGCCGTCTAGGTATCGTCATCATTGTCTTTATGAGTTCGTTTAAAGTGGGTGATGAAATCAAAAACAAAATCAAATCAAAATCAAAAGTCATTTATTCAAACTAGGCTGAGAATCAGCACTTTTCGAACGTCAAAATTACATAAGACAGTCCCCCAAAAACGCCCGCCCTTCACCACTTCCTAGTGCTTTAGCTGGGAAGAAGATGTGGCGCAACAAACTCCCCAGCAGCACAGCTGTCTGATCAGTTAGAAAAGAAAATGAATCTATACAATAGTATCCAAAATAATATGCAATGCAATGCAAAAAACGTCAAACTTATATTAAATTATTTGCCTTATGTCAGCTAGCACACGCCAATATACCCACAAAAAACATCGAAATCCTTACTCAAGCGAATAAATTAAAAACGTAAACAGAACTTAATCGAATAAAAGCCTCCATGCAAGCATAAAGGGCGTGCCCACTTACATAATAGCTATTAAAACTGGAACTCAAAGCCACAAAAATGTTAAACTAGGACCATCGAAGTAAAATAAATAAACAGTTAATTACTAATAACAATAACAAAACCATGGACAGCAAGACGACCAGTCACCACGAGCAGCACCCGTTCACGAGCATAACGCGAAGATCAGCCATCACCCCCTTCGCCATATTTGAGGGAAGGAGGCAACCCGACCCCCGACGCTACCGCAAGCAGTGACATCTAAGGGAGCATGACGAACTTGCTGCCGGTTGCTCAGGCAAAATAATATGATCAATTGTCGAGGTCGCTAGCTAACCACTTATTGCAATACAACTCATTAAAAAAAACATTTTAATGAGTAGATTATGTCAAAAATAAAAAATAACACCAAAATAAATAGACTTATTAGTCAACAAAAATAAACATGTCGGTAGGAAAGCTAATTCTGGAGAAAGAACATAAACATTGTCTTGAGTTAATCACAGCGCCCAACTATTCTTATCGTTCAAATAGTCGTTGATAGAATAGTATGCCTTTGAACAAAGGTTGGATTTTACTTTAGCTTTAAACGATGAGCCGCAGTATTTGTATTGGTACTAGGTTCAATCACGGGTTGGGCAATCTGATAGTCTTGGGTTTTCCTTAATAGATTTCTGCGTAGGTTCCCCGAATTTGGATTATGCCCGGTTGGTAGTAATAGGCCTACCCCCTATTACGAGCGGTGTTACTAAACGGGAGATTTGTGGGTGTAGCGATCACCTCTGGCTTCTCTTTCGGGAGAAACAGGCGTCATATTAAGAGTTCGTGTGCACACAGCTCTGATTTTGCGGAGATATGATTGCAAATAGATATTACATTGTCATAATTCTGTTAACTATCGATCAAATGCATGTATAACGGTATTTGTGCTTGTAAGCAGACATCGAAATTGCATGTCTTACTGAACATGACATCGTATGCTTGAGGACATTTATCATGGTTGCTTGATTCGATTCTAAGTATTCTAACTAGATTGACTTAAACATCGCTGCATTAGTTATATGCATTGAAAGCATGCTCCTTCGAATACTACTACTAGACTAAATAAAGTAAGTAAAGTTTGTCCGTATCTTGCAAAGTTCTATTAATTTCATACATAAATATTTTAAGTTAAGTTTACATTCCTACAATTCACCAAACAGAGAAGTCCTATATTGCAATATTATTATTTTGATATACTTACATTGAAAAAGCACGTGTAGTTATTCAATTATTTAAACATATTTTATTAAAAAGCGCCTCATACATTTCTATAAGCAATATTACTCGCGCGAGCGTGTGTGCAAAGTGCCTACAGAAATAAAATAGCAAGAGGTTTTATAATGTTATCGCTAAACTAATTTAATTTTGTTGCCATGTCATTATCGATACTTCAATCAAATGAAATAATTATTAAACGGGCTTGAAATGCTTGATTGCCTATATTATGGACGAAAATTTGTTGTCGGATTGGCTGTGTCGCATAGAACGATCATGATTATAATTCTAATTATTTTCTTAGAAGTTTACAAAGTTTATTATATTCTTTCATTAAAAGAGAATTTGTTACATTCATGTAATAATTTTGTAAACATTGAGTAGAATTTCTATACGAGATGAGACAAAACATAATTATGTCTGTAACAGATATCTAATTAGTATTTATAATAGCATAATTATGATTAGTTACCGATCTATGTAATTATAGAGAGCTTCGTAACTACATATGTTGGTTCGTAAGCAGACTCGTTCTGTTAATTGAGAGGTGATTGATTAGGCCTAATTAGTAATTACGCGTAACTCTAGATCAGGTGGCGAGATTAGCCGGTGCGTAATGATTTACTGATCGTGTAATTATATTGTGTTAGTTAAAGCATGGCTCGGAGATAGAGGCTTTAATTATACTGGCTGAGATTGAGTTCTGTTTAGAGTACCTCCAATGTTGCTTGTATGTATGTTTAAATTAATGTTGTGGAATTTCTGTGAGTATGTTTTGGGTACACCCAACACAATACAGACAAAATTATAGTATTAAGATAAGGAACGGTACACTGGGCCTACAATACAAGAGAGCCTTTAAATTATGTACTAATATATATTATATTACAAACATAACAATATGTTAGCTCTGCTAATGTGTAGTATAAATGTATGCTTAGACGATGCAATCTTATTTTAGTGTAAGCAGTTACAGCCACACCCTAGTTCGTTCGCTCTAAGGGTCGAAACATAATATTACCGCACTAGTGCACTACTGACATTTATGTGCACTTGCCGAGAGCACTACATGATCCTCGTTTAACATAATGATGATCGGAATCAGTTTCAATCGTCATTTGACACACAGAGGGCATGCGATAGCTCTCCGTCAATTGTCATTGAGCTACTTGTGATGTGTGATATACGTGTGTACTACATCTAAAATAGCTGTGCAGGTGTCATGTTGTCATGTACGAGGGTACAATGACCTGTGCTCGATAATCTAAATCGCATTGTTTAATTAGTAGGTAAATTAAATTGCCTGCAATTTGGAAAGTACGTATTATGTGCATCAATAATTATAACACTCTCTCCCTTATTTTTTCAATTATGTGTAAGTTTCATGTAATAGCGTGAGCCTGTAGCCTGGGCACAAATGTAGACTCCGGGCCAATACTGAGAAATTCCACATGGATAGCCCCACCCTTATTTTCTTCCATAATAGAGAGTTAGGCAGAAGCACTTCTCTATTATTCGGGTTAAGTGATAAAAAACAGTTAGCACACCAATACGTTTTCTTCTATTTTCGACACAGGCAGCAGAAAACTAAATCTTTACCAAACTGCAATTTTGCTAAACCTATCAACAATCTTCGTATTACTCTGATGTTTTTGGTGATATATCTGCTGGAAATACATAATATTAATCCTCATACATTAGGGTAGCCCCAATGCTAAGGTCATCGCAGTGGTTAATACGCCGTGTCGTGATTTATAGTCCCGGGTTCGACGCCGGCAGGATATGATTATTGTACGTTACAAATCATTACTGCCTACCCATTTATGTTGCGTTATGGTATGTTTGCTTTATGTATTGCGAAATATGCGCTGTATATCAATGTGGTATTTTGTGATGATTGCGGACAAAAGAAAATGTTATGTTTATTGGGGATTACGTTGTTTGTGGGACCAATTACTTTTGCCAACTATAAAGGGTACCTAAGTTTGTGTCGTGAAAGCTTCGAGTTCTTTTTACAAGCTTTATTTCAACATAATTTACGGTGTAGATTAATACAGAAACTCTTCTGACAAGTCTGCGAAGCTAAAAACCTTACAAATGGACCTTTGGCAATTAATTCTCACTGCAATTTGTACCTAGTCACTTTAGGTAAACTTAAATGTTAAAACAAAAAACCACTTTCAGTTTTATTTTCATTTCACAAAACCTTAAAACCAGAGCTAGTATTTTAAGTATTTGCCTCAAACGTTCTCCTAATTAGCATTTAACAGCCAAATTTTGGTCCCTAGCCGTTTTGCTCTTAGAACATTAGTAGGCGTTTCTGTTTCAGTTCTTTTAGAAGTTACAATAATTTGAGGGTTTGCGAAGGGCGTGGAGGGTAAGTTGGGATATTTCCATGTTTGTACGTTAGTGGGGGTGTGTAATGTGTAATTAAGTTAATTAGCGGACGTCATATACGGTTTATTTAGGGCTAAACATCGTGCCTAAGGGTCGAGGCTTGGGAGTCGTGCAACTAGATACGAGGGTAAATACAGGGTGTGGGGTAAGAGCAATGGTATTGTTTAAGAATATCCTGTAGGTTTATAGAAATATGTGAAGGTTTAGCTTGATCAATTTACCAACGGTGAAGGAAAACATCGTGAGGAAACCTGGACTTAACTGTGTAGTTGATGTAAGTCTGAAATCGCCAACCCGACTTGAGGAAGCGTGGTGATCAATGCTCCTGCCTTGTCTGTATGAGAAGAGGTCTTTTCCCTGCAGTGGGACAATAATAGGCTAGTATTTTGTGATGTTAAGTAACCCTTTAAATTCCCTAATTATTGGGCGGCGATTGGATGAGATGTATTTTCGTACTTTTGCAGTGCTATGTCAAGGGAGTGTAAACGTAGTCTATATATTCGGTTTAGTGTATTCGTGTCCGGGGCACCCCGGGGTATAGGATGGTAGACATGTTTTCTAGATAGATAAAATTGTTACTGTTATGCATGACTGTAATGCCATTTAACATAGATAAGTACAGGAGTTTACTCTACAATTCTACATCAAGAACAATATAACGCCATCTACTAAACTTTTCCGAATTTCCTGAAATATCAATATTTTTTCTAATAATTTCCCTTTCAAATTATTATCTGGGCGTGTTTGCATGGTTTTATTAATTCACTCAATGTTAGTTCTGCTGAGCCGTCGATTAGCGGGTTCAGTAGTAAGTTATTTAATCAGGCCGCGGGCGGGGCGCCGACTCGCTACATTTGCGGAACCCTAATTAAACTTAATTACATAATAGGTTAACACGCTTCACTATAAACATACATCTGTTAGGTAAAACGCGGATTCATTCGATTTTGTATAAATGTAGATATTATAGTCATTTGAATGCTCTTCTCAGACATTGGGCAAAGTAATTGATGAAGAAGTAGGTACCTACCACCAAAAGTTATGAGTAAATCTTTCACGAGCAGTGAAATCTTTTACTCTGTTTAATGTCAATGCGTATTTAGATATTACAACATATTAGCTAATCAGGGTACGTAGACGAAAAAGTAAAACATAAAAGGAGCAAGCGAGCAAAGATTGCCAGACTTGCTCTAAGCTGCTTATAGGTGATTACCTTCTAAAACCTCGGTTAAAGAATACTAACTTGTTAACGATACCAGTCTTGTGGTTACAATGAGCTTTAGTAAACCTAGTCCGTTAAATCGTGCAATACAATTATTCATCTATGTATCGTCGCGTATCATCAATCAAATACAAAATATGGGCAGACATAGTTAGTTGACAATACCTTTAAACAAACAATAGTGTCGCCAGACGAGTTTTTGTTCCTAGGTCACAGACCTCAGGCACAACACAGACTTCTAAGAAATATATTATACTTTACTTACTTATTTTTATGTCTGCCTTTTTGTGGGAATCCGACGTATGCGCATTTTAGAAAATCCTGATGATTAGGAACTGGGTTCTTGTGTTTGTCACATGACACAGCAAATATTAGTTCATGTCTTTATGTCCTCCAGAGGTTCGCCATATTATATACAGTTTAATGTGACGTCACATAGCCTAAAGCCAGGCAGGACGATCAAGACGCTTCCAACGATATCTCATTTGTCAAATTATGATAAGTAGTTTAGAAGTTATGAGGGAACCGATGAACATACATACATACCTACCGGTCAAAATCATAACCCTCTTTTTTGCTTCGCCGTAGTCGGGTAATTACAGTAAAAAAAATGAATGTTTTCTTGATAATCGCCACAAAATGTTTAAACTCTTGACAAACGAATCGGTGGATGCTTATGTTGCTATTAGCTTTCAAAGATCAGTTCTGACTAAATACCTATTTAACTGGGCATCACTTTAAACGAACGTTTATCTGAAATTTAAACGAAATAGCCTTCTTTCTACGAACCTCTATCGGAAAATCTTCTGAAAATTCACGTATATCCTAGATATTTGGAACGCGATATCACGTAACCGTACCCTTTCCATTCCGGCGAATGAGGCCATCCTGCCAGCCTGCCTATCAGTCAGATTGGAGCTGATCCTGAACCGATCCATCAAACTATGACATCACTAGGGTCTCTTCTATGTAACG
Source organism: Eupsilia transversa (assembly GCA_914767815.1). Taxonomy (NCBI): domain Eukaryota; kingdom Metazoa; phylum Arthropoda; class Insecta; order Lepidoptera; family Noctuidae; genus Eupsilia; species Eupsilia transversa. Next base: position 571,619 of record OU611889.1, read on the forward strand.
ACATAAAGCGGTAAGTAAGTGAGTTTCACACTGATTTCAATAGAAAAAGGTAAATATATAAACTTTTATAAAATATGTAAACTATTAGACCATTTTCCGACCCTGAGGAAGCCATGAAAAACCTTTACTTAGAACTACTTGTATAACGCATTTAATCAAAGCCGCCTAAAATTGCTCTTTATGGTATTGTCAAACAAATTTCTGCTACCATGCCCTACAGTGGGATAAAACAAGCTACAGACTTAAATAGATAAATGAGCAGCACACTGTACAGCTGCTTTTAAGGCGCCACACCACAGCAGCCCACGGCTAAGCTATGCACGCGCGTAGCTTCGCTTAGAATGAAAATGATGGCTGGCAAACAAATGCGCATCTAACGTGGTACACCTCTACTAACCTCTCCAGTAACGGTCAACTTAAGTGGAATTCTGTTAGTTGGCTCTCTTTCCTCCACAGGAAAATAATAAAACTAAATATGAGGATTAGTATTAAAGTGGATTAGTACCTATTAGTTAGAAACGGACATAGTATTTCAGCTAACTGCAAACGTTATCATCGGCCATAGCAAAAGGCTTTGTGAACCGTACGTAGGCTTTGATTGATATTCAACTCGGTAAAGAGACAGGCATCAAAGCATGTCTCTATGCAAACATTTGTATGTATTCAGTCAAACGGATTGCGTTCAAACTGCAAAATGCGTTTTGTATTGAGTTAGCTTTTAGGTGGGCCTTTGTGGGACGGTATTATGTGAATGACCCTTATGTATCGTCACTGAGAGACAATCGTATAGCCGTCTATTTTCATTTGCAGTTGGAGGATTCTCCCTTTTCATCGCAGGAATAACACATCGTAGGCCGCACGTCACTGGTAACACTTGAGTTGGCCTAGCGTAGCACGGAGTTTAAATAGAATAATGGGCCAGATTATACTGGTTTTGTACCACCAAACTGGTGGCCCTGACGGGATCACTAATATATAGTCTCGATCTATGCTATACTTTGCATCCAGGCACACGTTGTCGGTAAGTCAATCGAACAGTATTAGGACCCGAGAGGTTCAAACGAACTTTAAAGCACCAAGGGGCGAGTTGGAAACCTCCATTACGGCTTTATCAACGTCAACGTGACTTATTATGGTGAAGAAAACATCGCGAGGAAATCTAGAATTATTGATGGTCTTAAATCGCCAACGCAGCTAAGAGCGGTTGTGGTGTTTAATGCTCAAACCCCACCCGTGTGGTTGTGGTGCATACCTAAGGTCCTTTTGCACAACTTGTACAAACTAAAGGTCTGAGTATTCCAAATTACAGGCTGATATCATCATAACTTTACTAAATAGACTCACAGTTCTAACGCTCTAACAATAATATGGTTCAAAGTTTTCCCAGCTAAAAGTTAAAATACTAAACTTTCCGTCTCAATTCTCCACCACGTTCCAAAGTGTAGTTAAGGCTACAAGTGCCTGTACTCTGCTGTCCCCATTAGTCGGTAGCTGGCGCAATTTTTCATAGAACACTACTTTGTACCTGGACAAGAACGGGTATAAATTAATTAAGAGCCAACATGGACGTCGAACTGTGTGTACCAGGAGGTAGGGAATCGTGGGTGGATGTGGTAATATGACTGTTTTATTGTTTTATAAGTATGTTCGAGTTTGCTTACAGCGATATATTATGTGACTTAAGAATACGGTGTAAAGTTTCAAAATTAAACGATACTACTCACCAAAGTGGTTCAGACCCTCATTTTTGAAAATTCCCTTGAAAACGATAAATGTGTCTTAAACAGATGAGTAATGATGAAGTATGATTCTGGGCTGACTCGAATTGGATTGCGATCTTCTACATGTTAAGAAGAAGAATGTATAATGATTTGAAACTAGATAATATACACGTTGTAGGAAACTCTACCTTTCCCAGTCTTTCTTCTACAAAAAGCATAATCACACCTCCTCTCTGTGTGAGGGAGAGGGCTGTAATCCGCGGCGTGGGCCCAGTGCCGCTGTGGAAAATGTACTAACGGGGAAGTAAAAAAAAAACTGTCTGACATCCGTCGAAATCAAAATCCCCGTCGAATTCCTCTGAAACTAAAAACTAAACTTGTGTAAAAAAGCAACATCCACTCCTTCTGACTCGTTGCGCGCAATCAACTAACAAAGTGAAGTAATTTGATTGGTTCGCAGTGGACGTTGCAAGAACAAGAATTTATTTATACAAATCATTGCATTTGTTTAATTTGCGTCGTGCCGTGCCGGACCGTGCCGCGGTCGGACCCTCGTCGCACACAATCACATCACTAATTAGTTGCTTGGTGCACTCTTGACACTCTCGGTTTGTTTTGCGAGACAGTTCTTGTAGGATCGGAAAGTGGCTGAAAATGGAAAATTCGTGGGTTTTAAAAATTATGTGTTGCTCCGTTTCAGCTACATTCTTGTATTTGATTTGGTTTAACACCTTCATAATGTATCTTTTTGTCATACAGTGGCGCTGAGGGTGTTCAGTGAAACCAGCACCCTTTATTACGTAACACAAGATCAATCAGAATCTGAATAATTTTGAAGGATATTGCTAATCCCTTGTTTCATGTGTTCGAAAAACTGGTCAACAACGTAAATAACGCAATAAATGTTGTTGAACTGTCAAAATGAAACAGATTGTGATTGATCGTGTGTTACGAGTACGCAATTAGGGTGCTGTGCTAAAGAATAAGCCACCTTTTATTGATTTGGGTTGAAAAATATCGAAATAAAATTATAGTGATGATAACATAATTAGCCATCATTATGTTTTAGCTTCATATCACATGGATTTAAGCAAGTATAGGGTGGCCAACACTATCTTTTCTAATCTTTTACCCATTATGAGGTTGGAACTAGGCACCTGGAGGGTACACCCACTCCTGTTTAGTATGTGCATTATGAAATATTCAATATGCTATTCATATACCTAACAACAACAAAAAACATTGACCTTTCGACCACGCCAGTTCAAAGTTACATCCAAATAAAAACTCATACAATTTCACCCCGCAGTCCCTTTCAAAGCCAACATGTAAAGAGATAAAAAGCTTTATACATAGCCGCTTGTCCGTGATCAATATATCAAACGAAAGGTTATCGGGACGTCGTCGTCGGTAAATCATACCGCATATCAATACTCAGAGTACACGTTAGAGCCGGTATGTTGGCTAATTCTACGTCACATCCCTCGCCGCCGGCGCCGACGCCGGGGTGCAAGGGTAATAAAAGTACACAATTACATGAATATTTTTTTATTTTTTTGGTGGGAATTTTCAATGAAGAGTTTTATGGGTTTTGTGTTGATAGTAAGTGTATAAGTTTAATATTAACTGCATCATAGGAAGTTATAGGTATACAAGGTTGTCCGAATAATGAATCTCAAGTTGTTAACAATTTCAAGTGTGCTGGGATCTTAAACTTTGAGTGGTGACAAACAAACAACATTTTATTGGTTTGATTGGTTTTGGGTTTGGTTTGACTGATTTGTCAACATCCGTTTGGTTCCTAAAAATGCTTTCTTTTCTTCGTTGCATTCAATATAGCGCCACTAAATAGGGGGTCACAAAGTACAGCAACTAGAAACTCGGAAACTTTCATGAAACCCAATAGCCGTAATGTTATGTGTAAGTATTTCAACTGCCTATCATCAAATCCGTCTGTTTATCACAAACATAACAGAACTGTAATTCCCCCAACCCGACACATGAACTACGTCGATTACGCACAGTTCAAATACTTTTATTATTTGCGCGGGGGTGCGCTCGCGCGGCACTAATCTTCGGCAATGTTCGGCAATATTCGGTAGTGTTCGTGTAAAAAATGTTCCTTCTTTATTAGGGCGGTGGCTCGCGGTTGAGTGCGATAGTTCGCAACTACTGCCCCAACTGGACATAGATTAGGGGAGAAATTGCGCAGAAGCGGCGGATTAGTGGGGGGTGAAAGATTATAGACGACTGTTGCCAGAACTGAAAAGCTTTCGTTCGGAGATTGGAGGCACCGGGTACCACAAATTTTCAAAAGTATGCAGCCTTAGTACCTAATGCCATTTGTTACTAGATAATGAAATGCCAGATTTCATACTACTGAATCTCAAATAATTTTATTGATTCACTATTTCAGCAGTTTTACCGGTACCGAAACCGATATAAACTTCCAAACTACCACTAGCTCAGTACATACCACTAGTTTAATCAGCATCGTCATCACCTGCATAATTTTGCAGGCGGCAGGGCGGTGCCGCATACTGGACGACAGCAGGCATCTAGCACTCCTGCTAACCCATCATTATCCAGGATAGGCACAATACCATGCCTGTCTTCTCTACAATATTTAGCATCCTTAGCATATGGCCGTCCAAAACAAGCCGGGGGTAAATGAGCCGCGACCCATTAGCTTCAAATTGTCCGTGGCAGACAACTGCCGTCTATTTATGTAGCTGACCTCTCTGCTTACCCTACTATTGGCCTTTACTTATGATGTACTGGACTGACTTGTGTTTACGCAGGAGGATTGTGAAAAAGTTGTGGAAGAAACTTCCTTGTATGTTCTCTACACAGATTATATATATACGAGTTTTCTATGATTATACATATATTTTCTTCGGTGAGGCAAACAGTTATGGAAGTTGGCTATGTCTTGTCCAATAAAGCACGTATTAAAAAGGCTGAACTTGGGTCAGTTGGATACTTTGAATATTAATCAAAGTTTTTTGTGAATTGAATAACTAGGTATGTTATTCAGTGATAATGAAGCATTCTGGTGAAAGGATTTTTAAAATCTGTCCAGTAATTTTCGAGTTGACAAAAATACTTCTTTTGACGATAAACGATATTTTTAAACATTTTTTATGAAACAACAACGTTTAAAAATATTATAAAAATAGAAGCCCACCAGTATCGAGATAAGGGTCCAAGGTACCGGCGGTCAGGGCTCCAGAGAGAGGGTTCCTCTCTAACGGGTTCCTAACAATGCGAGCCGTCTCCAGAAGTACCGCTTTCTGAATCAATACCTTGATTCAGCTTCCCGCCGAGAGCCTCCTCAGGTGTTGGTCGAGACTCTTGGCTAGTAAGCCAATGGCTGTCACAACTATCGGCACAATGATCGCTGAGTCCACATCCCACATGTCGACAAACTCGCGAATCAAGTCAAGATATTTGATTTGTATATATTTCTCAGACGTTTCATATTTCATGACGTTCCCGTATGCAGGACTGTTATGTCAGCAATCATTGTGCGCCGCTTCATTCGATCCACCACCACTATATCACGCTTAATGGCAATAATAGTCTTGTCAGTGATGATGGATCGGTCCCGGTACAATGTGATATTTATATTTTCGAGAACTGGGTCGGGCACATACCTGTAGTACGGCACTTCCGATTCCACAAGGCTGTATTTTAGAGCAAGTTGCTGATGGATAATCCTGGATACAAGGTTGTGTCTATGCTACTCTTCGTTATCTAGAAGAGAACACTCGGAGATAATGTGTCCGATTGATTCCGTGGGACGGTAGCATTATGCCTGTCAAATGTCAACTGTTCCGTCTTTCACAATAAACAGGTAATTGTTGTGACATAATAACTTCGTCCATAATTGCAAAAACCTATGGTTTCCCCAAAGAGGTCACTGAAACGCAGTCACGCTACAGCGGGTTCATGTGGGGCTCGGAAAAAGCATCCGTGAAGCTCCTTACTCTGCCATACCTCCCTGCGATCATTAGTGACAAGTACTTTAGACTTGCGCCAGTCCTTTTTAGCCAAGGAGACCGGGGTGAGGCCCTTGTCCACCACGATCACATCTCGATGCATCCCCACGTCGGCTTCTAGGAAATATTCTCTGAGACTGCATATCTCACGATTATGATGTGTGTAGATATTTATTGTTATATTATTGATTGGGCTTATAAAATACTGCAAACTACACCCGACCAGACTTGCGGCACGAATAAATATGGTTTGTAGGTATTTCCTCGGACCAACTCGCCTACAACCAGTGGGAACGATAAGTTTACTACTAATGATAAAGATAAGGAGTTCAAATGAATTTTTATTAAATTCTATCGGCATAGTTCTTGGATTAATGTTATACTTACTGACATAAATTGCTGCATGGATGTTCATCAACTAGAAAGAGAAACATGATGACAAATATCTTTTCTTTGACTAACAAATACATAAGAAGCAGCTGAAACTCTTTATGAAATGTCTCTCTTATTATTTTATTTATATGATAGTGAAATTAATGTGTTGCAGTCCAAAAGCTATGGTCAAAGTCCAGTTGTACCCATTTCTCAATATTGACTTTTATATTTTATGCGGGCTGTAGAGCAGCTGGTTCTATACTTTTTAATTTTACATTTACATTCGCCTGCAAGGTAGTTTGACAAATGGATCGAAGGAGTACTAAATATAAATCGGATACCTACTAAATTATATAACTACCTAATTATGGATGGCCCAGAGAGTACACATTAGTAGTTATTAGGTAGTAGTTAGTAGTAGTGAAAGATATGGAGTACAGAAATCCAACTGGTCTGATATCTACTTTATTTACCTTGAAGGGGCCTATCGTACTTAATATCCTAGACGCAATAAGCATAGATACGAGCTGTAGTGATCCATTTATTATATTTTATTTAATACTTTAAGCATAAAAATGTACAGAGGCTGACCTAATGACATAGGTAAAACTATGAATACAATATACAAATGTATGAATAGAATAAAATAGAATTGAATAGAATTGCATAGAATAGAATGGAATAATATGTATGTATCTATGTGTCTTTGCTGCATTGAAACTGACCTGACCGACTCCTTGACAATTATTCAAAAGTGCCTGTAAATGGTTTAATTCAAATAAATGCTTTGAGTTTGAGTTTGAGTTTGAAAGACTTAATAACTGCTCTGTCATTCTTATGCTCTTAGTAAATGATAAATGATTTATTTTCTGTAAGTAGGTTCATACAAACACTTTTACACGTCAATCAATATGTTTTAAAACTAGATGAGGTCGGCGTTTCCTATCTGACTACTCTGAGAAGAAAGGCCGAAACAAACTCAGAGGTCACAGTCTCTTTTAAAGTCCAGACATAATCTTGGTCAGATCATGTGAAGAATATGTAGATTCGTGTCTGAAATGGTCTTTTGAGGAAAGAACCACACAGATTGAGTGGACCTGTCCAGTCAGTGCACGCATTTGTCGGTAATCGTGCATCTCAACAGAAGTCAAGCTCAACGATTCGACGTACAATACCAAAGAAAGGACATTTGGGTAGGCCGCATATAGTACTCAAACTGCCAGACCATGGTTAAAACTAACTAAGAAAAGAAAAAGTAAAAATCAATGACCCACATAGTACTGAGTAATACAAGTATACAGGATGGTTATAATTAATTTCAAAAGAGAAATCGTGTTCAATGATTAGCGATAGCTTTCGGTACCTGTGCTTAGCTGCCGTCATAATAACTAATTATGAAATATAATAAACACAACCCTTATAAGCTGTTTATTGGTCCTCCAATCCACTACATGAGCTACTTATTCGCTACTTATTGGTCGAGCAAGTCGTAAACTATTGGAACATCTGACAGTATACCTGTTGTAGTAGTAAATAGACAATGTTCGAGTTAGCTGTCACACGTTTGTTGTAACTTTGAACAAGGTGTGGTTTGTTATCTCTTCGAGCAAAATACAATTTATCAAACCTTAAAAATTAAAAGGTGATTCCAACGAAATTGAATACCAATTTAAATTGTCAGCATATTCAAATCACAACTGTCAATCTGTGACAATTGTATGAAATGGCTATCACATGGTAAATTGTATTACTAATTAATTTCCCTGTCTGGAACTATTAATACCTAATCATAGAATTAATGATTGTTTTAATTAATTGCCACATATGTTTCTTACAAGGAATTTATTTTTCTTTATCTTTTAAATCCCTGAATAATTATAAAACAATTTAATTTCATAACATTATAACAGTTTAGTAACACTTGCTGGCAGTAATTTATTGAATTATACATACATAGACATAGAGAATTCATGAAGCCATTCATCTAAAAATGCATGGCCTGTGATTTGTCCAACAATGTTTGTATGCACCACATCCCATCTCATCAAAGCCATAAATGCTGTATAAAATATGAACCAGTACCAGTCCATTGAGTACCGGCTACCGGCGCGGGCGCACGAGTTGTGGTCAGAGCATGAATTAATAACCGCTGCAATTAATATAACAACGCTCGATGGCCGCACTCCACGTATTTATTAAGAAACCTATAAATCATTACAATACGTAGGGCTGGGAGACAGTCTTGAGGCGCTCTTAATATTATAATAACGAACAACACAATATAAGGAATAGGCTATGGATACCTATTACTGCCTCCACAGGATTATTCGAGGAATTAGGTAGAAATAGGTCAGCATCTTCCGTAAATAACTATGATCATTAATGATCGGAGGACCAATTTTTTTGGTCCTTTCGTACATACGTACAATGGTATTACAAAAATGTCGACTGTAAACATATCCCTATGATGTGGGGTTTGGATGGTATGTAGGTGTTGTGTAGGTAGGTATGTAGATGTTCTTATCCTGAGGTCACCGCAGGCTGGGGTAACTTACCTTTTTGTACCTTTTGGACCACTACGAATCAAACCAAACACTGAAGTTTTAAGTCTGAAATGGTACAGTAGTGTAATGATCGATAATTTAGCTATCGATTATAATACTAGATGGCGTTACTAGGCTCGCCACAGTTGATAGAATTACTTATTTTAGACGATTGACAAGTGACGGTGGCAGAAAAATAAGTTATACGCGTGAGACGTCAATTCGGAAAAAGACAGGAATTCTAACGGTTGCTCCGTAAAGATTGCATATTTTCTGGAAATCAAAGCCGTCATTGTTTGAAAATTAATTCAGAATAAACATACGTGTTGTCGTTAGTGCGATATTGTGAATTTGTGTGTGAGTACCTATCGGAAGTAACGGGGTAAGTGTATGCGTCTACTTAACGAAGTGTAGGTTGGATGATTGGAGATATTTTGCAAGGCTGACTGTTTCCATTTTGTCCTCAGCTTGCGGAAACGCCCTTATCGTCCAGACAATAGATTTAAGGTCTGGCTTCAACTCATATCGTTATCGTTTCACTCATATCGAAACACAACGACATATTCGTCACGGTTTCCAAGAAACCGATTGGTCTCGTGGCGTAGCGCTGGATTGGGGATCATAGTCCTCGAGTTCGATACCGACAAGAAGATATTCTTTTTGCGTTCTTAAACACGGTTTATTTATTTGAGTCTGCATTTGTGATCATTATCTGGCACGATTGTTGCCAATTGATGGAAATTTAGTATAGTAATTTAGTTATTAAGGTGTTAGTATTTAAGTCACTATCAATAAACTTTATTGCATAACATCACTCGTCCTTCCTTCAGCATACAGCCATTTGGAACCCCAGTCATTACATTGGCGCCCACGGGATAACTGAAGGAAGAATACAAGGTGTTTATGGTATATGAAGGTTATTGTTATTCTGTGTATTTGGGTATTAAATTATGAGCAAGTGTTAGTACCTACTTTTAACATACCTACCTTAGTGAAAGTAAATTCGACAAGTTTTATTGTATCACTGTAATTTGGAACAGAATCCTATTTGTCATATTATTTTTAAATTTGCTAGTTTATTAAGATTTTGTTATTGTGTCTGATCATGGATGTTAATGCACTACACAAAGATGAACTTGAGTTTGAATTGGCTTGTCGAGGGATTTCGGATTGTAAGACCGTGGCGACTATGCGGAAATTTTTGCGGGAGATTTTAGCTCGAGAACTATCGGGCGAATCAACTATTTCCCTTAAGGTTCCTAAATCTTGCATTGATAACCCGGGTAATGAGATATTAATTTGTGAAAATAAATTATCGGCAATAATTTCACTTATATCTGAAGTGTCGCACAGTCCTGACCATTCGTTTTTTAGACGTATACACTCTCGTTTGACACACTTATCAAACCGTAGTAAACTTATAATACCTTCTGAGACCAGTGACATTGAGAAACATTTGACATTACTGAAGAACGTTCAGGATACCATGTCGTCACTGAGGCAGCTTGAGCAAGAAGGAGATGAGGAAGAGGAGGTGATTTCCGAACATGATAAAGAAATTTTACAGAAGTCTCTGGGCGAAGAGGCTATACAGATAATGGAACAATTGGAAAAGTACCGAAACTCGGGGAAACCTTCCTTACCAATGGATGGTGTCGCGGAAATTCACCAGAATCGTGCCTCGCAACATACTGTTGCCGACACTGACATACCACGACCTACATTACAGAGACCTAGCCTTTCCTCACGTCATCCAGGCTTACAAAGGTCTTCCACATTCGATAATGGTTTCCACAAACGGAAATTGGTTCCCATTAAAGATTGGGGTGTCAAATTTAGTGGTAAGGGTACCGTAGGTGTGAACGCGTTCTTAGAAAGAATTGAGGAACTTAAAGAAGCACGGAATGCTTCCGATGAAGACTTATTTCGATATGCCATAGACTTCTTTGAAGAAGAAGCTTTGATATGGTTTAGGGCCAATAAAGGTGCAGTAGCAAATTGGGCGCAATTAGTGAAGCTACTGTTGGACACATTTCAGAGACCGTACTATCAAGAGGAGCTGTTGGAGGAGATTAAACGAAGAACCCAAAGCAATCAGGAAAGCATTTTGATTTATATAGCCATTATGCAGAATATGTTCAATCGGCTACCGATTCCTATTCCTGAAACACAAAAATTGATGATACTTAGAAGGAATTTACAACCCTATTTTCAGAAGGCCATATGCCGAGATACGTTCGATTCAGTGAGTGAGTTAACATCTATCCTAAGGATAATTGAACGCACTAAGATAAACTGTGATAATTTTAAGGAACCTACCCCAAGTGAGAACTCTCTGGAAAGAGATTTAGCATATAAAGGAAGTATTTCAAAGGTATCACGAAATGAAAACACGACTGAGCTGGCAGCCATAAGTGATAAGGAAGTACTTCTTGCAAAATGCTGGAACTGCAGAAATCCAGGACATCGTTTCAGGGATTGTAAATTGCCAAAACAAAGACTCTTCTGCTATAAATGTGGACGTTTCGGGAAAACGACAAATAAATGCTCATGCAATGCAGCTAATAAGGGAAACGACAATTCGGAGTCGATGCCGGCCGATCGCACCCCGAGAAACTAAGTCATTCTACCTCGGATGACTGGCAGCAATGGCTACACACAGTTTCGAGTTTTTTTAAAACAGGAAAAATCTGTAACATTAATAAACATAGTCAAGACAATCGATATTATGCTGAAATAAAAATTTTAAATCAGCCATTTGTGGGATTGCTGGATTCTGGAGCTACAGTCTCAGTTATTTCACAGAGATTTGCGATGAAGATTATGAAATTGGGATTTTCGGGTCATAAAGTCGACAAAGAAATGATCTCAACGGCTGATGGCACCTGTCATACAATGGATTCCATTGTTCATTTACCAATTGAGTTTACGGGAAAATATAACGTGATAGATTTTTATATCATGGACTGCTTAAAACATGATATTATTTTAGGTATGAATTTTTTTGAGTCATTTAATTTAGCTATAGGGGCGGGGAAATCGATTGCAGACATTACGGAAATTAACGTCTCGCAACCAGTGATTTCGCGGGATGAACTTTCTGCTCAACAGAAAGAGTGCCTCGACTTGTTGTTAGAGGAAATGGCAGCAGAGATTGGCAAAGGTTTAGGAAGAACATCGTTGATCAAGCATAGGATTGACACTGGGGACAGCTTGCCTGTCAAACATAGACAGTACCCATTTGCTCCTCCAATTATGGCAGAACTTGAGAAGGAAATCCAGGATATGCTGGACAACGATGTTATAGAACCCTCGTTTAGTTCATGGCGGTCTCCTGTATTACTGGTGAAGAAAGCTTCGGGTAAGAATCGTTTATGTCTCGACAGTCGTCAGTTAAATAAGGTGACAGTAAAAGACTCTTATCCTTTGCCCAGAGTTACCACCATCTTAGACGGTCTAAAAAACGCTCGGTACCTGTCAACTATTGACCTTCGATCTGCATTCTGGCAGATACCGCTAGAAGAAACAAGCAAAGAAAAGACTGCTTTTGGACTTGCTGGAAAAGGACTATATCAATTCAAAGTCATGCCGTTTGGACTAAGCAATGCATCTCAAACACAACAACGGTTGATGGATCGCTTGTTCACGCCGGAATTTGAAAATAGAGTGTTCACTTATTTAGATGATATCGTCATATGTAACGACAGCTTTGACGGCCATTTATCGTCGTTATCACATGTAAAAAATCAGCTTAAGGAAGCAGGATTGACGATCAACCTGGAGAAATGCGTATTTGCGAGATCATCTTTGAAATACTTAGGCTATATTGTAGACAAGGAGGGATTACGTACAGATCCGGACAAGGTAAAAGCTATACTCGACTATCCTAGACCTACAACTTACACGGAGCTTAAGCGATTTATTGGTCTAGCAAGTTGGTACAGGCGGTTTGTGGAAAATTTCGCCATTGTCGCAGCTCCACTTCATGAATTAACTAAGGGAGGGAAGAAGACTAAACGTATTATATGGAATAAAGAGGCTGATGATTCCTTCTTAAATCTGAAAACCGCCCTGACTTCGACACCAGTATTAAGAGTGCCAGACTTCACAAAACCCTTTTCTGTTCAATGTGACGCTTCTAATAGGGGGACTGGTGGAGTTTTAATTCAAATAGTTGATGGACTGGAGGTTCCCATTGCTTACACGAGCAGAAAACTGTCGGAAAGGGAATGCAAGTACTCAGCGTCTGAGCGAGAACTATTAAGTGTTCTGCATGCTGTAGAACAATTTCGACCATATGTTGAAGGGAATCATTTTAAGGTTATTACGGACCATAGTGCCCTTCAGTGGCTACACCGTAATAAGGACCCTCATGGACGTTTGGCAAGGTGGGCTATGCGCTTACAACAATTTGATTACGAAATAGTCCATCGCAAAGGTAAATATAATACTGTACCGGATGCCTTGTCAAGAGCGATTGAAGAAGAAATTAATGTGTTAGAGATAAAACCAGAAGATAAAGATGAGTGGTATAGATCAAAAGAGGACTTGGTGCTGGCGGGGAAAAATGACCCAGATTGGGAAGTCAGTCAAGGACAACTGTGGAAATACATGAGATTAAAACAATTTCCTAATGAAAATGACAGTTGGAAACTTGTTATTCCAGAAAAGCTTCGTCAAGCAATCCTAAAGGAATGTCATGATGACCCCACATCTGGTCACTTTGGTGTTAAAAAATCGGTCAATCGCGCGAGACAGCACTATTTTTGGCCGACATTGATCCAGGACATGAAAAACTATGTACGGAAATGTGAAGTGTGTGCAAAATACAAGCATTCACAAAGTAGGCCATCTGGTTTAATGGGAAGACAACGAGAGGTAACAGAACCCTTTCAAATTATATCTATGGATCTAATGGGACCTTTTCCGAAATCTAAGCATGGAAATACTATGCTGCTAGTCATAACATGCTGGTTCAGCAAATTCTGTTTTTTGTACCCACTCAGGAATGGAAAATCATCGACTATAGCTCAAATACTGGAGGAACGTATATTTTTAATGTTTGGAACCCCAAGTGTAATAGTTTGTGACAATGGAAAACAATTTGTATCCAACCAGTTTAAGGACCTAGTTTCAGGGTACGGTGTAAAACTATGGTATACCCCTTACTACCATCCCCAGGCCAACCCCACTGAGCGGGTAAACAAAGTCATTGGCTCGGCTATAGCTTCTTACGTTGAAGATAATCACAAAGAATGGGACAAGTATGTACCGCACATTGGACATGCAATCAGAACATCGGTTCACGAAGTGACAGGAAAAACACCTGCCTATTTGTTTTTCGGGCGCGAGACAACTGTCCATGGCATGAAACCCTACAGCTTTGAACCAGACGAACCAATTTCCTTCGACAAAGAAAAATTTGAAGCTAATATAGCTTTCAGAAGTAAGATTTATGACGAAGTTTGTGAAAGGATACGACAATCACATGACACCAATAGCGAACAGTACAACAAGAGGCGGCGCATATGTGACTACAAAGTTGGTGATCTGGTTTGGAAACGCACTAAACTCCTATCGAATGCTAACAAGGCTTTTATGTCTAAGTTGGCTCCTAAGTTTGAAAAAGCAGTCATAGCAGAGAAGATATCAAGTGACGTTTACAGAGTAAAGAGCTTCAGAGGGAAAGATTTAGGAAAATGGCATTCTTGTGATCTTAAACGTTTGGTTTGAATCCGGTTGGATTCTTTAGAGGAGAGGGGATATTGTAATGATCGATAATTTAGCTATCGATTATAATACTAGATGGCGTTACTAGGCTCGCCACAGTTGATAGAATTACTTATTTTAGACGATTGACAAGTGACGGTGGCAGAAAAATAAGTTATACGCGTGAGACGTCAATTCGGAAAAAGACAGGAATTCTAACGGTTGCTCCGTAAAGATTGCATATTTTCTGGAAATCAAAGCCGTCATTGTTTGAAAATTAATTCAGAATAAACATACGTGTTGTCGTTAGTGCGATATTGTGAATTTGTGTGTGAGTACCTATCGGAAGTAACGGGGTAAGTGTATGCGTCTACTTAACGAAGTGTAGGTTGGATGATTGGAGATATTTTGCAAGGCTGACTGTTTCCATTTTGTCCTCAGCTTGCGGAAACGCCCTTATCGTCCAGACAATAGATTTAAGGTCTGGCTTCAACTCATATCGTTATCGTTTCACTCATATCGAAACACAACGACATATTCGTCACGGTTTCCAAGAAACCGATTGGTCTCGTGGCGTAGCGCTGGATTGGGGATCATAGTCCTCGAGTTCGATACCGACAAGAAGATATTCTTTTTGCGTTCTTAAACACGGTTTATTTATTTGAGTCTGCATTTGTGATCATTATCTGGCACGATTGTTGCCAATTGATGGAAATTTAGTATAGTAATTTAGTTATTAAGGTGTTAGTATTTAAGTCACTATCAATAAACTTTATTGCATAACATCACTCGTCCTTCCTTCAGCATACAGCCATTTGGAACCCCAGTCATTACAGTAGGTTGTGGTGGAATGCGGTCATGTTTGCCGCAAATAAACGTATTTTCTTTCTTCTTCTTTTCTTTCTTGTATTTTTATTATAATTCGTAATCTACCTATATGAAAATTGAGAATTACCTACTAACACTGGCACAGCTGCAGATTTCTAGAAAGTTTAATATTTTGTGTACATTTAGGTACTTATATCTGTTTATTTATGGAGTAGGTAGATATTAAGAGTACCAATTCCAACATTTATGTATAATTTTCAGTTCCAATCCAAAAAAATCTATTGCTGATCGTTAGATTTCCAAAAGTTCCAGTAATGGTAGGATATCCATAATTACCGCATTTGCCAGCTTTAATAAAATAAAATAAAAAAGATTTTACAAATAAATACTGGTTTTTTTTTGTCTCGCGTTATCCAGTATCACATTCGGCAGCCCTACCTCCGCCTGGGCCGGCGGGACGCACCCCCATTAAGGGGGTATTCCGCAGAAATTACTGGCAATACATCATCGAGATGTTTTTAATAAGCGCCAGTGTTGCCAGCCTCTTGACAGACTACCTTGTTCAATGGATTGTTTTCAGTCTTCGGTATGAAGTATTGGTGTAATGTATCGCGTGCTGTCTTTTTTGTTATTGCTAACAATGTATGTATTGTTTTATTGGTTTAATATTATGGTTGTTTAATGTTGAATGATACACTTAAGACTTTGGCTAAAAATGCAAATCCATACCCAGTGTTTAAATTCTGGTTAAAAAAAGGAATAGATTTTCTTTTTGGGAAAAATTATAAACTGTCTGAACTTCCATGTTCATATTCAAATTATCCAAAAGATCATTCTGTCTTTTGAAATGTAATAAAAATGAAAGCGGTCGTAGTTTTTCTTGGAAATGGTTAACCTGCAACAAAAACACCGCAAGGATAAGTCAAATACTACTCTATTAGCATTTTCCGTGGGCGAACAATCGCGTCCATCTATCTGCAGCGCATCAATACACGCGCTCAATGCGACGTCACATAAAGGCCACCGTCCACCGCCCATCGTCAATCGCCATCGTTGTTCAAAACGACCAGCATTCGCAAAAAGCGCCGATTTAATTGCGGACGCTTCTTTGTCCCATTGTACTCCGTTCTCACTTAAATATACCAGCACAACCTTGTTTTTGCACACCATAAACAAAATTTTCAACCTTATTTTGTAAGCAACAAAGTTGGAAATGCTGAAGTTTAGGTGTGGTTCTAGGGTTGTCGCGCATTAAAATTACAATGAAACATGGTTGGACGAACCGATAGTCGACGGCAGCGAAGTGGTCGATTATGTAAATGTAGTGAATTCGTAACGCATCGCCCCTGATTTATATCGAGCGATTCCTTTTCTAAAAAGCTTCGTATAATTTTAATTGACCGTTATTGGTTTCTTCCGTTATTTGGAAATCAATTGAGACGTTAGAAGAATGTTCGATAAAATATTCTCGAGTGATTTAAATGTGGCTTGAATTGGAATTTGAAAATACGGTCTTTGATTTCAGTAGTATGGTGATTTGTAGTGTTTTTAAAGTAATTTGGTAAGATTTATTTGAGTTCAAGCAAGTGTTTTAAATTGCTTGCTTCCTGTACTTTTGTATGGTATGCTGTTATTAATGGTAATTGCACGTTCCTTAGCAATAATGATTAATTTACAAATTGATACATCGGTCATTGAGCCTCCGAATTTGGGAAACGAATAAATTGTAATCAAATCAAATTGACCACTTCGAACTTAATTTATTTTATGAGCAGCTTCGAAGTTAACCAGATTAACCTACTCGGTTGCATTTAATTCTACTAAAAAACAATGTAGAGCCAGAACCATCATTAAATACTTATTCATCTGACTTATTTGCCTCAAAGAACTTGTCTACATTTTATTACATACTTTAGAGTATTTACCACAGATTCAAAGAGTACATTAATCACTGTTGTCACCATCATCCACCTAAAGAAAGAGTCGTTCATACGTTGATGCGATGATTAGCGACAAAAAGGCTGCGACTGTACGGGGCTATAGTTTCTGCGAATTGATAAGTGATGAATGTGGACGGTGCGCCCGCGCTGCTTTTTTTATGAGCGCTTTGAACTTTATAGTCGACGAGACAGAGAACTCAAGAAATTAATGAGAAAAGTTTTGGAAATTCGGTATTACACTTCCGAAATCGATCAAAATTTCTACTAAAGAGTGTTAGGAGAAGACCACGTGGTGGCGTCGTGGGGGACTCCCAGATTTGAAGCGAGTTTGTAATCAATATCTACTCGTTTTTCCAGGATGACTCCCTGCTATTGGAGAGCTATGCAAATCATAGAAGCCGTATTATCATTGCTAGCATTATTATTACTACCAATATACAATACAATATTTTAAAAACACTTGCGTTGTGAGACATAGGTACCCTAGCTCTAGCTCCTGCACAACAACAAAATTCGCGAGCATTGCATGCACATCCGTCGATTAACTAGCAGTAATTATAACAACGATTATCATTGCTCAACATCTACGCACATCCACAGACATCCTCAGCCCATCCAGGTGTCCTGTAATTGCTTCTTAACGCGCTCGGCGACCACAAAGCAAACTTTGTAATAAGCACCAAATTTATTGCTTCCGTTGACACTGAATCTTATAAAATTTGGCTTTGAGATTTTTAGGGTTTTGTGAAACTGCTTTTGGTTTACTAAATGATATGTCGCATACATAATAATATATATTGTTTGCATGATTTATTTTGATGTAGTAGATTGCATGTGTTATATAGATTGTGAAGGTTTAGAAAATTGCTAGCGTTTAGTAGAGTAAAGTTTAGTATACAGAGCTTAGTAATTAGTCGGTACTTATCTTTCTACTCAGACAGGTAACTAAAGTGTGATTGTAAGTCCAGTGCAAGAGTTGATTAATTAGTCGAGTTCGTCGTCGAGTCGAGTTTTAAAAAAAAATCTTTATGGCTCTTTTCTCCCTCTTTAGGTCATGGGCTACTCAAAAATATTTGGCCTAGGTCTTAAGGGGTTGGCGTGAAAATTGATTCGCTATTACAATGTAATAGACATTAGGTAATAGATAACGTGCCAAAGTTTCATAAAACATGTGCCATTATCACGTTTTAGGAATTGACAGGGTCGTTCGAAAGTTTTTGTGTTCGTCAACAATTAATTAGTATCGGAATGTTGAACACTTTTATTTGGGATTGTTAATTCGGCAGATGTTTTGGATTTCATATTTAATTGGCTTTTAGTAGTGTTATAAGAATGTGGGGTGTTGCAACTGAGTAGAAAGAATGATAATGTTTTGGCCGACGCTTTTTAATTTGTGAACGCTTTTTTAGCAATTTCTGTTTAATTTTGGCCGAATGTCATAAAAATAATTCTGCATAAGACATTGCGTTCGAGGTTAGCTGCCGTGCTTACAATTTATGTGATATTATAATTGACCATTTGATGTATCTGCTGTGATCTTAGGTGGATATCGGTGCAACCAATTCTCCATGGCTATCGGATACAGGATTGTAACGCAATGTACTGTAAGCTATTACGAAGTTAGATTCTGGCTACCCGAGATTGGTTTCTCGAGTTTATCTCGACATTTAGGTGCATGCGATTGCCTGATTGGTATCATAGATGACGTATTCCAGTTAATAGTAACCAATCGATCTACTTGGCTCCAATTTGTTGGACATGTCACATGAGCCTCGTTAAGTTTCACCACAAAAAACACTTTTTTCTATCCATGAAAGCTTGCGTTCAACTAAGCTTTCTAGTAGCTGTTTAATGACGAACCTAAAGTTAATTGTCTCCGATTATATCCTAAAGAAATATGTCAATTGCAACAGATTCGCTTCAACAATAATCTGCGGAGTGTGGCGACAATCAATCAGGGATGTTAAGACAGCAGGCCATCGGATCGCCATTACGAGCCCCGGACAAGCCTTGGGGAGGCCCGGGCAAGGACGGGGACACCCGGGCAATGTCGGGGAAGAGGGCTATATTGAATAGTTGCGTGAGATACAGCGGGATAATTGCGTAACGTACTTACCATGCCTTTCAATTTGACAGTTCAACAAAATCCATAGCGTTATTTACGTCGTTGAGCATACGAACTTTTCAAACATTATGATGCAATGGGTCAGGAATTTCTTTCAAAATCTTTCGGATTGTGGTTGAAAGTGTATTCTCCAATTAGGACGCTGGTTTGTAGGCGCGTCAGTAAATTATTATCTGGTATTATATTAGTATATATTTTGGAAACTTTTTATTTAAATTCGACCATGCAATTTGGACATTTGGATTTCTTAGGAAATTGTTAGAGATACAATGAAATACAAGATTATCTAAATATATTGTTTGTGTAAACTTGTTAGTTATTCGATAAAATGCATATACATTAATTTCTCGTTTTATCTGTGGTTTTTACTAACATTCGTTTTTAATTAAAACCGAACCGATCAAGTCCACAATCATTTTGTTACTAATTTCGTATAAAATTGCGGTTCTGTACTAATTGTAGTCGAATTTGTTTTCTATTTTACTTAACCATCCTTTTATTTTATTTTCACGCAAGCTGTATTGGTTTGCATGCGTTAAATCTGTACAATTCCTGCTTTCTTATCCTTATCAGCATCTCTATTGTTCAGTGCAATAGCAGTAAATATGCATAAAGGCTTTCGCAGACAGGCGCGACGCGACACCGGTGGAACAATTTCCGTGAAGTTTTCATAGAAATTGTTCGACCAGAGTCGCGTCTATCTGCTGGGTCTGTGGTATCTGCTTGATGTTTAAGATGTATAGCGTTATAGGTAGATGATTAAGCAGACACCATAATGTTCGCTTTACAGCATGCTTTAGCTAGCTTTTGCTGGTTTCTTCTATCATCCACAGCAGAACATACTTTCGACTCCACAACCAGTGAATTGTCTTGTGCGCCAATTCCCACGTGTGCCCTCAGCACGGTCAGTCACATAACTCATGGTACACAATCCACCATGAAATTGGTACATTATACTTTTTGATACCAGTACCGCACTGCCTGCAGGGATTTATGTGAATAATAATTTGGAAGACAATTTGAGAACAATAACAGCTGCCCGGCTGTCCCCTACAGGCATTAAAGTCTGAATATTATAGTACTTGAGCCTGTATTCATAAATTACTCTAATTTGATAGCGGTTACAATAATGTCCATTTGATGTCTCTTGAGAACTGGAGGACAAAATTAAAATAGAAAACTGTTAGATAGTGGTTTTTTTTGAAAAAAAGTGGTTTTTTAATATAATGTCCTACATTTTGAGACATTTAAGAAGTTAATTTAGCAGTGATGAATGAAAGTTATGCTAATTTTCTTTTGATTAGTAATTAGTAACACCTAAAAGTTTCAGCGCTGAAGAGTGAAAACCTTCATTAATAATGCGATAACATACAACACAGTATAAGTACATATAACGTAGGAGATGTATTGAATTTCAGTTTATAGTATTTTTAATTGACGCATGCATAAACATATAACTCTGCCGCTCCCATAATTGATTTCCAGCATGATGTTTTATTTACACTGGTGACGTCATATATGACGTAATATACATAGAGAGGCTTTGCGGAATCTGACGACCTATTTCACTTTATTATGTATCGACCGTGTGGCCTAATGGATAAGGCGTCGGACTTCGGATCCGAAGATTGCAGGTTCGAGTCCTGTCACGGTCGCAGAATTCTATTTTTGTTTCTAACATTTTTTTCCCTAATGTTTTTGGCGTAATATTGTATGCTCTAATGTGCTCTACGATAAAATAATAGATATTTTAGTTTTACCTTGTATTTTTTGCAATGTTGTCAAAGTAAGTATAGTTTTTAAAGTACCAAGTCACGTCTGAATGTCCGAATGGGGTAGGCAGGAATACAGCTATTTACTTTTTTAAATATTATAAACGCTAATTATGGATGTTGGATTATTCGCAATAATTTGGGAAATGAGAAAACTTAGTATACAATACTAAGTTTTCTCAGTAATTAACAGTTTAACTTTTATTACACGTTGCGCCCCTAAAAAGTAACACCGGGTTAGTTAACCTAACATTTGTGTTTTTTGAATTGGTAACATTGCAGTTCAATCTACGAAACATAAAATAGAATTACAATGTCTGTGCCCTGATATGTAATTCGACCAAATTGTAGTTTGTTCACTACTTTAACGCTTCTTTAAAAGCATCCCTTGATCCCATAGCCGTATTCTGGAACATTGTCCGATGAGAAATGCTGATCTTTTGTTTCCTAGAAAACCACTCGGCAGTTCACTATTATTGCTCAATGATTTAGCTCAACCTCAAAACCTAAACACTAAATTGTTTCCTAGATTAATATCTATTGCTATTCTCAGAATCTCTACTAGGAGTAGTGGCAATGTAGCTTTCATGGTAGGCATCCGAGAGATATTGGTGGCATCCCAGGGATTTCTAAATTAGTACTTTTGTCTACTTCCTCAGGGGACCGCGACCAGTTTTTATGCAAAAATATCGCACTGGGTAGATTGCACGTCCGCGATTATAAGCCTGAAAAATTAGAACCGTTAACTTTGCATAAAAATTAAAAGTAAGTTGTCCTGTTTTGGTTTAATTATTTTTTGAGGAAAATGAAAAGTGATGGTTATGGATTAGTTTGCGGTTTTGTGGTTTATGTTTAAATGATATTTATGGTGTTTTGCACATGGCGAGGTGGTGATAGAATGGTGTTTCGGTTGATAAGAACATTGCTGATAACGTCTTGTGGTAAATTTCTGGTTTTGGTAATTTTCAATTGCGATATTAGTATAATTTACATGCTATGTTGTTTTTATGTCATCCTATTTTGTGTCTTTCGGTTATTTTTTTAGTTTTATTATTGCGTTAAAATAACCTAGTGCGTTTATCCAGACGCTAGAGTCTTCGATACAGCTAGGGTTACCAGACCAAAATAAAAAAGTCAAAAGTTCGATCTTAATTTAGTCGGCTATTGACCTAAAAGTTGGACAGTCCACAAAACACACACACACAGATACGGATAGACACTATTGTTTGTTTTCATGAATATTTAGCTTGACATCGGTATATCGGAGGTAATGCATTAATCATAGGGATCAACAAAAACAAATAAACTAGTAATTCTTCACAAGTATACATGATGAACTTGGAGATTTTTTAAATGTTTAAAAATAAGAAGAAGCAGGCTACATGTATACATTGGTAGTTATATGAACTTCATATCTGTGTTTTAAAAAGCAGGTAATCATAGAAAGTAACAAAGATCTTGGGAACCTTTCCACGACATATTTGAAGAGTTTCTAGTCACTAAGTGCTAAAGCTGTCGGCTAAACTTAGGCAATCCTCTTGATGTGAGGTGTGTAAACGGCAGTGATAACTTCCACCATTTTAGGCGACGAGATAAGCAAAGGGGCTTATCTACAACAGAAGGATTTTAATTAAAAAGCAACCCCCCAATTAAATAATTTGCATCCAAATGAAACGGCTAAAATCTCAGTTAAACCATGCAACCCTAGCCTTAAACAGTGGCACTCGATAGGCATCCTTGGATAGCGTTAATTGATCGTCCACTGCTGGTTCCGAGAACAGCCAAGGTAACGGCGTCCCAGGGTCACCTGAGGGGTCACTGACATTCAGCTTTAAATCTTGTTGGTCCTTTTCGGGATATTGTTTAGTCTAGACGTTTTGACCACTTTTTAGAGAACCTTTCGTTAGCAGACCTATTTTTATTGGGTTTGGAGTGGGTTTGTCTCATACCAGAGTATTGCATTATTGACGAGAAACGCCTCATATCATACCTATGTATATTTTTAAACATTTATTTATTTATTTTACAGGAGAACCAGCAGCATAACAACTACATCTTCAACATATTAATTTTGAGTACCTATAGTAAACAAGTTTGACTAAACTGGATACCAATTAATATTGTTTTACTTGTCAATTCGATAAAGATTAGGCGTCTCATTTCAAAATGCCAACATATTCAAATATTTATAAATACTTAATACTAGTTTGATTAAAGCGAGTTTGAACCAAGAAAAACTAATCTAAGGATATTATCTTATTCATTCCAATGTATTTTGGCTTCATGAACCCAGCCTTCACATTTAGTTCCAGCCTAACCAGCTGCTTCTACAACCCCAATTTCCCCTTCTAATACTAACTAAGTACATACTCAGCAAGCAAAACATCTGGCCACCCAATCCGGCCGTGTCCCAACAAGTTCTGAGCCAGAATAAAACAGCGTAAGTGGCCGGAAGTAATCCGCGGAGTTGCGCTGACCCGCCGATAAATTAGCATGCATAATGTATGCGCAAGACCTTACCAGCCCTTAGGATTATACCGAGGTAAGAAGAGGGAGTGGATGAGGTAATTATTTTGTACTTGCTTGCACTCGTGCATTGTTCTCCTCCTTTGGTGAAAATGCTTGTATGGATATATTGTCATGGATGCCACCATCCATATTAAAACCACTTTTTTCAATTCTAACGCTGTGTTTTTTTGAGATGCTGTAAAATCGATATACTTATCCTACCATGGTGAAATCAAATACCAGTGGCCTAAGTCTACTAATTTATAAACGTTACAATGGTCTCTCAATGGTGAGTTTTTGAATAGAATAGAATAGAATAATTGACAGTTTTTGTATGGCAAATCTGTCAAAAACTCACCATTGAGAGACCATTGTAATTTTTATAAATTAGTAGACTTAGGCCCATGGACGGAAAAATACTTATTCCTGGCTAAGCACCAGATCCACTTGCTTTAAATTGGATTGCATTGGAGGAAGAAAATGGATCCTTGGCTACTGTTTAAGGAAGAAACTCTAACACCCGTCAGGTGGAGGTCAGCCAGATAGTCAAGGAATCTAATAAAGGAGCGCTATCAACACATTGAATTAAGAACCTAATTTTGATGATTCAGAAGTAGTAAGTATTGATTAAAAATTGCCTTCTCCACTGCATCATAATGCATGGTGATCGTCATAAAATATTCGTGTGCCGTGTGTCCAGGAACGCGAAGCAAACACTTGACGGTTTTTACAAAAAGGTGGCAACAGTAGACTCGCTCTATAGGGCAACAGTAGACTCGCTCTATAGTGTAGACTACATAGATTCCTACATTTTGTATGTATGTATGTGGCTTAGTTGTATAAACGAAATCTAATCTCGCTTAGAGTATATTCTTTAGAATATGGACTTTTTTTTTAACTGTAGTACGACATCTGTAATCTGCAAAATTATTGATAGATATATGAATAATAATATGTGAAGCGAATCAATAATATCACATAGCCCTTTTCGGGGTAATCCATAACTTATCAATGTGTTAAATCTGAAAAAGAATAAGCAGAAGGAAGCATCTTCCTGTTAGTTAACATAAGTACTGCAATCACTAATCGGTTAGCAAGCGTGATGAATAGTTGTGATTATTATGCCTAAAACATAATGTATGACCAGCAGTGGTCAATGAATGTCTAGGTTCTGAAGTGGACTTGTCCAAGCTGATCCAAAATTATATTAGAGGACCTAGACAAGTGGTATTGCTTTAAAAGCATTTCTACAATGACTCTTAATCCGGACTGTAAATTTTTACCTTTTCGCGACAAAGGCTCAGGTTCCGATTAAATACCTACCTTGTAGGGTACAAAATAATGATATTTTTTAATTGCATTTTTCATGATTCTCATTAGTTAGTAAATTCCGAGATACGGGGAATGAATGTAAACTCATCACTTTACGAGTTTCTTACCTAATAACTTATGACAGTAAACTACCACATGGTGAACCATCTGACGGTCACACTCCACAGTAATTGCCATCTAAACTTAGATTAACAATACCCACCACAATTGCTAACTTTTATTTTAGTTACAGTACACCACTAAATCAAATTTAATAACACATTAAAAATAAAAGTATGCTCGTAAACTGTCCAATTTTTTTTCAGTGCCACTCAAAGGTAGCACAATCGGCTTTGTCTCAGTTAGTCGACACCTAATCAAAGAAAATACTACTACATTATGAATAACACTATCATTATTACAAATGTAACATCCATTGCCTGTTTATTTCGACCCTAAATCTGAATCACTAGTACAAATCCCGCTATGGATAGCGTTTGAAGCGAAACATCAGCAGTTATTAGTTTCGTAGTGATGGCAGTACCGTGTACAGTCGTCAACATAAATACGTGGGTATAATCGCGCCAATAACTCACTCGTGACAATGCTACTAGTGATTTCGAGATGTCACATATGGTGGTTAGGTTGGTACTACACCGGGTGTGAAGTTTGCTAGTTAACATTGAGCTATTTTATGTAGCGGTTGATTTTATTGGTTTGTTAAAACTTTTAGTACTTTTGCTGTTATGCGATTGTCTTTAGTGGAGGTTGACATAAATAGTAAATTATTGTGTGTGTAAGTGCAGTTTTGGAGAGCAAATAAGTTTACCTAACACCGAACATTAGTTATGAAGAGTAAGAGGGTTGCCTTAATATCAGACAGATTATCTCTAATAGAATTTGGTTTGAATGGTGTCCTATTGACATTTCTTCTGTCTAATGAATATTGTATCCTTGGCATCTTAGTAAAATATGTCTGGGAATTGCTAGAGAACAGTACCTATACTTGAACGTAACATAGATCCTCATGTTTGCGATGGGGTACAGAATACATGCAACCAAAATAGACAAGTCTCTCTGTGTGTCACTGCCAGCACGTCATGTCTCCGCCACATAATGTATCGCGACACGACAAACAAGTAATAACAGCGACTAATTGTCGCAGCGACGTGCGACTGCGACAGTGCGGAGATCCGGCGCTGGATGCGCCTGTACGTGCGGATGGATTGATGTATGAGCTCTAGTGCGCAAGAGGATAGAAATACAAACCAAAAACAATAATAGTATGTATCGCTTACATACAACTTTTTTCTTTGCTTCGTATTTTAAGGTTTCAGAAACAAATCCATTCATTTATGCATTGAAATGAGAGCAAATGTTTAATTTCTATATTTCCATACAACACACATTTTGACCACTGACTTTGGGCTATATTGTTGTCAATTCGAATAAAATATTTTTATTAAAACCAGCTCATATTGTTTTCAAGAAGATTTAAAACCACTTTACAAAAATAATGTTTGTATTTTTGCTACAAAAAAATATGAATACCTTTTAAAAGCGCTGGAATTGTAAATAATGTGGAGCTTATATTTTATAACATTCGTCTAGATTTATGTCTGAAATTGGTTGAAACTACACAAATATTTTTTAATGGGACAAAAAATGAAATTCCTCCGGCGTAGGTATTTAGGTACCTATGCAATTTCATTCATTATGCTGTGAGTGCTAATAATAGGTAAATATTGCTGTATCATAAATGGAACTGGGTAGCATAGACTTTTCTGAAACCATTTAGCGATTTAACGATTACCAAATTGTCAATGTCTCAGTTACCGTTCGTATTTTCGATATTCATTGATGTGATACAAAAATCTTCTGCTAATAGGTAATACTAAAATAGTTAAGCGGCACATTGTTATCAAGGTTAGTAAGACCTTCATCTATAAAGGAAATTAATAGTATGGCGCTTCATAAGAATTGAGAGATAATAAATTCTTATGAAGCGCTATACTATTAATTTTCTTCCATTCAATATAAGCACTAGTTTGGGCTGTCCTTGAAGCCAGCCAATCTGATCTGACATTCCATTTGATTGATGCTATTGACAGCTTACTTCAAGCTAACTTCACCTAAGTTGTCACGGTGACATTTTTACAGAATAGCAATACAGGCAACTTCAAGATTCAAACTTCGGAAAATATAAAAACAAAAAGTATCGTGACATGTGTTATATTTTTATTCGGCTGCACACGCATGTGACGCGGCGATAAATCCCGGCGTTTAATTATTAATAACGTCATGCTCCGCCATATGGGCCCGCTAATGGAGAGCAGCGACGTGTTGTATTGTTTCTAAGATGCGTAATGATATATCACGGAATTTGGGTTTGAGAATGATGGGAAATAATCAGCTTATAGTTCCACTGCTAGCTAGCTTCCTCTCTGTGAGACGGAGTGGGATGTCCCGCAGGCCCAGTGAGTGCTGGTGGAGATCTTCTCTTGTATTATTATATCTTAATTTTTAACAATACTTTTAATTTATTTCCGATGTGTTGTTTCGCATTGTTGGGGAGAAATAATGTGTACTATCTAGTAGAAAAGAGAAGGAGCTCGTGACTAAGTAATAACAACCGCACGGGTCCTCATCCATCAGGTTAAGCTACGCTTGCCGAGGTTGGTCCGTGGATGGGTGACCATCTTTACATACCGAGACTCCTCCGTGCCTCGGAAAGCACGTTAAGCCGTTGGTCCCGGCTGTCATTCGTGGATCTTTGACAGTCGTTACGAATCGTCAGAAGCCCGAAAGTCTGACAACCAGTCTTACCAAAGGGTATCGTATTACCCAATTACTGGGTTGTGGAGGTCAGATAGGCAGTCGCTCCATGTAAAATACTGGTATTCAGCTGCATCTGTTTAGACTGGAAGCCGACCCCAACATAGTTGGGAAAAGGCTAAGCAGATTTTGATCTGGTAGACAAGCAAACAATCGTATCTTAACACGTGCTGGGTCACTTAATTATATAAAACCTGTTTCAAGATTACTCCTTGAGAGTAGAATCGCAAAATGGGCAGACAAAGTAAACATCAGAAAAGCGTCACCGGCCCTTAAGACGTGACCTCTCATATGAGCTCTGTACATTATTACAAGCTAAACATGTCACACCATACATTCACGACCAGCAACTACCATCTACAAACTAAGTAGTTGTATAATTGCATGTTACTAGCAACACTGTTAGCATTCTCCCGACACGTCTTGCCATAACATCCACACTTAGCAGCAACACAGTACAGACACAGTACACAAACTGTGCACAAATATACACGAGCTGTGTACTGTTGTACATATTATGTGTGTTGTGCTTATGTGTTGTGTGTGATCTCCGACATCTGGACGACGAGTGGCCCTCGGGCAACTTGTAAGTAGTTGAGAGGCGAGCAGTGAAGCAAGTGTGGATAGTGCTTCAATAGTTGTTGATCTGCGCTTGGGTCAAGCCATATTTTAATAGTTCCTATCGTGGTTAGCCGGTCAGTATGGTTTGCGTCGCGACTGTCTGTATTACGACAGCTTTCACTTCCACGGAATCATAAAAAATTCACTGCTAAACCTAGACCCCACATGTTCAGCCGTGGATCTTAACTTATATTATAATCTCTATCATCATAATTCAGACTAACTTATCCGGAATATACAATTTTAACCATCGTTACTTAATGCTTTCGTAGCACATGTCCTGACTCTCTGTCCATCGTACACTATGTATGTTTGAATTGGTCAGCTCGCGTGACGATCGTCCGCACCTCGGTCCGCTCATGTTAAGAGCAGATATTTTTTCTGTAATACATCGTGGTATCGATGTGGGTTTGTACCGATAACATCAGAAATAGATGCAGTTATTCTATCAATGAGCAATGTTTGTATACAAATATTTGTAATCACGTTCTCGAAAAAGGCTAACGATTTTGATGAAAGTGGCAATATCTAGCTAGGTCTCATTCCTGGGAAAATTCGTTTTCTCTATTTTCACCCCAGCAGAGCTGGGTCAACCAGGTACTTATGAAATTAATCATCTTACAGTATCTTACAGTGTAAGTATAAAATGTTATGTCATCTTTAGACTGTGATGTCTTTTTGATTTATGTGAATTAACAAAATGTTGATAGATTCCTCCTAGATAGAGAGTTTATAATAGAAAAAAAAGCATGTATTCCATCTTAAACCCCTAGGAAACTGGCTTATATGCCGTACGATTGGGTACAATAAATTGGTGAAGGAGATCTCCTATCAGAAAATTACGCACCCTAAATACCTATATTATTACAATTTTCTTTTACTATCCAAACATTTGTACTATCCCTACCCGGTTATTACAGCAGTAAACTAAATACAAGGGTTGCTAATAGCTTCATAATTCGTTGGAGCACTTCTTGCGCCTTTATATCGCCTTGACACGTCATGCGCCGTATTGGGAGGTAGGCTTCATTAGGTAATGATAATGAGTATCGATAACTTTACTCACTACCAACAGGATTATGCTTTTGTAGTGGACATACTTGAAATTCCAGATCCATATCCAGATTTTAGTCTGCAGGGTGGCTGGTAGTAGAGGATTGAGTTAAATGGCGCGCAATTACAGAAGCTACCTTGTGTCGCTGCAGACTGTTATAAAATTAAATATTCTGTCTACACACCTCTGAAATTGTGTCCTAATTGATTATGTAGATAAGACGGTGTTTCACACACAGGTGATGTTGCAGATAGGTGGTCACATGTTCATGGATCAAAGGAGAATTTATTTTCTCATTCCCTTGGCTACGCTTTTGAAAGAAGGATGGCAATCCTTGTCGACTTCACGTAAACGTAAAGACTCACGTGTCCTCAGACTTTACAGCCTCGTTCCCATTTCATAGCTCAGAGTTTAAGAAGGACGTTTTGTTAACGCGACGTGTCAGCTAAACTTGACTTTATATGAATCCTTGCCCATCAAGGATCTAGGTCACAGCTACGTCTGTTTTACCTGACTTTAACCTGTGTGCTAGTTCCAAGGTGTTTATTTCGAATGGACAAATGTACAGGGAATTTGAATATAGTCTTTAGTTTCTACGTTCTTAGAATTCATGTATATGGCAAAACTCTGCCGTTACTGGGCAGTTGAAGTTTAACCTAGTTTCAGAAAATCTGGGCTTTATATTTTCAGTCCCTACAACATGTTTTGTGGACCGGCTGTTGAGTAAAGAAGTGCTGGATTCATTCCCATTTGGGAAAACCTTTTATAGGTTTTCATGGAGTGTGTTTGTTTAGAGATGACTGGGTTATATTCGGAAAACCGTAACTACTGTAATCCCTATTGCTTTTAGCGATAACAAAGCTTACTACTATTTATATTATTTTTATGTTTTATTCGTATTGTTTGTTTGGTAGTAGTTGGTAAATTACCGTTTTAAGAGTAGCTTATTTATTGCAAGATGATGATAAATAAGTTTCTCCAAATACAGTCAAAATAGGGTGTACAAGCTGCCTTATGACAAATTCAGGAAAAATTCCAACATTTCTTTTCATCATTAAAATTCCTCATCTTTCAAAAACGAAGGCTAAACAGTTAGGTGCAGTTAAACTATGTGAGAGATAACGAGCGGCTTCAAATGAGCTCAGTTACTCGCGTGTGCAGAAGTGGTGTACTGTAGCTGCTGCCAATGTCTCTTCAGGGAGACATTATACACTCGCCTTGAGTGTGCTGTCAGTGCGAGCGGGGAGCGGAGCTATTTGTGAACGAAAGTAGGATGCTTGCCTGACTTGTAGAACAGTCAGCATGATTCTAGCTATAGTGTAAAGTAGTTCGTCACGAAAATATACTGAAAAGATTGTAAATGCTGGAAATATACGAGTGTAAAATTATTATGGAAAAAAAAACGTCTCAACAGTAACATATTTTATTGTTATCATTTTGAAACCGACATGATTTGAAGTGAGATGATGTCAAGGTCTTTCCATAACATCGATCACTAATAAAGAACTTCCATAACCCATAAGGTGCGGTGCGCTTACACGGACAACGAAAAATGTGAATTCTTGCCGATTTCTTTACAATATCAGTATTATGTTGCCGTAAATTGTTGGTGTTACCGAGCCGTCATTGTTAACCACAATTGCCAAGAATTAAGCAATGAATTTCCCGTTTTATGTGCCAATTTATAACATGTCAAGAACTAAGAATACCTTCATTTCATCCTCTATTTAACCCCTTTCGGGGATTATTGTTTTAAAACCCTTCCCTAGTGCTCACTTTCGCTGTTTACAACTCAACGCAACTCCTGTACAAAAAATCTTTCTCCTAGACCCAATGGCTTAGGATGTGCGTTGTCTGTCAATGAATTAAGGAGATTTAGAAATAGAAATATGATTTATTTGCTAAAACTTTAAGTAGTATTTAAAAAGATAACTGTGCATTCCGCTACCACTGGGGCCACATCCTGGCATCGAATACTTTACAACAAGCCCACTCGAGCGCGAGGATCAGCCGGAGACACCGCCGTTGCCATTATTGGCATCAGCTGAATTAATTTTATCGGTACCACGTTAACTATACCTTCATATGCAACTAATTCCTTGAGAAATGCAGTTGATATTATTGTAGTTCAAATTACAGATTTTTAGTTTGTTGATTATTATAAAGTTATTATGTTTCTTACACGGAAACGGAACGAAAGAGCCTGGAACTCACGACGCCGGGAATCCTAGTGTGAGTTCTAGGAATCAACGCATTTCAATGTAATTTCTTAAACAGTATATTATTCTATTCTATTCTTACAGAACCTCGAAAAATAGCTTTGTCCCATATCATGACGGTTTGAATGAGTTATTGAGTTATGTTATGTACCGATATAAATATTCTGCACTAGTTATCTCCCCAGACGTTGTCGCGTCCAACCATACCAATAAATACCATACATTAATATAACCATAAAATATATACCATAAATTATACCAATAGATAAAAAAGTTGATTATTTGGTAGGTCTGGAATATTATTATAATGAAAACCATAAAGTTAATGTTAAAAACAAGTACAACACACGTAGGGTTAGAGAGAATAAACTGGTTCAACCACAGATAACAAATTATTATGGTAAGAGAACATCTAAGTATCTGGTACCTAAAGTGTTTAACAAAATAGATTTATTAAGGGAAAATGTAAAAATTGGCAAAGGATCACTTAAGACAAAATTAAAAAACATTATACAAGATAGGAAACAGAACTGAAGACATTGTATAAGATTGTATAACAGTAGTAGTAGGTATGTACTTAAGGTGGTGCATTGTTATGTAAAAGAGCGCCTCTCGCCATCAAACGTAAAAGTTTGGCGAGTTTAGATTTAAGTATCACTGTATTTAAAATAATATAATAAATAAATTAAAAAAAAAAAAAAAATACTTCATACAAACATGCCTTAGAAAAAACACGTTCACTTTTTCCAGCATTTATAATTTTTTTGGGGAAACTTTCTCATTTTCCTTTCCATAAAAACGTAATTCAGACTATTACGAATATTTTAAAACAGAAAATAGCCAAATCGGTCCAACCGTTCTCGAGCGATGCGCTGACCAACGAACAGCGAACGAATGATTTTTTTAATATGACATGTAAAAGTGGTTCCGATATCCTACTTACAGAATAAACAATTTCATTTCATTTCACTACTTTTGAAAAATTGAGAGGGTCTTGTGGCTTAATAATAACAACGGCATGGGTTGACGATCAGGTTAAGCTATGATTGCCGCGGTTGGTCCGTGGATGTGTGACCATCATTACATACCAAGACGAGGGGTCTTGGTATGCCACGTGTCGTGCCACGGAAAGCACGTTAAGCCGTTGGTCCCGCCTGTCATTTGAGGATTTTTGACAGTCTTTACACGTCAGAAGCCCGAAAGTTTGACAACCAGTCATACCAGTAACTGGGTTGTGGAGGTCAGATAGGCAGTCGCTCCATGTAAAATACTGGTATTCAGCTGCATTCAGTTGGCTGGATGCCGACCTCAACATCGTTGGGAAAAGGCTAAAGTATAAAGGCAGATAATTAATTGATTGAAAAATTCCAATTGATTTCATGTCCGCCTCATGTCGTGGTCACTTAAAAATAAAACCTATTTGGACGATGTCCCCACAACGATCCACATTCAAACGATTCAGACATCCACAAACCCCTCGGGGAAAACAAGACCAAAGTTAGATAAGAAAATGGCTTCCACAAGTTAACATTTGTTCAATTTCCATCTTCATTACTAAAGTATCACGTATAAACTACCCTACTTTTGTGGCAAGAAAAAGTGTCAAAACGCCATTCGTCAGGTCAAAGTTAATATCCCTCAGGGGACGGGAGAAATACAAGCCGAGACCGTAATAAGTGCGCCAAGTTCTTGAGGAAAAATTGAAATTAATAATTCAGATATAGATGGCGGCACTCGCAGACTTAATATAGAGGTAATTGCTATATTAGAATATACATATTAAGTTGAGAAGCGAAGTGCCCTTTATGAGCTTTTGAATGGTTATTTGAGAGCCCACTCACCACTTACATCTATTATATTTACCAATGTTATGAAAAATAAATAAAGATAAAGAATGTGCAACTTGGAAGTAATATACCTAATAATATATAATTTAGTGTTAGTTTTATTTAATAAAAGCGATTCAATCTGCCTCCAACTATTTTAGGGTCAGCTTCCAGTCTAACCAGATGCAGCTGAATATCAGTAATTTACATGGAGGGAATGCCTATCTGACCTCCACAACCCAGTTACTGGGAAACACGATAACCATTGGTTAGACTGGTTGTCTGTCTTTTGGGCTTCTGACTTCACGTAACTACTGTCAAAGATCTACGTATGACAGTCGGGAACACGGCTTAACGTGCAGGCACAGAGATGTAATGGAGGTCACCCATCTGCGTACCGACTGCGGCAAGCATTGCTTAACCTAATCGATCAACCCGTGCGATTTTTATCATTTAGCCTTTATTCTATGCCATTGTGTGTGTCCTATATAAAATAGTAGATACTATTAAAGGACATAATATTGATTTGACAGAAAAATGCCACAAATTGTTACAATCTTGATTAAATGCACCATGTCGTAAGATACTGAATTATTGTTGTGTGAAACCAATCATTCCACTTTCTATAATTGAGCTTCAAGAATAGGTTCATCCAATACTAACCGTGTAGTAGCGTGGTTTTAGATTCGATATTATTCGCAGTAACGCTCGTATGACTAGTAACACACCAGACGCCTTACAAATTCACAATATCGTGTTTCGGTCCAATATTTCAGTTCAATTTTAGGGCCTGAAGATAGACAATGTACCCAACGGGCAGGCGCCTGTGCCTGCATAGAAAACAATTCGTTACGGGCCGGCTTCGGGTTCGTTGTCCAGGGCGTCAGGTGGCGCTATACAAAGATGTATAGCTTTGACGTTTACTCACTGCGTGCTACAAGCCTGTGTGGCTGGGCGGCCGACTTGTGTTGAGATGCTCCTATTGTTTCGTTCATTCGGTGAAGCCTTTGTGTATGGTGTTGGGTTATTGGATGTTTTGTTGAAAGACTTGTCTGTAATATTTTGAGGATATAAAGTGTTTTATCAGTTCAGAAATTACTGTCAAAGATGTAATAAGAAATGAGGTAACGTTCTTAGCTAAGTAACCTTGAGGTTGATGGTAATTCTGTTTTAATTGCATTTTTTAGCATCTAAAATGGTTCTAATCTAGAAGTACTTCCAATTTATTTATCTTCATATTTCTCTATTAAAACACAGTTGACGTTCAAATATAATTTCTTCACTTTTTAGGTACTTACTCGAAATCTACATATCTCCATGTAATTTTTATGGTGTACATAATAAAGAATACCTATTCTTTTCTCCACAAACATCATAATACTAGAATAGAATAGATTAGATCATTTATTTGTCCGAAACATGAGTATGCACACACAAAGTATGCAAGATGTTAAGTACATTGGAGAAAGGATCACAGTCATGTTTTACCTTAATTCCACCCTTCTCTATCAAAACTCGCCAAAACCAAATCAATTACGTTGTTACAACTCTCGGCTCTAAATTTGTCTACATTGAGTCGCGTGTAACCTGGCAACCCCCTCTCGTATATACATCTCTGCAGATACTACAGAGGGCCGAGCCTGACGGGCAAAGACAATATTTTCAGTCGAGTATAACCCGCTTTACCTTTAGGCGACACGTTGCCAATGTATTATAAAATATTGTAAGAAGTAATTAGAAACAATAATCGATAACGAAATTAGATATTTAAGGGGTAACAAACCCATTTGCACCACGACTCACTAATACATTTACTTAACGCTAAAGATAGATAGATAGGATACTCTTTATTTAAATCATCAAGGCTCGTACACACTGGCGCGACTTGTCACGCGACGCGACACCGGCAATTGTTCAATCGTGAAGTTTTATTAGAAATTGTATTGTTAAAGTCGCGTCGCGCGACAAGTCGCGCCAGTGTGTACGAGCCTTCATTCTGTCTCTGTCTTCTTCAGTAAAAGTAATAAGGATCAAATTCGCAAAACACTTATTCCTTAGTATGAAACTGACAGGTGTCAAGAACGCATTCTCTCGACGGCCGAACTGTAGTGGGTAAACCGTAGTCACTAAAATGGAACAAATAGTTTCCAACAAATCCCTATCTTCTCAGTCACTTTGAAACAGTTGTTAGTTTTAACTAACTCGGACACTATAATGAACCAGACTTTAACTAAACCTTTTTAAATTTTAATCGCCTCGCCAAACAAATTGACAAAAGATAGTTAGGACACAAAAGATAAAGTTATTCATCAGCAATTTATTACACTTTCCACTAAACTTTGACAATTAAAAGGACTGAACAAGTTGAAAGAAAAAGGAAATAATTACGTTCTTTAACGACCGGCTCTCAAAGCAACACGTCGGGTGGCTGCAGAGCTAACTTTGTACAGAACTTGTTCAAGTGTTCAAACCATGAACAGGGTAGTCTAATTCTTCTAATTCTAACTGTCTCTTAGTTCAGTATTTTTTGTGTTGAAGTTGGTGTTGAATTGTCATGAAATCTTTTGTTGATAAATTGAGCTGCAATTTACAAAAAACTAAACAGTTGCGGATTACCTTAGACCACCTACCTTTCCCCTTAAACCAAGCCCTTAAATATTAGAACAAACAAATAACTCATAAAATGTCCAACAGATTACGCTTATAAATAATATTCTCTAAATCATTGTTATCTCCGAATGTAAAGCACTTAGCGGACTAGCGGATAAAAACAAGATTATTATCCGAAACTAGTTGAACACCCTATTTTACCTCACTATTTTGTGTATTACCTTTATCAGGTATCTTTGAATCAGCCTCA
This sequence comes from Eupsilia transversa, assembly GCA_914767815.1. Classification (NCBI taxonomy): domain Eukaryota; kingdom Metazoa; phylum Arthropoda; class Insecta; order Lepidoptera; family Noctuidae; genus Eupsilia; species Eupsilia transversa. The sequence goes on from OU611889.1 coordinate 607,867, forward strand.
AACGACCACTGTTGAACTTGCTTACGATTCATGATTTGTATTCGGAATAATCACTACGCGTTCGGATAAGTTATTGAAGTTCACATTGTGTTATTCTAACATGAAAGAATTTGATGAAGCGTGTTTTGCCTATATTTCGCAGATGGATTGTCGATGTGTTTTACAAAACAGCTACGTTATGTAAAACAGCTATACACAGCTCCTGTACTGAGGCATCTCATGCGGAATCATTATCCGCATGAAATGCCTCTTAAGTACATGACGCACTAACTTATTATTTATATTTTATATTTTGTTACTAATCCTAGTGTATAAGTTGTAGTTTCTAAGGTGTGTAGGTACTAACAAAAATGGTTCCTATGTTGTCCCAAATAAAAATAATTTATTATTATTATTATTATAGCAGCGAAACAAAACTAGGTAGGCAAAAAACAGTACACAATTTACAAAAAAAGCATACAAACAAACATTCGGGCTCTTCAATAAATATTGAAGCGCAATTAAGTTGATACTGATACCGCATCAGTCATGAATCTGCGCCTAGGTCATTAGGCAAAGGAAAACAGGCATTAGGCGGTCGGCACAGAGTTGATTAATTGTCGAAGGCCAGAGGCCGGCGGGCCGGGCCATAAATAAAAATAAAATACGGCCTTAAGTCGATACCAGGGTTGGTAGGTATCGAGACAAGCCGGTGCCCGAGATAACCGCGGCGGATATATCCGAAAAGGAAAATTGAAATCACAATTGTTTTTTCTTTTGTGCAAGGTGCGATTTGAAAACGTTTTGCGCTCTCTTTCTTTAATTTAACGCATAACATTTCTTTGTAATCTTTTTATAACCAGCACTTTTGTAACTGATCTAGTGACTAACGTAGTTACGATGTATTTACTGATCACAGTAATAATAACTTGGCCACTTTAAGTTGGTCGCTAATCGACTGAAAGAGATACGAACTTGGAGGATTCGGCACAAGATTGTGCATGTTCATAAAGTTTTGAGAAGTCATAGGTATTATATTTCTGTTGGTAGGTACCTATGTAGGTGAGGCAGATGCACACAATTTTTGAGCCTAATTTTTCTTTTATATGTATTAAGTTCTGATTGTCTCGTTGGTTTAGTGGTCGCAAGCGCTACTGCTGAGCTTATGGCAGTTTGATTCCAAGGTCAAACCCAGGTCGGGGGGTTGGATTCTCAGGTCGGGCAAGTGTTATTGGGCTTTTTTCATCAGAAATCTCTCAGTAGTACCCCGGTGTTTGGTTTTGTGTCCGGTTGATGGCAATAGGTTCGCCCCCTATTATAGGCAAAATGTAGGTGTTCTAAGGTATCTCTGTCTAACCCTTTAAAGATTACAGGCGTGATGTTATGTTAAGTTTTATCTCTTTAATTGTCGGTACTCCAAGTGCAAACAGAATCTATTTATTTATTGGTTTATCTACAATCGTTACACTGTTCAATCAATTATCAATCTGCTTAAAATTTTTGGGGACAAGCATCTTGCAAGCATCGTCAAGCAAAATGATGTACCTACTTACTTTTTTATCCGTTTTGTCGGATATTTATAATCTCGCCGCCATCCCTCTTTGTCTGTAGTGATCCTGCCGAATCTTCGACTAAATTCTTTGTAAAAATGTTTCATTCATCGGTCTCTGTTCGAGGTAACTAAGGCAGAAAAAAATGTCACATATCTCGCAGTACAGCCTCCTTTATATAACCTGTGTATGAGATGTTCTTTATTTATTTATGAATTTTGTTCTTATCACGGTTTTTTCTCGGAGAGTACAATAAAAGGGGTGAAAGTGTTTGAACTTTCACGTCTCTATAAAGGGTTTATGACTTCATATTTAATTGGTTTTTATATTATACCCCGTTGGTCTCGTGGTTGCAAGCGCGACTGCTGATCTTGTGGTCCTGGGTTCGATGCCGAGGTCGGGCATAGTGTTATTGTATTTTTCCTTTAGGAACTTCTCAATAGCAGCCCGTATTTTGGAAGTTAGTGATGTGACACCCCCGTACCTCGGAAACTCCGTAAAGCCGTTGGTCCTGCGCCTGATCCCTCCCCGGTCGTGTCCGATTGCTGTCCCATCGGACTATGTGAGTAACGGAACAGAGAGTGCACCTGTGTTTACGCACAAACATGTACACAATATAGTATCTCCTACGTACCAGGCTAGTCTCTGTTGAGATTGGCTAACGTGACCGAATCGGTCGGAAGGATTGTTATATCAGTTAGTAAATATCCAGTGCCGAGAATGAATAAATAATTTATCATTAAAAAAAAGCACAGATTTTATTAAAAGAAAATGAGTTGCTATACTTCGTACAATAGCCGCAGAAATAATAATGACGCTAATTTATGACACCTACTGCTGGGCAAGGGTAGTCAATCCTCAGTCCATGTAGTTGTCCCGGCCCTAGCCGCCAAACTTCACACAGACGAAGTTATTAATAATATTATGTACACCTATTTACATTATTTAAATTAGTCTCTATATTCAAGACTTTACGATTCCCTTCGACTTTGAAACTAAGCACTCTCCGTAATCTTTGAAACTGGTGTCTGCCTAACAAAGTTAGCGCCTCTTGGAGATAACTGTAGAAGTCACGTAGACCGTAACATATTGGTGCGAGTTTACATTAAATACAGCTGCCTATGTGTATAGTTCCAAGTAATTTTAAGTTTCAACTATGTAGTTCATTGGTGTGAAAATATTCAATCAATAGTAAAGCGTAGTTTTGTAGTTTTTAGCAGCGATTTGATGGTATGTATCCTGGGCCCAAACACTATAAAAGCCCACGTCCGTACGGACGGTTATTTTACCGCGGCGCTTATTTTACCGCGCTCTGGATTTTCAACTCTCGGCGTTCAGCCCAGCGTTGATAATCTAGCAGAGCATGCGCTCTGTGGAAATTCCAACAGTACGCTTTTTAAAGCGCTAGGGGCTACTTGGAATTTCCACTCTCGGCGCTAAGCCAAGTGTTGAAAATCCAGTGCACGGTAAAAAACGCCACGGAAAAAAAGCGCTCGTGCTTATCTGGACTTAGTTGTAAATATCAGTAGTACACGAATATAATAAGATTGCACATTCTGAAGCAACTAGTAGCAACCTACAAAGCCATAACTGTTAAAAAAAACAGACGTAACAGAAAACCGCTTTTACCAGGAAATAACCAATAACTTTCAACATTAATAACCGAACAGCTGAAATAACATCTGAAAATATAAATTTATAAAAAATATTTGTGCGAACAATTGTTGGTGTGTTTTCCCGAAACTGGAGGCCCAATAAATTATGTAAAACTTTGTTTTACTGTGTCATGAAGGTAAACACAAATAAAAAGTGTACGGAACCAACTTGTCGTAAACTACGTTTATGTATGTGTAGTCTCGACTACGCAGGAAAACATTGAAAATTCATGAATCAGAAGATTCAATCCCGTGATGTTATTCTGATAACTAACTTCTACAGACGTGTGGGCATTATAAAAAGTGAATGAAGGGATTTCATCAGAAACATAGGTTACAGTATTAAAATGTTAATCACAAATTCACAGAAAGAAAATAAATAAAGAAAATATGTTTATTTGGCACACACACAATTAATAATCAAAATAATAATAATCTTTTTATTTATTATTACCACCTGTTTGAGTGCATTATGGATTGCAATAGAGATAAATTGAAATTGAAGTATATAATCACAAAAGAAAGATAAAACAGTAATATTCACTTACCCATTTGTTTGACTAGCAATAGCGTAAGGAATTTGTAAATATTCCCCTTTAGACGTTAGTAGCGTTTTTCTTGTTTTTAAACTATACCATCTCATCTAAACTGATGACTATAATATATAGCACATGAATTGACCTCATGAGGAGAGGTTACGCTCTTTATCTGGAGATGTAGGAAGCAGGCCTTCTGCGCTTCATTTTATGTGGACATTTGGTTCTTTCAAATTCTTGTCTTTGTTTTTTTAGATGCCATCGATCAGTAGTAGGGTATCTGCATAAGAAGTTTGTGTAGGTAAACATCACGGGATATTGCATCGGATACAGGATGGGTAAGAATGGGGCTCTTGGCTAAATGATAGTAGCCGCACGGGTCGATCGAAGGCTAAGCTGCGCTTGCCGCGGTCGGTTCATGGATGGGTGACCATCCAAAACACATCGAGACCCCTCCATTCCTCAGAAAGCACGATAAGCCGATGGCGCCGGCTGTTATTCGTAGATCGCTGACAATCGTTACGGGTAGTCAGAAGTCCAAAAGTCTGATAACCAGTATTACCAAGGGGTATCGTGCCACCCAGTAACTGGGTTGTGGAGGTCAGATAGGCAGTCACACCATGTAATACATATAATATATACTCACTATATTATGTCTTACTATAAAGTATTGTTTTTGAACAAAGAAACTAATTATAATAAAACTATTGTGTTTATCAATATTGTTAGAATATTTTATATAATTATTTCTATTTCAAAAGCGAAATAAATTGTTAAGAAGATTTCAGACTATATTTTCACGAGAATTTTTGGTATTGTGAGCTTACTTCTAGCAAGTTATTTTGTTTGAATGCTTTTGTGGGTCAGCAAGGCTTTAGTAGTCCTAATAAGGTACACCCTGATAACAAAATAATCAGTAGTATCATAGTCATGAATGTAGTAGTAAAAAAAATCGACTTTTCTGTATAAACGTATACCCGATTGGACCATTTTGTATAAGGTCGATTTTTTTTTTTGCGAATTCTTATTTTTTCCCATAGTAAAAGTTGTTCATATTGATGGGAAAACCCCCTTAAATTTTGTTGCATGTTTTCAATATCAGCCTGTATACTCGTTATAGAGAAATGAATATATTGAGTCATACAATTCAAGAGCTAGTCAGCATATATATATGGCGCTGTTCTCCAAATATCTTGAATTTTACTTGTTAGAACGCCAAATATCAGTTTCAACAAAGCGGTCACAGTCAATTCAATAAGTCGGAAAATGCTAACATGAAAAATAAAATACACAGTTCCTTTAACAAGACTTCCTCTCAAGCCCAAGTCAGCATGAACTAGTCCTAGGTAAAAAGTGTCATAAACAGGCAATTTGTAGGTAGTGGCCACAAAACTTTCAGCAAATATGTCAGAATACAAGTGGAAATAAGTGGAAATGTGAGGAATTTTCCAAAAAGTAGTGTGTTCAATTTAATAGCAATAAGTCAGTAGAGGCGCGTGGCGTTCGCTTGACGCAGCGATTTCACACTTTAGTGTGCAAACTCCTTTACACCATCCGATTTTATTACTGTCTCTCATAATAATGTTAATAAAGACTTAGTTTTAATAGTGTTCTAAGAAATATAAATTAATTTTTGTAACTGTGAGTGTTTTTCTCGGAACCCATAAACGAACATGTTTTTATTTTCATAATTTTATTTTAATATTCTGCTTGGTTTGATTGTTATTAAAACAAGAAGTGCAAAATGTTATTTAGTTATATTTTTTGTGGAGCTCTACTTACGTTTGTAATAACGTAAAAGTAATTATAATTATTTTCTACATAAATAACTACTTACATTACATAATTCGCACTAAACAAATTGTCTACACGACAAAGCCACAGCGCTGATTTTCAGCGAAAGTTGACGTTGACTTGATGACGTCAACCGGTGCAGTATATACCTAAAGTACCTATATAAATAAAAACAAATGATTAAACATATAGGGGTTTATTTAAAATCGTTGTTTAAAATTAAGTACATCACATCATCAGTAGTCATACATTTTTGATGTTTGTACGTAACTTAACTTTAAGCAACGTTTATAAATAAACCCCTTAAAGGTATTTGTTTGTTTGTAAGTTTGTATGTACGGGGTAATCTCCGGAACTGCCAGTAGGATTTGAAAAAAAAAATACGAATTGGATAGCCCAATTCTTGAGGAAGGTATGTAACTATGTAACACTATGCTACGACCCATAAGAGCCGAGCAAAAAGAAAAAAAAGTCAGAAAGAGCGTTAAGCGAAATCGAAGAAATAGCGCGGGCGGGCGGGATACGACGCGGTGGGTCGGGGGTGTGTGCGTGTGTGATCTCCAACATGTCAAGGTAATAATAATAGGAATACCGAAAAGGTAAGGGCTACCTATAGTATGTATTAAAACATCATATATTATGTAAAGTCTCCTGGAATCGTTAATTGAAGGGTTGAAAATCGAAAGGGTCTAAGTTACAATTGTACCTATTGTTTGCGGGTATAACAAAAAAACTTAAACGCAAATACACTGGCACTTAGACCGCATGCCTACTTTAATCCTGTGTGTATTTTTTTATAGAAATAGGCACTTGGACCCATTTGCATATTGTTAGGCTTGGCACTTAGACTGTATTTTCGTAAAAATATTGAAATGTGATTTTTTGGCACATAGACCCTTTAGATTTTCAACCCTTCAATTCATCATTCAAATTAGATTGGATAAACGACGAAACGTCCTCTAACACTTCCTTTACGACTTACGACTTACTTACTTTACGACACATTAAAATGAGATTAAAAATCGTGTGTTCTAATAGCCCCCGGTCACGTACACTCAGCGTTTCTTTAACAAGTAAGTGTTTATTTTTGCCGTCCACTCGGCGACGAAACCCACTGCCCGTGTGCCCACTGCCCACTACTGGGAGTGGGGTCGCTTCGTGAACGAAATCGGGAAACTATTTCATAGCACTTTAGAGCTTAGAGCTGCAGGTTTTGGTGGGGTGTTTATTTGACATAGCAATTTGCTTGTTACGTGATTTGTAGCTTACTTGGAAAATCTCAGTTGAAGTATAAAGTCTTTAGTGCAATCTTTTGACTTGATGAATGATGCGTTTTTGTGTAAATAATTAATTTAAAACGTTGGAAGCTGGAACTTGCAGATAGCCAGTTCCTCTGTGGTTGAGGATTCCGGATGAGGCTCGCTTCCACCTTCGGCCTGATCATCACTTACCATCAGGTGAGATTCAGGCCAAAAGATTCCCAGTTGTGGTAAAAAAAAAAAAAACTTAAGCACATTTTTTTTTGTCTTATTTCCGTCTTTAAATGTTGAACTGTTAATGCATTGCCTCTATCCTCTCTTTTGTTTCGAAATTATAATCTCTTATCGCTTTCAAACCTCATTTATTTCCAAAGTCTACATAACTACCCATTACAACACTGCACGAAAATAAATTATACTGAAATAAATGAATGGCCAGAAAAGATAACAACCTGAAATCACGCAAAAACAATCGCAGCGACTTCAAAGTCTATTAACTCGCAAAAATATTGAATGCGTCCGATTTTAATTAAGTTTTCAACTTCCAAAAATACTCGAAACATAATTTGGTCCATCTTTAAAGTCTGTTCGCGTGAAATGTTTAAAGTAGCACGAGTTGTGCGAGTTGTACGAGTTGTACGAGTTGTACAAGTTGTGCGAGTTTCGTCCAACCAAGATAATGTTCACAGTTAAGGAAATTGATAAAGTTTGTAACGGAAAGGTTCGAATTATTGAAAGTCGTGAGCACAACAACATTCAATAAGTGACTGTCACTGATTGGGAAACTCTGGGGAGGGTGTATCGAGAGTGCAGAGGGCACAAGGTGCGAGAGAGAGCGGGCATCTCAGGAGAAGCCGGGAAAGAGGCAATTTTTTGTTAACTCATTACATAAGTTAATTCTTAAATAAAAGTATTTAAGGAGAACCCACATTTCGCCAGTTATTTACTGGAGAAATGTGGGTGTACCTACTATGGATGCATCAGCTTTGCCTTACCCTTCGAGGACACAAGGCGTGATGTTATATATATATAGGTATATATGTTATTGGCGTAATTGCAGTTTAGAACGAAACAACATGATTTGGTTTTATATATTTAATTTATTCAATTGGTTTCAACTGCGCTATAATCAATATTACTGTACTGTGTGTTTAAAACTAATTTGTGATAGACAATGCCGAATAAGGCGCTATTTTCGTCAAAAAGTAATACTATTAGGTATTGACGGTTGTTCAAGAAAACATTCGGTCTCCTTTTCCTCACACATCGCTTCCGCCCCTCCCCCGCACCGGCCGCCATACTTCCTTGACTTGTAAACGTTTACGATGTTTTCTTTCAACTACAAGTCTACAAGCCAGTGTGTTTATGTCCTGCGCTCAACGAGTTTTTTACTTTATCACCAAGTTTATCGGTACTTTCTCCTATTACTGCCACGGCTACTACTACAGATAAAAGTACAAGTTACTACCACCCCGCGTTACACGACAATTAGTGATGTTCATAAAAGTAAATAAGATCAAATTGTAAATAACATGGAGTTGGTAAACATGTTTATTGGGAGATAAAAGTAATTTGCTAATGTTGTGTTGTGTAGTTATTGTGACAAGCGTAGTTGCCTTTCATAGTTATACCTAGTTCAAATGTTCAATAATAATTTTTATACCAATATCTAACAAAATATCATGATGTGTATTATCAGACTAAATAATAATTGAATGGACTTTTAGAACCGGTATAAAATATACATGCTTAATTGATGATGCCCAACTACATAATATTGATTGTGTGTTTAAGTATTATATTGCGGATAGACGAAGCATGATAGCTTAGTTTTTTCACCAAAATCGTTAAATTCTAGACATTACTTTTCTACACAGTAGAAAGACAAACAACACCTGCCCAGCACAAGTATAACAAATGTGCGTTATCACCCTATAACTTGCTATAATTCCGTAAGGGATGTTTTTATCGCGGGGCTGCATTATGCGGGTGCACGTCTGTACCCCGCCGCACCCCGCGGGGCCCCGCCGTACCCCGCGCCTCATAGACATACATAAATGCAGGATTAATGAAAGGTCGCACATAGCTGCCTTTTAGCGAGGAGCCTTGTTTTTTGCCTGTTCTGTATGTGGAGGCACGGATTGTACTCGAGGCAATGAGCGGGTGACGAGATCGTTCAATGAAAGCTGATGATGTAGACTGTGTGTGTACTTAATTAGTTTTTCTTTGTTAATTGAGGACAGTGAACCTTTTTTTAGTTTATTTGAAAACAATTTGAAAACGCTGGAGATCTATGCAATACCAACCATGGACTAGATCACCAACGTTTTCATTGTCACCGTGGAGCACCAGAAAAAAACACACGTCAATGTCTAGTTGTACATGAGTATATTGCAGGCAGAATTTGGAATAGTGGTTTTAATATCATTGAATTGTACATAGCATAAGGCAATTTATTAAACTTCAATTTAGTTACAGCCATTTTTCTCCTTAACTTTCAAATGCGGTCTTTAAAGAAACTGCTTTTCAAACTATTGAAGTTAAATAAACGGTTCACACTAACGTTAACGGTAGGATCCCTATTGTTAGCACCATTACCTGAACCGATTGCATGCACAAACATCCGGAGATGCACCATTGCCTGGTCAACAGGAATACGAGTACCATTACCATACGTCTTCCACGTTCTTAGGGTAGATCCGGTGGTTTACATCCTGTAATATCGAGGACTACTATGTGTGACAGTGCTATTAACAGTTGAAGGCGACACTTTCCTTAGTTGCTATGAGTTATAGAAGAATTGGTGACTGTAGTTTGTTAAAACGTCGCTCCATGTAAAATTCTTGTATTCAGCTGCATCCGGTAAGACTGGAAGCTGACCGCAATATAGTTGGGAAAAGGCTAGGCAGATGATGAGTCATCTTCTTAGACAAGACGATGTGGCCAATTCTATTGTAATATATTTAGAGAGAGAGATACACACAACTTCAATAAATATGTAAACGAAACCACTGAATATCCGGTACCATTGAAATTAATAGAGCAGTTATTTTTATTAAAAAAATTAAGCTCTACTCGCTCCGGAAAATTAAAAAAGCAGCTAAAGAGCACATTACTAAGTTAGTTAGTGAATTAGCATAATACGAGCGTGCTCATATCAAAAGAGCTAACTTAAAAACTAAGCTAAACACACTTAGAGTGAGTCCTTAAGGTGGAGGGTGGCGTAAGGCATAGGCATTAGCGGGGCGGGAATATCTTAAAAAATATTGAATTAATCGTAGGAGGTGACGTTCTGTAGTTTCTGCCCACCCCAATGGAAAGAAGGCGTGACTTTATTTATGTTTATTTAATTAAATCGGCAGTTGGTTTTGAAATTGTAAATGCCTGGCCCCCACAAGATAGTTCAGTTCAACTACACGTCTAATTATTTTACATTGACTGTGCCTGTATTTCGTAGCAACAAGCCGCATTTCACAGTTCAAGGTATTTCGAATCGGAATAACTTTTTTATTTTAGCGAGCATTGTCGTTAGTTTGTATAAAAAAATCAATAATTCTCAAGCAACAGCCGCATGGCACTTCAGTGCGAAAAAGGTTACACAATGTGTTTTTTACTTCCCACCAAATGAATGACCGCATTATCCTCTTATATTTTCATTTCTTTTCATACCCCACACCCGCAGCCATTCTATCCCCCCTATCCATCAACAAGCCGCCAATAAAGAAGTCCATTCACGAATTTACGTAAAACTTCTAACACTTTTTATCACTTACATTTACAGCGTAATAAATCACGCACAATCCCGTGTCTTACAACTTGGGCCAAGTTATTTAAGTGCCATTCTTAACAATGTTTGGCTTCGACGTCGTTACGACGTAAACGCTAGCAAAACATGGCTCCCCTTTGAAATAACTTAAAAGAAACTGCCGGGAAATTTATACTGTCATTCATTAAAACGAGGAAGTAAGAGACTCCACTCATTTGGAATGACCGACTCTGACGTGACGCGAGTTGACGTGACGTCGTGCGAGAGAGTAATGGTGTTTGACACTTGTGTCTTGTAGTAATTTCGATTGGGGCATTTCCAAGCGGCAAATTGGTCGATCTGTGAGCTCCGGCTTAGCCCTTAATGAATGGATGACTGACAGGCTTTACACTTCCCTTTAAATATGACAGTATGAATCTATATCTGTATCTCTCAATCGGTACGTAATTCTAAACGACCTTTAGTTATATTCAGCAAAAAGTGCTCCTATGACTTTCCCACATAAAACCGCCTTCATAATAATTTCATAGCCGTTGCGGGCCGCTGCGATAAAGTGTGTGGAGTCTCTAAAGCTCTGCAAAGTGGGTTATACCGAGACTTAATTTTATTTTTTAATGACATCAATTTGACGAGTCTCGTAAGATGTCGCGTTCACCTCCAGAACTCGCGTATTTTAAATTTGGACGGTTTACGACCTGGTTTTATGGCGCGACCAATCTCAATTTGAATATATTGTCTACGTGTCTCTATGGTTCACGTTACGTTTTTCATTTTTATGATGGTTTCCAGTCTACAGACACAGCTTCGTTGAAGCTTACTAGAGACACTGCTCGAAATAAAAGTAAAAATAATTTTGGCTAGTATTCCATATAGGTATGTATAAAGATTTAGAACCACACCAACCCTCGCTGAATACTTTCTGTAGCGATTAATAACTCGATTCTCTCAATTCTGGTACCCACAGCTCGAGAACATTCCCAAATAAATAACAGAAAGCAACTAAAAAATCGTAACTCGTATATATGTATGAGGATTATTGTGCCAAATTAGATGGCAGGTGGTGAAAAAGTTATTCGATCGCTGCGCCCTCTGGGAGTTCGCCCAATAAAGGACGGATGAAAAAATGGCCGCAATGACGTGATCGAGCGGCCTCCCTACTTTGTTCTGTCCCAAGGCCTGTTACGGCCTGTTGGAACACTCTGAGGCCTTTTGAGGCCTATTTACTCTCGTTACGCTGCATTTTGGGTTTGAGAAAAGGGTATGTTTTTGTTGATGCATGGAAATAGTCTGCCCGTGAATGCGTTACCTGTATATTACAAGTACCTATAGACCAGATGTACCTAGAGCAAGGCAAAAAGTCGGTATACAAATCAAAATGGCAGTCAAAACAGACAGTCAGTCAAGGCTGAAAGCCTGACATAGGATAATAAACATTAGAAAACTAATTGCCCAGTCATTCACCTGCGGAGGTCAGTAATCTGATGAATGGATGAAGACATTGAAGTATGTTATAGATTGTTAGACCAAAAAGGCAAATAACATCAGCAAAAACCTGCAACGAAACAAAAACAAATTAAAATATTATAAAATCTCGGAGAATCTCAATTAGTTAGCAAGAACGTTGTTAGCAGGAGTCCTTGCAATAATACAAGTTTAATTAATTTCATTCAGTTTCATTCGTTCAACAGATCTCTCGTTCCGTGCGACGGAGAAATGCAGAGGTGGGTCTTGTAAAGTAGTTAGATTTTAGATGCTTTAAGAGAATGTACATTCATTTATAGTAACACGGGCGGTTTATAGATCTTAGAGACATAGAAACGGAGACGTATGCGATAGTAAGTAATATATTTTTGGGCAGATTCGTGATTCGCATGATTGGTCTAGTGGTTGCAAGCGCTACTGCTTCGCATGAGGTCCTGAGATCGATTCCCGGGTTGGGCAAATTGTTATTGGGTTCTTCCATCACGAATTTCTCAGTAGCAAGCCCGGAGTCTGGATTTGTGCCCAGTTGATGGATATAGGCTCGCCTCCATGGGACTTAAACATAACAGGCGAAATGTGGGTGTACTATCAGTACACCTCTACCTGACCCTTAGGGGATTACAGACGTGATGTTATGTTATCGTTATTCGTATGGTTGAAGTGATCAATCAATATTTGGACCACTAACTGTTAGATTATACCTAAGAAAGGAAATTGTTTGTTCCTGCATAACGCACACAACTAAACCAAATGTGTTGTATGAAACGCATCACCTCTCGCTAGAATAGGAGGTAAACATTTTTATATGTTTGTGCCCTCAGAAGGTACTACACTCATGTATGTTGTCATGTGTTTTATTTCTTTGCGCGGTGGTTTTACTTCACCATGTGGATTGTGATGTTAGATTTACAAGTGATTCAAAACTTTTTGATCTAAGTTGCTAATACCTGAGTTCTTTTTGTCCCGAGGTGCGTAAGAACTGATGTCACCGAAACGATTTGCGTTTAAAATTCACATCTTTACACTTAAACTCTCGCCTTATTACTATGGAGGTAGGCAGATACTACAAAACGGCACGTACTAAACTATTCTGTGGTACTACGATCCTTACATACTAGTATTATTTAGTATTTAAAATATGCAGCTAGGGGTTATATTTATAAGTTAAAAGATGATTAAACGTCAAAAATGTAGGGTTAAACAGACGTAAATGTACCTTTAGGTTAAGCAACGTTTGTAAATAAATTCCCTAATATTCAGAAATTATTGTAACAAGATATTCAGTGATGATTGATTGATAACCAATTCTTCAACAACCCCAAAGAGACTTGACATAAAATAGAAAACAAATTCTACAAATCGAAATTTTCACCACATCGCGCCATTTTGTATATGATTGGCAATTTGTGTGTCGCGACACGCGTGCAGCATTGCTTAACTCGTTATTAAAACGAGCCTCAATATCGCGATACCTGTTCTTAACCCCTGCCTTTGATCTTCACACTTTGATGTCTTCTGATTGAGACCTACATTCACTTTGTGACACCTGAAAAGGGATTACGAACCTTAGGATACTGCCACTGAAATTTTAACCATAAAGGTTGAGGAGTAAGGTTAGATTTTCATTGCGTGTTGTGTCATTGGTTTCGCACGAGTAAGAAACCATGTTTTTTTCCGTATATCAACAGATTTCGTAATGAGCAGCGGGAGTTACGTTCCGTAGTACAAGTATAAATAAGTGTGTTATCATTACAGCGGTGCTGGTGGGTAGCGTGTTTGATGTCGGGGTGAGGTAGTCTCGTGGGTGAGCCGTGATCGTGGCGGATTGGTGACGTGTGAATTTAAAGTCGCTTTCTTAAGGTTGTCAGTGACACGTCTCGTGGAGGGGGAAATGTTGTTTTATTGATAACGGGTCGTGCAGGTTTTCGTTTTGTAACTCTGTCATTGAAAACCTACGAATCTACGTGTAAGATTTATGTGATCGCTCGATCGTTTTCATTCTGGTGTTCTGCATCTGGTAAGACAGGAAGCTGACTCCAAAATAGTTGGGAAAAAGGCTTAGCAGATGATGATGATCGTTTTCAATTTATATTATTTGGTACTGCGCCTTGATAAAACTATCGAATCGGATAGCCAGCCGTGAAATCTAAATTGCATGTGGCAAAGATAGATTAAACTATAGTGGCAGCAGCATCAAATTATATAAAAAGACCAGGGAAATGATACTCGTATCACTGTTTTTCATTTTTATGCATTTCTGATCTCATATACCTACACTTGGGCTATATTTTGCTAGAAATAATGCAAGTATGGCAAATTGTCCTGCCATATGTCGGTGGCAACGTCCCGCGTCTGTGCGCCAGCGTAGTGTGCGCCCGCGTCGTGTGCGCCCGCGTCGTGTGCGCCCGCGTCGTGTGCGCCCGCGACAGTTACTTTATCTGCTCTGCGCCCTTCACGGACAACCCAGAATATACAGATTGATGTATTTTAATATTGAGAATAATTTTGTGAGCAATTTTTCACTTTATTTTGATTGTGGGCCGAAAGTCTGACAACCAGTCTTACTAAGGGGTATTGCATTATCCAATAGCTGGGTTTTGGAAGTAAGATAGGCAGTCACTCCATGTAATTGTAGCTACGAGCTTTACGGATCAGCAGCGTTAAGTGGTAATTGCAATTTATTTCAATGTCTATTTTTTTGTAAAATAACTGATCGAAGCTTAGTAATATCTCTTTCTGTATCTTGAAAAGGCTACAAGTAAAATGAGTACAATTAATTAACGTCTACAGAAACACACATAATGCAAACAGATAACTAATAAACCAAGAAAAAAACCAAAAAATCTCAGACTCCATAAGTCTTCATACAGCTTGTCTTCATCAATTGCGGGCTGAACGCGCCTAATCTTCCTCGCATCAAATATTAAGCCGCGCAAAGCAACACCCTGTACACTAGTCATGCATATTTAAGGCTCTACACGTAAGGCTTTATAAGCCGCCAAGTAATGAGCTTGTGAGTGTATGCACTTGTTGTACAGTAGTACTGATGTTCAGCTAATTGAACAGGTAGACAAGGTCAGGAGAGGTTATTTCAGAGGGTTTTTGGGTAGTTCTAAAGGGTTATTTTGAAATTAAGGTGAACTGTTAAAAAATATATGAGATTTGCAAAGAAGTATGAAAGTTGGTACAAGCTAAGAGAGGGTTATGATGCCCAGCAGTGGAAAGTCAAATCGATTTTTCAATTACACCGTAAAAAGGAAATTTTGAACGACTAAATTGACATGAAATCTATGATTACTAAACGGTACTCCTACATTCTTACAATTACCTTGGTATTGTAGTACTGCACTGGCACTTACTGACAAAAAATAATAACAATTGAACCATTAGCACCCTATCGTAGGCTTCAGTAAGTACTTGTCATACGATATCTGATACTTCTCATACTCGTAGGTACTGCTTACAAGTAAATAGTTCTCACAAACGTAATTCTAAGGCTAGCAAGTAGTGCGGGGAGACCCAGAAAGCGTACAATGTGTGAAACCTTCATATCTAGGATTTGTGGCGGTGTCTGTTTGTAGAAGCCATCTATTATGATTTTATTACCAGTCTCTCCAAAAGAAAGTAGTATTTGTTTTGATGCTGATCAATAAGTGTCCTTTTAAGGCCAATTGAAAGCCGAATGAAGGCTCCCACAAACAGGCGCGACGCGACTTTAATAATACAATTTCTATGAAAACTTCACGGTAGAACTAGCCTTGAATGTCGATATTCCTGTCGAATGTCGACCATTTTTTTCAGCTCATTTCTTGGACGCCTGCTCAATTCTGAGATCTGCTGCAAAATGTCATGTTAGCTCTTTAAATGCCAAGCGAAAGACGTTTACTGCTGGACATAAGTCTTTCCCAATCATTGGCATAGTAACCAATCTTGTGCTGATAATACAAATTATCGCAAAGATATCAACAACCAAACACACTCAACATTTGTACTGGCATTCAGTACCAGGGTTTTCTCAAGCCTAAAACCAAACGAAAACGACTGAATTCTCATTTTAGTCACGCTCGGTCACATTCATTTTGAGTAAACAGGCATCAAGAACTTGTTCATCGTTCTATCATTTTTCGTGCAGATTTTAAATATTCTTTACCTCGAGCAGAGTCAGGGGGCGTGTTACGTGCGACACTGGAGCCGGAATCCGTGGCAGTGCGCCGGAGCGTGTAAGCCTGCGTGTCGGGTTGCGGGTCGGGCAGACGGCGCGGCGGCCTGTCCGGTGCTATGTGTGCATGTGCAGCTAGTTATATGCAGGTGAGAAGGTACCGACGGGGCTATGTGCACCTATACGCAACTAATAAGTAACATGTTTTGTTGCAAAAATACTTATAGGGGGTAAAGGTTATAATAATAATATGTACCTACCTAGTTGTATAATAGTTTTTGGTAGAATTATGGAAAGGATGTCCAATTTGGTAAACACTATGCTATAGTCTGGCCCAAAAGTATCTGATGAAAATGTAAACAAATCCATCAGACAACGAACTTGTGGATGCCAATTTGTAGCCGTTTTTGGCACTTATAAATTGATTGCTTTGATTTGATTACCTATTTGAAAACCCGAAATTATAATTTTAAATCATCTTAAATGTTTGCCATGTGACAATTATTGAGGTTATAACCTCAATTTTTTTTTATGATTTTTCAATTAAATTTTATTAATTAATGTTATTCAAACAATAATTGTTGATACTGTTAAACGTGTAACAAATTCCCATCAGTGAGTGATTACTTAAGAATTTGATTGAACTAATTTAACTGAACAGGGTTTGCTTAAACTTTCATCAGATTATGTGGTTTATATGTGACAAAAGGTTAGGAATCCAATTTCAAACTATTTATTCAAATCAACAGTCACTTTATTATTAAAAAGTCTCCATAAATCTCCATATACTGAAAAAAAAAACACCGATTTTTTCATGTCAATGAACTAAGTCGACAATAGCTAGGTAATAAATCTATGAAACTCCACTTTAGTTATCGACGTTAATGAGTACGGGGGAGACTCTATAAAAATGCATTCCACAATAATTCAACATGGTATTTAATAGAACGTTAGGTATACATTAGTCCCCATGCATCAGTCCTCACTCCCTGAACTAGTCGTGAAGTGCCTATTACACCCCGCAGGCTGGTGTACCCTCGTCCTTAGTTTTAGCATAATGCTTACAAAGACCCATCTTATACCCGCCAGCTCCGTTTGCCCCGTTCGCCCCGGTTGCCCCTGTTGCCCCGCCTGCCCTTATAAGTTGTGTTTACTGATACATATACATTGATCTTGGGTATTTCTAGAATAAATTAACATATGTTTTAGTAGTGTTAAGCCTGTGTTGTGTGTAAGTTTTTAGAAAATAAACGTTACATTTTGTATTTTATTATAATCTTTTCTCACAAATGAAAACATTTGACTCAACTAAGTTTATTTGCTTTAAAGCGTCAAAATTATGATAATTTTACCAAGACGGAGCGACAGACTAACTTTCTTATTATAATTGACAGATTTCTCGACAATTCACAAGAGCCTTCAACTTTGACTAAGTTTGCATAGTAACTTAGCAAGTCGTTCACAATAAACAGCAAATAAAACAACACCTCAGAACACACAAGTAACTACGTATATGTATAAGGACCCATTTGAACTCTACGTAAGAAATGTCTCCACCTATTTCACGAAACAATACAATCTCGAGAAACAGAGATATCTACGAGAGTATAAAACAAAACACTCGCGCAATTATTACAAAATCATTGCTCAACTGCTACAATTAAAAGTTACATAATATCACCTCTGGGAGGAACCAAACTCCTTACGCACGACCGGCGACTTGCGAGCATCTCGCAAATTCACAAAATGGCCGATTTAAATCTGTTTTGTGGGCACGAGAGGCGAATACCAAAATTTATCTCTTCACTCCACTGGTTTGATTTGAAATTATCGTCGTTAAGGAGTTACGCACTTTCTGCGCCAACGAGTTGCCACTGTGATTTCAGATTTATTTTGCAA
This sequence comes from Eupsilia transversa, assembly GCA_914767815.1. NCBI lineage: Eukaryota > Metazoa > Arthropoda > Insecta > Lepidoptera > Noctuidae > Eupsilia > Eupsilia transversa. Next base: position 625,946 of record OU611889.1, read on the forward strand.
ACTTTAAAATTGTACCTCAGAAAACTTTCCTCGAGCCTTATTCCTTAGCCTACAAAGTTCAATATCATTCAGCAGATGCTCACCTGATCGGTATGCGTAAGTTGGTATTTGCTACCCTAAAGGTAAGGGGTTCCTGAATAGGTGTTTTTTCTGTAGCTGGTGGATGTGATTTTCCTTAAGGCTGTCAGTGTTGTGCATGTTATGGTACTCGTAAATATTGTGGATTTTCCGCTGGATGCATCGTCCCTTTGTGGAAGCGCTCACGCGTTGCTATCCGGGAGGAAGAGGAGGTCTAAGGGGTATACCGCTAAACTACTCCGAATAATAATACAGCTAGTAAATATTAGAGGCATGGGATGTGCATGAAAAATATAGGATCTTTGTAAAAAAAAATACGCTCACGCAAAATAACACTACGGATTTCCTGATATTCATCGAACCAGTCAAAATTTCTAGATTTATTGCCTAAAGTGAAACGTGCGTTAAATGTTACTAAAGGATTTACTTAATTTTGCAAGATCACATGATAATGTACCCCATATGCTTGTGAAATATCTATGACCTAATGAGGTATTATCATTGATACACGGTTAATAATAATAACAATACTTGTATTTTATATTTATCTGCTTACCCAATTTCGTTACCACTTAGAGTTCTGCTCACCCTATAAATCGGAATCTCAGCGTTAAGTTAGCTCTTTTCCGTTCGCGTGGAGTATTTTTGAAAGATCTTGTCACCCTTGTACTATAGAAGTTGGCAATGGGGAAATTGCAGGCGTATTACTAAACAAAATTGATGCGGCACAACTGTTGCGCAACATAATTTTAAATAATATATCTTTTTTTAATTCGATCTAAATTACAAGTTATTTAAATTTTAAAAATAAACAGATACTATAATGAGAATGAGACAAGAGGTGGACTAATTCATCTATAAACAAGATTACTCATGTAAGACTGAAGAAAAATAACCCTTCTTTTGACTACCGTAGTCGGGTTAAAAAGATATACAGGGGTAGAATATCTCGAGGGAAACTAATCAAACCTATAATAATATGAAGATAATAGGTATAAGTGATCGATTACACCATGTGACTACTGAGACCGAAGAACATTATCAGTTGCGCCACAATCGCCCAACTTACTTTTTGCCCATAATACCCTCGCCTTCCTGTCTTCTCCGCGACAGGGGAACACAATATCCTATAGAAAGTCGGGTAGTATCTCGTGACAGGGGGCGAATCGCCAAATTTTCAATTAACCGCCAAATGTAAGGTGACGGCTTGGACTCGCCCCGTTCAATTAAATTGTGCTAAGAAACGGTATTGGAACGGAAGTATAAGTGACAGTTCGGTTGTTAGAATTGAATGGGAAATAATTATAATGGATTGTGTTTCTTTGATGAATCTTTAATAATGGTTTCTACGGAAAAGGTATTAAGTGAATTTTAATTGTGTTCACTGTATTCATACATTAAAGTTTCTTTAAAAATAAAAACATTAATGTGTGCATGAATCGGCAACTGATAGCTAGATGGACTACCTAATCGAAACAAAAGAAATAATCGAAATTAATTATCGCTGACGACACTCAAAACGCAGCCAAGGTGAAGGGACTAGGGACTAAGCCGGACACGTTAGCCGCATGTCGGATACATTTGGGCTAAGACCACCACAACATGGGTTCCTGAAACGTCCAACGGCATCACGGAAGATCCAGACGTAGATGACGGGACGAACTTGATGCTTATAGGAGGGATTGGTCCATATTTGCTCAGGATCGAGTTGTGTGGAAAAAGGAAATGGGGCTTTTCTCTACAGTGGGACAATTAAACGTACTAATTAATAGATTCATTAGTACGTTTATTAAGCCTGCAGAGAGTTGTTAAAGAATATAAAAGTAAATTAAAAGCTACACAATAATAAATACGTCCACGAATTTTCCTTGCCATTTTCCCAATGAAAATAAGATGATCTTCCTCCAATATACACAATACAGACCTAAATTTATTACATGTCGAACTCATCAAGCAATACGAACAGTTTCTATTGACTCAGTTAACAGGTACCGTAGTTAATACTAATACTTACTTGTACTGCTAGATAAACAGTTAACGCTAAATTAAGCCGTGTTCCCATTGCCGCATATTGACACTACGTCTAGCCAGAGTTAGGCTAAACTCAGGTCTAGATTATATCTCAACTGAGCTAAGTTTCAGTCTGTGTTTGTACGTGTTAATGGTCGGAATTTGTTGGTTGATGTTTAGGTTTATGTATTAAGTTAGTGTGATTGTGTAATGTGGAAAGTGATGTGAGGTTTGAGTAAAATAAACATTGTTATTCCCAGAGATATAAAGTTTTGTGGTAAATGTTGTGAGACGGCAAATGTTTATAGTAATTTGTGCCAAAGTACAATGCTATAATTGTGTATAACTTCTTCTAAAATTGATTTTAAAATCTCTCAGATGACTTCATAATTTCTTAGTTTCGTTCCTTAGTTAGTGCTGCTACATACAGGGTGGTGGTTTAGACACCTGCATCCGTTTAGGGGGTGATTCTACCCATCATATTAAACAGCTTTCACCCCCTTGACGGATTCAGGTCACTAAATCACCACCCTGTATAGAAAGATAGAAAGCAAACGTTTATTTGTGCGCAATACCGTAAGCAAGGAAGACGTTTTAATAAATTAAAAAACCAGCCAAGTGCGTGTCGGACAACGCACAATGAAGGGTTCCGTAGCTGGGATGAATTTATACCAAGAACAAACTTAACATTGTAGTTGAAAAACATGTTTTTGCAACTGCAAATGGAAGTTGGTCGATAATAACTCGTTAACTTGTAGAGCCTACTGCTGCTGTGAAATTTTATCTAGAGAGGTACCCTAAAAAAATATTTTCATGTTTTTATTTTACCACTTTGTCGGCGTAATTAATATAGACTCATGCCTATAACTATACGGGTTCCTTGTTGACTACGGAACCCTAAAAACGCATGCTGTTCTTGTTTTAATTTTATATTCATTTTTAATTTATACAATGCATTTAATAGCAACTGCTAGCACCATTTTTATGACAACAATGAAGAAGCGACGTTACATTTTACTGTAAGGTACACTTTATTACGTTTTTTCTTGCTTGACATCTATCATTCCTCAACATCCCTTCAAGATATAAAATAGCCTTACAACCTCCTCAGCATAATAAACCAACTAACACACAAAACCTCTCCTGAAGATACAGGTAAAGGGACACTTAACCCAACGTAGCCACGAGCCCCCCATCATGCCGGCAGGAATCGTGGCAAGCAGTAAAAGCAAAGCTACTGCGATACTAACAAACATTCATATAAAAAGAATAAAAAGGGGATTAGTTTATTCACAAAAGCAAATGACATTTATATGGTAAGAGGCGATCGTAAAAGTTGATATTATACCCTAGGGCTGTGCTGTGCGCTGCTGTCGATATAACAATTATATTAAACATGTGAACGTGTATTGTTTTATTAAAGTTTTTTTTTTTTTGCAGATTGTACAAATTTTAATTTAGCCTCTTAAATTAAAATTAGTACAAATAGCAATTTACGTTCATTTCTCTAGGACTATTGAAAATATAAGGATGATATAACCTGTTCAGTTACCCATATATTATATTGGAAAATCTGACAAAACTGCTTTGCCATGACAACTTGAGATTTCTAGTTTAATTCACTAATATGTTTGCTAAAAGGAACGACGAAAACGAACGACAATTTAGCGAAGATACGCGTATCATAAGACTCAAATACGTCTCAACAATCTATTTCATAGACACCACTTGGTGCTAACAACATGTTACTGCTCCGCTGAAAGCCATACATTCAGCTTTGATACCTCGTGTGACAGCCTAATGGGCAACGAGAGTGAACTCGTTCAGCCAAGCTCGGTAATGAAGTAATCAGTCACATGTCCGACGAATTTTGAAGCAAAACACGTTTGGAAATTTGAGTTTGTACTAATATGTGGATACATGTACTCGGGGAAGGCTTTAGACGTCCACAGCAGGCTGTCGATCAGTTCATCAAAAGGTTTTGGCGAATATCGGAAAATGATTTGGTCAGAGACAAAGACATTGTTCACAAGGCTTTTGGAGTTGCTTTACGAGAGTAGATTTTGAGCTAGTGTCCAGAAAGAAAACAGAGAAATATTGTTGAACATTTTTACAAATTGTTATGTTTGTGATTTATCACGATTACTTCATAAATAGTCAACAGAAAAGTCGAAGATCATTTATCGATAATCGCACCCTCCGCATCCCATCCCTAACCCCACATATAAGGACACTAAAATTCGTGCACAAAATTCTAGTGGAATAAATAAATAGCACAATAAAGTTGGGCAGGTATTCGCGTAGAGATTATGTTAAAATAGCGATTCCCAGTATATTTAGTTTATGAACTTTTGTTTGGATGCTGCTGAGATGCTAATGAGATGCTGCTTTTTTGTTTTAGTTTTTTAAACGGTCCGGTTTATTGTTTTTGTTTATAGATGGGGACATTGCATTAGAATGTGTTGTCTGGTTAATTACATGTCTTCTTTTAGCCTTTTATAGCCTTTTGCTAAGTAAACAAAGGAGGAGTTAATCATTTATTTCTTTGCAAAGTGTGCAACAATTTCGTTACGTAATAATGTTGTCAAGTTTTATAACAGCATTCCATGTTTTGCTGTAACCCACATTTTAGTAGGAAGGACAGTTAGAGATAACCGCATCTTATTCTACACCAAGAATTATGAGATTAAATGCAAAGCAATCTCACGCTCTAAACAAAACAGCACACCTTAGGGCGCGCCTACTATCACACAATCTCCGGCATAATTCGCTGCGAATTTACTGCAAATACGGTTTGCAATCAATTGGATCGCATCGCCAAAACAAACGGGCGCCCAACAATATCGTTAGGGGATGAGCGGATGTGACGTCAGAGACAGCCGCCATGCTAATGGCTAATGCGTGTCGCCGGAAGTCCTGGCCCGGAAACGGAGCGGACATCTCGCGAAATTATCATTTAACATTTTATTGCTGTACGGTGCATGCGGCGTTATAGGCTTGTTTTGTTTGCTGAGATATATGTTATGTGTAGGTGTGGCAGTGAGCTCCTTCCTCTGAAGTTTTACACAAGGAATTTTTTGGTCGAAGATCTCATGAGCAAAGATAGATGATTCTTTGGATTAGAAAATCGTGCAAATCTAAAACCCCTCTCTGTTTGATTTATCACGGTTTTGTTATTCTTGTTATTTATCTTTATGACATAACATAACATAACATCACGCCTTGTTTCCCCGAAGGGTTGGACAGTGGTGTACCTTTTCCAGATAGAAAAACCCAATGACACTTTACCGACCTGGGAATAGAACCCAGGATCTCATGTTCAGCAGTAGTGCTTGCGACCACTAGACCAATGAGGCAGTCTTATATTATTTCAGTCTTATCTTTATTACTTACGTGAAAATGACTGAATAAATTCTTTAGATATAAGTTACCGTAACAAAGTCCGTAAGCATCAAAATGGACTCTGTTTTCCAACAGTTTTTAACATTGTTAACAGTAACGTTCGCATAATAATTTTAAAATATTATTCCGTATGTACATAATACCTATCTGTAAATACATATTTCATAATTTTTGGAGATCCACTGACAGCGAACGGGATTGCAGACACAGATATACTGTATTCGGATATTCACAAAGTGATTTACAACATCACTTATTTGTATACCTACATTTATCAAGCAAATACTCAATTTCAATTCGACGATACAGTTCTCCTGTATTTATTGGTGAAATTTTGAACAACAAATAATAAACCAGCGTCGAACACGTTTTATTAAGGCGCTAGGTATTTCTTTTTTCGAATTTTGTATTCGTTGTTCTCATTTAACCGTTGTAGTTGGGAATTTGGAAAATCTATTATTAAGGTTAGGTATTCTGGATATACTTTATAGTGTGGTTTTCAACAAATATTATTTTTGACTTTTGTTTTATCAAAAAAAAAAAAAAACGATTCCACGATTCCATTTTTTGAGTAACCTATTCCGCTTAACTATTCCTAAAGAGTCATAAAAAGCCCTATAAGAAATCGAAACGAGTTTCACCTCTCCAGGCATCCTCAGGATGACGATTGACTTGTCGCGAACCCGAACACGACGAGTTGCCACGCCGAGCGCTGGACGCAGAGTTATTATTTATTTATTTAATACTTCAAGCACACAAATGTACAGAGGTGGACTTAGGCATTTTCTACCAGTCGAGTTCTACCAGAGAGAGAGTTATTGTATTTTATAATGGATTTCCGCCAAGTCCCGCCTGTATCAATTAACTATCTTTAATTTGGTAATTATTCTGTTTAATGAAGCATACAAATGAATTAAAAATAACACGAAAATCTTCGTTTCGTTGTAAATATGACGGTGGTTTTCTTTATTTTTTTTAAAACAATCTCCTTAAATGATTCGAAAAAACATTTTTTTTAATATCTGTTTTACTAGGCGGTAGCCCCGAAATTAAGCTCGAAACGTGTTGGCTTTGCTTCTCAAGGTCATTGGTGTTACCTAGCGCCTTAACAGCAAATAATAAAATAGGGGCGGACTCGTTATAATTTCAATATTGAGTGACGCGCCGCGGCTGACATTGTAGACAATTTAATAAGATGGCGGAGTATTCCGTTACCGCGTCTGTTCGGTATCAAATAGCTTTATTGTTTTTCACCTTCAGAATTAGGTTGTTCAAGGTCTCGGATTCTTAGGTATTTTGATGTAAATAAAAACTCGATTTAAGTAATTACCTAATTCATCAAAAATCATCATTCACAAACGAGGGTAAAAAATATTAATAGTGCATCGAAACACAACAAGAGAGTATCTTCATATTTGAAGTAAAAGAATTTTAAATTAATGAACAAACTTTAAATGTCAAAATAACATTTTATTATTAGATCAAAATCCCTTTTACAAGAGTTATAAAACCAAACCAACATACAAAAGTTGAAGTGGATTTAATTTCGTAAGTAATCGAATTGTCAAGGGTGTGCGTCCAGAACCTTCCATTTCAAAAGTTGTCCCTAAATAGAAACAAAAATACTTATTATTACATCTAGCCACGAGTATAACAAACCATGTTCATCCCCCGACACATCCCCCATACCACGCCAACACACACACTTGGCACTTTAAAAGCCAGCATTTTTATTCAAAATAAAGCTTGCAAGGCTAACGTGTTACCCTCGACCAGGATCTCGAATAAACCGGGACTGAACGCTACGTTCAAAACGACCCACAAATCATATGGCGGAATTCCTAACTTACCGTTTCCTGGGAAGTGAGATATATACGAATGTTTGACTATGTGTGGAGAGAGATTTTTGTCAGGCGACTGTTTGTTTATAGTGAGTAGGTTTAATTTTATTTGAAGTGAAACTGAAATTTAAGGAAATTTAAGGTCTTTTGTTGTTATAAAACATGCAGAAGATAGAAATCTGAGTTTCATTTCATCCCAAAACTAAAGCGAATATGTCTAGCAATAGATGTCGTTATTGATAAAAAATGAAGTACCTAAGTTTTAATGCTTATCTACTGTTTAGTTATATTTGAGTAGATACAGGTACGCCATACTTTTACACACTCTTGTGTCTTTATCATTTATCTCAACAAATGCTCATTACAATTGTATGGGCAGGCAAAAAGAATATCTTATAAGCAAATCCGTGCTCCACACATAGCAAGACAATGTTACCTCGGCGACGCATTCGCTTGTAGCGAAGTGGCTTTATGTGGCTCGCCTTAGTGCTTCCTTTTGTGTCGCAGATTTGATTCCCGGCCACTCCACCTGCCTACTCCCTCTTTGATATGAAAATGTTTAAGTACCTACTTAATAATAACTTGCACGGAACACTGAACTCTTGGAAAAGGGATTTTGAGCTAATAATAAAATGTTGTTTTGACATTTAAAGTTTGCCCTAACCTTTAGGCTCTGAGGTCACATGTTATTTTCTAAAGGTTTTAAACTAATATTTGTTCGTAAAATGTGTGGACTTTATACCCTTTGGTAGAAGAAGTTCCAGACGGTCTGGGTAAGCCTGAATTCACATATTAGAGGCAATGTCGCTTCAATGTTGATTAACCTTTATGTCTATATTGTGAATTTGTGATTATTATAGAGAGAAGAAATTAAAGCTACAATATATAACATATATAATTATATATACTTATATGTTTTATCGACCTACACGTGAGCAGGTATACGGTCGACCTTGTAAAACATTTATTACTCAAAAGTTGAATGTTAGTTGAATGTCTTAAAACGAGGTGACAATACATTTTATTTGCGACAGGTGTAAAGTGTGGACCATAGTGAAAAATCAAAGATTCATTATCAAAAGTGATAAAGCGATTACAAGGTGAGTACAACTATAAATTCCAGCAAATTCCATAAATAGTACGAGATACTGTGATATTGTATGATAATTGATTTACAAACAGACTTATTAGACAAGAAGAAACACCACAATAAATCAAAATAAAATCGAAAACCGATAAAAAACACCGATTCAAAGATTCGTACCCTTCTTTACAAAACATTTGAAGGTTTTTAAAGACGACTCCTTAACGCCACGTGATCGGAATGAAGGGTAGGCTGTCAACGAGGTTTGATGTAGGTAAATTGTGTTCGTATCGGCTACGTATCGGTCCGGCGGACGTGAGACGGATCCGATACGGCGGTCCGGTTACACAAATTATTGAGGGATGTATTTTAGTTTTAGTGTTTGGTAGAAGTTTTGGATAGCTTGCGTTTGTCTTGTGTGCGTGTCTTGGTTTGTAGTTGTGAACTAATTATTGATAGTGTATTTAATAGATTAGTATTTGGTACAGTGAGCGACATGCTCACCGAGCTTAAGAAAGGGACTGACATGCAGATATGAGTGACAGAGATAACGCTTTACAAAGCTCAACTTTTTCTAGAACTATTTAGGTATGTGCCATATTAATTGTACAGCCAGGGAAATTAATTGTTAATCAATTGCAATCTCATACAACTGTCAAAGACAAACTGTCATACGAAGAAGTTAAGTTAATTAGTAATTTCCCTTGCGTTACCTAGCAAATGACGTGATGATCACGTATGAGGCACACATTTGAAGAAATAAAGCCTTGTCCCTCAATTCGGCATCGATTAGCTAGCAACCTGCTTGTCGCTCAATACCACAAGAAACCTAAAATTGTCAAAACACATAATGGAGCATTTTTATTCATTAATTCTTAGAATTAATAACACTTCTAAAATCCTCAATAATATTTATAGCATGTTCAGACAGGTAGTGGCATATAATCCGCTGGGAATATCGGGGGAATCCGCCGTATGTGTTCCCCGATAGTGGGGGTCTGGAGTCCCCCGGAGACGGCGCGTGCTTGTCAACTGTGAGACGGGGGTAATCAGGTTAAGGGAGAATGAGGATTAGACGTCTTTATAATTCTGTTTTAGTCGTTATTGCTATTGGAATTTGAGAGTGGGTCAAAGTACTCGTAAACGTATGGAACAAGGGAGTCTCCTAGCACTCACATAGAAATGTGAGTGTCGGTGACATTACAAACTCATGAGATTTATTTGGCAAGTAGTATTCTGTAGTTCCTGCCTACCTCAATGGTAAAAAGTGTGAAGGTACAAGTGCACGCACTGAATCTGAATATAGAATATAACTAAAGTAAATATAAACTTTTGTAGGTAAACTCACATAACCGATCTAGGTTTGAAAAATGAAATAACATGAAAAGTAACGATGGCTGTTAAATTTTGTTCGAAACCTCGTCTAAAATCAGCACAAATGATATTATTAATTAATAAGTATAACTACGTCTTTAAAGACGTTTGCTTGCCTACTTTTATTACCTGAGAAATATACCAATCTCTTTCACATTTTCTCTTTATATTTTGTTCAAAGCTGCCTATAACAGTAATGGACGAATCAAGAGGTCACGGCGTTGCCTGTGACGTCAGCAGTCCGGTAATTATGTGTAATGAGGCTATCCGGTACATTCACCCGGGTAATACGGTATTCCGGGCAAATCACCCGGTTTTATTGGGCACATCCTCGTGCGAGATGGTACGTTTTTAAGTGGTTTTTCTGGGTCGAGTAATGGTAATTATGAGAATATGATGTTATTGAAATAACTGTAATTACATAGATTCTATGTATTTACCATTAAATAAACAAAAGTAAATCATAGTAATCATGTCATTTTTCAGTAAACGATCGTCAGCTACGAAAGAACGTAGCGTTGCTACGCGGCGTAGCGGCCTACGCAACGGATAGCGCTACGGTTACTGGCGTAGCTATGACCGTAGTAGTCTGTCAGGCATGACGATTCCTGAAACGTATTTGATTACACTTAGACTTAGTCTACCCTGAAATTGTTGATAGTCAATAAATTACATTACGAAAAATAATAAACTACACCATAAAAGATATTGCTTCGCACAATAACTTCTACAGCGAAATATATATTTCTTCCTGAATACAATGAAGCAAGAATATGAAATAAACAAAAAATCTTTATTTACAGAATCGATCCTAATATAACACACGCATCCGTCTTCGGGAAATGTATCTTTTAAATCTCCGTACTATGTCAATACTTACCTTTGTAAGAATTGCGTAACTGTCGCTATAGTGTATACATTGCGTGTCGAATACGTCTCTTCAAAAATATCTCTAAAAGAAAACCAGTAATGTATGTTAAATATAGAGATGTATTTGTAATATTATGATAAATATTCTATGAATGTACCCACCGTGATTTTTACCACCGAATTTATTTACATGGGTAACAAAATTACCCCTATTGGGGTAAAGAGAGCTGAGAGAATCGAGGCTCGTATAATATGCAAGTAAGTTTGATAGAAGTCAATATATACATATTTATTGTAAGTCTTTCTGTACATTGTGCAGAAGTGAGTTCATTGCAGGTTTTATAGATATTATGTTAGAATAGAAGTAAGGAGAGGTATATCAAGATGTGCGAGCTTGCGGATTCTTTATGAGAAGAGGTAGCATTAACAAGAGGCTGCGTTGCATTTATTTTATGTAGTTGCGAATGAATTTGGTTGGTCAGCTTTATGAGTAATAAGTTCTATGTTTTCTTAGCATTTCGTTATTTTGGCAAAGTAAATTACATCAATTTACTGACCTGAAGATAGTACATTTCTAAGTTAATTCAATCAACCCTGAAAGTATTTTCTATCGTCTTCACACTGAATAATAGAAAATGCGTAAAAGTGTTGTATGTTATACTATACATATAACTATAACACACATCACTTTTACGCATTTTAAACATACTTAAATAAATGCGTCTGTTCTAAAAACCACTCGTTATAATGAAACAAAGAACAGATAATAACTCAAAAAGCGCGCATTTCTGATGGAAGTGGACGCGAACGTAAAATTATTTTTGTTATTATTTATCCGATACACGCTGTAAACTTGAGTTGTTATCGTTCGTTAGTCTTACATTATCGAGACGCGGACTGTAATTGGTGGGCTGAATACACCCCTAGTGCGTTTAGAACGCACGATATGGGAGAGGTTGATGGAGGGTTGATAGTTTGGTTACGATTCTAAGTTAGTATCTTAGTAGTATCTGTAAATAGTCTTTAAGTTCTTATTAACAATGTTATGTAATGGATCTATGATTATCTGATGACCATAACATCACGGCTGCTTTCATCTACATAGTACATCCACATTCCGCCAGTTATGTTTAAGTCCACGTAGCATGGGGCGAGCCTATTGCCATTAACTGGGCAATAATCCAGACCAAGGGCTGTTATTGAGCTGATAGAAAAAACCCAAAAACATTGTACCAGACCTAGGAATCGAAGCTCCATGAGAATGGATTATTATACAGAAAAATCTTTTCATGAAATAGAACTAGTTTTGTCTAGGCGCTCGTGTTTTACCTAATTTTTAATCCTTTATATACGAGTATAAACAAAATACGAAAGCGATAAAAATATTCTCGGTCTGTAATTACCCCTCCTGAACAGAAGGTCTAACTAGCTAAATGTCCATGTAGCAAAACGTCCAACTATCAGATGGTCTGTATAGCAGCACATCTATTTAGCAAATCGTCAAAATCTCAAAATGTCTGGATACTCAGGCACAAAATTCAACACACAAATTGCATCGAAAGGGAAACGGACTCTTCATTATAATATGGTCATACAGACTTGTACATACAGAGTCTTTGGTCGATGTACTCGTAGCGCAAGATTAGACCCTCACACAGAATCAAGAAATTATTAAAGATAATTATAAATCAAAGTCATACAAAAATCGGATCGCATTCGCATCGTATACTATAAACAGCCCTTTCCACACGACTCCCTCTTTTACAGGAGCTCGTTAAGACACATTCATGTTTGCCATCGTAACGGATATTTTAGTCATCCACCATTCACCAACCAGCATTAACCACCGTTCCGCTGTTGCTCGGCAATCGTTACATTTATTTATAATAACTTTGTTTGTCGATCACTCGCTGTTGGGAATTGCCCTTAATTCTGCCAGATTGTTTAGGATTGTTACACACGAACACACTGCTTACAATGACACAAGAAAACAAAAACGTTCATTGTTATTGTGGGTTTAATAAGTTTTTAAACACACATAAAATTCTTCTGGCTCGCTTGCACAAGATATCACTAAAATATGCGTTTAACGCTAAGCATATTTAAAACATCAATCTGTCTCTGTCATTTTCAAACGATTGACTGAAACGGAACGATGATTTACTTCATTTAGCGCTAAATGCATTTAGTGATTTGTATTGCAAGCGGGCAGAGTAGTGATATCAAGAATTTGATTGCTCAATACATTATAGGATAAAATAAAGTAGTTGTAGTCTTGTTACTTATTTCTTTTGTACATAATTATTTATATGAAATAGGCGTTGCTGCGTATTCCCAAGGGGGTCGTAAGAAGTGAATAAGGGTTAACATTAGGTGGTGGTCAGCAAACATAAATAACATCACGTCCCTTTAAAATTCTGCGAAAACTGTACACGCAATTGCACTAAAATAAATGTTACATTTCCAAAACATACCTTAAATTATAAATCAGGATTAATTCATTTAAAAAAACATGTTTATATTGGCAATATAAAAATGTTATGCACAGCTTTTTATCGCTTTTCCAAATAATTTAAATGAGGAGAAAAACTTAATTAATTCACTTATGCGACAACAGTTGTGCCACTTTCTGATACTATGTATATCTCGGTGTACACAATGCCTTACTAAAATCGTCTTGATAAATTACAAATAATGTATCAGCTCAATGTTATTTTAGTCCCACTTTTATTGATACTGGGATATATATTTATGTTTATAGCGTCTGTGGGTAGTTTCTGGTTGAAAAGTGGCGAACCGGGAGATTGTCGAGGGCATTGGAAGTCGACTGAAGTCGATCGAGGGACGTGAGTGGGAGAGGGTTAGCGAAGATATGTGTGGGTTATTATTATGTAATTATACTGTATTATACCTACTTTCGCCTTATAAATAAGTACCTACCTAAGTTGGATAATCAATTGAAGTTTGCGTTCATCTTGAATGGAACCCTGTATTCATTAGTTTGTTACTCTGTTTCCGAATGTATTTAATGAGATAGTGATACCTACAACAAGGATGCATAATATTTGTGTGGTTTAGTCTATGAAGTACCTATAACTATCTAATGCGAAAGAAAATAAAATATGATTCTGATATTAATTTTTGCAACATAACCTATATTAGATTAATTTCTGCAATATTCCTCAAATTATCATTACCATTTTCTATATGAAATCGTTTTTCAATCACACAAAACAAACGATTGACGCACTTAAAAAACAATAGCCTCACTAATCTAAAGCGACACAGTTTCCGCTCAATTTGAGTGCTTACCCGACACCAACCTAGGTGGGTTTAAAACTCATTTCTTTACCACAAACCAGAATTTATTGACCCCTCGAAGTGTGCCTTTTATTCTCACAGTATACAGACTGGACAGGCCAAGTGACATTGGTTCGTTGCATTAGGAAAGCGACTCACGTCCGCTCTGATCTCACGTGCTTTCGAAATTGGCGAGTCGAACGGAAATGTTCCCGTAAGTCTACCGTGTGTACGCCGCCTAAAATTTTTGTACAATTTCTTAGAAGAAAGGTTTTTTTTGGAATGTTTTGAAAATGAGAGTTTACTATTATTGTGTTTATTTTTGGATTGTTTGAACGTGTTTTGCCTACTTATTTAATTGAGATGAGAATTTTTCGTGTTGATTTTAAAGCACGTTTTCTAAAAAAACTTGTCTGTTGATTTTTAAGAACGTTATTTTCAAGCGGAAGGTAGGCACACCTATTAATGATAACATGAGGATGTGACCTTGTGAATAAGATCAAAGTTATTTTTGCATTATTGAATGCTAAATCAACACTTATGAAAATTACCACCATAATACCGCGTAATTATGTGTGCAAAGCCCTGGTCACTGCTCTATAGTCACTTTAATTTCAATAATCTGTATGTTTCCGTATCCGCACGTCAATGCAGCCCGTTTATTTAACAGCGCTCCCATTCAGCACAGTCGGGTAAAAAGTAAGCCTCTTTTTAAATCACGAGTAAGCCGACCACGCTTCACAGCCGCTTTACAGATTTTTCAGCGGCTTAGGGATCGCTGGATGGCAGTTTAAATCGCTTTAAAAACTTTTTATTGAATTAAAATGCAAAGTTAACGTGAAGTATGTTTTATCAACTACAGGAAGGTCTGATTTTGAGAAGGAATTTCCATCAAGCATCGATACCTAATAATAGAATAGAATAGATACTCTTTATTATGTACACCATAAAAATAATAACACCGATTATTAATAGCATTTTTTTAACCCGACTGCAAAGAATGTGTACATATTATTGTCGAAATCATACTATTATGAAATTCGCCTTTTTTCAAACTTGTAATACTAATACTTTGGAGCAAAACGCTTTAAAAATTTCGAATGTGTGTGTACATATTATTATTTACAAAATATCGTTATTATCATGTAGAATTGTAGATAGTTGCATCGTATCCTTTGTTCTGTATTCGCCTTCCTGCCAGGTTACAAAGCATACAAATTATTTCTCTATTCTCCATAGTGTACTGTTTTAAATGCATAATTATTTATTTCCGTACGGAAGCCGGAATCCCTACATAAGTAAACTTGTGAAAATGTATTGTGGTCGGGAACATTATATTACTACTATTTCAAAGGAGGTAAACATTGATAAAAAAGTACCAAACAACTTTATGAGCCTTTAATTTAGCACTAAAGCAAGGTCTTTCTAATTCAACTAGGTATATGTTTCTTTAGATCTAATTATTGATTCATATTTGCATGGTTTTCCATTCTACTTGAAAGCGAATAATGAGTATTTTATACGGAGCGGCTGCCATTTGATCTCACAACCCCGTTAAACGTGAACATGTAAAAAAATCAATGCAACTTTTTTATCTTCTAACTCTATGAACTTTTAAGCTACAATAAACGCTAGATTTATTCGCTTCTCGCACATCTCAATCAACAAGCAAGCAGAACGTTTCCGAAAAACCCTGAAAAATGTGCAAACGCATATTTTTTCTAAAAACTCCAACTAAACTAGACAGAGTGGGTGTGCTTTATGAAATATCGCAGTTTTCAGCTTATACAGTCGTTCGATATTTTCAGCGGCTAGTTTCAGCCGGGCATTTATCTACGAGTATAGGAGTATAGATAGGCATTTTTATATCCCTCGTGAGTTATGATCATCCCGGGCGGAGAGATGTTTATAATGAATTTTGTGGGGATATAGTCGAGTGGATTTTTGTTAGGGGCTGATTTAGATCTTTAAACAATGGTCGAGGATTGAGGGTCCGTTGGGGTTGATACGGAATACGGTTATAATGCAACAGTTTGTTTTATGTCAAAGGCTTTTTGGCCAGAACGCTACTCAAAAGTGACGTGTTACAACTAGGTAATAACTCGATGTATTTCAGACTGAAATACTAGAATAGAATATTTATTTATTTGCTCGGAATGTAGGTATTTACAATAAGATGGTTACAGTCATATTACAGAATCCTAGCACATTCTACCATTTAGGCATGCAAACATTGATGCAGTGCAGCATCAAAACAATACAAACTTACAACTAAATTAAAAACATTCAAACATTAATACACAACTAAAATTTATCAGCTAAAAAATCCGATACAGAGTAGTAACATTTATTTAATAGAAAGCAGTTGGTTTGTTTTTGAAAGTTGTTACTGGTTCCTCTTTTATTGATTTAGGAATGTGGTTAAAAACTAGTGCTGTGACGTTCTGGCTACTCATTGGTGGCTTGAGTATGTAACACGTTAATGTTGAGTAGCGTGGTGGAACAACGGCCTGTGAACGGCGAGTGTTTTGAACGTGATTACGGTCGCCTATGTAGATCCTCATCACTCAAGGGTGTAATGTTGACTTTAGAGACCACGTTGAAAACTGTCAGTGCTTATTTCACGGAAGCTATTACATAAGCCGAGACACGAAAATATTCGTGGCACAAATTAGTAAAAGTAATAATAGGAACAGGAGTTGCATTATAATAACAACCAAATGAACCAACAAACAAAGTGATTCATTGTATTACAACAAATCAATGATGTGCTGTAAAATTACAACTGTAAACTCATACGCCAACTTGTCAACAACAAATAAACACCAAACGACACAATTACAGCGCACAAAACGAAAATTAATACAAAATCAAAATCAATACGACTATTAACCCAAATTAAAACCATATCCACGTTTAATTAATTCATTTAAAAGGCAAACAGAACAAAAAATCATTTTACACTATATTACTTCCAATATCTGGTGTACAATCAAACCAATAATTTCACTTTGGGACAAAACAAAACGTTGTATTTAACGGCTGCCACTGCGGGGAGGGTTGTACCCGCGTAATTAAATCTGAAAATCATCGGAAACGTATTAATTGTTAAGCTGGGGCCAGGAAACTAGCGGTGGTGGTGACGTGAGGAACGTAAGTAATGGCGAAATATAAAAAACAAAAACTTAGTAAACTGTACCACTGATCAAAATAAGTTTTTTGTGTAATAGTTTACTACCAACATTTATTCCATCATACAGCTGTCTCTAATTCCCGTCTAATGTTAATGTTTTTTTTTCTTATCTTATTTTGCAAAGGCCTCCCCTTTTTCCTTCCAGACCCTGTCTTGTGCGACCTCTGGCCATGTTGGCCCTGCAAACATTAGTAGATCGTCACACCACCTTGGCCGTGGTCTACCTCGACTGCGATGTCGACACGATCGCAAAAAAAAAACCTTTTAAAGGAAGATGTATGAGAATCATCCCTTGCCAACTCTCGCTATAATCATAGCCCGCAGCAGTCCCCGTTACTCATGAAGTCAATGAGATCGCTTTGATGTGACAACCAGATAAATTGGTACTTAGTTTTTTGTCCCTGCATCAAGGTCATGTGAAGAAAAATATCCTATGGAGCTATCTTGAAGGACAACCTGTGCAAGATCGTCCTTTACGAATTACTTGTGATTATCAAAATGTCTCTATTGCTTATATAATTTAATTCTAATATTAAGTGTATATTTTCTTATTTCAGGTATCAACTCGATGATGTCGCTACGTAGACACCTACAACAACAAAAAAGATTGCCTATAAATATTTATTATCATGTTCCCAGCTTTAGAGAGAAAGTTGACAAAATTGACTTTTAAAACTGGTGCGTAGACTGCGCGCGGCTGAAATCGGAACTAATCGTATGTTGCCGTCTTGTCGTTTATGTAAGGTCAAATAAGGTATAGAATTATTTAATTAAATAATATAGATTTAACAGCATAGAACTAAGAACGCCAGCAGTTGCGCACAGACTTATTTTGCGCGCACTCTAGCTATAATATTTGGCTGTAGTTTAGTATAAGCATGCACATACACGCTCACACGCATTTGCATTTCATCCTTTTATATACAAGTTTTTCTTTGCTCTGTGTAAGTAGAATAATTAAAAAAAAAAAACTTGTGTGCTTTACGCAAATTGTATACAAATAAAATCTCCTATAAACCTCCGCTAGTTTCGTGGCCCGCCACAGTCCCGATGATGCTCATTAAGGCAATGAGTTCAGTCTGATGTGACGACCAGATAAATTGGCTCTTAGTTCACTTTCTACTGTTTATGGCTATTAAGGACTTGTTACAATGTAAATAATGGCGAAGTTTGTTTGTAGTAGGATTTAATTTTAGTAGGGTTTTGTGATTTTGTTTTAGAGACAACAATTATTATTGAAATGATATCGAATTTTTTATTTTTATTATTCTTTAGGCACTAGGTTTAACCAGTACTCGCTTGGTCATCTGTCGGTACAAGATCGATAGGGTCTAACCACTGGATCCTTACTAGTAAATAACGCGCTAGTAAGTCGCATCGTGTACGGTCTGACTACGCATTGGTGATTTGAGTCTTTAACTGGTAACTTTGAGTAGCGTCATCGTGAACGGACTTAGTTTTAATCTTGCTGTGGGTTTGTTCGAAAAGACAATTATGAAAATAAGATTTTATTATGAACAATCTCGCCTGGCTGCATGTAAACTATACTGGGTCATGCTTTTCCCAAGCGGAGTGAAACTCTGTATCGATATCAGGCAGGATTTTTCACTAAAAATATTTCGGCGCACAAAAAAATATCTTCAGTTCCGCAGAGTGCGCTCGTGTATCACATACCAACGCTCCTGTGTTCCCGGTAGGGGTAGGCAGAGGTATGCATCTCTGTTTATTCCTCTGTGTATCCAAATATGGGTATACAGTACACTCACAAATATATTGGGTGAAGTCTCAAATATGTTGGGTTTCCCGTTAATAATAATCTGTCCTATATCTTCCCACATATCTATATTACATACCAACAGTAGGTACATTACGACGTAGGTAGGTACATGCTGTAGAGTCATCATCAAATAATAGCAATCAGTTCCGCTACGCATAGTCGTTGATCTACAAAATGATCGTTCGCTGACATTTCAATAGGCCCCATTACATTGACTCGGGAATCGAATTTGTGACCGAGTACAGCATTAATATTGTATTAACGAAATTAACTAACTATAATAAAGTAGATATTAGTTTAGTGATTGAAAATCAAGGTTTCAGATGGATACTTACACTTTTTTTAAAGTTTTATCTTCACGATGAATTTATCATGAATCAAAAACCGGTACATTAAACAATCGTGAAAAATAATCATATTCATCTTTCTTGGTAATACAGCGAATTCATTGTCCAAGAGAAGTCGTCTTGACATAGCTACCATTAAAAAAAAATTAAACCAGTCATTACATACGACAGAGGATATTGAAGGACTTTTATGACAGCCGCGGAAAGAAAGAAGAAATAACTTTCCGACAAGAAAAAAACACCTTTACCAGTAAATTCAAAGAAAGATCAAAATTCACACACAAGCTACCAACATCAAACGTTCGCTAAATCACACTGTTTTAACAACAAACCAGTTTCAGCATTAACATTAACCAAATTAACTATAACATAAGGCATAGCACACACAGTTAGCCTCTCCCGATGGATAAATTGAATTACATCAGACCCGGTTTAACCCGATTAAAATCTGCAAGCGCGGCGCGGATTGGATTGTGAACGAACGTTACGTGTTGCCGCTCAACTATTTTTACAACTAGCGTAAATTGGTTTGTTGTAATGAATTGTCCGTGTGTGCAGGGGTTTATGTGTAGGTTTTCAGTTCGAATTAACTGTGTTAGTGAAGACTGTTGAGTGGTGGTTCTGTTCCAGTTGACTGGAAAAAGATTTGGAAAGTTATAGCTTGGTTGATTTTGATTGAAGTTCTTCTTAAAAGTTTAAAAGTTTTTCACATAAATGTTTAGTCTGTAAAAGGTGAATCTACGTTTTTTACACTTTTAACCGAATGGTGAATAGCATGACAAGCTATAATGTTCCCACTGCCGGGGTTACAGGTCCCCTCTCTGTGAGTGGGACTGGGCCGTATTCCAGCACGCGGGCCCAGTTCGTGTTAGTAGATGTCACATGTTTCCGAATTTTTGGTTCTAGGACATGCCGCTTTGCTCCGGAATGGTGAATGCCCACTTACGAATTAAACTGGATGAAGGTAAGTTGAGATTGTCATAGCTAGTTGGTCACGAGGTCGACTTATTTATGTTCAAAAGCAACCTAATCATACTGTGATAGTGATAAAAAGATCTCCTGCTTCATTAGGTGCCGTGAATATATGCAGTGAGTCTTCGCGCGAAATAACTAACGCTGACTAGGGATCCTTAGGCTCGTGAGGTAGAGAAAGCTAAGCAGGACAACCTATGGTAAGTCTAAGTATAAGTAAAGAAATGCCAAAAAACTGCCAATTAATTGTATACCTAGTTTAACTTAAAGAAACGGCGCGAGCGTAATGGTAATTGGGAGGGTGTGGCCAGGAAAACACAGTTTATGTACGTACACAGTACACACCGCACACACGACTACAGAGTAGGGAAACACAGAGTAACAGGGGTCAATGTACTGGGGGATATTGGATGACTTGTGATCCTGCAAGGGCGGAAAACTTAACAGCAAAAATTATCTGATGATTTCAGATGTTCTATAATAAAGTCCATCCCTATGTTCTTCTTCAATGTGATATATAATGAAATATTTACATTTTTTGGTGTTGGAAAAAAGTCATGAGTTTACACACATGGCGAATGTAAGGTGTACTGATCAATTAAGGCCTGTGTTCACCAACATTTAAACCACCGGTTACGTATTAAACAGTTGGTTTATGTCAAATTTCCAAAGGATTTTTTATATTATGTAGAACTGATTAAATATCTAAACAGTTGATTTAAATTTTGGGGAACACATGCCTAAATACATTTCAGCTTTAGTCGGGTAGCACAATGTTGTCGTTATTGAAAAAACAAAACACATTCATAATTTGGTTTATACGAAATTATATTTAGAACAAATACGTTGACAGATCTTATGTATCCTTGACAACTGCAGGGGTTTGAGAAGTCATTAAAATTATATGTGGTTACTTTCATCAAACATTTTGCCGTAAAAGCACGGTACAGTAACATCCGTAAAGAAAATGCTCGTGCTCGTGTTTTTTTAATAAAAGAACGCTTTAGTTTATAATCCTTAGCAACTTAACTATTAAATAAGTAATAATATAATTATTAATAACATAATCTTATTGCGATACTCGACGTCCAACTAGGTGTGATTCCTAAAAAAGAAGCCATTTCTGTTTTTTCTTTTGCTTCCTTATTAGGTATTGTGGAGATTTTTGCCATCATGATAAAGCGATGACCTTCTCATTCTAAGAGGCACTGTCTCTAGTATTTATCATGATATCAAATTACTCCCTCGTTGAAATACAGGTAGTGTCTTTTACTTTAACACCACCTCATTTAAGACTATATTACTACTACTCTTCCTCTGACTGATTTGTAGACCATTTTCTATTTTGTTAAGCACCTGGTACTTGTTGACAGGCCTACACTGTCTTCCCATACCTACACTGTGATTTGTAAATATTGTAAAAGCTAATTATTTGTAAAAGAGTAACCGTGGAGTTTCTTGCCGTTTCTTCTCCATAGGAAACGACGAATTGTGCATCTAGCTTCAGACGTTTCATAAGTGCCCATGTACGTCCATGAAATAATATATTTTGATTTTGGTTTGTTCCTAGTCTAATCGGTCAAACTCTCTGTCCCGACGCTACTCTGTGCAATATTTCACGCACCAGTAAGACATAGTGTACAATTATCACTAATTCGGTAATGCGATGGCTGTCAATCTGTGTGTCAATGTCTCTATGCTGTGGTTAGGCTGTAACGCTACATGACATGGGCGGAGCCAAATCATAATGTTTTCCTCAAAAAATGTTTGAATTGTATTAGTTAAATTGCTGTTACGACAGGTTAATGAGTTCGAAAACCAGTACCTATACTAGGCGGTTCCAGAAATTAACTATATAATTTCTGAGTAAACTACTATTTACTATACATATCTGTCTATTATCAAACGAAGCCCAAAAAGTAAAGACTTATAGTTAAAGAAGCAACCCTTTTTAAATTTCAATTCCCAGAAAGTTGTAAGATTAATTAAGTACACTATTACGAATAATTAACACCAATTTTGACAACTAATTGTTTCTAAACAACTTAACTAGCAATTATTTTGCGATCTCTTTCATATTACAACCAAAAAACTTCGCTTCAAAAACTAACACATACGAACTCTTATAATTAACTAATTCTTATTAAGGTGCCGAAGCGTCCGTTTATTAAAAGCGTATTAGTAATAAAATATGTATTTCAGCGTGTTGAGCGGTGTAATTAAAGCCTTATTATATGAGTACATGTTTGCTTGGAGGGAGAACTCGAGTGAGTAATTATAAACTAGATGGTGGATGTAATTGGTGGGTAGGCAGAGTTTCAAGTGTGTTGAATTTCTGGGCCGAAATGAGATTATTTCCACACGAGTAGGGAAGATGATGTTGTAGTATTTCTTTTTTAACAGATGTGACTAACATTTGAGTATAATTAGACCACAACTCTGAGAATTTGGAAAACAAATCACGAGATATTGATGATCTACGTTGACACTAGTGGCCATAAAGTCATTAAAAACAGATATCCGCAAATGATGCACACAGTCGTACACTAAGTTACTAATGAACAACTGCATAAACAATTTTATTCGTGATCGCACTTTGTTATGACTCAAAGCACTTTAATGGGGCCATTAATTGTACACGTTTTAAGAAACCGGTCAATCAGTCTCTTGTTCATTCAATGAGCCAAATTCCTATGGAGAAGATCGGTAAATAAATGAAAAGGTTAATCTTTTGTTGATATCCGACGATTCTTGACGCTATTCCTTTGACTTACACTACGTCATTCGGGGAATGAGTGGCTTACGTATTTTTGTCGAGATCGGTACAGAACATGGCACATATTAAGGAGACGTCTCAAGAATTTGTTTAAGCGCACATATCCTTCTCATTAGCCGCCTCTCATTAACCTACACTATCAATATAATGACGCACCGTAAATCACTCGACACCATACTATAGATTGATTTACTATCCACTGCTGGTCGTTTATCAATCGCTCCCCTAATTATTGAAGGAAATACGCATTGTAGCGAAAATGTGACTAATTGATCGTGATGTGTGAGCTCGGATTTGTTTTGTTGTGATTTTGACTTGTTAAGTAACTGAGTATGTTTATAAGATCTTGAATTGATTGTAAAAATATTTCGAAACGTGTCGGATGAAGTCTTAAATGTGAACAAAAGTGCTTATTTATGTAGAACCTAAAGATCAGCGTTACGATAAATAGGCAGGGTTCCTATTTGTAGTTAATATTTATATTTTATTAGCAAAACACAAATAGGTAGTATACCTACGACGTAACGGTTATAGTTGGGAATCAAACGAGCTTACCTGCTAAGCGAAGTCTTGGTTCTAATTCTATGAACGGCTATCTGAACATTATAATGTGTCTATCTGAAAAATAAAGGCGATGTTATACCCTTGTGTGTTAGAATTAAAAAATACTACTCTGTCAACTAATTATATTTCAGATAGCTGTGAAATAAAATTGAATCTTGAGAAAGGCTGCCGTTACTAATGTACAAACACTGAGTACTTTAGAAGATTAGTTGTTAGTAGGTAGGAACGTTGTTATGTTGGTAACGCATTACCTACTGGTACTTAGGTACTCCTGTGTATCTCTCGAATTGAAGTATACAATACAATGGGCGAGATTTAAAGCCACGATAATTTGGTAGCACTTGCAATCAAATGCAGGAAGTTGGGATGTTGTCGCATTTGAATCTTAAAGGATTTTTATATGTTTTTGACGTTAAATCCATTCAGCACACGATTGCGTGATTATTTCAAAAGATACAAAGATCTTTCATTCTTGTTTCTCATGTTACAGCATGCCATTTTGTACTCCAATTTTATTAAGCACTAAAATTACTCAATCGAGTTTAACGATCGCCAGAGACAAACATTGGCTATACACACAGAGACTATAAATTATTTTAGCGTCCATGGAGCATAGACATGTAGATTTCCTTAATCGCCGTCATGGCTAGCGGCTATCGGACGCACGTTTAGGAGACGTTGGCTTAGGAAGGATAAGACTGATTAAAATGATATTGTTTTATACCTTTATTGACAAGTTATTCTAGATGTTATATCTCTATACGCACGGCAGCTGTAGAAGAATAGTAACACAGTACATTAGCACAAAATTAATACAGTACCCCTAAAGTACCATCGTGGACACTGGCGGTGGACCACTTTGCAACCTGAGTAAGGTTGCAAAGTGGTTCACCTAAGGGTGAAAAGTGGTTCACCGCAAATGTTCGCGGCTGTACATATGAAGGTACATTATGTACCTCTAGTGTACTTTATCTCCTACAAATTGAAACAAAACGCGCTTTCGAAAATACCAGAATACCAACACACGCCGTCATCATTATCATTTCACCCCGGTGACGTCCACTGCCTACTATACCGTCCATATATCTAATTAATGACAACACCTATCAACACACACCTTATCTACTCGTATTATTCATTTAATTCACACTATTTTTATTGTCACCGCCCGCTACCATCCTTGCGCACTGGCTCGTATTAGAAACCACGCCATGAGTATCTTGGTTTAGACATGTTGACACTAGCCTATTTTAAGGTACCATCCACACTATCCGTAAACGCGACGTGCCTGGGCGTACGCGTGGCGTCTAAAGGCGGTGTATTTGCGCGTCACACGCAGTACCGCTGTGACCCAATTAACTGACGCGCACATCTGTGTGTCGCATCCACGTTGTTATGGATACTGTGGAAAGATATATGAACGTTGCGTTTCGTACACAGAGTGTGCTTTCGGCCTTAAAATTGGAACGAGAAGAAGTTTTATCGTGGGAGAGATAGTGTAACATTGACGAAATATTGTTAGGGTATGATAAATCAATAACTCAATTCAAGCATGATAATTTTTGTCTTCTTATATTTTACAAACTGCGATGTTCAAATTTATTTTGCCAATGGCTTCAATAACTTGTTATTTTTTATGATGAATATGAGGTAGATATAATTATTAGGTAACCACTGAAAGTGTTCTAGGTTCTTTGTGGCTTTCAGAAAATTTTGGGTACTGTGGTACATCGTTCATGTGAGAGGAACTAATTCGCATGTTAGTGCACCAAGGAGGCAAGATTCAGACAGGAATATTTTCTGCGCCACAACACGTAAAAAACGTGACCTCTGTGCCAAGATTTTCCGTAATAAAAACACCATTACAGAAACTTTTATTTACAATCTTTGAATTCCCATCACAAAAACCAAAACACACACAAAAATTTAATACGATCAAATAATCACCAGCATTATCCACAGAATTGAGTTGGCAAACATTAAATTAATCTATATCGGTCGATCAGTTCCCGAGGTTGGCTCACACGTACGCACATTTAGATCAGCTACGAGATATACGACTATACAGAAGAGGAGCAGAAGGATTGATCCATGATACTTACCCAAACACAGCTGCTACTCATATTATATCTGCGAAAGTAACTCTGTTTGTCTGTCTTTTCACACCATAACAGCTGAATCGATTTCGTTGAAATTTGGCACTCAGATAGACTATGATTTGGGTTAGGCAGGATAATCCCGGTACTACGTTCCCGTGGGATAAAATTCGAACACATCGCGGGCGAAGTTGCGGGCAAAAGCTAGTAAATAAAATATGTCATGAATTTCTCACTAGCAACCAGAAAGGGCAACTCTCTTAATCAAAAAAGCGACCAAGTGCGTTACAATTCCAATAGTCAGTAGAGTCGGACTCGCACTCGAAGAGTTCCGTACCGGGCCGAGCAAAAACGCCGAACAATACACATTTCTTATATGGGGATCCTTACATTTTTAACTGCATTCTATGTGAAATTTTTGTTATTATATCGGCCATAGTAGTACACGCTCTGTGAAAATTGTAAGCGTCTACCTATACGGTTTAAAAGATAAAGTCCTGTGACAAACGGACAGGTGGCCGGACGGACAGTGGAGTCTTACTAATAGGGTCCCGTTGGCACCATTTGGGTGCGGAACCCTAAAAACGTTCAAATTGTAGTCGCAATCTCATTTAAGCGACAAGTAATGTCAAAAACTTGTCAAAAATTAAGTTGTTGTAACAGATTGAGACTGACATTAGAATGTGAACGTTCTTAAAACACAGGAATTGCACATCTGGAGTCTAAATTTGTGCAATAGGCTCACCCCCTACATAACTTGCACATAGCTGGCGAAATTAATGTGGTGTACACTGGTCGACATCTCGGTGTTCAACAGAGAGCGCGCGACGCGTCGCGATATCGCGACAATGTAGCCGTAGCTTTATGAAATTTCTAGCTAGTACCTAATAGCAAGGAAAAAAATGAGGAACCGAATGTTAATCTTTAGGTTCCTATAATGGTGAATAAATGAGCACAATATCAACTTATCTTTTTGTTTGCACGTGTTTCTGTAACATTTTTAAACCATTCTTATTTCATGAACGTCAAAATAAAAGCTTGAACCTTTTCCACATCCATGTTTATTGTGTCCGAAGCGATTAGCAGCGTACTCGACCTCGTTAGATGAAAGAAGCTATTCATTGGGACACATTAAAATTACGATTTATAGACGAGTGCGATGTTTACTATGCATGCACTGATTGCTCGCAGATTGTACTTATTTTGGTGGGATTTCGAAATGATGCAGGAGCTGGTTTTGAAAATTAAGTAATTTATAAATGACGAGTTTCGACTCGCGAGTTCGTCCGCGTGAAATTTCTTTCATAAAATATATCGTATGACACTCGACAATACTGTAGCTTACTACCCATTAGTGAAAGTTTTATCGCAATCGGATTAACTGTGGCATCGTATAAAATACGAACAAAGATTGATTTTTATACAATATTATATATTAGATGGATTGAATGCCCCCGGGTTTCGGGGTTAAGAACCAAGCTTGCACCAATATAAATCTGCTTCAATACATAGTTTCCTACGTTTATTTTAATTAACCCTAGACATCACTGAATTATGTGAAAAAAAAAACTGAAATCGTCACACTTAGTGAGCAAGTGGTGTGAGGCTGGTTCCCTTGCTGTGTAAGAAGATAAATCTAAACCTGTTTTGGTTTGACATCTATTAAGGATACGTTAGCCCAGCAGAAGAAACATCAAAATATTTAAAAGATAATGAATGAGTGGTATCAGATACAGATTTTAAATATGACATAACTTAGACTGCCTAACTGATCTAGTGGTCGCAAGCGCTACTGCTGCGCATGAGGTGTTGGGTTCGATTCCCAGGTCGGGTTAAGTGTTATTGGATTTTCTATCTAGAATTTCTCAGTAGCAGCCCGGAGTCTGGATTTGAGCCCTGTTGATGGCAATGGTTTCGCCGCCTATTACATGGGACTTGAACATAACTGGCGAAATGTGCGTGTACTATAAGGTATACCTCTGCCTAACTTATCAGGGATTACAGTCGTGATGTAGCATTAAAGCCTAAGGAGTTATGTATAACACCTAATTGCAGAAGTGCCAACAATTCACGATATTATGGTAACAGTAAGAGCGAGTCCCAAAACCGAGTTCAAACGCTAGTTACAGTAATAGCGCATACTGCACACTATAGTTACCGGATCGGTTCGTACGAGCTCCGATGTTCACCGGAATAGTTACACAACTTCTAGGCTAGTTTCTGTGAACACTGCCGGACGAGAAAACTGTGCCGGGACGGTTTTATTCAGGTTTTTTTTATCCGATTTGGTTGAGTATTTTTTGTTCAAAAAATAAAAGTATAAAAACTAAAACCCAACTACGGCAAAAAAGTCAACTACGATGACTTGTTTATACGTTTTTAGTTGACTTTTTTGCCGTAGTTGGGTTTTAGTTTTCATACTTTTATTTTTATTTAAATTATTTTGGGGTCATAATATATACCTATATTTTTGAAATGTGCTAATTAAGCCATTTGATTTGATACTCAATATGACACTATTTTTTTTTTTTTGTTCATGACTTTTTGTCTTTTAGAGGGCGCCATATTCAATTTAATGTGACGACACATAGCCTATACATACACCAGCGGACGACCGAGACGCTTCCAACGATACCTTATTTGTCAAATTATGATGCCTCCTTTTTGCTTCACCGTAGTCGGGTAAACATTATAAAACTGTCGTTCAAATTGTATGCCTTACTGAGCCACTGAGCTGAGCATAAATCAGCCCTTTCTCAATCTGTTTAACTTCTCTTAGAATGGCTGCCTGTCGACTGTTGAGCTTGAAGTCCTGAGTTTGATTCTTGTGTCGGGAAAGTGTTACAGGTTATTAGGTAATTCTTAGAAACAGCCAAAGTTTTGATTTGAAGGTACACCGTTAATGCCCATAGGCTCGCCCCTTGTAAAATGGAACTTAAAACATAAATAGCGAAGTTTGGGTAAGTATAATATACTATACAAACAACTCTCCTAACTGAGAATGGCGAGATGTTTTGAAACTATTATGTTCTTCCAAAACGTGAGATCAAGAAACACAACACAGAATTCAAAACAACCTCGCAAATGAGATGCTTGTTAGTTTTCAATGCCACACTTAAAACTTTAAACATAAAAACATGTCCCATAAAAGTGGGTCATTTATTTGTCCCCAACAATACACAGCAAGTAACATAAGTGGCGACTGTCGGTACACTGTAGTGCAATAGAGTTTCTTAACTATTCCCCATTCGGACGGCTGCACACTTTATTGTGCTAACTCCCGGGATTTCAATGAGATGATTTCTCGAGGGAAAGACTCAAAGGCTGTGAGGGTTTTATTATTTTAACTGAAGATAATAGAAGTTTTGCTAAGAAACCATAATTGTGATACGCATATACTGACTTCGTAAGTAAGTTTACTTCAACTTTCCATGTGTTACATGAGGAAATTAATAAGGGCCACCTCTTTGCTAATAGTAGGTTTGTTTTTCGACCAAAAACTGATGAGCTAATTTAAAGCGCTACAAGATCTTTATGGCTCGCACCAAAATAAACTAAAAAAACTAACGCAGCCATCTTGTTTTTTTAATACATTTCCCTGTGACATTTCACAAAACAACTGCACAACTACAGCCGGGGTGTCAACGTGATTCGAGCAACAAAAGATCCTTGGATGGTATAGGCCTGACTTGACTGTCTGATAGGCTTTTATGGAATTCAAAAGGCTGGGCAGCTGTACCTACCCCCAATCAGAATCGAATTCGTCTGTTAAATCTCGATCGGTGAAAATAAATGATCCTGTTAATAGTAGCCATTTGGATGCTCTAGTTCACCAGATACTGTACCTAGTCATGTTAAAAGAGCTCGACTAACTTAGGCATTATCAGCTTATAACGTTCCCACTGCTGGGACACGAGCCTCTTCTTGGTGAGAGGGAGTGGGTCCACCACGCGGGTTCAGTGCGGATTAGTAGATGTCACATGTCTTCGAAATTTTAGTTCTAGGACATGCCGGTTTCCCTGCGATATCATTTACTGTTTTGACAGCAGTGGTGATGATAATAATTTACATAGTATAGCGCCTGTCTGGGTTCGAACCTATCACCTACAACTCAAAAGAGCTCGACTAACGGGCAAGCATCCAAGATCCAATAACTTACATCAGAACACAACAATGAAGTTCTTCCATAAATCGTGGCTTCCATTTGGGCACAATGTCGCAGGTAAATGAGTATTTTCGTCGACTGGGCTGGGCAAACAATAATGGGCAATTCCGAGTAATGACCGCGGTATGAACGGTACACTCGCTGGCGAATGTGGCAATAGATGAAAGTAATAATATTATGATACCAAAATACTTTCCTACAACTTTTTGGAATGGGCAACTAGCTTCATCTTTCTGATTCCTTTGACAATTCAAAAGTGCCTGTAAATGGTTTACTTGCAATAAATGCTTTGAATTTGAGTATGCGCAGTCTATCTTTGTACCAATATTACTGAATAAAGGCTTCTTGTTTTGTAAAAAAATCTGTTCTATGCCAAACTTTTTTATCAATTGTGTAGGTACACATGGGCTTAGCAAATTTGCAAACATGGTGCCTTCAACAATTCTTATTTTCCAAAGGTAGATAGGTACATTTCTTGAAAACATAATTATGAGAGCCGAACCAATATTCCCTCCACGTGTACTCTCTACTAGTATCCCTGCCGAGCCCTTTAAATCACATAATCACGGCGTGTCGCAACGGCTCAGCGGTTAATAGAGCATACTGTCCAATACGGGGTACGTGAGTCATTGATTTAACTTCAATGTTACGTGCCAGGCCGTGACACGACGCACAGAGTTAAGTTAAGGTAGGAAATGGTTATAATTGCTTGTTTTAAGTTTCTAGATTCCAGAGAGTTGATAGTTAGTTATACCGACCTGTATCTGTCCAACTACAGTACAAATGCCACATAGCATCACGTCTTGTTGCCGGAAGGGTAAGGCAGAAGTGTACCTTTAGTACACTAACATTTCGCCAGCTATGTTTAAGTCCCATGTAATAGGCGGCGAGCATATTGCCATCAACCGGGCACAAATACAGACTGCGGGCTGCTACAGAGAAATTCTAGCAGTAGCACTTGCGACCAATAGACAAATGAGGCAATCCCTTCTACTAAATAACATCACGGGTGATTTTACAACAAACTTTTAAAAGATAGACCGACAGGCATCTGTCGAAATACGATACTAGAAGTGTACTTTTCTTTACTTTGTAAAGCTTAACGTTACGCGCGTTATTTAAGACAGTTGACACTCAATAACACCTACAAAAACAAACCCTTAATCAGTGAACACTAAGTCAAGTCTAAAACCAAAATGGCCACCCGAACTAGCAACAAAGGTACTTACTTACTCCCATGCTTTATGGGGACATTTTCTTAGCTCTAACCATCCCTGTTGACTTTTAAAGCAGGCCATAAACTAGTCCATAAGATAATTTAAAACACCCGGGCGGGCGATGCCGTGGGATAAAGCTAGCAGCGATATATCACCGGTCGGAACGCCTTTACAATGCACTCAGACGTAGGTATAATTTTATATATATCCCCCAATGAAAATTCGGATTATTATGTGAGGAAACTGTGTTTGTTTTACAACGTAACTATAGAAGGAGGAATAGTAAAAACTGGCTAAGTGACCCTTATTTGTGCAGGGTCGACCTTTGTCCTTTGTATGCGACTTCAACACGATAGCGAATATTTATGTTTTTTTTTTTTACTAAATCATTACTAGACTGTAATATAAACCCAAGAAAAGTACCTATTAAAAGTAAAATGTAACTACTGTTTGTTAAAAAGAAATGAAACTTCAACAATTTTCTGTACGTCGCGGTCGACATTTACCATGTTCCTGCTTTGTTTACATCCGTGTTTTAAGGTTTTTAGCCCCAAATGATAATTTCAATTATTTTTTTGTGCTATAAAACAACCAGAAATCTAACTAACCTTCGTGAGATTTCAAGCACTTTGCAAAGAATAGATTTTTATTCACATAGTTAGTTACGTCACTTCTGGTATTCGACGATACCATTTTGAGTTAGACGACGCCTTTTGAGTTTGCGTTCCGTTCCACCAAAAAAAAACGCATAATAAAATAATACAAAGTAAAATAAGTAATGCATAAAAAAAAACATAGGGCTTTGTATCTTGACTACAACCTACCATGAACCTACAAACAACCATGTACCTACAATGTATATTTAAATAATTAAATTAAAAGAAGCTTCCTGTTGTGATAATAAAATGAAAAAGGTTTTTAAATGATGTTTAGAAAATAAAAATGCGTAACACCACAACATTCAGATTAATTTCTTCACAATCATTAATTTAAATAGTAGATAACTTCGAAAATTTTAATTAAACCCGGTATCAGTTATTAGCGGTGTTCATTTACTCCCTGACGTGATATTACAAAACTAATATCGCTGTGAAAAAGCGAGCAATTTTCCGAAAGCGACACGTAAAAGTTTCACTGAGTATGAACAAAATGTTAGTGGACGCACTGGGTGTTTTAAATGTGACGGGTAAAACATTTTCATTTGTGATATTTTTTTTGTTGTTTTTGTTGATTAATATTTATAGTCTAAGAAGTTTATGAGGAATAATTACACAGTCATCATAAGTTTAATGTTGTCGTAGCTTCGTGCAATACCTACATGTTACGGCGCCATACAACACGTTCCTTCTAAACTGTTCAAAGCAGGATTGATCATCCTCTTACGGAGATGAAAAAACCACACATTTTCAGAAAATAAATTCTTTTGCTATGTATTTCTGAAACAGTTTACTAGGTTTTGAGAGATTTATTTGGCCTAGAATTCGTCTATGGTGTATTATTCCAGTCCCTTTGAAAATCTAGTTCATATATAGTAGCTGTACTTACTGTAAGGGCAGGGATTGTTAATCTTTATTCTTTAATACATATTATTCTATAACCTAGCTAGGAGAACAGTACCTCTTCCACCTGATTGATGATGATATTTTAGATACTAGTAAAAAAACACCCTCCTTGAAAAAAGTTTCGTACTATTCGCTATTTAACCCGCCGCGTTTTTCCCGCCTATTGCGTATCACCATCGCGTAGTCTATGATAACCTGTCGGGATCGCATACTTACTCATCAGTCACCGGTCGCGTGCTGTTAAACGTCAACCGTGTTTGGGATTCACAATTTTCACTAATTAAAAATGGTAGTTTTAAAGTTTGCGTGACTAGGCGTATACATAGTTGTTTCAATATTATTACGTTAATAGAATGTTTTAGTAGTCATTATGTAGGTGGGAATTACTTTGGGTAAAGTTATTTTCTACACTAGTTTTGCGACTACGACGAGTATTTTTTTTTTAAATCCATGTATTCTTTCGGTTCTTTGATCGATTTCAGAGGAAAAATTATGACTGTACTTTGTTGTAGAATTGATAATTTTACCCAATTATCAAACCGATTGAATAATTTGGCAAATCATGTGGCAAATCCCTGACTTTTATTTATCGTTTACAAAATTTACTTCACAAGGTTGATTAAAATCTATTTCAATCAGGAAAAGCGTAACCGTGTTTGCTTACCTATACCTTTACAAGTACACATGTACCAGAGTTTGAAATCCAATATCAGATTATTTGAACGGCCTGACATGATTCAATTGGGAAATTAGGTCACCGGTGCTCATATAGGCAATGGGCTGGCGACCTTACACGACTTGTGACCAATTGCGACTAATCTAATTTGTTATTGCGTACATAATTATGTAGGGCCGAATATTAATCTCGTAGATTCTGTCTATTTATAGAACTCCATCACCAGCACCATATTATCCGTTCTTTCGTCGACAAAACCCGTTTCTATTGATGATCTAGAATCTAGATCATTTTTAGAAAAGCCTCAAATTGAATTGTATGATACTGTATCTAAATTCTAGAATCAGTATCATAAAGTTCAATTTGAGGCCTAAAAAAATCAGATATGTAATCAGTTTTCTAACCTTTGTTATTCACGCCATAAAATCCGCAGAGAGTTATTCTCAATCGAACAGCTTAAATAACAAATGCCCCCATTTTAATATAAAAAATGTACAGCAACATCGACTTTCAATTTCCCTTCCTCCAGTAGCCAAACTTGCGAAATCCTTAAAAAAATACTCCCGCATTCCTTCCATTACGATTCATTCATTATATAGAGACGTCAATTTCCGGCCGCCATGTTGGATCGGTGCCCGTTCGCTATCTCCAGCGGATATGACGTTTTGATCATTTAAAAACACCCCCCAAGTACGTGTTACTGACAATTTTTGGGAAACTGCCTATTAAGGTACTTTATTATATTAAAGGTACTTTTTTTACGGACCTTGAATGTGGACTAAAGGTTAAGTATAATAATTATTATATTTTAAAAATAAATAAAAAGACAATAAATCAAATATCAAGACTTTTCTTCAAAGCTAGTTGACTAGCTAAAATGAGTACAGGATTATTTTAGAGACGACCCAGGCCAATAATATACTCAAAACATTAATTAACCATAGACAACAAAATCTTAGTCTTTACAACCAACCCCTAAAAATTGTTTACTCAAAGTTTAAAATTAAATTACAACAGAAAGTTGCGAACAAGAAATGAAACAATTGGCCCGTCAAGTCCACTGCGAGCCTGTAGCGGTTGAGAGCGCCATTATAATAATATAAGCCTTGGGCTCCATAGTGAGCGGAAACGCTGCTAATTAGCGGCGGATCGGGGTTGGAGGAGATAGGGGCAAGAAGTGGGGACGGGCTCGTCATGGAATATGGAGTTTCTAGCCATAACGAGAGAGGAACTTGGTGAGATCGGAAAAGTAGGTCTTAAAAGCAAAGGCGATACGTAAATATATTTTTAAATAAGTTGGTAGCTATTGCGTTGAACAGATAGGCATATATGTCGAAGTATCACAGTGTTCTTATTTACATTGAAACATTCGACCTTTGAGGAAATGTGGGTTGTGGAGTGTGAACTAGGCACTGAATGCAGTGGACTGAATTTTGTGAAGTAATTCGGGGACTGATTAAGTCTATCAGTGGTTTAGTGCGAAGGACTGAGTTGGACTACTTAATTGAAATACCTGAAAAGCAGAAAGTTGGAGTTCTGAAAGATACTGAAAATCAGAAAGTGTAGCATTTTTTTTTTTTTCCTTGTCCCCTTTTTTATTAGGTTGATATTTCAGCGATGTTATGTTTATGTGTTATGTTAGTTAACTGTTTTCCAGTACCTACTTTACAGTCGTGCCCGCACACAAAGCTTCCCCGTATGTTGCCCATCGTTGCGGGCCGGTAGCAAGTGTACAGAGTTTTCATAATGGTGGATTGTTTTCGTTCGTATCGAGTGCACATTTTGTGGCAATTCACTCGGATCACGAAGTTGCGAACTGAACAGGAACATACTCCATTGTATAGCTTATTTTGGTGGTTACGTATTTTGGGCGAGTTAGCCTGTTGTTACCGAGTTGAGGGAAGGCTAGCGTGGAGAATGTTGTTTTTAGGTATTTAACTTTAAACATTTGCATGTTTCGGCGTGCTAGACTAAATCTAGTCCGGTGTAATCCTGATTAACCTTTCGGTTTTAGAGTAAGAATGTTCATTGTCTGGAATAGTGTGTTTATATACTAACAACTTCAGATACATTAGTATCTAGTACATTAGTATATAGTAACTTCACATATTTCATCGACCCAGTAACGAACAGTAGCTCTCGTTTCATATGGGAATCGAATGTGATCCAAAGTGTAGCATGCTCAATACCCAACCACTGCACTCAATGAGGCTTGCATTTTTATCTTTTTGTAATATTCCATTTCTAGTATACTCACATTGTAGGATGATATTTTCTGTTGTATAATATTATTATATTCTAGAGCTATTACGGCTTACCACATCAAACATTTACGTAGGATTTGCCTCAATTTATATTTCCCAGAAATGAGATATTCATTGAGTAAGCTCACATGTTGCTGCTGGGAACAGCATCTACGTGACTTTCTCTACCAGGAATATGAAACTACCCTCTATTTCCATATTTCTGGAGATATTTTCCTTTTTGCAAATAAAGCAGGAACCATATTTCTCAGTGATTGGGATGTTTTGAACGTTTATAGGAGATAGAACTTCATGTGCAATTCTGCACTAAAAAGAGATGTTTACCGATATCGTTAATAAGCTTTGAGTTACATAATATGCTAACAGACTTAAAATAATATTAATACATGTATTTAAAAAAGGGGAAAGAATCATAGGGCATCGAAGAATTTATCCGCTTCGCTGTCAACAGGAAAGGTGCTCAGAAGGCTAGCAGCATTGCCACGTTGTATGGCAATGCTGATTCTTTGACAAAAAATAAGCAAAAAATAAATAAATTCATTGTATTATGGGCCATCTCTTGACCTCGATCTCGCCTAATGCAAAGCTATGGATGAGGTCTATGATGGAACGAGCAAGCCCAGAAGATACCTGTAAACTCTTGCTTTGAAGGCAACGGGTTATACTTGGAAAGGAACACAGACGCTAGCATAGACTTTGGCCGTGCGCATAATAAATGTGGACGAGAAGTGCTGAGTACGACTTGTCAGTGTATCGACCAAGTATGGATGGTTCAAGTTTGGGAGTAGTTTCGCAGTATTAATTTTTAACTTAATTTGTATTAATTAATGAAGATGAGAATGGCTGTGTCCTACCAAGTATTTCGGTTTTGAGTGATAAAAATCTGACACAAATTGCGTAGTCGCTGAACGATTGTCTTTTTAACCTACTAGAGAGAGATGTTTGTATGTAATTTTGTATGCGTCTGTTCCCTCATAACTCCTAAGCCACTCGTCGTATTTTGATTTGACAAACGAGGAATCGTTGAGTCCCAAATAATTAATAAATATGTCATGTAATTAATCTTACAGATTACGAGTGACTTCGGTTATTAAAAAATCGAATCCGATGTTATGTTGTTACTATGTTTTGTTTATTTCTTTTTACTTACCGTTTTATCGTAGTTGGGTTTTAGTTATGATTAAATTGAAGAATATAATATCGGATTAAGCCAATGTCAAAGTACTTCCCATAATCAGTGGTCTCGATAAGTCTTCTTTTCATAGTTCAATTGAACGTCTTGATAACCTCATTAATTCATAATTTGATTACCTACTTCAATACAAATTTAAGAAATCGACTGTCAATTCATATTGCTCAAAGCTTCCATTTCGATTAAGATTAGGTAGAAACCAATTCAGAAGCAAACACGACAACAAATACTAAACCATATTTTATTCACCGACCCAAAATGGACCGTCTTAAGTAGCTTAAAGAAATAGCCCCAACCGTTCCCATTACCGAGGCTGAATGAGAAAATTTGTATAGAAATTATTCATAAAGCGACTTACAGATGGACTTCAAATAATAGATTCCCTTTGGCGTCTACGGTTGCCACTGACAGCTGATTATATGTAAATTATGCCAATTCGTGCCAATTGGCGTGGCCAGTAAAATGGAGGGAGAGGTAATTTGCTGAAGCCTTCGTCCAACGTCTTCGGATTTTTAATGAGAACGTTCTGTGATTTGTTTTCAGTTAGAATAAGGGAATTATTGGCTGATTTGTTTGTTTGGCGGCTAAGTTAGGGTAAAAATAGGTTATTCAAATGACGAGGTACTGCTACTGACTTAGTTCGATAAGCAATGCTAGAAGACCTACATATTACAACAATAACATACATTTATTTAATGCCTATATTAACATGGTCCTTCGTGAAACAAACAGAACCGTACTGCATCCCCTGACTTTACTCCATCTTAATTATACTTGATTGTACTGATTATTAGTTGGAGCCCGGGACTTGTAGGTCCCCGTGCTCACCCAGGTGGAGAACCTAGGTGAAGCACGCGGGTCCGGATCCAATTCGGGTTTCCTATATTCATGCATCTTCCTACGCATTAGGCACCTAAACATTTTACAGCACTTATTTATTTATCAACTTACATTTACCATTACAGGTGACCTAGTGCGATAAATGCGTTTATACACTGTACTGTGTATGTAGGTTACCTACTTACTAGTCTTTCTCTATGACTTCATTAAAGATGTACACTGCTGGACATAAGCCTTCCCCAAGCACTGGCAACAACAAGCACCGGTTCTGTACTTCCCGCAACTAGAACAACAACAACTCTTCCACAACTTGTTTTTTTGATATCCCATAACTCTAGGTTTATAAAAACATCATGTTATTCTATAAGTAAAAATAAAACAAAAAGTCCTAGAATATGTGGTCCAAAAACGCATAGTTTCGACGATAACATGACACTATACTATCGATGTGTATATCTAAGTTTCATTGATAAGTACAAGTAAATCATTTTCATTCAATCCAATCATTCATATTTAAAGGGAAGAAATTGCGACGTTGCCATATTTCACGTAGGTAAGGGTGTTTTACATATTATTTTGTATGAAAAATGAAAAAAAAAGATAGTTGAAATATAATTCTTAAGCCAGTTGATTCTTTGATATGGTCTCATTCATACCCAAGAGCTATGGGATATAAAAAAAAACACCATGTATATCTTACTAGAAAAGAATACATACAGTTGCAATAGTCTTGTTATAATTTAGTCATGACACACGTTTTCCTAAAGCTATATCGATCACAAAGGAAAAGTAAACTATTTCTATATGCAAGGATTCTCTGTCCACTGACATCATCCGATGTTTTGGGAGCTGAGTAAGGGTTTCTATTTTCTATAGAGTATAGAATAATGGGGTCATGTGAGTCATTTACCTTTATGGGTATGGTGTATGGTTCTACATCATTGGTAGTGGTTTATAATGGTGTAAGGATGAAAGCATAACATGACCTATATGGCGCCGTCGAGTGGCTGACATCTGGTGTTTTTGTTCGGCCAGGTTGGATGTAGTGAGATTAATTACTATCAAAGATTTGTTGAAAAGATTTTGTTCAGGTTTTTTTGTTTCTTTATTTGAATTTAAGAATAATTATAATCGTCATAAGCATTATTGATAGTAATTAACGTGTCTTACTCCTATTGGTCTAGGATCTGCAACGATGTCTTTATTGGCACAGTGGCTGAGCCATCGGCTTTTGCGCTATGGGTTGCGGGTTCGATTTCTACGTAGAGTCAACATTAATATGGGCTATATTATAGCCCAACAATTTTCTTTTGCTACTCGTTCCGCTGATCCCTAGTAGTGGGATAAATCTGTATAGGATAAACTTACTTAAAGATGAGTACGGAACCCACCTGAAATTCCAAATACAAAAACCAATAACATTTTACAATGACTTATTTATTGTTCGCACTTTATTTCACCGACTGTGCCATTAGTTAGCATATTTCGCTTCCATTTTAATTTTACATCCACTCAAATGAAATTCAACCCTATGCATAAGGAGCTTAGGTAAAATTTTGATTGGTGTTATCACTAGGACAATTTCTTTTGATCAGCCAATAAATTCCAGCGATTTCGACAGAAGTTAGCTCGTTAACCAGTGGGCTTTTGTTAGAATGATTTGTTTAAACAACAATCGGGTGATATGTTTGTATAGAAAGTGTTTGTCAATATGTCATGTGCCTGCCTCCTGAGTTTGAAAGTTTTGGTCCTTTCAGACTCTGTTGATAGATGTTGTTGTTGTTGTTTTAGGACGATGTACTTTGAACTTTAGAAGTACTCGTGTGTTTTGGTTAAGTTGAAATCTTTGTATCTTCAAGTGAGTTTTTGGTTAATTTAGTATAATTATTTCTGAATATAATTTTATTGTATCACTTCATTTATTGAATACTGTGTTACTTAATGCCATCCTTTGTTGCTCATGGCGTACCTAGAGTCTGACCAACGAAAGCTGTCCAAGAAAAAAGGCGGCAATTTAAAAAAATCAAGAGCTGTTTACCCTGGCTATACACTCCTGAAACGGAGTTGATACTTTAAAATATTCAATAAATATTATGCAATAGCATCAGTATTTCATATTTATTAATTAGACGCCATTATTATTATTAATTAGATGCCATAATATAAGTTTAGAAAATAATTCGTGGACAGCTTTCGTTGGTCAGACTCTATGTGTGGAAGCTTTGATAATAAAGCCCGTCATCATCTGTTTTGTCTTCAAAGAAACAGGACTGCTAAAATACTCTTAAGAATCAGTATAACATTGCCAATGATGTGTTAGGTTCCACACT
Organism: Eupsilia transversa; assembly: GCA_914767815.1. Classification (NCBI taxonomy): domain Eukaryota; kingdom Metazoa; phylum Arthropoda; class Insecta; order Lepidoptera; family Noctuidae; genus Eupsilia; species Eupsilia transversa. Next base: position 665,876 of record OU611889.1, read on the forward strand.
AATTCCACCACCTTCAGTTCTCTAAAACCGCCATCTATCACCTTGAACATAATCACAAACAGCTTCTAAACTGCGTAGATACCTATAAATACATTTATTTCCCTACAACTGACACGAGACCGTGACTGCAGACAATATGTTATGTCACGAATGTTCCTAATTCCTATTTGAAGTTTAACATTTGGGGATCAAAGGACCAATTTTTTCATACACGTGTTACAACCTTTACGACGTCCCAAATATGGTTGATTTTTGAGTGTTTTGCAGTTTGTAAACTTTGTTATTTTGATGTATGAGGGTGACAAAGCAACAGTTTTAAGATTTGAGACAAGTATTAAGCGTAGTCGTAACACAGTCGTTTATTAATCGTGTGGAATGACATAATGAGGTGTGCTGGATTTTTGTTTTAATTGGACACCGATAGAAATGATGGACATATATTTGGCACAACCTATTAGTGGGTGTCAGTAAAAGTGTTGCTGTTATAGCGTAAAATATTTCGTATGTCAATAGTTATGGGCAAATTGGCAGTTGTTTAGAAATATTGCTTGTAGTTTTATTTATTTATAGTTGTACTAGTTTTGCAGTGTGCAATAATAGTACTCAAGTGCATTATATTGTCAATTAGGAATATTATAAATAGGTAGTACTTACAAGCAAAATAACTACCTACTAACATAGGGATCAATTTATTTTATTATCGAGAATTTTGACTTTAACTACCGACATAAAGTTTACCTACCATGTTTTAACATAAAAATGAATACTAACAAAAAAACATAAAATTATGATGTTTTAATAACTACTGAACCAGTCTGAATAATCTTGCCAGGAAAGAAAAACTCACAAAATAAAATATAAAATGTTTGCGATTTAATGAAAAGGAATTGTTTATTCTTTTAATAGTTATTGGAATCAATTTTACAGGTCATATAAAAAAAAAAGCGGATAGAATCGACTATCTGAGCACCCCTGAGAAGTAAGGGCGAAACAAACTCAGGTGTGACATATACAGGGCGATACATATTACTATAGATAGGTATTTTCAAACCACCTCTTATAACTACCAGTAACTCCTAACTACCGTCCCTACAATACTTGTACTACATCAATTACGCATCCAATTTTAAGTATTACATCATTAACACCGTAATGAATGGTGTGCAAACTGTAACCTCTTGTCTGAACTAAACCCTGGTGCACATTAGTTATTATGATTGATGGCGCGCGCGCAGGGCTGCCGCGCTCATCTCTGTCGGACTATATTGACATGAGAGGCCATAATTATATATTGGCACGTTATCATTTGAAAATGAAAGCTGCATTTGAAATGGACACTGTTTTCTAGGATGAATTATTAATTTTATTTGAACGAAGAGTGTAGGTAATGTTTTTCCTAGATAAGTACTAAAAAGGACACAAACAAAGGTACATTCTTGAGGAGTACTACGTTCAGCAGTAGACGTCTTTGAGCTAATAAGATTACGAATTAAGTAAAAATAATTATTACTTAACCTTACTCAAATAATATTGTATTTTTTTAGTTATCAGATTGTTGTTAAGTAATAATAATTTTTACTTAACAACAACCTGATAACTTATAAAAATACACAAATACTATACTATTTGAGTTATGTTCTTATAAACTGCGCCAAAGCACATGGAACCACATCTTGCATTTAACATTTTTATTGCTAATTTCATTGCCCATCAAACTCCTCGCTGCATCACAGGGTTAGCATTCGTTACATTTGTTATATTATCTCATGTTTTCTGGTCTTCCTTATTCAGAAGAAAATGACACTGACAGTTCTTATGGCGCATCCACACATGCCCAGTGGCACGGCCGGCGGCATGGCCGGCGGCCGTGCCGCCGGCATTTGCCGCATCTCAGCCGCGGCACGCGCGGCTTACGACAAGGCGCGTCGCCTTATTCAGCGGCAAGGCGGTCTGAAACCCGGCGGCATAAGCCGGTGGCATGTGTGGATGCGCCATTAAACGTGGTTTAGATTTGCTGATCACGTTCAGTTTCATTGGTGAAAATGGCACTTAGGCTCAGATGAATACACTTCAGATGGTCCACTTCACGAAATAATTTCAATAAAATCTGATTCTTGCTACGACACCATAAAGTGCACTATCTAATGTCAGGAAACAAAACAATTTTGTAGCTACAGGATCATAGTATGTAGTCATACCAGATATATGAATATAAACGAAGCAAAAAGAGTATGCATGGATCGTAGCAGGTGGCATTCTATAGTTTCTGCCTACCCTCATGGGAAGAATGCGTTAGTTTATGTATGTGGGAATATCATAGCCTCCTTCGTAAGGAAATCAAAATGTCTGAATGTGTAGGTGCCTACAAATTAAACATGGTCATACCAGGGGACCTGTGGTCTTTCCACCCACCAACTTCTATCTCATTGAACATAGCCCGGGTACAAAGTAATCATTAGTTTTGATGCCAGTTTACATTTTACAAGGGTCTTAGTTCATATTATTATTTTAACGTAGTGGTTTGCCAAACAAAACCCTTGTGGTTTTAAAACAAGCCAGTCGGATTGCTTTAGAAGTAGGTTCAGATTTTGTAATGGTAGATACTAATAATATTATCATGTGAACTGTCAAAGTTCTCTCTCTTGAGGGTTAGGTTCAGACAGCTAATATAAGGCCAGACGATGTTACTAGAATCTATCTAGAATACATGGCAGGGTTAACTACGCATTACTAAAAGGTTGGAGTTTTGATGACGGACCCGACATTGCCTATTACTTTAGATTTAAAACAATGAGAAGAACAATCCAATCAGGGACACAAAATGTCTTTTAAAGAATAAATAAGCATTTGGCGATACCCTTTACGGCTCGTATACACTGGCGCGATATCGCGGGCGCGACAGGCGGCGCTACCCTTGTCGCGTCCGCGATATCGCGCCAGTGTTTACGAGCCTTTATTTATTTATTTATTAGGGACAAAAACAGTTACATGCTACAAAATACAGAGAAATAATTAAACTAACATTTAACAAACATGTAAACCACATCATTATCCACGTTTTAACTAACACTCTATCCTTTAGAACTACATAATATGAGTATTTCTATTTATTTCACCTGTCTCTTCAGTCGTGAGTACATATCGCACCTGAATTTCAGAACATCTGTTTTCTCATGAATTCAGGAATATTAGGTACAATTCCTTCCCTTTAAATGTCAGCACGATCTACATTTCGCTTCAACAATCAAACAATAAAACTTTAAAATCATATATTTTCATTAAAAATAATAATATGTATGTAAGTGACATCCCTAGAGGTAACAGAGGTTAGTACGTAGCTAGCTATTAAAGTTTTAGTTGAGACACTCGTTGTGTTAAATGTCACGCTTTGGGCTGCGCCGGGCGGATCGCACATGCTCTAGAGATGATGATACCACGTGAGATTAAGGCACCTACCTACGTGAGTAGGTAAGATTAGACGCTAGTGTGATATTGTGTGCCTAAGTAAGATTAGGTGTAAGTTAGGTATATAGGTATACCCAAAGATTTATATCGTTGATTGGCCCAGCCGCCTCAGAAGATGGTTCCGTCTAAGTCATTTTGACACCTCTGGCACACACAATGTCGCAGAGACTTGACTTGATTGTCATGGAAACGCCATTATTATTGTGCGAGCTCAGTCTTCTCAGTGTGAACAGTTTTTTGCGCGACTTACTTTAGTTACACTTCTGCCTAATCCTTCGGTGGGACAGGCGTGATGTTAAATTTTATGTTAGTATGTTCAGGTCAGGGCACATCTACCATTTAGCTTTGGATATACTTTTGATTGTTGAACACAGAATAAATTCGTATGTAATTTTGAGATTAATAACTGTGTCGTTGTTCGAGTTGTCGCAAGCGCTACTGCTGAGCATGAGGTCCTGGGTTCGATTCCTGGGTCGGGCAAAGTGTTGTTTAGATTTTCCATCTGGGATTTCTCAGTAGGTATCAGCCCTCTTATCTGGATTTGTGCCCGGTTGATGGCAATAGGCTCGCCCCCTATTACATGGGACTTAAACACAACTGGCGAAATGTGGGTGTTACTGTTGGTGAACCTCTGCCTGACCCTCCGAGGATTACAGGCGTGATGTTATGTATGTATGTAATTTTTAGTTTGCAAAATCATACTCCTATGCGTATTTTGTGGGTATTGTTTTAATCATTATAAATTATTTACTTTGGTATTTTACTTATATAATTAATCATTTGAAATCGCTCACGTTTAGGAAGACTTGCAAAGAAGCCAGATTCTTAATTAAATGCAGAGGACAGGTGCACTGTCATTCTCGTTTACTATAATGCTAAGCTAGTCAGGTAGGTATGTAATTTCATTAGCAAAGTGAGTCCTGGGTTAAAGCTATAATATTAATAAAAACGTAATACATATAAACTTCAATTTATAATGATCAATTAATTATCTTCAACATTGTTAGATAAAAATAAAGAACGAACCTTTTTATAATCCAAACATTATTATTAACAACTCTATATGATCTCCTTACAAATTACAGTTGCGCAAACGCAGCTTCAGTGGCACATCGACGGTCGATTGGCCGCCATCTGGCGCCGTAATAGATCCTTACCCACCAGACCATCACGCTACCATAACCCCGATAACATCAACCATTGCCGGCCTATAACTACAAGCTATCGACACAACTATTTCAAAGATAGTAATGGATATCGATTTAAGCGACTCAGTCGTATCATTTTCTGGTTTCAAAGTGGGATGGCCTTCCATTATCTCAATGACACAACTTTAAATCATGTTTCCATTTCGTGTAAGTAGTATATTAGTATCTGAAGTAATTGTGTTTTGTTTACTATTATTATGTTTAAGTTTTGATCATAAAACTGGAGTTATTGAAACTGTGGTTATTCGAGAAAGTGTATTTAGCGTGAGTATCAATCTTTCGGGAAATACAAGCCTGATGTTATGTTATGTAGGCAGAGATTTAGACCCGTATATAATTCTCAGCATGGCACCCTTGTATATTTCTTTCATGATTATAGGAACACCATGCCTTGCAATTATTTTACATCAATGCATTGCAAAGAGCAATTTTCACATTACATCTTCAGTTGCACTTAAAGATAATTGTTATTCTACGATCGCTATTCCATCTGCCTATCATGGTCATCATCTATGTGGACCTAATATACTTAATAGCTCATAGCGTAGAGATTAGCAAATCAACAAGTAGCATGTGGTTGTAATTGCTTGCCATCGGGTTACAAGCATGCTATAAAATATAATTAGTAGATTCAATCTAGATTCCTATCGAGTTTTAAATCATTTGTGTAAGTAATCACAATGTTTAACTTCAACATTAATAAAAGCAAGGTGCTTCCTCCGTGTCATTTCTGAAACGTGTCTAGATAATCAAAGTAGGGCAATTATCACACACAAATGGACACAGATCATAGTGCTATGGACAATAAAGCTGGGCAGGAATAGGTCGCAGCTGATGTGCTCTTACGTTTATTTACAGTCTTAATTATAGCACCATCGTTAGTTGGTACTTTTAGAAATAGTGTTTTTTATGATTTACAAATTGGATTGACAGGTGTGTATTCTTATCCACCTGGCTTTATACTACCTACAGGGATTTTTTTAGAGGATACGATCACTTAGACTATCCTTCAAGAAGGAATATTTTGTCGACCATTCTTTCTGTTTATATTCAGAAATATGTATTTTTTTGGGTTCGCTATTTGAAAATTATTTAATACAATATACAATCAAATATTAAAATATATACATATACTATGTACTAGTATATAAAAAAGAATTAATAATTTTATCCGCGGAATAAGATTTACATCTGACAGTTTTCGCATAGAGAAACTGTCAAAAATTCAAAATTTATTCGGAAGAGAAGCCTTATTCCGCGGATAAAATTTATTCTTGTTTGACTTTGTCTTAGCTACATTGTTTTGGTACGTATAACCAAAATGTACCCTGACCAATGTGACTTGAGTACTAAGTACCAGTAGGTAGCACATGTTTGAGTAGTTAGTCTGTGGTAGAACACGGTCTGTGTTAACTTAGGCTGTGGCAATATGATCACAATAAGCCCTTTGTATAGTAGTGCCATATTGCTTGAGTCGACAGTCAGTAGGTACTATAGCCGTAGGCTGGTTGCAAGAGGTGCGTCTATTGTTTCAACTTTTGGTTATTCAATGTGACGTCTTAAAAAATAAAAATAAATGTTCTCTGAAACAGTCTTCAAGAGAGGAGGCTTCTGTCATAGTGTAAATGAAAATTGACATGAAATAAAAGTCTTAAAGTGCTACAAGTATCTTTTGGCGCCTGAGTGACATCGACATGGGGGCGTTGTAGGTAAACTTTATGAAATTGTCTGTGAAATTATCATAGAAATTGTAGCTACAAAACAAAATGGCGGCGTTCCGATTTTGTAGCAATAAAAATAGTTCCACCTGGAAAAGAAAATAATTTATAAGCCATGTTAATTAACCTAAGCACTTACTTAAAAATCATAAAAGCATGTTTACAGTTATACATTTTATCTTGTACCTATACCTAACTAATTAAAGTGACTAATCTTGCTATCAATAGATCACAAGATTACCAAGAAATTAATCTTATACATATTTATAAACAATATTCTTCATAGGATTTCCATAAAGACCCGCACATTGATGGCGCCACCATCGACCTCAGTTGATGATAAATAAATTATTATAAATCTCAGATTTATGCAACGAGCTGTCGATTTCTTATGTTAATGATGTTATAACTTGTACCAGGGCTTACCTCTTTGTATAATCATATGGTAATGTTGAAGGTATGATAAACATTGGGTAGGCACTGCTATTCAAATGTAGGGATTCAGTGGATATATCAATAACTGCTAGACTATTGATGTTAGTAATCGCTACCTATTTTTTCGGATTGTTCGATGGTCTGCCCCTGTTTTTTAAACGACTCGGTAAGATTGTCAATCGTAATTTCTGGTAAGGTGCAATTGTTCTTTTTAATATTTATTTAGGTATTTATTTAATACTTCAAGCACACAAATATACAGAGGCGGAATATTCAAATAACCTTGACGCGTTAAGTGTGTCAGATCAAAGGGGGTCCTTTGATGATAATAAATTAAAACTATCAATTAATTACGTCTTCATTGTTTTAAACCAGAATACCCCTGAAATTTTATTCGCGGTCATTTTATTCGCCTGAAATTTCGCGGTCATGACTTCATGAGCTATCCGAATATTAAAGAATATTTGACCTAGGTCTTAAAGGGCCGGCGAGAAAATTGATTCGAAAACACACACTTCTATCTATTATACAAGATAGAAGTGTGTGTTTTACATGCAAAACATAGATTTCGAGTAATTTTCTGAACGCATTTTAACAAGCTATCATTTCAGTTAACATGGCAGCTGTAGGTTTGCAAACAGCCTTAGTCAGCTCCCTTTACTGTTCAAAACCAGCACGTGATAAATTTAATTGCGTAGTTAGTACAGATCAGAGATTACCAGTTTTATTATAAAGTTTATTGCTCTAATGAATAGTTAAAGTGTTATGGCCATATGTTTTAAATCGCCCCGCACAGCTAGAGAAGTGGTGACAAAAAAATTGAATATAAAATATGACACCAAGACACATGTGTTAGGTTATAGAATATCAAAGCTACTGTTTTTTGTTGTTATGTAAGCACGTTTTGTTTATGATTAAATAAGAATAAGGGTTTATGTATGTTAACTTAATGACATTTTAAGTGTCTTTTTTATTTTAATCAAACCCATAACAGGATGTTATTAATAATAAATCTGACTAACCTAACCTTCCATAATTCAAGACAACCTACACCAACCGGGGGTTGTTCTTGAATGCAGTTGCATAGTACATGCAGTGATAATCGTAGGTTGGTACCTTATTTCTGAGTCTTCGGCCCCTCGTAAGCTTGCCAAAAGAGAAATGACAAAGACGAAAATAATAATAATCCGACTAATATTTTTATATTCATATCAAACTCGTAACTACAGCTGCGACAATACGGATAGATAGGTTGTAATTATGTGCTATTAACTTACACAAATAAATGTAAATGTCTCAATAGTTTTGTAAATAGAATATGTAACAACAAGCTACAGACACAGTTCGTTAACTCTAACCAATCAAGTTCGCTGGCCGTACAAATTATAGAATTCTAATAATTAAGGTTATGTTCCAAATTCATGAAAGTAAAGGACTTTATTTACAATTTCACTAACTTCTCAAGAATCACCCAAACTGACCCACTCTATAATGTACAGAAACCTTAGCAGGTAAAGAAGGATCAATCAACCCTGTTTGACTTAAATTATGTTCCGCATTGGTACTGGCTCGTCGCTTCATTAAATAATAACAGCCGCTGGGGTCGATCGAAGGTGAAGCTACGCTTGCCGCGACCGGGACGTGGATGGGTGACTACCCATTACATATCGAGACCACTCGCAAAGCACGTTTAGCCGTTGGTCCCGGTGCGTAATGTCCTTCTTAGATCTTTGAAGCGTAGTCAGATGCCCAAAAGTTTGACACCCAGTGTCCAAGGGGTATCGTGTTACCCAGTAACTGGGTCATGGAGGTCATATAGGTAGTCACTCCATGTAAAATACTGATATATACCTGCATCAACCAACATAGTTTTGAAAAAGCTAGGCAGATTTTAGTAGTGGTCCGTAAACGCTGCTAAACCACAAAAAGAACCTAGGTTTAATTGTAAGGCATGACCACTTGACCAGTTGTTAGAAAAACCATATAGTTTCGCAGAAGCCTAAATAATCATTCTTATAATGGACCTATAAGCAGTGGACAAACTATTCGTATAACACCAGCTCAAGGCCATTATATAATTTATAGACATTATTTTATAGTAGTAAGAAAGTCCTACAAGATTCTTTTTTTAACCTTGGATCTTATTGAGATTTACCTTTTTTAGGTACTTTTTCAGTGTGCAAAATACCGTCTTCCGATCTCCATTTAGCACTTGAAGAACACCGACATATCAGCGGCAGTTCACAAACAAAACAACTGATAGTTGTTTTTATAGACCTATTTCTGGCGACAAAAGCACACTAATCCGACCCAAGAATCTCAGAACAATATTTACTCCAACAGCCAAGAAACCGCAGCAACAGCCTTCCAAACAATCAGTCGCACATTACTGCGTGTGTTCATCAAAACTCCTGGTGCTGACAGCCCCCCCCACTGCCCCAGCCTGCCGACCAGATAATAGCTTTTCCCTGTAACAGTATCGTATCAGAAATCTTTATTAGGTAATTATTTCTGGGCAGCCCCCCGTCGGTAACTATGACAAACATATTTGTGTTTTGTTCGCTCAAGTACGGAAGTGCTGGTAATCATAGACTGGCTTGTTTTGCTAGCTATGGTTGAGTTTTGTTGCTATGCATTGTAGCTTTCTCGTATTAAACCTATGTGATAGATCAAGTCGGCATTGGCCAGCTTCTATCTTCTTGAGATATAATTGTTTGCCCTGGTTTAGATGATCAATGTCAAAAGACGATACACAGACGTAACTATTAACTATCAAATTAATGCACAATCATTATCGAACAAGAAGGTTTCCAAATGCAAACCTTTTCTGTAGAATACATAATAATATTATTAGTTGTGGGTATACTTACAATTATAATTTCACTCCGCACATTCTTTTCACAACACCAATAATTCGGATATTTATCTCATCCACTCGACGTCCGTATGTCATGGGATCCAGCAGAATATCAGCGTCAGGTATATTTGCCTGACACATGCTGAGTTGGACTTCCATTTGCTGCAACCTTGTGACGCACACCGCACTTGTGTCAAAGCCAACGCTGTCATCACAATGTATGTCTTGTTTTCTACTTTTGTTTTTTTTTGTATATTATAGCACCTTGTAGGTAGCTATTTCCTAATATTTATGTACTTAGTTTTTATTTTATCGTGCTTTTGTATGTTATGCTGTGTCTTTTGTGTGCACTAAATAAACGATTTAGGTATCTATCTATTAACAGACTTTAGATAAGGTCTTAGAATCTGGATGAGTCTAGCTCAAAAGCATGTAGATTTGCACAATAGAGAGCCTGGACCTGTAAGTCTATTGGATATATTCAACAGTGGGTGAAGTCAGGCTGTTGATGATGATGGTCGTTTCAATTTTGAAATCTTGATGGAGCTTTCCTCCAACGAAAGATATAGGGCCATTGATAATTTAGTTTTTAAGAATAAATAGTACTTACTTATTTAGATGGATTACCCCGAAACTGACTACTGCAAACTTATACGTGCTATTGTTGTATTACTTACCAAACAATCCACTAGAACCTTGACCACTTACCCACATGATACCAGCGCGTCCTCAAGTCATAACAATCAATAACGTAACAGAACTGCAGGCATGACAAATGACCAGGGGGGCGAGGCTAGTACAGGGAGGGGTGAAGAGGGGTGTCGAAGGTAAGACGACGATAACTCAGGCCAACGGCCGAGTTTGTGCGAAAAACAAAGAAAGGTGGCACGATATATTTGTTACTTATACGTAGGGTGACTGTGGTTGTCTATGGAATTTCGAGACAACCTTGATCCATAATTTTATCGGTGAAATATTGGTCCAGTAAGCGGTCGACATTACGGGATTCCGATCAACGGATCAGCAAATCCCAGGGTGCTGCTGTTATCACATAAAGATGTCCACTGCTGTTCCTAAGCGTCTTCGCTCTCATATCTGCGGAGGATCCTGAAGTAGACTTTGGACATTAAAATGGCAGAATTACTTTAAACTATTATTTGTGCTGATTTGGGTTTTTCGTTATTCGCATTCAAAATATAAGATTATTTTTAGATTTTGTGTCAAAGAATTATTACAAAAATCAATCAATCAGCACTTTCCTCCTAAAGATCTTTACATGGTGTCCACACTTATAGACAACTAGATTTTCCCCGAGGATTTTCCCTTTAGGGGTTGTGTTTCTGAAAATATCCCGGTGGGTGCCAACGCCGGGGGTAGAAACATCCCTTTTATTGAGTTCGCCCCGTTTTTACAACTTTTATTACTAATTTTTTTTTATAAAACTTGTTATGGCTGCCTTTGTACTAATTTGGGGATGAACAAAAATAAGTTACTTAATCATTTTATTTTAGACTGGGGAGATTTTTTTCTGTTAGGGGAGCGGAGCAGGCTTGTTAAGCAATAGCTTTGTGGGTATTTTTGAGGAAGTTACCAGTCTTATTAAAATTGGAGACTATTGTTTTATTACTTACATTTTATTGTTTTTGTTCATTTTATATAAGTTGTTATTTTTAGGATGGAAAAAAAAGGAACCCTTATAGGATCACTCGTGTTTCTGTCTGTCTGACTGGAAAAATATAAAATATAAAAAATATAAATGAAAATAAGATCTGTCAATTAGGCCACTCATGTAAAAGCGATTTAAAAATATTCCATTAAGTACATCCATTCACAATTTTCATCAAACGCAATCGATCGCACTCTAATCTCTTAATCCCCAGCAATTTGTCAATCCCCATTCAATAACTCGTAAATAAAATCATCAATATTGGCCTAAAAAAATTAACGGCACAGAAACCCGTTTACCCGCAAAACGGTAACCGTCCTCCAATACAAATCCGACAAATAAAACAATATTTTATCTTAATTACTTCCATCCCAAATGACCATTCAAATACGTGGCACGGGATTCGAACCCATGACCGATCCGTAATTAATTTCACCGTGAACATTGACAAACGGACCGGCCGGGATAAATCTACTGCGTATATCATTACGATTTGGGCCCTTTTCCCTTTATAAATACGCGTTGGCCGGTATTGGGCGGTGCCTTTAATTCATGTGCTCCGTTGTTTACTCTTATTAGCGTGTGAGCTGCGAGATTAATTGAATGAAATTATTGCTAGTTTTCCTTTTCGCCGTTTTTGGTTGTTTGTGCTATTTGTAATTTTACAGGCGTATAACAATACTGTGGCGGCATCTACATCATCACATGTGAACGCATCAAAGACCTGACGTCACAAATCCTGCATCGCGCTATTTAAGTTTACCGAGCGATTAACATAAGACTATCCGACATCAATCCTTGGGCTATTGCCCGCCAGACACAACACCCGTCTGGTCGGAGGATCCTCCCTTTTCAATAGAGGATGAGTGAACTTTACACCCTGTTCCTCATACCTCTAAAATACTAACATATGAGTCAAAATACGTATACGTTCATCGTAACATAACTTCATATTATATCCGTCATACCAACATGTAACGGACGCCGAGCGATTGACTATTGTACCACCACCTGATACAGTCCACCATCTATATCTATACAAACAAATGACTAAAATTGAAGTGTCCGATAAAAGGTCAAAATCTCAGCTTTTTACTAAGTGCATATGAAACTATACGGATTACGTACTTATATTTTTTTTAATTTTAATTTTGTCTATGTGTTTGTTCCGGCTAATCTCCAAAACGGCTCGACCGATTTTGACGGGATTTTCACTGACAGATAGCTGATGTTATGACGATGTACTTTTAATTTAGATTTGGGTTGACGCGGGCGAAGCCGTAGGCAGCAGCTAGTAAGTCTTGCTCTTAATTAATTTTAAATTGTTTAACATTTTCTGAAGTTTTCCTGCGATGTAATACTTACTTATGAGTCAAAATAACCATAAGTTACGCTAGTTTTTTTTTCTTAATATTTCAGAAATACCCGAACACCTAGAAGGTCTTTTTCATAATCTTGAAAAAAAATCGATTTTAATTTCCCAGAAACCGCATTATTTTAGTAAATCAGCTGTCTCTCTCCTGGCTTTCGCTCATTAAGCAATGCTTCCAGTTCTTCCATTCGTAATATGGCCATTCCCTCCCCACATAATACTATTGTTTTTGTCAACGTGTGTCTTAGGACCACAATGTCACAATTTTCCTCAATAACATCTATTCTTGCCAAACGCAGCAGAAAATGTGCGGAAGATGGGCCATAATGCCTGTAGCCGATAACAAGTGGCATGGGCCATATTACGTGTATATTGATAGTGTCATTATTCTATTGCTGATAGATTATTGATGGCCCAGTGGTTAAGGTCTCGCCTCTCATGCACGAGATTGTGGGTTCAAACCCGGGCAAGTATGCGACTTTTCAATTAATAAATGTACTTTATGAGTTTATTTTGGACATAATTGACATTGGTGAAGGAAAACATCGTGAGGAAACCTGGACTTACAGTTAATATAAGTCTGAAATCGCCAACCCGTCTTGAGCAAGCGTGGTGATCAATGCTCGTGCCTTCTCTGTATGAGAAGAGGCCTTTGCCCTTCAGTGGAACAATAATAAGCTGGTATTATTATTTTTAGATGGTTAGATAAGTTTATTGGTGCTTTAGTCACGGTTATTACGATAAGTGTTTGCTCCGGAATCGTAGTGCATTTGTACAAGTTCTTGCGTGATTGAAGTACCTTTGTTGATAATCAATTTAGAACACGTTCTTCAATCACGCAATCAAGTAAAGTTTGTTGTCAAGAGGATTGTTTACGTAATTTGAATGACATAATTTTGTTGTTTTTGTAAGTATATTGATCCTGTCATGGGTTGACCGGACGACCTCAATCTGCTGGGTGCAGAAATTTGGCAAGAAGCAGGGTCCCACAACTTAAATAAAGGAAAAGTCCGAAAATCGTTCATTTGTAGTTTCCTAGCAAAAAAAAAAAAAAAAAACTTACATTTTGCAGTTTGAGAATTGACCGTGACGTATGGAATCTATGGAAGAACATGTTTTTCAACTACATTATTAAGCTTTGTTTTTGGGATAAATTCATACCAACTACGGAACCCTTCATTGTCCGTGGTCTTATACACACTTGACTTGTTTTTGTAGTAGATATTATAGATGGCGTTAATTTAAATCAAAATAACAACTAAAGCTGGGTAATAAGTACCTAACTTAATTACTACACCGATAAAGATCACACAGTGTATTTAATTGTTTATGTTCAGATTGGTTATTTATATTTAATCACCATCATTATCATTATAAGCCTACGATTACTTGCGACATTTCATTGCTATCTTAAGCCCTCCATTATCTTACATCTCTGTCTAAATAAGTAGTATCGTTTGAAAATGTTTACTTACATTACCAATACTTGTTTTGAAAGAAACTCGTCAAATAAATATTGTTTAAGTTCCTCATTACCATTAGTTACTGCTGTGCAATGCTAGAAAATATCTTGATGGCAGAGTTAACTGTTTATTGATTATTCTATTATTTAAATGCTCATTTTTCTCTTGGTCATTTGAAACGAAAAATTAAATCTTAAAAAGATATACCTACTTAAATAAACATTTAATTTAATTTCAAACAGGATTATGGAACAAGTTAGTGATTGAGTTTTCACGCTGCTGTATTTGTCAGGCGCATCCTTATCCTCGGTTTTCACGTAAAGTCGTACAATATACTTTGCTGACATATAATTATGTAGGTACAGTCTTCTACGAAGAATGTTTCGTTCCGCACCACAGCTTGGCAAACTTCAATGTTTGTCAGGTCTCAGTGAGATAAGCAGGATGACAAATTCTTTCTGGTCATTCTGTTTACAAAATATTCTTTGACGCAGGGACCTGACAACTAGACAATATGGCTTTACTTTGCCACCAATGATGTGGGCCAACCAAAATAGCACAAGTGTTTCACTTACGTAACCGTCGGTTGATGATAAATCTATTGATTTGCACAAGTACCTACACTATCAGGTTGACACAATCCATGATTATCAGTCGTACAGGTATAAATATTACGTTAGTGTTTTGCTGCCTCAAAACACAAATCACAAGATAAAGAAAAAGATGCAATGATAAGTTTAATTTAGTATAAAATTTAAGGTATAGAATGAAAGCACTACTTAGTTATATAAATAATTTATTTTAATTTTAAAAAGACAATTTTAGTGCAATAATTTTAGGGGGGCTTTTGTGGAGTTATTTGTTACTTATCTTCACTTACACTAATTCAATTTTGATTTTACAGCCCCTTCAAACTGAGCCAGTCCAGGTAGATTTCCCTTTTGGTACCAATCTTCTTCCTGCAGTGAGCTCCACCATGCTTTCAATTTAGCATATTTGTCATCCACAGGCACCAACGTAGATAAAGTAGAGATGCTGGCAACACATGACACATCTGCTACCGTCAAATGTTCTCCTGCCACGAAGTTTGACTTCTGCAAGTATTTGTCCAAAATGTCATAACCAGCATTAACGTTTGCGACATGTTCAGGAGTGAGCTCCTTTAATCCTTGAGTCAGGATTGGCTTCACTATTCCTCTGATGGCGGGGAAGAGGATGGAAGTATCAAAATACATCCTCGAGTCTATTGTCGCTCTTACACTCAACTCGTTAGGGTACAATGTCGCTCGTTTTTCAGCACCATATTTGGAAACCAGATACGTGATGATTGCGTGGCTGTCAGAGAGCACGTAATCACCATCTTCTAACAGAGGGATGGAGTGTAAAGGGTTTTTCTCCAAGTATTCTGGTGTCCAGTTATCTCCGGTCAAGATGTTACATTCTTGTGTCTCGTAGTTCAGCTTGAGGATTTCTGCTGTCATCAGCACGGCCCGGACCGGCGGACTAGCGTCGAGTTTGTAGATTTTGAGCGGCATGTTCACTGTCTCAATGTTTGCACGGAACTAAAGGCTGGTAATCTTAACATCAGCTTATATCAGCTAATAGTGATAACTATAGTACACACAAATCGAGCGAGGTAAGTGATTAAAATAGTGGCACGACTAGTTTTTTTAATAAATAATGTTATTTATTTCAAAGGTCGATATAATTGAACTTTGAACAGTAGTGGGTGTGCCTTAACAATATTAACGAAGTGATTATTTTCCTTAAGTATGGCAACAAAAGAATCTTTTAATTTGCTTTACGTGTTTTGTCTATTCTTCTCCAAAAATGTTTAGCTTGAGTTCCGACCATCACTTGGTTCATTTATTACTAGTTTATTATATATATTTTTAACTATATGGCAGAGATATTAAAATTTTCGAAACTCCCGCTCTGAACCCGTTCAAAATGATGTTTTGATAATGTAATGATTTGCGATTTTGGTGTTTTGAGATTATGATATTTTGAAAATATCATATTCAGAGACGGAGCGAATCGATCTATTACAGTTTCAAGGAGTAAGATACTTTTGAAGTGATCAGGTTTAGACCGGCCAAAACTTTGATCTTTTTCATAATTTCGTATGGGACAAATCGCACGTCAGCGAAAACACTTTGAATTGGAAAACCTTCCTTTCTGACCTGACTGGTCCTGAGACTTGAGAGTTCGTGAGTCAAAATAAAACAAAATTATTAAAAATAAACAAAACTTTAATATAAACTGAATTTACGTAAGTTATAAACAGTCATAATTATGTATTGAATACACCAAAAAAAAACTTACAATTTCATTTAGTTTAAATGAATCACTTTAACTCCTAACAACATATAAATTCAATTTAGCACAAAAAAGGTTTTACTTCATCACTGATTTTATGAACCCGTCAAACTGAGTTAGTCCAGGTACATTTGCCTTCTTGTACCAATCTTCCTCCTTTAGTAAACTCCACCATGCGTGCACCTTGGTATATTTTGTATCTATTGGCACCATTGTAGCTAAAGTAGAGATGCTAGCAACTATTGACACATCAGCTACCGTCAAATGCTCACCAGCCACGAACTTGCTCTTTTGTAAGTATTTGTCCAAAATTTCATAAGCGTCATTCACAGCTTGGATTTGTTGCGGTGTCGGTGACGTTCTTTCACCACCTGTTATTGTCTTCACAATCCCTCTTATTGGGGGAAATAGAAGCGAAGTGTCGAAATACAGCCTCTGATCTATTGTCGCTCTTAATTTCAATTCTTCAGGGTACAATTTCGCTTGTTTGTCGCCACCATATTTGGAGACAAGGTACGTGATTATTGCGTGGCTGTCAGCGAGCAGGAAATCACCGTCTTCTAGGTAAGGCACGGAGTGGAGAGGATTCTTCTCCCTGTACTCTGGCGTCAAGTGTTCTCCACCCATGAAATCTACGTCCACTGGTTCGTAGTTTAGTTTGAGGATTTCTGCCGTCATCAGCAGGCCCCGGACGGGAGGACTGGCGTCGATTTTGTATATTTTGATCGTCATGTTGCCTGTTTCAATGTTAGAGTGGTACTGAATGCAGGTAATCACTTTAACTGCTTATATTTCGCAGTGATAATATGAAGACTGCTGCGGACGTTATAAGTGATAAAAACGGTGACATGACTAGGCAGTTTTGTGCGATGTTTATTATTTCTGAAGGTCAATGGAGTTGAACTGTGAGCAACTGTTTGCGAGCCATTATTATATAACCGTATAAAGTTTCAGTTGTATTTTTATGAATACTGGATTATTTTTATGAGTTAGTTTAAGCTCTTTGGCTAAATATTAGAGATGACCCATGTCTATTTAGGCGGAGATATGACCGACTTGCCGAATAATCAGGTGCAATACAATTTGATAAGTCAGCCAAACCGATCATTGCTTTTGGTGCAGTTGTTGTGTTCAAAGCCGAAACTGTGATTCTAAAATAATTAGGTAATAACAATAGGTGAAGCATTCTTTATTCAGAATTGTAGAAGCTCTAGTTTATTTTTTTATTGATTTAAGTTCTATTGACTATCAAGGAAGAGTTCTGATTCTAAAATAAAAAGGATTAACAAGAAAGGTTTCTTTTTTCAATCACTCCATTTTTAAGCATAGATATTAGTATGAATTAAAGTAAAGAGCCGACTAGTCGACACGTATTGCCGAATATTCTTCTTAGATTACTGAATGGTCAGTTTCCCGAATAATCGGTGACTAATTAGCACATTTCTACAAAATATAATGTTCGGAAACTAAAATGATAAACTGATTAAATAATAAAATTACGAATACACTGCGTTCCGAAAAAAAAAACATTAGCTATGGCGTTTTTTTTTTAAAATAATTTCTTTAAAATATATTTTGTATTGTATAACATTGTAACGTAAATTGATGCATCGCATTGTTGCCTAATTCCCACTTCAGGAAGTCACACTATGATAGGCAGAAGCGAGCAAGTTCGGGCCAAGGTCATCACTTATAGCCGGCTAGATGCTAAAAGTAGCGCCAAGGTCTATAAAACAAATTTGGCGTTCAAGTGTAAGGCCGGGTCTACAAACAAAGCGGTATCGGCGTATTCGGCGTCCATCATTATAAAAAACAAACGTATGGTTAAGAGTTTAAGAGTTACAGAGACCACATTGCCAATAGATAGAAGAAAAACGATTAGTATGTACTTAAATTAGTGTAAAATCAATTCTTAATCACCTGATATATAGATTGACTAATGAATCTATAATCAACAACAAGTCATCACCATTCTCTTGCTCTTATCCTTTATTTAAAGTCAGCAACAATGTTCTTCTTTCTTTCTCCGGTAGTCTTAATTTCGATAGTCACCCCAGTCAGCACGTTCAATATGTTCCAGATTCTAGAAATCGATTTGTTGTTTGGTTAAATAATAAAATCGCGTTGTTATTCCTTATCAAATTGGCCTTCAGATCCGCCATACCTTTTAGTAATTCTAACCATGTGTCTCATGTCTCAAGGTCAAGCGAATCCGGTGGTCGAAGCGACCAATACTTAGAAGCAAGCATCAACAGCTGATAAAACTATTTCATTTATGTTTGTGCATGTTTTAGTCCCAACTGGAGCAGGTTCGAACCTGTTTAGTTGTGCTGTGTATGTGTGAGTCATCCATAACATAGTAACCAAGGTTAGCCAAAAAATTGCGATGTGTTGTCGGCGGAATTGACTAATAATATTACATAATTAGGATGACTTTTGCTTTATTATCATAATTGTATTTACTTGTTACTATAGTATTAGCCAGCATTAGGTCACTGCTCTCTCTTTCATGAATTCTAGAAATTTTATTCATTTCATCTTTTTCCACGCTGGTTTTTTAAATACAGGCTGCAGGGGAAACATTGATCAAACAAAATAATAAACTAAAATTAGGTATAAACGATCGTTTAATTAATAGAAAAAAAATGCAAATTGGTTTCATCTTAAAACTAAGCACTGCCACTGTTTCACTTCATCATATATTTTATAAAACCTTCGTACTGAACCAGTCCAGGTACATTTACCTTTTTGTACCAATCTTCTTCCTTCAACAAGTTCCACCATGCATGCACCTTGGTGTATTTGTCATCGACAGGAACCATCATAGCTGCAGAAGAGATAGCCGCAACTATTGACACATCAGCTACCGTCAAATGGTCGCCTGCCACGTACTTTGTCTTCTCTAAGTATTTGTCCAAAATTCCGTAAGCATCATTCACACTCTCGATTTGTTTTGCAGAAGGTGTCCTTTCTCCCGCCATGAGACTGATCACTATCTCCCTGGCGGCAGCAGTGAGGTTGGCAGTCTCAAAATACAGTCTTTGATCGACTATCGCACGTATTTTCAGATCGCTAGGGTACAATTTCGCTTGTTGTTCACCGCCATATTTAGATACCAGGTACGTGATAATTGCATGACTGTCAGCTAGCAGGAAGTCGTCTTCTTCTAGCAATGGGACGGTGTGCAGAGGATTTTTCTCCAAGTATTCTGGCTTCATGTGTTCTCCGGTCATAAGATTTACGTCTTGGGGTTCGAAGTCCAGTTTGATAATTTCAGCCGTCATTAGGACAGCGCGGGCGCGCGGGCTCAGGTCGAGTTTGTATATTTTGAGAGTCATGGTGACTGTGTCGATGTTGGCTCGCAACTGAAGGCTGTTGTTTACAACAGTGGTTTATATGCAGTAGTGATAATACCTATAGCGATAACGGAGCCGGCGAGATAAGTTTGCCGGTATACGTTATAAACAAGTGCGAGTCGGAATGTCGCAACGAAGGTTCCGTCCATTTTAAGTTATATAAGTATATCTGTACACAATTAAGTTCAATTTATTTATATTTCTGTGATATTTACTAATTTTTTCCATTTAAATGTTGTAGTTATGGCATATTGGTATATTTTTATAAATTTTCATATTTATAAATCATAAATCGATAGTTAATTGATTTAGGCGTGACTTGGCGGAAATCCATTATAAAATACAATAGACGTAGATATAAAAAGAAAAAATTAAATTATAGGTTCTGTTTTCATTTAGTTTTTATTTTGCTTAAGATTATGTGGTTCTCGATGTTTTTGATTGGTATATTGGCGTGTGCTAGCTGACATATGGCTTTTAATTCAATGTGTGTTTTATATTGCGTAAGGTAAATGATTTTGCGTACTAGTGTATAGAACCAATTTATTTTTCTAACTAAACAGACAGCTGTGCTGCTGGGGAGTTTGTTGCGCTATTTCTTCTTCTCAGCTAAAGCACTAGGAAGTGGTGAAGGGTGGGCGTTTTAGTGGACTGTCTTATTTAATTTTGACGTTCAAAAAGTGCTCATAACAGCCTAGTTTCAATAAATGACTTTTTATTATTTTATTTATTTTTGGTAACAATAACGTGCAAACAAACCTTTTTCGAAAGAATTTAATATTTCATTTCATTTCTCAATAATTAAATATACTTAAGCAAGAATAATTTATAAGTAATCTAGAAGTGGTCAACATAAAAGCAACTGTGACAGACAGACGGACTGACCAAGTGGCAACCTTTTGCTGAATTTTGGTACGGAACCCTAAAAAGTCAAATAAGTACAAGAATGTATTTTTGTTCTCTGTTTATTGTTTTGAAGATCAATAGAATTGAACTTTGAGTAATTTTGAGCGTGGCATGTGTGACATAGGTACTAATGGTATATGGAATTTTTATGTTAAATCAGATATAATCAATAAAAACAACTATTATCACCATCACTGTTTTATTTCATCATTGATTTTATAAACACTTCATACAATTCCACACTCGGTTGATTTATGTTTTTGTACCAATATTCCTCCTTCAACAGATTCCACCACGCGTGTATCTTGCGATATTTAGGATCTTCTGGCACATACACGTTGGTAGAAGAGATAGCAGAAACTAGTAACAAATCAGCTACCGTGAAGTGGTCGCATGCTACGAACGTTGTCTTCTGCAAGTATTTCTCCAGAATTCCATAAGCATCATCCATATTTTCAATTTGTTTCGCAGTAGGAGCTTTTCTACCGGCCATGAGGTCAAGCACTATCTCTCTGGCTGTGGCCATGAGGTTCGAGCTCTCGAAAAACATCCTCTGATTGATTGTCGCTCGTAATTTCAAGTCACTAGAGTACAATTTCTCTCGTTGTTCAGGGGTGCCATATTTGGAAACCAGATACGGAACTATGACATGTCTGTCAGCGAGCACAAAATCGCCATCTTCTAACATAGGGACGGTGTGCATAGGATTTTTCTCTAAGTATTCTGGTGTTATGTGTTCTCCGGCTAACAGGTTTACTTCTATGGCTTCGTAGTTGAGTTTGAGCAGTTCAGCAATCATGACGCACGTTCGCGACGGTGGACTGGCGTCCATTTTATATATTTTGATCGTCATGTTTCGACGTTTGCGCGGAACTGAAGGCCAGTGATCACAGCAATGGCTGACAAATGACTGAGCACTTATGAAACGAGCAAGATACGTGGAGATAATGATAGCAGACTGTATCACTTCATATAGAAAAACTATCGGTTTTGACATGTTTTTTATATACTTCTGACCAAAGTTTCTGTTTGTTTATGTTTGTGTGAGCCGTTGGCGCGATGGGTTTTCCCATCCGCAATGTTTATTTCCCTATTTAAGCTTATTAGGAGACGAATTTTCAAAAACGCAAAAAGAACTCTTTAATTTTTTATTTATTTTAATATTATTGTATAATTAAGATTTGAACTGCATTGAATAAATTATTACTCGTATTAACCAGAAAAAAAAAAGAACACTTGTATTTGTATTTATTTATTATAGTTAATTAAAACGGTACAACACCAATTACATTAATTAATATAGAAACATAAAAATATAAAAAATATTAATATTGACAATTTTTATATAATTTAATTAAAATGAACATGGAAAAGTGGTGCAAAATTCGTACTTCTAGGCTTAGGCTCTGCGTTATCCGTCAGTGAATTTAAGATTTTTATAAACTTCGATATAACGATTTTTAGAATTTTATTAACTAGATTTAGAATGTAATTTTTCGAGTTTACAGTGATTTGTATTTGTTTACAGTGATTTGGATTTAGTAAAGAATTCAGTCAGAATCTCAAATTCACAAAAATGGAGAATGAGGTTGAAGAAATAACATTAGCATTACTATTTAACCCATTATTTATTTCAGACAAGCAACAGTTTACAATAGGCTAGTTGACAGTAAGAAAAATACTTTTTACGGTTGTGAGAAGTTATAAATAAAGTTTGAGTGCGGTTTACTCGCACACAAATCGTAGATTTGACATTTGAATTCACTTGAGCCGCCATGACAGAATGCCCCGTTTTGACAATCAAAAATAGTACTTAATGTTAATATTTCGCTGGAATATTCATATTTTGAAGTAAATAAACCTCAATGAACATTATGGTTTATCGAAATCCGTCAACTAGGCTATTTTGTTTTTAACCTGTTTGTACTCCAATTGATTCCAATAACTCTTTCATCTTATTAATTCCATGAAGATTTCCCTTTTCGTACCAATCTTCTTTCTCCAGTGTACTCAACCAAGCTTTCAACTTTGGGTATCTATCATCCACAGGCACCAACACATTCGCAGAGGAGATGCTGGCAACACATGACACATCAGCTACTGTCAAATGGTCAGCTGCCACGTACTTTGTCTTCTGCAAGTATTTTTCCATAATTTCGTAAGCGTCATACACGTCTTCAAGTTGTTGTTGAGTGGGAGAAGTTATTCCTTCATTCAACATTGCCTTAACTATTCTTGTGCTGGTGGGAAACAGGATCGAAGTGTCGAAAAACAGCCTCTGATCTATTATCGCTCTTAAACTCAATTCATAAGGGTATAATGTCGCTCGTTGTTCCGCACCATATTTGGAAACCAGGTAAGTGATGATTGCGTGGCTGTCAGCGAGAAATAAATCACCATCTTCCAACAGAGGGACGGAGTGTAAGGGGTTTTTCTCCAAGTATTCCGGTGACAAGTGTTCTCCGGCCCGAATATCTACATCTTCTTGCACATAGTTTAGTTTGAGAAGCTCAGCCGCCATCAGAACGGCTCGGACAGG
Source organism: Eupsilia transversa (assembly GCA_914767815.1). Lineage (NCBI taxonomy): Eukaryota > Metazoa > Arthropoda > Insecta > Lepidoptera > Noctuidae > Eupsilia > Eupsilia transversa. The sequence goes on from OU611889.1 coordinate 689,180, forward strand.
CGGACTGCCGTCCATTTTGTATATTTTAAGCTGCATGTTGACGATTTAGATTATTGAACTGAACACTGACACTGAACTGAAAGCAATCGCAGCAACGATTGATATCTAGTAGATATAATATAATCGCTATGAAGCGAGATAAGAGGAGATAATGAAAGAGAATTAAAATATCATTGGTCATTTAGTGTGTAGTACCTACTCGCACCGTGTATGCCTAGATATATGAACGTTAACGAAGCAAAAGGACTATGTAAAGATCGTAGCAGGTGGCATAGTATAGGTAGTTTCTGCCTACCCCCATGGGAAGAAGGCGTGAGTTTCTGTATGTAGGTGTGTAGTGATTTTGGGTCATTACTCATTAGCCAGCATCTCGTGGCATGAATGCGGCATGCATGTTACACTGCTGATTTGTTTACAAGGATCCAGATAAGGATTCATTTATAACCTCAAACTCATGGCAATAGAGAATGAAGTTGAAAATATAAGAAGGAATCACATTAATATAACAATCAATCATAATTTATTTTGTATAAATAATTGTTTACAATTTTCTTTACACTGTTTGTATTCCAAGTGATTTCAAATACTCTTTCACAATATTAAGTCCGTGTAGATTTCCTTTTTCGTACCAACCTTCTTGCTCCAGTGTACTCAACCAAGCTTTCAATTTTGGGTGTTTATCATCCACAGGCACAACCACATTCGCAGAGGAGATGCTGGCAACACATGACACATCAGCTACTGTTAAATGGTCAGCTGCCACGTACTTTGTCTTCTGCAAGTATTTTTCCATAATTCCGTAAGCGTCATACATTTCTTCCAGTTGTTGTTGAGTGGGAGTCTTTAGTCCTTCAGCTATCATTGCCTGCACAATTTTTTTGCTGGTGGGAAACAGGACCGAAGTGTCGAAAAACAGCCTCTGATCGATTATCGCTCTTAAACTCAATTCATTAGGGTATAATGTTGCCCCCTGCTTTGCACCATATTTGGAAACCAGGTACGTGATGATTGCGTGGCTGTCAGCAAGAAATAAATCACCATCTTCTAACAGAGGGACGGAGTGTAAGGGGTTTTTCTCCAAGTATTCCGGTGACAAGTGTTCTCCGGCCCGAATATCTACGTCTTCTTGCACATAGTTTAGTTTGAGAAGCTCAGCCGCCATCAGAACGGCTCGAACAGGCGGACTGGCATCCATTTTGTATATTTTAAGAACCATGTTGACTGTTTCGATGATTGCACTGAACTAAAGGCAAAATAAATGCAACGATTTATATCTAGTAAATATGCATAACATAATCGCTATGAAGCGTGATTAGAGGAGATAATGAAGCCAGCAATCAGCACTCGTGACGGTGACGTGGTGCTGGAGACCGGGACGTGGAGTGCACACTGCTGGTGCCTCTGAGCGCATTCAACGAGTATGAGTCCAACGACCTATCTTACCACCCTAACGTCCTATCTTACCACTCTACTACTTCCAGTTATATTAATATACCATCATCATCTTGTCCTAATACCAATTTAAGGCCTGTACAGATATAAGTAATATCGCTGTCGTTCTCGGTAGCGACTGATCCGCCTTATATCTGTATAGGGCTTTATGTGGGATAGGCCTGCATGTCTGTAGTATGCTTTGATTGGACTATTTTATTTTTTATTGGTAGAAATGTATTACAAACAAACACTTACTCCACGGTTGAGAGAAGTCAAGTGTATACTGTATAAACTGCCTACTTTAAATCTAATACTAAGATACTAAGATTCGTTTCCACAAGGGTTACATTCGAGGTCTGTTACTATCATAATTAGAGATCGGATATTCGGATGTACATTTACCTAAAGTTGAGGTGTTGACTATTATGGAATGCAGTTGTTTGTATTGATCATAAAAATCTCGCGATTCCGGTATTGATTTTAGTACTTTTTGTCTATAGAAATGCTAGCTAATGTTGTAATGGGTTACCGGTATAGCACATAGCGAGCGACAAACAATTCGGTGCCTCGAGTTTCGTTAAAAAACGTTTACACGTTTACGATTTTTAAATGTTAACACTGCGAAAGTAACCTTCATATGATGTTTGATAACTCGTTTCGGGACATTTTCTAGAATTCGGAGATTGATATTACGAAAAAATAATAATTAAGAAGCCGCTTCCGTAATTTCTTAGCCAAAAACTAACTCTAGGTAAATATGCATCCGATTATCCGATCACTGATCATAATATAAGAAAATAAATTAGAAAAACAGGATATAAGAAAAATAAAGTTCTCCATAGAATTACAAACAAAAAAATATTTCACACAAAAGTGTATGCCATAATAGTATGACAATATGAACTTTATCCTTATTTGTCAACTTTGAACTTTAACTAAAGTCCAAATTCTTATAATTTCTAATATAATTATTAATTGTTTCTACTGTACTTGTGTCGATTAAATATTTACATGACTAGGTAGGTACATGGTCAGTAATATGATGGTAGAAAAAATATAACCTTGAAATAGATGTGAACCTGCTTGTGTACCAACAGTATGTTAATATTATTATTATTTTGCCAAAGCTTTGGTTTGGAATGTAATTTTTTTTTTTTTTAATGTATCTTTAAAAAAAAATAAACACAGAATTCCTATAGAATTAGCTAAATATTCTTTTTTTTATTAAATAAACATATAATACAAGTAGCTTCCGTCAGCGGCTACGCCCACCTGATATTGTTATAAATTAAAGCCTATGTTACTCAGAGATCATTATAGCATCCTACTGGTGAAAGAATTTTTAAAATTGGCCCTGTAGTTTTTCAGTTTATTCATTATAAATAAAAATATAAGTCATAAATAATATAAAGTAAGTTTAAAGACTATTTTACTTCAACTTTGATTTCATAAACCTCTCATACTGCGCCAATCCAGGTAGATTTGCCGTTTTGTACCAATCTTCCTCCTTCAGCGAATTCCACCACGCGTGCACCTTGGTGTATTTTGCATCCACCGGCACCAACGCATTGATAGAAGAGATACCAGCAACTAATGACACATCAGCTATCGTCATATGGTCACATGCCACGTACTTTGTCTTCTGCAAGTATTTGTCCAAAATTCCATAAGCGTCGTTCAAATTTTCGATATGTTTCGCAGTAGGTGCTTGTTGAGCGGTCATGAGTCCAACCACAACCTCCCTGGCCGCACCAGCTACGTTTGAAGTCTCGAAAAACAGTCTCTGATGGACTGTCGCACGTAATTTCAAGTCACTGGGGTACAATTTCGATTGTTGTCCACCACCATATTTGGAAACCAGGTACGTAATGATTGCGTGGCTGTCAGCGAGAAAAAAATCACCATCTTCTAACAGAGGGACGGTGTGCATAGGATTTTTCGCCAAGTAATCCGGTGACTTGTGTTCTCCAGCCATAAGATCCACGTCTTGGGTCACATAGTTAAGTTTGAGCAGTTCAGCCGTCATCAGGGCGGCCCGAGACGGTGGACTGAGGTCTATTTTGTATATTTTGATCGGCATGTTGACTGTGCCGATGTTTGGATGGAACTAAAGGATCAGAGCAACGGTTTATATTTATGAGTGTTCACTTAGAAAGTGACTGAGATAACTGCGATAAGGGAAGATAATGCGGTAATAGGAGTCTCATTAACTAATACTAGAATAAACTTTTAGATACGTAGCTTGACCACGGCTTATTTTCCGAAGGCCATTTTTTATCACAAATGTTGGATTATTTTACGAAGGATTTCTCTGAGGTTAAATTACATTAGTCAGATAAATAGTCCGAACTGACCGAGTGATCAAGAGCTTTGTATGTTCGCGAAGCAGACGCAATAGTTAAACAATCCATTATTTATTAAAACATTAATTAGTAAAACCTTTTGAGTTTGTTTAGTGCAATGTAAATGAACTGTTGAAACCGTAGTGTTGACATTTATAAAGAACACGTGAATCAAGTGTCAATCAAGTTTATACAGGGTGGCCGAAACATTGAAGTCCAAAAATAAAATTAAGTTCCCTCGTATCGTGGGGTATCCGAATCACTCCCATGTATGTTCCGCGATTTATAGTTTTGGAGTTTTTAATTTTTCTTTATAACACAACATCACGACTTGTTTCCCCGAAGGGTTTGGCAGAGGTGTACCTATCTATATAAGTAAACCAGCATTTCGCCAGTTAAGTTTTAAGTCCCATGTAATAGCCTATTACCATCAACAGACATACTTTTACAACATAATTATCATGCCAACTGTTATACAGTAATATGCCGAATTTGTTATCAGAAACTTTATCCGGAAGTAATTAGGAAAACATCCAGTACCCAAATGTGTGTATCTAAAAAGTAGTGGCATGACTATACAATTTTGTTCATCCAAGGTTCATTATTGCATCAGTTGGTTAAAATAATTGAACTTTGAATGTTTGTAGGCCTGCCATATCTACTGAGTAAGGATTTCTGACTCGGCAGGTTTTTATTTTAATAGAGTGACGACTACAATTTTCCAATAATTTATTTAACAAAAATATATTTTTACATGCAAACAAACAGTCCTTCTTACATAACCCCATCCAATTACCAGCAACATTCAAATATCGAACCAATTAATTTCATTTCAACGCTGGCGTTTTGACGGTGAAAAAACAAAGCCAAAGGGAGGCAAGCACGTAATCTGAGCATGAAATATAGCAAGATAAAATCACGGGTAGTTATCTGAATAAAGTCATTCCCATTCAAATGTGCGCTGAAAACTGTGAGAGCCCATTTCGGCTGGACCTTTGCGGTAGGACAAGTTATAAGAGTTCGCGAGTTTCAATGCATGAGGGTGGAGTTTACTTTATCTGTATAACGCTTTTATTCTAAAGTTTTAAATCGGTACCATAAAACATTGGGAAATATGATAGTGATGCAACGAATACGAATTCGAATATTCGTATTTAGTATTCGTATTCGTAATTAGTGACATCCTGGAAATCCCATATAGATATTGCATTGTGACCGAGTTGACAGACACAAAGATTCATTTATAAAATCATAGAACTTTCTTATCTTTTGTTTACATACCCCAGTGGTCAGCAATTGCGGAGACCTTTTAGTTTTTCTGTGTGTTAACTGTGTTTTATCGACTTGTTACTAAAAGTTGAGCCTAGTGGTTTTAAATAGTTAAAGAATGTCATCCCGAAAACGTGAGAAAAGTGATATTTGGAGACATTTAAAAAATTGTCTAGAAAATATTTATCGCTAAAACCTTCCACAGTGGCCTCAGAAAGGCTATTTTATAATTGCAAAATCCTAAGAATAAATTACTAATGACTAGATACGTCGCGATATTACGCATTATCTATTTGGCGGTAATTATTTGTTTAGATTGTCATGAAGAAGGTAAGGAGAATGAAAAAAAATGTTTAATTGCTACAGAAATAAGTAGGTACTAAAAAAAATTAAATATACGGATAAAGAACTATCTAATCCAATCCCTTTATCAAGGTGGTACCTGTATAAACCAATGATCTAATTCTTTCCAACCCAGGACTGAACATCGATTTTACAAATTCACTTGTGCTGGGCATTTTCTAATTAAATGTCATCTACAAGCTTATTGATAACAAACAAAGATCATCATTTGATAGTTTTTCGAATTACTTTGGGGTCGGCTTGGGGTCTAACCGGATGCAGCTGAATACTTGTATTTTACATGGAGCGACTGCCTAACTAACCTCCACAAGCCAGTTACTGGGTAATACTGGTAAGACTGGTTGTCAGACTTTTGGGCTTCTGACTACCGGTAACAACTGTAAAAGATAAACTATTGTAGGCTAAAAATTAAATGACACATCGGATATCGCAACTAAAAATAAATAACGGATGACATCATTTCAATTAAGATAATCAAACAAAATGGCTTTGTCACTGTGATACTGTCGCAAACAACAGATGTTTGGAGATTTAAAATAAAGCCGTATTGTGAGCGTATTTAGGACTACAGTAGTATCATTCACTGCTAGTGTCTCCGTGTGAATAGAGAGAAACGTGTTAAAACACGTTCCTCATTTCACAATGTAAAATTAAATTACAGAAATTATTCCAAACATCAGAATGTGAAATTCTCGGTTTTATCGCATACATGTTAGTAATTTGTCATGACAACGTCAACCATGCTAGACAGTGGAAAAATGCTCAGCTATTGGAAGGGCTGGAATGTGTATTCAACGTGATATTAATCCTTGTGCCCTTGACTGCCTCGTTGGTTGGGCAAAATAGTAGTAGCCCGCAGTCCGCAGGATTTGTGCCCCGTTAATAGCAATAGGTTTGCCCCGTATTAGATGGGACTTCAATACTTTAAATAAGCGAAATATGGCTGTACCATACACCATTACCTACCCTTTTGCGAAAAGCAGCCTTTATGTAATGTTAAATGCTCATCTTTGTGGTACGGGAGAGGTTCGAAGGTTAACAAAAGCTTCATAGGTGCAACTCGCTACATCCTTCATTTTAAACCCAACCCGGTTACCCGATTACGACCAGGTACACACTCAAAGCTGGATTTCGATATAGCTGTTAAGGCCGTTTACCATGTATCACGCTTTTTAGCTACGGGATAACGGCAGAGACCGAAATAAAAGTGTTTTTGTATGACTATCAAGCGGTGGGTTGTTGGGTTGTAAAAGTGTATGGGCTAGCTCTGAGGACAGGGTTGGTTTGCGCTATGGTTGTTTTAGATAAAAGGGTTGATTAAAATAATTGTGTGAATTCTCCGTCCAGGGTGAGCCAGTTCCAGGTATCATCGTTAGATCTGACCGTGGGTATACATTTAGGGTATTTGGAGGAATAAAGAGTACCGCAGTGAAAATCACGCTCTATTTTGGTTGGGCCGAGGATAAAAGAAATAAAATAAATAATTCTACTTCTGAAAACGTAACAAATAACAAGTGAAAAACAGAGTATATACAGGGTGTAAGGGACAGCCCTCCGCAGACTGATGGGGTGAATTCAGTATATCATACTAACATGACGGGTACATTAAATTATTTCAGGAACGTTATGGGAATCAAATAAACCTGATTTGTTTAATTACCTCACACGCAATGTATCGTGAACGGCAGCGCACGTAGAGTATTTCAACATCAATTGCTGTTTAATTTTATTTTAGCTGTTTCATTTAAGTAAATCAATTGAGTGCTTCGTACAGATAATGTAATTTTGTAACAGAAAAAACTACAAAAAAAAAACCTGACATTTTTTCCGGTGGAATATGATTCAAAGTAAGGAGCTGAATGCACCTTGTAAGTTTGCGGAGGGCTGTCCCTTACACCCTGTATATAGTAATATGTTGCAATGGTGTTTCAAGCCCAACGTAGCGTCAGGACATACATGGTTAATAATACTCCTGTAGATAAAATTTATGCAATCAGGCGTTACTTTGCGGAAATCCATGGCAGTAATATATTATGCAAACATATTTAGTTTTAATTCCTCAATATCTAGATCCAGGATCCATCCTTGGATGCAGAATGCAGCAAAGCCCACAAATATATGCACGTGCCGAGTATATGCTTGGGTTGCAGGTTACATCATGTCATCCGAATCTACATGTGCATATTTTTGCAAGCGTATCATATTATCTACTTACTTATATTTTTGTCGATACCTGCAATCAAGGCACGTACGTGTGGCATTGATCCATATCCAAAATATGATAGTAATCAAGCAAATAATAATGACCATGAACATTTTTATCAAAAGGACCTATGGCGTGCATTCGGTCTTATCAGTATGATGTGATCAGCATCTTATCAGTGCGTGTGTTTGTGATCAGCATAGCATCGACGAAAACATTGTTAATTTTACCAAAAACATACTAAAAATAATCTGACTGCTTGATGAGGCTCTTGTGGCGGCATCTTCACTACATCTACAATGTAGCACTTTCCTACGGAAATGAACTTGACCACTTAAGCCCATCGTCCACGACGCAACTCAAAAGTAACGTCTTTCAAACTCAAATAACCGCCAGTGAGTCGCCAGAATATTACCACTTAATAAAGCGCTAATACGTTGCATCGTCGTCGTTGCTCTCAAAACGGTGATGGAAAACATCGGGAGAAAACCGACATGTACTAGAATCAAAATTCGAAGACACCTACCAATTGGTACTGGGCCCGCATGGTGGATTACAGCCCACTCCCTCTCACAGAGAGGAGGCCTGTGTCCCAGCTGTGGGCACATTATAGGCTCATTATGCTTATGCTTATGCTTAGTCTCTTCGTGTGCAGACCGCCATTGAAATACTAGTGCTGTGACATTCCGGCTACTACTTGATGATTTGAGTTTGTTACACGTCACTTTTGAGTAGCGTCGTGGATGATGGGCCTAAAGCGAGGGTTTCCTAAGACTGCCGTGACCGCCACATATTGTCCGCAATTTACCATCAATTGACGTCATTGAAACTTTATTTATGAAAGTAAGTTTTCTAAAACCTAAAACAATGACATGAAAACACAAAACAATCCAATTCAAGCACCTTTACATGTAAACATTCTCTTTCCCCGATAAGCGTGTATACAGTGTGATATAAACAGTGTATACAGGGTGTAACATACTAATAACAGCATAACGACGTATTGTGGAAGTCGATGGAAGTCGCTCGCGATGTCTAATGGATCCCGCTTTGTACACTTTCAACATGAAATCATAAAAATTGTTGGCAAGCGCGAAATGGAAGCTGTTGCGGGAATCCGTGTTATATTTTTAAAGAATAATAGAAATGTGTGAAGAATGTTATTTGTATTTCTGTTGACTTAGAATGAAATAAAAGTGCTTGTTGAAATAAAAAGAAAGTTTATTTTGTTTAGAACTTTTAATTGGACTCATGTTATTTTTTATGACACAGTAGACATCTTGTAATTGAATAACGGACTAATGACCATGAGGTTTTTTTAAAATATTTGTCAAATTAGGTAATAACCTATTCATGCATTAAGCCATCGAGTATAATATAGGTATTACACATTTTGATGTAGGTAAAAAATACATTGCGAATGTCGGAAAATCTGTTAAAAATCGCTACTTACATCACTAAACAGTTTTACTCACCATTATGTTAAACTGAACCCTAAAACATACAGGATGTATATTTTATAGCATCCAAACAAAATTATGTTCGCGAGTAAGCTAGCTAAAATCAACTTATTGGAATCTCGCAGAGTTTCGTATAATACGCGGGATATACGCACACACAACGCTGCCGGTTTACGAGATAATATAAAGAAATATTTAACGACCCTTGTACCACCCTATGTTGGCTAAATAGCTTTTTATCTCGTTATTTTATTTTTATTTTTTTGTTAGACATTTTCCGTTTTTTGTCAAATTTCTTACAGGCTGTTTGATTTTCTGCGACGATGAAGTCTTTATTAGTTTGCTAATTCATTTTAGAGAGACTTCTAAATTAATTTATTAAAGAGAACTTTCAGCTATTTGTTATGGCTTTGCTTTAGCAAAATAGGTCATAATAATATCAGCCTGTTATTGCTCTCAAAACGATGTTGGAAAATATCGTGAGGAAACCGACATGTCGTGGAACCAAAGTCGAAGACATGTGACATCGGGCTTGCGTGGTTGATTATGGCCCACTCCTTCTCACATAGAGGAGTACTGTTTCGCGGCAGAGTGGGAGTATTATTGGCTGATTATGTATTGTCCTCAGCAAAAGCAAAAGCATCTTCTCATTCAGAGAAGGAACGATCTTGCTCAATACGTGTTTTTGTTGGTCATTTCGAGCGAGAGATAGAGAATTTAATATTATTCGTCATTAATTCTCAGTGTTTTCTCTCACCATTACCTATTCAGAACCTCAAAGGTGATATAATCTGCCGGGGTTGCGGGAAAGTCCGAAAGGGATACCATGGCCCAACACAGGCAACTGAAGGAACACGGGTGGGTTTTAGTCAGTAAAAGTCTGACACGCCCTCCCGCTCCGCCCAGAGCGGGAGAAGTTATTTGATAATTTCCCACCCAAAAAAACAAGGTGACATAAATCAAGCTCATCAATTATTTCATAATCATTTTTCAGTTTGAAAATGTTAATCGACTCAATTAACTTGTAGCAAATAACCACAACATAGCGGGAAAAGCACCATATAACCACAGATAAAAAAACATGACCTTACAATATACTCTCCATGAAAGATAGGTACTGAAGGTACATAATTGTTGATAAAAAGATCTGTTTTGTACGAGCCGGGATGCTTCAGGGATCTGTTGTACGAAAACAAGCCTCCAGCTACCACGATACAATCGTTATTAGATTTTCATTAACAGCCCTGTGGCTCGGGACAGGGAAAAGACTACAGTGCTGAATTAAATATGAAAAATTTGAGTTCATTTTAATGGTTATTTTGTCTTTTGTTGACATATTTATGGAAAAAAATTAAGAATAGAAAAAATAACCCTTCTTTTGGGCTTTGCCACAGTGGGGTAAAAAGGGTGTCGTGAAGTTTTAAACAAAGCAAAGTCAAGGTTAAAAGTAGCTGTGACTTTTTCTTACTTTTAATATTTTAACCCAAACCTTCCTATATTCCTACATTTAGAGTAAAAAGGCAGCAATTTAAAACAAAAAATCACACGCTCCACGACTCTATTATTAATTAACTTCCTCAACTTGTAAACTCGAAACTGTCCAGTTTTTTTGCCATCAATTGTACAGTAAAATTGTATCAAGCGGCTTCGTTAGACGAGCCATTATATTGTGTCTGCGTCATTACTCAAATTTGGTGATTTTTTCCTTATCAACCGTTATTGTAGCAATGTAGCCATGTACCCGTCACGTACCCTGAAGTTACCCTGCCGTTACCCTGACTACAGAGGGCCCTGTATGGGCGACATGGAGTAGTTAGCACATGGAGTGATAAGCATCTAAACAGTGCGTGAAAATTGCAAAATCTTATTGGTGCGACTGTCAATAGGAAATTCACGACCAAAATAATAGCATACGACCATGTCTACGGAAACAATAACATTATTTCGCACTATTTGGATTACTTATAAATAAGCATTATCTTTTAGTCTGCAGTGTAATTTTCAGCAACAGAAAACATGCAGTATTAAATCTAAATACCCACTTTCGTTGATATCCTGTTAATGGTGCAATTTCATCGTGAACCCCAATGTAGCAGATTGAAAGACGGCCATGTTTATCAGTACACTGAAATCATATTTATGGAGGTCGCATTATCACTTCATTCGCTATCTATTCCGAGATAGAAACAGACAAAAATATACTCGTAATGATAATTTTATTGGTCTCCCCGTTCTTTGAAGTTGACAATTTTTTGCTCGAAGAGATGCTGGATATAAAAGAGTGCATGTTTAATGGTAATGTGGCGTTATGTCCTTTTTATGGCGTCTTTGATATGTGTATATTATTGATGTTTATCATCGACTTGGTTTGTTTATGCGGGAAAATGAAATTACTTCATGCTGATTTGTGCGAAAGATCATAGGAAAGTTTTATTTGAGGATGTAATATTCACAATATTTTTGTTTTAAATATTATTATCAGATAAATTTTAAAATCAAGTTTTAGAACTATAGTAGTTACGATCTGCAACGAAATTCTATTAACGCTTCACATTTTTTACACATATTAAGATCAAAAAATGAATAAAAAGAAACAGCCTAAATACGTGTGTGCAAACTTGTACTTGAAAAACATAAATTCTCTCATTATAAATTTCAATTGCAAATAAAAGTTGCAACGCACAATACTAATCAGAGATACCATCTAATTTTAAGACCATAGAGTTCTTATAGGTTTTCCTGTAATCTATAAGAGTATAAAATTATTTTCTGTATTTATTTCTAAATGTGCGAATCAATGGTAAATTTTTATCCATTTTCTTGAATCATTTTCAAATTTTATTTTCTTTAAAACTATTTAAACAATGGCTTTATCGTTGAACTAGCCGTGAAGTCGTGAGTTCTAAGCCAAAGTTTTAGTTTGATATGATCACAAACGTACAAAACAATAATTATAGATATCTACTAACCCCCTAAAAGGATCCACGTCGCGATAATACTTAAATTAGAATCAACCTTTAAGTTGCTCGCAAGTTATAAGTAACATTTAATGTCACGAAGTTGGTAAATTAGTGACATAATATTTTGGCTGGTATTAGGGACACGCCATGAACTTCTGTGATCCGTACTGATAATACAAGGATGTTTGTTCTTATGTTCATTGATAATTTAACTGAAAATCGTCATCTTTAACTCCGGGTAGTCATTTCTCAACCAGGTTCATTGAATACTTAAATGTGTACTGTTCAGGTTTATCTTAGATACCACTCACTAACAGTGAACTAAAAAGATTAAAGAAACCTATCTGAATTCAATGGTTTCTGTGTCAAATAAACGTTTTTTTTAAATTTATTCTTCATGAATTGACATGAGTATTGATTACCACGCTTTATCCCTATATGTTGATGTATAGGGATAAAGCGTGGTAATCAATACTCGCTCCATATTGGTATTAGAACAGGCATTTTCCATGCAGGAGAGACTGTTGAAGAAAAAAATTAGCTACGAGCATAACATTTCGATAACTTTCGCAACGCATCACTAGTAAACAGTCAGGGCTCAGTTTCTCAAAATTTGTTAAGTTTTAATGGTGTAACGTCGACGTTGACGTGGAAATGCGTCAAGGTACGAGCATCCTTGACGCGACACGACTTCGTACAAGTTTTGTTTGTTATTCTACTGTTATTGGAGACAATTTGTACTTTGAAGTCTAAGGCGGAGTTTAAGGCTGAAGTCTGAAAGACTGGTGAAAAGCGGGGGGAGACAGGCACGTTACTTATGACTAGCGTCATAGACGAAGGGGCTTCGGAGTAATGCGTATGCCTGATAATGGTTGTTAGGGAACGGGAGTTTTTTATTTGTATTTTGTGATTCAAGAACTGTGTCCATATAATTATGTTATTCCTTCTTTTAGCGGGAGCTTCCTCACAACGCGTACCATATCTAAAGCCGGGGTCACGATTATGACGATTCAATGAGCGTTATAAAGACCACAATATATATCAATATATCTGTCAGACACAGTCTTTACTCTGATGAGGGTTATAGACTTTCCGACACCTAAGATACAGGACACGTCCTTGTTTGGGTGTCAGATTTCACTTTTTTTTTAACCACAACGGATAAGCTCTTATCTTGAATCTCACCTGATGGTAAGTGATGATCAGGCCGAAGGTGGAAGCAAGCTTCACCCGGAATCCTCTACCACAGAGGAACTGGCTCTCTTACCTCTTACTGCCGGAACACACAATGCTGGTTGTTGTTATGGCGACAGACTTAGATAAGATGGTGGTATCCAGCCAGACGGACTTAAAAAAAGCCCTACCACAAACCAAACCGAGCAGAAAATTTTGCCCCCACTGGGAATCGAACCCGGGACCTCTGGGTCTGAGACAGGTGTGCAGACCACAGAGGCGGTTGAAATCGATCATGTACTTAGTCTAATTACTGATCAAGGTTACTTAAGAAATTAATTGATAGTCTTTTTTCTCTCCTTATGTAATTAGGTTTATGTTTATTTTTCATTATTATTAATATAGAAGACTATTCCCCAAGGCCTCTAGTGGGACTCAAGATGTTGATCTCTCTACAAGTTGTCTTTGCTATCTAATCATTTATTCACATGAGTTACATTTACTGCCTCAAATTCTACGTATATAACATCTATTTACTAAGAAGAGTAAACCTAATTAAACGTCTAATTACAATTTACTCAGTACGAGCAAATATTCATGGAGGTCCATTACGGTACAGTGGGTATTAATTATTAATTAAGGTATCGCTTTACACGCCCAGGGCTGCAGGCTGTGCTAATACATGTGGCCACTTACATGATTGTGTACATTATGTGAAATACTGTGTAGTTGTTGGATTTATACAAGATAGTATGATTTAAAGGTCTTTTTTTGAAAATCTCTTCTTGAAGTATACCCCCATACTTTGTCTGCTAGTAGTATTTTTATGTATGTTGTGTATAATTTATTGACTAGTTTCCGGCAGCAGCGTCGCCCGCGTGATATTTTTATAAAATTATGTAGCCTATGATACTCCAGTGACAATATAGCATACTAGCTAGGTGAAAGAATTGTTTAAATTGGTCTATTAGTTTTTGGGCTTAATCATTACAAACAAAAATACAAAATGCATTTTTTTTAATATTATTAGTGTCCTTCAGATTAACGACAAAACACTCACACAGATAAAAATTACATACAGTTTTAGCTATTGTGAATGTGTTACTTTACTTAGAGAAGTGCACAGCACTCACTTAGCATAGAACTTAATGATTAAAGGGTATCAAAGTGCCAACTTGAAACATTTCTCATTGTCTGATAGATTTGTTGAAACTACAATATTCAATTTCAGCGTTGAACAAATAATTTCAGTAAAAATAGTTAAGTAGGTATTCGATTTTTGGAAAAGAAGTGAAGCGAACATAATAATGAAATCGGTTAAGCTACGGTTTCCTAGAAGAGCGGTGGCCGTCATTTTATAATGGCCGTGATGAAAATCTGTCATTCTCACCAGCATTTGACATTAAGGTATCAAAAAAAACGCACTGGATTTGTACAGCCGTTATTGTTAAAAATCAAGCTTTACCTACAACAGATTTTCCATTCGAAAATTGATAGGCATTTCCAGCATTCCAAATTTAAATTCAAATTACATCATCCTCATCCCTTAATCACCTCACGGCACTAACAGCAGACTCTTTGCTCCAGCCCCTTACTTTAGAACTCACGTAAAACCAATTCCGAACTCCAAAATAAAGCCGTTTACAAACTAAGAATGGTATTAGAATCGCGTCGCAATCTCTGTAAAACATTCGGCGTGTCGTTTGTAAGTTTAATTACAGATCCGTGGGACGGACGAACGGATCCACACGTGAGCGGCCTGTGATATTAGTTCGCCAATTTTCATATTAGCTTAAATAATACGTTAGGTTAATTGATGGCGTAAACAGGAAGAGAAAGCGATTTAAATGACTGTGTTATTTCATTATTATTAGACTACTTTTTCACGACTTGACAAATCAACGATATTTCATTAATATAAGTTTAATATGAAAGTATTAATACAACCTCGACTCACGGCGCGACGCCGGGCAGCGCGGTGCTGTGTATGACAAACATTCGTTCCTACGCTGGTGCGGCTCCGTAATTCGTATACGAGAGGCCTTATAAATTAAGAATCGAAACAAACTATTGTAACACGATAAACTTTAGCAAATTCTTCATCATAAGTCTATCTCCAACCCCAATTCCTTACTCGCCAAAATCTCCTCACTTACAGCATCCACAAACCCGTAGCGATCCAAACTTCTGTGGGAGCAAGTTGGCGGCGCGTGTGCTCTTTAGCGTATGTTTTGATGCCGCTGCCACCTGTATTGTAATTAGTTTAACTATGGTAGCTACGTGTACAACTTACCGCACTCAATATTGAGGGACTGCTTTGAATATGCCTTTGGGTATCTTTAAGTTGGGGGTAGATTTATAGATCACTAATTGATGAGACTGGCCTATGTTAACGATTTTGTTTGCAGAGACTATGGAATCTTTTACTAAGATAGAAACATGTCATATCATAAAGCTTTGATTGTCCAGGAAAGCGGTTCCGTCATATCTGTAATTTTCATCAGTAATTTACATTAAGATCTCAAAAAACGCTCTGTTTGGACTGCTGATATTGTTTCTAGAAAGAAAGAAAGAAAGAAAGAAAAATGCTTTTATTGGCAAAATATACCTTAAAACTAAAACAGAAAATAATGATTATAATGCCAAAAGGGCCTCAGCTCAGCATAATGTCAGATGACAACACAAAGTGTACCACCTGACGCTTATTTTCAGCTGCAACCCACTACGTCTAATTGTATTTTTTATGTTTCCGTTTTGTTTAGCCGCTTTCTTAAGAAACCAAAGCTATAGAACCAGGACTTACTCTGTCTCCATGTTAAATCAGATGATGAAGAAGCTAAGGTGTCTCTGTGAACTCCACTTCGGTGGGGGCTGTAGTTCTTCCCTATTCCTCCAATGTTCTATTCAGCTTATTTTCGCTGTAAAGCCTGACAGTTGATTTACAAGCTCCTATTAATAATGTACGGTAATGTTCCAGGTATTTCCAATTATATTCAACACGCTTGTATGAATATAAGGTACACATTACATACAGTTACATAAGAATCAGGCTTTGAAGTGATATCCCTGTGTTACAGACGTATCTACTAACCTGTGACGACAGTATGTTGGACTAGTAGTAATTTAGATAGAATAGAATAGAATAGAATAGAATATTTATTTATTTGCTCGGAATGTAGGTATTTACAATAAGATGGTTACAGTCATATTACAGAATCCTAGTACAACATTCTACCATTTAGGCATGCAAACATTGATGCAGTGAAGCATCAAAACAATACAAACTTACAACTAAATTAAAAACATTCAACTAAAATTTATCAGCTAAAAAATCCGATACAGAGTAGTATATAACTATATTATTTTCTCTATGTAGATCGTTCTATATTTTCTCGATGTATGTTGTCAATTGGTCAGGATTTTATGGCTACCTGAATAAGTTGCGCAAATGATCCATTTTCAATTCAATTGCATTGAACATGAGCAAGTGTGGTGATCAATGCTTGTATTTTCTCTGTATGAGCGGAAACTTTGGTACCGAAGTAGACAAATGGTTATTTAAATGCCCTAGGCTTTTACCGTACGCTAATGATGGAAGGGTAGCAAAGTCAACAGTAAATTCTAAGAATCAGCTATGACGAAGCGTTATAAAGACGCCAATCTGTACCTGTTTTTTTAAAGCATTTATTTTTTATATCATATAATAATAATACAATGTCTACAAGTTCTATAACGACACATCGAGAATCATTACGCTTGGCTCGTTTCCTATAAACAATTGGCATAGCCAATGGTAGATTTTTTATTGCCCAACCGGGCATACAAATCTACATAATAATGGTAGGTGTCATGAGGGTCTACTATGCAAAGCTATGTAGTCTTTGCTTCATTATTGGTAAAGATATATGAGCAGCGCAACAGTAGCGCGGCAGAAGCACATTCCTTCACAAGGAAAGTGGCAGGAAAGGAAGTGGCAGGTTGTCGCGCGACTGTCGCGCTGCTAAAGTCGCCTAAATGTGAAAGCGGTCTTAATTTTAACCAATAACAGTCCATAAATTATAGGAACCGGTCGGTTTACGAAACTCTAAATGCTTCTTTTCAATTCTTTCCCAAAACCAATTCAACTATAAATAAGGAAAATTTTACACTAGAAAAATACAAGTCTCATACTTATTACAAAAAATAAAAGAAGCAACAAAACGTAGTCACTATGTGCGGCACTTGTGCAAAGTTGGGCGTGACAAGGGCTTGTCTTAGCGTCGTCAGACGTAGCCCGCGGCCGGTCGCTAACGACTGCACTCCTGGCGGTCCTCGCCAACTTAATGCGCGCCCTGTCCTCGGATTAATTATTTGTGGAGTTTTTACAGTATCATGTGCATAAAGGTAAATAACAAAATGTTTTGTGATTGCTCCCACTGAAGGTAAAAGCTGTGTTATTTACGAAATATCTATGCTTGCTCATTGCGTGTCAACGGTTTTAGACTACCTATTAGGTGTTGGTATAGGTTTGTGGCTGTGTCTTACGCTAGAGTAAATAGAATTTAGTCCTAGAATCGACAAGGCAGTGAGCAACTTTTGCTCATTAATGCTCGTTTCTCATGCACGGAATCGTTATACCCTTCAGTGAGAAAATAACAGGGCGCAAGAAAATCGTTGAAGCTTGTTGCTTTAATTAAATTATTATTGTGATAGTATGATGTGGAAATCTCAATAGTTAAAAATAAAAATACACCAACAACTTTCTTAATTCCTTCAAGATGCCAATTACTTATTACACACAGTCACAAACACTTATGTACTATCTAAGATATACCGAGTGGCCTAGTACTGACAAATGTGTCAAGATAACATTTTACGGCAGTTTACCGCGGTAAGCTGAGAGGCAGCTTTTAAGGACACGCCTGTGTGGAATAACAATGTTTATTGTTCAACGATCGGGAATATTTACTGGGTGCTTGATGTCCTAGTGTTTATGTACGGGATTGATACCTACTTCACTTGAATTTTGGGCAAAGATCGGTGAAGGAAAAACCCGTGGGTAAACCTTAAAATTTGAGGCTAAACTAGGTAGATAGAACAGATATTACGTACTGTTTTATAGCACAGTGCTGGTTCCTCGAGTTATAGAAATAGCTGATAGATTAATTGGATAAGTATAATAAAATTAGTCTTGATTTCTGTTCGGTTGATGGCAATAATCTCACCCCCTATTACTTGGCGAAATGTGGCTTTACTTTGCCCAACTCTTTGGGGAAAACTAGCGTGAAGTTATGTACCTAGTGTTGAAATTGAAGAATTGAAGAATTAGGTTATGACATCAAAGCTACTAAGAGTTTTCTTATTGGAATGAGACAATCACTCCAGTTCCTCCCGCACTATAATCCAAAACCGGTCAGCGGGGAACAGATATACTATACAAATATGAATAAAAATTCAAAGAATAGTGTCCATACAATAGATTATTATATCTTCAAGTGCTGCCACCACAGTTCACACCGCTTTGTGAGGCACCCTTAAGTTCTGCTCACCCCACAACAAACCGGTTGTGTGTCACGCTTATAGAACGTTTTGCGTCGAGTAGCGAGCCTAACGAGTAGGGTTGTTGAAGGCTGGACACTGCTGGAACTGTCCTTGATGTTTATGTGTTTCTATCTCCGTAACTTTAAGAAAGTTACAATGGCGTTTAGACTTGATTTTTAGGGATTTTTCAAAAAGCTTTTTCTTATCAGGATCTGTTGGTTCTTTGAGAATGGACTATCAATATTTTCATTACTAAAGTCATTTCTATAGACATTGAATAGGGTGCATTGCTTGACAGTTATTTATGAAGACGATTTACAACGATGACCAACAAGATTTGTTTCATTTGGTGGTTAATAATCCTAATTAATTAATATTATAATTGTGAAAGTGAGTTTATTTGTTTGTTCTCGTAACGCTTTCACGCTAAAACTGCTGAATTGATTTAGATTTCATTTGGTACATGGGTAGACCATGGTTAGAACATAGGATACTTTATTTCCCGGTAAACGTAACACTCAATATACTCAATAACTATTTATTGCTTCCACATGTGACCTTAGGTAGTAGGTTTTAACAAAGTATGATCATTGTGGACCCTCTCGGGCACAGCAAAAGTAGTAGAGAGGAAGAGAGCTTTTATTTGTCTACTTAGTGGGTATTCTTCATTGTAATTATTTTATAAAACTTGTTATAAAATTCGTCATTTGAATATTCATTCACGCAGATGAAGTCGCAAAAGCTAGTCAAATAATAAATTAATTTCCTTTCTCTATTCATTTGCCACATTATGTTCATGAGACTAGTAAACCCGAACTTATTTTTAAACTAAGGCTAAACAAAATATCTAATCACCAAAGGTCCTGCGGCAACCCTACTGTTAATAAGTGTGTGGCCCCTAAACGTGACAGAATGATAAGCGTGTCGAATGCGCGAGTTGATTGAAACGAGCCGCTTGTGTGTTTCTATAGGGCGAGTCGATGAATAGGCGAATTATCATAACTTGTACTATGCAGTTTAATACAGATTGTTGTGAGAGAAATAGGCTATGAAGCTGTTCTTTGTAATCTTGATTTTGTTGAACCCTTTGATTTGTGTTGCAATGTTAACTGTCCTTCTAATGTTAGGAGTTATGAAATTGGTATTGTTATACCTAACTCGCTAATAGACGACAATACAACAATAAATTAAAACAATATTAATGCATGTGAGTATTTAGGAACTATCAAATAAATCCTAATATTGAAATTAAAAAAAGTGTTTTTTTCTAACCAACTAAATAGTAGTGATGGGCCGACTATAGGTTTTGCCAATGTTTGACTAGCTATAGTGACTAAACCATTGGAGATCTTTGATTGAATTTTCGTATACAGACTAGGAAAATCATTAGATATACTTACGCAGTTTAACTTATTGTTGTATTGTCGCCTCCACCTTGTATATAGGGTGTAACAGAAAGGTGTGGTTAAATATCAGCCTTCCTATGCATTTGGGTCGAGTGGGTATTTTAGCTTTGTACGGGACGGCAGATAATTTTTACTCGATTACGATGTTGGTACCATAGAGACAGTTGTTCGCGCGGACGAAGAAGTGCGATGCGAACTGGTGCGATATTGCGGGCGCGACAAGGGTAGCGCCCGAGATATCGCGCCAATGTGAACGAGCCTTGAAGCTGGTACTAAATAAAGCTAGTGCTATTTTCTAATGAAAGAAAGAATCAAATCTAGGACTCTCAGCAGCTCTGCGCCTTCAACCACTGATCACGTTATGATGGCAGAGTAATTAACATTAACTAAAGGAAATGGTTAGTAATGACGCCAGTAAAACGAAGTAATTAACACTAGAATATTAAGACTTCCTGCATTACTGTTAATGTTAATTATTGCTTTAAGAGATGCTATTTCATGTTTTGAGATCCTATAACGGGTTATGGAAAAGGAAATCATTTTTCCAATTTTTTTCTTGGTTATTCTGTACAAACAAGACACATTTAATACTAATAATATTCAACAAATAACTATTTAAAGTTTTTAATTTGTCTTCAAAAAATCCATAAAATCAATTTAATAAACATAAACAACAATGCTCCTTTAATAATTATTTATAAAAGTTACAAAATGCGGAAAATAATGAAGAATGTATGGAACAGAATATTTTCACTATCACTTCATACTTATTCGATTATTGATTGATTTTAAGCGTTGGATAAGTATGTCGCCGTTACGTATGGACAAAAAGAAGTACTGCAGCTACCCTCTTGAAATGATCTTAAAAGTCAAGATAAGCACGGTGATATTCAATTAAAATGATTTATTTGTTCAGTAGTAAACAGAAATAGTTGACTTTGTGATTCAATAGATGGCGCTGCCTGTAGATCGATTGAGCTTTGCTGAAATACGAAACATCTTTTTATGTCACTAAACGTATTTCAAAGCTTTTACATCCATCAAAAATATATAAATAATAATACAATTACAATTTGATGAACATAATTAACCGATTTTTCGATAAAATGGTCTTGGTTTACATGTAAAGTTCTCAAAGTATGCAATAGATGGCAGTAGGGGTCTTAAAATAAATATTATACGTGAAAGCTCATAATTGACTGACAACCTAATTATCTAAACAATTTATTGTATGTAAAGTATAGTTTTAAGAAAGTCCCTACTTCGAACTATATGTATGCAGGTCTTATGTAATTAATGTCGGTGAAGATAGTCCTTACCTAGCAATGACGTATTATATATAGACACGTTATCAACAAACATCTCGGCGCTTAAAAACGGCACGATATAAATTAAAAACAAACGTAGCGTCGCGCGACAGGTTGGTGCGTGACTGAGCGCAATGTGGCCAATTGGCTTCATTTCATGTTGCCATTTTAGAGTGCGGACAACGTATCTATAGTTTTATACATCATTGTTACCTAGTGTTTTCTTTTTGTAGGTACCTTGGCACCTTGTATTTTCTTTATCTTGTACCTTGTGTTTATGCCCTTAGATAATTTTTTGTGTCGTGCGAATGATTTATCTACAAAACAATTACGGAATTAACGCACATCACCGAACCGGGTGTTTGGTGATGTGCATTATTAGAATATAATGCATATTACTTATACTGAATTTTTATTATTATTTATAAAACATTTTTTATTTAATTAGTTATAAGTCTCTACTAATAATTGTGGTCACATTACAAAACTACGCACGCACAGTCGCACACGTATACGGGCCTAGCGTAGCAGTTACTTCGTCCATTTTGATTTGTTTTGGCTGTACAGTGGAAGTGTGACTGTAATATCCGTAGTTTTAATTGATTTTGAAAAAAAAATACGTACATACGTAAAAATGTCAGAAATCGATTAGGTAAACGATTCTTAACAAACTAGTGTAGGTAATTCAATCACACATTGTATACCTACTTAAAAATACTAAAGTAAAATAAAACCTGTTTCTGATCATAAATCTCCTGTAAAATCTTACGTTTGCTCTTGTGACTTGACCATTTATTAAATATTGGTTCATGGCTAAAATAATATCACCATCTGCCTAGTCTTTGGGGTCAGCTTCCAGTCTAACCGGATGCAGCGGAATACCAATCGTTTACATGGAGTGACTCTTTATCTGACCTCCTCAACCCGGTTAGGTTCTGAGTAGCACGATACCCCGTGGTAAGACTGGTTGTCAGACTTTCGGGCTTCAGACTTTCCGTAACGACTGGCAAAGGTGTACTGAAATAACAATCAACAATTAACTTTATTAACACTTATCATCATATTTTTAAAATAGGCTTTCAAAATCCAATATTCATTTATATCAAGTAGACAACACAACAGAAAACTCTCAGTGAGAGTTTATAAAAAAATCTAAGAAATTAATACGATGAGGAGAAAAATGAAGCAAACAGAATGAGAAGAGGCTCTCCGATGGTACTTGAGAATAAGTGGTAATCTCGATGAAATAATTTCCGGAACGAATCTTTAGTGTGGCCAAGACAACAGCGGGGTTTTAAACCGATTTAGACAGCGGCGAAGACTCAAAAGAGGTTAGATTAACCTCTTTTGAGTCTGGTCCTCATATTATGGCTTGACCAAGATTATGTCTGGACTTTAAAGGAGACTGTGACCTTAACCTGCATTTGTTTCTGTTTTTCTGCTCGGAGTAGTCAGATAGGAAACACCGAAATTATCTAGTTTTAAAACATAATTTAATTTTGACGCGTTTTTTGAACCAATTTACAGAAATTAATATTATTTATCGAATTGGTGATCTACAGAGTGAACTATGAACTATGCTCTAAGTGCCATTTTGGTGGAAGATTCTGAAAGAGTTTATAGAGATACCATAGTGTATCTACTAATAATTTTAAGGAAAAGAAGTCTAACTATTTAATAGAAATACAATTTCGTCTTACGAGTTTGATGCTCGGAGAGTTTGAATGATAATCTCATAGGTGACTCTTTAACCTTTGGTATCGTGCCTCCTAACCTTTCGAACGTGGATCCACACGAGAGACAATGGATTTTTTTATTGTGTCTGTAATTACGGCATACGTAAGTTTAAGCTACCTTATAAAAAATCTAAGCCAATCAATAGGTATACTTTAGCTGAAAACATCTAGAGCATTTTCTAATATATTTTTTGTATGCAAGTAGTACGTATTTATAAATGTATGTTAAGTAGTAAATTATCTGAACAGACAGCTGTGCTGCGCGTGCGGAGTTTGTTGCGCCACTTCTTCTTCCCAGTTAAAGCTCTAGGATAGGAAGTGGTGACGGAGGAGCTTTTTGGGGTACTGTCTTATGTAATATGCCGTTCAAAAGTACTGACAGCTCAGCCTAATTTGAATAAATGACTTTTGATTTATTAAAATAAATATTGTTGGTTTCATGGCCCTATTGTTTTTTCTCCCTCGGCCAGTTTGAACTAATTGCCTCCAATACTTTGTTTGTATTGATTGCTTTATTAAATGTTAGCTCATAAGTATGTTCTGATTTAATTAAAACCAATTTAATGATCATATTCTTTGGAATTATTATTTTTAATTAACCTTCTGTTTTTATAACGAACTAAACATTTTTGCTTTTTAAATAAATAAATAGTAATAACTTACACAATAATTATAGTATGTACTACCTAATAATAGATACAGTACAGTAAAGTAATAGATTAGCTTAGGTACAAATTAATACTATGCAATGTCCTTTTCATCCACAAAGTGTTAGGACCTAGCCCCACAAAAATTTCTTTAGCCAATCCATATTCAAATAAACCCGATTTGTTTTGTAACCTACTTGACCAACTATCTGCTAAGAATATTAACTTAAGTAATTAGAGGGTTAAGATAAAGATCGCTGTTAACCCGTGATGCATCACTAACATCGCTTAACCCTCAACTTAAATGTGCTGAGGGTTCAATAGGGTCGGGATCGAACTTACAATCTTCCGATCAAGTTCGTAAGTTGAACTGTTTGAACTACCGCTGCTTCGATGAGAGTCATTTATCATTATGACATCGATTTGGGGCTCGAAGAAGAGTTTGATTAATAAGTTATAAGCAGGGTGTTTCATATTCCCCGAAGGAGGCACCTAATGTCCATACTTCGCCAGATAAGTTTAAGTCCTATGTTACAGAGGGTATTGTATTGTATTACTGAGAAATTCCAGATTGAAAACTCCAATCGGGAATCGAACCCAGGACCTCATGCTCGGCAATAGCGCTTGCGACCACTAGAACAACGAGCAGGATTAATTTATAATAAGTTATAGATAAATACGCCGCTTTATATTACTTACATTACTGAAATATTAGGGCTATGAAAATATTGTGTTATATAAATGTGCTATTTATTTACAGCTGAGCAGCTGCGAAAAAAGGTCTACTAAAGTAAACATAGGCATTTAATCCTGTGTCTATGTTAGGTAGTTACCTACTATGTAAAACATACATCTCGTACAGTCGGTTACGACAGACAATACTTTATTTTCTTTATTTCTATAATTTACTGATCAAACTAACTGATCTAATTGATCTGGTGACAAGTTTATTTTATACCCCACAGCCGGCTTTTTTCAACATAAGGCGTTCAGGACTTTTAATAAATTTAATTGTGTCAAGTCACTTATATTGACATACGACGAACATCTTTATCCAAACATTAAAAAATAAAGCCCAATAAAAACTGAAGTGTCATACAAACACTAAAAAAGTTTTAAACCCTTAGTATGGCAGGCAGACGCCTAATAACTAACTAGAAACAAGCAATAAAAAATCTAATCTAAAGTAACATATTAAACTGGACATCTGCTGGTCCTAGGTTCGATTCCCGGCGGCAAATTACATAGGCCTAGCAACTATAGCCAGCTGCTTGAAAAAGGATAATTGTTTTAATTTATTGCAAGCACTTTCTCTGCGTTTTTATAATAATGTAAAAAAGGTGAAATATATTTTTTTAGTTTTGAAACAGCATTATAAAATAAAAAGCTGGCTTCTTTTAGCTTATAAACTATAGTGATAAGAGTTACACAGGTATTTACTTAATTTATATGTTGAAAGTACTCAATTTATTACAATCTTGTTAATTGAGTTAAGGATGAATAAATATTGAAAAAGTATTAAAATATGTAACGTATTTGCTATACAGGAACAAACTTCATTTTCATTGAACTAGGTGTCAATGAAAAATACGTATTATAACTAAACATAATATAGCTTATTACGCTCACATTGAGTGCCACCAAGCTTCTCCATGACTAATCATTCCCAAGCGTAATTATTTGGGAATAAAAACTACCAATCTTCTAGAATGTAAGATAATAACGATAAAATGCATCAACAGCTTCGATTTTCGCCTGATTTTGACCAATTTTATTTTGCAGCTTTGGCTCTGTCGACTCGACCGTTACTTACGAGTCGCAGGTCGGATGTTCAAACCCAGGCAGGTAGGTACTTAAGTTACCGGCACTGCGCTCGCGTGGTGGGTTACACCTTACCAAAGAGAGGAGGCCTGTGTATATAGCCTAGGTGTATTGTTTCCACAGCTGGACAGTAGAAACAATATACCTAGGCTGACTAAGTTTATGCTATTTTATTTTTTCAACTGCCATTTTTATAGCGTGGCACTAAAAGCTTTAAAACGTACCAACATACAACAACATGGTGTGGTAAACAGTAGATAGATATTAGTGAGTGGATGATTGACACGCGGCGTGGGCGCATGGCACATCGCGTGACGCATGGCAATAATCGCACTAGTGTCACTACTTCCACCATTACAGAATTAATTGCTCTGTAGATAGGTACGTGTGAAATGGCTGGTGTGGAGAAGTTATTTTTATTTTTCAAGTGTATGTAGACTAAAACACTTGAAAAATTAAAATAATTTATTATCGAATAGGTTCTCCCCTATTACATGGGACTTAAACATAACTGGCGAAATGTGGGTGTACTATAGATACTTACACATCTGCTTGACCTTGCGTAGATAAGGTACAGCCGTGGTGATGTTATGGTTATTAATTCTTTATTTATTAATTTACATCCAAAACACTTAAACGAGAAAAATACATTGTGATAGGAGCACAAAGGTAGGTACTGCTTATTTCAACAGAAGTTTCTACCAGTAGATCGGCGACAGGAGAGTTGGATGAGAAACGTAGACACGGAGTATAGACAATATAGAATTATCTCATTTCTCAAGGTTTTTTAGATGTTAGAAAGTCTCTGAAACAACAATCACATGCCATGTTACCTGATGATTGGTAGACAAAAATAATGTTAATTGACACTAGACTTAACTAACTGACAAATCAAATAGGCGTCTATAGTGTAACTAAACGCCTATTCGATATACTCCAGGAGCCTAAGTCTACTAATTTATAAACGTCACAATGGTTTCATAATGGTTAGTTTTTGACAGTTTTTGTATGGCAAATCTGTCAAAAACTGACCATTATGACACCATTGTGACGTTTATAAATTAGTAGACTTAGGCCCCTGTTCTGTTCAGCCATTCGTGTAATAAATCGTTGTGATTTTGTTCCATATAGAGAGTTCCATAGAGTCTTTACTTTTCTTTTACTACCTTCTTTAATGATACCTAAATTCTATATATACGTATAGGTGGTTGTTTTACATACCTAATCTGATTCAGCTCCGTGCTTTAAAAAGTATTAACAACTCTTGTTTGCTTTACTACACACCAGTCATTTCTGATAGTCAGAATTCTGAAACTATGACAACCAAGCTAGTCATCGGAAGACCTTAATGATATCTACGATTATTAAAGAATAATTACTCCACCAATCAAAAACTAGGTCATTTAACCGACTTACCACACAAATATGCGGTATAGTAGTTTGGCACAAGCCGGTCTCACAGCTGATATAAGCCACCACCTGCTCCAGGTGCGCGCGCGTCGATTGACAAGTGCAATTTGTATGTGTGTGAGTAGAGATGAGGAGGCGCGGCGTAGTTGGCAACGGCGGCCATTTCTTTTTACTATTTTTATAAGTCTGTAATTAAATTATATTGGCGCTGTCTTAGATACAATCGGGTTTGTTTATTAGAGTTTTGTGTTACGGAATTATTGTTTTATTGCGTGTATCTTTTTTCGTAATTATATTTTTATTTAAGTTTTAAACGTGTAATATCATTTTATTACATGCCTAGTTTAATTTAAAGTCACTGTATTATTATTTAAAAAAAATATATAAATAATGATTGTGTGTAAAATAAATCCGAATGAAAGTTCTTAGTAAGTTATATTATATAGGTGTTTCGTTTATAAGTAGGTACTCATTTTGACAATGAATACTTGAAATCAATAGTTATGTTACGAGTAACCTGACGTAGAAGGCTGATTCATTGTCTTGTTATTTTTACACCACATGCAACACGATTATTTTGTCGTAAATCACTCAAACAACTTAGCTAAGCGTAATAAATGCATTCACTTCAGGTTAAAGTTCTATCTATAAACCCTTCGTTTTGAAATTCTTATTTTCTTAATACCTTACCTTGAGAAAACAACATTCGTCAAATCAATAATTAAAATGAAGGGTTTGCCAAAGTTTGCCATAACATTTTAAAATATTAAAAGCCGTTTAAATTCTTTCCAAACTATAAATAATTTCCGATTCAACGTGTCCCCACACTACCCTTACCTACGATGCGTAATCGCCTGCGCACGCAGCCGCCACCAACGGCAGGGCATTCACCAAATTTTAAAATTCGAATTTTGTGAATGAGCAAGATGCTAGTATAGTAATGTAACGGTTCTTGCATCTGGAATAAAACAGCTGATTTTGACGTGTGTATGACATTGTCAATTCATAGTTGAATGATCCCGTTGAAAAATATGAATGAATGTTTTGAATTTAGAATAGTTCGAATTGAAAGATAAGGGTTGCGAATTCATTGTTTAAGAGTTTAGTTAAATGTATGGAATTTTACGAGTGGTTTGAAAAAGAATATGTAAGTGGTAACAGTTGTTAGATAGTTTTGATGTTTAGAGCATTTTATTGCACACCTTTGCCATGTGTTCGTCTAGTGTATATTTCCTAGTTATTAAGTCAGTGTACCAGCTGCTTACTAGCAGCCAGGGTGAGTTGTACTGATAAATAGTCTAATCATAAGACCAATGACTTATTTTTATGGTCTAAGACTGACTTGGGTATTAATTGATTTGCTATACGGGGACACTATTTATTAAAGCTTTCCATTTTTATAATAACTAATATGCTAATATTTGTAAATTAGGATTGCCGAGGACCTATGCATACCAGCACTGTTTTCTTTTAGTCTTTTATTATTGCGGTCTACAAAAATGACCAATGTTTAGAAAAATACCAGCTTTTTTAGAGCAAATTAAAAGTTTTTTTTACATTTTGCGTAGTCTTATAAAGTTAACGAAGTAATGTAACATAGCTTAAACATGCACACTTCACTTCCTCAGGGCATTTTTGTTCGGGATAAAAACTACTAAGTGTTCTTAGTAATAAAAGTTTAAAGTAAGGTAAGGTAGGATATTAGTTACCGCAATGAACTTTTAACAGTGGCTATAGGCGAAACCGCAGGCGATAGCTTGTATTTTTATTAATTATAAACTTACTAGCTTTCGCCCGCGGCTTCGCCCGCATGGAGGTCGGAAATTGTCCTACAGGAAAGTACTTCCGGGGAAAAAAGTTGGTACTTTATCGAGGTTATAAATCATCAATTTGCAAATTTCATCCAAATCCGTTAGCCGTTTTTGTATAATTGAGTAACAAACATCCAAACACACAAACATACAAACTGTCACCTTTATAATATCAGTAAGATTACGTCATTATTAAGTTTTAAGTGGGTATATTACTGTAAAGTTTCATCAAAATCCGTTCAGTAGTTTTTGCGTAAAAGAATAACAAACGTCCATCCATCCATCCTCACAAACTTTCGCATTTATAATATTAGTAAGTAGGAGCACTCCCGAGGAGATATTTAGGACACTGGCAGCCTCATGGATGACCAAGGGCATTGAAGTCGGTAGTTGGAGGTTGACAAACCTCCGATTTGTCGACGACATAGTACTTTTTTGCCCCCACAGCTCTGGAACTACGGACTATGCTTCAAGACCTAAGCACGGCAAGCCTCAGGGTTGGACTCACGATGAATCGGTCTAAAACAAAAACCATAACCAACAGCACTAAGTGTAGTTTCGAGGTAGATGGGCAGGAAACACATGTCGATAAGTACATCTACTTGGGCCAGTTAGTTGCTTTCGAAAACAGGTAACAAAAGGAATTCTATCACTGCATCGAAAATGTCTGGAAAAGGTACTGGTCTCTGAAGACGGTAATGAAAGGCGATCTACCGATCTCCTTGAAGCGAACACTCATCGATATGTGTATTCTGCCTGTCCTAACCTACGGTACGCAGACCTGGTCACTTACCGAGTCGCAAAAGTTTCTTCTTGGGGTTTGCCAAAGAGTAATGGAACGAAGCATTCTAGGCGTAAAACGAACTAACAATTATCGAAACACTACGCTGCGCTCTAAAACGGGGATTCTTGATGTAGACAAAAAGGCTGCCAAGCTAAAATGGGATTGGGCGGGTCATGTAAGCCGCATGCATAGCGACCGCTGGGCAACCGTCTCCACACGGCGGGTGCCTGAGGATGGACGGCGCCGCCGAGGCCGGCCTAGGAAGAGGAGGCGAGACGACCTAGACGCAAACCGCAAGGGTTGGATCGAGGAGGCCCTGAAGAAAGATGCTTGGAAGTATTTGGGGAGGCCTTTGCTGAGCAATGGGACGGTGTAGGCTAATTGATAAATATAAAAATGTCGTGTCACGGTGCTTGTGGTCGCACTCCTCCGAAACGGCTCGACCGATTTTTACGAAAATTTTATGTTTATTTGGTAGGTATGACAATAGGTCGTAAAGAGGTAGGTATGCAGGTAGGGTAGGTAGATAAGTAGATAGGTAGGGTAGCGTAGGTGGATAGGTAGGGTACGGTAGGTGGATAGGTAGGTGTGCCGTAGATAAGCACTTAGTGCTACCAGTGCGAAACCGGGGTGGGAAGCTAGTATAAAAACAAAAAAATATAAATTGCAATATTACTGTGAAGTTTCATCAAAATCCGTTCAGTAGTTTTTGCGTGAAAGAGTAACAAACATCCATTCATCCTCACAAACTTTCGCATTTATAATATTAGTAGGATAATATAAGTAATTAAAATAAAAACCAATTGCGTAACACACTATCAATCAAAATCTGAATGATTTTATGGATATTGCTAATCCATTGCTTCATTAATTATTATGTTCGAGAAATCTGTCAACAACGTAAATAACGCAATTAATTTTGTTGAACTGTCAAAATGAAACCCATTGCTATTGTAAGTGTGTTACGCAATTACCCCGTTGATATAGGACATGTAACACGTTCCTGTGGGATAATTTCCGACATTCACGACGTTAATTAAAGCATAAATTTGAATTTTAAAACTAACCGTTATTCTTAAACTAACAAAAAAAGAAAGACTTCTCATATCTAATTAAAATAAAAACTACTATAATATATTTCTACTTTAAATACTACCAAAAAATTGTTATTAGACCATGGCGCGTCATTATCTGGCCCACCGCTCACCCCCGCTTCATTCTTATCGTTGTAACTTTTAAACTATTCTTCCAAATGTCTTAGTGTAAAAGACAAAGTTTATCTACATTAAATACCGAAAGCGATGAAGTTATTAATTTTGATAAGAATTAACTAAATACTCCAAAATGTGCAATGTAAAAAAAGTCTCCATTTTAAATGTATTTATGGCTCACTATTTTAGCTATAATGGCTTCCACATAAAAGATAGATATATGCTGTCGCGGACTTTTATTTAGAACTATTTTAGACAAACAATCCCACGATACATTATCTTCGTATAACTCTAACAGTTTAGGCAGCGCACGCCAAGATAGCTCTCAGAGGGCAGAAATTTTTCCGACTTACTTCATACTTATCGTTATATTATGGCAAAATCAAACAAAATCATTATAAATTGTAGCCTATGTGTTATTCTGATGTATAAGCTAGATCACTGTAAAGTTTCATCAAAATCCGTTCAATAGTTTTTGCGTGAAAGAGTAACAAACATCCAAACATCCATCCATCCATCCTCACAAACTTTCGCATTTATAATATTAGTAGGATTATGAGAAGAAAATTTTATTTTAGCCATGAGCAACTGTAGCGAGCAAAACATTTGAGGATTCCGATATAAACATATTCATAACATCACGCCTGTAATTCCCGAAAGGTTAGGCAGAGGTGTACCTGTAGTACATCCACATTTCGCCAGGTATGTTTAAGTCCCATGTAATATAGGGCGAGCCTTGCCATCAACCGGGCACAATTCCAAACTCCGGGGTGCTACTGAAAAATTCCTGATAGAATAAATATTCAAAGATCGGTTTAGATTGGTTGCTGAAATTTCAAGATAAGTCGTATTGAAATCAGTAAAAACATTTGAATCTGATGTCCAAAGCACAGCAGGTTCGCGATGAGCAACTGGAAGGACGCGGGACTGTATAGCGCGTGTACTTATTACTTGTACAACAATGCTTCCCGATTGCTTGCCCATAGGCGTAGCCTCAGAAAGCATGTTATGCCGTTGCCCCTGCGCCTGAAATTTCTTCGGAACGTGTCGGATTGCTGTCTCATCGGACTATATCTGCGCAACCCCCGTTGAGTCTGAAGGACTATTAGGTACTCTAGTAGAAGATACTTTCCCAAACGAACTGCTCCACAAGGAACGTTCTCACTACAAAAGCTACCTCCTTGAAAAATTGCCAATTAACTGTAGCAAAAAGTGTTCGGAAATTGACGGTTACATTTCGCACTTTCACCGAAGCAGTTATCTACTCGCATCGAATCGTAATTTCCTTTTAATAAACTTCTAAAGGGCGGCGTCGAATTAAGTGGCAGTTACGAACAAAATAACAAATATTTTGAAATACCAAATAGTGGTTATTTTATGGTGTCTACCCGACAATGAGTGCATTCTTTTAGAAGTTAAGTATCACTTTTATCTTTTAGAAGTTAAGTATCACTTTTATCGAAGAATACGACATATAACTTTCTTTATTATTAATTGAAAAGTAATTAATTAACGAAAACGGAACTGCATAGGTATTCACAACCGTTCCATTCGCTATTAGAGTGTTAAGGAACGCTACAAAGTGGTAACTTTTATGGTAGAAAATAATCGTCGAAGGGTTAGGCAGAGGTGTACCTATAGTACACCCACATTTCGGTAGTCTCATGTAATAGCCTGCCATCAACCGGGCACACATCCAGACTCCGGGCTGCCACTGAGAAATTCCAGATGTAAAAACACTTTGCCCGACCCAGGAATCGAACTCCGGTTTAATTATTATTAGGTACTATCTTCTGCCCGCAGCTTCGCCTGCGTGTATGCTGGAAAATATCACACGGTTACATACTACCGGGATTTAAAGTCCCTTGTGTGTTAATCCAGGTTATAAACTATCTGTCATCCGAATCCATTCAGCCGTCTTTGCATCAATCCGGAACATACATTCAGACACACGTTCAAAATTCTAAAAACTATATTTTCGGCATCAGAGTCGTTCCCACACCTCGTAGCAATTACTTTATTTTTCAAAAATATTCAATGCAGTGTTAACTTCGTATTTAGAGATTTTGTAGCGTATCGTAAATTGGACGACGTTGGAAAAGGACAAATCGAATATCACTATAAAATATACATTGAGTGATTTTTCAAGACCAAGCAGATTTAAGAATGATTGTCTTACTAATAGGCACAACAGATTGAGAATGATTTTACTAAAAGACAACATGTAACCAAAGCCACTGAATACAGAATATAGGAATAATATTTCTAAGTTCTTGTTGGGTGTAGAGTTGAGCGTAGGTCTGTTCACTCAGAAATACTGATCAAGGCTAGCCATAATTAGACTACACATAGCTAAATGCGTTTAGCACTAAAAGTATTTAGTAATAGAATAGAATAGAATCATAGATTTTATATAATAGAATAATCTTTATAGTAGAATTAAATACTTTTATTATCAGACAGTCCATAGGGTTAGTAACCATTTTTATTTATGTACACACCATATGAATTACAGATTATAATTTTTTTATAAATATTTGATTATTATAAATATAGAAAGTTTAGATAGGGTACAATGGGCGGTTTTATCGCTACAAGCGAGCTTTTTCTCTATTTTTTTTCTCTCTTTTTCTCAATACTTATAAAGAAATATATTCATTGTTATAACTCAGAAAAGTAACACATTAATAAGCTCTCGCTTGAATAGCTTCCCCACAATATTACATGATTAAGATTCCGATCAACTATCCCTATTATTGGACATCCGATGTTGATGAGCGGTTTCTGAACACGTTTTAAGAAACAATTTCCTCTTTTCTGCATCTGTATGTGAGAACAGAATTTTATAATAGATAGCTGATTGTATAATCATAGATTGTATTTTTTCTATTGTAGTTCATAATGCCTGGAAATAAATTGAACTCTAGAGGAAAAATTGTTAATTAAATTTCAAAATAATTAAATTAATCTATTTCTATATTTAATATAAATCTAAGTCACTTTTCCTGTCTGTATGTGTGAGTGCGATGTTCTTCTAAACTTGGCAACGGATTTGGATGCGGGGTTCACCATAATTTAGAGAATTTATTCCATCAGGTTTAGGTATATAACACATTATATTTAACTTACGTATATTGAAGAAAATTTGATGTTTGGTCATGAAGTAAAAACCTTGCGAAGCAGGGGCGGGTCGCTTGTTACAGTATTATTATTAGGTATTTTAAACAGGCGAGTAGTTTCATTAGTAGTTCAGTAGCATTATTAGTTTTCCAGTTTATCGTTCTTACTAATTTGCAGCTTAACGTGGAGAGTGAACCTTACCCAACAGGAAGATTTATTCTAAAGTTGATACGAGACACTATTCCCGATAATAGTACATTATGATACAAGTGTGCGGTGTTGGTCATTACACACGAGACGGTATTGTCCGCGCGAGCCGCAGGCGAGCGCGATAAGGTAGTCGAGAGTGTAATGATCAACGCACTCGCGTTTCATACGACGTTTTTCAACACACTTGCGAGGAAATAAACAGACTTGTAAGAATGTATGCTACAATAAGGTAATTATAAAGATCAACTGACCATTGTTGCCATGTACTGATTATCCGGAGCTTCTTTTAAAAACTTTTCAACGTAGGTTGGTGTTACTTTAGATTTCGTATTGATAATATTATTTTAAATATGTATTAGTCTATGAAAATAACCACACAGCGAAACCGGGAACAAATATGTATAGAAAATGGCGCGACGGTTTTGTTTTTCCGCAGTTGTAAATAAAGGCACTGGCAACTGGCAAACCCGCTAAACAGCCTACACCTATTAAAAAATGTATAAAAACAAAATAATATTTTGAAAGACGAAGAGATGAAGAAAGATTTTCAGCAGAAAAATACACCTTATGTTACTATAAGTATAGTAATCAAATTGTAAATGGTTAAATAAAATATAATAAATAATGGCAACATTCCGTTCAGTCGGCATGGACATGGCATAGAGTCGCGCGCCGCCTCCGAAAAACTATACGACCGCATTCCGAGATATCCCTTCTCACATCAATATTTTGCGTTCCAATTTAGTTATGATATGATTATGAAAGCTGAGGGCTGTCATCAATTTGGAACGCTAGTGAATGTGCTAATGCTGGGGCCACACTGTCGCGATAAAGCGAACTTAACTCCACGGGCTCTCTTTTATTCAGCGAGACGTCGAGCTGTGTGCGAGAGAGAGCGCGCGCAGTATAGTTTGTCTTATCGCGACAATGTGGCCCCAGCATATCAGTGCTCGCCCAACGTCAAAACTTAAAACGTTACTTATTTCTTTGTGTATAGTATTTCTTTAATTTCTTCGTGTATGTTATTTCTTTTTTGGTTAGGTGGCGACGGTAGCCAGAATCACAATTTCGAAAAAATGCCTATAACAACACAGCCAAATAACGGTTCACGGAACAAACATAAGTTATCCCGCTCAAGCTTATTCGGAACGGGTGTAAGCACGCTCAAATCGATTCGATTTCATTACATTTACATCGTAATTCGGAACGCAGTCTATGACTAACGTTTTGACACCGGAAAAAAAAAAAAGTACTCTGTGATCAGAGGAGTATATGTGTTCTGTGGTGATCAGTAAATGTAATGAGTGCTAAGATGGAATTTTGTTTACACTGTTATTTTTGGTCATAACTGTGCTTTTTAACATGGAATAGATACACCAAAGCGAGCTGAGCTTGTATTTATTTGCAAGTTCATTGAAGTACCTATGCCAAAAAAAACGTTTTCCGAATATGACTTGGCATTTTTGTTGTTTTTCCACTGTATAAAAGTTTCGTAGGCCGCTACGTATTTCTCCTTAGATTTTGGTGGCAACAGGCTATCACTCGCGTTTCGTGCCTCGATGAGTATTTCCGGCGGAGTCAAACCTACGTATTACCCGTGAAGTCGACATTTTTGTTAATTAATCACAACGAAAATGATAGCAAGTAAGTATTGGAAAATGACGAGCTGGTTTGTATTTTCGCGCGCCGCGCCAGCGATTCGCGCGCAGGTTTAAATAAATGCGCTGGAAAAACTGCTAGACAGCCTATTAAATAAACACAAATTAATAGGTATTTTTGTTTTATTTTTGTTCTGAATACGTACCTATTAAAAACATAAGGTTAATATGTAAGTATCGAAAAATATGAAATAATATATGATGAAATATGTTCATCATATTTTATGTAATAAATATTATGCATAATATAAAGGCATGAAAGTCTCTTTGATGAGATTAAAAAAGCGCACATCCTCTGCTCGGGTGACATAGTGGTTTGCGTATAGTATTATGTTTTACAAAAATAAAAAGCTTCACCAAATTCAATTTCTACAATATAAATTCCATGCCGCCATGATAGTACTTACTAACTCCACACTGCCATGTCATAGGACTGGTATAGGTACTAGGTACTCCGACTAGTAAATAGTTATCTGTGGCATTACAGCACTAGTTCGTTATGGTAAAGTAAAAAGCACGCGTTTTTAATACACTGCATTATGAATCTAAAAGCGGTTCAATAAGAGCCACTTTACGAGCAAGTGTGTTGAAAAAAATCTTTCTACCTATCCTTTATATATGACTAGAAAGAAATAAAATACGTTCTTTTGCGGTAAACATCACTCACCACTCACCACTCACTCATCCCTCTCATCACTTACCATCAGGTGAGATTCAGGCAAAGAGCTTCACCGACGTGCATTAAAAAAAAAAAAAACATGACGCAAAGAAAGGTCAAATACACGATAAGGACAATTTGGGGGAAAGTAGGCGTCACGTTCATGAAAAATGGCCCTTGCTCAGCATAATGCTGC
Organism: Eupsilia transversa; assembly: GCA_914767815.1. Classification (NCBI taxonomy): domain Eukaryota; kingdom Metazoa; phylum Arthropoda; class Insecta; order Lepidoptera; family Noctuidae; genus Eupsilia; species Eupsilia transversa. Next base: position 725,879 of record OU611889.1, read on the forward strand.
GTCCCTATGCGACGACAGAGTCATAGCGCTGATTTTCAGTCTATTTAATAATGATAAGATGAGAAAAACAAAGATTGGTTGGACTTATTACTTGTCTAACTCCACACTTTCCCAGTTTTTAATGACTATTATTTCTTTAACTCCCATCCTAAAAATAGCCTGACCAATTGACCACAGGGTCAGTTAGCCAGACAGATGTAGCCCGTTGACCGAGCAACAATGATAATAGCCCGACACGCACTTAGCATTAAGGCTCGTTCACACCGGCGCGACTTGTCGCGCGACGCGACACCGGCAATTGTTCAATCGTGAAGTTTTATTAGAAATTGTATTGTTAAAGTCGCGTCGCGCGACAAGTCGCGCCGGTGTGAACGAGCCTTTACTTCAAGCTAACTTAACGCTAGTTGTCAACTTAATTACATAATTCTAGGTGAGACATTTTTTGTTTAGGTTTTGTTAGGGCTTAAGGAGAATGCTCCAAGCTAACCCGCGAAATTCAAATTTTCTAACGTTTCTTATCCATTTGCAGGTCAGTATCAGGTTGTAATAAATGTTGATCTAAATATGATTCGCGACCGTATCAGATATTTATTTATAGAATTACAGTCATAAATCATCAATACAACTCTGTAAGTTCATATAATCCTATTGAATGACTATTTGATGAAATCATGACATTTGAGGATTATTCTAACTTAAGGAGTTGTATTGCTGATTCTACTGATTATAATTCTGTAAAGCCATATTTGTTACAGTCGCGAATCATATTATAATCAACATACAACGTGACACTGACCTGCAAATTGCAAAAAAACGTAAGAAAATTTGAATTTCGCGGGCTACCTCGGAGTATCCACCTTACGCCGAGATCTATAAACGTTACTTAGCTCGTATATTTTGTTAAATTTTTCTGATTACCCATCTTGTTGTATGCACTTGTTTCTCTGACAAATAAACCAATTTTTCTTTCTTTCTTTTCTTTTTCGGGCTTTAACTTAGGCATAATTATTCTCGTCTCTGACGATCTTGTACCTTTAGTTTGACAGTTGTGCGACAGTGACAGTAATAACGCTTAGCCAATGTACTCACGTGTTTATTAAGTAACGTTTATAGATCTCACAACATGGACATGACAAATTAACAATTTTCTATTGTTTGAATACGAGGCTTTTGGCTGCTTGATATGTGTATTTTATTATATAAGTAATTTTTTGGGCTTATTCCACAAATCCCCCCTAAAAATCCCCCTCAGGGGGGAAAAGTGGAATCTATAAAAAAAAGTGTGAAAATCCCCCCTGATAATCCCCCCTAGGGGGGACAACCTTTGTTATGTGCGTTTTGTTTGTGTAGAATAAACAATTTTTCTTTCTGTCTTTATTCTATCTATAAAACATCAGAAGTCGCATCTAAGGCCCGGCAAACGAGCCACCGACCACAGCCACCGGTGCTGTCGCTCGTGCTGCGGTGTTGAGTACTGCTGTAGCGGGTGGCTGCCACCAGCCACACGTGTGCAACGAATCCATACAAAACGTATGAAAAAGCATGAGAACTGCTTGTCGCTGGGCTACTGGTGGCTGTGGTCGGTGGCTCATTTGCGCCGGGCCTTAGATGCGTCTTCTGATGTTTTATAGATGTATTCCTAGGACTAATTGATTTTGTAAACGTTACATGTGTGTAATTAATATTGTAAGATGATAATCTTAATAGTATTTTTTCACTTGTTTTAACAATTTCAGACTGATACAGTTAACATGGTGATTATGGGAAGTTTTTTGAATTCGAGCTTTGAGGTTAGGTAGAAATGCACACACTCAGTAACGATGTACCATTACTTTTAACTACTATTTTTTTAATAAAAGATGGATAAAACAGTAACCAAAATAAGTGTTTTGACAAAATAGTCCGCAACATTATTAATCTAAATTACTATTCAAGCTATTAGCAGAAATTAACCATTAAGTTCAACTTATGGTAGAAAAATAACATGCTGCACTCGTCTGAAAATTGCCCCTCGAATCAAATCATTACACATTAAACAATTATGTAGCCGTCCATAGAAATTAAGTCGCTCACGTGCACCCTGCCTAACATTTACCTAATTACCGGCTTTGTGTAACAATCGTAATGTTATCACTAACTTGATTGTTGATGACTTTAACAAAGTTATTATAAGTTATAACGTAAATTAGTACACTGGCGTATTATCAAGTTATTACGCTTACTTACATCTTGTTAATTAAGATTTTGAGGTGTATACGAGATGTTTTATAGTCTGTGGCGCTAATTATGAACATAACTTCACGCTGGAGGTATTGGGGTAAGCAGAGATAGAAGATAGGAATAATTTAGAAAATAAGACAGGTGATTTGTCTTTTGGGCTTTCTTCCGTATGTATATTTATGCCAGAAACCTTTGTTCCGCATATTTTCTTGGTATTTAGGGCAATATTTTCCGCTTACCGTTAATTGTAGCGGTTTTTGGGAGTTTCTTGTTCCGCAGTGGAACTATCGTTTGTTGTATCAATGTATCATCTTTTACCTAAGGTTCATAAATGAAGGAGTTGTGAAAGTTATCTTGGTGTACCTGATTGTATCCTAATTAGGTACATAACAAGCATGTCTCTTATTAAAAGACAAATCTCTGCACATAAATCCATTTTCTGGTTTATAATAAGTTTGTGGTCATCATTTAACTGTTCGTTAGCTAAGTGACCACTTTATTTAATCCCATATTTGCATAGAATCTTCTAGATTGGTTATAAAATTAGCTACAATTAAAAAAACAAAACAATTAGCTAGATTGCAATCGGTAATGATGACAAATACAACACCGAACTTCACCAACAAATTAACATAATCCTACCATTAAATCATTAAGCCATTAACTAATAAATACTTGTACAGCACAATACTGAGGTCATAGATTCGGAGGTCGCTAACCCTGCGCGCGCGCTCGCTTGTCGACGCGTGTCAAATGATCTACATAAATATAAGAACCAACTTTATTTGCCATCCCTGAAAGAATGGTCATAGAAAATTGAACTTTGTAGTGAAGATTACAAGAGTGGTAGTAATATTTGTCAGTGGGTGCAAGGTGTGAAATAGGGTTGGCATTTTTTCAAAATGAGATGCCCACATCCGATTGTTTTTATTCAAAATGCTGGAAACATTTAATTGTGTATACGTAATGTTAGGAAATAGTTGAAATGCAGATTACACTGTTTTGTTCGTGTATCGTTTGGTTGCTACGCGGTTCGTGGTTCCGTGTCAGCAACCACGTTTTGGTCGATAACGAGATCAGATTTGATGTTAATAATGTTTTTTCGAGCGTTTCATTCGAGTTTTGTTGGTTTTTAAGTGGTTCCTCAACCGTAATGGCCTAAAAGTGATATTGACCGTCAATTTGTTCAAACATTATTTTTGTACGCAAGGGTTATTTTTGAATAATTTGGTTAAACATGTGTTGATAAGAAGAGACAGCCCTAGTATTAGGGATGGGCTTGAAAGCCACTGTCATAATTTTTAGATGAGGTGCGAACGTCTGTCTCTCTCTATACTAATGTAATAAGGAGGTAAAAGGAGATTGCCTGAAATCAACACCGCTTTATAGTAAAAGAGTTTGGCCATAAAAATATACTCAGAAATTATAAAATAATGTTTTAACTGTCCTTAGTTCATTTGATCGAAATCGTATGTGGGGTTAATATTTTTTATTTAATTAGTTCTTTATTCGATATAATTGCATACTTTTTTAAATGGCGTATTTTAGTGAAAGCAGTGCTGCCAATTTTAAGAAACTCCCCATAATCAGTCTTAACGGATAGTCAAGGGCTGATTCTTGAATATAATTTGAACTATGACATTTTTCTTCGTTATTAATATATTTAATTACCATAGTAAACAGTACATTGTGATACACGTGTGGTCATTATACTCTAGGCTATATTATTCCAATAACGTAGCCGAGTGGGTATCACTGCGCACGCGTTTCATACGACGTTTGTTTATTTGTAAGTTTGTATGTAGGGGGTTATCTCTGGAACTACCAGTGGGATTTGAAAAATTCTTTTTGCATTGCATAGCCCAATTCTTGAGGAAGGTATGCAACGCATCACGCTACGACCCTTAGGAGCCGAGCAAAAAGATAAAAAGAAAGAACGCTAAGCGGAAACGAAATAAAAGCGCGGGCGGGCGATGGGTTGCGACGCGGTGGGCCAGGGGAAAAATTTCACACGGACGAAGTCGCTGGCACAAGCTAGTGTAGTATAAACTTCGAAGGATATTTTAATGTTATTTCGCATTCTCTTTATAAAATAAAGTTTTTTCGATATAAGCTATTATTTTTCAATTTTCAAAGGCAGGTCATTTTATTAAAAGCTCCAAAGCCATTATCTGCCCTATTAGTGTCAGGTGGATCAAAAGTCATCTATTTGAAGTAGTTAATGTTAGCCCATTATTTTAAGTACAAAGTAATTTTATTGCTAACACTAAGCAATTTATTGCGCGATTTGCTTATCAATTTTCTTTCACTCTGTACTTTTCTGTCATTATTTGCATTTCAATTTTCTTTAGTCTTCGTTTTTTTTTTATCGTATGTTTTGTGACTATCCTGGCCTCGTATTATCAGAGTTTTTATGGCCCCCATGATGGGCCTCTGACTTGGTTTCATATGCCGTCGAGAAATATCTCTCAGACATGCCGGTTTCCTCACGATGTTTTCCTTCACCGTTTTTGAAGCAAGTGATAGTTATACCTAGAATACGCACATGAATCTGAAAAGTCAGAGGTGCGTGCCTTGGGTTCGAACTCGAGATCTATGACTTGGCAGTCCGACGGTCACACCACTAGGGCTATCACTGCTATTTGAGAGTAGTGGTGGCCCACTGCAAACTGGAGCGGCCGTCGACTGGCCATGTTTGTTGATGGACCAATGTCCGGTGGAGCAGACGAGTCCTGGAGTGGAAATCGTGTATTGGCAGGCGTAGTGGGGGGCAACCTCCCGGCTAGGTGGACCGACGAGTTTAAGAAGGTGGCTGGGACAGACTGCATGCGGAAGGCGGAGGACATGGTATTGTGGCGCAGCCTAGGAGAAGCCTATGCGCAGCAGTGGACTATGATAGGCTAAGTTGATTGATAGATTGAATGGTGGCCCAGTGGTGACGGCCGCGACTCACGTGTCGACGCGACTCGTGGGTTCGAACCCTGACAGGCGCTTTACTTTGCGTAAATTATTTCATTACCGCTCTCAAAACGGCATGTCCAAGAACGTGACATCTACCAACTGGGCCGTTGTGAATTACGGCTCATTTCCTCTCACAAAGAGGAAGCTTGTGTCCCAACACTGGGAACTTTACAGGCTGATTATGTTATGTATAGATGTATGTTATTTTGCATAAGGTATCGAATTAACACTTAGATATCACCAGTCTTCGTAAAGATCAACATTGCAAAATACTTATTTCCTTTAAAATCCATACAAAAAGTATGCCCCTCATACGACGGAACAAAAGCATTGCGTCCCACTACAATATATATCACGCATGGATTATAAAAAGAATGTTTTACTCTTTCAATTTAAAATGTCCTATTCAAAGCTGTCGGCTCAAGATCGATGCATCACTATAAAATATGTAGCCTAATAACTTATGAGTGGCAAACTTTATATTACTGGCCGAAAAATTTGTAATCCCAACGTTTTAAAAGTAAAATTGTTTATGGCAACCGCATTTTGAATTTTGTTTTCTGAACATTAGGTAAGTAAAGCAGATATATTGAGAGCAGTTCTTATGGACTCTAAGTGGAAGAGTTAAAGGTGGATTTTCGTTGTATGATTTAAGGAAGTTGTTCAAATCTAGAGGTGACGAGGTAGGAAAATATTCGGCTTCAGAGCATAGATGTCGAGTGATAGTGCGTGACATATTTCAGGGTTGCCAGGTCGTAGAAGTTGTTTTGATGATTTTTAGTCAATGACAAACTTAACAAGTTTTTAAACTACGCCAATGAATAAATGAAACGTGGGTTAATTTTCTCTGACAAGAAGTTAGGTATTTTTTGCGCAGGTCAGGTTAAAAAGGTCGCATAACTTGTATTAGTCGTAAGAGTGACCGAACTTTTCTTACGGTGTAGCAAACGTTATGTAACTTTCACTGGTAACATCAGAATAAGTGGACTTCAACACTCATTGCAAATTAAAAAGGGTGCTGTGATTGATTTTAAGTAAAAATTTGGGGTGCATTTAAATAAAAGATCCACCTCGAGTGTGACGACACTTGAGTGGATCAAGCACACCCGGGGCAGTCAGCCCCACTGCCAACCATGCGGATTGGTATAACTTTTCACCTCGGCAGAATCTCCTATCGCAAAACCATCTACAGCACAAAGCCAATGTCACCTCGTACCTATAATAAAATGAAATGATACATTCTGTAAGTATATCTTCTAACGGTCGATTCCTATTATATTTACGGACCGTTAAGGGTTAATTAAGACTCTTGTATCTTTACCAGTGCTGATATGCTTTGCATAGTAGACCCCCTATAAGGAAGTAGCTACCACTGGTAAAATTAGTTTACGAATCTGTTAAATACCCAGTTCGGCAATAAAAAATGCTACCAAAACGATTCTTTTTTGTTTATTAGACACTTTTACAAGTAAATTTTTGTTCAGTGTTTTAAATCTAGATGGCGCCAGCATGTCCTAGCTGACTGGTCCCTGTGAAGAAATGCCGAAACAAACTCAAAAGTGATGGTCTCTTTGAAAGTCCAAATATTATAACTATTAAGATGTGTGAGTCAAAAATATGCAGGGCCTGTACCATTCCATATACGTACATACGAAATAGAAATTTTATAATGGTAATAAAATGAAAATAAGTTACACCAATAATGCATGATTTGAACGGGCAGCCCTACATGATACATGGTGTTTATTTCGTTGCGCTGACGCATCCCGGTGAGTCACGACCAGTTTAGGTAAACCGAGCGTTATGCGCGTATTGTAAACTCTACTACGCGGTGCGCGGGGCATAGTACTACGACTAATTAGTTAGGTGATATTTTTGGATTTGGAGATGATATTTGATGCGTGAGTCATACATGGGAATGGGTGTCATCGGTTGAGAATGCTCGTAAAATGTAATATAAGTAAACTTAAACAGTTTTGTAGCTATAATTTTTAGTCTCGTTTTGTGAATATGGAAACAAAAGACCCATTTCTGATTCGTAGATTAGTAAAAAAAAAAAAAAACCCTTGGTAAATCTTTAGTTAAAATTAAATCTATTCAGTGCCTAATAAAATCAACCAACTACATTACTACAATATTGAATACTTACTTTTCCTCTCAACCACCAAATGAGTGTCATTTTAAATACATTGCAAACAAAGATCATACCCGGAGTTCTTTTTAATCCCCGACGGAAAAAGACGGCTGTTATAAGTTTAACGTGTGTATCTGTATATCTGTCTCACCCTCGTAGCTCCCAAACGGCTGAACTGATTTTGATTATTATTTTTTTGTTTGAAAGGTTTCTTGATCGAGAGTGTTCTTAGCTACAATTCAAGAAAATCGGTTCATCCGTTTGAAGACTATCAGCTCTTTTCTAGTTGATAATTAGATGTGCGCATCTTCCACAGGTCTGATCGATTCGAACTGTAGTATTCTGTTACTTCAATGATATTAGAAGAACATAGTAACCTTGAACCGATACAGCAGCATCACCTGGAATCGTGTCGGGGGTTATTTAAATTTTTAATTTTAATTTGTTAAATGAATCAATTAATGAAATCTTGTGTTCTTCCACTCGTGTGCCTGGTCACATCTCGCTCGCACGCCGTCCGCGACGCTTGTGTAATAGTGACAGATTTGGTCCTCAACTGCTGCCAACACGTGGACTCGGCTTCTATGTATTGTACACCAACCAGTTAATATTGTTGTTTCATTAATATTATAAGTACGTATTATGGAAGTCATTCTTGGATCTTTGACAGTCGTTACGAGTCGTCAGAAGCAAGAAGTCTAACAACCAGTCTTACCAAAGAGTATCGTATTACCCAGTTACTGGGTTGTGGTGGTCAGATAGGCAATCGCTCCATGTATAATACTGGTATTTAGCTGCATCTGGTTAGACTGGAAGTCGACCCCAAGATAATTGGGAAAAAACTAAGCAGAACTTTCGGGCTTCTGACGACTCGTAACGACTGTCAAAGATTCACGAATGACAGCCGGGACCAACGGCTTAACGTGCTTTCCGAAGCACGGAGGAGTCTCGGTATGTAAAGATGGTCACCCATCCACGGACCAACCCCGGAAAGCGCAGCTTAACCTGATGGATCGACCCGTGCGGCTGTTATTACTTAGCCACGAGCTCCTCAGAATAATTAATTGTAGTATAAGTTAATAAAAAAACTCATGCCACGAGGCACAATGTATAAGAGTGAGTTTTTATTAAAAATTGTAACACCTAATTGTATTAATTACCTACATTCTATGCAAATAAATAAATGTATCTTTAAAGAAACAATTTCATCCATAGATTATCAATATCCAATAATGATTTTTGGTACTAATCATGTAATAATAGTAAGTACTTACAAAATAATTGATTGATACAACCCATTTACAATAATCAACTTCATAATGTTGTTATAATCGAAACCTCAAGAAAGAAATAAATTGTTTGATTATTCCACTCTGAGAAATTAAATTTTAACGCGTAGCATGATATGCTTATCCTTTATAATTTCCTAGATTTTTTCTAAAGACTTGCTTGGGTTTGTACCTATAAAGTCTACAATTATCTACCCTAACTATGATTGGCTAAGCAAATAGTACTTGTCTGTCAGATGTGACTTGAGATAATATCACATTTTATGCGGGCCATTAAAACGCTATAAAACTAGCCAAGTGTAAAATGGACTTAGCTTTTTCTTTGCAAGACATGAGCATAGGTAAATGTAAATAAACCTAGGATAATGTTCCCTATTTCCGTACAAAAAATAGATTTTTTAAATTCGGCTTATTCAAATGTTTATTTTAAAATCGAGTTAATTAGGAAAATAAGTAAGTTAAGTGCGAAGTTACACAGACTTAACTTTATCGTTTGATGTAAACGATTCGTAACTAGTAGTAACTTTATTAGCAGATAACTAGTGGTTTCAGTTGTAAAGCTGTTAGTTAGTTGTCAAGCAAAGAGAAAGTACACAATAGCTGAAGAAACGAACAGCATCCGAATGAACCATTCATCATTTTGAAATATTTACCTTTGTTCAATCTCTACCGTTTTTCTACATTCTGCCAGACCTCTAAGCGTAGTATCTGCTTCTAACGCACACCTGCCCTATTAGTTGAGGTAACATAAAGCTTAGCCATTTAAATATCGCATACTTCAAGTTAAACATCACGCTATTATTCCATACGAGGTGGGCACAACTCCAAGTGTGTATGCTAAGAATATCATCGGATCTTAATCTATAGGCGGTCGATTAAAGCGCTAGGTAGTGTCACATACTACGATGTAGCATTTCAGTGAGTCAGATGATACGGCATAGCATGTCAGTCAGTGTCGCAAACTATTACGTAAACAAAAATTAAAGTTCCAGAATATCTAACTACTAACAGTATAATATCTTCACTAACTACGGCATCAAAAGGTTTGCTATTTAAATCTATAAAAGGATCGACGTATATCCACTATCTACAGCCATAGCATAACATAGCATATTATTGCATATAATTTAATGCAACTTAGTTATTTAGATATATAATACTGATTGACGGACAGATGCAAGAAACTTATATTTTATTCTTTGTGTTTTTATAATAGTACTAGCTTCTGCCCGTGACTCCATCCGTATGGAATGCAACTGAACTACAAAACATCTTAGGCACTCCGGATAGTGTAGCTTTCAATCAGCGATTTTTTTTTTTTAATGGATGAGTTATAGTTTCGAAGATTACCTCCTTAATTCAAACATACAGACTTTACCACTTTATTAGTGTAGATATTTCTTTAGGCTAACTAACAGTGTTAAAACAGGGTCTTAGGGCGTTGAATCATGTCCATTGTAACGAAATACTCCTTCAACAAGCTGTAGATAGATTTCTATATCTAAAACAGCGTTAATATCAACCGATATCAGTTTATTCTGTCATCTAAACTAGTGTTTATATTAGTCATCTATCGATTGGCCTGCAACACTGTGTCTCAGAGACAGGTGGTCAGTATTCCTAGGACATCTATTATCTACCTAGACTTCAAACCATCGCTTTATGCTAATAAGCAGGTATTAGATACAGCCAGGTATAGTTAAGGATCTTTTTAGGACGAAAAAGTACTAGAAAAGGCTAGGTGTATGTTTACGTTTATGATTTTTATCCTTATTTAGCAAGTATTAGTTAGTTGGTAGACTGGATACTTTTAGATATTTTTAATAAGGTTTGCAAGGTGTGAGGAGTCAGGTTTTATCTTTTACTTGTCATAGTAAAATGCGTGATGGATCAGAATATATAGAATGTAAATAATTCAATTGAACAATTTTGTTTGGAAGAGAGATACCTTATTTTCATGTATCTCCGAGTAAGTTTAAGCTTTAACTTCTAAGGCAAACCCTAGAAAAACTTGTAACTTAACGAGAAATAGACCGAGAAAGCATTTGCCCAACAGTGGGACACAAAGAAGGTTTTTAAAAAAAAGGTTATTAACCTTTTCGAAACATCTCTTTTTAGAAAACAGAATTACATTTACTTTATTTTTACATGGAACCTATTGTTTCTATTTTAACTCGCACCTACCTACGTATATCCTCAGATAGGCTCACCACTCTGCTGACCCTAGTAACACGCAAGTATTGGGCGGTCCTACGAGTCGCAAGAGCGATGGACTCATCGATCACAAATTGAAGGGCTCGTGCCTCCGTTCGCTTTCACACTCGGATTTGTAACGTGACTTTAGTTTGACGTGTTCGGATTGTGGGGCTTGGTTATAAGTTTGCCCATAATATTTTTTGGTTTTTAAGACAGGTTAAAACATAAATAATAAAAGTAGATAGGGGTAGGGGTGGGGGTGGGTAGGATGCAGTGAGCAATGGATTCACAAGGAACCTTCTGAATGTATTGGTCACTTTGTTTTCTTAGGTATCTTATAAATATATTTACTAACTAACAAACTAATTCGGATGAAGAAATCCAAAGGGATAGAGAGATTGCTTGGCCACTAGAAATTATCGTAACACAAATATTATCGGGAGCTTTTAGACTACCACTCTATTGCATCAATTATTTTTCAAGCGTATTGTTATCATAACCTAGAACCACACAATCATCAGCTATAAAATTGACCAATGATAACTCTCACATAACTTCCAAAGTCAGTATTATTAAATCTTTTATACAATCCAGGCTATAATCTCTGGTGATTCATCCCAAACATTTTAATGCCACGCTGATTTAATTATAATAATTAAAGACCGACCAGCTGCTGATCAGATGGTGTTACACAAGGTTCATTTACTACAATATGTTTGTGTAATTGTAATCTGAGCATCAAAGAGAAACAGTGGCTCATTCCCAACATGTGTGAGTTGTTATTGTAATAGAAAACTGATAGTATATTGTAGCTTAGAATTGTTATGCTTATATGAAGCTCTAAACTTCGGCAAAAAATGTGTAAACTCTGATATTTGGTACATAAATTACCTATTAAGACATTACTGTTCTTGTCTGAAAATAATTATATACTTACTGAACATATTATGTAATCTCATGTGTTTAAACAAAATTGGCACACTATTGGTTTGATAAATGATTTTATTTTTGTAAGTATGTTTGAATAAACACTTTTACACGTCTAAAGTGAATTATGTTTTAAACCTAGATGAATATTCGGTGTTTCCTGTCCGACTACTCTGATCTAGTCCCTAAGCCCTAAATGCGTAGTTTCGTCCGAAATTACGAACATATCCTACCCCGTATCATTTACGGACATAAGTAGAAAAAATGAGTTTGGCACTTGTTTTGACGGATCAACTAGTTTCGGACGGGCCCGAATCTTGGTTGAAGGACTTAGAAAGTAGGCACCTTAAAAAGAAAGACCGAAACAAACTCAGAGGTCACAGTCTCTTTTAAAGTCCATCTTGGTCAGTACCACGAGTGTAAGTTTGCAAGAGAGTTAACGTAACTATTTCGTTTGCGTTAAAATTTGATTGATAGATCATAATGCTAAGAATATAAGGGTGAAAATAAAAATCTTAACGCAAACGCGATAGTTACGTTAAGTCACTTGCAAAGTTACCTACCCTCGGGGTACCTACAGATCATGTGAGTGTGAGGACCATGTAGATTAGTACCTATCAGAAATGGTCTATTGGTTTCTTATCAAACTTCAATTGAGTTACCCTTAAGATTGAATTAGGCCTCGTGAAGACTGGCGCCACGCGACACCGGTAATTGTGCTACCGTGAAATTTTCTTAGAAATTGTACCTATAGTTAGACGCGTTGCGCCGTCGCGTCGCGCCAATCTGCACGAGCCTTTAAACTAAAACAATCAATAAAACACGACAACGTTAATTAATGATAAAATGTAATCCGAATGCTACTTAGTATAATAAGTTACTATTAACACCAGAAGAAACTAAAAAAACGGAACCCCCCAATCTGAACTGCCAAACACGATGCCCAGTACACAACCCTCAATAATGATCCCGACATTTCTATTCAAGGGAGGCAATATTAATAAGTTGGTCCTTCGTACCCCGGCCTATCGCACAATACTTAACATGTAATGCCCGATCCCTTCGTACAGAGATTAAGGCGTATTTTATTTTAAATCGCTTTTTGAAGAAGGTCTATTAGATGCGAAATTGAAAGAATATCGATTTTCTTGAAGCTTTTGTGTGATTATATTTTGTTTAGGATGTATGGGAGAGAGGGCTTTGAGATTATGCTCTTGGTATGGATAGTCATTTGTTGTTTTAATGGAATTTGAATAATTGGAGTAGGGTCGATCGAAGGTTAAGCTAGATTTGACGCGGTCGGTTATTGGATGGGTGACCATTCATTACATATCGACATACTTCGTGCCTCGGAAAACATGTTAAGTCGTTAGTTGTTGGCCCTGGCTGTCCTTCGTAGATCTTCAGCAGTCATTACGATTACGGGTAAACAAAAACCCAATAGCCTGACAACCAGTCTTACCAAGGGATATCTGTCGTGTTTCCCAGTAACTGCGTTGTGGACGTCAAATCGTTCACACAGAAGATAGTTCACGACAACTCTAACAATCGTGATTCAAATTTTTAGTTCCGGGTTTGAAAATACTTACCAGTATCTTTTTCAGCTGCATCCGGTTATTAATTTATTAATGTATTTAGGATCTCGAACAAAAGATGTACACAATAAAGGACAACACATAACTAAAGGACAACTCAAGTATTCAGTAGGTGTACTCCTCCACATATAGGAGACCACAGCATGCACAAATATAGTTAAAAACTAAGGTAACAAAGTAAACATATTAATAAATTTGGAAAAAGTTAAATCATTTTTAAAGGACAAAAAAATGAAATGAAGACTATACGACATTTAGAGAAACTTAAATTAAATCATTTACACATTTCTTATATTTAGACAGAGACGGTTAGACTGGAAGCCGACCCTAACATAGTCGAGAAAAGGTTAGGCAGATGATGATGAGGAAAGCACATTGAGATAGGCAGCTCTTGTGTTAAGAACAGGAGAAAAATAGTGTTTTGGATAGTCAATTGTTTTTTGAATGGGTGTCGAGTTAGAGTATATTGATTGCAATGACATGTAAGTAATGTTAGCCACTATCTACACTTTTAAATGTTAGTTCATAAGGCCACATTGTAGTCTAACGGCGCCCGATAGCCTTTACCAGAAGTTTCAATTTCATCAGGATTGTGCCGGAATGTAGCAGTTTGTCGGGTACGTGGTAAGACAGCGGCTCCCCTGACATCATCTCTGCCATCAGAAGACAGCCGCCACGCAACCATCGATGCCACGCTCTACTAGAGTGACTGTCACCGGCCAGTGTCACTCTTATCAGACCTTTTCGGTGATTCTAGTAACTTCGAATGAAAACTAGACGGCGCCACTTGCTGCGTCGTCATGCTATGAGTTCGATATCAAAGTACCATGTCAGTAAAAATGATTTAGTTTTCATTTTAAATGCAATTTCTACTTACTTTTATATCTTAAAATATTGTGATGAAGATAAACTGGTTGGTACACCTTCTCCTGTAATTATTATAATTTAATTTATGCTTTCGTACTTTTTCTTTTTATGTGGTAAAATATAGGCTTATTTTATAGATATAAATTATATGCCTTAAGCCTATCTTTAGAAACAAACTATCCGTTACATTAAAATTTTAAACGCATATATTTTATTCAAATTGAATTGTAGGAGCTTTAATGAATTTGTGTACTCGGCGTCATGTTCACCAGTTTAAAGAGAAATTATTTAATAACTCACCTATGTATAAAACTGATGAAACAAGCAAAAATAAACTTAAATGTGAAGGTATAGGAGCGAATGTAGCAGGTTCCAAGGTTTTTCAATGGATCTAAGGGTTCATTTATGTTTGAGTTCAAAATTCGGGCAAATGTGGTTTTTTGTAGTGATGTAACTGCTTACAATCTCAGTGTAATCTGGCCTTGTCATTGGGTGTTCTGTTTCAAATGACATATGGCTTGGTTTGTCCTTGATCCATGAAGCATAAAAAAAAAGTGACGCAATAGCTATAAATGAAGACGACTTTAATTTTACTCAAAAATTCTGTAGACTTTATTTCAATTTCTATGATAATATTTACATAGTTTAAAAGCTAACGATCTTCAGTCTAAACAGAATCATTGGGCATCAAAAAATTCGTCCGCATCGCTGTCAATAAGAAAAGTGCCCAACAGGCTGGCAGGATTACCACGTTGTATGGCAATTCTGAGTCTTTGGAAAAAAATAGGCCAGCCCCTCTGTTCACGTGGAGAGTCGTCCAATTCTACAGATAAGAAAAGCGTGACTGAAAACTTAACAATCCAGTTAATAACTTCCAACGCACTTTTTATTTTAATAAACCATCTAGTTAACGATCTACTATGTGTTAATAAAAAATATTAAATCGATAAAAAACCAAGTGCGAAAATTAACTATAAAAAAAATGCTTTTTATTTTTATGTCTTAGCAATTTCCCTCAGTTTATTTTAAAAGTTCTGGCTACTCGACACCAAGTGTAATTGCACCTTAACAAGGCGTAACTCCAGCCTAGGGCAGGTGGCGGCTATCTAAGAGATCTAGCTCGGTTATAATAAATAACTCAATAGCTACACGTCTGTCCGTACTTCTGTGTCGATAGCGAGAACCTTTCGATACTATTTTATGCTTTAAAGCTAGTTGGAGTAGTGAGAAAATGGAGAACTCGAAAAGACCACTTAGAATTTTACCAAACTAATTACCTTACCAGTCACTCTTACTATGGATGGAGTCACAGCACGAATAATATTTACCATCGCGTCAGTTGGTGTGTCAATCAGACTGTTGGAAGTTACCAAAATATTAGCTGCGAAAAGCTTTCAAGTAATTCCAGTAACTAATGACTATAATATTATTAAAACATAGATGGCAAATTCGTAGCAATAGATTACCTATCTTTTGCGAGGAATTTGTAAAAAGGAATACCTATTCTTGAGAAAAAAATACTGTCATTGATTTATCCGCAATGTTGTTGCAGTCATTAATTTATTTCACTTCGTACGTCTGCATCTTGTCACTCCATTCACTTCTTACTCTGTGTTAAACTGGAAATTTAGAAACGAGTCGGTATCAGCTACTGCGGTTGATCTCTGAACTTAATAACTCAAGTGATAACTGTGGCTTAAGGCTTGTAACGTTAAATACATATTATTGCTTAGTTATCGTAGAATAATAAATACTAACCTGTACAACATTGTGTTAAAATATGGTGATTGGGTTACTGTTACAGTTTTGATAGGACTAGACCTATGTAAGAACTGGGCTAACGTTAATTTCTTACCTAGGAATAAATATTTGATTTAAAAAAAAACCTAGTTAATTATTATTCACTAGAAACCGCCTCCTGGTTCACGCAGTTTTTACAACTTCACAAAACATCGAGATTTCTTTATTATTATTATGTAAGGTTGCGCTTGCCGGGGTTGGTTCGTGGATGGGTGACCATCTTTACATACCGAGACTCCTCCGTGCTTCGGAATTGGTCCCGGCTGTCATTCGTGGATCTTTGACAGTCGTTACGAGTCGTCAGAAGCCCGAAAGTCTGACAACCCGTCTTACCAAGGGGTATCGTATTACCGAGTTACTGGGTTGTGCAGATAGGCAGTCGCTCCAAGTAAAATACTGGTATTCAGCTGCATCCGGTTAGACTGGGAGCCGACCCCAACATGATTGGGAAAAGGCTAGGCAGAATGATGATGTAAGGTTTAATATTAATGGAAAAAAAATTAGTTATGTTAATGTTTCGGGATAAATTCTCTAAATGATGGAACTGCATCAAAATCTGTTGCGTACTTTAGAAGGACAATGCGGTGACACGTACAGACATAAAGTGACTTTATTAATTTATAAATATACAGATGTAGATATAAAACTCAGATGACAAATAACTATCTAATATTCTCTTGATTTCTACAACTGCCAATCGAAATAAAACATGCAGCAAATCACACATAAGCACCTAACTGTGATTTATTTTCATATAAGCGCCATTTCAGACACGAGCACAAATAAACCCACCAGCAAAGCTCCATCCTAATTACTGAGCAATATCTATAAATAAAATAGTAGGGTAGAACACCCAGTTGTAGGCCCAATGCCTACAGAGGCGCGGCGGATAAAAGCTGTACTAAGCGGATATTGCCACGGGTCGGCAATCACTGATTTCCGCTTTTCCGCTACCAATAATACCCAGGCATATCGATTTATCCACTATCCGCCATGTCAGTTTGTTTTGATGTCGAACTGTGTATAAAACCGTTTAAACACGTTTAATTAATAATTAATTTTCGTGGTACAACGCAAAACGATCAACATTAGAGAGATTAGATAATTTCCTGTTGGCTTAATTGATTTTTCGTGTAATTAGGTTTTGATTTTCAGGGTTGGTTGTAGTTTGTCATTTCCGGTGCCTAGCAGGAGAGTATAGATTACGTGTGACGATCGTTTCATGATTTAAAAAAAACATTTTCAAACAAGATTTATTATTATAATTATGTAAATTCAATTCGACCAACAAAAACCCAATTTAGTTTGTGTTCTTAACAATACTTATATTCAAATCTGCACGGCCTCAGACAAAGCCTAATCGTGAACACGGCTTAGGTCTATGTGACCTCTAAAGGCGTAGGTAATAAGTTAGGTCTCTAGGACCTTTCCTTTTTACTTTTTTCAGTACCTAGTGTAGGCACTTTCATGAATAAGCACGTTATTTGCAAAGGTCCAAGGCTCTTACGGTGCACGCCCGTTTGATCGTGATAGATTGGGCCTGATTCCCTTCGACCTTCGATCCTTACATTTTCGCACTCGTCTTTCAAGATTTGACCTAAAATATCTTACACAATACCTAATAGTCGGTCGTTTTAGGTGTGTCGTATTTTTGGAGAATATCCTAGAAATGGTCGGTAATTTTTTTGTTTTTTTTCAATTCTAAGCCTTGGAAATTCTGTTTAGACTTTTTTTAATGTAAAGTTGTTTAACTGCAGTAATTTAATGCAGATATCAGTAACTTATCTTAATCATCTTATATTTGAAAAACTGAGTTCTGATTAAACGCTTAAACCTGAAAATTCCCAATTCAATTACCCCATCAACGTACAAAAGAGTTCAAAACAAAACTTCAAACGCAAAACCGAATCCAATACATTCATAAATTTCGTTGTAAAATCATCTAAATCTTCTAATTGTTTCTGAGACAGTATTGTGTACGGCTGTAGCCCCACGAGCCTACAGTCATTTGCCGTCAGACCCACTATTGTGCCTCATGAAATATGGGGCAATTAAATCTGAGTTATGATTTAACTACCCCTAAATTTTTAAGATACACCCCGAAAAATTAATCATGCTTTGAATTAGGTTGTTGTAAAGAGTTGAAAATTGTAGGTGTTTTGGAATTTTGTGCTCGATAGGGTTGAAGATTTTTTTTTAACCGACTTCTTAAAAAGGAGGAGGGTCTCAATTCGTCTGTATATATTTTTTATGTGTGATGTTTTCGCCATTTGTAGACCGATTCAGAACATTCTTTTTTCAGTTGGTAGAGAAAACGTGAGCGGTGGTCTTATAACTTTTTTATTAACGTTGGTTGGGTAATTTTTGAGTTAGCTTCAATAATACCCATTTTTTCCACTTGTTGTATGTTGATGTTGTTATAATATCTTCCTGTCACTGTTATTTTCAAAGAAACTATTTGTGTAGGATAGGTAGCACAACTAGACTGCCTCGTTGGTCTAGTGGTCGCAAGCGCTACTGATGAGCATGAGGTTCTGGGTTCGATTCTTCTCCATAGGAAATGACCAATTGGAACCGTGCACCTAGCTTCTGACGTTTCAAGTGCCCATGTAGGTTTGTGTGAAATAAAATATTTAGATTTTGATTTTGATTCCAAGATCGGGCAAAGTGTTATTGAGTTTAACTATCTGGAATTTCTCAGTAGCAGCCCGGAGTCTGGATTTGTGCCCGGGTGATGGCAATAGGCTCGCCCCCTATTACATTCATTCTGCCTAGCCTTTTCCCAATCATGTTGGGGTCGGCTTCCAGTCTAACCGGATGCAGCTGAATACCAGTATTTTACATGGAGCGACTGCCTATCTGACCTCCACAACCCAGTAACTGGGTAATACGATACCCCTTGGTAAGACTGCTTGTCAGACTTTCGGGCTTCTGACGACTCGTAACGACTGTCAAAGATCCACGAATGACAGATGGGACCAACGGCTTAACGTGCTTTCCGAAGCACGGAGGAGTCTCGGTATGTAAAGATGGTCACCCATCCACGGACCAACCCCGGCAAGCGCAGCTTAACCTGATGGATCGACCCGTGCGGCTGTTATTACTTAGCCATGAGCTCCTCCCCCCATTACATGGGACTTAAAACATAACTGGCGAAATGTGGGTGTACCTACTGTAGGTACACCTCTGCCCAACCCTTCGGGGAAACAAGGTGTGATGTTATGTTATGTGTTATGTAAAAGACAAAAAAAACCTCATGAGAAGAAATGGTTTCATGCATAGGTGTAGCACCACGATATCGTCACTATGTCTGATATCTTAAGGTATATTTCTAAGTTGTAGCAATAGCCATAATATTATATATTGTCATTCATGCGATTATGACATTGCTTACCCAAATATCGTATACGGAAATGGTCTATTTTGCCATAACGTTGATATCAACAGGGTATATGGGTATATGTTTATATTACGCCTGAGCTGCCATTATCACTGTTTGTAAAGCGTATATCACACAATACGATGTTATTATTAAACAATAACACTGTTTCTGTCAACTGACGGAATTAGATTATCTTTGAATGGTGCTTTTAGGTGACGTGTGTGTAAAATAAGTATATGTGCTAGTATAATAAGATGTAACTATAATATGGTTGCCGGTAACGAGAAGGACACCGTGTTTTCGAATTTCTTCTGTTTTTAAACAAAATCCATATTTTTTAACCAACTTCAAAAAAGGAGGATGATAAGCATTAATTTGTTTTTTTTTCTTGTGTGTTCACTGATTTCTGGGCCGATGTACTTGATTATTTTTTCATTCGTTCCTTAAAAATTCGGTGGCATTAAACAAAAATACAAATTATGATATTATTCAATTCTGAGATATTTTTTTTTTATAATGTAGTGTTTTTTTTTGAAAGTCGGTCATTTTTAATTGTATGTATTTTCTGACTCAATACTATTACAATCACAGAAGATTTTCCTAATATAAAGTATCTTTATCCGTATCTCACTACAAGCTGACTTATCGTTTCACACCTCAGCTTCCCCCAATGTCCGTATCAAGGGCCGTTGCCCCCTTCCCCCACACGACACAATGCCTTCGGACAGGGGACACATTTGTGTGCCATGGTGTAGACGTGACCGGCCCATTGCCATGCCAACGTGTCCCAAGAAGCCTTCCCTGTCCTTTTAAAAGTCCAAAATAGATTTTCCTTATAAATAAGCCTTATTTGGGAAGTATGGGGCAGAGATGGGTAACCGGTTCTGGGTTAAGCACGTTTGTAAAAGTGATTTCGTAATGTAAGTGTTTGCAATTTTGGGTACATGTGTAAAGCCTGGTTTTATGAATATATTCTGTTACCATAGAACCCCTGTATAAGTAGGTATTTCTAAAAATAACATAGAGAAGGAGAATTTTGAAAAATTATTACATAATTATGAGAGATGAACGGATTTTTTAAACCATGTTTTCTGCATGTCTTTGTTTTACTCAATACTTAAAAGAAAAAAAGATGTTCAGCCGTGAAAGAAAAAAAGAGTGTCCGTAGAGTTTCTTGCCCGTTCTTCTCCATAGGTACCTACTACGCTTTGGAATGGGCATCTAGCTTCATATTTTCTGACTGACTGACTCCTTGACAATTCAAAAGTGCCTGTAATTGGTTTAATTGAAATAAATGCTTTGAGTTTGAGTTTGAGTTTGCCGTTTTAGCGTGAAAGCGTTACAAACAAACTCACTTTCGCCTTTATAACATTAGTTGGGATTCTCTACAGGTAGATAGTCAGGTCCCTACTTACTATATTCCCGCACTAGTGTAAGAAAACAATTTTAAATGTACAAACTAGTTATCAATGGTTTTATTTCCTTGGTACTTTAAATTAGGCTGAACACCTGTCACTTTTAACATACAGCAGTTATTAAACTTTTTAATCCAACGTTATCTATACTTACGCACCGGATGAAAAACTTTAAAAATGACATTTAGAGACCTAATTCTATAATCTGGCATAAAATAATAATTAAAACATCGTAAACTTAAGTAGTTCCTGTGATTGACATTCTCACTTAATTTCGAAATTAACATAGAAATGATGAAGCCGTAGTTAAAGTTAACCAAACTACTAAAGTCACCGTTGAACTATGGTTAAACTAACTATCGCGTAACTTCGTTACAATAAACAGTAAAAAAAATTAACCTAATCTGGTTAACTCTGACAAAACAGCTAAGGGCTTTGACCTTAAGCGAAGAGATGTGGGGTACGCGGGACAGTTGTCGGCCGTGATTTGTTTTTAATTAAGTTTCGCTTTGAAGTTAGTTTGGGTTTCATTTGTGATTAAATATGGTGAGTGATTTATGATTGCGTACACAGATTAGATTTGAGTACGAGTATGCGAGATAGGGTTAGATAATGAAGGGTTAAGAGATCTCATATAATATATATATCTAGTAAGTAATTTGTTGTAATGAGATGAATTTGCAAGTAACAATTTCAAGTGTAATAACACTTGAAATTGTTATTTTTTGTATTTATCTCTAAGCAGCATCATTATTTGGTGGTATCTCTCTATCAACCAAATTCACCTTTATCTCTTTGGTAAAATACAAAATAAAAGCGAAATACTTTGCTCTGTATTTGAATAACAATCGTACAATCCTTCACTTATCTGAAATTACCATAACTACTATCTCATAATAGGTGTCGTCACCCTCGGAACATATTCGACCTATTTTCGGTAAGCCACATGTCTCAGATTACCGTACGAGTACAAAAGAAAAAAAATGAGATTGTTAATAATAGCGACATGTTACTACTACTAACATATTGTTAGTAGTTAATTTGTTTGTCTGGACGTAAACAGAGTATCGTGTTTATGGAGAAGGTTCGTGTTAGCGCGAAAGTAAATATGCTAGGGACGATAGTTGGTACTTCCACCCTATAAGCTTTTATGTCTTTTTACAAGAGATTTTCTTCGATACAGAGGACGGTTAGTTTTTAGGTTCTACTTGAAGTTTAGTTAATGAGGGCTGTTAAAAACTAGTTTGTGATACGATAGTAATCTTTTAACTTAGTTAGGAATAGTAATTATGATTTTGTTCCGGTTCTCTTTTATATCTTCGGTTGACAGTTTCCTGGTTAACTTCTTACGGTCATAAAAAGAACTTGCTTCAAGAATGGTTTCTCGAGAAGGAAGGTTGTTACGTGAAAGCATAAAGTTTTATATAGTAATATTTTCTCAAAAAATCGACGTCGTCGGTATGAAACATTTCAGAACATAATTTTCTTAAACAACTTGATGACAGGTTTGTTGAAGACATCTTTATAATTAAGTCTCTTGTCCGATGGTAAAAAAATCATAATGAAAAAGATTTTTTTTGTTTAAGATACCGGAGAAATGCTCCAGCCACACCCATTTGCCAGCAAGCAGTTTACAGCCATACTCACCTAAGTTTAACCTTTATCTCCAAGGTCTAAAATGCATTGGCAACGCCCTTGGTGTTGCAGGTGGCTAAAACCAGAAAAATCTGTCCTCTGGATAACTGAGCCCGACAATTCCGTTAAGGCTCCCGCAGAAAGACGCGATGACATAGGGCGACAAGGCTCTATTAGAAGGTTTTTTTTTTTAAACTCATTGAAATTGTTCTACTACAATCGCGTAGTATTGCCGAAACGCGCCTGTCTGCGGGAGCCTTTAGTATGAATATATATCATTATAGCTCATAGGCTGTGTCATACAGGTCACACAATAGTAGGTATAAAGTATACAAATCTGAGGCAGGTAACAACCGCCGTTATACATAGATATAAAGTAAATGACTCAATATTACGCCAAGTGTTGACTTGTACGGTCAGCAAAACGATAGGTTTAAAATTATTTACAATAAAAAAACTCGGTAAATTATAGGTACAGCTCTGCCTAACTCTTCGGAGAATACAGGCTGTTTAAAAAAAAACAAACTCCTAAATTCTAAGTTACGAGTTTATGCTAATATAATTTACCTATTATGATTTTTAGCCAGGGCATGAACCCTGACTATGTTAGTGGATGTTCGATTATTAACCTGAATAGGTTGGCCAATTATAAGAGAGAGAAAAGGAAGTTATAAGTTATTGTAATAAATAAACACTCGGTTAAATTTTGATGCTATAATAATGATTTTACAGGTTAAATAAAGGTGAAGATTTTTTTTCTTTTTTTAATTACATAATAAAAAAGAGGCAGACCATCGTGGTAAAATCACTAAGATTCGGGTATATTTTGTATCTCTCATACACAATAATATGCAAGAAGTACTACTCTTAAGGAAACAGAAAACTGTTTTTCCTATCGCTGCTGGCTTCCTTCGTAAGTAGGGTCATTAATAAGTTGATAAATGTGGTATAATTCCGCGGGTCTCGCTCGTCCCAGTCATCGCTCGCTATCGCACACCTCATCTTAACTGATTTTTAGCTTTGTCGAGTTGAGGCCTCGAAGTAAGCGGGTTTAGAGCAAGCTTGGCCATCTATAGGATTTATTTAAAGTACCGGTAGTGTGAAGTGCTTAAATATCTGTAAAAATAGTGGCAATATCACACGATTCTTGATTGCTTCGAGTAAGTAAACAAGCTAGCTCTAAAAACATGTGAATAGACACCATAATTTTATTATTAAAATTTAAAGAACGATATATTTTGAAAACTTAAAAAAAAAAATATCTTTATGAAATTCTAAAAAGACTAAAACTATACTTATAAGCGTAACCGTCCCTAATTCAATTAAGTTATTAAGGTACTCAATATTATTAGGCATTTATAACAGATCTCACATTGTATTCAATCATGTGTACGCAACGATGAGTTGAAGTTTCACGCGGATCAGAAAGCGCCTGTCAATCAAATATAGCAATAACCACAAACAGAAATATTAATCAGCGGTTTTTTAAATTATAACAAATATTATTACCCTTCTTACATTAGCCAGAATAGAAATTAAAGTAACTTCTAATAATCACATAAAAAACATTAATTTATTCATTTACAAATAGCTATCTTCGTAGCCACACCGCTAAAGCCACAGGATTAATGACATCGCCTTCAAGCGTTCATTAATAATTTACGTTTTTATGCACATTGCGTGACGACTGGGACGTTTACCTTACTTTTAATTATACTAGCTGCTGCACGCGGCTCCGGCTGTGTTTTGCTTTAGATTGCTGTTGTGTTTTGTGCAATACACTGGTATTTTATACTGGTAATGGGTTATGGTAGGCATATTAGTGTGTAACTCAGTTTGTGAAATTATTTTCTATTTGATTTGTCGTCAGATCATTGCGTGATATGATTTGTTTTTGTTATTTCCGCTTACGAAACATATTGCGATTTGACAGTAAATTGAGCATTCAGGAATTGTTTTCTTGATTCCTATTTTAGAAAAGATGTGTTTGGTACTTTGGTGGCTTATAAACTTAACAAATTCTTTAGTTGTTGTAATAAAATCTCCCTATCACATGGGACTTAAAAATGTAATTAAATAGGTACCGCTGCCTAACCCTTCGGGGATTACAGGCGTGATGTTATGTTATAATCTTATGTACATCACATAAGCAAAAATTATAAAATATTTATTTGATTTTTGTGAATACATTAAGTGTCACAAGAGAAGTAAAAAAAAAATATGTAAAATATTTAAACTTTATATAATAAAAATAAAACATAAAAAAGAGGTTTTATACCTTCTTGTTGGCAAAGAAATCAAGTCTATTTTAGGAAGAAGTTTATTTTAGGATATACCTACCAGTAATTTAGTAACCTCCCTAAAAACTCTCAATCAGACTGAACATATCTACAAACCAACAAAACTCTAGTAACAGTTATGAAAGAATTATTTATTTATGTTGATAAATTCATATTCAGCAATATTGTCGCTGTTGTTTAAATATAAATAATAATAAATGTATAGTGAAACACGCGAAACGAACCTAAATAACATAATCAAAAGGGACTTGACAGTTGTAAATAATTATAGTGACATAATTAGGGCAGAAAACTTGATGTATTTATTTTTATTAATTAGCTTTTTTCAGGTATTTTTCGTGGAAACCTGAAGGCTAATTCACGTTATAAAAGTGTTCAAAATCTAGTCGCAATCTTATATCAGCGGCAATCAATATAAAAAAAGTAAGTACATTACTTGAAAAATGAATGCGTTGAGAGGGTCAAGTTTTGAATAGTTTTTAATTAGTTTGTGACGGATGTTGTCGAATCTAAATTAGTATTTAAATAATAGTTATTGTTCTCAAGTAACCGACATGTTATGTTTTTATTGAGAAGAAAGTTTCTTTAAACCTAAGTATGAAAATTAGAGATATTTGTGACAGATTGAGACTTAGATTACCTATAATGCGAATAAAAGCACGGGAATTGCCCCTTTGAAGACTTATACAACTTTATAAATGATAAATGATAAATGATAAATGATTTATTTTCTGTAAGTAGGTTCATACAAACACTTTTACACGTCAATCATAATTATGTTTTAAAACTAGATGAGGTCGGCGTTTCCTATCTGACTACTCTGAGAAGAAAGGCCGAAACAAACTCAGAGGTCACAGTCTCTTTTAAAGTCCAGACATAATCTTGGTCAGATCATGTGAAGAATATGTAGATTCGTGTCTGAAATGGTCTTTTGAGGAAAGAACCACACAGATTGAGTGGACCTGTCCAGTCAGTGCACGCATTTGTCGGTAATCGTGCAGCTCAACTCAGAAGTCAAGGAGCTCAACGATTCGACGAACAATACCAAAGAAAGGACATTTGGGTAGGCCGCATATAGTACTCAAACTGCCAGACCATGGTTAAAACTAACTAAGAAAAGAAAAAGAAAAAATCAATGACCCACATAGTCTTCACATTCACAATAATAAACAAAATAAAAAAAATAAGGCTCTGTTCTGTAGAGGCTTATTGGTGATTCGCCCGAATTTACTCGGCTATTTACATGAGTACACAAATAATTTACGGCGACAAAAAGCTTAATAAAAAAAACCTAAACTAAATGGCCGAAAGTGAGTGTGAGCAAGCATAGTGTATGGGTGATGAGAAAAAGCATTTTATTTTGCCAAAAAAAGGCAACTAAATACCTTTTGTAACACTGCTATTACCTACTAATTGCCCCGTAAAACTACAACCGCTAAAAATAGTACTAATTAATTTTTAGTAGTTAAATTACCAACAATCTATTTTCAACTCCCAAGGCAGCTTAGGAACAAAATACAAAACGAAACTTTTATAATTAAAACTAAAATTTCCACCAAAAAATAGGCTGTAACATAGCTTTTTATTACTTTAACATTTTAAAGTGTTTGTTAAGTCATTTTGTTAAAATACAGCCACACACCGACTCATTAAAATTAAATCTAATTACACCGACGTTTAGGCCAACGTACTAATATCATAATAACTGTACTTAATGTATTGTTTAAACTTATCATAATAATATTTTTTTATTGTTATAATTTTTCTGAATGGGCTAAGCAGGAAGCTAGGCCCGGCGGTATGGTATGGCTTTGTGAACTATATTTATGGTGGTAGATACCATCGGATGGCGTGAAGATGTTGTATTTTTATTAATTATGATATTCGTGTTTTTAATTTATTGATGGTGAGGTTTATACGTCATGGTGTAGCGGGTTTTTGGGAGAATTAATGCTGCAACTAAATCTGGAAAGAATTTAACAAATGATGAAGATAACTTAAAATACAATAGACGTAGATATATTAAGTCACTTATTCCGCTTCACTATTCCTAAAGAGACATAAAAATCCCTGAAAGAAATCGACACGTGTTGACTTGTCGCGAACCCGAACACGACGTGTTGCCACGCCGAGCGCTGGACGCAGAGTAAACCACCACAGTAGTCCTCTCACTCAGCCTGGATATAATAGATTTCCGCAAATTCACGCCTAAATGAATTAACTTAGATATCATTCTAATTAAATAGGTACTCAAGATTAAATACATTTTAGTTGTCATAAATTCATAATTAATCTCACACACTTATACCTAATACCTAAGCTATTGCACAGTCAAACCATTTATTGCAATAAGACCATTCACATGTACTTTTGAATTGGCTAAGAGTCGGTCAGCTCGATCAGAGACAAATTAGAAACAAATTCTTTGAAATTAAGTTAAGGAGGATATCTTGTGTTGTTTATATATTATGCCTTCAACAAAAGATATGATGAAGAAAGTTTTCATAGGTTCCATGCAACATGAAGACAACTTACCAACAACAACCTTTAATGTTCCCAGTCCTGGGACACAAGCTTACTCTCTGTGAGATGCGGATGTGGGCCGTCATCCACCTCGCGGGCCCAGTGCGTGTTGGTAGATGTCTTAGATTTTTTTCGGTTCTAGGAAATGCCGGTTTCCTCACGATGTTTTCCTTCACCGTTTTGAGAGCAGGTGATGAAATAAAATACACAAAGTAAAGCGCCTGTCAGGGTTCGAAACTAAGATCTAAAACTGGTAAGTCGCGGACGTTACCACTGGGCCACCCACCACTGCTTTCAAGACAACTTGAAGACAATTACTTACAAAGCACTAAACCTCCACCAACTTGCAAGTACAACAGCAAGGAGTTCGCAACACTAGTCTACTGCATGGAAACATAAAATCGATGAGCAGTCACAACAAGTGTACAGTTTTATACTTAGCAATGATACGATCGCGTGCGCTATGAAATATGTAAGTGCAGAGTGTGTCGCGGTGAGCGAGGATGTGGGAAGGCAAATGGATATGGTAGATTATTAAACTTCATTGAACTGAACACTGCGATAGCAATAAGGTCGCAACATATCCAATAACCTTACCTAACCTAACCCTTAAAGAAACCTCTACCTTTCTTGTGCATCGGCAGAAGATTACGAGAGATAAGCTCGTGTCTTGGGGAAAAAAATAGTCAGTCATTCAAAGGTAGCAATGTGTTGAGTGCCCTAGGAACGCGGCACTATGAAAGTGGTGACTGTTTCTATGTATTTAGAGGTTCGGGTCACATCAGCTTAGTAACATTCCTGGTTTAAGAAGATGGGCTCTTTGGTCGTCCAGCTGGTCAGGTTTTATTAGAATATTGCTTACTAACCTACCTACTTCTTAATTGCTTCGACCTTCTACTGGAACCATCTTCTTACTTTATCATCATTTTCAAAATTCTAAACACATATTCCAGTAACTCTGGTCATTAGTCCATTGAACTTTACCCCCAACAGCACTACATCGTTCCTAACATCAGTTTCCATGGATTAGCCAGGATTAAAATGTCAGCGAGAAGCCATTACAGCTCCATCCACGACGTTATTAAGTAATACGATAACAATTTACCTCCATCTAGTAATTGGGCTCTAGTTCAATTTAAACTCGTTTGACATCAGAATGTCTATCGAATTCCCTTGATGTGACACGTAATAGGGCTAAATAGAAATGTATGATGGCGGCAATAGTTGGAGGATTCAGTTAAGACGTAGTTATATTAACCGCCGCACTTACAGACGTAGATTACCGTTAATGAATCATTAACGTTGACTTGAATAGTCTAGTTAGGAACTCAGGACTATAATTATAATATTGGCAGGTTGTGATATAAGTAACTATTGAATATGCACTGCCTTTTGGTCTAGTGGTCGCAAGCGCTACTGCTGAGCATGAGGTCCTGGGTTCGATTCCCAGGACGGGCAAAGTATTATTGGGATTTTTTATCTAGAATTTCTCAGTAGCAGTCCGGAGTCTGGATTTGTGCCTGGTTGATGGCAATAGATTCGACCCCTATTTTTTATTTACCGGTTTTTTTTACTATAATGAAAAGTCTTTTTCTCTTTGTCTTCTGTCATGTCAGCACGGTTACATTTTAATAGCTCATGTTCTGGCTATAAGATTGTCGTATTAGCATGGTAGTAATGCTTTAAGTTCAAGGGCTGATTGTCCAAGGTGCTACGAACGTTTACTTATGTTGTCATTTAATTTTGAATTGGTTGTATTGACTACATTATTCTTATGACCAGTGTGCCACGATTTTCTAAGGGTGGCTTTAATTAATCGCAACAAAATGTTTCATTAACGATAATCAACGTCTGTGAATGCGAATATAATGAATGCTCAGAATTTGCGAAAGTCAAAATTACATACATAATAATTGAACGTTAATTTCGGATATTTACTCCAATCATATCAGCTATTGAAATGAAATGAGATTTTAATGTAAGAGGACACGAATGAAATGAGATTCGTTAAAATTATTTCAATTTTAATCTTGTTATTTCATTCTGAAAATATTAATGATGGCTTCATAATATATTTTAAAGTCAATCAACTGGGCTTTGCTCAATCCACTGTATCTCCAATATTCATATCTTCTCAAAATATCGTAGTCGTAATCGAAGTGGGTTTGAATAAAACTCTTTTATATTTAGTTATTATGTATAACGTTCCCTAGAACATTTAAGCTTTATATGTTAAATCTAAGTAACAAGTGAGTGATAGATTCTCTTCTCATAGGCACTATTTCTTAGCGTAACAGAATATCTTTTCTCAAGAATTTTACGACGTGCTCAAGATAGTAAACAGCTGATCCTCGTCGCTTTTTTTGTTGCTTCGAGATAGGCATGGCAGGTAAGATTCTACTACAAGACTGAGTATTATTTTCATACAGACAATACAAAGCCTAAAACCATTGAAGATGAAATTATTACATTCATATCGAGAGTTAGAGATGAACTGAAACAGTATTGTTCGAATATCACACCTTTTACTGCTCATAAAAGGGTCTGCAGTTGTGGTTAACAACTAGTACATGTCTAAGTACTATGTGAACTATGTCTACATAAAACATAGTTATTTTTTGACAGTTTCTATATTTTTATTTTCTTCTTTTGTGTGTGTGAGTAGAACCTGTGTGGTTTTCAAACGTTCCTACCACAGTTAGGTCAGTTATTTCGCGTAGACGCGCTTGGGTGAACTTCACGCTTCATCGTTTGGGTGCGAGGCAGGTAGCCGAAATCACTATACCTCGGACATACGTTGTAAAACATTCACAGAGGGCATGGAAACGAAAAAAATGGTACGACATCAAAGATTAAGTTGGTGTTTTGTTACAAGGTCGTAATAACGTCTTGGCTAGTAACTATAGGGTTTCATTGAGAAATGCAAAAGTTTATTGGTATTCATCATACTTAATTGGAAGAGCCGGTACGATTTTAACTTCAACCGATTACATTGTAGAAGCCTTGGTACACCGCAGAATAGTTGGCATAGCGTGAGTGTGAAACCGCTAGGTAGGTATCGAAGTTATTTTGTTTCCTGTGCTAACTATGGTTCCTGCTCAAACAGAGAACCTGGAGACCTAAAATTTTTGGGCACTTCATTGCGGTCAAATCGGTAGGACTCCAAAATTAACCTCGTGAAGGAAGATATAAAAAGATTATTCAGTGAATCCCGATCACAAATCAATTAATGTTTCAAGGTTTTAGTTCCGTAAATCATGTTTTATATCTTTAGATATTATTTTCATCATTCATTATTACCTAAAACGCATCGCCCTATTCAAACTCAAAAATGCCCCATCTGCGTCCTACTCTATGCTCTCACCAGCGGATGCACAAAAGCGGGCCCGTCAAACTGGTTCCCACTTTTTTTGCCCCTACGGCCTCGGACCCACGCACACGAGCACGCGCACAGTGTGCGTGCACGCGTGCTTGTGTGCGTGATCAGCTGATGGCAACAGCTGTAGTGTGATCAATCGGTTTAAATACGTAATATTGGTATGCGAGGAAATGTGGAGGTATGCCCAAGGGAACGGAAGGATTGATGGAATTTGAGTGTCTAATTGATGTTGTGGTATATTTGGTGTGTAAGCGGCAGAGTAAGACATGGATTTTTAGTTTAGTTTTAAGCGAGGTTCCAGATAGGGAATACTTGCATATTGATATGTATGCAGTGGTAAACTGTAGCCTTATTCTATGTTTATGAAGATGAAGGAAATCACGTTCTGAAAATGTAGGTTTGTGAAGTAACTTAAGACTGCAAAACTAACTTAGGTATGACCGATACAACCTGGAAAGTCAGCACCCCTACCAACCTTGTTCATTTGATAAGTGCTAATTTTCCAACTAAAACATGTGCTCTATTTATTACGATCTAGTGATTTATCGTTTAATTTGTAGGTACTAGAAAAAGATTTAGCTTTTTTCACTTGGGTGCAATTACAATAAATTTTTATTCTTACTTTATATTAGGCAGTTAAGCACAATAACTGCCAAGTTATTACCCTTATTATAAAGGCTAACAGTATTGCCATCATCAAGTTGTAATAACTTACTCTTTTACGACTAACGAATGAACAGTTTATAGGACTGTTCCTGGAACCAGATATAAAGTACCAGGCAGGTATAAAATACCAGGTGCTCGCTGCATTTGGAACTTAACCAGCAGTGTGGAAGTTACGTCATAGTGAGAATAATTTAACAATGACATTTTTGGCAATGCATGGACTAATCATGCTTGAAAATCAATTGTAATTGCAAGAAATTAAAGTTGGTAGGAACGTACAGTATCAACAACCTAGGTACCGTAGCCATGTGATGATGATGAATATCTATCTGTAATACTATTTTTGGAACAAAAAAATATAATTTTGTTATTTTTACGTCTCTGGCATTTCTCGGGAACCTGAGGTCCCGGAACAACCCTTTGGAAAGTGGATGAGGGGCCGAAACCAACTCGCAGAGGACGCTTTTAATGAAATGAGGCACCAACCGACGATTAACCCTGTACGCACTATGCTAGTGAACTCAATGACAACCCCCGGTTGGTATAGGACTTTATTTTATGATTAGAACACACTTTGTTATTAATGGGCAGCCAAAGAAATCAATTCGTAGGGATTTCTAAGGTTGGTTTTTATTTCATGTGGTGAGATCATTTCTAAGGTACCCTGGGCAGTCCTTTTAGAATAAAATTTGCAGACTGACTTATTTTTCAACCTTAGTTGCTGGGATACGAGGAATCAACTAAGTCATTATTTTTTAGCTTGTTATGAACTTGAGTAACGAATTCACTTACAGAGGTTTACTTAATACACTTTTTAAACGTTATGCTATCCGTTTAAATTCCTTTATTTATGTCCACATGTTTTCATTTCTACAACACATAAAAATAATTTCCATAACTTCGCGATAGATGGCGCTAGTTTCCATACATTTTATTTTGCAATGTTAACTAATTTAACTATCGAGTTTACAGATTAATCATAAGTGTAAGTAATAGTAAGATATTTGCTGGTTTATTGTTAAAAATACAAAAGTTATCAATTCAATTGACTTAAACAAGTTAGATAGCAGGTGATAGTTTCTACAAATGCCTGCGAAAGGTGAAAAGTGTTCTTATAAAATATGGACATGTAACTGAATAGCTGGAATTAATACTCAATGAATTTTATTACTTTGAAAAAAAACACTGTCGTAATTTTGATAAAGTAAAAAATGTGTAAAACTAAAATGTTTAAAGGGTTAACTTTTTTACTTTAAGTTATGATCATAAGGATAATACAGGCATTTGCTTTTACCGCACTTACAGATGTTCATGAAGCATTAAGAAAGGTTTTCTTGTGGGTGGCCAGTAATAAATGACTCACCAACTTATACTGTATAGAAAATGCTTAAGTTTGTTGCTAGCTAAAGCGGGCAACACCACACAATAACGGCCGTCCCAATAAAGAGCGTTTTTGGTCAAATACTGTTGAAAATGACAGATTTTCATGACGGTCGTTATAATACGACAGACCCGTTTTTCCACAAAACCCAAGTTTAAGTAATAACTCTCAGTTCACCTTCCACATTGAGGGCACTATCTAGTTGCCCCATACGGCTTTACAGCTTAACACAACAAAAAGTTTGCACCGATTGAAATAATTGTGATGATTGAATTTCATTCTGTTTCTTTTATCTATTCAATCTGTTTTACAATCCCATGTTATAGTGATTGATACTGGCTGCCGTTTATTAATTAGTT
The DNA here is from genome assembly GCA_914767815.1 of Eupsilia transversa. Lineage (NCBI taxonomy): Eukaryota > Metazoa > Arthropoda > Insecta > Lepidoptera > Noctuidae > Eupsilia > Eupsilia transversa. The sequence goes on from OU611889.1 coordinate 758,908, forward strand.
AAACGATCATAACAGTGACAATGAGATAGAAGAAACCTAGTGAATAGAGACATGTCAGACTTTTAGATAGAATAAATTAGTGTACAGTCGCACGTCAGGGGTAACAAAACCAGTTTAAGCTAGCCTTTTATTCATAAAGCTGGGCTAGGCCAGCTCAAGGTCAAAGTTTTACCATCCACCGGTCGTACGGTCGACGGTACCACGATAAACATCCATTTATTCCAGGGATATATGTTATTATTACAAACATTTATGCTATCAAGCTTTTACCACTAAAACTCGGAAAGCTTTGATAGCAAAACTTAGTATTCTGTGGCGGTCAGACGGTTAAATATACTAAACTATAAGTTAGTTCAACTAACTCCATCTAACAAGTGCTTACCTGCACGTATTTACATTTAGGTAGGTACGTTATTATGCTACTAAATAATTAGAGTTGTACCAAATGTTTGCTTAATTAAAAGCGAATGCGCTAATCCCTTTAAGAGAAGACAGATAACAAATGATTTATGGATCGACTTAGATTGATCGGTGACACCGATATATTTGCGAAAGGCTACAATGATAAGAAATTAGAAGTTTTGGTTTAATTTACAATAATTTTGTTAGAAAACTAAAACTCGTGTAAGCTTGGTAAGCTATTTTACCCACAATGTTGGTTTACTATCTTACTAATAAGGGGAAGAAGTTGCTTTCATCTTTACAGTAACCAGGAAATCATATTCATGGACTGTTTAAACGATAATTATGACCATAATCGTTCGGCAATTATTATCTTCTATTCATTTCCTCACTCATCGAAGATTACTGGCAACTATTACAATGCTGCGTTCCTAGTATTCCTATTGGACATCATTTCGAAATGACTGAACGTCACACATCACTCAGGTCACAATTTAAAAATCGAATGCATTCGTGCACCTTGCCTCCCGGCGAGCTTTACACAAAAAAGGAACGTTTTGACGGCGCACAAATAAAACTGCTCCATCCCTTTCTGGCACATTCTAACCTTCCATATCACTAATTTGGACTGTCTCTGTCACTCCACCCCATATCTCTTGTACTTTTTTCGAAACCCTCTCATTACTATACAGACTACACACACAGCTCAGTTGAGTTGTGTAAACACAGAGTGTTTGTTTATTTGTGTTGTGTTGGTGTGCATGTGTGGGTAGTCAGCTGAGTAAATCATTGAAGCAACACGTGTCTTGTGTGTGTGCGTGTGTGCGTTTTGTTTAGGTGTCGAAGTGTACAGGATGGGAGATGTAATTTTAGATGATTTTTCATAAGATCTTCAAGCTTTTGAAGTTTGGGCATTTAAAAGGCATTTGTTTGCGGTTATCCTAATAATAATCTTGTTTTTTCCTTCACACAAATAAGCTGTGGGAGAAATATATGTGAAGTTATCGTAAAGAAAACGAATAAAACTTAAAAGTTCGATATTTTGTCGAAGAACTAATTCAGTTCAAAACCAGACTACGAAACGTCTAGCTAACTAGGATAACATAAATTCAATAGATTGTAATTATTATTAATTGGACGCCTTTGATGTCTCAAACGTCTTGTGTAATTGACATTTCATCTACTCGTCTACTTATTATAACTTCGCGTGACATAATTATTGACTTTGCTCATTGATTCAAAGAATATAATTGACTGTTCAAAGAAATAACTTTAACATTTAAAATGTAAGTTTCGTTGTTTTTAGTGTCGAGCCAATTACTCTTTATCAATCATCACAAGTAAGTGTGTAAACATCTTTTGCTCAACTTAAGCATTGTGTTAAACGGTTACTTGAGTATCCGGTCGTAATCACATAATTATGTCTGTGCAATTTATAAACACGCGTTTATGAAACACACCGTAGTTTTGGGATGTACCTATCTTTAACGTTGGGTTCCTATATTGAGAACGGATCGTTTTGGCTACGAATAGTTACTTTTTAAAGCAGATTCGGATCTTCGAAAATACTTTATAGTACTGTCAAACATGCTATCCATACAAAAACTGTTAAAAAACAAGAAAGTTTGCTATCAGTAAGATGTTTGAACCGAGTAAAATCAAAACCCCAACTTACAACATAACAAAAATATCACAAACTCCACCATAGCCTAGTCTACAATTACCATCAAATTACTTACTTATCTATATCGGCATATTTCTAGGGAATTCAAAAAAAGGTACCACAAGATGTCCTTGAAGTCATATGGGCTGCGCCGGCGCAACAGCTGATGTTACCTGACACTGACGTCACGCACACCAATACACTGCACCCACACTGTTATAGGGTAGGGAGGGTGTATGTGTGAACGCTTTACCAGATAATTTTCGAAGAATAGTTTAAATAATACCAGGTATAAACTTACAGAAGGCTCATATTTTCTTCTATTGAAATAAAATCATGATATGAAAATGAAGTGAAGTATTTCTGTAAGATCTTTTAAGACACTTGGTGAATATTTCAGAACACCATGGCACCGGCATTTCCTAGCTGACAGATCCCTGAAAAGAAAAACCAAAACAAGCTTGACAATTCAAAAGTACTTGTAAATGGTTTAATTGAAATAAATGCTTTGAGTTTGAGTTTGAATCTTAGAGTTTTTTGGTATTTACGAGTTTTACGAGATAAGCAATCAATCAGAATGGCATAGGAATTTGATTGATCAATGTGCGGTGAAAGTTCATTAGAATCGTCACAGCTCTTGGAGGCTTTTTTTAATAGGTACACCTAGCCCACTCCTGTTAACTCAACCTGTCTAACCTTTTCCCAACGATGTCGGGGTCAACTTCCAGTCTAACTGGATGCAGTTGAATACCAGTATTTTACATGAAGCGACTGCCTGTCTCACCTCCACAACCCAGTGACTGGGTAACATGATACCTCTTGGTAAGTGTAAGACTTTTGGGCTTTTTACTACCCGCAATGACTATCAAAGATCTACGAATGACAGCCGCGACCAACGGCTTTACGTGCTGTCCAAGGCACGGAGGGGTCTCCATATGTAATGAATGGTCACCCATCCAAGAACCGAACACGATCACCATTTAGCCACGAGCCCTTCTCTTGTGATCTTGGAATTATATTTGTATCTATTTAAAAAAAAATAACACTGACTTCAGACAAAATACAACTGAAAAGTATTAAGGACTTATCATTTGGTGAATAAGTACCAGCATTTCTTTTCAAACAAATTTTGTCTACAGTGAAACTTCTTAATCCATCTTTTTTGTGCGTTAACACTAGTGATCGGTGTGTGTGTGTGTGCGTGAGAAGCTTTATTAGATAACTTTGAAGAATTTAATAGTATTTGGATGTATTCTAGGAGCTTAGTAAACTTGTATTTAATTACAGACATAGAGTCTTAGAAATCAAGGGTTGGCCCATTATTGCTAAAGTATTTTTTGAACTTCTGCTATGAGAAATAAGATAGAAAGAAAGATACGTTGTTTAGCTCAAAAGAAATATTATTGGAGATCTCCCAATTAAGTTTGTGGGGCTTCCTAATTTAATATACTTGATATAATCATCCCGAAATAAGACCTTTTTCAAACACTTTAAATAAGAGAATCGTATTCAGTTGAGTTTTCAAAATATCCTTTAAATTATAGGCCCAATGCTTTGTGTCTTGTCACAAACATGAACACAATTTCACAAACAGTAATACAATTTAACTTGAACATAATTGACACATATTTTTTTCTCATGACAAAAAGTGTCAATACCATAAAGTTTCTATTGAAGCCAATAACGAGGATCTATGTAATAATTGCTTTAGATTAATCACCCAATAGGGACCCAGCGACTGAGAGAAACAGTAATCAGTCAAAATGTATTCACAATACGCCAACTGCGGAATGACGCGACGTTTTCTCTTCAAACTTAAATATTTTGTCAAAAATCCTCTATGGAAGAATACTTGGGAATTTATTTCTGTTTTTGTGACAATTGGGATGTAAAAAATAATGACAGCTGCTGGTTCATTTGTTAAAGTCAAGTTAGAAGGGGTTGAACACACATTAACTGTTTCATTTTACACGTCATTTGTTTCTGTTCAATTGGGGTAGAAATTAAAACAAGCCGTGCATTGGCGATTAATCTAGCAAAGACTCATTATTCTTCATAATGATGCCCCTAGGTAGAATTATTTTGTACCATTATTTTACTTGAGATTACGCTCGAAAAATTCCATTCTCTTACAAATTACTGACTTATAACTGCTCCTTAGAATGAACTGATTATAGCTGCTGTGCCATATTAAAATCGTTTTTGTGGTTACGAAGTTTGCTTCAAGCTACTAATTCCCTTATCTGCACAGTTTAATAATCTAACAACTACAATATAGCACTGCCATCAATAAACTATTACTATCATCGTTATTCGTTATCGTATCCTATTCCCAAGTGGTTTGGCTTCCAGTATAACCACATGCGTCTCAAGGCGATAGCCATCTCACTTCCGCAACACAACGAGCTATACCGGTATATTTGCATGATGGAACAAAATTCAGTGCATTGATATTCTTAAACATGTGCTCCTAGTGATGCTAACTTTGAAGCAAAAGCTATGAGTTAAATTGGTCCAAAGTAAGCACAAAAATCTATGTCAGAGTTCTTGGACATAGACGAACTTCTTCTTAATGTTGATCCAAAAAGACGGTTAATCTGATCAGCTGACAGACCAGACCTCATTTTCTGAATAAAATGTTCGTAGAATCGAAAAAACTTCGTACCCCATGAATAACGTAGCAGCACATGCAAAAGAAACTTTAAGATGTATTGCAAAAAAAGCTCAAGACGTTTATGAACAAACTTCCAACATAAAGCAGAAGAGACAGGTAGATTTTTTTCTATAGCAAAGCGATTGAAAAACTTGCCAATAGATAATGGACTTTATAAACTGAGAATAAGGACGATCATGTATATGTAGTACCTTAGAGACTTGTATCAAATGGTTATCACCCTTTAGAATTGGTAGTTACAGATAATTTAACCTCAATATTAAGCAGTTCGTACGTTACCTGCAAAGTCGTAAGAAAATATTAATAGAAATAAGAATCAAAGACAACACATATCACATATGTTTTTGAGAAGACTGAAATAATATTGTAAAGCAAAATCACATTTCAACGGCGTAAATCCGTCTCAAAACTTGAATTGGACTTGTCTCAAAACACTATCTAAATCCATCTAGAAGCTTTCGAGAGAGATCCAAACATACATGTAGGTACACATACTAGTCTACATACACAACTATACATAAAAGCAGACGAGAATTTATTTTTATCAAATAAAATATTCGGGAACAGAAATAATAAAGTGTGCAAACAATTTGCGATCTTCTATCGACGCAGTGCGTAACTGCCAGTGCCGCTTCGCTCGTAATTACAACAGGGAATACTACTCCCCTTAATGTAAAAACAGTATGAATATAATACAATTTAGCTTAACTCATAAGCAGTCCTTCACCGCCCGTTTCCAGCAATATTATCCCCGTAATAGACGTGACAGTTACCAAATGCGCACACTAATTTATCTGCACCATATTCCCTTTGCAGCTACTCTAAACAGCTGATGTTTTATCATAAACAATATTTACTACCTCACTGAAATTTCAACTTTATTCATAAAACGTTAGGGTTGGGGTTCTCTTACGCGCACTCAAACAACCCAGCAACGTTTATTTTTTGCTCTCTCACGTGTGAGATGTTTGCATGTGTGCGTTCGCCCTTCGCTTTTTTCTATTTTCTGGCCTTACCAGTCCTCTAAGAAAGGGTGGGCATACAAATACTACAACGCATTACTTGCATAAGTTAGATGTATTGTTTTGATTTGTACGTTTTGTACTTTTTTGGACAATCCGTCTTGGATTTTATTATGGTTCTATTGTGGGGTCTGGTTTTGAATCTTGTATTGTAATCCCCCGTCTCATATAATTGACCAGGTATGTGTGTAGGTAGACGATTAGGGTAGATCTGAGGCAGGATTGAAACAGAATGAAAGTGTAACCAGTTTAGAATTCTCTTTTTGACCACTATCTTTGAGCAACTGAAAGACAATACAACAATCAGAATTACCAACTGAAATTATACTGCAGGTTTGACGAATACACTCGGTAAGACTGTTCCGAAATGTAACACACAGGTAATGCATTTTGATCTACATACATTCTCACAGCTGTCTAGTACATCGTCTTTGTAACTACTTCATAGCGCCTGGTTCTTCTACTTTAGCAATCCCTATGATACCAACGAACATTACATCAACAGAATTGTTTGAAAATAGGGCGAGGGATTTCAAAGCTTTTACTAAGAATACAATACTAATGCCAATCGCAGTATCAACACCAAGGGTACCCTCCACCCTAAGGAAATAAAAATTCTAATTTATGTCCAAACTGACCTACTCTACAAGTCCACACCATTAATTCCTTTATAGAACTAAAGCTATTGTATTTCTCGTATAGGGATTATTATAGTGAGTATTATACTATTGTATTCGACCAAAGAGTATGGATCAAAGAGTGGCCAGTCCATTTGCATAAGTTGCCAAGCGGTACAATCAACGCAGCGTGGTACTGTCACACGTAATGGCGTATGGTGTGAGGGAAGTATTAAAGGGCTATTGTTTAGCTTTGCTCAGTTATTCGGGAGGGAGGCAAGGGCCACGTGTTTTGTAAGGACGTCGATGATAGCGGCGAATGGACAGAAATTCTTAGTCGAGATCGGCTGTCAAAACCTGCTCTAAGCTCCTTTTGTTAGTCATGTTCCTCTGTAAAATTTGTTAAGCTATAATTTTTCTTCTGATTTGGAATGTTTTCATGTTAGTAAACTCCTTTATTCCATTAAATACATATATTTTACATTTTTAAATATTACAATATAAAAATTATAAAAACATTTAAAAATATAAAAAATAGTAGCCCACCGGTATCGGGAACAGGGTCCTGTTTAGTAAACTTATTATTATGTAAAGTGGCTAGTCAGTAAGAAAAACAATTTCGCATCAGCTATAAAAAAACGAATTATAATTTTGCTGTTTAAACATGAAAATATAGGTATGATTAGTAAGTAATTTTTTTTGATAAATATTTCGAGAAATTTGAGCAGTTAGAACGTTCTTAGCTTATTCAAGAAAAATTACACCCATCGCGAACGTTCCGAAATGCTCGCGTAATTCATTCTGCCCTTTATACCACGTGCAGTCATCACGTGTTTTATACGAGCCGTGGCCGTAAAACAACCAAACTGTGGACAAAGTCGGACAAATAACTGTACCCGTACGCAACACCTACTAACAAATGATTTCGGACTTTGATTATGAAACTTGCAAAGAAGTTTAAATGAAAACCTACAATAAGCTTGTTTTTTTACGTTTATTTGAAAAGTGACCATGCTCGTATGAAGGGTGGTTCCGTATGTTGCCAATATTAGGCAGTTGATTATGTCTGTTATCGGTGGATAGTGTGCTTACGGCAGGAGCAGCAAACACTGCGTTATTGTGTTTCGGGTGACAGATCTCAAAAATGGTGATTGTTCTGTTGAAGATACAGTGGTTGGGGAAACTTCAGTTCTTTTACAGTTAATTAATTCATTCAGGCGTGACTTGGTGACGATTGACTTGTCGCGAGCCCGTACACAACGTGTTAACACGCCGAGCGCTGGACGCTGAGATTACGCTGACGCTGGGTTTTTTAAGACTCTTTAAGAATAGTTAAGCGGAATAGGTTACTAAATATATCTACGTCTATTGTATTTTAGTTCTTTTACAAATAACAACAATGACGAAGGGTTTTTTTCTTAAACAACGGAACCCTAAAAAAGGAATTAAGATTTTTACGACCTAGTTAATACTTTTGATGACAGGCGAGATTGTTATCAAGTTCATTTGACCACAGTTTTGATGAAGTCAAGTTTTCTGCAGGTCATGATCGTAAAAAAATTTGGAAATGGGAAAAAACTTTTTAGTGATCCAGGCGTGTATTTGTTTCAGTGGAAGTCAGAGCTATTGAACTTTTCCTTTAATCAATTAGAATTTATGCTTTCCATGTTATTAAACATGAAATGGAAAGATGAAAGTGATTACGATAACGAGTGTGTCATTAAGTTAAAGGTAAAGACATTCTGTCATAATACCTATTTAAGTGACCTTTGATCCAAGTTAGTTAAACAGCTTTGGTGAAGTTAAGAATGTCTTCTGACCACGGTTTTGTTGTATTTAATGGCATCATTATTAAAGTAAAGAAACTCGTGTTTTCGTAGAAGAATTATTTATAAAGCTCAAGCTCAAGGTCAGGAGGGCACTAAGGTAGGCTTAATTAGCACCATCACTACCAACACTTAAAAATACCTAATTTCAAAAGTAGCACCTGTATAAAAATAATATATTCCAAAAACTATATAAAAACTTAAAACAGGTACAAGGAAATCCTCTCTTATAAAACTTCCGAGAACCGACCGAGAATTTCTTGGAACTACCTGCTAATACTCTAAAGTGTTTTTATGTTACTATTTTGCTTATACCAAGATCACTTTGCAACTGTATAAAAACTTGCACACTCTTATCTGAAAGAAACAAAGTTCAATTTAGCATGGTTACATGTCTCGTGGTTGCAGTTCAAATGGGGGTGGATGAAAAAAATTAAGGAAAGAAATGAAACAAAAGTAAAGATCAGAGGGCTTGAGGGCTTCATAAATCAATAAGGAATCGAATAGCCATAGACACTTTAATAACGTTTTTTTTGTAAGATGGATACTGCCTACTAATGCTGCAGGCGATTTTGTTACAAAAACCATCTTTAAAACCATTTCTCGTAATCTAGAGTAGAATGAGAAATGGATCAGTAGATCGACTTGTTATGATTTAGAAGTTCAAGTTATCTCGTAAGTTTTAAATACGCTGGGGATTTCCACACATAAGGATTTGTATCAGTATCAAAGAAACAGGAAAACCAGGAGCAAACTAAATCTCGGAAGACGCATCTAGAACACAGCAAGTTATTTTATTCTTTATTCTTAGAAATCATACAATTTTATCAACACATTCTGAATTATGGGAAAATATGCTTCATTGTATCTCCTGCAAGACCATAAAGGCACATGTATTAATAATATTTATATACATGACGTGATCCTTAAGTTTGATTGTTTAAATTATTGTTACGCCAGCTATTGTCCAAAATTGACGTGCAAAAACTACTTGAAAGAAAAGGAAGTAAGCATACAGGTGCAAATGAAGTGAAAGACCCAAGCAAAGTGAACACCATAGTTCCTTTGAAGTGGTTTGACTTCCGTCTACTATGATGTAAACAGCTGACACATCTGTTTCTACTTCAGTGTGTTCTTCAGAAATTGGATGGCTAGTTTCTTCATCATTGAAATTGGTGCTTTTACGAGAATCAACTGCCTTTTAGTTTCCTGGGTATAATCCTTCCTCATATAATCCTTTGTATATCTTGGTTCACTTAAATGATAATGGTTAGTGTTAGCTGAATTTAAACTAAAAACGAATTTAATTTTCTTACTGAAGTTATGAGAAAACCGAGACAACCGTCCCAAAAATATCCTTGAATTAGTTGTATATCACATTACAGCTTTCAAAATATAGTTCTATTGCAACCCGCCACATTAAACACAACAAGTCACACAAACAGATCTCGGAAACCAATAAAAGTCATTGCCTGCCAAAAATTCAGTCGAGTTGCAAACTTGGACCAAATCAGACGCTTCGTAGAGCCACTGAGAGCTCCAAACTTTTGCGAATATTCAAAAAAGGTTTGCCAAATAAAATTTCATCTCACGAACTGAGAAAGTTGAACCAACTTCTTCAACTAGTCTTCTATAAAGTGTTTGTAACATCTGTTGTATGGACAGCCGGGCAAACTTACTTCTGCAGTTCTCTCTAACCTTAGTACCAAGTGATACAGTCGCATTTCCTTTGTTTGGTGAGGTTGTGAAATAGTCCGGCTTGCGTTGGTTTTGTACTCCAGCTAGATGCTTGTTCATAAAAATAAAGTGGTATGTGTTTGAATGGGAATGAATAATTTTGGACGTTTAATCCTTTTATTAAAATGTTGGAATTATTTTAATGATCTGGGAATGAAATGAAACTATATGAGAACGTGAGCGAGATTTTGTCACAAGAATAGAAAGCCAGTTGAGCGGAAAGTCGGTTTTAATTGTTTTGTTACCCATGAATGTAACCCTTACCCTTTTATAAATAAAAGTGGAATATAGTTAAGCCGAACTTAACCCTGGCTGATAATGTATCGATAATCTGAAGGTTCTATTGATTGTAACTTAATTTCGCGTTTATTAATGGGGGTTATTAGAAGCTAAACAGCAGAAATGATTAAAAGAACTTCGCACTGAAATCTGTTGCATTTAATACCCTCAGATTTATGATAGATGGCGCCACTTGTTCATAAATGAAGTTGGTTACTAAACTGTCAGTATTCAATAACCAACATTTCAAGCCGATAACCAAAATCGTTTTACAGACTAGAAAAAATCTGTGCTTTCTAGCTATGTTCCACTTACGTAACAGACATTTTGCATGATCACAAGCAGGTAGGTACTTTTCGCATCTGATCTACCTTCCCAGTCCACACATGTCTCTAACAAATCAGGCGCATTAACAATTAATCAGTCCTCTAATTGGCGCGCTGCTTGCAGAGCCTGCACTATACGCTGCACTCGTTTACAAGTTAAATCGGGGAAACGGCACGCCAATTAATTGAAGGGACTTTCCAGACCGAGCCGTAGTGTCGCGGGACTAGAGCTACGAATGGCGGGCGAGGAAACGTTTATGCGTTTTAGTTTTAGAGTATATTTTTAGTTGTGCTGCTTCTCTTTTTGCACTAATAAGGTAAGGTTATTCGGCGTATTATACTAATATTATAAATCGATATTTAGTAAGAGACTGAGTATATGAGCCATATTTAGTACATTATAATATTAGTCTTCTAGGCCATCTCATGTTACTAGTAAACACAAAATGTACCTAAGTCAAGTGATAGGCTAAGTGACTTACCTGCTGAATGGTGACAATAAATGCGAATCAACTTGTGTCTCTAGTGGTTGAATATCAGTGACAGGATTATCCGCAAACTTTCTTGTTCCAAGGTCTTATTCCAAAGTTTTAAAGGACCACTTTACGCAAAGTACTGGGTAAGGACCATTCCAAGAATTTGTCTTTTGGGTACCCCGATCTTATTATCAAGAACATGCTTATTATTGTTGTCAGTTGCAGGGCATAAACCTTTCTTTCGATTTGGCGCTGTCAACTGCAGTCTGGGTCCACGTCTGGATATGAGTCTTGAGGGCTTAGACAAAATGGCATTCCATCAGCGATAACGATGATGGCAAACTTTAAAATGTAATGGATTGATATAAGTACTTAGGTTACCGAAAAGTTTACATACGTCAATCTTGTTGAAAGTCGTGCAAAAACGAAACGCTTTGAAAGCGATTGTCACTTGTCCCTAACTTCATCCTGTCATCTCCTTGATGCGAATTGGCTTTATAAAATGTGTTCTAGTAGTCACTCCTATTCCATTCCTAGCTCACAAAACTGATGTCTAGAGTAAAACTGCTTTACAACTGTGTGTACTTGTATTCTAGCTCATTTACAAGTACATATCGACTGTAAGAACCAATTTAAATTATTGTCAACTTAACGACGCACTGCGCCGCTTGTGCACTCCGGCTTAATTGCGCAATTTGCACAAACTGTGCATTGTGGCTTATTAATGCCTCGAGTTGTCTTTGTATGTTTAAGTGTATTGGTTGTTAATTACCTGTTCGTGTCACATTGTTTTGGGACTGTTTAAATTATTTGGGCAGAATGGAGTGGTGTTTGCTTTTCATTCAAATCTTTGCTTGTTGTAATGATTGTGGGTACAATGGGTAATGTTATCTGTATAATCACTTCATCCTTATCAAATTAACATTCTATTCGGAAGCTAAACATGGGTCTTCTCATAAATCACTCAAATATATCGGCTTGGGACACAACTCATTATCTAAATGCTAGCTACTAGGTAGTGGACGACGGTTTGTTTTTAAATGGCTGATACATAAATCAAATTTATCTATTACTCAATTAGTATTTCTATATACTGGGTACGTAAACAGGCCTTTCGTGTGATTTACAACCAAAACAAGCCAAGTTACTAAACAGTAACTAACAATCAACTAAAAACTATCTCTATTAAAATAAAATTATGCCACAACTTCCACCAGGAACCAGCAACTCGTTCCCCAATTGACTCTTACGATAACGACTAATTTATATCCCAGACAATACCAGAGCACATAAAAACGGTACATAAATACGGAGAGCAGTTAAAACTCCACAATTAGATAAGAGACAACGACAAATTGCGAACGCGGCAACAAATCTAAACAACAACTGGTAACAAATAGCCGTATTTCAGACCACCACTAATTTACAATTAATGTACGGTTTAAGATGCAGTTTAGACCAGTTAAGGAGACCTTAACTAATGGCACACTCGATGCTAAAGTAAAATGGATTACATGCTACTGTGCAGTGTGGCTTCGATCTCTCTTGGAGGGTTACCGACTTCTACAGTTTGAAGGGCGGATTTGAGGGGATAGAATTGTTTTTATGTGAGTGTCTTTTAGTTTCTTCTATGTCACGAGATCAGCTGCAGCGTGACGTGTTTAAGGTGAGTTGCTTGGATACCACTTGGATAACTTAAAAAAAGTTTAAGTGAATACTAGTCTATTTTGTCCAACTGCAGGGCAAAATCCTTCAAAGTTTCCTCACGATGTTTTCTTCCACTGATGTCAGTGATGTCCAAGATAAACGTAGAAAGTATATAAGAATTGAAAAAGTCATATTGATACTTGCCCGGATTTGACCCCACGACCGTCGTGGAGGTGAGGACTTAACCACTGGGCGATCACGGCGAAGAACAACAAGAAGTCTGTAGACCTCCCAAAATTATCATACATAGGTACCAATACACATCATACATACCAATGAACATTCCTATATTGATGTCCTTTGGTATGATTGTATTGATAGACAGACTAATAGAAGCTGCCATGTTTCTGAACATTCACATCAAACTCAAGCATTTCCATCTACATACAACTGTCATATTCCAGGATCCAATTTCTGGCTTTATCATATTAATAAAGATCTATAGGAATTATAGCTGTATTGTATTCCAACTTACACGTGCCGCAGAAGCTGTTGGAATGGCCTGTTCCTAAACAGTGTTCACGGTGACATGCATGGCTTACAAACGCACAATCTGCGTCAGAACTGACCAACCTTTTCCCATTTCCCAATATTTGTAAGTAGAAAACTATAACAAAAGCGTAACACTCCGTAAATTAAAGAAACTCCATCTGTTATCCTCACAATATAAAAACATATTGTAGCTAAATGAATTCGGGAGAGGGCAGAGATGCCAAATGTGCGGATAATGATGATGAATTATGATCCGATGGAGGCGAGTCATGGTGAGATTGTTTCCGCCGTTAAGATGTGCGGGAAGGGGGGGCGGTGGTGTTTTATGTACTGCGTTTTGTGTTTTATGGTGTTTATTGAAGTGTTTGGGTGACAACACGACGATTTTCAGTTAGAAAACGATTTTACGTTTACAAGGTCGGTACCAGCTATTCTTTAGTCTACTTATATTCTTTAGGTTGTTGATACTCTAACTACCAATGGTATTTTCTACTACCACATCTGTCTGCTAAAACAGGGTATCCATTTAGAAATAAGCGGGGCGTATCTTTACTATTTTCGCAATTGTATCTATGATTAAAGATTTCTACAACTGTAACAAACATATTTTGTGAATGTTATAAGAATGTACAATTGGATTAATATTTTATAGATGGCCATACGTTTCTGTCAAATTTGTTGTCAACACAATAAATTTAAAAATATAAACCACACCTGCTTCCAAAATCAATACATAAATTGAACAACAAAACAGCACGTGTATAGCTTAATTAGTTCAAAGATTAACGGCACATGTACGCTCAATGAACGCCCAATGTACGCCGAATATACGCTGAATGTACGCTCGATATACGCTCACCTATGACGGCTAATAAACGCTGAGCGTCGTAGCCATGCAAATTAATCACACAGAAATATTCATGCCGACACATGCCATGAAATGATAATGAACCCGTATTGTTATTGGGGACAAGGGAAGGGAGGAAGCGGCTGAGATTAGTTTTCTTACTTTTATGAGAGTTCGTTTCATGTCATGGTTATCTTATAAGTAGCAGTGTAAAATAGAAAAATTGACAACAACAGTTATTGAATTATCTGATGTGCCTTTTGAATGCTATGCTTACAAAGCCGATATGATCCGGAAATCTTTGTCATTTAGACACAGATTTCCGAATGATTTTATTTAAATATTGTAGTTGTATATTGTTATCACTGTACAGTTTTGAGTTCAAGGTGTCTAATAAATTGGATAATATTATGGCAAAACGACGGCTCTAGTTCTATTTGAAAATAACTTAATTTTTTACTGTATAAAATTACACCCTTGGCCAAATCCTTTATTATGAGTCAATATCATCATCTGCCTAGCCTTTTCCCACAATGTCGGGGTCGGCTTCCAGTCTAACCGGATGCAGCTGAATACAAGTATTTTACATGGAGCGACTGCATATCTGCCCCCACAACCTAGTTACTAGTTAATACGATACCTCTTGGTAAGACTGGTTGTCAGGCTTTCGGGCTTCTGACTGTAAAATAGACAATAGAAGGAAATAAAAATACCAAATCTTGATTAAATCCGCTACCATCTCATAACTCGCACCACACTCCCAAACACAGGGTTAGATACCGCTCGTGTAAAACAATACCGTTTACAATAGAATGCCTCTGTCTGCACAATTAGAATAGAGAAATTGCTTTTGACCCAATCCTGTCTAATAAACAAATGCCATATCGGCTTCTGTGCCATTCCGGCTCCGTGCCACACAGGCTTCTTCTTTGACGGTTTCGGCTTCGGCTTCCAATGTTCTTGGAAATATGTGCTTTGTACAGATTGCTCGTCTGTAGTATAGCCTGTTTGGAGAGCGGAGATTTTAGCCTTTGATGTTAGCCTGCGTGTGTGGGATCCGATGAATATAGCCTTTGGATTAGGTCTGCTTCGGCTGATTTGCTTTTATTAAGGGTGCTTTCTAGTTTGGTCTAGGAATTTGTTTGACATGCGTTTTGAATGTGTATGTGGTAGTAATCTAATTTAGACGATCCGAATGCAAGCGTATATTATAGAAATTCCTGCTCAGAACAAATATTTGTATAGTATACCGGGCCACCACCTCTTATAGCAGTATTCTTTAAATCTTACTGAAGTGTGGGAAAGAGGTGAAGCTTTCGCCGGCATCCGTACCGTACAACCCCGAACACAACACAGTTTTGTGGTAATACTTCCCGGACCAACCTATTACTTCCTAAGTAATATTGCAAGTAACGGTTCAGCAATCTGTAAGTAGCTTCAAGTAATTACAATCACTTGTGATCTTTCATCCCGGGGCGTTAATCATCGCTCCACAAGAACTAAGGGAGGAATGGTCCTTCCCAAGTTTCTAAGGACCATTAATTTCAATAAGGTTTTGGGGGGTAGTGGTGGCTTTTCCGGTATCATCGATCATTGATATTGTAGTAAAAACCTTGGGACATAATTACTGTACTTACTGAGCACAATAATCTAACAATAATTAGGAGTGGTGACGCTCGAGCTCAATAACCGTTTTCATGCACATCACAAAGTACCTAAATGGTTTATAACTGTATGGTCATCAGAATCTGATTTTAATATAAACACGAATATAAAAAACAGGTTTACATTTATAAAACATGTATGTCCAGTTTCTATGAAACACACAATATTTTATTAGCACAGAAAAATACACAATCATCGCTTTTTCATCCCCAAACAAGCTTAATACTCGTATAAACAATTTCTATTAAAAACACACGGTAATGAATAAAATAAATACCCCGTACATTTGTACCGACGGATCAAAAGCTATATGTATTAATATATGTGTCTGTGTTTGTATGTATATATCTCTTTGATAGCTGCGTGTGTACTGATGATATCGTTTCCGCAAACTTGGTTCTAGGTAGGGTTGCCCCATTAAAGTTGGAGCTGTATTATATATTTTAGGGCCTTAGTAATTCAACGAATTCTAGAAACTGTTTTGTATTTCTATGAAAACAACGTTAACTCCATTCTATACGTGTTGCTGTGTAACAAAACTTCGTCTCGTTCTGTTTCTGTAAGTTGAAATCAATTTATATTATGTCGTCGTCGTAAAGTCGATTTTCGTGTCTGTTTGTGTGACCATGTCGTTCTTCTAAAAGAACGATTTTGATGTAGTTTTCGCCATCATTTAGAAAATTAATTCTGAAAGTTGTAGAATACATTTGGGCTACTGTTGTATTATTTGGCTTCTCGTATTTCATGGCTTCTTTTGTAATGTGTGACTTGTTTCTAAAGAGTAAACCATTCCTTTCTTTTTTCTGTTATTTTGTCAAGTCGTACAAAAACGTGTGAAGCAGGGGCGGGTTTCTAGTTAGAGTTACTAGTAAATAAATTGACATTATCTGCAAGATCGCAAATAAAGCTTAGTAACGCTACTCGCACTATTTATTCTCTTTGGATCATTTTTCTTCTCACTCATTCGGATATAAGGACCAAAAGCCAATAAGCCGTTCATGCCAGCCCTAGCGCCAGCGAATGTTTGCAACATCCAGGTTATGAAGTTTGCGTACCATCAAAGGGGTGACTGATGCGTCGAAGATTTTGATATCAGAAGATCGGAGAGGAATTAATATGGGCACGAGGTACAGTCAACCGCACATCATTGGTAACAAGTGATTAGGTTATTAAGTGAGGAATCGAATGCCGGCTAATAGGATTAACGCAGAACTATCATAATCATGATTATAAAGTATTACCGAAGTGTAGTTTATTTTAGTAACTTTTTTCAAGTGCCAATGAAGTTTCTTGCCCTTTCTTCTCCATACCTTTACCTACCTGCTACGCTTTAGGATGAGCAGGTATCTTCATCTTTCTGACTGATCGACTCCTTGACAATTCAAAAGTCTTAATTGTTAAGAGCAGTATTGTTCGTAGTGCGTTAAGACTGTGTGTGTGGTTGTACTATGATACTCTGCCTACCTCCCAGGAAATACAACCATGATGTTATGTTCTGCATAATCTCTTTACTTTAAAACATTTTTAATAACATTCTCCAAAAATACAACATCTCGCAGTCGCAAACATTTTTTCCTACCGTCTAGACAGCATAACTTATGACGTCACATGTTCCCGAAAAAGCACACAGAGAAGCTAAAGTTGCAGCAAGTGCTTCAACCAGATACGATCTAACATAATTCCGGAAATTACGAGTTCTTATCATGTTTTAAAACACGGTGAAACACGACGTTAGCAGAGACGTAAGTTTTTGACGCCGGCTGAATTTTAATAGAGTTGCCGTTTTCAACTGGAAATCATTCAGTGGTAGAATGTTTTTAAGCGGGATTTAAAGGGGTTTTTTTGCTGGTGGATTGTTTTTGATGGTATTGGATTTGGTGAGATTTGTGGGTTTCTTTATGGGGTTGGTAGAGTTAGGTACGTAGAGGTGTTTATTGGATGGTTTCCATTGATTATGTTTTTGAAATAATTCGATTTCTAAATCTAAACGTCTTTTTAAGATTCGTTTCGAAAAACAATTCATAGATAATTTTTAAAGCACCTTTTCATGGTACGTAGTATTATTACAGCTCATATAGCACACTGTTGTACTATTTACATCGCTAAGCCTGAGCCTAGCATTGAAAATCCAACGAGCAATATTATAAAATTTAAACATTACATTCAGGTGCCGCATAGTCTTATTCACAACTGGCATTAGAAACTTAAACACTCATATAGAACCTGGCTGCCCTAATTAAGATAGTTAATTGATTCATGCGTGACTTGGCGGAACTCCATTATAACATACAATAGACGTAGATATATTTAGTAACCTATTCCGCTTAACTATTCCTGAAGAATCATAAAAAACCCTGTAAGAAATCGTCACGTGTTTCACCTCTCAACGAGGTATCCTCAGGATGACGATTGACTTATCGCGAACGCAAACACGACGTGTTGCCACGCCGAGCGCTGGACCCTGAGTCAGGAATAGTTAAGTGGAATAGGATACTAAACATATCTACGTCTATTGTATTTTTCCACCCAATTAAAACAACAACTTAAATAAAAGTTTGTAAAAAACACACCATATTAAATCTTCTCCCACAATGTTCATAAAATCTCTTTACAAATTACCTGCGCCCCTGCTCACCCCCGAACAATGCAAATTACACGTACCGGCACTAAGTAGCGATCCGCCGCTCGCTCATTTCCGACAGGTAGACCACTTGACAGCTATTTTCAATTAACTCCCGCGAGCTGCAGAATGCGAACTAATTAATGCCAAGTTTTCAATTGTTATTTGAGTTGAATGAACAATAATATCATATTAAAAGAATTAAGGGCTATTTGAACATGAAAAGTGTATTTAAGTTATAGAATCACAGTTGTTTATTTAAGTGGTGTAATGAACATTTTCAGACATAGTTATTAGTTTTTTATGTGAAACTGCAGGGAATAGTCGTCTTTCCACTCCTTCCACTTATTCCTATGTACTGTAGATTACGAAAGAAACGGTTATAATTTATTTCACACACAAACATACCTACATACTTACTTACGTTTTGCTTTATATAACACGTCTTGCTATGGAAGAGCGGACTCTCCTAATACAGGCACTATCTGCCTAAAAGGAGGATCCAATCAAATGTTGTTTCTACCTATACTTGTTTTTACCAATAAACTATTTTTATATTTATATTTTATATACACGCACGCCTTGTACCCCAAAGGGTAGGCAGAAACTATAGAACGCCACCGGCTACGATCCCTACATAATTCTTTTGCTTCGTTAAACACGGTTGACAAAATGACAAACATGGCTTGGTGATTGCAGAATGTTCTTATTAGTATTTACACTTCAGGACAAAGGACTTATTATAATTGATTGATTGATTTTATTAATGTTAAAATGTAATGTAATTTGTATTTCAATTTGAATTGTTTAATGTATGTATATTATGTATGATTATGTTATGTCATTCCAATAGCTTTTATGGACTAAATATGTCTGAAATAAAAAGATTTTATTTTATTTTTATATTTTTATTATAAAGTAATGTCCTTTTTTCTTGACAATATGATAATATTCATTACCATTTAGTAACCTAAGATTCCGTATTGTTTGCGGGAAAATTTGTCTTAACAAATTCTTCCAGGAAACGTGCTGTACGTTTCCTGGAAGAATTTGTTTAGACAAATCCAATAAAATCTAAGAAAAAGCTTTTTTGCCTCTCGAGACACGTGCCGTCAGTAGGTACACGGCTGGATGCTGTGCCCTAGTTTAAACCGTGTAAAGTGTTCAATTTACTACTCATCGTTTAAACTGAGGCACTTAAACTTTACTGTTTGTTAACGCGAGAAGTATTTAATTACGATTTTATTTTAGTGTCGGAAACCTGAGCCAGCCGTATGTATGGCTTGGAGAAATATGGAGAGTAATCACATCTCATTATACCTTAGACCTAAACTTATTAATTATAATTAAATCAAAAAATTCTGCCTGAAAGTACATCCACGTGAATCTTGTTTTTTGACATAACATTTAACATAAAGATAACTCCGCAATAATGTAGCTTCCCATTAGTAAACAATTTTCGAAATTGGATCAGTAGTTCCAAAGGTTACCCCCTACACATACCTACATACAAACTCACAAATTTTACCTGTTTATAATATAAAACTACCTGGCTTCTGCCCGCAATTTCGTTCACAAAAAAATTATTGTTGTAACATAAAATAAATTCTATGACACTCGGCAATACTGTAGCTTTCCATTAGTGAAAGCATTTTTGGAATCCGATTAGTAGTGACAGAGATTACCCCATACACACAAAGTCACAAATGTCTTCTTTATAATATTATTAGTAGGTTTGGACAAAGATTAAGTGTATTCTTGCATTTTAAAAAATAAGAAATAGTTCATACATTCTCTACTACATTCCTAATTACGTTTCTCCAGGGTAGAGAAATACTCAACTATATTGAACCAACAAAATCCAACTGCTCGGCATCCAGACTACTCGAAGAAAACAAACATGTCTTCATTTAACGGCAGACAGGGTGGAACAAGACACACGCTCTGCACTGGACAGGTCAATTTTCAATTAAAGCGCCTTTAACGCAGTGTTGATTGGGTTTTATTGTTAAACGCCTGATTTACAAACGGGTACCTGCGTCGTAGTGGAGCGATATATGCTTTTGGAATGGTGTTAAGTTATGGATAAATGGCAATAAGGCACTTTTTGGGAAATAATAATAAACCATCTAGTAAGGATGGCTGCAATGCGGGTACTCCGATAAGCCACAGTGCGACTGGAGCCACGTCACAAACGATGCCTCATCTCTTATCGTGCTCTCTATGCATCAACTATGGAAGACCTCTGCGAGGCCAATGCTAACGCTGTCGAAGCGGCCGAATACTGATCGAAGCTTATTTAAAGTATATAATGGAATCATTTACACGATTAAGAAGAAGTGCTCAGTGCTGCTATATTTCGAAAACAAATCTCTACGCTATCTCCTTTGCAGTTTGGGTGGCCATAGTCTGTCTGTATTCTCATATTAGCTGGCCCACCTGTTTGCCTATAACAACTTACCTATAACATGAATAAAAGTCGGAACCGGAAACCTGAAATAAAAATGTTCTCAATTAAACTCAAAGGGCGTAGTTTTTCTAAACGTAACCGTACCGTATTGATTTATATCACGTGTAAATTTACTTCAGTCCCATTAAAAGTAAATCAAAGTGGGTACTAAATCGTCAAAGTCTGACTACCGCCCAAAATAAAGTGGTCCTTTAGTACGCATGGGAACTCCCTGGTCCTTTGAGCTTTTGCTAGTGTTTGGCGAGGGGAGGAAGACCATGTTATACTGGGGGCTAAGGCGTAGTGTAGAACCACAAACCGCGTTTGGGCAGTCAACATTTGTGCAATGTTAGTGAGATCATAAATTTAGAATTTTTTATTCTATTTATATTGTGTGCGATTCTTTTGATGGTAATCTTTGTCGGATGTAAAATGTTTTAGTATTATCTTTACAGCTGGATTTTGAAATTCATGTTTAGTAATCGTTTGGTTTGAGAACTCGCATAAAGAATGCTCACAGGAAACGATTTTGATAAGGTCTTGCATGTTTTATTTAACTACGAGGGAATACGACGTGAAAGTCCATATAAGCTTAAAAGCAAACTTCAGGTTTTCTATATTTTTATGTGTACACCGAATGCTTACTATTGATTTTAAGATATTTACATGACATGATTACACATATCGAATCATCTACTAGGTGAGAGTGAATAAGCAGATAAACGGAATCTGTATCCTTAAGTGACATTTGTGTTTGGAAATGAATTTCAGAAAATAAAATGTAGAAACAAAAAGCCACTGCAACAAAACCAACATAAAAACTTCAGCATAAATGTTCGCAACTATCAAAAAGCTTAACAAACAAATTGTAGGTACTACTGTTTTGTAAACCCGACACGGGCCAGATGTTTGGTTATAACTAAGCAAAAAAGTTATTTGAACATAAATAGCGGTGTTTATAGTAACACAATAATATTACGTTAGTAACAGGACTCCTATGGTCAACTGCGCATAATGTGACGTTTGTTGTGATACGGTAACCCTTACTATGGTTTTGTGATCAAAAGGACCAGTTATTTAATTACTTTTTGGTTGCTAATAATAATTAAGTACTGCAATTGTTCATTTGTTTGCTGAGCGTTATGGTTTTGGCAACTAATTCTGCTTTGAACGTTTATTATAATACCGTTTATAATAATTTATTCAAAGGGTTACGTTCCAGTTAAGAAGTTTAAAGACTGATTTTACTATGAATAAGTTCTTTGATTCGAGATTTTAGAGGTATGAGATGTTCCTCAGGGTGTAAAGTTCACTCATACTCTATAGAAAAGAGAACATCCTCCGACCAGACGGGTGTGGCGTCTGGTGGGCAACTGCCCAACGATTGATGTCGGATAGTCTTATATATGTTGATCGCGCGGTAAACTCTAATTGCGCGTTGTAGTATTTGTCTGACGTCGGGTCTTTTATGCGTAGTTTGCATGTGGCGATATAGATACCGCCACAAGATTGTTCAGAGTAAAGGTTCCTTCTCACATCGGCTCCATTCAGTTATTATGTAGCCACGGTCTGTGGAGAAATAGTGCATAAGTCACATTGGACTTGCCAAGTAATGTGCAATCTCGTGCTCGAGAAGCAGATCCCTTCGCCTCCAAACCATCATTACGTTTCATAATTTAGTCACGTTTTTCATATTTCAATGGAAGTTTGTCCCTGTTCAAAAGTATTGATTACTTTTTATTGATGCAATCAAGGGATTTTAGGTTCAGAATGTGCCTTAAATAAAAGCAGAAGCACAGTGCCGACTCAATTGCCGAAGTGGTTGAGTGGTTCCCTTCTGCACTACGAGTCGATTCCCGAGTCGAATAAATATTTGTCTGACCTACAGATAGTTGTTTCAGGTCTGTTTGTGTGCGAGAGTTTTAGGAATAGAACCCACTATGTGGAAGGTAAATCTATACACTATGTTTGTGAAAAGTATAGTACCTAACAATTATTATTGTGTTTAACTCAATGAGAATTGTTTTGACTCAATTTTTGCAGCTGAGGGCCTTGACAAACTGATATTTTATCAGCCATAACAATAATGGCACAGCGAAAATGTATTGTATTGAAGTAAAATACCGAAAAGCTTATGTCAATCCTGTTGAAAGTCCTTTTTAGACCCGACGGCCTCAGAAGGAGGGTAATGTTGAGAAATAAGAAATGCTTTTAAAGATAAAGATACTTTTATTTTGCAAACATGGGTAACAGAAAATGATGACAAAGAATATAAGAGTTCAACCATATTTTACCATGTAGGCATGCAAAAGATTTAAAACATTCAACTTATAATTATCTGTACAATTTTAAAATATTACACAATGAACTAAGTACTAATAACTCTAGCTAAAAAAATATTTCTCAATTAGGAACTCCATAATAATATAATATGTTTTCGCCTCTAAAAAGCGTTTGTATAAAATGTCCCGTAATCAAAAGTGCAACATGACCGAGATTGCGAGAGCTGCCAAAGATTTAACGGAGTCGTCTTCTGTCACATTGAAAGCCATGACTCATTTTGGGTTTGTTAAAACAGTAGGAACATTTTTACCGTGTCTGCAAATAAGAGGATTAGTTTCATATTCTCATTACTTTATCATTCTTAACCATAGATTTCCTTTAGTACTACAAAGTTTTCTTCGACCCACTTATTGTTGATATCCCATCATATAATAATCCATTGTCTCCACATGTTTAGTTACTGTTTTTGCGTCTAACAACTATTACTCAGTTTACACGCACTTTGATTCATATTGTTTTACGCAAAACGTTTTTTTTCGACGTAATTTATACCTAAAAGTTTGTAAATAAACTATTGTGTTACCAGGATGTTTTTAAATGATCTCTTTGTGATTTTTTAATGGAAAATAATAATTGTGTTTTGTATAAAGTTGCTTTTAAACGATTTGATACGTAGTAGGTAGTTCATGACAACTATAATATCAATCATTATTCATATTTTTAGTTCCGGGTTTGATATATTTTAAGTCATGATTCGCGGTTAGATTTCATTTTCATCAGCATTTTCGTAAGTAAAGAGGTGAGAGTTGAGGAGCAGCAGAACTCCTAGAGGAAACTCATTTTTGTCCAAGGAAGTAGGTACCAACTTGTTCTTGTTATGGCAGGAAGTTGAAGGGGCGGACCTTGGAAGCCTAATCGATAAGTTTTGCCATCACGAGTAATCATACTCTTACTAACATCAATGCTGTTTTGCAGTAAAAATAAAGTATTTCTCTATTTGCAAGAACTTATTCCATAACTGACCCCATTCTTAAAATAATGAAACTTCCAACAGCACCATTGACGTTGGTTATCAAAATTAAATGCAATAACTGCACCTGATACGAAGGCTCTTCGCTCAACCCTCAATTATTCCGCCCCAGCGTTTACGATCAGATCGATTGGACGGCACCTCGTAAAACATTCAGCACTATTACGTGTCACCCGACGTCATTTAAATAGGTGTGACTCGTGTAGTAGTTGTGGTAGGGAATTTTAGATTATTTGAGGTTCCGTGGGACTTTTTTGGATTTGGTTTTCCAAGATTTTTGGTACTTGAGAGTTCTTGGACAGTTGGGAAAGTTATCTAAAAATGCTGTCGATATCTAAGTAATGGGTTACCATGAGGAGTGATAACAGAAATAACAGTTAATACGTCTTGTTAGTTAGTTGGTGTTATGATCTGATATTTTGGTAACAACGCTTGGTATGAACATAATACACTGACGATGTTGCCGAGAAATGGAAACAGATTGCAATGAAATGACAAGTAGAACTCTCGGAAACTGAACATTGTGTCATTAGATTGGCAACCTGGGTTAGTAGCATTAGTTCCCAGTTGCGATAGTCCCCGAAAACAAAAAGGAATAACTAGTTGCGTTTTTACCCGGTTTCTTGCAAGGTACAATGGCGTTGTAAATGTAACTGTTTGTAAATTTAAGAGCAATTTAATGTTCTATAGTTATAGTTATAGTTTCATGGCTGCTTTATACACTTTCAAAGAAGTATTTATAGGAAAGCAACTTCGTTGGAATTACTTAAATATGAAGAGACTAAACAACATATAAAATTATGTGCTAGTTTAGCTTTTCTCCCAAAAGAAGACATAGAAGATGGTTGGTTGACACTAATGGAAAACAGGTAAGTCTTAACTTATAAAAATAAAAAAAATGTTTCGTAGTATTGTAATATTTAAATTGGATAGATTTTATGTTATATCCTCCAGGGGCACACTCACATACACTACAAACATAATGTATATAAAGATTGTGCTGCGACCCCGAGGTCCTCAAGCTCTAGCAGATCTGTCACTATCTATTGCTTTCCATGACATTAGTATCCTTCCCTAAGGTCTTTTCATTTTGTTCCTAAAATCCATTCTATCTGTATTCCTTAAACAGTGTCCGATTATTATTAGATATTACGTGGGGCCATTTATTTGAAAAGGCGAAAGGTGGGTGTTTAGCAATGGCTAGCCTGTTAGGGATACGACGTGAAATATGTATGTATTTAAACATAATTTAGGTACCTATGTTTATATCAGTCATCTGGTTGCCATAATACAAGTTCAATCAGTACTTTTACTGAATTAGGTTTAAATTGGAAAAGTAGGCTGTTACATTTCTTTTAATTTAGTTTAAATTTTCTTCAACAGTTTTCAAGCAGAACCAGTGACGATATTCAACAATTATTTTGTAGAGCAGTGGCTGGAACCCCCCGAAATGATACCACTTTGGTGTTGCTTTAAAGAACATCACAGATCAACAAATCTTGTTGAAGCGTGGAATGAAAGGTTCCAGCGATATACAGGCTGCAAACCGAGTTTGTTGCTGTTCCTACAAACCGTGGCAACAGATATTTCTACTCACGATATTGCACGAGAAAGGTATAATATAAAATCTCCTTGGCTTGTGTGATTAATTTCATAATATAAACTGTAGACCTTTTTTGTAATTCTAATTTATATTATTAAAAATATATCATTAACTTTCAGGTTACAAATGAATGGTATACCTATCCATAAAAGGAAAAAGACAAGCATTCAAAATGATGAGCTGATTAATAAACTGACCCATCAATATGAGAATAAAGAACGTTCTATTACAAATTTCCTACAAGAAGTTAGCAGTGTTTTAAAAATTGTTTTTTAAAAATATGATTATTATGAACATACTTATTAAGTAATTTTTGTTTCCTTTGTTATTTTTTGGTTTGTTTAGGTAAGTTGATTTTAAGATATTTTTTACCATTTGTTGATTAGTAAATATAGCATAATAATTGTAAGATAACAGCTCATTTATGAGAAATTATTAGTAATTAAAATTATATAACTTACTAAAGTTAGGTTATATGTTTATATATACAAACTGTGATTCTAGTGCTGTGATTTGTAATACCAATTTAGATATAAGTATACAATTATACGAGTATATATTTACCTCTCCACGAGATTTATTTTGATAAACAATACTCATTTTTTTTAAGTATTAATAAAGGCTGATTTAAATTTTGTAATACTTTTTTTATCATCTGTACAAACTTCTATTTGTTTAAGTGTTAATAAAGACTGATTAAAATATTGTAACAGTTTTTTTATCATCTGTACAAACTTCTATTTTAATAGGTATAATTCTTTTCGGGGACTACCGCAACTGGGAACTAATGCTACTAACCCGGCAACCTTAACTCTATGCTGTTACCGAATCTCAGGAGTATGTTCCTAGCCTTCCTGATGCCATAATTCCTTATTTGTCTTTTACGGCATCCACATAAACATCTCAAATGGTCTGCTCACTTCCAAGAGTCGTACACTTAGGAATAGATTCGCCATTACAGTTACATAATATGAGTTACTAACTTTAGTACTCGTAACCTCTACCGACAGTCAAAGTCAGCTGTAAGGGGAAGCTGACACTGCTTGTTGTCAATAGAGCTTGGAATAGTTATCGTACATTGTTAGTGTAAGTTAAACTGGTGCTTAAACTGTTAACACGATGTAGGGCCCAGGGTTTGTGACTTGAGAATTTGAGGTGAGAACTTGACAAACTCTACTCTTGCATTAAGGTGACGCCCGCGAAGTTAATTTATTTACAAAAAACCTTAAGTAATGCTCAAGTAGACTTCATATTCTCAAATCAGAACCCCGTTGTAAGTCTGTAAATATGACTTGTGTACCTATATTAATTGACAAACTGTAAAGTAGATAAGTTTCGCCCTATATGGTGGCTCTGAAGTGCTCGTGCGTTGGTCGCTGCGCACTCATCACCCCCGCTGACACGTGAATGTGTTACTGCGCAGCGACTCGCCTCATGTTCCGAGCCGCCATAAAGTTTGCAACAGCCGGTACCTTTAAGTAACCGCATTCATTCAAGTTTTGGTTGTCTGTTGCTCCTATAGCTTTAATTAGGTTAAAACTTTTCTGGAACGACCGATATGTATAATTAGTTATTAAGTATAATATTGGATCAAAAACCAAATTTTTACCAAATTACAAGTTAATACCATCGCTGTCATCCGGAAACTTTCCCAGAAGACTGGCAGCATTGCCACGTTGAATGGCAGTGCTAATTCTTTGCCCAAAGAACGAGCCAGCCCTCTGGTCCAGTATAATTATATTTTCTGCCCGACCCCAAGGTAGAAAAGTATGATGTTTGTACCCGCATAATGATCTATGACTACGTGTGCGCGGTAAACTTATATGCCCATTATACAATTACCTAACAAGTCCTCGGTAAGCCGTCCTGCATAATAATAGGACGAAGGACACCGTTTCCTAATGTGGACCGAAATAACCCCTAATATAATTTATTTCGTGCATGGTCTCCATATTATATCCATGTTGACTTCTGTTTTGTGATTTATATGAGGAATCAAAAGCTTAAAACATTGGAGAGAAACATTGGGATAGAAGTGGTCCTTATGCCCAACATCTAAGTACTGAACTGTGTATATGGTACTTTTAAAATGAACCAAGGTTACGCATTTGTCAAATCTCTGCAGCTGAGTCTAGAATTCTTTGTAAATATATTTTAGTCTTAGTTACATGTTGTTGTTACATGTTGAGGAGCTCGTGGCTAAGTAATAACAGCCGCACGGGTCGATCCATCAGGTGGATGGGTGACCATCTTTACATACCGAGACGCCTCTGTGCTTCGGAAAGCACGTTAAGCCGTTGGTCCCGACTGTCATTAGTGGATCTTTGACAGTCATTACGAGTCCTCAGAAGCCCGAAAGTCTGACAACCAGTCTTACCAAGGTGTATCGTATTACCCAGTTACTGGGTTGTGGAGGTCAGATAGGCAGTCGCTCCATGTAAAATACTGGTATTCAGCTGCATCCGGTTAGACTGGAAGCCGACCCCAACATGATTGGGAAAAGGCTAGGCAGAATGATGACTTACATGTTGAATACCTCTACTTATTAGTTCTAACATCCAAAATCATACGGTTTTCTAACAAAAAAAATTAACAGCGTAACTCCGAAACATTTTGGTAGCTATACGTATAATTAGTGTCAGAAGTGGCGTGAAAACTTGTCTGTGAAATACCACTGTTATACATAATATATGAAATTCGCTTGGGGTTGCGTAACGCGCTCGCAGGGGTAGCCTCGGGGATGAAATTCGATATTATTTCTAATGCTGTTATTTCTATGTCAGTTTGGACTTTGGAGGAGTGAATGGAATTGGTAGTGCAATTAAGTGGTTATATTGTTTTTATGGAGAGGAAGATTACAAAAAAAACCAACCGACTTCCAAAAAAAACACTAGAAAGTGTAAAATAACTTTAATTTCGGAAGTCGGTGTCTTTGGTTTTGAATTTTCGTTTTAAGCCACCGACTTCCGAAATTAAAGTTATTTTTCACTTTCTAGTGTTTTTTTTGGAAGTCGTTTGTTTTTTTTGTAATTTTTTTTTATTTTTCACTTTTTATTTGTGCTACCTACCCCCTACTAGTTCGAATATCACGACCTGCTATGTAAATAACAGTGACAGGAAAATGTTAAAAGATCGTCCATATAGGCTAAGTGGGAAAAATACGTATTAATGAAGCTAACCCAAAAAGTACTCAAGCTAAGTTAATAAAGTTTATATGGGACTACCTTGAGAGCATACCCTTTCAAACAAAAAAATAATTTTCAAAATCCGTCCACAATTGACGAAAATATCGACAGACATACACAAAAAAAAAAAAAAAAAAAACATACATACGCTACGAACATATAACCTCCTCCTTTTTGGAAGTCGGTTAAAAAGAAGATGAATATATTCAAAAGCTGTTGCTTTCTTCTTTTGAATATTTGTTTGTATTTGTGAATAATGATAATACCAGCCTATTATTGTCCCAGTGCAGGGCAAAGGCCTCTTCTCATACAGAGAAGGCACGAGCATTGATCACCACGCTCGCTCAAGACGGGTTGGCGATTTCAGACTTATAATAACTTTAAGTCCAGGTTTCCTCACGATATTTTTGCTTCACCAATGTTAGTAATGATTAAGATAAACTCAGAAAATATTTAAGGTTTATCATAACCTTTGGAATTTTAAGTCCGGTTCAGTACAGCGACGTAAGACAAGACTTGATTGCTGACATTGTAATTTGCTAAAAAAAAAAAAACTGGAAAATCACAATTAATTTATTAACTGTGATTTTCCACTATATCTCGTTAAACCTCTGAAAATACAATAGACGTTTCAAATAATCTGAAAAATAGTATTTCTAAATTGCAAAATTATTGTAAATCTCTAAATTCTATAGAAACAATTCAAACTTTGATATGTGGTGTATAGGTGGCAGCCCTGTCTACTCGAACAACCCTTTTCTAAATGTTAGACAGTTAATATTTCAGCGAGTTGAAAATTGGAATTTCGATGAAGACGCTTCATGGTTATAGTGGTTTTAACGCCTCCTGCCAGATCCAGGATTTGATTCACCACTTTCGGGAATTTTAGACCTGAAATTAGAAATGACACTCAAGTGCCCTTTAACATTCATGGAACAAGATACCAGCCATTTAACTTTTCATGTAATAACTTCATAACACAGACCGGAATATTCATTTCAGGGAAGTTATTAAGTACATAGAGGTACGAAAGGTCATTATATTATCAATTTATCCTCTACAATCTCTTCTCCTTCTTTGTCGTTCCCTCAATGCTGAGGATCGCGACCACATACGACGCGTCTCCAAGCTATGCGGTCTTCTGCAGTATAGACCGCTTGGTAAATGCTGCCTCCAACAGCCTTCTTGATCGCGTCTGACCATCTTGCCGGTGCTGTGTGTGTTTGCAATAAATTTTCAAAAAAGTGAGAACCACACTTAAAAAAGAAGTTGATAAATAAAACTCATGTTTTAAAAGTAATAAATAAATAATATAATCCAACCAGTTATTGTCCCACTTCAGGGCAAAAGCCTCTTCTCATACAGAGAAGGCACGATCGAAGGCACAAGACGGGTTGGCGATTTCAGACTTATATCAACTATACATGTATAGGTTTCCTTCACCGATGTAGATGTTAAAAAAACGAGAAAATTTCCTTTTGACAGTTTAAATAAAATCGCCGTTTAAAACGTCTGTATCTTCTTTACCAGCGAAGCCTCGTTTATCTATAGGTACCTCTCCCAAACTTTCTACCAGCACACCTTAACTAAACGGTCTGGCACCAGTTAAGACCCGCGATAGCCCTAGACCGGGCAACAGATCTGTGGCCCACATTTGATAAGGTTACTCCGTACGTGCCGATAAGCCAATATGACTAACTCTAGGACCGTTAGCTAGTGGTGCAAGTTTTGGGCGCTAAGATTTGGTCTGTTTGATTTCGGTTGGCTTTACAAGTGGTCAAGGTTATCCGTTTTCTGGAAGTTTCTAAGAATCGAGGTAGTTATTGGTACGGTACCTACGACGCAATTCAGTGGTAACAAAATCAGTTTTAGCTGGCCTCTTAGTGTATTGAAACTCCGTGCAGTTTACTGTACCTACTAGAAAATCTTTGGTTCGCATTATTTGTTTGTTTTGCATTCTGCCTTTATTTGCAATCTATGTGAAAATACGCATTCTCTAAATGAAAAGGAATTGTGTAAACTGAGAATTATTCACTTTTATTTTAATAAACATAATTTATGTAGATGTTAATGATTTCAGAACTATCTCTAAATGGTGTTTTGCGAGAACCTAAGAGGGCAAATGAATATGTGGGTCACTAAGACATCTTTCTAGATACCCTATGACCCATGATCTGAAAATATTTGATTACGCAGACATTAATATTTCTACTCCACGCTTATCTCTCATCCTTCAAACCCCACAATCCTGATTAGCAACCCAACAAATTGAAACTTAAAGCTGTTGCAATAAAGGCATTTATGTGATTTCTCGATTGTTGAGCCGGTGACTCATGTTGATAACAATTATGTTCCTATTTCGTACCGGCCGGTTACTTGGTCAATTTTGTGATCTAATCTGGTTCTGTGCTAAACTCTGTGTCTGTTTCTGCGAGAATAATGGCAGGAATGAGTGATGAAGTTTATGAAATCAGCGATATGTTATGAAAATTGATATTTTTATCTTGACTTTAGATCAAGTCAAGACAAAAATATCAAAGAAGGCAATGATGATGGGATGATGAGTAAAATAATGTAAGTTAATAATGGATAGAGAATCTGTAGTCTGTAGCCATTGGACTAATTATGTTTAACTGACTGGCAAACAGGACTAGCCAAGCTGTAAGTTCTTTGGTAAAATTTGAGTAGAAAAGCACAAAGGTCCTCGGCTTTTACATTTGTCCATTTAATTAGCTAAAATAAAATTAACAAAAACAGATATTAAACATTATGATGGCAAAGCATAAAACCCTCTTCTTTATTACTCATTTGGACAGACACAAGCGAGCTCCACTCTAATTTGGTAAAAACACGCGTTATTTCTTTTTGTACAATAACGAAGAGCGCACATTTCATTACTCATTTAATAAAACAACAAAAATGAACAAAATACCTATTCTTTCACCTCTCCCGTGCCATTTATGTTATTAAAAAATAAACATTGCGGTTAGAACTGGTCTAATCCGGCGCGATCCGGTTTTCACACGTCACAAGGGGTGCGTTTCGCAAACTTTTTTGTTTTTAGGGGAAAACACCTTCGGTGGTGTGAAAAAATTATTAGGTAGCCGCTAAATGTAGATTCTCTCGGCTGTGGCAACGTGGGGGAAATAAAGATGTAACATGTATGAACATATTGGGGGAAAATGCTGTTTTTCCGGTGAAACAAACATTTTTGGCTATGGTAGGAATTTTGATATTGTTTAGAATGAAATTAACAAGAGTAAAACACATGTTTAAATGGAAAAACATACACGAAGTAGTGTATGAATAGCTAGTCACTACATATAATAATTGGAGTCTCCCAGATAGAAAAACATGCGAAGGTGCCAGATAAATATTAACCTATTCCAGAGGAATGTGAAGTTATAGTAACTTAGTGGTCTTTACCAAGATATACCTGCTTTTTTTTTTTTTTTTTTTTTTGACGCTGAGGAATGCGTTACGCATGCCCACTCGTGGGGGACGAGTCTGGGGTATGTGGGACTCCTGTCGCTAACGACAGTATACCCACTAAACCTCAGCGGTGTTCCCACATCGCCGTGATGGGAGGGCCATGGGAAACCGGCTCAGCCTTTACATCCACGACCCTCCCGGCGCATGCCCGCCTAGCTGGCGGGCCCCAAGATATACCTGCTTGCCCTATATCTGTTTAACAGCGAAACCGTGAACAAAATTATCAGTAGGCCAGGACTAAAACAATTACAACCACAATAATTCAACAATAACATAATCAGCTGTCCATACGTACTTTGTGATCTGTACAGTTGTTACGCAAGTGCTACGTGGTTTATCACGCCATGAATCACTTCTGTTGCCGCCTGTCCCGCGTCATTGCGCTGTTTATTGTAATCGTACTGTCGCAGATGTCTATTTGCGTAGACGCTGGAAATTGACGTGTTTTAGATGGAGTTACGCGTGCTTAGAAACGTTTACCTTTTGCTTTTGTAGAGCAGAATGGTACGCCGTTAAAGAAAGAAAAATAATAAACAATTTCATATGGATGGATTTAATGTATCTGCTGTTGTCCGTGATTTAATATAATTTTCCAAATAATATGACTTGTTTTCAATCTTTCACTATTTCATCTAAAAGTTATCTGTTGAAATTGAGTGAAATTAAAAATCGGGAGTCACTCGTGTTATGGCATAAATCGAAAAGATTACGTGTGACATCACAGACAGACAAATTAAAAATCCGGTTTTGAATTTGTGTGTCTGTAATGTCTTGTTTATCCTTTAATTAACCTTTTTAGTTGACTTTTTTGTCGTCAAAAATCAAAATCAAAATATTTTATTTCACATAAACCTACATGAGCACTTATGAAACGTCAGAAGCTAGGTCTTAGTCTTTTAGTTTTTATTACTTTTATTTTCATATTTTATATACGGCATAAAAAAAAAGATACGATGCTTTCCAGGTAGGTAGGTATTTGGCAAAAATTGACTACCGACTCGCCCCTGCGTCGTACGGTTTTTAGTACTTAACAAAACATTCAAAATTTCTTTAATTATCACATAAACCTTCCGGAATAAAATCTCTTAATGATGGTGAAAATCGCATCAAAATACGTTGCGTAGTTTAGAAGAATAACTTGGTCACACAGACAGACACGACAAGCGACATTATGTATACATATAGAGATGAAGAATAGTGCGTATTCAAAAGACGTAACATAATACTAAACACGGTAAAAGACTGTGTCGTGTTGAAGACTGTTACACAACACTGTTGACACAATATAACAGCCCAGCCTGCGTGGGCCCTGCGCCCTTCAACGTCGAGTTCTTTACGTCAAAGGGCACACATTTCTGATGCAATAAAGTACAATTTTAATATGTAACGTTTAATATTCCCTCAGTTTGATACTAGTCAACATTTAATTTTGTTTCCAAGCTAAACAGTTCTTTATTAAAGTTCTTGGTTTTGTGCGTGAATTCTTCTATCTTCTCATTCTTTTACTGGGGATAAAATTACTTTAATTATTTTGAAAAAACGGCTACCTAACCGTCAAATAATGCGAGTGATTTGACACAAATTTTGCCTTATTTGAGCTAAAGTGTCATTATGATTTTTATAATTTATTTTGGTTAATGATGGAAAGGAAGTTGTTTTATTCCAGTCTGTGGGAGACTGAATATTCTTCTTTGAGCCTATGACCGGACAAACAGATAATTTGTTTTATAAGAGGATATAGTGGTGATAAAATAAATAAATAGTATTATTATGTCCTTTATTTAATTTAAATACATTTTTAAACATTTCTTAAAGAATATAAAAAACATTTAAAAAATATTATTATTATTTCTTGTTTAATTTTGCCCATACCTGTTGTTGTGTGTTTGTTTTGTAGTTAATAATCATACTATTAAGTTCCACTTATTTTTAACAAGTCCTTTTCTTTCAAGTGTGTTTTATAGAGACATAAAAGAGACATGTCTAGCTCCTTCAAAAGTTTTACGCTCGACTTGCCTCGCTCAAAGCAACAGAAGGCTGCTATAAATAATTAAGTGAGTAATAGAGGGATAGCCAGTAGTTAGCTCGGTGCTAATTACGGCTGCTACCGGAGTTGTGTTGCACTTATTAAATCATCATCATATTAGTCGTCCACTTGCTTTACAGGTTCGTCCAGATAGTCTACAAAGTTGGATTTTTTTTACAGGGATCCCTTTATCCTTTCTTCCTTAATCAAGTGTAATTTATTGGTAAACTTTAGTGAATGATTCGTTATTGCCGTATCCTAATTAATCCTAACTTATTTTTTAGGATTAATTAATCCTATTATAAATGCGAAAGTGCGCTTTCACGCTAAAACGGCTGAACGGATTTGGATGAAATCTGGCACATGGATATACCATGACCTAGGTTAGGACATAGGATTTTATATCCCGATATTCCAACGCTTACCAGATTAATACTGCCTGTTAGCAAAACTGCTAATTACTTGAGGGAAGACCTAAACTTTTCTGATTATCGGTCGTCAGCTTTATCCAGCATTCCACTGCTAGACATGGCCTTCGGATCGTACGCCATTTCACATTTACAACTCAATCGGTCCCTGAAAAGATCGACATATTTACATCAAACTAGTACTAACCAGGGGCCTAAGTCTACTAATTTATAAACGTTACAATGGTCTCTAAATGGTAAATTTTTGACAGTTTTTTTATGGCAAATCTGTCAAAAACTCACCATTGAGAGACCATTGTAACGTTTATAAATTAGTAGACTTAGGCCGCTGGTACTATCAAAGCTTGCTAGCGCCACGAGACACCTTAACTTTACCTCATACTTCCTTAGTAACATGTGACAGCTGATCCTTGCAATTTTTCCCTCCGCCACACAATATAATTCAACTATTATTACTCCTTACTTTCCCAGCTCGAAACTGAACCTGCTGTTTAAATATTTGATCAGGTAATAGGCCGGTAACTAGCAGTTAGTTTCTCAGTAATTACAGCCGTTACCGACGTTTGCATGAGACTCCTTCTTCATTGATACCGTGCACTAACTTCTGGACTATAACTGTCATGCGGTACAGTGTAGTTTTATAACGCAAAGGAAATTTATAATTGTTCCCGTTCCTAAACGGATTTTAAATTGTTTTATTTACCGAATAAAAAACGAGTATCATAATAAAAGTTAAAAAATATCAAAAAGAAGTTCTTAATGTTTTAGATATATGTAATCAACGATAACATTGCATGGATTCATTACGATGTTCGTACTATTTATACGCAATACATTTTTGCGATCTCAAAAAACTAAGCAACTAGGCACTTTTAAAAGGCGTAAGTTGTTAAACTTATGCCCAGCAACTGAACTTTATCAAGCTGCATTCAATCTGTCTAGCCTTTTCCCAACTATTTTGGTGTCGGCTTCCAGTCTAACCGGAATTAGCAGAATATGAGTATTTTGCATAAAGCTACTGCCTATCTGACCTCTACAACTCAGTTCCTGGGTAACACGATACCACTTGGTCAGACTGGTGGACGCGTTCAGACTGTCAATGATCTAAAAATGGCAATTGGGACCAACGGCTTAACGTGCTGAAACTACTAAAACCATCAAATACGTAGACTTATCAACTTTACAATTACAACAAAATTTGGAAGTAGGCAGGAACCAGCAGCTAAAAGCAAGTCATTTAGAAGCAACAATCACGAGTGAATGCATCCACGGTAGCCATTTTTAATTACAAAAGTAAACCAAACCAGCACTCCGTTAAATTCTAAGCGGTCAGGTAGATATATCAAATTCAACGAAGGGTGGACACATAGACGTGGACAAGTGCGATTTATAATATTTGTGACTTTTAAATAATGTGAAACAGTTTCCAAAGATACTGGTAATTTAAATTGTAGTGTGGATAAGAAACCAAAGCTTTAATTTAAAGATTGCTTGACTCCAAAAAACTTCCAGAAAATGCATCAACGAAAAATGATGACAGACCTTTCTGTCAGCATGATGTCTTGTCCATCGCTGCAGTTTGAGTAGACCACATTTCTTCTTTTCTAACCAAGCGTCAGTGACTTCTGAAAATTTTAAATGAGTACATTGAATTCAAGAAACGCTTGACAGAAAATCCTTTGATGATTAGACTTGCATAAGATAGTTCCATTGTATCGCTTACAGATGGTGATATGATCCAAACAAAAAATACTATGCAAAATTCTAAGCTAGTTTCAATTGAATCACTCACCCGCTACCCGCTACTCGTTCCGCTTATGCACCCAAACCTCAGTCCTCGTAGTGATGAGATAGCACCCGAAGACAGACAGTTTAATCGGGCCCTTTACTTAATACAATCTGCGCTAAGATCTAAATTAATGCAAGTATAGTGCGGGGGACTTTTATTGTAGTCTTTTTGGTGTAAGCAGAGTTAGAGGTTTAGTCATTAAGTGGTGATGTTGTAACGGAAATTATCTAGCTGTTTCCTTAATTAAATTATTGGAAGTAATTTTTTTATTTACAAGCATAAGCTTTATTATTTGTGTAAGAATTTAATTAAGAAACTATAAATAACTTGGTGTTTATTGCCAAGATTGTAGTCTTCTAGGATATTTTAATATACAAGATTTTTTAATGCAATAGTCGCTAGAAGTGGGACGTTTCTACGAAGACTATTTTTACTTGCGCTCGAAAGCCCTATTTTATTAATTTTTAGGGTTCCGTACCGAAAGGGTGCCAACGGGGTTCTATTACTAAGGCTTCGCTGTAAATTCGGCCGTCCGTTCGTCTGTCACAGGGCTGCATCTTTTGAACCGTAATAGATACTCGAAATTTTCACGGAGGCTATTTTTTTTTTGCACTAATAGTGAAAAAAAAAATAGGCTTTAGCCTATAACAACAAATAAAAAATATGTAGTGTTCATTATTGTACCTACGTTGTTACAGAACCCTTAGGATGTGAGTCTGACTCGCTTTTAGTAGATTTTTCTATTTAAATAATCTGCCTGCTAAAAAAGTGCGGTACTTCGAAGAATCCCACAAAAACAAAAATAACTAAGTACAACAAACACTAATCGATAAAAACATCGGTAAGTAAATAACACCTAACCGTTAAAATACCGAACAACAAACAATCCTTAGAAGTCCAAATGTTCCGTAAAATCAGTTTCATTGGTTCTGTATCGAATATTTTCATGACAAATGCCTGCTATATTTCAGACAAGCTATCTTGGTCGTGCCAACAAATGCTGCTGTAACCTTTGCACTTTGTGACTAGATATGTTATGGGAGACCAGAAAATATATTTTTTTTCCTAATTATTCGGCTGTATCTGTACGCTCCTGCTGTAATCAAAAAACGAATTGAAAAAAAAATTGATTCTAATTTCCACACACATACATAAACTCACCCCTTCTTCCCATGAGGGTAGGTTGTTCGTATACAAACTCTTTAATTACTCTATATAGTACTTGTAAATTAAAAGATTAGTCAGTAAAGCAGGTTAGTATCTTGGCTGACTACTCAGTGTGTGCCGGTAGAACGGATACCTAGTACTCATATCTCGTAATTACTTTATCACCATGAATGAATGTCACTTCATCATTCATCATTGAGGCCCGGAATCACCCACTGCTGGGTATAGACCTCCCCTTTTTTCTGCCATATTTCCCGGTTCCGTGCCTCCCTCATCCAGGTGTTTCCCGCGACTTTGACAATTTCATCAACCCAACACGCTTTTGGACAGCCCTTTAATTTAAGTTTAAAGAAGATTATGCCAAGTATGTTATGCCAAATAAATTTCGGAGCATTAAGATTATCCGAAGTGCGCACGAAGCGCCCGAGCGCGGGCCAGCAATAGTTATTTTCATTAAAATTGAGAGTATAAAAAGTTATTCTATAACCAATAGTAGAAATTAAGCTGGTTTCTATACACCCTCAGAAAACGATTACTTTAGCAGTACCTATGTTGTCTGAAGTTAAGTATTTTTTAATGAAAATTTAGTTTATTAATTTGTAAGTTTAGATTATTTTTCGTAGAATTGTAATTTGAAGCTCATTTGTTAAATACAACATTTTTTGTCGGATAATTTTGTATTAACTTTTCAGAAATTCATTTTAACAAAGCATAGTTAGTATTTCAGTCAACAACAGGTCGCTGGAAGTTAATTATTTTTTTCGGAAGCTTTATTATTTCCCAAAATCAATATTTTCGAGGCTTTATTTTACGAAGGAAATTATGGCGTGATCTGGTTTCTCGAAAATGTTTGTAGCTGTGACCTTAAATTAAATCAATCATGACGTAAATATTTGTTAACAAGATGTGTTGAATGAAATGATTCACACAACCTCTATATCAATCAGTGAAGCAGAGTTATAATTATTCTCAAAATTAACGTGACAACACTGCAACAAGGCACAAACAACAGGCCCATAATTACAATATATCCTAATATATATATCGTGCAATTAACCAAGTTTAACCGTTAACCATAAAACGGGTTATGGGTTAACAAATTAAATTATTTTAGAATTATATGCGTGGTTCGTTTTATTGAGAAAGGTGCGGGTTCAGACGGATAGTAGTTATGTCATTTAATTAGATTGAAATAATAAATATTATAGTTTTTATTAATAAAATATAACAGAAATGGCGCGGTTCCCGTTTTTGTATTAATTGGGTAGGGTCGTTATATTTCAATGATTGAAGGAATTAAAGGGTGAAGGCGTTATATCATTCAAATAACACTTAAGCTCACGCCTTTTTCCCATCGAGGTAGCGAGAAATTACAGAACGCCACGTGCTACGTTCGTAACATATTTATTTTTAATTTCATACGTAAACGACCAATAAAATAAATAGAAGCTTCTATGCAAATGCTAAATTATAGGTAGCGGTAGGTAAAGTCTGTAGAATATTTTTTGAAGCAAATTGACTACCTACCTACCAAATTAAATAAATTGCCCATATACACAAATCATAACTGTCATTATTGACAGAGGTCTGAAATGGCTATTGAAGCAGTGTTACAATTTGACAAACAATTAATTAAGCGCACTTACCCTAAATGTTTGAAGGCAATATAGATTTAAATGTAAAGTTGAAAATTAATAGTTTGGCGTTTGTAAAATATCTTTAGACTACACTAATATTATTATAATATAAAGAAAAAAAGATTTGTATGTTTTGTTTGTAATGATAAACTCAAAAACGACTAGCCCGATTTTGACAATTCTTTCACCGGTAGAATGCTATATTATCACTGAGTAACTTAT
Organism: Eupsilia transversa; assembly: GCA_914767815.1. Taxonomy (NCBI): domain Eukaryota; kingdom Metazoa; phylum Arthropoda; class Insecta; order Lepidoptera; family Noctuidae; genus Eupsilia; species Eupsilia transversa. The sequence continues at coordinate 798,572 of OU611889.1, forward strand.
GCTATAATTTATACAGATATCATGTGGGCGAAGCCGCTGGCGGCAGCTAGTTGCTTACAAACTTGATCTTATGAATCTCCCTTGTGTCGTCTAAACAATCCTTTATGTTGACTCTTGAGCGAATTCTCGCGGAGGTTATAAGTATATTAGTTCACAGTTTATAGAGATACTCGTAAAATGTACTAAACTAATCTTTGATTGTGCAAGAGCAAATTATACAAAAAAATTTTTTTTCTGATATTATGATTCCGCGGTATTCAATTTACAATTACTAGCAATGAATTCTATGTGAACATGAAATAAGTTAAGGTATTATTTTATTATATAAGAATTAGTTTGTACAAGAAAGGCTAGATAATTGTTATCTGATAAAAAAATAAGAAAAACGATGCACTTCTTTTAATGAACCTGTTATTATTTATTTTAGGCAGGTTGCCTTGACCGTGACTGGGTCACAAAACCAGGAAAATTAAAAAAAAGGGATAAAAATCTATGACATAAAGTACGATCTGTATAATATTAAACCTGCACCTTAATAATTGCGTCATACACGATCAATCACAATCTGAATCGTTTTAAAACAGATCGCTAAACCATTGCTTCACAAGTTCGAAAATAAATCTGCTCAACAGCGTTATAAACGCAATGGATGTTATTGAACTGTCAAAATGAAACAGTTTAGTCTTAATCGTTTACGAATTTTTTTTACGCAATTAGATAGCTGAAGATTAGTATCGACACATAAGAACAAAATAATACAAAATTAAGGACTACATTTTCGTATTTTTATTCAAGCGCCATATAAACTGAAATTAAGTCCCAAAGGATACAGAAGGATTAATGATAGGCCGTACAATATAAATACAAAGTATAAACAGCAACTTGTGTGGAAATAGTGAAGGAAATCCATTTCCACATCAATCCAGTCACGAATGACGGTGTGGCCCCAAAATTAGCAGTTAAACTTTTTAATGTATCTGCTTGATACTGCTACAAGGTAGAATAGGAACTTGGGATCTTGTGTGAGTTTATTTAAATAGGGGTCTTTTGTACTACGGTTTTACGTCCAAATTATGGGCCGTAGAGCTTCTTGTCCTATCCTATATCAGTCTGCTTTATAATAGGTGTTTTATTTTTTAATGTTCTTAAAAATAGCAGTTATTGATTATTTACGAATTCCTTGAATTTTACCACTGCATTTTATGTTTTTTGTTATAGAAAACAAAGAAAGGTTTCATTGAAAAACATTACGTCATTCAGTAATTGCATAAATCAATGATTTTTTTTAATTTTTAATTTTACCTGACCGTTTACCTTATTTGTGTTTCACCATTTCTTCTCAGAGGTATTCAGATAGGAAATGTCGACTCCATTTAGCTTATTTTTTATACGACGTGTTAGTGATTCCGATACTTATCCTATTTACAGAATAAACAATTTCATTTCATTTCCTTTCACAGATCCTGCCAATAGTAAATACTCAATAATGAAAAATCCTTACGTAACTTGCTTTTCAACAGAACAGAAAATATTTAACAAAGCCCTATAGTAGTATTCCTGTGAATTTCAAGGTTTTCATCGAGCTATCGCGTTTCGAGTACACAATCAGAATTTCCTAGAATTTCCAACTCTGAATTTTGTTATGTATTCAGCTGGTTATTTTGCGCGTTATCATAGTGCCAGGAATTTGATAACAAGACACACATGTACCTTTATAGGTATGAAAGGTACATTATATAAATACATTCTCTTTATTGTACACTTTAATACATTACAATTGAACTTTCGAGAGTCAAGGCTCGTACACACTGGCGCGATATGGCGGGCGCGACATGGGTAACGCTGCCTGTCACGCTCGCGATATCGCGTCAGTGTATACGAGCCGCTAACTAAAACATCATTTTTATTTTTTGTATGGCATTTCGTTGTTGACCTATGAGGTCATGTTTACTTAACCGAGCTATCCTGTGGCTGCTTTAGCTAACTTAGAGCCTCCAGCTAGGGCATAAAAACTTACAAACTACTAAGCGACTCCTCGCTAATGGCACCCCCTGTGGGGACGAACCTGGGGGAGGACAGCAAGATGGGACAGGCTGGATCATGACTGGATAATTATTATTATCTGGGGAATTGAAAGCTACAGGCTCAGCTTCGGCGCGGGCTGGCATAATCAGCCTATAATGTTCCCATTGTTGGGACGTAGAACTCTCGGTGAGAGAGAGATATAGTTCTCACGGACAAATTCATAGTTTAGGAGGTACCAACCTATCCCAACCATAAGAATTTTGAAAAAAAAAAACATTGAAAAACGCCTTATGTCATTCTGCCTAGCCTTTTCCCAATCATATTGGTGTCGGCTTCCAGTCTAACCGGATGCAGCTGGATACCAGTATTTCACATGGAGCGATTGCCTATCTGCATCTGCATCTGATCTGTTTAGACTAGAAGCCGACTCCGACATAGATGTATAAAGCTAGACAGAATGGCAGTTGGATGGATTTTTCACTCAAACACAAAATTGATTCGTCAAACCAGGTTCCACTTTTCATCAATCAAGTGTCCCAGGTCCCAAGTTTTAGCAGCCCCCTCGTGGTAGCGTGATATAATCCCATATCTGTCACTGTGTCCCATTCGGTGACGGCTAACGTTAAATACTGTGCGTTTACTACGCGTTTACGAGCATAAAACAAAACAATATAAAGTTTCCCTACAATTTTCTATTGCTTTTAACTAAATTGATATTTACGAAACTGTGGGGGTGATACAGGTTGTTTATAAAGAAGGTTTTTAGTGTAAAAGTGAATTTTTTTGAAACTTTTTTTTTAGTCTTGGTTTCAGCCCTTGATATTCTTAATTGATCGTCGGCGTCGTTTAATTTGACACTCGTTCCAATAACTAATAGTAATTATGTCAAACGTAAACTATCTGCTTTCCTAACATTTTTATAACCGATAAAAAGCAACAGGTAAAGATAACATTCATTACTAAAAACTTGAAAAAAAAAAAAAAACCTGATACTCACAGCGAAGGAAAGACTATGTTATCCCAGTCTTCTTGAAAAACAGACGCACTGAAAACTTCTGTAACTATATCTTTATGACTATCTTCAGAGTTTGAGAATTAGCTTATACCTTCACCAGACTGGCTGAAACCAAATTGCACTCTGAAAAGAATATATAAATATTTGTGAGAAAAATAGAGGATTGACATAGTTACAAGATAAAAATATCCCAACAGTTTATCGACATATCTTTAACACTACGTTACCGCCACCTACGCCAATATTCCATGTTACACAACTCCCCGTCGTTACAGAATTGAGGATACCAATTGACAGACTCACGCTCATTGGCCGTGATTGGGGAACGAATGAGTTCGCGCTGGAGTGAAGGACGGTATATTGATAATTGTGGATCGTTCCAGTCTGCCTTGAGGGTTTCATTAATAATACCTTATGTAATGGCAGCGATGTTTTTGATTACATAAGCTTGGGCTGGCTATGATGTTTTGAAGGATTTCAAAAGGATATTTATTTTATTTTTCATTAGCCTATGTTGTGTCCCACCGCTGGGCAAAGGCCTCCCCATTTTCCTTCCAAATCTCTCTGTTTTATGCGATTCCTGACAATGTTGGCCCCGCAAACATGATTAGATCATCACATCACCTTCGCCGCGGTCTATCTTGACGGCGATGTCCTCCCTCAGGCGTCCAGTGACTGACGATCTTTGCCATCTCTCCGGGTGTATTCGTGCGACTTGGCCGGCCCAATCCAACTTAGGTGAACGAAGCTTACGGGGCCTTTCAACTAGATAGACCTACGTCCCGCAAAAAAACAAGGAAGAATAAGTTTATTCGGCTGTACAAGAGACACAACAGAGGGGCATTCACCGTATTTGGCAATTAGCATTCTAATCTCAGTATCAATCGGTTAAAAATACCTCTTATTTCTTTTCATTTTTGACAAGTTTTTGACATTGATCGTCGCTGAGATGAGACTGCGACTAGATTTTGAATGTGTTTTATTACTATAGGAATTGTCCTTCCTTAAGCCTCGTGCAGACTGGCGCGACGTGACACCGGTAATTGTTCTACCGTGAAGTTTTCATAGAAATTTTATTCTTAGAGTCTCGTCGCGCCAGTCTCCACGAGGCTTTAATAACCTATATAGCTAGTTAGATAATATATAATATATCATTATTAACTGAAGTGCACTGCATGAACGTGGAACATGTCATAGCGAATTAGCAGTAAAACGAATTATTTTTATTGTTTTCACAAAAAAAATTAAGCACATTGAAAGAGCTTCTTTACATAATTGTATGCTAAGCAGTCCAGGTGATACTTTTAGAACCACTTAAGTTCTAAGCTCTAATCGTAGGTATACTAACAACATAATAATAAAAATTTTTTTTTTTTATATTTTTGAATGTTTTTTTTTTAATGAAAATATTTAAAAATGTAAATAATATGTTTATAAATGAAATAAAAGGTAAATAATAAAAAGCCTATATTTCTTACAGAATCTAGGTTTACAAAATAGTGGTGTTACTAACATACAGCATGAAAGTGTAAGTAACATATTATAAAACAAAAATTTAAGTTATTGTAGAGCTCCTTGAGAATGACTTCATTTCGCATAACTTTTCTGCTACCAAACAACGCCTATTTCATTGTTATCGATAAATTAATTAGCCTATTATGAAAATTGTCACCCTGCGTGTGCCAGCCATTACAGCCTCGGAAAACCTTGTTATTGCACCTGCAAAACCAAGGTTGCCCCAGCTTTGCGCGGGCGCAATGGTGAAGTGTCTAAATATTCCGATTTCTGTGCTAAATTTAAGAAAAACATTGTATTATACTCGAAAACTTACATGAATAAATCCTGTAAATGATGGTGAAAACATATCTACATAATAGAAACTCACGCCTTTCTCTTTTCGGGGTAGGCAGAAACTACAGAACGCTACCTGCTACGATCCTTACATTATTTTCCATTTGCTTCGTTTACGTTCATACATTACACAGACCAAAATCCATCCGAGCGGTCCAAGCGCATTCAAGCGGTCACACAGACAGACAGGAAAAGGAGAATTATTATTAGAACATTGCTTTATACCTACTATGTATAGATACGTACCACTTTCCATCAGGTGGACCATCGGCCTTGAAACATTAAAACACAAGGAAAAATCAACTACAATTTGTGGCGTAAAACCACAAATACTTAACTGAAATGCGTAGAAAATATTCAGCTGAGTCGTTTTAGACATTTCGTGAGGACACACCGCTTTCCGGCTACAATAAAAATATGTAAATTGAGGCACCGTCGAGGAAACCATTCCGCTTAATTGCAATCCCACCACCAACGGTTTATATATTAAAATCACGCGACAACCTTAATGAGTGTATCTATAGGTATTGTGTTTGTATTGTGTCGGTTGAGGTTTGGAAGTATATTTGAATTAGTAACTTAACATAACATAACGCCTGTAATACCTGAAGGGTTAGGCAGAAGTGTAGGTACCTTAGCATGTACACCCACATAATGGGGGGCGAGCCTATTGCCATCAACCGTGCACAAATCCAGACTCCGGGCTGCTACGGAGAAATTCCTGATGAAAAACCCAATAACAGTTTGCCTGACTCGGGAATCGAACCCAGGATCTCAAGCTCAGCAGTAGCGCTTACGACCACTGGACCAACGAGTCTTAATTAGGAATTTGTTAAGATATAAACCAACCTGTAATTTTGACCCACAGCCCCGTTTTATATTTGGTAGACAAAATGTTAAAATTAAGGAGTTATTTCGTGTCGGTAGTTACCGCAGGGATTTTATTTAAATGAATAAATAAAAACATTTATTTATGAGGAACATGAACCCATAGCGTTAGTTACAATTTACGGCTCAATTTACTTACTTACTTATGTTGCTAGTATTTACACAAAATCATATCTTATACAGCACACATAATAGCTAGTAAATACATGTAGCTGGGTAAAAATGATGAATTTAATAATGAAATGATCAGAATAATGTAGGTGCTATACGATAATATTATAGATGAATACAAAAGCGTGTCTCTGATTTCGAGTAAATTCAATTTCCATTGATAGGTAAGTATTGTACTCATGCCATACATTGTCACATTTATTAACACTTCTATAATGAATTCTCGAAACCAATGAAGCACTGTAGTTGGAAAATACAAAATAGAAAATGATAAATATTCAATGTAAAAGTAAAATTCTGCGTACTCTAACAATACGATTTTACAAACGAAAATCAAATCAGTCTCATATTGGTTAAAATACAATGAAAAAAACACAATGCAAGTAAGTTCAATTTTAAATCCAATAATAACTAAAAATGAAAACTGAACAAATTGTTGCCAAATATAGATCCTCTGTTCCGTTAACCCAACAAATAAAAAAAGTAAACACATATGATTCGTTGAATGGAAATAAAAAATCCATTTACCATGCCTCCTGGCCATGTAAAGGTACCAATTGTCGAAAAACCCGGCTATTCTGACAGCTCTGTGCCGTTATACCCGGGTTTGATATAAGAGAAGGGATCACGGCGGGTCAGTTTAAACTAGCCGCTTCCAGTATACATTATGTCCGTACTATGTTTGCACGGTCGCGAGTGCATAACCGGAGGCGATGCAGTCCTGTTGATTTTCTATTTTTTATACCCGGGTCCGTTGAGAGCTGGGCGTTAATCAATACTTTGTACATGCTGCACGCAAAACAAAAAAAACACGTATTGTTTTGTACACGAATAATATTTTTTATCCGGATCTGCGACCGGATATGGGCAAAATGAAAGAGTGTATTAAATCGATCGTGAACAATATTTAATATTCGCTTTGTGTTGGTTTTTGTGAGGGTGAAAATAGAACATGGCGCTGCATTATTCGCGCGTAAAAGTTGGCTTAGAAAATGGGTTGACGCTGGACTTTTGCAAAAAACGTGAATGGCGCGGCTTTTTGGTTTACCACGAGGCCTTATTGCTTTTTATTGGGGAATTTTAACGTGATAAAGTATTCTGAGTGTAGATTAGATAAGTACTTGCTTTGTTGGTCACAATGTTCATGCTTTAAACTAATTTAAATTGCTTAATAAAGAGGGGTGATTTAATAATTATTAAAATAAAATATGTACCTCTATCGCAAAAAAATGTGTTATTATTGAAAAGTAACAATTATTGAAGGAAACTAATGCACAAAAAAAATGATAACAAAATATTACACTTCAATTAAGAGCATTACAAAACACTGAACGAATATTAAAATTACAAAATAATTTTCCCTTAATTAAACGCGAGCTTTCATTTAACATCCGAGAACTAATCCGTACCTATTTACAAAAAATATTTCGGAAATATTTTCTGTAAAATGCACTGTGAACCACGGCCACGCATTCCCAGAAAATTTTGAAAGCTTTTAAAATAACAGAAAAATGAGTAGAGCAAAAATGCGTGTTTCAATGAAATATGCAAATGAGAGGCTTAAGCATGTTCCATAAAGATAAAATTTATATACTCTGAGAGCCAGGATTCATGCCCATCACAAAAGAATTAAACATTTATTTTTATGTAAAATATTGTACTTTTGTGAAAAGCAGAGAATTGGGTTTTATCAACTTTTAAAGGGATTTATTGAAAGGATTACTATTTTCAGAAAAGCTGATATTTAAATTCAGAATATTACAATTCATATATCAAACTCATATATTTTGTGGTACGTGATAACATTCCAGAGCATTATAATATGCTATCCCATATTATGGGGTTGAAAGTCCTGCAACTATTTCTTTACCGACTTGTCCAGAACGAGGGTCAGGTTTTAGTAAGTCAACGAGATGGAGAGGCGGGAAATGGGATAATTGCAATAATCACCACGATTGGCTAACGGGTTGGTGATCACTACTTATTTAACCTGGTGAAGGATGTGGGAATCTGCTGGATGTGAGAAGCACAAGGCAGGTTGATGTGGGGAATCTTGGGGGAGGTCAAGTAGTGGACATCTTTTGGAATTGATGCTATTTATTTGGCAAAAACAAACAAATGATGATGACTTATTTGTTGGTGGCACCTCAGGGAGTGATAATTTAATTATTTTCTGTCCCTTCCAGTATAGTTAAATCTTCTCCCTACATCTAGAAAGATATACAGCACTTTGACAAGTCCCCTCAACGTTAAGTATTTAAAAATTAAAAACAAAGAGAACTTTTACCCATGAACAGGCACTCGAGACAAGTTGAGCCTGAACTTGTTGAGCAATGTCGAGTAATGTCGAGGCAAAGTTGAGTGATGTTTATGTTTACCGCAGTCACGAACGAACGCGGATGTTTTTAATTAGACCACTTTTATTCGAGTCATTAGCGTTTTTTTTTTAATTAGCTTTTGTTTATCTTCATTTGTTTTTATTGTAATGCAGGTATCGATGGCCAATTACCCCTCCCACCCCCCCTTTTACATGGGACTTAAACTTAACTGGTGAAATGTGAGTGTACCTACTATTTATAGCACCTCTACCTAACCCTTCGGGGATATAGGCGTGTTATATTGGTTATGTTAATTACTTACCATGTTTTGAGTGATAAATGTTCATGGATACTCCGTCTACACGCAGTGGCCAATATATTCATCCTTAGCATATCTGGAGTAGGGTAGGCAATTATGAGGTCACCTGTGGAAGGTTACCTATTCTAGTGCCTCGCCCGTAGCAATGTATGTTCTGACAAAACAAAGCAAATTAATTGAGTTAAATTAAATTAATTTATTTAAATCAGACACTGATCAATATTTTTTTGTTACTTAAAAATTTTGTTAGACCAAAGATACACATCACAATAACTAAAATAAATTAAATCGGAATCATCTTCAAATTCATGAAAATCATTACTCATTAAAGAACCAGCTTTTTACCAAATATCACGGTAGTCAAAAGTGATCATTTAACCACTAAATATGCACACAAAAAAGCATCCAAATAAGGCATAGAATATTCTGCTTTGAATGGCTTGATCGAAGTTGAATGGCTGTTAAAATTAACTACCTATTGTGTGGGCAGGACCACTTTTGACAGCTTATCAATTCAAGGTTCGAGTTATGTCAATATGACATATATGGGCATACACAACACACTCCTGTTTTAATATATGTCTATATTGGTAGAGACAGGTTATAGGAAACATTTTGAAGTAATTAATTATATGAATTTGAATATTTTTGACATTACATGTTCCTTAAATGGGAGACAGATTACCTGTTTCGGAGAAAAACATAGACGTTACCTACTTGGGAATGAAATCATTTTTGTTAGTCTGTTAGTACCTTAATGGTTAAATGGATGGAAGTGCCAGCTGCCGAGCATGAACTCCTGGGTTCAATTACCTGATCAAGCAAACTGAGCAGACTGCGGGATAGAACGATGACTTGTCAAAAAAAGCCCGTTAACACATTGCGGTCACTCATTATAACAAGTTTCTCTACAGAACTTGCATAAGCGATTGTATGGTAATTACCTTTATGTAATACTATGTTAGTTGAGAATAAGGTTTCTTTTTAATAGGTAATTGTTATGTATTGGGATATTTTTTCAAGGTGTTGTAATTTCTCGGTTAAGTGTATGGCGTTAAATGAGATTCTAAAAGGACATCATTCAAATCGTACCCAAAAATAAAAGTGCCGGCCAGAAAAAAAAAATGCTGTTTTCTTATTGGAAATAACATCCTGAACATTTTTTTATACTACAATGAAAGTCTACAATTAACCCCCTGGCTGCTATTTCAGTTTGAAAGTACCAAAAAAATCATAATTTTGCCAACAATGTTTTGAACATTCGTAGACGCAAACAGCTTTTGTTCAAAGTAGAAATGGACAATATGCGTTAGGTCTACTCAGGTATGATATAATCATCATTCAGGTTTAGAGCATTTTGTACCCAAAAATTAAAGTGCCGGCCAGAAGAAAAAAACACGGTTTTCTTATGGGAAATAACACCCTCAACATTTTTTACTATTACAACGAGAGAATACAATTAACCCATCCGCCGCTATTTAAGTTTAAAAATACTAAAAAACATACTTCGACTAAATTATTTTAGAGCATTACATTTTAATGTATCGTGACCAGTGTGCCTTGCCAGTAATGACCTATGGCACTAAAACGTGGTCGCCCACAATGGGCCTCATTTGAAGACTCAATGTTACACAAAGGGTAATAGTGAGGTTCTGGAGTGGTGGCCGCGTACCGGAAGACGTAGCGTTGGAAAAGGCCTATTAAGGTGTCGTGGATCGTTGACCTGGAGAAGGCCGGAGGAATCCGCTGGATGGGAGAAGTACAGAACCGGTTGAAGTAGCGATGCTTCGAGGAGGCCTATGTCCAGCAGTGGACGTTTTTCGGCTGAAATGATGTATTGTAACCATTTATTGTATTGTGTGTGCAAATAAGTCTCCGCGCCGCCCGCGGCGCATCTCGCGCCCGTATGGGGCACGTTTAGGAAAGGTTAGGTTCGCTCAGGTTAGGTTAGGTTCCCGCGACCCCCGGCGTCGGTGTGAGATGGGACACCGGGGTGGTTTTTAGTCAGTAAGAGTCTGACAGACCCCTCCGCCCTCCCCAGGGCGGGGGACATCCATGAGGATTTTCCACCCCGGAACAAAAAAAAGGTTAGGTTAGGTTAGGTTTTCTCGGAAATGTGTCACTTACAGGGGACGCGACGGCGGGGACCGGCGCGAAATGTCGTGCGGTGTTCCACAGGGCCCGTTCCTAGGCCCGCTCCTGTGGGACATCGGTTACGACTAGGTGTTGGGTTGCTGGCGAGCTTATAGTATGATAGCTCCCTAGCACAAACAGAAATACGTCCTCCTCTGAAAAATTTGGAAACCCTATGAATTAAGGAAGATTTCCTTCCATGGCTACAAAAGGCACTCTCTGCCTGTTAACGTTTTTCGTATGTACGTTATCGTGCAAAAGCTTGGAGGTATTCTTTCTAGAATGAATTATGGTAACAATCTCAGGAGCGAGTCTGCTGTCAACAGCGACACGATAAACGGCGTTTATTATGGCCGCTGCGATTTTAGAATGATAAAACATGTGATGTAGTGCACGGTTAAAATATGTTTGTCACAACAGCCTAAACCTTCACCGCCTCTACAATCCACCTAAATATCGTGATCAATCAAGACTTATTTGCCTGGTCTGTTGTAAGCTGACTAGCGTATCGGTAAGTAGGTGGAATGTGGACTTCATAGCCACACGATTCGATACCATTCATGCTATCGGTAAAGCCCATAGCTACTATGAAAAAATCCCCACTGTTGAATAACCAATGCAATGGATTTTCTTCATTCATCAATGATTGCATAATTGCATCAGAGGTTGTAGCACGCAAAGGATTCACAAGGAAAAAAAGACATACGTAAAGGTAGCTAGGTTAGGAAGTTATTAATAAAAATAAGTTGTACATTTACGTTCACTATTAAGTTGAACATTACTATTGTCACTGATATTTCTCGAGACGTTCTTGGTGAGGCGTTCTCATTAATGTTGTGGTTATGTTTCAGTTCGAGAGTCTATTTTTTTTATCGTATCATTATTTTTTTATGATTAAGATATGGTTACGTATAAGAACAATGGTTTTTGTTAAAAAATAAACATATATTTGCCGAAAACCTTTTTTTATCACAAAAAAATCCAATCGACTTTGCAATTGAAAAATACAGCAAATCTTTTCTGTCTTTTCTTTTTTTTTAACATAATTAATGACATGTATCTTTTAGACTTTTGGAGGACGTCCCCCACCCTCCAACAAGTTTGAAACCAGTGTCATTTGAAATGTCTGATAAGTTAGATACTTTTTCGAAGATCAATTGAACACTGTCAGGTTAGGTTAGCCTAACCTAACTAGCTGTTTTCTTTTAATCTTTTGTACAATTACCCAATCACAAGAATACGCAAATGCTGTTCATCATTGAGGAGGTCCATGTGTCCTTCAAAATCTAAGATCAGTTGAACACTGTTAGGTTCAGTTAGGTTAGCCTAACCTAACCAGCTGTTTTCTGTTAATCTTTTGTACAATTACCTAATCACAAGATTATGCAAATGCTTTTCATCATTGAGAAGTTCCATGTGACCTTCAAAATCTAAGATCAGTTTATCAGTGTTAGGTTAGATTATGTTAGGTTAGGTTTGGTTTAGATAGGCAAGGTTAGGTTAGGTTAGGTTCGCCTAGCCGAAATGCTTTTTGATATTACAAAAAACGATGTTATTTTCAATTAAAACTCGGTATTTTTTTAAACGTTGTATATAAAACATTAAAAATAATTTTATGATTTTTGGTACTTTCAAACTCAAATAGCAGCAAGGGGGTTAAGTGTAGACTTTCGTTGTAGTATTAAAAAATGTTCAAAATGTTATTTCCCATATGAAAACAGTTTTTTTTTTTTCTGGCCGGCACTTTGATTTTTGGGTACAAAATGTTCGAAGCCTGAATGATGTCCTTTATCTGAGAGAGATCTTTTGTAGAAAAATGTGGACTCAGCCCCGTTTGCCACGACACAACTCAGAAGCAACGTCTTACAAACTCTAATCTACAATGAATAGCCAGAATGATCCAGCACTAGTAGGTATTTTACTAACGCGTTATTAACTAGTTTCTGATTGATTGGATGATCGGCCTAACAATGACTAACTATTGTAAACTAGCTTTTGCCCGCGACTTGGGCTGCGATTCAGGATGAAAAATATCATATGTCCTTCTCCAGGTCATGGTCTTCCATGTGCCAAATTTCATGCAAATCCGTTCAGCCGTTTTAGCGTGAAAGCGAAACAAACTCACTTTCGCATTTCTATGAGGTAACTTGTGCGGGTAAGTATTTACCACCATACCTATTTTTGCCGTCTAGTAGGTATTGTTACCGTTTTCTAATTTGGAGGATACGATTGCTGTTGATATAAGAGACTCATTAGTCATTTCAGTTTCTCTAAGATAGCAACACACCTGCGATGCCTGTAGCGTTGCAGATGTCCATAGGTGCGGTGGTAACACCATAATATCAGGTGGGCCAACTACTCGATTGCCATCCAACAACAAAAAAAAAAAAACTGCTAATCAGCTGTTTAAAGCCTATAACTATCTCCCTCAAGCCTAATGAGTTCGACAGGATAATATAAACGATAGCATCGAATTCTAAGGTATTACTACGCTTCACCTGTTGTGAAAATACCTCAGAAAGTCTGGAAGTCTTACAACATCTAGGTGGCCGTAATGGCAAGGCTTTATTTATAGCTATGGTTACTGTCGAGAACTTGACAGTGTGTGCTCATCTTAATCAAAGATAACTTATAGGGGTCTTAGACCCTAAGCATTAAAAAGGAATAAATCCATCACCAGGGTGGTATGGTCAGCGGCCCATCAAGAAAGAAAGAAAGATAGAGGGTGTGTGCTGCTGACCAATGCGACTAGACCGAGTATACGCGATTCAGCGCCGAGTATACGCGATTCAGCGCCGAGTATACGCGATTCAGCGCCGAGTATACGCGATTCAGCGCCGAGTATACGCGATTCAGCGCCGAGTATACGCGATTCAGCGCCGAGTACAAGCGATTCAGCGCCGAGTATACGCGATTCAGCGCCGAGTATACGCGATTCAGCGCCGAGTATACGCGATTCAGCGCCGAGTACAAGCGATTCAGCGCCGAGTATACGCGATTCAGCGCCGAGTATACGTGATTCAGCGTCACCGTTCACTTTGAGGTCTTTCTGAACAGTAGTAACAGTTACGAAGTTTTCATTACAAATATTTTTATTTAGTCACTGAATACGTGCATATAAAACAAGACAAGTTTAAAAAACAAAACATTTTATTTCACATAAACCTACATACACTTATGAAACGTCAGAAGCTAGGTGCACGGTTCCAATTGGTCATTTTCTATGGAGAAGAGCCGGCAAGAAACACCATGTTACTCTTTTAAAAATAATTGGCTTTTACAATATTTCCAAATACCAGTGTTAATTGGTGTGAGAGCAGTGTAGGCCTTTCAACAAGTACCAGGTTAGCGCGTGCACTCTTGAACTATGAAAACCATCCTTAAACATAAAGGCACTGGCAAATGTAAAGTGTTACCATGGGCGTGCGGTAGACTGTACTTACAGGACTTCTACCCATCACTTATAAGTCGACTGTCACAAGGAAATGCCCCCGAACATGTCTATAACTATTTACTTAACATTTAACTCCCCGATTAACTTAATCGCCGTTCAACCGACAAGAGTTATAGCTTCCTTCGTAAAAACTACTAATTAAATAAGATCATTTCCAATTTATGTCTTGTCCTATAAATTATTCGTCGAGTCGCTAAATATCGCTAGCCTTCGTATGTTTTCGTCCGTATAAGGTTCGTAAATGAGCCGATTGGTCGTCGCTAATTACTGTGTCTGTCTGTACGTTTATTACGGGTAAAACGTCTATATAGACAACCGGCTTTATAATTAGTGCTTTCTAGTGGACGTTTTGAGATATTTTTGTGGAGTAGGTTTTAAAATGTGTTTGGTAATGTAATTGGAATGATTGTAATCGATAATTGCTGCTAAAGGGGAAACATTAATTTAAGCAACACATTATGAACCATAGAAAGCTTAGGATAGTGGAAAAGATACCTAACAAGGACGGAATTTGAGAGAGGTCTGTCCTGCAGTAGACGGAGAGTGGTAGGTTTAATTAATTGATTGACCACACCTGAGTGTAACGAGGTAATGATGGTTCCTATTCACATCTATATAATTATTATGGTAACGTTGGGAAGAAATAAAATAAGCCTAATATTTTCACAATTTCTCTTACGAAATATACTGTCTACCATTACATTTTTGGATAGTCTTTTTTTTAGCTTAAAGGCAGGATATATTCAGACTTAAGTCAACCTTTTACAGATTTAACACCCAAAAAATAACAAACAAACAGCCAAGCTTATCATAACCTCAACATTTGATCTCACCAAACTATCTATATGTAAAACAATACAGAATCGGTAACAGAATTTTATACCAAAGGAAAATCCCCAAAAAATAGCAATACGGAGATACTCTATGTGTTCCCAGCAAGGGATTTGTTTCAGCATTTGTACTAGAAAGTAACAAAAAATTGTCGATGTTTCAACGTTTTTTCTGCCATCGGTACAAGGCCTGAAGCTCTGTGAGCCCCGAACGAACTGAGAGCATTAAGGATGGCACGAGATACTAAAAAGAGTTTGTTAACACGTTTGTGAATTACAATTGGAGAGAGTTTAAAGAGATTTAGTGAGGACATTAGTGTGTGGAAGTACCTTTTGTTTTGTTTCCGTGAAACTACTTAAACGGCGAGGTGCCTGGTTCACGATTTTCCGTATTGGGATTAATATTTATTTGGCATACTGGTATTGTACGGTTACTATAATTTAATTGTTTCGTACAAAGATCTATCCAACAGTAGGTATATATCGTATACAGCCTAAAGCTAGCGAAGGTTATTAGCACTAGCAATAACATCAAATCCTCATTTTTTTCATTGATTAATGTTTTATTTGAGTGATAATTTAGAGAGTCTTGAGTAAATGTTTTCCATATTTACGTTGTTAACGCGTTATTGTTTGATTGTAGACATTTAATATTACAACAAGAAAAAAACACTTTTTTTAACCAATTTTTTTACTCTATAATTTGTGTTTTGATTAACCTAATTAATGAGGCACGAATGCTATTCTAAATACATTCTGTACTCAGATCACGAAATAATCATTTATTATTATTGATATGCTCCTACTTGACAGCCCTACTTCTAGTACCTACGTCAATCTGGCCACAGGGTAATTTAACATAAACGAAACAAAAACTGTACAAAGTTAAGATATCGTGAGCATGTCGTGTCGTTACAGTAACTTAACTTATAATAGCTCCTGAAACTTGTAAACTTTGTCTAGTTTGAAATTAAAAGCGGTTGTTTGTTATAAGTTTGAGTTTTTTTCTTTGGCGTAGAATTTTCTCAACTTGTTTTCTAGAACGTGTTTAAAAAAAAAACAAATTATAGTCGCTCAGTTGTGATGGGTTTTGTTATTCACAAATAAAGCATTAAGCCAATAATCATGAACTCATACAAATTGCCAATAAAACAATAACACACTGCAATTTTCAATTAGTTGGCCAAACGTGGTAATAGTGCCGCTATCCTTTTCTTTATCTCTCGAGTTGACACGAGATACAAAGAATGTCCTTTTATATTAAAATGATACACAATACTAACTCATGCAAGCAGGTAAGTAGCAGGACTGATGGCCCAGAACATAATTACACTTATCGACGCGGAATTGGCTTGAGCCGGTCAGAAAGAGCTTTATGTCCATGCAATAAAATCGAAAAAGACGTCATTCACCTCGTCTTGGTTCGGAAGACGCGAGTCGACACCGCGTCGAACTTAATGCGACAAATCTGGTGATACGTGATCGGCTCAGGCCGACTCCGCCTCAATAAGTTTAGTCTCTCCCTATGGTTACATGACGTCCAATATCAGCATTGGGATTTAAAGTTTTAGTACAATCATAATCATAAAGCGTAGTAATAAAAGCCTGATTAACTTAATTAATCAGTCATAAAATAAAATCACATCACCTATCGAAAAGCCATAATTGAAAATCTGAAACAAGTGAACTGTTTCCATTACAGGTACAACTCACTCTTCGCCACTTATTGAAACAGGACTGAATTAGTTCTGCTGGAGGTTTTTAGCGATGCATAGTTGAGTAGGGAACTGCATATGTTACGATTACGACTGGTCGTTGAGAGATATTCTATTGAAACGTTGTGTTTCGTGATTAGAGTAGCTTGATTTAGAATCATTTTTAACAATTTAATTATTACTAACTTGTGAAATATAATCTTAAGAGTTGTTCAAAATGTGAGCATCATCTTAATTACAGTCAGCAGACACCTCAGTGAGAGAGAACTGAAATAAATCTATTCATCTCTATTCATCTGCATCCAGTTAGACTGGAAGCCAACACTACTTAAGTGGGAGAAGGCTAGTCAGATTGAGTCGCTAAAAATCGCAGTAGCAAGCTAATCAGTATCTTTGTAGTTCCCTTCAAAACTACCATATTCCAAACTTCAAAATCCTTTTCACCTCTGCTCACCCCTCAACACAAACAAACCGAGTCGCATCGTGCTCGCAACGCGGAACCAAAAACCTGACGTCATACTCAATGAAAAAACGAACGGTTAAATATCCCTAGCCGGCTCATATTTGAATAGTTCACCGTTTTGCGGCCCCTGGCGTTTCGCTAGAAATATGTATTTCAGCAGTAAACTACCTGAACGCAGGTACCGTCAGGAATTTCGTCCGAAACTTTCATTGGCCGTAAAATTTAATGAACATTTTTGTTGCGCGTTTTTCTGGTCATGTCCCAAAGGTTTTGCGCTGTTCACACTCGTTGGTTTACAGAGTTGTGTAACATGTACTAGAATGAAGGCTCTATTTGGCTTTAAACATAGACTATCAAATGCAAGAATTTTTCGAATCCCAATTCCAGGGATTGGCGCGTTCAAAAAAACAAATAAATATACAAACTCTTCAGCTTTATTATATTGAGAGGGAGGTTTGAAAATTGATTTGCTATTACATTGTATTAGATAGAAGATAACGGCTATACCGACGAGAATTCCTGAAATCTAATGTTGATTTATCGATTTACTACCAGGACTGACGACCCAGGAAAACCGGAAACACGTGTATAATTATTAACGCACTATTCACGAACTCATAAAAGGAAATAGGCAAGTCTATTTTGGTGTTCGTGGCAACACTACTAAAACATTCGAAGGCCAGAGTTCACGATGTCGATTAGGCATAATACTGGCAGGTGCTAGGTCCCACCTACATCACTGATAACCAGTTTGCTACCTATTGCGTGGGGTGATCAGGAGCTTGGTGATCTAAGGTCATAGTTATACAGCCTGTTAGAATACAAGGAGAAGAGATAAAACATAAACATAACATCTCACCCGAAGGGTGAGTCAGAGATGTACCTATAATACAACCACATTTAGCCATGTTTAAATCCCATGCAATAGGAGGCGAACCTATTGCCATCAACCGGGCACAAATCCAGACTCCGGGCTGCTACTGTGAAATTCCAGATGGAAAAACCTAATAACACTTTGCCCACCCCGGGAATCGAACCCAGGGCCTCATGCTCAGCAGTAGCGCTTGCGACCACTAGACAAACGAGGCAGTCGGACACAAGGAGAAGAGATAGACTCATTGTAATCATCATTATCAGTCCATATGTCCGCTTATGCATGGATGAGCCTCGTAATAGACTGCTTGCAAAAACTGCTTACAACATCATTACTCTAATTACCCCATTAGGTTAAATGGATTTATAATCACAGTAAGTTACTGTTCATGTATTTAATAAAGTTCATCTCGCTGCTTTATGAGAAGACGCTTTTAGACTGCAGGATAAGTTTCCTCTTAGTTCCTCTCGTAGATCCTCTCTCATAATGAGATCATCATTCTCTTCCTCTTATCCCAGTCCTTTTTGGGGATCTTTTTCTTCCATACTTCTCTATTAGTCGTCATCTCGGTAGTCAGACCCTTTCAATTCATATCATCTTTTATACAGTCCATACATCGTTTCTATGGTTTTACTCTGATCTTATAGCCAGTCATCCTCTCCTAAAATGAGATGCCTTAAAGTATTTCATTAAACATAAAAATCTTCAACAACATTAGAAGGTTCTTTAAAAAACAATATCTTAAGGTTGGCAATACGACGCAGCTTCGAGTTAGAAAGTTACAAGTTTACAAGATACGCAAGCTCAGTCGACCTTGGCATCAATTCACAACCATAGACTAGGAAATTGTGGATTTAGAGTAAAGCAGTTCTGAATACTTAGCTATTCTAGATATATCTCTAACCCTTCGAGAAGTATGGACGTGATAAGTGTGTTACTTGAGACGAAAGAACGAAAAAAGTAAAAAGCAAGAAGCATTTATATATTTTCGTGTAAGATTCAAGGGCCTATCACAAGTTGACACCAGTCATCATAATCTTCATTTCAGCCGAAACACGCAGTCGGTGCTGGACATAGGCATCTTTTAGGAGTCGCCAAATCGACCGTTCCTGTTGTTCTTTTCACTAAAACCCTTCTCCCAGAACCCGCAATTTGAGCTGAACAAAGAAATAAATTCTCAAGTCATAATTATGGACAACTCAGAATTATGAAAATGCCTGATGAGGCATTATGTGAGATACAACAAGGAAGATGAGGTGACATCTCTAAAGACATCGTAACCACGAACAGACCACCCAGAAAAAAACAATCATACAACCATGTTGAATCTTGAAGCCACGTTTAACATTCTACTTCCGCCACCCCAGTGCCCCACTTCCGTACCTACGTGCAGATCGTACGGTCAGCAAGAAAAACACGTGTAATATCAATATGTCACAATCGGCGCACGCGCACGATACGAACACACCTGGCCGGCTAATTGTCACGTATTGATACTGCATTCATTCAAACGTGTGTTATGATATTAGTTATTGTTTTAATTAGGTGTTAACACGTTTAATTGGGTTAGCAGATTTTATATTAACATTGACTGTTATCATGTGTTAGCATAACATCTGATGTCAGTCATAAGCTACTTATTATTCGACAAGGGAACAACTGACTGCCTCATTGGTCTAGTGTTCGCAAGTACTACTGCTGAGCATGAGGTTCTCGGTTCGATTTCCAGGTCGGGCATCACTTTGCCCGCTATTGCTATTGGGTTTTTCTGTCTGTCTGGGAGTCTGGATTTGTGCCCGGTTGATGGCAATAGGTTCGCCTCCCACTTAAACATGGCTAAATGTTGTTGGTACACAGTATAGGTACATCTCTGCCTAACCCTTCGGGGATTACAAGCGTGTTGGTATGTTAAAAGAGAGGAAGATAATCACCAAATATTCCAAATGACTCTTCTTTGTATAAAGTTATTGTGTGACATTGTTACAAGTCTGATTTTAAGTCCACAATTTTATGCAAAAATAAACTTTCGAATAGGTAAGTACCAGAATATTATAATCCTAGCAGTATGTACCTCGAAAAGACCAGGGAAGCATAGCACAAAGGGAAGAGGCCTATACTTAGCAGCGGGTGGAATAAGGTTGCCAATGTTGATGGGGTGTAAATCATAACTGCTAAGTGATATGTATGTGCCAAGCTGGGAATATGTCAGAGTGAATGATTTCAGCCAGTCGCTTTTTGTAATAAAAGAATCCTTTGTCATACAGCGGTGGATAAGCTACCTATAGAATTGTCTGCCTCGAAATCCAATATTTCACTGGTAACACAAAGTATTCGAAATCCCATTCCATTCCAAAAACACAAGCATTGCCACAATGTAACCAGAATCCCGAAAACTTTTATACACAAGACAATAATTTTAATATTTTCAATAGCTACGGTACCGAACTGAATTCCTGGAATTATTTTCCAATATTTATTTCAACGGGTTTTTTATTCCACAGTACACGATCGCGTTATGCGCTCCTAGTATTTTTCCAATTTCATAAAAGCGTTTTCTGTCTGGTTTGTAGGGTAGTGTGGTTTTTATTCTATAGTGGTTGCTATGGTTTCTTAAAGGTTGTAGGTATAATTGGTTTATGATAATTGTTACTGCGAATATTAATTCAAATTGAAATTGAAATACTGTATTGACAAGCGCGTTTGATTGTATGTGTAGGTGTCTCTGTATCGCCTGTTGTAGTTGTTGTTTTAGGAAACCATTGGAAAATGTATTTTTCTATTACTCATAACCAACAAAAATTTCTGTTGAGAAAATGCCCTGGTAATTTCTTCTTTAACGCAAGCGCTTCTGAGGACCTGGGTTCGATTCCCAGATCGGACAAAGTGTTATTGGGTTTTTCTAGCAGAAATTTCTCAGTAGCAGCCCGGAGTCTTCATTTGAGCGGCGGGTTTATGGCAATAGGCTCGCCCCCTATTACATGGGACTTAAAAATAAGTGGCGAAATGTGGCTGTACTATAGGTACACCTCCGTTATGTTATTTCTTCTTATACCGAATCGTCCCACTGTGTACTACACCTCTTCTATACAGCAATATTAACCATAAACCAGTAACTGTCCTTTCTGCTGGTAAGCACAAATTATTCTTTGCACAGCCACAACTGCAAGTCAACGGTACAGTTAGTATCATTTACATATTACTTGAACTGTAGATTGTTAACTTATTTCTATACAACTTTATTGGGAACAAGTTACCTTTGGATTGGGCGGGCTACCATGTCAGTACTTGTAATTGTGTGTCGAAAGGTTACAGCTGCATTTAATTATTGCTTGCACAAATATATTAGCCAGTAACTGTCCAGTAAAGCGCTAGCACTGATTGGGATTTTAGTCCGCTATTCGTTTTTTTTCTGTTTTCCTTAAAAGCTCGTACACACTGGCGCGACGGTAATTTATCTACCGTGAAGGTTTCTTAGAAATTGTTTTGTGGGAGCCTTATATTTAAAGTGGGTTAGGTTAAAATAAGATAAGATAAGATCATTTTCTGCCTTTATTTTTTACTTGGTAGACTGACTGTCTTTTAAAATCATCGTCATGTAAGGCTTTACAGCCGCGATTGGGCCTTAGCCTAGTCAAGTATATTTCTCCTACGTGACCTATTTTCGGCTTTACTCCAATATTTATTAAATCTTGTTCTACACCATCCAACTAACTATAAGAGCTTGGGTCGTCCTCCGGCCATCCAGCTTGTCTGGTGCTCTGGTCTTGTCCATTCTTGCTACATGTCCATCGAGGACGGCCTATTTTAATGGTTTTAATAACATTATAATAGGCTGTCCTTAACAATAGATACCTCCTTCAAAAATCTCAATAAGCAAAAGGCACCTACTTAGTTACGAAGCTTAAGACCACAAAGCTGTTGCAACACAACAAGATGATTAATGAATCATGAATATTAAACAGCACTCGTATTGTTTGCAAGCGTGTGATTATTGAATTAGCCTGCATTTATAATGCTAAGCTTCTAATTGACCTATGACTTAGTAATACCGTTCCTTGTTGATAGGCTTTTACATACATTATATTGAATTCAAATATTTATTTCAAATAGAAACGGGCTTCCCTGCCTTCCAAGGATGAAGGAAGGCGGAAGGCAGAGATCCAAAAGTCTTACGACATAAATAAACTCCTATGGCCAGCAATAGACTGAGGTGAAATTGAAGTACCATGCTGTTGAATCCTGTTGATCCCGTATTAAAACTGATTATATCATTATCACATCAAGACTCCTCGTACAGACACCCTTCACTTTCAACCTTTTCCCGCCATTTGTGGTGACTGACAGTTGACACTAGTGACAGCTACCTCACTACTTGTGTGCATGAGAAAGTGTTTACCGCACTATTATTTATTCCATCATAAGTGTAATTTCTTATCCTAAAATATTTGCAAAAGCACACACAGGTTGTTTCTAAACTGACCCACCCCTGAAATCAGAAGCTTATTAGATATATATATAGCCGTTAAAAAAAAATTGAACAATTTGCAAAGAAATTGTTGGAAATGACTATTATTATTTATTTATTTTTGGGGATCCACATATCATCACCGCAGCACAGCTAATATTTAAAACATTTTTGCTAAGGTTTCTTTTCTAAGAAAGTCTATGAAATGTTACGACTAAAATTGTAAATCTAATGTAGGGAGTTTATGTTTATTTAGCAAAACTAACATTTAGCCATCCATGTTTGACTTCCATAAATAATAATATCGTCTGTGTTTCCACTTAAGTTGATAAAATAATGTATGTCAACAAATAAATAACGGTTAAACAAATATTTTTTGATAACATGTGTCTGTTCAGTTTGTTACTACAACACTGATTTGAATTGAAGTATTCAGTACAAACCATTTTTTGAAACTTCACTTTGTAATAAGTATTATGTTTCTAAAGGCTTTATTCCTATGGCCCTCGAGGATTGGTCACAGTGAAACTTTTCAAGCTTAATTACTAAATGGTGAAGATTGCATTTCGTTCTCAAACCCAGTAGGGATGTATTTTCTATAGCAAGAAGCGAAGTGTTATGTACTGCTTCCATTGTGATGACTGGCTTCTCCAGATGTCCATTCTATATAAAGCTAGTAGGTAAGTTCAGCCCCACTTTTATTCTACCCAAATCACTTTCCATAAGTTGATTAGCTCACATTTTAACCCCATTTCCTTCCTAAATGCCCAATTAACATGTAAATGATTAACAATAAAAGATAATATAAACCAAACTGCGTTTATAACTAGTAATATAGAAATAATCCACAGATTCACATTATGTATATAGTACAAACAATCTAACAATTATTTTGTTATACCTCTATTGGCAATACCGATGTCCTTGCTTGATTTACCAACTTACATACACTGTCACTAACACCTTTATCGCAACTACTGTAAGCCTAAATTCAAATAAATTACAGATAAGTGTTAACTTTGTATTCATGTACTTTAGCAAAAATTTATTGCGGTTGCTGTAGCTCTTCGGACCCCCAAATAGAGTTGATATTGCAATGATGTAGATGTATGTGCATTTGTTTGTATAGTTGGTAACCATGAACCGAAGGGCGCCGAAGAACCATACATTAACATTTAGGGTCTATTATGTTTAATGATGAAATTGAGCGCTTATACAAATAGAGTAACGGTTTCTGCTGAAGCCTGAGCTTAGTTGAGACGATTTCATCTTCATTTCCATTTCGCCCGGCACAATACGGGAAACACTGTCGAAGGAAATGGCAAAATAGGAAACTAGGTCAATGTGTATTTAATTTAAGTTAAATATTACCACTATAAGTCTATTTACTTCTAATATTACTGTCATGCCTACAAAATTAACTCAGAATATATTTCTAAAATTAATTGCCTACTATATTAACTCAAAATATATTTCTAAAATTAATTGCCTACAAAATTAACTCACAATATATTTCTAAAATTAATTGCCTACAAAATTAACTCAGAATATATTTCTAAAATTAATTTTAAAGTGTGGATGTACAGTATGCCGCATGTCAGTGTTAAAAAAAAGCGATTTAAGTTGGCCTCTTATTTTGTTAAAATTCCGTACTACACTCGGCCAGGTCCAAGTGTTACCACCGACTGACGTGCGGTTACCTATACCAATTTGAATGTCACTGTCACCATACATTTCAAAATCTCCATAATTTCATACTCGCAGTTCCCACCCATCCCTTTTCCAAAGCTACCCTTAACCGACCTGACAAAGCTCCTAATTTACGACGACCATGAACCATTACCATTGAACTGCCAACAAACCATAATGATAAGCCACCACCATAAATTGTATGCAGCGTGTAACAATAAAAATGTAAACATTACAGATCATACAATTAGATAATGCTACAATGGATAAGTCGTGGAGTTACGACCGTGAAGTGATAATGGGGAATGAAGGAAAGTTTATGAGTATCAGCTGTGAGGTAATTTGTAGGTGCTTGTGATCATGGCTTTCTGGTTGATGGATTAAATAAAACGGGAGCTAAATTATTTTATTAATACCTATCGTGAGTTAAAGGTCTGTTCCTAAAAGTTGAGGTCTATTCTTTA
Organism: Eupsilia transversa; assembly: GCA_914767815.1. Classification (NCBI taxonomy): domain Eukaryota; kingdom Metazoa; phylum Arthropoda; class Insecta; order Lepidoptera; family Noctuidae; genus Eupsilia; species Eupsilia transversa. Next base: position 823,246 of record OU611889.1, read on the forward strand.
AAAAAATGAAGGAATTGGCATTATTCACCTTACTTGCTTCCTGCGTTGGCGATTTTAGACCGTTCTGAAATAGCCAACGAAGAGAGCACTTTTTTACTTATATTTTGATTTTATTAAAACGCACCTGATATTACGTTAACCACTTCTTAATACAACTGCACTAGTTTTAAAATATTGACCAAAAAATGTAAATCTAAAAGTGTTTTAAAAAGATCTACTTACAGAGAGAGACATATATGTATAGAACATTTTATTGCATTTCACTGTCATTGCATTGCGCCCGTCGCAAACGAAATAAAAAAGCTTGGCGGCAGGTATGTCAGGAGAACATTTCCAAATGAACTTTTTCACTATACGCTACAATGTCGGTACCTACAACAAATACCAAATGAATGATTTTTTAAGACTTTTCTTTCGATATGTTTGACAGCTGTAACATTTCACACTTACGCTAAACGTCTCAAACAAAAGGGATTCCTTAGCCATTTGAGTACCCTTACAAAAGCTGTTAGGCATAAAAGTCGAATAAATTCAACTTCTTTTTTGGAATAAATTCAACTTTTTTGGAATAAATTCGACTTTTTCCACTGGCATGTCGTAAAGTTTCTCGCGGGCGTACAATTTCGAGGTTACACTGACATGGATTAATCTCATGTTTTGAACGCTCATGGCATAGAGTACATCATTTTAGTTTTTTGTAGATGTGTCGCAATTTTTTTTTTGTGAGGTTGTTACTCTCTTTAGAAAATAGTTAAAGGTAATGCTACAAAATGCATAGCAGTAATTACGTAGAATTTAATTTAGTCTATTATATTTCATTAAATTTTTTTAGGGCAATCAAAGTCAATGTCAACAATAATCTGCTGTCAATGTGAAATGGTTTCTTAGAATTGAATTGCGTATCATTTTATTAGTTATCTATATTTTAAATGTGGCAGACCTTCTTCTTGGAATTTATTTCTCGTCGTCTGAGTAAATTACAGTGATGCCTGAAAGCCTCATGTCGATATTATGAATTTCTTAGAACTCAGAATTAAATCCTATGTCAATGACATGCTGAAAGTTTAAATACAAAATGTTTTGCTAAAAAGAACATTTTTAACGTTGCGTTACTTATGTATTTCAAATACTTTTATAAATTCACTCGACTTTTTTAAAAATAAAACAGTTCGCTTCTACATTAATACTCTGTGCCCCGCGAATGATTCACTGTTGCGCTCGCGCATAAAAACTCATCGACCCACAGTTGACATAGAACGATAAATGCCAAAAATTATCGTAAATTATCGCGCTAATACCGCCTTATGAGCGACAGGAGAATACGCAGTATAAACTTGTATTATACTTTTGTACTCATAAAAATAATATTTTCAGAATCTTTGTTCTGTACCGTATGTATTTGAAAAGTTCTTTGAAATTCGATTTCGGTTTTATGATGCGTTTAAAATGATTTTTATTGTCCTGGCATGGTGGAGATCGCGAATGATTGAGGCGTCAGAGTGCTTTTACGCGCGTAAATCCTTACTGCTAATTTTGGAAAGAGGTTTTTAACTTTCATTTTCATGTTTACGATCAATTCTTGCAGTTCCTTGTTGAATGTGTCAACGATTCTCGAAAAAGTATGCATCGCCATACTTAGAAAAACATAAATATTTTCTTGCACGTAACTATTGCAAGAAATTAATGTGCAAAAAAATCCTCTCTATGTCAATTTATTTATATTTCTTTAACGGAATTTTTGTCCTCTTTCTATACCAATTAAGTAGTTTATGGACTACACCATATTTTGCGAACATTTACGGGCTGTTTATTGTGACTAAAAAAATTAAACTTTTCAAAAAAACATACCTACCTTATTATTTTATAATTGCATTGAACACTTGTTATCTAAAGTCAAATACAATGTGCCTTTTCTTCTATTTTAGCGCAAAAAATCATTTGAATGAATACCTCAGGGAGACCTCACAATGAGAAGGAAAGGAACAACAACAAAATAGTTGGGAGAAGGCTTGACAGATGATTACGATGACAGAGAAGAAACGTGCATTGATCACCAGTAGCCCATTTAATAAAACCCACTGAAGTTTTTTTTTCATAGTTTTAATGTTTTATAATGCTGGGGTTACATTGTCGTGATATCTATTGCTCTGCGAGACGTCGAGCGTTGTGCGAGAGAGAGCGCGCTAAGTTTAGTTCGCCATATCGACAATGTGGCCCCAGCATTAAACAGCATAATAAAGAAAGAAAGAAAGAAAGAAATTGCTTTTATTGGCAAAATATACCTTAAAACTAAAAAAAAAACCAGAAATTAATTATTATAATGGCAAAAGGGCCTCAGCTCAGCATAATGTCAGGTGACAACACAAAGTGTACCACCGTGTATTATCGTGAAAATGTGTTAGTTTTGTAATTTCTTGACAATTATGTCGCATTGTTAGTTACATTTAAAATATAGGAGACCCTGGATGTTGGCGATTTCAGACTTGATGGTCCAGGTAACCTGAGACGTGTTCCGTTACAGTAAATCACTTGTATACCAGCATCGTGACAATATGACGGTACATAATATTTTCCCACGCAAGTCACTCGATATAAATACATATTGCACGTAAGTAGAGCGAGTGCCCGCAACCTATGATTACTAGTGCCATTGTAATCTTTTATACCTAAGACGTTATGTGTGCTAGATATATTATTTTTATTCATATTTACATTTTTTTTTCCTCAAAACTGTTCTGTTTTTCAAACTTAATAAATAATAATAATATGAGTTGTCTTTTCTTTTTATATACGCAGTATGTAGTATTCAGTAATAAGTAATTTAAATATAATTTAAACTGAAAAAAAAAAAGTTTAGAAATCCAATAACGTTTTTCATAATTGAGTAAAATAAAGAAAAATATAGTTTTAGACAACCTTCGAGGAATATAGACTTAATATTATGTATATAGTTATATAGGTATAGTTTAGCACACAGGCTGACCAGCTAAAAGATAGTTGATGCATTGCAGTCTGTCCTTAGAATCAATGAAACTGTAATAAAAACTTAACTTGTAATAATTGAATCATTCATTTGATTCCCATATTTCAATTGCCCACGTAATTGGCTAAACGAAGACACGTGTAAGTAAGTATTTACTGATAAAACGTTGTTTTCTCGAGCTCGCAATGCCTACTTAAAGTTACGGAAATAAATATCCTAACAATGGAATTGACTCAACTTAGCGACTCTTTCTCCCAAAATACCATCTTTTCTGTCCTTACAACAATAACCATTGGTAAGATTAACGATCCGTTTATGTCATATAGAAACAGGGTATTCATTGCATAGTGTTCCAACCATGCTAGATTGGGACCACACGGAATATGTATTCTGTTGCAATACCATTTCACAGTGGTTCAATCATCTCTCTTGACATCGATGGGAACAAACAGGGTGGTCCCATATAGACGGAAACCGCACAGTTTGGTTTGTTTAATATCGTTATATCATGATTTAATATAATTTCCTCTACTTATGGGCAATCCAAAGGCAATGATGGCCCAGTGGTAACGAGTTACGAGTAATAGGTTTTGGTTTCGAACCCAGGAAGGCGTTTTACTTTGTGTAAATAATTTCATCTGCTCTCAAAACGGTGAAAGAAAACATCGTGAGGAAACTGGCATATCCTAGAACCAAACATTCGAAGATATGTGATATCTACCACCCCGTACTAGGCCTAGGTGGTGGATTATAGCCACTCGTTCTCGAAGAGAGGAGGCCTGTGTCACAGAGGCTGATTATGCTATCCATGTACCTATGTCGCAAAAGTTGATCACAAAGGGGGACGTTGCTTCGAGGTTTGATTGTCACGGTGTTATTCCCTTTTCTTGATGGTGGAAGGTCACAGAACAGCACATGGGTTCAGAAATGTATCGTATGTAAAAATCATCTATCAAAATTTAAAGCAGTATCATGATCATCAATGTCACTTCTTCGTTCATGGTCATAATATTATGTTATTCTCTTTTCTTCATAGTGGGAAAATACAGAACGCCGCCACATGCTCTCAGAAATGTAAATCGTTAGTAAACATTGTTTTCTAGCTTATCAAAATTTTCAGCAGTAGGTATCATCATCAACAATAATTATTTTCATTGTTATAATAGCTAACAAACATGATGAGCGGCTGATTCTTATTATTTCACAAATAAAAGGTCTACCTAAATAATATGGGCCTACCTATAATAATTTTGTTTAGTTCCAAAGTGTCACACTCATTAGTCGGCTTGGTACACTCGAACAGTTTGTTAAACTAGTTGTTCGTTTGTGGTCCAGCAGTTAAACCGTTCTGTGGTCAAACTTCAGTGTTTATGTAAATAATAAACTCAGTACAATGGTTCTTTTCGAATTAATAGGCTTTATGAGGTGATAAAATACAATTTCAACTATTACAGTACCATTTTTTTTTATCTGCTCTTAAATTAAATAGGATTATTAATCTATAAGTTGTTTACTAATTATAAAAATCTTAATTAATATTATAAATGTGAAAGTGAGTTTGTTTTTACGCTTTCACGATGAAACGGCTATACGGATTTGGATGAAATTTGGCACATGGGTAGACCATGACCTGGATTAAGGCATAAGATACTTTTTATACCGATATTCCTACGGAATCGAGACTTATACGGGTGAAACCGCAGGGCGCACTTAATAAAAGCGAAATTAAAACTATTCTTCCACAAACATTTACATAATTCCCTTTTGATTTCAATACAAAATTAGAAGAAAATTTTCGAAAGCAAAATCTAATATTACATTAAAGATAATTCAAAGTTTGAATAAACGTCTTTCGGTACTAATGAACTATTATTATTTTCCGACGACAAGCAATCTTAAATTGTGATAAGCGAAAGTTGTTATTAATTTTTATTTTATATTCAAACATTAATTTTGTTGGCAAGGATAGTCTTTAAATAAGAGAACAGCATGACACTCCATACGTCTTTAATTCGTCTGTAATTTAATAAAATTCGAGCGAAAATTGAAATCGAAAATTGCCAAAAATGTTAGGTATGGTCTCGATTTTAGTCAAAAAATTGTGAAGCAAGGGCTTCACACCAAAAGCCGTGATTGTTAAAATCGTACAACACCCGAATGACAATGAACGCGGAAAAGATATAAATTACGTAATTCATGCAAATTTAACTGTTTTTTTTAGCCCAGAAAAAAAATTCGTCCGAAACACTGTGTACGGTTTCGTTTAAAATTCCACAAAAATTGTAACGGTTTATATTTATGAAAGAGAATCTTAAATTGAGGCATTGTGAGTGGAATCCGGCACGATTTTCCCGTCAATCATTAAGTTTTTTTCGTTAATTTTTCGAGAGACTGTCCTTTGGCGATGAGTCTTTTGGGCTTTGTGAAATGTCAAAAATGCATTGTGTTTAAAATATTTAATACGGACAAATAAGAGCGCTTTTTAAGCGGTATATTTATGTTTGAACTGAGTGCTTTAAAAAGCTTTTGATGAATCCAAATCAGAAAAAGTGACTTATTTTGTAAAAAAAAATACTTAGGTAAGGTATGTCTTCTGTAGAAACTAAGAGATTTGAAACACTGTTTTAAAGGCTGATTTTGATGTTTGCAGAGAATTTATTTGGAATCTATGAACTAATAAAAAGGATACTTTTAGTGACGAAAAATGGAACATTTACGATGTCGATACAGCCGCTAGGCCCAGTTTATTGTAATGCAAAATTTATGTCTGGAACCCATTCAATGGCTAGCTAATAAGAATATATTTATTAGTCGGTTGACTTTTACTACTTATATGGGGTAATAGCCGACTGATACCATCTCCGATTCCATTACGAATACTATAAGGGCATGTAACTTAATACCAATAAAAAATCCAAAGCTGGTATTAATTATGCATACACAGCTTTGCACAATTCATTAGGCCCGCATTACCTGTAGTAATTATAATCTATTTTGCAATTAATTTTAAATATTCTCATATTTTAAATGGTAAAATATGAGGATAATACGGAGTATTACTTTAAACCTGACTTATTTGATAACATACATCATGTATATGGCTAGCCATAAAGCTAACGCAAATAACGCATATTTTAGAGTCAGAATATTACTCACTGTAACAATATTATGTATATGTATAATATCTTAATATATACCAAAATGTAATCACACGCATACATTAGACTGGAAGATCATTAATCGCATTAACTAATTGAATAATTTATTAGGCACTCAGACAGCTATTAATTAAAAATGTACTATTTGTATGCCTACTTAATTCCTCTTCATTAAAAATGTATAGGAAGCCTTGAGATTTTTATGAGCCATCAAACTCAAGGGTTCTGATTTGATCTGAAGATATTAAAATTTTGATGGACACTTCACAAAATATTATTTTGCTAATCGATTTTGTATTCATCAACATTTTCATCGGTTCGGTAATGAATGGTTCCATCAGCAACTTCTAGACTGATAATGGTAAGTAATTAAATAGCTAGGAAGTGGTTTACGAGTGTAACTTGACTGATTAGGGAAAATTCCAGGAAAATTAAGGCGAAAGCACCAGGGTTTATGCAATTTGCAGGTTAATGTCAGGTGGCGCTTTGATCAAGTTTACTTTTGCGTTAAGAGGGAAGCGCTGAGTTGGCCCTCGAAGATCAGATTTTGAAAATTCAATTTGAAGGTTAATGTACGGGATACGCTTTGTTCAAAATATGATTCGCGAGCGTAACAAATATGCATTTACAGAATTATAATCATAAAAATCATCAATACAACTGTCTTAGTTCACATTACCCAATTAAATGAATATTTCATGAAATCATGACATTTTAGGCCAATTCTAACTGAGAGATTTGAGAGAGATTCTTGTACATAGGGACTTGTTGTTGACGCGAATCATATTTTGATCAAAGCGCAATCTGACATTAACCAGTAAATTGAATTTTCAAAATTTGAATTTCGAGCGCCAACTCCCTTCCCCCTTAACGCAAAAATAAACTGAAACATGAAGCAAAACAGTTATAGATGACAAAAACAATAGCAAGTCAAGTCAAAAGCAGAAAGGCCCTTCATTTTGATGTAGAATTTCGACATGAAAATGGTTTGATGAAGCTACAATTACCTCCACATAACTTATCAATTATGGTACAAATAGATACGAAAGTAACACTAACCCAGCTATGTCCCGCATAGCGACACACATTACAGAGTACAATGCTTCATTTACGATCCAAGTCTTAGATAATACAAAGTTGTGACCTTTGCGTACTTATAATGACTTAATAATTCTCTAGTCGATGCTATCTCTCTAAATGGATTGTGGACCGGACTCACGAGTTTTTGTTGTAATTTTTGTGTGTTTTGTTTTTGTTGGTGACTGTACTGAGTTTGCAAATTAGGAGGTGGGTATAAGGTAAGGATTTGGGTTTATTATCTTTTTCTAATCCTTGGTTTTAGGGTAAAAAAACAGTTGCAATGGAAAATGCTGTTGAGTGAGTGTTATCTCGTTTTTGTTCTCTTGCTAGAGTGGAACCTTATTTTTAAACGAGTTTCAAAAAGGAAGAGGTTCTATGTGTTCGATTTTATGTATATATTTTTTTGTTTTCTAGCACGTCTGATTCGTGTCCGTTTTTTTTTGGTTTACCTTCCTACTGACTATAATTTCTTGTATTGTTATATGAATTACAGGATCTTCTTTATCATATCTATGCTTCTAATTGTCATCACTTACATCACTTTCCATTTTTCTTTTCGGGTGCAGTCCAGTATTTGATTGAGCTTTAAAAATCTTACTTTGATTTTTGTTTTGTTACTGCTTTATGATTATTCTTTAAATTTTAAACCTTATTTTCGGCAACAGCTGCACTAATTTTTATTGGAAACAACTTAAATAATTGTGTTTACCGCTTGTCTTTCTTTTTGTGTATTTAAACGTACACAGTCCGTACCTGTATGTTGTGCCGGTCCCGAGGCAGCGTGTCGCGAGTCGTGTCCAAACCCGCGCGCGTGTCACGACCAACCATTGTAATGGTCATCTTTATGCCTCCTTTTTTTAGATAATTACATACAGCCGCTAATTGTACCGCTTGAGGAGAAACTTTTTTACTTTTCAACTTTGATTAGTTTAAACGTTTCCTTGTTAGTAATCTTGTTTTGTTGATTGGTGACTTCAGAAATATTTCTAGCTTTCTTGTGGTTTGAGGAAGAGGGTAAAAGTCTATGCATTGTTAAGATTACAGCTACGATAATTAAATTAAGTCAGAAGATCACTGTCTTCTTTTTCTGCAGTGTAAGCACTAGTACTTGCTTAGCAAGAATATTATGTAGCTCATTTGTCATGATAAAAACTTAGCAATTCAGCTAGTTGGTCACGCGATCCCATCGCCGAACGTAACAGGGTATACTCTAATTCCTTAGGTTTAAATTTTACCAACATGGAAGTAATAGACTGCGATGGGCCTAACATCATTAGGTTGGTACTGTCCCAAAACCATAATTTAGAAACTACAAAAGAATTTTAATGCGCCTAAAAACAGTATTGTTACCATTAATCTAAAATCGGGATCTTTACGACTCATCAATATCAAGGTCGAATGATTTCGAATCGATTCTTTAAATCGATACGATCTATCGAGATGTATCGCGATTATATCGAGATCACGACTCGACCCGCGGTTCAATAGATTATCATATTTCTTTCGTAAAGAATGAGGCCTTTTTAATGAAAATTTAGATGTTGTTGTAATCTTGTGGAAGTATGTTCTTAGTACAATGGCTTAGATCGAGGTTGCATGTGATTAAGTTTGGGAGATAAACAGTTTTACATAATACTTATAATGTAGGTACTTAACTGAAAATTCAAAGCGTCCTGGCTAAATAACAACAACGCAATTTAAATTAGTTGATATGTGGTATTAAGCCGCACTTTCTGAGGTAAGCTCGAGGATGGGTGACTACTCTGCTTGTGCCTGTCTTAGTGTCCTGTCTCAATTTTAAAAACGGAGGATTCTCAGTAAAGTATTGTCTCCTAAACCTAGCAACCAGCAAGTACCTGTGGGCCTACACTCCATTTATAACATTAGACAATATTGGTTATCACCCTTTTGTTATTTCAATAAATACGTATAATAAACTCCGTTATATTTACCTTACATTAAAAAATAAAGTGTAGTAATTTCAATCATATGATACAATAACTGTCGTTATTTAGCCGTTATTTGTCTAATGCTATTAATAAAAGAGTATAGACAAGTGGAAATCGCTTTGACAGCGTTTGGTACCTATTTCTACAACGATTTTCAACAGGATTGGCATACTTAAGCTTTTTGGAAGCTTAGATTAATCCAATACACGTTTGACTTTGCCGTCATGGTTATCGCTGCTAGAATGTCACTTTGTCTAGTCTTTCTGGTACTTTTCTATATTGTGAGGACACCAGTACGTATGTTGGTGTTGCAGCAAAATATTGGCTCCCTCTCACCGATCACTAATTCTGCATTAGTGATCGATGCTCCCTCCTTTGTAAAAGAAGAGGTTTTTGGCCTCCAGTAAGGCAATTTGCAAGCTAGTACTATATCCCTCAGTTTTGAAGGTATCTGCCCACACAATCAGATACAAAACCTATACTTTGAAGGCCCACACTTGTATACATAGAGCTAAAGGTTGATATTGGGTATATTAATGCGGTCCGTAGGTCGCCGTACATATCTTATTTTAGATCGCGCCCTTCGCTTGGTCAGCGGGGACCTTTGTACCGAGCGCAAAAACGATTGGTTTTGTGTATTTTCAGAACAATTTTAGATAATTGTTTTTGTGGTTTCTTTGGTTGACATGACTCATTCTGCCTGGCCTTTTCCCAATCATGTTGGGGTCGGCTTCCAGTCTAACCGGATGCAGCTGAATACCAGTATTTTACATGGAGAGACTGCCTATCTAACGTCCACAACCCAGTAACTGGGTAATACGATACCCCTTGGTAAAACTGGTTGTCAGACTTTCGGGTTTCTGACGACTCGTAACGACTGTCAAAGATCCACGAATGACAGCCGGGACCAACGGCTTAGCGTGCTTTCCGAAGCACGGAGGAGTCTCGGTATGTAAAGATGGTCACCCATCATGGACCAATCCCGGCAAGCGCAGCTTAACCTGATGGATCGACCCGTGTGGCTGTTATTACTAAGCCACGAGCTCTTTTGGTTGACATGACTGTGAACTAGAAATTCTTAAAAATATTTGAAAACTCAAGATCAAATAAATAAACAGAATATCTCTTCGAGAAAAATCAAATTGATAAAAGAAAAGTTAACGAGAACAAAAACAACAAACTGCAAATACTAAACAATTGCAGTTTGTTATACCTATAGGTACCTAATTGGGGGATAGTTTTCAACAGTTAACAGCGTGAATAAAAATCTGTTTACTTAAAATGGACATCGGCGAATTGCATTAGCATATTATCATCAATTTATTACACAATATTAATATTATTTATTTGAGAAATAAAATTTGACATCCAACCATTTAGTGCAACACAAAGCCAGGAGTGATATTATGACATGCTAATTATACTATTGACAGATATATTATTATTCAATCCAGTCATTTACGTTTGAAAATTAAGTAATTTTTTCTGTTACCCTTACATCTTACCCAACGTTGACCGCACTTATCTAATCGTGAGGTATGTTCTTATTATGTCCGTTTTTTGCCGACGCCCCCCGCATGGTTACACTGACTATTACTCAAATGGGTACCCCCCCATTCACTACTACCCATAGAATCTTCCAGCACGCGTAGCATGACCACCGTAGAAACGGGTTTTGTCGACGGAAATGACAGATTGTAGAAATATTTCTATCGTTTGAAGCATGGCGATGTCAAGACTGAAGAGAAGAAATGTTTCTATTCTTCAGTCGACAAAAGTCTACAATGCTAAGCATGACGACCAATTTTTCTCTACTTTTGACACTTGGGGATAGAAATATTTCTTCTCAACAAGTGTCAAATTGTCTACATCACATTAGACCTAGACAAGCGATTCTATTGACTTTTAACCAACTTCCCAAAAAGTAGGAGGTTATTAATTCGGTTGTATTTTTTTTTTTACCTCGCTACTCTGTCATTTATGAACCGATTTGGAAAATTCTTTTTTTGTTTGAAAGGGTATACTTCCCAGCTGGTTCCATTGTCGTCAGGTCAGGATCTGATAATGGGATCCTGGAGAAATCGAGGGAACTCTTCAAATATTATAGGCACACCTATATCGATTTAGGTATTTTTCATAGAAACTCGTGCATTTAGTGTCGCCGCAACGGGCCACCGGCCACAATCACAAAACGCCGCCACCGGCATATTTCCTGTAGTTTTCATACATTTTATATGGACTCGCCGCACACGGTTGACGCTGGGCCACCACTTCGTAAGCGCCATTTCGTGAAGTGGAATTGATGATGAAAGCCACGAATAGCCATCGGAACTACTCAATAATAAGTATTTCACGGGTTGCGATTCGATAACTTTAATATGGTTGCCAAGCAATTTATGCTCGTCACAATGCATATTATTATGGTTAATTGGTGCTGATGGTGAAGTACCAGGAGAACTGCTCAACAATTAACATCGAGAAAGAAGACAGAACTACGGAGGCTACATGAATCTAGAATTCGCCAATATTATCTATTAAGTACTTAACACATTTTGAAGCACAACATAACAAAAACTAATTATGTGGAAATATCACAACATTGATTGTGACTTTTTATGACCGTGCTTTTTTCAGACCTATTCTTAAATAAAACACATAAATATTGCTGTCCTTTATTAAATAGTTAGGTATTTGAAATAATAAACAGTTAACATTATAAGTACAAAGATGTTAAGAGATGTAGTGTAAAGATGGCTAGAAAGGAGGTGGCTTTTGATTGACATGACGGCATTTAGATGGAAGGAGACTTGCTGCGGCGACCCAAATAATAAATAAATTTTATCTTATTTTGTTCAATTTTTGGGGCCCATTTTAATATGTTTTGCCTTTCGGGAACTATGTAATCTGAAACAAAAACAAAATTACTTATTTATCATTGAGGGGATACAGGCGATGCTTTGGAGCTTTGGCTCATGACACCGATAAGAAATGCTCAACAAAGAGAGGTACACCAAGTTAGTAGGTAGCATTACTATTTACTACATACCTACAGAACTTACCAATGGCTACCTCAAGGGGACCCCTTTCGGTGTTTCGGCATAGTCAGGAGCATAATGAATATGCTCTGAGAAGGCATCGGCGCTGGTGTACGCTTCCATGCATTACGCATTTTGTTCAGGTAGGTAGTAGGTTACAAAATTATTAAATAAAATTACATACCGTACATCACTGTTCCAAAGTCTGGCCCATATTCAAGCAACATTTACTGCGGACGAACCCACTCCTCATCTTGGCCTTCTTGCCCATTATTTATTTACTTTGTTTGCTATTATTTTCACAAATTAAATCAATCAGTCGACCCGACAGCCGAGTCGACACAGAATAAAAACATAACGTTTTGTTGTTGCTTTGAGTTACGTTCAAAAAGTCTTAAAACATGGCATTTGACACATTTTTTCTGATAACGAAACGTAAATATTATCGTAAAATTCACAACTTATCTTCATCACTAGCTACCTCCCCGTTGCTATGGAAAGATTAAATATGACTTTGTCTTCATAGAAACGCGAGTCTACGGGTCGCCCAGGGGTCGCCCCGTGCTCGGGCAGAAGAGATGTCAAGTTGGATAGAAAGAGCTTTGTCTATTCTTGGAAGAGAAGAGATAGAATTGGTCATGCTACGCGTGCAGGATAGTTTAAGTACGAGTTTTTGGCACATCCGAAGGGAAATTGAGTTAACTTCCTGTATTTTAAAAATCCGCTCCTATAATGGTGCTAGAGAGGCTCAGTTAAAGCCTCTTTACTATAAAATGTAATAACCAAAGCTATTCAGGCAGTATTGTAAAAAATACGATCGAACTTTAATATGATAGACCATCGTCAAGGACCAAAGCGAATTCTATCATTCAAGATAGACATATATTATACCTATAAATGTATAGCCTCGGTACAGCCTCTGGGTTCGATTCCCAGGTCGAGCATGGGTTTTTCCATCTGGAATTTCTCAGTAGCAGCCCGGAATCTGTATTTGTGCCCGGTTACTGGCAATAATATCGCCCCCTTTTACATAGGTCTTAAACATAACTGGCGAGATGTGGGTGTACTGAAGGTACGACTCTGGCTAGCCCTTCGGGGATTTCAGGATTGTTATGTTATGTATAGCCTGCAGTATAGGATAATTATAAAAGTACTCGGGTTTAACTATATAATAGTATGTCCCATTGTAGGTCTTATCACATGCCTAATAATTTGGTATGTCAGTCTGGTGGAAAACATAGTTACAACGCGTAGATCCCAAATTAAATAGTAATAAACAGTAGATAATAAGATGATATAATATTGGACGGAAAGACGTAACTGCAGTACCAAATGCTGCAGTTCTTCAGCCTTCAGCTGAAATCTGGGAACTGCGCCATCATTATTCTAGAGACAATATAACGAGAACTTCGATATTATTATCATGAATAAAAAGGAAATAACATACATTCCTCCATTCCCTTTGATCATACGTAATGTCCGCCAACTATTCATACACAGCCCTTCACATTAAACTTAAAGTTCATGTTCCTTCACGTCAGACATCAAAGTCACTGAATGAATCCTTACATTCTTGCAATAGATCTATTGATTGACAATGGAGACTACCGAACGACCCCTTAATAATGCATTTACAATACTAAATAGGACTCTAAAGCAGCAAGTATTAGGTTGAAAGTTGCTTGAGAATTGAGGCTACTATCTTGCCACCTAGACATTCGGCTGGCAGTCATAAAACAGCCTGTTTTCATAAAACTATTTACTACAATGTTACAAAAACTCCTGCAATATCAATATTCAACTTTATAACTGAAACGTTATAGCTGAAAATGGTTTAGCAAGTCTTGCCAGGGGTTAAAAACATTTGCTTGTACTATTCGAGTCCGTCAAAAAGATTTATATGACAAAATAAGTTTTTTTTTATTGAGCTATTGAGTCGTTTTTTTATTGATTTCCAATGTGTGCTGTGTAGTTATTTTTATTTTATTTACGGCCCATTACCTGTGGCGTTGTGTTATTTTTATGTTTATAGTCTAATTTAGTGCGTACCTCGAAATCGTAGAATAACGATGACATGGTTTTTATTATTTCCTTTTTTGTACTTTTTCTTGTAAACAAATAAGTTTGATAATGGTCTAGGAAATAAAATATATTATGTTACAATTTAAGTTTAACGTCTTTTTATTGCGAACTTACAGAAGATAAAGCAGAGCTAATCCTCTTACAGTTTCTCTCACAAGGTTGCGGATACCATTTAAGATAAAAAGTAAAATAACCATCTTTCATCTCCTCTCTAGCAATGATTAAAACAATTCATGAAATAAAAAATCGTCTAAGATCCATCAACAAATTACTAAAAAACACAAAAAAGCGAAGCTCCTCATTTCTCCAGTCCATATAAGCATTCTGTATACTACTTTTAATCTTAAAATTTAAAAAATCTCGACGCCAATCCTTTTAAGTTTGTAAATCGAAGCACTGTGCAGGCTTCATTTGACTGACGGCAACCAGAACGTCTTGACTCCTGCCTTTCCCAAGTTTCGCTCCTTAGAACTTGATTTTACTTGGAACGGGAGAGGGACGGAAGGTCAGGTTATGGGAGCCAAAATGTATGCAAGCGATCCGATGGCTTATATAACTTGAGCCCTCATGTTGAACCTTTTCCCGTTGCTGTAGAACGGATGCAAAGGATTTGTGGGAGGAGTGGGAGGTAATGTAATTCTGGGTACTGCAAGGATCCTTGTACAATGAATTGCATTAAGCGACAGGGCCTCTACGAGCTATGAATGCTCTTAATGTATGGATACGATTTGATCGCTCCGGGCGTTTAGTGCTGTGGACGGTGATCGAGTTGTCGATAAATCTGTTGAATCTAGGTAGGTATGATGTATTAGATGGATACCAGCGTCATCAGCAAGAGTCAATTTATCCATCGGCTATGGCCATGCTTTTCATGTCATGGATAGTTCTGTCCAGTTGTTGACACCATAACAGAATGAAAAAATCCAAATTTGAAGTCAAAGAGTATGATGATGAGCTTAATCCACTGTATGAATTCCATAATTGACTTCGATGTTAACAGCATCAGACTTCGCGACCCCTAGTCTTTAGGGAGAAAATTATTATCCTTTATTACAATTATTATCAAAACTGCCTATTTCAAGTCAATTGTATCCTCACTAATTATATTCAAACCCGCTCATGTGTGAGCTCTTGCAGTAAATAATTCACTTACCCAGAATAATAAAAGGGTAACTCCAAAAGCTCATTACCGTTCAACCAAAGAAACTCGACCCGAAAAACTAGAAATTTAGGGTAAGTACGTAAGCCCGCTTATTTTTTATACACGAATAAATAAGAAAGGATTCAAACAGGCTCCCAAAGATACTGTATCGCATTGTACTGACCCTCGGCTCACAAAAGGATTCTTGAAAAACTTATTCTATTAAAGAATTATCTCATTTGTTGGATATCTTTTGGGTTATTTGTTCCTTTTCAGATTATTTGGAGCAATGATTATTAGAATATTCATACGATATTGTCGAGGTTATACATTTTGTTAACTGCAGTGTGATTTACTATAGTAATCTGGTCTTCGATTTAGGAGCTTTTAAAAAATCGCGCGGACTAATTACTTTCTAAACATGCACTACCGGGTTTAAATCAACGATCATGTCATCTTTGCTCTCAATATCATTGTCATTTCCTTTATTAATCTTTTCACTTAGTTAAGATGCAGTAAGGGTATTTTTTTGACGTGCAGGGGCCGGTAGCTAGTAAGCTAATAATCCTAGACAAATGATACTACCCCCTTTAAAAGGGCCAGCACAATATTCGTCTACTTATCGATCAGCATGCGCGGCACGGCACTAGTCGGCGAAAGCTCCAAGTCACGATTGGTTAGCTTACACAAGGATATTATTATTTCTTGCCGTTTCGTACCGGCAACACATTTTTCAGTTTTATTTTATAACAACCAACAATGTTGATTTTTATGTGCATGCGTTATAACTTCACTGGGATTATGAAGGCTTAATACTGTTATCTTTAAAAGCGAATGGATTAATGATAATGCAAACATGCTTTATGGCATTAAATCTGGGCTTTGTACCATCACTTTACCCACATAAAAATAAATGATGATGATAGTTTTTTTAACTTATAATTATAGTTGATGATGATCTCGTACCCTTGCCGTCTCATCATGATGATGGTATACTTAAAAATTAAGTGGGTTCCAAGGTTTTTAGGTCCTGCCAAAAATAAAAATGGACCCATTCACTGTCATGCCGCACCATATGAATAAATTACTATGACTACCTTATACTCTTCTCCATCAATTTGCGTGTATTCCTATCAGCTGATACCCACAAAAAGCTCCATATTAAACACTGGTTGCCTGAGGGTTCTTGCAGAAGTCATTTGATGCCGTAACATGTTGTGCTCAAAGGCCTTTGACATGGAACAGGTTTATAAGCCCAATGCCTACCTGTTTCACACAATAGTCCATTGCTCTGAGCCTGTACATATAGGAGCGATCAGCTGTTACGGCCTCATTATTTGCTGTTTGTTTTATTTTGGGTCCTTAGAGCCTGTGGTCCTTTCAGCATTTGGTTTGTTTGAATCAATTGATTGAATCGGAATGACTATAGTTTTTTAAGGAGCATTGATCTTTTGGCAGATGTCAACTTAAGGTATTTCGATTTTTGCATCATGTCTATGATCTTAATGTACTTTATCAATAACTAGCGTCACCCACCTGATATCTTTATACATTATTGCTAATACATGTTACTCAGTGATAATATAGCATTCTACTGATGAAAGAATTTTTAAAATCGGTCTAGTATATAGTCTTCGAGTTTATTACAAACAAAAATGCAAACAGACAAAAATACAAATCTTTTCTCTATATAATACTAGTGTAGATGACATGTACACTGTTATAATTCTGAAAAAAAATTACATGCCACTTGTTATCTAGAACATGGTGACCTTTATTGCCAATTTAAAACGTAATTTACGTCCCATCTTCAAGGTCTTTGATACTATCAAACAGTTCTTAAGGACAACTTACGTCATAGGCAACTAAAGCATTACTTCCCTCCGATTAAGTCGAGTAAGCAAAAACAATTCGTAACCTTAACATTGCTATTGTTTTAACACAATACAATTGCGTACACGCATGTAGGCCGAATAGCTTGCGTTTGCCTTAAAAATATACTAGTTACGTTGGCAAAATTTATTTTGCTACTCAAAAGCTAAGTTTTGGATCTTATTTTGTTGCATTAAAGACCATTTTTATTTGGTCTTTATGTATAGATGTGTTTGAAATATCTTTGCATTTGATTACCTATACAATTTGATTTGCTCTCAATCTAAAGTAAAAATCTAAATAGCGTAATAAATACGTTTATTGTATGTTTATTGAATATTTGTTATTTCGAGAACTATACCCATGATCTATGGGTGACTTTAAGATATCTTCGCGCTCTTTATACGGCTTCGGGTCAACAGAATTATAAATGATATCGCCAAGAACATCAGAATTGTTCAGAGACATTTATCGGATTTATAGTTTACAGACTGTATAAATAATATTGTAACCCTGTGATTGTCGAAGGGTTAATGGTAGGTGAGATTTACAATGGGAGGTTCACATTTACTTTGTTTGTATTGGTTTTATACCGCTACGTGGAAGAAAGCTTCCTGTTTGCTGCAGCGGAATATTTCTGTGATCTGCGTTGTGATTGAGGCATGAAAACCCGAAGTTTCGTATTTTTACAGGTCTTAGCTAGAAATAAAATTGATAAGAAACAGATTTTGCTTTTTTCTGGTTTAATGCCGCACTGGATCAACAACTATCCATCTTCACATGGTGTGACTTAATACCAGATGGATGTAAATAAAAACTTATATACCTATAATAAAACAAAACACTATCCCAATAATAGAATGGCTACAGCTTTTATCCCTTTTGCTCTAAACAAGCTCAGATGCACCACAATTCATTATCGTCACGTCACACAACCGACAAGTCACTAGCTTATGAAAACACTCCACATGTTGACACTTCTAAAGAAACAAATATTTCCTTAATTTCCACTACCACCCGAGAAATCGGGAACACCACGACAAAAACTTATTCATCATAGTTTGAGAAGTGTTACTAGTTAAGTGCACGGCAAACAGGGGGTACAAACAGCCAGCCATGATGAATGGCCCGCGAGATAGATAGGGTTAGGTGAAATACTGAGAGTTTTAGCACCACTCAATGGAGGGACTTGGGACCAATTGAATACGTGTTTTGGAAAATGGGGTGGAAAGGACCAGCTCTGAACTTGTCCACTACGGCGACAGCAGCTAAGGAAAAAAAGCTCTGGGTCTGTTTCCTAATCCAAAACCCGCAACATTACTAATGACTATAATTATTATATTTGACTTTTCTGAGATCTTGAGATCTTGTGTTATAAAATTGTCGTAGTGGCTCAAATGATCAATTTTTGGTTACGATATACTGACCAGAAGTGATTTGAGGAGACAAACATTGTTTTTTTAACATTGACATTGTGACCATCGCAGTACTAACTGCAGATGTGTCTAATTCCAATTTTTGCGTGCTAAAATAATGGCATGCAAAGATGTACCCAACTCCGCACAAACCGTAGCCTCACAGCAGATAATCTATCATAGAATCTCGTACAATCTGAGTAGATTAAACGCTGGTAACGTATTTATTATAGCTCGCATTCAGTCTAACAATACGGTTCGTTTGTTCGAGCGAGTCGACTGTTGCAAGAGGTCACAACGTACGCTTTGAACCACAAGTCGATCAAACTGCGACGCATGGAAGGCAGGCACGTTAGGTACCTATAGGACTGAGGTGGATATGGATTATATAGGTACCTTTAAGGTAAACAACATAGGCGTTGTTACTTGCAAACATGAAGCTAAATAGTAAGCTTTAACCGACGAAAAAGTAGGAGATTCTCAAGTTGAATCAAAATCCATAGAAATGAACGTTCATCTGCTGTTTTCATTAAATTTTTCGATAATGTGTTCGTTCAGACATTCCACTTCGAGTGAAAGACAAAAATGAACAAAAAGGGAAGCGTATGATATCTGCTTTACCATTGATAAACATTGCATTCACTAACTAGACTCCAAGAAAAGTATAGTGTTTGTACATTAGACCATCCTGTGCGTCGTTCCGCACAGGTTGTCAAAGTATACCGAAGGTAGCCTTGATTATAGCACTTGTTAATACGAGTTGCTGTCCTCGTCCTGTCATTACGTACTTACTCACTGTCATTCATTTGTCATTTTTAAACATAGCTTGAAAATTACTGGGGCGTTTTGAAAGGTAAAATTGGGAGGGGGTGTCTGTGCGCATGTAATGCACGATGGAGGGACAACGACATCGTAACGAAAACTTTTACCATGGATTCAGTGCATTGTAATTCTAGATCATCAACGAAATTTAACGTCGGCTCTTTTTAATCAAATCTGCTGTACCATCATTTTGATCGTGAAGGTATTGCCATTTTGTATAGAATAGCGGTGTTTTTGACACCAAAAAATAGTTAAAAATAATCTATAGTGTCTAATAAAATCTGTCAATTATCGTAGCATTATGCTGAAATAGAAGCCTTTTTGGCCTCGCACAGGTTTTCTTTATTTTTATTTTTTTGTTTTCACTATTGTGTTAGTTTTAAAATGTTTTTTTTCCCTAATTTTGTTAGTTTTAATGTTCTTTGTTTCATTGGTGTATTTATTAGTATTTTATTTAAAATTATGCATGTCCAAATTTTTTTTCTTTCTTTCTAGTATCATATGTATACTGAATGATGGCGCTACTAAACGTTTCTGTAACCTTCAGCAGCTCCATCAGTCGCAAATTGTTGGGGGGCAAAGAGTTTCAAGTCATCCATGTAAAGGAGGTGAGATATTACCTGACCTCCTCTTCTTAACGGATAGCCTAGATCTGAATCTTCCAGCAGTGTGCTTAAAGGATTCAAGGCTATAAGCAAAACCAATGCGGACTCAAACTATCGCTCTGAAATATTCCCCGGGCGATCCTGATCGGTTCATCGATTCCGCCGATCTGTCGACATCCTGGATAGAGAAGGACCGTTCTCCATTGCTCCATACACGACATCAGGAATACTCGTCGCTCGAGCTCGACGAAACTACCGCGGCCGGTGTCGCCACAATGTTCACGGTGGTGCTGAGATCCGGCGGCGGCTAGGCGATGATGACCGAAGAGTCCGAAGGTGGTGGGCGTCTTCGTACTTGGTTTTCATCATCATTATTGTTTCATGGTCGGCTAGCCTTTTCTTTCTGTTCTGATAATTATTTTATTTTTTTCATGTTGTTATTGTGTAATGTCTTTCATTGTTGTGCTGTTATTTCTAAAGGTTTTATTATTTTTTCGTACTTTCTGAGACTAAGGATATAAATGAATAAGGAAAATGTGAGATATGAAAAATCTGATGTTTGTTGACTTGCCAGTGCTGCCAGCTTTATTGCCAGCCAGCTGCATTGAGACAACATTTAACTTTTATTTAATACCTACATTTAAAAAAAATGAAAGAAATAATCATAGTATCTACCTACATATTAAATTGAGTAAGTGGAACATCTATATCTATACTTATAATAAATCTGTAGAAGTGAAAATTCTGTACATTGAAAATATCAAAAAAATTAATGGCAGGGGTGTTACTAGACCGACACTGAACCCAAAAATTTGATTATAATTTTTTTTGTCTGTCTGTCTGTCTGTCTGTCTGTTTGTTCAGGCATCACGCAAAAACTACCGGTTCGATTACGATGAAACTTGGTATAATTATTCTTTAATATCCTGGGCACCACACTGGGTACTTTTTATCCCGGAAAAGTATCCTATCCTACGGTTGGGGGGTGTCAAAGTTTGTATGGAAGAATTTTAACGCGCTGTCCGATTAACTCGAAACTCAATATTTATACTTAAACCCAAAAATGAAGAATAACGTGTATCAGGATTTTTCGAAATTCAACCCCTAAGGGGGTAAAATAAGGGATGAAAGTTTGTATGAAAAATCTTATTCCTTGAGGTAATAAACATGAAACTGCGCACGAATAGTTATCTAAATAAATTGTAAAGTTTGTAGTTTTTTGTTTTTCTAAATACCCCCTAAAGGGGGGTTGAGGGGTGTCAGTGTTTGTATGGATATTTATACTTAAAACCCATGGGGATGTATGGGGTAATTTCCGACACACACGCGGGCGAAGCCGCGGGCAGCAGCTAGTTATGAATAATTATACATGCTCAGTTTGTTTTGTTTATTTATTCTTGGAAGCGACGCTGATTAAGAATTTAAGACAGGTATCGGCCTACTTTAGAAGTCAGGGTTTCATTTTCTGAGATTTTGGCACATATTTAGTACATCTTACTACTGAAAACTGTTTTGTATGGCTTTGAAATAAATTAAATTCAATTACTGGTAACTTGTATATAGGAAGATGGTGTAATAAAAACTGTAACAGGAACTTTTCTCGAAGCCTATATCCAGACAGCACGGCACCGCACAGTTTACCATTCTTCAGAAACCTTCATTGATTCTCAGATTAGTCAGCTTACGTTAGTAAACGGTTGTTTTGAAAATAATCCATTCTTCAGAAAGATGCGCGATAACTCAACAAAGTTAACACTTCAGTTTACCGACTCCGTTACATCCCTATTCTGAAACCATAGAGTTACAAATTGGCGCGTTATTTTCAATTCCTTTTTTATATCGACTGAACACGGAAATGTTGAATGAACTTCAGTTCCTTGCTTGCGTGACTCATAGTAGAGTATCGAGTGACGGATTCTCATAACAAGGCATTGGTAATGGTAATGACCAGCACGTGGACGTCAACATTACCTATCTACTGCTCCAGAAAAAGTTCATTAAGTGCGTAATATTGCATTGTATACAAACTACACAATCGATTCGTATGACAGTCATGAATGCAAAACATGTGCTTGATTTCTGGGTTATTTTGGCCTGTTATGGTTTTATTCAATGTATGAGCTGTGAATCGCGAGTTCGTGACTTATTTCATGAGCTGACTTTGGCTTGATGGATTCTGGAAATGTGAAAAATCTTTTAACACAATCTATAACTAAATTGATAATTATGATTGTTACCAGATTATAGACAACGCTGACGCAGGAAGAACTTCATGATTAGGCAGTACTCAATACAAAAAAAATAAAAACGCATTTTTTTAGAAAATGTAAGGATTAATTCCTGCAGTGAGCAGAAAAGTCTCTCTTGGTCTCACTCCTCATCCTAGACCTGATCCGACAAAGTAAACTCTACCAGCAAAGACTTAGAGTTCGGAGCGCGCAAGCACCACGACGTCAACTTAGAGATAATTATTATTATGCTAAAAGTTATCGTTACGATGTTCCCTTCCACCGTGTATGCGTGATTGCAACGTCTATAAGGGCCGAAACTGCGTTAAGCGGACGCCCGCGCGGTTCTATACAAAAGTGCTCCGCGCGGGCTGCCCGCGCGGAGCACTTTTGTATAGAACCGCGCGGGCGTCCGCATAACGCAGTTTCGGCCCTAACAATGACGATACAAATATAAACAAATAGATCAACCACTAAAATTAAGCAAAGTAATCCGGTTATCAAGACCCTATTTTCCAAAATAATTTATTTCTCCGATCAGTTTAAGAACGTTTACGGGTTATTATGCACATATACATAACAGGAAAATAATGGCCTCATAAGTTCCCTAAATTGCTTAATACATGAAGTTCCATCAATCAACATCGACCTTCATTCAGTTCGCCATTAAAACACATTACCGATTCATTATGATGAGCAAGGAATCGCTTATAAAAGTCGGTAGCTTATAATCTGCTAAACTGCTAACATTTTAATGAAAATAAGCACTTTAAAGTTCACGAATTTTTCAGTATTACCCCCACGCGCCTCACGATTCCCTCGACGTGGAGTCCCGCTACGTCGAGTCGCCTTTACGTCGAGTCACCGCCACGTCTACTTGTACTTCTGTCCTGCCTGCCTGGTGTCGCCTGATGATGTTTATTATGATGATGAACTGCCTGGTGTTGCCTCGTCGAATATGACGAAAGGTACAGTCAACGAAACAAATTATTCAAATCATAATATTTTTATTTATTTTGACAATCATTGTAACAACTTAAAATTACCGCTTTTTACGTACCTAGACGGTGACCGCGACTTATATACGTAAAATGCGGTAGAAGGGCGCGTCAGTTTAGAGTGGACAAGCTACACATGTTATACATATAGGTACCCATACCTCTGCCTAACCTTTTGGGGATTACAGGCGTGATGTTATGTTCTAAATTTTTCAGTCGATGTCACACTGTTAATCGACTTCGTTGTTGATCGACTGATTTTCCGTACCGTACATTATCTAGAAGTATCATTATATCTATAAAAAATAAAATATTATCTGCTGTCATGATGAATAGAATAAACCCGGGGAAGTGTACACTGATAAGTTCATAAATAGACGATTAAAAATCAAATAACAGTAACTATAACTGCGTTTGAATCATTAGAGGAAATATTTAGTAAATAAACTACTATTCTCATTCAAAATCGTCAGTTTTCTTTACTGTACAAAAATCTTACAAAAAACCCCGTCTCGTTCTCGTCCCGTCCGTTCTAAATCCCACTGTATTTTATAGTCATTTTTCTTACTCGACAAGTAATAAATCAAATGTTCGTTACATTACTCCGATTGAGTGATTCCATTACAGTTTTTTGCATAACGATTATTATTTTATTGTAGTTTTTCGCATCCCTAGCGTTGCTTTTATCGAATAATAAATCAAATGGTGATGCAGTATTTATTGGTAACTTCGGATTATTTTGTTGAAATGTTACTCGTCTGGTTTTTTGGCGTCGTGTGTTTGTTATTGAGTTACTGGTATTATGGAGGATGGTAGGATTATGGAATGTTAAGGCTTTTACATTTACAGGATTAACTTTTGGTTTCTGAAAGCTTGATCAGTGAATGTGATGGAAAATCTTATGTAGGTAAGACGTTGGGATTCGTTGACTTAAGATGACGAATTAGATACGAATCAATCAATCTCCCTAGCCTTTTCCCAACTATGTTGTGGTCGGCTTTCAGTCTAACCGGATGCAGCTGCATACCAGTATTTTACATGGAGACTATCCCTGCCTATCTGACCTGCACAACCCAGTAACTGGGTAATACGATACCTCTTGGTAAGACTGTTTGTCAGACTTTCGGGCTTCTGACGGCTCGAAACGACTATCAAAGATCCACGAATGACAGTCAGGACCAACGGCTTAGCGCAACGGCCAGTCTCGGTATGTAAAGATAGTCACCCATCCACGGACCGACCCCGGCAAGCCTAGCTTAACCTGATTGATCGACCCGTGCGGCTGTTATTACTTAGCCACGAGCCCCTCAACGAATTAAACACGAATAAAAACCGAAAGTATAATCGTCTGAAAATCAGCATTTTCTAAAAATGAACATATGAGTAGGCAATAGTTGAATACTATCCTTCATCGCTTCTATTAAAAAAATGGAACGACAAACCCGCAATGTAAAGCAAAAACTCGAATTACTTACTATTAATTTCAGTCTTATTAGCAATAACAACAAACCCACTTAGAGGAAACACTAACCAAGTAACCACACATCCCACTTACATCGTACTACGACCACATATAATCAGTTCACTTATCACTATCACCCTCTAATCAGTAGTGAAGAAAGCTGATAAATAGCTGCCCACCTGGCCGAGATTATTTGTTAGCGACAGAGCAGCTTGTAATCAAAGGAAAACATCGGGTGTGGCAACAAATTGTTGGTGGTGCGAGTAGGCTGTGACTTTGCAGAAATTATAAGCTTTAAAAGGTGGTTGTTATTTTGTTAAATGATAAAAGGTCTGTTAAAAGCATACGTTTTTTGTTGGAGAAGTCATTTACTAAGTTTTTTCACAGAATATTGAGTCTTAAAACAAAGGCTAGGAACAACTATTTCCAACCCAAACAAATGCTTTTGCCGTTCGGAAATCAAATCCACGACCAGCACTCTAATTGCGTAATCACAATCTGTATGATTTTGAAGAATATTTCTAATCCATTGCTTCATATGTTCGGAAAATTTGTCTGCTCAACAACGTAAATAGCGCAATGAACTGTTAGTGTGTGCCATTCCGTTATCATTGCAATACTACCTATATCACCATGTATTGTACCCATATTTACAAATATATCTTTATCTACAATAATATAATAATCGTGCCGAAAAAACAGAGCTTTTTGACTTCGCCACATTCATGTATTTTTTTAACTCTAGTTAAATTGTTAAGCTACGAAAATGTAGATTTATACTATTTTTTAGATTGTGATATTTAAACTTCCTGCCACAACCATAACCCCAAACTCTACGACGGAGACGTTTAAAAAACCCACTAAACCATTCCCAGTCAAGCCAAGATCTCATGAAACGTTTCCCAAAGTAATGACTGAGCACGTTTCATGGCTACATAAAAGTCTGATGACAATTTACGTGTCACACCGCCATGCCGCCATGCTCCATGCTTTTAGCGTCTTGTAAAAATTTATGTTCTATCGAGTTATGAGGTCGCCAGTATGGATCCTGATTGCTTCCATTTTGTGCCGGGAATTTAAATTTTGGATTAGAAGTGAGGATTCTCCTGATGTTGGTGGAACTTGTCACAGTGAAAAGCTTTTTGTGTACCCTTTTTTTTTGTCTTTCCATTGAGCTTTTGAACTTAGGATTTGCTGTGAGTTTACCATTTTTTGCATCTGAGCCGTAATATAATCGATCTTTAATAGGAAAGAGGACACTGGAAACTGCTGCGGTATTAAATGACACAATTTTCCAAAGTATCACCAACGTTTTCAGTAAACGTTAGTCTTAAATCATTGTTTCAAGTGATCACTTTGCCTCTTTTAAAAAAAAAAAACAGAATTACAAAACGTGTCATACACATCACAACGACGCTCTAATATTCTGATCTTTACTTCTTATCCTGCCCCTTTAAGGTCTGGGACCAATGTATCGACTGTGACTTTAAGAGCGTATATTTAAAATATTTACGAGTTTAGTACATTCTTTAAAGTTTACGCTTGTGCATTTCTAGGTTCAGGACCAGATATGAATATTAATGGGATTAGGAAAATAAGAATACACAGAAGAATTTCTAGGATATTTACGTTATTTAGTGTTATAGGAGTTCGTGTTGTAATGGAGGTTGCAAATAACAACTTACTGTTAGCACCAATATGTTTGCTTTATCCATTACCATGTATATGGTGGGTTATGGATTGAGCGATTAAAAATATTTTTTTGGCGTTTTCTACAATAGTATAAAGATTTAGCATGGCTGCTTTGAATGCTTTTTTGCTTCTATGTGAGATTGGAGATTATAATATGAGAGTCTGAACATTTATAAATGAATATTTTGCAATTTGTTGTTTTTATTGTAGAAACAAGGAAACACAAATTGCAAAATTTATTGTCAGTAAATTCCGCTCAATTTTCATCACACACGCAGACTTCAAACCAAAAGGTGTCTGTACACTTTCGTAAGACCGTCATATACGGGAGAATTCCCATAAAGTACACCACACCAAATTACACTGGCGTTCAAAATAACTCGGCAATGATATAGCGCCTTTTAAGGCCGTTGATGGTGTGCTAGTGGCATGCACTGTAATTCTATGTGAAAGTGGTGTACACTTTAATTTGATCCGCAGTGGATGTGAATTTACGGAGCACGTGTGAAAAATAGAAACTGCACTTAAGTTCAGGAGCATGACTTGTTGGTTCGAAGTGGTTGTTACGTAAGTGAGAAGGCTGTGGAGTGTTAGGCAGAGAAATAAGTTCATATATACGCGTATAATAATGGCTGGTACAGGTAGACAGTCCACTAAGCTTTTTAGACTTTGATTGCGATATTAGTCTGTCATCACCCAGAGATAAATAAATAAAGAAAATTTTTATCTATTATATACAAATTTATCAGAAAACCAACTAAAAAATTCATAACAAAATCACTTTTCAAGCAGTGAGAAGCAGATAATGGCAGTTATTTTTAATTCAATCTCAGATAGGTATGATACTACTTACTGCATCACATCGCTTGAAAAGTGATCTTGTTTTGAAATCTTTAGTAGTTCTTGGAAATCGGGTAAAAAGGTACTGTTTTAAAACTACACCAATACAAAACATGACTGATGTCATAACAGATTCTAATTTATGCAGTACCCAGGGATACCTCAACGACCATGCCACTACCTTGTACCCTCATCTTAATGAGCTGTAGGAATCAGTGCGATCCCGTGACCCTGATAATCGGGACACTATTAGCATCGGATGAACGAGCCAGGGATAATGCCGTAATGAACCACGGTTCACAGCCTGATTGATGATCGAGGTTTGATGTTATTAGCATAGGTAGATACTGGGTATAGCATAAACAACATAACAACGTTTTGGAGGTTTTAGGGCGTTGATTTTGTTTTTAGGTGCAAAGAATCGATAATCGTGAAAAACAGTGTGTAATCCTATTTTATTTATTGTTTACCTATTACCTATTTTATTTACCTGTTTTACTACCTCTATATTTAAAATTTGATTTTATTTATTATCTAGGTCCTGCCCGTGGCTTCGCCCGCGTGTTCCCTCATTCTTTTCTACTCCTTATAACATCAGCTATCTGCCAGTGAAAATTCCGTCAAAATCGGTAAAGCCAACAACAGTATAGAACCTGATGACTTCCTACACGAGGATCCTCCAAAGAGGATTTAGTTCGACGGGCCACGATCTCAATGCATTGTGCACAGTGTATCTTATTCCGCTCCGTTTGTATTTGCATACTGTAGCTAGGTGTACGTAGGCTGCGTTGTTACTTTAGGCTGTAACACATTATGTGGTGATCCGATTTCGAGAGGTGTAGGAAGATTAAATGTGCTTTTGGAAAGGGTTTCGGCTGATTTGAAATTTAAAGGAAATCAGAATGTTTGGCACTTTATTTAGTAGCAGTATTGTCTCATCAGATTCTTAATAATAATACTTTATAGAGGTAAAATTTGTGAGTTTATATGTGGGGAGTAATCTTCGGAACTGCTGATCCGATTCCGAACTATTCTTTCACTAACGGGAAGCCAGTATTGCCGAGAGTCATAGAATATATGTTTTATGTGAAAACAAGTTTCACGAAGATTTTAATGAAAGAATTTGCAGAAGCTAGTTATACTGTAATTTTAATTTAATATACAAGAGTCTAGGTATGCCTTTGAATACAGACAATACAAGAAGCTGTGTCAGTTGTAGTAAGTTTGGCAATTCTAGGATTGTGTGAAACCAGTAGTTCTTAGTCAGTTATGTTTTGAAGCTGATCATTTCTGTTGATATTATTTTACAATGGCCCTGGGACATAGACTACAAGTTTAGTGGGTTTGCAGGTATGAACAATCTTATCCGAATGCTGTTTAGCTTGTGGATCTAAGGTGACCTGTCTTCCACGACAACTTGTAAGTAGGATTATAAGCTGCTTCTGCTTTTCAGCAAAACTGCATACACAGTTTTGACTATTATTACTGAAGTTGCATTTGTTGCTGTTAATGCTCTAGATATCGTTTGTTCTTGCAATTACTACATACTCCTGCTCATGAACTTTCTCATGGGACTGTTAAGTAACCGTTTACTTCTGAACACTTCTTTTGATTATAGAGAAGGGATCAGTAATTCCCAAAATAAGCTGAGCTTAACAGATTGCATTCATTAGTGGTCTCATTATGTCTAAGGACTTGCCGACTCTATGGTACTCATAAAAGGCCACTAGATGAATGTTCTTGTACACCTGAATATCGTATTGCTTCCTCCAATCCACCTGCCGAAACGGCTATTACGATATTAATGCAATATTCCTTGAATATCCTTAATAGCAGCGGTTTCTGGTAAAAGCTCGTATCCTTTGGCCTGATAAGCCTGTATATATGCACATATATTAACATTTCATTCATTATCTCTATCGTTCGCACATTCTCATAAAACACCAATTTACTGGCAAGATATCGTTATCCCGAATTCAATAATTGCCATTGTTAATTTGATATTTACTGAACGTTCATTTTGCTTGGTAAAAGTATGATTTTAATCATTACGATTATTATGCAGGCAATGCAAGTTTCATAGCGGTTATAAGCATCCAATTTCTGTGATAAAGATCGTGGGCTCAAATCTTGCATTCAAATGTAATTGAATAACCAACGGATATGTTTTCTAGCTTCAGACGATTTGCGTTTAATTTTTGCCCAAAACGCAGGGCTGACCGTAGGTATACATGCAGTCTTATCTACGGCATAGATGAGGTTCATGATTTACTCTAGCTTTATGATAATCTGGTAGAGGTCGTCTTATTTAAAATTGCATGCCACTCACCTGCTTGTTGCATACACATTGCAAATGTTTGTTTAGACATTTTTGTGGAGGGGCGTGCAGTTTTAGATTGGACGATCTCTGCCAGCAGTGACTATCCATACGCTTCCCAGTTCCAGTTGTATATGATGCATAATGTTGTCGTCAGCAATAAAGGCTCGTTTCTTCTCGTATGTATATGAGAATAGGTCATGATAATACAACATGTCACCCCTAACAAATCCCTCTTCTTTACATAGGTACTTTTACCTTTCAGAACAGCCTGTTATTTCATGTTTCAATCATCATCAGCTTAACTACCCAATGCTTTGTAAATCCTGTGTGTGTAACAATAGTACATTTTAATACCAGGTGCGAGTCAGCCCTGGTCGGATTGCCCCGCGGCGTATCGGACGTGCGTGCCCGCTCTGTTGCTCTTTGTAAGCGGTAGCAGTGATAGGTGGAAGCGATTTGGAGTAGAAAGTTCTGGTAGTCAATAGACGAAGCTGCTAACAACGAAATTGGGGCAAGGATTATGACGTGGGCAGGAGCTATTCTTGTTCTTCTTTGGGTTGGAGAAGAGAAACAGAAACGTTGTTTCTCTGATGAGAGAATTCTCAGTTAATTGTATAGCAAGAAAAGCAGGAAGACTATTGTTGAATTGCATAAGAAATGACTTTGACAAAAGACTCAATTACTGTGATACGATGAAATGCGAAAAGCTCCACTCCCGTTCAACCAAACATTACTAAAAACAAAATAACCTAGGTAAGTACCCCCTTTCCACCACACCACTGAAATCCCCATTATCTCCCCACTTGCACCACTTACAAGCTTTAACGGGGTTTAATACTGGTACATAGACAAAGTGCCAGAGGTTTATTTCACTAGACTTGGCTTTGCGTCTGGATTGCCGTAGCACAGGTCAATTTATGTCAGTAATTGGTGATAGGACTTCGCATAACGTCGACTCTTGCGCTGAATTAGGGTTTAATTTTAGAGTGAATGGTGATTGGTGATTTGAGTTTGATTGCGTTTGTAGATTAGGGCTTTAGTAGCAATGGAAGGTTTCATTTATCGTTTTATGTTAAAAGAAGAAGTGTGAACTGATTTCAAATTGAGGTGGTTTTTGACAATTTAGTAATATAATGTTAGACACGATTTTTTCTTTCAATATAATATTTTAAGCGTCTTAGGTTAACTTAACTGCTTATCAGGTCCGTATAATAGACCACTTGAATATTCCAAATGATTATCCTTGACGTCCATTTGCAGTATTTTTTCAATCATGTACAGTAAGCATTCGATATTTGCTAGTGCACTACTAAAGTTGGATTGTTTTTTAGGGTTACCGGCTAGAGGCTTATGTGCAAGTTAGCGGCACACCTTGTCATTAATGGGGTCTGAATTCGTATCTCTGCTGTTGCACTATTCATCATAACACAAAACATCACGCCTAGTTTCCCCGAAGGTAGGCTGGGGTATTTTGATTGACGGATTTAAGATTACGTCTTGATATTTGGCAATGATTATTATCTGAAATTTGGCCATTTTGTGATTGGCCATTTGGTAATTGCTGATTCTGCAGGCTAGTCTATCATCCTACTGTTCTTATCCCAAGTTGTCAATGACAGACAAATAAGAAGATCAAAGTAATTAACAAAATGGCTTACTTTAAGAGATAACATAATATTAAATACATTATCGATCGACATTAAACTTCTGTTGTGTCGAAAACTGTTGATTTCTTTCGAGATAGTGACTGAATGACGTTAATCATTAACAGCAGCTTGTAATTAGTGTTATCATATTAGTAGTTTTAAAATAATCATATTGTGTACTGGTAGTACAGCTGCGGAGATAGTATATAAGCTGATCATCATAATTAACCCTTGAATGTGTGGACATTCTTTGCCCGTCGTTTCTTGGCACGCACGATTGGAAATGGTGCATGCCGTGGTAAAAATATTTATTTTATTATTTATGTAAGTACATACAGTATACCTAGATAAAGATACTACATATAAGTATTAAATACAAAGATACTGCTTATTTCTTAAGCAATTTTTGCCAGAAGACTTGCGAAAGGAGAAATTAAAAAGAAATGTAGATAATGATACTAGGAGATAAGAATATGATTGTCACAAAATCATAGTCTTAAACTAAAATATTAAATATAATTTTAAAAAAATACATAAACTAAATAAATATTCTAAAATATTAACCTGTAAGTATAGATATTTGAATTGAGAAATTGGATTTTACATCTCGAATGCCAGGTGAAAATGAGTTCCACAATGTAACAGCGTCGACAAAGAAGGAATAACAATAGTAACTAGTTTTATGCGGATGGGATGTAAATATTTGCCAGCCAGCAAGATAGGCTGCCCAGGCGGGTTATATAAAAGCTAATGGAACGCTTATTCTATGGCATAGTGCACTGGACGTTTAGATGTCGCCAGTCGTGGAGGTAATTTTAACCAACCTGCATCTCCCCATCACTGATGAATCAGTGTATGAATCAGGGAAATCAATGAATCAGGGGAGGAGGATTATCATTGAGTATGTACCTAATTTAAGAGCACCTTGTAAAGGTGATTTTCGGAGGCTACCAATGTTAACTGCTTTCGCCAAGCAGATAAAACTTTATCTAGTTTGGAGACTATAATATAATAATCTTGCTGGGGAAATCTTCGAAACCTGAGACACTTTCTGTAAAATCGGCCACACAGCAGCAATCCACAAATGGCGTTGCAGGTGTGTGCATCGTTAAGGATATCGACATCCCATCAGGTGTCCTGTTTACCAATGGACCATATTTACTACAAAATAATCTTATCCGAATACCAACGACATTAAGAATTTCCTAAGTACCCATTATTAAGTAAGTGTGAAGACTAAAAACTACATAATTAAACCCCTAATCTTGAAATAACATCTTAATCCCATTCCGAAATATCCCGATGTAAATTGGAGTCGTGCACTTAAAAATATATGTAATAATGAAGGTATATACATAAGGTAGATGCCCTATATAGAAATGTAGGACTATTCCTACGTGTGCTTTCTTTTTTGATGCGATAAGCCGCGGAACATCTGCCTGTGTCACGCGAATACGGAATTTATTGATAACTATGTTTCGCCAGCGGTTTTGTTAGGCGTAAAAATAATGTTGTGTTTTGCAGCGCTGTTCGCTGTAGGTTTTATAATTTTGTTTTAAAAAGCTAAATTTTTTCTAGTGATCAAATTTGATATAACGAATCATATTCAAATGTCCTGAGCAGATAAAAGATCCGCTTGTTATACCAACTTTTAATAAAAATAAAATGATTTAGATTTTAGATTTGTGTAAACCATTTTTCTTATTTTAATAAGTGCGTTTCTTATCCGCAGCTGTCACCGAGAAAGAGATGCCGGCGAAGCAGCAATACATATATTTACTATGACCAAAAACATAAACCATCAACACTAAAAACCAAACCAACCAACAAAAAAACAGAAATAACCATCATAACTGTATACCTACATTATTGGAAAATAAATGATTTCTATTAATATTTAATATTTTAATATTTACTAGGTAATATTTTTTGCTGTCAATAAATAAAATTATTAAATATTATTAAATTATTATTATATATTTCTATTTCTATGGCCGCATGTCCACCGCACGTCCGTCACCAGAGTACCGTCATCAAGCCGCTGAAGGATCTCCTCTTTTAAAGATTAATCTTAATACGCCAATTTTAGTAAATGCCTTAAATATTTTTAAACATACAGACAAACCAATCATTTTCATACTACTGATATAGATAGATTGCAAGAGAAATTCTTGAGCGTACTCTAGCCAATATTATTGCAACAGCTGATACAACTGCACAGACCATTTTTAACTTTATTTTAAAGCAATAAGATCTTAATTAGCTGGAGGAATTTATGTGTTAGGCCATCAATATAAGGATATTTAATTAAAAAGTACGATCAGAAATATATTAAAAGGATCAATGTTTCCAGTTGTGTTTTGTTTTCATTAAAAAATATATACTTAGTGATAAGTTGCCACCCGCAAATTTAACATGAAAAAGGTTTGCAAAAAGCAAGCACATTGTAATTTTTATGTTCCGTTTAATTTAAAATGTAAATTACTTTTATTTCATTTATTAAAGTTTCATTTTCATTAATTTCGAATAGTGTTATGGTAATGTAATGCCTGGGTTAATGTTAACTGATTCGTAATAAATAGGTATATATAATATGTTGTTATTAGCAGAAAAAAATCTGTTTATCCATCCACAGTGAAACTTCCCAAGTCGCTTTACAGTCGTCACAGATTTTATTTTATTTTACAGCTTGTCATTCGTGGATCTTTGACAGTCGTTACGAGTCGTCAGAAGCCCTGAAGTCTGACAACCAGTCTTACCAAGGGGTATCGTGTTACCCAGTTACTGGATTATGGAGGTCAGATAGGCAGTCGCTGCATGTAAAATACTGGTATTCAGCTGCATTCGGTGAGACTGGAAGCAAACCCCAACATAGTTGGGAAAGGGCTAGGCAGATTGAATAAGTGTTATGTGACCATACTGACATCCATAGCCTTTACTGGACAAGACTACTAAGACTGTTAAGACTCTTGTTGTACTTATTAATATTTCCAATTTATTAATAATTAGCTTTTGCCCGCGGTTTCGCCCGCGTGGAGGTCGGAAATTATCCCACGGTAACGAACTACCGTAATAAAAATGTATCCTGGTTCTAGCCCAGGCCATGGTCTACCCATGTGCCAAATTTCATCCAATTCCGTCATCTCGAGGTTATAAGACCAGACATGAAGGATGATAGTCCAGGAAGCCTTAGTCATTCTTTTGCACATACATAAACTCATGCCTTTTTCCCATGGGGGTAGGCAGAAACTACAGAACGCCACCTGCTATGATCCTTACAAACTCCTTTTGCCTCGTTAACGTTCATACATCTGGTCATACACGCACGGCGGTTGCGAGTACCACGCACCTGACCTTTCTGAAGAATATCCCCAATAAGGCAATAAGGTCACTATATGTCCTCCTAGGGCGTCCCCTCCCGGCGTTTCCACTCACACTTCAACAAATTAACTAACTAGCCAAGACAACAAATACACAACACAACATAACATACAACAACCTTTTAATCAGTCACAATCTAACTAATCGTCAAGTTAAACTAAAATTAATCTGAACTCCGATCGCTAATGAATGGTGCATGGAATCAATCTAAATAACTGGCGACGAACCATTATACCATTGTTAATGGTGGCTCGTTTGTATGGGTAATTAATGGTCCTTAAATGGTAACCATCAGTTTTGTTGCGTCTTGTAAACTTGCTCGGTTAAAGGAGACTGTTCATGGGATGATGCGGCAAAGATTTCATTGAAGATTGTCACCTATGTGATGTGTTTTCTTTTTGAATAATTAGCCGGATAATTAATTAATTATAATTTATTATATTAATAATTAATTATTTGATATTTTACTTGGGTGGATGATAAAAGCTACATTGGTGAATTTCCAGATTGCTTTTTAATGTCATCATAAGTAAAACGGTCTTTCTGTAAAGCGTAACAATTAGAAAGAAAGAAAGGAAATAAATACATTTATTTAGCACAGACTAAAAGGCACACAATATAACATACAGTAGAAAAAAAAGATACGAAATAAAACAAACAAAAGGGGGTAAAGTATGAAGTAAGAATATTGGCAATTTATACTTACTGATGTATAGATGTTAAAAAATCTGGTCATATTGGTCTAAAACGACTATTTACGTAACTAACTATACAAATAAATTCAAAAACAAA
Organism: Eupsilia transversa; assembly: GCA_914767815.1. Taxonomy (NCBI): domain Eukaryota; kingdom Metazoa; phylum Arthropoda; class Insecta; order Lepidoptera; family Noctuidae; genus Eupsilia; species Eupsilia transversa. Next base: position 858,747 of record OU611889.1, read on the forward strand.
AGGACACCTAGGCGTCGAAGTACTCGTCCGCTTCTACATCGCTGTCATCCGGAAACGTGACCAGAAGACTGCCAGCATTGCCACATTTAATGGCAATACTAATTCGTTGGCTAAAGAACGCCTCTAATACTGAAAAGCACTGAGCAAGTTTGATGATTAATGCTTGTTTCTTCTCTATACGAAACGAGAAGTTTTCATTAAATACTTATACAGAGTGAAATTAAATTAGCTAGCAAAACTCGGCAGGCGTGTTAGGTATCGATTTATAAAAATGATAAAACAAAAAAAAAGTAAGTAGTATAATATTAGTTTCAAAAACAGTTTTCAATCGCCCATCACATCTGTCGAATTTCACTAACTTATTTTATTGGACCCTGTATAAATCTCGTATAATATCTGAACATCCAACTTACATCTGCTAAAACAAACTTCTATGGTGAAATTATTGTTTCCAAGTCAAGATATCAGCTGACTCCCGTTAGTGCGCAATCCCCTTAACTCAAACGCCAATTAATTTAATTGAGGGTGCTCTTATAATAGCTTCAGTATGTATTTGTGCTACAATGGCCTGCTAGACACCTGGACCCTCCTGAGTCCACTTGACAGCGCTGCAGCGCGGCTTGAAGATATTCTTGTAGGACAAGAAGATAATGTATGTAAGAATGTGCTTGCGACAAATAGCGCTTTGTCAGTAATTAATGCTTTATTGTTTCTGAGGTGTACGGTATTCAGGTATTTGTTATATTTTAATTGAGCCACATGCAAAAGAAGATCTAGAGAAAATGGGCCGTTGTGGTCCCTTGTCTGTTAATGAAAATATTAAGTAATTGTAATCACAAAACTTTTTTCCATGTTTTACGAGTAGGTACACAGTTTTAAATAACACACCAAAACAACCAGCTAGATTGTTATTCCTCTCTTTTGAGTTATTCGAGAAAACGCTGGGAATTTTTTTGATGTCAAAGATTGATTTTAAAATTTCCGAATTGAATAATGAAATTAAAAATTTCCGAGTCAAAAAATTCAAAAGCTTAAACTTTTTTATGATCTGAACCCCATGAGAAATCAGAAACCATTATCTTGACAAATCAAACTATCACTAATGCTTGCATTATGTAATAATATCAACAATCATATATTTAGAGAACCAACAGAATGAAAAACAACCCTAAAATATTCTTTGACACCACACCAATTTAACTTTGCAGTTGATAATGAGAACTTTGGTAACATTTTTGAGCGTGACGCCGATTTTTAGGACGTAAAATTAAGTTGGTCTTTAGGGACATGACAGGACCAAAAGTCGGCCAAAAAAACATAGCTATGTTGACTGCTCATTCCAGTCGAGTAGGTTTCAAAAAAATATTATCGAGTTCTGACGTGAAACCAACGCTGGTGAATAAATTTAGTTTCTGTGTTGTTATTTTGGAGTTATGGCGTGGTTTTGTTTAGATTCGGTCCACTTTGAATTAAGGTTACTAGGAAATGATTATAATGAATTATAGGTTAATATTCAGCATTAATCCTATCTTTATGTTATGTAACTCCAAAATCAAAAGTCATGTATTCACAATAGGCTGAGAATCTGCATTTTCGAATGGCAAAACAAAAGAAACATGTTTTATTACTGCAAAACTGTTAATATCCCATTTTACATTATAACCTCTACCTGGGAAAAAGGCTAGAGTTTGTATACGCATGTATATATCTCTACCTGGCCCTTTATATATGCACATTAATGCCGTATTTAGTTAAGAGATGACTAATAAAAGTATTTAGTTTAGTTTTTTTTTGTGTTTTTAGTATTTCTTGCCCGTTCTTCTCCATAGCTACCTACTACGCTTTGGAATGGGCAACTAGCTTCATATTTTCTGACTGACCGACTCCTTGACAATTCAAAAGTGCCTGTAAATGGTTTAATTGAAAAAAAAAAAAAAAAAAAAAAAAAAATGCTTTTAGTTTTGAGTTTGAACGAAAGGCCTAGGCAAGTGGCAATAGCTTTCAAAGCATTACGCATTTCTAAAACGACTTTCAACAGTATTGTCATAAGCTTTTCGGTAGCTTAATGAAATGAAATTGTTTATTCTCTAAATTGGATATCACTTTTTAGCCGACGAAAAAAAAAGGAGGAGGTTCTCAAGTCGACACAATTTTTTTTTTTTTAAATTGTGACCAGGCTTATCTTTTTACAGAGTAGTCCGATTTGAACGATTCTTTTTTTATTGAGGAGGGTATACCTCGAAGTCAGTCCCATATAAATTTTATTAACTTTGCTTCAATACTTTTTGAGTTAGCTTAACGTATTTTTGCCACTTAGCTTATGTGGATGATGTTCTAATAAGTTTCTGTCACTGTTACTTACATAGCAGGTCGTGATTTTCGAATTTGTGTAGGGTAGGTACCACAACAAAAAAGTGAAAAATAAAAACTATGAACTATTATTAAAAAAACATGACTTAATAAAAAATAAAACTAGATGAGGTCGGCGTTTCCTGTCTGACTACTCTAAGAAGAAACGATCTCAGAGGTAGCAGTCTCTTTTAAAGTCCAGACATAATCTTGGTCAGGTCATTATGCCAGTCTCATAATTAATGACTTTTCTATCATCGTTATGTCAGATGATCAGAATGTCGCTTAGCCCAGGCGCTTGGTCCCAAAGACGCCGAAGCCCTATTTCTAGGGCACGATAACGAAGCCAGTAATTTTCAGATGAACTGTATGTTTTAAACACTAATAATTTTACAGCTTAAAAGAATTTACTGACGGGAAACATTTTGTAATTTAACCTTTAAGATATTTTTTTATTCATAATATAAGGGCTTTGTTGCACCTTAAATATTTGCAAGCAAAACATGTATGCTCTATAATGTCTTTTTAAAACAAATTCATATATACATACACCATGTTTTATACAAAAAATATTATTACTATTTACTGGTAGCTATAGGTACAATTAACACAGTAGTACAACCATATCATACCATATTTTATGCAATTAAACTAGTAAATCAATCCGTCAGTAATTCTAATGACATGTCCCTGGAACCGCTTTGCGTTACTAACAGTGGAACATTACAAAGGGCGATGCTCATCAATGGACAAGGGTATTGATATCAAGCACACTGCAGGGGAAACTACATGGAGCTAGATAACTATAACATACAAATGTTATGAATGGTTCAGTTAGTAGTGGTGTCTGTATGTTAGCAGCTTACTATGCTTGGTTACTAATTGACATGATTTTTAACTTTAACACATCGGTATTCTACCTGAAGATAACAAGAAGTAAATATTAGAAACGAATGATTTAATAATAAAGCAGTCCGGACGCCTTTTTTTTCCTGGCACGTGTTTCGTAGTTTCCGGTAAGGAAAAGGTCACTTTATCTCAGCCAAAAAGGTGAAAATGTGAATAAGTTAAGGTAAGCTTTCCGATTATAACAAGAAGTAAATCTCAAAAACTAATTGTTTCATAATAAAAAAATCAGTAGGTACGGCTTACTACAAGCCACGGTTAACGGCACAAAAACTACAAGCCACGTGGTAGGAATATCATGTGGCTTGTAGTTTTTGTTATTGGCCACTTCACCTTAGCTCTGTCAAAAAAGGCACAATCTTTAATAAGTACTTCAAAAGCAGCATCAGCGTCCTACTTTCGACTCATAAGAACAGCAATCCCCTTCATAAAGCAATCAAGAGCAATTTCATAATAATTAGGAGTGGACGTTTAACTATGGTATTATACCTATCGGAAAAAAGCTTTCTACATAAACGAAGCCGCAGTCCCAGTTAGTTTCCCGCATATTAAAACAAACATACGCTAGTAAAGGTGTGGCTAGTTACGCGACAATTATTCACAAAACGCGTCCACGACGTCACGCGCGCACTGAGCGTGATGCGAACAAAGTGGTGAAGAGGCGACACTGCTTTCAAAAAAAAAAATCAAAAATCAAAATATTTTATTTCACATAAACCTACATGGGCACTTATGAAACGTCAGAATCTAGGTGCACGGTTCCAATTGGTCGTTTCCTATGGAGAAGAGCCGGCAAGAAACTCCACGGTTACTCTTTGGAAGTAGTTAGTGTGTTAGTTCATTGCAGATAGGAGGTCAAAACTTAGTATACGGTTTACTATAGGGGTCAGGACTTAGGGTGCTAGTTAAAACGGTAATTACCGAAAAGGTTGTTGATTTGATCACTACCCTTTACACTATTAAAGGCTCCCGCAGAAAGGTGCGGTTTATTGCGTTGTGACTTTGTTTTCATAGAAAATTTTCTACGGATAATATCGAATCGCGTCGTGCGTTATCTTTCGCATGTAGCCTGCAAGCAAAAGATGAAGAAGAGGCGGAGAGAAGTGGCTCTGATCTTCTGCATGCAGCTAGTTGAAAGCCATTTGATAAAAGTCAGCTTCTTTGTTAAACCGGGAAATTTTATCTGAAACTTTTAACCTAATTTTCACATACAAAATCTGTTCATTAATGTAACTTAGACCTAAAAACCTCCTCCCAATATTGAAACAACAAAACGAGCCAAAAACTCCCGCCCAAACGTCTACCCCATCTATAAAGTTTACAAAGTTACTCTATGCGCAACCCCTTACCTCGTAAATATCTGAGTGATTTGCATAAGAAACGGCACCAGTCACACTCGGCGCTGCTGAATAAATTACTTACTTTTCACTGCTTTTTTTACTAAGGAACTTTTTTTTATTATATCAGTCTTTTATAGCGTGTTACTCTTTAATATTTCTATAGCAATTTGGTGGTGAATAAAGGAGAGCCGGGGGAAGCGGTGGATTGCTGTGTTTTAATAATTGAGGAAGTTTTGGTGACTTTATTTTAGCTCTTTGTACTTGTTTAATTAGGTACCTACCTACTTATTTTTTGGATAAATCTTGTGGATTATCAGGTAATCTACAAAGGTTAACATTAACAAGCATAGGTTCAAGCTGTTCCATTTATATTGCTGTACATTTACATGTTTTGGGATTTCGTAAAAAAAAATAGCAAACCGATGTTCGCCTGCTTTTGTCATTTGTCATGACAAAAATATATGTATATAGGTAGGACCCATGACAAGTGAAGATTTCAGAGCTATAGAACAAAATAATGTGCTAGTTATTATAACACTCGCTGAATGCATAATCTCATCCTTTTTCGATGTCGGTTAAAACTCATAAATAATGAGCATCACGCACTTCTTATTTTTTTTTTATTAAGCGATCCAATGACTACATTATTATGACAACAACAAAAAAAGTAATTGAAACCAGCGCACGCGGTTCCACGACCAAGGTATATTCAATAATACCTCATTTGTCAATCTATCAGTCAGTTGTCAATCCAGAAAATCGTGAACATGTAATTAGTTTTTTGAAATACTTAGCTGTATAGCTGTGGAATTCTTGGGAAATGGACTAAGCCCTCGTGACACAGTATTCTACTTTATAATTATACAAAAAGAGATTTTTATGTTTTAGGTTAAATTAGTGTGGCCACTATGTTAAGTTTATAAAGACACCAAAATCAAAAGTCATTTATTCAAACTAGGCTGAGAATCAGCACTTGTCGAACGTCAAAATTACTTAAGCCCAAAAAGCCCACCCTTCACCAGTTCCTAGTGCTTTAGCTGGGAAGAAGAAGTGGCGCAACAAACTCCCCAGCTGTCTGTTCAGTTAGAAAAAAAAAATGATTCTATACCACACCTAAACTAATGGCTAAATAAAAGCGTGCTGTTGGATTTACAACGTTCGGCTCTGCGCCGATTGTTGAAAATCCTACTCTATTCTATCTATAAAAAAATAAAAGTATTTTTTTATAATATTGCGAATTGAATTTCAAAATTCCCATTCTAGAAACATACTTAGTAATAAAAATCGCTAGTTTTGCAAAAAAGGCTAACAAACTGTGTGGACCGAAAATGAAATAATCGCTGATTGGAGGACCGCATACGTGATCGTTATGCTAGTTTGTGTGACACAGGCAATTGAATCATGGACTATTCGAGTTTTATAGTAACTAATCAACACACTGAACTTGTTCCTGAAAGGCTGTTGCAAACAGTAATCAGTTGAAATCTAATTCCGTTAATTAATTAATTTGATTGGCTGTCAGTATTTCCGTGAGCCAATCACAATGGCTAATTATGTCATTTGACCTGCTTTACTAGTCAGTACAAATCGCTTTATGATATCAGCCTGGATTTGTCGTACCTAAAAGACTTGAGTTTTGATAACCACGCTTACTCAGTGCATGTGAACGATTTCGCACCATGTAGCTCTAGTTTCTTCATAATGACATGTGTCTCTTCACCATGACAATTATCTAAGTTTGACATGGCAATAACGATTGTATACCGAAGTAGGCCGCTCCAAACATAATCTGGCGAAGTGGGGCATAATCGATTCACCCAACATTCAATTCGAGCGCGGTGCTCCTGAACAGACTATGTAACGTCCCATCTGCTAGTGTCCCAAATGTCCGTTCACCTGCACCCTTGACGTTCATGGCCTGTGACGTCGGGACAAATGTGGCCACCTACTGGACCCAAATACCATAAATTTACCGTCGAAACGAAAAGAAGAAGATGGCAGTAACATAACCTTACATCACACCTCCTGCAGGGTGAGACAGAGGTGTTCGTCTGTCCTACATTTCGCCAGTTATGTTTAAGTCCCATGTAATAGGTGTCGAACGAATTGCCATCAACCGGGGACAAATCCAGACTCCGGGCTGCTACTGGGAATAAATTACAGATGGAAAAATCCAATAACACTTTGCCCGAACCGGGAATAGAACCCAGGACCTCATGCTCAACCATAGTGCTTGTGACCACTAGACCAATGAGGCAGTACATTGTAATTACAAATTATAATATCCATTTTAATATAGAAAGCAGATACTAAACCTTTTGACCAAAAACCCACTTCTAATTACAAAATTAAACCAAAGACACACCATAACTTTCTAGCACCATAAACAAAAAGTCTAATCATAAACAAACAAAGGCTTTCCCCGTGGCGTTGTTCAATTGTCACGTTAATGACGTCATGCGATGACGGCCGCCATCATTGTTCCCATGGCTCGTAATGGGCCATGTAAACATTCTCCCATGATGTTGGCCACGGGGATGTGAAGTATGGAAGAGTAGCAACTGGGATGCTGTGAGGACTGGATAAGAATGCTTATGTATGTTTGTGTATAGAATGAATACTTATTGAATTTGGTCTCGGTTTCGAATAAACATAACATCACGCGTATTTCTCGAAGGAGTGTTTTTTTAACCCACATTTCGCCAGTAAATGTTGGTGTCAGTGCGTTTGAGTTCTTGTACAGGAAAATTTCGTCTGATGACAAGAAAGTCGTAGTTATTTGAAACTTTCCCGTAAGATGGAGACAGAACAACTAGGCATAGGTTTACCTACCTATAAACTTATAACTAAGTGTATAGAACAGAAAGTGCGCTGAAAATAATTATATATTGTATTGTATATTTTTACATTTTTTTTAAACTGTCATTTGACTCTTATGATAGTTAAAAATTAACTTCACAAACTTATTCCACGAATCAAAAATTATAAGCGTGCCTTACAAAAATACATACCTAAATATTTCCGAAAAGCATGCTCAGCCCAACTAAATAACTTCTTATCCTGCCGCCACAATTCTTTGCTCGAAGTCCGCGCGCCGCCGGCACGCATGCTAAGTGATGGCATCTACTTTTTACGTTTTTTTATCTAAATTAAAAATCAGCGCCGCCCCCCTTCCCCTCCCCTGAGAGGTCTAAGGTTACGCTATAAACATAAAACATACACAGCTTTGTTTGGCCTATCACAGGTAAAATGATCGAATGTACGGCTATTATGGTAAATTGAGACGACTAGGTGGTCCGATTTCTCAAAGTAGATAGGACATTATTGAGAAAATTGCGATTTCTTTTTGGGCACAGTTACGTGTTGAAAGTATCTAGGACGATTACTTTAAGCACGTGGTGAAGGTGAACCATGAACCGATTCTTTGACAGCGGGTTCTAATCTTGGCTACTAAATTTTTTCACTAAGTTAAAGGAAAAGAAAATATTTTGGGAACCTAGACTGAAATAATGAAATGAATGAATGAATCAGTAAAATAACTTTCGTTGTATATTGAGAAAGGAACCTATGCGATAGTAATTTAATAAATGACCAGATTTTTCACTTTTATGATGAAGCAGTTTACAATCTAAGTTATAACCAGAGGTTCAAGACCTCTTAAAGTGAATCAGTCACCATGTTTCAGTTCATACCTGCCTAAGCCTACAAGTATTACAGGGAATTCTTACAGGAATATGATTCACAGTTACAAAAAAGAAAAAGAGCAATTGTATTTGGTGATTTTAACGTTGATTTATTGGACAAAAACAACAAAGAAACAAAACAATATAAAGCTTTAGTTAAAGAGGCCGGACACGTGCTTCTGAACAAAATAGGTAAAAAATACTGTACGAGAAATTCTATTACAAAAAAAAGCATTATTGATCATATTAGCACTAATTTCAAAAACGACCACTTCCATATGGTAATACTTGAATCTTCTCTGTCAGACCATAAACAAATGTACCTAGAACTAAAAAAAGTCAAATCACCACCACGAATGAGATCTCAGTATGAGGCAATGGACTATACACAATTATACAAACATACAGAATCAGCGGAATTTAACCATAACGAAGATTACCTGAAATGGGAAAATATTATAAAATTATGTGTAAAAAAAAGTAAAATAACTAAAACTAAAATTCTTAACCCTCCGCAAAAAGATTGGATCAATAAGGACATCATTGCAGAAATAAATCAAAGAAATGTAATGTGGACGGAACTTGAAAATGACCCTAATAACGAAGCTCTAAAGAAGCAATTTAGCAAAAAACGAGACTGTGTAGAAAAACTAATCCAAAGAACAAAAAATACTTACTACTATGATGCAATAACCAAATCTATTAAAAAACCCAAAAAAATGTGGAGTGTAATAAACTATTTAGCCAATAACAAAATCAAACAAAGTAGTACTCCCTCGCAGCTAGTTGTAGACTCTAAAATCACTACTAATCCGAATGACATTTGTAAAATTTTTAATAATTACTTTGCCACGATAGGACCACTTTTAGCAAAAGAAATACCTGCAACATTTCACGACAACTATTATCGCGCGTTACCAAAGTATCTTCCTCAAGAATCAGGTGAGCTGTCCAGTCTTAAACCATGTTCTGCCAAAGAAATATTACAAATAATAACAAACCTTGATCCAAATTGTAGCACAGGCATAGATGGAATAAACACTAAAGCAATAAAGTGCATTAAAAATCTTATTGTAAATAACTTATGTACATGTTTTAACAAACTATTAACCGACGGAAACTTTCCCGACACACTAAAGATAGCAAAGGTTACCCCTATTTACAAATCAGGGAGTCTTACAGATCCCGGAAATTATCGACCAATCTCAGTATTGCCAGTAATGTCAAAAATATTAGAAAAAGTTCTTCACAACCGATTACAAAATTACTTAAACTCAATTAATTTTATTACCGATCGCCAATATGGATTTAGACCAAAAAGCAATACTACCACTGCTACAATCGATCTCGTTACCAAAATTAAGCGAAATATAGACAATAAAAATATAGTCGTGGGTATCTTTGTCGATCTAAAAAAAGCGTTTGACACCGTCTCTCACAAATTACTATTAAAAAAGCTAGAATCCATTAACATCACTGGAAGTGCACTAGAAATGTTCAAATCCTACTTAACCAACCGCTCACAAATAGTTAAACTAGGTAATCATGATCAAAGTAACGCGCTACCAATAACATGCGGCGTTCCACAGGGATCCATTCTGGGTCCTCTGCTCTTTCTCATATATATTAACAACATCACCGAAATAAAGCTACATGGCCACCTTACCCTGTATGCTGATGACACATGTTTATTTTACTTTGGTTCTTCCATCCACGACATTATTACACTAGCCCAAGATGATTTAAATTCTCTATACACATGGTTTCAATTTAATCTTTTAAAACAATAAACATATCCAAAACTTGCTATGTAATATTTAAGGCAAAAAATAAAATCATTCCACCATTTGATCCACTTAAAATTAATGACGTACCACTGCAGCTAAAAACAAGCGAAAAATACCTCGGTCTGAGAATACACAGTACTCTTTCGTGGAATGCCCAGATTGAATATATAAAAAACAAGCTCTCGACACTAGTAGGGACATTGCGCAACATAGTTCGATGTATTCCGCGAATTCTAAGATACACCATCTATAACTCACTAGTAAAGCCGCACCTACTATATCTGATTGAACTCTGGGGCAGTGCTACGAAAACAAAACTGTCAGAACTTCAACGATCGCAAAATAAATTAATAAAAATACTTTTTAACTATCCCTATTTAACATCAACTTCAAAAATCTATAGTGACACAAAATTAATGAACATCAAGCAACTCTATATCTATAATACATGTATATTCATTAATAAAGTACTTAACAAAAAAATACACACAAACATTATACTAACTCAATATCGACAAGTCAGCCAACGAAGCTCACGACGAGCGAGCCTAATAGTGCTACCTAAAACTAGAACCAATTATGGCAAAAAAATGGTTACTTTCGAAGGAGTGCAACTATATAATAAATTACCATCAAGTATTAGAAATGTACACTCACTCAATGCATTCAAAATTCAGCTCGGTCAGTATTTAACAGCAAGTAAAAGGTTTGACTTCACCTCTATGTACAGTTTCACAAACACGGCCCACCCAACGCATTCATTTCTGTGAGCACCCTCACAGAAATGAATGCGTTGGGTGGGCCGTGTTTGTGAAACTGTACATAGAGGTGAAGTCAAACCTTTTTATATTGTTAACATTAATTTATTGTTCTCAAGTAAGTGACATTTGTGTATGTTTTAATTGAGAATAAAGATTCTTTAAACCTAAGCCTATGAAAAATTCCCCAACAATCCTTCAGCTAATAATTCTAAAACTATTACTTAAGTTACATCACTTAAACCGGCAATAAAGATAAGTCTAGTGAACACGATAGTAATAAAAAGCTAACAAAATGACTCACGATACGTAACACCTTACGATGCGCGCACGCATGTGAGTGACTCATGTGCAAGCTACAGAAATGGATGATTTACATCGGCTGGTTAGCTTGGTTAGCATTTTTTGAATTTTATTTTCTTTATGTAGATTATAATTATTCAAAAAACTGAAATAAAAATCTGTATCTGGAAAGTCAAAATAACAATCTTTTCTAGACTTCTCTAAGCATAATATAGTTTCCAATTCCTTCTGTTTAATTGCGTAACACATACTACACAATTAAGATTGTTTCATTTTGACAGTTCAACAACATTCATTGCGTTATTTACGTTGCCGAGCAGATTTTTTTCGAACTTATGGAGCAATGGATTAGGAATCTGTTTCAAAACGATTCAGTTTGTGATTAATCGTGTAATTACGCAATTAGGGTGCCAGATCTACTCATAATTAGCAGGTAAAAGATATAGAACGTAGAAATAATGTTTTGTACTTTTTTTCTAAAATCAAAGACACAATGCGAGAAGAAGAGAACAAGTCATGTTGGATAAAATACTGTGGGCAAAAAACAGAGCAAAGTATAATTATCTACTCACAAAATGTTTGCAATTTTCAAGCGTTATCAAGACGTAGGCTTATTGTTATTCAATATAGTTCAGGATTAATTTGAAGTAATAGAATATTAGAAGCCTCAGTGGTAATAGGAATAATATGCAGAAGTTAATGTTTATTTCGGTTAATTAATTTTATTTTTCTTTATTTTATTTATTGAGGGAGAATAAACAGCTACAATACCTATGTGTTGCGACACAGAAAAAATAACAGACAAAATATTAACAATATTGAAGCCAACTAAATTATCCGCATATTAACGATAGAAGATAGAACATAAGAAAATATGATAATGAGTGCCACAACCTATGTAATATGTAATTACATCACATTAATAATAATGAATACCTACGTTCAAAATAATCACTTTATCCTGAAATCTCAGCCAGCAATGTACACAAAACACAGAAACCTCAACGTTGGCGATAACCAGAGCGCGTTGTATCGAAACTGGGTGAAAGTCTGAACTGCCGTCTACTGGCTGTGACTCACTCGGCGACCGACACTAAATGTGTGATGGACGATCATACTAACCTACCAATGGAGTCAATGTTACGTTAATATGATGAAATTGTCTGTTGTATTTCGAGGTGGCTTAGAATAAGAAAGTAAGTAAGCCTGGGGCCTAAGTATACTTATTTATAAACGTTACAATGGTGTTTCAATGGTGAGTTTTTGACAGATATGCCATACAAAAACTGGCAAAAACTTACCATTGAGAGACCATTGTAACGTTTATAAATTAGTAGACTTAGGCCCCTGGACTGGGTATCTACTGACCTAAGGAACACGAAATCGCAGGGTTGAATCATTCTATGGGACTTTTTCAATGTTAATATTCTTCTTCTACGTCGCTAGGACGACAGTTGTTCAAATTTTTTTGGTAGAAACTTTGCCCCTTCCACTGCGTTATCGGTGGTACCGCAGAGGTAACTTTGGCTACATGTTTTGGGGCACAAAGGGCAGGATAGGAGGTGGAGCATAGTTTGTGACACAGCTCCCGTCCACACCCTGCTGCTACCTCAAACTCACGACTCAAAAATGTTTCCCTTTTAATGGCAAGCGATATCGTGGCCGGCCCATATGGCGATGGCGGGATGAGCTAGACTCCTCAGAAGTAAGACTGGTTCTTGATCGCTTTACCTCGAGAGAAATGGAAAGAGAGTGGAGAGGTCTTTAGCCAACACGGGTGCTTAACAAATAATAAACTAAGAATTTCTACTATTACGTGCAGCGAAGGTACACAACTTAAGACAACTGAAATGGTTTGAAACCGTAAACACGCAATAGGTTTGATCAATGTTCTCGCTCAAACCCCATAAGTTACCCCAAAGTAATTCCTACACATTATGCAAAATATCAGGTACCTAACCCTTTGTAATAACTTCCAAAACATATGCGTTGAAAACCATGTAAGCAATTTGCACCCTCACAGTATCGTACTAAGCATTTCGCACCCCAAAAAGCGTGGAACGATCCCTAGTCGCTTGGAGTACAATCTTGTCAAATCATGAGCCTTCAATCTTCATTACTATGCCACTAATTAACGTACTCTATTTTACTCTATTGATGGGATTTTACAATTTTCTTGCCAAAAACTTCGAAAATCAAAGAAAGCAGTGGACATTATATTCCATGCGTGTCAGAGCAATAACCAGTGTTCAGGATTCATTACTGACATCGTGCTTTTTGCAAGATGTGGACAGACCTCTTCACTAATGAAATATCCACAATCCCCCATCTGCTAATACGGAACTTACTATGTAAATGAATCAATTCATTAAACATCAACTTATACACGAACCCTTAAAAACTCCTTCTGTCTTTAAAACTTTTAATAAGTATTTCACGCCCCAAACAGCTACACACGTGAAATAAGTATGTTCTCGTGCTCACGGGGGATCTTTATCAACTGCGAAGCGATCTCAATTAGCCTGGAGCGGGAACTTGTCGCTACTAATGCGTCTGTATCTGTAAGGGAGCTACACATGAGGTGGAGAAGCCGCTGCGATGGGTAGGCTAGAGATTTCAAGGAAAAAGTGACCAAGTAGAAGCTTATTAACAAATAAGTTAAAAAGCTTACTTATAAGTGTGCTAGAACATCACCAATACACTTGTTTTCTTGATTTTTTCTTCGTAGTGTTTCAAAGTCAAAAACTGAAAGTCGCATCTCGTACTATAAGTTTTTCTGTTAAATGATGAAAAACCAATCAGGGGTCGGTTCTTAAGACACTCCAAAGTTATACATCGTTACTTACCAAGAGGAATCCACTTTCATACTTTTAACTGAAAATCGTTGTTCGGGATCGCTGCGTATCCAGAAACCATCTGTAACCCCCTTTACTCACCAGTACGGAGGAGTAATGTGTCGATTTATATGATTTATACCCCCTTCTGTAAACACATACGTTTGATCGTTGCGAGTTGATTAAATTATGCAAAAAACATCGTGTTGCCGACGACTCGTAAACGCGGTTTCTTCAGATGTCTATGTGTGTGTTCTGTTTGTAGGTAGTTTTGTGTACGTGTGGTATGTGTGTGTGTGTTTATAGTTGTAGGAATTGATATAAAAGTGTCTGGAGATATAGGCAACGGATTAAATGGTAAGTGCCTAGTTACTGCTTCGTAGGTACTTTTTAAATAAGGCGGGCTAGTTATTATCTATCTTTTTAGATACGCTTCTGCAACCTTTTGTGAATTTGAAAGAAAGAAAGAAAAAATGATTTATTGCCACAGAAACACACAGACTTATTGAGCTTGAATACAGTGCATCACTGTTTGCTTTGATAAAAAAAAAATAGATCAAGAAGTACCTTCTTAATAACCGCATATAGGACTAAGGGAACTATTGATGCCTGATTTTTTTTGTTTAGGGCACAGTATTGCTAATAAAAGTGCCTACTGGTAAAGACTTACCAGTCTCAAGTACATTAATCACTGGTCCACAGCTGGGCTTAAGTATACGCCCACACAAAGTCTAAATTCCCATTCGCTGACTATTCGCACTGTCGAGAGTGTGTACACTAAACTTAATCATAGCTTCATAGTTCAGTTGGCAACGCAAAAACAATACGATTGCGTAAATAGGGCAGTACCGAACATAAAAGGTGATCGATTTCAAGTGCCCGATGACTCACTAGTGTTGTGACTTCTGATTATTCGACTACTTTGGAATCCGAGTAATCGACTACTCGGAAATCGATCAAAGAATAAAAAGTAACTGAATAAACTGACTCATTATTTGAAAAAGGTTTATTTTAGAGGGAATAAAAAGGTTTATTGGAATGAGGTGGCTGACCGCAAGTGACTAAGATTATTTTAAATTTCTTTTTTATGTGGTAACCAGATGCTTTAAATACATAGAAGATGCAGTAGTAAAACCATGTATTTGTATTTTTTTAATTTGTAATGAAATATAGATTTTGATTCTCGGCAGCTTTATTAGCTGATTGGTATGTGTAGTAATTAAAGACAGCTGGGGTTTTTATTCTTGGTCCAAATAATATTTACATAATATGCTAACAGACTTAAAATAATAATAATATTATGTACATGTATATAAAAAATTGGGAGGGGAAAGAGTCATGGAATAATGGGTCCCGAATTTGAGCTCCTGATACCTTGATTTCGGGATTAAACTTACACGTGAAAAATTGAGACAGGTTTGGCCTAATGACGTAAAAAGATAACGTATGTATTACAAATTATTAAACCAAGATTTATAGGAATAAATCGTGTGGTTCGATTTGTAAGGTTTCATAATTCGAAATACCTACACTATTTTTTTATTTCTTGGTCAATCTGCGACGTTGCGGTAAATAAAATGAATACCTGTTTATTATTTTAAGTGCACAGATAAAATCACGATTAAATTGATCGAAATTAATGATCGGTATATATTTCGTATAAATATCGAGAATTATTTATTGATGTTTATGCAGTATGCAATTGGATTATAATACTTTTGATATATGTTTCTGGGTCAATTTGCCTCTAAGTAGCAAAGTCAAATCCCAGAATTGCTAATTTCTTTGACAACTATTCATGAGGTAGTTATTCGGCCTAGCTGCCAATTTTCAACATACACCACCCACCCATAATATTTTGTTCAAAATAATAACAAAAAACATATGCCAAAAGTCCGATTCTAAACATCGATTAAACACACCCACGCACATCCCTACGCATCACCCAATAATCTCTTGATAACTGTACTTAATTAAGTTATAGCTAATAAGTTATCTTTTAACGGCTAATCAAAGCCTATTTAGATATCCTATCGGCTGCTCACGATGTGTTATGTGGCTTTTGCCACGTATCTGGCTCGAAATTGCCCGGCTTATTGGCATTATAAGCTCTGTCTATGGATTTTGAAATCGCATAAGGGGTTCTGCAAGCGTTTATGGATTTTATTAAGTGTTCCCTGATACCGTTTTCTTGTAAAGATAGGTAGATCTGTTGTGTGAACACGTGTTTTGGTTTGTGTTGTAAGCTTTTTCCTGTAGTGTGGAGTCTGTGAGTCTTTGTCATTTCAAAAAGAAGTTATGTCAAGCAATATTTTATTTTTAATGCTCATGTGTTCGATTTAATATTTTTGAAAATTAGAAGTTTTCATTGTTTTATATATTAAAGTTAACATCAATTAGTTGCAAGTTTAAAAATAAAACTTGAAAGAAGTTTTAAAGTAGGTAACTTTTTTTCAAATGTTTTTTTTTTGTTTTAATTTTAGTTTTAAGTATTCGATAGTTTAAAGCATGCTGTGGCCACCTATAAATGAAGGAAAAGTGCCCTAAACTAAAACTTAATCTCTAATAAATTGTGATTATTTTGTGTACAGCTTTTGTTGGAGGTCCTCAATAATCAAATCAATAAATTCTGCCAAGCATAAGGTTCGCACGACGCGACGTTAGGATTTTCCTCTCATGTGTCTGCCGCTGAACTTAGTAGATCTTCAAAGATTAGCTAGTCAGCTGGGACGGTAACGGGGCTGACTACACAGGGTGCGGATTATATTGTACTGACTACTTAGTAAAGCTAAACATCATAGAGATTAATCTAGCGAACATCATAACACTGTTGTGATGCCTTCATTACAGTGATATTGCTTTGTAATGAAGATAAGCCCAAATAAGCGGTTGTACCAAAAATAACTCATTTTATTTTTCATAAGACTAAACCATGAGAAACTCTCAAATGCGAGCGATGAATTTCGAGCATTAGAGATGATAAAAATGAACTAAACGAAGCTTCTAAATGATCGCTATTGCCTCTAATACGGGCCCTACATCAACAACAAACTATCTACCAAAACCAAGTGGGACAACACAACATACAACCTTTTTATGAAGAACACACCGAAGTACTCATAATGTCGAGACCCAAATTTCTGAGGCGCCACGTCTCGAAATCGTCGAGATTTAATCGCCTAACATATCGAGTGACCAGAAACAAAAAGCAATATACATAAATTATAGTCGGAATCGTATTAGAAACACGTTTTGCGTAGCGCAGTAGTGATCGAGTTGAGGTTGTATTAGACTTGACGATGCGGTGACGAGACGATTCTCTGCTTCACTTAAATCCAAATTGCTACACCGTAAATAGTTTGTTTTACTAAATCAATACGGTTTTGATCCGGCTATGGACGCAGTTCTTTCTATCAGAGACATAAATCCTAATCGTAAGTCTGACTGGACACCATTTCTGTAGCATCCATCTAAATCATGAGTTTTATCTCCTGTTGTTTTCTTGTCGAAATCATTCATACGGGGATTCACTCTCTGAAAAAGCAGACTGAGTACACCGCTAATAACATCAGAGAAATCCACTTGCTCTAACAGCACATTTGCTGATTACCTATCTCCTGATACCTGCTTGCTCTAACAGAACATTTGCTGATTACCTCCTGATGTCTGCTTGCTTGTCTAGGATTTTTTACGGGTCGTCACGCGTCATGAAGATGTATCATGAAGACATTTTGGTGTAAATCACAAAAACTTCGTCATTATGTTTGTTGTAACACATTCGACGATCTCCTAACTTTAATTCCCTCAATTTATTACCCACCTATTAATCGTCACGACTTGGTCACCAACAAAAAACTGAGCCACATTTCTTTTAACAAGTCGTGCACTATAAAGAGGTCCCAAACTGGTTTTTATTAGCACACGGCAGTGCCCGAGAGAGCGCGATGGTTTATTGGATAAGCGTCGTGACCAAGGTTTTGGGTTCTATTCCTGGTTTACAAACATTCGTATATACCTGTTTGGTAGGATTTGTGGGCGTTTTCGACATTTTCTTGGTCTCTGACGTAAGATTTCTAGATTCAAGGTTTGGTTGTTATGGGGAGATCTGGACTATAAATGCATGTGTGATTTTAGCCAAATCTGATATAACTTCTGTATGTTCATTATTATCTCTAGTGACAATAACAGGACCTTCTACTGTAGCATCATCTTGTCTGCTAATAATTTTAAACGATACGCGATCACAAATGCAAATAATACAAATGTTAGCAATTGTGCACTTTGTTCAACGATCGATTATTTGTTTACTGTAGAAGAGGTCACGGTCAAGAAATGGATATCAGAATGCTTAGCAGTAGATGTAAGTAGATGTCCGAGTCCAGAGAAATTATGCTGTATTAGAGTTACTATATTATAAAGACCCGTGGCAGCGGGTCAGTCAATAATAATTATATATACGATTCCTGTATTTTGCTCTCATTTTCTGTGACTAAAAGTTTAAATGTTGGTTACTTATTGGATTTCAGCACATGAATGATAATCATAAAAAAATCTCGTCGTCGTCGTCGTCGATCGTTTGAGCTTTTAAACTGTTGTGGAATGTATTTATTCAACGTCTTAGTGATGAGGACCTTATTTGTGATAGAACCTACTCAAGACGTGATTATGTGATTATGTAAAACGAGTATATCTCAAAGAAATATTTTAAATAAAGTCATAACTCTACAAGAATATATAGGGCTATTAAATTATATTTATGATTATGCAAAATTTTGCTAGTGCCTTGGTTTATATTGCTGTTTTAATTAATATTAATAGGGCAGATTTGCATTAGGCCTGTGAACAGGTCTTCATACAATAATATTATGTGGCGGCGGAAATATATTATAACAGAGTGAGGAAAAACATACTTAACTATAACAACAACGTGTTATTGACATGTCAAATAGTACTACTGGGTTATTACAAATCATGCAACAGTAAAGTAGAGTAAAGTAAAGTATAGTAAGCGTAAGAGAAAATTATGAAATGAGATTGGAAAAAAAAAGACGTCCAGAACTAAAAAAGTACTATGTAAAAACAAAAAAAACCCTTTAGGACGTTGTTTTAGCAGCAGACGACTTTAGAATGATAAACTGACAGTTACACTGTGTCAAAAAACTATGAAGATGTTACTTCAAAAGTAACACTCATCGGTTTATCTTAAATCATAACAGACCATCAAATGTTCATCTAACACTTACATACAATAGTACATGCTTATAACTACATAACATAATTTACATACAAAACAAAACTCAAAAGTAAATAAACCTCAACATATACATACATATATACACTATTGAATGCGTAGTTCGGTAGTAGGACAACTCTTGTACGACTTGTTACCAACTTACATCCAATATTTGCGATCGACATCAACTCTATCAAGAACAAAATAAAGGTGATTTCAGCGTGGGTGGGTAGTTTTTAATTTTGTTTTCATCTCGTCGTCGTAAAGGGCATGAGGACTATGGTAACTGTTCTTCAGACTTATTTAGACGTCGGGTTTTGAAATTGAGTTGAAATTTTTCGACTTTTAAGAGGAGATTGATTGATGGTTGCAAGGGTCCGGTGATAAATGGGCATTCAATTGCGTTTTAATATGTGAAGATGGGTTTTTGTTGGCGAAATATTGGCTGTGCATGAGATTATGTGTATTTCCTTATGGGTTGAATTTTTTGTTAATTTTGAATGCCATTGACCTCTTGGTGCCAATGGAGCTTTGGATCATAAATCTGTATTACCTACCTAAAAGCTAGCCTGGCAGAACGATTGATAACGATTGACCTCTAATTCATAATTATTGTAATGGTTCAACTGTTACGATCTATCAAACTAAGTACTAGGATGTTTGATCCTACAAGTGAAATCGTCGGTCGAGCAGATTCAATTATTGTAAATATAAATATGCTTATTATTGACCAAATGTAGGAATAATATCCTAACTATGAGAAGAAGAATAAGAAAAAGAAAAACTTATTTGTGAAACATAGGTGACATTTAAAGATCTTAAAAATTAGGTAGTGCGCTATGTTTTGCCAATAGTGACATACAAATGATCAATATTATGATTCGTTTCTTTTTTTTAAACGTATCTAAATGAGATGGTAGTTTTTTTTTCCAACTCTTTGCCTACATGTCTGTTCTTGCAAAGAAAATAAAGAAAGAAAAATTGTTTATTTTGCACAAACGAAGACACATAAACAAAAAAAAACATAAAATAAACACATACAAAGTAGCTAAAAGCCTCTTATCCAACAAATAAAAGTTTAATGTTTGTTAGTTTTGTTTATTCTTTATGTCAGGGCAGGTCATAACTTAATGGTCACACCAAGACCAAAGACAAAACAAATTGTATAATTATTCTGCTAGATACCTTCTTTGTCTTGGCCGCCTTAACACTGGCACCTATTTCTGCAAAATCCATCCACATTTCCTTTTCAATTACAACCCCGACACTTTTAAAAACAGTTTAACAAAAGCCACACACTAACCAAACCTCTAAACACAATTCAAACATCCCATCGATTTGTTGTCAAGCTACCAATTTCCTGAGCACATCGACTATGAAAGATTGCTTCCTGTTCCAACACCAAGTCTGCTGCCCCCACTGCGCACATAGCGCAATATCTCAAGTTACTTAGACAAGCATTGTCTGGAGCATGAGATGTATAGGGTAATAATGGCGGTTGGAAGGATAGGATATATCAATTAATTGATTATAAGAAGACTGGGTCACCTACTGGAGATGTCAGGCCCGTCGTCCACGACACTACATAAAAGAAATCAGTTACCTACAAACTAATATCATCAAAAAGTAGCCAGAATGTCACAGCACTAGTGTTTCAATTTCAGTCTGCACACCACGGAATCACAAACTATTACTGAGTGTGTAACAACATGTTCCTTTTGAGTACCTAGTGTCGTGGATGCTGGGCCTAAAGGCTTACAGTTTAAACATTTTGCTAATCAATCGTTAGTCAAGTATTCATGACAATTTGTTTGTCTTTTCAGGAACCAGGTGCTCACTGGAGATACCAGATGTACCGAAGCGAGGGGATTTTAGAAGTAAGTAAATACTTTCTATTGAATATTTACTTACTTCTAAAATCACCGCATCCGGATCCGCATCCGGCTGAAGAATTCCTCTTATATAGGTATATAAGAGGAATTCTTCAGCCGGATGATTCTTAAAAAAAATCTCGCTCAATGAAGAATGAAGCTATTGTAGACTCAGTACAGTGAACTACTAATTACTACTGACTAAGTAGACACCAAAATTATTGCTCACGTACTTTCAAATACAAAATATTTTGAAACTTTCAATACATTTCTGTTAACCCTATCCAATTTAACAAACCCAGCAATCATTAGCAACCGTGCATGAAACCAATATGGTGCCAAACCATTTCAAACTCAGAATAGAAAATATCGCACAACATTAGAGATCAACAGCATTTCCAATTATGAATCCGTAACCACAACAGGTAGGGCAGGACCCGAGGCCCCACGAAATACAAGAGTTACCAATTATTGTCCGTAGTTCGAACATACGCGGCGCATGGCACTGCCCCAGGGCGATTCCATTTTACGGCTGTGATATACGCTTTTGATCTGGGAGGCTTTGATTTGACCTGAAATTGCACTCTTTGTAAAAAGGTTATTTACGTGGAGCAACTGGTTGTTTTTTCTATGAACATTTTAATGTTTATAGTGATTTATTTGTGGAATATTTAAACATAACATTTCTAGGGCTAATTAAAGAATAAATGGTAGCAGAGCGGACTCTTTAAAAAAAACTTTGGAAGAAGAAAATTGTCAGATACACACTAAAAACAGAAGAAGATTTTTTTAAAGAGGCGAAGATACCTTACACATAATCTTTCAGTTCTGAAGTTAGTAAGTATGTGAGCATTTAAAGTTTTGTAATTACAATTGAATTTATCTCCTCCATTCTTTATAGCTTGACTACAATCTGAAAACTGTTAACACAAACCTAATTGACACTAAAGAAAAAATCCCTAACAACTACATAAGTGAAGAGATCACAAAAACTAAGAGCCCCAACTCACGGTCCAAGTCGCGAGTCAAAAGTTTCCACATAGTGAGCGAACGCCTCAACTTGTGTAAGTTACTTTGACTTGGAAGCGGACGCGTGTAATCGGTTCTATTCACTCATGTGATCGTGGATGTAGGGCTTTATGGACAAGGCTTTGTTTTTTAGGGCCATTTTTCGTATCACAATGATGCAAATTAAAAAAAATATTTCCTAAAGAGTAAGATAATTCATAATTTGGTATTGGTGAAGCCGCACTGTGTGAATCTTTAATTATCTAAGGGTCAAGCAGAGACAACCACGAGGGTTAGTCGTAAATTACGTAGATATTTGTTTATTAAAAACGACTTTTTGCTTTCCGATGAGTCTTTTTATTCTGATTGTCTATAAAGTTTGACTTAAGGCCCCTCTATCGCATTGGATCGCAGATCTGTAATGGTAGTTGTAGGTAAGATAAATAAATAAATAAATATTATGACCAATATTTTATGAAGAATTTACGAGGATCTTCTCAATATAATGTCGTGTAGTAAACGGTATCAAAGTTTCTTTCCTTCTTCCTTCCTAACATACAACTCAGAACCGCTAAGAACTATGTTCTAAATCATACGTCAAAGTATCAATACTAGCACTGATCAAGTATGAATAGATTTTAATATTATAAACGCAAACAGGACGGCACTCGGCGGGTGGTATTGCGACAGCGAGTGCACAGATTCTATTCCCATCTGTTACAGTGGGTCTAGTGATAACCGCGATACAAAACCGTGGTTTGAAATAATGCTTTGGAGATGACATGTGATAAGGATAACGCGATAAGATTATGTTCAAGTGGGTCGAAGAGGTGAAAGAGCTTAGAAGTGTTTAATTTTGTAGTGTTACTCTAGTCGTGTATATGGTTTTGGTAGCGAAAATGTCTTGTATTAGAAAAGCGTGATTCTGTTTTGAACTATTTGTCTTCAGCCTGTACGTTCTCATGGTAGAACATAAGCATCATCACGTAGAAGAAACGAGATAGCAATACTAACGGACCAAAGACATCGAAGAAATTTTGGTGATCACACTGATTTTACTACCTTTGACCGATTAAAAATTATATCTTATGTTTAAAATGTTCATCGTCACCAATATTCACGGTGTTAGAGTAAGTTTTAAAAATCTGTTTAAACTAAAAAAAAAACTGTTAATTTTTTTTTTTTACCGTTCAGAGCGCAAGAAAATGGGCAAAAAAACTATTTTCCTGTAGCTACAATGGTTAAGGTACTTCCCTTACTGTACGATCTCAAAAATTCACCCTTTATAAGTACCACCTTATAACACCACCATTAAGATCTACTCTGAGATAAAAAACCATATCAAAAATAGTCAAGTGGGTACATAAACGACTTCTAAATCCACCTTCAGATATAAGCATCGTGATAGGTCAGAGCTGGTCTCCTCGACACCTCGCCTTTCACCGCCGATTGATAATTATGGCGCCTATGATAACAGATTAGTTTACCGCTAAAAGTCACCGCGGGCCGGTTTTAAAACCGGTTTATTTTGATAAATGATTTAATGGCAGTTAAATTCTTGTATTTGAAGTAAAATACGTGGTGACCGGATAAAATTCATTAAAGATTTATATATTTTCAATCATACTTATAATAATCACCAGGGAGATATCACCGCATATCCATATTATTATATTACCGGGATATTCAAGTTATGAAAGAACAAAAAATATCTAAGAACTAGATATTTATGATTAGAATATGATGAAATTGAGTATTATCAAGTACTCTTGTGGCGAGTATTTGCTGGCATATGTAGTATATACCTTACCTTATTGCTTGCTTTATATTAACAAGTCAACATAGTTATCTAAAACTCGAGACAACTGTTATTAACATTTATATTTTTGATTAGACACCAAATTACCATGAAAAACCGACGTTAATGATAAGTCATCAACAACACTTCATAAATGACTGCAACTGACACCATTTCGCCAATAAGCCATACACCAAAAACCATAATTCATGGCCCCATAAAATTCGTTGTAACATGCCTGCCTACTCGCTGACTGGTAAGTCGTAAAGATAAATAATCCTAACGCAATCAGCATCATTAAGAGCCAAATGTAATACGTATGTATCATAAATCAATTTTAGGGTTCCACTGTGTGTTGTAAAAACTGTAACGAGGTTTTATGACTTTCGTCGCGGTTCTGTATGTTGGTATTTGTAATTGGGCGTTAGGTGATACTGATATTGATACAGGGGGTTTTTTATGGTGATCGCGTCATAATCGTAATTATCATAGTGAATTATTATAATAATTTTCTTTTTTCTGTTAGTTACGGTCAGCAACAAAAGTCGATTAAAGGCTCGTTCACACCGGCGCGATTTGTCGCGCGACGCGACACCGGCAATTGTTCAATCGTGAAGTTTTATTAGAAATTGTATTGTTAAAGTCGCGCCGGTGTGAACGAGCCTTAACACTGCTACTTTTACACATCATTAAGATGATGTGTAAAAGTATTGGAACAAAATGATTGATTATATTCTTAAAATTTTACTTCTGTTACGAGTTTAATTAAATAATTTGCTCAATAATTAAAGTTTAGCAAACTGTATAGAGTTTTGTTGCTGACTGTACATAGGATTTTCTTGCAATTATCATTTTCGATAATGTAAACCCTCTGCGTCTTCTTAACCTGTCCGCTTATTTGTAAGTAGGAAGGTAAAAAGATAAATATATTTGGACAAAAAATCTTTAAAATATCTCTAACTCTTCAATACTCCAAATGAGAAAGCATTGCTATTACCATCTCCATAAACTAATAATCATCTATTTCACAACGACCTTCAACTTACGTCATTTCACCTCCTTATCACAAAGTGTCTCAAGCTTACCATCTTTCTAAGTGCTCATCGGCTCGAGTGATAAATCACTAAATTCTGACGTCACGCCAAACAATATCACCAATTTGTCATCAATATAGTCAAAGAGAAAGCAGCTTCTGTATAGATAAACGAAAAAGCTGTAATTTGTTGTCGCTACAAGACTCCTTAATTTTTTGGGGCATAGAGTATTATGACAGACGTGTCAATATGAAAAAAAAAACACGTTTTCTCTGAACGTTATTGAAGTTCCGTACCTAAAGGGGACCCTATTATTGAGGTTCCGCTGTCTGTCCGTCTGTCCCAGGGTTGTAGCTTCTGAACCGTAATAGGTAGATATTTTTTTTCACCAAGTGTGCACTAATATGACCGCTGTAATAACAAATAATAAAAATAAAAATAAACTAAATTAAAAGGGGTCCTAATACAAGAAACGTGTTTTTACAAAAGCATTTTTTTTAATATGTAGTGTTCAACATTGTATAGTGTTACGCAACCCTTCGTGTGCGAGTGAAACTCGCACTTGGCCGCTTTTTTCTAAAATTTTGACCTTGTCATAGGTAGTCACTAATATCTAGAATATAATGACTACGCCTGGCTAGATATGCGATCACAATAATATTGAAAACCCTGTCTTACTTTCTGACCTTTTTATTAAACTCTATATTTTTTGGCTTTTTCAGAAGTGTTTACCAAGAACACAAAATCTGATCAACATGTCATTAGTTAGTTAGTGACTAATGTTTTCACCAATTATTTCTTCTTAAATAATAAAACTGAATCGTTTTCTGTTAGAACCAAGCGACGACAACGATACGTGTTTAAATAAACATTTTAGAAAGTATCAAAAAGCAGTAAGTTCAAATCAAACTTTACTCTCACAATAGGTATTTAAGCAGTCAATACAAGTGTAACTTTTAGATTCCAATATCAATTCTGATCTTTGAACCCAAACGTCATTTTGATTGACATTTTGACATAATATGATTTCTGGTCAAAATTGCGTAGATGAAATTCAAAGGAGTGTCAGATCTTTATGTTTTTTCAATCATTGACCTAAATGGTTCATGTTTTGAACGAACTGTAACTTAAGTTTAGGCGTTAAAAAGCCTATTAACCTATTTCATTTGAAAGTTACCTCACATCTAAAGTACGAACTAATTCAACGCAATTTAAACTCTACGTTTCCGAGAATACAGTTATAAATGCATTTAGTGTACTCCTACATAACGGAGTACGTTAAGTGGATTCTATTGTATGTGTTCTAAGCTACAGAAGCTAATAAGCTATTACATTGTTGTGTAAGCCATATATATTGGAATGACCCCGAACTATCGATGACCCTACGAAACATTGGGTTGAGCAATGTGAGCTTTTTTGTTAGAGTTTGTTTATATTTTGTTATTATTGCTGTCGTAATTGAGGGAAAGATTATAAGAAGTCAGTTATTGATTTAGCAACATATAATAATAATACCTACTGCAGGGCAAAAGCCTCATCTCATATAGAGAAGTCACGAGCATTGATCACCACGCTTGCTCGAGACGGGTTGGCAATTTCAGACTTATGTTAACTATGTAGTTCCTTACTATGTTTTTTATTCACTGATCTCAGTAATGTCCAAGATAAAATCAGAAAGTACAAAAAAAGTCACATTGATAAGTAACAATGTGACATTTTTAATTTGCCCGGATTTTAACCCAAGACCTCGTGCACGAGAACTACTCTCCTCAGCCAGCATGTGTCGTAAAAGGCGACTTAGGATTATCCTGCATGTAACCAATCACCATCCAGATTACCAATATTTATCTTTAAATCTTTATCGGAATAAAAACACATTTTACGCCTCGTACACACTGATGCGTAATCGCGGGCGCAATAAGGGTCGTGCTGCCTGTCACGCCCGCGATATCGCGCCAGTGTGTACGAGACTTTACAAATTGATTGCGTACGTAAATAGCTACATTAGTTACAAATCTGTATCGCAGCTATTAACGCCCACCTCCAAGAGGGAGACGATAGCGTTCCAGATTCCAGAGATACAGTGGGGGGTAAAATAAGAACAATAACAGCCACCAATAATCAAACCATAAATAAGCAGAATAAGTGTTGCAAGCTCCTTTTGGGAAAAAGCCACAAGTTACCTCCTGCAAGAGAGTAATGCGATTACCTGTTGTTGACGATAATCAAGATTACGATCAAAATAAAACCCCGCAGTATCCATCATACCATACCAATCCCTTTTTATTCATAAAACATGAAAATCACCAATAAATCTTCCCTATAAATGAAATTAAGACATAATTTACATCTAAACCCGATACGTTCGCAGCGCAGGTGCACCTAATTGAAAACACTAATGTATTTTTTTTGTTGCCAGTGTAATTAATTTATATTTTAATGACTTTCTAATGGTTTTTTTATTAATTTATTGGGGCGTTATAAATTTTTCGTGTTGGGCACACGATTTCGGATGAAAGGGTTGAGTTATTTCAACCCTAGAGGGGGTGAAATTGGAATTGTGGGAGCTAATTAAGAGGGTGATACAGACGACTTGAAAATTAAAGTTTGAGTTCGTTGACTTTTTGAATGGAAGGATGTTGTGATCTTGTTGTGTGGATTGTGTTTACAATCTCAAGATTTCTTAGAAATAGAAACTCTAACGAATGAAAACAATAACAATGAGAGTAATGTTTATATGTTTTTTTTTTTAACTTTGCCCCACACTAGGAATTTTTCCTGTATCGTGGATGCGCTTACAAACATTTAAACTCACTTATACAAACAGCCAACCCAACGAATAATACCTACGATTGTTTTGTCTATGGTTTGATTGCTACTTCGGTGCCTTAAAGTTTATGTGTTTAGACTGTTTGGCAAAAGAAAAAGTTTACTTGTTGCATCCGAACTCATTTCATTATAAGTATTCGTTTCTAAAATATGATGAATATTATTCATCATATTTTAATTTAAAGACTTGGTTTGGATTATCTAAAAATAATCATTTTTTAGGCTTCCGTAGTCTAGAGATAAATAATATTTTCGTTTACCCTGTATACACTTTTATTCCCATTAGACATTTAACGGCTAAATAACGACAGTTATTGTGTAATAATATTGAAATTACTGCACTTTAGAATTATATTTTTAATGTAGATTACATTGCTTTTTATCATGAAATAACGGAGTTTATAATACGTTTATACCGAAATAAGGAAACGGTGATAACCGATATTTGTCTAATCTTAAAATAAATGGAGTATAGTTGAGTTTTTTTTTCTTTAACCCACAATTACACAAAAACTTCACCTAATGCCAGGAAGTAACAGTTACTTTTAAAACAATATGGATATTAATTAAAAAGTCAAAATAACACACGTTGCCGACATGGGCTGTTATTAAAGCCACGGTGTGAGGCCCAATTTACATAAATTGTTGAGCTAGTACTTATCTGCACGATTGTAATCATAAGCATTGTACAATGTACCTACATATCATTTCAAAGCATTTGAAATGTTTTATTTCGTCCCCTAAATGAAATTAAACATTCAGCAAATGCTTTGATAGCTTTCAAAGTAATTTCAACAGCATTAACCTGTAAAGCGTGTATCAAGAAACCTGTGGTCATATTTAAAGGTGTGGTACAGACCACCAAACTGACAACCTTCTCCATGAGACCAATATCATAATTGCGAAAAAATTATCAACTTTCTCATACAAAACTTCAATAAATACTCGACCCAAATTATATATAAACGTCTGGTAAATTTTTCGTGATTATAATGTTAGTTCCATTTAGAAAGTGGTTCAGTTTGATGATCTTGTACCAAACATCACACATATCTTATATCTGTTCCTACATTCATAGCAAATAAAGTTCTGATTCCGATTCTGACTCTGAAATTTCAGATACAAGCTGTATATACAATACGTTTTGTTGCTGACAATGAGTGAAGTTCTACGATGAAAGAGTATATGATAGTGAATATTGCAAGAATTACATTTGATTATAAATTATATAACTTCACCCTGAAAGGACTGGCGATGCCTATTCAAGGTGTAATTGAAATAACTGAAAACATCATCACAAAAACCGCAAAAAAAAATCTGCTGCTCAAGGTACATAGCATGTTCGCATAACTCGAGAAAATAAAGGGAATAGCAGTAGTTTTTTGTTATTACTATATGTACCTACCTGGATACTGAGGGTATACATAATAAGTCATTAACTGGACAGACATTTTTCTGGCAGAATTTAAATTTCCAAATTCGATGGTTATTCAATTATTATTCTGTAGGTCATCTGCTGTTGGTCAGTACTAGGACGTTATCCTGTACGGATTTTCATAAATCCCAGTGTTTTTCGCTAATTTCGTGTGATCTAAAAAAATAATGTAAAACAAACAATTAATTAATAAGTCGAAATAACACATTAGGTAAGTTCCCCGGCATCGCCTGTGATTAAAATAGCCGTGTGAGGCCGAATTTACATACGCTGTTAAGGCGATGGAGGCAAGGGAATAAATAGAAAAAAAAGTTAATCAAGTTAAGAGAGTTAGTACAAAGTAGAGGCACAGGTACGGATTGTTTTGTTCTGTTTGAACAAATGGAGAAGATTTGGTAAACGAGTTTGTCTGGTATTTTGATTTAGAAATTGTTGGCGTGCATATATATAGAGCTCTGATGGAAAATAATGTGCTAGAATTCAATACCTAATATAAAAAATGCATGCAATCGTAGAAATAATATAGAAATCTGTAGGTAATGTACAATACTTTGAAAATAAAAGCATTCTAAAATTGAGTCGATGCTGAAACATACCTTGTCTTCAGTATATCCAATAAAGCTTAATGGCAGCATCTGATTAACATCAAATAGAAATAATATATTACAATTCCCACTTATCAAACGAATTATCAATAGGTACTCCAAATTCCCCGAAACAGTTTCATTAGCACTTCCGCGAAAATCAACAAAAATACTCACAGTAAACAAAAAGCTATCAACAATCAGCTCGAAAACTTAAATTCCACTAAAACTGTATCAGTAATTTCCGAGAAACGAGCCT
Organism: Eupsilia transversa; assembly: GCA_914767815.1. Lineage (NCBI taxonomy): Eukaryota > Metazoa > Arthropoda > Insecta > Lepidoptera > Noctuidae > Eupsilia > Eupsilia transversa. Next base: position 888,758 of record OU611889.1, read on the forward strand.
TAACATACACACATTGCGAACTATTTAATTATACGCCGACAAAGCGAACACATAGCATCGATCAACGAAGTCGACATTGCTACAACTCTAGTGAAAAAAAAAAGAAGCGTTGTTAACCCTAATAACATCATGGGTCATTTAAGGCACAATTAAAATAGCTTGATAGTCGGCAAGTGGAGTGTTACATGTTAGATTATAAGGCAGAGATCTCAGATAGTAGAGTGCTGGTAATGTTGCTTGAACACATAATAATTTTGAAGTGATGATTCTTAACGGGAAATGAAGAGTTTCTTTAACTCCGAAGCCGTGACTTGGAACTTTGATCAGCGTAAATACCGTAGACATTATTTGATACTAGTAGTTTTTTAACTTAGCGTAATTATGTGAATAAGATTCACAAATGCTAAAAGTCGACTCAAATCGAAAAGGTACACTTCACAGTATGTTATTTCTATTATAATTACTAGAGTACATAGCAATGCTTCTGATAACATTATCTGAGTCACTTGTGATGTCACCCGTGGAAAGTCATGGGGTGTTTTATTTTAAACATCACACATTACCGTTCCATGACACAATTTGTCAACAACCTAATTTTAATAACGTTCAGAATTTTACGACGAAAACTCAAGCACAAATAATTTTTCAACACGCCAAACCCCACGCTTACGGCGTCCCTTTTATTTATTATAATATAAACAATTAGGCAGCTATTTATCACTAACGCACATCGTTCCACGGTGAATACATATTAACACTACAAACGTTGCATTTATAATTATGATAAAACCCACTCAGTCGCTGCCGTACTTTTGAAATTAATTGCCGGGGTCACGCGAAGCCACCGTCGTTTTTTTAGGGTTAAGGTACCTCGATCGATTGACACTAGGGTTGTGGTTATCACCGTAACCTACTTAGTTTTATTTAATTAGATTTTTACGGTTATATCGTTTGTATTGTTTTTTATTTTTATTGCCTATTGTGTTACTGTTAATTTCCGTCGTGATTTAAATGGATGGTTGTTTTAACACCTTCGTAACAATGGTGCGTGGTTTTATGATAGTGTAGGGACTTAATGGTCAGCTGAGAAATTAAAGGTCTAAGCTTTTATCTGTCTAATTAAACAAGCTGCATGTTAGATGTTAAAATACTATATATCATGCTGAGGTTTTTCACAAAGTAGTTGATGGCAATAAGGGGGCTAAGTTAATACTTACGTTATGACGAAAAGAATGAAAAGAAGAACTATGAAGCGGTAGGTATGCCTAAAATGTAAATGCTGATGAAAATTCTGTTAAATAAAATAGCAGTACTTAAAGTTAAACAGCTTACATTTCACCTGATATAAATTCATTTAATTTTTTAAAGGAATCTTTTTTCAACCCCTTCTCAAAGTGAAATAAATTGCTAACAAAACACTAACATTGTTAGAAGAAAAATAAATTCAACGCGAATAATAATAGAAAATCTTGAGAAAATTCAATATTCCGAAGGGTGATTTCTTAATAATTTACGAGTATTAGCCGTCCCTTCTCCGGCGCCCTTAATTTCGTATTGCGACGAAAACATAAAAGGGTTGTTCAGAAAAATGATGTAATTTAATTCAATTGCATTAAAATTTAACTCGACTGTAATGATTTGGATTTGATAAAAAAGGGGACTAAGGATTAGGTTACGAAAACAATAAAATCTAAAAAGAAAGAAAATTAAACGTACCTTTTTCAGTTATTTCTTTTTCCCTACGAATTGGATCGCGATTTCAGGGTAAATCCGAATGACTACTTACCACATTGGCTTCAGATCCACTACTGATAATATTGGGATGTACAAAATATATAGTTTCACCTCAGAATTCCGACTTCTATGTACAAGAAACGACAAAATACTTGATTAAATTCAATATAACAAATAGGTGATTAACTCACTGACAGTACATCAACTGGCCTATTATTGACATTGGTCTCATTTTAGGATGTGAGATACTAAAGTACATAGTAAAAACCACAAAATATCTAAGGGTTTTTTCAAGAAGTAGGTAGTATATTTTATTTCATAATAATACGTAAACAAATTAATTATAATAAATTCATGATTATTTTAATGAAAACAAACAACCAATTTCTAAGAAGTGTCCATGACAGACGGACAAACGGAAGCGGAAATGAACACTTCCTTCGCCAAAATTTTTAAAAGGCTTCCAAAGAATGAAATGGGAAATATGACAGGCCCAGTTTTTGGCCTAGGGGTGAACGAGTTATAATTATCTGGCTGTCAAAATAGGGGCTGATTGGTGCAAATAACTACACGGGTCCAAGAAATAAACTTTAGTTGGCGAAAGAGGGTTGACTTTAGTTAGGGGGTGTAAAGAGCTAAGTCACTGAGTTTGGGTGAACAATTTATCAATTTAGCTCTGAAGGGTGTTTTCATTTGTCAATTCAATTACTAATTAGGCACTTACAGATAAGTATTTTGTACCAGATTATAATTCGTATAATGCACCTCTACTTTTACATTCTGCAGAAATTTGAAGGGACTTAAAGTTCTTTCTAAAAATGTATTCTCGAATATTTTTTACATCCGGTCTGTTACTTCCTCTGTTCATGTTTTAAATGCTTCGTTTCAAACGTTGTTGTTAATATCAGTAGATATATATTTTGAGTCTCAATCTGAAAATAGCATCGCCATTTCCAAATTTACTTTACAATCCTAGATTTATAATTCGGGAACGTTCGCTCTGGTGCTCTCGGTAAGGTAACGCTTCGTTACCCAAGCCTTGTTTGGTGTTTAATTTAAAGTGCCCTCCAATTGGGCCGAACCCTTTTGTTTACGAATTTGGTAGATTTTTTTTATTTTTTCACGATCAAAGGGATAATTGGTGATTATAATCGGGTTTTAGAACAAATGCGTGCGGTTGTAACAGCTCTAGATAGATCGGGGAGATTTTTTCTCGGTTTAATTTTGTGTTGGTAAATTGTGTTCTATTAGGGTTTGTTTGGTATCTAATTGTTACAGTTAATAAATTAAGGTGGCAATGTAACCTGAGTGTTCCTTTCTATGAAGGGATAAAAATACATGTAGCAATGAAGCAAGACCTAGACTACTAGGCTAGCCCTAGAGTAAATAACCAAAAAAGACTGCAGCAATAAATTATTTCATATGACCCTAGTAGTAACCAGGTTTGTAATAAATTGAGAATTTAAAATCGATAGAAATTAGAAGGAATAGAAGAAGATTCTGACGTTCTTATACCCATGAAATTCTATGTCATGAAGTTATTATAGACAACATTAATTTCGTCACTTGGCTGAGTTACAAAATAATATTATGTATAGTTAGCAAAACATTAGGTACTAGCACTGAGTCATAGTGAGATTGCGACGTCAAAATAACAAGGGAAATAGATTACTCAAAATAGGCACCTACTACCAAGTTTTAATAAATAAATAATTTATTTATTTCTATAATTAACAATTCTGATCTTTGAACCCGACTTCAATTGAAACTCTAACCTACCAAGTCATTAAAACAAATGAACGCAAAACCATCGAGGCGCACGTAATCACGAGTTATATTGTAAGGGTAACAAAACGCGCTTTAGTTAAGTTTCGAGTAACGTTGTAATTAGCGTTCGCTTAGTGACTGAGTATTTTGTATTGGAGTTATTGTTGTGTTCTTGATTCTTGGTTATGTAACGAAGGAACGGTTTTTGGTGTTTGTTGTGTTATTTGGCGTTTTTATGATTCTGAATATAAGCTTTATGGAAAATTCCATGTCCAATAGATCTTTTACTCAGTTCACTCTGATATTATCGGATTTGACGGCACGGTTGGCGTAGTGGTTAAGCGATTGACTGCTGCGCTGCGTGTCGCGGGTTCGATTCCCGCACGGAACAAATATTTGTATGACCTACATGTAGTTGTTCCGGGTCTGGCTGTTTGTGTATGTCAGTTTAAATGTTTGTAAATGCACCCACGATACAGGAGAAATTCCTAGTGTGGGTCAAAGTTTAAAAAAAAAAACTTATTCTCCGAGTTTTTTTTTCGGCCTTTCGTCTCAGAGTAGTCAGGAAACACCGACCTCATCTAGTTTATAAAATATTATTGACGTATAAAAGTGTTTGTACAAAGCTTTTTACAGAAAATAAAATCATTTCTCAGATCTAAACACTTTTTCCGTCGATATTCAGAATATTCTCAAAGAGAGCATTAAATGTCTTTTCAAGTACCTTGTAAGTGATTACTACCTTCAACCATGTTTCCTTAAATCATTACAGGCAAAGTATTTGAAACTGCCGTCTACCAACTTCTAAAGACATCATTAACTACCTAATTAAAATCAAATCCGCCTTACAACTGTAATAATTGGCATCACAGGTCCTTTCACTTCTGAGAATCAGAACCAGAAACAAAATGTTACAGCACTCATCCAAAAATTAAATTTTCAATAACATGAAACGTCCAACGTTAAGGGCTGATGTCACCATACTCTGTAAAATTATATTTATTTCAGTAAATTGTTTAAAAAAACCCTTTTACACGTCCAAAATAAATTATAACAATTACCGGTATCACGTCGCGCCATCGCATTGCGCCTGTCTGCACGAGGCTTAATACGTGTTTAGTTAGTTCGTTTTTAAATAAAAATAAACATGTTTTCACGCTATGTATTCCCGAAGGGTTGGGCAGAAGTGTACACCCACATTTCGCCAGTTATATTTAAGTCCCATATAAATTGGGCGAGCCTATTGTCATCAACCGTGCACAAATCCAGACTCCGGACTGCTACCAAGAAATTCCATATGGAATAAATAATCCAATAACACTTTGCCCAACCAGGGAATCGAACCCAAGACCTCATGCTCAGCAGTGGCGCTTGCGACCACTCGACCAACGAGGTAGTCAGTCGAGCCGACTCATGAAAATAATTTCGTTATTAATTGTCTCGTTAAGCCATATGAAGCAGTCTTGTTATGAAAATACCGGCCGTCAAAATGCTTAACTAGAGATTTAAACAGAGCTTGGTGAAACTGAGCCTTAAGCTTCATCAATTAAGAAAGAGTTAATTGTACATCAAAACGAGGATAAGTTATTCATGGTTCTGAAGCGAATGACTCGAGTAGGCCCATTGCACAAAGTGAATTCTTAATACACAAAATTATAAACGTTTAAGATGCTTAGCACGGCTATGATTTGAAAGGGGATTTAAACTAATGTTGTGAAAACGGAAGGGAGAATGTTAAAAGAGATGTAAATGCTTTTCAAATGGAGGATTATTATTACAATTTTGTCATTTATTATGAGCTTTTGAATTCTGAAAATTAGCTCGGAAAAGTTCTTTGGTGATTATAAACCTTGTAATGTACGGACATAAGAGTCATTTTACAATTTAAATATCCGTGGTTGGTATATTCATGAGCGATAGTATTGTTAATAGTGAGAAAACGCTTTTACTATTATTCTTTCCGAATTAATCAACAATACGTCATCCCGATAGAGGATGCAACAGCTCAAATGTCTGAAAACTAATAAAGAAAGAGAAATAATATAACATCATAGAGGAGCTCGTGGCTAAGTAATAACAGCCGCACGGGTCGATCTATCAGGTTAAGCTGCGCTTGCCAGGGTTGGTCCTTGGATGGATGACCATCTTTACATATCGAGACTTCTCCGTGCTTTGGAAAGCACGTTAAGCCGTTGGTCCCGGCTGTCATTCGTGGATCGTTGACAGTCGTTACGAGTCGTCAGAAGCCCGAAAGTCTGACAACTAGTCTTACCAAGGGGTATCGTATTACCTAGTAACTGGGTTGTGGAGGTCAGATAGGCAGTCGCTCCATGTAAAATACTGGAATTCAGCTGCATCCGGTTAGACTGGAAGCCGAACCGAATGAAATAATATAACATCTTACAACACAACTCACACTTTCTTATTACTGGTGAAATGTGGGTACCTATACCTACTTCAGTTACACCTCTGTCCAACCCTTCATTACAGGCGTGATATCATGTTAAATGCCTTACAGTTTAGTTATCTTCCCAGCATGATGCGAAGATTCGCTTACCGAAACAACATCCCAGTCGACAAATATAAGTTTGCCCACTTGAAATCTGTCAGTATTCCCCTATCGTGTCCCATCAGCAACAGATCCTTACCATCTTATTGCGTCTTCTATTGCTCTACAAATACACATCGACACCTCAGTATTTGGACACATTTCTATGTCGTATCCACTAAGTCTTATGTCAATATTTGCTGTGTTCACCTCATTCCTAGTAGGCCCACACTTTTCACCTACATCTGAATCAAACAAAATTGAACTTTCGTCTTCAGTGATAGAAACTGTATCATCTGCAAATACAAGTTTGCAAGTACATTGTAAAATATACAAGCGTTACGAATAATGTTTACTTTCGCTGCGATTTTCGACCCTGTTGTCATGATTTAAGGGTGATTTCCTCTTGTTTGTTGAGATGATTTTGTTGTTACTCCTCGGAATTTTTCTTGTGAACTACCAGAATTGTTAATCTTATTTAAGCCTCGTAAGCCCCGAATAATCATTTGTTTGTCTGTATATAATTTTATCGCGGTTTCGTGTGACATATTATGTCTATATTAGTCACATTATCTTTCATAAGTGAAGCAATCGGACTATTTTCTTACATCTAATCCTTTCAGATAATATTTTTGTCTAACTTAGGTAACTACGGGTCTCCGGTCGACTGATAGGATAATTGAAATCTGAAACATTTATAATTAAACGCATGGACAGTACTTTCATTAATTGCCAATAGGTACAGTTATTTTTTCCATTTCTCAAATTACTTAAAACATGCAATTCTATGATTTAAATAATCGTGTATAATGAAGCACCTCTTAAAAATCAAGTGTTCTAAATCTCACATCAGATTTCTCTACATATTATTATAACTCTTCCTTACGATAGCTTAAAGAATCTATTATTTACTAGATAATATATATTTATTAATAATCAAGTAGAACCGTACGATTGATTAAATGGCGCACGTTTTTAACTGCGAGCTTTCAATCCTCCTATAAAGTTAAGTACAAAAACTTAATTCTTATAACTTGTTACTATTTTCATAATTCTAGAAATCTCATGAAAGATATTTTCTGAAAAAAGAAACAATTCAATAAAAAAATGAGGCCGCCATCCCTGCCACCCCCTGTAGTCGACGAGGGATGAAATAGCTCCCAGTCTTCAATCAGGGGTTGATTCCACCCTATCATTATGGGGCGGTATGTTACTGGTTCGCTGTTCCCTCATTTGCTCTCACTTAGTTGAACTTAATTGAGAACTGTAGCCTAATTCTGCTAAATCAAGTACAGCATACTTTGTAATCCTTCTCTTGTGGTTATTCTTATCTATACTTATAATAAATCTGTAGAAGTGAAAATTCTGTACATTGAAAATATCAAAAAAATAAATGGCAGGGGGTGTTACTAGACCGACACCGAACCCAAAAATGTGATTATAATTTTTTTTGTCTGTCTGTCTGTCTGTCTGTCTGTCTGTCTGTCTGTCTGTTTGTTCAGGTATCACGCAAAAACTACCGGTTCGATTACGATGAAACTTGGTATAATTATTCTTTAATATCCTGGGCACCACACTGGGTACTTTTTATCCCGGAAAAGTATCCTATTCTACGGTTGGGGGGTGTCAAAGTTTGTATGGAAGAATTTTAACGCGCTGTCCGATTAACTCGAAACTCAATATTTATACTTAAACCCAAAAATTAAGAATAACGTGTATCAGGATTTTTCGAAATTGAACCCCTAAAGGGGTAAAACAAGGGATGAAAGTTTGTATGAAAAATCTTATTCCTTGAGGTAATAAACATGAAACTTCGCACTAATAGTTATCAAAATAAATTATAAAGTTTGTAGTTTTTTGTTTTTCTAAATTACCCCCTAAAGGAGGATTGGGGGGTGTCAGTGTTTGTATGGAAGAATTTTAACGCGCTGTCCGATTAACTCGAAACTCAATATGTATACTTAAAACCCATGGGGATGTATGGGGTAATTTCCGACACTCACGCGGGCGAAGCCGCGGGCAGCAGCTAGTTATAAATAATCCCTAATATATTTTTTTCCTTGATCTATCGTCAAAAAAGAAAGTTTACTGCTGGACATAGGCATGTCTGCGTCTAGTCCATGAATAACCTAGATTGGCTATCTACCCATCATTAATAGTAAGTTTGATTCTTATAAAAGTTCTGCAATCATGCAGAATCACTCACGTTATTTCGAATTCCACCACCAGGCAGGTTAATGGCACTGTTTTCTTTCGTCCGTTTCGTATTGCGATAATTATGGTATCAAGAACTTCGAAGATTAGTGACCGACAATTCAGTATCTTAGGTAAAGAAACTCCAAAATGTACTTGCTTGTATTGCAGCGTAAGGTTTGAGGGTAATGTTAGTGGCTAATTAAAGGGTTAGCGATAATAACAGCTGGCATTGTGCTCTACTTTAATTTAAAGTGCTAATATTTTATTCATTTTCATACGTGCACTTGAGCGTACTACCGAATTTTATGCTTCATGTAACCAGAATAATAGCCTCTTTTAAATCAACCAGCTAAAGTAAAGGATACAATTAATTTCACTTACGGGCGAACCCAATAATCTATCTATCACTAGTTTTGGCATACTGGAGATAGAAAAACACATCTATCCATGGCTTTAACGTCCCAATAACCTGTCAGAGAATAAGGAATCTTACCGGCCCACAATATCTATCTTAACATAACATCACGCCTGTATTCCCCAAAGGGTTGGGTACACCCACATTTTGCCAGTTATGTTTAAGTCACATGTGATATGGGGCGAGCCTATTGCCATCAACTGGGCACAAATCCATACTCCGAACTGCTACAGAGCAATTCCAGATGGAAAACCCAATAACAATTTCCCCAACCAGGGAATCGAACTCAGGACTTCAGTAGTAGTGCTTGCGACCAACTTGGTCAACGAGGCAGTAATTTTGAAGAAAAAAAAAGAAATTGTGACTATTCAGGAAAGAGCCGTGAATACTTCATGAATGTTCACTGATTTGACGTTAGCACTAGGAGTCCTTCACTTTCTTTACGAACTTACTAACGACTTACTAAAATTATAGCCCAGCTAAGTCCTGGCTTGTTGGATTCCATATTTTTTTAGTTATATTTTAAGAATCGGCTTATAAAGTTGTTGCGAACTTAGTTAGTTAGTTTTTCCTTGCCTTATCTTCACTAATAATACTTGTAAGAAGAAAATATTTTTCATTTCTCATACTAGGAAAATAGTGTTTGATTGATCCGAGTAGCGGGTGGAAGACACAGTTCCCGGAAAGAATATTATGAATTTTAAAAATAGAACTATATTTGGTTAGGTAGTCGGCTAAAATATCGATGAAAATTAAAAAAAAATGCTGCGGTCTTGTCAGTGTATAAACAGCCAGTGTGACGGCCCGCGGCGGTGACGCCGTGTGTTCCATATTTAACGAGCCCCTCTCCGTTCAGTCATTCATACATTAAAATTACATAATAAGTAATCGACGGACATTTTATGTTACATGTAGGTACACCGATTTGAATTGTCTTAAAACTACTATTTTATTCAAACTGACACTCTACGCCTAATTAATGATAATCCGCAAATAACAAAGTATTTTGAAGAGTATCCATGGGAACCTACTAGGTACGTTTGGAATGGGCAACTATCTTTCTTACTGACCGACTCCTTTGACAATTCAAAAATGCCTGTAAATAAAACGTCAATTTGCTGTAATAGAGCCATTTTATAGAATGACAGTTAAGATTTGAGTATATGGACGAGGTGGGTAAGTTGGCAATCAATTTGCTTAACATTTAGTTTCCCGACTTTTACCAACGCTCAATTTTCGGTAGCTACAAGTAATTTACATCTACCCGCATCTTATCAAAGTAGCTCAATTTGTAACTTCCTACGCACTTGCTACTTTCTTAGGATGTTGCTAACAGTTCTAATGACTCGCCTATGGAGTTACTAGCGTCGAAATTAGACCTTTTTGAGGCGCTAAATAAAATTGTAAAGAGTAATAATAGAGTACGAGTATGGTTAGAAGAGATGTGTGGTAATATTTTTATCGTTTTTTTAAGGTTTTTCACACCTGTTATCACATAAGGCGTGTTTCCAAGCGATTTTCGGTAAAGAAAAAACGAACGACTTGCCATTAGAATCGTAATAGAAGAAAACAGCATTGACTAATACCAAACTGCTCCAGAAACCTTTTCATTCTTTATTTAATTTGTTTATTCGTATTCTATTAGATCCAGGGTTTCTGCACTAGGACGAATATACTAGGCACAGCCTGCAACTACCTACAATTCATCACAATGTTTTTGCATAATGATCGATGCTAGGCCTCAAAATATACGGCTGGAATAAATGTCAAAAAATTCAGTTATTCCGCACAAAAGCTGTGACAATTTTGGCGTTGGAAAAATCAGCCCTGAATCGAATTTAATAGACGTCTTAGGCGTTCGTGGAGCTAAATAAATTTTCAGAACTTCGGATAGATCCTGAATGAACAACAATTATTTGGCCATTGTGAAGGTCAAAGATAAATAGGTGAGTGTAAGGTAATATGAAAATTAAATTCAGTTCATTTATAATTTGCAATATTTTAAGCAGCTGTAATGTTTCGTTTTTATTCCGGTGTGTGCAGCGGTTTTATTTCAATGACATAAAATTAACATGCAAAACATAAAATATATTCATTCATTAATACTAATGATACGATAATGGGTGAGAGAGCACCATGTATAAGAATATGAGACTTAAGGCTCGTTCACACCGGCGCGACTTGTCGCGCGACGCGACACCGGCAATTGTTCAATCGTGAAGTTTTATTAGAAATTGTATTGTTAAAGTCGCGTCGCGCGACAAGTCGCGCCGGTGTGAACGAGCCTTTATTCTTATACATGGTGCTCCTATCCGGTAGGTATAAAAACATGAAATAAAGTTAATCAAATAAAAACTTTATTCGGTTCAGAATCCACGGTATAAAATAAAAAAAGCACTATTAATACCTACATTACATTCAGCCTCAGGGGCTAGAATAAAAAAAAAAACTTCACTGGAACCCACACTAGGATTCCCTGTGGCCTGATTACCTTTTCAAGTAAGGTAAACATATGATCATAAGTAGGAAAAAAAAAAAAATGAAAACGAAAAAAAAAGGAGTGTGGAGAAGATACTTCGCATTTAAGAAATATGTTCACGATTTCTTCTTCTAATCGTGTTTCTTCCTGAACATTCGTCACAGTTCAGAGTCATCTAGTTCTTTTTGTAGGTTCCTCGACAACCATCCACGAAGTGCCCGCAAAAAAAATTAAAAAAATGAATTGGCAACCATAAGATCATTTTAATACTATTCACAATGCCAAAATTACAAGAGCACCCTGTATACACATAAGGGCTGTATAAAAACTGTAGCTTGATGAGGCGTATAATAGTAACAGTATCCTATATATGGTTAATACGAGGAGCCGAGGTCCATATCGCGGACACTTAAAGTATCTTTTCACACCTTTGCCAAGATACTAATAAAATGAAAAAAGTTTTATTTCTTGAATGGCTTTTAGAGTATTCTGAATTCATTTAAGGATGTGCCGACGAAATGTATTGTCCAAATGTATGTCTGTAAATTTTTATAATGTACATAATAAAGAGTATTTCTATTCTATTCTATCCTATTGTGTTTGATAAGGACGAGCTGCGGGGTAATTACGTCACACACTTACAGTATCAATGACTTTTGATGTTGACAGTTCAACCACATTCATTGCGTTTTTGAGCAGTTTTTTTTTCGTATTGAAGCAATTGATTTTCAAAATCATTCTGATTTTGATTGAAATTGTGTTGCTCAATTAGGGTGCTGTTTCCACTAGAGTAATATTTTACTAGTGATAAAGTACAGTACCGGGCTGTTAATATGGCACATAGTTTCGGAAAAAAAGAGAGAGAGAGTTAGAGTTGTAGAGCGTCGTCTCTTCAGTCATACCAGAGTGACAGTTTATTTTTACAGATAAGTGTGTCACATTACAGCTCTAGTAGGTACTTTAAAGTCCTCCTGTCTGTTAAGAACAAGCGTGATCACGAATTCGTCTGCCTAGGGTGGTGATGATAACAATGTCCTCTTTTCTGCTGGGGAGTTTGTTGCGCCACTTCTTCTTCCCAGCTAAGGCACTAGGAAGTGGTGAAGGGCGGGCGTTTTGAAGGACTGTCTTATGTAATTTTGACGTTCGAAAAGTGCTGATTCTAGCAGCTTAGTTTGAATAAATGACTTTTGATTTTGATTTCCTCTGACAGTAAGTTTTTTTCAAAATGGCAATCTGTCAAATTGGTGATCACTGTGTTTTATCGTTAGAGAAGAAGACAGGTGGAAGAACAATAAGAACATAAACTAACATCACGCGTTAACATTCCTCGAAGGGTTAGGCAGAGGTATACCTATAGTTAGGTTTAAAGAACTTTATTTTCTTATAAGAACATAGTTCACTTAAAATGAGATTCACAAAATACCTAATTAAATTAAAATACAGCTTTAGCTTAGGCTTATTACCTATAGTTCACCCACATTTCGCCAGTTATGTTTAAGTCCCATGTAACAGGGGGCGAGCCTATTGCCATCAACCGGGCATAAATCCAGACTCCGGGTTGCTACTGAGAAATTCCAGATGGAAAAACCCAATAACACTTTGCCCGACCCGGGAATCGAACCCAGGACCTCATGCTAAGCATTAGCGCTTGCGGCCACTAGACCAAAGAGACAGCAATAATAATAATAGTGATAGGATACTAAGATATAAATATTATGTAGGTATAAAACATTGGTCAGGTAGGGGCCATAGTCTTTCCATAGTTTTAGGAGGTTCGTGTTGGCTTCGGCCCCTTCCTAAGGTCTGGGACACCAAGATCCCGAGAAATGTGGAGACATATAAATATAATGATAGGATACTAATACTATTTTATTAATCTAAAATACGTACAGACTAAAGCATTTTTACATACTCACCATAGTCAGCCCCGTCGATTGAATATTATTAGAATAAGCAGCTGTGGAACTCGCTATGCACCTGGGACACAAAGTTTTTCTATCGCTAGATAAGCGTCAATTACACATTTATACCATTAGAGGGCCTATGTATACATTATCAAGGCCCGGCTGCTTCATCGGAACTTGTTTTTAAATAAGTAGGAGATTTTCCTTGCTCTATTTTTGTTTGTATATTTCACTCTGTATTGTCTGTGCAATTTCAACCGGAAAACTAATTTGAAAAAGACTTAGAAAGGAAATCTACAGGACTTAGAGAAAGTCGTTCATTGAGAGGATAAAAACTCACAGTTGAACTGTGTCGTATTAATTTAATTTTTCTAACACAGACATCATAATAATTTCAGCTCAGGTGCGTAGTATTCGCAACCGACGTGCGTGTAGGACCAGAGACCTTAGTGTAAGTTTGCAAGTGAGTAAACGTAACTATCGCGATTTTTATTCTTAGCCTTATTATATTCTTAGCAATATGATCTCTCAGTCAAATTTTAACGCAAACGCGATAGTTACGTTAAGTTACTTGCAAACTTACACTAAGGCCTCTGATGTTTGAACGAAAACGAAGCAAAAGAAGTATGTAAGTATCGTATTAGATGATCGTATAGTTTCTGCTTATCCCTATGGGAAGAAGGCGTTAGTTTTTGTGTGTATAAATCATTCAGCCAATGTCCTGCATGTCGGATAAAGAAGACACGATATCTAGTAGTTCATCTTACAAACTTATTCACAAGAAGCTTTAATACTAAATAAACAACCTCACATTCATAAAGTAAACCTATCCAAAGTTGACAAAACCTTCGTAGAAACAAATACCGAAAGAAAATCAATGAGGAATAGGTTTCTTCTTAATTGTGTCTCCGATTCCTTGTGTGTCAGTTATCCGGCGATTGTTTTTAGCTAACATCTCTTCTATCTGTTAGAAACACGATTCTTTGTAACGTCGGTATCTCGGCTGCCATGCCGCAATTACTGGCGCTGAGGATTTCATTGCCAAATATTTTCCTTTATCCGTTGAGGAGTGGGTGAAAGTAGGCATTAAGTCCGCCTTTGTACCTTTTTTTGTGTGTGAAAAGTTTAAATAAATAAATAAATAAAGTAGAGGTGCAAGCGGTGACACTGGAAAGTTGAATGGATCAAAGTTTTTGTCAAAATCTAAGCCGAATTTGAAGATATCGTGTCAATTTAACAACATCTCTTAAAACTTTTTACAAAAAAAATCAACCGACTCCCAAAAAAAACACAACGAAGTGAAAATTCATTTCTTTTAAATCCGTCCACAATTGAAGAAAATATCGATGGACATACATAAAAAAAAACATACGCTACGAACATAGAAACGCCTCCTTTTTGGAAGTCGGTTAAAAAATCGGTTCTTAGGCGCAATGTTCAAATGCGGAAAGTCCCACTATTTAATACAAGAAAGCTGTATGGACACCTAATTTTAAATTTATTAAAACTTACTGAGATAAAATAAATTATTACACTATCTTATATGATGGTTTTATGGTACCTAAGCGATGATGTGGTCAACTATGGTGGCCGCTTACCTAAAAGACGTAAATCTATTCAATCTTCAAGACTCCCATACATCGGCAGGTAATTCCACTCTTTAGCTTTACAACAGAGAAATTACTATTAAAATACTGTTTCCCGCTTCATCCCACACCTTGAACGGATCCAATCCTCCCCCAGTGTTCATTATTGAAAGGTCGCAATATAGCCTGCACCCGCCCATGCCGCGTCCCTTAATTAGGACATCTTCGATATTACGCCCAAAAGGTGTGCGACCAACGACTCGGCGAGATATACGACACCATACTGTGTGGACGCCATATTTAGATTGGTGGTTCTGTACATTTTCTTTAATTAAACTTTTAACATTAACTCTGTTTATTACACATTAATTAAAAATAAAACAATAAAATATCTTAACTAAACTTAATCTAACAACAAACTAAAATAACCGCTTCTGTGGTCTAGTGGTTAGACCACCTGTCACAGACCCAGAGGTCCCGGGTTCGATTCCCTGTGGGGGCAAAATAATTTTCTGCTCGTGTTGGTTGGTGGTAGGGCTTGTTTTAAGTCCGCCTGGCTAGCTACCACCATCTAATCTAAGTCTGTCGCCATAACAACAATATTACTAACATTGTTGTGTTCCGGCAGTAAGAGGTAAGATAGCCAGTTCCTCTGTGGTAGAGGATTCCGAGGGAAGCTCACTTCCACCTTCGGCCTGATCATCACTTACCGAGGTGCGATTCAGGCAAAGAGCATCCGCGTTATGTTAAAAAAAAAAAATTGCGTCGATTTTTCGCCGCATCGCTGTCAATTTCAAAGTCAAAGTTCTTTAATTGTCTATTATCCCAATTCCTTGGTCCAGTCAGCTCCGCTACCATCATGACTACTACTGGTTTTTTTTAGCTCAATAGTATAGTTTGTGCCAATACGTACGAGAAATGCAAAAGTACCTAGCCCATTTTATAGAAAGATATCCTTAGTTGACAAGTATATACTAGCGTATTTGAAACCGCACTGAAATGACTTTGGTAGGTACATAAATCTATGTATACAAAATTTTTTTGCTGTTCGTTAGTCTCACTAAAACTCAAGAACGGCTGGACCGATTTGGCTAATTTTGGTTTTGTAATATTTGTGGATGTCCAGAGAAAATATGGAAAAATTGCTGTAGGTAGGGTAGGTACAGGTATGTAGGTAGGTAGGTAGGGTAGGCAGGTAGGGTAGGCAGGTAGGGTAGGCAGGTAGGGTAGGTAGGTAGGTAGGTAGATTGATAGGTACGCCGTAGATAAGTACTTGGTGCCGTAAGTAGTAAGTAGTAGTAAGTAGTAAGTACCCGTGCGAAGCCGACGTGGGCAGCTAGTAATAAATAATAAACATTTATTTCAGGCTACAATGGCTAATATACCTAAGCTGCAGGTTTTGTAGGTATGTTTGTGTAGGATTTTCCCGTAAACTTATCGGTCGGTGAACTCATTACAATGCGGGAAATTCCTGCACAATTTATTGCCTGATTGATTTTATTAGGTAGCTATTATAATTATGACATCAGCATTACCATTACCAAGTCCATCCGTAAACGTATTTTGCTTCATCACAAAACCTTGCAAACTTATTGATAATTGCATTACATTGGTCCTCTATGCAAATGAGGTCAATTTGGAAAATGACAGTAGGTTGTCCCAGTTTTTTACAGTAATACATTTATTACTGTAACTGGCGTAACGTTATTTCTTTAAGTTCTATGATTCGTTAATTCTTGAAAATCATCTACCTAGCCTTTTTCCCAACTATGTTGGGGTCGACTTCCAGTCTAACCGGATGCAGCTGAATATCAGTATTTTACACTGACCTGTGCCCGGCAATAGGCTCTCCCCCTATTAAATAGGACAGTCATAACTGGCGAAATATGAGTGTACTATAGGTACACCTCTGCCAAAGCCCTTCCGAAATTATAGATTTGTTATACAAATTCTTCTTTCACGTGCCATAATTCTTATCCCGTGTACGTAAGTACGTAGAAAAAAAAAAGACCTAATCCACTAGAAACTCCTCATGTAGGAAAATAAGCCTTTTCCTCAGTCGCAGTGGTCGCTCTATCCCCAATATTGTATCCTGCTAAGCTTCCTAATGAAACATCCGCTCATTTCGTCACAGATTTCCTTATAATTGGCACAATCTCACGATTTTTATTCTCTCTCTGAAACGTGTGAGAATAGAATTACCAATTAATATTGTTTATGAGGTTTTATATCATAATATTAAACAAGAAATATATTTTGTCATGTCTTACTTAGTTATAAATCCAAATTATATTAAATTAAATTAAATAAAAAATACAGTTTATATAGGTTTTTCATTAACTTCAATTTATTAGAAGTTGATAAAAAATCGCTTTAAAAAAAAACGAACTTTTATTTATTTTCAGTACCACACTGGTTTCAATAAGCTAAGTACCTCATCAATGCTCTGTAAGCTTGAATTCATAATTAAGCTTAGAGAATCACAAACAGCATTTTTACCAGTCGGATTTGGTTAGATTTAATCCAGATTTTGCAAAATCCTGTATTCCCATACAAATAAGTGAAAACTTAAGCTAATTTCCCATTTCAAAACGAGTCAAAACTCTTAAAGATTCTTCATCCTTCTTCTATGTGACCAAAGATAATCCCTATCATCCCGTCTTCACTAGTTTAATCGCTAAACAGCTCAATTATTTAAGCATTAACCCGACTTTGTTTATACCCTCATCATTCAGGGAGGCTCATTAATCTGGAGAGAAAAACTTTGAATAAACAGAATCCGAGCAATCCTGTAAGGGTCGACGGACAATTCTCTTCTTCTCGCGTCTCGCGTCAAGTCGCGTGGTACCCCACGCGACTTGACGCGAGAACACGCGGTTCGCCTTCTCGCGTAACGGCTCGTGCAAACCGGCCCGGTATCGCGGGCGTGACTGGCAGTGCAACGCTTGTCGCCCCGCGATTTTGCGCCAGTCTGTTCGAGCCTTAAAACGCGCTAACTCGCGTTGATTTTGCGAGTTTTACGCAAGATGATCGTCTTCTTTCGAACTGGTATTTCCAGTTTGAAAAAGTCCTAGATTGCCTTATAGACTGCATGTGACAATGACATTACTAAAACCACCATGTTTGTCAAAACGGCACGTGTATATAGTAGACCTATATTATTATCAGAAAATTGAAGATGCCTCTGCTAACTTACTCGCAAAATCCCTTAGTTAAAGACGTCCTCGAGAAAATGAATTATTTTCCTAATATATTCCAAGAACTTGTTAAACATATTTTATGTATAATACATATATTATTATTAGTAGGTAAACTAGAATAATTGCTTACATCCTGTTACCTAAATTGATGTTAATAATTAGGTTCTTAGTTGTTTTAGCTAAAATGAAATACAATATAAATAATTGGGGTTTGCCGCAGTCGCTAGTCGGGAAAAAACCGCACGTCTCCAACTATTTTCCCAGTGCACGGTGTCTTTAATTCTACAGATATAAAGCTATACATTCACGATCCGACGTAACAATTGTTTTATACAGAAATCGTGTCGCCCTATAACGAAACTTTGCACGTAAATAACGCTGAGGAAGCTCTGGGGTCCGCGACTGTGCTGTTTATGATGATAATTTTACTTTCTGTAAACATTCATGAATGAAAAGAAGGTTAAATGGGAAAGTGAAAAGTTAAAACAATGTTTACCTAATTTGTTTTTATTTTTGTGTATAACATAACGTAACATAACATCACGCCTGTAATCCGCGAAGGGTTAAGCAAAAGTGTACATAGTATAGTCAAACCATATTTCGCCAGTTATGTTTTAGTCCCATGTAATTGTGGGCGATCCTATTGCTATCAACCGAGTATAAATCCCGGGCAGATTTTTTCGTTTTGTTAAAATTGCATAGATCGCTTAGATCATTAAATTACATCGATGACATAGTACTGAAACCAAAACCATTTAGTTTCTTCACCCTTGTTAGACTTTCAATTAGTACCCTAGTAACACTATCAGCCAAGAAACGTGACTTAGCATAACATATTTATTTATATTCAGATTATTTTTTGCATTACTACATGTCTACCGTAAAAACGCTACATGAAAAATGAACAGTAGTTTTTGCTTACAACTTTATTTTTGCTGCTCACTAACTTTTAGATACCCCTAACTTAAAAGCCATAGAGGCGATATTACCAGAGCTTTTTATATTTGAATTGCAAGAGCAATATTGTGTTTACGCACACGCAAAGCATAAACTTGAACACCCCTTAGGATTTTTGGCGGGCGATCTAATTTCTCGGAAAATGTGCCTCGTGATGTAAGTCGGCAGAATCATAATTTGAATCATTGGGACGTAACGCGTTGCTAAGGATAAGGATAAGGGAGGCTGTATACGGCCGACTTGTCGGCGCGACTACACGCTGATGCGATTTGTCGAGGCCTTTATTTTTATGATTGTCATTAAATCATTATGCTGCTGTTAAGTAGGTACTCCGGATTTACGTCCGTGTTTTTGGTGAGCATCGAACTCAAGACTTGTCAATATGCTCCGAAGTTTAACTATTGGGCTAGTAAGTACCCAGTACCCAATGCACTGGGACAGGTTACCTGTCAATTTTTCTAAAAAGATACCTAGTTCAAAAATTCTTCATTTATTTTATTCCAAGAATCAAAATAAAACATTCTTCATGTATATTGTATTAATATTTAATCATTATCATTATGTATTTGAGTCATCTGAAAGTAATGTTCTACTTATGAACGATGACTCGGCATACTGGTTACTATTTTAATGCATTTACAAGTTACCGTGCTGATAAGTAATTTTCACTATCTTCGATAAATCTTTAAGAAAAACTTAGGCTCTTCGTTATTGTAGTTTTGACAGTGAAACAATGATCTCTTCTCAATTAATAACTAAATTAAGAACAAAAAGAACGTACTGACACCGAACACAAGAGGTAACCTTCAGCACTAAACCAACACAGAGTTCGCAGAAAACATCACACCACACCACATGACAATCATCATCATCAGCCTCCTGCCCTTATCACAATGACATAACCAATATTTACGAATCGCACATGCGCAGGATTCCTCAGATAAAAATTTGAGATAATAATATAATATGATCAAGATTCGAATGATGCTCGCCGATGGCATCCCACGTATGTTTACAAGATAACACTTACTGGTAAACCGTATCAAAATTATTTGTTACTCAAATAATAACGCATGGTGAAGATATGTTTTTTTCAGACGCCGTAGATGAGGAAGTCAGGCTTTTGAAAAAGTTTCTAAAATGACAGAGTACTTTTTTTTCGTTTTTTTTAAATTAATTAAAAACTTTATCTGGCTTTAAAAATAATTAGCCATGAGAAGAAAGGGTTACCATTTTCGAATTGTCCTTTGAGACGAATTTGCATTCAACAATAGACTCAATATTTCTAATCACATTTAAAATCTGCTCTTATATTATTTCAAGGATAAACGCCTATCAAATTGTTCCGAAGGTCAGACTCGCCCAAATCCTAAAGTCTTAATTAAAACTAGGTTTTATGTTAATTTGAGACAATTTAGATCGAGAGCTCTCCAGAATTTCAGGCTTTGCAAAAATTTTGCATAACTTTTTGTTTAATTTGGTTTTTTGCGATAAAGTTGTGGTTTGGATAATATTAGGCCTATTCTTATTTACTTTCACTGAGTTGAATGTTAAGTAGCCTCAGCTATTTACTGCCTAAATTCAGCTTATAGTATTTTAATTAGACGCTATGAAAATTTTCAGCATCTATTAAATGAGAAATCGTGCTCTTTCTAAAAAATATCGTCCAGGGAAGCACTTTAATTAAAGTGGAACAGTTCAAGCACTTAAAAACAAAAGATACAAAAAAAAAATGTAACTTTGTGTTTTGTTAATTAGTCGTAGAAATACTATTTAATCTGTGAAAATATTCCGATCATTAAGAGTAATCTGTTGAAAATAAATATTTAAAACATGAGATCCAATAACTTTTAATCCATTTAAATATTTTAATGTTCACGCAGGGATCATATCATAATCTAATTGGATCATAACTTTAAATTAAATCTCTTAAAACTATCAATAATAAAATAATTTAGTTTAAAAATGGGCTAACTTTGATTATTAATGTTCTCGCATAATAAAAAATTGTAATTAGCCTAATTTCGTTATGAAATATTATGTAATTACTACCTTTCTAAAGTTATAGTGCTATGTAAATAATTATTATGCATTTTAATAACATGTCAATTACACCGGTTACTTCCGTGACGCCTTTATAATATACCTAAGTTACCCATGGATAAGTAAGATTTACCTACATTCAATTTGTAAAATCTAGTAAATATTACCAATGTCATGTGTGGAAATCCAATCTTTAGTGCACAGTGCAACAGTGCAACAGTGCTGAGTTTTATTTTTTTTATTTTTTCTTAGCTTGAATTATTTTCTTTCTCTGTTTTTTTCTTCATAAAAGTAGGCACTGGATTTTCTATAGGTATCTCAATCTTCTTTTTAGCAACTTACAAATGAAAAAATATACCATAACCACCATGCTTGCGTTTTTAATCGTAATAATATATTAGAGGGACAAATCTAATATTTTTAACAACGTTCGCATCCTTATTTGAGTCTCCATCTCCCAAAAAAATCTCTAGTTTCCCTACATTTGGACAAGTTTTTGCCATCGATTGTCGCTGTGATGAGGTTGCGCCTCGCATTGAATAAGGCCATGTTATAAAATCTACAATTTACGGAAGTGAATGCAGCATGATGATAATGACATCACCGTGAATAGCTCCATGACCATGCAATGAATTCATCTGTTTAATCACATGTTCAAATAATCTGTAACTCAATGTTTATTCATTGTTACATTTCCATGAAAAAATATTATAAAGTGTAAACCTACATAAGGGGAATTTTTTAATTTTATATTTGTTTGTTTGGAACTTTTAAATGTAATTTTATTATATACCTACCTATTTTATGATACAGTTACTATGTTATCAGTACGATTATTATAGCACTTATGTGCTTTAACTACTACGGACTTATATCGACTACCTGCCTTATAATGACTAGTCTGAAACTAGCCCGGAGCTAGTCGTGACTAGTCTGAAGCTAGTAGTGACTAGTCCGAAACTATCCCGGTGCTAGTCGTGACTAGTCTGAACCTAGTGGATGCTAGTCGTGACTAGTTCGAAACTAGCCCAGTGCTAGTCTGAACCTACTGGCATCTAGTCGTGACTAGTCCGAAACTAGCTGTGACTGATAATATTATTTATATAATAAAAATAATAATATTATCAGGACCATGCTCCCGACACCGGCGGAACACTATTTTTTATATTTTTAAATGTTAAAAAATAATTAAACACTAATATTTAAAAATGTAAACTTTATGTTTAAAAATGAAATAAAGGATAATAACAATATAATCACAATTCATAAGTTATCTAAAAAAGATTCAACTTCGACTTGCATACAAGCCCTGTGCTAATGACCTACTGACACACATCATCATTGACTTACTACCGATCATCAGAGATGACTCATTTCTTTCCGGATCAGAAGTTCCACTCGCTCCTATTACACAAAGGATCAGTTGTAACAAACTGTACACACTATAGTTACTAACGCGACCTCAAATCGTTCGCCTCGAGTTACATGTAATGTGAAACATGAAATTAGTGCATGTAAACAAATGGGCATCATGGCTCCCGCAGACAGGCCTTTTCCCAACTATGCTGGGGTCTGCTTCCAGTCTAACCGGATGCAGCTGAATACCAGTATTTTACACGGAGTGACTGCCTATCTGACCTCCACAACCTGGTTACTGGATAACACGATATACCTTGGTACGACTGGTTGTCAGACTTTTAGGTTTCTGACTACCCGTAACGACTGTCAAGGATCTACGAATTGGAGCACGAGCACGGAGGGGTTTTGTTATGTAATGGATGGTCACCCATCCACCAACCAACCGCGGGAAGCACAGCTTAACCTTCGAACGACCCTTGTGGCTGTATTTATTTTGAAACGAGCCCTATTCGATTATGGTGCCTAATGATAATTACATTACTATTTAATACAAAAAGTGACACTATGTTGTGCTCTTGACGTGAACCCACTCCTATCAGCTAAGTTGCAAGTAGTTCTGCGTTTATTTAACTTAGTAAAAGCAAACTACTAGTAAAGTGCAACCAATATTGCTAGTTATCTTTAAAATTAATACACGAACAAGGTTAATTGCTCTAAACTCCCTCCAAACTTAGAATCCATGGTTTTCCAATTACTAGACCGATATTAACTAGAATTTAACTGACAAGTCAAACACTAAACTTCACACGAGTATTAATCCATTTCCAATCTATAAACAGTATATAGAAAATAAACTTTGTTCTGTAAGCTGTAGAGTTTTATTTCAATTGAAAGATAAAGTATTGGAGTTCAGTTTTGGTGTAACAATTATTATTATTATCAGTTTACTAAGTAAGTCAGTAGCGTGAATTGATGATAATGTAACGTGCGCTGGCGCTGACTAATGACGTCAGAGCTTTTGTTGCGTTGATAGTGTTAGGGGCGAGCTCTTTGGCTTTAATAACTGAAATCTAATTATCTACGGTGGTGTATGAAAGCTTTCGCTAACTACACAATGTTGGGAAAAAATATTTTCACACATAACATCACGACTGTAATCCCCAAAGGGTGAGACAGAGGTGTACCTATATTACACCTATTAAGTCAAAATAAATAAGAAATATAGGTAATATAAGAAATATTTATATTCTTAATAGAAATGTAATTGCAAAAGCTTAAGTTAAAATTGTTTATAAAATAATTAACAGCGATGAATAGAATATTTTGTTGCTTTTCCAAGTAACAAGCTACAGCTTATATAATTTCATTGAATACGGTCCTATTTTCCCCGAAAACGTACCAAAACGATTCACTTTCGCAAGAGTAGCTGTAACTACAATTTATGAACGAATTGACATTTTAAAGAGTAAACAACTTTCTCTACTACGTTAATTAAAATATCACTAAACATAACTTAATACCCATAAAAACTTAATTACCAATTAATCGATACGAATACCAAAGTTGGAAGTAATTCTAATGGCTAACTGAATAGTGTCAAGGGTCAGGGGGCAGCAATCTGTCATTCAGAAGCTCCGGAGATCTGTTACTTATATAATGTTATGATCTTTTGGCCTAACGAAGGGGATTTCAATGAGCGTTTGACTCTTGGATCTGAAGCTGGGCTTTAGAAGTTGTTTTTGATATTGTAATCTGATCATCGTGAAGGAAGAATGCTTGAATTATTAAAAAGACGCCATCTGTTTCTCTGTTAAAGATTGCGTGTATGAAGAAAAACACTAATTTGATTTATATGATTATAATTTTAATTCATTCTTCGGGTTGGCTATCTATTAACATTATATTTACCTTTATAAAATAGATGTTGGAAGGTATGTCTGTTTGATATTGATAGACTTCGACATCGTTTGACCGATCACCATGAAAGTAGGCACATAATAAGTATTTTATCATGGCGGAGATTTACCTTCAAGCGGCCGGAGCCGACGGCAAAAGTAAGTTCAATATAAAAGTAAGCTGCTTTGTAACTACTCATAGGCCTCAAACATCAATACTTTGCCAACATTCCGGCATCGAACTAATATCAATTATATTATTTGGCCACGATAACAAACGGGCTCAGTTAATATGTGAGTAAGATTGTGCCCGTTACTGATAACTTGACAAAAATAGGACGCCTAATTAGAATAACGGCTTTATTTGAGTTTGGTAGACAACCTAATGAACTAAATTGATTATTAAAATAGGTAAGATGGTTTTTTGCTGTTTTCGTATTGTATACCTCAAGGGTAAAACAGGTCAGTTTGATATGACAGCGCAGCAAGTGGCGCTGTCTAGTTTTGTTACGAAATAGCTAGAATCACCGCACAGGTCGGATCAGAAGATGGATTGGATTGGATGCGGAAGACGTCATGGTGGAAGTGAAAAAAGGTATCAAAATATGTTGCTGGCAAACTTGGTTGGACATTATAAGTTTTCTTGTAATCTCTTCGAACTTGGCGGAAATCCATTATAAAATACAACAGACGTAGATATATTTAGTAACCAATTCCAGTTAACTATTCCCAAAAGAGTCAAAAAAACCGTTCAACAAATGGACACGTATTTCACCTCTCAACGAGGCATCCTCAGGATGATGATTGGCTTACCGCGAACCCAAACACGACGTGTTGCCTCGCCGAGCGCTGGACGCGCTATGGTTTTCACTCAGCTTTAAAAATAAATTGGGATAAGGGCGAGACAATGGTTACGATGATGATGATCGGTGTTTGCGTGAACGCTTGGCAAAAGATGACAGTCCGCGGTGGTAACATTACCCATTCTGAAATAACTCTTAATAATCAAGATTGTTACACCATGTATCCTAATCAGCATTCATGTCACCTTATTCTCAACGTCCCAAATTCTAGCCATAGATACACAGGATATTGCATAGACCAGATATTTATGAGTTGTCTAGAGGTCACCTCGGTTTTAGGCAAATATGTGTAAGAATTGCTTCACGAGTATTTACATGTTGTACTAATTATTTGAAGATAATTAGGTGTATTGTAGTGGCACGTTGTCACCAACGAGCCACGACAATAATGTAATTACTAATCATTTGTAAGTATCCTGCTCTACTCCTAATTTATTTGTGGTTGGCGCAACATATCTTCTTCATACAAACTTCTCTATTAATCGTCATCTCAGTAGTCACACCTTTCTTTCTATATCATCTTTCACACAGTCTATCCATCGTCTTTCCCTACTCTTATAACAATCTACATTCATACTCAAAACTTTCCTCACGACATTCTCTTTAATTTCTAATCACTATCTAAGGTAAATAAGCAACGATGTCTATAATTCTCAATCATGTGAAATTAGAAAATTAAACAACGATACTATAATTTGCTTTACTAGACTTGTAAAAGAGCCTTAGAAGATCTACTTACAGAAATACATATTTCACAAACACATTAGTAATGATATAACATTACTAATTTCCCATTTCTCGTCATTGCAAACTGTTCCAAAGATATTATTGCTTTCATAGACTGCTAAGTTAATTATAGGTACTAGCCATATGTAGAAGCAGTAAAAGAGAGAACTAAAGAGAATCTAAAAAACAAAAAGAAATAAAACAGTAGATAGTCATTAACACAAGCAATATCATAATCATGCTACGATCAGCAAACCACTTACAAAACCGTAATACTTTACCTCTCAAACCAATCGTATTTGTATACGAGGCCTATACCAATATAGCAATAAACCCACTAATTGGGGCATTAAACCATAGCCCAACATTAGAACAGTTATTCGGAATGACGGAGGTAATATGAAAACAAATAAGCCATGGTTTTATGGGCGTATCTTGCAATGGGCCAAGGTTAGTCTTCTGCGCGGCGTGGGTCGTTGTTAGTACAGAGGAGAGGCGAAGGTAGCCATCTTGGATACTAGAAGTTATGCTCCAAGGTGGTATTGTTATGTAATTAGAACAATTAACATAGCCGTGACCGTTAGTAGTAAACAGAGACGTACGTAAGTACTCTAAAAGTACAATTTACCAACTGTACTTTTTTAAATATTATTATATTTTTAGTAAATCAATCAGCAGCTGTTATTAAGTGGATACCATCGTCGTTATTTCTGTGATCACCGATCGGCTTGCCACAATCATTCAGAATTCAATGTGCGGTTTTAATGATTTCCAGGTTGATATTATGAACATTCCCGTCATCATAATCAGGACTTCAGTACGTTACTTATCAAAGTTTCTCATTGATAAAAATATGAGCTGTTTTGAATAATATTCTTTCGATATCTCGATTGGCTCAATTGCAATTTGATGCTTCCTTTACCTAACAGGTTTTTCTGTAGCCTGCTATAGCTAATAATATAATTTGCTTTACTTTATCTTTAGGATTTATATTTACGATACGTCAATGAATAAATATTTTTCTGAGAAAAAGAGACCTTTACAGTCCCAAATTAATTTAATATTGTAAAAATCAAACAATATATGAGTTTCTCTTCTATTTATTTTATCCCATAATTACGTGAAGCCTTGAGATTCGTTAAACATTCATTAAAACTGCGAGTAATCGCAAACATTTTTATTTTCAATATTTACTTCGGCACACACGAAGAAAAAAGCAAATAGTCCTTATGGTCTTCAAAATTGTACTTTATGTGTATGGGAATAAAAGTTATGACTTTATGTTGGTCAAATAAAGGTTGAAACGAAAGCTCATTCAGGGTTGAAAGGGGCATATTATGGTCAAGGATAATATGCCCTATATGTTTATCCTTCACGGTTTGTAAATGTTATGGGGTAAGTTGAAATTCTGTGTAAGATTCATGAGGTCACTCATTATTCAGATTCCCCATCACCGAAGATAGCATCCCCAGCACCCTAGACCGACTGTTACTCACAACACGCAAATTAAAATGTCTAAAAGCATAATATTCTAACCACTAAAGAGTTAGATAACCACAGTGATAACAATGTTTTGGTGATTGGTCCTAATATAGCCCCTGTAAGAAACCCCTAAAAACAGTTTATTTTTGATGAGTTAGATAAAACTCTTTTTAACATAAAATAAAAGAAAGAAACTTTTATCTTTTTTAAGATAAAAGTTTTTATGTATGACGCCTAAATTACTTGATCATCATCATCATTGGCGGCCTTGTGTGGAACAAGGATACTGAGTATAGGCCACCTCCTTTTTGTGCCATCCTACCCTGATCTGTGCAAGTCTCATCCAGGTCTTAAATAAATTACTTAAGTTCAAATATTTGTTAAACACCGAACTCTATATACCTAATAGTTAGATTATTAAAGAATCAATTAACTAACTAGTATCTGGTGAGTGTTACAGATAGTGACTGTAAAAATGGGACGAAAACTAATTCAACCGAATTAATAAACGCATAATTATAAGTAAATTCGATCGGTGTAGGACCATAATGTTAAAATATTCTACATTTACTCCTTAAAACAGGTATATCCCTAAGCTCCATCTAACCGTTAGATAGCTTCCCGTAAACATTGTTAGAATCTACTGCTATCTACGGGAAGAAGGAAGTTTATTGTTTATCCCATAAACATGGATTAGCTATACATATGTGTTGAATGTGTAAAACTGCTTATAGTTGATGAATCTCGAACTAAAGCTGTAGCTGCTAGCAGTACAACACACTGCTACGCTTAAGGCGACAACTAAGCAAGGAGGAGAGAATAATGTGGATTACGAAGTTGATATGAAATGTTTGGCTTTAGAAAGAAAAACATACTAAGTAATCCTGTTTCAGAAATATCTTGGGAAAGAAAATGGTTTGAAGAGCTTAGAAGGTTTTTTTTTTAGCTTAAGCATAATCTGCCTATAATGTCCCCACTATTAGGACACAGACTTCCTCTCAGTGAGAGAAAGTGGTCTGTAATCTACCACGCGAATTTTACGGCTTGGTAGATGTCACATATCTTCGATTTTTTTGGTTCTAGCATATTCCTCCCGATGTTTTCCTTCACCGTTTTTAGAGCAGCGGTGATGAAATAACACAAAATTTACACAACCTGTTTGGTTTCGAACCTACGACTTGACTCGTAAGTCTCACTGGGCCACCACTGCACACCACCATTAATGTTAGAAAGTAATTTTATTGTCTTGGCTGATAAAGCACTAACATATAGTTTAAACATATCTAAAGGACCTGTGCTAATAGTCGGCTCTCTTAATAGAAGAACAATATTATATACAAAGGCTATTAAATAAACATAAAGTAGAAGATAATGAACATTAAAATAATATAAGTACATCAAATGGAGAACTAAAGTATAAAAATAAAGTAAATTGTAATTGAATACGAGAAACAATTTATAATTTAAAAGGGAATTCCAAATGAGGCTTCAGCAACAACTGCAATAATCAAACGAGGGAATAAAAATAGACTAAAATAGAGCACATTCGTGTCCAGTCTCCAACTGTGACTAAATAGGACAGATAAACTACACAGCGCTTATCAACACAATTCTTTCCAACGTACTGCGAACGTGTCCGAACCGGTTAGTTCGTGTCAGAGCAAGATAGACACACTTCAACGAACGAAGGAAAGAGATGCCCAATCGATGCCCGAGTAAGACCACAACACAAACACGAGAAAGATAAACGAATATAGTATAGCTGGTTGCACGTTGCGTTTTCTGCGGAGGTCAGCATTAATTTAATTTAGACTTTGCTGTTTCAGTTTTAGGGTCGGGTTTCGGGTGTGCTAGGGAAATATATGATCCTCAGCTGGATAAAGTCTCGATTTTAAGGCCGTGCCCTCGAAAACTGCGGAGTTACGTTCCTTGAAGTTGGGAGTTGCTTGATTTTAATTTTGCTTATTTATACAAGTTTTGTGAAGGTTCTGCTTCCTGTCCTTAGTCAAACAGGACTTGGATTCTTATCACAAGAAAATATGAGAAAATAGAAGAAGTAGCTTTAGCTAACCAGGACTAACAAAAACTAAATTAATGCAGAAAAGGAAAGAGTAACACAATCCTCTCTCCCAAAGGAAAGTTCTACCCCAGAAATTTCAGACCAAAGAATTTCAAAAGCAACTTAGATATTATTAATTAAAACTTTTAATAAAGTAGAACTAGTACCGTTTGTATAGAACCTTTTGAGTTGCTATAATCTTTTTTGGTCTGCATTTACTAGCCGAATTTTCAAACCTAAAGCCAATTTTAAGGCCTCGCTTTTCTCGAGGCCCCAGGCCTGCTGACGTGAAGTGCTCGATTCGATTCTATCAGATGTTCGTACAACGTTCGCTTGACTGCTAGTACGCCACTATTTTTTGTACACTACGTTTTTTTACTCTTTCCAACAATGTAAACAAGAAAGGCTTCCTCGTTAATCTGGGAGTAAAAGAGGGTGTTAGACGGTTCAGTGCAAATCAGTTTAGATTACAAGTTGTAACTGTTGACTCTACTATGGGTTTTGGTGTTCTTAAGATTGTTAATGTTTTCTCTTCGATCTTTTATGACTACTGAAAATTTGGTTCTGTCAGTTTCAAGTTAACATCTTTTGTTTTCGAAAATGATCACTATGGTTTGATTTTCGTCTTAGAGAATTTCTACCTCAGCACCTAAAAATAACCAGTTATTTTACTGTGACTGAAAACATTTTTTATTATCTTAAAGCTTTTGCTTTTTCAATACTACAGTAACTTGCCCAGTATCCACTGCCCATACCGATTTTATGTCAAGTTTTAATGTGAACAAGACGTAAGTTTGCTGGTTCAGTGTTGACTAAAAACGTATATTTATTTAATACCTATTAGAGATTTATTTATATCCAAACTCCAAATAACCTACCACATAAATTTAAAATAAAAAAGTCAATGCAACAAAATGTGCATCTTCTTGGAAATGGAAAAAATGGACTTAACTTCACTATAAGTTTTTGACCCTTATCAGTTCAACAAGTTGTGCCCATGTCATTAAAGGGATGATCAGATGAAACTAATGTGTAACGAACTCTTTCGGGGATGCCGCTGAATACTGTCACGTCTCAATGGGCCATAGAACGTAGGTAACTTGCTCAACTTTAACTTAACTATAACTTTCGAGATTAAGCTAGGAACGTGGCCGTTTTTTTAATGAGTTCATTGTTCAATTTTGTGTTTTAGTGTGTTAGAATGGTAAACGAAGATTTTTAAAGGATTAGGCAAACTTTGAGTTTCAGAGTAAGTAAACTGACATGGCAATGGGCTGGCCATGTTTTACTAAGGACCGATGGTCGGTGAAGCAGACGAGTCCTGGAGTGGACGCCGCGTATCGTTAAGCGTAGCGTGGGTCGCCCAGCTACGCGGATTAACGACCTTAAGAAGGTGACTGGGACAGAGTGGACGTGCAAGGCGGAGGACAGGGGGTTCTGGCGTAGCCTGCGTCCAGCAGTAGACTGCGGAACGCTGAATTGCTTGATTGATTTCGCTGAAGCCATGTTTTATATACTTGTCGTTTGTCTAAAACTGCGCATTGACCTGTTCCTTCAATGACCAATACTACATCCCTAACCTTACCACCATGGAGTAGAGGATAAGGAGGAGGAGGACGGATGGAGGTCTTACTTGAAAAATGTTGAGCTATAGACAAGAAGAGTTTTTTCGCCTATGACTCCATGATTATTGAACACAATGGTAATTAGAAGGTAACCAAACATACTTCTATGCTGTCGAATAGTTAAAAGAAATATATCCTTTTCTTCATCTACATATTATTTTTTATATTATATATATGAGAAGCCTCGAAAAGAAATCAGTTTTGTAAGCATTATGCTTACTTACAAAACTGATTAGTTTTCGAGACTGAGCTATAGTACAGCTGATTAGGTAGGTTACCTACTATTCGTCATCGATCATCATTTTACTGACAAAGTTCAATCAAACTGCAATGATAAACAAACGTACAGACTGATTCATGTCTGATTTCGCTGACTTAGCAACCCGTCATCCAATCACGCTGCGCCGACAATAATTAATGATTTCCGATGGCATGACATCATCATCATCATATTGTGATAGGTTATTATGCCATATCGTATTATATGAGTTCATTTCCTTTCAATTGTAGAATTACCA
Organism: Eupsilia transversa; assembly: GCA_914767815.1. Lineage (NCBI taxonomy): Eukaryota > Metazoa > Arthropoda > Insecta > Lepidoptera > Noctuidae > Eupsilia > Eupsilia transversa. Next base: position 920,114 of record OU611889.1, read on the forward strand.
ATCATCCGAAATACTTATCCGATTTTGTAGGGTCAGTTATAAAAATTAAATGTCATGATATTTTTTAACCGACTGCAAAAAAAGGAAGAGGTTATGCATTCGACGAGTACCTTTTTTGTAAATTTATGTACACTGATTTCTCCGAGATTACTGGGTCGATTAAAGGCTCCCGCAGACAGGCGCGACGCGACTCTGGTGGAACAATTTCTATGAAATTTTCATGGAAAATGTTCTAGTGATATTTCGTCGCTCCTGTTTGCAAGAGCTTTTACGGGATTCTTCGGAAGCCTGTGGCAAAAAACTGGCGAAAAAAGTTGGTCAACGTACATCCCTACCTTATCCTCCTTTGGGGATCTTTGAAATTAAATAAGGCTACTGATGAATCAAGACTGGCCAACCCGTTATTGTCCCACGCATATAAGATTTCTTACGAAATTCATTGCTTTTACTAACACTAGCGTTGATCTACTAAGCTTCGGAATGAGCTACTAGCTTCATATTTCTAACTGACCGACTCCTTGACAATTCAAAAGTGCCTGTAAATGGTTTAATTAAATTAAATGCTTTGACTTTTGAGTTTTAGATTGATCACCACTTTTGTTTCATGTGATTTCACGATTTCAGACAGAATTATTTAAAGAAGAAGTTTGAAAATGTAGAAACAGCTGTATCTTGCCTCTTCTTAGCTAATAAAGAATAAGCTTTAATTTAGTGAGGTCCTGGGAATCGAACTCAGGACAAAGTGGGTCTTTTCATCTGAAATTTCGGAGTAACTGCCTGGACTCCGGCATTTGTGCCCGGTTGATGGCAATAAGCTCACCCCCCCATTACATGGGACTTAAACATAACTAAGTAGCGAAATATGAGTGTACTAAAACTACACTTCTGCTTAACCTATCTGGAATGACAGGGGTGATGTTATGTTATGTTAGTTTCAAATCTAGCTGTCCCTAAAGCAATCACAAAAAATGCAAACACATCAACTTTTAACACTACACCTATGACTCAAGTCCAATCAAATCGTAATATACAAACAAATTGATTCACAATAATCACATTTCGATTACTTAGTGCGCACGCGATGCTTAGTGGACAATCTGATGGCTTCCGATGACGTCACTGGCCTTGACACGCTGACTCAGAGGTTAGGTCATGTAATGTGGAGTACGTAGAAAGTATGTGGGTAACGTCAGATTAATTGTTGTAATAGAGAGGTGTATTGTTATGTATAATGTTACGGTAACGTTGACGGCAGGAGGAATTGACGCAACGGCTTTCTTAGCGTCTTGGTTGAACCCATGATGCATGAGAATTGATCCATGATCGAAATAAAATGCATAGAATGATATCAAATCAAATCAAATTCATTAATTTAAACTAGACTGGTAATCGGCACTTTTTGAACGTCAAAATTACATGAGACTCTCCCCATAAACGCCCGCCCTTTACAACTTCCTAGTGCTTTAGTTGGGAAGTAGAAGTGGCGCAACAAATTCTACAGCAGTACAGCTGTCTGTTCAGTTAGATAAACTGTGGGCATGTGATGCGGAAGGATGAGAAAAATGTCGCGGGGAAAGCTTTGAGTATGAATTTGGACGACTGTTAAAGTAGGCTGTTAAGATCAAGACAGGATGGATGGGATGTGTGAAAGATGATATACCTGGACAAGGGGAGACTACCGAGATGACGACTAATAGAGACTCAAACTCAAACTCAAAGCATTTATTTCAATTAAACCAATTACAGGCACTTTTGAATTGTCTAGGAGTCAGTCAGTCAGAAAATATGAAGCTAGCTAGCCCATTCCAAAGCGTAGTAGGTACCTATGGAGAAGAACGGGCAAGAAACTCCACGGACACTCTTATAATGAGAAGTATGGAACAAGAAGACAGGGTGCGCCAATCCCAAATAAATTGGGATAAGAGCAAACGATTGAATGAAGACAAGCAAACACACACACACACACCCTAACATAGGTATATGAAATTTCATATTTCATCAAGTATTGCTAGATAATTTGATATAGTTTAATAAAGTTAGTACCTTAATGAACTTAGAACGTTTATTACAAACAAACTTTATAGGTAAGGGCCACGAGAAATGACAAGAAAGCTCAGAAAGTAACAATTTCCTGCGTGGTCTATCAGGTTCAGGTAAAACGAAATTATGGTAAGTTACAGACACTTTGATAAATTGACGAAAAGTAACAATATACCAACCCCAAACTGTCCCAAACACGGATTGAAACAATATTCATTTCGTAAGTTAAGCATGAGTGAATACAGACAGTTAATATTATGGTCATAAACAAAAAAGTTGGCTAAACAAACTTATGCCTACTGCACAAGTTAATCTGAACGCGGAAGGGACAGAGAATTACGACCGTCATCCAAACTTATCCTTGTATCAATCATATGAATGGCTATGGATTTGATTGGTTCGGGATATATACATATTTATGGAATTTTGGATGTATTAGCTACGTTCTTTGGCAGCTAAATTGGACAGAACATTGTGAGTGGTGGCCTAGTGAAAACATAGTTCTGTGCTGGTAATATTTGAGATTTTTTTTAGAATATAAATAGTAATATTTTGTATATAAAACCTATTACTCACATAATTTTGTATTAGGAAACAAATTACACACGCCACCACGCCTGATTTTCCCGAAAGATTAGGCAGAGGTGTATCCGTAAATAGGAAACCCGTGTAATATTACCAATCAACCGGGCACAAATCCAGACTCCGGGCTGCTACCAAGAAATTTTGTTGACAAAACCCAATAACACTTTGCCCGACCTGGGAATCAAACCCAAGACCTCATACTCAGCAGTAGCGGTTGCGAACACCAGACCGAAAACGACGAAATGACGAATGACGAAACTCAACAATGAACAAATTACTAATCGTAAAACACAAAATCATCATCTTTATCATTCAGGCGAAAGATTTCCTCAGCTGGACATATAATCAAGCATCGCCACTTCGACTGGTCCTGTGCTTCTCGCATCCAGCGGATACCTGCGACCTTGACCAGGTAATCACCCCATTGTAGGTTCATCCACGCTGCCCTTCCGCTGAAAAACCACAACTAAATATTTAATAATCAATATAATAAAACAAAAGAAAATTGCATTGCGAATTTTAAAATTCTATAAAAAATCGAGTTATTAAATCACAAATTCTCCCCTTAAAAGCTGGAATTAAAAGTTCGGAAATTGCCTGAAAAGATTCTTATTCCCTATAATAATTTCTCATTTGCGCTGAGATAGACGGGAATGTTAGCTATCATAAAAACACAATTAATTTAAATTAAATTACACTCTAATTTGGGATCACTAACGTTATATTAAAAACAGGAATAATAAGGAAAAATACTCATAGCTTCAGGAAGAAGCCAATTTTGTTTTTATTTGAAATTCTGGCAAAGATGTTAATTAAATGACTCTGCCTCTCATGTTAAAACAAGCTTTAAATATTTAATGAAGTTCTAACAATAAAATTGACACAATGAATATAAAAATAAAAGTTTTAAAATTATAAGTAAGTAAAAAATTAATTATTTAATTTTAAACTCGGAATTCCTCGGATTTCTAACAATATCATATTTTAATGTAATAAAAATTGCACCTTTTTCTATTATTTTGAAATAACTGTAAATGTGGTTATAGATAATGCACCATGCATTATCCATAACCACATTTTCAGTTATTTCGTAATCGTATAAAACTCATTAAATTTTCTTCTCTAACATCTAAATAAGCACATACCTATATCACTTTAAACTATTTCTACGTCTATGTATATCAACTTCCACTGCTCACCCTTACCCAAAAAACAGCCGTGAAACACAACACATAAAACCACAGCTTCCAGTCCTTTCAATATTCATAACTTGTTGCGAATTAACGAATTCTGTCAGGTGCGCAGGTTTTGTGCTAATAATTGGAGCAATTCATGGGTTTTCGCGCCAGTCTCTAATGTGGTTACCACTATATGCAATGGGGGTGCATCTGCTTTACTGACTTATACACAACTTTCCTAATAAAGCTATGGTTTCTATCTCCGTCACTGAAACGTTATGAAAGTAAGTTTTTTTTTTTTAACCACAAGTTGGAAGCTCTTGGCCTGAATCTCACCTGATGGTAAGTGATGATCAGGCCGAAGGTGGAAGCGAGCTTCCCCCGGAATCCTCTACCACAGAGGAACTGGCTATCTTACCTCTTACTGCCGGAACACAACAATGCTGGTAACATTGTTGTTATGGCGACAGACAGATAAGATGGTGGTAGCTAGCCAGGCAGTTCATTTGTTTTCCTACAGAGCGTTTTTTGACACCGTAAAGGCAAACCCCGCTGCCATCATTTTTATGGCAGTAGTGACTGCCGCTGCCACCGCTCTTCAAGGTAACCGTAGCATAAGAGCGTTCATTCTAAAACTTGGCAACGTCGCAAATAGCTGTCAAATATTTACCCGCTTTGAATAATTTGGCAATATTACGTATGGAAATACGACATATCGTTAACTAGTGACCTAAAATATTAATAATGAATTGCAATTATAACATTGAATTAGATGTTGTAACCGTTTTAGGTGTAAAAATGTAAAAAAAGTAAATAAATATTCGGTGTTACGACATTAATTATTGCATTTCATAATCAATAGTTAGCAATATTTCATATTCCATACAGTAGGTAATGTTGCCAATTTAATCAAAGCAGGTAAATGTTTGACAGCTCTTTGCGACGTTGCCAAGTTTTAGAGTACTTTAAACTTAAGTGTCGTAGAAAGTTGAAATAATGTTGTAATTCTGATAAACATTGCATCATCTAAGATAATTTCTAAAGTTACCAGTATAAATTGAACTACACGTCCGTGATGACCTTCATTATGATGGATGTCAATTTTAAATAGTTTTGTAGTGGTCAATCTTATGGGTTCATGTTAAGACAGCTTTGCAGATGTTTTATATTGTAATAGTACTTAGTAGTTACGCGGTAAATTAATCATAATCATTAAAAAATATATAATTGACGTGTAAAAGTGTTTGTACAACCCTAGTTACAGAAAATAAATCATTGATCATTTATAAGTTTTTTTTTTAAATCATACTTTACTGTTGTTAACTACGATATTTTTATTACTCAATTTAGCTCAATTTTGTTTTACAAACTTGCATAGTTAAACATTAATTTCAGTCGACCTACAATTTCTTTTTAAAACATTCTTAATTTTAAAGAATAAAATTTTACGTCTTTTTAATGTTTCAAATAATGGTCACCACACCCAGAAGGATGCGGGCAAACTGTAACCACACGGCAGATGGTAGTCGGGACCTCGCCAAACGACAATATAAAGAAAACTATAGAAGGACCACACGGTAGTCTCTCTGCTGAATTTGCAATATGAGTCGTCAGGAATAATTGTTATCATGACAAGGAAACGCATGATTTCATGGTTGCATGATGATGTTAGGGCATACAAAGGTAAAACTGCCCCGTTAGTCTAGTGGTCGCAAGCGCTACTGCTGGGCATAAGGTGATGATTCGATTCCCCGGTCGGGCAAAGTCTTAATGGATTTTTTTCCACCAGGAATCTGTCAGTAGCAGCCCGGAGTCTGGATTTTTGCCCGGTTGATGGCAATAGACTCGCTCCCTATTACATGGCACTTAAACATAACTGGCGAAATATTTGTGTACGTACAATTGGGTACACCTCTGTCTACAGGCGTGATCTTATGTAAAAAGGTAAAAAAGTCCATTACTGCCTTAACTATGGCTCCCACAAGGGGGTGACTTAGTCTGCCCTGCAACTCGAGGGAAAACGAAATAGAAAATAAGTGTAAAAGATTAACAAAGAAGTGTCTTCAGGGTTTTATCCATAGGATAGGGATAGACGAATGGAACGTTTATTGTATCGGTGAATTAAAAGGGGTCATTTTTAGCATCCACGCTTGCTCAATACGGGTGCTTTGCCCTGGAGTGGGACAGTAACAGGGTGGTATGATTATAGCTGCTGTTCCCAGCAAGAACCTTCTGTTCGTTGAATATTTTTGACAGCCGTATCTTTATTGTGTTCCTTTTGAAGTTTTGACTAAAGGTTTGAATGGTCTTCATAATTATAGTGAATCTACCCCGTGGGTAAGGGTTTTGTTAAATTGGGCATAATTCCTTGTGCCCAATGTGCTCTTTGGGCAAATTGTTGGGTGTTAAGTTGAAATGGAAATAAGAACATTTTTTGGGTTTTATTTGTTTATTTTAATATTCATTTGTTAAAACGAAAGACATTCAGAAGGCAGTATCTCATTTCGTTACATTGTATCTGAGTAGGTAATATTTTACGTTCCAAGTTTTATAATGTTAATGACTGACAGGAAACTGTTATAGACCTAGTGGGATATACTCGTATTATGCAATAACTGAACTGTTTGCCATGAAGGTATAATAGATTAACTCAATTATAATAATAAGAGGGTCTTTCAACGGAAAAGCCTTAAGCACAGATAACTTATTTGCCCTTAAACTACTTTTAAGAGAACCAGCTGTTTGAAGTGATTACTTATATTTTAATTGTTATTCAATATTTACTATTGAAGTGCAAAGTTAATTACTTGAGTAAATACTTAAGTTATGATACTTAGATTGTGATAATAACATAGACAAAGTTAACACAACAAAATTTCTTGGAGTAACTATAGACAGTACATTAGATTGGAAAGCACACACGGAAGCCTTAAGCAAAAAAATTAGCAATTCCGCATATGCACTGTATAAATTAGCCCCAATGTTAAATGTTGATGCGCTGCTAACTGCTTATCATGGCTTAGTGTCCTCTAACTTAAGGTACGGAGTAATTTTTTGGGGCAATTCAACAAATAAACATTTTATTTTTAAAACCCAAAAGAGGTGCCTCAGATCTATGTTTGGTCTCCATGTTACAGAGAGTTGCAAACCATTTTTCAAAAAATATAAAATATTGACCCTTCCATCCTTGTACATTTTAGAGACCATTATGTTTGTCAAATCGAACCCACACCTATTCACCCTATTGTCAGATAAGGTAATTCGAAATAGACGCGACAATAGCAAACTTTGCATTCCTAGATCCAGGACAGCACTATTGCGGAAAAGTATATTCTGTATGGCGCCAATTCTTTATAATACCTTGCCAAAATATTGGAGGGCTTATACAAAAGAAAAATTAAGAAGTAGGTTAAAACGCCTTTTGTTAGAGAAAGTCTATTACACCACTGACGAATTTTTGGCTGATAAATGAATCTGACTTGTGTGAAATATACTTATTATTAATCCCTAATTACTTTGACATTTAATTCACTAATTTTATATACAATTCTTTGATGATTTTATGTTATAATCTGGATTGTTAATGGATGAATGTATAAATTATTATTGTATGATTACTTATTTAAATTTGTACGCCGTTGAGGCAAAACATGACCGAATTGAATTTTATGTAACATCTTGCATGCCATGTGTGTATACTCATGTTTTGGACAAATAAAATATGATCTCTTATCTCTTATCTCTTATTGAAGTTATTTGAAAAAGTTTTTTTTTTACTGGGTTACCCGAATAGGTTTTACATAATTTGGCTTTCCAAGTTTCGCCCTTTACATGCCTTCGATATTAAGGGCAGATATCATAATAATGTTATTTACAGTCTATTGCTTACCCTTTAGCGATAGGTCACAATATTGTCCATTCAAAACTATTTGCTACTATCGGTTTGTTATCGAATCAACAGAATAATTCTGATATCTTTTAATAGCAGACTATCAAATTAACATCATAGATTTGTAATCGATCATTAGTTTGTTGCTGTCAACAAAAATAACAAAGTAGTACAGATTTATATTCAAGCAGTCCTAATTTGAAACAGCCATAGACATAAAACGTAAACATTGTTCCATTACTCTCTGTTTGCGTATAAAAGTTTAATAAACATAAACTTTACTGGAAACAGTTGCCAGCATAACTTCATACTTACGTAAAACTCCAAAATAAGTGTTCATACATCTAAAATTTGCATTTAAAACGGCCACCGTGGGCTGTGGGTTACGGTTAGCCGGCCACGGCTCGTAACGACGACCGGTCGGACCGGTGCAGCGGGTAGCGCCGAGGAAGCGTGCGCTTCCGCCGGCCGCCGCCGCGAGAGTGCGCCGCGGGGGGAGAGCGGGGCGCTTGCGCGGCGCGGGGCAGGGGCGAACAGCTGAGCGCGCGGGTATATTGACAGCACGTTGCCGCTCAGTCAGTAGGTTCTCTGTCACCGCGGAGTGCGAACGTAGCCGCATAAAGCCCACACCACACGTCGCTCCCGATTGATTATGACACGATCGCCCCGCAGTGCTAACTGAACTGCGGTCGGGACACCGCTAAAATTATGACTTTTGGACTGTTCGCCGGCGACGAAGATAGTAGCAGATATCTCGTTCTAGAAGAGAAAGCTCTTAGGATAGTGTCCAGGTACTGGGAGGTCTCAGGAGTTTCGTCCGCCGAGAGGCTGCGATTCAGAAACAAACAGAGGCTCCTCGTTGCCCCATTCGGACTGTTATAAATATTTTTATAAGAAACTTATGGATTTTTTTTCGGACTCAAACAAATTAGTCTTTTAGTGTTTTAAGTGCAATAGGTGAACTGTGTTTTTTTGTGTTAAGTTTTATTTGGGGTTTATTTTTTTGGATAAACAAAAATGGTGCCCCAACAAGTGTCGGATGTGAGGTCCCTCTCTCCAACCTCGAGTGGTGGAGTACCCGTGTTCGGGTCCCAGCTCGTCGACAAAAACTCATCAACCCCATACACGGATGCCACACAGGTAAGTCCATACTTACAACTTTTTTCAAAGTGCCATAAGTGAGAAATGTGAGAATAAAAAGTTTTATAAATAAAAATAAAAACCAAAAAATATAGGTGTTTGTAGTTAGTAAATAAAATTAAAACTAAAAATAATTAGTGTGAAATGAAATAAATTAAGATAAAAAACCCGTAAAATTTAAAAACTGTAAGTACAGAAAAGTTAGTCTAAATAAAAATGCTTAGGAGGTATATGAAAAATAATAAAATCACGTCCAACAGAAAAATTAAATTGCTTAACTGCGTCTTATAAAATGTATGCAAACAAAATTAAAGCAAGTCATAAAAACTCGAGTCATCAATATCTTATCAAAAATTCTATTTAACAATAACAAAAATATTTACGCACACAGTCCTAAAAAAATAAGTGCGAATCCACGACATACGCACGAAAATAAGTAGAACTGTAACGCCACTACAAAAATATACAAAAGTAACGCGCAATATAATTTTATCGCACAGAAAGTAGTCAACACATAGAAAAAGGATTTATTTTGTAAACATAATATTGCAGGTGACGTGTCGGACACCAATAAAATAATAACGCTAAGAAAAAGGTATAATTTAATAACCAACACGGAAAATGTAATAAGGTCAATAAATTTATAATTGTCGAATCTACCTACATTTGTTCCGTCTGTCGACTAATACCTACAGGAAAAAAAAACAAATTATAATAAATCACATTTTACAATTCAAAACAACATAACCGCACACGAGCAGGCATTTGTTAAATTAATTAAATTTTTGCTAGGTCGTTGTGTGAAATGCTAGTCCTTCAAACGGCCCATTTAACTTAAACAATTTGTAATTTCGGTGTGTTGGTTGCAAAGGGTTAGTCCCCTATTATCTTGGAGATAATCGTAATAAACATTCATTGGCCGACGCAGCCATTACCGAGACACTGAAATTCAATTCGCTCACTAAACTGGTTACTAACGAGGAGTAATGATGCACAGACATGCGATCCAGCAGGCCAGCGCAATAAAAAATCCCACGTGGAGTTAAAACACATTTTAAAATCAGGAAATCAGACATTTAAATCGGCGAATATAATTTAAAACTCGGAAAATTGGTTCCGATAAATTGAATGAACACATTTTAGAGTTAGGAATATTCGGTAAAATGGAGGTTTAAATGTTAGCGATTGTTTGGGATTCATTCTAAATTCGTAATTAAGTGTTACTGCAAATTATAATAGTCGTCAAGTCACATATAAAAGTAATGCTATTAAAATAAATGGAATTTTGAAATTGATAAGGAACTTTATCATGGAACTAGGAAAAAATCAAGAACATCCATGATAGATGCGAACTGTGGAAAGGGTCTTAATAAAGACTATCTACGGTTCCTACTTTATTTTCACAAATTATTTTGGAGCTCTAATACTCTGAATAAAATTATAACACATTTGAAATTCTTAAATGGGCTATAATGTAAAACCTTGGAACTAAAATGTTGAAATTTTTAACAGCTAAACATTACAAAATCTCACATTTGAATACATTATAAAAACCTTGGAAAGACAAAATAAAACGTTCATCATACGCTGCAATTGAAAATTAATATTGATTACTCCTATAATTGAAACGAGAATGAACTTGAAAACGTCTAGGTTGACAACACTCATTAGGCAAGCAATGAATAACCAAAAACTGTTGTGAAATGACGCGTCAAGTCACGTAGAGAGATTTCCACAAAACCAAGATTAATGATAGAAAACGCTGCATTAAATTAAGCGACCGTGAAATAAATGAGATGGACACTTAAAATGTAAACGTTTCATAAAACTCGGGAGCCGGTAATGAATAAAATAAACTATCGCACGTTGATGACGGTGATAAATCCATTGCACACACGGGTGACGCGGCCGGTACGAAAAACACGGTCGGGAGTAACGACACCGCAGCACATTTATGAATTTTTCGCATTATCGCATTATAAACACCGGCTCACGCGATATCGTATGAAATAAAGCTATAGCAGTCAAAACAATCAATAAAATAAAAAGACATACGATATTAAGGCCATGCTGTATCCATGAAATGCGTCGAGCGGAGAGTGCATTAACATTTCAATGTCAACACGTAACAATGTATTTTTAGTCATCCGCTGGCCGAGCGAGTCTTTCTCGAGGCTCGAGAGTTCATACACTCCGAGCCGACACTTTAACTCTCCGAGCATGATAACCTCAGTTTGCGCAGCTCTCGTTACCAATCAGATACAAGGAAATAAAACGTACAAACGTGTGTCGTTGGAAATATAAGGAAACGATTAAACTGTATCATTGCAATATTTAATTGTACTGATTGCACGTAATTAGCAGCATTTCTGTCATCACGACTATAGAATATTGTAAAAAATTACGATTGTTTAGATTCTTATAAAGTAGCTGATATCATACGTCTGGTCTATGACTAATTGCTTCGGGCAAAAAAGGGGTAGCCCATGAAGAATTAAGTTGTCTTAAAATCCGCAACCGAATCGCTGGAAAAAAAACCATCTTCGTAAATTTTTTTGTTTGGCAATAATTATGAAATCGATATGCTTTTATTGACCAAAAAAGTGGACGTTAAAATTTAGCATTTGGTTGTGTACAAAAAAATATATAAAATTAACTAAGGGCGGAGCTTTGGATCATTATGTAGCGAGCGACCGACCGAACTGGCTGTGTTATTTTTTGTTAACGTTTTTTGTTGGATGCGAAGCTAAGAGTACGGCAACAGTTTTGTTCCACAAGGTTATCTATCGTACTTTTATTTAGCCGTTGCTATTCAGCGTTCTCTAGAGTTATTAAGAAAAAATGTTTCACCCGGCTTTGGTGTGTTCGCGGAAAAATTAATTTTCACACTCTAACGTGCCTCTCTAAATCGAGAGTTTTTTGCTGCAATCGTTTTTACTTGTAAAGTGTTTGTCTTAACTCTGTCTCATGCTTTAACTTAATGTTGTACTTCAAGAGCTATAATTTCACCCACGAATCCCAAACCCGGAGTCCCCAAACCGTAATCCCAAGTCCTATTCCAAACCACGTATCATGACTATTCTCAATATAATTCCCAAGTCCGACTGTATCCCATTACCCCTTCATTACTAAAAGCATAAAACTCGCACAACTTTACTCCGCCAAGCACTAAAAAGCGATTAACGTAGTCATTTGCATTAACGCGAAATCTTTGAAACAATTTACATTGAGTTCGTAGAAAAAGTGTCGTACAAGTAGCAGGGCAACTTCGTGTCTTTTCGCTATAATGTTGGCCTTACAACTGTGGCTCACGATATGCAGGCATTTGGAGAATTCTCCGTGTTCGGTATTTCAAGTTCTACCCTAGAATAAGGGCTGATAACGTGATTTGTGGAGCTAAGAAATTTTTCAATTGAATTTGTTGTTTTGATTCATAGTAACTACGTTGAATTGTTGAGTTCTTGTTTAAATTGTCTTTTCTTCGTATTAAGTGTCACGCTATTTCTCTGAGAGAGCAAGTAATTTTCCTTTCCGGGTGTGTACAACTTCAAATAATTTTACATCTCCGCTTGGAGCTATTAATTCTATATTGGTGATATCCAACACATTGTCGTTCACTTTAAGTTTGTCAACGCTCTATAAATTAAAGTACAAAACTATTGAAGTCTATATTATATATGTCCTTCCTGTGAATTACAGTAATAGACTTTTATTATTTGCAGCAAATCAACAGAGTTGCCACCCAAAATTTTAATTACCATAGTTTACACCGCATACAAAACAGTGTTGGCAGCCGAAGCAAATCAACATTTGATTGTGCTCAAGCCACTTGCAATTTGCAACTCGTGGGTGTTTTTAATAGCACCATTACAGTTGCGCGTTGCTTAAGAGAATTCTTAGTCTACCTGCCTTTTTGCAACAATAATTTGTATTTGTATACTTATTTGGAACGATTTAGAGTATCTTGTCCTTATACAGAAGGATTACCGTGATATCGTTAGGAGTAATACGGATGAAATTATGGTACTGAAAAGGTTGTTCGTGTAAAAGGATAATGGTTATATTTTTGTCGTTAAATTACGCCTTTGCACTTGATAGGTTTCAATATTTTCTTTAACATTGATTCTTTTTGAAACTCATATTTAGATCTTCGTTTTAATTTTAAAAGGTTTCAGTTTTCTAATATCAGTAATGAGTTCTAAGAATCAATAAAATACAGAATAAAAAATTGAAATAGGTCCAACAAAATCTCAGTTTACGGAATGTGGAGAAATAAATTCCTTAATTAACTTTTTTTTTGCGTCTGGAACTGAATTTAGCTAATTTAAAAATTAATTTGTTTTTAGACCCTTTATTTTGACTGTTATATTCAGGTCCTTCAGAGAATTGTTAATGGATTCCAGTTTCAGTTATAATTTTCTTTTCTCTGAAATTTTTTAAGCTTCGTCGGAGTAAGCCGATTATGCGCTATTAAAATTCTCTTTCATGTAAAATAATAAATACTGTTAAGTTTGAAGGGATGAAGAGAAATTAATTTACAGAGCATAATAACGCTTCATTTTGTGATTTATTCAAAATGTCAAAACAAGCACTACATTAAATAATGTTTAAGAGAAAATTAATGGTTATTTAAAAGCACTTAAACTAAATACATTTTTTTAAACGACTAAATTAATTTTGAAAGCTTTAGAACACTACAACCAAATTCATCAGTCATTATTACTTACGTCTTTAAAACTTTATACATCGTCAGAGATTCACGATACACGTTATAAATTAAAACCTGAAGCCAAAACTACATTCCTGGCGAAACTCCCACATGAAAACAGAAAGTCTGAAGAGCAAATAGCTATAAATTCGTTTGGGCTCGCGATGACGGCTCAAGTCGGTGCAGAAACAAAACTGCTGCACATATATCTTTAGTTCGTATTTTCTGCTAGTATTGTTTGCTTCCTTCCCGATAAGTAGGGTAGTTTTATTTTCATTTGGTACAGTTTTGGTGGGTTCTAAATACTTAACCCGTTTTCCGGTTAATTATCATATATATTCATTTGAATTAAGCGACTGAAATATAATATCTCAATTTGCTTCTTCTACTTGAATCAATTTTAATATTATTCTAACTTTAAATCGGTTAAAACCCGAACTGTATCAGCTGCTCATCTTTTGAATGTTATTTCTTCCTAGGTCATAAAAATCAACAGCCGAATGGAGCGACATGTTTTCATTTAGGTACAGAAGGTGCATACATCAAGACTATATAATCTTATGCAATTATTATTAATTTGGTCTGATACAGACACCGAATTATCAGCGTTACGGTAACATTTATTTTGTGTTTTATCATTAAACATATCTTTGCTTTAAAAAGATCGTAGATGTTAAAGAATTACGGATATACATTTGATAAAATGAAGTCTAAAATACACTTACAAAATACATCCTCAGAATGAGTTGTCAAAGGATAATTTGGTTCTTTCAACAGTCCAAAATTTCTAACTCTGACACGCCTATTCCGGACCCATAAATTACAACCCAAACATAACTCTAACCGAAATTTCATCACATTTACAACCCTGGTTAATCCGAACCGTTAAACCGAAAACACCGTACCCGGAACTTAAGCCTTAAATATTCAGCAGCCTTCAAAACATTAAAACAGCGTTATTAAGCCGACGGAACTCTAAAAACGATAAACTTTAAGAGGAACCAAAGGACGACACTCGATCCCAGACACTTTCGAAAAAAAGAAACTTCTCGTCTGCGAACTTCATTTCTCCTGTATGATGAACATGTGTTTTTTGTGTAGGTTAGTCAAAGGTTGTGACAAGCAGGATTATTTTTGGTTGGTTTTGATAATAAAGTGAATATAAATCTTATTTTAAACGAATCTTGTTGTGTGAGTCAAACTTGCAATTCAGAGTTCCCAATTTACAAGAAAAACCTAATTCAATTACTTTTTTATGCCAAACCTAATTACATTCGACACGGTAGTCTGTCCACTAATCTAATCTGATTTCCTTGATTCCCAAATCATCTTCGAAATTAGTTCCTAATCCTCATAATAATCCCGAAGACGCTCCTAATATCACAATAACAGAACTATTGATCCCTTACTCAGGTCGTAAGTGGTCGTTGGCTCCAAACTTTTTGTTCGTCCTCCTATTCACTTGCGACTTCTAATCGCGTTACTCTATTAACCCGTGGAAACTGTGGACAGCCCCTTTATACAATTAGCTACTTATTGACTTGGAAAAATCCTTCCCTCTTTTAATCTAGTTTTTTGAAAGTTTCCGACTTTTCTCAGCACATTGACACTGGGTGCTCTCCACGTTTCGGAAAGTTAGCATTGACACCGGTTGGGGTGTTTTACTTTAGAAAAGTATCTAACTCAAATTTCCTGTGCGTTAAACTTTTAAACTAAAAGCCTTTGGGAATTTCCGGAATGAAATAAAATTATACTTGTTAGAGAGTAACTTAAATACAAAAAATGAATATAAAACGCTATGCAAAAAAGGGTTACTATTACCGAGAAACTCTTCTCTACGTAATGGCAGTTCTAAACGCAACGTTATTTCTATTAAAAGGCTTCCAAGTACAGCTTGAAGCACTCGTGAGCGAGCGAAATGAGCTTAGAGATCCATGCATACATTAAGTTGGATTTAAGTCTAGTCTAAGTGAGGAAGACCTCTGAACTTATAGGTGCGATTGTCCAACCGTTGACCCTGACGCGTCTAGACAGACTTACTGGTCTGGTCTGGTATTACGGTTTCCTGCTACTAGTAAAGGAATGAATATTGGATTGTATCGAATTCAACTTGAAGAACGGTCTAGTATCAATGAGTGTGAATTCGTTCAAGAGCATTACGCTTGTCCCATTTTATTACTCATTGAACAATAGAACTGTGTCTATCAATGCTGCAGCTATACAAATAGTTCTAATGTAAATTCGAAGATCGTCGGAATATCGATCAATTTGTTCGCTTCCCTAAGTAGTCAATACCTCCATTTTCGTTTTTTTACACGACGTTGGTACAGAATTTAAAACGACACTAGCAGTAAACGTCAGCAATAAAGTTTGCCTGAAGCAATCGCATTTCAGGCCTAAAAGTCGGGGAAAAAGGCTAAAAATTTCGTTCAAACATTTCAACTGCTGTCGTGGAACAAATCGCTCTTTGCAAGCTCAACGTTTGGCTTAAAATTTAAATAGCTTGAAAAAACAGCATCGGCTGCCGAGGCATTCGCATGATTTATGCCTTCTGTAGCGTGACTATGAGGAACGGCCGGGTAGTTCGGAGAATGCCGGCTAAATTAATCGCTTCGTATTTGGCCGTGTGAATTATCAAAATTCCTCTGGGTCTAACTGAAATAACGGGCGACTAGACTTTCATGAACGCCATAATTTATTAGGGGAAAATGCAAATGTATTTATCCAGCACGAGACTTTGGAAAAATATGTGTAAGCTTGGTTAGACTCGCTGTAGATTTATTGCCCTGTCTTCGAACTTGAATAGGTTTTAAATATAAATTCAAACCGGTTTGTACGTGCACAATCTTGTATCTTTGAACCGGCAAATTAATATATCCAATTCCTTTGGCAGACTTATGTGTTAAGATGCACAGTACTTCTCTGTTTGCCGCAGTAAGTACATTTCAATTTTCAACGTCGAGATGGGTCAAAGTTACATCCTACCTGGTCATTCGACATAAAACACTACAGCCTACCTCGTTATTAACCAGCCTCAAACGTATTTTATTTAAAACTAAAACATCAGGCATACGTTCGTGTTAACTACAACTAATGGTGATTAAATTACTTGTCCTAATTATGTGTTAGTAGATAACAAAAGAGCTGTTGCGTTAATGGTACTGATAATAATGATACTACACTGTTGGGATTACGTTCTAGATTTGTAGGGTCGTCTGTTTTCGCCTGGACCTCTTTTATAAAAGACAAGGTATCGATGTTATTATCTTTTATACTTTCTACATCATTTGTAGCATCGAAATTATCATTTGGGTTAAAAAATTGAATTTGATTCTCGAAAATTTTTTGCTGTTCTTTTGACAGATTTTGCTGAATGACTGAAATAATATTTTGATTTCATAAGAAGTCATACCAGTGCTGAATTTGCAGACGCTTACAATTTCACGCAACAGATAGGTGAAGTTAGAACGCCAGAAGTCACTCATAGCCTAGCGGTTTGGAAGTTACAAATTGCACCAACTAAGCTAAAGTTAAAGATCAAGTCCTACCTTTCCCCTCTGTATAAATAGCGCGAAGTTTTCTTATAAAAACGGTACCTAACGATATTTAACATCTTGCACTTTGCCGAACTAATCAGGAAGCGAGAGATATATAATAATATCTTCTTGGAAACTTGGACGGTTCTTAAAAACAAGTTATAACATGATTACTGCTGATCGACAGTTTCGCGATGTTCCGGAAAAATGTTCGGTTTGTAGGTTGTTATGGTTCGTGCAATTATTTTGCTGATGTGGAACTTGGGAGTTAAGAAAGATATTATGGAGGTAGCTAAAAGATAATTGGCTTCTAGGAACTAAGTTTGCTTCGTTAGAACATTCGTAACCTGTTTTAATATTGTGCCACTCATGATCACATTGTACCTCCATCAGAATAAAATACTGGTATTCAACTGCATACGGTTAGACTGGACACGGACCCCAACATAGATGATGGTGATATTGTAATGTATCATCTTCCTCTCTGCTTGTACCAAAACTAAACATACATAGCAATTCATGATTCTATCATCGAACACATCCAAACTCGTTGTACAATTAACCTGATTCTTATCAGTATAGTTACTTTATACACGGCCATGAACTTTGAACAATTTTTGGCTAACTTTTGATCTATGATAAGAGTATGCTGTAATAGTATTGAATTGGATTTTTAATGCAAAGCGATACATACATTTGAATATATTATTGAAAGCTGTTTATGGATGTATAGATTTATATCTCGATATTTTTATTTAGGTTTGGTTCTTTATTTGGGTTGATATTTTGAATTATACAGGGTGATATAGCAAAAAGTTTAAAAAAAAATACCATATATTGGTTTATTTTATTTAGTTGTTTTTCGTACTAAAATGCCAGTGATACAGCCTTTATAACATATTAAATCCATATCAAAATCTTACACACGATTGTAAGACCCGGTTTTCTACTGAAACGTAGCATCATTAATTACAATATAAGTATAATTTTCACCTTTAATCAAGTGACATGATAATAAAATATGATGACATGATTTTCACAACTTCTTGCTCTAATATTGAGTCGTTAAACTAATATCTAAGATGAACTCATAACTTCGCTTTTTGTGCAGTTTTTGTTCAAGTTTCTATGAACTAATCAGCTGGTATTAAATGAACATTAGGGGTTATGCACACGACTTACGAAACGAACGGTGGTAATGACTTGGCATGTAGCTGTTAAAGCCTTCTATTGGTATTAGTTATAGTCATTTTAATAATAAACAATCGTTATTATTATGTGCTTATTTGTTGTTTCAAGAGGTAAAGTTGCTTCTAGTAACATAACTTTGATGACAGGATGTGCTTCTTAAAGCAAGGTATATTTTCCCATGCATATTATATTCTACAAATCAATTACAGTCGCTCAGATTTTGTATAATTATAGTAATAGGTATACATAAAGTAGATATAAAATGAAAGAAAGTAAAACAAAAGAAAAGCAAACATCAAATGCGTTTGATGAACTCAAGATCCGTTTAGATATCTTACCTGATAATTCTGTCAGCCACCTCTCAAGGCAGGATTGGCCTATTTCTACCCGGACAACACGAGATGATGTCATAAAATGCAGATAAGTATGAATCGAATCAGTATCACTAGAAAACATCCGCTGGGTGACGCGTCCGGAAGAATTATGAGCGTACGCGTGGTTATCTTAAGTGGTTTGTTTCACTAAATCTTTGGCTTAGCCATGCGGATGTGAGATTTAAGTTGTGTAGTTACTTGTTTAAGTTAAGTGATAAATATAGTGTCTGTATATACTAACATAATGTTGGTTAGTTTGGGTGTACACAGAATTTTGGTAGACTAGACATAACACAAGTTCACTTACATACCGATTATTAGCTAAGTACTGTTGTTCTGTGGTATTTGTGCATTCATATTCTTGGTCATTATTATTTCATCGATGATAATACTTCACTGGTTCGTAAATATAAAATCATTAAGCTTAAATAGCTAATACTACAAGTAGGTTCCTATCTTCGCACATAAAAAATAACAAAACTGCGTCTGACAAAACTTCTGGAAAGAAAGACCCTTTGAAACTCAAAAGAATCGTAAACTAAGAAGTTTATTAGATCCAAAGCTGGTCTACCAGTTGTCACCCTATTCCGTTCCACCATCAAAACTACACGATCTACTGAACTAAATCAAGAACAAGAAAAAAACATGCACAAAAAACTGCAATGGGCTCTCAAGGAAAAACCAACCTTAGAGCAGTCATTACAGAGTTGAATGTACTTTAATGTGGAAGCCGGCACAAGGAAGCCGAAGCAAAACTTGTATACAATTCTGTGGCCTTGAACTTAAAAATATTCGAGGCGAGCTGTTCAAATGTGACCGGTGAGCCTCGAGGCACTCCCGATATGGCTAGGGTGAGGTTCTCAACGAACAACATAATAATATTCCGACAAGAATACTGAGGAGTTTTAATTCACTGCGGAAAGTGATTGAGACGAAGACGAAGGATGAAATGAAAATGTTAAAGAAGATGAGAAATGGAATGCTACAAGGAAGAATGAACGTTGAGTGTTTGTTTTTGAAGTTTTCTGCTAAGGAGAAGATAAGATTACAAAAACTCTGGTAACTTTTACTTTTGAATCACCCAAAGCATAATCGATATCTCCAAAAAACGAGTTAAATCCAATCAAAATTTTAAACATTTTTAACTGGATTCCCAATAAAGATGCCTTGGCACTTAATTACACATTGAAGTGCTAACACTGTTCTCTAATTGATGCCTCAGACATATATTTTACGATCTCTGTAACGAGCGAAGCAATTAAATATTTAACGTTAAATCCATTGTTAAAAACACCTAATCCTTGTGAATTAATTGAAATACCTACAGAGAACATTAATGTCAAAGGTTAGGGTGTGATGAAAAATGGGAGAGTAAATGAATTCAGATTGAGCAGCTGTGTGGAAATTTGCTCAATTTTCAAATCAGTTTTGATTGCAAGGTGGTGTAATAGGGTTCATGTTAGGTTCATTAGCTTAGCCCATGTTTAATCTAATAAATATGCGTAGGATATAATCATAAAAAAAAAATATATATAAAAAAGCTTTCAAACGACAATCAGAAGTAACGTGTTATGTCTAGACTTGTTAGAGTCTATATTTAGAATCTTCATAGGACATCAATCTTTTTTATCTGGTACGGCAGGTGCAATTTTCCCAACGATATCGAGAAGTGTTTTGAATTAACTCCTACTTCAGACAGATAGATTAGTCGGAAGTCAGACTCACCTTTCATCCTGCGGAACCCGAAAGGTCGCGACAAACCAAATCTACATTCAGACAATCTCCGAGATATGTAGATGAGATTCAATGCTGACGATTTATGAAGAAAGCTGAACGAAATATGGCAGCGAGTCGACCGTTTTCATTGAAACTTTTTTACAACCTCCCCTTTAGATGGCAGATAAAATTGCAAATAGACGGACGGAAAAGGGAATTTTATGTGAAGGTGACTTCACGCTTTTTATTTTTTAAGGGGAGCCGAAGCTGTAAAGACGGTTAGTGAAAACAAATTAAGCTTGAACGGTCTGATATTGCGACGTAGGCTTCTTGTTGCGATTGAAAAGGTTTAGCTGACGATAACGCTTTCACTTTCTTAAACGATAGCATCTAACTTGACAAAATAAAGAACAATTTTTGTTCCAAGGTAGTAAGCTCAAGGACATTCTTTGTTGATAATCTTTCTTTACTATCTCTAAACACGTGCATAAGCCACTTATAATCCTTGATGAGTTAAACAGAAGTCACAATTAGTGCCAATGCGTTACTTGAATCCGCATTAAGCTTAATCGTTTGCCATTCGACCTGCATGGAATTATAAACAGCTGATAGAGTGTTCTATGTTTGAGTATGTTTCTGTTCTAATATGACAAGAGACACTATTCATAAAAGATGTTTGAGTGAATGTTCAATTTTGTGTTTAACTAAATGTAACCACCAGTCAGTCTTTTCTCCGTCTTCGAGACCACAAAAAGAAAAAAGCGTTTCCCCAAACCAAAAAGAAACCTTTATCTTTAAATCAAGGGTATCACAAACCGGTTCAAAATGAAAAAAGTCAAGCCAAGCTAAGAAGTGACTTGTTACAGCCATGTTCGCTAATACACGACCAATATTTGTTCTGGTGCCAACTCTCAGAGGATTGGACGGGGCTCGGGACGCTCTAGTGAGCAAACAATGTTCTTTAGATGCATTCTGTTTCAGCGTTCGACTCGTCTCGAGGGGCTGGCGACTAATAGTGTTAGTTCCTAGTGCGTTTATAGTATATGCAATTTAGATGGAGAAGTTTTCTTGGAGTTTTGGGAGGAATTTTAATGGGCTGAAATGTGTTCGTGTTTGTAGTCTGTTGTTTATTATTATATTTTATGCATTTTATCTTAAGTGTATACTCCGCATGGTAGAATCCGTTAAATATCTTATGTGCGCTAAAAGCCGTGTTTACATTTCCAGTCCCATAATCAATGAACAAAACCTATTAAAAATTCCTTACCAGTATCATTACGTATAACAGTAAATTCTTATAATACCTACTTTACCGGACGTTTATAAATAGCGTAATCTAGTAAACGTAAGTTATAATATCGCAGATGCAATAAAAGTACCATTATTATAACCTAATGGACTAAAAACACATACGGGATTCGGGCACTTGAGAACACTTGGCAATATAGCTGTTGCTACATAGTTTTTATAAGCGCATGTGAGCGATAAATTCAAACATTTACTTCGGTCGAAAACTTCACTTTGTTTGTTGTAAATAAAAAGTTCCATATTAAACTACAATGTTGGGAGTTACATCTGCGGTCCAGGGCTGTTTGTTGATTTTCAAGTGTGATTTAAATATGGCTTTGTTATTTTTAAGTTCGATAAGAGTTGCTTCATCAAGTATGAGTGGCCTTTTGTTTTCGAATAGATTTATTTGTTTGGTACAATTTAAGTATGTGCTTGTAACTTTAGATTTATATTACATACACGTGTTTGTTTCTCTCAATGAACTATTATTCTTTTTTCACAAATGTTTTTCTAATTTATTATTTTTATCATTCACGTTAGTTGGACATGTAGTACCTATTTGAAAACAAACAATTTGTGTTAGGCCAAAAATAAAAAAAGTATAAATGCAGGAGGTTCAAAATTCATGAAATAGTTCCTTCACTCCACTCTCAACCCTAGACTTGATTGGGAGCATCTGGCAATGGGTTTACGATATGCAGCTGATGCATCGGGCCGCGTCAGACTGCCAGAGTTTCCCTGGGACGGCACAGCATCGCCTCCCGGGACCTATGCACAACTTCGCCCTAAAGAATTGTGTGATATGAATTCGGTATGCGATTTAGTTTTGTGCAGTTTCTTTCTTTGATTTTTCAATACAACGGCCACAGTATAACGTCTAGAATATTCAGTTGTTTTCGCTGACTTAATGACAATAACAAAGTTAATTAGATCAATTTGCCACGGTTAATAATTACGAATACCCAAAAGAAGCACAAAGTCGACCTTCAGTCACTAGACTACACAACAACTAATTTCATTTAGTCCCAATCTTAACAACTAAACTCAACTTTAATCCCTCACATACTTTTTTCGTTTATTCTTTTCGGCACCGAACTTGTTTGTTTCCAGCCCTTAAGCCACTTGATTCAACTTAGCTTACAAGTTTTTCATCCGTTTTTTCGTTTCCAGGAATTTTCCTTTATTAAAACTCACAGCTAAATTTACTGAACATACGAATTTGGGACGGGGTCAGTGAATTGTGATCCAGCATCCCCGAATGGACCATTACCGCTACTTGCTGTAATTGCTTTGGGAATACCTCGAGATTCGTGTCAGATGTTTAGCGTAACATTTTAGGGACCCTGACCGGACATGTTTAGTGTAACAACGTTTTAGTCACCTGGATCCTTACCTCGGAGATTACATTTTGGTAAATGGCGCCGTCTTATAACTTATTTAGCTGACACAGAACGCCATTTTATTCGACCCCAACATGCCTCTTGCGTTATTTATTCATTGATACACTCATGTATATTTATTTGTGCAAAATTGGAAAGACATTTACTTACTGTATCTACATGCGTCTTATCAGCTCTAGCAATTGACATGGAAATGTAACGCATTAATATATTCAGAAATAAATTACGGAATTTATAAATATTAAATATTAATGCGGACAGATGCAAATAAAGTCTTGAGGTTCAGCATAAAAGTTGACGATTATCAATGTAATAATAACAGTTGATTACACTAATGTAATCAAGGGAAATAGTTTGCAAAATGTTGTATTACGAATTCCAATCACGTCGTAAGCCAGAAGTTAGCTGAAACGAGATCGGCTCAAAACCGAAGATCTTATTGACTGTTCGGTTCGTACGGCATCTATTGACTCGGTAATGTCTTCCATTTCCGAACAAGCTCTCGGAATAAGAAAAGTTGGTACAGGGGAAAAGAAAAGAGGCCTTTTCGGAGCGCACTAACCTTAATAGGTACCTTTGATCTTGCAAGCCAAAGTTAGAATTAACTGGAACAAAGACACTGACTATCGGGTTAGGACCCCAAAGAAGCGAGTAACTAATTTCAAGTTTAATGAGAAAATCGCATGAAAGGAATAATTCAATTTTCTGTATTGTTAATTTGTGTGTTCGCTACAGCTTCCAGTTTGGGATTAACAGGATTCCTGGCGAGGGAGTACTTTATTGAAACGCTTTGTACCATTGTTTGAATTGAGCTGATACAATTTTCATTAAATCGTTGAGGATAATGCGGCCTATTTTAGAACAACTTTCTATAATTAAATCAGTGGTTGTACATTGGATGGGATTTCTAATACAGCTTTTTATTTGATTTGGATTGTTAAAACTTTAAATTTTGGTTTGTTTACTTCTTTATTTTATCATTTAACTTCATGTCAATAAACTAACAAGGGCACATTATAAAAAGAAACCACTTATTTGTTTATAATGTAGGTATTTATGGGACAATCGTTCAATAATACCTCAGTCAGTATCATTTCATTCTTCCCAACATACCCAATTACCTTCAGAATTTTTACGAGTAACACACATTCCCTTTACTTTACCTTTTACATTTCACCCCCAGCCCGACATGTAAACATTTCCATTGCGAGACATCTCAACATATACACATATGACTATGATTTCTTTATTACGTACCCTTTATCCTTTTGTCCGCCAACGCTCGTTGCCTCTCAAGATATTTCTCTCTCACTGCCTTCTGTATCTTGGAAGATAAGAATGTATTGAATTTTGAAACATAAGGTTTCCCTTTTTATCTCATAGCCGAGATTCTTTTATATTTACAGACCAACAAACGTAAAGTGATTCGTCTGAGCACTCTATTATATAAATTGATATTTGTTCCTTTCAAAGTTGAGGATATGTTTAAAAGATTATTTCGTTACAAAGGTTAATATAATGTTATTGAGTTTGTAGCCTTTTGTTGAGAAGGTGGTGCTTTATTCTTTCGTTTCCTGGTCTATAACTGGGTACAACTTTCCTTTTGAACAAAGTATGTGCTCTTCAGCGAGCATATTCTTTCAATTTTCTGGATCCTCGCCTCCATCGATAAATATATCATCGTTTGAAGATATTCTTCAAGCTTTAATTTTCAGTAGTACATAAAATAAAAATATAATATACTAACCTAACTAAAACTAACAAACTACCTAATCTATGGCGTCGAATTCCTCCGCATCGCTGTCGACTGTACGCAAGAGACTGACGGCATTGCCACGTTGTATGGCAATGCTTAGCTTCTGGCCAAGGTAAAACCCAGCCTTTGTGTCTAGTCCCAGGCAATAATGAACAAAAAAAAAACTTAAATTTGTTTCTAATATATAACATCCGCATCATATTAAGTGTATTCCTAGATGGCACTGTCCAGAAATCAAATAGTAATTTTCCACCGTCAATAATCGATTGGCACTGACGAATTCGTTCATTCAGCACACAGTGCTAGACGTTTTTGTCTAAGATTTATGTCATTACTAACACTGGGTTCCCAGTAACGTATGTGTCGATTTTAAGTAATTTTAACGGGTCACCATTAAAAACTAATTTTGTGCTCATCTGTTTGTGATTTGCTCCTTTTTTGTCGTAGATATTCACCATTGTATGTTTGATGTGTAAATCATCTAATGTTGCAATTATTGTTACTGCACTATCAATTTGGTTGATATTCATACAATGCTGATTTATTTAAGCATTCGTTGCGTTTGATAAAGCACTTACGTTCGTATAGGTCATATTCTTTATATGGATGGCATCTGACGCCCACAGTTTTTAATGGATACCAAGTTACTGCTAAGATTCTAATGAGCTCTGCTAATGTCTCACTTAAACGCCACGCCACGTAGCCATGTAACCATGAACTAGAAACGCATCAATGACATAAGATTACAAAAATTACATATAATTAAATTACGTGTGTTTAACAACCACGTAAGCCATGTTTCCCATGTATATGGGAGATGCTAGCCCCGTTACTGTGGTGTGCTGTAGAATTATGACTACGTGGAAAATTACTGTACAACACAGCCAGGCTTTTTGTTCTCACAATGTTTATGATACGTGCTTTTTACTGTACTGTATCTTTACTTATTGTGATTGGTAGTTCTTTTTTCTTATGATTTGTCGTTTTCTTTGATGAAATTATCTTGTTTTATAATGGCTTCTACTTTATTACTGCGAGATTTAAATTGCTGTTCACTGACTTATCATTGTCTCTTATCTGCCTTAACTTAGACTTATATGTTTTACTTATTATTAACTTTTAACTAAGATGAAGTGGACTTCGACTGACCGAAAAACCCTATTAAATTGTTCATATTACGGAAATTTCACTTTAACGCATTTCGCCATAATCGAAATTAATTATCTCCAATTTCTCCGCCAGATTACTTCAAAACAGTCTAAATTTACTGAACGTTTTGGGCAATGCAATTTTATGGCCATTTCTTTAAAAGTTCACGGAAAACCTGCGTTATGTCCATTGTAATCATTGTGACAGCTTGTCACGAAGCTGCCTACATATATATGTAATTATAAACGCATTACCGTGCTTTACTGTTATAGAAAACATCATGTTATGGTCCAATATCAAGGCGGAAATTTAAGTATTTTTTGTGAGTTGAATAGCAGGCTTATTTTCGTGGTCATTATCATTATCAAAGTATGGTATCTGCTGGATTTAGCCTTGCTTAAAGGCTATCTTGAATTAATTACCAACCATGCTTGCTCAGAGAAAGGCTTTTTATACAGGCTGACTTTGAAAACATGCGACAAAATTTAAGGGGGTGTTCTAACCATCAATATGAACAACTTTTACTATGGGACCAAGTAAGAATTCGCAAGAAAAAAAATCGACCGTTAACTTTTGTCGCATGTTTTTTTTTCGACGTTTAAATTTTGTCGCATGTTTTCAAAGTCAGCCTGTACAATGCCATATATTTTGGAGAAGCTAGCAGTATTGTAAATAAAGTGAGAATATAGTGAACTCTGACTAGGAACCTACTTCATATAAAAATGTGTGGGTAGTTTGTGTAGGTGTGTCACCTCATATAAGTATATGACCTCCACTATTTGTTAAACCATTAATAAAACTGTATTGACTCGCAAATTTTACCTGTGCATATGACCTATTGCGTAACCAACCAGCTGACTAGAAAATTATTGATGGTCTCACGTATTTATAGTTTTCCTTATAAACTAAAGGATTTTAATTATAATTATTGCATAAATAATGTACGTTACAATTGTATGTATTATTGAGTGACACATGCGTTGTTGCCGATCTTCGTTTCTGATATTATACCTTAATTAACTTCTGAAGTAATTGCGGCCTCCCTCGGGGCCTCAATGTCTCTTATTGTTAACAAATATTTATAAAAATCTATCCTATTTCGGGAGTGGAACCCACAATCGTTTTCTAAGAAAGTGAACGGATCGCCACTGCGCCATTTATGAAAATGACACTGTTATAATTATCTATTAAATGAAGGTCATACCTACTCGCCTGAAGAGAAAATACTACGATTTACATGACGCGTAGAAAAGAACACGTGCGAGCTGCATCAACACATGCAGCGAACTATTAGACAAAACGCGAAATTACCGCTATTACCCTCTTTGACCGGTATATTCGCTTTCTAAATGTACACATTGAGAAAATTACAGCGTTTTAGAACTGGCTGCTTAGTGATTTTCCATTTTAATGAATGATAACACGTTTTAGTTTTTTACCTACAAACACGAAACATCAAATTGATTTTTTGACTCCTCATTATTAATTTACTGCAATCACTCCTAACAAAAAATAGATCTAATGGACAAATAAAAAATACTTTATTGACCCCTTTTCAATAAAATACTAATGTAACAAATACTGTTACATATCAATCAGCGTGCACATACACGCGCTAATTATAACGATTAAATGACAATTTTATCTAACGCGTAACTCACTATCACAACATTAGTCATACTAGATAATGACTTCTAGAAATATGTAAATATGTTTAATAAGCAATTCAATGCAAATCGATTTAATTCGGTACACCGGGTTACTAAGACGATTGGCTAACATCGACAGTTTTAATACTAGTTGAAGAAGGAATAAACCCTAGGTATTATCAAATCAAAATGAGGGATGGGGAGAGGTCAATCCTATCGTGTGACCTCCAGCCATATTATTTGTGACGTTTTAGCTGTCAATTTAACGTCTAATAATGCACGTTCGGAAATAATAGTAATGTTATTGTTTTAAAGGCCTGTGTAAGGTTCTATAAATGTTTTGATCGCATTCTACCTACTGATGATTATTATGATATACATTTCCATGGGGCAACCAATGCCTAGAAATCATATTTAGCATTAGGGTGATCCTAAAAAATGCCACAAATTATAGTATGTTTTCCATCCAAAAGTGCACACTCACAATTTAAAATACACTTCCTAAATATCTATAATTGCAATCACCGAAGCAGGGCCGTCTTAATAAATCTGAGTGTTGGCACGAGGCGAGCTCCGCACGGCTCCAGATCACCATTCGGGGCTATTCTTCGCCAAGATAGCGAATTATTGGTTCCTGATAGCATAAGTCAGGTTTATAGGATTTATACTAATGGTGTCTGCGTTTAGTTTGTGGTGCTTTCTATGGTGGTTTAGTGCTTGGGAAGGCTGTGGTACCTTCTTACTTACATAATCAGATTTTTCTTATTGTTGAAAAAGAAAAAAAACCTGCTTGACAGCGTGACTGCGTAAAAGATTTATTTTAACTATCATTTTATTACATGAATTGTCAATGTTTTGTAATTAATTGATCTGGCTGATTCACAGTAGAATTAACACGGTTTTGGCACTATTTCCCCATTTGACAGTAGGGTTCATCAAACACGGAATATTTTCTACAAAACTAATAACAGAACTAAAAATAAACCGAATCAGCTGTTCGTCACATGCAACCCGCATGCGCCAGTCAACTGAAAGACGTATGTTATCGCGATGTTCTTAAATGATGAGTTGCTTGATATTATGCACATGTGCATTTGTGCATTTCAGTGTCTGTGTGGTGCCTTTGAGCGGTTAACGGAGCTCGTGGTCGGTAGATAAAATGTTGGTAAGATTATCATTTAAATATGAATTAAGTAAATGTGAGGAATCGTTAGTTTTGAGTAGTTTGGTGGTTGAACCGAATTTTAAATGATATTATGCATTTTAAACTGCGGTTATATATTTATCAGGTTCTTTTTACGTTGTTTAGTTTAATTGTCAATTACACGTGTTCAACATCAAATCTTATACGCTATTGTATTATTTTATTCCTGTGCGCAGGTTTTTTGTGCAAATAAAATAATGTTGTCCTTTCTATCATAGGATTAACCCTTTATCGAAAATTGGCAGCATGGCCGTCCCCATACCCGTGTTCAGTATACTAATACAGTAGAAAATCCATAACAAGCGTAGCTGCGCAGTTACATCACAACACGCGCCGCACGCGCCGCTCTTTACACCGAATATTCGTTATCAATCAACTTCCTTAATCGTCAACAATGTTTTACACGTGGTTCATTTACACACTGCTGGTGATCAATTTTGGATTTTGATGATCATGACATTGGGATACTGACCATCAAAGCTGATAGTTTAACTTCTGCCTGTTACCCTACCAGTAATACCTGCTTGACATTTGTCTGTTAGCCTAAGAGGATAACTAGTAAAATTTTAAGCAATGTTAGTATTTAGATCTTCGGTCATTAACCTCTATCATCAGCCACGGTAAATTGCACGTTATATTTTATTTTTTAAAGATTATTTTATATTATTAAGGCTGATTTTTTAAGAAGACACCAAGTTTCTCTTCCTAATTACCCTTAAGCCGGTTTCAGTCCACAAATACGGCTCAAAATCCGTAATAAGCGTAGCTACGCAGTTACATCATTACACGCGCGGCGTTTGCGCAGGGCTTATTAATAAACAGCCACGTGTATGATATTGTGCGCTTCGTGCGGTGCAGTTGATGTGGGCAGCGGTTAGCGGGTTGCGAGGAGTAAGGAATTAGGAGCAAATTAGGGTCATATTAGGGTAAATTTCAATAAAATAACGGTAAGTTTTGAATTTAATAATGGATATTTTTTCTGTGAAACCATTTTTACTAGATTACATTGCTTTACCATGTTTTGGTAAAAAGTAATATCAAAATCATGGAGGTATTCGAATATAATTTTCATAAAATATAGAAATTATTATCACTAGTTAAAAAAATCACTTTCACCACTAACTAAGCCTTAATTGTATTTTAACTATCCCATTAAGTCTTTATAGATGCATATAAAACAGTTAACTGGCGGTTAGCATTCGTCTAACTAAATCTAGAGTTATTGCGAAAACTTGTTCTTATAACCAGCCTCATAATTTTAGACTGGTTTCATAAAACTTGTGATAGGCATGGAGTTTAAGTTATGATTACTGTCTGAACTGTGTCGTAATAGTGAATTACTAAAGAGAGAACTTAGTTTATTTGGCTGTTATAAAACTTGGGTTTAAGCAGTGGTTGGGCGGATTCGACCAAACAGGAATAAATTCTATCCGCGGAATAAGCCTTCTCTTTTGAATATTTTTTTAATTTTTGACAGTTTCTCCATAAGAAAACTGGCAGAAGTAAATCTTATTCCTGTTTGGTCGAATCCGCCCTTAGACACATAGACATATCATTGGTTTCATCGTTATTCCTAATTCAATTTTTTTTGGCGGTTTTTCGCTCACCGACCAACCCGCTATCTCCTATGAACATAACCGAACCTGAACAATGCACTCGCAACCATATCTCGTCCGTCCATGATAGCGGGTTAGACTCAGTAACGTTATATAAAGTAAACATGCTAATATTTCGATTAAATATTATAATATTAACACCATGTTTGAGCAAGCAGAGGAAACAGACTTGTACGTAAACGAATTGTATGGTCTGGGAAATATATCGTGCTTGTGAGATGTTTAAGCACTAAATATAAATAATATTTTCGGGTTTAATACAAATGATTTAATAACAGCCTAGAAATGAGAAGGTACCTACCTATCTTTTTTGCCATTATGATAATACAGATTTTTATCTGCCCCATCTAATAATGTCAATAACTTGAAAGTTTTTTAACTATTACTTTATCTAATAACATTGACCCTGTCATTAACTTTCAAATGATACAAACAGACAAATATTGCAACATTCGGATTTATGAAATCGAATTTGAAACCCGACTCCCAGCAATCAGTTTATCTGTCAAAATGAAATCTATTCTTTCAGCTACTGAAATTACATCACTTCATCAAAAGTCTTACAAAACAATTGATTTTTAATCAATAATACCTTTCATAAAGGGTTACCAACATGGAAAATCCATATTGGCAAACACTTTAGCATATAAATAACCTACTTCTATATGATAAGCCATTGTATAAGAAATAAATAAACACATACAAATACAATATAACCTCTCCGCAGTTAACTCTTTAAACAACCAATTTATATGTGACCTTACGGGGACGTAGTTGACTAGAAAATAAATTAAATAACATTACTAGTACCAGGGCTCGTAAACACTTGAAACTAACGATGCTTGTCTTAGTAATAATACTATGTGGTGTGCCAAAGTCTCTTCCCTGTTAACATATAGCATTCATCGGCCGCTTTCATCGAGTCTTCTCAGATTTAAATTAGTTGAGTAAATAAAGCTGATGACACGTCGGGATTTCAGTTTCTCTTAAGTCGGGAATTCAGGGCTCGTCAACAATTCAGTTCAAGCCAAAGTGCTCTTCCATCCATGAAATGGGAGATGTCATGTTTGACGGGTAGCAATTGTCACCACGCACATTTATGGCAGTTTCATCAGTGTGTCTGTATTTCTGTGTGTAGATGTAATCACTTTTTTGTAAATGAAGCCTACGGGATGTTATGGACAGTCTATTTTTGAACTTCGATCAATTTCCCGATTGACTGTAACAGTTTGCACGGGATGACGATTGATAGATTGACGCAGCTGTGTTTAGGTGTGTTACACAGCTGATCGTTAGCTGATGGACAGTTGAAGAAATGACGTCCTGCCTTGTGATATCTTTAGACTTTAGTTTACTTTCGCCGTCATTTGCTTTCACCAGTTCCACAGTTTAGTTCGGCTGCCGTACCTAATCTTGAATAGGACTATACCCTGCTTCATCCGTGGGTGCCTTTGCTAAGGGATCACGTTCGGAGGATCGTCAGGAGCGTCCTCTTGTCGGCTAAAACCAAAACTGACTTCACCTATCCCTTTCCCAAACGCGACCATCATGGCCAAATCCTCTAATTCTTTTTGTTGTGATAAATCAGTAATACTGCTTATGAAAGAATGACAAAACAAATATCAGATCTAAATATAATTCCCACCAGGCAGCACCTTCCATCACAAGATCTAAAATAATAAAAAATTACAGCCATTTCTCTTTATAGTACACTTTCGCCATTAACTGCGTATCCGGCACGTTTAAGATCGACGCATTAACGTACTGACGGACGTAAACAATGTTATTATTAGTGATTTGTATCGCTGCACGCGATAACTCCTATGGGAATAGATATAACTGGCCTGGTACTGTACCAACACACGTGTTGGACTTTTTATCTGTTTACTCGTTACCGTACCCACTACTTGCGCGTATGGGGAAAAGTATGTGGAATATTTTATAGGGGTGAATGGTGAATGTTGAAAGTAGATACAAAAAACTGAACGGAAAAGTATTGTAGTTTGTTTTTTATTCAAGTTAATGTTTTATTGTGAACGGTTTTTGCTCTCAACATAAGGTGATTTTGCCTTTAATTCATTACGAGTGATTTATTTTCTCAGTTCACAGAATTACGTTTCAATTAATTAAAATTTAAAATACGACTTTTAATTATGAATTCACAAATTTTTTTTACCTTTCATACCCACACATTTGCACACACTATTACGCTTTTATAATAGCTTTCAAATGTAAAAAAAAGTTTAATTTTACCACATAAAACTTGCGAGTGGTAGCCGTTTTACCACTTTTTACAGCTTTTTTACCACCGCCATTATGTCATGTGTCAACTGCACCATCATAAAAGTATTCGTGTTGCCAAGGAATAAATTAAACTATACACTTATGGCGCATGTATGAGCGGGTAGGAGCTTTTGTATCGATTTTTAGTTGAAAAAACAAGGAGAAAGTAGTAAATAATTACATAATAATTATGTGTGGAAGGCTGATTAATTCGCGTTGTTGTGTCGTGAAGAAAGAAAAAAGTTTAACAAATTATGGCTTGCAATTTTAGCAAAAAAATAGGGTAAGACAAATTAATTATATGGTCAGATTTTTTGTATTTTTTGCTCCTACGATTAAAAATACAAGACTTTTCCTTTAACTCATATTTAAGTACCTAGTAGTAGATATAGGCATCATCACCAAAACTAAAACAGTCCACTCCAAACCAACCTTGAAACATGCCATGAAAAAAGTCCCATATCTTTGCTTCGTCACAAGCCATTACAAAAATTAAAAAACAGCAAATTCGCCATTCCCGTCGCTCCTTGTACTGCACCTACATATTGAAATTATTGCTGACATTACCAGCACAATATATGCATTCGCGACACGCAGGTAGAAAGTTTGTGAACTTTTATGAATCGTAAATTCATGTTTTAATTGAGTAATAACGCTGTATATTTAGTAAATTCTTACTAAGTATAGTTCGTTACGATAATAAGCCATGTTTAACTGATTTAGGTGGAGATAAGTGGGTAATTTCGTGTGTAGGTGTGGGCATTTCATTCTTTGGCTTCATTGTTGAATGATTTTAATGTTTAGTATCGCTGTAAAATTTATTTGGTGCAAATTTTCTTTTTGTTGCTTCTACATTTTCATTCGGCTGCATTGTAAGTCGATTTACGACGCAAAAAGTTTAATGGAGTGAAACAAATTAAATTGCCCATTTCTTTTCTTTTTGTATTACTATGTCCAGTGATATATCACTAAAGTACCCTTATTTACAAGTAGTACAGTCCCTAACAAAAGAATTTCAATTTATTCCCACGAAATATAGGGACTTTCGAAATTAAGAAACTTAAAAAGTCTTCATAAAGTTGTTAAATCTCGAGACGTTGGGACAAGGTGCTCCTCTCGAAGGTCTCACT
Source organism: Eupsilia transversa (assembly GCA_914767815.1). NCBI lineage: Eukaryota > Metazoa > Arthropoda > Insecta > Lepidoptera > Noctuidae > Eupsilia > Eupsilia transversa. The sequence goes on from OU611889.1 coordinate 953,948, forward strand.
TGTAATATCAAGGTGGGCTCGAAGATAAAGTTTCGGTTGAGCCAGTATTATAGGATCAGATAGTTAAAATGGCCGGGGTTCAGATCTTTCCAGAATTAGTAATTGAAATCGAAGGAGTTTTCATCTTGAAAGGCTGACAAATGGCACAATTATCAACATAGCTATTTTATTTCCTATTCCTAATGAAGATTCATCTGGGATTAAGATAGAACATGACTAAGTAACATCAACAAGAACTACTCTAACTCATACAGACTTGTGTCTGTAACGTGACCCCATAAACCATTGCGAACAGATCTTATTATTTACTAGCGATGTAGCAATATACATAATATTATATCCACAAGTTCAATTTGCGCGTAAACGTAAAATCCTTCACACAAACGATCATAGTAGCAACGGATACTAGCAAATTACGTACAATACATCATTTAGAGGTTACAATAATTCGCACACATACTAAAATTGAGCAGTTTGCTTTCAATCAAAGTCAAATTCAAGCAGAATGCAACATCCTAAATAAATAGGATTATCCTTGAGTTAGGTATTATTGGCGGTTCCTATCAAGACATTAGCTCTAGTGATTAAATCAAGTGGTTGATATAGATCGACGGGTAACTGTGTGATTACTGCATTGATGTAAAGCATAAACGTCGAGTGACGGCGTGCGATGCAACGTGACCTTCAGCACGTGGATCGTTAGTTGAATTTAAAACAAAATGTGTACTTTGTAATGGAAAAGATATGTAGAGCGTGTCAGTTCTTACTGTTATGTAGTTAGTCTTACTGAGGGATTGGATTATTCAATTTTAGCTGAAGATGAGAAAAACAACTATCACTAACTGACCATGCAAAAATTTGCCATGACTTTGATTCGTGATAAACCACAAATCAGCACTCCTAAACCCATGGCTCACATGGAATTACACTTCCTAACCAAAGGAAATATCTATGGCCGCATATGGTGACCATTATTGCAACATAAATCATGAAGATCTGACAACATTTGGTCATATATTTTCAGGCGAGCTTCGGTCCGTTTGTTCTCACAAATCTACTAAACAGATCTATGCAGAAAAAACTAACTTACATAAGCAAAAATATTACGTCCACTTTTTTGGACATCTTAAAGAGATAGCAAAATTGAGATCTCTCATGAGGATATTTCTTCATAACGTTTCGTATTTGGTCGTAAATGTCATCGCTGCTTTTTGATCTAGGATCTTGTTTTTTTGGGAACTTAACGGTGCTTTTTGGCTACTAGTCTTTATGGTTTTTATCTGGATTCTAGGCTCGTTATTACACATCACCTAGATTTTTTTTATGGTATGGAATATAAAATTGACCAAACTACTTCTTACAGAATAGCAGAATTTTGCAATGCTTGATATTAAAAAATATTATATACACATAAACTCAAGCCTCCCATGGGGGTCGGTAGAAACTAAAGCCTGCTAAGCTCTTAGAAAATACCTAGTCCTAATAGTAACATTGTCAGGTCTTTAGCTGAGTCCTTAAGGGGTAAGAGGCATGAGTACACAGCAAGAGTATTTGTTCATAGATAACTGCAAGGTTGCAAGACCAAAGCAAATGTTTGTTTTAACAATATTTTCTAGCCACTCGGTGTCGACATCAAAATAAACAAGATTCTCTTTTATTGTATTAAGTTTTTTTTTTTTTGTTTTCCGAGCTTATCTGAGTGTTTGAGAAAATGTACCTACAGAGTATTAGTTGCTAGTTACTCATCGTATATAAGTTGTAAGTTGAAAGTTGATTTTCCTTTACTAAGGCTTACTTTAAGTAGTAATCTTGGTTGTACGATTTTGTGTCATCAAAACCGCATTGGACTTCAGAATTATTAATACAAGTTCAAGTACTTGCAACGTGACTTATGTCACCTACAATTTTCACTTTTCCTTCTGGATAAAATTCTAATTACATCAACACCACGCCTTAGTCCGACGGATTCGAACTCCCGACAATTTCCGTTTCCCCAGTCACAGAGCCACGGCTTCAAAAACATAAATCCAGATAAAGTTTATGAGACTCATAATAAAGTTAAGTGCTGGTTTCTTTGATAACGTTAAGTAATAGGATTTCTTTGGGCCTCCCAATTTGTATTAGCTCTGCTTTATCTCAGTCTACATGAGGTTTCATAATAATAGGATGGTTTGCTTCTTTGCACTCGGTCGATATGTGGGTCAGATGTTTTGCATCCTACGCAAGTTTCGCCATGAGGGCTTCACGTCAAAGGATTACTTTTATCGCTACATTATTTTGATGGACCTCTTGGGATGGATCGATACTATTTTCTGGATGCTTGACTGCATTGGGTCGAGTAGTAGTTGAGTCAAAGTATATAATGGAACTTTAGAGCATAAAGCTGTTGAAGAAAATGATGATCATTATTAACACGTGTATCGCTATGAATGATGAAAATTCTAGAACAGTTCTTTAATTATTTTCTATTTTAATTTACTATGTCACTCCTATATACTTAAGCATGCCTCAATTATTAGTCATGAAAAGAAGCAAATTGTAGGTCGCAATGCCACCTGTCTCCATATTTTTGCAACTGCCGTCGTCCCCATCTGTTGCATACGGAAACGAACTGTTGTCAATGCGAAATGTTTTTTGGTTGAACACTTGAACAAATACCTTTAATGAGAACTGAATTTGTAGCATTGTTTTGTGGGCTATTATGATTTTGGAAATGGTGTATAATAAAAATATAATATAAATTATATTTTCTTCAATGGAAAATTATATTGTGATTATGAATGTACCCATGAAGAAGAAAGGTGCTTAGAGATCCATGTATGTGACAAGATGAAAGCCACCAGCCCGTCTGCTTATCCAACAAATCACATAAGCCGTTTTTATTTCGTCCTTACAAGGAATACATAAATACGTAGACAATGATCGCACATAAAACCTTAATTCAACCGAGATCCGAATCCCGACCCACGCCATAAAAAGTCGTCAATAAAACCTGAATATCTATTCATTTCGAAATCACTATAAAATGAAAAAGAATCAATAGTTTAAAGACAAAAGAATTTAAAGACCAAGCTATACACGATCCTAATCCCTATTCAATTGAAAATAAAGATGAGAATAGTTTGAACAAACAAGATGTGGGCAAAGCGTAGTGCGGTAGCTTAAAAAATAATCATGAAAGAACGAAAAATGTTTTTAAAACGAAAACATAGTGGAGTAGATAAGAACGCGTTTTATTGTCCCGGAACATGGGGGCGACGAATAAAACATACGATACAGGTTGTTTGTGTTCGGAAAAAAGGTTCATTTGATAATAGCTGTCTATTTTCTGTAGGTAACTATAACTTTAACAATAATGTCGTTTAACTTCAGATAATAACATAACTAAGCGTTTAGAGTTAGTAATAAAGATTTAACTAAGTAAAATCCCTAACTATAATTCTTTTAAAATTAAGTACCTACCTACTGAACTTTTAACAAAAGACGAAAAAATTACGCTAGAACTTTGAAACTCTCCACAGACAATATTTTATGTTAATCTGCCAACAAAAAATAATGCCCTAGACATTATCTACTAAGCAAAGTCTCGTGCAAGTCCAAGAAAAAACCGATACATTATACTCGGCTTTCCGATATAAATCAAGATTTGACGGCTCGCAAATTATTTCCCAGACTTTTTTTTATAGACAACTGAACCTGTGTTTAATGTAAATCGTATCATAATAGATACAGCACATTACTATTATCTATGTAATACACAGACATGTAAAACAAGTGATTCGTATCATATTTGATACAGAACGATACATCAAAACGTCCTTTGTATCTGATGGGATAGGGCTGCTTCGAATGCGTCCACTTACTTTTGAAGACAAATTTTTGTATATAGATCTGTCCAGATATGAGTTATGAATAAATGGGTTGTCTTTCCTGTGTTTATTGTATCTCACACGTTTTTTGGATAATGTTTTTTATATTATATTTGAAGGAAATTTACACTAGGCACTCCTTTTTGATTTAGATCATGATCCTTCCCACTTCCGTAAATATATAGCTATGTGATTGCTTTACGTATGTTTAACGCTTTCTAGTCTTAACATCAACAACACCTACATCAAAGATTACTTCAATATTTCTTTGTTCTTTATTATTGTTATTTCCCTCAATCCCATTTCCTGCGGCCACCCCTACACAATCCGAATTTGGTAGCTATCTCGTCCGAACGTCCCTTCAATCAGACAACCCTAAATCCACTACCTGTCCTCATCAATTATATTTTTTTATCGGCTGAGTATCTTCTAACATTGTCTAACATCTGCGTCACGGGGTGATCGATGTGATTTAAATACCATTGGTGCTGCCAGGTAACAGCCGTTGATTGAAGGATTTTTTATTCTGGTGATTATAATAATCGGTGATAATTGTGGATAAAAAGTTTTACTTAATTCTATGGCAGATAGAACAATAAGTTTGAGGCTAAATAACGAATCAGACGAGATAATTTTATCGTGCTCTAAAACCAAACAACCGAATTTAAATACAATATGTGGGAACATTACTCCCAAATCTCCCAAAGTTTCATCTGATAGACCGTCAGTGAGGCGTACACGGCCTTACTCCGTTGCATTGAGTTTTATAATCGACTGGGGACGAATTATCCTATCTCCTTCTTTTTTTTTTGTTTAGAATGGTTGAGATAAGTAACTTTTCGAAATGTTTAAGAGTTTTGGGTGACATTGCGAAAGAGTTACAGCCCTCGTAAAATTCATAATTACCGTCTTTTGTCAGGCGATGTTAAGATATGTATAATGTTGCGAGCTTTATGAAATGAACGTTCTGTCAATAAGGTGTTGAATCGACTATAACATGAAGTTAGTTAATCTTTCAGCAGGAGATTTATAGATTACTATAATCTGCTTGTATCTATAAGATAAAACGAATGAACCGATTCAATTTAATCAAAACTTAATAAACTTCAGTATAAAGCTGACCTTTCCAATAAATCACGAGCTTTCAAACCGTAAACAAAACAAAAGTAATCACATAATTTACGAGGGTATTATTCTCGGCGGAAATCCAGCCAGACCACTTCTTAAAACTGCACATCCACAAATCCAGAAAACAAGCAGAATGCACATTAAAAGCACATTTATCGTCAAAACAAAAACTAAGATCGGAAACATTCGTCCGTGAACAAAAAGAAAAAACACCGTCCGGGCAATCTCGATCAAATTGTATAAGAGGATTAAAAGATTTATCGTACAAGACTGAAGGAAATTTTCGGGGGGAGGCACTCGCTTTTATATCGTTACATTTCTTCTCGTCTGGTTAGCGGTACGTGAGCCAGCATAACTTAACTGGGTACTTAAAACATTCGTTTATTTGACATGTTTCATGTAAATATATATTTGGTAATGCGATTTCGGTCGCTGGGATGTTTCTTTTGTGTTACTGGGGTGAATAAAAATGTAAGTGGTGCGGCTGAAGTTATAACCGTTAGGTCTGTAATCCCTAAAGAGTTAGACCGAGATTTATCTTTATTCAAGCAGAATTTTCTGTTGACGATGTTCGTTTATACGTGATAAAAGGTGAACAGAGAATCCAATTATTTTTCGTCTTGATATTGAATCGAAAACCCACGAAAACCTATCATTAAGATCCTTTAGTCAGGTGATTCAATTGTTATTTGTACAAAACCTCATTATTCTAAGAGTGGCAATTTAATGAAAAGGAAAAAGTTTTCTCCGTCATTACTATAAGTTACATCTTCCACAAGACAATAGACAGATGATACTTTACATATTTCTCTCATTTACAATTCAGAATAAAAATATTATTCATGTTTTTTATCGGTTTATCTGTTCTGACAGTTTTAGGTTCTGGTATTTCCGGATCTTATAAGAAGGTAAATGATTGGGCCTGAGGGTTGACCCCACTGCGGTTTGGGTCTGAATCACACAGCAAAAAAACTGTGAATCACTTGACATCCTTTACAATTTAATTGTCTATGTGCTATTTGATTTTAAAATCCATTTTCCTTTTCGGAAGACTCATAAAAGCAATAAATGTTACAATATTTCTTACCTATAGACTCTTTATTGCCATAGTGTGCGGTATCTAACAATATATTTTGTATTTTCAGGTAAATAGCAACATTCGCGTGAGCATTACGGTAAGACGGGGCAATACATAAGAAGGGTAATGCAGTATTTTATATCGACTCCTTAACGGCCACTCAGCCTTTACCTGAAGAAGCTATTGCGTTTCTTAACAAAACTATAACAATAAATTTAGCTGAACTTCGTTCCGGTACAACGTGGAACGTTTAACAGCTCACAGTTTACGTTTACTCTGATATATACTTCATTAGCTTGATTTACAATAACGTTTAGATACGTTTTTAGTTTATAGTGTTGTTGGTAATTAGTTTTGTGAATGTTAGTTGCTGTTTACATGTGAAGATTGCACGTTTCGCGTGAGATTTTAATTAATGGTCTCAGACATGAACGCGTGCTGTTTTATTTTATTTTAGACTAATAACATTAATATTTTTATGAAAGTCATTTTCTCTAATGTGCACAAATTATACTTTTGCTATAGTTAAACGTCTCTTACCACGATATATTGAGTCTAGTGCTTATAAAGTGTGGCCTCGCGGAGCCGTAGCGTGTTCTTCGCTAAAGTTTGATTCCTACACCGAGCAAAATGTGTTTCAGGCCTGTACCAGTGTACTTACATATATTTATATTCTGAACCTAGATGTTCCTAGTCGTGATTTGCTTGAAAAACATCACGTTTGTGGACATGCTTTGCATATAAACCGTCACCAACGATACTGAATAAATCTGTATGAGTGAAACTTTCATCAGCAATAACTTTTCATTTCTTAGACTGCCAGCTTCTATTTTTGTTTCGTCTCGTAATAATAAAATTCAACAAGATACTTTTCAGAAACACTTTCCCAAACCTGCCTCTTCACCGACTCATTCTTTAGACCCCCTTTTTTCTAGCAGACGTCGGGAACAAAGTAATTAAAAACTTCCCTCCGTAGTTAGAAAGCACTTCAATGCTACCAGATTAATACGAGTATCGCGTGTGCTAGCTGCTTTTATTTCAACTATTTCATATTATTATTTATGGCTCATAGTTGAATTTGTATCAAAAATGCATGCCCATGTTCTATATATAACCTCGCGTGATATGTTTCTTTGTGTTTATTTTTGTCTGTGACAATCCAAATATGTGTTATTGATTTGATTTTTCGTGGATTTCGTTTTCCTGTTTCGTGTTATGCTTATTCCATAGCAAGGTTTTGAAAAAAAAAAAAGAGTCAGTATTATATATCTTTGGTAAAATATTAGTTGTAATGACACCGTTACTCAATGCGATCAAAAGTAACTTAAGTAAATCGTTCCCTCTCATTCAATTTCCTCATAATACAGTAGCCGCTTCTTCCATATCACAAAAAATCGTACGTACAACAATTATATTCGCCATCATCACATTTCCCAGTACTCAATTCAAAGGGCAAGAGTTCACGCTCACCTAACGAGTACTAATCCAGTCTAACATTAAATATTATGGTTTCCTGCTCCTATCTTTTCAAGTGACATGTTAATTTGTCTGCAAGTAGTCACTTCCTCATTAACTGTTAGTTGCACGTTCGGGTTTAGCTGATCAGCTGTATTAGTCCGTTTGTCTCTATTATATGATGTGTTTTTATATATACATAGACTAGTGGTGTGACCCGGTTTTGTTGGCCTTAGTAATCTGAGCTGGATAAGATGTGGGAAAGATTTTTGATAATGTGATAGTGTTTTTTTAAATCATGGATAGAGATTTTATAACTATAGAAGCAAAATCAAATAAAACTGAAGAACAATACAAAAAATATAGCAATATGACTGATTTTAGGCTTCATAAGCGTAATGTCCCTAAAAAGCCCTTTTGATACCAAATGAACAGTATCACTTACAGAAAGGAAAGTTATTAAAACAGCAAACCAACGAACAAAATAATGAGCAATATGACACCGAACAATCAATATACATCCTTCGCATCCTCTCCACAACTTTCCCATTGAAATTAATACAAACAGAATCAAAATCGCTCCAACAATTTTGCAGATCATATTACTCATATTCACAGACTTCCTTTTGTGCTAGATACGTTTTGATGATCCGTATCACCGTTGGCCGTTTGATGTATAAATTGCGGTACTAATTAGTGGACGTATGCAACTAGAGTCATGGAGTTGATTTAATTTTAGCCGGTTCAATTCCTGTTTGAATCATGGTCTTAATAAGCTCTGTTTAGCCAGCGAGGGATTATGGTGAATTCGTAATAATGATGTTGTTTGGGACAATGGGATATTTGCATTTCTAATATTATAATTACCCGTTAGGTAACTAGTTTTTTAATCAATGAGTTGGAAGCAAAATACAACTGCCCTTTTGCAATAGAGCCTTAATTTATAAGGACAGATTGATATTCAAATTTGGACGCCATACGAAAACACTGAAAACGTACTGATTATTATATTAATATGATGCTAGGATTAATAATACGAAAGGAACATAACTTTGTCGAACTAAAACTCATCAAATTCACGAATTTGTACAGTCATAATAACAAACATTGTCACCGAAGCAATTGAACTAAAAACAACTTCAGAAACTTGCCAAAATTAAATAAAACATCTTTTGTTTATTATTATGGAACCCCATTGAATTTCCATCGAGGCTAACAAATTGAAACAGACTGAAAAGTCGACTTCCAAAGTTTAGAACAGACTTCAAATTGGGACAGGATTCATTAATTCAGTGTAAGAAGTTGAATTAAATCATTCGAACCTTTAACTCAACAATTTTTGGACACTACCCTTAAATGAAATTGTTCAGTTATTAATTTGTTACGATTTCGAAACAAAAAGTGGATTTCGTTACTTCAAAGAGTTAGATTGTCTTGTACAAGTTATAATTTGATGGAATTGAGAGTAACTTGGAGGGCTGTTGTATTGGAGCATCATTGAAATTATTGTTAAAGTTTAGAGTGTTTTTCTTGTGTAGTTATCTGGTGCTTGAGCCTGCTCCCAAATTTTAAATAGGTTTTTGAATGTTTCTGATCTCAACAACAACTTTGAGCTCTTCGAGATTTGTTACTCGAAAACTTTTAATACTTGCAAACGTATTTACCTCGCGCATTCGCAATAATAATCAAAATGTTGTTTATATACGAAAAACTCGTTGATAAAGCAAAAATTATATAAATAACATTTTGAAGTAATCCAGTCAACTTATTCATACTGAATTAATGCAATACGTCAAGTTGGCCTATTTCTAAGCTTGTAATAAAACTACTAGCTACTACTCCTATTAATAAAACTACATCGTTCAGCTCTAGTTGATACCTAGATACGCAAATCAATACATCAATATTCAAAGCAACGCAAGCATAACACACAGACATCGGAACCCTTTAGATCACATTTTTTCGCTCAAAAATTATGAAGTATAATGAACCGGCGGGAAGTAAGTTAGCATTAAGTATTCGCATTTCCATAGCTGTCTCTGTCGTAGCAGTTAAAATTTCACTTGGCTAAGCAAAATTTTCTGTCCGCTGCAAAAATCTTTCCCCTTTTAGGGAGAGGGGAGCCCGAGCGAATTCTTGCATAAAATTTACATCGAGCGGTCCACACAAATTACCATTTCACTTCTTACTCTGATTAAATGTTGTAGAAAAAATATTGCTCTCTAAATGTAAGAGAAAATTCTTGGGTTTTCGACTCATTAAAATTGATGTTTTGTTATTTTTTTTCGTTTCGGCCCGCCCGGCTCTTGTTCCAGAGTGATTCCCTTCCAGTTTTGCATTTGACTTTTCGGGTACGACTCTCTTTACATAATTCAATTTGTTTTTCTCCAAAAATGATACGGGCTTTTAAATTCGGCTTCCAAACCGCGTAGTTTCGTACGAAAAACAGCTGTAGCCGACCGCAGGGAATTGCCGACGTAATGTCCTACAAAAAATCTGCCAGAACTTGGCAATGGCCGAGCGGGATTCGTCCAAAAAAGGTGTGTGTTACAGCATCTTTCACGCAAAAGGGTGAGAAAACAGCGGAGGCGAAGCAAAGATATTTGGCAGGCCTTTACAGGCTAATGATCCACTTGATTGCGGTTAAGTGTCGCTATAAAAATGTCTGGATGTTGCCAACTAGGGGAAAAAAACAGTTGCTCCTCTAAAGTGACTATTTTTCCTGGCAGCCTCCCGATATCATGAGACAATTGCCTTTGCGAACACTTTAAGTGGACGACAATTGATGTTTTCCCACTTCGCTTACACTAACTTAATTTTGTTGTGCTCTGAAACACTTTCTTTGTATCGCACGAGCGCTTCTCTCTTTATATTTCATGTCAATTTTTGTAGGAAATGTTTTTCTACGAAGTAAAACTCAAGACACTCACTATTTCCATAACATCTAATAAACACTAATCTATAACATTTTACACAACAAAATGAAACCATAAAAATATGTCCTTCCCAAACTTCCGTAGAACCTAAATTGAGTTCGGAAAAAGGCTTCGTAACTTGAACAATCCAAGTTATACCAGTAATACATCAGAGATTGGAAAATAACTTGTATAAGTGGAAAATTTACTATGAAATCATCATGAAATCGAATGTCTTGATTGAATTATTCTTCCGCAAATCGTTCCATTTCTCGGAAACTCACCATCAATCATCAGTCTGTTGCTATTATATGACAAGCAGTTACTGTGCCAAGTACGTGATATTTATTTTGATGAAAATCTGACGGCTTGGGGAAAACCAGGTGGATTGGACGAAATTTTGATGAGTAATTTTCTTTTAAACACGGATGTAGCTTTCTATGTTAATGTACATGAACAATGCAGTTTGAGGTGAGGATACTTGGAAGGTTGAAAGGAAAAGTTTATAGAATATTGTCAGGGATTTAAATTGATTGACTGTATTTTCAACAACTCAACTCTTCTAATAGTTGTATCCTATCACAATTTGTTATGTCTTTACTGATAATTTAATTGCCTTCTTTAACAGTCATATATCTGTATCACCACCTTTTAAAATATCTTAATATACTCCAAATATACCAAAACCTTCTGCTCTTTTTCCTACACTTTGTCGTAAAACATCCGAATCTTTGGAAATAACTCGCAGCGGGTGAGCCAGGGAATCGATTTTGAATTCATAATTTAATCTGGTCTGGTCGCGTAGCTCGGAAAATGTTTAATTTGTTCTCTCGATACAAGGGGACATGCTGGTATTCCGTTGACATTGTGACCGCCAATGTTTGAGCTGAGTTTCTATGCAGATTTTGACATTTTAAATGATTTATTTGAATTGGTATTACCTTCATCAAATTTTGTTTGAGGATTTTGACTGATGATGATACATATGGATTGTTAGATATGATATCGAACGTTATATTATTTAATCCTTTTTGGAGTCATTTCATTCTGATAAGGGTATTTTAACTAAATCAATTAGAAGTCAATCACGTTTAGTTTCTCATGATTCTATGAAGCGTATTTTAAATTGATAATAGGAGGTCAACACCAACAAATCTGAAACTAATTAAATTGACCTTTATAAAAATAATTTAATAACCCTTTTTCTAAGCCCACCTTGAGATAAACTTGAAGTATCGAAAAATTGTTTAATTAACGCAGTATTCGTAGCTCAAAAGTAAGTAATTCCAGGAGCGACTTTATTAAAAGTTGATACAGTGTTTCTAAAAGTAATATAATACTTTTGGCGTCGGTCGAATAAACGTTTCAATATTCGAGGGCTTCATTAATCACGGTAATTGACGCGAAGGGGACTTGGACGGTGGACGCCCCCTCTCCCCCTTCAACTGTGGCTGTGCTTTTGTTTTTTGATAATGGTAAAAAAATTGTTATAATTTCTGGAGGGGCGTCCGTCTCTGTTGTTAACTTTGATTCTGTAAAGGATTATGTAATTTGGGTGGTTAGTGAGTGTTAATTTGGGAACAATGGTTTGGCACTTGTAATTCGAATTAATTATTTTGATTGATATGGGGGTTAATAATGGTGTGGAAAGGAAAAGGAAAGGTTGATAAAATTCTTGAAAGACAATTCCAGGAGAGATCTGTGAATTTAAATACCTATTTATAGCAAAATCTCTTTTATAACGAAAAAGATAAAGAGAACAGTAGATACTAAAACAAAATCACCTTCAAACTGCAACCCTATCTAGATACTTCACGAAGCCATTACGATGAGCATCCGATTATTAAGACCGTTATTATCAAAAGGAGTAGACAACCTAATTCAAGGAAATAAAATAGAAACAACGATGGGAACCCCTGCTTAATGTTGCTCGACGATAACGATTTGATTGCCCGATTGTTCGAACAACGAATTATCTTTTACATCCAAATACAAGAAGGAATTAAGGAAACTTTTTATAAAATAGAGGAAATCCTGCTATATATAAACATCTCGCTATTTCTAAAGGTCGAATGGATAGAGGCTAGATGTGAACTGATTAGCTAAAATGGAGGAAGTTACGTAGCCTTTGGTTTCTGTTTGCCCTGCCAAGGACGAGTCGTTAAGATATGTGTTTGACTTAGCAAAGTAAATTTTAGTACGACTAGATTAGACAAGTTAGTTTGTTGAGTCGGTTTTGAAATTCAACATGGAAAAGATCATTCAAAAGATATTCAACTTCTGACATATAGGAAAGAAATTGAAACATTCATTCTCAATGTAATAAAAGCAAGTAAGACCGCGAAATTTTTCCATTCAAAATACTCAGTAGTCAATTTCCCTAAGCCTTCCCCAGTATTCGGTTGTCACATTTAATTTGGTCGGAATCGCCTATTAATCATTTATGGAGTCATTAATCAGATATCAGCTTGATATCCTTTCTCATTCCTTCGAACGTTGAGGATTTACTTGACAAATTACTTTTTCGCTTTTCTTGTTTAGAAAGGGTGGATTCCTTTTAAAGTTTAGAAAGAAGGGTATTTTTTCTGATAATGCTGTTAAAGTCAGGGTACTTCATTTTGCAGATTGCACACTCATTTCGGAATAATTACGAATCTTCCTTTCAAACATAGAAGCGTCAATAACAGGGCCAACATTTTTGAATGCAGTTTTTCACTGGTAGGTACTAAAGTATCCAGATTCAAACCAAGAATTGTAAACACTAACAAACTCGAACTCGCAGCCACGAAACCTTAAATCATTGCAGAATTTCGCCAATTCCACCCAGTACTGGTATGTTTACTTCAAACTTTACCGTAGTCATTTGGGCACGATTTTTATTAACTCCCGAGTACCGATGCCTGTAGAAAACTTTTGTTGCGCCTTTTTCTCCTTTTTTACGTTCCAAGCTTTTTTATGGTTCTGCAGTTCGGTTTATCGTTTATTAAACTGTGTATAGATTGGATATTAAAGAAGGATTTCGTTCTCGTAAAAATTGAGAGATTCTGGGAGATTTCGAGATTATTTTTTATTCGAGGCTTGAGTCGAAATCAATTGGAAAGTCGATGTGTGATGATATTTAATTTGGAGTTTAGATAGGCTGCGTTAGCTGGATGGTTTTATGGGCTTTTATGTGTCAAAGAGTGCTTAAGTGTTTTCGTATTTTCCAGGCTTTGCATATTTATGATGATCTTACACACACTGTACTGTTATTACACTGCTTCACGGGGCGTCTAGCGAGAATATGCTTTACTCTTATGCTGCATTTTGCTCTTATGCTTTACTCTCATGCATGTTCCATCCTTTCTTAAGAGCACTTCTACGTTTACCAAAGGACAATGTTAAAGAATATATCTAAACCTTTGTAAACTCAATTCAAATTATGAAGTTACCAGCGATATCTAAATTGTGTAACGTTCATTATTCCACAGATTGCGTATACTATTGCTAAATATGTCACTGTATGAGGCTTTTAAGCACCCACGCGGGCTTGAGACTATCAAGGAGATATTTCAATTCATACCATTAAAACCTTTATTGTAAAAGCAATAAGATTTATACTTCTTTATAAATTCTAAACCAGCTGTCAATAATTTATTACGTTCTTATGACGGGTAATTTTTATTACGGGCGCCAGTAACATTGTATCTAACTAATTGGAATCTTGTATAATTTTAATTGTATTATAGTTTCAATTAATTTAAATATATTGGCGATTTCAATCTTTAATTGCAGAGATTACGTAATGTATTTGTGATTTAAGATTGGATTCATTCGTCTTAGTTATTTCTTTGAGTGCTACTCCTTCTGTAAGTGCCTTAATAGCTCACTAAATGGGTGTTTTAAGTGATTTAGCTGTAACATCTACAAATTCTATAACATTTGTATCACCTCTCTTATCTTTCGTTCCCAAATCTTAAAAAGAACATTGCTCAGCAATTTTATTCATTCAAATATTTTAATCTTTCACCATAGTATATTGGCAAGGTTATCACCAAAATTATAGTGTTTTTAGGTAGTTTTGTGACACAATCCAAGGTGTAATTTATGCACGGATACCTGCAACACTCTATAATATTTTGTTAATGAAATGACATACAAACACACTTTTGTGGACGTGACTTATTTTTTGGCTACAATTTATTTTTTGTTTTTTCTTTGCCATTGCACTTTTGTGGAGGTTAGACATTTTCTACGTGTTAGGTTCTATGCGTTATCTTCTTAACCTTCTGCTATCAAATTATTTATTCTAACAAGTAGTAACCTTATGATGAGTATTTAGATGACCAGCGACCAGAATGATTTTCTCTCTGTCCTGGTTAAAAGTTAATTGAGGGCAGCACATATTATTCTTCCCTCTTCGCTATTCACTTTGATAGCTACTAAATCTATATCAAATCACCACAAACTACACACAATTCTAACAAAACACACGTTTTTACTTCAAATCATACTCGTTACAATTCCCTTTACTTGCGAGGTGAAGTAAAAACATCAGAAGGTCAAGCTTCTTATGATCCTACGAGGTAATGACTGTAGCACGTCATGACGGCACGCAAATGTTCTACTATATAGTGTATCAGTTTCGTAATAAGCGCAAGGTTACTATAATGAGTGAGACTGATAACACTTAGTTTTTTTTGTATTTATTTTTAATTGTTTAAGCGAATTTTAGGTATAATTTTTAGCTTCTAGGTTGTAGGTGGAATTGCTCTGTTTAACACGACATTTAGGTAGATTTAATTTATTTGTATTCGGTCCGGTAATGGTGACACATCACTCCCTATCATGGAGAGAAGAGGCTTCCTGTGTCTATGCCCCAGAACTGGGAACATTATTATATGCTATGCTATGCGGTATACGAAACTGCAGGCTTCCTGTGTCTATGCCCCAGAACTGGGAACATTATTATATGCTATGCTATGCGGTATACGAAACTGCACATGTCTAGGCGAAAAAAAAATACTGTAAGCAAGATTTGTAGAGGGATTGTCTGCCCAGGGTACGCTGGACATACTCAAAGGATTTAATCAAAGAAAATATTCTTGCCAGTAAAATAGAGAGTAAGTTAAATCACCACATCTAGCTTAGTAACTGGTGATTATGTAAAGATAACCAAAACCACATCGATGATGATAACACACACACATTAGCAATTAAATTAGATTAACTAATTATCTAATTAATTATAATAGAGTTAGCTATATTGCATTCGTGTTAACTGAACTGAATACATACAAAATAATTAATTAATGTTAATTTCTATGTAAGACGGCTACTAGGCTTACCCTGATTGAGGAAATGGGACGTTTCAGCAATCTAGTCTAAGATAATGGATATTAGAAATTTGGATTAGAAATTTCTCAGTAGCAGCCCGGAGACTGGATTAGTGCTCGGTTGATGGCAAAAGGCTCTCCCCCTATTACATGGGACTTAAACATAACAGGTAAGACACTTACAGAGGTACACCTCTGCCTAACCCTTCGGGGAAACAAGGCGTGATGTTTTGTTATGTGTAGGTGTGATAATGGATATTATGTAGCTTTAAAACTCTTGTACATAAAGAGCCTTAGTATACGCCATCTGCGGGCAAATTAAATTAAGTGCATGTCTGAAAATTTTCTAGTAAATCCTTGTCACTGGATTTGTCATCCATGCTTACTATCTCTTTTCATTCAAGGGGATTAAGGACTAGAACTTTTTAGCGATATCGATTATTGATTAGTACATAAAATTCTCTTTTTTATATCATTATGGTAGACAACACGGTATGTCTCTGAAATTTGATATTTTTTTATAAACGCCAAATAGTTATGGGCCCCTAAAAAACACGCGAGAACTTGAAAGTCTTTCAAAGTAAAATTTTCAAAATAATCTTTTTTAACGTTTGAAAGTTACTCCATCATTTGTTATGTTAAGCGAATAAAGTTGTAAAAGTACAGTAACACTCATAAATATGTTGACACATTTCAATTGTGCTCAAATGTAAATATGAGAATTTATACAGATTTTATTAATGTTATGCTATCAACATTGGTTAACCCTTCATCTCTACTAACATTATTTTGGTAATAAAAAATAAGAACCCAAACAATTCTGTCCGTTATGGAGAACTTAGGGCCCGAACACACGGACCACAACCACACCATAACGACAGTACGTGCACGGGCACTCAATTTTATGAAAATGAATAGTTTATTCACACGGACCACATTTGACCGTCAACCGTGGGCGATACCGACCACATCAAGGCTACGTCACAGTCACAGCGAACTACTAGCGACATCGAACCACAAGCAGTTGCATCGACACTTTTCTCGCGTAACTTGCCCACATTTTGTTGCTACGTGTGAGCGAGCCCTTATAAAAACAGTTACTTTACTACCGAATCAAATATCAGAGTATCAGAATAACAAACAAAATGCTCGTTTCTACTGCACTACTTTATCATTACCTTCCATGGTGTTCATAATAGGCAGTTGCCATGACAACGGAAAGCCTTCTCACGGTACCCAATATCAGGGGAATGGCCAATAAAACTCAAGTATATTCGCTACACAAATTGGTAACAACGTGAGTAACTAAGTGCTTAAAAATAAATTGGATTTTTTTCAAGCGACTGGTTTTTGCCCGTGATTTTTAAAATAGCTACTGATTTAGGAAAACCTGGCACTTTCTGTACGTTTTCTTATAACAAATAACAATAAAAGCCTAAAGTAATGGCTGGCAATTTTTTCCCACTACAATAGAAAGGTTTTTGTGAAAGACAATACCAAATAGAAGCCTTTTTCTTTGAATATTTTAAGTGATAAAAAATTTAGGTATTGGTGTTACTGAAAATAAAATTGGTCAAAGAATACACGAGGATAAAGAAATTTCTTTGCTGCCTCATTTTTTTTCGGTCTAGTATTTGTAAAACAGAATCCAGAATTTTTTCAACTACAATCTTGTCTCTGATTTATATAAGATGTGGTGTTTTCTGCGAAAATACATATTAACGAACACAGAATTGCTTACTAAAACTTGAACACACAACGTATCCATAAAACAACTTAAAAAACTGTATCCATTTTCAACAAAAATACACTTAGTTACATCGGAACTAAAAAAACGCCCTAAATAACAGCACGGCTAATTCATACATTTCATCGTGTCATGAGCTCAACAAAATGAGTGTATCATTATAAAAATCTAAATGTACCCGTTTCTTCAACACTTAAACCCCAACTGCTTGACAAGTAAATACTTGACATTGTAATTACTATTCACGCACCCATTGTTTTATAAAATTGTAACCCAACTGTGTAAAAATACATCGGATTTGCATACACCTGAAGCTTTAAAGTTGCTTTTTAATTCGGTGGGTTTATACTACCAAAATTAGACCATGGTGGTCAGAACACGCGATGTAATTCTATTTGAGATTTTTATCTGTTCAATTGATGGTTATATAGTTACGAAATGAGCTTAAAAAATACGATACTGTGGGGTTAGGCTGTGGGTAAAGTAACTTAGCGTAGCGGTGGAGGGTTGAATAAAT
The DNA here is from genome assembly GCA_914767815.1 of Eupsilia transversa. Lineage (NCBI taxonomy): Eukaryota > Metazoa > Arthropoda > Insecta > Lepidoptera > Noctuidae > Eupsilia > Eupsilia transversa. Next base: position 971,972 of record OU611889.1, read on the forward strand.
AACGTGGATATTTTTAGTTTACTTAAACTGTTTTCGTCGTAGTGTTACCTACGTACTGAAAATATGTAAGTTAAGTTTACTTTTCCAACCATAGTTCAATTGCAAGTACTACTACCTATATTATAATCAAAGGTTACAAAAACTTAAAATCTGTTAAGTTAGAAAAACATTCGACTTAGTCTTTGTTTGCGGTTAATACTTATTTTCTTACATACTCAAATATTTATACTAATACCTTCCACAAAATATGAATCCCAAAGTTTTTTTATTAAAAGTATTACAACCAAAACTAAATGAATCTTTTAAATCGCTATCGCCTATAAACTCTACGCCGATCATAGCTACCAAAACCTAATCCCTAACATAGTACAGTGCGTGATTTTGTTAATGAAGATCGTTCGAAAAACGTTGTATTTGGTAAAATAACATGTAACGAGTGTGTAAAATGTAATTATTTCTGTTATTATAGCAGGTAGTATGTTATTTGAGAAATCTCAATCTGACAGTGAACGATTAAGGTGTTAGAAATTGTATTGTACGTAATGTTTTATATCTTGATTCTTAAGAAATTTGAAGTTTTTAGGGATTTTGGGTGCGTTAGCGTTTCGACCTGCGTTAGTCGACGGTATGTAGTATTACATACTATACGTACAGTAAGTTGTTAACGTGATTCCTGATGAATATAAGGAAGTTTATTTTCAGCTACTTTTATGAAGGGTGACGATAGTAACGTACAGTTTATATTGGGATTAGGACACAGGACTGGAACATACCTATTGTTGGTTTTTATGGAAAATTCTTTATTTATTTTATTCAGAAATGGACAATAGGCTCGCCCCCTATTATATGGGATATCAAAATAACTGGCTAAACTAAAGCTAAACTAAATGTGGGTGTAGGTACCTACACCTCTGCATAACCCTTCGGGAAAAACAGGCGTGAAGTTATTTACCTACAGCCTTTAACATTAAAGCTTTATCAGTTTCTACAATAACTTAGATAATAATTAATTCCTAAGAAAAAATGCTCCATTTATCCCACATAGAAACAATTAATCTTTTTACTGTACGTAACATAATCCGAACAGTGAAACTAACTTCCTTCTTCTAACTAAAAAAAAACGTATCAAGGTGATTGGACGAGGAAGCGAACCTACGATCCGACCTTGTTTCGTGAAAGTGTGACCTTTAAGCCATGGTGCCTTTGGATACGATGTTATATGAGTCAAATGAGGTGCAATAAATTTTATTGCTTTTATGAACTTATAAGTAGCCTATAATTGGCTCACTGCAAGGCTTTTCATCTTATTGAAATCTAGCTTCTGTCCGCGACTTTGTCCGCGTGAAGTTTCTTATTTTATCATAAAATATCCTTAGACACTCGGCAATACTGTAGCTTTCCATTAGTGAAAGAATTTCCGGAGATAACCCCCTGTAAACAAACGGACAAATACCTCTTGATAATATTATTATAGAAAAAGAAAGAACGAGCACATTTTGCTGCTTGTGATTTCAGAATATTAAACTATACAAACACTGATAGGACGCTTAGCCAAAGTATCCAAAAATTATCATCCCTAACCACCCCACCAACAGTCTATTCCTAGCAGCCATTTCTCACAATACCCAGCCAATAGCTACAATAAATTATAAAACGTACACCGCCCATTGCCAAGCGATACGTAAAACTCGACTCGTTCGGTCGGAATGAACGATTAGTGAACGAACGAGATCATATTACCAGTGGATAGGTGGGTTCATTCAGAAGGTTCACGGGTACGTCCGGCGCACCCTGCAGTGGGCATTCACCTTTGTAACCGACCTTGCTGTTCTTTTTCCTGAGGCATAAGACATCTTACAGAATATGAACAACGTATTGAAGCATTACATTTTAGAAACGAAGTTCCTTATCGTAAGTTACGCACTGCGCACTTGGCGAATGAGAGCTACACTGAAAAAAGTGTACCATTTTGACCGTCACGACATTCATTATTCTTCTCTCTACACCCGGTTAGAACTTCGTTCCTTTTACCCGGGTGTCCTACGACTGTTTAATATTTCATTTTTTACTACATTTATAAGATTCAAACTTCCTAATATTGAAGGAAATCCCGTGCAATGTTATGGCTATTGGCAAAATATGGCTTTTAATTATTAAAGAGCCCTTTGTAACACTCTTTGTTTTTTCAAGCCTGCTGCACACTCACTTTTGTAATTCATATGGCGTACCATTTTTGCTCTCAACTAAGTGAAACTTCTGCATTTGCCTGTTTATTTAGCATGCTGCGAAGACCTTGGTCGGAGATCGGCCGGGATTGCTCGATATCTTGGTAATCTTGACTTTCACGCCGGAGATTAATTGTGGTGCTTTGTGGTTTTTGAGTTCGAGACGAAGAATTAAGGCGCATGTGCCTTATTACATAGAAAGAGAGAGTGACCGTTTTTATTACAATAATAAAATGCATCACATTATAGGCCTTCTTTTTGCGCTAAAAATATATCTTACTAAAATTCAAAGCTAGAAGCGATTTTGGAGAAAAAAAGTTTCATTTTTTAAATCTGTTGAACTATCTTTAATTTTATTTTTATCATTTCTAATCATGGTTATTTTTATCACGCTTATTAAAATACATGTTCAAGAAGAATCCTATCTCTAGGCTGAATTTAAAGCTTGAATAAAATCAGATTTAAACTAACGATAGATCGAGAATTCAAGCGATAACGTAACGTCAGCCTGTATTGTGCTCCATTCTCCCAAGAGTCTCTTTTCAGCAACTATTTCAGGAATAGAATCCTTATCTAAGCCCAATGAGCGTTCTGATTTTCTCCCCAGTTTCATTCAGGCTTTTTTTCATATTTAAACACAAACAAATACTTCTAAAGCCGTATTAATAAACTTCACAAACCGTTCGACATCAGTCGCAATGATTGAAAAAATCGCACGAAATGATTTAACATGGAAATTGTGTACCTACATATTATTATTGGAGTTCAATATCCAAAATACTTTTTCAAAGAGTTTGAACGGAATAAAAGTTTTCAATTCAACAAAAAAGTTGGGCTCATTGACGTAAATCGACTTTATCATAATAAATTTATTGCCTCGGGCATATTACGGGGTCTTTGTGGGGTGAAAACCCCGTTGTCGGTCGTGGGATGTTTATGTATGTATGTGTAAAATATGGAAATTCGCTATGAGATTCATTTTAGATTGATTTTTGCCCGTGTTGTGTTATGTGTAACATTTTGGAGCGGATTGCAAAATGATTTTCGATTGTGCGTTTTTATTTTTAGCCGAAACTTGTTTGAGAACCTGTTTTTTGTTTACATTGGCTTGTTATGTTTAAAACTGAAATGAAAAGAAAAAGTGACTTGACTCCATACTTGGATTTTAATTTGTGTGACGTTTATAGAAAAAAAGTGCGAAAACAGGTTAAGAGGCCGTAAGATTTACGTGATTTTACAATTAAAATACTGTATTTCTATAAGTTTTAGTGCTTAACATGAAATATCATTACAATTATTATCTTATTTTGAATAAAAGAACTACTTTTTTATTATTTAATTTTGATTAATCGACCTGAAACCGACGACTGTTTTCTGAATTTTGCTGTAAGATGTTTAGAATATCACATATTTAGGAATAATTTTGGATGTCTAACCGGTATGAAAAAAATACAATGTATTGCTGTGAAAGTCGTCTATGCAGTGTATGAATCACTTTTTACCATTATTCATATAATTTTTTTGATAAAAATAAAAAAAACTGTCCAATTTTAGAGAAAATAGGCGAAGAATTGCTTTTGATTTCGGCTACTTAGAACCAATCGTTCATAAAATTAAAACAACAGAAATGAAAAATGATTAGCAATGAAACATATTTTAAAACAGCCTAAATCTATGAATGCATTTAAAAATAAAAAGTAGGTAGTTCATTCATTAGGTCATAATTGAAATCATCTTTATAATAATTAATTAATAAAAAATAACAATAAATAAAATCTGTCAATTTTTTTAAATAAATATCAGTAGTTAAAACTAAAACGATTAAAATAAGCTGGTATTTAAAGTACTGGTATACCTACCAGTTACCATATAAGGGTAAACGTGGGTAGTATTAATAATATCCATTATTTTACTTCTTAACGGTCTTCTAAAGACCAAAATGTTAATGGAGGTATTATGTTGGCATTAATAGAAAACCTCTTGATTGTGATTTATGTACCTCTTTAAGTATTAAGGTCATTTTTTGTTGAAAAAGGCGTGCGTTTTGTTGCACCGTCTAGCTTTATTTTATGAGAGGTTCAATCTTTTAGTTCGAGTTGAATTTTTGATAAGATTTTTAAGATAACAAATGTTGAATTGTTTTATTCAGAAAGTTTTGTGCTTTTGTTGCTTTTGCATGAGTCACATAGCAAATAAAAATGAGATTTTATTTTTCATAAATAGCTTATAATAACTGTAAAAATAATTTAAATGCAAATAAGTCAAGATGAACTCTAGCAACTTTAGAAAACAAACAATTTCACGTTAGATTTTTTAAACAAACAACAATGACACGAGATTACGGAAGAGAACGATCCTATTTTCCACTAATGTAGGGTGAAAGCACATTTTCTCGTCCTTTCGCTTAAAATCTAAATAAAACTCATAATGAAACCAGAAGAGTGACTTCGTAAAAATATATTTAAGGCCATATACTTTTATCACGCACCGTCTGAAGGTTTTGGCTCTTAAAACTTGCAAATGTTACACCCTTAACGTTTTATGTGTATATTTTAAGTGATATTCTCGTAAATTCCGTAACTGTTACGTCACGTAAATGTACTGATTTTTTTTTTTTGCATTTTTGTAAGTAACATTTACATAATATTATCAAGTTGATCTTTGAATAAAAAATGAAGGTTTACTTAAATTATCATTTTGTTGTTACAATCTACATAGATAATGATATTAAAAATACACTGAGGATTATGAGTATTTGCTTTAAAAGAGCCCGTAGTAAACCGTTAGCTGTAAAAAACTTGTTCACTATATTTTATGGGAAAAAAATCCTCTAGACTATTATGGCACGTAAAAGTTACTAAAATAGTTCAAGACAACTTTTTGATGCGAAGTTTAATGTAATATTTACTACCATTGCTTTTTAATTTTATGGTTTACCATAAGAGTAATCCTATGTTTAATGTCCATCTTCTAAATGTTCCATCCCGAAAACTTTTTGAAGTGTTGTTTAAAAACATTATCCTCATAATCTTCCTTTTACTTCCTTATATATCTTCAAGTTGTTCGTTTAGGGTATTAGCAGAGATTTACGTGGCTATTTAAGTCGTCTTATTTTAGTATGAACTGTGATGCGGTTATCTCGGAAACTGCTAAACCGGTTTAAGTAATTTTTACATAAATGGAAAGCTTATGTCTTCCTGATCAGCATCGAGATAAAGTATATAATTATGCTTTACTTATAAAGGTACTTACACGGTTCTGAGTACTTTAAACTCGACAGATTATTACCCCACTCATGGACGTCATTATTATTGTGCAGTTTCATGCAATGACATACCACGACTTAGTACCATTTAGAATTACACTTTTCTCATAATTGAGGGGATAGTTAAAATAGTAAAACAAGTAAGGCAATTTATGGCATTGCTAGAAGGTCATTCACCCGCTACCGATAAGATTATACCTAGATAGTTCTAACAGTATCTTTTGCTTGACTTGAGAAACTTGGCAAGAAAACCTTATTTGCTAGCACTAGATTTATACAACTGATTTAAAATATTAAAGCAACGTCTTTAGATAAAAACTTTTCCACATTTTGCACACCAAGTAAAAAACATAGAAATCTATATAATACTGAACAAAAATCCTTATGATCTGAACTTCTTTACGAGTTAGGGGACATTCAATATAGGGACGAAAGGTGGGCTCAGCGAAGCGCCATTTTATAATAACGCTTATACACATTGGGGTATTACTGTAATTTGGGGGAACTCGCCTGGAAGAAGGTAGGTACTGGGGTGCTCTTGGAACAAAAACTTCAAATTATGGAATGGATATTTAAGGGACGATGTTATTAAATGTTTTGTTGATGTGCACTCTGTAACTGGATTAAATTAGCGTGTTCATGATAGCCGTGAAAGTGAAAATAACACGACAAAATATTATATTTATAACTGCTTAATGTTGCTTATAATTCTAGCCTTGTGATAAATGAATAAATTATACTATTGAATTTTATGAAAAATATGTACGTGCAGTTGCATAATAATTGGTGCTTATACCTTTAAATCTGCATTTTATGCAGATAACGATAACATTTTCAACAAAAAATCTAATTACAATTGCAAAGTGCAATTAATTATTTTAATAATCCCATAATAATATGAATTATACGGAATGGGTTATTTAAATGACATAAGTAATAAACAATATCAATTTACAGTTCAATCTTTTCATAAAATCTTTCGACCATGAAATGGGTTTGATTTTCCAGTTTCCTCCATGATTTGAACTGTGAATTGTTCAATATTATTATTTTTATGATACTACCGTAACTATATATTCTGCATCTTCAATAATTACCTACCACTACCTTTAATGGTTTAAAGGTTGTGTTGTCTACCGATCAGTCTGAACTGTTTTATACTTATACCACAACCTCTATTCACCTCAAAAAACAAACTACTATGAACATAATCAATTCTTTTCCTGTTCCACAATGCATGATAAATCGCACACGTGACAGCTGTAATGAAAACACAGCGACAGACATAAGGGCGTGTAACCATGCATGCGACATAGGAAACGTATATTTTAGCATAGCTTTAATAAACATCGATGATTATACATACAACACTCCGACAATATTGTGATGGGAGATTGTAAATAGAACGGAAATATTCCGTGGGTTTGTCACTTGGGCTTAGCCGCGGGTTTTCTTTTAAAGAAGCTTATTTTACAATGCGAAGACAGTTTTATCTACATGTTTTCGAATAAAAAACACATAAATTGTGTCAAAAATAAAAACCTTATTCCATAAATACGTAAAAAAATCAAAACAAGGTTGCCATAATCCTCCAGAAAAATCGGATGCGCAAACATTGTTATAAAGTTCGAATATACAACTATTGACCATAATAAAATATTTATTTTGATGCGAGTTGACCCTTAGGGCTCTTAAAGATAACAAGTAAAGGGCAATGTTGCCACCGATTCGCATTTCGAACACGCTGTTTTTCCAGAAAATTCTTTGTAGGATAAAGTTATATGTGCAGATAGGACTGTTATGTCAGAAATAATTCCATTATTTTAAGCAAACAAACAAAAAACGTGACTCCTTAGGTATCAATTACGAATTTCATAAATACATACGCACAGCCGGCCATGTTTTATTCAACTTTTAAATCGTATTATAATTTTTTTCACAAAATCTAGGTTGTGTTTTAAAAATTTGGCCGGTCGTTCAACTGTGTTGTGGGAGAATTCTCAGTAACAATGGATCGTTTTCAAAAATTCAGAACTTTTCGGTAAAAAATGAACCGTTAATGACGATTTTAATGGTGTTGTTTTTTCTTGTTTTCAGGTAAGGAGATCTTCTTTTTGACGTCCGTAAGTGGATACGCGAATTTTGCTATTATAAAATGTTGGTGAGTGCGAGGTGGTGCTTAACTCAGTGAAGTATGGAATTACGTTCTATAAAATAAATAATAAAATCGTGATAAATTCTCTATAGATAGCTTAATTTATTTTTTGATCTCTTATCTAGAACCCTTGACAAATTCCCCTAATTAAATAAGATTTTTTTTTAAACAACGCAAAGTGCGATAAAAAATCTGAGATATAGAAAAAACCTAAACATCGACAATCAGTCTCGTCGAATTGTGTCTAACGCGGTGGGGTGAACGGACTCATTATCGGCCTCTCGTGAATAATATATGGGACGAATTTCGCGATTCCACCGATGACTGTCGTCAGCGTTGCGTCATTTCCACTCTCATTACAAAAACATAGGTATTGAATTATTGAACTGATTTGATTATACAAATCATATGACTTCGCCTATAAAACTACAACCAGATAATAGTTTCTAGCCGATAAAGTGACAGTATTATAATCATATTTTCAAACAAGTACCGACTTGTTTCGATGACAACCAACCGCTAGATATTGACTATCACAACTCGTAAGGAATAACAATCAGCTAACAGTTTTCCATTGCGTTTTTTCTTGTGAAAATTTAGGAACCGTGGTCAATAAAAGAAGCAATGGATATTCAATGGTCGGGCAATATGTAGGGGCAATGTAATACGTTTTCTATTACCCGATCGGTTTAGAAATTCAAAGTTTATCAACCTAAACGAGACCGCGTATAGAATATAAAGAAATATAATGTTAGATTTGAATGCATCTAACGTTCGTTTTGCAAAAGTTATTTTTAACACGAACCTTTTTAAAATTAATATTCCATGCATATGTTTTATGTGTGTGTTGACACGGTTTTTTAGCGGCAGGGTAAAGAAAACAACTCTAAACGGTTTTCAACTTTACAATTTTTTTACCATTTTTTCATTTTTTTTTTATGGTAAAAAATATAGTAATTATAATACCTTACCAAAGATTTTTGCAAATGGCTGTTGTAATCAACAGCTTACAATAACTACAAAAAATACAAGGCAAAACGCATTCATTACCAATTACTCTAAACTTTAAATAAAGAGATCAGAAGTAAAGAGATCTGTTTGGAGTGACTAATACATAACCCTTTTATTTTTAGAGTCATAAATAGAACCCCTAATTTTACAGTCATTATTATACTAATTATTGAAAAATTCAAAATCAGTGTAAAATTTCAGCATAGTCAAATAAGTAGCAAAGTCAAGCGTTCTTGTCAAGACGGGGTCAAAGGCAAATAACCTGGGGTCGGTTCAATGCCTTCACTTTTTTATTTACAACTTAAATTTTTGCCTTTATTTAAGCAGTTAATCATGAGTTTTTATTTCTAATTTAAGTATGGGTTAATTTTAACTGTAATTGCAATTATTTTATTTAAATAATAATCGGATGCTTAAACATAATTTTATTAAAATCAATTAATGTGTGGGTATGTGTTCAGAATGGCTTTATTAAGAAGTTTTTTTATTGTTTTATTGATGTCAAGTTATCTTAGGACAGAATAAACAAAGTTGATTAAGAAAAATATATCTTCCGAATTCTGGTTCGAATCTCACATCCTTCAAAACTTTACGGTGTGGCATGATATGATTCTTTAGCAATTCCAAATTTTAAAGAAATCAAGCAGTCTTTTCCGTTATATTATTTTCAATTAGGTCAGTTATCAGTCCAGCTAGCAACTAAAATATCAGTGTAAATAATGTCAGTCCTATCCCAAGGTATTTTACCATGCGTACGTTGTTTGTTTAATAATTATATTATATCAGTATCTAATCTCTCGGAGTTCAGTAACCACTGCAATCTATGTGTATAATACATAAGTCATTAAGATAACGGTTGTATCATTTGTCAAAAAAGTTTTGAGTAGGTATATTTATAATGTGATCAAACAAACTGTGTGCTATATTTTTATATTATCTTTAATGTAAGCGGTAACAGCCTAACGGTTATGGAATGGATTTTCGAGTAAAATGGTCTTTGGTTTCTTCATTAACCGTTTCACTTTTGCTATATGACCCCACATATTACTTATTTTGGGAAATTATAGAAGTAGTGTAATCCACAACTCGCAATGCTAGTAATTTAAAAACATAATTATTTAACCTTTTATAAAAAGGTATCTTTTGCCTCTAATTAAACTTTGATTCCTCATTTGTTTATTATCGGAACAGCTAATGAGGTTGTTAACCTTATTTTGTTTTTATCAAGATTTAGAAATAGATAAATGATTTTGCGTGATAAACAATTTAGATTTCTTTATGTAGGTATAATAAACGCCAAGCGAATAAAAAATACTGTAGTTGAAAAATTTGCATCTGAAACTTAACCTTTAAACTCTATTTTTTTTTTTTATTTAGCATTTCATAGCGAAAAAACAAATAAAAAATACGCACATATATTCAACATTAAATCTGAACGTATTTCAATTTAGAACTTACTACAAGAAATCAGTAGGTGTACGCACTAGAATCAAGTTCATTGACCCCATTATCTTGTTAAATGTATCGCCGCGAACATTTTGCAGCTGTTAGTCACAGACTCAATAGATTTTTTCACAATAATAAATTATATTTTATAACAATGTTAATAAAAATATTGCCTACATTTATCAATCAGTCAATACTATTCTCGGGAGAACATAGTCCAATTAGCATTGCATTTAAAATTACATTGTAAATTGAATTGTGTCATCCTAATTATCTGATAATGACTAAATGAACCCGGTTCCTGAAAGCCTGTTCTATTCTATTATTGCAGATGTCAAATAATTTGATTGGCTTTTGTTATTTCTGCTAACCAATCACAATGACAGCCATAAATTTACTGATGAAAACTCTGAGCCTGATTAAACTTTCAGTAGCAATATTTTGTTTATATTTTCAGTTTATGCAATCTATTATAAACTCTAAAACCATATTAATCATGTTTATATCTTAAACGAGCCGTTCGATGTTTAGATGAAAACTTGGCACTATTTGCCTCCATGTTTCGAAGATTCGTTGCAATGTTGTGTGAGTTAAAGTATGTTTATCTGTGCGATAGATGGCGCCACGTGTCGCTTGGTGGACGCGTGGATGAGTTTCTTGCCAAGTAGAGTCAATCGTTCTAATGATTTATTATGTCCATTAAATTAACAAGTTATGAAATATCTTATTATGTAGTGTATTTGTTACTTGTGAAATAAATAAAGTAACCGTGATAACTTTTATGATAAGACTAAAAAACTTTAAAATGCGTTCGGTTTATTTAATGTAAAGTGATGTATTTTATTTAAAATTGTGCCACATAATAGGGGAATATAGGTGAATTGCAGTGTAATTAAACCAATTTCAATTAAAGATATATCTGAGCAGACACCAAATACGAAACAAAAAATACAATCTGGATATAAATAAAAGACTTAAAGTCAAACAAATTAATGTTTCCCATTACAAGAAATCTATTTATTTATTATTTAACCACTTAAGATAAATTAGCTCTTAAAATGAAATAGTCCAAGTCGTTTGCCAGCTATCCTCGGGTAATTACTGCACCATTAATGATTCCTCCAGATTTTTCTGTTGGTTTCTTTTATGGATATATTATGGGTCGTATAATTAACTGAGGTCTAGACCCCTTTTCAATATAATAAATGATTTATGTATAACATTTTTTCGTCCTTTTTATTACAGAATTATGATCTACTGTATCAAAGATATTTTACAGTTCTATATCAAATCCCAGTTCTGGAAAGACTTTATTAAAAATCTTATTCCCTTTTACGTGCCATATTGTTTATTTATGTTCTTTAATAAAACGAGATGTTTGCAAGTTTGCTGTGTTGCAAATGTGTTTCTTATCTCGGAGTAAATATTTTTAAGTGCGTATAAAAAGCTGTTGCACTTTTTATGTGCATTGCAAGTGGATTCAAATGTAGGTAATGTATCAACTTGATATACTTTGTAAAAGCTTTCAGGTAATCAAAGGGAGGATTATTTTAATGGACTATTTTAATATTCTTTCTACGCGCATTTAAGTTAATACCTTGTATTAGTGCTTTTTAATACTATAATGAGCACCTGCAAGCGATTAGATACAAATAATATAACCTATTTATGCTGCATTTTCTGAGGTATTATATTAGACGCATTAAGTATAAAGATTTAGGTATGATATTAGACGCATTCATAAAACACAAAACAACTGACTCAAAAAAAAAATTGTTGTAATACTTAGATTTCTTTTTGTAACAGCCAATATTCCGTTTATCCTCGCAGACATAATAACATGCTTAATCTAATCTACAAAACCGAATTCTAATTTGTCGTTGCTAAGCTGAAACCGATCCAACCAGCGTGCTATTTATAGTTTATTTCGAAGTGACCCACTTAGAAACTTTGTAGATAACCTAACATGGTCCCAGACTTTATCTTGATGCGACATGTCTATCACTTTCCTGTGTACACTAACTGTTTACAATATGTAAAGATTATTAATTGCGAATCAATTGTTCACATTCTATTACCTACCAAAAATAAAGTTGTATTTTGTTTTAAAACATTTTTTTAACCCTATTAAAGCACGTTTTCGAGAGAAACATAAAAATCTCACGAACGCAAAAATCGGCGCGAAAATATTCAAAATCAGAATGCCATATTAAAAACATGGCCGGACTTTGCCGGATTAAGGGTGATGTACATCCAGGTTTAATCTACGTTTATCGGCGACGGGCAGGCGGGCACAGTCAATACCGATCGACGGTTTAATCCGTCCGTCCTGCCTGTTATATTGTTTTAATAACTTGTGAATTTATGCCTTTTATGCCTTTTGAGCTTTTTTCGGGGAATCGTGGTGAAATGTTTCGGGGTTTTCTGTGTGGTGGTATTGAGGAGAATAACAGAATAGTGCAATATTTTTTATTTACAAAACCAGTTTTTGTGAAAGGCTATTCCCATTTTTTGTTAATCTTTCCCTAGCTTATGGTATTTTAAAGTGTGGAAGCTCATGCCGTGCACTGCTGGGCATAGGGCTCTTTCAATCCTTAAATGGCACCACTTACATACGTATCTCCACCATGCCTAAATCTGTAAAAACATTTCAATACGTCAACTCAGTATTTTGCCCCGGTGGTAATGAAACAAAAATAAAGTTGATTCAGGGCATTATTTCACTTTGGCAAAGAAAAATAACTGTAAATTATTTGTGTACACAATTCGCCTATAGATTCGTGAGTGTTTTAGCAAATACTGTTAAGGCTCGGACAGAGTCGGCGAAAAGTTGTGAATTTAACAACTTTTCTTCTTCGCTAAATGTCTTGTATTTTTATTTAAGGTATTGTGGGGTGGATCGGAGTAATAATTTGTAGAATACTAGTGAAATATGAGGATGCTCTTTTTGATCGATTCTGCAAGTTTAGAAGGATAAAATGCTTCTTTTAAAATAATTATGACTACGTACCTATATCAGTCGTTGTTTGGATGTAGTACCAGTATGAGGAAAAACGAAATCGACAAAAATAACATGAAAATCGAACCTTATACCGTCCACCCCGCACCAATTAGGTTAACAAATAATTTCCAAATTCGAAACCTATAAACCTTTTTTCAACAACCAACCCTGTTTACCAAAAAAATGTTAACCCACCACTCGCTAACGCAACGCACTGTAATCTACCGTGGTGTTGTAAAGGTTAATGACCGTCGTTACATCGGCAGTGGGGGGTTGAATCTGAGCACCGATGGGTTTTCCTCCTATACGTATATATTATTTATCTTTCTAACTGTTGGGTAAGCACGTGGGGTGTAATGGGTTTAGTAAATGTACCGGAGATGATAGCGCGAAGATTTTTTTTGTTGCGAAGTAAGTATTGGGAAGTATATGGTAGCAATGTGTCCATTTTTTCTATCATTTGTCTAGTGTTTTCTTTCGGGACTTTCTGTACATATTATAAATTAAAGTTGCTTATCGTATCAGACTGTGTGACCGTGTTCTTCTTCTGAACTACGCAACGGATTTTGATGCAGTTTTTTATCATTTTTTTTTAAACTTATTCCGGAAGATGACATACTATTCAAAACACACAACATAATATTAAAAAAAAACAATAATAAATTACTATAAAAAAACTACTATACTATACTATAATATTTATTATTAATATGAAATTAATCATTTACATTCATGTTAAAATTACATAAAATTATAAAGTCATCCCGATTTTTTTGTCAACTCGTTAAAACTGTGCGAAGCAGGGGCGGGTTGTTATTCTTTTATAAACAAATCTTGAGAGATTCAATGCTTCTTCTACCCGTTTCGGGTCCCAAAGATTGCTTCAACTTAAAATCTGAGTCATTCTACTTGATTGATACAACTTCATAAACAATCAGCATATCACTCAGTAATTGTACTGAACGATTTCAAATATATATATATATATATATAAAACAATTAGCTTCACAGATTACTGGCTGAAAACCACCCTAAACTTCAACTGACCCACCATGAAAATAATACAAAACAAAATACCGAAACATTGGTACCTACTAATCCAAACTATTAATACTGCTGACCCTAAATTTTGCAGATAACGTACAAGCAGCTGAAGCAGCTTAATCCCATGTTATCATTAGACACACTCGCTGTTCGATAATGTCCTTCTACCAAGATAAACTGCTTCACCCACCACCTTTACTACATATGCTATAGAGTTGAAAATTACAGATTTTGGGTGTATTTGTAGGTTGGTATGCTGGTATTGGGGACACAATAGATTGACGGGTTGATCCTCTTTTGTGATAAATATCTATTGTTCTAGTGTCTTTTCTTTGAAGGCTTATTGGTATCGGATCTTGATGAAAGTGTATCATTAACTTTAATTATAGGGTAAAGGGCAGATATTGAGATAGAGAATGAAAGTAATTGCATGGTGCATTGGCAAGTCTTTGTAGTGGTTTTTTCGCAATGGGTTGTTCAATCAGCTTGGATCTTGTGACTCGTGATTTTCACTTTGTGAACAATAAAATGTGAACTGCAGAAAGCTCTGTCTCTAATAGCTTTAAAAAACACTAAAAAACATGTAGGTACCACTAAATTTATAAAAATTAGCAACAATCATAATCTTTAACACGCGTTTATGTCCACACATCTTAAAAGATAAGAAATAAAAGCATGTTTTAAAAGCTCTTCATAAATATTGATACGGCGGCCATTCGGATTGCTTCGGATATTGTCGCCTAAGATCGTGACTGGACAAGCACGAAGCGAAAATTTATTTCGACAGTTCGAAATGTGACCGAATGCATTTTATGTCATTAACTTTTAACGAGAATTAACGATTGGAAAGGAAGTAGGTAGCTATAGGGCTTTTTGGTTACTTAAACAACATAATATTTAGGTTTTAAAAGGAAAAAAATTGTGCAACTTACACAGATTTTTCTATCTTGCCTGTATTTATGTCCTTGCCTAATTACTGTTATATACGATATCCAACCAGCACTGTAAAGACAAGTTTCCTAACTAGAAAAAGCGCGTGTAAAACCTAACCTTACCAATTCTTCCCCAACTCAATATAAAAATAAAAACAAAATACAGTCCACCACTCAGTTTTCAACAAAATTCATTATAAATAACAGTTGGACAACGATCAATCGTGTGCTGAACGCCCTACCAAATTGTCTTAACACGGACGATCCATTTGTAAGGATTTTGTTAAAAAAATGTTATTACTAATGACATGGAAGTAACAGGAAAAGTGCTTGAACTAGACAGATTGAATATTGTTGAAGTAGAAACAATAATAGCGTTGAATTTTTTACGGTGGAGTGTTTTTTATTGTTACCTCTATTTTCTTTCTTAATATTATTTGCTTAGGGTGCATCCACCAGTTTTACATTCTGGAAACCTAACGCAATCATCTCAACCTATTGGAAAATCGTCGATAGAATTTAGTCGGATATACCTATCTTATTATACTTCTTGAGCAATTCCACGCCTCCTCGAAAATGAAGACTCTCGTTCTACTGGCCAACACAACATAAATCTGGCCTCTAGTATCGATCTTTAATGGCACTTGGACTCCTGCCCACCCCATAAAATCACCCTTTTACCATAAAACAGAAACCCATTAACGAACCCATCAAAATTCACTTATAAACTTTCATATAATTCAAAATACTTATTCGAAAATGTAGATATTATTATAATAACGGTCTAGTATCTTCATCTTTCTCATTCTCTGTCCATGTCAATAATCTTAAGTGTCGACTTGAAGTATTGCCAGACGTATATAATTTTAGTTTTAGATGTCTAGACTAAAATTAAGTGTCGGATATAGAAAAGATTTCAGTAAACACGGCTGGATAGAGATGGGAAAAGTCGATAGCTGGTGTCAAATTGTCGATGTTTTAGTTAATTTCAATGACGGTCAGTGCTAAGCATAGAAAAGTTTATTCTGAATTTCATCACTCTTTTCTATATTGATTTTCAATAGCTTTAATTACGTATAGAAACTATTACAAGCACTGAATCTCTTATTAATCGATTCACAACAGACCGCATGCCTTCTTGAAACATTTCCAAAAATATGAGATATACTAGTATACTATAAATAAAGCTCAAAGAAAAACTTAACTTCTTAAAAACAGCAGTAGCTTGTACACTATCATAACTTTAGTTTATCATACCGAAAGAAATCCACGAGAAATTGGAGCTCGCTACGAAGTGGGGTTGAAAACATTTTGCTCCGATATATCGGAACGGTAGCAAAAATTGGCACGGAATATATCGTAGTGCATATCTCGATCTCCAAAACCCGTATTTACGTTCGCAGGTAACAGAGGAAAGTTTTAGGGTTCCTTACGAAATTGGAAAAGGACATTTCAGTTCTTGCTTACTGTTTGGCTCGTAAATGAAGATGGGATTTGGTATCTAACAATGCGTGCGTCTCTTTCTGTTACTCAGCATTTTGCACTTCTGAACACAAAATAAAAGCTATGAAACAAAGTGCGGATACATAGAAAAGTCAAGTTTTCGATACTATTTAGTTTGAATCCCATCACTAAAAGTGACTTAATTTATATGATTACTAATTGTTTGATGGTCTGTTTTGGCAGAATTTTAAAAGCAATGCATATAATTTCCATTTTAAACTCGATGTTAAAGTATAATCATTTGAATTGCAAACATATATTATTTATCACGTAGATTATAATTTTTTTATCCAGACTGTCTGAGAGTAAGAAACCTACGCAACTAAAAACAGAAGACTTGTAATACTTGAAATATTTATAATTCGTGCCCGCATACTATTTAAAAACTTAATGTATTAATGATTAGTTATAACTATTTACAAAAATAGCAGTATAATATTATAACATCTATTATCTTAACAACATTTCCGCGTCTAAAGAGCCGTTGCGTCCAATTTACTCCCTTTTAGCGAAGTAAAAAGAATATTGACAGAAAAAGCGACGGAACCACAGAGTAAGTTTATATTACTTGTGGAATCGAACGTTGCACATCTGTTCGAGGTGTAGGTTTTTTATTAGGCTGTTATTTCTGCAATCGGAGCCGACTGGCCGCCCCGTTTTACATGTTTACATGCTGTGGGGAATTAAAATTTTGTTGCTACTTTCAATTCGAGTTTTGGTTTCAGAAAATAATGTTAATTGATTTCGTAGTAGTGGAAAAACAGTTGAAGTTTGTTTAACTCTAAAAACACATACCAGGTAAAGTAGTTTTGTATGTAACGTTTCGCAATGTTTTCTTGTGTGTAAAGTATGCTAAGAAAACTTATCTGTAACGAGACAAATGTACTTGCAAAATATACAAATAAAATGTTAAGCAATACTCGACTACCTAAAATAGTAAGAAAATGGTAACAGTTATTAAGAAAAGCAACAAAAAATTGTCAAAAGCTTTCGACTTCAAGTACAGCCAACAAAGTTATTAGGTACTTCTTAAAATATCCACAATTTTCCTTTAAAAGTCACCGAACGAATACTCCTATACATTTCTCTTAATATCACCACGCTATCGTTCAAAGGAGCAATACAAAAGCATTGTTAAGCCACACATAGCCTTTTCGACGTTGCCTTTAGGCCGATTTCATTTTACAAAGTAACTTTGAAAGGGCGACTAGACAGCTGTCGTATTCCGTAATATTCTGGGGACTAGACTAGACGTGGGGCCAATTTTGGGACCAATATTTGGACGAATATTGGAGCCAATGTTGGTAGAAGCAAGGGGAGAAACTTTTGCCCATTTTGAACTTGCAAAATAAATATGCGATTTTTTATCAATGTTCTCGACGAGGTCTGGTTAAATAAATTACAGCACATTTTTCATCTTATCGGTACAAAGGGAAGGTCTCCCCCTCCAATTCTTTACCTCTTACAATCTGTTTATACCTACGAAGTTAAATTGGAAGTCTTTAAAAGGCAAGTTAATTGAAATTCCAAGAAGATGAAACATGAGTTATTTTGCGAATTAAATTATACTCTGTATATTAGAAATACGAGCAATTTGTTATTTAATTTACATTGTAAGTAGCTGTGTATTATAAAAGCGACAGTCATTAAACTAGTAACAAGTTTTGCACAAACATTTGCCCCAACATTGGCTGCCAGTGCCAACACGTCGCAGACACTCAGTGCACTGTGCTTTATTAAATTCTGTGGAGATTGTTTTTCTGACTGGCGTCCTCAAGTTTCAAGAGGGTTGAACTTCGTAACTTTATAGTTAACTTGTTATGATTAATGCTAACTAACTATGAATAGATTAGTTTGCGAAGCGTTTGAGAATCGCCCCTTTTAGCGTGAGTTTGTGATTAAAGTTTTGCGTCGAAAAATATAAGTTTTTGAGCTGAAATAAGATGGTTTTCGGTTAAAAACATTATGAAAATTGGTGGTGTTGGCAGTTTATTGTTATTTTAAAACTATGACTTCACATTTTTGAGAAAACTGTTCCACACTTCCCATTCTTGACACTAATTATACATCTCACTCTTCTGCTATACATATACCTTTATTATTCAGTATATGTATATTATGTTGCACCACAGCGCCCGGTTCTTCTATTTATCTAGGATTGCTTAGACGGTCGTCGGTCCATTACCTTCCCGGTCTATTACTTGGCTGGAGGACGTCACCATCCCACGCCTATTCTGCTTCTCTTATATCTAAGAGCAAATCATGACGAACATTAATAAATCCAATTATAACTTTAGAACTCAATTCGACCGTCAATCGATCGACCGTTGACACAACAAACTTTATTGTTTGTTTATTTTTTTCACCAACACTAAAAATAAAATGTCGTAAAATTTTTACGATTAACGTTGAACTGATATCGCAAGGTTGGTTGAACGAACTTCGTATGTACGTACATAACCGATGACATACGCATACACACATACATATGTACACAACTGTATATAAAGATCCACCACACAGATCCCAATTTGGAAATGAACTAGCAAACGCACACAACAAAATTATTAATGAAATAGCGATGTATGAATTTTTTGCTTGATATGAGTCTGTTCAACGTATTTTTATCATGAAATTGACAGTTTGTAAATAAGAATGTAATAATAAAAAATCGGGGTTATACTATGTGACTTTTCACCATTTGACACTGATGATAATACTTGAATACAAAGTAGGACTAATTAATGCCAATCACTTTGCAGAGAAAAAGTTAAACTTTACTAAAGCTACATATAATTATCTTAGTACTACGTTTGATATTCAGCAATAGTTTCTACACCATTAGACAAATTACAATTTGCGTCTCAAATATTTGTAGGATATAAAATATTTTAGTGTTTCCTTTCGCGTGTTTCCTTACATTGCCTATCGGTCACGATAACCGGTTATCTAATCACGCCACCTTTCACCTCCGAGTCAGTGGGTTCTAACGTCTTCTGACTTACCCTAATGACTGCCATTTCCTTTAATTAAAATTGATTGCTCACCATTCTGCCTTAAAAGTTTCGGTTTTTCTTCAAAATCATTCACCGTAACACTAAAAACAGCCATATCTAGACTTACATTGCGAGCTTGAGTAGACCTAAAAACACTATCAAACGATAAATTATGATAACATTCTCAGTATCAGTTACAAGTCCTATAAAGACTATCGAATCAGAATAAATAAATACCTCATTAACAATAACGTTAGTGCCATTTGAGATGATCCGATCATCTCAAAAAATACATTACGTTTTACCAGAGAATGCCAAGCTAACCGCAAGACAATTGAGTTACGCACATTACGTCAAAACATTGCTGGTAACGAAACACCAGTGGGGTGATTGGCTGAAGGATAGCATTCAATCTTGGAGATACCACAAGAATAATAGGCTCGTGTTACGAGCTCGATATCTAGTAGTAACAGCCTATTAGAGATCTTGTTCCTGCAGCAGATACCGGGAGTTTAACATTTGTAGGATTTGTTGGAGATAAGATTGGTTTCGGATTATAGTTTCATATTGTAGAACTTTAGGACTAGAGGCTTAACCTTTTGAGAGATCTGAAATTGGTTTGAGATTCTCAAAAATATTATAAGTTTGTTACGCTTTCACGATAAAACGGTTGAACAGATTTAGGTGAAATTTTGCACAAATGGATAAACCATGACCTGGAGAAGGACATAGGATACCTTTAATCCTGATATTCCCAAAGGATCGAGACTTATGTGGGTAAAACCGCGGGGCGCAGCTAGTACTTTATAATTTGAATCATATTTATTTTATTGTACCAAAAATACTATAGGTCTTATCATAAACAGCATCAGATCCAACTTTATCCAATTTCACGCATATGTATGTACCTACTTCAAATCCAAACATCCATTTTTTTCCAAAATGGGCGCAAAAAATCAATAACGCGATCCTCCACCTACTACTACCTAAGAACAGTAAACATCCAAATTAAATTCCAGCCATACATCATTCGCCCCAATTCGTTAGTTGCGAATAAATTGCAAGCGAGGCGTCCGCGGTAGCAAGCCCTCCATAGTCAAATTATTCACTCTCGCAATCCTAGTAAAGCCAGCAGTCTCCGCCCAGAGCGGGCTGTTCGTGTAATATTAAATTATAGTGGGCCAAGTAAGACATTTCGAAATAGAAAATTGTTTCCATTCGTTGTTTGTGGACTGTGCTCTTAATTCAGATGAATGTGTTTATGTTACTGCTGGTTTTGGCTATAGTTTTTTTCTTAGGACTTTAGAAGTATCGTTTTGGAATTACTAAAGGTCAAGCCTTTTTGGTGGATTGGTTACTTTACTTGTTTCTTAGAATTTGGACCTCTTAGCTTATCTCAATCCATCCACTGTTGAATTTAGGGCCTAAGTGCGATTTCTTCTCATTATTAGCTTTAATATTAAATATAACTAAGATCTCTTCTTCTACTAACTTTTGACCTTTATTTTTATTCTAGTACTCACCTTTGTAAATTAAAAGCTCTTCATTCTCGGAATTATTTATTGTCCTTTAATTCGCAAAGCTCATAACATGAATCTCTCTAAGCTTTTATAAAGCGTAGTTGCTTTTTCAACTCTAAATACAATTATACCTGTAAAAAGAGAATTATCAAAGCCATTCCTAGAAAATCTAGCAGCTAACAAGCTTTCAGGGTAAAACAAAAGAGAGAAGTCTACTACTTTGTACACTACATTTTTAATTCCTGTTATAAAATTCTGTTTGCTCTCGGCTGCTTTAATGGCAGGGACACATAGATAGACTGCAGTTTCAGCATAATGCATGTCTGGAGTTGTTATTTTATATTTATGGTATTAGTTATCGCTATCTTGAAAAATATTTGTTTTGTGTTTATTCATTCCTTACCTTACTATATGGCTTAGTTTGGAGTTTGCACTTATAGAAACAGATTCTTTATCAACATGAAGGTATAAAATGTCCTTTGTGGAAAAATCGCCTTACATATAGAAAAAGTTAGAAAGTCAACATTTAAAAGCGGCACTTTTTCAAACACAATAATTCTTTGCAGTCGTACAAGCAAGTACAAGTTGACAGCAAACTGTTGCCTGCCTTTTATTTTTCCTATAGGCGCTCCTTGCCAAGTGTTCCAAGTTGCGGCTGTTTCGCGGCCCGCCAACTCAGCCGTATCGGCGGGACTTTTAAAACTCAACTCTGATACGTTTAATATAGTGTCTACTGCAGACAAAACTTAAATAATGCCCATAGAAAACTTGTTTCGTGCAAGTTGCGGGGTACGCCGCTCCCGGGTAACTTTCCTGTTTGCTTTCAACCGTACGTATTTTATTCTTTCCTCTTTTAAATGCGATGCTTTGCATGTCGGTTACCATCGTAGACGGTCCGTGTTTTAAGAGCAATCCTTTTGGGACGTTTTCAAATAGAGGCGTATTGCCTCTGAACGCCGGATTGTTCTTTTAACGTGCAGCCCGCGGGGAATCCTTGCCTGTCCATTGTTTACTTGTAAATATTGTAATGCTCGTAAACTCACACGAAAAATAGCCTCCCTAAAAGGCAATAAGCATAAACACAACTCTGGAAAGTTGGTTTGAAAAGAGCTTCGCGATATTCAAAACAGGACGAGGGGGCTTAATGTTATTCATGAATGTTAAAGCGTGGCGTTGTTCCCAAACATCGTTTATATTTGTAAGTTACGAAACAATGACACTAACTTAAACTCTGGATGTAAAGACGGGTGTTATCTTGGTTTGATGGCTCACATAAACAACAGATACGGTATATTGCTTCGCCGCAATTTCGTATTAAATTTCAAAGTTTTGAAGTCTCCGCCTTAATTAAAAGTGACGTGTATTATAACGATATATATCAGCTCGGTCGAGATACAATCTCAACTAGTCCAGATTTACTTAAATTCGTTGCTAACGAGATATTTCAGTAGTGTAGTATCTTATTTGGAGATTCGAAACTTCGCAAGTTTAGTAAACAAACAAGTATCTGTTAAATAAAATCAAATAAATTTACGTCTTGCGAGTGAACGGTGAATAAATAGCTTTTAGCTGAAATACCAACGGGGAAATAAAAGCATAAGCGTGTTTGTTGCTTTAACGCAAAATGAAATGATGTCCAGTGAACGAACGGAAAGAGAATAAATTAAAAATAAGGACGCAGTCCCGCCATTGTTTTTTTGTACACTTCATGTGTTTTTGTACCAAAACGTAAGCCGCGTTACGTTTAAAACCAGCCAAGTGTCGGAACACGTACAATGAAGGGTTCAGTAGTTGGGATGAATTATCCCAAAAACAAAACAAACATTGTAGTTGAAAAACATGTTCTCTGATTCATCGATATACGTCACGGTCAATTCGCCAACTGCATAATGTAAGAAAAAAAATGAGATAAATCTACAATTTTTTTAGAGCTCCAAGTGATATAATTTTAACTTGATACCTCCACGCGTTCCTGAGAAAAAGGATCTGGACTCTGGACAGTCTGACAGACAGACAACGGAGTAATCCTATGAGGGTTTCGTTTTTTCTTTTGAGGTAGGTACGGAACCCTAAAAAGGGATATTTCGGGGTTTTTATTTAAACCTATCACGGATGACAGCTCGGATGATATATGAAAATTCGGACGCAGGAAACTGTTTGTCTCTTGACCAAAAATTGGCTGGTGGCAATTTCGTTATCTGAATGGAGACTGGCAAAACAGTATGATTCAGTTCGTAATATCTATCTCTTTTCTAAATTCCATTATTTCCCAACAAACGTTTTCGAAGCCAAAAATTTTCAAGCTTCATCTGAATTGAAACAACCACTCCATCATTTCCAATAACCGTACCCAAGTGATGCCAAAAATTCTCGCCGAAAAAATACGCCACAGCGTCAGAAAACATAACAAATATTTTAGGATCATCCAATTCGTTTCGTGAAACGTTCAATATCTGGAGCACCATACGTACGGACGGACAGGAACGTGATAAATTCGTTGAGCAGGCGAGGGAATGACACAGTGATCCCCGCTCATATTTCACAATATCCAAGCGACGCTGGCGTTGTTTTAACACGGATAACTTTGTGTACATCCACCATGTTTATCTTGCCTCTTTGATTTTGTTGAGGCTGACGACCTTTAGTTTGAGTTTCTTAAAATCAAAAACAGATTCACTTGAGTTCAGAGGTCTTGGTATATCAGAGAAGATGTCGTAGTCATTCCAAAATAAAGGGCCTATTGGCCTAAGGGCGTACAATTTCTTCATGTAAGATTTCGTTTTGATGGAATTGGTCGTTTAGCACAATGACCCTGGTATTAAAATTCAAACAAAAATTACAAGAATTTATGTATATCATAAGGTTAGTAATACACAACTTCCGGCTAGAATAATACGAAGGTCAGTTCCTATACTCCTTGAAAACGTATTACAATTCAAAACTTATACTAATCTAAAATCCTCACATATTTCAATGGAACACAGTCCTCTAAGGTCCTCAAAACAAATTGGCTATTCAACTTGATATTTGCCAGAATTCCAACGGACCCCGGGACCCTTTGGGGACAATTTTGACAAATAGTTGGACTAATAAATTTTCATTGAAACCCCCGATAACTTTTGCGTCAGCCGTTGAAATTGGGACATTTCACTGAGTTACACTTAACTTAATTAAGAGTTCAATTAGTCCTGACTTAAGTATGATTATAACTTCTTAAGATGTTGTGAGTTCTCTTTGAATATATCTTAATATATATCAAAAGTCCCGCTAAATTTTGAATGTTTTAATGAAACTCCAATCCTTTTGGTACACGCTGAGGCTGTGGGAAGTCAAATTTAAAATTTTTGCTCCAGTTTCATTAATTACACGACATTTTGGAACGTTCAATAGGTAGGCGAACGAATTTCATGATAGCAAACACATCATATTTAATATCGATACGCTCGTTTATTTTTAGCTCAAATGATCCAAATCTTGAACACGTAATCTTCAATTGCAATTATCAATTAATCAAATATGTTTCATGCCCTCAATGCGTGCAACATGTCTGAATAAGTTCAAGGTACAATTAAAAATGTTTTGCATAATTAAAACTGTTTACCGGCTAATATATTCTTTCGCATGTTCGCGATCATATCATGCTGTGGTGTGATTTT
The DNA here is from genome assembly GCA_914767815.1 of Eupsilia transversa. Classification (NCBI taxonomy): domain Eukaryota; kingdom Metazoa; phylum Arthropoda; class Insecta; order Lepidoptera; family Noctuidae; genus Eupsilia; species Eupsilia transversa. The sequence continues at coordinate 996,726 of OU611889.1, forward strand.
TTCTTGGCAACATTACTCGCCCATTATTAGGAGATTGAATCTTGTAGCGTGCACATGAAGCATTTTTTAGTTCACCTCATTTATACGTTACCTTGACGCTGTAATTAACGCAGTGAATTTCGAATGCAGTTTTAGTATTAACATTTATTTTGTTTGCTGCAAAATTTTTCTGATGTTTTATTTCATCAAATTCTTTTGATTTAAATTCTTGTTTAATTTAGCGAAGGTTTTTGACCTGCACGTGATCGTTCATCTTTGAAGCTGCGAATGGATAATTAAGTCAGTATTTCAAGATAGGAATCTTCTAAATGTTGTGAAGCTTCAGCCGTCTCATTTATTATTATTGAATATTATTTACCATTGCGGTGTTAATGTAATCTGAATGTGTTCTGGAAATTGCAGGCTGCATAATATTATCTAAAATTCAAATCAGATTTTAATTAACAAAATCTGAATGCATTGAAACACACATCTTATCCGAATAAGACTTAGGTACCTGTTTATTCAGATGGCAGACCGAAACGCAGACATTCGGAGTCTAGCATATTTGCGAAGCTAGCGTTTTTGAATAGAACCGGTCGCACTACGTATGTTCTATTTAGTACTTGTCGGTTGCAAATGTAATTTCGTTTTGCTTACCGTGTATTTTGGAGTTTGTATTTATGTGTATGAGAAAATACAGGTTGTAGTGCACCTGCTGGATATCTGAGATGATAAAAAATAATAGGTACCTGTGTTCTGAACAGTTTTTCGATCACACTGAGAAATGCCAACGGCTATCGTCTGCACAGTTGCACACGCCCCCTGCTGCCTCTATATTCACCAACCTTTTTTACATCCATTTATTACATGAGCTTCATAGTGTTTTTTAAAGTTAACAGATAAGGCGAAATGATTAGCTATAAAATTTTTGTTGTAAAATTTTAAAGCCATGATTTTAGAGTAATACTCTAAAACATGCTTAATTTTCATAGTTCCACGAAAAATAACTACAGCAACAAACTCAATTAAAATTCCAATTGAAAGTCAAAGTATCAGCTTGAACTTTAATCCCCGATCATAAACTATGCAATTCGTTGGCAAGTAACTTTATTAAAGTTCCATATTAAGAGGTGCAGTGGTTTCGTTGGGACTTCGAGTTTTTACTTCGGCAACTTGAAACATTGACAGGGTGGATTTACGAGAGTTCCCGCTTTTCAACGATAACCGAGATGAGCTGCGGAATTCCTTGTAAATATTTTGTTGCTTCTTGTTTTATGGGGCAGTGTAGAGGGCTTCTGTAATGGAATATTCCAGAAAGTTGATATACCGTATATGGTGGATGAAGGGAACTGTTTTGTTGGTGGCGAGCGACAGCTAATAAAAAAAAAATACAGCAATTTACACGAATTTAAAAAATTTAATACTATATATATTTGAAAGATACAAACAAAATAACCAAATGATCGAAAACAATTAATTCATTCGCCTAGCGCATAAATATATATAAATAGCCCAAATGCTTTTTATAGACTGACGTCTAAACATAGTCGATGTGTAATTAGTTGCTAAAAGAGCTAGCATTAAGCTATGTATTGCAATTAACTCGAAATATTTTCGGTCTTTCAAGAATTCCGTAATGTTCGAAGGAATTTTGAATACATATAAAACAGTATAATTTTATGAAGAAGTAAAAAAATATAAGAATTTGAAATATTTTAATATTTATTTTTATTCATAGAAACACAAAATCTTATTTCATTGCAGTTTTTATTTTTATGTTTTTGAAGAGAGCTTTTGCAAAAATAAACTTGCTGCATAAACAGTTTACTTTAACAAAATTTCGATTACATTACGATCGCAGATTATGCTTCTAGGCTCTTTGAGATTCTCCTCCTTTTCCACACAAACATCAACTTCTAAATATGAATAACTAAATTGGCTTCAACTATCAAAGGACACATCATAGTAATCTTATTATATTTTCTCTCTATCTCACCTCTCATAACCTCTCATTCACTTCACTTCAAATGCTCACGAAAAACCTATTCCATCTTACTCTGGTCGAATTTATCTCAGTTTATTGGCTACCATTGTGGTTTAATGGTCTCCGTGACATTTCACATCATCGTCATTTGTCACGTTTATCTCAATCTTATCGTGTTGCGTTTTAACAGCGTGAAGTTTGTGCGTAGCCTTAAGCCGTGCGTGAAAACCGTGTCAGAGTTTTATGTCGATTTTAAGAGTATAAGTTATTGTGTTCGTCTGTAACTTGGTTTGTATTGAGACAGTTATTTTGTGTTGTGAGTTTATCTTTATATCTGTTTGTAATTGCTTCAAAAACCTAACTCGAAGAGCACGGAATCTATTTCGTCTTGGGAGGCATTATATGCTTCATAAGTAGGATCTTTCGAAGTCAATAAATACCTTACGTCCCAGTCTACCATATGAATACCATTATCAATTTCTTCAGTTATGATATAAAATGCTTCTATTATTATTCTAAGTTACCTTGTATCCAATTTCTAACTGAATTCATTTCCATAAACTTTATTACATTCTCTGAACAAAAATGTGTAATTACATCAGTTTGTCAAAAGTTAGCAACGTTTGTCACGAGAAACTTTCATTTGATTGTAATTAACAAAGTTCGCTCATACGTCTCACGTTTGTTGTTAAGTTTCTAGATTTATTGTTTAATGTCACCTCAGTTGCTTTATTATTAGATTTTGGATTTAAAACTTTCGTTTAGTTATTATGCTTTTCGAATAGCTCGCAATATCACTTGCAATAAATACTTCCAATTCAATTTACATTGCTATAATCTAACCAATGGTTAATGAATCATTTAGTGAGTAATATTTGTCACACTTCTGTAATAAATAAATTGTGGTTTCATTATCATCCTTTACTCGGTTAAATTATAGGAAAAACAAGTATTTTCAATGCATTTTCCTGAACTCTTTTTAAGGAGAAACTTAAAGCAATAATTACCTTACTAAATACTATTTTCTATATCACAAAAAATACCAAAGATTAAACACAAGTAATAAAACTCACAGACGCGTCATTTGCTACTTATAACTTTTCCAAAGAACAAGTATTTACCAAGAGTGTAGCTACAAAGACGTAGCTTTATGAGGTAGAAAATTTCAACTCCTTGTCCTATACTTGCTATGGTAATAACTGCATTTATTACGCATGCAGTTACTGAAAGTGCTGTACAGGTATGAGACGGAGTTTTATTATGTGACATTAAGCCTTTAATGTCTTTGTGGAGGGTCGGTATATAATGCCTTTTGGTTGTTTTGTAAAAGTAGGATTTTAGTTGCGTGGTGCAAAGGTTATTAAAGATATTAACATACGATTTTAAAACTCTCTACGTTTTTGTTTCACTTGAACCACTTATCGTATTTTACTTGATGGTTTTCCAATAATTATGTAATATTATCAAATACTTGCACACGGAAAGGACTTCGCATCGAAACATAGAAATACACAACAAAACCTACCTAGACCCAAACATTTAGAGCATAACAACCCCTATTGTCTACAACGACACGCCCTATCTTATATTTTCCTAAAATCTCATTTCTGAAGGTCATTGCCCTGTCTCCATTTTCAGTGAAGTCTCCCCTATAAGTTGAAGCCTAAAGTGCATGAAAGTTGGTAAGCGCCGAGGTGTTATTCCAAAGAAGATGCTCGCATACGTTAAAGCAAACAGCAAGTTTGAATGCACTTCACTCCATGTTGTTTTTAGCGACCACGAATTTTCCCCATCTTTAGAAAACTTAACTATGAAATACTGAGATATGGATGATGTTTTCTTTTGGTGTGATTCTTTCATTTCTTCCATCGATTGGGTGGCATTTAAGGTGACGTATACCCGTAACTTTTAGATATAGAAATATTTTCTAACATTCCAAACCCGTCCCTAAAAAAAACCGAGCTTAAATTAACTTTACCATTTTCAAAAATTCCCAAGCTTTCATAACCCATAAAATATTTTCCAAACAACATTTTTCTAAATTCTCGAAACAAGTCCAACCCTGAATTCCTTTAAAATCCAATCACACTTCTCTAAACCCAAACCCCTTGCCACCGTAACTCCGGAACGAAGAACAGGCGACATTAGTTCAGAACCGCATCCAGTTGTAAATGATATCGCAAATTGCATTAACACAGTTTACTTTGCATTCATATCGCGAGCAGATTTAAATTTCACAGCTGTTCTTGTCTTATAAGTCTTGTTGTTTTATAACTTCGCATTTCCTCTCAGAAGGTGACACAGAAGTTTAAATGTTTCTTTTTCTTGCGTTTGTTTATAATTTGAATGCCTGAGCTAGGTTTCTTTGTGGGGTTTTTCAACTGTCTTTTATTCTTTATTGTGAGTTGGATTTTGGGTATCGTTATTATGATTAATAGTATTAACTTTAACAGTACTTTTGATATCAACGAACGATTCTACTGGTTTTAAATGAATGTCCTTCTCGTCAGTAACCACTGATAGTCTTACAGATATACCTACAGTTGGAATCACAATTAATAGTTTTTCAACTTCTTTTCTCCTATCATTATCCCTCAATTGTCTCCAAGTTTCAGGACTAAAACCAACTGATACATTCCCTTTTCATGTTCCAAGTCTAGACCGAAGTAAATTGCATTACAACTGTTTTATTTTACATTAATTTCATTCACGGAGTCCGGATGATTTAAGTTTTACTTGTTCAAGTCTGGTCTCGTTTGTTGAGGTCGGTGTTTGTTGTTGGATGACACCTGTATTATTCTACTGGTGTTTTGTTATAGTTATGAAGTTTCTTATTTAGGTAAAATATTATTTACGATAAAAGTCTCAAGAATGTCAAAATCACATTAATATTACATTAAGGTTATACTCATAATAAAAGTACAAAAGCGTCTCTAGAATCATCACTAATTAACTATGTATTAGTTTGATATAATTACTAATGAATAATTATTATCATTTTCATGAAGATTACTTGAATTAACGTAATACGCAAAAAAAAACAAAAATATTACACAACTTTTGTGGCACTCTAATGTGGAAAATAACCTTTACCCACAATCTAGAGAAGATTTTCCTCTCCATCTAAGCTGTAAAATAAATCAGCTGATAGCACTACCCTCATAGTCTCGTATTAACGACTGTCCTAACCTACATTTGTGTGAATATTACTCCTACCTATATCATACAAAAATGGTTATTAAAGTGATAACTTACGGAAGGGAAGAGGCTTATATCTGTGATAGAGAATATGAGAGGTCTTATATTTTTACGAGCGTTTTTAATGAGAACGTAGTGAGTCGTTTATTTATATTGTCGTATATGGTTTTCACTCAGGATTGGTCCGTCTTTCCCCATGCTTGGATCTTGTTAAACAAATGACGGTAAATTGTGATCACCTAACTGCGTGGTAGTGAATAATCATCAACAGCTATAGTAAACATTATAGCTTCTCTTTGACTTCTAATTATAGCAGTCATGAGGAGTTTTTCTCTATGCTCTTTATGTCTCAATTTCTTTTGCCTGGTAAATTCCCTTAAGTATCAGCTTTACTTCTGTTCGCCCTGTTTTTTCCTAACTGGCTATCTGATATTTAGTTAGTTCGCCTGTCTTACCCATAGTTGTAAGGTTTTAACCATGGTGATTAATTATTATTTATACTATGTCTACAAAATAATTCCATGTCCGTCTATATCAGTACTTTAAGGTCACCTTGGATTGTCGAACTCGTCAAAACTTGATAATGATTTATATGACGGAAGATTCCAGTATAATATGCATATGCATTGTTCTGTAACTGTCAGTACGCCGTGTATTGGTTTTTAAACTACCTTATTATTATTATGACCGTAGACTGATACTGTAAAATGTTGGTTATGTAATGGTTTTCTGAAAATAATATGTGCATAATTAGAACTTATTTCATACATTAAAGTTACATTGTTTCCCATCTTAACTTTGCATGGTAACATGAATAATTTTTAATTCAAAATATTATGAACGATAATAATTAAAAGGTACATTTTCCGGTCGGAAATTGGTTAGTGTGTACTTTACACACTAACCTTTCAAGCCCTACTCGACCTTACATTTACGACACATAATTTAAATCACATAAACATAATGACGTATCAGTTCCTAACTAGCCTATTTGGCCGTAAGGTCATTCATAGCCACAGTTTTGATCTACGCAAGTCAATGCGAGATTCAATAAACATTACGTGGTGGAGCATAAAAAGCGGTCCATTGACATTCGGCGAGCGTACCCGAGTAAAACGTGACGTGTGGGCTAATGACATACAGATGACATACAGATGGTCGTAATTACGCATGTATTATGCCTATGGGTTCTGTAGCGCTTGGAGTAACGTGAGCAGCGTTAAATGTATTTTTTTCGTGAGTTAATGAAGAATGATTACAGAAAGTCATTATTTTTATACATCAAATAATCCTGCTGATAGTATTATAATAATGTTTTCATAGGAAAAGTTTCGCCGTACAGTAAATTGTGGTTTATGATAATGTGGTAATGTAACGCATTAACAAGCTGCTCGCAAATGAATATATTACAATAAACATTTTATTACTATGCAATAATTTCTATGGCAATTAAATAATTATTCAATTGCAATCATAGCTCGTTAATGTGGAACATAACTCCATATTATCTGTGATTATGTAAAACACTTCGATTGAATGCACACAATTGTTATTACAAAACTAGTATTTGCTTGTCATTTACCCCAAAGGATTGTAATGTCTTGATTTCAGATACACATGCAAACTGTAATAGTCTTTGACAGCCTAATCTGAAATCACGAAACGTCTTGAACCTATTTCGAAACTTAGGTACAGTACCGACTAAGTCTAATCGAACTGTCGTATCTACGTAGACTTTAATAGTCTGTGGCAGCCTTTAAAGCCAACAAGCAGTCGTTCGCTCTACAGAATACATTATACTCAGGAAATCACGACCCATACTAGGATCCAATTTATCTTCCAAAATCATAAATTTTGTATGTAATGATATTTCGCATCCGCCATTTTGGTGTTTAAATAATATTTGTTACTTTGAGGGGTGAGTTGAATTCGAGGTCAATGGTAGTTCGATATCTAGACTTTTTGTTTTAAATGGGACATTTCAAACCACCATTTTGTTTTTTTATCGTGAAGGAAGTTACAGACATTAATTCATTACTAGTTTTATAGACACTGTAGACAAAATAATATCTCAGATATTTGAACTGGAACATGTTATCGGCGTCATAGCGGAAAGCATGACCGTGTGAAAGCTCTGATTTGTTTTATCGAATTATCATTTTATGACAAGTCAAGAAACCAATTTCCCTTATTAGATTTTCACATTACACAACTAATAACATTTTTTTTTTAAATACCTGCTAACCTATAAAAAATGCACCCCATAAACGGAAAGCTTTTAGAATTATCTTTATTTTCTTACTATTAAACTATAAACTTAGAACTGTTCCAGTTAATACTGGGTCAAATTAGAAACGGGCTTCAAACAGGAATAGAACCCGAACATGACAATTATCGATTATTAACCACTTAGACGTTGTGAAACTTTATCATAATTAAACTGGTTCTCAAGAAGCTTTCATTTACGAGCTTAAGATGGAGGGATTATTAAATTAATGTTTAAAATGTAACTATTACCTTAGTCTGTAAGTTTTAATTTCTTAGGTCTATAGAAGGTTGAAATGTTCTGTTCACAAAGCTCTGTTCTCTTAAGGCGGTGACATAAACATTGTAAACCACAAAACCTCACTGTTGTTCAAAAGATAGATCTAGGTTTCCTTACGATATTATCCTCATCAAGATAATCATTCTCCTGCCCATATCCCAATTTATTTGGATCAGCGCAACATGTCATGTCTTTTTCTTCCATACTCCTCTATTAGACGTCCTCTCTGTAGTCATTCCCTTTCTAGCCATATAATCTTTCACACAGTCCATCCATCGTTTTCTTTCTCACAATATTATCCTATGTATAAAAAATAACAATAATAACCAAGATCCTTCTTCTACGTGTTCTGGAAAAACCTTAAATAAATCTCACTATAAAAATAAAACAAAACACACTAATAAACAAAAGCAAAACATCCGACACATGTAGAATATAGCCCGAAGCGTTTGTAAGACATTCATAATATATTATATTACAATTTTTCCACTCTACATAGAGCCTAAGGCGCCACTCTACCTGTTATAAAGCTGTCGGGCTATTAAAACAGTGATATCAAAGGGCTCTATCGAAAAAATCATTTAACACAAAATTATTTTGTCCTTCCGTATTTAATTTGGTGTAGATAATAAGCGGTAGCGGAATAAAAGGCTTAACAAGCTACAGTTACTACAAGTTTGTATAATAATGGGCTCAAGTTTAAATTCCAAGTTTTTTTTACATAATCTAAAAGGCACAAATAATACTCGTTAAGAAGAAGAGAAGACGATCGGATGAAGCAAGTATTAGATGACAATTGGAACTGAACTTTACTTTTTCATACCTATGGATGAAATTGGAGTAGCCAAAAAAAGGCACATAGGTATGTCTCCTTTTTTTTTAAACCATTTCAAATGTCAACTGCAAAATTCAACCAATCAGTCGTGTATAATTAATTATGTTCTAGGCGTTTCGGATTGAAACACTAGTGCTCCGGGCACTGGGTCCGAGCATAGGGTCCGAGTGTCGAATTAGTTGTTCGTGACATCACCAAGCGGTTGGTTGAATCTTCACGTGACCAAAGGCCTGGCCAATTTTTTGGCCAAAGAATCAGAATTGCCATACAACGTGGCAATGCTACCAGTCTTTGGCGCACTATTCCTGTTGACAGCGATGCGAACGAATTTTTTGTTGCTAATAATTCTTCCTTTCCTCTTTTTTATATACTTGTACATATTATTCAATTTTTTTAAGACTACATGATTGTGTATTTGTTCTTAGCAGCAAAGATGGCGGTGAATTTTTGACATGTCAATATGACATTGTCAATGATCACTAAACAAGTTTTCATTGATCGACTGTTGAAGCTAAATTAGACCCGGTGGGTGGCGCTGCGATCGAGTTCTAGGAAACAGGACAACGTCTATCCGGTCAGCTAGTTTATTATAATTAAGATTGCAGAAGCATAAAACCTCCAATAACTAAAAAAACTTCGGTACTGTTTTTTTTTCTACCAGTAGCTCGCTTATTATTTACACCAAAAATAATTACAGCCATTATTAAACAAGTAGAAGACATATAAATTACATTTGCGCCTGTGGGCGAGTTTCGTAGATCAATCGACACACACAAACCGACAAGGTCGAGTACCGTGGTTAATAGTATAAAATTTATAACTATCATAGTTATAATCATTTAAACCGGTCCTATTATGCTCAGGAGATATGGTTTGTATAGTCAACAAAAATAACTTTTCGCATAGGTATTTATTCAAAAACTAAAAAATATTTCAAACAAGGAATCCATCAATTTAATATTTGAATATGATAATAAACTCCATAAAAGCTTTGCTAACTACCTATTTCACAATATTTCTATCATACCAACTCTTCGCCTAACTCGAATAATTTCGCATAAAACGCTTGTTTCTCTAACTGTACCTCGAGTCCAATCACGTCCGCAGATAATCACTCGGATTATGTTTTTTTACAAGCAAAGCAAATAATTGTTTGTACAGTAACATAAGGATCGTGGAAGAGAATGTCTTGTTACATCGAGTTCGTGGTAACTAACGGACAAAAAATAATGATTCATATGGTTTAAGAGTGTGTAGGAATGTCCTACTTTAATTATCTAATCTTTGAGAGAACAGGATATATTGATTCCCTTCAAAATCTTGCTTATTTACTTGCATCGTTGGCGATTCCTAGATTGGGTGTTATACCAACAACATAACAAATAACATCTACTGAGAATGTTATTAACCAACCATGGTTCATAACATTCTCAGTAGATGTTATTTAAAATCTAAAAAAGTAGTTATTTTTTGCTCAAACTCTATTGACATTTCCTCCAATATACACAGTTACTAAGCATGACATATTACAATACAAAATGCGCCGTGTTTATAGTAACGACAGCTACAATTTGTTCTTTTAACCTGTTTGACTGACGTGACTCTAAGTCATTCTGTCGTTATTCAGCTTTTTGCTGCGTTTTTTACGTTTTCAAACTATATTTTTAGTTCGGCTATTAAATCTAGGTATTGTCTAGTTTCAAGGTGATCTGGGATTATAATAAATAACATCTGGTTATTATTTAGTGAGTCAGCTGATGTGAACGGGTTTTATGGTCGTAAGTGACGGGGTAATCATCGGATAGGGCTTGAAATGACGATCGCATCGGCGGGTAATGGTGCAATTGTCATGTGAAGTCGAAATATATTTAGATAAACATATTAACTGAAGATTAACGTGCCGTTTAAGTTGTAAAGGATTATTTCCGTAAGTAGTTTTGTATAAAAAAAATTACACGTCAATCATATTGTATCGATATAAAAACTAGATGAGGTCGGTGTTTTCTATCCGATTACTTTGAGAAGAAAGGCCGAAACAAACTCAGAGGTCACAGTCTCAGTGCAAAGTTGAGGTGTCGTCTGTCTCTCAAATGTTATTATTTTATAAGTTACCTATGTATGTTACCTACTCTTGAATAAGAAAAATATTTAATAGAATACAATTTAAAGGCTCATTTGGAGTGGTATCATATCCAACTGTACTTAAGTGTAATCAAGCAGCTTCAATTGAAGGTCTGAATTGACCAAATCAAATCTATCTTGCGTAATAGTAGCCGAGAATAATACGCTCCGAAAACATTTGAGCGTACAACCTATCCATCAAGTTTCGTAACAAATCTTTATACTATTACAGTATTGTCTAATATCAATCTGTGTTCTGCATTGTTCGCCTTAACGCTTGACTTTTACTCAAGGTTAGCCAAAGGTTAACAGTATAAAATGCCACGGCATCGGTTTATGACATTTTAAAATGTAAGAAATGATATCAAGGATTCCCCTTGATGTAAAATTTTATTTGATTTGAAAATATACGTTTTGTATTTTTTAGTTTGGTTTTTATAAACCAACTATGGCTATATCAACTCGGTCAAAAATGTTTTATCACCAATAATTTAAACAATTGATTTGAAGCTAAAAATATCAACATTTTTCACGAGACACCTAAAAATAACTCAAAACATTTACATATAAATGGATGAAGAATTTCAATCCGTGTTCAAAATTGGAGCCTCAGAATAAGCGAGCTTAAAACGCATGAGCGCCTTTTCTCTGAAATTCAACTCATCACGACAATAACAAATAGCTAATCGTACCTTCCGAGTTTTGACTCTATTCATCTCAAGACATCTTTGACACGGCATTCGAATATTACTGAAAGCAGAACAAAAGATATTTTTAACTTAGGTAGGTAAGCAAAGCGTTTAATAATTCTTAAAGTAGGTACCGACAGCATACTGAAGTCCTAATTAAAAACCTCACCCGGAAAGCCAACATTCAAAGAATCACGCCACAAACATACACACATCATCTCCTGACACATCGCGTGCTTCGTGGCCCCAGTTTAAAAATCGTGAATTTATTGTTAAAATATTATAAAAAACCCTACGTGATGTACGGATCAACCTTGGCCCACAAATGTTTGATTCAGCATTACTGAGAACAATGTAAAAAAATGGTGCTGGTTGGTACTGGCTGCTACGGGTTCTGCATACATTACATTATTTTAGAAGAAAAAAATGCAATTTCATCGAAACATTAATATAATTATATAGAGTAAAAAACATTGCATACTCTAATCATACTCTAATAATATTAAAAAGTACATTCTAATTTTGGTAAAAAAATATATTTTATTTGAAAAACTCAACTGCACTAAGTAAAATTACATTTACAAGGAACAGAGACAATTTATTATTTATTTGTTCAGGGCATTAGTATAAAATGATTAAACAAAAATCGGTCAGAAAACAAATGACAACCAGGACAGACAGATATTTATCACATATTTAGCCGCAGAACGCTAAAAAAATCATTCATTGTTACTAACACAAGTCGCGATCGAATCACGTACGAATTTGCCACCTTTATAACGTTATACCCTTGTAAAGGACATATATTTTATTTATTTTACTACCTACGTGTAGTTAAATGGATCGTTATTATAGCCCCTTAGGCACCTGTCCCACCACCCGCGGCGCCGAGGAAGCGACTAGCTAAAACTCTCAACGATTTTCTCGCTCAAGAAACGTCCAAAAGATTCTAGGTCCCGTGTAGGTAAAAGAGAGATATATATATATATAGTTGATCGCTGACTGTCCACACCGCTGGCGAGTAATCGTTTATCGCAGCGACAAGAGCTATCAAACAGAGTGCTCGCTCAGCTACGCTCGCTCCGCGGGCAGAACACTCGCTGGGCGACTCATGCTTGGTAAACACGCTCCGAGTAATCGCTCGTCGCGCACTCGCTGCTAGTTACTCGCCAACTCGTTTTTAGTTGCTAGCTTTACTCGCTTCTCTTTGCGCGACGGCGCGGCGGTGGGACAAGCCTTTTAGAGTTATATGAAGTGTAAGTTCAGATTTGAAGGGTAGGTATGTATATATTTCTTTTGTACTGTCAAAAAGGTGATTTGTGCTGGCTGTCAGTCTGATTCAATGTTGTCTGGATCCTTGACATTGTCTGGTTAGATCTTAGGTTGAATCTATCAGTATCATTTGTATAATAGTTAGACACAGGACGACACACAGTCGGATCAATCATAAGGTGATTGTTAGAGGACTTTTAGTGAATCTGCTTCTGATATTGCAAAATTTGTTTTACAATATTATATTATTGTCCAAAAAAAAAACGAGTTGAATGTCAAATTGACATCTTTTCTGTCTCCAACTATATTATCTCGAGCTGCTATCAAAACATTTACATTATGATTCATTATTACTTTGAGTAGTAAATCTTTTTTATGTGTATTCAAATGATCTATCCACTTATGTATTTGTGTAAAAACTTAACTTTTTATGTAGTTACTTTGTTATTTATGACTTAAGCTTAAAGTTCTTTATCTTTTATGCCACTTTCTCAGCTTCGGCTAAAAGTTATATGCGTTTTCTAAGTAAAACCTGAGACTATTGTTTTTTATCATCATCATCCCTAAGTTATTCTTCTGTTATTTTAGCTTTACAGTAATCTGAAAAATAACAAAAACAAAATATGTAAATTAGTAAAATATACATAAAAAGCTTTTTGTTATTTTTGAGAGAAGAGACTTTTAATTTTTTTTAATCGCCAAAATTCCGCCATTTTCCCAAACTCACACAGTGTTACCAACCGAAGTAGGTTGCCAGACAAAAATCGTTAATTTATAATTTATTGATAATTCATCACGTTGGTAAGCATTGTAGAACAAGACAATAATAATCGTCTGTACTTGGTCATGCCAAATTAGAAGACACACAAATATGGTCGCCTGCCTATTTGTATAGTGTTTGTGTACATTAGAGCCAAAGAGTGGGTCACAGATGCGTCACTATTGTAGTTGTAAATTCCTTTAAATTAACATGTGCAAAAAATAAAGTTTCTGAAACAAAGTCTAACTTTTACTAACATTTTATTTATTTATTATTAAAAGACACAATGTAATTTATTCTCTGTTTTTTTATGACAGTAGACATCTGAAGAAATTGCTGACTTAAGATTATGATACAAACTGCAAATCCCTAGATAGACACATAAACATTTTTTTCTGAAATACAGCAACAACATGAAACGTTTAATATTCAGTCCGACAGCTCACAAAACGAAATAGGCACAAATAAAACCGTGTCACATCTACTAATCCCTAACACATGCCAAAGTGGCACATCTACATACATTTGCGACACGTTAGCACTTTATAGGTCAAAGTTTGTTAAAATTCACGTCATGTACACTTATGAATAGACGATTATGGCCAAAAGTGGGTCAGAAAGGACATTTTTTTAAAGGTTTTGACTGGCCATTGGTCTACGTAGTACCTATTGATACTAGTTTTGGTGGTGACGGAGAAAGTATCATGAGTTTTGGGGACTTTATTAACTATTTAGCCTTTTTTCGAAGATTTTAATACAGAAAATACTGAGAAGACGAATGGCGTGACAGACATCACTTATTTCAATAAACCACCCTGTATACGTGTATTATAAGGGTTCATATAATTATCCAGTGGCCTTGAATAGCCTTTAATTCCATAAAGCAAATATAATAGAATCCTTTTATGAAATGATTTCCTGATTGCAAGCTAAAGTAAATTGATACAGTGCGCAGTGTAACAAATCAATTTTGCTTATAAGTACTGAACCCGGAACAACCCGCGTGTCTGGTCTTAATCTATGGCTGCATACCATTTAAAAGTCGTGACTTCTTTGTACCCTTGTATCTTATAAGGGGTGAGCAGAGGTTAGGATAATATTTAAAAGGCTGAATTTGTAGTTTCAGGATGCATAGTTTAGTTTTCCATGGTAGCAGTGAAGCAACCATAAGATTTTGAATGCTAAAAAGCTGCAAATTAAAACGTAGAGAGGTTATTAACATCACGCTTGGCAGATGGATCAGTGACGTTTTATTAGCGATACGAAGATATTTTGACATAATCTTATTGTGTTTTATAAATTTAAATAAGCATTATTTCTAATCACGCTGACAAAGTGTCCCCCTTAGGGTCCTTGTTCTCAGAATAAGTAAAATAATGAACAGACACAAAGGGCTGAAATTTTGATTAAAATCTTTCTACGATCTGAATAGTACTTCAAATATCACTAGTTAAAAGAGTCACTTGAAATTCTAGAATTGTGTATCCCCCGGTGGGATGAAAGCATTAGGTTGTAGACAAAATATTTTATTCATAATAATCACGCTCTCAGACACTGAATAAGTCGTTGAAACTCTTTACGACTTTGGTTTTCATTTTAATATTAAAATAGACAATTTTTTCATGAAAAATCCCTTTTAACATTTAGGTATTTAAGCACTTAAAATTTTATTACTAACTTTTTATATGAATGAAAAATCCAAATTTACGACCGTAACTAAGCCTAAAAACATAAAAATAAAGCCGAAAATTCTTTTATATGCCGCTACAGTCGGCAGTATAAAATAGTGCCGGTATAAAGTAAATAAAATGCATCCCTGTTGCGTTGGGCGACAATCCTTCACTTATACGCAATTTATATTCGCTCCTAGAGCCGGCATAATCCTGCCTTTTCTCTGCTGCCTGTTTTACATATATCGAGTCAACGCCGCCACTCCACCAGTACATTTAAATTTAAAACCTATATTCTGATACATTTTTTGCAGCTTAAAAGATGATGTTATTTTGTTTTACCTTTTTGGGCATGTTAACTTTGTAAAGGTAACAAATAATCTAAAAATTCATCAGTATTAAGTTGTGTATGTACCCATTTCCTTGCGCAGTGGCAAAAATAATATTTTATTAAGATAACAAAAACCAAATTATAATGTTAAATTCCATTATTAATCAAGCCTTCCCCTTCATTCCAAAAATGATTTATTTTGGCAAACCTCACTTTTTCAGAATAATTTGAATTGCTAATGTATTAATCTTAATATTTTAATCAACAATGTACACTTCTTAATCGTAATTTAAACCACCAGTGCTTACAATATTAATTTATCATTGGCACAAAAAGAGTTTTCTTTTGTCAAGAAATATATTTAAAAAATATCACCGTTTAATCTTTCTTAAGTATTAAGTCAAAGACAACGTAGAACAAAAGACCAAGACAATATTTTATCTAAAGCTTTAGAACTCATCTATTGTAGCTAACTATACAGTGTTGAAAAAAAAACAAATCAAAGCTCCGAAACACACAGAGAAACAGCAAAACGCGTTTTCAATTACCAAATAAAAAATATATCAAGAATTATTAAGAACAGAAATTCCTCACGAAATAAAATCAAACTTAATAACTTTCAATATGGCGCCAAATTCCAATCTGTATTCCTTGAACCAGTCAAATTGCTTCAGTAATAAGGGTCCGATTTTAATAAAAAAAGGAACTTTCATTTTGACTATTATCCACAAACAAAGTGCGGACATCATCTGGGCCCCTCGACAATGGGGTCCCATAATGGGGCCTTCTTTGTTCCGTGTTAAAAGCCCCAAAAGTGTCGAACATCTTCTTCATTAATATTTCCCGGGAGTTCGGCTTTGTGCCCACTGTGCGGACGACATCGATGTAATCTCTTTATACGACAGCATCTAATTAATTGTTTTAATTAAATGCAGTATTGATCATAACGTATGTATTATTGTAACATTTAATACTAGAAATAAAATAATAAACTCATTAATAATAATTATCACTGACACTGAACTAATCTCTGCAAACTAATTTTGATGTATTAAATTAGCGTTGAAACTAATTAAGGAAGAATTGTACATAACATGAAATGAATTGACCAAATTATAATTATTAATAGACCGCTAATCTCTTTCATTCGCATTTAATTTCCATATTTCCCTGTTACGATTTACCACAAATAATTATATAAATACGTTTTATCACAAATTAACGCCTTGTTAAACGAATAGATCAATAAAAATACGTATTATGCTCAGAACAAACTTTATATGGCATAAAACAGCTTACATACGAGGATCGAACATTAATTTTGGCATTTCAAAAGCCATTTAGCCGGAGAAAATGCCACTACGACTTGTACGCTAAACAAATGCCAGTTTTCGCTTAAAATAGATAAGACTTTACGTATAAAGAAGTATTTAAATATTGTAAGCATTATGTAGTTATCTTAAGTTTATCTGATTGGCCATTAATTCCTTTTAAGCTTACTCTTGATGGTAGAAAGACGATCGACAATGGTAGTTTGGTAGTTTTAGTGACTGTTAATGCGGTAGTTTTTGGTCTAAATAGAAGGTACTTTGGACTAAATAGAACTGACAATAAGTACGTAATTGTACTTGATTTTTATTATCTTAATACTGATGATATTTAAATTGAATAACATTAAGAATTCATGCATTTTCGTAACGAGAATGAGCAGAGATTTGCAAATCGAGATTAAATATTGATTTAAATGATTTACTACTTCAAAAATATATGAGCTATTTATAAGCCACATCAATTTAATCCGATGATTATTTACTTTTATCGACCAAACGATTTAACCCAGTTTCTTCAGAAACAAAATTCAACCTTAATTCAATAAGAATAAGCTTCAAATCCGTCTAACACAAACACACAGTGTTACACTATCAAGAAGTCGTAGAAAAAAACCGGTCGTATTTAAATAAATTCGTTTCCTCAAAGGAAGTCATTATTAATCATCTTCAAAAACTTTATCGGAGTCGACCTTGTGAGTCGAAGGCTCGCGAAAATTCCGGAATAATGTAAAGTGACTAGGAAGTGAGGTAACCTTGGTGAGAACGATACAGGTTGTAACATTCGTTTTGTATATACAACCGAGGAAAATGGCGGCTGAAAAGTGGTGTTTTCAATCCTACTACCAAGAACATAAGGGTGAAAAGTGGTAAACGTTAAGGCTCATGATTGTCCGTATATTATACTAGTCACGCTTATATCTGTGCCAAGCAATGATTAATAAATCATTCGATTTAAATGTGCGAATAGATATTATTAATTATTATTATTATTTACTCCATAATTATTGGTCCGTAATAGGAAGCTGTTCAGAAACGGACTAGAATATAATTTTAGAATCATAAATCAACAATATAAACAAACAATAATAATATAGGTATATATTTTTTATTGTTTTTTTTCTTAAATATATTGTTTTAAGAAATATTTAAAAATGTATTAAATATGTATGAAAAATAAATAAACGAAATTATACTAATTCAGCCTAGAATATTATATCAAATTACAATTGACATAAAACAGAACATAATCTAAATATACGTAACTTAAACAAGAGAAAGGATAACAGTAACTCTACATCTAACTAAAAATAACATAAAAACAGAATGTTCTAAGCTAAGGTCACCTAAACTCTCGATTTGTCAGACATTGATACATAGAGCTACGTAGAGCAATCTCTAGTTATCCAGGAAACTAACTGGATGCCCTTGTAGAGTCGGCTCTACGCGCTAACAATAATAAGCGACTTATAAACATATGGTGTTGCCAACTGATACAGGATGTTCCGTATACTAACGTGATATATATTTTATGAGTGTGAGTCTGTGAGATGTATATATTTTAGTGCAGGGGGTTCTTTGATGAAATAATTTATGTACTAGTAGACTTATTTAGGAGTTATGATTTTGATATTAGGAAAATTGCAAATTACCCTTCTCTTATCCAGAAATACAAACTTCATTGACTTACTTAACAGCTAACCTACAAAGAAATCCATTTTTGTTTTCATATTTTTACTATAACATTTTTTTTTAAATTCACGATATTGAATTTCTACCAAATTATGTATTACATCACTCCCTCTCACAGAGAAAAGGCTGGTCTCCCAGCAGTTGGAACATTATGCTAAGTACAACATTAAACCAAGACCATATTATTTTATTGTCAAACTAGATTTAAAAAAATCTAATACCTCTCTTTTCAGTACACAAGCTATACATTTCCAGTATAACCTGACCTCTCATTGTACGGAAATCCTATAAAATACGAGATCAGCATACACTGGAAATGTATAGCTTGATATGTAGACGTGTGTACCTACTATGTAAGCTCACTATAACAACACTGATACCATAAAAGGAAGGCTAGCAAAAGACTATAATTTTGCAACATCCACGTGCAGTGCACGTGTTGTTTAATGCCTAGATCGTGCAAATACTGATAAAATACAAAAAGGGAAATATACAAGGACTGAACGCACCTTTTCCGGGCAAGCTACAGTAAATAATATGCCAGGAACTGTAGTGTTAGTATCTAAGGTAATATATGGCTAATAACATAAAGCTTTATTATGTATTTTGATTTATGAGTGAATATGTTAAATATTTTTTTGCATATGAATTTCCATAACACGTTTTTGATTGATGTTTATTTTCAAATGTTGATTTAAATGTAGTCCTACTGCAGAATCTTAAAGTGAATCGATACAGTTAAATAATAATTCTGAACCAAAATGTTATTGTTTCTATGTAGCAAATTAAAAGCATTGACAACAAAGAAACATTTAGTACCGTTTAATTTTAATTTCATAGGAAAGCAATCATCCTTCATAGCATTGTTTGCAATGAAATAGAAAGTTTAACTTTTTTCTAATAGTCCGACCATCTACAAAGAACTATGGTTCAATCAATCCTCTATTACAGGCTATACCTTGCAATCAAGCCTATTAATTTACTCAATTACTTCCACCAGTACAGTCATTAAATGGTTCCTTTTCAACTTATATCCAAGGAACTTACAATTTGCTGAAGTCTAATCGTTCAGCTGTCCTTTCTCGACTAACTTTATTATATGCCTCTGTTTGTATGCTGAAAACTCTTTGAATGGTAAATGTAATAATTGTTTTGGGTGTTGCGAAATTATATGCCTGTGACTAGCAAAGCAAATATAGTAATATAACAAGAATTTAAAATGTTGCAATGTTTACTTTCTATGAAAAATGAAAATAACGACTTAGCTAAAACTATCCAATTGGTAACAACAACTACAGTACTGACTTATTTTAATGAGTGTATCATAGCCAAGACATGTATGTAATAAACACAAAAACACTTGTGACATTTATTGTATTTAAAACATGCACTGAACTATAAAAAATGGATACGGTCCCCGTCATTACGTAGCATACTGAGATAGACATGATTCATCAATGTCATTGAATGATTGGCTCTCCTATATATTTAACACACTGAAGTTCAACTATCGTGCATCCGTTAATAATGCTTGTACAATACAGTTAATAATACTACAGCAAAAACTGGGATAACTTCGGCTCACTTAAATCACCCGTGAACAACTTGTAAAAAGTTTCCGATTCCCAAAATGGCCGCCAAAAGAAGTTTCATTTCAAACAACCAAAAATACTAAAACAAACACTGGCTACCCAAACTTAAAACCGTACGGAAACGACGAAAAAATCTGCCTAGCAACAGACTAGTCACGAACACCAAACACGTGATTAATCCCGTCACAGCCGTTGCAATTCTGGCCTAAAACAAATTGTAGCAGCCCAAAAAACTCGGCTCAATAATAACTGCGTTTTCAACCTGGATAGCGGACCGCAAAAACTGCCTCCTCAGCTCACCTTGAAACTGTGTGGGTGTTCTGAACTTGATTTAGTTGCTATCGTGCAAACCCTTTTTTTGTCTTGAATATAAATAAGTTTGGAAAAAACTTTTTGTCGAGTCGCGCTCAACGAAAGTGGTTCGGTTTAGGGATCCGAGGCCAAATGATGGCGTGATTTAGCAAATATCTGATTATAAGGAAGAGTTCTTTGTATTTGCATTGTTAATTTGTTGATATCTGGTGGTTAGCCTTGATGGAGCAGCTTTCTTAAGATAACCTTCACTCGATGTTTGACTCATTCAATGTGGTCACTTTTCTATTTGAAGAGACCGCTTCATTTCCTGTGTGTATCATGCTTGTCTGACAGGACGAGCAATATTTATTTGTAATTAAACTGTAGGTATACGATGTAGAATAATTATTATTATTCGGTCCTTCACTCAACCGGCCTCGGATTCTAAACCGGTCTCATGACACTTTCCCTAAACTCAAACGCTTATCACCAAGGAGACTACCGGCTTCTGTCCTCAGATCACTTCCTACATGATTTGATAATAACTTCCTGCGTCCTTATACATCCTCGTTAGTCAATGTTTTATATAAACAAATTACGGAAATGTTTATTGCACTTGAACGTTTTATAGCTCTAGTTGGAGCTATCGTTTCAAATAGAATTTCAAATGGGGTCACTAGTGGCAGACGTTATCGCGGACTGTTTTGGTCTAATTGCGCTGAATTTTGTCCGTGTTTCGTGTAGGTTTTGGTTGCCTTATCAACAGATGTATAGTCGCGTGAGAACATAAACTAACGTACACCAAATCTGTGCGAATGCTAATATAGTTCTACAATAATATATAAAGTTTCTAAACTAATCTTGATCAGGGCAAACTCTGGTAAACTCAATATGTTTCTCTAACTTGAACAAAACATACACAAACCGACATAACAACGCAATAACCGTGTACACTATTAGAGATTTCGACTTGTTTGTAATAATAATAATTCCTATGATAACAATATCATTAATAGTAAGGACACTGAGTTAATGTTGCACTACCTTGCATACTAATTGGACGTGGCCCGGCTCCGCGAATCGGACATGCCTGAAATAATAATAGTGCTCCCACAATTAAACAGATAACGTTGATTTTCCACCTCAAACGCGAATTTACATTATAGTTGGGCACAAATTGCCTGTAAAATTTGAAAACGTGATCTCGACTAACAGGATTTTCTCTCTTGTTCACAGACAAAGAAGAACAACCCAAACCACATAAAGAGGCCGATGAACGCGTTCATGGTCTGGTCGCAGATAGAGCGCAGGAAAATATGCGAGCAGACACCAGACATGCACAACGCGGAGATCTCCAAGAACCTCGGCCGCGTGTGGAAGACGCTCAACGACGAGGAGCGCCAGCCCTTCATCGACGAGGCGGAGAGGCTGCGGCAGCTACACATGAGGGAATACCCCGACTACAAGTACAGGCCACGCAAGAAGACCGCCAAGTCAGATAGGTCGGGGCCCAAGACCGGAGGCGTAACGAAGCCTAAACGCAAACAGCGTGCGGACTCCAATAACAACAGGGGCGTTGCCAGGCGGAGGAGACCTGTTCCATCGGTGCCGAGTGTACCCGTGGAGACTCCCGCGCCTCCGCCGCTACCGGCGAGTCCGGCGGGCTCGCCCGACTCCCCGGAATCAGCCTGCTTCTACGAAGACCACAATCGTCGTGAGCAGGCGGACCTAACAGATCTCTACTCCATCACGGACCTGCTGCCGCTGCCCGCGGACTGCGAGGTAGACCTGGAGGCCCTCACGACGGACATTGACTCGTTCGAGACAGCGTCGTCGTCATCGGGGTCGCACTTCGAGTTCTCGTGCACGCCCGATGTGTCGGACATGCTGAGCGAGATCGGCGTGGCGGGCGACTGGGTCGACCACACGTTCTCGTCGTATCTGACGTCGTCTTAGAGCGGTGTTCGGGTCGCCACG
The DNA here is from genome assembly GCA_914767815.1 of Eupsilia transversa. Taxonomy (NCBI): domain Eukaryota; kingdom Metazoa; phylum Arthropoda; class Insecta; order Lepidoptera; family Noctuidae; genus Eupsilia; species Eupsilia transversa. Next base: position 1,018,996 of record OU611889.1, read on the forward strand.
GCCGCTGCCGGCCGGTTCCACTGATCTCATGCGGTCGGCCAACGGGCCGCCCCCACGGAGGCCGACGACGCGGCGACCGCTCGCCGCTCCGCCTAGAGAGTGCCTATCCAAAATGACGTGTCGACATTTGGATTTAATGTACAAAGTTATTTAATAAGGATCGAGGGTGAAAATTGTTTTGACAACCGACCTCACGGTCGCGTTCCTCTTCGGTTCGTACGGTTACTTTAATCGTTTAGTTTTAAAGTTTCATTTTCGATAACGGCGACGCTTCGTCTAGGAAGCGGCATCGGGTTTTATAAACGTAGGCTGTGAGTTGGTTCTTGTTTTGTCGTTTTGCTTTCGTTATTAAATTTATGGTTTCGACACATAATGGAGGTAATTTCCAAACGACACGTCTCAGACGCATCTCAGTAATTAAATCCGTCTGCTCTCCGTCGCCTGTTAGTTAGCCACGGGCCAGTCAGGTCGCCCCCCCGCGCTCGCATCGCGTTGTCGCACCGTATTCTGTACGTGTACATTACACGACTTGGCTTCTAGTGCATTCTAAAATCGTGAGTTTGCATTCTACGTCACACCTTCTTTTTTATTTTATTAACATTTGTACTTTTAAGGGTCGTCATTTATTTTTGAAACGTCTTAGATTGAAATATGTATCATTCTTCTTGTAATAGAAAAATAAGACTAGTTATAGTCGTTTGTCTTGCGTTCGTATATACTGTACGTAAGTTCACTTTATACTTTGATGCACACGTAGAGATAGTTAAACATTATTATTTTACTATTGGAAGCTGATCGGTATGTCATTGGAAGAATTTCGGTGTGCGGGAGTAAGTGTTTGTCTCGGTTGGTTGCGGTGGGCCCCTACCAAGTTAGTTTGCCACCGGAGCGAGCCGCGCGTACTAGTTCACATAAGTCGCTGCTGTATGTATACCGTCTCTTCCGCTACGCGTGTCTCGCTCTCCCAGTAGGAGTGCAGTGGTAGGGGACCACTGTTTGATTTATATTAAATGTTTCGAGTCGGTCTCGTAAGTTAGGATTCGTAAGGTAAGGTAATATTTGTTCAATGGTAAGGTATGAAATTATATTGTAAAGCATGATGGCACCTATGGATCGATGTGAAGGGACACTTTCAATTCTCGTTTCGTTACTCTTCTCGCTACATTGACAACACAATAATGTCTATAGAAGATACATATCAATAATTGGAATGCGTTGTACCGCGGGACGGTGGGTTATAATGAAATATTATATTGGATGGGTCAACAAATTGTTAGTTTTCAACACAAAATGTTTTGCTAATTCAAACTCTGTGATTTACTTTATGGATTTTCTAAATTATAAGGTTCTAGTGGAGACTGATATCGCATAGATTAGTTTTAGCAGCGCTAGCTTCTCTAACTCTTTTATTTTTTTGTTAATTTTTAATACTGGGCATAACATTTTATATTGTGAAAAATACGTACATATTTTTGATATTTGCGTTGCTGTGGAACACGGACTTCGGACATTTTACAAAATTTTCAAAATTATACTAGAAAGTCAGAATATTTCAGGATTCGATAGCCAAAAATAACATTCAATTCATAATTATTAAAATCCTTTTTGATTCCGATTTCCACAGCAGAGCATAAGCTAAACAAATTGTATTTAAAGAAAAAAAAAGAAATTTTTGCTAAAAAATCTGTCAATTCATTGAAAATCGTGTCAGTTAAGGGGTAATGTTTAAAGGAATGTTACCTTATTCATTATTAAGATAGATAACCCTTCTACATAATATACCTGTTTTCAAATTGTAACAATATTTGTAGATACTTCTGTGTCCCAAAAAATATAAGGGATCCGTTGTGCTCTAGGTAAGAAAGAAAATGCTTTACCTATATTATATTCTTTATATAATATATTATATATGTAAAAAAGTTCATGTATTAATTAGTAAGTGTCTATGGAAACCCATTTAAATAAGGAAAAGTGCATAAAAAGCGTTATCTATATCTGTCTTGTGTGTCGTAGGGCGATTATATAAGAAAGGACGAAAAATAAATTTGTGCCTAATGAAAAAAAAACTTGAAAATTCTTGTAATACTTATTTTAGTGATGCTCAAACAAGTATTTTAAGCGCGTAGTGTTTAGACGCTGTTAATGGACAAAACTTGTATAAAAGATATTGTAAGATTATATTATTCGAAGCCAGATTTGCATTTTGTTTTCTCATTTTGCTTCGTTCATAATATGTGATCTAATGGAATTCCTTATTTTATCTGCAATTACATTAAAACATTTTTCATGTAGCCTTTCAAGATTTTCTTTCAATCATTCCTTTGTCGAAATTCATTTCTTTCTGGAGCATTTTAATTTGATTGTTGTTTTCTTGAACACTTCGTAGCCTCGTGACTATTTCATTGCTCCTTGTTAACAAAATCAAATTGATTTCGCAGGACGATTGTCATAGGTCGCTAAATGACATGCAGCTAATAAAATAGTTACGTGATCAAATTTTAAAGTCACGGTTGTTAGTTTTTTTTTCATGTTGTTCAAAGTTCTTTTCTTAGAATGTTTTATTCTTTAAGCATAAAACTGTGCCTAATTTGGATACTCCCTCCGCTGGTTCTTTCAAAGGATTTTGTCAATATGTCTTTCGAATTCTCTTTTCAATGGATTGATGTCAAAGAAGTCTTCACGTATAAATGACGTATTTGAATGAGGAATTTCATTAGGTTTATATTTTGGCTGTACAACCAGTCGCTCAGTATCTTCAACTTTGACAATAAAGTGTCATTTCTTTCTGCTTTATCTTTTGTGAGTTTTTCTGCGGACTTCCTTTTATCGTTTGTTTTCAAAGTCGCTATATTTTTTTTCTTCTTTTCTGCTACTTTCCATGTATATAATGGGGTTCATAACCAATAATCAACGATTGAAAGCAATATAATATGTCTACAATTAGTGACATCACGCTCAAATTAGTATAATTCTCTTCTACTAATAAAAATTGTTTGTCGATCTGTCGTTTTGAAACAATAGGCATAGAATAAGAAATTCAACTCCATTTTAAATTATAATATTCAATATTGAAAATATTCCGATACAAAACCATTGTGCTTCGAATGAAAATTAATTTTCGCATTTTATGCTTGTGAGAAATTAAAGTAAAGCAACTTTTAATTTTAATTCGAAACGGGATGATTTTCCACAAAATCTTAAAGTTATTTTAATAATGTTCGTTTGCAAAGCCGCTGTACAAATCCTGTAAATATGATTTTTATTAGTGGGGGAGTTGTCAAAACCCCAAGAGTATTTTATAATGCAACATCGAATTTAAAATGTTGTAAATTAGCGCTTCTCTTTCAATAATTATTGGAATTATCAGGGTTTAATAGTTTTCATTTATGTATGTTAGATGTATAAATGTCCCTAAGATTATCATTGCCTTCCTTGGACAATGTTCTTCACAATTCTTTGCTTAAGGCTTCCTCTCTTCTTAGCCTTAAAATTCTTTTAATGAATACCATGGAAGTATATTTTAATCTCAGGTATGTAAGTAAGTATTGAAAAAAAATGTTTATAATAATGAAGTCAAAATAAAGCGACACTGTGACAAAAAATTAGAGGGTATATAAAACGTCTTAAGTAAAAATATCATAAAGGACGTAGTTGTTGTAGGTTATATATGTAATTATTATATACTTATATATATTAGTACATATATCACGGTCTGATACAAACATTTTACGAAGTGACTGGGTATTGTGCAGAAATGAATAGTATATTTCGCGTGTTGTCTGGTTAATTGTAGAAATAACCGAGTAGTTTGACCGTGGTATATGTAACAAACATTGTTGTATATCAATTTATCGAGATCGCATGAAACTAAGCTTACAATCTCGCTTTGAACCGACTAGATGTATATAACCTGGCAGGCGGACATATTGCGAAGAAGTAATTCACTTGTATCATAAGAATTGGTTATAATAATCTATAAATGCGATTAAAATGTTAGTGAAATCATTCACAGAACTGACAAGTTGATATTCTCGTTACGTTGTTTAAAAAAATAATTGATCGTAATTATATCTCTGTATCATATGTATCTACGCTATTGTTGATTTATTATAAGCATATTCTATCTTAGTACCTCTCCTTCGGTTTCGAAACAAATGGGAAAGTTTCAAGTTTTAAATTAGGACTTTCTCTAGACCATAACCTGGCCTTTGTAAATATCTTGTACATTGAGACGAATTTGGTCATTAAGACGAAATTAATATGGTTGATCCTCTTCGATATTGCGTCCACATTTTAAACTATAGATTACGACCAATTCTACAACGATGTTGTTTATTTGGTCGCAGTTAATGCTACAACCAATGGTCGCGATCTAGAGCTGTATGTCCCTAAACCTATTTGCTTCGAAATATTTCAAGACACAACGAATCTTCTGTTCCCTTCTCATTCCTCACGCACTTCATTAATATTAAATAGAAAATAATTGGTGTCTGTAACTCAATATAAACGATAATGTATTATCACCCGACAGTAGTACGCATATATTCGTTGTTATAGTAGAGTGTGTCATAATTATTGGTATCTATAATAACTATTAATAATTAAACAAGAATAATAAAAAATAACGAAAATTTTCGCACAACATGAATCAAGGAACTAACATAAGAGTAAAGTTGATAGTTATAAAACATAATGATTAAGAAAATGTTACTGTAAGATGCGATTTTTGTGTTAACGAATTGTTTATCCAGGGGGATACGCCCGCTCTATATAATTATGTACCTATGTATTGTCCAACAATCGCAACGAAAGCTGCTTGTGCGATTGACTCTGTCCTTAATTGTTGAATTGAAAGTTTCAAGTTAATTTACTGTATATAATTACTTTGAACAAATTAGGAACAAAAAATGGTCCATTAAATTTTAACAAATAATATTAAGGTAGATGCATGTATACACTCGGAATATATGCTTTGGTGTACAATGCCAAACTTAATACGATGCTAGAAAGCATGGCTTTAACAAATATCGCTAAGGATTGGACTGATGTTTTCATTTTCCAGCTTTTGCCATTGGACTTGTAAATATTTTTGGCCTCGTCGGAAGCTGCATCATTTTTCCGAGACATTCTAGTCTGATAAGACGAACCTTCATCATCAATGGCCCCTGATACCTGATTATTAGTTTGTGTTATTCAATTTATACCAAAAAAATACGAAGCTCTTTCAACACTGTTACCGATGGATCTCTTTGTATGTAGCGATAAAACATTCGGCTTACCAAAAATTGGAAACTGTTGTTTTCAACTTTTTTTTTTGTAACATTGGTTTTAAAGATTGTACATATTAGATCAGTTTGGTTTATCTTTAAGTAATTAACCCTAGACGGGTACATTTTATTCATCTTTGTCCAATAATTTAGGAGTTCTATTATGTTTAAGTTTTCATACAAGACATATTTTTAACATCGTTTTCCCCTCGTCCGTTGTATAAATTATTGTCACTGTATCGTTAGGTATATACATAAAATGTATGAGTAGTCTTTTAAATGATAGGTACGATTAAATAATAATGTAGTTATTGATTAATACATAAGAGAAACTGTGTAAATTTTGTATTTGTAATTTGTTTCAATGAACATATAATTATTATATATCGTAAAGTAAAACATCCAGTTTTTAAAAAATAACCAGATTTTTATTGAAAATATCCCCCTATTACCTTTAGACATAATATTGATGACTATGAGTATACATATGAGGCAGAACGCACAATTGAGAAAGTGCCACAACTCACTTATACACACCCATAAGTAGGTACACTTTTATATAAATATATTGAGCCTTTCTGGGTTCTTAAAGCACAAGTAACAAGTAAAAACAAAAAAAAGCAATCATAAATGCTCAAAAATGATAACTGCAGTAAATTGAAGAGCAGAAGGTTGAAAACCGCTGGTGTAACATGGAGGCAGCTGGTTGCCTGCTGCCTAAGCCTGCTGTGGACCATGATGAGATCTTCCAGAAACATAAGTATAATAAAGAAAAATGAGAGTAAGTATAAATAAACAAGACTATTTACAATGATGAGCACAGGTACCAGAGAATTATGGCACTGAAATATTAACGCAATTGAACAGAGAGTACCTACTAAAAGAATAAAATGTAATAGATACTGAACACGACGGTAAAGGTAAAAATTGTAAGAGGTCAAAGCAGCAAAACATATTAGCAATTTAGTTCCATAAATAAAGAGAGAGAGTTAGTATTTCAGTACGATGTGATCAATAAACAGGGCTTCGGCAATATCTTATACTGAGGGACAGTGAACGACGATAGGCCGAGCTAAATTTATACCTAATTCTAGAATGTAAGGGCCCAATATAATCCCTTGGGTCACCCTCGCGTCACTAGCAAAGATAGTAAGACCTACTCTCAGGTCCACTTAGCTAAATGATAATGTTAAGAGATTATCAATACTGGAGCATATTAAATTCTCCCTTATGCAATTTCATTAAAGGGGCCTCACAAATAAGGCCTTGGCCGAGGCCCTATCATCATGTTATTCAAATTTATAGCTTTAATTTCGTATGCCACAGCGCATTAGACGGATCATTACTCATTTTTGATGACGTCATCATATTTGGAGCAATTTTGCAATGCCCTCAAAATTATAATGTTGAAATGTACGCGGATGGCTTTAATTTTGACTTAATGGTTTCGCGTAATGGGCATGGGAATGACCTGAGATATGTACGTATACGAAATGGGTGGTAAACAAATGTGGGTCTGATGGTAGGTAGTAAATTTAATAGGTGAGCGAAGCAAAAGATATTATAAAGTAGACTCTGTAGTCTAATTTATAGTATCTTTTTTTTTCATAGGCCTTTCTCGCTATGGCTTCTATAAACGACCTTGAAACGTTGACCGTTGTTATTACCATGTTTGATTATCGGAATAACTCATTCATTCTGCCTAGCCTTTTCCCAATCATGTTGGGGTCGGCTTCCAGTCTAACCGGATGCAGCTGAATACCAGTATTTTACATGGAGCGACTGCCTATCTGACCTCCACAACCCAGAAACTGGGTAATACGATACCCCTTGGTAAGACTGTTTGTCAGACTTAAGGGGGTTCTGACGACTCGTAACGACTGTCAAAGATCCACGAATGACAGCCGGAACCAACGGCTTAACGTGCTTTCCGAAGCACGGAGGAGTCTCGGTATGTAAAGATCCACCGACCAACCCCGGCAAGCGGTAAGAATATCGGATATATTGCACGATATAAAATCAGCAGCAATAATTTCAATTAGCATCTGTAACGTATAAGTTACTTGAAAAGGAAAAAGCTTATTCATTTTAAAATTAAATACAGGAAAACGAAATACAGTAGCATTATTTATTGTTGATAAGGAAGTAGCTGTCCTATACAAAGAATATTGTTATCTTATAAACAAGGTGTTTACGGTAAGTTAATATGTTTACCAAGGTACAATTTATTCAGGAAGAAATAATTTATTTGAATACAACGCAATTATTGTTGGCGCCAATGAGATTTCTCTTCCATGAGGGAATAACATGATATGAGAAGTGGAAATTTTACCGCCTCGCATATCTGTGCAAGTGCATGCACACATATGCAAACGACCTTTGTTAGCGTGGAAGATTCCAGAAGTCATCGCCCCACAACGAGCGTCATTACCCAAATAAGAAGAAAACCATCGTCTTGCTCTACGTCAAAACAAGTGTATTTGAAAATAGAGAAAATCATACAGTTCTCAAAAAATAAAGAATTGTCTATCTGTCATTCTACGATACAAATGTAGCTAGATATAAACAGTAATATTTCTCCCAAATCAATTCAAAACTCAACAAACAATAAGAATAAAACCCATAACAAAAAAAATAAAGACCCGAATATCCATCCAACACATCGAAATCAAATCAATCAATCAACTGAACCCACCGAGATCCAATGCTACCCGAAACCCGCCACAATACATCAAAGGCATCCCTAAAACCAGAAATCACATTCCAACTACCCGTAAATGTGGCAAAGAAAAAAAAAGTCCTGCTCGGGAGCATTAAAGCCACTAAAACAACGAGAAACGATTGTCTGGTAAATACAAATTGAAATCGGCTCGACCATCGCCACAGCGTATTTTTTTTCATCACGTTCGATATCTAGGAGCGTTTGCCGTGAATGCTAAACACTGTTTGGTATTCAGCAGCCAGCGCTAGCTTCTTATCTGTTACATTACAGAGCTAAATATTTTCCTCCTACCTACATATTAATTAACTTGATTGATGAAGCCCCTGTTTTACGATACGATGTACTTTTAGGCTCTAAAGTTGGAAGAAAGGTGGGGTGTTGATCTTGAGCTTTTTGAAGGTAGGAATGAATTTAAATAATTTATAGTGTTGGATTTTGTTGGAGTAGCACTCTTATCTAAAATAATCTATATATACCTAATTAAAAAATGGCAGATGAACAATCAGTAATGACTTAGTCTTAAATATCTACTATGACAGTAATTTATGGAGTAATTTTTATTAATTACCAATTTTTATCATTATGTATGACAGAAAGCTCAAAATCAACAGTAATGCAAACCAAAAAAGTTTGAATGCAACTATTATAATTGCAGCCTAGCATTTTGTTAAACATTTTCATATAGCATAGCTGAACTATTCATGTATGGATGGAATAATGTTGTGTTAGATACTTTCAGCATCTAACACAACATATTCCATCGAACCCACTCCAGCCATTTCTTCCACCATCCAATCAGTATGTAAAACAGATCCCCAATAAACATCCACTAAGAAATCGAGCGCCAAACTAAATTTTCTCAGCTCTTAATCAACTGGAAGACTTTATCAACAACAGTTAATTAATTCAGCTGTATTAATACAACATGGGGATCGGTTTGTACGGAATGAATGCTAAGTAGGTTGGTCCAAATTAATTTCGTATGTTCTTGTAGAGGGCGGTGTTCAAGCGCCTTGGCCTCATGAATATACATAAACAAATTCAACATTCGATTTGCCATATTTAGTGGATGGACTTGGATTTGGGATTAATTGTGGTAGTAGGCTGCTGGTGGTGGTGAAGCTAAAAGAGAAATAAATATGACAGATACTGGAAAAAGTACGTAGTTGTTTTCTGATCACATTGTGGCTGTGATTCATATCGTGATAGATGAGGTGATAGCAGGCTGAAATTGGCTTTAAACTGCGATTTTATATCAAAATTATAGTAATTAATCAATGGTGATTGATTAATTACCTAAATGAACTTAGAAAGTAAATAACGTTTTTGAATAAGTCACATCAGAGCATGGTAATGTTTTAAAACCCAGAATTCACATTTCTGTGACTGGCTTAGCTATTGCAATAATAATATCATAGAAAAGGACTCTATTATTCAGGCATGCAAGATTTCTGAAACTAAGATTGAGACAACATTTCTCTAATAAAAAGTCCCACCAACGATACAGTGCACATCTAAATGTCCTAATAACATATAAACCGTCTTATGAGACCATAACATTCCCGTATCAATTTTATCGCTCGCTCAACAAGCCAGTGTTTCGTTCGCCAATCGGAATGGCAGACAATCTGTCGCTCTGATAAGACAAGACTGCTTATCTGAGCTATTTTTAGTGTCACATACTCGACGTTTCCTTGAAGGGGTGAGCAGATAAAGTGTGACCTTCTGAGAAGAGGAAGGTATGTGACACAAAGTCCTTTTAGATCATTGAAATGAAGAGGTAGGAGGTACTGCACTTAGAATTGGCGATAAAACCAATAATGATCAGTCGAAAGTTTTAGGTGAAATTATTAGTGTAAATAGTGCCTAATATGTTTTTAGAAACGGGATTGCAAATTATTTTTATTACTTTGAAACAGTTGAGTCTGGGAACAAAAATCACGGTTTTGGAAATTGGTTAATTTTCAGGGCTAAATAGGCAAGGTACATGGCATGCTATTGGAGAGACCAATGTCCAGCAATACACTGTTATAAGGGAGCACGATGACATCATCGTCCTTCCCATTTCACGTCCTATACCACGTTGTATATATTATTTACAACAGCTATAATATTATGAAAAAGATGTTGTCCTTGTTTCAGTAATTATCTCATCAATTTACACAGCAATTTAGCACTCACAGCAAAGTGTTAAAGCATTTTAGTATTTATTTTGCAATTTTATTGCACGATCAAGTAGATTTAAAAGATTAAAATCGTATGACCTTAGCATAAGAACGACTGTAAACAGCTAATATTTTGCTAAAATGGTAGTTTATTTTTGTTTTGGAATTCAAGCTAATATAATAAAATCACAATATTAAGAGTAAAGAGTCAGTAAAATATAATGTAGCTAGTCTGTGTAACTCAAAATGTGAGGCAGAGAAGTACCTAAATGTTATTGACCTCAGAATACTACAAGAAAATGGGGATACCCTAAGGTACGATAAATTAACCACTTTTGGTTGGACGTTTATTGTTCAAGGTAAGGAAATGAATGCCTTTAAGTTAGTCAGATTCGTCAAAATCAAGTCTGACTATGCTGATTCTTTAGCCAAAAAATTGGCCCGCGTTGGTCACGTGAGGAGTGTCACCAGGCGTCGACCGGACAGCACACATATACAACCTGGCAATACCCTTGTGGGCACTGCTCCTGTTGACAGTGATGCAGACGAATTTTTTGATACCCTCCCTGTTTAATATACCTACTTGTACATATTATTATTATTATTTTATTACGACTTATAATCATACAAATCACCACTATTTGTCTTACCTGTTCCAAAAAGTCAATATCAATGCATTTTCTAATCATTCAATTCTCTATTAGCTCTCCAAATATTTGTTTTATACTACCACGATTACTTCTGCTGTCAATGTGACGTCACGTCAGACGTAAATTTATTGTCATTGCCGTCGTCCTTGACACTTGATGTCAATACACAATGTGACCTTAGGATATCAGAGTCTTCTTGCGTCAAGACTTGACCGATTGTGGGCTAATTCCGTGATGATCATAATCAACAGCTGATTATTAATGCCTGCAGTTTACATAGAACTATTTACGAGTCAGCTAGAGTTCATCGTTGAATGGCTTTACCTAATCATCGTCTACTTTTTATGGTTCCGTACACGAAGGTTGTCATCATCTCATGAACCGTAATAGGTAAACAGTTGAATTTTTCACGGATAATAATAATATATTTCTATTGCTGCTATAAAACAAAGTGGTGGAATCAGTCTCTCTACTAAATACTATTTCAGTTTTATTACTGTTAATACTTTGGAATATTTTATTGAGAAGGAAGTATTAACATCTTTGCCAACAAATAATAAAAACTTAAAAACTTAAAGGGAGAAAATTAAATGAGTTTTTTTCGGCGTTTTTTGCTAAATATTGTATAGTGCTACGGAACCCTTCGTGTACGAGTCCGACTCGCTCTTGGTCGATTTTTGCGGCCAAATGCTAGCTGGTCGATTTTTCTCTGACATTTGTTTTTTTGACTGCCTGATTGGTCTAGTGGTTGCACGCGCTACTGCTGATGAGGTCCTGGGTTCGATTCCAGGTCAGGCAAAGTGTTTCCATTAGGAATTTCTCAGTAGCAGCACGGAGTCTGGATTTAATCCACGTTGATGGCAGTAGGCTCGGCCCTATTACATGGGACTTAAACATAACTTGCGATATGTTGATGTGCAATAGGTTCACCTCAGCCTAATTCTTCGGGGAGTGCTAACTGTGTTATGTTATTTTGTTGTTAACTATCCTGTGAGCGACATGTTTAAAGTAGCTAGTAGAAAAATACGTTGATTTTTGGTACTTTTTCATAAAAAAATGCTTTCATAATTTAATTAATATCAGATGACAATGGCTTGGCTGCATGTGCCTGTATACACAGGAATTTATGAATCTCGGAAACAATTTCTTAATTTTAATTGGTATTTTGTTAAGAATTTAAATGATGAAGTAAGTTTAAACAATGTGTGACTGACAAATTAGGGTCGGAAGAAAACAAAATTTTATTATGCACTAACTAAACGCACATTACAAAAAAAAACTGTAAGACTGAGAGCTTTTCAAGACATCAAACACTCTAGTAACTAATAAACCAACTTACTAACTATGGTTATCAAAATTACCTTTTCATTGCACACAGTTATATACCTAAAGCCCTATTTATCTACAATTACTGATTAAGAAAATGCGTCTAAAGCGTATATTTCTCGCAAAACAAAACAACTTTCTCTAAGCCCAGACACTGGTGACGAAACTGATAACAGAAAAGGCACACAAACAACTCCATATCAATTATCACCATCTGACCTTGGACAAGGAAGCGTGGCGATGAACTCCTGAGGATATGATCTTGGCATGATGCAAGGTAAAGCGATGATTGATGATCAGATTATACACAATATTAATTCAGATTGTCAATTTAAGTTCTTAGTAGATGGTTGGGCTGGATTTGAAGGGCACCCGATGGAAGATGGAGATACCCTCCATCATCGTGTCAGGTTATATTCAACTACTGGTGAAATGACTTCAAGAAAGATTTCATCTTCAAATTGTATCATCAATCTTTTAGTGGGAAGGAATCAAGGGAAACCTAGGCTTAACGGTCTGAAAACGCATCAAGTAGTCTACAAATGAATTGGTAGACGATAATTTTCTTCTCTGTCCCATTCTCCTCTTGAACTAGATCTTGTGGAAAGTGCATGAGGTCTACAATGGAACGACCGAACGAGCGCACTCAGATGTGTGGTGGTGTTTGGACTTAAACAATAAACAGTCGATATTTCCAACACCTACTGGAGAAATAGCATCTTATCTAAGTGAGTAACATCACGCCTTAATTGAACATAATTCTATAGATATAGAATTATAAATTTCTCTATTTATAGGTACATTATCTTCATATCCCGTGCCATTATGATTCATTGGTTCCAGATACCTACGTGACTATAGACTTGTAGTCATATCTAGTTATACTAGTAGTTACGTGTTATAATTTGTATTAATTATTTCGTCATCCTGTAACCGGTGTGGAACGTTGACACCTGTGGTTTCTAATGCACCTGATTTTGCTCCGTTATCCGTTTTATTATTGAGGTTTGTTTCTTTGTGTGTATTGTTTGGAAGGGTTTGTGTTTTTTAATTAATTTCTTGCCCATCAGCTATTCCTTCAGAAACCTGTTTGACTGTGATGTAAGAAAATTTCTTGTTACTTCTTCTAAATATTCCCGATACATTCAGAAATATATCGGAAATATTTATAAAAAATCAATTTTATTTGTATACCTACATTCATCATCATCATCATCATTATCGGCAGCCTTGTTCCACAGAATGCTGAGTATAGGCCTCCTCTCTTTTATGCCATGCTTCCCTGGTCTGTGCGAGTCTTATCCAGGTCTTCTCCATCATACCAACATTAGAATCATAGACATCCATCGCTTTCCATCAGGCGTGATCGAGGACAAAATCAAAACCGTTTTGCAATGAAAAAAAAGGAGCAAATAAATGATTCTATTTCTAGTTAGTAGTTAGGTATCCTGTGTGTAATACCTTTTTCAAGGATTTTATAATTATAACAATAACATTTTCCCTGCATCAGTGTTAACATTTGGCTCTTAAGCCACGCCACGTAAATGATATCATTAAAGTATAGTCCCATCTAACCCTTCATTTACACGGATGAGGCATCAAAACACATACAACTAATGACACACTTTAGCTTCTACAACAGCCACTCATAATAGACCGAAGCAATTATTCCAATACAAATTAGTTCTAAAAAATCATGCAAGGCGAGCGATCAGGCAACACTGACCTAGTGTGTAGTTATTAAGTATTTAAGTAACATTGAATCGCACGATAGATGAAGGGCGAGTAACCAGAAAACAGCTGCAGTACTTACAGTTTGTATGTATTGACTCACTTTAAGATAAGCTACAAGGTTATATGCCAGTGCCTAGCGTGTGGACTTGGGTGGATATTGGTTTGTATTCGTTTTAAGGTTATTTTTGGTAGTAAGCTGGTTTAGGTTAGTTATTCTTTTAAGGATATTCTTCAGTTATAGGTTTGCAAACAGACGCATTTGATGGGAATTCTTGATTTTATCTGTTAGAGCCAGGCGAATGCAGAAAGTCTTATGTGGTGTCACAACCACCATCGCAATTTATAGTATAACTGATTCATGGACAATTGTTTAGTTGTCTACCTTTATCGTTACCGAATTCCTTACTTTTGATGGAGTAGGTCAGATGAAGTTGTACCTTCAGTCCTCTATGAGGTCCTTGTTTAGCAAAAAAGTTAACGTAGTATTCCACAGCGTAGGCAAAAGTTTTTTACACAACTGTAATTGTGGAACATACACCAACACTCTGTTGATGTGTGTTGTTGGAAAAATCTACTTCAATGTTGTAGCATAGTGTCCCTGAAAAGACAAAATATGAGATTTTATTGCTGTAATTTTCCATTATTTTAATAATTAAAAAAAATATGTGTTGATCGTTGTGATTGTAATATTTCATTGGATTGTATTTTGTAACACTAGGAAAGGTCTAAGGTCCCTATAAAGTACTGGTAATAACCCGACGCCCAGACCATGCCATCCACCAATTCCTAAACCTAAACCTTCGTTAAAATGCTGGGTCAATTTTGAACCAACTTCAAACTTAACTTAGTGTTAATGCAGCACGCAACCAGTTGATTCATCAGCGTTACTTCCTACATAATTTATAATTTCATGGAGCTTATGCCTCGCTATATCTGGGTTAATTGTTTCATACAATGATTCATGGACGTCGGCCATTTTGGATTTTTAATCTTATGTTTATTATCATTAGTTTTTAATTTGGTTGGATGGGGTTTATTTTTTTTAATAACTTTTAAGTTTTTATTCACATATCTAAATAAAATCAGCGAATAACCTTCAATTATCTGGGCAGTTTGGAATACTCTGGTAGTGCTAGATTTGGAACTGCATTGGATAAAGCTAAAAGTTGCATGAAATTGCACCAAAGGAAACTGGGAAAGAATTATACGAAATCAAACAATTTTGTAGGTGGACAAAATTTCCTTTTTATAACGAGAAATCTGTCGAAGTAAATATAATATTATGTATAGATGCTATTAAGAACTAATATTGATAAATTTGGTTACGTTTTCCTTGTTTATGTTTATTTACTCGCGGTTAGTGTAATTGTTAGAGCTTGATAAATTATATTGTCAAAATAAAAACTTATAGCTGTTCAGTTATTAAACCAGTAGGTACTCCTAGTGAACTGCAGAGGAAATAAAAACCCACCTAATGCGAGAATCGTCGGAAACATTCTAAAACTTAGCTAACAAGTCGCATGTAACGCATCGTGATACGCTATCGGTGATTCTGAGGTCGTGTTGATAAGGCGGTCGTTGAACCACCGATTATTTTTATCATAGTGTCACCTTGCTGTGTTTATTATCTAATATTTTGATCGTGATGCTGTGACGTCACCATCATATGATTGGGGAACGTTTTTTAATTCACTTTCCACGATGACTCGGCTTCAAATTATTTGAAATCAGCAGTGAATTTGGTAGGTTTTTAGATTGATTCGAAATAGAAAGTGTTATAGTTATTTCTGCCAGTATTAGATTAGGAAACATTTTAATTTTCGGACAGGTTTATACTTAGGGACGATTTAGGGCCATATAAGAAAATACAAGTTAATTTTCTTTCTGACTTTGTGTTTAACCTACGACGTTCATTTGCAATGAGGCAACTTATTTTTTTATGCCATTAATAATACTATCAGATTAAGAAATTCACAATGAATCACAATATTCATACTTATCGAGAGGCCATTTCAAATAATAAATAAAACTCTATTTCAAAAAGCCAGAATGAACATATCCGTGTCGAAAATGAATTTCCAAAAATACAGCTCTACACACAGTACTTATGTAAATAAGAGGTAAATAAATAAAAAACACAACAACACGAGCAGAAAGGTAAGGCCTTTTGTTTTTATAAAAGTTATAAAACTGAAAATAGCCGTCATTTTAATGTGATGTGGGTAACTGCCACTCATGTAGGGAGACGGCTCCACATTTGCAAATGTAGGTATTATGTAAAATTAGGTACACGTTAGTATATATATCTGAATTTACATTTTTGATTCCATGCTGAAAAGGGTATGTTACAGGGAATAAATATAGTCATCGAGCTGCAAACTACGGTCTGGTTATTAAAAAAAAATGACATTGACTTGCTTTACTTGAAATTGAAAATGTATCGGGTCTATTTAATTTTATTAAAGTTCCATCTATCTATATGCAACTACAATATAAGAAAATAAATTATTTATTTTTCTTTTTCAAATTCGTATCATCGATTTTTCACATTATATGCTTACTTTAATATTTTCATAATATAAATGAAGCTTTTCAAATTCAGACAGGAACATGGTCAATATTATTAATAATCCGAACAAGTCCTAACATGACCCGAATGGTAGGGAAAATAAATTCTTTCCACCGCATTGATAAGGAATATTGTGTAAGTTGTATAAAGTTACTGCGTATTATTTTAAATTCATATAAATTATTAGTCAATAAATACCAGAAAATATGTCCTGCTAATCGTAAATATGATACATAGGTACTTAAGTACCTACGTCCGGTACACCCTGAGCATTGAGCCATCAACTGGCTTACTAATGTTTACCTATGAAAAAAGGTTTGGACTGCCTCGTTGGTCGCAAGCGCTACTGTTGAGTTTGAGGTCCTGGGTTCAATTCCCAGGTTGAGAAAAGTGTCATTGGGGTTTTCTTTCTTGAATTTCTCAGTAGCAGCCCGGAGTCTAGATTTGTGGTTTATGGCTATAGACTCGTCCCCTGTTACACCTGTTACTTGCATAGGTGCACCGCTGTCTAACCCTTCGTGGTATACAGGCATGATGTTATGTGAAAATAGGTAATAAAATTATGTTTGTTCGATACGATTCTTCAGCATGCTTTTCATTAGTTTTAGGTATAATAAAGTGATAGCCTTTTGCTGTTACGAGTATTAACTAATTACTTATTTACTTTCTGTTTTATCTAAATAAGTCGAGGTTTTGAGTTACAAAATAATCTTAGATTTAAATAATAATAACTAAGTGTTTTTTTTATAATATGCAGTGACGGATAGCTTTCTTTTTGCAATGTTTAATGATTAGAATAAAAATATTCATGTAGATAATTCAAACATGACGTATACCCCGATTGATGTATTAAAAATATCGGAAGGAAAAATGTAGGTATCGGACACGGGGAAGGTCATTGATAAGAGGTCGTTGACCGCGCCTAGGCAGTTATCAATATTATCAGTATTAAACTGAATTTAGATGGCAACTTAGTTCGTCTGTGACAGGAGGGGTCAACGACTTGCCTAAGGCGTATTTGTATTCGATAGAATGATGTAGAAAAAATATGATTTTGCTTATTGACACATTTTGTCAACAATGTTGTTTGTTGATTCCAATTTATCCTGACGACACGATTTAGGACAGAGACAAAAGGGCAGAGTTTCGACCATTTTTGGTCAATTTCTTGGACGCCTGACCTGACTGCAATGCCTGATGAATGGAAGACGATCCTGTCAATATTTCTGGAGTATTGTGAGTATGAATGATGTGACCTTTTCAAAATCTTAACTCAAGTTATCATCTCACAATTGCAACCTTTTAATCTCCACCTACACAAACATAAACAAACAACAATATTCACAAACAAACACACAAAGACAAACATCTTGCCCGGGCCATGTAACAAGTTAATGACCTGACAAATAAGGAACACGTCCCCAGGTATACTTTGCACTACTTACATCAAACATACCTTCCTCTCCCCCTCCCAGTGACCTCCGTTCAATGAAAAGCTCATAAACATTGTTCCCAGAAGGTAACGTTATTTGTATTTAAAGGGTCCAGGAAGTACCGCAAACAAAAATGACCCGTACCCTTGGAAGTCGAAAAGATGGAAGATTAATGGAAGGTAGAAAATGGCGCAGGTAAAGTAATTATAATATGAATTACAAAATAATAGCTATAACTTTGTGCTTGCCTTTTTAGAAAGAGGTTACCTGCAGTGCTATTCTGTAACCATCTCACCGTGAAAACTTAGGTGAAGTGAGCTGTCAGTCCACCCGATGCTAGGAATTGACACAATTGGCAGCTCACTTCAGGCTCACTTCACTTAATATTTCACGGTGAGATTGTAACAGAATAGACCGGCTGTAATGGTAATGAGAACTCTTGGACACACACATTTCTGCAATGATATTCTGTAAAAAAAAATTAGGCTTCCAGGAATTAGTATAACGTATCATAATCATAATAATCGTCATTATGATCATCCACAGCCTTTACCCGTTACTGGCCCTTAGCCTACTTTTTAGAAAGCCTCACAATGCAAATAAGGAATCAAAATGTGCCATAAAATGTGGCAATGCTGCCAGCCTATTAGGCACATTTCCTGTTAACAGCGATACGGACGAATTTTTCGATGTCCTATAATTATTTCCCCTCCTGTTTTATATACCTACATATTATTATTATTATTTAATGTCTGTATGTTTTTAAATTATATCAAATTAATCAAAATTGGGATTCTTCCACTATGCAGGAACTAGCTGTTTACCATGCACTATGAGTTTAGGCTTTAAGATCACAAAAATCTTACTTTAAAACTATTTTTTTTTTTTTTTTTTTTTTTTATTATTAAGGAAAACCAACAATTACACATTTACATAGTTCAAAATGGCTTATAAATAGGTATATCAATGTGTAACTAGTTGGTTACACATTGATATACCTATTTATAAGCCATTTATCGTTATCCACATATTACATATTCGTATAGAAATTTGAAAGAGCACGAGTACCTACAAACTATACTAATTAAACTTAAAAATGAATAAATCTTATTCTTATAATACTAATATATACTACTCCAGTTAAAGACGATGGTTTTATTCTGTGTTTGCTTAAAACATCTTCGAGTATATCTGGTAAGGAGCCCACTGACCCAACCCTTCCGAAGGCCAAAGGAATGAATAAATAAGTATTGTCAATCAAGCTGCGATGTCCCTTCGACCGCCTTCCGTGTTGGGTGGCAATAACAGCGCCGTCTGCGTCGCAGGCTTGTCACGTTCGGCCACCAATGACATTTGATAAGGAAAAGATAAAACTTTAGTGACTTTAGACCACCTGCAGGTGAGAATGTGACGGAATGACGAGATATTTCGACGATTTAAGGCTCGTTCACACCGGCGCGACTTGTCGCGCGACGCGACACCGGCAATTGTTCAATCGTGAAGTTTTATTAGAAATTGTATTGTTAAAGTCGCGTCGCGCGACAAGTCGCGCCGGTGTGAACGAGCCTTTAACATAATGTCATGTGTTTAAATTACTCAAAGAGCAGGCAGAGGCAGGGGTCTAGTGCACACACGTCAGCAATCTGTTTAGGCTTTTCCCTACTATGTTGGGGTCGGCTTTGTCTAACGGGATGCAGCTGAATACCAGTAGTGTTCATGGAATGACTGTTATCCGACCTCGAAAACTCCATACTCGTTTGATTTAGATCTCAGGACTTAGCGTGGTAGAGACTAGTAATCAATGTCAGACTTTCGGGCTTCTGACGACCCGTAACGACTCTCAAAGATCCACGAATGACAGCCGGGACCAACAGCTTAACGTGCTTTCTGCGGCACGGAGGAGACTCGATATGTAAAGATAGTCACCTACCCACGGACCAACCCCGGCAAGCGTAGCTTAACCTGATGGATCGACCCGTGCGGCTATTATTACTTACTAGTCCCCTACCACTAGAGGAGATCGTGGTCTCCTCTAGTGGTAGGGGACTAGTAGAATGAGGCAATAAAATGTGTCTCAGCATACTTTGTCTCTCATAGTTTTTCAAAGTAACAGAACGTAGGTACATATTTTATGTTATGATGTTTCAGTGAATGGATGAAGAAACTGAATGCTGGTTCGTGGCTCGTGATCTCTCTCTCTCTCTTAGCGGTAGATCCCGTTTTTTTTAGCTCTTATATTGATAGTAACAAGATCGGTTATTGTACATCACGATTGTTAAGAAAAAAAGTACAAAACCTAATAAAGCAAGCCTAATAAGGAAAGAAGGAAAGGCCAAGGAAAGAAAAGAAAGGAAAGGAAAGGACTCCGGCCATCATTTCATTCTGTTAGAAGCCGATATTCAGTAGTATACTATCACCGGTTATTATGAAATTAATTCACAATTTCGGCCAGGATAATAAAGCGATTGCTTGCACGCATACCATTAAACTAAATTAAAATTTACTATCACTTACTAGGGTATAACTTTCTATCCAAGTGTTTAGTAGAAAATTGTTAGTATAGTCAACTTTAAACGTAAGTACTGTTTGGATCATTGCATATAGTTTTACGGATGAAAATTTACCGGCTAATTTGATTTAAAAAAAAAACTTTTATTTGGTGGTACCTACACACAAAAAACATCGCACAATCATACAAAAGCTCAATTAAATACATACTAGGTGCCAATATAGCGGCCAGGTGCGCGTCGGACCACGCACAATGAAGGGTTCCGTAGATGAATTTATCCCAAGAATAAACTTGACATTGTAGTTGAAAAACATGCTCTCCCATACATTCCAACTGCAAATGCATGTTATTTTTAGATCATAGACTTCTTATAGATTTTCCAGTAATCTATGAGTAAAAAACCATTCTCTGGTAATCATTTTTAGGGTTCCTTACTTTGGGTAAGGAACATGAACGGTGTCAACATGTCAACAGATCCCTACTTCTTAGTCTGTCACAGGTCTGAATCTTTTAAATCGTAAATAGGTACCTACCAGTTATGGAGTTGCCTCTATCATGGCAAATAATGAAAATAAATAGTGTGCTAGTCCCAATAGCACTTGGCCTTTTTTGTAAACTCACTCTTTTATTAAGTTAACTAATTCAGAACGTTTTCGTTTTGCCAGTGTCTCACAAAATCAATATTCTTAGCAAGAAACATACAATTTTTGCTGAGGACCTTTAAGCATAACTTTTAAATCTACTTACAATACTTGAGCACATGTCATGCCATTGATAAAATTAAAGCCAACAATCACTTAGGCGGGTTTCCGACGGAATATTTAGAACAATGGCTGCCCCATGGTGTTTGATGACGCGTTACGCGTTCGCCCTCGCGGTATGACGCCCGCCTTATTTTATATACAGGCTGTTGGTTTATTTATATTCAATAAAATAATAGTTTTTGGAGAAACTTGTGTTGCAACCTTATTGGTAAACGATTTCTAGCCTTAATTATTTTTATTTTATTCGTTGAAACTTAGCTGAGCTTTATTTTTTACGATAATTAATTTGTAACACATTTCAAGAAACTAAATAGCCTCTATTCCCGTATTCACTTTATGTTGCCTTCCCAATTTAATTAAAGAGGAAGAAATTCTATCAATGTGTATAATATGAAGTAGGAAGAAATTAAAACAATCTTATGCTTCGAACACGCCTTAAAGCCGTGGCTTTTAGTGAATTAAGGAAACTAATAATATTCAATGCACGCTGCACGGCCGTTGCGAGATATTTATAAATTATAAAGTTCATAATTTTTGCCATTTTTCTATACTAATGCAGATGTTTACCATATTTTTTAATAATAATATACAAGGAAGCTGTGCGTGTTATTTTAATGCTTGGTTTGCATAGCATATTAATGCCCATTGGCACGCTAGTTTATAACGAGTGTTTTTTAATAAGAATTGCCAATTTGCTAATAAGTTTTAGGACCTACGATTGGTTAGGATAAGCTTAATTTATTACATAATATTAGTTGGTTTCATTTGGACATCGCTGTTAGCAACTCCCCAGGAAACAGAAATAATATTAAACAAATCAAGAAAGGTTTCACAACTATTCAAACTACAAAATAAATCTTATTAAAAAAAACCTTTCGATTTTAAATAACTGCATGAAAACACAATATTACAAAGAAAAATATCCTAACAGCACACATCACAAATCGAACACCCTGTACACTCGTCATATTTCTAAGTAATTTTCTTGAAAGGGAAGCGGTGCTTATTTTGTTTATTCATTTGTAAAATAGATTTTCGGTCGGTAGAGTCTCACGTTCACTGATTCTGTACCTACCAGCACTTTGGGACAATTGGTTTTCGATTGACGCGTTCCGTGTGTGATTTTTTGAGACTACTAACTATTTGCTGTTACTAGGTGGTCGGATATAACGAGTATTCTAGATCATTCTGGGGAGAATATTATTGTGTGTAGTGGGAAAAATCACAAACAAAAATCGTAAATAGCACTTCGAATTTTAGTCAAAGTTGAGACATCAATACTTTCACTGTTATTGGGACGTTTCAGGAGGTTAAAGAGGTTTCTTTGAGTGGAGTTCTGACCAACAGATCAAAAACCATATGGGTCGTGTCCTACAACTTTATTAAGCTCTAGATCCAACTGCTTGGTAAGAAGTTCTTTAGGTGTTGGACGAGTTGTCAGTATTTAGATAAAAGGCTGTGTACAATACATTGTAAAGTTTCACAGCCTGTATTCCCCGAAGGGTTGGGCAGAGGTGTACCTATAGTACACCCACATTTCGCCTGATATGTTTAAGTTCCATGTTATAAGGGGAGAGAGAGCCTATTACCATCAACCGGGCACAAATCCAGACTCCGGGCTGTGTTAGTGATTGTTTTATCAGGTTTTTCTATCTTGAATTGGACAGATGGAAAAGCCCAATAACACTTCGCCCGGCTCCAAGCCCACAGTATCAACCTTGCTGGCAAGCAAAGCTTTTTACCAAGGTAACTACAACAGGCACGAACAGTAAAGAAGAAAACGAAATATAGGATTTTAAAAGTTATTTTACCCAGGCACCTTAGAACCATCACGTCACCCGCCATTTAATCAAAAATTTTACATCTCAACAAAACGCCAGCACATAAACCGTATATTATACGATAATAAAACTCTTAACAGACGAAAGAATTACGCAATTTAGTTTAATTAAAATCGTTTGCCGCCATGTTAGGGTACTACTTGATTAACTTGACGTTTCGGGTAGGATCGTAAAAAACTCGACGGAAATGACGAACGCATCGGGGATTTAGGGGGCAGATAGACTGGGTATAGAATTAATTAACAGAATGGAATAGAATAGAATGCAGGAAAAAAAAAGTCTGTACCCGTAGTCTGGATTTGTACCCGGTTGATAGCAATAGGTTCGCCCGCAATTACGAGGAACTTTGTTAACATAACTGGCGAACTGTGAGTGTACCAAATGTAAACCTCTGTTAAACCCATTTTTTTTATTTTTATATTTGATCTGACATTATAAAGAAAATACTATGCCATGCCTTCAAGAACTGCATAAATACTATGCACTGCAAACATTATGTAGTTAATTATGTTTCTATAATTTGTGGGTTCAATAAAGTATATTCATAAGCATTTGCAATTAATTGGTTTGTCGGGCATTATCGCAAGGTACCCACTTTACTAAAATTGGCGCCCAACGTGGGTCCGCTGTAGATTTATCGAGAACGCATACTGACTTGAGATGAACGCTTAGCGAACAATAAGCTCACCTGCCATTCTATTAATGTTCTAGTATACTGTAATATTGTCGTACATATACATAGTTCTACGTTCCCTTAGCAGAATGTCAACCAGTACCTACATCATTTTCGATATTTCTGAAACTATCATACACATAACTTGACGCAAGAAGACATAAGAAAACCTTTATAATTATGTAATAATGTCATGCAGTCCGACTCCAGGATTGGACCTCGAAACCTGTTCTTCTGCAGCGAGGGGTTCTTTCGTCGCAGCGTTAGTGTCTATGTCATTGCATCACATTGACACGGCGCTAGTGTCTATGTCATTGCATCACATTGACGCAGCGTTAGTGTCTATGTCATTGCATCACATTGACGCAGCGTTAGTGTCTATGTCATTGCATCACATTGACACGGCGCTAGTGTCTATGTCATTGCATCACATTGACGCAGCGTTAGTGTCTATGTCATTGCATCACATTGACACGGCGCTAGTGTCTATGTCATTGCATCACATTGACGCAGCGTTAGTGTCTATGTCATTGCATCACATTGACGCAGCGTTAGTGTCTATGTCATTGCATCACATTGACACGGCGCTAGTGTCTATGTCATTGCATCACATTGACGCAGCGTTAGTGTCTATGTCATTGCATCACATTGACACGGCGCTAGTGTCTATGTCATTGCATCACATTGCATTAAAAAGATAGTTCCACAATTTTCAATTCTTTAGTGGCGCGCACTCTATGTAATTTATAACAAAACGAAATCGATTAGTTTATTTTTTTAAGTGTCAGTCAGGTCATTATCATAGCCAATTTATTTATTAAATTGAAACTGTGCATAAAACACGTTTAATTGTCAAATAAATGAAAACAAACAGAACAGTATTAGGTACCTAAATTATCAATTAAGTCACAAATGCAGTAATGTACAGTACTACTCACCAAAGCCACATTTTCATTATGCTGACAATTTCTTAAAGTTTCACAACGTAGATCAACGTGAGATCAGCCAATATATTTACTAGTGCCAACCAACTCCACAGCTTTATTTTCCCGAATCATCACAAAAAATTTAAAAACTTCCAAAAATTCTTTAAGAAACCATCCATCATTACCTCAAAAATAACCAGAAGAGAAATAAGGTTCCTTTAGACGTGGATAAAACCCGCACCGTTATCGCGTCGCCTTGATTCGTTGGCTTTTACGAGCGAACTTACCTTATCAAGTGTGTACACTCCCTAAATTTATATTAGGAACAGTGTCAAAACATTTTCTTGACGTTTTACGAGGTTTTTAAATGAGAAACGGGGTTCCACTAGAGCTCGGCATCAATTTTTTTTACAGTTGGGTTCCTGGTGCATAGAACCCTGGCTTGAGAATTTCAGGTTGACCAGTTTTATAGTGACATTAACATCACTAAGAAGTGGAATATCAGGGTAGATGATAGAATTGAAGAGGGCAACAATGGTGATTGGCCGCTTATTTTCAAAACAAGGATTTGATCAAATACAAAAATATTTGCCATGACTCATCACTGTCACTTGTTTTTTAAGACGCGCTACGCGACCTTCTGGCGCCTGCATGCAATTAGTATGTACTATATTAGGCGCCTCAATGACATTGACAGTGGGGCGTTGTCGGAAACCTTTTTTATTTATGTTTTTATTGCGAAATGGGCCTGCTCTTCACTTCGATGGATGAAGTCTACGATAGAACGAGCTGGCCCAGAAGATGCTTGTACACTCTTGCTTTGAAGTCTGATGGGTTATTATATGGAAAGGAACACTCACGCTGGCACAGAGTTCCACACTTTGGCCGTGAGCATAATATTTTGCATAGAATTTGTGAAATTGCCACAAAAATTTAAGTGACAAAACTAGATGGCGGCGTTGGTTCCGATTTTGGACATGAGCCAAAAGAACTTTTATTTATAATACCAGTAAACGACAATCGATTTTAAAGACAGCAGTAACCAGGTAAGACAATTATAGTATAAAAACAACAAAACTATACAGTACAGAACCTTCAAGATATAGCTCAAAGTTATCTCCCGACATTTTTTAAACAAACACCTATTCCAGAGACCTAAAGTTTGAGTTCCAAATTAAGTTGCAACCTACTTACGTCTTTATTAGCCAGTTTATACACCGCATAGGGATTGTCAAAGTTTTTCTTGAAATACAGAACCGTAACACTGAGATTGCTCATCACTATTTTGCTGTATCACGAACTCTTTGCGCTTCAGAAATAGGGTTGAGTTTTGTGTGTTTTAATGTTATAATAATTTTGCAATCTCTTGAAGTAATAAGCTTAATATTTGGTCTAAATAATGATAAAATGTTTTGTGCGTTGATTTCGTTATGGTGCACAGTATTCTCATTACTTTTTACATATTTCACGCCGGGTAAGGCTTAGGAAAATTCGAGTTTGTAATGGAACTACCTTGTACGGTTTTGGGGAGGTCTTCAACGGAATTGAAGTGAGTTTCCTTGTAACTCGGTTTTCAGTTTAATAATAATATTTGTAGCGGTATTCTGGGAGGCGTTTCCACGTATTTTGGGAAATAGCATGGTTGCGAAAAGATTTTTGCTGCATATAAGATACTTTTTGAAAATTGTATTATTTGTAAAGTAGCGATAATCAAAAAGATTATAATAGCAAGAAACAAGTTAGAAACAGCCATAAAAAGGAAGTATTTTGTCTTGTACCTTGAACTTAATTTAAATACAATCTTCATATAAAACTATTCTGATACAACCTCCTTCACTTTATCAAAATATTCTATGAAGTAAAGAGTTCGTAAATGGTTTATAATGCTGGCCAGTACTGGCCACTAACAGTCTGATTCAATAAAGTTATAAGCGGGTAATTTGAGATGACATTGCATTTGAAAGAAGACGTTATTTTGTAAATGTGAAGAAAATATTCATTGAAATTATTATTAATGCAGAACTTAAATTTCTTAAATGAGAGTGACAAGGTTTGTAATTACTCGGGTAAGTTATTAATTTTATTTTCTCATGACCCAAGGGCTGGTATTTACGTTGGCCAGAGGCTAAGCATTGCCAATCAACGCGGCAATGCCGCCAGTCTTTTAGGCACGTAGATAACCAGTCGACAACGATGCGGAGGAATATTTCGATGCCATCTTTTATTTTGTATTTAGTTTTAAACTGTTAATGTTGTAAGAAAACTCTTACAGTAATAGTTTAATTCATTTCAACAACACGTTATAACTATCAGCCATTCCCCGTATAGTCTTTTGTGTTTCTCATAAAATATTTACCGTAGACGCTATCCCGTGTCACAGACTAAAATATCTACATTTAGCATCCCAAACATTACCACAAACAATAAAACCTCGCATGTAGAAGCCATTAAAAGAGTCTTCACACCTAAAATCAATACTTACACAAATACCAGTAGTCCAGGACATTCACGAGTCGGCAGCCGAAGCTGGTTAGAAATAAATTGCTGAAGCCGAAATCTATTATTATGTTAAAGAGGTAGCCAGAACGCTGCACTTTTTGCGCGCCTCCCTCGGATATAAACATGCCGTGTTGCTTTTGCGTTGTCCTTTGTGAATGACACAGTGTAGGAAAATTGTTGTTGAAAATTGCAGTTTGTCGATTTTATATAGCATAGAGGTTATGATTGAAAAAGGCTTTGGTGAGGAAAGTCTTTCTTGTTACTTTGTTTAAAACCTACCTACTTTTATATTACACGTTTCGCGTATTCAGCATTCAGTTGGTTATAAAATCAATATTGAATTAATTAATTAATACGAAATTATTTGTGAGCCAGGTAAATGCACCAACATTAATGGTTATTTGAAAATTAGAGTTTTCGTATTAGTATTTGCGTTTATGTTAACAAAATGTTTGTTTTATGCTATGAATATTTGGACTGTTAACCTTGTTTGTGCAAAAGTTTTGTTATTTTTGGTTTGTTTTGTTATGCTTTATTGCAGGTTAGGTTTTCTCATTGTATTTATATTTGTGGAATGAATGTACTTTGTAAATAAATATAATTTATTCTAACTAAACCATTGTAAATTACAAAAAAAATCTTGAAAATGAAATTGTCTAACTGAAATCGCCACAATTTCCTACTCTGGAACACCAGAAGAATTCTCGTTACACTATTCGAGATAAAGTTAAAATATTATCGTACGGTATCGAGGCGGGTTGCATCCAGCGCGAATAAATGTACTAATACATTTTGAGAACAACAGTTCAATTTCCCCACTGTAGGTTTGGACGTATCGTCTCAGGGATGCGAAGAAATGCAACGAATTGTTTCTTTGATTTATCTGTTGGTGAATTGAATAGTTGGAATTATTCGGTGGGAGGTGGGAATTAGAATTCTTTGATGAATTTAGATGCTTTATAAAGAGATAGACTTGTATCTTAGTCTGTAAAACTAGGCATGTAACGAAATAAGGCAGATTTATTTATGTTTTTCATATAAGTAATTTGTCGGTATCAAATAATTTGGCTTTGGCTATTGTTCCAAGATACTGGGCATCTAAAAGGCGTGTATGTTCATTCATACATACACGCCTACTTCCTATGGGGTAGGCAGAAACTCTACAGAACGTTACATGATACGATCCTCATATTATACTCCTTTTGCTTCGTTTACGTTCATAGATCGGGTCCTAGGAACTACGCTTTGGAATGGGCTTCATCTTTCTGACTGACCGACCCCTTGACAATTCAAAAGTGCCTGTAATTGGTTTATCTATACTTATAATAAATCTGTAGAAGTGAAAATTCTGTACATTGAAGATATCAAAAAAATAAATGTCAGGGGGTGTTACTAGACCGACACCGAACCCAAAAATTTGATTAAATTTTTTTTTTGTCTGTCTGTCTGTCTGTCTGTCTGTCTGTCTGTCTGTTTGTTCAGGCATCACGCAAAAACTACCGGTTCGATTACGATGAAACGTGGTATAATTATTCTTTAATATCCTGGGCACCACACTGGGTACTTTTTATCCCGGAAAAGTACCCTATCCTACGGTTGGGGGGTGTCAAAGTTTGTATGGAAGAATTTTAACGCGCTGTCCGATTAACTCGAAACTCAATATTTATACTTAAACCCAAAAATTAAGAATAACGTGTATCAGGATTTTTCGAAATTCAACCCCTAAGGGGGTAAAATAAGGGATGAAAGTTTGTATGAAAAATCTTATTCCTTGAGGTAATAAACATGAAACTACGCACGAATAGTTATCTAAATAAATTATAAAGTTTGTAGTTTTTTGTTTTTCTAAATTACCCCCTAAAAGGTTGGGGGGTGTCAATGTTTGTATGGAAGAATTTTAACGCGCTGTCCGATTAACTCGAAACTCAATATTTATACTTAAAACACATGGGGATGTATGGGGTAATTTCCGACACTCACGCGGGCGAAGCCGCGGGCAGCAGCTAGTTTGAAATAAATGCTTTGAGTTGACACGCATGCCGTGATGTTCAATTGTTCAGTACCTAATGAGCATATTTATATGGAATTGATTTTCACGATGTCCTGCGTCGTTTTTTTTTACATAAATTATGTACATAATAGAATAGATAATTATATCATAATAGAAAAGACATTAATAGAAATAATTTTTCTTCTGATGTTGAAAAGGTGATTTTAGAGGTCTCCGGATTTGGCACATAAATAAAATATAATTATAAAACCTTCATTTCACAGTAATTTCTATCATTAGGTTCTGATAATATGAAAATGTTATTCCAATTACGAAGCTTTTCATTGAATTGAGCTATATAATAATTTAATAGTAGTAATCAACGAATTCATGGAAATGTTCTTGAAAAGCGGGACATGCTAACTACAGATAATTTGCTAGGCTTGACAAGTATGTACCTTTTCATATCAAGCTGTAATCGCCGTTTATGAGCATGACATCGTGTTCCAATACAATATTAATATTTCACGAATCAATATTTGTGTGAGCGATGGGCTAAGTATAATTTTCCGCTTGAATCACTTTGATAAGTTAGAATAACACACGTTTTATACATATTATCACGTGTCCTGTGCCAGACATCAAAAAAGGTGAGAATGAAACATAAGACTCTCACTACTTAAAATTTCGTTGTCTTTATCCCGTCTCTTGTCGGTTTCAGCAGAGTTAGCCTCTGCTCAGTTGTTGTGAAATTATTGGTTAGTTAATCAGTCCTTAGTACCTACTAAGGTAGATAACTAGGCTGTTTAGCGTGCCCCGCACAAAGATACATTGTACTCATCTGTGAAAACTGAAAACGAAACACACTACAAGAGATTGTACCGAACCAATACCCAAAACAACAGCCGTACATCAAAAATTTGAACGGTAAAATTTAAATTCTTGAAACAATAGAATTCCTTTTCTCCCCCGTAGATACCCGGGCACCCCTACCCGGTATTTAACCGGATATATCCTGCGAATGTTACGTCTCGTGGCCGATATTAGAATGTCCGGGACGGTTTTAAAGATCAGCCTTCGAGGGTGCTGGATTTTGTTTAGTTGGTTGCGTTACATGCTGGCTTTGTGCAGATTCTTTTTATTTATTTATCTGCTTGTGTTTCTAGATGCATATTGAAAGAATCGACTGTTCAAGGATGACTTTTACTGTTTTACAAAAGTGTTGTTGTTTGTTTTATTATTTATTTATTTATTGGTACTCCGTATCCTTTCTCTTTTTCATGTATTCATTTATTGCATTACAAATAGGTCGAGGTTTACATATTTACTGTTACATTCTATTATAATAATCTTTGTGTCCCTTTAGCAAGCCCTACTAAAACAATACTGCAGTTTGCTGGACATAGGCCTCGTCCAAGTTGCAGCATCGTTTGGCTCTCAAACCGTAATGACTTTGAAATGTATACCGTTGGGGTAACTCTGTGTCCCTGCATGTCTGTCGTAGGTATGATGTAAATAAAGCCTAAGCAGTATCTATTCCAAATTCAACATGCTCAATGTTCGTGGAAGACTCATTATTTGCAGAATAATTGGTATTGTAATTATACAGAAGGAGGAACGGTTTGGTCTTGTCTATAGTCTTACGTTTCGTTTCGTACATATGCATCGATTGAGCTCTTAAAATGGGTGTAGGCTCGGCTCGCCCCTTGGATCTTGCCCCTAATTGCCTAAGTGTATCAACTCGCCCCCTTGAATATTAGATACCCCAAATCGCCCCCGATTGTTAGGAACTTAAAAGTACTGTCAGCACTCTAAGTTTTTTAATAACTAAATATATATCAGTATCTAGTAGTAGTATCTTCAGTAGTCTCTTCTTGGGATGTAATGGTGAAGATTGAAATAAAACTGCTCATGAAGTTAAAAAGAAGTTAAAATAATCGGTAAATTATGACTGAAATTTCCAACTTTAGATTAATAATCCTAGTAGTTCAATTTAAAGTTGAAAATTTAAATTAAAAATTTAAATTATAAAAAAAAAAAAAAAAAAAAACACTTTAGACCAACATTTTCATAACTTTCATCACAGCTACGAAGCTGATTATTTTGTGCATAAAAGTAGTACTCATGAAGATTCAGTTGCAAAAAAAAAACTGGTAAAGTCTTTTTAAAATTCGTCAAGTCGAAAATTCTCAAAAATTCAGAAAAAAAGGTCATAACTCGAAAAATATGGAAAATCGCGGAACATACATGGGGGTGATTCGGATACCCCACGATACGAGGTAACTAAATTTTATTTTTGGACGTCAACATTCCGGCCACCCTGTATATACGACTCTCTCAACGGGTAACGTATTTTAACAAACCCTTTGTTTATTGGACCCATGAAAAAGGTTCCTTTTGTTATAATAGGGAAGCCAGGTAGCAAAAACTATCACAAGTGTCACGAGTTGGTGAGATTACAGACAGAGTTATTCAAGTAATCAAACATGACGTTGTTCATAATGTGTGCATTTTTTGTCTAACTATACCTTTTTTGGTTAAATTTGAAAGGAAATACCGCAAGGGGCCAATCGATACACCAAAAAAATTATTTAAATGTCAATTTTCAACTTGCCCCTTCGTAAGGGGCGAATCACTACACCAAAATAATAAAAAACGGGGTGAGTGGAACATTTTAATCGAAAGGGGCAAGATCCAAGGGGCGAGCCGAGCCTACACCTTAAAATGTTTAGGGTGAGTTTACATTTTCTCGTCGAGATATTGACAGAAATGTTTTGGAAGAATAACGTTTTGAATGAAAAAAAAAAACTTGGGGGGAAGTGTTTTTGATCGAGAAAATACGAGCTTTTGATTTTTCATTCTAATACTTTTGAAAAGAGATTTTCGTTGCATCGTTGTGTAAATAGAAACCGTAGCGCATCTTGAAATTACCAGCCTATCATTGTCCCACTGCAGGGCTCTTCTCATACAGAAAAGGCCCGAGCATTGATCACCACGCTTGCTCAAGACGGGTTGGCGATTTCAGACTTATATTAACTATAACTCCAGATTCCCTCATGCTGTTTTCCTTAATCGATGTCTGTAATGTCCAAGATAAACTCAGAAAGTACTTGCCGGGATTTGAACCCACAACCAACCAGCATCTCGGATGATACGGATGAATACAAAACTGTGCTATAATCCACTTTCAAGCTGCATTCATCCCTTTAATAAAACTTTAACACATGTAGCACCAGACGCCATCGCACCGGTCCTACAAATTAAATCTAATCAAAAAACATCCATCTCATTTTATGACGGTAGTAAAACTGTGAAATCCGAGCCATTGGAACTAAAAAGACGTAAAATGTCGTCCGAATCCGCTGATACGGGATTAGGATGCGATGCTGCAGGAATCAGGTGCGTTGGACTCGTTGTGGGGTCAGCAGAGATGTCGCTAAGGAGTGTTTGAACAAATAAAAGAAAAGCTGTGACATTGTAGCCTTGGATAAGTTTATTAAAAAAATCACTTACCCATCTATTATGAGGAAGGAGTGACTTTTTCTTTATAGGAACTCAAAAAAAACTATTAATTTTAATGAAAAAGATCTCTCGATTTTTCCAAGTAACATTCATCTTCAATTTGTCTTCAAAACCTCAACAAACTGCATAAAAGTGAAGCCTGCATTGGACTCCAGTTACTCAACCACGTATTATCGAAAATAAGGGTTTTAAACCCTCTCCCGCCGCCACGCGTTCAGATGATACGGGCTTAAATCGATGCCTTGGTGCAGGTAGACTTGAGCCGATTCCCCGGCCAAGCTAGGTTACAATCCTACAGGTTACTTTTTAGACTTTTAGTTAAAAAACATTTTTGGCATTCTGTTCTAGATGGTTCGATTATATTTGAGAAAGATGGGACTTCTAATTCGGAGTTGTAATATTATGAGAAGTTGAGTTTATGATGTATAGTGGTATAATGGTGCCGACCTAGGTTACAATCCTACAGGTTACCTTTCAGACTTCTAGTTATAAATAATTTTGGCATTCTGTTCTAGATGGTTCTTCTATTAGAGAAAGATGGGATTTCTAATTTGGTATTATAATTTGAGAGTTTGGTTTATGATGTATCGTGGTATAATGGTGCCGAGCTAGGTTAGAATCCTACAGGTTACCTTTCAGACTAATAGTTTTAAAAAAATGGCATTCTGTTCTAGATGGTTCGATTCTATTTGGGAAACAGGGGTTCTTTGGTATTGTAATTTTGAGAATTTGGTTTATGATGTATCGTGGTATAATGGTGCCGAGCTAGGTTACAATCCTACAGGTTACCTTTCAGACTTCTACTTTCAAATATTTTCAATATTCCGTTCTAGATGGTTCGATTCTCCTATTTCGGCAAGATGGGATTTCTAATTTGGAGTTGTAATATGAGGAGTTGGGTTTATGATGTATCGAGGTGTCTCGTTTCCTTATTGGTCCAGCCTTTTTGGTGTTAAGAGTGACAAATAAATTTTGTGAGTTTTTTATATTTAGAATTGGATTTTGTTGTAGTAGTTCGTGATATTAAAATAAGGAACTTAGATTTTTTTATTTATGAAACGCGTGCATAATATTTGTATAAAAAGATAACTTAGTACTAGAAATGTCTAATGGTAAAGTGCTATAATCTTAACCGTATTAGGATTGTAGTAGTTTCAGTTTGAAGGTTGTAGCCTATAACGTTCCCAATGCTGAGACAAAGGCCTCTTTGAGAGGGCTGTCGGGTTTGGCGGTCACAACTCTCGGTTCTAGGACATGCCGGTTTCCTCACGATGTTTTCCCGTCCCGTTTTGAGAGTAGTGGTGATGAAATTATTTACACAAAGTAAAATGCCTGCTTGGGGTTCGAACCCACGACCTACAACTCGTTAGTCGCGACCGTTACCTCTGCGCCACCACTGCTCTTCTCTAGCTCCTCTGAGGATGTGGATACCCGTAAAACTATCGGTTTTTGAACTTTGTCTGTGGGTGATAGATTCAATAGCATAAAACAACAACCTTGGGTGGTGTACGTGACTTTTGAGGTGTTGCAATTAAAATGCCAAATCGGTCACTTTCGCAATAAAGAATTACCAGAGGAATCCATTTATCAGAAAAATATTCCAAATTATTTTAGTATTTTAGCTTTTGGGAATTCCCACCAATTATCTGATTCGCGACGGGAAGCGGGATTACCCCGTATAAAAGTATTTTAGTATGCTATCTACTCGTAAAAGTCACATTGCGCAATTTTTTTATTGTTGGGTAATATGTTGAGTCAAATATACAAAACTTTCGTATCATTGATTGATATTTCTGTTTGCTAATTTGTGAATTTGTGTGTCGACATTGTAAAATATCCTTATAAGTATAAGTAGTTTAATAGGTGACCACGGCTGGATACTTATATCTATCTATACGGTGTTGCAACAAAACTTTACGAAAATAAAGAAAGCTACGAGGGTTACATGTAATTGAGTGAGCATTTTTTAAAATAAATAAATAAGGGTAATATTATACAAGTTTTATTGTAGAAGACTAGCTTGAACACGCGAATCGCGTTAATTTTTTTTACATTTTTAATTCATATTCTATAGGGCGGCACCAGGTATGTAGGTATAATAGATAATTGTACCTATCTCGATAATCCCTAAATAAATAAATAAATAAGGTCCTTTGTTGAGCTGCTTCTAAATACCTACGTGTCATTTAAATATCTCCTAATAACCGTAGTTAGTTCTGTAAGTTTATTGAAACTCTTTTCTACTTTATTTTTATCCGAATAAAGAGCAATTTAAAAAACCTTCGTATCATGGATGAAGTAACTGGCACGTATGCTAATTAGTGCTTTTGAAGCACAGTGGACCGAATTCGACTCGGAACTCCATTCATATGGGCCAGTTAAAGTTTTTCATGAATTTTTTTCTGGGCCGTATTGAATCATGGCTGCCAATTACGACTTGTAATGTCCTTTTGTTGAAATTCAACTATGGTTATGGGCACTGATTATATTAGATCAGGTTTTAGATTATATTTTAACATTTGTACACAAAATCTAAGGTACCTAGGTATCATATTAAATAGCACCTATCCAAGCTATGACTACAATATTACTTAAGTGAGTTAGCGAGTTGTATCGATGATTCTAAGGATTATAATTCTCTAAATACATGTTACGGTCGTGAATCAAACAGACCTGCAAATTGCAAAAACATATATAATGGAAACTTGAATCTTGCGGACTACCCTGACGCTTTCGCCTTAACTTTAGAAGTTTAGGCTATAAATAGCCTGTTAGCCATGCTTTGCAAAAAGAAGCAAACAATCTAGATAGTACTAACAAAAACCATAGGTAATGATAAACTGCATACACATATCGTCAAAACGAATGTGGCAGGTAAAACTCTATTCCAACACGTTACCCATTCTGAATGTAGGTATGTATTATAAAAACTTGTGGGTTTTCTTGCAACGTCTTCCTCAAGTTTTACTTACCTGACAAAAAGTGTTACATATTTAGCAACTAGCAGCGCCCCGTGGATTTACCCGCGGGAATATCGGGATAAAAGTATCCTAATTATGTGTTAATCCGCAGGTTATAAGCTATCCATGTGATAAATTTCATCCAAAACCCTTGAGTTTTTTTACACACATCAGTGAAGCTCTTGGCCTGAATCTCACTTGAAGGTAAGTGATGATCAGGCCGAAGGTGGAAGCGAGCTTTACCCTGAATCCTCTACCACAGAGGTACTGGCTGTCTTACCTCTAACTGCCGAAGCACTACAATGGTGCTGACATTGTTGTTATGGTGATAGACTTAGATAAGATGGTGGTAGCTAGCCAGGTGGACTTAGAACAAGCCCTACCACCATCCAAACCCGGCAGAAACCGGTGCCCCCACTGGGAATTGAACCCGGGACCAGACACAGGTGAGACAGGTGGTCTAACCTCTAGACCACAAAGGCGGTATAAAGTGTTTGTGCAACAGCATGCACTAGGTCTTTATAAGCTCTTAGGAGAAGCTTTAAGCACTTTAAAAGCTATCCGAGGCCTCTTAGGATCGGGAATTTCAATGTTGGGGTCATCTGCGTCCACAATCCTCTTCGTCCCTTCTTTCTTCGCTCTCCACCTCTACTCTGAGAAGACAGGCCGAAACAAACTGAAGAGTCCACAGTCTTTTTTAAAGTCCAGACATTTTATTGGTTAGATCATATGAAGACATGTAGATTCGTGTCTGGAATGGTCTTTTGAGGAAAGAACCACACAGATTGAGTGGACCTGTTCAATGTGTAGTTTCTGCTTACCGTCATGGGAAGAAAGCGTGAGTTTATGTATGTATATTTTCTACCAAAATCGACTTTCAGTGTTGATAGGGTACAATGTATATGTTCATCGACAGGTAGATATGACACACTTACAACTTGAATCATAGCTATTTTCTTTCAAACATGAATGTAAGGATATATATTATGGATTTGCTTTTCCAATCTTCTGTTTCAATATTCTAAACAAGCTATAGGTACTAAAAATGGTGTAAACATTGAGATTGCCCCTACTGGCATACAGTCACACAGCCTCGAAATAAAATTTTCAATCTATAACTTCCATATCGAGCCCAAAGCGCCAAATTATAAATTCCTCACAACGGCTGCCACAAACAGAATCAAACCCTATTCTATTGAATTGGAAAGCTGTCATTCCCGGCGCGGACTGAAACACTCCAGTTCAATTGTTCCACGGTTTTTCTCGATGTTAGCTCCTTGAAGGCGTATTTCTCCATTTTCGCATGTAAAACAAAAATTTCCCGCATTTTCGTTTGGGTTCGCACCGAGTTGCTGGCGGTGACGGGATTTCGGTAGGGCGGCCATGTTGCAAGGATTAGTGAGACATCTGCAATTTTATTGTCAATAAAATGGCTTAAATAAAACGAAATGGTACCTTTAAAGATTTTATTTAAATTGTGTTGGAAATAACTAAAAAAATAGTCTTGACTGATAATAAGCACGCTGCGTTCCGTCTCTAATTTGAGTGACACACGTGGACTTGCGGTGGAATTTAAAGAATTTAGAACACTTAAATTAGTTCAAATTACGGCCACATAATTTAAAACTTTATAGCCATAGGCAATCAACACAAAAAAAAAAGTATCGCAATTAAATCAGAAATAAAAAAAACAAAAAGTTAAAAAATACAACAGTTTAACTATGTCATCTATTACGCACACGCGATTAGAGAAACAACATAATTGTTAAAATGTTTACAAGAAACACAACAAACTGATTCCAAACGCCACTATTAGGCTGGAGGCCAAGAATTTTCACTAGAGGCAGTCTGAACAATTTATTTTCTTCTCGTATTGTTTTATGAGTTATTAATAATGGTGGAACGACTCTATAATTATGGGTCGTTCCGTTAAAAGCTTAATGAATTTGCGAGATTTCTGTTTTTATTGCTCAAATTAAGTGTTATCCCACTTCCTTGGGAATAAAAGAAACGTGGCGTGTCGGAGATGTTGTTTTTTTCGTGCTTTCGGAGGCAAATGATGGACATAAATTTTGTGGGTGATAGCTCGAAAATTGGGTTCTATTTTTACTGTATTGCAGTAGTAAACTGCTACTGCTTTTAGTGCTATACTTATAGTTTGTGTTATAATAATCTGAATAGCGTGAATAAATTGATTAATATACCTACTAAGGTAACTTGTTTGTAGCTGGTTCAGTAAGTATTAACTATCGTGAACTGGGTGCGTGTCAGTGGCCAGGATTCGAATCTTCTGGTTTCGAAAGTCAAATAAGCAGCCAAATAGATGCGTGTTTCTATAAGCTTGGTTTTGAATTTCGTTAAATATGTGCGTGGTCTTTCTTGTAAACTGTCTTTTGGAGCGGTTGGCAACTTCTTAAAATACTAGATTATAATCCTCGACTCTTCGAAATTCCTCACCTCTGACTTTATCCTGAAAGCTCCCTCTCTCATGTCCCCCCTAGAATCGCCGGCGAATAGTTTCGCGTCTGTCAGCCGCGTTTGAAGGGGATTTATTATTTTTATTATTGTTTCGCACAACGACTCAGGCTGCCTTATTTCTCTCCTTAAGTTATGACCGGCAAAAATAGAGAGAATTACCCGACGTACGGCGTTATTAAACCTTTTTGCTTCATCCTTGGCTTTTGTTGTTCCTGTAGAGCTGGAATTTATAAAGAAAGGTGATAAACCTCGGGATTTGACGCAATCGTGTTTATTTGGGTGAAGATTGGCGGTTCGGGGTCGTGTTTTGGTAAAATTTCGGGAGCGGAGAAGCGTTTTACTCCCTCATAAGTAGTAGTAAAACAATTGAAATGATTATTGAAATTGGACTGCATGTGGAGTAGGTAATTTGAAAAGACGTTTAAAATCTATTGTTGAAATGTTTTGATGGGACTAAAGTAAAGTGCAGGTAATGTATACCTGTCATAATAATATGTTTATTATTTGCCTAGAACCGAACTGAACCTGAACTGATCCTTAGCAGCTTTAATAGAGAGAAATGGAACGACAATAGGAGGGGCTTTGCCCTGCAGGAATATCACAGGCTTTTATTAATATGACACTGTACTATAAATTTAAACCCGAAACCATACTAGAAAATAGGAATCAGAAATACTATTGAGATCGAAAGATAATCAGAAATATTGAATGCAAAAATAATAATTGAAT
Organism: Eupsilia transversa; assembly: GCA_914767815.1. Taxonomy (NCBI): domain Eukaryota; kingdom Metazoa; phylum Arthropoda; class Insecta; order Lepidoptera; family Noctuidae; genus Eupsilia; species Eupsilia transversa. The sequence continues at coordinate 1,057,753 of OU611889.1, forward strand.
GCAATTAAAAATAGTGCTTTGTAGTTTGCTACGTTTCTATTACCACATGACTTTAAATTACAAAACGAATTTTAATGAATTTTAAACCCAAAGGAACCTTGAAACATCAATCAATCACACATATCTGCCCATCATCATGTGCCTAGCCTTTTCCCAACTATGTTGCCTATCTGACCTCCATAATCCAGTAACTGGGTAATACGATACCCCTTGGTAAGACTGGTTGTCAGACTTTCGGGCTTCTGACGATTCGTACCGACTGCCAAAAATCCATAAATGACAGCCTTGGAAAGGAAAGGAACCTTGAAACATCGGCACCATTAATTCTCGACCACAAGATACATGGTGTGGTTCCACGACCACATAGCTACTATATTTATAATTTCTATTTGCACGATACCCTTATTATATTATTTTAGCAAAAAATGTTTCATATTTCAAAATTCGCTTTTACTGAAAAATTCCATCGTCGCTACCAATTTAGCGTGACTTAATACTTGAAGTCTTAACCCCAGAACAAGTTGCCGACCAAACTCGGAAGCGACTTTATTAAAATTCAAACTTACTGAAACTTATTATTAGCCTTTGTAATTTTAAAGTCTTTTCGGACCTTTTTGTAAAATTGTAACGTTTCAAGTTGGTTTTGAAAGTTGAGCCATATTTATTTTGTAAAATTGAATGTTGAGCTTTTTTTAAACTGGTGAAGAGGTCGCGGAATGGATATGTTTTAGTGTTTTATTTAGTACTTGCTGTACTACATTGATTTTTGTGCATAATTCATATCGTCGTCAGTGACACTAAAAGGATTGGTTGGACCACCATATTATTTGACGAAATAATCCGCCTCTCTTCTTTCTTCCTCTCTTGCCTCAGATTCTGTTAGGTCAAGGACCTTTTTTACACTAGAAACCAATTTTAATAAATTTCGAAGCTAAAAATTTCACTTCGTTGTAAATTGTTTTAAATCTAAAAAAGAAACGTTACAAAAAAGGGTTATAAATGTCTAAGCCCTCGGGAAAATAACCAGCATCTTGTTCGCAGACGACAAAAATATTCTACCTCCGTCTCGCATTCCTTCATTTTTCGCAAATACTTGACAGTTTCATAGCTACAAGTAGTGGGTAAGCTGCAGTGTAGTGGGCACAAAATCAAGTGGCTCGTCGCGTGTAGGAGCGCATAGTTGTACCTACCTGTCGAAGCAGAGAAAAGATGAGAAAAAAAGCTACTCTTTCCTAGAAAAGTTCAGCTGACGAGGAGTGCCTAGTTTATCTGTCCTTAAAGTTTACATCAGAAAACTCCGGGAAACTCAAACGTATTTAAATATCTATACCCCATTTATTTTAGCATTAGACAAATAACGGCTCAATAACAACAGTTATTGTGTAATATTGTTGAAATAACTGCACTTTAGTTATTTAAAAAAAAAAAAAAATGTAAATAGATTACATTGCTTTGTATTTATCGTTTATAATTATACAAAATAACGAAAGGATTCGTCTAATGTTCTAAATGGAGAATAGTAGAGGAGAGCTCAGATTTTACGGTTATAGATTATTTTATGAATGATTTATGTTTAAAAATCTGTCTACCCAGAATGTCCTACCTTATAACAAATTAAAATCTAAAACAGCGCACGGACCCCTAAAAATGGTCCGTTACATAATTGAAAATGCCTAAAATAACCGGCGTGCGACGAGATACCTTTGCGATAACTTGACGCGAACAATTTAGATAATTTTCTTTTAACAATATTTCGTTGACACAAAGGGTTCATATTAGATTCTTTCTGAGAAGCTCTCGAGGTTGTATCGATCTGATTTCTATTGATTTTAGCGAAGGTTGACATGTGAGGTTCTTGCGATTATAACGATTTGCATGTCGCGTTTTGCGTTGGAAATTATAGAGGTGAGGTGAAATTGAATAGGAATGTGGACTGCGCATCTTTTCTTTTGTTTGTGAATGTTTAAAACGGCTTGTAAAAGAAGTGAAGCTCTTTGAGAGAGATTTTTTTTTGTTCTACTTAGGAGCCATTTTATTTTTCGGTTTAAAGTAAATGGTCAATTTTCGCATACACACCCTGGCATATTATTGTTAAATCTCCCACAAATTCGGTCCGGTCCGAATCAACACTACAAAAGTCCAGTGGGCCGAGTCTGCTATTTTCAATGAAATGACGTCTTTAAATTAGGCGATTACCAGACCTATCAAAATCAACAATTACGGTGCCAATGATCGGCCATCCCGGCACAATCGCATTAGCAGACTTGGGCCCCAGCAATGGACCTCGTACACTTAGTAAGCTAAACAGCTCCGCTCTAAATCAAATAGCTCAAGACTCTCAAATAGAAAAGCATTGCAAATATATTCGAGCCACGAAACAAGCGATCGTTCAGGGGACCGTTCGTCGCGTAATTTTGCTTTATGGCGTCATCTCGCGTAATCCCGCTGCGAATTTTACGCGTCGTTTGCGCGAATCAGTCTCGAGTTCGCGTTGTACGTAATGTTACGTGGGATTAATAATTTTCTAGTTTTACGTGGTGATAAGTGCTAATTGCTTTTGATGTCTGTTTATTTGTGTGTTTGTGTTTTGTTTGCTGATTGCTTTCAATGATTTCTGATGGAGTAATAGTGTTGTAAAAATACTTTACTATACCTTTTAGCAAGGACATTTGTGTGATAATTAACTACGTATTTCTTTCCAGAATTGACTCGACCCAATAAAATGCTTTTAAGAACATTAGTTTTCAGTTCAACCAAAATAGCTGTTAGTCTACTTAGAGAAATGGTTAAAAAGATATTTGTTTCTAGGTGGACCACTTTAGATGTTATCGTATAATATAGACTGTAATAGGTTGATTTACATGCACAGGCACTTGTCAACATTATAGAAAAAAAAATCTCTAAACATTCAGGATTTTCATAAAGATACTTCATGTTTTTTCGCCAACTTTCTCCACCATTAAGCCAAGCTGTCAAGAACACAACTGTCATGTCAAATGTACTCCAAGATTTAAATATGAGAAGATGTTAAACACTATGACAGCACAATAAACTCACAATGTAAACAGATTACAATAGTGGTATACATACAGACATACTTTCTCACTGTCCTTCGCACTGGTTCAATGTACGATACTGGCTTGCTACCGCGAGGCATAAAGTAGGAGATGAAGCGGATAATTATATTACAGAAAAAGAATTCAAGTGCACCTATCCTACAGGGTCGTTTAGATGGTAAATGGAGTTATAGACAGAAGCTCTTAGATATGTCTACTATCGTCACAGAGTGTAAGTAGTAAGTAAAGTTGAAGGCTAAAATTGCTGCCGCAATTATTATTTTCCGAGATTGTTTCAATATGGTGCTCGTGGTTTTAACGGCCCTAAAAATGTGGTTGGAGGTCGGTAATTATTCTACCGTGAAGTTTACTTAGAAATTGTATTGTTAGAGTCGCGTCGCACCATGGCGTCCCGCCTGTCTGCACGAGGCTTGACTCCAAAGCTTAGCCCTCAAGGCCATTTTCTGGTTGGCTTTCCGGAAATCCTAGAATTTTAGTCGCTTTATGATGCAGAATGGTTCTGGCCGCTTTTATGTGGTGGTTATCTATCAGTACCAATATTTCCCAACAATGATTACACTGACATCTCTTGAACTCGATTTAGAAGTTCTAATCGCGTTTAGTTTCATTGGTGGAATTGGAACTGTCAGTGTAAAATTCCATAACAGTTTTGACATTGAAAGCACTTGAACTCGGTTTAGATGTGTTGAACGCGTTCAGTTTCGTTGGTGAAATTCGCACTTAATTTCATTTTCCGCTACTTCTTTCTTTCCAGCATCAACTCCTATCTTGTCCCAAACCCTCAGATAGCTGCAACGATAGCGAGTTATCTGGATCGGCTGCCAAGGTGCGCACTACCAGACTAGTCGACGACGCACGATAACACTGTTTTTATTTCGGGAACTAAACATTGACACGGGATTCCCGCGTGTGTGCGTGTTTGATCAGCAGTACAGAGTCTGATAGATACGAACTAGATGTGGCTCGTGTTTCGAACGCGTGTTAAGGTTCAATTTGGGATGAGACCCAGATTTAAATCTTTTCATAATCGTTACCTTATGATACAAGATAGTTAGCTATCTCGTTAATTTATTTTAAAACATATCATTTACTATGTTGTTTACCAGCGATGGTTAATGTTTTAACAGACTAGGCTCGTACACACTGGCGCGATATCGCGGGCGCGACAAGGGTAGCGCTGTCTGTCGCTCCTGCGATATCACACAAGTGTGTACGACCCGTCACTTTAACATTATAATTTTTAGGTATACCACAATAATGTAAGAATAGTAATAATTATGCTTGTTATAAGTCATAATCGAGATTAGGTGATCATCATAAGATTAGTCACGCCTACAAACTGTAAATATAAACATTAAATAACTATTAATCAACCTAAATGAGTCACATTAGGTTTACTTTCCAACATATTGACAGATATTTAAAGGAAATAGATGCCAACAGGAAAAAAGTGTCTCGTTTTATAAGTCTTAGTGGATTTAGTCGAAAAATTTGGTAGTATTATGACAATATATCAGTCTTTCTGTACTCGTTCAAATAAATCGTGATAGATTAGGAGTCATTGTCCGCTTCATCAACCGGTGAGTTGTCTAGATATCGATCTACACAGACAAAAAAAAACCTAGTAAATAATCCAAAGTCCACAAATCCATTACCATCAGAAAGCAACACTTTTATGAGAATAACATTTTTGTTATATAACCGTTTTTTCTTTCTCTAATCTTAAAATATCCATTTCCATCTCTCGTCCAATCTCCGTTTCTACAATCATAATTCATTCTTTCTCAGAAAGAATCATTCTCGTTGAATATTAACCGATCTAGGGATAATCCTACCTATATAAAATTCTGTACTAGATCTTTTGGTGTCGGACAATAATTGCCTCTAAGCTGATTCTTTGGAATGAGAAATTTTAATATAATATTCTTTTGATATCCTACCTAGTCTCGTTGAAAATGATTCGGTGTCAGACTGCTTTGTGATATTGTTATATTTATAGAACTTAGTCTTTCAGTTGTGTCTATTGGATGTTCATTTTATCTTGCTTTTATGGTATTAGTATTTTACTTCGTTTTACCTTGTCTTCTAGTTTCGCCTTGTCATAATCTTTATTTCACCTAGGTAATGCTGCTGTGATGCTAGATGCTCAAAACCAGTTGAAGTGGCGATGCTTAGTGGGATGCCTATGTCTGCTGGACATATACAAGCATCGTGAAAGTATTTTCCAATCAATACTAAATAAGGGTCTCAAAACAAATATCTGTGTGCGGTGGTGGAAATAATGCAAGTTTTTTTTTTTTGTTCATTTTGAAACTCGTTTAACTTGTAATGTTGTTGTCTATGGCCCTTTTCTAGATCACTGCGAAATTATTATCAGTATGCAAATGGAACAAATTCTCCTATCGAACTGGTTCAGGCCGGCCTCTATCTATCGCAAACCGGTTGTGTTTATACAAATGTAGATGCGAAAAAATGTATGTTAGTGAACAACAATTTATAATTAGTATTAACACAGGTGTTAGTGCAGTCAGCGCAACGTTAAGCTTGAATTAAATAGTTCCTTCATCCTACTTCCATTGTTTGTTGTTTTTTAAACGTTGTATTGTTTTTAATTTTGCTTTTTAGAATTGATTTCACTCATCAACAAGATTAATAATATGCCTTTCGCTTTTAAAAAAGTTAGTATGATGTCATTCCGAAATTGGACTTTTTAGGTCAATCTTTATTTAAAGATGTTAGATATGGCAATTCTTCCAACATACTCTGATTTTTTTTATCATAACTGACCAGGAGCGTTTGTATCTTAAGGCGATTTATAGGTAAATTGTATCATATTGGCATTTGTACTAATAATATCAAAGTGATGATCATGGAACCTCCAATACCTATTTTCTGAAATACCTTCAGTTTCCTGTCCAGGTATTCCAACTATTGTCTCTTCTTCAACTAAGTTACGAGGATAACAAATTATCCTCTCCGTCTCGCCGTACATTCGTGTCGCTTTCCTCAAAGTCCCAATTTCAGACACATCTGTGCAAATTAAATAATTCAATGCTGTTGTGGAATCTGGACAGTTAATTGACAAAGTGACCACGTCCAGGGTCTGAAGGGTCGTACCCTCATAATCAGTGGACAATATATTTGTGAAGGAACACCTGGTTCGATGAATAAATTGAATGCTGTTACTGGAATTAGTGGCTAAGAGAGATTGGCATGGGACATAGTGGCTCGGGTTCTCTAATATACAGATATACATGGTTATTGGTTACATGTAAGCAATCCATTAAGGGGATGTAGGAGAGGACATTTGCAATCAAAAGACCCCCATGAGGCCCTACCATCAACCATTTTCGAGTAATTTCAAATTTTATATTTTAAAATGTAAGAAATAAAAATATAAAATGTAGTCATTAGGTTGTAAATGACCTCTCCTACATCCCCTTAATGGATTGTCAACATATAACCAATAACCCTGTATTAACTTTGTTTCTGTTGTTTCTGTCGTTCAAAAGATAAAACTATTTCGCCTAATAAATGGCAGGTGAAATGAAGAACATTTAATTTTCATATTTACTTAGGTATACAATCTTCTTTCGAAAATTATGAAAATGTGTCGTTAATATTTGTGTGACTAAGGGCGGATTTGACCAAACAGGAATCAATGTAATCCGCGGAATAAGCCTTCCCTTCCGAATAAATTTTGATTTTTTGAGAGTTTCTCCATACAAAAACTGTCACAAGTAAATATTATTCTGCGGAAAAAAAAAAACCTGTTTGGTCGAATCCGTGCTAAGACATTAATAGCTGAAAATACTGCTCTTCTATTTTATTTTCCTGGTTGTGATTCCAAAATACTTAAGTTTACAGCTGTATTCATTGATAATTATATCTAACTACCGATATCGATTTTTTTTTGTGACTATCCTGGTCGCTAATAGACAAAACTTTTCTTCTTTTCTGTCAAACATTACACAATGTTTTTCGAAGATTATCATGTCATTTGCATACTTAGCTGCAAACAGTGATATTTTCAATGCCTTTAAAAAGTTTATTTTTCAATTATTTAAAACGATTACACGCGTTGTCATGATGACGTTTAGTTTATTCCCTTCATTGAAGCACAAAAGTATAAATCAAAAAATCTAATTGTAAATTCATGTTTGATACGTTATTACTGTAAGGAAAATAAACTACAATTCAGGAAAAAGAACTCTGGAAAGCTAATAATAAGTTGTGTTTTTGTCCTTGCGGTACGTATGAGTTTTGTAGTAGCATCGTTCGATACTGAAGTTGGTCTCAAGCTTTTATGGTAGATATTAATATCTTTGTTCTGACTATATAAAGGCTTCCGCAGACAGGCGCAACAAGACAGCGCGCCGCGACAGCGCGACGCGACTCTAGCAGAAAAATATCAGATCTATGAAATTTTCATGGAAAGTGTTCTACCAGAATCGCGTCGCACGGTCTCATTGCGCCTGTCTGCGGGAGCCTTAAGTCATTGATAAAGCGGTTGTTGTTCATTACTGAAACAATTTTCACGACACAGTCCGGTCAGCGTAGTGGTAGAAACTAGATAATAACATGATAATAAGTTTAGAGTTATGTAATTTATTTTCCTAACTCTAAACCACACGAAACTATCTGAAATCTTTTAAAACAGAACTCTGTTAAAAGCCTCGGTTCTTACCATCAAACGAATTTTATAGCTCATTAAAGATATTGCACAAGGAAAGAAAACATGGACCACTTTTGCACCTCATAAATAACTGGCCTAAAACAATCCACTACAAAGTGACCACGGACGCCAGAGTGTATCGGCACAATATTTGTGTAGTTTCGTCTTAATCCCAGGGTCTGACGCGAGCGATAAATATTTATTGCCACTAAACGTGAAAAGGTGGAAGATATAAGCGGCAGCGGATTGATCAGGTTCTAAATCAGAGCTTGGGGCGAACACCAGTTAAACGCAGGCGATTAAACTAAGATTATAATTTAATAGAGACACAGTATTGCACTTACATGTCCGTTACGTAGCATAAAAGAGCAGTTGTCATCAATGTCATCTTTAAATGACAGTTCTTTGACAATCACATTCTGAAACATCAGTTACGTGCACAAACTTCAACAGACAGAAGGTACTTTGCTTTTTTTTGAAGTCTTACAAAAAATAATACTTGCCAGAGCAATATTGATAGCCTTTGACCAACTGTCATTCATTTGATGGTGTGAGCCTTTTGTCTAGTTTTGGCTCTTGTGTATTAATCTGTGTCAAATGACTCACATAGTCTATGCTATTGTTTTGATGTCACAAGTTTCAGTAACCTTTCATTTGGTAATACAATCTTTAACTGCTTTATTTATTTAACCGTCGTATTTTCAATAAAGGACCACAGCCTGTGGGTACAGTCAAATAAGCTTACTTCCTCTTCCAAAATTTCTGTAGTATCCGTTTTTTTTTAAATCTTTGTCGGGATACCATCATTTTATACCAAATGGGTCTTTAAAGGTATTTTTCAACCGTGTACCTGAGTTTATTTCAAGACAAGTGTCACCTCGAGTAGGTGTGTGACGTGAGTCTCGATTAAAAGGTAAGTAACAAATCGAATCTTTCAAACGTGAACCTTCATAAAAGGGTCCTGAGACCCTGCAGAGAGAGCCATCGGAACATTATGAAAACCTGCGACGCCTCTGCGCCAAGTTTTTTCCAACTTCCAGTTTCTTTCTGATGCGGTCAATGGAGTCATTACGTGATTGTATCCTTTTTAGCTATTCATTCCTCATTGCACTGGTTACTTACATATGTAACCATGCCACTACTCTCATCGCCAGCATGACTGGGTCCATATCCAGTCATGCTGCGATGAGAGTAGTGACATGGTACAAATGGATGGGATGGTACAGACCAATCCAATGATTGTCTGTGGTTTTACCACAGTATGCGGGAGCGCGCGCGGGCAAAGACATGATTAGTCTATATTTCAGTTCGGAGGCGATCAAGTACGGTGTCATCCAACATACGATTACGGTATGTCATTTTACTATTAAAGTTTTATAACAATCATAATTATTTTGAAAAATTAATGAAGAAAAATCATGTAACTGGATGAGTGGCGCATCATAAGTTGAACTACGTTTGCATACTAGCAGATATCCCTGGTAATTATTGTCATTAGTTTCATGTTATGATTAATTTTGTATTTTAAAGCTAAATAGTTAATTCGTCAACCTTCCAACTTGTACCAAACATGAAGATATAAAATCTATTTGTGTGGTACCCGTTGATTTGTCTGTAGATTGTACAGTAATTGTAAGACCCCTTCCACCGATGTTATCAGCATAATGGAGAACATTTGTTGAGCTTTCCAAGATGCCTGATTGACTAAGTTCTATTAATTGTGCTCCGGAATGGAACCACAATTGTTTGAACCTCAACGTTTCTTGATAATTGAATGTTTAATTTTAAATGGTCATGGTTTCAAGGCGATTTAGTTGTCTTTATCTTCCGTGAGGCTTCACTGGGAATTGATTAAGTGTCTTGATTGTATTTTGCATTAGAGGAAAGTAGCTTTAGAAGTTTATTGTCAGTATCATCAGCATCGTCTATCATTTCAGAAAGTCATACTTAACTATCCCAGAGAACTGTTCTTCAATGTAACGTGTTAATGAAAATAATTCATCTCAATTTCATGTAACAGCATTTAAATATCAGCTATTCTCATATTTACCTCCTCAACTAAACTAATTATGCCTGTACAAGGAGTGGGTTCACCCTAATAGTTCAATAGTTCAATGCGATTGAAATTGAAGTCACGACCTTTACCAGTCAATGGCTTAGCCGCTGGGTTATTGTCACTTAAAATTATTAATATCCCATTAGTACAAATTATTGCTGTAATTTAGACATTAATGTCCAGTTTTTATATAACTTTTATTGTAATACAAGCAGTTGATATAATCTAACTTTTATTTGGTGCGTGAAAAGAGAAAATTAGTTCTTAAATATTATTAGAAATGTTTGTGTACTTTTTGCTTTTTTAACATAACATATATAGGTACTGTATTTTTTCCCCTTTGAGATCTCTTTACATAAAACTAGTGTAGTGATATTAATTGTTAGTCCTTTTGTGTTTTTGTTGTTTTCTATAGGCAGACAGGAAGTAGAATACTGTTGGTATTCTGAAGGTTTTTGCAGAGAGGCTATATATCTACAATGGATAGGTTTATAACATGTCAGATGTGGGCCTTGATAAATCTGCCTGTGATTGTGGTTTTTTTTTGTTCTACTGACATAATTACGTGCGTGTTAGTATTACTAATTACTCACGTAATTTCTAATACTAGCACGCTATACACGCTATATAGGTATAGGCCTTCGATGCCTGAAAGTAAAAGTTTTTGACTTACTCAACTTATTTATTTGTGTCTTAATAAGTACGATAACATGTTAGCTTCCACAAATTCTTAATGTTTTAAGGATTAATATTTTGAGGAATCTATAATAAGTACGATAACATGCTAGCCTCCAGAAATTCTTATTATTTTAAGGATTAATATTTTGAGGAATCTATAATAAACGTACGATAACATGTTAGCTTCCAGAAATTCTTAATATTTTAAAGATTAATATTTGGAGGAATCTAACATGTCATCGGTATCTAAGTTTCAAATAAAAACACACCCTTGTGCTTGTGCCTCTGTTAATAAAGGTTTAGATAACAATATCTCACTACAAGTACAAATTAAAACATAAACATATTACATATCTTATCGAAACAATATCAGTTCAATAATTATTGTTTGTCTAGTCTCGAAGATTAAAAGTCTGACATTCATCTGTACCTTTATTTATAAGTTCTATAACCCTGACTGCTGATTATGTTTGATCGGTTGGTCAATATTTGTTTAGTTTTGTAGCAATAATTATAATATTCATATTTTTATCGTTTAGCTTAGATTAGGGTTCGGTGTTTTATATGTATATGTTGTGAAATACGATACAAGTATTAAATTTTGTACCTATGTTTAATATTCTTTAGAATTTGAGGCTTCAAAGCATTTTGAGAATTATTTAATATCACCGTCAATTGAAATGACATAGTAATCAGAACAGGTATCCAAGATAGAATATAAGTAAGACAAAAGAAAATAAACAAATAAGCTTCGAAAAAAATAATTTCCTTTCTTATTTCGGGTTCGTCGTCTATCAGAAACATCAAAACATGCCACCTGTCAACCTACGAATAAAATACAGAAAAGTCATAACAAGCTTTTCAGAATCATTTCTTGGAATAAATATACAAATCTTCACAAATCACAATTTCATAGAACAACTGAAAACGGATAATCATAGCGACATATTGCTTCCTTCCACTACTGTATTCAATTCTAAACTTTAGCTTGAAGCTGGGAAAGTAGATATTTGAACAACTAAACTCAAAATTGGATTTAAAAATCTAACGCGTTCTAAGAAAGATGTACGATACTACGTTGATGTTTTAATGATATTAAAAGATTATGGTTTCTGGTTAAATCTATTATAGTTTTATGTTTCAGTTATTGTACGAAATTAAAGGAGAATTGGAGTCTTGTCTAAGAATAGATCTTTTTTTTATGTATTAGGTGTTGTAATAGGGCCTTGTTTTGTTTATGATTCTGGTGCAGGATGTGACATATGGTTTCCTTCTCTCCATATTTCATGGACAGCATTATCTATACATATTATAAAATTAAAGTCGCTTTCCTTGTCTGTCTGTATGACCGCGTGGTTCTTCTAAACTGCGCAACGTATTTTGATGCGGTCTTCATCATGATTTTGAAAATGTATTCTGGAAGGTTTATATATTATGTTTAATGCATTCATATTAAACTGACTTAAGTATAAAAAAACGATGTTTTATCAAGTCGTGAAAACCGTGCGAAGTAGGGGTGGCTCGCTAGTCTTTAATAAATAGCTGACAGACTTTCAAACTTATGTAAACTGCTTTGATTAGCTGTCTAAAGTAACATAAATATCCAATCAAATCACATGCTTGACATCTACATCTACATTTAAGCCAATTTGCGTGTATATTACACATTTGTGTTATAGCCCCTCTACTTGACGCTAAAAAGGATCAGCAAACTCTTCACGGTATCCTTAATCGAGATCTTTAGCAGAATAAACAGCTATCGGCTATATCAATAGCCTTTCTATAAGAGCTACCTTTGTAGCCCGTAGCCGACCTCCTCCTGCCGCCGCTGACTTTCGTTTGTTTTTCTTCCCCCGAGTCCATTGTCGCAGGTGGCGATACCCGTACTCTACAGGGCGTTACAAAATGGTTTAATATTTAATTGTGTTATTCACGTTTAAAATGTTAATACGCAATTAAATACATATTAGCTTAATATAGGAAAATAACATTAATTAAAATTATGGTTATCTGCTATAAGGTATAGGTCAGTCTCCTTAATCTTAAGAAACTGTACTATTTGGTATTTGTGTACTAAATAAAATTGTGTTATTATTAAACTATAACACTTACTGTTTTCGATCTCCTTAAGATTGATTTTTAAAGACCATCAGGGCATTATGTTACTTAATGTTTTTTTTATTTTTTATATATTTTATTCAGGGAACATACAGCTAAGTTCAGTGTTCTTAAACAATATAAAATTGACAATGACTTAAACAAAACACGAAAAAAAAAGGTCAGCACGAAATATATGTACATCATAATAGACATAGACATTTATTTCCCTTAGACATTTCTTGTGACGAAAAATTATAATTAACTAATAATATACCTAGCGAATTCGCAGGCTTAGCGATAAATGTTTGTGTTGGTGTTTCCCAGCCAAACGGAACCTAAACACATTCTTAAACCTTTAAACCCAAGTCACCTGAGATAAATCAGCCTACAATCCAACTTAATAATTAAATGAAACGAAAAACATCAACCTGTATACAAACATTACTAGAGCGCGCACCAAACCAACGCTGGACGCAATTAGCAGGTACATTGAAATCGCATTATTGGACGCCACGCGAAAAGGATCAGCCTGTAGATGTTTTTTTTTTGTGAAAAAGAAGTAAGTACGGGTTTTAGAACGGAAAACTTTACGAGTTTGCAGTCAGGATACCTGATGGTTCGTCATCTTCCTGGTTTTAGGGACCAATTAGGGATGATCCTTTCGCTATGATACCAATTTCATTGAGAATAGCCGTAAAAAATAAAATAAAACATCTTTGTAAACCGTTTTATCAGTGCTACTTCCTATAATTGTATACTAACCGATCTATATATCTCTCACACAATCTATCCTTGTTCTAGTATATGTATAGTAAAAATTGAAATGGTTTTCAACATCAGTCGTGTTCTTCGAGTCATTTTTAATGGCTGTCTCTTCTTCGTCCTTTCTTTCAAGTCTTCTGTTCCATTTCAAAAAATTCATTTCAAAAAGTCAATAACAGAGAAAACTTTAAATTACATTCAAAATCACTATCAAAACCGTGGCCATTATAAAAATTATTAACTAGCATTAAAGCAGAAAACTTTTTAGCCCAAAGTTCAATTAGCTTATACTGTTGATTGCGAAGTTTTATCACGACTAACTTTTAAGGGGCTTAGCAGTCAGTTCTTGGACAGACTCGCTTAGTATCGATTCAGGTAGAACTCTGCCTAGACTCATTGATTTTAGTGGGTAATAGATTTTTATAGCTTCTTTTATGTCAATCCAGGGAGTACTAAACGGATAAGTCGTTAGACTGACTATTGAGGATAGTGTGTTCGACCTCCAGCCGCTGCATTTTATTGATCTGCAACAAACATTGAATACAATATTAATATTTAAGCTAGGAAGGGTGATAAAAAATATATTGAGTAGATTTGATTCAAAAGGCAAGAGGCTTCCATACGATTTCTATTCGTAATTCCATTAGTTTTAACAGATAGCTTTTCACAGCAATTTATTTTTCTACAACTAATAATATTGTTTATACCAATATTTTTAAACTTAGATTTTAGTAAAACATTATTTTAAAACTGTAATTTTAACTTAATTATGTTACTAAAATCTAAGGTTAGTGTAAGTAATAATTTCTTGTGGGTTAGCACCGCATGCCGTATGTAATAATTGCGCCACAAACACTACGAGTATACTATTTAATACTAAATACTTTCATGCAAAGCCAATTTTTTTTTAAATCTTCTTTTTTTAATTTATAAGAAGATATAAGTAGCTCACATTTGGAACGTTACAAAGTTAGATGTAGAAATGCTATCGGTAAAGACATCAAACTAAACGTACCTCTCTAAATCAATTGTAAATACAAGCTGTCAATTCAGTACCTTACAATAAAGACCTTAGTTCTTCCTGACGCGTTTAATATTCCACTTATACCTTAAATTGTCTCGTTTTCAAGATATATCTGCTGCAGACCTACCTATTGTACCCCGAGGACATACAACTGGCCGTGCACATAGGCTATTATTTAGAAATCAACACTCAATTGATTAAGAACTTTGTCCTGGAACTTATAAGACTCAAAGTCCAGGTCAGAAAAAAAGCTTTCGGAAGCTTTTCAGCATACATTCGAAATCCAACTTAGCTTTCATCCAAATAAGGTTTAAATTTGTTGTTTTTTAGGATGGGTTGCACCGTTTCAGTTTACCACGGTTATCGACATTGGATAAAGGGCTGGCCATTAATCGTACTAAGATAATATCAGCTCAGTAATCGCAGATTGCTAAATGCTCTGTTAGTATGCCCGTGCGGTGTCGATGGACCTTAGTATAAGATGATACATTTTGACTTACCGGATTTTGGGTTAGCAAAAAATCTGTTTGGTTTTGTACCTTTTTCGTAGCTTATTTATAGAACTGAAATGAAGGAAAATGTTAATTTTAAGGCAATCAAGTAATATTGAAGATAGAGTCTGTACTATAGCAGTTAAGCGTTATCCTGGACGAGGTATAGGATGTTCAAACTGATGGTGGAAGGTAGATGACCAGCACCCTAATTGCGTAATATACGATCAATCACAATATCAATCTTTTTGAAACAGATTGCTAATTCATTGCTTCATAAGTTCGAAAAAAATCTGCTCAACAACGTAAATAACGCAATGAATGTGGTTGCACTGCCAAAATTAAACAGTCTTAATCGTTTACGACAATTTGTTATATAATTAGATAGCAGTTCAAGCTCCTCAAGTTGACCCTCCTGATAGGTATTAGGACAAATGCCGACCAAGAAGATGTTTTTATGACCCAAGATTCTTCCCGAAGAGCTCCTTAATTCCATTGATTCTATCTTGATACATTGCATTTCTGAAAACTCAGTCATACTCATAAAACTAATGTTTAAAGATAACTTTATCGAATCGTTAGCTATTTAGAGTATAACAGAGGACCTCTGAAACTGCACGAGTCGTGTCATGTTTTTTAAAATTACTAAGAAGATCAAGCGAGATTTCCAGCCTTTTGCGTCTTATTTTTTCACCCTATATGGCAAAACGACATCAGCCAATTAGCTATAAATATACTCATATATAATTAGCATATAACCTTATTTATAACACGTTTATCGACAAGTGGAAACGGTTCAACATCTCAAACAGGTCGTGACTTGCTCGGGACATGCTCCAGCCTGTCTATCCGTATGTCCCGCCCAATCTCCGTAACCTTGAATAGTGGAGAACGTTCGTTTCTTTTGTAACTAGTGTTTGCATCTGAGTTTGCGTACCTATGTAGGCATTGGTTATTGTGCTTTTGAACTGGTTTTTTCTAAGAGCTGAGAATACATCTTTACTCCACACCACACAACGACAATGATGCATAAAATGTCCGAGTACACAGGCTTTTGCCCACTGCTTCTAAACTATCCCACGGAAACGTAATACCGGAATAAAAAGTATTCTATGTCCTAACTCGGGACTCAAATTTCATTCAAATCCGTTCAGTAGTTTTTGCGTGATAGCGTAATAAACAAACAAACTCACTTTCGCATTTATAATATTGTTAGGATGGCTTAATATCACGCGGAGTTTTGCTAGCTAATTTAATTTCACCCTGAATACTGAAGATGATAACGATTAGAGGACCACCTAACTCACCTAACTCATCCCAATCTATTAAACATGCAGCTAGCTGGTTTACATTAGCCAACCAAGTAAGTAATTATAAGAACAATTTTATAAAAAGAATTCTAACAATTTTAGAGCAACCATTTTCCTTAAAGACTTCGTTGAACAGTTCAATTCCGACATCATACGATGCGTTTGTGTCTTTTATGACACATGCATCACTGATGCCTCATTACATTTGCTATGTTCTACACTAAGCGGTTTGCATTAAGGTGGATGCCATCCAAAGTAGCCCGCGAAATTCAAATTTTCTTACGTTTTTTGCAATTTTCAGGTCAGTAACAGGTTTTATGTTGATCTAAATATGATTCGCGGCCGTATCAGATATTTAAAAAGCTTATCTTATTATGGATTCATCTTTCTTCTTCTCTCGTATTACTTGAAGGTATACTCTTACAATATGAATGATCACATTCACACAATCAAGATGACACACATTCAATCCCAATCTGGATGATTTTGAAGGATATTGCCAATCCACTGCTTCATATGTTCGAAAAATGTCTCTGCTCAACCACGTAAATAACGCAATGAATGTTGTTGAACTGTCAAAAATGAAAGCCATTGCTACTGTAAGTGTGTTACGCAATTACCGCGTTGGACTTATGGTCTACTTAAGTATTAGCACTACCTCTTTTGATGCAGTTCATTATTATCGTTCAGAAAGGCTTCTGTAAACCTAACTCAATTTCCAAATTATTAAAATCCTAGGTCATTTAAAATAATTACATAACTTTTTTTAAGTCCAAGTTCCATTGTTAATTTTTTTTTAACAGTGTCAGAGTTCTTTAACATTTTAATACATAATCAAAATATAAAATAATAATAATTGACTATGCACAATTTGATCATCAGTCAATCACAAACTACTCATCCTACTTCGAACGAATCTCTCACGTTTTTTATTCCATCGTTATAATATTAAATAACACGCCTCAACATTATAATTTTCCCGACATCAATGCATTACCATAAAAATCCTGGCACAAAAATATTTAACACAAGCATTATTGTGCATCCAGCTAGGTATCCTGCAGGTACCTGGCACAATAAGAGCACTAGATGGGCCACCAATTAACATTATGTTGGACTGACAGACAGAAAAAACATTAACTGATTTTAGTAAAGGACTGGATGTACCAGGATTCTGATTTAGTCAGAAATGATTTCTATGATATCGTTGAAGTGAACCTTTGTTGTTAAGGTTTTTTGTTGAATTCAGTGACAAATAGGCATTCTTATACATAGATTGACAAGTGGGTAATTGAAATATTCATATCAACAAGTAGGTACTGTAGGTAGGCCATTAATAATGCAGCTTCAATGTCATTTTTTTTTTTCATTCGTCTGTAATTATTTCTTATTTCATTTGGTCATAATCAAGAAGATTTTGTAGACAATTAAAAATAAGTTCTGCTGATATATTTGACATGACATATTATCAGCTAACAGCTTACAAACTATAACTGTTATCTAAACCACTAAGAAGGTTACAAAGATACTATTATTTTTCACTTTTCTCATTTTTTAACTCACAAATAATATTTAGTTAAATAGTCCGTCGAATTTTGAGAAAAGTGTCACAATTAGCTTGCTAACATGTCCTTAGCTTGTTGACACATGAATGCCATCTTCACAAAAACCATAGAATAATGTTGAAGATTGCAAGGTACAATTGACAGTAGCCCAATTTTGACAAAATTGCTCTTCAAATCTTTGTTTTCTTTTTTTAATTGTCTGGCTTTTGACATAAATATTTTCGTTCTACCTTTTTTATCTGCTCATGAAGCCACATCTAGCACATTGTATGTCCGCGTGACTCTCGACCACGTAGGCTCGAGCGGCAAAGACCTGAGGCCAAGGACACGAGTTCGATGCTCGGTGAATAACATCATGTTCACTGCACCCAGCGAACGGTGATGCATTGAAAAATCACTCGGATTGTTTACAGCACTGAAATGAGGTTTTATTTCAATAGGCTTCTATAGTCTTTAAGGGTTTTTTAGTAAACTCGGCTTGGGTAGTGATTGATCGGTAATTGGTGTTTTTTAATGACATATCATTCATCACACGTATTTTCGTCCTTTTAATGACATATATTTTTTAGGGTAAGTAAATAGACTTTACAACTTTTACTGCAGGTACTAAATGTATTAGGAGTGGGTTCAATTTTAACTTGTAACGTCACACTCACGAGCCTGGAGCTTGAGTTCTTGAGCTGACATCCATTGCAATATAAGGAGATCCATACACATGCTAAATTTTATTGCAATTCAAACGAAGTAGAAATGGTTGTAGATAATTTTTCAACGAATTAAACTGCAAGATTATATTTTTTTATACATTTATGTAAAAAAAACTAAACTAAAATCTTGTAAACGGTACTAAATCTATTTGCTTTAATCCCTCCAAGTAAAGTTGTTTATTATGACTGGTACAGATTTCAAAAGATCGGATTTTGACCTTACGGTCGGTCAAAGACTTAGGCTTTACGCAAATAAATGCCCCTTGTAAAGTGAGTGCATCTATATTAATGAGTTCTATAGTTATTCAACTTACTGATTCTCAGTATTTTGTCTTGTGGTGAAGACTTGTTTTACTTACTTTTGAGTGCGGTTGTTGAACGGTGGGGTCATAGGTTCGATGCCTAAGTCGGGCAGTGGTAGGTAATGTGTTTTTAATAGGATTGTTTCCTTTATGCGGTCTGGATTTGTGCCCAGCATAATAGAATAAAATGCTTGTTTTATTACATGGAATTTAAATATTACGTCGAAATGTGGTTGTATCATCACTCGACTCACCCCCTCGGGGAATACAGGGGTGATGATGTATTTTCTGTTCAAGTTTCGTTTCTACCTAGTCTTTAACTCTTTATCTAGGACCGAACCCCTAAATTAAAAAAATGTAATGTAGAAGTTTTTAGGGGATGTTTTTTAAAGGTTGTGCATTTAGAAAGTTACTTTAGCCGTTTTCGAGTACCTAAAAATAATTGGGATTTTCGGCGGATGTCTCCACCCGTACTCCAGTAAGCTTCTGCACTAATTTACGGGCACACCGGGTCGTCGCACCGCCTACAGAGGGCCATCCCACGCTGTGTCTGGGCTTCATGTCTGCTCCTAAACGACCGAAATCGAGCGCTCGCCGCAGCTTCGGCTAAGTTCGGCTCTCGACCGAACTTCGTGTCATATTCGTAAAGGCTTTTAATGGAAGATGTTGAACTGTGTTGCACTAACAACATTTATGATTAGCACGTAATGTATGTGAAACTTGAAGGAAATCAGAAGGAGGATAGATATAGAAGATTTTTTTACATAGACATCTACCGACAGTTTAAAGTCGGTTTTGACAGCTCCAATGGCGCAGTGATTGAGCGATTGGTTTCTACGTGCTTGGTCACGGATTCAAATCACATTTCTATGGTCGGCAAATCGTTCCAGTTCAGATTGTTGTAGCATTATTATACGGATATTTTTATAATCATCCTTGAGGCTATAATGCCAATAGTCATAACGCTAAACACCAGTCAAGAAAATAGGTACTTTTCCAGGAATCGATCCCGTAACATTACCCTCCACAATCAAATTGGCTCCATAATAACTACTTACTTCCATAATATTTTAATAAAAACAAACCCGCTAATTTGCAAATTACGGCAAAGCGCCACGCGTATTTCATAATTAACTTTAAACGCTTCCTTATGGCTAAGAGGAACCGACGGGTGATATAAAACTACTGCAGGATGTTGAACCGGTAATTACATCATATCTAATATTAGTGGCAGTTTTATGATGTCAATAGAGATGGTCAGGAGTAACGCATTAGACCTGTATACCCAAGAGTAGAGATATCTACAATAGCTGTCGTGCTGATTTTTTCTACTTATTCATTGGTCAAGTGCTCGTAAGCACTACTGCTTATCATGAGGTCTCCTGGGTCGGGAAAAGTGTTACTGGGTTTTTCTGTCAGGAATTTTTCAGTAGCAGCCCGGAGTCTGACTTTTGGCCCGGTTGCAGTCAGTAGACTCGCCCCCGATTACATGGCTTAAACATGACACACACCTCATGACACACTTTACCAACATGACGTACACCTCTGCTTAACCCTTTCCGCATTACAGGCGTGATGTTATATTATGTTTTTGTTTAACTAGGGACTTATACAATCGCAACGTTTAGTCCCAAATTATGATTGGACCCTAAATACATCCTGCTAAGGATCCATTATATTCGGGCCATGAACCTGAACAGACTCTTCGCAACATCACCATTTTTGGTTGTTGATTCATAAATTGATTGACAAAAGGTGTGCCTGCCCAGGGTGCCGAAGGTATACTCAAAATCGTCACATTCACGCGGTTAATTTGCAGATTCATCAGAGTACCATTACCTGTTTATGTCTTTTGTTTTTATTATATGTTTCTTCGTCTGTGTCGTGTCGATGGCACGACAATGTATAACATTTTGTTGGCCTAAACCATCGGGTTATTCCGTTTATCCACCCCAAAAAATCCACCCTTATAGGCTTAGGCCGGATTCTCGGACATACGTTTCCGAGTATCCTTCACCTTAAGCTGGATTTTTTGGAGTGGATAAACAGAATAACCCAAAACTTTGCAAGTTCCACGACATCATCGGTTGCAGCATAGTGGTCGCTAGGGTTGCATTTTTGCATTTGCATTTGGTGGGACATACTTTGCGCCACAGTTCCACATCCACACCCTGTCTGTTTATTAACATAACATCACGCCGGTATTCCCCGAAAGGTTAGGCAGAGGTGTACCTATAGTACCTAAACCCACATTTCGCCAGTTATGTATAAGTCCCATGTAATAGGAAGCGAGCCTATTACCATCAACCGGGCACAAACCCAGACTCCGGGCTGCTACTGAGGTACTGAGCAATTCCAGATGGAAAAACCCAATAACACTTTGCCCGACCCGGGAATCGAACCCAGGACCTGAAGCTCAGCAGTAGCGCTTGCGACCACTAGACCAACGAGGCAGTCTATTTTGTTATTATGCTCGTATTGACCACTCTCATGATAAATGATGATTTAATTGACACGTTTACGGAGAAGGAACGTATAGCCCTCGTTGTGTACAAGTCTTTACATCGTAAAATCAATTAGTTATGCGAATGTTAATGATTATGATCAGTTGATTTATTACGGGAGGTTGATTTCATCGACTGATTTCATACCTGCCTCAGTATATAGTTTAATCACGAATAAATTAAATTATGGACGGTAGTAAAAAATATTCGAGTCATTGTATGTTGGTGTAATTATCTACTCGGAGTTAATAATAATTGTGACTTCTTATGTTAGCATCATGACATTTAATTCCTATAGTGTGGATGTGGATTACTATGGATCTAGAAGAGTTGTCAAAATTATTTATGTACCAAAACAACCTATTATCAAATCAAATCAAATCAAATCAAATCAAATCAAAATATTTTATTTCACATAAACCTACATGGGCACTTATAAAACGTCAGAATCTAGGTGCACGGTTCCAATTGGTCGTTTCCTATGGAGAAGAGCCGGCAAGAAACTCCACGGTTACTCTTTTAAAAATAAATGGGTTTTACAATGCTTTAAAAAATGTACAGTTTGAATAGGTATGCGAGGACAGCGTAGGCCTGTCAAAAAGATACTTAAAAAAAATAGAAAATAGTCTGCAAATCGACGGTCTGTTGTGCCTACAACGTTCTCACATTCACAAAATTACGTACTGTAAAGCTTTAGTTTTATAGGAAAGCGGTTCTTTCGTATTATAACTATTAACGACCGTCATCGTCATGAAAATCTGTCATCTTCGATAGTATTTGACATTAAGGTGGCAAAAAACGTTCTGCAGGACAACCCAGCTGTTACCGTTCACCCGTTCCAAAGCTTTCGTGTCCAATATTTAACAGTAAAATAGGATCACACGTCAATATCACTCTAAAACAAATTCTGCATACAACTGAATGCAATCCCAAAATTTTACATATTAAAAACTTATATCATTGAACGCCGTGTGAACGTGGACTAACAGAATTGTAATAATGTTCAGCGCAACTACCTCTTTGGTCAGGGTTTCGATCGTAATGATGCCTGGCTGTGTTGCGGTTGGATGCTGCGACGGTGAGGGTTGTTCTTGGCATGAAGATACCGCCATTTTTCAATCGTGGTGTCACCACTTTAGAATTTCTAGGGAATGCTTCAGAAAAATCTGTGTAATACCGATACGTATATTTTTAAAACACCGAACGATAGACAAGTAGTTGCCAGCTACTAATCAGAGTTCGTCTTGTTTGTCTCTGTTCATTTCTAAGACTGCTAGGTCATCCTAGCCTTTACCATGTATGACCTTTTAAACTCTTAAACTAAGGTTTTTAAGCCTTTTTAAGGATTGTTTGATTAATATGCCCGTCTCTGCTAACACCCACGCGAAAAGAGGGGTTCAATAAGTCGCCAATAACTCACTTTCAATAATTCTTAAAACATCTTTACATTATACACCCACACTTAGTTGAACTTATATATGTATACTTAACCATATATATTTTAACATTATATTCATAAACGTATTAAAGCTAACGGCAGATAATGATGACTTGGTTCACTTGGAGTTAGGTCAAAGATGCATCAGAGTGTAACAAATAAAGAGTTCGGTATTGCACACATTGCGGGTGATGATAAATATTAACTATCCTATGTAAAATAATATTACGTTCCGGGACACTAATCGCCCCCAGACTTCATAACAATAAAACTTATTTTGTGTCGTTCACTGTCCTTCAACCGATTAATATTTGAATATAGTAAGTGCCATTGGAGGCCAGTCAAAAAACTGGCGAAACCTATTTAGAAGGTAAATAAGTTTCGCTTTCTAAATTATTGTAGGCCAACTCCAAAATAAAAAAAGTGCTAGGCCATACTGCTTCTTGATTTTGTGATTGGCCCTAGTTACAACGGACTTTTTTTAGTAATGTATCGAGAATCCAAATAGGAATCGTGTAGGTATAACATTTTTACACCACGGGGCATGACTGTTCGCTACGCAGACCAGGGGCCTAAGTCTACTAATTTATAAACATCACAATGGTGTCATAATGGTTAGTTTTCGACAGTTTTTGTATGGCAAATCTGTCAAAAACTAACCATTATGACACCATTGTGATGTTTATCAATTAGTAGACTTAGGCCCCTGTTCGAACGGATCGAGTGCAACCGTCATCAAAAACACTAACAAGAGGTTACACACCAGTGGATCAGCGGCTTTACCTTCGGCCTACGCTCTTATTATGAATTATTAAAGGTCTACCACTTTGAGGCTGTATTAGGCTGATCGTAACCTCTGCTGATTGCATGAATGCCTCGGATTATTATTACTTGCATAATTCTTGTCTCTTCGCTGCGTATATAATTACTGTATACCTTGAAATTGTAATTGTTTTTTAGTTAAATTAGAACACGAACATGCATTTCGATTCTCATTCACTTCACTAGTGAATAGTTTGTTGAAATGGAATACTGTTCATGAGATTTCACTGTGAATTGCGATTTAGGTTGGAAATTGGTTATTAAAACAACGTAGATTTGTAGATTCCATTTGCTTAGGCAGGTTTTAGAGAGATGGGACTTTTTTTCATTATGTTTACGCTACAATCGCTAGTAATTAATCGTTCAGTAACTAAACATTGATTGATAGTTGCGCGAATACAGAATGGACATGATCGTTTGTATGAATGTTTGTATGAAACGCGACTTGATTGATCGCGCGGCCATGTCATATTCATCTAAAATCGTGCAAAGATCGCGCGCTCACGTGACGTTCGCTTTTGGTTAGGACGCGGCCTAAATTATTGATTTCAACAAGTATCATTCGTCAATAATAAAGGTGCCATTGTTCATGAGAATATGTTAATTATCATTAGATATGTTTACCTAAATGAAAACTAAACAGCTCAGGATAAATAAAATACCAATTAACCACAATTTTTCACGCACATTTACACATGTTTTCCCTTATTTTGGCGAAATATCACAGCAAAAATTACTCTTATTATTCATATAAAATTTTGGAAGTTCGCCGACAAACGAATAGGTATCAGTATGTGAAATAAAAAACATCGCATTGGAGAGATTTATGCGACCAATATACCGAGGGGATGCAACTCAGGGTGGTTTAAAAATGTATTAGAAAACTTGTATGATTTATTGTTAATGTATTAGGTATGTTTTTGAGTTTGTGTCTGTATCGTTTTAGGGTTGAAATGTGGGAATTAGTTAAGGGGCTGAGTTTAAAGTGAAAGTGAACGGTTTTTTCTTTGAGACTTTTATAAAATTCTTTGGTAAGAAATTGGTTAAGTCAGACTATCTTAGTTTTGTGCTTACTGTCAAATAATTGTATTGTTACCTTAGTTGTAGGTAATATTTGAATCTACTCATGTCATCTCAACTTGATGTTAACCTATGAAGCTGCTTTCTGTAGGTATTACCTGGGCAATAAACTATTACTTATAAACTATTTTCCATCTTTTCGGCCATATTATAAAATTATTAGTCTTATATATTGTATAAAACTATTAGCTTTATGGAATTTTGGAAATTATAAAAATTTGGGCTTTTTCACACTGTCAGGATTATGCACTATCAATGAGAATTAAAAAGATGGAATAGGATTTGTTTGAGTTGATAATGCCAGGTCATTTAAGCTACCTAGGAATTATTCACAGGTGAATAACGCTATATATATAATAGGGAAACGCTGGGAGGGGACG
Source organism: Eupsilia transversa (assembly GCA_914767815.1). Lineage (NCBI taxonomy): Eukaryota > Metazoa > Arthropoda > Insecta > Lepidoptera > Noctuidae > Eupsilia > Eupsilia transversa. The sequence continues at coordinate 1,082,724 of OU611889.1, forward strand.
CCCTAGGAGGACATAGCTATAGTGACCTTATTGGTGATGTTCTTCACAAAGGTCAGGTACGTAGTACTCGCAACCGGCGTGCGTGTATGACCAAATTATATGAAAGTAAACAAAGCAAAAGGAGTATGTAAGGATCGTAGCAGGAGGCGTTCTGTAGTTTCTGCCTACCCCCATGGGAACAAGGCGTGAGTTTATGTATGTGTTTAAGTTTCCGGAAATATTCAGGACTATGTGTTGTTACCTTTTAAAAGAAATACTATTCACCCCACAATGAAGAACTTCCTTATCCACCATCTGTTGAGTCAAACAACACTAACATAAAATACATACAAGTAACCACATAACATAGAAGCGCATATTTAAATCAAATAGAAAACAATAGAGGTGTTGTGAGGTTTTTTATTGCAGGTCGTTAACCCCAGGTCGTCTGACAGTAACCTCTGTGACGTAAGTCAATCGGTGTAAACGTTTGTCGTTTCAAATGTATTTTTATGTAGGTGTATTTGTTGGGTTTAAGAACGATTGAAAAAAATTCCCAAATAATATTGGGATTTTTTTAATTATCAAATTTCGTGCAAGAATGGCCTATTTAATGTTACTGACAATGCGACATTTTCGTCAAAAAATGGCATATTTGTCACATTTTCTCGACAGGTGCTATATAACAGGGCAGAAAACGTATGTAGAAATTCGTAAAATTGTCGAATTGTCGCCTGTCACCCGCCGTCTGTTGGTTTTATTAAATAGGCCGCTGGATGTTGAACCCAGGCCTCCATGCTTTGCTTGAATCAACGAGCAGTTAGTTACTTATGTAAACTTAGTTGATAAGCAAACTCCTTCAATTGCTGCTGCAAGTAGTAACTACGTAATTTGCCAAATAATTGCATGAAAACCATTATCCTTTTGGCCTTCGCCACAGTCGAGTAAAAATAAATGGCTCGTACCCAACTGTCAGATATCTATGTCAATCTCAATATTTTAAATTCAGAATCTATTTACATGCACTTCATTAGATCTGGACTATTGATTAGGACTGGGTGTGTAAGCAATCATAAAGAACATAGCAATTAGTAACCGCGAAGGTGTAGGTACACTACACCTACCTACCTAGAACTATATACCTAGGTATATACTAAATCCGAAGATTGCTCATAGCTTGTATTGTGCAGATATTAAAATTGTTTAATGATTGTTCTTAAAAGCTTTGTAATGGCAGCGATGAAATCATTAAAGTGTTGTTATTTGTTGTTTGTATATTATTGCTATTGAATAATATAATTTTATTTGCCCAAGTTTATGAAGTGTATAGAATCTGCAACTAATGCTGTGGTGTCTTGCAAACTAATCTGTTTTTAAATAGGTATGTACCTAATTGATTTGCCTCACTTCACCTAAAGCTTTTGGAAATAACTTGATACAATTTATTTTCGTTCAAAATTTAACCCAATCCCTTTCCAGAAAAGAGATGCAAAAATCAACGCCAATTATAACAAGAATTAGTGATGACACACACTCCAATAAATTATCGTTATCGATACTCCGCACGCTCGGGGACAACGTATCGACAGCCGACAGCAACACGAATACAATTTGTAAGATAAAATAATGTTTTGGGTTGCGAAACGTTGCGTCACGAACCGACCGAGAAGCATGATTAAACTTGCAAAAGCAAAATACAGCCGAGTAAAGGTTAGTCGGCGGTTAGTGGTGGCATACGATGTCGATGGAATTAATGTTGAATTAGAATATGCGTCCATAAAGTCCTGTTTATTTCCCCGGAATTAACTTTGCAGAGTTTCAATTAGTGTTGTACCTAGTTAGAATGTTAGGTATTTTAATTAAAGTGTGAAAGCTCGTTTCGTGTTCGATATTTTATTGCATGTTTCAAAATTGTTATTAGAAGCTTGGGCTATTTCAAATGTAGAAAATGTGTGAAAAGTTAAATACAATAACAAAAATATACCAAAATATCTAATTTTAATCCATCTTCTGCTTTCTGAAACTCAACTACTGGCTTTTTCTTGTTTTTCATATTGAGCATTCTAACATCATAATTCTATTTCACACACTAAATCTATAATGTCTATCGATAGAGCTGTTTATCGACGTGCGCCATCACTAAAATGGCACGGTACCGATCATTGTCAATGGGTTCGTGATCAAAATATACGTATCCGCTTATTATCTTAATAATTTTGTATACAATCTCGAGCAACTGACTCATTTTTAGCCAGCCAAGGTTTTATGCCAAACGATCTGTTTTTAACTAGGCAGTGGTAGTTTTACGGTGTGATTTTTTATGGGGAATCGTAAAATTTAGTATTGATGGTTATGATGGCATGTTTCGTAAAGAGTGCTTTTTAATGTGTGGTCGAATCGTTGTACAGTAAAAGGTACTTAACCTAGCTTCTTTGAACGTGTCATGTGGGGCTTGGTCTGATGAATTCTTTATGTCTGTAAGTAGTTGTTTCGTTGTTTCTCCTGTTGTTACATGTGCTAGTGTTCAGGATTCTAATATCTAACTTGTCTAAAAGTTTGAGGTAGGTATCAGTATCCATTTTGTTTTATTTCAAGCTTTGTGTAAGGTGTGGCTAAGTTTTAAAAAGGTCTCTTTTTTTGTTGGTCTTAATTTCTGGAAGTTTTGTGCTAGTCTCTTCTACATGACGGTTAAAATGTATCTATCTTTCTTCTTCTTCGCAGCACTCTTGTCGGAGCGGTCGTGGTCTTCATGTAGTTTCTTGTCCAGGGACTAGTCACCCGCACGCCTCGAGACTTTGATGATGTGCGATTGTACCAGAACAGATAGACGCTTTTTTATGCCAAGTTCTTGGCGTATAGAGGTGTTGGTGCGAAACTCTATCCACGATACCCAGAAAGCATTCTTCTCCAGCACCACATTTCTGTATATACTTGCGTCGACGGTACAGACGCTACGGGATACAAAATCGGGTCGTGTGAAGGCTGAATGTGGACAGTCGGCACCGGCTATCCGGCAATCAGGACGTGTGAAAAGGCACTTACAGTAGTAATAACTTTCATTTTGACAGTTCAACAACATTCATTGCGTTATTTACGTTGTTGCGCAGACAAATTTTTCGGACATATAAAGCAATGGATTAGCAATACCCTTCAAAATCATTCAGATTGTGATTGAATTTCATTGCTCCAAAATATTGACAGCTGGATCAACCACTCAACAGAGAGAGATATTTAGGCTTGTGGCCAAAATCAGAACTAACGCCACCATCTTATTGCTTTACCTTATTTTTTTATCTTTCCTTTATCTTATTTTCACAACACAATATTGCTCAAATGCTTTCCAAAGTCCTCCCTACTAGTTCCTAGTCGTTTTGAAATCTATTTTCTTTATCGTGTATTAATGTCGTTTGGTAGATTTTATTTTGTTTTTGTTGATTAATCACAACAAACTGTGTTACATTTATGTGAAAAAAACCGTTTATAACATAGGTTATCACGGTTATCAATTCACATTTGGAAAAGTAAAAATTATTATTTTGCGCCATTTTTGTCGTTCCTTGAAAGTATCAATTAGTTTCTTAAATTAATATTCATAAAATCTCTTCTATGCGTCACATAATTAAATTATTTTTGGTAGTGTTGAACTGTCAAAACACGATACGACGTGTGCTATTAGTCATTGAAGACTTCCGTGGGATATCTTCGAAGTTCATGATCTCCTGACCATTTAACTACAGCTAGGTACTTCCTTTGATATTTATTTAAAGATTCCATATAATAACATGTAACTGTTCGCTTTTAGCAGGATTGGAATAGATTCTTCAATTTACCGAATATTTCTGAGAGAATAGAATAGTACGGATGCATTTCGTCAGTGAAGTTCTAACAGTGCGTAAGTCATTTTATGAGTGTTTTGACATTCAATGTCATTGGATTAAAGCTTAATGGCGCGCATCGTATCGACCAATCATAACACGATAACCTGACCAATATGAACGCGTTATTTAAAAAATAGTTACACTGCGTATCTCATTCTCAGTTGCTTGTTTTCATGTTGTTGCTTCTGTTCATACAGTTTTTTCACTCTCCTGTAAAGTAGCCATTTTTTACTTATGTACCGTTAGAACTTCACTGACGATTTGTAAAAATAAAATACGTTAATTTGCGGTAAGCATGACGCAAAGAAAGAACACAAACAAGTTGAGGGAAAATATGCGTCACATCCACGCAAAATGGCAATCATCTAATAATTCCGTAATTTATTAATATTTGTCTACAGACTTGGCTTTTTGCAATTATTCTGTTTTGTGAGACTTACATCCAGGTAAACCCAGACAGCATCCTTATCAAATATTGGATATACGGGAGTTGAACTTTTGCCTTTTGCATTGGTATTTTCGAAATACCATTATTATTTACTTACCTGCTTTTACTTATCCAATGTCACTATAAGTTTTTCCATCCATCGTCCTTATTAACCTTGTTGCCATTTTCGTGCAATAACTTCTAATAATTGTGCAATTTGAATTTATTTGCACATAAATCCACACTGATAACGTCAATCTTCTAGTATCACAAGGATCTTAATCCTTTTCCTATCTAACGTCGCACCTTTGAATAAACAATGTTTGAAATTATGTCGATGATGAAATTGTACTCAAATAGGTACAAATTAATTAAGATACAAAATGTCAGCAATGACGATAATTTTGAGACTTCTAAGGATACATTGCTTGTTCAATACCTATAATTTTCAGACGGTTTGAGCAATATGCGCAATGGATTCAGAACTATGAAGACTGGTTGCATTATTGGTGCGTAGTGTAACCTGTCCCGACTTGTCGAGCCGGGACAGCTCACGCATAACCAATGACCTCGGATACTAAGAGGTGTGTCCACTTAAATGTTTTAAAACACGTTAAGTGTGAATCATTGTTATGCTAATTTTATTTCCACATTAATTTACGATTTGCCCGCTAAATATTCTGCGGTAAGTGCTACAGTGCGCAATTAAATACAAGTTGAAGTTAAATTACGAATGAAAAGTGGTTTATCTGTTCACTCTGCTATTAATTTTTGTGTCTTAGTCATTTTTGCTTTCAAATTGGTGAAAAATTATTGTATATTTTTGTTCCTTGTTGATATGTGTGTGTTTTGCTCCTGTTTATGGATTTTGCCTCATTTCTTTGACTTCTTGATACAACCGTTTTAATGGGCTTAACAATGTAACTTAAAATGGATTATCATAGGATCTGAAAGCCAATTCTCGTACTTGAAAAATGTTCAAATTCAATTCGCAATCTCAATCTCATCTCAGCGATAAACAATGTCAGAACTAGTCAAAAGTGTGGGTAAATTGAGGTTTTTTCTACATATTGAGACTGATACGAGACTGGAACGATCTTAAAAATTCGGAACTTCTTTATTTATCATTGTGCGTATTTTCCATTTTGATTTAGGTAACCTTTCAAATTGTTTTCCTTGTTTCTCTGTACTGTTGTATTACAATTACTAGTCTAACGTTATATCTTATTTCATAATAGTCTCGTTTTATTAAATAATAGCATGTTTCCTGAAACCATGGAAATGTTTTATCCACACACACAAGTTTTTTTCAATAAATAAACAGTCGGATGCAGTGCGAGATTAATATTTAAATGGCAAGTAAATCACTGACCAACACCTCATTATAACTGTCCAAGTAAATTATACCTACAAGCTGTCAGTACTCGTAATTTAACTACCATTATTGCGGAAATGACACCTAATGATACATACAGAAGTAATAAATTGACCTTTCGTCTTAACACTACAAACCTTCCAACATCAGTGGCATACTGACTCATCGATGCCCGTTACCAATGACTAAGAAATAATTAAATCTGTAGGAACCGATAACGCAACACACACCAAAGGAAATTCAACCATAAAAATTACACAAAAAGATTCAAATTTGATTGATTAACATCTACCGTTACCATCTCACGAGGGATCGGAGAAAATCGCGCCAATTTAGGATTTTGTTTTAGCTGTAACTGTGGTTTTAAATTATTTTGATGAGGTCCCGGGTTCGATAGCCGGGCCTAAAACCCGTGTTTATGTAAAGGAAATTAATTTTAAAAGGTTTTTTGTCAAAGGTAATTTTGGTATGGTCACGATTTAAAATAACGTTTTTGCGTATTGCCTCTTAGTGCTTTGTTGGGTTGGTTCCGATCGTTGTAAGGATACCTAAATTGTTATCAATATTATTATGCATTTTTTTGTATCAATCAATCATAAAACATTGATAAATTGATATCGAAATCCTCGTTTTCGTGGCCCTGAATCAGACAGCTTATGATAGGTACTTTATTTATAATTTTACAGTAACAGAACATGATTTTTTGAACGCTGAACCTAGCATCTTCGCATATAATAAGCAACCTATACCTACCTACCAAATAATGTCGGATTATTTCATTATCTAATAAGTGAAATCATTGCGTCACATTCAAAAATATGGAGGACATGATTGCAATCGATTACACCTTATTGCTTCCTCAAGCTGACATTCCGATTCCTGACTAATTATCAGACAACGTGGTCGATAAGATATCTAGTACATTGCCGATCGACAGTAAGTAACCTAATGATGCAGAAATGGACGCAGTGACGTTATTCGATATGTTTTATCTTATCTCGGGGCAATTGTAAGTAGGATTGGTAGACATTATGGCGATGTTTTAATCAGCACGTATCTTAAGGCGTAGTTCCGTGTTGAGGATAGAAATTTTTAACACAAAAGTAATAGCATTTTTGTCGTTTTCTTCGGATTGTCTTTATCATCTTCCTTCTCTTTAGAGTCGATATGAGTTTCTAGAGAGCATAGCTCACCCCATGTTAAAAATATTAGCCAGTCACAATATGGTATACGACCATTTGCTTTTAGGGTACTTTTTAATATGGAGGGTTTTTAACATTAGGTATTTTTTTCAATATTTTCCTAATTCCTTTAGTACTTCCAATGACCTTATTAAAACGGCCACTGGGAGTAGGACTATTGTAAGTTTATCCAGGGAGTTCAATGAGTTTTAAGACCTCATCTGGATAATGTTAAACGCTCACTGGTTTCGGTATGTTATGGTATGTTCAGGAGATCTATCAGTTATATAGGTATGTGGAAGCGCTTTTAACAATGAGTTCAAAGATCCCTAAACCTAATTGATGATTAGGTGATTTTTTTCTGGGTCTCTGATTGTAATTGTGTTTTATTGAATTTACTCGCGTAGGGTAATCTTGTCAGCTCTTGTATAAGAATCCAGCCTATCCGAGGTTGCATTGAGCTGTTATCCCAGTGACGCTAAGGATTGACAATATTGACAGCTCATTGCAAGCTAAGTTTTCGCGATGTGATTTTTACAGAACAGATCGGCAGGTTCGTATGAATCGCTTATTTTAGGTACTTGGCAAATCAACGTCAAGGTCTGTGAGTTTTTCCCTATGTTAGTCTGTCCAAATTTAATTGCTGTTAAAGTCAGCGTCAGTGAACGACGCAATTTATTGACGCTGACAACCGGTTCTCTCACCCCATTTAGATAAATACCCACGTGGGGTCAAATCTCCAATTATGCGTCATCCGAATCCCGATACCTACGTGACTTAAATCTTGTAGTCATAATATAATATACAAATCTGTGGTTATGTAAAATAAGTTCTCTGTTGGTGTTTTATGTGTTTCTTAATGTAATTTACATATTGCACCCGTTCAAGCACGGATAAAATATTGGGATTTTTCCTAGCTAAAGTTAATTTTGACGAATATTATACGATATTTCGTATTCATCACCGCAATTAACTTTGGCCAGGAAAAATCCCAATATTTTATCTCTTTCTGTACCTACTATGTAAATGATAATTAATGATAATAACTCAGAAAATTATTGTAAGTAATCTCATTACTAAGAGATGAAGAGGAAAATTTTAAATAAACATCAATTTATCTGTATAGAGTTTAATTATTATAAACTTAGATTAGCAAGAAAAAAAAGCCTACGTGATGATACAGGCATAACATGTCTTAGTTTTGATTGATCTTTTGAACCTGATTATCTTGTGATGAGTAACAAGTGTCACCTGATTCTTACTATCATGTTCTTTGAGTGGATGACCCATGATGCCCGAGATACACGAGGCTAGTTTTTCAAGCCAGGATAGTAAAGTTTTAATTCATTAACTGCCTAGTCCTACTCGGTCTAGTGGTCGCAAGTGCATCAGCAAGTGTGTCAGGTGGACATGATGTCTTGGGTTCGATTCCCGGGTCGGGCAAAGTGTTTACACAACTATCCTCAATTTTGCATGTGTTTAGTCAGGATAGTAAGCTAAGATATACTTTTTATTATGTACACCAACAAACCAACCAACCAACGAATCACCAATCAACCAACCACCAACCAGTCAACCAACTAGCCTCTTGTATTCCGGGTATCCTACAAGCTGTTCAATCTCTTTATTTTCTTGATAAATTATCTTCTTCAATGTACTAATTTATTTCCAGTTTAAACGTAATCCTTTCTTCAATATTTATTCCCTTTCGTGAAGTTTGCTTTGTAAATACCTTTGATAGCATTTTTTCTTAATTTAGTAGATTGGCCTGTGAAATGTATGCGTTCCTGATGACTGCAATATCTTCAGCTCCTCTAACTATTTAACAATAGAAGTTTTTTTTCTTTCACTTTGAGTATTATATTTTTTACTTATTGATATTGAAGTATAGTCTCTGGACGGACTATTCATGGAAAGATGAGTATGTACATAATTCTTATGAACACCGTAGGTACCTATTTATTTGACTTTGTTAGGAATAATCTTGTGACGATTTCTAATCCTGGCAAAAAAGGAGGGACGCGCGTCGTCATTTACTCTGTGGTCGGGTGACACTCGTGGCCACGACGTCGCGACGCGTCGCTCAAAGGGCGGTGAGACATATTATTTTCCAATTATTTTTATATTTGATTCTGAAAACGACATAGTTTAATGTACCCATCAAAATGATACCCCTCTGTATCCTGCACTTAAATATTTTATCAAAGCCGGGAAATATCGAATCTGACATAATATCTATCTTTACATGCGTTTGTTTTTTTTAAATAAAGATAAATAGTAAATGCCTACGTGACGCTACCGGCATTGCACTTTGTTTATATTATATATTATTTTACTGGACTTTTGACTGTAATCTTTTTGCGGTGTTACTATAGAGTACGTAATCGTGCTCGTGGCTAAATAATAACAGCCGCAGGATTCCACCGAAGGTTAAGCTACGCTTGCCAAGGTCGGCCCGTGGATGGGTGATCATTGATGACCCCTCTGTGCCTCGGAAAGCACGTTTAACCGTTGGTCCCTGTTGAACTTTGACAGTCGTGACGGTTAATCAGGTGCCCGAAAATCTAACAACCATTCTTACAAGGTGGTATCGTAGTACCCAGTTACTGGGTTGTGGAGGTCAAACAGCCAGTCGCTCCACGTAAAATACTTGTATTCAGCTGCATCCGGTCAGACTGGAAGCAGACGAAATCTGACAACCAGTCTTGCAAGGTGTTATCGTATTACCCAGTTACTGGGTTGTAGAGGTCCACGCTCCACGTAAAATACTGGTATTCAGCTGCATCCGGTCAGACTGGATGTAGACGAGGGTGATAAAAATGCAAAGGCAAAAAGGGTTAAGGCTAGGCAGATGATGACTAAAGAGTAAATATTGTCTGAACACATCTGTATGATTAGGATTAAATATTATTATTCATTCACGTTTTCAAGGCAGGTATTCGTATTGTAAGCTGAATTTAACGATAAATTCGCTTTTGTTGCATACACAAAATATTGATAATTTATCAAATACATTAGTGCCAGCTCTTGTTATCGCCACAAGATCTCAGAAATTCAAAAAACCGATAAGTATCAAGAATAAAATAAAAATGTTTTAGATTATCTTCCGACACAAATCATGAAATATATAGCTATCACGTCTTGTGCTATATTGTGTACAAGGTTCGTATACCTAAAGCAGAAGGACTGACCTAAAGGACAACATTCAATTCGTACCCAAAAATAAAAGTGCCGGCCAGAAAAAAAAATTGCTGTTTTCTTATGGGAAATAACATCCTGAACATTTTTTTATACTACAACGAAAGTCTACAATTAACCCCCTGGCTGCTATTTCAGTTTGAAAGTACCAAAAAAATCATAATTTTGCCAACAATGGTTTGAACATTCGTAGACGCAAACAGCTATTGTTCAAAGTAGAAATGGACAGGCATTAGGTCTACTAAGGTATGATATAATCATCATTCAGATTTAGAGCATTTTGTACCCAAAAATTAAAGTCGAAGCCAAAAGCCCGAAGAAAAAAACACGGTTTTCTTATGTGAAATAACACCCTCAACATTTTTTACTATTACAACGAGAGAAAACAATTAACCCTTCCGCGGCCTATTTATGTTTAAAAATACAAAAAAACATACTTCGACTATAATATTTTAGAACATTACATTTTAATGTATCGTGACCAGTGTGCTTTGCCAGTAATGACCTATGGCACTGAAACGTGGTCGCCCACAATGGGCCTCATTTGAAGACTCAATATTACACAAAGGGTAATAGTGAGGTTCTGGAGTGGTGACCGCGTACCGGAAGACGTAGCGTTGGAAAAGGCCTATTAAGGTGGTGGTGGATATGACCTGGAGAAGGCCGGAGGAATCCGCTGGATGGGAGAAGTACAGAACCGGTTGAAGTAGCGATGCTTCGAGGAGGCCTATGTCCAGCAGTGGACGTTTTTCGGCTGAAATGATGTATTGTAACCATTTATTGTATTGTGTTTTCAAATAAATCTACGCGCCGCGCCGCGGCTCATCTCGCGCCCGTATGGGGCACTTTTAGGAAAGGTTAGGTTCGCTCAGGTTAGGTTAGGTTTTCTCGGAAATGTGTCAGTGCCGCGCGAAATGTCGTGCGGTGTTCCACAGGGCTCGTTCCGCCCGCTCCTGTGGGACATCGGTTACGACGAGGTGTTGGGTTGCTTTCGAGCTTAGTATGATAGCTCCCTAGCACAAACAGAAATACGTCCTCCTCTGAAAAATGTGGAAACCCTATGAATTAAGGAAGATTTCCTTCCATGGCTACAAAAGGCACTCTCTGCCTGTTAACGTTTTTCGTATGTACGTTATCGTGCAAAAGCTTGGAGGTATTCTTTCTAGAATGAATTATGGTAACAATCTCAGGAGCAAGTCTGTTGTCAACAGCGACACGATAAACGGCGTTTATTATGGCCGCTGCGATTTTAGAATGATAAAACATGTGATGTAGTGCACGGTTAAAATATGTTTGTCACAACAGCCTAAACTTTCACCGCCTTTACAACCCACCTAAATATTGTGATCAATCAAGACTTATTTGCCTGGTCTGTTGTAAGCTGACTAGCGTTCTGGTAAGTAGGTGGAATGTGGACTTCATAGCCACACGATTCGATATCATTCATGCTATCGGTAAAGCCCATAGCTACTATGAAAACATCCCCACTCAATCTTCAATAACCAATGCAATGGATTTTCTTCATTCATCAATGATTGCATAATTGTCGCATCAGAGGTTGTAGCACGCAAAGGATTCACGAAAAAAAAAGACATACTGATTGGTAGCTAGGTTACGTAGTTGTTAATAAAAATAAGTTGCACATTTACGTTCACTATTAAGTTGAACATTACTATTGTCACTGATATTTCTCGAGACGTTCTTGGTGAAGCGTTCTCATTAATGTTGTGGTTATGTTTCAGTTCGAGAGTCTAGTTTTTTTATCGTATCATATTTTTTTTATGATTAAGATATGGTTATGTATAAGAACAATGGTTTTTGTTAAAAAATAAACACATATTTGCCGAAAAGCTTTTTTTATCACAAAAAAATCCTATCGACTTTGCAATTGAAAAATACAGCAAATCTTTTCTGTCTTTTCTTTTTTTAAATATAATTAATGACATGTATCTTAAGACTGTTGGAGGATGTCCCCACCCTCCAACAAGTTTGAAACCAGTGTTATTTGAAATGTCTGATAAGTTAGATACTTTTTCGAAGATCAATTGAACAGTTAGGTTAGGTTAGCCTAACCTAACTAGCTGTTTTCTTTTAATCTTTTGTACAATTACCCAATCACAAGAATACGCAAATTCTGTTCATCATTGAGGAGGTCCATGTGTCCTTCAAAATCTAAGATCAGTTGAACACTGTTAGGTTTAGTTAGGTTAGCCTAACCTAACTAGCTGTTTTCTGTTAATCTTTTGTACAATTACCTAATCACAAGATTATGCAAATGCTTTTCATCATTGAGAAGTTCCATGTGACCTTCAAAATCTAAGATCAGTTTATCAGTGTTAGATTAGATTATGTTAGGTTAGGTTTGGTTTAGATGCCCTCATCTCAGAAGTAGGCAGTGACTTGTCGCTGCCGGCCGTTGTGAATGCGATGGTCGGCGGCGAGGAGTCCTGGGACGCGGTGGTTTCCTACTGCGAGACGGTCGTCTCGCAGAAGGAGGCTGCGGAAAGGGAGAGGGAGATCTCATCCACTCACCCGGCCCGCAGCAGGCGCACCGGGCGTCGGAGGAGGGCGGACAACGCCCTCTTCCAGCCCCCCTAAATGGGTCCAGGGGCGACGGACTCGGGGACGTCTGTCGCCCCCCACACATCAGGACCCGAGGTGGCGGCGCGTAGTGTTCCACGCGCGCCCCTCTTAGACGGCGCGGGGGGAGTTTAACACCTCACTCCCCCCTGACCCGAGGAAGAGGCCCGCGTTCGCGGGCCGGCACCAATCGGGGGTTGCGGAAGATTTTTAAGTTCCCGCGACCCCCGGCGTCGGTGTGAGATGGGACACCGGGGTGGTTTTTAGTCAGTAAGAGTCTGACAGACCCCTCCGCCCGCCCCAGGGCGGGGGACATCCATGAGGATTTTCCACCCCGGAACAAAAAAAAAAAAAAAAAGGTTTGGTTTAGATAGGCAAGGTTAGGTTAGGTTAGGTTCGCCTAGCCGAAATGCTTTTTGTTATTACAAAAAACGATGTTATTTTCAATTAAAACTCGGTATTTTTTCAAACGTTATATCTAAAACATTTAAAATAATTTTATGATTTTTGGTACTTTCAAACTCAAATAGCAGCCAGGGGGTTAAGTTTAGACTTTCGTTGTAGTATTAAAAAATGTTCAAAATGTTATTTCCCATATGAAAACAGCTTTTTTTTTTTCTGGCCGGCACTTTGATTTTTGGGTACAAAATGTTCGAAGCCTGAATGATGTCCTTTATATTTAAAATAAATTAAGTACAATATAACCTATTTTATCTCCTAAGGACAGTCACAATACAGACGTAACAATTCGACGTCAGTGAACGACGCAATTCATTGACGCTGACAACTGGTTCTTTCACCCCATTTAGATAAATACCCACGTGGGGTCAAATCTCCAATTATGCGTCATCCGAATCCCGATACCTACGTGACTAAATCTTGTAGTCATAATATAATATACAAATATGTGGTTATTTAAAATAAGTTCTCTGTTGGTGTTTTATGTGTGTCTTAATGTAATTTATATATTGCACCTGTTCGAGCAAGGATCTAGTAAATACTTTAAACATTATCTGTACTTAAATTTATTATGTATTTGATTCATTATTAGGTTTATGATTCAGCTGCTAGCATCCGTTTGAAATTCTTGTTTTTAAATTGTATCTTAAATTAGTGTTATTTAGGTCCTCCTAAATTGATAGCTAATTAGTTTATCACCAACTACAGCAAAAAGCAAAATTTTCAATAACATAAGATTTTGACGAGGTTGTGGGTTCAAATACGGGCAAATACCAATGTGACTATCAATTCATATAACTGTCTGAGTTTAGCTTGGACATTACTAGGAAACCTGGACTTAATAATGATAAGCGTGGAGATTACTGCTCGTGCCTTCTCAGTATGAGAAGAGGACTTTGCCCTGCAGTGGGACAATAAGGCTAGTGCTTATTATGAGATTTGGCACAATTCAGTACCCTAATTGCGTAATGCACGATAAATCACAATCTGAATCGTTTTGAACCAGATTGCTAATCCATTGCTCCATCAGTTCGAAAAAAAAACTGCCTTACAACGTAAATAATGCAATGATGTTGTTGATATGTCAAAATGAAACAGTTAGTCGAAATTCTTTACGAAACTATGTTACGCAATTAGATAGCTGCGACCAGAAATGATTTTATCCGCTTACAAAGCCTTTGGCGGGAGTCCTATCCATCCATTGTTTTGCAATAAATTGATTGATTCATAGACAATCTCCGATACCCTTTACTGCTCCACCGAACCTAACCTAAAAAGCTAAACGATGTGAAGATACCCCAACTGGGATCATTTGCCAAAACGTTGTAACTCATAACACAATACATGGGATGGTTGTTACCGGACGATCAGATCACTATTGAAATTAGTGGTATCTTTGGATCAGTCGAGCCCAAATCATTGAACCTAGGAAAGTGGGGCAAAAGGACTTTGTTTATGTCCTTGGATAAACAATGCAGGATAGCTTATAGGTAAGGTTTATTGAGCAGTGGTTTTTCAATTCTTGTTCACGATAATCAAATCGAAGTACCTAATGGTAATGTCCTGCCTATCAAAATAGAAGCGTTTTTCATTAGGAGTGCATCAGGCCCTTCGTCTAAACACGTTTTTCATGCCGTGAAAAACTATCGTTTATTGGCCGTGTGTAGGCACGGTTGTCAGGGTTGTATGGATCACTATGGGAGCTTGTTGACGGACACGTTTTTCTACGGCGCGGTCTATACTCCGCATAGAAACCGTGCCCTTGTACAAAAAGCTTTAAGCCTCGTCTTCGGTACACAAAAGTTGTGTCCATATGTTTTATTGTTGCTGAAAACATGTACCTGACAATATTGCACACGGGATGTGTGGGGATTTTTTTCCAGCAATAGAAAACCATGTTTCTGAACCAACTTTTGTGCAGCTTTTTTGCCTACTACATACGCGTCTTTAGGTCCATAAGTGTCCAGGAGTTGGGGTCGGCTTCCAGTGTATCCGGATACAACTGAATACCAGTATTTTACATGTAGAGATTGCCTATCTAACCTCCACAACCCAGTTGCTGGGTAATTATTATTCTTTTATTTCATTTTTAAACATATTCTTTACATTTTAAAATATTTTCATTAAAAAAACTCTCAATGATCATATACCCCTTGGTTAGACTGGTTGTCAGACTTTAGGGCTTCTGACGACCCGTAATGACTGTCACAGATAGATTGGTATAGATGTATAGGTATTAAATAAATTAGGTAAATTAAAATATAACTAAAGGTTGATAGGTCACGGACGTTTAAAGGAAAACCTATTGAAATACTTGGAGTTTCAATGAAAATGTTCATAAAAACTGTGCAAAAAATATGATAAGAAATAAAATTTCGTAGAAGTTACACGAAGTCATTGTGAATTTAAATATTAACATTATGTGTGTATTAATAATTTAAATGTTTCCCAGAAATATGTGATAAACCTCACGTACATATGAACAGTTGGTTTTTGGGGTATTTACCCCTTTTTCGGAAAGTAAAACCGCATTTGAAATGAATCAGCGTAAGTATACCACTAGCGTCACAAACTACTGAAAACTTACAAGCTATGCAATTTTTACCTTTGTGTGATTATTCTCATAGATAGGTCAAGATTGAAACAAGTTGGAAAGCTCCGAGTTGAAGTGTCAACAGCTACAAAACGCCGAGTGGTGGGCCTCCCCATGACTTTTTTACTCCCAAAGGAAAAAACACAAACCCCCAGCTCGGTTGATGGCAATAGGCTCACCCCCTGTTACATGGGACTTAAATGGGGGGGTGTACTATAGGTGCACCTCGGCCTAACCCTTCGGGGAATACAGGCGTAAGGTGCTATGTATGTATTTATCGTCAGTCTTTTTTCCTACCTACCGATACAATAAAACACTACTCAATTATCCTATAACAACATCATTTATAGCACCGCAAATATTAACGTCAACCCGTTTATGTGTCAAGGGTAGACAGTATCAGAGGCAAACAATAAGGCTGTGCCATTAGGACGAGCCACGCCTTTACGTATTGTCGGCTAATGATTTGCATTATCTGTGGTTACTGGTTACTGGCTTGTTAGTCGTATAGCACAATAGTAATTTGCTTTTTAGATTGGTACAGAAAACATCGTAAAAAACTTGGCGTTTTGGCGACACATTCTGTGTGCATACCGCTAAGGAGTGAAACTCCTTGCCAGAATTTTTGTTTATTCGTGTGTTGAAGTCCCAAGTGAATAGGTAACTTCCAGATGCGCGTTTCTTCTCTGAATGAGAAGCCACCTTCTCCATAAATTGGGACAAATACAAACTTAGTTATTGTACCTGTACGCAAAATTGACGCTTGGTATAGCATTTTTGAGCAAACATAGTTATTAAAAATAACTGAAAATACTGTAAGGAAAATGATATATTGAACAAGAGAAGATAGGTGACAAGTGACAACCTTCTTATGAAAAACAATAAAATAAAAACACACTGTAACATGCCAAAAAAAAATGTAAATGTAAATGCCATTGCCTTTGTACGTATTTTTCTGTTCCTTTCTTCTTGTCTGTTTGTATGTGTGTGCATAAATGGTTAAATAAATAAATAAATAAATAAATAAACTTACAGATACAGGCAAATATAAGTGGCAGCACAAAATATGTGACATTGAAGTAACATGAAAACTATCTGACAAGACAAGCGATGCGACAATATAGGATGCTGCATCGCCTTCAGAAATATGTGTCTTCTCTCCATTATTAATATCTGCCTGATAAGTTAAATTCAGAAGAACGTAATACGTCGTTGTGATCAAAAATATCTGATAAAACTTTGGCAGCCTAACCCAACAGCATACTATTTCGAGTTTTCATCTATATCGCAATCAGTGCCGCTTATATTGCATGAATAATAATTTGACAACCTCCTGGAAGCATAAATATCTGGCTGTAATATTTGAAAGTTGTTTCAAAGATCCTGTTAAGACTTAATGAATATAAAAACTAGAATTTTCTGGATAAACAACATTATTATTAATTACATTTTTAATCTATGCCTACAACAAGTTGTTATTATTGTACTCCGCCAATCACAATTTATGGGATTTGACAGCAAATCAGAAACTTGACCATGCTTCCAACAAACAAGAGTCAAACCTTAGAACTGACAAACACTTGACAAGCGGTGTTGTTGGATTTGAGGAACTACAAACTACAGGCTTATTTTTCTTAATCTTCCTGTGAGTAGCATCATAGTAGTAATTAGTATTTCGGCCATGATATTAAATGCAGCATAATCACGGCTATTGTATTAATTTATAAAAAACAGTTACTGTCCTTTTAGCTGATTCTATTTTTCTAACATTGATTTATAATTATTATGAATGCCAAATAATTATTACACTGCATTAAAGATTAACAAAATTCTCTCTAAAACTCATTTGGACTTCAAGTTCATTTTGTATATTTTTCATAAACAACAGTTAGTATATAAATTAGGATCTCTGATCCTAATTTATACTCCACTTTCATCAATGCATATTATACCTCTGCCTATATACCCCTAAGGTATCAAGTTATCCACATTACATCAACTACCTTACAATGACACACGAAATGCGCATCTTAAAAAAAAAACAATATTCAAAATATTTTATTTCACATGAACCTACATGGGTACTTATGAAACGTCAGGAGCTAGGTGCACAGCCCCAACTGGTCGATTCCTATGGAGAAGAGCCGGCAAGAAACTAAGGTTACTCTTTATTAAATTGACTTTTACAATGTTTTCAAATTACAGTAGGTATTAATAGGTATGGGAGGACTGTGTATGCCTGTCAACAAGTACCAGGTACATAACGAAATAGGAAATCCAAACGTCTATATGCCCATAGGGCCTTATAACATTCTCTCATTGTCAAAATATGCACTGCAGCTTCCCTCAATAACCCTCTCACATCCCAGAAACTACGTCTTTGCCCCATTTAGATCTGAGCGGCGCAATTATCTGGCGCTCAAACTGAACTAGGAACGTACGTTAAAGTTTAACTGCACGTCTCATAAACTGCTTTAACAGAACTAGAGATACGATTGTTTAACTAATTACTTAACTATAGGTTTATCGATGCTTTTCGAGCTGTTGTTTTGAATTAGCTGCAGTGTTTTGAGGAATAATTACAACTTTAAAATACTAGTTTTTTTCTTTTTTGCGTTTTAGCTTCATTCCCAAGGAAGGCAGGCCTCCCACACTTAGTGAAGGCCGCAGGAATCCGCTGGATGCGGGAAGCACGGAACTGGTCGAAGTGGCGGTGCTTGGGGGAGCCTTATGTCCAGCAGAGGATGTCTTTCGGCTGAAATGACCTTCATTCCCCGGTTTTACTGCACTAGGGTTGAATTTCAATAAAAAAAGTTTTTGGCCCTAGATTCAACAACTTGAAGAAAGTCTTAAGATTTGTCAACGTTAAGTGCAGGTAGATAGAACGTCAGTTTCTCAAGACATATAATTTCTACGTATCGTAGTGTTACGGCTCGTACACACAGGCGCGATATCGCGGGCGGGACAGGCAGCACTACCCTTGTCGCCTACAATGTTTTTATAGTTTTTCTAAGAACAACTGAAATATCTTTAGGTATATTTAACTACTGTAATGTTTTCATGTAAACGGCGGTAGTGCATAGTCATAATTAGATCGTAAGCGATGCGCGAGAGTTGCCATTTTGTTCTACACTGATATACAATTTAAATGGAAGTACTTTTGATACTAATAATTCCGTAAAAACAATATTTTGTTCGAAAAATGTACAAAAACTTTTTACTGTAAGTTTTTTATTTTTTTATTTTATGTTACTGCTGCAGCATGCGTAAGAGCCTAGATCTATGTGATTACCATGTAAGTACGCTCATTCGCATAAAGTGCCCAAAAAACCATTAATCTTCAGCTGGAGAGAACTATCATAAAAAGAGGTTCTCAATTTGAATTATTCTGTCTAGAACTAAGGCTAAGCTAAAATTCAGAGTGTTAAAACATCGTTGTAAAAAATAAACTCCCCCGATTCTTAGCCATAAACTGACACACGCCTCAACACTAAAGTATATTAGCACCGATCAGAAACACGTGTACTTATAACAAGTTAGCTAAAAGCACATAATTATGATAATGATATTAGTGGGAACTTAATTTATACTCGGCGTGAAACAAGGGGGCATTTAAGTAAGTAATCAGGTATTTATCTTGTAATAAGGTTCAATAAAATGTTCAATCTCTTTCGAGTTAAATACGGTTGTTAATTGTGTTGTTTTTCTGGATTGTTTGTTGTCAGTTATTCAATAAATATTTTGTAGGTGTATGTAGGTGTGTAGGTAGATGTTTTCCTTTCTTCAACTTGAAGATGCCTAGGTATTTTTAACCTCGTAATGGCTCTAAGTTTGATTCTCACTTGCACGTCATAATTGCTCAATGTTGCTTACACTTTTGGCAAATTCAAAAGTGGTAGATAACGCAAATACGAGGTTTTCTGAACTATCTAGTTGCGAGTATTAATTTAAGTATTTAATGGAGCAGGAAAACGTCTTCCAGCATAAATGGTTTGTGAGCTCGATCAAGAGCATATTCGAAGCATATTTATTTGTATTTGATTCTTTTTTATTATATTGGATGCTATTCGATTAAATTATATATCATTCGATTCTATTCGATTCGATTCTATTCTTTTCGATTCTATTCGATTCTATTCGATTCGATCCTATTCGATTCTATTCGATTCTACTTGATTCGGTCTGCCTATGTAGTTTCCACTCTTACTTACCTGTTGGGCTCAGCATAGCCTCTAAGATCTTGCATACAAACATATTATAACATACTATTGTTCTTTATACAACATAAAAAATATTAGGTCCGAATGGAATACATGAGAGAAAACAGCTGTGAAGATATATTTACAAACAGAATTTAGTTCAACCACAGACCATTACTTAGTAATAAAATGCAACCATGTCCGCAATGTATCCCGCTATACATTTGCAGTGCGAGCCATTTTCAACATCCCTATTTAGATTTGTTTTATTTTTACTGTTGATATTACTAAAATATGCTTATACGGTAGAAGGAGCTTTGGCAGACAGACAGCTAGGTGGACATCCTACAGAAGGTCGCGGGGAAGACCTGGAGGAGACCACAGATGAGGGAAGCATGGCACAAAAGCGCGGAAGTATAAGCCTCCTCCCTTTGGTGGCCTTGATCCACTGCTGAGTATAGCTCAGCAGTGTGTGGAACAATGCTGGCAATGATCCTGACCATGATGAGTTAATAAGATACAAAAGACGTAGATATATTTAGAAACCTATTCCTAAAGTGTCACAAAAAACCCTGTAAGAAATCGACACGTGTTTCACCTCTCAAGGAAGCATCCTCAGGATGTCGATTGACTTATATATTACACATGTACTTAATACCTACATTATATTCCCAAAGCCCCTAAGGATAGGGGCTACATTTAATTTGTCAGTTCAAATTCAACAGTTGAATGATGAGCACCGAATTCAACGGTGCAAAGAATTATCTCTGCTGTATACATCAATTCACGATAGCAGATACAATCAAATGAACCAGTACAGGAACCTCTGGAATTTTCTTTCTAGTGTACGATTTTTATCAGAAATACAAGCTAACCAACCCAATGTAAAACTTGTATATTGTAAAATGCAACTACGCACAAACTGCATTGAACGGCACGTGACATATTATTTTCAAAAACATTTATTTAATTCATTGAAATACTTACTTGTTATTTCAAAGTGTTTTACCTATTCTAAATAACAAAACCAATAAGTGCCTACAGATATAAAACGGTACCTACGTTAGTATTGAGAAGATCGTGAATTTAAAACTATTACTTACAACTACACACTCTAGGCACATCTAGCTGCGCACACGTCGGCTATTTTCAGTGGCCGTTTATATTTAGGAATGCAATTTACCTGAAGAAACTATGTATATTATACTATACATATATACTATACATTATAAAATTGTATTGTGTGTATACTTATACAGTTATACAATAAAGTAAGAAAATCTATAACGATAATTTTACCAATATCAATACACCTGAAATGACACATTCTAATCCTGAAATTCATCGTATACCTACCTAATATTACGCTACATGCAAAAATAGTTAACCAAACCAGAACCAAGAATACCTACCAGAAACTCGTAAACAAGTACGCAATAAAGTGCAACTGCGCTCGCGCCGCATCCAGCGCGATCTCCCGCCATTTTCAGCCGCCATGTTTACCCGCGCGGTTCGTCGGCCGGGCGACGCACCAATGGCCTTCACCTCGGCCCCAAGGTCCCTTCCCGGAACAGACACTGATGATTAATCATCGTCATGATCTGCATTCGGAATGTTTTGTAATGTTTCAGGTTTTCCGAATTTGCGTTTCAGAGAATCTTGTGGCGTGGCATGAGCAACTGTTTTTAAATTGCGTTGCAGGAAAATAATGTAGTGTTGTGGTTGGGTGTGGTCTCGGTTTTTATAGTGTATTCTATTATTACTTAGGTAACAAGGTAACTAAGGACTTGTGTTATTATACTAAGCGGGTAAATATACGTCTGCCTGCACCACATCAAAGCACTTGCTTTTTTTAGTACCGTACATTATTATCACATCCTGCACAAATCCTGACAACTTACGGTCTATCTGCAAAATGAGCCACAAATTATTTGAATATAAAAAATGTACCTACATAATACCACTTTAAAAAGTTTTTTTTAAATCACGAGGCGTGTCCTTCATTCTGTAGGTCATTAAGTGTTTTCAAATCATGTTAAACTATAATTACAAAGTTTTCTTGCTCGGATTGGTAAGACCGAAAGATCTCAGTCAGCATCTGTGCCACAAGCTCAGAAGTCTCGATTCTAAAACATTGACACGTTCCTCCAAAACAAACACAAACTTCGTAAACAGACGTGACCAAACATATACGATTTCAATCTCAAATACAAGTTACTGCCACGTAACGACTAGAGGCTCAACTTTATACAACACAATATAGAAACTATTTAAACTATTATGTAGAATTATAGCCGACCTTTTCAATAATTCTAAAATACAATGATTTTCTGCAAAAAAAAAGAAATGTAAAAAAAAAAAAAGAATTATATTGAAAATATCAAGGTCACCAATTTATCAACAGTTCTGGCAGAGATCTTTACTTATTATGGACTTATATTGAACTCCGATAAAAATAACTCATTTATTTTGTAAGTATAGAATGTTATCCAAGGAAAAAATATTATTAAAAATAAACTTCATAAATCAATGTGATAATAAATTAACAATATAAACACCTAAAATCGATCAATATAAAAACTATAAATCTACTTAGCTGCAATGCATTCAACAATGAATGGGCTCTTTCATTAAGCAGAATTGAGTAGCACTAAATTAATTTGTAATCGATGGTCTCAGAATAATATAAAGAAAATGTCCACCGTCACACTTCAAGTTGGCGTAAAACCACGGACAATCGGCCGCTCCTCCATAGTTTCTGCGTATCATTATGCCATGGCTGGCAACAGTTGGCACAGCTAGTGACCTTGGCAGGTCCCTATAAACCACTCACCTTGACCTGGCCGCTGATCGCAAGGTCATTGTCACTTGGCAACTGATGAAGGTATGGTCAGGAAGCACCGCATAAAATATACTTAGAATCTAATGCTGGGGCCACACCGGCGGCGTCTTTCGTCACCAAGCAACTCGCTTAAGAGTAATCGTGCAAATATACAAAGAAAAAAAGGACAGTTGTTCTTTAACAAATAATAAAATTATATTTTATTATATAAGATCATAAAATAAGATTATTTGCGCCTAATATTATGCATTTAAGTAAAAAAAACATGGGGAAAATATTATGCGACACATCCACGCAAGACGGCCATCGCT
This sequence comes from Eupsilia transversa, assembly GCA_914767815.1. Lineage (NCBI taxonomy): Eukaryota > Metazoa > Arthropoda > Insecta > Lepidoptera > Noctuidae > Eupsilia > Eupsilia transversa. The sequence goes on from OU611889.1 coordinate 1,105,746, forward strand.
CAGCATAATGCTGCGACTCATGTGCGAAACAGCCACAGCGCTGGTGGTAAGCGACAGCCGGATGGCTGGGTGACGTCGACTGGTGCACCATAACAATTATAAAGAAGTTAGTGTGTCTGACCTGCAGTGGTGATGAAATACATTTCACAAAATAAAGTGCCTGCCTGGGCTTGAACCCACGGCCTACAACACGTAAGTCGGTGCACCACTGCAGCATAGGTGTCACAAAATAATTTAACTTTAGCTCTACTATCGTGCTCGTGTTAAAGCTATGCTAATCTCAACTTAAGTTACAGCTCATGTAAATGGGTTAGATTCTGTGGAAAATTGGAAAAAGAAGTTTCGAAGTCGAGTTAGTTTATTATAGAGGGATATTTAAAAAAGGATTTTCTAGGAAATTACTGTGTAAAAGTGCTTTAAGGAGTTCTATGTTATCTTTTGAGCAGGTTAGCCAGGACCCCTAAAGTTATATCTTCTAAACTAGAAGTTTACCAGCTACCTATATGTTAGTTTGCAGTTCCAGTTTACCCAGCTCTTACGGAAAATACTAGATTTTGTTTCTGAAACATTCTAAGAATCCTATTCGCGTCTAATTAGCGTTAATTTATTCTAACAATCAGCGGATCTATCTTTGACTGATAAGCTTCTTAAGAACGCTTTAATCGTCGAATTAGAGGTCAATGATCCTTTGTACGGAATTGTTTTATTTAGTTACTTGTTGCCGAGTAATTTTGATATTTTTGACGATTTTTTTTGACTTATTTTGAAACCTTAATACTTGAGGTTAACAGAGTTGGAGCTGTCGCATGTAGCTGATAACGGTAAGTCGTCAGACTTATGTTAGAAGAGGTGAGCCTAATGCCTTTTATTGGGCAGAATTCCAAACTATTGGCTTAGGAATAGAACCCAAGAATGAAAATAAGCAGTTGCGATTGCAACCTACTAATAAATATTGAAGTACAATGGGTGTGTACAAATGTTTTATTTCCAGCTCAGTTCTGTGCACTTCAAAGAAATTACCGTGAAGGACGAATATTTTACTTTCCACCTTACGTACCTACTAAATAAAAACCCACTCCCCGTTTTCTTGGAAGCATTATCAACGACCCGAACTCGTTGACAAATTACTTTGTCAATTCTCTCCGAAGTTCCCTTTGATGTAATAAGTTGTTCTTAAAATCAATTATCGAAGCACATCATAATCTTTTGTTTAAGCACTTGTATGTTTCAGAATGTCATGCAGTGGAACAGTTTTACATTTTTGGCTTTATGATTTTACATAAATAATTTTTACTTTTTAGAATTTAGTTATCTTTTTATGTAGTGTAACGTTCAAAATTATCTTGTGCTTACCAAGTCAGCAGCAGTATCAATTTTGTATACAAATAGCTAAGGATTTCGCAATTCATTGTCCATGTCTCTAGGTGCGTTTAATTGGTGTTGGATGAAAAAAGATAAAGGTCGGTCTTTCTTTTAATTCATTTTATCAGTTATTAATTTATTTTACAATAATTGCTTGTTGTTACTTGTACTTACGATTTTAAGTCACTGTCTTCGTATTTTTTTATAACAATAATTTTGGTATGCCATTTGTTATGTTAACTCTGGCTCTTTTTAATGAGAATCCGTGTCTAAAACGAATAAAAAAGATAACCCTAATTTTCAGCGTCTTCTAACCTTAAAACACTGCCTGTTTTCGTAATTTCTAAAACCATATATTTTTTATACCAATTCAATTGTTAAAAATTGCGTAGTTTAAAACAATGGGAACTGATTGAATTTGTTGCGCCGTTTTGTGTAAAAACTAGTTTATTTTTGACGGTTGTTCCTGCTTATCATCTTCATCGAACCATGATCTTGAGGTACTTTAGTTGCTGAGGACTCAAGCCGTTGATGCCTTCTATGGAGCAACTTTGGAAGAAACATTTGGCTTTGATCAACTCTCAACCCGTAATGATAAGAGTGGAGTGTAAGTATTTAAATGGGTCTTGGAAAAGAAAGGCCATTTGCTGGGACAAGGTATTTTTTCTCCAGCTGATAATGTATATGGAGAACAAGGTGCCTCTACATCGCTTTGGCTTTGACCAACTCCCAACCTGTAGTGTAGTAGTGTGAGCATCCAAATCCAGTCCGGTAAAATAAAGTCAGAGTGAGAGTGTATCTGGAGAACACGGTGCTTCCACACTGCTGCTGAAAAGGATCCTGGCAGCTGCCTTTACCTTGTCTTAAAATAGATTTAAAAAAAATCCCTTGTCAGCATTTGACTCCTCATTTTTTTTGGTGACTTATAAATAACATCCTTTAGGGTCACTAAAGGATTTTCCCTTCTTTAATTTGTAATTGCCACCTATTCATCCTAATGTTTCTGTGAATCAGTCAATCCAAAAAGCAATTTGAAACAACTGCATCGAGGTTGGTTGGAGATCCGTTATCTAATTGCACTCCCAGATTCGGCGTAAAATTGAAATGTTTGCAAAACATTTGAGATTACTGAAAGATAATAATAAACTCCAATTCTTTTTTTATCTCCAGGAAATAGTGTCTATGCAATTTGGCGATTATACTGATGGCATTCAAAATGCAGCATTGTTTAGACTTTACTGGTAAAAATAAAGAAAATGCATGTGGGGCGCGAATCTGGCCCAGACGATCTGAAATAGATTTTTTACACATAATATTATTACCTGATGATTATTCGGTCTGCTGGCTTGAATATCTAAAGCGAATAAATAAAGATTGACGGGCTGATATGAAGCAGGACTGTTTAGGAAATCAGCGCTGAAAGTCATTGAACAGATCCTTTTAGAATTTGTCTTTTATACTGATACTGGATAAGTTATTTATCCTTCGCTCAACACGTTTTATTTCGGGCTAGTACCGACCTTACTTTCTCGGTGAATCTAAAAATAATCATTGTCTGGGAATAATCAGCCGTATTTTTAGACTTAGAACGTAGTAAACAAAAGAATAGAAAAATATACAACTTTGACGTGTGTATTTTGCAACACATTGGATGGAACATCTGTTGAAGGAATGTCTATCTGATATTGTACGCTCAATTTTTCTTTAACATACGAGACAGCTAGTTGAAGAGAACTAGCTGTCTCGTATGTTACAATCGTCTTTTACAATTTTCGGTTAGTAATATTTTAACCTATTGAAAAATTGATTTCTTCAAAAATGCAATCCCCTATTGCTTCTTTATTTTCTATTCAGTCTTATCTAAATTCATTGCTCGTCGTTTCCAATTTCCAGACATAAAGATAAAAATTCAGCAACTCCAATTTTATTTTCAAATTCAGTTCTAGCTAGCACTATCCTATTGTTGATAACGAGCCTTAACCCGCGATTTTTTTAAAGGTTTTTTATTTATATTCTTTACGGGACCTCTTTAGGTCTTGAGCTATCCAAATATGAAAAATATTTGGCCTGGGTCTTAAGGGGGAGGCGTGAAAATTGATTCGCAATTACAACACGTATAATAGTTGACCAATAGCCCTATCAAATTGAATGCCCTCATAATCTTTTATGTATCTATCTCTATACGTACATGAATCGGTTACGGCCGAAAAACAAATGTTAGATTATTCGTTCCGAGTTTTTTTAGGACCCGACTTTTATTGGTCCCAATTATTTTTAGCTAATTGTGGGGCTGGGTCGAAAAGATTATGGCATAATAGCGGGTTTGCGCAAAAAAAGGGCATGACTGAAGTTTAATTTTAATTCTCTGGACACGGTTCAGTTCACTTAATTTAAAGGATCTATACCTAATACCTATAATGTTAGGTACCCTTTTTTGCTCAAATATTTTTTCTGGTTTGGCCTGATTGTTGCTGGGGTTTATCTTTTTCTTATGTACTGGTGATGATTCATTATTACGATACGTGTTTTAACTTTTTTTGTAATAAATCTTTCAGTAAATTGGATTAACATTATTTTCCCTTACCGTTCTGATTATTTATGAGTCATGTGATTTCTAGATATTTTGTTTTGCGTCTGATTTAATACAGGATTTAAGAAAGAAAGAAAGAAAGAAAGATAATTTATTTGTCAAACATGCGTATACATAAACTGACAAGGCAGACATGCAAGGTATTGAGTTAATATTTTGTTGTGAGCGTCCATGTTTTGCCAATAGCGGCGTACAAATGGTATAAGTTGTAAGTTATTAGTTAACAATTTCATTTAATTGGATTAACATTCATAATCATTTCATTAATAATTTATGTCAAGATTTAAAGTATATTATGGTCAAAAATAAATTAAATTATGTCCAGTATATATACATAATTATCAAATAGTATCATTAAGGTAGTGACAGTTTGAGGTGACATGACACATGTTACTAGATAGATTTTCATTGATTATTTTCAATTTCCAGATTCATTTTAGCATTCTACAAATCAATGTTAAGCACCGTAAATGCCGTAGCAGTACGATAACACTTTGGTTATAATTCTTACATTAGATTTAGAGAAGCTTCTTGATCTCATCATCAGCAAACATGCTTTGATGATGAAAATGTTAGATTTGCATGATGTACCAGATGTTTTTGAAGAAGATACTACAAATTCGTTGATCTTTTATAGATTACTCTTTGACATGATTTCATGTTTTTTTTTCACTGTTACACAGTTGCTATACAGTTTTTTTTTATGTTATCGGTATCTTTCTCTTTTATTAAATAAATGTACCTATGCTTTTTATGATAAATAGTGCTCTTTCGTATTTTATAGTATAGTACCTACCTATTATGATTTTTTGTCCCACATTACACAAACACTTTTACCTACTTGCATTAATGTTCCTCCGTAGTAAAGTATTTTTTTTACCAACTGCATAGAAGGCTAGTTAATAAGCTAAGGTTATTATAACTTTTGATGAAAGACATTTTCACCTTATTTCAAACTTTTCACAGTATTTTTTATTTCTCAGCCTCTCATTTATTATACATAAAACACAAATCTCTGCAATATTTTTCCCCATTGCATCGAGTGTTTACGTAGTACCAAGGCAACAGTTGAAGGTCAGAGTTCGACGCTCGTGGTCAATGATACTCGGTGGGCGAGACGTCTACGACGCTTTACGTTAATGGGATTAGCAGTATGTATGCCGATTGGAAATATTTTAATACTTATGTTGTATGTTACGTTTTTATTCAGGGATTAGGATCTTTTGTTTTCCTAGAGTTGTCTTGTATTAGGTAATCTCATTTTTTTATAATCAATCTCGAGTTTCAAATTTTATGTGACCTTACTAAATGATATATTCCATATTTGCATACTGGTAAATGTTCTATGCTGAATATTTTTAGCATGAAAATTTAGGCTGGTACATAATTTCTTTAACTGAACCCTCGGCTTTGATGAAATTTGGGCAGGCAATGGATAAACTTTATTTCAGTTTCATATACGAATTTAATACATTTCATAGCGGACATTTTTGCTTGCACACAATATGACACACATGACAGTCAGCTTCTACCAAAATCTACTTGACACTTGCAATCTACATATTAACAGAAAAGGTTTCGTTCATAAAGTTCAACAGCCCTGGCCACAGATTTGTTGCATAACTTTTTTTTTTATCGAGACTTTTTTTTTTGGTACGGTGTTCACAACAACATCGTTTTGCATATTATACAGGGATAGATTGACTAAGTCTTCACATAGACTAGCTTGTCGGCTTCGTAAGTTAATTTAATGCCAAGTTGCTTATAGCTTATCTATTAAAGTAAAGTAGTAAACATTTCTCTGAGACGTTTTTACGACTGTTTCTATGATAAGCAGCTGATACACCCTGTATCAGCTGTTTTTACTTCACATGTCAACAACAAATTAGGTGATAAATATGTCGTAAAAAGTTGTTTATTATCACCTAATTTGTTGTTTATTATTGATAGCTGCTTATCATCATTATAAGAACATTAAGATTGAACTGAATGGTTGAACTGGACTGGTCAAAGTGGCAAAGTGTTATGGTTTTACAGTCAGAAAATTAGTACTATGTAGCAGCCTGGAGTCTAAATTTGCTGCCCGGTCCGTTAGCATCCCCTGCGGGCGTGCCCCTAAAACATGGTAGTAAAACAGTACTAGCGAAATGTAGGTCTTTTATACACTATGCCTACCTTCAGAATTACTAAAAATTCCCGATCTTGCAATGGTTGAAAGTTAACTCAAGGTGAGCTGATGTTATTTTTTTCTGCAATTCTGCTTACCCTCTCTTTTACAATCTGATGGGTCATGTTCTAGCTACAATAGTATACTTTGATGCATCAGTAACATTTCTATTAGCTCATCCGACCAAGATTAATGTTCGGGTTCGCAACAGTTCAACCGGGATTTGAACCCACGACCTTCTGACCGGGACTTGGCATTGTTAGTTTAGTAATAGTATATTTATACTTGGTACAACAAATGTTTATTAACAATAGTAATTGAGACTGCTTAAAACCGCAAAATAAACATAACATCACGCCTGTGTTTCTGGAAAGTGGTATGCAGAGCTGTTTTATTAGCCACGTTTCGCCAGTTATGTTTGACTATTTAAGTTTGTTTGTTGATGGCTCGCCCCCATACATGGCTATGGGGGCGAGCCATCAACTAGGCACAACTATTGTAAAGGTTCATGCACACACAACAGTCACGTCAACGTCAAGTCGGCGATCAGTCACATCAATTTCAGGGACGTGTGTGAACAGATAGTCAGTCAGTCAGTCATAACCAACGCCTGTTTCGTTCATAGCAACACAAGTTTAAACTTGCCGGTGACGCGACGTCGATTGGGACGCGCCGGTAGTGACGTCACTGATGTGTGTAACCAACATCCTACAACTTCTACGTAACTATTTTTTTTGACGTGACTGATCGGCTACTTGACGTTGACGTGACTGATGAGTGTTCATGAACCCTAAGAAGGTACCTGACCATCGGCGGCTTGAATATTACTAGTAGGTATACTACCTTGCTAGACAGAAGCTGTTCTTGAACATTATTTTCATGTTTATTATTGCTTTTCAATATGTACAAAAACATTGTGGAAATTAAAAGAAATAGCATGGATAAAAAAACGTTGGACATGTTTGCGATGTATTTAAGTGACATCTCTCACAACAAGCAGGCACTCAACATTTTCCTCCATTCCGAAAATATGTGTTTTTCCGTGTACATAAAAAACTCGCTGAATTAACCTGTCGATGGTAACATGGCAAGAGTCCTGAAAACGACACGGTACACTAAAAACATGATGTTTACGATGCATCTACGTTTACCGTCATTTTTAAACCCCAATGTACTATATCGAGCAATTTATTTCCCTCGAAAAACGGGAAATTGAGATATTTATGTGAAGATATTTATAAAAAAACGTGTATTCGTTTGACGAACGCATTCGCCTTTTGCGGTTGAGTTAGGTAGGAACGCGAACATATTTTTGAGGTGAAATCTTGATAAGACGTCACTAATATTTCTTTGCTGAATCGGGAATGAAGGAGGAATGGGGACAGCTTGAAGGTAAACATTTTGATTCCTGATTGCGAAACTGATACGTTTTTGGTGTTCATATTTCGTGAGTTGGAAAAACATCGTTGTAATTTTCGCAAGAAAGGGTTTTACCATTTTTGGTACCAAGTTCTAAATAGTTTATAACTAAGCAACAATTCAAAGTCGTTAATTAAAATAATGACTGAATTCAGATACCCAATAGTTTTTAGTGCGTTTGCAATAAACTCTGTGGCCAGACGCAGCTATAAATTAGCTGCTATTAGCTGAGTCTTTTACAGTCAGCAACAGAAGATATTAGAACTTTTTTGTTTTAATTATTCAGCAAATTATTTCATTATAGTCAGAACAGAAGTTAAACTCAAAGAAACTCAGAACTCTTAATGCTGAAAAACAGTTTTTAAATTAAGTTTTCCTGTTGACGGTATCAATTTTAGTTTTTGGCACGCGAATAGTTTGTGACATACAGTCCTACAAAAGACAGATCCTTGTCAAACAAGTACTACCCGAATTACATGCAAAATAAACCGCTGGCAAAAGCTAGTCTGCATATACATATCCTTATTTATACTAAAAACCCTCTGGTTCCCGCAAATAGCCACAGTTATTACAAGGCGGTAAGTCTCTCCTAACTTTGGACTTTACCAAATTACAAGCGTTTAAAATTCAGGAGTTTTGCTCACTAATCTCTTACTAGTTCGCACCAACCGCGTCCGATGTACAAATATTTACAGGGACGACCCAGCTGAGGTCAATTTTCCTAGTACCCGCAACTGAAACATCATAAAAACCACTAGAATGATGCAGTAAAACCAACGTTATTTCGCCAAAGCGAGAGTTGAAATTAGAGTGACCGAGTACCAGTCGTAAAATTGAAGACCGGTGCAATATAATCTACGAAATCGAATTTTAAATTTAGATTGCTAAAGTTCATTTTGGGTTGGAAGGATCGTAAAAATCTTTTCAAATCCAAAATGATGTAGGACAGTTAACCTTGCTAAGTGATTTTAGACTGTTTGCTGATGTTTCAGGGTATGTTTTGCAGTGTTTTTCATGAGATACAAGTGCAGTGCACTTTGCCTGCGGTTCAGTGATGCACCTCAGAGCACGAGACTGATTTATGGTTATAATAAATATATGGGTGTTTAATGTTCAAGATTATCTATAGTGAGTAATAAAAGACGGTGTTTGTGTGTAAAATCTGTATGCTAATGTGAATTTTATGTCTATGATTATTTTGCTCGGAAGTTGGAAAAAATATGTGACATTGTCTTGGATTTGACTTTAAGAGAGGAACTGGCCTTGGAAACTTTGAACGGATTGAGATAATTATAGGGTCGCAGCTTTACTTCAACACTTAGAGTGAATTTTACTAATTAAACTGAACGCGATTAACACATCTAAACCGAGTTCTAGGGCTGTCAGTAAAATTCGCCCTTATTGTGTGATTAGGTCTCAGATCTTTCAAGCCTTGTTAGAAATTTTAGTTTTACGTTACTAACAAAACTACCATTTCGGTAACTTTCGTTTTGTTTTGCGTATGGCAACCCAAAATTTTCCCCCTATTTCATGAGACTTACTTATTCTGGCAAAATTGGGTGTACTCAACACCTCTGCATCTCTCCCCTTTGGGGAATGCAGGCGTGAAGTTATAAACCGTGTTTCTAGTCTTTTAACTAAATGAAAATTGTTGTCTATTCATAGAACCTGGTTCAGACTATTACTTCTCCGTACTCATAACTTAATATGACGCCTGTATCTATTCCCCGAAGGGTTAGGCAGAGGCGTACCTAATGGTAAACCCACATTTAGCCAGATAAGTTTAAGCCCCATGTTATAGGGGGCGAGCCTATTGCCATCAATCGGGCACAAATCCAGACTCCGGGCTGCTACTGAGCAATCTACTTCAACACTTCGCTCTTGACAGAGCGGTCGTGGTCACGATGAATGTTGTCCAATCACAGTTGTAGTTGCCCGCCTCACGATATCTGTGTGTGTGTGTTCTGTTACATGACAGACTGGCGCATTCATTAACAGGGCCTCCAACCACGCATTTTATTTGATCGGTCCACCTCATCGGTGCCCTCCCGCGTGGTCTATTAACTTACACTCTGCCCTGCACTACTAGACGCTCTATGGAGTCATTATTCCGCCTGGAAACATGACTAAAGAGAACTGAGAAATGCTTGTTGGAAAAACCCAATAACTCCGGGCCCGACATAGGAATTAAACCATCGAACTCCTTACTCCTTTCTGGAAATTTCCCTAATAAGAAAATTATTTCCCGACACCAACGTCATGCCTCGAAAACCATCTAGGTATATCAACTCTCATATAAGACATACGGCCGTAATTTATATTGGCTGATGTACGTAAACAGAGTTTGTTTGTTTTATTTAGCAATGGTTTACATTAGCAGTGCATGTGATTTCAAAATCACCTTGGATGCAACGAGATGTGAGCTTGTTTCGTTCAGACATTTTGTTCGGTTTTCAATTGCAGATATTTGGTTTCTGTGTTCAATTTTGGGGTGGTACAGATTATGCGGTTGATAAATAGTTAATTTATAACTTAATTTCTTTGTATGGGTGTTGTAAAGGTGTTTAGTAGATAATCGTACGACAGGTTCTTTAACTCTGAAAAAGATTTGCACTCTGAATTAGATAATTCTGTTTATTTAATACCCGTAGTGATCCGTATATTTTCCGATGGCGACAAGAAGTGAGTAAATAGCAATACAGGATTATTGGTTATAAGTCGGTAATACGTTAAGGGAATGTAGGAGAGGTCATTTGCAACCGGTTACTAAATATTTGACAAATAAGGAAAATATAAAACCAAAGTCACCAACTTCCGAAATAAGAGTTATTTTTCACTTTATTTTTGAAAGTCGGTTGTTTTTTTCTTTTTGTAAAAAAGTTTTTTTTAGGCTCGTGTTTTCATAATTTTCTCTCTTGAAGTTAAGCTTTAATGCGACATCCACGAGCGTACATGCTTATCTAGAAGTATTCTTTTCACTGGAGAGTCCCAGGTTATAGCTAAGTATTGGGAGGTAACTGGTCTCGTTTGAGATAACTCGTAGGAAAGGGGCCTACCTGATATCCTAAATAGTTAAGGACTGAACATTGATAGTAGTCAAACTTTAAAAAATCAATATTGAGAGAGACGACATCGCTTATTTCCAAGATCCAATTCGTGAAAATACCCCAGAAATCGACCCGTATCTGCAGAGAATATAAAAGATATTTGGCCACAAATTTGCGTGAAAATGTGTTGTTTATATGTAAGGACGTCCGGGTCAAAAGCCGAGTTGTTATTATTGAAATATGCCCAAATTTACGAACAGAGAATATTTATACTTTTATAGGTACTTGATAAATGCAGGGGGAATGCACTGGGAAGTGTGCGTATATCAGAATCATGTGTGATGGGGGCCACAGCATCAACTGCAGCTTGTGTAGCGTGCTTCTGATCCACGGCTGAGTCTGTATTTTCCAATAAGCAGCTGTAATCTGGAAATCTGCATGTCTGGAGTGAATAAGTTTCTTATAGGAGGTGTACGGGGTAGCTAAGTTTATTAGTTTTAAGAACCAATAAAATAATTCGATTTTAACAGGAAAAATAGATAACGTATTTTTTATAATGGATGGATAAAAGACGTAAAAAATAGGTCCTCCAGACCGACTTTCGTCATTGCGACCAGACGGGCCAGGCGCGGGAGATATTATAGTGCAGTGTGTGCGCAAACACAGGTGCACTCTCTCTTGCCTCACTCTCATAGTCAGATGAGATGGCAATCCGACACGACAGGAGAGATATCAGGAGCTGAGCCAACAGCTTAACGTGCTTTCCGAGGCACGGGGGTACCACACCGTCAACAACGTAAAAACAAGAAGTAAATGACAGCATACTTCTGAGTTTGTATACGTCTGGATAAATAGGCAGGCCTGATCTGTCAGTGACCGTATTATTGCTTACCTTCAGGAGATATAAAAGGCAATCGCGAGCAATGAAAAACATTCTGACTGTGGCGTTTGTTGGCGATAAGATATTTGTGTTTGATTTCTTGCCAACTATAGTGCTTTTTCACAAAAAAAGCTGTTTAAGTTTTCTCTGGAATCGAGTCACATTTTACCAATTTCGTTCGCTGAACTATTAAACTGTTACATTGATACGTTTTGCAATAGAAAATAAAACAGCTAATTCTGCAAACATGATACACAGTTTTCCTCGTAATCTCCCATCTAAAATCGCGAGAATTAATACTGCAAAAAAATGGCCGAGTATTTATCATTTCCAGCGAGCCGAAATCTGTCCGTCCGTCCGACCGGAAGTTCGTCATTATCGGACGGATTCTTGCTCTCTGGTACGGAGCCAAGTTCACGGCTGTCCACGTAATTCCTAAAAAAACAGAACTTGAATTTCTTTGGCAGATTCTTAGGAAAATTGTCTAGCGTTTGTTTTGACTTGTATGTCTCATTTAACGTATGAACATGTTCATTAGTATGTGTGCGTGTGGATTGAGTGCTCCTTTTTACAAGTTAATTATATTTTTACGAAATCAAGGAAGGATTTAGGAAATAATTGTGAAAACTTCATGGTGAAGATGAAAAATTTGTGAAATGTATCGTGAGAGAGTCGTGGTCAATTAACTAGAACACTCAATCTACTAACCTGAGAAAATACTGAAACTCGTATCTCATAACATACTAAATATATGTTTAACATTTTAATGTGGAAAATTTGTACTGAATTTGTGAAAGCTATTCACAAATATTCAATTGACTTGAACGGTTTACTTGGATTTTATAAAGGTTTATTTAGAACACTCAATCCTCCTATGGTGCAGACGGAGTGTTCCAAAACTCTGCAACTTTGGCTAAATAAATTCTTATTATTCTTACTCTATTTTACGAGTATAATTCAGAATCAATTTGTGAAACAAAAACCTTGACGTAAAACGTATTAGTTAGAGAGTAAATAAAAAAAATACTTCCTTTTCAACGTACCGTTTGAGTGTTCCATGTTGTAGCGTATATTTTTTCAACCCGAGCTTTTATACAAAAGGCGGCCTCATCAGAAATTGTGAAAATGTTGTCACTAAAGTTTAACACGTTTTCTTTTTTTGTGAACGCTATAGTTTAACAATAATCAACGTTATTATATTTCTAAGCGACAAATTTGTATAGGGTGACCATGCATAGGTACATAAATGAAAAAATATTTTTGTACCTACATATTAACATTTTATTGCAACAAACTAGATATGAGCGCCGATAGTCAATCTGTCGGCAGCGGCGCGCCGATTTTTTTAAGTCGGCGGCGGCGGCGGCGTCGGCGACTTGACCTTCATACAACCTTAATTTAAGAAAAGAAATAAAACAATAATTTACGTATAATTTAAGATTTATTATATAATTTTGACGTGAAAAGATGAATTAAAGAGAAAACCAAAATTAAAATAATCTGATATTCACTAACTTAGCTTATACAAACTTAGCTTAACAAAAACTGTGTTTTTTTTTGTTGATAACTTGGACAACACAGAAATTGTAGTGTCCAAGAGTTTCGTTTTATAAACGTCTACGTCTAGTGCCGCTTTTTGTTAGCATTGACGCAGACGTGCATTCAGTTCAGTCCGTGTGTTAGGTTAAAATGAATGCTGCCGCTCGGGCTCGGCGCGCCGTCGCCTATGGTACACTGTATCAGTCGCAAATTGTTGGAGGCAAAGAGTTTCAAGTCATCCATTTAAAGATAGTAAAATATCACCTGGCCACCTCTTCTCAACCGATAGCCTGCACCTGAATCCTTCAGCAGTGTGCTTAGAGGATTCAACGCCAAGCAAAAGCAAAGTGGACTCAAACTATTACCTTGAAATATTCCCCGTGCAATCCTGATCGGTTCATCGATCCCCCGGGTCTGTCGACATCCTGGATAGAGAAGGACCGTCTCCATTGCCCCATATACGACATTAGGAAGGTGCCCAGAGTTGCATCTATTTTGTACAATTCCAGCATCCTCATGAGCCATGTATGTGGAACTGAATCATAGGCCTTATTATTATTTCGTGTATTAATTCTTTATATACATATTATTACTATTATTATTTCACTCTTAACATTGACGTAAACGAATCGGCGAGCACACCTTGTATGAAATAAATTGTCCTCACACTATTAGATAAAAGTTGACTTCTGTATTCCTTTCCTAATTTATAATAAAATAGGTACTTACTTACTTATTATCAGTAAGCGGAAACACTGACGATAATTTAACAACACAGTACTTTCAAAAAATCAATAATTGCGGGGCTGAAATGCTCTAGCATAAAATACTGTTGCGTCTGACAGGCATCAAACTATGAATAAAAAGTAAATAGCGCGTAATGAGGTTACATGAAAAATGTGTCCGAAATTATGTCCACCCTACACAATTTTGTCGCTTACAAAAATAATAACGTTGATTATTGTTAAACTATAGCGTTCACAAAAAAAGAAAACGTGTTAAACTTTAGTGACAACATTTTCACAATTTCTGATGAGGCCGCCTTTTGTATAAAAGCTCGGGTTGAAAAAATATACGCTACAACATGGAACACTCAAACGGTACGTTGAAAAGGAAGTATTTTTTTTATTTACTCTCTAACTAATACGTTTTACGTTAAGGTTTTTGTTTCACAAATTGATTCTGAATTATACTCGTAAAATAGAGTAAGAATATTAAGAATTTATTTAGCCAAAGTTGCAGAGTTTTGGAACACTCCGTCTGCACCATAGGAGGATTGAGTGTTCTAAATAAACCTTTATAAAATCCAATTAAACCGTTCAAGTCAATTGAATATTTGTGAATAGCTTTCACAAATTCAGTACAAATTTTCCACATTAAAATGTTAAACATATATCTAGTATGTTATGAGATACGAGTTACAGTATTTTCTAAGGTTAGTAGATTGAGTGTTCTAGTTAATTGACCACGACTCTCTCATCATACATTTCACAATTTTTTTATCTTCACCATGAAGTTTTCACAATTATTTCCTAAATCCTTCCTTGATTTCGTAAAAATATAATTAACTTTTAAAAAGGAGCACTCAATCCACACGCACACCATTAGTATTAGCAGATGTTGCAGTACTTTTTTCTGCACAATTTTTATGTGTCAGGGTGTGTTGACAGACTCTTATCTCACAAGCAATGATCATCATCTTTAGCTATAGTTTATATCTAGTTAATTTCTTAGTAACAGCTTCAGCTCATTATTGACAGCTTCAGCTTCAGCTCATTATATCCAGCCACTGCTGATCAACATACATAAGTACTTCAATATTAACTGATCTGCTGATGTCTTGCATCAGCTGTGACCATTGGATATTCTTGCTCTGAGCAAAAATCGAACTTGCTATGCCTTTTAAATCCGCAAAGATGTATGTGACACCTAGAGTATTTGAAATATTTACACCAATAATGATCCACTGCGTATACGGCGAACAGCCATATAAATCTCAGCTAGCTTCCTTATTACAATTATAGTAAGTACAGTAACATATTAACTATTTTATTGCCTAATTATCAATACCTAGTAGGTAGTGGTAACTCATTCGATCTGCATACCTAAATAATTGCCAGCGATAGTTGGATGGGTGCCCGATTATAAATGAGGAAAATACCTGAGCGGAATTATGTACTTACGAAGTCCCAACTAATATAATATATATTATAAATGCGAACGCGAGCTTATTTCTGACGCTTTCACGCTAAAACGGTTGAACAGATTTGGATGAAATTTGGCACATGGGTAAACCATGACTGGATTAGGACATAGGATACTTTCCGATATTCCCACCGAATCAAGACGAATGAAACGTAAAAGTAAGTAAAAATATTAGGTAGAGCTTGAAGTGAGTTGTCAATCACTAGCATTAAATGGAATGACAGCACAGCTGCTTATCAATTAATTAAAGACGTCTTCAACTG
The DNA here is from genome assembly GCA_914767815.1 of Eupsilia transversa. NCBI lineage: Eukaryota > Metazoa > Arthropoda > Insecta > Lepidoptera > Noctuidae > Eupsilia > Eupsilia transversa. Next base: position 1,121,218 of record OU611889.1, read on the forward strand.
CAGTATTTTACCAGAAACCAAGATATTTTTTTAACCTGTATTGTCCCACTGCTGGTCAAAGATCTCCCCCACAGATTTCTACTCTTCCCTGTGCGTTGCCTACTCCAGCCAATCGCCAAAGACGTTATTTAAAAAAATATCGATAGGTACTCTGTTTCTTTAGATAGATAGATTTATCATCTAACTGATCGGCAAATCCTGGCTTTTCTTACACTAAGACATATTGTGATACGACAAAAACTTAATGGTTATGACAATAATCCTCCTTCTAACATGTCAACTAGTCCATTCGGTCCAAGCATGATATATCTACTTTCTCAGTCGTAAAATAAATCATATTACAAAACAGGACACCGGAATTGAATGTCATAAAGTTTATATGTATCCCTTTGTGAGTTGAGTGTTGACTAATCTGTTCGTCTGTCTGATTTGGCTGGAGAAATTGTAATAGGTACCTACGCTATATACGTGAAAGTCTAAAGTCAAATCATAGAATTCACTAGATCTTAAACCTTTGAAGTAAAGAGTTGTGGAATTCTCATTCGAACTTTTTATACGTATTTGGTATTTGGATTGGGACCCTACCAAATACGTATTTCACCATTCACCATTATTTTGACCTAATGATAAGCAATGATACCATACAACAGATCAATTCATAGGAAAAAACAATTGATTGTGAAAACTTCTAAAAGGTGTATTCAGAATATTTCAAACTCAAACTCAAAGCATTTATTTCAATTAAACCAGTTACAGGCAATTTTGATTTGTCAAGGAGTTGGTCAGTTAGTCAGAAAGTTGAAGCTAGTTTCCCCTTCCAAAACGAAGATCTCTTTGGAGAAGAACGAAAGAAATTCCACGGACACTTTTATAAATCAAGATATTACAAGATCCTGGGTACGTTATTCTTCTTGCTTCTGTATGTGAGAACAATGTTAAAATACAATTCAAAATATATGATACATAGATGCTTATGTATCATATATTTTGAATTGTATTTTACAGTGACATTTTCTAATATAATTTCCAACTTACCAATGTTACTACTTACCCTAACGCACTAAAATATCATGATTGTATACTCTACGAGCAGTAAAATTGTCAAAACAATACAGCTGCCAAAATTGATAACAGTGCCATCTATCGATTTTACCCGATACTAGAGCGAACCTTGACCGACTAGTGGGGGTCGTTAACCTGTGACGCGAAACGCAATAACCTGAAAAGTGCGCAGGAGTCTACGATTGAATGTTTTGGCTTTAAAAATAATGGTCTGCGGTTGTGCTAATGATAAGTTTGGCATATTTATTCGGTTGCCATTTTGTAATGTTATTATCGATGCAAATAAGTATGTTGTTAAATAATTCATTTCAATTATTATGTTCACCATTTTATTTATCTTTTCGTTCTTTTGATCTTTGTTTTCCATTTTCGATGTAAGTAGTTTTCGAGCCCACGTAATTTTGCAGACTGCCAATCTCGATACTTTTAGCAATTCAGCTGTAGCTGAATTAGTCACTTCCTAACTTCACTAATATAATTGTTTTTTTTTTCTTAAGATTTCATCCATTCATTCATTCACCATTCACCATCTGATGATTGATCATTTCTGTACCTTCTAGTTCACTATTAAACTACTTGTAGGTACGGTCAGCAGCGACTTTTTAACACTGTTATTTTTATTAGTCTTATTTAAAATATAATAATTCGACACAAAGGATTTCAGCATTTCACGTAACAGTCACGAGTTGATTCTTCGTTCCAGCACTTTAATGTTATATCTAAACTGGTAACCACCTTTCCTTGCGGACAGTAGTTCCTATAATGTCTACTGTTAGTCGTGATCCAACTAGAGATTAGCACTAACTGTTGTTGATACTGATGTATAGAATTTAAATTCATTAGTTGTTAACAATGTTTATTATGTTGTTGGCATCAGTTACTGATGTGTTTATTTTATAATTATCTAGTATCTATTGCTGCAACAGGTTTTCCTTAGTCGTATTTATTGATACTTTATTATGTACCTCCATAGAATATGGTATAATTATATTTTCATGAAAATGTTAAGAAAACATTTCAGTTTTTACTTGCGGCTTCATTTGCATCTCTCTTTGATAAAAAATAGTGTATGTCTTTATTATATACAAAGTATTCTCGTGACAAACATGTTGAGGCGTATATATAAAAGTCAATAGTTAATGTTTTCTAAAGTCTCGTATTTGACGAGATATCAAAAGTTTGGTTACCTCGGCACGGATAATACTGTTTTTCATTTCCTGTCAGTTCACCATATAATTTTTATTATGAACGTTTCTGTGAAATGCATATTTTGTTTTCTTTATAGAATTTTTCCTTAAAACTTGCGGCTCATAACCACAGGGGTATAGATAGGTAGTTATTATAATTAAATATTATAATTCCATTTGTGTTCTGGTTATTATAACTGTCTGAAATGATTCAGTCTATCGCAGTCCACTGCTGGACATAGGTCTCTCCTAGGCTGCGTCAAAATAGACTGTCCTTCACCTTCCGCATCCCGACTGTCCCAGCCACCTTTTTAAGGTCGTCGGTCCATCTTGCTGTGAGGCGTCACACACTACGCTAGCCGATACGCGAACTCCATTGCAGGACTCGTGGCAAGCCCACTCCCAGTTCAGCTCCACTCCACTGTCCACTGTGTCTATCTAGTGCCATCTCAGGCCAGTCCTATAGGCATGAGTCCAGTTCATTACTGCATCTCCTTTTGGGCCAGCTGCGAAGTCTTAGTCTAACATATTTGCTGCTTAGCTCTAGCTTTTTGCTTACACCACTGTGTGTTTGAATAAATATCTGACGGCCAAGAGAAACTCACTGCATTTCTCCAATAAAAAATGAGAGACAACTTCCGCAACAGTTGGCAGCTAATTCGATACCCACAGTCAGCATGCCATCATCATCCACAGCCAGACTTCACCCACTGCTGGGCATAGGCCTCTCTTTTCTTGTGCCAATCCCCAGGCTCCTGTGCCAGCCTCATTCAGGTTCTACCCACGATGGTAGCAATGTCTGACCATCACGCCATTGGGTGGTCGACACTTCATCTGCCAGTCCTTGTACGCCACTCGGTCACTGCGTCAATCCACCTGTCATCACTGCACCTTGCCAGTTGTACTACCATCCATATACAGCATTCGACCACCTACTCCATATTGATATGAAATGAGTGAAATCATTAAATCAGCGTAATGAGTTGATTTCTTTCGTTTGTGTCAATTCATATTGAGTCTAAGTATACGCAGTTGGATAGGCCTATCGTAATTACCATGAAAATTATTCTTAGGCAACTATAGGTACAGTTGCGTGCAGAAGTACCTACTGAGGTTTTTTTTTAACAGTAATTTTTTCCCGAGCTACTGTTGTGTTATGGTGTTGGTACGTATACATAAAAGCTATTTCTGTGGTCCTTGTGAGTTTGATGGGGTCATCTCAAATAATATTATCGTTTGGAAATGCTTTCCATTGGAGGCTACTTTCATAATATTTATCATAGTAGTAATTAACATCAACAGCTGTTCACTTAAATATCTACTGGTATTTCTTTTAGGTAGGTATATTTTTAAAGTGCGCTAGGGAAGCGTGCCTCTTATTGCGTTTTCTTAGAAACTAGGCTTTCCAGTTGCAAGAACCCAAACGAAAGGATATCGCCCGAGTACCTACAAAAAGTTACACCAAGATACTTCACTAGATTTTTAAGAAATCTATTTACTCACTCTTATTATTTAGCAAAACACAAAATGGCCATATTTTCGCCGCAAACCCGATATAAAACCGGAATTATCATGTACGCATTTTCATTAGATTGCTTAGAGCGTTCTTCCGCGCGGAAGCAGGATTTTAATTAGTTTCAAGGAAGAACGTAGTTGTTCAAGTTCATAGCCATTCATCAGATCCCGTAAATGATTTAAGGTACGTGAACCTCAAGCTTTATTGGTAAACTTGCAATGGACGTCAAGTATGCCATGATCAGTATGGTCAACATGTCTGATCTGTGCCTGTTCTTACCGAGATCTTTCAAGGGTAAACCCGAATCCTCAACATTAGAAAATCGAACTAATTTTCTCTCAAATTACTTACGTCCAATATATTTATTTTTTTGTTTTTAATAGTTCCTTAACACTTTTCCGCTCACATCTCCCACGAATCGTCCGTTCCTCTGACAGAATATATAAATTAGGCATAATGATAGTCATCAGCCTCTTCGTTCCTCGTTTACATCATTCTACAATCACATTACATACAATTTGTATGAAACCACTTTGGATAGTTAAATGACGAAATAAATTGTTCTCGTATTATATTGAAAGAGTTGCGTATCTGAGATTGTTGTAAGTGGAATAGGAAGGCTTGAGTTGTATATTTTGACGTGGTATATTTTGGTGCAGAACCATAATGCTACGGCCACATTGTCGCGATAAACCGAAGATTTGCGTTGTCGTGACACGTCTGGACAAGCAAGTCGTCACATCGCGAATCATTCAGGCGAACTCGAATGCGAAACTGCGAAATATTTTAACAATGTGAACAATATAGATCGTCGTAGATCGAACACGAAGTTTTATCGCGACAACAACTACATATTTTACAAAGCGAAACCAATCTTTGCGCGACAATGTGGCCGTAGCATTAGAGAATTCGCAACGTAAAAATCTTAATGATTTCGTCAATCATTTATTTTGAAAACATTACAATATGTGCAACCATGAACCCAGTTTTTTTCTAATGAGTAGACTTTTTTTTTTGTTGTTTTAAGTTCTTTCTACGATCACACTGAGGTCGTTGTTTTGTCCTGCCTTTTAGTCGACAAACATCCAATTTAATATTACAGATAACAACAAATACTGCTCACCCCTTTGAACAAACAATAAAACGTTCAGCGTAAACATTAAAGCTAACTATTTGGCTAATTCGACTCGATCAATATTCAGCCATCGTATATCGTACACTGTAAAGACACACGGAATAGAGAATGGTAAATATTTGCTAAGAAACAATATTATTTTCTTTCGCTACGGCTTCGGAGTCCGCCCAATTTGTAGTCGATATGGGTTCGATGGACATAGAGTAACAATCATAATTTGAACAGAAGTGACAGTGGTAATTTATTTACTTGTAAAAGTGATTAAATGATAAATGATTTATTTTCTGTAAGTAGGTTTGTACAAACACTTTTACGCGTCAATCACATGTTTTAAAACTAGATGAGGTCGGCGTTTCCTATCTGACTACTCTGAGAAGAAAGGCCGAAACAAACTCAGAGGTCACAGTCTCTTTTAAAGCCCAGACATAATCTTGGTCAGATCATGTAGATTCGTGTCTGAAATGGTATTTTGAGGAAAGAACCACACAGATTGAGTGGACCTATCCAGTCAGTGCACGCATTTGTCAGTAATCGTGCAGCTCAACTCAGAACTCAAGGAGCTCAACGATTCGACGAACAAAACCAAAGAAATCCAATCCTACTTACATAATACACAATTTTATTTCATTTCATTTCATTGATCGCTGTTTAGTAATGAGCCATAATTATCCTATTTTTTTTTAAAACGTTTGACGTGTAAAGATATTCTGTAAGCATAGTCAGTAATAAAAACGAATTTTGATACAGGATAGTTCAGGATACTAGTGCATGTTTAGTAATTGATTTATTTGTGTATTTATTTAAAGGCAATACGTCGTCTTTACCAGAAGAGGTCTTACTTATTGTGTTTTATGTGTGGGTATGCGGGCGAGGAGATCTGAAGATTTAAGTAAATGAAAGTCAATAATATTCAGAATAATCACAAGTCTCTGATCACATTAGGTAATGAACAATAATGTTAACGACGTTCCACCGAGTACGTGAGGCGCGAGCGCAAATCAATCGAGTCACTGCCTTGCAAAGGGTTCCTAGCCAAGTCACAATGATCACCAATATCCCAGCCAGTCGCCAATGCCGGCTTCGAGTCTTCGACCCATTACCGCGATCCGCTCCTTTCTGCCCGGGGGCAGTCGTGGGGCCGCCTCCTCAGTACTCGGGGTTACGTCAAGTTGACAGCTGTCATAACCGTTCTAAAATCAACTGTGTAAGTTTGGCGTCGTAAAGCCTTTAGACGCGCCGTCATATTTATTTGGGAACTGATGACTTTAACACAAACAATTCACTTTTACACGATTAGAATTCCTCATTCTCAAAACTGTTTTTGTTAAGCTTCGATGATAAGTTACAAAAAGAACTAGAAAAAAAACACGAAGCTTTTTTAATTTTTAAAGTTTTTCCATATTTTCGCATACAAAAACCTGATAATTATTACTTGAAAATGGTAGAAGTATCTAGAGTCCTGTTCTCGTCTTCTATCAAAATATATCTACGTATGTACCTATGTTATGTGAAACCAACATTACATAACATAACATCACGCCTGTAATCCCCAAAGAGTTAGGCAGAGATGTACCCTATTGTAAACCCACATTTCACCAGTTATATAAGGTGCTATAAAAATATCTGCCACGGCTGCAATGGGAGATAGTATTGTGTTTATAGATTACAATAGTAAAGATAAATTATTGATCATGTGTCATATTTTTTTTCATACAAAAAATTGTACGTATAAATTTGCAAGTGTCGAATTAGTCAGCTGATTTCAGTTTTCATTCACAGACCAGATGGAAAGAGATAGCAGTTGTTTTCATTGACGAAGTGCACTTCGCGCGTAATTTGTGAACCACGTTATGCAGAGTAGAGTCAATGTTTATTTAACTACTTTATTTTCTCAAATTGATTTAACTGTACGGAACGAAATTGGTACGAAATTTCTTCACTATTGTTATCTTTAAACACAATACTACCTCTCATTAAAGCCGTGGCAGATATTTTTATAGCACCTTATATATACAGGATCAGTAAACAACTGCTTTATAAAATAATTAATTAAATAATTGTCTCCCAACTCAAACGTAGGCACAAAACGTGCACCTAGCCATCGCTTCTACACGCCTGTCACATAATCTTTGCCAATTTGTCAACAAGTCCGTGCACGTAGGCTCCCGACCGACCACCGTAAGCTCAGTTAGAGCGGTGCATAAAAACTAAGCTTTGCTTTGAACTTTGAAATTCAAATGTATTTCGATACGCCAATACGTCTGCCTGGTGTATTTTGATAGCGTTTTTACGACAACACATATTATAAGGGGGTACCGCTGTAGTATTATTGGGTTTTGTAGAAAACGGTGAAATGGGAGGTAGTAGTCAAGAATCGGGAAATATAAATTCTACTTTTAGTTGAGTCTAAAACTTATGCTTTAAAGAATTTCGATTTTTTATTGTTTTCTTCTGTAAAGATATTTTTGTCATAAGAAATTTTAAAAACTTTGATATATTGTGCAGTGCCAAATACCTTAGCTAAAACATCAGCATTTATTCTCACAATTCCTAGGTCTTCTTTTTATGACAGCTATATTCTGGCACGGAGAAGAATTTACGTCGGGATCGTAAAAAGGCATGAAATGAGTGGATTTTGCACGTACTTTGCCTCGCCCGTGAAATGCGGTCGATTATTCTGAGCACGCGCCGAATATGGGATACTTTGCTGTGACATTGACTGCGCCAAATGCGAGATTTGAATCAATCTTGATTCTGAGATTTATGTAAAAGCAGCATTATTTGTGTTGATGTTTTAAGTCTGATGTGGTTGAAAAATTAAAAACATTGTCATTTAATCACAGTTTCATAAAAATACTAAAGGGCGGATTTTTTTTTCACATTGGTGAAAACAAGCATAAACTGGGTCTTGTATAATTAAATATAAAAGATTAAAATATTAAACCTATTTTTTATACCAACAAATTAATGAATTCATCCGGCAAATCACATAAATGCAAAAACAATTCATAAATAATTAAATCATTTCAGCAACAAAAAAACAAGTCACAGCTAACGAGGTTTTTGGTTTAATTTCTTGAATGACAAACATTTTGTCATCATCAGATCAAAATTGCATCAATAAAAAGAAAAATTATTCTCTTGAACATAAAAGTCAAAACTCTCTTTCGTACAAAATTCTTGAGTAAACATCTTTGGCAGCATTGGGTTCATCAGATAAGTAGGTATGTTTTAGCAGACATGGCAAAATTCCCAAGTTTTCCTTCGCGGCCTCGTAAATTTTCATTACTATACTAAAATGAGAGAAAAAAGCATTTTTGGAGCGCAGTGCGGCCTTACAAATGTATCATTGTAATGTATAATTGAGATTAACAATTTCTTAATGGATTATTTATAAGTCGGAGTTTTGCAATGATGCCATTATGTTTTTTGCTCGTTTTGGTAATAGTTCTGTCAGTGAAAGAATTTCGAAATCCCATCAGGCCTAGCAGTCTTGACATAGATAGCTATCGCTGTACGACCGAATTCGGCAAAGTCCTAATGGGATCCGTAGACGGTCAAAATTGCTTAACAAGCACGCGATTTTTTCGTGGTTGTCAAGCAATTTTGATCAGCGATCGCTTTGCGACCGAATTCCGTCGTAAAGCGATCGCTCGCAACCTATGTCGAGACTAACAGCCCCAATACTTCCAGAGATTATCTCCTACATCCAAACTTACAAACTTTACCTCTTTATAATATTAGTGTTGATTGATAGAAGAGTGATGATTGTGGAAGCCATTTCAAGGTTTTTATTCGCTCATAGTATCTTGAACTTCAACTCAATTATTAGCGATACAAGGTTTGCTAAGGATGTTAAATATCTAAAAGAGGGTAATTATAGTCGTTCAACAGCGATAACGTAATTCATAAACGTTGAAAATCCTCCAACATCTATAGAAGAAAATGTATGATGATAGGTATGGTACTTATATTTAAGCTGCTACAGAAAAAGCGCGTCCTATTTTTATCTTGCTGAATACAAAAGTCAGCCATTAAAGCATTTTAAATTAATAAAAGCGTCTTTCGTTTGATACACGATCTGACCTGATTTACATAAACGAATTATGTGCTATAAACAGCGATAAAAGAAAATAAGACTTTCAGTTTTAACACTTATTTTCAAAGCTTTTATTATTATCTTACAAAGACCTCAATGTTTTGGCATTGCCATAAGAGAAGTGAATGATAAAAGTAATAATAGTACCTAACAAAATAATAAAAAATTACAAAGCTTAGCTTCAATTAAATGCTATCATAGACAGTGGTATCAGTGAGCTGTGCTTCGGTATTATTTCATAATTATGAAAAAGCTTGACAGATTGAAAGGCTCTAATACACATTTACTAAAATGAATAAGTTGAAATCAATTATGATTTATAATCTACGGCTTATTCCATTCTATTGAAACTCGGAAGTATTTCCTTAGAAATACTCCTGATATTGTTCTGGTTTCCTTGAAACGCATCAGCACTGAATGTACCTACTAGGTATTGGAACAATTTCGGTGACCCAGTTAATTTTGACATTGACACAGTGGTCAGAATTTGGCGCCCTGTGGAAATCCAAGTGCGTAAAACATTTACGGTAAATAACCTATATTGGCTCGTAGGCTATATAAAGATTACTGAACTTTAAAAAAAAGAATAATTTATGAAACCTACTTGAAGAATTAAAACTATCATCAGGCATGATGAATTATTTCCTAAACCTTGAGTGTCATCATAGTAAGCGTTTGAGTATTCAAAACAGTAGGAGTTTTGGTGATACACACGCAGGCAGGCAGAGAAGGAAGATAGTAGGACTAATGGTTTAATTGCAATGACAATTCATGTGAGAGTATGAAAAAATATAAGAATAAATATTTAAAATAATATAAAAATAGCCAGTGTTTTTGATTCGGCAAAACAAGGTTGTAACAAAAACAGGCTTCACAGACATTTGAATAGTAATTGCCATACCTGTCTTGCTAAGATTGCTTTTATTAAGTGTAAACCATTTTGTTAAGACATTCTATGTTCCTCTGTTTATCCCATTCCTCCCTAAAAACCGCTACTAACTTCTTCCGTGGTGTCATTTGCAAAATGGTTGACACATCAACATTGAACAGTAAAAAACTTGTGTAAATTGTCACCCACGGAATTGCTATCGCAACTGTCCCCAGTTAAGGCCACCACCTAATTTACCAAGTTTATTTTGAATACAAATTTAGTCGTGCGCTAGTATTTGTGACCTTGAGCGTAGAATAACGTATGTACATAAGAGATTAAACTGTCTCAGTATATCGCGGTTGGCCGTAGCGAACGCGTGATATGAATTCGGAGCATTTCTTCTGAGGTCAATGATGCACGATTGGTTCCTTTAAGAATTCTCGCAATGGGCTGGAAAATGCGAATGGTTTCGTCGTGTTCGTTTAATCGATCCTTTTGGTATTGAAGCTCCTTATAATAGTTTTGATGGAACCTTGAATTTATGAAATCCTCAGATTAGAAGGGTATTAATTCGAAAGTTGATATTGTTATTCTTTTGTTTTAACGCCATAGTTAGCCAATGATGTCTGAATCTCCCATGACCATTCTCGGACCGGTCTGTACAGGTATCCTCGAGGTGAGGACGTCTTTTAGTCCTGTAACATCTTCGTAAGTACCTACTGCGATATAAGCTCCTGCATATTGAAGAAATGGGATCGCCAAAATAGTTTGTAATACAAGCACTGTGTCTATAGTTTAATCTGTTTCTCTATGTCGTGTCATTTGCCTTTGTTTCTTTAGTAGCAGAATAAAAGGCTGTGCTGGAATCTGTTGAACTTCTTGCAAACTTGTTTTTGATAATAATAAATCAGCACTGATAGGTTTGTACCTGAGCTTACCAGTCCCATTATATGGGTTTGTACTCATTGGACAATCCAGCCAACCTCAATGTACCCAATGTTTTCATCATTTACTGCAAAGCCTATTTTTTTAAGCTTGTGAGTAGCATTCATAATTCTACTGACGTAATCTTCTATGCCGTTGCTATATTCAAGTGACGTATTGACCATGTTTGGTAGCCCACAATGCCTCACGATACGATCAACTGATGATAATTATCACTAAGCTGTTCGGGGCTCTTGAGAAGAACTTGTCTGCATTCGAGGTCACTTTATATTCTTCGTTACCGAGATCAAAGTTCTTAACAAATTAAATTTTCTAAATAAACCAATTTCCGCCGCCGTTGAACTTTAAAATACTATGTTTTCTCAAAGGAATTTCAAATTAGTTTTAACCCTCTGCGGCTGACGTGTTAGTCCAACAGACACCGCGAAATATAAAATTCGGTTTATTACCGTTAATTTTCAAATTTGAGCGCCACCGCTCTCAGTACCTTACTGTCGTGAGCTCGCGCGTCGGTCACTGTGCGGGGGGCGGTCGTAGTGAGCGCACGTTTGCGTAGTGAGAGGCAGGTGTCCACGAGTCTACCACACCAGTGTTAAGGTAAGTTTCTACTATACTACCACCTCAATGAAATGTTTATATTTTCATAGTGTCTCCTAAACCACCACATCAGTAAATTACTTTAGTTTATCTTACGATAAGGTATTATTTTGGTAATAATTCTCGTTATTTTGGAATTTGATTTTATTTACGTATTTTACATATATCTATACTTCTTGACCAATATTATAAAGAGGACAGATTTGTATTTTTGTTAGTATGTATAGTCCACGCGGTTGAAGTCGCGACGGAAAGCTAATTGTACCCACATAATTTACAAGAAAAACTTGTTTTTTAGATGGCTGACTCAAGTAACAACCCTCGGCCAGGTACTTCTAATCGTAAGAGAACGTCGGCTGGAAGTTTTGTGAGTCACGAAGATCAAATAACAGAGTGGCTGGAAGAGGAAAGTGAGCATGAGTTTAGCGACATTGATAATGAAGATGACGATCCGACTTCCGAGCCAGAAATTCAACACATTGAAGAAGATGTCATGTCATGTGAATGTGTGTGATTGTTCGAAGCCAATTTGCCTTCAGTGCTCGAAGCCACTATGTGAAAATTGTCAAACAAAGCTGTGATTTTGAAAGTGTCTAATTTTGAAGTCAACCAACGAATTTATCTCATTTTTTCTAGAGTGATTACTGTAATTGTTAATTTTTTAAATGTCTAATGATAAATTAAAAAAAGTTGATTTTGTAATTTTTTTTATGTCATTAATGTTTAAGTAGAGATTCTTAGACTGATTTGTGATAAGTCAATAAACACTGTTTAATTATGAAAATACAAATTATAGCCGGGGAACGGGTGTAAGACAAACGCAGGTGCTTCAAAATTACACTATATTGGTACACAAAATCACCTTACAAGCAAACAGAGTCCTTGTCTTAAAACTAGCGCGCGCACACATGACATTAGCTCTCTCTGCCGTAGCTCACCGCGCACACTAGATATATATCGCCAATCTATTGAGCTTGCGCGGGCGCCCTCTGATGGGCGGCCGGGTAACCACTCTGGGTTGCCATTTAAGCTCTGCCGCACGCTATAAAATTGTTTTTTTTATTTAAATATTATTAAACATAAAAAAGAGGCTAACAATCTTATAAATATAAATATAATGTCTGCGTCAGGATGACTGGACCAAGGGAGATTTTGGAAGTTTGGGCAATACCAAGTTTTAGTACCTATTTGGTACTATTTGGTACCAGACATCAAATAATTGGTACCTCGCTAAAGGGGGAAAACTATTACGAGGAAAGTGGCCAGCCATTCTGACTTCAGAATGGCTGGACCAAGCAGGTTTCACCTAGTTGTAGGCGTTATAATTAGTTCATCTTTTCGTTAATATTTAGTACCTCATTGGTACCTCAACATATGTTTTTCCTAGATTTTTTCGATAAGCCGAAAAAAAGTTGCACCTAAAAGAAATTTTGCAAGTAATCTGGAGCACGTTGACTTCACCTAGTGCGTTATAATTCGTTTATCTTTTCATTAAAATTTAGTACCTCGTTAGAACCTCCACATATGTTTTTCCTAGATTTTTTCGATAAGCCAAAAAAAAGTTACACCTAGAAGAAATTTTGCTTGTAATCTGGAGCACGTTGATTTCACCTAATTGTAGGCGTTATAATTAGTTTATCTTTTCATTAAAATTTAGTACCTCGCTTAGCTTCTCGCTAAAGGGGGAAAACTATGACGAGGAAAGTGGCCAGCCATTCTGACTTCAGAATGGCTGGACCAAGCAGGTTTTTACCTAGTTGTAGGCGTTATAAGTAGTTCATCTTTTCGTTAAAATTTAGTACCTCATTGGTACCTCAACATATGTTTTTCCTAGATTTTTTCGATAAGCCGAAAAAAAGTTGCACCTAAAAGAAATTTTGCAAGTAATCTGGAGCACGTTGATTTCGCCTAGTGCGTTATAATTAGTTTATCTTTTCATTAAAATTTAGTACCTCGTTGGAACCTCCACATATGTTTTTCCTAGATTTTTTCGATAAGCCAAAAAAAAGTTACACCTAGAAGAAATTTTGCTTGTAATCTGGAGCACGTAATTGTAGGCGTTATAATTAGTTTATCTTTTCATTAAAATTTAGTACCTCGTTGGAACCTCCACATATGTTTTTCCTAGATTTTTTCGATAAGCCAAAAAAAAGTTACACCTAGAAGAAATTTTGCTTGTAATCTGGAGCACGTTCATTTCACCTAATTGTAGGCGTTATAATTAGTTTATCTTTTCATTAAAATTTAGTACCTCGTTGGAACCTCCACATATGTTTTTCCTAGATTTTTTCGATAAGCCAAAAAAAAGTTACACCTAGAAGAAATTTTGCTTGTAATCTGGAGCACGTTGATTTCACCTAATTGTAGGCGTTATAATTAGTTTATCTTTTCATTAAAATTTAGTACCTCGTTGGAACCTCCAAATATGTTTTTCTTAGATTTTTTCGATAAGCAAAAAACACTAATATTGTACGGTGGTACGGAACTTTTCGTGGGCGAGTCCAACTCGCATTTGGCCGGTTTTCTTTGTTATATTTTTAGATTCCTATTTATTTATTTTAAACATGTTTAGTTTCGTTATAAAGTACCTACTGGCTTAAAAAAAACCGGGCAAGCGCAAGTTGGACTCGCCCACGAAAAGTTCCGTACCACCGTACAATATTAGTTGTATTAAAAAAAAAAACTTGAGTTTAAGAAAACACGATTTTTGTATGGGGTATACTTTAATTCTTTACTTTTTTTTTTTTTGATACAACGGTAACAGAAATACACAATCTGAAAATTTCAACTATTTACTTATTACGGTTAATGAGATACAGCCCGCTGACAGATAGACAGATGAACAGCGCAGGTTTATTAATAGGGTTCCGTTTAGTATCCTTCGGTTACGGAACCCTAATAAGGTCACTTTTTCAAATGCCATTATATTATATCATTCAATAAAGATGGATTTAAATGTAATATTAAAACGTATAATTATGTGTATAAAAATATTTTACAAAGATTCAAAGATTATTGAGTATTTATCATTCAATAAATATGGATGTATAATGTAATATTAAAACTTATTTGTGTATAAATAATATTTTCGGAAATGTAAAAAAATAAACATTCTTATATAACGCTTCTTTATGGTGTAACTTATTTTTGGCTTATCGAAAAAATCTCAGAAAAACATATTTGGAGGTTCCAACGAAGTACTAAATTTTAATGAAAAGATAAACTAATTATAACGCCTACAATTAGGTGAAATCAACGTGCTCCAGATTACACGCAAAATTTCTTCTAGGTGTAACTTTTTTTTGGCTTATCGAAAAAATCTAGGAAAAACATATGTGGAGGTTCCAACGAGGTACTAAATTTTAATGAAATGATAAACTAATTATAACGCCTACAATTAGGTGAAAACAACGTGCTCCAGATTACAAGCAAAATTTCTTCCAGGTGTAACTTTTTTTTGGCTTATCGAAAAAATCTAGGAAAAACATATGTGGAGGCTCCTCCTACGAGGTACTAAATTTTAATGAAAAGATAAACTAATTATAACGCACTAGGTGAAATCAACGTGCTCCAGATTACTTGCAAAATTTATTTTAGGTGCAACTTTTTTTCGGCTTATCGAAAAAATCTAGGAAAAACATATGTTGAGGTACCAATGAGGTACTAAATTTTAACGAAAAGATGAACTACTTATAACGCCTACAACTAGGTAAAAACCTGCTTGGTCCAGCCATTCTGAAGTCAGAATGGCTGGCCACTTTCCGCGTCATAGTTTTCCCCCTTTAGCGAGAAGCTAAGCGAGGTACTAAATTTTAATGAAAAGATAAACTAATTATAACGCCTACAATTAGGTGAAATCAACGTGCTCCAGATTACAAGCAAAATTTCTTCTAGGTGTAACTTTTTTTTGGCTTATCGAAAAAATCTAGGAAAAACATATGTGGAGGTTCTAACGAGGTACTAAATTTTAATGAAAAGATAAACGAATTATAACGCACTAGGTGAAGTCAACGTGCTCCAGATTACTTGCAAAATTTCTTTTAGGTGCAACTTTTTTTCGGCTTATCGAAAAAATCTAGGAAAAACATATGTTGAGGTACCAATGAGGTACTAAATATTAACGAAAAGATGAACTAATTATAACGCCTACAACTAGGTGAAACCTGCTTGGTCCAGCCATTCTGAAGTCAGAATGGCTGGCCACTTTCCTCGTAATAGTTTTCCCCCTTTAGCGAGGTACCAATTATTTGATGTCTGGTACCAAATAGTACCAAATAGGTACTAAAACTTGGTATTGCCCAAACTTCCAAAATCTTCCTTGGTCCAGTCATCCTGACGCAGACAATATAATAGCTACATCATTTACTTAAATAAAAATATTTGATGTTGAAATGGTGTCTCATGTACTACCACACCAGTAAAATTGTAAAAATTGACCCACGTCAGTCGCAGAGGGTTAATGCAAGACAAAGATCAATAAACATGTGGATAGTTTGGACTCTGCAGTAAAGCATTTAGTTAAAATATTAATTGAACCGTTTCATTATTGCTTACAAACAAAACGACAAGTTTCTGCATCACAACCCCTCTTCTATTCACTTCATAAAATTCTAGTCAGCAATTTTCATTTCCAATCAGAAAATAACCCTCACAAAGCAACATTCTACCACAACACAGCTAACGATGCCACAATAATAGTGTTATTCAATCCATCGTGTCACATAACTTATTCATCGCCATTTCGCATGGCAACGGACACGAAACCATGCTGTATGCTTTATTTACCCCTTCTTTATAACATTTGCAAACCCATTTTACCAAGTCTATCACGGTTAATAGCATCTATGTCGCTGGCGTAAGGCTCAATTTGGAATTTATCATCGTTGAGCCTCTAATAACCGTCTATTTCCGCCGATAATTGCGACGGAGGCACATCAAGTGTGCGTTTTCCCTCGCTTGGTGCGCCAAGCCATGTATTTATGGAGTCCTCTGTAATATACAGAATTTTCGCTCTTGCATATTTCATTTGTGTCTTGGTTGTAGTTTTGTTAACTTTCGTGTTCGTGTATTCAGTTTGATATTTAGGGAGTTGAGACGTTTCGGGAGTTCGGAATTACCTACTTGAGTGATTAATTGTGGGGTGTTTCTTGATTCATAATAATTAATTTCTCTGTTTCTTGCTCATCATTTACAGTTGTTTTATGTCTTTGCGTCAGTGCATAACAAGTTTACTGAAATAGTTTTCAGTACACACATAAAAACACCATAATTATTATTATTATAATCATCTTCAATAGTCTATTTTGTACCGGGATCTCCTGTAAAGACATTTTGTTTTTGCAATTTAATTTGACCTCATACACTGGATGCCTTTTTAACCGTCTCGAAAAAAATGGGTATAATAGGTGAAAGGAGTAGAAGCAAATGGCATACTTCGTTTTTTTTTTTCGTTTTTTTTTTTTTTAAATCATTAAAAAAAACGAAATTAAAATCATACGCGACTCGCGTATGATTTTAATTCGATATTTATTATCATTTTTTTTTTCAAAATTTCTCTTTCTTTGTGGAATGAAAACTTTACTTTCAATTTGTAGCGTTTTTTGATGATAGTTTTTTTTTTTCTAAGGTGTGGAAAAAATAAATTTAAATTTAGGTATGCCATAAGCTTCTACTCCGTTCATTTAATATACCCATTTGTTTTCGAGACGGTAAAAAAAGTCATCCGGTATATTTTATTCTACATATAACATCTATTTAAACTGATCCTATTTGTTCGATACAATCAAACTTTGATTTTATTTGAAGCTTACGCTCATTACCTTAAATGACCAAATTAGTTCTATTTCCAGAAAGATTTCTTTGCATTTCTTTCTTTCCAGCTATTGAAAATGGATCGGGGACAGTAAGTGAATATTTAATAGTACCGACTGGTGGTCTTTATTGGAGCCGAGCGTTTTCGATGAGTCCTAACAACTTAATTGTGATATAAGGCTGCCGGTCAAGTTATGAGCTTTTCGATTTTTAGTAAAACGCGATGTCTTAGTGTCTTACCGAGTC
This sequence comes from Eupsilia transversa, assembly GCA_914767815.1. NCBI lineage: Eukaryota > Metazoa > Arthropoda > Insecta > Lepidoptera > Noctuidae > Eupsilia > Eupsilia transversa. Next base: position 1,138,687 of record OU611889.1, read on the forward strand.
TGAAGAAAGGTGACCTCAATATTTATAGGGTTTTAATAAGGACAGCGTAATAATGCAAAAAAAAAGACAAACTTCAACTTATTTTTTATGTTTTTATTCTTTCACTTACTTTAGTTCACGTTGGCTTAAACGCTAAAGGCTCGTACACACTAGCGCGAGACCGCAGGTGCAACAAGGGTCGCGGTGACCGTCGCGCCCGCGACTTCGCGCCAGAGAGTATGAGCCTAAGTAATGATACTGTTGAGTTGTAAAGAGTCGAATTAAAAAAAAAAAAATGTTTTGCTAATATAATTATATGCTGTATCAATCTTACTAACACCAGTTGTGGAAAAGTGGCGCTTCAGTTTTACCTACCAAGAGTATTAAGGCTCCTGCAGACAGGCGCGACTCTAGTAGAATAATTTCTATGAAAACTTCATGTAAATTGTTCTATCAGAGTCGCGTCGGATCGTTCCGTTTGCGTCTGCTGGTTTGCGCCTTTACGGTTATCAAAAGAGTGTATAATTTCGCAAATTAAAACCTTCTTTAAAATACTACCATAGCTTTCCTTAGATGATAGACCTTTAATGTGTCGTTTTTCAACAACTCGCTTTTCCATTAAAATGTAACGAAGTTTCTTCCACTTACACCACACCAAGACGCAGCGATTAATGATTAGTCATTTCCAAGGCTGGCAATGCAGTTTCGAACTTATTTATTGATAGGGGCCTCTGATTGGTCCATTAAATTGATTATAATGTTTTATATATTAGATAAATAATACATTTTATTGTAGCACGTGGAGAATCGAGATTTGAAATATGTGATTGTTGACCTAAGTTTGAATCAAGGGCCAATTAATTAAAATGAGGGGCAATTACGTATTGCCCTACTAACTACATGACATGGGAAAATATTTGGTGATTATAAGTGGAAGATGACGCGTTAGTCTGATTAAAAAAATTCTTTACTTGTCAAATAACTTTCTAGATTTTATTGTTGCTATTTGATAGAATACTTATTTTGCTGTGGATTCTTTTTGATTTCACGTAGAATCTTAATGAGTCTTGTCTAATAATTTGAATGGTTACATTGATTATTTCAAACAATAATTATGTACTTTTTATTATATTCTAAATACATAAATATGACGCCTGTATCTTAGTTTAGGGTTAGGCAGAGGTGTATCTATAGTATACCCTCATTTCGCTAGTTATGTTTTAAGTCCCATGCAATAAGGGGCAAGCCTTTTGCCATCAACTGGGCACAAATCCAGACTCTGCTGCGCTACTGAGCAATTCCAGATGGAAAAACCCAATAACGCTTTGTCCGATCCGGGAATCGAACCCAGGACCTCAAGCTCAGCAGTTGCGCTTGCGACCACTAGACCAACGAGGCAGTTATTTTATTCTGTTTCTCAATATGCCTACATTTGAGTGGTGACGCAGTTTCTGAGTTCGTTGTTTAGTCCTTCCTCACTTCGTGAATGTACAATGTCATAATATATCTCCATCTTCATCCTAGTGTATTCTTGGCCCTTTGCCACCGTCCGTTTTACTGAACATTGGGGAAGTCATATTTCTGGAGCATGTTGCCACCACTATTTTAGGTAAACGCTATCAATAATTTCTTGGTTCCCTGTTTTATCGACACTTATGGTGTATTTTGGTAGTTTTTTGGTTGCTCGGTTTATTGTTATTTTGCCGGATGATCGTTTATTTATATTTAGTGTAAAATTAAACTCATTTATGTACCGTTAAATAACTTTATACCTACGGAAAAACACAAAACCTTTACACGCTAATCTCTACTTTTTCTATACTGACATAAAAACATAAATTATACTACTATAATAGCATTAACATATATATGGCATATTCATTGAAATATGAACAAATAGCATTTAATTGGATTGGACAATGATGACAGATCTTTCAAGTAAATATTGTATCAATTTAATATTCCTTTAAATCCATTCGCCAATACTTGAGTAGGTACTGCGTGCCATAAACGTCACCGACTCACGGCTATCAGAATCATTCCTTAAATGATTTCAGGTCAGGAGTTCAACGCACAGCCGATAATTTATTTACCACTAAAACAGAGAATCCTTTTGAAGAACAATGGCCCAATAAAATGGTGTTATCGCGGTATCGGTCAGCAAGTTTATGGTAGCAATTGATAGTATTATCTGCTTCATTCTAATTTGCTTTCCTTTTAACGTTGATTTGTTTGCTAGTAGTTCATTGTAGGCCTTTTATGGGAGTACCTTTAAAGGAGCAGGAAAAAAGTATTTTTTATAGGATGCCGATGAAATAATAGGAGAAATTATTGTTATAATTGGTGCAAATAATGATAATTGCATGAACGTAATGAAGAGATACCTAGTTATAATTCTGGGGCTGTATATGGAAGTGTTAAAATTATCACTGTTTCAGTTCAAAAAAAGGATGGCCCTATTCAGGACGCATTAATAGCATTTCCATCTCTTTCTTTTCTTTACGACCTCTTTTCCATAACCTTACAAGGTTTTTTTTTTTCGGGTCGCACTAATCTAATATTTCTTTGACTACAAATAGTTACAACGCTTGAGTGAACTTTTGATTTAAAAAACCTTATCTGCAAATAGACCATGAAAGTTTATACCTACGCCATTTCTACTCCAAGATCATCAGGCCACCTGACGTACAGGACAGGTGCCATGTCTCACAGTACATACACTCACTGGGACATAATTATGCACATACTAAGTCCATGGCGTGACAAATAGTCACATTGTTCGTTGTTTTGCATACTAGTGTGTACGGTGGGTTCGTCTGATCTTTGTTTTGATGTTGGATTCGAACTTTGAAGATTATTATGATATAAGATTCTCTTAATTTGGCATGCGATCGTTGATTGTAGATTTTTGTGTATGCAGACAGTTAGATACAGGATTTATTGATTGAGTTATTTGAAGGGGGGTATTAAGGGGGGCTACCTTAATCACTGAAGCTACAGAAAAAAGTTCTTAGGTTCGTTCTTCATCACCGACTGCATTCACAGATTTGGAGATTGTTCTTTATTACTGCTAAATCTATAGATTCTGATTAATTTCCCAGCCTTTTACGATAATTTCCATAGTTAATAGATCATACCACATAACAAACTCACACATATTTATTACTAGATGCAAAACATTGGCAATGAACATTCAATGTCATGCGGGCTGGAATTCCGTTCGTGGTGTAACGTTGAAAAAATCCGGAAGAGCGCGGCTTCAATGCGCAGGAGCATGTTTTATGCTAATCAACACATAACTATGACAGAAAGCATTTCTATGTAACATCCTTGTGACGTTGGCAGGTTGCCGCGTTCCGGGTTTGTTTTAAAGATTTAAATGATTGTATTGTTATTGTAGAAAATAATAATATAACTGCGAAGCAGGAAATAAGTTTTCAAAATACATAATAACACAGTATAATAAAAATAGCTACCGGATTTTGCACGTGTATTCCCGTTCGTCCCACTGCCATCGTCCCACTGACAAAATCAGTGGGACGCACGCGATTTTTTTTTTTTTTTTTTTAAATTCCCGTTCGTCCCTACAGTGGGACGGCGGCAGTGGGACGAACCGGAATACACGATTATGCAGAACTCTTGAAATTAGAAGCGCGAGTATCCTGAAGAATGACTTCGGAGACGAGGTTTTAAATTGCGAAAGTGTGAATGAGAATAATATGAAAATAGGATCAAGGTAAGACCAACGTGCTAATGGCACCAGATTGAACAGCACAACCGATTAGAGGAGATCAAATAATAGTAAATGGATAAAAGATGATGGAAAATGTGATGAAATATAGCAAGAGCTAATGTGTATAATTGTATAATATGCAACGTTGGCAGTTTGCCTTCTTCCGGGTTCAGGTATTATTGTTTGTTTTACGGAAATGACATGAACATAAACAGTAAGGGCAGGATGTTTATAATACAGTAAACTAACTAGCGTACTGTAATGGGTAAAAGTATTCAGGTATAGAAGACTAGATTTCGAAAAAATTCTTCATGACATAAAGTTATACGATATAGAATCAAAGACTGGAAGTTGCAACATCTGCACCTAACGGCACCATCGTAAAAAACAAATTTATAAAAATAATCTCCACGATACCGCAGAGCACTGTAATAATATTCGTCATTCGGTCAATCACTCTCAAGAAAATATCAAGTCAAACATATAAATAACACAAATTCATCTCCAGCCGCATCGCCAGCAAAATAACGATCGCTAATTTGACAAATGTCAAAAAGGAGGAGTGCACACAACCTTGGTGAGCGCAGTTTACATTATGATCCAGAAATAAACGTGCTCACTTCCTTTTGATCTCGGTGAGACATGCTGCACTGAATATATGTGTCCGTAGCTTTACGCAGACGTTTTAGTGCTCTCGTGTGTATTTCGAAATATGGCCGATATTGCATTCGATATAATGTGCCTAGTTCCTGGAAATGAGAAAAGTATCGCTATCAAAATGGCGATGGCAGGTCCATGAAACAAATAACTCAGTATTTTCAGTATTTTGGTGAAAATAAGCCTAAGTTTTCCACCGAATTAAAACGTCATCAAGATAATCTACAAGATGCATTTATAGAACACTGACAAAACGCCTGATATAAATCTCGGAAAGCATTAAATCTTCGGACTGCTTCCCGGTACCTGAATCCCCTGATTTTGTAGTCCACAGGAACGGTACAAGGACAAGTTCCTGGTATTGTTTATAATATTTTCTGAAACTGTAATCGACCAGAAGATGTCATAGTCATCATGAGTCGACAAAATGATCGTGTCAATGACATTATCATACAGTTTAGTGGAGTTAATTGTGTGTGCGCTATTATTGTACAGCCATTAACTACATTACTTTCCAACGTATAAATCTTTTGAATTGAAGCGGCAATTGACTATCGCCAAGATGGGGAGGACTCACGGAGAGAGTTCGTGGGTTTAGAGCCCACTTATAATTTACTTATATATATTATATATACCATATATTTGGACATTAAAACAAGTGCACAGAATCAGAATCAGAATCAGAATTCATTTATTTGTGGGTACACAATGGGTAGTCTATTGCACAAGGCAATTTCATACGGACAAAATATGGATAGTCTGCAAGAAAGAAGCTATAAGCAATATCTAGCTATTGTACCACCACATTTAGCTTAGTTGCAAATAATGCTATGTAACGCGTCATGTGGTGCAGCTTTCCCAAAATATGGACTGATTCTCGAATCGTCCTCGTCGATCATAGTCGATCCTCTCATAATCCTTCAGAGCCAACTACTCCTCAACCCTGAGGGGTCACCCACCCTTATCCAATAATAATCTCACCGAGGTCGTTTCACTTGCGATCATTTACGTTGTAAACGTTAATAAGCTAAAGTTTTTTTGTTTCGTCTGCCGTGTATCCTGTGCGAGCTATCCGTCAATTTGTCTGTCTGTCTGTTCGTTTAGGTGTTCGTTATGGGTGCTAAGAGAAGGCTGGTGCTAAATGTAGTGTAGTGAGTTTGGATGGATTTCATTTTGAATGTTCTTAGTGTTAGTGATTTTTTAGGTTCAACTTAATTTTGGAAATGAGACGGAAATTCAGTTTAAATTTTCATACAATTATGAGCCTATGATTTTATTCACTTTTTTCATAGGGACAGTTTGGATCCTGATATCCCACAGGGAAAAACAATCCATAGTTTTTAAGAAACATTTATTGTGATTGTAATGTTCGTTAGTAGGAATATAACATAATATTGCATCTCAAGCATACTTCGCTGTCGACCTAAATGTGGATATGAGCATAAATAGTAGGTATGATATGAAGCAACCCACGAAACAGTATATTTTAGGTCTACGATCCCCACCTGTCAAAAAACTTAAGGAAAAACATTTAGGAAACTCTTCTAAGAAGAAATGGGTGTGACAATATCACACAACAGACGCTTGCCAAGTACGTATAGAAGGAACACACCCACTCATACGCGTTACATCACTGGTTCTATACTTGAGCAAAACTATATTTTTTAGGAGAGATAGGGGAGGGATGGTTAGCCAGGAGAAATGGGCACCCACTCGTAATTCCAATTTAATTGTAGTTTTCATTTTATCTTTAGGTTGGTAGTATATTTTTCTCACTGGCAACACTGTTTATCCATAGACTATCCGTCATTTCGTTCAATTGGCAAAGTCACATGCTTGGTTTCGAAGTTAATAAATGAAGAACCTATATTACTACCAACCAATCAATTTCGCATTTTGTTTAAAGTGGACCTTCCGTAAATTCTTATCACAGTAGTGTTGACAGATAATGCCTTTTGTCACGTCATTGGTCATGAACTGACTTCAAGTGCCAAGTTCGGTTACAGACGATTTAGTAATTCTTCTTACTGCACAGGGAAAACGTCGTCTTATGGTAATTTTAACTTTTTCGTAGTATTTGCTGATTGCACTTTCTTCTCTTAATCGTTGAAAGGAAAGTAGCTTTCATTTTTTGATTCATAAGATTTAAGACTTTTTTGCATTATACTATGATAAAGAATAAAAAGCCAGCACACACATCGAACTATAATACCTGAAGCAAAAGGTTGGAGCGTCAGCATTATGCTAAGGTCCTGTAGAGGGTCGCTAAGCGCTGCGTAAATCCTTTGCTCCTTTATTATTTTCACTAGCCTGGATGTTCCTACTGCAAGGTAGAGGACATCCTACTCTCCTTCCACTTCTCAGTCAAGGCCTATTTGGAACTAGTCTACAATGAACATTTAACACTATTGATTTGGCTCCTTATTCATAAAACCTATCCAGAAGCGGTCAATCAATCAATTGTCCTTTGGCAAACACGGGCAGCGGACTACCACTTCAACTTACTTACTAACCGCTAGCCGCAGACCGTACAATACCACTAGACGGCCACGACTGACTGGAGTCCACGAATAGCTGTCTAGTGCGCGAGAGCCCTAAGAAGTGGTCATTACTGATCAAAACAAACAGTCTCATCCCACATTCACAAACATCTCCATTTTATCAGAATTTGTCAAAAATCTCAAATATTTCCGGGAAATTCGCCCCCACAGCAATTTACAGTTTACAGAAACTATCTAATCACCCCGCACATACCTTTGAAGGGTCAATCCAAACCCCGAGACAGTTAACAGTGTAAATGCACAAAATTAATCCGGTGTAAAAGTAAGGGGTGCGGGCCGGTCCGGGCCGGTGCGGAATCCGGCGATGGCTAATGCGACGGCGAGTTGTTCACGCGACGATTTTGGCAGACTCTCAACTGTCACACGCATCGTACATGCCGACTCCGGGTAAAGTTTTCGTGTACTGCAAGATGGGAAATACAAAGCTTTAAACTTGCAAAATGTCTGGCTTCTGGTGTACATAATGGGGTTGCATGCACTGCTGCTGTCTGTTTGTATGCCATCCCCGGGGCCGATCGGGTTTAGGGAAGTATTAAAGCATCAAGTCGCATACGGTGGCCAGAGCAAACACTTTTAAACAATTCCACCATGACGTGACCGACGTGTCCGTATGAGTACTCGATCTGGCCAAACTGGCGCAGGTTCAAATATTCAGTTTTGCCTCTCCATGTATTTCTGTTTTTGGTTTAATTGGGTTTTCCCATTAGAAAGTTTTCCGCAGCATTGCATGTTATATTTCAAAGAGGATCTTTACAATAATCATGGAAAGTTATGTTGCAAACTATTTTTTCCATCAATATTCGGACTAAGCAAACGTCTAAAGCTCTAATAGTTGAAAACTCTCAAGATAAAGCAACGTGCTATTTTAAATTTTTCAAATATGATAAGAGAAATAATAGGTAAATTAATTAGGTATGAGATACATAAGAAAGTATAAATATGCAGCGTCCAGCGCTCGGCGTGTACGGGTTCACGACAAGTCAATCGTCATCCTGAGGATGCCTCGTTGATTGGTGAAACACGTGTCGATTTCTTACAGAGTTTTTTAAGACTCTTTAGGAATAGTAAAGTGGAATAGTTTACTAAATATATCTACGTCTATTGTATTTTATAAATAATAAAATCACTAATACTCGTAAATACATAAGGGTACCGACACATTCATCTGCTATATAGCGGAAGCATACGGAGGGTTTTGATGTACTTCCATACCAGCCGGTCACAGTAAAAATGTCACCGTAAAGACCGTCAGTCTGTCAAGACCCTTTTTCTCAGGAACGCGTAAAGGTATCAAGTTGAAATTAATATCAAATACGTAGGTTTACGGTCTGTTGGAGCTTAAAAAAAATCAAGCTTCTATGTCGACGCAATATAAAAATACGGCTATTTATGCGCCATATTTTGATACTTGCAAATAAATCAAAACCTATAGGGTACTTCCCGTTGCAAGGTCAGCAAGGTCTCACAGAACAAATTTTAAAAAATGCGATTACAAACTTACATTTGCAGTTGGAGAATTTACCGCGACGTATATCGATGTATGGGAAAACATGCTTTTCAAGTACAGTGGCCAGCACATCAAGCTACCCAAAACTGTCAAACTTTCCCAATCAAACTTGAACCTAATACTTTAGCGATAAAGTTTAAAATCTACTAAAGAAATTTGACAGATTTTAGTAGCTTGATGTGCTGGCCACTGTACAATGCTAAGTTTGTTTTTGGGATAAATTCATCCCAACTACGGAACCCGTCATTGTGCGTAGTCGGACACGCACTTGTCCGGGTTTTTTTCTTTTATCATTACATCGCTTTACAGCCTGCAGTGCAGTGTCACCCTAAGACGCGTTGCAAAGGAATTCCTATTCAGCACGGGTCATATTAATCTCTTTCACATTTCCGCGCTAGACGCCGGGATATTGCCAAACGTGGCAGCTAATAGTTGGAATTGTTCTGTTTTAATTAATACGTCATACGACCAGATTTTGGCTTACTGCAGTAGTTTTAAGTGTCTTCGTTTATGACGAACATTAAGGATAATGTACCGGAGAAATTGCAGGCTTTTTGAATTATCTAGATTTGTTAAACAGTTAGTAGCATTATGTTTGGCACAAAAGCGAGAAATACCGTTCTACCATAACTTATTCTTCTGTATTGTAAAGGTGATTTAGACACTAAGGCCGCTTGTACACTAACCGAAATTTTACTGTTTGAATGTAAAACCTCCTCCGCACATCTGCCAGATTATTTCCTTGAAAATCTTACTGCCAGACCCTAGAATTCCGAAACCTTTAGAATTAGGTTCTGTTTACATTTATTTCATTTTTTGATGAAGACTAAGGGAGGGTTCCTTTGCGAACATTAGGGAAAAACTCATTTGCCTGCAAATAGCAAAAACATTGATTATTAACCCAATGCCAAAAAATAAAAACTGAAACATTCGAAAATTGCCACAATTATTTTCCAATCCCGAAATTAGAAGCTATTTTTTACTAACCACAATTGCTCCGACCTTTCGTATCCAATTCCGGTGTCTGCTACCCACATCCAAAGCTTGGAAGGTCTAGCCACAAACCATGGGCACCATGGAGTGAGTGACAGCCTAGCGTGCCCAATAGTTCTCTATTGCACACGCACGGTTAATAATTCTAATCTATTTCCTTAGGGGACCCGTTTTATTTTTTAATCTTTTTAACATGCAAACAACTGCAGTTTGTGGATGAAATTATTTTTTAATTTTAAGTATCTATTTTTTCAATGATTATTAATTAATGGATTTATGTGTATGTGTTATATGTAGGTATCTCGTACTGATTGTGATTCATTAATCATAAATAATTTTAAAAATCTGGTTTGAAAGAAAGAAAGGAATTTTATTTGGTTTTGGCTTTCGTCTTGTCGTTTTGGTCACAAGCTCCATGCTTATGGGGTCTTTCGAAGAAGTAAATAAGTGCCATCGTACCAATTTCTGACTTCCTGATTTGATGTTTTGGATAAACTACTCGTAAAATACACAACAGCATTGTTGTATATTAAATAACAACTTAAAACCTTAATTTGCTAGGAGGACGCTAGATTCAATTCTGAAATTTGTTACTTTCTTTACGAATTAATTATATTTATTGTAGCAGACTGTACACACTTTTTTGAATATATAAAGTGTGTACAGGTCACTGGGTCTCCACCAGGTCAACAGCTAATTAGTTCCAGTAATGTGCCATAAAACAAAGTTTATTGGAAAAGCCACAAACATCATGTATTTCTTGATCATATGATTCTTCGAAATAATAAAACATTGCGATGATAAGCAGAATTCTGTGAAAAGTGAATCATGGAGCATGATAGCTTGGAACTGAGGTCAAGAGACGATTTTAATAATTATTAAATTGCAGTGTTTTGGTATGAAATTATTGTAATATCAGCCTGTGAAGCTAAGGTTTCTTGTGTAACTAGGAAGGAAATGGCTCGGAATGAGCATTGATGCGGTTTCTGGGATTATACATTTATTACTAAGTAGGTAAGTAAATTACTAACTAAGATCGGAATTTCTTTCATTTGGGCCACTGCTGGCATTAGAAAAAGCAGAGATATTTTATAAAATTTATATAGCATTGACTTCTGATCAAGCTGTTCATAATTAAGTAAGGATCTATGTTAAGATATTCAAACTAGTCTGCGACTAGCTAAATCTAAATTAATAAGTAATAAAATTGGTCATTCTAATAATAAAATAAAAACTGTGTGGCAGGTAATTAACTAAGAAACTGGAAACACAAAACAACGTGATCCGAGTGAATTATCTCTAAAAATTAATAATGAAACCATTTCAGATAAGTTAAAACTTGCTGAGACACAAGAAAAAAAAACTTCAGTCATTTCAAGTTTTGCTTTCGAGCCTATTTCTAATGCCACAATTAAAAAACAATTCAAAAGTCTACACTCAAGAATACTGAAGACTTATGTTGTATCTCTGTTATGGTTCTGGGTCAATTTTGGACAGCGGTAAGTTTCCTTAATTAAACATAGCAAACCGGACAGTAAAAGTGATTTCTCTAATTATAGACCTATACCTGACTACCAGCATTAAGCGAAATCTATGAAAAACATCATGCTAGACCAGATGTTGTCACATTTTAACTCAAATGGGATTTTACATAGTCGCAAGTTTGGTTTGACGAAAGGTAGGTCGACGACTGACGCGGGAGTAGAACTGATCAGTCACATGTTGGAATCCTGAAGGTCCCAGTGACCTCTCAAAAGCGTTCGACTGAATTGACCACAATACACTGATCTATAACGCGACCACTAAGGAATTCGTGGACAAGCTGCTGATCTTGTTCTTTCTTATCTATCAAACAGGCAGCAAAAAGTAAAAGTTTACGGGGTGACGTCCTCGTGTTCTCTAGTTAAAATGGGCGTGCCTCTAGGTTCAATTCTCGGCCCTTTCTTATTTTTAAAATAGATTTCACATTGGGACGCTTTCAGGTAGATTAAGTTCAGCTGCCTAAGCAGTAAGAAAAATAAAGCAGTAGACTGACATAGCCACAGCTAGGTTAGTATACTTTGCTTATTTCCACAGTATTATGTCATATGGCGTTCTGCTGTGGGGATCGGCAGCTGACGTAGTTTCAATTTTAATTTTTCAAAAGAAGGCAATCCGCGCGGTCTATAAAATGGGTCCTCGCGAGTCCCTTAGAAACGATTTTAATTTTTTACATTCTTCCATCTTATTAACTGACATTATATACCTACAATATAATTTCAGCTCTTTATTAGTGGCATTTATGGACATGATAATTATTCAGACTTGTTACAGTTGTAATTCAATCATGTCATTTGGTATAATTATGTCTTTTTAATTATTGTATTTATCTTTTATAGACATTCTTTTCTATTTTGTGAAAATGCGAACGTTGTAGGCTTAGTGGATTGTAGACTTGTTGACCATTTTCTATTTTATTATGTACCTTACCAGGTGCCGGGAGAGGGGAACGGGAGATTCAACACTTTTAAATAATACAATTTTTTGTTGAGGCTATTCGCATGAAGTCAATTTATTTGTGGGCGAATCGACAACTCCAGAAATAAGTATTAATCAATTGGCACATTTTGAATTTTCAACTTTATTGCCAAGTGTCGATTCGTCTGTTTCGGGCGAGTAAATTCGTGCGAGTCACAAATAAGCCACATCTCCATACAACAGAATTGAAAGCAAAAGAACCCAAGAACACTAGTGTTGTCAAATATTTACCGAGGAACCTCCTTGTTTACCTTATGATACGACAGACAATTACTGACTAAATTACTAATAGTATTGGCTCAGCATAGTTCGCTGTTTGTTCAGCGGGAATTAATTCTCGGCTTTCGGCGACGCGGATTTACTTTGACTAAAGATTATGTGTGAGAATACACATGACTAGATAAGTACACAATTTAAATTCAGACTAAAACTGACGCAAATAATGTTATGTACGTCTTCTCATCAGAGTAGGAAAGAGTATTTTCTGGGATTTGTGATACAATGATATTTTAATAGACACTAACAATACACTTTTGTCTGGAATGTTCTATTTTTGTGTTACACCATGTTTGTTAATAAGTTTTGGCAATTTCAGAACATTTTTATTTTAGATCGGATCACAATGTTTTTCTTTTTATGTATATAGATAATAATTTATGTGTCCATGTGTATACTGAAGTTAAAAGAAAAGGGGCAGATCAAAGAAATGATGGGTTTTTGTGAAAGAAAATAGGGCTAGGGATTATGTGAACTCTTCACAAAATAGGGCTAGGAAAATGAACTCTTGACATAGTTCCTAGCCATAGCTATGGTCTTTCACAAAAACCCAGCCATCATTTCTTTGAACTGCCACTTTTCTTTTAACTGCATTAAATACTTGAGATGACGACTGATATGACCAACCGTAAATTGGAAAAAGGGCAAGAGAATGAAATTGATTCAGGAGCATCCAAGATCGATGATTACACCTAGTGCACCTAGCTTCTGACGTTTCATAAGTGCCCATGTAGGTTTATGTGAAATAAAATATTTTGATTAAAAATATAGATTATAAATGCCAGTAATTGTTGCACGTACTGGCAACCCAGTGATTAAGAAGCAAAGGTTACAGTTCAACAACACAAATTCATAACCAGCGTATCGCATCCTAATTCTCGGAAACATTTAACACACGCACGCTGCGCCAACTCTTTTGTATGGACAAAAAACCAGTGCGACAGAGACGAAAAAAAATCGCAATCATTTGTCCATCAGGTACAATGGTCCACCGTTACCCGTTATAATGCAGGATGCTAAATAATTACACAGTCATACTCAAATGTACGGTACTGTATTGAAAATGGCACACTTACTGCCGCGTTGAAGAGCGTTGCACTGTGATCTGAGCGTTTGTTAAACTGTGGAAAAATTCTGTGTTTTTTTTGTTTTTGTTGCTCAGTGCAACGTTTGAGATGTAGGTTAAGATACAGAGATATCTCTGTGTGATTGATAATTATTGTTTTTTTTTTCTTTAATTTTATTTTGTGCAATTATCAGCAAAGGAGAGTACGAACTATGTGAGACTGAATGATCTAGGAAGTATCTAAAGATTTTTTTTTTCGCTCTGTAAAATTTGGTTATTCATTGGGAGTTGGCCTGTGCCTGTAAATCAGTAGCGTAATTTTAAATTAAAGAATTTGGTAAAGTAAGTATGTAAGTAATGAAATAAAGGGATCTTTTATTTCGAGAAAAGTTGTCCGAAATATATCCTCACCCTTCGCCATTGCTATTTTGAGAACATCCTCTAAATATTCGGGCCAGACTAAAAAACAACAATGTAGACATTAAAACAGTTTTCAGAATACCCATGCATATAAAATCTACGAGAATATTGTCTATTCGCGTGGCGAGTAAAACGTCCGCTTCGGCGAGTCGACGTCTGTATGGTATTATCTTCTATACATGCTCAGACATGCTCTGTCTCGCCACGAAGCTAACTATGGATGCATGTATACATTTGTAGCCGGTGGTCTCCTTTACTTTATTTAAAAAGGTGAGAGGATTATTTTCAGCTTTAGTATTCAAATAAGAATTGAACCTTTTCGGGAAAGAAACCTTAGTGGATTACTAAGGTTTGTTTCCCATTTTTTTTTTAATTTTCACTACCGCGGTGGTCCGAGGATTCGCAAGCGCTACTGCTGAGCATGAGGTTCTGGGTTCGATTCCCGGGTCGGGCAAAGTGTTATTGGGTTTTCCTATGTGGAATTTCTTACTAGCAGCCCGAGGTCTGGAGTTGTACACGTTGATGGCAATAGACTCGCCCCTATTTAAACATGCCCCGGACTTAAACATAACTGGCGAAATGTGGGAGTAATATGATGGTACACTCTGCCCAACCCTTCGGGGAAGCAAGGCGTGAATTTATGTTATCTATATAATAACAATGAATTGCTGTTCTTTAGTCTCGCCTAAACTCCAGAACGGCTGGACCGATTTGGGTAATTTTTGTTTTGAAATATTTGTAGTAGTCCAGGGAAAGTTCAAACGGTGAAAAATATGGTAAAATTGCTGTAGGTAGAGTAGGTGGGTAGGTAGCAAGGTAGGTATGTAGGTAGGAAGCTAGGTAGGTAGGTAGGTGTAGGTAGGATACGTAGGTTTTAGGGGCGTGATGTTATGTTATCGGTGAGCAAGTGTGATCATCAATGATAGTTCCATAAATCTGTACGAGAAGTGGCTTTGTACTACAGTGTATCAGTTACAGACTGTATATCCATTAAAACAAAACATAACAACCAAACTAACAACAACACAACACAACTAACAACAACAACACACCCACTCACATAATATGAGTTATCTTTTTGTATGCACTTGTTTCTGTGACAATTAATATCCTTCCTATTTTTTTTGTTCTCTGGCTAATACAATATCCTCCTTTTTGAAGTCGGTTAAAACAAAACAAAAGCTAGCCTTGAGTTCAACCTAGACTGAAATAACAAATTAGTTTGATATCATGTTTCTACTGCGTTCTCCCTTAGCACAGTTTTATATTAGACATAATTGCTAGTTAGCTGTTAAAAAGTCATATCAGTAATTTTCCTGCTTTTATCTCAATTTAGCTCATTGGATGAGCTGTTCGTAGGTAGGTACTTAGTTTAATATTATCATTGTTGTAGACTTTTCTTTGAGTGGACGATAGAGGTAGGGAATTATGCTAGATTAATTTAGCAATGTTTCTACACGAAAAGAAGTACAAGAAGATATAGCCAAGTCTACTGACAGTAACCGCCTCTGTGGTCTAGTGGTTAGACCACCTGTCTCAGACCAAGAGGTCCCGGGTTCGATTCCCAGTGGGGGCAAAATTTTCTGCTGGGTTTGGTTGGTGGTAGGGCTTGTTTTAAGTCCGCCTGGCTAGCTACCACCATCTTATCTAAGTCTGTCGCCATAACAACAATGTTAAAAGCATTGTTGTGTTCCGGCAGTTAGAGATAAGATAGCCAGTTCCTCTGTGGTAGAGGATTCCGGGTGAAGCTCGCTTCCACCTTCGGCCTGATCATCACTTTCCACCAGGTGAGATTCTGGCCAAGAGCTTCCCCGTTGTGGATAAAAAAAAAAAAAAAAAAAAAAAGTAGCAACACCTTAAAAAACATAGCTTTATATACCTACCATTATTGTGGTACCAAATTATCTAATAAATATTGTAGCAGCGAGTCAATTTTCACGCCTCCCCCTTAAGACCTAGGCCAAATATTTTTTCGTACAAATACATTCGGATAGCTCAGGACCTAAAGAGGTGCCATAAAAAATATGAATTTAAAATTTCGACTACTTAAAAATGTATTCAACAAATGAATAAATGATTGTCTGAAATGAAGATACTCATAAAAAAATACAGTAATAGTTTGCGGTGTGATTCACGGTTGCTTGAAGTTCACTTGTCCTAAGAACGTTCGTCTGAACAATCGTTTGACCGATGAACTGTTGGTTGGAGGAACAATTGACTGAAGAACTCCATTCAAACGTAACGCACTCTATTTTTTGATCTGATTAATTTCATCATCGACTACCTTGATACACCCACTGCTTTAGACAGACAATTACTCTTTTGTTTCATGCTTCCCTGGTCTTTACGATCCAAGTTTTCCTGTGATTCTTTAGATCCAAATCTATTGAGGCAATGGTCTCGCCATTGCAAGGTTTCTTAATTATTAGACTAAGGTCCCCAGGACTGTTGGTCTGTCAACATTTCTTCTGCCGTTTATCGACCATTCACTTACGGGTCCACCTGCCTATGGAGTCCCTCTGGAGCTGAACACCAGTATTTTACATGAAGTGACTTTATAGCTGACCTCTACAAACCCGTTACTGGGTAACAAGATATTCCCTTGGTAAGACTGGATGTCAGACTTTCGGAATTTTAACTTTTCCGTAAAGACGGTCCAATATCTATGAATGACAGCCAGGACCAACGGCTTATCGAGCTTTCCAAGGCACAGAGGACTCTCGGTATGCATTGGATGGTCACCCATCCACTGACTTACCTCAGCAAGCGTAGCTTCGATAAACCCATGCGGCTGCTATTACTTAGCCACGAGCTCCTCCGAACCGAAACCCGAAATAAATACTTGAGTAGAACCATAAATAACGTGTCTAGATCTTCCGTATCTATTTAACAGCTCATACGTAATTCCTTAACAATGGAACATGAGGTCGATGAGGCGCAACCTACACCAATTAATTGTCAAAGCGAACAAAAGCAAAAGCTTGTACGAACCGTATTATCGTAATAAGTCACTCAACCATCTTCATTGACCCATAGCTTAATACTAAATGTTTCGACCGAGGGTCCAACTTTTACTGGTCATAAGTTACTACGCAGTACAGTGACTATATTGGCCTCTATTGTCTTATTAAATGGTGGGGATGAGGGCTCAAGTTATAGTTGGTAAGTCACTCACTACGCAGTATCGTCACCCATGTTAGTTTCTGCGCAGTGTTTGCGTATTGCAGGGAATGCAGTAAAACAATGAGTCCTAGTTTATTATCAGTGACCCGCTCATGCTTCGCCCAGTTTTTACAAATCGACAAAACAAGACGATTTCTTTATAATCTGTAAGTTTATTAATGTATAAATAAATATAAACTTTCCGGACTAAATTCTCTAAATGATGGTGAAAACCGCATTATATTCCGTTGCGTAGTTTAGAACAACAACGCTGTCACACAGACAGACGCGGAAAGCGTCTTTAATTTATGTAATGTTCCTTTAAGTTTTGTATCCAGCATTGAAGTGGTTTCGAGTTGATTTGTGATACATTTTAGTCTTTACTTATCATCATCAGCTTTTAGACAATGGCAAAACAATATTTAAGCAGGCTGCAGGTCCTTAGGTGAGTGTGAGTACGAGTACCCAGGAGTTGATATGGCTGAGTTTTAGATCGTGTCCCTAACACGTGTGTTACCTTTTCACGCTTTTTAACGGCTTTACAGCTTCTACATGGGTGAAGCCGTGGGCAAAAGCTAGTATGGCATAAATTAACGGCCTAAAGCCTATCCTTTGTATCCCATATTATAGATGCGAAAGTGAGTTTTTTGTTACGGTTTCATGCTAAAAGGCTGAACGGATTGGCATGGCATGGCACATGGGTAGACCATGACCTGAAACTTTTTATCCCGGTTACGTTTCCGTGGGAAAATTTCCGGCTTCCACACGGGCGGAGGCGTGGGCAAAAGCTAGAACTTCATAATATTTAGCTAAATCATAATTCTTGGATTTCATCGAAAGGTAGCCAGAAACTCTTCTGACATCCACCAAATGAAGAAGCCTGTGCCCAGCAATGAACTGGTCCCCTTAATGCCGATATCCGACGCTTCACTCAAGAATGGTTCACTTGACTCAAGGGTTCACACGACACCGATAAAAATTATATAGAAACGAACGGTTTTCTCCTTAAATTACATTTTCGATTATTCTGCAGGCGGGTGAAAGCTGCCGAGTGCCGAACTATTCACTAAAGAATTCATTGTTCACTTCTGATTCATTTTGTGTTCAGACGTTTCGCTTCAAGTGAAAGATACCAAATGAAAGGCAAAAATGAACGAAAAGTGAAGCGTCTGAGATTGGGTTTACTGAAAATGTTACTAGACTGTTTCGTTGGTTTATTGGTTGCAAGCGCTACTGCTGAGATCCTCGGGTCGATTCCAAGGTTGGGCAAATTGATAATGGGTTTTTCCATCACGAATTTCTCAGTAGAATCTGGATTTGTGCCCGGTTGATAGCAATAGGCTCGCCCCCTATTACATAAGACATCAACTCCCCAATAACTGGCGAAATGTGGGTGTTACGATAGGTGCACCTCTGCCTAACCCTTCGGGGATTACAGGCGTGATGTTATTTATTTATGTATATGGAGGAGAACCAACAGTTATAGGATAACAATTGTAGGTATATGAAACAGAGCCAACAGGTTCTTACGGATAAAAACAGAAATAGTAGTAGAAATCTTAGGATCACTAACAGGCACGATAGAGAAGAAAAAAAAAAAAAGGTACAATAAGCACTATGCACTCCTATGAAAGTCAGCCTTCAGCCGAGTGCGTACAGAATTGGTCGTTATGTTACTTGACTGGTCCTTCTGCGCCCCCCACATCGTGGTGGGAGTGCAGTGCGCGGGCGTTCCCTCGTTGCACTCATTATTAGATAATTTGAGTTAATCTGCGTGTGCTCTCCAATAGGTGTGGGGTTCGCTGAACTGCTCATAAATTGGTCCAGTTGTTAGTTTAATGGCTTCATGTTTGTAGCCAGTTAGTGCTGTCAACTGATGTTTGTTTGTTTATTACGATCTTAGTCTCATGATCAGGGACAACTTGTTGCAAAATGTTCAGTATTTTCTTCCTATAAAACGTGTTACGTTAAATGCGCAAAACCTGAAAATAGTTTGATCAGAATAACGAGCAGAATCAATTGAACCACTTTTTAATATAGGTCACATTTTTCAAAAAAAATCTTCATTAAAAACGTTGCCGTGTCTATTTATTAATAGGTCAAGCCATCACATGCGCAAATCCGCCCAAGTAGGTAAACGAACACAAATATTGTTGTCGACCAATTTAAATTTTCTCATACGCGGGATAATAATAGCTTTTATTTCAATGCAAAGAATTGCCAGTAAAACTAAAACAGCACATAAAACCTTTACAATTTTTTTAATGATTTTTTATCTCTCTCTGTAATAGGTCAATTGAATTAAAAATCAGTTGAAATTAAATGAAATGAAATTGTTTATTCTGTAAATAGGATATCGGAATCACTTTTACACGTCATGTTAAAAAAACATTAGAGCTAAGCTAGATGAGGTCGGCGTTTCCTATATGACTACTCTGAGAAGAAAGGCCGAAACAAACTCAGAGGTCACAGTCTCTTTTAAAGTCCAGACATTATCTTGGTCAGGCCATATGAGGACCATGTAGATTAGTGTCTGAAATGGTCTTTTGAGGAAAGAACCACACAGATTTGAGTGGACCTGTTCAGTCAGTGCAAGCAATTGTAAGTAATCGAGGAGCTCATCTCAGAACTTAAGGAGGTCATTTGGTGGGTGTCTGATGTTTTGCGCATTTAACGTTATACGTTGTATAGTCTTTTCCCAACTAAGTTGGGGTCGGCTTCCAGTCTAACCGCATGCACCTTAATACAAAATATTTCACATGGAGCGACTGTATGTCTGACCTCCACAACCCAGTAACTGGGTAACATCATACCTCTTGGTAAAGCTGGTTGTTTTGTTAACAACATTATCAAATTGAATAATTTCCTGTATTCACAATTAGGTCGAAAAGGAACGTGAAAAATAATTAGTAGACATGCATTTTCCACTCTTTGAAAATACCGATTTTTTTGGTTTTATCAGACAAGTCGCTCTGACCATACTGTTTCTTGGGATAGTCAGCTTATTTTTTTTTTGGAAGATTCATATTTTTTAAATTTTACTTACTCATATCTCTAAAATCTGAAAAGCTTGAAATATACACCAAAGTACCAATAAACCAAAAACCGTCAAAACATTGTTCAAAATCCCAAAAAAAGTATCAAAACAAACGTATTTTCTAAAACAATACGACTCTTAACATAAAACGCAGACCACTTACTCACAACTGCAATTTGCGCTCAAGTTTACGTTTACGTTTGACGGCCGTACAAATCCGCTTACATTTCACGTGTTTACGTTACTGGTTACGCGCCGTTTGTTCTGGCTATTTGCGATTATTTATTGCGGATTTAAATGAGTGTTCTCTTAAATTCGTACGTTTGTGTGTTTGGGTCAAATATAAAATATTTTATGAATGTGTTTGTGCGTTATTGCTTGTGAGGAGCTCGTGGCTAAATAATAAAAGCCGCACTGGTCGATCGAAGGTTATTAAGCTACTCTTGCCGTGGTTGGTCCGTGGATGGGTGACCATGGGGTCGTAGATCTTTGACAATCGTTACGGGTAGTCAGAAGCCTGAAAGTCTGACATCCAGCCTTACCAAGGGGATATCTTGTTACCCAGTAACATGTTTGTGGAGGTCAGATACGCAGTCACTTTATTAAAATACTCGGTATTCAGATCCATCTCGTTTAACTGGAAGCAGACCCCAACATAATTGGGAAGAAGTTAGACCGATTGAATCCTGCCCTTTTTGCCCAAAAGTCTGACAACCAGCCCTCCCAAGGGGTAGATATCGTGTTACCTAGTCACTGCGTATACTGGTATACAGCTGCATTAGGTTAGACTGAAAGCTGACCCCAACATTTAGTTGCGAAAAGGCTAAGCAGATTGATTGTTTGTGGGGTATTTGGTCGGGTAAATTCCACTAGTTTTCGTAAACATTTCACCGCATAACTTACATACATACGTGTGCAAAATAAACGCAAAAACGCGCTACAAACGCAGATGCTACGTTTTCGAGATGGACGCAAATAAACGGACGCACACAATTTACGACAGTGCTCAGCGCACGTGGCGTTTACTGAGTTTTTTTATTGGCGCAATAAGTGATGGTATTGTTTCGTATTTATGCAATTAAGTGTATTTATGTTTAAGGAATTTGTTTATCGGTATGCGGGATAAGTGAACTTTGAACGACCCCGTCAGACTGGGTTGAAGATCCCTAGTAGATAATGTGTGATAGACATAACCTAGGACTTGTTAATAAAAGAGGTTTGCAGAGGCTTCTTTAATAATAATAATAATAAATGTTTTTTTTACATATTTTTTTAAGAAATATTTAAAAATGTTTAAAATAAGAAAGAAAAATAATAAACGAAATAATAATAATAAAAATCTTTATTGCAGACCACATGATCCATAAAAAAAAACTACTTACACTACGACTACGACTACTTTGGCAATTGACAAAATATTGTTTTTCAATTCATTTCCTATAATGTCTTCGTTCGTTGAGACTACATGTAGCCAGTGATACAACTGAAAAACTCTGAAGAGATTACATTATAATATATTTTCCTGGATTTTTCATGATAATGTCCTGTGTACAAAAATGTCCTTATAGGTACCTACTGTGCCCACCCGCAACTTAAAAGAATGGCTCATTAAATCCATAGTACCACTCTATTCATAACTATAGCTTCTCCTCAGAGTGAGTCAGATAGAAAATACCGAACTCATCTAGTTTAATAACATAATTTATTTTAGAAGTGTAAAAGCGTTTTTACAAACCTATTTACAGAAATAAAATAATTTATCAATTAACTGGTAATCCCGTCATCTTACAGCCGTTAACGTCACACTAATCAGTCATTTGCACCTGAAATATCATAAAATGAAATCATCGTGACCCACAAAAAAACTAACGCGACATGCGACAGTAAAAAATATATCAAAAACACATTCTGCCAAAAATACTATATTTAATAATACCGTTGACAGTGTCAGATGTAAACTCAACCCGTACACATAATAAGTGTCTGTCTGTCAGGCATCAAACGATTTCTCGGAAACGTAATACGACAAAGGGATTGTCACTTTGTGCCGAATTCGGTTTTATGGACGATAAATTATATGAGAGCCGAAATTGTGAAGTCGCGAAGGAATTAAAAATAATTGTTGGGCTTTAGTTATTGCGTAGCTTAAAACAGATTGGACTAACTGTGTTTTAACGTCACCAAAATGACGTCATAAAATGGTGTAAGGCTTTTTTATTACCATTTTTGAGGTAGACTTGTATTTGAGGTAAGGTTTTTAGTTAAATGAGTCGTAACTTTTTCAGTGGTTATCGACTGATTTGATGTTTTTTTTGTATTTGTGTTTCACGAACTGTGTCCAAATAAACATTATTCTTTCTTTCTTTCTTTTTATTCAGCTCGGAGAAGTCACTCTCAATATCATCATTCTCCTGGCCTTATCCCAATTAATTTGTGGTTGGCGTAACATGTCTTTTTCTTCCCTAATTTTCTATTAGTCGTCATCTCGGTACCACCCCCCCTTCTATCCATATGGCTAGATGATGTTTAAGATAACATCTTTTACACAGTTCATCCGTCGTTTCTTTGGTCATCCCCTACTCTTTTGAGTATCAATCAGTATATTTTGTACAGCCACAGTCATTAATACTCAAAACTAAAAGTATTAGATACATTCATACTCAAAACTTTCCACACGGAATTTTCCAGAAGTCACACTCATAGACAATCGTTCATTCTATCACAGCCTACTTCTGGACTTAGGGTGCGTGGCACCTGCCGGGGTTGCGGGAAAGTCCGAAAGGGATACCGCGGCCTCTGGCAACACAGGCAACTGAAGGAACACGGGTCGGTTTTAGTCAGCACGGCATTTGGGAGGGCCCAAATGCCGTTACACCGCTTGATCCGTTCCACGTTAAATATATACCTTTATGGGTATCAAACTCCATTCCTATTATCCAAACCGATTAAAAAAGTCACTAATGATTTTCTAAAATTAATTTAATGTACCTAGAAATATTATAATTTTTGGCAGTCGACACAGGTTAGAAGCGCCAGTCCGTCATGCTTTAAATGTAACCTCACAACGTAACGAATTGAGTTGTAGGAAGCAAAAATATTATAACAAAGTCATATTTTTCGTGCGTTCAAAGTTATTCGTATGGAAAATATTTAATTTTACAACTTCACTAGAGGTTCCGCACGTATTATAATATTTTAGCGGTTGTGATGGTTTATTAGTTTAAAGATTAAAAAATATAATTAGTAAATTTAGTTGGTAATAGGTACTACAAGTACCTACAATGTACCAACTAATACGTTTAGTACTTAAACTTCCGAGGCTACAGTACCGTTATACATAATGCTACCCCATAAAAGTCTCGGGGCTTAAGAAAACACGGCTTTCCATTCAAATTTCACACTTAACAAAATGCAAATGATGAAGAAACATAAAATTTGTATTGCAAACAACCATGTTGTACCTACGCTATTCTTTGGGTTAGACTCAAATTTTAAGGTAGGTAATAAGTTGTAAAAAGTCCCGTTTCCTTTTCAACCGTCATTAGCAGGCCGTAAACGCCAATATATCTAATAACTACGAATGAACTTGATAATATTTTCTTAATCGGTTTACTTGGTAATCAAGTTTTAATAGAAGTATAGGATGCGAGGATATTACTTACGTGCATACACTCACGCCTTCTTCCAATGTGGCAGAATCTACAGAACGCCACCTGCTATAATCCTTACATACTCCTTATCACTACATTATCATATCTCATCATCATCATGTGCATATTACGTAATTATTCCTTTTTTTCTGTAGTAATCACTTTATTGATAATGATTTGAAAAATTCGACATCATTCTCTCGCCCTCATCCCAATATTGGGTGTCGGCAGGATGTCTTCTTCTTCCATATAGATTTGAAAAATAATTGTAAGTTAATTCTTCGTTAAAAACCACTCCATTATTTCAACGTGTGGAACCCAAAACCAACCGCTGCAATGTAAACTCTACATCGTGACGAATCGCAAAACGTTCAAAATTTTTACAAAACGCGGCGCTTTTGATGTTTTAATTATTATTTTGGTTTATTACCCGTAAACGGTTATTACTTGTTGGTTATCGCAACCTTCCTGTTTTTATTAGTGTGTCAGTAATTGAGTAACTGTTTGGACTCCTGCAGAAGTCGGTAATAAAAGCTGCGTTTTGAGGTTATACGAAATTTGTGGAGATAAGGAAATGGGGATGCTTTAACGGTTATGAATATTGTTTTCAAGTAATTGCGCACATAACTTACGTACCTTCACGTAAGTAACGTATACGTCCCAGAACTATCCGTTTATGGGCGGATTCGACCAAACAGCAATAAATGTTATCCGCGGAATAAGATTTCTGACACTTTTCGTATGGATAAACTGTCTAAAATTCCAAATTTATTCGGAAGAGAAAGTCGAATGCTAAGTGACAGAAATGAGACTTTGCATGGTGTACACCCACATTTTGTCCGTTATGATTCTGGGCTGCTACTGAGATCTAGATGGAAAGACGCAAAAAACACTGCCCAACCCTTTCTTCTGATTTCTGATGGAAAAACCCAATAACACGTTGCCTGAACCGGGAACCGAACCCACGACCTCATGCTCAGCAGTAGCGCTTGGGACCCCTAGAAATTTGCAGTCAATGCCCGGTAAATGCTCGTTCTTTTATAGTCCATATCCATGTCTCCACCAGTTGAGATCGAAATCAGGTAGAGGGCCAATTTATTCATAAAACAAAAAAAAACAACAACAAATCTCCAAAAGAAAAAAAACTGATTGATGTTCGACTTGTGAAGATTAATTTAGGATCTCGAACAAAAGATATACATAAACGATTACATGAAGAGAGCAGTAGTTGTAATAATATCACGAAACTGGTGGCACAAAAGATGACATAGATGTCTGATGATGCTAACCTGAATCTTGCAAGCTCATAAAATATTTTCGTTATTTTCTGTATTCCTAGAATCTTTAGCAAACAATAACAATTGAATCACTCAAGATTTATAAACAGGAACGGTGTCATCACCGTCCTACGTACACAATTCATCTTCAATTGACGCTTACTACTGGCACGCGACGTTTACAATTTTACGTGTTATCTGCCCCACATCAGCAGGAAAATTTCCTTTTGACTCACTCACTGTTTCATCTGAATCATGTGTTACACTTTTAGCCTTTATTGTAGTAAGAACACCAAGCGGAACTGACTAGTTTGTAGTGTTTGAAAGTATGCAATTTTGTGATGCATCAATGGTATTCCCATTGTGAGAAACCCCAATGTTACTTTGGCTATGGTTTTCTGCTATATCACAAAACTTGCTGAATTTTAAATGTTTTCACTACGGCATGTATTTTCCAGAAAAAGTTAGCTTAAGCCGATGAAAAGAGAAACCTGAAAAGAAAAACCTGAAAAATGATTAAGTTCAAAATTCAACTATGTAAATATTTTATTTTACATAAACCTAGGTACATGGACACAATATATGAAACGTCAGAAGCTAGGTGCTCGGGTCCAATTGGTCGTTTCATATGGAAAAGAGCCGGCTCCACGGTTACTCTTTCAAAAATCATTGGCGTTTACTTGTTTTAAAATTACTCTGTTAATAGTTATGGGAGCACAGTGTAGGCCTGTCAAAAAATAGAAAATGGTCAATAAATCGTAGCATCTATGAGTCTACAAAGCCTACAACGTTTTCGCATTCACAACATAGAAATGATTTAAATATAAGAAATAAAAGAAAATAATAATTTTAAAAAATAGTTAATTCCTCCCTCGGCCCCGTAATATAGGCGCGCATCACATTTTCATTCATGAACTGGGACCATCATATGCGCGACACATTTCCACCGGCAGCGGGGACCCACCCTGTTCGGGACCTGTTGGCTTCGAGGTCCCAAGCTCGCTGGTGGCCGACCTCTCCGTCGACGTCGCCAACACCTGTACGTCGGCGGGGAAAATACTCGTCGCTCGAACTCGACGCAACTACCGCAGCCGGTGTCGTCACAGCACTCACAGTGGGGTTGGGTACCGGCGGCGACGAGGCGGAGCTGAGCGAAGAGTCCGGAGGTGGTGGCCGCCGTGCTCTTCTGGTTGCTGATCTTGTCAACGTTTAATATTTCATTTACATACAAGATACAAGATACAAGATACAAGATATTTATTTTGTAAAACATGAGTGTAGAATTATACAGGTCTTAAAAATAATAAGAGGTAGCTACATGTTTTGCCAATTGTGGCGTACAAAATTAGTCGCACTAAGACAACTGTTACAAAAAGATAATTACAAAATCGTTAATAATAAGTTAAAACAATGACTTACAAAGAGAAAAAAACATAGAATTAAATTAAAATGTCAACAATTTACATTCAATTTAAGTAAAATACAGATTAGAAAAAATAATAACACAGGTACACATTCCAAATTCTATTGCAGGAGATTATCATTCAAAAAGTCATCTATATCTCTATCTATGATATATCGGAGATGGCATCTGTCATGTCACCTCCCTATTCGGCAAATTTTGATTATGGTTTATTTATAGTGTTCATTTTGCAAAGAAACAACCATTTTTTTTTTACTTATACTTACCTCAGCTAGTCCGTTTACCTTAGTCCTACTAAACCATTTTAAACAGCTTGATCTTGTTATCTTCAATAAACACATTAATGAACAGGCTGATAATGATAACAGGAAACCCAGCTGCCTCATCTCACTTCTATCCACATTCGAGGAAGAAGTAATTACTGAATATAATGCAATTACCGAGTATGATCTGGTTCGTGTTATCTGCCATTACACAGGGTCACGGGATTTTTTTCCACGAAGTTCTGACTTCAGTTTTCCTCATTCTGAAAAAACTGTGGGGGATTCCAATGATGAGACTAATCATATATGTGATAACTGAGGCTGACTAAACGGAGGCATTGTTGCGTGCTGTATACTTAGTGATGAGAAATTCCTTTTAATTTCATACTTTGTATTTATTGCACTTTTTCCGGGTAAAACGATTAGTTATCAGATGACCCAACGCTTTGGAAGGTCAAACATAAATTGAATGCAACTCATTGTGAAAGATTTTATGGTGTAGCATCTCATACGGTTTCTTATGGCGGTGGTTTTAAACCAAACAAAAATAGAACCAGAACCTTCATCATGTTGGGGTCAGCTTCCAGTTTAACCGGATGCAGCGGAAAATGCTGGTATATTATTTTTCATGGAGCGACTGCCTGTCTGACCTCCACAACTCAGTTACTGGGTAATACGATGATACCCCTCGGTAAGTGGTTGGTGGTTGGTTGTTTAACTTAGTACCAGGAACGGAGCATTATTTTCTTGATTATCTTGACATTTTATTATAGATCGACGATAGACCAACGAAAGAATGCTCTGCCCCATTTAAAATAATTTGGTACTATTATCACTACTATTTTTTGGTCTAATTTGACCGGACTATTACTCCAGTATCATCTTTACTTGACAATGCATTTGAAACCGGCTTCTTTTTAACATTATATATATATATTTACTATTGAGCATTAGGTCCTGGGTTCAATTCCCGGTTCAGGCAAAGTGTTATTAGGTGTTTCTATCAGGAATTTGTCAGTAGCAGCCGGGAGTCGAAATCGGAGCCCGGTTGATGGCAATAGGCTCGCCCCCTATTACATAAACATAACTAGCGAAATGTGGGTATAGTATAGATGCACCTCTGGCTAACCCTTCGGCTGAATACAGACGTCATGTAGGTAATGTTTATGTTATAAAATTATCTTTGCAACTAAACCTTCATGATACAAGCCAATTAAGTCCTTAAAAGTAATACCGAAAGTGATACCACAACTATCTGTTAACCTTACCCCTCTTGACACTTGCTACAATAGTAAAAACTAGTATCAAGACTGAAGCTAAATGTTCTAGTCATTACAAACGGTTTTTATTTAATTACTTAACTCCGTAATTACATGGGAGATTGTTTACAAGCTAGTTATTAATTCTACAGTTTAATTATCACCAATTATACGCAGTAGGTTGGTTATGGCTATTGTTTTGCATAAATATACGATTTTAAGTATTAGTTTAAAATTATAAACCTATTTGATGTGCGCATTGGTAAATATAATTAGTTATTAGGTACTATTAAAAATGTAAATAAGTTTAGTATATTAATTATGCGATATTTAGAGTACATTATAATAGAGCATTAAAATGGATTGAAACGTTTGGGTAATGTTATAGGTAAATTAAATAACTAGTTTTTTAATTTAAAATAAATCGAAAGCGATTATTAGGTATACTGACGAGCTTGTGCACCGAAAAACAGATACAATTTTTTTATCAAGAGATTATAACATCAATTAAATTTTGACGTTAGTATAGCTTAAAAATGTACTGTCAAAAATAAAGAAAACAACAAAAATAAAAATCTGAACTGAAAGACCAAATAATACAGCCAACGCCATCTACCGACCGTCTCAAAGGACCAGTTCTATGCACATAATTGCGATTAAAACATAATAACGAGTACGGAAAGTAAACACGGGTCGACCTCGGGTTATCGAACCCGTAGTACTACGGATACCTACCGCGCTTATACCTACACATTTAACATAAATATTATTATACTTTGGTAGGCATGTAGGTAAGAATCTTTATATTTAAACTGACTATGTAAACAAATTTGCGGTCACACACTTGTGGGCTGTGGCACTATAAAAGCATTATTTACCTAGCTGTTTTCACTTCCTGGTACCCACATACATACTGAAGATAGGTATTGTAGACAAAATGTTTTTTATTCATTTTATTTATTTATTTCCAACTTTTACTAACAGTAGTCAGACACCAAACATACAAGTTATAGGCTAATAAGTGACAAACATGAAATTAAAACAACAAAATTAAATAGAATTATACAAAATTATTTCGGAAATTAAATCCTGAAATTAAACAAGACAAACTAAATATAGGTACTCGCAATTATACTAAATTAAATAGAATCGTCTCGTTGGTCTAGTGGTCGCAAACACTACTGCTGAGCATGAACATGAGGTCCTGGGTTCGATTCCCGGGTCGGGCAAAGTGTTATACCTACTAAACATGTCAATGTAATATCAGCATGCTTAGCTACTGAAGAGATAGGTAAAAGCAATTGGTTGTTATTCGCAGGCAGAGGAAACTATTCATTCGCCATCTCTGGAAAGTATATTTTAGCCTCTTGCAGACTGGCGCGACGCGACACCGCGACGCGACACCGCGACGCGACATCGGTAATTGTTCTACCGTGAAATTTTCTTAGAAATTGTATTGTTAGAGTCGCGTCAAGTAAGTCTGCACGAGGCTCTTTTAAGCTAGAAGAGAGAATGAACGTAAAATATGTTTGGTGGCCCAGTGGTTACGGCCTCGCCTCTCATGCAAGCATGTATTGTTGTGGGGTCTAATCCGGGCCAGTACCAATGTGACTATTTCAATTCATATTATATTTTTTCTAAGTTTATCTTTAACATTACTAACATCGGTGAAGGAAAACATCATGAGGACACCCCTTACTGGACTTATAGCTTAACCTATAAGTCTGAAATCGCCAACCCGTCTTGAGCAAGCGTGGTGATCAATGCTCGTGCCTTCTCTGTAGAAGAAGAGAAGACGCCTTTGCCCTGCAGTGGGACAATAAATAGTCTGGTATTAGTATTATTAGTAAGCTAAAAGGATCCCTTGTTTACTCTTGCAGCAAAATAATGAACACGTGTGCATACCTACCATACCATTATACGATTAAACCCACATACGGTTATATACCTATTGTAGATAATGCCATGATGCGTCATCGGCTGGTGCGAAAAATTGAGATTTGCACGCAATTTATTATGTTGTTTAGCTGTTTGATTAGGTTCAAGGATTTCGGTAAAGGTGATCGCTGATTACGGTTCCAGTGTTAATAATTTAACGCCAGAAATAAATAAACAAGTAAGAACCAGACTTTTTTAACTAAAAAAAACATTGTGTTTTTATTTTTCCTTCCTTTTCAGAAATTCGCAAATCAGATTAAACCAAATCAAATATTTTATTTCCCATAAACCTACATGGGCTATAAAACGTCAGAAGCTAGGTGCACGGTTCCAATAAGTCGTATCCTATGGAGAAGAGCCGGCAAGAAACTCCACGGTTACTTTTTTTGGTATGAGAGGACAGTGTAGGCCTGTCAACAAGATACTTAACAAAATAGAAAATAGTCTGCAAATCGACAGTCTGTTGAGCCTACTTGTAACATCATTAGAGTACTACCATTCCTCTATCTGCCATGAGCTAAGTTTCTGTGGTACGGGGTTGAAGGCAAATGTGACATTTCAGTTTTGTCTCTTGGATGGCAAACCAACTTCGCGATGTTTCTGTTATAACAAATGTCCATAATTGGTAGTGTCCAATTTTAACAAAAAGCAATGCCCAGTAGTTAAATGCACACATTTGTAAAAGCATCAGCATCCCCAATGTAATGCACCGTATTAATTATGGGATGCAGGATTTTTGCAATACTTGAATTATATTCATTGAAATCCTTACAAGCCGGGGCTCAAATCAGCTTCAAAGCAGAAACAATACAGCGTTTTTTTTATAAGTTGCACCATAATATGAAAGTATTAAGTATAGTAATTAAAATATAATTCTCTCTTCACAATTGTTTGCCTTAGAATGTAACATTGGGTTTGGCTAATATTCCACCATTGTAAGAGACTGGTGCCAGGTGTAGGTTTTTGATAAAAACCTGTGTTACAGGTCGCCAAATCATGGCTTCATTTTACTTGGTACTTCATTTTACTTCAACACATTTTACTTGTATACTTTTATAACAAAAACCTCACACATAAGTGTGAGCTTTTTGAGTTCTCTGACTTCCTTATTCCCATATTACTACCTGCATTGTAAAGTAAAGTAGTTATTGACTTTCAAAACCTATAAATAAATAAATAATATTCGTTACATGCCTCGTGTTCATCCTGACTATCATACGATTCCATGCGCACGCGCTTATTGCGTCACAGCACAGTGGTCACAAAATATCGAATTCTTGGGATCTAAAGATTATTAGTGTCTAATATTTTTTATATACCACTCAGAGGATTAATCAGAGCATTTTAATAGATAATTATCAATGCGTTAAATGATTACTAGATCTAATTAAATCCTGCATGCTTCTACGCAGTTAATAGTCCTATAATGCAGATCGGAAATGATCGGGACCACTCGTGTAGATTCGATAAATATCGAGCGGTATTTAGAGTGCACTTGTCCTTATTCATGCTAGTGCAAGTACAGTCAGTAAGTCAGTGTTATTTTAAATATTTTTGTTACTATTTCTAGACAATATTCTATTGGCTTAAATTAAAAAAACAGCTACAATTTTTTAAATTTAATTGATCAAAGAAAGTTTCAGGCAAAGTAAGCATTTTAAGAATTGACTTTTTATGATGAACAAAAAGTAGATAGTTTTACTTCTGCACGGTTTTTTTTCCATTTTTTTTTTTAAACTATATATTTCTTATAGGTACTATGATGCTGACCATACTTATGAGACCAACATCATGTTTTCAATTAAAAAAATAAACATTATCTAAACATAGTTTCGTTGCGGTTTTGTATAATGAATAATATTTGTATGATGCCTAGTACTTGTCGATGTAAACATTGTAATACTGGTACTATTGACTTGTTATTTACAAAATGTTTCGGATGTTTTGGTCTGTATTTTAGAGGAAAAACTGTGTTTATAATATTTATTAAATGCGGAAGTAATT
Organism: Eupsilia transversa; assembly: GCA_914767815.1. Taxonomy (NCBI): domain Eukaryota; kingdom Metazoa; phylum Arthropoda; class Insecta; order Lepidoptera; family Noctuidae; genus Eupsilia; species Eupsilia transversa. Next base: position 1,170,409 of record OU611889.1, read on the forward strand.
TTTGTACTGTTATTTACTTTTTTACCGGAAACAGGAACGAGGTTATAGTTTTACTCGTAGTAAAAAGTTTACTTACGAACGCATTGTTTTTGGCATTGAAATTGACTAAATAATATTATTATGATTGGTACTGCAGTTCTTTTAGTTAACCTGCTTATATACTAATCCTATGATTTGACAAGAAAGCCTAGAACAGATATATGCGACAACATCGTCAAATTATCACAAGCACAACTCTCAACTGTAACGAGAGTTCTAGTGTCAAACTCTCGAAAGTGTAGACACAGCCGACACCAACGTATCGTAGACCGTACCGTGTAATAATACTTGCAATTAGAGCAAATAGCAGTTGCAAGTGTCATCGCGCTCGCAGACGGTCTACACGCGTAACGTGACACTTGGCGTGTCGGGCGCTGTGCACTGTGGGTGAAATGTACGTAGCGAGGATAAAAAAGGGAGAAGGGAGGTTTTTGATATTATTTTTTGCTCGCCTGTACTGGTTTTTGGTAGAGAATAGGAAAAAATGTTATCAGCTTCATTTTAATGGGAATGGAAAGAGGTGTCTGTCGATTTGGGGCGTAAGTCTACTAATTTATAAACGTTACAATGGTCTCTCAATGGTGAGTTTTTGACAGATTTGTCATACAAATCTGTCACTCTCCATGGAGGTTGCTAATTGACACCTCTGACTGATGCAGAATTAGTGACTGTGAAATGATACAGCAGATGAAGAAATCCTTAATTAGTAAGTAAAACTTACTAGATAACAAGTTCGTTCAAAAATCGCTCTTTTAGAACAGTGTCCAGGGATAAGAGCATCAACAACGTTATGATTACGGTTAACCGCACTTAATAAAAATAATAATTCGTCGTTTACTCCAAAAAAACCAGTTTAAAAAAAATAACACACCTATCCAAAAGAACCAGAACAAAATTCGCATCAAACCTTACATAAATCCAAAACATACACAACACAGTTCTTACAGCGTATAAAGCTTTCACTCTTATACGAAACAAAACCATTACAAGAAATAAAAATAAATGAAAAATTCCACTTTTTCCAAACACATGTTGTGTGGCGCACTGTGCGCTCGGTCTCTAGCGACGACTTACGCCATAATCTGTCTTGCTATTCAGCTCAAAGCTGGCGTGTTCAGGTACATTCTTGAAATTCAGCCGCTGAAAGTAGAATTTCAGAGGACATTTTCAGTACTGGTTTTGCACGATATTTTTTTTGTTTTTACCTGCTTGTTTCTTGGCTCTTTTTTTTTAGTTTCAAGGACTTCAGTCTACAAGTAGGGTTTGTAAGGATAAGGAGGTAAAAGGATATACATAAATTCATAGGTTTTTAGCTTTGCCGTCTGGATGGCAAATGTTTTCGCCTGGATGTTTTGTGCAACATACAATTAGTACGTAACCATGGTAATTTTATAGGCTTATTTCATACAGTGTGCTGCTGAAAATAAGTACGACATCACACTCAATAGATTGATGATATCAGCAAAAGCTTTGCACAGTATCATCGTTTTAATTTTGATCCTTATTGAGAATAGTCATTAAACTAATCCTTTACCTTCTTCCAAAGGGATTTTCCTCCTTGACAATGGCCAACCACATTATTATAAGCCCGTACTTTAATATGATGCAATGAATGATTGCATCATATAAAAAGAAGAGGCTTATAATAATGTGGTTGATGACAAATTTAATTCTTGAACATTAAAGGCAGCACCCGAATTGCGTAACATGCGATCAATCATAATCTTCACTTTGAATCACTTTGAAGCCTATTTATTGCTAATCCAATCCTTCATTATTTTCCAAAAAAAATCTGCTCAGCAACGTAAATAACGCAAATATTGTTCTTGAACTGTCTATGTCAGAGATTGTAATTGATCGTGTGTTACGAATTAAGTGCAGGTGGAACCATTTCTATGAAAACTTCACGGAAATTGTTCTACCGGTGTCGCGTCACGCCTGTTTGCGGGAGCCTTTATTCTGCACCCTAATTGCGTAATACACGATCTATCACAATCTGGATCGGTTTAAACCAGATTGCTAATCCATTAGGTACTACTAAAAAAATCTGCTCAACAACGTAAATAACGCAAAGAATGTTGTTGAACTGTCAAAATGAAACAGATTGGTCGGAATCGTTTACGAAAACGTTTTACGCAATTAGACAGCAGGTTATCAATTTTATGTATACAGCTTAGGGTGACCATTAGCCTTATATTAGATAAGACCAAATGGACTTTGGTCAAGTACCAAAGTACCTAAGCCCATGCAAGCATACAATACTATGTCGATATTAAAATAAACCTTATATTTGTACAATTATTCCCATATTCCATTCTTTACATAAACAATAGGCATGAGTTGTTTTCAATTAATAAATGGAACGTATTTTGTTTTGTTTTTCTAGCTATCAATAATTATTGCGGTTTATTCTTACCGGATAGGTATCATATATGGGCTACTAGCTGCGGCATGATCAAAGACATACCGACAAAGAACACATAATTAATAGATTTGTTAATATATTTCTGGAATGTTTTGGACATTTACATGTGAATTTATTATAATTTTTAGAAAAGTTAATTTAAAAATGATCATAAATTATTATTTTACGAAACTGCGACGGGATCGTTTAATTAAGTTGTTTTTTAAAAATATATTTCTAGTCACCGTTCTATTGAAGTTGACATTGAAATTATAATTTCTCGGAAAAATAAAAATACGCTTATAAAATGTTTTTTCTGCTTCTGTCAATCTTCTGCACAGGCAAGTGCCTATATTGCATCATTCACCTTCCATTTTTACACTCTCGAGTAGGCATAAACCCATACAACATTAAACAGACCTATCTACAGTAAATACTTGGTCAGCAACTCAACAATCTGACTCACTAGCGCAGCTGCGGCCGCGCCATATTAACAGATAGTCATTTTAATTTCAATCTCCTCACGCATTCGTTGGAAAACTGCGGTGTACAGTAATTGTTTACATTACATCGTATTGACTTATCTCGGTGACCTTATTATCTCCTGGTACTATTTATTGCTAACTAGCGTCCCGCCCCTGCTTCGCACGACTGGACAAAACATCCAGATTTCTTTATGATGTATAAGTTTATAAGATATTTCCTATCATATTAGACGTACATACCTAATAATAAAACCCGAAAGTGTTGCTTCTGAAATTAAAGAAATGAAATGAAATTCTTTATTCTGTAAATAGGATATCGGAATCACTTTTACACGTCATATTAAAAATAAAATTAAAAATAGAGCTAAGCTAGATGAGATCTGACTACTCTGAGAAGAAAGGCCGAAACAAACTCAGAGGTCACAGTCTCTTTTAAAGTCCAGACATAATCTTGGTCAGGCCATATGAGGATCATGTAGATTATTAGTGTCTGAAATGGTCTTTTGAGGAAAGAACCACACAGATTTGAGTGGACCTGTCCAGTCAGTGCAAGCAACTGTCAGTAATCGCGGAGCTCAACTCAGAACTTAAGGAGCTCAGCGACTCGACGAACAATACTAAAGAAAGGACATTTGAGTAGGCCGCATAAAATACTCAAACTGCCAGAACATCATTAACACTAACTGTGAAATAAAGAAAAAAAGAGATCCCCTCACATTCATTCACAAAAAAAAATATTTAACATCTAATTAAATAAAAACTTAAATCATAAACTAGGTATTTATATACTAAAATGTACCTGAAATTAAAGACGACATTAAAAGTATTTTACTACACCTATGACGATTCTCCTTTTAATAAAAATCATATAAGAAAAATATTAAAATATTTAACAACAAAAAAAATATATTCTATTTTTCATTTCATCTTGACAACTCTAACTTTTTCTAGTTGACATCCGTACTAACAGTCTTAAAGAAACTCTTTAGTGTTAATAAGCAAAAAGTCTTAATTAATAACTACGCGGAACGCGATTAAATAATAATAAAAACATTTTCTTAACAAGTTTGTTGAAAATACACATAAACCTTCCGGAATAAATTCTCTAAATGATGATAGAAACCGCATCGAAATTTATTGCGTAGTTAAGAAGAACTGCTCGGTCACACAGACAGACACGAAACACAGCGACTTTAATTAAATATATAGATAGACCAGCCCATCTTTTATCTTTGCTGTTGTAAGATAACCAAGCATATACAAACATACTCTAATGTATACTACTAATAATAAAGCTGAAGAGTTTTTGTTTTTGCATTTCATAACCCAATTTTTCTGGAAGGTTATGGACTATTTAACATCACGCTGCGACCCTTAGGAGCCGAGCATAAAGAAAATAATAACAGAAAGAACGAAAACGAAGTAAGCGCGGGTGATGCGTTGCGGGGTGTGTAATATATGGCATAATAACAGATAGTCTAATATCACTTGAAATAACGTTCACATGATATAATTTTCATATGATATAAAAACAAATAACCTAATTTCATGTGATCTAATGTTATATTTCATATAACTCTCTTTTGCTCTAATAACACTTATTATAACGTTCACTTCATATAATTTTCAATTTGTATAATGCTCTCTTTATATAACGTTCATTTGACCTAATCTTCATATTAACTAACTTTCAGCCAAAATTCAGAATCTGGATAAGTAAATATCAGGACACATCATACTGTTCTATCCTCATCTAACTCAAATGATTGACCAACAATAGAGGGGATCTGGCGCTCGGCGGCCGCTGCCGCGGCACGCTCGCTACGCTCGCTCGCCTTCGCGCGCTAATGGTCACTGTTCTAACCTAACCTAACCCAAATGAGTCTATAACAGCATATGGTTTCTGACACAGGTACACATACATATAAGGAGAAGAAGACGAACAAAGTAGATGTTTCTAAATTATAATAAACGTTACTTATAGATTTTGAATAATATAGTAACTGAATATTATACTTATTGAATGTTAATTCAAATGTGCATTATAGAAAATGTTCATTATACCATATAAAATTAGGTAAAATGAATTTATATCAATAATTCATTATATCATTTCATCGTTATATAAAAAAAAAGTATATTACATGAAAATAGGTCATGTGATCATTAGATTTTTTGTTATTATTTCAAGCGTTACACACCCTGCGTTGCGACGGGGTGGGACGGGGGAACAAGAAATTTCACGCGGACGAAGCGGCGAGCAGAAGCTAGTCAAAGTATAAGTACCCATATAGATAATATTGTTTTTAGAGTAATTTATTAGGAAAAATAGTTCAGATGAGCGTCGAAGTCGAAACTGATAAGCACCCATAGGTATCACAAATTAATGCGTTTAGTTTCCTGCTCGCTGTTTCGTTTTCAAAACAAAACCTGCTAAGTGGTGCAAAGCTATTAGTTTGTTCAAAACAATATGGCCAAAATACACCACAACAATAAATGCAGTATGGCCACCAGCAAATTAACTATTCAATAAATCGCAGGTATTGGTATCAGCGTCCTTTTGTCTGTGATTATTAGTAAAACATTGCAATTGCCAATCTGTCTACCAACTGCGTTGACTAAGCCATTCGTTGCTCATTTGCACAGTCGACTGTATTATTCAGCATTTGACGTCTACACGATAAAGATAATTAGCAATAAATCTTGCAACCTTATGACGCCTTACGCGGCCCTGCTTACCTCAAATTGTTAAACCACGTACCCAAGCCGCGGGTTCTAATTTAGCAAATGAAATCTAAACTCGGTCAGTCCGTAGCTGCGTGTATTACTCACGAACATTACGGTCTTGTTGTTCAAAAAGGACCAAACGGAAACTTAGGACCGAAAGACCGTTTCTGTATTAATGGCGCGCTCCGATGTGTGCAGAAATTCGAGGATTTTAATGATCGAGAGTAAAGCCGGTGTGGCATTGAAGGCATGTTCTTTAAAGAGTACCTAATTAATTTGCAGGATACGATTATTTTAGACACGACCTCGGTGATAAATAATTGGAAGTGAAAATAAGAAAGGTTAAAGATTTATTTTGACAAATCATAAATAATTTAACACTAAAACATTCATATAATGAACAAGTATATGCAGGGGAAAACAAAAAGGGAAGAGTTCTGGCAATGCTGATTCTTTGTCCTAAAATTGGACAGCGCCCATTGAAGATTCGACCAACCGCAAAATAGGACTGCTTCACAAAGACCATTTCTAAAAAAACAAAATAGAGCTGTTTTGCATTAAAACAAAACAGTTATTATGTTATGAAAAACATAACATTTGTTTGAAGAAGCAGTCTTAAAATCTTACCTGGTAATATAGGAATTAACGTAAATAAGTATGTCTCGTTACCTGTGTGTGCACCCACCATCATACATCCACCCAGGATTCAGCTAGCAGAGTCTGTCACTGTCAAGTGTCAATCATAGAAGTCTTCAAATACCTACTCCAGCAAGGCCTTTGTACAAATGTTATGTTTTTCATAACATAATAACTGTTTTGTTTTAATGCAAAACAGCTCTATTATGTTTCCTTCAAAACATAACATTTGTTTGAAGACCTGTTTGTTATCTGCTGGTGAAAAAATACCTGAAGGATGTAGACGCTATGTGAATTAAAAATTATATGAAATGAACGAATATTTCAGTCTAATTCATTCAATGTTCATATGAAAAATTAAGAGTTTTCAATCTATTTAACCCAGAAAACCCAAACATAAACACATCTTCCATACAATGTAAATTATTACCTTATTTAAGGTGAACATGAATTCAAAATCAATGAGATTGAAATTGAATAATAATCTCATCAACAAAAGATAATTGGATCAATAATAATATCTTTAATTAATACAAGTTAGGTTATTTACCTACAAGTTATGAGATCAATAAAATTTACAAATATTTTTGAATCTCATAGATATGTAATTCTTGTAAAGTTGTGCGAACACAAACTCAATGTCATACACAAATTGTTAAAATTCAATTGAAACTGATATTTAATTAGGATCTTGTTATTAAAATGGTCAATTGATTCGTGAAGTAGTAACGCATGTCAATGACGTTTCATCATTTGTTAATAAAATTAACATGATGTACCCCAATATATTTAAATATTATCGTTTATTATATCCTCTTCCCATCTCACAGAGAAGAGAACTTTGTCCCATCAGTGGGAACATTTTTTTTTTTTTTTTTTTTTAATATTTTTATTTAAACGTTACCTCACACTAGGAATTTCTCCTGTATTGTGGGTGCGTTTACAAACATTTAAACTCACATACACGAACAGCTAGACCCGGAACAACTACTTAGAGGTCATACCAATACTTGTTCCGTGCGGGAATCGAACCCGCGACACACAGCGCAGCAGTCAATCGCTTAACCACTGAGCCAACCGTGCTGTCATCATGCTGCTCCGTGGTGTCACAACATCAGGTATAGGTTGAGCATTCTAAATTCTCTTGAGAGGTAGCACTCTCTTTTACTACTTTACAAAAGTAATCTTTCTGTAAGCCTAGCGGCTCTTTCAGTTCCATTTCTTGTCATGATCTGCTTTCCAGTCTGCCTTCCGAAGGCTACAACAATAAACTACGTTGAGTATCCTCTGTCTTAGTCTGTTTAAAAATAATTTAGGCTATTCTGAGGAGAGACAACTTCTCCTTCAAGGAAGCTTAGCCACACCTGTTATTGTAAACTAAAATAAACAAGGATTATTTAAATAAACATCTTGATTATCAGTGTCCTTGCACCACACTTGGGCCGCACTATTAATCAATAGGTATCTAAAAGTTGTCAGATATTAGGTTATGTAAATCTCTGCCAATCAAGGGGGTTTTTTATCCCATATGGGTGACTGGCTTTTGAAACTTACTAAATGCACAATAACTGTTTAGATCTATCATCTGATCTGATCTATCATCTGTTAGTACAGTATGTATGTAGAACCAGGTTATTTAGGACTAATGCCATGCAAATCTATTCTATGATATTCACCTCTGAATAGGAGCTTTACAAGTAATTAGTGTGGATTATTTCCAACTACATTTTATTTTAGCAAGTCCCTTGTTCTTCTATAGACCACTGCCCCATGCAACCTGACTGCCCCCCCCCCCCCCCCAACTTTCCAAGCTAGGAGGAGTTGCAGCTTGTCAGGTCTAAGAGGTACTTACATGGATCCTGTATTGGTACTGGCTCTCCGAGACAACTAGTCTCAAAATACGGGAGCCAGGCATAATGGGTACAGTATGGGGCGATTTATACATAGTACGTCCCCATCCTATTTCCGAGTTCAGATCACTGAGCACTCGGTCTTAAGTTGGGCGAAGAGTAAACCCATGTTATTTGACGCTGTCACCTTTGACTAAAAGCATCGCAGAAGCTTGCCAAGCCATCATTTGAGTCCCCTGTGACGTACAGTCGCACAACGGCCGACTGACATGAAAAGGCCGACGTCGGGGACGCCCCACTTTGAAACATGGCCTCCGAGGCCTGGGGCCTGAAGCAACAGGAGCCAATCAGGCTGATCTGTTCCTAAAAGCGGTCGGCTAAGCCGTTATAACACTTTTAATCTCCCCGGGAGGTGAACCGCTGACAGAGTGACGTTCAGATAATCTGCTAACTTCGTTATTTTGCAAGTAACGTTCAGGAGCGCTAGGGAAACGTATCCCTCGCTTATCCTTAATGTCGACAAATTGTCTGTTGTCGGAATAAACTAGAATATGTGCACTCTGGAGACTGGCTTTCTTGGCTGCTTATGACTGCGTACATGGCAAACATCTCTCTCAAGTTCGAGTGCCATTTTTTCTGGTTTGCTCAAGTTCCTGACAAGAGTATAATAGAATACTCTTTATTATTTACACCATACGAATTACAGATTTAAATGTAAAAAAATAATAATAATTACATATGGTTACACTATGGTTGGTAATATATCACTAACAGCTCTACAAAAATAAAAATATTTTAAAGATATCCTTTGGATGTATAGAATAGCCCGTTCATGTGGGCCTAACCCTTCCTCCACGAATGTATGGACAGGAAGTGGATTACCTTACCATGTGCAGAGGAACTGAACTGTGGCCTATCAATAGCCTCTGGCCACCACATTAAAACTCTTGGCAAACCAGTGGAGCAACCTTTTTCCATTTTTCTTGGTCTGCTCTTCAAGTATTTTTGTGACGATAATACCATTATTAGTTTCTTTCCGATCTTGCCTGCAGGCAGGGCCCTGTGATTGGTAACAGTGTTCAACAGAAGCTCTGCATATTCTAAATCCTGATTGAGATTTAGAATTGACTTAGAAAATTCACTTGTCACCCAAGCTTTGTTCTAGCTCTAGTCTCCGAGACATAGAATAAAAAATTAACTTCCTAGTGGGCCAGCAATTTTGTATTTTTTTTTTTTTTCTAAACTAATCATGCAAAAATGCAGCTACGACAGGCTTGCAAATTCTTTGTCACTCAGTTGGCCTACCACTGCCAATGTCCAGGTGACTGAACAAATGCCAAACGGGCATGCTGTGAATATACTCTTCTCTGGTGTGATCTATTTCATGAACAGTTACCCTTCATTAATAAAACATTGCTTTCAACTCACTCTCTTTAGTGTGTAAAAGGCGATTTGCTGCTGGGGACTTTGCTGCGCCACCCCCTCCCTCCAGTTAAAGCACCAAGAAGTGGCGGAGGCTTTAGGGGGACTGTCCCATGCAACTTTGACATTCAAATAATGCTGACTTAACCAGCCCTGTTTGAATAAAAGACTTTTGATTTGATTATAATAACATAATCTTAGATATCCGCATAGATCATTATTATGGGTTTAATAGAAATTTGCATTAATTACTTTAACTAAAGTTACTTAATTATCTCAAAATAAAAATATTCTGAATAATAATATTTTCATTATTTGACTTCCTGTTATGTTTTCAGTATGAACAGAAACAGGTTTGCAGTCTTTCATTCCTAAGCTTTTATGTGGTTCTTTAGGCAGCCTGACTCTTGTCAGAAGTATGAATTCTGGCCTAGTTATTTTTGCTATGATCCTCATTTATCATGTTTTTGTAATAAAAGAACTATTTCACTTTAAATACACTTCTGAATGGAAGTGTTCGGACTACCTTCAAAAGTAGGATACAATCCTAGAGGGTCGGTTGCTGCCCCATTAACAAGTCCCTATAGACCTTGCTTTGGCAGCTAGTTCCATTAGAGATCCCAGCCAAAACTCCCTCCACAGGAGCTTAATAGTCTTTAGTTTTTTATCTAGTAGTTAAGTACTCATCGACTTCTAATTCAGTGAGTGAAAAACATAGGCTGGGTGAACATACAATGTCAGGTTTTCCTACAATGGATTGCTTTTTATGATAGAATGCCAAAAACTCCTTGAGTAGCTCAAAACATTCTGCATTTACTTTAGTAATTACTACCTAATCCTCATATTTTACATTGCATTCTTTATGTTGTAATATTTCTGTCTCTTTAGACACAACCGGGTTGTTTACAAAACAACAATGCGCTTCTGAAGTACCTACATACTAGCAAGAAGCAGTTTAGAAGTTTGTTGTTAAGTAGTGTTTCTTAATAAGGTTAGTGATATAATGTAGAAATTGTGTCATGTTAACACTTTTAACAGTTATAACACTTACTTGGTTACTCATTCAATTTTAAATGCGTAGGTCCGACTTACGAAAAATCGTTTTGATATCTTTACCGTTGTTCAGCAGTGGGAAAAGGGGTCTTCTTCCTCGGGGGATGAAGGGTGTTTTTCCCCACTAAAACGCTAAAAACGGTTTCTTGCGCAGACACTGGTGACCTCTTAGGTAATGTGATCCTTTCGATCTCCATTTAGGCATTTCACTGACTCAACGATCAGCTTAACACTATATATCACTAACCACAAGCACTATTATTCACTTTCTATAAAGTTCACTGAAACTTTACAATTATTTTAAAGAAAATTAACGAGACTAAAATTTTTCCGTACGTTGGCGGCAAAATTTTTAGACGCTATGATTGACACTTGACAGTGACAGACTCTGCTAGCTGAATCCTGGGTGGATGTATGATGGTGGGTGCACACACAGGTAACGAGACATACTTATTTACGTTAATTCCTATATTACCAGGTAAGATTTTAAGACTGCTTCTTCAAACAAATGTTATGTTTTGAAGGAAACATAATAACTTTTAGGTTACTCATTACCTACAGACCTACAAGTAATAATCTATTTACATAATAATATTTTGATCTGAATATACATCACAACCTTATATTATAGAAGAAATCAATGCGTTAAGCTAATTTCACTTCACCTTGTTTTTCAAGTAAACATGGTCCTACATGTTTATAAATACGCGGAAGTTCCCCGTCTATTTATTATGTGCCCTAGTTTCAAGTCCCATAGGAAGCAAGGGATGATTTATTTATAGTCAAGGACAATTAAATATATCTGTAGGGGTGTGGGTGTGTGTGTGTTTGTGTTTTATTCCAGGATTTAACTTCTTGTGTGTCAGGAAGATAAAAAACCAAACTGCCTAGCCTTTTTTCAACAATTTTGAGGTCGACTTCCAGTCTAACCGGATGCAGCTGAATACAAGTATTTTACATGATGCGACTGCCTATCTGACCTCCACAACCCACTAACTGGGTAATACTCCTTGGTAAGAATGGTTGTCAGACTTTCGGGATTCTGATGTCCCGTAACGACTGTCAAAGATCCACGAATGACAACCGGGACCAACGGCTTAACGTGCTTTCCGAGGCGCGGAGGAGTCTCGATATGTAAAGATGGTCACCCATCCACGGACCAAGCCCGGCAAGCGTAGCTTAACCTGATAGATCGACCCGTGCCGCTGTTATTACTTAGACACAAACTCCTCTCGTGTGTCACGAAAATAGTTGAGTAAAATAATCATTCCCAGGTGTTAAGTTTTCTCGGATACTGATTTTATTTAGTTAATGTTACAGCCTTGTTGTGATTTTCCACACTTAGAATGGGAGATATAAATTATTTATGACAATCGTATCTGTTGATTGTAATCGACTGTGATGTTAATCCGATAAAGCTATAATAATCTCTAGGAAGTCATGCGTTTTACTTAAATGGCCATAAGTTTCTAAATCTGAAGCAACAATAATAATAATTGGTGACAATAATTGGTTTGTGGGTGGTATGTAATCACCAATCATTGTCAAAATATCAACTATCAATTATGTATTGTTACTATAGGTTATTGTGTATTTTTCTAAAATCCTTGAATAACACTAACCATGGAAAAAAATTGTTGTCAGTTCACCGTCGAACCTAAGTTTGTATAGGTACATCGATTTAGAGGTAGGTATACCCTTCTACATCAAAACCTCTCGTAAACAATTGCATTTAATGTTCATTTTAATGAAGCCAAAGGTACAGCTAGCAAAAGTGGCTAAACAAATTTTGTTTTCCAAAACTTTTCCAAAACGTTAAAACTGGCAATGTGTTAATTAAAACAATACAAATACCTCCATTAAAAGTTGTAACTTTTTATGGAGCTACCTATTTTGCTAACCAACCTTTTTTGCTGACCATACAAATTGCGCAGTTTAATAATCAAGCAGCTGACAAGATCTGTTTTCCGTCACCGGGATGATCATCAAAACAATCGGGAATTATACCGACATGTTAATGTCATAAAGAAGGATTAACTCCATAAATAAGTTGGCAACAATTTAAAGCATTACTCACACACAACGCAGCTTATGATTGTGTGCAAAAGGACCAGTGTGTGGAATGCTTTATTTGGTGCAAAGGAAGATTTTATTTGTACATTTATGTCGTTTTAGTTATTATCATTTGAGATTTAATTTAGAAACTATTAGTGAAAACACACTGGATCAGACTAAAGATAATATTTAGGAATAAAACTAATTATAAATAGGCAGACCTAAGCTAGAACTAGATTCTTAAAGCAATATCATCATAGTCAGTCGTTTTAAGGTTAGTTTATACAAGATTATTAATATTTGTATTATTAGTAAGCGCTTCTCGCCCTAAAAGTAAAATTGGGGCGGTAAAATTGGAATGATTGGCAATAAAACTAAAATAAAATATTTCATTTGTTAGTAGCTATGCGATACATCTTATAGATAGACAGATAGATAGATAAATCGTTTATTTGGTGTACACAAAAGACTCGGCACAACATACAAAACCACGATAAAATAATAACTAATTAAATAAATATTAGGAAATACCTTATAAGTAGTATAAGGTGCCATAATATAAATAAATAGTGATGATACCATTTATTTAAATTATTTGGATGATTGGCTATGGCAACTTAAAAGATATATCTAATGTTCGGTACATTAAGAAAATAGCCGGAAAATATATTATTAAAAAACAGACCACTCATAAAATCTGTCCGTAAAACATTGTTTTTCTTGGCTGAAATCTTTCATATGTAAATTTTAATTTTTCGTCAAAACCGTTTCTCTTATTGGGAAATATGTCACCTGTTTTCGAACATTTTAAATAAGAGACTTTAAAATAATCGTTTTTTCAGAATGTTTGTGAAACGTTACCGTAACATACTTACTTGAATGAAATTATACCTTCGGGGCATTTCACGGAATTTAACTGAAGGTACCTTTAAATACAGCCTTGTTGAATACCGAGAAGGAAAATACGTTTACAAATTATACCATAATATTGTATGTGAAAAGTAGGAGAAAAATAACATAATATGAAATTACCAATGGAGGTTTTCTTAACAAGCATATTTTCAAAAACGCTCGTTCTTTCGCAATATGAAAAGAGGCTTTACCTTAGAATTAGAACAATTTAAAAAATATAAATAAATTGCAGGCTTAATATATACGTAGTTAAAGTCCCCACTAAGTATTTTGATATTCAAACATAAATTCTCTACCTACCTCAAGACATTTTACATTAAATTATACGTAATTGCGTATTAAATAACATACCACATTAATTTGCCTTTCCAATGAGCATCAGATCGATCGCTAATCCATATTCATACCAGGAAATATCATAACATAATGACGCATCGAGACCCATATTACGATAATTAAATCAGAGTGCGACCCTAAGCGGTCCTAAATGCAAGGGAGCAGGGCAAAGACTCTACCAAACAAATATAGTGCGCAAGAGTTGAATACTCGAGAATATTTTATTATCTGTAAACATTCACACACGCGCGCGATAATAGGAGGACCGAGAAGTCTTGGTCGGTTGTTAATTATTGTGGCAGAATGACAAGCTCTGTGCTCTTCTCTCACGATAACTGGTACTTAAAGATACAAACAAGGGGTTATGTTCAGGAGCAGTAGCATTTTTTTGCGGTTTGCTTGCCTAGAGAATCGAAAATCTTCGTCATTACAAAAGCTAGTCAGCATTTCAAGCCACAATTCAACCTCGTTTGCTCATGCTTAATAGTTGTTTAATAAATAGTTTAGTAGGTAGGTAGGTAACCTGCTTTTCAGATGAAGAGTTACTCAGCAGATAAAGGAAAATTTTCAAACAAATAAATTACCTAATAACCACAAACCTATGCGCACGAACGAATAACAATAATTGTTTTAAAATGATATAGTGGTTTTCTTCACAGCCAATTAAAAACAATGAATCAATTTTAATAAACTACTGTTCAAGTAAAGTAACTAAAAGTTATCTAGTAATATTCAACCTAAATTGAAGTAAAACATTGAAAATTGAAAAAGTTTTGTAATGAAAATACTAATTTCAGTTCTGAGAACCTGCTCTGTTCGCCCTATAAAAATATTTAGGTATTCAAGTTGTTTTGTTTAACTTTGATTAATGATTACTCCAATATTATGCCGAGAAAGCAGTTATTTATTACAGACAGACAATCAATAATACAGCTCACAGAACAGATGGCCGATGGGGCCGAAAGGTTCTGGAATGGCTACCGCGTACCGGAAGGCCTCGTACAAGGTGGACCGATAACCTTGTGAAGACCGCAGGAATCCGCTGGATGCGGGGAGCATAGAACCGGTTGAAGTGGCTGTGCTTGGGGGAGGCCTATGTCCAGCAGTGGACGTCTATCGGCTGTAATGGTGAATGGTGAATCAATAATACTAATAATATCAGGAAATACACGGTTTTTACTGCCTGGCTTCAATATTTGTTCTAGATAGAATTACGTACCTACAATTTCTGGATATAACAGTATTTCTGTTCATGTCACTTATTTGCATTTTACAATTATTTACCAAATGTGCCAATTAGGTAAGTGCCACAACTACAGCGACATACGGAGTCTGTATTAACCACGCCTATTTTAATAACGGCCTCTTTTAATTGACACCCGGGTCTATACCAAACCATACCATCTTGGTTTAGCTTACCATGCCAACTAAAATCATAAATAGATTTTAAGAAAAGAGAGACAAAAAAAAAACTGCAAATCGATCAAAACTATACATCGCGCTACACCTACATTTGTGTTGATGTAAACAAGCCGTCGACACGCGCTCACTCACACACGCTTACTTCCGTGTGTGTCTCACATGTACGCGCGTAGCATTGAGCCAGGTCGTGGCACCCGCGCGTGCGCAGGGTTTATTTGTACGTTTATGCGCGCGTATCTACGTTAAAGCCTGTCACACACTGCAGCCTATGTATAGATATGTGCTGCACATTTAGCAGGTACTAATGTACCTATAGCTTTTCTAAATTTGAACGCTGTATCTAGATTCCGCATGTTTATAAGTTCCTTTAGATTTGAATGCACTTATATTTCCATATCGGTCGGTACCTAATGAAAGATGTAAAAATAAAACCTACAGTGTTTCTGCTATGTTGGGGCTCCAATAGGTAATATCCTTCTGATCCTAAGGCATGATGCATTGAAATAAATAGGTTTAGCCATAATATAAATTTTTGCATTACAGGGTGCCGTGTGTGACAGCCTTAACTAGTATATAACAACAGATTGGCTCTGTGATTGAACTTATTACGATGTAATGGAATACTGGATTTTGAAATTGTGATTTGATTAAGGGCGCTTTGGTTTTATTATCTGGGGTAATTGTAACAGCTATGGTTGCAGCTAGTGTATTGAGAAAACTGGTTTAGTAGTAGTTTTCACTGATCGAAGTTAGGAAACCAGCGCCATCTAGTTTAAAACCATTTAACTGACTTGTAAAAGGTGGAGCAGTATTTACAAACAACAATATTTTTTTGGGAATATTTTAAGCTATATATTATGATTATTCCATTTTGCCCCATCAAGTTGTCCTACCAGTGGGACAAAGTGGAATGTTCACAATTTTGACGTCCGCTGTGTCCGTCTAATCGTCACTCACATACTCTGAGTCTGAGTGGAATAATCCTTATATTTTACTAGAATTATTGATAATGTTGATATACTATAAAAACTACTACGCCAAAAAAGTCAACTAAAAAGGTATAACAGACAGACAAATTAAAAATCTGGTGTCACAAGTGTTAAGGGATAAATCGAATAGATTACGTGTGACTCCGGATTTTTAATTTCTCTGTCTGTGATGACTTGTTTATACCTACCTTTTTAGTTGACTTTTTTGTCGTAGTAGGGTTTTCGTTTTTATTACTTTTATTTTTATTTAAGTTATTTTGGGGTTATAATAAATATATTTTTGAAACGTGCTAATTACCTAAGTCCTTTCATTTGATACCCAAAATGGCACTATTAAAAAACTTTATTTTTAGTGCATAAATTTTTGGCCTCTAGAGCCGCACCATATTCAATTAATGCCTATAACCAGCGGACAACCGAGACGCTTCCAACGATACCCTATTTGTCAAATTATGATAAGTAGTTTAGAAGTTATGAACAGATGAACATACATACATACCGGTCAAAATCATAACCCTCCTTTTTGCTTCGCCGTAGTAAGTTTAAAAAACCTTAAAGAAGATTTTATCTTCGATTATACCTACGTAAATACCTACATTAGCTAATTCATTGACATAATTCAGCTTACTGACAAATTGCATAGATTACCATTGGTAAGCAAAACGATTCGATATAGATATCATAGTCGTGTGACCTTGCTAACGCGTTCAGAAACGGTCTGATACAATGAATTGCCACATAATTATAATGGAAAGATACCATAGAGTTAAAATATATATTTTTTGTAACCAGCCCAGTTTTTGCCAGCAGTAAATAGGTCTGACTTATAAAATTTATGGTTTTCCTCAATCGTTGTATTTAATAATTGCTTATTCGAATCTAAGTTATCGGGAAAATACCCCAGTTTCATTATTATTACAGTAACTTGAGAAATGGGAATTTGGTATTAATATTTGGTACTAAGTGGAGGCCTATATTCAGAGGTTTTATGCATTTTAGAGCCACCTTTTAGTATTTTCTTTGGTCCTGAAAAGTTAGCCTCACAAACCAACTTTGGTAACTGACTTAAGCGGACTTTATAAAAGATGTAAAATAATAGATAATTTTGGTATGAGTCTTTATGGAAACTAGGATAATTATGATTATGAACTTACTCAAGCCAAACTAAGGACTAGGTACATAAGACTACAGCCAGACCATGAACATAACCAGCCAATAATATTCCTACTACTGAAATTTAGGCCTCCCCTTTCTGAGGTGACCTCTCTTAGTCTCATCTATTAATATTCTTATTAGAAGGTACGCACGTGTATACAATTATTAACTTCCTCCAAATTACAGAGGAAGGAAATCCTTCTTTCCGTCATGTTTCCTCAGGAAGAGGAACTCTGTTATAAATACTGAATTATGTTAAAAGCTGATCCTTGTAGGTATGTAAGTAAATGTTTCCTCATAGGCTTCGTTGGTTTACTGGTAATAAGCATGGCTTGTATAATTTGTAAGTACCTATTTATTTCGGAATTTTCTAAATATAGGACAGGACCTCTCAAATCTGTGTGGGTCTTTCCACAAAAGACCATCTCAGATACTAATCTGCACGGTCTTCATATGGCCTGACCAAGATCATGTCTGCACCTTATAAGAGACTGTGACCTCTGAGTTTATATCGATCTTTCTTCTCAAAGTAGTCGGATAGGAAACACCACATCAATTTATTTTTGTCGTGTAAAACTGTTTGTTTGACCCAATTTGCAGAATACCTATAGAAATAATCAGAATAAATATTATTAATATTTATAGTTTATTTTGATCCTTAAAAGCCTAGACTACCTACGTTAATACCATACAACGAATAGCATTGTTATTTGTTTGAACTCATATTTATTTTCTATTGTTATAAAATATAGTGGTATTAGTTGTATGTTATTAGAGAGAACGGAATAAATCAAATTTACAATGGGTTTTTTAGATTTGACGATGTTTCTGTGATTTCCTAGTCTACCATTTCAGAGCTTTACCTCTTTTGTTTTTGACCTGTACCTGTATTGAACACTCCTTATGTAAAGAATATTGCACCTTAGTTTATACCTACTTACTTGCGATATAGAAGAACAAAACTTCGTAAAAATCCAAATACCCCACTGACCTACTTCTTCATTTTATACCGTATCAAGGTCGCCACTCAGTTAATATTTCAAGGACTACCAAAGTTAGGTCTTCCGCATTTAATTCGTCCCACGCCGATCCAGGATTCAGTTTTTGGATATTTTTTTACACTGTGACTAAGATGGAGTGAGCAGATCGACGCGAGGTAAATGTTGCATGAAGTAATCGGTTTTAAATGCAATGGATTCGTTTTTGCTTCAGTATTGGTGCTAAATGTGAATTTTCGCGTTACGGCTCGTGCACACTGGCGCGACTTGACGCGCGACGCGACACCGGTAATTGTTCAACCGTGAAGTTTTCATAGAAATTGTATTGTTAAAGCCGTGTTGCGCTGTTGCGTCGCGCCTGTTTGCGGGAGCTTTAACGTATGGGAGCGATACATCTTCATCATTATTTCAGCCGTAGATGTCCACCTACTGGACATGTGGCCTGCCCAGGGATCGCCACAATGATTGGTACCTACTTCATGTTATTGCCCTAAGGCTCGAAGGACCATTTCGTATACACCACGCTTGCATACCCTCTGATTTTGATGGTTCCACACATCAAAAGGAAAAACGGAACCCTTATAGGATTACTTCGTTGTCCGTCTGTCTGTCAGTTTGTCAAGACCGCGTGGAGGTTTAAAGTTGAAATTAATATCAAATACGTACGTATCCCTACGGTTTCTTGGACTTCTAAAAAAATTAAGCATCTAATTCAACACAATAAAAAATACGGCAGTTTATGCGACATATTTTGTTTTGATACTCGCAAGTAAATCAAAACCTATAGGGTATTTTCCGTTGACCTAGACTCATGAAATTTAGCAAGAAGCAAGGTCTCACAGCACAAGTAGAGGAAAAAGTTCGTAAATCGTGAAACTTACATTTGCAGTTGGAGAATTGACCACGACGTAAATTTATCGATGTATGGGAGAATCAATGTTTCAACTACAATGTCAACTTTGATTTTGGTATAAATGTATCCCAACTAGAAAACACTTCATTATGCGTGGTCCGACACGCACGTAGCCGGTTTTTTTTTAAACAAAGGATGCCGTGGTTTAGAACTACTGTTCCAGAAGCTTCTATTTATTTTTTCAAATAAATAATATTCATAGAAATTTTTAATATTTAAATTGATTATTACAAGCAAAGTAAACGACCTTAACATCTCCTTGCATATAATAATTGACCATCTGCACATGACCTAAATCCACATGCGATCTTAAACAAACGAACAAACATGCAGACATGCAACTTCTATCTCGTGTTTAACGCCACGCGGAAGACCACGGTAATTAACATTCTGCTCACGAGGAAACAATTGAAAAGGTCATACATACGCTACATTGTCACTGTGGTAGGAACACTCATGGAAAAGTGGCGGCCGTGAATATTCACGCCTTCATTAACGATGGGCAGGGCAGTTGGTGGACAACCCTTGTTGCCATTCTAAATATTATATTCATTTGAACATTTACGACTAATGATTTCGACCAAACACGAATAAATGTTATCCGCGGAATAAGATTTACTCTGACAGTTTTCGTATGGAGAAACTGTCAAAAATTCAAAATTTACTCGGAAGAGAAGGCTTATTCCGCGGATAAAATGTATTCCTGTTTGGTCGAATCCAGCCTAAGTATAATATTTATTTTAGTATTTATTTCTTAAAATTGTTATTGTTATCTCATTATATGCTGCAACGATTGACCTCATCACGTCAACGCCGGCTATTGCTGAAAACCAGCGCTGGGGTCTCGCATATGGGTCGCAGCATTATGCCGAGCGATGGCCGTTTTGCGTAGATGTGACGCGTATTTTCCCCCAACTTGTTATTTTCGTGTACTTTACGGAAATAAACATATTTTCTTTCTTCTTTTTTATGTCAGTTCAGGGACTTTCACTATTATTCCAAAGTTACAATACCAGCCAATAATCATTATGAAAAGCAGTGGTGGACTGGTGGCCCAGTAGTTACGGGCCCAACTAACGAGTTGTATGTCGTGGGTTCGAACCCAGACATGCACTTTACGAGTTGTGGGTCCTGGATTCAAACCAGGCACGACGCAGGCACTTCATTTCAGCGCGCAGCTCTTAAAACGGTGTAGAAAAAGATCGTGAGGAAACCGGCATTATTTTAAACAAAAAATTGGCTATGTTACATTCATGCACGAACACGCACTGGACCCACATGGTGGATTACGGTCCACTCCCTCTCATAGAGAGGAGGCCAGTGTCCCAGTAGTGGGCACTTTAAAGGCTGATTATACTTATTGACCAACCAGAAGTAACCATAAAAGAAGGAACTAGTCCCGCTAATTCAGTATCACGGACACTAGCAATAAGCCAGCAAATGCTACAAGAAGTACAAACGGCCGCACTCTGAAACGTAATTCCATTACTTAGCTTGTTTATTTCGACTGAGTAACCTACTCGAAAAATGGCGAAATTATTCGGCCAATTCTACGTTCAGTGAATATGGGTTTTATGTTATTCGAATTTTTAACCGACTTCCCAAAAAGGAGGAGGTAATATATGTTCGTAGCGTATGTATGTTTTTTTTTTTTATGTATGTTCACCGATTTCTCCGTGAATTGTGGACCGATTTTGAGATTTATCTCTCGGCGTTTCCACTCACATCTTACCTTTTTTTAGTTGCCTTTCATTCATCGCCTCAATATGACTGAACCATCTAAGCATCGCAAGCTATCATTGTTGTTTAATATTATTCTAAAAGACGTCTCTCCATACGGCTGTTAGCCATAAAGCTTGTTAGTCTAAAAACTGCAAGTAGAGGAAACAATTGTAAAGGTCATTATACCACATTAGTTCTATGGTACGTGCACCTAAAATGGTATGTTTTGACATTGTGTTCCGCGTTGCGACTAGATATGGCGCTGACGGAAAAGTAAGGCATAAGTTATGTTGTTTGTTTATTGGAACACCAAGATCGTGTGGTATTGGTGAAGGAGTACCATGTTATGGGTTTTAATGTTGGGCCTTTTTGGTGCAGCCGGGAGGTACACTCCCCTGCTAATTTCTTACGTCGCACTCTTTTTGATCTGCTGTATATTGTGTGCCTGTGTATAATCTATGTTTAATATTTGTTGTTTGTTTATTTTCTTTCTTTCAAAAGGGGTCATGCTTGAAAACTGCGTTCCATTTTCTTCTCTCATATCTTACTCTTACTAACTGTTCGGGCATGAAGCGTGATGTTATATTATGTATCAACCAGAGGTATTATATTATGTCGCAGGGCGATATGAGAAAACCCTAGGGATATTATAAAACACGGATATTTAGAAAATGGTGAAAACATTTCTCAACGATTTGGGCGCTCCGACCGGCCAATCAGCGTACTACTAGCTTATTTCATAATAGCTAACATTTCGTTCCCCAATTTATTACTATAACAACTCGTGTTTTACAAAAACCATATTTTTTTACAGTAAGATAGAGAAATGTTTTGACCATTTTCTAATTATTTCTGTTTTCGAAATATGCATACGGTTTTCGCGAAATAAAACCGTTAGCATCAGGACCAATTTTTTCTACGACAAGACATTCTTGTATAGATCGAAAATTCGAATGATCAAATCTCCCCACGGAGATCGAAAATTCGAATGATCAAATCTCCCCACGGAGATCGAAAATTCGAATGATCAAATCTCCCCACGGAGATCGAAAATTCGAATGATCAAATCTCCCCACGGAGATTTGATCAATCGAATTTTCGATCTATACAAGAATGCCTTGTCGTAGAAAAAATTGGTCCTGATGCTAACGGTTGTACCTAAGTATGTTTAGAGTGTCCTTAAATGTACAAATCTCTATGGTTACGGTGGTGCATTGAAACAGTCGCTGGTTATAGTTGTGGAAATAGTCAAAAAATTCTCGTCCTTACTACCCTGCTCTTCATGCTCTAACATTTGTACCTCGAAACGACATTGCCTTTAGTGGTACATTTAGAGCATGGCCTATAACCAGGTTAAGATAGAGGGTCAAACGTGACGCTTCCACATATAAAATCAACGGTGTATCACAATAAAGGAGAAATGAAAAGCCTTGTGGGTGAAGCAACATTTTCCGCGGCCGATAATCGGATGGGTGACCTAGCGAATACTTTGCTTGACCTCCGCTGGATATTCAGATGCAAATATATCTTTAACAATGGAATAGGCAGTTAGTTATGATAATGATAAGATTCCTTTGAGATGATCTCATAATATTGTATGCACAAGTTTTCCTGATCATCCAGAGATGAAAAGAGAAAACATTTTGTGTGATGGGCATTTGTTATTTTGTTTTTATTCTTAATAATTATGGTTGTATTTTTCTTAGTGCCTTTCTCCTATCCTATCTGCGTTTCAGATAACTTGGAAGTCTCTTCATTCTATACGTCACTGATAAAAATGCTTGGGCCAATGCTGGTCCTGCTCCACAACCACAACTAATTGATTAACATTTGAAAAGTCTGTTGGAGCTGCTGAATATTGTAAGACCATCTTTGCATTGTATAAACTTAATTTCATTTGCATTATATAATATTGCTTAGCACATGTGTGAGTACTATGTACTATAGAGCTAACATTTACCTGGTAATATTATGGCTTTCATTGATTTGAATGTGCCCTGGCGGCTATGAGTATGTCATGTTTTTTTGAATTGTTTTTTATTTTTATCTACGGACTTTTTGATCATGCACGTCTTTTTACATTGTTCTCACATGTATAAGTAATTTCAACATGAATGAGTAATCAATTTTTTTATTTAAAAGAGTGTCCGTGGATTTTCTTGCCTGTTCTTCTCCATGGGTACTTTGGAATGGGTAACTTGCTTCATATTTTCTGACTGACCGACTCCTTGACAATTTAAAAGTGTCTGTAAATTGTTTAATTGAAATAAATGCTTTGATTTTGAGTTTGAGTTCTACCAAGCTCCACTCAATACCATGAAACCTGAAAATAACCATAATGATTTCTATCCATTTATATGTCTTCTGAAAAACTCTATCCTATTGCCTTTATTTATAATGAATTGTTACAAAACATTGTAATTTTTTAAATGATACCAGATCAAACTTTTATAATCCTAACCGCAAGATCTAGTTCTCAAAACCAGTCTTTAAACGCGCTACTTATTTTCGATAAACATTTCCACAGCAATAATTATTAATTTTAATTACAGTATTGAGTACTGAGAAGACTAGTACGAGTTATATTTCTCATAAAAATAAACGGTAGAAACAGAATTTCCCATGTGTATTATATTCAAATTCAGTGACCCTGAAAATGGACTACGAGTTTGTAGTATATGCAAAAAATTCAGATGCTTTTCGATGACGTGTCGTGTCTAAGACATTGCCGAACGCCTAAAAAATGCTTGAAATGGACAGAAAGTACTAATATTCTTTAATTCTATTTAGAATAAAATAAGTATAATGAAATAATTCTCGAGTTTGTAAACCTAGGGTGAAAATATCACGATCACTAAAATATTTAACTTGATAACCGTCTCATCCAAACTCATTTTTTTGTTGGACGTCATTGTTTATTTGACATGGGTACCTAATTGACATTCAGCCAAGCAACAATCGTCAAATAATCCTTAAAGAACTAATATATTATGAAGTTATTGCACAGTAATCATGAATTTAATAGAATTCGATCACATAGACCGTAAATCTAATTAAAATAATAATAAACGCGTGTCAATTTAATTAAAATCAAATTATTTTCAAAATAGAAAAGGTTCGTAGGCTGTATGAATCATATGTCTTTTACCTTACTGACAGGTTGACATTACTGCATTTCATTCTTTCGATTGATTACTTGATTGATTGGTTTTGCGTTTGCGACTTGAGTTTTAAACAGATTGCTTTTTAAGATATTTAACGACGACTGTGGCCATTTTTTAAGGGTTTTGATTTTACTTCTGCACACATTACCCATTTTTCAACACGGACTTTAGGACCCGCCCAAACATTTCAATGCGGTTCTGTTGTTTAATTATTGCAAATTAATCCTTAACCTTGACATAACCTATATTCAAGAAAAAATGGTTGGAAATGGCTTCCAGGTTTTTGATAATTATTGAAATTGTAATGCGTTCCCTACGATTTGTAGTGCAATTTGGCGTATATTTCATTCTTGTTCATTTCAAGCATTTTTTATGTGGCTGATGGGCATTCCCCTTTGACCAAAGTGTTTAGTCATTTCTTCTCAAGAATTTAGTCAAAACTCTTCAATATAAGTAGCAATTATAGCCTCTTGAAAATCCTGAAAGAGAGGCTGCATATTGGGACGGAACGCAAAAATGCTAGTTCCCAGTTATGCGATATTCCCAAAAAGATTGAGGTATATTTCCATTGCTCATTTTTCTTATGGCATTTTAGGTACATTTTTATACAGGATGATAATATCTGTAGGTATTCATAATAAAAATAATACCTAATACTGTTACAAACGCTTAACTGGTGACTAAAAGTTTAATACTATCGTTTACAAATGGCTAGCTTAGCATCAACGTTATTAAATGCTCAATAAAAAGGTTGAAATGACAAAGAAACGCAAATAATCTTATTATCAATTAACATAATATCATAATAATCCTAATGACGTCTATAAATTGATTTAATAGTCATTGTTCTTTGATGTGCAAACCGCGCCTATACTACGCCATGTTTTTTTCCATTGTTAACGTTTTCATCGGAAGCGATCGTAAGTGTTCGAGTTTTTCCGGTGTAACTGGCTTTTGTTAATAATTTGTAGACTTATTCCTGTTTTATGGAGAAAATTGGCGGAATGAGAGTAATTGGCATGAGATGAGAGTAGGTAGGTATAATTTTCTTCCTGTGTTCAGATATAATTGGCGGTTCTATTATGCTGTGGAAACACGTGCAGAGCTGCGTAGTTAATAGGTATTATGAGTTTATCTACTTTATCTATATATTTTATAATTATATACGGGCTAAATGGCTTCCGTATTGTCTTAGATAGGTATAGTTTGTCGTTGCACCCAGTCTAGTCCGTGAGTTATACGTTTATTTATCTTATGAAATTATTATTATTCTGTTTGGTAACTGGGCACTTTGTTATTATTTTTCCATGGTTGTTCGACAGGTTATAGTTAGCTACTTCATTTATAATATATTCGGTGAGTAAACAGATCTGATTTCATTAAAAAATAAATTTCTGAGCTGACATCTTTAATCCTGTCATAAAATAACAGATGTATCGGATAACCTTCCAAAACCTGGTTGCGCCTGCGCCTCGTCAAATGAACAACAATCTCAGGTTCAATAGCTCGCCAAGGTCAAAAGGACATTCTTTTTAAACACTTTTATCGTCCCCGTGACAAAAAACATTAAGTATATTCGCAAAAGGAGTTGACGGACCTTATGCAAAACTGCAGGTGCACAGAGTAGTTATATTTACAGATACTTCAAATTCATCAGAAAACCAATTCTCGTACTTAAAAAACGTTCAAATTCAAGTCGCAGTGCTTTTTTTGCGCATTCTTATTGATAGGTATATTATCTTTTTCTTTAAAACCTTTTTTTTTTGCTCTAAATGGATTCATTAAGTATTAGAACCCCATAGTCGGCGTTACTATGCCCATTAACTTGACGATGATAGCACGTGATTTGAATTGATTATGGAACGATGGGTTTCGGTGCTGTTTTCCTTGATCGATTGATAGTATTGATACTATTGTCAATACAAGTTTTATAGCATGGAATTTGCATCTTGCTGCGTAATTTATTATTTATTTATTGATTAAACTTTGTGCACAATAAAGGTAGATACATCAGTTATAATTTTACAAACTCAATACTTACCTATTTATTTTATTGGTTAATTCACATGAATTAGTATATTTATAAACCTTAATTAGGTTGCTTGCTAAATACCAATAGATCAAAAATAGATCATAATATTATGCTTATTTTGCAGCATCTAATTTCTTTAACCAGCACGGTGGCTAAGAATAATAAAATAAAATAAACTGTTATTCAAAAATTGTGTAATCTCTGTTTCAACACCCTACTCTGTGGTACCGAAATGCAGTTAGCAGCAAGTTGGCTGCATTCGTAAACCGCTGTGCAAATATTGATTTTGTGATTTAAACTCCCATGATTAATTACCTGCCAAGTTTATTGTCTTGCCGCCTTGTTTGAACAAGAATATTGGTAGTTGGTACTGCGTAAATTACTTGAGAGCATTGACTTGGTGCCATGTTAGACAGCAGGATCAGGCCGTAAATATGGCACATTCAGTTCTACAAAAAAATCGGCTTTGTAGAGCGTTGTCTCTGTCACTCATACCACTGTGAGAGTTGATTTTTAAGCCGCGTGGTGACACATAAAGGGTGATAGCAAGCCTGGGTGGGATCCCTAGGTTGGGTGAAGTGTTTTAGGAAATTCTCGCAACAGCCCGTGGCGGTGTCAGGTTTTGTGCCCGGTTTTTGGCAATAGGCTCACCTCCTATTACATACATACATAAATACATAAACTCACGCCTCCTTCCCATGGGGGTAGGCAGAAACTACAGAACACCACCTGCTACGATCCTTACATACTCGTTTTGCTTCGTGTACGTTCATACGTTTGGTCATACACGCATGCCGGTTACGGTTACGGTTACTACGCACCTGACCTTTCTGAAGAACATCACCAATAAGGTCACTATTCGACCTTCTACGGCGTCCCCTCACGGCGTTTCCTCCTATTACCTGGCTCTTAAATACATAACATAACCGGATATCATAATTATCACATCAATATAACAAACTCATTTATGCACACAATCTAACTACAAACATTCTAAAACCCAGTTTTAAAAATTGTCAACCCGAGAACCGAACCCCAGTGCTATCAACTACCGACACTAATGAAATGTGTAATTAAATTTATAAATATTAATCAAGCGACAATGTAAGTACGGCTAGCACGCGAACACGAACGGTGGAAAGTTTTCAACGTAAAGTGCAGGAAAAATTAGGTTTTAACGTTCAAAAATGAATTTTTAAAATGTTTGTGCATGTGTTTTGTTGAACGTAGAGCTAGAAATTAACAAATTAAAAGGATTGAAAGCACTTTAGTGTAAATAGCAATGTAGTGTACCTGCAGAGCTTAGAATAGAATAGAATATTGTTTATTATTGCTGCGGGTAGTCAAAAATAAAGTTGGTCAAAATTAAAATCTAATAAATCAAAATCATAAGTTTCTGAAGTCGGTAAAAAGAGTATGCAAGCATCGTAGCCGGTAGGGTTCTGTAGTTTCTGCCTACCCGCATGGGAAGAATCGCCGCGTGAGTTTTTTTTATGTGCAGTCAATGTCTTTCGTTATGGCATGACATGACATGACATGTGCTCTCGAAATATTTATTTACTTAGTTATCATTTAATAGAACATATCATTTATGTTATGCTATTATATCTTTTGTGTGCACTAAATAAATTGTTTTTATTTTATTTTTTTATTTCACTATAGAAACTTGTTTAGCTCTGACTTATTGCACATTTCGATTTTTTTATGTTTGTGGTGTATGGTAATGGATATATTGTTTTTCTAGTTTACCCCAGTTATTTTCCCATACAAATATTCTATTTCTGTACGAGGTATCAGAATTTCAAGTTCCCTAAGCGCATGTAAAGACTACCATACTCATATGCCTACGTCATAATAGATATTTGAAATTCCCCCAGACTGACGATGGCCGCCATTAAGCTGCCACGCGGAAACCACGAGTATTAGCCACTTATATTAATTACTCACACTTGTAATTATCTACGGAACGTTTAAAATTGATATCATTGTGATGATGGACTATTTATTTTTGTTTGTATTGCCTTTTCATGTGGAATTTCTTCATTAATATCACTATTTGTGGGTAAAACAAATATTCTTTTAATAAAAAAATGAGTTACTTACTTATGATAAAAATACATATAATTTTAATTCAATCCAAAAATGTATTTAACTTGATATAACATCACGCCTTGATTCCTCGGAGAGATTGGACAGCAGTTTACCTAAATAGTACACCATTTCGCCAGATATGTTTAAGTTCCATGTAATAGGGGGCGAGGCTATTGCCATTAACCGAGCCCAAATCCAAACTCCGAGGTGCTACTGAGAAATTTCTGATGGAAAAACCCAGTAACAAATTTACCAACCTAGGAATCGAAACCAGTACCTCATGCTCTACGGTAGCGCTTGCGACCACTAGGCCAACAAGGGTATTTAGCTAACATTTTACAGCGTGTGTCAAATCAAAGTCGAGATTGGAATCGTTCGACAAGTGTTGACGTCAAAGTAGTCATAGGTACTTAAATAATTATAGACTTGTATCGATTGTGGGGCGTCTCGCTGTCTGCTGTCACGTATGCAATCGTAAGGCTCGACATTTGCGGTAAGACCTTTTCGCAATAGGACATTTGTAACGTAAGAAATATAGATTATTGGTAACCGGTCGTTAAATAACATTATCGATCTTTAGCTAAAGTCTACCACTCAGATTTGAGTACGGAGACAACATTCTCTAAAGACAAACCTTTTCTAAAACTGTGTGCCAGATTTGAGGCCGGATACTGTATGTTAATTAACCTAAAAATATATTCAGAGGGAGGTATAATAATGAACTCGGATTAATCGAGTTAGTCCTAATGTAAAGAAATATATTTAAAAAGCTAAATCTACTCACACGAAAAGCCAAGTAACGATCTACATAATTAATTAATTCAAACCCACCTCAATCAAACAATCTGAACCTTAGACGATGCATGTAAACCTTGATTCAATTAACCGATATAAAGTAAAACTTGACCTTGAATCGATTAATCTGATTCAAAACGATTCTCGATTGGTATTCGGTTCTCGTGTTGAGGTCGGTCGTGTAGAGGTTCGTCGCCCATGGCAAGGTTATAAGGAAGAACCGAGGTAATTGGTGCAATAACCGCGCAGCACACTCAGGGAAATTTGTGGCGGCATCTACAATCCCACATGCGAACTACGCATCAAAGACCTGACGTCACACAAATACTGCATCGCGCAGTAAGAGTTTACCGCGCGATAAACATATATAAGACTATCCGACATCAATCATTGGGCAGTTATCCGCCAGACACAACACAACTCGAAGCATTTATTTCAAATAAACCAATTACAGGCAGTTTTGAATTGTCAAGGGGTCGGTCGCCCCGATGTCGCCCGGTCGGAAGATGAAGCTAGTTGCCCATTCCAAAGCATAGTAGGTTCCTATGGAGAAGAACGGGCAACAAACTCCACACATTATTTGTACACACTTGCATACAATTCGATATTTATATAATATTATGTTTGTGAGTGTATATCGTAAATTAGTACCTAGTCTGTTTACTTAATGATGTGGTGCTTGACTCACTGAAAAACAAACACTTATACTGTGAAACACGTGTTAAGAGACTAGTGCGTGCTTTGACGCTAGATTTTTAGTGTTTAGGTAAGAAATAATCTAAGATACGACACAGTTAATATGACGAACTGTCAATCGGTTTGACATTGCTTGATGACAGAACATGTTATAAGCCTATGCTGTCCTACGGCAGGGCAAAGTTCTTCCTTCCTATTTCCTCTTTGCCCGATGTTCTACGACTTGGGCTTGCAGCATAGCCGTTTTATGCCGTTTGGAAGCCATGAAATAGGTAGGTAGAAAGTTTTTTTTATCATTGCTCCTTTGACATGTGACAGATGCAATCAGCTTAGTCAATAATAGCTAACTGGCAATATGCATTTTACTACATCGGACCTAAGGATGATTTTGCATCGTATCGGATGGGAACCCAAATTGGAAACATTTTACAATCTTTAAACGATATTAAATCGTGTACACAGTATTTAAAGTCTATATTACCAAGCTGCGCACAGCAGCTTTTTCACGCGCGCTATCCGCGACTCGCGATCGTAGCAGAAAGTATGCTGCGACGCGCGATCGGCTTCGTTCGCCTGTCTCGTTTTCGATCGGATCCTTTCGGCTGCAACACGGTAGCTATGAAACTATTTGACTAGGCGCAGAAACGGATACGTTCGCAAGCGACGGTACGGAGCCGATCGTATGCGTCGATATCCTACCGGACGCGATCGGCTGTCGCCGCATCCGTTCGTATCCTTTCCGATCCGTTGCGATGCGAGCCGTTTGGTGGAAATCATGCTTATAACTTTTCAGATTAGGAATACGCCTTTGCCTACCTCGCCGAGAAATACGGGCGTGATGTTATGTAAGTATGTATCACATCGTGTATATATGTATTTCTTCCTGCATGTGTGAAGCATCGTAGTTACAATGACAAGGTTATAGGAAGAGCTGCGAGGTAATTGGTGCAATAACCGCCTGAGTAGTCGAGTACACACCTACAATATTTACATACATGAATATGTCAGTAAACTGTGGGTTATTATATTTATGAGTAGCGGAGACTCACTGTCTATTATATTTTGTTTTGAACGTTTATATGTATCTATACGTAAAAAAGCATTGTCTAAAGTCTGACAACGCTCAGGATTCCTGAGATTATGTTCGACACGAGCTATAATCTATAGTTGTCGCGTTTTAGCGTGGTAATAGCGGTCATTGCCCTTTCCCTAATGTCTCTCCGTAGAAACCCAAACAATAAACTGTGTATGGTTTTTCGTTATTGAAAAATGTTGAAGATCACGATAGACTTGATACAGGACGTCAACGGACTTTATTTCAGCTTTTGAAATAAAAAATGTATGTAGGTCAATGACCGCTATTATCATGCTAAAACGCGCAAACTATAGCTAACTCTACCTATCTACTGTTTCTAACTTGCAGGAAGCATTTCAGTAGGTAGGTACCCACTAAGCACTTATAATTTATTTGTTTACATGCTACCATTGACATGGAAACATTATAATTAGCCTATAAATAGATAAACAATCGTTATTGTTTTTTATGCTACCTACTACGCTTGGCAACAACGTGACTTGGCATGACATCTGCTAATGAAAGAAAAAAACATGTGGACAACTGTATTATCAGATGCAACTTTATATCAAAATCAAAATCAAAAGTCATTAATTCCAACTAGGCTGAGAATCAGCACTTTTTGAACGTCAAAATGACATAGGACAGTCCCCCAAAACGCCCGCCCTTCACCATTTCCTAGTGCTTTAGTTGGGAAGAAGAAGTGGCGCAACAAACTCCCCACCAGCACAGCTGTCTGATCAGTTAGAAAAAAATTAATCTATACAATAGTATCAAAAATAATATGCAAAATAATTAACAATAAGCAACACAAAAAACGTCAAACTTATATTAAATTATTTGCCTTATGTCAGCTAGCACACGCCAATATACCCACAAAAAAAAATTGAAATCTATACTCAAGCGATGCCCACTTACATATAGCTATTAAAACTGGAACTCCAAAGCCACAAAAATGTTAAACTAGGACCATCGAAGTAAAATAAATAAACGCTAAATTACTAATAGCATTAAAAAAACCATGATCAGCAAGACGACCAGTCACCACGAGCAACACCCGTTCACGAGCATAACGCAAAGATCAGCCATAACCCCCTCGCCATATTTGAGGGAAGAACGCAACCCAACCCCCGACGCAACCGCAAGCAGTGACATCTAAGGCAGTATGACCAACTTGCTGCCGGTACTCAGGCAAGAATAATATGATCGAGGTTGCTAACTAACCACATATTGCAATACAAGTAGTCCCCAACGCTCGTAAGTGTCATAAATCATTGTCTCTACGCACTTCTTTATTGCCTTTAATGTATGTTCCATTATGTTTCTATCTTCTTCTGACCATAAAAAATAGACCATGACTGGGACCGACCGACAAACAACAGAGGGGGTTTTTAGACTGAACGGCCCAAAGCGAAAAGACCGCGGGCCATTCGACCGTAAAAAAATCGTTTACGTTCCAAAGCACCGTATGATAAAATGATTTCAAAATTAATTTAAAGGGACAGTCGTATACGTTGTGATAGCATAGTTTATGAATTTTAAATATTTAATTATTTGAAATCATCTAAATAAACAGAATACATCTTCATGTCTGGTTGGCACGACTGAACGAACCGAATGACGTACTTGATGTAGTTCATAACATTGAATTTGTTTACAAATTTTCATCACCGGTCTTTTGGAACGTAGACGATTTTGAGGGCCATTCGGTTTGGGCCGTCCAAACTAAATACCCAAAAGAGGGAGAGAGATAAAAAAATAAAATTAAGGAGATCATATTCCCTACAGCAGCTGAATGAGAAAGATCAAGCCAAATGACGGGCAATTGGGGAGGCTTAGGTCTAGCAGTAGACTTGTATAGGGTACTGATGATTATACTCCCATAAAGTAACAATAAGATAAGGGTTGTTTTAAACCAAAACCTTCAAAGGAAAGTCTTCAAGTGGAACAAGTTTGTAGTTCTGCAAATTAAGTAGCGGGTAATAACTAGCTAAAATAATAAGATAATGTTATTACTATTTTTAACACGCATGTCTCAGATCATCGCAGAATTAATAACTATTTGTAATTTTAATGGTATCTAATAAACAATGTCAATTGTAGGTACTTTTATTGTTTACAAACGGAAGGTGTTATTGCGTTTTATTATTTATGTTTTTGTACGAAAACAAATAAGTTACGTGTTAATTTATAATAATTGTTTGAATCATTGTTATTTCTACCTATGGTCATTACCTACTGATGTTTCAGTACTCGAGAGAATACTTCTGCTTATCCTCTTCACACCTTCCTTTACCTAGTTTGTAATAATCTGAAATCCACTGAGCTTTTATTAAATGTTTGCCATATTTGAAACCCATGAAACCCCAAGAGTTGCATGTTTTTTATGATTCATGTTTTTAACCGACTTCCAAAAAGACAATTCAAAACCAAAGACACCGACTTCCGATATTAAAGTCATTTTTCAGTTTGTAGTGTTTTTTTTGGAAGTCGGTTGGTTTTTTCTGTAAAAAGTATTCTTTTCATAAGTTTTCTTATTTAGTGGACAAACGATCTTTACTACGAGTATTTGACTTCTGTCTTTAAACTAACATAACAACACGTCTGTAATTCCCACAGGGTTATGTAGAAATGTACCTATAGTACACCCACATTTCGCCAGTTATGTTTAAGGCGCACTAATAGGGGGCCAGCGTTTTCCCTTCAACTGCAACTTCAGCTGCCGGGATATTTTTGATAGAAAATATCCAATACAACTTTGCCCAATCTGGGAATAAAACCGAGGACCTCTTTCAGCAGTAGTACTTGCGATCTCTAGACCAATAAAGCAGTATCTTTAAAATAAGTGTACGTAAGTATGATAATGCATTATTACCGTCATATACGACCTTTTCGTGTCAGCTCACGTTATTACAACAGTAAATTATCAAAGGACGGGATCTGAGTGAAATCCTCTGCATGCAATTAGCACAACAGCCGCTAAAAGCATCGGTTCATATCGTTACAATGCATTCGTGAAGGATTTTATCTTCACTGCAATCTGGGCCGCTAAAATGTGCAGGTGCGACTGGCGGCTGAAAGGTTTAATTGAAAATGGAAGATAATTATATTACGTAACATACATACAGAAACTCACGCCTTCGTCCCGTGGCGTGGGTAGGTAGAAACTACTGAACTACTGTCACGATCCTTACATACTCCTTTTGTTTCGTTTACGTTCATATATCTGGTCATACATGCACGCTGGTTACGAGTACTACGCACCTGAACTTTCTAAAGAACATCACACCTAATGGTAAGATTAAAATAGATACACAATAATGTATTTTTTTTGTAAACTGATAACCATCATAAGGGATAAGTCGAGACAAAATAAAGTTATATTCAATAATAAAAAAGCCTACACTGAGCTCTATTATTAGCAGAGCTCAGTGTAGACTTTTTTTAGGCATCAAAAAATGGTAGAACTTTCTAAGTTTGCGTTGAACTTCTTATCATGGGCTTATATCGGCTTAACAGCTTTTTCTTAAATGAAAGCTGTGAGGTTAAAATGTCTCACTTCAAGGCAAATATTTTCTCTCCCGATTTCTAAATGTAATGTCTGTCCTTTTGTCCCAAAACTTTATCGTTATAAAATGTTAACAAGATGGCTGCTGCCCCTTTTGCTGAGTCACTCGTATCAGCTGTTGATTATCCTCCCTAAATTGAGACACTTAATTGAGGGAAACTGTGGCCTCTTTGTATAATATTAACAGCCCGCGTGTTAATGATTTTCCGGTGCAGAACTAAAGCTCCCGCAGACAGGCAAGACGCGAATCTGGTCGAACAATTTCCATTAAATTTTCATAGAAACTGTTCCAACAGAGTCGCGTCCCGCGTTTCTGCAGGAGCCTTTGAGTGAAGAAGCTGTTCTGTTTATTGTTCTATCACGTGCTTGCTGGGTGTCGCAATAGAAGGATTAGGTGCCATACAGCGAGCGTTATTATAGATACAAAAGCTATCCAACTGCCATTATTCATTCCACAGATAAAAATTATCACGCTTTTATAAATAGGGTAGTGTATATAATATATTTAATGGTCGTCTCATACTCGATGACTTCGATTAGAAACTTTATTGTTCGGATTTAACTTAAATGACAGATTTTAGTGAAATCCAAATAATAAAGTTTCTAAAACTAGACTTTTCAAACCTAATGAAAGATCCTGAAACTAGAATTTAATAAAGGGATCGCCTACCAGCGCCATTTTACCGCCCCTGCCGTACACATGCGCTCGCGCCACGGGTGGCAGTGCGCACTCAATCGTGGTGTTTATATTAAATTACCTTAATTGCACCTCGGTTTACTGCTTAATAGCTAGGAAATGGCACTATTGTCCAGTAACGTTTACAAGTCACTGTCTCGCTTTCCTAACAATTTCTCCTTATTTTTATTTTTACTATTGCTTCCTTCTAGTAAAACTTTATAGGTTCAGCTTTTACATGGTACTGTACTTTTGCAGATTTACTAAGAGGTTATGTTTGTGTCATCGTCTGTCTCTTTGATGTGTGCTCAGTGTTCTTTTTAACCCCCGACGGCAAAAGAGGGGTGTTATAAGTTTAACGTGTGTATCTGTGTATCTGTCTGTTCCCTCGTAGCTCCCAAACGGCTGAACCGATTTTGATTATTTTTTGTTTGTTTGGAAGGTGTCTTGATGGAGAGTGTTCTTAGCTACAATTCAAGAAAATCGGTTCAGCCGTTTGAAGATGATCAGCTCTTTTCTAGTTGATGATTGAATGTGCGCCTCTTCCACAGTTCTGATCGATTCGAAATTTAGTATTCTGTTACTTCTATGATATTAGAAGAAACTTGAACCGATACTGCAGCATCACCTGGAATTGTGTCGGGGGTTATTTAAATTTTCAATTTTATTTGTCAATAGTTTGTTGGCCTAGGAAAATGTAACCATCTATCTATTTGTGCCACTAATAAACTTAGCTAAACTTTCTTCTGAAATTACTGGCTCATGCGCCTTACTTACAACTTTATCTTAGAGATAGATAACAAAGTTGCAGTCAAATAACTGACCAATATATGTACCGTTCAGATTAAACTCAACACTGAGTAATTTATCAACACCTTACATACATTTTCACAATGGATGCCACCAATCTTTGTTAAAACAATCACCATGTACCTGTTTCCGGCTGATAATTAAAAACTAATTCGCAGTTACTGCCAACAAAAGCCCATTAATAATGCTTGATTGTTACACCAATGTAATGCCTTTACGGACAAAGGATGAAGCATTACGCACTTTTATCGCAGTCGGGTAAATGAACTTGCGACCAGTGTCTCTTTTGTTAATAGGGGAATACTGTGGAAAATGGAAATACAATTTTATTTATTTGTGAAATTACCCATATTCAAATATGGGTAATTTCATTGAAGTTTTGGTCACCAAGGTTTGGTCTGCCACCTTTCACGTTGATGTTTTTCTTCGCAGGATCGAATTTGGGAAATGAAGATGTTAATATGACTAATTGATCTTAATCGGTTATCTAAAAATAAAAATAGAAATAAATCAATATCTATAGGTACATAATATAATAAAGCTGAAGAGGGTCGAAAGTCCGTACATAAAAGATATTCGAAAAACAGTTAGCTGGGGATACTTAGAATCGACAGAACACGTTCCAATAGTTATATTCAAATATGGGTAATTTCATTGAAGTTTTGGTCACCATGGTTTGGTCTGTCACCTTTCACGTTGATGTTTTTCTTCGCAGGATCGAATTTGGGAAATGAAGATGTTAATATGACCAATTGATCTTAATCGGTTATCTAAAAATAAAAATAGAAATAAATCAATATCTATAGGTACATAATATAATAAAGCTGAAGAGGGTCGAAAGTCCGTACATAAAAGATATTCGAAAAACAGTTAGCTGGGGATACTTAGAATCGACAGAACACGTTCCAATAGTTTTTAGAATTTTGGTCTGTTTATCTGTATGTCTGTTTATTTGATCGTGCATCACGTTAAAACGGCTGAACCGATTTTGATGAAATTTGGTATGGGAATACTTTGAACCTTGGGGAAAGACATAGACTACTTTTTATCAACATACAACGTGGGCGAAGCCGCAGGCGGAAGCTAGTTTCCAATAAAACTAGTTAATCTTTCAAGATTGTTATGGTCAAAAGAAGAAGACACTCAAAGTGGAAGAAAATAGGCGAAAATGTAAAAAAGTATACAACTTTAAGCAAAATTAACAGAAGCCTATTACACAACCGTTTTTATGGACGATGGCAAACAGACAAGTATTTGAAATGCTATTTAAAAAAAAAAAGTCTTTATCTAAAAATATATACATACATATCCTATTTACGTCGCTTACAAAGATTATCTTTGATCTGTCCTAAAATGCTTTGCACTAATACCTATCTACTACTAATAATTAATATTTTAATTAAAGGCTCCTACAAACAGGTGCGACGCGACTTTAGTACAATTTCACAGAAAACTTCACGGTAGTACAAT
The DNA here is from genome assembly GCA_914767815.1 of Eupsilia transversa. NCBI lineage: Eukaryota > Metazoa > Arthropoda > Insecta > Lepidoptera > Noctuidae > Eupsilia > Eupsilia transversa. Next base: position 1,207,904 of record OU611889.1, read on the forward strand.
GACCGGTATCGCCTCGTGCGACAAGTCGCGCCAGTATGCATGGGCCTTTATGGTGCTGGGATTGGGACCAACGCTATCTTCATATTGTAATTTTATGTTGAAATAAACGAATGTAACTTTAATATTTACTTTAAATAAATAAAAATTGTCATCACTTCACGCGACCTCTTAATTTGAGATGGTTGCTATTTCCAGATACAAGATTTTATTTCGGTCGGGGAGGTTTAGAAATACAAGAAAAAAAACCAACATGCTGGTCAAACAGGTCAAACACATCAGCTACTTGTTGCTAAATAATCTAAAAATGTATAATTCATCCTTACCGTATGATGTACCAATCCAATCTCAAAGTGAAAGAAAAATGAAGAATACTGTGATTTTCAGATTGACTCGGAAATCGAAATGCATTTTTTCTAAGATTGATGAGATTTTTAGTTCAATCTGACTTATTTTAACATTCATGCTTTGGGAAATGAGATTGAACGACTTTGAAGCAGAGGCAGCTGTTTTTCATACTTCATAAAGTAATACATGATCATTTCCTCTAGTTTCTACATTATGTACCTACATCCATACTAATATTATAAAGAGGTAAAATTTGTGAGTTTTTATGTAGGAGCTAATATCTCGAAGAACTGATTCGATTACAAAAATTATTTCACTCAGAAAAAGCTACACTATTGCTGAGTGCCACAGGATTTGTTTTATGTGAAAACAATAAACTTCACGCGAACGAAGTCGCGGGCAGAAGCTACTACATACAGGGTGTCTCAAACGTAGTGGTCCAAAGGCAAATAAGGTATAGCGAAGGGATCCACCTATGATTAAAAAAAAATGATAGCCCCTTCGCTTTACCTCATTTGCCTATACATATACAGGATATAAATACGCAGAGTTTATTTTATTTCACCCTTATTTCGACAGTTACGTTTTATCAAGTGTAATTGATCCTCCTTGAACCTAAGTTATGCACCGTTTGTTCATTAATAAAATATAACACTAATATCAACAAGCAGTTTCCTCTCTGAAATTCCATTCACAAATAGAAACTCTCAAGTTACTTAGCAACCTTTAAGCTCTATACCTGGTTACCACTTAAAGGTCTTACAGCTTAAAGCTAAAATCTCTATACATCCTAAAGCCACTCCACTAGAACAGCGCCCCAACCGAGCGGATAATACTTTAAAAGCGTAGACTATAAAAAAACATGGAGAGGCAAACAGAGATATAAACGGTCGGGCCACATTTACATACAAATGAGCCCGATGCGAAATTATTTCAGTCAACGGAGGCGGTGCAATGGCGGGTTGGAAAAAATACGGGCAAGCGTGAGCACGATAAGCTTGCCGGGTTTCTTTAGCGTTTTATATTTTTTGCCGTAATTAATAATCCTTAGAGTTTAAATACTCGTACTAACAGGCTATTGAGTTTAAGTGGTCGTGACCTGAAATCAAAGCCTTCTACTTCAGAATAGAAACTGCTGCTGCTGTTAACCTGCATCATCCCACTGCTGGGCAAAGGCCTCTCCACATCACTTACAGGACTTTCGATCCAGGTCTAATGTGGACGCCTGGTCGTTCATTTTCTCCAGGTCGTTCCGCCATCTTTTACGGGGTCTGTCACGACGATTTTTAAGAAAGGAAATGAAATACCGTCAAACAAATAAAAGGATGTTATCCATTCAGAAACATAGTTTTTTTATTTTTATTATTTTAAATATAAAATCGTCAAGTCAATTTCAATAATTGGATTACACCAACAAAAAAATAAGGCCTGCTATGATGTCGTTTGGGACATATTAATATTAGAATTGAACTTTAGAACTGTACACAGAGCAATAATAAATTTAAGCTAACCGCCCCTGGTTAGCTTCTCAATGGTGAGTTTTTGACAGATTTGCCATACAAAAACTGTCAAAACTCACCATTGAGAGACCATTGTAACGTTTATAAATTAGTAGACTTAGGCCCCTATATGTGTGTTGCAAACTGTAAATATAAGTTGGTTTTTAATAAATAAATAGAGAAGTGCCTAAGTCCTTCAGAAAATGGCGTCTAACTTCTGCCCTGCAGAACCCAAAAACCGTATGCTCCTTTTTCACAGACCATTTGGTGTGAAACGGTCACTCCTCTATTTTACTGTTTGTTTTTGGAGGAACTACTTTATATTGTATCGATCTTTATTGCTTCCAATTCAAATTGAAAGGTTTAATTGTATATGTGTATTTGTGAGTCGAAATAGGCGTGGTTCGGTTCACCAGTACGACCGTACTGGTGAACCGAACCACACGTACAAGGTACCAGTATGACTTTGACAGTGCGTTGTGGTTGTAGCCGTAAAGGCGGCTTTGTAGTTCAAGTTTTACTATACACGTGTGGTTGATAGTACATGCGATTGGCGTGGTCCAAGTGAGGGATGATTTGGAATTGATGGGTGTGGTTCTGTCTGAAACTCAGCACTGCAGCAGTAGAGGGTCCATTTATCCATTAGTATAGTTTTCTTTGCAATAATTTGCTGAATGCCGCTTCAAAACCTATTATTTCCTTACTTGATGAAGAGAAGAATTTGAAAACTGACGAAACACTTGACGTTAGGCGGTCTCTAAGTAGTCAGCGCCGCTACCTAATTAAGATTGAAATGAGTGGCTATTATTTTTGCTACAGTATAAAAAATAATTCTTATAAAACTGATCTGACTGATGAGGCCGGATGAACGCTTTTATTAGACAAGCAGCTCTCTACAAGTTATCTATATTGTAGAATTTTGCGTCTTCTGAGTCTGGTGACACAATCTGCTGTTGTGAGTTAAGCGGCCAATTGTTTGGGGTGTCTCCAGTCTGGACTTCTATTTTTGCGAACATGAATGTATTTCTTCCTTGACTGATTTTAGGTGTTCGTGAACTTTAGCGTTCGTGATACACCATGTTGCATTCGATGTGTTTATGATGTTGTTTTGAGTTCTCTGTATCATGGTTATATTGAGGTTACACGCGGAGTTCCACAGTTGAATGCCGTAAGTCCAGATGGGTCGAGATGAAAAGAATGATAGGTAAGTATTTTTATTTGTTATTTTATGAAGGTTAATATCCAGAAATTGGCTAATACAAATTGAAGATGATATTATAACAATACTTCTATCCCAAGAAATAAAACTTTTAGTTAACATCGGTGCCCAGTTATTTTAATAAGATTATAACAATGAAATTATAGAGTGATTCCAAACTTTAGCAAATTACTATTCAAAAGGGACTTAACTTCTTATTCAATTAAAATAGCCACAAAATTTGAAATTTTGAGGGACAATAATTATATTAAGAATAGATTTTATTATTAAAATAACAGCCATTACCTGTTATGTCAGAAAGGATAAGCAGGTATTAACAGTTTCTTGACTACAAAGGCTCCTACAAACAGGCGCGATGATACAGCGTGACGCGACTTTAATAATAGAATTTCTAAGAAAACTTCACGATAGAACAATAATTACCGGTGTCACGCCAGTATGCACGAGCCTTCAATCTTTCGAAGTATCGAGTCGGTTTTTGCGACTCGATACACTAACCGAAAATGTCAAATTCGGAAGGATAGACCTAAGCCATGTTATATTTGACTATTGTATTAGTTGTGTCCGGGTATTTAATTTAAAATAAACTCAGTCTGGCTAGTCATATTACAAGCTAGGAAATAATAATTTCAAAGGGTCGTTATCAAAATCGATAAGGACTATAATAAAATCGAAGCTGGTCCGTCATTTTCAAAAGCATTATTTAATTTTCCAACCCAGCCTTTAAACTAGAATTTAAAAAGTTCAATCAATGGTCAACTACTTCAGAATGACTCATGTCGTAATCAATACTATCCAGTCCTTGCCAGTCAGCAAGCTGGCAGTGGGACTGATTGTTAAGTACAATCTTCCTAGCTACAATCTTTTCCTTTATATCTTCATTTTAGTATCGCCATTCACGAAGATTTTGCACCCCATCCTTCTGTTATGTATATCTATAACCATAAACCTTTATAACTCCATTGCCTCTACCCAAACCATTTTAATCTATGACCACAACTGCCCCTTTAAACGCAGCCTCCAAATGGATTAAGCAATGATACGAACCACAAAGTAAACCTCGACTCAATTCCCATGCAAATCCCATTAGATTTTTAGTCTAACGACTGGCGAGGCGAAATTTGTGGAGGTATGCGTTGGGTTTCATAGAGTATATTTGGTTTTAGTAAGATACTGGGTAGATAGGTATTTTTAATGAGGGAGGGACCCGAGGCTAAATTATAATAGCCGCACGTGTATATCGAAGGTTAAGGTACGCTTGCCGTGGTCGGTTCGTGAATGGGTGACCATCCATTTCATATTGAGATCCCTCCGTGATTCGGAAAGCACGTTAAGCTGTTGATCCCGGCTGTCATTCGTAGATCTTTGACAATCGTTACGGGTATTCATAATCACCAGTCTTACCAAGGGGTATCATGTTACCCAGTAACCGGTTTATGAAGTTCAGATAGGCAGTCACTCCATGTAAAATACTGGTATTCTGCTGCATCCGGTTAGATTGGAAGCCGACCCCAATATAATGGGGAAAAGGTTTGGCAGATTGACTGGGCAAATATTTTGAACTTTCTGCCTTTATTTCAATGTATTAAGAGATGGCGCTGAATGTCTGTTCTACCATAAATCTCTATCAGTCGTCCTCTTAGTATTCATCATAGATTTTCTAGCCATCATTTTTCGAAAGAATGTTGTTATTTTTCGTGAAACTTGCATTATGGCTTTCGCCCACTCCTTCTCGCAGAGAACAGGCCTGTGTAGGACCAGCAATGGGAACATTACAGTATGATTATGTTATCTATCGTTTCCAGTCACTGCTATAAAACTCGTCCCATTTTTGCGATGCATCCTTGACCTGTGCAATTCAAATCCTGGCCGTCGATGCATCACAAAAAATCATTTTATGATCATTTTCTCACGCCGCCGTTCCATAAGTATAAGTATCAAAATGACTATAAAGGGTTCACACATAAATTACAGAACTTATAAATAATACAGCCCTCACACAACCCGACCTCCAGATGATCCATTAATACCGACCATCGCGCCATTTTAATCTAATTTTCATTCCCTTACTGGCCGAACACGATACATGACCACAAAATTAATCACTGACCACAGAGTAACACCTCGGTCTAGCCGCGCGGGTAATCGAGCTATACGTTAGGTATGACTATGTACTAGTCTGTGGTAGGTTTTAAATAAGGAATGTAACTTTTTTTAAATGTAATTGATAAAATACCTATTACTTATTTGAACGGGTACGTTTATTTTTATTAAACTTATCAAATAAAAACGTACCTGCCCATTTAATAAAAGTACTGAATTCTCAGTATCGGGAAATATAATTAGGTTACTGGTTATAATTATGCAAACTACATTCATTTTTAAGGGAGTGCAGCGTTTTTTATATTGAAACATTTCCACTTATTGAACAAAACATAGTAGGTACCGTAACAACCCACCTGTTTATCCGGAAGGGTTAGGCAGAATGAGTAGAATACCTAATAATTATCTAGTATGAGACTGCAAGCTTAGTACATCATGAATTCATGATTATTTAGGATTCAATCAAGGACCCTGATTGCGAGTTACCTATTCAATATATTTCAGATACCATTAGTACGCGTTTACTTATCGAAATTAAAAGAAAAAACCGGCCAAGTACGTGTCGGACTACGCATAATGAAGGGTTCCGTAGCTGGGATGAATTTATCCCAAGAACAATTTATTTAGTTGAAAAACATGTTTTTGTTGGAGAACATGTTTTTGCAACTGCAAATGTAAGTTGGTCGATAATTACTCGTTAACTTGTAGAGCCTACTTAGCTGTGATAGTTTTCCTTTTAATTTCGTCATATTTATACTATTGCTGTGAATTTTTCCACAAATCCAGAACTTACCATTTAGCTGGCAGGTGGTGGGACACTTGACTCTCACAAAAATTAGCACTTTAAAGCTTAATATTTCGCAAACGCATCCTTCAATCTAAAAATAGTTTGGAAAAACTCACAATATTTTTGAACGACCTTTCCAAAGATACCCCACATCATGAGATAGAGATTTTTTTTCATGATTTTATTTTACCACTTTGTCGGCGTAACTAATATGTATACTCATGCCAAATTACAGCTTTCCAGTACTAACAGCCTCTGAGCTAAGCCGGGGACAGACAGACAGACGGACATGGCGAAATTATAAGGGTTCCTTGCTGACTACGGAACCCTAAAAACGAAAAGGTTTTGGAACGCAAGACAAAACCCACATTTTATTAATATGAAATCTCATAAGTACCTAATAGAAATCATAATTAAAATTAATTGATATCCATACAACCTTTCCAAAAATACATTTCCTGCGTCAACATTTTCATACGTCATATAAAAGTCTGTGACCGACCGATCCAACCGACCGATGCAAGCGATAAATCAATTTATATCGCGGACGTTGGACACGGATTAGCATACGCAAATGACTCGCACATGCTCTGCTAGACTGTGGTATCATCGTTTTTTAGTGCATCTTTTTATAACGTTCTGATTTTAACTTTAAAATGCAGCTTCAAATTGTAATCTGAAGTCAAAAAAATTAAATCTAAAGCTCGCTTTATTGGCACTGTTTTTGCGTTTAGATTAATATGTTTTATAATAAACCCATTTATACGAATTTCGAGGCTCAGTCATGTAATGTCATGATAGAATGACGGTTAATAAAAACCTGCTCACTTAAATAAAATTGGCTAAAACAACGAAATGCATAGTAAAATGATTGCACTTTTAGTTTCTCTGCACGAATAAAAGTCAAGGAGTTATGTAATAAGACGTTAAGTTTTGAGATAACAGTTATCGACTGTAAACATAACAGTAAACTATCCTTTATTAAATTAGTATTGGCACTCCTACAACCAATGCAATTACAACGAAACTTTACCTTTATTAAAATGTCCGCCATGAAAAACCATTATAATAACAGAAAACATCAAACCCGTTAAAGTTAAACTTTCCAATTCAAATTCAAACTATAAAAGTTAAGTATAAGTCACGTTTAGGTGTTACATCTATTGTGGCAGTAGCCAAGCGTAATAAAAATAAACGTTTTTCTCTCAATGTGCACGGGACATTACCAGATAAAGACGAAGTTCACTGCGCGGGAATTTTGTCCGCGTTTGTACACCCACTACTTGCGACCCCGACGCACACATTATAACACAAACGCGTATTCGCTCGCACATTTCGCGAGATTCCTTCAATGTGTGCCTTTGGCTGCACTTTCAACAGATTTCGTCCCTCCTCTGTGTGTGTTTTCAGCGTACTTTTTCGTGACTGTATTGTATTTTTAAGTGAGCCAGTTATACTTTTCAAACATTACAATGGACACGGCGAAACTGGTGTCATATTTTCTTGAATATGAGTACAGTACAATACCGGTTTCCGAGACGGAGGTTCCGTCTTTTTGTTGTTATTTTTTATTGTTCTTGTTTTTATTTATTTATTTTGTTCGTGATTTTTGTTTGAGGTAAATAAAAGTCTTAAAAGGTGTTTTTATTTAACGAGGTATCGTTTGCCTCGGTTATATCTAATTAACAAGCAAGTCGAAAAACAAAAAAAAAATAGTTTTTTAACCGACTTTCCAAAAAGGAGGATATCAACCAGGCGTGGTGATTCTATTATCAACCGGGCGTGGTGATTATATCAACCAGGCGCGGTGATTATATGAACCAGGCGCGGTGATTATATCAACCGGACGTGGTGATTATATCAACCAGTGGTGGTTATATCAGTTTTCCATCTTGGTTAGGCCCATTTAGAGCAATAGAACATTACTAAAAATACTATTATTATGATAAGAAGACAATTAATATAATGACAAAAAGGCTTCCACTCAGCATGATACTATACGGCGGTGATGGTACAGTGCTGCTGAAACGGTAGACTGCTTGAGACTTAGTTGCCCTCTTCTGAAACATATAAAAATGAGCCTTCAGTTAACGAAACATAATAAATAATACAAGGTAAAGTTTCTATAACCATCCTCAGAACATTTAAAAGTTAAAACAACATTCAACTGTCACAGATGAAGTCAAACAATACTCAAAAATAAAAGATTTCAAGACGTTCAAACCGTCAGTTTTATATGTACAAATACGTAGGAACAAACAATTCCCGAGGGGCGAGGAAACAACGCGAACTAAGCTCCAAAGCTGACTTGCTTCGGTCAGGAATCGAACCCGGAACTCTTACCTCCCACGGGCATTACTCGTTCTTAGTTTTGTACGTCCATTTTATTTTGTTTTAAACGGGAATGAAACGAAATAAAGGCTGTCCTGTCTGGCGTTTCATATTGAAGTAGAATTTTAAAGGCACTTCAGTTGATTTCAGTTTCAGCGAGTTTTAAAAGACGTCAAAAATATTTTATAGAAATTGAATTCTTTTGTAAAATGTTGCTTGAAATACTTTTTTGATAAACTACTTTTTTATTACTATTTCTGCCCTTTTATTGCCAAACTACGACTTTTAATAGACTTTTATTTTGCTGGCTTTATAATAACTACATACACACACACACAGACATATACATATACTGTTAAAACTAGTTTTTTAACTGTTAAAATAAGGAAGGGATTTATAGTGACAAGGAAAATTTAATGTCATGTAAACAACGGTTGCTCAGAGCATACTCTTAAGACGAACGAAGACGAAATATTTAGATGACAAAGTAAAGGTTTATGAAAAATAAAGGAGATGAACAAAGGTTTCATTGTAGTCTTCTTAACATATGGATACATGACATATAGATGACTACATCATCTAAGACAAAAGTAGATCTAAATAATTGAAAAACATTAAAGGCTCCCACAAACAGACGCGACGCGATAGCACGACGCGACTTTAACAATACAATTTCTGAGAAAACTACACGATAGAACAATTACCGGTGTCGCGTCGCGCGACAAGTCGCCCCAGTGTGTACGAGCCTTAAAGTCCCTTTAAAGAAAAGAGTGAAAAAAGAGTCCGTTTTATTTCAGTCGCATTTATCAGTCACACAAAAGCAGTCGTCATAAGCCGCCATTAACTCGGGTAGGAGATTAGGAGTTACGGTCATAATTAAAAATATCTAACTATTGTTGTTATAATCCTTACAAAGGTTAAGAAAAGTTGTTTGTACATGTTTCTGAACGAATGAAGCTAAGAATATACATGTCTGTAACTTGTACAGAATTCTGTAGGCAAGTATTAGCTTGCAAACAATTGGGACAAAAAAAAAAAATAACCCCCGACACAATTCCAGGTGATGCTACAGTATCGGTTCAAGGTTCTTCTAATATCATTGAAGTAACAGAATACTAAATTTCGAATCGATCAGACCTGTGGTAGATGCGCGCATCCAATCATCAACTAGAAAAGAGCTGATAATCTTCAAACGGCTGAACTGATTTTCTTGAATTGTCGCTAAGAACATTCTCGATCAAGACACCTGTCAAACAAAAAAATAATAATCAAAATCTGTTCAGCCGTTTGGGAGCTACGAGGGAACAGACAGATACACACGTTCAACTTATAACATCTCTCTTTTTCCGTCGGGGGTTAAAAACAACATCTGTCTGACTCGTTGGTGTAGTGGTCGTAAGCGCTACTGCTGAGCATGAGGACTCCTGGGTTCGATTCCTGGTCGAACAAAGTATTAATGGGTTTTTCCATCAGTAATTTTTCAGTAGCTGCCAGGAGTCTGGATTTGTGACCGGTTGTTGGCAATAGACTCGCCCCCTATTACCCGGGACTTAAATATAACTGGCAGAATGTGTGCTAAAGGTGAACCTCTGTCTAATCCATCGAGGAATACAGGTCTGATGTTATTTAAATGGTTCCCTATCCATTTGCATAAAATTTTAAGACCTAATATAGCTTAGCATAATTTTGTTTGGCATAATTATATTTCCGCATAATATAAATACGCATAACAGCTTACGCATAATTTTTTTAAGCATAATTTCTCTAACCATAATAATGATTAAGCATAATATTCAAAAGCATAAATATATTTTCATTTATATTTTTAGTTTCTGGCACTTCGCCGGCCGCTGCCGCGGCACCGCTCGCTTCGCTCGCTCGGCTCGTGCGTAGGAGGTCACAGTTCTAACCTAACCTAACCTAAACCAACTAACATTACGCCTAGTAACATTATGCGAATTAAAATTATGGCAAAACAAATTATGCAAAAAGATAATTATGACAAAAAATATTTAGGCCAAAAAAAAATTATGGCAAACAATTATTAGACCAAAAATACTTATGCCAAAATCGTTATGCCAAAGAATATTAGGAAAAAGAACATTATGCGAAAAAAAGGGATCCCTATTTAAATAGCTTCTGATTGTTGAATATCACAATGGCATGCAACCTTATTGTATTTTTTGTGCAAGTTACTGGCACATTTATTTTTGACTCTATATTATGAACCCGGCTGTACAGAAACACGTGCAAACAACTTTTCTTTACCTTTTTACTAGAGATTAAAGGCTCCCGCGAACAGGCGCGATGCGACAGGGCGACGCAACTTTAATAAAACAATTTCTATGAAAACTTCACGGTAGAACAATTCCCGGTGTCGCGTCGTGCGACAAGTCGCGCCAATATGTACGAGCCTTAAAACAACAATAATTCATAGTTCAATATGTATAGTTCTAAGGAACTCTAGCGAATAGTGAAGAACCGATGTGGTATTGAGGTGTCGAGCGAGACAGGCCGTAAGTTCGAACACCATTTGATGTAATTTACAAAAGGAATTTCAGTTTACATTCCCTACAAACAGTTATATTTTAATTTAAAATTTACACAAAAAATACGACTTACTTCAGGTAAGCCTTTCGATTTACAAAGAATACACACTTAACACCACGTCTGTAATCCTTGAAGAGTAAATCAGAGGTGTACCTGTAGGACACCCACATTTCGCCAGTCATGTTTAAGTTCCATGTTATATAGGTGGCCAGCCTATAGCCATCAACCGAGCACAAAGTCACACACTCCGGGCTGTTACTGAGAAATTCCTGATAAAAAAACCCAATTACACTTTTCCCGAGCGACGTGAGAAAACTAAAGTATGTCCTGGATTGCGGCTCGTACACACTGGCGGGATATCGCGGGTGCGACAGGCAGCACTACCCTTGTCGCGCCTGTTTGTACGAGCCTTTAAAGGCAGGCAAACATGGTTTCGCGCTTTATTGGGATCGATCTTATTTTATAGATTAAATAATAAGAGATCTATTGTCTTAGCCATCGTGAACAGTTGCTACTGATTCCCTCCTACCAAGAAGTCAGTTTCATCACCGCCAGAAAACTTTAAACAACCCAGACGTATCTGTCTACCAAGCCCAGTATACATTGCAATTTTTTTCGACCGTCCTAACTTCTCGACTCAAAAGCACTTTGTTTTACTTAAGCCAGGGTTAACTTGAACTTTAGCTATCTCCTATTAGCATAAAGTTTACAAAGACGCTGCAAAGTATTAAAGTTTCCTTGAAATTGATAAGGCTCCTACAACCAGATTTGAACGTGGCTCTTTCATAATTAATTGGTCCTAGCGGAATTGCCGTCGCTGGAAGGTTCATACTAATTTCTTTTCCATCTTGAGTGATAACTGACGCTATATGTGAAATGTAGTCAATTACCGCTTGTGGTAAAACTTGATAGTCAGGAAGAACTTCCCTGACATCAGTCCTAATATTAAGAACGTTTTGGCCTGCCTGGCGCGCTGCTTCTAATATTTCCAAATTCAAATGTACTATCATTGCATGTGAAAACATGCTTAGAGGTAAGCGCTCATGTAGACGGGGGTCGATACCGCGCATCTTCTCGTATAATTCATTAATCAAGGGCATAAACCCTGAATATTCAAAATTTTGACAGTAAATATCTTGCGCTGCCAATAGTGAAGAATGAGGCCCTATATCGTACATCGGCTCATCACGGTACGGCGTTGATGTAGTGCTTGGAACTACAGTTTGTTCGGGCTCCTTCATTCGTGGGGGTTGCTTCGGCTTTCTCTTATTCTCCTTGAAAGCAGTTGACCTATCCGTTGGATTGCGTGTCCTTTGCTGGACACGGGATGGATGGATCTTTATAAATTTATTACCCAGAGATGAATCTCTTTACCATAATTTATAAGTTTTTTGGCAAGTGTATGGGGATTTATTTAAGTGTTTTGGGATTGGAATGTTTTGGCTACTTTTTTATTACTAAAAGAAAATAATGTACCTAATAGTTAATGTGATTAAGGCATGTTGGGCTTTTCACTTAGTTTCCGAGCGAGTATGACGATCGAATAAAGTAGAATTATAAAATGTTATTATAAAATTAATATTATCTACCTACACGATATGAATTACAGTTACCTATAATTGAAAAGTAATAAAACCTAGTAGGTATAACGTGTATCAGAGTTTTTCGAAAATCTACCCCTAACGGTCCATAACTGTATCTTAGCTTTAAGCCTATTTGTAACAACATAATTCACATTATGGTATGCAAATAAATGAAATGAAAATGAAAGTATTGAAAAATGGTCCACTGGAGGTTGTAAATTGTTCAGATAGTTGTGACACAGAGCTCAATGCAAAAAATGAGGCGTTCCAGACGTAGACTTGTTCGCGTTAAAAGAAACCACAGCTGTCCCACAATACGTAACTTGGGACTCAACTTAATCTACCTACCTGTTAATATCATCTTCGTTCTTTGTTTCAGGCATATTTTCAGCAGGAAGTACAATGTTATGTGCGAATCATATCCATAATGTTAAGCAAAAGACAGTCCTATCTCTGCATGGTTTTAGAATCGAACTTCAAACGTTCAAACTTCACAATTGGGTTAACCTCTTGCAAACACTTAAAAAGGACAACGTCAACAATTCTGTAAGCAAACACCCCCTCTTATTTTAAAACCTGCACATAATACATTTGTTATCTTAGCCATAAACCCCGAAAGGGTAGGTTTATACACTTTCGGGGCTAATCCACCGTTGCCATGGCAACAGCCCTTAAGGTTATAATGACCAATTAATTAAATCTCTCTCTTTAACCAAGGCCCCCAAAAATATGAAGGGATGATGATCAAAGGGCTTTTAAAAAGTTTTGTCAGAATTAATTTAATATTTCTTAGCAACTAAATAGAGGGAATCAATTTTGAAGTGCCGTAATGAGTTTGGTAGTATGAATTTTTCACACTTTAATATCTTTTGAAGTGTGCAAAAGGTTCTTTTTATCATATTTAAAACTTGAAAAGTAAAAGATCTGTTTGAAAAGGGGTGCTTCACATTGAAATTGTTTACTTTAGAGCGTTTTACAATAAACTAAAAAAACAACAATAAACTATCTTTGCTCTAACTTCTTGTTGTTTTCTTTTGTGGTTGTCTTAATATTTTCCGAGTCGGCCTTAGAGCATCCTGAAAACTGTACAGTTTGTGCGGAGGTTGATTTGTACTAACATTAGGCAATACGTTATTTTGTGTATGTTACTAACACTATATGTTTGTGTGTGAAATAAAGAGATCCTATTCTATTCTATTCTATTGCTCCAAGTTCAATTCCCTTTGTGTTATAGTAATTTTTTTTTTCGTTATGGATGAGTTAAAAATACTCCTTTTGTACTGTTTTTATTTGGCATGTATTTAATGCGGCGACTAAGTAAAATGAATATAGGTTTTAAAAAAAATAGAGTGGGTACCATATATAATGGGTTGGCAGCTAATAAGGAGTATCGTAATAAGTAATAGGTAGCATATTAATATATCAGTAATAAGCTCCGTTTTAATTTAAACTAGCTACTAAAGAAAACCTTGATGTTTTCTTTTGGGAACAGAATTAATATCTAAGCGGAAACTAAATGGCGAAAATAAAATAGAAAATGGGCATTCATAAATAATATATTATTATTGTATTATTAGGGCAGGTTTAGATTTTCTATATAATCTAGTCGTTTCTGGCACTCGCCGGCCGCTACCGCGGTACCGCTCGCTTCGTTCGCTCGGCTCGTGCGTAGGAAGTCACAGTTTTAACCTAACCTAACCTAACCATTAAAAAAAAAAAAATAACCTACTCTAACTAGACTGGTAATATATTATCTTTGCCACCCTACTAACATTATTAGTCGCTAAGTCATTATTTATAGCTCCTCGCCTAATATTTTATTTGACTGGTATAGTTTATTTGCTACCTAAACGCAGCTGCTAGTTTTTAGTTTTTATAACACCTTTAATTTTGAACCTTACATAATATAATAGTCGCGAAAATATTTAATCGCTGGCAAGTTATTTTATTTGTTGCAAACATTTAGTCGACTTTTAAGTTATTAGTCACTCGGAAAATAATAAGCTTTTTTATTTCCTGTGCATGTCGCAAATAAAATATTTTTCTTTCTTTATGTTCCCTACCCACGATTTTAAGCTACACAGGACAATTTTATATTTGCAAATGTTAGTTAGGTATATTAGCATTAGTGTAAGGTCACAGTACAGTAGGTAGGTCTTACAATATTCAGGTTTTTCACTAGCATGAAACGTCGATTACAAACGTTATTCTGTGAGATCTTTTAATTGAATTGTTTCATAACTATTACTACTTATATATATTATTACTTTCTTATTTATTATTTGTCATTTAATGTGGTATCCTTAAGAGCAACAAATCGATTTAGTTATTCTTTTCTTATTATTCATTTTCAATTTTGTTATCATGTAGTTCTGTTTTTTTTTTGCCTATAAATATCTACTCTATGTAATAATCTAAAACTTGAAACATGTAAGTGCTGTGCACACCTGTAAGTGACTAATTCACTCTAGATTTAAATATAATTGTCAAGGTACCCCAAAAAATGAATTAGTGAATAAGTCGTTGGCGTGCCATAATTAAATAAATAAATAACTAATAACTGCCAAAACAGTTATTATTCACCGTTAACTACTGGCAGCTCTTAATTAAGTCTATTAATTCCGGTTATGCATTATCAATACTAGCTAAATAGGTACCTACTTTAAAGCTACCGGTGGTCAAGGGTCTATGAGGAGGAACCTTCTAAGTTGCCAATTTATTTCCTTTTGTGTAAGGCTTCTTACACAGTAATAAACTTGAGGTTAGCAACCCCAAAATCGTTGATTTTATATTCACCCATCCCTAGACCCTCTACGTCTGTCTGAAGAAAGGTATATTAAATTGTAACATCATCTATATAAAGTATTTTAGTTAGATGTGGCCGGTCATGTATAACTAATGCTCCTCCAAAGTGCATGATACTCTTTGAACGCAACTCAAGCTGGAGCGAATGCCGCTAGCTTTCTGGAAAATAATTTTTAATGTAGGTTTCTGAATATACTTTAGTAAAGATGGTAAGGATAGAAATATGAAAAGTTTTTCAAACTATAAATATGTGGATTATAAATAAAATAAATAAAAATCTATGATTTACAGACTACATAGGCCCACATTGTGTATTATCAAAAATATCTTATAAACTATGTTAGAATATACTTACATTTTTTTTTTAATGATATTTCGACCGTGTTCGACCGTATTATGTTGTGTTGTGTTAATAAAAGGTAAAATCGTCATGATATCACTCACGTCTGTTTTTCCCCGAAGGTTTAGGCAGAGGAGTAGGTACGCCAGCTACAAAATACCGGTAAAATATCTCATCTGTAATTACATAAAGCTTATTAAATCGTGACGAGCAGTAGTGGCGCAGTGGAAACGGCCACGACTAACGAGTTGTAGGTCGTAGATTCGAACCCAGACCGATTTTAGAAGTATTTATGTAAGTATATTCTCATAATGTAGGTATGTTTTAAATTAGTTTTAAATTAGTGAATTGTTTTTTTTTTTTTTTTCTATTCTACTGTTACACTCGTTGTCTACATCTCTTTTATGTACTTTCCTATCGCAGGTATGCTGGAAGAGATTTCTTTAGAAATAAGCATTGCCTTTGTACGTATTTTTCTGTTCCTTTCTTCTTGTCTGTTTGTATGTGTGTGCATAAATGGTTAAATAAATAAATAAATAAATAAATAAATGAAAAGAATTTAAAATCTAGGCAGAAAGGTTTACTTGTTACTTGCCCTTAGCACACACTTCAGTCTTTATTTGTGTCATTTTTATTGAATTCCAATCCTTCCATGTTCTTTTTATCTAGAGCATTCGCATTTGCCCCTCATTGAGATGAGCTAGTTTTCTATGCCATTGCTGCATTTTATTCGCTTTGCAGATTCTAGCATTGTCATCATCTATGAATGGCGACAGCTTGAACAGGCGGCTATTGCGAAGCAACGGTTGTTGGTCGTTAATCCGCAAAAAATCTTCTTTAAAAGAATCGAGCTGAGACTGCCGTAAGATGTGGGTTTCGGCCAGGCGTAAATCGTTTGCTATTATTCTCTCTGCTAAATTGAGGTTATTAGAAGAGGATGTGCAAGAGGGAATAAATGTACATAAACTTCCTTCGATAAGAGTTAAATTGCGTCAACGCCTCGTGTTTGCAAACTACGCATACGCATTAAAGAAATGAATTTATGCGCTTTTGCTGTTGCTCGCACCATTCTCAGTCATGAGCTGAAACGCAGCGGATCCGCGGAAATTGGCGCGGGCAGGTCAGTATCAGTGATGAAATGAACATGATGTTTGAATTCTTCGCGGCCTAGTCCAATGACATCAATCACGGCTTCAGTGGGCCAGTCCGAGGAGAGCAGGAAGGCAGGACCTGAGATCCAGCGAGATTCTGGAGTTAACTGTAATCGTTTGACTGCAAGCACTGCTTACAACCACTAAACCAACTGTGCAATATGGCTTAACAGGTCGATATGATATCAGATCGAGTCCTCGCAGATTAAATCACATTTACCGCAGACCAAAAACCTGAGCGAAAAGAATTACCAGGAAATAAAAATATGACTTGTTTTTTCCATTTATATGTTAAAATTATAATAATTAGTCCCCTCTTTGTTCAGACCGGCTAACACACATAATTCCTAAGAAAAACACGCCGCTTCGCCAATTAGATGTGTTGAAGAACGGTAAAAATGTAATAATTCAATTTTAACAACATGTTCAGGGCTTTATTGTTATAAGACCATCAGAAATGTAACGGAAACTTAAATATTTAAGTGAAGGAACAAAGGGCTTTGTTTTTTAGTAGTTTTTGAATGTTTTTGTATGTCTGTTTGTCAGTAACTTTTTAGACGGCAAGGCTCTTGTGATTATCAATGTATATAAAACGATAGCTCATGGCTGTTATTACAAATACCTAAATAAAAAAGTTTCGGTAACTGTTTATTCATAGCTTTATGAGATTAGCAGACATACCTCATTATCTAGGTACTCGTGGTAACAAGTGCTGAATAATAGAGCTTACCAAGACATACGGACTGCTAGTCGGTGTGACCAGCACCCTAATTGCGTTATACACTATCAATCACAATCTGAATCGTTTTGAAACAGATTGCTAATCCCTTGCTTCACAACTTCGAAAAGAAATCTGCTCAAAAACGTAAATAACGCAATGAATGTCAAAATGAAACAGATTAGTCTTACTAGTTTACAAAAATGTGTTACGCAATTGCAGGACAGGACCAAACCAATTTTGCAGGTTCTGCTTATAAATTTTAATTTACCTTTCTCTATTATTAATTGCTTTTTAGTAAAAAAGCTTAATTAATAGGCAAATTGATTGAAGATTGATGTGAAGCAGTTATACCATCTGTAAACAGACACATCCATTGTAGCACTTCGTATAAATGGAGCCTACGAAGTGATGTACAGATGTACAGGTATCATATAAGTATCATACAAGTATCATTGAGCGCCTGTCATCCACAGACAAAGTTTCACCGGTAATCGTATCTTTCAAACCGGAACATGACTATACTCATTAATATGGAAAATTTCTACAGAAATAAATGGTTGTGATAATACCTCCTCTTTGGATGAGTTTTTTTATACTGAGCTCTCAACATCATCACTGGCAGCCTTTTTCTTTTTACTGCTGATCATAAGCCTCCTTCCTTCCGTGCTATGCTTGCCTGTTCTGTGCGAGTCTGAACCACGTTTTACCCCTGATACCTAAATAAATAAATCTATACATATTATCAATTAAAGTCTGTTTGCGTGCCTGTCTGCGTGACCGCGTTGTTCTTCTAAATAAATAAAACTATGCAACTGATATGATATTAGTATGGTGAAATCAATATTGATATCTTGATCAGTCAGTCAGATTACTTATAGAATTTATTCCAGATGGTTTATGTGCATAATAAATTAATGTTGAACTTACCTACCGTTGATAAACTTATCTCGATGTTGTGTCAAGTCGTAAAAACTGTGCAATGCGGGGGAGGATCGATAGTAATTCATTTAAAAAAAACACCCATTGATTATTAGTGGTAGTGTGGGTTATACATTCACTTTTTATTAATAATGATCTAACTAAGTTACTTTACTTGAAAATATAAAAAAACGTCTCAAGAAAACCAGCAAAACGAACTTAAGTTTACAAAACAAAAGACTTATCACAGGTGGCCCGGAAATCCTCAGAACATACAAATTCGGCTAAAGGCTATAAAAATTAGCCGACGGCACTTTAATTATACCTGGTTGCATATTTTATTTGTGAATGGGGTTCGTGTATTGAGGACACTTTTGTGAATTTGAGTGAGAAGTTACTCGATTGTTGAAACAGGTTATAGTTTTGAGAACTTTTTTGTTTTTTTTTTTGTGCTATAAAAATTCTGGCCATGCTTGCATTGCTTGTCATCAATAAAGGGTAGGCAATTGAGAATACGCTCGCTGTAAGGGTATATCGATATGGGTTGTTAGTTTATAACTTTTTCCTAACGATAAATTATTGTCACCAGGCTAGTTTCTTAATCTTTTTAAGCGCTCATTTTGCATTTATTAAGTAAACATTGTTTCTGTAAATATTAAAATATTGTTAGCAAGAAATATCTAATTCTTAAACCACAATTGTTTCTTCACGTAAAAAATTAAGTTAGATTCAAATTGCTTCTTAGTCTTATAGGCTAGATTGTAATTAATTATTAAGAACCTGGTTCTTTTTAATAAAGGATAAAAAGAAAAACAACAATTGTTTCCACTTGTAAACTTGTCGAAATATTTTATTTGGTTTAAATAAAAATATTCATCATTAACGTGTAAGGGCAAATATATTTAAAATTTCAAAAGATTTTCGAGACCAGATTCGTGTGCCGAACCGTAATGTTGCCATAAAAAATAATGGCTCTCTGTTTCGACTGCGTTTGACGTAACGATGTGACATGGAAAATGTATTTTCAGGTTTTTTTTTTTATTACAACAAGCCGCAGAATGAAATTTTAATTTCATTTTCGCTGAATTACTTTTTTAATGAGTTCTTGCAGATGATGATTGGGTGTTCAACTAATAATTAATTACTGTGTTGCAATTAATTAGTTTTCATTTTTTTTCTGTTCCGTTTTATATAAATTATTTTTTTACTTCATTCAAACTTGGCTTGGCTGTCTGTACGCGATAAATTCAAAAACCCCAGAACTGATTTTCAAACGGTTTTCACCAATGGATGGATTGATTTATAAAGAAGGTTAAGGTGCACAATTCATTAAGGTTTGTGTAAATTCGCTGACATATTATCACTAAGGTAAAAATCATGCCGGATGAGAGATTTACTGGAGTGCGCCGCGGAAACCGTAAGAGATACATAAAATTAATGGTTTACGGGATTGTACATCTTAAAAAGTTCAACAATAAAGTTCACGTGAACTTGATAAAATACTAATCGTTGTTTCCTAAGCTATTTTGGGTATTTAAATTAGGTTTAAATTTCATTTAGATTAAAATATGCCTTAACATCATGTCATTTAAATGAATACTATAAAAGATATCACAGATTAAAACTTACCCGTAACAAAATAATTATGGTTGATGCTCACGGGCGCTATGAGTTAATACCATTTTCTTCGGCTATTAAGTATGTTATCCCGGTAGTACGTTCCCGTGGGACTTTTTCCGTCATCCATGCGGACGAAGCCGCGGGTAAAAGCTAGTAATATTATAAATATAAAATTCGCTTTTTGTGTCTGTCTGTGTGACCGAGTTGTTCTTTTACTAACTACGCAACGCGTTTTGAATCGGTTTTTACCATGATTTAGAGAATTTATTGCAGAAGGTTTATATGTGTAATACATTATATTTTAACTACACAATAATGAGGAAATATTGATGTTTTGCCAAGTCGTAAAAACCGGGCAAAGCAGGAGCGGGTCGCTAGTTCTCTCTAAAAGAATAATATGTGACTTCAGTAATATTTTAAGATACGATACTTATTGTAATTTTTCGTAAGATTACCTACATGATGTTACAAATTGTGATTTGCGTCTAATAACACCGCGTTGTTATTCAGGCATCGAAATAGGCTATCAATTAAGCCTCTATATATCTCTCCTCTATCCTCTCTATATAAAATTAAGCCTCTTACTGTAGAGGTGCGGCACTAAAAATACGTACTTCGCAAGCATTTAATAATAACACCAGGCTATCAGTCCCACCCGCCGGGGTTGCGGGTAGTCCTAAGGGGAAACCGTGGCCCCTGGCATGGCAAGGGAAGGAACACGGGTGGGTTTTAGTCAGTAAAAGTCTGACACGCCCTCCCGCTCCGCCCAGAGCGGGAGAAGTCATTGGATGATTTCCCACCCAAAAAAAAAAAAAAAAAAAAAAGGCTATCAGTCCCACCCCCTGCAAGGCACAGGCCTCTTCTTAGACACTCTCTGTCTGCACGAGCATTGATCACCACGCTTGCTTAAGACAGTTGCCGATATCAGACTTATATTAACTATAAGTCCAATTTCCTCACGATGTTTTCTTTCACCGATGTTAGTAGTCCAAAATAAACTGAAAAAGTACATATGGATTGAAAAAGACACATTGTTACTTGCCCAGATTTGAACCCACAACCTCGTGCATGAGAGGCGAGGCCTTGCTAAGCATGCAATAACAACTTCTTAATGAAAACGTTATCGCCAAAAGCCATCGCCCCAATAATTTATGAGTTACCTAGTATTTCCAACCAAATTTCGAAAACATTACCAAAACCTGAGATCCACAGCATCAAACATCCCTTATTTGCGCTCAAACTAATGGAATATCGGAATATCGAGTGCACATAATGCAGTGTAATGCGTCCCGTATACGCCCCGTGTACCTGTCGTATACGTGCCGGATACCTGTCGTATAAGAGCCGTACGCTCGGTGCATTAGTGCTGTGATGAATGAACTGTATTTGATATTAGATTTCCGGACTAATAAAAGTGGAGTTATTGTATGAGAGATGGTTTTGGTACCTGTCTAAGTGCGAATTTCACCAATGAAACTGAACGCCACTGAACTGAAGCTAGTGTCAAAATTTGAAAGAAAATAATGACACTGACAGCTCTTAAACGTGGTTTATGTGCTGATCGCGTTCAGTTTGTATTGGTGGAATTTAATTATTTTAACGTATTGATTATCGTGGTAGACGTAACAAGTGAAATATTAATCTTGCCACACTTTTTGAAGTGATTGAAAACACAGATACTGAAAAAAGATTGACCTTCAGAGGGTGCATCCTAAAAGTTGGCAACGTCGTAAATAGCTGTCAAATATTTACCTGTTTCGATTAATTTGGAAATAATACTGTATGGAAATAAGAAATGTGGCTAACCAATTGACTAGAATATTAATAATGAATTGCAAGTATGACATTGAATTTGATGTTGTACCCGTTTTAGGTGAAAAAAAGGCATTTGGAAAGTTACCAAATACTTTTTTTACATTTAAAACTAACTATTCGGTGTTACGATATTAATTATTGCATTTCATAATCAATATTCTAGTCAATTGGTTAGCCACATTTCTTATTTCCATACAGAAATATTATCAAATTAATCAAAACAGCGAAATTTTTGACATCTATTTGCGACGTTGCCAACTTTCAGAATAAACCCTCTTAAGTTAACTATAATTTTTCGTACTTTGTGTTTGACGGTACAAACTTTGAATTTAAATCCTTAAAATCCTGCATAATGCTTTGTTTAAAGGCTATAGGTAATATAGTGTCACTTCGAATCTCCTAATAAAAGGCTCAAAATTAGTTTTTTTCTAACTACCCACACGGCAATACGTATACGAATGACGTAATAAAGCTAGCTCACTCGTGCTAAAAATTCGGCAGTTTTCCCTCCCGCACGGAGGGAGGCCACTCTTCAGGGCACTAATTAGTGTAACCTTAATTAAAGAGTGTCGCAGCTGACGATTGTTGTCATGTAATATTCGTACAACGAAAAACATGCTTTATTTAAAATCTGTTTTTTGAAATTAAGCATGTCTGCTAAAAACAGCAAACTGTGATAATAGACCCTTACAATATTACTGACTGAAGAAATATTTACTGTGAGCTAGTTCATGTTCAAAGTACAGCCGATAAATAATTATTAGAGCAAAAACTAGTTAAAAGTTCGAAAATATTATGTGACTGAACAATTAAAGTGACAAGTGAACTATTAGGTACAATATTAGTTGCAACGTTTGTGCTACGACTTATTGACAAAACGATAAAAAAAATTGATTTGGTGAACAATATTTATTTTATATTCTTATGAGTACCCACAAATATAATATAAACATGTGTGAAATGTACTGGACACGTTAAGACGTTGGTCCTGGCTGTCATTCGTGGATCTTTGACAGTCGTTACGGGTCGTCAGAAGCCCGAAAGTCTGACAACCAGTCTTACCAAAAGGTATCGAATTACCTAGTTACTGGGTTGTGGAAGTCAGATAGGCAGTCGCTCCGTGTAAAATACTGGTATTTAGCTGCGTCCGGTTAGACTGGAAGACAACCCCGACATCGTTGGGAAAAGGTTTGGCAGATTGTTTGATGTACTGGACACCTCTGCTGCATACCACTTAGAGGAGTACCGGCGTGATGTCATAATGATGTTATGTACAATGTTACTTTACTTTAGAAAGTAGTAAGTTACATGAAAGGTAAAATCACATTATTATTAATAGTTTTTAGTAAAACACTCTTTGTACCTACCATTTTCAGAAAAAGTTGGGTTAGTTACATATAATATAATAAATAAATATTATATTTATTTTTAAACATTTAGGACTGAGTATGGTATTTATTTTAATTTTTATTTCTTGAAATTGTTATTGTTGTCTCGATCGATGTCATCACGTCAACGCCGGCTGTCGCTGAAAACCAGCGCTGTGGCTCTGTCTCGCATAGGGTCGTAGCATTATGCTGAGCGATGGCCGTTTTGCGTAGATGTGACGCATATAATCCCCCCCTTCTTGTTATTATCGTGTACTTTTTTTTCCATTGCGTCATGTTTGCCGCAAATAAACGTATTTTCTTTCTTTCTTTTCTTTCTGAAAAGTAGTTGGGTCTTTTTAACCCAACTTTTTCTGAAAATGGTCGATAAGGATAGTCATGACGTATATATTATACCAAAATGTTTAATATATTTACAAATTAAAATTATGTACAGGTTAAGTGTACGGGCAAGTTCTCTGTTGAATGCAGTTCTAGTAATGCGTTAAGTTTGAGAGCCGCGGTGATACGCGAGAGATGGGGTGCTATCGATGGTATTAATATCGATAGAATAACAATAATATAACTTTACTATTGTCAGGTTAACGGTACATAGGACAACTTATCTGCTGAACGCATTGCTAGTAAATGCGTTAAGAGCGCTACGATGATGACGATAGTTTTAATGTATTATATCTTTTATGATTTTTATGATAGTCCATGGAATACTACAATTATTTTTATGCCTACCACCTTATATCTCTACCGCCCTTGGTTGACGGAATACCTAGGCATTATGTTCATATTATACCCCTCTGAACAAAATGTAGAAAAAAGAGCTTGGAGGTATAACTTTTCCACTAGAGTTAGAAATAGAGACTCTTAAGTCAGCAGTTGTTTGTGAGTACGCTATTACCACAAAACAAGTTCGTGCAGTTTCATCGACAACATCGCATTATCCTTAACTGGCAGCACATCACTAGTACTTAATAGTAACTCGTCGTCTAACAGGGAACGTCTTTGCTCTCTTAAGACAATTTCCAAGAGTACGCGCCATTGCATCCAGTTTAAGTTCTTCGTTTGCCACTATTCTGAAACGAAAGGACAAGGTAGATGCTAGATGGACTTACACATATATTTTACTTCTCTTCTCAAGAAGGCTGCCTGCTGAATGTACAAAAAGTGACATACATACTCCATCATCATTGCTCAGCTGAAATATAGCCACTGCTGGACATAGGCCTCCAAGTTTATCCACAACGACCAGTCCTGTGCTTCATCCGGCGTATTCCCACTACCTTCACCAGATCGGCGGTCCACTTTGTGGGGGGCCCATTCAAGCGGTACACGGCCATGCGGTACGCTTTCGTGAACTTCTCGGTCTCATTGGCTATCGAGTCTGTTAGCAATGTGTCTGCAGCCTTCTACTCTCGGAGTATTCAAAAACAGAAAGCATCATTCCTCAAGTCCTTAGGGCAACTCGACACCTGTGTTAGCAGGTGCCATGAAAATGTCACAGTTTTTTTTTTCTTGTTCTTGTTTCTTAAAATTTACTACCACTAGTCCAAATTGTCTATCATCTCCGACATTCTGACTGCCAAACCCTAAATTTCTACCAGAATAAGTCACCTCCGCATCTAAACGGCGCAATATCTACACTGGTTTTATCTTCCCCGCCACTAATACAATATAATAGTGAAGCTAACCGTTCCCACGCCATTCTGAGTATCCATTGATTCTTTATTGAAATGCTTTGTTATCGCACATGTAACTTGACATTGTTTTCCAGTCTCAAGTCGTGGCGATTATCACTAGTGTGAAGAGAGCTTTTTAATTTAAGGAGGGAAAAGAGATTTAATTTTATTAGAACTGTTGAAGATTCGTAGATCATTGACCTTTGATTTTGATTATTGATCTTTGGTCGAAAGTTTGCGACCAAGTCTACCAATAGGTATCTTTATACCAAGCAACTAGTTGCGGAGGTCAGATGTTCAGTCAGTTCCGCGTATAATACTGGTATTCATCTGCATCTGGTTAGATTTGAAGCCAACCATAATATAGAAAATCACTACAGGGAAAAGATAGATAATTCTTTAACTCAACGAGGGCAAGTCAAGGGGACTGCCACCTATGAAAATATTATCATGATATGTCCCATTTTATCTGTCCGATAGATAATTATTTACTAAAGTATTATTCATGCTTCAGATACCACACTAAAATAAATCAAATGAAATATTTTTTAACTGCTGGTTCTAGAATGATTTTTTAAAGATTTTTCTATATTATACCTACTCAAAATTATTTACATTAAAAATCGACGCTCGCTACGCTTTTGAGGTTGTCTTCCCAACGTTTCGCTTGTGATCCTTTGCTACTTGTTCCATCCCTTGGGTAACACTCTGCTATTAATTTTGTCCATTTCTCTTTAAAGATGCAAAAAAAATATTATGTAGAGCATAAAAACGGCGATGGACGGGACATAACATGTCCTCTCTATTGCCGTTTTTTATACTTTTTATTTCTTTTAATATTTCATTGTCTCTTTTCTTGACTCCAATTACCTACACTTTTTTCTATACTATTTTGACCAACATACAACAATTAACTTTTTTTAAATCAAATATACCAAATAACGGCTATTTTCAATTTTAGCCAATATCCAACAGTCACATTCCCGTCATAACAGACTGTCGGTAATGAAACTGAATAGTTTGGATACAGCCTAAAATTTAATTAAAACAAACGCTCGATATCGTGTAAGGTATTTCATGTTTACATTTAGTCGCAGATTTTTCCCCCAAAACAGAAAATAAGTGGCAGTGTGCGTTTGCGATTTTCTGTCGCGATAGTTTTGTGTTTGGTCTATTTTACATTAATAAACTTAATAAGTTACATAGATACCTATCAATGTTATTTCCTCGCACAATAAAGGATTTAGGCAGTAAATGTAAAATAAATCACTTCCTCAATAGCTTTTTAGGATATTAAAACTAGTTAAACATCCTTCTAATCTAGTTTGATAGGTTATTATAATATGTCAATAAATTAATATGCAAGCAAAAAACGACCAAATAATCTATCGATTGATATTTAATTTAGATGGTTTCATGTGGTTAACTTAACTTGTAAAAACGTCTTATAAATTAATGCACCCAGTTATAAATCTTAACAATAGCGCTGAATAAGCTAAATAAACGGGCATAAACTGTTGATACGACAACGCAGTGTACTCTCAATTTCCGTGGAAGTCGCACGACAAATATACAATGTGCGCCCGCTCTTAACTATTTAAAATATTTAAAGCGTGGTTTTGTCAGCCGCTCTGCACTCCTGCCTGTTACGTCATAATAGGAATTTTATTCAAATGTTAAACACAATTCAATAAACGCTGGGAATTTTGATATCTACATCAAGTTGTCTTGGCTTGCACAAATATTTCTGTATTTGTGCAAATATTTTCAACTAGATTATTAGTCAACATCCACTCGGTTCGAGATTGATAAACGTTACTATGTTCCTCTATCTTGCACAACTTGTAGTTTGACAACTGTAATTGCACTTCATAGCAGTCATCAACAGAATTTGTTGATGACTGCTATGAAGTCATCATCTAGTGGAGAACCTATGCCATTCAATTGTTGTGCAATTTCCGTTATGTTTGTAATTTAAGCTTCCATGTTACAAGCATTCTCTTCGAGCTTAATTTAAAAAAGCAATCGCAGTAATTCTAAGCGCCTGCACATACCCTTGTCCTCATAAGCCTTTTGTAAATGTGTCCATGCCCCAAAAGCTGATTTTGCGTTACGCACAAGCGAAAAAGCATTGGGATGTACAGATAGACAAATTTTAGCAAGCGCGCGCTGATTTTTTGTGTTATCCTTGCTTACGTCGGTGGACTCGATACATTCGAGAAGGTCCTCGTGCATCAGGGGCATCTTCATGGAAAACTTCCAGTTATTGTAATTTTCCATGCCCTGCAGCTTTTCTATTGGAATTCCTGACGAACTATGTGCTGCGCTGGTCATTTTAAACCAGATTGGAAAGATCACGGAAAAGAAAAAAAAACATGTGCCGATCGTTTTTTCTTTTTGTTTGTATTCTAACAAAAAATAACTTTTGTCGTAGGGCACATAACCTGATGGAATTTGGGCAGGTAATGGATAAACTTTGTTTCAGTTTCAAAAACGAATTTAATACGTTTTATAGCGGACATTTTTGCTTGCACACGATATGACACACATGACAGTTGGCTTCTATCAAAATCTACTTGACACTTGCAATCTCCATATTAACAGAAAAAGTTTCGTTTATAAAGTTCAACATTTGTAAACCTACCAAATACCATATATACCATTTGTAAACCAGGGATAGTGAAACTGACTATAACAATATTTTGTTGTTATTCGGCAAATATAAGCCTTGTCCACTCTAAGGGTATCGATGGTTCAACAGGAGCCGTTTACGGGATAATAATCATTTTCTGCCTAGCCTTATCCTAGCTATGTTGAGGTCAGCTTCCAGTCTAACCAGATGCTGTTGAATACAATTTTTTTGCATGAAGTGACTGCCTAACTGACCTTCAAACCCCAGTTACTAGATAACAAGATACGCCTTGGTATCGTTTCAGACTTTCTGGCTTCTAATTCCTACTACCCCTAAAGATGACTCATAAATCCTGCATTAACAATCAATTTACAATTGTGTATTGTAAATTGATTGTTAATGCACAAGCCGAACCAAACAACTCAACTCGGTGAGCACAATAACCATGTCGTTAATATTTAAAATGGCAATTGTAACGTTTCAATATTTGGTGTTTGAACTAAGTTTGACAATCGAACGCAATAGGCTTTGTGTGGAGCCCGCGGCTGCGACACGGTTAACTACATCCTATTACATACATATTCACGATTTATCGCAAATTGTGGTTGGAATTGTCGCAAAATATATATAGGTAATTGATTTTGACTAATCTAGAAGCTGATTGATGAAATTGTAGCTGTTTAGGTGATTTTTTCAATCAAAATGTGACCGTTAAACTGCGCTTGCAGCGGTTTTGTGGACTTGACCCTTTACTGACATTGCCTGCATTGTTATTAGTGCGTTGAATTTGTGCATAATAAACATTTGTTCTGCACAAATAAAAATATTTTTCTAAAATATAACTTTCAAGTTGGCGTTCAATGTGTTAATTTCTTTCTTGCCTTCGAGATAGTGATGAAGAAGGTTCCAACCAACAAGCATTATTATATCTGTATTTTCTAAAAGGGAAAGGCACAAGTGCCTGACATTCCACCATCGATGTCTCATTAACCGCCCGCAAATCCGGACTCCGGGCTGTTACTGAGAAATTCTTAATTGAGGGATCATTATACTTAATATAATATAAATGCGATATTAATTACAGTGAGCACCATGACTAACGCCCCGTGTACAACAGCGAATGTTAATGATATCTCTGTTAGTCACTCGTGTGTGTCATGCCTTACTTCCATGGGAAAATAATATACACCTCTTTCGCAATTGAACATAGCTTATGGCTTTAAGATTTTCTCACATAAAATCAAGGAAATAAATAGGTACCTACTAATGTATTAAAGTTATAAAATATCGAGTGAAACGAAGGTAATTAAAGCTATTTTCAAATTAATTTGTTCAACGTAGTTTCCTAAATAATATCACTTAGCTTATGATACGGACTCAAAATCAAATCAAAATATTTTATTTCACATAACCTACATAGCCTACATGGGCTCTTATGAAACGTCAGAAGCTGCACGGTTCCAATTGCTCGTTTCCTATGGAGAAGAGCCGGCAAGAAACTCCACGGTTACTCTTTTAAAAATAAATGGGTTTGACTGGATAAATGGGTTTCGTTGGTCCTAGTGTTCGCAAGCGATATTGCTGAGGATGAGTTCCTGGGTTCGATTCCCAGGTCAGGCAGTGTTATTGGGATTTTCCATCAGGAATTACTCAGTAGATTCGTGCCCGGTTGATGGCATGTCTCGCCACCTATAACATGGGACTTACCTAAACATAACTGGCGAAATGTGGAACTACTGTTAGGTACGCCTCTGCCTTACCCTTCGAGGATTACAGGCGTGATGATTCGAAATTGCGGTTTTACAGAAATGGCCTTGTAGAAGAATAGTTCTTTTTAAAAGAGTTTATTTAGCGAAGAGAAAGTACATAATACTAATTACTATTGACTGTATACGATTTTTTTACGTTTGCAGGCCACTTTTTAGTAATTATGTGGGTACCTACTATTACAATTATGATTACATGCAACTTTGTTATTCTTACGCTAAAATACCCTAATCTTTAGTTTTTTAGAACATGCTAAATTGTGAATAAGGCCGTACACACTAGCGCAATATCGCAAGCGCGCGCGACAAGAGCGCAAGTAGCGCTGCCTGTTGCGCCCGCGATATCGCGCCAGTGTGTACGAGCCGTAAGAGTGGTGGTGTGATGCACCAGAATACCCACGTTTCGCGGATTTTTAATTAGTTGAGATTTTTCATTCATATTCTTTATGTCACCTCTTTAGGTCATGAGCTATCCAAATATCAAAAAATATATTTGGCCTAGGTCTTAAGGGGGAGGCGTGATAATTGATTTGCCGTTACAATACGTTATCAACTTGCAATCCTCCCATAAATTCACACGAGCATTAAGATCATCACACAATCTAAGCAAATAAAATAATTAAAACCAGCTATTTTTCCCACACGAGTCATTACTTACATCTCCTTATATGTATCTCACGGCCGCCACAAAGTCTGCCATAATGGAATAGAGAAAAAAATGTGGACAAGATGGAATATTCTAATGTTGGTAGTTCCGCATACCCGGACTAGTAACGTAAGCCATGACCATTTTAAGATAGGCCTAATTATGGAAAGATTTATATTAACTTCGTTCATTGAGAAATAAGATATAAATGATTTTACAAAAGTTAATAATTTATGGGATTTAAATGGTTGAGTGTATCTTGCTTGCTGCGATGAAGATATAACTCGAAGTCACAACTTTTATAAGAAATAGGTAGGTTACTCGAATTCAGGACTTTTCCCTTGGACGTTGACGAAAACTATTAAAATGTCACATGCTATGAAAAGAGTGAATCCATGTAACAAACTTAAAGGGGATGCGCAAGGGTAGCCCGCGAAATTCAAATTTTCTTAAGTTTTTTTGCAATTTGCAGGTCAGTGACAGGCTGTATGTTGATCAAAATATGATTTGTGACCGTTAACGCCTTTAACCTTTTTTTCGTATATGTATTTAAAGAATTTTTATCATTAGAATCAGTAATAAAAAAGGAAGAAAAATATTAATCTATGACTCTAAAGCTTAATTAACACTACGATTTAATTGCCAGTGGCATACCATAAGTCGAAGCAACAATAAAAGTTTAACCGTCTGAACAGTGTTTGACGATGCCATTTCTTACTTAAATATATTATGATTGTCGGCCACGGGCAAGAAACTTGCAACGTGTAAATGCGCCGTTCCTCACGCCGCTGCCACGCCGGCGCCGCTGACTTCGAGCCCACGGTGTCACAGCTTAAAACTATAACAGGGACAGGAAAACAGGCTTGCTTAAAACACGAAAATAAATATTAAGAAATAAAAGACAGCTCTATGAAAAAAAGAAAACAAACCAGAGTCCAAAATTGCTATTATCTCAGCATATTATTATTACGTAGTTATATCTCCTTTCATTCATGTAATTTTTTCCTCTTTGTTCACTCACACTACATGAAACTACCTACAACCCAATATTTCAAAAAATTAAACCTCCCTTCTCGCCAGCAGGCACTAAATTATTTTACAATATCTCAGACGATGCCAATATTTTACCAGATATGTCAATTTGGTCCGTTCCGCCATTATTAGCTTCAAAGAAAAGCTAACAGAATTTTAAAGAATATTTTCAAAGACACTGCCCGCGCTGAAACTGAAAAATTCAGCGAACGGTTTCTTGACGATTTAAAATAATTGCAATTTTTAAACTGAATACAGGGAGGTGTTTTACATATAACCAACTACAATTCTAATTTCAACCATTTATTACTGGCCAGGTTCATATTTTTCAAAAAGTTCATATTTGTTACAGTTGTAGTGTATAGTCACGTCATTTGGTATAGGTTTTTATTTTAATAATTTCATTTATCTTTTATTTAAATTACTTTATAATTATTTTGTGAATGTGAGAACGTTGTACGCATAGCAGACAGTAGATTTTGTAGACCAATTTCTATTTTGTTTAGTACCCGGTACTTGTTGACAGGCCTACACTGTCCTATCATACCTTATTAACGCTGTAATTTAAAAACATTGTAAAAGCCATTTTTTAGGGTTCCGTAGTCAACAAGGAACCCTTATAGTTTCGCCAATTCCTTAATGTCCTTTCTTTGGTATTGTTCGTCGAGTCGTTGAGCTCCTTGAGTTCTGAGTTGAGCTACACGAGTACTGACAAATGCGTGCACTGACTGGACAGGTCCACTCAAATCTGTATGGTTCTTTCCTCAAAAGACCATTTCAGACACCAATCTACATGGTCCTCAAATGATCTGACCAAGATTATTCCTGGTTTTTTTTATTAAACTTTAACGTTGATAAATTTTAAATGTGTATAATAACGTTAATATTTACATCGTAAAGTATTATATTACTTTAATAATTGTGAATATGAAGACTTTGTGGGTTATCTTTTCTTTTTTCTTTTCTCAGTTACTTTTAATCATGGTCTGGCAGTTTGAGTGTTTTTTTTTGCGGCCTACCCAAATGTCCTTTCTTTGGTATTGTTCGTCACATCGTTGAGCTCCTTAAGTTTTGAGTTGAGCTGCACGATTACTGACAAATGCGTGCACTGACTGGACAGGTCCACTCAATCTGTGTGGTTCTTTCCTCAAAAGATCATTTCAGACACGAATCTTTTTTATTTTATTTTTATTTATTTATTTATCTTACCTACAACTACCATTACAGATCTGCGATCCAATGCGATAGAGGGGCCTTACATGCTAATCCTTAATATACATCCTATATAATTACATACTATATCCTAAATCTTAACATACATCTAAATAACAAATAATATATAATGCATCTTTTGCGAGTTCACTCAAGTTGCATGGTAATACATCAACCCTCTCGTGAACCTCGTTCACCAAACGCATGGCTCTAGTGAGAGGAGTCCTCGCCAGTAGGTTGGTTCTGGCTGCTACATCGTCTTCATATGATCTAACCAATAAAATGTCTGGACTTTAAAAGAGACTGTGACCTCTGAGTTTGTTTCGGCCTTTCTTCTCAGAGTAGTCAGATAGGAAACGCCGACCTCATCTAGTACGGTACCTACTTAAAACATATTTTTGACATGTAAAAGTGTTTTGTACAAACCCATTTACAGAAAATATAATCATTTCATTTCATCATTTCATTTCATATCCGTCCATTTGAACCTATGACCTCCCCTTCACCAACTTAGCCATTTCGCTATTGTCTCTTAAATCACAATAACAAAAGTTTCATAATTTAATTACGGAACTCTAGTCCGTAATTACCATTTGGCTAAGCTACCATATTTGGTAGAATGCGGTAGAAATATATTATGGTCCTATTCGATAACCAGTTTGGCATTTTATGATTTAATTAACGTAATGTTGTGTGCATACATTCTCGTTGGTCCAGTGGACGAAAGCGCGGCCGCTGAACGTGATGTATTGGGTTCGATCGGTTGGGGAAAGTGTTATAAAGGTTTTTCATTAGGTAGTTCTTAATAGCAGCCTGGTATCTTTTTATGGTTAAGTCCCGTGTAATGGCAAGCCTATTGCCATTAACCGGGCACGAATGCATACTACCACTAAGAAATTCCTAACCTCAATAATCACTTAGCCCAACATGGGGATCGAACCTGTAGAAGCCTCTGAATGGTCACGCTTTCGACTACTAACTAAACCATCAATTCATCCAAATAATCTTATTTATACTATACTAGCGACCCGCCCCCTTTACATTTCATGATTTCATGAAATAGTCATTCAATAGGATTATATGAACTTAGAGAGTGTTACTTGTTGATGATTTTTATGATTATAACTCTATAAATAAATATCTGATATGGCCGTGAATCATATTTAGATCAGCTTACAACCTGATACTGACCTGCAAATTGCAAAAAACGTAAGAACGCTTCCACCACGGTGCGGGCGTACAAATATGTATTAAAATAATATTTGACCAGTTATTTAATTAATTATAAGTATTGAATATTAAAAAATAAACTGAAATTAATTTGTTAACACACTACAACAAATTAAATTAACATTATAATGTAGATACAGCATATGCAATTCAAACATTAATTAAATTAGATTAATAGAAGAACAAAATATTATCGTCTTA
Organism: Eupsilia transversa; assembly: GCA_914767815.1. Classification (NCBI taxonomy): domain Eukaryota; kingdom Metazoa; phylum Arthropoda; class Insecta; order Lepidoptera; family Noctuidae; genus Eupsilia; species Eupsilia transversa. Next base: position 1,241,471 of record OU611889.1, read on the forward strand.
CGTTCATTCTAATGTCAAAATAAAAAAATAGAACCAAACTTCGCTCCCACATCATAATAATTATGTTTTCTCCATTATAAACTCAGCCATACTATAGAAACATTTGGCTGCTGAATACTCTTTCAGGTTCTTCTTAAATAAGTTAGTAATAGTAAGGCTGAGGCTACAGTAGGCAGCGATTTGCGATGCGACTGGAAGAGCGAAACGAGATAAACATGGTATGGCTACATTATAACCGAAAATCCGGCGTATATTCGGCGATAACGTGGCTACAGTACACATCATCCTTCGCAATTTACTGTACGCGTAATGTAGCCACACGCATATTTAGTAGCACTATTGAACTAGTCGTGCAAGTGAGAAATTTTCTAATAAATTCGCTTCAATTTCGCTGATATATTGATGTAGCCGATGCCGTGATTACAGTAATGTTCCTATCGCATAAAGAAATCAAAGATCACTAGTAATATTAAATTAGATTTACGGTTTAGCCTAATACATGAGCATTCATTTATTTGTTTTAATCGCTCATGTGTCGCAGGTCGCGTCGCAGCCTAATGTAGCCTCAGCCTGTGTATGTAATGTAATGTAATGTAATCTCTGTGTGTTCCTTATCAATTAAACCAACTAAAAAGATTCGAACTGCATTAAATTACAAAAAATAAAGTACCTACGTACTCAAAATATATCGAAGAAAAACAATGCTAGCAAAGTTTTTTTTCTAATCAATATCAGTTGGTTTTTGTACAATGAATAATAAATAGGTTAAGTCGTTGCTTATCGCAACTGCGCAGTACTCTGTTATTATCGGCTGTCCGTTCTACGTTGGACAGATAACAAAATGGACGGCGGTCGGCAAAAGTGAAGCAAGCAATTCATTTGTTAAGATACATATAACATAAAATTTGTCTGTTATACCGTTGTGAAAATTATTTGTATTAATTCCTTCAAATGGTTTTTCGGTAGAAAGTGTTGCGTTAGGAATGCTTTGGGTATTTATGTGGGGAGAAGAAATAAGGAAAAGAAAATTATTTGCGTCTATTATCATCAATATCATGCATCAAATTAAAAAAAGACAACAAACGAACCTGGGGATATGAATTACACCTGCGCTACGCTAACTACCATCTCACAGCATAATGCTGCAACTCATAGACAACACAGAAACACAGCGCTGCTTTCAGCGGCGTCGACTAGAGCAGCAATTAAGTACCAAGACAAACAAATAAAAAAAAATTATTTTAAAACTGGCATCGCAAAATTCCATCGACTCACGCGCAGAGGAAAAACAATATTAAAAAAAAGTTTTCACACCCCCTACTCGCTAATATCAAATTGTATTTTATCATAAACCTAACCTAAAGCAAGTCATTAAACACCCGGGCAGGCTGGCAATAATATTGTACTAAATTTCAGCCGCTTTTGGTTTGTGATTTGAATTTGGAAACCCAACAAAAAAAAACGTATGAAAACTTTACCCATTTTTTAATTTATTTTTCATGAATATCTAGGTAGTTAGTTCCTTTTGGCATGTCACTAACCGTAGCAAACGGCACGCACTTATCAACGTTTCACTTTTAATAACTATTTAAACTAATTAATTGTAGTATCGCAATTTTGTTTAGGTATTAACATAATAATGCTCATTATTATTTTGTTTGTAATTTCTTAAAATAATATAACAGGAAGTCTCGTGGCAAAGGTTATTTTTTGTGGTCAGAATCAGATCCTTAAATAATTGTGACTCATTTTGACATTTAAAGGGGACGGCGTTAATAATTCAAATTATTGTAAAATATTAAAGTTCAAGTAGTAAGAGCTTCTAGTTTAAGAGCTGGCCCGAGGAAGTGCTACCACTATTTATACATCTGCCTACCTGTTTCCATAGTCAAGTAGCGAGTGTTTTGTTTGAAAGGTATTTATGCCGGTGTAATCAAAGGCACATGAGGAATTTCAGCTTGTCTAGGGACCTAGATGGAAAAGAGATGGAGCTAGACGTCCTAAGCTCCATATCTTTCTCACACTGAAGTAATATTAAAATTATACTGCTTTAAGAGGTGGTTGGCCCCCAGAAATGCCTTTGATATTATTACAGATGTCCAAAGGATGTGCGGCACTTACCATTAGGTGGGTCGCCTGCCTATGCTGCCAAACAGTTAATGTTACTGTTAGCCTGCCACAGCCCACTGCTGGGCTAAAGCTTCTCCCATGACTCCTCCAGCTCTTTCGATCCAAGGCTAATGTGACCACCGGTCGTTTGTTTCCTCTAGCTCGTCCCGCCAAACAGTAGGTATAAAAAAAGTAAATTTGATAGAAATACAGCTATTAATAACGTACACGTAAACTAACACAAATTACATCATCTCCTAATTTACCCCTTGACCGACACATACATCTAACATGTCAAAACTATTATACGTCTTATTAATATGCAGCTGTAAGGTCAAAGTTGCGTCATAAACACTAACAAATTGGCTCCGTAGTAGTAAAAACGATAATTAGTTTGAAATCAATCAATCATTTGAGAGATAACCCTTAGATAGTTCACACGGGTAACTTACTTGTGGTTAACAGCTGGGCCTGGGCCGTAAAAATAATGTTTATCTATCAACTCATTTTCATTTGTTTTATGCGTAGAATATTGTAGGTCACCTGTTAAGTTGTGCGCATTCTTAGGGTTAAAGGTTTAACCCTTAAGAAGTGTTATGTATCAATGTCAGAGCGTGTGTATGACCAGAAGGGCAATTCTACTAATTAACGTTACATGCGAAAATCATGAGGCCGCAATTTGATGACATTGTGAAGAGACTAAAAAATGGTATTCTGCTAATCTTAATATTCGATTTGTTCGCAATATCATCGCAGACTAGTCGCATGGCGTCCAACTTTGTTTTCTATTACAAAAATAAACATATTTTCATGTTGGTTCAATGTATGCAGACGATATTGCGATAATTAGTGATACTTCAATTTTTTGCAACCTTATTTTATGATTTTTTAAATGTCTTAATTAGTTTGCTTGGTTATGTTCATACTCATAGTATTTTCATTCCCGTTTGTTATTTTAAATCTTTTATAATACAAAATCATTAAAATAAATAATCGGATAAAAAGCTAATTTGGAACGTGTTGGTAATGGCAAAGCGCAAGCGCGACTCTGACGTCAAGCACAACACGTCATTATACTGAATGTCAAACAATAATTCACATCGTTTTTATTTATTATTTGTTGTTTTATGGCTGAAATTACTGTATCGATCTATAGCACTATAACAGGAAGAAAGAGATTTCTTGAATACGGTGCCGACATATCCATCAGAAAAAAAATCAGTTCCATATATACCCCTTGACGAATATAAATTCGGTTTCGGGACAGAACCACAGAAGAATAGCATCCAGGAGAAATACCTACTGTTGTATCCGTTCTAGTGCGTAGAGTATAGAGTTGCAGGGAGAATCATACAGATACAGAAGTGCCGCTATGATTTAAAACTTGCGTACCGCCCCTACAACAAACTCAAGGTTTGTTGTTAGTATCAATGGCAGATTCTTCGATATCCTGAAAGTAGATGAGCTTTACAGCGGATTTTATACTACTTCGCAGATGAAAGTGCCTCCCTCCAACTATTCGGCACAAACTTAAGGCTGTATTGTAAAAAATAATTAGTACTATCACAGGAAGAAAGAGAAAGAGAAGAAGAGAGAATTTCGGTTTCGGGACAGAACCCGAGCATAGCATCCAGGAGAAATACCTACTATTGATTTCGTTCTACTGCGTAGAGTAAAGAGTTGCAGGGAAAATCATACAGATCATCAATCATGCAGAAGTGCCGCTATGATGCAAAACTTTCGTACGGCTCCTACAACAAACACAAGGTTTTGTTGTTAGCAGCATCAATGGCAGATTATTTGATACCCTGAAGGTAAATGAAGCTTAACGTGAAATGAAAGTGCCTCCCTATAGCAACTATTCAGCACAAACTGAAGGCTGTATTGTAGGTGCTAGTTACTGCTAATAAATGAAACAAAATAAATACAAGTACCTATATTCTTCATTGGCATTTTTCATTTCTTTATTATGGACTTTCAGTAGTTAGAATACTATTTATTAACAATAAAATTAATCAAGTACATTTTTTTTTAAAGCTAACTTTGAAAAGACACATCATGACGAGTCCTATAGTACGAGAGCCCATGACCAAAATTTTTACCTTATCGTTTTACGACCAAAACCGTATAAAATAGATAGATTTGGTTATTCTGAATACAAAGATCCTAACTGTTTCATAGCAATCTGTCTGACTTTCATAACATAGTTGAACGATAAATTTTAAATAGGTACCGAATTCAAAATTTTCAGACACCAGAAGCGTCGCAAATACCTACCCAGGACACCTTATGAGAAAATTAAAAATGAGGCAAAAAATAAAACCCATAGCAAACCATCTGAAAATCTTGTTTTCACGTGAAAATTGGTCAATTTTTGGTCAGTTGATGCGAATAAATCATTTTTCAGAAGAAAGTCTGAGCATCTTATGTATTGAAACCATTTTGAACGTATTATTTATTGTGTGTGTATTTTACAGATCGGTAACATAGCATTCTGTCTGAAAACTGTAGAACATGATGAAAAAGTTACCCAGATGTAGAAAAAAATTGTATAGGACAAATTTTGTTGGCACCTTACTGTCTAAACAGACAACTTTTCGATAGTCACAAATTAGAACCCGAAATGATTCAACTGAAATTATTTTTATTTTTTTAATAAATTAGACAAAAGGAAACTGGGATAACGTTTGAAAAATACCGTTTATTAAAAAATGTCATCATTTTTAATCATTGTCGGACTCATCATCGTTGTCGTAAGGGATAGGAGCGTAGCAAGCACAGCACGTTTCCTGGGCGATTCCGAAACGTTCTTTTCCTTTTTGGAATTATAGGTAACATTTAAAATTTCTGAAAACAGTTTTTTGGTAACCTCAGCAACAAAAGATTTAAAAAACAAATTAACCAGATTGCTTTGACATTTTTGAAAATGCACTCAGGTCACATGTGACGCGCAAAATTTCCCTACCATAATGACGACACCTATGTACATTTTTTATTATCAGACATATTGTGATAAAACCGTTTGCCTATTTTTTTTTACATGGACCCCCACAAAACTGCCACGTTTCTAACCAGTACTGCAAAGCGAGTCGGGTTCAGAATTATCTAAACTAACCATTTTATACGGGTTTGGCCGTAAAACGATGCGGCATGGTTTTGGTCGTGGGCTCTCGTACTAATATGTCAAACGCTTATTGACGCCTGCAATATGCAGGGGGTACGGGCAAAGCGGATAAGCTAAGGGGAACTAAATTAAAACTACAGAATTAATCTAGATACTAACTTTTATTTACGACTTATTTATGGCACATGTAAGTATCTTTTGAGGTACACAATCAAAATGAGAAAATAGGAACATCTATTTAAAAGTAGGTACCTCTATAAAAATAAAATTCACAAGGCAATTATTCGTTCAATTTAATCCCGCAGTAAACAATTGAAGAACAGGAACAAAATGCAATATTGCTCTTCCTCCTCCATAGCAAATAGCGTGATAATGTATAGCTTATACTCAGCAGTGGGCGGAACAAGGCTGCCAGTAATGATGATGATGATTGTAACTAACGCCGAGCATGTTAGGTAAATAGTGACTCAAACTGAATTATTTACCTGTGATGTGATCAAATGAAAGGATTATGTATAAAACAGATTTCCCCGTTTGAATCATATAAATCGGTTCACAGGTTTTAGAGATATAAAGAATTTTGTGTAATAACAATGTGCCAAAACCGGTTTTTTAGGGTTTAAGAAGCTCGGGCATACATTCACACAAAGAGGCAAATGAATGAATGGAACACATTTATAAAAATCCATACTTATGTGATACATGTCTCTGTTGTCTGTTCTCACGTAAACTCAGCACAGTAAGTTTGGAACTGTGTCTACTTCTCACGAGCATAGTGAGAGAGCAAGAGTGCCGTGGTAGTTGCAGGCTTTTGCGCTTACCGATTATTAAGTCAGCCCTATAGATGTGGAGTCATCATCATCATTTCAGCCGAAAGACGTCCACTGTTGAACATAGGTCTCCCCAAAGCGTCGCCACATTGACAAGCCCTGTGCTTCACAGAAGTGTAACTTCAGAAAAATTATGTTACTACCTACTAAAGTGAATATTTTTTATTAAATATTCATCTAATTATTGATACAAACGTATTATTACACATAACAGCATAAGTAACGCAACGTAAGTCACTCATATACTAGGTATAACACATCCGGCAATCAGAACGACCGTCCTGCTCATTCCTCCCGCCGTGTGTTGTCCGCGTGATTCCTCCAAATAGTAATGTAAAAGTGTGACAACCCAGTGCCTAGGAAAGCACTTACAGCTGTTGGTACAACTAATCTCTTCCCGGTTGCCTCGTATTGCCGTCCCATCGGACTATGAGAGTGAGGGAAAAGGGAGTGCACCAGTGTATGGGTACACACTTGCCTTGTTTTCTATAGTACCTCCTGTAAACTTGGCTGTCTCCGTTGAAATTGGCCGCCGTGACCGCATATAGGTCGGGATTTCGTATCTCATATAAATGTACGGAATCTAAAAAGGAGACATAATATTAGCTTAGTTCGTATGTGGCGGTGTAGATGCCGCCACATCACTCCCCTCTGGAGACCGGAGGTCGATAGCGGGCTGAGTCTTGTATCTTGCGATGCTTGCCAGTGCCAGTTCAGGTTCCAGTGAGTTGGAACCGGGTGCCTCATGGTTCACAGTGGGTCGGAACTGTCTGTGGTGATTAGTGGTGCTTTGAGTTTGAGTTTTGAGTTTGATTCCCCAGTGAGTCGGGGTGAAGCTGCGTTGTGATCCAGTGCGTCAGATGTGGTACAGCGCCGGGTTGCTGATGAGGCTGAGGGTGGTGACCAGGAATGCGCGTTCGCTGCATGCTGGTGGTCAGGATACCCGTTGACGCCGTGGGTGTTGGCTGGCTGTGTGACTCGCCTCACGAAAGCTTGCGGTAGTGATAAATGATAAATGATAAATGATTTATTTTCTGTAAGTAGGTTCATACAATGAAGAACAGGGTGTAAAGTTCACTCATCCTCTATAGAAAAGGGAGGATCCTCCGACCAGACGGGTGTTGTGTCTGGCGGGCAATTGCCCAAGGATTGATGTCGGATAGTCTTATATATGTTAATCGCTCGGTAAACTCTTATACCGCGATGTAGGACTTGTGACGTCAGGTCTTTGATGCTTAGTTCGTATGTGGCGGTGTGGATGCCGCCACATGGGTACACACTTGCCTTGTTTTCTATAGTACCTCCTGTAAACTTGGCTGTCTCCGTTGAAATTGGCCGCCGTGACCGCAAATAGGTCGGGATTTCGTATCTCATATAAATGTACGGAATCTAAAAAGGAGACATAATATTAATAAGTAGCTATCATAATAGTGAACCAACAAACAAATTCTATTATTCATTTCGGATAAATTTTAAAATAACGGTCACACTACCAGCCTATTCTCGGACCTTTCTTGTCACAGGGAATTACACATGTGTCTTGAACACACGTGGGTGGTTCAGGGCCAGTATGACTTTCTACACGGCTGTGAATCTGAAGGAATAGAGTGTTGACCCACTACGAAAGTGTGGAAGGAGGTACTAGCTACTCGCGCAAAACGCAGGGGTTATCAAAACCGAGAATAAGTAGATGCTGTAAGGACGAAGATGCTTAGAATATAGCTGCCTTGTTGCATATCAATCAATCGTATTTTGATATATTATAATGTGTACTTAGTAGACCAACCTTGGCTGCAACACCCAGTCCATTTCTTAGCTTATCCTGTGGGATATGCTGCTTCAGTTCGTAAGACTTGGAAAGTTTTTACCAACGCACAGTCGCATATGGAAAATGCGTCTGATGTGAGACCCCGCGGCCGGCGATGCTGAGAACAGCTGTTGCTGTGCTCTCTATGATGTTTTACCGCCGATTCATCGTTTGCACGTTGTGCGGGGCATGAAAATTACTCCCACAGGCCGAACCCACTCGTTTTGTATTATTTCACCACACAAACACAAAATTATTTACAACACTGTTACTGAATAAGTTTTTACTTCACGAATCTTGGATTTCAATATGATTTCAAGGATAAAATCGAAATAAAATGAGAAATATGAAACTGCAGAAACTACAATTTTTCTGTGACAGTTCAGTCAACAAATAATGTCATGCGTACGTCAGTTTTGACGTTTGTTTAAGTACGGGAATACCAATTTTATTTTCATTGTCAAGTAGAAAATTTAGCAGAATACCGTTTTAGTACATTTCTTATTTTCGTTCGCATCAAAATCGCATAGCCACAAAAAGTGACGTTTGACTTGTTTTTTGGTTTAGTAGAATACCTTTTTTGACATTTTGGAACTTTTGCGGCCCTGGTGAACGTTTTTTACGTAAGAGAATTGGCCTTCTGATGTGTGAACGTGGACAAAGCAAAAGGAGTGTGTATGTGGTGTTTGTAGTTCTTGCATAGGTTCATAGGGAAGAAGTGAGATAAATGATTGCTGCATCATCATGTTTTGATGTGGGTAGTAATTTCTTCTTCAGGGTAACATAATATAAAACATTTACCTAACGACTAAATTCTGATTTAAATCCTACAATTAAAAGTAGGAATTTAGTCTTGTGTCTGTGCCGAAACTAATTCAGTGACTTGTCAAGTTACATGCTCAAGTAAACTGCTTAACCTGTTAAAAACAAGCGAACTAACATAACCAAACTTAACGCCTGTTTTAACCCTCTCCAATAAACACTTGGGAAGTGTCAATAATTTCCGTGAGCGAACATAACCCTACCGTGGCTAATGCTTTAAATTTCACACATTCACCCAGGCTTTACGATTTCGGGTGAACAACAAATTTATCGCGAGGGCCCCTTAACACTACGTCAAATCGCGAAGTTTTTATTTGCCTGTTGATCCCCTTACTGCCCCGCGTTATGGCCCATTATGATGTATCTGAACACATTTAAACATTTTGAAAGCTTTCCAACTTGCATTAAATGTTTATTGTCAGGTTTTTGAACCCATACCTCATTTTTTTCTGAGTTATACGAGAGGTGACATCTTAAACGTGTTTTTTTGAAATACTGCGTTGAGATGAAAATGTGAAGTGTTATCGTTTCATCTGCGCTGTACCGTTAAGGTCTTTTTCTTTACTTAAGACTTTACGTGACACCTCTGTTCTGTCAGACGATTTAAATCGAGCCCTAAACCATAAATATCATTAAAATATAGTGCTTTAGTATTTTAATTGAACAAGCGAACAGAGTAGCTGTTCGCTTGTTGGCAAACCGTGGAAGTGAAATTTTTATGACCTCTACTAACTGTATCGGTGATTGTTTTCCTACGAGACTAGGAAGGATCCCTACTAGGAACTAATAATTATATATAAATGCGAAAGTTGAGAGTTTGTTTGTTACGCTTTCTCACTAAATCGGATGAAATTTGGCACATGGGTAAACCATGACCTGGGTTAGGAAATGGGATTCTTTTTATCCCGGTAGTGCGTTTCTGTGGGATAATTTCTGAGTACTCCATAATTCAAAAACCTCAAAAGAAAGACGCTTATCAGTAGATAATGTTTATAAGCTGATAGTATGAGGTATCACAACATTTTCACAACCTTTCGTAAGCCGTAATTACAGTCACAGTTAAAAATCCATTGTGTCTACTGTGGATCTACGTTCATCGGTTAATACGAAAGGTTAAACCTGGGGCCTAAGTCTACTGATTTATAAACGTTACAATGGTCTCTCAATAGTGGGTTTTTGCCATACAAAAACTGTCAAAAACTTACCATTGAGAGACCATTGTAACGTTTATAAATTAGGAGACTTAGGCCCCTGATCTTTTCATCACATAGACTGTTCAAAGTATCCTCCTGCACATGTGACGACGTAAAGAACGCTAATGAAGCTCTTATCGACGTGGCCACCTACTGGTCCAAAGTAATAATTTAACTAGACGAATGGTGTATCATCGATTTGAAAAGATGATGAGGATCCACCTTTGCCGTTTAACCCAACAATTGTACCCGGGCTCGTTGTGCACTCTATGATATCGCTTTTTTACCCAGGCTCAACATTTCACCCGGACGTCTTCGATGCACCCAGCATTGCTCACTCAGATTTATTCACCCAGGTTTGTTCACACAGCTTCATTCACCCAGACTTGTTCACCCAGGCTTGTTCACCCATCTTCTATCAAATTCACTCAGCTCCATTCACCCAGTCTCCTTCACCCCTATAGTTTTTCTATTCACCCCGCAGCTCTGCTAAGCGTTTCGCCATATTTTAATGCCGGGATAGTTGGGCCATAAACTCGTTTGATTTATTTTATGATCGCTACACGTGTGTGGTTGTTGTGTCAGCGGTTTATTTGGGATTTTTATGAACATTTGGGCTGTTAACTTAGGATGTTAATAAAGACAATTAGTTCCGGTTTCTGATGGGTTTCAATTTGATTGACTTAGGGTTACGGTTTTAGTCTTCGTAGACTGAAGTTTGCGGTTATAACTACCTTATTATACATACGCACCGGTGCAGTTGCCGAGGGTTTTCGTTCTTTATAAAGATGATCCTTAGCAATGCTAAACAGTTTTGTTTGACTAATAATACCAATATTTTTTTCGTCTTCTTTTTCGACCGAAAATGCAAATCAAGCCGAATTTCGGTACAAAAATCCGTTTTCAGTCAGGTGTTTACTAACCAGTAACAAAATTAGCACACCCAGTTTTATTAAAGACCTAAAGCTTTATTATTTTTAGATCGTCAGAAAACCTTTTCATCATGTTTCTCAAAGTTTTGGTCTTCCGACCTTGAAAAGGAAATGATTTTTCTTTGCCCCCGCCGCCAGAGGAACCCCACCGGATAAGCTAGCATGAGCTTGGTCGGGATTAATGGTGCTGCCCTAAAGAAAGCGTTCTTATTAGATAATGGAGGCGATCGGTTAATGCGCCATTTTAATAATTATTTTATAAAGTGAAAAAACTTGAGAGGAGGTTAGTACTTAACCTTTTTTCTTGATGCGGTGCAAGCACCATTTGCCTTTTTGTGGATGTTGTAATAGGTGATGAAGGAATTATGTTAGTAATGCACAATTTATGTAAGACTTTTTGTCATTTTACCTAGGAATTTTTAGTTTCTAGTTTGAGTTACATGTTATAAGAAGAAAACAAACGTAGCAGACGTGACTTACACAATTAAAAAACTAAAATGGAAGAGGGCAGATCATATTATCAGGGGTAAAAACGGAAGAGAGGTCAGAGAAGTAACAGAATGGTATCCCAGAGAAGTAAAAAGGAAAAGAGGAAGACCATTTCAAAGATTGGAAGACGATTTGAGAACTAGGTCGGGAGGGACATAGAGAAGTAAAAGGCACGACCGTGAGCTATGGAAAAGCCTGGGGGAGGCCTATGCTAAAGACCAAAGCAGTCTGGAGAATTCTGATATTTACCTTTAACTTAAATAAATTGCAAAACTCGTTTTAAGATTGGTAATAAAGGCTACTTATTTGAAATTGAAATTAATTTTTATTTTAGTAGTAAGGATTTTTTAATTACCTGTATAAGTAATGATTTAGATAAACACAAAATGTACTAACTAATATGAAAAAAAAAAACAAGGCGAGCCACATCTGCATTTAAGCCACACTCACTTCTGGGGGGCATCTTTGATAAAACTTCAAATAAAAAATAACCTCTTGACCCGTAAAAAATCTACGGTTTTTATGTAACATAACATCATATATAACAATGCACTGAGAATACCTACAGCTGCGGCCGCCGTGGCGTTTAGTCCGTCAGGGATGTTTGCGGATTGATGGTTTTGCCGCCATTATTACAAAGAGATGTGCATCCTTGATGCTGCCGCTGCCGCGAACACGTGACATCAGGGATGCACATCGCATCCCTGATGTCACGTGTTCGCGGCAGCATCGACAGTATTCTCGGTGTGTTCGCAGATCGGTGGAATTCCCCGATGTTGCGGAGGTGGATTTAAATTGTATGTTAATTCTGTGTCTGTACCTACTAACACTAGTTATTAAGTAAAATTGTTACTAACCGGACTCTGTCTGATAATAAAAGTATTCTATTCTATTTTTATAACATCACGCCTGTATTGCCCCGAAGGGTTAGGCAGAGGTGAACGATCTTTATGTATTTTAAATTAAATTCCAAGTACAAATCAAAGGCAGGAACCTTCAAAAATAATCCAAATAGAAATAACTACGTACCCAACCACTCTTTAAATAATTCAACCCAATTACATTTTAAACGAAAATGTTTTAATTGAAAATGTAATTTTAATAGAATACGTAACGAGTAAAAGGGATGATCCACTTAGTGTGAGTCGGGACTAATCTTGACAAAACACTCGTTTAGCTAAACCACGGCTGTATGAGTTAGCCGTTAGTTAAACCTCCTGTCCCTGCAGACTTGTTTCGAGTTTAAAGTACTATTACGTTATTCCTAGCATAATTATGTATTAAAGTAGGTACCTATTTGTAATGTACAATTTTATATAACCATCACGCCTTGTTTCCCCGAAGGGTTGGGCAGAGGTGTACCCATAGATAGTACCCCACATTTCGCCAGTTATGTTTAAGTCCCATGTAATAGGGGGCGAGCCTATTGCCATCAACCAGGCATAAGTCCAGACTCCGGGCTGCTACTGATCAATTTCTAATGGAAAAGCCCAATAACACTTTGCCCGACCTGGGAATCGAACCCAGGACCTCATGCTCAGCAGTAGCGCTTGCGACCCACCAATATACATATTTTTAAGTGACTGTAATGTCTTACGTCTTAATTTTAGGCCATGTTCTATACCAAACCTCTGCTCTTCTTCATTTCTGTAGCCCTAGTACATCTACTTCGTAAGTAGATTTTCAAAAAACGCTCGATTTGTCAATTTCTGCTTATTCAGTAGATTTCGACTGACAGCATTAATCGTTTATTTACACTTTGTTTTTATCTATTAATTACGCTATTATTCGTGTTTTGTTTTATCATTAGTAAATATCATCATAAAGTGGAATGTGCGTTTAGATTTGAAAGAAATGCAATGAGTGTTCAACTTTAAGTGTTCGTTTAAGATAAGTTGGTTTTGCGGCTGGTAATAAAAAAAATACCCTTCGCCCGTGTTTACACTAAAATTAAGAATATATTACCAGGCAAAACTGTTTATAGTTATTAATTTTTAATATGTTAGATTATTTCATGACGATTCCAATGATATAAATTGTATAAATAGCTCCCGTATAAAACTTTAGAGATATAATCATTTTAATCTCAAGTGGTCCCTCGGGGTATCGGGTTGCGGGATCGCCCAAAAGGGGCGTGACACATTAAGCAAATTCGCAGAAATGGCCGCGACAACTGAAGGGAGGGCCTGCCACTTTAATAGTTACTATTGACATTTTTAGTGTCATTCCAAGTGTACATCTAAATCATCCCGAGATAAGTAACCTACGTAAACTACTGAACCTTTCTTTGTTTAGGTATAAGTACCAGGGGGCCGAACTCTGCTCGGGTGAAAATAGAGAAAACGAACTTTCCCAGACATGGAGCTAGCTAGATCGATTTTTCGCCCCCGTAAACCCCTATATTGCAACTTTCATCGAAATCGTTAGAGCCGTTTTCGAGAATGGGGTTACCAATATAAATATACAAAAAAAGATTTTAATAGTATCGGATAGTTCGACAATAATCAATCATAACAGAAATAATGACCTTTTATATTGTGTTCTCGAAATTACTTTAGCCTCGCGGTAGATATTGAGGCACATTATCAAAGCAATAGCAATTGCTGAAGGAAATATCTAACGTCAAAATCATGGGCTACCGGTATTAAATATGATAATATTATGTCAAACGTTAATCTCCCAGACTGACAGCTCGCTAACTGCCAGCCCCGAAGGGACGCCAGCTTGATGATACTCAACCAATATTCATATTTCACTTCGCCATGTTTATGATGTTCTCATGTCTTAGAAATAATTGCGTTCCCCTCTTAGTGCTTTAAAACCTAATTTATATGTGTAGGAAAATATCGCTCGAGGCTTCTACGTATGGGTAAAATTCTACGTATCGTGTCAATTTCTGAGAAATAGAAAGAATAATCAAAGCAGTCATCAAAATAAATTAATTTTCCTATAAAAGGCCTTAACGAAATACAGTAAAATATGCTTATTAAATTATTATCATGAGTTCGATAATAAATTCGTAAGCGCCATAAAATAAATCAGTGACAGATTTCGACGAATAATATTAATTTGGAAGTGGTGACAACAGTAATAATTATGCTTTTGTTTATCATCACATTCTGTTCCATCCTCCATATTTCACGGAATCACAAACAAACCAATACGAATAATTACAATTTATGACTGAAATAAAATTCTAAATCATTCTCGTTGAACAAAACAAGGTAAAATTTAATAATCTGTATTGAATTACGTTTGCGCCATAGACGAGTATTTTATTATCTGTCAAAGCATTGTTTACGGCGTCCATTTTAATTCGGATTCCCACCTTTTTGTCATTATACACCGATACGGTGGTAATACGTGTCGGAGTGACAGATCCTATTGCCATCGATAGATACGCGAAAGTGCAGTTTACCCCACAGAAATTCGAATATCACTACCTTTATTTTGGTGGGAAATTATCAAATAACTTCTTCCGCTCGGAGCGGGAGGGCGTGTCAGACTCTTACTGACTAAAACCTACCAGTGTTCCTTCAGTTGCCTGTGTTGCCAGGGGCCACGGTATCCCTTTGGGACTTTCACGTAACCCCGGCAGGCATGGGCCCTAGCGGGCCCCGCTATTGCTGCTGACATCTGATTGAGGCGCGCGTGGAATACAACGCGCCATCGACCCGGGCCTGGTCCTTATCGCGGGTGAGCTACCCATTGCTCACCGCCCGCAAGCCCGCGGCTACGGTGGCCTGGGATCTCCCTCGCGTGCTCTGCTCGGCTGACGGCTCCCCATGCCCTCTCGTTCCATACCATAGCCTGGACCAGGCCCGGACGCGAGAGATCACCGCCGCCGATTGCCTCCACGAGGACACGGTGCTACCTGCTTTGTAAATAGCAGTATCAAGTATCCACTCAGGCTAAGTGGGGAAAACACTTTATTGAAGCTAACTCGAAAACTACCCAAGCAAAGTTAACTACCGCGCAAGCTTTCTCTACCAAATGACTAAATGACAGATAACTGACGAAATTATCAAAAAACATACGGACGAACATAAAACCTCCTCCTTTTTGGAAATCGGTTAAAAAGTACTTTAGTGCTACTTTTGCGTAAAGTGTAATTTTAAGCCAACCCACATCGTATCGAATAACACATGTTTACTTTGTTAGATCTTTATTCTTATGCACCCTATTTACAATGAATAAGGTGGAACAACAGTTTAAGAAAAAAAAAAACAATAATATTTTTCCGAAAGAAAATTATATTTATAATAGCCAACAAACGATAGCAATTCAAGAGAAACACGTAATACCTTCCGAGCTACTGTTTCAATGAATGTTAAAATTAACAGTAGGTAAGTATGCCAATACTTTTATGTTTAATTAAACCTCTCTTGAATCGTTACACTTTCAGGTGCTTCAGGAATCCGCTGAAAATCTCCCTCTCGCCGGAGGAGACGATTTACTATGGTTTGACGGCTAGAATTCAAATTAAGAAGGGGCCATCAAAAGTTCATTGGCTGTTTAGTGAAATATCATAGCCCCTTTTAGGTTTCTATTAAAGTAAAGGTTAAAAGGAGTTGTCGATGTTTAAATTGAAAGGTGAGTAATTTTCGGAAAGTTGAATCAAAGGTGGAATTAATAGTAGGTATTGCCTTTGCACACTAGATTGATTTATAAAGACAACAATTTTGACGAGCTGTATTATTATACATTTGAATAGAAATAAAAGAAGTAAAAGAAAGAAAAGAAAGAAAAGAAAGAAAAGAAAGAAAAGAAAGAAAAGAAAGAAAAGAAAGAAAAGAAAGAAAAGAAAGAAAAGAAAGGTTGTTAAAAACAGTTGTGTACGCATTCAGTTGATTGCTCGACGTTCGACTCATCCGTCCAAGGAACTTTTATAGTAAATCCTAGGGTTACGTATGTATTGCTTTTTTTATTTTAATTGACACAAAAATAAATTAAAAAAAAAAACATAATTAAAGACTCAAAAATGTTACAGGTATTAACAAAAAAATTAAGTTCCAATATGTCCCCCCCCCCCCCCCCCCCCCCGATAGACAGGAGCGACGCGACGGTACGATGCGATTCCGGTATACTTAGCTATTTGTATTAGCGAAGTGTTCATAGAAATTATTCTACAAAAATCGAGTCGCGTCGAGCCTGTCTACAAGGACCTTGCGCGCCTGTTTGTAGGAGCCTTTACTTCTGCTTTTAAGGGCCTACTGGACGTTAAATAGCTTAGTAAGATCCGCCGTTATATCGAAACTACTGCAGCATTAATTTTGAAATAAATATAATTATGTTAAAGTTGAGGATTAATGTTAGCGACTATGTTAGCCGAAAACACGATTTCATAAAAATTTCTCGATGCAAAAAAAATCTAAAGTTACCTCAGAAGACCCAAACAGAACAATAAACCGCTGCTATACCAAAAATACTTCAAATTAGATCATGAAACTTTGCATACTAACTGGACTAACTATAAAGCAGCGACTATGTTTTTTTTATTTTTTTGAAATTAACATTATTTTGGCTGTAAAAAGCAATTACCTAAACTATTTCCATTTTGTAGCCGCCTCCGTCACGCTCGTACTCAGACCGCGAGTAGTATGGTGCGAGCGAGATAAAAACCTGAGGTAGTGTGGGCTCTTAAGCACTGCTCAGTCCTACTAACGATCAGAGATTAGAATATGCACTACAAACTAATATTCAAAACATGATTTCAAACTATAAACCTACCTTAATTACTAGCACACGAAACCGTCTGGTTTCTAGACATGCAGCAAAAACAACACCAACTCTATCCCCCTCACACATACATAATTACATACCACCATCTCACTCCAACTTACACACGTCATTAGCGATCAAATCGGACATGAGTATCGACAGATCGGTAGCTTACCACTTAATGTGCGCAAAAAATGATAGATTAACATTCATAAAATTATTAACAGATAATAAGTTATTATGTTTTATTAATAAACAGTGTGTGAGATCATTAAAATGAGTGTAAAAAGTTTTGTAAGGCTATTAAAAATCACTTTTGCCAGCTTGATTGTCGATTCTTAGAAATTAAGTTGATCGTCAATGTCTTGATCGATCGAAGGTAAGAAGTACGCATGTTATCTGTAATAAATTAATTATTCAGAGCAAATTCATATTTGGGTGGTAGAAAAAAAGTGGCCCACGAAACACGAAACGTCCCGTACTTTATTAAAATCGAGCAAAAAACGGCGAAAAATACATGTTTCTTGTATGCAAGACACGTGTATTTTTCGCCGTTTTTTACTCTCTTATTATTTTGCGCCGAAAAAAAAAGAAATTAAATAAATCAAAATTAATTCGTCCCAACGAATTAATTTGTAACTTTATTTAATTTTTATTATTTGTTGTTATAGCGGCAATTGAAATACACAATCAATGAAAATTTCAACTTACGGTACATGAGATACAACATCCCATGTCGAATTATTGTCTTATAGGAAAAAAAGTCACAAATGTAGCTTTTATTTCATTCTTAATCACCATAGCAACACTACATTTTTTGTTACCTTGAGAAGGAAAAACCGCCAAATATAAAGCATACGGTTATAATAGTATAAACTGCTTTATATAATATATACCGACCGTAATATTTTTTGTCAGCCGTCTGGCGGTCACTGTGTTCATATAATATATTACATCACATTAATATAAATATACAAGAGAACATAAATATATTATGTAAGCTATGAATCTATTTTTTATGTGACAATGTGGACAGAGTTTTTGTTTTTCTGGATGTGTCATCAACCATTTTGAATGTATTTCCGTTTTGATTTATCAGAAAATCATTCCAGTCTGTCTGTCTTTGTCTCACTGCAGGGCAGGGCAAAAGCTGCTTCTCATACAAGTGTAGATCATTGATGAACCATGCTTGCTCACTGCGTGTTGAGCATTTCGGACTAGTAAGTCAGCTTAGATTCCCCCACGGTGTTTCGTCTTACAGAAAATCGTTTTTGTTTGCGATTACAAAACTTTTTACGAAGAACTTTTTGTAAAATAGAAAGATTGATTTCCCTACAATTGAAGTAAAATATCCACCATTACATATACAACGAAAACCGCAATCAGAAAAAAAAAATTCTCTTTAAATTGATCGCACCAGTCTCATCCAGTCACCAAGCATCCACGTCGCGCTGTGATCAAAGGGCGGCACCGTCAAAGCACATCGGAATCCACTAATTACTGCTCAACAGCCATCGATGTTCATCCCGACAAAGCTAACTACACCGGTATCTATGACATACCCACTTTATTAACCGGGAATTCGTACACAGATTCTATGAAATTAATAGAGAAATATTTTAGTTTGTTTGGTTAGTTCAATATAGTGAGGAGCTCGTGGCTAAGCAATAACAGCCGCACGGGTCGTTCCATCAGGTTAAGCTACGCTTGACGGGGTTGGTCCGTGGATGGGTGACCATCTTTACATTCCGAGACTCCTCCGTGCCTTGACAGTACGTGAAGCCGTTGGTCCCGGCTGTCATTCGTGGATCTTTGACAGTCGTTACGAGTCGTCAGAAGCCCGAAAGTCTGACAACCAGTTTTACCAAGGGGTATCTTATTACCCAGCTACTGGGTTGTGGAGGTCAGATAGGCAGTCGCTCCGTGTAAAATACTGGTATTCAGCTGCATCCGGTTAGACTGGAAGCCAGCCCCAACATAGTTGGGAAAAGGCTAGGCAGATTGAGATTGGTTAGTTCAATATAGTAGAAGAGAACATAATAGAATACTCTTTATTATGTTCACCATAGAAATTACAGATAATAATATGAATGTAGTTTTTTTTTTCATAGATGGACACAATGGGCGATCTTATCACTAAAAGCGATTTTTGTTGACGACAACCTTTTGGATGGATTACCTAATATGAGAATTTAGACAAAGCTTATTGTAATATTTATGTCAGTGTAAACAATATTCTTTGTAGAAAATACCTGCCAGAAAAAGTCCAATAAACATTTGAAACAAGATAAAACCTGTCGAATAAACAAAAAAAATAAACTTCGTGTTTCCGGAAACAGGAAAAGAAATAAAATGAGAACAAGAAATCGTATGGTCGTATCGAACTGCTCAATACCATTATTTTTCATTTATTTTACGATCCATCGATGTCCAAAGTATTAACAACAATAAGAAACAATTACTTAATAAAAAGTTTATTGCAGTTTAAAAACACTTTTATAGCATGTAATCTTAATTTTAAACTGATTTAATTTAATGTAAAAATTAATTTGAACACAAAAAACAACGAAACTTTGTAACACACATTATATATATAAATTAACTTTAATAGAACATTAGAAGTCATAAAACAAATCAAAAGACGATAACATTTATGTTTTATTTTTCTAGCTCATTAAAAAGCTATAAAATTATTGAACTAACTAGAAATTGAGCTCATTAGTCGTAAAATTCATCATTTTACCATACATGGGTACCATTGGCATAAGCTTTCGGGCAAGTCTTCTATGACCACAGAGTAGTAAATAGCTAAATAACAAGCGCTGTTACTGAATATGAGGTCCATAGGTTCGATTCCCAGGTCGTGCCAAGTGATATTGGGTTTGTCCATTAGGAATTTCGGAATAGCAGACCAGTCTGGATTTGTGCCCGGTTGATGGCAATGCTCGCCCCCCTATTACATGGGACTAAAACTGCTCTAGCGAAATGTGGGTGTACTATAGTTACACCCTCTGCCTAACCCTTCGGGCAATGCAGGGCGTGATGTTGTATTATATGAAAGAGCTTAAAAAAAAATTCAATCTTCCTACTTTTTTCCCTATTATGTTGAGGTTGACTTCCAATCTTACCGGATGTAACTGATTACCAGTATTTTATATGGAGCGACTGTCTGTCTGACCTCCACAACCCAGTTACTGGGTAACACGATACCCCTTGGTAAGACTGGTTGTCAGACTTTCGGGCTTCTGACTATCCGTAACGATCCAAGAGTGAAAACCGGGACCAACGGCTTAACGTGCCTTCCAAGGCACGGAGGGGTCTCATCCACGGACTAACCGCGGCAAGCGTAGCTTTACCTGAGCCACGAGCTCCTACTATTACATGGCATCTAAACATATCTGGCGAAATGTGGTTGTACTAGTACACCCTCTGCCTAACCCTTCGGGCAATACAAGGCGTGATGTTGTATTATGTGAAAGAGCTTAAGAACATCAAAATTATAATCAAAATTAAAAGTCATCAAACTAGGCTGAAAATCAGCACTTTTCGAACGTCAAATCAAATAGTTAAAAAAAGTTAAAAATAATAATACGAAAATTTCAAAAATGACGTTATGATCTTCAATCTCGTGCTAATAAATAATTATTCTATTCTATCTTATTTTATTTTATTTAACCGTTTAAATGCACACATTATATAAACAGACAAGAAGAAAGGAACAGAAAAATACGTACAAAGGCAATGCTTATTTCTTAAGAAATATCTTCCAGCATACCTGCGATAGGAAAGTACATAAAAAGACATCTCTTTTGAGACAACGTGAGTACACTAACAGTGTAAACGACAGGACTAAACTAAAATATATCTTCTGTCCTTTTCTTATTGAAATAGAAAGAAAAAGATGCACTGAACTTAAATTTAGTTTAGTTTGTGAATAAGGGAATCGGCACCAATATGAGATTAATCTTACATAAATACGTCTAATTTTTCTTTTTCTACTCTATCTCGTTAGTGTTAGTACTATGAACTACTAGCTCAGATTAAACAATGCCTATTGCAAATGAAGCATCCCTAATGACATCGTTAACGCTTCATAGATGACCTGTAAACGTACTTTACAATCTAGAGGGCATGACACACACGCCCTTCAAAATCCAATAAACAAAATATCGATAAACAGAATCGATTCATTACAGAAAACACTCAAAAATCGATTACCGATGTAATTGGAATCGTTTCCTTATAGATATGTGCTTTGTGCTATCTGAAATACATTTGCGTAATTTAAGGGATTCGGGTCTGGTTTGAAAGTAAGCGGTAGCGTTTTACTATTTATGTCTACAAGCTTTTACCCGCTATTTTGATTGTATCCGAGTTTCCAATCGAGGAATTTAAAAAAAAACTCGTAATGGCTATCTGGAGTTACAAAAGCAGTATACAGGGTCAAATTAAATTAGCTAGCGAAACTACTGATGATGATGTGGTGGGTATCGAAATCTAAACCCCACAAAACAAAAATATCTAAAATTTGATGTTTTTTTTTAGGGTATGATGAGGGGAAGTATGAGTTGAGAAAATCTGTTTTTATCGTGTTTAGATATTGGCACGTCTGTGAAAACCCAAAAAAACTGGTGTTTTTACTGAATACACGTCCAATTTTTTAGGGTTTCGTAGTAAACAAGGAACCCTTATAGTTTCGCCATGTCCGTCTGTCTGTCTGTCTGTCGTGGTAAAATAAAATCATGAAAAATATATTTTTTAGGGTACCTCCCATACATGTAAAGTCGTCTATCCCATAGTGTGGGGTATCATTAGAAAGCGTCTCGTTTAAAAATATTGAGTTCTTAAAACCATTTTTGGATTGAAGGATCCGTCTGCGAAATATTAAGCTTTAAAGTGCACATTTTTGTCAGAGTCAAGTCCCCCCCCCCCCCTGTCAGCTAAACGGTAAGTTCTGGATATGTGGAAAAATTCACAGTAGTAGTATAAATAACGAAATTAAAAGGAAAACTATCACAGCTAAGTAGGCTCTACTAGTTAACGAATAATTATCGACCAACTTAAAGGACATCATTCAATTCGTACCCAAAAATAAAAGTGCCGGCCAGAAAAAAAAATTGATGTTTTCTTATGGGAAATAACATCCTGAACATTTTTTTATACTACAACGAAAGTCTACAATTAACCCCCTGGCTGCTATTTCAGTTTGAAAGTACCAAAAAAATCATAATTTTGCCAACAATGGTTTGAACATTCGTAGACGCAAACAGCTATTGTTCAAAGTAGAAATGGACAGGCGTTAGGTCTACTAAGGTATGATATAATCATCATTCAGATTTAGAGCATTTTGTACCCAAAAATTAAAGTCGAAGCCGAAAGCCCGAAGAAAAAAACACGGTTTTCTTATGGGAAATAACACCCTCAACATTTTTTACTATTACAACGAGAGAATACAATTAACCCTTCCGCGGCCTATTTAAGTTTAAAAATACTAAAAACATACTTCGACTAAAATATTTTAGAACATTTACATTTTAATGTATCGTGACCAGTGTGCCTTGCCAGTAATGACCTATGGCACTGAAACGTGGTCGCCCACAATGGGCCTCATTTGAAGACTCAATATTACACAAAGGGTAATAGTGAGGTTCTGGAGTGGTGACCGCGTACCGGAAGACGTAGCGTTGGAAAAGGCCTATTAAGGTGGTGGTGGATAGTTGACCTGGAGAAGGCCGGAGGAATCCGCTGGATGGGAGAAGTACAGAACCGGTTGAAGTAGCGATGCTTCGAGGAGGCCTATGTCCAGCAGTGGACGTTTTTCGGCTGAAATGATGTATTGTAACCATTTATTGTATTGTGTTTGCAAATAAATCTACGCACCGCGCCGCGGCGCATCTCGCGCCCGTATGGGGCACTTTTAGGAAAGGTTAGGTACGCTCAGGTTAGGTTAGGTTTTCTCGGAAATGTGTCACTTACAGGGGACGCGACGGCGGGGACCGACGCGAAATGTCGTGCGGTGTTCCACAGGGCTCGTTCCTGGGCCCGCTCCTGTGGGACATCGGTTACGACTAGGTGTTGGGTTGCTGGCGAGCTTAGTATGATAGCTCCGTAGCACAAACAGAAATACGTCCTCCTCTGAAAAATGTGGAAACCCTATGAATTAAGGAAGATTTCCAACCATGGCTACAAAAGGCACTCTCTGCCTGTTAATGTTTTTCGTATGTACGTTATCGTGCAAAAGCTTGGAGGTATTCTTTCTAGAATGAATTATGGTAACAATCTCAGGAGCAAGTCTGTTGTCAACAGCGACACGATAAACGGCGTTTATTATGGCCGCTGCGATTTTAGAATGATAAAACATGTGATGTAGTGCACGGTTAAAATATGTTTGTCACAACAGCCTAAACCTTCACCGCCTCTACAACCCACCTAAATATCGTGATCAATCAAGACTTATTTGCCTGGTCTGTTGTAAGCTGACTAGCGTTCTGGTAAGTAGGTGGAATGTGGACTTCATAGCCACACGATTCGATATCATTCATGCTATCGGTAAAGCCCATAGCTACTATGAAAACATCCCCACTGTTCAATAACCAATGCAATGGATTTTCTTCATTCATCAATGATTGCATAATTGTCGCATCAGAGGTTGTAGCACGCAAAGGATTCACGAAAAAAAAAGTCATACGGATTGGTAGCTAGGTTACGTAGTTGTTAATAAAAATAAGTTGTACATTTACGTTCACTATTAAGTTGAACATTACTATTGTCACTGATATTTCTCGAGACGTTCTTGGTGAAGCGTTCTCATTAATGTTGCGGTTATGTTTCAGGTCGAGAGTCTAGTTTTTTTATCGTATCATTATTTTTTTATGATTAAGATATGGTTATGTATAAGAACAATGGTTTTTGTTAAAAAATAAACACATATTTGCCGAAAAGCTTTTTATATCACAAAAAAATCCTATCGACTTTGCAATTGTAAATACAGCAAATCTTTTCTGTCTTTTCTTTTTTTAAATATAATTAATGACATGTATCTTAAGACTGTTGGAGGATGTCCCCACCCTCCAACAAGTTTGAAACCAGTGTCATTTGAAATGTCTGATAAGTTAGATACTTTTTCGAAGATCAATTGAACAGTTAGGTTAGGTTAGCCTAACCTAGAATACGCAAATGCTGTTCATCATTGAGGAGGTCCATGTGTCCTTCAAAATCTAAGATCAGTTGAACACTGTTAGGTTTAGTTAGGTTAGCCTAACCTAACTAGCTGTTTTCTGTTAATCTTTTGTACAATTACCTAATCACAAGATTATGCAAATGCTTTTCATCATTGAGAAGTTCCATGTGACCTTCAAAATCTAAGATCAGTTTATCAGTGTTAGGTTAGATTATGTTAGGTTAGGTTTGGTTTAGATAGGCAAGGTTAGGTTAGGTTACGTTCGCCTAGCCGAAATGCTTTTTGTTATTACAAAAAACGATGTTATTTTCAATTAAAACTCGGTATTTTTTCAAACGTTATATCTAAAACATTTAAAATAATTTTATAATTTTTGGTACTTTCAAACTCAAATAGCAGCCAGGGGGTTAAGTGTAGACTTTCGTAGTAGTATTAAAAAATGTTCAAAATGTTATTTCCCATATGAAAACAGCTTTTTTTTTTTCTGGCCGGCACTTTGATTTTTGGGTACAAAATGTTCGAAGCCTGAATGATGTCCTTTGCAGTTGCAAAACCATGTTCTACCATACATTTTGTATGGGAGACCATGTTTTTCAACTACAATGTTAAGTTTGTTCTTGGGATAAGTTCATCCCAGCTACGGAACCCTTCATTGTGCGTGGTCCGACACGCACTTGGCCGGTTTTTTATTTAGGTCAAGCTTTTCTCCAAGGGCTCTTCTCTTTTATATGAGCACCATACAAGTTTGGTCATAATAACATCATATTCTTCAGTTGGGCTTTGACTGTCTCCAAAATACTCGTAGAGTTATACTGTCTTTAAGGAAGAATCTATTTCCAGAAACGCTCTCGCTTATAACTTGCCCCACACACACATACATAATTCATGTGATAAAATACAAGCAATCAATTACTCCACATGTAAATCGCTTAAGCGCGTCCCTTACGACGTAGCGTCTTATGTTGTAAGTAGCTGTAATGTGCTTTGTTTTGACGCTTTTGGCTGGTTTTTTTTTTTCGTTAACGTAGTATTACAGGATCTAAGAGGGAGTAAGCTTTATCAACATCCTGTGTATATGGACAGTCAGAGAAATTATATATTAATCAAATTGACTATAATTCTTTGACAGTTTGTATTATGAAAGGGCTATACCAAGGTAAATTGACGAAGTGTGTCAATTTGATAAAGAATTAATTCCCCTAACCGTAATTACGTAGATAGCGAGCTCTGCAGGGTAGTTTTAGGTTTGATTTGAGTTGTCTGGTCATTTTACGGTGGCCGGATTTAACGGTGGATGTAACATCGTCTACGAAACAATATTTAAAATCTTAAAAGCCTAGAAGAAAATAAAACCTTTAAAAAAAATTCTTAACAAAATTTAATAACCACAAAAGTTTTTAAATACCTCAAAGGAATTTAACTTTAAAAGAATTTTATAAAACTTGAAAGGTTTAAAAACCTCTCAGCTTCACGACACAAATCTTCGGCAATCAAAGGCAATTTATTGATCAGGCAGACTGTAACTTAAAAACCGGCCAAGTGGGAGCCGGACCACGCACAATGCAGGATTCCGTAGTCGGGATGACTTTATCCCAAGAACAATCTTAACATTGTAGTTGAAAAACATGTTCTCCCATACATTCCAACTGCAAATGTTGAGAGATTTGCCACGTTATTTTAAGACCAAAGATTTCTTCTAGATTTTCCAATAATCTAAAAGTATTATACAGAGTAGTTTCGAGGAAAAGGGTGGGGGTCAGTTTTCATCTATTTTCTCTAGAACCATGTGACTAAAGAATTGAAATGATATCACGAAACAAGCCCCCAAAACGACAGTATAAAATAACTAACAGTATTATATCTTCATAGAAAACGGCCGAAACGACCATCGAATATCGAGATAGCGGCAGTTACACAAAAACGCGGAAGGTTTAACTACCGAGCAGCCGTAGATAATTATTTCAAGGTCACTGCCAAGATATAATACTGTTACTTATTTCTACTGTGCCAAAACTCTTAGTCCCAACAATACTACATCTACACCATAGTCAAGTTCGAGACGCTCAGTGCACAAAGCGCTAGAAATCATAATCAAGTAAAGAAAAACAAGTACAAACTGCACATAAACTGTCGCGAATTCTCTCAAACATTCCCTCTATATACAATATAACATGTAAATCCTTATGCTCGCTCTCAACACGCTAATATCCTTTAATAAAGGTAATGCAACTTGAATTGCGAGTTGCCTGCAGGCTAGGGTTACCCCTCGCTAGCTTTTGAAAATTATAATAATCCAGCCTGGGTTGTCCCTCCCATAAGAGGGGCTCATGGCTATATGATAACAGCCCCACGGCTTGATTGAAGTTTAAGCTACGCTTGCCATGCCAGCGTCGCGTCGGTTCATGGATGGGTGACGATCCATTACGTATCGAGACTCCTCCGTGTCTCGGAAAGCACGTTAAACCGTTGGTCCCATCAACGTTACGTGTAGTCAGAAGCTCAAAAGTCTGACAAACAGTCTTACCAACCAACCAGTCAGTCTAAACAGTTTGCCCCTGAGATTAATTTGATTATAATAACTTGATGTTATCTAAGTTGCAGGACGGTTTCCACATCCCTAGGACACCTGGACACTCCCCAGTTTCGTTCTTAGGTGTTCGCATTTGCATGCCATAGTGTCTCAAGAATAAAATTATCCATATTTCTACTAGCAAACATAACTACGGTTTTAAATGTCGCATTTGTTAGTTACTGAGAAATCTTTGAATGTTTTAACGTGCACTATCTTCGTAGGGTAGTCTTTGTGAGAAATTCAAGGTAAATTGCGTGTGAGAGAGTGAGTGTGTGTGTTAGAGGGGGTGTGTGTGTGTGTGTGTTAGAGTAGGTACGCGTGTGTGTGTTATTATGCTCTTTGCTTGTAAGAGGGTTGGTGCTACCTGGAATTGCTTACAGCGGTACAGTTTAATGTGTTGTGGTTTCTCGTTGCTCTATAAATTTGGCGAAAATATTGAAATGTTTTCGTCTGCTTATTTGCTTATAAGATTATTTACGTTATTCTGCAGCAACGATACAAACTGAAGTTTTATTTTCGGTTAGGCAGTTTTACAGCTTTAAAAAAAAGACAAGAGAGTAACTTATCGTTGTTTCTACGCAAAATATTGAACAAGGTAAAACATGTTTAGGTTCAAAGTTCGGCAAGGGAACAAACTAATTAAGGTTACCTAATCTTCAGCTAAATAAATAACACCATTAATTCCAAGACCAATGAACTTTCACGGAAAAGTTTTCTGATAGCATTAATCTAAATTACGTCATGACTTACGTCATAGTCAATTATATCACAGAATAGGATCCTGATCAAATATTAAGGGTTCGAATTATCCTGAAACTTATTTGGAACTGTCAGTTTTCATTATGAAACCGGCAATTTTTTCGATACGTCAATTTTTTGGCCGTCACTCTTCATTTTGAAGTGCCTAGTCATAATCTATTTCAATATTTAGTAAGAAAAAATTATAATAAGTACCCAATTGTGATTCCAAAGATATGCAAAAGTTAGTAAGCTGACCAAGTTTTTTTTACTATTAACTTTAATTTCAATAATAGATATGTTTATAAAGCAGTTCCAGCTTACAAAACATGAATTTCCATCTATACTAATATTATAAAGAGGCAAAATTTGTTTGTTTGTAAGTTTGTATCTAATGGGTAATCTCCGAAACTACCAGTTGCCTTTGAAAAATTCTTTCTGCATTGGGTAGCCCAATTCTTGAGGAAGGTTATAGGTTATGTACATCACGCTACGACCCTAAGGAGCCGAGCAAAACGAAAAAAAATCAGAAAGAACGCTAAGCGAAAACGAAGTAATGGCGCCGGCGGGCGATGGGATGCGACGCGGTGGGTCGGGGGCCGAAATTTCACGCGGACTGTTGCGGGCAGAAGCTAGTATACATTTATAATAAAAAGGTTGACTTTGTTTTATTTTAAAACATAAACAATATTTAAAAGCTAGACTTTCACGCTAGTCTGTCTACATACATGTCAATATTAACAAAAAACACATCAAGCCATTTTTAAAAAAGCATACAAAAAACATGCTCATTGACACACGTTTATCTCCTACGCATAGGCTAAAAGTGTAGTAGGTAATTAGCAGACAAAATTACGTGTTTCATAGTCCTCTGCCGGTGTCTGCACGCCGCAGCGCGATGGTAACAAAGCTTGCTCATTAACTCCCTGCCGGCTGACGACGCCGCTATGACATGTAGACTATGAAACAGATGGGACAGGACGGTTCAAGCCGTCTGAATATACTGTCTAAGATCGTGTGGCGGTTGATTCCATGTTTTAACCGACTTCCAAAAAGGAGGAGCTTCTAATGTTCGTCTGTAGATTTTTAAATTAAAAATTTGGAGTCACACGTGTTAGGGGATAAATCGAATAGATTACGTGTGACTCCGGATTTTTAATTTGTCTGTCTGAGATGACTTGTTTATATCTTTTTAGTTTACTTTTTTGTCGTAGTTGGGTTTTAGTTTTTATTACTTTTATTTTTTTCTTTTCATTTGATAGCCATCATGGCACCATATTTTTTTTTTTTCTTTCATTGCTTTATGTACTCGCGAACCCGAACACGACGTGTTGCTACGCCGAGCGCTGGATGTAGCAACATGTCGTGTTCGAGTTCGCGTCTCGTGTCGATTTCTTACAGGGTTTTCTAGGAATAGTTAAGCAGAATAGGTTACTAAATATATCTACGTCTATTGTATATTTTATCATGGATTTCCGCCAAGTCACGTCTGAATCAATTAACTAGAAGCTAGTGTTGCATAGAGGACGACATAATATGCATAGAAAAGAAGGGAAGATGATTTTAAGAAAGTAGCAGGCCCTGAATAGTTACGTACAGCAAAAGACAGAAACAAGTGGAAAGCCTTAGAGGAGGCCTTTGTCGAAAGACAAGCTGTTACGAGGGGAGACCAACCGAATGCCGAGGATATGATTTAGTTTAAGCAAATTAGCTCTCTTACCTCTATTTTAAACTTTTAAATATATTATATTTTTTAGCAAAATAAGTTAAATTAACAGCAATAAAGACTTATTTTATTTTATTTCAATAGTGTTGATATAGTTACAAAATTATGTCATCTCTCCTATCTTACTCTATGTCCACATTTGAACAGAACTAGGAAGATGGAAAATTTTAATAAAATATGTTTCCCGCGTAAACGTCTCGCGCGTCACGTCTCTAACAGATCCCTTAAACACTTGCAATATTACATACAACTTACCTACTTTCTATTACAATGGCAGTAGGGTTCAAATTCGCCTGTGTTGAATGTAAAGGGGGGTGGTAAACAAATGCGCCATAAGGATGCACCCCCGATTATGAGGGATATTATTTCCTAGTTGCAGTCAAAATAATTTATTTTAATGTGGAATTTAATTTGAAAGATTCCTAGTTTACGACGAGTTTTTTTTTCGTAATGCTTTACACTTTTAGTGTTAAAGTCAGAAGGCCTGGTGTTGGAGGTATATTGTCTTGTACCCTGTACAAATACATATTATTTATGGGGTCACCGAAACGATCAATTGCAATTCATTCTGCCTAGCCTTTTCCCAATCATGTTGGGGTTGGCTTCCAGTCTAACCGGATGCAGCTGAATACCAGTATTTCACATGGAGCGCGAATAATAATAACCGCGCGAAGCGGAGGCGGGTCGCTAGTAGTTTATTACATTATAAGGTCTGAAACCGCCAACCCGTCTTGAGCAAGCGTGGTGATCAATGCTCGGGCATTCTCTGGATAAGAAGAAAGGTATTATATTAATTAAGTGAGGTAGGTTTTACTCAATGATTTATTTGCAGTAGGTTAGGTTAGATGTACACTTTTCCAGCCGGGGATCGTGTAAGACGCACAAGATCTCATGATCCCCGGCCCAAGTGTGGGAAGGGAACACTGGGCTGGCTTTTAGTCAGTAAGAGTCTGTCAGACCCCTCCCACAACCTCAGGGCGGAAGACATAAAAAAGAAAAGCATTGGATAGTTTATTATTATTTAGTTTAGTGGCCATTGAACACCACTTACTAAGCAGTGGGACGTGTGCGCGTGCACATTGCTAAAGACCTTCAATCAACATATTTTTCCTACGATCTAATCACGATTTTATAATAAAGCAGGTGACATACAAGAGGGCTTGTATTTTTACCTCTATCTCAAATATTCAATATCTTTTCTACAGATGCTGAGAAAATATAATTGTCAATTTCATTTCCTACCTGTCTGTCTAACCTCAATCATGACTTAATTATAAAGCAAGTTGCATACAGAGGCGCTGTATTTTTATTTCCATCGCAATGTGGGCTATAGTTTTTGTGCTCACCAGTTGGCGCCACTGACGAGTAAGGTCCTCTCGCTACTTTTATTGGATATGATTTGGATAATTTACATATTATTTATTTTAAAACATCAAATTAATATTTACATTATAATGTTTCTAAAATTGGCAAGCATAAATATTATTCTAACAATCCATTGTACGTACACCATGTAATTAATAATGCATACTTTGTAGGTCCCTCATGTACTACAAAACCCTTATACCAAAATAAATTATTATTATTATTCTTCCTGAAAGTGCTAACAAACTGAGTTGTTACTGATCTTCAGCCATAATTAATCAGCAATGGCATAATTTTACTTTTTTTTTTAACCCAAAAGTATTGAACCAATTACTCAGGCACATAGGTATTATTATAATTTTATTTTTAATAGATCTGTAAAAATATCCAAGTTACATCTGTATGCATCTCAAGCCTGTAAAGCATTTTTACAATAAAGACATCAACTCACTGGGCCGTATCATCAGATAAAAAAATGATTGTTTTATTATCAGTCATATGCAGTCGAGTATTTAAAATTGCATTTTCAGCTTAGTGAACTTAATGCGATACCGTGATTAGAGCGGTTATGTATTGTTAAATTCTCGTAAATATAAAAATATTATAAATGAAAGTGGCTTTTTGTGTATGTCTGAATGACCACGTCGCCGTCGCTTCTTCTAATCTAAGCGGTCCAATGTCTGTCTAATTGTAATATTATATTTGTTCGGGGTTGGGGTGAGATTGAGATAAACTAAGATTAAAGATTATAAAGATAACTATATTTCAGTAATTCAAATGATAACGATTAAAACTAATGAGGTGAACGGGATGAGATTGAGTCGCGCCCGATATGCTGTCCGAGACGTACTGACTGTTTTACTTAGGTAATACATAAAATATTCAAGGTATCGAGCGCGGTACGCAATTACGCTGACATGTCTTTTATTGTTCGGTGATTGACCCGAACAATATTCTTTTTATAATGCCCTGTTTCTTGTTAAGGGTTGGTAAGTAGCCTAATGCCTGGTCTTTTCGAAGGTTACTGCTGCATAACTATTTGCTTTCAATTTCAAGGGCACTTTTCAAACTCAAAGCATTTATTTCAAATAAACCAATTACAGGCAGTTTTGAATTGGCAAAGGGGTCGATCGGTCGGTCAATAAGGTGGATAAACCTTATACAACCTTTAAAAAAGTAGCGGATATGAAGATTCAATGAAAATCATGGTCCGCATTTTATTGCATAATCGTCAGATATTATCTTATCAAACTATTTCCGAATAATTGATGCGTAAGAGTGGATAATTCACTCGGAAATACACATATACAGTTTGTTTAAGTTAAGAATTGTAGCTGGAAATATAAACATTTTAGTAAAAAATATAAGGACACAGATGGATATGAAATGGTTCCACATTTAAGTAGATTGGTAGAGTATATTATTATGTATTAGTGCTGTCTATCCCATCAGGAAATAGAAGCGTGATTTTATGTTATGGTTTGAGCTTCAAGTGATGCTACGTAATCACAATTAAAAATTAAGTTTTTAATTGCAGCTTTTAGAGTCTTCCTATCCTAATTCTTGTACAGTGTTTCACACTTAAAGGATTGTCACGCTTCAAAGTATTATTACACTAGTTATGTAAATAAGTTCTAAATGAATTCAAATACTTAAATAGTTGTCAAATCATTTAAAAAAATCAATGATCTCCAATTCTTTGTAAGAGTGTTATCCTCCTACTTCTGTGTGTTCAATAGTATTTATTTATTTTGTGGAAATAAAACAACTCGGCTTTTTCTTCTGTCAGACAATAAACATCTCTCTTGTTAATCCCTTTTTAATTAATAGGACAATACGTATACAATAGTTTAAAAAACACGTTAAGATTGTATATAATTAAAGAAAATAAGGAATAATCCCCCACAACTTAAAATATCCATCGACTTTAAATTATAAAGATACAAGCTTCTAACTTCATGCAATGCTAGAAATGTCCAATTGTCCATGAAAGCTGACAATTGTATGCTAAGGTTAGCAATACAATAAATTCCTGTGACCTTATCTAGAATATTTGCTAGTTTGAAGGTCTGAGGGACCTTGGACGGAGGTCCCTCTTTGCCAAGGTCAAGATAATCTGCCAGGACTGGTCTTTGTCTAGTTGTATGCAGATTTAATCTGAAAGATGTATAATATATAGATGATTTTACTGTCTGTTCTTAGTTTATCTCGCCTGTATTCTTTGATGGGAAGGCACAGATGTTCGCTTGTGATATTGAAGTATTATGTAATAGGGGGCGAGCCTATTATATAACTGAAAACCTGAAAAAGGGTCATTGTGACCCAACCTTAAAATCGCGAAAAAAAAATCTGCTGCTTGTATTTTTATGTAGGTACGCTTATGTCGACAAATTCTAGGGAACAGCAGTTTTTTTTTCCACCACCTCAGCTATGGACCATTAGTAAAGTTTTCCAGGTTTTCGTTATTTTACATCTAGATATTAATATCCTTTTACGATTTTTGTCTAAGCATATCTACCTTCAAACATATTTTTCGGAAGAAATAGGTAAGGTTACAATACTTCCTCTGACAAAGTTTTCCTCTTGTACACTTTCCTACTGTAACGCGCTATTTTCAAATTTCCCGTGACACCGCCTATGAGAACCCCACGGCATCGAGTGGCGACGCTGGTCGGCGGAACTCACGCCGCAGTAGACTATTGCCGGCTCGACAGCCGCTATAAAGGCTACCGCAGACAGGTGCGCCGCGCTGTCGCGTTGCGCCTGTCTGCGGGAGCCTTAATTTGTGTAATCCAGTTCCACGTTGATGTCTTGGTGTTTATGAACTTGCCTAATAAACTGTGGAAGTCTGTGTACAAGTGTTGTTTAATTTGATATAAACTAACTACTAGTTTCCGTCTAAGTTAGCTCAATGACTAAACTTAATTGCTGGTTTAATAATTAGTTGAATGGATAAATAAACCTTGTATAAAAGTGGAGTGATGAATGTTTTCGTCCTTGTGTGCTTTTATTGGCCGTCCAACATGCGAGGTGTTTTATTAATGTACCTCATCCGATAACCATCTAAATTACTCTCACATAATTAAATCACAATCATTAAGAAAAAGTCTTTGGCACAATGTCTTTTTCATTGTCCGTCGTTCGCCATAATATTTAATTAATGTACTTTTTAACTCGAGTATACAATTAAACTTTATCGTTCTGTGTCCGAAAATTTGGCAGAAATTATCATTCGTTTTGGCGATAACTTTGAACCCACTTAACTCGAAAGTGGTCCTAATTTTCTTGCCAATAAGGTTGGAAGTTGCAAATGATTTTGTGACTAATGTCTTCCGCTAAATTATAATCAAGTTGTAATAAAAAATACAAATAAATCATTTCCCTTTGTCCAGAGGGGCGTGGCCAGTCTGCCAAGTCCTCGCCGCAATAATTAATATTTAATTCGGATGAAAATTTTTACTTTGTTAGATTTTTTGTGGGCCACGTTGGACGATGATTAATTCCCTGTTTTCTGCACATTTTTCTTCGGCACGATTTAATAAAGTTTGGGATGTATTCAGTATTCTCTATATTTGTGCGTGTGGTACTTTTAGGTTGTTTTTTCGTTCACGCAATTTATAGGCGTGTATTGAAATAAATCTTTCAGTGGACCTGAATATATTGGACTGAAAAAAAGTATATTTTAAATGAGAGCAGACAGTTTTTCATTTTTACACGAAATGCGTGACATTTATTTTTTGTATACCAATGTAACTAAATGCCACATTGACATCATTCTAATATTCAACAATGTCATGAATTCTTATTTGCAGTATTTTTACACAACATCCTAAGGCCGCTTTCACATTTAGGCGACTTTAGCAGCGCGACAACTGCCACTTCCTTTCTTGTCACTTTCCTTGTGAAGGAATGTGGTTCTGCCGCGCTACTGTCGCGCTGCTAACGTCCTAATGTGAAAGCGGCCTTAGCGTATTTCTCAGGAAAGTAATCTTCATATCTAGTAAAATACATGCTGTTAAGGTCATACCATCACAACAAAATATCACTTTGTCTGTAAGAGGCAACACAAAGGTGACATCAACTAGAAGCTTTACAAGCGTTGTTATCAAGGCAATATACCTTGACTTCGACTTCGTGCTCTTTTGAAATAACCATGTTTTGCGAGGAATTGCAGGAAGAACACTTTCATTTTGATTTAATTAAATGATGGTAAAAGCAGATGTTGAATTTATTATACGGTGTACGAAAAAATATATGCAGACCGCAATTTTTTTTTTGTTGCAAATGTTACATAAGGAGAGAGGCACCTTAAATATTCTATTATGTAATATACAGCATTGAATTCAATAATTATATAAAAACCAATCTGCCTAGCCTTTTACATTATGAGGCACGGAGGAGTCTCGGTATATAAAGATAGTCACCCATCCACAGACGAACACCGGCAAGCGTAGATTAACCTGATGGATCGACCCGTGCGGCTATTATTACTTAGCCACGAACTCTTTCATTCAATAATTATATAGATGCAAGTTATTTAATTTATATTATACGCCCAAAATCACATTAATCATATTATGAAGCATCGCCATCGAAACTCACATGCAACTCTGCAAACCCTTTTACCAAAACAAGTTGCAGTAAACCCAAGTAACTCGAGAAACTGAACTCCGTCCCATAAACACTCTCCGTCTAATTAAGTGATGCAGGTTCGACTCCCGTTTGAATACAACTTCATCGGTCAGCCCGACTTGGACTTAGAACTGAAGCCTGAACTTTAAGTTGAAGTTACAAAACGTGTGCAAGTTGCGTTTGATCTTGGAAATTAATTAATTTGTGTATTTCGTGATAGTTTGTTGAGATTCATGTAGGTATCGTGTGTGTTTATTCCACTTATCATTTGTTATTTTCTTAGGTATGTATTCAAAGTTGTTTCTATGACTTTTATAAGATGGCTTCTTTTGTGTAAGTTGCGTCACAGACAGTCTACGAAACGGTGACCAGCACCCCAAGTTGAAAACGTATTCACAATCCACATATTATTATTTTTTTAACCACAACGGGGAAGCTCTTGGTTTGGCTCTTCCCTGATGGTAAGTGATGTTCAGGCCGAAGGTGGAAGCGAGCTTCACCCAGAATCCTCAACCACAGAGGAACTGGCTATCTTACCTCTAACTGCCGGAACACAACAATGCCGTTAACATTGTTGTTATGTAATCCACCACGCGGACCCACCGCGTGGTGGATTACATAACAACTGTCCTCTCATACCTATTCAAACTGTACATTTTTGAAAACTTTGTAAACCCATTTATTTTTAAAAGAGTAACCAAGAGTTTCTTGCCGGCTCTTCTCC
This sequence comes from Eupsilia transversa, assembly GCA_914767815.1. Classification (NCBI taxonomy): domain Eukaryota; kingdom Metazoa; phylum Arthropoda; class Insecta; order Lepidoptera; family Noctuidae; genus Eupsilia; species Eupsilia transversa. The sequence goes on from OU611889.1 coordinate 1,277,435, forward strand.
ATAGGAAACGACCAATTGGAACCGTGCACCTAGCTTCTGACGTTTCATAAGTGCCCATGTAGGTTTATGTGAAATAAAATATTTTGATTTTGCATTAATATTTAATAAAATAAAGAAATCACCATGTTTTATCAACCTTAAAAACCGTGTGAAGCAGAGCCGGTTGCCAGTAGTTAATAAATAAATACTTTTGAAACAAATAAAAAAGTTGTAAAAGAAAATTCAAAGGAAAGAGAAACCACAACATACATGATAACGGTCGTCGCGCAAAAACGTGTAACGTGTATTCTGTATAGATGCTATCTGCGTATACGTCTTTATCTATCCAAGTCACTGGGCTCGCATTAACTCGTCAAGCTCCCGGGTACAGGAGCTCCCAGGGGGATAATGTTAGCTGTTTTTATTAACGTACATTTTATATTAAACTAGCTTTTCCCCACGGCTTCGCCCGCATGGAGGTCGGAAAATATCTCACGAGAACGTACTACCAGGATGAAAAGTATCCTATGATTTAACCCAGAACATGGAAACAAACAATCTCACATAAAAGATATTACTTAGGATAGGCAAAAAATAAATTATTAGCCGAGGCTAAATATTTTAATTTTTTTTTAAATAGCTCTGCTAATAACACCTCCTCTTTTTTAAATTCGGTTAAAAAGCCAGATACAGTTCTGTATTCCCCACCTACCTTTTACAATCTAATGACAGTTATGTTAAAGTGAAACATACGCACAACCGCCATGTTTAGGGTTCCGTACCCAAAGGGTGCCAACGGGACCCTCATTATCTGTCACAGGGCTGTATCGTTTGAACCGTAATAGGTAGACACTTGTGTATTTTGCCCACAGTCCTTTCACAGAATGCCCACTATCATCGCTATAACAATAAAAATATAATAAAGTAAAAAAATTAAGAGGATCCCCCCATACAAGAAAAATGTTTTTTTTAAACTGTATGATAACCTAGTATTTTTTTACAGCATTTAAAAAAGATGTACAGTTAAATATTGTTCTGTGGTACGGAACCGTCCGTGTGCGAGTTCGACCCGCTTTTATATTCCAAGATCCCTCCGCCGCCGGTGTATTATTTATCTACACGTCACTGAGTAAGCATTACCTCATCACCGCGTTTTTTTCGTGTTAGGGAAGACAGTCTTCAGGGAAATTAGTCTATGGAGCCGGTAGTGATACGAAAAGTGCAGTTACGAGGTTTTTGTTTTGGAGCGAAGTGGGAGTTTAAAGTTAAGTTTACTTGTTTTTAATAACTAACTTTTTAATATACACTAATTACAATATACAGAGTGGATTTTTGAGATGGGGCAGCAAGGGCAGCTACCGTAACGCGTTTTACCTACAGGAAAATGGTTTTAGAAGACTGTCCTTAACTTTTTGAGACATTTTTATCTGCATTCACAGATTTTGAAAAAAAATGTACCTACAGTCAGCAAGAAAATGGGCCGTTTTCACAAAAACTTTTTTTGATGTCAATGGATCCTGTTTCTTATAAGGATCAAAAATCTCTATTGGACGAACTGAGCTTTGAGTACTAGAAAAGTCAGAAATCGCAATAAACTTTTCCCATATATTTCGTAGGCAATGAGACTCACCAGTTATGTTTAAGTCCCATGTAATAGTGGGCGAGCCTATTGCCATCAACCTGGCATAAACTCAGACTCCGGGCTGCTACTGCGAAATTTGGGATGGAAAAACCCAATATGACTTTGCCCGACCTGGGAATCGAACCCTGAACCAGGCTCAGAAGTAGCGCTTGGTACCACTTGACTAACGGAATACACGACTGCGATTCTGAGGGAATTCCCGTATTTTTAAGAACGCTCGCATTCGCATCTCATTCGCAATCTGTCAAAAATACAATCAATTGACCAACATTTTTCACAAGTTTGACTGATTGCTAATTTTATGTGAACGTTTCTTATGTAAGAGAATTGGCCTTCTTATGTCTGATGTTCGCTGTACGACTCCTAGCGCCCCTAGCGGCGCGAAGTGAAAGGGCGGGCGCAGTGGCATGGCTACAAGCAGGCGATGGTAAGTCCTGCCGTGCGCCATCTGGCGGCGGCAGGACCGAAACACCGACCTCTTGACACTTTAAAGGTGCCTGTAATTGGTTTTATTGCAATAAATGCTTTGAGTTTGAGATTTTAGGTACACCTCCATTACCAAAATACAGCAAGAACAGCCATTCTTTCTCACAAGCAATAAAGATCAACTCCTCAAGCTCACCCAATAAAGATATAAAGGCAATTAAATTAAATAATTACCCTGCGATAACACAAAAGACTTCAGTCATTAAAACAATACAAAATAAGGAATAAAATAAAACAAAATAACTTTAAAAGTTTTTACTACTTATGTATAATAAAGTTTTTAGAGGGGGGTCATAAAAACTCATTTAATTGCACGTAAAAATCTCACCGGTCGGCTGTACCGATAAGTATGCGGATCGCGTATTTGCATAGTTATCTGCGAGATGGTATCTTGTGACCAAATTTTTAAGTACTAGCACGTTCGTATGGTTGTTAGGATATCTTTATTTGGAAGAAATATATTTTTATGGTCAGTTTATTTTTGGTTAAGAGTTGTTTCATTGTGGTGTTTGTTTTTTGTGATTTAGTCATCATACTGTAGTTATCAGCACGTAAACGTTCATAACTGAACATTGTCGTTGGCATATTCTGTTTTAACACTTGTATACATACGAGATTATTTTATAACCCTAAATTCTTATTGAGTGTTAAGTTTAATGACATGGTGTATTCACTCATCCTGTATAGAAAAGGGAGGATTATCCGACCAGGCGGGTGTTTTGTGTGGTCGGCAACTGCCCAACGATTGATGTCGGGAAGTCTTATATATGTTGATCGTGCGGTAAACTCTAATTGCGCGATGCAAGATTTCTGTGACGTCAGGTCTTTGATGTGTTTGTAGTTCGGCATGTGGCGTTGTAGATGTTACCTATATATTATTTACCAATCAGCAAGATGCCAAATTGAGCATTTTCTATTTCAATACTCAGTCAAAAAAGCGAAAACTTTTCTAGGATTTGTTGACGTTTCTTCAATCCCGTTGTGACAAAAAAAAAAACTTACATCTTATCTTCTTCATTTTTACACAGATTTAAAAACATAATTTATAAAACTGAATAGACTCAATATTTGCGTCATACAGACATACAATTTATAACATTCGTATCAATATCAACGAAGATTGAAATAACGTTATTGAGCGCCCACACAGTCTGCACAAGTGAATGGATGTATTTTCACATTTATCAAGGTAACTTTTATATGACATTGGTTGGTTTAAATTACAGTAGAAATATGAATAGATTTAAGCCATTTTAATTTGAGTTTTAGATTTAAATGTAATAGAAATTTATACAGTCTTGCAATAATTACTGCTGAGACTTATAAATCCCTTATGAGTCAAACGGCGACTCTACAGGCTGACTTTGAAAACATGCGACAAAATTTAAAGAAAGAAAGAAGAAAGAAAGAAAAATAGATTTATTTGTCACAGAAACACGTGCATACAGAAAAATGGGTAGATACTCAGAAAAAGGGGCGGAAAAGGGGGTTTTCTACCCATCAAAGTGAACAACTTTTAACATGGAACCAACTAAGAATTCGCAAAAAAAAAAATCGTCCTTCTTATACAAAATTATCGGGTATACCTTTATACAGGAAGGTCGATGTTTTTTTGCGAATTCAAATTTGGTCCTGTAGTTAAAGTTGTTCACTTTGATGGGTAGAACACCCCCTTAAATTTTGTCCCATGTTTTCAAAGTCAGCCTGTATAGTACAATCAGGTAGATTATAAACTATCGATTTTTATGAGTTATTTGCCTTTACAATATTTCGCCAGTTTACAACATGGTGAGAAGTATTATAAACTGATGGCGTTTTGAATTATCCTTTATTATTAATTATAATGACATGTTTCCTTTAGCATATCTTATCGGATCCAATAACCATAAAAAATTGAGTATTGCATCAGAGATTGGCTGCTTATAGCTGCGAGTATTTGCCTAGCCTATAAATAGTTTTTCCAGGTCTAAATGTATCTAAATGTAGGGAGATCGTCACAAAGTTTCGTCAGGCACATCATGGCAGGACGAAGACAATGAGCAATCAACTGAAGGAGGAAAGTGTATTCACAATTCTTTAGAAATTCTAGTTTGTTTAATTCTCCACCAGCACGCGTAGCATAACGAGTTTTTTTCGACGGAAAAATGGAAAAAATTACAGATTGTGATTGTTTGTCTGTTATTTGGCCATTTACCAAATACCAATTATCACCGAATGACTCTATAATTATCTGTCCTCAGATTTTTCATGCAACCCCACCAAACTTCAGTTTCAATGTCTCTGAGTCACGTCGACGTCACAATTTTATTACATACCAGCTTTTGCCCGCGGCTTCACTTGCATGGATGTCGGAAAATATCCCACGTAAACGAAGGTACTCAAATACCCTATATGTTAATCCAGGTTATAAACTATCTGTGTGTCTAATTTAAGCCAAATCTGTTCAGCCGTTATTGAGAAAATCCGGAAACCAGACAAACTGAAAAAAAAAATTGTTACTATTTTGTTATGTGTACCTATAAATAATTACAGATGTTCAATGACTAAAGTGTTAATCCTTAACATTTCAGGACTTGCTTGTACTTACATACATCGCTATCACACGCGTTGGTACAATTCGTCCGTCACACAGGCTGCGCACGCGCCGGAGCGTAAGGATTTTTGTACGATCCTCGCTTTGGGTAAAGCTCTTTATATACTGTGTTGACCTGTCACTTTGGCGTCCACTTGTGGGGTCAGCAGAGAGCCTTAGTTTTTACATAACATAACATGCCAGTACCCATACTACACCCACATTTCGCCAGTTATTTTTAAGTTCCATATAATAAGGGTTGAGCCTATTATCACACTCCGGGCTACTGGTAAATTCATAATGGACAAACACTAACACTTAGGTTAGTTCCTTTATACTATTGTTTATAAACAAGTTTCTATCTGACCAGACAGCTATGTCGCTGGGGAGTTTGTTGCGCCACTCTTCTTCCCAGCTAAACCACTAGGAAGTGGTGAAGGGCGGGCGTTTTGGTGGACCGTCTTATGTAATTTTGACGTTCAAAAAGTGCTGATTCTCAACCTAGTTCATGACTTTTGATTTAGATTTTTTATTTAGATGTGTTTATTTTTGAAAATAGTGGCACATAAGGTGGACTTAAAGCCACAATGTAAGGCCATTCCTGTGCGTGATCTTCGCGTAATCCCAAAATATTGTCTACTGCCAGTAAAACACACGCCTCTCAATTATAGCACTGTGATAGAAGTCTTAGATAGCACCTAAATTGAATTGATTAATTTTAAACCAAAATCAAAAGTCATTTAATCAAACTAGGCTGAGAAACAGCACTTTTCGAACGTCACGTGATCTTGCAGCGAGCCCAAGAGAAGGCTATAAATGGCTTCAATGTTGATTTTATGTTGATAGATACCTACTAACCACAACCACAAATCTGCCTGAAAAGGGCCTGTAGCAGCTTATGGGAAGCCCCATGTATGCAGTTAAGATCCATGACCTATGGTTATAGTGGCATTGTGCCAAAAAGTCATCGAACTATCAAATTAATAATTTACATAAATAATTAATTGGTTGTATTTTTTTTTTCGCATTTACAACACGTGTCAACAGGAGCCTATAAGCTGCTTTATTAAACACCATCTATCGTCAATATGTGACAATTTTGTAATTTTTTGACAAATATGACGCACTGTCAGTTATATTTAATAAGCCCCAGGTCTTACAAAACCCTCGTTTTATCCCCCAAAAAATGGCTACTCAAAATCAGAATTTCAACATCGAAATCCAATGTAAATTCGCTCTAACACCATTCGGACAGAACAATGCATGCTGCAATCAACAATAAAAAAAAGAAAAACGCATATCTTTCAAAATACATGAAGGCTCCATACAATTTGTTCCGCGACGCGTGACCAGACGGACCTTAAATTATACATGTACCGACCAAAATGGCTGTAACTGTCAAAAGAATTATGTTTGCATCGAGGTTTTTGCTGATCTTTTTTGCAGATTTCAAAGGTTAGCTGAAGGCAAAATTCTGGATATTTTTATAATGTTCTATTGAAATTTATTTTTTACTGGCCTCCTCTTTCGTGGCACACTTGGGCAACGGACCCCCGCCATTCCCACTACTTCCATTTTTCGCGAGCCCGCGCGTCCTCCTTCCAGGTTTAACGAAACCTATCCAGCTCGCCATATCATCTCTTTTGAATGTTAGCCCTCATAAAATCTTGGGCATGAGTCAACATCCTAATACCCTTATCTCAATTCATTTCGGGTCAGCGCAGTATGGCGTTAGCCTTGGACATGAGAGAAAATTTAAAAAAAAGCAATCCATTCCTCAAAATTCAATACAATCAAGCAAGTTCCACTGTATAGAATAATGCTTACAGTGGAACTTCTAACTGATGTGATTCTGAAGAAAAAGTTTCCAATAACTCTAGGAGAAATTCTGGCAAGCAGCAGATCTGGAAACTGAGTATCTGAGCTATTCCTGTCTACCACAATGTCTTTTTGAAGAACAAGTTCTCTTACGAAAGAGTGTCTTACACGATCATATTATTGGTTCGCTAGTTTCACCGCAGGTACGTTACGCACAAATAAAACATGGATTTCCTTTTGACCATTCAAGTTTTTAAACAGTCTTGTTGCAGCCTCACTTGCTGCCACAAGCTCGGCTTCTGTGGTGCTGTTGACAACTAAAGCTTGTCGTCCATCCAAGAGATTGCACCTCTATAAAATTAGCACAATTATTATTGGTTAGGAGAATTTGCACTATGAACATAAATTATTCCTCTTGATATTGTTCCTTTTATAAATCTCATTATGCGCTTTACCATACACCAATCACTTGTCAGTGTCACCAATTGTTAATTCCAAACTCCATTAACGTGTTGAACCACGTTCAAAGAACTATTAAACATCCTTGGAAATTCCCTCAAAGGCCTTCATTTGAATAAAAAAATATACAGGCTCACCATATCTGTGGCGGTTCCCGGATCCCCCGACCGCACTCCGCAGACCTTGAGCGACAGACAGACGAGCAGACAATAGGCGATAAGGGAAGCCTGCGGTTGGCCATCGTGAAAACCGATGACTTCTCCATACAACATAATCATGGACAAGAATACTGAGTGATATGGAGGAGGCATTATTTTTTTCATCTGATAGTGTCTGCCAAATGTTGTAAGTCATAATGAGATAAAGCATAGTTTTTTTTTTATGCCTGATGGTAAGTGATGATCAGGCTGAAGGTGAAAGCGAGCTTCACCCGGAAACCCAAAAAGAGGAACTGGCTATCTTACCTCCTACTGCCGGAACACAACAATGCTGGAAACATTGTTATTATGGCGACAGACTTATATAAGATGGTGGTAGTTAGCCAGGCGGACTTAAAACCAGCCCTACCACCAACCAAACCGAGCAGAAAATGTTGCCCCCACTGGGAATCAAACCCGGGACCTCTGGGTTTAAGACAGGTGGTCTAACCACTAGACCACAGAGGCGGTTTACATGTTTGTACTATTTTAAATTGTAAGACCTGTTATACCATGTTTTGAGCAAATAAATATATTATATTATATTATATTATATTATATTATATTATATTATATTATATTATATTATGAAACGCACTTACTGAAAAGCATTCATTATTTAAAATAGAAACTTTACTCTGAAAATATTTTACTTATATTCAGTAAGTGACACAATAAAGAGCAGTTTTTTTTTTCTGATTTCGGGTCAAATCGGAATCGTGATGAACTGGGAATAACTCGTCCCTTTCATTTAATATTTCACCGACGAAATTTTGTTTTTAACCCCCGACGGAAAAAGAGGGGTGTTATAAGTGTGTATCTGTGTATCTTTCTGTCGTAGCTCCCAAACGGCTGAACCGATTTTGATTATTATTTTTTTGTTTGAAAGGTGTCTTGATCGAGAGTGTTCTTAGCTACAATTCAAGAAAATTGGTTCAGCCGTTTGAAGACTGGTCTGTTCTAGTTGATGATTGGATGTGCGCATCTTCCACAGGTCTGTACGATTCGAAATATAGTATTCTGTTACTTCAATGATATTAGAAAAACATAGTAACCTTGAACCGATACTGCAGCATCACCTGGAATCGTGTCGGGGGTTATTTAAATGTTTAATTTTAACTTTTTAGAACTGTGATATCCATATTTCCTACATCCACACTATTGGTTTTTTATTCACATACATCTTTATGATGTGCTGTCAATTATTACTAATCTTCAATGCGCTGGCAACGCGCCAAAGTGCGAAAAACAGCATTCACGAGCATTATTAGCTATTTGTATGCAAAACCCGTTAATGTTGTCCGTCTGTACGTGATCGAGACAGAAAGCGTCCCAGCTTCAAAGCTAAGCGAGAGATGAGCGAGGGCGGAGATGAAATTGGAATGTCATTTTGATTTGCATGTGTTTTTAAAGTAATTTAACTGCCTTGTTTTGTAAGTGCGGATGCATGGGAGATTAGCAATTTTGTTTGTGAATATGAATGTTATGAAAAAATTTAGACGAAATAAATTATGGAGAGACTGTGTTTAAAATAAGGATAGGTACCTAAATGTAATTTTTCATTATGAAGAAGTGTTTTTTTTTATAATAACTGCGTCTATGTTTTATTATAATATTCCTAGTAACACGTTGATCCTTTTTTATTTATTTATAGTTAATTAAAACGGCACAGGTCCAATTACATTAATTAACACAGAATTATAAAGATTAAAATAAAATAAGCATTCAAATAACATACAATACAAAAATTTAATTCAAATTCAAGATATACAATTCGTGGATAAAATTATTATCCCTATCAAAAAAAAATAAAAAAAAAATATTATCCTTATAGCTATCAGACCATAACAATGACTACTGATGTGACAGACACAATATCTTAATTGGCAAGATACCCATGGACACATCGTAGCTTCAAAAAAATTCATGACGTCAGCTTTAAAGACGTCCACTGCTGAACATACGCGTCCCCCAAAAAGGTTGTGGTTTTCTAATTCACTTATGAGTTACTTTATGGTGTACTCATGGGGATTTGTGGCTTACGAAATTATGTAAATCTGATTTAATGGGTACATACCTGTTTTGGATTTATGAGGTAGATAGGGAGAGTCAGAAATTGTTGTGTAATTAAAAATATAATAATATTATAGGTACGTCTGCCAGCCTTTATGAATTGAATTGAATTACTAGTGTTGTGTATGTAATGTGAATGTGTGAGTGTTTTGTGTCTATTATGAGTCAGAGATGATCTAAAAAAAAATATGTTTTTTTTCTTCCATTCTTTCATGGTTTAGGCTCAGGAATAAGCGACCTCGTTTTGACTGACTTTCATGTCGAATACGGGTAGTCACCCCATCCGGTTAGACTGGGTCCAGTTAGCCACACAGTAGGAAAAAGGCTAGGCAAATAATGATGAGGGGACTGCGAGGTAAAAGTGCATCAGTAGGTAACTTAGCAAATCCAGAATGAAAACACCAGCCCAACTTTCATAAACAACACTAATTCCTGCAGCCATAATTCCGTACGTCACCCTCCTTTCGATACTGAAATTCAAAGCGTTATATTTTTACGAGGGGCGCACTCGCGGCCGCCATTATCGCCGCGTCGGCTTTGATGGCACATAAACCGGACGCAGCTGTAGCACTAGTGCTGGCAGCGAGTACTGGCATGAAGGGAAAACTTGAGAAAATTTGTGTGCCAGTCAAAAGTGTTGGTTTAGTAAAGGATGGATTTTGTAGAATATGTGCATGGATGAAGATTTTTTATGTTCGGTCTGATGTACTGTCAGTGGCATTTGCCTTTTATTGTATGGTACTATGTCATGCGCACAGTATTGTATAATTATCGCTTGTATAAACAGCGAAGGAAAACATCCTGAGGAAACCGACATGCCTTTTTTTTTGGGTGGGAAATTATCAAATAACTTCTCTCGCTCTGGGCAGAGCGTGTCAGACTATTACTGACTAAAACCTACCCGTGTTCCTTCAGTTGCCTGTGTGTTGCCAGGGGCCACGGTATGCCTATCGGCCTTTCCCGCAACCCTGGCAGGTATCGGCCATAGCGGGCCCCGTCAGTGATGCTGACATCTCTTTGAGGCGCGCGTGGAACACAACGCGCCGTGGACCCGGGCCTGGTCCTTATCGGGGGCGAGCTACCCATTGCACCGCCCGCAAGCCCTCGCCTACGGAGGCCGGGAATCGGCCTGGGAAAACCGGTCTGAGAGATATTTCTCGACGGCATTTTGAAATGCCGTCGAGAAATATCTCTCAGGCCGGTTTCCTTCAAGTCAAGGCCAGGGGCCAAGTCAAAGCCCCATGGGCGGCATAAAATCTCAGACGCCATGTTAGTTAATAACCACACAAAAAAGAAAGAAGAGCCAAAAATATCTCGGAACTAACTAGTACAAGAAATAGACCCGTTCCTATGTTCTGAGAATTACTTACCTAAAATATTAACTGGTCCAACCTTTATTATATTCCCATCGCTCCTGCCACGTCCCTACGCGTATCGTATATATTTCTAAAGAAGACATAACTCTTAATATTTTCCGCTATTTTACAACCTAACAGTATTGAATAATCTTCGTCAAATATTCACATCGTAGCTTCAAAAAAGTTATGCTTTTCTAATTCACTTATGAGTTACTTTATGGTGCAGTCACAGGAGATTTGTGGCTGAGGAAATTATGTAAATCTGATTTTGTGAGTTCATACCTGTTTTGGATTTGTTTATGTAAATCCGTAAATCGTTGGGTAGAAAAAAAATACCTATACATATAAAGTATTTTTGCCTGCCTCTATGTTTCTCTTTTTCTCATTTATACTTCCGGGTTTAAGCACAGGAATAAGCGTTCCCGACTTCCAAACTACTCAAGCAATCACAAAACTTACACGTGGGCAAATGGTTTGATAGCCGTTTCCACTAACACCTGGAGAAACTATCGCTAAACAGCTGAGTCAGGAGTCATATGCAGAAGGCGGTCGTCCTGAGTACGGCACGCAGTGTAAACCCGCGTTTACGCCAAAGTAACATGTATTAATTGTACCTATTGTTTCATCTGACTTCGTTTACCATATATACCTAAAACAACTTGTAGAAAACTGCCACAAATATAAAAAAATTGAACAAAATCGTTAACAAAACATGTCTTAAACAATGTCAATACATATTTATGATCCATTTGTTATGATCATGACAAGTTTAGGACGAGTAATATTACAAGTAACGTAGCAAAAGGAGTATGTAAGGATCGTTGCAGGTGGCATTCTATAGTTTCTGCTAACCCCCATGGGAAAAAGCCGTCAGTTTAGTATGTGAGTATTTCAAAAGTTTTGTTAAAAACTAAAAATGTATGTGCGTAAAAGCATAGTGAAGAGGTTTGGATCCCTAACCACCGCTAGCCAATATCTACCTCACTGCGGGCGGAGCACTTCATTTAAATTAAAATTTACTCATTCTTAAAAGCTACTTAAAATAATGTATGCACAATAAAACGCTAGCAATCATACTAACAGGCATAAAACAGGAAGCACAGAGTTTGCGCATGCGTCGAATGCGACTCGTTTATAAATATCGCACTCTCACCTTCGCTTCTTGGCCAAAATTATCACGCTGTTGGTATGCGGTATGCGTCATGAGAGGTAGCGGGGCGGGTGGTAGTAAACAAACTTAAGATACCGTAAAAATCAACATTAATCTAAATAAATAGGTCGTTGTGGTAATACGTCGAATTTTATTTTAGAACCCCCTGCTGTCAGGCAAGTTATTTGTGAAAATAGAAGAGATATTAGTGTATTTTACTACAAGTTATATAGAATGTGGGAGCGTTTTATTGTCTCATTGAAGTGTGCTTCGGGGTCTGGTTTGTTATAGTTTATTTATGACATGGAATTTAAGACATCTTTTAGTAAAGTGTACTCAATTTTTTAAATAATAACCAGTTCTTTATGAGGAAGACCCCCATTTTATTTGCATACTAGCTTCTGCCCGCGACTTCGTTCCCGTGAAATATCTTGTTCTCCGACCCACCCCATCGCACCCCGTCGCATAGCATGGCATAGTTTTCGCTTAGCGTTCTTTCTGATTTTTTTTCTTATTACTCGGCTCCTAAGAGTCCTAGCTTGATATTGAGGCTATTCAATATAGTGTTCCTCAAGAAATGATTATATAAATAATACACGAATGGGCTATCAAATGCAAATCCAAGTGGTAGTACCAAAAGTTAGCGCGTTCAAACAAACAAATAAAAAAAAACTCTTCAGCTTTATTATTAGCATGTATTTATTGTATAGTAGATTTATAAACAGAACTTTCAGAATTTTACAATAAACACTGAAGAATGAATAAATATAAAGGATGTTTCTATTAAAACCCGCTTCAGCTTATGCCTTGTTCCAAGGCCAGAGTGCAACACACTGAAGCGTTTGGCCATGACTCTACTAAGGCCAGTTGTCTTAACACATTTTCAAATGAAATACAGTGGTTTTTATTTTATTTTATTTTCAAGAATTGTGCAGTAAGTTATGAATAGCAAAAATGCTTAATGGCTTCAAAATTATTCTGAATCGTTTAATTTCAGCATATGCATGTAGTTTTAGCAATATTTCAACACTTACGCATTCGATCATGAATAAAGGAAAGGGGTTTCTGCATGATACCTACTGACTTATCGTCCAACTGCTGTCAATGGTTTACTATAGATACACCTCTGCCTTATCCTTCGTGGATTACAGGCGTGATGTTGTGCGTGTGTGTGCTGTTAATCCAAGCTACGCTTTTCAGACAGAATAAAAGTAATCAGGTCATGACAGCCTTGTTTTAAGGTCTAAATACAAAACACTGAAAGGTTGGTTTCTTACTGTACAAACGCTAAGAATTGCCTTATACTGCAAATGTCTTCGTAATTAATATTTAACACCTTTTTCTACAGAATGATTAATTAATAATCAATCAAACTTCATCATATTCTCAGAAACAGCCCGCTCTCGCGTCTGTCTTAAATTCAAACGCCGAGTGCAATACACCGATGCGCTTGGCCATGACTGCTCTAAGGTCAATTGCATTGCCAATTTTATTCATAGCATATTTTTAAATAGGTAATTGAACGCCAAGACGTCTACTAGAATACCCCGCTTCAGTTTATGCCTCGGTCCAAGGCCAAAGTGCAACATACTGGGCCGTTTGGCCCTGACTGGGCTAAGGCCAGTCGCCTTGTGGTCACTAAATGAGATAGATACTTAGCAAGTACTAATGCTCTTTTGACTTTTAAGATGCGCGGAAGTTCAGGTTACAATATCGGTTTTTAAGCTGTGTTCAGAGATTTTTGGCTTAATGAAGATAGGATCTTTTTTTTACCATATTGACTACCAACTTAAATTGTCATTCTGTGGCAGAAGTATGAACTGGCTATATACACGGCAACTTGACGTAGTGTGTCAATTTGATAAATAATTTGTTTATCTGAATATACTTAGATATATAAAAATGCCAAGTCTTCTTTAGAAAACTTCAACCCTTAGTACAAGATAGAAATGAATTCCGAGAGTTATTGTTTGTCCTGGGTTCGATTCCCGGGTCAGGCAAAGTATTTTTAGGTTTTCCTTCTTGAATTTCTCAGTAGCAGCCCGGAGTCTAGATTTGTGCCCGGTTGATGGCAATAGGCCCCGGTTACAGGGGACTTATACAACTGACGAAATGTAGATATACTATACACCCACTTTTGCACACCTCTGCCCAACCCTTCAGGAAATACGATCGTGATGTTATAATTATGTAATTATTGTTTTAAGAAAATAAGGCAATCACGAAATAACATCGAACCATGGAATTTTGCTAGAACTATGCCATAGAAGAAATTAAATCGTTACTTGCAAAATGAAACTTCTTCCAATCCAAAACACATCACATGCAAATGTACGCACAATACCATAGCACGTTTAAAACATTAGGTACAACTAAAACTATTAATTATGCCATTCATACCACGTCCGTCGGCTATTTAGAAGCGATTACTTCGACGCCACTCCTCAAACCAGGTTGTTAGACCCATTCGAAGTCATTGGTACATATATAAGTGTACAGCCTTCATCATTTCCTGTTTCCGGAGCATTTTCAATTATTTGTAGCCGACCTTTTGTTTTAGAGGCCTGCGTTTGTACTTATCTAATGTAAATCATAGGACTAGTTTACTGTATGATTGTAAACGAAGCGAAAGGAATATGTAAGGATCGTAGCACGCAACCTTCTGTGATTATTCTACTAAAAAGTTTGTTAGGAAATGTACTTCGAACTGCAGGCATAGCACGAGCACAATAGAGACGCGTTTTGTCGACGGAAGAATAGACAAAATGCCAGATTCTGATTGTGTATCTGTCATTTTGTCTATTATTCCGTCGACAAAACCTGTTTCTATGTACTGGAAAAACCTATTCTAAAGCTATCCATCGGAATGAGGAACAGGGTGTCAAGTTCACTCATCCTCCCTAAAAAAGGGAGGATCCTCTGACCAGACGTTGTTGAGGCTGGGGGGCTACCGCCCTCCGATTGATGACGGGACGTTGTATATGCTGGTCGTGCGATAAACTCTGCTTGCGCGATACAGGACTTTTGCGCGACATTAGTGTGATGCGTAGTTCGTAGGTGGTGATGTAGATGCCGCCACATTATCATAGCAATAATATGCATAATATTAGTGGGTAGGTAGGTATATGTTCCTATGGACAAAAGCCATGTTGTGCCTACCCCAAATAAAATTGGATGAGGACAGGAAAATGACAATGATGATGATCAGCGGTTGCTATAACCACAACACTTGGAAATTTGAAATGCTGTACTAGCAGATAAAGGAGGCTACTCTTGCCAATATCTTCTTGAAAGACCCCATGTTAGTTGTTCACAAAAACCACTTCACATCATCCGTTTAGCCTTTTCCAAACTATCTTGGGGTCGGCTTCCATTCTAACCGGATGCACCTGAATACCAGTATTTTACATGGAGCGACAGCCTATCTGACCTCCATAACCAAGTAATTGGGTAATACGATACCCCTTGGTAAGACTAGTTGTCAGACTTTCAGGCTTCTGATTGTGCTTTCCGAGAGACGAATAATTCTCGGTATGTAAAGATGGTCACCCATCCACGGACTAACCTCAGCAAGCGTAGCTTAACTTGATAGATCGAGCCGTACGGTTGTTATTACTTAGCCACGAGCTCCTCCACTAGTAGTTATAAAATGGCTTGGTTATTTTAGGAAAGCTTGAGAGCTTTTAAATAATACGGAAAATGGAAAGTCCTGTCCATAATCTCTGCCAAGATCAGCATTAATGTCTCAGTGTTTACTTGAAACTCTCGCCCATATTTAACAAGTTCAGTCCACATTTAACAGTCAAGGGTTTTGCTTTTAACTTGAAGATAATGTATGTTAATTTGTTGATAGCGAGTATCCTTGGGAGCTGGCGATGCCCTCGGAATATGTCTCGAAAGTAAACACTGACTCAGTGAAGGATTTTCACGTGTGGCAGTGAATTTTCGTGTCCTTTTAGTCGTTTTTAGGTGAGGAATGAAAGTTCTGAGTATGTTTGTTTATTTATTTAAGTCTGTTAATGGAAGAAATACTGTTCGTGATAATTCAGGTTCTTTGCACTAACAGGTTTTCAGCAATTTTCAACCAACATAATATCTACGTTATTCCAATGATTTACTACTAGTACATAGGTACATATAGCTAGACGCTAAGTGCTCAGCGTCCAGCTGTATATATGTATATAACGCTTAGCCAAAGTACGTGGTAAATAACGTGTAATTCTATTTACAATTAAGTCTTTTTGTTTACAACGAAAATGCTAACAGAAAAATTCAAAATTTATATAACATTTTGTCAGTTATAAGATAAACTGACTCATTGACCTAGAGGAGTGTTTTCACTAGTGGCAAAATGTTAAATATTTTTTTTTAACTAAACTTAACAGCCAGTTGTAGAAACGAACGTTAACTTTTAAAGGTGTCATTAAATACTAATCTACCATTAACTAGTTTTACATTGTTGCAGAAAGCAACAAACAATACACTCGATTTTAATGGTTTCATGAAATTAATTAAATCATTAGCGTGAATGGGGCATTAATTTTTGTATTTGTGCAACTGGGTGCTAGATATCTGCTAGATAATCTACAACCTCAACAGAAAAACAATGACACATCATACAAGGATTTCCACATGTCACTATACATTTTCATCCAATTAAAGTTTAGACAACATAATGGTTATTTTCTCCATGTTTCACTCTTCTGCCTAACCCAGGAATGCCTCTCATCTTGAGCCAATTGTGACTCAACTGACAACGTTTATGCTTATTGTGAAGTTAAATCTTATATGTTATGTCTTACAAACATATGGTTGTAAACGGAATTAATGTCACAACAGCACCTAGTATCAGTTGTAAGTTGCCTGTTTATCACATTACATTTAGGTTTTATTACATGCTTTATTTTTGTACATATAACGTACATATAACGTTTGTTAATGGACACTGGGGTTTTTTTAGGCCACAGATAGACCATGACCTGGGTTAGGATACTTGCACGCGGGCGAAGCCCCACGCAAAAGCTAGTCGAATAAAATCGACTCTAACTTCATTAATATTCCAAAAACTTTAAGTGCAAATAACGTTTTTTTCGAACATTCATAACCAAAGAATTTCAAAGGAGGTTCGCAGAACAGTGCTGTCACCGACAATGATACGGCGCTAATTTCCCGCCGGCCACTTTAATTACCCGCATTAAGTTCCATTGTTTCTGCAACTGGAAAAAGTATCTTTACTTAGATTCAATTGGAGTAAATGTTAATTTGCGTACAATATTTGGATACTAGAATAATCGAACAAAACTAATTCTTTTGACTTTCCGTTACAAAAGTTGACTTCCGTTCCAGTCGATAAGTTATTTACCTTTCGACATTTTTAGCCCTTTAAGACAATAAAATATGATTTATATAAATATAATACTTCTCGATAATTAAAACACATTTTTCGCATTTTCCCCGGAACCGAACCTGCACCCTCGGTTACCCCCACCACCATGCACAATCTCAGCAAAAAATCGTCAGATGATCGCCATCCTTCGAACGGAAATGACGTTTCCTCAATTTAGCAACTAGTGTCTCTGGCTGAATGAAATCCTTTAAAAAATAAACGTTTGTTTTTTTAATTAACACTTAACTTGAACGTTTCAAGAAAATGGAATGGGCTAGTTAAGTTCGGGAAAAGATTTTTTTGAAGATTTAAAAGAATTTGATGGCGTTTTAGTCTTCAGATAGCGTACTTTTTAGTGTGATTATTTTCGCAAATGAAGGTTTGAATAAATATTGTTTAGTTTTCTGCCAGTGTGGATAAATTGCTTCCAACAAATATTTTGCCACGGCTTAGGGAATACTCACACTTTTTCAGCTCTATTCAGCGTTTGCCCATAGAAAACTACGATTTTGTACAAATAAATAAATAAATAATAAATAAATAATCCTTTTATTCAAAAAAGCCTAATACAATTTCTCCATCTCAACCAAAACATACAAGTGCCACTATATTAACAAAACGCTAAGCATTTTTGAGACAGAGTGAACGTCTGTGTCTGTGCTAGTATAAACTGTGTTACAGACACAGGCGCCTTCCTCTTACAATTCTTTGACACGCGTATGAGACGCGTACGCGGCCTTTCAGCTGCGGATAGCTGCAAGGACACTTACGCGTTTCGCGCGTTTTCTATGGGCAAACGCTGAATAGAGCTGAATAAGTGTGAGTAGTCCCTTATCATACAAGTGGGAGGAAGTGGCTGTACTAATGACATTATACATTATATTCTGAAAACACACACTCCAAACTAATTTTTCTCTCAATATAATTAAAAAAAAACGATAGCAAGGCAACAGTCATACTAGCCGTTTTTTTTATTATTTTCTAAAGCTATACCTTGAAAGTTTAGCACAATAATATTTCTCTTTAACGATAGCAATAATTCCACAACTCGCAGAAATACAGCATTACAAAATAAGTCATAATTAATTCCCCACAGTGCTGCGAAGTAACAATATTGTGGCCAAAAATGAAAAAAATACAACCTTAGTGGTAATAGCGTTGTAGCGTTTTAGCGCACAGGGTGTTCGGAAAATGGTAGATCTAAAAGGTCACAGTAACCTGAAAATGAAAGATTAAATTTAGTGCATAAAACACTGTTTTTTTAATGCATAGTATACAACGCCATAGTTGCGGATGTTTTGTACAATTTCGCCACCAAAGTATTTAAACGATTTTTATAAAAAAGCATCTGAGAAACAGGACTGAATATTACTTTAAATAACAAACAGCATTGAGCAAAAAAAAATTGTAAACAACACCTTTGAAGTGGAAATACTGTTTTTTTCCTAAGATATTTTATGATAGGTAGACAGTTTAATACAAATGCATCCTTAGCTACGACTCAAACATCAACCTACCATCCAATGTAACAGCGAATCAATTTTCACGCCTCCCCCTTAAAACCTAGACCAAATATGTTTTTACATTCGGATAGCCCATAACCTTAAAGAATATAAATAAAAAATCTCGAATAACTAAAAAAATATGCACAACGCGAAATTCCGCGGGTATTCTGGTATCAAATAAGCTACAGACATTTCTAAGCTAAGTCAAACAAACACAATTGGTACAGTTTGGTGAACAGCCTGTACAAGTTGACACTAGGGTAATAAATTAAATATAAAAACGCTAACATAAAACAGTCGCACCTCGCTCTACCCACGGTTATGAGCGAGCCGACTCACACCGACCAGTTTGTGAACATTGTGACTGGTAAGGGTAAGCAGAGATGTTCATAACCAATTTGATTGATTACGGTATAGACATTAGTAATTAACACTAAAGCAGTATCTGCTCTTAAACCAAATTCATGTGTGAATCATTTATTAACCACCAACCATTGTACTTACGTGTAGTTCTAGTTAAATCACAAAATATGTGAATGATTACAAAATACAGTTTAATCTAGTACTTTATAATATACACACATCACATAGCCATTTATACAATGTAACAGCGAATTAATTTCCACGCCTCCCCCGTAAGACCTAGGCCAAATATTTTTTGATATTCGCATAGCTCATGACCTAAAGAGGTGCCATAAAGAATAAAAATAAAAAATAAAAAAAAACGCGATTTAAAATTAAAATAAAATTCAAGGTATTTTCGACAGATTGAGAGAACTGAGATTCTACTGCGAACGTTCTTAAAAATACGTAAATTTTACCTCTGATAGACTTACAACATTTATAATTTTAAATGAAGTTTGACGTAAGACTGACTGTAGTGTACATTATATATTATATTATTAGATAATATGTAAACACTATCTCATGGTCACTACTGTCAGCTGTCAGTTCACCACGAATGGCGGGAAAGTTGGAAAGTGAAGTGTGCACGAGAGTCTATGAGCCTGTGTAGTGATATAACCACCTTAAATTCGGGTTAAACAGGATTCTCTCTGACTAGATTCTCACCGACGCGACGTTAACAAGTGTCTCAGTTTTTGAGCTAACACTCCATGTTTCTTGTAACGGGCCGTGTGAGTTGTCAACCCTCAAGGGTCACAGTAAAGATGGCAGCTCCAACATAATACGTAACGTTGTTCTTTATTATTGCTCTAATAAAAGCTTGTGCTAGCTGTTTAGTCCTCGACTTTCATACAAACTTTGCCTATGAGTTTGTTTGAATAATTGCTGTTATTTTAATTTAAATGTTAATTGTAGTTTGTTAGGTGTAAGTGGCTATATTATTAATGGTCAGTGCTTTCATTACAACTAAGTTAGAGACTGCCTCATCTCATTGGTCCAGTGGTCGGAAGCGTGACTGCTTAGCGTGGATTACTGAGTTCGATCTCCAAGTCGGGCAAAGAATTATTCGAATTTTCATTTGGAATTTATGAGTAGCATC
This sequence comes from Eupsilia transversa, assembly GCA_914767815.1. NCBI lineage: Eukaryota > Metazoa > Arthropoda > Insecta > Lepidoptera > Noctuidae > Eupsilia > Eupsilia transversa. The sequence goes on from OU611889.1 coordinate 1,297,564, forward strand.
TTGGAATTTGCGCCCCGTTGATTATAAATTCGCTTTTGTCGTGGGACTTAAAATTTAGTGAAATGTGGGTGTACTCTGCCTAACCCTTCGGGGAAACCAGGCGTGATGTTATGTTAGTGCAAATAGTAGGGTAGTTGGTACTCCTACACCTCTCTCTGCCTTAACCTTTGAAGAATACAAGCATGATGTTATGTTCTGTTAAAGATTTCATTTTTATCTGTGTTTTCACACAAAATGACCAAACCAATAACCAATTTCACTTTTCCTGATCAAAAATCACTGCCTGAAAATGAACTACAATCAGTGTTCACTAGCATTATTTAACTGAAACCAGTGAACCGATAAATTAAAATTAATAAAATAATAATGTATATTTTCAAAGGAATTGTACACGAGTGCAGTGAATACATCGCGTGCTGAGTGCAATGAAAAAAATATTAGTGTCGATTTGCAGTCCGCTATGAGCAAGCATAAAGGCATTCAAAGGTAATAAACAAACAGACAAATGAGTAGTTTAACTCTATCTTATCAACTAATATTATAAATGCCAAAGTGAGTTTGTTCGTTTGTTAAACTTTCACGCTAAAATTGCTGAACGGATTTGGATGAAAATTTGCACATGGGTAGACCATGACATAGGTTAGGAGATAGCATACTTTTTATCCCGATATTCCCACAGGATCGAGACTTACACGGGTGAAACCGCGGGGTGCAGCTAGTCTTCCTATAAATGTGAAAGTTTGTATGTTTGTTACTCAATTACACTTCTATGTCCTAACCCAGGTCATGGTCTACCCATGTGACAAATTTCATCTAAATCCATTCAGCCGTTTTTGCGTTTAAGCGTAACAAACAGACTCACTTTTACATTGATAATAAAAGTAAGGATTTAATGGCATTAGGGAGAAGAGACATTTAAACTCGTCCTTTCACCGTAAAACTTTTCTTTTATAAAAAACAAAAGCTCCGACGCGTCAAATTGGTACTGTTTTATCCGCCAGTTAAATAGTTTTAATTGGTTCTATTTCAGTCTCAATTACTGACTTATTATCTGACCGACAGAGGGCGAGATCACTAATTAGTGAGTATAAATAACCGAGGTTGTCTGGCTACAGGAACATTAGTAGGAAGCTGAATAAATACTAGGTATCTTTTACTTTCTGGAAAATTATCTATGTTACGCGATATATTATAATAGACGAAAATTGGACGCTTCATACAACTTCGTACCACGTCCACCCTCCCAGTCCACAAGGTGAGTGTCTAAAATTTATTTAAAATCCCATTTCAGACACTATCTACATGGTCTTCACAATCATGATCTGACCAAGATTATGTCTCGACTTTAAAAGAGACTGTGACCTCTGAGTTTTGTTTCAGCCTTTCTTCTCAGAGTAGTCAGATAGAAAACGCAGACCTCATCTTGTTTTTAAAATATTATTGACGTGTAAAAGCGTTAGTGCAAACTTATTTACAATTTTGTTTTTTTTTTAACTTTTCCCATCAATGGAATTTGAAGATTTAAAAATATTTTAAAATTTATTTTCTGTGCTGCCTTTCTGGCGGTAATGAAATGTCTAGCTATGAACAACTAGTACCACACAGATGACATGTCTTTATGAACAAGTAGCACCTGCCCGCGACTTCGTCCGTCTTAAATTTAATTTAATGTTTTTACATAAAATATAATGCTACGATACTGTAGCTTCCCATTAGTGAAAGATTCTTAGGAATTGGAATCGAATATTCTCCCTAAATACAAAGTTAAAATTTGTACCTCTTTCACTATTAGTATAAATAATCACCACAGATAATTATTGGATATTATTTTTATTTACTAACAAAATACGCTTGTACTGAGACCCTCAGTTCGAGTTATTAATCGTCAAACACACAATTAAACACAAACTTACAATTAAAGCCTGATAACATACATGAATGTTTGACAAGTCTTCACACATAAGGTACCTACACTAGTTTAAGAAGTGCAGTGAAGACTTAGGTGAAGTGAGCTTGAAGTAGGATGCCAATTCCTATCATCAAGTGGAATGACAGCTCACTTCACCTCAGTTTTCACGATGAGATTTGCATAGAATAGACCGTTTTGTATTTCTGCAGTGAACTGGACGGTGACCGACTATAAACTGTGAACGAGACTCTTTAACAAACACCGTCTTAACGTCTGTAAAGTCGTGCAATAATGCAAAAAACCCCTTAAAAATTGTACATTTAGGGTACCGTACCTTTTGCCGGGGTTGCTGGAAAGTCCGAAAGGGATACCGTGGCCTGTGGCAAACACACAGGCAACTGATGGAACACGGGTGGGTTTTAGTCAGTAAGAGTCTGACACGCCCTCCTGGTCCGCCCTGAGTGGGAGAAGTTATTTGATGATATCCAACCCAAAAAAAAAAAAAACTATCCCATCTTTGCGATTCCTTTTACTCTTTTAACGGAAGCTGATCATCCTTCACAGATGAGAATCGTGATGATTTTCATGTTTTTGTTGTAGATATTTAGTGAGAGCAAAGAATTAAATCAAAGTCAAGTCAACCCCAACACAAGTAAATATAAAAGCGACAACTATAAACACTAACTATAACTATTTGCATCATATGTTACGTTTATTAAGTCCAATCATAAGGCTATTTAGAAAGGAAATTATAAGGTTTTTCTAGTACCATTCTTAAGACGTCTTCAACAAAAATTAGTAAACACACTACCCCCTATTGTTATACACCGAAAAGTTCAGTCACACGTTGTTTGCAGTTAATTTATTCACGGAACCCTCAGCACGCGCTAGCACTGTCACTTGTCGCTTTTTTTCTAGCAATGCATAAGCTTATGTGTTTGCATAGAAAGGGGTGCCATCGGACGGTTTATACTGACGCTAATTTATTATTTAAACTACGAAGCTAAGCGTCACGCGAACATGTTCTGCTTGGTGGAAGGAACATTTTCCTGCTAAGGCACTGTGTTTTGTGTAAGGCGGTAACTTCACGGTGTTTGGCGGAAAATTTCTACGATAATAAGCATTGAAAATCATCTATGTATGGTCTATTTCAGTGCTGGTCAGATAATTATGATCTGCAAAGGTGCTCGTGGCTAAGTAATAATAGCCGCACGGATCGATCTATCAGGTTAAGCTACGCTTGCCGGGGTTGGTCCGTGGATGGGTGACCATCTTTACTTGTCGAGACTCCTTCGTACCTCGGACAGCACAGTAAGCCGTTGGTCCCGGCTGTCATTCGTGGTTTTTTGACCGTCGTTACGGGTCGTATTACCCAGTTACTGGGTAGTGGATGTCAGATAGGAAGTCGCTCCATGTAAAATACTGGTATTCAGATGCATCTGGTTAAACTAGAAGCCGACCCCAACATAGTTGGGAAAAGGATAGGCAGATTGATTTGCTGGTCAGATATAAAAACACCGTCAGTTTTTTGGGTGATTTTCACAAGCTTTTTTGCATCAGTAATCTTTCACTATAGCGTACTATAGGCACACCTCTGCCTAACCCTTCGGGTAATAGGCATGATGTTATGTTATGTTAATTCTTTCACATCATTTATAAACCATGCCATTTGGTTAATGTATGAAACATTCCAACATCTGCTTAGTTAATATGTAGAGCTATATTGTAAAATGAAAAGTTTGATTCGAACACTGAAGATAAAACGCACAAAAAGTAATTCGCTTCGAAAGCAAAATGCGTCCGTTCAAAAATCATTTTAACAATAGGTAACCCTTTGCGCAAGCTTTCGGAATTCCTAAACTGACACAAATATGGTAGATACAAAGAAATGTCACCCGTTATTATCTAAATAGCCAAGAACCTTTAGCGTTCAAGGGCCAGTCATCAAATAAAAATTCACCCTTCGTCGCGTAAAATCAAAAGGAATATTCACAATTCCATTCCGCGGCATCAGACAGTAATTCAGCTTCGAAGTATTGAAAAAGGGTTTTTTTTGTTCTTCGAAGGTGACACGTTGACACGACACATGACACGATAATAACGGAGAACTAGGTAATTAAAGCCTCGATGAAATTGCTCTTGGAAAAGAATTTGAAATATTTAACCGACTGGAACTGAGTGTATTACTATATTTATTTATACCATACCATAGAAGTAGATAAAGATTATATTATTATTATATTTGGTAACCTATTCCGCTGCACTATTCCTAGAGAGTCATTAAAAACCGTGTAAGAAATCGACACGTGTTTCACCTCTTAACGAGGCATCCTCAGGATGACGATTGACTTGGGTCGAACCCAAACAGGACGTGTTACCACACCGAGCACCGGACGCAGAGATCTACGTCATTGGATTTTATAATGGATTTCCGCCAAATCACGCCTGAATCAATTAACTGTCTTTATACAATAAAAAATGTATTTGTTTTATGCGTTTCGTAAGAGACTGCTGAACTGTTTCTGAAGGTTTTTACAAAAAAAATATTCTTCTCTCTATCTATTGTTCAGTTCCAATATTCTTATGAATTGAAACAGTTGTGTTATCAATCAATAGAAGTCCAGGTACATAATTCTATTAAAAAGCTTCATACAGTAGCCATTCATAGCTATAAAACATTTTTAACGTTACAGGTATTTTTCACCTTTTATCATATTTTCCTTTGAAAAGAAAAAAAACCCTCAAAAAAAGTTATACTGCAATTCTTTTATTTGAATATGGGTGCATCACAATCCTTCTTTTATTCATAAAATATTACACGGAAAACATAAAAGGATTCAGCAAAAACATAGTGTATTTAAACCACTGTACAAAGTTCAAAGGGCTTTTACGAAATTCAGGGTATGCAACAGTTATTAATCCTGGATCGCTGTGGAGCGATGTGAAATCAAAAATTGTTTTCGACAAACAGACTGAAGTTTTCGCTTCGCGTCGAACTGTTAATAACTATTCTGTGGCGATTTTTGTGAATTTAAAAGGGAATCGAGTTTATTTTAAATAGATAGATAAATCGTTTATTTGGTGCACCAAAACGACACAGCAATACATAACATACAAAAGCACAATAAAATAATACAAATTACATAAATATTACGAAATAGCTACCGACAAGGTGCTATAATATTTAAAAAAAAGTAGAAACCAAGACATAAATTGTGATGACACCATTCATGGCTATGACACAAGTGCTTGAACTGTTTCTTTTAGTAGGAAGATTTCTGTCAAATGTAACAATTGCGTTTTTGGTACGAAGTTCCTTAAAGCACGTTCTACTCTGCTTACTTGTTTCTTTGTCGGTTCGTGGCTGAGTGACCATCCATTACATAATCGAGAACACTCCGTTACTGAAAGCACGTTAAACCGTTGGTCCCGGCTATCATTCGTAGATTGACAGTAGTCAGAAGCCCAAGTCTGACAACCATTCTTACCATACGGTATCGTGTTACCCAGTAACTGGGTTATGGAGGTCAGATGGACAGTCGATCCATGTAAAATATTGGTATTCAGCTGCATCCGGTTAGTCTGGAAGCCGACCCCTACATAGTTGGGAAAAGGCTAGGCAAATCGATTGATTGAACTTAGGTTTAATAGTGCAGTATTAAGATGGTTACTAGAGAATTAATCCCGAGTTGGAAATGGACTTGCAGTTACAACTCAACACAACACACACTTAACTGCAATTCCACCTTTTAACAAGAGCTATTGAATATTCTACTTTAAATGATTTCCTTTACTTTTAACTTGTAAAATCCGACCAAAATTCAAAACATCTGTTTACTTAATACTCGTAAATCATTGTTGACATCCCCGTATAGTACACAGCGTTTTAGGAATGAAGCTGCTGCAATCGATTTACAGCGCTGCGCTTTCAGCTGACGGAGCGCTTTCAAGCATTTGTTGTGCGCCCGAAAGCTGGTAAACATTCGTATGTTGGTTTTTCACTAATATTGTAAATGGAAATGTTTTTGTTGTATTTGAAAAGACTCGTGACATAGAAAATACTGAGAAAAATATAATTTGCATCTGAGCAAACCCTTTTTCCAACTATACTGGGATCGGCTTTCAGTGTTACTGTTTGCAGTATTTTACATTAAGACGCTGACAACAGTTAAACTACACGCACTGCATAGAAATGAAAGAAAAGCGCGATGACGCAACGTTTGTAATGTACTTCAAAATGTGAAACTATAGTCTATTTATTCAAAAATGAGTTGAGTAATCAAAAATAAAACACAACGAAATTCTGCATTCAAATTATATGATCTTCTTGTTATTACCATCGTCCGTTGATATTTTTAATACAGATATTTTGGATTGAAACTCAAGGTTTTTAGTTTAGGTACCGTTAATTTGTATCGATATTTTTTTTCAAAACGTTCTGAGAAATATATTCAAGACATATATTTTTTTCACTACCTCAAACTATATGTATTTGGCATTTTTTTTGTTTAAGACAAGCCTACTTTTAACATTTACCTCTTGTCAGCCACTTAAGCGACTGCCTATCTGCCTTTTGCTAGCTATGTTTAAGTACCACGTGAATAATAACAAGCCTATTGCCAGCAACCTGACACAAATCACGAATATAAAACAATAGGTTTAAATACGAATATTCTTAATTTTTAACGATGCTGTTTCATTGTCCGTGATTTTATTTAGAATTCATGTAAAATCGTCACAAATGAATGCATTTCAACTAAAAACTTCACAAAACATTAAGTTATAACTCTTTAAGACATTGCATGTTCTGATAAAAATCACTTAGATTATAATTTCAGTAATCATTTTGTTTTTATTCGTCTTCAGCATGAATAGTCATCAAAACGATATTTGCGATAACATCAGGTATTTGAAGACGTTTCAAAGACAAAATTACTTTAATACTATTTTGACTTTTATTTATTTTTACAAAGATTGGTTTTGTCAGCTGATGAATCCTTTTCGGTTTCACGCTAAAACGGCTACACGGATTTTGATGAAATTTGGCATAATGTAGACCATGACCTAGGTTGGGACATAGGATACTTTTTATCCCGATATTCCCACGAGGCTTATGGGAGTGAAACCGCGAGGCGCAGCCAGTAGGTAAATAAATGCTACTTCTACAACCTGTTCAGTCAACAGCAAGTCTTAGTCTACATAGCAGTGAGTGGGTCATCAGTCAATCTCAATTCGGCCTAATGTAAGAGACAGTGGCTGACAATCCCAGATATACCTACTACAATCCGGGTAAGTAATATATGATAAAATTACAACATCTCAAATATTTACATTATATTAACAACTGAATCTATAATTTTATTTGATATAATATAATAAACGATTGATATAATTTTAAAATAACTAATTTTTATAAGTATAACATACATTGAATATAAATCATTTGATATACCACACAAAGGACATAAAACCTATTTAGTCTAATATGATAAAAATGCATACCTAGTTTAAAACACAGTCGCTTCGCTCCCTGGCCTTGGCGCGTTAATGGGCACTATTCTAACCTAACCTAACCGAAATATTCATCAACAATAGAGGGAATCTGGCGCTCGGCAGCCGCTGCCATGGCACACTCTCTTCGCTCGCTCGCCTTCGTTAATGGTCACTGTTTAGAACAGTCATTGTAACGTGCTCATTGGCCACATTTCATCTCGTGAAGCACATCTTAGTCATTTGGCCAATGAACACGCGTGGTGTGGCGTCGGGTGTTGAAGTGTGCTGAAGCCTTAACTCACATACATCACTAACCTAACCTTACCCAACCCAAATGATTCACCAGCACTAGAGGAGATCTGGTGCTCGGCGTCCGCTACCGCGGCGCGCTCGGATTGCTCTGAATCGGGGTGTTAACCATAATGATGATAATTTAAACGATAGACCTAATAATTTTCGATGAAATAAACGCTATATCCAATAACGTTATCCGGAATAAGTTTTAGAGTACCCATATAAATGTTTTAAGTAAAGAAATTATATCAACAGTTGGTATATCTCACGTTTATTACATCTTTTGAACGTTATTGAAATGAAAATATACCAAATAACTTTATATGGCGACGCACCCCTACAATCCACCAACATCACAAGCTATTTAAACAAAGTAAGTTGTTTTGTATGACTATCGTCAAACTCGACATCGGACCTGCCAATTGTCAAAGTTTCGCTCAGCAGTTGGCCTGCACTTACATCCTACAATACTCGCACTATACTACCATAAACACTTTGATACACAAAACCAACATTTTGAAACATAATATTACAATTGTAATTGCAGAACACAACCTGAATTACTTCTACATGTTTCACCGCTTGAACAATTGCAAACTACACAAACAAACCTAGTTTGAACAATGCTATTCACTAATAGAAAGCTGTTTTATTCAATTACGAAAAGCACAGTGTGCAGGTTTGCGCCCCGGTGGAAAAAACCGTGGGCACGCAATACTGATTGATTTTCCCGCGAGCGTCGTGGTTTCTGCATTCGAGTTTTGTCTGCCTCTTTTTGTGGTTTTGACCACTGTGCGGCTTTTATACTGTGCCTCTAATGGCCCGGTGCTTTGTTTGATTGATTCGTCTAAAAACGCACTGTTAACTATTTGTGATTAAGTTCTAATGACTAGGTTTTGAATCTGTGAATTTTATATTCAGCTCTATTCAGCGTTTTCAGCTATCCGCAGCTGAAAGGACGCGTACGCGTCTCATACAAAATCGTATTTTTCTATGGGCAAACGCTGAATAGAGCTGAATAATATGTGAGTAGTCTCTTAAGAGTGTCTTTTTTTGTTAGTTTGTCGTTTAATTCAGTACCTAGTGGAAACAGTTGTGTTAAATATTGTAAAAATTAGCTTCTAGATCCCTAATAAATAGTTCAATAAAATATGCTATTTCATCACTTGTGATGATCTATGCTAATTTGTAGGTAGGTATAATTTAACCTACGTTGACACAAATTATGTTTTGAAAGCCAAGCCTTCTTACATAGTTACACAGTACACCGTACACAGTAGGTAAACCTACATATTTTTTCTGTAAATTATGCTGAGTAGGTATGTAAACTTATTATATTATATGTATTATTAAGATTGTGGACAGTAGCAGGTAACATTCAATTATTTATGAGATTATTAACGGATTTAATAATATCTTTATTATCTGTAATAAAGATATTTATTACAATATCTCGATTATAACTTAACTGTTAATAGCGCGTTGATTAAATCTCAGGCTATGGCATGCTAAGATAGATCCCAGAGGTCTAATTGTGTGCTTTGTTTCAGTGTAAGGAACTTGCAATTTATAAAATGAAATAAATAATAATTATTTAATTTTGTTATTCGCTTTTTAAAGGTATTTAACTGAAAACTACTGAAAAACCTGAGCGCATGCTGTAGGCAGCTGAAAAAAAAACAGAGCAACAATAAATAAATAAAATCCTGCACCAACCAAAAATGCCATAATAAAGCAATAATTCAATATCCACGATCCTCCAGTAAATCTTTTGCAAACTTTTGGCAATAGCGTTCAGGTTTTAAGCCAAAACATATGAAAAATCAAATGCAGCGAGCCGCTACCCTTGATATATGGAGCGAGCTTATTATTTCCCGCCATTAATAATTTGGAATGGTCACGTTTTTTTCGCAGCAGAGATTTCTGGCACACTGCCGATTCTGGTCGACGTTATATGATTTTATTTCGACCTACCCTCCAACCGCGTTGGGGCTGTAAATCAATTTTTGCATTAACTAATTGAATTTATGAGCTGTTTATTGCTTTGGGAAATTGTTGTTAAACGACTATTATTTTTCTTTTTTTTCTTTTGTGCTGTTTAGCTAGGATATTGTTTTAAGTAGTTAGATGCTTGATTGGATTTTAGAAGATGTCCTGCTTATTTTATATCGCGTTCGAGATATAGGCACAAATAGTACCTGAGTAACAGTAGGCCATATAAAACCTCAAAGCGTCGAAACTAATGACACATGCACTACGAAAATCAAGTCATAATTTTCTCAAAAATGCAGGATGTCATAAGCCCTTAATAGGTTCAAAATTCTCGTAAAAATGAAGGAAAGGAAACTCATAAAACACACTGCCAAAAACTGAAAATAATATTGGAATGACAAGACAAACAATAACTGCTAAAAATATGAACAGCTTCAAAGAAACGATACATCATTTCAGTGCATAGGCCCTTGGTGTCACTGGCCTTGGTGTCAATAGCCAGGCTGCCCTAATTCCTGAAGCATTTACTCACACATTATACTTATTTTGCAACGCATTGTTGCGATTTCGTTGTCATAAAAACTGTGTCCGGATGACGATGCATTATTATGAACCACTTCGCCATATTTATTAATTTTACAGTTTACTTTTTCTATGAATTTATCGTCCACTATAGACATGGGTTCTTTAAGTATAGTGGACCTCGTAATTCCTTTACCACTTTTGGCAAAAATTCCCCTGTAATTGAAACTTCAGTAAGGTTGTTTGTAATGGCAAATCTGTCGAAAACTCACCATTGAGAGACCATTGTAATGTTTATAAATTAGTAGACTTAGGCCCCTGGGGTTTGATTCACCCAAGTCCAGTCTCCAATTAATAGACTTAAGAAAAAATACTTCAGCAAGATTTCTCTCAATTTTTTTTTCTTCAAGATATTTTAAATTCCTACAAAAAATGTTAATAATACACAAGACAACGACCTGAAGAATCTCAGGTGTTTCGGTCTCTGAACTGAAAACAAAGTGTTTACAACACAGACAGGATTCCTGAAGACTGAAACGCATTTGTTACATTCACGCTTCATTATTTTGTTAAAACAAATGAGAAAGTGGGAGGCGTGTGGAATTCATGTCGAAAAAATTCAAAGAAGATCTTTGTAAAGGTTGTTTGCTAACACACCTATTTTTGAAAAAAAGCATGGTGCAGTTTCGTTTTGAAAGGTATGTATGGGTTCCGGAAAAATTACAGGCAAATGTGACTTTTTCAATAGTCTGCAAGGCAGCGGACCCCTCTAAGGTCTTCAAGGTGTCCATAAACCCTTAATTCCAGGCCGATTCCTGGCCACCATAGGCGCGGGCTTGCAGGCGGTGAGCAATCGGTAGCTCGCCCCCGATAAGGACTAAGCCCGGGTCGACGGTGCGTTGTGTTCCACGCGTGCCTCAAAGAGATGTCAGGACCGATTCCGCCCAGAGCGGGAGAAGTTATTTGAAGATTTATCACCCGAAAAACTGTCCATAAACCCTAAGGTCGCACATCTGTCGGAAGATGCGTCTGGCGTAACTTCGTTAGTGCACGGTTCGGTTGAGTGTGTAAGGTTGAATATTTTATAATCTACTTGTCTGTTCTGACATTACAAAAGTGTGACCACCATAATCGGCGGTAACCACGGTCTTAGAACTAAGTGAATAGCCTGTTTATCAACCCATCACAACAAAACAAAAAAAAGGACATCTTAATTTAACCCTCTCGTACCGTTAGGTTAGGTTAAAGGCCTCCTTTTATAATCGAACCTCTTTCAAACCACCTCAGACAGAACATACCGCCACAAAAAAAAAAACTCATCATATAGTTCGTTCACTTTGATCGTTCCATATTCGAATATTCGAACAAACAAAGCGTCCTCCTTACGTATAGTTATGCTAATTATTATGAGTCACCCTTCGCTAATCGAGATGCAAGTATAATGCATCTCTTTGACTTACTTCCCCTTTGTTAAACTGCATTTTTCTGCGAATAAAGTGACAAAGTGAGATGAAACGAACGCTTCTAATTAGCAGTGGTTGGATACGGGGCTTTATTTTGTGTCGACGCGCTTGCAGCTATGCTTTTGTGGTCGTTTTTTAATTATAATTAATACTGAAGCTATGTCTTTTTAAAAGCTTCAATGTTTTTGCAAATTGCTAAGTATCCCCAGGAAGTGAAACACTGCAAATGTTTAGATGGAGTGGTTTAAAACAGATACCTACATACTTTGGGTACTGTAAAATGACACCAGCATGTAACACACAAAAAGCTGACGCGCTGCAGTCACGTTAAAATACAATGTCTTTAAGAGCCATCACACACGTAATATGTCCATACGTAGATTGAATTGGCGATACACGCTACTCAGCCTCTGTCCAAAATGCCTTATTTTCTTAAGTAGATTTTACATAACCCCTTAAACCGCAACGTGCACGGTCCCAACACGCTTCCCTGTACAACTATCATGTCGACATCCAGGATATGACGCCGCGCTTTCGAGAATGTCATGCGTCGCGTTTGACGCTCTCGTGAAATCTGCACGTTTGGTTATTGATATTGTTATTTTTCGCACACCCTGTATCATTGCACTGTGGAATTTACGCAACGTCCCGCAGCCTGTCATTTTGAGCGACGCATTTTGTATTGTAATGTTATTTCGGTTGCATTTTCGGGTTGAATCGGATTTTTATGGCTTACGTAGTCTTTGACTGTTGCATAATTAAGTGAAGTACTTTATTTTTATATCAGCGTATAACGTTCCCACAGCTGGGATATATGCCTCCTCTCTGTGAGAGGGAGTGGGCCGTAATCCACCACGCGGGCCCAGTGGTAGATGTCACATGTCTTCGAAATTTGGTACTAGGACATGCCGGTTTCCTCACCATGTTTTCCTTCACCGTTTTGAGAGCAGTGGTGATGTAATAAATTACACAAAGTAAAGCACCTGTCTGGGTTCGAACCCACGACAGACTGACTCGTAAGTCACGGCCGTTACCACTGCGCCAACACTGCTCTTAACGTAATTAAATCAAAAGCCCATTAAAAAACCTAATCTGCAATAGAAGTGGTCAGCAACAAAACCCTTCTTCTAAGCATCCTCTTTTACACAAAATGATTTGATAATCTGGTTTATGTCATACCTTATACCTAATAGTTAAGAGTAAATATTCTTTAAAATACTTCTTTTTGTTCAATAATTAAGATTTAGAAGACTGAAGTGATACATACATACTGGCGCGACTTATCGCGCGACACCTGTAATTGTTCTGCCGTGAAGTTTTCTTAGAAATTGTTGCTGACTGTACCTATCTCAGGATATAATGTACAACAGGATATAAGAACATCCCTACAAAGCGGTCAACTATGTTCCACATTGTCGTTTATACTTATCACATTTTCACCTTGCTCTGGGCGTCACAGCCCGCCTTTGACGCACTTACCTCTTCAAACACTGGTCTAAAAGTGCGATAACCAAGTAAATTGTACAGCAAACACCATACTACGCACGGGCGAGTCCACTTTGATCTTTTCATGGTGATTATTCCGTGAATAATTCATCATTCACCCGCTCACCAATAATGCGGCAGTATGTTTTATTTATTGAACCTTTTATATTAAGGGGCGATGTTGATAAATAATAATGTTTATGTTCTAGGAATTTGGTTTTATGATTGTAGAAAAATATTTTTGCGTCTAAAGGAAAATATTGTGATGTAAAAGGGGTGTGGGTCGGTCTTTCATGTTTTATACAGTCGATATTCATGTAGTAGTAGGTGATGTTGAAGATAAGCTTTCTTAACCGAATGCCCCAAAGGGAGGGTAATGTTTTTCAAGAGTATGTATGTATCTCTATTATTTTATATTTCTTTGGGACGCTTTGTAACCTACATGGCTTGATGGATTTTAGCATGAGGTGTCGATAGATTCGTCTTAATTATAGGAATGACATAGGCTTCATAATGTTTATATATTACATCTGCAAATACAAAAAAAAGGCGGGGCAGATTAAAAAAAAAACCTAAATATTGGGATCAAATAAAAGCTAGTATTAGTCAATTCCAAATACACCTATATATTTTATTAGAAAAACAAGCATTGAACTTTGTTTTTTGTAAGGTTTTGCACGCCTTAAAAAAGGCTTTACAAACGAATAACCTGAAATATGGTGTAACTTATGTTTGTCCCCGTCTGCGATATCTTACAAAAAACAAAATTCAATTCTATTTTCAGTTTTGTTTTTGCAGGCGGGCTTTTTTTTTCATAATTTGCTTTTTTATTTTATTTACTATGTCTTACAGCCATTGTTTTCTAAGGTCTACCTCGATGGTAAACAGAATGAATATGAAAAATGTAAATATAATATTCCTACCTTGAGTTATCAATAACTCAAGAGAGTCCTCGACGGATTCTGTGATATCGCAGTAACATCTAAATCTGCCTATCTGGTAAAAGTACCAAAGAAAATATCAAGCCACTGCGACATTAAAAAAAATAAAGACATTTTTTTCCGCCCTTTTTGTCCTTGTCAACGAACATCAAACAAAACGGACTCATATTAGATCAAATATTTGACGAACGGTACCTAATTATGTACAAAAATATACGTTATTTGTACATCTACCGCCATCACATTTACAAATTAGCGAGATGTGAACATACACGAGGAGGTCACAATATTCTGCCCACCGCGTCTCACTTTCACCTCCTTTGAAGACCACAGAGTAGAAAATGTTCTTGTGAATTTATTTTATTGTAAAGATGTATTTACTTATATAATTATAGTTATTATCTATAACCAAGGATATAAAGTAGGTACCCAACTTCCCACATTCAAACACCTCGTTGCAAACATGATAATTATAACACGATTTTTATAACTGGAGCTGTCAAAGTCGTAAGTAGTTAGGTAGTATTGAATTCACTCGCACGGGTCCCTCTTCAGTTGCCCCGACACCTATTAATACGGCTTAACCCAACTCGTGTTGTCTCCACAGTCATATTATTGGTTAAGATGTTAGTGTTAATATTTAAACCAAAATAATAATCACTAACATTTTGATATTGACAGGCGCACAGTTATAAAAATCGGGTTATAAAATCGAATCGATCACAATCTCTATCAGTCACTAATTAAAATTTAATAGCAATAGGTGATTTATTCATACCGTTCTCATGTCATATCAAGTCCAGTTTTCACCCAATTAGCGCTAGACTATGAAATATGCATTTTAACTATATTTAGACAAATTAACTGTTATAACTTATCTGGTTCAAATAGACAAAAACAATGCAATAGTGTATTATTATGACGATTATACTGATATTCTGATCTAAATCGGGTAGTCGACCGTAATTGTTTCTGTCACATAGACAAAAAGACCATAATTATCGTGTTATGACGTCCAAGTGACATTAAACCTTAGGGTGGTAAAGCATTTACGTGGTCAACTTTACATCGATCATCTCATACTTTTTACACTGTGGCCACCTTAGGTATAGGTACTAAATGGTGTTTCAACGTCGCATCGGTAAGAAGTTATCCCTTGAACGAGTTCCGTATCATTTGGTACTTTCGAGAGTCGATATAATTGATAAATCACGAGCTAAGGAGTTTTATAAGAGGATTATCCTTAAAAGGGATCGATCGTTGTGAACTACTTTCTTCTTGATGAGTGTGTTGTGCAATTGTAAAACATAAATAATGTCAGTAGGCATATTATTACACGTATTTTTTATTTACAATAAAAATAAAAGTTATTAAAACTAAAACCTAATTACGACAAAAAGGTAAACTAAAAAGGTATAAATAGGACTTCACAGACAGACAAATTAAAAATACGGAGTCACACTTGTTAGGGTCTAAATCGAATAGATTACATGACTTTTTTGTCGTAGTTGGGTTTTAGTTTTTATAACTTATATTTTTATTTAAATTATTTTAGGGTTATAATATTGACGATAATGTGACGTCACATAACCTATAACCAGCGCACGTTCAAGACGCTTCCATATAATTATACTGGTTAAAATCATAACCCTCCTTTTTGCTTCGCTGTAATCGGGTAAAAACTAAATTGCATCTGGTTATTCTTTGTCGACCTTAGTTTTTAAAGTACTGCTGGGTAGGTAATAGGCATTGTACCCTTCAATTTCGTCCTATATGTACTGCAAACACGTCTATATCTTCATTCCATTTACACCACATTGACCTCGAAGGTAATTCATCATATTCACATTAGCAGCCTTATCCATCCGCTGCTTAGTATAGGCCTTCACCTTTTTGAGTTTGAGTTTGGGAAGGACTTTGAAGGTAATTCCTAATCCATAATACGTTTGAAAATATTTACTTGGCAACGGAAATGACGCAATGAATGTTGTTGAATTGTCAAAATTAATGGCTTGGCGATAATATTTGTGCCACGCAATTACCCAGCTGGTCTTACCCGCGATCCTCCGGAAGTCATTCAAATATCAAAAAATTCGATGCGAAAAAAACTAAGATAAAAAACAATGGCCCAGAAATGCGTCTCATTTAAAATTCCCCCGATGACTTCAACTGATGCCAGACGTTTCGAAAATGAAAGTAGGCGACTGACATGTCTGGAGAACACGCAATTGAATAATTTTGCTTAGGATTAAAAAAAATACAATTGACGTAGATATATTTAGTAAAACCCTGTAAGAAATCGACACGTGTACGGGTTCGCGACAAGTCAATCGTCATCCTGAGGATGCCTCGTTGAGAGGTGAAACACGTGTCGATTTCTTACAGGGTTTTTTAAGACTCTTTAAGAATAATAGTAAAGCGGAATAGTTTACTAAATATATCTACGTCTATTGTATTTTATAATGGATTTCCGCCAAGTCACGCCTGAATCAATTAACTATTGCTTAGGATTATCTTTTGGTATTTTTTTGTTAGTGTTTTTATGGTCCGGATTTTGATTTCCAAGTTCAGTAAAATATTAAGTTCTTAGGTATGTGTTTATCTACGTTTTTGAAGGATTCGTGACGTAACAGACAGAGTAACTGTTACTGAGAAGCTTTTATCTCTTTTTTTAAATAAATATAAATTACTCCAATCATTTATTTATTTATTTATATGTAGGAGAACCAACAGCTATAACAGATGGATACCAATATTGTATATGTAACATAGAGCCAATTGCAGGTTCTCACGGGTAAAAACAGAAATAGTAGCAGAAATATTAGGATCACTAACAAGCACGATAAAGAGGAAAAAATCATCATTATATTCCTGCCCTTGTCCCATGTTCCTTGTCTCGTTTTCTCTTTCCATTCTCCCCTGTCAATCATTCACTATCTTTCATAGCATTCCTCACACAATCCATCCATCATTTCTTAAAAATTACTCTTATGTTAGCGGCTAATTGCCTGGATTTGTTTATGTTAGATGGAACGCGCTCGCCTCCTATCTTGTTTTTTTAATTTTATTATAAGCCTGTGTTGTCCTATTGCAGGGCAAATCCCTCCCTTCAAACTTTCCACTTTCCTTTAAAAAGAGTCGTTTCCAGCTATTTGTGATCTGAGTGGCGGATTTGGGTATTGCTGCTCTGACATGCGACAGATGTGTCCAGCCCAGTTCCACTTTACGGCTCGTACACACTGACGTGATATCGCGGGCGCGACAGGCAGCGCTACCCTTATCGCGCCCGCGATATCGCACCATTGTGTACGAGCCTTTAACCCAGCAACTGTGCGGCCAGCGACCGCTATTTGTGTTTTGGAACGTAGTATAGCGTTCCTGATGCGGTCTATGAGATTGACACCTATATTGTTGTTTTTTAAAAATAACTGGCGAAATGTGGGTGTACTATAGTTACAGCTCTGCCTAAGGGACTACTCACACTTATTGAGCTCTACCCAACAAACAAATTGGTTATTTAAAACATATCTTATGCGACTTTCGGTTATTTAACGGTTGAATAGACGTTATTAGACAGCTACGATGTTGTGTAACCGTTATTCCTACAACGATTCAGTCCCAGTGACTAAAAGGTCCTACTAAATAGTTGAGTGAACGTTTTAACGACCACTCTATACAACGTCGTATAATGGTACGAAAAAATAGGTTAGGTAAACGTTATTACAACTATATAATGCAACGTCGTATAGTGGTACAAGTGTATAGGTTAGGTAAACGTTTTTATGACTTCTGTATATAACGTCGTATAATTTTGCCAGTGAATAAGTTACGTAAACGTTTTTACGACTGCTTTATACGACGTCGTATATTGTAGGTTGGGTAAACGTTTACCCAACTAAATAATACGATGTTATATAACAGTTAGTTAAAAGGGTTCGTTTAACCAGTGTTGGTGATCTACGTAACCTTAACACGACTTTTATGTAATCAAACCGTCGCAAAAAGTTTATTTTTAGACCTGTATATAACGAAGTATTCTAGTGGTGAACTACGAATCAATATACGACTTTAGCGTTATTTTATAACCATTACAGAACTTTAAGCAGACCTAAAAATTATATAAAGGTCAAAAAGGGCCTTTTTTAAAACTAACTACCATTTTGTCAGTTAACAAACATTGTTACGATATTTACAAAAATATGGATCCAGATCAATGGAAAAAGCTTAAACAAAGTGGGGCTTTTAAACGGAAAGTAAGAAAAACTTTTGAATCACTGAAAACTGGCCCGCCATCTGCGAATTCTTTACCTCAACAAAGCCTCAACAACAAAAATGGTTCCGTATAGATTTTATTTTTATTAGAAGTATTTCTATTGCTTGTTTTTTATTATTATAGTTCTCTTATAAATGACATTCTTAAATATTCCAGATGAAACTTATGAGTTAAAATCAAAAATTAAAAGTTCATCTGGTGGCATTGACATACTACGAAAGAATATTGTACCAGAAATAAACAGTAAGTTTATATTTTAAGATAA
The DNA here is from genome assembly GCA_914767815.1 of Eupsilia transversa. Lineage (NCBI taxonomy): Eukaryota > Metazoa > Arthropoda > Insecta > Lepidoptera > Noctuidae > Eupsilia > Eupsilia transversa. The sequence goes on from OU611889.1 coordinate 1,316,201, forward strand.
TCACCTTATATTATAACTACATACAATGTTTCAAGTTGATTTAATTATTTTAGGTGACTCCGTTGATGATTATTTGGAGTATTTAGAGCCCTCTGCAGGACTATCTTCCGATACTTCAAGCTTATCTGCTGACAGAGATATCGAATTTCAGGAAGATATACAGAAATGGGCTGTTACATTGTTGTAAGTGGTAACTTAAAAATAAAAATGCTGAAAAACTGTTTATATCTTTTTATTTACTAAGTTTTGGCATGCAAAATCACAGTAAGTACAATTAAATAAAAAAGTGGAACTTTTAATATTTTTAGAACTTTCCTTATTACCTACACAATCACTAAAAATAAAGGTTTGCCACGCAAAGTTGAGACACAGCTTAACGTGGAAGCGCCGACCATGTTTATATCTCACGGAACTCTAAAATCATTTATAATGGCCGGCTATCTTGGTCGCAAGAAACCGCATTATGGACCTTTTCGTTCTATAAATTGTTGTATAGAAGTCACTTCATAACTTTGACAAGATGGCTGGTATTTAGTATAAAAACAAATTTTAAATAATAATCAACAATAGTTAAATTTCAACGAATTCGAGGGGGGTGCAAAAAATTTCACAACAACACACCTATATTTAATCATAAAACTAAAGGTCCCATAAAAACAAGGTGTTACACACTCTGTTCGCGTATATTACAAACCTTATATAGTAAATGTCAATTTAGTTATGATAATTTCTAACTTACCTTTTAAATTCTATTTTTATAAAACACGATGCAACAAATATCAGGAACGAATGAGAATGAATGGAATGGACTGAATGTATACTATAAACGTCGATGTTAAACACTTGTGCGACATTTCAGTCATCTTCTAATGTCTATTTAACTTTTATGGGACACCAATGGTTCCATAACAGTCGAGATATAACAATTATCTAACCAAAAAGTCGGTCGGAAACTTTTATTTAACATTTAAGCAACGTTAAAATAGTTCTCCACTAACTTTTATGTAACTTTTAAATAACAATAATGTTGTATAATTTGGGCCTATTTCGCGTTATATAAACGTCTACAACTACGTTTATACAACCCACCTTATAGAACCAACAGTAAATGAAAAACGTTTACTCATCTATTATACAACGTAAATTTGTTACTTGGGTATTCAGCGTTTGCCTCTAGAAAACGCGCAAAACGCGTACGTGTCCTTTCAGCTATCCGCAGCCGAAAGGACACGTACGCGTCTCATACAAAATCGTAGTTTTCTATGGGCAAACGCTGAATAGAGCTGAATAAGTGTGAGTAGTCCCTAACTCTTCGGGGAGAACAGGCGAGATGTTATGATTTATGTCATTACTTGCGAACTACGTAAGTACCTATTCCTGTGAACCTTGTGGTGTCGATTGCGTAACGGTTACAAGGGAATTGAACTCACGACCCTCGGTTGTTATATATCGCATCTTGTAATGTAGGAAACAGTGTTGGGTGACATTTTTGGGAAACATCTTTCCATCCAATGTACGCTTTTGTCGTTCGTTATTTCTAAAGTAACGTTATTTTTGTCAAATGCATGGAAATACGTCCAGATTATAAACGTTATAAGATCGTTGTGAGGTTCTCGGTTTGATTCCCAAGTCAGGGGAAGTGTTATTGGGTTTTTCCATAAGGAAGAAAGTGAGAGACAAAGATTTTTTTATTTAAAAATTTCATATTATTATTTTTGACTGTAAGTTCTTTTAGTTACATAAAAATGCCCCATTTCATGCATTTTTATCAACGACTATTATTAGTATTGGTATTATGCAATTTATTCACTACCCGTTGGTCTAGTGGTCGCAAGCACTATTACTGAGGTTCTGGGTTCCATTCCCAGGTCGGGCCAATTAATATTTGGCCCTTTTGGCATTATAATCATTATTTTCTGTTTGTTTTAGTTTTAAGGTGTATTTTGCCAATAAACGCATTTTTCTTTCTTTCTTTCTTCTTTCTATATTGGGTTTTTCCATTAGGAATTTCTCAGTAGCAGCCCGGAGTCTGGATTTGTGCCCGGTGTATGACAACAGGCTCGCACCATATTACATGGGACTTAAATATAACTGGCAAAATATGGGTGTACTATAGGTACACCTCTGCCTAACCCTTCGGGGATTACAGGCGTGATTATATGTTGTATGTTTAACGTTTCTGCTGGGGAGTTTGTTGCGCCACTTCTTCTTCCCAGCTAAAGCACTAGGAAGTGGTGACGGGTGGGCGTTTTGGGGGACTGTCTTATGTAATTTTGACGTTCAAAAAGTGCTGATTCTCAGCCTAATTTGAATAAATGACTTTTGATTTTTGTTATCGTAGACGGAAATTTAAAAGCGTTTTTATATATTTCCATACATTCGAAGAGAGTTTGATTGAACCAAAACGTTCCACTAAAATATGTGGTACAATTATATCTAAGAATGCCGTGTAAATTGCTTACATAACACCGAACATATTATTAGTTATTCGGGTTTCAACGCAAGTTGTAAATTATTTCGCAAATTGAAGCGACAGCGCTTGACGAGGGACCGAAGGGTCACGGGTTCGAATCGTTTTCAACTTCACTTTAGATTTGAATGTTGTATAGACTACATGATGGTTGTACTCCATGTTAGTTTATTTACGTTTATGCTGTCAGGGTAATTAATTGCTTATCAAATTGACACACTACGCCAATTTGCCGTGTTATAACCATTTCATACAACTGTCAAAAATGACAGCTGTGATCTTGAATAACCGGGTAATTTAAGTTGGTAGTCAATTTACTAATCAATTAATTTCGATAATGTATTCTATTCTTACGCAGTGAAACCTTTCTTTCAAATAGTTAATTGATTCAGGCGTGACTTGGCGGAAATCCATTATAAAATACGAAAAACGTACATATATTTAGTACCTACCTAATGTATTCCGCATATCTACTCCTAAAGAGTCGTAAAAAAACCCTGTAATAAATTGTTGTTTCACCTCTCAACGAGGCATCCTCAGGATGACGATTGACTTGTCGCGAACCAGAACACGACGTGTTGCTACGCCGAGCGCCGGACGCAACACGTCGTGTTTATTAAATATATCTAGGTATATATATTCTTTTTATTTATATTTTATTATCTTTCACTTTAGGACGTTTTTAAACCTTAACGACAGAACAGATTTTAGGGAAGGTACCTAGCACAGTGACTGGAGAAGGCGAAAAGGTGGTCGGTATTGAAACAACTGAAAACCTGAGGGTCATTGTACTCGTCATTATGAAAAAAACACCATTGGACAGACCCTGAAATCGTGAAAAATCTGCTACTTCGTACGCACTCGACAAAATGTAGCGGACCTCTCATTGTATGGAAATCCTATATCATGCGAGATCAGCTTATACTGGATATGTATAGCCCGATATGTAGCCGTGTGTACCTACTACTTACTGTATGCTAAGTATGTAATAAGAGTTCAAAGTTAAAAGCTGACCAGTACTTGAGTAGGTACTTTAAATGCATGTGAAAAGGGCTTATTGGTTGACTCGCCCGAAACGGGCGAATCGACACTTTTAAATAATATTATTTTTTCTTGAGGCGATTCGCACGAAGTTAATTTGTTTGTGGGCGAATCGACAACTCCAGAAATACGTATTAGGCAATTGGCAAATTCTGAATTTTATGCAATAAAGTTAAGAAAAAAGTACACAACTTTACACTAAAAAAATCATAATGTGAGTAAATTCGTGCGAATCAACCAATAAGCCGTATAGTGGCTACTATTCTTTTTCCTGAGCCGCAGCTCACATAAGGCATATGCAAAGTGACCACTTCAGCCTCTACTAAAGGGTGGTCATGCCAAAAGAGTGGTAAAAAGCACAGCGTGTTTAAAAGCCACTAATGGTCAGGTCGTACATGCATTAGGTAAGTACTCGAGATTTCTCTTTAATTTCTCTTCACTGCACGGTCAATCGCAGTTTTATTTATTTATTCATTTTTGTAAGAAACAACCACTTTTAAAGGTCAAAAAAATACACGTTAAAGGCTTGTACACACTGGCGCGACAGGCAGCGCGACCCTTGTAGCGCCCGCGATATCGCGCCAGTGTGTACGAGCCTTTAAACTAGATGTCGGTAGTTACTATCTAACTACTCTGAGAAACAAAGAAAAAAAATTAAAGGTCACAATGTCTTAATAAAGACCAGACATTATTTTGGTCAAACATTAGTTATGACAGTTGGAAAATAAAACCCTTCTTTGCTATAAAGTATAGTTAGTTATGATAAAACACATAAACATCGCATAAAATTAGTATTGTATTTCCTACTTTGAAGTGTTAGGCAAAAATGGGTTATTGTAAACTCACCACAACGAAAATTCGCCACATTTAAAAATATTAGTTAACTTGCCACAGTGACAAAATAATTCACAACAGGTATAGTAAACTCGTCACAGGTACGTCAAACTTGTTTTGAATGTACCGACAGCAAGTAAAAGTAATGTAGTTTCAGAATAAAGAAAAAGAAGAAAACGATTTTATGTAACAACCAGTTTAATGGAAAGTAAGAGGCGTGATTATATAGATAGATAGATCAGTTTAATTGGATAAATAATAGATAAAAAGGTTTAACTATGTTTTAAAATAGGAATTACTAACAAAATAACTATCTTTTGCTTAATTACAAATCACAGTCAAACTTACAATTACAATTGGTACATAATATAAAATACATATAGAGACGTTTATCCTTTAAACACAGATAAAATATAAGGTAAAATCATTACATATTTAAAAAAAATCAACAGTATTTATTTATCTATACTTATAATAAATCTGTAGAAGTGAAAATTCTGTACATTGAAAATATCAAAAAAATAAATGGCAGGGGGTGTTACTAGACCGACACCGAACCCAAATATGTGATTAAATATTTTTTTGTCTGTCTGTCTGTCTGTCTGTCTGTCTGTCTGTTTGTTCAGGTATCACGCAAAAACTACCGGTTCGATTACGATGAAACTTGGTATAATTATTCTTTAATATCCTGGGCACCACACTGGGTACTTTTTATCCCGGAAAAGTATCCTATCCTACGGTTGGGGGGTGTCAAAGTTTGTATGGAAGAATTTTAACGCGCTGTCCGATTAACTCGAAACTCAATATTTATACTTAAACCCAAAAATTAAGAATAACGTGTATCAGGATTTTTCGAAATTCAACCCCTAAGGGGGTAAAATAAGGGATGAAAGTTTGTATGAAAAATCTTATTCCTTGAGGTAATAAACATGAAATTTCGCACGAATAGTTATCTAAATAAATTATAAAGTTTGTAGTTTTTTGTTTTTCTAAATTACCCCCTAAAGGGGGATTGGGGGGTGTCAGTATTTGTATGGAAGAGTTTTAACGCGCTGTCCGATTAACTCGAAACTCAATATTTATACTTAAAACCCATGGGGATGTATGGGGTAATTTCCGACACTCACGCGGGCGAAGCCGCGGGCAGCAGCTAGTCTTAAATAATTTAACAGGTACGACATATAAGTTTAAAATATTTAACTTTGGCTTAATTAAAAATCACAGTCAAACTTACTATTACAATAGGAAGAAAACACACTATTTAGTTTAAGATCACAGTATTGATAAAATTGTACATCAGTATTATGTAATCAATTGGCATATTATTACAATTGTTGCAATGCAGCTATTTTTGCTATTACTTCTGCTAGAGGCATATTATCATAATTGTCAGCGATGGCTTTTAATTTTTTATCGTATGATTTTTAATTAAGCCAAAGTTAAATATTTTAAACTTATATGTCGTACCTGTTAAATTATTTAATAAATAAATACTGTTGATTTTTTTTAAATATGTAATGATTTTACCTTATATTTTATCTGTGTTTAAAGGATAAACGTCTCTATATGTATTTTATATTATGTACCAATTATAATTGTAAGTTTGACTGTGATTTGTAATTAAGCCAAAGTTAGATATTTTAAACTTATATGTGGACCTGTTAAATAATACTGTGATTTTTTTTTAAACATATAATGATTTTACCTTATATTTTAACTGTGTTTAAAGATAAACGTCTCTACATTTTATATTATGTACCAATGTAGTTGTAAGTTTGATTGTGTAATACAAAATGCTGTGATTTGTAATTAAGCCAAAGATAGTTATTTTGTTAGTAATTCCTATTTTAAAACATAGTTAAACCTTTTTATCTATTATTTATCCAATTAAACTGATCTATCTATCTATATAATCACGCCTCTTACTTTCCATTAAACTGGTTGTTACATAAAATCGTTTTCTTCTTTTTCTTTATTCTGAAACTACATTACTTTTACTTGCTGTCGGTACATTCAAAACAAGTTTGACGTACCTGTGACGAGTTTACTATACCTGTTGTGAATTATTTTGTCACTGTGGCAAGTTAACTAATATTTTTAAATGTGGCGAATTTTCGTTGTGGTGAGTTTACAATAACCCGCAAAAATGACCAGTACCTACATACACACATTTTCATCAGTTTAATAAGATAAACAAAACCTTTAGAATTTGTTCTCGTAGTTACCACACAATCTAGCGGTTTAGTAGACATTGGACTTATTCGCGAAATGACCTGTAGTCGTTTATGGACTTATTCGCGATATGCCTCATTCTAAAAATGCCCTATTCGTGAAATAACCTCTTCTACTTTGGACTCATTCGCAGAAAGACTTATTCTTAAAAAGACTTATTCTCGATAATATGCCCTATTTTGAGCCTATGAGATTTTGACAATTATGTAGCTCACAACTTAACCAAGCACCAGAAACTCACGAACTATACAGAATTGTAATCTGTGCTCACGAACAAACCACGTATGTACAGTATTGTTAAAAACAATGAATACAAATACTTCATGAGCAACTAAAACAAGTTCCCAGAACCTTACGAATAAATATTACTAATCTCCAAATTTTTAGGATACCAGACCATAACCTAAAAAATCAGAGCAACAGCCAACAGTAGCGAGTAAAACAAAACGTTTCTGATATTTAGAAACAAAACATTCGTTCCATTCCATATGTAACAACTAACAATGCAAACGATATGCAAAATCAATATTACAAAACAAGTCACATGCAAAATAAATACGTATTGCAAAATGTTACAAAAATATTGCAACTGAGCGCTGTGCCACAACCTAAAAACCTATATTTTGGGGTTCTGAAATGACAGACATTCGCAAGTCGTGTGTCGGATACATACATATGTATAAGCATTCGATATGACTCCGACCTGTTAGCATATTGATATCCTAAAATAATGTTGTGAATTGGTTGTTTGGATGGCGAAAAAATCGAGAAAAATGAGGAAAAAAGGGTATTTTTTGTTTTGCTATGCTTTAATGTTAATATGCCTGGGAATGTCAAAAATAGGCGCTCGTTTGTAAATGGTTATATTATTTTAATTATCGACGCCCGGCGAACGAATATTCAAGCTTGAAAAATTCTCCGTAAACGCAGGCACAGACTTATAAGTTCATCCTCATTTCGCCAGCTATGTTGGCGACTATCAATCTAATCAAGGAGCAGGGGCTCAAATCCTGAGATTTGAGCCCCTGCTCCTGAAAAATGTCATAATGGAAAAACCCCAAGTTCAGTAGGAGTGCTTACGACCATTTTACCAACGAAGTAATTTTAATAGAAACAGGGTTGCAAGCACTACTACTGACCATGACGTCCTGGGTTCGATTCCCAGGTCAGGCAAAGTGATATTGGATTTTCCAGTAGCTGCCCGGAGTCTGAATTTGGGCCCGGTTGATGGCTATAGGCACGCCCCCTATTACATGGCACTTAAACATAACTGGCGAAATGTGGGTTTACTATAGGTACATCAACATGTTATGTTGGCGTGATGTTATGTTATGTTATGTTGGCGTGATGTTATGTTCTGTTATCTTGTTACTAATAATAAATATGACAATGACTAACACATATCCGCTACATGTTCTCAATTTACTCATACCTATTCACAAAGTAATAGGTTCATAATAAAATTAGAATTTCATTTTACAGGACGTCTGTCAATACAGCCTGTATTAGAGAAATTACCAGCCATAATACAGTTGCATAACATATGATCATTTTAAATTAAACCTTACGTGTCTTGGAATAGGGAATCCTGTAATGTTTGCTATCGGCAATAAAGGGTTGTATTCATTATAAGGGCCACTCAAAGGGGAACAAATGTGAAACCAATTGGTAGCCGAAGGGTTTTAGATTTGTCCCGTTAATTTTCCGCGAATTTTAACCGGGGTGTGGTCACCCTTTAGAAATTGTTAGATTACGTTATGGAAAATTGATAGTTGTGGGCACAGATCATATAATACTACGTAGTTGTGGGTAAAAGCGGGAAATTATTTTCTCTAAAAGTTACTAAAACTTTACTTTTACTTACTTTTGGGTCTCATAAAATTTGACGAAACAGACAGTGTCCTCCATTATGTTTAAAGTTTGGTAATCATAGTGAATTCTAGGTAAGTTCGAGAGGAATAAACGTTAAAGGTTTTTAATAATAACAACTTAAAACGCTGCAGTCACTTTCTTTACTAAACTCTTCTTTTCTTTTTTCAATCTTCTTTTTCCTTCTTTCTTTTCTTTCGCATCTTTTCTGTCCCTTCTTCTTCTCTGTTAAGATGTGGGCCCATAAACGTTGAAATAAATAAATATAGTACCTAACACACCTTTATAAATTAATCTTTATCAATTTACCTACTAATACAACTAACAACATGCTACCAAACACTTTACAAACCAGAAATTAGCACAATATCTCCATGAAAATAACGTAAACAAAAAGGCAAGAGAGTCATCGTTTATATAGCTTTTATGAGTGTTATTATAATAAGCGAAATAAGCGGAGTCATATGCGGAAGAGTGCGATGCGTTTGTACGCTGCCCACGCGCAATTTTAGTGATGCGATTGCGCGCCACGGTTAAGTGGCAGGGATGCTGCAGAAACACAAGTTTTTTGAGGTATTGTTGTTATTAGGTATTTGTAGGTGTAGGTGAAGAATATGAGTTTTTATATTGACCTGAAAAAATAACTTTTCACACATGCATCTAAATCTGAAGTTTCTTTTGCCAATACCGTATAGTAGACCGTATAGTAGGTACCTACCTGTCTTCTATTCGATTAGAAACTGTTTTTTTTTAAAGTTATTTTTGTCTTTCATAGGGAAAATTGTTCAATATGACTACTATAAGCATCCCCTTAAATATTTGGCGTATGTATGTTAGGATCTTAAAACAAACTTTAAGGATTTTTTTTATAAAATAGGCACAATAAAAAAAAAACTAAAAGTTTGTATACATATATATAAACGTATTTTTTTATTTCCTTTTTTCTGTCTCTACGTCAAAATACGTGCTAGCAGTACAGTAGCAATGTATCATATGCCTTACAAAAAGCTACGTCTCAGAGACGTATACTGCTTTCGCGATTTATTTTCCAAACATGTAAACAAATATGTGTTTTTGTAAAAACAACTATAGCTACACCTCAAGCATCTTTGCGACTTTTTCAATTATTAGTCTTTCTAAAACTAACTCAATTTACATTAACATAAAGTTGAAATTTGTTTTAGTGGAAATCACACCAATTGGAAGCAAGGATTTGAATATACTTTAGTCGTGCCAGACCTACTGTTCTTTTCCTTTATCTTACGAGTGGATCATTGACTCGTTCGGCCAGCGAAGTTAATTTATTAACCGACCCCGCATTATAGTGGTTGTATAAATATAATGACTTATAAAAAATGTTAAGCATTCATACGGCCATCATTACGACAGGTCATTATAAATAACTGCTGGTTTTTGCGATGAAATTGCATGTAGGTGGTTTCTCTTTAGGTTAAGTTAAAGTTGTGATATTTTAAGATGATGAGTACGACTCTAAGGGCGAATTTCACCAATAAAAACTGAACGCGATCAGCTTATAAACCAAGTTTAAGAGCTGTCAATGTCTTTATTTTCTTTGGAATATTGACACTGACAAATTTAGAACTCGGGACCAGCTAGACACACCGAAGGAGCTGATCGCGTTCAGTTTTTTTGGTGAAATTCGAACTAAGTAAGATTTTTGAACCTTTGAACTCAAATCAAAGGCAGGAAATAGGAGGTAGGAAATGAAGGGACAACTCGTCTAATACTGACTGAAACTTAGAACAAAGTATTTGTATTTACTTTAGCCTTGCCCCGAGGAAAAACGACGTCTAAAAATTCGCAGATGCACCCACCTATCCCGCATTAAGGCTCGTACACACCGGCGCGACTTTTTCGCGACGCGACACTGGTAATTTTTCTGCCGTGAAGTTTTCTTAGAAATTGTATTGCTATTGTCGCGCGACAAGTCGCGCCAGTATGCACGAGCCTTAATATTGATGCTAAGTATGAATAATCAATTATTGGGGACTCAATTAAATAAAACGCGCGAAAACTTTTATACCACAGTCTCACAGCATAACATAATGGAATATTTGTTACTCTGTTGGTATACTCAGCACCAATTCAAAATGTCACATAATTTAAAGCGAAACACTTTAATACAAGAGTGTACGTACATATGTGTTGCATTTAATATCAAAACAAGCGCATCGGCGTGCGTCAGCGCAACCTTGGGCTGTTCGCATTAAATACGGAAACTCGCGCGCATGTATATTCGACTCGTAAAATTAAACTTACAGAGATGCAAGAAAGATAGATGAGCCAATGTTTACAATTACTACTTATAATGCATTCGGTAAACAACAAAATTCGTCGACGTAGGTAGGTCTTGAGATTCTCCCAAGTCCATTCTTAGGCAATACCTCAGACTCTCTTGTTGGGGTAAATGGGCTGCTACAGAATTACATGAAGGTCTAATAATATCTGTTCATAATTGGAATAGCGTTGGAAGACCTCTCAGAAGGTGGATCGATGACCTGGTGAAGGCTGCAGGAATCTGCTGGGTGCGAGCAGCACAGGACCGGTCGAAGTGGCGGTGCTTGGGGGAGGCCTATATCCAACAGTGAACGTCTTTTGGCTGATGATAATTGGAATTTAAATTATCTGTGCAGTCACAAACGTCAGCCCCGAAGGTTGGCTATGCATTTTCAATTATTGGGGTGCTGCAAGAACATATGCTTACTCTCCTAAGCAGTTGACCAGGGGCCTAAGTCTACTAATTTATAAACATTACAATGGTCTCTCAATGGTGAGTTTTTGACAGTTTTTGTATGGCAAATCTATCAAAAACCCACTATTGAGAGACCATTGTCACGTTTATAAATTAGTAGACTTAGGCCCCAGTTTACTACGTAAACAGAAAAAGTTGTATAAATCTCACCTGACAAAGAGTCACTTCCATTCAACATAAGCTTGTGTACCAAATGCCGCGTTCTGGTGAGCTATTTGGTTTTATTGCATTAATATAATGTTATTATTACGCTTCATAAATGCTACTATAATTGTATTTAATATTGCCCGTTTTGAGCTATGTATATGCCTGTGAACCAGCCATGTACACTGATTTAGCTTGGTGATATAATTAATTAATTATCACTTATTTAGCATGCTTCTTCTACTTTGATACTGTTGACACGTACAGCTCTAGTTTTAGAAAACCAATGGCAAAATGTGGGTGTATGATACTACTCTGCCCTCCCCTTCAGGGAATACGTGCACGATGTTATGTCATATGACAACGACAGCATACATGTGCTCACACCATGTGTGTTGGTGATTTCAGAACAACATATTTTCATTTGACGGGTAGGTAAGCTGTCAGGCTTATTTTTCAGAGCATTGCCTGTCATCAACAGTTCTTAATGAGAGTGACGGTGACCTTATTCTTTATAAATAGTAAAACAACATTTTTAAAGCCCAATTCGTTCTTTTCGTCCTATAGAATACCCACCGTCTGGTGAGAATGGGAGGAAAAAACAGCCATCTTCGGCGAAAGCCCCTTGTTGTTGTTCCTGCTGCTATATTTTAGAAACGAAAAATCTATCATTACATTTTCATCCAGAATAATGGACAAAATAAACATATAATCTGATAAAACAAATAACTATAATCCCTACAACTAATACTGCTTTAATACCCGAAACTCGAGATCGAAACTACCCTCCTCTGGCTTGATTGGTAAAGTTATCTCGAGTGACACACTCCAGTTGATACTTTTACATGAACACGTCTAAGTCTATCACAAAACTCTGCAACCAAGTTTCAGGAACTTGTGAATTCATTCGTCTGTCTGGCAGTTTTGGTGGCTGGAGGGATTACACTGGTGTGAAAATAAGCGAGCCAAAGTTGGGTGGAGCTTGTTAGGTGCTAAGAGTTTTATTGTAACTCGAATTTTGTGTGAATCTTATAACTTAATTCACACTGTGAAAATAAACACTGATAACATTTTGGAGAAATGAATGCTTCCCGCCCATATGTCTCATAAACTACTCCTTGTCTGATCCACACATATCTACGTAGGTATAAGTGAACCGGCGCGCGATGGGGCCCAAATGAGCCATTCACCCCGGCTGCGTGAACCGTACACTGTGTTCCTGTTCACTAACATATATACGTATACGTATACGTATTACGTCACACAGACGTATGATTGACCTGTGGTTAGTATGAACGAGTGTTCACCCCCAGCTGTCAAATCTCACCAAACACTTTACTCACCAACATGTTGCTCGACAAGCTCGCTATCCCTTCCTCCCGTACGTCTCACAGACGTGTGAGTGACCCGACGGGGCCTACACTAGCCGTTCACCCCGGCTGTCCAGACGACCTGTTACACACTTCACTTGCTACATCATCATTATGAACACCATGCTGTATTTTATGTGCTTTGCATCCTAATACCATTTTTATCGTTCATTTAATAGAGTTTGGTAAAGGTTACATGAAAGAAGCAACGTTGGTGGGAGGATTAACATATGGCGCAAAGAAATTAGGCTTTCCAAAGTCTGTTTTGAAAAGCTTTACCTTCACAAAAGAGCAACACTTATATGGCACTTATTATAATCCTAGAAAAAGACGGGTAGTTTCGTGACTAAAGTAAATTCAACCACTTTATAGCTAAGCTCCTGTTAGACCAATCATCTGGAACCTAAAAACTGTTAAAATGCCCTTTTTAAAAGAAGCAAGTGCCTCGTCTCAGGTTGTAGGTGCGGTAGTGATGAAATGATGATGAAAAATTATCGTTGTTCGTCATTGATTCTTGAATTTATAATTAATTTGCTTAGTTTGAATTTCCGCGCAATAATTATACAAGCCTTGGCCGCAACCAGGCATCGGTGCACGTACATGACTCGGCTACGCCTCGGCCCACATTTTCAGGATCTTCCATCACAATTGAATCAAAATAATGAAACAAACATACATAATGATAAACGAACTTTCACCTCGGCCAAAACGGTTTTAACGGAAGATTTTTAAACGCGTTTTAATTAACTAGTTAGAACTAATTTTAACTGATATTTATCTTAGAACAGTAGTTAATTCTAGTAGTAACATAGTCATTAGTAAAAACTAGTTTTAACTAGTGAAAACGCGTTCTAACTGAAAACGCGTTTTAACTGTGACATAATTATATTATATACCGAATCAGCTGTAGAAGCCAATGTGGCAACGTTTTGCAATCAAGTCATTGACCGAAACCGCAATTTTTCATACGAATAATAAAGTGTGCAAACTATGAATTTAATGAAGTCCAGACTGACAAACGACAAAAAGATCAAATGTCACGTTGTAATAGACAACAGTTTTTAGATACTTTTAGTTTGTTTCATACTCGTAACACATGGGTTTTTCTGTATGATAAATATCAGTCATCACATTGGTCATCACATCATTTTTCAGTCTGCCTCGCCTTTTCCCAATCATGTTGGGGTCGGCTTCCAGTCTAACCGGATGCAACTGAATACCAGTATTTTACATGGAGCGACTGCCTATCTGACCTCCACAACCCAGTCACTGGGTAATACGATACCCCTTGTAAGACTGGTTGTCAGACTTTCGGGCTTCTGACGACTCGTAACGACGGTCAAAGATCCACGAATGACAGCCGGGTCCAACGGCTTAACGTGCTTTCCGAAGCACGGAAGAGTCTCGGTATGTAAAGATGGTCATCCATCCACGGACCAACCCCGGTAAGCGCAGCTTAACCAGATGGATCGACCCGTGCGGCTGTTATTACTTAGCCACGAGCTCCTATATCAGTCATCACATGTCCTACGAATTTCTTAAGTATTGGAGCCAACCTACCTTCATCATCATCATTACCCACAGCCCGACTTTACCCACTGCTGGGCATAGGCCCCTCTTTTCATGTGTCATATTCCTCTTTCCTGTGCCAGCCTCGGGTTATTCCCAGGAGCTCCAAATAAATTTCGACATTGGCGCATTACTCCGGTAATTTGTTTGTGGACTCAAAAATTAATTTTATTGTAAATATATAATTTTTTGTGCAATCTATACTTTCAAATTTTTGGAGCTCATGGGAAAGATATTTTTATTCATTATTATTACATTGCTTTTTTAATTTGGAGCCGCCGGAAATAAAATTATTTGGAGCTCCTGGGTAGATCCAGGATGAGGCTGTGGCTAACCACAGCCTCATCCTGGATCTACCCACGATGGTAACAATGTCGTCCGCCAATCTCGCCACCGTTTTCCAGCTCTTGGACCTTGGACGCCACTCGGTCACCGCCTTACTCCTGCCATCACTATCGCCTATACCTGCCCAACTTCATTTCAGTTCCATAGTTCATTTTCCGATATCGAAAACCTTTTTTTTTTTTTTTTTTTTTTTTTTTTTTTTTTGACGCTGAGGAATGCGTTACGCATGCCCACGAGTCTGGGGTATGTGGGACTCCTGTCGCTAACGACAGTATACCCACTAAACCTCAGCGGTGTTCCCACATCGCCGTGATGGGAGGGCCATGGGAAACCGGCTCAGCCTTTACATCCACGACCCTCCCGGCGCATGCCCGCCTAGCTGGCGGGCCCCGCATGCCCCCCAGGCTGGGGGGCTACGGGAATGGCCGGGAACACCTGGCCATTCCCGTCCGACATTGGTGGAGACCTGTGCAATACAGGCAAGGGTGCCCCCGCACCCGTTGCCTGCTGGCCTCCACCTGGGAGGAGTCGGAGATGACTATCGTACTGACGTCTTCTTCGACCCCTCCTCCGCCTTCGGAGTGGCGCCGCGTCGGGATCGTCCTCCCGCGCGCGCTCCGCCGCCTCCTTCTGGGACATGACGTGTTCACAGAAGGAGGCGACTGCCGCCCAGGACCCCTCATCCCTCAGCATGGCGTTAACCAAGCCGGGGAGCGAGAGGTCCGGTCCGATCACCGCGGTGAGACTGCGGCGCGGCTCGGACCACGACGGGCACACCTCGAGGGTGTGCTGCGCCACGTCCTCCGCCGCACCACAGTCGAGGCACGACGGCGTCCTCTCCCGTCCGATTCGATGCAGGTACGATCCGAAACAACCGTGTCCGGACAGCACCTGCACCAGACGGAAGGAGAGGAACCCATGCGACCGCTCGAGCCAGTCTCGCAGGACTGGCCCAATCGCGTCGAGGGCTCGGCGGCCGAAGACTGCGGTAGCGAGGTCCCTCGTCCAATGGACGACGATGGCGTCCCTCGCCTCCCGCCGGACGGCCTCCCGCTCTTCCGGGGCCGAACGTTGTCCTCTCGCCCTCCGCCCCGCCGTCCATTCATATACTCTGGCGAGCACCCACGCCTCGAGTTCCCAAGGAGGGGTGCCGGCCAGAGCACATGCTGCCCCAAAACTCACCGTCCGGTAAGCCCGCGCCACTCGCTGGGCTATGGCCCTCTGGGGTGCCCGCAAGGCGGCGGCGTTCTCCCTCCTTTGGAGGGAGTCCTCCCAGATAGGAGCCCCGTAGAGGGCCATACTCCTCAAGATGCCGGCGTAAAGTTGCCGGCATCGCGCGCTGGGCCCCCCCAAGTTGGGAAGCAGCCACGAGAGCGCGCCCGCGGTCTTCAGCAGGCGCGACGACAGCCCGCTAAAATGCGGACCGAAGCGCCACCTGCTATCGAGTACAAGGCCCAGGTATTTCATCTGGGCCTTCACCTCAATTCTGACACCCTCCACGAAGATGTGGGCGTCAGGTGGTGGGGGGCGCTGCCGAGGGCCGTGGAAGAACACGGCCTCGGTCTTGTGCAGCGCCACCGTTAAACCTAGGCGGCGGATCCTCCCCGCGACCAAGGATCCGCCCGCCGAGGCCAAGTTGGCCGCCTCCCTGAAACTCCCCCCCCGGGCGGTGAGGAGAGTGTCATCCGCATAGCAGACGACACTCGTGCCTCGGAGGAGAGTTCCCCGCAGGAGCCAATCATAGCCGACGTTCCAGAGGAGAGGTCCTAAGACTGACCCCTGTGGAACGCCGGCTTCAACGGCGTACCGACGGACTTGGCCAGTCCTATTTACCAGGAGGATCGCCCGGTCCTCCAGGTAGCTGGCCAGCAGCCTGCGCAAGTATCGAGGCACTCCGTGAAATCGGAGCGCCTCTAGGATGGTGGAGTGGGGAACGGAGTTGAAGGCGTTGGCTATGTCGAATGACACCGCCAACAGCCCGTCCCTTGCCTCCATCGCCTCCTTTACCTGGCCCTTAAGGCAGGCCAGCGCATCCACCGTCGAACGCTCAGCCCGAAAACCGAACTGCGCGTCCGACAAGTCCGGCCCAATAGTGCGCAGATGGCCCTTTAGGCGGGCAGCGATTATCCCCTCGAACATTTTGCCGACCTCATCGAGCAGAACGATGGGCCGGTATGCCGAGGGGGAGTCTGCTGGGCGGCCCTCCTTGCGAAGGAGGCACAGTTGCCCCTCCTTCCACGGTTTCGGGAACTTTCCAGACGCAAGGCATGCGCTGAAAAGGTCCCGAAACCTCTCCTCCATTTGAGTGGCAGCGATCGCCACCACTCTTGCCGGAACGCCGTCAGGGCCCGGAGCTGTCTTCTTGGCGCGGATATGGAGAATCGCCGCGCCAAGTTCCGACTCCGTGACAGGAGGGGGGGGCTCCTCTGCTTCCTCAGCTGGCGGAGCTGTCCGCGGTGGGTCCATCACTGGTGGGGTGAAGTTGTCCCTGCACGGAAACAGGGACTGAACCACCCCATCGAGAAATGAGGGCTCCAGGGTCTCGGCCACCGGGGGACCAAACGGGCGCAATTTGTTGCGCGCCGCCCTGTATGGTCTCCCGTAGGGATCGTTGTCGAGACCCTCCAGCATCTCAGCTCTCGCCGCGTCTCTGGCGGCGGCGATGCCTCGATCGAGGACCATTTTTGCCTCCACGTATACCTCATAGAGGTGGTCCCCGACGGCCTGGTCCCTTCGACGCCGCCGCCGACTCCGCGCGTAGGCCCTCCTTGCCTCCACACACGCTGCTCGGAGCCCCGCCAGCTCCGCCGACCACCAGTACACGGCGCGTCTGGGTAGCGGTCGGCGAGACCGAGGCATGCTGGAGTTGCATACCTCGGTCAGAGACTCCCTCAGGTACCCCGCCACGGTGTCCACATCCAGGCCGGCGGAAGGCGGCGAAAGCCAGTCCTGGACGAACGCCGCCTCCCGCGCCGCTTCCCTGTCCAGGCGGGCGAGAGCCCACCGTGGGAACGGCGAACGCACCGAGAGGGGCCGTGTGTCTCCGGGGCCGCTGGTGGAGATATCGAACCGCACGTAGCGGTGGTCCGACATAGTCTCCACCAGGTCCACCCGCCAGTTCAACACGCGCGCGGCTAGCGCAGGGGTGGCGAAAGTGACGTCCACTATTGAGCCACCATTCCGCCGCACGCATGTCTGAACGCTTCCTCTGTTCAAGAGGGAGAGTCCAGACGAGGCTGCCCACATCTCTACTGCCCGCCCGCGTGCGTCGGTGGCTGGGTTGCCCCAGGTCACCGACTTGGCATTCAGGTCTCCCAGTATGGAGACCTGACGCGGCGCCGCCCTGCCGACCACAGCGGCCAGGACTGCGAGATAGTTCTCGAAGTCCTGAAGAGGGCGGTTTGGGGAGAAATAAACGCCCACAAGGGCTAAGTCTCCCCACGCGGCGGCCACGTATCCCGGTCCCCTCTCTAATAGCGAGAGGGGAGGGGAGTCTGTGGAAGACCGCGCCGCTAGAGCCACCAAGTCGTCCTCGTCACCCAGCCAGCTGCCGGGGATTGAGTAGGGCTCGGCGACCACCGCTACGTTCACCAACCACTCGGCCATGACCTGCACTACCAGGTCCTGGGCCGCTCTGCAGTGGTTGGTGTTCGCCTGGAGGATGTGATAGTCGGAAATTATTATTCCGACATCGCACCCCCCTCCTCAGATACCGCCGCTGGAGCTACAGCGGTGACGATGGCGACGGCTTCAGCAACAGGGCGAACCTGCGCCGGCACCACGCCCTTCCTCACGGGGGGCTTGCAGCTCCTGCCCGTCATCCTGTGGTCCGCGGGGCGGCCACCGGCGGCACACGCCGCGCAGTGTGGTGCGGTGGCGGTGCAAGCGGCCCACCCGTGTCCCTCCCGCCCGCATTGGAAGCACGTATCTCCCCAGTCGGACTTGGAGGGACACGTGGCCCGGGTGTGGCCGAAAGCGAAGCACTTGAAGCACCGGACAGGCTGGTCCTCAAGTGGCCGGACCACAGCCGAACCGAACCCCACTTGCATCCGTCCCTTGGTCGCAGCAAGGACGGCCCCAGCCGCGGCGACTGGGCACTCGACGCGGATGATGCCCATGCCGCGGCGGCCGGGCCTGATGGCTCCACCCTTCACCGCGCCAGCGTCGCAGCCTCCAGCCGCCGCGACGGCTGCCACCACATCCTCTTTGGTGACCGAATCGTCCAGATCGGCCACCTCCAAGGCTGCGGTCTTAACAGGCCTGGTTACCTTCGCCGCGTCCGCGATTACCTCTTGCAACTTTGTTGCGAAGAGGTCCGCATTTGTGCCTCGCTGCTCCCCCGAGAACTCGAAAATTCGAGCCCCGGTTAAGGTTCGGCGGCACGTTATATTGCTGATCCCCAGCTGGGAGGGATCAGCATTGGTACGAGCCCGTCTTAGGACGGACTCGTACGTCTCGCCCCGCTCCGTGGCCTCCGGGGTGATGGTCACCACGACGGCCGCAGTTTTGGGAGGAACCAGCTTCCTCCCCGCCTTCTTGCCGATTGCAGGACCGGGAACAGCTGCAGCAGGCTTGGGGGCCGACTTTTTGCCCTTCTTCCCTTTTTTCCCCCTGACCACTTCCGTCCACGACTGGTTGGATGGGGTGGTGGAGGGAAGAAGGGCGTCTTCCTCCTGCGAGTTTTGGGGGGCTGCTGGAGTGGCAGACGACCCAGACGCTACTTCCGCGCTTGTGGTGGGCGTATGAGGACCCGCCTTGGTCCTCTTGCCCTTGCCTTTGCCCTTGGAGGGCTGCGACACCGGGCCTGCCAGAGGCGCAGGTTCCGGCTCCCTCGGCGGTGGACTCTTGTCCGCCGCTAGCGGTGGGCGGAGCCGCTTTTCCGGCAAGAGCCGGTCCTCGATGCCGGCGAAGCAGGCTCGGATGAAGGCCCTCTCCTCCAAGATCACCCCGCGGATTGTTGCCTCAAGGCTGGCAGGGGTGGAGGAGGAGCCTCCTACCACTGGACAGACTGGGGCCGATTGGGCTGGCCTGGCCGTAGCCTCAGCCAGCTTCTGGTGAAGTTGGCTGACCTCCGCCTGCAGGCGATCCACCTTCGCCTGCAGCTGCCGCGTCTCGTCCGTGGCAGTCCGCTTCACCAGCTCTGTCACAATGCCGTGCATGCTGGCGGCCCGGCACTTGAGGGCCTTCTGGAAGGTCCCCTTCAAGTTGGACGACTTAGAGGCGACCTCAAGAACCTCCTCCCTATCCTCCTGCGCCATGCGCTCCAGTTCTGCCAGGGAGTGGTCGGCATATAGCACATTGGATGCACCATAGCCAGCCCTCGACCTGGCAACTTGCGCCTGCTGCTCCTTGGCGGCGACCTTCTCCTCCAGGTCCAATTGGAGTTGCGCCCTTTTCGCCAGGTTTAGCTGGCGCTCGGCGTCCACCAAGCCCACAATGTGGGAAGAAGGCGCAGCAGAAGTCGAAGCCTTTTTAGTCTTCGACCTCTTCTTTGTCTTACCTCCGGTCGACTCCGAGGAGCCCTCGGACCTCTTCCGCTTGAAGCGGTCGCTTTCGCCAGCCGACGTTTCCATATTGGAGTCGTCGGAGTCCGACAACTCGTATGGCCTTCTGAATAAGCTGGCCGCAGATGATGCGCGGTCAGCTTCCGACGCCGAAGCGCCACCGGCGTGGCCCTGAGAAGGGCCGTTGGATTGGCCCTGAGAAGGACCGTTGGATTGGCCCTGAGAAGGGCCCTTGGTTTGGCCCTGAGAAGGGCCGTTGGATTGGCCCTGAGAAGGACCGTTGGATTGGCCCTGAGAAGGGCCCTTGGTTTGGCCCTGAGAAGGGCCGTTTGAATCGCCCTGGGAGGAGCGATTCGAAATAAAACGCCCCGAAGGGTCACGCAATGTTCGGCTCGGATTGTTCGGCATATTCGTGGACGACTGCATAAAATATCTACGAATCACAGCGCACTTTAGCCGCCGGTCTGCCACTCCGTTACGGTGGTCAGACACGGCGTTGCCCGGGGGAAACTACGTGGAAGTATGCGCTGTGGGGGATCCCCCCCGATATCGAAAACCTAACCCAACTTACCTTACCAGTAACAAATACACTAGTCGGCAAAGTTCGAAGTACTTTGCTGACTAGTAGCACGTGCAATTATTTACCAATCTCTCCCATTATTATTGGTTTTGATTAATGCTTTGAATCGAAAAAATAACAAAACAATTTTTCTTTAAATAAAATAATTTGTGACAAATATTACTACGACGTAAACTTCACAAATACTTCCTACAATATCAGCACAAAGAAAACTCGAGCACTTATTCAAATAAGGGCTCAAGGTCCTACATAATTGACTTCTACATTTCTAGTACTAAACCCTTTGTCATTTCCGTGTTACCCTCATACTTCGCAACAAAGACCTATGAAAGTGCACTGACTCATCGTCTGGTTAATTACGACGCAGTAATTACGGAGTTATTGTTCAGACAGACAGACAGACAAATTAGGGTTCAGTTAGGAAAATCATTTTGTTAATTGATTTCGGGTGTGTGATGAGTTTTGGGTTTATCGATGTTTGTTGTTCTTTGTTTTATTGCTTGAAGTATATTTACACCTACAGAATGTGTTTGTGATTGTTAATAAAATAAAATCTTTTTATTTCAGGATTTATGTTTATTTCAAAATAAAATCTTTTTTTTTCAATAAAAGCGAGGGTTTCAGTTTTCTAGGAGACAATTATTTTCCTTATTTGAAAAATTAAACTTCTTCAGCTGTCACTGAGGAGCTCGTGGCTAAGTAATAACCGCAATGGTATATCCATCAAGTTAAGCTACGCTTGCCGAGGTTGGTCAGTGGATGGATGACTTTTACATACCGAGACTTCTTCGCAGGAATCTTATGACTTGATTAAACAACGGGATTTCTTAATTAAAAGTAAGTTTAATAGAAATGTATTATACTCATGAACCTTCCGGAATAAATTCTATAAATTATGGTGAAAACCGCATTAAAAAACATTATGTAGTTTCGAAGAAAAACGCGGTCACACAGATAGACACTAAAAACGACATATTTGTAACATGTATAGATTAGATTAAATCAGCCTCAACAACAAAATATTTGCAAAAAATAATCTACGGAACCGTCACGCAAAAATTAATTAGGTATGCAAGGTGTGACCCACTTTTATCACTTCAATACTGCGTAAAATTTACAGTCGCTCAACGTTTGTTAGTCATGAAAATGATTCATTTCCTTAATGTTTAAATTGCAAACAAAATCATAATTAGTGCTAGTTCATATTTTTAGATCTTAAAACGTAGTTTGTGTGTCACTTTAATTTTCTTGTTTATGAAGAGTTGTGTTAATTTCCGTGTGGTAACTTTATAATTGTTTATTTAGATATCTTATACGTAATATAATATCACGCCTGTGTTCCCCGAAGGGCTGAGCAGAGGTGTTTAGTCACACCCACATTTCACCAGTTATGGTTAAATCCCATGTTATCTGCCATTGCTATCTACTGGGCACAAATCCAGACTTTGGGCTGCTACTAGGAAAATTACTCATAGAAAAACCCTATAACACTTTGCCCGACATGGGAATCGAACCCAGTACCTCACACTCGTTAGTAGCGCTTATGCCACTAAACCCACGCAGTCATATATCGTATAGAGACATTTAAAAAACTTCTTTGAACTAACAGACATTACATTTTCATTACATAACTAAAGACTAAATTCTAGTATAGATTAGCAGTTAGTTTGTGACTAAATATGTCTCGATAATTGTGTACTGTAGCTAGACACTGCTGTTTACTTCAAGCCTCATGTCGTTGGTAGGGTTGGCACAAACTTTGATAGAACAGGTATATAATCTGTGCATGAGAAACTTGACGATTTTAGGCGCCAAAAGATTGTTGGTCATTGGCTTCGCCCACGTGGAGGTCGGAAATTATCCCACAAGAATGTACTACAGGAAAAAACCCTATGTGTTAATCCTGGTCATAAACTATCTGTATGCTAAGTTTCATGCAAATCCTTTCAGTAGTTTTTGCGTGAAAGACTAACAAACATGCATCCTCACAAACTTTCACATTTATAATATTAATAAGTAGGATAATTGGTCTATCAATTTGTTCTTAATAGCAATAATAATGCGTTGGTGATTATTGATTACAACAGACTAATTTCATCGATTAATATAATGATGTGCTTGTTGCATACACATTTCAAATGTTTGTATAGAAATTTTATAAGAGAACGCCCAATTTTATATTAACTAGTTGATCTCTACCCACATAGAATTGAATGGGTAGAGTTATTTTTATTGCGTAAAATTAATTTCTTTCTTCATTAAATAATTGAAAAGTTATATTCATTTCTCAAGAACTTACTTACCATATTACCATTCATCTGATTTCTATAGAAATGGCAAACCTACTTAAAGTTTCAAAAAAGAATATTTTTTTTTCCACAATTTTCACTGGCAACCCTACCGTCGTCTCCGGTCTTTACTTTTAATCTCTCTTTATTTTCTGTCCGTACGAGAAAGTGTTACGTATTTGTCTTTTGTCTAACGACTCCACCGGACTGGAAACAAGAGATTGTGTCTTAATACAGACAGTTATACTGTTTTAATCTATATCACTGACATAGAGACTTCTTTACTACTAAAAGAGTTTGTGATTTTTTTTTCTTTGCAATTATGTAACTATTAAATAAAAAGTATCTATTTAACTAGCATATAATATTTATATGCTAGTTTGGGCGTAATTAACGATTGAAATATTACAAGATGTATTAAAATAGCCCCCACTATTATCACGTAGTCTTTTCCCAAAACAAATATGATTTAAATTTTTTCTGTCTTAGCTACATGCAGCTGATATCTATCTGACCTCCACAACCTAGTTACTGGGTCACACGAAGCCCTTTGGTAAGACTGCTTGTGACAGACTTTCTGGATTCTGACTACCCGTAACGACTTAAGCCTCGTGTAGACTGGCACGACACCGGCGTTCTAGCATGAAGTTTTCATAGAAATTGTATTGTTAGACAGACGTCGTGCCGTCGCGTCGCGCCAGTCTGCCCGAAGCTTCATTAGAATAGCCTCAGCCTCCGCAATTGGCGCCACTTAAAATATAGGTCTGCCTACACCACCTTGCTGATTGACTTATCCCTATTTAGCCACGGCATGAGCAATTCCTTAATAGTTCATGCCTATACGAGAGAACAAGAAGACATTATATCAAAAGGGCTAGCATCACTGGCAGACTGTAATCACCAATATACAAGTCATCTGCCAAGTGTGGTGATTATAGTAAATTGTGTTTCATTGATGATGTGGCGACGCTTATTTTCTTCAGTGGAGGTCCTTCAACTAAAATGGTGATATGAATGTCATTGCTTGTATTAGTTTATTAAGAGATCAGTGAACTCTAACATGCCAATTCAATTAATAATGAAACGTTTACTTAGGACAGAATCCATTACTTTAAGTGGCTTAACTTTATCACTTCAGAAAAGCACACGTTTAGAATAATTTGTCTGAAACATTGTCCGTTATTTTAACGGTTTTGTCGCTTAATCCATTTTTCCCGGTAACATTATCATACATAGTAGTACAAAAAGAAGATACATGATATATATTGCTGTTATGACCACACGTGCTACACAAAAATGAATCTTAGGTCACTCAGATAAGGAGCACATATCACTTTCAGAACTGTATGTACGCTTAATTGTGGTAATGGACACGTTTTGGCTCAGTTTCATTTGGCCTTGAGTTTGAAATTGCTTTTGTCATCAATCACACAAAAATGGACTTTATTTGGTAAGCTTTAAAAGACTTCAGACGTGAAAATATAAGTTTGCACCGAGGACTTGACATTTGTTCAGTTTATGTTGACAGATTTAATTTTATGAGACACTGAATTAGTATTTTGCTTTCCAATGGGTGGATGTGGGGACTACACTAGTTTGAATAAAAGCAGTAACTTCTGCTGTCACAAATGGAGAGAATTACTGTATAGTTGGGCTAGCTGATAAAAAGAGACGTGGCTAAATGGCTAACGCGGAGATCGAGCGATTTGCGAGGATAAACCTGCGTTTCCCACTTAACCACGATTAACATAGGATCTATT
Organism: Eupsilia transversa; assembly: GCA_914767815.1. NCBI lineage: Eukaryota > Metazoa > Arthropoda > Insecta > Lepidoptera > Noctuidae > Eupsilia > Eupsilia transversa. The sequence goes on from OU611889.1 coordinate 1,340,980, forward strand.
CTTTTTCGTCTGGTTAGTGACTAACCTGGTGTCAGATTTTTTTATGCCATGGGACGTTTATTCTTAAATGACTCTTTCGATCTTAAGAATGAAAAACCACAGAAACTTCTGAAGGCCCTTAAGTTACTTAAATATATCATAGCTCATGGTTTGGCATACATGTTGAAAATATTTAGCTGCCTCAGGATTTAAAAGTTACGAGTTGTCAGTTTTTACCATTATTTTTCTTTGGTTCAAATATTTGGTGGGACGAAAGGGAATACATGATACAATTAATAATTTATTCCCGTTCGTACCACTGAATTTATCAGTGGGACGAACGGGAATAAATTTTATATTATTTTTCAAATTCCCGTTCGTCCCACCAGTGGGACGAATGGGACTACACGATTTCCTCGATTAAATTGGATTATAATAAACCGCCATCAAACTCTTTCGGTCACTAATTATAAAACAATACTATTTAATCCTACCGACCCTCACAGGTCACGTTCCACAATCCACTTCTGAAGGTCAATTTCTCCAAGCTCTGTTAGTTTCTATCTGACTCGTTTTTTTTTAAAAATAAATGTAAATAAACTAGTGATAAAACTCTATAATCTCAACGTTAAATTATTTTTCATTTGAATAAATAATTATTTTCTCCTTAATCAAGAGACAGTTTATATTTGCAAAACAATCAAAATTATTAATGGGACATATTTAAAAACCAACAGAGTTAATCAAAGTTGGGGCCAAAGTCTTTCCGAAAACAGTTACTGCTACCTGCTAATCTATCCCAGGTCTTTAGCCTTCACTAATGAGATTGCTAGAGGTCTACATCGACGGTACAATCGCTAGGTATGTGGTGCGGCTAATATTCCTTGTATATTGCACGTCACGGTCGCAGGTCACTCACCGCGTCTCGGCGTCTTACACCTAGACTGTGTTGGGGACCCTGGACGTACGAAGGGAAGTTTGCTCAAGATTGTGGTAGAAGAAGTCCTCCTCTGCCTCGTTGTCTTCTGCCTCAGGTCCTGTGTTCAATTCCCGTGTTGGTCAAAGTTTTATTAGGTTTTTTCATCTGGAATTTCTCAGCAGCCAGGGTGGTGGATTTGTGTAGTCTCGCCCCCTATTACATCGGACTTAAAAATAACTGACGAAATGTGGGTGTGCTCTGCCTAACCCTTCGGGTAATATAGGTGAGATGTTATGTTACGTAAAGTCGACTATCCACTGCTACGTAGGATATGCACAGAGGGGTTTGCTACGTGTCTGGGAAATAATGCCAGATATGTGTCCGTGGGCCACCGGGGAGGATCCAACCTACAATTTTATAGGAAGCGAAGCTAAGTACACCTGCGTAACTTAGCCGTGGTCTGCTGCGGAGCGCCTAAAAGCTTGGAATATACTGATTGGTTAATGTCACAATTGCTCCTTGCATATTTTTGTGCATTTTACTGGCATGTGTATGGCTTACTAGTAGAAAGACTGATCCTCTTGTATGAGGCCGTTTAAGTACCTACATATTATCTATCACACAATTAATTTATCAGTCATCGCTTCATTTTTAATTCTTATTACCTATTGTGATCTAGTAACTTTATTCCAGGTGCATCGTCTTCACATATAATTATATAAATAATGTATAGTGTCGTAGGAAGATTTAGTTTGTTGTGCTTTCACCATTTTCTAGTTATCCGTGTTTTCGCAATATCCCTAGGGTTTTCACGAAAATTCGAATTATCTAATCTCCCTACGACATAATATACAAAATATTGTAAAACATTTCGGAAAGAGCAACTAGAATCAATATGAATATTTGTCTATACATTTTGAAGTTCAAAAGTGTCTTTATGTGCCTTTATGGAATAAATTATTTGACTTTGACGTATTCAAGCTATCCTTATACCAGTACTAAACAGAAATAGAACTATGCTGCATGAATCCCATTTTTTCTTTCCCATTTTTTCCATTGCTTGGTCTGGTCAAGAGGTCTCCCTCTATACATTTCCATTTATCTTTATCCGTTGCTTTTTCCTACCAACCAGTCAATAACGTGTCCGAATCGTGACATCAGCGTTTATTAGGCCTATCTCAGTGACGATACCCGTCCTCAGGCACCCCTACGGGACGACCCTGACCCATGATGCATCCTATAAGTGTGACCCACCCAGTCCCACAGCATTTTCGCCACCTCCATAATTATCCTATCCCTACCCACATCTAGGACGGTGTCTCGGCATTTTGTATATACGTATAAACATCAATCGCCCACAGGGACGGCCAGACGGCTTGCGATATTTAAATTTTGAGACTTTAACTTTTATAGCCATTTTGTTAAGCGCTCGCTCGAGGAAATGGCAAATGGGAGACGTGATTTCTAAGAGGATGTGAATACGTTACTGTTTCAAGTGATTCAATTTGTATAGCTCTCAATTTATCAACGTTCTTAGTGTTTTCCTATTTATATGGTATAATGTCGTGATTGCCCAGTGGTTAAGGACTCTAGATTGTGGGTTCAAATCCGAGCAAGTACCAATGTGACTTTTACAATTCTTATGTACTTTCTGAGTCATTACTGATATCAGTGAAGGAATAACATCGTGAGGAAACCTGGAAATTTTAGCCCCCGACCCACCGCGTCGCATCGAATCGCCCGCCCGCGCTTTTACTTCGTTTTCGCTTTGCATTTTTCAGACTCAGCTCCTTTGGGTCGTAGCGTGATGTAATAACCTTCCTCAAAAATTGGGCTATCAAATGGAAAAACTTTTTTTCCTAATTTTGCTGTGCCCGACAGGGTCCATATTGATCTTTAACTTTGTTATACCATCTATGTCATACATGTTATTATGGGATGCAATAAAGAATTAAGAATAGATAGATTTAGATAGATTTATTTATTTGCAATGAATGTAGGTACATATTATTAGGTGTTACAAAGTTTTATGGTTCCTTGTACATTCTACCTTAATTGGCATGCAAATTTACATTTTAAAAGAATTTAATAAAACTTATCATCTAAGAATTCTTGTACTGAATAATAACACTTGTGCAAAAGTAATTCCGTAACATGCTTTTTAAATTTAGTTAGTGGTTGTTCCTTGACATTATTTGGTAACTTATTATAAACAAGTGGTGCCATACAAATAACACTTTTTCTTAAAAGTGCAGTCTTAAAGACACCCGTGCTTAAAAGATTTTTATATTGGGATCTAATACTTATTGTTCTATTTCTAGTTTCTTTCAAGGTGGTAAACAGGTGAGAATTCGTTTTAACAAATATACATAATTCCAATATATAAAGACATGGGAAGGTTAACAGTTTATGAGACTGAAATATAGGTAGACAGCTGTCAGTTACTTTTAGGGCAAACATAGCTCTGATGCAGCGTTTTTGAGCTTTAAAAATACTTTCTTTCTCGCTACAGTTGCCCCAGAATATTACACCAAACCTTAAAAGTGAAACAACCAGTCCGTGGTAGGCAACCAACACGCTAGACAGGTCCACTTTTTTGGACAAATTGTGCAGCATGAAAGCAGATGTACTCAATCTCTTACAAATACTCTCTGCTTGAGCCTTCCAAGTGAGTTGGCTATCAATTAATATACCCAAAAATTTTGCAACATCGACTGTGCCAATGGCTTGACCATTGTGGTTTATATTCATGTTATTAGGGGCGATTCTTTGGAAAAAATGCATAACTTTAGTCTTTTGAAGATTTATTATTAAATTATTATGGTTTAGCCAATTTATTAGAGAACCGAGTGTGTTATTAATATCTTGTTCATAATTTTGTTTATTGATACATTTTATCAAAGACGTACTGTCATCGGCGAATAATACCATTGGATTTGGTGTTTGTCGGGGGAGGTCGTTTATATACAATAGAAGTAAGTTAAGTATTGTAATCGCGAAAAATAATGAGGCGTCACAAACATTTGGATCGAGTAGGTATTGAAGTTTTGTATGGGACAGTTGATATTTTATCCGTGATTATGATAGAAAAAGGTGTTCAGTTTAATGTTCTGCACCACACCTTTCATTTGACAACACCGTTCTGATACATTGTAAAGGAATCAAAAATACTTTTGAACAAAATATAAATAATAAAAAACGTAATTGAAATTGATAAAATTGAACTTTAATAACCGGGTAAGGGCAAATTAATTGAATATTTTCGTATGTGCCTACAACCTAATAACATTTTACGACACATTGACTGCGTCGTAAAATGCTATTTGCCAATTAATTAATGGTACCAATCAAAACAATATAAAATTAATTTATACGACGTACAGTCCGTGACAGAATTGTTTTGGCGTTTTTGAACCCATTACTTTGGAGGAACGAGGAGCATGTAACCAGAATGTAGAAGATAGCTTTAAGAAAGAGATAGTCAGAGGAAAGATTGAGAAGGAAGTGAACACTGAGAACACGACTCATAGAGATGAATGAAAAAAAACAATCCCAGCAACAAAAAAACTTCCTCTCTCCTTAAATTTCACAATTATTTGCTCTTGTTTCATGATTATTAGTGTATATACAGGGTGTTTCAAACATAGTGGTCCAAATGCAAATGAGGTAAAGCGAAGGGGTCCACCTATCATTAAAAAAAAATTAAAACGGGGATATTCTGAACAGTTCAGAAAACGCTATTATTGGTTTCATGAACACTTCCTATTGGGTTTTTGACCCTGTGAACATAATTTTCGACGTAACGAGTTCAAATATGGCTGGAAGAACATAGACATCTAATTGGACCAAATAGGACATAATTATCACCATTGCCTCTCGAACGTTCACAATTACGGGAATATTACGATTAGAATACTTTACTTGGGAATCGAACACAGATCCCTACCTTTTCAATCAGTACACTAAAGTCACCAACATAATACAAAATTAAATTCAACCCGTAGTGATGGGCCACAACATCGATAATAGTGATGCGCTGTTAAATCGAAACGTTCGATACATTATAATTTCCCCGAGTAATTAAATTCGATATCGGACTAATTTCGGCGGCCATTATCGAAAGTTGCTATTAATTTTACTCCGTAATGACGACATTTTGAGCTACAAATGAGTTTTGTTTTTGGTACTTAATAATTTCTACGTGAATGTTTAATGGTCTGAAATGTGTTAAATGCTATTAATTTTACATGAATAATTAGTTTTTGGGTAAGCAGTGTTGGGATTAATTATCCTGCTGACCCTAGTTTGTCTTGTGGTCACACAGTAGTAGAATAGAATAGTCTTTATTATGTATACCATACGAGTTACAGACATGAATGTAGAAATGTTACATAATGGTGACACAATGGGCGTCTTATCTCCAAAAGAGATCTTTTAAAGGAAGAAGTTTGTATGACATACACAATAAATACATACATACATATTTTATATGCATATACAGGGTGTCTCAAAAGTGGTGGTCCAAAGGCAAATGAGATAAAGCGAAGGGGTCCACCTATCATTAAAAAAATTAAAAGCTGGGGTATTCTGAACAGTTTAGACTTCGCTATATTAATTATTTTCAAGAAATTTTACAGTTTTAGTTCAAATCAGGCTGGAAGCTGCCTTGCCTGGCAAGGCATCTTCCAGCCAGATTTGAACCAGATTTCATCGTTACGTCGGAAATTATATTCACAGGGTCGAAAAATCCAAGTGAACGTGTAAAATTTCTTGAAAATACTAATAGTGAAAGGATATTGACCGATGTGGACCAAATGCTGCCCAGACATGGGAATACTTCCAAATGGTTCCTAGCGCCAAACTATACTTAAAAAAATTAAAAAAAAAAAAAACGATCCCAGGGTTAAAAAGTTTTGTGTGTTTAAGGTTTTTCTGGTAGTTTTATTTATTTTGGATATGTATATTGAGTTTGAACTCGTTGGTCTTATCGTGACAAGTGCTAAAGCGTCAGATGGTGTCCAGGGGCTGATGATGGAGCCGAATGGTGGCCAAAGGAACTCCTCAATCATACAAGATAGCACCATCGTGCTTGGACTCGTTGGTTTTGTCATGACAAGTAGTATAGCTTAAGGTAGTATCCAGGGTCTGATGATGGATCCGGAAGGTGGCCATAGGAACTCCTCAAGTAAACCAGATAGCATCGTAGTATGTGGTTACATTGGATATGTATTAACAAGTAGTATTACAGTGGTGGTGTCCAGAGTCTGATGATGGAACCGGAAGGTGGCTATAGGAACTCCTCAACCATACAAGATAGCACCATCGTGTTTGGACTCGTTGGTTTTTTCATAACAAGTAGTATAGCTTAAGGTGGTGTCCAGGGTCTGATGATTGAGCCAGAAGGTGGCCATTGGAACTCCTTAACCAAACAAGACACAACCATCCTGTTTGGACTCATTGGATTTCTAGTAACAAATGCTTTACAGGAGATGATTTCTAGGGTCGGATGATGAAGCCGAAAGGGGGCTATAGGAACTCCTCCACCAAACAAAATAGCACCATCGTGTTTGGACTTTGTTTTGAGAAATGATATAGCCCAAGGGTGGCCAAGGGCATACCTCAACTAGACAAGACAGTCCTGTTGTGTTTAAGCTTTTAGGAAAATATTAAAGTTCTGTTTGCGTAAGTTTTATTTAGTACTTTTTAGTTCATTAAAAGCTTGTTTTTAAAAAGATTTTTACGTATATTTATTTATGCAAATAAAACAGTTTTGAATACAGTATGTCAATGTCAAATCAGCTTTATTGTTTGACTTAATAAGTTTGCATTTGCAGTAAAAACAGCAATATCCAATAGCCTCTCGGTAAGAGAGTAGTATATTTTTCGTTCAATAGTAACTGCACTGGTTTGAAAACAAAAATATTATTTGTAAATATTTCTGTTTTACCCATTATTTTTAACGACTCGGCTACTAACTTGGACTTTCATATCTGCATTTCCCGTTGACCTGGCTTTTCATTTGGTTGAGATCTGAACAATGTTTCAATCACACCACAGAGTGTATTTACTTTGTAACCGTTCTGTGGAAAGGATCAGAAGACATACTTTAACTCGTAGTCTCCAGAACAACCATCATCATACGGTTCAAAACATAATTCAAGCTCTAACTCCACGTGAGGTGAGGACTTACCTTTTATCTAGTTTTTAAAGTAAAATCTAACCTACACTAAACAATAAACTAGACGTTACATTAGGAACCTACACGTAGCTTTGTTATGAGTTATTTTTTCAATATATTTACTGTCATTAATTAATAAAATGCCCCATTTGTAGTCATTATTCATAAATTAAAAAAACGCTACAAAAATATACTTTTTCTCAAAACTCCTCGGATAGATTTTGACAAGCTTTAGTTTACAGACTAGTAGTAGCCCAAGGAACATAATGCACTGTATGCCCATTCTGGGCAGCACTTGCTTCAACTATGGATTCATCAATAAAAATATCTCAACAAAATATACTTTTTCTCAAAACTCCTCGGATAGATTTTGACGAGCTTTGGTTTACAGACTAGTAGTAGCCCAAGGAACATAATGCACTGTATGTCCATTCTGGGCAGCACTTGCTTCAACTCCCACATATGGATTCATCAATAAAAATATCTCAACAAAATATACTTTTTCTCAAATCTCCGCGGATAGATTTTGACGAGCTTTGGTTTATAGGCTAGAATAAGCCCAAGGAACATAATGCACTGTGTGTCCATTCTGGGCAGCACTTGGTCCAACTCCCATATATGGATGGTCAATGTCCTTTTCTGAACTGTTCAAAATATCCCAGCTTTTAAATTTTTTAATGATAGGTGGACCCAGGTGCTTTACCTCATTTGCCTTTGGACCACTACGTTTGAGACAACCTGTATAATAATATGCTTTATTGCACCTACACATAGATTTATTAAGATAGCTGAGCGTGGCGTCCTAGGTTTGTTCTCCAGGTCGAGCATAGTATTATTGCGTTATTCGATCCTGATATTTCCTTCAAGGTCAGTGGTGTTATGTAATGTAGTCTAACCTATTCAAACAAATAAAATGCGACATGAGGTTACTCCAGCAGACATAGCTACAAACTACAACCAGGTACGTACATTTCAAAATGAGTTTGTCACGCCCCACACCACGCGTAACGTTGTAGGCATATACTCGGTTACAATTCAATACCCTTGTCAAATTAACGTGCCCATCAAAGAAACTCGATCGCTTTTGTCGAGTTTGATATGAAATGAACTACGAAGGAGTGGAGAGGAGACTTAATACCATGAAAAAAGGCATCAGAGCCACAGTTACTATGTGGAAAATACTTAAAACATCACGCCTGTTCTCCGAAGGGCTAGGCAGAGGTGGGTAGAACTCTCATATTTCGCCACTTATGCTGTGCTCTTTGCGTATCCATACTCTGGTCTACATTGAGAATTTCCTAATGGAAAAACCCAATCAAACTATGCCCAATTTGGGAATCAAACCCTGGACGCCACGCCCAGTTGTTGCGCTAAGATTTTTAAACCCCCAAGGCAGTTGATCCGATCCAAATCTAATCATAAGGTTGCCAAAGAAATGATAAGCATAAATATGACACTTTTCAATAGCACACAGTGGTGATCAATGCTTATCTTTCAAAATGCTTGCATGCTTATTATCATTATTATTGTCAAAATATACTGTCAGTGGTCTGGGAACTTTTCCAGATGACAGCAACGTGGAGGAGACTTATGACACCTCAGTGTACTTTTGTGTTTGTATATCTTTTGTATAATGACTTACTAGCTATTGTAAATTGGTAGTTGTATAATAATTAATTGTATAAAGTCTATGGTTAAACATTTTTGTTCTAAATTGTACGTTCCCATCGTTAAAAACCGGTTTTATTGCAAATAAACATGACAATTATGTATTTTTTAATTTAATAAGCAGACTTTTACTAACAGTAGAACAAATCCTGGCTGCTATTAGTAGTAACATTATTTTGTTCGAAAATGTGTCAACTCCAAAAAACTTTTTACATTCACAAAATAATGCTCGTTGTTACAAATTGTGGATTGGCGTCCCATTGAAACGATTTCAGTTATTTTTGGACGCAAGTGATATTTCGATATTAATTCAATGATATACAAATACATAAGTATATGTATAAAATATATGAGTTGTATTATCTGTTGCTAAGTGATTTTGTGTGTTTGTTACTGTATAGACGATTGTATTCAATAGCGGTATAAACAGAGCTCAATTTGCTAACGTTAAAGTAGATATTTAGAAGGGCTCGTGGGTGGCTACGCTTGCCGCGGTGGGTTCGTGGATGGATGAGCACATTTCGCGACCCCTCCGTGCCTCGGAAAGCACGTTAAGCCTTTGGCCCCGACTGTGATTCGTAGATTTTAGTCCAAAACCCAAAAACCTGACAACCAGTCTTAGTAGAAGACACGTGTTACCCAGTAACTGGGTGGAGGAGATCAGAAAGGCAGTCGCTCCATGTAGAATACTGGTATTCAGCTGCATCCGGTTAGTCTGGAAGCTGACCCCAACATAGTTGGGCAAAACCTAGGCATATTTTAAACTAGATATTTAGATCTCTCTTTCAGAGATCTTAGAAAAACGTGGAATAACCCCAGGACATAAATTGAATATCAGACTTTTAACTAGTAGCAGTTTAACTGCTTTCAAGAATGAATATACATGTATTTACAACTTTGCCAACTTTTTCTTAAAGAGATACCTTAGCTATAGTAAACTAAGATCTTACAAAAAAAAACTCTCAACCGTCTTCAACCAACGCTCATGACAGTGACACCCTTAAAACCTTCTTGAATTTTCAGAAAACTAATGATTGAACAAAACAAATTAACAAATCTCAACCACACACAAGGAATAAAATCTTCAATCGGAACATAAAAAAAATCGCACGGCTCCGTGACACACTAAACTAAATCGTCAAGTATAAACGCACGGAATCGGATGCAATACGCACGATAAATGAAAATGGTCGGGAGTTCAGTGCCGGCGGCTACAAAAGGCAAGTCGTAAAACAACCGGATTAGGGGTGGACAGAGAGGTAGTGGGCCATTAAGTAAGCTGGACAAAGAGAAAAAAGAAAATTGGAAAAAATAAGAAGAAAATTATGTTTTTTGATGGATTGTTTGCGAAAGAAATGGTATTGGCAGCCCAGCCTGCCAATTCATGGATTAAATCTTTGATTAATTAACGAAAAGGAGATAAAACATTTTAATGACAGTTTAAAATTAGTAGATTAGTTATTTTCAGTGTTGTTGCTTGAAGGAAAAACTTACCTAGACAATCTTTTTCATGAAGATAGTATTTATAACTGATATGAAATATTTCATAAAAAAGCATGATGTTTTTCTTTCTTCCTGTCACCAGGCCTCGTAAATCATTCTACATAAGGGCTAGTTCAGACATGCGGGAATCGCGCGTTTTTCCATTAACGTTTTTCGATTAACCGCGCGGTTATATCTGAACGATTACTTAATAACTCATACAAATAAGACTCGCGCGATTTCCAAGCGATTCTGAAATCGCGCGGTTCCCGCCGTGTCTGAACTAGCTCTAGCCCGCTTCCGCTCCTCCCAACCCGCTCGTTTCAAGCCCTCTACCTAATTCCCTAAACTTGAAACCAGAGCCTGTAGAACCGCGGCTATTGGCAAAACTATAAAACGAAGCCGTAATAAAACTAGTCCCTTTCTACGCATCCATACATCACTAATGATTTACAACATACATTGAACGCTAGCTATGAACGGTGTTAAACTCTTCCATAAACTAAACCGTCAATGTATAGCGAAGTGTGAGATATATACAAGGTTTTATGACCTGGATCCGCTCGTTAAGTTAGGTGCAAAATATTTGATAGCGTCATGTTAAAGTTTTTACGAGTTCGCACAAGATAATTACGCGTCTATTGTTTTGTGGGATTGTTTTTTAAATGTGTTTTTATATGGGTAGTTTGTAAGGACTTTGTATGGAGCTTTTTGTAGTGAATTATCACTTGAAGATAACTTTACTGGATGTAAAGCTTAAACAGACTTAACACATGAGCGATCTAGTGATGAGGTCTTAGCTTTGAGTTGAATAAGTATTCAAAAAGGTAAGGTAAGGTGACTTAATTAACAGGTTTATCCTAATATAAGGCATCATACTTTGTAATACCTACACTATTTCTAAGATTTATACTTAAGTTTACCAGGTTTTATTTTTGAATGAATATTATTACTAATTTTTTTTTTTACCACAACGGGGAAGCTCTTGGCCTGAATCTCGCCTGATGGTAAGTGATCATCAGGCCGAAGGTGGAAGCGAGCTTCACCCGGAATCCTCAACCACAGAGGAACTGGCAAGTATTTACCAAGTTAATGGCGACATCACACGTAGATATTTCCTTCTGGACTAGATCTGTAGCTCTTTATCTGTATCGTGGACGTACTACATTACAGTAGTTATTTTAATGGCGAGAACAGATGAGGATAATGAATCTGGTGGATTGCAGCAATACTGATACAGTCTTATCACAAAACGTAGACTAACTTTAGTGTAAACTTAAACCTTCAAGCCAGTTTTTGTATTTTGAACTTTACTCGGACTGAGTTTAAGTTTTTATTAAAAAAACGGACATTAGAACCGAGTCGGCCTGAGAGCAGTGGTGGCCCAATGGTAACGGCTGCGATTTATGAGTTAGGTCGTGGGTTAGAACCCAGACAAACGCATTACTATGTGTAAATAATTTAATCACCACTGCTTTCGAAATGGTGAAGGAAAACATTGTGAGGAAACCGGCATGTCCTAGAACCAAAAATTCAAAACATCTACCAACCCGCACTGGGCCCGCGTGGTGGATTACGGCCCACTCCCTCTCACAGAGAGGAGGCCTGTGTCCCAGCAGTGGGCACGTTATAGGCTGAATATTAGGCTCGCTTGTACCACAAATCTCTAAATACCTACGTTTAGCGCTTAACGAATTCAAAACAACGTTCTGTTTCTCTCAATCTTTTGAAGATGACAGAGAGAGTATGATGATTTATGGTGCAAGTCTTACGTTGTCAATTTTGCATTAAGAACTTGACCTTAGTCGGAATAAAGTACAAAATATAAAAACTGGTTAAGGCTTTAAATTAAGACGCTGACAATAGCTAGAGTGCGGTCACTGTTGGACTGTACAGAAAAGAAAGAGAAGCGCGATGACACAACGCATTTATTGCAAAATATGAAGGAATTATCTATTTACTTAAAAAATTGTTGAATTATCGAAAATAATAAACCACCGAGTTCTGCTTTCAAATAAGACTTCCTGTTATTAATTAAATACCAACCTATATTGGTATTTAATACAGATATTTTGGATTGGAACTCAAGGGTGTTAGTTAACGGTTAAATTTTATCGAAATTTTTATTTAAAAACGTTATTTGGTAATAACCAACTTCAGATAAATACCTATGTTCAAGATTATCATATATTTTTTCTGCTACCACAACCTTTTTTTTTTTTAAGTCAATCCTTCCTAGTTTTTGGCTTTAGTCAGCGCCTTAAGTTAGAATTCGTTTCGTAATCAGACTGCAATCGTCTAGGACAGACCGTTTATTTACTCCACCTCTACATAAACAGCATAAATTCAGGACGAAGCAATAATACTAGCAATATTTACGTAGCCCACAGTTAGCGACGATTATCGAGACAGTTAAGGCAGATTTATCTCTACAATAAAAGTAAACACTGGGCGCTTTCGACCAAGCACCATTAGTGAGAGGGATTCCCTGGGTGGCTGGTCCGAGTTACAAGCGGAAGCGATGCTGGCGCTTATGTGGTTTTGGAAACTTAGGGACATGACATTTCATAAGCCACGTCCATAGAACTTAGAAAATGTGACTACGGCTTCCCTGACTGCCCAAAACTAACTATTTTTGGAATCTTTTAGAAGTAAGCGTTTTAAGGTTGAATTAAGAACCGCCACGTTTTCACTGATGACTGTCCGCCTGTATAAAGAAAAGAAAGAAAATAGATTTTTCTCAAACATGCTTGGAAATTCGAGCATTATTTTGACAACCTTCTTCGAGATAAATTGAAATTGCTGTACTGGTCAAACACAAATGACGATGCGGCCGGCAAAGTTACTATGAAAATCCATACTCTGTCCTGTGTAGCGGCCAAATAAATGACTATGAACAATCATAAATCTGTGGTGTTATTTAAAAATGGAACTAACTTTTTACTTTAACACATGACAACCAAGGAGGTAACTTCTCAAAGATTTTATTTAAAGTTCGATTTCTTTTGCAAATATAACTGTTTAAAGTAAAGAAGAAACAAAAGAATATATTGGCGCGTGAAAAATTATCGTTGTCCGTCTTGTTAGTATTTATAATTAATTTACTTTGTTTGAATTTCCACGCATTATTTGAGTAAAGTACTAAACAAGCCCTGGCCGCAACCAGGCATTGATGAAATCACGTATGTGTGCCTCGGCTACGCCTCGACCCACATTTTCACGATCGTCCATCAATGCTTGAGTTGCTGGCCTCGACAGAAATGTACTATTATGCGCACTAAACGTGACGCATAAATAAAAAACAAAAAATAACCCACAAAAACAATAACCACCGTTGGGAAAAAGGCCTCCACCATGACTTATAGTTGTTTCAATCCAGTGCTAAAAGTTCCTAATTTTGTCTAATCAACCTCACCGACATATTCTTATATTCTTATAAAGAAATAATTTATTCAACTTCTGCGTGGCGTTCCTGTTTTAAGTCAGAAAAATAAACCGCCACCCAGGTTCATAAGCTGATCCCCGCTTGTCACCTATAACTTGCACCATGGTATGTATTAGTTGATGGGGGGCGGGAGTTTGGCGAAATGTTCTGAACTGCCTTAGAGAGCTGACTGTCAGAACTAAATGGAATGAACTGTGATGTTCAGAACCGGTACCTTTGCTACCACAGTTTACAGCTTTAGGAGGTAAGAGGGCGGTAAGTGCTGATTCCTCGCTATGTAATAAGTGCAGCAGTTGGCCTTTACTTCAAGTTGATGCAAATATTGCCGTCAAATCATGAAAATTATCTATTATATTAGCTGACCGGACAGACGTTGTCCTGTTTCGATCACAGTGCCACCTACCGGGTCTAATTGTGAATCAAAAACCATCCATCATTTTAGTGGGAGTTCCCTACTCAAATATACAGACAAAATTTCATCCAAATCGGTCCAGCCGTTTAGGAGGAGTTAGGTGACAAACACACGTACAAAAGAATTATATATACAAGGTGTTTCAAACGTAGTGGTCCAAAGGCAAATGAGGTAAAGCGAAGGGGTCCACCTATCATTAAAAAAAATTAAATCTGGGATATTCTGAACAGTTCAGAACATTTTGCTATTATTATTTTCAAGAAATTTTACACTTTTAGTTCAAATCTGCCAGGAAGGTGCCTTCCAGCTAGATTTGAACAGTTGTTGTGTTTCGGCAGTTAGAGGTAAGATAGCCAGTTCCTCTGTGGTTGAGGATTCCGGAAGAAGCTCGCTTCCACCTTCGGCCTGATCATCACTTACCATTAGGTGAGATTCAGGCCAAGAGCTTCCCAGTAGAGGATAAAAAAAAACTTCTTTTCTGTAATGCCAAGTCAGATTGTTTTACAAATTCTTATACAGGAAAGCAACTTTTTAGGTAGGTATTGTTGATAGAATATGTGATGGAGATTCATATTTTATTATCAAAAATGTTATATTACATACTGTTTATAAATGTTAATTTGCTACAGAATACGATCTAAACAGGAGCATACTTGTTTGTAGGCAGTGAAAGTAGAGGCGAAATTGATAAATATGAGTCAGCAGCCAGTTGCGAAAGGTCACGCCACTCGCCAAACCTGTATCGTGTAGCTTTTACTTTTTGAGGTAAGCAGAGTACGCGGTCATTTATGTTTTCCGGAGAAGGATTGCCCACCATTTTACAGATCCAGTGGACCTACATAAACGAAACGAAGCGTAAGGTGTAAGGCGTAGTTAATGTCTAAAATGTCTGTAATTTTAAGTGACGAAAAAAAAGGAGGAGGTTCTCAAGTCGACACGTATTTTTTTTTAATGTATGACCACGCCTATCTTTTTACAGAGTAGTCCGATTTGAACGATTCTTTTTTTACTGGGGAGGGTATACCTCGAAGTTGGTCCCATATAAATTTTAGTAACTTTGCTTGGGTATTTTTTGAGTTCGCTTCAATAATACGTATTTTTACCACTAACTGTTATTTACATAGCAGGTCGTGATATTCGAATTTGTGTGGGGTAGGTACCACAACTAAAAAGTGAAAAATAAAAACATTTTTATGGTGTACATAATACATATTAAAGAGTATTCTATCCCATCTATCTATCTAAGGTAAATTCGGTCGATTTTTTAAATAAAAAATACAACGATCCTAAAGCATTTTGATGGCGACAAGCACTATTAGAATTGGAAATAGGTACACGTTTCGCACATAACATTTATGAATGAAGGCGATGAAAATAGACTGTATGTATTAGCGGTTGGTGGAATAATATAAAACTAAAACTCAGTGCGAGAAAAGGATTTTAGTGGGACATTATGTAAAATATTACATATATTGAAAACACAAACCGAAACTTCTGACGGACATAAAATAAATGATAAGTGCGAAACGAGTATTTTAAATTAATAATCGTTATGCTTACTGCGCTCGTCCTTGCTAAGTAAGCCTATACTGGTATTCAGCTGCATCTGGTTAGGCTAGAAGCCGACCCCAAGATATGTGGGAAAAGGCTAGGCAGATTGACTGAGACCCATAATGTTAACTAGGTGCCAATTTCACCAATGTTAGAACGCGATCAGCAAATCTAAACTGCGTTCAAGAGCTGTCAGTGTCGATATTCCACAACTAAGATGACACTAACAGCTCTTGAACGTAGTTGAGGGGTTCCCGCAACGATCAATTGCAATTGATCAATTGCCATCAATTTGTATTGTAGTAATATTGTCAATGGCTTCAATTGCATTTGGTAGACCATCAATGTGCGCATCAATGTGTATCTGTCTCAGTAAGATGGTTATAACCGTAATATAGCCCTAGGGATATAGTTATATACCGTAATTATATGAAAGCGGTTCATACCTGTAAGAGTGCCCTAATTTTGTTACTGCGAGCAATTTAAACGTAGCTCGCCAACGCCTTCCACGGCACCGCTTGCTTCGCTCGCTCGGCTCGGGCGTAATTGGTCACAGTTCAAACCTTACCTAAATTATTTGGTCGGAGTGCCCTAATGGATATATTAATTGATCGTGCTCGTATTACACTTGTATTCCTAGTAAACAGTTATGAACCGCTTTCACGTTACATAACTACGTACGTTATATAGCTATATCTCCAGGAATATAACTTTGTCACGACTATAACCATCTTACTACGATATATCAATCACGTAAAAATTGTCAATTTGATGTGTAGTGATCGCGTTTAGTTTCATCGGTGGAATCCGCCCTAAACGTTTTCAGTTTGAAGTTAAGTTAAACTGTGATACGGTTTACGGCTCCAGTTAGCATACTCTTGATATAGGTACTGAACGTTGGATAACTTGGACAGTTAAATTTTAACTGTTGAGACTTTAGAGTTATGGTTTCAGACGTTAAAATGAGTTTTATATTTAAACTGTTAAGATTATGGTTTAATGTGAGAAAATATTTTCTGTAATTTGTTTTTAGTGGTTTATTTTAGTGCTGTGCTGATGACCCTCGGTTTATGTGGTTCCGGGGTGAGAACCTAGTATCTTTTCCTGGGTATCGTAAAATGCTACTGGGGTTGTTATTACAGATTAACATCTTTAGGTACAGTCACGAGCAAACATTTTTAAATACCTTAAAGGCTCCCGCAGGCAGGCGCTACGCGACAGCGTGACGCAACTCTAGTAGAATATTTTCTTTGAAAACTTCACGGAAATTTTTCTACCAGAATCGCGTCGCACCGTCGCGTCTAGACATTAGCCTTAACATTTTCGCAAGATTCAAAAGCGAGTTTCTTCTACAGTACTGATCCATAATTGATTATTTTATGGTGGCACGAATATACTATTATCGAAACCATATTTAGAAGAAATAGCTCTTGTCTCAAAGTAGCAATTATTATTTCAAGAGAAAAACCTTTTTGAATTTTACGTAATTGTCATTCCGGTTATTTATGTTCGTGATATTATCATATCACAGCCTTCATTGCGATATTTTGACGTTCGCAGTATTTTGCTCATAACAAAAGATGTTTCTCCCAGTTCTTTTGACACAACCCCCACTTTTCTACACAACCTATACTTTCTCGTTTATTTATAAACGTTGCTTAAAGTTATGAGACCTTTAAACGTCAAAAAATGTATAGTTAAGTAGACGTTAATCTCTAGTTAACTTTTAGCGTTATTATAATAAGTGCTACTTATTATAATAACTATTAAATAGGTACGTACTTTATAAACTATCGAAAAATTGTGAAGTGCAACAAACCATTTACAATTTAACGCATAAATTTTCGATAGTTTATAATAATATCCATGGAAAACAAACAAATTGTGAACTGGTATCAAACTTTCTATGACGGCGATGTGACGCACCTAGCTTTTAATACTAACTAACCTGCCTAGCCGCAAGCAACTTGGAAGTAGCGCTGCGGCCGTTGCCGCGGCCCCGCTCGCTTCGCTCGCTCGGCTCGCGCGTGATTAGGCATAGTTCTAACCTAACCTAACCCATGAACTGTTCACAATTTTTCGACACTTTATAATCTTACGGAAATAAAACCGATAAATTGTAAACTAACGGTTCTCACATCGGTGTCTCATACGATGACACATTTAACATTAATTAATTATACGTTAAATTAAATTATACGTTGTAACCAACTATCACCAATACGTTGATCTTTGTCCCCATCCAAGCCCCCAATATGAGAACCAACAAACCCCAAATCCAAACTGACAATTACATCACAAACGCCGCGGATCAGTCAATAATTATTAAACCGCTCCACATTAATAACATTATTGATGAAATTTGGGTACATTTGGGCCTACAAAGGGCTCCCCTAATAAATTATTGGCAATCCCACCAGCTTGCTATTGGAACAAATTAATATAGTAGGTAACTGAGTTTAATTGAATCTTAGTTGGTGAAGTAAAGCTGAATGGAAACCACTGACTTTCAACGAATTTATATATTAGTTTAACAATTTGCTTGAGTAAAATTTGGGTGCGTATGCGGAGGGACGATTAGGGTGATCCCACACTATGGGGTAATTTATTTGGATTAATATTAAACAGTTTACTGAAATTCTATTGTTGCTTTCTGCACTTGTGCCTATGCATAAAAAGCTCTTACAAGATGAAACTTAATGGCGCAAGGTTCACAAAGATTTCCAAATTAAAACAGCTATAATTCATTGAAGAATAAAAACGGGTTCGTTCACTACTTTAAAATAAACTAGATGATAATTATTCATGACAGCGAAGAGTCTCTAATTAAGAATAATTGAAAATCAATATCGTCCAAATAACATTTTAGAAAGAATTCCAAAGTAATCCTCATTGCGAGCCGCATCTCGCCACACAATCGTTTCATCATCTTCCCCCAACATCGGTCGCCTCCACTCAATACCTCGAATCTCAAAGGATACGAAGTTTAGCAACTCCGGTAAGATTTTAACGTATTTCCTCCCTATTGATCTCTATACGGACCGTAAGTGGAATAGTTCTATAACATCATCTTCGGTATTAATACTGAGTAATGTAACTTTGAGTAGTTTCTGCCTACTGGGGTTACGACGGCCACGCACGCCTACATCGATACCTAATTCTGCTAGTTGGTACAGTTTCAGAGGAGGCTTTTATTTGGGTTTTAAGTTTTGTTTCCGTTTTTATTTTTATTTCTGCTTGAGTATAGTTTTCAATCTTTTTTGTTGGTATATTGGCATCTGCTAGCTGACATTATGGCTAATAATTTCATTTTATGTCATGTGTTGAATAGTATTGTACAGAATCAAGTCTTTCTAACTAAACAGACAGCTGTGCTGCTGGGGAGTTTGTTGCGCCACTTCTTCTTCCCAGCTAAAGCACTAGGAAGTGGTGAAGGGCGGGCGTTTTGGGGGACTGTCTTATGTAATTTTGACGTTCGAAAAGTGCTGATTCTCAGCCAAGTTTGAATAAATGAATTTGATTTTGAATAACATGGACGTTTATGATAAATTAACTCCGGTTTCAGAATTTACTGTGGTCACATGTCATAACAAGTAATTTAATATCTTCTTCTTGGTCGCTTACTTCATTACTGAAGGTCGTGTCCTTGAAAGGCCTTCGTGACTTTACTTATGAGGTTCTTCCATTTCGTTTGGTTCTCTGCTTCTCTCAGGGCGGTCGTAACAGAGAGTCCAGTGAGGGCAGTTACTTGGTCAGACCAGTGGTTAGGTGACCAGCCGCGAGGCCTTTTCCCATCTACCTTGCCCATCACCACCAACTTTTCAAGGTTATCTGGTTCCCGCCGGGCAATGTGATAACCGAGAATCTTTTCGCAACAGATCGCAGATAGTCTGTCTCCTATACGAAGTTTTTCGAGAATAGATTTAATTGTTCGAGAATAGATTTAGTTGTTCGAGAATAAATTTAATAATTTAATAGGCTGGTGGAATTTCAGTTAACCAAGGTCAGCAACAAAGATGAAAGAGGTTTTTGTTAAGTTGAATAACCTTTCAGCACCGAAGGCTCGTGTCTAATTAATAACAGCCGAAGTGTCGATCAAAGGTTAAGCTACGCATGCCACGGTCTTGTCGTGGATGGGTGACTATCCATTTGCACCTTAAGCCGTTGGTCCCGGCTGTCATACATACATCTTTGACAGTCGTTACAGGTAGTCAGAAGTCCAAAAGTCTGGCAACCAGTCTTACCAAGGAGTATCGTGTTTCCCAGTTACTGGGGTGTGGAGGTGATATAGGCAGCCGCTCCATGTAAAATACTGGCATTCACCTGCATCCGGTGACAACTTAGTTGAGAAAAGTAGGAAATTAATATTGACTCTCAGAAACCGGGTGATAGCCAAAATAAAAATATCAAAAAATACTTCACGTACATAATCATGTTACATTTATCTCCCAGATTCAGCTATTAAGTACAGTCAAGCGGATAATTAAGTCACCCATAGTAAAGTGCGGCGAAGTTATTCAAAAGGTTTGAATAACACAGTTGACGGCGCATGATTCGCTAAGAATATCGCTGTATCATGATCTGTGGGCGAGGAGGCAGGAGTTGACTTACTTTTGGGGATTATTTTAATTTTGATGATTTCCTGTCACTTTTTATAATTATGCTTATCTCTGTGAATCGAAGTAAAGAAGCTGTAGACGTTGCTTATTTATTTCTTCGCAAGTTTTCAGTGGAAGATATTTTTCTTACCTAGCTTAAGCTATACTTAGGACGTCGTCACCTGTAGCAAAATAGGATTGCAATAAATTATTAATATACCTACATTTATTCAAAATAAAACATTTTTGTAGTAGGTATATATTTAGAAATATTCTATTGACCTGACAGGTCCACTTAATCTGTGTGGTTCTTTCCCCAAAAGACCATTTCAGATACCAATCTACATGGTCTTCACATGATCTGACCAAGATTATGTCTGGACTTTAAAAGAAACTGTGACCTCTGAGTTTGTTTCGGCCTTTCTTCTCAGAGTAGTCAGATAGGAAACGCCGACCTCATCTAGTTTAAAAAAATATGATTGACGTGTAAAAGTGTTTGTACAAACCTACTTAAAGAAAATAAATCACGTACACACTAATATTATGTTTTGTTGTGTACTGCGTCTATGTATTATTGCTGTGTTGTGCTGATATTATGGAAATTTCGATGGATAGGCGTGGAATATGCGTAGGTGAATAGAACGTAAGGATTAGGTTAAGGACGCAATGTGCGTGGTTTGACATAATTATTTCTGTTTTTTAACCGAAATTTAGTTCTGTTTCATTTTTCTTACAGGATCACGGACCTGAGGTTGGAAACCCTATTCATGAAAGAATTGTTTTAGTTGTTAAAAGGACTGTGTTAATAGAATAGACGGCTGCTCAAAAGACCATCTCAGACATTAACCTTCAAGGTCCTCAATATCCTGACTTATGAAATCAAATCAAATCAGTTTATTGCAAACATAGGCTAGGTTATAAGTTTCAAATATCATGTACGGGCACTGCAAAACAAAACAAAATACACGTGAAACGTGACCACTACGTTTAAGACACCCTGTATCTCGTTTTGTTTTTTTAGCGAAATTTTCTGAACTGTTCAGAATATCCCAGTTCTTAATTTTTTAAATGATAGGTGGACCCCTTCGCTTTACCTCATTTGCCTTTGGACCACTACGTTTGAGACACCCTGTATATAAATTACAGTCATTTCGATACACTACATTTTATATTATACGTTATTTTAGGAGATGTTCTGGGTTCGATTCCCAGGTCGGGATAAAGATAAGATTTTGCAAATATGGGTACTATACATGGTGATGCAGGGAATACGGGCAAAGCGGTATTGGATTTTTCTATCTGGAGTTTCTCAGTAGCAGCCCGGAGTCTGGATTCGTGCCCGTTTGATGGCAATAGGCATATTACATGGGACTTAAACATAACTGGCGAAATGAGGGCGAAGGTACTATAGGTATACCTCTGCCCAGCCCTTCGGGGAAACAAGGCTTGGTGTTATGATATGTATTATACAAAAAAAACACAAACCTCATCAAGTAATTTAATTAATTTCCGCTCTTTCCCTAAACCAAAACAAACATTAAACCATAACTTTGTACAATTAAAGTAGGTAAAGTTAAATCCCACACTAAATATCACCATCCTTAATATAATTATGTAATTTCATATTAATATCCTCTACTTTATGAGGAGCGGTTCCCCATCAAAATGTATTTTATAGCATTGGCATTTATGGTTCAAATACTACGCAGACGCAGGTTTCGTGTCCCTTGGAAAATATAACACGGAATTACAACCCCTTATGAATGTTACATAAGATTGAAAATCGCGTGTGGGTTTGAGGTTGAAGTTACAAACTTGCGTTCGCTTTCGTACTTAAAAGGGTATGTTATATCGAAATTTACAATGAGACCCAAAGGTACAATAATTTGATTCATTAATTCAGATGCGAACTTTTGTTTTAATGTACTCCTTATTTTATTAAGGTACTGCTTTGGGAGTTATTGTATGACAGATAGTTTGATGGATGAGACTTAATTGAATTAAATAACTGTTAAGGGTAAACTCGACTCGGTATCAGCGGGAACTTAATTCAGTTTCATTTATCGGGAATTCGGATTAATTTGAATGCAAATTATGTTATAACCTTCCTAGAATATGTATTGGATATTATATTCTTTTCATTGTTTTATAAATAATTTATATGTATTGAAAAAAAAATGTTTTGCACAGTGCACTATTAACTTGTTTCACGTTAAGTATCGCAAGTTACTCCAAGTTGGTCTAGTATAAGAAAAGTGAATAGAAACGGTTAAACTAAAAACAAAACGTACTTTTAGTTGAGCAAGTAATTCAATAAATTAGTTGCTGAACTAAAAAAAAAAGGCAGAGTAGGGGTCGGCTTCCGGTCTAACCGGGTGCAGCTGAATACCAGTATTTTACATGGAGCGAGTGCCTATCTGACCTCCACAACCCAGTTACTGGGTTATACGGTACCGAGTCTATCAAACCTGTATAATGATTCTCAACCAAAAGTTCTTTGAGTTATAACATAATAATTTATTTTTTCTACATTTTTAAATGATTTCTCTAAAATGAAAAAATCGTCTTGACAGAATAAATCTTTATTTCATTTGAAGCGAGTCCATCCCAACACCTCTGACAATTTTTCACTTTCCAAATGAATTATGCTTATGAAAACATTGCAAAATAACCCAGACACCTTTCATGGCTAAGGATTCATTAATTTTCAGCCAAAAGTACAGTCTAGACGAATAAAAACTTGTAAAGAACCATTGTGATGTCACAGTATAAATAAAACAGTGAGCTTTTGACGTGGAATGAGTAATGGGGTGTTTGAATATGGAGTTCGCGGTGTTTCTATAGTCTAAATACTAATTAGGTAGATAATCTGTTTACGTATGTCTTTCTCGGATGACCACTGAAAATCAGCGTTGTGCTGTGGCAGCATCATGGTGATTTTCACTCAGCCTTCTTGTCACTGTCATTGCGTGCAGCTGCTGACTATGTTTGTTTTATGTTCGTGTTTACTTTAATGTATTGTTTTTATTTTATTTTATTTGATTACTCAATATTATGTTATATTTTCTGATTACCCATCTTTTTATTTGCACGTGTTTCTATGACAGATAAACCTATTTTTCTTTCTTTCTAATCTAATATCAGAAAGGACAGAAAAGGCTTTAAAGTCATATTTGTGTAGAAGATATTATTACCTCCTTTCGCAACATTAATCTTAGTCTCAATTAGTAAGACACAGCATTTCCATAATGTCAAAAATACTCCTTTCAACTGTCACATTCAATTTCAAAGTTTCCACAGGAAGGAAACGTATACCGGTGCAAAATCTTACTCTGTGGCATTTCTCAAACGTGTCCACTAGCGGATATAATGCCGATACCCTTATCTGAACAGCGTTAACTTCCTCGTAATATTATACCTCCTGACAGATACCGTTCGCAAATAAATTCGACGGTCGACGCCACTGACCGCTTCCTGCGGTTTCGTTTTTTTTGCGGCTTTTTTTTTATACTGACTGTACTTGTAGTTGTGGGGCTTGAGTGAATCATTGAGCCCGTTCGTGTATTGATATAGCTCCTGTTTAGTGGGTGTAAGCAGAGTAAAAAGGTAATACGAGATGTTGTGACAACTAGAATTTTATTATTAATTTGTAACATCTCCTTCATGAAGTAAATTGTGATTTCCACCCCTATTTCGCACGGTTTTTATGACTTGGGCAAAACATCGAGATTTCTTTATTATATGTTTTAATAATATATTAATATAAACCTAAACCTTCTATCATCATTCATTCTTCTATATCAGTTATTTAATTTATTATTAAATAACTGATCAAATGTTATTATAATACATATTTGTACGCCGTTAAGGTAAAACATGACTGTGATCCTTTCTCCAATGTACTTAACATCTTGCATGCTTTGTGTGTGCATACTCATGTTTCGGACAAATAAATGATCTATTCTATTCCTTCCGGAATAAATTCTCTAAATGTTATTAAAAAACCGCATCAAAATCCGTTGCGTAGACGTCACACAGACAGACGCGAAAAGCGGCTTTAATTAATAATATATTTACAGAGTATAGGTACCTATATTCATTTTTATATCACACTCCCAAGTATCGTTTTCCATTCGTGGGTGTCACTTAAGGCGTCTCACAGATTACTAAAATGTCAAACAGTTATACAGCCATTCTTTCTGTCCACAAAAATCACCAATCTGAGATCAATCTGCCAATTTTGATGATTATAACAGTCCATAGTGACAATTTATTGTAACACTCATTAGGATTCCACGATAAGCAGAAAACATTATAATTATGACGATGAAAGCTGTTGTCAGACTTAAAGCAGTTCTCGCAATAAACAAACAAGTCAGACACACTTCACCACCTTTTTTAAGCCCTTTGGAGGAAATTAAAAAGCTGGTGACTCAAAATCCCTTTTTAACCCTTTAAGTGATAATCCGCGAATCCGAAAAGCGACATCTGAAACACAAGAAGACTTTGTAAACCTGAAACGGAGACTATAAATTAAAACTCTCCGTCTAAAATAAGGAATGTCATTGTTTCACGCGAACCGTCGCATCATCGGGGCGATTATTCGCGAAAACTTTAATGAGAATGTATGGGCTGAAGACAGTTTTAAACGCACAATTGTTTTTCATAATAAAATTCGTATTTTGGATTAACGTTTCTGTTGATGTGAAGGCAGTGTGCCTGTTATGTTCCATTGTGGTTCAGAGAAAATAGTGTTGTATGGTATTACTGCGCAATATTGTAAAAGCTGCGTTTGAGTTGGTTGTGACAGCTTATTGACTCTATTGTGTGAACAACTTGCCTTTGTATAAACTTGATCGCTAAAATCAAATTGCTTTTCCATAAATTGCAGACTGGAATTATCATAATATTATGTACCCGATTTATAAGAGCTACATATTCTACTCAACCAGGCAACTACTTTTATCAGTGTTGCACCGCACCATCTCAGTCTGCCGCAGTCCACTGTTGGACATAGGCTTCTCCCAAGCTGCGTCTTAATACCTGGGACGCACTACTAATTTAGAAACTTCGGAATGGTCTCTCCATTGTGAGTTTTTGACAGATCACTCACAATGGAGAGACCATTGCAATATTTGTCAATTATTATTTAGCCGTTATTTGTCTAATGCTAAAGTAAATAGTGTATAGACTTAGGCCCCTGGGTCTTTGCTATTCGCATCCAGGCTGATCCAGCTACTACTAAGGTCTATCAAGCTGAGGGGCATCACACGCTATTTTATCAAATAATAATATGATAAGATGGTGGTTGTAGAAATATTATTATTATAAAACCAAGCTTTAAACAACATTTTCGAATCATGCGCATGTTGTAGAAACTTTCGTCAGTAGAAAAAGTCGAAGACATGTGATCTATGAACCCAGTCTTTGCTGCACGTGGTGGCTAATGGCTCAATTCCTCACACGGAGAGGGGGGGAGGGTGACCTAGCAGCGGAAACGTTATATTCTGATGCTATGCACATGTTCTAGCACCCAAGATCAATCTAAGCCACCAAATGAAGCACACAGTTGCGCAATGGCAAGCAGATCGGAGAAGAAATTATAGCTGTAATAAAGGTGTAAACATATATTAACCAATCAAGGTGCTCCGTTATCCGCCGCTAGGTGGCGCCGCCGATCATTACGTCGTCTGCGTTGGCGCCGTGGTGGGTTTGGCGTTGGATGCTTTACAATGCTGGGTTTATTTGTAGTATTAGTAGATAGAAATTAATACAGAACAAATCATTAGGCTATTGTTACATTTATTGATAACTGATAACTTGCAAAATCAATAAAGCAATAATCTACTCATGCAGCTACGAGCAATTGATATTATTCGCTTATGCAGAAAAGAGGAAATTCAATCAATAATTCCTCAAAAGACCATTTCAGATTTTCTGGACTTTAAAAGAGACTGACCTCTGAGTTTGTTTTGGCCTTTCTTCTCAGAGTAGTCAGATAGGAAACGCCGACCTCACCTAGTTCTTAAAATATTATTGAAGTGTTACATTGTTTGTACAAACCTATTTACAGAATATAAAATCGTTTCATTTCATCAAATTGATTGAGTTTTGGTTTACGGCATTTACTAGCATATTGCCAACTTGTGCAAGTCTAGCTGAAACAAAAACCCACAAATCCACGGTGACTTTGAGCAAGATCCATCGTTACTTTTGGATTGAAGTCCAGTGGCGTCTTTTTTTTTTAACTTCAACGGGGTTGCTCTTGGCCTGAATCTCACCTGACAGTAAGGGATGATCAGGCCGAAGGTATGAGCGAGTTTCAACCGGAATCCTCAGCCACAGAGGAACTGGCTATCTTACCTCTAACTGCTGAAACACAACAATGCTGCTAACATTGTTGTTATGGCGACAGACTTGGATAAAATGGCGGTAGCTAGCCAGGCTGACTTAGAACAAGCCCTACCACCAACCAAAACCGGGCAGAAAATGTTGCCCCTCCTGGGAATCGAACCCGGGACCTCTGGGTCTGAGACAGGTGGTCTAACCACTAGGCCACAGAGGCGGTTGAATTTCATTTCTTCTACTCTCAAAGATCTTCCTAAAAGCTGAAAAGAGAAACGAGGGTTTTTCATTGCCTATTTTATTGCTATAGTAATCCTTCAATGTACTTGGTCCACCGCCCCATAATCTTGCGCACACGCATAGCCGAGCCGCGAAGCCGTTAGCTTGTCACCGTACCGGGACAGGGCTGCCACGCATCGTAATCATTTATTTTTTGTATTTAAAGGAAGTG
This sequence comes from Eupsilia transversa, assembly GCA_914767815.1. Lineage (NCBI taxonomy): Eukaryota > Metazoa > Arthropoda > Insecta > Lepidoptera > Noctuidae > Eupsilia > Eupsilia transversa. The sequence goes on from OU611889.1 coordinate 1,368,008, forward strand.
CCATAAGAATACTGCGATAAACAGGAAATTTAAAATATATTGTTTTAGCTGGATGTAATATCGATTTAATATTAGATTTAGATTGCATGTAACTGTGAAGTAGATTGTGTTAGTAAGTTATGTCATACATTATGAGCAGCGCAAAAACTGTATTAACTTTATAAAGATAATATTATACAGGGTGTAAGGGACAGCTCTCCGCAGACTGATAGGGTGAATTCAGTAAATCATACTAAGATGACCGGTACATTAAATTATTTCAGGAACGTTATGGGGATCCAATAAACCTGATTTGTTTAATTATCTCACACGCAATGTATTGTTACCGTGGCAAAACGCACGTAGCGAACGGCAGCTTACGTAGAGTATTTAAACATCAATTGCTGTTTTATTTTTATTTTAGCTGTTTCATTTACATAAATTGAGTGCTTTTTACAGATATTGTAATTTTGTAACAAAAAAAATTACAGTTCAAAATAAGGAGCTGAATGTTGTTGTTGAATGTTCAAAGCGAAAACAGGTCACAAGCGCCTTGTATGAGAACCTGGCTTTAACATTTTTACTTCCTTTAATATTAGAAACCACTTAACCCATTAACCAATCACACGTCGTGCCACCCCTAGCCACACATGCGGGTCACCCTGTTTTTGCGATAGCGTGATTAGAACGCCGCGTTTATAAGAAAATTGTCCGCACCGAACAATTATCGTGAAACTTGTTTAATGGACCATTTGAGACACGCTTACCTTTGCATTTTACGTATTTAGGTCTATAACTAAATATTTAAATAATTTAATTTGGGTCTGCAATCGTTGTACCTCTCTTTATGAGAGACGAGTGTCACCACAGTGGCGTTGCGTATTAGCGATTTGGTGGTGGACTGGTGTATGTCCAGAAGGCCAATTCTCGAACATAGAAAACGTTATTAAAAATCAAAATCAAAATATTTTATTTCACATAAACCTACATGGGCACTTATGAAACGTCAGAATCTAGGTGCACGGTTCCAATTGGTCGTTTCCTATGGAGAAGAGCCGGCAAGAAACTCCACGGTTACTCTTTTAAAAATAAATGGGTTTTACAATGCTTTAAATGTACAGTTTGAATAGGTATGAGAGGACAGCGTAGGCCTGTCAACAAGATACTTAAAAAAAATAAAAAAATATAGAAAATAGTCTGCAAATCCACAGTCTGTTGTGCCTACAACGTTCTCACATTCACAAAATATAAAGGAAATATTATAAAGGTCGAATAAAATAATAAAAACCTATTTAACCCAAATGGTTGTCACTACAACTTTTACCAATCCGAATGAGAACCCCGTATTCCACGAGTCTCTACTTTAAGTTTAAATTTGAATTGTAGGCATATATTAATTCACATTCAAGTCGCAATCTGTCAAAAATGTTGTTAAATTGATTGTATTTTTGACAGATTGCGAATGAGATGCGAATGCGAACGTTCTTATAAATAAGGGAACTGCCCCTCTGATTTTCTCCCGATTTTGTCCTTCCTTCATTGGAAGTGCGTTTGTCCACTAAAGCCGTCACCGGGACGTCACCGAGACAGAGATAACGGCGCTGAAGTAGCGATAGATACATTTACTATGGTCGCGTGTCCACCGCACGTCCGTCACTCGAACGCCGTCATCCCGGCCGCCAAAGTTTCGAGTAGTTCGGTGCGACCGCTAGAACTCGGCCCGAGATTGTGACGGACCGATGTTAGGGCAATACAATACACGTTTGGTCTGTTCCACATACTGCCGTCGCACCGGCGCTGCGCCGTTCACCCGGCTTTTGATTTGTCTATCATTACATACTGAACCGAGTTCGGTCGCGTCACGTGGTATTATATTATCTGTGCGATGGACAAACGGTCGCCATACCGGGACGTCACGCTCTGTTTGAATTATCTCTTTTAACCCGGTGACGTCCCGGTGCCGGCTGCGGTGGACAAACGCCCTTAGGCAGTTACTGATGATACTGATCATTGTTTGAAAATGATAAAAACTACCACATTTTGGGCATCATTTGGAAATTTCTATCTCGACAACAGTTAGATACTTACCGCTCCTAATAATAGTCACCGAAGAAAGTTAAGGCTCGTACACACTGGTGCGATATCGCGGGCTTGTGGGGTAGCCTTGCCTGTCGCGCCCGCCATATCGCACCAGTGTATACGTGCCTTTATGCGCCACATTTCAGCAAATATAAGTAACTACTTGCTTCACTCCAGTCATTGTTGCATTTGAGAAAAACTTTTGCCCCTAATTCACAAGCCCCAAATCATTAATAACCTATCAAAACATCTGAAATGATTCATCACCAACCTCTTTAACAAACTTGCAAGATCTGAACACGCCATTATAATAATACTTTCAAATGCGCTACAACCAATCAGAGTTTGAAGTTCGAGATAAGGCACGGTGCAGACGAACTTGTGAACTCACTTGGCGCCAAAACGTGCCACGACTTAATCATTGTGAATTACAATTGTTACATTTTAGAACATTCTGTTACAAAATTATGCTGGCTCTTGGCTCTTGACTTTCAATTTTGAATTGAGTGTTTGTTTGTTATTGAATAATATGAAATTGTATTTGTAAGGTAGCTGATTGGGATCGGGTTTCGTAATACTTAGTTTGACAGGCTTCGCAGCATAATCAGAGTTTGAAACAGATTTCAAGCTCAGTTTACGATGATGGAAACTTAAAATTGAATCAAGCACACATTTGTACCACATCTGACTTAAAAATAAAGTTTACCATACATAGTCCGGCCATAAGTTCTATTACAACAAATGAAAATGCATTTATTTTTTTATGAAGTAATGTAACCTTTATGTAGTTACATATTTATTGAGGTAAATAAATTCTATTCGAAATGCCACCTTTGGCATTGTTACTGGCCTTTAATAAATAATATGTCTGGCCTGGCCATGAATCTATACATTTACGCATTGTTTCGATGGGAAATTTAGCCTCTGCATTCTCCAAAGATTTTTTAAGTTAGTCAGTTAGTATTTTATATATTTATGCACGTGTACTGGGAAGTACTAACAATATTTCTATATTTTTATTTAAAGTTTTGGCACAAAACACTTTTGAAAAAAAACTCTGTGAACAGGAGACGTACCAACTTTTAATGTGACTCCACAATACAGTAGGTAGGTAGTAAAAAAGGAAAATGGTCCGTAATTGGTCCATAATTTCTGTCGCAAAATTACTCCATTAAGCACCTGTTCAGTCTATAAACTATTAATTTAATGTTGCTAAAACATGAAAGCTACACAAAAGCGCCTTTCAGTTTCTAAAAGCAATAAGTGACAGGTCGTTACTTTACGGCAGACTTTTCCTTGAGGCGTCAGCATCAGGAAAAATACAGAAGGGAATATCCATAAGTAGGTCAATTTACATTCGAATACGTAAACGTATCACTGTAAAAACAAATAAACATCTACAATAATATCAGTATTCCTTTCACACCTCAATAAGGATTACCCTTCTAGGACAAATAATAAAAAAGGGGAATCAGCCAAAAATCGTCGAGTTTGCTCGACGCTTGATAAAAATCAATTCAATTTTGGAGACTGAAGCTGTCATATCGACCTACGTGAGGCGCGCGTGACGGGCATACCAAATGGTGGGACGTAAAGTGGGGAAGCAGAAGACTAAGTTGAAACGGCTCCTTAGAATTTATCTTTATTGATATCTAAACGCGTGAAAAGTTACAACCAGTGTAACCTTCAGATTCAAGTTTGGCATAGCTTTATTCTTTACAAGCTGTGCCCCGCGGGTTTACCCGCATAAGTATCGATATCATGGGAATATCGTGATAAAAAGTATCCTAAGTCGTATCTCAGATTGTGGCGTGTGACTCAAGTAAGAAACTACAAATTACCCATTTTCCTACTTTTTCCTTTATTTGTGCTGAGACCTTGCTTCTTCCAAATTTCACGATTCTAGGTCAACGGGAAGAACCCTATAGGTATTGATTTATTTGCGAGTATCAAAATATGTCGCATTTAAATGGCTTTATTTTTTTAAGCTTGATTTTAGAGCCCCAAGGGACTGTAGACCCACGTATTTGGTATTACTTTCAACTTGATACCTCCATGCGTTCTCCAGTTCCTTTTGAAGCACGGATCCCTAAAAAATATAATTAAAACAAAATCACACCGCACTAAGAATTTCTACTTCATCGAGGAGCATCACGAAACATGAATGTCTCATATTAGCAAACAGCTTTAAAAAACGCTTCGACTTTCTGTAGATTTCTCTACAGCATGACGTATTGAAATTCGCCGTAGCTATTTGATTCCGCTGACGCCAGCTTAAAGCCAGCTGATTTGTACGACTCGTCTTATAAACTAACTGTTTGCTGAACAAGCTTGCCCGTTTACACTTGATTAGTGAAAGTAATTAGTAGTTTCGTAGCGCGTAGTCTCGTAGCCGTGTAGTAAAATGCTTTGAAGTTTGGGGCTGTGTCAATAAAATTTATTTTAAACAAGGCAATGTTCAAACTTTATTTAGTAATATAAAATAGGTGTTCTAGTTGAATGGCCCCATAACTTAGATTAGAAAGCAACTAAGGAATTACTGATCCAAAATAGTCCGTCCCGCTAATTTCCCGACACATAATATTTAACGCAATTTTCCACGCTTCTCTTTTTGTTTTATTGTTTTTTTCTGTTTATTGTGGTTTACCATTAATTTGTACCTTATTCTATCATTTATTTTTATTTTATGCCCTATCCCTTCACAATTTACTAAACTGATCATGTTTACTAACCGTGTGGTAGGACCCTGGTGATCTGCTATACGGTGTTCAGTGCAGACACAGTCTCTCACAAACTAATGTCACATTGTCAGTTGTTAATCTTGTTTAAAATATGTTGCATGCTTGTTAGTATGAGCGCATTGGGATAACCTGTAATGGTAAATGTAAGTTGATCAATAAATAAATAAATGAATGATGTCATTTTTTATGAAGAGAAAATAAATTATGTAGGTATTTTGAATCTGAATTTTTTCTTGTACTTGACAAATCTTAAATACAATACGTACGGTATTGTACTTTTCATAGAATCATGCACGATTGTAGGTAAAAGGAATGAATAAAAAAAGAGCTTTTTTTTCGATTTAAACAAAATCAATATGTTTCAGCTATACTAATCGTTTTATTGTAAAATAAAAATACGTACCTACTGTCAGAATAATAATATTTTTTTGGCAACTACGGCGAAGCAAAAAAGAGGGTTATGTATGTATGTAGAAGTTATGAGGGAACAGATAAAAATACATACCCACATGTATTTTCATCTGTTCCCTCATCTGCTTATCATAATTTGACGAATGAGGAAGCGTCTTGTCCTATATGCTGTGTCGAATAAATATGGCATCCTCTAGAGGACATAAACTCATGATTGAAAAAAAAAACCCAGACACACGTAATCTGTTCGATTTATGTTGTATAATATAAATAACATGACGTGTGACTCTGGACTTTTAATTTTGTCTGTCTGTGATGATTTGTTTATTCTTTTTTAGTTGGCGTTTTCTCGTAGTTGGGGTTTAGTTTTTATCTTTTATTTTTATTTGATTAGTCAAAAGATTACTTCATAAAACAAACACGTACCACTTATTTGTGTTTATAGCAGCTCCTTTCTCAATATACACCACTTTAAAACTTGAAATCATCTGCGCTTTTTCACTTCGACACAAATCATTAACAACTGCACATTGGCACGAGAAAATACGCAAAAACAGCCAAATGAATCCAAAAATTGCAACGCAAAGTAAAATGGAGCTACCCCGAGTCCAGTCCAACTCCATTTTATCTGTTTCAATTCTTTCATTAAGCACTATAAAGACTTCCACAATCAATTTCTAGCCGCGATCCGCCTTAACCGGGATAACTCTACAGTTTTTGTAACTTTTATTTCCTTCTCCATAAGATCTAAAGTTGAGTGAATTAGCAGCAAATATGTGCAGTAACGTACGGAGTCTGTACTTCGTTGTGGATAGCATAGATTGATGGGCGTGGTTGGCGAAGCTAAGTTACCCACAAGTGAAGAGCCGTTAGTGGATACGATTGCTGGAATCGTTTCGTTGATCAAACATCGTAGTTCTTATTACATTTTACCTCGATTGATATCACTTGTAGGGCTTAGAAAATTTCCTTATTCAACGATAAATCACCCAACTTATAACCATGTTCTGGCCATACTTTTCTAGAGGCAGGTACTCAAATTCCAAACTAGCTATTTTTATTGTACATCCTCCTTTCACGTTATAGATCTTCTAACGTGTCAGCACCAACTGAATGGGAAAACCGCATAGCCAGTAAGCAAAGTTAATTCATTCTAATTTTTGCTAAATTGAATTTATTGCTACAAACAATAAATTCAATTGGTGTTGTTATTGTTGTTGTTGTTGTTGTTGTTTATTGTTGAATTTTTTGTTTGAGTTAGCCAGCCTTCACCACAGCCTAGGATAAGCTGGGTCTCACTTATTACATCACAGTTATACAAGTAGTTCATTCATTCTGCCTAGTCTTTTCCCAATCATTTTGGGGTCGGCTTCCAGTCTAACCGGATGCAGCTGAATACCAGTATTTTACATGGAGCGACTGCCTATCTGACCTCCACAACCCAGTAACTGGGTAATACGATACCCCTTGGTAAGACTGGTTGTCAGACTTTCAGGCTTCTGGCGACTCGTAACGACTGTCAAAGATCCACGAATGACAGCCGGGACGAACGGCTTAACGTGCTTTCCGACGCACGGAGGAGTCTTGGTATGTAAAGATGGTCACCCAATCCACGGACCAACCCCGGCAAGCGCAGCTTAATTTGATGGATCGACCCGTGCGGCTGTTATTACTTAGCCACGAGCTCCTCACTAATTATACAAATAGCTATAGATGAAAATATACTTGTACCTATGTGATTACCCAACCGAATTACCCATCATAGTCTACCAAATCTTATAAACATCGTTGATGAGTCACGACCATCAATACCAAATCGTATCGGCATCGTATCGTTCTCTATAAAGGTTTCTGAGGTTAGTACAGATTACGAGGTGGAACTAAGTTGATGTATGGACGGTGTTCAGAAGAAATTTAGGTAGAATTGTGGTCTAAAAGAAAAAGGATTGGCTGAATAACCCCGCAATGGCTTTAAAAGACCGATCGTTGAGATATTGAGAGACTGTTTATGTAGTTTTATGGTTCCGTTTCCATGGGAGATTTGATTTGAAGTTGAAACATAGATTCTTAGCTTCTGTTTTTCCAAGTTTATTCAAATTTTACAAACAGCAACCTCAAAAGTGTCCTGGTTTTTTCACTAGGTATGCTTGGTTTATTAGATAAGGTACACATTAGTCGAACCACAAATTAGAAAACAAAACATGCCAACTTTAACTGGGGCTGCGGCATTGTTGTCAAATAAATGTCAGAAATTGGGTTATTTAAAAAATACACTAATAATAGCAGTCGTAAATAAAAAACCTACTTCGCCTCAGACATGTATAGCTCAAAATGGTGTCAACTATCACTTCCCTTAAAGCTTTGCACCCGGCTTCCAAACACCCTGTATTGATAAACTTTGCAGCGTTTCTTTCATCATCATAATCCACAGCCTGACTTCATTTGGTGGGCATAGGCCTCTCTTTTCTTGTGCCAATCCCTAGGCTCCTGTGCCAGCCTCATCCAAGTCATTTTTTTAATTTAATTCTTCAATTTTATTTGAATACTTCATATTTATTTCTTTCATGTCAATTTTAATATAATGAAAAAACAAAATGGTAGATCGCGCAACCGTTATTTATTTATCCTTCAATACTTTGTTCCCTTAAAGATAATTATTACCGAAATTACTTTGACTGTCGTTAGCTATAAGGTGAAGTATTATTTTATACGTTTTCTTTTTTTTTGCGTCAATGAGAACGAAGCTACGTAGTCGTAACAACGAACATTTTATAGCTTCTCCTTTTAAAAATTCAAGCACGTCTCCCATTGGTTAAAATTAACAAAAACTCTACGTTCAAAATTTTGCAAAACAAAAGCAAGGATATTCAAAATTTTGGAACCAATTGTACACTACCCTCCATTTGGCTCCAAAACAAAAAGTATATAATAACAATTCGAAGGACACTAACTATTAACACTGTCCACTTTTGTATATAAGTTGAAAACCAACTTAATTTTGTTAAGTACCCTAACATTCTCGTTCCTTATGTCGTCGGCTTAAAGTTTACTTTTGATTGGAAATTATTTTCATAGACGCTTATGTAGGGTAGTTTAGCAAAAAGTTGCAAGCTTGGCAAGGCTGCCAACGGAGCTGGTCACTCGAGAATTGTTTAGTTGGCCAGTCCACATTCAAACTTGCAGTGTTCTACTCCGGTGGGTGGCCATTTTCAAATGGTTTTAATACATTGCTCTGTGAATTTCTGGACGAAACTTTGTAATATAATTGATAAAACTTATCGCATCGTTGTTCACTTGAATAAAAATTAAAAAAAAAATGCTGGGTTTTTCGTTAAGCAATCTATCTCTTCAATGTATCTAAAAAAGTGGGTAGTAAAACATCAGTAACCCAATTGTGAAATATTCTTAAATTTATATTTTTAAATCTTCTATACTTAAAAGTTCCAAAATAAAAAGCAATATCTGCAAACCTCTTATTTATTACTACTGAGACACTATTGACACTTTAAAATCATGTGTGAACTTACATAATTATATTACTAGTGGTTTTAGTGTTAATTTAAATACATTGGGTATGATAAGTTAACAATTTCGTCAACTTACGACTTAACACACTGTGTGTCGACCCTGATGACAGTGATAACTTGCTTGGTTTCAAATTTTCCTTCATGCCATCGGCTACATAGATACATCAGGATATATAAAGGCTTAATTTCTATATACCAGTCACCCCGAATTTCAATTAATTAATCGCAAACAAAAACATACACTTATTTTGCAAAAAATGCCTATTACGATTCCCCAATGTTTGTTTGTGAGTGCTTTGGTCAATAAACTAATTAATTAACGTGAAATATTGTTGTTTTGAATCATTTCCATTTGGTCAGTGATCTGCTATTACTTTGAGCACAATTTATTAATAATATTGCGTTTATAATGTTAGTTGCAATTTGTTATTTAAATAATATTTTGCTGTTGAATATTTTAGTATTAGTTACGATTGTGTTATTGCAGTTTAATATCAAATATTTTGCACAAAGTATTGTAAATGCTAAAGAGCAACATAATTATGATATTTGTTAAAAAGTTATTCTTGTGACATTAAGGCTTCCTGTAAATGACTTACGAGCCGCACCACCGCCGCACCGACGCCGCACCGCCGCGCCGCCGCACCGGGCGCCGCGTAGAATTCTGAGATATTCTGAACTTTTGTCATCTTGCTGTCCAGCGCCGGTGTCATGCAGGAAGACTACGGAGCCTGAATAAAAAAAAAAAAGAATCATTCGAAGACTAATATGTTGGCTATTGTCCATCTCATAATTATTGCTTTTTACAACAATTGCCCCAAAAATTAAAACTTCAATGAAGGCCCGAACACACGTAGGTACAACAACCACACCACATCCACACCGCAGCGACAATATGTAGGCATGCTGCTTTCAGTTGCGTTGTGGTAAATACAAAATTTCGATGTGAAGCGAGCTTCACCTGGAATCCTCAACCACAGAGGAACTGGCTATCTTATCTCCAAGTCTCGAAACTTAACTCAAACTCAAAGCATTTATTTCAACAATGCATTGTTGAAATAAATGCTTTGAGTTTGAGTGCTGTTAACACGTTGTTTTTTACAAATATATTAAGCATTTCATCATAGGGTGCAATGTAAAGCAAACAATCCGTAAGTATCGTAGTGGCCTCGGCACAGGCTGCCGCAGACACCCGTACTGCCAATTCACGCCCAAACACAGACATATTGAAAGAACAAGGTAGCATATTTTTACTGAAACTTATAATGCCATCATTATTGTTTCGTTTTATTTGGCTTTTGTCAAGGAATTTTCACTCTTCTTCTTGACGGTTCCTGTAACTTACGGATAGTTTTTGACAACCTTCGAGATAAATCGAAATTGCTGTACCTACTGGTCAAAAACAAGTTAAAATTCACATTCCTTTTTAGGATTTATTCCGGTCAGATCCCCTCATCGGATCCCCTGCTGGTTATTCTTATGTTTTATTTGCTATCTAGTGGCCAAATAAATTACTATGAAAACTCATAATCTGTTATGTTATTTAAAAATGGAACGAACTTTTTACTTCAACACATGGCAACCAAGGAGGTAACTTATCAGAGATTTTATTTAAATTTCGATTTGACTTGCAAATAGAGCTGTTGCAAGTAAAGAAGAAACAAATGAACATAATATTGGCGCCTGAAAAATTATCGTTGGCCGTCATTGAATCTGGAATTTATAATTAATTTACTCATTATTTGAGAAAAGTACCTACTATACAATCCTCGGCCCACATTTTCACGATGGTCCATCAATGCCCGAGTTGCAGGCCGCGACAGTGATGTACTATTGTTATAGTAAACATAAAAATAAAAGGGAAACAAATCCCGTATATTTTTAAGAACGTTCGTATTCTACTCTGTCTCAATCTGCCAAAACCACCTCTAATTTTCCAACATTTTTAACAAGTTTTTGAAATTGATTGTCGCTGTCCAATGTGTTCGACGATGCTTGCCTAGAACCTAGAAGTAACCTATTCGCAGGTTCAGTCTTATTAGCTAGGGCGAGGCCTATGTCCAGCTGAGGACTGCTCTGCGGCTCTAATGATAAGGGACCTATTCACTCGAGCCTTAAAGATTACCAGGTTATACATTTCGGAAAACAGATTCTGACGAGGAGTGCCAAAGCATAATCATAATCAGCTACGTTCGTAGGGAGTGGGCTTACTCCACCATGCGGGCCCAGTGATTTGAAGAAAAAAAGGTAAAAAGTTTAAGATATGTGACATCCACCAACCCGTGGACGACACCAATCTTCATATTTTTTAATCTAGGACATGCCGGTTATCTCACGATGTTTTCCTCTTCACCGTTTTCAGAGCAGTGGTGATGAAATGGGATCGAATCCAGGACTATCAGTCGGAAATACCGCTGGAACACCACTGCTAGGAAGGAAAATAAAATGTTATAGTCGTTCTTTAATATCTAAGTAACAGCCCAAGGATTGAATACGAAACATTTAAAAATAATAATCAATTCAAATCACGTCTCTAAGCCGTCCGAGAACCAATGAATCACGCACAAAAAAATTACATAAAAAAAGATTTATAGCTAGTTAAACACCAAACAGTTAGGTGATGAATTTAAAAAGCAAACTGACTGTAACACTGAGTCACCATAGTATGGTACACATTAATTAGATATACCAAGGTCTTCCTGAACACGTGCTGTTAGTCATCTAGTGTATTACTAAGTATATGATAGTTACAGGATTCGGCTGCGAAAATTAAAAAAAAAATGGATTGTTAACTGCAGTCAGAAAGAAGGAAAATTTGTTTGATGTCACAGAAACACGTAACGTTTATAAAATTGATGATTTAACAAGAGTAAGGGCGGATTCGACCAAACAAGAATTTTTATCCGCGGAACAAGCCTTCTCTTCCGAATTAATTTTGAATTTTTAACAGTTTCTCCATACGAAAACTGTCAAAAGTAAGCTGTCTGATCTTATTCCGCGGATAAAATGCATTCCTGTTTGGCCGAATCCGCCGTAAATGATACTTAAGAAAGAAAGAAATCATTTATTTGCTTATAATGTAGGTATACATATAAGTTGGAACCTAAATCGAAAATCTATAATACGAGGCAGAACTGAAACACAGAGAAGAGGCTTCCACTCAGATGATGCAGTTCTTAATCTCCTTGTTTAAGGACCATAATCATTTGTACCACCAAGGACCATTGTTGTGGTAGAATTTAAGGGATGTGACTAGCAAAAGGAGGAGGAAACCGGCATGCCTGAGAGATATTTCTCGACGGCATGTGAAGCCAAGTACGAGGCTCATGGGTGACATAAAAACTTTGCCACCAGATTAGTCATTAACCACAAGAAAAAGAAAGAAGTAGCAAAAGCATACTTAGACTATAATGATCTAACTGCTGGTGCACAGCCTCCTCTCTTTTAGAGGGAGTTGGCTGTAAACCACCACGCAGGCCCAGCGTTGATGGATCTCACATTGGCTTCGAATATTTCGTTCTAGGACATGCCCGTTTCCTCACGATATTTTCCGTCTTCACATTGTATACTCATTGATATCTATTGGTCAACAAATCAATCAATCTGCCTAGCCTTTTCGTAACTATGTTGGGGTCGCCTTCCAGTCTAACCGGATGCAGCTGAATACTAGTATTTTACTTGGAGCGACTGCCTATCTAACCTCCACAACCCAGTAACTGGGTAATACGATACCCCTTGGTAAGACTGGTTGCCAGACTTTCGGGCTTCTGACGACCCGTAACAACAGTCACAAGTCCACGAATGACAGCCGGGTCCGAAGGCTTAACGTGCTTTCCGAGGCACGGAGGAGTCTCAGTATGTAAAGATGGTCACCCATCCACGAACCAACCCCGGCAAGCGTAGCTTAACCTGATGGATCGCCCCGTGCGGCTTGTTGTTACTTAGCCACGAGCTCCTCAATATCAATATCTATTGGTCATTGTTTCTATTACTCAATAATATTGTTGAATGTTTACAGAAACACACACCAAATTACTATAACGTGAACAAAATATTGCACAGTTCAAAAGTCCGCGCGGTTAGCCGTCCAGAGATTAAAATAGACAGTTTGGTAGCGATATATCAGTTAGTCACTGTCGTTATGACTCACGCGCCGCTCAGCGTGACAATCATACAGACAGTTATAGATGGGACTTCATTATTAACATAATATACTAATATGATGATGAAATAACGATAGACAGTTTTCATAATTATTTTTTTAGAGCAATGGTGGGCCAGTGGTTGCGGCCCCGATTTAAGAGTTTCAAGTCGTGGGTTGGAACCCGGGCAGGCGCTTGACTTTGTGTAAATAATTTCATCACCACTGCTCTCAAAACAGGGAAGGAAAATCGTGAAAAAACCATATCCTAGAATCAAAAATTCGAAGACAGGTACCAACCCGAACTGGGCCCGCGTGGTAGATTACAGCCCATTCCATTTTTTTTTTAACCACAATGGCGAAGCTCTTGGCCTGAATCTCACCTGATGGTAAGGGACGATCAGGCCGAAGGTGGAAGCGAGCTTCACCCGGAATCCTCTACCACACAGGAACTGGCTATCTTACCTCTAACTGCCGGAACACAACAATGCTGGTAACATTGTTGTTAAGGCGACAGACTTAGATAAGATAGTGGTAGCTAGCCAGGCGAACTTAAAACAAGCCCGACCACCAACCAAACCGAGCAGAAAATTTTGCCCCCACTGGGAATCGAACCCGGGACCTCTGGGTCTGAGACAGGTGGTCTAACCACTAGACCACAGAGGCAAAGAGAGGAGGTACGTGCCCCAGCAATGGGAACATTATTGGCTGATGATGCTAAGCATCGCTCCCTCAAATGTCTACATCGGGTTTAGACCCAGCGAACATAGTATAACAGCATTATTTTCTTGATATTCTTGACATTTCTGTGGATAGACTAATACTGCTTTTCTGTGGATAGGCTGTTCCACAAAAAAGCTTACACAAAAACAATTTGGTAAAGTGGGGGTAGAAAGTGGTTCCACTAATTTGTTCTAAATCGACCTTAAAAACCACTCAACAAGCGCCTACCTACGCCTAGGGTCTATCGAAAAAACCAGGTAAATTGTGCCTGCAAGGACTTCTTATAGAACAAACTATGAAAACGACATTATTTTAGATACAGCTGGATATTTTGGACGGGGCTACCGGTAACTTAAAATACCTAAACTTGAGGATTAGCTTAAAAATTGGTCTTCTTTCAACACCCTGCAAGGTTTGTGCTGTTACTACTGTCACATTTATGACAATCAACACTGACAGTTTGACGTACTCTATGGGGTGAAGTGAGGTCCAGTATATGCCCATCCATCGACTGACCTTGACAAACTCAGATTAACCTTGACGATCAATCGTTTTGTAGTTGTTATTTCGCCATGAATCTAAAAGCAACATTATAGTCTATCTTTATGTATCTCGTATCGTATGAGCAAATCATAGGAGATATACATATGTATACCAATATTTATGTACATAGGCAGTCTCGGCTGCCCGTCTGCAAATTTTATGGCATAAAGGAATATTCTAAATAAGCTATAAAAGACATTTTCCTTGAAAATAACTTGGTATACCGTGATTTAGGAGCGAGGCATGAAAATATTATGTTCGCAGAAATTGATGTTATGCGACCAACACACACGGACGTCGATATTGGATGGGAGCCGGCTATGTAAATAATTTATTGATAATACTCTGTATTTGATGAAATACTAGTATTTGCTCTGAAATATGTATTTGGTCAGTATTTAGATTGATTCGTCCCAACATAGACATAATATTAACTCTGCTGTAACGTCTGCTTAACCATTCATTTTTTGACGTTAAATGTCTCTTAACTATAGCAACTATAAAATTACTGAAATAAATAGATTGAAGTTATTATTATCTAGTGATTACTTAGCCACTAAAAATCTGTACTTAGATTGATTCGTTTCCTAACGAAAACCATCCGAGTATGGATATCAATCTAGTTAGGTTACTATTTTAAAACTATTAGCTTATAATAGTATATTATATAATTAAAGGGCGCCGAAAAAAATTTTTTTTTTTCGGCGTTTTTTTGCTCGATCTTAACGTATTATCCCATAGTACGGAACCCTTCGTGTGTGAGTCCGACTCGCACTTGGCCGGTTTTGAAATAGATTTGTATCAAAACCTTTAACTAATGAACTGAAAAAAAACAAAAGCCTGTCAAAGTTCATTAAACCCTGAAGAACAATTAGCGCATCAAACCCTCATTGTCTATGGTTTATGTACAACACATCGGATAAACAACTGTGCAAATATTTGATATGGCAACACAAAGCGATGCACTAAGTTCG
This sequence comes from Eupsilia transversa, assembly GCA_914767815.1. Classification (NCBI taxonomy): domain Eukaryota; kingdom Metazoa; phylum Arthropoda; class Insecta; order Lepidoptera; family Noctuidae; genus Eupsilia; species Eupsilia transversa. The sequence goes on from OU611889.1 coordinate 1,383,126, forward strand.
TTGCACCTCATTTTAGTTGGCAATGTTTAACAAAGGCCCTTTTTGATAACGGAGAATTTTGTGACTCATGGATTTTAGAGATACGTGTTAAGGTATAGGCGGAAGCGATTCGACCCAAAATTATGATCTTTTAAATCCAGTTTTTGCCATAAGAAATTTAATTGACCTTTACCATTTACCTACGTTTTATAGCTAAATGTAAATTAATTCTACCATTCACGTAAAGTTTGACAAAAAAAATTTCATTATTTCTTCTTTCTTTCTTTTTTTGGTCACGTTAAGAAGTTTTTTACTTCCTTTATTTGGAGTGAGAGTTGCCAATAAATGAAACTTATTACATGATCATCTCTAAACAGACTATGGATAAAGAATTCGACAGCCTTTTAAAAATAATTTTATAATATAAGACACAAATCGATGACGTCACCGAAAAAGCAGCCAAGCTCAAGTGGGACTGGGCCTGACATGTTTGACACTGGGCCACACAACATGGGTTCCCGAAAACGTCCAACGGCATTCCGGAAGACCCAGGCGTGGGGGGCGGGACGAACTTGACGCTTAGGAGGGACTGGTCCATATTGGCTAGGATCGAGTTGAGTGGAAAAAGGAAAGGGAGGCCCTGCCTTGCCCAGTAATGGGACAATACAGGTTAATTATTATTAGTATATTATATTGAATATGAACAGTGGTGGCTCAGCGGTAACGGCCGGGACTTATGAGTTGCAGGTCGTAGGTTCGAAGTCACTACTGCTCTCAAAACGGTGAAGGAAAACAGCATGTCTGATAACCAAAAATTCGAACACAATACATGTGACATCTACTAACCCACACTGGGCCCTCGTGGTAGATTACGGCCCACTCTCTCTCACCAAGAGGAGGCCTGTATCCCCGCGGTGCGAACGCTATAATGAATATCTTGCAGATTTATTTTACTTAACTTGCATCTGCCGACCGCTAGCTCTTATAACATAGACCGAAACGCAGCGAGGTGCAGTAATTAGTACAGTGTGGTCAGCCAAACAGTCTTGCTTTTATATTTATTGTATTTCAGCGTTTCTATCCACAATTATATTGCGCATTGGAATTGTTTCTTTGCTCTGTTTTATTATTGGAAGGTCTTATTGATTTTAGAAAAGTCTGGAAAGTATATTTGTATGAAATTAAAAATCTGCCTAGCGTTTTCCCAACTATGTTGGGGTCGGCTTCCCGTCTAACCCGATTCACCTGAATACCAGTATTTTACATGGAGTGACTACATATCTGACCTCTACAACCCAGTAACTAGGTAACGCGATACCCCTTGGTAAGACTGGTTGTCAGACATAATAATGTTTTATAATTCAATTCAAAATATTTGATTGTTTATCGCTGCAACTTATAAGTTCAAAAGACAATTACCCCAGCCTGTTCATAAATTTATATAAATATTTTGGGCTCCTACTTAGAGATTACTAATGGAATAACTTTGCCCGACCTGTGGAATTAAACCGAATGCTCAACTGTCTAAATGACCCCAATAGCAGTTTGCTTAACGTAACGAGACAGTCCTAGACTAATAGGTAATCATGATAACGATAACTAAAAATCTTATGAACTACTTACTGCCTCTGAGAGGTCCTCCAGAGGTCTAGTCTCTCGCAGAAGGAGGCTGCGGGAAGGGAGAAGAAGAAGAGGCCCGCAGTCGCGGGCCGGCACCAGGTGGGGGTTGCGGAAGATTCGTAATTCCCGCGACCCCGGCGTAGGTGTGAGATGGAACACCGGGGTGGTTTTTAGTCAGTAAGAGTCTGACAGACACCTTCACCCGCCCCATGGTGGAGGACATCCATGAGGATTTTCCACCCCGGAACAAAAAAAAAAGTGGTCGCAACCACTACCACTGAGCAGGAGTTCCTTGGTTCGATTCCCAGGTCGGGATTTTTTTTTATTAGGTTTTTCTATATGGAATTTCTCAGTAGCAGCCTGGGGCCTAAGTCTACTAATTTATAAACGTTACAATGGTCTCACAACGGTCAATTTTTGACAGATTTGCCATACAAAAACTGTCATACACTCACCATTGAGAGACCATTGTAACGTTTATAAATTAGTAGAGTTTGGCCCCTGGAGTCTGGATTCGTACCCAGTTGATGGCACTATAGGCTCGCCCCCTATTACATGGGACTTAAACATAACTGGTGAAATGTGGGTGTACCATAGGACATAGGTACACCACTGCCTAACCCTTCGGGGATTACATGCGTCGTGATGTCATCTACGAACAAATCTGCGACAAAAAATCAAGTGCATGCATGCTGTCCGTACCAGGCAGACAGGTTTGCATAAAGAATGATCGATGTGCAGTATATTAGAGCAGGTGCATCCGTGAAATGAGTCATTAGGCCATCATTATGGCCTCATAATTGCACTAAGAACATGCTCCTCGTGATTATGTGCTCTTGGTTGTCAAACTTATACTTATAGCGATGTGGGGATGGTGGAGATTACGCGGTGATTAATCTACAGTGAACTGCATAAGTGACACTTGCACTACAAAAATCACTCTTGCGTCTATGTCATAAAGTTCAAATTTTTACCACTGATGTACTGTTAGGTCTTCTTTCAATATTGGGTTTTTTTTATTTTTTATTGGCGAGATTTTTTGCGTGACTGAAGTCATTACTGTTACTCTTAACCTACATCATCCCACTAGTGGGCAAAGGCTTCCCCAGTAGGAAGTCATGGGCCTTTTAGGTCAGGCCATTACTAAAAAAAAATCAGTAACTAAATCAAAGGCATCCGAGGTAACCAAACTGTTTCACTCACATTCAATCATATAATACGATTATCATATTTTAAGTCAGTATTTTTACGTCTTCCGTATCCTTAAATATAAAAGTATTACTGACAAATGAATACAACCACAGGCAATAACAATATTTTTATAAACGAAGATCTAAACGAACATAACGTTATCTTAATTAAAGATCTAAAAAAAAAAAACAATATAATATATTCGGTGATTTCACACTATTATTTAAACACGCTCCCAAGCCTCAAATCATATGAATTTGATGATTTCCGAGAAACCGAAAAACCGTATTTTATTCAGAGGAATTTTTCGCATTTACCGCACACAACTGACCGTGAAATAAGCCAGTATTCTCAGAAACAAATTTGATTATATTATCCTCTTTAAAACAAGCCATCGAGGATAAGTTTTGACTAGCAATTTGGGTCGATTTCGCGTTATGTAGGTAGGTATGTCATGCATGAGGGATTTTTCAGTGAATAAGATAATTGATTTGGCGAATTCTTAGATCAGCATTTTTTTTTACTGTTAAATATTTATTTTATGTTTACATGGACTGCTGCACAATAGAACGCTAAATTGGTCTAAACGAGCGCCTGCTCATGGCTTTTTCACTCTACTTATTTATTTATTTTATTGTATTATTTTTGGAAAACTTACAGCTAGACAGAAACAATAGTTTAGTAAATAAAAACAGTAAGGCCAATCACAGGTTTTCACAAATAGTTAGGTATACAATAGTTACAAAACCAACCAACCAAATAAAAAAAGACAGTGATAAGGATTAGTAAACACAACAATATTAATTAAAAAGAACACAAATTGGCACAATACAATCGTTATGGGTTGTCGAAGAAGTGATTATAGAGTATCCTCTTCAATTTAGTCACGCTCGTATTAAAAATGTCGATCTCAACCTCCTGGCAAGTCGCGTTGTACTCACGGCTCGTCCTCATCATGTACGATTTTTGTCTATAATTAGTATTTGTTTCGAAAACAGGGTCAGATCATTCTTTCGTTGGTATACATCCATAATCGATAGTATTTCAAGAAAAGAACACTCTAATACTTGTTTGGGATTCATAAAATAATGTCCGTAGGACCTAGTCCGTGGCATCACAGCGGGAATCAGAATATCACCGCTGCGGTTTTTTTTAAATGAATATCGTAGTTTATGCTGAGATAGGAGCCTTAAATTTTATAATTTGTTGTTATAGCGGCAATAGAAATACACAATCTGTGAAACTTCAACTATCTATTACGGGTCATGGGATACAGCCCACGGACAGACGGACGGACAGCTGAGGCTTCGTAATAGGGTTCCGTTTGTCACCTTTTTAGGGTACGGAACCCTAAAAATGTATGCTAAACAACGAACTGATTGATGATTGTTGTTAGTAACAAGCGCACACAAAGTTTTTCACTAGTCGAAGCGATAGCTACTCACGAAATAGGAAAGGCTGACCTAATCTTCACCAGGTACACAGAGGCATCCAAGAAAATGAAACACCCACAAAACATTCAACAAAGATGTCATTCACTCTTATTTACGGAGTGCGTTATCCCAAAAAAATGCTTGGAAACGAAAATTACGAAATACTTACAGGTCAGACCTGCACGAAAGTAAATAATTTACAGAGTCCGCACTTCATACAATCGCGTTTCTTCTCTCGTATTGCCATGATCTATGTAAAAATTTATCTAAAAATTGGTTGCGTAGCTGACTGTCCAGGATGCACCGCAACCAGGTAGTGTGGCTACCTCGGCGTTATTGTATGAAACTTGGTCTCTGACACTGAAACTTTTGTGAGACACATTAACGTTAATGATTTTACTCCCAAGGTTAGGTATTACCAGAAAATTATTTATTAAAAATGATTATTGATGATGATTATTTTATAAATGTCTGTCTCTGATTAATTTTGGACTTCAGCCCCAATTCAAAAGCTCATGTAGCGAGGTCGCAAGTCAGACACTGTCGGTCTCTGTCGTATTATCTACTCCTGAACCACAGTTCTGAACATACATCAAATTCTCAAACACTTCAAAGAGCTACTGTTTTGTTACTTTTGTACCTGATTTAGTGCTTCAACGTGCACCATTAATAACTTCAGCGTGTAAAATGTAATATGCCGCTTATATGCGTCAATGTCTGTATTCTTGGACGCGTTTTTACGATTGTCTTCATGTGACAGTTCTGTTTTGGAGCATGCTTGAGCTTGAAACTGAGACAGGAATACGTTGAATTTGTCTTTTGCTGTGGAAACGTGGTCGTCTCGAGACAGGCTTTAAACTCTTAAGATGCAGAGAAACATTTTATACTAGCTTCCAGTAGATCCTAGATTTAGGTAGGTGGGATGAGCTGCCCTAAACCAATACTTTGATGAAAATCCAATAAATTGAATAAATGAATTAAATGAAGAATAGAATAAACTAATAACTATGTTCTATGTTAGAGGTTTGGTTTACGCACTTAGTCCCTAAGGTGGACCATTGTACGTGGGCCATGGCGGCCGTCGGTGGTTACTCCAACCAGCCCACCTCCCTCCAGAAGTTAATTAAAACTCCTCGTCTATTCAGAACATCTGTGAAAGATCTGGATGACCCGAGGGTTTCTGTTCTAATCTGGGTGACAGCCGTGCATTCGAAGACGCGCGACGGTTTCCCCAGCCTCCATGCACGCCCTGCACAGAGGACTGTCCGTTATGCCTATTAAATTAAAAATTAAAATTAAAATTCGACCAACAAAAGGGTCATAGACAGACATGAAACAACATTTAAAAAAGAGAAGTAATAATTAAAACACACACACACAATTAGACAGAATTATTGGTTTCGATTGCTCAGTATGTGAATCATACAGCAATGGTTCAGGTACTGACAATCGAACCTCTGCGCGAATACCCTATTGTGTGGAAGTGTTTATTTAGCGAGCAGTGTCCTGTGATGGTCCCCGTCACCAGGCGGAGGTAAACTAAGAACTTTTTACCATGTTTTCATTCAATAGGCTTGTAACAGTCTTCACTAACGAAATTAATTATTCAAAAAAACAAAAATGCTATTACAGTTTTTCTTCAAGAAATAAAATGTTCTCCATTTTTCTCCATTCGAACATTTTGCATGCAAAACATAAAACAGCATTGTTACTCATAAAATATAGTTGAAATCGTTCGGCCCGTGTTTGTGTCGCCCGCAATGATTAATACACTTATTTCATGTTGCATTCCGCTTCTGTAAGAATAACAAATAAAAATAATTTACGTTATTTCTAATTATAACTGCAGCACACACACATTTGCATTAAAAATACAATACAATACATAACATAAAACTTTGTTTACGTGTTAGAAATGTATGTTATTCTAGACTTAGGTAATTCCTGCATTCCTAAGTGTTTTGTCATTTAGAGCGAATAAATCGCTTTTAGCGATAAGACCGCCCATTGTGTCACCCTCTGTAAAAAAATCTACACACTGTATCTTGAATCCATAATTATCGTGTACATAATAAAGAGTTTTCTATTCTAAAGGTTTTATCAGGAGGCAGGGAAGCAGTATGTAGCCCAGAAAATAAACAATCACTAATTTGTCGACCAAGAGTAATGATTTTGGCAACGTCTAGCAGAAGTCTCCATGTTCAGCAGTGTCAACTTCCACCAAGGTAAGCAGAAGTGGTGCTCAGCTCAACACACTGGTCGGGCCGGCACATTCGGCAGTATTTATTGAAAAACAAAGCTAACCCAAACCAATTACTACACATATTTCTCTGAATCATATTCGGGTCGGCAAATTGAGCTAGTTTGACCGAAACCGTTGAACCGTGCCTTAGGTATGTGCGCGGCGAGACGGGGAAGCAGTGCAGGCCACCTCGTTTTACCAATCCGTCGTCAATGCTGACGGCGTACCGCCCCCCCGCCTCGCCGCGCATGCCTAAGGCGCAGTACAGCAGTTCCAGTCAAACTACAAGCCGAGTGGCTTTTTCCCGATGACATATCTACATATATTTTATTCCATTTTGCCGCCCAGCTGTGCCGAAGCCCGAACAAGTGTGTACACCCCTATTCACATTCACACTGACTAGTAATCTGAACTACATATTTATCACGCTCCTGGGCAGAAGTAAATAACTAGGCAACAGTTACTGGATGTTTTTGAGGATCTGTTTGAATCGTGTTCGTAAGCTAAGCATACTTCTAACAAGCACGCATAATCTTTTTTTAAATGATTTAATATCCAGATATATGAGTAACTATGATTTGCGCCAGTATATAATATAGCACTCAAAAGTCCCTTGCCGACATTATGTGAAATTGTACATAAATCTTATATAAATATGGAAGTGCAGCTGATTATGTCAATATGTAGCCGCTTCGTGTACGTGCACTGTACCAAACTTGCACATTGTAGGTAAACCTCCCCATAGAACAATATGTTGCAAAGAGACAGGACTCTTCTATGGTTCAAGAATAACATGTCATGTTAAATATCACATAATCATGTTAATATCAGAACTGGTTGGGTAACTGTTATTAATCCATTTGGCAAAAAAAACAGAAATTAACTGTTGTAAAATACTGCATAAATAACATATTTCTAATATTATTGTATTAAAGATAATGTCGGGAAAATGCCGTTTATATATCACCGTTTTAAATATGTATCAGCTGTTGTAAGCTGAACAATATTCTTCTCGCAGAGCATGTCTGACTTTGACGTTCCCTTCACTGTCTCTTACGGAATGAGACATTTATCAGAGATTCAGAAAACTTTCATAATTGCCGTTTCTGTTTGTGTTAGTTCACCATACATACGTCCTCTTCAAATCTGTACGCTATAGAGCTACACAAATATTATCATCATCCCTATCAGCCCTTTGCCAACTATGTTGGGGTTGGCTTCCAATCTAACCGGATTCAGCTGAATACCATTAATATGGAGCAACTGCCCATCTGACTTCCATACCCCATTTACTTGGTATAACACGATATTACCGCTTCGTAAGACTGATTGTCAGGCTTTCGGGCTTCTGACGACCCGTAGGGACTCCCCCAGGGAGTCAATATGTATGGATGGTCCCTCATCCTCGGACCGATCTCAGCAAGTGTAACTTAACCTTCGATCGACTTGTGCGGCTGTTATAACTTAGCCATGAGAAACTCTACATCACCATTACCGTCTCGAAAAAAAATGTGTATATTAGGTGAGCGGAGTAAAAGCTTATGGCATACTAGTTTTTTTTTTCCACAGCTTAGTAAGAAATTGATCTAGCATGAAAAAACGCTACAAATTAAAAAAAAAATTAACGCTACAATTTTTTTGTCGTTTTTATTTTTAACTTATTATGCCATTTATCCGTTCACATATTATTATAGGTACCCATTTTTTTTTCGAGACCGTAAAAAAAATTCATTCAGTATATCAACCAAATATTCGCCTCCTACCTCCCTTCTGTCGCGTCTGCTTATTTTCCTCGTGCTCTATGGCAGCACACCGTAGACGTAAGAGGATTACGGTGCTCCACCGCGAACTAAGTCGGTCTAATGCAAAATTATTTAATAAATATTTACTGAAAGGAATTGTCGGTAAGAGCATTTTATGGTGAATCAGATCATCTGCCAATACAGTTTTGATGGGATTTGTGAAGTAGGTAAAGTGTTTCTCGTTTGATAAAAATGGGCTGCCATTTTGGATTTTTTAAATATGAATATTATAATACAGGTTATACCTACCGGTTGTAATTAATTGTTGAGAGGCACTGTAGTGCGCCATCTAGTTTTAAAATATTGACCAAAAAATTTACGTGTATAGTGTCCTAAAAGATCTACTTACAGAAGTAAACATCATTAATTTTAACATGCGTGTATCTTCGCCAATCTAAGAAACATAGAGAAAACTGCGTGTTACAGTATTTCATTTTCGTGAATGCATTCGTAAAATATCTTCATCTTTCGCAACATCTAACATACTCGTCGAGTTTTTTGACGTGAAAAGAACGGTCACCCATCGACAAACTGACCTCAAGATACGCAATCCACCCTCACAGACCAATAAATCCGCGCGATTTTCGCAATAAAATACGGTTTATCTCTAAATGAAGAGTTGAAAATCTAAATATTTTTACGAAAATACAATCTAAGTGCCAAGCCTAACAATATCCAAATGGGTCCAAGTGCCTATTTCTATAAATAAATTACACACACAGGATCAAAGTAGGCATGCGGTCTAAGTGCCAGTGTATTTGCGTTTAAGTTTTTTAGTTATGTCCGCAAATAATACAATTGGAACTTAGAGCCTTTAGATTTACAACCCTTCAAATATCGATTAACCTCCACAATATTCGCATTAATATTACCAAATTATAATTCCCCTACTAATGACATTAATACCTAAATCAATACTAGTCTGCCTACCCATATAAAGCAGCACGTATATGTATACGGGCAAAAGGTGTGGTATTAACACTGCGAATCAATTCAAACGCAGACCACGCGCCGCATTACTCATTTGAACGAACGTGGTTGAAGCGGCTGGGTTGCCACGCTTTATGGAAATTCTCCCCGGAAAATATATTTCAAACAGTGGTTTTTGATCGATGAATGTTTTTTTGTTGTGTTTTTGTAACATTCGTTAAAGACACCCATGAAAGCTGTCATGACTGATAATGTTGCTAGTCGTAACATATAAGTCCTGGATTAACTTAATTTACAGTGCCGCTAGGCACTGTAAATTACAAGCCAAGAAGAAGATTATCAGTAATATAGTGCATATTTGCAAGCTAGTTCAGATCGGTATTGATAAGTTATAAATTATAACGAAGGGGAAATATTAAAAAACTAAGAAAAAAACAAATGTCTTGCTCGCTGAAACATTACTAGTAGCCTCGTCAAGGTTTAAAGGATCCATAATCCTAAACTACTTACATCCTAGAAAAAACGATTTTACGAACTATTATTTTCACACAGTCCAACAGACCACATTAACGGATCAGCTGCCATCATTATTATCTACCCACCCTTGTCCCCCAATGTAGGGTTTGGCTTCCAGTCTAACCACATGCGGCTGCGGCCTGCCTGACCTCCAAGTCCACAACCCAGTAACTGGGTAACACGGAACGGGCCACCAACTACACCCAACAAAAACTTCCTCATTCCCGGGAAACTCGAAACTGGCAACACAGACAAGCGGTGTGCGGTAACATTTTTATTTTTTCCATCGTTTGTACATTTGTGGCAACATGTCGCTGTACATTCAACGCGTTTTATATACGTTTGCATTAAACCCTCACACACACACACATACATACATAGGTATAGCGAGCGAGCTTTTATTACTTGTCGCTGGCAAACTTTATGTTTTTTATGGAAGTTGTATTAAATATTGTCTAATATTAAGTCTTTTTCGCATCAGCTTGTAAGGTTTTGCTGAATACTGCAGTATGACTTTCCTAATGACCTAGAGACATGGAATAACACTAGATGCAGATCTTCTTATCAACTCTGCGTAGAGCAGACCACTGCTGGATATAGGGCTCTCCTAAATTGAGCCACAACTCCCGATTTAACTAACTACTTTTGTTACAACATTATTTAGTTTAGGGGAAATAGAAATGGAGTAATTCAACTCATATTGCAAGTAGCCATTCAAATAAAATATTTATACCACTCAACAATTTTAATCGCGCGAACACACAATTGTTTGTGCGAACCAATTAAATACGTACAGTCAGCTAAATAATTGTGTTTACACTATACAAATAACTAACAAAACAAAGTGTAAAAAGTTAGCGTGACGTGGCTCAAGTATAAATAATAAATTGAACTTCACAAGTGAACACACGATGATGTGTCCAGTGTAAACTTATAAATTGGCTGAAAAATACACGCGGGGAACTACATGAGTCGCTGAATAAATATCCTGGTTGTTCTGGTTTTTATCTGATCATGAAAAAGGTTTATTTTAGGTGGAAAACTGTTTTCTGATTATATGTTTGTGTTGGTTATGATTTTAAAGTTTAATGTGATAATGACTCAATTACGGTTTTGTTTAGTTGCTGTGCCTCCGAGGTTTAAATACCCGTTTCCTACTAGCTGGTTATAGGTCTTTACCAAGCATAAAATATGGAACTTAACCCTATTTTATGAAAACCTGCAAATTAGCAAGAAAAGGATCTAACCCCAGCCAAGCTATGGTTTTCGGATTGTTAAAATGTGTTGAATTAGAACATCACAGACATACAAGGAGGGTCGAAGGGTCGTAAGTAAAGCAATAGTAATGAATATTTTACCCAGATTAGCGAGTTTCACAGGTACTATAACGTTACTATAACCGGTATAAACCTAACTTTGTTAAAGATTTTTAAAACAACACTCACCATAACATTAGTGCAGTAATACCTGGTCATTTTGGAGCTGTGGATTTTGTGAATAATAAATAAATAAAATAAACGTATCGTATCAAATACGAAACTACGTATTTGATATTAATGTCAACTTGATGGTGGAACTGTACGTGTTCTGAGAAAAAGGGTCTTGACAGACAGACTGACAGACAGACAGACAGACGGACGGACGGACAGACAGACAACGAAGAATGATCCTATAAGGGTTCCGTTTTTCCCTTTTGAGGTACGGAATCTTAAAAACTACAATCCATTGTATTGTCTCCTCAATACTCCTCATATACCTCATGTTACATTGTATTTACAAATTAATGAAAAAAATACCTTCAAATTTTTGTACAATTCATGGAGAGTTCAATCGAAAATCGAATAAGATTAGGATCAAATTGAAATTGAGGAGTGCAGCAGTTTTCCTGCAAATCAAAACAAATAACGGTCACCAAACCGTCTCTCAACCGTGCTAATCTTCCCATATAAAATACAATAGACTTAGATATATTTAGTAACCAATTCAGCTTAACTATTCCTAAAGAGTCATAAAAAAGCCCTGCAACAAATCGGCACGTGTTTTACGTCTCAACGCATCCTCAGGATGACGATTGACTTGTCGTGAACCCGAACACGACGTGTTGCCACGCTGAACGCCGGACGCAGACAGTTTTCTCTGCGTCCGCATTCTTACAGGGTTTTTATGACTCTTTAGGAATAGTTAAGCGGAAGAAGAATATAATATATATACGTAGGTACGTCTATTCTATTTTATAATGGATTTCCGCCAAGTAACGCCTGAATCATTTAACTTTCCGATATAAAATCTCATAGTATCGATAAACTCAACTCCGAAGTTTACCAATCGGCATTAACAGACGGACAAACAAAAATTGAGCAGCAAAAACGAAAAGCTCGCTTCTAAAGTGGGATATACTTTAAACCGGTAAAGTTATTAAGTCCAAAAAGTCGTGTTGCTGGAGTCGGGACACGTCGGGTGTGTTTGGGAAACAGAGAGACTGTCCCAGCGACGTATCAGAGCAGATGCGATTAAATTGGAAAACATTCACTCAATTTCCTGAGCGAGGGGATCGGCTACCGGTTGTACGGTTAGCAGGAAAGAGAGAAAAAAATTGATGTTTTTTTTATTTTTTTATCAACATGTAATAATTTTATTTAGGTACACATGACATAACATTGTGCCGGTTCCCCCCGAAGGGTTAGGGAGAGGTTATTTATATGTTTAAGTCCCTTTTTCATAGATGGCGAGATTTTTTTTTAATTTTCTGAACAAATAAATAACTGGCACTGAAAATTTCGATGATTAATGATGACGTACGTGCATGCAAACTCATCATCGTTAAAACTCATAATCAATATCAGATTAAGTTAAACTTGAGTTTGTTTGTCTAACTAGCCAGTAAATCTGGTCGCAACCTAAAACAACTAAGAGGTTTTTAAATAATTATTGAAAGTTCTAACGTCTTCTTATTTCTTCTTTTCTTCAAGCCCTCAACTGACGGAACAAGAAAGATTTAAAAAATCAATTAAAGCAATATTCTAATTTGCGTCCGCCTATTTTGCCGACGCTACGGCAACGAGCACGTCGCAACGCTCGCCGGCTGCAGGCTGACAAATCCACGGCGGTGAGTAGCCGATAGTAAGTCGTATATATTTGCTGACGGTACCGGCCCGCAATCTAAAGGACGCTACGTTTTTAAATTACTAAGCATCGCTGAGCGTGCAATCCTCTTAATATGTCTTTATGAGTTATGCTCAGACTTATTGATTTCAGTGATCGATTGATTCGAGATTTTTTAGTTTTCTGCAATTTCTCGGTGTTTACATCAAACTGGCCATTTACCTAATAGTCGTAACTTTATGTCAATGAATATACATGAAACAAGCATTAAAAACGGTGGGATAAATATTTTGTTGAGGTTAAAGCGCCTGTGATTTTAAACTTAGCAATCAAAGCATAAGACGCGGCTTGTAGTTAGAAGTTTTATGACAGGCGTTGACCAAAAGTTGACTGATAGTTTTCATAGATTTATGTGATTTAAAGGACCACCGTCCAGTATGGTGTATGCTAATACTAATAAGCTGTGGTGAGCAGGTTTAGCAATTAGGTACATTATGTGTTGTACCTAGGTATACTGCAATGTTTATAAAATTAGAATAATATAAGAATAAGAATTTCTTCAACATGTTCGCCTCAAGAATTTCCTTTATAGTATTAATACCAAACTTAAGAAATGTTCTACTTTTCAACAAGAAAACCTACCCACAAAGCTGTGGTTTCACCATTATAAAGTAAACCTAACATCCAAATGAATAATTAAATCGTCTAAGTCTCAAGACATTTAATCCTCTCAAGGAGAACTGCTGGTATCTTGAAGATTACTTCAACATATTCTCCTGAAAAGTTAAAGGCTCCTACAGACTGGCGCGACGCGACTCTAGCAAAACAATTTCTATGAAAACTTTATGGAAACCGTCGCGTATGTCTGCGGGAGCCTTGATACATGCCTTGAAACAAAACAAACCTTTTCTTTTTTCGGCACTAGATATTACACTAGACACCTACGAGATTAAATCATGCCGAGGTAAAAAGATTAACAAATCTGCTGGGTTGGTCTTGGTAAAGAGGTTCAGAGGTTATGCAGTCTGCTAGAAAACTGAAGTGTTCTAGAAAATCACATAGGTACCTACCTAATGTTATTGGGTTTGTCTTCAGGAATTTCACAGTACTCCGTGGGTTCTGGATTTTTATAACAAGCCGTGTGCTCGATCGCATGTCCCATAGGCAAAACTGAAGAATTTCCATAAAACCTTTCACGTCGACGAAACAGACGAAAGTTTCAAATTAATAATTTAAAAAAAAAACCTGTTTAGAATTTCATGCTTCTATACCAAGTGGCTGTGCATTGTCAGTTGTCAGTCAGTGAATTTAAGATTTTCATTATACACATGGGACTTAAAAGTTATAATATGTTCTAGTTACGCATTAGTCCTTACACTTTTGTGCGTGATATTATGTAAAATGAACTAAATATACATAGTATTTGAACACATTGAACAAGTGAAGCTTGTTCACCGAGCAATAAAACAATCTAAAGGGTAGCCGGTAAATCAATTGACCACTGGCATCTAGTTAGTCGCAGCACCTACTGGTGGAAATTTAATTTACGTTACATTGTACGTAAACCGTGGTCACAGATGTTCCAACTGTTTAAAAGATACATTGTTTATTTATTCATAGTACAAAGTAGTAAAGTCAGGGAAATTTATTGTTTACCAAATTGACTCCTACCATCTTAAATTGCCCGTATATTCAAATCACAGCTGTTATTCAAAATAAAAACTAATAAAAGCGTGTTAAAATCAAAAGTAATTTATTCCAACTAGGCCGAGAATCAGCACTTTTCGAACGTCAAAATTACAGACAGTCCCCCAATACACCCACCCTTCACAACTTCCTAGTGCTTTAGCTGGGAAGAAGAAGAGGCGCAACAAACTCCCCAGCAGCACAGCTGTCTGTTGGGTTAAAAAAAATAGTAACTACTTATTATATTCTTTGACAGCTGCATGAAATCGCTATTACACGACAAATTGTAGAGGTGTATCAATTTGATACACACTGCACGGGACGATTGAAACATTTAAGAGGGTTTATTCTGAAAGTTGGCAACGTCGCAAATAGATGTCAAATATTTCGCTGTTTTGATTAATTTGATAATATTTCTGTATGGAAATAAAAAATGTGGCTAACTAGCGAACTAGAATATTGATTATGAAATGCAATAATTAATATCGTAACACCGAATAGTTAGTTTTAGATGTAAAAAAAGTATTTGGTAACTTTCCAAATGCCTTTTTTTCACCTAAAACGGGTACAACATCAAATTCAATGTTATAATTGCAATTCATTATTAATATTCTAGTCAATTGGTTAGCCACATTTCTTATTTCCATACAGTATTATTTCCAAATTAATCAAAACAGGTAAATATTTGACAGCTATTTACGACGTTGCCAACTTTTAGGATGCACCCTCTTAATCAACAACAAATATATTTTTTATATTTTTTTATATATTTTAACACATGACTTAGACCTATAGCATTCTGATCATACAGACGAAAGACGTCCAGAACAAGGCATCATAGTCCTCCCCTTAAACTCGCCACAACAGCCGGTTCTTAGCTTCTCGCATCCAGTGGATTCCCGCGACCTTCACCAGGTGACCGCTCTACCATGGGTCCTACCCACGCTGTGACTTTTCGTACGTAGAAGCCTCCGAATCGATCGAAATCTGTGCTGTTCTGTATGTCTGTCATATCAACAGATGCCAAATTGACCAGCGGTACATCGATGTATATTTTTTATATTATTGCCTATTGCGCATGACTATCACGAATCAGCCACGAGAAATTAGGATTCGTATTTATTTATTTAACAGTTTAGCATCATCATCATAGATATAAGAAAGAATATTTCTATGATCATTATCATAGATTTATGAAAGAACATCATCATGATTCTGAGGCACACACTATTGTTGTACATTATTTTCAATTTTTTACTTTGATTTTGTATTTGTGTTTCACGAACTGTGTACAAATAAACGTTTTTTCTTTCTTTCTTTCTTTCTTTCTTATTCTCTTGCCGTTATCTCAATTTTTTTGAGGTCGGCGCAACATGTAAAAATTGATTTAAAAAACAGATTTTTGGACGAAATACCTGTTTATTTTCAATTGAGGGTTTTTTGGGTTTAATTGGAAGGGGGTTTTTCCCACAATTTTCATTTTATAAGAACACTTAATTACTACCAATCATTATGGAGTTGAGTTTGTTTCATCGCGATAGATCATTTAAAAGTTACACCGTTTTTTTACATTGGGGTAAAAAATACAAAATAAATAAAAAAATAAAAATAGATTTTTTTAAATATTTTTTCCGTTTGTCAAATTGAGCATAGAATCCCTCATTTCGATATGTGCACATTATGAAGAATCACACTGTATATTATATAAACAGTTGTTTCATGCCAGACTTATAAAGTCTTTTAACCCCACAAACACCCCGATTGATACCTACATCCACACTATTAACTAATATTAGTAGGTAATAACAAGTCTATCACGGTAATGTGTATCATGTTCGTACAGCGTACAGGCAATAATGCCTGATGCGTATCTATTACTGCTGCTGTATAAATAATACTTATAGGTTTATTATAAAGATGCGTACTCAACGGCTAGGTTAGGGTTAACTAAGTTTCATGAATACGCATAAGTGTACACAGACATTTTGCAGAAAAGGAACGTTTTGAAGGTTTGCTGGGACAGAACTCAACTTTGAGTTAAGGCACGATTCCATTAGGCAAGTTACTTGTATGCAAGTTGCAAATTGCATACAACTTGAACAAACCTGCATACAAGCTACAACTTGTGTGAGGTAGTTTGAACTTGTACGTTCATACATTACAGTACATATCTCAAAAACATGTTTCCAATGCAAGCAACTTGTACGCAAATGTGACGTCATACTTGCATGCAAAACTTGCCTAATGGAATCGCGGCTTTAAGCTCGCCTTTACTTGTATTCTTATTATCACTATTTGCAAAATACGATGTTTAGGGTAAACTTTGCAATCAAATTTTTTTTTTGTCAGTAATGTGTTAGTCCCATGTAGCAGGAACCAAACCTAATACCATCAACTGGACACAGACCCAGGCCCTGGACTGCTAGAAAAGTTTTGCCTGACCATGTAACCGCACCAATGATGTATGAATGGTGTATTTATGCCGTTAAAATACACTTTAAAGTAACCCACTAGCATCGAACGTACTGGACCGGCGCGGCACCAAAAAATGTAATTACGTTTTAGCAATCAAATGTTCATGCTGAATTTCACTCCCTGTAACACGGTTATTCAGCTGCATCTGGTTGATCTGGAAGCCAGCCCAAATCTAGTTAACCTTGCCTTTAGGTAGAGGATAATGAACCGGTCAAAAGTGTGCCCTACCCCTAACAACGATAGGTATATAGTGTACTCCTACATAATCCGATGCCGCCGGGTTCCCAATTACCAACCGTAATGGTTCATAATTTAGCTAAACGCGGGGCTGTGATAATTGATACCGCCAGTTATGTAGCCTTTACATAGCGACAGTTAATTCATAGATGTGTCTTTGGTCTATAGAAGTCAAACTAGAACATTTTATGTCAAACTCAAACTCATAGCATTATTTCAAATAAACCAATTACAGGCACTTTTGAATTGTCAAGGGGTCGGTCAGTCAGAAAGATGAAGCTAGTTGCCCATTCCAAAGCGTAGTAGGTTCCCATGGAGAAGAACGTGGAAAAAAACTCCACGGACACTCTTTTATATATGTGTCATTGATATACCGACTACAGATGAGAATCGTGATTGCGAGAGAAATGACCAAATATTCTAGTCAACGCGAAATGTCCACGGGCAGAAATCAATGTTACTCCCCATTTGTAGGATGTGCTGTAATTAACACAGAGTCCGACCCCCTATATAGAAATAGTGGCCGCTTCCACGGTGTTTTTATGAGATACAACTTTTGATACCCAGGTCGGACAGCTTTATTTATTTATTTATTTATTTAAACTTTTCACACACAAAAAAGGTACAAAGGCGCCTTAGGCATTCTCTACCAGTCAACCAAGGGTGGTGAAGAGATTAGATGGCAGGTGCTCTGTTACAGAGGAACAAAGAGAAAAAAAAAGATAATATTTACAATTATTAAAAATATATCTAAATACATTATATAAGGTGCTATAAAAATATCTGCCACGGCTTTAATGAGAGGTAGTATTGTGTTTAAAGATAACAATAGTGAAGAAATTTCGTACCCCGGCACAGTTAAATCAATTTGAGAAAATAAAGTAGTTAAATAAACATTGACTCTACTCTGCATAACGTGGTTCACAAATTACGCGCGAAGTGCACTTCGTCAATGAAAATAACTGCTATCTCTTTCCATCTGTTCTGTGAATGAAAACTGAAATCAGCTGACTAGTTCGTCACTTGCAAATTTATACGTACAATTTTTTGTATGAAAAAAAATATGACACATGATCAATAATTTGTCTTTACTATTGTAATCTATAAACACAATACTATCTCCCATTGCAGCCGTGGCAGATATTTTTATAGCACCTTATATAAATGAAAAAGGTAGGGTTAGACTTATAATAAACATACATACATATTTACTACAATATATAGCTTTCTGAAACTGGCATGACTATGCGAAATAGATACGTCATGGCATTCGTCCCATCCACGTCGTGTCTGTCGTTATCGTGAGACGAAAGGAAACCTGTAAAATATTAACAGAGGCACCAGATGCCCTAAAAGTTTAAGCTTCTTCTTCCTCATTAAAATGAAATGTATAAACCAGATAATTTCGCAAAAGATTTATGATAACATAACATCACGCCTTGTTTCCCTGAAGGGTGGGGCAGAGGTGTACCTATAGTACACCCACATTTTGCCAGAAAAAACTTAAAGATCACTATAAATAATAGAAAATTAATACTACTCACTAATACCAGTAACAATTCCTTTTTTAAATGAAAAACGTTTTCAAAGTAAATCAAAGAAAATCTTCGTGAAGTAACAAAAAAGATCGTTGGCCGTCCGAGTGTGTTATCAATTTGAAACTAATGGTCCAATTTGGATTCTGGGGGGACCGCGCCGATAATAAAATTCATCATGGAAAGCTTCCAGGGCAAAAATTAATATTCCAATGATGTAACGGCCAGTGTTTGTTGTGGCTCAAGAAGGAAGAAATATCCGATTTTCCAAAACAGTTCAAAATCGACGATATCAGGAGGCAAGTTTAGCATAAAAAAACGTAATCGCGTACTTAACTGTAATCGTAAAACTGACATGGCGGGACGAGCTTGACACCTACCGAAAGAACTGACTGGCACTAGCAAAAGACAGAATTATGTATAAAAGGGAGAGGAAGGCCTATGCTTTTTTTTTGGGTGGGAAATTATCAAATAACTTCTCCCGCTCTGGGCGGAGCGAGAGGGCGTGTCAGACTCTTACTGACTACAACCCAGCCGTGTTCCTTCAGTTGCTTGTGTGTTACCAGGGGTCACGGTTAACCTTTCTGACTTTCCCGCGACCCTGGCAGGCATACGCCCTAGCGGGCAAAAAACTTCACGTATGGAAATCGCTATTGCTTATGACTTGCGCCGACGACCTCGACCGGGAGCGATGAATTACTGCAAATTAAAATTGTTTAATGAATCAACTTTATTGCCTCAAAAGATTTGTTTTTGGTTAATTAAGACGTGTACTTTCTGTTTCCATACAGATTTGGGTATTTAATGAAAAAATGTATTAATTATTTTGTTTGTTTACTTTTCAATATTGAATATGGATGGTACGTTTAGCGTAAGCATAGAGCTACATATCACTCTGCCTAGAGTTTTCCCAACTATGTTGGGGTCGGCTTCCAGTCTATCCGGATGCAGCTGAATCCTAGTATTTAACATGGAGCGACTTACTGGGTAACATGGGCTACATGGAATTTATTGCTTAAATATTTGAAAGGGCGACAGTTTTGAAAGTCTCAACCCTCTGTAAAACCCCATTTACACGAGAAAAATGACTTGCCCCGTCTACAAACTTTTTAGACGATGCAACTTATATTGTTGCTTAAAGTCATGGTATGCCACAAGTCATTTATTAAAAAAGAAAAAGTGTTTTTTCAAAGTTTTTTTTTATATCGAAACTAGAGGTACTATAACCTCTGCCAAACTCCAAATCATTGTGTTGGCGGACGTAGCTCCTTTTTTAAACACCTACACATAATTTACACTAACTATCTATGCATTGATGAAAAAAAATCCAGCTGAATGTAAACAGACATACAAGATTTTTTAATATTATCTCCAGGGACGCAAAACATATTATTAAAGAGGATTCGCTCCGTGTAACTCCAGCATCCGTCGCAGTTGCCTTTCCTAACCAGGAATATTTAGCTAAACTTTGTAGTTGAAAGGTTTTTCTGATGATTCTGTTTACCAGCAGTAAAGTGTAGCCAGAAAATTGCCTCGTTGGTCTAGTGGTCGCAAGGGCTACCGCTGAGCATAAGGTCCCGGGTTCGATTCTTAGGTCGGGCAAAATGTTATTGGGTTTTGCTATCTGGAATTTCTCAGTAGCAGCTCGGAGTCTGTATTTCTGCCCCCATGACAGGGGGTTTCAACATATGTGGCGAAATGTGGGTGTACTATAGGTACACCTCTGCCCAACCCTTCGGGGAAACAAGGCGTGATGTTATGTTATGCACCCGAAAAATAAACAAACAAATCTAAAACCGCTTCAAATCCAAGATATCCGGGAAAAATTCCCCATAATAACATCACAAAGAAAACAAACAGTATTATATAAATCGGTGGTTACCGAAACTCTCGGGTAGTTATTCAGATTCGACGGTAGATTATGTTCAGGACAGCGTTACTTATCGTCAAATTATACCGTCCGTAATGTATGTCCGAGCGACGCGATATATGGCAACTGTATGTAAATGTACTGGGAACGACAGCGGTGCTTCGGGCGCGACGATATTTTGGGGTAATGGCAACATTTGTAGGAAAGTAAAGAGAGGTTCCAAGCAATAGGTTTTCACAACGGATGGTGATGATAGGGATTCATAGTTTCCGTCGGGTAAGGAACATATTGTTTGTTCTTTATTTTTTATTACTAGGCTTTTTGCTTTGTACAATCTTAAAAGCTGTCCAGATGTGTAGTACCTTATTTAGGATACCCTTCTTCTTGGCTGCAGTCTGTGATTTTGACGCGATGGTTGATCCGAAGTTGATATCCTTGTGCCGTGTCTTGGTGACAACCAATCAGTTAGCACTCCTGTTTTCGTTCAACGTTGTTCAAAGTTGAACTAAGTACAGTTAAGAGAATTACTGAAGAGAAAATCAGTACTTAACCATAAAAGTATCTCATTATAAGCGGACTGTAAGTTCTTATGAGAATAAATTTCTTTAAACCGAAAATATTATCGTAACGTTACTTCGGAAACCAAAAATTTAATTTAATTTAATATTGTTTATTCAAGTAACTGACACCACTGACCACTGACTCACTTTGGTAAGAGAAACAGAAAACAAAAATACAAGAACGAAAAAAATAAACATAAAAATTAAAAGTAAGGAAATAACCGCTGCTCCATCCCATGAAAAATAGCACAGTGATTCATATATATCTGCAGTCTGCCCCCTATCATCGACAGTATACTGTTCGAGCTCCGACTTTTAGTCATAATTTTAGTATTTTAAATTCCAAACAATTTTCTACCCGACTGTACGCCAGTCTAGGATAATGGGCGAAGAAATAAAAATGTAGAGAACCCTAGGTGCTAACACTGGTTAAATCATGCGCAGTCACAATTTATGTAAGCACGTTACTTCGCACTTCTACCGGCGAGTTCGGGTTTAAGCCGGTCAACGTGGATAATGTATGGTGGCATGCATCTTCCGCGGTTCTTGTAGCAGGCAACGTTTCAAAATGTTTTACAGGTGTAAATATGGAGGCTAATTTGAAATGGTCCGGTGCACGCCTGTTTCAAAAATTGGTTGTTTTATTTCGTATGACAAAAGTCATGTTTAAGTTACGTCAGTAGAATAAATGACGAGATCATACATTATGAATCAATAATAACATCATCCCGATCAATTTTGCCTACGGTGGCCAACCTCAACGTTGATTAGCCAAGTACACAGGTACACATTTATATTATAGTGTACAGTCACGAGCAATAACATAGAAACGCCCTTAAAATTCAAATTCATGTAGCTACATTAAATCGCAAAAATAAGTATACTAACTGTGCCTAATAATTATGTAAACGTTAAATTGTGTCAAAATGAACTACACATTTTTATCAAATTTTCGTTAACAATAGATTACCAAAACATAATATTCACTTTTAGTTACATAATTATGTACCCAAAGAAATTTCAAAAACATGTATTATAGTACAGTTTCGAAATTATGTAAACAATTACAAAGCAAGAGTTTTAAGCAGCTCGACCTCGGAAATAAGTCGTAACCAAATTGTGATTTTACCAAATTGACAAAATCAGTGTACATAAATACAATTATAGGATGTTATTATAATTATTATTTATTTTTAGATTTATTATCATTATTTTGCGTTAAGTATTACATATTATTATGTTACCGAAAGTTAGCTAGTAGCCATCAGCGAGTGGCATCGACTCGCCCCCGACTATTATTAATTTGTTTACTACCTGTAAGATAACTCCTGAAGACAGTCCCGCGAATATCAAGATGCTCCATCTTCGAAAGAAGTATGGGAATTGAGACAGTGTCGAAGGCATTGGATAGGTCTAAAAAGATAGCAAGAGTTTTATATTTATTCTCAAAATGGCCAATAATCGTATCTGTAAGTTCCAGTACAGCATTTTGCGGTGGATTTTTCAGTCCTACAGCCATACTAATTTTTAGAAAGAAGGTTAAATTTATTAAGGTATTTGGTCTACCAAACTCGTTGCAAACTCGTTTGTTTTTACAGCGTCTCTGGCCAGAAAGAACAGCCTTTTATTGTTAGCTGAATTGTCGTTTGTTTTTTGTTGTCGTGCAGTACAGCTAACTTTCAATGTCATTTTAATGTATCCATGACAATTTCTATTACATGTATACCTTTTATATACATGTTATTGAAATTGTCACGGATACTTAAAAATTACATTGGAAGTGTAAACTTTTTACTGATTTTGTTTCGTTTATATTACTGTGAAACCAATGTATACCCAGTTTTGACACAGTTTGACGGTTAGGTAATTTAGAAAAAAATGTCGTACACATATTTTTGTAATGGTAGAAGTTAAGAATTTTTAGAAAATGTGACAGTGTATATATATTATTGCTCGTGACTGTACAAGTGCAGGCGTAAACCCCGGTGCACACTCTGTTCCTTTAGGCGTCAAACAGACGAGCAGAACTTTACAGTCGACAGTGACAACTTCAGCTGTCGACAAAAGCATCTGCTGCAGTATTCGACACTCCGACTCCTGCCCACCATGTCAACAGCATTATATGAAGTAGACTGAGAAGGCAACGCGCGCGCTGCGCTCATACTGTAGCTATCGCCACGTCGACAGCAAACGCCGACCAATGGCGGCAGCTGCAGTTGTCTCTGTCGACAGCTGCAGTTGTATCTGTCGACAGCTGAAGTTGGCTCTGTCGACAGTAAAGTCTGTACTCTGCCTTTTACTCTCATAGTCCGATGGGACGGCATTCGACACGACCGGGAAGATATCCGGGCAGGAACAACGGTTTTACGTGTTTCTCGAAGCACGGGGGTATCACACCACCAAACTCTGGGCTGCTATTGAGAAATTCCTAATAAAAAAATAATTAAAAATATAAAATTATTACAGGTCCTTGAACTATAACAAAAAAAAAACACACAAAAATAATGGATAAAGATACCTATATTATCGCGTAACTGTGAAGGTACATCAGTTCTTACTTTATACGTTTTTTTTTTTGGAAATGTCGCCTATGCAAAAGTATTACAGGCAAATAAATTTCAAATAGATTACAAACAAATTACATACGAACATTTAGGAAAAACCCAATGACACTTTTCCCGACCCGGCAATCGAACCCAGGACCCCACACTCAGCAGTCGCGGCGACCACGAGACCAACGCGGGTGCTCAATAATCCACAATTAATTAAACGCCCAAATCTGCTAATACAGTAAATAATCTGCGATCACCAATCCGTCTCAATTCCCTACTAAATACTTACCTATATTTAGCACTCTGGGAAAAATAATCAAAACACAAACTGTATTTGCTAAAATGAAACATGGATATTTAATATTTACTTAATATAATGTTGAATATTATAAACCACCGCTTAATTCCCAACACATTTCCCATGTCAGATTACACAAAACAAACAGTCGTATAACAGAATATTTTTAATAAAATCCCAAATGAAACAATTATACGTACAAATTGGTTAATTTACTTTCTGAATACGTCACCGGCTTAATAAAGCAACACAACCAAATAATATAGGTCTGTAATGCCCTATTAGCTCCACGAGTACACGTTTAATTTTATTTTTGTCACATTATATCGGATAATTATGATATGTGCGGACGCAAATTGGGGATAAGGCCCCTGGCTGAGTGGCGATTATTTGATTTTTTGTTTGCTCGGCATTATTT
This sequence comes from Eupsilia transversa, assembly GCA_914767815.1. Lineage (NCBI taxonomy): Eukaryota > Metazoa > Arthropoda > Insecta > Lepidoptera > Noctuidae > Eupsilia > Eupsilia transversa. The sequence continues at coordinate 1,407,572 of OU611889.1, forward strand.
CTGGTCATTCGTCATTTTTATTCGATTTGTGAGGGTGAGGAGTGTTGTGGTCGGATTTGGGGAGTGACTATAATACCTCCTTGTTCGAGGAATACCAAAATAAGCCCGATATTGGCATCCTTTTGCACCAACTTAAAACAATCATGATGATACCAAAACCTCAGAATTGCTCGATTATTTCCTTGATTATGATTTTGTACCTAAATACTTGATTTTATTCCCACGTCGTCCGAAGTCTTTGAGCCAATCAGATAGTTAATAAAACAAAAGAGGTGTCAGTACAAACACTCCTTTATATCTTAAAATCAACCGTTATTATATAATCACAAACAAAACTTGCCACAGTGTTCAAAGGAACACAAACAATAACATCTACGTATATAATAACAAGATAGTTTAAGAGCTAGCTCAGTACGTGTAGTCGTGGAGCCGGACATCGGTACAATTATATAATTCAGTTATACGCTATACGCTGCGCTCGTCTCAACTATGACCAGTACAAGGGTCGGGTCTCAGTGAAAGCGAGAAATGAGCTAGCGTTATTAGCATGGTAGGAGTAACTTTTGCAGTATACATCTATTCACAAAGGTGCGTTTTTTTTCGCCTGCAAACAATTTTTATAAAACCGCTTACTAAAACTATCTGATTGAGAGACGACACTGGCTCCTGTAACCCAGTCTTTATTTAGCACAGTTGTGAGGGCTTGACATTGTTTGTACGCATTTTTTATGCCAATAAAGAAAATAAATAATGTTTAAAAGATTTTAACACATCGTCCATCTATTGTGACTACTCTAGTTGGATAATGCGTTAAAATCTCTTTCGAACACATTTCCTATTCTCTTCAAAACTTACATCTAATCAGGGGCTTTCTCTATTAATCACTTCAAAATCACAGAAAATATTTGAATTTGACATCACTCAAATACGATTTATATTATCATCTACCTACCTACATATTTTTTCAACGTCAACCATCTCGGTCCCATGTTTAAGGTCCTCCACAACGCTACTGAAAAGAAATGTATAGCACGTAGTATTTCAATAATGGTACGCATACGACGCGACTTCCTACCGAGTATTAACTAGTTAATGCTACGTAGTTTAACTAGTTAGTGATCGTATAAGGGCCACCATTGAAATACTATTGCTGTGAAATTCTGGCTACTCATTGGTGATTTGAATTTGAAACACGTTACATTTGAGTAGCGTCTTGAACGATGATACTTGAGTGAACAAGGCCCATCGTTCCGCCCTCAGTTTTATGAAAGCGAGTCCGCTCCGCTTAACGCCGCCACTGAGACCCCGCCCTTAGGCATTTGCAAGGCTTGTTAATGTTAATAGGGAATCTGAATTCAACGTGCGATCGCTTTCCAGCTTACTGAATATCCATTTCAAGCACATTACTGTATTTAATGCATCTATAATAATATTAGGTAACGTCTTAACTTGATAATAGGTTGTGTACGTTGCGACGACTATTGTGACATAGTCTTGTTGAACCAAGTGATGTGTGTGATTGTTTTATTCTTAGGTGAGGGCAACATAATTACTATGTATCGCCATAATAATACATTCAAATTCAAATATTTATATTTGTAGAAGATATTTAAAAAAAGAAGATAATAAAAATTAAAAGCTATGTGGTGGCGTCAACGGCGCACAAATATTCTAAATAATAAATTCAACAAAACATTTAAATTAAAAAAACTAAATTATAACATTAATTAATTGCTGCATTTATAATCATTGCTGTTGAATTATTATTATTACTACTAACTAGCGACTCGGCCCTGCTTCCCACGGGTTCGAGACCTGACAAAACATCAAGATTCCTTTATTATATTTAAATTAAAAATGAACGTATTATACACATGTAAGCCCGAAAGTCTGACAACCAGTCTTACCAAAGGGTATCGTGTTACCCAGTTACTGGGTTATGGAGGTCAGATAGGCAGTCGCTCCATGTAAAATACTGGTATTCAGCTGCATCCGGTCAGACTGGAAGCTGACCTCAAGATAGTTGGGAAAAGGCTGGGCAGATTGATGAACGTATTATACACCATTAACCTTCTGAAAAAAACTCTTGTTATGCTTGAAAGAACTAAGCGCACGCAGCCAGACACCAAACCTGACTTTATTTTATGCTATTTTACGACTGTAAACACTGCAATGATGTCTATTTATGAAGTTAGTTTTATATACAGTTATTACCCCCTTATGACTCCAATAAGCTGTAAGGGGTCATTATGACTCCAACGAGTTGTAAGGGGTCATTTCATTGTAAATGACTTCTCCTAAATCCCCACATCCCCATTGCGTACATATTACTAATAACCATATGACCTACCAATAGTTAGGAACAACGGTTTTTCAAAGAAAAAGTAAAAATTGATACGCGTAGGTCACTACGTTCTGGCGATCACAGCACTTACAATTTAGGTTTGACAAACGCGTCTTAGATCAATAAACGCAAACAACACATTATGAGCAGTGGTAACGACCGCGACTTACTTGTTGAAGGAGTAGGTTCAAACCCACCTCCCAGGCTCTTTACTTTGTGTTTTTTTATCCACAACGGGGAAGCTCTTGGCCTGAATCTCACCTGATGGTAAGTGAAGATCAAGGCCGAAGGTGGAAGCGAGCTTCACCCGGAATCTTCTACCACAGAGGAACTGGCTATCTTACCTCTTACTGCCGGAACACAACAATGCTGGTAACATTGTTGTTATGGCGACAGACTTAGATAAGATGGATGATTCATCACCACCACTCGCCAAATGGTGAAGGAATACATCGTGAAGAAGCTGGCATGTCGTAGAACCAAAAGCTCGAAGACATGCGACTCCGGCCCACTCCCTCTCACAGAGAGGAGGCCCGTTTCCCAGTAGTAAGAACAATATAGGTTGATAATGGTGCCGATTTCCTTGTCGATAAACTTGTATGGAGTGGTGACAGATTTGACAGGACTAAACTAAAATATATCTTCTGTCCTTTTCTTAATGAAATAGAAAGAAAAAGATGCACTGAACTTAAATTTAGTTTAGTTTGTGAACAAGGGAATCGGCACCATTGCCACATTATTATTGAAAATGTTAACATGCTGAAACACTTTCCTAACTTAACACGACATCGCAAGAAACGAATTTACACCAAATAAACATCTAAAACATTTACCATGACAGTTATATCTTAAAAGTTTCAAATAACACCATCTAAAAGACTAACCACAACTTCACATTAACATAAGTTAGAGTACATAAGGTTGGCTGGGCCATGCTGGGCCAGGCTGGGCCAATATCGGAGTATCTCAGGACCAACTAACGACACAACTTCGCCACACCGGGTTAACAAAGAAAAGTTTCAGGCGAAACGAAACTGTCAACTACAGGTATCGGAGGAGTTTCATGTTACTGGCACACAAGTTGGGGATACCAGTGGTTTAAATAAAAAATATAGTTTAAAAAAACACGCTTTAATAGCTAATCGAGCTAAAAATCTGAAAATAACTTTTAATTTATATTTTATTCAACTGTTATCAAAAGTATACTAACTCAATATGTTTCAATAATTTTCAAAAATCCTAAAATAAAAATAAAGTTATGAAAAGAAAAACAATTTCATTGTAAAAAAATTTAATAAAAGCTTGTTAATAATAAACAGAAAATTCACATTAAAAAAGCATGAAAATTGCAGCAAAAGTCGAAGTGCCTTTTCGCCGTCGCAGCTGCGGTGCGACATCAGCATGCTCGGAAGACGAAAACATACCGTGTTGCCTGCATTTACGCACATCGCCTGCTTGTGCCATCGCGAAATATTGTCGTCTTCGAGTTGAAGATACTTTAGCTTTTCGCGTCCGGCTCGGCAGAATGTAGAGCGGCCACTGGACATGCTTGCCAAGATGCGGTAAGCCGAATCGCATATCGTATTTTCGATCGCACAAATACCGTGCTCGACTCCTTCTCCCAGAGAGGAGCCTATGACCCAGTAGTGCATGGGAACATTAGAGGCTGATTATGCTTATGTTATTATGCCTGACTCCTCAGGGTCGTAACATGATGTTACATAGCCTATAACCTTCCTCAAGAATTAGGCTATCAAATGCAACAAAAAAAACATATCCGACTGCCCAAGTAACAAATTTACGTTGTATAATAGATGAGTAAACGTTTTTCATTTACTGTTGGTTCTATAAGGTGGGTTGTATAAACGTAGTTGTAGACGTTTATATAACGCGAAATAGGCCCAAATTATACAACATTATTGTTATTTAAAAGTTACATAAAAGTTAGTGGAGAACTATTTTAACGTTGCTTAAATGTTAAATAAAAGTTTCCGACCGACTTTTTGGTTAGATAATTGTTATATCTCGACTGTTATGGAACCACTGGTGTCCCATAAAAGTTAAATAGACATTAGAAGATGACTGAAATGTCGCACAAGTGTTTAACATCGACGTTTATAGTATACATTCAGTCCATTCCATTCATGCTCATTCGTTCCTGATATTTGCTGCATCGTGTTTTATAAAAATAGAATTTAAAAGGTAAGTTAGAAATTATCATAACTAAATTGACATTTACTATATAAGGTTTGTAATATACGCGAACAGAGTGTGTAACACCTTGTTTTTATGGGACCTTTAGTTTTATGATTAAATATAGGTGTGTTGTTGTGAAATTTTTTGCACCCCCCTCGAATTCGTTGAAATTTAACTATTGTTGATTATTATTATATAAAATTTGTTTTTATACTCAATACCAGCCATCTTGTCAAAGTTATGAAGTGACTTCTATACAACAATTTATAGAACGAAAAGGTCCATAATGCGGTTTCTTGCGACCAAGATAGCCGGCCATTATAAATGATTTTAGAGTTCCGTGAGATATAAACATGGTCGGCGCTTCCACGTTAAGCTGTGTCTCAACTTTGCGCGGCAAACCTTTATTTTTAGTGATTGTGTAGGTAATAAGGAAAGTTCTAAAAATATTAAAAGTTCCACTTTTTTATTTAATTGTACTTACTGTGATTTTGCATGCCAAAACTTAGTAAATAAAAAGATATAAACAGTTTTTCAGCATTTTTATTTTTAAGTTACCACTTACAACAATGTAACAGCCCATTTCTGTATATCTTCCTGAAATTCGATATCTCTGTCAGCAGATAAGCTTGAAGTATCGGAAGATAGTCCTTCAGAGGGCTCTAAATACTCCAAATAATCATCAACGGAGTCACTTAAAATAATTAAATCAACTTGAAACATTGTATATAGTTATAATATAAGGTGATTATCTTAAAATATAAACTTACTGTTTATTTCTGGTACAATATTCTTTCGTAGTATGTCAATAAAAAAATAAAAATAAAATAAAATAAAATTTATTCAAGTATAAAGTAAAGTAAAAGATGTACATTAATTACAATCGAGGTAACTTTAGTTCTAACTGTAATGTAGACCTCAATGCCACCAGATGAACTTTTAATTTTTGATTTTGACTCATAAGTTTCATCTGGAATATTTAAGAATGTCATTTATAAGAGAACTATAATAATAAAAAACAAGCAATAGAAATACTTCTAATAAAAATAAAATTTATACGGAACCATTTTTGTTGTTGAGGCTTTGTTGAGGTAAAGAATTCGCAGATGGCGGGCCAGTTTTCAGTGATTCAAAAGTTTTTCTTACTTTCCGTTTAAAAGCCCCACTTTGTTTAGGCTTTTTCCATTGATCTGGATCCATATTTTTGTAAATATCGTAACAATGTTTGTTAACTGACAAAATGGTAGTTAGTTATAAAAAAGGCCCTTTTGGACTTTTATATAATTTTTAGGTTTGCTTAAAGTTCTGTAATGGTTATAAAATAACGCTAAAGTCGTATATTGATTCGTAGTTCACCACTAGAATACTTCGTTATATACAGGTCTAAAAATAAACTTTTTGCGACGGTTTGATTACATAAAAGTCGTGTTAAGGTTACGTAGATCACCAACACTGGTTAAACGAACCCTTTTAACTAACTGTTATATAACATCGTATTATTTAGTTGGGTAAACGTTTACCCAACCTACAATATACGACGTCGTATAAAGCAGTCGTAAAAACGTTTACGTAACTTATTCACTGGCAAAATTATACGACGTTATATACAGAAGTCATAAAAACGTTTACCTAACCTATACACTTGTACCACTATACGACGTTGCATTATATAGTTGTAATAACGTTTACCTAACCTATTTTTTCGTACCATTATACGACGTTGTATAAAGTGGTCGTTAAAACGTTCACTCAACTATTTAGTAGGACCTTTTAGTCACTGGGACTGAATCGTTGTAGGAATAACGGTTACACAACGTCGTAGTTGTCTAATAACGTCTATTCAACCGCTAAATAACCGAAAGTCGCATAAGATATGTTTTAAATAACCAATTTGTTTGTTGGGTGGTAGATCCATACATAGGGCGTTCAAAAAACCTCTTCAGCTTTATTATATTGTTTTACACTGTTATATAACCCGCGACATTTCGCAAAATTATACATATTTTATTTCATTTTTTCATATTCTTTATGGCACCTATTTAGGTCATGAGCTATCCGAATATCAAAAAATATTTGGCCTAGTTATTAGCTGAGGCGTGAAAATTGATTGAGATCGCTGTAACAATGTATAATAGATATTGTATACATTTTTTTCTATAAATTCCTCTATTCCTGTGCCTCTTAACATGAAAAGACGTCTGCGCGATAGTTCAGAGTCTGCCGCGATTTGTTTAGACTTTTTCCGAGGTGCAAGCCCGAAGTAAATTGTTTTCAAACTAATATAAATTCGTCTCCAATACCCCGTGTTTATCGGAGGAAATTATTTAGTTTATTTATTTTGTGAAGGTGTAGCGACCTTTTTAGTTCGGGGAAAGATGTTTGTTTGTTTAGTGAAATGTCTACTGGATGTTTTTATTTACAGCTAAGAGAATTTCTAATTTGTTTTGGCAAAATTTTTTGCTTCCCAAATAATATTGAAAAAAGAACCCCCATTTTTTTAAGAGTTTTTATTTAAAATAGGAGCTATTTTTATGATCCGTAGACAAATGTCAAAATCGGAACCTTTATAATTTCGTAATGTCCGTCTGTCCGACCGTCCGAGGGTCCGTTCGGAAGTCAAAACAGCCAGTTTACGCGGAAACTATTAGCACTATATTATATCAATGAACATTGGAAAGAAGGTTTTATAGTGTTCAAGAAATACAAACTTATTTTTGCCTTCGTTAAAATCAATGCTTCCGACACGCAATTTGCCGATTTTTTGTACAGCGACGTAACACCATGAAGAGTTAAGAGGGTTTATTCTGAAAGTTGGCAACGTCGCAAATAGATGTCAAATATTTCGCTGTTTTGATTAATTTGATAATATTTCTGTATGGAAATAAAAAATGTGGCTAACTAGCGAACTAGAATATTGATTATGAAATGCAATAATTAATATCGTAACACCGAATAGTTAGTTTTAGATGTAAAAAAAGTATTTGGTAACTTTCCAAATGCCTTTTTTTCACCTAAAACGGGTACAACATCAAATTCAATGTTATAATTGCAATTCATTATTAATATTCTAGTCAATTGGTTAGCCACATTTCTTATTTCCATACAGTATTATTTCCAAATTAATCGAAACAGGTAAATATTTGACAGCTATTTACGACGTTGCCAACTTTTAGGATGCACCCTCTTAAGTATTTTTGTAGGATGAAAATCATCCTATATTGTTCTACCTTCATGACATTCAAAACAGAACGAAATACCTAGCTTAACTCAAAAAAACCTTATTCCTCTACTAACTACAACAAATCATACAAAAGAAAAAACCAGAACTCGTTGAAACAGTCTAAATAATTTACTCGACCGCACTCCATAAAAGGGAGGTGCATTTTTTGTCCCGCACCAAAATGTTTCCGTATTTTCTATTCAGATTCGAAAAGAGCATCTATGCGGGACAGTGCTAGTGTATTTTTTAATCTTTTTTCCACACTTACGCCAGATTTGGAACAGTGTGGTGCGCTACTAGAGCAACTCACTTTTTTAAATCAGGTGAAAAAGTTGAAGGAGTTGATTCAAGTGAGTTTGATGATAGTTCAATAATAAAAATAATATAATGAAAATGTTTATTTTTCTTCCACAAATAACACTTATTAATTAAAACTTAAAAATGGAAAAAAAACATAATTATGATGCAGGACAATGTTCATTTGTGGGGGACTGGTGCCTAAACTACGCCGTGATTTGTATTTCAGGACACCAGGGACTCCTCCCCCCTACAGGTAAAAATATCATCAAAAACATTACTAAAGTCAGTGCTTAACGAAAGTTACTTATGGGAAAACTGTTATGTTTTATGGGTTCTATCAATTTGCCCTTTCCCAACTATGTTGGGTTCGGCTTCCAGTTTAACCAGATGCAGCTGAATACCAGTATTTTACATGGAGCGACTGCCTATCTGACCTCCACAACCCAGTTACGGGGTAACACGATACCCCTTGGTATGACTTGTTGTCAGACTTTTGGGCTTCTGACTACTCGTAACGACTGTCAAAGATTTACAAATGACAGCCCAACGGCTTAAAGTTCTTTCCGAGGCAGTCTCGATATGTAATGGATGGATACCCATCCACGAACCGACCGCGAAAGTGTAGGTTAATGCTGAAATTAACCTTTTTGGCGCAGCCGTAAGGCACACACTATTGTTGTACATTATGTTCACTTTTTTACTTTGTTTTTTGTATTTGTATTTCACGAACTGTGTCCAAATAAACGTTTTTTCTTTCTTTCTTTCTTTCTTCTTCGATCGACGGCTGTTGTTATTCAGCCACGAACCCGTGCTATGGGTTAGAAGTTATTTTTTGCACAGAAAAAACCTTTAATTCAAATTACCGGCTTTTAACTATAGTTGAAGAACATATATTGTAATGAAAATGATTTATCTATGCTTTTAGCGATAAAACCGTCCATTGTGTCACCGTATGGATTTTTATTTTTTTTACTTATTTGTACATATTAAAGAGTATTCCATCTATCTATCTGTGATTCTTTACGCATTAATCATATTGTCTACATTAAAATTACTTTTTTTTTGGTAAGATTTATATAAAATAAATCTTGCCAAACTAAAGCCTTTAACTAGATTGCCTTCCAACAAATAAACATACCTATAGTTTATAATTAACTATAGTTAACTAATCGACTACCTCGCTAAGTCAATTATCGGGATTAGATCAAGATTAACTTGGCATTAGACTTACAAATTTACACAGCCAGTCAATGCAAGTAATCTCCTCCATTGAATTACGGATTAACGGTCAATTTGCGTAAAGGTTGAATAATCACCGGTCACGGGTCGGCGATTTAATTGTGTTATTATTCATTGTTGAAATGATGTGATGATTGAAAGTGATGATGGATATATACAGACTTCAATATATAATATAACATCACGCAAGTTTTCCCCCGAAGGGTAAGACAGATGTGTACCTACACCCCATTACGCCAATTATGTTTAAGTCCCATGTAATATAGGACGACCTTATTACCATCAACCGGGCACAAATCACTAGACGTAAATAATGATTGAATTCTACCTGAACTAAGTAAAAACCTGATTTCAATGCTACTTTTTAAAAACACTTTTTAACTTAGAAAGAAGAAAGAAAATACGTTTACTTGCGGCAAACATCACGCAATGAAAAACAAGTACACAAAAAATAACAAGTTGGGGGAAAATATGCGTCACATCCACGCAAAACGGCCATCGCTCAGCATAATGCTGCGACCCTATGCGCATCTTATATTGAGATAACAATAAACAAAAATAAAATAAATACTTTATGTCCTAAATGTTTCAAATAAATATAATATATAGAATGGCAACATTCCGTTAACCGTTTCGTTCGTTCCGTTTTCTTTTTGGACACTACCTGACATAGGTAACGAAAGTACATTAAAAAAACAAGCTTCGGTAATATATATATTTTTTTTTTAATATATTAAAAAAACAAATACTGAGTTTAGCAATTTATTGTCTATTTCACAATATACTTTAGAAACAATATTGGAATCCAATAAGAATAAAAAGTAGGTAATAAACTCCACTTTATTAACGATATTGGTATGCTGTAAAGCTACACAAAAAAAATACAACTACAAAAATCCTATCATTTACAAGTTTGAAATTTCATCGAAAAAAAATCGAATAAAATTCGTTCCGTATTTTTTGCGCCAATAGTAATGGACGCGCCCACTGTTCAGTCGTATTTTATTTATTCCTCAATCATTGATTCCCTTTGTACTGTTTCGAATTTTCAATGGACTTAGCTTTTTATAGCCAGTGTTTTAATATAGCAGGGAATATGGGCGGAAATAAAATTGAAATATGTTTTCGGCGTTTGTTAAAAAAAGATTTAAAATGTTTCAGATAAAATGTTTTATATTTTTTATACGCATCCTCGATATTGGTTAGGAATTTAGGTATAAAAGTGTAGGTATCGCCAGTTTAAATCTAAATGTGTCGAATTTTTTAAAACCTTTAAAAAATATTTTTTGCTAAAATTCGTTACCTACCCAGCACGATTTACGATGTATTCAGAATGCCGAAATACGTGTATGAAATACTGTTTTTACTGGGATGGCATTGGAAAAATAATAAAAAATCTTTTTACTTATAACTTATTATGATTACGAGTACGTAAGAATATGGATGTGTGTGTGTGTGTGTGTGTGTTTTTATTTCGACAGACTAATGGTGGTCAGATTACGGTGTCTCTTCTTTTAAAGAGACTTACAACATGCACAATTGCAAATGGTGCGCTCACAAACAAGTTACATTAAAAATATGAATTCCTTAAAAAAAAAATTACCCTTCTTTACAGTCCAATCTACTTGGCTCACAATTATTTAAAACGCATAACTTAAAATACTCTCTTCACCACACTAGACCACTCGCAGACTCCCATCTCAACTTCCTCTGCCACATCTACCGACTAATCCCTAGCCCCCGATCTAATTTTCCAAATTTTTCTCAATTGCACCAAAGTACACAGAATAGAGTACACAGTGCAGTCGTAGAGTACACAGAGTACGTAGAGGACATAGAGAACAGTACACCAGTCCGGTCCACAGCCGCTAAGTAGCTTGGCACTCAGCGCTCGCTATACGATCCACCGCTAAGCTTATTTCGCCCGCTTTGGTTTTATAAAACTGGGTAAATTCCAACACAAAATACTTCGATGGTAAATAACTAGTGCGTGCATGGATGTGGTATAATTTACTCCTGTTGATTTAATATGAGAAAGCTGTGAATTACTCTGAAAAAAACATATGCGAGTATATCTTAATCCGTTAGAAGAATATTAGTCAGTACGGTTAGCAGAGGGGCTGACTGCTAGAAGTAGAAGAACGTAATCTTGCAAAATAATAGTCATCCACATCACAGGTACCAGCTATGTAGATACGTTGCGATTTCAGTCTTGAAAAAGTCCGTAAAAGCAACTTATTATTACAAAGCTACCTTACAATGGTCAAATACGGTGAAAGGTTTAGGAATTAGCAACAGCCTTAATTAACCAGAAGGCATGAAAAAATGGAAAAAACACTAGAAAGGCTACGTACATAATAATAAAGATCAATATAAAGATTGATTATCTATAATATTACAATTGAATTATAAAGTATTTCAATCGTTATTTATAGAATACACAATTCTTCTGCAGTCAACTTATTTCGTATTGAAATTAAATTAAATGTCACATTTTTCAAGAAATTCTTTTTTCCATTAAAAATTCCGTCACACTATAATACGCTAAGAAGAATCAACAATGTCATCGCATAAGATAAGAATCAACAAGAGTTGAAAAAAAAAAACTACCACATCTACAAACATCGTTAATTTACTTCCGAGCTCGTTCACCACCTCCCCTAGAGTCCACTGGCTGAATGAAATTTCAGTAATTTGGTAAAGCGAATGCTAGGTACGGGTCCCGGGCGGGATTTTCTTACAATCCGCGCTTTGTTTTCAAGTCTATTTGAAGCGGAACGCCCAAAATTAGCTGACCTACCCCTCCCCGCACACTGTAATACTTAGCCGATCAAGGAAATGAAAACTCGCGGACCAACAGAGGTCATTCTAATTGGTCATAACATTTTCAAATTATGCGGTTGACTTGTAACTTACCGTTTCAGCATTAAAGGTGATAATAGCTTGGTAAATAAAGTTAGTAAGTTTGTTAAGGTTTGAATATTATCTGTTTGCGCAGATTAAGAATGTTGCCATTTCGATGCTCATTTCCCCGTCGTTATGATTTGAGTTGCTGCGATACAAATATTTGCATAATTTTCTTATTTCATCAGAGATTTAAAGTACTTTAAGGGTTTCGTCATTTAAAATTTTCCAGGTCACCTGGGAAATCTGTGGGAATTCTTAATTTTGTGTGTGTTTAATATTTTTCTTTTCTTATTGAATAACGCTGAATATTTATTGTAAAATCTACATTATTATTTATTTGAAATCTTATCATGAACGTTAGTTGACTAGTCTTGTTACATAAACTAATATAAATGGTTATAACAAAGTTATTATGTTTTAGATTATTTCTAATATTTCACCGTATTACCTAAAAAGGTCGTGTCAGTATATAACTTAGTGTTTCTGGTTATTTTATTGACCAATAGCTAATTATGGACAAATCTATACTAATATTACAAAGTGGTATTTGTATGTAGGGGATAATTTTCAGAACTACATACTTATTTTCCGAAAATTCTTTCACTAATGGGACGCTACAGTATTACCAAGTGTCTATTGTTCACGCGGACGACATCGCGGGCAGAAGCTAGTACAACAAAATAAGGTAGATACTTTTTCACTACCCGACTTTTTAGCTGGTGGTTACCACAAGCTCAAATATTAAAATAAAATGCAACTTCCTTCCATAGAATACAGCAGATATAACTCATGCAAAGTATCAATAACACAATTTATTTACAATACCCTTCGCGTTTTACCAATGGGCCTGTAGTTATGTAGGTACAAGGTTTCACAGCAATCCTTGAACTAGTACAGGCAACCTAGAAATACTTTGACATCCACGTGTCGGGACGATGGGCATCGTAACCAGTTACAAACATAAACCACCGATGAGTAGCCACAATGTCACAGCACTAGCGGTCCGTACACGACACGAGGCCGATCGGCCAAGACGCTACTCAATAGTAACGTGATGCAAACTCAAATCACCGATGGGTCGCCAGAATGTCACAACACTAGTATTTCAATGGCGGTCCGTACATGACGTGAGGCTAAATGTACTGATAAAAAATTATTGTGATACCTACATGTAAATATGACGAGTTTTCAAGAATGGAATAGCATATTAACATTCATTCTCACTTCACGCCTCCCAAAGGGGTTGGAAAAGGCGTATAAACGGTACATATACAACGCCGTGTAGGGTTTTTCTGTCAGGAATTTCTCAGTAGCAGCCCGGAGTCTGGATATGTGTTCGGTTGATGGCAATAGGCTCGCCCCCTACTACATAGGACTTAAACTTAACTGGCGAAACGTGGGTGTTACTATAGGTACACCTCTGCCTCACCCTTAGGTGAAACAGGCGTGATGTTATGTTGTAACGGATTCTTTTAATTGCTTTTTTTTCTTAATTTCTTTCTCTTCTTCTTCAGACTATTAGAAGATCTCTTAAAACCGAGTTTTCGCAGCATTCATTTTTGCTTTTTAATCTGCACTTAAAAACACGCACTTCAGGGAATTTCATTTAATTCCATAAAAACTAAATTTTTAGAGAGATCGTTGTAAAACATCCCTTTGGACTCCAAAGTCCAATCGCTCACTTATATCTTTAAATTAGAATAATCTCGACAAAGATATACCGAGGCTTTTGACTGAAAATTAAGTGACGGATATTGTAAGCCTCCAGGGACTAAAGAACCTAGTATTTTTTAATGGAGTTAAAACCAAAGTGAGTTTCTGGTCTCTTAATTTACTAATAAAAATAATATCACGCCTGTATTTGTCAAAGAGTTCAGCAAAGTTAGTACAACACCTTTTGCCAATATTATCGTCGAAGCCGAGCCTAGGGCGATTTGATCATTCGAGTTTTTGCGAAAACCCTAGAGATATTGCGAAAACACGGATACTTAGAAAATTGTGAAAACATTTCTCAATCTTACTGGAAAAAGATATGGTTTTTGCAAAAATGTTACTGTGAACATGTTAAACATGTTATTTAAATAAATAAATAAGAGTGAATGAGTTGTGATCATAAGACAATGTATGAAATGACCAAGCACCATGTCCATGACAGGACAGGCGCGCAGTACTCGCAACCGACGAACTTGTATGACCACATGTATAAACGAACACGAAGCAAAAGGAGTATGAAAGGGTCGTAGCAGGTGGCGTTCTGCGTTTCTGCCTACCCCAGAAAATGGTAAGAAGGCGTTTTTATGCATGTATGTAGAATTTTAATTCGAAACGCATCATAATTTTAAGGAATAACAGAATGAACGCAGCCATGAGTGAATGAGAGAGTATGTGTGCTCCCACCTCAGAACAATTGTTCTGAGGCTCCCACACATACTCTCTCATTCACTCGGGAGAAAGCAAAATTACGAGCGAGCTAAAATATGTGAACATGTTGAAATACTGTCAGAAGTAATAAAGTAATTAAAGAAGTTTTAAGCAGACAAGAGTTGTGATTTCGGTCAATCACGCACCCCTACATGTATGTAATTAACCAAATTGCTATCGATAAGTATCCACTTTCATTGCCAAAACCCCGACATGCACATGTAGTTATTACCTTTTGGAAAGTTTTGGCCCTTTTTATCCCTTAAGGTCAAAGGTCCCTTTACGATTAAGGGTGACATTATAACGAGGGATATTCGGGGTCCGTAAACCTTTTGCGGTTATCGTTAGACTAAGGAGACTAGAAATAGATACATTTTATTATTTCGAGAACTTAGGAAAACGCATTTTTTTTAAAGCATTTAGATTTAAAAAAGTTCAACCACGCAATGCAATATTATCCTTATAGATAAACCTTTTAAGTAGTTATAAGAATATTGCAATAATTTTTAATGTAAACGGAAATTATTCATCCATGGTTTAATTATTGCATTGCTACTAACTTTGCTATTACAAAATTTTAATTATTCTGTAGCAGCCCGGAGTCTGGATTTTGGCACCTTTCTTGAGCAAGCGTCGTGATCGATGCTCGTGCCTTCTCTATATGAGAAGAGGCATTTCCCCTGCAGTGGAACAATAATAGGCTGGAGGGAGAATTTGATAATTCGATTTTACCGAAAACCCTAGGCATATTGCGAAAACACAGATAATTAGACAATAATGAAAACATTTCTGTTCAGGATGCCTCGTTGGGAGGAAACACGTGTCCATTTCTTACACGGTTTTTATGCCTCTTTAGGAATAGTTAGGCGGAATAGTTACTAAATATATCTACGTCTATTGTATTTTATAATGGATTTCCGCCAAGTCACGCCTGAATCAATTAACTATGAGGACCAGTTCTGTGCTACTTGTATTAAATGGATAAGATTGTTAAGGTGTGTCAGTTTTAAAACGCATCATCTTCTTCCACTTTTCTCTGCGACGTAGTCTGCACACCCGCTGCGAGCAACCTTACTAATAATGCTATACATTTTAACAATGGCTGTGACGTCACCAGCGTCATGCAGCTCTGAATTAACTGCGATGTAGCAGCCTTGCATTAGAAGGTACAAGGTTACGCTCGCTGGGTGTTAGCACCCACGCTACCTAATGTAGATTAAACGAGTAAGTTTTTGGTAGATGGGACACTTTCTTTGCCTTATCAGTCAAGTGGTCGCAAGTTACTGAGAAATTCTGATTTCAATCCCCAAGTTTTTTTTTTATTAGGAAAAATCAAAATCTGCCCAATCGATGGCAACACGTAAAAAATTGCACTAATGCCATATGTATGTAGATGTTGGGTGCATAGCTCTGCTTACCCCTTCGAGGAGCACAAGTTTGAAGTTATGATGAGCAAGTTATACGAGACTACTTTTCTTTGCTTGCTTTCTCTGTAGCTACGCCGTAGCTATAGCAATACTACGCAAGCTACGCAGTCGTAGCAAACCGCTACGCGACGAGTTAATATCTGTCTATTATAATTTGTAAATGGAACGTGCAAATTGTTCTTGTTTGTATAATTTCACCAAAATTGTTTATTATTCATTAATGTCATAAAACCTGTTTAAATACCAAGTTTCACCAAAAACAATAACATTTCTAGTTCACAGCACGGAAAACTAAAATTAAAATGGTTAATACCGACTACCGATCGACTTTGTGTAAAATAATTTTTGCTTCACACTTATTTCCCTGGAGGGCTCTGTCAGCTGCAACGTTAGATGCCACAGGCAGTAAAACATATTGGTTTAACCTACTTCCCCAATAGAATCTAGCTTTCCATCGGTTACTCCAAAAGTATTCAATTCGGTCGAGGCCATTTTCGAGTTTTTGCGAGACTTATTCACGGCAAGGCAGAGAGATATGTACACAAAGTAACTCCCGCCTGTTATTTTTAAGTCCCATGTAATAGGGGGCGAGCCTATTGCCATCAACCGAGCACAAATCCAGACTCCGGGCTGCTACTGAGAAATTCCTGATGGAAAAACTCAATACCACATCGCCCGACCCGGGAATCGCACCTAGGACCTCAGTATTAGCGCTTGCGACCATTAGATCAACGAGGCAATCGGTTAGTTGCTTTACTTTGCTTTCGTTCAGTCTTGTTTTTGATGTAAGTCTTCGGTGCTCCTAAATTACAAATACGAGGTGACAGACCCCGAAACTTGATATCC
The DNA here is from genome assembly GCA_914767815.1 of Eupsilia transversa. Taxonomy (NCBI): domain Eukaryota; kingdom Metazoa; phylum Arthropoda; class Insecta; order Lepidoptera; family Noctuidae; genus Eupsilia; species Eupsilia transversa. Next base: position 1,424,472 of record OU611889.1, read on the forward strand.
CTTTGTTTTCAGAAGACATAATGTTATTAGTATTAGGCATTATACCCTAAAACTGTCCCATCTCTGTCACCTCTCCCTCCTACTCTTTGCCCAATTCTATGAAATGAACAAGTGAATGCATCGCGTTGGATTACAGAATGCTGTAATACGCAGCCTTGGGCCCTTTGCGGCTAGGCCAAGGACTCGCAACAAGGATAATTGTCCCAGCTTTGTAGATAATACTGGCCATTGTTAGTCCACTTGATACACTGCTTTGGATATATCATATAAGTCTAATACATTACAGTTACATACGTAAATCAATGGCTTAATTGGGTAGTAGATTAGATGCTTTCAAGGCTTAGCTGGTTTGCGATTGAACAGGTCTATCGGCAGTAAACTGCTTGCACTGCACTGCTGTTAAATTGTCTTTAGAATTTAGATTATTTATAAAAAGAACCGTACGACACCTACTTGCAATAAAATACATAAACTTCCACGAAACAATAAGACAACTTTTGTGACTCGTAAAAGGCAAAAAGGCACAGATTGTTAGAAAGATAGAAAGAAAGAAAAAAAATATTATTTGGGACACGCACAAGAAATACAAACAGTAAAAAAAGGAGCATTAATAAAACTAACAAAATTAACAGCAAATCAAAAACAAATAATAAAAATCATTACGACCTGTGCGAGGCCAAAAAGGCTCGTATCTCAGCTAATGCTGCGATATTTATAAAAAATACCGCAGCGCTGGTATTCTGATAGGGCCCACTGGGATGTCACGGACTACCCACGGACAAATCCCGCAAGGGGATGTAGCAAAATAATTAAAACTATTTATTACAATTAAAAACAGATATAAATAAAAATCCGTTATTAGTACATTATTATTATGATCGATTATTATGATGACGATGATCCCATCCCATCATCCAAACACCATAATATGCTACCACTGGAGGAAAGACGTATATTAGATTCTAGATGCTATTCCTTTATAATATCTGCAGTGGGAACATTGACAGTACCGTTTTAAATAACTTAGTTATAAGAATAAGTGCTCCGTCTCGACGGACTAGGCACACGCAGTTATTCGATGTACTAACAGTGGTACAAACTACGCTCAAAACTCAACCATTGGTAGGACGCTAAGTGATTTGAACAAAAGATTCTCTCATCTTGATATATTTAATACGAATTTCGATTTATCTCAAAGAAGGTTGACAAAATGATGCTCGAATTTCCAAGCATGTTTGAGAAAACCATATTATCTCATTCGAAATGCAACGAAGACACTCACATTCTTACACACAATTCTAAAGTCCAGCTCCCAAAATATCCGAGACTAAAAATCGATTACCCCAAATACCGATTTAATTACGTCGAAAAGTAAGCCGCATTGTTATCGATATTATAATCGATTGAACAGATATAATTATGAGATATCGGTGTCGTAGATCGTTGTAACGATTATGGCTGGTTGGCATGTTTGGACACAATGCTGACAGGTATATTGTAAACTGTTGGGTTTTATGATATCCTGGTGTACGAAGGGAGGTTAAGGTAGATGTACACTAGACTTGTAAACTGTGTTTTGTCTCAAAATTTAGAATTAAACAATTTTTTTATTGAATCAACACTTCATATGTAAAGCCATGCATTGAGGCAGAGTATCAGAGGTATCTATAATACACTTATCCCATCATTTCGAGAGTTAAAAACGTATAAAATATGTTTTAAATAATATCCTTTCAGATATAGAATATATCAAGGTGCTATCCTCGTGTTTTGACACACATTCAGTCCATTAAATCTAGATTTTTTTTACCGTTATCTTCAAGCGTGAGCAATAGATACAACTAAGCGACTACAAATTACATTCAAAGATTGCTAGTATTCTTCTTAAACCCCAGAACCTAGTACTGCAGCGGCAAATCCTGAAGATTTCAGAGACGACACAATTATTTTAAAGTAGTTTAAAATATGGATCAATGTGTCTGAATTTAATATATTATTATCTTTTATGATAAGCTAACTTGGATTTTGAAATAGAGTACACTCGTTCATTTTCATTCAATTTCGAAAAATAAGTAAATTACTTTCCCCTCCTTTTTTATATACATGTACATATTATTTTTTGAAGACTGTAAGACAGCTTATAAATTATGCTAATTTAACTATATCTCACATGAAATAAAATTTACAAAAAAAAAAATATTATTGTTATTTTATTTTTAATTAATTTTCCAGTGTAGTGTGCCCAAACCTTTACACCACGTGCATACTTATAACATTTCCTGTTTTAAGTACATTAAGGTTCAATCTGCACTTTATTTTACAAGCAAAATTAATGTATCCATCGCTGCGCCGGTTAGTTAGCAGTGTAAGCAGTTTCACAGCACGAGGACTTTCCACGTGTATCATCTAGCTCTAGAAAATGGCATTCATTTACATAGGCCACGTGTAAGTCATACAACTATTATGCAGAATAAACTAAGTTAAAATAAGGCAACTAATCCTTTATTTGCATTCAATTAAAAACTAATTATAATAATCATAAGTCCTAATTTATCTCAACATTATATTACATGCACGGTTTGAAATAGAAAAAGGTGTGAACTCATATCTGTCGTGTAATTTAAAAATGGAACGAACTTTTTACTTCAACACATGGCAACCACGGAGGTCACTTATCAAAGATTGTATTTAAATTTAGATTTGGCTTGCAAATTGAGGTGTTTAAAGTAAAAAGAAAACAAATTAACATATTGGCGAGTGAAAAATTATTATTTTTCGTCATTGATTCTGGAATTTATAATTAATTTACTTAGTTTTAATTTCCACGCATTATTAGAGAAAAGTACTGTACAAGCCCTGGCTGGAACCTACCCCTTTTGCAGGCCGCGGCAGTAATGTATTATTTTATTGTTCCGACCTTAAAAGGAAAAAACTAAAACCTTATATCACTTTTTTTCCGTCTGACACAGAGGGTTTTTTTCAAACATCATTAATATAATTTATAGGTATGTGTGTAGCTTTTATTTAAAATTTTCGCAGTTTTAATGCTTGTGTAGTCTACGCTCTCCGCTAAATTACCAGTAATGAAGTCCTGTGAAGTTTTTCAGAATTTCCCGATAAACTAAAAATGAAATTCTGCTTGCCGAAAACTTCTAGAAACGGGCAATTGTGCTTCGTTGCAGTAACATGCTACATAACAAAGCTCGCAATCCAAAAATACCTCAAACCTTATAAAGATAGGAAAAAATGAGAAATCGATAGTCCCGGAGCCCGTACAATGACACTATCGTCTTCTATGTCATTACATTCTGTGACTTTTCATTTGTTATTATCACATTTATAGAGTTTCATCACTAAGTATGTAGGGACAGAAGAATCACCTATTCAAGGTTTAATATTTTTGATGACTGTAATGAAACAAACCGGCGACTTTCAACTTAGACATCTCAATAATGTCAATTCATGCACAAATTACTCAAAACAGAAAAGTCTATCTCAACATTTTTATGAGTTACTTCGGAATCAATATTTTGTTAGTATCGTTATTAATGTTCCGAATTCAAAACGAAAGCACTTACGGGGTTTTGATATCGAGCAGCCGATAAACGTACAATTAAAATGTCAAAATAGAAACACTGAATAAAAAACAAATGAATGTAGAATTTCTACATTTAAATGTGTAACTAGCTTTTGCCCGCGTTTTCGCCCGCGTGGATGTCTGAAAATATTTCACGGGAACATACTACCGGGATTAAAAGGATCCTATGTCCTAACTCAGGTCCTGTGCCAAATTTCATCTAAATCCCTTCAGGCGCTTTAGTGTTAAACCGTAACAAAGAAACTCATTTTCACATTCAAAATAATATTAGTTAGGATTCGTATTGTGTACATAATAAAGAGTATTATATTCTATTCTCTTCCATGAAAATAGTATTTAATAATTACCTTTTATACATATATGTTTTTTGTGCAGACTTGTCCTTCTGTTCTACTTTTCTTACGTCATGGTTTTACTACCATAGCGCAGTTCCTACGAGATGTCTTTATAGTTAAAATGGTAGTTCACTTGACAGTAAATTTTTGGACTAGTTTAAACCTGTCGACAGTTATGTAAGTCACATTTTTATTACTTTATTATCGGTTTGCAGTTGAGAATGAAGATATGTGTCAGCTTTCCTGAGGTAGTTCTAAGGAAAGTCAGATTAGTTAGTAATTCTCTGCAAATCCATTTATTTCTCAGTAATTATTTGTTGGCTTGGGTAGCACAACATGAAAGAAGTTGCAGGACATGAAAATTAAATTTGACATTTTTATTTTAAGCTATTGACATTAATGTAATTTAATTTCTTTGGTTGTCATTTGAAAGTTGATATTTAGACAATTTGTAATTTAATTATTTTTAGTACCTATCATAAATCATGTAATGCAAAATTATTCACCTTACCTTCTGCGAAGCGTGGCGACCACTGCAGTATATTAGGGACTGTTATTCAGTTGATACGTGGGCTCATAATTATGATAATAGGGAACATGTAGAATAGAATAGAATAGAATACTCTTTATACCACCATAAAAAATTACAGACATAAGTAATTTTTGTAAATTTTTTATTTCACTAAATCATTAAAAGACAGTATAAACCTAAGTAAAGTATTAAAAGTTAAATTCAACTACTGCAAAAAATTATGAAATTCCAAAAAAATTCTACTACAGTTCTAACGTCCGTTTTTGTTGCGGTCATGATGTGACGTCATTTGGCTCGTTGCTGCTTTGTTAACATCTATTTTTAAGGTTTTATTGCCCCAAATCATATAAATTAGATTTGTGCTTTATTCAAGCAGAAATCGCACTTACAAACCTTAGTGAGAATTCAAGCAGTGTCACATGCCTTTTGAGGTCACTTCCGGCATTCGTTCCACCAATAAAACATAACATAAAATAAAATCGCAATCGACAAGTGTATTGCTACATTGAAAAATCACATGTGCAATAATGTAGGTAAATTCAACTCCTTCACTATTTTCCCTTCATACACAAATGACGAACATATTATAATGAAAACACTCGACATAAAGCAACATATATCACTCCACATTCACCTGCCGTCTGCCAAAAATATTCCCCTTTTGTTTTTGATGAAAATCGAAAAAGAATCTCTCGTTCATTAACGAAGGGTGTAAGTTACGCGGGGGACTGCAGGCCTGTATTACTGAAACATACGATATATTTACATGAAATTCGTAATGTGTTCGAAATTGATGGCGATTAAACTTTTTGTGTTTGCATTTTTTTATGAAAATGTGGATTGTTTTTTTAGGATTGTGTTGAAACCTGCCAGTATAGCTTTTTGGTGTGCGGTTTTCAGTTGAAATTGATTTGCTTGTTTAACCGTTACACCCTCGCAAGCCAATGCTTTGGCTAAAAATAAGCGTTTTGCTAAAAAGAGGAGGGTATGAACTACACTCAGCAGCGGGTTGATGTTTGAAGCGATTAACTTGGCATGCTTATCCGTTTGTATCCTAAGGTCAAGTTAATCGTCATCCTGAGGATGCCTCGTTGAGAGGTGAAACACGTGTTAATTTCTTACAGGGTTTTTTAAGACTCTTTAAGAATAGTTAAGTGGAATAAGTTACTAAATATATCTACTTTATAATGGTATTGTATTTTATAATGAATTTCCGGCTAACTAATATAGAACACAGTCTGTCAACAAACGTTCTCTGTTCAGAAATAGTACATTATTGTCGCGGCCTGCAACTGATGTATTGATGGACGATCTTGCCGAGGCACACATACGTGAGTCCATCAATGTCTGGTTACGGCCAAGGCTTGTATAGTACTTTCACAAATAATGCGCGGAAATTCAAACTGAGTAAATTAATTATAAAGAATCAATGACGGACAACGATAATTTTTCACGCACGAATATTATGTTCATTGGTTTTCTCTTTACTTCAAACAGCTCTATTTGGAAGCGAAATCAAAATTTTAATAAAATATTTGATAAGTGACCTCCTTGGTTGCCATGTATTGAAGTTCGTTCCATTTTTATTAAATAACACGACAGATATGAGTTTTCATAGTAATTTATTTGGCCGCGAAACAGGACAGTTATGGATATTCATAGTAACATTGCTGGCCGCATATTCACTTGTTGTTGACCAGTACAGCAATTTAGATTTATCTCGAAGAAGGTTGTCAAAATAATGCTCGAATTGCCAAGCATGTTTGAGAAAATACAGTCACATTAGAATAGTCCCCGGCAAAGCATTTTTAATTTGTACTTGAAGTAAAAACCTGAGGGCACGCGAGATGGTTTGCGAGCGAGCAGAAAAAAAAGACCGTTTTGTTTTGACATAAGCAGGGGCGGCTGATTGAAATGCTAAAAATATTTATATACTGTTGCTTGTTCACGAATTGACGTGTGTTTTCTTGGCATTTTTTAATGGAATACCTGTATTTGTATGATGTTTAAAATGATGAGGAAAGAGAGCTGCCTGTTTGATTTGGTTTAGCAAGCATTGACGCAGGCCATGGTGAGTTTAAATGTTATTGGGTTTTATAAACTAGTTTTTAGGGTCCGTACCCACAGGGAGCCAAACGGAACCTAAACTAAGTTTCCGCTGTCTGTCCGTCCGTCTGCCTGTCTGCCAGCGGGCTGTTACTCATGAACGATAATAGGCAGACAGTTTAAATTTTCACAGATTGTGTATTTCTATTGCCGCTATAACAAAAAATAATAAAAAAAGAAATAATTTAATGGGGTTCCCATACAAGAAATGGGTTTTTATCAGCGTTTTTTTCTCTATCTTAATACGGAACCCTTCGTGTGCGCGTCTGATTTGTTTTTGGCCGGTTTTTTGTTTATAATTTTGGAACAAAGGAAACATTGTTTATTGCTGTACCGCTAGGATTAGGCCCACAATAACATGTGATGTTTAGTTATGAAAAGCATGTTGATTTGTTCCTTATGATCTCTAGATTACTGAAGTAGTTATAATAATTATACCTCGTATAACTATCTGCCTAACCTTTTCCCAACTATGTAGGGGTCGGCTTCCAGTCTAACCGGATGCAGCTAAATGCCAGTATTTTACACGGAGCGATTTCCTATATGACTTCTAGAGCCCAGTAACTGGGTAATATGACACGTCTTGGTACGACTAGTTGACAACCAACTTTCAGACCTCTGACGATCCGTAACGACTGTCAAAGATCCATGACCAAAGACTTAACGTGCTTTCCGAAGCACGGAGGTGTCTTAGTATGTAAAGATGGTCACCCTTCCACGAACCAACCCCAGCAAGCGTAGCTTAACCTAATAAATCGACCCGTGCGGCTGTTATTACTTAGCCACGAGCTCTTCACTTAGCCACGAGCTCCTCACTTAGCCATGAACTCGTCACTTAGCCACGAGCTCTTCACTTAGCCACGAGCTCCTCACCTAGCCACGAGCTCCTCACTTAGCCACGAGCTCCTCACTTAGCCATGAGCCCCTCACTTAGCCACGCGCTTCTCACTTAGCCACGAGCTCCTCACTTAGCCACGAGCTCCTCACTTAGCCACGAGCTCCTCGAGTTATACCTCGCATAACGTCTCACAAAAAATTCACGCGTTCACTTTGCGCAAATCTGCCGCTACGCCTGTACCCAATGTGTCATGAAAAGACAGTAGAACCTAGCAACAATAAGTCTTTTTTTTTCTCTCGTGCTATTATTATTAGTGATTGTGTAATATCACAAATAATTTCAGACCTAGGATTCAACCAATGAAAGACAGATCTGAATGAATGTGGAATTAAAACTTTCTCTTCAGACATGCATCGATTCGAAAAAGAATGAAAACTATTCAGTAAAGCAACAGCAGAGTATAGCTTATCGAGCATAGCAGCCGGCAATTAAGCAGATTGCATTTATATGGGTTCCACATAAATCAGGGATCCGGTACGTTCCACGCCCGCCTGCGAATTCCCTGAAGGTGTGGCCTTGAAAACAGCGAGTGAATTCTCTATTTATTATGTTCACTAGCAACTCGCCCCTGCTTCGCACGGTTTTTACAATTTGACAAAACATCGAGATTTCTTGAAATAATGTAAGTTACATATAAACATTATCTAAATGATAGAGTAAACCGCATCAAAATCCGTTGCGTAGTTTAGAAGTGACGCATTTGGCGTGCTTCAACTGTAAGGCGTGCTAGTTCCGGGTCAGCACGATTCGCGACAGCCAAGCAGCAAAATATAAATTCGATTTTGTCGCCCGGCTGCGCCGAATCAAACCGCCCCGGAACATGCTCGCGTTACTTTAAGTAAGTCTTTTATTTAAGTACCACTAACTCTAAAAAAAACGTTAATAGTCCCAAAATCTTATCGGAAATATGTTTTTTTTTTTCATTCGGACAGTCTGCAGTAAGTACTGTATGTAAGTTTCCTTCAATTGACGTAGCGTCTTTACCTAGAAACATAAAGTCCTGTATTCCCATTGAGGTATTATTGTACTAACTCAATGTGTATTCCCGAACGAACTTCACGAAAAACAGCAATACTAAATAGCGAAAACTACTGATTTCACAGAAGTATTTATAGAGAAATTCAGATCCGTTTATGTAAATCCCTTTAATCCTCCATCCCGCTGTTTCCGTGGCCCAACACAATACTTAGCAATATGTCTTCGCGTGATTTACTTTAACGTAATTAACGCTTTCCCATGTAGACATTTTGGGGTTCCGCGGGGACACGTCGTGCCATCTCATATGATTGCTAACAATACGATTTGTGTGATAATATAGGAGCATTTTGTGTGAAAATATTACTGTTTGATGGAAATAAACAAACGTTGCTTCTGTTAATGAAATTGCTTATTCTAAGGACTGATTATTCCATTGTCAGTTGAATTTAATAAAATTGACATCCGAGAGTTTGTTTTTTTATGAAAAAACTGTCAAAAATCAAAATCGTTCCTTGATATATATCTGTCGTTGGAAAAACCGGCCCTTCATTGCCTTCTTTTGGCCTCAGACTTTCTTTCATTTTTTAAATACGAGTATTGTTAGAATTTTTGAGATGGGGCTTTAAGGGCAGGTATCTTAATCGTTATAGCTACAGGAAAACAGTCTTAGGAGGCTGTCATTTTTTTTTTGAACTTTGAACTTGAATGGAGTGGTGACAGGTTTGACAGGACTAAACTAAATTTTATCTTATGTCCTATTCCAAAGAAAAAGATGCACATTTAGTTTAGTTTGTGAACAAGGGAATCGGCACCATTATCAGATGACATAGTCTAGGCGAACAATGCCTTTTATCGTGATACGATTCTCATAGAATACACGGCACACGCAATAAAATCCTTAACCCACAGAATCATACATCAGAAAGGATAATCCTTCTCAATAGAAAGTAATCGCTCCTAAATTAAGGCGGTATTACCTAAATACGTAATGTCACGATCCAATATGGCGGGTATCGGAAAAAAGAGTTGCAGCGATGATTCAAAGCCGCTTAAAATATTACTTCAGTCTTTATGGGGATGTGGGCAAAGTATAAGCGACAGCAGGTTAAGTAATAGAGTTATATCGTATGTGTTAAAAAAGGAAGCAAATGCGTTTATTGCAAAGAAAAAAACACAAAAAATAACATGTTGGGGAATATATGCGTATCATCCACACAAAACGGCAATCGCTCAGCATAATGCTAGCTAATATTAGTTTATGTTATTCTAATACTATTCAATTTGAGGGAATCGCAGTGTTGAATGCAGTGAGATATGTCTTGATTTTGAATACTAAAATTCGTGTCGACAGGGAACTAAGTAGGTATTTAACTACTTAAGTATCTACCTGCTGATACGAACTTTGCTAAAACCAAAGTTTTAGCAAAGTGTGCAAGTCTGCATCTTGCAGAATGTGCAACCTGACATTTCTAGAAATTGCATTCTTGACAAACTCTAAACGTTTTGGTAACGTATGACCACTCAATTAAGTTGGTATACCCAAAAAGTTATTGTATGAGACGTCGTAATTTTCATCCAGAAAGAATGAAGACGTGATACGACTTGAAAACTTGTATGCCGACATACCTCCTGCATATGAGAGGGAGTGGGCCGTAGCCCACCAAGCGGACCCAGTGCGGGTTGCTAAATATATCGGTTACCACGTAGGTATTCAGTACATCATTCTGAGCCATACATAGAAATTCATCGGATAATAAAACAAAATTCTGCAGTTTCCTACAATAATGCAATACCTACACGGTCAAAATGTATGGAACAGCAGATTTTTTTTAAATTTTTATAACATTTTACAATTTGACATTTTTTTTATACGGTTCTGACAAATTTATAATTTGTTCAATATAATCACCAATCAATAATCACAATTTTATTTTGGAATATTATCTGTTTAGAATTTAAAATAGTTTATAATTTAAATGTGTGGATTAGAATTATTATGTTTGAAATAAATTATTGTTATTTATATAACATGTCTTTGAATGCCAGATAAACACATGCTATTTACTCATTACTAAAACCCAAGTCCCCTGTAACTTGCAGCACACCAAAGGGTTCAGTTCGTGTGACATTCCCGGGGGAAATCTTTTCGACGCCGACAGGGGTGAAGTCGGGATTAACTCTCGTTTCATTCGTCAACGCACAGCTGTAGCCGAACATGCATTTTACATCATCAGCCATTGGAAAACTTGTCTTTTGGCGACCCTAATGCATATTTTATACCGCGCCATTATTGTTTATTTGTGTAATATCGTAAGCGATCAGGGTTGGCAGGGGTATTTGCTAAATACTCTAAGTAGTTAAAATATTAAAGGGTTCTGAGGTTTTACTCAACTTAGATAAAATCACTCCTGTATTATTCGAAGGGTTAGGCAGAGTTGTACCTTTAGTACACCCACATTTCGCCTAAGCTATGTTTAAGTCCTATTTAATAGGGCGCGAGCCTATTGCCATCAATCGGGCACAAATCCATACTCCGGGCTGATACTGAGAAATTACAGACCAAACCCAATAACAATTTAGTCAACAATAACAGTATAGTCTGATTGGTTAATATATTAAAGGGAACCGGTTCTGAGGTTACTCAATTCACTAAGTATGTTTTAGATTTAAAATAAAACAGGGATGAGAGATTTGGAGCTCTACTAAGTACGGCATTTTGTTTATGAGCTGGGTGAGTTTGAGGTCTCAAATCGATCGGTACTCTTAATGCATAACACGCTTTCAATCACAATCTTTCAGATTTTGAAGGAAATTACTAATCTATTGCTTGATAATTAAGGACGAATTTCACCAATGAAACTGAACGCCATCACCACATCTAAAACGAGTTCAAGAGCTGTCAGTGTCAGCTGTCAATATGCCTTAGAAAATAACGAAACTGACAGCTCTTAAACTTGGTTTATGTGCTGATCGCGTTCAGTTGCGTTGGTGAAATTATTACTGAGATTGATAAACTTTGTCTGTTGATAACGTGTAATATTGTTGAATTGTATAAATGAAAAACTTTGCAATTTTAAGTGAGTTCCGCATTACGCTGATGGACTTTAGAAATTGCCGTTATGAAGTTGTAAATGGGAAACCGGGCTAATGTGTGACAAATAACGATAGGCCTATTTCTTTTTCTTCGCAATATCTACCATCTCGCTAAAATACATAATCATAGCACAAAGAGAAAGCAATCCGTTCATATATTAAAATTTGACCAAATCATAATAACACAATAATAAGAAAGGTGTTTGGCATGTTTTGCTTATATCTTCAAACAAATTCCCCTACTTCCTAATCACCTAAAACCCACGAAAACGCCAAACAAAACGAAATAAACTCTCACCAGTAGCCAGCCACGTTCCTCGCGAGACGAAAAACGAGCAACATTCCGCCATCATTACCTCCAAAAGATTGCAAGAAACGATAGCAGAACACCTTCTAAAGAAATGTTTTACCGGCTTTTAAAAACGGGTTCTAAAACCCAAGTTTTAGACGCTATATTTATCCAAATATCATACTCGTTGGTTATTTTTTTAGCCATTATGCATGTCTTGTTAACATACAGCTCTGGAATAAAAGTTGGCATCTCGGGGGTGTACAAATAAAGAGACAAGACACTCCTTTTGATCTCGCCCTCTGGAGTAATGAGCTCGTGCTGTTTCTCGCTCGGAATATGTGTGCTTCGATAATACACTCAATTTTTGCTGTATGTTTTGTGTTGGGAGATGTTTATGTAACTTGAAATCAGCGTTAGGTATGTCTGATACTAAGCAGCTGTATGCTGAGCAGCACTAATGTATACTTAACTAGACACCCGCCTCGACTGCTCACAATTTTTATATGAAGACGGTATTCTTTCTATTCACGACACGTTTGGCACAAGTTCTGAAGCCGAAACAAAAAGTACTAGGTTTGCATAAATTCAAGACAGTATTTTTAAATACTTCTTATTGTATACATTAACATCATTATAGCCTATGTCTACTTGGAAAACCTTTCATATGGTGAAACCATTTTTCAAATAGTTCCGGAGATTAACTAACTACACAAACTCTCAAAATTCGCTTACTCGCTTTATAATTTTTCTATTAGCATAGATTTTGCCTATAACAATAAGTTTTTGAATAAAAAAAATGCTTTTTAATTCTTTTATTGGTGCCGTATGATTACTGGAATAGTCAGCGCATGAAGTTGGTAACTATTTTGGAGTTTTGAAATCAATACTAATAATGTAGAGCAATTGGTAATTGGAAAGCAATTAGTTGAAATATACCATTTAACTAGTATATTCTATCTGACATGAATGTAGGCAAATTGAGCCTCTTCATAAACAGAATAACAAATTGACGTGAGTATGTTTGTATACCTACATAACTAGTATATTATATCCCTTTCTGATCCTATAATCACCATAATGATATAATGAAAATTGATATAATGATTGCAGTATTTCGCTAGCCCCAAAAATATCTTAAACTTTTATACTTTCACCGTTCTCCCAAGCTTATTCTCTGTCGGAAACCATACAGCATTTAACTATATGAAAGTTTGTCGTCTCATTCAAAATCTGTTTTTCATAAAGGCTGCCGCACTCAAATCCATGCTGAAACAAAAGACAAAAAACCATCCACATTCACACATACATCCATACAACTAACATACTAACTTCAAGCAAGCCGTACATACTCCAACAGGACTTGAAATAAAAACTCGCGCACAAGAGTAGTCGGGGAGCTTCAAATAAAACTCAGGGACAAGTAGTCCGGGAGTCGCATGCAACAGTTAGCGCAGCTGTACGAGGCCTGAAGTGGCCTGGCCCGAGGCAAGAGGCTCGAGGCCTCAAAGGCTCGGCACTCGAGGGCCTGGCCTCGTAAAAAGACATCTCGGACTCTCGTTTTGTTGTCGTAATTGCTGTTTAATGTGGAAGTTCCGTATTTTTTTATACTTGTTAGTCGAGTAGGTATGTCAACAGCTCTCCCGAAAAACGGGTATTAGGAAAACGGAAAACGTTTAAGGAAAAAATGCTTAGCCTGAGGAAAATCGAGTGGATAGAAGGGACTTTTGTATCATTATTATTTAATAAACAAGAGTCGGCAATTAGAAAAACATAAGAAAAAAACTCAATCGTTAAAAATTCCACGCCGTTGGTAAGTGTTTCTGTGAATCTTGGTTGACACTTCCCGTGACCCGAGGACTGGCTTTTCCCTTGCCCAGAAGCTAAGCATTGCCATACAACGTGGCAATGCCGTCAGTCTCTTGGGTACATTACCAGTCGACAGCGATGCGGATGAATTTTTCGACGCCATATTTCAGTTTGTGAATAGTTTTAGTTAAGTTGGTACATCATTTTGTTATTTTTATTAATTAATTATTAATTTATAAGTTATTATGTACGTATCTTGTCTAAAAAGTGTATGCTATTTTGATTTCTGTGATCTGAGATTAAATTAGGTACCTGCTGAAATAAAATAACGCTCAAACTCACCTGCAATCGAGTAATCAATATAACAATAAAACCTTCAAACAACCACGTTCCTTCAAAATGAACTAAAAACCTAATGACTCGGGTTTTTTCTCGAGTTCGACGGTACATAACAACTGCGACTAAATTATTTGAAGCTACATCAGCAGTACTGAAAATATTGCAGCAAAACATCGCTTCCTGTTCATAAGTTAACAAAAACGCTCGAAACACGACCTTAATCGAATTTTGTATACACGGGACTTAAAGCTAGGCATTCATCGTGCTTTTAGTCGCGTAATTTTAGTCGCAAATGAGTATGTAGTTATGATCATTGCACTTGGTAGTCTGCAAGTCGAATACGTGTAGCAAATATTTTTTAAATCATGGGCTGAGGAAAGTAGGTACTGTTTATTTATTATTTATTTATTTATTTAATACTTCAAGCACAGAAATGTACAGAGGCGGACTTAATGCTATAGGCATTTTCTACCAGTCAACCTTTGGGTGATGCAGAGACAAACAGTGGTAGGTGCAATTACGAAAAATTGAGGAAAAAAATAATCTTTTCAAATTAAATATACACATAAAGCTACACACTATAAATATAATATAATATGCATAATTATATATCCTGTTTCCGTCATTAAAGAATATAACATACACCGCCACCTATTTAATCAAAGGATTACATCAGGCAGAGGATAGGAGAAGTAAAGGCTCCCGCAGAAAGGTGCCGTTGCGTCGCACCAATCTGCACGAACCTTAAGAATTCAAGATGATTTTCATGCGGGAAAGGGAAATATAATATATCGTGTACCTACCTACGTTCATCACACCAGAATACATCAATACTATTTTGTAGTATAAATACATAGGTACTTGAATCATAGACATTTTTTTTTTTAATACTATTAAAAACTAATTTTCAAGAACTAAAAAGTTGCCCAAAAGTCGTTAGATAATTCCACAAATCGCGTAATGAACAGCCTTCCTTAAACGCATACGTATACAGGGTGATTAATCGAGCAGACGGCGTATCTACGGGATGTTTCGTTGTATCCTCACAATGATGGATCACGGTGCAGTTCAGTTGTTTATAATACATACTTGTTTGTCAACGAGTTAACTTACTGACGCCGTCGGGTACTGTGGTCTCGACAACTTTATCGTAGGAAGGCTAAAATTAAATGCTATTTGTTGAGTTGGAAAATTAATAAGGAGATGTAAAGCAGACTTTTAACACAGTATAAGTACAGAAACTACGTAGTAAATCATTGACGAGACCCCAAAGAGATTGTCGTGGTGCTGTTATATTTATATTGTGCTTTTAATCTGTAAAAAGTACGACTACGATCGGGAGGCGATAACAAGAAGTTTTTTTCCAGTATACATTATTTTTCCCTCGTTGTACTGGTGGTCACAAACGCTACTGCTGAGCATGAGGTCATGAGTTCGATTCCCAGGTCGGGCAAAGTGTTATTGGGTTTTTCCATCAGGAATTTCTCATTAACAGCCCGGAGTCTGGATTTGTAACCGGTTGATGGCAATAGACTCGCCCTGCCATGTAATAGGTTACATGGCACAAAATAACTGGTGAAATGTGGGTGTTACTTGGGACAAACTTGTGCCTAAACACTTTACGTGTAGGGAACGTACCACAAAAAAATATTTTTCATTATTTTATTTTACCACTTTGTCGGCGTAGTTAATATGTATACTCATGCCAAATTACAGCTTTCTAGTACTAACAGTCTCTGCGCTAAGCCGGGGACAGACAGACAGACGGACATAGCGAAACTATAAGGGTTCCTTGTTTACTACGGAACCCTAAAAAGGGAAGACCTCATTGGGCATAAAAAAAATCTTCCACGTTGCTGTCAGTGGGAAAAGTGCCCAAAAGACTGGCAGGGTTGCCACGTTTTGTAAATGAAAAAAAATCATCGAAGCACAGTGTCATATTTAAAATCCATACAATTTCTTGTAATGGTCAAATCAGATAAGGGAAGGGTACACGTACAATGGTCCAGTGAAGGACTAAGTGCGGAAACCAATCCCATGATTGCGTTACTGCCTCAAATCTATTTTTATTCATTTTGGCTAACTGCTTCAGGCAATATTCCCTAAAATTCTATGTAGAGGCGGGTTAGCCTACGGATTGACCACAAAAAGTTTTAAAAAAATCCTTTTCAACTCAAAAATATTAAAATAGCATCGACAGCACAAACTATCGTGTAACATGAACATAAAATAAAATAGAACGCGGTATCTAACATTCAATATTTTTAAAAGTCGCGTATGATGGATTGCGCTTTGTGCATGTTACCATGTTATTGGAGATAATAAAAAAACTAGACCATGCTGTGATAAATTATTTACATGGATTACTAGATTTATGGGTAACAAATAAAATGTTATATTTTTAGTGACATTGGTTTCAGGCAGAATTTATTATAGATGACCTCACTTTCATAAATGGATTTTTCTCGCGTATGGGCACGAATTATGTAGGTAGAATTGTCTTCTAAGCCAAGAGATTAAGCCAATATCTGTACGCTTAGCATGACGGGTTTTGTCGACAAAAGAATAAACAAAAAGACAAATTCACAATAACAATCTGACATTTTGTCTATTCTTCCGTCGACAAAATCCGTATCTATTGGGGTACCTACGCGTGCTGATCAAACTATGGTTAAAGAAATTTATTTCTCAATAAGAAATTACAAGGATTTCACTTACTTGAGAACATTTTTAAACCTAAAATAAACTTAGTAATAATAAAACAACTTGGACACAAACTAAGCAGTAATATGAATGCCAAAAACATGCCAAACTGTTCTTATTACCGATATGGTGGGGCTACGTAGTATTATATGATCTGTGGTGGGGCCGTACATGCGTCTATCGACACAATGCAATGCATGTGGAAGCTTCGTACCTATGTTCTGCAAGATAAAGTTGTCAAAAAATAAAAAGCCTGTTTTGACATTTGAGGAAGACAAGAGAATTTAACTTGAAACTGAAAGAAACAATATAATAATTATTAATTACATAAAGTGTTTTAAAAAATACATACAATTTTTTGGCGCGATAAATATCGAATAAATGGTTACTTTACTAGTTACGTCGCGATGACAAATGTCAACGGGCGTATTACATTTTTACGACTTTAGAAGCGTATCGTGCTAACGCAGTGGTTATATAAGTAGGTTCGTGATTCTGGTGCAGCCGCAGCACGGGAAAAAAAAATATTCTAAAAAAGAACAAAAAATTCGCCAGTCCACACATAAAACTCTGCCGACTCCAAAATTCCGTACCTTAAATCCCACCTTACAGCAACTTTAAATCCTTTCCACTCCAGGAAGACAGGGAATTAAAAAGTAAAATATACCTGAGAACTGCTATAAATCATGAGCTTAACATTTTAATTAAAATGATAAATATCGGCCGGTAAGTTCGCGCCGGTACCTTAGTAGTCCCGAGTTTGAAGGTACAAGTAGGAAGAGCTTTACTTTTTATGATTATAGACTGGCGGGTCGATGGCCTAACTGATGGCAAGTGATGGGCCTAAAGTCTATTCAAATCTTTGTTTCCATTTGACGATATTTCCACTTACACGAATAAGTTTATGGTAATTTAGAAATTACTAGTACTATTGAAAAAGACATAAAATGTTTGATGTTGTTGCGCAAACTTAGCTTTGTGTGAGTTTCTTACCGATTCTTCTCCATTTAACATAACTCAAAAGTTAAACAATGACAACATTCACACATTTTCAAGACATGTGTCTTTTAATAAAGCACTCTATGATTAGTTGGTCAAGCGGTCGCAAGCGTTACTATTAAGCATGAGGTTGTGCGTTTAATTCACAGGTCGGGCAAAGTTTTATTGGGCTTTTTCAACTGGAATTGCTCAGCAACAGCCCGAAGTCTGGATTTGTGCCCGGTTGATGGCAATAGGCTCGCCCCCTATTACACGGGACTTAAACATAACTGGTCAAATGTGTAATATTAAAACTATGAAAAAATACTAAAATTCTCGCCTGTCGGTTTCATTAAAATAGGCTCAGGGGTCACAAATTCAATTAAACTATCGATCATTTTGGCAGCGTCTTGAGAAAGTTTGCTCCAGCCTAAGCCTCGTGCTTACTACATAGATGTCGCTTAAGCCATGGTTTCTTAATCACCAATGATATACGGTGCCCGTTCACGTGTGCCCGTTAATTTGTCAACCTTTACTTAAGGGCCTAATGGTTAATTAAGTGAGATATAGTATAATTTATAGGGTGCCCTTAGTAGCGGAATGCTGTGGTTGTCTCGGCTCAGAGGTTTGATAACAAGATCAAGACGTATCTTCAGGGTCATATTATATTAGCTAGCGAAACTCCTCAGAGGTATATCTGAACATAAAAAATTGACAGAAAATTAATGAATTTAAAATTGGAATTACGTACAATTTTCGGGTTGTTTATTGGTTCAGAGAGCGCACATTCGACACCGAATTTGACTCCCGATTAGAACAACATTTAACTGGCCTACAATCCTACATGACCAAATAGTCCAGTGTCTAGCAAGTCAGGCTATAAACTTGGACGATGCGGGTTATTCCAATTGTGGGGCAATGATGTAAAATAATAAAAAGTATAAGCAAAACACCCTGCACCCTAATTGCGAAATACACGATCAATCACAATCTGAATCGTTTTGAACAGATTGCTTATCCATCGCTTCATAATTTCGTCAAAGTCAAAATGAAACAGATTAGTCTTAATCGTTTACGAAAATGTGTTACACAATTAGATGGCTGGGTCTAAGTCCTTTTAAAATTTTCAACAAACAAAACTGACAATTTTCATGAAAATGTTACATTTATAACAAAACAATAAGCCGACATTAACGAACAATGTATTATCACAAGGGTGTAGCCACACTGGCGGCTATAATTCAAAAAATGATTTAAGCCTTGTTCACACCAGCCCTATTTTTATTTACCGCCGTATCATATCTGCCCATCTACATATTTGGTGCTTTTGGCCAGAGGGGAATGAAATGTTGAGGAGAAGGCAATTTTTAGGTTTTAATTAACATTTAAGGAACTGACTACATTGAATTGATTTGGACTTTTATTGATTACATTTTTAGCAAATCACTATTACTGCGTATGAGTTATAATATCTATAACTTAAACGCAGTAATAGTGACTTTCGTTTAAATCCTCTTTAAACAAACGTTGATGAATTCTAAATTAGTTTACATAAACACGATGTTCTCAAATGATGAAAAAAAAAAACTGCAAATGTAAGTTTGTACGCACAGCATTTAGAGATTTACCATGTCATTTTAAGGCATTCAACATTTTCACAATTTCATTTTCAACATTTTAGGCTTAGTTAGAAAAAATAGAAAAGAAAATCGTTTAGTCCAAGTGTCCAAGCAGGTTTACATGTTCACACCAAGTTGAGACGGCATGACTAGCATAAAATATTACCTATTTCAGTTGTTTCGGAGATAAGGGTTAAATCTATTTTCTTAAATAACTTTAAAACGATTTGACAAACGAGTAATCCTATCAAGGTTCCGTTTTTTATTCAGATGTACGGAACCCTAAAAATCACAAAATCACTGACTATACCTACATTCTTTAACAATATATTCTCAACGTTGTGTATTAATTATTAATACATACATTTATAATATTTATTTTGAGCATCCTCAAATCTGAGCAGGTATTTTAAAAGTTTTTTTTTGTTAACAAAAAGCCTAAATATCGCGGGCGTGCGCTACAAGGGTAGCGCTGCTTATGGAGTTTCTTGCCCGTTCTTCTCCATAGGTACAGTCAACAAAGCTATTTGGTATACAGGCAGCTAACTTTAAACTACTTTAAAAAATGTTGTGAGTATGCTGGGTAGTCAATTCTTTTACTCGCTTTAAGTACCTATGCCATATGCTTAAAAAGTGATTACGCACACAATAAAAATGACTATTGGCAGTGTAGTGGAGGGATGAATAATTTTGTCTGTATACCGAATAGCTTTGTTGACTGTACCTACTACGCTTTGGAATGGGCGACTAGCTTCATATTTTCTGACTGACCGACTCCTTGACAATTCAAAAGTGCATGTAAATGGTTTAATTGAAATAACTGCTTTGAGTTTGAGTTTGTCGCGCCAGCGATATCGCGCCCGCCAGTGTGTACGAGCTGTCATTCTAGAATCTATACTAACCTCCGTCGTCCCTCCTCTTTCGAGTCTCTTTATGCAAACATGTCGTTTGGGGGACTTCGTCTACCTACCTAAGCTACCTACCTATAGTTAATGAATTCAGCACCAATGTACCTTATTAATGTTCTACTAATCGAGCAGCATTTAATAATAAAGCTGAAGAGATTTTTTTGTTATTTTTGTTTGTGTGTTTGAACGCGGTAATCTCTGGAACTGCTAGTCGAATGTGAAAAAATCTTCTTTCATTTGATGACCCAGTTCTTGAGGAAGGTTATAGGGTATTTAACATCACGCTGGGACCCCTAGGAGCCAATTAAAAGAAAAAAATAATCAGAAAGAACGAAAAGCGAGCAGTCAATAAGACGACGGGGTGGGTCGGGGAAACAAGTTTCAGACGGACGAAGTCACGGGCAGAAGCTAGTTAAATAAATAAGGTTAAGGTAAGCTTATCACAAAATTGCATTCTGACAGACAGCACGACAAAAAATAGTGCAGACCATAGATTTAAATCATAGATTTTCCCTGCCGCGTCTAAAGATGGTTGCTTCTCTGTTCCATTTTGACACCTCTGACTTCCTCAGACTTCGACTTGATTGTCATGGAAACGCTATTGTTCGTGTGTGCGCTCGCTGTCCTCAGTATGGACACTTTTTCGTGCGACTTGGTACGGTGTGAGGGCAAATCTACGATTTTAGACAAAGACGCAGCAGGTGGTCAACATCCAAATTTGTCACAGCTACATGGAATTGAGGTTCACAAACAGAGAAGATTTAAATAATTCATTTTATTAGTGTTCAATAATATTTTTAGGCATGCAAAATGGAGATTATTTGAGGTCCGATTACATTCCAATCTTAACGACGCCTTGCAGTCTACACACGAATAACGCATCCATTTTTCCTAAGTTTCTGTGAGAAACAATAGATAATGCAGTTTCGCAATGTATAATATAATAATAAGTAACTCATGTCAAACGGAGGCTTATCAGAAGGGTCAGTGATATATTTATCAGTCACGAATTGCACCCCCTGAGGGTAACGCTAGCAAATATGATATTAATACCCTTTGAAGATGTGGTTTGTGTACTAAAGATATTTAGGTAAAGGAGAATAAAGAGTTAGAAGAATTTTAGAAAAGGCTTAGATTCGATGGAATTAAATTTTAAATGTAGGCACTCAATGTATGACTGTTGTTTATAATGATAAACAGCTTTGTCAAGCAACACCACTGTTTAATGCAAAGATGCCTCGTTGGTCTAGTGGTCGCAAGCGCTACTGCTGAGCATGAGGTCCTGGGTTCGATTTTCCAGGTCGATCAAAATTTTATTGGGTTTTTCCATCCGGACTTGCTCAGCAGCAGCACAGATTCTGGATTTGTACCCGGTTAATGGCAATAGGCTTGCCCCCCTTACATGGGACTTGTATCATAACCGGCGAAATGAGGGTGCACTATAAGTACACCTCTGCCTAACCCTTCGGGGAATACAGGCTTGATGATGTGCGTACCTCAATTTAGTCATCTAAAAACATTACCCTCTTATTGGACTCCGCCACTGTCGGGTAAAAAACCGTCTCTAAGGACCGCTTATCCTGAGAAAATATTATTAAATATCTTCAACAATAAATCAATACACAGAATAACCTTCAGAACTGCCCAAAGAACACTTAGACCAGTGATCACCGAACGATTAACCCTCAACCACTCAATCCCAGGAGGCGAACGAAAATTTTAATCAAAGAAAACTTTAAATTAGGAAAATTTCGAGCAAATAGCCCACAGCGCGACGCCGCGCCGCCGCCGCCGCCGGCGCCGCCGCCGCCAAGTTTGTGTGTGCCGTGTATTAAAACAAATATAAATAGTTCAATTTTATACGGGTTGTGTTATGACGGGAGCAAACAGTATGTACGTTTAAAACCCCTACTACGTATAAGTAGACATTATTGGTTAATAATACCAAACTATTGTTGTCCCACTGCAGGGCAAAGACCTCTTCTCATACAGACAAGCCACGAGCATTGATCACCACGTTAAGACGGGTTGGTGTTTTCAGATTATATTAACTACTAGCTGCTGCCCGCGGCTTCGCCCGCGTGAGTGTCGGAAATTACCCCATACATCCCCATGGGTTTTAAGTATAAATATTGAGTTTCGAGTTAATCGGACAGCGCGTTAAAATTCTTCCATACAAACACTGACACCCCCCAACCCCCCTTTGGGGGGTAATTTAGAAAAACAAAAAACTACAAACTTTATAATTTATTTAGATAACTATTCTTGCGAAGTTTCATTTTTATTACCTCAAGGAATAAGATTTTTCATACAAACTTTCATCCCTTATTTTACCCCCTTAGGGGTTGAATTTCGAAAAATCCTGATACACGTTATTCTTAATTTTTGGGTTTAAGTATAAATATTGAGTTTCGAGTTAATCGGACAGCGCGTTAAAATTCTTCCATACAAACTTTGACACCCCCCAACCGTAGGATAGGATACTTTTCCGGGATAAAAAGTACCCAGTGTGGTGCCCAGGATATTAAAGAATAATTATACCAAGTTTCATCGTAATCGAACCGGTAGTTTTTGCGTGATGCCTGAACAAACAGACAGACAGACAGACAGACAGACAAAAAAAAATTTGATCAAATTTTTGGGTTCGGTGTCGGTCTAGTAACACCCCCTGCCATTTATTTTTTTGATATTTTCAATGTACAGAATTTTCACTTCTACAGATTTATTATAAGTATAGATATAGATATAGACTAGATGACCCGGTGAACTTCGTATCAAGTGAGATAATATTGGCCGCATCGTGTACAGTTTGAGTTTCTTTGGTTAAAATTTCGATTTTTCGGCTGTTCCTTTGGGTTTTTCCTAATTTTCTATTTTCCTAAACCAACCCAGTATTGAGCCGAACAATACAAAAAAAATCTGTCGAGCAATTTTCGAGTTTTTGCGAGACTAATGCTCGGCGATTGATTTTTATTTTATATTTGAGATAATAAAAATAAAAGTTATAAAAACTAAACTAACTAACATCTTTTTAGTTGCCTTGCCTTTTTGTCGTAGTTGGGTTTTAGTTTTTATAACTTTACTTTTATTTTTATTTAAATATATTTATATTTTGCGAATTTTGCCCTTTCAATTGATACCCAACATGCCATAATAAAAAAAAGATAATTCCTTTACTTTTTTGTTGGAAGTAAGTACGTGCGGCTGTGGTGACCAGAACCAATCAATCAGGTGAGTTTACGAAAAAGTCGGTTAAAAACGTAAATTAATTACCAATAGTAGTACCAATTGGCTTATCAAACAATGTATTTATGTATGCAAACACTCGTCCACCGGTTGCAGCCGTGTTTACGATTGCTGTTTACTTTGGATACAAGTTATTACCGACGATAGCCCGTCTGGTTGCGTTTTAAAATTTATGATATGCGCACCGGCGATTCGGCGATTTTAAGCGTAAATATCGCTTAAAGAGCCGTGTACGCTGGGAGGAATGTTAAAAGATATGTTGACTAACAATAAACATAATCAATGTTTTTTTTTAACGTTTTTATTTGATTCGTCCGTATGTGTTTCCAGTTACTCTGTTTGTAATGTTTTTTTCTAACTTTTCCTGCATTAAACTAAAACATAGAAATATAGAACTTTAATATTTTCTTAAGCTTGAGGCGTGGACGTCCTTGTTACATTTAAAGATACGATAATGTTTACGTTACATTCGTTTTATTTAGTTCAAGCTTGTTTAAAAAAAGATTTTTACGTTTTTTTTTAATACTAAGTCATTTTATTGTAACTAGAACTTAAGAGTTTCAAAGAGTGCTAAGGTAACGTTTAAAAATCAAGAAAATAGTGACACCTAGTGGTACTTTTCAGTTCAGCACATTCACGCAGCTTCCCAATACGGGGCGGTAGAGAGCCTACATTTTGCGCTAAGCCCACATTCGCAAGAACGCTTTTTCCGTGACGTTTTTAACGCGCACTGTATTTTCAACGCTCGGCTTAGCGGTGAGAGTTGAAATTCCAACAGTACGCGTTGTTAACGCGCTAGAGATACACCACTCTGTGGAATTCTCGACGCTCGGCTCAACCTTGAGAGTTGAAAAATCAGAGCGCGGTAAAATAAACGCCGCGCGCCGCGTTTAAAAACCGCCAGTGCGTACAGTCACGAGCAAAAGTATGTAAACACTAAGTAAAATTCTAAAGCTATTTTCTCATTTAGAGTATGGATTGAAGTATTGCAATTTAATGAAAAATTTAAAAGTTCTGTATGCACAAAACCCTATAATTTCAATAATTAATTTAAGAGTAATTCGTTCTTGAATTTTACTTAGTGTTTACATACTTTTGCTCGTGACTGTACGTGGGCTAAGACTATTACTAACTAACCCATAAACAAATACACAGCTCTTGCTATTTTTATTTTTATTTACTTGACGAAACAGTCAATAATATTTTTCGAACAAAAAAAATCTAAACAATTTTCATTCAATTCGATTAAGGCTAACTTTATCCCGTTATAGGAAATTGTTTTCAGCTTTTCACGATTTGGTTTCAGGGAAACCTAGCTCGTTAATACATATTGGATTCCGAAAACTACAATTTGAAAATAAAAATGCCGATACTATTTTAT
Organism: Eupsilia transversa; assembly: GCA_914767815.1. Classification (NCBI taxonomy): domain Eukaryota; kingdom Metazoa; phylum Arthropoda; class Insecta; order Lepidoptera; family Noctuidae; genus Eupsilia; species Eupsilia transversa. Next base: position 1,449,284 of record OU611889.1, read on the forward strand.
ATATAGGTAGGATACAAATAAAAAAAAGCGGCCAAGTGCGAGTTGAAATGGCACACGAACGGTTCCGTCCGTCTGTACACATTTTTTAATGCTACATAATTATTTTAATTAATACTTTTGAAGAAAAAACCCTTCCTTTAATAAAAAAAATAAAGATAAAAATTATAGGGGCAACACCTAACGGGGCAACCCCTATAAAAGTGCACTGTTGGATTTTCAACGCTAGGCTTAGTTAGTACCGACTCCGAGAGGTGAAAATCCAATAGTGCACTTTTATTTAGGGATTCATTTAGTGTCGGTGAAAACGAGCATTAAAGTATCTAGGTACTGTATAACGGTCCAAAAGTAATGAGGCGCTTAGAATGTATAATTAATTATAAAGTAATAGTGTACTCATTGTTGAAGAGCCTAATAATATTAAATAAATAAGTAAATAGATACGACGGACGGAAGAACAGCGAATCCTTAGTAATAGGGTGCCGTTGGTATCCTTTCGGTACGGAACCCTAAAAATTCGCGAATTAGTAAGGTCATGACAGCACCGGGGTAAATAAAAAATATAACTCACAAACTTTGTTCCTATTCAAGAAAATAACAATTATTAAAACTAGTCAAAACTAAATAAATTACCGTCTGTGAATTCAATGCTCACTCCAACAAAGAAAAATAATTTCTTGAAAATAAAACCTGCAATTAAAATAAGAAATCTATAAATCTTTTCTTATTTCATAAATCTCCCCCCGTGTACGAACAAAACTGGTTACTCTTAAATACACACACATGTTAACATTAGGTCGCTTGCAACCCAGGGTGCGTCGGTGTTGCCACTATTTATAGGTCAATTACCGCTCTGTAATTAAGGCAATACTTCAGCAAGATCACAGCTTTTGCCAAGATTGCTTAAATAAATTTTAACTTGAGATTTCCAGCTAAGTAAGGGAGACATTACGTTATCGCATCTTGGTTGGTAAACAAAACTGTTATAATAACGTAATTAAACGTAAAATGTTTTGGTTTAAAGGTTTTGTTGTTTTGAGTAGAGGTTTATAATGTTTGTGTTTATCAAGTAAAACGGTAATAAAGGTGAAATGCGATAAAAATATTTTTAATAATAATTTTACTTTTTGTCATTAATTTATTAATTATTATATACCTTATAAATACCTATTAAGTACGCTTGTATCAACAGAAGAGTAAATAGGAAAACATGAAACAACATTCAATATTAAAATGAAAATAAAAACTTAACCACAGCATACCGATTAAATATAAATGTAAGATATTAAACTTTAAACGTAAAAAAATTATAAAAGCAACGTTGAGCGATATTGAATTTAAAAAAAGTTATTAAACATTCCCTTTGAATTTATTTCCTTTGAGCTTTGCATATTAAAAAAAAATGTATGGTGTATTTCGTTTTACAGCGTGCGTTCAAAATGTGTTTTTGATCTGTGGTGCTTACAGGAGTCGACTATTTATCGGTAGCTAGCCTTTTGAGTGATTCAGATTAATAATTCTGATGTTAAGTAATCATTTCCCGTTGGTTTCTTTTTTTGCTGTTAATTTATTATTTTATTAAAGGAAAATTGTTACAGAAAAACAGGTGCTTTTTGTTACTATTCTATGTGGTAACGAACATCCCAACCAAAATCTGAATCTTTTATAAAAAGTCTACATTTTTAGGGTTCTGTACCCAAAGGTTGTCAACGGGAACCTATTAGTAAAGCTCCGCCGACCGTCCGTCCGTTTGACACAGGGCTGTACCTTTTGGAACGTAACTGAACGTGTACTACTGTGGCCACTATAACAACAAAAAAAATTAAAGGGGATCCCCATACAGAAACGTGTTTTTTAAAAATGATATAGTGTTAAATATTATACGTTGATACGGAACCGGTCGTGTGCAAGTCCGACTCGCACTTGGCCGCATTTTAAACTGACATCCAAAAAATCAGAAAGTTCTGAATAATTTAACCAATTTTGTATACCTATGCAACAAAAATCAACAGCTTCCAAAATCAAACATTAAATCGTTTGAATCTTAAAATTGTGACAGCAATATTGAAGGCGATCAATGAGTTCGTCATCAATAACCGCTCAACGCCATACAGATTTATCAGACGCAAACGTCTACAGTGCATTGCTGGCGTAAGAATAACATAGACAGGCTTACATTAGGTTCTTCATAATAATCCTCCCGATGGCCATTGTATAATAGTGTTGCACTTCCTTTACTCTCATAGTTTGATGGGACAGCAATCATATGGGAACCAACGGCTTTACGTGCTTTCCCAGGCACGGAGGGGGTTACAATATGTCATAGATGGTCACCCGTCCACGAACCAAACGCAGCAAGCGTAGCTTAACCTTCGATAGACCCGTGCGGCTATTATCCATTTAGCCATGAGCCCTACACCCGTCACCTTTAAAAAAAAATCATATTCTCTGTACCAGGATCGCATCCTCTTTAAGACGTCAGTACTGGTAGCGCGGTCGCAACAAATGATAATTGACACCGCAGCGATTTATAGCCGCGCGGTTAGCCGACCAAGCTACAGCAGCGATTTATAGCCACTCACCAACCAGCATTATGAAAAAAATACACATTTTCTACATTTTTAACTTGTTTTTGTAACTTGCAATAAATTAACGGGGACAACGGGAAGTAATTTTATTCATTTCCCTTTGTCCCCTATAACGGGGACATGGCCTACGGGGACAGCGGGAATACACGTGTGTGTATAGTTATTTCATTAATGTCTACGCTATTTAACTACTGCAGCTTGCTGTCTAGTCTTTGTTATTTAGGCGCGGACAAATTCGGTACGCCACCATCTTGATTTTGAATTCATTTCAATTGACATTTCAAATAACAGTTGCACAAATGTTTCCCAACAGCGCCCCATGTTAAGGCTCGTGCATACTGGACACCGACACCGGTAATTGTTCTACCTTGAAGTTTTCTTTAAATTGCCTGTTAAATTCGCATCGCGCCTGTTTGTAAGAGCCTTTAACGTCATTCAAGCGCCAAAAGATCTTTTTATTGTGCGTTCATTATAACGTGAATAAATTTTGCAGTCTTAGTTCAATACTTACAGATCAGTACCTACTACCAATCAAATGACTGCAAAATTCATGCTATCAATTGCATCACGGGTCAAGTTATGATGAACGCACTGCAGCAGTGTTGTTACCTGCAAGAAACACAGAATGCATGGATCATTAACTTACCAAAAACTACGTCGAAAGTCGAAAAAAACCGCCCCAAGCTTTGCATTAAAAATCTAATAATCCACAAACACTTTTATGCTTTAAAAAAACATAAAATTTGACATCGCGTGTTTTATAATCGCTGCGCTAAGTAATGAACACACGGTCGTAGCGGACGGCCAGCTGATGGCAGTTTCGCGTGCTATACTTCACACCAGATAGTATTTCTATTAATCGTCTCGTGATAGGATGTCACTTGCACGTGGAATACTGTGAGGAAGAATGCTGAGCGGTTGTTGGGGAGTTTTTTTTTAGGTATTGTATAACTCCGCGTCCTAATTAAAAGCAAAGATTGTCGTGGTCCTATTATGACACCATTTGTTCGGTGAACCTGAACGCTGAACGCGTGGTCGCGCCGACAGAGGGCGCTTTCCGGTTTTCCGAACAAAAAGTGACATATGACGATCGCTTTTAAATGGGACGCGGGCTCATGAGAATGTACCTTTGAATCAAATTACATAATACCAAAGGCTATGGACTTATTCGGATTGAAATACGAGGATTCTGAGTAGAGTAGGCCGCTTAATAGACGACATGGAAAAAACAATGCATCAAAACTCCAAACAGCTGCAAACAATTTTCTGACAAAAGCACAGTGACCTGCCGGTCTATTCTGTTAAAATCTCACCGTAAAAACTTAAGTGAAGTGAGCGTGAAACTGCCAATTGTGTCAATTCCTACCATCGGGTGGACTGACAGCTCACTTCATCTAAGTTTTCACGGTGAGATGGTTACAGAATAGCACTGCTGAACTTAAATCCAAAACATTTCACTTCACCCGACCTTACTGCCACAAAATTGCCAAATAGTTTCCATGTTCGCCAAATAAAACAGCCGAGAGAGGCTCGTGGCTGAATAATAACAGCCACAGTGCGTTGATCGAAGGTAAAGGTACGTTTGCCGCGGTCGGCTCGTGGATGGGTGACCATCCATTACATATCGTGACCCCTCCGTGCCGCTGAAAGCAAGCCGATGGTCTCTGTCATTCGTAGATCTTTGACAGTCGTTACGGGTAGTCAGAAGCACAAAAGTCTGACAACCAGTCTTACCCAGTCGTATCGTGTTTCCGAGTAACTGGGTTGTGGAGGTCAGATAGGTAGTCGCGCCATGTAAAATACAGGTATTCAACTGCATCTGGTTAGACTGGAAGCCGACCCCAACATAGTTGAGAAAAGGCTAGGCAGATTGATTGATTGTTCGCCAAACAAAACAGTCGTAAGTCTCACTATTAACGAGTGTTATAAAAACAGCGATTAAAAATATTGGCCGAACGGCATCGTGGCGCTATGGCGATGTGTCGACCGACATCATTTATCGACAGACATCGTTCTCTATCCATCATTCACTATAGGTAATGGGGATTATGGAAAAAACGTATCATTTGTTATCAGTGAGGGATCTTATCATCATTTTTCCTGGACTTTTTGCGAAGGCTGGCGGGAAACAAGTCAGCAACTCATTTGTCGTTTGATTCGCGTGAAAAAGTTTTTTTAATAAATTAGGCGATTGATTTTATTTTATTTTTTATTTATTCAAAAAAATGGTTACATGTTAATGCATACAATAAGATTCTTATGATAAATAATTAAACATATAGCCCACACTGTTGTCCACGGACTAATCAAATAAGTGAAAAACGGAAGCTGATTTTAAGGATATTGTTAATTTAAGTTATAGTTAAGTTATAATTAAGTTATTTGAATTAAGTGCCAATTTAAATTTTTGATGCTAGTGAAGTTATAGAGAGAGCTTAAAAAAATGTATTAGAAAAAAGAAGATTTGAATAAGTTTTATGTTACTAGGTAATCCGCCCCTACTTTGCACGACTTGTCAAAACATTGAAATTTCTTAATACATGTAAGTTTCATAGAAAATAATGTATTATACACATAAACCTTCCCGAATAAATTAGACTCCGGGATGCTATACTGAGAACTTCCTGATGGAAAAACCCAATAACACTTTGCCCGTTCTGAGAGTTGAACCCAGGGCGTCATGCTCAGCACCACTAGACCAGCGCTTGCGACCAGTTAAACCAACGAGGCAGTACTTAAGGAGTTAAGTATCACTATAACCGCCTCTGTGGTCTAGTGGTTAGACCCCTATCTCAGAACCTGAGGTCCCGGGCTCGATGCCCAGTGGGGGCAAAATTTTCTGCTCGGTTTAGTTGGTGGTAGGGCTGGTTCTAAGTCCGCCTGGCTAGGCAACATCTTATCTAAGTCTGTCACCATCATAACAATTTTAAGAGCATTGTTGTGTTTCGGCAGTTAGAGGTAAGATAGCCAGTTCCTCTGTGGTTGAGGATACCGGGTGATGCTCGCCGTTGTGTATAAAAAAAACAAAAAAGTTTTGACAAAGGGGCTTCTTGCATAGTTACAAATTCGTATCAAGATAATTTGGCAACACAAATAGCTACAATAGACTTATTGGCTAACTTGAGGCAAAAATTACCCATTGTTAATCTAAATAACAGCCTTCTAGAGTGCGCATTAGCGCTCTGCAAAACAATATACTAGTTTTTGAATAGAACTAAGTAACAATAGAGGGAATACGATTGTTCTGCAACGTAACGGTTCCGTAACTAGTTATTTTTTTTAAATAAATAGTCATATTATGTGGAGAATATGATATGTGATGATATGGTGTAGAATATGATGTTCGTATAGAAATATAAATTAATGACAAAATATCTTTGTGTTTCTTAATATTCTTACCTTATCCCTGAAATAGTGTAAATATGTAGTTTTTATTATATACATAAACAAATATTACATTCACGCTCTCTAAAACAGCACAAAATTCATCCTTAATTTCCCTAAAAGATTAGCATCAAACACCTCTACGGCTCACTTACGTAAATGATAATAAAAACCACTGGTTTAAGGAACCCTAAAGAACAAAATAGCCGGTGGGCGTAAACAGGGCGTTAATTAATTACCTGCGGAACCCAACCGCGTGTTTACATACGAACAAAAAGCGGTGGGTAAGTAGCAATGCCAGTTTGGAGTCGCAATTAGTGCTGTTTTATGAACATTCTTTATGTGAACTGAATGAGGTCCTGGGCACAATTTCCAGGTCGGACGAAGTGCAATTGGGATTTTCCATCTGAAATTTCTCAGTAGCAGCCCGGATTCTAACTTTGTGCCCGGTTGATGGCAATAGGCTCGCCCCCTATTACATGGGACTTAAACATAACTGGCGAAATGTGTGTGTACTTTATGTACACCTCTGCCTAACCCTTTGGGGATTACAGGCGTGATGTTATGTTTTTATATGAAGGTATTGTGTAAGCGAAATAGGAATAACACCTTTCTCCATGACCGTCAGAAAACAGTTAAAAAAAATTAAAAAACCCGCCTGTTATTAGTGACGGAAATATTTATTTAATGTCATAAAAGCATGTGTTTTCATTTACTGTATTGTACTTTATTGATCCGAAGGTGTACCTGATGCTAGGTGTGACCGCTGCCGCTCATGGCCATCTGCAATACCAATGGCTTGGCGGTAGCGACGCCAAGACATAGCTGAAATGTCTCTAACTGCACCGGTACCATGGGTACCTGCTAACCAGAACACAGCAACACAATACTCCTTGGTGGCAGAAATAGGTATGGTGGTAGATAGAATACTCTTTAATAATTACACTGCTCTTAAAACGGTGAAGGAAAAAAACATCGTGAGGAAGCCGGCATGTCCTAGAACCAAATATTCTTGTGACATCAGGGACATCCCTGGACCCGCTCCCTCTCACAGAACCTGTCTCAGCATTTAACATTATAGGCCGATTATGCTAAGTACACTGTAAAAATGTATTACTTAAATGTAAAAAAAATACATAAGGTGACACAATGGGCGGTCTTATCGCTAAATAAGACAACCTTTGGATGGATTGAGGGAGAAGGAGAGGCAATACTGCAGTTAGAGGAAGTCCGTGGTGGTAGTCGGTGGTGGTAGGTAATACTTTCTCAGACGAGCTTCTTAACAAAGAGCTTATAACTACTTCATGAATTTACAAGCTGATACTGTAAGCTAACATTTTATAAAACAAGACAAGTACATAACATAACACTTTAATCCCACTAATGCATGACACTAAATATTTAACCTATAAATCTGTCGAGTCACGTAAAGGCACAACACTACGAGCTAGAGATGTCATAAAGAATGCATTAACAAACGCGGGATTGCACAGCATTACTCTTTCCCGGGACGGAGGAACTTAAACAAGAGAAAAAACAAAATACATTAATCCCCTCCCTATAGAGTTAAGAGGAAATAAATGACAGAAAAATTTCGCAACATTTTTCTTAGGAATTGTACTTTTTGAATGAGATTGGAGTATAAGGTAGCTTTTGCCTGCGGGCTTGGCTGTTATTGGTTGGGTTTTTCTTACATCTAAAATGTAATTCATATTTGTTTCTTTTGAAAGTTTCCTTAAATGTTGCTCTTTCTTAACAGTGTGAAGAATGTATTATTCTTCCCTTCCCTTGTGTATCATTTAATTATTTTACTAGAGTTCTTTTATTTATCGATTTTTATTTATTTGCTTAATGTACACTCAGTTACAGACTGAGCTAAAATTTATGAGTACATAACCCTGTTAGAGCGCAACAAGTAACATTATATTGTATACCTACTAGATATCAATATCACAACGTTCATTATTATTACTAATATTATAATCGCTTTCTAACATATTTTATTTAATTTATATTAATTAAAGTCATTTGAAATATATAGTAATATTAATCAAAACATTTTATACATAGATATACATATACATATATAACATTTGTGCTTTATTTTAGCTTCTTATCTTGTATAAACTCTTATATGAAGACTAGCTTCTGCCTTGGTGTATGTACCACACTTGAAAGTCAGCTATACACAGTAAATTAATTCACTGATAACCTTTCAAGGCGTAAAAGTAGTAATGATTACGAGCTACTTTACTATGAGAGCAACTCTGAAATATCGAAACAATATCAGCTGTTTCATAGAAAAATGCAATGCAGATGTATTTCTTTTGCTACCTCGTACTTGGCCTCATAGTGGCTAAGTAAAAACAGCGGCACGGGTCGATCCACTTGCCGGGGTTGGTCTATGGATGGGTGTCCATCTTTACATATCGAGACTCCTCCGTGCCTCAGAAAGCACGTTAAGCCGTTGGTCCCGGGTGTAATTCGTGGATCTTTGACAGTCGTTACGGGTCGTCAGAAGCCCAAAAGTCAAGGGGTATCGTATTACCCAGTAACTGGGTTATGGAGGTCAGATACGCAGTCGCTCCGCGTAAAGTACTATTCAGCTGTATCCAGTTAGACTGGAAGCCGACCCCAACCTAGTTGGGAAAAGGCTAGGCAGATTGTTTTTTTTTTTCAATAATATTGGAGTGGTAATAAAAATTACATTTTTTTTTTACCGTTTCAACATAACAAACATCCACGGACAGCTTGTACCATTTATATTTACAAACCGACCAACCATCCTGTTATACATTAATAAAATAAAAATCAAATCTCCAATTTCACGATATTTCATTTCTCCGATTCAAAAAATATTTTTCCATCCATACGTAATTTTCAGTTCAATCAGTCGAGAATTGCCGTCGATTTCCCTTTAAATCAAGTTTAATGCTGAATTCAGTGAACATTAATACTTTTCACTAATGATTTAGCTTTATTAAGACGGGATTACACTACACAAAACACAATTTGTGTGCAATTAATGTCAATTCACACGACTTGAAAGCGCGGGCTTTGGTAGATTTGGGGCTCTTAAACCAGCGCGTGCCATGTTCCTTGATTCCTGTTTAAAGAAAACTAAAAGAAAGAAAAGAGAAGAGAAAAAAGAAAAATAAAAGAAAAGAATAGAGAAGAGAAAGAAATAGATAACAGAAGAGAAGAGTAAAGACGAAGGAGAAAGAGTAAAGAGTATTCTATTCTATTCTAACTTTAATAATGGAAATGGTGGGATAAGCTCGTCTATGCACAAGACTAGTCCTTGGTAGTAATATACGTATAAAGAAAAAATAGAAGAAGAGATTTACTCAAGTTTTGAGGTTTTTTTCTGCAATTGAACCTCTTTTTTAACTAATATGACGCAAGAATTTGATCGATAATAGTAGGTACTTGCCTACTTAAACATTCTTTGTAACTGGTATGAAGTCTATTTCACACAATACAGTTCGCTTGGAAATTTACTCAAATTGTCAATCAAATCGTCTCAAGTGAAGAGCCTTTATTCTACATGGTACAGTTCGATCAGATCAGTTTTCATGCTTAGATGGTTTGGTCATGTTAAGAGGAGGAATGAAAAGCCAGTAACTTATGCGGTGAGAATTGGACGGGAATTGAGAGTGAAATTTCAAAGCATATTTCGTTAAATGAGAGAGAAGTAAGATATAACTCTCTGTCTCTAACACCAAATCTCTCTTAGGGCGAATTTCACCAATAAAAATGGAACGCGATCAGTACATAAACCAAGTTTAAGAGCTGTCAATGTCATTATTTTCTTTGGAATATTGACACTGACAGCTCTTGAACTCGGTTTAGATGTGCTGATCGCATTCAATTTCATTGGTGACATTCGCCCTCATTCTTTATTTTTAAAGAAGGTCGCTTTATTCTAAAGTAACCTGTTGTATCGCTCGTCTAAGCACCACACAAGATGGCGACGCGTCGCGCTCTCACGCCGTGTGACAAGGCGCCAATTTGGCCGGATTAAAACTTCTATTCACTTTGAACTGAAAGAAGTTTATTGAAAATATAAAATACGTGTTTTGTTATTCTATAAAGGCGTAGGAAGGCACGTTAGGTTTAAAGAAACATTTAAGGTTATTTCCTGGTAAAAGGCCCGGTACAAAAAAAGCCGGGAAAAGCCTATGACAAAGAGCAAAACAATTTGGAGTTTAGAGTCTGGATGTCTAAACATTTAATTCAAATAAATTTTAAACTAGTTCTAAGATTGCTTATAAAGGCTATTTGAAATTGAAAAGGCTTCATTTGACATAGTACTAACATAGATATTTTTTCAAGCGGCATTGGTTGGTATGTCCGTGTGAGCAATTGTTAGCTTCAATTTTGCTTCTTCAGTTGGCAGTTGCACTAGAGATTTTCCATCAGGTGGTTCGTCAGCCCGTTTGTTTACAAAACCTACTTTAGGGGCATAAGTAACAGGGTGTAAAGTTCACTTCCCTTCGACCAGACAGGTGTCGTGTCTGGCAGGCAGCTGCTCAACGATTGATGTCGGATAGTCTTATATATGTTGATGGCGCGGTAAACTCTAATTGCGCGATGCAGGGTTTGTGTGACGTCAGTCTTTGATTCGTAGTTCGCATGTGGCGTTGTAGATGCCGCCACACTACCTTTATAAAGCATTAATTGTTTGATCAAGTTTGTTAAACTCACAGAATGGCTCATATTCGTGGTAAGCAATAATTACGCAACATTGTGTCTGCAACATGTATCAACACGACCCAACCAATCACAAACTATTTATGACGGCTGTCATGAAAAAGATGGCAGCGGCGTTTGACTTTACGGTGTCAAATTACCCTCTCTAGGGTAGGTACACCAACTTACTTTTTCATAAATAATGTTTTAGTGACGTCATTCGCCGGCAAATGGCGGACACTATGTGGCGGCCACCGCTCTTCTAAAAAAACGTATCTTATGTGTTTGAAAAATGTTTCCTGCAATATAAAAGCGTTAATTAATTAATAAAAGGCTATTTCAATAAAAAACCCAGTTCGATTTCTGTCATTTGCATATATAGCATTTTAATTGTAATACCTACATCCAGCAATGGACTTCAATAATGTAAATAAATATCCACCAAATCTAAAGGTTGCACCACATGAACTTTTCCGACAAACAAGCCAAACAGTCTGAAACTCCCTACGTTAATCTTTTAGCACAAAAACAAGACATCCGATCTTAGACAAAAAGTTTAAAACCTTGCAGTGAATCCATCTCTGCTAACTTTAGCAAGACTTAGGTCATGCAATATGGGCGAAAAGAAGATAGTGTTTGTTACAAATATTATTAATGAACGAAATGAGGTTGGTACAAGAAAGTAATGTTATCATCATTCTTAAAAAGATTTAACATCGTAGTTTATACAGCATGGAGGAGCTCATGGCTAAGTAATAACAGCGGCACGGGTCGATCCATCAGGTTAAGCTACGCTTGCCAGGGTTGGTCCGTGGATGGGTTACCATCTTTACATATGGAGACTCCTCCGTGCCTCAGAAAGCACGTTAAGCCGTTGGTCCCGGCTGTCATTCGTGGATCTTTGACAGTCGTTACGGGTCGTCAGAAGCCCAAAAGTTTGACAACCAGTCTTACCAAGAGGTGTCGTTTTACCCAGTTACTGGGTTGTGGAGGTCAGCTAGGCAGTCGCTCCATGTAAAAGCTGAATCCAGTTAGAATGGAAGCCGAACTTAAGATAGTTGGGAAAAGGCTAGGCAGATTGAGTTTATAATACAACATGTATCAGAAAGATGTGGTCATATTTAATGGTGTGCGGGTGTGGTATGCGACCAACATTATAATCGCTAAAGATCGTCAACCGTCCTATGGATACAAAACTTCAATACTTAGGGCTTGTACACAAAACTGCGATGCGATGCGAATTCGCAACGCAGAAGCGCAGAAGCTTCGTTCCTAAGGGCTTGTACACAAAACTGGGATGCGACGTCGCAACGCAGTTTTGTGTACAAGCGCTTAATCGATCCAAATGTATGGATGATTGTTATATTGGTCCGATGGAAAAAGTTGTCCAGTTTGATAGTCCACGCCTAGTATAGTATAGTCTACTTAAATAAGTATAACCTCACCGGTCTGATATTGTTGTTTGAAGGAGGATATAGTTCTGCCCATCCTGTCGACATAACATCTTACTAGTCCTTAACGGTCCAGGGATGTTATGCTAATTATGTAACTAATTTGTGGAGATACATAATCATGTTAATGGCATTGACCAACATGTTCGTCATGTCCGAAAAAAAAGAAGTATTGAAATAATTCTCGACGTTAATGTTTTCTAATATTTCATCGATGTTCGTGTTTGTTCGGTGGAATATACAGGCGATAGTTACATACCAAATACACTTTCATTGAAGTTGGGATTCGCCTAAGGTCTTCTTTTGTGCACTGTCTGTAACAGCAGCTGCAAGAAGAATTTGATGCCCTCACATAATCTCGAACGTAAAACTCCTGTCCTTTATTTGCTACATTCTGATCTTGTTCATCAACACCATGATGATCTTCCACAACGACGTTTTGTACACTGGCATCATCTGCGTTTCCGATGCGACCTTGTCGCGTAGCATTGTTAGCTCTTTGCCACACTGCCATAGTGTTATTGAAAACAACCTGGAACATTAAAAAAAACTGGAACTGGAGTATTAGAACCTGCCTTCTGAACCAAGGTTTTTTCGCGTTATCAAATCTTATAGGGCACAAGTATTAGTGGGTGTAATGAATGGCCATCTAATAAGAAATAAATGGGTCGGTGGGGTCGTCTCAGGGGCGGTTGTAAAAAAATATAGGTGCGATACAGGATAGTCTACATATACGAATCTACATGGTCTTCATATGATCTAACCAATAAAATGTCTGGACTTTAAAAGAGACTGTGACCTCTGAGTTTCTTTCGGCATTTCTTCTCAGAGTAGTCAGATAGGAAACGCCGACCTCATCTAGTACGGTACTAAAAATATTATTGACATGTAAAAGTGTTTTGTACAAACCTATTTACAGAAAATATAATCATTTCATTTCATCATATATTTATCAATAAAAGATGTCAATTACCTGTATCAGTGCATTTTGTGAAATATTGTTTGCTAATTCAGGGTCATTTTCAAATTAACGCCTCTTGCAAAACGTGCCGCCTTTGTCGCAAGATAGATCGGGGGCACATCAAACACCGCCGTCCAGTTTCCACTATACACAGTATCAAATCCAGTTATCAAAAGTCCTTTATCGTACCAGGGTCAATCGAAAAGCTATCATCAATCAGTCCAGTAAACAAGCAGGGGTTGTAGTTATAAAGTAAAACCGATAACATAGAGAGATAAATGTTGTACCGTACTGTAACACAGAATGACAATTATGACAATAATAAATCTCAAGTCAAACCACAGATGTACTTCATATAATTAGGGACGTATCCGACGGCCAGCATATCCGAACGCGTGAATGAGGATCGACAATTCTACCTCCGTGGTCTCTCCGCTCACGATGACCAGCACATTCGAGTTCTTGCTCCGGGTGAAGACGCACGTATTTACTTGATCCTGGATCACATGTGACCTTACATACGTAGTCTTCATAGATAAGGCTAAAGCTACAAGGGTATGTGGTCTTGTTTCCACCCCCACGTCACGTTATTTCCGTCACATAGGCGCACAACGTGGGGCCATGTATGAGAACCCCATGCATTTGGGCAACGACCCCATAACAAAAAATCTTCATCTTGCCAAGATATGTCAATTGAGCTACATTTCATGTTTGTTGATGGGTGGGGACGATTCCGCCCTTGGTATTTTTTTTTTTTAAAGCGGAATATACATGAAACTTTTTCAAGCTTTTTTCCCGCAAATATATGTATATTTTAATGTATATATTGTGTCAAATAAATTACACTGTATAATAAACTGTATAATTTAGGATAAGTACATAGGTTTGTTTCATTCAAAAAACTTAACCTAGCTTTTCAGTAACGCAAACAAAACCGCGGGCAAATTGGTATATACGTATGGTTTTCCATTATTGGAACATGTTTAAGAAAACGATAGATATTGTTCAGGAAAATATCGGAGTTTATTTGAGTATGTATGCTTTTTTTTATGTATCGTGTCGTGTATCGGTCCACAATTGACGAAAATATTCCTCGATATTTTCGTCAATTGTGGACCGATTTTTAAATTCTTTTTTCATTTGGTAGAAGAGACTTGCGAGGTTGCAAAGTTAATAACATTTATATTGGAGTTTAATTGTTATTTCAATATAAAGATGTAAGATTTCTTGAAATGAAAAATAATATTTATTCTTTGTTAAACACGACTTTTACATATTACATTAACATTCTAAGAGAACACATCAACGCCACCCACGGCTAGAAAACGAAACTAACTAATATACCTTAACTAAAATCACCTTTAAATTTATTTATTCAACAATTTATAAGGGCCCACCATATAAATTTTATTAACTTTCCTTGGGTACTTTTTGAGTTAGCTTCAATAATAATGTATTTTTCCCACTTAGCCTATGTGGATGATGTTCTAATAAGTTCCTGTCACTGTTATTTACAAAGGAGGTCGTGATATTCGAATTTGTGTGGGGTAGGTACCACAACAAAAAATTGAAAAATAAAAAGTGCTAGAAAATGTAGTTGGGTCAATTACCGCTATTGCCATGCTAAAACGCGACAACTATAGTCAATTTAATTTCCAGACAAAAAGCCACTAAAAGCAAAAATGTGCAATCCACTGACAAAAACTTTAAAGCGAAGTCAGTGAATCAATCTCTCGGTAACTCAGGTGGCGACATCTATGCCGTGTTTGGGAGCTGAAAGGGTAAAAACTCGCGAATAGGGTAAAAACTCGTGAATACAGTCGTAACGTATGGGAGCAAGGCACGCCAGCGTTCCTATTTGTCAACTGTGATTTATTTGTGTTCTTTTATGTTTAACTTTTAGTAGAAAATGTTTTAGTTAAATGTATTTTAACTTAAACTTGGTGGAAATTGAACAGTTTCTTTTTAAGATCATGAACAAAGACTTTGTTTGGATAAAGCGATTTTTGGTCAGAGCTACGCCGTAGACTGCTACGGCGTAGGCGGTTCGCGCTACGATGCTACGCAGTCATAGCAGAATGTTAATAACAGATACGCAGTGACTTACAGATTACGCCTTGACCTATTTATTTATTTTCAGGGCTGATAAGTTATGAAAGGAAAAGCAGAAATATTTTAATTATTACCTTCTTTCCTAATAAAGCTGTAATGCAATATTAATGATGTTATGTTACATTTTTACATAAAAGCTGTTTGAAAATATCGGACGGGAAAAAAATCCACCTGAAATAAACTACGAATGTCCCATTATTTGACTAAATCGAATTCCAATAACCCAATAGAAATACATCATCCCTAACCCAGAACCCCAGAAACAGGTGAAATACAACCCATCAATTCTTAACAATCGATAAACGGACTCGATACACGAATATCGATAATATTTACTCGATATCGCGTTACAAGTAACGACTAATATTCCACTTGGCATAGCTCTTATAACTCCGAGGGATCTTACAATCACCAACCATACCTGTGTCGTGGAAAAATAAACTTTATTGAGATGAGAATAGTGTTTCTCATGTGTGAAGCTGTAACTTTGTTTGTGGATTGGTTCGCCAGGGAAATTATTAAAATGGATATCAGGTCCATAGTTGGCAGCTATTTTAGCAGATAAAGGGTATTTGTTTTGTTGAATTGAAGGCAGACGGTACAGGTATCCTTAGAGGTACCTAAAGGTATCTTAAGAGGTCGGTAGAGAGAGGCTTATCATAAACTTTTGTTGAATGTTTTAGAGCTATAAAGTTGGTTTTAAACAGTTAAGTTTATTAATTTATTTGCTCTAAGTGCACGATGCTTTAATGGAAATTAATGTTAGTGGTACGGATACTGGTAACCTAGTTTTAGCATAGAATCAGTAAAGAAAATTACGATTGGTGCAAGCTTTGCACGGAAGAAAAACACTCAACATTTGATTGCATTCCTTTATATTATAAACTTGGCTGATAGATTTTAAAACTACATTATGTAAGTACCTAGTTTTTAATTTGTTTGTTACCTCATTAGGCATCAATTCATACCAAATAAAAATGTTTCCTATCTTTACTGTTTATTTGTAATTGAGTTGAATTTGTGCAAGGTTGTTATGTTGATGTAGGTAAATAAATAATTATTTTTTTTTTGTTGTCTTACAAGACATCATAATTCTGCTGCCCTTATTCCTTTCCTCCTTTTATTTAGAATCGGTAATAAGAAAGAAAGAAAGAAAAATAGGTTTATTTATCACAGAAACACGTGCATACAATAAGATAAAAGTAATCAGCAAAATTAAACAAAATAGTTATTAAACAAAGTAAATATGAAATCACAAGCAAAAAACAGAAATAGTCGGCAGCTGCACGTCACGACTGTAACAAGAAGGCTTCCACTCAGCATGATGCTGTGTTATGAGGGACCCACAGCACAGCGCGGTACACTTTTCTTCTTCTATACTATTCTATATTAGTCTATTCTATTTTTAATTTATTTATATTTTTCTATTCTATATTAGTCGTCATCTCAGTAGTCATCCCCCCCGCCATATCACACTGTACATCCATCATTTTATTGAACTTTCCCCTATTCTTATAGACATCTAGGTACAGTCTGAGAATGAATTGTTAAGCAAATTGACATCCTACATTAATTAACCGTATTATAGACATGTCATATAACTGTCAGAGAATGACAGTTGTGATCTGAATTTGCTGACAGTTCAACAGTAACAGATATTTAATTTAACATTTTAACAAATCTGAAATATAATATACATAATTTAAACATAACATCACGCCTTTTTTCCCTGAGGGGATAGGCAGAGGTGTACCCATAGTACCTAGGCCCTACATTTCTCTAGTTATGTTTAAGTCCCATGTATTAGTTACAGGAACTCGAATAGGTATAATAACAGGTTTAAATATTTCAAATACTTCTAAAAGAAATCATTAGCTTTCCTTCTTAATAAATTACTTCCTTCTTTTGATGATATAGTACGTACGAGATGTTATTAGTACATTTCTGTTGAGGCCAGCAAGCAACTCAAGCATTGATCGACGATCGTGAAAATGTGGGCCCACATACGGATTCCATCAATGCCTGGATGCGGCCAAGGCTTGAATAGTGCTTTTCTCAAATAATGCGCGTAAATTCAAACAAAGTAAATTAATTATAAATTCCAGAATCAATGACGGACAACGATAATTTTTCACGCGCCAATGCAATGTGTTCATTTGTTTCTTCTTGGTTGTCATGTGTTGAAGTAAAAAGTTCGTTCCATTTTTAAATAACACGACAGATATGAGTTTTCATAGTTATTTATTTGGCCGCTACACAGGACAGATATGGATTTTCATAGTAACTTTGCTGGCCGCATCGTCACTTGTTTTTAACCAGTACAGCAATTTCGATTTATCTCGAAGAAGGTTGTCAAAATAATGGTCGAATTTCCAAGCATGTTTGAGAAAAATATATTACGATGTTATAATACCTAATTTTAAAACATTCCTATCTTACAAGAAGAAAAATCGAGAAACAAAAGACAGTATCACTAAAGATCACATGCAAAATAATGCACACACTGAATCGATTATCGAGTACATTCGAGTACTCGATTTTGAAATATGCGCTGTCGATGTCTGGCTCGTTCCCGATTATGACGAGGCCATCAACCCCAGTGTGATGACACAAACAGAATTATGTAAAGCGATTTAAAGCGATCGGTGATAATGCGTCAATCAGGATTAGGTAATCTTCGTGTGTAAATTGTATAATATTTAGGATGTTTTGTAGGTGTAGGACATTTATCATAAAAGGATAAATGATTTGATTTCTGTAAGTAGGTTTTACAGGTTTTTTTTTTAAACCTCACACTACGAATTTCTCCTGTATTGTAGTTGCGTTTACAAACATTTAAACTCACATACACAAACAGCCAGAGCCGCAACAACTACTTGTACGTCATACAAATATTTGTTCAGCGCGGGAATCGAACCCGCAATACGCAGCGCAGGAGTCAAGCGCTTAACCATTGCGCCAGGCCGATTATGTTTTAAAAAGTAGATGAGGTCTGCGTTTCCTTGAGTCGAAACACTGAAACAAACTCAGAGGTCTCTTAAAGTCCAGACATAATCTTGGTCAGATCATGTGAGGTTCACGTATATTAGTGTCTTAAACGGTCTTTTGAGGAGACCACACAGATTTTACTACTGCGAGACAAGCCTCCCCTCTGTGCGAGGGAGTCAGCCATAATCTACACGCGAACCCAGTGCGGGTTGTTGAATGACAAATGTCATCGAGTTTTTGGTTCTACAACCTGCCAGTTTCCTCACGATGTGTTCCTTCACCATTTGGGAGCAGTGGTGATGAAATTAATTACACAAAGGAAAGTGCGTGCCTGGGTTTGAACCCACGATCTACGACACGCAAGTCGGGGCTGTGTCCTACTAAGCCACCAATCTCTCGTCTACCATCTTGCTGATTGTGAAATAATTATAATAATACTAACGGACCTGACAGACGTTGTCCTGCACGAATAGCGCCACCTAACGGGTCCAATTGTGTATCTAAACCATCCACTCAAACACACACAAAAATATAAATCAAAATCGATCCAGGCGTTTAGGAGGAGTTCAGTGGCATAGATAAGTACAGAAGATTAAAGATGGAAGATCGTGCCGCCACGAGAGATAAAATAAAGGACTTAAATAAATTAAAAACCAAATACACAACACATCAACGGATAAATATTCCTTCGCTTATTATTGAACAACAAACAGAACTCCACTAGAACGTAACTTTACAGCGGCAAGTACCAGTTGTTAGTAAGTACTAAACAAAAATAAAAGCAGTGTTCATTTATAGTAGGTAACTTCTTTCAAACGGCGGACAAAAGTACGGCGAACTAGTGGATGCAAGAAACGTGGACAAGAAGTGATGAACTTTAACGCCGCGGACACGAAGTCAGCGGCGGCGGCGGCGGCGGCAGCGCGAGAGCGGCGCGTTCAAATACTTAGTTTTTTGAGGAACTGTCGCCGCTCTCTTCTTCACTCCCACTAAAGTCGAAGTAATTTATTCGCCAGAAACATGTTCCGTACTTGATTGCCCGTTCGTCCAATATTTGTCAAACCTGCATGTTTACATGGTTATTAAGGTTAATGTTTACTAACACTTTGTTACATTTATTCCGGAAGGTGTATATGTTTTTAATACAAACAAGAAAATAAAACTTTTGCATAAAAAATAAGTCTTAGTGTTTTATCAAGTGTTAGAACCGTGCGAAACAGGGACGGGTCGCTAGTATTATAATAATTAGTTCCAACACTCCACTATCCAAACACCACTTCATATCCATCTTAATATAATCGTAATGGTGAACTCAAATGGCAAAGAAACACGGTCGGAAGGAGGCGACAGGCAATTCATACGAGCGTCTGCGATGGCGACACAACAAGTCGCATAGTGTTGCGACCCACTCACTTATTATAATAGCTATTTATTCGATAGACACCGACTTTTCCACCGATTTTGTTTTTTTTTGTTGAATATCGCAGCATAAACAAATTGCAGAAATAGAAGCCTTTTGGTCCTCACACAGGTCGTAATATTTTTTTCATTTTCGTTTTTTTTAATAATTTTATTAATTTTATTCGTTGTAAATGCTCTGTTTGTTGTCTTTTTACTGTTTGTATTTCCTGAACGTGTCCCGAATAAAATATTGTTCGCACTTTCTTTTTCCGACGTGCTTTGTAGTTGAAAAATAGGTTCTCCCATTCATTCCAACTGCAAATGTAAGTTTATACACACAATATTGAGAGATTTATAAGCTAAAATTTAAAAAAATTACGTATTTTAATTACGTTTTCACCTGCCAACGACTTCATTACCAGAACATACTTTAAAAAAGAATCATAACATAACTGTCATGTATTTCCGTAAATTACGGCTGAACTTTAAAAAAAACTTGATTTAATACCAATTAATCGACAAGGTGGCACATCACTAGCCCGTAAGTTTGACGAGCTTCGCCCACCAACGCTGACACCAAACTATTGTCCCGCGCGACTATTTTACTTTTTGTCCTCCGACAGAAATGAATTGAAATAAATGAAATGGAACGTAAACATATGTTTGATTTCGTATAAAAGGTGACTTTCCTTTTGTTAATAATAGAGCTTTTTATTAAATTGATTGAGGAAGACATGACATGTGACAATGATGAGAATGTCTTGGAACATTATCTCAATTCAATTCAAAATATTTTATTTCATATAAACCTACATAGTCATTAACTGATAGCAGGAGTAAACAAACCACACGTTTTTTTAAACAGATTTAACTAGTCCCAGTTAACGTGTTAAGATTTGCGTGTGATTTCTCTTGATGCAATATTACTAACTGAAATTACTAAAAATCGCTCTATAATACTCTAAAATGTGATAAAATAAGTATTATATTATATTTTAATGCACTACATAGCGATATAATTCATTAATTACAAATACGAAAAGAGCTCCTGGAAGGACTTAGGAGAGGCCTTTGCCCAACAGTGGGACAGTTTTATATAATATAAATAAAATTATAATACCAGACTAATATTGTCCCACTGTGGGGCAAAGGCCTCTTCTCATACAGAGAAGGCACGAGCATTGATCACCACGCTTGCTTGCTCAAGACGGGTTAGCCATTTCAGATCATCATAAAAATTACCAATGAATAAAACCAAATTAATTAATAAACCTTTTTTTCTTTCTAATTAACGAGTAAAAAAGAGTCTCTCAGCGTCCAGCGCTCGGCGTGTTAACACGTCGTGTACGGGCTCGCGACAAGTCAATCGTCATCCTGAGGATGCCTCGTTGAGAGATGAAACACGTGTCGATTTCTTACAGGGATTTTTAGGACTCTTTAAGAATAGTTGACCTATATTTGTATTGACTTCCATGTTAAAATTTTGATGATTATTTTAATTCTGTGACCCTTAGATATAATTTGACATTTAATTTAACTTCAATTCTGTGACCCTTTTTATTTGTATCTACTCATTCATTCAATTTAATTGCATTTGACATTTTGTTATAATTTTAATTCTGTGACCTATATAATTTGTACCTATTTTATTTGCATTGACATTTTATTTACTGTATTGTGTTCATTTTGTGTATTGTTGTATTCTGTTGGCAGTATTGTGGAATTTTATAGAATGTGTTTTATGTAATGTGCTTATGGGTTTTGCTTGAATTAAATGAATTTTATTTTTATTTATTTTATTTTTAAGCGGAATAGGTTACTAAATATATCTACGTCTATTGTATTTTAAAATGGATTTCCGCCAAGTCACGCCTGAATCAATTAACTATCTAATGGTCTAGTGTTCACAAACGCTACTGCCGAACATGAGATCCTGGGTTCGATTTCCGGGTAGGGCTAACTAAGTACATATTATTGAGGTTTTCCATCAGAAATTTCTCAGTAGCAGCCCCAAGTCTGGATTTGTGCCGGGTTTATTGCAATAGGCTCGCTCCTATTACATGTGACTTATATTTAAGACTGGCGCAATGTGGGTGTACTATAGGTACATCTCTGCCTAACCATTCAGGAGATACAGGTGTGATGTTATGTTATGTTTGTTGCCAACTTTCTGAATGCACCTTATTAATAAGTTTGCAAAGTCACGGACGGCATACTATTATAATAACTCTCATATTGGTGTCATCTTCAGAATCTTCCCGTAATATCTGTTTACTAATTACGTCTATCAGACCACCCCCCCCACTTCATCCCGCTCACGGCACGGTATGAGCTCCCTCATGCATATTCATAAGGCTCGGTACACACTTGCGACCGACCAGACCTTGCAGAAGTCCGTTCATGTCCGTAGTATCTACAGCTTTAGGTTTATACTTCTATATGTTCAGAGCCCTATTGTTTTCGTGATCTTAGGATTCTTGGGTACGTTGGGACTATGAAAACCTTGCCGATACTTAGCACTTTACTTACCAGCTCCAAAAAGGCGAAGGGTCTCAATTCCTCTATATACAACAAATGAATTAATGCATATATCATGAAAATTGTATTTTCAGAATCGCTTACTTCTGAATCGATTGTCATTTTTAATAAATAGGTTTTTATTATTACGTAAATTACAGTCACAGTTGTGCTTTACAGTCAAAACAGACCAAAATGCAAGAAGTAGTATTTTTTTTTTGTTTTATGTTACAAATGGTGACGTCAAAAAACTGACCTGTCAACAACGGAAACGGTAACTTAATGTTACCGTTTCCGTTTTTGGGCCGTTTTCACTAACACTAGGAAACACCAAAATGAAAGCCTACACATTATTAGACTGTTAGATTTTCAACTTTCGATTAAAATTCAACAGTGCGCTCTCATTTAGGCAATCCTTAATTTTTTTCAAATACACTTTAATTTCTAAAGGCAATAAATAGGGTCGCCCTCTATTATATCATCCTAGCGTTTTCCCAATTATGTTGGGGTCGGCAACATAGAGCGACTGCCTACCTAACCCCACAACCCGGTAAAACGATACCCCTTGGTAAGACTGGTTGTCAGACATTCGGGCTTCTGACGACCCGTAACAACTGTTAAAAGAAAAGGACGTTCAGTTTTCCCGAATTTGAACATTTTCCGAGAAACTTTCCCAATTTTCTTCTCTATAAAAACCTAATTCGGACTATTACGAACATCATCGCAATCTCAACCTCATTGCTGATAACTTCGACATTATTCTGTTGCGCTATGGGTGAATTTGAAAGAATAGCTAGCTATAGAATTTGTTATGGTACAAGCAGTGGAACTATTGAATTTTTAAGTGTAAGTACTACAATATCGCATGGGGTCTAGCCTGTAAGGATATTTGTATGTTTGGAGTGAATAAATAAATAAATTTTAAAACAAAACATAGCCAAATTTATGTCAAACTGTTCTCAAGTGAGGTGCTTACCAACGAACACCATTTCATTTTTATTTATATAAAGACAATCATTAGATAGAAAATTCCACAAAAAAAATCAACAACTTTTACAAAAATGCGCACAATTGCAAAAGCCATTGAACCAAGCGAGGGAAATTGATAATGATGGCAATATTTAATACGAAAAAACAGGCGTAGGGAATAATTAAAAGATAATCTACCAACGAGTGGAGCGAGAGAAACGGCCCGATCGAATGGAGACCGAAATGTTGTAATTTCAGTATCCAGATGAGTATTGTAAGGGAGTTTATACGCTACTATGGATTAATAATTAATCAGATTATTATTTTTTCCATAGATAAATAGAAAGAATATAATTGAATTGTAATTACAATAACAAAAATTGACACCTTTCGTCAATTGTCAATTTGCCGTGTTATATCCATTTCATACAGCTGTCAAAGAATGGCAGCTGGGATTTGAATATACGGATAATTAGTCAATTAGCTTAAGAATTAGTTTCCCTGTACTTTAAACTTCGTTCGAGTGTTATTATTTAGCCAACATTGGTACAACGTTCTTAGCAAAACTGAAACTCTGGATCGCGGACTGAGTGAGAGCAAGACTGAGCGGCGGGGAGGTTTCGAGGCGCCAATAGTTTAGATATTTCTTTTAACGGCGTAAATAAAGGTAATAAAAAAAAAAAACATATCTGCTTTATTATATTTAGTTCAGTTATTATGCAAAGTTTCATGGTCTAATTTATTAAAAGTATTTATTTAATACCAGCGGTTTATTATTCGGTTTGGAGGTAACTTTGTTATTTTTTCTATCGAGATATTTTTTTGGAATCGTGTTTTCGTCACACATAGAACTTAACATTAATCCTCAACTTTATCGTATATTTATTTCAAAATTAATGCTGAAATTACTGCATTTCGATATAATGGAGGATCATGCAAGGTGAGGTATTATAGACTCTTAACGAATTATGCTAAAATAGGAGCCTTTTTGGCATCTCATAATTTGTTAGTTTGTTAGGTTTAAATGCTCCTATTTTACTGTTTGTCTTTCCTGTGCATGTACCAAGTAAAATATTTTTCTTTCTTAAATATTACTGCTCTAAATCAAAGCGGTTCGCTTCCACATTAACGTCCGTTAAACTCATGAGCAGGGTACTTAACAGGCGGTCCATATGCCCGGAGGCTCTCATTAAAATTTCAGCTTTCCTATATGAACACCATTTTGTGGCGGTCGCGTATAACTTGCTTTTATGGAATAATCGTGTCTAATATTATGTTTCCTTGTTTTTGTGATTGCTGAGTGACGGAATAATAATTTTGTAATGTTATAATACCACGCCTGTATTCCCCGATGGGTTGGGCAGAAGTGTCTCGTAGACTGTCCATTCTATTCTAGGTGCATGACATACTCGTATAATTATACAGGAAAAAATTTGAACCACTGCGCAATTTTTTTTTGGTGGTTCAGTATCAGTAATAGAATACATTTCCACAATTTTTTTATTTTTTTTTTATTTTATCCGACAGATTTTACGTCCTAAACTTAAAAAGTATACACATATTGTAAAACATTTTAAAAGAGTAACGGTGGAGTTTCTTGCCTATTATTCTCCATACGATACTACCTTTTGGAAGGGGCGACTAGAACCAATTCTATATTCTTGTTAATTTTGACTTTCAAAAGTGCCTTTTATGTGCCTATTTGAAATTAATTATTTGACTCTGACTTTGACACTCATATTTCGACAGTTATGTTAAGGAGCCGACACAATGCCATTAACAGAGGAATTACAGACACCAACAGAAAGTGTAAATAGAATATAAATATAAAAAAGTCACTACTACTGAGGTATTCATACATACATACATAAACTCACGCCTTTTCCCATGGGAGCTGCCAGAAATTACAGAACGCACCTGCCACGATCCTTACATACCTACTCCGTTTTTTATGAAAAAATCCCAATAATACTGCTTAACCTTTTTTTTTTTTTTTTTTGGGTGGGAAATCATCCAATGACTTCTCCCGCTCTGGGCGGAGCGGGAGGGCGTGTCAGACTTTTACTGACTAAAACCCACCCGTGTTCCTTCCCTTGCCATGCCAGGGGCCACGGTTTCCCCTTAGGACTACCCGCAACCCCGGCGGGAATAATTGACAATACTGCTTAACCTGGGAATTGAACCAAGGAAACTACGCTTAGCAGTCGCAATACAATTCATGAGAAAAAAAATTGTGTCACCCTATGTAAAATGTCTGTAATTTTTATAATGTACATAATAAAGAGTATTTCTATTCTATTCTATTATATAATATTGTTATATTTTTTCTGTCTCTTTAAAAAAAACGAAGTAATAGAAAAACAAGTATCCGGCCCCCCGTAGTTTGAATTATATCCGTCATATCCATACGCCTAAGAGACAGCCATTCACGTAACGCAGGCTTTTTATCGAGAATCACTTAGTGGGGTGCGAAAAATGTGCTCGTCACTAGTAATGTGCCTTAGACAAGTTGATTTAGTCGATTTTCTTGATTTTATATTTTGAAAACACTTAAATACAATAAACAAGCTAAAACTAAAATGGAAATATATGTACAAGTACATAATAAAAAATAAAAAAGGGTAAAAGGGGCTCATTGGGTATCAAATAATTCTTCCGCATCGCTGTCAACGGGAAAAGTGCTCAAAAGGCTGGCAGTATTGCCACCTTGGATGGCGTGTAAAAGTAGGCCAGCCCTCTGGTCACCTGAAGAGTCGACCAACCTCCTGGCGATGTCCCGAAATACTCGATGGACACTCGGAACCGAATTTAAGGCCCTAGTGTTTCAACCCAAAACAGCTCTAACATATTATAACATCGCTCCTCTATTCCCCGTTAGGCAGAGGTGCGTTCTACCTATACTACACCTACATAAGGCCAATTATGTTTAAGTTTCATGTAATATGGGCCAACCTATTGACATCAACTGGGCCCAAATCCGGCCTCCGAGCTGCAACTGAAAGATTACAACGTGTAGGTACTTAAATAATAATATTGGGTTTCTAGAACTAAATTAATTAGTTTTTAATTGTTATTCTTTTTTATTAGCTGACAATTGGACGCTGTGACGATCCTGACTTGGTTTATGAAAAGCTTTAGGTGGCTCATCCCTTATAATTGAAACTGCACTAAGGTTGAAACTATCCAACTTTCACATAGATAAATAAACCTTGTCGTTTTAAGCCATGCAGGTGACATTCCTCTTTAGGATGATGAGGCAATTAAGAGGCCAACTATACGCACCTTTGTCACTTTGTTGACTTAACAACACAAACCAGTAAATGACTACAGTGCGTGCACGAGAATGAGATTAATTCCATAATCCGGTGTAATCGCCTAATTCCGTAACAGCTCTGCCCGTGCCTTAACCACGCCTTCTAACTATTAATTATTATAACAGGAATTTACATTGTTAGTAGATTATCCAATATTATTAAAGTGATAAGCAAATGTATCTATGAATTATTTTACGTTATGCATAATGTATTAAAAATGTAAAAAATAAAAATATTATTTGTTACAAATTAAATAGAAATGGACTGCTTTGTTGTTCTAGTGGTCGCCAGTCAGTGATACCCAGGCTGGGAAAAGTTTTATTAGGTTTTCTCAGAAGCAGTCAGGAGAATATATAACTGGCGAAATGCGGGTATAATAAGATACACTCTGCCTAGCCCTTCGAGGATTACAGGCCTAATGTTATGTTATTTAGTCTGAAGTCGAATACACCAAAATCCCATTTTACTTTCCAAACTCTTTAGTCGATATTTAGCTAACGATGAATCGATTGAACTGTCGACGCACATCACTAGCAACATAACGCTCCTATGCGTATATTTAAGGCCCCCGACACTTTTTATAATGTTATCACGATGTTAGAGCTGGGCCCACATAACTTATGAATGGGTATCACTATGCTTCACTGGTTCGGACACGGTGAAAGAAACCAGCATATGACTTTTATATCTCATATCTTGACTGTTGTTTTTTAACGTCAGGGTGTCAGGGTACATACTGCGTATATCAGGTCATATTTAAGGGTGTGGCAGGTACACACCATCAAACAGAATACAATATACTTTCTCAATTAGTTTAAGTATTTTGTTTAATAAAAAAATATGGAAAAACTTCACAGTTTTTTTTAACGTGATTCCTCAACCATACTGCGCAGCACGAACGGCTTTGCAGTTAGCAGACGTACCTCCCTTTTTATACAATTATACATAATATTATATAATTTACACTTTCTCATCTAAAGGTACGCTAAACTATGAATGTATTCCTCTATCCTGCAGATTTTATAACAGACTTCCAGGTTGTTTAAATTAAAATACTACTGTGAGGCTTCGTCAAAACTTATGTATTTTTCTTACTTATGTTTTTTTCTTACATTGATACGTACTTATGTTTTTTTGTGATACAAATGTTTATATCGACTGGAAGGTTATTAATAATAGTTGGAACTAAAAAAATAACTATAATAGTTATTACAAGTGGCACACAACACAAGTGGGCACACAACACATACAAATCTTCTCATATTATTGCTCTTTTGGGATCTTGTGCGAATAATATTGTTTTTAAATTCACCACTACAATATTCTAAGGCTATTGACGACTCTACCCTTGATATAAATAATTTGATCTAAAATATATATTTTTTATAATAATATTATCTTCTGATCTATATTATCTGTTCTCATAAAATCACAATACAGACCGTTCTCGTAAAAATAACAACAATAAAGGAAAAACGAGAGAATACCTCAAATAAATCCAATACACAATAATTCAATTCACAAATCAAGGAAAAAGCGCAATATTCCTTAAACGCGCCATAGCATTCAATCTTTGTATGGGATAAGTTGTGCGGTACGAAAATTGAGGATTCTTTCTTACATAATAAATAATAGAATGTCACTCGTAAATACAGGGTGTAACATAACCCTTCACGAATCCGTGATCTACGCTGTCTCTTCATTAAACTAAGTAACTTTGCGCAAAAATAATTGCTGGGAAACGACTTTTGATCCCTGCAGGCGATATTTGTGCTGATAACCCTTTATAAACATTCTCTTCCTATCAAAGAGTTTCAAACTTAAACCACGGAATTTAAAGAGAGCATGATTTCATATCTATCGGAAATAATACAATTTGCATTGCTGCTACGCCGTAGCAAACGTAACACTAGTGCTACGCCGCCCGTAGCAAACGAATGTGCTACGCATCTTATCATAGCATTCGAAGCTACGCTAGCAAAATGATGAACCGCGTCGGAACATTTTGTTTTGTTTGTGTCCACATGTCTTTATTACATTTCTACAGTTTAATTAATCCACAATTTCTACTGATATCTTAAATGCTTAAATGTCTTCTTATACCAAAACAAGGCAGTAATTTTCGCAAGCAAAACCAAAAAAAGTGTCCCCTATTTCCAAACCGTGACACGCCATGGGGAGTAAACGAAAAACCCACAATGGGCTCTTTATCGTAACCGAACCACATGTTTTTATGGCATCCCGGGCCGTTATAAAGTCCGTACGAAAGAGAAAGTTATTTATTTGTTCGAGCACTTTGCCAGTCGCGGAGTTGACGGCTGATTCGGAAGAATATCGTCTTATGTATTATGTTAGTGGAACGGGTTGGTAATGTAAGTTACCTTGGGAGATTGGGTAACAGTTTATGTTATGAAGATTATGTTTGTGTCTTTATTTTTTTAATGGGTTGATTAGGGTAACGATGCGATTGTCGTTTTAAAGGTAGCAGATTCTATTCCCGCACCGATATATTACTGAACACTAACCATAAAGGAATTTCATTCCCGTTTTGAGAGCAGTGGTGATGAAATTATTTACACACAATAAAGCGCCTACCTGGGTTCGAACCCACGACCTACAACTCATAACTCAGGGCCACTGGGCGACCACTACACCACCGTGTAACCAAACCATAAAACAATTTTTTGCTGGCAACAATTTCCCAACCAGGAGTTGGGACCAATTCCTGTTCAACAAATTTACAGAAAAAAAAAAACAATGTTCCAATTTTTTTGATAGTTCTAACCCAACGTTCGTCCATGTTGTTTATGTGAATAGTTTATAAGGCAGCGACCCGGCACAGTGTCGGTAGACGTTAGTCTTCGTGCACGGCTCCCTAAAGGCACGCCGTGACGTTTCACACGTGTACCTGACGTACCAACCTAATGTTTTGGTGGTTTTTTGAATGAAAAGTTCTTTAACATTGCGCTTCGTATGTCTACGAAGGGTTAGGCAGAAGTGAATAGTACACCCATTTTAACTGTTATTAATAATTTAACTTAGTTAGCTTAGATGTCAACTTTATTGTGCTTACTGTGGTCTCCTATAAGTGAAGGAGTACAGGGTAATCTGTCAAACTTGTCAAAAAAAATCCTAAATTGATTGTATTTTTGACAGATTACGAATGCGAACGTTCTTAAAATTACGAGAATCGCCCCTCAATAGTTTCCCATTATTGGGTCATGTATTGTTTATGTGTGTTCATTGTTGTCATGTCTTGTGTAGGTATATATCTACTATTTTGTTGGAGATCCTAAATAAATAAATGGGTACTTCGCCAGTTATGTTTTTTTTAGTTCCATGTCCGACATAGGCGAATGAATTGCCAGCAACCGAGCGCAAATCTAAACGTCATTGGGATAAAATTTCCATTATGGACCATCGATTTGGAAGTTCATATTTTTTATGTAGATAGTACTCATAAATAGAAAGCTTTTTACCAATTTTCAAGTGACGGAAATTCACGGTTTACGAGATATTTTTTTTAAAGTTTCCATTCAAATTGGAAAATAGCACGCCATTTGCATATTTTTAGGTTGGATAAATTGTCATAGTAGACGTCAAAGTTGACATTTCACGTTCCGTTCACCGTAGAGGTTTATTTTATTCAATTTTATGTCATATTTTTTACTTAATAAAATATTATTTTCACTTATTCACATATTAAATTTGGTGTGTAATTAAGGTGCACAATAACCGTGCTGTATTAAGCAATTACATTGACTTTTTTACACAAAAAATTACGAATTTTTGTTTACAATGTGGAACGGAACGTGAAGCGACGCCATTTTGCGTCTTGTTTTTATTTATTAGCCGTCAGTGTCAGTCATTCTCGTGTTTTATTTATTCTCACTCTATGAATATCCGAAAAATACCCAAAACCGAATCAGAGCACCCCACTTTCCACGTGTTCTTGTCTGCCCTACCCCTAGAGTGTATTTAAAAAACCGGAGGCGCGGAGGGAGAGCAGGCCTCGCCCGCTGTGACGAAGCGCGGGAACCATGCGAGGTGGAGCGGCTGAGGCTGGTCGCCGAAGGCGACCAACTAGCCGAAGCTGCGGAGCCGAGCATGAGTGACCGTGCTTCGGCACGCAAGGGCGGAAGGGCTGCTCTTCCCGCAGCGCCGGAGATAAGGCGGAGTCAAACTGGGGGGAATTTTTGTTCTAACCTAAAACACTTTAACCTTGGTTATCTCCATAACCATAGGGTTCCACGGAGTGGGGATGGTACAGGGGTTATCCCCTTTCACCCCCCTTCCCCTCCCCACGCCATAAATCGATGTAACCTAACCTAACCTAAAAAACTTTAACTTTGGATATCTCCATAACCATGGGGTTCCGTCAGGTGGGAATGGTACAGTGGGGTAGCCTACCACCCCCCTTCCCCCTCCCCCCCACACCGCCCCCTAAATCGATGGTCCATAATGGAAATTTTAACCCAAGGTTACAACAATAATAACAGTTAATGAAGTAATTCCAACAATCTCAGACATATGACCCGAATGTCAACGATCAATGTAAAGTACAAAGCGTCTAAGCTTAATGAATACTGCCGAAAGTTACAAACACCAATATTTGGTTACCGCTTCGCGCATGTTAACAAAGGTGGCATATTATATTAACCGAAACTGAACTTGAGGAAATTTATTACAAAAGCTGCAAACTCACCTTCACTGTGACACTCTCGATGGGAACCTACCATATTTTCAAACAATATTCATTGCTGCATTTATTCAAAACAAAACTTTACCTAGCGAACAAAACCAGCATTGGATTGTATACAGGGTGACAAAGTAGGGTGACAATGATTTTGTTCTGTTTCGGGTTACGCGCTAAGTATGAAGGGGTGCTAACTTTGGACAGGCCGTCGGCTGCATCGTCTTGAGACGGCACACGAATGCAAGTTACAACTATGACACATTGTTGCGATATTAGACGTCCCACCTCCAGCTCTTATTACCTTTGTGTCTGCTATTCGAGAAGGAGTTAAGAAAGCGCGAGAAAAAAGATGATCAGGTAATCTTTTTGTAGTTAATGGTGTGAAAAAATCACGATATTTTAAAAGAGTGTATATTTTATTTAAAAACAAGGTTACTATTTAACAGACAGTGTGCACGATGGTATTATGCTTCGGTAAAAAAATACGAATTAAAATAGAAACTTTCATCCCCTTAACCCCTTTAAGGGATGAATTATTTTCATTAAATCTTCCTTATTGCTCACTTTCGTTATATGGGTAAAGAACGCTTGTCTGTCATTGTTTTTTTTATTTTTTTTACATAAAATAAAACTTGGGACTATGTTACAATTATTAGCTGTTAACCGCTTAGTTGCCATATTGACCAATCTTATCAAATTAATTGATAATTGGCATAGAATATTATTTATTTGTGAGTATACGGTTGATACATAAAATAAATGCCGTCCTTTTATCGTTGTTTTAAAGGAAATGCCTGATTAAAACTTCTCAATGGCCGGTCCTCTATCAGAGAAAAAAATTGCAAAATTGCTTCAGCATGAAACAAAAAGGATTATAAAGGCTGAATATAGAACTACTCGAAAATGTTTTACCGTAGCCATTAACGTTAGAGATTATTTATTGGCCTATTTAGGCCTCCTTTCTGGCCACATTGAGGAAATCGCGATAACCTTACGCCGTCATAACTCTGAAAATAGTTCGGAGAAAAATGGCTGTACTACGTAAAAACCTTTTTAAATATGTAACGATTTTTGTAAAAGTTTTGAATTTATTAATCTTCATCTACTAATAATGCTTTTAACAAAAATAAAACGCACAGAAAACTGTTTTCTGTTCCAAAACAAACTCTAAACTCATTAAAATATCTTACTTAAAAGTAATGTCTGAACTATAAACTTAAAAAAGCTATGAAAGTTAATCGCGCATTTGCGCTAACAGATTTTCAGAATGCAACTGCAAAAATTATCGCCAAGCCTAATTAACATTTAAAATGTACACCCGTTTTAAATTCATGAATTTTACGTTTTGAAAAAGCTCAGACTTGTAAAAAAAAATAAGTTTGTTTCCACAGCAGTGTGGAACACAAGAAAAATCTTGCTTTGTTGCTACACTCAGACGGTCTACTGTTTACTAATTAATGTTGCCCGCATGTTAACTGGTAGGGTTGCCATGATAACTAAATAGACTTTTTATTATTATAAAAAAGTACTTGCTATGTCTGTATGTTTGAAAGATGAAACATAAATTCTGATTAACTAAAAGAAAATCGATGCTTAGCCATCACTTTTTAAAGTAAATTATATAAAAAAACATAATTATTTATAAATATCGCTCTTAACGAAGAATGGAGTTGGATAATTAACCCCGATTGCAAGTTGCAACGTAATATAAATACCTCGTTTCTATTTTTATGTTGGCTTGATCTCGTCATCCAACGCGCATCCATACTTGCCTTCAAGCATCGATGCCTGTTCTCGCGGCATGAAATTTGACTGAAAAAATGTAATGAGCCTCTAGAAACCGAGGGTTATTATTTTGTAAATAACCTAATTTATGGTAAAAGATTAAGATGGTGATAAAACGAAATAATGGCCACGCCAAAGGCCGATTTTAAACTGCCTCATCCAAAAAACCATTTGAAGCGTATGTTTAATTTATAGATATCATCACGCCTTGTTTCCCCGAAGGATTGGGCAGAGGTATACCTACAGTATACCCACATTTCGCCAGTTATGTTTAAGTCCCTTGTAATAGGGGGCGAGCCTAATGCCAAACATTATAAATTATCAAACATTCTCACAAAGCAATTTATTCTGCAAAAGTCCTGCCCTACTCATGGTGTCCGTACAACTTTCCGCACGCCCGTCTGTAGTTTGTGCTGTTTATTTGTAATTACTTGATGCGTTTTGGATTGGAATAAAATCTGTCTCCGCGCCCGCCATTATGGAGGGTGTGCGGTTTAATTGTCGGAGCTGATGTGTTTAACATAACATCACGCATTGTTTCTCCAAAGGGTTGAGCAGAGGTGTAAGTATAATGCACTCACATTTAGGGGGCGAGCCTAAATTGCCACAAATCCTGACTAAGGGCTGCTGCTGAGAAATTCCAAAACTAAATAACTTTGCCCGTCCTGGGAATCGAACCCAGGACCACATGTTCAGCAGTAGCGCTTTCGACCACTAGACCAACCAAGCAGAATGATGTGGTGATGTGTTTAAGCTAGTTTTAAAGATGGCTTACATTTGATAGATGTTTGTTGGATTGACTTCTTATTATCTGTTGATGAGTGTAGATTTATCGGTTGAGTTGAGTTACCATGAGCTTATCAATCGTCATCCTGAAAGAGCCTCGTTGAGAGGTGAAACACGTGTCGATTTCTTACAGGGTTAGGAATAGTTAAGCGGAATAGTTTATTCGACGACTCGGTGGCGCTTCGATTCTATACTCTCTCATTCGTCCTATATTAAGATATGCTAGCCAAACTGAAGTAATCCTAAGTCAACCCTGCATTAACCTGAATGGACGTCTTAGAAGTTAAGACACCTGTATAATAAAACCATCTCCTAATTCAAACAACCTAACTCCATCCACGAATCGTTAAGCTATGTAATGTACCTTCAGTAATATAACGGTAGCATGAACCCTAGTCCCCAGGGCTTCACGACTGGAGCTACACAGATAGACTGGTGATCAGCTAAAAGGCGATATATCCAGCAAACAGTCAAATTAACCCGAACTTGTGCCAACTCACTCAGGCCCGTACCTAGCCTCTATTAAGGGGTAGCCTGAAGATAAAATTACCGGTTTTGTTTTAGCATAATTATATTCTCAGACCAATAGGCAGTCACTCCATGTAAAATATAGGTATTAAGTTACCATATTATTAGACTGGCAATCGACCCCAACATCGTTACGAGTCGTCAGAAGCCCGAAAGTCTGACAACCAGTCTTACCAAGGGCTATCGTATTACCCAGTTACTGGGTTGTGGAGGTCAGATAGGCAGTCGCTCCATGTAAAATACTGGTATTCAGCTGCATCCGGTTAGACTGGAAGCCGACCCCAACATGATTGGGAAAAGGCTAGGCAGAACAAAATCGACGCCAACATAGTTGGGACAAGGCTAGGTAGATGATAATATTCTCAAAGATGGTCAGTGCAGAAATGCCGGCGATATCCAGTTTTGATAAAACCGAGCAGTCGAACTGACTCAGTAAGAGTTCCCGTACCACCAAAACTATTACAATATAATGAAACAAATTTTTCCCTAAATTTTACAAGAAAAAAATATAGATCCTATTTTAGTTAATCGTGTTTTGGGCACTCACTTGTTGATTGGTTCTTTAATACCATTCAAAAAGGTTTTACTCATAGATTTTAGCGTCTTAAAATAGATTTGCCGAGTGGTCCAAACACATCCCCTCTTCCATGTGCGAAGGTATGGCACTCGTGGGTTGCAGCTGAAAATCAGCGTCAGGTGTACACTGTGGTTTCATCTGACATGCTGAGCTGATGCCCTTTTGTCATGCTAAGAATGGCATTCTGAAAGTCATTACTGCTCGTTTTGACTGCCCTATTCAAAAACACTGGGTAAGGGTAGTTAATGGTGTTATAAATAGTAGTGTACATAAAGATAAGTACTAACAATACTAACATAATTGTAACCTAATATTGTTGCTAATATATATATACTAACAAGATATGGATTTAAATTATCAGAATTACATTATTCTATTCTATTCTATTATAAACATTGCTTTCGCTTTTCACAGTTTTAAGGTATTTTTTTGCATATTAACGAGGTTTACTAAACTAGAGG
This sequence comes from Eupsilia transversa, assembly GCA_914767815.1. NCBI lineage: Eukaryota > Metazoa > Arthropoda > Insecta > Lepidoptera > Noctuidae > Eupsilia > Eupsilia transversa. Next base: position 1,484,491 of record OU611889.1, read on the forward strand.
TAAACTGTAACCATGTCACAGATAAGTCTTGACAAACGTGTTTCTTATTTTTTATACGTGTGTTGGTAGATACAACACAGTTTTTAACTTTTGTAGCTATCATCGTTTCCATTGTAATTATGTCGATTTGTTTTTGTTCCAATTAAAAAACTTTTAATTTACTTTACTTTTACCTAAAGGTGTATTTTTTTGCTGTAATCCCAATAAACGCATTTTTCTTTCTCTCTTTCTTTATCAATACTACTACTTTGGGTCTACCTTCATCATCGTATCGTGTCATTATCCGACTCAGTGTAACATGCCCCTTAACGTAGAATGTACGTAATAACAATAACAATATCTGTACAGAGCAGTGAAAACATACATTGCTTACATACAATGTCTTACCAGCCAAGCTACTGGTACTTGTGAGAATAGGTCAAATTAAATTATCTAGCGAAACTCCGCAGACCTAGTGGCTATCGATATCTAACTACACTGCTGAGCATGAGGTCTTGGGCTCGATTCCTGGATGGAACAAAAGTGTTATTGTGTTTTTCCATCTGGAATTTAGCAGGAGTCTGGATATATGCCCGGTTGATGGCAATAGGCTCGCCACCTATTCATGGGACTATCATTAAACCCAACGGGCGAAATGTTCGTGTACCTATAAGTATACCATTGCCTAACCCTTCAGGGATGGCAGACGGAGATGACAGATGTTATGATAAGCAACTGTAGGATTTAAAACAAAGTACTAATATTCAATATAGTACGCCACGAGTCCTTTAAGTGCGCAAAAACGCTGATTTGATTGCAGTGTCGTGCACCGCGGTGCTCCCAGAAGGGATAGATATGGGTCACCTAAATAAACGCGCCCTAATGCAGGGTAGATGCTCCTGTTGCTGACTTTCACAAAAATATTATTAGTTAAATGGGCATTGAGTAGTTCAAATATTGTTTTTAAACTGAAATTACACAGCTGGGATGTTGGTATAAAAAATAAAGCGTGATTTTTGGCTCCTTGTTTCATGTTTTCTTAAAACTATTTAATAAAGAAAAGTCTGCAATGGTTTTTTTTCTATATTGGTACACGTCTCAAACGTAGGCGTGCGTGACAAGACGAGATGTATGAACGTAAACGAAGCAAAAGGAGTATATAAAGATCGTAGCAGGTGGCGTTCTATAGTTTCTGCCTACCCCGATGCGGTGGGAGAAGACGTGAGATTATGTATGTATACCTACAATATCTCAGTAGGATCATTTTAGAATAGTCGTTTTAGAACAATGAACGGGTCCCAACTGAAACTGCGTTCTAAATAACTAGACTAGAATTAAATTCTAACGTTTCTGACTTTGATTAATCACGTAGGTTATTCAGACACAGCCGCAAAGGATCCGCTTTCCTTCCTTTGCTTTATTTTCAACTTAATAAGTTCACACACAGAGTAAACAAACACAAAAGGTCCACTAGTCATAGAATAACAATCAGTCAATGATTGGATAATTCTTGGGCCTTTATTTAATCATTATGTAATAGCCACCTAAATTTTATGAAGAGTTGTCGTCATATTTTGAGGCTTCCACAGACAGGCGCGACGCGACTCCGGGAGAATAATTTCCATAAAGTTTTCATAGAAATTGTTCCACCATAGTCGCGTCTTTAAACATTTAACCACATAGTTATTTTATTTTTGTATTTTCAAATTCAAATTCAAGGAAAAGAAATTAAGCCCATTAATTAATTATTATTATTAATTATTTTTAAGGATTAAAAAATATTGAAATGTATTTGTACACAAAAAAAGGAGCCACGAACGAGTCCGACTCGCACATGAAGGGTTGAATACCACAGAACAAATTTTAAAAATAATATATATATATATATATATATATTTAAATACATTAGTAAGTAAAACACGTTTCTTAATTTTTATTGCGCGGAACCCTAGAAAGGAAGAATAAAAAGACAAATAAGTGTCTTAAAATTCAGTGTCGTTTGAGAATTTTGGGAAGTTTGTTTTATTTTCGAGTATAATGTGTCACTTCTGATCTTTTTATTGTTTGGTTTCATTTTGGTCCAATGCCGTTAGATGCATATGAATCAGACTGTGGCCTCTTTTGTTACGAATTAAATGTCTTCGGAGCTCGCTTATTCTAATTTATAATCACGATCGTGCTCCTTAGGGGGTGAGCAGATTAGCTGCTTATAATCAGTAGAATGCACAGAATGAATAAGTATCTAGTTAAGAATCCTGACTGCATGTTTAAAAGTTTATTTTGTTTGGATCTACGTTTTCGTTTGGAAACTAATAATTAAATAAAAAATCGTTTTAGTTTTTGCAATTATCAATATTTTTTGGTACGTATGCATGCTTATGATATAAGTAAGGTACCTAACTATTCGGTAAAAAGTAGATACCTCTTGATAACTCGTGATAATTTCAAGAACGACAAGCTTCTATTACTTACTACAGGTAAGTAATAAAAGCACATAGATACAATTTCTCTTAGAATCGCTAGAATTTGTTTCGTTAGGTATTTTTTTCCCTCAATTCCGATAACTGGTACGCTCACCCTACCCCATATACCAATGTGCGTCGTAACTACTGCAGGGGGTTCAAAACTGCGCAATTGCAAGCACCACGTGGACCCAAGTTCATTCACCCCACTTAATCATACCCCTACAACCTTATTCCGTTGCAATAAGAGCTATAATCTCACACATTTTTATTACCAAGTTGTCAAACAATCTCATCAGATGATTTTCAGCTTTATTACGTAGAAATAAAGATTATTTTGAATGTATTTAAAGTGTTGTGGTTAAGTAGGCCATGTTTTGTTTTGGTTAAGAATTACTACGCAATAGATGACGTCACTCATTATTTGTTGAGAGCTTTCGAAGTGGGATTTGAATATGAAGTAAATAATATAATAATTTATGTGCGCATAACTAGCTTTGAATGAATTATGAAAGTTAACGTTAATAAATCGGGCTTTGCGTAAACAATTATTATTTAGAAATGTACGTACCATTATATTATAAAGGCCCGTACACACTAGCTCGATATCGCGTGCGCGACAAGGGTAGCGCAGCTTGTTGCGATTGCGATATCGCGCCAGTGTGTACGAGCCGTAAAGGGGACGATTGAAATCCAAATGCCTACTGTGAGGAATTCAGGCATACAATACACAACAACAATACAGTACTTACATACAATACATACAATATAATGCTTCCTACTCCTCCTATTTAATATTAGGTTTGTCTTTCTGTGCCAGTACACCCAGCTTTTACCATGGATTTTTTAAAATCAAATCTCTTATAGTAACATTCGAATTATAAACTTCAAACGAACTATATTGACATACTTCTTTTTCTCAAACATGCTTGGAAATTCGAGCATTATTTTGACAACCTTCTTCGAGATAAATCGAAATTGCTGTACTGGTCAAAAACAAATGACGATGCGGCCAGCAATGTTACTATGTAAATCCATATCTGTCCTGTGTAGCGGCCATATAAATTACTATGAAAACTCATATCTGTCATGTTATTTAAAAATGGAACTAACTTTGTACTTCAACACATAGATAACCAAGGAGGTAACTTATCAAAGATAGCATTTCAAAACTATTTCTCTTGATCTTTTACCAGAGCTCCTTAAGTTCTGAGTTGAGCTCCGCGATTACTGACAATTGCTTGCACTGACTGGACAGGTCCACTCAAATCTGTGTGGTTCTTTCCTCAAAATACCATTTCAGACACTAATCTACATGGTCCTCATATGGCCTGACCAAGATTATGTCTGGACTTTAAAAGAGACTGTGACCTCTGAGTTTGTTTCGGCCTTTCTTCTCAGAGTAGTCAGATAGGAAACGCCGACCTCATCTAGCTTAGCTCTAATATTTTTTATATGACGTGTAAAAGTGATTCCGATATCCTATTTACAGAATAAACAATTTCATTTCATTTAGTAGGGTCAACCCTACACAATGTTTATGAGAAGATAAAGTAGTGTATGAAACTGCGCATAACTAGGTATTAAAACACTCATGTGATACTATTAAAAACCTCGGTTTAATACCCCTCATTATGCAACAGTTTCATAAACTACTATTATTCTATTGACCCAGTACCATTAGTAAAATTATCTTAAACAGTCGATACAGGTAGTAAGAAGTCCAAAAGTCTGACAACCAGTCTTACCATGGGGAATCGTTCGTATTACTCAGTAACTGGGTTGTGGAGGTCAGATAGGCAGTCGCTCCATGTAAAATACTCGTATTCAGCTGCATCCGGTTAGACTGGAAGCCGACCCCCAACATAGTAGGAAAACGGCCAGGCAGATTGCTTTGACCTAACACATACAGAAAACAAAAAGAAACAAGCTTCGAACTTATAACACCCATCTTTTAAGACGGGCTTAAAAAGCAGAATAACGTTTTGAAAAGAAGGTTACCAAAATGTTACCCCTATGCTTCACATTCCCCTCCTAGATCTACTTCAAATATTCTTCATGCTTATCAACTCTACCCACCAATTGAATTAAAAAAGCGTGAACAAGACTAAAAAAGCGTCCAAAATGTATCTTCAAAACCTGAACAAACACTTTGCATCAAGTATCCCTTTCTTAAGGGGAGGTCTCAATACCTACTGATAAAGCGACAGAAGTTTAAATTATAAAATGTCTAAGTAAAGGGACATTGTTTGGTTGGTGGTAGGGCTTGTTCTACGTCCGCCTGGCTAGCTACTACCTTATGTCTGTCGCCATAACAACAATATTAGCAGCATTGTTGTGTTTCGGCAGTTAGAGATAAGATAGCCAGTCCGCTATTGATTCCGGATGAAGCCCGCTTCCACCTTCGGCCCGATCATCACTTACCACCAGGTGAGATTTAGGCCAAGAGCTTCGCCGCAGTGGTAAAAAAAAGTCTAATCCGACTTATGTAAAGGACATCATTCAGGCTTCGAACATTTTGTACCCAAAAATCAAAGTGCCGGCCAGAAAAAAAAAAAGCTGTTTTCATATGGGAATTAACATTTTGAACATTTTTTAATACTACAACGAAAGTCTACACTTAACCCCCAGGCTGCTATTTGAGTTTGAAAGTACCAAAAATCATAAAATTATTTTAAATGTTTTAGATATAACGTTTAAAAAAATACCGAGTTTTAATTGAAAATAACATCGTTTTTTGTAATAACAAAAAGCATTTTGGCTAGGCGAACCTTTTTTTTTTTTGGTCCGGGGTGGAAAATCCTCATGGATGTCCCCCGCCCTGGGGCGGGCGGAGGGGTCTGTCAGACTCTTACTGACTAAAAACCACCCCGGTGTCCCATCTCACACCGAAGCCGGGGGCCGCGGGAATGAACAAATCTTCCGCAACCCCCGATTGGTCCTCGGGTCAGGGGGGAGTGAGGTGTTAAACTCCCCCCGCGCCGTCTAAGGCTAGGCGAACCTAACCTAACCTTACCTTGCCTATCTAAACCAAACCTAACCTAACATAATCTAACCTAACACTGATAAACTGATCTTAGATTTTGAAGGTCACATGGAACTTCTCAATCATAAAAAGCATTTGCATAATCTTGTGATTAGGTAATTGTACAAAAGATTAACAAAAAACAGCTAGTTAGGTTAGGCTAACCTAACTAAACCTAACAGTGTTCAACTGATCTTAGATTTTGAAGGACACATGGACCTCCTCAATGATGAACAGCATTTGCGTATTCTTGTGATTGGGTAATTGTACAAAAGATTAAAAGAAAAAAGCTAGTTAGGTTAGGCTAACCTAACCTAACAGTGTTCAATTGATCTTCGAAAAAGTATCTAACTTATCAGACATTTCAAATGACACCGGTTTCAAACTTGTTGGAGGGTGGGGACGTCCTCCAACAGTCTTAAGATACATTAATTATGTTAAAAAAAAAGAAAAGACAGAAAAGATTTGCTGTCTTTTTCAATTACAAAGTCGATAGGATTTTTTTGTGATAAAAAAAGCTTTTCGGCAAATATGTGTTTATTTTTTAACAAAAACCATTGTTTATACATATATAGATATGGTTATCTTAATCATAAAAAAATAATGATACGATACAAAAAACTAGACTCTCGAACTGATACATAACCACAACAATAATGAGAACGCCTCACCAAGAACGTCTCGAGAAATATCAGTGACAATAGTAATGTTCAACTTAATAGTGAACGTAAATGTACAACTTATTTTTATTAACAACCTAGCTACCTATACGTATGTCTTTCTTTCTTCTTTCTTCAATCATTGAAGAAGATGAATGAAGAAAATCCATTGTATTGGTTATTGAACAGTGGGGATGTTTTCATAGTAGCTATGTGCTTTACTGATAGCATGAATGATATCGAATCGTGTGGCTATGAACTCCACATTCCAACTACTTACCGGAACGCTAGTCAGCTTACAACAGACCAGGCAAATAAGTCTTGATTGATCACGATATTTAGGTGGGTTGTAGAAGCAGTGAAGGTTTAGGCTGTTGTGACAAACATATTTTAACCGTGCACTACATCACATGTTTTATCATTCTAAAATCGCAGCGGCCATAATAAACGCCGTTTATCGTGTCGCTGTTGACAACAGACTCGCTCCTGAGATTGTTACCATAATTCATTCTAGAAAGAATACCTCCAAGCTTTTGCACGATAACGTACATACGAAAAACGTTAACAGGCAGAGAGTGCCTTTTGTAGCCATGAAAGGAAATCTTCCTTAATTCATAGGGTTTTCTACATTTTTCAGAGGAGGACGTATTTCTGTTTGTGCTAGGGAGCTATCATACTAAGCTCACCAGCAACCCAACACCTAGTCGTAACCGATGTCCTAAAGGAGCGGGCCCAGGAACGAGCCCTGTGGAACACCGCACGACATTTCGCGCCGGTCCCCGCCCCTGTAAGTGACACATTTCCGAGAAAACCTAACCTAACCTGAGCGAACCTAACCTTTCCTAAAAGTGCCCCATACGGGCGCGAGATGCGCCGCGGCGTGGCGCGTAGATTTATTTGCAAACACAATGCAATAAATGGTTACAATACATCATTTCAGCCGAAAAACGTCCACTGCTGGACATAGGCCTCCTCGAAGCATCGCTACTTCAACCGGTTCTGTACTTCTCCCATTCAGCGGATTCCTCCGGCCTTCTCCAGGTCAACGATCCACCACCACCTTAATAGGCCTTTTCCAACGTTACGTCTTCCGGTACGCGGTCACCACTCCAGACCCCCCCTTCCCTCCCTTTGTGTAACATTGAGTCTTCAAATGAGGCCCACTGTGGGCGACCACGTTTCAGTGCCATAGGTCATTACTGGCAAGGCACACTGGTCACGATACATTAAAATGTAATGCTCTAAAATATTTAAGTCGAAGTATGTTTTTAAGTATTTTTAAACTTAAATAGCGGCGGAAGGGTTAATTGTATTCTCTCGTTGTAATAGTAAAAAATGTTTAGGGTGTTATTTCCCATAAGAAAACCGTGTTTTTGTCTTCTGGCCGGAATTTTTGGGTACAAAATACTCTAAACCTGAATGATGATTATATCATTAGTATCTACCCTTTACACCTTAGTAGACCGTTTGAACAATAGCTGTTTGCGTCTACGAATGTTCAAAATATTGTTGGCAAAATTATGATTTTTTTGGTACTTTCAAACTGAAATAGCAGCCAGGGGGTTAATTGTAGACTTTTATTGTAGTATAAAAAAATGTTCAGGATGTTATTTCCCATAAGAAAACAGCAATTTTTTTTTCTGGCCGGCACTTTTATTTTTGGGTACGATTTGAATGATGTCCTTTATAAATATCTAGCTGACGCCACAGACCCTTGTCCTGTCCAAACAATACTCGTTGTTCATACAAAATTCCCATAGAAAAAAGGACTTTTCAGTTTTTCCAATTTTGAAATTATGTTCGTTAGTAAGCGCATAACTTAAGAACGGCTGGACCAATTTGGATATTTATTGTTTTTTTTTAATAATCGTAATATTCCAAATCAGGTTCTTAAGGTAACATTTTTTTTTAAAGTTGTCGGGAAATTTTGAAAAACCTAAAAGTGCATTTTGTATGTGAATTTTGTATGAATTATTCTTCGTCGTCCGCTCGCGAACTTTTCAAAAACAGAACAACCGAGCCTGTCAAAAACAGATCAAGTGTGGAAACGGGACTAACTGCTTGAGATGGTGGTCCTTACTATATGTAATTTTCGAATCACCAGAGCCTACATTCTTGACGATCACGGTTCACTCTTGCTCTGGTCAACCGATTTTTTTTATTGCCAGATAAAAAAAAAATGTTCTAAAGTTATGCGTATTTTCTGTCTGTTTAGCAGAACCAACCTTTAAGTGCGGCGATGAAATCTCCACTATTTGCTGTGCCTGGCGCAAGCATGTTTGTCGACGACGATTGAAACGCCTTTGATACGAAGCGTCAATGTTTGCTTGTTTGTTTGTTTGTCTGCGTATTTCTTATTTTCGGGGCATCTTCGCAAATATGAGGCTGAAAGTGCTGGGAGTTACTAAATACAAAAATGTGGATGGATCGTTTTTAGGATTCTGTAGTAAACAAGGAACCCTTATAGTTTCGCCATGTCCGTCTGTCTGTATGTCTGTCTGTCCCCGGCTTAGCGCAAAAACATGGTCTACTATACATTTTGTATGGGAGAACATGTTTTTCAACTACAATGTTAAGTTTGTTCTTGGGATAAGTTCATCCCAACTACGGAACCCTTCATTGTGCGTGGTCCGACACGCACTTGGCCTGTTTTTTTATATTTCTTCGGTTTAGTTTATATTTGTAAGTTGTTTGAGTTGTTATGACTGGAAGTTACTTGAAGGAGCCAGTAACCGTAAGCGAAAGGGTTCAGCTGAGTAATTGCATAACACACTTACAATGATGGCAATGGCTTTCATTTTGACTGTTCATTCAAGCATATGAAACAATGGATTAGCAATTTTCTTCAAAATCTTTCGGATTAATATTGAAAATGTGTTACATAATATCATTCTCCTGCCTTATCCCAATTTATTTGAGGTCGGCGCAACATGTCTTTATCTTCCATACTTCTCTATTAGTCGTCATCTCGGTAGTCACCCCCTTCCTAGCCATATCATCTTTCACACAGTCCATCTATCGTTTATTTGGTCTTCCCCTAGTCTTATAGCCATCGACATTCATACTCAAAACTTTCCACACGACATTTTCCTCATTCCTCCGCATCACATGCCCATACCATGCCAACCGATTTCCGCACAACTTTTCAGTCACCGGTGCCACTTTCAGACTTCCTCTTATGTACTCATTTCTTATTCTATCCATTCGTGTAACCACACATCCCTCTTAGCATTCTCATCTCAGCTGCTTGCAATTGCCTTTCATTCATCCCTTTTGGGGCCCAACATTCTGATCCATTCTGGCCCAAGTGTGTTACGCAATAAGGTTGCAGATATGGTGACCACAAATCAACTAAAATATTTGTTTTGTGTAGATATATCTAATTGTTTCGTTGTGCATGTGAGAAAGCCACAATAACCGGCGAAATTTCCTACCAATTGAGAGAAGAAGAAAAAATGTTCCGAAATTGACGCCTTTAGACTGAGTCGAGAGATCGTAATCATAATGACGCGTAAACACAGGAAAACCTAATTCCTTCACCCCTGGTGGGCTTGCACCTGTAAGCCATAAGTTTAGCCAAGGTAGTCTCTATCTCTCTCTCTCTAATCAGCCGCACGATTCTGCGCATCTCTGTGTGTGTCATGTTTCAACGCAAACAATATACATAGAATATAACTAGCTAACCGGACAGACGCTGGTCTGTTTCCTAGAACTTGATCGCAGCGCCACTTACCAAGTGTGAATCTAAACCATCCAGGGATACTCAAAAACAAAAAAAAACATCAAAATCAGTCCAGTCGCTTAGTGACATACAGACATACAGAAAAATTATATACATAAAAATGTTTTACGGTCTCTAGCAATGGGATTCCCACCTTTAAACATCTCAACAGTCGATTCCCGTTATGGGAATGAGCGGTTTCTCACGCTGAATGCAGCTATAAGAAAATCTAAAAAGTGACGTGCCGTCAAAAACCGAATGCTTTTAATTAAAAACCCTAATGTGCTGTCCAGGACGCCACTCAATAGCTCCAAATAATTATATAATCTTACAGCTGTGAGCTAGGTCGTAACATAAGGGTTATCACACACTGCTATCACATTCATAAACTGCGCTATCTTTGATAAGTGTGTACGTAGGTATGGTAACAGATGCGCTCAGGGTTGCCAGTTACAGGAAAATAGTGTAAAATTCTACCGCTTTTTATACTCGTTACATGTCAGTTCTTGCCGTCCTTGAAGACCGAACTAGAGCTGTCCCATGTAATTTTGTTTGGCTATTAAATAAAACAGTTTGTTGACGTATACGGGGTTTATTATTTTTTAATGTTTCTTGAATGCGCATAACTATCACGCATAAATAAAAATAAAAATTAAGCTAGCAAACTTACCTTTTATTCTCATGGCAACCCTGTGCGCTGCGTTCCAAACACAGGGCAATGTATAAATCTGTCAGACGCGACAATCCGGTGGTATTCCCTCTGTGCGCTCATTTACGTAGCAGTGGGTAGGTACTCTTAAACAAATGTGCACAAAGTGGCGCAAAGAAAACTCAGAAAACGGGCATTCATGTTCACACGGAAATATTCTATGATTCTGACTTCAAAGCAAGAGTGAACAGGCATCTACTGGGCACGCTCTTTCATCATAGACTTCATCCATCGCTTTCCATCAGGCGTGACCGAGGTCAAGAACTGGCCCATTCCGTAATAAAAATATAAAATTGCCCAGCTTTCAACACACACACATGAATGCCAACAAACAATTGGGTATTCTCCAAAATAATGGGAAAAATCATCAAAGAAGAAAGTCTTTCCCAGAAAGGCCTTCTTCAGTCTTACCAAATAAAATACAAAAAAACAGGATTCTGGATTCGTGCCCCATATTTTTCCAATTCAAAGTCAAGAGTTTATTGCAAACCAAAGCCAAGCGCACATTATACCCGCAACGCACCGCACCGCAACGTATTTTCTTACAAAAAACTGCCTGCAGCGTGTTTTATTCAGAGAAAATGTACGAAACTGATAAAGGACGATGCTTGGATTGCAGCGCAGCTCGCCCCATTCTGTGCTAGCCTTAAGTGTGCAAATATTGGTCTTATGGTATGTTGGTGCTTATGATTTAGCAGCCTTTTGCAAGCAGTGCAATGTCAGCACATTATTTTTGCATGAATATTAAAATAAATAAATTAATGTAGCAAAACGAGTACGTAAGGATTACAGCAGGTGACGGGCTGTAGTTTCTGCCTAGCCCATGGGAAGAAGAATAGAATAGAAATACTCTTTATTATGAACACCATACAAATTACAGATGTTTATCATTAATTAAATAGAGAAATAATGTCAAAAACTCAACATTGAGAGAACATTGTAACGTTTATAAATTAGTAGACTTAGGCCCCTGAAATATGGTGTAACTTTTGTTTGTTGCAGTTGGGTTTTTTTTAAAATAATTTTCTTTATTTCAAGCTTTCTAGTTTTATTAATATAGGTATTTGGAATTCACTCGTTACTAGCTTTTATTTGATACCAATATATTTATGTTTTCCTTTTCGAAACTTTGCCCTCCCTTTTTTGTATTTACGGAATGCAATATACAGTGTGATTCTTCATAATGTGCACATATCGAAATGAGGGATTCTATGCTTAATTTGACAAACGGAAAAAATATTTAAAAAAAACTATTTTTATTTTTTTATTTGTTTTGTATTTTTTACCCCAATGTAAAAAAACGGTGTAACTTTTAAATGATCTATCGCGATGAAACAAACTCCATACCTAATGATTGGTAGTAATTAAGTGTTCTTATAAAATGAAAATTGTGGGAAAAACCCCTCCCAATTAAAACCAAAAAACCCTCAATTGAAAATAAACAGGTATTTCGTCCAAAAATCTCTTTTTTTAAATCAATTTTTACAATATTTGTAAAAAAATTGAATAAGACGAATTTTTTTAAATAAAAAAAAATGGAAAAAAAATGTATTTAGATTTATTTTTTTATTTTTTCCGTCGATAAAATTAAGCATAGATTCCCCCATTTCGATATGTGCACATTATGAAGAATCACACTGTATAAATATTATACAGTATGTCACTCCCAACATTAAGACGAATCTAAAGAAATCTCTTAAGCGTACCAAAGAAAAAGACATACATACTTTCGAAAAACATTACCCTCCTTCTGGGGCAGTCGGGTAAACAGGCGGGATGTTTAAATGTTACGTGTCTAATAAATAAAATTCTGTAATTTTTTTCGTGGCAACCCTGTGCTGTGCGTTCCGAACGCAGTGCAATGTATAAATCTGTCAGGCGCGACAATCCGGCGGTATTCCCGGCGAGCGTTCATTCGTGTGTTTATATCTTTGTAAGGCTATAAATCTGTGCTTAATTGCGTCAATGGCGTTATAGCTGTTCAATTGTAAGCTAAATGCTATTCACCAATGATTTTTTTTTGTTTGGGAAAAGTTATGGGAAGCGGAAATGTAGAAATATGTATGTCTTTGCTACTCTACGATAGTTTTCTTCTGGGTAGTTAGTATTATTGTTTTTATTTCCTATTTTAAGTTAGTAGAACACCTTCTGCTAACCCCTCATAAAATAACATATCGTCGCTGATACTGCAATTAAAAAAAACTTAGATGTGGCAAATTTTACAGGAGAAAAAAACTAAATAACTTCTGCTGTACTTATCAAATACTAACTAATCTAAAATTAGTTACTTTTGTACTTGCGCGGTATCATCCACTGTTAGTTACGCGGTATTGCAGTATCAACGACAATATATTATATCTTATTTTTACTCACAAAGTTAAATAGACTTCAGTTTTTTTTAGAATAAAAAGTGTTAGATGTTTTTTCCCGTAAGTAAGATAACGGTATTTTATTTACTGGCTTTGTTTTTTACGCCTGAGTTATGCATTATCCTGTAGCAGTACGAATTGACGTGACTGACACTTCCATCATAACACAAAATCAATTTTATGAGAAAGGTATTATGTAAAACATCCAAAATATCTGAAACCCTAATTAATATCGCACACTTCGTCGAATACATTTCTGACAACTTAAAGGAAACACTACACGGACAGCGAAAGAGATATAAAAATAAACATTATATTACCTACATCACGCCTTATTACACCGAAGGGCTGGACAGAGGTGTATCTATAGTACACCCATATTTCGCCAGTCCCATGTAACTCCCAGGACTAGCCTGTTGCAATCGACCGGGCACGAATCCAGACCCAGATCTTTCTTCCTCCTTCGTGTGGTTAGTGACTGTTGAGACCCTCTTCTCAATATCGCCGCGCGCTGGCGGCAGTGAACGAGGGGTGCGGGGACAGCGGCGAGTCAGCCGGCCTCACGGACGATCGCTCGCCCCGTCAAGACTAGTCAGCTGTTGCCCGCCTCCACGCACGGCTGCGCTTGCGTTTTTCATATTTCAATATACTTACATGTTATACAGTCCGCTCATTTTTAATTCGCTCCTATGATCTATCGTCGCGATCAGTGACTAACCTGGTGTCAGTTTTAACTTAAGACCTATGACTTGGCAGTCCGACGGTCACACCACTAGGCTATCACTGCTATACTCTGATGATACGACTCCGATATTAACAGAGATATTTATTACTTTCTTGAAAATAAGAAAAACATTTTACGCATTTATTAACCTGTAGCACAATTAATGGAAGTTTGCAGACTTAATTGGTATCAAATTAAAGGTTTTGTCCTAACAAGAAGTTTAACATAGTCGCGATTTTGTTCTATAGATCTGCTAAATGATACAGACACCCTCACTGACTGAGTCAACCTCGTACCTACAGATTTGTTTCATAATTTCATCAACCAACCACTTTTAACGACAACGGTACAGTTCTTTTACAGCCTCTGGCGGCAAGCAGACAGCAGCCTTATGTCCATGAGAATAAAGATCACTCATCCCTGTTATGCAAAATCGGAGATAAAATAACTGTAATAAAACTCTTGTCTCGTCTTGGCCCAGTCTTTACCATGTACCATAGACAAGCTATGTAAGGGCGATATATCGCTGATAATATAGTGTAACCCTACCAAGCTACGCAACAATAAAATTTGTGGAATTTCAGAAAGGATCAGAGGAATTTTTCGCATGGAAAATTATGTCAATTTCTGAAGGGATGCTCTTTGTTACCCACGTGTCTGGGTACTCTTCTACTCACCGTGTCTCCTTTTAACGAAGGTATCAGGGATCGTTTGAAATTTGACGTGACTGTGTTCTTTTTATGGATGTTTTTGAGTCAATTAACCCTTTAGTGAATCGATAGGTATATCAGTTTTCAGGGTGCTATATTACGGTCCGGATGAGTGATGTCTTGTGCACAAATACCTACGACTATGCACGTGGTTTTTGTTCCATACGGCTGGGAGAATCCGGAATGAGACAAGTGTGACTGCCACTAGGAGAGGAAATCACAAGAAACATCTTTTTTTTCAGTCTGTACTTAAAAGAATATAGGTGCAAACCGGGTTTTTAAGAAAGTGACGACAAATTGACAGTGAGGAATGATACTAGCACTATAATAATAGGAGCTGAATATGCATTTGTCTTACAAATATTAATAAGAAAGGATTTAATATTATTATAAGCGTCACTACCAACATCACACGTGTTTTAGCCGAATGGTTAGACAGAGGTGTACCTATAGTATACCCACATGTCTCTACTTATGTATAAGTCCCATGTAATAGGGGGCGAGCCTGTTACCATCAACCACCATCCAGATGTACCAAAACATAAAAAGTCACCTTGCTATCAGCATCCAACAAGAAAAAAAAAAATGCCACAGAAACCAAGCACTCTACCTCCCCGAGTCCTCAGTATTCGTCAATACATCTCGTTTTCATGAATTCTGGCTTGTAACAATAAAAATCTCACTGGTACCAATAACGGAAAGAAAATAAAAGGTGTACATAAAACGTTCAGCATGATTTGTTCTGAGATCGAACGAGTTATTGGTTCTGACAGGCGGGTGAGGGATCGGTAGCCCCCCATACCTCTGTTCTTTACATAATGTACTTATTTGTATGATTTTTGACTCGCAAAAATGTCTTTGTTGAGAAGTTGTAATGTTCAGTATAAGATCAATTTGAATCGTAGGGAAGAATGTTGTGCGTATAAAATACTAGCTTTTGCCCGCGGCTTACCCTGCGTGGAAGTCGGAAATCATTCCTCAGGGACGTAGTATGGGGATAAAAGTATATGTCCTGGCCCAGGTCATGGTCTACCCCGTGTGCTAAATTTCATGTACATCCGTTAAGAGGCCTATCACAAAATTGCGTTTTGACAGTTCGAGCAGCCGACGCATCGCACTATGTAGCAATTTGGCAGTTGTTATTACGTTAATTTTAGTTTTAGACCGTTTTTTTTAAGGATGTTCTTAATTTCTTATGAACGAAAATTCAATCTGGTATTACGTAATAATATTCATGTACGGAGGAGAAATTTTGACTAGATTCGCTTTCGGAATGTTATTTATTGCTACTCATAATAATATGCACGTAATTCAAAACTTATTCGTTATTTAAATATGTATACATTATATGTATAGGAGTCATGAAAGGCAAACTCGAGTCGCGTTGTCTTCGAAAATTCCGGAAAATGCTGACATCAAAAGGCATGTGAACAATTAAATTAAAATTAAGGCAAAATATTGATAAAGAATAGATTAGAATAAAATTAAAATCTCAATGTAATTAAAATAAACGGATGGAGTTACAAATTATAACGGTCATGGGATTAAAAAAAACAACACAACATTATTATGCTTACTATTCAAATAAATCTTAAAACAACAAGAAATAAAGATACATTTATTATTGAAAAAAAAATATCATAAATTATAATCACACATATCCATAAAAATATATACAGGCTGTTTCCTCTTTTAACACATCCCTCTTTTTGGCGACGCGTGAGTAATGACAAGTGGCATGAGCATAAATGACGATCGACCGGATTGAATGAAATGTATTTTATAAGAAAAAACATTTCCTTTACGAGGGTTCTGCTAAAAGGCAAGTGAATGAAATGTTGCATCATGACGGTGTGAAAAACAAACATTCAGAATCAATATTAATCCTCTAAAAACCATCGAAGTATACACCTGCTGAACTTGGGCATTGCCTATAGAGAGACCGTGCTTTTAAACCCGGCCCTTTAACTATAATGTGAATAATTAGTTAATGCTTAATGGGTATTCAAAATATAAAAAGATTTCAAGAAAAGATATATTCCATAAAATAAATAATCTAAGAATTCTTGTTTTTCTGGATCATTTATTAAATAAAAAATAACTCCATAATTAACAGACCACATAAACTCATGTGACAAAACATGCCATTAACTACGCACAGTACATAAGGGATAACGTAAACTTTTTTTCCGTGTAATTTGCGAGGCTTCGTTAAACAAGCCGACCAGTACATAAAGGTATATATCTAATTTCTCGGTCATTTAACGCTGACAACTTGGTACGTTACTAAACTCGCTCTTGTGTAGACAGCCTTCCAGTTTATTAGTGTCATAAAATATTTTATGAAGCCCCCTGTAGAGCGCCACAGTGGCGGTTTGGACAGTAGGGCAATAACGGGTATAAAGACGCTCAACGAAGTCGAGAGTCACTTGTACTCCTAGCCATGTATTTTATTTTTTTGTGTTGGATGGTACAACACTCTTCAGCAATCTAGTCAGAGAGGAAACCTCGGAACCCTCTGGTTACGGAGATATTGAAGGTCAAAGTGTCCATTTTTTTTTTACGAAAATATTTTTTGTCTGTTGTAACTTAACTTTAAATTCCCCAGGTACTCCTGTACCGTTGTTTTTGCGCGCTGATGTGAACGTTTATTTTTCTCACTCAAAATAAAAGTCGTTTGCCACAAATTATTTTTGCTCAATGTTACTTAATTTGATGCACAGAATGCGTAGATAGGGCTAAGTATGGGATGACCCATCTTTAAACCATGTATAATAATGTCTCTGTTTTTTTAAATAAACTGTTTCAACCGACGCGACGGTCGAACGTAGGTTTATTTCTGTCTATGGAAAGAGGTTTGACCGTCGGCTTTACTCAATATATTTATTGCTTCCAAATGTGAACTTAGACCTACCACGGTTTGAACAAAATATGATCATTGTGGACCCTATCGGGCACAGCAAAAGTAGGAGTGAGGGGAGGGGAAAAAAAAAAAAAAACTAGGTATGCCATAAGCTTCTACTCCGTTCACCTAATATACCCATTTTTTTTCGAGGCGAAAATGTCATCCGGTATATTGTAATTATTTTACAAAACTTGTACCTGTAACTTAGTTCACTTCTCGTTTCATTAATAATTAACGCAAAGATAATCCCACTACCAGCATTTAGTTTAGTTGGAAACGTTTCTAGATATATTTATACTCTAATCCTACATACAGATACATACATAAACTCACGCCTTCTTCCCATGGGGGTAAGCAGAAACTACAGAACGCCACTTTCTACGATCCTTACATACTCCTTTTGCTTCGTTTACTATAATCCTCTTTATTAATAAACGCACAAAGTGTTGTCACGCTTTACCGTCAAATGTATGGAAAGTCTGCAGTTATAACAAAAAGACAGCAGCTTAGGCTGCACGTTGAAATATCTCAAATGTGAACGCTGCTCAACGACGTCGCCCTTTCAATAGTGCAAGTATCAGTTTTCCTGCCCACCTCATGCTGTAGCCACTAGCCACCGACCACAGAGTTGGGCTCGTGTGTGTTCGTTCGGCGTCGTATTCCCACATGATATAAACGCGAAGAGCCATGAGCCTCAACCAATAAACAACAATGCCTTTAAGCCTGAAGCCTTTAAGAGCTGAAGTTAAATTTGACTTGCTTACTTACGATAGCTAACAGTGGCCACAGATGTACAGTAGTCGGAAGTTGTAGTTATTTTAACGCGCGTGGTTCCCTAATATCGGCACGTAAAGAACAAATTGCTTTATTACCACAGAAACATGTGCATATAAAAACTCTTTTCTAAAAAAAAAACTACCAAGTTCCAAAATAAAACTACAAAGTGAAACAGTGCTTTTTCGTTAAAAAGTTTTTATGTGCGCATTCTAATTCAACAAGGTGTTGGCGTGTTTAAGAGTGCGTCAGACGTATGGATTTAATTATCATCTTTATCGCATTTCGTGGATTAATATTAAGTGATGTGCCGTGGTCAGTCCATGCATGTAAGTCATTGTGCTTTACATATCCAAGACTAAATGCCTATCCATCTTTTAACATATTTCATAAAACAATTTTAAACTTTACACATACTAACTGAGATACTAACATAATATGCAACAACGTATTAATGAATTAATGATAAGCATTGTGCTACAATAAAATAACCTACAACAAAATTAAACTCAGAGAATATTCCAATTGAAAATTAACTTTAACATCGATGTCTCTTCTGATCCACGCTACATCAATACACTACCAAAGTACCGACCACGGACCACTGGCCGTCAAAGTAAGCTGAGTGAAAATATTCAAACAGACTACCTCACACTTGAACATCACATAAATGGACGTGGTATCCCATACACTGTCTCGTCAGTCTAGTGGTCGCGAGCGCTACTGCTGAGCAGCCGGTCTATTTTGTAAACATCTCGCCGCCGTGAAAACTTAGTTGAATTAAGCTGTCATTAGAAGAAAGAAAGAAAGAAAATACGTTTGTTTGATAAGGAATCCTAAAATATAAAAACACCCGGGCGTATTTATATTTTAGGATTCCGTAATTCCATCATATTCAGACATTTATGTTGTTATGCAATTCTATACCCGAACGCTGTCTACGCTCGTATCAATGGGCCTTCTCTCTAAGTTCGTCAACGAAGATACGGGCCCGTCAGAAAGTAGATCGAAACTTCGGAGTGAACCCTATTTATTAACGATTAATTAACTTTTTCCCACCCCAAACTAATCGTATGTCCGTAGGTGATACGCAGTAGGTAACTTCGGCCGAAACTATAGTCTTGTCACATTTTTAACTAAAAGTGTCTGCATTTTTATAACATACATGTAACGTAGAAAGCAAAAAAATAAAGGCGGTTGATAAAAAGGGGAAATATATCAGCCGGATGTCAATTAATTGCCGCGTCCATTACTACCCGGCTCCCACAGTGTCCGTCAAAGTTAATTTACGGTCGAATGCGAGCATACGGCCAATGTTAAGATTGTTACGTTGGCCAACATGCCGCAACACCACTGAATATACTGCCAACATAAGAACATGATACACTCCTATGAGTAACGTAATACGCTACGCTGCGTAGACATCAATTGCGTAGATTGCTACGAAATCTCGTAGCTGCGTAGCACTCGAATATTATGAAGCAAATACGATGACACATACTAGAAAACGCCTGTGGTTCTTGAGAATTATGTTGATTTTATTTTATTCGTCGTTTGCAGTAATTATTATGTCATAGGTATAGTCTGTTCTAAAAGTATCTAATGAAAGTGTAAACACCCTGTTCAGGGGTTATGGCAAACCGTACCCGTCCTTATTGTACTTCAACACGGAGTGTTTTTTTTTTTAAATTATCTATACTTATAATAAATCTGTAGAAGTGAAAATTCTGTACATTGAAGATATCAAAAAAATAATTGGCAGGGGGTGTTACTAGACCGACACCGAACCCAAAAATTTGATTAAAAAAATTTTTGTCTGTCTGTCTGTCTGTCTGTCTGTCTGTCTGTTTGTTCAGGCATCACGCAAAAACTACCGGTTCGATTACGATGAAACTTGGTATAATTATTCTTTAATATCCTGGGCACCACACTGGGTACTTTTTATCCCGGAAAAGTACCCTATCCTACGGTTGGGGGGTGCCAAAGTTTGTATGGAAGAATTTTAACGCGCTTTCCGATTAACTCGAAACTCAATATTTATACTTAAACCCAAAAATTAAGAATAACGTGTATCAGGATTTTTCGAAATTCAACCCCTAAGGGGGTAAAATAAGGGATGAAAGTTTGTATGAAAAATCTTATTCCTTGAGGTAATAAACATGAAACTTCGCACGAATAGTTATATAATTATTTTTTTTTCTAAATTACCCCCTAAAAGGTTGGGGGGTGTCAATGTTTGTATGGAAGAATTTTAACGCGCTGTCCGATTAACTCGAAACTCAATATTTATACTTAAAACCCATGGGGATGTATGGGGTAATTTCCGACACTCACGCGGGCGAAGCCGCGGGCAGCAGCTAGTACTTAATAAAAATGTCTATCTGAAAAAGGAAAAAAAAGGAAGTCCAGCTCCAACCTTGAGAATTGCCCGCTGCGCTCTTTCAACCTCCAAAATTTGAGTTTTTATGGCCCCTGCCCACGACGCTACGCAATAGTTAGGAAGAAAATGGCAAAGAGCATCATACACCATGATACCAAAGGCAATGAGTAACACTTTCGCCTGTATTTAGAAGTTTACAACTTTATATCCAACAATTGTTGTTTAAATAGCATTATTAAATTATAATTGGAATTATAAATTACCTCAATTGTCAAATGAATAACATATTTAAAGTGATTTAAAATTTTAATTTCGGGTTTAAATATTCATTTAATCTCAAAGCAGTCAATTTTTAAGTGGCGCTACAAATTGGCATCCACTGTTACGTTTTCTGATCCATTTATTTACATTTCATCAGATACATCTGGAACAGACCGTACAAGGGAGTTTATTTAACCCAGATGATGAATAGATCCTTAATTAAACATGGGCATCGAAAATATGGCCAAGTCAGCAGCCGACCTCACAAATGACGCGTTAAATAAATCTCATTAAAAAAAAATCTGGCGATGTGAAACATCGTAATTGTAATTGAAAGAATTTATGATCAAAGAAAACCAATAAAATATATAGAGAAAAAAAAAACTGGCATAACGGCATACAAATCGGTATTACTCCCAAGGCGCACATATACATGCTTCACATCACAAATAATTCATTAACGCAACTCTTACATACTATTCCAATACCACAATAACTATTTCCAAAAGTTTATCAACAAATAACGTGGGTTCTCATCATAATCATACGAAGTTTCTTAGATCATGCGCCGTTTGCGCAGGGCAATCGTAAAATAACAACAGTAGAATGGTTCACATATAAAAAGTATGATGGTGGACCCTAGTCGATAGAGGGTTAATGTACCGTCACCGCCATCGCAAATAATAAAATAGGACGGTACACTGACGCACACAAGTGTTTCTTGTACTTTCAGTTTCACTATTTTGTGTAGAAAATTGATTGGTGATGGAACACTAAAATAACATGTATGTTACCGGAATTTTGTGCCGGTTTCCACGCAAATTACTGGCTTTTTGCAACTTGCTCTAAGGTCGATAACGCATCGGCAAACCCGGGATTGCCAAAGGCCGACAGTTCGGTGTTTTCACCGGCCACCGTAAGTTTGCAATACTATAAATTATATTGCGAGAACTACGCTCCTAACCTTTCTGAAGAACATCACCAATAAGGTCACTATGTGCTCCTTGAGCGTCCCTAAAAAGGCGCGGGCGCGTGTCTAGCAAAACTTATACAAAAAATTAAAGTACTGCTGCCCGCATGTTATACATTAACAGAAATAACAACAAAAAAACCCTTACTTCATCTTTATTGTGTAGCAGAACAAATATTTCTGTAAACCACTTTTGCGCGCAACGGTACATAATTTTCCGCTCCGCAAATGTCAATCGTGGACCTTAAACGGCTAATTTCCTGCCAAATGTGACTTTGTATTAAGAAAATATATAAAAAAACTTGGACAATAAATCGACTTCATATTATCATCGATAGTAAAAAAAGTTTTTTAATCAATCTTTGGAAAAGTTTGAAAAAAAAAATGTTTACGCGAATTACTTGCGAAGTAATTTAAAAGATTAAGATTTTGTTACCCGTTTTATGGTGGCGTTATTATTGTTTACGGACACAGTTTGTATGATAACACCTCATATGTCTACCAGGGAGATAGTATTATTAGTCCGCCATTTGGTGCCTCCTGCCCCAGGGTGTAGGTAACCCTGGGGCAGGAGGCACCAAATGGCGGACCGCGATCCGTTTCCGGACCGCCGCCGAGCTATTTTATACCGTATATTATATTTTATGCGTACCTTAAATAAACAGATAACTAAAACTTAATCTAAAAATATTAAAATTAAAAAACATTAGTACAAAATTCCAGGATTCAATAGCAATTTAGCTTGCACCAACTTTACTTAAGACTTCAGACGCATGTTCAAAGTAAAAAAACACATTTATATTTATTACTTACTTTGTTATTTTTTATCTTTATATTTTTTTATTATTTAGTTTAAAAACAAAAAAAAACTTGGGTTCTAGTAATTGTCTACCAAATGGATCGTGACAATCATAAAAAAGGACCAAACCAACCAGGACCAAGGACCAGGAGGGGTCCTTTTAAAACTACTTGGTGATCCCTGCCCTAGGGTTATGTCAGAGATACTTTGCTTTTTTTTAAACCTCCTGTCTCAACAATAAATTAACTATATTCTATTATTACCGACTTTTCTTAATTTACCCATTATCGATATTATGACATCCAATTAATTATGCAAGACCCCGGGAGGATATTTTGTGAATTAATTTCATTTTCGTAATATGTTTTTTTTTGTCTGTGAAAAGTGATATCAAATTAATTGTACAATTTAACAATGTAGGTAAGTACTGTGGAATGGGTGCGGATTATTTCCGGATACGGATAAAAAGTGTCGCGTCCTCTTCTTCAGGAATTTACTGCCGACAGTATAGATTGCTCAATTCCTTACGAATATAAAGTTTTTGCACACTTACGGTTCAAAGCGATAATGTAAATGGTTTAATTGAAATATCTGAAAACCTAAAAAGGGGTCTTTGTACTTTTTACGAACAACTTTTGCTATGGAAGCAAAACGCTGTTCCATACAGTTAAAATGTTCGCAATATACGGATCAGCATTTTCTTCTTTACCGCTTTTTGTCAGTGATATTCCAAATAAACGAAAACCTAACTAACTTAACCTACTACTACTTACTACTGGCTACTTTTAACTTGAACTTGTACTTGCCAGGTTTAAAACCCAAAGCTTCTGTAGCAAAAATCATATTAACTAGCTGTTGCCCGCGACTTCGTCTGCGATCCAGGACGAAAAGTAACCTATGTTCATTTCCAGGTCATGATCTATCCATGTGCCGAGTTTCATTCAAATCAGTTCAGCCGTTTCACCGTGAAAGCGTAACAAACAAACTCACTTTCACATTTATAATATTATACTTAATTGCTTAATTAGTTAGGATTACATATTTCCAGGGCACATTATAGTAAATTCCTACTTGTAATTTTTTGCAACACTTCAAAAGGCCCCTGTTCTGTTTGCAGTAAAAAGCATAGTTCCGTTTCGCTTCAATTGCCTCTATACAACATACTCAAACCTCTCAATGTGGCATGGAAAGTTTATGCCAAATTATTGGATTTTTCGTCCCTTAATCAGAAACGTAAGTAAGCCTTTTGTACCCTAAGAAGTGTTCCGTGGCCATTTGTCACGGATTGGGTAACTTGGGCACATGATATTAGGGTGTTTGGGTCTCAACCACTGTCTTATTTTGCGAGCAATGATTCTACTTTCTACAGAAACTTCGGTATTACGATTTTATTATTATTTGCTACATATATCTGGCTATATATAACTACGGCGTTAAGGTTTTCGTGGTAGCGTGTATTCGTTGTTACGTGTTTCGTGTTAGTAAACTCACGGGGACTTGTTATTCGGTTTGACACTTTTCTAAGTCGGGTAACACTAATATCTATTTTTTATTTAAGCATTTACACTTTTAAACTAATTTACATCCATAAGGCGTCCTTGTAACATAAGGTCCACTTGAAAACCAGCGCCAGGCACTAGTTGTTCGGCATTTATGCTGAACTGGCCTTATTTAGTGCAGCCATGAGGCACACAATACTGTTTTAAAGATTTTCTGTTGCATGTCTCACAACGCTTCAGCATGTTTTAGTGCTCTATGTAATGTGGGAGGAGACATTAGCGAAGAAAGTTGGAGCTAGTTGCCCATTCCAATACGTAGATTTTATGGAGCAGACTAGCTCAATCAAACCCATAACCATTGAAAATATATTAACAAAAGTCTATGAATTTTCTTAGATTTTTTTCTGATCGTCAACATGTTTCTGTCTATGAGGCGTGCACTTTTGGCTTCTCCAATTTTCTTTTTTTGTTTATTTGTGAATATTGTGGTTAATTAAATTTATTTTCTTTCTATTTGCATGGAGGTGTCCTCGGTATGTAATGGATGGTCAGCCATCCACGGACTAACCTCGGCAACCGTTGGTCCACCTCGATCGACCCGTACAGCAGTTATTACCACGAGCCTGATGGACTGAGTATAAAAATAGACAAATAGGCAAAAGTTTAATACACCTACTATAACAAAATAATAATACATGAAGTGTCTATCTGTCAGTTGCATTATCCTCACGCAAATCTTATATCCTTAGATGTTCGGTCTGTGAAACCGGTCCGCAGTCGGTACGCCTACCCTCTCAATATCGCTACCTCGCTTGCCTTCACTGCTGCTTCTGCTAAAGGACCTAACTTCATTACAAGAGGAAGCGATTTATTATTATTGTTAAACCTTTTCCGCCTTAACGCGGAGTAAAGTTATGTGCAAATTGACCCTCGGAAAATGTATAGTTAAACTGATAATGCGCGTTTATTAATCGATCATTTTTCAATGCTAGTACCCTCTTCGTATTAGAAGAGGCCTTTGCCCTACAGAGGGATCATAATAGGCATTAATTTTAATTAATAAAGGTTTTTTTTGGATAAGGGGGTTCTGTTGAACATCTTAAGGCAGAGATAACCTGTGGCGGTTACCTCACATATCTCTGTAATGTATGGGCTACCAGCACAGCGACTTCGGTTAACATTCATATAAACAAAACGTATACTGCAACTGCATCCAGCTGCGGACTTTAACATAGTTAGAAAAGGGCTTAGTAGACGGCATTTGCATAAAAACGCTTCCGCTCACGCACTATGCCGCGGCCTAAAGACGGCGAACGAACAGCGGATATGAGGTAGGAGCGGATATTGCACAGACACTCGCAGGTACATTCGGTAACAGTGTAAACTACCCGCATTTGGTTATAAATGTTGTTTGCCGAACATACACCGCTCGAAGTAAACACTTATATTACAAAAAGGTTTTTTCACTCGATTGTACTACCTACACGTGTCTTGAATCTGAAGATATTGTTAAATGTTCAGATAATGTCTTATGTTTTGAAAATTTTTTTGATTACTACACTATGAAGTTAAATATGCCTCATAGACAAGTTTCGAAATACTAAAAAAAGAGCTTGAGTGAACGTGAAATCTGACACGATCTTCATCTTTTTTAGATCTAAATGTAACAAGCTGCAAGATGTAGACTGGTCTAAGCTTAGAGTCGCCATATACAAAATAAACTCCGGTGTGCGCGAGCCACGAGGCACAAACATTCAAATAAAAGCACATGTTGAAATAAACCCTTAGGTATAAAAATACTGTTTAATAAAACACTATTCCAGTAACCTATCAACGCTGTATTCTAACGAGAGAGAAAAAACCGGCACCTTTACTTTTACAACACCCACTAAAACTTTTTTATGGCTGGCAACACTCGTAAAAGGTATAAATAAAATATAGCCGCTGGCAACATTGACAGCGGGCGAGCGCGGGAAACGTAATAATTTCCACGTTTTGGCGACTCGAGTTGTGGGCTCTTTTCGATTATAATTTATAGCCCTGAATGAGGGCTGGGTTCAATATCAGGGACACTTTCCTGTGTATAATACCATAAATACTATCGTAAAATTGTTTGCTTGCTCCGAACTGTAATCTGATCACGTCCGCTCGCCGATAAAAGCGGAATGTGCGAATTTACACATATAATTATATTTTATTAGACGTTGTGCGATTAGGAATGAGAAAAAGTCTTTTGGGCATCAAATTCAGTGTAAATAGGCCTAGACCTCCTCAAAAAATATACCAAAGACTAAAATAATTTATTTTCAATGCACAGATGGAGAACCAATATGTACACCGTGTTTGGAATAATTTAGAAACAGCGTGGTGTGCTTTAAAAAGTGGAGTAAGTAAGCCAGGCTATAATAATCAAAAGAACCCTTCTCGCTAAAAGCTCTGGGTAGTTTCGGCCCTTTTTCTGTTGCTGTACCTCGTCATAAACGATGGGTCGAGTCAATTTTTCCAAGTAAAGGTATGGCATGTTTTTGCTTTTGGCACTCGAACAAAATTAAGGAGGAAATCGTGGGAGTGTACCTATATTGAATAACCAGAAGGTTTTGCATGCATGAGGTTTTATTGTGAATATGTCTGTCGCAAAAATTCAATTAAAAAAAAGAGAATCAAGTGGGTAGGTATTACTTTTTACCACCACATTAAAAAAAACACTGGTGCCAATGCCCACGTTTTAGGCAAATGGATAATCACAAATTGACGGCCAATCTGCCTTTAAATATCAGGTTTTCTCTCAGTCGAATTTTAAATTAATAGTTAAAAGCTATCAAACAGACTGAACGAACCAGATAAATTGAATATTAAACCTACAGAACTGTGCAGTTAAGGGCACTTCCGAAACTCGCCGTGGTAAGGGACCGTCGGATACTTGACATGGCACCAGCATCAGGGACGGACTCAGTTATTGTTCCTGGAGCCAATTTCAATGCTTGTTAAGTCTTATGCGAAGCGCGGAAAATCCAGTTTCGTTAAATGTAGGAAAACTAAAGCGGCTCTCTGGACGGCGCACTGCTACTAGTGACACGAAACGGCACAGTATCCTTCTGTATCACATGCAAGTACATACAGACGGCAACGATGCCGCGAAGTCCTATAGGCTCGCCGTTTTCGCTACAGTTGTCACTCTTCCATGCCGAAGAATCCCGATGGATGCCGAGGCATTCCGAACGCTGCCGATACGGCAATGCCTAACTTCGATGATTATCATTGAAATTTCAATGTTATTGTCATGCAATTAAGTTACATTCCTATTTATCGCATAAAAATCCCTTGCTGTGCAACGGGCGCAGGTCCTTACTCAGTTCCTACTTCCAACAGATTCTGGATAAACCACACATAGTTCGACTGGTATGACAAAGTGATAACCGTCTCGCGGTTGTTAACCCGCGCAATGCAGACCTCCATGCCACAAATCCCACAAAAATCCGGAAAAAGGTAAGTAAAACAATCAAACCCATTCGCTCAGATTATTACTACAAATAACTGACTATTCTGTTCAAAATCTCACCGTATAAACTTCGGTGAAGTGAGCTGTCACTGTATCAATCCCTAGCGTCAGGTGGGATGACAGCTCACTTAACATACGTTAGGTTAGAATAGATCGGCAGGATTTACCCGCTAAAATTAGCTAGGAGCATCCCCAAATCCATCACTTTCAGTTATTGCAACAAAAAAACACAGGGATTCTTCACAGATTTCTTTTCAACTTTAAATCGAGCGTTAATTAGTTGGCGTGAGGACTTTGTGCCTTTTTTGCTCTACCCCAGTGGCTCACGTAATCAATTAAACTTCTTTTTAATCTCGACTCAACGGTCGCAGCGACCGCCCGAGCGCAGCCATTTTGACTTTAAAAAGTTTCGGTTTATCAAACGATCTTTTTTTAAATTTCGTAGTTGTTTGTACATGCATTAGCCGATCAGAGATTCTGCGCTGTTGGCAGCTGCTTGCTCTCTTGCAAAGGCTCAGTTAAAGGAACGAGGCTGCGTTTCCGCGCCATACGTTAAGTCTCACAGGTATGAATCCGACTGACATGCAAAAGTATAAAATTAACCAATCTGCTGCAGCGTTGGACTGCTTCCCACAAGGTGAACCGATGATCTGGTGAAGGCCACGGGTATCCGCTGGATGCGAAAAACACAGGACCGATGGATATGGTGCGGAAAGCCTATGCCCAGCAATGGACGTCTTTCCGCTGGAATCATTATGATGAATCAATGGGTGTGTAGCTTCCTCTAAAATCCGGAATGATAGCAAAAAGTTTTATCTGTGATCCCACACCTATTTCAGCATACTGGCATAACTAAAGCAATAGTCACGCGAAAACGCGATAGTCGGTCGTCGCATACTACGACATTTTAATTGAAACAAAAGAAGGTATATTACTTTTACAATTATATTATTACAGTCAATCCCGCCATTTTACAGCATGATGACATTAATCGATTATGTAAACCATAAACAATTAAATATTTCTGGAGCTTCGTTAAGACCTCTTGCTGGATACCTAATACACCACGGCAGCAATCATTTAGACTGAGATGAAGCGTCATAATATTCTGTTTTTGTCGAAAGTATGCTGCGATGCGCGATCTGCTCCGTTCGTCTGTCGTCGTAACCGGTCGGATCCTTTCGGCTGCAACACGGTAGGAATGAAACTATGTGACTAGGCGCAGAAACAGATACGTTCGCAAGCGACGGTACGGAGCCGATCGTATGCATCGACACCCTGCAATGCGAGCCGTTTGGTGGAAATCATCCTTTACGCGAACTAACGCAACAACTAGCGCTAACTTCGAATCTTCTGCGTCGCTAACTTTTCATTAAATGGCCAATTTTGGACAGCAGCACTACCAACCTGCCGTCTCTACGCCTTAATAGAAAACAGTACCATTAAATTTTAAAAAAAAATTAACTTGTCTGCAACTGTTTATAATGATTTGGAAACTGCGAACGTGTCTCTTTAATCCATGTTAACGCGGACGGACGGACATACAACACAATTTGTGTATTATTAGAGTAGCAGGAGGATTACGGGGAGTTTCCTTCAAGAGGGAGATATAGTTGCAGTGGGATAAGTTAAGACCTGAAGCGTTATCAAAAGAATTATTATGATTCGTAAAATATGATACTTATTCTTGTCATTTTTTTAGTTTACTTTTGTATGTGCAACACAAACGGCACCAGCGGTGCTATTCTGTAAAAATCTCACGGTGAAAACTAAGGTGAAGTGAGCTTAAAGTGAGCTGTCATTCCACCCGATGCTAGGGATTGACACCATTGACGGCTCACTTCACCTAAGTTATCACGGTGTTATTTCTACAGAATAGCACTACAGTACATATAGAGAACGTGGCAAAATAGAGAACTAACATGAAATGTACGTACTAGGTTTGACAATTTTTCGACATCTTCCTTCATAAGCAGCGCCGACATTCACTTTCATTTAGATCCAAGTGGGACTGTCTATGGCATGATCCAAAATTGCCTAGTGGAAGTATAAACAAACCCTGTTCAAGTTAAATTCTTATGCAATCACTTACCAAAAATAAATAAGACTACCTAACACATTCATCTAAATTTCGAAGGTTTCAACTTTATATACCTCCCCACTTTTACCAATACCTAATTATTGTTTAAAAAACATTATTAATTTGTAATTCATCATTCAAATCATCGACGAAAATGTAGGTTAGAAAATTATCCTCAACTGTCAAACGTAAAACATAATTATATAAATGATTTAAAATTAGAATTCCTTGTTTAAAAATAAAATAGTCAAATAACCAAATCACAGTACCTACTCAATTATTTGTAAGTGGCACTACAAATTAGGATCCACAGGTACGCTTTCTGATACATTTCTTTACATTATAATCAGATAATTTCGGAACAGACTACACGAAAGTTCTCATTTGTATCTTAAGAGGAAATCTCCAATGGGATTATTTTATAACGTCATTTGTGGTTTTGCGCAATGTCATTTTACATTTTTATTGCTCATTTCTGCTGTCTCTTAAACAGCATGTTGGTGACGCGAATGCGTATGTTTATCACCTACCAAAAATCGCTCAACGCGCCTACATAAAACAAAAATGCAAATCTGTGCGTATTTTCCTGAATCTCTATTCCTTTCATGACTAATTTCTAAACGCTTCCGCTTACAACTGGAGGCAAGTTAAATGCTTGTACGAAGTCTGCGGTAACCATTTCTGTGGTTTTTGTTCCGAGCAAATATGATTAGGTTCACTTACTGGATTACACTAATCTAGCCCCCGCCGAGCGTTTACAGAATATTTGATCACGTCATCCTAATCAGGGTAAGCAGAATAAGTGGTAAAACTAACTTTGGAGCGCATTTGGAAATAAAGATGATATTATCCACTGAAATAACGATAATACATATGTATTTGCATTACTGCGCCGGTGGTCGGTGGCCAGCTCGAATGCTGAACGTGGACTTTATGATTCAATTGTGCTGTTTGGCTAGGTAGGCAAAGTGTTCGGTCGTTTACGCAGCGCTTCGCGAGCTCTATAGTGTATACGTCTATCCATTCCGAATGTATACACCCAACGATAGA
This sequence comes from Eupsilia transversa, assembly GCA_914767815.1. Taxonomy (NCBI): domain Eukaryota; kingdom Metazoa; phylum Arthropoda; class Insecta; order Lepidoptera; family Noctuidae; genus Eupsilia; species Eupsilia transversa. Next base: position 1,515,066 of record OU611889.1, read on the forward strand.
AATTATACACACACACACTGCCACTACACTATCACTTAAGTATACTACATCCAATTATACCGCTGCGCTGTGCGAAAGCAAGATGACTCCTCTGCATGCGTAGCATCGCTTTACAGGCATAACTAGCGTTAGCTAGGCTACAGATGAAATTCCAATTGCGAAAGGTTTGTGCCGAATTTCCGATGTAAAGTAGAAATCTACATTTATATTTTCAATTTTAGCATTAGGTACCCATCCAGATCCAGTTTACGCTCCTATTAAAAAGAAACTTTACGCCATGTCGCAAGACGGGCAGCCATTCGTTCGCAGTTTAAAAACTTCAAAATTGGGTGCTTTCTCGAGTCCGCGACGGCATCGCACAGTCGTCGCTAATTTCCCATGAGGCGACTCACGGCGAACCGCAAACTGCCGCGATAAACAACCCAGAGGCTACAAGAATTAATAGGCCCTACTGTATCTGTATTTTTTTTTGCAAAGTTGTCTAACTTTTTATGGGTTGGTTGAAGGGGTGCTCACAGCGCGTTTAGCTTTCGTTCCTCTATTAAATAATTGCAATGTCAAATGACTTGCAATGTGTCTACGGTCCACCATCTAGGTATAGGTAGGGTGGAACTTGTGTGAATATCCTTTTTCATTCTGCCTAGCCTTTTCCCAATCATGTTTGGGTCGGCTTCCAGTCTAACCGGATGCAGCTATACCAGTATTTCACATGGAGCGACTGCCTATCTGACCTCCACAACCCAGTAACTGGGTAATACGATACCCCTTGGTAAGACTGGTTGTCAGACTTTCGGGCTTCTGACGACTCGTAACTACTGTCAAAGATCCACGAATGACAGCCGGGACCAACGGCTTAACGTGCTTTCCGAAGCACGGAGGACTCTCGGTATGTAGAGATAGTCACCCATCCACGGACCAACCCCGGCAAGCGCAGCTTAACCTGATGGATCGACCCGTGCGGCTGTTATATAATGTAAGTCTATTAAGTTACTTTATTTTTTACTTAGTGTCTAGTAACTTTACTTCAAGTCTTTGTGGAATTAGTATGAATGAATCTTCTTTTTTTACCTTAATTTATGCTTAGGTTACGTTATGGCTATGTTCAAGTTTATTCGCGCCTATTCTTTACACGTGACGGAATGATGAACGTTCATTGTAGAAATAATATTGGTATAAAAAACTATCGTGTAAATATGGTCGAAATGGCAGACTCTTCTTGTCAAAGTGGCGCCAACTACTGGCGTGAATTTTCATGAAATCATTATTACGTCTTTTTTACCCCACTACGGCGAAGCAAAAACGAGGGTTATGATTTTAACCGGTATGTATGTATGTATGTTTCGTCTTGTCTGTTTATATGTGTGTGCATAAATGGTTAAATAAAATAAAAATAAATAAATATGTATGTATGTTCATCTGTTCCCTCATAATCTAAATTACTCATCATAATTTGACAAATGGGGTATCGTTGGAAGCGCCTTGGTCGTCCGCTGGTTATAGGCTGTGTGACGTCACATTTAATTGAATATGGCGCCCTCTGGAGGACAAAAAGAAATGAACTAAAAAAAAAGTTTGTTTCATGGTGCCATGTTGGGTATCAAATGAAAGGGCTTAATTAGCACAGTCATTTCAAAAATATATATACATATTATTACCCCAAAATAATTTAAATAAAAATAAAAGTATAGAAACTAAACAGACAAATTAAAAAATCCGGAGTCACACGTATTGTTTTCGATTTATCTCCTAACACGTGTGACTCCAAATTTTTAATTTGTCTGTCTGTGATGACTTGTTTACAGCTTTTTAGTAGAGTTTTTTGCCGTAGTTGGGTTTTAGTTTCATACTTTTATTTTTATTTCCTAAAATATTTATAAGTTACACTGATACATACACGCACTCATTTACGCGAGTAACGAAATTTTTTAATTACATTCATTCTTTTTGGAGTCGTGGGAGCACTCTGTTACACGTAATAAAAGCAAAAAGTTAATAAACAAGTCTCTAGGCTTAATTAAAATGTAAGAAAGCGTGAACCATGTAATTATGTACCTGCGTACAAATGCAAACTTACAAAAATTGTCGGGCTTTGGATTCACTTGACAGTAAAAATAACTCTCAGCCTATTGTAGTGAACCTAGCTTATACAGAGTAGAGGTCCAAAAAGTGACGTTATAAAAAAAAAATGAGCAGGCGTATCCAAAAATACCCCGGAGGAGCTCGTGGCTAAATAATAATAGCCGCACGGGTCGATCCCTCTGGTTAAGCTGCGCTTGCCGGGGTTTGTCCATGGATGGGTGACCATCATTACATACCGAGACTCCTCCGTGCTTCGGAAGGCACGTTAAGCCGTTGGTCCCGGCTGTCATTCGTGGATCTTTGACAGTCGTTACGAGTCGACAACCAGTCTTACCAACTGGGTATCGTATTACCCAGTTATTGGGTTATGGAGGTCAGTTAAGCAGTCGCTCCATGTAAAATACTGGTATTCAGCTGCATCCGGTTAGACTGGAAGCCGACCCCAACATGATTGGGAAAAGGCTAGGCAGAATGGTATCCGAAAATACCCCGTGTATGTTCCGCGCCCACAAAGGGTTCCGTACTGTACAATGTCTCGACTCTCGACATAGATAGCAATCGCTTGACAAATTCGGTCGCAGAGTCCTAACGGGGTCCCTAGACGGTCAAAATTGCTTGACAAGGCAACTTAATTTCCCTATATTTAAAAAAATTTTGGACATTGATTGTTTAAAGAAAAACATTTAAAATGTAGTTGCAATCTCATCCGCTGAGATGAGATTGCAACTAGATTTTAAATGTTTTTAATTACGGCACAGCAGATCAATTTCAATATGTTTTCAGAAATTGGGGGAAGGTCATAAGTAGGTACCCACAGTAGTGGTGGGTAAAGAGGCTTTCGAGCACTGTGTGATAGCAACCCTTCTCCTCGATTTGAGGGAATTGAAATGAAAACTGTTTCGACATTGTAGAGTGCCGAGGGCGTGTCTGTCGCTCATACCCATTACTCACACTTACCTCATGGCTGTAAGTCCAGATGATTCGCGTAACGCGTAGTAATCGTAACTAGACTATTTAAATATATCTGAGTACGAGAGTATTGGCTATTCTCGTAATTTTTTAAGAACGTTCGCTTTCGCATCTCATTCGCAAAAAATACAATCAATTCCCCAACATTTTGATAAGTTTGACAGATTGCGACTTGAATGTGAACGTTTTATATGTACGAGAATTGGCCTTCTGACGTACATAGGTGACACTTGCTTTCTAAAGCCCGAAGGGTCATATTAACACCGGGTATTGTAGTAAGTAGGTAGCTACGTACCTACATTGATTAACTTTGAGAGCCATAGATATACGCATGTAAATTACACACCGAATGTGTAGTACGGGAATGGACGCAGAGATGCTTCTAATTCCATTGGGTCCAACAAATTTGTTCCGGTCTGATGCAAATAGGTCGTGCCGCCCGTCGCTCTTACAATATGTATTGTATCTACTATCTGTAGGTACATTACATACCTAAATACACTAGTACGTAAGCATACATGGGTATACAAATTTTCGATGACTTTGATCCTGTGTAAATTAAGTATCTTCGTACGGAATCATTGATCACACGACTGTATGTATAAACCAGAAGATAAAAAATTAAAAATACTATTCGTTTTTTTTAGTTTGACATAAACTTATAGTAACATCCCTGTATTCCCCGAAGGATTAGGCAGATGTGTACCTATAGATAGTACACCCACATTTCGCCAGTTATGTTTAAGTCCAAGTAGAGGGCGAGCCTAGGGCCTAGAGCCTAGAGCCGAGATTTCTCTGTAGCAGCCCGGAGTTTCGATTTGTAATCGAAACTCCGGGCTGCTACAGAGAAATTCCAGATGGTATAAACCAATGACACTTCGCCCAACCCGGGAATCGAACCCACGACCTCATGCTCATTAGTAGCGCTTGCGACCCCTAGGCCAATGAGGCAGTTGACGTAATATTAGGTATCGTAATAATATTATATATTCTGGATCACGTTTAAAAATTGCTTCATAATTCTTATCAATCAATGTGATAACGATTGAATTATTAAGTCGTACGTAATACCTACACGACTCCGACGAAGTAAAAAAAGACGGTTATGGTTTTGAGCGATATCACGGGTGTTACCGGTTGACGGGGTCACAGTCACGTGCTAAAGCTAACTTGGTTTTAAAACAGTGTATCAGGTTTGGTGCTGATACTACAAATATGATAAATAAATAAATAAATAAATGATGTTTGGGTATAGAGGTAGTGTCATTGCAAAGATAATAGAAAATAATCCACATCGTGTTTTCGTAAAATGAAAAAAAATGCCGTCTATTTCATTTTATTTATTCGGGAAAAACAAACAATTGTACAATATGTATAGCAATAATGTATGGTATGACATAATGGGTAAATGTACAGTGGCCAGCACATCAAGCTACTAAAATCTGTCAAATTTCTTTAGTAGATTTTAAACTTTATCGCTAAAGCATTAGGTTCAAGTTTGATTGGGAAAGTTTGACAGTTTTAGGTAGCTTGATGTGCTGGCCACTGTACAATCCACAACGTTTCCACAGATTACTTGTGTACATTATAAATTAGGTAGGTAAGTATACAATTACACTTAAATACTATCTTAAACTTTTAGCTTAGGTACAGTGGCCAGCACATCAAGCTACCCAAAACTGTCAAACTTTCCCAATCAAACTTGAACCTAATGCTTTAGGGATAAAGTTTAAAATCTACTAAAGAAATTTGACAGATTTTAGTAGCTTGATGTGCTGGCCACTGTACTAAACAAATTTTAATTTTCGCACAAACTTTCAATAATTATTCTATTCATGAAATTGTTTTGAGACAGAAAGAAGATATCCACATGGCAAAAGCGGTTATTATACGTATTTACTAGTCGACGAAGTGGAGCTCACTCACCAGCATTTGTTCGGCTAGTAGGCGTAGCAAAAAGGAGAGTTTAGGCGAGCAGCTGGCATATTTCTCAGGCCGCGTTCCGAGTTAGGCCATAATCGCTCACAGCGCTGACATCAATATTTTGCGTTCCGATTTAGATATTACGATTATGACAGCTGAGGTCTGTCATCAATTCGGAACGCTCGTGAACGCGCCTACAGTGCTTGCTAAACGTCAAAACTTATAACATTACTTAAATTCTTTGTATAAACATCAGAAATGTCTTTTTCTTCTTTGGTTAAGTGGCGACGGTAGCCAGGAGCACAATTTAGAAAAAGCCACGTTAGTTTATAGATATATGCGACTCAAAACTACAGCGCTGCCAAAAATGACAGTTCAGTCAACTGTCATTTTTGACAGAGATCACGGTGATAATTAAAAGGCATGGTCGGCGTTATCGCAAGATGGCGCATGTCATGACGTCATCTATGACGTTTCATGGGTCGGCGTTACCGCGCTAACGCTTATTCGGAACGGGTGTTAGCACGCTCAAATCGATTACATTGTAACTCGGAACGCAGCCTCAATCTGGTCACACTGTTGTGGCTGTCGGGTATCACTGTCAAATGTCAGTGTCAAGCAAGATAAAAAGTTAAATGAAATGACAGACGGTTCCAAATTCCAAAAAATAACAAAACAATTCGTCAATCGGATTTTGCCGATGTTTGACTTTTGTTTGAGTTAAATAGTTTATCAACACCACTGATAACAGCGGCTGTCGTCAGATAAACGGTAGTGTGTGGTCGCCTGTTGTTATCTTGTTGCGTACCTACGTTCAACAAAAATCGGCTGCAAGCAATGACGTATATCATTGGCTGCAAGTTAATTGATATGGATTTAACATTTTCTGAAATGTCTGTAGACACGAGTCTTGCACAGGTAGGTACTACTTTTATAAATACTTAACTATGAAAGATTTATTATACAAACCCGAAAGTCAAAGTCACACATAAAATAAATGTCATTAGATATTATATTAGATTTCAGAAATTAACTTGATAACTAATTTTAAAAAAAAATTTCGTTTCAGGAATATTTAAAAAAGAATGAAACTCTTTTTGAATTGTATAACAATTATGCAACAAGACATGGACCTTACTTTTATGATGGAAAACAGTTTATTCTTAGTAACCCATCTTATAAATCCCAAGCATGGCATGAAGGTGTCCAGAACACACTACTCAATATGGCTTCAAAATTAAAACAGAATGCCAACTTAATCATGCAACTTGAATATTACATCAGAAATATACCTATAGAAGACACTAGTGCACAACTAAATCTTATTATCCAATACATTCAGTGTCATTCCTCGAAGAAGTCTGCAAATGATAGTAAGTAACTGGCACGGGTCGCACTGTTATTGACCATCATAGTAGTAGTCAAATAACCATTATAGTGTGGTGGTTATGGTAAATCGCCAATCCATCTTGAGCAAGTGTGGTAATCATTGCTCATGCTTCATCTGTATGAGAAGAGGCCTTTGCCCTGCAGTGGGACAATAATAGGCTGGTAGTAAGTATATCATTGCCATTCCTTTGCTTTCATACATACTTTAACAACCTCTATACTCAGGATGCTTTATGCCTGATGCCATTTTTTTTAAATTGTTGTAATATAATTTGATGACTTATTTACTAATGCTCATTTGCTTTGCTGCGTAGGTATCACAAACATTTTTTTCCCTGATGACCCGCTACTCGTGTTAGGACCTCAGATATTGATGGTCTGCAGAGGCTCACACCTTGTGTGTACATCTAAGGCATCAGCTGCTATTTGTCACCTCTTAGTAACACTGCTCCATGAAGCAGGGTAAGTATAGAAGTTGTGCACTGCCAAATTTTGTTCATATTTTTATTCCAATTTCATTTAATTTTGTCTTGTTTTATGTAATTGAACCTCATTTTATTATTCTACCCTGATAAGCCGAAAGCCGAAAGCCTTATCAGGGCAGAAAAATAAAATGATAAAATTTAATTTCATTATATTATATACTACTGCTGTGAATTTTTTCACATTGATATCAAGAACTAACCATTTAGCTGGCACAGGGGGGGGGCACACTTGACTCTAACAAAAATTTGCACTTAAAAGCTTAATATTTCGCAAACAGATCCTTGAATCTAAAAATGGTTTCGACAAACTTAAAAACTCAAACATTTTTGAACAACCTTTCCAACGATACCCCACATCCTAGGTCGACAATTTTTTTTTTTTTTTTAACAGGCTGAGGTTTTGACAGACCTTTCTGACCTCAAAATATTTGGAAAAATTGCTTGCTTGCTAAACATTTTCAGTTAGGTAAAAACTCAAATTCTGTTTCTCTTTACAGTGCCAAGAACGTTGTAACGTCTTTTAAGCCGGACATCAAATCTCATTATAATACAAATCTGGATGAGGCAAAATATCAAGTTAAAGGTAAGTTTTAGATTTAAGGCTCGTACATACTGGCGCGACTTGTCGTGCGACGCGACACCGGTAATTATTCAACCGTGAAGTTTTCTTAGAAATTGTATTGTTAAAGTCGCGTCGCGCCTGTTTGTGGGAGCCTTTAGTTCTATAAGACAGGAACTGCGACGAGCGGCACAGGTCACTGTAGGAACCGCGCGTCGCTACACGTCGACGAAAATCCTTGCCGAAGCGACGGCGTGACGACTGCAGGCGCCGACGCGTTGACGGCAGCCGTCTAGAGGTGGCGACGACGGCTGCAGTTACCTTGGTGCCGGCCGTCGGTAAGAGCCCTGAGAGGTTCGTGATCAACTTGGCAAACAGAGCTACGACGTAACGACGCCCATCGTGTGGTGTTCTGGAAAACGACCTTGAGCTATTTTTTATTCAGAATTTCTTTTTTTGTTTCTATCTTGAGCATTAAAAATAAAACTGAACTTCTAATATGCTATAAAACTCAAAAAAACTTTCTATCGTCAAATCTGCCTTCATTAAAAGTCGGCGTAACTGCCATAGTGTTTTCAGTCCCTGGTAAAGATTTTAATGCATTTCTATTCAGGGTTGAACTCCGGCACCGTCGCCGTTGTATCCGATGATGCTGATGTTGACTCTGCCGTTGATAGACTCATCGCAGTCTCCATCCAGGTATGTTCTACGAAACACAAAATAGAAGTAACTTAATCTTAGTCGAATACTTCACTACTTCAGCCAAAAGATCCCCCTAGGGCCTATGTCCAGCAGACGTATCGGGACCCATGGCCGCGCTTGGGGGGAGGTCCCCCCAAAAGTACAGAAAATAATTCTATATTTATAGATCACAGGGAACCATACTTAAAGTAACATGGTTCTCAATATTGTGCGTACAAACTTAAATTTTTGCAGTGTATGGGAGAACATGTTTTTCAACTACAATGTTAAGTTTGTTCTTGGGATGAATTCATCCGAACTACGGAACGCTTCAATGTGCATGGTCCGTCACGCACTGGATGCATAAAAATCTGCTGACCCGATTGGGAACAACAGTATTATCTGAAGCTAAACAACAAACATTCACATTGCAGGCCCCGTGGCGCCTGAGGAGGATCCTGGTGCAAGAGAGCGTTTACCAACAATTTAAAGACGCTCTCAGCTGGAAATGCAATTTAAATAAATCCGATAACAAGTCCCCCGCTGTATTATGTTCGGAGACCCTTACTTACAACGACAGAACATTCCTGATAGATCCAGTGGAGTTGACAGAGGAAAAGCCGTCAGTTGTGACTGTCGAAGCCTACAGGACCACAAAAGAAATGATATCTTTGGTGCAGCAATATAAAGCTCGCTACTTATCTCTCTGGACAAACGGCATAGCAGAAATTAATGAGGTCATCCATAGCATTAAGTCGCCCGTGGTGTGGGTGAATAATGTAGCTGATTTCAGAGGGCCACTCCAAGTTTCCGAAGCCGTTTTTTCCTATCATAGACAAAGTCACTATCCAATCAATAAATGTGACAAAGTCGCTAAGCTGTGCGAGCTCTCACAGTCGTGGCTAAAACTGGATTTCGAAAGTCGTCGCGACATTCTGTGCGGTTTGTTGGATAAATACATACTATTAGATACCGCAAACAAAGTTTACACTGATATAAGAAATTCCCTTTTGGCCTGTACCCAGAAATCTTTCGTAGATGTAGGCAAAGATTACGTTTGCATAGGAATGTCGCAACCTGTAGGTATTGTGGACATGAAAAGCTTGGGTAATCTTTTCTCTGTAGAAAGTTTTGAGTCACTTTTACAAGGTAACGCATTTATCTACATTATAGACGTAGGATCACCGCGACAATTGCCGCCGGAGTTAGCGGTACTTGAACAAGCTGGCGTACCGGTTGTACCAGTTGAACTAATTGATCATGTAGACGATGATGAGGCTGAAGGTTTTGATGTTCAAGTTTGGAACTCAAGTAACTCCACTCAAACTCGCGTCGTCTGGACTAACTCGGGAACAATTTTTGCAAACTGAATATTTCTACTGACTAAATTGGCAACACTTTTTGAATTAATGTTTTATTTTCTTGTTGGTCATCTTTAGAAGGGAGCTAGATGCTTATATGGGCAGATTTTTTTATAGTCAGATAACTTTTATCTGAAGAATAATTAATATGACAGTTTGAAATAAAAATAAAAAACAGGAATGAGTACAAAATACGGAGTATTTAGCTACCTACAGCTACCATCTAATGTCGCTGGTTCCTTCCATACAAATTCAAGGTGTCCGACCCAGAAATTGCGAAAACAAAAATAAACTGCGTCCTAATTGCGTAACGACACACGATCAATCACAATCTGAATCATTTTGAACGATATTGCTAAGCCATTGCTTCATATGTTCGAAACTGTCAACTTGCTGCAACTGACAACAGATTGTGATTGATCGTGTGTTACGCAATTAGAGTGCGGTGCCCTACATTTTTGTTCATATGAGTAGGTATATCGAAAAAACGTATGGTTCAGCATTTTTTCGATTTCATGGTTGGCACATTGTAAAAGTTGTTCATAATGATGGTTCAGGGTAAACAAAAACTAAGCTTGTTTAATTCAACAACAAAAAAATTGAATAATACTTTTTAACTACATTCCTAGTTCCATAAAAGGGGAACCAGTAGGTAACAACTTTCAAAAAGAAACTAACTGTTCTTCTATTAAATAAAATATATTACTACTCTGTATCGGATTTTTTAGCTGATAAATTTTAGTTGTGTATTAATGTTTGAATGTTTTTAATTTAGTTGTAAGTTTGTATTGTTTTGATGCTGCTCTGCATCAATGTTTGCATGCCTAAGTGGTAGAATGTACTAGGATTCTGTAATATGACTGTAACCATCTTATTGTAAATACCTACATTCCGAGCAAATAAATAAATATTCTATTCTATTCTGATATTGTTTAAGTACCTACTTATAGTACTTATAGATTTTAAGTAAAATACACAATTTAACCTGAAAAAAATACAGAATATTATTACGCATATAGATATGTGGTACATAAAATCCGGTCTGGAGTAATTAGTTTAAGCATATGCAATAATATTAGTATACCTAAGCAATAATATATTTTTTTCCGCATTTTTATTTTTATAAAAGTTTTATAGAATACTTGTTTGTTTTCTTTCAAACACACGTTCCCGTCTTAATAGAATTTTGTTGTGTTGGCACGTCAATCAATCTGCACTATAATTGCGTCACACACGATCAATCACAATCTGAATCATTAGGTTACAACGTATAAAACGCAATGAATGTTGTTGTACTGCCTTTAATCAGATTGTGATTGATCGTGTGTTACGCAATTAGGGTGCAGCCTAGCCTTTTCTCTACTATGTTGGGGTCGGCTTCCAGTCTAACTGGTTCCAGCTGAATACCAGTATTTTTCGGTTCAGAGACAGCTCGCCCCGAACCATCTCGGCCCAAATAATAATACGATATTAGATACTACGTAGTCAGTACGCCTAAAAAACTTGTGTGTACCGTCAGCATGAAAAGTATCCTTAAAATATTGAAGATTTTTTATATTTATTGATAGAATTTATTTATTTTTATCAATAAATGTGATAAATATTATTATTTTAAATGAAATTGAAAGCTATGAACTTGTTCTGCAATATAGACTGGTCTTTATTTATTTAAATAATTATTACCTATTCATATAAGTCTAGACTGTAGTTGAATGGCTCCATAAATTAGGAAAAATCTCGAAAAGTTTTGAAACAGATCGCTAATCCACAGAGTCAAAGTTCGAAAAAAAAAATCTGCTCTACAACGTAAATAACGCAATGAATGTTGTCGAACTGTCAAATAGGCGTTGTAGATAACTATGTTTTCCGGATTTGTCATGTGAATAGGGTGTATTTTCCTGTAATTTGTATAAGTTAGGTAGACTGCGCGCGACTGGTGGCGCTGGCGTGCTTATTTCTTCTACACTCAAGATGACTTACCTGGCTTTATGTCAGTCTGTGCTTGGTTACTGCATAATATCCTGGGGTTTCGCTGGAAAGAGTTATCTAATTGTTGCGGAACGTGCACAAAGAGCTATCCTTAAGGTCTCTCATAGATTAGGAATCCGATACCCCACTGATATCTTATACCGAGAAACGAGAGTTCTTACGGTGCGCCAACTTTACATTTTATCAGTGATACTTAAATTTCATAAAACAGCAGCTGCCACAGTGGTAGCGGATCGGCGCACACGTAGAAATCCTAAGTGGAACACTGGTTGCTGCAAACTTAAATTTGGCAATAAGGCTTTCTCTCGTATTGGACCATACCTTTATGAAAGAGTTAACAAAAAGCTTAAAATTTTCCCCTTGACAAGATTTGGGTGCAAAAAACAGGTTCAGGATTGGCTGCTTGGGCTTAATTACGCTGAAACAGAATATCTTTTAGCTTCCAAATATTAACTCATACACACTAACATTCATCACATGCATACATACATCCACTCGGCACATTACATTCACACTCATCACTTACATACTTACACTCATCACATACACATATTCATTTGGTCACCTTTATGTCCTAATTTTAATTTTAGTGAAACCATTGCATTTGTTAACCTACCTTTTACAATGTCATATTATCTGTCGAAAGAGACTGGATCCTGCGACACAGGGTATGGGTATCTTAGTGCGGGATCCAGTGTCATACCCACATAATGTAATATTTGTCTATGAACCAATAAACTTTTATTTTATTTTTTTATATTTATATACTGTGTTATTTAAAATATTAAATTAATTTAATCTTTTATAAACGACAAGACGGCGGCATACGATTAGTTCCGATTTCAGCCGCGCGCAGACTTATCTTGCGCGCAGTCTACCTAAAGGAAAATACACTCTAAAACCTCCCACGGGGAAACAGTGGAATGCTCGTTCGACATTCCATAGATGTCCTTAGAGTTTCATATGACGCGCATGTCATCCGAGGCACAACGTTACTCTGCGCAGATTTACCCATATAGGCTACTCGTTGTAAGCCCGACTTCATCTGATCTCATAATATCAAGAGATTTTAAAAATTTAACACTAGCATAAAGTCGGAAATAGTGTCCACCTACAAAATGATTACTTGCCGGTCAAACCTAGTTAAACCTATCTCTATTTTTCTATGCTATTAATAGGTAATCTCTAGTAATCACGACTTGAGTGATGTGCGCCGGCAGTTAGGCCTAGGCGGCTCGTTTGATATTACAGGCACTTTGATTGGCAATAAACGCGAAGCTAATTAAAAACTTATTTTGTGCCGCCGTTCAACGTGCAGGGGCACTGGCGGTTACATTTAGCCGTTAAAAATAGTCCAATCAAATGTCACGCCCGTCAATAAATAGTTCCAATTTCGAAGACCAAACAAAAGATGGTACCCAAGCATTTATAATGACGTTTACAAGTAAATACGATAATAATCGTGTGAGAAAACGTGTGATTTGCATTGTTAGTATAAATACGTTTTTTTCGCGGTTGAAATAATATAATTATGAGTCAAAATTAGTGAGTAAAGTTTAGTATGAAGACTGCCAATATGACCAGGAATAAGGGACAAGTTTACAGTGTTGGAAATTATCTGATGACTGGCAAGGTACTGGGGAAAGGACACTTTGCGAGAGTTGAAGAGGCTACACATAGGATAATAGGAAAAAAGGTAACGAAAATTTAATATTAACTATCTACCCACCACCGGAGCTTCGATTAAGTTAAAAGTCACCTTACCACCTCAACTCATTAGGTATTCAGTCATCCCCACAATCGTCCGATGGTTAATAAACTCTGAACGAAAGATTAGATGTACTTGGCCTGGTTTACTAAATGATGTGCCGCGTCAATATCTTGGCATGGCATAATAGGTTCGCGTTTGTTCACTGTCTCACCACATTTGATGGTGCAGTCCACAGACTTCTTAGAGATACCTACTGAACTTTTCGTGACACTTATCTACCTATGAACGTGTTGGCATCGTTTTTACAAAGAATGAGAATAATTATTCTCTATGGCATAAAATGCCTTTAGATTCTTAGGGTATTTTTTTTGTAAAAACCGGATTGTACAACTAACACATTACTACATAGGTACTTCAATAAAATTTATCTATAGGATGCTTGACAGTTCACGAAAACTCTCTGTTTAAGGTGGCAATAAAGATCATAGACTTGACGTGTATAAAAGAGGAGTATGCACGTCGAAACCTTCACCGGGAACCGAGGGTGATGGCGAAGCTACGCCACCCCTGCATCGCAGCCCTCTACGAGACTATGATGGTTGGCTGAACAAGTTATATTCTATAGTTTATAAACTTTCGTTATAATAGTATCACTGTCCATCTAACCTAATATTCCCACGGGATCAAGACTTTTTCAATTCTACAGTTTTTTAGTGCGTTGAAGAAAATGAACCCTGTCACATTCAAATGGTATCGTTATCGAAGTTTTTCTATCTCACTGGCACACGCGCGCTAACTTTTATCTTCACGTAGTCAAGCGCCGAAGCGAAAATATTACGTCTACGCAAAATCTAGTCTCGTTTTGGCTGTCGGTATAGAGGTGCAAAGGGGATACTCCACGGCAGTTATATGACGGCACCTGTTAGAGAAACCTAGTGGTTGTTGTAGCACGGGCCGCGCCTGTACGTGGTGATGGAGGCAGCGGGCGGCGGCGACTTGTGCGCGCACGTGCTGGGTGCGCGCGGAGCCGCGCGCGGCCTGCCGGAGCCGCGAGCGCGCGCGCTTGCCGCGCAGCTCGTGTCGGCCGTGCGTCACATGCACGCTCGCGGCGTCGTTCACCGGTACATAACTTTACCATAACCTTTTTATAACGAAGTCTTTAAAGTCTTGACTAATGAGATCTTCTGAATTTATCTTGGACATTACCGACATCATCGGTTAAGAAAAATGGTGAGGAATCCTGGACTTATGGTTAAGTGCAGGATGAAAGATGCCTGGCTAAAGATGAGTTGGCCATGTCAGTCTGAAATGGCCAACTCATCTTTAGCAAGCGTGGTGGTCAATGCTCGTGGACAATACACTATCTATAGTCACCTACTTTTCCTACTCTCGGAAGTCTCACGTTCGGCGAAACGGAAGTCGTGGTCGCAACAACGACAGACGGCGACTTCCAGTTTTCAGAACAAAAGTGATAGTTTGGTGGACGCGGGTTCGGAACCAGGGCTGGTACAGAAGCCTGTGCTTTTAGTACCGGTTCTACGGTACTAAAAGTACAGGATTCTGTACCAGTACTTAGCGGTTCTTGCCATTTCGGTATGGTTTCAGACGGGTACCGGTATTAAATTCAAGTAGACGCAACGGGCGTCTGCGTACCACAAATCTCGTATTTGTACTTTGAAATTATTTTTCTAATGCCTATTAACTATCCTTTTTAGTAGGTAGATACTATTTTTGATAACGGTACATTACCCCGATACTGATTAGAAATACCAATAGTGCAGGTACTATGTCTGGTCCCGGTACCCATAGTAGGTACAGGTACTACCCTGGTACCGGTATCTAACCAAAGTCAATGGTCCTACCTGTTCCCAAAAATACCGATATTTCAAGCCCTGGTCTGGACTGATAAAGCCTGAATATGGCCGTCCACTATGTTGGTAGTTCTACAACTTCTTCAATAGAAGACCCGCACCACATAGCGGTACTCTTTGATTTTTAAAGAAACAGATCCCATCCGCACGCGGATCATCCGTCGCGGTCGTTTGCCTAACGCAGAGGATTTTGGCCCATCTCTCTGAATCATTCATAACTGGAATCCACAATGGAAAGAAAATTGGTATATATAAATAAAAAACAATTAAATAATTCGCCCAGAAGATGGTAAATACTGATAACAGCTGATAGAGACGTTTGGAAGAAGGAATGACGCGCTGCACCGACCCTAATGACATTATGACCCTGGCAAAGAACCAGGCATGAGTGTCCCCTTTTGTCATGTATTTTCTTAACAATAATGATTGTTTTTCAGAGACTTGAAAATGGAAAACATCATGCTGGACAGTACTAAACAATTCATCAAAATAGTTGGTAAGATGTTTTATTTACTTTTACCTGCTGCGCAGTTGGTTCAGTGTTTTAAAATATTCTTAGCTCTCTAGTCTCTCAAAGTTTTCTCCAAAACAGGCGTTTTTGCGTCGTGAAGATTATTCGATTTAAAACCTAAACATCAAACTGTCAGGGTTCTATTTCCCAGAACAGTTAGTTTCAACGGTCCAACTTACGAAATAATAAACAAGTCCATGGCCTATAAAAAAAATGGCCTCCTGCTGGCAACATTACAGTGTGCATGTAATTTTTTTTCGGCAAAATAAAATCAATGTACTAAGGCTGTACAAAATGTACTTAGGCTGTTGCTCCACCTTTACCGAGTACCGTCAACGGAACGTCCACGAGAACGAGATGACGGCGCCGAAGTGCCGATAAGTAGTATAGCTACTTAGCTAGCTTAGTGTTGATATTTGTTTTTTTTTTTTTTCATTTGGGAATTATTATTTATTAAACACGAAAATAAATTAGAATTTACATGAAATGACAGCGTGGATCAAAGGGCGCCGAAAGACAATCTCGCTGTACCCTGATCAAGGGCTAGAGCCGGCGCTGCATGTGGGACCGTTATTTTATATCAACAATCATTGTCATCACAATCACCACTATATCAGGCTTATGATAATATATAACGATAATACTTTGATTGTAGACTTCGGCCTATCAAACATGTGGAGCGGCGGGGCGGCCCTGAGAACTCCGTGCGGCTCGCTGGAGTATGCGGCTCCGGAACTGTTCGTCGACGGCCGGAGATACGGACCCGAAGTCGACCTGTGGAGCATGTACGCACATGACACAACTAGCCATCATCAACATCATTCTTCTTCCACCTGGCGTTAATCCCGGCTATTGCCAGGGTCCGCCTTCCGACTGAGCTTCCTCCACTTTGCCCGATCTTCAACATCCTTTTCATTCAGGCCATTGGCTCTCATATCGGACTTGTCGACGTCCAGCCAGCGCTTGCGAGGGCGACCACGGGACCTGGCCCCAACAGCCATATTCATGCATCTCCGACCACCGTACTTCATAGGGCCATCGCAGACGACACTCTTGCAGTTTTTCCCCCACGTCACGGACACCAAGACTACCTCGGATGAATGAGTTGCGTATGCAATCGGATCGCGTTACGCAGCTCATCCACCTCATTATCTTCATCTCCTCAACATCATCGGTATCCTCGTCATCTCGGTAGTCACCCCCTTTCTAACCATATCCTCTTTCACACAGACACAGGGTCAAATTAAATTAGTTAGCCAAACTCCGCAGACATGATAGGTATCAATATCTAAATAAGATTAAAAAAAGAATGAGAGAGTTTAAAGCCGGAGTTATATTAATGCATGTGTTGTGTCGTATCGTGACGCAGTGATATCCAATCAAAACTCGTTGTGATTTGACGTAGTCCTGAACAGGCGTCACGAGTACGACACAACACGGCACAGTAATGTGTCGGTGGCTTAACTCGCCACGCCATCTCCTTCTGGCCTTTGCCCTGTAGTGGATCACACTAAGCTCATAATAATAATAGTATATTGGCTTTCTATTACGGTTCTAAAGGAAACAGCCTAGTCAGTAGCGGCGTTAGGGTAGGGCGCGGTTGGGCGACCGCCCAGGGCGCCGGACATAAAGGGCCGCCGCAGACGCCCCTTTATTTCCTCCTGCTCATTGAGCGAGGCCTGCTTACTCGTAAATTCCCTGTAAACTCTTAAAAAAAAACTCGTAAAAACCTGACCTTGTCAAACTCTGTGGTGATCTCCAATTGAAATTAACTGTAGACTCTAAATCAGATATAGATAGGTGTATGTTGTGTGATGAACTCATAAGTCTGAAATCTTTTTTACCTGATCAGAATGTGCCTGTTTTTGTTTTAAATTTTATGAAAGATCGCAACTTACAAGAACTGAAATGTATGGATAGCAATGCGCATATTATTAACTATACCTAAGCTGTAACGGTTGCTAGTGGGGAGAGGAGTTTTTCTAAGCTTAAGCTGATAAAAACCTGTCTGCGATCGACAATATCGCAATCCCGATTAACAAACTTGGCAACTTTGTGAATCGAGAATGAAATTGCTGAAAACCTCGATTTTGATAAAATAATAAAAGAGTTCGCCGACAGAAAGGCTAGAAAAGTCAAATTTTATTAGTTTTTTTTTTTATAAATAGTTATTTCTTTTAATAAATGGTAATTTCATTATATCTTTTCCTTTTTTTGGGTTTGAATTGCAGTTAGGGGGCGCCGTATAAATCTCGCCCAGGGCGCTGGTAGTGCTAAAACCGGCACTGAGCCTAGTGAAGTGGGTTAGGAACCCTAAAAGGAGCATGTATGTATGTTTCAGAGGCGTGATCGTGTACGGCATGGTGACGGGCGGGCTGCCCTTCACAGGTGCAGAGGCCGGCGAGGGCAAGTCGCGGCCGCAGCTACGCGCCGCCATCACGCGCGGCTTCACGCGCAAGCAACGCTCCGCGCTCGCCGCAGTCTCGCCCGGTTACTAGCTCTTTACTATATTTATACTTCATTTACTTTAGCATTAGACAATATACCGACAGTTATTTTGTAATATTATTGAAATGACTGCACTTTTGAATTATATTTTTAATATAAAAAGATTACATTGCTTTGTACAGTCGCCGTCAGATATATTGTAGCAGACAAGGTGACCAAATACTTCCCATACACTAGAAGTTACCATTAATATCTGAACATTCATTGCTTCATTAATATCAGAGCAGATGCTTTCCAATAATTTATATACGCACAACTAACCAAAAACATCTGAACACTTACTTACAACGTCAAGTGTATCTACGCAGATGGGGTGGTACAGGTAAGCTCAGTGTTTGTCTGCGTAGATACACGTTATAGTATCTATGCAAACAAACATGTGTTCAGATTTTAACTATGGTAGGGTAGATAGATATTCGTGTAGATATTCCACTATGGTTTCTGGAACGGTCACAGATGGTTGGAAAGCCGCTTGTGTATAAAATGATGTTAGTAATGACATTATTAGTCATCCTCTTTTCATTCAAATAATTAATTCTAAATACTCTATTAAAACAAAAATGATGTGGCAATTATTTTACTTATTTATTAAAAACGTAAAAAAAGAAACAAAAAGGTTAACATTATTTCTTATTGTTTAAAGTATCATTAAAATATAAAGTATTGTTTTAGTTTTGGTTTGATTATTAACATTTATTTCCGACTGTGGCAGACGGGCGTTTAAAAACTTGAACGCGATTATACAAGGTGTTTTTTTGATATCCCAAAACTCTTGGGTATGAATGAGACCATATCAAAGAATCAAGTGGCTTAAGATTTCTTTTTCATATTTTTTTTTATTTTTTTTCGTACAAAATAATACGACAAAGTCACGATTATTAGTGTAAAACACCCTTACCTACGTGAAATATGACAACGTCGCATTTTCTTACCTTTAAATATGAATGATTGGTTTGAATGAAAATGATTTACTAATACTTATCAATGAAACTTGGATACACACATCGAGAGTATAGTGTAATGTTATCTTCGAAACTATGCGTTTTTGGATCACATATTCGAGGACTTTTTGTATTATTTTTACTTATAGAATATAACCCTACCTAGAGTTATGGGATATCAAAAAAAACACGTTGTATTTGAGCGTATATTTTAACAAAATCACAAACAGTACGATCGAACCTCTTTGGAATCACTTCACTGTCAGTCCATGAAAATTCAGAAAATGTTCGTATATCAACTCCGGACGGCGCGATGACGTCGGATCTGAAACAATTAGGTTTATTTTATTTTATAAAGTTGAAATGGTAACACGCAGAAGCCCTAAAACGTGCTAGAAATTGGGATTCTTCATGAGGATGGGGTGTAAGAGAATGAACACTATTTCAATGTAAATAAGCACTTTATTTGCGTAACACACTTGGAATGTCGATTCAAGACAGAATAAAAAGGTTATTTTAATTATGCTGTCGAGCAGACAATGTTTCAAACATATTATTATTTTTACCTCTCTTACATACTCTTACTGACAGACAAATTAAAAATCCGGAGTCACACGATATCGAACAGATTACCACACGTGACCACCACAGAGTACCACACTCCGGATTTTTTATTTGTCTGTCTGTTGTTATGTCCTATTTATGCCCTTTTAATTGACTTTTTTGTTGTAGTTGGGTTTTAGTTGTTATATCTTTTATTTTTATTTAGATTATTTTGGGGCTATTTTTTTTTATTTTTGTATGTGGCATAGGTAATTAAACACATTTTATTTTTAGTTCATGACTTTATGTCCTCTAGAGGGCGCTATTCAATTATCCTATATCCAGCCGAAGATTCCAACGATTCTCATTTGTTAAATTGTGATGAGTACATAGTTTAGAAGTTATCAACCAGTTGTTTCAAAATTTCACTAGACATAGTGAAATTTTGAAAAATAATCAAACAAACAAATACACATTATAACAAATTATTTGATAAACATGCAAAATATGGGCTATCCAACGACTATCAACATTAAAAAAATATTAAGAGTTCAATCGTTTGATAAAGGTGGAAAACCACACTTATTAAAATTAACGAAACCACTAAACTAACGCTTTGTTTACGTCGCAACACTTTTCTATTCAATTTTTTATTGTATAACGGTATCAAGGTAAAAACAAAATTTTCGCAACCACAATCTTGGGCTTACATTTTGACCTCACTATCAACTTTAGCACCCTCGAAAACTACGAAAACGACACACATGACAAAAAAATGTATAAATTTCGTAACTGCCATCTTGGATTTACATTTTGACCTTTGTCGCAAGTATGAACGCTTTTTCGCTGCGTTAAACTTCGTGTAAATCTCTCAACGCGCACAAACAAGCTTTCACTTTTTAAAAAAAACACTGTCGTATCGTATTGCACCGTCCGATGTAACCGCTGGTAAGGTTTAATTTCTGGGAAATTATCACACGGCAAAGTAAAGAAAAGTGATAATTTTTAAGATTATAGAAATTCACCTTTAATTTATAATGTAAATTACCCTGCGTCATTTGCAAAAATTTGTTAATGTTCTAACCTGTCTGCATAATACCGCGAAACACACCCTAAATGAATGTTTTATTCGCAGAGTGCAAAGCGTTTATACAGCATCTCTTGGAGCCAAACGTAGAGGTCCGTATGAAGATCGAGGAGGCATCTCGACACCGCTGGGTAAAGCGACCGGGTATGAGGATGAAAACCCACCCATTCGGAGTCATCGAGGCAGCCGCTAACAGAGAGGTAGGTGCACCGACCGACACGGTACACTGTTGATCAACATTGCGATAACCAATCTTATGAGTTGCAGCTGATTCATTTGAACTAGCTTTCCTATACGTCCTGTACAGCTCTACTCTATCTCTTTCCCACACTACATACATACGTTTGTATCATAATTATACAATTTAAACGCACATTCGGTCTCAGATATACAGGCAAATATCCGAGCTGTGCTCGAGGCCGGCCATAGACGTGGTGGCTGAGATAAAGGCCGACCCCTTCGGGCCGGTGGGCGGCATGTACAACATCAAGACGCACGTGCAGCAGGCCGGCGCCGCGCCCGGCACCGACCTGCTGTGGAGCGCCGGCGCCGCCTCGCCCGCGCCGCGCACGCCGCCGCCCTACCGCGCCAGCCACGAGCGCGAGCCGCGCCCGCTGTCCGCGCAGGCCGCGCGCCCGCCCGAGCCGCCGCGCCACCGCGCCCCCGAGCACTTCCAGAACTGCGAGCCGCAAGCCGAGCCCCCCCCGCAACTCACGCCCCCCGCCAAGAAGAGCCAGTTGCCCAGCCCGAGAATGATCAACAGACCCATCAACAGTATGTACGGGTTGAAGAAACCCGTTTACAAAGTCTACGACAATGGCGACGGCGGCCTCGACCCGCGGCTGCCTAGCATTGAGGAACATTCCAGCGCCGACGGCCATGACGCCAAGACCACGAGGAGCAAGACTATGAGAACGCCGTTTGTGAGGAAAGTTAGCCTGGAGGAGGACCGCACCATGAGACTCGGCAGTTGTCCCAACAGGGTCGGTGATAAACGCGTGGAGTTCTATAGGAAGGCAGGGGATGGTCTACCAAGGTGAGGAGCAGCTTCTATACATATTATAAATTAAAGTCGTGTCTGTCTGTGCTCACCGCGTTATCCTAAACTGCGCTATGCGGTTTTCACCATCATTTTCAAATATTGTATCTCGGAAGGTTGTATACAGGGTGGATTTTTGAGATGGGGCAGCAAGGGCAGCTACCTTAACCGTTGTAGCTACAGGAAAATGGTCTTAGGAGACTGTCCTTAACTTTTTGAGAAATTTTGATCTGCATTCACAGATTTTGAAAAAAATGTACAGTCAGCAGGAAAATGGGCCGCTTTCACAAAAACTTTTTTTTATGCCAATCGATCCTGTTTCTTATAAGGGTCAAAAACCTCTATTGGACGAACTGAGTTTTGAGTACTAGAAAAGTCAGAAATCGCAAAAAACTTTTCCCATACATTTCATAGGCAAACTACCTACAGTTATGTTCACCTAGAAGTTGCCCCTATATTTATGTTTAATACTCTAGTTTATTGCTATTTATATATTTGCCTATTATTGGTCATAGGAACATGTAATCATTTGTGACAGTTGGCGAGCTAGCGGGCCGCTGGCGCCGCCACCGGCCAGAATCTTACTACAGAGCAATGCGTCAACCATCAAACGAGCCTCGTTGGGGTAAGTGGCCTGTCGGCTGTGCCTGGGTCTAAACCATAGACTGGACGCAGAAAGGGGTAAGCGTTAGCCTGACAAAAGTGGACACTCTCTAGAAAGAGACAAAGCGACTGTGCGGCCAATACCAGTCTCTTTTCTGCAAGCCTGTAAAAAAGGCGCAGTGTTCCAATTTTAAAACATTTTAAATTACAGTGACTTGTAATCAGGGATCGGAATATCGGTGGTCATTACAGTTCCAGACTTGAAATATTTTTTGGTATTCATTTATGGCATTTTTTTTTTTTTAATTGTAAATTAATGACCCTTCAGTTGATTAATACTGAACAATCATCAATCCATATTGAGTAAGTTCTTTTTTTAATAAATTTGATTTCTCTCTTTCACAGAAACATCGTCAGTCCACACTCGTCTTCAAATAGCCACTGCAAGAGCGAGAGGGCAATACCGGTATGTCGCATTTTTTTAGTAAAAAGCTATAACTAAACAAGAAAAAATAACTAAAGACACTTTAGGACGAGACATCACTCATGCCTTTGTGCTATCTCTTTTTAACGGCCGATGTGTCATAATTACGCCCGGGTACAAAACAAGACAAATTATTTTCCCCAATCCGATTATCATCTTTCTCTTTTGTACACGGCACGGTTTCTTTACGGTACGGTGAATAAACCGCGCCTTCGAAAAAGCGTGTCTGTCAACAAGCTTCCATAGTGATCCATACAACACTGACACGGCGAATAAACCGTTGTTTTTCAGGGCAAGAAAAACGTGTGTGTACATAGGGCCTAAATCTAGCCGATAAACATTTTGTTTTAGTTGTGTTATAGTTATTTATGCAACTGTTGTATAATAAGGAGTATTAAATCACGAATGTGGGTTATCACATGAGTGTTTAATACCTAACTATGTACAGTTGTATACAAGACTTTATCTAAACCCATGATATGAATCCTCTATAAAAGTTTCTGAAATAGTTAGAGCTTATTGCCAACATTAAAACGACCATAGCCCGCAGGCCTCGCGCGTGACGGATTGTATTTTCGAAGCGCCATTGTCTGTAAATGGTTGAACTGAAATAAATGCTTTGAGTTTGAGTTTGAAAGTTTGTTTATTATTATTATTATATGTTTACAGAAGCGGCCAATGCTGCCCCTTCCGCAGGTGAGCTGGTACTCAACACGGAGCATAGGCAAGGAGACCACGCACTTACAACGACTCAGACGCACGGCGCCGATGAAGTGACCGCTACCATCTTACCCAGCACTCGTACTCACGGGCGATTTTATTTCGGGCACTGCATTAACAACGCACTGCTTGGCACCGAGAGTTGAAAATCCAGTGCGCGATAAATAATCGTCGGAGTAACAAATAACCCGTGCGAACCTGGGCTTAGTGAACCGCCTTCCGCTTTCGCTGATCTACTTTAAAATTCGCCTTTTCACTGCATTCGCGCTAAAGCCGATATCAGACGCTTCACTTTTAGCTCTTTCATTCAGCATCTTTTATTCGAAGTGAAACGTCTGAGCACAAAATGAAACAAAAGTGAATAATAAATTCATTAGTGAACAGATCGAATGTAATTTCAGCACTCGGCCTCTTTCACTCGCCAGCAGATAATCGAAAATGAAATGAAAGGAGCGAACCGTTCATTCCTATATAATTTTGTCGGAATAATGTCGTGTGAACGTGGAATGAAACAAAATGAATCTTCACTCGAATGGAGCGTTTGATATCGGCTTAACATGCAAAGTATACGCAATACACTGAAATTCTTCACTACAATGACCACAGTTCTTTTACATCTGAAGGCCAATTCTCGTACTTAAAAAACATTCACATTCAAGTAGCAATCTGTCAAACTTGTCAAGAATGTTGGTAAATTGATTGTATATTGACAGATTGCGAATGAGATTAGAATGAGAACGTTCTTAAGAATACGGGAATTGATTTTGCATCACTGTCAAAATCACAGTGATCCTTATCAACGTAACAATAAGCTTGCTGTTAGGTCGCTGCGACTGGCAATTCTATCAAAATTACAGTGATCTTTATTTTCGTTGCAATAAGGGTGCTTTCGGGTTGCAGCTGTCAAGCTGAAAGGACTGTATAATGGTCGCGAGAAGATAACATGACGGTGAAGAATTAGAGCGTATCACGTATACGACATACTTTCATATGTGTGCAATTGCATTGGAGGGGCGCGCTATTTTAAGGCCGTCCGCTGCGTCCGCGCGGCTGCACTGTGCGGCGCCTGCGTACCCCAACAATAATAGACAACAGCAGCCGCGCGGGCGCCCGCGCAGTGACGCCGCGCTGACGGCCTCAAGTAGACGAATATACATCAAACCTAATCATGCGATTTGTCGCTAGTGTGCAGCGGATCTTAGACATGGCGCACACTATGCGACATGCGACTGCGACACACTTGCGGTCGAGTTGTAAAGTCGCATAGTCGCAACGACAGGCTGCAGGAGTCTGTGTCGCAGCGTCTAGGTGCACGCGCACACCCGATGACGTTGCATGCGACGGGTTAGCGTCTTGTCGTGGAACTGTGGCAGTCGCATGACGCATAATGTGCGAGGTGGTTCAGTTAAAATTTTCGCGTGCTACCCTCTATGTAATGTTAAGCGAATAAAGCAATTTTACTATATTGTACACGCTCGACTTCCAACGAATCGATTTTGGACTAGTATTTTTTAACATTTATAATAATGATATTTACATTTTAAAAACTAAATAATAGAGTGTTATGTTATGGTTGTGTATGCATGTATTTTATTGAAAGATTAATATAAGATGTGCATTACGTTTATTTATTTTTATTTACTAACTTAAAGCTATACTACTTGTGCAGTAGGTAATTAAATAAAGGTATAGGTACTCCAACTAGTAAATAGCTATCTGTGGCATTACCGCAATGGTGCGTTATCATAAAGTAAAAAGCACGCGTGTTTAATACACTGCATTATGAACCTAAAAGCGGTTCAATAAGAGCCACTTTACGAGCAAGTGTGTTGAAAATAACTATTTCACGATTTCTTTACCTTTATTTATTTACCTAAACCTGGAGTATAAATTACTGTTCAAAATCCTGTTATTCAACTGCATCCGATAAAACTGGAGGCCGACCCCAACGTGTTTGGGAAAAGGCTAGGCAGGTTGATTGATATGCGTGACACTGACCGTGGCGCTGGGCGAGGCTGGCGCGGCGTCAGTGGAAGGGCATGTGTGAGGGGTTGGCCATGGTGGCCAGGCGCATGTACGTCGTGGTGTGTGCGCGCGACAGCGGCGGGGAGTCGCCCGGGAGCGGCTCGTTCTTGAACACTGCCACGCATTTCCACTGGTTCAAGTATTGCACTGAAAAATATTAATTTCATATTTAACTATGATCCTTCCGCTTAAGGCAGAGGCAACAGGGTAGCCCGCAAAAAATAGTATTTACAGAATTATAATCATCAAAATCAGCAATACAACTCTCAAGTTCAAATTACGCCATAGAAAGACTATTTCATGAAATCATGACATTTTACGTCAATTCTAACATACAGGTTAAAATATGGGTAACGTTATAAGTTTAGATATTTGTTTACCTACCACTTTTGTGGTACACACAGTTTCACTAGTAAATTTTATTTTGAACCTGTATAACTGAGCGGGCATGGGTTACCGCCCAGAGTCAGGGGAGGGGTTGGCAGTCTAGATCTGAACTGCCACTCATGCTCTCATCTACTTCCCAAGCATCCTAATTGCGTAACACACGGTCAATCACAATCTGCTTCATTATGACAGTTCAGCAACATTCATTGCGTTAATTACGTTGTTGAGCACATTTTTTTTTCGAACATATGAAGCTATGGATTAGCGATAACCATAAAAATAATTCAGATTATGATTGATGCATTGAGCACAGCAAAGAAGGAGAGAGGAAGACTAGGACTGTTCGACAATTTTGTTGTTATATCTACTTCTATGATAGATTTTTTTTGTTTATTTTATAAAAACGTGTATTTTTATCATTTACATTTTCATACATATTTTAATAGCATTTAGATAATATAAATTGTTTTAGTTTATTTATGAACTAGCTGCGCCTCGCGGTTTCTCCTGCATAAGTCTCGATTCCGAGGGAATATCGCGATAAAAAGTATTCTATATCCTAACCCAAGTCATGGTCTACCCATGTGCCAAATTTTAAACTTTATCGCTAAAGCATTAGGTTCAAGTTTGATTGGGAAAGTTTGACAGTTTTGGGTAGCTTGATGTGCTGGCGACTGTACCTATATTTTTTCTTGCCGCGATAAAGTGTTGGTTGATTTGTTCCTATTAGGCCAAAAGCTGGGACGCCCATGGGCCGGCTACAGTACTCACTCTTCCACAGCCGCACTGCGCAATCGTCGCCGGAGGAAGCCAGCAGGGTGCCGGTGAGGTTCCAGCACACGCGCCACACGCACGAGTAGTGCTCCTCGAAGGCTGCCACCACCTCGCACTTGAAACGCACGCTGGTTCCGTTGTTGCCCGTGCCAGAACCGGCCGACTCGCTGCAACAGCCGGGATATAACATTGAAATTGTATATTAAAATTATTGATTTACATACATATTTACAATTATTAGGGGCTTAAAATAGAGATATACTAATTGGATTCTACCTGAACTAGTAACAAACCTGTGTCTCAGGTATCTCACTCAAGTTCTTCTAACTTGTGTGTGTGTTGGGACAGCTGTGCTGTTGGGAAGCTTGTTGCGCCACTTCTAAATCCAGTGCGCTATATTTAGTGCGAATTTCATCAATGAAACTGAACGCGATCAGTACATCTAAACCGAGTTTAAAAGCTGTTAGTGTCAATATTCCCAAGAAAATAATGACACTGACAGCTCTTAAACTTTGATCGCGTTCAGATTCATTGGTGAAATTCGCCCTTAATCGTCGCTTAAAAAATCTCCTGTGCCTACGAAGGCTTACTGTTCGTAAAATAAACTGCATAATTTTTGATACGTTACGATTGCAATTTTATTTGATTTGTCGATAGTAATAATTTATATATTCAATTTAAAACGTACAAAGGCGAGACTTAATGCCTGAGATATTTTCTACCAGTTGCTACTAAAGGGAGGAAACATGGCAGTTGCTACTAAAGGGATTGATAACACGAAAATAACTATAAAATATATAGATTTTATACATACTTACATACAAATAATCAGATAATACTATTTCAGGATAAATAATAATCAGTAGAGGAGGAAACGAATCCAGCAAATCACCACTGGGATGTTTCTGCCAACTTCTTACGCATATGTTTACGTGCCTTCACTTTAAAAGACAACGGACTGGGTGCCGTCATGATATTCCGACGCGGCGCATGCACATGTATAGGGAGAACAAGGCTGCCAATTCTTATCAAAGGCAAAAAGTTCCGAATATTATGTTTGGCCCACATTTCCGGTCCAAAAACTTCGATTACTGCCGCAGAAGGAGTTGAGACTGCCAATGAACTTTACATTTTATTTTCTGATTTCTACATTTGCTCGTCTTTTCGAAACTATGTTGGCGTCGGCTATTACATCAAGTTTTTCTTTACGTGGAACAACAGCCAGTCTGTAGTGATGGCAATTAATGCGATTTCACATTAATTTCATTAGCATGTGAATTATTTAGTCTTAGCATGCTAATTGCCATTGCTATGCTATTAGCTAATATGACGATAATTGGTAACAATGAAGTACCTACGTGAATTTTGTGAATATGCAGAAACAGTTGTGGAGGTCAGACTGCCAGTCTGACCTCCACAACTCTGTTTCCGGGTATCACGATACGCTTTGGCAAGACTGGTTGTCAGACTTTCGGGCTTCTGTTGACCCGTAACGACTGTCAAAGTCCACACATGACAGCAGGAACCAACGGTTTAACGTGATTTCCGAGATACGGAGGGGTCATGTTATGTAAAGATGATACCCATGGACCCACAGCGGCAATCGTAGCTTAAGCTGATAGCCTCGAGCTCCCTTGATTTATTTCTACATTATATCTGCAATTTTATGGTGTACATAATAAAGAGTAATCTTTCTAAAACTTCTATAAAAGTACTTACGCGATAGGTTCAATTTTAATAATCCGGACGTCCTTAGTCGCGACAGCTAGTAAGTGGAATGATCTGCCGAGATTCGGAGCAAAGGCGATATCGTTGACTGGCTCCTGAACTGAAGACAGGCAATCAGTGCGCGTCCAACGACGAGAAGATTCGCTGTACCTGTAGGTTTTAATTTGTCAGGAAATGGCAACACTGAGTAATGTTCAGTTGCAAAACTGGCTATAGTGAATTACATTGACTGTTTTGAAAAAAAAAATTGGAGTATGCAAATGTATGAATAACAAACTCAATACATATCTACATATACTCTGTTGGTTTACGTAAATAAATCGGAAAAAGCGTTTTTATAAATGACACTTTATACTAAGCAAACAAAACTTAAAGTTGAGAAACGAAATTGATCTTTAAAACTCACTCATATATGAACACTTTTCCATTGCAAGCGGTAGTCTTGTCACCTTGTACGGTGGCCGCGGCGTTGGTGGTGTTGGGCTCATCACTGCCCACTGCCAGCATTGGGGGATGCACCACCCTAATCACAAACATTAATTTTAAACTACTTTATAAAAATCTACACCTCTGATACACCTCTGCCAAGTCTTCGGGGTAAACACGCGTGATGTTGTTATGCTAATATTAATAAAATTCGTAAACTCACTGACAGACATCGCACAGCCTAAATCGCTGAGTCTAGAAGCATTAAACTTTGCTAAAGAGTTCCTTTTATGACGTGAGCACTATGCTTCTAGACCCAGCGGTTTAGGATGTGTGTCGTCTGTCAGTGAATGAATGAATGAATTCCAGATTTCGGTTCATGTAGTCTATTTATGTTTATATAGTTAAACTTTATGTAGTTATTTAAGTATATGTTAATTTTCTTGCGTTTATATGTAGTAAGTATATTTAATATTATATTTTTAAGCTAAGACTTCGCATAATAATGTTTTTCTCTTCTTGTTCTCACACACTATTGTCTACATTTCTTCCTCATTTCTCCTTTCGCAGGTCTGCTGGAAGAAATTTCTTAAGAAATAAGCAGTACCTTTGTACTCATATTTTAATTATGTCGTTCTTTTATGTATTTTACTGTGTGTACATAAATAATAAAATAAATAAATAAATAAATTCATTGTAGCCTTTAAGGGTTAATTTAAGTGTGTTACCTGGATAGGGATGGGTTCCATGAGAGGCAACTTATTGACACTTTGGTTGGTATCTCATGTTGCAGAGTCCACTGTGCTAGGTTCATTACATCCGGAGCTTCATATATTCTAAAAACACGAAAAAATCAGATTATCATCACCAGACAGCAAAAGAAACACGAAAACACTTTTAGGTTTAGAAATTCGTCATGTCCGTCTGTCTGTCTGACTAGTACCAATATATCTATGACATTGGAAAGGAGTATTCTGTCTGTGTACAGCTAAACAATGGTGCAGCGAAACTTCAAAAAAAAATAAGGGGTTGAATGCACTTGAATATTGTTGGATTTTTGTTGTGTTGTTGATGTTTCAAAGTGACTTTGCTATAGTCAATAATTTGTGAGAAATGGGACTTTTTCGGTTACAGTCGCAGAAATAACTTTGTTTGTCATCGTTTTTACCAGAAATACTACAAAATAAGACTTATTTTTGCGGCATGCGTAAATATTGATCCCGACTACGGAACCTTTTGCTGTTCGTCATTTTTTACTAAGCAAAACAAAGTTTAGTGGTGTTACGCAAACAAGGCATTGTGACCATACTCTTTCGAGTTTGATTCAAGTGAATACAAGTTATCCTAACCTTATAATACCGTCAGCAGAGCACGTGACTAGTAAGAGTCCTAAATGCTTGGGTCCAAACTTGACATCTGTGACTGAGGTCCGAGAGTCCACTAAGTTGGACCTCTTCAGCCACGTCCGTAGTCCTTTCTCTGAGCCGGAAGCTGCCGTGTCACCTGTGAAGATTGGGATACATCAAATAACAATCTTACAAAATCCGATCACAGTCTATATTTTATTCCCCTTTATTAATAAAAACTAAAATTCTTTACAATTGATTTGAATACAATCTAGCCTAGCCTTAAAACCTATTTAATGTGAGTCTATTGTCTAATAGTTCTCACCAACTTCCTCCCATATAGCTGCAGTTCTGTCAAAGGAGCATGTAGCTATCACTTGACCAAACTCTGGATGTGCCCACGTGACCTTCCACACGGACCCATGATGTGCTTTCCAGCTAGCAGTGAGACGCCACCCTCCGTGACCATCCGAGTCCCACACCTAGAACATTGAAATAATTTATTGTATTAATATATAGTGAATATCTAAAGAATATATTGTGAATATATAAATAAGAACCTCCTCCTCTATTTTTTTATTTAAAAATAGAATGCATAGAATAGGGAAATCATATATTACATGCACATAATTGCCCATCTCTGCATCCTACTTTTTATTGGTCACATGTCCATTTTAAACAAATCAATTTTAAGTACATTTGGCCTAAAAATCACATTAAGCTTTAGAATTAGAATAAAATAATTATGATAACTTTTATTTGTAAGATGTTGACTTGCTACTGTAAAACTATACCTAAAGTTGTAAATGATAAACAAGGCATGTATTTATATAATATATCAGCTGTTTATAATAGCTACTTGTTGTAAAACAGTTCTTAAACTTAATATTGTTGACTCCAACTTTTCTTAGTTAATAGTACTTATTTAAGATTTGAATCAAAAAGCCTGAAATTGACATAATGTGTCATTGCAGATTTTTAATAGGTTACCGCTGTTTTGTTTGCTAACAAGCCGTTACAAGCCATACCTTTACATACTGGTCGCTGGAACAAGTGGCCATTCTCTCGCCATAGAAGTCGTATGCGACATCGTGAATCAAATCCTTGTGATCGGCGAATATAGTTTGTGATTCAAACAAATTAGTTGCAGTTAATTCACCCATTCTATAGTAGAAAATAAAATTTAATTCAAACTACACTCGCTAACCTACCCTTTTTGCATGACTTTCACATCAACTGTCACAACACAAGTGTCAAAAATAGCGTTTAGTTCAATGCATAGAGGAAAGTAATATACCGGGTTCAATGACTAGCGATCATTGGAATTTTCATTTTATTGGCATACCCTTTCACGGTTAGACCATTTTACCCTCATCGGCGTCTAAGGTATATCCTGGAAATGAATTTCAGTTTAATTAGAAAACGGCAGTACGTGATTCTTTATAACAACTTTGATGAGTAGTCAGTAATACAGAAAAGCTAATAAAAAAACGAAACGTTGAATGAGGTGGTCACTCACTAGCACAATAAAATACTTAATATTGCCACAGACCACAAAATACATACAGACTTGCTACGTAAGTACTACGTAGTCGTGCTTGCTACTGAGAAATGTTATATGGAAAACTCATGGACGGTCAAATTCTCGAATTAGGAAAGGTAATTTTATCTGGGCTGACTTTGAAAACATGCAACATGCATGCAGAATTCGCAAAAAAAAATTGACCTTTTTACAGAAAAGTTTTTTTTTGTGAATTCTTATCACAGACTAGATAGGTTCAGACCAATTCTTATTTGGTCCCATAGTAAAAGTAAAACACCCCCTTTTTTGTTGCATGTTTTCAAAGTCAGCCCAGATAAAATTTCCTTTCCTAATTCGAGAATTTGACCGTTCCATGAGTTTTCTATATAAAATTTCTCAGTAGCAAGCACGACTACGTAGTACTTACGTAGCAAGTAGCAACCCGGATTGGCCCAGAGTCGGAGTCTGGAACCTATGCCTAGCCCAGGAATGCTGTTTTGCTGGGCGTGATGCTGTTTTTAGTATTGCAAGTGGATTAATAAGAGTAGTCACTACGAAATATATGTATAATAGATATTTATCATCAATCGAACCAGTCTCGCGTGAGTGATTTGGTCACGGTTAATCAATTTTCATGGCTCTGCACTTAGAAGCACCGCTAATATGTAGCGAATCGTGCTCTATCATCTAGAACACGCCAACATTTAAATTTAGATCATCATTCTCATCTTACGTGCTCGATAACTTTTAAGAGAATATGATGTGAATTGATGTGTTCACGTGTCGGCCTCGCCGGTATCGTGACGACTTGTGGCGTTAGCACAGAGGGCGTAAGATTTGATCGTTGTAAGGTAGATAAGGGCCTAAATTCTCCATATTTGGTCTGAGCCTAAATTTTAGATACTTAAGTACAGACCAAGTTTAAACAATAAAAACGGTATGTTTCAGAAACCATTTATTAAAACAGAACTAATATAAAAAAGTACTCTGTTAACAGAACATTTTAACTTCTGATCTGTGGTCTATAGGTAGTAATAGTAATCTATATGGGTCTAGTGCTCGCTAGCGCGACTGTTGAATATGAGGTGCGGGTTCGATACCTCTTGAGAATTAATGTTCTGTGTTCGATACCCAGTATTACCCAGGTTAAGCAGACTTATCAGGTTTTACCTTTTAAAATTTCTCAGAACAGCCTGAAATCTAGATTTTTACTAGGTTGATGACAATAGGCTCGCCCCCTATTGCATAAACATT
This sequence comes from Eupsilia transversa, assembly GCA_914767815.1. Classification (NCBI taxonomy): domain Eukaryota; kingdom Metazoa; phylum Arthropoda; class Insecta; order Lepidoptera; family Noctuidae; genus Eupsilia; species Eupsilia transversa. Next base: position 1,547,981 of record OU611889.1, read on the forward strand.
TCTGACAAAAAATGCGAGTTTTATTATTCTTGGAGGAAATACAGGTGTTACGAATGATTTAAAGCGGCGTAAATAAAGGTTTTATACCTTATATGCTTATGCCTCACCTTGTCAATCATTTAATAAAACAACGAAGTGTTAGAAGAGAGTTTGTTTAATTGAATCCACATTTACTTATTATGTAACTATTCACAATCAAATTAACAACAACAAATTCACAGCATTTGGTTACAAATACGCTAAACTGTAAATTGATATTTATTATTGTCCACTAAAATACTAGTAAATTGCGAAACATAACAATTTCTCTAATGGCACAGATAAACTAGGTAGTTTAAGTATAAAAACTTCATGCCAAGCAAATTCATTAATTATTATTATTATTATTCAATATAGATTTGGCACTGTAAGTATTTTTTAGGAATTTTAATCCTCTTTTTATCAGTCACAAGTTCACAGCAACAATCGAAGTGAATTGTATAATGTGTTTAAAATAATTTTCATTTTGCGATAAATTTCATGGTTATCAATAATTTACATTCAACAATTATTGTTTTTATTATCCTGAAATATTTGAGACTCGACACATTTTGCTAACAGAATATCCTTTTAGGATCTAGAGAGCAATATTAGTTAATAGCATATTATAAAATATAATGCATGTGGGCAATGATAGTACAACTAAGTGCTGATTTCATGCAAGTGCAGACTTATTCAGATTATTGTGCAAAACAACTTTTTTTTTGGAATGTTATCTTTTTTGTCACATAATGATGACTCCAACTATCAATTACCATTTATCAATCATAAAAACACAATTCTGTCAGCAACACTCAATCAATAACACATTTCAACATTTTGAATTTTGAAGATTCATTCCCAAGTTATAAATAATTCTTATTAGCCTTTAGCTGATCAACTTCAAATGCAAGTTTTCTATTTGATTCAACTAACGCATTTTGAATATGAGCCATATTCTGTATTTGCTCACTCATGCCAGACAGTTGTTTCTCTAAATACAACTTCTGCTTAGTTAGGGCCATCATAATATGGAGGAAATAGTTTCTGTTATCATCAGACACATCCGTAACAGCCAACTTCACAAAATCTTTTAGTTCTTCAAAAGCCTTAGATTCCACAGCTAAAGCTGGGGTTGCATCTGATGGCTTCTGAACTGACAAATTGACATTAGAGCCTCGCGCATCATCCATAACACCATTTGTTATCACAGGTGAAGGAAAACGTAAGTTTTCTGCTGTCCGGTTATTTATCGGAGTTGATACTTTGCTTATGTTTTTTTCAGCATCCAATTGACGGTACCTCAAATCATGTCTGTCACTCTTTCTTTCAAATTCTGTGGATTTGTTCCCATCTTCTTCATATTCATTTGATTTGTCAAGACCCATCATAACAAGAAAAGAGTCTGCTTTTGCGTCACCTCCTTGACACGAAACATCCAAATAATTTCTTGGTGGTGAATCCGAAACAAAGAACACATCTGATGTTCTAGAACGTATCGGAGAAGACATTTTTTGTGGTGAGTGTATGGGCTCTGACTCTTCACGAAGACTAATATCAGCTGATACCATCTTTCTTCTGGTTGGTTGAAATGCAACCTTATGGACCTCTTCTTCATGTCCTTTTAATACTTTAGAGGGACTTGTAAGGTCTCTGAGATCATACAATAGTATAAGACCATTTTTAGTGCCCAAGGCCACTTGGTTTTCAGGATTAATCGCTAAGGAGGTCAAAGTGTATGAGGTTCTTATAGTTGAAACAACATTCTGTAATCTTACATCATACACATTCATGATTCTATCATAACCCGTGGAAAGCAACACATCTCTATTTATAAGAGAGTATGCAATATCACTGATGGGTGATGCATGGACATTTTCAAAGAAGGCTTTGTCTTTGTTGGTAGTGATATCACGAATTACAATATGGCCTTCATCAGTGGCTAGACCAAGCAAAGATCGACTCTCATGATGAAACTTCATTGCAGATATACTTTTAGAGCAGGGCAGCTTCACAGTTAGCACAGGAATGTTTGATACAAGACCGTAGATAACAGTCTCCCCATTTTGCATAGATGCGGCAAGACTCGTGTTCTTGGCATTATAACTGACATATTTCACACAGGACTGTTGGGAGGGAGTAGGGAATGTTTTAGTAATATTTTTGTTCTTAGTGTCCCATATCATTACATTGCCACTTCTAGTACCAATGGCAATGTTACGGTGGCCCTCTCGATGGAAGCAAGCCGACCAGGTGTCTTTCAATGGTATATGCTGTAGAGTTCTGATGTCATGGTCAGCTGGGCTTAGTATTTCCACTACACCTTTAGCATTGACCTGAAAGAAAACAGGTTGCATTACTGAGCAATTTTCTTGTAGTGTCTGTTAGGTTAGAGCAGGAGCAACACAATATCTATTATTTTCTTTGAAATGACGTGATTATACGTTATACCAAGAAAAGAAACAGAATTCTAAGAAGGATATATAAGTCACTCTTGTTATCAAATCATAATCTATTAGCTGTCCTTTATAAACAGCCATTGTATGCCCTCGGACAATGCAATACTTGGCACACCCAATGATTATCATTGACCTATAGAAACATGCCTAGTATAATGTGGCAGGGTTACCTAACACTTCACTCTTTTAGCAAGTATATCTAATTCAATTATGTACATAACACAATTATTATTACTATTTGGAATTTATATACATACCTGCAATAGATATTTACTATCATCACTCCATGATATATCCCGCAATAAACCTTCATAGCACCAGTAACTCTTTTTCAAATCCCAACTGTTAGTATCATACAGGAGTAACCGGGAACTTATTGAGGAGAAATACATTCTTATGCTTACAGTGAGGGGCCCGGTTACGTATAAGTTCTTTCCCCACTATAAAGCTATAATTGAATTTATTTATTAAATTATCATCGTGAACAAAGTCATGGAAAACAAATTGAAAACGTAAAATTTGTGGTAAAATTTTGACAACTTTAATGACACTTGACAGTAGTTGACAGGCAATATTGCATGTGTTGCCCACCCAAATAAATTGAAGGTATTACTAATAACCTCCTCCTTTTTGGAAGTCGGTTAAAAACGAACTGCCTACAAATAGATTTGGAGAACATCAAGATCAACAACATTTATATTAACGAAATAAGTACACTTTAAGAAATAGATGCGCATCGATACAAGTTTTTGTACAAAAACAAAAAAAAGTTCAAAATACACAAAACGAGATGACTCTTCCGCTCAGTCAGCTTTTGACAGAAAGGTGCATTCCAGCAGTAATTTCAGGAATATATAGTATTTTAAACATCTCTGAAAAACTCAAACGCTAAATTAATACAGTATTTACTTAAAATTTAGGAAAAAAGCAAAAAGTTTGCCTCCAAAAACTTGTTATATCATTTTAACATAATTTCAATAGACTATAATTTTAGAAACACATGATTCCGTTTCAAAATAACATTGTATTAAAATGCTCTTTATGATAAAAATGATAATAATGTTGCTATGAAACCGGCCTGAGAAACAGCTCTAGTGTAATATCCTGACGTGTACTTGTTTTTATTGCGGTGGCCGGATTTTATCGCAATAATTTTAACTAATTTCAAACATATTTGTAAGTATTTGGTGTATTTTTGCATTCCCTACGAATATCTTGTCATCTTATAAATAGAGTATAGACACAACAAAGTTGAATCAGGACTGCAATAATATTACAACCTGCACATTGGGCTTGGTTGGTGAAGACAAGAATCGGAATAATTATGATACCCGTCGTATTAAGTTAGAAAATCATACCTAATGATTTACTTATTGACGAACTTATTTCCAGCTAGTTGCAATTATTTTCATCTGTAACAGCCATTTCCGTATATCATGATTACTGATTAGCCAGCCTTTGTTCCTCGGCCTTACAACGCACAGACCTCTGTACCAAATGTGGAAGCATCCCAAAATTATCTTCACCATATTCATCTTCCATCCATTTTAGCACTATGCATAACATATCAAGTCAGTGCCAAGATATGAGTTAAGAGCACTTGCATATGTACCTACCTCTTTATATTTATACCATCTGAAGTACAATCATCGGCACGATTCTTGAGAGCTGACCTTCACCTGCGCAGAAGTGAGTTTTGGGTCCCTTTACGTATTTTGTCATAAGTGTATGATGCGCAAAGCTATCCCCACTCTTCCCCCGAGCGCTCAAGAACCGTGCCGGTATCTGTGTACAAGCTTACTATAAATGGTATAGATAGAGTAAACCCCAGCATATTATCACAATCAGTAGCCAAACTAGAGAAGTCTGTATCTACCAATAAATATTAACAAACAGACCAACAAAAGTAAACTATTATAATATAAGTATTATAATATTTATTTACAATAATATAATCATCAAAATCAAAATATTTTATTTCACATAAACCTGGACACTTGAGAAACTTCAGAAGCTAGGTACACGGTTCCAATTGGTTGTTTCCGGCAAAAAACTCCACGGTCCATCATTTATTTACATCTGTTTCTTTATTTTCCAGCTTTATCCAGCCATCATGATCACGGATATCCAACTGGCAGTGTTCTCCAACATCCTGGGCGTTTCTATATTCTTACTAGTAATTCTTTATCACTACATCAACGCCAACAGCACAAAATGAAGAAGGTATATAAAGATGGAAAGATAATCATCATATTTTTAAGTAAATGTATTCTATGATCTTCCCCACTCACTGTATAAAGCCACATTAAACTTTTCATGCCAATTTTAATTCTCTGCCTTCAGCCTTTTTGGTCTAGTGGTTGCATGCACAACTGATTAGCGTGAGGTCCTAGGTTAGATGCCCTGGTAGAGCAGTGTTAAAGGGATTTCAAATTAGAAATTTTCTCAGTAGCAGCCTGGAGTCTGGATTTGTGCCTGGTTGAGGGCAATAAGCTTGCTGCCTGTTAGATGGGACTTAAACATAACTAGCAAAATGTAGCATTTCTATAAATTTACCCAATCATTTTGGCCAACTAAAGCGGCCATGGGATTTGACAGTTGAGCACATCACCCTTATCCATCGTTCCAGTAACTAACCATCTAACTAAGTGACTCATTGTAGCCAAGGGGCTTGTAGGTAGCTTCAGGTGCCAATTGGGCAAGAATACGATGTTTTTTTTGGCTTTCAAAGAACAAACCATCTTGTTTTTGTTTAAGTTTATTTAAAAAATATAAACCAATATAAATATGAACATATAATGCTTTTGCTAATATATGTTGTGGCCAGATCTTAGAATTGATCATTTCATGAAGTGTTCAACCATTTCATGAAATGGTCGTAGTTCATGAAATAGAATATAGACCACATCATGATGAGGTCTGGCCAGATCATTGAATACTCGACATTTGACCATAATAATTATGGTCACTCATGGTCACTTATGGTCACATATCATGATGTGGCCAAACATTCCAGTAACATGCCCAGAAGGCAGTTAATAGTTATTTTATTTTAGAATAATATACAAACAAGTCTCAGGGTAATCAACATATCAACCATCAATCTGCTGAACGCCCTGATGGCTCTGGAGCTGGAGGTCGACATATTTATGTATAGCAGTAAATCTATTTTAAATGTTTGCATGAAGTTTTTTAGCTAAATTATGTTGTTGGCTTGCTGTGCGCTTTGGCGTTTACTGTATGTGCAGCAAGCAAATGTTATATAGATAAATATCAAATATAAAAATAACTTTTATATTTTGAAGCAAAAATTGCCAAGTGGAATAATAGCCATATTTTTTGTTTCAGGTAGAACTCAACATGTCAGATTGTCTGCTAAAGCAATGTAATAATAATTATATTCCATCTAATGTTAAGATGTAAATAAATTAAGTGTTCTTACTGACTTTGTTCTTTTTGACTGTAATATAAATAATTCCCTTGGTAACAATGACGTCGTAATATGTCTCTGGAACTACCACTCGGATTTGAAAAATTCTATTTGCATGGAATTTTAATGTGTGTATAGGCTATTTAACTTCATGCTACGACCCTAGGGAGTCCAGCTAAAAGAAAGAACTCTAAGCGGAAACGAAATAATAGCTCGGGCGCGGGAGGGAGTTTTGTAACAATGAGGGTGTTATTTTAGTATATTGTGTATTCTACGATTTCCATGCGAACGAAGTCGCGGGCAGAAGCTAGTACTTCCTGTTATGAAAGAATGCTTTTGAATTTGTATAATTGAGACTTTCATCGAAGAAAAGGCGGACCCGCAATACATGGTAAGCGATAGCGTTTTTTTGTTTGCAATGCGTTGCGATGCAAGTGCGACGGCAATTCCGTTTGGTAGTGGATTGTGACCACATCACAAATGAGCAACATGCGGAAAGTAGCCTGGGACCCTCATTCAAATCGCAATCGTCTCCCTAGCTCAGGGTATATGTTCTGTGCCCTACTGCCCTAGCTAGGACACTGCTATCACCAATCCGTGATATTATTGAAATCGTGATGGCTCAGTGGTTAAGACCTCGCCTCTCATGCACAAGGTTGCGAGTTCAAATCCGGGCAAGTACCTATGTGACTTTTCCAACTCGTATGATTACGAGTTGGAAAAGTCACATAGGTACTTGTCCAAGATAAAGTATACTTTATCTTGGACATTACTTGACATCTTCAGTGACAGATGGTGTCGTGAAATTACGAAAAAAAGTATTCAAATCAAATCAAATATAGTATAACTTAGCCTAGTGTTAGTACAGATTAACATTTAACTTAATTTAAGCATGCGCCGGACTGAGCACCCGTCGCATGCACTGTGCATGCGACGGATGAGTGTGCATGATGCACACTCATCCACTGCTTCAACAGTGGAGAATCCCACCTGTTAGCCAACGCGTCCAGGATGAACGCATGGAGCGCGGATGGGGAGGTGGCTCTCCCCATACATGTAATTTACATAATATTAGAGGTGTTTGTTTGTTTGTAAGTCTTTTCCATTGGGCACTCTGAGCAAGCGCCGGCCGGGACGGGGGCCCCGGCCTCAAAAAATCATTCTTTGCAGCCACCGTTCTATTCTTCGCATTATTATTACCCGATTCGATGACAAAATAATTGATTTGCAGTGCGTGTTCCAACAACGACAGTCCGACATGCACTTGGCCGGGTTTTCATTGCCTACAGACGAAACTGATGTCAGCGGAGCAACTAAAACACAAGATGTGGTACTAAAACAGGAAGACAAAAAGATTTTAAATAAAAGATTTAGGTTCCTCTAGAAAGAACCTTGGATTTATCAGCTATGGCAACTTTGGAACAGAAGTCAGTGTCAAAATAAAAATGTTTTGTTTATTTGTTTGATTTGAAACGTTTTGAATTTCTTAGCATGTAAACAAAGACATTTATTAAAGTATTAAACACAAGTTTGGTTGTGGCAGTGCGACACTGCGAGATTCAGTTTATTTCCAAATCACTTGAACGTTGCTTGTTTGTAATTTACGATCATGTCGGAAGATTTACGATACGTTCAAAAATGCGTTGAAAGTGGAGGTAATTATTTTCATCGAATATGTATCTAAAATGCATGTTTGTTAACTTACCATACTTGGAAATATTTTTAATGACAATAATTTTCTTTGACAACCGTCACAACAGTCACAAAAAACAGTCAGTTTCATTCAAATAGTAATTGTTGGATAAAGTTATAGCTAAAACAGAAACTTGTTGATTAAAAAACATTTTTATTATGTTTACCCTATGTAACTTCTTTTGATTTCACATTAGTCCAGACAAGTCTAGAGCCAACCCGGCACGATGAGCCAGTAAATAATAGTTTATTTTTTTTGTTGGTCTGTTAATATTTTATTGGAACATACAGACTTCTCTAGTTTGGCTACTGATTGTGTTAATCTGCTGGGATTTACTCTATCTATACCATCTATAGTAAGTTTATATACTTTATTTGGTATATTAATTATCAAGAATGGAAGACTCCGGGCTGCTACCCCGACTTTGAAAGTACTGAAGTCGATTTTTGGCAATGACGCTGGCGCTAGCAACTATTGGTAGTATTAGTCAATCAGTCGCCTTCCCCGCTATGCATGAATGGAATATGCGCGAATCTCTACACCACTTTCGCCGAGAGCTCTAAAACCGTGCTGGTACCTACCTATAACAAAATTTAAAAAAGGTATTTAAAATTATAGAAAATAGTAGTACAGATACCGGCACGGTTCTTGAGCGCTCAGCGGAAGAGTGGGGATCGCTTTGCGCATCGTACACTTATGACAAAATACGTAAGGGACCCAATAACTCACTTCTGCACCAAGGTGAAGGTCAGCGCTCAAGAATCGTGCAGATGATTGTACTTAGTTGATTTTAGTATTTCAGATACTTAAAACATTATTCATCAAATAATAGCCATTTATCTTCTTCTCTTCAATATTTGGGATATTTGGACAAGTCTCTAACTCTACTGTCTCTACTAAAACTTTAATGTTTTCTTTTAACAGCGAATGCATCACAATCTGAAGAAACTTTGACAACATCACAAGAGATAAAGTTATATAAAAAACTCAGAAAGGAACAGTTGAAATTGAGCAGATGCAAGAACAGAGGAAGGAAGCATTTCAAAACTTTGAAAGTGGTCCAAAATATTATGACAAATCAAGCATTTATGGAATTGGTTGAAAACATAACCAGTGCTGGAAAAATACTAAACCTATTACAATCCAGGAAACAGAAAAGAAGCAGAAGGAGTCGTAGGTTTACCTTTAATGAAAATATTACATCTTTATCAATTTACACACAAAGCCCAAAAGCATACCAGTTTTTAACTAAGATATTTCTACTACCGGAATCTAAAACTTTGGATAAGTTTATACAAAAAATTGTCATTACACCAGGCATAAACAAAAAGCTGTTAAAAAACTTGAAAAATAAGGCGAAGAAGATGTACGCTAAATCCAGACTGTGTGTACTTCTATTTGATGAAGTTGCTTTGCAGCCAAATATGAGTTACAGTGTGTTGGATGAAAAAATAAATGTCTTTAAAGAAGAAGGAAGTTCTTTGAAGTTTGCCAGCCATGTTGTTGTATTTATGTTGAAAGGGCTTTTTAAGGATTACACGCAACCAATTGTTTATGCATTGTCCTCTAAACCAACTCAAGCTGTTGGACTCAAAAAAATTATACAGAATATAATTAATGAACTTAGACGGGCCGGATTTGTAGTCGTAGCAACTGTGTGCAAACAAGGAACCAATAATCAAGAAGCTATTGAGAGCCTTATTGAGGACACCAGAAAGGAAAAGTTAAAATCTGGAGAAGAACATAGATTAAACACATTTTATGTTGGAAAGTTAGAAATTATACCTCTCTATGATCCTCCAAATTTATTAAAAGACTTGAGAAACGGATTACTGAATATGCCACTCCAACATGAGAACAAAGATGGGAAAATATGCATAGCGAAGTGGGAGCACATCCAAATGCTATATGCTGTGAACCTTAAAAGTGAAAAGTACATAATGCTCCCCAAGATAACTGACCAACATGTGGTGCCCGGGAAGATTAACAAACTGAAAGTCGAATTTGCTAGCCAAATTTTCAGCCATAAAGTTGCATCATTTATGAGCTTAAACTCACGTAAGGATTTCTGTTAAGTATTAGGGTTCTGTACTCCAAGGATGCCAAACGGAATCCTATTGCTAAGTCTCCGCTGTCCGTCCGTCCGTCCGTCAGTCTGTCAGTGGCCTGTCTCATGAACCATAATGGGTTGAAATTTCACAGATTGTGTATTTCTATTGCTTCTATACTAATGAACAATTTTTTTTTATTAAGTTTTTATTTTTATTATACACGAAACGTCTTATTTTCGGCGTTTTTTTGCTAAAATACTGTACGGGTGTACAGAACGCGCGCGAGTCCGACTCGCACTTGGCCGGTTTTTAAACATCATTGTACTATGTATTCTTTTAAAATATTCTATATTATTTCAGTACATGGAATTCTGCCTCCTGAATGCAACAATACCGCTCATTGGATACTGTTAATTGACAATCTTTTTGATACCATGAATGGCAGCCCAGGGAGGAGGGAAGTTGATTGGAAACCACTACTAGGTCCTTTAAAACCGTCACCTCGTTGCCCACATCACAAGAAGTGGACAGAAGCAAAACAAGTTTTTAAAAGTATGGAATTATTAAATAGTAATAGCATACATTCTCCCACAATAAAGAAATATTTGTGGAATATTGAAGGGTTTCAATACGTATCTAGAAAAATGACAATGAAATATGGAATAAGTTCTATTTGGACTAGACGTTTAAACCAAGATCCATTGGAAAAGTTTTTGGGTCTATCGCGTGCTATGGGAACAACCGAAGCCCAGCCAGAATCCAATCAGCCCTGAATTTGAACAGATTATGCGGCTGGTACTATTTGCGATGAAGATATTTGTGATTCATACTGATGAACAGTAGATATTATTCCCTAAGATAATTTAAAAAGCCAATCAAAAACAGAACCTGAACTTAGGTTCTGATTGACCTAAGTAAGTTTAGTGTAAAGTGATTTTTTTAAATAAATGTAAATGAAGAATAATTAATCAATCAAAATATAATTATGCAATGGTGGATTACGGCCTCTCGCAGAGAGGCCTGTGCCCTAGCAGTGGTGGGGATATTATAGATTCATTATCCTGTTATGCTATGAAAAATATCTTTCCACATAATATTGTACTATGAAAAATAATACTTAATAAAAATGTGAAAAAAAAACATGATTTTCAGAAATACATATTTCGTGTTTCATTTTTGTGTAAATTCCATTATGAAGAACATTATGTTCTACCAAAGACATTAATAAATACTTGCTGCCCGCCCCGGCTTCGCACATGTAGCACTAGGTACTTATCGATGGCGAACCTAGCTTAGCTACCCTACCTACATACATACCTTCGTACCTACCTAACTACCTACTTTCCTCCCTACCCAACCTACATAAATACCTACCTACAGTAATTTTTCACCTTCCCTGGACTTCCATAAATATTTCAAAACCAATATTAGCCAACAAATCGGTCAAGCCGTTCTCGAAGCGAGACTAACGAACAGCAATTCATTTTTATAGATTGAATTTCTGGTCTGTACCGTTGTATGTACGGAGCTATAACAAAATTACGGCGGCAAGCAGCTTGTACCTACTTATTTCGAAACAACTCCAACAGATGGCGCTACACGTCAATTTTCATGCATTTTTCTCAGGCGACTGCGCCAACATACTTTATAATACATTGTAACAGCCAACCAATGTTCACGCTTCCCCCTTAAGACCCAGGCCAAATATTTTTTTACAGAAAATGACCCCAAAAGAAAATGCGAAATTTCGCGGGATAAAGCTAGTTATTAATAAACTATCTGATCATCATCGTCAACATATTCATTTACTTATTAATTTATTTGGGGTCGGCGTAACATGTCCCTTTCTAACCACTTTAATATTTTCTTAAAACTTCAGGCTTGGCCGCTTGGGTGTCAGGTGTACGGGCGGATTCGACCAAACAGAAATACATATCCGTGGAATAAGATTTACTTCTGACAGTTTTCGTATGGAAAAACTGTCAATACTTTATTCGGAAGAAAAGGCGTATACTGCGCGGATCCGCCCTGTACGCCTCAAGAATAATATTAAAAGTTCTGTTTACTTACCTACGTAAGTTTTTTAGTAATTTTTAGTTAAAAGTACTAAAATATAAAAAGCTTGTTATACTATAAAAAGCTTGTTGTTAAAGAGTTTTTAGGTAGGTACCTACCTACTTATATATTTTATTTTGTACTTTTTAGCATTAGAATTTGTTTAACTATAGCTGGCCTGTGACCATTACAAATCCAAAAAGCCCAACATAACAGGGCTATCTAGTTTAGTTGAGGAGGTTCCTGTGGCCACATTCTTGCTTCAACATCAGACCTAGGGCTGCATCTTTGGCGATAGTTTTTGTCAAGACAAAACATACTAACACAAGAGCTATCTTGTTTAGTTGAGGAAATCCTATAGGTAGCGAGCTTCCAGCTCCATCATCAGACGCTGAACCCTACGTAGTGTCAAAGCACTTGTGAATACATAAACCAATGACTCCAAACGCGATGGTGCTATTTGGTTTTATTGAGGAGTTCCTATAGCCAACTTCCGGCTCCATCATAAGACTCTGGACACCACCTAGTGTAATTATAGCGCTTGACAATACATAACCAATGAGTCGAAACGCGAAACGGTGAGACTGTTTGATTAAGGTTTTCCCATAGCCACCTTCCGGCTCCATCATCAGACCCAACCACTATACCTAGTGTCAAAGCACTTGTCAATATAATATAACCAATGATTCCAGCAAACACGATGCTAGGTAGGTACTATCTTATTTAGTTGAGGTGACCATAAGCAGTCAACTTCGGACTCCATCATCAGACCAGCTCCATGGTACCATTTAAAAATAATGGCTCGGTCGTTGTATAAGTATGCCAAGTTTCGGCTTCAAAAATGGATGACAATAATTGGAGTAGGTAACTGAAACACATACGAAAAATGCAAGCTAATATACCGCTTGTAAAAACATTTTAAAAGGTTTTTTATGAATGCTGGTTGACAAGCTAAAAAAGTGGATAGGTTAAAAGATTCAGTGAACGCAAAAGATTAGGTATGTCATTTAGATTACCCTAAAAACTGTAGCAGTTCTCCATTAGGGTTTACTACTTAGGTACGGCGGAAGCATATATAATACCTACCCTATTCTTTTTCTCATCTATTTAGTTGAACATAGGACTCTCCTCCCAATAAATGTAATGATCATAGGATAGGCTGATTTTCGGATAAACAAGTTAGGTACCTACACCTAAGAAAACCATTATTTAGTTACCTACGTAGGTACTGCGGGTAGAGACCACCGCACATCTAGGATTATTGTTATTGCTTTGTCCGTAAAAAAAGGGTTTGGTTGGTAACAACGGAGATGGTACTACTAACATAGTTAAATTTCCATTCGTCCACCAACAATTGCACAATTCTATAAATAAGTATTCAAATTGATTTAAATAAATACGAGTGTATTGTTACTTAAAGAAACCGGCACGACGGGTTCCGTACCGTAAAAACCGCTGAAAAAACACATAACCTACCTACGTTTATTATTGCATGAAAAAAAAAAAAAAAAGTTAATAATTAGAGGGCCCTTTAATATTAACTTTTTTTATTATTATTATTTTTAGCGGCAATAGTAATAGTAATACACAATCTGTGGAGATTTCAACTGTTTACCTAATACGGTTCATGAGGTACAGCCCGCTTGCAGACAGGCGGACGAACGGACAGCGGATACCTTAGTAATAGGGTTCGGTTTGGCACCCTTCGGGAACGGAACCCTAACAAAATATCTTTTCTGGGTCATGCTTAATGCTTAGTCCAACAAAATTGCAGTGACGAGCAAAACTGTTTGCCAAGCGTTCCTCGTCTTCGTTTTTGCAAATCACTTATTTAATTTCCTGTCGATATTTTCGCTACGATCATCTGTTTGCGTAACGAGTATTTTCACGGCTGTTTACTATGATGGTATAGGTAGGATTAGCAGATGTAGGTGATTACTTCAAAAGGAGTTTTGAATAGGTTACATAGAGTTTCTTTTCCTACTTATCATATACACAATCAGCCTATAATGTTCCCACTGTTGGGACACAGGCCTCCTCTCAGGGGCCTAAGTCTACTAATTTATAAACGTTGCAATAGTCGCTCAATGGTGAGTTTTTAACAGTTTTTGTATGGCAAATCTGTCAAAAACTCACCATTGAGAGACCATTGTAACGTTTATAAATTAGTCGACTTAGGCCCCTGAGAGACGGAGTGGGCCGTAATCCAGCGGGTTGCTAGATTTGTCATGACGAATTTTTGATTATAGGACATGTTGGTTTCCTCACGACGTTTTCGTTCAACGTTTTGAGAGCACTGGATGAAATTATTTACTAGTAAAGTAAAGCGCCTATCAGGGGTCGAACCTACGACCTACCACTCGGAAAGCCGGATTTACATTACTGTGTTGTGTTATGTCGTGTCGTGACACCTTCTCATGCAGTGTTAGTCAATCAAGACTCGTTGTGATTTGACGTAGTCCTGAACAGGTTTGATTGGTGTATCCCGCATCATGATACAACACGACACAGTAGGTAATATGCCAGTGGCTTTAGTCGTAGGCTCGTGGCCCTTACCGCTACCTACTTTAACAGTTTCGTTACCTAATGAGTTATTATCATTATATAATCGCTATGTTTTTTAAATGTTAGGTATGCCACTGGTTGTTGCACATTGTTACATTTCTTGGACTTAAGATGGCAGTCCAATAAAAGTAGCTTTGTTACATAATTTATTTTATTCCATACTAGCTGCTGCCCGCGGCTTCGCCCGCGTGAGTGTCGGAAATTACCCCATACATCCCCATGGGTTTTAAGTATAAATATTGAGTTTCGAGTTAATCGGACAGCGCGTTAAAATTCTTCCATACAAACACTGACACCTTTAGGGGGTAATTTAGACGAAGGAGGAGGCGGAGCGCGTGAGGGAGAGGCAAAGTTCGCGCCCTCACGCGCCTAGCCGCCGTAGGAGACGCCCTGCTCCCGATAAGGACCAGGCCCGGGTCGACGGCGCGTCGTGTTCCACGCGCGCCTCAAAGAGATGTCAGCAAAACTGTCGGGGTCCGCTAGGACCGTTGCCCGCCGGGGTTGCGGGTAGTCCTAAGGGGAAACCGTGGCCCCTGGCATGGCAAGGGAAGGAACACGGGTGGGTTTTAGTCAGTAAAAGTCTGACACGCCCTCCCGCTCCGCCCAGAGCGGGAGTAGTCATTGGATGATTTCCCACCCAAAAAAAAAAAAAAAAATAAAAAAAAAAAAAAAAAAAAAAAGGGGGGTAATTTAGAAAAACAAAAAACTACAAACTTTATAATTTATTTAGATAACTATTCGTGCGAAGTTTCGTGTTTATTACCTCAAGGAATAAGATTTTTCATACAAACTTTCATCCCTTATTTTACCCCCTTAGGGGTTGAATTTCGAAAAATCCTGATACACGTTATTCTTAATTTTTGGGTTTAAGTATAAATATTGAGTTTCGAGTTAATCGGACAGCGCGTTAAAATTCTTCCATACAAACTTTGACACCCCCCAACCGTAGGATAGGATACTTTTCCGGGATAAAAAGTACCCAGTGTGGTGCCCAGGATATTAAAGAATAATTATACCAAGTTTCATCGTAATCGAACCGGTAGTTTTTGCGTGATACTTGAACAAACAGACAGACAGACAGACAGACAGACAGACAGACAAAAAAAAAATTAATCACACTTTTGGGTTCGGTGTCGGTCTAGTAACACCCCCTGCCATTTATTTTTTTGATATTTTCAATGTACAGAATTTTCACTTCTACAGATTTATTATAAGTATAGATATTAGGTAACTAAAATCGGTTTAGTATTTTCAGAATGATAAAAGTACCTACTTTCATTAGCCTTTTATAAACCAATGTTTTCACATCTTTAGCAAATATAAAATCCACGTGATTGAACTGTTCGTACGGTATCTTGTACATGTCCACCACATTGCGGAGCCTCTTGCGGAGATGCTCCACGTCGCTAGGGTGCGCGAGCCAGTCCGCCTCGCTGTAGAACAAACAAACCGGCACCGCTATCTTATCCAACGCATAACTCGGAGCCACCTTAACACCGTATCTTTTCATATTCTCTTCACTGCCATAGTCGAATTTTCTAAAATCCTCAGTTATTAATCCTTGGCCGTAATGAGCAAATTGCTTCATCGACGCGCCAGACGGCATATGCCCATATATCATGGGCAAATTTGTAACATTGAGTTGACCGAAATCATAACCAGCGAAAATAAATAAAACATTGCTGCATAGAATCGTCACTATAGGTCCTGTTCCACACGTTAACAGCTTCAGCGCAGTAATAACGTTGTTATCCGGTAAAAACTCATAAAGTCCCAGATTCTTTGAAACTCCGTGCAAAATTGATGTCCCAGGAGATAGCAGCCTCACTAAAGGGGACCTGACTTTAGACATAAAAGCAACAGGGGACAATGCAACCATCACAGTTATCTTTGCATTATATTCAGGTTTTTCAGAGGCCATCACGAAGAAAGCTGTAGTACCTTGAGAATGGCCGATGTATTTCAGAGATTTCATGTTTCTTTTTCTTAGCACAAAATCGATCATAGCTGGGAGATCGTATATGCCAATTTCATGCCACGAGAAGTCCCAGAACTCTGCATCAGATGGCTTCAAGCTGACGTGGCGACGGGAATGCTTGCAGCCTCGGGCATTTCCCATCCAGACATCGTAGCCCTGGTCCGCTAGCAGGTAAGCGAGGCCGCTCCCGGGGCCCGCTATAATGTAGTCGTCCGCACTACCAAGTAACCCGTGCATCAGGAAGACTGCTGGCCCGGTGCAAGGGATCCTGAACGTTGTCAACACATAACCATCTTCTGTTGTGACCTCATGTTTTTCAACTGTATATCCATACTTAACAAGGATGGCATCGATACTCATACTTGCATCTTCATTTCGCTTGCCTGCATTGAAAGCACCAATGAACTTATCGACTGCATCTATTGTGTTTGTTTTACTGACTTGAGATGTAAGTTGGACGGGTCCTATAACCCTTGAAATTGCTAAGGGCAACCTGGTTATTAAGTTAACAGCTGCGGCGAAAGTATTGGAGGTGAGATACGTCGTTGATGTTACTATCGGATGTTTGATAAGTATTTCGGCTATCTTCTCCGTTGTTTTCGTTATAGAACTTGAGATTAAATGCTCCGCCATTTGTACGTTTATGAAGCTGACCAGTGCGAATAATATGAGGAACGTTTTAGCCATCGCACGAGTTCCCCGGGTTTGAACTGAGAGTGAACTGTCCGGATTCCATGATCGATCGACCTTGTCTATGTGTAGGTTTTTGCGATTTCATCTTTCCGCTTATTAGTGATGGGTTTAATTAAGTTGGAAGTGTAGTCATTGTCCATAGTACCAAAAACCTTTGGTAGTTAGCCAGTTACACCTACTCAAGTGTTCGGAAGAATATCACGTCTTGTTCTAACTTGTATGTACCTACTATAAAATAATTGGTTTACCAGAGTGTCGTCTCATTGAGTGTCAGGCAAACAAGTTATAAATAAAAGCTTAAAAATTAAGTAGTTCCAGATCACCTACCTATTTCTGTTAAATACCTGCAGTCTACGGAGGAACCGTTTGTAGAAATCGAGGAACCACGATGATTGCGTCATGAAAAAGTTTCTTGGTTTGGCCTACTACAGCTCGGCCGTGGAGAGAATGCGTTCCTAACACTCATCAGTTGTACAATTTCTTGTAGTAACAAGGATCAAATTCGCAAAACACATATTAGTTACTAGTAGGTACGAAACAGACGGTGTCAAGAACGCATTCTCTCAACGGCCCGATTGTATTTAGGTAGTTTACATGCCCCTGATGGTTTCAAACGTCAGACATAAAGGCAGCGCTCTACAGCGGATCACGGCTAAGCTATGCAGGTGCAGGTACCGACAATACCGGTAAATTGCAAAGGGCAACCAATTAGCCTTGTTTTGTGTGAATATGTAGGCGAGACCCTAGCTAACGTAGTAAACTTGACTATGAATAAATTGTTCTCACTTATGTAGGTATAATTTCAACATGAATGATGTAACCAATATTTTGTAACATTTTTTATGATTTAAAAGAGTGTCCGTGGAGTTTCATGCCCGTTCTTCTCCATAGGAACCTACTACGCTTTGGAATGGGCAACTATGTAGCTTCATATTTTTGATTTACCGACTCCGTGACAATTCAAAAGAGCTCTGTACATCGTTTAGTTTGAGTTTGATACCTCTGTGCACATCCTGCGTAGCAGTGGACCACGTATTAGAAAAAAAAAATCCGTGCATTGATATTTTTATAAATCAATGATTCCGTGCAGTGGATGTTCGACTTAATGTAAACGAAATGAAATGCTAACATTATGATAAGCGATTATTAAGTCATTTACATTGCGGGCGTTTTATTTACGTATTATAAATGTAGTTAAGAATAACGATTTGGTACAATAAAAATACTTACTCACAAACTAAAACTACGAGCAGAGATACCAATCCTACAGTTCTATTAAAAATAGGTATTAAAAAATAGCTATTAAAAATACTTGGATCAAAAAACGCGATATTAGGAGTACACCATGAAGTAACACGGGGGTAGAAGCACTGCAACGGATAGAGCCATGACCTCATCTCATGCCCATCGTATCCCCTAGCCAGTCAGCCAAAGCATAATCATCTAACCTGGGGCCTGAGTCTAGTAATTTATAAACGTCACAATGGTGTCATAATGGTTAGTTTTTGACAGATTTGCCATACAAAAACTGTCAAAAACTAACCATTATGAGACCATTGTGACGTTTATAAATTAGTAGACTTAGGCCCCTGAGAATCAAACTCAAAACTTCAAGAACATGCTGCCTGGGGCCCAAGTCTACTAATTTATAAACGACGTTACAATGGTCTCTCAAGGGTGAGTTTTTGGCAGTTTTTGTATGGCAAATCTGTCAAAAACTCACCATTGAGAGACCATTCTAACGTTTATAAATTAGTAGACTTAAGCCCCTGCAAGCTGTCACTATAAACTGCGTTTCCTAATAGGTGTAGGTTAGTCTAGTGGTAGCAAGTGCGACTGCTTAGCGTCGTGTCCTGGGTTCGATCCCCGGGTGCAGTTACCGCTACTTGTGTAAGACATTTTGGTAAACAATTAAGACTAATCTGTTTAATTTTGATAGTTCAACAACATTCATTACATTATTTACGTTGTCGAGGAGATTTTTTTCGAACTTATGAAGCAATTAATTAGCAATCTGTTTCAAAACGATTCAGATTATGATTGATCGTGTATTACGCAATTCGGGTGCAGTGTTTAAAATAAAGTTTCTCATGAGGACATTCGCACCCTGAGTCTGATTGAATGATTAGTGTAATAATTACGAAAAGACGGCATGTACCGGCCTGTTGACGGGAGAAACGGGTTCCCGTTACGGATCCACGTGGGTGTAATTAAAATAATGTCCCAGCAGTAACTGAGGAGTCAGTGGTGAAGAAAGTGGAGCTGCGCAAAGCTGAGTAGAAAGTGGAGGTCAGATAAACCGTCGCTCCATGTAAAATAGTGGTAGGTATTCAACTAGATTTGTCATTCCAGCTAATGCTATAGTCATTGACTACTGGGATTGGCACTATTGACGGGTTTCTTCAAGCTCACTTCACCTATATTTTCAAGGTGAGATACTTATTTAAATTTTAAACAATAGATCGGTTGTAGTTCTATATTCAAATCAAAATAGATCAATCAAAATAGATCGGTTGTAGTAGGTAAGTAGGTATTTTATTCAAAATTCGAACGCGGTGTCTCGTTATGAATCCGATATGATTTATCCCTACCCTTCCCTTCCTACTCTTTTGCTGTGCCCTACAGGGTCCATAATGATCGAAATTATATAGGTAGTTACCACCTAAGTACACACTAAGGTAAAGCAATAAAGGTATTGAGTATTACTTTAATAAAAACAAATGAATTCGCTTTCAAATTGTGTGCGGTCACTTAAGTGAGATTCCAAGTGAACTTTACAGAAAAGCAGTACTGGCTTGGCCCATGGCTGTTTACACGACAACGCTTTAACCAAAAGCATTGCGTAGAGTAAAATGATCCGATTGGATACTATCTTCACCGGCCGCACGAGACAGTACACAAGCCAGGAAGGTAGGTAGTAAAACTAGCTAAAAAATAGAACTCCATCCTAGCTAACTATCTTTTTCACTAGCTTACTAGCCTTAAAATGAGGATAGTTCTGTATACACTCTTGCTAGCTTATACTAGCCTCGTATAACCCGGGCTGGAAGCATGACATCACGCCTGTATTCCCCGAAAGGTTAGGCAGTGGTGTACCTTTAGTACAATTCGCCAATCATATTTAAACCCCATGTAATAGGGGCGAGCCTGCCCGACCTGGGAATCGAACCCAGGACCTCACGCTCAGCAGTCGCATTTGCGACTACTAGACCAACGAGGCAGTCCCCAATACAGGAAGCCCCAATAGATATAGTTGCAAAAGACTACGCAGATTGTTTGACCTACTGAAACCTCTGCCGTGCCTACCCCTTCCGGTAATACAAGCGTGATGGTTTCGGACCACGCACTGAGAACGGTTACAGGGGCCTATAAACGTTACAATGGTCTCTCAATGGTGAGTTTTTGACAGTTTTTGTATGGCATCTGTCAAAAACTCACCATTGAGAGACCATTGTAATGTTTATAAATTAGTAGACTTAGACCCCTGACCCGTAGTTGGGATGAAAATGTACGCCTGCATAGTATATTGAATTTATAGAACGCAGAATTATGTTGCTATTTCATAGTATATCTCGATAAAACAATGAAAAACAAAGTTATTACTGCGGTTGTAAAAAAAAATATCCATAAACTTACCTATCAAAAACTTTTACCTAGAAAAACTTTAACAACAATGAACGCTAATGTGCATGGAATTCTATATAGCCCTCTTTTACGTGTTTATGGAGAGCCTATTTTTTTTTTTTTCGTAATTTGACCATTCTCTGGTGATAACCATCTCCACCTTTTTTCAAATTGTCATCGCTATACTAGGTACTGCAAAAGTCTTCGAGTAAAATGGCTGTGTGATATCCGGACGGACGGACGGATAGACGGACAAGACAGAATTATAAGGGTTCCGTTTTTGTCATTTGACTATAAAGCAACCCTAAAAATAAAACCTTGCCTTTCAAGTCTTGAACTGAAAAAAAAATGTTGAAAACAAACGAAGTCAGGGGCAACATTTGTATTATACACTAGCTGCTGCCCGCGGCTTCGCCCGCGTGAGTGTCGGAAATTACCCCATACATCCCCATGGGTTTTAAGTATAAATATTGAGTTTCGAGTTAATCGGACAGCGCGTTAAAATTCTTCCATACAAACACTGACACCCCCCAATCCCCCTTTAGGGGGTAATTTAGACGAAGGAGGAGGCGGAGCGCGTGAGGGAGACGCAAAGTTCGCGCCCTCACGCGCCTAGCCGCCGTAGGAGACGCCCTGGGCGTCGGGACTCCTTGGAGGATTGTTTAAAGATATTAACATCATGACGGTACCTTGTCAATATATCTATGAAAACATCATGTATGTAAGAAAAAATTTACATCTTTTTAGTAAAAGAGGTGATAGACATAATTATAGTACAAGAAATAGGGACCTATTAGTTCAACCAGGTTTCAGACTGGCTAAAGTAGACTCATCTTTCATGGGGTACTGTTTAAAATGTTATAATAAAATTCCTCCCCACATACTTCAACTGAATGAGACGAGATTCAAAACATGTATAAAACGCACACTATGCAGGCAGGCTTATTATAAGTTAGGGGATTATATCACTGATAAAAATGCTTGGGCCAATGCTGGTCCTGCTCCACAACCACAACTAATTGATTAACATTCGAAAAGTCTGTTGGAGCTGCTGAAGATTGTAAGAACATCTTTGCATTGTATAGACTCAATTTCTTTTGCATTATATAATTGCATAGCACATATGTGAGTACTATGTACTATTGAGCTACCATTTACCGGGTAATATTATGTCTTTCATTGACTTGAATGTGCCCTGGCGGCTGTGAGTATGTCATGCTCACTCAGATGTCTCGCTGATGGTGGCGTGTGTGTTGGATCATTTAGCTCCCTTCAAAATGGTTGAGCTGAATGGTGCTAATCCATGCGTCATGTTCGTGAACGGGCGCCGTCAGTTGGGGCTGGTCATCTCTTAGCTGCCATGGCTTATTTGTAATTTTTGAATTGTTTTTATTTTTATGTACGGACGCTTTTTTTTTTATGCACGTCTTTCTACATTGTTCTCACATGTATAAGTAATTTCAACATGAATGATGTAACCAATTTTTGTAACAATTTATTTGATTTAAAAGAGTGTCCGTGGAGTTTCTTGCCCGTTCTTCTCCATAGGTACCTACTACGCTTTGGAATGGGCATCTAGCTTCATATTTTCTGACTGACTGACTCCTTGACAATTCAAAAGTGCCTGTAATTGGTTTAATTGAAATAAATGCTTTGAGTTTGAGTTTGAGTTTGATTCCCGGCCACCGTAGGCGCGGGCTTGCGGGCGGTGAGCAATGGGTAGCTCGCCCCCGATAAGGACCAGGCCCGGGTCGACGGCGCGTCGTGTTCCACGCGCGCCTTAAAGAGATGTCAGCAAAACTGACGGGGTCCGCTAGGACCGTTGCCCGCGGGGGTTGCGGGTAGTCCTAAGGGGAAACCGTGGCCCCTGGCATGGCAAGGGAAGGAACACGGGTGGGTTTTAGTCAGTAAAAGTCTGACACGCCCTCCCGCTCCGCCCAGAGCGGGAGAAGTCATTGGATGATTTCCCACCCAAAAAAAAAAAAAGAAAAAAAAAAAAAAAAAAGGGGGTAATTTAGAAAAACAAAAAACTACAAACTTTATAATTTATTTAGATAACTATTCGTGCGAAGTTTCGTGTTTATTACCTCAAGGAATAAGATTTTTCATACAAACTTTCATCCCTTATTTTACCCCCTTAGGGGTTGAATTTCGAAAAATCCTGATACACGTTATTCTTAATTTTTGGGTTTAAGTATAAATATTGAGTTTCGAGTTAATCGGACAGCGCGTTAAAATTCTTCCATACAAACTTTGACACCCCCCAACCGTAGGATAGGATACTTTTCCGGGATAAAAAGTACCCAGTGTGGTGCCCAGGATATTAAAGAATAACTATACCAAGTTTCATCGTAATCGAACCGGTAGTTTTTGCGTGATACTTGAACAAACAGACAGACAGACAGACAGACAGACAGACAGACAGACAAAAAAAAATTTAATCACACTTTTGGGTTCGGTGTCGGTCTAGTAACACCCCCTGCCATTTATTTTTTTGATATTTTCAATGTACAGAATTTTCACTTCTACAGATTTATTATAAGTATAGATTAGGTACCTACTTTATTATATTGCATTATTTACAATTCTACAATAATTATAAATACTTACTTAGCATTTTATTCATTGGTAGCTAAAAACACTAGAATGTACAAAGTCTGAAACATTTTAAATACTTAATAAACATTTCCTCGGTTCAATGTGCTGACTCGGCAATGAAGCAATGATAATACGTTATTGTCCTAAACTATCAAATGTCTGTGGGTTTGCTTATTCATTTTACGCCGTGTATCTTATAAATAAATAAAAAAACATGCGTCCATACCAGCTATAATAGACCACAGGTTCTCAAACTTATCTCGCCTACATTTATAAAAAATAAAGTTCGAGACTTCCCTTTGTGGCCCAAAAGTTAAAAACGGAACCCTTATAGATATAGATCTCTGTAGTCTGACAATAAAGGTTTTATTATTATTTAAAATGTCTTTGACATATCTCGGAACCCTGGGATTCCGGACCTTTGGAAGGCGTACGAGGGGCCGAAGCCAACTCGCAGCCTAGGGAACCGTAAGACTTTTTTTAAAATGTTTTTAATTAAATGAGGCACCAGCCGACGATTGTCCCTGTTCGCACTATGCAAGTGCAGCCAAGGACAACCCCCCGTTGGTGTAGGACTATTGCAGGATATGGAAACAAATATACCTATTGGATTTGGGTGTCTAAGTGAACTGGTTATCTTGAACGTTGGGAAGACTATAACCCCTGCCTGACCAATACTTTATATAAAACACACAGAATTATACAGGGGGTGACTTCATTGCACACTCAATAATGGGCCCCAGAAAACGGTCGCTAGCACAAAGTGTCGTGGCGGCAAGGGGGCGACATGTCCGGAGGTATCTACGGCTATCAGAACAATCCCAGAGCCCGGAAGCTGGTCAAGATCCCTACCAGCACTTACGGTATACTTCTTTCCTCCGAGCACGTTTGCTCTTGCGAATCTCCACTCAAGCCGGCCATAACGAATACGAAGTTGAATTTTCTTGCTAACTGAACAATTTTTTCAAAATCTGTGAATGCAAATGAAAATATCACAAAAAGATCAGGGCAGTCTCCTAAGACCATTTTTCAGTAGCTACAAGGGTTAAGGTACCTAGCTGCCCTTACTGCTCCATCTCAAAAATCCAGCCTGTATATTTATATACTTACTTTTTATTACAAAAAACTGCATACATTTACTTTCGCCTAAGTCGGACAAAATTTAAGGCAATTTTTTTCACGATTTCTGATTCGTTTCCATAATAAAAGTTGTTCATAAGGACGAGTACTATGACTTGAACCCTTTTTGAGGTTTTCATTTATTTCAATTACACCTTGTACAAATATATAAACGTGATTACGTGTGATAAGTTGTAAAAATAACAAACGCATCTTGTTTCTAAGCTAGCAATATTTTTCACAAGCAACGCATTGCGCTTACGTTGCACTTCGGCGATGCGCCTGCGCCGGCACCGTCACAGCTCACACACACAGCCACACACGTATTCGTATAGCAGAATCGGCAAAATATAGCATATAAATACTGCCCATTTCTCCACAATCGACACACATCAAACCGGCAAGATGAAGGCAGCTTGTGTGTTAGTCTGCCTTGCCCTCGCCCACGGCATCACGGGCAGTATCTTCAAGCAGCAAGAACGCGAGGTGGACGGCCTCGACGTTCAGCAGCTGGAGAACATCGATCAATACCAACGGCTAAACCAGGACCTTCCGTTGGAAGGCCAGAAGTTGCGGGACCAAACGCTCCAGAGCCAGAAACAGCAGGACAAAACGCTCCAGACCAAGAAGCAGCGGGACCAAACGCTCGAGAGCCAGAAGATCCGCGGCAAACAGCTGCAGAACCAGAAATACATGAACCAACAAGTGAAGGACCAGACATACCAAGGACAAGACCAGCTGACCCAGGCTACCCAGGTCCAACAGAACCTGCCGTCCTACAATGAACAATACCAGCAGTCTGCTTCCTTGAACTCTCAAGAATGGCCATCCCCCTACCAGCAATCATATCACTCGCACCACCATCATGGCAAGAACCACCGTCGCTCACCCTCCAGCGAAAGCTCTCAGGAGTCCAAGGAGACTAGATACTTTGGAAAGCAGCAGCCAAAACTCCGCGGTGATAACCAGAAGTGGAATTCGCCTCTTTTCAACTCAGTTATGAACAAGGACAACCTGAATTCCCAGGTTTATGGCGACGTCATTGAGTGGAATGGCTTGCGGATGGCTGTAGGACCGAACTCTCCAGTTCAAACCCCAGAAGACATCGAGAAAATCTTCGGCGACGCCCAAAAAGCTATGAGGCACATTCCAGAAGAGGAAAAGGTCAAATTCCACGAAGTTTACGAAGTCGCCAAGGAAGAAGTCAATGAAGATGCTCACCTCAACGCTACCCAACTAGCACAAAAATACCAGTACCCCATCGAGGAACACACCATCAAGACCGACGATGGCTACATTCTCACTGTCTTCAGAATTCCTCCCAAGAAGCAGATCCGTGATGTTCAGAAGAAGCCTGTTGTGTTCTTGATGCACGGTATCCTCGGCAGCGCTGATGACTGGCTTCTCATGGGCCCCGGAAAATCGCTCGCTTACTTGCTGTCTGATGCTGGCTATGACGTATGGCTCGGCAACGCTCGTGGCAACAAGTACTCCAGGCGCCACGTGACCAGGTATCCCGTTATGTTTGACTTCTGGCAATTCAGCACCGATCAAATCGCACTCCACGACTTGCCAGCTATGATCGACTTCGCCTTAGAGACGACCAAACAGGAGAAACTGTACTACATTGGACATGCCCTGGGAACAACGGCCTTCTTCGCACTCACCGCCACCCGCCCCGAGTACAACAATAAGATTATCATGATGTACGCTCTGTCACCCATGGTCTACATGACGAACGTGCGCAGCCCATTGTTCCGCATGCTTGCCCCTACAAGCAAGTTCCAAGAGCGAATCAGCCGCCAGATTGGAAACGAAGCCTTCACTCCAAGCAAGGAGCTGATTCACACTATTGGCGGTGCTATGTGCGAGAACGAGATCGGCTGCAAGATGGTCTGCTCAAACGTGAACTTCGTCATGGCTGGTGTCAACGTAGATGGCATGGACTCCAACATAATCCCCGTGGTGATGGGACACTTGCCAGCTGGCACATCTGCTAAGGTGATCAAACAATACGGACAAGGTGTTGCTTCTCAAGAGTTCCGCAGATATGACTACGGACCCTACATCAATGAGCAGGTGTATGGCACGCTGGAAGCTCCCAAGTTCAACATCACTGAGGTCCAAGCCCCCGTCACTCTGTATTACAGCGAAGAGGACTGGCTTGCTCACCCTACAGATGTAGTCAGACTGCAGAAGGAGCTTCCCAACGTCAGTGAAACCTACAAGGTGCCCGAAGAACACTTCACCCACATGGACTTCCAGTTCTCGAGCAAGGCCCCCGAGATGGTTTACCAGCGCATCATCGAATCCATGCAGACCCAACAGTAACTAATTAGACCAAAACTGTTTACCTAGATAATTAATTCATTGTATAATAGAAGTATCGTTCATTGTAATTGTAATAAGTTATTTTTTTTACTTTACTGACGCATTAAATAAATCCGTCCATATTTTTAAAACTATGTTTATTTTTATGGTATCTAAATTCCCACTCAAGGTTCTATTTGTCTTAACAACTTTCCAAAAACACTTAGAAGTTATTATCATGAGTGACCCATGCATGAATCATGATAATAACTTCTACGTGTAGTAAGTAAGTAGGTATAGGTATCTCATCAGTCCTATCGTGTGACCGGCAATGTTTTGTTTAAGTTGGAGTAATATCCCTGAATATCCCCAACCAACATCATTTATAATAGCTGGGAAAAGTACACTTGTCTGTTTGTATGTAAGAGACATATCTGCATACCCCGCAACTACAAGTCTAGGCATGAATATACCTATACTTAACCTAATAAAGCATAGCCTGTCTGGTTTAGAGAATATAGGGACTACCTATTATATTTTTATGTCGCGATAATAATCACACATACCTAAGTACCTACATTTGCCTGTGGGGACCCGTGGACGTTTCCGAAGACCTATACTTTAACAATTGATTAATTCAATACCTAATGGTTCTCATTGGGTGACTGCCTAGCTCTATGTAGTGACTGCCGTGACTGGGCTATCCACCAGGGTACACACTCGAAAACAAACAAGTACCTACTGTATAACCTTTGTACCTACTCCAGACTCTACAGTTATTACAACAACTTCACGATTATCAGATTGATAGTGTATTATTCGGGACGGGATCACACAACGATGTTTATTTTCGTATCCTACGGGTAATCTAGACACTATTACTCAATGAGTTCAGAAGGCGGTGAAAACAGTGTTAAAATATCTTTGTGCCCATTTTTCCATTAGTGCACTCAATTTTAGATAGATGTCGCTACATAAAACGGTTGAATGTTTGACATTTAAACAGCCCACGCTTTGTTTTGACATATACACTTGCATCTGTCATCAAATCGTTGTCGAGCAAGCGAGAACGCAATAAGCTTTTAGCCGAGAAAGAAAGAGATAGATGCGCGGCGGCGCTGTAGCTTCCCGCCGTCCCCCGTTCGACAGTCGCGCTCTGTTCGGTTTGCTGCGCGTAGTCGAGCTGTGTTATTTTTGTTTTCCACTTATTCAGTGATATCACCGGACTTATTTCTATAACTGGACAAAGTTATTATTGTGTACTAGTGACTGAGTGTAGAAAGAAGTGTTCGCATGGATTGAGTGAGCAACGATGTTACCTCCCACGGCCGGTCTATCACAAGAACAACGCGACCGGCCCGAAATGGCGTACCAGCAGCGTCAGGACGTGAGAGAACTCACCAGAGAAATCATCAGAAGCGCCCGAGTAGCAAACAGACAACATTCAACATCCCCTGGAGGTGAGCCGGTCCAAAATCAAAACGACGCCACGTTTCCGCCATGCTTGTCAAATTGACGTGTTACGTCAAGGTGACATTTATATGAAAACATAGCGTTTTTCGGGGGAAAATTACATTAAAAACATAGCCTACAGTCTTATTTATTGTATAGGAATCATAAGTGGAGCAAATTAGGAATGTTACGTCACCAAGGAGCCCGATCTTGCAAAAGGAAAATGGCGCCAATGCGCCACATTGCTTATCATTAGCTGGGTACATATAGCTAGGAGACATTTTTATCGTATTTCAGGCCTGTTTTAGTTAAAACTAGGTGATATTAGTGTTTAATGTTATGTAAGCGAACATTCTCTTATGCTTATTGTTGAATTGGCACGTGCTTGGGTTATTTTTAGCCCGTCCATTTGTGACCTACGTAACGTGGCCGCATCGCGTCACCCCGATCGATATTGTATGTGCATCTTTTACCGATGTACTTCAATATTTTACATATTGATGGCTGACATTAACATTTAGGAATCGTTTACATTCTGTTTGTTGTTGTTATTGAATTCCCTTTGACTTTTATAAAATGTCGCGGTGACAGTAAATTGACAGCACTCAGCAGTCATGACACAAGATGGCGGCGGGCCCGCCCGCCATTGGAACTTTTATCAAGTAATTTTTTAGTTCAATCACGCGCTACACCAGGCGGCGCCACCGTCGCTTTGTTGATATTTTCAATTTCGTTGTAATCAAGTTGAAGTTCGAACCTAAATTGATTACGGCCTTGCTTCTTTCTACTTTATCTGTTACTAAAGAATTACTGTACGGACTAACAATATCAGTATTGTTATGCTTACTTATATTTTTTAAAGATCCTCTGCCTATCCCTTCGGGGATTATACCTAAGTGTGATGTTATGTGTAATTATAATACACAACTAAAGACCATCCGTAGGTAGAATATAACCTTTCAGTAATTTTATAAAATCTCTGCAAAGATTTCTTGCTAGAATACTTATACATATAAATTAGTATACTTAGGCCCCTGTTCACTCCGTGCCTCCTCGAAACGAATAGTTGTTATCAATCTTCAGGACGCAAATGTTGTACTCACTTTTCCAAACATGAACTTTAATTCGTTTAATTAATTGAATTCAACCATCGCTCTTATTGTACCCTAGTATCTAAGCTTGAAGATAACTGAAGCTTCAAATTACGAAAAATTGTCAATCAAGGTTCAGTCACGGTGTCTCGGATCAGCACATTACGCAAACACAGTGTAACTCTGTAACCGTGGACTTTGTATCGTTCATAGAACTCTAATCGAACATTTTGTTTTGGTTGATTTGATCTATCAGAATTATGTTTATACCTTCACTTACAACTTCAAATTTTTCTTAAGATGAAGTTATGAGTAAAATATACCTTTTCGACTAAAAAACATGTCTGCTTTCATGAGTAAGCACTCATGGGTGTATATAGGTACACCTCTGCCTAACTCTTCGGGGAATACAGGCGTGATGTTATGTTATGAGGGTTATGACCAACAGTCTCGATAATTACCGAAAACTAGCAGTGCGCAGACTATTTTGAGGTGATCAAGCTTTTAGAGGGCATGCCATAGGTTTTTTTTTTCTCTCAAGTCTTCTGAACAATTATCGTTTTTTTTTATTAATCTTCATGCCTTGATTCTGTGTCCTGCAGGGATATTCTGTAAAAATCTCACCGTGAAAGCTTCGGTGAAGTGAGCTATCATTCTATGTAATGCCAGGGATTGAAGCTATTGATAGTTCAATTCAAGCTTACTTCACCTAAGTTTTCACAGTGAGACTTTTACAGAATGTCCAAAGTGTGCCTAAATCGAAATGCAGTCGAATTGACTGATTTTTAAGAAGGACGAGCCTTTCATTATTTTTTCTTCTGGAGTTAAGCCCTAATTAAGATCGTGACACTGCAGCTATCTATGGTCATTTTTAAGTTTCTGGATTCCTCCATCGGTCACACGAGTGGCTGGCTTTACGTCGCATAGTACTAAGCTTGTACGGTGTCGGTTAACAAAACAGCATCTACGGTGTACGACACATTGTGTTCCGCGTCTCCACTTACAAAACAATACCATCTGAACAATGCCGGGTTCACGAGAACAGTGCTTTGTCCTCAGCTGTGCTAATTTACTAGGACCATTTTAACGGACCTCTGCCTGCTGTGTTTGTAAGCGGTTTTTCTAGATGTGTCTTCCACATTATTATCTTCTCCTTTATGCAGAATTTGATGACCCAAACGATGTAATTTAGAGAATTATGATAAGAAATTTCTATCTCACCGGAGTTTTGAGTGCATTATATGGCGGCATGTTCGTACCTATGACTAACTCTGGTGTTATTAATTTGCCAACTGCTGGTTATCTAGGCAACCCTATCGGTGATCGTGGTTATACGAAAACACTACGTATCAAGGTTTATTTCTTGAGAATCTCGGGAGTCTAGAATTCTAGCTATATAAAACCTGTTTGTTTACAAACACAAAAAGTGTTAGTGTTTATGGCTATGGTTTAAAAATCGTAGCATACATGCAGGAATGAGGTTTCTTTCTGTACTTAAAAGTTTAGTCGGTCTGTAGAGATTAGTTTGTACAACAGCAACGCTACAAGGTTATTGTGCCGTGTGGCCAAAATGGGAACTAACGTCTCCATCTTACAATTTCTGTCTCAAATGTTTACCAACAACCCCCTGTCAATGTTATTCAGGCGCTAAAATATCCTTGTATTGTTTGCTCGCTCTACCTACGTATAGATATCCTAAAATGGTTCAGTAAAGGTAAAACCCAACCAAGTCATCATCCTAACAAATGCCAAAGCCAAACCAAATTCAAACTCGAGCAACGTTTCTGGCGTTAACAGTTCCACTTAAAATAATTATCAAAATGGAATCAAGATCTCTTACAAGAATACTATTGACAAAACAAGTTACTATCAAGTCCTGTTGTCGGTAAATACGGATGTCCTTGGACGTGTTGCGTCACCCCCCGCGGACGTTCACCCGCATCGATCGCACCCCCCCCCCCTCCCTCGGGTCCCCGGCTACTTCCGCCGCGCCTCACACTAACGCAATACACTATAAGATGACACCCCAAGAAAATCTAGAGCCCATGGGGGACAAAATTGTGAGAAATATATTGCAAAAGAGATTACCCTTCATAGTTTATAAGGCTATTTGTATGTTTCTGGGGTTTTAGAGACAGACAAGAATTACCATAGAGTTCATTGCAAAGACCTATTTGGCGTTATAAAATACGCAATCATACGTTTTCAGATAAAAACATTTTACATTTCTCTCTTGCAAAAATCCTCAAAACAATATTCCCGTTAAAATTATACATACAAAAGTATGTAAATCATCACGTTATTAAAATTGCCGAGCAAACAGAAACGTATACGACTCACGTATTCACAAAACAAATGTTGACTATCCGTTACGATCAGGGCTGTCAAACATTGAAGTCGTTTTTATAGCGCATGAATAATTTAGCGGAAAAAAAGTTTTCAAAGCTGCTATAGCATCGAACTGTATAGTTAGAAATTTTATTCTTCTCCCGAATTTAATAGGACACCCCCATTTTTGCCCCATTTTTCTTTAAGTCACATATAATGCGAACAAGCTTTGCGGCAATTATGATGATCAGGCATACATCTAGACTGAGAAATTCCTATTGAAAAGAACCAATAACACTGCCTGACCTGGGTGAACCCTGAACCTGCTGCGCAGTCGAACTTGCAACTACAGACAGAAAAACGGGGCAGTCAATATCCTAATTCCTAAGTATCAATACTTGTAGAGGCTATTTTAATCTCTTGAAATGCTTATCTTTTTTTTTTTTTCAATTCTGACGATGGGCAACCCTAGATATGACACATGTAAATAATTTACCAAAGTCATGAGTTGACAATAGAATCGGGTCACGCGTGTTTTCAAAACACATACGATGTGATTTTTACAGATTTCTTCGAAAGTTGAGTTGAATATTACATGAAAAGTAAGGAAGACGAACATGATATATGACGCTTATAATCCAAGGGAATAAGCAGTGTAGCAGATCAACAATCTTTTGAAAAAATAGTTGCATACCTAGAATGCAAAACTGTAAACAGCAGCTAGTGCCCCTTTCCAAATGTAATACAAATATGCTCTATCTTTTATCAAAACAATGAAATAAGCCATTTATTATTGCCGTCCGTGTAAGGTCAATTCAGTCCTATTACCATGATTTATCACGTCTTTTGTACTGATACTCTAGTAATTTGATCAGGCATGCCTTCTAAGAACGCTTTCACATTAGGATTATCACATTATGTTAGGTAGGTACGTTTAGAAACAAGAAAATCACATCATTCTCTTACATCCGAACTCTTAATACCATTCGTAGGAGTAGGACCATAGAAACGGGAAATCATACCTAACAGCATTTGAAAACATCACCATCATCATCCTCTTGCCGTTATCCCAATATCTTTATGGGTCACCAGCAACATGGCTTCTTCTTCCATGTCTTCTTCTTTTTGTCGTCATCTCAGTAGTCACCCTCTTTCTTGCCATATGCTTTCAAACTGTCCGTTTCTTTGGTCTTCCTCATCCCTTATAGCCAACAACATTGAAGAACAATTAACATATTTTTAAACAGCATTAGGTATTTCTTTGCAGCACGCGACCGTTTCCCGTCGACATCTTCCACAGACGACAACGAGAGCGGCACAGATGGCGAAGCGGACCGCTCTCGTCGGGTCAGCCTCGTGCACTCCGGCATGCCCAACCCGCCCCCTGGCATTGTATCCATCCGCAAGCGTCGCGGCAACCTGGCCAAACACTCCGTGAAGATACTGAAGAAGTGGTTGTACGACCACCGTTACAACGCGTACCCGAATGATGCTGAGAAGATAGCGCTGAGTCAGGAAGCCAATTTGACTGTTTTGCAGGTGCGTTTTATGTCGGATTTTATAATAGTACTGCTTCTAATGGGAGCAATATTGTTTGCTACTGTCTCCGAAATGATTTACTGTTGTTAAAAAATCTGCGGACCAAAGAACCCTGCAAGCACAATCTAGCGAAATGGGGGATTTAGACCCCACCGACGCCCAGTGCGATTGCGGTGCCACTGGCCAAACTATACCCTTTTGGACCTGCACTTCTGGAACATAAAAAACGCCACTGATTAATTTAACACAATCAATCAATCACACAATCTACTTTGCCCGACAGGGTCCAAAATTGTTTCTATTTATATAAACTTACAACCTGTACGTGTACATAATGGATTGAAATAAAGATATATTGAACAATATGTACATTTACCATTGACTCGAAAAGAAGAATCGAGCAAACAAACTACTATTCACATGATACGCGACAGATAACGCAGTTACAACAGACCAATTTATCAGTCAAGAGCGAGACTATTTCTATTCTGCAGTTAGCATCAATAAACACGCTTCTTTTCCCTTGCCTAGGTATGCAACTGGTTCATAAACGCGCGCCGGCGCATCCTGCCCGAGATGATTCGTCGCGAGGGCCACGACCCGCTGCACTACACGATCTCGCGGCGCGGGCGCAAGCAGCCGGGCACTTCCGGCGGCAACGCGAACACTGCTGGCGTCGTCGTCGCCTCCTGGGATGGTGTTGAAGTTGAGGTAACTAGAATTACGTACATTCAGGGTGGATTTTTGAGATTTTTGAGAGCAGTAAGCTGTAAGGGTGACCGTACCGGTATTTAGGTAATACACATGGCACCGCGGTGGTGCTGTATAAGTCACCCTTGGATTTGTATGAACCCTTACACGGTGGCGAGTCTTGATACCGCAGCGGCGGCGAAAAATACTGCTGCTGCGGCACCATGTGTGAATGATCTACCTTAACCTTTATAGCTATAGGAAAACGTTCTTAGAAGACTTCTTAACTTTTTGAGTAATTGCTAACTGCATTCGGAAATTTGGGAAACAAAATACGTTCAGCTAGAAAAAAACAATTTCTCACTTTTTATTTTTTCAGCGACTTCAAAAAGAGGAGGGGTTCTCAATTTGAATGTTAATGTTTTTTTATGTATGTATTGTAAATATGTAGTTTTTGTTCCTAATAAATAAATAAAAAAATTCCACAGAACGACGCAGACCGCAGCGCCGAACAAGAATACAGCGACGGACTCCTAGTCTACAGAAGTGACGGCGACGAAATCGCCGACGGAGAGGAAGGATACTCATCCAGCGCTGTCTCAGAAGAGGAGGTCAAATACGACCCCTCTGTGTGGCAGTCCGTCATACGGTACGGACCGGAGGACCGGGAACTACACCCCGCTGCTCGAGGGTTGGTTTCTGATAGGCCTTTTGTTACAAGTGAAGCGGCTGCTATTATTCGGTCTCACGATTGAATGCGGCGTTTTGTAAAATTGTAACGTTTGGACTAGGGGGTTAGGTGTGCAGTCTTGTCAAGGGGTATCGTCTTACCTAACGTAACTGGGCTGTGGAGGTCAGTAGGCAGTCGCTCCATGTAAAATACTGATATTCAACTGCATTCGGTTAGACTGGAAGCCGCCCCCAACTTAGTTGGGAAAAGGCTAGGCCGATGATGGAGCAGGGGGCTAGTGGGAACAACAGTTAATATTGTTAATTTAGTTTAATTTCAGTGCAAATTTTGCATTGCATTTTCGGTTAAGTCAATTCAAGTGCTATTTGAGTAGTTTGTTAACTAGTTAGAATCTGGACTAGTATTTATAATCTGAACAATATATACACAAGTTGGGGCATGTTATTGAAGTCATTGCTGGGTTTAGCTCGTTTTTCGATTTGTATTCTCACTTCATCCGCTTTTGATACTCTTCGCTACTATTTTCAGTATGTAAATGTATATAGTAAAGTATAATGTGTGTATCTCCCAGGCGTACGGCGGGCGTGGTGTCGGTGCGTACGTCAGAGTCCGAGGAGGGCTCGGAGAGCGCGGGCGGCAGCGGCGACGCGCCGGGCGGCTGGCACCCGCAGCTCGCGCACCTGCCGCAGCTGCCGCACCCGCTGCGCAGGCGCATACAGGTACTCAACGAAAAAGAATTACATTTATTTGGCAACAATTCGTGATATAACGGGTTGACTACTGAGGTGACGACCTATAGTGAAGTATGGAGGAAAAATACATTAGTCGCCGATCCCTAACAAATTGGGATAAGGGCAGGAATGATGTTATTTCATGAAACACAAAATTTAAAAAAACAGAAGTATAACCACACTTCTGTTTTTTTTAATTGCACACAGCTATGCCAAAAAGGTCCACCCACGATCATTATCATTATTCAGCCGAAACACGACCACTGCTGGACATAGGTCGGCTCTTTGTGTCAAGCGTCGCCACAATGACCAGTTGCTTCTCGCATTTCACTCGACTTTCATGAGGTCATTGGTCCACCTTCTAGATACCCACCGGTACTTCAATCCAGAATCTGTCACGTCAATAAGCCAACCGTTTTTACATTGGCCCTAAACTAGGCCAGCCCAAAGGCTTACACAATATACATCTTGGAGTACCATACTACTGACTAATATGGAAGGCTTACCATTTTAAGACTACTAGGAAGGCTAAGATGTAGTAACTTAGCGAGAGCTTGATATACCTACGACTAAAACTCCGTCCCCTCTAACCCCGTTCAAAATTGCACAGCACACTTGCGACTTCGCATCGGCAAAGAAATCTCAGATTAAACAACTGCATCAGACTGCTTGGAATGTAAGCTTTTTTTGAACATTTTAGTTGAAGTTTGTTTTTTTATTATTTTAATGTTCGTTTTGTCAGGTGGTGCCAGCCAATGTAAGCAGTGAGGGTGAACGCGACAAGTTCAAGTGTCTGTACCTCCTCGTAGAGACGGCAGTCGCAGTACGTCAGAGGGAGAAAGAGGCAGAGGAGGTCCCTGTCTAGTGACCGACAGGTACGTGCCCGGCTACTGTGTGATCCAGACAAAACGAAAACGAAATTCGGCCTTTTTTGGCGGGTATTTTTTTGGTGAGAAGTAAAATAAATAATAATCATCCTAAATTACATGAAGTTTCCGCACCCAATTTCGCCAATTTTCGTTTCCGGCCTATAGAACAGTTTTTCGGCGTGGACGAAAAAATATACATGCAATATTTACAATTTATTTCAGAATGGGTCTGCGGTAAAATGGTTAACAGATTGACCCTGTATTTCTGTTACTTTTATTATCAATCAATCATCGTTTAATACGACCCATAGAATAGAATAGAATAGAATAAAATTTATTTGCATAAAAACATGGTATAGAAGATGGTACAAAAATTAAATACAGAGCATACAAATTATAATTGTTTCGTTTTCGGCTCATTTTCGGTCGGTCTCGTAATCTCTATCCACAAACCATTTGACGTTCTGTTTACTACTTGTGCTGGTGGCGCCATCTATGCATCTCGTTTCGAGGGCTTATTCTAAGTACTCACACATTTGCACCATTAGTGACATTGTAAAGAATGTGCGGATATCCTTTTTACGTTCTACTATAAATTATTCTCTGTATGAATGACTGAAGGAGCTAACAACATCTACACTATTCTAGTTTGTAAGTATTTTTAATTGTTACAGACAATGCAGTATGGTGTGGACTCGGCAGCGCCGCCAAACGGAATTGTACGTTCAACACGCGGTATATAACGTTACAATCTTCCACTAATCTAGAGTTTAATGTCGTTCGTTTGTTTATAAACACTAATCATGCCGCTAGGTGACATTGGCCCGGTAGACCGCACCTATACCGGCTGCGGTAGTGTATCCTTCACTTTATTTCAATTACGCTTTTATTTGACTATAATACTTCAGTTGTATGTATGCGAGTGGGACTTTATATTGGCGGGGTCTTGGTTTATCGAGACGGTTCCAAGACAATAGTTTTGTATATTTATGAGAGAATGCAACCGACCGGGAAAAAGTCTGTGAGAATAGAACATATATAACATATTCAATACTTCTACAGACACATCCCACAAATCTATAACATATTGGTCACCGAGAATACCAGTCGTCTGATCCGTCGATAAACTGTATTCTGATAGGAGAGGTTTCTTTTAGTTGTAATTTCAGGATTAATGAGTTTTAGAAGTAAAATATCTAGACTGTTGTTACAAGAGTAGATGGTCGATATTTTTTATTAATGAGCATCGGCTAAGCCAAGTTTGGCCCGATAGAACGCGTCGTCTATTGGGCCTTTTCTTCGGTGTTTAACAGAGGTATTATTTAAATGTTCGCGTGTACATCGGTTAGCAGATGTACACCTTTTGAAGGCTCTGGTTTTAGTAAAGAAAATTCATGTTTTGTATATGTAGCAACTTTATAAGTATAAGTTCGTATTTACAGAAATAATGTATGATAGGATTATCTCAAAATGGTAAAACATAATGTAAAGGTGGTTTCAATTTGATTTCTATTTTCGAGGGTCTGCCTATGACTCACTCAATACTCGAATGCTGAAAATAAAGACATCTTATCTTTATAATATGCAGCCGTAAATATGACACATGGAGTTTTCGAAAACGTTCAGATTTGTAGAGCGTCGTCCTTGTCACTCTTACATATATGATGTGACAGGCTCTTCCTTAAACTCGGATGTGACATTATGAACAACGGGGTACTGACTAGTGACAAGCATCTTGCCAACGGCAGAAGAATCGGCGATCCTTTGCAGAATTGACGCGTAGAGTCAGCAAAAAGTCCCCAAAAATCTTTTCAAATAAACTGATGAAAGAAATTTGTATGTAAAATTGACTAACAAACCTTAAAAGGGCAATTTGAGGACAATCGTGATACTGGGTAAGGCCCTGTTTTCACTAAGACACTGGATGTCCCCATAAAGAAAAGTTGTAAATTGGTGCATTTTAAAGCTGATCGATGTACTAGATCATAATCTTTGTATACTGTAGTGTCTGTGCAATCGTATAACCTAAACTTTGGTAGTGCACGTTTTAGAACAAGATAAAACTTTGAAAGTTAAAGAAAATGCATACACATATCGTTTTTTTTGCGAATTCTGTTGTTGGTCTCATAGTAAAAGTTGTTTATATTAGATGGGTAGAACACCCCCTTAAATTTTGTCGATTGTTTTCAGAGAGGTTTGCGTGTAGATTTTCCTCTTGAACTTTCTATTTGTATTTTTATGGTGAATGTGTCTAACTTTTACAGTCCACTGCTGGACATGGCTCTTCTAATGATCACCTAGTCGGTTACAGTATTGATATGAAAGGCGCTTAGAAGGCATTTAGAGTCCAAAAATAGTCTTATACACTTTAACTTTTAACTAAAAGAATTTGTGTACTTGTAATAAAATCGTGCACTATTAAGGTGGAATATAATATACAATATTTATAATATTTTTGTAGGATACATAATACTTAAACGAATATATCAGTAGCCTTCCTATATTTATAATTAGTATGACAGACTGGTTAATCATTATCTATCGGAAGTATTTACTCTGCTTGTATCGTTCCTAACTATCAAATAATATTAATAAAGTCTTTAATTATTATAAAATGAATACCTACATACATTAAATAGGGGTTCTGTATATTCGTCCCACTAATATTACATTTAATGCAAAATCTTCTCATATAGTCATGTTTTTACGGAATACGGTGAAGAATTAAAGTATCTAGTAGTAGCACAGAGTACCTACCACTCTTTTATCTTATAAAATGATTTGGATACCAACCGGAAGAAGCTGCAAAAATGTATTCCCGTTCAAAAATTAAACGTAGAACTGGTTTAGCGTTGCCTTTTCATAATTATAAGAATAGCAATAAATCGTAATACAAGAGGTTTCCTAAAGATCATAGTCAGCACGGCAGTGCATAGAGGTCACTTCAGATTTAATCATGTTTAGACCAGCAAATATGTCCATTGTAGATTACCAGAAACACTTCAACGGAAATATTACTCAAAATAATAGAAGATACATATTATTTAGCTTTTGCAACTCACGAGCGCCCGTGGTGTTAACTTGTGGTTTTATTCGCGTAAGTAAATGCACATTGTGATAGTGTGCGTATGGAGCGCTCCGAGAGCTCACAATTTTTTGTGCTAGCCAGCTAGCCATATCCGGTGCTGCTGTCACACACACGTTACCAGTTGCCACGTATACAGACACGTCCATACAACAACCAAACGCCGCGGCACGCCACGTGGGCTCGTGTGTTGCATAACCTATAATGCCGTATTACATTTTTCTAAACAAAAATAATATTCAATTTTATTAGTCGCCTTATAAATTGAACATTCTTCATCATAACCAAGTATATAGTTTTATTGCAACCTCATTTTGAAAGAGTACTTAGGTACACTAGCTAAAAGTACCTTACCTATCGATTGTCATCCAAAAATGCGAAACGTCGCAATAATATTATTCTCTATAAAATATTGTACACAATGTACCTACCCACTCCATACAGTGGTTTATTGTCTTTTATATTGACCGCTCTTCAGATATCTCATCAATTATAAATAATATTCATTCATATTGAATGTCATGTATCAAGCTGTCTAAGGACAGTTTGGGACTTAAACCCCTCCCATTTCACCCCGAAATTTTGTTCTGCAATAATCGTCTGTATGGAGGTATTTACAGGTATATTGCATTAACTACTTCATATATATAACTCGTGTCCTTGTAAATAGTTTTTACACATACATAGTGTATGTTAGGTCTAAAGTTTGTAGCTCCTAGTTATATGTTAGTGCCAATGAGGCAAGGTTACATCTCACGATACTGAAAATTCCCATGATCATTTATTTAAGGGTGATCCCATTTATAGATGAGCAAATATCATAGAAGTTGAATTGTAGCTGTACCTATTTAGAAAGTTAAACTTATCGGCACTGAATTGCGGGAATCACTCTTAATTTTTAATAAATTATCAAGATAATTATCACATTATTATAATGTTAATTTTTATTCATTCTTATGAAAGATCTATCAACTTAAGCAAAAGCTTTAAATGGAAGTGGGGACACATTTTTAGCATAAATGTTTCTCTTGAAGAAATATAATATAATAGGTAGCAAGACTAATATATAACTAACAATAAATAAGTTTGGGTTAGCTTAGCTATCTACTATATTGTTTGTCTCGATAAATGTCTTATACATTTAGAAAATCATATTCAAATAAAACAGCGATATATAAATCAACTTGCAATTATGTATAAGTAGCGAGCTTAGAACTCCAGTACACTTTTATTTTCTATATTATATTGCTAAAGATTACCTGTACACTGAACCGAGTACTACATAACACAACATTACGACTGTATACCCACTAACTCCCAAAATACAAGCTTGACTTAGTTTGAGAGTTGGTAGATCATCTATTACGTGTTGCTGTACAACCATCAAATGCTTTATTAAATTGTACTGTACGGTAAGCAGAGTTTTTGTAATACAACCATATTCGTTGGTTACCTACGTTTAATTGGGGGCGACCCTAATAAATTAATATACCTACTAAACAATAATTCGCAAACAAAAAAAACTTCATATTTTTATCAGCGTATTGGAGTTCTATGTTAAATGTATTGGTATTGGTTGTGAGTTTGGAGCGTCGCTTTGTGAACAGATATTCTATTTGGTATAGCCTTTTATATATAATTTCGTTTGGTAGGCGTATTGAATAAAACAGCCAATCCCAAATGTTGAAGAAATAAAGAAAAGCCTAAAAATCTGTTTTTTACAGACAATTTTGGACGTAACTTTGGATTTGCGAAGACTTTATATTTGCTTCAAAATAAGTCCATTTTTAAAAATAAAAAAGGACTCGTTTTAGATCAAATAAAATAATGGAGAAAAGTACTTCAATATGTCTGCTAAACTTTGAAGTTAGGGCGTCGCGATTGATGGCGATGAATTATTATCATATCGAGTCCAAACATTAATTTTAGGATAATCAGTAGTTGATTAAATTATCAGCCAAACCTTACAATATTATTACCGACGGGTTTCGATTGAGATTCCGTCATGATAGCTCGTTTATTTAATGGCAAATACCTACCTACTATTTTATCTATATAAAAGCATATTTTTAACTACAGAAAATGTATTTGTACCGCAATTTACGTGCACAAATTATGTTCTATGAGAATATGATACATAATTTTACTTTAGTTTTAATTTTAACTATGACCTACCTTAATAAGGTACTCCATCGTCGCCCAGCCTGTTGCACTTAACTTAAGCAGTCAATGTTAATTAGCTCTTAAGCCGTTTGTTTTAAGGTGACTTTTCGTTTAACTCTTTTAATATAAGTAGGGTGTCATTTTCGTTTCTTAATTTACCTGAGTACAATAACTTAGAACTTAGTATTTTTCGTTCGTGTAAATACTCCTGTGTAAGATGCGTAATCTGTTAGTGAATAAAATAAAAATGATTTCAAAATACTGTGTTTTATTATAAATAAACTTATTTCATATCCTAGGAATGTTAAATATACACGACAATATTAAACACATTGATTGTATACCTACATATAACTTCAAAGATTAAGTCTTGACGTGTTTATTAAGTAATAAAATCAATAAAATTTAAATGTAACATTTCATTAACGTGACTCGGAATCATATGGAAATAGGTCTTAAGCACATAAAAAATTGGTTTGAATGTACAAATATTCAAATCAATTTTCTATGTTATCTGAACACTATCTTGAACTAGATGTAATCTCAGTTGTGACTAACAACATACTTAGGACCAAAGAATTATTATCTTTCTTCTATAGCAATAGAAAGAACATCACGGAAATGTGACTCAAGCTTTTGAGACATTAATTTGGTTTTAATTTATACATTCACATCAAATTAACAGTAACATACCTTTCTAATAAATTATTATTTAGTTACCTCCGTGAAACAATAATATAACTATAAACTATATTAAACTCACTGACCCGACAGACGTTGTCCTGTCCAAATTTTCATAGTTAATACAAAAATTCCATTGGAAAAAGGACGTTCAGTATTTCACGAATTTGGAAACTACAAATTTTTCTTTTCGTTAAAACCTGATTCGGACTATTACGAACATTTTAAAACAAAAAATTGCCAAATCGGTGCAGCTGTTCTCAAGTGATGCGCTTACCAACGAATAGCATTTAATTTTTATTATATAGAAGATATGTTAGTCTGCTTTTACGATATCTAACTTGCTCTTGAAGCTGTTCCGTCGCTTGGCCAAGTCGGCGCCAAGGTCGGGTCCCGGCGACTTCCTCTTGCCGGCCTCGTCCCCCGTGGCCTCAATCATAATGTCCTGCGTCGGTATCTCCAGCAGTAAGTGGTCGAAACTGCTGCTGTTTCTACCCAGCTCTTGTTTTTCATCTGCAGACAATATTACGTTCACATGACAACGTCCTACTACAAATGTACAAGGATCTTTTGACGCGTGGAAATAATTGGAACTTACGCCACCATCTTGAATTTCTAAATGTTAACAGAAACGCCCCGCGCCAATATCATTCAAGCGCCAAAAGATCTTTGTAGGTACTCTACAAAATTAGAGTTATAGCTATTGTTACAGTAATAAATATTACTATAACAATACCTGCTATGAGTAATAGCTACTGCTCAGCATGATTAGAATGCTCTGGGATCGATTCCCAGGTCTGTTAGTGTTAGGTATTGGTTTATTCTATTAGGAATTTCTCAGTAGGTAGCAGCCCGGAGTCTGATTGTAAGCCTGGTTGATGGCAAACGCTCGCTTTTATATTTGACTTAAACATAACTGGAAAATAAGGGTATCGGTACTATAGGTAATTAGGAACACCTCTGCCTACCCCTTTGGGGAAGCAATGTTAAATAAAGTAGGTAAGTAATAAATATTCTTGTGATAGAAACGGTTCCCATCACTAGTGCAACGGGGGTGACCCACTCTGACTGAGCCATTACTTGACAATTCAAAAGTGCCTGTATATGTTTTAATTGAAATGCATTGCTTTGTTTGAGAACTCACTCGTCAGTCTGACACTTCAATCGTTGAGCTATTGCCACTTTAGTTAAAAAATACTTATTTTTGCCACTACATAAAAAAAATGTACGTGCAGTACCATACACGCGATAGAAGAGAAACGAGACGAAAAAGCGAAAACGAAAAAGAATAAGAGAGATTTAGTGTGAGAGAGCTTTACGTTTCTTCTCTCTCATGTAACGAAATTGACCTCAACATAACGCGTCCTTGAAATTTAACTCTCTATTTTCGTCCAATTATCGAATCCGCTTTGGCGAAGTTTCACTTCAAAAAACGAGTGAACCTTACAGTAGTCTCATAAAATGATCTGACATATTAGCTGACAGTACCAACCTCTCGGAACGTACCATCTGACGGCTAACTAGCACCGCGCGCTTCCCCGACTTCCTGTTACACACTTCCGTCCCTTTTCACGAAATGACTCCCACAGATTGTAGGAAAGTGAAAGGAAAGATGTTACACATCAAAAAACTTCTGATCTAGTCGTAGTTTTTCATTCTTACTTATTTTTATTAGGTACAGTGGCCAGCACATCAAGCTACCCAAAACTGTCAAACTTTCCCAATCAAACTTGAACCTAATGCTTTAGCGATAAAGTTTAAAATCTACTAAAGAAATTTGACAGATTTTAGTAGCTTGATGTGCTGGCCACTGTACATTTTAGTTAGCAGGTTGAGTAACAATACTGGGATTAAAAGTAAATGGTTTGCAAAAGCTCCTAACGCGCTAACAAGGGTAAGAAAGGATCACATTTAATAGGTAAGTAAATAATTTAGAAAATGTATGGAAGAAAAATCATTTAATTGGTCAAAAAATAAATAAACTTATAAAAAACAGAGAATCAGACTCTTAACCTCTTTGTTATAAAGAACATAAATGGAAATAAGAAATTATGAAAACTGTCTACAATATCAATAGAGCCTTTACATTTTAGAACACTAGGTACCCACTTACAATTTTTTTTTTTTTAAATTAATGACTCCCTAAGTAGGTACTACTTATCAAAAATATAGAACTACCGGGGCTTTAAATAAATATGAAATAATGCAACCACGGCAGCTCACGGGGGGCAGGCCGGTGCAAGTGTCGACCGGCCTTTAGAAGGTCGACGTCAAAAAACCACGGTATGAGCAAGCATAAATGAGTTCAATTATTACTATAATT
Organism: Eupsilia transversa; assembly: GCA_914767815.1. Taxonomy (NCBI): domain Eukaryota; kingdom Metazoa; phylum Arthropoda; class Insecta; order Lepidoptera; family Noctuidae; genus Eupsilia; species Eupsilia transversa. The sequence goes on from OU611889.1 coordinate 1,592,217, forward strand.
ACGTGCCAAACTGTATCAAAGATACATATGTCCTAAAATTTTCTAGTAAGATGTTGGTAACCACAGAGCACGGACACGCCTCGGTGGCCGTTGCCTGAGGCGGTATGTGGCATTGTCAAAAGATTCCAAACAAACCAAGCGTGTCAAAGTTTACTCGAAATACGACACTCCACGAATGACGTATAGAAACTAAGGCTTCCCGTATATGACGCCGGAACCGCACCGGCGGCGCCGGACTGCAAGTTTGAGTACCTATACGAATGACTATCGCACCACGCGCTGCACCGGAACCGCGTGTATACTAGCATTGATCCCGAGTTAAATAGTAAAGCATAAATCCCAGTTCAGTATAGCATTGCCAACGAAACAAGCTTTCCGGCGCCGGTGCGGTTCGGGTGTCATAGGTACAGGAAGCCTTTACGGCTTTGAAAAGCGTCCGCAACGTCGAGTCAGTCGACGCGGCGGCGGGCGATTCTGTGCTCTGTGTTGGTAACAATAATGTGTTTCTAACCGAGTCCTTGTTGCTTCATCAGTTGTTTCTGCCGGAACTCCTCTTGTGCTTGCCGCTGGCGCCGCTTTCGCTCCGCTCTCGCCTCTTCCTCGCTTAGGCCGTCCAGTGCCATCTTTGCTGGCTCTTGTTCAACTATCACTTGTTCATTCTCCATCCGGATTGTTTTTGGCAGCTGAATAGGATCGGAAATGGGTAAACTTATAAAAATAATAGGGGAAAAAAAAAATGGGAATCAAAATATTAGAAAATTGCCATCTTTATGACGATAGGCAATGGAGTTGTGTTGTGAAATGTATAGTTGCCACTAAGAGGATGAGTGGAACAAAAAGGTAAACTAATGAACGAAACTATCAATCAAACATTACATAAATTCAAACAATTTTATTTCAATAAAAACAGTTATTTACCATGTATATCTACACAGTAAAACTACATACATATATCTATGTACATTACCAATTCCATAGTTTAATACCTAATTATGTAACACGGTCAAAACTCAATTCCTAATATAGGTAATTTAAAAACGCCGAGTAAAATTTGACAGATCCATTTGATAAAAAGTAGTAAATCACACAAATGTACATCAATAAGATATAGGTAGGCATGCAAATTTGAATGCTATTCTCGCAAAAATACTAGATCAAGGTAAAAGCAGACATTCAAAACACTCCTAACACACCGACTTCTAACAACGAAGTGGCGACGAGCGACGCCTGACCGTCGACAACACTTATAACTACATACAACGAGGAAAAATTACGTAAAAAATAGTTCACCATTTTTGAGATTTCAAACTTACCAATATACCTAACGTACCTATAATACATTTACTATTCTCGAAACTACTACAATACTCGTGTGAGCAGGTGTGGCAAAAAACTTCCACAAGTGTATAAGAATAACTCGCTGATAAAATAGTAGGGGCTAGTGAGCCGGCTGGCTAGGGGCTAGGGGGGCTAGGTGCGGGCGGCGGCTAGGCCTTGTCCGGCGAGGCGGAGGAGGCCGCGCTCGCGTCCTCCGGGAACTGCTTCTCCACCTGCTCCGCCACCCACTTCTTGACCTTCTGCTCTGTCCAGAAGCCATCGTAAAAGATGGTGGGCTTGATCCAGCAACCCTGCGCCGGCGCCTGCGGAGCGAACGTGCCCTCGTCGGGGCGGCACGCGCCGCGCCCGTTCACCACGAGGTTCTTGGGCGGCAGGTTGAAGTTGAGGTTCACGTTGCCGGGAGGGCGCTCGTAGCTCTCGTACGCGAAGTGCCAGCCGCCGCCGGGGTACTCGTAGTACGCGTTGGGGAACACGTGCGGCTGCGGGCCCGACACGCGCGGCGCGCTGTACAGCGGCGTCGGCGTGTAGCCGCCCAGCACCGGCTGCAGCACGAAACTTACGTTGGAGTTGGGCCGCGCGTGACTGGGCGGCGGCGGCACGGCGGGGCCCGGGGCCGGCCGCACGGGGCCCGGCGGCGGGGGCCGGTTGGCGGGCGGCATGGCGGCGCCCAGGACCCGCGCGTTCTTGACGGCGGGAGGCGGCGCGAGGGGGCCGTTCTGCACGGGCGGTGGCCCCGGGGGCCCGGGGGGGCCGGGAGGCGCGGGCTGCGCCAACGAAGCCAGCGGCGAGCGAAGTGCGGCGTGCGGGGGAGTGCCGCTATCGGACTCCTTCCGCGCGGATCGTTCGATCGTCATCTTTGTCATGTTCTTGGGCTCGACGTGTTTGTTGGCGACGTTCTGGTTGTTCTCTATCGCCGGTTCGGGCGCGTTGGCAGGCGCCTCCATACGATGAGCCTCGAGTAGCTCTGTCAGCTCCGTGGCCACGCTTCCACCGAAGCTCAATAATGTCTCGCGAAGTGCGTTCGTCACTGCGCACTGTAGATACACAAAAGTTATATGTATAAAGCACTTATCAAGCAGCAAATATATAAGATCTTGTAACTTGAAAAACAATAACATTTTACATTATCCATTATATTATTATATTATCCAGCTTCATTTTTTTTTTCTTACCTTTCTAGACTTGTAAATGGCAAATCCCTTAGAGTTGGCGGTTGTGGTGGCATAGCCGATGTTCTCCCGATGTATGTCAAAGCTCTTCACTGTTATGGAGACAAATGCAACCACTCCCACACAGTACTTGCCATTTGTGAAGTCCACAAAATCTAAAACAAATTGTTACTTAACTAAATAAACATGGTGGGAAAATATCTATGAAAGCTCAAACTATGAGATTAGATTTTTTAGCTTAAAACTGATAAATAATATTTGTTTGTAAATTATAAAATCATATAATTAATGTATACAAAATATTGTAAAACATTTTAAAGGAGTAACGGTGGAGTTTCTTGCACATTCTTCTCCATACAAAATTACCTTTTCGAAGGGACTTTTCTTCTTCATTCTATTTTCTTGTTAATTTTTGACATTCAAAAGTGCCTTTTATGTTCATATTTGAAATAAACGATTTGACTTTGAATTAGATTGGTAATAAAATAACATTTTTACACATCAATATTGTTTTATTTACACTATAAATGAGGTTGGTGTTTTCTAGCCAACTACTCAAAGAAGGAACACCAAACTCAGAGGTCATACTCTCTAATAGTCAGGGTCAGGTCAGATCATATGAGGTCCTTATGATGTCTGAGGTGGTCTCTTACTAACAAATTTAAGATTCAAAATCCCTTTAGCTTAAACATAATTTTTTATATTTATAGTTTTATGAATAAGTTCAATGAGTAAGTTAAAAGCTTACCTAGCTCTTGTTTGCTGACCGACCAGCTCCAATTATTGAAGCCCCACTGTGAGTGACCGAAGTTGATGAGCTGCTGTCGACATTGTTGCTGATCACTGTCCGCTTCTAACATCAGCGGATCTGGCATTGCCGCGCAGTCCGGCTGAGGAAAATGACGTAATTAAAAAGAGAAAAGTAGATGTCACGTCATGTTGAGAGACCAACGAAAACATGAACGAGATGAATAAAAGACGACTAACAAAAGGTATTTACAAGGAAGATGTGACTGGAGTTATAGTCACCTTATTGCTGCCGCAACCGGCGTGCTTGTATGACCAGATGTATTGAACGTAAACGAATCAAAAGGAGTATGTCAGGATGGTAGAGGGTGGTAATTCTATAGTTTCTGCCTACCCCAATGGGAAGAAGGCGTGAGTTTATGTTAAAAGAATAATACAAAAAAAGAGCTTTTGAATGAATAATCTATACTTATATCTGTGATCATAATGTAAGTAAACATTTTAGGTTGTTTGATACAGTCAAGTCAGAGAAATTCATAACAAAGTAGTAGGTATATTTGTATAATATATTGCTGCCTGCTGGCGAGCATGCCATAGACGTATACAACTGCTTGAACGATTAACAATATACGATTAACTGGACGGTAACAATAAAAAATAACCAAGTCATATACCTATTCAAATTCATTGGATAAGTAGAACTTGTAATTATATTTAGTATGTTCCATTTTAGTTCACGTAATTGAATACAACAATTAATTATGTTTACAATAAACAGTTATAACTTTTATATACCGCACGTAACGTAATGCACCGAAAACGCGCTCAATTATTGACAGCCCTAACAACAGCTAGTATTGGCAGTATTGCAAATTATTAGCAAAATTGCTTCGTAAGTAGTTTTATTGCACTTTCTAACTACTGTGTACATAAAGACCGGGTCAATTACCATTTTAATACTGCAATTAGCAACGGGGAATCCAGGTTTTCTTTGCATCATGAATTAAGCTTGTGCGCGTAGTAATCAAGATGCCATGTAGTTTCTGAATTAGGTACTTCTGTATTTGTGTAAATAATTCTCTTATTGAACAACTTAATGTAAGTTGTTCTCAAATAATAATTGGCAAATAATTCCCAACAAAACAAGTATTGACATTTTGCGCGGAACTTCCGTCCGTTTTTTATAATGTTCCAAAGACAATTTTTTTTTTATATAGAGGTGCGTTAGTTGTCGAAAATACGAAATTAAACTAAATCGATTAATAATCGCATTACATTGTAATAATACAATAAAGTAAAGTCTTTAATTATCTACATTTATATTATTATATTTATACATACATTATTCGTTTATTGTTAACAAAACCTTCAAACTGTCGCATGCATTTTGGTAGAATTCCTCTTTGAAAGAACAATATGTATTAGTAACAAATGCATCATAATATATGATATTGATTATAAAAAGAAAACTAACTACGGTCTTTAGCCGACTGTGATTGTGGTAGTCGTTTTCCTTGATACATCGATTAGCGATATCATCAAATGTTGCGCATAAACGCCTGCTTTATCATACAGTGCAGCCAGTTCAAAGCACAGATTACTATATAGTTCAAAGGCTTTTCCCGTAAGATGGGCTGGAAGAAGTACATACCTTATGATTTATTTAAATTTGAGGGATTTTTGAAAATAGAAAAAGTATGCACTTTTCAGATAAATGTGTTAGAAATTGATTAAAATTAATGTTCAAATTATTGTATAAATGGTGGGCTGGTTATTTCTTATGTATTATATCTCCAAAAAAACAAAGAGTTTATCAGAAGGCATTTATTTCAGAACGAGTAACCGACTTGTACTTACTAGTACTTAGACATCACCACGTAGAAGAATTAGGGGTCCATGCACGGAGTCGCTAGACTCGCTAATAAAGAGTGAAACTAAGAAGAACTGTGAAAAAAATTCATCACTGAAGAGCGAGGTCGTAGGGAACTTAAATGTCTTACTTATGTTAATTTATTTATCGGCGAAGATAATTTTTTGGTCAGTGGGTCGTCTCAGGGGCGGGGTATTGACCCCTTAACGTTGTACCACTTTTTACGCCTCACTCTGTATGTAATAAGGATGCATAGTGCAGCTAGTTTGCTTTCGATCGATGTCGATCGTGGTCAACTCAAATTATAACACGACATGTTTTCCGACCAGCCCATTCACATAAAAAACGTTCACATTCAAATTCAAGTCGCAATCTGTCAAACTTGTCAAAAATGTTGGTAAATTGATTTTATTTTTGCCGGTTTGCGCATGAGATGAGAATGCGAACGTTCTTAAAAAATTGGGGAAAATAAGGGGAGAAATCAGAAAATGACAAAAGAGGGCAACATTATACCGCCTTATCATATCATTATGACATTTACATTTATCCGGCGCGGGCGACATCGACATCCGGCGACCGGCGAACGGACGGTGCCGGTGGAGTGCATTTGCATTGCATTTTCAGGATAATCCCAACCTTATCAAGATTTCACGCATGTTTTGTTTCAATCGTTTGGATTTCATAAATTGCGAAATATTGTGATTATAGAAAGGCCAAGATATCAAGATGGCAATGGCAACAGAATTTACTGAAATCGATGGGAGTATTTTGGAAGGGGTAAATATCATATTTAGATTAATATTAAAATTTATATTGGTTTGATGTTGAATTAAAATGTGGATAAAAACATTTGCAGGGCGGTCAAATACTTCGGACCGCGATTTCTCTGAGCGCTATTCTGGGAACACCTGTGAGGGTTACGAACATTCGAGCTAAGCGCAGCAAGCCGGGATTAGCGGCGCAGCACCTCATAGGTAAACTTACAAATTATAGTAATATTGTAGAAAAAGTAGCAGACATCATCCAAATTATTTTGGTAAACATCAACCTGCCCGGGTTAAAATGAGTAAAATAGAACTGGTAACAGTTTTAAAATTCTAAGTTAAGTACTTAATTATTTTTAGCCCTTTGTTATTTCTACTTTGCTTTGCCCTTTAGGTACCTAATAATTACAATATTCAGGTCTTCCTTGATAAAATGATCAAAAAATCATGATGTAGTAACCAATGAAGAAAATGGTGTAAGTAATGTTTTATTTATTGTGGTGTAAGGTACACTTGATTCATGATAACTTAATATGACTTATAATAATGTTATTTTTCTAACAGTATAAAGCACTCAACCACTTCATAAATATTTAAAAAGAAAAACTGATCATAAAAAAAAAGCTACTTACTGTTGTTATTCCACCATGATTTGTCTAATGTACCAAATAGAGTACAGGCACCTACTTATTTTTGTTTCTTATTAGCAAGGGATATCTATGCTTGTCTATTAATATCCCACTGCCTGCAGTGCCTCGGCCTCATCTCAAAAAGTTTCATTTAAGTAATGACTGCCTACCTAATGTTGCTGAAAGTCAATTGCCGTACGTCATTGGTCACACATAGTATAGTATAGAAATATTTTAAAGTAAAGAAAAAGCCTACACTTATGGTCTGTTTTGCCATGTCTTAACATTCCAATTAAGTTATCTGAATTTATTTTTTATACAAGTTCAGTTGGTATCAAATGGTATCATGTTTTAGTACCATCATGATTTCAGTGCGAGAGTGCATGACCGGCACCATATCCTTTTTGGCCATCCCATGGCTTTACTTCATAATACGGCCCCTGTAATTTTTTTTAATTCTGATCTGGTGGATCCTACACCTACTGGGATATTAAGAAAAACACTTATGATATCTCAAATTAGTTCATCTGGATCTGTCTACATATTATTTCTTTTGTCTTTATTTCATTTTTTCTTCCTTTTGTATTACATTGTATTGAAAATCTATTGTGGCAATGAATCAATTGGATATTGATTATTTTGAAATTATATCCTGACATAGTAGTCCAAGTCAAAGTATTTTTTTGCTAGAAACATGGTACATAGGATGTTCATACAAGGATAGGTCTACATGTTCCACCATTAAGGGCGGATTCGATCAAACAGGAATAAGTTTTATCCGCGGAATAAGCCTTCTCTTCCAAATAAGTTTTGAATTTTTGACAGTTTTTCCATACGAAAACTGTCAGAGTCTAGTTCAATCTTAGTTAGTCAAATCTTATTCCGCAGATAAAATTCATTCTTGTTTGGTCGAATCGGCCCTCACTGGTATATAAAAGATTAGTGATTATCATTTGACGTTCAGGCATAAAGCTAGTCGCAGACATGTGCGGCGCAAAGCTTAGGGGTGACACCATCGGATCCACCGAGATACAGTTCATGCCGGGCAAGAGGATCAAGCGCGGGCACTATGTCGCCGACACACGCACTGCTGGGTGAGACACACGCCTTATTTGTGCTTCCAAGGTTATTATTTGCTTTTATATGGTTTTTTTTTGCGCTGAAGGACAGACCAATGTCCTTTGAGAAATGTCCTATACATCTTTTCTGTGATAAGGCTGATCAAATTGTGTAGACTTGCCAGCACTCAAAGGAAACAAACGCAGATCGTCGTTGTGCGTTTAAAGCACGTCTAAAGCCTCGTAATTATGTAAAATTTGCGCAACTTTGTTGCTGCAACATGTAATTTTGCATACAGTAACGCACACAACATATCATTACGCAAGTATTCTCCGAAAGTTAAGGCACAGGCGCACATGTACCGCCTCCATCTAACCTTTCGTAAACGTATTTCTCACACATACTGGCGAAAAAATGAAAGTAAAGTTTTTTAAGTTTTTATTAAAACCGTCTAGCCGATGAGCTAATCATTTACCACACCACATATAAAACTTAACTACATCTATACAAAACGTTTCCATGGAAGCTGTTTTGCTAATTACAGGTGCTAGTTGTGTAGTGTGTGGGAGTGTATTTTTTCTTGAATAAAATCAATGTATTGTCCTTGACAACCGACGGATCGCCGGACGCCCACATAATATGTACTATGCCTTACGCCGACGTCGCCATAACAATGTATGGGGAAAAAATAAATGCGAAAGTACCTGTCTGTATAACCTTTTCACGACTTAACAGCTGAACGGATTGCTATAGTTGGCACACAGATAGACCATGACCTGAGTTAGGACAATTTACTTTTCATCCCGGTAGTACGTTCCCCTGGGATAACCGAATCCATGTGGGCGAAACCGTGGGGCCCGCGACTTCGCCTGCATGTATTTTGTATTGAATCATTTTTTAATACAAATATCCAGAATGAAAAATAGCCTATGTCTCCAGGTCCCAGGTTACCTATCTGTCCCGGTTCAGTGGTTTAGGCGGGAAAAGGTAGTAACATTAGAACAGAGTTATTTTCGCATTTATTATTATAAATGCGAAATTAACTAACAACCACGCAACGCCAGCAACGCCTAATTATATTTTTTTCATGGAAAATTTTCAACCTTATCATTTTGTCCGGTAGTTCGATCAGCCTGCTCATGCAGATAGCGCTGCCTTGCGCTCTGCTGTCTGACGGGCCCATCGTTATGGACCTGAAGGGAGGCACCAACGCTGACATGGCGCCCCAAATCGAATACATGACTGAGGTGTTCAAGAACACACTCCAACTCTTCGGAGCTACATTTGAAATGAAAATGCATAGAAGAGGGTAAATATTATATTACATAGCGATTACAGTAATGCTGAAGGTGTTATCTGATTACTTATCAGTATATAGGAATGTATTAAGACGCTGACAAGAGGTAAAGCGCGGTCACTGTCGGACTACATAGAAAAGAAAGAGAAGCGCGATGACGCATCGCTTGTAATGTATTGCAAAATATGAAGCAATTACCTATTTACTGACAAACGAGTTGATTAATCGAAAATAAAAATCATTCAAATTCAAATAAAACGTTCTTGTTATTAATTTAATACCAACGTACGTTGATATTTAATACAGATATTTTGGATTGGAAAAATCTTGCTTTTTTTGTTTTATCGTCATTAGGTATCGATACCTATAAAGTCTGTGAAGTTTCGCCAGCTAATTTAATTTGACTTTATATTGCTTATCTACAACCAGTCTTGCAAAGGAGTATCTACTAACTGAATTGTGGAGGTCAGATAGGCAGTCAGTCTCTCCATCTAAAACAGTGGTATTCATGCATCCAGTTAGACTGGAAGCTGACCCTAACGTAGTTGGAAAAAGGCTAGGCAGATTGTTTGCATTAGCTATAGCGTTTGATTAAAATTTTGACCTGGTTTTAGATACTACCCGAAGGGCGGCGGCTTCGTCACAGTGGACTGCATGCCCGTGTACAGGTTTAGCGCCGCCAAGGTGATGGACCGCGGCTACATTAGCAAGATTGTCGGCTGGAGCTTCGTAGCGGGCACGCTGCCCACGCGGGTAGGTATTTTTACGGGGTTAAGAAACACATAGAGCCTTGCAATTCCAAAATAACTAAGGACTAAATCACTTTTTTTTTTGGTTTGTACCGTGTTCAGAACTGTTGGCCATATATGGAAAATCAAACGCCGGGATGAACTGGTTTTTATTTAAATTTAAAACGTCGCTAACTATTTCTGCGTCTTTACGCAAGATAGCGGTGTGTACGCAGAGTGTGTGCGAGAGGGAGAGAAAGATATTTCTCTCCCTCTCTCCCCCTCGAATTTAGGAAAAGAAAGAATAACTTTTATGTGAGCGTGATAGTAGAGGCTGTGCTAAATTCGTGGTTATCGTTCAGCTGGCCGCCCAGATGTCTGAGGGCTTCAAGGACAGTATAAAGGACCTGAACCACCGCGCCGATATCACGGTGCTCAAGGAAGACCCGAACATAGCGCCCAACAACTGCAGCGGTATCATGTGAGTCTAAGTTGTACTATACACGTAACATTACATCTTTACTCCGCAAAAGAACGGGGTGGTATAAAATAAACTCTAATTTTAAAGATTTAAAGTGCAAAAACATACGCCCCCAGATGTTTTGAAGTCTGGGTAGGTCTATGTGCAACTCTACACTTTATGATATTCAAAATAAAGTGTATTATTCCATGTTGACAAGTTGAAAAGTAGACAAAAAAGAAATCTATTGACCTGACCTACTTTGTAAATAATCTTGTGTGAAGCTTTATGAACCCAGGATCGCCGTGTCATGCCATGTCACTTGTCAAAGTGATCATATATTTTTTTTTATGATTTTCTTGATTGTTTGTTTTTGAATTTTGGTTATTAACATAATTCTTAAGTTTACTAACAAAAATATGGATCACTGTGTCGGCCAATATCCAATCGGCGATGAAAAATCCTCCAACATTTTGTACTTTGTACGTTCATTGTATTTTGTATGAACCAACGCAAACCCCTGGACGGCGCCTTTTTGTATTGAAATGCGATGCGCTGCGGCTTGATTCGGCTGTAATTCGCGCTTAGCTTTAAAGTAGGTACTTATATTTCGTAGCTGTAACCTGCGTCTTAACCAAAACCGACCATAAGGGTTTTCGTAGTTCAAGTGACGTGGTTGCGACCGTTGATAAAAGCAAGCTCAGACATATGCTAATGTGCGTGTGTGTGTAGTGCGATCTGCGAGACCACGTCGGGGTGTCGCCTGGGCACGGCCGGGCTGGGCAAGCGCGGCGCCGACCCGCTCGAGGTGGGCCGCGTGGCCGGCGCAGCGCTGCGCAGCGACATACTCACCGGCTGCTGCCTCGACACACATCTGCAGGTACTACACTACACATACTCACCGGCTGCTACCTCGACACACATCTGCAGGTACTACACTACACATACTCACCGGCTGCTGCCTCGACACACATCTGCAGGTACTACACTACACATACTCACCGGCTGCTACCTCGACACACATCTGCAGGTACTACACTACACATACTCACCGGCTGCTGCCTCGACACACATCTGCAGGTACTACACTACACATACTCACCGGCTGCTGCCTCGACACACATCTGCAGGTACTACACTACACATACTCACCGGCTGCTGCCTCGACACACATCTGCAGGTACTACACTACACATACTCACCGGCTGCTGCCTCGACACACATCTGCAGGTACTACACTACACATACTCACCGGCTGCTGCCTCGACACACATCTGCAGGTACTACACTACACATACTCACCGGCTGCTGCCTCGACACACATCTGCAGGTACTACACTACACATACTCACCGGCTGCTGCCTCGACACACATCTGCAGGTACTACACTACACATACTCACCGGCTGCTGCCTCGACACACATCTGCAGGTACTACACTACACATACTCACCGGCTGCTGCCTCGACACACATCTGCAGGTACTACACTACACATACTCACCGGCTGCTGCCTCGACACACATCTGCAGGTACTACACTACACATACTCACCGGTTGCTGCCTCGACACACATCTGCAGGTACTACACTACACATACTCACCGGCTGCTGCCTCGACACACATCTGCAGGTACTACACTACACATACTCACCGGTTGCTGCCTCGACACACATCTGCAGGTACTACACTACACATACTCACCGGCTGCTGCCTCGACACACATCTGCAGGTACTACACTACACATACTCACCGGCTGCTGCCTCGACACACATCTGCAGGTACTACACTACACATACTCACCGGTTGCTGCCTCGACACACATCTGCAGGTACTACACTACACATACTCACCGGCTGCTGCCTCGACACACATCTGCAGGTACTACACTACACATACTCACCGGCTGCTGCCTCGACACACATCTGCAGGTACTACACTACACATACTCACCGGTTGCTGCCTCGACACACATCTGCAGGTACTACACTACACATACTCACCGGCTGCTGCCTCGACACACATCTGCAGGTACTACACTACACATACTCACCGGCTGCTGCCTCGACACACATCTGCAGGTACTACACTACACATACTCACCGGCTGCTACCTCGACACACATCTGCAGGTACTACACTACACATACTCACCGGCTGCTGCCTCGACACACATCTGCAGGTACTACACTACACATACTCACCGGCTGCTGCCTCGACACACATCTGCAGGTACTACACTACACATACTCACCGGCTGCTACCTCGACACACATCTGCAGGTACTACACTACACATACTCACCGGCTGCTGCCTCGACACACATCTGCAGGTACTACACTACCTACACATACTCACCGGCTGCTGCCTCGACACACATCTGCAGGTACTACACTACACATACTCACCGGCTGCTACCTCGACACACATCTGCAGGTACTACACTACACATACTCACCGGCTGCTGCCTCGACACACATCTGCAGGTACTACACTACCTACACATACTCACCGGCTGCTGCCTCGACACACATCTGCAGGTACTACACTACACATACTTCTCTTTAGGAAGGGCGGAAGGGTAGTACATAACCCTCCGCCTGCAGACAGATGACGATGAGCAACCACTCGGAGTAAGACTTCGAATTCTTCGTGGAAACCTTGGAACGGAATGCACTTTCAAAATTTTTCTATACCTATAGTGGTTGATTGGTATGATAGACTTCAAGCCTCAAAATCCTTTGAATTTTCAAATTCGACCCCACTAAACCCTACCCTACGTTCATACAAACAAACAATTTTTTTTTTTTACTCTTAACTCTTTATAATATTAGTTATGTTATGTCAAATTTTCATTGTAGTTATGACTAGGGGCTGGTAATGATTAATTTAATTGTTGTAGGATCAAGTGATAATTTACATGGCGCTGGCTGACGGCAAGTCCTCCATGCGAGTGGGAGACATCACTATGCACACCAGAACTGCTATATTCATCGCTGAGTTGATCGCGAAGGTACGTTCTTTATTTTTATGGCCCTTCGACAATTTATTCTTAACCGTGTTTTGGGATATTCAGCTGCATGCGGTTAGACTGGATTCTGACCCCAACGTCGGAAAAAGTCTAGGCAGATGATGATGCGGGGTTTCGCTACCTAATTTAATTTGACCTTGTGTAGCTTTGATATTTCGAAATAGTTTATTATTTATTAAAACATCTTGGTTTTTATTGAGTTAAAAATCTGTCTTTTTAATGATCCTTCAACTTTCTTCCGTTCCCAGGTAAAATTCGAGATAGTGGAAGAAGGGGTTCAGAACGTGATCTCTTGCACTGGCTTGCGAGTGTTTAACCGACACCACCCACTGCACCAAGCAGCTGACCACCCACGGAACTAAACGAAGCATCACTGACCCGCTATTTTACATCACCACAAGCTGCCATACATGGAGAGATCAATTTGAACAGCCTTACCTGCGCACAAACATGGAATAATCGCTACAGTTTAAATGATTCAGTTCAGAAATGGTCGGTTGGACATCATAGACACGTATCCTGTACTGCGTTCGCGATTTATTTTCCAAACATGTAAACAAACATGTTTTTGGAAAAATAACAAAACCAATAAATAAAGATCAATTTTCGCTACAACTTCAATTGTTTATAAGTACTGGTCATTTTGATATCAACTTATTTTACACAGTATAAAGTTGATATTTGTGGACATAAAATAATTTGGAAACTAGGATTTTGAATATGGAATAACTCTTGACCTCAATCTACACATGTTACGGTTTTTATGAAATCTGTAGGTAGAACTGACATGTATGGTAGGTAGCCTAGTCTCACAGGCCTGATTTTTTACACGCGAAATATTCGCCCCTTATGTACCAGGAGAGGTACTTTATTTTATAACTTCATTTCTTCGATACCAAATATTGAATTTATTTTAGGGGGATGCGGAAGGTAGCCTGCGAAATTCTAAGTTTTTTGCAATTTCAAATAGACATTCGAGGCCAATTCGAACTTTCTATAATTCTGTAAATACATACTTGTTACGATCGCGAATTATATTTTAATCAACATACAACCTATAAATGATCTGAAAATTGCAAAAAACATAAGAAATTTGAATTTCGCCTTAAGTGTTTTGAAGCACGCTATCGTACTTCAATATTGGTAAAGGAATGGTAATCTTGTTTACTTGGGAAGGAGAGGTAATGGACTGACTTATGAAACATCAAAGATGGATATCTAAGTCCAAAGTACAGGGAACTATCTAGAAGCTTAGCGAAGGACAAAAAGGAATTGATTGATGTTTTTATTTCGAATTAAATGTTGTGGAATAATATGGTTGGACTGCCACCGAGAGCAGGACTTCTTTCCCTAAGCCGCATCCACACCGCACGCTCGCATCTAAGTTCGGCCTGACGTGCGGACGCGGCTTTATAATCATGTGCAATTTCCGTGTGATAAATTAAATTTAATATGATGGACCATAACCCCGCGTTCTATTTAAAAGCGATCGTGGCGCGAGTATACGATCGTTCGAACTTTTTGTTCGGTGAATCTGAACGCGTGGTCGCGCCGACAGAGGGCGCTTTCCGGTTTTCCGAACAAAGTGTGTCAAAGAAATGATGCTCGCTATGGGGAGATGAATCAATAAATAATTCCGTAATTCATGTTAAAAAAAAAAAAGTGAAAAAACTAAAGAGGGCGCGCCTCTGTTGCGCAGACTTATAGAAAGTTCGGTCGTCTGCATATGAGTGCATTCGCTTACAAACTTATGCGAGGCGTTAACAAAGTGACATGTGCACGCGACAATCGCTTTTAAAAAGGACGCGGGCTTGCGCTTGTACTAGCGATTATTTATATCAAAACATAGTCTACTATACATACGGACTACTGTGAATTTATTATATTGTGAAGTTTTAAACTCTATTCGCCTCCCGTTTTCCAGACGAAAAACGGTATGAGTTCAAAACTTTGTATTATGTATGTAAGTGTATCTACTTCATTACAGGAATATTAAATGTCTGATTAACGTGTTTTATTATGAATGTTGTAAGCTTTAACGTGTATTGCGTGATAATGATAATATTCTAAAATATAAAAAAAAATACCTGGATATTATATTTCATGACTCCTTTGATTGAATTCGAAAAAAAAAACGTATCATTTAGGGCGAATTTCACCAATAATAAAAACTGAACGCGATCAGCATTTAAATAAACCACGTTTAAGAGCTGTCAGTGTAATTATTTTCATTGACATTGACAGCTCTTGAACTCGGTTTAAATATGCTGATTACGTACAGTTTCATTGGTGAAATTCGTCCTAAGTCACATAATTTCTGTTATAGTAGAAATATGTATTTGAGTTATGTGTGTAATGTTCATACCCTACATTAATTTGTATTTTGTTGTAAGTAGTTTATTAAAGTTCAGTCTTTTATTTATTTTTAAATGTTATGTACACCTATAATTGTATACATTAGCAGTTATACCTTTCCTACATACTTTTGCAAACCAATGTTGAATATATGCTGTTGGTATTCTGTAATAAATAAATAAATTACAATTTTGTCTATTGGAGACTAATTCAAACAATATTATGATGTGGCCTGGTAACTGTACACGTCATCTCCGACGTACGATATTATATCAGTACCTAATTCTAGAAATATTATTAACTTATTCCATAGATATTAATCAATTATTAATAAATGTTAATAAAACATCGTTTTTTTATTATTTGTAGTGTAGTAACCTTCTTTCGTTACCAATAAACTACTCTGGAATAAAACGAAAAAACTTATTATTTCCTTTTGTTAAAAAGGTAAATGCTTACCCCTTGAGTTCACCAACATTTAAATCAACTGTTTAGATATAATCAGTTCTATATTTAAAATTTTCTCAGGAAATTTGACATTAAACCAACTGTTTAAATACCTAACCGGTGGTTTGAATGTTGGTGAACACAGGCATAAGTAAAGTGCTTTAACCAGGACGGAACGGGACGACAATTTTAGTTAATATTAATATAAGTTTAATTAGAACGTGACGTGTTTCACCTCGTTGAGAGGTGAAACACGTGTCGATTTCTACATATATCAGTTAAGCGGAATAGGTTACTAAATATATCGTCTATTGTATTTTATGATAGATTTCCGCCAACTCACCCCTGAATCAATTAACTATTAGAAAATGTACCTATACGAGAGACGCACGACTCACGGTGCATGGACGGGACGGCGACGTGGCAGCTGAGGGACGGGTAAATATCGTCGTGACGACGTTTAGTACGCCCCGACCCGCGTGCGACACGTTCCGTTGTGTATACACAGTCGCTCCGGAGAGCTAAGGTGACATCTTTTATTGTGCTCCACACCAATATGTCCTGTGGCACATATTGGCTTGCAGCGATGCGGGAGCAATTTTTATGATAAGGCATTTTAAACTTTATGTCCAATATCACAAAATAAAGATACGTTTGATAGAATAGAAAGCGGCGCGCGCCTCGTGTAGTGGCGCGGCGGCGCGAGCCGACTCGCTCAAGCGAATTTATATTGAATGCCTTGCCATTAAAACTGCTCTCCGCGTCGCTGCCATTTCAGTGAGCACCACTAACGCCCGCGCCGCACCGTGCAGTATACAGTGGCCTTTAACCAGATTTTATCTGGGAACGATATTCATCATTGCTACTTAGTATCCTAAGATAAAGGTCTGGAAACGTTCAAGAAACATCAAGATTGGTCGTGAAATAAAACCCAGTCGACTGATCTGATCTTTTTAATTACAGTTCAGTGTTCCACATTACCATCAATTACATAATAAAGTTACATTCAAAATGTCCACTAATTATACACGCACGTCATGAGAGTTTAAATGAACAACTCACAAATCAATTATTGTTTTTATTAATTTAAGGGGTAGCTTGTCTTGTTTCGTCAAATTATTAAAATATGTTGTGTAGCTGAGAAAAAATGTCTGATAAATTAATATAGATTATTTCTCTGCAAAAAAAATTACTTGAAAAATCTCCACTTTTGTTCTATGGTCCACGAAAGGTTTTCGTGGAGAGTAATCTAAAAAAATGTCTAAATGCAAATCTATAATTATGCATATTTCTAACAATCATAATAGGTTGCACTTCCCCACGAAGAGACTTAGATGCGGTCGCTTTAACAGAGAAATTATTAACAACGATATGTAAAACAATGTCATTTCCAGAAAATAATTCGTTTACTCATAACTAATAAGAAACCCAAAAATTGGCTGAACAACTACCCCTGCCAGAAACCCTTTTGAAGGTATACAAGCTCGTTAAATAGTTGTAAAACATTTGCTAGGGTTTGTGCTCTCCCTGAGATGTAGGCGCACAACGTACATTTGTACTCAGACTTCGAAAATTCGTTCAGTGTTAGCAGCTTCTAATCAATTTCATTTTTCTAACAAGGAACTACCAAAGGCGAAAGTAAAAATAGCATCATACCACGTTTATATAATATATTTATTGTACTTAACATAACTATGTTTAGAAAAAATAAAATGTTCAGCGAATACTTTGCGTCGGTAACTTTTGAAACAACTAGGCATGGTAGTAATGTTAACAAAATAAAAAACTTATTAATAAGTTTCACAGAAAACAAAAACATATAAAATGATTGATCCATAAAAAAACACCTTAACGAAAAATAGTATAAAATTATTTTATTCAACATAAAAATATAGAAATAAATTTTGTCGCAGTGTTGCTACAATTTAAACAATTTATTATTATATTACACATCCATTTGATTATATCTAAAGGTTCGAATACATAATAGAGGGACGATGAGGCCAGGTGGTCGCTGGAATGTTCGCGGTTCAAACAATTACTTATTTAAACTAGGTCATGGCTACCCACCACAATAACCCAATAGCTCAACAATAATCAAATAAAATCTTAATCGAGACATTGCGTTTGTTCTTTACAAAAATTTTGTCCAAAACAACTCCTTGAATATAAATGCAGCGAAATTGTACACCTGAAGACTGATCAGCGATTCTTTATACTCACCTTTTTTTATCATGGTAATTATCAAGATTTGTGACGCGCTAGTCCTAATCATTCATTCTAGTTTTAAATCAGTCTACCTGACGTCATCGTCTGCATATTTTAAACGGTAGAATTTTTATTTTCTACCATACGAAACACTGATGGAAGATAACGACGGAAGTCTAATTAAATTACCCTTTTATTTTTTTACAATAGCAACATTTACGTACATTTATACAGGACATCACAGATGCAGGACCGTTTACAAACCGTGCCGTGTTTTGAGAAAGCTTTGATTGCAAATTAATCAAATTGAGCAGGAAATTTCATTACAGATCCAATTTCGAGACTGATGTAAAATATTTTTAATTAAACAATCAGAAACAGTAAATTTTTAGCTAACACGGAAGAAAAGAACAAAAATACACAGCCAAAGAGAAACACAGTACGGTTCCAAAACGGTTCGTGCCAGTCAAACGTGGTCACAGCTGGCCATATTGACAAGTGACGTCACAAGCCAGACCCGACACTGCCGCGTGGGCGTAGACACACATGTTAGACTCGGCATGATTCGGCACAGCTACGGGCAAAATCGGATATATGTAGATATATTGTGTTCGGGAAAAAGCCGCTCGGCTTAGCTGGATTTATGCCGAGTCGACCCGAACATGATTAAGCGAGGGTACTTGCCGAATGAAAGCCGAATATGTGTATTAAATGCATCTAATCGGCGTTGTTGTTCAATAAATAGTGCCGAATCGAATGTGCCGACCCGAACATGTGTGTTCCACCTCTGATAAAACATGAATGTACTTAAACGGTACCGGTGTGCTGTAGTTTGTGCTCTGGACGTTGGCATTGTGTGTCTATTCAGTCTTTTTTGACTTGCTCGTGTCTTCTACTGCGGCCTCTACTATCGCGGGCTGGTCCTCGTAGCTGTGGGTACGATATTTATAATGTCAGATTAGAAATAACGGGTAGTTGAGAAAAAGAGAAAAAGTATTTATTGGGAAGAGAGGAAGTAACAAACATAGGAAAAAAAAAGTGATATGGTGTAATAGGTACATAAGGTCTTAAAAATATTTTATAAAGCCTTATAAACCTATTACCAAAACTCCCACTTATAAATAATTTGATTTGAAAAACAATATAAATAAGCACGTCCTGTACGAAGCCAAAAGGTGCAAAATAATTATGACACGTCGGAAATGTGTTAACTGTCAAAAATTTACGTTAGGTCATAGATGACACGCCTGTCCTGGCGCAGCGAGATTAGGATTAGCGAGGGATGTGTGTGAAACTAGCCAATAACATCGCTGCATTATCATAGCTTAAGCTAAGCTAGCGTTGTTATTGGTTAGTTTTACGGACATCCCTCGCTACGCATCCTCGCTCATCTCCGGTTGAAACGTAGCCTGGTCATTATACAAATAATTATGGTCGACCGACGATATGGTGACGGGAATATGTCAGCTGCGGTAAGCATAGGATCGTTGTAGCTATAAAGACGTGCACGATTGTCCGTTCCATAATCATTTGCAGGGTTAAGTTGACAGTAATATTTGCTCCGCACACGGTTCAAAATCGCTTTAAACCTCACTTTTTGACCAATATAAGTCCATACTAACTTGAAGAGCGCGTTGATATCTCCGCGCAGCAGGGCGAGCGACAGCGGCGTGGCGAGGCAGGCCGGCACCAGGTACAGCAGCGCGGGCTGCGCGTGCTTGAACACGTGCATCACGAAGATAGTGGCCAGCAGACCCACTACGTACGCCGTGAATGTCGCCCTGAACATACATTATAATTATTAGTAAAATGAGAAAATGAATTAGTTCTGGCTAGGGAATAGGCTGATTATAGGGTCCTGGCTGGCTAGAACCAAAAATTCGAAGACATGTGACAACTAACAACCCGCACTGGGCCCGCGTGGTAGAGTACAGCCCACTCCCTCTCACAGAGAGAAGGCTTGTGTCCCAGCACTGGGCACATTATGCTGGCTAGGGAATGCAATTTCAGTTGCCAATCTCAACTCGAGATATCGCGCGGTAAATTTGGTGACAATATTGGCCATTATGGTTATAGTTTTCGCCTACTTTTTAAAATAATGCTTTTTTTTTAAACAAAAGTTCTTAAACTTAATTAAAATGAAAACTACACCTATTTTAGGGTCATATTATGTTTTGTATATAAATAAACAATAGGTTCGCCCCCTATTGCACGAGACTTAAATATAACTGTCGAAATGTGCGTTTACTATAGGTACACCTCTGCCTAACCCTTCTGGGATTATAGGTTATATATATAAATTCATAGAAAAAGAGGTAATTGAGATGAAAGCTAAGTTTTAAACTTCCTTAATGCGGCCGTTTCGTTTGTAGGTCCAAGGATTGAATTTAAACTTAGAATCAGCCAAGAACTCTTCGAAGAGTCTTTGATCAGTGAAACGACATATTGAAAATTGATGAAAATAATTGAGTAAACCAATATAGATCAAGTAAATAAAAACGATGTTTTCTGATTAGCACGGATTTAAGTAATAAATATAAAAAATACGCGTCATTATATTAAAGCATTTGAAACGTCATCTAAAGTGAGATCATTTCTATTTAATTTAATAATAATTTAATTTCCCTTCTTCGCTAATACTAGATGACACATAAATGAATGCCTTAATAAAACCGCAATGTTGGATTTTCAACCTTCGGCTCAGCGCCGAGAGTTGAAAATCCACATTTTTTAGAAGTTCATTTAATGTTTCTAATGTTAGTGAAAACGGGCATAAGTATCAAATATACCTGAAGTAAAACTCGCTGTTCCGCTTGAGACTCTTGTCGAAACGCAGCAGCAACGCGATGAAGATGCCGGGGACCACGATGTCGCCGAGACCCAACATGGCGAAGTTGCTCGCGTCCAAACCGTTCACTAGCAAGTCTTGAGGGAATACCACTGTGGAAACAACAGTTTTGTACTGACGTAACTAAGGGTGAATAATCAATACCAAAATCAAAATCCTCATCTAGTTCTTACAGAAACAAATCATTTCATTTCAAAAGTCATTTAGTCAAACTAGGTTGAGCATGAGCATTTTTCGAATGTCAAAATTACATAGGACAGTTCCCCAAAACGCCCTTCACCACTTCCGGGTGCTTTAGCTGGGAAGAAGAAGTGGCGGAACAAACTCCCCAGCAGCACAGCTGTCTGTTCAGTTAGAAAAACTTGATTCTAGGGTCTTGATTTGTAGTTGTAACAAAAATGTTGCTACATATTTATGCGCAACATTGCACCCGACATGTTTGTAACTCAAAAATGGACGGAAGACTCTTATAATCCGTGTCGTTGCGACATCAAATTCTCAAAATCCTTTTTAGTGAAAAACATTCAAAAATCAAAACCAAAAGTCATTTATTCAAACTAGGCTTATAAACTCCCCCCCTGTCTTTGTCCTGTCCCAACCAACATTTAAAAAAAACAACTTCCTTTTTGCTTCGCCGTAGTCGAGTAATAAACACTAGGACAAAAGGTCCTTTCATTTCTCGGCGAGTAACCAATAACGTTCTAAAGGAAAGGAAAGGAAATCGGTGAAACTCGTCTAGAAGTTTTACGCAACCGAACTAAAAATAAAACGTGTTTTTGTGCTTACCAGTAGCGAATGGTAAAAGTTTATAAATATAAAGAAAGCCGTTCATAATTGTGTGGAAAAATGTATAGACTTTATTGCTAAACTAAGAGAATGTAGGAAACGGGTTGAATGAAATGTTCAACCACTGGTACAGTCGACTTTGACTTTAATATATATGCCACTTATAAGCGTAATTAATAGCAAAATGCGTGATTTGAGAGCCAGTGGTGACGACCCCGAATTACGAGTTGTCGGTCGTACGTTTGAATCCAGGTAAGCGCTTTACTTTCTGTAAATAATTTCATCACCATGCGGAAGGAAAACATCGTGAGGAAACCAGCATGTCCTAGAACCAAAAACTCGAAGGCATGTGACATCTACCACCCCGCACAGGGCCCGCGAGGCACCAGAAGCATTGCCATCTGCGTTACCTTTGTTATTCCAGATGTCCATTGGATCGGACAAGCTTCCTAACAGAGAGCTCTACATGTAGGAATTTAAGCTAATAAAAAAATATTCAGGAAAATAGTGAGTTTTATTTAGAAAAAAAAAGGCTCGATGAATATGAGTCAAAGTTGGTAGGAGTTGTCAGACTTTCGGGCTTCTGACTACCAGTAACGACTGTCAAAGATCTACGAATGACAGCCGGGACCAATAGCTTAACGTGCTTTCCCAGGCATGGATGGGTCTCGATATTTTATGGATGGCCATCCGCGTCATCAAGCGTAGCTACAGTATCATTCAAGATTCACATTATCTATAACAAGAAGAAGATAACAATGTAAAACTTACGTTTGATGGGGGCTTCGAAAGACTTAGCGACGGTGACCATGACATTAGTGCCGAAGACCCAGAAGATGTCGTAGATGAAGAGCCCGCACAGCAGGATGCAGCCGGTCACCACGTTGTTGAGGTGCAGGAGTTCCACGCCGTTGACGGCGAACGCGATGCCAAAGAGGTTGTTGGCTATCCAGTGCTGGGAGGACATTGGAAATGTGTGGTTAAGTGCAATGTTCTTGAACGTTTAGGGGCGTTATTTATTATGTGCTAGGAGACTTTGCGACACGATCTTGCGATATCTATCACTTGCTATAGTTTTATGAAGCTGCGCGCTACGTAAGTGCGACTTGTGTCGCTAAGAGTCAATTAGAAGTTAGGAGCCTTATCGTCTTGTGAAGGCGACAAAATAGAGTAAGTATACTCGACCTCGTAATTACTGACACCTCACTTTTGACACAAATTCCCAGTAAATTCAAACTTAAGGGGGATGCCCCAAGATAGCCAGCGAAATTCAATATTTTCTTACGTTTTTTGCAATTAGCAGGTCAATGTCAGGTTGTATGTTGATTAAAATATGATTCATGACCGTAACAAATATGGCTTTACAGAATAATAATCATTAGCATCAGCAATACAACTCCTTAAGTTAGAGCAGTGGTTCTCAAACTTTTTAAATGACGGAACCCTTTTGGGAAGTAAAATACTTGATGGAACCCTACAATAAAACAATTGTTTTTACAGGTGTATTTTTTATTAATCAGCATAATAAAAGTACAATGTAACAGTTACTAATTATTATTTACTTCACCACTTGGCAAGGACAACAATAAAAAACATTAAAAAAGAAAAAATCTAACTAGTGGGAGGTATGAAACTGTTTTTTATTTTTCATCAATTGGTTGATATCAGGTTTGATGGAAGAAAGTTGGAGTCTCATATCAGCTTCGGCGTCCAGTCTATTGCGATATTTTGTTTTCGTGGCTGCGTAGGTAGAGAATCCTGTTTCGCACAAATATGTAGTTGGGAATATTCAGAGCCATTTGGCCAAGCATTGCATATTCATCTTGGATTCTGCACCAAAAATCATTGAGAGGCGTCGTTTTGAACAGTGACTCCATACTTGTGTCTGATGACATTTCTAAAAGAGATTCATATATCTCGTTTGACATGTTTTCAGGCTTTTCCAAGTTGGGTAAAAAAGGATTATGAATCCATGAATTCACTTTAATTTTTGTATTGTGTTCTTCGGGAAAATACTTTTCAAAAGATGCGCGCATCGAACTGAGATATTGGACCAATTCAAACACATCATCTTCAAACATTACTGAGTCGTTTTCGCTAACAAACTCACTGAGTAACGTAAAGCTTTCTATTTCTTTCTTACCAATGCAAATGATCCAAAAATCTAATTTTCTTTTAAAAGCAGTTATTTTATTATAGGCCTGAAACACTGTTGTCTGTTTACCTTGCAACGATAAATTCAATTCGTTAAGTTTTTGAAAGATATCCGCCATAAAAGACAATCGGAACAACCAAGTTTTATCATACAAACGGTCCTTCAAATTAAAAGAAGTATCTGCTGAAAGAAACATTTGTAACTCGGCTCTAAGTTCAAATAGCTTTGTTAAAGTTTTACCCCGAGACAGCCATCGCACTTCTGTATGGAGCAGCAGTGTTTTATGTTTGCTGCCATAATCTTCACACAATAATGAGAACAATCGGGATTGTAGTGGTCGTGATTTGATAAAATTAATTATTTTTACCGCTTCATCCATAACTAATTTTAGATTTGACGGCATTTGCTTCATCGCAAGTGCTTGTCTATGCAGAATACAATGACTGGAACTACAATAACGCGCTTTATTTTTAATTCGTGACACTGCTCCTGCTGTTTTACCTGTCATCGCCTTGGCCCCATCTGTACAAATGTCAATGCAATTGTTCCAACTGAGATTATTTTCTTCAAAAAATATATTTATTTTATTAAAAATTTCTTCCCCGGTAGTGTTTGTAAGCAGCGATGAACACATAAGCATGTCTTCTTCAAAATAACTTGTAACACATGTTTCTACAAATACAAATAAATAAATAAATAACGTTCATAGCGTTTTGTCTCCGCGCGGCCGCGGAGTCCGCGCGGCCGCGGAGTCCGCGCAGCCGCGGAGCGACCAGAGAGAGGTGTTTTGATTTTTTTTTCTAAATTCTTACGGAACCCCGACAGAGGTATCACGGAACCCTAGGGTTCCGCGGAACACACTTAGAGTATAGCTGAGTTAGAGTAATCTTCAAATATCATGATTTCATGAAACAGTAATTCAATATGAATAAATGAACTTGAGAGTTGTATTGATAATTTTTATGATTATAATTCTATAAATAAATATTTGATACTTCCGCGAATCATATTTAGATCAACATACAACCTGACACTGCCCTGCAACTTGCAAAAAAAGTAAGAAAATTTGAATTTCACGGGCTACCCTGACACTTTCACCTTAACTAAGGTTGAAACTATTTAACTGTCACGTACACATATAGACCATGACGTTATATGACTTGCAAGCGATAATCAACCTTGGGTGGTTGGGTGATAAACCAATTATACGGTTGACTATACTTCAGCGTAAATGAATCTGCCACACTCTTGTCAAACATTCCTTTCAGCAAGACTACTTGGAAATGCAAAGATCTCACTGTAATGCAGTCGCCTAACTTGCAAGGTCTTTTAGCGAATGAGCACCATCCATTTAGCTCACAGATAAATTGTACAAAAGACAAAGGAAAATAGTCTTTAACCCCATAACAAAAAGTTCAACAAAAATATCATTTGGTTCTCACCTTCTTAAGCAGATACCAGCCTCCCATGCCGAGCGAGATGATGATACAGATGATGTCGTAGGAGCTAAACTTGTAGTTGATGATGTCGGAGCGCGTGTCGCCCTCGCCGCGCGTGAAGTGGATGTGGTACGACACGTTCGGGACCGATGCCGGCACCATGAATGAGATTATTGGGCTGTGAGGAGAAAAGTAACACATGATTAGAAAAACACATTAGAGTATGACATTAGAGAGAGGGATGAGCAGATTTATCTGCCTAGTTATTACAACTATTGCAGTTTGAATGGCTAACTTTACATCTATCTTGTATCTTGCAACCTTGATAAATAAAATTGACGATTTTCTATTACTAGTGGGCACCCAGTAGTCGAAATTCGATAAACGATCCACAACCCACATTCGTGTTTTAATACCCCTTATTATACAACAGTTGCATAAATAACTATAAATCGCGTCCATGCCTGATCCGTTCCACGCCTGCGCTGCGCTTGTGCAGCGCCTTTACCTTTCGCCTTCTCTGTGTAATTCACGCCTCAAGTAGCCATCTTGTGTCAAAGCATGCTACACACTAGCATGCTTTGACACAAGATGGCTACCATGTCATGTTTTTTTATCCATTTAATTTATTTCTAATGTATATTAAAAAAAAAATAGCTTTCTGCACTTATTGCTTCACGTATTCATCATCATTATTTTCAACCGAAAGACGTCCACAGCAGGCCCCCTTCACGTATTTAATATATAGATCATTTTTAACTATGAATTCTTAGAAAAGTTTATTTCCTAGTAGAATTACCAGTGAAGGCCTAGCAAATTCTACTAGGGCATGCAGAATTATTAGCCATAATCTGCCAAAACGGCAGGATGTATAAGGATTCTCTATCATAGCTTAATACTACTACTAACTACGGCATTAGTGTACTTAGACTGTAAGATTAATAACAATATTTTTGTCCAAGCCATACAATTTTATTATGAAAGATCTTACCTAAGAAGATGGCTTAAGGCAAGAACTCCAAGGAAGAAGAAGTATCCAGTGAGTAGTAGGTTGATGTACTCCTTGGAGAAGAACTGGAAGAAGATGTACAGGCCGAAGAGTGCGGCGGAGGCTATCAGCGGGAACATCAGCGCGTCCTTGTTTGACATTGTCTCGGTACGCTCGCCTGATTCCTAACGACAAGAAAACAAATGATTAGAATAGAGTACCATCTTTTTTTTCTACATCAATTCAATATTCTGGTGTTTTTGGAGCGCATTCTACTCTACGTTACGGGGTAAAATCCGTCGCGTGTTCGTGCTCGTTTCCCCGTACTGGCTGCACGAAAGCTCGCTGTGTAACACGTTACATTACGTCCCGTATCGCCGGTCAGTACCCAGCTTTATACTACACCGTGGTACGGTCTGCGAAAAAAGTAGATTAATACTGCTACTTTTTTATTAGGCTGCATTTAGACGTAGGTAAAATCTTTCGTGCGGCAGCCCTCGGCGTTCGCGACAAATAAACACACTCCCAAATCATCTAAATTGACACATTGTATTTCAGCATTTCGTTAAAATACTTAAGTGTGTGACAAATTTTCAAGTACCGGTACACTGTTACGATTGGATAAATCATATAAACAACAATCGCAGCAGTTGCAAGCTTGACAATTTGTCACATTCATTTTGCGATCATTTATTTTATTTTATTCATTGTATAATTTGTCCCTCACTGTAAGGTTATTGCGATTGTTAACTTGCTTGGCATACTGAGCACTCTGAGCAGTAAAGGGAAAGCTCTCTAACGTCTAATCACACTTATCAGTTTAAACGGCTATATTTTCAGTTTATTGTGCGGTCATAAGTAAGTTAGAATTCTTGCATAATTATTATTTTAATATTGCAATTGAATATAAAACTGATCTTCTAAAATGAGTGATATAATGTCACTTTTTTTCATTTAAATATATTCTGGTGATTTGTGTTGCATTCCATGCCTACCCTACCTATCCATTTTGTGTTCACAATTTAGATTTCAAACATGCAAATAAATATGCTTTTTGTGAAGTTGTAGCCTAAACCAAACTTTATGTGCTCATATATAAAGTTCAGTTCAGTTCATATTTGTTTATGTGGAAATAACATCAATTGGAAATAAGGATTTGACTATGGAACAGTGAGTCAAATTTGAAACATGAAAATAAATATAACAAAGACTTATGCATTAAATTATATTAAATTGATGAATAAGACTGCCGTAAAAAAAAAAAAACATCGCATTCTATTCCATTATTTTTCCCAGTTCTGTTCCATTGAAACATTAACTAATAACTAGACAACACTAAAACTATTCATAATACACAGTAATATTGTATGTCCCATTATCATCATTATTTCATCGGCCTAGGCTTTTTCCAACTATTTTGGGGTTGGTTTTGGGCCTAACTGAATACCAGTATTGCATATGGAGCGAATGCCTATCTGACCTACGCAGCCCAGTTACAGACGGTTGGTTGTCAGACGTTTATCGTTACATTATCATTTCACTTAAAATAAATTGGTGCATATCAAAATTCAAAGTATGCTGCCAAGGCAAATTGCTATCAACAAGTTATAAAGGTCAAATTTCAACTATGTAACTGAACGCAATCAGCACATCTGAGTTCAACAGCTGTCAGTGTGATTATTGTTCTGGAATATTGACGCTGACAGAGTTCAGTTTAGTTGGTGAATTTAGCCTTAAGTTAACAAAAACATCAAAAATTGTTTGAACCAAGAATGGCAACTTGTAACATTCTATTACAATTTTCAGACCAACAAAAACTTATTTGCATAGCCTCATGGCCACTTAAAGTTTTATTTTATGTGTAACATAAATTATTATTATAAAATATAAATTTCTTATATATTTTTTGTCAAACATGCTTGGAAATTCAATCATTATTTTGACAACCTTCTTCGAGATAAATCGAAATTGCTGTACTGGTGAAAAACAAGTGACGATGCGGCGAGCAATGTTACTATGAAAATCCATATCTGTCCTGTGTAGCCGCCAAATAAATAATAAATACAGCTCCCTCCCTCTCGAAGAGAGGAGGACTCTGTCCAAGCACTGCTATGCTTATGCTATCAAGGTATTATAATTAATGCCAAAGCTTTTATTTTTACATTTTCGTTTATTTTTATATGTAATTATAATGCACAAATTAACTAACTCATTTTGGTCAGTGATAAAAACATGAATAAAATCTTATAAGAAAAACTTGAAGTTAATAATGTATTGAATAGGTCTGAATATATTATCAGGATTTTCCTCATCATTTTGATTCATCATCTCAGACTCAGTAATAGGTGAGAAAACATGTATGAATGTTATGAGTGTCAGAATCTGAAAATTGTACTTAAAGTTAATGACTAAATTATCAGTGACGAGAACGACTACTGACAGACAAGCATTAATTAGAACCGAGAACGTCACGTTATGTTTTGAACTTCTTTACAGAAAGGTCCTATATGTTTAAGATTTGACAGGCAACATATGCCACGATGTATAACGTGTATCTTTCTCATTGGGCCCAGCCCCGAACTCAACAAGTATGTGATAAAATTGTATCCTAGCCTGTTTGAAAATTCTGTTTGGACTTACCTTTTGCTCCTTCAGGTATTTCACTGACCGAAAAGCCCCAAAGAATATAGGTAATACAGCCATAATCACTAAACTCAAGTATGCAATCGCGATGCCTTCAATACTCGTCGGCGGCTTTTCTGTAACATTTTTTACAGTTTCTCTGACAGCTTCTTCAATGTTTATAGGGATCTCCGTCGCTGATTCTGCCATTTCGGATGAATTATTTGCCAAAATGCGTGGCGAGACGGCTTTCGCACTACGGACCAAGTTTGACAAGAAAATGACAAGTGTACAGTTAGATTTATAAAGTTGGTTAACCGTAATCGTTAATCTAGAGTAGGTCATAAAAACCGAAAAACGAGCGTTCAAATTCGTCGAGTTTTATATCTTAGAAGATACCTATTATAGTTATGGAACAACAAGGAAAATAATTGATTTCAATTGCTTTTCTAAAGTAAAATCTAATAAACCGTTTTTTTTAATTATAATCGTAGCACAATCCTTTTCTTTCCTTCCATCTGTGCGAAGAGTACTTTTTCATCTGTGCTTCCAATCTTCCATAATCTGCATAATCCATATGTCAAAATAAGTCAAACACAGAATACTTTCGTTTTTGATTTTTCGCTCGTATTAAATTATTTATTTCTTAATTGTCATGCCTACGTGCTTAAATAATTGCAGTTTTCAAGATATATCATAAGTAATTTACTCATTAACATGGAAGTGTCGGGTGGCGCAGAAGAAGGTTTCGTTAGGGAATGGGCCCCTTGTTCGCATATTTTAAATTTAATTCCGCCTAGGATACAGACTGGCATATTTTCTAACGAGCTGTGCCTAACATGCGTGGACGCGGTCAGCGAGTACATAGCTTTGGGTACGAACGTCGGGCTGGTGTACTGGTACGATCGGAAGAAAGGAAACATTCAGAGACTGCGATGCGAGGTGAGAACTCTCTCTTAGTTCAGTATGTCAGGGACGGGGTTTCCCCACGCGAAGCCATTGATCGTGCCCTTGCGAGCATCCAGTACCAGACGCAGTTTCTAAAGACGCTGATCATTTTTAAATAATAATTTGTGCTAGTTGGAAGTAGACCAAAACAATTTAATATGTTTCATTTTATTCCCTAAGTTGATTATTCTTAGAGTTCCTATTTATAAATAAAGTTTAAATTAATCCTAAGGGTTTTTAACAGTCTATTCTAATTTTTTATAGTCCCACTGCAGGGCAAACGAAACTCCATTATAAGAGAAAAAAATAATTGCATACCAATGTTATTATTAGTTAGGTACATTTTCATTATCAGTAAGGTAGAATATAATATAATAGAATCAGGCCAAGGGTGGGCAAAGAGTTATTGGGTTTTTCTATCAGGAATTTCTCAATAGCAGCCCTGAGTCTGGTTTGTGCTCGGTTGATTGCAATAGGCTCGCCCTTATTACATAGGACTTTTATACAAATATTTTAAAGAAAACAAGTTACAATTATGAAGAATCAGTAATAACAGTTCAGACAAACAGTCATTATACTATTACAACATGTCTACAACAAATACAAGATTATATTCCATTTTAACTATGTCCATAACTAATTTTCAGGGTAGATATTATTATTTTTGTCAAGTAAATATTGAAGAAAAATAAATGAAATAGACAGATATTTTTAATTGACTCATTTGTCTAAACTCTGTACAACAAACTTGCAGTGTAAACAACAAGATAATGAAAACTAACTACAAGATAAGATTATTTTGATTTCTTTGTGAACATGGTTTAATTGTATAGATAATAATATTGATATCTAAATTACTTTCAACATTGTTATTTTAAGAACCCCGTAGACAGGAGCGACTATGGTGGTACAATTTCTCTGTAAACTTAATGAAAATTGTTCTACCAGTGTCGCCTCGCGTTAAACTTGATTCAATTATGCATGAATACAGGTTTGTAAGTTTTGCAGCAAATTATGTAACCAATCGAAAAACTATATTCACTCCCTATTGATGGAAAATAATAAAATTATAAACAGTGGTTTTTCAATGGCTATTATGGCACTGAGCTCAACATCAGCATAATTTAATTCCCTAAATAAAACAGTTTTTATATCTTTAGTTAATTTCAGGCATCAACATCTCCAATAACTTATGTAAAGATAGTAAGTACAGTTGACTACATGGTGGGGGCTGGCAATGCAGCTGGTCAAGTCACTGTATTCCAAATACCTAAGGAGCACCCTGAAAATGTGCCGGACACTTTCAAACCTAAAGTGGAGCCCAAAGTTGAAAGGTGAGCCAAGTCCTTTAATTTAGCTCCCTTCAAAATGGTTGAGCTGAATGGTGCTAATCCATGCGTCATGTTCGTGAACGGGCGCCGTCAGTTAGGGCTGGTCATCTCTTGGCTGCCATGGCTAATTTGTAATTTTTGAATTGTTTTTATTTTTATGTACGGACGCTTTTTTCATGCACGTCTTTCTACATTGTTCTCACATGTATAAGAAATTTCAACATGAATGATGTAACCAATTTTTGTAACAACTTTTTTTGATTTAATGAATTTAAGACTGTCCATGGGGTTTCTTGCCCGTTATTGTCCATAGGTACCTACTACGCTTAGGAATGGGCAACTAGCTTCATATTTTCTGACTTACTGACTCCTTGACAATTCAAAAGTGCCTGTAATTGGTTAATTTTAATAAATGCTTTGAGTTTGAGTTTGAATGTCTCGCGATTAACTCATGAGTTTACCAAACTGAACTATGACAGTTTGGTAAGGCTCTAGAGAGGAAGGCTTATGGCTAGACTGGATGTCCAGCAGAAGTGATCACCATTTTACTAAACACACAAAACTGACATTGTAGATGCTAGGATCCTTGGATGCTAGGACCTTCGTTGATATTATATTCTGTTGTGGTCATATAATCCTAACCTCAGTGTAACCACAACTAAACAATAATATCATCCTAACGTTGATGATATTGTCTATACTGACATGATATTTTTAGATCAATAGATTCAAGTCGCAATTTTGTCTCGGAGGTCCGACACACTTGTCGGGTTGGCATGATTCGCTGCATCCGGTCGGTAAAATCGAAAATACGTATATATGTTTATTTTCGGGAACGTGTGGGTTGGCTATTCTCGAATTTTGCCGAGCCGACCCGAATATGGTACAGCACATGAGGGTAGGTGCCAAAAGGAGTTTGCCGATTGTAGGATGTATGTTTCGGATCGGTTTTGTTGTTCAACAAATACTGCTGAATCGACGGCCGGACAATACTGGACACATGTTTCAAAATTTGAACAGCTCGTCTTGAAAATTTTCAGATAATTTATTATGCGACATTGTGCTTTATTTTCAGATACACAATAGGAGAGTTACACAAGAGTAAAATCACAGCTATAGAGTGGTCCAAAAACGGCATGAGACTTTTCTCTGGTGACAAGAACGGCGTCATCATTATGACTGAGATCGACTTCTATATGGTAAGTTAATTACTAATAAGCCAAGATATTATGGCAACTGGGAAGACCCGGCCACGAGCATCGGTTCCGCGTTGGTCTTAGTACCATTCAAATCTTTCAAATATTTGCTGATGAGGACTTCAAAACATAACATAGGTAAGATTTGGTAAGCTTGGATAGAATTTGTAAACTGGTCAAATCGTTTATTAACACTTAATACGCTCAGAGTTGTAAAAAAGGTCGTATTTAAAAACAGATACTTTTTACTAGCAAAGACATTTGTCAACATTTTTTTTGTAGGGCTTACTTGACATTTTGGTCGGTTCGTGGATGTGAACATCCACTACACTACATAATCGAGAGTCCTATTGCCTCGGACAGGACGTAAAGCCGTTGGTCCCTGCTGTGATTTGTATATCTTTCGTCTTTACGGCAATGCTCTGACAACCATGTCTTGCCAAAGATGTTACAGTACACCGAAAAAATTCGTAAAACCGATCACATCCGAACTGAGTGCGCCTTCAAAATCACCAATCTTTATTACTACTTTAGGCGAAAATGATCTTTATGCAAACGCAATAACTTGTAAAGTCATATAACCAAATACATTCGTAAAATTGATGCGTAGATTTTGTCGATGCTACATCTAAGTTGTGTCTACGTCAGATAGGCAGTCGCTATATGATGAAATACTGGTATTCAGCTGCATCCAGTAAGACTGGAACCCGACCCTATAACAGTTGGAAAATATCGCCCGTTATCAGTTCAGTTTGGTGTCTAAGAGTGTATTCTCATATAGTACCAATATTTATCGATTCTTTACATGACACAACTTCCCAGTTTACATGAAAACCGATAATAAAACTGTGTGTACGCTCTAAACTTTCATCATACTCGCCGGGGAAGATTCTGAGTAATACAATAATTAAATATACATTTTTATCATTAGCGGTAATTACGCTCGATATTACATTGAGCGGAGACAATGATAGTATGGCGGCCAATGCTCCGGCAAGGTTGATTTGTTTAAGGCATATTTTATATGTCACGATAATGAGTTTTATATGTCAATCGAAAAGTTTATGACAAAGGGATAACTGTAAATGGACACGTTGATTATTTTCGTGTTTTTTAGGGTAAAAATTGCTTATATTGTGAACAAATTCAGCCTATGTTATGTGTTTACTGATGTAAGACAGCTGTAGTATAAGAAATGAATACTTCAATAGCTATAAGCCCAAGTACGCTCGGGCGATATTTTTTCGCGCACATTATTTTCAACTCTAAGCAGTGCGCCGAGAGTTGAAAATCCAGTGCGCTAAAAAAATGTCCCGTGCGTACTTGGGCTATGTATTAGGGCCTACAGATGATGAAGCTCAAATTGTTACTTATTTCCGTACTATTTCCACAGCATCTCTGCAAATCAATGGAGATAGTGAACGAAGAACACGAGATAGTTCAGATGAGCTACTATCAGAACACGCTGCTAGTTTCCAGTGTATACCGTAGTATCGTGTGCGAGCGACGTGACGCACGCTGGCACGTCAACCAACTGGGCAAGAAGGAGCGCAAGAGGTGAGCACGTAGTCTGTGACAGACAGACATACAGATGAACTATAGACAGACATCTCGACACCATCAGTTGAGCCGACTACTCAGTACCATAAAATTAAATAAACTTTCTAAGGCAAATACATAACATCATGCCTTGTTTCCCCGAAGGGTTGGCCAGAGGTGTGCCTATAGTACACCCACATTTCGCCAGTTAGGTTTTAAGTCCCATGTAATAGGGGGCTAGTCTATTGCCATCAACCGGGCATAAATCCACGCTCCGGGCTGATACTGAGAAATTCCAAATAGAAAAATCCAATAACACTTTGCCCGACCCGGGAATCGAACCCAGGACCTTATGCTCAGCAGTACTTGCGACCACTAGACCAACAATTTAGATTATAATCAACATATTGATTATAATTTGAATTTCTCTAATTTGAATTCTCTATAAGTTAAATTTATGTTATGTTTTCGTGAAATATTCATACCTAATATATTCAGCAAAACTAACTTCTCTCTTTTCTAAACTTTTATTTTTCTTTTTTTTACTGCAATTTTCTCACGTTCCTTGTCTTGTGTTCAGCCTATGCGCGCTAGGAGCAGTGTTCCAGCACTCGTACGCGCGCGGCGGGCCGGCCGCGGCCTACTGCGCGCGGCCGGGGCTGCGGCTGTGGCGCGCCGACGCGCAGGGCAACGTGCTGCAGACGTTATTGTTCAAAGTACGTGCAGTCAAGAAAAATCCATTTAAACTTAATGAACATACAACAGGTTCTACGTAAATAAGTGTTTAGTGTGTAGTGTGTGTGTGTGCTTTTAGCGATAAGACCGCCCATTGTGTCACCCTATGTAAAATGTCCAAAATGTCTGTAATTTTTTGGTGTACATAATAAAGAGTATTCTATTCTATTCTATTCTAAAGAACAAGAGCATTGTTGCCAGAAGTCAACCAGAACATCCAATTTTTTTCCATTCTGAGAAACCTACATTTAGCGAATTTTGTGCAGCATTTTAATAGTGCACACAAAAGGTGCTTATGTAAAATACGTCTATCATCATACTGTGACTAGCATGAACGCAATCGACAACTGGGGCGTTATTCCGTTTTGAATTAATTTAAAGCAATAATTTTTCATGCTTTTATTTGTAATTCCAGGAAGCGATATCAAACCCCCTAACAATAGCAGAGCTCCTCAACCCGAGCCAGCACAAACACTCTCACACCCAACACGAGTACAACCTGGGCCCGCTGCACGTGTTCAGGGAACACTTCCTAGTGGCGCACAACGAACACATCCTGTACATACTGGACCCGCGCTCGCTCACTGCTGTGGCCGTCGTCGACGATCTGAGAAGGTGAGCCTAGCTAGTAACACATGTGACTATAGAACAAACCGGAGTTCTGGACCCACTACACGTGTTCAAGTGTTTGACGATCTGAGCATTAAAAAAAAAACATTTTCGTTAAAGCTACTAGAGAGTGGAAATTAGTTTAGATTTGGAAGCCAGGGGCAAAAACTTAAAACAAAACCAAGGAACCTACTTGTCTGAGAGTGTTTCATAAGTTATTTATCTTGTAGTAAGTGATGGTGATGTTCGTCTTGAGTAACAATGCTGCTCTATCCCTAAAATCCCCTGAAATATTAAATATTTCAATAGTCTTTATTTGTAATCATAGATTACAATAGTGTGCAAGATGTTACAATTGTAATAATATTAAAGTTTCTCTATGTTATGATATTTGGCTTACAAATATACATATATGGTAAGCCAATGAAGTAAATTAGTTTATTTTTATTAATTCTGTAACTTATCAATGTAATTTTTTTTAAATATATTTTCATTAAATGCAATAGGTAATGTCAGGTAATGATAATATTAATACTTAACGAAATGCGATAATTTTAATAATAAATAATTATAATGTCTACCTACAGGTTACTGACAAGGTTTTTTTTTTAAATTGACATAGTTCACAGAATTAATACTACAGTGGTCATGCATATATATATGTTACGAGTATATCAATATTATTATGTCAAAGAACTGTTATCAAAATAGTTACTGAGACAATAGTAACATTTTTATAATAATATAATACGTAATTTATTGTTAGAATATTGCACATTTTTTTTTATTACTGTATGTGTACTACTCAATAAATATGGCAACATAAAATTTTTAGAAGAAGAGAATTGCAGTAATATTTTTAGAAGTTATACTTATAATAGTTATGACCTTCTTTACAGGATCCTGTCAGTATCAGTGAACAAGGACGAGGTATTCGTCCTGGAGGGCCCGCGCTCACTGGTCCGCCTGGCGCATGCGCCCGAGCCGGCCGCGCTGGCTGCAGGTCTGTTCAGCAAACTTCACTAGTTAGCTAGAATGTAGAGCATGTAGGCTGGATGAGGCATGATACACGAATTACTATGAGAAATAAAATATTCATACAAAAAATAAAAATGGCACTAAGTCCATTTGTGTGCTGGAAGTATGAAATCAATAATAATAATAATCATTACAATAAAAACGTCTAACGGGCCTCTGCGAGTTGGCTTTGGCCCCTCGTACGCCTTCCAAAGGTCCGGGACCCCAGGGTCCCGAGAAATGTCAAGAGACGTAAAAATAATAATAATACATGACTGTCACAGATAATAAATAAATGGAATGCTTAAAGTCCTCCTTGATTATTATTCAAGTGCTAGCCATCTTAAAAAAAACTGGCCAAGTGCGAGTCGGACTCGCACATGAAGAGTTTCGTACCACCGTACAATATTTAGCAAAAAACGCTTTTTTAGCTTTATTTTATTACTTGTTATAGCGGCAATACAAATACACAATCTGTGCAAATTTCAACTGTCTACCTAATACACCCCGCTGACAGACAGAGGCGACAGCGGAGGCTTAGTAATAGGGTTCCGTTTGGCACGCTTCGGGTACGGATCCCTAAAAAGAAACTTAGGGCGAATTTCACCAATGAAAGTGAAAGCGATCAGCACATAAACTACGTTTAAGGGCTGTCAGTGTCATTATTTTCTGTGGAATATAGACATTGACAGCTCTTGAACGCGGTTCAGATGTGCTGATCGCGTTCAGTTTCTTTGGTGAAATTCGCCCTTAATGTTGTAATCAGCTAATATGAGACATTATCGAAAAATGTCCTTTTTATTACCCATAGAATAGGCCAAGCTTAAATCGATATAATGTGTTGCTGTCGATCTAAAACTATTATTCAATAAACTTCCCTTAACTCTCAAAGTGAGTGACACCGTACGGAGGATTAATTACACTTCATTTGCTATATAATCTGTGATGGTTTACATCTTATCGTTTCTGATTTGTTGCTAGCGTTAGTGTACCCTGTGGCATGTCCCTTCCAGTCTGAATGCTGTACATGAATGTATTTCCGTACTTATTAGAGCACGTTTAAAAACTTTTAGAATGTTTCGCTATCACATTGAATGCAGGTTAATTTTTATTTGTATGGACTGTTTTTCGTTTATTTGACCTGTATGCGAGAACGACGCTGAAGTAATCTATATTTCAGTAGAAATTTGTATGAGATCTTTTAAACAAAATTTATGCTTAAGCATCGTTCTAAAATATGGGCTATAGTCATTATTAGATCATAGTAGATATAAGATTATTACGCCTGTTTGAAAATAAGCAAGTTCGAGCGTGTGAACAAGTAACATGTACATTTTGAAATATACTTATTAACTAAGGACACATTTAACCGTTCGAGCTTACTTAAATTCTTCCTTAAAGTACACATAAAGAGATGCATAATATTCGGTTAAAATAAGAACTTGATTGGCATTTTTATTTCATACATTATAAAATGTCATATTACGCGAAAGTGGTTGACATTGGCATAGGGGTCATGAGGGGTCATTTGGTTGAAAATGACCTCTCCTACATCCCCTTAACGGATTGCCGACATATAACCAATAATCCTGTTTATACAGGGTTACTTGTAATTCGACGTATATCCGTCAGGAGCTGAGCACCGTGCCCCATCACGAAGAATTTCGCCAGTAAAATCGGTAGTTTTAGGGAGGATTTCTGTCCCCGCGCTGATTCAAACACATGCCATGCCACGAATTACGTATCTTAAATTTAACTTTTATACCTTTTTGGAAAGCTTACAGAATAGGCAAGTTATTTTAGTTATTTGTACGACTAACGTCATAGTAATTTTTTTGACGAGACAACATTTTTTAAGCGTAAAATGAAAATATTGGTAAGATATTATTCTTAAATCGCTCATAATTTTAATTATTTCGATGAAATAAGTACTTTTAATTAGGTTCATAGCTTGATTGAAGTGCCAGCTACGATATCATTCTTTAATGGTACGCATTCAATACGTAG
The DNA here is from genome assembly GCA_914767815.1 of Eupsilia transversa. NCBI lineage: Eukaryota > Metazoa > Arthropoda > Insecta > Lepidoptera > Noctuidae > Eupsilia > Eupsilia transversa. The sequence continues at coordinate 1,630,537 of OU611889.1, forward strand.
TTCTTTTTTAATTTGGAATTAAATGTCAAATTTTGGGTAAATATCGAAAAACTCTTAAAGTTCAAATATCTCGAAAACTATTGAATTTCGGCCATACATATGGGGTGTTCTATTTGTTGCATTCTGGCCCCCCTATCAGCTCCTGACGGATATACGTCGAATTACAAGTAACCCTGTATAAAGTTTTTTAGATATTGATTGAAATACTCTCACGTTATCGGACCACGACCACACATGTGACATTAAGGCCAGTTGTAGTCTTATTTTAATCGCATATTCCAGAAATTTCTACAAATCTAAACAGCACATGATTATTATTACAAAACTATACAAACGTCATATTTATAAACTCCACTGAATAGATACAAACCCCTGTTGTATTGTTATGCCTTTGTTCCTTCCAGTTTTAATTCCGTGTCATCAATATGTTAAAATTGAACTTTGCTTATGTTATACAAGGTGTAACAGATACAGAAATAATACTTTATCAAGGCAGACTTCGTGGTCAAAAGTTGAGGTCGACCAAAAGTTTGACCCATTTGTAGGGTTCCGTAGCGTATTAAATATTTGAATAATTTTGCCCATTGCTTGCTGTCAGCGCCAAAGACCAAAGACAATTTACATAGCTTATTGCGTAATGTGTTCCGACACTAGCAAATGAAAACAAACCTCGTAGTAGCTTTATGACCCTAAGGTTGGGGGGGGAGGTTGAATGTCACTTACACGTCATAAAACAACAACATCCATTCTGCCTTTAAGACCAATGTGACAGTTAAATATTTTCAACCATATTGAAGAGTCAATTTACGGGGAATTGTTGTCGATAGTGGTAAAGAATTTACCACTATCGACAACAATTGAGAGGGACAATTGAGAGGTCTACTATATTCATGGACGCTTCTACACCCACATATTTTTTCGCCTGTCTGTTACACTTTGTATACTTACTTATGATTAATATAAATAAAATGACGATAGTCGACAGGCATGATAGTATTAAATCGGTTGTTATTATATATTATGTAATGTGTTCAAGACAATGTTGTGAACTACAAAAGTATTATGAACATATTTCCGTCCTATCCTGTATGCATTTATATATTATTATACTGTATATAGTTATACTTGATGCTTCCTTCCACGCCTATATATTTGAAGCGGCAGGGGGTCTACTCTCTAAGTCCGTCAACGAAGATTCGGGCCCGTCCGTAAGTAGTTGACTCGTTAATAAATGTGTAAAATAAAAAATTCGGACGGGATAAAACACATCGGTCGTAGGTATGTACAACTGTCAAATCGTATTGTCATTAATTCTTAGTTCGGAAACCGAACTAATTTGATGTCCGTAAGTGATACGGAGTAGGGATGGCAAACTTTGGCCGAAACAACGGACTTCGTGCTTAGTGAGTGGACCCCCGGGTTTAAACATGAATATGTCTCACGCACTTTATAATACAAGGTCAAATTAAATTAGCTAGCGAAACTCCGCGACTTATGAGTTGAGAAAATCATTTTTGATATGAAACTTCTTAGCTATGGTAACTATGGGCGCCGGGCCTTAGGCGGCGATGTGATAATTGGACGAGAATTGAGAGTGCAAGTATGCGTCACGTAAGCACATTACGTTACATGAGAGGGAAGAAAGATACCTATAACTCTCTCTCTCTGTCTCTCACACAATTTTTTTTTTGGTTTTATCATGTTTAGATATCGATACCGATCACTTCTGCGAGGTTTCGCTAGCTAATTTAATTTGACCTTGCATAAAGAGACACTGAGTAATTTTTTTCGAACAATAACAATAGGCAGACGATTTCACGTTTATCTCCTCGGTTATAATGAAAACAAACACTGTTATTTTATATTTTAGTCAATTAAAGTGCCTTAAAAATTATAATCTTAAATAAATTAACGCTTGTACTAAAATAATCATCTTAAACGCCATAAGTAGGTAAAGTGCCATCATTTTAACATTTTAAGATATCATTTTCAAAATTACATTGATGTTAATGGCGCCTGAAGTGTATAATAGGTGTCCAATTTATTGATCAAAAATAACCTCTTGGGCAAAGACCAACTTCCAATTAGAAAGCCTAATTTAAAAAAAAAATGAAATGTACCTTAATTTACTTTTAATTACATCAATTGTTTAAAAACCAGTATTTACTTAAATATTGAGTAAATGAAAATTTTAACATTAATCACGACTTTGTACCTTAGGTGGTGGAGATAAAGTTCATTTTAATTAAATTCTAAGTTATTTTCACACAATCTGTGCTAATTTAAAGAATTCTGAAGAAATTCTATTTTAGAAATACTTAGGGAACATGTTTAGGAACTACAAAGATATAACTAAGGATATAAGGTAGTTATTCAAGCAAATTTTGCTTGGAAAAATTTAAACAGTACGTGGCGGTAAGTATAGCACATTGAATTTCGGAAAATGTTCGGTTTAGTAGCGTCGTCTTTGTCACTCGTATCTGTATCTCTTTCTAAAAGTCAATGTGCCGTATTACCTCCGGGTTAATGTAGTCAGGTATATTAATTTGTAAGGCGCTGACCAGACGATGGACAATTTTTCCGCGGACAATTTGGAATCGTATACCCGGCATTTTGTCCTACGTGGGCGTTAGATTTCCATAGGATTCCAAATTGTCCATCGTCTGTTCAGCGCCTGATTGTTAACCAAATTGACACCCAACATCAATGTGCCGTGTTATAGCCATTTCATACAACCGTCAAAGAGCAACAGTAAGTTGTGATTTGAATATACGGACATTCTAAGTTGGTAGTCAATTAGCTTAACATTTAATTTCCCAATTTCAAATGTTGTGTAATGTGAAAACCGTAAAGTTGGTTCATAAAAAATATAGTTGTGAGATTATAAATGATTTAGAAATAAGATTAATATATAAATATGTTATATGAACACACGGCTACAATATCAAGCTATACATTTCCAGTTTAAGCTGATCTCGCATTATATAGAATTTCCGTTCAATGACAGGTCTGCTTATACTGGAAATGTATAACTTGATATTTGGCCGTGTGAACATAAGTTAGAATAGTTAAAACTGCCTTAATTATACCAAATCGCGACCAATTTATTTCATATATCTATATTAAATATGTAAAATAGACAATAATATATAGATTATTGTAATATGTGCTAAAATGTAGGTAAAACTAAGTAGGATCTTATATTTAGCTGTATATAGTTAGGTATAGGTGCTGATTCTCTTTTCGCCAACTAAAATGACATAAGTGTACCTATTCCAGTTTTTTATTTAAAGCGTGAGAAAAGTACTACTGACATATCTGCGAGATAAGGATGGCCGAATTTTCAATCTTCAGATAACTTTTATCAGCACGCATAACCACAATAGAACCGGGTTTTGTCGACGGAAGAATAGACAATATGACAGATAAACAATCACAATCTGTGAATTTGTCTATTCTTTCGTCTATGCAACGTAAAACCCGTTTCTGTGGTTGTCATTACTAAAATTGTGGTTTAAGTAAAAGTAAAAATCGTTTATTAACATTGAAATTACAATATGGAAGTAGCGTTGGCCCCAAATTAGAGACAGCCTATGTCTTGGGCACCATTATTAAATAATCGTTTGACAGCTTTGTATGGAAAATGTCAAACAGCCATATTTATTCTGCAAAAAAAAAAAAAACTGACGACTGAAAATTCACCCCTAAAATTTACTTCAGCTGTTGGTGCACTAGAGATCACAGTATTTTTTTTTAAATAAGTTTACTACCATTAGCGTTGTAATAAAAATAATATAAGTTTACTAAAATCTGACATTAGGAATCTAAAAAGTATTTATTCCAGTGCAAAGTACTTTTACTTATATTTAATTAAGACATATCATCACATATGTACTTAACTGACAATATTATGTACTTATATACCTACATTCCTATTGTACACTGTATAATTGTCATGACGTGACGTCATTATTGTGACGTTGCCATGACAAACTGTGTATTCTGGTGTGCACACATCGGTGTAATTGAAGTTCTCGATGTGTACGCACCCTTATGGTGCTTGTAAAGTTGACTTTATGTATCAACTATTTTATTTAGTATTTTACAAGAAGTTGAAATGGATATAGAAATAAACGGAAGTTTTGTGTTTTCTAAATAAAATTAAGTATAAGTTTACATGTTATCTATCGCAAAACTGTATAGACATTTGTTGAAATAAGAAAAAACCAGCCTAGTGCGAGTCGGACTCATACGAAGGGTTCCGTACCACAATGTACTTACAATATTTATTTTGAAAACACAAAACTAATAAATTAATATAGCAAATAAACGCCGAAAAAACACGTTTCTTGTATGGGTCACTTTTTATTACACTTAAAGTTAAAAATTAAAGGGTTTTTGATTATTCGTTGCTATAGCGGCAATGAAAATACACATGTTCGTAAAAATTTCACGTGTCTACTATTACAGTTCATGAGATACAGTCCGCTGACAAACAGACGGACTGACAGTGGAGGCTTCGTAATAGGGTTCCGTTTGCCACTCTTTGGGTACGAAACCCTAAAATGAGTGAAATAGTTTTTTTTTTTAAAGAATAATGATATGACTAGAGAGTTAACACAGACACAGATTGTAACTATGATATAACTGGCGAAATATGGGTGTTCAAAATCAAAAATCAAAATATTTTATTTCACATAATCCATGGGCAATTATGAAACGTCAGAAGCTAGGTGCACGGTTCCAATTGGTCGTTTCCTATGGAGAAGAGCCGGCAAGAAACTCCAAGTTCTACAGTCATATATCTCTGCCTAACCGTTCGGGGAAAACAGGCTTGATTCTTTGTAAAATCAGAAAATATTGATTGATTTTACATTCTTGAAATGTCTTCTGAAATGATTGTTTTATTTAATTCTGTATCTATTTCACAATAAAAAATATTGTAGATTAGATCTGTCGCTTATTTAAAGCTTCTAATACAGGGCGTACTTTTTGAGCTTGTTAAAAAATAATGTATTTACAGGGTAGAAATTATAAGTAGAATTATTCACATCCTGTATCTAGTTACCCGCTGTAGTGAAATAATTGACAACGACTTTTCTTTATAAAAGTATTTTTGGTATATTTGGTTGCAAAAATATATTTAAGCCACACTTTAAGTAAATTACAATATGTATTCTGGATTTGATGTGCGCTAGCATAAAAAAAAAACACGAATGGTTTAAACGCACTTTTTCAGTACCATGAATGTTTTTATTTAACTAAATTATGTTTTTTTTTGCTAAAATGATGCATGTATTTTTTTATATTGATATATTTTTGCAAGCAAATGTATCCGTACATGCGTTGTCTCGATGTCAGCATGGCCATTAATTGATATATAAATATACACATGCACAACAACATACGCATTTTTATTTTGTATCCGATCACCTTTCGCTTCTGTATCTGTATATTTATGTATATGCAATGGCTTTGTTTGTCCGCTTGACTTGCTGCTCGAGCTTGCCACTAACACTGCTAAATGCATTTATGCTAACTTTTAATGTTTATATTTAATTCAGTAAGAAAAAACATATACATATATGTAATTTTTATATAGCACTCGGTGACCCGACAGACATATCAATTTTTTTTTGAGCTTGTAGAAAAAGGACGTTCGGTTCCCGAATTTGAAAAATTTCCAATTTTTCTTTCCGTGAGAACCTAATTCGATCTATTACGAACATTTTAAAACAAAACAATAGCCATATCGGTGCAGCCGTTTTCAAGTTATGCACTTACCAACGAACAGCATTTCATTTTTAATATACAGGATGGATTTTTGAGATGGAGCAGTAAGGACAGGTACCTTAACCGTGGTCGCTACAAGAAAATGGTCTTAGGAGACTGTCCTTAACTTTTTGAAACATTTTACTCGGCATTCACAGATTTAGAAAAAAAATTGACTTTTCTAGTACTCAAACCTCAGTTGGTCCAATAGGTAGAGGTTTTATCCTTATATGAAACAGGATCGATTGGCATAAAAAAGTGGTTGCGAAAATTGCTCATTTTCCCGCTGACTGTACATTTTTTTCAAAACCTGTGAATGCAGATCAAAATTTCTCAAAAAGTTAAGGACAGTCTCTCAAGACCATTTTCCTGTAGCTACAACGGGTAAGTTAGCTGCCCTTGCTGCCCCATCTCTAAAATCCACTCTTTATAGAAGATTCTGAAAATCGTTTTTAGAAAGTTATAAAATTATATTCTGCCACAATGATTGCAGGAAATAATCTACAATAATGATGCATTATGATTGTGGGTTCAAATCCCGCTAAATAAGAAATTAATTCTATTAAATAATACTAAGTCGCATGTGGTTTCACATGAGTTTATTCTGACAATGACGCTGCAGTTTGCGGCATTACACATTTTTTAAAGTACATTATTCGCATTGATTGTACACACGGCGACATATAACGTAATGTACGGAAACCCTATACAATGCGCGATCAGCGTATACTGGAAATGTATAGCTTGATATGTAGACGTGTGTACAAGACCTTGCCAGCCATAACACAGCGCCAATTTAATTTGTAGTTCACCAAGATCCATATAATATAATGAATACTGTAACATCATGCATGCCATATTTATGTATTTTGATAATAAAGATAAATCTTATCAAAGTAATGAAACAATCTTTATCAAAACGAGTATCTTTTCCCAACAGATGAACCGATGAACATGATGACGAAGTCGCTAACCTCATCCATCCAGCAAGCCGTGAACTCAGTACGAGACTTCACACACATAGACCAGACGGTGCCATACATCTCCAGCGTTCTAGAACAGCCCATCTCCATGTTCACGAAGAATGAGCTGATAGAGACCGGCACCGTCGCAAGCGCAGAGGAATGCTTCGAACTACCCCCCATCAAACATTTACCCCTCGATATATCCGAGAATGTTCTCGAATCGATTGTGAATGAGTTTCGAGATGTCTCTAGCGATGCTGAGGAAATAAGAAGGGTGAAAACAGAGGAATTACAAAAGAAATTAAAGCTGTATAACAGTATAATGGAAAAGAAGTACGATGGTGAGCTGATTCATAGTAGCAGACGGAGTCGGAGAAGGGATGGGGGGTCGGGGGGTAGTACTCCTAGGATGGCTACCCCGGTCAGAAAGGCAGCTGATAATGTGAGCTATACCAGCCCTTGTGTCATGAATATTAGCGTTTATGGGTGAGTGAACAAGTATAACTTTTATTTTATTTGTTGGTATGACTTTCTTAATTCAAACAGTAGAAATAAAGGAATAAAAAATAACCGTTTACTGAATGAGACAGTTGAAATAAAAATGCCATTTACTGAAAAATACAAGTGTCGGAATCGATATAGCAAGCATATTCGAAGAAATTATTTATTTCTTTTTAGTTTTTACTAGCCTTTGTAGCCCTCCGGTTTACTTAGTTTAAACTTCTCATTAAACTACATAAAATGTGCTTGGACAAGTTTTTTTAAAGTGAAAGTTCTCTTCCATGATTCACAATTTCTAATTATATATAATTAAAGTATTTTCGCTTTTTCACACAATACTCGTCTTCAACCATCCTGCATTTAAATTTCAGAGCAATCCCACAACAGAACGACGAACTACTGGAAAAGCAAATTGAAGAGAAGGAGAAAATACTCGCCAAGATGTTGAACTTGGAGTCGCTCAGCATAGACAGCCCCAAGCTTGACTCGCAGACCCCCCCGGACCCCGCGCCCACCTTCAGACACGTCGACATACTACCCCCACCCGAGGTAACAACCATGATAACCAAACATGTTCAGAAACCCACAAAAACACCCATAAAAGACCCTAATCCCATGGACTTGGTCCCTAAAGTAATGCAACTCCCTAATACCTGGAACTTAGAGAATATTGAACTGAAATTGGACACGAAACATAACGGCTTCAAAGACAGGTCTCTTTTGTCCCCCGACGACCATTTAGATAGTGAGTGGGAAATAATCTGATACAAAATGATGACGAAATCTGGTTTGTTTTATACGTTATGAAGTTAGAAGCCAGATTTGGGTTGTACAATCCAAAACAACGTTGATTTTTTGTATAAATAAAGGCTTATAACATAAAGCGGTGATTTATGCAGAAATACAGGCTGACTGAAAACATGCTACAAAATTTAAGGGGGTGTTGGACCCGTCAATGTGAACAACTTTTACTGACCACCTTGAATTCGCAAAAAAAAAATACTTTCCTGTATAAAGATATACCCGATAATAAACCCGATTGGACCATTTTGTATAAGAAGGTAATTTTTTTTTTTGCGAGTGCTTAGTGTTCCCTTAGTAAAAGTTGTTCATATTGATGGGTATAACACCCCCTTAAATTTTGATGCATGTTTTCAAAGTCAGCCTGTATAATTATGATACTCCTTAGTCCACAAGCAAATGTATGACAATGACGAAAGCTTACACATATTTTTATTTATTTCTTAATAAAGCATGGATTGTGCAACTATAAAAGTCAATTTGGACGACTTATGACCAAGTATTTTTTATTAAGTGTTAAAGCAATGTTATTGTATACGCACTATATTGACACTGTAATTCTTAGCTTTCGTGTTTTGATACCTATAACCTGAATAAATTGAATGGAAATTTGTAATGATAGTAAAGTAGTAAGGAGAGGTGTGTTTTTGCACCCCACACAAACATCACACTAAAATTCGTGTAATAAGAAAGCAGCTGTTCAATAATAATATGTAATGGAATTAGGTAGATCCTTGAACCTCTCCTAAATGTTTATTGAAAACCTATAGGTACATCTATAGAAATAAATAAAATTGAAGTATCTGTTTGTAATGTCTAAATAACAGCTTTTTACTAAATGCATATGAATACGGTACTTATAACAAAAAACGTAGTCTGTCTGTCCGTTTGTTTGTTCCGGCTAAACTCCGAAACGGCGGGACCGATTTTGAAGGGACTTTCACTGGCAGATAGCTGATGTTATAAGGAATAACTAAGGCTACTTTTATTTTAGAAAATGAATTGGGGTCCACGCGGGTGAAGCCGCGGGCACCAGCTAGTTGCTAATATAAATGAAAATCTTATATATTGGGAACTTTCCTACCGATAGATAGAATCAGCTTGTAAAGGGTCACTGATCGAAAAAATCTTTTGTAAAGGTACCGTTTAAACTATAAATAAATAGGTTAGTTTTATAATCTCGTACATGAATAGTCAATAGTTTGTAATGGACAAGAACAAATAGTATTGGTTTGCAAGACGTTGCATTTAGTTTAGAGGCTTATTTGGTAACAATTAGTACCTAGTATAAGTTTAGTACGCCCGATTATGATTTTATTAATTGAGCCACAATCAAGAACGTTAGGCAGACTAGATTTTATAATGGTGCTGATTCCCTTGTTCACAAACTAAGCTAAATTAAATTTCAGTGCATCTTTTTCTTTCTATTTCATTAAGAAAGGGACAGACGATGAATTTTGGTTTGGTCCTGTGAAATTAATGGGTGCCTGACGTAAATTGACGTAATTTTTGTAGGCAAGATTTTAATCACGTCTAAACTTGTATGTGTAGTGACAGGTGCTGATTAATTTGACAGGACTAAACTAAGGCCGCATTCCGAGTTAGGCCATAATCGCTCACAGCGCTGACATCAATATTTTGCGTTCCGATTTAGATATTACGATTATGACAGCTGAGGTCTGTCATCAATTCGGAACGCTCGTGAACGCGCGTACAGTGCTTGCTCAACGTCAAAACTTATAACATTACTTAATTCTTTGTATAAACATCAGAAATTTCTTTTTCTGCTTTGGTTAAGTGGCGACGGTAGCCAGAAGCACAATTTAGAAAAAAGCCACGTTAGTTTATACATATTTGCGACTCAAAACTACAGCGCTGCCAAAAATGACAGTTCAGTCGACTGTCTTTTTTGACAGAGATCACGGTGATATTAGTAAAAGGCATGGTCGGCGTTATCGCAAGATGGCGCACGTCATGACGTCATCTATGACGTTTCATGGGTCGGCGTTATCGCGCTAACGCTTATTCGGAACGGGTGTTAGCAAGCTCAAATCGATAACATCGTAACTCGGAACGCAGCCTAAAATGAATCTTCTGTCCTTTTCTTAATGAAATGGAAAGAAGAGGATGCACTGAACTTAAATTTAGTGTGTTTTGTGAACAAGGGAATCGGCACCAATGTGTATCTGTATAATAGTGTGTAAGCTTCTTATGGCACATAATCCACGCTAATATTATAAAGAGAATATACTTGTATTTTTGTTTGTAATGAATAAACTCCAAAACTACTGAACCGATTTAAAAAATTCTTACACCAGTAGAATGCTATATTATCACTGAGTAACATATGCTATAATTTATAAAGATGTCACGCGGGCGAAGCCGCTGGCGGAACCTAGTTTATGAAATAACAGTTATGAAAGAATTATGTTATGAACTTTTGTATGGTATGTAATTTTTTTTATTGCCTTTCGGGTCTGCGCTTGACCTCGATCTTAGTTATTCTTAAAAAGATGTCGATACCTCTTTTTTTTGGGTGGGACATCATCAAATAAGTTCTCCCGCTCTGGACGTCTTAGACTCTTACTGACTAAAACCCACCCGTGTTCCTTCAGTTGCTTGTGTTGCCAGGGGCCACAGTATTCTTTTCGGACTTTCCCACAACCCCGGCGGGCCCCATACCTGCCGGGGTTCACCCGCATCGGTCCTAGCGCCCCCCTCCGGTGGTGCTGACATCTCTTTGAAAGATGTTGATACCTGGGGCTGCAGTCTCGACATAGATAGCGATCGCTATTCGACCGAATTCGGTCGCAGTCTTAATGACGTCCGTAGTCGCGAGCACGTGATTTTTTCGTGCTTGTCAAGCAATTTTAACCGTCTAGAGACGCCATAAGGACTTTGCGACCGAATTCTGTCGTATAGCGATCACTATCTATGTCGAGACTGCAGGCCCTGCTCACCAGCTGTTACTTTTACATCTTTCTATAGTCTAACCCTAACATAGCAGATTAGTGGTGGCTATTAATATAAGTAGAAAGTGTCCTAATACTGCATTTCATATAATATAATAAGAACAATAGCGAGATTTCACCGAGGGATTGAATTATCATTATGAATTAATTTTATTTTAATAATTATGGAGTGTATTCGCATAACATAAGCCATCAATCTAAGTGGCTCAGGGCTCTGCCCACTTCAATTAAAAGGGATGTGTGTTTACAGCTCACTTATTCATGTAAGTTGTAAAAGTGGTCAAGGTCCAAATATAATATCCTAAATCAGATTGTAATATTTATGTATGTTTATGTATGTTTTTTGTATTTATTTTTTAACGTATTTTTTTTCTTTTCACGCTGGTCTGGCAACTAAAGTAAATCTGAGGGATGTAAGGAATATGATCAGATATTTTAATTTATTAATTTTCAATCGAGAAACAAATCCTATGTCAAGCGGAAAATGATTATTATTTTTACATAATTATCTGTTTGTAGAACTGATATTTTGTTAAATTTTTCTGATTACCAGCTTTCTGTATGCACGTGTTTCTTTCACAAATTAACCTATTTTTCTTTCTTTCATTTCTATGTTTAGAAACATACAAATATTATTATTTAGAGTATCTGCAAACTTTGAAGTCACAAATCGGACGTTAAATTCGAAAACTTAAACAGTATTTGATTTTATTTCTTTAAAAAAAGTAAGTATTATTATAATAAATTGCAATGTTTCGAAGAATCTAAATTATTTTAAGCTTACGTCGTCCCAAGGTTAGGCAAAAGCTTGCCGAAGTAAATATGGAATGAATATATTTTATTATTTTTATTTTGAAATGGCCACTTTGAAGTAGTGGCTACGAATACATATGATAGATCTCTACGCACACTCTAACATTTTGTATATTATATATTATATCGATGCACCAGAGTGCAATAGTAGCATTAAGTAGATACAAAGCCACATTTTTGTTCCCCTAAAATGCATTTTTTTTTATTAGAGATAAAAATGAATAGGTAATAAATTTTTCACAGTGAAAAAAAATCAATGTGATAAATAGTAAATAGTATCACAATATTGAATTATTTCACCTTTAAACGTAGTCATATTATTATTATGTAAGCATAATGGATATAGTTCCTTGCATCACAACATAATATCTAATTATAAAAATACCACAATGATACAATACGGCCGATGAATCATGGCCTGTCCGAACTTTGCGCAGAAAGCTGTGCAATAACATTTTTTAAGAAACAAATGGTGATCGTGTGAAATCATGCGCAAAAGTTCGGAGTTCCTGCCTATGTTCAGACCGGCCATGATCCATTGGCCGTATTGTACATGAACGCTTTTAAATGCAATGTAACACAAAGTACTGCCACAATGCAGTTCATAAATAGGGTAATTATGTACTTATTCGTTCTTCTATATTTTTATATATAGGTACGATACGATCAATTTATTTTTGTATCTCTAATCAGTGTTATCCAAATTGGCTTTAATTTATTTATCCATAAAAAAATATTTTACCGAGTTCTGATAACTGATCGAATAATAAGTTTTACAATTTTATTATTTCTCTATAAACAAATAATCTCTATAAACATTAATCTCGTATTCAGCGAACATGGCTGCTAAATAATATGTGCACCAACAATTACGCTAAAAATGTATAAATTGTGATATTATGTATTTTGTTTATGCCTGCAAAATAAAGTATTTGATAATTTACCTTTTGTTTTAATTAGTCCTGGACCCACCTCGAAATGTTGGATTCATGAGGTGCTTCTGAAACCATCCTTGTTTCGTCTCGCAGACGTTACGGAATTCAATCATGGGTAATGTTTCTGATTCAGTCTTCAGTAAAGGCCTAAGCAGACCGGGACGGCATGGCAAGGGATTTATATTTTTACCAATGGACATTCAAACGTATCGATATAGAAATACGACAAATAGCTATGCTTTAAAATGATGCCGTGGCATTGAAAGGGATTTCATTGCTTGCACGGGCTCCCGCGGCGGGATGCCGTGGTGTACTGCGGTAGGTAACGGCATGCCGAGGACGCCGGCGCTCGTTGTGACATACCGCGGGGGGAGAGAAGCGAGGGATGCACACCACTTTCGCCCGCGTCTCTGACGACAGTGTACGAGAATTTATCATGCTTAGTCGTGCCGCGGCACACCGTGGCAAGGCTCTGGAATGCCGCACACGGCGCGTTGTGTCGACGCACCGCTATGATATCAACCAACAGAGTGCCAAATGATCAATGCAGTGTCGCAACGCACAGCGTCGGTTGGTTGATATCATAGCGCTGCTGCGACGCAACGCAACGCGCCGTGTGGACTGGCCCTAAGTAAAGTACTAATCTATCTATCCGCGGCAGCCGGAAGTCAACATTAAGTTTTGGCCGAGTAGTTGAGTATGCCGAAGGAGTACATCAGAGGGGCAATTCCCGTAGTTTTTTAGAACATTCGCATCTCATTTGAAATCTGCCAAAAATACAATCAATTTAACAACCAACATTTTTGACAAGTTTGACAGATTGCGACTTGAATTGTATGTACGAGAATCGGCCCCGCCTTCACGACATGTGTCTAGCTGGTGGGTGGCCTGAGCCACAGCAACGAAACCGATGTACACTGTTAGCTTGATGAATCTACCTGTCTAGTCGAACAAAAATATTCAATGAACTTCCGCCACAAATGACATTTAATTTCGGTTTCAATCCAGCGGGGCCCTTTCGTTATTCCATTGTAAACTAAGAGAAAGAAAAATAAAACACAAGTTGCACATACAAACTTTATTTGCATAACACAATGCAATGTTACTTATCGACATTTCGCAGTACAATAAATAAACGCGAAAAAAAAACAATTTGGTCCATTACCGAATTCCGAACTAGCTGTCTAATATAAAAATAAAAAAATACTGTCTTTTCCACAATCAACAATGATTTTATACAATATATTTAGAGCTCTCGCGTTCTTATTCCTTAAACTTGATCAACAGACTTAACTGCAGAAAATCAAGCAAATAGCTGCCGTGGTTGCAAATTAATATCAAATTGAAAGTAGGCCCGAAAAAATACTGGACAAAATCAGATAAGTAAGGTTTTTAAAAACATATTTTAGTTCTCTCCAGTACACAACGACACAGATCTTCTATTATTGACTACAAACAAGTCTTTCATTATTTAAACCACAATGGAAGTACAAAATTCTATTGCATTTACATAACAAGAGCTCTATTAATCAACCGAAAAATAGAAAATACAAAAAAATCTAGAAAAATGGTAACAAATTGTGATCAAGCAAAGCGGAAGAATAAAATACATTCTCATGATATTTATAATTGGCGAAACTGAACAACAAAACTAGAATACTTTTTATATTTTATAAAAAATAATCAAACACGTAAAGGCTTCTCAATTGATTGAAATCAATCAAATTAAATCAATTGTTGTGATTGCAACCATGATCGCACGACAAACGCGTAATATCGATACTAAATAAATATGCTAGATCTTAGAGATCGTTAAAAATCAGCCAAGAGGCTCTGACAAAAATCAATCAAAGCTAATTAAAGTAAGCCAAGTAATTAGATGAATTTCATGAGAGGCCATTTTAATCGTATAAAGTATACAAGGTTAAATTAAATTAATTGGCGAAACTTCACAGTTTGACCTTTTATAATTCACACTTAGGCAAAAAATCTAATTAATTTAAGGATGCTTTCTTTGATTGATTTCTGTCACGATTCAGTCTCACAACGTTTCTGCATCATATATATAGAACCTCCCATTATGCATCATTCTGAAAAATGACTAAGTAGTGCTGTGTGCCAAAATGTTAATGTTCATTCATTTCTATTAGTAAGTGTAATAAGTTTAAGTACGACTACAGCTAGATACAAAATTGGTCCGTGCGTGTGTTGATATGAACGCGACCTATTATACTAAATTAGACTATGGCGGTCACCCACAATTCTGAGTAAATTTTTCTATCTAGTCAACTCTCTGTTCACCCTGTTGGCCTGTTCCCAAGAGACGCTCCGGAACTGAAGAATCTTCAATCAAAGCATGGAAACCCGTTTTTATTCTAAGATTGGCATCTGCGCAACTGTGAAAGTTGCTCAATTTTATTTTGCAAAGAGATTTTTGCGCATAATTTTATGCGCAGTTTGTTGCGCAGACCTTATCCAACATACGAAGTGTTGCACAGTAATTATGCTTCAATATCAAAGCTAGGATTGAAAACCTTTTGGTCCTGACATAACACTTTAATGTGTCCTCTTGACACGTTGTTTTAGGATCTATCGCCTCAAGCGAAAATATAAAGAGATCTGAGTCTTCTCTACACAGTGTAAGCTATAATAATCACGTTTTGAAAAGCAGATATAACAGCGTATAGTCACAATTTGGTAATTTCACAAAACCAAACGATTTGCAAAATCTGACAATTATAGATTTATTTCAATTTCTCAAAACGTAGCAATAATAACCATAAGACTTTATTTTATACTACATCCTTCACCTTTTAATACATAATCCTATCGAACTGCGGATGACGCCAACGAAATAAGCTATACAATTTTAAGCTAAACATGAACAAAGATCAGCTGAATACTGCTTTTTGACTAAACACACAAACATTTGACAAAACATTGGCGCTGCGCATCAAACATTTGGCGGCAACGCGTTATATAGAAATAGATATAACCAACAGAAGCCTTCAAGCTTATAGAAACGTTTTAACAAGTTATTAGCATTAAATATCACAACAAATAGCAAATTAAGCCGTATACACATGAAAGCGAGGCATTATTACACGACACTGAGGAGACCAAGTTATTTAAACACATTATATTAAATTATTTAGTTATTTAAACCGAATATTGAACTAATGGTGTAGTTTTTCTCCAACGCACTGGACGGAATTTGGAAAATTACTAGCTCTATCACGAAAAGAGATTCGAAGTTAATGATAATTTTACTAAACTTATTGCAAACATTAAAGTTAAATTGCAACACGAAATACCGTACATGCATATACAGACACTATCGAAAGCAAGTGCTAATCGTACAGCCTCCAGTCAAACTTTGAAAACAAATCTCAACTGTAAAGATCAAAGTTCCGAAATATAAATTGACTTATGAAGTTATGACGCTGCAAAAGGCTCGTCCCCTATTGTATGGGATTTATACTGGCTAAATGTTTCAGTTCTGGCAGGATTCGAGGAATACAGGTATTATTTAATTTTATCTGAATCTTTTTGATATGCCTTATTATTAAGAGAATCACTTAGTCAGTAGTTTGCATTCACACAATACGATGAAATATACAAATAAATAATAGACTTAAAAATATCAAAAAGTCTTTTAAATCAGTACGTAATTCGGTCCCTAAGTGTCGTGAACAGTGCCCTTAATTAATAATACCATACAAATGCTCACGTCAACGCTTCACACCGGATAATACTGACCCTATGAATTAAAATATCTCCAAAATACCTACACTAGTCTTGTCTCAGTCTTTCGTATTGATGACCCAACGATACTAATTACCTACAACTTTATTCCCGCGGCTTGAGTATTAATTAAATCGAGTGTTTTAAATAGTTCAAGTCAAAACGTGTGCCAGATTCGCGTCAGAATTATTTAAAGAGGTGGCGCCTTAAAAATAAATACAAACAAAAATTGTATTGTTTGCAATAGCTGCCTTAAAAGTTTTTCGATATTTTATGCACAACCTCTGTTAAACGCAGTCCTAAGGAGGTTGCCATGGCGACCACGTATGCATGAGCTTTAAAATCTGTTCCATCTTTAAAAAACAGAAATATGTTTCACTATTAAACTGGAACATTTTTGAAACACGTTGCAAATTGCACACAGACAACTCTTGCCATATAATTACGTATCTTGAAGCCTCAAGTCCTCATCAATAATTTAGTTTAATAATAACACACTACGCGAATTTTATTCCTTGAATACTCTACAGTATTTTGCCTAGGACTCTCCTAAACACTGTGACTACAAACTTTCGTAAAGAAAGTGGTCGCTCTCAAGCCGCTCCTTAGACCTACCCATCTTAAACCTACATTTTTGGCAGTATTCGACGAACCAACATATACAAACAATCATAACTAGTTACTTGCTATATTACCTTCGTAATGGCGATCTGTAAAATAATTACATCGTCTTTCATCCAGGTTGTGTTTTTGTTCCAAAAAACCTTAACTTTTTCCGAGTCCATGTTTGTCATTGTGAGTCATGAAAATAAATAAGTAACCAGGCAGTTAACTAAGACTCCTTTTTATTTGGCTTATTGGTCGATTCGCACGAATTTACTCACCCGAAACGGGCGAATCGTCACATTTAAATAATAGAATTTTTTCTATAGGCAATTCGCACAAAGTGAATTTAATTTTGGGCGAATCGACAACTCCAGAAACACGTATTAGGCAATTGGCACATTTTGAATGTTAATGTACTATTTTCATAACTTTATTGCATAAAAGTAACGATTTGCCCGTTTCGGGCGAGTAAATTCGTGCGAATGGGCCAATAAGACTTTTATTTAAATTGTGTCATGCAGGTAAACATTAGACAAAGTTTAGCATTATTCCTCTGAGTGCGTTTAGAAAGTTACTACACACGCTAGGTAATTTCGCCTATGTAGTGCTAAGTAGTTAATTTATTTTCTAGTTTACTTATATATATTGTTGACTTCACATTCAAAAAAGGTTTTACATTACTTACTTTGTTCTTAAATAAATTCTATGAATATATGTCTTTAATGTACGCAGAAAAGCACTTTTTTTTGGTAATACAAGATAATTTCAATGGCGCGTGTGAGTGCTTTTAATGTAAGATGTGATTAAAAAGTTTCAACTATGTTGGGGTCGGCTTCCAGTCTTACGAGATTCAGCTGAATACCAATATTTTACATGGAGCGACTGCCTAGCTAACCTCCACAACCCAGTTACTGGGTAACATGACCCCTCTCTTACCCCTTGGTAAGACTGGTCAGACTTTCGGGTTGACTAACCGTAACAACTGTCAAAGATTTACGAATAAAAGCGAACTATTCACGATTAATACAGATGAGGTTGAGACATTGAATATTATCATGAGGGCTCGGGATATAGACCCTAATGCCACATATCTTTCTCATTAATCGCCGACTTTTTAGTTTTTTCCGTGTAGAGCAGAGATGCACAGACCGGTAAAAATATTCCCTAGTACATTTGAAGGAAAAATATTGCTGAGGTTTACAAATAATATGCGCTCGCTGTGCGGTGCATGATGCGTACTCGCAAGATTGTAAGTACGTAATTGTGGTACGTACCTACGTAGCACAATGCAGTACCACGCTTCAAACTAGTTTATTTTTTTAATTATATTTTTATGTTTTTAATTTGTGCTGGTGGCCCGCCATTCGTTCATCATTTGTCCAAATGGCCCATGGTCTCAATAAGTCTGTGCATCCCTGGGCTAGAGCAACTAGAATTTGGTTGATTTCTTAATTTTTTGGTTCTAACATAAGAGCTTTTTTATAACACGATATGGAGTCCATGAAAGTCAACATTGAATACATATATTTTTTCCAACAAAATGAGGCTGTTTACATGTCTTTATCAAAAATAGTTACATTTTCTGTTACGTATTTCATGAGACCTTATTTATACGGAAGATTATTTTGAGGTAAAGGATTTATAACTATGATATAACAGAAATGTTTTCGTCTTTTCATTGATTACGTGAATTTCAGAAACAAATAATGTTTCTGGTTTTTCGTTACTTAGTAATTTTTTATGTAAACTCTCGGAACAAGAAGCTCTTAATAAGGGTTCTTCGTACTAACCTATTCATTCCGTGAGAGTGCGTAAGCCGTTAGAAAACTACCCCCGGTTTGTAAAAATTATAGACAGCCTAAACAACAAAAATCCAAATAAGGTACATTTACTGTACATTTCTCAAAATGTAATCTAAGAAAAACATGCAGAGGTTTTTCATGATTTCCGTTTTTAGAGAGCTTTCATTATTATACTAGCAAGTCGTTTACTAAAAGGCCGTCATGTACTAAAATTTAGCCCTTTGACGAATCGTAGTGACATATGTATCATATCTTTATGAGATGACAAAATTCATGCCATAACTATCATGTGGTAGTACTTCTACTTTTACGTATGTTTTAAGAGTATGAAGGTATTACCTAGCATATTCAGATCTATTAGCAGTCTATTAAAACACAGTTGTCTTAAGATTTAAAAGACAAACTATGAAGTCTTCAAAGTGAGTCGATATGTCTCACGAATCAGTTCGACAAAATGTCTTTTTTATCAGTTATCGATAAATCTATCGACCATCACTACTCTATCGGAAAATCACTTACTGTCATGCCTATTATGGGCAAAGTTGATATGTAAGCAATGTGAGCATTATCCGAGCAATATCAACATTGTGATATTTTGTAAAAAAAAATGACAACGCATGAACAATGTCGATAAATTGAATGAATTTGAACCTGGTCAATAAATATAGTTGAGTAAGTTTTATCGGCATTGCCCGGGCGATGTCGATATCCAGAATAAATGACTTAGTCTTACATTTACACGAATTTGCACATGATTTTATCTACACTGAGTATTAAATTAAATTTTAATTTATTACTGAAGTTAAATACCATATTTATATGAAAATAATGTGCAAACCGTGAACAGCAGACTAATATCAAAACACAATCTCTTTGAGAATGGTCTTTGGTCAAACCATATCCACACGTGATTACAAAACATATACATATCATAACTGTCAACATGTCCATACTTACGGCTTAACTAACTTATAGTATAGGCGACTAGTTCAGGCGATATTGGTCCTTGGCGACATGACTATGTAGTGGTGTTCCATAGGGGGAGGCGGTATGATCGGCGACATTGGCATGTAGTCGTTTTCGATCTCATCTTTTAGGCGCACTTTGCTCATTTGCTCGTGACCTAGGAGTAGGTCGACGATCTGTTGTGGGAGCGAGAGAGCGGCTACGTTATCCTCTGTGAATTCTATTGAGAGGTCCGCTTCGAAGTCAAAGTCATTCTCAAGACACTCTACTGACTTCGAACAGCGGTTAGTCTGCACGTGTTCGGTGTCGTCGAGAAATTCGCAGCTCTTTGTCTCGCCTTTAGACAAGTTCCCTGTAGTGATCTTAAGGTTCTTCATCTTGCGACTGACCTTGAAACTCTTGAATATGTCTCGTGTGGGCGTGAAGTCGAACTTCTTCTTTTTAGTTTCAACGTCTTTGTTTTCTTTTGATGTTTCGGATTTCTGTGAGCCAGTGATGCGGGAGTCGCTTTTGAGCCGTTTTCTGTAAAGAAAACGAACTTATACATGATCTTGTTTTTTTTTTACTGTGTTTGCTAGGTAAATGGAACACAGAAATAAGACTGAGTATCGGGTAAATAATAAGTGGTAACTACCAAGTAAAATTCCACTCTTTATGTATAAAATATTTTATTCTTAAGGTGGATGCGCCAAGGTAGACCGCGAAATTTAAATTTTCTTACGTTTTTTGCAATTTGCAGGTCAGTATCAGGCTGTATGTTGGTGTAAATATGATTCGCGGTCATAACAGATATTTATTTATAGAATTATGGTAATAAATATCATCAATACAACTCTCCAAGTTCATATAATCCTATTGAATGACTATTTCATGAAATCATGACATTTGAGGATTATTCTAACTTAACGAGTTGTATTGCTGATTCTTTTATCATTATAATTCGGTAAAGCCATATTTTTTACGGTCGCCAATCATATTTTTATCAACATACAACCTGACACTGACCGTAAGAAAATTTGAATTTCGCGGGTTACCTTGGAACGTCCACCGTAATGAATTGCAGCTGACACAATCGTAAAAAGTGCGACTACGAAGAGGCGAATTAGAGCGGGAAGAAAAAAATGTTCAGTCTTATGTCGTCTTGCTTCGTTTGTTGAGGTTTATTATAGAAAGCTAGGTCTGGGCGAGTTTTGGTATCTATGTGATCGGCACAAACTAATACTGGCCTTATACTTAGTAGTGCGTGAAGTTGGGCTGAAGGTGATGATGGCGAGTCGCGAGAAATGCTTTGGCGTATCTTCACGTTGCTAGTTACCTGAACACGCTGAAGGGTTGTCTCTTGGGCAGCGTGTTGGTGTGCGTATGTGTGAGTGGGAGTGTGTTGGTGCAGCGCGGCAGAGAGCCCAGCGACGAGTGACGCGTCACGTTGCCTTCGCGAGGACTTTTGGTTCGACGGCCCCAGGTCTCGCCTGCTTTTAGTGTGCTGCAATTAAACGGTTATAATATTATATAATTATAATTCAAGAATACTATTTGACGTCTCACAAATGCCAAAGATTGGAGCATTTTTTTTTGCATGTCGTATGATGTAGTAGATGAGTCCAGGCGCGGTACCTGAAGGGGTGTCGGGGCGGCAGGGGCGGCGGGCGCGCGGCGTCGCGCCGACAGTCGCCGACACACTCGTACGTGGGCTCCGCGCGCGGGGCGCCGCCTAGCGCCTGCGGACATGACACGTTATTGAAAAGAAATTATGTTTATTTCTGTAAGTATATCCTTAAAGACACATTTACACGTTAATTTATTGGTCAATATTTTAAAACTAGATGGCGCCGGCATTTCCCAGCCGACGGATCCCTAAGAAAAAATGTCAACTGGGAGAACGTTGTATTACCTTCAAAACCCCGTCGGGCACATCGCAAGACGTGTAGCTACACAGCGTGTCGGTGCCCTCGGGCAGGTCGGGGATCTCCTCGTAGATGCCCGAAGCGACCGACAGCAGCGACCGACGGTCTGATACGCTGCACAGACAAAAATATTCGTTTCGGTGATTTTTTTACTAAATTTTTTTTGGCTGCTTCGAGATGGCTCAGGAAAGATACATGTAGAACGGAGTCAAATATCTTAAAAACAAAAAAATTTAGGTGATGAATGTCATTTCTAAGGTTCCGTATTGTCCAAATGTTAAGATTTGTACTAAAAGTTTTATAAAAAAATAAAACAACAAAAATAAACAATGTTTATCATATTATAAGTCACAATTTATTCCAATGCATGACTGTGCATCACAGTACCGACTACTATTTTTTTCACACTGGGCACTCGTGGTTGGATCTGTAAGTATCACCAACCTGTACCGGTAAACGTGGTTTGAATTGTAAGTATCATTAACCTGTACCGGTAAATCAATATCTTCATGCAAGCACCCTAAGAGGCCATAACGTAGTACGGACCTGTCATCTGATGACAGAGTGGTACATACCTGTCATCGAAGGATGTGACAGACTGCGTGTTGAAGGGTTGCGCGAGCGCAGCTGTGGACAAGAGCTGTCCCGCGCCGCTGTAGCGAGACAGCTGACCCGCCGGGATATGCTTAGACTCCTGACGATAAATAGAACACAATGATTAACAAAAAAGAGAAACATAACATCATGCCCATATTACACTTCTGCTTCGACGCGAGAAATTACTAATATAATTACAATATGACAGTCGATTTTTCTTACCATAACTTTTTTTCCAAATCAAAGGTCAATTCTCACCTTAGACATGACGAGGTCTATATCATCCAGAGATACTTCTGAGGGGCCGCTGTACCAACTACTGCGACGAACATCACCTGTAACAAACACACGTTTAAATATCTTCCTATAACTCAAATATCTGTTCTGTGCATCTTATATTACGATCAGGGACCGAAACCGGCATGATCAATACGGATATTTTTAAAGGTTACCTTAAATTAAATACAACCAGTAATAATACCGATTACTGAAATGAAAATTACCTCTATCGTACACGTGCCATTAGTCAAAGGGCGCCTTCGCCTGTGTGTGTGTAACAGGTATTAAAACGGCAACCTAAAAGAGGTAACATGTTTCTTCTTCTTGGGTTACCCAGATAGCGGTAACCTTAGTCGTAGTAGAAACCAAAATTCTTCGCCGTCTGTACCGTAATTGATAAAGGTTTTCGGTCCCTGATTACGATATATACCTACATCCCACAAAAAGCAAGCTAGGATGACGATTATGCTACATTTTTGTATCATAAAGTCTTCGTAAGAACAACAAACGAGCTGAAAGTTTACCTAGGCACAGATTTTAAATAAATTCTTTGTGGAAGAATTTGGTAGAAAGTTTCAATAATATTTTAAGAAATGAAATTGTTTATTCCGTAAATAGAATATCGGAATCACTTTTACACGTGTATACTTTGCGTGTGCACTTTTACAAAAAAAATAAGCTAGATGAGGTCGGCGTTTCATCCTACCTGACTACTGTGAGAAGAAATACACGCACGAGAAAAACTCAGAGATCGCAGTCTCTTTTAAAGTCCAGACTTAATCTTAGTCAGGCCATATGAGGACGATGTAGATTAGTGTCTGAAATGGTCTTTTGAGGAAAGAACCACACAGTTTTGAGTGGACCTGTCCAGTTAGTGCAAGCATTTGTCAGTAATCGTGGATCTCAACTCGGAACTTAAGGAGTTCAAGAAGTATTGATTAATGTGTTTATGTAAAAATCTATATATATTATAAATTTAAGTCGTTTGTCGTGTCTTTTTGTCCGCTTAGTTCTTAAGGAACAGATTTTCATGCGTTTTTAAACATCATTTAGAGAATTGACTATCTAATTGAGATATTTATATAACTTAGAAACTCGACGTTGGGGCGTGTCGCGCCATCTGTAGAATGCACCACCGTGTGGAGCAGGAGCGGGTCGCTAATTATGAAATAAAAGTTAAGTACCCATATCAGTGTCACTACACTTAGGAGATCGCAGGTCTCCCTCACTCTTGCTGAGCTTGTGTCCCGCTCGCACGCCGCCGCCGCTCAGCGCCGCCCGCAGCGCGCGCGCGAGCGAGCCCGCTAGCGGGGACGAGAACTTCAGCTCGCCGGCGCCGTGGCTGAACTCACTGGAAAAGGGAATAATCGTGAATACTGTGACATTATAGTAGTTTCTTGTCATGGTGGACGTTCTAACGCCGTGGCCAAGAGCTCCACGCTCAAGCGACACGCGTCTTGCGACAGAAAATATTGTCGGAAGTCGCATCGCTCGAGGCTGTGAACGGGGTCTAACAAGCCTGAAGAACTTCTCATATCACGTTTTGGACGCTGATTTTTTCCAACCGGTTACGGACAATGAATTTATTAAAGATACAATAGACTATGAATGTTGATGTATTTTTCGGTGAAAATGCACAAATAAAATCATGCAATGAAAGCTTTTTTTTATGAATGTGTTGATAAGCGTTTGAGCGATTGACGTATAAAATTAACAATTAAAAATAAACCGATTTTAACCACCTCGGTGGTCTAGTGGTTAACCACCTGTCTCAGACCCAGCGGTCCTGGGTTCGATTCCCAGCGGGAGAAAAAGTTTATGCTCGGTTTGGTTGGTGGCAGGAATTGATCTAAGTCTGCCTGGCTAGCTACCACCATCTTATCTAAGTCGTGTGTATATTGATGTGTGTCGGCAGTTAGAGGTAAGATAGCCAGTTCCTCTGTGGTTGAGGATTCCGGGTAAAGATCGCTGCCACCTTCGGCCTGAGCATCAAATTTAAATTGAATTAAATAAATAATTTTCTTTTACTTTCTGTAGTTCACCAAGGACTACATAAGGATACATCCGACTTGATACAAAAACAGAACTGAACTTGTTGACTCGTAAACAGAGTAAAAACCTAGTAAATAAATAAATAAAATAAATAAATCATAAACATATTGTATTTTCCTAGACCACATCTGGGCTTATTCAGTTGAATCAGTGTGACGTCAATGTGTTGACAAATAAACAGTTGTAAGTAGGTGTTTACTACTCATTCATTTTAAAAACAAGTGGTCATTATAGTACTATTTATCTGGTATTATGAGACTACCTAAACATGTTGTAGTCGAAAGTAATACCATTACCAATTGAAGGCTTTGCAACCATTTCTGTATGCAGGACCCGTCTTTAATCTATTGGAAACCCTAGATACACTATAGGATAACGGTTCTCCTATGGAGAACTCAGGATGCAAGAGTGAGCGAAGCGAATGGGATTTATTTAGCTTTTCTTTTGACAGTCTTGCGCTAAAGCTACGACGCTGGCAGGAACTAGGGGGCCTCATGGATCGCGGGGCCCTGTGCACTTGCGCAGAGTGGTTAACGGAAAAGACGGCTTTGGCTGTATGCAGAATATGTCTGACTTCGTTATTCACTCAAAAAAATTAAACTCTCAGAATTATATTTAGGCCTAGACATTTGTGTGCTTGAAGTATTAAATAAATAAAAAACTTAATTGTGTACCAACATGCAAATCAAATAAAAGTCTTTCGATGGCCATAATAAACGAATTCAATTTGAAAGTGTCAATGCCTTTCTAAATTTCAACATCACGGCTCTGGGAATCAGTGCATTGTGCATTGTGCGAGTTTTATAGACTATTGTGCGTTATGCAATTTCATTTTGACCACCTAAACATGTTTATTTACTATGCCCGGAATATTTATGCAATAGGCTCACTCACCCCCTAAAAAAAATACTGCAGCATTAATTTTGAAATAAATATATGGTGTAATTGACGATTACTGTTAAGACCCTTACTATCTTTGACGAAAACACGATTCCATAAAATTTTACAAACCGAACAATACCGGTATTCAAAAAATACTTCAAATTAGATCATGTAACTTTGCATAATAACTAAACTAACTATAAAGCAGATATTTTGTTGTGTGATTTTATTGTGATATGTGTCGTCATAATAAGTTACTTTTTTCTTAATGTGCATATTCTCATTCGCCTGTTTTGTGCGGGACGGATTTGGCTATTATTAAATTATAATAATCCGAACTAGGTTTTTATGGAAAGAAAAACTGGAAAGCTTTCAAATTCGAGAAAAACTGAACATGTTTTTTTCATAGGATTTCGGTGGGGGTGGGATGTCGGGGAACAAGAAATTTCACGCGGACGAAGTCGTGGGCTACCCACGAATATATAAAACAAATTATTTTTGCAAATTCACGTTAGACGTTTTTGTTCCTTGTTGTGGCTGTAGGTACCTACCTACCATAACATTATCTTTGTTACGTAACTCTTCGTGAGAAAATAAAGTTTTACAGCATGATGTCTCAACTATACCGTTTGAACTTTGTACCTACTGTATTCAGTTTCCGTGTTATTGTGATGTTTGTTATTCTATTACACTTGTTCAATTGCATTTCTGTGATTTCAACGACTTTCAAGTTTCATAGGAATAGCTTTTAATATTTTAATGAAAAAAAACTACCTTTTTAAAATTATTTAACAATAATAAAAAGTCGAATAGGTTTTTTCAATAAATTCGCATTTTGACTACTAAAGTTTGGGCACCTAGCGCAACTCTGCACACGTGATGGGTATCCAAATCTAAAAACGAAAAAAAGAAGTTTTATTTTGGGGTCAACGACCGTTGGTAGTTTTGTTACTAGAAGTTCGAGTTGAGAAAATTGTTTTCTTTTGTTTTATCATTTCTTTCGTTTAGATACACATCTGTGGAATTTCGCTAGCTAATTTAATTTAACTCTGTATAATTATTATACAACAGAAGCCAAACTTCACACTGCTACTTAGGAAGAACGTCTATGAACGCTATGCAAGCGAGAGATAATCATAGTCCAAAGTCCACACGCGTTGCAAGCAGACATAACCGCGCCGTATAGTAGTGAATATACAGTCGGAGAATAAAAAGTTTTAGTAAGTTAAAGAAGCTTAGCGTCTGCTCTATATTTTGGCCTTCGTAGCATCAATCAATCACAGTATATTAAAAAAAACACCAACCTATCAACATTAAGAACACAAGTTCTCTTCTTATCGTCGTCAGCGAGGCGAACATCCCTTATATGATTCCACTCTAGGAAGGTGGCAAGCTGCGCACGCGCCACTATAACCCCGCCCGAAGACAGCGTGACCACGGTGTCGGCGCTCAGCCCGCACTTGCGTGACAACTCGGTCGCCACCACGCTCACCGAGTATGAGTCTTTGAGCAATGGTTCAGTGTCTGAAAGATGAACAAGCATGAGGGTGATGGGCATTTTAAATTA
Organism: Eupsilia transversa; assembly: GCA_914767815.1. Classification (NCBI taxonomy): domain Eukaryota; kingdom Metazoa; phylum Arthropoda; class Insecta; order Lepidoptera; family Noctuidae; genus Eupsilia; species Eupsilia transversa. Next base: position 1,657,695 of record OU611889.1, read on the forward strand.
AAACCTGATGTACGATAACAACACTTGTGTGTTGTGTTTGGTGAACCATTACACAAACTTATGAAGTTAATTTTGGTTGCATGATTTCAAAGAACAGAGTTTGCAAAAAAACTTCTGAATACATTACCATATAGCACAGTTTTAGGTGTGTTATCATGTGATCACACGGTTTGCATTTTGTCTTGTACTTGTGCACAAATTAGAAAACTATAGTGAACATACATTATAATATTTAAAAGAGGTAACTGGATTGTCCAACTCACTCCCATTAAAATTCTCTCAATAGTTACTTTTTTTACTTTTAGTGTACAAATACCCTCAGAAACATGAAACGAACAGCCGAATGAAATGTTATTAGTATGACAATACGCTCTGATGTATGTTATTCTAATGAGCTTACGACATTGAGGCATAGTAGACGAATAATGTGACTAATCTTACACAAAATGCAATGGACTACAGGCTACAAAATGAATGGTACTATAGGTACGTACACCTCTGCCCGATCCTTCGGGGAAACGATGCGTTAAATTATGGCAGTATAATGTAATGGTAAATATCAATAATACCCAAGGCATGTTTACATTGAACATCAATGACTCATGTTTTACAACAATGACTAAAATAATGTTTACCCAATTACATTGAAATCTTTGAAAATAACATGATTTGTTTATTTTGTATACTTCTTAGTCATAATGTTGGATCACTTTAGTTTAAAATGTCTGAGAGTTCATTATTTAATTGTTATTTTATTAATGCAAAATAAACTGTGTTTCCTTTAAACTAGGGCAAATAATGCCCAGTTGAAGAAGCACAAGATATTGCAGTTTCCAATAACCTCTGCCTGCTTTGTTGGTCTAGTGGTCGCAAGCGCTACTGCTGAGCATGAGGTCCTGGATTTGATTTGCAGGCCATGTAAAGTGTTATTGGCTTTTCTATCAGAATTTTCACAATAGCAGCCTGGAACCTGAATTGTGTTGTTATGTCTGTAATTTTTTGGTGTACATAATAAAGAGTATTCTATTCTATTCTATTCTATCGTGCCTGATTGATGACAATAGGTTCGGCCCCTATTACATGGGTCTTTAAACATAATTAGCGAAATGTGGGTGTACTTCAGCTACGACTCTGCCGAACCCTTCGGGAATTGCACGCGTGATGATGCATATACCTCTAACTATTATACATTGTCATAGCGAATCAATTTTCACGCCTCTCCCTTAAGACCTAGCCCAAATATTTTTTGGTATTCGGATAGCTCATGACCTAAAGAGGTCATGTAAAGAATATGAATTAAATATCTCGACTAATTAAAAATCCGCGAAATCTCGCGGTTATACTGGTAAGTTTTTTTCTATCTAAAATGTGGTTACTCATATATATAAAGTTACATCGTTTTAGTCAAAACGGGTCCTATTATTAAGTTGATTGCACAGAATTTAGAAGTGTACAAGCTGTAATGGGTTAGCCAAGGCCTTGGCCGCATTTCAATTGTACTGAAATGTTACAAATGTTGTCTTCTTTCTTCACAGTACAGTTCCAAACGTGTGTGTACACAATAGAAGCAAAGTTAAAGCTGGACTCACACTGAGGCGTACTGAGGTCGACTTTGCTGGTCGGTCATATAATTGCTATGAGCAAAATAATGGATGCATGCGAATTCTGCGTAGGATTCGCCACAGTCTGTGTGTACCTTAATAGATCATTGTGTAGGTATTACAATTTTAAATGGGTTTTGTGCGTATTTGCATTGAATGTTCTGACGTCAATGGTGTGGATGCAAATTTTAGGCCATGGACAGGGCGTACAGTAGGCGCATGGCGCATGTGATATGAATTTGCACCGTATGAGAGTGTCCTTATTTTATTTTTATACAATAGCAGCCTGGAACCTGAATTGCATCTGATTGATGGCAATAGGTTCGGCCCCTATTACATGGGTCTTAGACATACTTGTATATTGTCAAAACTTCTTTATGATTTTAAGTTTCACAGATAACAATTTTGTGACTGTCCTGACTAATTTTTTCTTATTTTTTCCTTCAATTATCTCAAGCAGTATAATAAAGTTTTAGAAAGTAACAGAAAGTTTAAGTAAAGATACTCGCTAAAATTTATGAGCTGAAAGTTAAAATAAAATAGTTAGTACTTTGTCCTACAATATTTCTTATCTGATTCAATCACAAATCAAAAGATGACTGTATTCCCAGAATTAAATTAACTTGGCTCCTAATTTAATTCCAGTAAGGTGTTTGGCCTTGTGGTCATCTGCATACAATACAGAAAAACATTTATATATTTCACAATTCAAAGGTTCCATTGTGTGTGATTCCATATGACGGAGGGTTTGTTGACTTGTGTTAAAAATTATGCGGGTAAAATATATTTTTAGTATTTTTTAAATATCACAGTTACAAAAGGCAGTTTTTATCATCTTTCAACCGTATTGCTTCCTGAAGTTTAGGCTCAAAAGTACAAGTGGTGTAACTTCAACAAAAAAAATCTTTTATTTAATTTGCAAGACGTATGTTTTGTGACATTTTCATAAATGCAATTTAGTTTTGTCTTTTGGGAAACATTTGTTCATAATGAAATATACCATTTCCTGGAATTTTGGTGCATGATTTCAATCAAGCATGTTCTCTTCCTCAAAAACACTAACCAAAATAAAAAAGCAGGTTTGTTCTCTTGTATTCAGATTTAAAATTACAGAAAGAACTTTGAATGTGTTTATGAAAGTTGGTTACTTATAGCAAGAAAAATATTATTGTTTATGGTAACTTAATATTACAAATTGTATTCTTTTGCATGGGAAAGTTTATGTTTTCTGTTGAACGACTACTATTCATAATAACTTTGAAGTTAGACCAGTTGTGCTTACATAAGCAACTGGTTGGTTGGTTGGATACATATGAACCATTTTCAGGTTTCTTATGTACAGTGTATCTAGGTCACATACATACATACTAATGTTTTGAGACCTCGATGTGTCTAATCATTCCTGAAAAAATTGTATTAGGTTACAATTAAATAATAAATGATTTTCAATCATTTTGACAATCATGATTCTCAGCCTAAATGATTTTTTATTTTGAATAAAATTGTGAGTAACATGGAGTAACTAAAAATAATGTGTTTAAGACTTTTGTGTTTGTTCGATGGATCACGAAATATCTCATTTGAATTATGTATCAATGTATGTGGAAATATTTTTTTTATAAGACAAATCAAGTTATTTAGTGGTTCATGAAAGTTTATATATCACAGTATTACAATGTGCAATGAGTCATAACTTTACAAAGAAGACCTTTTGGCAGAATATGTTGTCAAAATTATGGAGCATTAAGGGTAACTTGGTGATATTTTTTTTCCATTGAATTATTTGATTAAATAGGTATATATTATGTATTCATGCATACATTTAATTTAAGGGAAAAAAACAATTTCAACACAAGACAGACAGAATCAATGATAATAAATAAAAATAAATCCTACAAACAGTTAAGTTCTGTTTGGACTTTGAACAAATGGAAAATGAACAATAATGAAGGTAGACACTCACCTAATAATTTGCTCCCATTTAACAAAGCTCGGATTTTTTCCATCCAAACTTGTGTGTCATGAAGCGATTGAGCTGCTAGCAACACGCGGGGCTTTCGCGGCTCGTCTACAGAGAACACGGCGAAGGCATGCGGCCGCGTGCGAGACTTCGCTCTCTTCACCACGCAGCCTAACGGCAGCTCCACCGTACCCGCTGCAGCACCCGCCTCGCTGCAGTACACCGCCAGAGAGGCCCCCGAACACGTCGGACTCGGTCTCAAAATACACCATTGTCTTTTCCACGACTGACAATAACAAAAATAATCAATGCCACAATGTTGTGATACATACCAATGGATAAATTACACTTTACGGAACATACCTTGAAAGGATTTAAGCCCAAATTAGATTTAAACGGATACTTTAACTCCAAGTATCCGGACATCGCAAGTTTTCCGATTTTACAGTGTAAAAAACATGTCTAAATTAAATAAAGTTGAATAATAAACACGAGATGCACATGTTCAATCAAACAATATTGTTTACAAAAAATCATAGACAAACAACAAAAATAGTGATTGGTCGTTTATTTAAAATCGATAACCGGTTTTTCCCGATGACGGCAAGTGTCTATGGTTCCGAAGAAATGTGAAAAATGTTGATGAGTTTGTCCAAAATAGAACAAAATCCAAGAAAACTTACAAGGTAACAAAGCAAAGGAGAGCAACATATTTAAAAAAAAAATGTAACAATAAAATATAAAAACTTCCCGACTATTTTTACTAAGGTTCCCACCGTACCAAGCATAAAAAAGTAAAAAATGTCACGTCAATGATATGACAAATTGTCAATTTTGGTCTATGTCACTGTCATGCAAAAGTCTTTCTCTTCCATCACCTGACGGACATATTTGCAATATTACAGTGAATTTGAAATCGATTGTAACTATTTAATGCGGAATTAAAATCAAAACGATCACTAGTTACAGATAAAAACAAAAATTACATAAAAACCTTGAAAATGAAGCAACTCCTTTCAATCCTCCTCACAGTGTGTACATTTTCATACGGACTGTCTGCAGTCAATATCCCTGAGGAGGAAGTTGGAAACGGCAGATATTCTATCGAGGGTAAAGTATTTCCACCCGAGGATCAAGACCTAGGACCATGGCAAGTTGAAACACGAATTCATGTAAATGGTGGTGAATACATAGGCTTTATCAGAGGAGACGGAACATTCGTGATACATAATGTGCCCTCGGGTTCATACGTTGTTGAAATTATAAACCCTGACTACATGTATGAGCCAGTCAGAGTAGAGATCAACTCTAAGGGCAAGTTCAGAGCCAGGAAAGTGAACTACATACAGACGTCGCAAGTCATCCAGGTGCCATACCCATTGAGACTTAAGGCTCTGTCAAAATTCAGATATTTCCAGGTCAGGGAGCAATGGCGATTAACAGATTTCTTGTTCAACCCAATGGTTATCATGATGGTTCTGCCACTCCTGTTCATCATGATTTTACCTAAAATGATGAATGACCCTGAGACCAAGGAGGATTTGAAACAGATAAGCAACTTGGCAAAAATGTCGGAAATGCCTGAAATGTCAGAGATGTTTACGTCATTGTTCAGTGGTGGTGCTGCGGCCAAAGCCTCTGCTTCTAAAGCTAAACAAGTTAAAAAAAGGCAGTAGCATTGTGCTAGTCCAGTTATTGATAAGTATTTATGATCAATAAGTTTATTGATATGTATTGTATAGTGATGTAAAAATTAAATAAATTTGTTAAATGAACTATGTTTATAAATATTTCCTTGTTGTATGACTAGGTAGATGATGGAATGCTAATGTGTCACTGTTGAAATTGTTTCAATGGCACGTTATAAAAGATTCATTGTCATGCATGAATCAAGAATTCAAAATTGAGATCAAGAATCATTGGGATCACTGTTTGATACCATCATTCCCTTTGCTCCTTATTATTTTTATTGACATGAGGAATAGGATACACATGAGGGCCGCCATGGCCCATGCACGATGGTCCACTACCAGGAAATAAGTGCGAAAACCATACCCCCTAACATAGAATATACACATGAGGAAACCAGGCTGTCCTAGAACCAAAAATTCGAAGACATGTGATATCTATCAACCAGTGCTGGATCCGTATGGTGAATTACAGACATCTCACCAAGAGCAGGCCTGTGTCCCAGCCGTGGCAACATTATAGGCTAATTTATGCTACCCTACCTTACTCGAAGCATTTCATCACACCCTCATTGCTGTAGGCTGGATCGTTTCCATTGTTAAAGACAAATTTCAGTACGAAATGTAATTATTGCATAAAATGTTGTAGAGTGCAGACTTATAAGATACACTAAGTTTCATTTGTCCAGCTTTTATACTTTGAAGTTGGAGCTAATTCATACCTTAGTTGATTTCATCAGTGTCTGACTCACTCACTCATCAAAAGGGCACTTCCGAAAGTCCTAGATGGCTGTGGTATGCAGACTAGGATTTATTTGCACACAAACAATTTTTTTTTAAGAAATAATAATTGTATGTAATTTTCATGATTTAGTTGCAAGTGCGTAGTTCTTATGGATAAATAGGTATACCTATTGCGATCTCTTCCAGGCTTATAAAATGGAATTGGAAAAGAAAAAAATGGTTTATACCAAAAATGCATTTATATTTATACAAGAAATGCTTCTTGTGACCTACATTTTTAGGGCAGTTATGGCAATATTTCTATCTCCTACATTCTATACAAAAACATAAGAATAAAACAAACAGATATTTTCATAAGGTTTTATTTGGAAATAAATCTATGACAATAAACCACTCTCCTACTCTACAGAGAAGCTTTGTAACAACTTAGGAAGATATTACACACAAATACATAAAGTAAAAAAATCAGTCATTAGTAATTTGGACGGAAACTACTTAAGTAACATGCTCACATTGACTTACAGACATGAGATTCATTTTAATTTTATATCATTATATATTTTTTCCTTTGTTGGCAATTTTGGACGGGACATTTTTGTACATAATGTCATAATATCTAAATGCTATCGAATATATTTGATGAATGTGGCACTACAATACATAAACATAAGAAATAAATAGGTACTCTCAGTTACCACAATACAAAAACTTATACTACTAATTAATTATATAATTACAAATCAATGTATATTTTTCATTAAAATATTTCCAATAATTCTTAATTCCTTATATTGTCTTTTGATAATAAGGCATTATGATTGACATTTTTGATACATTATTGCTTGGATTGAATTTTAAACAGTGTGCAGTTGTATTTTTTTTCCTTCTTGACCTCGATCTCGATGGAATGCGATACTATCTGATAAACTATTTCACATGATGTGTCTGTCAATACCAACCTAGTCAACATTACTAGAATTTTATAATATATTCATCAGACAATATACTTTATCTTTTACATCTGCACATATTTATTTTCAAATACTACATAGACTTAAACTTAAAATATTTACATACAATATCTGCACATTGCCTTCATATAAAAATATTCGAATCAAGGCAAGGACGCATTTTATGCTATTTATCATCACAAAATTTTCTCTCTTTCCAAATTGATCCAAATATGTTGTAGATTTCGATATGTATGGTTTTCGATTTAGATTATGGATTAGTTTGTACAAGACATAGAACTAAAATCAGGTAAGATTAAAAGTAAAATAAAATGCTGACAGCACCCAGGAGAATAGAAACCGGGCATGGTATTGAGATTCCTAAAAAGTTACACCAATAAAACTATGTAAAGAGATACTAAATTAATAATGGATGAAAATATAAACAGATTACCTATAACATGATTAAAATTAATCATACAATTATTTTTCAATACAAACAGTACAAAAAGTGGGTTTCTCGAATATAGACATGCATCGTGAGTCTAGAAACAGTCAAAAATCAGATCATTTACTTTGAATACTCTGATACCTGGGCATCCTGCTGGCACTAATCGTTAGAAAGATTCCTATGCCTTTTCATCTTTCTTCTAGTAGATTTTTATCACTCTGTCACTGAGGTATTTGGCAGGGCATTAAATACTCACTAGTAGATGCACGCGACACCGCGATACACGTCTATTTTAAGACTTAAACTACGATGAACACTTCTTAACTAATACTAAATCATGGAATGAAGAAAGGAATCATGGTTACGGGGTCCCCTTCACTTCGTCATGGAATGGGGAGAGATTTCAAAGTTTATAAATGGCGGTATAAGAAAGGTAGCACTGGAGGCAGTCGGCCACGAATTTGGGGTTGTGGCATTTGTTTACTAAGTGTTATTGTACCCGATTGGTCATAGGCCATTGTCTGAATATCTATGTATTACCTGCTATAGTGTTTATACAAGATATGCCAATTGGCACAGTATAGTACCGAAGATCCACTCCGCAAAATCATTGAAACAAATGCGACTCTTGCTACGACACAATAAAGTGCAATTCAGGTCGCACAGCGCTAATTAGCTAGAGTTATATTCACCCAGAAGTTGCCTGAACTCTTATATCTTCTGACTACGTTACACTCACTGAATTGGCCCGACAAGAGCCTGCCGCGTACTTGGAGCTTCATACCTAAAATGCGTAGTGCGCTTTCAGTACTATTCTGTGCTATTGGTAACAAGCATCATAAACCTATTATTATAAATCATTTAAAAGAAACAAGGCAATTTACTGTGTACGTATGATACGGATTTTAAGCTTGTTTTTTCCTTATACTCTTACAAGGCCGTTGTTAAGATATACAAAGCGTTATCCTTAAAAATAAATTGGCTGCGTGTACAAGTTTTCTGTAACATTTTGTTTACGCACATTATAGGTCCGTCTTTTCATTATAATATACATATAAACTAATTTCTAAACGGTGGTTGGTACGGAACATACTATAATATAGATATATGAACATACCAGATTATAGCTGCACAAAGCAATAGTCACTCTTGCATATAATACTTATTTAATAGATGCCAGATGTCATGAGAATGACCTAAATAGAATTTTCATTCATTTTCGTCATAAACATATTTTTCAATTTTATAAGACTAAAATGGTGTATAAAATAGCTGCAGATTGTTTTACAAAACTAATAATGTATGTATTTACTTAAAATAATTATATCTTTCTATTTCTGATAGCAACCATGCCTGTCTTTTATATTATTTAAAAGTTTGATACATATTAATAAAGCCAATGAATACTGGTATTACTTCAAACATTCATAGATAACCGGTACAGTTATTCCTTTTTTTATTACTTAAAAACAATAATAATCATAATAAACTAATGTCATTTTCTGTAATTTTAGTCGCTCATGAGAATTTGTTATTCAGTAATTGTATATATACTATCTACATTCCTATGGATGCATGCTTCTTGCAATCGTAAAATGGCTGATTTACAGAATGACTCAAGGTTATAAAAAATTGATACCTCAAGATAATGGACGATCGGCGTATGCTAATATACTATACGCCAGTACTCGCACCAGGCACGGTCATTAAATGTGAGAGCGAGACGACACAACTATCTCCGGGTTTCAAAAATCCTGTACTAAATAATCTTTCGTCCTACTCGTACTTTTTATGACCGCAGCTGTGGCGTTAAGGGTAGAGCTAGACGTCTGTTGTCTATTATGTAACAGATATTTATCACTGGGAAATAATTTATACCAATTCAATAACTAATGAAAATAGGTTTATGGTACCTAAAATGAGTCATTCTATAAACAAACCACAAAGTTTTGGTATTCTATTTTCCATAAATCTTTTACAAAATTGATTGCTTATTTTATAACAAACATACCTATGAGATTCCGTAGAGATTCATTTGCGGTCGTAAGTACCGTGTGATCGTTATAACGACGGCTATGAGGAGTAGTGGGGTGGCGATAGTTGTTCGTAAGGCGTTGTTGTATATCGCGCAGTACGGACATTGTGAGGAGCCGCACACTTCGCAAATGTTCAGGAGGTAAGTCGGTAGCGCGTCGAATATGCTCTCGTTGAAGCGTTCTGTTGAAGAAAGTGATTTGTTTATATTCTAGTTTCAAGATCGAGCATGAGTTTTTTTTTTTTAACCACAACGGCGATGCTCTTAGCCTGAATCTCACTTGATGGTAAGTGATGATAAAGCCGAAGATGGAAGAGAGCTTCACCCGAATCCTCAACCACAGAGGAACTGGCTATCTTATCTCTAACTGCCGTAACACAACAATGCTGCTAACATTGTTTTTATGGCTACAGACTTAGATAAGATGGTGGTAGCTAGCCAGGCGGACTTAGAACAAGTCCCAACACCAACCAATTTACATAAAATCATATATTTCTGTTTTCCTCTCTGGTAACCGCACAATGTTTTTTTAGAGGAGCTCATCGTTATCTAATTAGCAAGATAGTAGCGGGGCTGACTGCGAAGGGTGAACCAACACTTTAAATATCACCTCTTGTGGAGGCTATTATAAATGCACCCATTTTATAGACTTATTGAAGTTGAACAGATTGTCAGTAATGATGGAATGTAGATAACTATAAGTCATAAAAAAAATAAAAAATGTATAGACAATGCAATTTGGTTCTATTAATTAGTTCAAAGTGTGTTGTATAAACATTAAACATATTATATGTAGTTACACTTTCTATCTTATTCCATCCAGGCCATAAGGATGAAGAATAGAATACTTACCGGGTGCATAGTAGTCGTAAACACGCATGGGCAGGTATCGAGACATGTTAGCCACCGGGAACCAGCGCTCGATGGTGAAGTTCACACACGTCGGCTCTTCAGACAGCTGTATACACAATATGTTACATGTTATTAAGTTACATCACTGCTGCAGCGTTTTTTAGGTTGTAACTATCGTCGCGTACTAAGATTTCTGGACCCTGAAGGCACTTAGCAAAACAAGGAAGATGAAAACAGAATGTAGAGGAGTAGCTTCTGCCCGCGACTTCGAACTCGTGATATCTCGGCCCCGGACCCACCGCATCGCTGCGCATCACCCGCTCCATTACTTAGTTTTTGCTTAACGTTCTTTCTGACTTTTTTTCCTTAGCTCGCGTAACGTGGTGTTAGAATATTACCTTCAAAGACGTATCAAATGCAAAAATATATTTTCCACTGGCTAGTAGTTCCTGAGATAAGCGCTTTCAAATAAACAAAAAAAAACATAACATCACGGCTTCTTTCCCCGAAGAGGCTCTTCTTTTCCTGTTAGGCAGAGGTGTACCTATAGTACACCCTCATTTCACCAGTTATGTTTAAGTCCTATGTAATAGGGGGCGAGCCTATTGCCATCAACCGGGCACAAATCCAAACTCCGGGCTAATACTTAGAAATTCCAGATTGAAAAACCCAATAACACTTTGCCCGCCCTGGGAATCGAACCCAGGACCTCATGCTACGCAGTAGCGCTTGCGATCACTAGACCAACGAGGACCTTTATTAAGTACGTATTAAAGATTACTTTATAGGATAAAATAGAATATATTCATAACTGGCGAAATGTGGGTGTACTATGGGTGGGCCTCTGACTAGCCCTTCGGGGAATACAGGCGTGATGTTATGTGTTAAATAAAGGAAAATTAAGTGAATTCTACAAAGAGGGTAGAAATAAGACAGGTTCAATACTCGACCGTGGCGAAGTCTGTGTGATAATGTTTAAATTAACACAGAAATGATTTATATTTTCTAGCACTTGACAGGAATAGTTGATTAGCTTAGTTTGTTAATAATATACGTACGTAGTCGAAGTAGAACAGTATCTTGGTGGGCAGATACTTGGCCCGCTGCAGCGTGGGCACGCGCCGGCTCAGCACGTAGGCGTCCAGCTTCTGTTGCTGGATCATGTAGCCCGTCGGCACGCCCACCTCCAGCACGGCCATGCCCGAGCGCGGAGACTCTGACGCCAGCGTCCAGCTGGGCAGGAGCAGATCAAACTTCATTTATTTACCCGTAATATTTTTAACGAAACTCTTTTGAATTAGTGGAATTTTCGTTTGGGACTGTCCATGGAGTTTCTTGTTCGCGCTTCCCCATACAAACCTACTACGCTTGAAACTAGGAATGGGTAATTCGCTCATCTTTGTGACTGACCGACTCCTTAATAATTCAATAAGTGCCTGTAATTGGTTTAATTGAAATAAATGCTTGAATTAGTTGAAGTACAAACTGACCTGGCACATCCTTGAAACTCGATGTGCGACTGATTCCTCCCGTAGAAGTGATGCGAGGAGAGCAGCGAGAAGCAGTTGAGGGGGGGCGGCGTCTGGAAGCGCTCGATGTCCACGTTGTACTGCACGGACATCTGCAGGATCGCGTAGCCCGCGCCGCGAGCCGTCACCTTCACCGTGCCCCAGGCTTCCGGGATCTACATACAATCATAATTATGTTACCATTTTGACAACGACTGTGACTTGAACAAAATTGCAGGTATTATTGGCAATTTTTTTCGCGCAAAAGCAAATAAAATCAGACATTCCGTGCATTTCAGACACCATCTACTTAAAAAAATCTTAAAAATTATTTATAAACTCATTCACTGATATATAACGTCTTTAAGCCGCTAGGCCTAAAAGCTAGAAATTTCGCACAAGAGTACCTTCATAATGATGGTGAGCACATAGGAAGGATTTTTGAAAATAAATCCCCTAAAGGGGTTAAATAGGGAGTGTAAGTTTGTGTGGAAGTTCGTCATTTTTGACGATGGGAAATCCCATGAGACATAAGACTTGCATAAATATTCAAATCACTTCGTAAATGATGACTCTGCGTTTAAGAAATTTAGGAAATGGGGTAATGTTTTTAGCCAATGGATATTTTTCTGGAATTTTGATTTCTTCTGCGGATGCGCATGATTTGAGTTTGGTTTAGCACTCAAATATGTATTGCATAAAGACACTAAGCTTTGATGTCCTGTCATTTGGAACAAGCCGAATAAAGTTTCGTAGACTTCTGTTCGGTTTTGAAGTCATAAAGTTGTAATGTTTTCAATAATTGAATCAAACTCACGTCAATAAACTGCATGACGGCGAGGTTGTCGTTCCTGACGTGCAGCGTGCGCGTCTGGCCGGCCAGCGCCACCGCGTCCACGCTCACCGTCAGCGACGACACGTCGCGCAGGCGCTTGCGGTTCGTGTACTCGATGAGCGCGCGCAGGGCTATGTATGTGTCCTGGGTACAGACAAATAATTATAAATATCAATTCTTCTACTTAGGTTACATTTAATATGCAAGCATATGCAGCAATTATATATTTATCTTACTAAAAATTAAGTTTATGTGTATAATACATACATTTTTAACTGAGATATAGCATAGAAATCTCGATATTTTGACATGTTAAAAAAGTATGAGGAACAGGGTGTAAAATTTACTCATACTCCACAGAAAAAGGGGGATCCTCCAGACGGGTGTCGTGTCTGGTGGGCTACTGCCCGACGATAGATGTCGGGACGTTGTATACTAGGTGGAGACGACGATACAACAATAAATTAAACTGCGTATATCTAATGACGTTCCCAGTCTGCATATGAAAATTCAATCAAAGATCTCCAATCGTTTAGTTACTATAGCTAGTCAAAGATTGGCAAAACCCATAGTCGGCGCAACACTACTATTTAGTTTGTTAGAAAAAATCACTTTTTTAATTTAAATGATAGGATTTATTTGATAGTTTCTCAATACTAATATGCATTATTATTGCCAGTGTTTTCATGTATTGTTGTATTGTCGTCTCCACATTGTATATGCCGGTCGCGCGGTGACCTCAGTTTGCACGATGCAAGATTTTGCGTGACATAAATGAGATGCGTAGTTCACATGTGGCGATGTTGATGCCGCCACAATGTCATTGCACCCACTTGAAACAAGGACGGGTCGCTCGCTAGGAAAATATAACTATGTTCTGCGTATATAAACCACAAACCTGCGTAGAAGCCCATCCGCCATCATGCAGCCTCTGCGAGTTGAGCCACATCACGATAGCCTCGTTGTTGTCCTGTCAAAAGACAAATCATTTATATCAATTAGATTATTCATCAATTACTTAGTAACAAGTAACATGTGCAGGAAGATGATGATGATTCATCAATTATTATTTATTGGCACTTTTTAAAGTTATAAAGGGGAATAACATTTGACTAATCTACACGCAGGTCAGGCGCACTTCGCATTCTGATCTTTTTGTATGCACGTATTTTTGTGTTAAATAACCCCACTTTAGTTTCTTTTTTCTTTATAAATAACCGAAATTTACATACATTATAGAGAAAAAATGATTTCTATTTCTATTGTGTAATGAAATCAGTGTGTGAGTGAAACAGAGCACATACCTGATGGTCCATACACGCGAGTAGCGCGTATGCTGTGGCCGCGATGTTGTTGGAGTCGTACTTGTACGGCAGGCGAGGGAGCAGGAACGGCTTCTGATTCTCCATCTTGTATGGGGGCTGGGGGACCGGCTCCTGGCCCCAGTAGCTTAGACCGCCTGTGGGTGATAGTTGGGTACACATCGATGAATACAGGATGTCCACTCGAATAACTTTGACGGCACGCTTGGCGCAGTGGTTAAGCGATTGACTGCTGTCACGGGTTCCATTCCCGCACAGATCAAATAAATTTAAACACACACACAGCCAGACCCGGAACATCTACTTGTAGGTCATACAAAGACCTACAAGTAGATGTTCCGGGTCTGGCTGTGTGTGTGTTTAAATGTTTGTAAACTCACCCACAATACAGGAGAAATTCCTAGCGTGGGGCAATGTTTAAAAAATAAAAAAATAAGACTACAATTTTAATTAAAATTTGAGAAAAAGTTTATTGAGGGTTGATGATTCACGCTTCTAGCAGGCGCCGTCTTCACTAAGTATCTTACCTTCATATCTCTGCCGGCGCTTCAACAGCCTGTAAGCATGTTCGGAGCTAGGCGCCTTGGCGTGCGTGAGCGCATGCGCCACGAGCGCCAGCGCGTAGGGCGAGCCGCACTCGTCCAGCAGGCGCAGGTGACGCTCCAGCCAGCGCACGCCGCGCTGCTGGGCCGACGACACGCGCGCGCTAAGGCCCTGGCCGGAGAACGTACCTTAGTATTATGTTAGCTCAGTCTACCTATTTATTGGTCATGGTCAAAATCAGAACCCAAGAACGTAGCCATTACAATAGTACATTATTCACTAAGGGGATAAAGCAATGTCTTAAGTCACGGGCGCTAAATTGAATCCCGAACGTAACGAAGGACCCCAGGATAGCTCCTGAGCAGAACAAGGGAGCTCTGTATCAACTCAGGAGTTGGCGAAGCGAGGGCGTTAAGACTAGAATTCTGAGTGCAGAGGGATTCAAGCTCGCCCAAGACGAAGACACTTTTATCCCTTATGAGAATACTCTACTTTTCGCACTTACTGCGAGGTCATAAAAACCAATTCGATTTCGAATTAGTAGCTTATGCAACTGTTAAATAACCGGAAAATACCTTGTCTGTTGCAATTTCATACACAACTTTATCAAAAATTTATGCAATTTCATCTAAACTTATAAAATAAAATCGTAAATAGGACGCCCAAAAACATTAGAATAATACGCGGTGGTACGCACCACAGCAACCGATCAGCTGTTACGATGACATGGCGCCATTACCGCCATAGATAATGTAGAAACAGCGGTTGGACAAATCTAGTATCTATGCACATTATTCTATAATTTTAGAGTTGACCATACACTGGAAGCCATCATTTATCTCTATATAGGGTGGCTGGTAATTAGTGACCGATACTTAAACACGTGATTTTACCAATCATTATGAACTACTTTCATTAAGGGTGGATTTTTGAGATGGGGCAGCAAGGGCAGCTACCTTACCAGTTGTAGCTACAGGAAAATGGTCTTGGAGACTGTCCTTAACTTTTTGAGAAATTTTGATCTGCATTCACAGATTTTGAAAAAAATGTACAGTCAGCCAGAAAATGGGCAGTATATAAAAACTTTTTTTGATGTCAATCGATCCTGTTTCTTATAAGGATCAAAAACCTCTATTGGACGAACTGAGCTTTGAGTACTAGAAAAGTCAGAAATCGCAAAAAACTTTTCCCATACCTTTCATAGGCAATGAGACAAATGCAGACAGATCATAATTTCTCAAAAAGTTAAGGACAGTTTCCTAAGACCATTTTCTTGTAGCTAGAACGGTTGAGGTAGCTGCCCTTGCTGCCCCATCTCAAAAATCCAACCTGTATTAAAAAAAAATCTTTCTCATTCAACAGGATGCTGAACTTCTGATATCGACTCTGACGTTTTAAAATGTGGAATATTGAATAAGTTTTTAGCCATAGGTGCTATTTTCATGGTTTTGAAAACTTGATCACTAAATCGCCGGTGTTTTCATTTACAAAAATTATTGGTCTGTGAAAGCCAAGCATGACAAATTAACCAAATGTAGCGAATTCTTGATTCTGGTCTATCTAAAAAGGTCAGCACAATGCTCTCGAAAAATGGGTTTTCAAATGAGTAAACATTATCTTACCTCTCGTACTCCAATATCTTTCAGATTCTTGACAGTTTCCAAAGTGATGACCACTTGCGCAGTCAGTGTGATGTTACGCTGCATTATTATTGAGTTATTTACCTGGCAACAAGATATACTTTATGTAAAACTGAAACCTAGAAATGCACATAATATAAATCTTTGAGAGAATAATATGATATCGACAGGCGTCAGATGGCTTTTCCTTTAGTAGTCGGGTTAAGGAACACTAAGCCCAGCTGACATTACAGGCGCAACGCATTTTCATACAAAAAAAGAGCTTTGCGGCGCCTGTAGAAATAAAATGAATTGCGGCTCGGCCCCCTAACGCGGCCTGTAAACCATTAAAGACTAAACTTTAATGGTTTGCTGAGACTTCTGTGTCAGCCTACTCAATTCAACTTCAACTATTTATTAGCTTTTGTGGAAGAGAATTTTCCCAATATTATATTGTCAAGTCTCAGCATGACAGATTGAACTTTTAATTTAAAAAAATATTATAACTATTAATTAGTCTCTTTTAAGACTAATTCTATTTACCCTGTTTTCAGAAACTAGAGTTGTTGTCACAGCATTTTAGTAATGTTTAAGTATAAATGAATAGTTTTCCAATCTTACTTCGACAGCGCTCGGGTCGTGCCAGCCCGCATGTCCGAAGTTCTCTCTGTACAGGGAGCTGTTCTTGGGCACCACGATGGTCGAGTTGTCGTTCCTGTTGGGCAGCCACGTCACTTCGTAGAACGCACCGTCCGGCGTCTGATGGTCCAGCATCCACGACACTGCCATTGAAATCACCTGCAAGGATGAAAAAATTAGGGGAATTGTACATTATAATATTTACGACCATTTACAAAGTAATGAACTTAATTTGGTGATAAAGGTTAAAAAAAACATAAAAATCAACCAATTTCGAAAATAAAAACTAAATTTCATAATCCATAATAATTTAGATACCTAGGAATATTGTCTGTTTGTTAAGTATGGGTATATAAGTTATTTTAAAGTAGTTATTCACCTCAGGATCGATGTATATGAAGTTCTCCCACTCGTTGAACGATGCGTCTTGGAATATCTTAGCGCAGAATGACGTCAACCAGACACTTGATGCTGATTGGTTCCTGATATGAGAATAACAAGAAGAATGTTATAGTCACAACATTTTAAAATATTTATATTACATGTTTTTTTTTTAAAGTACGCCTGTTCTAGTACTCTAACTTCTGTTGGTAATTCTTCCTGCTAATTTATTACAATACACTTTTTTGTTTTATTATGCAGAATATGTTGCGTTCCTTTTTATTTTTTAACACATTTATATAGTAAAGTGTATAAGTATATAAAGTGCGTGTGATTAAATGTAAAAAAAAAAGAAGAATAATGTGACATCTACCAACCGACACTGGACCCGCGTGGTAGTATACAGCCCACTCCCGAAGAGAGGAGACTTGTGTCCCAGCATAGCAGTGGGAACATTATAGGCTCATTATGTAAATTTAACCGCCTCTGTGGTCTAGTCGTTAGACCACCTGTCTCAGACCCAGAGGTCCCGGGTTCGATTCCCAGTGGGGGCAAAATTTTCTGATCGGTTTGGTTGGTGGTAGGGCTTGTTTTAAGTCCGCCTGGCTAGCTACCACCGTCTTATCTAAATCTGTCGCCATAACAACAATGTTACCCGCATTGTTGTGTTCCGGCAGTAAGAGGTAAGATAGCCAGTTCTTCTGTGGTAGAGGATTCCGGGTGAAGCTCGCTTCCACCTTCGGCCTGATCATCACTTACCATCAGGTGAGATTCAGACCATGAGTTTCCCCATTGTGGATAAAAAAAATATGTATTATCTTTATTTCCTTCATATAGAAACGCGTACCGGAAAATGCACCGTGGGTAGGCTCCCCAAGGTTTACTGGTGACCTGATCAAAGTCGCGGAAATACGCTGGATGCAAGAAGCACAAGACCGGTCGATGTAGCGAAGCTTGGGGAGGCATTTTGTCCAGTGGAAGTCATTGGGCTGAATGAACACGACGATCATTTCATTCATTCTGCCTAGCCTTTTCCCGACCATGTTGGGGTCGGCTTCCAGTCTAACCGCATGCAGCTGAATACCAGTATTTTACATGGAGCGACTGCCTATCTGACCTCCACAACCCAGTAACTGGGTAATACGATACCCCTTGGTAAGACTGGTTGTCAGACTTTCGGGCTTGTGACGACTCGTAACGACTGTCAAAGATCCACAAATGACAGCCGGGACCAACGGCTTAACGTGCTTTCAGAAGCACGGAGGAGTCTCGGTATGTAACGATGGTCACCCATCCACGGACCAACCCCGACAAGCGTAGCTAATCCTGATGGATCGGCCCGTGCGGCTTTTATTACTTAGCCACGAGCTCCTCATAATGAACACGACGATATTACTCACCAATCACTTCGGAACAAGCTGAATGATCCGTCAGGTTTCATGAAGGACAGCTGTCGCTGGTACAGTATGTTCATGTGGTTGAACGCGTCTCGCTCCAGCGTCCTGTTGCGTTGGTTGATCAGACGCATGTACAGCGTCAGGTACATGTTCGCCGCGAAACTGAACATGTTCTGTTCGGCCGAGTCCTGTGGCGGATATAAAATATGTTGTAAACTCGGTAATTTTTACCCAAAAACGGCGGAAAGCGCTCAATTATCAATGATGGATTTACAGAAACAAGCAGGGGTTATTAAATCTGGCCGAATTAATGCAACCATGTTACAACTATATCATGTTGGAACTAAATGTATTGATTTTACAAAATGTGCCGAATTCGGTAACTGCGAAATTAGACTCTATTTCTTTCTTGAAAATTATAATATTGAAGAGATTGTGATATTTTGACATAATAATTAAGAATGTGAATAGTTATTTATGTAACTGTTCTATAATAAGGGGTATTAAAACACTAATGTGGGTATCATCACATGATTGTTTTAATACCTAATTATGTACAGTTGCATACAAGACTTTATCTAAACCCATGATATGAATTCTCTATAAAAGTTACTGAAACAGTTAGCTTATTGCCAACATTAAAACAACAAGTTACGCCTTTACGTAGCCCTCACTCGCGTGACGTGACGTGACGCGACAACGTGTGTCATGTGTCGGCGCGGGGGGCAGCAGGTGACCGGGTAGGAAGGGAAGGGAATGGGAAGGGATCCAACAAGCATAGGAATTGCATAATTAAATTTGGTACAACATTATAACAATAAGCTAACTGTTTGTTTTCAGCATTGGCAATAAGCTAACTGTTTCAGGAACTTTTATAGAGGATTTATAGCATGGGTGTAGATACAAACTTATATAGCA
Organism: Eupsilia transversa; assembly: GCA_914767815.1. Classification (NCBI taxonomy): domain Eukaryota; kingdom Metazoa; phylum Arthropoda; class Insecta; order Lepidoptera; family Noctuidae; genus Eupsilia; species Eupsilia transversa. The sequence continues at coordinate 1,677,138 of OU611889.1, forward strand.
CCGCAAAAAAATAATCTCACTTTTGTTTATTCACAAAAATGTGATCCTAAAAATTGTTCACAGTTTATAATAGTAACTTGGTGATTTATCATATCACGACTAAAAGATTCCCTCACCATCGGCAAGTGCAGCAAGCTGGTCGCGTTGACCGGCATGGTCGGGAACAGAGGTCCCACCACGTCGCCCACCACAGAGATGCGCGCCCTGTTGGAGCCGAACACGTAGTAGCGGTCCACCTCGTACGGGATGACGGGCGTCTCCGTGACGTTGACGTGCATGTACTGGAACACGTACGCGCGGTTGGACAGGTCCAGCAGGACGGACTGGTGACGCTGCTGCGGGATGCCGTCCGGCTGGGGGAGGAATTCGATGGTTTATTCGTGTACGTAAACTGTTGTGACTGGAACTGATGGCAAACATGTGAAAAAATCATGGAAGCTAGATAATTGAGAAAAATATCCTTCAATAATTTAGAACCTTTAGACTTGTATGAGAAGTCTTTGAAAATTCTGACTTCCCTAATACGAGGTCCTCGAACCTCAGTTGGTTCGATAAAGTTTTTTCATCCTAATAAGACAAGATCGATTGGCATCAAAAATAGTTTTTGTCAAAATGACCCATTTTCTTGCTAGCTGTTTTTTTCAAAATCTATGTACGGCATCAAAATTTCTCAAAATAATAACGACAGTCTTCTGAGATCGTTTTTCTGAACTACAGCGGTTAAGGTAACTACCTACCCTTACTGCACTCTCCCAGTTTATTTTATTTTATATATCTCATGGTTGTGACAAGGCTTCTCGAAAATATATATCACATTTATGGGTATAGACTGCTACAAGGATATTTTGGCGCATTAATGACATTGACCAGGGGGCGTGGGGGGTGTCACAGAAATTGTTTTGACAAAACAAGATAGCGGCGTTAGTTCCGATTTCAGCCACGCGTCACAATAACCTTGTAGCGTTTGAAACGCGGGGTAATAACGTGTTGTCGTCATCGCGTGTATGAGCCCTACCTCCACAAACATCTTCTTGACATAGTGGTGTTGTCCCATGAGCGTGGACGCGTGCAGATGCACGTGGATGTGTCCCAGGCGCGTCGGCACGACGGGCACGTACACTGTGGCCGCGTCGCCTGACGCTATGTACACGAAGAACTGGTGCTCGCCGAACGATGTGCGCGGGTTGTAGGACCGGACCTGTGGACAAGTGCTGGGTTACTAAAAGTACAAGGCAGAGTTAGGTGATGGAACTAATGACAAGAATATCTGACGGCCACATCAGAATGTCAATTCCTGTATTTAAAAACGTCCAAAATCTAGTCGCAATCTCATCTCAGCGATAAAGAATGTCAATTTTTTTTTTCAAAAATGTAGATTAATTACAGGTATTTTTGACAGAGTGAGATTAGAATGCGACCTAAATAATGGAATTACCCCTCTGAGAACACACAGATCATGTGTGAAATGAAATGAAATTGTTTATTCTGTAAATAGGATATCAGAATCACTTTTACAGGACATATTTAAAATAAAAAACTAGATGAAGTCGACATAGCCTGACAAGGGTCAGTCTCTTTTAAAGCCCAGACATAATCTTGGTCAGATCATGTGAGGACAATGTAGATTAGTGTCTGAAATGGTATTTTGAGGGAAAAACTCAAATCTGTATTGAGTGGTCCTGTGCAATCAGTGCATGCAATCATTTGTCAGTAATCATGTATCTCAACAAAATTATACTTAGCCATGTTTCATTTTCTTATTATACTCACAATGCCATTCTCCTCGACGTGCACGAACTTGTAGTCGGGCGACGCGGACAGCACGACGACGGCCTCGATGTCCTGCGGCTGGTAGTTGAACACGATCACTCGCAATCCTACTTGCTCGCCTTGACGACACTGCTCGGGACCCTCCACTTTTATGAAGAATGGTAGGACGCCGATGTACTGAGTAAACAAGAGAACATAACATTTCATTACAACATTTTAAATATTTTATTTCACATAAACCTACATGGGCACTTATGAAACGTCAGAAGCTAGGTGCACGGTTCCAATTCGTATATATATCAAAATTATATACCAATTGGAACCAAAATTCGTATAGAATCAAACTTCGTGTATTAAAGGCAGAGAATTAGCACTTTTTGAACATCAAAAGGTACGATAGCCCTCACTTCAACGCCGGCCCCAATGTTAATGATCGTAAGTACTTACGCGTTTAGGTTCAGTTAACATGCCTAGACCAAGGCTGGGTGACATACTGAATGCTGACACTATCCAGTGGGCTGGTATCTGCAACAATATAGAGCATTTTAACAAACTTCAAACATAACTTAAGTAATAGTACAAAAAATAAGGCAAAAGAAAAAAGGTGGAATCATACTATTTGAAGTACTAGCTCCAAAGAAAATTTCGAAGCTGAAAACTATTCAGCGACAAGCACAGAGTATCCAATAAACTATCTTACAATTTTTCTTGCTTGCCTGTTAACTATGAATTTAATAAATATGATTAATTCCAAAATAAAATCTTTATTTCACGTACGCTTCATTTCAAGGGGACTTGTTGATAATTCACATGGCCTTTTTTTTTGGAGGAGAAATCATCAAATAACTTCTCCCGCTCTGGGCGGGGCGGGAGGGCGTGTCAGACTCTTACTGACTAAAACCCACCCGTGTTCCTTCAGTTGCCTGTGTGTTGCCAGGGGCCACGGTATCGCTTTCGGACTTTCCCGCAACCTGCGGTGCTAACATCTCTTTGAAGCGCGCGTGTAACACACCACTCCGTGGAGCCGCGCCTGCTCCTTATCGGGGGCGAGCTATCCACTGCAACTCACATGGCCTACGTCTTAGGTGTACAAGACGTACAGTAGCATACCAGTAGTAACATACCTGCGGCACATCCACAGTGAACACGTATCGCCCGTGTGGCCCGATGTTGACGTCACGCCACAGCCACACGTTGTCGTACTGTCGCTGCACGCGGTTGAACCGGAACTTGCGGAAGTGGGTCAGCTCGAACGACTTGTTAATATCGGATTCGCCTGTGTAATAATTAATTAGACTGTTAAGTTAGATCATATCATAACATCACACCTGTACTGCCCGAAGGGTTAGGCGGAGGCGACCACATTTCGTCAATTATGTTTAAATCTATGTTGGAGATCCTAAATAGATAAATAAATAAATCTCATAATAATATTATAGGGTCGGGACTATTGTCATCAACCAGGCACAAATCCAGACACCGAACTGCTACTAAGCCTTATAATCCACAGATAATATAACCCCACGACTTTCACGATAACTTTACCACATACATACTTTACTACTTTTCTTAATACATTTAATGCGAAGATACAAAAATTGACACAATTTGGTACCGTCGCCGCCGCCCCGCTAGGCCATCGCTCCTCGCCGCTGGTTTCATGTCCGCCCCCCTAAAGCTATTCTTATGTCCTGTAAAAGTCGAATATAAACTCACAGTTAGACTCGTCAGTGTGGTCGGGACAGTCGTAGGAGCCGTCGCATCGCTTGGACAACGGGAAGCACCCTCCCTCCAGGCACTCGCCGAAGCCCTGCGACACGTTGCACGTCGTGTAGCGACGGGTTACTGGCACGTCGCTGAACACTATGAGGCCTGCGTATCTGTGGGTAAAAGATTATTCAGTGTAACACGAATGTATATTGCCCGCGCTCATCAGGCTGAGAATAAGGACAAGTCGAATAAAAGCAATCATTCATAGCCATGAATAAAGCTCTGTAAGCATACATCCTTTTATTTTTAAAGGAACAAAATTGTTAGTTCTTCATAGTAAATACATATTATTTATATATACCCTAGGGGTAGAACCGGATTGTGGAGGTCAGATAGACAGTCGCTCCATGTAAAATACTGGTATTCAGCTACATCCGGTTAGACTGAATGCCCAACCCAACGTAGTTGGAAAAGGCTGGGCAGATGATAATGATTTATTTATAGCCTATATTGTCCCACTGCAGGGCGAAGACCTCCCGTTGTCCTTTCTACTCCTCTCAGTCTTGTGCTAGTGTGGACCTATCCTGTCTCTAGGCGTCATGCTCGTCCCGCCATCTTCGCTTGGGTCTACCGCGATGTCGTCTAACGTTTTGCGAGACCCGTATTGGTGTTATAGTGAACATAACGTTAAATTAAAAAATACGAAGAGAATTCTGTCTCTAACGTTTATACTCACTCGAAGGTCCTGTTAGCATCAATGCCAAAGGTGGACGAAGGGAAGTACACGAGGTCGTCCGCGTCACCGAAGTGCGAGCGCCACGTGTAAGCGAACGTGCCGTTCGTAGACTCGTCGAAGTGAGACATCTTTGATATCACCTGGACAACGTGAATAAGTGCAATATGTTGATATAGATCTAGGAAAAATACTTGAAAGGTTACGTTAACGATGGGTCGAATTCTGAAAACCTAAGTCACTTACCAGAAAATATGGTACCAAATTGCATGATGTTATGATAGGTTAGCAAAGACTAGTTATTTATTTATGACTTTCATAAACGGATTAAATTGAATGTGCCTTCAGTAATATGGCGTGAGTGTCATTGCAGTTCAACAAATGATTATTTTGATCAGTCAACCAGAACATGGGTTGCATCCATCGGTACAAATATTGCTGTTATCACAATAGTTTTAATCGTCGAAAGTTGAATTGGTTATAGTTTGCGCCAGATAAGAAAAAAATAAAAGTCACTGATCCGACTTATGTGCCTATTTGAAATTAATGATTTGACTTCGAATTTGGTATAAGAGTTTCATTGAGTAGTAGTAAGTACCTTTCAAACTAAATACGACTGAATATGGTTTTGGCCAAAAGGTTTGTAACTCATGTCCAGTGAACGCGTCAAGGACGCCCCTTACCGCGATACGTTTGCTTTGATCGTGTTAGCAACACTTCCTTTACATTTTTTTCATATCGATTAGAAATATTGAAATGCATTGGTAGACGGGTGTCAACGATTTTTATTTTTTTATTATCTGGCGGAGACTCAACGAGTTTAAGACACAGAGGCGATGGACTTCCCATCGTAGTCTCAACTTTACTGTGGAAGAACCTTATTTAAAAAAGTATATAAATATTGACCTTAGCGTAAGTAAGCTCGTTCCCGGCCTGCATGGTGTAGAAGGTGTTGTCTATGCCGGACAGGCCCACGTAGGCGCCGGGCTCGCCGTAGATGGCCACCTCCACGCGCTCGCCCGTGCGGTGCTTGCGGTTGTTTATGAACACCGTGAACTGGGACACACAGATTATAATTTAGTGGATAACAGTGGATGTTTTTTGTAAGTATTTTATTTGGGTCTAGATACATAGAAAACACAACATTTCCAAGCACTTCATGGTTAAAGATATTAGAGGAGAAATTCCAGTATTTTTAAGAAACTCGCATTCTAATCTCTATCTGTCAAAAATATCTCAAATTTACCCAGTTTACCTAAATTTTTGACATCGATTGTCGCTGAGATGAGATTGCAAATACATTTTGAAGGTTTTTAAATACGGTAATTAGCCCTCTGCTCTTTTTGAATCCCACTAGATGTAAACTCACATTGTTCCTGGAGATGCCGTTGACGGGGAAGGTGAGCGAGTCAGCCAGCACGTGCGCACGTCGCTGCGCGCTCCACACGAGCAGCGTGGACACCGGAGACATCTCCGCAGACACCGTCACCGCGAACGTGCGCACGCCCTCCTGGGGGGCACCGACAGTTAATAACAGACCCAGAAATCACCAGAATTATAATAAAATAAAAAAAACAGTTCCGTTAAATTTTTATTCCCTTAAAATGTCCCCATACAATCCAGTTTAGTAAACCTTTTGTAAAAATAGTAAAATAGTGTTCCTTCAAGCTACGCATAGACAACGTCAAGCTTTTTAGCCGCTGTGGGTCCGTCAAGACCGAATTTGCACGGATCTTTTTTAAGCAGTAAAATTTCTTACCTGCGAGCCATACTGCGACTGCGAGCATATATAATGACATTTTTGTTAAAAGCATCTGAACTTTAAAGCAAGTAACATGAAATAAAAAAGTAAGGTTGCGAAATTTAAAAAATTGCACAATTGAATCTAAGAAAAGCACTCATTAGACACACTTGTAGCGTAAAAAAGGATTTTGTAAAAAAATAAACAAAACAAAAAAATCTTATTTCACAAACCATCAAGAAAATATAGGAGGTATACAAGTTTACCTGCATGATCTCCTGTCCGCTCGTGAGAATGATTCCCTTGGACATGACGACGTAGTTGAACGACTCCATGTAGAAGTTGCTCTGCACGTGGAAGATTATGTACTCGCCCACCTTTGTGAAGACGATATAATATTAGGATCATTTTATAACATCGAGGCCCAGCCATGGTACGAACAAACGAGCATGGATGGTCGCACAGACATTGCTGATTGCATTGACATTGACGGCACGGTTGGCGCAGGTTAACTGATTGACTGCTGCGTTGCGTGTCGAGGGTTCGATTCCCGCACGAAACAAATATTTGTATGACCTACAAGTAGTTGTTCCGGGTCTGGCTGTGGGTGTGTTTAAATGTTTGTAAGCGCACCCACAATACAGGAGAAATTCCTAGTGTGGGGCAACGTTAAAAAAAAAGGTGTGAAAACGAATAAAGAAAAGTAAGTTGTTTTTTTTGCTGGCTCTTCTCGTTTGGCAAATATATCAAAAGCTGTTCGTGTTACTAAGGTTACTTTAAACCCTGCAGACGGAAATGGGTACCCCGTAACGAAGCTCCGTCCCTCAAGTCGATGCTTCCAATCCGTTATCCTTTGCCGCCATTGATAGGTTAGGTTCTGACACACACACGTGTAGTATCGGCTCCACGGGTACAGCCAAAGTTGGCCAGTGCTATTCACTCAATCCACACGTTGAACTAGTGGCGTTGGTGCCAACGTTGCGACCAACGTGTACACTTGCATGCTACTCACCCTGGCGTCAGTAGTGCTGGTGGAGATGCGGATGTGTTGGTTGTTGGCGCTATAGTGCGCGATGAAGTGCACGTCAGCAGTTGCGTGTGAGCCAACTGCGTCCACCAGCTGAGCGCTCAGGCGTACGCCCGTGATGCCGTTGAGGACGTCGCGGTAATTCGGGTCGTTTTGTAGACCTGGAGCAAGGATGAAGTTAATAGAAGCACGCTATACAAGGTGAAGAGAACGCAAATTGAATAAGATACAGTTGCGGCTTATCCCAGTGGGTATGAGCTACACGGTCAAGCGTAACGCGGATTTCGGCAGCGACTGCGTAGAGAACGAATGAAGAAATCATGCCGAGTTACCGCGACATGACTTGCGGAGCGACGGACGTAAGTCGCATCGCTCGAGGCCGTGAACGAGGCCTAAGGGTGCCTTTCCACCAGAGATGTGCTATGCTACGTTGCTATGGATGCGTTGATATCCACCAATGATATTCATTTGCTATGTGGACCAATATGGGACCAATGAATATAATTGGTGGATATCAAACGCATCCATAACAACGTAGCATAGCACATCTCTGGTGGGAAGGCACCCTAAGGCTAGGCCAGTGATCCTCACATGCGCAAAGGGCGTGTAACGCTTTAAGCACTTTGCCTAGCGATTTTCTTTTGTGTATCCTCTACCATCTTCTTCATTATACTCACGCAACAACTTGTAAAGGTCTAGCTTGAGATGCCACACGGCGTCGCTGCCCGGCACGAGCGCAGGCTGCTGAGGGTCCACGCCACCTCCTCTCCCCTCCACCTGAACGTGAACCTGTAGTGATACTCCTCGGGCTTGCCAGCTTGGTAGAGGAGACCCGTCGTGGTAGGATACTACCATCTAGAAAAGAAGTGTTCTCAGTAATTGTGCTTTATTCCATAGAAAAGAAACTCGCTGTGAATGCGTTAAAAATCGTACTATCAGCCGACAGCTTTTAGTGGTATGATACGCCCTTTCTTTTATATACGACTTAGATATGACTCAGGCTCGACTTTAATTCAGGCGGGTCTTCGCGGAAATCCATTACACTTTGTTCAGCCAAAAATGAAGACCAAAAAAGATTTGTGAAAACAAATTACTACAAAATACCCAGAAACCATTTACACATCTGAAAAATCTACTCACATAAACATCAAATGGCATCGAAGGTTTGAAGACCTGCGGCGTCCCACCCAAGAACGTGACTTGTAACGAGGAGTTGAAGATCCTGGCGATGCTGTAGCCCTCGATTACTTCATCCAGGAACGGGTCACCCACTGAGGCCGTGATGATGACTTCTACGCCGTCCAGGGTCGGTACCAGCTGGGCTAGCTCCGACATCGGGTATTTGAAGTCGTACGTGCCGTTGAACTGGGAATTTAGAGGTTGGTTGTACATGTGCAGACATGGTGTTAGATATAGGGGAAGTTATAGAGAAGGGTTGGAAGCACATGTACTAGTATTGTAGTAATGAAACATGTTTAAAATTTACTGCTTGCTCTTTGCGTTTACAACAATAGAATTTCATTCTGCCTAGCCTTTTCCCAATCATGTTGGGGTCGGCTTCCAGTCTAACCGGATGCAGCTGAATACCAGTATTTTACATGGAGAATATAAAATAAAATGTCTGAATGTATATGCGCACTACGTGGCAGTCGTTAAACGTGTACTGACAGTTGCATCAGTGGTTGCGGTGCCAATATTTTAGGCCACCTATTGTATATTTTGTACTGTTTGATTTATTTTTGTTATGTAAAGGTATACAAGGTGGAGACAACAATAAATTAGAAGATATTGAGAAAAACGACACCTAGTTTTTCCAAAAATAACGCTGTTAGAAATTAAGTTCAAACAATACTCACATATCTCAAGTAAGGCAGTTGATCGTAATACGGATTGTTGTAATAATTATTGTACGTCGATGTTGTCGTGTAAGTGTTGTAGTTCGGATTGTTGTTGTTATTATTGTTGTTGTTGTTGCTGTTGTGGTCGATCGCGTACTGAGTCGGGTCTTGTTTCAGCATCCAGAATGGGTACTTTTCATCCTGGTGAAGAAAATAAGATTGATTGTCTGTTAGAAAAGAGAATATCACAAAGTATTCACGATTCTTGTAAATCCTGAATACTTGGGTATGCTGTAGTTCAGTAATGTTTCATAGCCAGTAAACATCACAGTAGTATTTTTTTAATATGAAACTCTCTAGAGGTAAAGCTTGATTCATATTTTTCTTAGAAGAATACTATAGTATCTATACACTGTCATACAAGACATTCTCTACTCTATGCACGAGACGAGAGAATCAACGAGGAAAATATGTTTTTTTTTTAAATTAATTTATTTTCATATCATTGCTAATCTAAGAATACTAACAAGGTTTAATAAATGGAGTAAATAGGTTTTTTTTAGAAAGGAGGCGTTATATTTGGGAAGTGAAGATAAGTAGCAAGAACTAACTTATTTCATCTGCAGTATAAGTGCATTTGCTGTGACCTTTAACCTGGCGACTCTAAAACTTAACTTACATCCTAACTACAATATTATAAACGCGAAAGTAAGTTTGTTTGTGTGTTACGCTTTCACGCTAAAACGGCTGAACGGACTTGGATGAATATTGGCACATGGGTAGACCATGACCTAGGTTAGGACATAGGATACTTTTTATCCCGATATTCCCACGGGATCGGGACTTACGCGGGCGAAACCGCGGAGTGCAGCTAGTATTTGTATAAAGTTTTACAGTATGTTATACTTACAAAATTAAACATCCTGGTGACCACCTTCTGCGGGTCATACCACCAGTCCGGCTGCTCCAACTGGTTCGGCTGACCAGGGATGTGACGATTCTCCTTATTAACTACCCTCCCGAATTCATCAACAATTGTTTGTCCGTAGTTGTCGTATTGTTGCTGATAGTTGCCGTCGTACTGTTGCTGGTAGTTGCTGTCGTTGTTGTTGTTGTTGTAGTTATTGTTGTAGCCGGGGTTGTATGGGTAGTTTTGGCGGACTGTGGGGAAAAAATTAATGTATGATTATTATTTTTTCTAGACAAAAATATACCTAAAGTAGACCTATGTTATGGCAATATCAGTACCGTGCGAGAATCAAACATGCTATCCGTAAGGTATAATACTACTCCTAGTATGTGTGTCATGATGACTTTTTGTATCGTTGGACGACTGTCTTTTGTAGCTGTGCCCAATCGGTCGCGGCGAGAGCACATAACAAAATCGCAGACAAAAGTTAATCTAACTGTGATACAAGTGAACAGCACCCATTTTCATCTTGAATCAACGATTTTGTGAACGTCTACCGTCTGTTGTAACGACACAGTGGGAACCGTGCCTAAAGCATAAAATAGTTTGCGCACTGCATAAGTTGCATAAGAATTGAAAATGTTTACAATTCTGACGGACGGAGTTAACGTCTAGTGCGCAAACAGTACTACGTCTATATCTCGGATCCGAATCGAATGCAATACGCAATTGCTCTTACGAAAAGCATGAAAAAAAAAACAAAAATATTGACTACTTACCTCGGGTATACTGATTCCCTCCATACCCTGTAGGTACTCCAAACTGTCCCCTATTATTGAACTGTCCTTGCGTGTAGTATCTCGGTCGGTACTGCGGTATCGGCCTGATGGTAGCCTTTAAGGTTAGGTTGCCACGGACGGGCGCGCCTGATGTGTAGTTCGCCATTATGCGGCCGTGGATAAACGGTTCCGTGTTGAAGAAGAACGCGGGCATTGTTACGTTAACCTGGTTGGGAAGATGGTTAAACTATAGATTTGCTTAAAATACTTATGTACTATCGTGGACTGCGGGTATCTGAACACTAAGGAATATTCCTGCTTGCAGCGCTCGGCCGCTAAAGTAACACTTACCTACAAAAAAAGGAGCAGTAAACAGATGTGGTCATCGTGTGCACGGGATTTTGTTTTCAAAGTGGTCCCTTTCGTAAGACTGGTTGTCAGACTCGGGCTTCTGACGACCCGTAACGACTGTCAAAAATTCGCGAATGCAAGCCGGGGCCAACGACTTTTTCCGAGGCACGGAGAAAGAAAGAAGAAGAAAATACGTTCATTTGCGGCAAACATGACGCAATAAAAGAAAGGTACAAGATAATAACAAGTTGGGGGAAAATGGGTCTTGGTATCTAAAGGTGGTAATCCATCCACGGACCAACCGCGGCAATCGATCGACCCGTGCGACTGTTATCACTTAGCCACAAGCCCCTCTGTTTTGACCAAAGGTATCTAACACAAAAGAAGGAGTTAATTACGTCTACATACGTTAAAATATGGAATTGTCAGAATGGAATGGTGGTGGTAACAATAAACAAATTGTCAGAATGGTACATACCTCATATCGTGTTTGATAGTACTCCTCAACGAGGAATTGCGACTCCTCGATCTGTCCCAGCGCCTCCACGCGGATGTACCACTCGCCGTACAGCGGCTGGTCCGACATCTGGTACTGCAGACTTACTGTGCCGAAGTTACTCTGAACAGAATAGAATATTCTTTAAACATACATAACATCACGCCTTGTTTCCCCGAAGGGTTAAGCAGAGGTGTACCCATAGTAGGTACACCCACATTTCGCCAGTTATATTTAAGTACCATGTAATAGGGGGCGAGCCCATTTCTATCAACCGGACATAAATCCAGAATCCGGACTGGTACTGAGAAATTCCAAAAAGAGTCCCAAAACCCAATATAACTTTGCCCGACCTAGGAATTGAACCCAGGACCTCATGCTCAGCAGTAGCGCTTGCGACCACTAGACTAACGAGGCAGTCGAAGCAATACTCTTGTGAATGTTGAAAAATATCACGTGATTAATGGACGACTGGAGAAGTATAGGGGGGAAACCTTTGCCCAGCAGTGGGACAACATAGATCAAGATATAAAAAAAATTAGACGACCCCTATAACCCGCGCCTTTCTTAGCTTCGACATGAAGAATCAATGAGGAACTTGATTATCCGATGAAGAACACGTCGAACGATCCATCTATCTAACACGTGTTCTACCGCATATGAAAGTTGTGATCCTGATCCCAAAAAAGATTAATTAAGGTGGTGGTGGTGGCGATGGGTTTTTAAGTGTATTTTCTTTCTTTCTAATTTACTTGCAAATCGATAAGTTTGAAATAGAATCCAGTGTCAAGATTAAAATCGTATGCTCAAAGTTCAAACTACGTAATTATACAATGCACGGATAATAATAATTATGCATGCAGTTAGAATAACACCTAGTAAACGTGAACTAACGACCCCGTGACGTTAACAGTTTATATGTACTAGAGTTACGGCCGATTCCGAACTTAGTTAGATTACTCAACCAACTCTGATCAAATTAATTTTTTACCCGATTACGGCGAAGCAAAAAGGAGGGTTATGATTTTGACCGGTATGTATGTATGTATGTTCATCTAGCTGTTCCCTCATAACTTCTAAACTACTCATCATAATTTGACAAATGGTAAAAATCCGGAGTCACACGTAATCTGTTCGACTTATGCTCTTAACACGTGTGACTCCGGATTTTTTATTTGTCTGTCTGTGATTTCTTGTTTATAACTTTTTAGTTTACTTTTTTGTCGTAGTTGGATTTTAGTTTTTACTTTAAAAACATTCACGCCTTGCGTTCTTCGTTCCATTTTTAAATTGATTAAATAAGTGCCATACGGATCCGAAATCGATATTGTTATTTAATGCGTATACATAGAGATAGAGACTGTTGGTCGTTCTAAGCAGGGACCGAAACTGGTAAGATCAATACGGGTATTTTTTCGATTACAACATTTATATTTTTACAGGTATTTTTAAAGGATACCTTAAATTGAATACAACCTATATTAATACCTGTTACTGAAATAAAAATTACCCTGTATCTTACACGGCCACCAGCATTAGTCAAAGGGCGCGCATTGCCTGTGTGTGTGTAACCGGTATTAAAACGGTAACCTAAAAGAGGTAACATGTTTCTTCTTCTTGGGTTACCCAGATAGCGGTAACCTTAGTCGTAGAAGTAACGAAAATTCTTCGATACCTGTATCGTAATTTATAAGGGTTTACGGTCCCTGGTTCTGGGAACCTTTTACTTTGAGTCTTTGACGAAGCTTTGCAGAGAAGTTTTCAAGCTATGTTCCTATGTTAGTAGGCGTCCAGTCGTTAGATATCTTGTATCATTTGACTACAGTTTGCATGAACAATGGTCTTGAAGCGACCCGACACTAAACTAGCCTATCCGATCGAGTGGCAGGGTGGCACAATAGAACATTATTCACTTATTGTGATCTTATCAGCCTTGTATGAAGTGTGTGATTGCAAAATAGCAAGTTTATGATTTATGGACCTTGCAGATTTAAGTTTTCATTAAATTTCAAATTCAAATTTTTGTCCATTTATTATTATCGCAAGCCTTTATTTTGTCGCCTTTTAAACAGTATGCTGATAGTTTTAAAATATTCGAATGAATGAATATTTATTTGTTAACATTCACGAAGTGCATTCAAGGCTGCCATTACCGTAGGGTCTAAAATACCAAAATATTATTGCCGGTTCCCTTTCTAAAAATACAGGTTTTGCGTCAACTGTTTTACCCACATTTTGCATATCATAAATAGTTTTCCTTGTGAAAATTAATCAGTTAAAAGTAATCCTTTACTGTGCAAACCTCTACCAAAATGTAATTACATAATATCATTACACTGTCTGTCCGTCTATGTGAACGCGATAAACTCAAAAACTACTGAACAGATTTTCATACGGTTTCCACCAATGGACGGAGTGATTCATGAGGAAGGTTTAAGTGTAGGGTTTAAGGGGAAGGGTATAATTAATTAGGTTTTGTGTAAATTGTCTGAAATAATGATGATAATTGTTGAAGATGTCGGAAATGTATTACGGAATTATTCCTCTTAAAAAGATCTATTAAACTGTAGCAATGCTATATGTTTATTTGAATTTCTCTCTGGACCCAATTCTGAAGTTTACGCAGACGATGTCCCGGGCAGAAGCTATTCTATACTAATAATATTTTAAAGAGGTAAATTTTTTTTGCTTGTTTGTAGGGGGGGTAATCTCCGGAACTACTAAATAACTAATGACACAGTACTAAAAAGTTTATAGCTACATTACCTGTCTAGAGAGCCATCTCTTCATGATGCGTCGGTTGGGGTCCAAGATGAACACGTCTATAGCTCGCCCGAACGCCTTCAGCTCCGTGTTGATCGGTATCACGCGGAAGCGAACTGAAATAGAGCTTTGTCGTAGACTTTGTATCTAACGAAAAGTTGTTTCGATTTTTAAATAAAACCTCTGATACTAGGAAAGTATTCCCTGTCCCTTCAGGGGTGAAGCCCCTTAAGGGACAATAATTTATTGTAATTCAAAACGTATTAAGTAAGTTTTTAAGTTGATTTTTTTTTTGGTGTCGTGACTTATAAAGTAAAGAAGCAATATGTAAAAGAACATCATAAATACGAAGGCAGATAAGCAATTGTTTTTCATCATCTTTCCTCTCGCTTTCTGTGGGAGTCATTTCGTGAAAAAAAATGTTACTATCTCTTTCACAAGTTGGCTGTTATGTTTACCAGGACTTTTCAAAAACATCTTAGCACTTACCAGTTTGACCTTGCATGTAGACAGGTTTGTCCATCTGTATAAAGATGGTCATGAATCGCCTGGAGAAGGAAAGCTGTGACTCATTGACGAAGGCGCGGCCCCCGAACGGCGTGTCCAGGTATAGCCCTTCCACGCGGAGCTTGTAGTCACCAGGGACAGTTGTTGGGGGCACCTGAAGGACATAAGTTCGTTAGAAATATGATCAGTTCCAATCCAAAAGTAATTCTTTTGCAATCACTCACTAAATGGAATTAGTAACACATTCATCTGTATTTAGAAGGTATCTCACCACCACTTTTTCTAACAATAATGATTGTTTGAATAACATTATTTAATTGAAAAAAGCACTCAGCTTGTAAGTGGCAATACAAATTGGCATCAACAGAAATGTTTTCTGATACATTTGTTAACATTTTCAACAAATACTTTTGGAACAGAACAGAATTATGGTTTATATACACCCTTGCTATAAATCCTCTATAAAAGTTTCTGAACCAGTTAGCTTATTGCCAACATTAGAACGACCAGTGTCATAGTAACCATTATATCATCCAAACGAGTGTTATAATGTTGTACTACATTTCATAATGCAACACGTTTGCTCCTTCGATTCCTTGCGGTCAGCGGGTGCAGACCCCCACGCCGACACATTTTCCAAAATACGATACGTCACACTTGGCGGGTACGGGCTATGGTCGGTTTAATGTTGGCAATAGCTAACTGTTTCAGAAACTTTTATAGATAATTCATGTCATGGGTGTAGATAAAGTAAGTTGTATGCAACTGTATATAGTTAGGTATTAAAACACTCTACAAACTATACAACAGTTGCATAATTATAACTAACCTAACCTAACCTTGAACCGATACTGCAGCATCACTTGGCATTGTGTCGGGGGTTATTTAAAATGACAGGCAAAGTATTAAAAGATATTTTTTTATATGCAAGTGAATTATATTTGCCTACTAGATAGCTTTAGGGCATATGGTTATACATCCTGTTTCATTTCTAGACTAGTTTTTGGTACATGATATTGAATTAAACATCAAAAATTGTGTTGGCAGACAGAGACTTATGGATAAAAATAAAAATAAAATTTGGTCACAGATATTTATAAGTAGACTCACCCCCTATTATATGGGACTTAAACATAACTGACGAAATGTGTGTGTACTATAGGTACACCTCTGTCTGATCCTTCGAGAATTATAGGCATGATGATATGTTTTTTTAACAACTTATTGAGACAGCTTACCCTCATATTCAATATTTCAGGAACTCCTTCTTTAACTCTCTGGATTACATCGGTAATTTCCACTCCATTGCAAGAGATGGAAGCCCTAATGGTCATTTGCATGCGGGCTTGAAGAATGTTAGCTGATATCTTGTAGATCTGGCCTGGCCGCACCATTCTAGATGCCACTATGAAGTATGTTCTGTGAAATTAAAGCTCAATATAGCCTGAGATTTTTCAGTTATTTAGGCTTAGATTAATATGTATCAAAGAGCAAAATACTTTTACACACCAGTGTACAGGTATCGGTGCGGTTTAAGAGCCCTGACCATAAATGCGCTTAATTTGATTTTTGGGTCTAATTGGCGGGGGGAGTGAGGTGTGCACTTACCCCTTGTAAGTGGCTAGCGCCAGTGACTATTGGTCAATATAATAAATATTTTGCGACTATTCGCCAATCAGTCGCCTTCCCCCGTTATGCATGAATAGGATATGCACAAATCTCCCCACCACTTTCGCCGAAAGCTCTAAAACCATGCCGGTACCTGTAAAGTAATTGCACCACTACAAACAGCAATGGTGAATTTTAAGGCTTAAGTAAAATAGGAAAAGAATCTTACGCCTCATTTATGATGACACTCTCATGTTCCAAAGGGGCACCTTTGTACGAAGTGCTGTATGTCCTGCTACTATCCCAGGCAGGTCTTGGAGTATTTTCAGGAGTGTATTGGTTCAGATTGTAGTTCACATCTTGATTACGGTTCTCAAACTGATTGAACCTCTGTTCTGGGCTACGATTTGTCTCATATTGGCTACGATTCGGATCATACTGATTACGGTTTGGGTCATACTGACTCCGATTTGGGTCATATGGACGACTGGGATCATATTGTTGTGTTGGATTGTTCTGGTTTCGATTCTGGTACTTTCTGTTTGGATCATATGGGTTGTCATACTTTGGGTCTGAGTTGAGGTAATCGTTTGTGGGGTTTGTTTGTTGAACATCCGGATTGTATGTTGGTGATGCATAATCTTGTGATGTGCATAGTTGTAATACTGTTGTTGATAGTATGTATGTTAAGATTATGAGATTCATAATTCAGTCTTTGATGTTGTCTGCCTGTAACAAAAATGAAGATTGTAAAGTCATCAGAAGTTAATATCAAAATGGACAACCCACTGACCACAATTTGCAAGAAATAAAACATTAAATAATAAGTTGAATAACAGCTACATTATAGTGTTCAGTTATTTCTGAGTTTCAACCTGCTTCTTGCAGAAAGTACACAGAATTTTCCTATTTTCCTAATCCTGGTGTAGTCCATGATTAGAAAAGTAGTGTCTACAGGCTACACTTTACTTGTATTGAGTTACTACAGCACGAAAGTAAACAATACTTGTTTAATTTTGTATCACAATGAGGGGTCATGCATGACAGGTAATATAACCAGTGTTCCAGCTTCAGTATTTAGTCAAATTTGCTGGTTTGTAAGTAATATACGTACAAGGCCTATGGAAACCAATGAAAATAAAAATATTGAAAAGCTTCTTCAAAATGTTATGTTAATTAGATCGTATTAGCAGTTGTTGAAGTTAGTTTAAATTCAAGATTCGAATTAGCAACAATCGTTACCCAACATAAACACCGACTGGCGACTATTGTCAGATAAAAGTTCAGTTACATAACACCGGTCACTATAAACAAAATTATCGTTTAATAAGTAAAGATAGAACGAGTCTAATACTCGATTAACCTTAATTTTAATTTAATAATAAAGTTAACAATTCTGTTAACCTGAAGTTAACGCCCATGGATACACTCCGCTTTTATATTTTAAGCAAATAACACAACCACATTTGCACTAAAACTTCACTTTACTGCCTATAAACACGCAAACTCACTTAATTTGTAAGAAATTCATTTATAATAAGTTTAATTCAAATAAATAAACAAGAACGTTAGCAACGTCCCATTACTCACTTCATTCAAGAAAACGCGATTGTCGCGCAGCCGCACTTCACCACGCCCGGCTAGTGCTAAAACCGGTAAGTTCCGTTAACGTTTTCGTTATCGTAAATTCGACTTTTTTACATTCAAATTGAAATAAAATGCTAAATGTGATGTGTTTTTGGGAATGCATTAATCTAATGATAAAAAATTGTTTTTTACATGTTTATTTCAATGTTAATTCAGATTTCTTGTGGATTTATCGCATTCGGTATTTGTTTTCATAATTACCTGTGGTTTTGTTACAAAACCACAGGTAATTAAAGGTAGTAAAAACTTTAACGCTTTTTCTACAAAACTTTTGTAGAAAAAGCGTTAAATTTTTAAAATGTGTGGACTCTGTGGACTACATTTTGCACTATGCCAGGTGGTGAAATAAGATTTTTTTGCTGCAGCAACGAATGTGTATTGTTGTCTTTGTAACCATTAATACGCATGCTATGGTGTCCACCTAGTCTACCATAACCAGAAGGTATCTATCTACATCTTTACATTTAGTCTAATCGGTAGTTTACTATAACAGTCAATCGGTCCTTTATACAACTCGTTTTCAGGTACAGTTCGATTCAAACTTGGCGGCTCGGAATACGAGGCGAGTCGCTGCGCAGTAACAATTTCATGGGTCAGCGGGGGTGAGGGGTGACGTACTGCGCAGCGAGTAGCCAACTTCCGAGCCGCCATTAAGTTTGAATCGAACTGCACCCTAATTGCGTATTACACGATCGATCACAATTTGAATTGTTTTGAAACAGATTGCTCATCCATTGATACATGAGTTCGAAAAAAAAAACTGCTATCAACGTAAATAACGCAATGAATGTTCTTGAACTGTCAAAATGAAACAAATTAGTCTTAATCGTTTACGAAAATGTCTTACGCAATTAGATAGCAGTATGTAGCTTAGCTAAAGTTATTACGGTGCCCATGAGGTTTAACCCTTACCTGCATGTTTTTTTGTTTTTTAATTAAAAAAATATTATTAGGTACGTTATTATATACAGATATCGGGAAAAATAATAAAAAAAATCATAGTCAAACTCATTTGTTTATTAAAAAAAAAAAAACAGTATGTTGCCATTTGGGTACAATATGCATATAACTATATAATAACTATGTATATACTTATTTATGATGAATGGAATGCAGCAAAGCAATTTCTAGCATATGTATGACAAAGAGCAACCTTACATTTTGTGCATTCTGTGCGTGAGAAACCCTTGCATCCTGGTAGTTTGCATCTATTTTTAGAAGCACATCTTCGTTCATTATGAGCAATTCCATCAGTCCTAACATCTTTAGGTGGGACAGCTTTCATAGGTCCGCGATGTTTCTTTGCTTCCAGTTCTTTATCAATACTACTGGAAGAGGGTCGTCCTCTTTTGTTTTCGCCATTTTTTTTATAATTACACAAAGCCTCTGCCAATTCGGATCTGTAGTCACCCAAACTAAGGCTTCTGTAGTTTCCCCTTTCGATATTGGCTTTTTTATATAAAACCCATGAGTTTATAATAGCCATATCAATCATGTGGTAAAATAAACGAATATACCATTTTCGACTTTTTATCCTAATCCTATATCTTCCTAAAAAACTATCCATTAGGTCGACACCTCCCATATGCGCGTTGTAATCTTTGATTATTTTCGGGCATAAGATATTGATCGTCTTCTTTTCTTTTTTGTCATATCTGTTTACTGAACCTACTGGTTCAGCGCCGACATATGTAGAAGCCAAAGTAACGAGCTTGTTATCCTTCCAACAGGTCACTGAAATGTCCACGCCTTCATAGTCGGCGACTTGCTCTTCATAGGACCCTCGGGGTACAGAGTCTTTCATGTAATCTTTTTGTGTCGGTAATTTACAGTTTTTACCAAGACGGTTTCTTTGGATCGTACCCAGAGCATAAATGCCCTGACTATCAAGGTAATGCAGTAAGGGAATTGACGTGTAAAAATTGTCAAAATAAATAATGTGGTTTGCACTTCGTGGGACGTAGCGGCACAATCGAATTACCGTGTTTCCTACAGCACCAAGATCTGGTTCGCCTGGCAGATTGTCAAGGTCGTGCTTCCCAGAATAAATTTCAAAGTTGTATGCATATCCTGACAGAGAGCATAGAACGAACAGCTTGAAGCCCCACTTATGCGGTTTATTGGGGAGATATTGCTTCATAAAATGTGCTACTTTCGTAGCACACATTTGCTCATCAAGTGACAACCTCTGATCATATGGGGCAATTCTTGTAAATGTGGTATTGAGATGTTCTACCAGAGGTCGTATTTTGTAAAGACGATCGTGTTGAGGATGACCAACAGGCTTATGTTCTGCATTGTCATTGAAGTGAATTACTGATCGTATTTTCTCAAATCTATTCACAGTCATTGTCTGCATGATGTTAGAAAAACCATACTTTGACCAGTAAGATCTCACGCTGGGATAGTGGAATACAGACATGAATATGATAATACCTAGAAACTGGCGAATTTCTAACGCATTTACAGGGGGACAGTTGCTAATTGCCTTTTGGGTAATATACAAATTTGTCTCATTTATTATTTTGGTAAGTATATCCTCATTTATAATTTGGGAAAAGAATTCAAATGGAGTCTCTAGTTGGGCAACTTCTGAGCAAAGATCTGAGTTTCCTAAAAATTTTATGCGATCCTCATTCCAATCCAGATGGCGTTTTTTCCATATAAGATCCCTACTTCGTGATCTCCAAGCTGCCACACCGATCATACCTGCAACTGGTTGACTAGACGAAGGTCCTGGAATAGGTTCTGTGGAAGGGACTTCATGATGCTCTTCGGCAACTAGGGGAGGGTCATCTGGGATATTTTCATCTTCATGGTAGTCGACATCATCATTCTCCAGCTCGTGCAATAATTCCCTTTGGCTCATATAATAATCAATTTCATTATCATCGCCCATATCATTATCGTCTTCAGATATGTAACCGTCTTCTAATGCTGATAACATTTCCTCTATGTCTTTGTCTAGCATTTTGTCAAGCAAGCTGAAAAATATTGCAAGATTACCCAAAACCCTCCATCACCAAAATCCTCAAAAGCAAGTAAATCATAAGCAGTGAACGCATAATGTAGACTTTTGGCAACATAGCAATTTAGCAAGATATCGCATCATTCCGAATAAATACATAAAAAACTGTATAATATATCGATAACTAACCTTTTTTCTAACTCGACAACAATGTTTTCACTCAAAGTACCACCAGCAGTAATTCGAAATAAAAAAATCAATTAGTCACAAATTGTAATCTGTAGCTTTTTCAACTCTGTTGGAAATAAATACAAACTGTCAAAAAATTCGCGCCAAAACCGAGTTTTTTTTTATTTTATTCAATAATCTGTGGTTACATGACAGTTGTTACGTTTCGTTCAGAATCACATAACTTTCACTCTTTATATTATAAATTGAAAAACGGTATGATTACATATGGCAACAATATGCATGTAAGGGTTAAGATTTTAACGTACTGTCTTACAATTGCTTGCTTAAAATGCTTAGTCTTTATAGTACTTACTAATTCTATGGGCGAAATTAATAGGATTTCTGCTGGCATGTTTGTTACATTATCTCGATCGATCTTGATATTCATTCATTTATATTTTGTTAACATAGGTATATCTTTCATTGCATTTTCTACCAAATCCCAACGGCATCGTGTAGCTAGCAACTCAACGATAATGCTGGGTAAAATTGTAATGTAAATTACGTTCATGTATTGGCCTACTTATCCAGATCGTTAATTTTATATCCACAATCCGGATTTCTATGTATACCTACGTACTTGCTTAATATGCTGTAAATCTAAACAAAACTGCGTTAGAGGTTATCCTAGACCTAATAACACAAGAAACACAGAGTACATTGAATAGAATACAAGAAAAGGCTGTCATTTTTTGTATTTTTATTCGGTATAGAAATAACTTCAATAATGCGCAACCTCCGGGTGTCCAACCCGCATGATGTATAAGTATACTTAACTATTTACTTAGTGGTAGGGTTAGCAGAGGTGTTGTCTACGTCCCACATTTCACCAGTTAAATAACAACCATGATACCTAAAGGAGGGGTCGAGCCTGTTGTAGACTGGGCTGCTTCTGAGAAATTCCTACTGGATAAACCCAAATAGGTACCATTTTTCCCGAACTGGGGACGGAACCCAGGATCTCCTTGCTATCATAAGATCGGTGCGTGTAACATATCATACTTAGTTGTAAAAAGTTCTAGGAAAGACTACGGCCCGTTTTACAGAACGTCACTCAAGGCTCGAGCATTACTCAAAACTAGTTTCAACCAATCAAAAGGTAAGTTTAAGTAATGCATGAGTTTCGAGGTTCTGTAATACGGGTCGGTCACATCTTCATGCCTTTATGTTTATCCTGGTGGTATTGTGATGGTGGGTGCTGTTAAAAGGCGCTCAGCAGGCAGCAGTCATCTTGGTCCGTAAGTTTTTTTTTGACTAGACGAGGAATATTCGCTCACAGCTGCTGTGACATATTGATCTTCCGAAATTAGTAGTCCAGGATAAGCGTGCAGCCATAATACTGGTTTTTTTTAAATTAAGCGGTGAAAAATGCCTAACGCATACCGCACCGTCCGGGGAGACGGTTGGGTTATGTGGGGCTTGCACCCCCTAAAAACACTGGCTGACTAACATATGTCAGCCTACGGTAACGGTAACTAAACGCTAACGCTTGGGGCGTGTGTTCTTTAGTTGCCGTAGGCTGGACGGGTGACTACTGTCTGATAGATGTTTCGACGATTTCAAATTCGGGTTTGTCGTCCTCCTTAGACAGCCATTGCGGGATTCAGAGCAAATGGAGCATCAGGAAGCTGGTGGGTGCGCCTATATCGTTCGTTGTGGCCCATGCCCATTTTTTGTTGGTCTTACACAGCTGTCTGTAATCTTCATAGGATAACATTTATGCAAGGTGAATGGTTACCAGCATCCATGTATATACTATTCAGATAACACGCAATGAAGCATAATTACGATGAAATTTTGTGAACTAATGATCTACAACAAAAGCTCAGTTCGAGGACAGCAGATACTTACATTTGTTGACCCAAAATAAAGGCAAGCAGTGACCAAATTGTTTTCTAAAAAGTAAGTTTTTTTTTTATTGTGTCATCTGGATGCACAATGTCGTGTAGGTAATAAATAATTATTATTCGAATGTATGTATTCTAGGTATGGTTGAAGGATAGGTATTGCCCTCTTGTTCAGTCAATTGATATGAGCTCAGTAATGTGATCTATCCTAAATTCAAATTATTACACTTGGGAGATTTGAAGCTATTAGTGTGTTCATGTTGTGAGCACATGTTAACAGTCAAAATAAATATCTATGATACTAAAAAATAGGGCAAGATGAAAACTTGTAAATAATAAGGCAAGATTTTATTAATTAATCATCTCCCACTGTTATTTGAGTAATCATTATACATTTCAGTGTATTACAGAGAGGCACATTGACAGGGATAACAAAATAAAAAATGTTTTGATTGATGAAATTCTAATTAACCACTGAATTCTCCACAAGTTAGCAGGATCTCATAAACAAAGGAATTGATCAATAAAAATAAATCACGCGAAGTGATAGGATGTAAGATTGAGACTCGTCGGATCGCATACGATCGCGTAAGAACAACTGTATAACAAGACGAACAAGAGAGTCCAGTAGGGGTTCGGGTCGCTCCGGGGCCTCCACTCTTCATATTGAAAACTCATTATGTACGCCAGCATCCAATTTATCTTTTGTCAAAAAAATCTGTACAAAATATATTAAATATATACTCTGTAATGCTAAAAACTGTAACGCTACCTCCTCAATAGTTCAATCACGATTATTAAATGATTTAAAACACAATAACTCGTTCACGTCGTGCAAGAACAAACATTAACGTATCGACGAGCGCCGCCGGCGCTCGCGCGGCGGGGAGACCTATATACAAGTCAACATTTTAAAAATCATACACCTCAGTCTGTCACGTGAATACCGCTGCTGCATCTGATTTATAATTCCGTTGCATTAATTTCATACAGTCGTGTGGTCTTACGATCTAGTGTCGCGTATCGCGTCCTTTGCTTATCGTCCGTGCGTGGCATCATAATATACATAGTTTATTTTATATATAGGCAGTCGCGACGAGGCGTGTGTTAGTTCCGCTCCTCATCGCAGTCGCGGGAGATGTGTCCGGGCTTTCCGCACACGTAGCAAGTCTTGGTGCCATCGGGGCAGTTGCGGGAGATGTGGCCGGACTTGTTGCAGTTGTAGCAGGTCTGGTTGGAGCTATCGCGGCCGCCCTCGGGGCAGTTCCGTGCGATGTGCCCGGTCTTGTTGCAGTTGTAACACGACGGCTCATCCGGGCTCTGCGCGCACTCGCGCGCTATGTGTCCCGTGCCGTTACATCTGTACCACACAAATAAATACGAACATTACATATTATAACAGCCTAAAAACCAGTAAACTTGAATAAAAATTTAATTGTTGATTATTTAAATAAGACAAAGGTCGATGACAATTTAATTAGACATGTATGTCGCCAAGGTCGATGCCAACTGTTCAACGTGACATTTGAACATTAGTGGACACACTACACTTTCTCTATGACCTCGTTACTCAGGCCAATGTCTACAATACATCAATCAGTTATTGATTGCTTCAGAAACATCCTATGTTTTTTTACAGGTTGAACAACAAGCTACTACCAACTAGGTATTTAAAAAACTTATTTGGTCTGAAGCTTAAGCTCTTCAAGTGGTGATTTCCGGAGGTTCGAGAGGTAAAAACCAATAGCAAAGAAACATCAAAGACGTTTCTTGTTATCGAGTTTTAGATATGATCCAATGATAAACCGACTTGACTCAGATAAGAATCGCGGTTAGCTAACGTGCACCCAACGTTACTAAACACGCCTAGCATGGAATAGCCGATAAGTTGGTAGGCGTAACTGGCAGAGACTTGTCTCAAGCAAAACTAGTTTAACTTAGCATATTGATTTTATTGGGTGACTTTGCTGAACAGAAATAGTGCAAACCGAAAAGAAGATCGATGAAACGAGCCTATTAAGATTTAGTAGTGTTGGAATTTTAACACTATATCAATTTATAATGGGGCATGTGGAACTGTTCAGATATTCCTTCCACGCGGATGCGAATGGCGCGTGGCACTTGTTTCCTTGTCGACGCACGCGGCCACGCTCGGCGATACACGCGTGTGAGTCGAACCGCTCAAACGTGACCACTCATGCGTAACGAGCCAATGGAGATACTTCATGTCTACACGAAACACGTATCGTTTGAAGTGTCGTTAACCTATAGCAACATTACAAGTAAGTAGCTTGATTGATTCGCTACTGCTTCAAGCACTACTCGCGGTGGTTGAGCAATGGGTCACCGATCTTCCGTTTTCCCTTCGACTCGCCGTGCAGACCACTCACTAAGAAAAATTAAGGGATCGGAGGTCCAAAAGGCAGAAAGTGTAACCTGTTTTTTATTTTTTGGACCAGTTGTAGCATTTTCGCTGAATCTTTAAAAAGTATGCGGCGTCGTCTGGTTGTACTGGAAGCTGATCTGACCCTATAAACTTCGGACGAGGACTTAGGAAACAATAATAACCTGTAGCAACGGTCGGCCTCCTCCTTGCAGTCACGCGCGAAGTGTCCGGCGCGGTTGCACTTGAAGCACTTTTCGCGCTGGCGGTTGAAGCCAGAGTCGCGAGCACCCTGCACGCCTCCTCCCTGGGTGCACTCGCGGGCGAAGTGCCCCGTCCGGTTGCACTTGTAGCATACGCTCGAACTCATTGTCTGGAACAATAGGATGCACTCTGTTGATTACACTCTTATCACTAACATAACGGTACCTCTACGAGAACCCAAGTAACAGAAAACTTGAACTAGAAAAATACGCAGTTGGTTGGTAATTTTCCAATAATTTTGAATTACTCAAATAAAGATAAGCTTATTGAAATATGTGACGATAAAACAAGTTTTAGGGCGTAAAAAATATTCATTTAACATTTTGACCTTGTAATAATGACCTTTATAAAATACGGTCATTCGCCTTGTCTATCTCTTTCTCACCCCTTTTTCGAGCGATAAGAGTAAAAGAGATATCAAGTTTAATTATTTTCACAGAAGTTCCGCTGACGTGATGACCCTGAGGTTGATAACGCGCTTCATGTGCCAAGATCACGGCAAATTACGTACGATTGCTCGATTGTCACCAATTGACTCGCGGCAAACATTTTGATCGAGACGGTAAAGGGAGGCCCGATACGATGCAAAACAATTGAGAACGTGAACGTCGCACATTCCACAAGGTCTATTGACTTCAGTATTTTAGCAGTATTACGTACCGGCTTTTACTGATGGGACAATGCGTAACATTACAATAATGAAGTAGTACGACAGGAAAAAAACGTTCAAGATGATTTTAGCAATTCTTTCCTTCGAGTTTGTATCTTAAAGTTTTATCACTCTTGTGTTATCATAACATGGTTCAGTAAATTTGTTTGAGTTGAGAGCTATGGCTTGAATTGGATCAGAATCAAAATACGTCAGCACAAAGTGCATTATGTAATTCTCAGAGGGCAAACAAGGGTTTATAAGACACCACACGTACTTACACTGTTTCAAGTACCTACTATTGTATCGACAGTACAATGATGTATTAATATTGTTCTTATTTTAACAGATGGTATAAGACTTGTGTACATTTCAGCTAAAACAATAAATTATAGAAACCATAGTGTTAGAAGCACAAGTATTACGGCCGACCTCGACATGGCGACACCTTTCTTTGGCCTCTAAACTATTGATCAACACTAGCAAGACATTGAGTACACAGTTTTATTTGCATAATCAATAAGTTTTACTTGTATAATTATTTTTTAATCCCGATAGGCGTATTTTCGCACATGTAGAAACTACGTTCTAATAAGAGATTGGGTAAAACACGAAAAACATCTTGATGTTTGAAGATGATATTTTTTTACTGACAAAATTGAGTTCAAATGCTTTTGGATCATGTTCTAATGAATGTTTTTAAACTAGAACAAAACAAAACCGTCAGGTCAACCACATTACACGGCGATAAAGCGTGAGCTGATTGTAGAGGGGATAGAGTGAAAGCTGCAAGTGGGAAAGTCATTAACTTGTAGCAATTATGATAACTAGTCTATGTACAGTCACTTTGTAAATAGCTGGCCCACACTTTTGTACCAAACATGTAATAGCAGCTCCCAGGAGAATCAAGACTTGTTTGGTTAAGTGTCCATTAGGTAAATTGACTATTTTTTGTGGGGAAATAAGTGTATGTCTATTTTGTTACATAGAGCTCCAGATCATGAAACTTGACACATCTTTGTAACAAGATGATGGTCTCAATCAAATAAGATAAACAATAAAAATAAAATAAACTATTTTCTGCAAATATTTTTTTCCCAGCATGAGTCTTAACACAATGTTAAAAATCTTACCAAGTCTGTACAGTAAAGATTTCGAAATTTATCTCAAACCAAATAAAAGACAATTTAAAACAAATAATTACTTTGGAAAAGGCTCAACATAAAAATACAAAGTCCTACATGAATTTTAGTGTGAAATCTAGTTGGTTGTGGTGCAATTATATGAAATGAATGACTTTCTAAATGCAACTAAAGGGTCAATGGAGCAATCATTTGAAAGTTCTAACTGTATTCTTGTAAAAGTGTAACAAACCTTTTTGGATTTATTTGGGTTATTTGAGATATTTTGATTATTTGCTTTATTCAATTTTGATTTATTTTACCATAACCATAATTTGTGTTACAAGCCAATTTTACTAAAAATAAATAATACAAGATGGTTTTTAGTATTCATAACCTGAATTTGACCGCTATAATTCATGTAATAGTTGGTTTTCCATTATGCTAAGTGCATAAATCAAAGTTTTTTGGTGTAATTTATATTGAAAAATGCTCGGCATTTGCAATGACTGTGAGATACAAATATTTATAGTATTTAGCTTGTAATGTTTACAAAAAGCTGGTATTTTAATGCTTCTGCTGCCACTGCTGCAAGCGATATGTGAAACTAATATTGAAGAATTTAAATTCTTAGAAAGTGTATAATTGGAATTGTTCACTGACTACACTGGCTTTCATACTGAGAAACTCTACGAAAGGCAATTAATTGAACAACACATATGGTAAGCATCCTCGAGGAAATTGAAAAACAAGATCTTGGCAGAATGGTTTATGTCCTTGAATATTATTAGAACAAGGGTGTTTGTTGAAAAATATACTAATACAGTGTGGCACAATAAATTATCATTAACCAATGAACATTATTATTGTATCTACTGAAATGATGTCAATGAATTCATAAGTACAATAGCAGATAATACAGATGTACCATGTCAATGTACATTAATGAGTCCTTTGTGTGAGCATGTAACAGGTAGACAGCATAACACATGCTTAGATCTAGACTTGTAAGGTTCCTATACGCAATATACGTATTAGTACTTTCCACATGCTGTTCATAGTGCAGCGATGCGTCATTGTCTTATACCAACAGAGAAAAAAAAGAAAGCTACAAGAGAAGGCATGATGAATACTTTGAAGCTGATAGAGACCGCAAAGTGATGACGGAGCAATTTTAGAAATTGCTCTGCTGCAATTTAACGAATCTAAAAGAATCTCTATAGCATATTTCGAATATAAAATTACCTCAACAGCAGCTATATGTGTCAGCAACGAGTCACCGTTTGTCAAACTAACCACGTTCAATAAACAACCTAACTATGATGCGTTGACACAGAAATAAGAGAATTTCACTTGGAAACACTTGGGGAATTTGCGTCGTTGCTTTATTCGCTGATAATTATAAGAAAACACATCTGTAATGTACGCACGCCATATAGCAGCCTAACCACGTGTAGAGGTACCGGTAGCGCGCGGTTTCACAATCAATGTTACACTTTTCACTTACCGATTAGTTGTGAAACTTCTTGAGCACTTAAATCACTATTGATTCGATCGTTTCACGATCAAATTTTTAATAAGATTTACAAATAAGATGTAATTTACGATGCTTCGTTTGCAAGGAAGCCAGCCACCATCACTACGAATTCGTAAAAGACATTTTGAGCATAGACAATGTAGCTAAAAAGTTTTCAACGCTCCTCCAACGTGACTACCGAATGATTTAAAAATATATATTTTTAAATACAGTATCGTCATCAAATGGTTCAAAAATAAGACAAATTTGCACAAAAACAGTTTTTTCAATTGATTTTTGTTTCAAATTATCTAAAAATACAACAAATTTTTGTTTCATGGTAACGCTTGTTATTGTCTATGCATTCAAAGAGGCTGACCAATGGGAGGTACGGAAATTATCGCACTCAACCAATCAAAAAGTCCGTCAATTTATTACCAATTAGCTCTTTTTATTTTGTTTAGTACCAAAAACTAATTCTATGCATCTTATTCTACTTGGTCTGTGGTATAAAGAAAACGATTTAGGAAGTCTCTAATTACTGCAAAGTATTCCTGAACTCACGGATTTTTGATTTTGTTAGGTTATCCAAGTATTGTCAAGCAAGTGAGTTGTACGGTGTTTACAAAACTGCGAAAACTATTTTAAAATCCGATATTTCTGAGATAAAAGAGAAGCCAAATTGGATTTAGGAGTGCCAATAATGTCCACGGAAAAAAGACGCAGCAGTGTTGATAACAATGAAGAAGCTGAAGAGACCGATGGCTGGATAGGGCCTATGCCCGCCGAGGCAAAGCCTAAAGCTAAAAAGAGACGAGGTAGTTTTATGATTAAAAATCCTT
Source organism: Eupsilia transversa (assembly GCA_914767815.1). Lineage (NCBI taxonomy): Eukaryota > Metazoa > Arthropoda > Insecta > Lepidoptera > Noctuidae > Eupsilia > Eupsilia transversa. Next base: position 1,706,839 of record OU611889.1, read on the forward strand.
GATTTACAGTGTTTGAAGCAGTTGCATATGCTAATCAATATCTTCTACTTTGCAGTGTTGGAGTTTGAATCTTTGTACATAGAGAACCAGCCTACATCTGAAACGTACGAGTTCAGTTACATGCATCGCGATGTGGTTACTCATGTAGTGGTTACTAAGACGGACTTCGTGATCACCGCTAGTCAGGATGGCCACTTGAAGTTTTGGAAGAAACAGGTACACATCATTCTGTAACATGTATAAGACAAAGGGCCAGTTGCGTTTTGGCGCCATAAAGGATAATTTGAAGTTTTAATTATTTCTAGATTTACTGCAACAAGTCGCTAATGTTAAAGTTACTATTAGTTACTCTAAGTTAGTTCGGAGTATTTTGCTGCTAAAATATGACAACAAAAGTAACTCGCTAAGCACCATACATTGTAGATAGATTAGTGATTGTAGTTTGTTTTTTTCACGAAAGAGAACTCCAACGGATCCTCTTGACAAAATATCTATAACAATCAACACAAGAGTAAACATTTTTTTAAAGAATTTTCGTACTTTCTTGGGTTGGTGTGTTAAAAAAACGTTTTTTCTAGAAATGTTAATGTTTGATACTGGCTTTCCAGGAAGAGGGCATAGAATTTGTGAAGCATTTCCGTTGCCACCTGGCACCAATCAGCCATGTTGCTACCAACACCACGGGTACACTGCTCTGCACCGCCTCTCTGGAGAAGACTATCAAGGTGTTTGATGTTGTTAATTTTGGTAAGATAATACCTATGTTTAACTGGACTTTGGTCATCATCATCATTTTAGCTGTTTAATGTAATAGTTATCATCCCTTTGCGCTTGTCCTAATTTAGTTGGATTCTACACAGCATGTTTCCTCCCATAAATCACCTCCAAACTCCCTTGGTATCAGCATAATCTAAAGGAATTTACTGCTTAGTCTATTACAAGAAGATCATTATCAACATAGTCTATCAAATGAAAAACTATTTATAGGTACAATACGGCCATTATAACTTGGCAGTTCCGAACTTCACGCAGAGGGCGGCTAGTAACATTTGTTAGGAACCAAATGATGAGCCGAGTGTGGGTGTAAGAACATGTGCAAAAGTTCATACATCTTCAGAACTACCAAGTTACAACTTACAACGGCCGTATTGTACACAGAAAGCAATTTTTTTACAAAACATAATTTCATTCCTCTTAATAGTACTTATTTATAAAAAGATTTTTTATTTTTCTTGTTTTAGATAATGTAATAAAACTCCTTTTACTAAACTTGCTCAAAAGATTACATAAAAGGTTTCATTCTCTGCTGAACTTTGCTCACATAATAGATATTAGATAGTCATAACAACAAGAAATGCCTTTGAAATAATTTCATGATTACAACATAAAGTAAACAAATTGCGTATAAAATCCTACACCAACCTCTAACGTTTTTCATTATTATCTATACTTCAAGAAAACCTCAGGTCATTGGCATTTTCTACTCTAATTTTACAAATAAATTACAAGAACATAAAGACTTTGACACAAGGGGTAGGTTATCATAATTTTATTTGACTAAATGTTGCCTGTTTTATCTTTTCCAGACATGATCAACATGATAACAATAGAGTTTGAGCCCTATGTAGCCGAATGGGTGCACTCAGCAGGGGATCCTATATCTGCACTTGCTATGTATGTATTAAATTACTTTTCATCCATACTGAACTTAGTAGATCTACCTACATTGTCATCGAAAAACAAACTTATGGTTTGCCTACAGTTGATCAGTTTCTTCATATTTAAGTAAAAAAATACGCCATAATATAGGAAGATGTAAAAAAATGGGATATTAGTTGTCCCCTTCTACCACACAATTTTTGTTATCGACCTATTTTGTCCCACTGGTGTGCCAAGGTCTCCCCATAACTTTCCACTGTTCCATGTGTTACCTTCTCCGGCTAATCTCCCGTAAACGCAGCCAAGTCACCACGCCAGAGCTTCCTCTGCCTCGCTCGGTGAGGACGCCCGTCTTCTGGCACCCACTGCATGATAACTCTGGCCTATCTGTCCCGATGTATCCTAACTATAATATTATAAATGCGTGAGTTTGTTTGTTACGCTTTCACGCTAAAACGCCTGAACGGATTTGGATGAATTTGGCACATAGTTAGACCATGACCTGGAGAAGAACATAGGCTATCTTGGATCGCAGACGAACGCTAGTCTTACATACATGGCCCGCCCAAGCCGACTTCAGCCGACTCAGACAGACTTTAGATTTATTCTCCACATTGGGATTCCTGTATTACGTATTTGGTCGCTGAGCTTACAACACGTATAAAAATTAAAATATGTGTATTTTATACACTTACTAGCTTCTGGCCGCGACCTCGTCCGCGTGAAATTTCGGCCCCTACCCACCGCGTCGCATCACATCGCCCACCCGCGCTATTACTTTGTGTTCGCTTAGCGTTCTTTCTTACTATTTTTCTTTTAACTCGGCTCCTAAGGGTCATAGCGTGATGTTACATAGCCTGTTACCTTCCTCAAAAATTGGGTTATCCAATGCAAAAAGATTTTTTCAAATCCGACTGGTAGTTCCGAAGATTACCCTCTACATACAAACTAACAAAAAAATAAATTTTAGCTCTTTATAATATTAGTATAGTTAAGCAAAGATCTCTATCCTATTTGTATTATCAGCTCAGAGAAAGCCAGCAACAAGATCCACATATTCGACGGCACACAGACGGCGAGCAAGCCACTATACACCTTCGAGACCCTCCACCAAGCCACCGTTACCACTATAGCATACAACCCGGTCTACGAAACGGCAGTGTCGGTAGACAAGCAAGGTAAAGACAAAGAATTTAAGTATTTAAAGTAGAACAAATAGGTAAAAAAATACATAGAAAAGAGATTTTTCCATTCCTAAGTGTCTGTAGAAAAATAAGCAGCAATATTTTTTCTTTTTTTTCAATGTGTTGTTAAACATTATTTAGTAACCTATTCCGCTTAACTATTCCTAAATAGTCTTAAAAAACCCTGAAAGAAATCGACACGTGTTTCACCTCGCAACGAGGCATCCTCAGGATGACGATTGACTTGTCGCGAGCCCGAACACGACGTGTTGCCACGCCGAATGCGTTCTGTGTGCAGCGCATTCATTCATTTAGGGAAAATGTGTAGATGATGTAAAATAAACAGTCAGTCAGACAAACAGGTACATTCTACCGCAGATTCATGAAAACTTGATATTGGCCTTTTTTACATTAACGTTAATTAGTGCTTTCGAGCGTACAGGATTGCCCTGCAACCCCTGCACCACAAGCGCGCGCTTTTCCTTCCCATCTTTGAATGCGCGCTGAGCCAGTGTGTAAAGCCGCTTTCGTAGTGTTACTATTGACGGGCAGTTGGCCATACAAACTATGTTGCTAGCTACATGGTGTTCATTAATTTTACCAGGCATCATCGAATACTGGACGGGCCCAAAACACGAGTACAAGTTCCCGAAAACGGTGAACTTCGGCTCGAAGTTGGACACAGATTTGTATGACTTCGTCAAGAACAAGACGTATCCGACTGCGCTTGCGTTTTCGCCCGACGGCAAGAAGATGGCGTCCATCAGCTTGGATAGAAAGGTAAGATGATATAGTGCTGATGTTTTTTATGAATGAAATTGTCGTTGGAAGAATGTTATGCATATTTTTCTTAGTTTTAAATGTCGTAATAACTATATCCAGGCAGATGTTTTCCTTCACAGTGCAGGAGATGCGTTTATTATAATAAAATATACAACGCAATTCTATAGTCGACACGTGTTTCGCCCCTACACGGGGCATCCTCGGGAGATGTTGACTCGTCGAAACTCAATATTTTTGCATAACATTGCGCTGTAATGGATTTCCGCAATGTAACGCCTGATTCCATAACTTGCAACATTGTTTTTTTGTGAGAGCTCTTGCAGCCTTCATAGCCGGCGATCACCAATTCCCATCAGGTGCCTTTGCCTATTTTCCAATCAACATAAGAAACACTCCTGTACTCCCCGAAGGGTTAGTCAGAGGTTCAGAAAACCCACATTTTGCCAGTTCTATTAAATTCCCATATCAAAATCAAAAGTCATTTATTCAAACTAGGCTGAGAATCAGCACATTTCGAACGACAAAATTACATAAGACTGTCCCCCACACCGCCCGGCCTTCACCATAATAATAGAGCTCGCCCTCTTACCATTACCATCAACCAGGCACAGAGTCAGACTCCAGGCTGCTATTGAGAAATTTTATAACACTAAGCCTGCCCTAGGTAGCCGCCTTTGCAACCACTAGGCCAACCAATCAAACAGTCTTCTAAAATTAACGAAACCAAAACCTTATTAACTTTATTGTGCATGCTGTGGTCTCCTATTAGTGAAGGAGTACACCAACTTAATACCTGATGTTGCCCCTTTATTTATGTGTCATGTATTGTGTATATCTTGTTGGAGATCCTAAATAAATGAACCTCTAAACCCCGTTTGAGCCCAGTGTATAACAAGTAGGATGTTTGTCTGTTGATGTAATAGGTGCGTGTGTTCCATTTCCTGTCAGGCAAACTGCACAAGGTGCTGGACGAGAGCCTGCAGCGCTTCCAGGAGTTGCAGCATCAGACGCAGCAGCTGCCTAACATGGAGTTTGGTAGACGGTAATGTTACATTTATGATTAATAGTTATCTTTATTCACTATATGAGTACCCAATCAGCTGGGGGCCAAAATAACCACTGTGGAGCACTGAGGCAGCTAGAAGGCGTTCTGGCAGACCCCGTAGAAGATGACGGGACGAGCTGAATAACACTGGAAGACCTGGAGAAAGGTCTTCGCACAGCAATGGGATGATACAGGCTAACAGTAACAGTAACTATATGAGTATGACTAAATTCTATCTGAGACAGAAAACTAAAAGGTCTTTTTATTGTTGGACATAGGACACATCTATTTGGTACATCACCACGTTCATTATCCACGGCTTACTTTTAACATAGTGAGTCAACTCAATGATTGCAGTGGGGCGCAGCTTTCGCAAAAAAATAAACTGCCATAGTACAGTTTGATAAACAAATTCAAAAAGACTTTGAACCATGAGTTTGTTTCGCCAATTTCGCCATTTCTTCTTACTCCTCAAATCGACACGTGTTTCAACTCTCAACGAGGCATCCTCGTGATGTCGATTGACTTGTCGTGAACCCGAACACGACGTGTTGCCACGCTGAGCGCTGGACGCTGCGCAGCGTTGAGAGGCCAAACACCCGTCGATTCTTACAGGGTTTTTTATTACTCTTTAGGAATAGTAAGCGGAATAGGTATATAGATATAATAATAGAATATCTACGTCTCTTGTATTTTTGTGTAAAAGTGAGTAAAAGAGAAGCTCGTGGCTAAGTAATAACAGCCGCACGGGGCAATCCATCAGATTAAGCTACGCTTGCCGGGTTTGGTCCGTGGATGGGTGACCATCTTTACATACCGAGACATCTCTGTGCCTAAACACGTTAAGCCGTTGGTCCCGGCTGTCATTCGTGGATCTTTGGTTCGGGTCGTCAGAAGTCCGAAAGGCTGACAACCAGTCTTATACCAAGGGGTATCGTATTACCCCGTTTAGTTTTGTGGAGGTCAAATAGGCAGTCGCTTCATGTAAAATACTGGTATTCAGCTGCATCCGTTTAAACTGAAAGCTGTCCCCAACAAGTTGAGAAAAAGGCTAAGTAGATAATTAAAGAACTAACAGTTTTCTTCCGCATTCAGAATGGCAGCCGAACGTGACCTTGAGAAGTCAGACTCGGTCCACTTGGCCAACGTACTGTTCGACACGAGCGGCCACTTCGTGATCTACGCGACCATGCTGGGAGTGAAGGTCGTCAACCTGGTCACCAACCGCTGTGTTGCTATGCTCGGGAAACCAGAGAACTTGAGGCCTTTACATCTTGCGCTATTTCAGGTAAGGTTTCTATGTTGACTGGTAGAAAAGGTAGTTTGTCATTAAATTAAGAGTTGGGGGAAAAAAAGTCTTAAGTTTGTTGATGGCAAAAATAACATTTTTTATATATTTTTTTAATGGTTATGCCCAAATTTCAGGATACGATGTTAAAAGCACAGCAAATAAATAAGTATTCAACCCTACAAAATCTTTCCAGGGACGTACAAACCAATCAAAAGTAGCAACAACTCTTGAGATGGAGGGCTCCGAGAACCCCACACTCCTGAACGTAAAGACGGACCCCACGCTGTTCTGTACCGCGTACAAGAAGAACCGCTTCTACATGTTCTCGAGACGAAGCCCTGACGACATTAAGAGCCCTGATGCTGACAGAGATATCTTTAACGAGAAGCCTTCGAAGGAAGATATTATTTCTGCTACTGAGGGGCAAGGTATTACTCTATTTTTATTCTATCAGCTTTATTTAGTAGATTATCCTCTGGTTCCTGTATAAGGGCCATTTTCACAGTGTCCTGACCTGTCCCTCTACCTAAAAATGGCACAATATTAATTAAACTTGTCAGCCTGTGTAGGAAGACCCTTTCATCCTCAAAGTCTCTAAACAGTACTTCTATTGACAATTTTAAATATCGTGTTAGCTAACACAGTATTTCACAAGCGTACATACGCAGCATTTCTTACATGCCAAGGTATCATAGTATCTTTTAAGACTTGATATTTATTTTATGTGTAAGCACCAAAGAATCCGCAACGGTTGCGTCTTGTAGAGAGGCTTGCATTTCAGCAGTGGGAACACAACAGGCTGTGAAGCTTAGCGCCTTCAGCACACGTAGCATGATCACCGTAGAAACCGGTTTTGTCGGCGGAAGTTTAGAGGTATAAGGAACGGTGTAAAGTTCGCTCTTACTCTATTGAAAAAGGAGGATCCTTCGACCAGACGGGTGTCGCTTCTGGCGGGCAACTGCCCAACGGTTGATGTCGGATAGTTTTATATATGTTGATCGCGCGGTAAGCTCTAATTGCAGATACAGGATTTGTGTGACGTCAGGTCTTTGATGCGTAATTTGCATGTGGCGCCACAGAAGAATAGACAAAATGACAGATAATCAATCACAATATGTAATTTTGTCTATTCTCCCGTCGACAAAACCTGTTTCTAGGTTAGTCATGCGACGGGTGCTGGACCAGCTTTTTGAGAAAAGAGCCTGAAGAGTTGAATAAACCTGTCCCAAAAACCACCTTTTGTAATTACATATAATTCCTCCCCAGGTGTCCAGCGTCTCTACGAGCAGGCGATCCTCCACACGTCTCTGGGCGACGTGCACATCCGTATCTTCGGCAAGGACGTGCCGCGCACCGCTGAGAACTTCTGCGTGCACTCACGTAATGGCTACTACAACGGACATGTGTTCCATCGCGTTATCAAGGGCTTCATGGTGCAGACTGGAGACCCTACAGGTAAGACACAACTTGGCTTTCCTTTGCCTAAGATCTGATAAACCCTACGAGCCCACTATGTAGAGATAGCTTGGTTTGTATTAACAAAAATGACAAGATCAAAAATGAAATGCCATCGCTCCGATGTCGACGAAGTGGTGCAACTTATGGTTATAAATCAGTATATCTGCTATACATTGTCACAGCGAATCAATTGTCACGCCTCCCCCCCGTAACACCTAGGCCAAATATTTTTTGATACTCTGGTATCAAGACCTAAATAGGTGCCACAAAGAATATGAAAAAAAAAACGCTAAATTTCGCGGGTTAAAGCTAGTAATAATATAATAAATCTGAAGAGCTTGTTTGTTTGTTTGAACGCGCTCATCTCTGGTACTATCTTCGTTGGATTTGAAAAATTCTTTTTGTATTTGGTAGTCCAATTCTTGAGGAAGGTTATAAGATATTTAACATCACGCTACGAACCTTAGGAGCCGAGCAAAAAGTCGGAAGCGAAAACGAAATTTAAACAAGAAATATCACGAAATAAGATATTATAGTAAGATATATAGTCGAGGGCAGAAGCTAATGAATTATACGTTGACAACGGAGTCGTGCAATACGCTACGTTAAGGAATCCTCTTTTAATATTTTTTTATGAAATAAAGCGGTTTAAAGGCAGGAAGAAGTGGAGCCTTTGCCCCTAGGTACAAAAAAAAATCTGTTTACTTCATTTGTAATAAAAACATCTCTCAACATATTTTTGAAAGAGAAAAAATTCTGATTACAGTCAGTAATTTTCGTGAAGTTTCGAGTCGAATTATATAATATTTCTATAAAAATCTTTTATTATCATCACGTGTTCGCGACACGTTTCACACCCACGCGCCACTTATCATGACGTGATAAGAGAAATTTGCCGAATTATTGGTAATTTGAAGGACTTGTTATCAAACAAGATAATAAGTACGTCATCGATTTCACGCTTATTTGAAAGCGGAACTCAATCATCATGAAATGCATGATGATCTGAAGATTATAATAATGTTCATGGATATGTTGTACTAACAATCTCAGTTTATATAGAATTTTGTCTGCAGCTGCATCAGAGAAACGTCAAACAAAAACAAATGTCATTTCTTCAAAGTAGGATGATAATCAGAATCAGCACTTTTCGAACGTCAAAATTACATAAGACTGTCCCCCAAAATGTCCTAGTGCTTTAGCTGAAAAGTGGCGCAACAAACTCCCCAGCAGCACAGCTGTCTGACCAGTTCGAAAAAGTTGATTCTATACAATAGTATGTAAAGTAATATTAACATGAAATACCATTCTATATGTCAACTAGCACACGCCACATACCAACGAAAACAATGAAAACTGTACTCAAGCAAAAATAAAAACTAAAAACATAAACAGAGCTTAATACCTAAATAAAACCATCCGGGCATAAAGGCTGTTCCCGCTTACATAAACTATTACTGGAAGTCATAAATGATAAACTAGGACCATTGAAGTAAAATAAATAAAAAGTTCATTACTAATAACAATAACAATGGCTTATTAGCCAAGAGTCTCGACTAACACCTGAGGAGGCTCTCGTTGGGCAGCTGGATCAAGGGCTTGATTCAAAACCGAGATAGAATGCTTTGCACGGTTTTAGTACTTGACAATACACAGAGATTTCTTTATTACATTAAAGGTTTATCTGAATATTTCATACACAAAAACGTTGTCGAATAAATAATTCTCCTATTAATGATGGTTAAAACCGCATCAAAATCCGTTGTGTACTTTAGAAGAACTAATCGGTCACACAGACAACTAAAAGCGACTTGTTTTTTAGTAGATAAAGATTTTGAATTTGATTTTGTCCTTTAAAGCAGATGACTCTGAGCTACTAGCACGAAGCTCATCAGATCATCAAAGTTACAAATGAAGAAAAGAATTAGAATAACATGACATCCTACTAAAATGATTAAAAATCTTTATAATTTTCTTTTACCATTTTCCAGGCACAGGTACCGGTGGTGAGAGTATATGGGGCGGCGAGTTCGCGGACGAGTTCAAGGCGCATCTGAAGCACGACCGGCCGTACACCGTCAGCATGGCCAACGCTGGCCCCAACAGCAATGGCAGTCAGTTCTTCATCACGCTAGCGCCTACGGTAAGTGTCATAATAGTAACTGTTTTTTATTAAAACTTGCCCGCTTTTTTTTAATCGTTCGTCTGTTTATTATTCGTAAAATAAAAACATAATAACCAATCGTTTATTTTTTTTGGGTGTTTTTTGGTTTTATTTTTTCTTAAACACACAATAAACACCCTATTTCAGAACTTAGGCGTTTTTAGCGACTGGAACTAGACGGGTTATAGTAAGCTCCATAGCCTGGGGTTAGGGAATTCGTGTTTAGCAGTGGATCTCAATATTAGTATTATATATCATACAGATTCCACCAAGCGGCGTTGAAGTAGTAAAACACACGTGTCCGGTGTCAGCAATATACAATTGGTATGATACCAGCGTAAACTAGCATTTTTCAAAAGCAGGGGGGTATGTGCTTTATTTGCGCCTAATATGACGGCGGCGGTTTTACGTGCGTTTAGTAATCAAACTAAATAAAACTCACTTAATTGCTATCACAAAAGCGGACGTACAAATCGAACACGCTTCCACAACCAATATAAAGAATCCTATATCAAAGAGCCCTTTGAGCACTAAAATATATGGCACGCAGCCAGCACCCTCGCAAGCACGCCAACATCGTCATGATCTTACAATGCACATACATTACACGGTGCGTGCGTGTGCGCAGTTCTTATCATTGATTCAAGAATAAGATTTGAAAAATATTTTGTCGTCTTACTAGACAAGGACGAGGCCTTTAAAAAATAAATAAGGGAGTGGTTCTAATTTGTAGTTTCTTATCAGGAAGAACAGGCAAAAAACTACATGGTTATTTCTTAATTATGACTTTTTTTTTATTGCTTCATATACCGCATTAACTATTGCATTAGCTACAGTACCGACTACTGCTGAATGTGGTGTGGCAATATCCTCCACATTACAACAGTTAATGGGAATATTGACGCATTATCATACATCGATCATGTCATCAGTTTACATGGTTGCATCCCATAGTGACATCCCGTAGTGAATCTATTACTCATCAGTATCTTAGCAGAAAACTACTCGGTAAATAGCTCCAGTCCACTTTACCAATTTTCAAATTTTAAGTATAAATTTAGTTATGTAGTTACGTGCCTACATTGTCTTATTAGCATAGTAGTTTATTGTTTTTAGAAGAAAGTAGCAAGTAGTAAATAAATTAACAGGAAATTAAAAGAGTAAGCGTGCATAACGTTGCAATTAAAAAATAGCATAGATATGGGAAAAAGTATCTCAGTCGACTGTACGTAGAGCTCAGTGAACCAAAAGCAATATTCAAGAATATTCATTTTATTAACAGATTCGGTAATTATTTTTCGGAAACGATTTTGTTTCGAAGTGCCTGCTTACCCTTATACCTAAAGCACTGTACTAAACGCGCAGTCTCGTGGCGGCTGTGGCTATGAAGCGTGTGAGTAGGACAGTGCATATTTAGGGCCGAAACTGCGTTAAGCGGACGCCCGCGCGGTTCTATACAAAAGTGCTGCTGCGGGTGACCCGCGCGGAGCACTTTTGTATAGAACCGCGCGGGCGTCCGCTTAACGCAGTTTCAGCCCTTAGTATTTCAAAACTGCGACTGAGCCTCGTATTAAATGGACTCGCTCCTGCGTTTTTGATCGTGACTAGCACGTACCTTGCCGTATACTATGGTACTATATCAGTGCAATAATTTTGTAAAAAAAAACTACCTTTTCCACAGCCATGGTTGGACAACAAACACACAGTGTTCGGTCGCGTGGTCCGCGGCATGGAGGTGGTACAAAACATCGGCAGCGTCAAGACAAACCCCAAAACAGACAAGCCGTATGAAGACGTCAGAATTATATCAGTTACTGTGAAATAAATTAATAAGTGATAGCATATTGAATAAGTTATGAGTTTATCTTCGACATTATTGACATCGGTGACGGAAAAACATCGTGAGGAAAGCTTGACGTCGCTGTCCGCAAAGCAGACACAATAGTTAAACAATTGCCCTGAACCACGTGGTTCATGGGACAGCGAAAGTGGTCAAATCGCCAACTTGTCTTGCAAAAGCGTGTCGTTCAATGTTCCTGCCTTCTCTGTATGGAGAAAATCCGTGCAGTGGGACAGTAATAGGCTGGATTATTACTTAAGTATCGCATTAGGGCAACCTGTATTAGGTTATAATAATTAATAAATATTATTGTTTTAAGTAGAATCTACGATGTGATGTACAAAATGACCTGTTGCAATAAATTTGATCGATGTTTTATAAAGTGGGTTCTGTGTTTGATTTTTATTTTCTCGGTTTTTCATAGACCTCTTTTGGATGAAAGCGTGTCAAAACATTCCGTCCGTCAAGTTCAGTTCTGTATGGATTATTTTGGTCCTTTAGTCTGTCTGCTATACAGATATTAATGGTGATGGACACAGAAAAATACAGTATTTTAATTAACGAAGGGCGTACAAACAAAATAATATTCAAATCCAAAATGTATGGACGCTTCCGCTATTACCGGACTAGCGTCCATATGCTCTATATTTCAATCATGATTTTATCGTATGTTGAAAGAGTAGCCTTGATTCCAAGTTTTCCATACTAATAGGGAATAAAGTGGGCCATATGCCATATATTTTTTCTTGACCGGTCTTAAGTTTTAAAAATAACAGACTAATAGATGAACAATAGACGTAGCTTAGGGTGAGAGGTGAATGACCCGGCGCATAAAATCACTGGAACGTGCCGAACGTGGTTTTAATTCTAATGTAACGTGATGTTACGAAAACGATATAAAATGAATGCACAGCAGAACACTGTTTCATCATATTACATCTGTGTTGGTCCAATTATTCTGCGATAATTTACGAAAATGTTGTACCAAGCGTATTACCATAGATGATGTATTTGCAATGTCTAACCTTATTTTGGTGACTCATATGATGGATGCTCACAGTTTAAATTCAAAACACGCCATCTGTTATCGAGTAGATGCAAACTTAACTAGTGATTCAAAAAGCCATCTAGTGTGGAGTAGACAGAGTAGTAAATAACTATTCATATATATGATAGATGGCAGCACTAGTGTTCGTTTAACCATATTTTCTGCCAATGTTGTTTGAATACAACAGTTTGCCGGCAAATCACACTTACTGATTTGCGATAATAGCAACCTTCTCAATTTGCATAAGGATTTAATGTTTGTAAGGGATGACTATTCATGAGTACCTCATCGTTTGTTTTTAGTAATAAACTCTGTAGTATCGGAAAATAGGAAATGCTATTAGCATCCATAAGTTTTCCGATATTTTTATATTTTTCTCTTCTTGGTATTCGCCATTTACAACACCCACGGGAATTGGCCTACAATATTCTCCAAGTATATCTCATACATAGGTACTTACCTTGTGTGTGAGTATCCACATACATATACTTACCTATGAACATGATTCCATGTTATTAATAGAAATAAATACATAGAACTAAGTTTCCCACATGGTTACCTTCAACTTGTCATTAATTTATATGGTATAGTAGATACCTAGTACACACGGAACCTTCAGATGTGGTGCGCAGATGTGCACTTGACCCTAAATAAGTTAATGATGCGTAGGTTAGGTCGGTCGGTACATCATATTATTCTTAAACACAATGTAGGTTTTCAAGTAGACAGAATTAGTTGAGACGATAGCAAAGCAGCTCGCATAAGCTCCTTTTTTGAAGTCGGTTAAAGATAATAAAATAACATCTGTTTTGTTAATTTTCTGATTGGAATGGTTTCTATTTCAGAATTTGTGGCTTGAGGATTTATAATAATTTCATACTTATGTATTTACTAGATGAGGAAAAATATATACATAAATGTACTTAGGTATACATACTATATAGGTAGGTATAGGTAATAATAATTTCAACTACACGTTACTTATTACATTTTTATGTAGCCATATTTATATGTGCTTAGTTATTGATTTAATGATGCTCAATATCCATAAAAAGTTCTCTCAGCCGTTGGCTGCCACAGTACCTACCTGTACACCTACCTACCTACCTAGGAACATATCTAGAGGACTGTGTAGCTGGTGTTGTGTTTATGACCATAAAAAATGAAGGTCAACTTTACAATAACATCAAAATGTGAGTCCACAATAATGAAGGAATTTTAGATGCATTTTATTTTCCTTTTGCTCAGTTGTTGGACTTATCTTCGTGGGAGCGGGACGGGAGTAACCCGTCTCGCTCTTTCCCGCACAGTTCCCCGCTGCCCGTCGCCCGCACAATATTTTCTTGCACCGCTCGCTAGCGGCTACCCCGCCTCCGTGCCTCACCCAAATTTGTGGGTTTCCATTGTTACACTTTGACTCTCGTTCCACTATTTTTTTAAATCTTTTTACTTTGTTGATTATTTGTGTTCCTGTAAATTATTACTGAACTAGGCAATATTTTCATATTAAATGTATTTAGATTACCCCAGAATCCACAAAAAAATGACTAAATTTGTTAGTTTTATCTATTTAAAATTATTGTTAGCGAATGGCAAAATAATGAATAACATTTAAAAGTGTAGAATTTTGCAAAAAAGAATCATGTGACCATAATTTTTATGTATAAATCGGGACTATTCCCAATGTAGTTTCAGTCAATTAAAATTGATTCCTAAATGAAATAATCGAATACGTGAGACTTTAATTTCCTAATTTTTTATGTATTAAAACTCTTAACCCGATACTTTATGCACGGATGTCCTATTACGACATTAGACAAATAACGGGTAAGTATCACCCTTTTGTTATTTCGACGTATAATATAAACGTATAATAACCACCCTTATTCCACGATAAATACAAAGCAATGTAACCTATTTACTATTTACAGTAAAAAAATAAGTCTAAAGTGCGGTAATTTCAACAAATTAAAAAAAGTCTACCCCAAACAAATTGGGATTAGTGCGGAAGAAAGTCGATGATGAACTATCGTTATTTTGCCGATCCTTTTCTAATGCTAATAATAAATAGAGTATATGTATATTTTTATTATCTTCACAACCTTTACTGCTAAACAATGTAGTATTAGAAATTAAAATCTAATTTCGAAAGGTGCTTTTAGTATCAACCTGTGTTAAGCAGGTATAAATGAGTAACGTTTTAATTATTATATAACATTATTTTTACTAGTGCTAAAACACAAGTATTAATAACTAAGGTAGGTAAGCAAGCATTAATTTTAGAAGCACGTTTAATGGTACGACATAATTATTGTTATAATGGACATGCGCCTGCTGATTCTCGGTAATCGTACGAAGTCGTAAACAGCCCGACGCGGCCTCGCGCTACGCTACGATGCCAATCACCAATCACACGCAAGCGTTCCTTGGTATCGCGCGATATCCGACCAATGAGCGCTCGACTATATCACGCTACTTCTAAAAATAGCTTATCTGAGTCACTCAATAAAAGCAGTGGTTGTTTCTTAACAATGTTTAGAAACAAGTGGAACGTTGAGGCAGTCGGACGTGCGTTGCCGCATGAAAAAGTTTTGATATTCGCGCAGTGAGTTCAGTGATACCGAGTAATTCGGTGCAAACACATGGTTCGACGCTACCAACACGGAATGGAGACCACTTTCTATGACGAGCAGTATCCCCTCAGTGGACCTGTGGAGAACCTGAAGAGGCCCCTCACCTTGGACGTGGGGCGGGGCATCAAGCGGGCTCGGATCGGCGGGGCGCCGGTCCTGTCCTCACCAGACCTGCAGATGCTGAAGCTCGGCTCTCCAGAGCTCGAGAAGCTGATCATACAGAACGGTATGATAACAACGGCGACTCCTACACCCGGTGCGCCAGTGTTATTCCCGGCCAGTCTCGCGCCGACGGAGGAACAAGAAATGTACGCGCGGCCGTTCGTTGAGGCGCTGGACAAGTTACACCACTCGGACCCAACGCCGCAGATCGGACGCGTCGTCGACAGGCGAGTATACGCCGACCTGGACAGGCCGCTTGACCGCTACCCCACTCCGGTGGTCAAGGACGAACCTCAAACAGTTCCCAGTGCTGCAAGTTCGCCACCCCTGTCTCCCATAGACATGGATACACAAGAAAGAATCAAATTGGAACGCAAAAGGCAAAGAAATCGAGTGGCTGCATCTAAGTGTAGACGGCGCAAGCTGGAGCGCATCTCCAAGTTGGAAGATAAGGTGAAAATCCTGAAGGGTGAGAACGTGGAGCTGGCGCAGATGGTGGTGAAGCTAAAGGAGCACGTGCACCGGCTCAAGGAGCAGGTGCTGGAGCATGCCAACAGCGGCTGCCACATCGACTCGCACTTCTGATCGTGCCGTCGCCGCCGCTCCACCACATTCCATGCTAGTCGCGCCCGGTAGGACGCAGCATACAAAGCGATTTGTGATCTTAATTTTACTGTGTAATATATAGTTAATGAACACTAGTGTATAAGGTGTTGACGCTACGTTAACGATGCTGTGGATGTATCGTTAAGTTTGAGAGATTAGGTTGCCAGTGATGTGTGCAGGCAGAACCTCCGCTCGGGTGTGCTGATTCCAGGACGTTTGTTGTTTGTGAAACGGTTATGTTATGGACGGTCCACTTAGCGAGGGATGTACTTAGTGCGAGTCACAACTGCAAAAGCTTTAGCTTCCATTGTAAGTTGCAGAACGAATGTTTTCCTTAAATCAGTATTGCGTTGTCTCATTTAGAATAGTGTAGAAACTAGAAAGGATAATCGTGCGACGTCATTCGTTTGCAGACTGACTGAACGAGGTTGAGGCGGCGTTGCCAGTTTTACGGCGAATTTCCCGTTTCAGCGATGTTGCCGCACTTGCCTCGCTGAATCGGGGATTTCCATTGTTCATTGTGTCCCGGCCATTGTGTGTATGTTTTCTGTCCAGTAGAATCATATTATAATAATTAGTTTACATTTCGGACGTTATTTATTGCGATTTAGACGGAGACGCACGTCGCCTCTGTGTTGTGACAGGTACGAAACACAGCCGGTGTGAAAGAGATAGTGTAGCGTAGAGTGGCAACGGCGCATCAGGCCGAGTCACGAGCGGATGTTCTGCTAATTAAAATTCCGCCTGCGCCGCCCTCGCGGAATGGCGGCCATGTGTTCAACACTCGGACGTTCCGAATCACGTTTTGTTGCACAAGGTTAACTTTTTAAACGCGACAATAGCGTTTTAACGCCGCCGTGGCGTGGACTGGAACGTCTTTGTTCGCTTCGCTTGATTGTTTCGAGACAAATTATGTGCTTGTGTGGGAGACTGATCGAATGCAAGTAAGGAGTGCCTTGTAAGTACGTCTGAGCGAGAGCGTGGATCGCGCAAATAATTTTCTCCTTTTTGAAAGATGATTCTCGGAACTGACCCGGTGCTCTGTAGAGGACGTGACTTTAGTAATGCGAAGCCGTCCGATTTAAAATATTTGTTGTGGACGTATAGAAGTGATTCGTAATGAGCAAATGTTTGACATGGTAAATTGTGAACGAAGCGAGTGAATGTGTGATGGAAGTATTTATTAGTGAGAATGTTTATCTTATAGGATGAAGTAGCAATCTCGAGTGCCTACGCTTTGTAAACTAAAGCCTATACCTATGTTTTTAATTGTTTTTGTTACCATTAATGTGCTACAGTAAATTATTCTGTACCATTGTCTTCTATAGGTTATTGTAAGTAATTATAATACCAATTAACAAGTTGAATTGTTATAGACTATATACGGCGAGCGGGTGGCGTGGTAATGAGAACTCAAAGAATGTTGTTCTGTAAACTGTAAAGAACGCACCCGACGCCCATTTGTATTATTTTTATACAAAAGAATTCGTCAGAATGTTAACAGTAATTTGTAAGTTTATAAAAGATATGGAAACAGTTATACTAAAATAATATATTTCTATGAATTTAACAAAGAATATTGTTTTATACGAAGTATCATATTGTATGATAAAATTGAAAGAGAAAATAAATTATGAAGATTATTATACCATTTACTCCTTGATTTCATTTCTATGCCCCAATAAACCAGCAATTTTGTAATAAACGAACTGACCCGAAATCTAAACATCCGTACGATATTTCAGGCAGTTCTTTTTAGTTTCAATTACACAAAGTTCAAAGCAGCGCAACTTCAAACAAAATGCTACAGTATACATTAACAAAAATGAAAAACAAAAACAATGATATGGCACATTCTAATTATGTAAATAAATAATGACAAAGAAGCTAACAACACATGCCATTACGTACATAGTAACGACACAATGTAATGAGCAATCGAAGCAGGAAAAGACATAACATTGCAAGTACATAAACAGTGTAATTTGACATTGAGGAACGAGATCAACAGCTGTAGCTAGCTGTTATATGATAGAGTAGGTGGATTTTGTTACTCCATAGGAAATCACTGTCTTATGAACTATCTATCTAATCTGAGAACGAACACCTGTTAACAGCATAAAAAGAACCGGAAAAAGGTGTCAAGATCATGAGCTCAGCTGTGAAGTTGTTTTCCCTAATGACATATGAATATTGGGAATTTTTGGGAAAAATATATTTTAATTTCGTTTCGAAGAACACATTTCTTTCAAAAATCAAAATACTCATTCTACGAATTTAAGAAAAATGTTCATGTAAATATTGTAAAAAAACTTTTTGTCACCAAATACATTTTGTGAAGATCAACAGTAATTTTCCTAAACGTAAACAACTGATAAACTCGACAGAAGTGCAAAATGTCAAAATATACACTTTGATAAAGAACTATGTGTATGCTTGTTACTAACCTATACCGGTGAATGAACGAATTAAGACTTTATTTATTAGTCAATGAGTCGATATTCGTGTTATGAAACAAAACGAAGGTCAAACGAATCGATGCCAACGATATTTCGCCGTCCGGATGTCCGATTTTTGTGGCAAAAACACCAGATGATTTGGAAGTCTTGGACGAACACGATTGGTCAATACGAAAAATATGAATTTGAAAAGATGTAACACGCTACTGCGTCACCTCCTCGTTGGGATTATCAGTGGGCGGCTATAGATGTAATAAATTACATTTATGATGTATCCATAGATATAAGAAAGAAGATGTATCCCATACATTTTGAAATGGAGGCAGCAAGAGTGGAAAAGATATCTCGATGACATATTGATTACTTTCTCAGGCATATAAGCAATGTAAGGTTTAGAAGTTCAATTATAATGGGCTGCGTCCAGAATGTTCCCAGCTTCCCGACAAGGCAGTAAGAACATGACGTCCAGTTCCGGGGGCGGCAAATCACGGTCACTCATTATATGGGGCAGTATGCTGTTAACATGAACATTAGCCACTGAAGCCTACGCATTGTTCTCGTTAAAACATCGTAATATTTACTAACATCACCGTGTTTATACTGGTTGTTGTTAAAACACTTATATATTTATGATTCGATGTTTTTCATACGACAAGCATGTTGACTGATTGCGCTGCGTTTGCCTATTCATTTCATTCGCCGAAAATAACATGCGAGCGTGTTGAAACATCAATATTTTATGTTGACTTAATATCAACAATAATGCTCCTGTCACAAAAGTATTTATTATTAATTGCGCATTTTCTGTACTGCATTTGCATGAAGCGTGATTTCGCTGTTGTTTTCTGCGTACACAACACACACTCCCAAAATCTAAAATGAATAAGAGATTAGGACTTTTCTTGATCTTTCTAATCTAGTCACATACATACCTATCCAGTAGCTCTCGATGTAGCATAGCATTATCAGCCTTGTTCACACCGCTGGACCTCCTCTCTTCAAGAGTGGGCTGTAATCTACCACGCGGGCCCAGTGCGGGTTGGTAGATGTAGCATGTCTTCGAGTTTTTGATTCTACTACATGCAGGTTTCCTCACGATTGTAATATAAATTCTTATAATGAACTAGTAATTTATTCAAACATTTAATCGTATTATAAACAGTAACACGATGTTGGCAGACCGCGCAGTCGGAAGTTGGACATATTATGAAATTTTATTAAAAGTTATGTTTCTTAGAAGATGTTTATGATGATAGTAAAATGACATTATATTCAGACACTGGATGGAGAATGGTGGAGACCTATTTAATATGAATAATTAGGTATGTAACTCTTGTAGCCTCGTAGTAAGGAGGATGGATGACCTGGTGAAGGCCGCAGGAATCCGCTGGATGCGAGAAGCACCGACCCGGTTCAAGTAGCCGCTTGGGGGAGGCCTATGTCCAGCAGCGGACGTCTTTTGGCTGAAATGATGAAAGACTTTCCCCGTTTTCCTATCATCGACAAGAATACGTACAATCCATTTCAGTAAGTTAGTTTTGCATGATAATCGAAAAAGCATTTTTATGTCTATGAACTAAATAAATGTCGATTTTCGTTGCAAAGCTTTTTAATATTGGAAAAGTTCCAAAGAAAACACCGTGTGCGGTCGTTTGCCCTCGGCAACGTTTCTGACTCACGTAGAAGAAAAGAAAAATATTCGAAAACTATTGTGCGTTCGTTGCAAGGATATTATTATGTTACAACGAGGACAATGTCGACGTAGGAATACTGTTAATTGGGTTCCAAGAAGTGTTTTGTTAAATGGTTTCAAGTGGCACCGAGCTATTGTGCGGTTCACTAAAACTAACTACCTACTACTAGCTAAAATATCTAAACGAGTTGGGAAATGTTCTGAAATAACTAATCGGTACGCGAGATACGTGTTTCTTAGAAATTATGTATTGAATTTTATGTGACAACAAAACGCTAAATTGCTGCCAATTTGTGCGACCTCTTACTTATCTTCTTAAGGAAATTCGGCATTTGGCTGGTGGCGGAGGCAATTTCTGCGAAATACCCCGTTGGCTTTTAATTTTAACCTGCGGGTCACCTTCAACTCGGCGACATGTTGTGCGCGCAGGTGCGCCCTCTGCTGGGCTAATATTCGATACAGTTCGGAAATTGGTTGGCGAGCCTCCAACCACCGCACGTGCCGTGATGGGTGTAGCTACCATGCGTGATTATTTTGTAAACTGGTCCTGTTGTTTATTAGAAAAAAGCCTGTTAAATATCAGAAGCATTTGGTTAGAAAAAACTAATAACTTTAATCCGAGATTGGAAGCATGCCAGAAAAACAATTCAATATCACATCATCTTATCTTTCGCGTACTGGAAAACTTGTAAAGAATTATCAGCTGTTGGTATCTAGCTCCTACGGATATAGAGCAGTGCCAGCAGTGGATGTCTCTGGCATCCCTTTCTGAATCACAGCCGTGACGGTCGTAATCTGACCTTGTCCTACTGACATCCTGTCAAGCAACAAGTTGATAAAATTATACACGAGACTCCACATAAAATGTACAAAACAACATTTAAATCTATAGTCAGTATCATAGAACATAAAATAAGACGTATTTCGGCATCCATTTATTTAAACAAAAACAAATAAATTACGCCACAAAAATAATGTCAACATCTGTCACCCTGTATAAATGACAGAACAAGAAAAGTCCTGTAAAATCAAAAATGATGGTGACTCTACCCTCGGCCCACAGACTATAAATCAGGTAGATTCATTGCACCATTGTGTAGCGTCTCCAAACTGTCTAATAATAAATAGATTATGCAATTTAATAGATTTACTGCCTACGCCTTTTATTTTTGTAACAGAAAAATAGATAAGTATAGCTACTTACAAGAGAAAAATTGTCTCTGACGCAAGATCTTCATCTGGAATATCATTTTGAATTCATTTGAAACTTTAATACATATCTACGGGCCGAGTTTTTAGGGTTCCGTAGTAAACAAGGAACCCTTATATTAATCGTAACACACTGTAAACAAATGGCCATCTACACTTAAGAGTCTATAATAGGTAGGTACCTCAAATAGCTTAGCATGATCCTCCGATAAATCGAAACTACTGCAGCATTAATTTTGAAAATATGGTAAAATAGAGGATTCAAGTTAAGTAGGTACAATGTTTGACGAAAACACAGTAGGTACTTAGGTACTTAACATTACTCCATAAAAAAAATCCTACAGAAAAAAATTACAAAATTATCTCCAAAGCGAACAATAAACCGCTAGTATTCAAAAAAATACTTGAAATTAGATCATAAACCTTTACATAATTAGTGAACAAAATATACCTAAAGCAGATGCGATTTAAAAGAAGATGTAGTGTTTTGAAAAGAGTATGATTAGATGGTTTGGTCATGTTGAGAGGATGAATGAACGGCGACTAATAAAATGTATTTACAAGTGTGAGTGGAAACGCCGGGAGGGGACGCCCTAGGAGGACATGCTAGTGACCTTATTGGGGATGTTCTTCACAAAGGTCAGGTGCGTAGGTAGTACTCGCAACCGGCGTGCGTGTATGACCATGAACGTAGGTAACGAGGCAAAAGGAGTTTGTAACGATCGTAGCAGGTGAGTTGTATGTATGTATGTTTGTACTATGTTAAATTTTTTTTATGCCCATTGCTTTCACCAAAACTATCGGCGCCTTGGGTTCTCCCCGCCGGCGCCGCTCAGTCTAGCTCTTACTCAATCCGCGAGCAGTATTGTGCGAGCGAGATAAAAAGTGAATTTGAGCCGAGAAAATATGGACTCTTAAAAGCTCTCAAACCGCCAATTTCCTTCCTTTGATAAAAGTTACCTGACCATTGAAAATTCTGCTGAAAAAATGCTTTTTATTGCATTTGATCTTGATCCAACTTTTAATAAAAACAAAACGCAAACAATCCGTCAAAATTAACTCGGTATTTTTTTCTCTTCGAATTATAACTTAAATGATTACGTTACGTCCCAGAACGGTGATAAGGCAGAATAGCAGAAGTGACTTGCAGATTAAAAAGTTACCTAATCAGATCGCAGGCTTTTGTTATTAGGATAAGCTGATCAATAGGTAAGCCTGAGATTAGGCGATGATTGACATTCTATGGATTCCTGTCAGCTTAAGTGTAGCCATTGTTTAATATCTACTCTAGGTACCTATGTAATACATAATTTCGCTGAACTTAATCATCTAATTCACCGCCAGTTGGTTTCCTTTTAGTCTTTATTAACTGACAAACAATCAGGGGCCTAAGTCTACTAATTTATAAACGTTACAAAGGTCGCTCAATGGTGATGTTCTTTTTGATGTTCAGATTTGCCATACAAAAACTGTCAAAAACTCACCATTGCAACAGTCTACTAATTTATAAACGTTACAATGGTCTTTCCATTGTAACGTTTATAAATTAGTAGACTTAGGTCCCTTAATGGTTGCATGTTTAATAGTAAGGTTTTTAATCGTTAAAATATTTTTTTTGAGGTATCTTCGTGATTTTTTTCTATCGTATCAAATAAGTTGTACCTATGATGTTTTCAACACACTATCTAACTAGCATCCTGAATAATATCATATCATATATTTTTCTGATGCTACAGCAATGGATCGTATTCTTTTAAAAAACTTGCGTTTACCTCCTGTAGTACCCTTAACTAACACGTCGTTGTTATTAAGCATTAAGCCCTGTTTTAACTGCACCTCATTAATTAATTAGTTGAAAGCGACAGGAGCCGTTAATTAGGTCATTTAAACACTGTCAATTTGAACACTAACGCCGCGCCGTTATGGTATTAATTTATTTATCGAGAGTAATTTTGTTAATAACAGTAGGAGCTGGAAGATTCACCACCAAAATAAAAGAAGCATCACCTTTGTACGTAGTTTTTTGTTCATTTCTTGTCTCTTTAATGTGTGTACCCCCGTGCAGACTGGCGCGACGCGACACCGTTAATTGTTCTACCGTGAAGTTTTCTTAGAAATTGTATTGTTTACACGAGGCTTAATGGTTAAATTGATAAATACAACGGAACACCATGACACGAATATTAAATGTTGAATACAATAGAAAAACCAAGTTATTTTTCGTTATTTAGTTGCCTATAAAAATTATACCTATAAACCAGTCCAAGACTATTTAATCCATGGACGCGTAGGATTTCCGCGGACGTTACACATAAGGGTCCCTTTATTTGGGTTAATGTTAATACAAATGATTGCTTGATTGTTTTTCAATCGCCAGTTTACTTTTATCCGACGAATAAGTTTGTCATTTTGACAGTTTTTATATGGACAATCTGTCAAAAAGTCACATTTATTCTTGAGGTAAATCTTATCTAATGATTGAAAAATTAGAACTTTCTTGAAACTTCTTTCAGACCTGCATTTCTATCTTTTAAGTTTTCTTGACATCATTTTATCTTGGTTTTCCTTTAAAACGAACTTGCATAAAGGAGTGGGCAGAATACAACAAAGTAGTTCGATATAAAAGCCGTTGTGTACAGTCTCGGCCACTTTCTATGGATTTCACAAGTTGTGCAAGCGCGGAAGCTCCCCGTTATAGTCCTGGCACACTTTCCACTCTTGTTCGCAACTGAACCCGCACCCACTGCTGTTTCATTGTCGCCACATTTATTTATACCTTCCAGTATCAAGCTTCCTTTAAGGAGTTTATAATGTAATAGCTGCTAGTTATTGGATAAAAAAAAAAAAAAGAAAAAGAAAAAAAAGAAAGAAAGTTATTGGATAGGACCAGCTGCGCCCCGCGCATTTTTTTTTTGTGTCGATTCTCCCATTTTGAATTATTATTATGCAGTAAAGTTAGCACTAACTTCATTGTATACAACTAAAAATGTTCCAATGGCGCCTAATATGTATCTCTGGAGTTGTCGATTCACCCACAAATAAAATAACTTTGTTCGAATCGCCTCAAGAAAGAATAATATTAATTAAAAGTGCCAATTCGCCCGTTTCGGGCGAGTCACCAATAAGCCGACGAAAGTAGCTAAAACTTCAACTAAAAAGTTCAAAAGCTCAATTTTCAAGAAGTCTGATGCAGATGCTAGCAGTTATTTTAATTCAATTTCAGATTTCATGCCACCACATGTACTGCTTTCTCGGTAATTAAATTTTATCTCTTACTACTGTGCTGTGTTACCCTTTGTTATTTTCTGTGTCTTCGTCAGAGGACTCGCTGTTATCCGTTTCAGGTTTCTCTGCCTTCTTGATCTTGTATCAAAAGTTAATTTCCTTGTCGAAGTACGTCTATTGGTCTTAAGAGTGACTGCGGGCGTTAAGTCTTTCCATTTAAAATTTCCCAGAAGCTGCCTGGTGTCCGGATTTTGACTCCTTTGATGGCAGTAGGTTCGCCCCCTGTTATACATAGAACTTAAACATAACTGTTGAAATATATGGGTGTAAATGTGTAATAAACACCTCTGCCCAACCCTGCGGGGAGTGCAGGCGTGATGTTATGTGAATTAAACATGAATTGTTATAGTATTGACTACGTGACGGGAAGTTTGATAAGGATAAAATAAACTTATGCACAACTTCACCATTTGTTTTACCTGTGTCACAGCCTGTGTTATATTTTAAACTAGCTTTTGCCTATCATCGAAATCCTCGCCCCCTATTACATAGGATCTTAAAACTACTGACCGTCCAAAGGTTCAATTTCTAAAAAAGTTTTCATAAAGTCAGCTATATCGAGGTTCCGAAAAGCGATTAAGGGTGGATTCGACCAAACAGGAATACATTTTATCCGCGGAATAAGCCTTATGTTCCGAATAAATGTTGAATTTTTGACAGTTTATCCATACGAAAACTTTCAGAAGTAAATCTTATTCCGCGGATAAAATTTATTCCTGTTTGGTCGAATCCGCCCTTAATCGCTGATTGGTGATGAGAGTTGAATCGAGCATCTGAAAAATGACTAAATCGCTAATAAAAACTTGGCAGTGCTAATGTTGCAAGTCAACAGAAGCATATCAGCTAATTTTCCAATCGTCATTTTGACATTTTTACAGTTTTTCACGCGAAATCTGGCAAAAGTATTTTTTTTCTTTGGATAAAAGAAAACTGATCATTGCAAAATCAATCCTTAATCAAATTATTTCTAGGAAATTAACAGGGTTTCAAAAAAGAATGTCATTTAATTAACAATTTTTTCTTAACTAAGTACAGTGGCCAGCACATCAAGCTACCCAAAACTGTCAAACTTTCTCAATCAAACTTGAACCTAATGCTTTAGCGATAAAGTTTAAAATCTACTAAAGAAATTTGACAGATTTTAGTAGCTTGATGTGCTGGCCACTGTACGTAAGTTTCGGTTTCCGAGGAACCGAAGGTTCGGTTACGGTTTCGGCAGAAAATCGTGTTTCGGTCGGTCCCTAGGTACTTAAAACATTACTGGCGAACTGCGAGTGTACTTGTAGGCACACCACTACCTACCCGACCTGGAAATACAGGTGTGATGTTATGTTTGGTTTTGCCTCATTCCTTCACCGTATCAAAGTATTGTTATTTAATTATTTCCTATTTCAACTCCATATTAGTTTGAAGTATGTTACCATTAACTGCTAATCTTATCATAATCATAATGATTGCTCAAGAGCACTGCAGGTGTTAGAGCAGGCACGAGGTAGGTACTCGAATGTGCACAGCGCAATACCTTGTTTGTACTTTGAAAGTACCTACATCGGCATCGGCCGCGGGAAACACCGCAGGAAATGCTTTGTTTCAATAACTATGTAGGTTGTATATTTTGAATACCTAACCTACTTGTTGAACCATTTGATTGTTTTTTGTTATGTATAATCGTAGTTGGATTTGAAAACCTTTTTGAAATAATGTTTGGTGCAAATTATTTCATTGCCAGTAAGTTGATTAATCAAATAATCTTCAAGAATTTGCCCTAAATTAAAAAGATTACCTACCTTTAGTTTGATGGTAGGCAACCTATTTGTTGCACCCATATAAATACTTCTTTCTTATATCTATGGTTACGGAACCCTATTACTAAGCCCCCGCTGTCCGTCTGTCTGTCACCAGGCTGAATCTCAAGAACCGTAATAGGTAGGTAGACATCAGTTGACATTTTCACAGATTGTGTATTTCTATTGTCGCTATAACATCAAATAATAAAAATAAAACAAAGTTAAAAATTAAAGGGGCTCCCTCAAAAAACGTGATTTTTTGCTAAATATTTTATTATAATCCTAGTTTGAGTAGAAAAGCTTCCTGAAATAATGTTTGGTGCAATTAACATTGCCAGTACATTGTGAAAACAACAAGTTGACCCATAACTAAAAAGATTTTCTTTACTTTGAGGTTTGAGTGACAGATATAATATATGTCATCTGTGTTCATGAAAATAATTAGGTACGATATCTGCGACAGCTGTCAGTAAAATCACATGCGAAGTCCTGAATTTCATAATAGTACAGACAGTACGTACCTGTCAATGTCATACTTTATGGGCATGTCGGCATGCCCATAAAGTATGACAGCTGTCCCAGAGATCAAGCTATCTTTCATGAAGTATAGTAGCCTATTGTTTTTAAGTAGGAAACTGAAATCATATTATGGGAAAAATGTAATTTGGGTTTTCCAATAAGGTAAAATTCGCTATAATTTTCCTGAAATTGTAAGAGGAAGTAAATAAAGACTTTCAATTTCCTGTAAGAGTAAACTATTGTTTTGTTACTCAAGACAAGTAAGAGTTACCTATATTATCAACTTTTCAGTTTTCAGCCTGTAAGTACCTACAGCAGAGGACTCTATTAGATAAAGTTCTGCTATCTAATTGCGTAACACATTTTCGTAAACGATAAAGACTAATCTGTTTCATTTTGACAGTTCAACAACATTCATTGCGTTATTAACGTTGTTTCAAAACGATTCAGATTGCGATTGATCGTGCATTACGCATTAATTAAGTAGTATATTTTTATCCAGTAAAACATCAAAATATTAAATTAAGATAATGCCTACATTGAACAAAACGTTTTCCTGTGTAATAAACATAACCTGAAACCGTCTTTTACCGACAAATGAGCCGGTCAGATGTTCAGGCTCTAAGGGTGAAGCCAGACGAGCGTAATTTTTTTAAGTTTTTAAAAAATTCCGCTCGTCTGGCTTCACCCTTAGGCCTTAGCTACACAACTAACAAAGCGTGACGAAACAAAGCGAACAAAGAATTGCGCTTCCTACTTTGTACCTACTTACTTACGTTATTATAACGTACTAGATACCTATCTTATTATAATAGAACATACAATTAATACACAAAGAGGTTTTGTACTTTGATCTGACCGACAAACCATTGTGAGTTAAGGTAGGTAGGTACCTAATTAAATTATAATTATGAATAATAATGATGTAAGTAATTACCTATAATTTTTAATAAAAATGGCGTAGAAAAACAGCCGTGCTACTGTTTGTGACCTAAACAGTGTAAGTTTAGTTTATAAAAATAATCAGTAAGTAATCTGTCAATTATTGTTAAGAGGGTTTATTCTGAAAGTTGGCAACGTCGCAAATAAATGTCAAATATTTCGCTGTTTTGATTAATTTGATAATATTTCTGTATGGAAATAAAAAATGTGGCTAACTAGCGAACTAGAATATTGATTATGAAATGCAATAATTAATATCGTAACACCGAATAGTTAGTTTTAGATGTAAAAAAAGTATTTGGTAACTTTCCAAATGCCTTTTTTTCACCTAAAACGGGTACAACATCAAATTCAATGTTATAATTGCAATTCATTATTAATATTCTAGTCAATTGGTTAGCCACATTTCTTATTTCCATACAGTATTATTTCCAAATTAATCGAAACAGGTAAATATTTGACAGCTATTTACGACGTTGCCAACTTTTAGGATGCACCCTCTTAAGTACCCTTTGTTTATTTAGGTATTTATTTATTTAATACTTCAAGCACACAATTGTACAGAGGCGGACTTACCTAATGTTTAATTTTACTAATATGGATTTGGATTGTATTATATTGTCTGAAATAAAAGTACTTATTATAATAAATTATATATCGATATATATTCCACAAATCACTGAAGTGAATACAGGCGTTCATAAACAACTCAAATCAAAAACCATATGTAAGTACTAATTCCATGCAAAAAACCAATAAAATAAAAAAGAAACAAAAGTTGTTTCAAAAATCGAATGTTCGAGCCTCTTTGTTCGCGCGGACAAAGAGACGTGCGAGCTAGCACGTACGTGTGTGCTAATGTGCACGTGGACACGCCCACCTCGACATTGAATTATGATGAAATCGTCACACTATTACAGAAACTAATAGTTACATGGAAGATTTTTCGATCCATGAATGGGTTGAGGAAAAACGTGTGTAAATCTGAGGGACTTAGTTATTGAATGAATGGAAAAGATTTTCTGCAATTTATTACTAAGTAGTTCTAGAAAAAAATAGCTTTTTCGTTTCATTTTAGTTGGAAATACATAATTATAGTCCTAAGTGTTGTTGTGTTTTTCCATCAGACATTTCTCAGTAACGTAGCAGCCTGGAGTCTGCACCCTACTTGCAACACACTAGACTTTGAATCACAATCCGGGAGTTTTGAAGGAAATTGCTAATCCATTGCTTCATAGGTTTGAAAAATTCGTCCGCACAACAACATAAATAGCGCAATGGACGTGGGTGAACTGAACTGTCAATATGAAACCCATTGCGATCAATTGTCATCGTGTGTTGTAACCCCGCTGGTCTCGATTTGAGCCTGGTTGATGGCAATAGGTTCGCCCCCTATTACATTGGACTTAAACATATTTGGCGAAATGTGGGTGTACTATAGGTACACCTGCGGCGTGATGTTATATTTATTCAGAAGTAATGAATATGAAATGGCTGCCCAATGATGTTTTAGTGGCTGCCTCTTTTATTATGTGTAGATCTAACATGACTGTTTAAAAACAAAATAATGTATTACGGTTCGAAGGTTAATAACACCGATTATTTTTAAATCGTTTCAGTAGGTAGGTACTGTAGCTAAAATTAAAAGGAACAGCTATCCTACTGTTCACTTCTTCACCAGTTGATTCTCACTTGTTTCTTGGTTTGCCTGTGAATCTTCTTCAGGAATATTATCAAGAAGAATTTTATTAATATTATTCATAACTTCTACGTTAATATCTACCTACGGTAACCCATTTCCTTGCTCTTTGTGGTGCGGACAGGGCCAAAGGGCAGTCTTTACTACTTATACTCAGTGCCCATATCAAATTATGGACTTTTATTTCGCAACTAGCTGCTGCCCGCGGCTTCGCCCGCGTGAGTGTCGGAAATTACCCCATACATCCCCATGGGTTTTAAGTATAAATATTGAGTTTCGAGTTAATCGGACAGCGCGTTAAAATTCTTCCATACAAACACTGACACCCCCCAATCCCCCTTTAGGGGGTAATTTAGACGAAGGAGGAGGCGGAGCGCGTGAGGGAGAGGCAAAGTTCGCGCCCTCACGCGCCTAGCCGCCGTAGGAGACGCCCTGGGCGTCGGGACTCCTTGGAGGATTCCCGGCCACCGTAGGCGCGGGCTTGCGGGCGGTGAGCAATGGGTAGCTCGCCCCCGATAAGGACCAGGCCCGGGTCGACGGCGCGTCGTGTTCCACGCGCGCCTCAAAGAGATGTCAGCAAAACTGACGGGGTCCGCTAGGACCGTTGCCCGCCGGGGTTGCGGGTAGTCCTAAGGGGAAACCGTGGCCCCTGGCATGGCAAGGGAAGGAACACGGGTGGGTTTTAGTCAGTAAAAGTCTGACACGCCCTCCCGCTCCGCCTAGAGCGGGAGAAGTCATTGGATGATTTCCCACCCAAAAAAAAAAAAAAAAAGGGGGTAATTTAGAAAAACTACAAACTTTATAATTTATTTAGATAACTATTCGTGCGAAGTTTCGTGTTTATTACCTCAAGGAATATGATTTTTCATACAAACTTTCATCCCTTATTGTACCCCCTTAGGGGTTGAATTTCGAAAAATCCTGATACACGTTATTCTTAATTTTTGGGTTTAAGTATAAATATTGAGTTTCGAGTTAATCGGACAGCGCGTTAAAATTCTTCCATACAAACTTTGACACCCCCCAACCGTAGGATAGGATACTTTTCCGGGATAAAAAGTACCCAGTGTGGTGCCC
Organism: Eupsilia transversa; assembly: GCA_914767815.1. Classification (NCBI taxonomy): domain Eukaryota; kingdom Metazoa; phylum Arthropoda; class Insecta; order Lepidoptera; family Noctuidae; genus Eupsilia; species Eupsilia transversa. Next base: position 1,737,382 of record OU611889.1, read on the forward strand.
AGGATATTAAAGAATAATTATACCAAGTTTCATCGTAATCGAACCGGTAGTTTTTGCGTGATACTTGAACAAACAGACAGACAGACAGACAGACAGACAGACAGACAGACAAAAAAAAATTTAATCACACTTTTGGGTTCGGTGTCGGTCTAGTAACACCCCCTGCCATTTATTTTTTTGATATTTTCAATGTACAGAATTTTCACTTCTACAGATTTATTATAAGTATAGATTACCCAATTATTGTGGGGTAATTTAGTAACACACTTAAGAAATGATGAAATGATTTTATTTTCTATAAATAGGTTTGTCCAATTTTTTTTAAGAACTAAGTAGATGAGGTCGGCGTTTCCTATCTGACTACTCTGAGAAAGGCCGAAACAAACTCAGAGCAATGGCTTTCATTTTAATAGTTCAACAACATTAATTACGTTATTTACGTTGTTGAGCAGACAATTTTTTCGAACATGATGAAGCAATGGATTGGCAATATTCTTTATAGTGTATTTTTTAGTGTGTTATGCAATTAGGGTGCTGGATAGAAAAGTAAGGTCTTTCAGACATCACATACAGGGTGACCAATTTACGGTGAACCAAAACGATTTTTGGAAACCTCTCGCCAAAGGTTTTCTTTAATACCCAGCGATATACGTAGAGCTTAAGAGAAAACTTAGCTCAAAGGGAAACATTTTAATCCCTTAAAAATAAATAAAACGGGCCATTCTGTATATGACAGGTGATATTTCCATCATCTCTTCGCAGGGACAACGGGTTTGTGGTTGCAATTTCTTGGATTTCTTTACGTAGTATTATAATGATCTGTGATTTCTTTATAGTAAGAGGTCACATTCTGTAAAGGTTTTCTATAGCACTTACTAGTGCCAGTGCCTTTGTCTAATAGAGTGCAGCTCAGAATGCTGGCACTGTGGCAGCATTATATAATTATGTTAATGTGTATATTGACAATGTAAATTCTCTGGCAGGGGTTCAACCCGCATTCCGATCTGCAGGAGCCTCCACAAGGTTCTGAAGCGGAAGTACCTAGTTTTAGCATTGGGTTGAAAAAGGTCAAACCCATAAAATAACATCACGCATGTATTTCCCGAAGGATTAGGCAGATAAGCACACGTAGCATGACTGCCATAGAAACGGGGTTTGTCCACGGAAGTATAGACAAAATGACAGATTGTTATTGTGACTCTGTCATTTTGTCTATTCTTCCGTCGACAAAACCCGTTTCCCGTACGTATATTATACCCACGTTTCGCTAGTTACGTTAAGTTCCCACGTAATAGGGGGCGAGCCTATTGCCATCAACCGGGCAGCACTCCAGACTCCGGGCTGTTCCTGAGATGACAAATTCTAGATTAAAAAGTCCAATAACACTTTGCCCGTCCTGGGATTCGAATCCAGGACCTCATGCTCAGTAGTAGAACTTGCGACCACTAGACCAACGAGGCAATTACTTCTTATTTTTGTTTACAGCTATCGGAATTAGGATTAACCTCAAAAGTTATTCAAGTCAATCTGCCTAGCCTGTTCCTAACTATTTTGGGGTCCGCTTCCAGTCTAACCGGATTCAGCTGAATACCAGTATTTTACATGGAGTGACTGCCTATCTGACCTCCACACAACCCAGTAACTGGGTAATACGATACCCCTTGGTAAGACTAGTTGTCAGACTTTCGGGCTTCTGACGACCCGTAACGACTGTCAAAGATCCACGAATTACAGCCGGGACCAACGGCTTAACGTGCTTTCCGAGGCACGGCGGAGTCTCGATGTGTAAAGATGATCACCCATCCATGGACCAACCGCGGCAAGCGTAGCTTAAAACCTGATGGAACGACCCGTGCGGCTGTTATTACTTAGCCACGAAGCTCCTCAAAAGTTATTCAAGTAAGTACTAAAAAGTACAATTTTATCTAGGTAGGTAGGTACTTAGGTATTCAACAACTATTCTGGAAATTTTACGAATTTTTCATGACAAGACAGGCGACATTTATGGGACGAAGATAACGTTTTTGCCACAAATAAATAAACTCATATCTCACGTGTTAATAAAGCTTCATAACGGTCAAATTGTTTACTATTAAAAAAAAAACAGTGTCCTTCAAGACCGCTTCCTATTATTTCGAGCCTCGACCATAAACAAGTCGGCGTTAATTATATTCTGTTCGTTTATGTACACACATAGTGTTGATGTTACCTGTCTAATTATAAGTTTGGTCATACAATAGGCACGTGATTCATAGGCCCAGCACCCTAATTGCGTAATACACGATCTATTATAATCTACATCGGTTTGAAACAGATTGCTAACATTTAGTTCGAAAAAAAAAACTGCTCAACAACGTAAATAACGCAATGAATGTTGTTGAACTGTCAAAATTAAACAGAGTCGGAATCGTTTACGAAAACGTTTTACGCAATTAGATAGCAGGATCCATCAAAGCGGGGACGAGGCGAGATAGGACAGGGTGTAAGAATGTCCATCAAGAAGCCGTCATCTACGCATTATGTACTTTCTTAAAACTAAGTAACTTTGTGCAAAAATAATTCCTGGGAACAAATTTTATTTTTGGCGTGAAAATTCGCTGTTTACCGTGTCTGTCAACGTAACGTACGCAAAACATTGATGCAGGTATCGTATGATTAAAAGTTAAGTTTTACCCATTACTTAAAACTTGTATTCGTAAAAAAAATACAAAAATAGTTGGAACTATTGTACACTTACGTTATTGTATATTATGTTACTTGACTACTAAAATATTAATACAAAAAAAAACAATGTCAACAAAACAAAACAGAAATGAAAGTGAAGTCAATTAATAATATTATAGTCAATTATAACAATCATTAACATTCACCATTTTCTTTCTTGGCCATCAGTTTGCTTCGGGCAAATCATGATCAAAGAGCACAGACTAAACTGAAAATTATCTTTGGTAGACTTCAGGAAAAGTTTACATGAGGCTAAAAATATGATGTTAATACAGATTATAATCTTATTATTTGCCCGTTGTTCAAAGTTAAGTGTATATCGACAAAGTTTACCCACTGTTTTATGACTGGAAGCAAGCGAAGTAAATATTTTGCACATTTTCAATGCCGCGTCGCCTCTCAGTTTACTTTGGCGATGTTTTTGAAGTGAGATCTATCAAAATATTGATTTGTTCGATAAGATAGACGGTGTAGCGGACCTCGCGGTCCTGTAATCACTTTTTTAGGGTTCCGTACCTAAAGGATGCCAATGGGGCCCTATTAGGTACTAAGGCTCCGCTGTTCGTCCGTCTGTCACAGGGCACGAAATTCTCAAAAATCTCTTAGTAGGCAGTAGGCACAGTAGGTTTAGAATTTATGGTACTAGTGTCAATTTCTTACTCTCAGACTATTTATTTTTCGTGAATTATATAGTGTGTACTACTACATGCCGCTATAACAACAAATATGTAATAAAAATAAAAATTTAAGGAAAATTATATGAAACTTGTTTCGGTGTTTTTAGCTCGATCATTATTACTTTCGGAACCTTTCGTGTGCGCACTGGATCAATCTACCTAGCCTTGTACACACGGCTACACATCAAGCTATACATTTCCAGTATAAGCTGACCTCGCATTGTACGGAAATCCTATATAATGCGAGATCAGCATTAACTGGAAATGTATAGCTTGATGTGTAGCCGTGTGTACCAACTTTATTGGGGTCGGCTTCCAGTCCAACCGGATGGAGATGAATACCAGTATTTTACATGGAGCGATTGCCTATCTGACCTCCCGAACCCAGTTACTAGGTAACATGATACGCTTGGTAAGACTGGTAACTCCATCACAATTCACGAATAATCATGAATCATGATCAAACGTATTTTCGTTAGTTTTATTTGATTGGATTCTCAAACGAATTTGCTAAGTTTATTTATACCTACCACTAACCACAACTACGTACATAGGTAAATCGCTGGAATAATAACATAGAGAATAGAATATTTAACACTCATAATCAAATCTACAATTTTAAAATTCTAACTCATAGTGAGTATCTAAAGCGTTTGTTATTGAAATCATATTGAAATAATAGCAATTTCATTAGAAAAAATATAGTATGAATGGTAACCTACTTACTTCAAGCTAAGTTGCAACAAATACGACTACGTGACCGGAGGAACGAAGCGGTTTTTCGCACTGCCACAGTATAATAAAGTAAGGCGTTATATACTGTGACACTGCGTTGTGTGTGAACGAATTAAACTTTTTTTACCTGATCCTCAACAGTGTTGACGGCCAGTAGGGTGCAGAAGGCCAAATCTCGTACTTAAAACACGTTCACATTCAAGTCGCAATCTGTCAAACTTGTCAAATATTTTGGTAAATTGATTGTATTTTTGACAGATTGTGAATGAGATGCGAATGCGAATGTTCTTAAAAATACGGGAATTGCCCGTCTGGTGTCATGCTACGGCTACATTGTCGGGATAACGCGAACTACAACTCGTGTGCTCTCTCTCGCACACTGCTCGACGTCTCGGTGTACAACAGAGAGCGCGTGAAGTGTAGTTAGCGATTTCGCAACAATGTAGCCGTAGCATTACTGATCGGGAATATTCGTTTGATTTGGCTGCGTATTGCCTGCCTATAGCCCTAATCTAGAGGTAATAAGATGGCTGGTGTTTTATAACTTGATATATTGTTTGTTATTTTGGCTTTATTGAAACTTATCTTGATTTCTAAGTAGGTACTGAATGAATAAACTCTACGAGCATTGCCCGTCGCGACTTCGTTTGCTTATGCTACGGCTACACTGTCGCGATAACGCGAACTACACTTAGTGCGCTCTGCGCTCTCTTTTACTCAGTGAGACGTCGAGCGGTGTGCGAGAGAGAGCGCGTGAAGTGTAGTTCGGGATAACGAATGTGGTCCCAGCATTACAAACTTCAATCTTCCGTTTGAATTCAATTAATTTTCTTGATGCACCAAGAATTCCTTCGGATCTTTCATCGTCGTATACCTATTGTCATTCTTCGTTATCGTAACTTCAATTTCTTCTTCATGTCGCTGGTCATCATCATGATCATTGGCCTCCTTGTTCCACCCAATGCTGAGTATTGCTGAGTGTAAGCCTCGTCTCTTTTGTGCCATGCGTACCTAGTCTGTGCGAGTCTCTTATCCAGCTATCTATTTGCGTAACACATTTTCGTAAACGATTAAGACTAATCTGTTTCATTTTGACAGATCAGTTTCATTTTGTCAGTTCAACAACATTCATTGGGTTATTTACGTTGTTACGTACATTTTTTTTCGGACTTATGAAGCAATGGATTAGCAACCTGTTTCAAAACGATTCAGATTGTGACTGATCGTGTATTGCGCAATTAGGGTGCAGGTCTTCCCCGCAACCTTCCGCTGGTCGAGAGAGAGAGATCGAGGTCTAGAGATGGCCCATAACATAAAAAAAAAAACAAAAAAAACCTTGAAAACTCAAACTTTTTTCTGTCGTCAATGTTTAAGGCTGTGAGTCAGCCAGTCACGGGACTATTTTTGTGTAGATTTCTATAACTTGGTTTGTAAAGGCTCTTTGCATTGTAATTAATTACTAATTAATTACCGATTTTTACTAATTTGATGAAAATTTGCCTATGAGAATAAACCAAAACAAATATAAATTCTTAGATTAATTTGTTTTGATTAACATCAATCAGGAAGATTTTGTTATTAAAACAAGGAAAACGAACGATTTCGTGAAGTTGATAACAACTGAATCATAACACCAGCTGAATGTAATGTTATTGATAACCTACTTATTTGAGTGCATTGTAGCATGATTTGAATAAAATCCACTGCTTACATAAACCAATAATATGTTTGTAACCTACATAATATCCTCGCTAAATGTTACTTGTTATCTAAGTAGGCCAATTTGTCATACTTACCTAGTGCTTACATAGACATGTGTTGTATTATCAAGTATGAAAATAATTTGGACTTAGTATTTTCGACAGAAGTATAGACAAAATTAAATTACAGATAAACAATCACAGTTTGTCATTTTGTCTATTCTCCCGTTGACAAAACCGTTTTTACGGTGGTCATGCTACGCGATTTTTTCCGTAGGCGGGTAAAAATCTAATAATGATCTCTGTTTCATTTTTCCGTCGTCGTGGCCAAGTTATTTTATTTAATAATTAAAGCGAAACGCTTGAAGTAGACCTGCGTAATTAAATCTTAAGCTGACAGGTTTTAGAAACTGAATTTGTCTGGGTCAGTAAATCTGCAGTAACAGCTTTTATTAACTGTTTTGATTGGATAAGACAACAACTGAAGGCCAGTTCTCGTACATATAAAACGTTCACATTCGTCACAATCTGTCAAACTTGTCAAAAATTGACCAGAACAAGAAACAGATTGCGAATGAGATGCGAATGCGAACGTTCTTAAAAATTACGGGAATTGGCTCTCTGATCGTCTACTTATTAAAAATCTTACAATTCTTTCAGTATGACAGACAATTAAGACAACGCACTGCATAAATAGTCCGGCCGTCGAGTGAATGCTTTCCTGACATTGTCCAACTGACAGGCAGTTGAACAATTTCTAGTAGAGGATCAAATTCGCAAAACACATATTCGTTAGTATGAAACTTACAGGTGACAAGAACGAATTCTCTGCACCTTTTTTTTTTTTTTTTTTTTGGGTTGGAAATCATCAAATAACTTCTCCCGCTCTGGGCGGAGCGGGAGGGCGTGTCAGACTCTTACTGACTAAAACCCACCCGTGTTCCTTCAGTTGCCTGTGTTGCCAGGGGCCACGGTATCCCTTTCGGACTTTCCCGCAACCCCGGCAGGCATCGGCCCTGGTGGGCCCCGCTATTGGTGCTGACATCTCTTTGAGGCGCGCGTGGAACACAACGCGCCGTCGACCCGGGCCTGGTCCTTATCGGGGGCGAGCTACCCATTGCTCACCGCCCGCAAGCCCGCGCCTACGGTGGCCGGGAATCCTCCAGGGAGTCCCGACGCCCAGGGCGTCTCCTACGGCGGCTAGGCGCGTGAGGGCGCGAACTTTGCCTCTCCCTCACGCGCTCCGCCTCCTCCTTTGCGAGCATTACTGCTTCGCAGAAGGAGGTGACGGCCTGCCATGCCCTCTCGCTCCGCACCATGGCCTGGACCAGGGCCGGACGCGAGAGGTCACTGCCGCCGAAATTCTCTGCACCTGGACTGTAAATCGCTGGGTCTAAAATTATAGCAGCGTGAATTATAATTATAATTATTTTTATATTTTATTTTTGCCGATGGGGTATCCCATAAGGCGTCTTGTATAATTGTATTACATAAGTTGTCTAGGGATTGCTCTATCTATACATATCAAATTGAAAAGGATTTTAGTACTAGTTTACTGAAAACATTGACTGAAAGCCTGTATGCCATCTGTCTGCACTTTGTCCTCTGATTTTGGGTCTGGAGTGCTTTATACAAAGCATTTGGTATCGCCATTCTCGCTCACAATAAGACAAGAATACAAAGCAGCTATACAAGGATCAGCAATTAGACAAAAACAATACCCAAACATGGAAAACGACTTCACATACTTAATTTGTTTCGTTTTCCGACCAAAGAAAGATGGCGGTAAGTCAACGACTTCAAGCCAAAAATACAAGTTGAAAAGAATGGGTCTCATCACTCTTTGTGTCAGTCTGATGGGGGAACGTGATATGTACAGACGGACAACTAATTATCTGACTACAATCTGTGTCGTATTTCATTATTGTATCCCCCAAATGACATATAGGTGTAAATGTTTATTTTGGATTGAAAACGGACGGATGCGTTTCAGCTGTTGGCGATATTGTTTGGATGTCACAGGAAGTAGGTAGAATATTTTATCTGTTTCCCTCTTTTATTGAAAATGAAAATTTTCGTTTCAGCTTGACTTAGAAAGTAAGTGGTGTGTAATAAAAGTGTAACATTTTTCACGATAATTATAATATAATTTTCATGTTGTCTTGTGAAGGATACAGGTTATCGTTTGTTGAAATTCATAATACTTTGGTAGGTATGCTACGAGTTTTTATTGTGTCAGGTTATATCACAATGGATGTATTTATAGGCATCCATACATTCTTCAATACACAAGCCACAGATGTAGGTATAGGTAGCTACCTACTCGATACTATTATGAATAGGTAGTTGAGTTCTGACAATAGACCTGTGGAATATACAATCGAAAAGGTTACTTTCTACATTTGAATTAGCATTAGTGTGGTTTCCTAGATATAAAATATGAAAACACCGTATTTTGTTACAGTCAAGCAATTATATCAATTGACGTACCTAATAATTCAATTGGCCTTTGCTAGTTTTGTTTATGTTGTACCTATTTTGGTCGATTCAATTAACTTTAAAGTCTATATAGTGTATAATAGTTTTTTTTTGTTCAGCCTATCCTTTTAATTGTTCAACATGCTTAGTTAAGAATAGTCAAGCTGAGAACGACTGAGAATGAAAAATGATGAGAACCGAGCATCATATTATATTAATGGCGTACTGTGATTATCCAGACTGGATGATTAGTGGGAAGAAGCAAAGACATTCTACTAAGAATACATAATATATAAGTACATATTTTAGAATCGAATATGTTTATAATTCCTTTTCAAACTTAAACTCAAATTCAAGAATAATAATGAAAAATCTATATTATCCTTGACGATTAACACGCCCATTTACAAAAAGTAAACTAAAAAGAAAACTAAGACTTATTAATATAAATACAGATCCGCCTACTAAAAAAGATAATAACATAACAGTATCGTATCATATATTATAATCCGTAGACTATAGAGCGGCGACAATGGAGTGTGTTGACCCCCCGTTCATTCCACCCGCATACATGTGCCGAAACTGAACCATAAATGGCCGCTCACTTTGACAATAAACTGCTTATTGGGGCCATGTGCCTTGTAACGCCCTTTGTTAGGTATTTAAGAGAGGAATTAAAGTTTTTTTGTTGATTTGTTCTGGCAATTTATTTACTGATCGGATATGTTCCTTTTCCTCTTCTTTTTTACGCTCGATCGTTCTTACAACGCAATTTTTAAATGTGCCAGGATTACTTTATATTTGTTAATTTCACTTTATAGTATCTTTTCTTGTATCTTCTTATGCTTGGCGACTTGGCTTAGTTAGACAAGTTTCAGAATCGCTTTCACATCGTTTCTTATTTCTACAACGACTTTCAACAGGATTGACATTTAAGCTTTTCGATAGCTTGTGCCAGTCCCATACATTTTTGACTTGTATATCTACATAATTATTTTAAGTTATATATTTAAAACAACATTCTAACCCGCTGGCTTTGCCTGGGTCCTGCTCACTCTGCTTCACTTATTCCGAACTTTTTCATCCTCAATCGTTAATCCATTGGCTCTTGTGTCATTCTTCACGACATCCAGCCAACCCCTTTTAGGGCGGCCGCGAGGTCATGCTTTGGGGACAATCAGGTCAAGGACATTCTACAATTACGGTGTACCTACTCTTTTCCAGGTCATCAGGAATTAGGTCAGTTTTGTTCGTTTTTGGCAATCCCTTATTTCCCCTTATATTTTTGATCTACCTTATCCCATAGCTCTCTAACGAAATTTTCGAATTACAAAGAAATACAATATATTAATTAGGCTATAGCCAATTAGTTCAGTTCAAATAAAGCTTAGTCAGAGTAATTTGTCAGTGAGTTACGATAGTAAACGAGGGAGTCGGTGCCAACTCTTGGCGCCCTGCTATTGCCAAATAGTTATACATTCTTGGAATAAGTTTTAAATAATAAAGCAGTTGACATTTTCTAAATAGTTGTTGGAGCTATTTTGTTATTGTTTACTTTGTAATACTCTGTAGGGAACATCGACTTTTGGGTATCCCGTTTTTTATTGACATTGTAATCACGACGACATTAGCGTTCTGACGGATTCATTGGTTCGCTCGCTATAAGCTTGGTAGACCAGGAGCCTAATTGTGAAACACTCTTTCAATCACAATTCAAGGGGTTTGAAGGCAATTCCAAATCCATTGCTTCATAGGTTTGAAAAATTCGTCTGCTCAACAACGTAAAAAACGCAAAGAACGTGGGTGAACTGTCAAAACGGAAGGTATATTGCGATCAATTGTTATTTTATTTATATATTTCAATATCCCCACAGTAAGTTCAATATGTCCTGCACAGCAGTGTACAATCAAGGCCTGCATAGGGGAGAACAGTTGTTATGCGATGGCCCCAATTATATAGGTACTCGTAGCGTAGTGACCAAAGGCCGATTCCAATAATTTACGGACTGTTAATGATTAAAATTAAAACCCAACCCAGTCTTAATTTTCTTTACCAATAATGAAGCAACGAACTCATAGCTTTGCAGAGTAGACCCTCCCATATGGAAGTAGCTATCACAGGTAAAATTAGCTTACGAATCTATTTGTACTTATTTCCAGTTTGGCAATAAAAAAAGTTACCATTGGTAAGGAGTTCGTAAGGAAACGATTCGATTTTGTTTTTATGCACCGAGCATAAGCGATTTTCTACGAAGGATCGCGTTACCGATTACTTCCATAAGTTATCCGAACACAAGATTAAATCGTTACAGATTACCATATAATTCCACTTCAGCTTAAAGTCATGATTCCCTTTAATTATCAGATAACCAGATAAGTGACGTCACAAGCACAATATTCTTAATCTCTGAAGAGGGCATCATAATATCTGCTGACAAAACAGATAAGGTCCAGGAAAATGGACGCAAGTTGTTTGTAGATACTTTGCTGATGTCTAATCTTTTGTGATAAGATATGACCAGGTAAACAGCTACGGTAAACACTCGCCTCTTTGTAGATTTGAAAAAAGATTACAGGTTTTTAACTGCAGTGGAATTGTGGAAATTCGCAAAAGTATTTCCACAATTCCACCGCAGTTACAATTTATAATGCGATCAGCTATCTAATTGCGTAACACATTTTCGTGAACGATTAAGACTAATCTGTTTCATTTTGACAGTTCAACAACATTCATTGCGTTATTTACGTTGTTGAGTAGATTTTTTTTCCCAACTTATGAAGCAATGGATTAGCAATCTGTTTCAAAATTATTCAGATTGCGATTGATCGTGTATTACGCAATTAGGGTGCTGGCTAGCGTGTGTAATAGGACTGTATCATCTAGCTAGGTAAGTAGTATTATATTATGATTATCTGTGGCTAGGTACCTACTAATAGTTTCCTATAACTTACCAACCGTTATCGGGTAATCCCAACTACAAATTAAGGAAATTGGAAGGTAATTAATTAGTAATAGGACATATTACGTTTCTGGGTATGGAACCTATTTAGGTACAATTTGCCGGAAAAATATTAATGTTAGTATGGGCGTGTTCCCTTTTGTTTTTTCAACCTGTTTGTCCCAGTGCTGGCTGGAGAGTTTGTAGCGCCACTTCTTCCCAGCTGAAGCACTGGGAAGTGCAGAAGAAGGGCCGAGGCCAAGGTTTTGGGGGCTGTCTGATTTAATTTTGACGTTCAAAAAGTGCTGATAATGAACCCAAATGTGAATAAATGACTTTTTATTTTATTTGATTGCTGCCAATCCATCATCCATTCACGATTTTTTCCAATCAAAGTCGGTTCGTCATATTTGGTAATTGTATTTCACTAATATCAGCAACCTAATACAGTTGGAATCGCAATCTGAGAGTTTTTAAGGATATTGCAAATTCATTGCTTCATAGGTTTGAAAAATTCGTCTGCTCAACAACGTAAATAACGCAATGGACGTAACTGAACTGTCAAAATGAAATTCATTTCGTCATGTCATTCTAAGCGTGTTACTCAATTAACTCGCAGGTGTTCTTTCAGACTGACTTCTCTAAATTGGTGGGTAATCAAAATAATAGAAATTACCATTAATAATTAACTAAGTTATCGATTAGAAGGTATTGAAGGAAGGTAAATTATTATAAAATCGATCATAACCACGAAACAGCGTTTGGGGAAAACCCAATAGGTATCTATCTCAACACTTTAAAATAGATATGAAGAAGTATCCCTAATAGATAAATAGGTAGTCATAACAAAGGCCTCGTTGGTTTAGTGGTCACAAGCGCTTCTATTGAGCATGAGGTCCTGGCTTCGATCCCCAGGTCGGGCAAAGTGCTATTGGGGTTTTCCATCTGGCTCGCCCTAACTTAACTGGCGAAATGTGGGTGTAGGTACTATGGGTAGACTGCTGCCTAACCCTTCGGGGATCTCAGGGGTGATGTTATGTTATAATATAGGTATTTTTGTCTATACATAACTGGATTTTGTTTCCTTCCTTTAGCAGATACTGATTGTAATGGCGGTGAATTATTGCAAGCTAATAGGTATTATGAAAGTTCAACAGTCTGCTAATAACTTTATCTTATTGGGCATGGTCCAAAAGCCAAGAAAAGGCTCCTCACGTCTGATCTCAGGCCCTAGGTAACGCAGGCCTCAACCACCAGAGGAGGTTCAGGTTTAGGTGATGGTGGTTGTTTGTGTTCAGTGTCCATTACTCTTGCACTTCTGAGGACCTATAAAACGCCACTGGTTCCGCGATTGGCGTGGCCACCTAGTGGGTCCAAATCATTTAACATTACAGTTATTCACCTACCATCGAGTGGAACATAAGAAGAAAAACATTATGTCGTTCATGTAAGGCAGGCTATATGGGCCAAAAATGTTGTAGCAGAAAGCTTTACGGAGATTCTTCTCTTTGGAGCCCAGACTAACATAGCAAGTAGTTTGGACCATTCATGCCTCGTGCAGACTGGCGCGACGCGACTAACAATACAATTTCTAGGAAAACTTCACGGTAGAACAATTACCGGTGTCGCGTCGCGCCAATCTGCACGAGGCTTTATTCGCGACAACAGTAAAAAAAAAAACTTATGTTAAAATTTCAACAAAAAAACGAACTGTTTCATATTTATTCGCTTCTTTCATATTATGTGGTTTCCGCCATAAAAGAGAGGGGTAATTCCCGTATTTTTAAGAAAGTTCGCATTCGCATCTCATTCGCAATCTGTCAAAAATACAATCAATTCACCAACATTTTTGACAAATTTGACAGATTGCGACTTCAAGTCGTGAAGTGAACGTTTTAAGTACGAGAATTGTCCTTCAGATTGATTTCTGACTTCGATTCTGCAATTGACAGGATGGCATCTGCTACCAAGTTTTCATAATTAATTCTAATAAATAGTAATTGGTCAAATTTTCCTGTTTACCACAAAGTCAGTTACAGGGAAAAACAGAAATCGTAAAATATCGCTGATTTGTGGTCAAGTTGTTGCAGACTTGACCAATGTCGTGTAACCCCTTCATACCTACAGCTCTGTCCCTATGTAGGTATGCCGTCGATAGCACTTGACCGCATCCTTCCATTACAGCCACATTTGGACTGGGAGGGATTTTGCAGAATCATTATTTACTTTTTTATTACCTATACCTAATCCCATTCCCCCATCCCTGGAGGAGCTCGCGGCATTGCCACGTTGTATGGCAATGCTGATTCTTTGGCCAAAACATAAGCCAGAGTCGACCAACATGATAATATTATTATAATTTTTCTGGTAAGTATGATCGTAATGAATCGAAATTCTAAGAGGTCAACGAACTTACCTAATCAATAAAACAAACATTTTATTTATTTATCGTCGTGGAATCTATCACTCACAACAATTTGATGTTGTAAAGTCAGCATTATCATTTAAAGAAATCAATCTTCCTAGCCTTTTCCCAACTAGGTATGTTGGGGTCGGCTTCCAGACTAACCGGATGTAGCTGAATACCAGTACATGGAGCGACTGCCTATTTGACTTTCACAACTCAGTAACTGGGTAACCCCTTGGTTACTGGTTGTCAGAGTTTCGGGCTTCTGACAACCCGTAACGACACCCATCCACAGACCAACCACGGCAAGGACCCGTGTGGCTGATTATTACTTAGCCACGAGCTCCTTATATCATTTAAAGAAATATCTACATGAAAATCCCTTGAAATTGTGAGGTTAAAACCATTTAGCAAAATGTATGACCAATGACCTCTTGTTCGATGCTCCTGGTCCTCGCTATAAGGAAAACGGACAGACAAACAAAACAATAAACTGTACAGTCTGCTATAAAAGGCAAAGATCATTTTAGAATTTAAATTTTTCGTACGTACTAAGTACTCATGTAAGTCATAAATAATTCTCAGTCTTCAAACCGTTCCGTACTCTTAAATATTATAAGTAATTAATTTGTGCTACAAGCAATTGTCCTCTTCGTATTCATAAAACTCTTCTACATATAATTACTTTCATGTTCATATCTTCTTTCTTTTTTCTGCGTTCTATTTTTACACGGTGTAAGTAGGTATACACTAAAGAGTATTCCATCTATCTCGGCTGATGCAAACTGGCTTGTTGTTGACTGTGCGGGAGTTAACTGCTCCCAAGTTCTTGAAATTAAACTCAATCCCTGTGATCCACAGGTAATGCAGTTTATTTGTTTGGAACATTAGCTAGAACAGTTGTACACATTATATATTATGCTGATACCATCACTTTTAGAGCCGTTACAGTCACGAGAGAAGTTTTGTAGTATCTGTCAAAAAGGGTAGTGACACAGACTAAGTAATAACTAGTGATGTGTCACTCTCGTAGTGATGTTACCTCATACAGGTGGACGATGTGTTAATTGCCACACCACCCCCCTACGGAGAGAACAAAACCAGGCTAAAATAACTAACATAATACAGGTAAAGCACATTATTAAACAATGAAACAAACAATTAATCAAAATTCTTAAATCTAACGCGCCTACCCGAGCGTGTGGTATAAGGCTGCTTTACTGGCAAATAAGCCTGTACTGACTGTTGCGGGATTGAGGGCTCGGGTGACTTATCTCTTATGGCTTGCCGTGGAGGAGGATCAGTCGGAGCGGGCAATTGCATAGTGTGGGTCGTTTGCAGATCGGAATGATCAATGAAGGCCGGTTTTAGTCTGTCGACGCTTACGACGGCTTTGTTGCCCTTTATCATTAGGGTGAATGTTTTCCCATCACACGAACGCTCAAGGACTTTGTGTGGACCAGTATAGGGTGGCTGCAACGCTCTTCGAATGGTATCGTCTCTAAGGTATACGTGAGTCGCAGTCGACAAATCCTTGAATATAAATGATGCTGGTTCTCCGTGTCGACTAGCTGGTAGTGGTCGTACCAATGACATTTTGTGTCGCAGCTGAACAACGAAATCACCTGGGTTTTCTAATCTTCCTGATGTTAAAGGTGGGACCAAAAATTCTCCAGGGAGCCTGAGAGGCTCTCCATATAGTAACTCTGCTACCGTGGCTTCGAGATCTTCTTTATACGCCGAACGCATTCCAAGCAGAACCATCGGAAGGGATTTCACCCATGAATCATTATGGCACATTAACGCCGCTTTAAGTTGTCGATGCACTCGCTCAATCATCCCGTTTGCGCAGGGATGATATGATGTGGTTCTAATGCGCTTGGTACCGAACTGCTGCAGCAATCGGTGAAACAAACCAGACTCAAATTGAGAACCTTGATCTGTAGTAATAACCGAAGGCACGCCAAAGCGGGACACCCATTCTTTGGTAAAAGTCTCGGCTACTTCCTCCGCGGTAATGGATCTCATGGGCCAAACCTCGGGCCATCTGGAAACTCTGTCTATTGCAGTCAAACAATAACGGTATTCATCACAGACTGGCAAAGGACCAACGATGTCGATGTGGACATGCATAAAACGACCGGATGGTATGTCAAAATTACCGACAGGGGTAGAATTATGTCTTGTAGTCTTGCTGCGCTGACATGCTTCACAAGATCGAGACCAAACTCGGCAGTCCTTTCTAACCGAAGGCCAGACAAAACGCTCTGCGACCAAACGAGTCGTAGCTTGGGCACCGGGGTGGCTCAAATTGTGTAACTTATTGAAAGCAGCGCGGCGGAAGGAAGGGGTCAGATAGAGACGTGGCTTACCAGTAGAGATGTCACAGTAAACCGGAGTGTTAGTCCCTGATGTACTAATTTTGGTGAGTCTTAGGCTGGAACCACCTTGCAATAATTTATCAAGTTCTTGGTCTGATGCCTGCGAATTAGCCAAAGCTTCATAATCTTGGTCCAGAGTGATGGCGTCTATGTCAATGCGTGACATAGCGTCGGCCACGATATTGTCTTCGCCCTTGATGTACTGAATGTCGGTCGTGAATTGGCTTATGAATGATAGCTGATTAAGTTGTGGAGGTGGGAGTTTGTCACGTCGCTGTAAAAAGGCGTACAAAAGGGGCTTATGGTCTGTAAAAATTGTTGCATGCTGGACTTCTAAAATGTACCGAAAATGTTGGACACTCTCATAGATCGCTAACAATTCGCGGTAGTAGGCTGGCCACTGTGCCTGTTGCGGAGTCAACTTTTTACTGAAAAAAGATAGTGGATACCACTGGCCGTTTAGATTTTGCTGAAGGCAGGACCCAATATGAACGCTAGATGCGTCAGTAAATAAACCCAACCTGGCGTTGCTGATTGGATGTTGCAGCAGTGTTGCATTGGAGAGGCTCTTTTTACAAGCTTCAAATTGTTGCAAGAGTTCGGGTGACCATGGAAATGGCTTTGCACCCTTACTATTAGTTGAAACCAATGCATCAATCAATGGAGCCTGGAATTGCGCTGCTCGAGGTACGAATCGGCGATAATAATTAAGCATACCCAGAAAACGGCGCATGCCTTGTACTGTCTCGGGTGGTGGAAAATCCAACAACTGTTGAATTCGATCCTGAGGGGGGCGCGTACCATCACCACTTACATGGTAGCCCAAAAATACTACTTCGCTGACACCTAGGACACACTTAGAAGGGTTTATTACCACTCCGTAGTCTTGCAGGCGTTTGAAGAGGACTCGCAGGTGCTGAAGGTGGGTCGACTCATCTTTTGAAAATATGAGGATATCGTCTACGTATGGAAAACAGAATTCGAGACCCCGTGTGACCTCATCGATGAAACGCTGAAAGGTTTGGCCAGCGTTCCTTAAACCAAAGGTCATATACGGAAATTCGAAGAGGCCAAACGGGGTGACGATGGAAGTTTTTGCAATATCCTCTTCAAAGACTGGAATTTGATGGTAAGCTTTAACTAGATCCAGTGTGCTGAATACCTTGGCGCCAGTGAGGTTATGGGCGAAATCATTAATGTGCCGAACCGGGTATCGATCTGGTACGGTCCTGGCGTTCAGGGCGCGGTAGTCGCCGCAAGGGCGCCAGGTGTTGTCTTTTTTAACAGTCATATGTAACGGTGAAGACCAAGCACTTTTTGACGGCCGAGCTGTCCCGCATCTTACCATTTCTTCGAATTCTTTCTTAGCCGCAACTAGTTTCTGCGGCGCCAAACGTCGAGGTCGACAAGAGACAGGGGGTCCATCTGTCGTCTTGATGTAGTGCACTGTGTCATGTTTGACGACTCTAGGAAAGCCGGGAGGTCGAGTAATATCTGGAAACTCCGCTAAGAGCCGAGAAAATATTGACTTACCAGACGCTACTGCTCGTACGCTGGGCTGGTCAGTACTAGCGGTAGAAGCATTAGATGTTAGTCCAGTAGTACCGTCGACCAATTTCTTATTTCGGCAGTCGGGTAAAAGGTGATAAAATGCCAAAAAATCAGAACCAATAATGGCTGTGCTGACGTCGGCTACTACGAACTGCCAAGTGAAATCTCGGCGCAAACCAAAATTTAATTTTAGGTTTACAGTACCAAAAGTTTGTATACTGCTTCCGTTTGCGGCACTTAGTTCATAATCAGTAGGCTGCCTGCGTGACGGTAACCAGCGATGCGGAAAACAACACAGGTCTGACCCAGTGTCAATTAGGAACCGGCGGCTGGTCATGTGGTCCGTGACGAAAATGCGGCGGCCGATATTTTCGCAGTCAGTTGCCGCCGCTACTGACCGCTGGTTGGGTTTTCCGACTCCCAGTCGCATGGCCTAGTACATCTAGTTGCTTTATCACCCCATCTCCTGTGATACCAGCATCGCTTAGCATTGTTCGCTGACCTACCGGAAGATACTGACCTGCCGGAAGATGCGGACCGGTCACGAATGGGACGCTGTTGCTGCCTCGAGAGTGCAGCTACTTGCTTACTCACATCTTCTAATTGTTGAGCTAATGTAGCTAAAGTTAAGGTTGAAGTTGCCGATGTGCAACAAACAGCAGGTGATGGGGCTAACTCCACGATTTTGTCAGCTAACTCGGACACTTTATCCAAATTTAGGTCAGCCTGTGCTGCTAGTATTGCTTGAGCTTGTTGTGGCAGACGGCGCAACCAAAGTTGGCGTATGATACTATCGTCTGAAAGAACCGTCCCAGCGAGTGAGCGAAGGTGCCGAAGAAATTGGGATGGTTTCCGGTCACCAAGCTCTTCATCACTTAGAAGCTGTCTGACTCTTTTTTCTTGGGACGTTGACAATCGTTGTATAAGGACTTCTTTTAATTTTTCGTATTTCCCTTCGGCTGGTGGGTTTGTGATTAAGTCCTCAACCTCACCTGCCAGCCTCTGATCTAAATGACCAACTACATAATTGTATTTTGTAGTATCGCCAACAATATTGGCGATTTGGAATTGGGCCTCCACTTGTGCAAACCAAATTGCAGGCTTGTCAGCCCAGAATGTAGGTAACTTTACAGCTACTCTACACACCTTTGCGTCCAGTTCATTCTGGCCTAGTCGCTTTTGTAGTGCTGCATTTTCTACCAACAGTTGCTCAAGATGTGTCTGAAGCTCTTCTTTTGACATGATACAAAACCAAATATAACAAAGCAAATAGCAATAATACCACACACCCAAGCGACGCAGAACAAACAACAATAATAATTAATTTTTGGTAACTACAGGGTACCAACCAAACCCAAAGTAAATTAATGTTAGCAGTAGGTAAGCATTCAAACAATATAGCAAACTTTTACAAGATCATAATTCAATCAATCGGCTGAGTAATATTAACTATAAAGTTTTATTTTTTATTTTTATATATATGATGCGGGTTAGTTACAGACTCTTATTTCAATGATGTAAGTATGTTATCAGGTATGCAATTACATGTTATAATTAACACAAATAAAAGGCGCTAACAAGACTGTTAAAACATAACTAGTACCTATAGGTAAATAACAATAAGTACTTTGAACATTCACTCAGATTGTTGAGTAAGCGCAATGCAGTTCCACAAAATAGTAGGTATTGGTGCAACCTAATGCTGTTATTAGTATGTGCCTAAATAGGTGTTAAATGCAAGCAGGCAGACAGTAAGTACATGAGCACTAGATAAGTTTGTAAACATAGTTTGAGTTATTAGTTAAGAAGTATTAAGAAAAAGAAGAAACAATAAAGTTGCATGAGACGGGTTAGGAATGTCCGGTTCTGCTTACCATTTGTTCAGGTTTCAATTACACTTGCACTAAAAACACACACAACATGCAATGGTTGGGAATGTCCGGTGCTGCTTACCTTGTTCAGGTTTCAATTACACTTGCACTAAAGCACACACAAGCAATCATGCACTCTGGGCAGTTGTTCCGGATTGCAATGGTTAGGTACCAATTGCAAGTAGTAGTCTGTGGATCTGAAGAAACGCGATGGAATTCTCGTAGCGTAGATACACCGTGTTTAGACTGGCGCAGTGTCGTAATCAACTTCAAAATATGTGAGGTATGTTGTGCTCTCGTTTGTAACGCGACGACAGACGCAGGGAGTTGGCACTCCGGCGCCGGCGATGGCACTTTTATAAGCTAATGATCCCCGTTGCTTGGTCAGACAGAAGCGTGATGTTTTAGTCGGAGTCACCAATGCGGGAGTTAACTGCTCCCAAGTTCTTGAAATTAAACTCAATCCCTGTGATCCACAGGTAATGCAGTTTATTTGTTTGGAACATTAGCTAGAACAGTTGTACACATTATATATTATGCTGATACCATCACTTTTAGAGCCGTTACAGTCACGAGAGAAGTTTTGTAGTATCTGTCAAAAAGGGTAGTGACACAGACTAAGTAATAACTAGTGATGTGTCACTCTCGTAGTGATGTTACCTCATACAGGTGGACGATGTGTTAATTGCCACAACTGTATTGTGCTAGCTCGTCGAGGAGCTGTGGGCGACGCCACCGGTACGGAAACTTGCAGGCTGTGGCCACGACTACTTTCTCTCAAGCGGTCTTAGGAAGTCTGTGGTCACGTAAATTTCTGTAATAGGCCAAGAAAGGTCCTGTTATTTTAATAAGACATGTTTTTATAACTTTTGAAGTTTTGATACAAAAATGGCAGTTGGCTCTTGAATTATGATTAGGTATTATTTAAACAAGAATGCCATTTTATTCTTGCCAATACATAAAAATATATAACAACAAACATAACAGCACCATGGTTTGTTTCCTCGAAGGGTTGGGCAGAGGTATAGGTACCTATAGAACACCCACATTTCACAGGTTATGTTTAAGTCCCATGTAATAGGGGGCGAATCTATTGTCTATAATTAAAACATGTTTTTAAATCATAACATGCATTTGGAGGCGATGGTAATAGACAAGGTTTTCTTGCATAATTTATAAACACGACCAACACCACAGAGCAGATAAAAGAGGTACCAACACCGACTTAGACTAATCGATGATTCCCTTTAGGGACTCGACATAAAGGGAACCATTCTAATCGATAGACACCTCATCCATTAAAATCCATGCAGCCGTTTGAATGCTTCGAACCTGTATAAGAATTCCACCTTGCCTAGAGTAAGGTGGAATTCTTTTTTTTTTCATTCGTGTAAAAAGTTGATAACTGACCCACTACATTAGGTCTCTTAGCGCATTAAGAAGGCTCCTGCCTATCCTTCATTTCACCTCTTACAAATACCACGGTGTATAAGGGGATGTCCTTCCTTTTGCCAATCAATTTCATCAAATGCGTCACACAACTATCGGTATTATAATTCGACACTTCCGAAGATATCGATTACCGATATAAAGTTCTGGAAAGCGGAATATTATCTGATTAATATTGAAGTTTGCGATTCATAGGAAACAATACTATGAAATGTTATGTTGTAGTCAATTGGTCTACCAAGTTCTCAGTAACGGTTGAGGAAAAGTGACAGAGAATGTTCTGGAAAATGTTCTTTTTTTCCAATATATTGCATAGAAAACCATCTTTTGTTTATTTCATTTCGTATTTCATCATTTTTTAATATATCCAGAATGAAAATTCACCTGTGTCTTCTCCAGGTTCCAGGACTCCCAGGCTATGTGGCCTGTCAAATTTAACGACGGGTTCAGTGGTTAGGCGTGAAAACTGTAACTGACAGATGAAAGTAACTTAGACGGCGGAGTTACTTTATAATAATAAATATGGATGAAAAATGTGTTTCAGGCAGGGACCGAAACCGGTATGATCAATACGGGTATTTTTTCGGTTACAACATTTATATTTATTACAGGTATTAATACCGGTTACTAAAACTAAAATTACCTCTATCATACACGTGCCGGTCATTAGTCAAAGGGCGCGCATCGCCTTTGTGTGTGTACCTAACCGGTATTAAAACGGTAACCTAAAAGAGGTAACTTGTTTCTTCTTCTTGGGTTACCCAGATAGCGGCTACCTTAGTCGTAGAAGTAACCGAGATTCTTCGATACCTGTACCGTAATTTATAAAGGTTTTCGGTCGCTGGTTTCAGCATATGGAGCGGTCCAAATGCACATGTGCCCACTGAATCTTGGTTACACTTATTGATGGCAACATGGTGGCAAGCTAGTAGGTATTCGCTTGCCATCGTAAGTGTTTAGCAGGAGACTATTAACCGGCTGTCGCTGAAAACCAGCGCTGGGGCTCTGTTTCGCATAGGGTCGCAGCATTATGTTGAGCGATGGCCATTTTGCGTGGATGTGACACATATTTTCCCCTAACTTGTTATTTTTAGTGTACTTTATGTTCATTGCGTCATATTTGCCGCAAATAAACGTATTTTCTTTCTTTCTTTCTTTTTACTTACGATGAAGTTTTGCAGATGCTCAAATCACACCCTGTCCTGTTATAACGTTGTCTTTTTGTCTAAAATGCCACTCTTATCTCCAAAAACTTTCCAAAATCTGTCTGCTACGATCGTACGATCGGTTGCTGGTAGTGATATCAGAATCAGATACATTGTGTTATCAGGTCTGTAGGCTTAGACAGCCATAATCCATATGTTTACTGATAAAAACATCCTGCGATAGTAATCAAAGCTTGATGATCATCGGATTATCCTCTTATACGATATTTTGTTTTTTGGTACTACCTACTAAGGTACCTCACAGTTCGCTACTTTACGAGTCTACGGTTGAGTTACCGTAGACTCGTAAAGTAGCGAACTGTGAGTTGCATAGTTATTCACAACCGTTCGCTACGCTTCCGTACCGAATCGAACATCAATCAATAAAATAGACGACCGCCATTCTTCCGACAGGTATTTCCTGCAAGGCAAATTAGTAATTGTACCTAAAAGTGTCAGTTTCGATTCGACAACCCGTCGGATGGGTGTGAATATTATGTTGGTCCAAGTCCAATGTGACAGACGGAGGTGGTAGAAATAAACATTGAATGAATACTCCATTACACTATTCTTAACCACTGCAACATCTGTAAGTCAGAAAATACAGTGGTGACTCACCAGATAAAGCCCCGAGATTATGTTTTGTTACGGTTTGACTACGAGTTTGCGAGTTCCAGTGAATTGTCTTGGAGCCCGCTACAAAATTAATCAGAGAAATTAAAGGAGAACGCCAATAGCTTCATATCAAGAAGGAGACAGAAAAGAGCTAGGAGAGGAACTAAGAAAGATGCTTGAAGACGATTTGTAAAGTTAATAAATAATATTTAATTGCGTACCTACAAGTAGGTATATAAAAAAGGAGGGGAAAAAATGGTAAGGCATCAAAGAATTCGTTCGCATCGCTGTCAACAGGAAAAGTGCCCAAAACCTGGCAGCATTGCCACGTTGTATGGCGATTCTTTGGCCAAAAAATAAGCCAGCCCTCTGGTCACGTGATGTTTTGAACATGGAACAGTTGCTTCTGATTTCATTAATGTTTTATCAGAGTTTGCTCCTTAGCATGAGTGTAGGTTTTAAAGTTCTCAATTCTACATCCGTATTAAGATTTGTTGAGATAAGTGATTGTTGTGTTTTCTTGTATTAAGGTAAGGCACACTTGGCAAAGCCTTGGCACTTGCGACCGAACCTACGAAAGTGGTTTTTCAACGACAAAAACTTTTTGCCCTTTTTTGGGTTCATTTTCGATAGCAGGACCTAGAAATGTTCGATTTGTTTTTCTCCTACAGATTGTTTTTTTTTTAACCACAACAGGATGTTCTTGTCCTGAATCTCACCTGATGGTAAGTGATGACCAGGTCCAAGGTTTCCTTTATTTACCTATTGTGGAATTAGTGGATCATTTACGTGGTGGTTATACCTACTGAATATGAAATAATTAATACTTCTGCCCTACATTTCCACCGCTTCTTAGAGTAACACTATAAATCTGAATGAAACACTTAGTGTACACTTGCTACGAACATTTTGACATTAACGCTACTTGTAATTTATAATCTGTGAGTCAGGTCTTAGTCTGAGCTCAGGCTTAGCTTATAGCCGATGATCTAACCTATAATTTGAGGGCAAAGTTGAAAACTACCTCATCGGTTTCGTGGTCAGACAATTGTATAGGATTCTCCGCTGTTTTCCGCATGTTTCACTTACCAGAAGGTAAAATCTTATTTTTTTTATTCAAAAGTACACCGCTTTGTCGTACACCGTTTCATTTGGACAGTTCAACAATATTCATTGCGTTAAGTATTTACTTTGTTGATCAGACAAATTTTTCGAACATATGAAGCAATGGATTAGCAATATCCTTCAAAATGATTTAGATTCTGATTGATCGTATGTTACGTTTTAGGGTGCTGGTTGGCTCAAAATCACACTAATCTTTATTTAACATAACCTTAGTATAGGTAAAGGTAACATCTTGAACAAGGTTTATGCCAAAATAGGTGCGAAATGCACACCTATATTAAGTTCACTGAGCTGTCCGTCCGTATGTGCCGTCTGTGAACATACATAATCAGCCTATAATGTTTCCACCTGTGGGACACAGGCCTCCTCTCTTCGAGAGGGAGTGGGCCGTAATCCACGACGCGGGCCTAGTGCGGGTCGATAGATATCACATATCTTCGAATGTTTGGTTCTAGAACATGCCGGTTTCTTCACGATGTTTTCCTTCACCGTTTTGAGAACAGAAACGCGCATCAGCGTTTTGAAAATATACAAGAAAACTTAAAAAACGCACGCAAACGCATAGTATCTTTTACGGCAAGTACCTACCTAAGTTAGTTCTTAGCAAATCACAGTTGTTAAAAAGACATCCTCTTCAGCTCTGCCCCTTCAGGGAATATTGTCGTAACAGCTATTAGTGGTGACTACTACGAACCTATTTTCACAATATTATTCACATTTTCGTAAATATCCATGAGCCAATAGCGACTGTGTTTTGGCACTCGGCAGCGATAAGTCGCATCCGCGCTACAATCGGTCAATCGGAACTAAAACATACGATTTTTTTTATCTACTTCAAAGGAAACTTATTTTATTGATTGTAGACATTATTCTTGATTCTTTGAGCTGTGGTTCGCAGGAAAATCTAAAGATAATCATGCTGTATAAGCATGAAAATTATTGACTGCATCTTCACCTACAAGCAGGTAAGATGGTGTCAAATCAATCCGGTCAAAAACGGTAAAAACAGAAATTGAGTTTTTTGTATGAAATCTGTCGATTCATGCTTAAGTATCGTTCTAGAATAGATACTAACTGAACTGTACTGCTGGGGAGTTTGTTGCACCACTTCTTCCCGGCTAAAGCACTAGGAAGTGGTAAAGGGTGGGCGTTTTAAGGGTCTGTCTTATGTAATTTTGACGTTCGAAAAGTGCTGATTCTCAGCCTAGTTTGAATGAATAACTTTTGATTTTGATTGGTTTTGATACCAATATCACCAAAATTAATTTTTATTCCCATGAAATCTTTGAAAAGACTTCGACCTCGACGTATGTCGCCGACCAACATAAATCAATTCGTCTTTGGGGAAAGTAGCTCCATTTTTGCTCGTGCTGTGCATGCAAATAACTGAAAACCTAAAGGTTACTTACCCTATCTTATGACTGACGCGATGACTAAAAGAATTGATTGTTGTATGTGAATTATAAGTGTACCTAGGCGTTAACATCTTAATGTTTTCCTGTCCAATCTATTGAGTGAAATGATTCTGATCATGTACCGGTATGTAACACGATAGACACGTGTCACTGTGAGCCCTACAAGTGTCGCAAGCTGTCGCTACTGCGTTTGTTGCATAATAACGATAGAAAACTATGCAATAGAAGAGTAGTTCTGTGCAAACCGAACTTGATATGTAATTAGTATGAAAACGCTACTTACAAACCGCTTTTAACCTATAATGTCTGGTCAAACTTTTGCAAACCGGTATTTTAACTAGAGACCCGCATTACTGACATTCAAAATTGAACTTTAATATTTGGATCTAAGCTTGAAAGTACCATAATTTTGCTGCCTTCGGAAATGACCCCATTCCGGGTAGTCGGTCCGCATTGCACAATCTCTTGTTCTTATGACAGCCTTGATTTGAGAGAAATTATACTCATATGGTTCTTAAGTTGTGTTTCATAAGGTGCACAATCGCATAGCTGGTTAGATATGGCGAATTAATTTGTTAATCGAAGATTTATGGCCATTTATCAAACGTTTTGCTTCCTATTAGCATCTGAGGGTTATGTAATATTTGTTAATATTTGTGTAATTTGTAGAAAACTATTTTGAATACAGGATATAAAATATCGCCATACAAAATTAAAGTAAGTAATTTAGTTTTGTGAAATCGATTTTGAAATAAATACAAATCTTGCATCATTAGTATGCAATAGAGCATTCACGAATGATTCGGGGCTCTGCGAGGGGCATAAACAAAATTCCCTAGAACAACATCTGTCACAAGAACAAACAGCTACAAATTAAGAACGGCAACTCTGTGGCATAAACTATAAACCACAGAACTAAAAACTAATTTAAAACGTCTCTCAAAGTTTTCACGATTTATTTTATTAATGTTTTTCACATCACTAATAAGATCTCATCATTAATTTCTTCGCGACTTTTATAATTTAATTTGTAAAATGATTGATGGGTAAAATAAATAACATTATGGTAATTTTTAATTTAGAAGACATTTAATTAAGTCCTAATGTATAATTTAATTAAGTTCGTTTTTATGGAGAACTTTTAGGGTGTGTACTGTATTAACATGAGACTAGGGAGTGTCACCTGCCATGTACAAAGTGCGTTGACATGTAACATAATAACTATGTAAACTTGTAAAGTATATCGGTAAGGGCTCAGCTCTTAGCGTGTAGGTACCCATTCCATAATTTACATTGTCATAGACATTCCTGATTCCTCATAGTCTGTGCATATAGTCTGTGTACCACCTAAGTATTATGGTTGATGGATTTGATATCCCTATTTGAAATTGCTGATAGAATACCTAACGTGTAAATAACAATCCTCATCTGTAATTAATTAATTAGTAGGTATTGAGAACGGTTTATCTACTACAAACGTCTTCTCGACAGCTAATTATTCGAATATTTTAATCTTTCAATTTTTATTGTAAACAAAGAGCTTGTCTTAATTTCAAATTAGGTTGGAATTCAATTCAAGCTATATTGTATACAAATATATTATTATTATTAATTTCACTTACTCAGATAAAAATCTTAATGCTGTAATGCTTTGGGCTAAAAATAGGCCAGCTCTCTGGTCACGTGAAGAGTCGTCCTCGAGCTACAATTTTTTTTTTCCAAAAAAAGGGATCTGTGGTCGTCGAACTCGGAACCATCATAAAACCTCCAGTTGAACAATTCTTGAACTTGATAATTTAAAACTTTTTTTGGGTTCACAAAAACATGCACATTCATTAAATTTTTTTGCAAAATGGCATTATTTGAAGTTTAAAACAAAGGCGTCTCAAAATGGAACAAGACAGTTTTTCAAATCAACGATACTAAACGTAATATTTATTGACAGTTTTGTCGAAGGCGACGTTTGTCCTGGTAAAACTGGGCCAAGGCGCAGCGGCCATCGGCACACGGTCAGGCCAAGCCTACGAAATTATCTGCCAGACGCTGGGAAAATACCAGCGGCCATGTCTGCTTCGTAAAAAGTATTTCATGATTATGATTACGGTTTTTATTGGGTTTTAAATATTGTTTTTTAAGAGAGAGATATTTTATAATGTTTTATTAGTGGTAATGAAGTCGACTTTGGCTACCCACTATCACTTATCATTGTTTATATTTAAGTTAAAAAAAGACAAATATGGACAAGAACATCCCTCTGTGGGTAAAATAAAAACTTATTACAAAAAGAAAACAGCCGGCTCCCAATAGAAACACTACAAAGTGAAAAATAACTTTAATTTCGGAAGTCTATGTCTTTGGTTTTGAATTTTCGTTTTTTGCTACCGACTTAAAGAAATTAAAGTTTTTTTCACTTTGTAGTGTTTTTAGCATAAAGCATACATACGCTACGAACATAATAACGTACATACAATACATAACATACAATGACATGAATATTTACTATGTAAAGTATTTTTTTTATTTTGTTTATTATTGTGAATGTGAAGACTATGTGGGTCATTGATTTTTCTTTTTTTCTTTTTTCTTTTCTTAGTTAGTTTTAACCATGGTCTGGCAGTTTGAGTACTATATGCGGCCTACCCAAATGTCCTTTCTTTGGTATTGTTCGTCGAATCGTTGAGCTCCTTGAGTTCTGAGTTGAGCTGCACGATTACTGACAAATGCGTGCACTGACTGGACAGGTCCACTCAATCTGTGTGGTTCTTTCCTCAAAAGACCATTTCAGACACGAATCTACATATTCTTCACATGATCTGACCAAGATTATGTCTGGACTTTAAAAGAGACTGTGACCTCTGAGTTTGTTTCGGCCTTTCTTCTCAGAGTAGTCAGATAGGAAACGCCGACCTCATCTAGTTTTAAAACAATTTGATTGACGTGTAAAAGTGTTTGTACAAACCTACTTACAGAAAATAAATCATTTATCATTTATCATTTACGTCCTCCTTTTTGGAAGTAGGTTAAAAAATTAAAACTAAAGTGATTATAAACTAAATTGCCAATCGTGTTGAATGCTGCAATATTCCCTACAACACATTGAGCAAACATCTACGTTTTATTTCGTGATACTTCATTTTGTACATACCCGCTAGCGGTAAATATTAGCCTCGCCGAATACCTACTGATTTTGTATTAGACGTGGTAAACATTTACTTATTGTCTGAATAAACATGCGATTCTATATCAAACGTAAACGAAACCAATGTGTACATAATTATCTTTTACATAATAACTCTTTGAACTTCATTGGCATTGTGTATTTTTCTGGATACCTACTGGAATTTCAGTTCTAAAATATAAATAAACTCTGGTAGTTTATGGAAACATTTTCAAAAATAGAATTCGTATCATTTCTGAATACCTATTCACAACCTTTCGACATGTGTCGAATCGAAAAATGACACATTTTTAATCACTACTTTGCCTTGCCCTGACAGCAAATAGCTGTCGGAAGAATGGCGGTCGTCGTTTCGTGTGGACTGACCCCGTATCCCCGTCACAGGGACAGCGGGACGTCATAAAATTTCCTTACTTGTTACTTTACTTGTTATTCCCCTAACGTACTCTATACGGGCATATACGGGCTTCTTATAAGATTTCAAGATTTTAAGATTTCACGTATTTACTTTTTTTTTTTTTTAAACGTGGGTTATTTTGCGCGGCAAGCCTAAAACTAAAATGAAAGATTGTTATAAAATAACAACATTTTCCGGTTTTGGATTTGTGAACAGCTTCTAGAGGACTCTTTTGTTATCTGTATTGGTTGATGTTCGATTCGGCACGGGAGCGTATAAAACGATTGCGATAATAACTATGCAGGTATGGTTTTCTGAAAATAAGTATTTGATTTCAAAAGGCAATTATATTACGTTAATCATGATTAAATAACGAACTTTATATTATTACAATAATACTATTAGGGTGCTCTCATTAGACATAAATAATTATTATGTTCAGATAATTTAATAACAGATAGTGTTCTGAATTCGAATACCAATGAGTCACGCTATACCTGGACAAAGTTTATTATGACAGTTGTGAAACTTGATGTTGGGTGTCTTTCTGCCACTTTTCTATAGCAATAAGGTTGAGTATTGCGTGGCATGATGAGATACAAATAGTAAACGCTTATTAGGTGTCGTGTAAATTGAAATTTGTAACGTTTGACCTCATTGTAGGGGCTCCCTCGCGTATTTAGTTGATTTATAATATCCGTCGTTACTGGCATTCGCTAATTCATAACATTGTTATCAAGATCTACTTGTCATGTTTTACGAGACCAATGCAAATAATAATGGAAAATTCTACAAAATAAAATAACAACTAAGTAACTGAGCTAAATGATAAAGGAGAGATCAAATATATGAACGCAAAAGTAGGTCGTCCAAAAAAAAATCTGCCCGATTGTTGTCCTACAAAAAGTATGCCCCATCGGTCAGTTTTTAAATAATACTTAATTATTAAAGTAGGTCGTATTTCAAGGTGAATCAGCCCAAAATATCAGCAAGTTCACACTGTACTAAACATATCAGACATCCATTACGTTACATAATCTTAGCATCCGTCTTAGTGCACTCAGAAACTCAATAAACATCCAATTAGCTGGCCGCCATGTTGACTCGAAATCATCCTATGCGTAATATCAGGTTGGGCCCAACGATATAAATATATGTCTAGTTACCGTCAAAGCAATGAACTCGTCGAAAAAAATAGCGTCCAACTGTTAGCCGCTAAATGCACGCACACTAGAATGACAGCACGGTGTCGTGGTGCGAGTGTAAGTCGTAGCTGTCACGCACACCAGCTTATAAAAGTTGCCATGTTTGTTTTAGTTTATTTGCAGTGCGACACTATATTTAGACATATAAATAATCAAAGGTTGGTCCATTATTCCTTGACTGCTTGTCATTATTGTTGACTTGACTTTAATTATTTTCACCAGATAGTATTTAATAAAAATAATAAAACAATATTAAAAATAATCTTTTATTTCACACTCATGTTGTAACGATTACATCCATATTTGTTTAAAATTGCGAGCTTACAAACTAGTGTTAGTAATAATCTATACTTATAATAAATCTGTAGAAATGAAAATTCTGTACATTGAAAATATCAAAAAAATAAATAGCAGGGGGTGTTACTAGACCGACACCGACCCCAAAAATATGATTAAAATTTTTTTTGTCTGTCTGTCTGTCTGTCTGTCTGTCTGTTTGTTCAGGCATCACGCAAAAACTACCGGTTCGATTACGATGAAACTTGGTATAATTATTCTTTAATATCCTGGGCACCACACTGGGTACTTTTTATCCCGGAAAAGTATCCTATCCTACGGTTGGGGTGTCAAAGTTTGTATGGAAGAATTTTAACGCGCTGTCCGATTAACTCGAAACTTAATATTTATACTTAAACCCAAAAATTAAGAATAACGTGTTTCAGGATTTTTCGAAATTCAACCCCTAAGGGGGTAAAATAAGGGATGAAAGTTTGTATGAAAAATCTTATTCCTTGAGGTAATAAACATGAAACTTCGCACGAATAGTTATCAAAATAAATTATAAAGTTTGTAGTTTTTTGTTTTTCTAAATTACCCCCTAAAGGGGGGTTGGGGTGTCAGTGTTTGTATGGAAGAATTTTAACGCGCTGTCCGATTAACTCGAAACTCAATATTTATACTTAAAACCCATGGGGATGTATGGGGTAAATTCCGACACTCACGCGGGCGAAGCCGCGGGCAGCAGCTAGTTAATAATAATTTAATGACATACAACAATAATAATTTAATTAAATAATATATACCTACCTAATAATATAATTCGATCACATTATTTGGACATGAAGCTGTGCAAAAATACAACTTACAGTAAAAAGGCCAAAGGAAATACATACTCCCAAATCAGCGGACTTGTTGAATGAATTGATAAAATCAGTTTGTTCTACTGCTTTCAGACATTAATCTGCATAATTTTGTTATTTTTATTAATGAATTAAGTAGTTTATAATTTGTTATAAACGTATCTTGTTTAAAAAAAAATAACTTTACAGAAATAAATATAATTTAAACAAAACTTTTCATGGTCATAAAAATGCTCAAAGGCGAAATTGAGCTCCAAATTCCAATTTTTCAGAAAAACAAATATATTATGAGAACACATGTTGTGTTAGAGAACATAGAATTCTTTTTTCAGCAGTTCGTAGCCGGAGTCTACAAATTCCCAGTGGGCTTTGCAACGCTGCTACGAGTGCTACGAAATTAGCATCTTCGTAATTTATGGTCTACGGTCTATTTAAAAATTATTTTATGATTCTCCGAAGCATAAAATATTTTTTACAGTATTTTTTATGTTTAGGTGTCACATGAAGTTAATTGTGCAATAAAATATTTTATTACTTAATTATGATTACTTACACAGCTTTTGTCGTCTTTTAATACTTTTAACCTTCGAACTTAGACATTATTTATTACAGCAAATTAGCCATTTATATCTGCTAAATTAAGTTATTCTATCCACTCTGTCAGGGAGCAGTGGTGGCGGCCCCGACTGACGAGTTGTAGGTCGTGAGTTCGAACCCATCCTGACACTTTATTTTGTCTATTTCATTTCATCAGCCCTGCTCTCAAACCGGTAAAGGAAAACATCGTGAGGAAACTGGCATGTCCTAGAACTAAAAACTCGAAGACATGTGACATCCGCAAACCCGCACTGGCCCGTGTGGTGGATTATGGCCCATTCACAGAACTTTCTTTCTTTATGCTTATGCTATCACTCTGTCATCTCACAGAACCGCAAACATTCTTACATTATCATCTTCCATTTATCAGCAAACAAGTTGAGCATCGTCAACATACACGGTATGGGGAGACATGCACTTATAAATAAGTAATGCATAAGTTATAAGTACCAATATGTGTCTTACAAGTATAATGTGAAAACAGGTTTCAATGTTGTTTACTGAAATACCTTTGCACTGCAAATGATGTCTTGGTCACTCACGAAGAATAATAAAATACATTGTAGTGTCCTCGGGTTTTGTAACTCAATCACCTAATGGCCGATTCTTTTATTTTACGAACCGTTACTAAAGGCTCGTTCACATCGGCGCGACTTGTCGCGCGACGCGACTTTAACAATACAATTTCTAATAAAACTTCACGATTGAACAATTGCCGGTGTCGCGTCGCGCGACAAGTCGCGCCGGTGTGAACGAGCCTTTATTGGTTAAAATTAAGACTCTTGTATCTTTACCAATAATGAAGCAACGAACTCATAGCTTTGCAGAGTAGACCCTCCCATATGGAAGTAGCTATCACAGGTAAAATTAGCTTACGAATTCAATCGAATCAAGAAAACAGCTTGGCAATAAAAAGAGGTAGGTACCATTTGTAGAAAAACGATTCGTTTTTTATAGGAATCGATTGTTCATTTGTTCAGTCGTTGAACACATTTTATACTATTAGCAGGATCTTAGAATCTTACAAAGGATTGGCTAAACGCCTGTAAGATCATTTTTTTCATAAGGGGAACTTTTCCCACCTACTATAGATACTATAGGAAGTTCGAGTTTCTTAATTAGGTAATTTCTACACCCCGTCAGTAGCCAGGCCACCAATCAATCTGCCTAGCCTTTTCCCAACTATGTCGGGGTCGACTGCTGGTTAGACCAGATGCAGCTGAATAAGTGAATACCAGTATTTTACGTGGAGCAACTAGCTGCCTATCAGACCTCGACAACCCGGTAACTGGAAATACAATACCCCTTGGTAAGACTGGTTGTCAGACTTTCGGACTTCTGACTGACGACCCGTAACGACTGTCAAAGATTCACGTATGACAGCCGGGATCGACGGCTTAAGGTGCTTTCCGAGGCACGGAGGAGTCTCGGTGTGTAAAGATGGTCACCCATCCACGGACCGACCTCGGTCAGCGTAGCTTAACCTGATGGATCGACCCGTGTGGCTGTTGTTACTTAGCCACGACCACGAGCTCCAGCTACCAATAACTAATTATTGTTATTCGTTTTTTTTGTTAACTTATATTGTGTCCCACTGTTGAGCAGAGGCCTTCTCTTTCAACACACCTCTCTCTCGTCTGCTAACTACTATCACCATTTTAAATACAGTCTCATCTTCAATGCAATCGACTAGATTCCACACCCATCAATAGATACAAACATTTTTAAGTATTTTTGCATGGGAATGTAGTTTCATTAGCATAGACGTGCCTGACTAGATTTTATCTAGCGATGATGTTCTATACAAACCTATTATGTATGTTAACGTGTATGTACCGTAAATAGCTTCCTACATTAAGAACACGGTTGGGTGCGTTTTCATACAAAATGGTAGATTTTTATCTGACTTAACTTTTAATGACGGTGAGATAAGTTAATTAGTTGTACTATTTCATTATAGTGTAGTAGCGTTTATTTGCATTCGGCAAGAACTTGATATACCTACTAGTACTATCTAACTACCTACGTTATCTAAAAGATTTTTTTATGGCACAGTACCGTAACCAAGGAACACATTTGAAAAAATAAAAATAAAATTTTATTCGTTTAAAATAAAAATGACTACTACACCAAAAGAGATTACAAAAAGAAAAACACAAAACGAAACCTGAATATTTTTATACTGAGCATTGGTATAGTTATATCGTATTTTTTATAATTCTCTTATATTATGATTTATTTGTATTTTTGTTTGTAATGAATAAGCTCAAAAACTTCTGCACCGATTTTAAAAATTCTTTCACCAGTAGAATGCTATTTTATTGCTATAATTATTATTTATTATTACATAGGCTATTAAGCTTGAACCTACAAGTGATGCTGGCACAGCTACAAGAAAAGAACAATAGAATACAAACGTGTCACAACTTTAGAAATAAAATAAACACACATTTTTTGTATGAAACGGCGCCACAGTCGGCCGCCTTCATTAATCAGTTGCAAGGATATAAATAGAAGCGTTGGTACTTGTGTAACAACACGTTAGAATTCAAGGCGGGAGGCTACACGTTGCATCACCACGTCTGTCCCAGACAACCTCGGAGCCAACACTTCCGGATTTTGTACTGATGAGTTAGGTACTTCACAAAACCTACACGAAGAAGGCAGGATTTAGATGGATATTTTTTTCTATATTAACTATATATATAAGATAAGAATATATCCTATCCTACTTCCTACTAATATTATAAATGCGAAAGTTTGTGAGGATGGATGGATGGATGTTTGTTACTCTTTCACGCAAAAATGACTGAACGGATATGAATGAAAATTGGCACACATATAGTTTATAACCTGGATTAACACATAGAATACTTTTTATCTCGATATTCCCACGGGATCGAGACTTATGCGGGTGAAACCGCGGGGCGCAGCTAGTCAACTATAAGAACTATAAAGTTCTTAGTAGTTGATTAGGTACAATCTCATCTCATCAAATCAATCTCATTCAATTGCGTCTTTATTTTATTTGGAACTAACTGACCCATACATCAATTTTCCCGACAACTATTCAAATTTTTCTCTTCGTAAAAACTTTATTCGGACATTACGAACATTTTAAAACAAAAAATTGCCAACTTGGTTCAGCCGTTCTCATTTTTTATTACAAACATAGATATTTTCGTGTATTACAGCTAGGTATCATCTATATTATTTATGCACGCACGGTGATGCCTGCGGATTACTTTTTATGTTATTTAATCATATAACTCATTGCATAGTGTTATTATATTATTCTAAGTACTTTTTATTATACTCTATTTTATTACATATCAGCGCTGTGCTATAAGGTCGCCCATAGCACAGCATTGTGCTGAGTGGAAGCCTTCTTGTCACAGTCATGATGTGCAGCTGCCGATTATCAATCTGTTGTTTGCTCGTGAATTCATAAGTACCTACTTAGATCTTTTTTGCTGATTACTTTTATCTTGTTGGGTGCACGTGTTTCTGTAACAAATAAACCAATTTTTCTTTCTTTCTATTATTATTAGGTAGGTAGGTACACTTTTCCATGCACCATCTTACATTTTACTAGTCTGTATACACAATGGCCGACGCTGGCTAGCCTTCGGTATCCATAATCAAGAAATGGATGGTCTGTTGCATCACCATCTTGTATTCAAAGCGAACTTCGCAGCCAGTACAATATTATCTTATTTCCGGATTCAAATGGGTGTGTTACTGTGATAGGTTTGTTGTGTTTGTACTAAGAAGACCTTGGATGTAGTTGGAATCTATTGGAATACGATAACTTGTGCTATTTAACTTTTAACTTGTTTTTGAATAATCAAGTTGGTTTTGTATGGGAGGAGCTCGTGACTAAGTAATAACAGCCGCACGGGTCGATCCATCAGTTTAAGCTACGCTTGCCGGGGTTGGGGTTACATACCGAAACTCCACCATGCCTCGGAAAGCCGTTGGTCCCGACTGTCATACGTGGATCTTTGACAGTCGTTACGTGTTGTCAGAAGCCCAAAAGTCTGACAACCAATCTTACCTGGGTATCGTATTACCCAGTTACTGGGTTGTGGAGGGCAGATAGGCAGTCGCTCCTTGTAAAATACTGGTATTCAGCTGCATCCGGTTATACTGGTAGCCGACCCCAACATATAGTTGGGAAAAAGCTAGGCAGATTGATCGAAGTTCGTTTTGTATGGGTTCAAAAGAGTGCCCACGGAGTTTTTTGCCGGTTCGTCTCCATATGAATCTAGTACGCTTTGGAATGGGCAACTAGGTTCATCTTTGTGACTGACTGACTTCTTAGAGAATTCAAAAGTGCTTGCTAAATGGTTTAATTTCATGATGTACCGCTACAAATACATGCTTTGAGTTTGAGTGCAGATACACAAAATAAGACACTTATGGCGAAAGCTAAATGTGATCTTGCATTTTTACGATTTCCGTACAATGAGAGGTCAGCTTATACTGGAAATGTATAGCTTGATATGTAGCCGTGTGTACCTCAGTGTACAACTAATTAGTCACTTACTCATGTATAATAATTTTCTCAAGTCCTGTCAGAGTGATCGTGATCATAGATGCAAGTAGTGGCTCTCTGCATATTATTAGTATCTACTTAACCACATAGCTTCCGCCAACAACTTCACCCGCGTGATATCTTTTTAAATCTTAGATTTTTTTTCATTACAACCAAAAATACAAATCTTTTCTCTTTTTAATGGACTTCCAAAAAGGAGTAGGTTTTATGTTCGTAGCGTATGTTTTTTTTATTGTATTTCTATCGGTATTTTCGTCAATTGTGGACGAATTTTGATAATTCTTTTTTTATTTGGTAGAAGCTTGCTAGGTTGCTAGTTTTTGAGTTAGCTTCAATAATACTTATTTTTCCCACTTAGCAAAGGTAGATGTGGATGATGTTCTAATAAGTTCCTGTCACTGTTATTTACATAACAGGTCGTGATAATCGAATTTGTGTGGGGTAGCTACCATAACTAAATAACGATATCGCGGGCGCGACAGGGGTAGCGATGCCTGTCGCGAGCCGTAACTTCAATTTCGGAAGTCGGTGTCTTTGGTTTTGAATACTCGTTTTTTGCCACAGTTTCAGAAGTCGGTTGTTTTTTTTTGTAAAAAGTTTTTACTAACAGTGTAGAAGAGGTGCGCTGTTTCTTGATTCACACAATGCCAGTCTGGTCGATCTACCAGCCAGCCGCATTCAAATTTCGAAACGCACGCTAATTTGTTCAACCCCGTTCTGCCTAGACTGGTAAACAGACGATGTCTAGAATATAGATGAGCCCGACCTGCTTTGCATACAACCTCCTTTTCCGATGATTCATCCTTACAAAATCGGTGTATACCGAAAAATAAAATACGATTTTTCAAAGGATGAATGCACTCGTTTGAAGGACTTTTGTTCTTTAAAAAATAAAAAGGCGTAAGCGGGTGACTTGAATATCTTCACATTTATGTGTTTGAACTTAAATTGCACTGGTCCCTTTTAGGGGTCTTTCAAAGTTAAATTATTAATTAGTCTTGTTTAAATAATTGAAAAAACTGACTACCTGCTCTGGAACTCACTTCCAGCGTATATTATATCCCTGTTTTAGATCTGTAGTCAGTGCAAACAAGAAACTGCTAAGAATGCTACAGACAGATTCTGGTTGCGATTGCGATACGTGTAAGCAATTATCATCTTTTGAACCTTGATTAGAGTGGTTATAATAGCTTGAATATTTTTTGTGTGTTTACACAAAACTTAGAGCATGGGCGTGCTAATCAACAGAATAGATTCCAACTCATGGACTGTTGTTAGTTAGTTCAGCGTATCAAAATTAATGCAATCTCTGCTATGATTCGTTTAATTACTTATCACTACCTAAGCTTAGTCCTAATATATTCGGTCATGAGTTTTCTACATAGTTATTTCAAAAGTTAATGACGCCATCTTGATCTGCATATTATTTAGCCCACCAATGGATTGCAGGGCTTTTGCCTCTTCCAGGGATGAAATATCAACTCAATGTAATAGTTATAATCAGACGAGCTCGAGGCTAAGTTATAACATAAGAGAGATAACACAAGTTATGACCTGCAAATTGCAAGAAATCTAAGAAAATTTAAATTTCGCGGTTTACCTTATTGCGGTAAGGGAAGGGGGAAGGTTGTGACGGTCTTTAAGGTCCACGAAACTTTCATAAGAATTAAAATGTTGAACGCTTGTCCCTTATGTGTAGGTACTACGTATGTTTTAATGTCCATTATAAGTACCTACCTACTCTAAAAATAATAACGATGACTCAACGACAAAAAAGTATATTTACTACTTAGATAGATATCGCTATTTTTACACAAAAACATCAAACGGGTTATCTAAAAAATGAGCAAACAAATTAAAAGTGTCCATGAAATTATCAATATTCAAACGCAGAACATTCCACGCGGAAGTCAATTGCACAACTGCGTCATTTTGTGACAAAATTTTAAAATATCATTCTGATGTCTATGGTTTTACTTGAATGTTGGTTTAGGGATCGCCCAATCAGTTCCGAAAATCCAAACTGGAAAAGTAGCCGTAGTTTAGTGAACCGTAAATATAAATAATCATGAATGTGTCACTAATAATTACAAAAAAATATATTGCTATTCATAAAAAAAAAAATACAAATTCTTAGAACAAAAAACATGTGTTTGTCATTAAAATCATATTTACTATGTTCATTGTACTACTGTAGGTCTTCACGCTTACCTACGTCGTTGATGAATCACCGAACTTCTCAGAACGGTTAACTCGACGAGAATTCACTCTCGATCCACATCCGGTCACGTGTTTGTTCAGAATATGGCCTTCGTAGAAAAAAAGGTTTTATTGAAAAAAGAAGTGACCTCTTGTAGGAGTTGTAGGGCATTTAAATGTTTTGTAAAACTTTTTCTGAAGATTATTTATATTGAGTGGGGTTGTTGGAAATGATTTATCATTCGGATTTTGGAGTGGCACCACAAAGATTAATTTTAGAATTTCAAGCGGCGGCGGCGGCGTAGGTACTAAAAAGCATGCCGCTTATGGGAATGTCGTAGTAATGGGGAAACCCACAGCGATATCGTGTGTGGTTTGGTAAGAACCCTCTTCATGACGTGTTTTTTTTATAGATTTAATAGACAATTTTAGACGATCACGTGAGAAATACAGGGTCAAATTAAATTAGCTAGCGAAACTACAGAAGTAATGGGTATCGATATCTGAACACTGGTTGTATTTTGATCAAAATATGATTGGCGTCCATAACAAATATGTATTTACATAACATAAACATAACATCACGCCTTGTTTCCCCGAAGGGTTGGGCAGAGGTGTACCTATGTATGTACACCCACATTTCGCCACTTATTTTGAAGTCCCATGAAATAGTATTGCCCGGTTGGGCACAAATCCAGACTATTGGGATTATTGGGATTTTCTATCTGGAATGTCTCAGTAACAGTCCGGAAATATGTATTTTAGTACAGAATTATAATTATTACACTCATTAATACATCTCTCTAAGTTAGAATTGTTCTCAAATGTCATGATTTCATCAAATTAACTTACAGAGATGTAGTAACAAGTCTAATGATTATACACACTACGGATCGTCCTTAAGGGGGGTGCGCCAGGGTGGCCCGCGAAATTCAAACTTTCTTACGTTTTTTGCAATATGCAAGTCAGTGTCAATTTAAGTTGTATGTTGATTAGAATATAATTCGCGACCGTGACAAATATGGCCTTACATGATTATAATCATTAGAATCAGCAATATAACTCCTTTTGTTAGAATAATCTTCAAATGTCATGATTTCATGAAATAGTCATTCAATAGGATTTTTTGAACATAATAGAGATGTATTGATGATTTCTATGATTATAATTCTATAAATAAATATTTGATACAGTCGCGAATCATATTTAGATCCACATACAACCTGATACTGATCTGATCTGATCCGCTTTC
Source organism: Eupsilia transversa (assembly GCA_914767815.1). NCBI lineage: Eukaryota > Metazoa > Arthropoda > Insecta > Lepidoptera > Noctuidae > Eupsilia > Eupsilia transversa. Next base: position 1,777,179 of record OU611889.1, read on the forward strand.
AGCTTAAATGAACTTATTTTTCTTTGAACACTTGTGAGTTCTGCGTAAATTCCACAAAGCAAGTGATGTGACTAATCAACGATAACGACGCATTAATCTGTAAAATTGTTTACTTTTTTATCATAAATAGGTACACCGTATCACACCACCTGAGACTGCACACTATGGCACCATCATACTTAGATCTATATATCTATACATATTATGAATTGGAGTCGCTAATTGTATCTGTTCGTGTGACCGCGTTGTTCTTCTAAACTGCGCAACGGATTTTGATGCGGTGTCACCATCATTGAATGTTTTCCAGGGGCCTAAGTCTACTAATTTATAAACGTTACAATGGTCTCACAATGGTGAGTTTTTGACAGTTTTTGTATGGCAAATCTGTCAAAAACTCACCATTGAGAGACCTGGATGTTTTGTCAATCCGTAAAAACAGAAGCGGGTCGATGGTAAAAACAAATGCCTATCGCGGCTAAAAACCGGTTTAATCTTCATGAGGAATTAACATAACAGACCAGTCTGATAACAGTGATAACTGGAAAAAATGATTAAGTATTGAGTTCCGGTTTAAAGTTCCATCTATACGTTATACTATAACGAGATGTCCTACCCCAATAATTCATACAAAAATCCCATAGAAAACGGGAAGCTTTTCCAAATTCTTTCCTAATCCAGTCGTTTTCAAAGATGCGCTTACCAACGAACAGTAGTGCTATTCTGTAAAAATCTCACGGTGAAAACATAAGTGAAGTGAGCTTTCAATAGTGCCAATCTCTAGTATTAGGATCGAATGACAGCTCACTTTAAGCTCACTTCACCTTAGTTTTCACGGTGAGATTTTTACAGAATCGAGCGGCTGTACCTATCCTTTTTGACGAAGCGGTGGGGCACATTTCATTAAACATTATTTTCACTTCTTTTTTTGTATTTGTTCTTTTTTCTTACAGTATTTCGTCTATCCCATAGTGTGGGGTATCGTTAGAAAGCTCGTTCAATATTGTGAGCTTGTAAAAACCATTTTTGGATTGAAGGAGCCGTCTGCGAAATATTAAGCTTTAAAGTGCTAATTTTTGTCAGAGTCAAGTGTCCCCCCCCCCCCTGCCAGCTAAACGGTAAGCTCTGGATATGTGAAAAAATTCACAGCAATAGTATATATAACGAAATTAAAAGGAAAACTATCACAGCTAAGTAGGCTCTACTAGTTAACGAGTAATTATCGACGAAATTTGCAGTTGCAAAAACATGTTCTACCATACATTTTGTATGGGGGAACATGTTTTTCAACTACAATGTTAAGTTTGTTCTTGGGATAACTTCTTCCCAGCTACGGAACCCTTCATTGTGCGTGGTCCGACACGCACTTGGCCGGTTTTTAAATGTTATTGTGACTTTACTGTAAGTGTGTTAAGTAAACAATTACCCCGCAGGATGTATCCCACGCTACATTCATAACTACTATTGTTCGCTATAATTCTAGATTCCATAGGTAAACACCATACCTTTATGAATAGAGCTATGCCTATTCCATTTAATTAAATCTCAGAAGATGCTGTAAATGACAATGATTTTCCTTACATTCCCATGAGTACCAATATGGCCATAATTATAACGAACAACATAATATTGGCATTACAACACTAACTGCTTATTAAAGGCTACCGCAGACAGGCGCGATGCGACTCTAATGGAACAATTTCTATTAAAACGTCATGGAGATTGTTCTACCAGGGGCCTAAGTCTACTAATTTAGAAACGTTACAATGGTCTCTCAATGGTGAGTTTTTGACAGATTTCCCATACAAAAACTGTCAAAAACTCACCATTGAGAGATCATTGTAACGTTTATAAATTAGAAGACTTAGGCTCCAGATCTGTCGCACAGTCGTGTCGCGCTTGACTGCGGGAGCCTTAAAGCCGTTTACACACCTGCGTATTCCATTCATGCGGGAGTAGGTAACAAGTTGCCTTGTGTGGACTACAGCACTGATTGCTTACCTACTTAGTAAGTTGGTATTTACAGTGGTTCATTTTAACTTGATCCGTCACGCTTTGGTAGCACTGGATTTTGCATTCTTAGTTTCAATACCAATAGAGTTCAAAATGGCGACTGACAGAACAGTACTACCAACCTTAAGGCTACAAAATTCAGTGGCAGGTACCAATCGCGTCACGAGTCAAGTTATAATGAACGCACTGTATTCTGTATTGTTTGTGGTGATAGACTTCATTATGCAGGCCCATAATGGACTACGGCTGAACATGGGATTCTTAATAGGTTGCTAAAGAGAATGGCCAGAATGTCATCTGCGGATTGATGATCGCAAAATATTACTTGTAGAGAAATGTTATTATTCTGGGATTCTTCTTTTATATATTTAATATCCTCTACTTATATATTTACTCTACTACGAGTGGAAACGCCGGGAGGGTACGCCCTAGGAGGACATATAGTGACCTTATTGGGCATGTTCTTCAGAAAGGTCAGGTGCGTAGTAATCGCAACCGGCGTGCGTGTATGACCAGATGTATGAACGTTAACGAGGCAAAAGGAGTTTGTAAGGATCGTAGCAGGTGGCGTTCTGTAGTTTCTGCCTACCCGCATGGGAAAAAGGCGTGAGTTTATGTATGTATGTATCCTCTACTTTGTATTACATTTGCATTGGCAGAATGTACATGGATCCCATAATATAATATAACAACTTATTTTTATTTAGGTACCTAGGTTCAATCTAAATAAATAAATATTTTATTCTATTGCTATATGCGCTAAAGGATGCCTGATTCTTTAGTAAACAACCGTTTAGTCATCCATTCATTAAAAGATCCAAGAAAATAATTATGTGGGATGTGCTGAGGTAGCCTAAAATTTTCTTACATTTTTTACAATTTGCAGTTCAGTGTCAGGATGTATGTTGATCATAATACGATTCGCGTCGTAACAAATGTGTACAAAGAATTTAAATAATTAAACTCATCGATACAATTCTCAGTAAGAATTGACTTAAAATGACACGATTTCATGTAATAGTCATTCAATAGAGTAATTTAAACTTAGAGATGGTTATCATTCTGTAAATACTTGCTTGTTGAGCTTCCACCCAAGTTTCACTAAAAGTAGCATGCAGATGAGCATTTTTATCATATTCTCCTGAAAGAAAGAAAGAAAAATTGCAGTCGTCACTCCGTCAGTAAACACGTCAATCAGTTTTTTGGCCTCCATAAAATTGGTGCAGATTTCGAAAGAACACACTGCGCTCCAAAACTGGGATCCTTGGCGTAGGCAAAAAAGCTGTCAAGCTAAAATGGGATTGGGCGGGTCATGTCAGCCGCATGCATAGCGACCGCTGGGCAATAGTCTCCACACGGTGGGTGCCTGGGGATGGACAGCGCCGCCGAGGCCGGCCCAGGAAGAGGTGGCGAGACGACCTAGACGCGTACCTCAAGGATTGGATCCAGGTGGCTCTGAAAAAGGATACTTGGAAGGATTTAGGGGCGGCCTTTGTGCAGCAGTGGGACAAAGTAGGCTAATATTAAAAAATATAAAAAATGTTGCTGAGAACCGCTTCCCCAAGTAAAGATCACTGAACGGATTATTCACTCTCTCTACATTTCATTCTCTCACTGTCATACACTGCTAGTTATCCTCATTTAGACCACAAACAGTTAAATGAACAGCGTTCCTTCTTTACTGTTCAGTAAAGAAGTGTTCAGTAAAGGCAAAGGGCGGAACCTTGTCCTTATTCATATCCTACAACAATCGTGAGAAATGATTGTAATCAGGTAAAACGTTTCTCTAGAGAATATTACTTAGAAGTCAGTAGGTAAGTACATGGTAACCTTACTACTGTTTGTGCAGCAGCGCGCCTGGGAATTATATATCCGTGTTTTTTTTTTGTTTAGCTGCATAATAAACACTACTAATTATAACATATTTTTTTAAATATCCATCGACTTGTTTTCGAGTTCTAGGTGGCTCCTCAATTCAAACAAATGAATTCAACCGCGTTCAAGAACTGTCAGTGTCAATTTGACACTCCTAGCTATTGAACGCGTTATAGATGTGCTGATGGCGTTCAGTTTCATTGGTGAAAAAAGCCCTAAATAACATAAAATTGTGAAATATAACTCAGATTTTCAAATATTCTATTCTATCCAAAATTATCCTTGACTTATTTAGGACGGATTCGACCAAACAAGAATAAATTTTATCCGCGGAATAAGATTTACTCTGACAATTCTCGTATGGATAAACTGTCAAAAATTCAAAATTTATTCGTAAGAGAAGGTTTATTCCGCGGATAAAATTTATTCCTGTTTGCTCCAATCCGCCCTTAGACAAACAACTAGTAAATGTATTTTGTATTTCTAAATGCATTTAGAAACTTATACTTAATGCATGTATTTTATCGTTCGCCTTCACTGATCAGCCTTATAACGTCCTTATTCGTAATTTATCCTAGAACAATCGCGAGGACAGCTAGTTTGTGATCGGTTTGCAAATGATACATACGAAAGATAATATTTTAATGTCCTATATTTACAGTCACAAAGGGTTATCGTGTTACCCAGCAACTGGGTTCTGGAGGTCAGATTGGCAGTCGCTCCGTTTAAAATACTGGTATTCAGCTGCATACGGTTAGACTGGAACCGACCCCAACATACGTTGGGAAAAGACTAGGCGAATTGATTTTGTCCAACGGTTGTGTGTGGATGTGTCTACATAAAAATATGGCTGGAATACCCGTATCCCCATGACTTAGTGCGAATTTCACCAATGAAACTGAACGCGATCAGCTCATCTAAACCACGTTCAAGAGCTGTCAGTGTCAATATTCCGCAGAAAATAATGACACTGACAGCTCTTAAACGTGGTATATGTGCTGTTTTTATTGGTGAAATTTGCCCTTAGTAATTCAACGAAGACTTACATTCCAAGCAATTCCAGTAATTTGTAACAGTTAATATTGACTTAGCTCATAAAGTAAACGTTAGTACCGGAGCAGGCCAACCAGGCAACTTTCTCGGAATTCGCAAGATTTGATAAGATTACACATTTCACTCGAAACGTGTCTGTTTGTTCGTCCAGATAATGTTCTTTGTTCTTCGTGCCGGCGAATAGTTTAATGATAACTGGTGATAACGGATATCTTTGAAATTCTTCAGTTGAAAACATAACATAACATACCGGATGACGTTTTTTACCGTCTCGAAAAAAAATGGGTATATTAGACGAACGGAGTAGAAGCTTATGGCATAGGTACCTAGATTTTTGTTTTTTTTTTCTACAGCTTAGAAAAAAATAGATCTATCATCAAAAAACGCTACAATTTTAAAGTAAACTTTTCTTATTAGGACAAAGAAAGAAATGTTGAAAAAAATAAATTAATTGATATGAAAAAAATATCGAATTTCAAATCAGTTTTTGTTTTTTTTTTCACAAAAAAAAAAAAAACTAAGTTAGCCATTTGCTTCTACTCCATTCACCTATTATTCCCCTTTTTTTTTGACGGTAAAAAAAGTAATTCAGTATAATCAGCCTATAATGTTCCTAGCACAGGCACTTGGCCCGTGTAGTTGATCACAGACCGCTCCCTCTCACTCTCAGAGAGCAGGCCTGTTTCCTACCAGAGTGGGAACGTTGTAGGCAGATTATGGTTATGCCTATTAGGATTCTAGCCTTCTTTCTAAGTTATGGAGTGGTCCGCAATCGAAAAGCATCTTGTTAGAAGTCACATTGTCTTGGCATAATTGGATAGGACACCATTATACTGGTTTCCGAACGATGTGAATGTTGAGATGCACCGGATGCTCCATGTTTTTATTCACATTAAGTACTGCAAATAGCATGCTTAAACAACATATAATTTTTCAGTCGTTTTCGTTTACACATTAGTGATTTTAGTAATACAATATACCGGGTGAAATTGAATTCATGGTCAGCCTCATAAGGGGGTCATTAATAATGACATTATTGAATAGGGACAAAAATGAAATCGCGAAAAAAAAACCTGCTGCATTTATCGTCGCTTATCTCGTCAAAATGTAGGGAACTGCTGTCTTTTTTTCCGCAATTTCAGGGTTGGTCCCATGGCGAAATCACAATGTCCCCAATAATGTATTACAATAAACAATATAAGCGGTTAAGAGGATGCCCATGAATTCAATTTCACCCTGTATATATACTTTTTTACAATATTATTTTTTATTCTTATTTTTCACATACGTACATTATGTAGTTGTGAGGTATAAATAACAATAACACAACTTTAAGAATACGATTAAGAATACCTATAACTCGTAGATGTCGTAGAGCTACGAAAAACTACGTAGCGACAGTTTACGACACGGAAAAATTCATGGAAATGTCGTTCACTACATGGCAGCACTAAGACGTCAGGTCTGCGCAGCTGTCAGAAGTGTCAAAGCGCCTTTATTTTTTTTAGTTGTGACTGAATGATGAATGAATGAACGAAACGAATTTTACATTCATAGTCTAAATGGAAGACAACTTTTTTATGGATTCATTGCATAAATCTTTACCAACAGCGCCGTAGTGTCAACGTCATGCGAGCGCCACAAGATCCTTGTAGCAGTTGTGTAGCAGTTGTGCTACAAGGTTGAAGATCCATGGCACCTGGATGAGGATGATAGGGGAGCGATGTTTGTAAAAGTTTGTGAAATTCTGTCACTGAAGTGGTATTGACAAAACCGTTTAGCGTTGTACATTATAAAATTTCACTAAAGTTAAAACTATCTAAACATTTTATCATGTACCTACAAGAGAGTCGGTGGTCCAGTGGTATCAGCCCCGACTTACCGAGTTGTAGGTCTTTGTGTAAATAATTTCATCACCACTGCTTTCAAAACGGTGAAGGAAAACATCGTTCGGAAACCGGGATGTCCTAGACCCAAAATTTTTAAGACATGTGACGTCTACCAACCCGCACTGCCACGTGGTAGATTGCAGCCACTCCCTCTCGAAGAGAGGAGGCCTGTGGGTGTCCCAGCAGTGGGAACATTATAGACTGATTATGCTGTAGAATGACATTCGCTATACGACATTTCTATGGAATTGGAAGTCACATACAGGAAAAAAAAATAACCAGTGCGCAATTTTTTTTTTGTGGTTCAATATCAGTAATAGAACACATTTCCATAATTTTTTAAATATTTTTTTAAAATTTTATCCGACTTATTTGTTTTTTTTATTCTTCAGGTTACGTCCTAAACTTAAAAAGTCGAACTAGCGACCCGGCGAATAGAGCGAGCGCACAGCTGATGCTGATAGGTACTTACGTATGTTCGTTTCGTTACGCCGCGCGCCGGCGACCATAAAATCAGTTTCAAAGTAAACATCTTATCTTTTTGTACTAAGAGTTATCAAAATAAAAAATACGTGTTTAATAAAATTCATGTAAGTTTAATCTGTTCGCGCCGTTCGCGCACTGGTTATTTTTTTTTCCTGTATATAATAAAATCAACAAAAGCTGTCTCATATATTCTACTACTTTGCGTGAATGTAAAAGAAAAGTTTTTGTTTGGCTTCAAACGCAGAATTACGAGGACACTGAAAATCTACTAAAAAATTTGCTCCCAATGTGCATCACAACCGCAGACAGGCTTTCTCGCAACTTCACATTCGCATAGGTACTCACTTATGCACGCATACGCACGCACGCACACGCACGCACGCACTTACACATACACATACACTCACGAACACACCCCAACAAACACACACACACAGGCACCGGCGGCGTTAAAAAATATGTACTTACTCCTAAACCGAAGCATCTAATGTCACAATATTGGAATTTATTTCATTAGAGAATGCTGGTATGTACCCATGTACCCATAACACAAGTTAGATCATTTCCTTGGGTACCAGAGTTCATACAAATATTTGCGTTAATGAATGACATAGCTTTATGTTTAAGTTGTATTGTGCTTTGGTTTGGAAATGTTTGTCTGTAAATGCCCTAAACATAATTCATATTATATTATTATGCTAAGTGACAGTCAGCCTTTAATAAAGGTAGAAAAGCAATCATCAGGTGGCCTATAGGTACCTACAGTTAAAAGGTTACAAATCTACAATGCATAACGGTTAAATGAAACAAAAATCAGAAAATCATGCTAATTAACTAACATGTTCAATAACGAATATGAATTAAAAAATAATTGGAAATCAGTTCGCCTTAAAACAAGCAACCGTAATGTAGAGTAGTATTCGTAGAGATATTTTGGCTTTAGAGACGGCAGCAAGTAAAAAAAACATGGGTATACCTCTAGAATTATTCACGAAAGAGCAGTTCCAATTCCCATGCTTTGGGTGGACATTAAAAGTTAGCTTACTGTTCATCGTTCTGATATCTACGACCTCACTGGCATGCTGGGGCGGCGCGGGCGGCTGGTCCTCCCCTCCACAAAAAATAAAAATAAAAAACGATACAAGAAAACCCTTTCTCGGATTGGATGAAAACTATAAACCAAACCTGACCAGTGTAAAAGGCGTCGTGGACCGAAACATACTGACTGCGTGGAATGGTTGGGAACCTTCTGACGAAACAAAAAAGGAGTGGAAAGATTGGCATAAAAAATATTTAGAAGAAAATGCAAAGAATGGAGGAGAGATACCCTGGAAAGACAGGCAAAAGGGTGATTTGCTTGGAGGGCCCGACACTAATGATGACCGTGCACCAGGAAGTGGCTGGCCCCAAACAACCGGATGGGCAGGTATTATATTTGATACAAAGCATTATCTGCTTTTTGCCCGTTGGGTCGGAAATTATCCCACTGGGACAGACGTTAAGTCGTGAAAGAGTAACAGACAGAGCTTCTTTCGCATTTATTATTATTAGTAGTCCTTCTTTGCTTATTTTTTAAATCATAATATTTGATTCAGCTGTTGGTGGACCGCAAGTAGACTTATCTTCTTAGCTTCAAAGCTTTATTGAATAATTGGCCTGGCGGACGGATATCAATGACATGACAAAACTTCAACAGAAAAGCCCCATAAGCTTGTTTGGTTTTGTTACCTTATAAAGTGTCATGATTTTTTTAGCATTAGCCAAGGCTCTTGCACTAATAAATAGTTTTTTCACCTCACAACACAAGCTCGGAAAAATTCTGTTTGTCATTCGAAATCTGAGTGCAAAAGTGCATTTTATCCGCTAGCGTGGAAAAAGTTTTTAAAATTCGAACCTTTCTATTCTAGTTATTTATGCAACTGTTGTATAATAAGGGGTATTAAAACACGAATGTGGGTTTATCACACGAGGCGAAGTCGAGTGTGATAATAGTATCACATCACACATGAGATTTTAATACCTAATTATACTCGTATACAGTTGCATACAAGACTTTATCTCCACCCATGATATGAATCGAAAACGACCAGTTTCATAGTAACCATTATATCATCCAAACGAGTGTTATAAATATAAGGTCCTATTCAAATAGATGGACAAATTTTAACACAGCGTTCAGTAGGTACGTATTACCAAAGATGTCCAACCAAAAAAAACACTGATCTAAGTGATTTTATTTTGACCTAAAATAATAAATGGCATTGGGTAAACAACATTTTTAGTGTATTTTCGTTAATATCGAATGCTTTTTTCTTATTATTTTTTACCATTGTCCTTATTTTGGTGGTCTGAATGATTTCTAAAAGTTTGTCCATCTATTTTAATGGGACCTTATAATAATGTTGTACTAAATTTCATAATGCAACTCGTTTGCTCCTTCGATTCCTTCCGATTAGCGGGTGCAGACCCCCTCGCCGACACATTTTTCAAAATACGCTACGTCACGCCGCGGGTACGGACTATGGTCGGTTTAATGTTGGCAATAGCTAAGTATTTCAGACTGTTTTAAATAAATGTATTTCCTTTACAACCGACTACGGCGAAGCAAAAAGGAGGGTTATGATTTTTTTGACCAGTATATAAGTATGTTGATATGTATGTAAGTATTATGTTAAGTATATGGCGCCCTCTATGTGACATTGCCTGATGTCACCCTTTTTTTTTTGTTCCTTCAGTTGCCAGGGGCCACGGTATCCCTTTCGGACTTTCCCGCTACCCCGGCAGGCATCGGCCCTAGTGGGCCCCGCCATTGGCGCTGACATCTCTTTGAGGCGCGCGTGGAACACAACGCGCCGTCGACCCGGGCCTGGGGCCTAAGTCTACTAATTTATAAACGTCAAAATGGTGTCATAATGGTTAGTTTTTGACAGTTTTTGTATGGCAAATCTGTCAAAAACTAACCATTATGACACCATTGTGACGTTTATAAATTAGTAGACTTAGGCCCCTGGTCCTTATCGGGGGCGAGCTACCCATTGCTCACCGCCCGCAAGCCCGCGCCTACGGTGGCTGGGAATCAGCCAAAGATTCCCGACGCCCAGGAGGAGGTGACGGCTCCCCATTCCCTCTCGCTCCGTACCATGGCCTGGACCAGGGCCGGACGCGAGAGATCTCCACCGCGATGGCCTCCACAAGGACACGGCGCTGCTCTGCCCAAGCCAGGCAGACCTCCACCGTATGCTCCACCTTGTCCTCCGGGCGATCCACACAGTGGTGACACCCGGGCGTTTTCCTGCCTTATCCGGAACAGGAACTTCCCGAAGCGTGTCCGGTGAGGACCTGCGTCAGGCGGAAGGTGAGGACGCCGTGGCGCCTCTGTAGCCACTTCTCAATTATGGGCATAATTAGCACATTTCAAAAAAAAAAAAAATATTATAACCCCAAAATATTGTTTATGTAAGTGGCCAGTTCCGGAAACTTAGGGCCGCGTCACACCGGAATGGCAGCTGCCGGCGGCGACGCCACCGGTAGCCGCGGTGATTCTGCCCGCGGCTGCCAAAGGCAACGCGAGGCTGCCTCGCGACCTTTTCAAGCGATACTGTTCTTTTGAGTATGTAGATATGTATTGTATGTATGTATTTTATAATTATTTCACACTGAAAGTACTCGCCGCGTCGCTGCCGACCGCTGCCATTCCGGTGTGACTCGGCCCTTATAGTGCGCCTCGCATAGATCGTAAGAAATGTACATCGGTCAGGAAGTTTGACAATACCAAAGTATTCAGAAACTCAATAAAACTAGTAAAAATAATTATATAATACCTACCTACCTTTTATGATAAAAACAGATCTAGGCGCGGGCAGTTCTGGAACTCCTGTTCCGCCGTGGGCATATGCTCCCAAAGACATTGGCAGGAGGCAAATCTGCTATCTGCCACCAATAAAAGGAACCTGTGTGGGCCCCGACAAAGACAAGAAACCAGTGAAGAGGTCAGAATTAATAATATCAATAACGGTATACATTTTTCAAAGTAGTCAACTTCGTAATTGCTTTACGACTTACGACAACGTTTACGACCCTAAGGTTGAATGTCACTTGCAGGTTATAAAACGGTCTATTTTTGCTGTGACAGCAATACCGGGTTAACACGGTTTGATTTTAGTTGAACAACATTTGTTATTCAACTAAAAATACTTCTAATTTGAAATTCAATTTCAACGAACGACTACAATTGAATTTCAAATTAGAAGTATTTTAATAATAATAATAACGTGACTGCCAATGGCCTAATAGCCAAGAGCCTCGACCAACACCTGAGGAGGCTCTCGTTGGGTAGCTGGATCAAGCGCTTGATTCAGAAAGCGGTACTTCTGAACACGGCTCGCATTGTCAGGAGGTTCCTCTCTCTGGAGCCCTGACCACCGGTAGCTTGGACCCTGTTCCCGATACCGGTGGGCTACTATTTTTTATATTTTTAAATGTTTTATAATTTTTATATTCTAATATTTAAAAATGTAAAATATATGTATTTCATGAAATAAAGGAAATATAATATTTTTTATATTTTTAAATGTTTTTTTAAAATAATTTTTTAAGAAATATTTAAAAATGTATTAAATATGAATGAAAAATAAATAAACGAAATAATAATATTATAATAAAATCGAACCGTGTGAACCCGGTATTAGATAGTTTCAAACTTTCAACCCAGGGTTACAAGATTTGTGAAGTTTTTATTTACCTACTGAAACTTTTTGTCAAAAGTAAGAAATCAATAACGAGGTCGACTAACCAGTGGACAAGGTCGAACAATTTTTAAATACATTCGACTAGAATATTAATAATGAATTGCAATTATAACATTGAATTTGATGTTGTACCCGTTTTAGGTGAAAAAAAGGCATTTGGAAAGTTACCAAATACTTTTTTTACATCTAAAACTAACTATTCGGTGTTACGATATTAATTATTGCATTTCATAATCAATATTCTAGTCAATTGGTTAGCCACATTTCTTATTTCCATACAGAAATATTATCAAATTAATCAAAACACCGAAATATTTGACATCTATTTGCGACGTTGCCAACTTTCAGGATAAACCCTCTTAAGATGACTTTCATCATTCATTTCATTCGTTCATCATTCAAAAGAAAATTTTAGTGCTTTGACACTTTTGACAGGTGCGCGGACCAAACGTTTCAGTGCTGCCATCTAGTGAACGCCATTTCAGAAAACCCTCATTACAGACACACACAAGGCATTTAAGCTTTGTCCCTGGGACGGCAACGCATCTGCTTAAGGCCTCCCGCGCACTAGGCAGCCAGGCTGCGGCAGCCAGGGTGCGGCAGCCAGTAAAACATATGACGTTGTATAGCAGCCCGCGCACTAGGCAGCCAAGAATTTTCTCAATATTCCGGCTGCCGCAGCCAGGCTGCCTAGTACGCGCCTGCCCTTATATCCTCCTTTAAGGTGGATCCTTCAAATTCGAATTATCATAACTTTAAGCAACGGATAAGAGGAAAAAATTACAAATGTTGAAGGTGGCTACATTGTAAAAAACGCCATAGGGTGACTGATTTCAAAACTAGCTAAAACAATTTTTCTGGATATCGAGTTAGTGATCCTTACATTTATTTATATTTATTATAAAACAAAGTACCCCAGCCGCGTCTGTTTGTCTGAACGCGATAAACTCAAAAACTACCAACGGATTTTCAAACGGTTTTCACCAATGAACGGAGTGATTCATAAGGAAGGTGTATAATTGATTAAGATTTTGTGTAAATTGGTTGCAATATGACGATGTTTGTTGATGATGTCGGAAATTAAAACATTGTACAAAAAAAAACAACCAACTTCCGAAATTAAAGTTAAATGTTTTAATTTTTCACTTTTTAGTTGTGGTACCTACCCCCCACAAATTCGAATATCACGACCTGCTATGTTAATAACAGTGACAGGAGTATGTTACAATGTCATCCACATAGACTAAGTGGAAAAAAACGTATTATTGAAGCTAACTCAAAAAGTACCCAAGCAAAGTTAATAAAATTTATATGGGACCACCTTGAGAGCAAATGTAACCTTTTCAAACAAAAAAATAATTTTCAAAATCGGTTCACAATTGACGGAGAAATCGGAGAAGAGAAAAAAAAAACATCGTGGCTACGAACATAGAACATCCTCCTTTTTGGAAGTCGGTTAAAATCATGCCGACTGGGAGCTGAGCTGGCGTGAACCGTAAGAGATACACAAAATTAATGTTTTACAAGATTGTACTTTATCTTAAAAAGTTCAACTTATTTTTTATTTATGCTGAGCATAAATTGTCTATCTTCTAAGGATGACCTACAGAAGAATTTATCTTTCAGAATCTGATAAAAATTTCATTTTTATTTCCGACTAGCTGCTGCCCGCGGCTTCGCCCGCGTGAGTGTCGGAAATTACCCCATACATCCCCATGGGTTTTAAGTATAAATATTGAGTTTCGAGTTAATCGGACAGCGCGTTAAAATTCTTCCATACAAACACTGACACCCCCCAATCCCCCTTTAGGGGGTAATTTAGACGAAGGAGGAGGCGGAGCGCGTGAGGGAGAGGCAAAGTTCGCGCCCTCACGCGCCTAGCCGCCGTAGGAGACGCCCTGGCCGTCGGGACTCCTTGGAGGATTCCCGGCCACCGTAGGCGCGGGCTTGCGGGCGGTGAGCAATGGGTAGCTCGCCCCCGATAAGGACCAGGCCCGGGTCGACGGCGCGTCGTGTTCCACGCGCGCCTCAAAGAGATGTCAGCAAAACTGACGGGGTCCGCTAGGACCGTTGCCCGCCGGGGTTGCGGGTAGTCCTAAGGGGAAACCGTGGCCCCTGGCATGGCAAGGGAAGGAACACGGGTGGGTTTTAGTCAGTAAAAGTCTGACACGCCCTCCCGCTCCGCCCAGAGCGGGAGAAGTCATTGGATGATTTCCCACCCAAAAAAAAAAAAAAAAAAAAGGGGGTAATTTAGAAAAACAAAAAACTACAAACTTTATAATTTATTTAGATAACTATTCGTGCGAAGTTTCGTGTTTATTACCTCAAGGAATAAGATTTTTCATACAAACTTTCATCCCTTATTTTACCCCCTTAGGGGTTGAATTTCGAAAAATCCTGATACACGTTATTCTTAATTTTTGGGTTTAAGTATAAATATTGAGTTTCGAGTTAATCGGACAGCGCGTTAAAATTCTTCCATACAAACTTTGACACCCCCCAACCGTAGGATAGGATACTTTTCCGGGATAAAAAGTACCCAGTGTGGTGCCCAGGATATTAAAGAATAATTATACCAAGTTTCATCGTAATCGAACCGGTAGTTTTTGCGTGATACTTGAACAAACAGACAGACAGACAGACAGACAGACAGACAGACAGACAGACAGACAAAAAAAAATTTAATCACACTTTTGGGTTCGGTGTCGGTCTAGTAACACCCCCTGCCATTTATTTTTTTGATATTTTCAATGTACAGAATTTTCACTTCTACAGATTTATTATAAGTATAGATGCGATATATATGATGCGATAATACGACCGGTATTATATTAAGAGGGTTTATTCTGAAAGTTGGCAACGTCGCAAATAGATGTCAAATATTTCGCTGTTTTGATTAATTTGATAATATTTCTGTATGGAAATAAAAAATGTGGCTAACTAGCGAACTAGAATATTGATTATGAAATGCAATAATTAATGTCGTAACACCGAATAGTTAGTTTTAGATGTAAAAAAAGTATTTGGTAACTTTCCAAATGCCTTTTTTTCACCTAAAACGGGTACAACATCAAATTCAATGTTATAATTGCAATTTATTATTAATATTCTAGTCAATTGGTTAGCCACATTTCTTATTTCCATACAGTATTATTTCCAAATTAATCGAAACAGGTAAATATTTGACAGCTATTTACGACGTTGCCAACTTTTAGGATGCACCCTCTTAATCCTTATCCAATAAAATACGTTATTTAAATTGGGCATTTAATTTTGATTAAAATATCACAGACTCAAAATTACGCGGAACAAAATAATTATGGCTGACGGGCGGCGCGGGCGGCGCTGTACAGGGTCAATTAACTTTTCCTCGGCTATTAGGTATGCGATAATTCGCTTCTATAAAGTCCCGGTAGTACGTCCCCATGACTTATCTTCTGACACCCGCACGGGCGAAGCCGCGGGTGTAATTTAGTGACTTATAAATTTAATGAAAAATCGCACTCCTTGCTGAACAACACAATAAAATTACGCCATTGGCCCGCCAAAATCTGGTAACACACCTCTTAGCGTTACTAGTATTAATGTTCATTGTTTTGCGAAAAAATAAAATATAAAATAAAAATACAATTCGTAAAGGTCACTTGGTGCAAAAAAAGCACTGCGATTGGTGTTGATTACGTTGTTGAAGAATATGAATTTTACCATTTTTAGTGGATTTTGTTAACAAGCATCATAAGGAGGCTCAATTTAGGACTGAAAAGAGATTTGCTCGGAAATGAGTTTGTCACTTAATATAGAATGGAGACAACTTTCAAAAGAGAGAGAGAATGTCAATATCAAAGAAATTATTTTAGCGAGTTTTGAAATTAGACCCCTCTAAGTGGTTACAGCAGTGCAGTAGTATAAGTAACACGACCCACCATTCCACAGATGGGGCTACAACCCTTACTTGGACAAGTGCATGGAATACCTATGGAGTGGATGTGGCGGCACTCGCAACAAATTTTTGTTGGAGGTACAATGTATAAAGCTGTGTATGGGTGTTGAAGCGAGCTGTTCCGCCGATTCCGGTATCAAAGACACGTCTTAATTAAATCGATTATGATTATTATTGTTAAGTTTTATTTCTTAAGTCCTTTTCCTGATTCCCGAATTTCAATTCGATACAGAATTTCAAATGTCCGCCATAAAACCATAGACTATGGGGCTTATTCCTATAAGATGACGATGAAGAGCACTTTACAGGTTAAAGTTAGGTACTGTGTACCCATACATTTTTATACACCCATACATATCATTACATATCTGCATTTAAGCAATGTTTATGCTTCAGGGATAATGTCTAAATATGAAATTCCCGACTCCGCGTATTAATGCTCACACCGCACACGGCTCAGAGATATGGGAGAGGGCCATTGTCGCAAAAGGGAGTGTTGCTAACTAAAATCCGGAGTCACACGTGATTAGGGGATTAATCGAATAGAGTACGTGTGACTCCGGATTTTTAATTTGTCTGTCTGTGATGACTTGTTTATACCTTTTTAGTTGACTTTTGCCGTGGTTGGGTTTAAGTTTTTATTACTTTTATTTTTATTGAAAGTATTTTGGGGTTAAAATATATATATTTTTGAAATGTGCTTATTAAGCCCTTTCAGATGTGCTAAATTACGCAAAATTTTTGGTTTTTCTTTTCCATAAGCTTATCAAAATATTATAGGTATTGTCGTCGGTCGTTGATAAGTCTACAACGTTTAAAGTTAATCTGATCGTTTAAAGTGGGGCAAAATCGAGTCCAAACGAGTCTGTTACATACAAACATACAGGTGAAACTAATAAAAGCGTGTTAGTAAAAAATATAAGTCACTGACCCGACTTGTACCAAAAAGTCCACAAAACTTCATTATTTAGTTACGTTTAAACGTTTCCTCTCATAGAGTTAATAAACCTTACACGCGGGTCGGCACCAAGTATGTAAGGCGAGGTGTAAGTTGAAGAAGTAAGGAACTTTCGGGTGATGCGATAGGTATATTGGATGGTGGCTTTTTGGAGTATGTCTCTAGGCTGGTACGGCTGTGTGGATCGCCCGCAGGACACGGTGGAGGTCTACCCGGCTTGGGCAGAGCACCGCCGCGTCCTCGTGGAGGCGATCGGCGGCTGAGATCTCTCGTGTCCGGCCTTGGTCCAGGCCAAGGTACGGGCATGTGGAGCCGTCACCTGCTTCTGCGAAGCAGTAAAAGAAGGGGAATATGCGTCAATTTAGTTTTCAATTATAACGACTATTTTTCCTGACTTCGATAGGCCACAAGCTTGATTTGATAAATCTTAGTCAATTATTTCGTCGGTCACTTATGTAGACGCTCAATAATTCCATCAACAATTTTCTCGCCATGATCCTTTAGGGTTGGCCCGCGGTGGCAGAATTACACGCTACGCTTGTAAACACTATTCATTTATTTTTTGATGACAGGCTGTCTATTAATTTATATCACCAGCGCCCCCTGGTCTCCTCCTTGTTATGCAATGGTCTGTGTAGCACCATGAAACGTGAGGCTCTACCTACTGCGGCTAGTGCAAATCTCTGGGTTTATTCGAGTATTCGATTCTGGTCAAACCAAGCTGGGGTTCATTTAATTCATTCATTAATTCCTGGGCGTGACTAGTGGCTTCTTCGTTGGGATGTGGGAGACATTATCACAGATTCATGATAGAGTTTATAGCATAACATAACGCCTGTATTTCCCTATGGGATAGGCACCGTATGATATACTTACATAGAATTTGTCCATTATATTTACGTCCCATGAAATAGAGGGCGACCCCATCGTCATCAACTGGGCAGAAATCCAGACTAAAGGCTATTAATTATTATGAGAATTTCCTGATACTGAATATATAAATAAAATACTTACATATTTTTTTAAAGCATATGTCGGTAAACACAAATAAAGAAGAAACACATAACATAACATCACGCCTTTATTCCCCGAAGGGTTAGGCAGAAAGAGGTGTACGTATAGGTGTACTATACCTATAGTAACCAACACCTACATTTCGCCAGTTATGTTTAAGACCCATGTAATAGGAGCGACCCTATTGCCATCAAGCAGGCACAAAGAAACCGGGCATAGAGGAGAAAGGAACCGAAAACTACAATAGCAGTACCTATTGCAGCTGTTCCATTGCATGTTTTAGAACTGTATTTCTGACTGTTAGTTGGTAGTTACTTTGTAAGTAGTCAGTCATGTAGGCACTGTAGGTAGGGTATCAATATAACGTTTCAAACAGGATAACGGAAAACCACAGTGAAACTAAGAAATTCCCTATTATTATAAAATACTTACAATAATTTATACATAAAACAGTTTCATTCAAAGAAAAGTACGTCAATTACTTGGAAAAAGCCATTCACTGTCGTAATATATGTTTATTTTATTATTTAATTAAATGACATAAAGCCTGTTTTTTTACACCACAGTTTATCCAATATACATAATATTATACTTACATTTGATGATTCATACATTGTGTAACTAAAATTATGAATATTAACATAACTTGTTTGAGTGTATAAATTATAGTTACAAACAAACTTACAAAACGCCCATAGTGCCGGCGAGTGTACAGAGTATTGCTATAAAAAACTTCTCAACTTTTTTTCAGCCAAGTACAGAAAGCCCACAGTATATTTTGGCATGCGGTATTATAGAGAACTAAACGTATGTGATATTCTTGTCTATGCTAGCAGCGCCGCCATGACCTCTCAAGTTAAAATGGCCACTCTAAATTCAAAAAAGTTAGCCAAAAAAAAACGAACAACAAACGTTTTTTTATACAACGCAGTCACACCCACTGGTATTAGCCAAATTAATTTTTCAGTTCTGAAAACCTTATTGTGATCGTAATAAGGTCAAAACAATCAAATTCTGTCGTTTTGTTAACTTTGCCGTTTGTTCCCCAATTACGTTAAACGATTTTGAGTCTTATGATTATAAATTAAAGGTGAAACATACTTTAACAACGAAAGAACGACATAATATCAAAAACTTTGCCAAGCTTGATTCGAATCTATATTAGGCTAGTTTAAGGTTTATTTTGCTGTAAATATGAAACGGCTACCACATTTTTGCTTGGATTTGTCTGGCATTGGTATCGAGGTCGATGGAGTACATAATATCTACTATAAATAATAAATAAAATCAATGTCAAGTTTAGGTTTAGCTTGCATCGTGTTAGTTTCAGAGTAAACAGTCTTGTGTTCAAACGACTTTTGTCTGTTTCATTGTTTTCAGAAGTTTATTAATTTTTTATTTGTTTGCTATATCTCTGAAAATCCAGATCACGGTTTCTTTAGAGGAGCTCGTGACTAGGTAAGTAATTACAGCCGCACGGGTCGATCCATCAAGTTAAACTACGCTTTCCGGGGTTGTCCATGGATGGGTGACCATCTTTACATACAGATAGGCAGTCGCTCCATGTAAAATGGTGTTCCGCTGCATCCGGTTAGACTGTAAGCCTGTAAGAAAAGGCTAGGCAGATTGATTGATTGGTTTCTTTAGTTAGCCGGTAACAACAATCTATGTCGACCCAATGCTCCAGTGGTGAACTACGGGTCTGAATCCCTTGGGTAGTCTCATTAGGATATATTCTGTGACTGAATGAATGAATTTCATCGTTCGTTGTGTTAACTAGGGATAAAAAAACAGCATTAATTTGCAGAAATTTAACTAGTTGTTGCAATTTTTAAGCATTGGACGAATTAACTGGCGCTCAAAAAACCGGCCCAAGTTACGAAAAGTTGGTAAGCTGCTAAACACAAATCTATAAGTAACTTGGCAAAGATTTTGGATTTCGCTTGCAAATAGAAGAAACCATGCATAGATATAAGAAAGATTGGCGCGTAAAACTTATCGTTATCCGGCGTCATTGATTCTATAATTTATAATTAATGAAATGAATGTTTATTTTATGAATTTATAATTAATTTAATTTGTTTGAATTTCCGCGCATTACTTGAGAAAAGTACTATACAATCCTTGGCCGCAACCAGGCATTAATGGACTCATGAGTCCGACTCACGTATGTGTGCCTCGGCTACGCCTCGGTCCACTTTTTTTCTCGATCGTCCATCACTGCTTGAGTTGCTGACCGCGACAGTAATGTTGTTAAATGCCATTTTGAAGATTTGTTATTTTACTATTGGATCCGTGAAACAATCAAAACAAGTTTTTCATTGGTTTACTGCTATGTAGGTTAGTTCAGTTGATAGCTTTTTAATCACCAGGAAGTCGATTTTTCTTAACACCGTATGATGTATTATTAATATGTAAGACTGTAAAGTTTAACCAAACCAGAGGTGTTTTTATAAGTTTTGTACGAAGGATAACGCCGCCTGATGGGATTATAGCATCAAGGGATATTAAATGTTTTCAGGTGCAGTTGAAAAAACGTAACTGTATTTAATTTTGTAGTTACTAGGTACCTATTACTTCAGCTATATTCCAAACATCTTGACAACATTATTTAGACCACGAGATGTGCTGGACGGGAGTGTTCGCTGGAAGCTAAGATCAGGTAGGTTGTAAGGCTTATATCCCAGAACCCTAAGAACTTTTTAAGGGTTCCGTACCCGAAAGGTGCCAAACGGAACCCAGGGGGCCAAACGGAACCCAGGGGGCCAAACGGAACACAGGGTGCCAAACAGAACCCAGGGCGCTAAACAGAACCCAGGGTGCCAAAGGGAACCCTGTTACTAAAACTCCGCTGTCCGTCCACCTGTCTGTCAGCAGGCTGTATCTCATGACCCGTAATAGATCGACAGTTGAAATTTTCACAGATTGTGTATTTCTATTGCCGCTATAACAATAAATAAAATAATGTTAATAAAATAAAATAATGTTAAAAATTAAAGGGTTAAAAAAAACACGTTTCTTCGTCAAGAAATGTTTTTTTTTCTCTAAATTAAAAATCGTAGTGTTAAATATTGGGTGGTATGGAACCCTACGTGTGCGAGTCCGACTCGCACTTGGCCAATTTTTTATGTTTCGATGAACATCATTTTCCTAGGTACAAGACTTACCTTTTTTTTTGTAATTGGTGTTGTACCGTTTAAATTAACCTATAAAATATGTAAATCTTCGCAAAAACACGTTAACAGTCGTCACGTGTTTGTGGTTTCTCAAGTAGGTATATTTTATTATTTATTTTTATTTATTATTCAAGAATACTTGTTAGTTAGGTTAGGTTAGTCGTATGGTGTCGATCGCGTGATGCATTTGTCATTCATATTGACATACCTACCAATAGTATAAATATCTTGGAATTTCATTCAATTAATTTACATAAAATAAATATAATTTCTGTAGGTGAATTAACTGGATTAGTCTAGAGACCGTTCACTATAACTTGTCCCTTCCCGTCATGTTCGCACCATTGCTTGTCAAGCTTAGTTTCTATACTGATAGAGTTCAAAATAGCGACTGACAGAACAGGTGCTTCCAATCGCGTCACGGGTCAAGTTTATGAACGAGTCCATGTCATACCATTCTACGGAGTTGGTTTTAGAGTTTTTTAACAAAAAGAAAACTATTGTTTAACGTTGTACATCGTTAAACAATGGTGTAGGCAGTACAGAATACACCTTTTTTCCAATATTAATCGACATAGTCTCCGAGTAAAATAAACAGACAGAAATAAAATAATAAGTTTTCCGTTTTTACAATTTGGCTACGGAACCCTAAAAATCGAACCCACGCTCTCACGCTTAAAATTCCTTCAACCACTGACTATGTCACTGATCTAAAAATACTTATGAATAACAAAACAATATTTGCTGCTTCTGATAATAATTATATTATGCTAGTGAATTAATTAAATAAATATGTCTGTTATAGTGAATACATAGTATCAGCAGTGAGTCAACGTTAGCTTTGACAATAAAGGCTACTTCCTACCTCGTAGTCGTGATAAGCCCACGTTCGCACGAGCGTAAAAATATCGCGGCGGGATTTAATTGCGCAGTAGATTTTCAACCCTCGGTCTTGAGCCGAGCGTTGAGAATCAAACAGAGTGTATCCCAGCGCGTCATAAAAACACACTGTTGGATTTTCAACTCTCGGCACTAAGCAGTGTGTTGAAAATCCTGTGAGCGGAAAAATATCGCCGCAAGAAAATATAGCTTGCGCGAACCTGGGCTTAAACCTTTGTTTAACATCGTTAGTTCTTCGGTAATTCTCGGAATTTGCCTGATATGTAAGCCTTTGTACACCCATCATTTGTATGTTGCTGAGATTACGGCAATCACCTGCAGCTGTGGTAGACTAGATGGAACCGCTGGTTTGTCCTATAATTATAAAAATAATGATTTAATAATTACCTTACAGCAAGTATGGAAGCAAGGCTTGCGGCTAAGTAATCAAACAAACAGCTGCACGGGTCGATCTATCAGGTTAAGCTACACTTGCCGCGGTTGGTCCGTGGATGGATGATCATCTTAACATACCAAGCCTACATGCCTCGGATAGCACGTTAAGCCGTTGGTCCCGACTGTCATTTGTAGATCTTTGACAGTTGTTACGGATCGTCAGAAAATCCGAAAGTCTGACAACCAATCTTACCATAGGGTCGTGTTACTCAGTTACTGGGTCGGTGAAGTTCAGATAGGCAGTCGCTCCATGTGAAATACTGGTATTTAGCTGCATACGGTTAGACTGGAAGCCGACCCCAACATAGTTGGGTAAAGACTTCGCAGATGATGAGCAAGTATGGAAGGCATTATACCCCCAGCGACTGATCGTATATTACGCATTTATGGTGCTGGGGAACTTCAGAAACAGCTTTGCCATAATTTTTTACTCAAGTCAATTTTAAACTAACATAATTATTATGAAATTATTCACTTAATTAAAGTTTAAGTGAATAGTTAAACGTAAAGTTTAGTTGGTTTAAAAAATGATTCAGATTATGATTGATCGTGTGTTAGGGAATTAGGTTTCAGGTTAGAACCCTTATCCTGCTATCAAATTGAAGTAACTTTCTGATACTTTCAATGCTTTCAGCTCTAAATTACCTAAAGGCGTTACCTCTCGTAGCTAAAGGAACAAATAAATCCATCATCAAAATTAAACCTATGGCATGTCGTTAGTGACAGACATGTTTATTTTGCTCAGCGTACCGTAAATTCTTTAACAATAATAAACACCCCTTACTATATATAGTTTTCAATTAAAAAAAGAAACACAATAAGCACAAAGGATTTTCAATTGTAACACACTCTGTTAGGATTTAAAATTCGTTAAAGTATTCAGAACTTTTAAGCAGCGCGCGAGCTGTTGCATTCCAAAGAGGCGTGATGCATTCCTTTCCTTTGGTCATAAATATCAATGTGAAAATAAAAAATGTTGCATTCCTTTACAAACTGAGTGAACTACATATTTCACGGGTTGTGAGTTTGTGAGGTCATGACGTTTTTAGTGAATGAGTTTCGTAAAAAAGTTCATTGTTCATTTCACACTCGAGTTGGAATGATACCGAGAAATGATGAGGACTTCGTTAAAACAGCTTTGTGTTGCTTTATTTACATTTCTTGTGAAATAAAAACAATTACAATGGCGTAAAAAATATTTAAGTAGGTAAGTACTGTTTGCACCTACTTGCTACTGGTTTGGTAGAGCTCCTGTTCACGAAAAAATCTAGTTAACTAAACCATGTTTTTAGTTTCCAAAGCACATTTCTACATTCCTTTATTTTGTATTTCTAAAGGCAAACACACCATTACTTTATAGATCTAGATCTGCACGTCCACATTTCAAAGTTTATTGCTATATGCGTTTCGAATACCTCAATCAGGGCGATACTATCTGCAGATAAGCATCTTAAATTACAGAGCAGTCACTAGGTAGATACATGCGTCCATCACCTTTACTTGCCAATTTGCAATATGAACATTAAACCAAAAAGGTTACATTACCCGTAACGAACGTTCCAGTGATCAAGGGAACATGATGTAAAGTTGCCTCAGGTCAAGGCGAGTAGGCACTTCACACATGCGAGTGCGTGTAAACAGTGCTTAGCATTGAGCTTTGACGGCTTTTGACGGTTTTAAATTAGGAAACAATTTGAAAAACGAATATCCTTGACATTCATTTTGTTTTCGTGTGGATTAACAACATTTTGTTAATTTCTGTTTATTGACGGTTCCTCGTATTCGTAGTTTCTAGAAGTCTTGGCTGGCTCGAACACAAAATGACCCGAATAAACACGAGTAACTTATTTAATTTGTTTCCATTATTTGTCTTGTACTTGACAGACAGGAATGGTATACTTATGTTTTCCCTGAATATTGTTTTTCACCTCTTTCACTTTTATGAAATGTTCCTGCAGTAGAAAATGTTCTATTCTCGCCATCCTTGACTAGCTAGCAGCAGCTGGGCGATTAGAGCAGTTGAATAATTATTGTCTTAATTGTCCTGCTAATCAAGTCAGTCAGCCATATTTTGCCTTATACTTTGTTATTCAGAGTCAATGGCCATTTTACAGAAAAGTACTGACTTCTCTACTGAAAAAATTGCAACCTTTTCTCAGAATTAACCTGTAAAGTGTATCGGGATCATTGACCCTGGACAAATATCCTTTACATACAATATTCACACAATTGACAACCAAATGCAAATGCATCCGTAACTTTCACCGACCACGCAACACTATTGGGTAAACTTCACGCATCCAACTTAAGGTGACCTCTCTCAATGTTCGAAAAGTTTCCGCTTTCCCTTCAACACGTGGGTCAAGGAATACTGGCCACCAACAAACATGGCGTCGGCAACTCTGCAATGGGTTTTTCCGTTCGCTGCAATAAAATGTATTTGTTATTGACGACGTTAATCTTTGTGGTTAGTTATTGTGAGGAATACCTAAACGTTTGAGCTGATAATTTTGTGGTGACTCGCACACATGTCCCGAATATCCTAACTATAACTATAATTTATAAATGTTTGTTTGTGACGCTTTCAGGCTAAAACGGCTGAACGGATTTGGATGAAGTTTAGCACATGGGTAGACCATGACCTGGGTTAGGATTCTTAGGATATAGGATACTTTTTATCCTGATATTACTGCGGGATCAAGATTTATGCGGGTAAAAAAGCGGGGCACAGCTAGTATTGCCTTATCTTTAAAAATATCAGCTGTCTATTGGTTTTATAATAGCTCAACTGACAAGGGAAAACTCGGTAAGTCGGTATTGGAAATGGATTGAAAGACTAAGGATTTACTGACTCGGTGTGGTACTCAGAAAGCCAAAAGTCTGACAAACAGTCTTACCAAGGGGTTTCGTGTTATCCAGTACCTCCCTAACTGAGTTGCGGAAGTCCGATATTTAGATAGTCGTTCCATGTAAAATACAGGTATTCAGCTGCATCCGGTTAGACTGAAAACCGGCCTCAAAAAAATTGAGAAAAAGGTAGGCAGATTTTATCAGGGCCTAAGTCTAATAATTTATAAACTTTACAATGGTCTCTCAATGGTGAGTTTTTGACCGTTTTTGTATGGCAAATATGTCAAAAACTGATCATTGTGAGAACATTGTAACGTTTGTGAAAAAACCAGAATAGGCCCCAGAATTCATGGACTGATCTATTCTAAAATAGAATCTAAATAGTTATTAAATAACTTTTAGTTAACTAGTACTGATAACATTTAAGTGTTAAGGATAACGTTAAGGTAAATGGATGAAAAATCTCTATTGTCTGTCAAACAATTCAATTTACATAAAATTTTCCTCTCGTTAACATAATTTTATGAGTATAAGCGAAAGTGAGTTAGTTTGTTTGTTACGCTTTCATGCTAAAACGGCTGAACGGATTTGGTTGAGGTTTGGCCCATGGGTAGACCATGACCTGGAGAAGGACACAGGCTACTTTTATCCTGGATCGCAGACGAAGTCACGGGCAATAAACAGCTAGTTAATATTATAAATGCGAAAGTGAGTTTGTTTGATGATTTGTTACGGTTTCCAGCGAAAATGGATCAACTGATTTGGATGAAATATGGCACATGAGTAAACCGTAACCTGTGTTATGACATAGGATTCCTTTTATCTCGATATTCTCACGGGATCGACCCTTATGCGGGTGAAACCGAGGAGCGAAGCTAGTCGTGTTATATTTTAGCTATAATTACCAAACGTAGGTACGTAGGTACATCTAAGTATATTGTGGTTACCTATGACACGCCAAAAATAATTAGAATAAAATGTCAAACGATTCCATAGGGGAAATATTATTAATTAATCATTGTTTTCAGGGACAATTTCTTCGTATTCGTACTACAATGTTTTAACGGTGACCTGTAAAGTGTCCTCATCGGCAGCCTTGATCCACTCACTGCTGAGTGTATCCCTCCTCCCTTTTGTGCCATGTCTCCTGGTCCATGCATACGAGTCTCATCCAGGGGCCTAAGTCTACTAATTTATAAAGGTAAAAATGGTCTCTCAATGGTGAGTTTTTGACAGTTTCTGTATGGCAAATCTGTCAAAAACTCACCATTGAGAGACCATTGTAACGTTTATAAATTAGTAGACTTAGGCCCCAGGTCTTCCCCGCGATCTTCAGTGGGTCATCCGGCCACCAGAAAGCCAACAATTCTCGTGCTTAAAAAACGTTTGTAAATGTTGGTAAATTGATTGTATTTTTGACAGATTGCGAAAGAGATACAAATGCGAACGTTCTTAAAAATTACGGGAATATACCTACAGTTTCTTGTCAACCACTCCGTTAGGACGCTCAACCTGCAATCGAAGCTTATGGGTGATTCGCACGAATTTACTCGCTCGAAACGGGCGAATCGACAGTTTTAAATAATATTATTTTTCTTGAGGCGATTCGCACGAAGTTAATTGTAGGCGTGTGTCGATGCACCCGTTTCGAGCGAGTAAATTCGTGCGAATCACCACAATAAGACGCCATCACCACAGCTAGCCAGCTAAGTGCAAACAAAGTAAACAGTAAAGTGTAAACAGTAATTATTCCTAACAAGGTATTACACGTCTACTTTCATATCTTTACCCTAATGCTCATCTCCTTTTCACAATTCACTTTGGTTAATAGGCCCGAAAACTGCAAAAAAAAAACAGACGTATACTTACCTCTGTTTCACCCTTCGAGTACCCTAATAAAGGTTCCCACAGACAGGCGCGACTCGACGATGCGACGCGATTCTGGGAGAACGATTGCCTTGAATTTTTCATATAAATTTTCCTACTAGAGTCGCTTCACGCTGTCGCGTCACGCCTGTGTGTAGGAGCCTTAAATGATTATGATCCTTGACGACCTAGGTGTACACCTTGCATCAGATTCGACGTGACACACAAATCGCCTGCATTGCACTTAACTGAGACTTTATGACCGCGCCAAGAACGTTTCTATAGTAAAACGTTAATTATTCTGCGGTGACCATGAGTTTGATGGACATTTCGTTCAAATGCAGTTTTTACGGGCCAAGGTAACCTCAAAGTCAAAGTATTTATTTCTATTAATACATTTGTAGGTATAGATAGTAGGTACCTAATGGATAGAATAAAACATCATTGCTAAATTTATTCAATGACGACAAAAAAAAAAAACTGCGTAGCCTTTTCCCTATGTTGGGTTCGGTTTCCAGTTTATCTGGATGCAGCTGAATACTAGTATTTTACATGGAGAAGCGATTACCTTTCTGACCTCCACAACTATTCGATTGATGACAATGACTGTCAAACAGAAGAGCATACTATCTACTCCCAGGTTGTTCCTGACGTATTTCAAGTTTCCAAATAGGGTATATTATATACTAAATGCATTATTTGAATATTTAAGAAAATATACATAATATATGGTGAAACATTTTTATTGGTTTCCTCTAGCTGCCCCCGTGGTTTCACTCGCTTAAGCCTCGATCCCGCGGGAATAATTATATTATTATTTCTAATTAAATTACATCATACCTGCGCGATTTACACGGTGAAATTTTTATCACCATTTTCCTCTTAAGGGGTCATTGTACTCATCATTATGAACAACTTTTACTATGGGACCAAACCTGAAATAAGGAAAAAAAAATCCCTACATTTATGTTCGCATCGTAGGGAGTACAATGACCCCTTAAGAGGAAAACGGTGATTAAAATTTCGCCGTGTCTCTTTAAAGAGATTTAGACGACGTCAGTAAGAGTAGAAGAGAAAACAATATACAAAAAACAATTCAATCAATTACCTACATGAACACGAAGAAAAAAAAACAAGCTGTGAATTACATATACTTACTATATAATTTATATAAAAAACCATTAAACCATTAATTATACGGTCACCCTACTGCTATGACCTTTACATGTTTCTACTTAATAAATGTGTTGTCTGTAACCAAGGGGTTACACGTGGACACGCAGGCAAGCTACATGTTAACGGGCATCTTATATCTAAGTACCTACATAAAATTATAATTCTGAACGATCAAAAGTGATAATAATTTTATTGCCTGACACATGTCTCTATTGGTCGACAAGCCCTAGGCAAATGGTAGTTAGCATCGCATCGCTTTTATTCATCAACGTTAGGTAATATAACCAGCTCGTTAAATACACTGAAGATGGCTCATTAAAACTCAAACTCAAAGCATTTATTTCAATTAAACTATTTAGGTACAAGCACTTTTGAATTGTCAAGGAGTCGGTCAGTCAGAAATATGAAGCTAGTTCACAGAGACTCTTTTAAATCAAAATATGTTACAAAATGCATTACAAAAAAAAAAACTAATTAAATATCATTTGGTTAAACCCTTCGATAACTAATTCGTAAACCATTGAGAGACCATTGTGACGTTTAAAAATTAGAGAAGGCCCCTGGAATCCAAACATATTATGACGCTCAGCTTTCGAACTTGCGACCGAGTTTACCAAATATTTTGTGGTTTGTTTTGTATTTTTTGGAGATACACATTTTATTTTTTTATTAGCCTACATTGTCCCACTGCTGCGCAAAGGCCTCCCCCAAATCCTTCCAAGTATTCTTTAGAGGTACGCGTCTAGGTCGTCTCGCCACCTCTTCCTGTGCCGGCCTCGGCGGCGCTGTCCATCCCCAGGCACCCACCGTGTGGAGACAGTTGCCCAGCGGTCACTATGCTACTAATATTAATAAAAAGATTTGTATTTTTGTTTGTAATGAATAAACACAAAAACTGATTTTAATGATTCTTTCACCAGTAGAATGCTATATTATCACTGAGGAACATAGGCTATAATTTATAAACAAATCACGCGGGTGAAGCCGCTGGCGAAAGCTAGTGTATAAAATTATAAATGTGTCTCTATGAAGAATGGACCATATGTGTAGAACTTTACCAAATACGGTAAAAGATGAGGATAAAATGTTATAAATTACATAATTAATGTTCATAACATATAAAAAAAATGAGGATGAGATTGTGGCTAAAAGTAATAACAGCCGCATGGGTATATATCCATCAGGTTAAGCTACGCTTGCCGGGGTTGGTCCATGAATGGGTGACGTTCTTTACATAACGAGACTCCTCCGTGCCTCGGAAAGCCGTTGGTCCCGGCTGTAATCCGTGGATCTTTAACAACCGTTGCGGTTCGTCAGAAGCCCGAAAGTCTGACAACCAGTCTTATCAAAGGGTATCGTATTACCCAGTTACTGGGTTGTGGAGGTCAGATAGACACTTGCTCCATGTAAAATACTGGTATTCAGCTGCATTCGGTGAGACTGGAAGCCGATCCCAACATAGTTGGGAAAAGGCTAGGCAGAATGATTGAACTTCTTTCTTCAAAAGACCATTTCAGACACTAATCTACATGGTCCTCATATGACCTGACCAAGATTATGTCTGGACTTTAAAAGAGACTGTGACCTCTGGGTTTGTTTCGGCTTTTCTTCTCAGAGTAGTCAGATAGGAAACGCCGACCTCATCCACCTATTTTTTTTTTATTATGAGGTGTAAAAGTGATTCTGATATCCTATTTACAGAATAAACAATTTCATTTTATTTCATTTAATTTCGAACATATAAGGTGCTATAAAAATATCTGCCACGGCTTTAATGAGAGGTAGTATTGTGTTTAAAGATAACAATAGTGAAGAAACGTACCCCGGCACAGTTAAATCAATTTGAGAAAATAAAGTAGTTAAATAAACATTGACTCTACTCTGCATAACGTGGTTCACAAATTACGCGCGAAGTGCACTTCGTCAATGAAAACAACTGCTATCTCTTTCCATCTGTTCTGTGAATGAAAACTGAAATCAGCTGACTAGTTCGTCACTTGCAAATATATACGTACAATTTTTTGT
The DNA here is from genome assembly GCA_914767815.1 of Eupsilia transversa. NCBI lineage: Eukaryota > Metazoa > Arthropoda > Insecta > Lepidoptera > Noctuidae > Eupsilia > Eupsilia transversa. The sequence continues at coordinate 1,807,580 of OU611889.1, forward strand.
ATGAAAAAAAATATGACACATGATCAATAATTTATCTTTACTATTGTAATCTATAAACACAATACTATCTCCCATTGCAGCCGTGGCAGATATTTTTATAGCACCTTATATAAAAAAAATTACATTGTTCTCTAACCGTTTTTGGAGGTTACTAAAAAGAAAATCAAAACACAACACATTAACAATACCACATTACAATCTTTTAGAAGCAATCACACCTTGGTTCGACTAATAAAATCGATAATGTATCTCACGTTCTTATTTATCCTCAGTACTTCCATATATATTAGCTGCTCCCATAACAGCTGGTTTTATGGGTGTGTTATGTACTGTTCAGCATTTATTTATAGATTTATGTGCCGCTGATATCTGAAGGCGGATCAAATGCGTGCATAATTAATCATTTGATTTATTGCGCTACTGCGAAATTGTTTGATACTTTACGGGTTATTTCAAGGCTGCCGCAGACTGGCAGACAATTTCTATAAAAACTTCACGGTAGAACAATTACCGGTGTCGCGCCGCGCCAGTCTGCACGAGCCTTTATTCAAAATCAAAAGTCATTTATTCTAACTAGGCTGAGAATTTGCAGTTTTCGAACGTCAAAATTATATAAGACAGTCCCCCAAAACGCCCACCCTTCACCACTTCCTAGTGCTTTAGCTGGGAAGAAGAAGTGGCGCAACAAATTATTATTAACTACTTATTGTTTGATTGAGTATCTCTTAGTCAGTGGGAAGTCATAATCATCTAAGGCATTCTAAGGCTTTACAGCCGCAGGTGGGCCTCAGCCTGGTCAAGTATACTTCAACGTGGCCTATTTCCGGCTTTTCTCCAATTTCTCAGTCCAACAGTTCAAAAATTTTGGTCTATGCTATCTTGGTAACGATAATGAGTTAGGTTTACCAATATTCAGGACAAAAAGAAGCAGAAAGACCTGCACCCTAATTGCAATCACAATCGGAATTATTTTGAAGGATATTGCTAATCCAGTGCTTCATAATATGTTCGAATTTGTCTGCTCAACAACGTAAATAACGCAATGAATGTTGTCAAACTGTCAAAATGAAAGCAATTGCTACTGTAAGGTGTCAAGGTGTGTTATGCAATTATCCCGCATCTTTGAAAAAAGGGCAGCACTTTGTTATCGTTGTTAACGTTGCGTTGTCATACCCACAGAATTGGACATTGTTCGCGATTATAACGATAAGTTAACTTGTACTCTCCATTAACCACGATAACTAAATCTAATCTTTAGAAAAAAATCCGTTTCAAGCATTGTTTAAACCACAATAACCATAAAAATACGACTTAACCATTATACCAATTGTTTAAAATAATGACCTGGAACAAAACAAGCAAAGAGATCTTTTATAAATAAAAGAAAGAGAACCTCTGTGTTATTTTTATTTTAACTCAAAAATTAACTTTCCCCAAACCTCAATACTAAGAATTATTCTTCAAATAACGTTCAAAAACCAATGAATAAATAACTAACAAAGAGTAGGGAAGTTTTTGAAGTGGCACAGACTATAAAATACGTCGTTTATTTGGCGGGGCGGCGGCGGCGCCCCGGCGGCGGGATCGTCGCGCCGTCGTGGCGCCCTACGCCTTCGCCCCTGACGCGACAGGAATTACTATAGCAACTCGGCTTCTTTCTGGAATAATGAGTTTAGTGACCGTATTGTGGAGGAAAAGAAATCGTTTATTGTGTAAGTAAATAGGATATCAGAATAATTTTTACACGTCATGGAAATAGTCCTGTTAGATATGGCACATGTTGGCCTTAAAATAATATGATACTTATCACCATTATTTTCAGAATAAGTACATAAATATTCATATGTATGGAAGAAAGAAAATAGAAAAGGTACTTTAGATACTTAGTTATTGTTAGTTAGATGTTACCCGAGATGGATTAGATATTACTTACTCAGATGTTACGCGAGATGGATAAGATATTACTTACTTACCTACTTAGATGTTACGCGAGATGGATAAGATATTACTTACTTACCTACTTAGATGTTACGCGAGATGGATAAGATATTACTTACTTACCTACTTAGATATTACGCGAGATGGATTAGATTTTACTTACTTACTTAGAGGTTACGCGATTTAGGTGGACATGTGGCTAAGCGTGTAATGTATACATTGATGAATGGAGGGGGAGAGGAAACCAAATAAAATATGGATAGACTGTGCTATGTGATGGATGATATAATGAAAAGGGACACGTAACAGCTAACAAATTAGATAAATGATTTTACGCCAACCCAAAGTAACAAAGCCATGTAGAAGAAGGAGATGTATCGAATATAATTAAGCGTTGGTCATTGACTAACTCTGGTGTAGTGTATCTATTTATTATATAATATAAACACTATATCTCATGCACATCAGCAGTAAGCTCGCTGTCACTAATGTCAACTGTCAGTTTACCACGAATGGCGGGAAACGGTTGAAAAAGTGGAGCGTGCCTGCAAAAGAGGCTTGATGTGGTGATGAGCCAGTGTAGTGATGTATTCAACTTATTTACGGAATCAACATGATTCTACATCTGGGTTAAAGCAGACAGTGCTCTGATTTCTGTCGACAGAACAAGTTACCTAGAAATAAAGTAAATTCGTGATGTGGCAGTGTAAAAAAAATCAAAACAAAATAAGAATATATGTTCCCAATTGACAAAACAACTTGGGTTAAAGCAGATAGTGATCAGGTGGTCTATTCTTTAAAAAACTCACCGTAAAAACATTGGTGAAGTAAGCTGTCAATCTGCTGTCAATCCCTAGCATGTGGAATGACAGCTCACTCACGGTGAGTTTGTAGTACTTAGAATAGACCGGCTCTGTAAAAAAACTCTCCGAGAAAACTTAAGTGAAGTGAGCTTGGAGTGAGCTATCAATAGTGTCAATTCGTAGCATCAGATGGAAAGACCCTTTAAGCTCACTTCACCTAAGTTTTCAAGGTGAAATTTTTACAAAATAGATCGGCTGAATTCTGTCGAATATAATAAATAACCGAGGGATAAAGAAAGTCCATAATATGCAGCAGTTTACAAAAATCTAAACATAATAAATCTCTTCCATACAAATGGTAGGGGAAAGTAACCCTATACAGACGCGCCACGTATTTTATATCGCTAGTGCGGGGGTCGCTACGCAATGGATTTTAGCTTAGCGTTTCATTAGAAGTGACAGGGTTAACCGGATAACGGACAGCTAGTAATTTATGTACATAGTAATCAAGAGCTTTTTTATAGTTAAGACTTTCAGTTGGTAAATGTAGGTCTTGAAAGGTGCTTAAACTAAATAGCTTTTAATAAAGCGATATTTTCAGGATTAGACAGCTCAATTCTGAAAAACTGGTCAAGCTTTAAAATGTAATAATGTTTCCCTAGAAAATAAAAAACAAACAAGTGAAAAAAAAAAAACTAGTATATTTTTATTAAAAATATAATATCCTAACTAAAACTAAACCTCCTCTAATTAGTAAACTCTTTATTACTTGACTCCATATGTTACGCGCTGGCTGATTCAGAATCATCTACTTCCAATATGCTACGCACTGGCTGATTCAGAATCATCTACTTCCAATATGCTACGCACTGGCTGATTCATAATCTTCTACTTTCCATATGCTATGCGCTGGCTGATTCAGAATCTTCTATTTCCGATATGCTACGCGCTGGCTGATACAAAATCTTCTACTTTCCTTATGCTACGTGCTGGCTGATTCAGAATCTTCTACTTCCCATATGCTACGCGCTGGATGGTTCAGAATTTTCCAACTCAGAGCCAATTTAAATCTATTCTAAAGTTTATTGAAATGAAATACGAAGCTGTACAAAAACAAAACACTACGTACACGCAAGTGAATATTATAAAACTCAGTGCACTATTCCAGTATGTATATTTTGCACTTTCATTATCATGGATTCATGGCCTAGATTTCTGAACGTGGGCAGAATGTTTAATGTTTATATCCCTCGATAGTAATAAACTGCCCTGTTTGTTCCGATCCTAGTCCTACCTTGAGAGTGACATTCAACTTGGTGAAATCTTAAACATTGATAGAGTAATACTAGGGGTGTGTAATATATGGCATAATAACAGATAGTATAATATTATACTATCTGTTATTATGATATCACATAGATATAGGGACAGCGAACAGGATCCATATCCAGTTTAGAATCGTCATTATTATTTTTATTACTATCTACAATTCTACCCTCACACAATTAAATTGTCACTGGCCGAACTAAGTGAGCAATTAATATTATGTCTGAAAATAGAGTTAGCTGAAAAATAGTAGGTACAAAGCTGCGCCTGCGCCGACGTAGATCCGTGACTCACGGCCCACTGGCGCCACTTGATTTATGTCGGACACTTGCAGAACTAAGGGATTTAGAAGATCATTAACTTAAATAATAATTACTTATTTGTCACTTGATGGTGCCCGCTTTTGTGATTTCTTACTTTTATGTATTAATAAGTTAGTAGTCGAGGATGGACAAAAGTCACAATGATCTAAATCTAGAAAAACGTCTTTTTTTTAACTTTTATTCATAATTGCTATATTAGTATCTCAACCTCATCAACCTCTTTAGTCTATTTTAGCTTTTATAAAAGCCTACTCGATTTTATCTATGAATTTTCACGTGCTAATAAGTCGACTTTATTTATGTAGACATCTGAATGTGACTCACAGAGTATTTTTTTATAAGATGTGTGTGAGTCAAGGCAGCTGCCTGGCTGCCTACTGTCATCAATTTATCGGAGCGAGCAATAAAGGAAGAAAATATTACAACGTTGATGCTGTCGAGAGACTGCCTCAATATTGTCAGATATATTAAACAAAAATGATCATCAGTTTCAATTGTAAAGTGATTTTCCTCCAGGAAAACGTAAAATAAGGAAACAACAGATTATTAATGAGTGTGTTATTCCTTGAGAACCGCCGAGCCGTAGATATAGTCGGGTCACGTTTACAAAATACCAATAACGTGATTCGATGTAGGTATCTACACGTCTAGTGACACTACTGTACGTCGCTTCTTCTTGATGAGTTCGCTAAAGAGCTTCGTTTCCTTTGAAAAGAGAAACAAACCGCAGGTTTTCGTGCAAAGGTTATACCCATAGTAGGTAACATACCAATATTTCCAAACCTCCACAATTGCCTTTTACTAATTGACTATTCGTTTGAAAACTGACAAATTTCATGTTTTTCACTGAACTTGCTACCTCATTCTTTTAGGCTTAAAGGTCTGAGGTGAAGCAGCTTCTTTTGACAATGCTGCTATCTAATTGCGTTACACATTTTCGTACACGATTTAAGACAAATCTGTTTCATTTTGACAATTCAACAACACATTTTACGTTGTTGAGCAGAATTATTTTCGAACTTAGGAAGCAATGGATTAGCAATCTGTTTCAAAACGATTCAGATTGTGAGTGGTCGTGTACCTATAACGCAATGAGGGTGCTGTTAGTCCTTGCCTTTTAATTATTGCCTATTCGTTTGAAAACTGTCAAATTTCATGTTTTTCACTGAACTGGCTACCTCATGCTTTTTAAAAGGCCTGTGGGGAAGCAGCTAGTTTTGACAAGGCAGGTCTTCTGATGGCCAATTCTCGTACCAAAAAAATGTCCACATTCAAGCCGCAATCTGTTAAACTTGTCAAAAATGTTGGTTAATTTATTGTATTTTTGACAGATTGCGACTGAGATTTGAATGCGAACGTTCTTAAAAATGGGAATTTTAGGTCCCTCAGGTCGCGTGCATACTTGCTTGGACATCTGCTAACAAATGCCTTTGTTTTTCAGACATTTATATCTAGTTATACTAATATTATTCACTTATGAGAAGCTATAGTATTGCCGAGTATCATGTATATTTTATTTTAAAACAAAAGTAGGTACGTGGACGAAGTCGCGGGCATCAGTTAGACAATCTGCTCAGCCTTTTCTCAACTATGTTGGGGTCGGCTTCCAGTCTAACAGATACAGCTAAATACCAGTATTTTACATGGAGCGACTGCCTATCTGACCTCCACAACCCAGTAATTGGGTAATACGATACCCCTTTATAAGTCTGGTTGTCAGACTTCTGACGACCCGTAACGACTGTCAAAAATCCACGAATGACAGCCGGGACCAACACCTTAACGTGGTTTCCGAGGCCCGGAGGAGTCTCAACATGTAAAGATGGTTACCCATCCACGGAACAACCCCGGTAAGCGTAGCTTAACCTAATGAATCGGGCCGTGCTGCTGTTATTACCTAGCCACGAGCTCCTCATAGGCAGCAGTTAGTCATCTATAATAATCAATAACGATATTTCCGCATTATTTATAACTAGCTGCTGCCCGCGGCTTCGCCCGCGTGAGTGTCGGAAATTACCCCATACATCCCCATGGGTTTTAAGTATAAATATCGAGTTAATCGGATAGCGCGTTAAAATTCTTCCATACAAACACTGACACCCCCCCAACCCCCCTTTGGGGTGTAATTTAGAAAAACAAAAAAAACTACAAACTTTATACTTTATTTAGATAACTATTCGTGCGAAGTTTCATGTTTATTACCTCAAGGAATAAGGTTTTTCATACAAACTTTCATCCCTTATTTTACCCCCATAGGGGTTGAATTTCGAAAAATCCTGATACACGTTATTCTTAATTTTTGGGTTTAAGTATAAATATTGAGTTTCGAGTTAATCGGACAGCGCGTTTAAATTCTTCCATACAAACTTTGACACCCCCCAACCGTAGGATAGGATAGTTTTCCGGGATAAAAAGTACCCAGTGTGGTGCCCAGGATATTAAAGAATAATTATACCAAGTTTCATCGTAATCGAACCGGTAGTTTTTGCGTGATGCCTGAACAAACAGACAGACAGACAGACAGAAAGACAAAAAAAATTTTAATCACATTTTTGGGTTCTGTGTCGGTCTAGTAACACCCTCTGCCATTTTTTTTTTTTATATTTTCAATGTACAGAATTTTCACTTCTAAAGATTTATTATAAGTATAGATATAGATTATCAATTCAATTAACTGCTTGACGTGGATTGATGAACAGAATTTGTTTCTCGATCTCTGTCCATCCGCGTATATAAATCCTCTCCACCTACACAGCACTTCCTCTATGCTGATACGGATACATTAAGCTGTCTGACTTTGCCAATATATTTACTAGACTTTTCTTCTGACAGTTCCTTATGATGCTTTTAAAGTTTACATTGTTGAGAAAATAATTCCCGTTTATCAGGGAGAAGGAAATAAAACTTTTAGGTAGGTAGGTACTCGTATCGTGTTCAACTTCTGACAATATCCACTTTCTTCGTCTGACCAGCACCCTAATTGCGTAATACACGATCAAATAACAATCTGAATCGTTTTGAAACAGATTGCTAATCCAATGCTTCACAAGTTCGAAAAAAAATCTGCTCAACAACGTAAATAACGCAATGAATGTGGTTGAACTGTCAAAATAAAACGGCTTGGTCTTAATCGTTTACGATTTGTTACTCAATTAGATAGCAGAATCTTAAATGGACATACCCCTTTTTTCGCAGGACTCAAAGCCATTGGAAGAGCAAAGCGGAGAGAAGATGATAAAAGCCGATCCCACCACCAGGAAGGAAAGAGTGAGAGGATACGGTCTCCAGAAAACATGAGCCATAAGGTATTGCTAGAATCGAGTTATAAAAGTCAAATGAGGGCAATAGATAATTCAATATCCAAGATGGTCAACGATCGGGCAGCTGGTTTTAATATTGATATGGCTTCGTACTGTAATCCTTCAAAGGTTGTGTCATTCAAATTAACAGTCATTCAATGAAGCATATCGAAACGGTGGTTATTAGTCAATTTAAGTGCGTGCATTCTGAAAGTGGGAACATCGCAAATAGCTCTCCAATATTTACCTGTTGTTATTAATTTATAAAATTACTGTAAGTATGGAAATATGAAATAGCGCTAACTAGTGACCTCAAATATTCATAAAGAATTGCAATTATAACACTGAATTTGATGTTTTAACCGTTTTAGGGCATTTGGAAACGAAATACTTTTTTTACATCTAAAACGAAATATTCGGTGTTACGATATTAATTATTGTATTTCATAATCAATATTTAAATTCACTAGTTAGCGATGAGTATTAATTAATGAAAACAGTGAAATATTTGACAGCTATTTGCGATGTTGCCCACTTTCAGAATGCACGCTCTTAAACTCTTTTATAAAGATCTCACTCTGATATGCAACTCTGGATGAGTAGGATCTATGACTACTGATTGGAATAACAATCCCCAATATAACTTTTCCCCAACTTTTTTGGAATTGAATACAGTCTGACCTGATAGAACTGCAGCTCCTTTAATGCCTAAAACCATTGTAACGAGGCGAGAAGTATACGTACGTAAAACTATTGTACAAGAGCTTTATTGGGTCATAATAATATGCTGCCAAACGAATCCTTATTCGACCTTCATTGTCATTTATGTATTTTCCATTACATTAGCATTTAATCACGTCGCATTTGAATTTATTTTCTATTCAGAATCAGAAACAACAGGGCACCTTGTGTTACAATGTCACGCTGCAATTGTCATTTGCATCGGGACATATTGAAATGATCCACTGGAATCCTTGACCGAATGAATGACCGTCATAATGTCCTATGCATTTTTAGGATTAATCATCCTAAACATGGACTAAAGACTCAATTGGAGGAGGTAACTATGAATGAAAGCACTTGAAATTTGAAACCATTTTTTTTCACTTTGACCTTGAGCTGAACCACCATCTTAGTACGTGGTTTCAATAGAATAAGAAGCCAGCTTATACTGGTTCTGTTACCTAGATTACTGTAACTACTTCAACCAAACTTGAACCAATCTGCATCTTTTGCAAGAAAACTCTCACTCTATTTTTTTCAAGTGCAAGAACTTCCCAGCATGCGTAGCATGACTACCGTAGAAACGGGTTTTGTCGACGGAAGAATAGACAAAATGACAGATAAACAATCACAATCTGTCACTTTGTCTATTCTTCCGTCGACAAAACCCGTGCTGGTGAAAGCTATTCATGCCTGCCTAGTAAGCGACTGGCGTCAATTCCAGTCTTATCACTGGGTCTTTATATAAGAACTTGCCTCGTGTGCCCTGGATAATCTATTCAAGTATCACCGCTGGTCTTTATACAAGAAGCTTGTATTCACACCTCGACACCGTTCGAGTTTCGAAGTGCTGTTCAAAGAATAGCTCCTGAGATAATAAATTCTGAAACAAACAATAGAAAATTGGCAGCTTGAAGACTGAGGCCCCATAATTGATGCCATGAATAACGAAACGGCATGATTCAGAGGCCTGTTTTTAGTTTTAAGGTCGCTCCGCCAATTCTAGCTCGTCTTAGCTCTTCGAAGAATCGTGCGTATCCGAAAATAAATTGGGCCAATAAGAAGTATGGTGACAGTTGATGCCAGATGGGCATCACCGGTTTTAGACTGGTAATTTGTGCTTGAATGATTCCTGCTTGTTTTTTGCCTGTGGCTATTGTGTGTGGCTTTAAATTGTAAGAGTGGTTACAAAAAAAACTGTTTCTACAGCGTCAAAGAATTTTTAGAACTAAAAATATTTGTTTAGAGTATTAATTAATGAATTTACTGTAAATTAATTATAAGAACATTTGTATGTAATAATAATGCGTGATATTAATGTAATAATAGTATAATCTGCATAATAATAAATGACATGTAAACATGAATAATTTGCACGCTTGCTTGCAGGCAGAATACCTGTAAGATCTTCCCTTGTAAACTATGTATTTTCCTTGTAAACTGTGTATTTTCTTGCAAATATAAATCATTTGAATTTATTTGATTAAAATTTAAGTAGTGGGACTGTCAAACGCATGGTTAGAAGCTAAGGTTTCCATTGTAAGACTACCAATTTGTAAACCTATTCCGCTTTTCAGTTGTCAATGAGAGAAGACGACAAAGATCAGAAGGTGAATTTCTGTTGTAGTGTATATCTTTAAAATAGTGTAAACACTATCTCATGCATTTAGCAGCAGTCACAAATGACACTAATGTCACTATAATGTCTAATGTTTTCAATTGTCACTAATGTCACCTGTCAGTTCACCACGAATGGCGGGAAAATGTGAAACAGTTGAAGTGAGATGGTACCTGCAACGGAGGCTTCGTGTGGTGATGAGCCAGTATAGTGATATAATCAACATAAATATGGGATCAACAGGATTCTACAGACGTAATAAAAATTACGTTCAAAATCTAGCGAAAATCAATGCCGATTTGTCAAAAAAGTATGAAAAGAGGTATTCTTGACAGTTTGGGACTTAGATTAGAATGCGAACGTTCTTAAAAATACGGGAATTGTCTATTGCTATAAACCTGGGTACAAATCCGTTCCGGAAGGAAAATGACTATGTAGCCAACTCTTGTAACGTTGAAGATACGTATGAGATTCAGAAAATGACTGTTCAATAACATAACAATCAATCATGTATTGGGTATGTTAATTTTACATTTGATTGGCGTGTCTATTCTTAGATGTTACATTTTGGTCTCAGAGGCTGGGTACCAAGTACAAACTTTTACTTTTCAATATGGCGTTGATTGTTGGCTTCGTTTCATGTATTGTAAGCCCTTGTAATCATTGGCGATTTTTATTGCGCCCTGGATTTTCAACGCATTCTTAGTTGTTTTTTGTTGACACGCTGAAATGCACTGTTGGATTCTCAATGCTCGGCTCAACACGATTATTCCCCATGTCCACCACTTGTTTGGCCACCACTGGGGGACAGCGAAACAACTTTCTAAATTATTTCCTTTCGCCGCCACTGGTGGAGAGACGGAATTTTAAACATTCCCTATGGCCACCACTGGGGGACAATGGCATAACTTTTGATCCAATTCCCTCTGGCCATCAATTTAAATTATTTTATCGAGAGACCCAGTAAAGGATAGCTTAATTAAGCGCTAATCCATTGCCTCTTATGTTCGAAAATTTGTCTGCTCAACAACGTAAATAACGCAATGAATGCTGTTGAGCTGTCAAAATTAAAGCCATTGCTACTGTACGTGTGTAAGCAAAAATAAGTACTCCGCTGCTCTATTAGAACATCCTCAATTCCTGATTACCTCGTTGACTGCCTCGTTGGTCGAGCAGTCGTTACCGCAATGATTCCTGGGGGATTTAACTCTACGTGGGGCAAAATGTCATTGGGATTTTCCAAAACAGTTTCTTAGAAGCAGCGAAGAGTAGGTATTTGTGCCACGTTCAAGTCAACAAGGAAATAAAAAAGAAAAAGAATACAAATATTAAACATGGAACACGTAAAAGTAACAAAATAATGAGAACGAAAACCAAAAAGACTCTCGAAACTCAGCATAATGCTGGATATTTAAAAAATAATTTATTAAGTAAGTACCTACTATTATAAATAATAAGATAGGCCCCCCGTAATTGATATGGGACCATGGAATTAGTATGTAGGCAGTTACTATATGGGACTTTTAGGCCCCGTGCAGACAGTCGCGACGCGACGGCGCGCGGCGTGACGCGACAGCGTTAATTGTTCTACAGTAAAGTTTTTTTATAAATTGTATTGTTAGATTCGCGTCGCGCCAGTCTACACGAGGTTTAAAACGCATCTGGCGTAATGAGGGATACACCTCTAACCTCTTGAAGCATTACAGATGTAATGCATAAATTATGCTATGTTTAATTCCTTAGTAAACCATTTAACAACCAATTAACAAATGATTTATTATTAGTGCATTACTCACAGATATGTTTACAATATGGAGATAAAGTTATTGGATTATTTTATAAAAGAGATAATTCTTAGTAAGTTTTACTGTCTGCGAGTAGGTGAGGTCGATCAGTATCTAAACAAGGCCAAGGCAAAATAGCATTTAATAGTATTTGATAGATAAACATCCATATACGATGTTATTATTATTTATTAGGTTAGGAACACGTAATCGTAATCATTGTTTTTATTCCTATGTCTGATGGCTCTGTACTCAATGGACCAGGCAGCTATTGTTGTACTTTTTATGTAGAACATACTAATTCCATGGCTGTTGCCAAGTTTCAAACAAGTGCAACTTCACGAAATTAAAAAAAAATCGACATCCAAAGAACACTACGTAATGAAAAATTACTTGAGAGGTTTTCGTTCGGAAATCGGTGTCTTTGGTTTTGCATTTTTGTTTTTTGCACAATGACAGGAAGTTAATAAAACATCACAGCTAACTCAAAAACTACCCAAGCAAAGTTAATAACTTTTTGGGACCACCGCGCAAGCTTTCTCTATCAAATGAAAAAAGAATTTTGAAAATCGGTCCAGAATTGACGAAAATATCGATTAAAAAAATGCAAAAATAAAAATGAGACGGACCAATTGAGGAGACCTCATTTTTTTTAAGATGTCGGTTAAAAAAGCAAAAACTCAGAGATTATTTTCATGACAATAAGGTAGGTAGGTATGTAAGTTTTTAGATTTTTTAAATAAAATATCACCATACATAATTAATATTTATGAAATAATTTAAATATCTGACTGAACGAAAAAAAGCTCATTTTAGAATTCAACATTGGAAAATTCCATGTCCCGCCGAGATACGATTTTTCTCAAAATAAAAGGTGACCACCTTTTTTAAATATCCTAGTTTTTATTATCTTGTGTAAAATACATACAATGATAATACGAAATACATTTTCTAGATATTTCCATTGGTGCGTTGCGTCACATTTATTTATTCTGTGTTTTCATCCGTTTCAGCGAACTAGTACTGGCACTTGTCCCATTACAGTGCAGACCAAATAAATTGACACGAGATGTTATTGTCATATTTTTATAAATAAAATCATTTTATTTCTGATAAAACTAATATCCATGTGGATATTTATTTAAATATTTATTAAAACTTCACGCACAAGTACAAAAAAAAACGTACAAAATCGGACTTAATGCCTGGAGGCCTTTTCTACTAGTCAACCTTAGGGTTATGCAGAGAGGAAACATGGCATGTATATTAATATTATTAAGATTGGTGCATGAATTTTGGTTGGTGGTAGGGCTTGTCCTAAGTCCGCCTTGGTAGCTACGACCATTATATTATCTAAGTCTGTCACCAAAACAACAATGTTAACGGCATTGTTGTGTTTCGTAGCAGCTATAGGTCAGATAGCCAGTTCCTCTGTGGTTGACGTTTCCGTCCGGGTGAAGCTCACTTCCAACTTTCAGCCTGATCATCACTTATCATCAGGTATTCATTCATAGAGGAGAGTAGCAGAAAACGGGGGAACTCTATGTTTACTGCAAGATTTTCCTGAACAAATTGAAGTATTTTATCAAACGACAAATAGACACCACTCGGCATTCAACTAATAAATGTAAATCCGGAATTTGAAAGTTTCCTTTGTGCTTACATTAAGTTTCATACTGTTTTACTGCTTTGCTGAGATTTTGCTCCTGTTGGGGAGTGGAGAGTTTGTTGCGCCACTTCTTCTTCCCCGCACTAGGAAGTGTTGAAACGTTTTGGAGGACTGTCTTAAGAAATTTTGACGTTCAAAAAGTTTTTATTCTCAACCTAATTTGAATAAATGACTTTTAATTATAACACTAGTATTTGCATAATCTCCAAAAATACTGACTGACTGAAGACTGACTCATTATTTTTATTTAAATACAGCGTGCCAATAATTCTGCACGTTCTGTACTACCGAAACGGATCTTACGCAACATTTTCCCGGGAACTGTTTTCAGGAACATTTCATTCATCACTCATTTGGCTCCATTCAGATGAACTCGTCGCGCTGTGCGATAAGAGATGATGCTGATTAATAGCTTCGGTAGATACAGGACGATTCTAATTACAGTAAACACTCTTCTTTACGAGGATTTTTGACTAAAATTAAGTATTTAAGCTTCAATCTAGTCTAGTTCGGTCTAGTGGTCGCATGCGCTACTGCTGAGCTTGAGGTCCTAGGGTTCGATTCCCGGGTCGTGCAAAGTGTTTTATTGGGTTTTTCCATCTGGAATTGCTTAGTAGCAGCCCGGAGCCTATGGATTTTTGCCCGGTTGATGGCAATAGGCTCTCCCCCTATTACATGGGACTGGCGAAATGTGGGTGTACTATAGGTACAGTCACGATCACGAGCAAAAGTATGTAAACACTAAGTAAAATTCAAGAACAAATTACTCTTAAATTAATTATTGAAATTATAGGGTTTTGTGCATACAGAACTTTTAAACAGAACTTTTCATTAAATTGCAATACTTCAATCCGTACTCTAAATGAGAAAATAGCTTTAGAATTTTACTTAGTGTTTACATACTTTTGCTCGTGACTGTACACCTCTGCCTAACCCTTCGGGGAATACAGGCGTGATGTTATGTTATGTTTATGTACTTAACTGACAAACAGTGAAATGACTTGTGGAGTTAAAATATACCTAGGTAAGTAGGTACTTATATCAATAGCTGTCAGTGACTTGACTTTCTTAGGTGGTTGGGAAGTCTGGGGATTTTAGAAGAAGCAGAAGAACAGCGAGAAGTCTTACAAAATGTTGCATTTGCACTTTAACATGTCATCATCAACAAATGCGTCGTCATCAAACCCGTCATAAATAAAAGAAAAATATAGATTTTATTTTTCAACTCAGCTCTGAGCAGCTTTATACCTAGAAACATAAAATCGTTTATCCAGAAAATCGTGTAAGATTGGAATAGGCCGATCAACTCATCTTATAGCTGACCACTGTTAGACGTAGAGGCCTCTCCAGCACGCGTAGCACGACCATCATAGAAACGGGTTTTGTCGACGGAAGAATAGACAAAGTGACAGATTCTGATTGTTTATCTGTCACTTTGTCTATTCTTCCGTCGACACAACCCGTTTCTACGGTGGCCATGTTATGCGTGCTGAGTAACGCTATATCACCCCGTTCTCCGGCTTCCGCATGCAGTTTGCCCCTGCCTCATTTTTCAAATGTTCGTCCCACGCGGCGTTGCTATAATTGCCAAGATGAATACCTGTTTTTAAATTATCTTGGTAGATTACTCATCAAATAAGTAAGAACAGCCGCACGAATCGATCGATGGGACCATCTTTACATACCAAGACCCCATTGTGCCTCGGAAAGCTCGTTAAGCTGTTTGTCCTGGCTGTCATTCGTGAATGTTTGACACTCGTTACGGGTCGTCAGAAGCCCGAAAGTCTGACAACCAGCCTTACCAAGGGGTATTGTATAACATAGTTACTTGGTTGTGGAGGTCAGATAGGCAGTCGCTCCATGTAAAATACTAGTAAGTATTCAGATGCATCCGCGGTTAGACTTGAAGCCGAACCCAATATAGTTGGGAAAAGGCTAGGCAGATGATTCGTGATCTCATCACATGCATAGATGCATTTTCTACAATATGGTATCTAGACAAGTTCCGACACGTTTTTTTTATTTTAAAGTCGTAATGACTATTGCACCATTCAGATAATTATTGCGTTCATGTTTTAAAATATTCCATAAATTATATTTATTATTCCGAAGACTTGAAAACAACGTATGAGTCACACTCACAATAAACTAGCATCGAAATATTAAATTACTACTACTAGCTCCGGCCCGCGGTTTCACCCGCATCAGTGGGTATATCGGGATAAAATGTCCTTCTTCAGGTAATGGTCTGTCTACCCATGTGCCTTTCATCCAAATCCGTTCAACCGTTTTAGCGTGAAAGCGTAACAAACAAACAAACATTTCTAATATATAATAGGTATTATTAGTTAGGATATCAAGAGCTAATAACGTTGAAAAATTAGTTAACTTTAAAAAAGTCGTAAGTCTATCTATTGTAACTTTTTGACGATCTTAGTTCGACCGTAGACTCGGAATTAAGATCGAAAAAGAGAGAGAGTCCGAACTTCCGAGTCTATCACCCTTTATCAGCACAGATTGTGATTGTTTATCTGTCATTTTGTCTATTCTGCCGTCGACACAACACGTCTCTACGGTAGTCATGCTACGCGTGCAGAAAGAGCTCCATGTGATATTTATCTTCCCATGAATGTTTATACAGGAAACTAGAAATACTCACTTCACTGGTATGTTTCCGCCATTTCAATAAAATCGAAGAAAATAAAATTCTAAACGACTTGTCAGATTAGTTTGATTTATGTCTACTTTTATTATGACAATCGGAAGACAGTCATTGGCATACTTACTTGATTAAATTTCCGAGATCTCGGAAAAATACTTTACGATCTACGTTCCTCCCTACGCAATGTCCTTCAAACGTTGAAATAAACAATCATAAATTGCCATAAACTCGTTTCCATGAAAATGCGTTCCATAAAATTTTCAAGGCTGACAATTCTGTACGGTTGCCAAAATCGATCGGGAATAACGCCACTGAAATCTTTAATTTACGATTTCCTATCGTTTTTCTGAGAAAGACATTTCTTTTCAGAGACTAAATACAAAGATAGTGGACACAGAGTGGAAACATCAAATCAAACATGCTTTGGCGGGATCTACATAATTATGCTCAATACTCAATTCCATACTAGGTAATAAGTGTGTGTGACGGCCTGACTTATTGATACGAGCTACGGGTGTGGGGTTCATAAGGGAAAACAAAAACATCTCAAAACCTTGGTCCACCACAACTAAACCAATAAAAACAACATATTTCCAAAAAAGAAAACTAATTGTCAAATATCTTTGATTCGGAAGTCGGTGGCAAAAAATTAAAATACAGAATAAAAGACACCTGACTTCCGAATTAATGTGATTTTACACTTGTCTTAGTATTTTTGGAAGTCGGTTATTTTTTTGTAAAAAAGTTTTTTATTAGTTAGCCAGATTTCACTTCAGCCCAATGCATGTGTTATTTTTTTCCGTAAGTGATGATCAGGCCGAAGGTGGAAGCGACCTCCACCCGGAATCGTCAACCACAGAGAAATTCGTTAGTTCAGCCACTGTCCTTTTACTGCAACTCGAAAATGTTAAATAACTTTCTCTTTGCCTTCAATGTCAAGAAAAGCTTTTCTGCCAACGAAAACTTGATCTGACTGAGAGTGTTGTCGTCGTAATATTCCGCTAATATCTTAAATGTGACTTTGTTCTTCGGTCTGAAGATGATTTCATCCAACTCTTACTTTCACATTATAATCTATGTTTATACCTGCTTCCAATCTCCTATGAGCATCAACATCTAGCGACAGGGAGTCTGTATCTCGCTGGCACGGAGCCAAGGAGCGCTCAGCGTCAGTACGAGCAGCCACTGTTGCTATCTGCCGGTGCGTTGAGTCGTTGACTCATTGGAACAGTTGCTTCAGTGAAGGTCGTACTGTTTAATGCTGCTTCTGCTTGCTCGTTACTATCGGCCTGTTCAAGGGGTGGCAGTTTGCTTGAATTGCTTTTTGTTTCTTAACTAAGTATTTGTAAAATTAATTTTAATTTGAAATTAAATTTTAATTTTATTTGATTATAATTAAGTAGCTATCACAGGTAAAATTAGCTTACGAATCTATTTAAATGCACCAGTTGGCACCAGTACGTGTTTTTCCCACTTAGTCTATGTAGATGATGTTAATAATAAGTTCTGGCTCTGTTATTTACATAGCAGGTAGTGGTATACGAATTTGTGTGCGGTTAGTACCATAACTAAAAGTGAAAAATAAAAACTATTTAAAAAAAAATGGTGGCCTTAGTGTGAGTTTGCAAGTGAGTAAACGTAACTATCGCGTTTGCGTTAAGATTTTTATTCTCACCTTTATATTCTTAGCATTAAGATCTATCAGTCAAATGTTAACGCAAACGCGATAGTTACGTTTACTCACTTGCAAACTTACACTAAGGCCTCTGGTCGTCAAGTCAGGTTCGGGTTTGCTTTTAGTTACAACATTACTTAATTGCTTAGCATATCAGCCTATAATGTTCCCGCTGCTGCGGGACATAGACCTCCTCTCTTTGGTGCGTCGTAATCCATCATCCATCCATCACAGTGCGGGTTGGTGGAGACACACATGTCTTCGAATTTTTGGTTCTAGGACATGCCGGTTTCCTCACGATGTTTTCCTTCACCGTTTTGAGAGAAGTGATGATGAAATTATTTACACAAAGTAAAGCGCCTGTCGGGGTACGAACCTACTACCTACAAGTCATAAGAGCCTGTTCAGACGACACGCGCTGGCCACGCACCTGCTAAACGCACGCCACGCGCGTTAGCAGTTCAGCACCCGCGTCTAACTCGCTTTGACATTTTTGTTGTAGATAATTTGAGTCTTATGTATGACACATCAATATATCTCAAATTGCATAATTATCGAAGTCCAACGGACGCGTGGCGTGTGCGGTTGGACCTGAGTCGCGGCCATTAGGTACCACTACGCCACCACTACTAATTGCTTTATTTGAGTTAACGAAGCAATTAACTAAAATTATCAATAGAGCCAGCCCTATACATGCCATGCCTTATTGTTTGTAAAGTACTATCGTGGGGTCTCACTCCTGACCTTGCCGAAATGATAATGAATTAAAAAGCACAACGAAACATTGTACACTAACCACCTACTTGATAACACAAATTAATGTTTTACATTAATTATATCTGTCAGAGTTATCATTAGCGACTTGTTTTAGGTACTCTCTTTGTT
This sequence comes from Eupsilia transversa, assembly GCA_914767815.1. Lineage (NCBI taxonomy): Eukaryota > Metazoa > Arthropoda > Insecta > Lepidoptera > Noctuidae > Eupsilia > Eupsilia transversa. The sequence continues at coordinate 1,826,285 of OU611889.1, forward strand.
TGATAAAAAAACACTACGTAGCTACAGTAAACGTTAACTTCATGTTTCTTCTCTCTGTCCGTCAAAAAAGATACGGTTACGTCCGAAAGTAGTTGATCCGTCAAAACAAGTTTCAAATTCATTTTTCCTGCAGTATTGTCTCTCCTCTCTCACATAATTCATCCAAATGCGTTGTCTTTAAAAGATCGCTTTTAGCGATAAGATCGCCCATTGTGTCACCATTTATAATTTCTACGCTTGTATCTGTAATATTTAAGGTGTATGTAGTGTATCTATAAATCAGTCAGTAAGCACTAGTCTCAAACACGTCATCATCAGTGAGGTCGCTGTCACTCCCGTTAGGGTATATATGTTCTGTGCTGTCACTAATGTCAACTGTCAGTTCACCACGAATGGCGGGAAACAGTTGAAAGTGAAGCAGCGCCTGCACGAGGGGCTGGTGGTGATGAGCCAGTGTAGTGATATAATCAGCTTAAGAGGGTTTAATCTGAAAGTTGGCAACGTCGCAAATAGATGTCAAATATTTCGCTGTTTTGATTAATTTGATAATATTTCTGTATGGAAATAAAAAATGTGGCTAACTAGCGAACTAGAATATTGATTATGAAATGCAATAATTAATATCGTAACACCGAATAGTTAGTTTTAGATGTAAAAAAAGTATTTGGTAACTTTCCAAATGCCTTTTTTTCACCTAAAACGGGTACAACATCAAATTCAATGTTATAATTGCAATTCATTATTAATATTCTAGTCAATTGGTTAGCCACATTTCTTATTTTCATACAGGTAAATATTTGACAGCTATTAACGACGTTGCCAACTTTTAGGATGCACCCTCTTAAAGACGGTATCAACAATATTCTATAGTGAACATATAAATAAGAGTACCTATAGTACCTATATTACCAACATGGAGTCTGGATATGTGATTGTTCATCTACCTAGCCTTTTAGCAACTATGTGGGGGTCCGCTTCCAGTCTAACCGGATGCAGCTAAATACCAGTGTTTTACATGGAGCCACTGCCTGTCTGACCTCCACAACCCAGTTACTACTGTTAAGTAGGTACTAAAGGGTACTAAGTAAGTAAGTAACATCATAACCATTGGTTACAGCTTACAGTTTTCATGCACAAACAATACAGAATAATTATAATCCCAAGGCGTTGTACGGAACAATTTACAAACTAAAATGTGCCACTTTTTAGATTACCTATATTTTTTTTAATTAACGTTGGTATGCAAACGGACTTCAGGACTTAAACATAAGTGGCGAGAAATGGTTGCCCTATATACCTACTACACCTCTGTCAATCCTTTCGGAGAATACAAAAAGAGTGATGTTATAGGTATGAATATTTATAGCGTCAGCATCAGCAGTTTAATTAATAAAATTACGTTAGCCACCCGGAGCGGCAGCAGACTGATAATCTCCTATAACGACAAGAATTGATTGAAGAAAATGGATTAATGACTACAGAATACAATGACCGCTGATTGGACACACTTGGACGACACACAATGCTCCAAGTCCAAAGTACAATCAACGTAAAAAGAACACACGCATTCTACGAATTTATAAAAGTCTTAGGCACTTTTGTATTTTCTCATTTCTGTGCTAAAAGTAAGATATTAAATAATATTTAATACTTTGTTTTTACATGATTAAATTTAGCTGGTGATTGCTTATTGGTTGGTATACATTTGATCAATAATAATGATTACAATCGAATTTTCATGCCTGAATGATTAATTAATTAACGATTATTAGAAAGTTACCTAGGTACATAAGTAAATACAACATTTACAATACTAATCAATTGATCTTTGCATCCGGATTAGTTAATTAAATCAAAGAAAAACAATAGACGTTTTAAATGTAGGCAATGTGCCAGAATAGTTGTTACTGGACTGATTTATTTATTACTGAAAATAATACTAGGTCCCGCCCGCGACTTCGCCCGCTTGATATCTTTATAAATTAAGTATATATAGCCTATGTTACTCAGTAAATAATATAAGCTTCCCACTGGTGAAAGAATTTTTTTAATCGGTCAAGTAGATTTTGAGTTTTTTCATTACAAACAGAAATTCAAATCTTTTCTCTATATATTATTATATAAGTGTAGATGTACTGAGCTGCTTTGGTAATATATAATAGGGAATACATTGAAGTTTAGTGTTTAGGGAATTTAAACTTAATTTTCATGCTTTACAAAATATTATTCCTAATGTACCTACAGTCGCCAACAAATACCTGTATTATAACATTAGACAAATAACGGTTATTAACCTTTCGTTATTTCGATATAAACGTATAAAAACTCCTTTATTTCACGATAAATACAAAGCAATGTCTGAGAATCTTAAATTTTGTTAAATTTTGTTTTTTTCCATATTTCTGTATGATGCACGTTTCTGTGACAAATAAACCTATTTTTCTTTCTTTCTTTCTTTCTTAGCCTTGATATTCAGACATTACCGTCGTGATTACTAAACTTATTCCCTCCTACATTCGCTGTGCCTATTCGTGTACATCTGGTCGTGGATGTTCAGTGGTCCGAAATAGCCGCCTTATATTTAACATCGGTCTATTATTGGGCCCCTGCCGAGCTAATTGCAAGCCGTAGTAACGGATTTACAACATCTAGTAACTGCTAAAGGTGAAAATAAAAACGATTAAAGTTTCAGAATTTTCTAATGTACTGTTGAGGATTATTTGACTATGGATTTATTATTATAATACAGCAGTAGAAGGAATTTCTTTACAATTTTTTTTTATCCTGCGACAGCTGGAACTCTTCACAATCATTTGATGTTGACTGTACTTACATACACAGCTATAATTTATTGATGAAATTCATATAATTTTGGCCAATGATTTACCAATTTCTTTAAGTATTTAAAGGTTTTTTTAAGTATTCCATTTAAAGATGGTCAGTAGCAACAGTTGCAGTGTTGCAGTGGCCAGTTCGTCTACAATACGGCGATTGTAGCTTGACAGTTCTGAACATAGGCACTACAATCTTTCACGCATGTTCTCTCACTCACACTCGCCTCGTGTCACCATTTGGTTCCTAAAAATGTTACTGCGCAGCCCCCTGCGCGGAGTTCGGAACTGTCAAATTAGAACAGCCGTATTGTAGACGAACTTGCAACTGCAACACCTGCAACTGCTGTTACTGACCATGTTTAAATGACGTTCAAAATAATACAATTATTACATCCGCATAATTTTGGCGGTATTTCACTTCAGGTTTTGCAATTATAGTGTTACAACTTCCTTACTGATCTAAGATCTTAGAATATTGTATAAAATTAAATTATTCATGAGGTTATGGTTAAGTTACCTTATGAATTGTGATACTTCCGTACCCCTACGCACATGATACCAATATGCTTTCCTCTCTTCAACAACTTTCTGAGAATAATAAGCAACTGTAATAAACACTGCATTTTGTGCATCGATATAGGCTCGTTCACACCGGTGCGACTTGTCGCGCGACGCGACTTAAACAATAACTTAACAATACAATTTCTAATAAAACTTCACGATTGAACAATTGCCGGTGTCGCGTCGCGCGACAAGTCGCGCCGGTGTGAACGAGCCTTATTGCTATAATATTCTGTAGGTAATATGGTTATAAAGTATTTGCTAATAAGAAATTGAAGAAAACTTTACTTAAATAAATGAACTAAATAACGACCATACACAGCTTCAATTTGATTTGATGTTAAAAATATTCAAAACAAAAACTAACAGTTGAATTTAGAACCTCCACCATTTTTGAAAGATGAGTTACAAAAATTGATGGTTTAATAAGTCATTCTCTGCCACAAAAGTATCGATTTATGTAACTTTAATCTATTTAAAATGCAATAACAAAGGTGTAATTTATTCGGACACGCACCCACTATATCAGACGAGCAATTTTGTCCAAATTTATGTAATCTCGCGACCTTGGCGTCTCCCCTACGAACCAGCGGAACAGGGTTGCCCGATGTAAATAATTGCCATCGTGTTAATTGCTTTTTTTATTTTCGTAACATTAATTACGAAAAGAATTATGAATTATGATGTGTATAATATAATTGATAGAATGTCAATTACTTACTTATGTGTTAAAATCCAAAATCCTGTTTAGATGGTAATTTTCCTCTCTTCTCTTCTTCTATGTCCTTGCTGATAAGCCTAGCAGTAAATGACATGAGGAAGGGAGACGGTATACGTATAGGTACAGTACCTACTTACTTAGTATTACTCTCTTTAAAGGACCAACAAACTTAAAAAGAATGAGAAAATTACAAAACTAAAATCACCTTGCCTAGATAAATCTTCATTACCTACTAAAGCTATTTTTCTAAATAACATGGCAGTATAACAAAAATAAGAGGATAGTAAAAAAACGTGAAATGCTTAGTTAACTGTTTTGTTTAGATAGATAAACTACGTGACTTGGCCATTCCGAAGCATTTAAAAACCTTTTAAAGCAATTTGTAAGTAGGTAAGTACCTAAGGTCATGTTAAAATGTCGTACTTATCTAACTATTCGACGATTACGAGGTTTAAAAAAAAACCGGTCAAGTACGTGTCGGACCACGCAAAATGGAGGGTTCCGTGGTTGGGATGAATTTATCCCGGAAACAAACTTAATATTTTAGTTGAAAACCATGTTCCAACTGCAAGCAAATGTAAGTTTGTAAAGTGCGTTTCATCAAATAGTTCCTATGCCATAATGTTGGCTCCACTGTTGTAGGACGAACACGAATACGCTACGGCGCTACCTAATAGGTCCGTTGATAAAATTTAACAGTAGAGCCAACGTTACAGCAAAGGAACTATTTGATGAAATGCTCTCTACGCACAATATTGAGAGTTAGATTTACCATGTTATTTTAAGATCATAGACATCTTATAGGTATACTGCTGATACATGGGTTTACTGACAAAATTTTTACAAAATTTTAGGCTCAGTACTTTCGGAGTTAAATCGGGGGAAATCAGTCGGCCAGTTTTCATCTATTTTCTAAAATATCTTGTAAAGTATTTATTTCAAAATTATAAAAAAAAATGATATCCCCACAACAAACCCTTTCATTTGATACGTCACACTGTACAGTTTATTTTTTTTTATTTTTATTCTCCAGTTTGCCCCTGAAAAATGCCCCCATATTCAAAATTCGTTTACGTTACACGTCCGTGTTTGGGTCACAGAGATTCATATGTGTACCAAATTTCAACTAAATTGGTCTAGTAGATTCGGAGCAAATTGGCTGTGACAGACGAACAGCCAGTCAGCCAGAAAACAGACACACGAGTGATCCTATATGGGTTCCGTTTTTCCTTTTGAGGTACGGAACCCTAAAAACATTCTTTTACATTTGGTCAGTTTCTGCTAAGTACGTACTAGCACAGATCATATTATAATACTACGTAGTACTAGGTATGTAATGTAATGCAGAAACTCACTAAATGTAAAATTATGTTTTTTGTTATGTTTGTCGTGTAGGTATGTTAGAAAGGAAATAGAAATACAAATATATTTATTTTCCAGGTAATACAATTACCTACATACATAGGTAAATTGATGGATACCATTATAACCAATATAGTATATATAATATCAATGTTTCAGAATTTAGGTAAGTAAGTATATATGTTAGTTAAAAGTAGGACTTTAAGCTCCGGTTCTGCCTATCCACTCGATTTCTCACAGCGAAATATAGTTGATGCATCTGATACAACTATATTTTACCTGAAATCTAAGGATCTTTATGAAAAAGTAAAGGCTACACACTGGCGTGGCGCCACAAAGGTAACGCGATATCGCGCCAGTGTGTATGAGCTGTAAACTGGTCACCAGAAAGTTACTTAAGTACACAAAATGTAGGTACATTAAATTTCCCTTAAATGCCGCAGAGTTGTAGATAATAGTGTGCTCTCAAAGATCATCAAAGTTGGCCTCTACTATGCGTTAGAAAGCGACACTTTTTTAATTATTAACAGTATCATGATATTTATCGTCTGATGGTCTGAAAATAAAACGAACTTCTTCAGCACTTGTAAAAGTTGTTATTTTTTTCAAATATTTCTTTATTAAAAAATCTTTCTACGTTATGTCGTGTGCGTAGCACATGATACCAATATGCTTTCCTCTCTTCAACAACTTTCTGAGAATATTAAGCAACTGTAATAAACACTGCATTTTGTGCATCGATATTGCTATAATATTATGTATGGTAATATGGTTATAAAGTATTTGCTAATAAGAAATTGAAGAAAACTTTACCTACTATAAATGAACTAAATAACGACCATACACAGCTTCAATTTGATTTGATGTTAAAAATATTAAAACAAAAACTAACAGTTGAATTTAGAACCTCCACCATTTTTGAAAGATGAGTTAAGTACAAAAATTGATGGTTTAATAAGTCATTCTCTGCCACAAAAGTATCGATTTATGTAACTTTAATCTATTTAAAATGCAATAACAAAGGTGTAATTTATTCGGACACGCACCCACTATATCAGACGAGCAATTTTGTCCAAATTTATGTAATCTCGCGACCTTGGCGTCTCCCCTACGAACCAGCGGAACAGGGTTGCCCGATGTAAATAATTGCCATCGTGTTAATTGCTTTTTTTATTTTCGTAACATTAATTACGAAAAGAATTACGAATTATGATGTGTATAATATAATTGACAGAATGTCAATTACTTATGTGTTAAATCCAAAATCCTGTTTAGATGGTAATTTTCCTCTCTTCTCTTCTTCTATGTCCTTGCTGATAAGCCTAGCAGTAAATGACATGAGGGAGGGAGACGGTATACAGTACCTACTTACTTAGTATTACTCTCTTTAAAGGACCAACAAACTTAAAAAGAATGAGAAAATTACAAAACTAAAATCACCTTGCCTAGATAAATCTTCATTACCTACTAAAGCTATTTTTCTAAATAACATGGCAGTATAACAAAAATAAGAGGATAGTAAAAAAACGTGAAATGCTTAGTTAACTGTTTTGTTTAGATAGATAAACTACGTGACTTGGCCATTCCGAAGCATTTAAAAACCTTTTAAAGCAATTTGTAAGTAGGTAAGTACCTAAGGTCATGTTAAAATGTCGTACTTATCTAACTATTCGGCGATTACGAGGTTTGAAAAAAAAACCGGCCAAGTGTGTGTCGGACCACGCAAAATGGAGGGTTCCGTGGTTGGGATGAATTTATCCCGGAAACAAACTTAATATTTTAGTTGAAAACCATGTTCCAACTGCAAGCAAATGTAAGTTTGTAAAGTGCGTTTCATCAAATAGTTCCTATGCCATAATGTTGGCTCCACTGTTGTAGGACGAACACGAATACGCTACGGCGCTACCTAATAGGTCCGTTGATAAAATTTAACAGTAGAGCCAACGTTACAGCAAAGGAACTATTTGATGAAATGCTCTCTACGCACAATATTGAGAGTTAGATTTACCATGTTATTTTAAGATCATAGACATCTTATAGGTATACTGCTGATACATGGGTTTACTGACAAAATTTTTACAAAATTTTAGGCTCAGTACTTTCGGAGTTAAATCGGGGGAAATCAGTCGGCCAGTTTTCATCTATTTTCTAAAATATCTTGTAAAGTATTTATTTCAAAATTATAAAAAAAAATGATATCCCCACAACAAACCCTTTCATTTGATACGTCACACTGTACAGTTTATTTTTTTTTATTTTTATTCTCCAGTTTGCCCCTGAAAAATGCCCCCATATTCAAAATTCGTTTACGTTACACGTCCGTGTTTGGGTCACAGAGATTCATATGTGTACCAAATTTCAACTAAATTGGTCTAGTAGATTCGGAGCAAATTGGCTGTGACAGACGAACAGCCAGTCAGCCAGAAAACAGACACACGAGTGATCCTATATGGGTTCCGTTTTTCCTTTTGAGGTACGGAACCCTAAAAACATTCTTTTACATTTGGTCAGTTTCTGCTAAGTACGTACTAGCACAGATCATATTATAATACTACGTAGTACTAGGTATGTAATGTAATGCAGAAACTCACTAAATGTAAAATTATGTTTTTTGTTATGTTTGTCGTGTAGGTATGTTAGAAAGGAAATAGAAATACAAATATATTTATTTTCCAGGTAATACAATTACCTACATACATAGGTAAATTGATGGATACCATTATAACCAATATAGTATATATAATATCAATGTTTCAGAATTTAGGTAAGTAAGTATATATGTTAGTTAAAAGTAGGACTTTAAGCTCCGGTTCTGCCTATCCACTCGATTTCTCACAGCGAAATATAGTTGATGCATCTGATACAACTATATTTTACCTGAAATCTAAGGATCTTTATGAAAAAGTAAAGGCTACACACTGGCGTGGCGCCACAAAGGTAACGCGATATCGCGCCAGTGTGTATGAGCTGTAAACTGGTCACCAGAAAGTTACTTAAGTACACAAAATGTAGGTACATTAAATTTCCCTTAAATGCCGCAGAGTTGTAGATAATAGTGTGCTCTCAAAGATCATCAAAGTTGGCCTCTACTATGCGTTAGAAAGCGACACTTTTTTAATTATTAACAGTATCATGATATTTATCGTCTGATGGTCTGAAAATAAAACGAACTTCTTCAGCACTTGTAAAAGTTGTTATTTTTTTCAAATATTTCTTTATTAAAAAATCTTTCTACGTTATGTCAACCCTATTTCCACCCTCGTAATAATGCAATTTCCACCCTAACCCCACTGCCCTTGCCCCTGCATTACGAACTGAACTTATATCTATAGAATCTGTAATATTCATTTTAATTGCTATAGAAAAACAGCTGTTTTTTATATATACCTACTAATTGTTTGGATAGTAGGTAGTAAGTATTTTAATAAGATGAAAATTTTAAAAGGTCGAAATTAGAGATAGATCTGCAAGGAAAGCAAGCAAATTCATAAAACAAAACAAAGGTATTAAACATAAAAAATAGTATCGGTGCTGATCGCTGCGGCTGTGTTAGAAGACTTTAGACTAACAATAATAGTCTATTTATCAAAATTTCAAAATATTCCAATTTCTGTTGATAGAAATTTGCAGCATTGCCACCTATTGTCGAGTAGCAAAACTATTAAGAGTTCAATTTTTTGTCCTCTATAACTAATAGTGCCATCTGTTGATGAATATGAAAAATAACAACGCAAGATAACTCGTTCAATAAATTGATACATTGGGAACAAAATTATACCGCAACGTATTGTTTACTTTACTGAAACATATAGTTAGATCTAAATCTGTACATAAAGAAAAGTTTTGGCAAAGACCGCAACAGTATTATTTATTACATAACCTATTGACCGCTTGCCCTGCTCATAAATCGAAAAATAAATACCTACGACGAATCGGGTCGTGCAATGAAATAAAAAACAAAAACGAACATAGGTTCTCAGCCGTCTTTTTTGACGACTGAGGCCGGAGGCGGCAGAAGAATTTGTTTGGTTGTTGTAAGAAGTTTCTCTAAAGGCGGATTTCACCAATCTAAGGCCGCATTCCGAGTTAGGCCATAATCGCTCACAGCGCTGACATCAATATTTTGCGCTCCGATTTAGATATTACGATTATGACAGCTGAGGTCTGTCATCAATTCGGAACGCTCGTGAACGCGCCTACAGCGCTCGCTCAACGTCAAAACTTATAACATTACTTAATTCTATGTACTTTTTCTTCTTTGGTTAAGTGGCGACGGTAGCCAGAGGCACAATTTAGAAAAAGCCACGTTAGTTTATAGATATGATGAGACTCAAAAAAACAGCGCTGCCAAAAATGACAGTTCAGTCAACTGTCATTTTTGACAGTGATCACGGTGATATTAGTAAAAGGCATGGTCGGCGTTATCGCAAGATGGCGCATGCCATGACGTCATCAATGACGTTTCATGGGTCGGCGTTATCGCGCTAACGCTTATTCGGAACGGGAGTTAACACGCTCAAATCGATAACATCGTAACTCGGAACGCAGCCTAACTGAACGCGATCAGCTCGTTCATCAGGCTGTCAGTGTCATCATTGTTGTGGAATAATGACACTGACAGCTCTTAAACGTTACAATGGGTCTCTCAATGGTGAGTTTTTGACAGATTTGCCATACAAAAACTGGTAAAAACTCACCATTGAGAGACCATCTTAACGTTTAGTTATAAATTAGTAGACTTAGGACCCTGGCTGATCGCATTCAGTTTCATCGGTGAAATCCACCATATTGTAAATGCTAAAAAAATTATTCATACACTCCCGGACACCTCTGAATAGAGGACTACTATGTAGTCTGTGTAATAGAGCTAGTTACCCTGCATAAGTCTCTCTATCTTGTTAAATAATTGAAGAGAAAAAAAATTGTTTTAAAGCCTAAACTTGAAAATTCCGATTTCAAGTTTAGGCTTCAAAACAATTTTTTTTTAATAGCTGTCAGTGTCGTTATTTTCTTTGGAATATTGACACTGACAGCACTTGAACTCGATTTAGATGTGCTAATCGCGTTCAGTTTCATTGGTGAAATTCGCACTAAGTTGCGGAAGAGTGGAGTGTCCTTCACAATGGACATGTTCCAAAGTAAAATCTACATTGGGCCAACGTGTTGATTGTCCAAGAATATTGTGTTTGTGTTGTCCAATCATTGTGCATGTTGTGCAATCAAGGTATTTATTATCTGTGATAACAGTACTATACTACAAACAAAAAGTGTATGTGAGTGCGAAGTGTCTAGAGCAGCGAACATACTTATAAATACCGAAACCGCATACAAAATACTCATTTCCTTTGTTACTAGCAAAGTGCAAAAACGTGAAATATTTAATCTATCTTGCTTTCTATAAGTGTGTACCTGGACGTATTTCATTTGAATATTTTTTTAAATATTATTTGGTAATGGCAATATAAGTTGTCTATGGACTGACTTTCATTTGACGGCTGCTTGCCACATCCGGCCCTCTCGGACGAAAGGGTCCTTTTTCAAGCGTACGCCATTGCTGGCGTATGGTAGTTTATTTTATTGAACGAAAAATCTAAAACCATCCAATATGGTGAGTATTTAACATCATAATTATGTGCCGAAAAGTGTTCCTGTGTATCCGTGCTAACGTTTCGCGTTCATATTTTACGGCTTTCGAGTTTAAAATGGAAATAAAGTATAACAATCATCACGACGGCCGTCTTTGTGGTCGGGTGACGTTTCCAAGTGTTGCGGTGATTGATCGGTGTCGGTGTAGATTCACGGAAAATCAGCTAGAATAGCATACATTATTAGCGGATACGAAACCGAAGTTTATTAAACCGTCTGAAAATGAAACGTGCGTGTATCAAGTGTTCCATCTGTGTTGTGATGTTGGATATGTTGACGAACTGTTTTCTGGTTTGCGCAGGTGAATTTCACCGTAGACGAGATCCGGCAGATGATGGACAAAAAGCGGAATATCCGCAACATGTCCGTCATCGCTCACGTCGACCACGGCAAGTCCACACTGACGGACTCCCTGGTCTCAAAGGCCGGTATTATCGCTGGCGCCCGCGCCGGCGAGACTCGGTTCACGGACACGCGCAAGGACGAGCAAGACAGATGCATCACCATCAAGTCAACGTGAGTACTTGCGTCACCACATGGTGCAACTGACAGCCTTTTGTTTGCTTGACATGGAGGACGCTGAGCCGGCAATTATGTACCCTTGAACTTGACTGTTGAAATTATTGTCGATTTTGCAAATTGAGGTTATACTCGGAGTGTAAAGTCATGGTAGATAATTTGACATTTTGCAAATTTGCTAAAGTATAGCTTATAACGTAATTAAGCATAGAAACCACTTGTAGCTTTCGTTCTAATCATATTCTGAGTTTCCTTTGTCATTTATATTGTTGTGACAACATGGTATTTACATGACACCAGCCAACCAAATCAGCTGTTCATAAAATTTTCAACCAATGGCTATAAATTGAACAGTAAACTTTTCTACTAGTAATACTAAAATTGTAAAAGTAAAATATTGCTTTGTCATGATTTCACAACATGACCAAATGTGTTGTGAAATATTTGAAAACTGAATTTGAGTAAATAATCATCTCAAAATGCAAATTAAATCAACATGATGAATGTTCTTACCATTTAAAACTGAAAACCATTGAAGATCTTTCAGAACGGCCATCTGACTTACCCTTAACACAAATTACTACACAATGTATGCAACAATGACCATACTAAACAATAGAAATTCTTTCCCAGTGCTATCTCTATGTACTTCGAGCTCGAAGAGAAAGACTTGGTCTTCATCAACAACGCTGACCAGCGTGAGAAGAGCGAGAAGGGTTTCTTGATAAACCTGATCGACTCACCTGGACACGTTGACTTCTCGTCTGAAGTGACTGCTGCGCTCCGTGTAACTGATGGTGCCCTCGTCGTCGTTGACTGTGTCTCTGGTATGTTATCGTTTTTACATCAATTGAAAGGGTTGAAAAAGAGTTTCAGGATGGCATGCAATATTGCATAACCTGTTTCAACAAGAGTGCATTAGGTACTTAGTTATTGGCAAACAAGCTGACATAGCTTGCATACCAATACCTATGCTAAAAGATTATAATAATTCCAAATGACAAGCAATTTCTAGGATAGCTATAACTATGATAATTACAAAGTAGTGTATAATTATTGTCATTGAATGACATTAACTTTTACCAATACCAGATAAGACTAGGCATTTTGTTGATAAAGTTTTGAATAACAATTTCTTGATAACATTTGTGGTGAAATTTTCTAAAATACCTAACTTTGGAAAACTGACATGTCACAACTCACAAATGGAACAGAAATTTCTACTATTTATAAACTTGACATGATGTTTATAGATCAGGCTATGTATGGCTTGATTAGTAAGAAAAGTATTTTGCAAAAAAAAAACAAACATGCAATCCAGATAAAGCATTATAAACCAGAAAAAAAAAACCACATGATGAATGTTCTTACCATTTAAAACTGAAAATCAATGAAGATCTTTCAGAACGGCCATCTGACATTACCCTTAACACATTATTACACAATGTAGCAAAGATGACCGCCACATTAAACATGTTCCATTTCCTTAGGTGTGTGTGTACAAACCGAGACTGTACTGCGTCAGGCTATTGCCGAGCGCATCAAGCCCATTCTGTTCATGAACAAGATGGACCGTGCTCTTCTGGAGCTGCAATTGGAAGCTGAAGAGCTTTACCAGACCTTCCAGCGTATTGTTGAAAACGTCAACGTCATCATCGCCACCTACAATGACGATGGCGGTCCCATGGGTGAGTTTAGCTGATAATTATTATGACTAAAGATTTTACAGATTAGATTAGTTTTATTTTACCAATCTTGTTGACTGACTTGTTACATAAAAATACATGTGCTGCTTGCATAATGACAGGAGGCATAAAATTTGTTTATCATGTTTGGTTTGTACTTATCATATTTTGCAGCAAACACTATGACTTGTGTGTATGACAACGGAATATTAATTTCCTTGTCATCTTGGAAAAGGGTTGCTGTGACAGTGTTCTATGAAAAATAAAATAATAAAATCTTTATTGCTAAAACATTTAACAAACTGTTAACATTGGCCCCAAACTAGGCAAGCCTGTATCTTGGGCACCAATATGGAGGGTTTACCATTTTAAAACAATTATATTAAAAACATGTTCGAAAAAATAAAAGTAAAAAAAGGTTTTCTTCACATTACCAAAAATTTCTAAGAAAGTACAAATCAGAATTAAAATAGTGTTCTATGAAGAGATTATTTTATTCTTAGTGTTGATTACTTTGTCATATAATTATTGAATGATCTGGATAATTATTCAAAATCATAAAAGGTTCTTAAAAATAGACTGTAATTAAGCAAAGCTGCCATTTTGTGGTGTTTACTATTTACATGTGGCCTCGATGCATTGAAAGAGTAGGTACCTACTGATAAAGGTTTGCAGGAAAAACAATATAAACAAATAATTCCAGCATTATGTATTTCGCATGGGTCTAATTTCCGTTTTTAAGAAACTGTTGAAAAAAAAAAACAATCTTCAAATTTTTATAGCCATATTAATCTAGATGATAGAACATGGGACGTCGGGACCCCCACGTGTTATACCGGTGCCCTTCGCTTAGCGCGTGGGATTGAATCAATAATGTATTTCAGTCGAGTCTACTGACGTGTTTCACCTACCACCTGCCCACGCGATTTTCCCCTACGCCTGTGACGTCATAGCACTTAGTCCAATTTGCGAGAAGCGAGAGCCTTCGTCTCGTAGAAATAATAAGGGCGGGCGAGGGAAAACTTTCAAAGCGAGTTATTAATATCATTTGTACGTCAACGAGTTACGTAAAGCGCCCTCAGTTTGAGAGAAGAAATAAAATAAATAAACTTGGATGTTAACATATGGATTCATTTTCCACTACTTCTATTTGCCAAAGTTGTTATATTCCTGTTAGTGAAGGTGGGCTAAAAGCCTTCAAAAAGCAATGGCATTTTCTAGGGACTACGTCGCGGGATCAAATAAAATGAAGAATCGCGTAAATCGTTTCAAAAATCTTGGATAATGTAGCGTTCATAACGAATACTTATCATATTATTTAAGAAATTACTGTAATCGTTCTTCGTAGGGTTAAATAAGGAAGTAGGTACGAGACTACGGACTGGTTTTTGGCACTGATGAGCATCGGCCCCGCTTCACTCATTCAGACGCGCGTTCATTGAGCACATTCCACGCGATGAGAAAAGAATCCCGTCTACAATGACGTGGCATCCGGTGTTGCAAGCCTGTTTTCGACTCTTTTAACAGACTTAAAGACAAAGAGGTCATTGAATTCGATACGTATTTTTTGTAATATTTGATATAAAGGCTCCCACACCGGGGCATTCGCCTATAATGTAACAATCGAAGATTCCGTTGTAACGGGTAGGACTTAGCAAGTAGACACACACCACTGGCCGTCAACTCCTAGGTAGTGGAGAGGGATAATTATATTATTTTATTATATTATAATAAACAAGGGGGCTGCAGGTAAGAGCAGGCATACAATAATTATTGTAAGTTGGTCAACTATTGAACGACTACCCGACTGACCAACTTTTTAATTGTGCGTAATCGGAAGGGAATCTCGATTCTAATACGATCGGTGTCCAATTAATTAGTTGGACAAGATGTGCGGGCTAGCAAATGTCACTATACCTATTAGTATACTCTGCGATTTAGTCGGCCAACTTATAATATTGTAATCGGCCTTCTCTAAAGGTTTTATTACAGGCTTAATGCTTCGGGTGAGCGAACGCCTATAGACAATTTTATTGTTCTGATTGTTTTACCGCTAGGCAAAAAGCAGTAGTGGAGTATATTTAGTTAGTTACCATTAACCGAAGCCGTCAAAAAAAACAATTTGCGGAATCATTAGTGAACAATAGAATTATTACATACTAGGGACCGAAACCGGTATGACCAATATGGGTAATTTTCGGTTACAACATTTATATTTTTTTTTTCGATTTATATTATACCAGTATCGATACCGGTTACCGAAATAAAAATTACCTCTATCTTTCCCGTGCCGTCGGCATTAGTCAAAGGGCGTGCAACGCGTGTGTATTAAAACGGTAACCTAAAAGAGGTAACATGTTTCTTCTTCTCGGGTTACCCAGATTGCAAGTTGGTCGCGGTTGCTGGGGAGTTTGTTGCGCCACTTCTTCTTCCCAGCTAAAGCACTAGGAAGTGGTGAAGGGCGGGCGTTTTTGGGGGACTGTCTTATGTAATTTTGACGTTCGAAAAGTGCTGATTCTCAGCCTAGTTTGAATAAATGACTTTTGATTTTGATTTTGCGGTAACCTTAGTTGTAGAAGCAATTAACAAATCTTCGATACCTGTGCCATACCATTATAAAGGTTTTCTGTCCCTGGTACATACCTTCCTAGTTTGAATACAAACTCGAACGTCACGATAACATGATGCCGGCGTGTTTGGTACATGTGAGTCGCCCGATCCGCATTGATAAAGCGCTAAATCCGCGCCAAGGTCGCCCAATGTATTCTCATATAATAATATTGTGTCATTTTCACATTACGAACTTATCTGAACATCCGTTACGATTTACGCTTTACGATTGATAATAAACTAATAGATTTCGTTTCGATAGACGATTGATTAGGATTTCAAAATTGTTTTTTGTGAATTGTGAATAAAAATGTTCGAGTTCTAGAAAAGAAATGAATTATTTTTCAAAATATTGCTTTCATGAAAGAGCAGGCGTTGAGAGGGCTGTCTTTTATAACTAACCTTCAAAAAGTGCTGACTCAGAGTTGAATAAAAGTTATTGAATACCTTAAACATTTCAATGCTAGCTTTTGTCCGCGGCTTCGCCCGTGTGGATATCGGAAATGAATCCCACGGGAACCGTACTACAGCGATTAAAAGTGGGCCAAATTTCATCCGAATCCGTTCAGCCGTTTTTGCGCCATTCTGGAACATACATACAAAAAAAAATTCACTAACTAAAATTCTTAAAACTATATTTTCGGCATCAGACTCGTTCCCACACCTCGTAGCAATTATTTTGTTTTTTTTTTTAAATATTCAATGTTCTGTATTGACTTTAAAAAAAAAAAAACATTGTAATTGGTCAGTCCATTTTACTGTTCTGAAGGTTACGTTCGGTCAATGATCTTTAAAGTTACAACATTGGCGTCGCCAAGACCGATATATTTGATTAATTAGCATCATCAATTTCGTCTGAAAGATGAATTGTTTATTTTTTATATGAAAAATCGTGATCATAGAAAGTAGTTCAATGGAGCTATAAAATAATTTAAAACTGTACTGTAAAATTTCCCACTTGTACTTAGGTTTATCTTTCTGCTATTGAATAACAGTATAATAAAATGCATGGTCTTGGTATGATATCAGATCCGAAAGCGACCTGGCAGTAAGGGCCAAAACCGTGTCGGTTTGCAGGTTTTGGCGATATAGCGGCGTAGTTTTGACTTTCATTAAAAGCTCAATACTCAATATCTTTATTGCTTTACCATAATGTGTACTTGGATATAATTTAGATCATTATGGACGGACCCTGTAGGGCACAGCAAAAGGGTAGGAGAGAGGAACTTTGTTAGGCGCTGAGCAGACGATGGACAATTTGTTAGAGGTGATAGAACTTATGGAAATCCCAGTTTATGTCCTACGTGTGCGTTATTGCATAGATTTCCAAACGTTCTATCGTCGCGTTCTTTTAGTTTTTCTTTGCAACATTCGTCCCATTGATACTGGGTTAAGCATTTAATGCTATACACCAGCGGCAGACCGGGACGAACATTAAATCTCAACTCGGATTGGTGGATTGATCACTGTTGACTATTCACAACGGTTGCTGAGATACATTTCATAGAAACAATAAATTACCACTTCTTTTTGTGTATTGCAAACTGTACAGATTTTACCGGTAATAGAATATGAGTATAACTGCGACGTCACAGCAACTACTTTTCATCATTTTATCGTCAATACGAAACATCTTTGAAAACGCGCGTTCTATTCTTCAACACATTAGGTACCGATGACCAGCTGAATAGAGGCGTTCCACTAAAAGTCTGACAAAAAAAAACCATAATCAGCAAGATTGGTAAATTGATCAGTATTTGTAACTCTGTACTACCTGTTCCTTCTTCAAACCTTCGATATACCCAACGTTCGTTTCCATTAATCAGGTGAGGTCCGTGTGGACCCCAGCAAGGGTTCCGTGGGTTTCGGATCCGGTCTCCACGGCTGGGCCTTCACCCTCAAGCAGTTCGCCGAGATGTACGCTGACAAGTTCAAGATTGACCTTGTCAAGCTTATGAACAGGTACGTCATGTTTTACTCTTTAAGGTCTTGTTTGATTCGCCACAGCCAGCGCGCAGCCGGGCGGCAAATCGGACATTATTTTGTCAAAATCAAAATATTTTATTTCACATAAACCTACATCAGAAGCTAGGTGCACGGTTCCAATTGGTCGTTTCCTATGGAGAAGAGCCGGCAAGAAACTCCACGGTTACTCTTTTAAAAATAAATGCAAATAGCATAATCTTTCATTTTGGCAGTTCGCAACGTTCTTTACGTTATTAACGTTGTTGAGCAGACGAATTTATTAAACCTATGAAGCACAATGGATTAGAAATATCCTTCAAAACTCTCGGATTGTGATTGAAACTGTGTTACGTAATTAGGGTGCCGAACAAGTGTGTAGCACGCCTCAGATTTTTAGAATAGCTATATTTCAGAAATAGTGTTGTCAGAAAGACACAATAATGTCAACCCTTTAGGTATAAAGTTGCCTTGATTTGAAAAGGCCATCTGTATGTAAATGTCGAAATTTTGAGGTTATGTTTGAACACGTGTTCATGTTGCACGAATGTTTATTTATAAAGAAGTAATCCAGAAATAGCTTAATAAAATTGAGAAAGAAATTACCGAGGTAAAATTGCTCCTAATTTTCTAAACAGTCTCTTAAGAGGGTGCATCCTAAAAGTTGGCAACGTCGTAAATAGCTGTCAAATATTTACCTGTTTCGATTAATTTGGAAATAATACTGTATGGAAATAAGAAATGTGGCTAACCAATTGACTAGAATATTAATAATGAATTGCAATTATAACATTGAATTTGATGTTGTACCCGTTTTAGGTGAAAAAAAGGCATTTGGAAAGTTACCAAATACTTTTTTTACATCTAAAACTAACTATTCGGTGTTACGATATTAATTATTGCATTTCATAATCAATATTCTAGTTCGCTAGTTAGCCACATTTTTTATTTCCATACAGAAATATTATCAAATTAATCAAAACAGCGAAATATTTGACATCTATTTGCGACGTTGCCAACTTTCAGAATAAACCCTCTTAATACTTGTTTTGTAATAATTTAATTTCGTCCTTCGCGAACTTTCTATTCTATTAAACGCAAATAAGGTCTCAACTGCAGCATTGCAGATACTCGTAACGACGTGTCGCGCGCATTGATTCTTGTACACGCGACCTCGTCTACAGCATTGCCTTCCTGAAAATAACCTGTATAGTCTTCCTTTAGTGCTTATTTTGTCTTGTAGATCCAACGATAATGACTAGTTAATGATTTTCGTCGTACGTTAGCTTCGAAAGCCTCATACCACGTTGTTGGTTTGGTCAATCTATGTTGCCATTGCCTTCCGAGACTTCCGACACATTTAGAAGAATAATGGATGACTTCTACCAAACGCATCGCGTCGGATCGGAACGCATTTTACAATCTTTAAACGATATTAAATCGTGTAGACAGTATTCAAAGTCTATATTACCAAGCCGCGCCCTGCAGCTTCGTCCGCGGGCGTCTTCCGCGACACGCGATCGTAGCCGAAAGTATGCTGCAACGCGCTATCGGCTCAGTTCGCCTGTCGTCGTATCCGATCGGATCCTTTCGGCTGACTAGGCGCAGAAACGGATACGTTCGCAAGCGACGGTACGGTACGGTTCGCGCCGATCGTATGCGTCGACATCCTGCCGGACCCGAGCGGCTGTCGCCGCATCCGATCGTGTCCTTTCCGTTCCGATGCGATGCGAGATGCCGTTTGGTGGAAATCATCCGCGACAGATCTACATCGGATATGCGATGATTGGGTTGGCGATGGTGCACGTTTGCCGACTCCTACTCATTCGAGTATAGCCATCAGGACACCTCCGACAAGAAGTTCTTGCGTCCTTCACTAAGATTGTTCTAGAATTCTAACCCTAGGGTTTCTGTTTATCAGATTTCGTCCCATTGATACTGGGTTAAGCATTTAGTGCTATACACCAGCGGCAGACCGGGACGAACATTAAATCTCAACTATCAAGTGGTGAATTGGTTACTGTGAGCAATTTACTACGGTTGTTGAGATACATCTTGTTGCTATGAAACATTTAAAGCGGTGATTTCATCGATCGTAATCGCATTAAAAAAACCTTTTATTGAGGTGGATTGATGTAATTATGTAAATTAAAAGCACACAATGATAAAGATAATAACGTTAGCTAGCGGAAATGTATGTAGCCGCAACTAGTTACTATTTATAGAATTCTATTCATCATTTATAGGAGCATTTTGTTTATAAAATGGACACTTAGGAGAATACTTAGGAGTGTTCACTATGCGAATATTTATTAGTTTCAACGTCTAATGATTTTAGTTTAGCACGATATTTTTATACTTCACATTGTCGTGTTCATCAATTTATTGGCCGTACTTACTACACTTGATAGCCAAATTTACCCTAAACTCTCCTTCAGGCTGTGGGGAGAGAACTTCTTCAACGCCAAGACAAAGAAGTGGGCCAAACAGAAGGACAATGACAACAAGCGCTCCTTCTGCATGTACGTGTTGGACCCCATCTACAAGGTGTTCGACGCCATCATGAACTTCAAGAAAGAGGAGATCGATGGTCTGCTCACTAAGATCGGAGTCACCATCAAGCACGAAGATGCTGACAAGGACGGCAAGGCCCTGCTTAAGGTAAGAAACTTCTTACTTACTCATTGCCAGTAACTCAATAACTCAAATATCTACTTTTGCTTTACATTGTCTAAGTTGATCTTCTCCTCGGTTTCACCAACTTCAAAAAAAGGAGGAGAATATGCATTTGGCTAATGTATTTTGTATTTTAAGTGTCTATTTTTAATAAAAAGGTCCTAAAAAAATTTTTGATTTTAGTGATGTACAACTTTAAGTTTTGTTCCAAAACGTGTTAAATAACTGGGATTCTAAGTTCTAGTTAAGTAAGATTCTTGAGACTTCGGGTTAAGCACGCGATAATTGCTTTGGATTTAAAAACAGGGATTGTTTTAATATTGTAATTATGATAATCATTGCAACATTTAAGTGTGATGTTAGTTAGGACAATATTTATAAGAATGGCCTTTTGTTTGATGGGTATTAAAATACGAATGTTTCCCAAACATTCAGCTCATCTTAAAAACAGTCTATTGTTTAAGGAGCTTTAAATTTATTTTCTACAATGTACTGTAAAAGAAAGTTATTTTATTTCAAATGAGTCCCAAGTGTTGCCAGTTACTTACAATAAGCATCTGGGTGTCAAAGAGGACTAACAGTATACTTCATACCGGAATTGGTTGTAAGACTCCATAGCCTGCAACCCCATAAATGTATGAGACAGTTACCAAATAAAATAGATGATATACAAAGATGTTCTTATAGCAAGCAGTACGACACATGGTGTTATTTTATGTGCGACCTCTGTAAATGACCTTTATTAGAAAAATAAATAAACAATGAAAAAATTTAAATAGAAAACTAAACTTTTGTGTGTATTGTCCAGGTGGTGATGCGTAGCTGGCTGCCCGCTGGCGAGGCTCTCCTGCAGATGATTGCCATCCACCTGCCGTCCCCGGTGGTCGCGCAGAAGTACCGTATGGAGATGTTGTACGAGGGACCCCATGACGACGAGGCCGCTCTCGGCATCAAGGTAAATCACCAACTATGTTGTACTGTATTTATAAAGGGTTATTAAAAAAATACTGACAAGATCTTACCTGATTGACTTTTGTGTCATTAAGAGTTATAAAAACGAAACTAGTCATTGTTAATTTTGTATGAAAAGCGAAAACATGTCATGTCTCAGTGTTAAGACTAGACAAATATTGATTCAAATAAAACTACATCTAACCATAAAAGTGGATATTGATATGTCAGATACACATAATATCAGTTAATGGTATAGAAATTCCAACAATACTTGATCAATCACCATGAAAGTTGACATAGTATGTATTTTTTCATGGGAAAGGTTTACATGTGGTTTTTTTTAACTCGCGGGCATAAAATTACGCCTTTACTTGCCATGATACTAATTGTTTCTCCCCTGTCCAGACCTGCGACCCCGAGGCGCCCCTCATGATGTACGTGAGCAAGATGGTGCCGACCTCTGACAAGGGTCGTTTCTACGCCTTCGGACGTGTGTTCTCAGGCAAGGTCATCACCGGACAGAAGGCCCGCATCATGGGACCCAACTTCACGCCCGGCAAGAAAGAGGTAAGGCAGTATTCAGAGATGGAAAATACAAATTGAACCGAGTCCGAATATATAGAAGTTGTTTGTTAAGACAGTCTTCAAGAAAAAATAGGGTTCTCAAAAAAATAACCTTTTTCTATATTTTTTACTTCAATTGGAACTGGGACTGTCTTTAGTAATGGAGTTCATGACATTGATTGACAAATATGAGTGGCGAGTGCTCTCATGCGCAACTCCATTCTAACCTTAAAAATTGTTTCCATAGGACATGTACGAGAAGACCATCCAGCGTACCATCCTCATGATGGGTCGTTACGTAGAGGCCATCGAGGATGTGCCCTGCGGCAACATCTGCGGTCTGGTCGGCGTTGACCAGTTCCTTGTCAAGACCGGAACCATCACCACCTTCAAGAACGCACACAACATGAAGGTAAACAGAATTATTATTTACAAGCTGTGTAGGATGGGAGTTCCCATGGGCAAAAATTTCGACCTTCAACACAAACTTTCGTCCCCTATTTAACCCCTTTTGGGGTATAAATTAACAAAATTAAAAAAAAAATTGGGATTTTTTTTAAATAAGAGAAAAACCTAGATATTTTACCGAAGTATTTCCTTCAAGGCTCAAAAATACTATAACTCCTCACCTCCCCCAGGTCATGAAGTTCAGTGTATCGCCCGTCGTGCGTGTGGCCGTCGAGCCCAAGAACCCTGCTGATCTGCCCAAGCTGGTGGAGGGTCTGAAGCGTCTGGCCAAGTCCGACCCTATGGTGCAGTGCATCAACGAGGAGTCTGGAGAACACATTGTTGCTGGTGCTGGAGAGCTGCATCTTGAGATCTGTCTTAAGGTTTGTAAAGATGTCTTATTTTAGTAACAAATGTGTAAAGCTAAGTTAAAGTGGTGTAGTGTTTGTTACAGCAATACTTCATACAGAACAACGCATTGCGCGTTGTGCAAGCTTGTGTTAACCATAAATACAAGGCTTTTAATGATGGTTCTAATAGGGCAAACATTATAGTAAGTGCCATCCACGAAGACGAAGAAGAGTGGGGCGCGTATGAGTACTGATACCCTAAAAACCCATGAAAAAAAAAAATGATTGGCCTATTAAATGGCAAAAGAGATAATAAAAAGAGTCCCAAGTGTTGCCAGTTACTTACAATAAGCATCTGGGTGTCAAAGAGGACTAACAGTATATTTCATACCGGAATTGGTTGTAAGACTCCATAGCCTACGACCCCATAAATGTATGACACATTTATTTTACGCATTTGTTATTGTAGTTTTAAAAAATTCGATAAAACTCAAGAATAACATGTTGATATGTGTACTAATGTACTACTTTTCTTTATTTGCCCAGGACTTAGAAGAGGACCACGCTTGCATTCCAATCAAGAAATCCGACCCCGTGGTGTCGTACCGTGAGACCGTAGCGGAGGAGTCGGACCAGATGTGTCTGTCCAAGTCGCCCAACAAGCACAACCGTCTGTTCATGAGGGCTCAACCCATGCCCGAAGGTCTGCCTGAGGACATTGATGATGTAAGGAAACTACTTGATAATTTACTAATATTTTGTTTTACCTAATTTGTTGGTTATTGTCATCACAAAATGCATTGACTGCCGAGGATTATTTCTGCATCATTTGCCTTTGTTTCAACAAGTACTTAATTACCAGCTTACCAGCTGCTGTAGTTTCTAAATGAATATCTCAATTTTTTTAAACATATTAATAAAAATCCTTCCGGCACACCGTGCCGCGCCGTAGCTCGTCGGTCGCTAGTCGGCCGCTTCGCGCAGACGGCTGCGGCGTGCTAACGAAGCATAGTGAAGCGAGCCCGCGTCTAAACGCTGCACAGGACCTCTATCCTTATGTCCCGGGACTGCATGCTACGGCGCGGGCACTACATTAATATGAAATAACATATTTTACATTAAGTACATAATTGAGACAGAACTAATCGGTTGAAGAACACTGAACAAGTAGAAGTTTTATTGTTATTACGTATGGGGGCACAAAGTGTTAACAACATTTCTGTATCTCAGGGCAAAGTGAACCCCCGCGACGACTTCAAGACCCGTGGACGTTACTTGGCCGACAAGTACGAGTACGACGTCACCGAGGCGCGTAAGATCTGGTGCTTCGGCCCCGAGGGAACCGGCCCCAACCTCATGGTGGACTGCTCCAAGGGAGTGCAGTACCTCAACGAGATCAAGGACTCCGTGGTCGCTGGCTTCCAGTGGGCCGCCAAGGAGGGAGTCATGGCTGAGGAGAACTTGCGTGGTGTGAGGTTCAACATCTACGATGTCACGCTACACACTGATGCTATCCACAGGTTTGTCATTACTAAATGTCTAAAATACTACCTTTTGGCGGGAGCCAAAGTAGGAACGAATGCCGCCATCTTGTTTTATCTATTCAATTTGTGACAATTTCACAAATTAATACCAAAGCCCCACTGCCAATGTCAATCCTTATACCTCCCGAATGTCTTAGTAATTTTCATTAGGTTTGATGCGAGTTAATTAGGATGCATCGTAATTCTATTCTTGTAGGCACTGACTCTGTGTGATTTCTTCTTTAACTTTACAAAATTAAACTACAGATGAATGAACGCTATGTCTTGCCGTCGAAAATCTAATCTTTATCTGTTGTACAGGGGTGGCGGTCAAATCATTCCAACGACGAGAAGATGTCTGTACGCGTGTCTGCTGACCGCGCAGCCGAGACTTATGGAGCCTGTGTACCTGTGCGAGATTCAGGTACGTGCCGCCGCTAACCTGCATGGAGCGCCTGTCTGTAAAACGCTAATCCAGTCTTTGTAATACCAGTCGCAAGAAACTCTGTTGATTCTTTGATTGAACTCTCCAATAAGTCAGTATAAGGAGTGGTTTCCCTAAGAGTAAGATTTTATTGTTTTGAGAGTTGTTTCGCATCTAGATTACCTAGCGATAAAGTTAGAGTTGAGTTTTAAATATTTGCGGAAGTTCAGTTATAGTAGTTTTTTTTTTTAAATGGCTTGACGTAAGTCACATGTAAGTGACAAGACTGGATTGCGAGAGTATATGTTAGTTGTGTTCTATTATATCTATATAAATGTAACTGATATCTATTCCATGTGTGCTATCTAGTTTGTATGGGCTGCGAATGTACCCAGCATGACCCCACGTTTTTCCTGAGCGGGCTAGCATGCTACGATAGTTCCGCCTTTCCGAGACGTGGCAGATCAACAGTTCTTTGTTTAGGCACTGTCACCCATACATGCCTTGCCTGAATAGGGGAACTAACACTCCTACCAAATTATAACAACCCTTGATTATTGGAATATCCTGAAATTCAGAAAATTCACCACAGTGAGCAGTAATACCATGTTTGCTGCTGACAGCTTTAAGTTTTAGTTTCTACATTTTCAGTGCAAGAATGCTGGCATGAAACCTTGAAATCGAATAAGTTCATTAAATTCATAAAATCCTATGTTGTACACGACATTTTTGAAGTAGAACATCTTACAATAGCATTATAATAACATACATCCATATGTGTAATCCCCACACAGTGCCCTGAGGTAGCCGTCGGAGGTATCTACGGCGTGTTGAACAGGCGTCGTGGCCACGTGTTCGAGGAGTCGCAAGTGACCGGCACGCCGATGTTCGTGGTGAAGGCATACCTGCCCGTCAACGAGTCGTTCGGCTTCACCGCCGACCTGCGCTCCAACACCGGTGGCCAGGCCTTCCCGCAGTGCGTGTTCGATCACTGGCAGGTCCTGCCCGGAGACCCGTGCGAGCCCGGCACCAAGCCCTACGTCGTTGTTCAGGTTTGTACTCGATACTTTGTCTCACTGTCTATTAGCTATTATCTTCTTAATGAGTCTATGGCAATATGAAGAGAGTCTGCCTAGAATTTGGCGATGACTTTGGCACCTTCAGTAGCATCCGTCAGTTCCTGACGTGTGCTGATAACAGGACATTCTTACTGCTGATACTTGAATTCAAATTAAAAAGGGAGTCATCTGAAAATGTTTTTCGATTAGCTAAGATCTTGGCATGACCGGATATTGACATGCTCAGAACAAAGTATTTTACTAAAAAACAAATTATTTCTTATGAGATAAGTACTGCTAGCCAAATATTTATCTATTCATAGATAATCTCTTTGGCAAACAGGGCTATTCACATTTAGTTATGACATTTCTTAAACATACCTTCCGGCACACCGTGCCGCGCCGTAGCGAGTCGGTCGCTAGTCGGCCGCTTCGCGCAGACGGCTGCGGCGTGCTAACGAAGCATAGTGAAGCGAGCCCGCGTCTAAACGCTGCACAGGACCTCTATCCTTATGTCCCGGGACTGCATGCTACGGCGCGGGCGATACATTTACATTTTTGAATATGCAACAAATTAAAATTCTTTTGATCTGAAATATAATTCGTTTCTTTTTATCTTTGCAGGAGACAAGGAAAAGGAAAGGACTTAAGGAGGGTCTGCCCGACTTAGCTCAATATCTTGACAAACTGTAAACGCCGTAGCTAATGCAATCCATACTGTAATATATGTAACATTATTGAGCGCGCCTCACGCACTATACAATTTTACGTTTTAACATTATGAATAATTTTATTTTGAACATAAAACGGAATGTATCGCCTCATTTAAGTTAAGTGTTAAGCACGACGACGCTGGTCGGACCGTTTGTTACTAAGTGGCAGAATGTTGCTGCCACCACGAGATACTAAATAAACTATTGAAAATACCACAGCCTGTTTGATATGAATCGCTATGATGTCGGGAACCATGATTCATTACTTGTACTGTAATTAATTTTTAAATTATAATTTTTCTATTATAAACAACCCTAGTGTTTTTATTTGGCTGAAACAGTCATATCGGAAAAGGTGAGTTAATAAATAATCAAACATTTAGAGATATATTTTGGCATGCTTTTGTCTTGGATTTTTATTTTAAATCTGCTAGAATGTACCTTTTATTTTTTGTAACATACATAAGTGCCGTAGATAACATCCCTTTTAGTACAAATCTTATCATAAATTAATAAGCAATGTTATCACTGCACAAATGCATGTTTCATTTTAGATTTTGATCATTAAGTGACCACACACTGTTATTCACAGGGCAACAGTTCCTGTCAATACTTCATGACGTGACAAAAATGGTAAGGATGTTTTTCAGTAATTTTTTATTACATCTAACAAGTCAGTTTATATGTATGTACCTACTATTGTCTCGACAATATTCATGTTATTTATATTATTCTAAAAATAAACTGCTTGCTTCAGGACTCCCACTCAAATAATTTTTTATGATGATTATCACAGACCTGTACTGAGTAATGAGGAAAAAAATATATCACACTGAAAATATAAACAAAAATAAATATATTTATCTAGAAATTAATTGGTTGCTTATTTGTTATTATTTCTTACAGGTGTTGTGAGAAGACAATTTTATTGAACAAAAGGTAAATATTATTGAAATCTCTAATATCTTATGTAGCCAATACGCGGAACAATAACGGAACATGACGCGTTTATAAATTTTATGATAATCAATCATAAAATTTATAAACGCGTCATGTTCCGTTAAAATGATCTGATCATCCAATGTTGGGATAATGTTGATACAAGTCATGCTAATAGCACGTCATTTGATGATAAGCAAATTAAGTTTTTAGCACTGTGCTATAATCACGTTCAGCAGTTTTTTTGAACAATTTATCAGTACTTTAATGACTAACCATAAACCGCATTCGTGTTATTTAGCATCTTTCGTTGTTTCGTTATTATTTAATTAATAAATATAAATGATAAAATGTTTTATTGACATACAATAATTGAAAGTTACTTAGTTTGAGTTATAAAGTTTTTTAATTTTTAGTTACTTAATATTCTCATCCAGTTTACTACATAATATAATGATGATAAATTTCCTCCCGATGCCAAGGTGATTGTATGATGATAGACTTTCCCTTACTTAATAATGATCAATTCTTTGAATTGTATTTTATAATGATGACAACACTGTTCTAGATGCCCCGTGATGGTTTAACAAGCTCAACAGGCCTGAAAACGAATGTCCTACAAAGCATAATAAAGTATTCGTTATAAACTAATATTAGGTATTTCTTGTTACAGATATGCATTGGGATGATTCACGTGTTCTGAAGTATGCTGATTGGTCCCCTATGAGGTAATTAGCAACATAAAATCAACTCCTAAGATAGTTTCACTAGCTTTTTCTAATCTTTAACTATGCTGGATACTTTCATTTATTTAAAATAATAATGTTAATTTCTGTGATAGATACTTCCTTAGTTAATAATTAACAATTCTATGAATTGTATTTTATAGTGATGACAACACTGTTCTAGATGCCCCGTGATGGTTTAACAAGCTCAACAGGCCTGAAAACTTAAAAGGGCTTACAAAACATAATAAAGTATTAGTTATAAACTAATACTAGGTATTTTTTGTTACAGATATGCAACAACGGTATGATTCACGTGTACCGAAGGACGCTGATTAGTCCCGTATCAGGTAATTAGCAACATAAAATCAACTGATAAGATAGTTCCACTAGCTTTTTCAAATCTTTAACTATGCTGGAAACTTTCATTTATTTAAAATAATAATAATATTTTTTATGATAGACTACGTTCTTAGTTAATTATCAAGTCTTTGAATTGTATTTTATAATGATGACAACACCGTTCTAGATGCCTCGTGATGGTTTAACAAGCTCAACAGGCCTGAGATTAAATTTATTTCACAGAAATTCGAGTAACTGATTTAGTCACGGATTTTAACCTATTATTTTTATAACAGATGCCTGATAACGAGCGCGGTTAAAAAGGAAGATGCAATCTATCCATTAGGTGAGAACAATGGCTTATTTTTTTTAGCTTTTCTGACTAAGCTATTGATAATTACGTTTTTTTTTTTAATGATGAACCTTCACAGACCTGTTCTGATTATTTTGAGGACAACCTATTATTACTTCTGATTAAATTAAACTTAAATGCTTTACATTATATTGTAATTGTGAACCTGTTCACTAGGTCACGGATTTTAACCCGTATTTTCTTTTTTCAAATTACAGATTCCTTTTAACAAGTTCGGCTAAAACGAAAGATGCAAGCTAAATCCAATAGGTGAGAACAATGGCTAAATATCTGATTAAACTAATTTTAGCATAAAATTTTCTTAAAATGATGAACCTTCACAGACCTGTTCTGAATTATTTTGAGGACAACCTATTATTACTTCTGATTAAATTAAACTTGGATGCTTTAAATTATTTCGTGATTGTGAACCTGTTCACTAATTTAATTTTACTTGTTTCAGGTAATCTGCTAGTTCTGGTGAAAACAACATACATAATGATTGATTGAGTTATGTGCGAAAACAATTTTTTACCAATAAATGATTATAAAAAAATCCAGTCTTTCCATTTCCTCATGGAACCTACCTAAAATAAGCTTATTCTTGATTTCTAGTGATATGATGCAACAAATACTACTTTTACGAATGCGAATATAGATTGTACTGTTTGCTGAATACTTGATTCTACTATAGCTGCAAAGAATGTGCGTTAGGATTGAGTGCTTCTTTTTAAAAGTTAATTATATTGTACCCAGAGTAAAGAACAGTAAAAAAAAATATATACACAAATACAATTAATTATTTTATTTTGCGTTTTATTTATTGGAAAGTTGGAAGTGACTTGGGAAGCCATGTGAATAAACATTCACGCACTCCAAACTACTACACACAAACTATAATTACTATTACTTACTATATAAAAAGAAGCACACAAGATGCCTCGCTACGCATTCTCGCACATTCCTAATAGAGGTTTGCACCGGAGCAGTGAGTACCGGAGAATAACCGGTGATTTACCGGTAAAAGTACTCGATTGAAATAATCGGTAATTAATTAACCGATTGATCTCCGGTGATAGCCGCATCTTATTTTTTTTTGAATAATAAAGTTACACAAATAAAAGACACATTCAACAATCATTTTTTAGGGTTCCGTAGTCAACAAGGAAGCCTTATAGTTTCGCCATGTCCGTCTGACTGTCCCAGCCTTAGCGCAGATACTGCAGTTATTTGGCATGAGTATACATATTAATTACGCCGACAAATGGTAAAATAAAATCATGAAAAAAAATGTTTTAGGGTGGGTACCTCCCCAACACGTAAAGTGGGGACATATTTTTTTTTCAACTATCCCTTGGTGCGGGGTATTTTTGGAAAGGTCGTTCAAAAATATTGTTGAGTTTGTTAAAACCATTTTTGGATTTAAGAAGCCGTTTGCGAAATATTAAGCTTTAAAGTGCAAATTTTTGTTAGAGTCAAGTGTCCCCCCCGCCCTGCCAGCTAAATGGTTAGTTCTGGATATGTGGAAAAATTCACAGCAGTAGTATATATAACGAAATTGAAAGGAAAACTATCACAGCTTTGTAGGCTCTACAAGTTAACGAGTAATTATCTACCAACTTACATTTGCAGTTGCAAAAACATGTTGTCCCATAAAAAATGTATGGGAGAACAGAACATGTTTTTCAACTACAATGTTAAGTTTGTTCTCGTGATAAATTCATCCCAGCTACGGAACCCTTCATTGTGCGTGGTCCGACACGCACTTGGCCAGTTTTGTTTTTTAAATAAATGATTATGTAAAGTATATCAATTGATTATTCTTATTTCTTCATTATTAATGTATAAATTTAAAAAAAGAAACAAAATTTCTTTATATTATGGCAATCTCCGGTGACCTCCGGTTTTTCACCGGAGATTGCCCAATCACCGGTGAATTCAATCGGTTGTTAAAATCTCGCTCCGGTGCAAACCTCTAATTCCTAATGGAAAGGCAGTCTAATGCGTTGTTCAGACAGAGGCGGTGGCGGTCAGTTGTAATGTACGTAGTATTATATGATCTGTGGTTGTACTGACCGCCACCGCCTGTATCAGGTAGGTACCTACATTAAAACTTAGGGTCACCGCACACGGGCCACTGGCCACAACCACAAACGCCGCCACGAGAAGCTAGATTTGTATTCAAGTGGCGGCCACCAGCGTAAACAGTGTGCGGCGAGTCCATATAAAATGTATGAAAACTACAGGACATATGCCGGTGGCGGCGTTTTGTGGTTGTGGCCGGTGGCCCGTGTGCGGCGACACTAACTGTTCGCCTCTGCCTCAGACTACGTTAGTATAGTACTATTATTTATTCTTTGCTCGGACCAAAGAAAACTGTGGTTACCGCGCCCGCTACCCCAGTACGGCAGGCCGATCTGAACAATGCTGTTGAATCCGCAAACTAATCCGAAATTTTCTTACTACGTTTTTTTGCAATTTGTAGGTCAGTGTTAGGTTGATCTTGATCAAAATATGATTCGCGACCATTTATTTACAGGATTAAAATCATTAGAATCAGTACAATAAAACTATGTTAGATTTGAGATAGTTAATTGATTCAGGCGTGACTTGGCGAAAATCCATTATAAAATACAATAGACGTAGATATATTTAGTAGGGAACTATTCTGCCGTCTGCGTCCAGCACTCGGCGTGGTAACATGTCGTGTTCGGGTTCGCGACAAGTCAATCGTCATCCTGAGGATGCCTCGTAGAAGTAAAAAAAGTGTCGATTTCTTACAGGGTTTTTTATGACTCTTTAGGATAAGTTAAGCGGAATAGTTACTAAATATATCTACGTCTATTGTATATTTTATGTTAGATTTGTTCTCAAATTTCATGATTTCATGAAAAAGTTATTCAATAGAACAAATCTAACTACGAATCTAGGTAGGTACGAAACAGTTTGTCCATAGCGATACGTTTTGCATTTTAATTATTTATAATTTAGGAAAAATAAAACGAAATTTTTTCGAACACTGGGTGTAGATTTCGCGCCACCACTGAAGTCTGGCGGAAAATTGTGTAAAAATTAAAAAAAAAATGCATTTTGATGCAATGACATAGACACTAGCGCCGCGTCAATCGGACTTGAGTGGTAGCGCCACTGACTTAAAGATCTTAAGTCAGTGTGCGCGACTCTAGTTTGTTTGACCGCCCGCTAGAATGTTTTACGTTTATTCTTTCAGCTTCAGTCATTCAATCAAAAAATTGATTCTTAGGGACTACTCACACTTATTCAGCGTTTGCCTATAGAAAACGCGCGAAACGTGCTTTTCTATGGGCAAACGCTGAATAGAACTGAATAAGTGTGAGTAGTCCTGGCTGTCTTTCCAGTTACGATGTAGTCGATTTGAGCGTGCTGACACCCGTTCCAAATAAGCGTTATAACGAAATCGGAACACAAAATATTGATGGCGCTGTGAGCGACGCAAGACTCGGTTGAAAATATAATCGTTCAATTCGTCCATCATTCACTGATCATTCATCTGCATTCATCAGTTCAGTTCAGTTACGTCAAAACTCAAGGCTGCAGCTGTGCGCATGTTTTATAAAACTAATTGGAATCCAGCTAAATAAATTAGTCTCTCTTATTTAATGCTGAGTAGCGCGTTGCGGCAGTGTTCCCAGTATTTCAACAAAATGGTGCCTGAAGTTGTGTTCGTATTGGGTGCGCCTGGAGCCGGCAAAGGAACGCAATGTTCTTTTATTTCTAAAGAATATGGTTTTGTACATTTGTCCGCTGGCGATTTGCTACGCGAAGAGCGACAAAGGCCTGGGTCCGAGTACGGAGAAATGATCGAGGAGAAGATCCGGAACGGTGAGATTGTACCTGTCGAGGTTACGTGCTCTCTCATTCACAAGGCCATGCAGAACTCCGGTAAGACACGCTTCCTCGTTGACGGCTTCCCGCGTAACAAGGACAATTTAGACGGCTGGGAACGCGTCATGTCTGACAAAACGAAGCTGCTCTTCGTGTTATTCTTCGAGTGCTCGCGGGACCTTTGCACGGAGCGGTGTTTAGGACGCGGCGCCGCCGGCAGCGGGCGGTCGGACGATAATCTGGAGAGCCTCCAGAAGAGATTCAACACTTATTTAAACGACACCTTGCCCATAATCAACCACTACGATGGAATGGGTCGCGTGCGTAGAATTAATGCAGAGGTGTCTCCAGTCGAAGTGTTTGAAGATGTAAAAGCTGCATTCAATAACATTGGATTGCAAAGAATAGCAAACTAATTAATTTAGCATAAGTAGGTCAATCTTGAGCTGTGTACATTGCAGAGTATTTGTCTTGTGTTAGGAATATTGATGTTATTTAATAATCCAGTGATCTTTAAAATTATTTAAAACAAATACATAATTAGCCACTGCGCTGAAATAAAAATATTGCATGAGATTATTTTGCAGCATTTGCATCTGTAATTCAAGGTTTGAGTTCTTGACTATGACATTTATTTTGACCTTTGCAATAAAATTGTAGTTTGGATCAGTAGTAGCTGGAGGATACACAATATTTGCATAGATTCTTAATCTCATAGTGACTCATCTCTAAATTGCCAACTCATTATTATAGGTACAATAAGTTGAAATGAATGATAAAATTTTAAAACAAATAAAAATGGAACTGAACAAATGTATTCTTATTTTTTAAATGGTGCTTATGTTTTCGTTTTACACAGTCTACTTAAACATATGTTTGACTCAAACGCCCATAGATGTCATAACAATAAAACTTCAATTGTGTCTTGTTCAGTGTCCTGGAAACTGTTATTATTGTAATTTTGTATAATAACATCACAATCTAGACTTATATACATATAATATTTGAGTAGTTTCAATGTGTCAAATCAGATCAATAACGGTTTGGTAAAGTGGTTGATAAACTGTTATCTTTAATAAAGTACTTTACAATCATCTTATCAATGAGAGGTCTAGAGTTAACATTGTTGCATTATAGTATAGAATTCTTAATAACAAACTTTCAAGCAGGCATTCTGAAAGTTGGCAACGTCGCAAATAGCTGTCTAATATTTCACTATTTTAATTAATTTGGCATAATTACTGTATGAAATATCGTTAACTAGTGAACTAAACATTTGATTTTGAAATGCAATAATGAATATCGTAGTACTGAATATTTTGTTTTAGATGTAATAAAACTATTTGTTAACTTTCCAAATGGCTTTTTACACCTAAAACAGTTACAGCATCAAATTCTGTGTTTTATTTGCAATTCATTATTAACATTTTAGTTCATTTGACAGCTATTTGCGACGTTGCCAACTTTTAGAATGAATTCAATGTAAACAAAATAAATAACATTGTAAAGTTTTTTTTTTTCATATCATGGGCTTATCAATATATTATCTATGTATATTCATTAAGTACTATCTTTAATACCTGTTAGTATATTGTCTTTACTGAAGATACATCTTAGTTATTATACGTATTTAAACCCTATGCTGTACAAGCTTAGTTTTGATGCCTTAGCTTTGCAGTTTACTAGTAGTATAATAGTTTAAATCTGTTTTAATAAAATTCAAAGCTGATGAAAAGAATACTTACTTAACATTTATTTCTATTTTAGGGTATTAGTGCCGTATATCTAGATAAACCAGTATGTTCAAAAAGTGCATTGTCGAAAACACATTCCTTGATTTTCGTATTTAAATATTTAGTTAGCCCAATGTAAAAGTATGTGTTACACATTAGATTGTTGACTAAGTAGATAATTTGGAATTAAATACATTATTTATTGTTGTAATTTGTGTTAGTATTTGATTTCATAACACATCCTACTTATTTTAGCTCATGCTCTAGAACCCAAACAGGACGAAGACTAAAATAAAACTCAGTCGAATTGAGAACCTCCTTTTTATGAACTCTGTCCAAAGAACCGGTAAAAATAGGAGACGCCATCATTACTGGTGAGTCCCGGACAAGGCGGAAACACTTCAGAGCATGAAGACCTACAGTAGAGTAACAATCGGTGAACCGCTAGTCTACCATGCATCCGTATGTGCGAAGTGTTTTAAGTTATAACTGCAATTTCCCCTTCGATTTATGTGAGACCGTTTTATTGTAGGGGCCATTAAAACACTTGTGTTCAGACGAAGTTTCTAAGCTGATAATAATTATTATCATTAATCTATCATAACATTACTTACTTAACTAATTGTCGAGTTAATTGAATTGTAATGCTGACTCATCAGATTCAAGTTTTCAAATAAAACCACTAGAGAGGGTTATACAGTAAAAAATACTTACCTATTATGTTTCTTTCTCATTTATATTTTTTATCACATTTCCGTGTGCTATGAAACGCGGCAATGGCTATAAAAAAGATTACTGCCATAATGGTCGTTAGACGTGACATAAGTACACTTTGTTTTTGTCCCATAATATTTATGCTCACGCTCACAAAACCCCACTAAATGGACCGACGGCCTTAAGAAAGTGGCTGGGACAGATTAGATGCGGAGGACAGAGTGTTGTGACGCAGCTTGGAAAAGGCCTATGTCCGGCAGTGGATTGCGATTAGCTTTAGCTGAGTTGATTGAAGGTCGCAAAGAAGGAAAAAGACTTACTTAAGTACGTCAAATTTGACTGATAGGTAGGCTGGGACCTGGAGAAGCCAAAGGCTACTTTTCATCCTGGATCGCAGACGGGGTCCCGGGTAAAAACCATCGGCGGACAGGAGGGCAAGCGCGTAACCACTCCGGGCCCGGTCGTTGGGGGCTATGTAATTCCTGTACACATACAGGAATTAAATACTGCGGTGCAAAAAAAAACATCCTTTATTCGTCTGATGCTCTAGCTTTTATGCTGTCGAGAAAGTATCTCCTATTTCTGTATCAATGGTCGGAAGAAAACCTTACCTTTTCGAGGCAGCGTGCTAAATATTTAGACCTTCGTTCGTGGGAGGGGGTGGCCTCATTTAGTTTTGCCGCCCCGGTCCCCCGACAGGCATTATAGGTACAATATTATTACTATTGACATGTTTTTCAGATTACGTGGTGCGGTGGTGTGCTTGATAATAATTCCTTAAAAGAGCTTATTATAGGTACTCTTTTTTAAGGAAATATTGTATTTTAAAAATAACTATAAGTGGCGGGCGGGCTGTGGCAGGAATCGAACCCGCGACGGGCCGCAAGTGCGCAACTCATATGGAAGACGCGGGTTCGAGTCCTAGGGGTGAGACCGTAAGAGACGCAATTCTACTGCTCGACATGTTAATAACAAATAAACTTGTAGTATGCTCAAGTCACCTGATAATTCCTGTGTTTTGTGCCCGTCGTTTGACCTTTTCACCAACAAATCTCGTTTGAAGTACTTATCGTCTGAACTTGAACTAACCCGATTGCAAAGTAGGTGCTCACACTATATTGTGTCGATTGATAAAATTACACAAGTATAAATAACTATACAAGGTCAAATTAAATTAGCTAGCAAAACTGCAGACGATGCCGGTATCGATATCTAAACATGATAAGCAAAAAAAGAAACATTTTATCAACGCAAAAAACCCAAAAAAAATACATCATTATGTTTTATTTCATCGTGTTCGGATATCGATACCCATCACATCGAGTTTCGCTAGCTAATTTAATTTGACCCAGTTTATAGGGACAGTGGTAGGTGCGAGGTACACTGAAAAAAGGGCATTTTTTTTCATATAACTTTACATCACGCGTGTAGAGGTATACCTATAGTACACGTACACCCACATTTCGCCAGTTATTTATAATTCAAAACAAGCTCATTTTTCAAGAGTGATGCAGTTGGTGGCACTTCTAAGTTGTATTTTTTAATAGGAAATTTCGTCTAAATGTAAATATGGGAGCACTATTTATCTATCACATATTAAATTTATCGGTCATTGCTTTATTATTTATGCTTTTTCCCTACTATTATGTAGTAATTATATTCTAGGTGCATCCCCTTCACATACTTACTTTAATTTAGTCTTTTATTTACAGTTTAGTTAATTTACAAAAGTTTAATTACAGTCAATTAATTTAGTTAATTAATTAGTTAATTTATAATATATTGTAAAACTTCGATTTGAACCCTGTCTTTCCTGTCGGACAGTCGGGTAATAAAAGAACCATTCAATTACATATAAACAATATTTATTGATACTGGAAATAAGTTTAAAAAATATAAACATACGCATTAAAAATAAGATTGTAATAGGTACATTAATTACAAAAATGAAAAGAAATAATTTAAAAGCACATTTCAATTTCAGTTATGAGTTAGTAAACTAACATAACATCATGCCTGCACTCCCCGGTGAGGGTAGCAGAGGTTTACAGTACACCTACATTTTGCCAGTTATGTATTTAGTAATCAGGGACCGAACCGGTTTTTTTTTCAGTTAAGTACAACATTTGTATTTTTAATGGTACCTTAAATTGAATTCAACCAGTATTAATACCGGTTACCGAAATAAAAATTAACTCTATCTTACACGTTCCGTCAGTATTAGTCAAAGGGTGCGCATCGCCTGTGTGTGTAATCGATATTAAAACGGTAACCTAAAAGAGGTAACATGTTTCTTCCTCTTGGGCTACCCAGATAGCGGTAACCGTAGTCGTAGAAGTAACCAAATTTCTTCGATAGCTGTACCGTAATTTATAAAGGTTTTCGGTCCCTGTTAGTAACCTATTGATTAATAAATGATTGTGCTAGTGTATATTATTAGATTTTTGTTCCGTTTAGAGTAAGTACTAATCAGTCAATGTCTTGCCTTTTTAGTTGAATAAATAGTGTTCTTGCCAATAAAAACTCTATGAAGCTTGTAATGGTAGTATGAAGCAAGTATATCGTTACGTGTGTTGGAAGAAATTTGCGCAAAAATCTTCCAACACACGTAAACATATACTTGCGCAAGGCTAAATTTGCGCAAGTAAATCGTTACGTGTGGCTAGTGGTGTGTGGCTAGCATTGACTATTATACAATTTTTAATTCAGTTGACTACGACGCTTCTATTTTTTACTATACTAAACATGAATTAATTCATGTAATTACTGTTAATTGATTTACGCCTTTTTGCGGTGTGGCACCAAATTATATTGCCTATAAATTCTATATTACAATAATAAGTTAATAAACAATTAATTTAATTTTCTTCTTAGATCATAATTATGATAAGTAATATCACCCCGTCTCACGGCCCCCTATCAGCTAAAGTGAGTGAGGCCAAACGAGCGTAATTTCAGTCGCGCAAAATAAGTCGCATTATGCGACACTTCACTGCTTTTTCTTCTTCTTCTTT
Source organism: Eupsilia transversa (assembly GCA_914767815.1). NCBI lineage: Eukaryota > Metazoa > Arthropoda > Insecta > Lepidoptera > Noctuidae > Eupsilia > Eupsilia transversa. The sequence continues at coordinate 1,864,577 of OU611889.1, forward strand.
CTTTCATTTGAAAATATTTACATTCCAGTGAAATTTCGCACTCAAGACTACTCATTTTGCGTGATGCACCACAGACCTAACGTTTATTTAAATGAAACCGAATGCAGCAAGAATTACGCGACTCACAATTCACAAAGTTACGCTCGTTTGGAATCAGTCTAAAGGGCATTGACGTCAAACAATGTTATTTAGATAAAAATATACAGTTCGGCCTCTGCCTATACACTTTGAGACCATACAAACTATTTATTTAATGAAATGACTGTAGCAATAGGGACGATGTGTGGAAAAAAATAACGATTTAGTCTGTCCGTCAGAAAATAAAAAAATATTAAACACGTATTTTTTGCTTTATCATTAACAAAAAATGCTACGTCACAAATCAGTATAAAATCTACCAAGTCACGTCATGCCACATTTTAACTCAATGTATCGCCGTAATCTTTAGGTTATGAAAAAAAATACGTGTCCAATATTTTTTATAATTTATCTGACGGAAAAAAAAATACATGATGGTCATTATCCCTATGAGTGATGATGAATAAATGACGTGATTTTCGGACGGAGTATTATTATTAGTATTCACTATTGAGCCAAAAACTTGGTTCTTTAGGTTCGTTCGTTTTAAAATTATTTCAGAGTCACCGTTTAAATATTAACTATTGCTAAGTTTTGTGTTGACATTTTGACTATAAACGGGTAACCCTTTTTTTGGCCCACCTAAAATTGTCATGTTGAAAAAGCGTAAAGCCCAAATTAGATCTTAAAAACTTCCGTTGAAACCTAGATCTAAAGCCCCATTACACGATGCAAGTTTCTCGCCTGTGGCAGTAAGTGTGTGCAGTAAAAGTGTGCAGTAAAAGTGTGTACAGTAAAATTGAAGCAACGAATGACTCGTCCAAACACTGTTTTGACGTTTTGGCGAAGTTGATTTTATTGTTTCTTAAACTTATGGTATGCCAAAGGCAATTTAATCGCACGGTCTAAAACAGGCTTTATTTTTAATGCCAGTTATTTACGATACGATTAGCAAATAAAAGGCTGGCCAGATACATACGAAATACCGATTCGGAATTTCGGAGGCAGCAAATCTATACCATAATCAAGGATCTATCACACACATACAGTAAGTTTTCCGATTCGAAATCCCGAAACGAAATTCTATAAGGCCGGCCTTTTGTATGGATTTGCTGAGTTCGAAATTCCGAATCGATATTTCGAAACCTGCTTTGGCGGAGTGGATTGAAAATTAAATCGGAAGTAAATCGTACAAAAATAATATTTTATGACTAGTAAGCTATTTTGGGAATGTATACGTTCAGAAGTGGGTAAATTAGTCTTTAAATATTTATTTAGCATTATTTTGAAGGATTTCCCAAAACAAACTATTTTATAATACCATCGATTTCCTCGTGAAACAGTTTGGTTTGACTTGTTCGACAAATCTTGTTTGCGTTACTATGGTTCGGTAACATTACGTGTCGGTTTCGTTTTATTCAGCCATTACCACAGATTAGTGCAGACGGTTTACTCCGCATTTTAGGTATGAATCTAGAAGTAGGTATGCGGCGGGCTCGACTTGTCGAATTCAGTGAGCGTAACGTAGCCAGAAGATATAAGAGTTACGCGATAGAAAGAGAGGCAACTTCTAGGTGAATATAACTGTAAGTAATTAGCAATGTGCGACCTGAATTGCACTTTATTGTGTCGTAGCAAGAGTCGCTTTTTATTTTTTAAAAATCGGATTGAACCATCTGCATTCATCTGTGGCATTACGAAGGAGTAACTATACGCCTTTTTAAAATAAAATACTTCTGCGGATTTGCTATTCCATTAATACTAGATCTATAATTTTATAAGCCTCCTAAGCTTTTGGACCATCTTTTAATAACTTGTGGTCGGAAATTGCTACTAGTTTTTATCTGCATCCGATTAGACTGGAAGCTGACCCCAACATAGTTGGGCAAAGGCTTGGCAGGTGATGAAATTAATACTTTATAGCAAAATTAGTATGCATTAAAACTTTGCATTTCCTCTAATAATTGATGGACAAATCGTTATTATTAGATTCTAAATCAGACCAATTTTTTTAAAGGTCATTTGGTATATCTCAAGCTACCCGCATAAAACCAGGTTGGCAGCAGCGATAAGCAAGTACGAGGATGATAAAAGTTTAACTTATCAAGCCTCAACTGCGACACACTTGTTACACCCGAACCATGCCGAGACATGAAAAAATATGACCAATCAGCAAGCTACATTCACGTCACGTGTCATGGCGTGTCGGCCTTTAATTATGTGTTCGTGGCTCTTTTGGCAGTAAGCAGGTTTCGTAGTTAAACATTCTTCGCTCCAGTCTGCTGTTCCTTGGCGAAGGACAGGAACACCTCCTCGAGGGTAGTCTCCGTGACGGAGTAGTCTTCGATGAGACCGGGGAACGCGGCGCTAAGGGATTCTAGCGCAGTGAACAGCTCGCTGTAGCGCATTGTCTCGTTTATGTGGTAGTGTAGCATTGTCTGGGGACAAATCAGACGTGGTAAGTTATATAAGGTCAAATTAAATTCAATTAGCTAGCGAAACTACGCAGACTACTGATGGGTATTGATATCTAAACCGTTTTATCGTGAAAGCGTATTTCACGCTAAAACAGCTTATACATTTTGGATGAAATTGGCACATGGGTAAGACCATAACGTGGTCTAGGCCATAGGATACTTTTTATCCCGACATTCCCAAGGGATCGAGACCTATGCGGGTGAAACCGCGGGGCGCTGCTAGTTTATTCTAAAGATGTCAGCTTTGTGTTTTTTTATGTAGTAGCCTACACTGTCCCACTGGTGAGCAAAGGCCTCCCCCAGATCCTGCGGCTTTGTGTAAGGTTATAAAAATGTAACTCACTTTGTGTTCATCCTTTAGTGTGCAGTTGAAGGTTGTATGTACCTTCGCCTTTAACTGGTTCATCTCAGTCTTAGCGGCGTCCACCTCTGAAATATTATACGAGCTTTATGCAATACATTCATCAAGTATTTTATTAACTCACTTTCGGTGATTGATTCATTGGGTTAAGTATCATCGACCTATCCAGGGCGAGTTCCATCACACGAAACTTCGTAGGATCATCGACAAAATATAATACATAATAAATATGGGCAACATATTCTTTCCTACCCATCATGGACCCCTACTTGCATCCTCCTAGATTTCAATGAGGCAAACGACAGACAATGGTCTGTTATTGTTCTTCTTTCAATCTGTAATTCTTCTGTAATCCCCAAAGGGTTAGGTCAGGGACCGAAACCGGTATAACCAATACGGGTATTTTTCGGTAACATTTATATTATTTACAGGTATTTTTAAAGGTTACCTTAAATTGAATACTATCAGTATTAACACCGGTTACCGAAATAAAAATTACTTTTATTTTACACGTACCGTCGTTATTAGTCAAAGGGCGCGCGTCGCCTGTGTGTAACCGGTATTAAAACGGTAACCTAAAAGAGGAAATATGTTTCTTCTTCTTGGGTTGCCCAGTTAGCGGTAACCTTAGTCGTAGAAGTAACCAAAATTCTTCGATACTGTAATTTATAAAGGTTTTCGGTTCCTGTGTTAACCAAAGGTACACCGCAAAAAGGCATGTTGCGCTAATACCAAATAATTTGGAATAAGGGCAAGAGAATGATGAAATGCTTTGAGTTTGAAATATTATAATGTGGAGGGTGTAAGCCCAACGCTATGATCCCGCTGTAGTATGTACGTACCGTCCGTCCCCCCCTGCCGCTTGCTGGCCAGCTTCACGACGACGGAGTGTCCCTGCGCGTGCGCGGCGCGCAGCCCGGCCGCCGTGCCCAGCGCGCGCACGCGCCCGTCCGCTAGGATCGCGATGCGCGAGCACAGCGCTTCCATCTCATCCATGCTGCGAAACACATATAGTAATAATAATACCAGGCTATACCTGTCCCACTGCAGGGCAAACGCATCTTCTCATAGAGAGAAGGCATGAGCATTGATCACCACGCTCGCTCAAGACAGGTTTTACTTAGGTACATCGATATCAGTCATGGCCAACATAAACTCAAAAAAGTACATTTGAAAACATACTCGTAACTATTATTTAATCACTATCCATGTGGACACCTCCTGGGCTCGACTCATCTAAAAGGTACCGTGGACTGGACATCAAACGATGAGGACCATTTAATTATGGCGTTTCTGTTAAATTTTTGGTGTTTTTATAAACTATCTAAACCTTTTAAGTTGGTCAGAGGAAAATTTCCATTATGATTTTATTATTACGCGATGCTATTTTGATCTTTTTGATTTTCAATTAATATTGTAATAACCTGTGTTACGCTTCTTTTCAACCTGCCCAAATGCCAATCTGCCCTTTTAAATAGAACTGAAAATAATTGCGAATTATTTAGTCAGTACAATGCCATGACTTGTTTTTTTCAAAATTTTAATTCAATACCGCCCGGGCGGCTGCGGTAAAATTGTTCGTCATGGGTATCGTTTTCATGGTTTTCGAGGATGCTAAAACCGTAAGTGGGGTCAAAATGTAAATCCAAGATGGCAGCAGCGAACGTTTTCAAATTTTTTGTACAAAAAATATTTTTCTGTGTAGGTACAACTGTATGACTGTCTCTTTCTAAAACGTGATGTGGCACTACATCGCCCGGCCTCGAAACGTAATAACTTGTTTGTTGATATTTTATCGAGAAATACTCTACTAAAATATCTGAATGGCTAGGGGCGACAAAAAACCACAGTTGAATCTGAAAATACTAGCTAATTCAGGCGTATTTTTCGTAATGTTTACAAACGTGATTAGCTTTTATGGTGCTGTGAACATTTTATCGAGTATCGAAAAATATTTGATGATTTTAAACAGGCGACTGTAATATGTCAAAAAAATTAGAAAATTGTACGGGTGCACCCTCGAAAATAGACGAAAATAGTGTACCTGTGTGAGGTAATGATGATAGATCGCTTTTGCTTCAAGGCCCTGCGCATCGCGGTCCACAGCCGCCTGCGCGCGGCCACGTCCACGCCTGCGCTTGGCTCGTCCAGCAGAGCCAGTTCTGTCAAAGTCAAGCACTTTTCAGCCTATTTGTAACAACTTAATTCACATTAAGCAAATAAATGAAATTTACGTCAAAATTTACAAGAAAATAGAATTGATTCTAGGTGCCCCTTCCAGAACAAAAGATGATGAATGAGCAAGTAACTCCATAGTTCCATAGTCGCAGCCCAAGATTTTAAAAGGGGTCACCATGGGTGGCGAGGAATATTTTTAGGGAAATATTTATCTGATCCTCTAAAATCTTTTTTACCTTTAAGTAATAGGTACACACTTTCTAAAATAAATGAACCTGTTTTTAAGTTTCTAATCTTTTTTCATAGTTCGCATTAACTTAGCTACGGCAAACGGGTTTGGTCTGGTTAAAACTGAAATCTGGCCTTAATTACCCCAAATGCAGTGGTGTCCAAATTCCCGAGTTTGCTAGGCATCGCTCGCTCTTGATCCTATATCCTCTATTTTTATAACAGGCTTTATTTTGTTGGTAAGACACGTAAATCATTCGGGCTTCCGACAGCTTGAATGATTTGGGGAGGGGGGGGGGGGAGGATTCGCATCATGGGTTTAGATAAAGTGTTGTATGCAATTGTATAATATAATTAGGTATTAAAACACGAATGAGTGTTTTAATAGCCCTTATTATACAACAGTTGCATATATAACTATTGTTAGTCGCCTTTTATTCATCCTCTCAACAAGAGCAAACCATTTATACTGTTATTATAATGCTATGCGTGTGTACCTGCCCCGCCGCACAGCGCGCCGGCCGCGCCCATGCGGCGCATGCAGCCGCCGCTGTAGCCCTCCACCCGGCGCCGCGCGTACTTCTCTAGACCTGGCGGGAAACGAGAACACATGTACTAAACAAACACTTCTTAGATTGTATTAATAATCCTTGGGAGTCGGACCGAATCTTGTTTTCAGTTTTGGGTAATTTTATATTTTCGTTGGCCGAAAAACAATATATTTTCGGCAGAGGCCGAATAAATTTAGTGCCGGCAAATCAATATTATTAATTGATTACAAGAAAATTGATAGATACCAATAACTGAGAAAATGTATTTTTTTAAAAATGCTTTTTCTCGCACATAACATCACATTATTTATTTATTACCAGAATACCCGCGAAAGAAAGATGGCGAGTTTGGACCCAGATTATTTATAAATTAACGAAGTTTCATTCACTTGCAAGTTCATATTTATTATAATTAATAATTTGTAAGAGGATTATATAAAAAAATATTGAGTCACTAGATGATGGGAATTAAAAGTTAGAAAAGATTTTTATTTACTTAAAAATAAGTCATCATGCAGTTATTGAAGGCACCGTGTTCCGTATAACATTCCAACCTAATCATTACATGATTTACGTTCTTACATTTGTAGACATTTTTTTTAATAAACAAAACTTGTAAAATATTAGAAATACATACATAAGATAATATTAAAACGCATTCACATTTTTATACAACAATGTACAGTGGCCAGCACATCAAGCTACTAAAATCTGTCAAATTTCTTTAGTAGATTTTAAACTTTATCGCTAAAGCATTAGGTTCAAGTTTGATTGGGAAAGTTTGACAGTTTTGGGTAGCTTGATGTGCTGGCCACTGTACAATATTGTAATTATTACGATTTTTTGTGTTAACGTAGAATGAAACGATAAACTGTCAATAGGAGGTGGCTGTCAGTGTCAATCCATTGTTTGTTTTCAACGGCCGTGGGGTACCTATCTATTATTTTCTATGCGATTTTGTGGATTCTTGACGACCTGGTTTTAGCGAGCCCACGGAATGTATGCTTTAGAAGTTTCCCAGGACAACACACTTCTAGAAGGGATATTTAATGACAGCCAACCATTTATTATACGTGGCAGAATTAAATCTAGGCTTATAGGAAGTAAGTCCTATTTTACATACATTGCAGTTGATAGAAGGCTGGAGGGGCGAAGTGCCATATTAGGATATTATTGCCACTGTCCCGTAGGGACACTGACAGTAGGCTGTTGCTCTCATATAATGAGCTTAATGTGGTAGGTACATGGGTTATGCCAGACATCAAAGCTATGTTGCTGCATCAGCTTCGTTCTTAGATAACCTTTTAATTAGATAAATAATGTATTAAAGGTTACCTAGGAATAAACAGCAACAAGATAGAACGAAGTTACAATTACTGTATCAATACTTATTAAAATCATCATCCTCCTACCCTTATTCTATTTTTAATCACAACCTGTATTTTATAATCACAAACGAAATAAAAGTTTTTTTTTATTATTGTTTTATTCAACAAACGCGGAAATTCAAACAAAGTAAATTAATTATAAATTCCAGAATCAATGACGGACAACGATAATTTTTCACGCGCCAATGCAATGTGTTCATTTGTTTCTTCTTGGTTGTCATGTGTTGAAGTAAAAAGTTCGTTCCATTTTTAAATAACACGACAGATATGAGTTTTCATAGTAATTTATTTGGCCGCTACACAGTACAGATATGGATTTTCATAGTAACTTTGCTGGCCGCATCGTCATTTGTTTTTGATCAGTACAGCAATTTTAAATAAGCACTATTAGATTCGTTTTAGGTTATAATCTCTTACCTTGCATATCTTTGTTCTCCCAGCCTTTATGACTTACTGCCCATTTTCTTTTTTGCTAGTTTTATATAGTTCTACAACTAGTTATAAGTTTCCATACTATACGGTACTCCTAACAGTGGGTCCCATTGTACATGCAACTTCGCCATTCTCCTTTCGAGTTTTCTTTTTTAAATTTTATTCATATTCTTTATGGCACCTCTTTTGGTCATGTGCTATCCGTATATCAAAAAATCTGAGATTGGAGGCGTGAAAATTGATTCGCTGTTACAATTTTAAGTAGAAAGTTTCGTGTGATTTAGGTTTAAGCCGTTAAATGTAATGATTAAAATTTGATTTACCATACAAAAACCTACTATCAAAGAAAAAAAAAATGCAAAGCAGGCCGAACTTAGTTTTCGTTTTCGGCCGAAAAAAAAACCATTTACGGTCGGACTCTACCAGTAATAGGTCGTCTAAAAGCGCCAGGCTGACGAAATCGTCTACGCACGGCCGATATTTTTGGGTTTTTACAAATGGACGGAGTGATTCATGAGGAAGGATTAGGTGTATAATTTAAAAAAAAAAAATGGCTGAAATCTGACGATGTTTGTTGAAGATGTCGGAAAAAATCATGCCGACTGGGAGCTTTACAGGCGTGAGCTGCATAAACCAATAGTTATATGCATCATACTATGTATTACAGAATTAATACATTGTTAACCTGGATTAACATATAGGGTACTTTTAATCCCGGTAGTACGTTCCCATGGGATATTTTACCACATAGGCGAAACCACGGGGAAAAGATAGTAATCATTAAAATCATCAATCTAATCAACATACAACCTGATATTGACCTGCTTTGGATTTCTAGGGTTACGTTAGCGCAACCCCCTTAACCACAGAAATCTAAGAAATCTAACAACTTAAATCTAAGTAAAACCCTGAATTAAAGAACTGTTCGCTCACCAACAATATGTAGCCAGTTTTTAACTTCTTCATCCACCCGTTGCTTTTCAAACCCTCGCAGAGTGAGGATCAGCTCCAGGTTCTCTCGGCCAGTCAAGAACAAATCCAGCCCAAAGAACTGCGGGCAGTAGCCCAGGGTCTGGAGGTACTGTGGGGAGAGGAACAAGGGATTATAGAAAAAAAAAACCCAGCCAGATGCGTGTCGGACCACGCTCAGTAAATTTCGGAATGGCATGAGTATTTACGTATGAACGGTATTGTTTTTACCGATCGCAACAATAAGTTTGTATTACTTGCCCTAGCAGTACAATGTGGACCTTATGTAATCGACATAAGGACTACAGTACGTACCTGACTGTTCCCTCTCTTGAGTTGGTATCCGTTCCCGTAGATACTTCCTCTGGTGGCGGTCTCCTCGGCAGTCAGCATCTTGAAGGTGGAGGACTTGCCCGCGCCGTTGACGCCCAAGAGCCCGAAACACTCGCCTGAAGAAAAATAAAAGTGGAGTCGAGGTAGACTCGTTGGTTTAATGGCAAAAAGTGCGACTGTTGAGCCTGGGGTCGGGGATTCGATAACAAGGTCCAGCAAAGTATTATTATTAGGGTTTTCCTGATAAGGAAACTCTTAGTAGAAGTTGCTGAATTTCGGGGAAAATAATTTTAGAAACGCGGGCTACTATAGTTATATCTGCGACAAGATGAACTTAGTACCACGTGAGACACTTTTTTTTTTCTAATGATGTCATTAAAAAAGTTATTCCTTTATGTCCTCTAGAGGGCGCCATATTTATTTATTTAATGTGACGTCACACAGCCTACAACTAGCGGACGATCAAGACGCTTCCAACGATACCTCATTTGTCAAATTATGACAGACAGACAAAATATTACAGAGATGAGATGAGATGAGAGAGCTCTCAGCGGAAGTGGTGGGGAGGTTTGCGCATGTTCCATTCATGTATAGCAGGGGAAGCCGACTGAATAGTCGCAATATATTTTATTATATTGATCGTCGATTGACTGTCGTACCCCAAACACCCAAAGACGCCCGCCCAACTTCAGCACATTCAAGGTGGCTCTTAAACCGCGCCGATAGCTGTATCTGTTCTCTTTAAACGCTTCTTCACAGAATTTCTCCCAGCTTTTATATAGTTTTTTTTTTATGTGTCATGTAAAAATACAGTTTTTCGCTTAAGTGCCGCTAGAGATGGTGAAACGCGGTAAAACGAGAAATTGTTACCTTTCTTGACAGAGAAGCTGATGCCCTTGATAGCGTTAACGTCCTTCAGACCGCAGAAGGGCACGTAGTTCTTGTGCAGGTTGTGCACTAACATCGCGTCCGGGATCTGTTTCGTAGCTGTAAGTTAAAAAAAAAAACATCTTCATAAACATTCATTGATTTACTAACAGATAACGCACAGTCTAACCAGCTGGATCTAGAAGCAGGAAATGTTCAAGAGTTCTTAAAAGGATTTTAGAAAGTTTGTATTGAAAGTTCGTCATTTTTTTGACTGTTGATTGGTAGACAGTTGAAATTTTAACAGCAAATAAAGTTAATAACCCCATACAAGAAACGTGTTTTTATCGGCGTTTTTTGCTCTAACTTAAGTGCGCACCTAGCACCTTTGTCTCTGTCTTTTTCTTTACGTATAAATAGTAAAGAAAATAATCACAATTTGCATTTTTTTTTAAACTGCTGTTAAATAAAAAACTATCGCTTATAAACGCTCCATCTATTAACTTTATTTTAGTAAATTAATCATAATATAAAATTACTTATTTACATAAAGAATTTGGGAAATAGAGGAATAAATAACTCGATATGAGGTAACTTTGCGAATTTATTCTATCGAAACGTCTTTATCAAATCGTGTTTCCATTGCGTATACTGCCTAGTATATATTCCCAATAATTCCAATATATTTCTCTACATTTTAATTGAATTGTTTACTACTTCAAACAAGGGTTATAAAAACGTGTTCTTTTTGGTTCTAGGACATGCCGGTTTCCTCACGATGTTTTCCTCCACCGTTTATTTAAAATTAATATTATTATGTAAAAAATATTATTATTCGTTTCATTCATTTGTTGATCATTCAGTCACGACTAAAGAAAATAAAGGCGCTTTGACACTTTTGACAGGTGCACCTGGGGCCTAAGTCTACTAATTTATAAACGTCACAATGGTGTCATAATGGTTAGTTTTTGACAGTTTTTGTATGGCAAATCTGTCAAAAACTAACCATTTTGACACCATTGTGACGTTTATAAATTAGTAGACTTAGGCCCCTGATACAATGTCATATTTAATTAAAATCTTGTTATTTTTTCCTGTGGCAAACTGTTACTATGTGGGAATGTACACAACACAATTTTTCTTAAAGTAAGGTTGCACAATGTTCTATGATATTGAAGCAATTCTCCTTTCTTCATATTTCCTCTATTACCCATAAAGTATCCTCTAGTTAGATGAGTGAAATGAAATGAAATGGAATGAAATTGTTTATTCTGTAAATAAGATATCGGAATCACTTTTACGCGTCATATTAAAAAATATATATATTAGAGCTAAGCTAGATGAGGTCGGCGTTTCCTATCTGACTACTCTGCGAAGAAAGGCCGAAACAAACTCAGAGGTCTCTTTTAAAGTCCAGACATAATCTTGGTCAGGCCATATGAGGACCATGTAGATTAGTGTTTATGTACTTACGTAGAGTGATAGCCTTGTTAACGTATTCCCTTTCCTCGCGCACCATCTTATCTTCTCCTACAGGACCCTTTGGCTTGTAGCGCATGTTCAGCACTTTATCGAGTAGTCCGTTGAAGAAGCCGCGTTCCGTTAGGACTACCATCGTCTGAGGAACAAAAAAATAAGGGAAATATTTATTTGATCCTCTTAAATACTTATTGACCCCTAATCATGCCGTTTTTTGATGTGAAACATGTATAGGCGCGCTTTGGTGGTAAGACCGACTCGTATGCCGTGACGGGCGAACGGCATAAAGAAGAAGCAGTCTAAAAACATGACAATTTGATGAAGGGTTTGAGTACGAAGGTGAGCAATAAAGAAGGGTTTTTGAGAATTCACCCCCTAAAGAGGTTATACAGGGTGGCCGGAACACTTTTCAAGATTTTTTTTTTATTGTTCAGGTCGAAAATTCAGAAAAAAATTCATAACTCCGAAACTATGAAAAATCGCGGAACATACATGGGGGTGATTCGGATACCCCACGATACAGGGGAACTAAATTTTATTTTTGGACGTCATTGTTCCGGCCATTATTTATTTTACTTCGATGGTCCTAGTTTAACATTTTTGTTGCTTTGAGTTCCAGTTTTAATAGCTATATGTAAGTGGGCACGCACTTTATGCTCGCATGGAGGCTTTTATTCGACTAAGTTCTGTTTACGTTTTTAATTTCTCTCGATGTTTTTTGTGAGTATATTAGCGTGTGCTAGCTAACATAAGGCAAATAAATAATTAAATATAAGTTTGACGTTTTTGTGTTGCGTATTGTTAACTATTTTGCATATTATTTTGGATACTTTTGTATAGATTCATTTTTTTCTAACTGATCAGACAGCTGTGCTGCTGGGGAGTTTGTTGCGCCACTTCTTCTTCCCAGCTACAGCACTAGGAAGTGGTGAAGGGCGGGCGTTTTCGGAGACTGACTTATGTAATTTTGACGTTCGAAAAGTGCTGATTCTCAGCCTAGTTTGAATAAATGACTTTGTTTTTGATTTTGGGGAAACGCGAAGAACACGTCGCGTAGTCGCGGTTAGCGCGCTTCGCGTCCGTGGAGAGCACGTACACAGATCGCCTCGCTAGAAACACGCTGGCAAATCGTCAATATGATACCTAACGCTCTAAGGACTTACCATCAAGACTAAGAACTGCACAACCAGTATGAATATGGTTTGTGTGGGAGAGATATCATCCAGGCTTATATAGCTCCGCGGGTTTTGGCCGTCTGAAACAATAATAATTAAATAATAATACCAGGCTATAACTGTTCCACTGCAAGGCAAACGCCTCTTCTCATACAGAGAAGGCACGAGCATTGATCACCACGCTTGCTCAAGACGGGTTGGCGAATTGAAACAACAGAAGTATAATTTCACCAGTTATGTTTAAGTTGTAATAAGCAGCCTATTGCCATCAACCGGGCAGGAATCCAGATTCCCAGCTGCTACTGAGAAATTACAATAACTCTGTGCACCTGAGAATCGGACCCAAGACTTCATTCATCACAAGATCTTATTCATCTTCATTTAAAAGCTAGCTCACCGCAACACTTGATCGAATCGCTGACGTCTTCGCTAACTAGTATCCCCGGACACTGCGGCCTGAGGAACTTGCACTTGGCGTTGACCCCGGCCACGTCGAGACACTTGCTGACCGCTTCTACCATCGTGTGAGGCGGCGCACAGTACTTGCAGAAGTCTAGCAGGAAGTTCAACAGACCGAAGGTCACGTCCTGACTCTGGAGTTTGTCTCGAACTTCCTTCATCATAGGCGTGAAGACAACTGCAGACAGAAAGAAGAGAACAAGACTTGGAATGTTTAATATAACAAAAATAATAGTTAAATAAAATAGCAATAATAAATAATAAAAAATTAAATATGTTTTTATATTTTTAAATGTTTTTTTTTAAATAAAAAATTATTAAATAAGTATGAAAAATAAATAAACGAAATAATAATTAAATAATATTTTAAAATGTTTTTATAATTTTTATATTGTAATATTTAAAAATGTAAAATATTTGTATATTCATGAAATAAAGGATATAAATAAAATAATATAGCAATTATAATTTATTACTCGAAGAAAAATAACAATCTATATAAATTAATAAACAGAATTATAATAAATATGTACAGGTATACAAAAATAATCTAAAATATTAAAATAGGGCTTCCTCCCTCCTACCCTTTTGCTGTGCCCTGCAGGGTCCATAATGATCTAAATTATATAGTTACCACCAAGTACACATTATGCTATGGCAATAAAGATATCGAGTATTGTATATATTCAATATGTTTCTCGGCATAAGCATTATTGGTATTAGGGCAATGTCACACGAGCGCTGCGTCAACGCAGCTATTCACCTTCGATATGCTATTAAATACTGCGCTGCCGCTCCGTCGTTTCAACGCAGGTCCCTCCCTCCTATCCTTGTGCGTTGTGTTGTCGTCCGTCTTTTTAACGCATGTGACATGTCGTTCAGGTTTATATGTATAACGACGGAGCATCACCGCTCAGTCCACGCAGCGCCAACGAGAACGCAACGCACAGACAGCGCCCGTGTGGCACCGCCCTTACAGGAAGTTGCAAAGGGATTTATAATATGTATAGATATCGATAATTTTCCAAAAAATTACTGACCAAATATGAAGAGGTATACAACGAGGATCGTGCTGGTGCCTCTCTCTCGGAAGTTGAAGCAGACGAGGTAACTGACCGCCAAGAACGTCATGCTGCCCAGCAGCAGGATCAGCGCGAATGTGGCTGCAGATAGAACCATTAAACAAAATTCAAATACACACTTTATTTGCACTTTCAAGTAACAAAAAATATACAGGGTCAAATTAAATTAGCTAGCAAAACTGCAGACATGTTGGTTATCGATATCTAAACTCGCTAAAAAAAAAGATCTGATGATTTGGGGTCAACGACTGCTCGTAGTGCTTTACTTGAAGAATGACTTGAGAAATGTGTATTTTTTATGTTTTATCGGGTTTAGTTATCAATACGAATACATAACGTATGTGAAGTTTATGTCATAAAAAAAACTGATTTTTTGAACTGATATTTTTTAACTACACCGCGGTTAATGATCCCAAAAAAAGTTTAAACGTTTAAATTGTCAACTTGAAAGTTAAAAGTTTACAATTGAAAATCAAGTGGTTTAGTAAATATTACGTTTTTAAACTCGTTCCTGTAAAATTCACTGCATCTGCCTTACGCGGTTTTAAACACTGGTAGGTGCGCGGTTTTAGAATATCACCGACGATTTGTAGATCTTTGACAGTTGTTACGGGTCGTGAGAAGCCCGAAAGTCTGACAAGCAGTCTCACTGGTATCGTGATATCCAGGAACTGGATTGTGGAGGTCAGATAGGCAGTCGCTCCATGTAAAATACTGGTATTCAGCTGCATCCGGTTAGACTGGAAGCCGACCCCAATATAGTTGAGAAAAGGCTAGGCATATGATGAAGTTTATAATAAAATAAGCCTTTTTGTTATACAGGCTGACTTTGAAAACATGCGAAAAAATTTAAGGGGATGTTCTAACCATTAATATGAACAACTTTTGCTATAGGACCAACCTGAATTCGCAAAAAAATATCGACCTTCCTGCATAAAGGTAATAAATTCCCGATAATATACCCGATTGGACCATTTTGTATAAAAAGGTCGATTTTTTTTTGCGAATTCTTATTTGGTCCCATAGTAAAAGTTGTTCATATTGATGGGTAGAACACCCCCTTAAATATTGTCGCATGTTTTCAAAGTCAGCCTGTATATATTATAATAAAAAGTTTTGTTTTTATATTATACGAGTTAACTTATATAATTGTATTTTTTATTGTTTATGTGACAAATAAACCAATTTCTTTCTCTTTCTCTCACCTAACATATCCGGTTGGTTGGTAGTCATATCTTCTTCGAACGCGAGCACCGCCAGCACGACGGGCAGCACCAGCGTCAGCGCGCACAGCAGCGTGTGGAAGCTGATCGTGACCAGCCAGTGCAGCGCGGGCGGGCAGCCCGACATCACGTGGATGTGTCGCGAGTTCGTCTGACGCTCCTTGCACGGGAGCGACACGTTGTTGATGTTTGTTGATAGGATTACTATGGACAAAGAAAAAAGATGTGATGAAGTTCCAGGGTTTTTCTCTGCTGTGTGCTTTGTTGGTCTAGTAGTCGCAAGGGGTTGGGTTTAGAAACGTGCCGCCTCGCTAGAAAGAAGTTTTTTTTGAGAGCGACTAGTTTTTTTGCAAAAACCCTGTCTTTTTCCAGTACGATTGAGAAAATTCTCATCAAAAATGATTGTGGCGAATCTATGGCTACTAAAGAGAGTGGGGCGGTGTTCGTGTTCGCTTTGCTAATTTACGTCTACACGTACGAACCAAATGTTCCGTATTCACCATGTTTTGTTCGTTCGTGTGTACACGCCTTTAGGACGCGGGGTAAGTAAGAATATACTCGTACATTGCTACAAGGATCTTTTGACCCTCGAATAACGTTGATAGGGGGGCGTTGTTGGTAAACAATTGTATGTTCAATTGTTTCGTGAAATGTATTTTTAAAAAAAGATGCCGGCGCTAAAGTAACCGTCATGAGAAGCTATAAATTTTGTAAACAAGTGTTCAGGAGTTCACAACATTTGGACCAACAAAAAAAAATGAATAACAAATAAAATTAACGCAACAATTAAAGTAACAACAATAAAAAAGTGATAACGAAACAATAACAACCAGATCCGCGATATATGCAAAGGAATGAAACAAACTCGTACGCATTCGAAACTCGAATGACGCGTTTATTTCAAAATGGCGTCCCGATAGTTTACAATCCCTGCGACGGACGCGTTCCGGTACCAAGAAACACAAACGATAGCGCTTTGCGTCGTTAAAATATGATCCGACTAAATTAAATAGGTTGTTACTTTCATATAACCCGTCTATATTTCATGTCGATTGAATATGGTCAATTTATTATTATCTCGCAGTATAAAATGTTTACTTAGTAAAAGATGTTTGTTTACATAATTTATAGCTTCTCGTGACGGGTACTTTAGTTTCGAATTTGGCCATAACGTTGTAGCTATAACACTAGTAGAACACACAAGTGTTGTTCGTGTGTGTGTTCTGTCCTAACACTAGTGTTTAAGTTGTTTAGTAATTACAAAAAAACATTGATTCTATTTTCTGGGAAATAATGATTATTATAACTTACTAAATGTCATGAAGAGGCCCCACATGATGGCAGTGAATTTATCCTTGGGCGGAATACTTGTGTTGTTTGTTTGGGGCCGGTCTCGGTTGAGGGGGTCGTTCATAGTGGTGATGGTGCGTCCGTCGGCCCACGGGATGTGATGCGCCGCCAGCACGTTGCTGAGCAGGTTCAGGGCCACCGGCGCCGCGTGACGGACTACTGTAGTGTACAGGATCTGAACAAATTGGGACGTTTAGTATTGGTTTAAAAATCCATTATACACGGTGAAATTTTAATCACCGTTGTATGTAGATGTATGAACTTATGATAATGATTCTTATAATTCTTAAACAATCACGATAGCTGCTTTAGTCATTCTTGTTTTCACTTTTTCTTTTTTATTGGTTATATTTAAAAAAAATGTGTAACTTATACCTAATTAGCACAAAGAAAAAATTGTTAACTAATCGAGGAAGAGCGAGGTTTATCCCATCACAAGTATCTTCGGATTACTTTCTGGGAAGCCCCGGCAACTTAATTGTATAGATTTAAGATAAAAAACTTTTTTTTTTTTTTTTGTTGCTTGCCTTGGCATCAGTTTCGTTGATTTCCAGTCCCACTAAGAACTTGTTGTAGTCTGTAATGTCCTTCTGGCCAGTTCGGAGTACCGCTGTAAAGAAAACAAACAGATAAACACATTGGAGAAACATTGGAAAATAATACAATAGACGTAGATATATTTAGTAACATATTCCGATTAACTATTCTTAAAGAGTCTTAAAAAACCTTGTAAGAAATCGACACGTGTTTCATCTCTCAACGAGGCATCCTCAGGATGACTATTAACTTGTCGCGAACCCGAACACGAAGTGTTAACACGCCGAGCGCTGCACGCTGAGTATTTCTACGTCTATTGTATTTTATAATGGATTTCCGCCAAGTCACGCCTAAATCAATTAACTATATTGGAAAAAAAAATTAAAGACTATATATTATAAATTAGAAGAAGATTCTATTCTTTGGGGGGGTGGCAAGTGGGATGGCATTGTATCTAACTTCGAATTACAGAGTCTGTTTTTGAAATTCGAGTCATATATTACTTATCTGACGAACAAATCTATCTCCTCGGTGCGCTCAGGATTCTACTTTAGAATCCTTCGCTCCGCTCTGGATTCAAAGAAACACTCTCGGCTTTAAAATAGCTGTTTGCCCTTAAAAAAACAATCTACTATTATGTGTTTTATGATGTTTAGATATCGAAACTCATTACGTCTGCTGACTTTCGCTAGCTTAATGAATTTGATCCTGTATACTAACCAGTGGCAACATCATCAGCATCCTGGGAGGTGATACTGGGGTACCGTTTCAGGGCCGTATCGACGTGCTGCGGCCGCACGACCGGTCCGGTCACATGATAGAAGACGCGCGAGTCCGGCCGATTTCCGTATATGTCCAGGTTCATAGCCAGCGATTCAGGTTCCTCCTCGTCCTCGCTACCGTTCAATGAATGCGTCATAAAGCATATCATTATTATTGGTAGAATGATTTGCTGGGGACAAAAGTTGAGACGTAAGGTCTGGAATACTAAACGTAAATTGTGTTTAAAATATATTTTGGGATATAATTATTTAATTTTAAAAAAGAAAATGAAATGTAAAATAACGTGCATAACATAACCTCACGTCTTGTTTCCCCGAAGGGTTGGGCAGCGGTGTACCTATAAGTACACCCACATTTCGTGTTTAAGTCCCATGTAATAGGGGGCGAGCCTATTGCCAACAACCGGGCACAAATCCAAACTCCGGCTTCCACTGAGAAATTCTAAATAGAAAAGCCCATTGCCTAACCTAAGAATCGAACCCAGGACCTCATGCTCAGCAGTAGCGCTTGCGACCACTAGACCAACGAGGCAGTCCATACGCTGTTATAGGTGGTGTTCATCTATACTAATATTTTTCTGGAAAATCATCCCTTCGGGCTCTTTAGAAGTAATAATAATAATAATTTCGTGTTGTTGCATAACTTTTTAATTGGTGGAGATTTTTAGGGCTGATTTCACCAATGAAACTGAACGCGATCAGCACATCTAAACTGAGTTCAAGAGCTGTCAGTTTCATATTCCCCAGTAAAGATGACACTGACAGCTCTTGATGTGCTGATCGCGTTCAGTTTCATTGGTGAAATTCGCCCTTATTCATATTCTTAATGGCACCTCTTCAGGTCATGAGCTATTCGAATAGATAGTGAAAATTGATTTGCTGTTACAATGTCTAATAGACTTTCGTGGGTGGACGATACCTCGGCCCAACACCTTCGGGGAAAACTAGCATATTATAATTTAAACTCACTCAAAGCATTTTTTTTAATGAAAAAAAAAACGTTATTTCACACTAGGAATTGCTCCTGTAACGTGGTCGCGTTTACAAACATTTAAACTACCATACACAAACAGCCAGACCCGTAACAACTACATGTAGGTCATACATATATTTGTTCCGTTCGGGAATCGAACCCGCGACACGCAGCGCAGCAGTCAATCGCCACTTAACCACTACGCCAACCGTGCCGTCAATTATTCAATCATTTAGGCCTAAGTTCACCAACATTTAAATCAACTGTTTAGATATTTAATCAGTTCTATATTTAAAATTTCCTTAGGAAATTTGACATAAACCAACTGTTTAATAACTAACCGGTGGTTTGAATATTGGTGAACACAGGGAGAGGAACGGGCAAGAATCTCCATGGACAGTTTTTTTAATCAAATAAAAATAATTTTAATGTTATGTACTATAAACTTACCAATATAAGAAAGACCCATTTCTTATGGATAGCGTATTTGACATGTCTCATGAACAGCACGCGAAATTGACGCATATACAAGGGCGAGCCAGTTAGTTTCTTCGGTGGAACTTCTGAAACCAGAAGGAGACACAAAGTCGTACTGTTGTTTTCACTAATTACATAATCAGCCTATCGTATTAACCTCCGACGGGGTAACTACCACCTCCTATAGTAGTGTTATTTTAATCTTTCTCACACTTAAGTAACATTTAAATAATACTGCTTTATGAGGTGGTAGTTAGCCCAGAGGTTATATAATAGGGAATATGCATGTTTTTTTTTAATTCGTTAGTTGACATCGACATAAAATACTTAGTAAAAAAATATTCAACGCCAAAAAAGCAATTGAAAGTACTTATTTATAGAAATAGGCACTTGGACCTATTTGGATATTGTTAGGCTTACGACTTACGACTATATTTTCGTAAAAATATTGAAAAGTAGGAATGTTTGGCACATAGACCTTTTAGATTTTCAACCCTTAATTTATTTTTTAAACAACTGTTTTGTTTGATTTATTCCGCTGGATTTTTGCTTCTATCTTTACAAATGCGCATGCGCCACGAACGGTTTGGCACCTGTTTTTCAGTTACCTAACCCAATTTAAAGCGGCGGTAACCTGTATATATGCTATTATATTTTAAAATGGTTACCCTATAATGTAGTATATGATAAGAGAGGTACTCACCCGGCTCTACAGCAGTGTCCACTTCATCTTCAGTCAAAGTAGTGTCGATGTCACTACATAACCTTGGGACATAATGACAACGTTATTGAGACAACGTTAAATAGACTAGATTTTTTTATAAGCTGACCCGACAGACGTAGTCTTGTACAAATTTCTATTTACCACAACACAACACACATATAATGTATGTCACAACATTTTATTCGATAATGTATGAGCTTTTTTTGTATACCTACCTTTAATTTATTCAAACGGACACACCCTATGTGTTATAATTCTTTTATTTTAATTTTAATAGTTAGCTTATTGCCAACCTTAAATCAACCAGTGTCATAGTAACCATTATATCATCGAAAAGAGTGTTATAATGTTGTACTTTTCATAATGCAACTCTTTTGCTTGTTCGATCCCTTCCGGTCATTTTTCCGGTTCTTTCCACACATTTTCCAAAATACGCTCCGTTACGCTTGGAGGCTACGGACTGTGGTCGTTTTAATGTTGGCAATAGCTTCCTGTTTCAGAAACTTTTATAGAGGATTCATATCATGGGTGTAGATAAACTCTTGTATCCAACTGTATGTAATTAGGTATTAAAACAGATGTATTTTTCTGTTGTAATGCCAAAATCTCATCACAAAAAGGACGTTCAGTTTTTGGTCTGCGTTTCCTATCTGACGTAACGACGAAGTAACACAGAAAGGAACTCAGTGGTCAGTCTCTTTTAAAGCCCAGATGGTCCTCACATAATCTAGGTCAGATTAGTGTCTGAAATCGTCTTTTGAGGTAAGAAGCACACAGATTTAAGAGGACCTGTCTAGTCAGTGCACGCATTTTTCAGTAATCGTCTAGGTCAACTCAGAACTTAAGGAGTTCAACGACTCGACGAACAATAGCAAAAAAGGACATTTAGGTAGCCCGCATAGAGTACTCAAACTGCCAGATCGTCATTAAAACTACATAATCAGCCTATAATGTTCCCCAGTGGTGGGACACAGGCCTTCTGTCTTTGAGAGGGAGTGGGCTGTAATATACTCCGCGAGCCCAGTGCACACACACACACGGCACTTGTCTTCGAATTTTTGGTTCTAGGACATGTCGGTTTCCTCACGCTGTTTTCCTTCATCGTTTTGAGAGGCCGTTGGCATGGGTTTGAACCCAATCGATTCGATTCGTAAGTAGGGGCCGTCATTAAAACGAACTGAGACAATAAAAAAAGCTAAATCATGATATGTCTTACCTCAAGAACACCTCCTCAAGCGTGGACACGCCAAGTCCTATAGTATCTATCCCCAGCTCGGATTTCCTGGTCTCCAACGCAGAGAACAGCTTCGGGAACTTGCCGCTCTCCGCCGACGGCAGGCCGTACGTGACCGAGTTGATCGTCTGCTCTTTTAGCGATGAGTTGGGCACTTTTGACGTCACTACTTTAGTAATAGCTTGCTCATTCGGAGTTCCGATCGTAGTTAATGCTAGGCGGTAGCCGGAACCTGAAATGAAGAGAAAATCCATTTTTTGTTTAGACACATGCATAACCCCCATGGGAAAAAGGCGTGAGTTTATGTATTTTTTTGTTTGTGTAATTTAAATAACTCAAAAACCAAAAAGGGAGTCATTGAACTCATAATTATGAGCAACCTTTAGTGTGGGGCCAATCTCGAATTCGACAAAAAATAAGTCGAATTCGTTTTTTTTTTGTTTTATCGTGTTTAGATATTTTAAAAAACTGTTTTATGGGTTCAGTAAGACCGAATGACAAAAAAAAACTGTCTGTCTGTCCGTCTGCCACAGCCAATTTGCTTCGAATCTTATGGACCCAATCACGAACGTGTAACGTAAATAAATTATATAATATATTTTTTTTTAATATTGCAAAGAAAATTTCCTAACATGTTTTGGAATCTGTACCGTGTGACATTTCAAATGAAAGGGCTTATTGTGAGGGTCTGAAACATAATTTTATTATAATGTTAAATTAAAAAGTTTTATTGTTATTTAAGAAAACAGATGCAGAATGACCATTCCATAACTCCGAAACTAAAGAGAATATCATCTAATCAATATTTTTTGTTATATATGTTTAGTCATCGATACACATCATTTCTACGGAGTTTCGCTAGCTAATTTAATCATAACGCTCTGCAAAACCAAGAAAGTTCGTTAGTTAAGTTTAGATCCGACTCCAGTTCAGACCGTTCCAGAGATTATCCCGTTCGAACAAACAAATTCTTCAGGTTTATTATTAGTATAAAGATAATAACATTCTGTGTTTATTGATATTTTACAATGCATTGCATTTATGTCTGTAATGTTCTGCTTGGGCTTCATTATATAATGAACCCCATGCTGAATATATTCACTAGTGTTGCCAGGTGTCCCGTATTTCAGGGATAATGTGAAACGTCCCACCGGGACAGACTCTGTCCCGTATTTAAACCTTATTTGATTTATTAATTATTAAGAAATCTATCGCCACTACGGTTGATTGAAATTGAGAAGCGGAAGAAAATCATGGAAGGATTTTTCAAGAATTAATCATTAATAGGTTTCTAATTATATCGTTTTTCTTCAGTATCTATAGTTCCAACTGTTTTGTGGAAAGGATTATTTTCGAAAATGATATTGAAATGGACTGTTGTGCACAACAAATGTCTATCGATTTGGTAAAGAGTGAATAAATTAACATTTTCAACTATGATATAACTTCATTGAATTTAAACTTACACGTTCTTCTTTAAAATATAAGTTACAATAAATAAATAAAAATAAGTGTAAAATACATGTTTTTCATTTGTCCCAGGGATTTTTTTTTAAATCCCCTTTTTTTGGAAATTGAACATTTGTGCCTTATAGGATCCAAAAAAAATCTGGCAACCCTAGTACTCACCCACTGCCTTCTTGAGATACATAGTGGTAGCGAAGCAGCGCAGCTGTCCCGCGTACAACGCCGCCACGCGGTCGCCCAGCGCGTCCGCTTCTTCCATGAAGTGTGTCGTGAGGAGCACTGTACGCTCGCCACGGAGAGACTGGAACGAAAGGTTCGATAATATTGGCCGTTGGTCTCGTAGGTAACACAGGAGCTCAAGCTAAGTAATAACAGCCGCACGGGTCGATCCACCAGGTTAAGCTGCGCTTGCCGGGGTTGGTCCGTGGATGGGTGACCATCTTCACATACCGAGACTCCTCCGTGCATCGGAAAGCACGTTAAGCCGTTGGTCCCGCTTGTCATTCGTGGATCTTTGACAGTCGTTACGAGTTGTCAGAAGCCCGAAAGTCTGACAACCAGTCTTACCGGTTAGACTGGAAGCCGACCCCAACATGATTTCAACATGCAGAATGAAAAATGGTCTCGTAGGTAACACAAAAGGGCCTCAAAAGGGATGAATGAAAGGCAATTGCATGCAGCTGAGATGAGAATGCTAAGAGGGATGTGTGAACAATTGCACAAGTGTGTACCAACAGCACCCTCAATGTCATTCGAGGGCAAAATATCCCTGCAGAACTCTAATTGAGATGACTTACCAGCAGCAAGTCCCACAGTTCCCTGCGAGTCTCCACGTCGAGTCCTGACGTGGGTTCGTCCAGCACCAGGATATCAGCTCCGCCAGATAAAGCACACGCTAGTTGAACCCTTCTCTTCATCCCTCCTGATAGCTGCGTTGTTAGTGTATTGCGCTTGTCGAATAGATTCAGTCGCTCGAGAAGTATGCGGCTTGAAATCTTCGCTTCTGCGAATGTGCCTTGTTTGAGCTGGGGAAAAACGGTTGCAAAAATGAAAATAAAATAAATAACATATAGGATCTGGAACGCAACTACGACAAGACACAGTAATCTAAGAAATGAAAAAAAGTCATTTTTAGAACTGAAATTACCACCATAACTAGAATTTTAAATAAATCAGTCATCAAAAATTCTGTTAAATACAAGATACAAGTTAAAAATTTAAATTTAAATAACCCCCGACACAATGTCAGGTGATGCTGCAGTATCGGTTCAAGGTTACTATGTTCTTCTAATATCATTGAAGTAACTGAATTCTTCCGAATTCTTGAATTGTAGCTAAGAACACACGATTAAGACATCTTTCAAACAAAAAAATAATAATCAAAATCGGTTCAGCCGTTTGGGAGCTACGAGGGAACAGACAGAGACACACGTTAAGAGGGTGCATCCTAAAAGTTGGCAACGTCGTAAATAGCTGTCAAATATTTACCTGTTTCGATTAATTTGGAAATAATACTGTATGGAAATAAGAAATGTGGCTAACCAATTGACTAGAATATTAATAATGAATTGCAATTATAACATTGAATTTGATGTTGTACCCGTTTTAGGTGAAAAAAAGGCATTTGGAAAGTTACCAAATACTTTTTTTACATCTAAAACTAACTATTCGGTGTTACGATATTAATTATTGCATTTCATAATCAATATTCTAGTTCGCTAGTTAGCCACATTTTTTATTTCCATACAGAAATATTATCAAATTAATCAAAATCAGCGAAATATTTGACATCTATTTGCGACGTTGCCAACTTTCAGAATAAACCCTCTTAAACTCATAACACCCCTCTTTTTCCGTCGGGATTTAAAAACAGATCATTTTATATAAAATGAGGTTTCGCCAACTAATTGCAAGCAACAATATGTATCTTTTGTTTGGCATACTTACGAGCGTAAAGAACATGATGTGTTCCTGTACAGTCAAATTCACGAAAAACAGGTTATGTTGCGGACACAGACCGAGGTGCTTGCGTACTTCGTTCTGCTGCGTCACCGTGTCCTTGCCATGCACATATACTTTCCCTTCTGTGGCGCTTGTCATTCCTGTGGATATAGCATAGATGTGAACATCATCGCCATAAGCGAACTTCGCATTACACTGACGTCACGCGAAATCCTGCATCGCGCAAGCAGGGTTTACCGCGAGATCGTCGAGGCATTTAACCACCAGACACTACACACATCTGGTCGGAGGACCCTCCCTTTTCTGTGGAGGATGAGTGAACTTTACACCCTGTTCCTCATGCGTCTGGTGACCCCGATGTGATCGCAGCGTGAGACGTGCCACCACATAGTCATGTTAGGGCTCTGGCATAGATAGATGCAAGATGAGATCATTCTCTTGCCCCTATCCCAATTTATTTAGTATAGGCGCAACATGTCTGTTCGAAATGAAATGCGTTCATTTTGAAGATGAAAATGTTTAATTTTCCTAAATTATGAAAATTAAACACAACGTGCGCCATCACCCAGGCAATTTTTCCTAGTCCCATAACACAGAAAATCTCAAATAATGTTGCCAGTTTATGAAACTAGAAATGTAACATAACAATTATTAGCTATGGTTACTAAATTGAACTAAGTATAAACTACATATACTATAAAACTATAAACTAAATATATTATGTTCATATGGAATTGAACAATGTCCTTTTCTTCCATACTTCTCTATTAATCGTCATAAGATGAGATGATACCATTTCATTTAAAAGTACTAGCTGCTGCCCGCGTGGACTCTAATTCTTTTTCTAAAATAAACGCCTTAGTTGCTCCTTAACACATCAGCTATCTGCCAGTGAAAGTCCCGTCAAAATCGGTCCAGCCGTTTCGGACATTAGCCGGAACAAACAGACAGACAAAAAGTTTAAAAACTCAAAACTTTTGTTAACAGTACCGTTTATACTTTTGTATGCATTTAGTAAAAAGCTGTTGTTTTTACATTACAAATAGACACTTGAATTTAATTTATTTGCATAGGTAGTATAGATTGAAAATAAGAAAGTGCTTATTTTTAATGTAGCTGTTCGTTCCTGGGATATATACGGGGAGATGTGGGCCATCGTATTTTTAATTTTTTTTAAAACGTTGCCCCACATTAGGAATTTCTCCTGTATCGTAGGTGCGTTTACAAACATTTAAACCGACATACACAAACAGCCAGACTCGGACCAACTACATGTAGGTCATAAAAATATTTGTTCCGTGCGAGAATCGAACTCGCGACACGCAGCGCAGCAGTCAATCGCTTAACCACTACGACCACCGTGCCGTCAATCTTTCTCTTGTTCAGATTTATTACGCCTCTTGTTAGTCTTGTGAATTGTAATGTGGCAAACAAATGTTTTTATTTTATTCTTACCTGTGATGATAGACATGAGTGTAGTCTTGCCAGCACCGTTGTGACCGAGCAGCACAGTGATCTCGCCTTTATATACCTCCATAGACACATTCCTCAACGCTCGGTGATTCGGGTACACCTGATACAATTCTTAATTATATTTATTGCATTCCATAATGTTGATCTAACAGTTGGGATGCTTAAAATTAATTAAACAATTATGGACCCTGTCGGGCACAATATAGTAGTAGAATAAATTTAGTTTAAAACAATCTTTTCATTGATTTTTTTATCTACACCTAGAAATCCTCTATAAAAGTTTTATTGAAACAACCATACAATAATATCATCCAAAAATCATCAAATATTTTATTTAGCCATGTTAAAATATCGATACCCATCTGCGGAGTTTCGCTAGCTAATTTATTTTGACCCTGTATATTAATTAATTTCAGATAATACAAAATCTGTGACTTTTTGAATTCATATGTACTGAGTTTATCTCGGACATAACTGACATTGGATAAGGAAAAACATCGTGAGGAACCCTGGACTTTTATAGTTAATGTTATAAGTTTAAAATCGCCAACCGATTTTGAGTAAGAGTGGTGATCAATGCTCATGCCCTCTCTTTTTGTTTGAGAGGCCTTTGCCCTGTTTTATCGTCCCACTGCTGGGCAAAGTTAATTAATATTGTTCTTTCCTTCAGTTAAAACCTTCACGATTCCTACCTTGGAAACGTTGATGACCTTGACCCCGGGCTCGGCATCCACCGGCGCTGCTTCAAAGAACCGCTGGTCAGCAGTCATGGGGTCTTCTTCTTCAATTTTCACATGCGGGTCCACATAATTTTTTTTCCAATACGAGGCCTATATACAAATATGTTTTACACCCAAGTACAGTCCGCGAGGTATAAGCTGAGCTTTGCATTTGTGTGGGTGCACATAGATAGGTAAGTAGGTGTGACGTCGACCGAGAGCGTGACGCGTCCTTTGCTTGTTTTAACCGGTTTACTTCGCCGCGCACCTTCCACTTTTCGTTATCACTCACACAAATGCAAAGCTCAGGTTAGACCTCGCGGAGTGTACAAGTTGTGATACGACAACCCGGCGATTGACTTGTCGCGAACCCGAACACGACGTGTTGCCACGCCGAGCGCAGTTTTTTATGACTTTTTAGGAACTGGTTACTAAATATATCTACGTCTATTGTATTTTATTTAAGTACTAAAAATTATTTATTAATGTATAACATTCTAGCAACATGTTTAGGAAATTGGAATGTTTCGGATTGTGATACACACTTTCTACCGGGCGCGGGTCTAACAATTTCACTACTGTATGAGCTATTCTCATTTAGTACCAAAACGAAAAAGATCTCCCTCTTCACTGCTATTCTAGACCCCACATACCTTGAAGATGAAGTACCAGGGTAAGGCCTGACCATACTGGCCTGGCCTTACGTGGGCGAGGTACCACGCCATGAAATAAGCGATGACGGCTTGAACCAACATGAAGATGTAACTGAGGAGGATGGAGCCGGTGTGGTAACCATGTGTCTTAGCGATGTTGCTGAACGACAAACCCTCGTCTGTAAGAAAATTTATTTACATCTTAAACTTAGTTGTACTTTAGACAGAAAGATAGAATACTCTATATGTATAATTAGGCATATACATATATTATATTTAAAGTGGATAATAGCATAATGTTATATTTAAATATATTTTTATTTCTAAATTTTTCGTAATTGCACCTACCACTGTTTGTCTCTGCATCACCCAAAGGTTGACTGGTTAAAAATGCCCTTAGCATTAAATCCGCTGTACATTTCTGTGTCAAGTATTAAATAAATAAATACTCTATATTATGTACACCATAAAGTTACCGGAAAACTTTTTTTTTTACCAGAGGAGCAAGGACAACAAGCGAAACGTTGGGAAGACCACGTCAAAAGAGTAGCTGGTCCAGAGTGGACTCAGAGGGTGGGAGACAGAGAGATAAGGGAATCTTTATCGGGGTCGTTGTCGCAGGACAAGATAGATAGGTAGACTCTTTATTATGTACACCAAAAAAATAACAGACTAGAAAGGAGCAACAAGCTGTTTAAAAAGAGTGCACCGAACGTCGACATTTAAAGAAAAGAATTTTGATTAGGTAAAATGAAAATGAAACTTTTAAAATCATTGTAGAACCAGCAATTAAGCAGATATATTTTTCGTACATATGAAGCAATGGATTAGCAATATTCTTCATAATGATTTAGATTGTGATTAAAAATGTGTTACGCAATTGGAGAGCTAGTTTATGAGTCAGAATTGTTAAATATTTGTATATAGCCTTTTTAAAGGCTGTTGTAGAAATGTGAATTAAATAAATGATATATTATATTTCATATACTCCCGGACTCTTAAATCGAGCCACCCTGCTTTATTTTGTAATAAGTTTTTAATGGTTTTGAATTCAAATTCGGAACAATGATGGCCAGTATGTTGGCTTCTTTGCATGAAAACTTTTTCTTTGAATTAACACTATTTTGACGTTGTACGCCTGTATACCCAACATGGAATGTATGGAGGTTCGATTTAGTATTCCGGGAATGTATTATATTAATATACTGACCATTCATCTCAATGAAGGCCATCTCTGTCCAAAACCAGAACATGGGCACATGTGGCAAGAAGCCAGACGCAACAGTCCATATGTACTTCGGTTCGTATTTGAAGATTACTCGCGCTGGTATCCAGAGCAAAATATACCCCATGACGGACAGGCTTGCCGCGTATTGCGCTGAGGGGACAAAACAGTTAATAAGATAGGGTTGAATTCTGAAATGTAACTTAATTTAAAACAGTCATTATGTTCTACGCCGTCATTGTGATTCTCTATAATACTGTAGCTGTGACAGACTTTGGTGAAATTCTTATACAGGCTGACTTTGAAAACATGCGACAAAATTTTAGGGGGTGTTCTACCCATCAATATGAACAACTTTTACTATGGGACCAAATAAGAATTCGCAAAAAAAAACAACGATTTTCTTATAAAAAATGGTCCAATCGGGTATACCTTTATACAGAAAGGTCGTTTTTCTTTTTCTAATAGTATAGTATCACATGAGTGTTTTAATACCTAATTATACAAGGTGGAGACGACAATACAACAATAAATTAAACTGCGTATAGTCTGCATACGAAAATTCAATCAAATATCTCCAATAGTTTAGTCACTATAGCTAGTCAAAGATTGGCAAAACCCATAGTCGACGCGTCTATTTAGTTTGTTAGAAAAAATCACTTTTTGAATTTTAATGTTAGGATTTATTTGATAGTTCCTAAATACTCCTAGGCATTAATATTGTCAATGTTTTCATTTATTGTTGTATTGTCGTCTCCACATTGTATACAGTTGCAAACAAGACTTTATCTACCCCCATGATAAAATCCTCTATAAAAGTTTCTGAAACAGTTAGCTTATTGCCAATATTAAAACGACCATAGCGCGTAGCCCTCGCGCGCGTGACGGAGCGTATTTTGGAAAATGTCTGTTATGTGTCGGCGCGGGGGTCAGCAGGTGACCGGGTAGGAATGGAAGGGAATGGGAAGGGATCGAACAAGCAAAGGAGTTGCATAATGAAATTTAGTTAACATTATAACAATTTAGATAATATAATGGTTACTATGACACTGGTTGTTTTAATGTTATTCATATAGTATTAGTAAAAACTACTTAAACTTTAAACTATACTAATAAGATTTTTGCTGTCGCACAGTTGGGTAGAAATACTTACTCCCTGCTGCAACGTAACTGCAAGCGAAAGCCAAGGAGACAATCGTATTGTAGTACAGCAGCAGCATCAGGAATATGAAGAACCCTGAGGAGGGCCGTAGCAGAGGGTTGGAGGTCGCCGTTAAGAGTATGGTGCCTCCGATGGAAAAGATCAGCGCGCATGGCAACACGTTTAGAATATGAGACAGCCCTAGAAGTTTCGGGGACACCCCTACCATTTTCATCAGCTCCTGTAAAAGGAATTGGTTTTAATTTTGTGTAAAACTACAACTAGATTACAGTTTATCGAGGTCGATATTGATCGTCTCAAGAGATAATAGATCATATCGATTGATGAATGATCGAGCCTCGGTCGGTAAACATTTTGAAAACAGACTCCATGGCTTGATCAATGAGGGTTTTCATGATGTTTCACGCCACCAGTTAGGGCCACTGACAAGAGGTCTTCCATTTCGACGATAAATATAAAAAAATATGATGACGTTCATCATTCAGTCACGGATTAAAGAGAATGACGAGACCTGACGTCTCAGTGCTGCCATCTAGTGAACGTCATTTCAGAAAACCCTCATTCCATCAATCGACGTGACAATGTTGATCGACCGTAAGCACAGGCTGCCATTCATCACAATACTTGATCGATCCGAATGATCAAACCATCTAAGATTCAAAGCATACCATTTTCAATTTTAGCCACTCCATAGGTACAGTCGTCGTCCGATATATTGTAACAGACAAGATGACCGAATACTTCTGAACAATTTAAAATGTCGTGAAGTTACAATTAATATCTGAACAACCGCGTTTGTCTGTCAAGTGTATCTACGCAGACAAACTCTGAGCTTACCTAGACAACCCCATCTGCATAGATACACTTAACGTTGTAAATGTTCAGATATTTTTGGTACGTTGTGTGTAAATAAATTATTGACAAGCATCTGCTCTGATATTAATGGAGTAAATAATGTTCAGATATAAATGCTAACTTGTAGTGTATGGAACTTCGATGATCTTTTATAGGTTAAAAAAATGCGATGGTCTTTTATAGGATTTCCAAATATGACTTGCACTTGGAAGTAATAGCTCGCTGGCCGCTGCCGCGACACCGCTCACTTCGCGCTACTTCCAAGTTGGTCGCAGTTAGTTGGCAATTTACCAAAACCATGGATACCCTACATCAATGTCATGGCCAAACGTCGACTAACATATAACGTTGACATTAACGATAATAATGGAATTATCGTTAATGTCAACGCTTAATGATATGTTTGTCGACGAAACTCGTGGCCTTGAAATGGCTATATATAACGGAACTCCTACAGGCAAGCTGAAAGCGTATCAGTATACAAATAAACTTGCCTGTATAAAGTCTAATCAAGGAGTATCATTTTACCCAGTAACTGGGTTTTGAAGGTCGCATTCGAGTCACTAGCTAAAAAATGTAATATTCAGCTGCATGAAGATAGACTATAAGCCAACCTTATATGGGTGGGCAGATGCTGACACTCACTTGAATGCCAGAGGTTCGTTCCTGGAGCAGACGACCCGTGCAGAACACGAAGGGTAGTAACAAGGAGAGCCAGCACAGCGCCATGAGCACCCTGCAGAGAAGTACCGTGGTCGCGTCCATACGCCTGTAGTAGTACGGGAACTCTTGGAGGGACAGCATCTGTGCGGAGCGAACGATTCTTTGATTATAAAACAACTAGAATCATACTAAATGTTTTGCTCACACGGGAAACTAAAATAGTGCAATTCTTGCCAATTTCTAGACAATCTTGGAAAACCGTAAATGTTTCGATGTTGCTGAAATACTGAGAGGTCGTATAGCCCACAATTGCCAACAATAGCTCAATGAATTGCCCGTGTAAGCTGATCCTAAGGTTCCTAACTGTCAAAATGAAACAGATTGTGATTGATCGTGTGTTACGCAATGAGGGTGCTGTATTGTCCCAGTGCAGTGCAAAGGCCTCCCTTTTCCAGGCACTTTTCTCTTTTGTAGTCCTCTCATTAACAGTAACACAATGAAAAAGTGTTATTTCCGCTTTTTAATCATTATTTTTTTATCAAGCTACTCATAGTACTATGTAGTGTTTGCCATCCGAGAAAATATGCACATGCAGGATTGATTAAATATATTTTTTTATATGCAATCAATCCAAACCTATGCTCGAAATGCGTTCCCACAATAAATCTGACCAGCACCCTAATTGCGTAAAATACTTTCAATCACAATCTGAATGATTTTGAAAGATATTGCTAATCCATTGCTTCATATGTTCGAAAAATTTGTCTGCTCACACAATGAATGTTGTTGAACTGTCAAAATGAAAGATATTGCTACAGTTAGTGTGTTACGCAATCCGACTGACTCTATTGTTTATTTAAATGTTTTGTATAAGATCTGCCTATAATGGTGTACAGTAGGCCGCACTTTGACCTTGAGCTGGCCGAGAGTAGTCAGGAGTCTCAATAGAATAAGTGCAATTTATTTTTTGTAACCAAAAACGTGGGGCCTACCATACACTATCGATATT
Source organism: Eupsilia transversa (assembly GCA_914767815.1). Lineage (NCBI taxonomy): Eukaryota > Metazoa > Arthropoda > Insecta > Lepidoptera > Noctuidae > Eupsilia > Eupsilia transversa. Next base: position 1,897,122 of record OU611889.1, read on the forward strand.
TTACCGTGCTTCCCTTTTCCGTCCTCAGTATCCCAGCCAAATCCAAAGGTAAATGAGTTTTTTTTTGCCCTTCATAAATCGAAAGTCTTAAAACCGTTTCTCTACACTTTAACTGATTGCACCGTTCCAAATCTTAGCAGACATCGTAACTTTGTAGTGTCAAAATACAGTTGCAAAACCAATTCGAGTTTCACGTCGCGAGAGCTAAATTCCATTGTGGGATTTAACAAACAATTGATCATGAAAACCGCCTCGATGTAGTGATCGAAAGTGGGACTGCTTAACAAGGGAACCTGGGTCGGGTTCGTGAAGTGGGGTTTTCCATTACGAGAAAGGAATCATTCTGAACCATCCTTTTAATATCGCGATAAAGGTGAAATTATACTCGGCAAGAATACGTTTTTTCTTCATTTCATTAACGGGTCATTCTCCGTCAATGTCAAATCATTTATTACTATTACACCACTGCTATTACTACTAGTAACTACTTTACACCTTTTTATTTGTTTTTATTTTTTTTGTCTTCTCTATGTTAGATTGTGTGCCTTTTAGTCTGTGTCAAATAAATGTAATTTCTTTATTTATTTATTTTCATTCTTTCTATTTTAATTAGGTGCATAAAAGGCAGTTTTGCATGTCGAAATTTACAAGAAAATTGATTTGATTGTAGTTGCACCTCTACTTCGGGGTATCAGGATGTTCATGTAGTTACCATCAGGCATTCATGTGCCGGTGATAAGATAATTGCATGGTGATATGTCATGCCTACGCGCTTTAGTTGTGACGGCATCCTGCTGAATACAATAGACATTGTTTTTTTTACTATGATTGGATATTGAAAGGCCTTTGTTCTGGTGGCATTTGTAATGTAGCGTAGTGAAATGCTTTAGCAATAATAATAATGGAAGAGATACATTATACGTTTGATTTTCGTATTGGCTATTGTGGACATTATATCCATTCAGATTTGTTACAGTTATAATGATAAACCTGTGAAGGTTTTTTATTTTTATTTATTATTGTTTTCTCATCTTATACAGGGTGGATTTTTGAGATGGGGCAGCAAGGGCAGCTGGCTTAACCGTTGTAGCTACAGGAAAATGGTCTTAGGAGACTGTCCTTAAGTTTTTGAGAAATTTTGATCTGCATTCACAGAATTTGAAAAAAATGTATAGTCAGGAAGAAAATGGGCAGTTTTCACTAAATCTTTTTTTGCTCTGTAGCCCTTGCGACCAACAAACCAAAGAAATCAAATGAAATTTGGGCAACAGTAGGTATCGCTTATTAAAAACACTGTGGCGGTATCTACAGCGCCACATTCGAGCTACGCGTCACACTGACACTCGAAATCCTACATCGCGCAAGGAGAGTTTACCGCGCGATCAGCATATTAAGTATGACTTCCCAACATCAATCGTTTGGCAGTTTTGGGGAGATGCCCTGACCCCGCTGGCCGCACCCCCGACGGGGGTGTAGAGACACCCCGAGCAGAGCTCGTTCGGCTGTTGCCCACCAGACACGACACCCGCATGGTTGGAGGATCCTCCCTTTTCTATAGAGGATGAGTGAACTTTACACCCTGTTCCTCATACCACTAAAACTCAAACAGGTATTGATAAAATCGATAGTTATTTATAAAGTCTACATAACTCTATTGATTCATGTATGTGTATGTAGTCAGTAGCAACGAAATACATAACAAATTAAAACTTGATGACGAATGAAATTTTATTATCGTTTTTGACTAAAAATGACCGCACCGTTTCGACAATTAATAGATTATGTGAGTTTGCTAACTGGCTTGCCGCATTAGGCTCGTGGATGGGTGACCATCCATTACATATCGAGACCCCTACGTACTTCGGAAAGCATAAGCTGGTCCCGGCTGTTATTCGTAAATCCCTCTCCTTTCAAAATCCTTTGGATTCTAAAAGAAACTGTTACGCAACAGGAGTGCAGTCCCATATCTTTTACAGACGTTCTGAACAGACCAGGAGCTTTAATTAACTTCAAACTCAAAGCATTTATTTCAACCAATTACAGGCACTTTTGAAATGTCAAGGGGTCGGTCAGTCAGAAAGATGAAGCTAGTTGCCCATTCCCAAGCGTAGTAAGTTCCTATAGAGAAGAACGGGCAAGAAAGTCCACGGACACTCTTTCTTCTGGATGGTGGGCTGGTTGGAATAACCACCGACGGCCGCCATGGCCCACGCACAATAGTCCACCTTAGGGACTAAGTGCGGAAACGAAAACCATATAACATAGAAAAGGAGTGCAGTTCGAAAAGCCCACTTAAATATTTCGGGTGACTCATTCAACACCCAGGTATGTTACCATCATGCGGGTATTTCAGAAAATTGCTTATTTATTGTGGCATAAGTAATTACAATAACGTAGTACCAAACAAATTAAATACAAAATTGGTAATTTCGCTACTTTTCACCGATACATTACCTCCCAGTTCTATAATAATAATAAATAAATAAATAAATATAGTAGATATATTATTTGTTTCTTACTCTGCCCATTTTCACTAACAGTAAATTTTTAACTTTCGGCGGTAAGCCGAGCGTTGAAAATCCAATTGCGTGCTTGTATTAAGTGTCGCCTGGTATTAGTGAAAACGGACATTTGTGTTTTTTAATAAATATTCTCACCTGAGGCACTTCATTCCCCGTCAGTAACTTGATGAAGCTTGTGTCGACCGCCCATTGAATGCGCATGAATGTTGCATACTGTAAACCTATAGAAAACATAACATAAATCAACTTAAGATGCTGACAACAACTAGACAATGGCAGCCACACAGGTCGATCGAAGGTTCAGCTGCACTTGCCGAGGTCGGTCCATGGATGGGTGACCATCCATTACATAGCGAAACTCCTCCGTGCCTCGGAAAGCACGTTAAGCCGTTGGTTACGGATGACAGATTTGTACATCTTTGACAGGTCGTTACGGATAGACGGAATCCCAAAAGCCTGATATCCAGTCTTGCCATGGGGTTGTGGAGGTCAGATAGGCGGCGGACTTCATAGAAAAGAAAGATGGAGAAAGACTTTCATGGTATACCAGTGTGCCAAATTTCATCGAACTCATTAGAAAGTCAGAGTTAGTTTCGCATTTATAATAATTATTTTATGTATTTATTTATATATGTATATATTTATATAGATAACTATTTTTATGCTTTATGTATGTATGTATTTATTGTATACTAGCTGCTGCCCGCGGCTTCGCCCGCGTGAGTGTCGGAAATTACCCCATACATCCCCATGGGTTTTAAATATAAATATTGAGTTTCGAGTTAATCGGACAGCGCGTTAAAATTCTTCCATACAAACATTGACACCCCCCAACCTTTTAGGAGGTAATTTAGAAAAACAAAAAACTACAAACTTTATAATTTATTTAGATAACTATTCGTGCGAAGTTTCATGTTTATTACCTCAAGGAATAAGATTTTTCATACAAACTTTCATCCCTTATTTTACCCCCTTAGGGGTTGAATTTCGAAAAATCCTGATACACGTTATTCTTAATTTTTGGGTTTAAGTATAAATATTGAGTTTCGAGTTAATCGGACAGCGCGTTAAAATTCTTCCATACAAACTTTGACACCCCCCAACCGTAGGATAGGGTACTTTTCCGGGATAAAAAGTACCCAGTGTGGTGCCCAGGGTATTAAAGAATAATTATACCAAGTTTCATCGTAATCGAACCGGTAGTTTTTGCGTGATGCCTGAACAAACAGACAGACAGACAGACAGACAGACAGACAGACAGACAGACAGACAAAAAAAAATTTAATCAAATTTTTGGGTTCGGTGTCGGTCTAGTAACACCCCCTGCCATTTATTTTTTTGATATCTTCAATGTACAGAATTTTCATTTCTACAGATTTATTATAAGTATAAATAGATGTAAATGGTACACCACTGACTACCTGCTGTATTGTCGCTCCTTCTCCCTTGAATCCATCCAAAGGTTGTCTGTAAAAGATCGCTTTTAGCGATAAGACCGCCCATTGTGTCACCCTATGTAAAATGTCCTTTATGTCTGTAATTTGTATGGTGTACATAATAAAGAGTATACTATTCTATTAATATAATAAATATAATATAAAATAATGAAGTATGGCAATGTTGACGTGTTTGGCACTGAAAACGCTGCGTTGTGCCTCAACATTATGTGTGTTATTACGCCAGTTACTGGCATCCTCTGCAAAAGGTTTACGTTGCAGTTTTAAATTGACCTTACATAGCCTGATAAAATACACATACATAGTTGTTAGTATGTTTTGTCACGGTCAACGAGAATAGTATTATATTTATTATACCTATTGTATGCGAATAATAATATTTATTTTTTAATAATTATTTTAATTATTCCAAAAACAGTGTTACAGATTATTTTTACACCAGTTATTGATAATAAGCAAATACTATGCAATACAATACAGTACTTAACTTTAGTGGCAAAAGATGTCTTTGGTGCTTCGTTTTTTGCCACCGAGAACCATGAAAACGATATCCATGATGGAATAATTGAAAATATTCGCAGCCGCCATCTTGGATTATATTTTGACCTCACTATCGACTTGAACCTTCGAAAACTATGAAAACAACACCCATGACGAAAAATGCGAAAATTTTCACAGCCGCCATCTTGGATTTTAATTTTGACCAAATTCAAACTTTCTCTCTCTCTCTCTATCAAGTGAGCTTTTTAATAACTTGCTTCGTTCATATGTGTTTCTAGCTACAAATGAGTCATTATTTTTTTAAGACCACAATTGCCGGTTTAGCAAAATTTTTGACTACTACTACTTAGCCTTGTTTCACCAAAATTTAAATAAAAAATAAAAAACAGTTCTTTATATAAAAATTTCCTTAGGAAATTTGACTTATAACAACTGTTTAATACGTAACCGGTGTTTGAATGTTGGTGAACACAGGCCTTAGGTATCTAGAACTTAAGAAAAGTGTAAGTCTTACCAAACATCCTGTGAGGTCCTGGTGTTTCATCTAAAGACTGGTACGTTCCTGTTTTGAAGTCGACGTTCATACGAATGGTGTAGTTCAGCTGGGCGGGCCACGTCTCGCCCGACATATTCTGACAAAAAAACGGTTCATTTACTAAAAATAAACGGGTTAGAGCGATTTGGACTCTCAACTGAAGTAGTTCCAAACCACCGTATAATATTTAAAAATATGTTCAGAAAAAAAAATACGTTAGTAAAAAGAAAACATTTCCTTTATGACTCTCTTTTATTTTTAGTATTTGTTGTATTACGTTCGAATTAGTACACACTATGAAAGTGTCTACATATTACGGCCCTGTGACAGACAAACGGACGGACAGACGGACCCATAGTTTACCCTTATAAATTGGGTTCCGTTGGCACCCTTTGGGTAAAGACCCTAAAAACGAACACGGTAACATCTACTTTTACAACTGCAATAAAGGCTCTTAAGTAAAAAAAAAACAAAGTTACCTCCAAAACTTCAAATTAGATCATGAAACATTAACTGAACTAAATATAAAGCAGATACTAAATTACCATTATTTTCACTGTAAAAAGAAATTACCTAAACTATCGGCACTTTGGAGCCGACAGCACCCCACTCAGTCTCGCCCTCAGTCAGTCCGCGAGCAGTATGGTGCGAGATAACAAGTGAAATTGACCTATAGGCGCTTAATATGGCACAATCGCGTTTCTAAAAGAAATTGACACTGATATGTGTGCTGTGATGGGACGTCGTTCTACAGAGCCGATTTTCTTAAATTCGATGTGCTATATCTACAGTCACGTGCTCTACTTACTTGAAAAATGATGAAAGCCTCCGAGATTTTCATTTTAGTCGAGAAATCAGACAGCCCAGATAGATTCGATAACGGAAAATAGCCTTTTTCTGAGTGACCTGTGGCAATAAAATAAAGTGATGTATTAAATGTAACACGTTAAAGCGACTAAAAAAGGTATAATTGCCTTATATGGCAGATGTGAGTGGAAAGAAGGACATTGACAGTGAGAAAAGACCCTTATTGGTGGTGTCCTTCAGAAAGGTCAGGTGCGCAATACTCGCAACCGGCGTGCGTGTATGACCAGCATCCTAATTGCGTAAAACACGAACAATCATAATCTGAATAATTTTGAAGGAGATTTCTAATCCATTGCTTCATATGTACGAAAAATTTGTCTGCTCAACAACTTATCGCAATGAATGTTGTTGATCTGTCAAAATGAAACAAATTGTGATTGAAAGTGTGTAACGGCAATTACGGTGCTGGTCTTACATGTGCGTCGGTTGCGAGTACTAATGCACGTGACCATTTTGAAGGATATCATAAATGAGGTGTATGTCCTAGTTAGGCCGTTACCGCACGACGATTCCACCTACATCCGTTTACGTCACGTATTTTCGTTACGTATAATTAAACTTGTTGTTAACAGTCACAGTAAAGGTTAACATAGCCAAAAACTCGTCATGTCCTTTTCCAAAATCATCAGAAACTGACAGATTCTGACAGATCCGAGCGTAAAGCCCCATTTATACGGTGCAAGTTTTCTGGAACGATTTTAACAGAACGCTAAGCGAAAACGAAGTAATAGCGCGGGCGGGCGATGGGATGCGACGCGGTGCATCTAGAGACAGACGAATTTTCACGCGAAGTCGCGGGCAGAACCTAGTACACAATATTTTAAGTTATGTGTAGTGTTCATAGTTTATACTAGTGATGGATTAAATAAGCATTCGCATTCATTGTTAGCATGCGAATGCTCATTTAGCATTTAGCAAATGAAATGTAGTTGCGAAATTCTGTGAAGTGCGAATTTCACGTGAGTGCTGCGAACTTGCGAAGAATTATGTTAAGCAATTATGTATTTAATTATTACCTTATTGTCTTTCATTTGCTCGTACTTAGGGTCCTGTATTGATTGAAGGCGAACGCGCTTTTTAATTCGCATATTCACATTATTCACATAGGTACTTCATTGTTATCAATTATCGTCATATTAGCTAATAGCATAGCAATAGCAATTAGCATGCTAAGACTAAAGAATTCACATGCTAATGAAATTAATCCGAAATCGCATTAATTGCCATCACTAGTTTATACTACTATCAAGTCTGTTGACTGGCTACTGCTACTGGCTCCTAACTACACCGTGGAATAGTAGATACGTCGACGTGAGTAATTCCATAACAGAGAATCAATAGATTGGCACTGACAACTGTGATGCCACCAAATGCATATGCCTTGTTGGTCTAGTCTACATCTGGCTAACATACGTACGCGCTCTTTTACGTCTGTGGTTCATGAGGCGGCTTATATTTCTGGGATCTGTTAAGAAAAAAAAGTTATTTGGCCTTTTTTTTTAAAGAAATACTCAGTAGCAACCAGGAGTTAGGAAGTTGGTGGTATGAGTATAACAGCCCCGTGCCTCGAAGAGCATGTAAAGCCGACGGTCTCTCTCTGGTCGTGTCGGATTGCCGGCGCCGCCGACCTGCCTACGAACTATAAGAGGATGAGGGAAGAGAGTGCACCTTGTGTTTGCGCAACACTTTGGGCACTATAATGCACGTGTGACATTGAAAGTTCTTCAAACTAGCAAGTTATTCGTTTTATTATGTATATCTTTTCTAAATAATGTCCATTTACCACTGAGAAAAGCATGTCCAATCGTCCTTAGGGGTCTCTTCGACGGCATTTTAATTAACCAATCGTTTGAAGAGGGAACCTTTCCCAATCAACTTAAAAACACACTGATAACTATCGCCCTATCGCGCTGTTACCAACTGCGTCTAAACTCTTTGAGAAGGCTATGTGACCGCGTATACTCTTTTTGCGAAAGATATAAAATACTTGACGACCAAAACGGTTTCTGTAAAAACAGGTCTATAACGTTAGCTCTAAATATTATCTACAGATTTATTATAAAACTAGCTGCTGCCCGCGGCTTCGCCCGCGTGAGTGTCGGAAATTACCCCATACATCCCCATGGGTTTTAAGTATAAATATCGAGTTAATCGGACAGCGCGTTAAAATTCTTCCATACAAACACTGACACCCCCCAACCCCCCTTTGGGGGGTAATTTAGAAAAACAAAAAACTACAAACTTTATAATTTATTTAGATAACTATTCGTGCGAAGTTTCATGTTTATTACCTCAAGGAATAAGATTTTTCATACAAACTTTCATCCCTTATTTTACCCCCTTAGGGGTTGAATTTCGAAAAATCCTGATACACGTTATTCTTAATTTTTGGGTTTAAGTATAAATATTGAGTTTCGAGTTAATCGGACAGCGCGTTAAAATTCTTCCATACAAACTTTGACACCCCCCAACCGTAGGATAGGATACTTTTCCGGGATAAAAAGTACCCAGTGTGGTGCCCAGGATATCAAAGAATAATTATAGTGTGTAAGTGTCATCGTAATCGAACCGGTAGTTTCTGTCTGTCTGTCTGTCTGTTTGTTCAGGCATCACGCAAAAACTACCGGTTCGATTACAATGAAACTTGGTATAATTATTATTTAATATCCTGGGCACCACACTGGGTACTTTTTATCCCGGAAAAGTATATACAATAAAAAACAAACTTAATTATTTTGCGGTTCGATCCCTAGACCCGATTACTGTACCAACCGCAAATAATAAATTTGTCGTAGGTTACGTCACCCGCAGTGGAGTTCACTAAGGGGCGCTGCACACGGCTAAGGTAGTATAGGTAATATTTTATCTTAAGATACAATATCGCTCGCCATACAATTCAAATACGCCTCATAGGAATACGAGGAAAACCTGCAGACAATTTTCAATTTGCCGCCAAATCGTAAAAAAATGACAAATGAATAAAATACATACACAATAATATTGGCAAAGAGTTCCATTTTCAAAATGTGAATTTCTTTTTCTATTTTATCGTTCAAGACAAGACAAAACAGTAGGTACAGTGGCCAGTTCTAAAAACTTTCAGTGTCGGCCTCGTATTGTGAGCGCTACCGCTACCCGCACTTATTACCGGAACATTTATGGCGTAGGTGCTACATAAGAAAATAATCAGTTATTTATTTCAGTATAAAAGCAAGCGCCGTATGTTCAATTTTGAAACTGATTCCAAATTCGCTTGAGTGTTCGAATGCAACCGGTTTTTTTTTCGCAACACCGGCGGGCATGTATTACCAGAAAGGAGTTTGTAAGGATCGTAGCAGGTGGCGTTCTGTAGTTTCGGCCTACACCCATATGTGTTTGTGTGTGTGTACTTCCGATTGAATGAAATTTGGTTCACCTGACCAGTCAAAGTGGGGATCTCGTTTCATCCTCTCCGTTAGTTACCTGGGGTGTAGTTCCGCCGCTTCAGGTTCAGTTTAGCGCCCACGTCATCCATCAGCGAATTTGTGAGCATTGTTTCGGGGTAGTACATGATCCAATATGGCGGAGGTATGTAATCCCCTTCGAGCGGTATTATATCCTGCGGAAGAGAGTTATTTTTGAGATTGTTTACCATCAAAGGTTCTTTCGTAGATCTTAGACTAAGTTTCAAACTTCCTGGTAACTGAATGTTCAATCAAATACAAACAAAAGGAACATTTAAAGAATATATTTTCAACATTGCTAGTATACCTATTTAGTGCTTTGTGTGTAATTCAGCACATGGTTTTAGGCCCACCACTCCACCACACCAAAAGAACACTGATGACGAAAATATTTACCGGCCGAGAATCATATTTATATCAACATATAACCTGATACTGACCTGCAAATTGCAAAAAATGTAAGCAAATTTGAATTTCGCGGGCTACCCTGACTCTTCCACCTTAAGGCCGTCCGCTGCGTGCGGTGCACGGAGCGGGCACCCGCGCGGCGTGCTGTTTTCTATGGGCGGCGTGCGACGGGAGACCCGCCTCACGCAGCGCTGCTCTAAGGATGATAATAGAAAACAGCACGCCGCGCGGACGTCCGCTCCGTGCACCCGCTTACCGCAGCGGACGGCCCTCTAAGAAAAGATATTTATTCACATGCCTTTTGAGGTCACTTCCGGCATTTTCGAATACGATGCGTTTTGAGTTTGCGTTCCGTTCCACCAAAAAACATAGCATAAAATAATTAATTGTAAAATAAGTAACGCATTAAAAAATTACAAATAAATTGGAATTTGTTTCTTCACTCCTGTATAATGTATAATATTTAAATAATGAATAAATGAATAAGTTTTGAATTACGTGCATATTATTATCAACGTTGGTGGGTCTTTAATCTTGTAATAACCTAGCACTTATTCCAGAAATTACTTACACAGTGACAACATCAAGAATCATGAACATACACACTGGGCTCACAATCTATGTAGGTATAATTATTACGAGCAGTGATGCACCAGCTCCTTGTTAATTACTAATTGCCGGAATTACGAGAAGTCTATACTTAGCTTGTGCGTCATGACTCATGCTTGAGTTTTAACAATCAAGCAATTGAAAGTCAACAAGACATTACTATCGCCTGGATACTTATCTCCTATATATGTATATTTTAGTCTGTGCTTAACTCTCTCGTTAACTATTGACGAGCTAACTTGTTGATGTTGAAAAATTACTGTTTCGCTCTATCTCTCTCTAACACGGAAAGGATACATATGCAGTTAGACAAAACCCTTCCTTATTTAATGATTAGGTATAAAAATATATTTTGTTGTTCAGATCTCGGCAAGTGGGTACAACGGTCCCATTGCTTTATGCCAAAAACTTTTCTACCGAGGACCACTGGCGCCGAGCTATTTGCTGCATGCGTAGCCTAGTACCTCAGAGGGGAGTGGTATAAAACCTTTTTCTACGGTAGTAACCGTAGAAAACGGTTTTATACCATTCATTCATAAACAGGAATAAATTTTATCCGCGGAATAAGAGGATAAGATCAATTCGTAATTCATCTTCCCACTCACAATCATATACGTCTGAGCGCAATATTTATAAACAGTTTTGGAATGCAATAGATTATTAATGATAAATAAATTAAACACCTACTTAGTTATATTGCAGAGTGAAAAAAAGATGCTTAGTGGAGAGAGAGAGTACCAAATATTGTAGATAGTAAATATTTGTGTCCTTTAAAATAAAATAACTGCCTTCTTCAGCCAGGTTTTAAACCTATCCTATAATAATTGGTGCATTTTAGCATGGCAACAGAGGTGATAAAAATAACCTAATGTTAGAATTAGCGAATGTGACATCATAATTATTGAATCAATGATATTCTAATAAACAGATATGTTATACACGTACAAAACAACAGAAAAAAGTGTTCCCCGCCGAGCGGCACACTCGTAAGCGTGTGTGGCTCAGACTAAAAGCAATATTTCCCAATTGGGTACTTTTCTAGTCTTCACTTTTTGCGCGCTCATAACATATCTGTTTACTAAAACATCATTGTATTGAATGGAGAAAAACTCGAATCTATTAATCAACTCGGCCACTTATGCTGTTAGACAGTTAACAGATGCAGAAACTGTGCGTTTGGCCTATTTTATTTAGTCACTTCCACAGCATTATGTGATAAGGCATTTTACAGTGGGGTGGTTTGCTGACATCAAATCCATATTTATTCTGCAAAAGAAAGCTGTCAGAGCCATTTATAATCTACGTCACCGCGAATCTCTTAGGGTGGATTCGACCAAACAGAAATAAATTTTATCCGTGGAATAAGATTTACTTGTGGCAGTTTTCGTATGTAGGAACTTGTAAAAAATTCAAAATTTATTCGGAAGTGAAGGCTTATTCTGTGGATAAAATTTATTCCTGTTTGGTCGAATCCGCCCTTAGGGAACTATTTAAAAGAGTAATTATGACGGTACCTTACCAATTAATTTATATGAAACTATTATATATATATTATGTAAGAAAAAATCTACGTCTGTGATACTGACATAATTTTAATACTTAAGTACTAGAAATAAAGATAAAACAGATCAACCATTTTTCAGAGTATCTAAAGTAGTATATACTTTCATAGTAGTGTGTTAAATGTTACAAGAAGAGACTTTGTCATATATATTACAATTAAATGAAAGAAAATTTTAAATTCTTATTAAAAGTACCTACACTTTGTAAACTAGCATATTACAAATTACAGGATTATATCCAAGTTAAGAATGCTCGGAAACATGCTGGTCCAGCTCCATAGGACAATTCTAGACTCTAGACAAAATCAATCTGGTTGCTAATTTAACCGTTTATAATATATTATTTCTATGAAAATCGTCTACTTTTACAATGTTTGTAAATATGTGAGAACCATGTATCTATGACATAATTTATGTACCTATCTGTCATTGCTTCATTGTTCATTCTTTTTACCTGTGATGTAGTAATTTTATTCTAGGTGCATCATCTTCACATATTATTAATGTATACAATATATTGTAAAACATTTTTAAGAGAGTAACGTTGGAGCTTCTTGCCCATTCTTCTCCATACGATACTACCTTTTGGAAGGGGCGAATAGAATTAATTATATTTTTCTGTAAATTTTGAATGCCGCGTACGACGTCAAGACGTTGACGTCAACGTGTGAAAGAAACCACAACAGTACATTTCTATAGTAAGCATCGTGACGAGGCATACGGCGGCGGCGTGACGCTGTAAGCGGCCGACGGCGTTGATAGTAGAACATAGCCTAATTAAGACAGTCCTCCAAAACGCCCGCCCTTCACCGAGGGCTGCCAACCCTAGATGAACCTCCGGATTTGAATGATGCATCTCCGGGCTACGGGTTAACATCGTATATCTCCGTGTTAGACTGGGTGGGGGCGAAGCCCTAAGTCCTATCGCTCGCTCCGCTTCTGTTCGGGATTTAATGTGGGTTCAGTTATTGAAGACAGCAAAATCTTTCTTCAATACCGATCAATTTTTTCTATCCCCATTAGTAACGATTTTCCTGATTGGAACCTTATTAACAGATGAGCAAAACTATTTATCAGTCGTTATGGTGAAATAGAAGTTAATAGTAAAAATAAATTATGATTGAATCAAGCTGAACCTGGAGTGGTACAGGTGGTACTGTATAAGTAGTACCTACCTAGTTCCGATCTTTTTTTAATAAACATCATTATGAAATTACTGTTTACTTTTTTATTATTTTCCTCAAATCTCCGGGTCTGGCATTTTTTAATGTTGGCAGCCCTACCTTCACCACTTCTTAATGCTCTAGCTGGGCAGGAAATTGTAAGTTGTACAAACAACCAAAGCTATGGAAGTGCGGAGTCTCCTAACACAGGCGTCATTATGCTTTAAAGGAGGCTCCAATCTTATACTAATGTAAACTTGTTTGTACAGAAATAAACATTTTGTACTGGTATTTGTATTTTGTAGATATCGTTTATCATAAGTGAAAACTGTTGAATAACACGGATTAAAACATGGATTCAGAACTTAAACAGACTTTTCCGTTTTTGAAATGAATAACGCTAGAATCTTGGGTCAATGACCGCTATTACTAAAGGCTGCGTTATGATCGTGAACAGTGGCTGCTTATGTTGACTGGATCGCACCTGCTGACCCCCGCCCCCCTTAGTCCTTCAGTGGCTGGATCGCACCTGCCGACCCCCGCCCCCCGCCCCCCTTAGTCCCTCAGTGGGTGGGACACAGGCCTCCTCTCTGAGAGGGAGTGAACCTGTACTGCCACTCGGGCCCAGTACGGGTTGGTAGATGTCACATGTCTTCGAATTTTTGGTTCTAGCCCATGCTGGTTTCTTTACGATGTTTTCCTTCACGGTTTTGAGAGCAGTGGTGATATAATAATTTACACAAAGTGCTTGCCTGGGAACCTACGACTTAAAAGTCGCAGGCGTTTTCAATGGGCCACAACTGCTCGGCTGACCATGGTTTGGTTATTTATCAGCCTCGTTGGTCACATGGTTGCAAGCGTGACTGCTGAGCCTGGGTTCGATTCCCAGGTCGGGCAGTGTTATTTGGATTTTTTTAACACCAGCCGACAAGTTGGTGGTGTGACAACCCTGAAGCCGTTGATCCTGCGCCTGCTCTCTACGCGGTTTTGTTGGGTTACCGACCCATCGGACTATAAGAGTGAGGGAAGAGGGACTGCACCTGTGTCGATATTATAGCGCACATACTTGTGCACTATAATATCGCCTGAGTAATTGGCTTCTCCTTTAAGATTGGCCACCGTGATCAAAATTCAGTCGAGAGGTTTATTATTATTGATTTTTAATGCGGTTTTCAAGTTACAGCTACGTATATGAATAAGTAATCCAGCATTGCACATGTAAGCGTGCACGCCCTTTATGGCTTGAGGTTTTTATTATGTAGGTATTGAGTTCTCTTAGTTTTTTATTTATGCTTGAGTTTAGTTTCATAATAACCAATATAGTGTGCTAGCTGCCATGTGGCAAAGAATTCAACTTAAGTAAGTCATTATTCAATTTTAATTACTTTGCATAATATGCATAGGCATATACTATTGCAGGGGTTTAAGTCGCAGTAAAGATGGTCACAAATTGATGTAAAAAAAAGGATATATTTCACCATTTTATTAGTAATATTCACAAATTAATCAAAACAGCAAAAAAAAATTCTGCAATTTGTGAAGCGATGTCAAATTTGAGAATGCACCATAAGAGGGAGGTCGGAGCTTTTCAATACTAGCCGGGTACTAAAGGAAAAGAGCTATTCTCTACTGCGAAGATGCCTAGTTGTAATTATGATGAAGAAACATATATATCACAGAAATAATAAATAATAAATTAACAATCTGGCTGCGGAAATTAACACTAAATAAGTATAATTAAAGGAATTATAAATTGCTCTATTAACATTACTTAATGCCATTTATTTACTCATAATATTTAGGACTTGATTTAACTATATGAAAAAAAATACAGACAGACTCGTTATTAAAAATATTTGTTTAAAGAAGATTCTGCCAAATAAGTTTCGGAACATCAAGATTCTGCCAAATAGACGGAAACCGTTAAAAACTCATGCTTAAAATGATTTTCTTTGATTCTATAGTAAATTCAACAGCATTTTTCAGGGGTGGGGTGATGGATAGATAGAATACTCTTAAGCAAAAGCAAATAAACTCGATAAGTAGTATGAATTCTCATGATAAAACTTGTTAGCTTGGTATGCGCGCTCAATTCATCAATACTGCATTGTTTCATGGGGTAATTTTAACACTTGAATAATTAATTTAGTTACATAAGCTCCTGGTGTTAATTACTTCATTGGTTTATTATTTATTTATTAGTCAGATAACACAAATAAATAATAATAATAATTTACCACCCTACACTTATCAGCTTATCGCTTCAGAAAGCTGCAATCTTGAATACCTGCAGGATTGCTAGAACATTTCTGCAGAATGACAACGATACATCAATCATCACCTCACACAGGAGTGCAGCAACCACCGCATGAATAGTCTTATGGACAGATACACTCACCATCACAAAATCGGAACACACCATCATCTCATCCTACTCTAACCAATTTCCAGGGGTAGCACTTGGCGTCGGCCTGTACTACCCCTAAATCCGGCGCAACGCCGTACGTAAACGTATAAAAAACAAATAATAAACCTAAATTTTGAGCTTCGAATGGGGGGAACAGGGAGGGGCAGATGCCTCACGATGGGTACGCCAATGGTAATAGACATGTTTGATTGTGAATTCAGGTAATTATATATTTTTTACTTTTTAATAGTAGGTTGTTATAAATGACTGTGTTGTAAGGAAAACATTCAATGCTACAAACTCACCGTGTTGGCCACTGGGTCTCTCAAAGCTGTGTCCGTCGGAGGTGATTTTAACTTATCTTTTATGGTAAACATTAATATGAAAAACATTAGAGGAGCCACACAATCCACAATTGTGTGCATAAATCTTCGTACCCTAACCACCGCATGTTTCCACATCAAAACTGACAATACTCTTATATTCATTATCACTAAAATCACGAAATATCTATTTCACAACGATTTAATTCGACTGCACCACAAATAAACACAAATTTTCATATATGAGACATCACAATGGTTTGTGTATACCCGAAGTTTAAACATAAGTTATTATTATTCGCACGCATAATTGTTTGAAATTGACAGTATAAACATACATATCAGACAGTTTAGGTTCGTGTAGAGTTTACGAACAATTTATTGAACATTTTATGAAAATTCCTCAAAATCAAGTGTTTTAATTTTCCAAAAACATTCAAGTGAAATGTCAAATTATTGAGATTGTGTGACGTTGACATAGGTTGCGTTCCGAGTTACGCTGTAATCAATTTAAGCATGCCAATACTCGTTCCGAATTACCGTGAGCGCGATAACGATGTCCGTGATCGTCATAAATGACGTCATGACATGCGATGTCTTGCGTCCATGCCTTAAATTAATATCACCGTGAGCGCTATCAAAAGTGACAGTTAATTATGCTGTTTTGATTTGAGTCGCATCAAGGGGTTTATTGATAAACGTTGCGTAGTAATAGGTGACTGTCAAACATTAAAAATATATGGTTAAACAGTCGCTAATCATAACAACGTTTTTAAATAAACCCCCCTATGTTTAAACTAACGTGGTATTTTCGAATTTGTGCTTCTGGCTACAGTTACCACCTAACCAAAGAAGAAGTAAAAGAAATTTCAGGTGTATGTATAAGTATTTTCTATGCCTAGATAATATGGAGACTCCTCGACATGTAATGTAGGCCAAAAAGATAAGAAAAAAACAAAAAAAAAGCATTCAGTTAAACGCGTTTTCAGTAGTTAAAACCTTAAAACTAGTTTTTACTAGATGCCTTTGGTAACACTAGAATTTTCTACTGATCTAAGTTAAATATCAGTTAAAACTAGTTCTAACTACATAAAATAAAACTAATCTAACGTAACCATGTCGGATCCGCGGTCAGTGGATGCCAAACGGGGCACTAAGAAAAAAAGCTCCTAGACCCTAATTCTGAAAAAATAACTACGAAGGCCTTCTAACTAACAACACAAAACAGAGTCGTTTTACGTTTAGTTTCACTTAACGGCAATAGTAGGTATTTATTATAAGTGTTAATTCAATGACACTCATTTAAATCAGCAAAATATAGATAGTTTTTATGCATATTTAATTATATGACATATAATGAAATATGCATAAAAAGTATCTAAATCACTCAATATACGTATTTATTTCCTTATTAATATGAAGCAAAACAGTTTAGTGCATTGACATTACTTAAAAAGAAACGTTCAATGAAGACAAAATGTCAAAAGTGAACAATTATTGCAATATTTTTACGATTTTGTTTTATTTTTTTCTCGTAAACCATTTGTCGCCGCAACGAAAAAAACTAAAAATTAAAACGTTGTGTGGAGGCTTCTAATAACATGATCTTTCTGTAAAAAAAATATGGACTCCCAACTCGATGGACGGTAATCTAAAGTTAAGCCACTAGATGTCTAGTACTCAATGTTAAAACTAGTTGTAACTAAAAATAAAACATGAATATCAGTAAATTTTAGTTGCAACTGGAAAATTCTAGGATGAAAAACAGGTATCCAGTAAAAACTAGTTTTAGCTAGTGAAAACGTGTTCGAATTAAAAACGGGTTTTAACTATAACATATACACAAAGAATCCATCTTGCGTAAGGTTTAGGGCTGGGACTGTAAGCGCGTTCATGAGCGTTCCGAATATTGTTGACAGCAATGACAGCTCTTAGCTGTCATAATCGTGATACCTAAATCGGAACGCAAAGTATTGATGTGAGTGCGCCGTCACTGATGATTAAAGATGCTACACTACCACTCCCCAAAATCATTTTTAATATAAAGGGACTTCTGCTATGGCATGCGACACAATAAAATGCAATTCAGGTCGCGCAACTCTAATTACCTAGTTATATTCACCTAGAAGTTCCCTTTCGTACTACGTGTACCTGCTTGTAGCTTCATACCTAAAATGCGGAGTGAACAATCTGTATTCATCTGTGGCGCTTTGAGCCATATAATAGTAGTCTATAGATGCTGTGATCGACTATGGCGTAATTCGGAATGCGGCCTCAGTTGACACCACTGACAAGCAGGGCTGGGCAACATTATATTGTAGAATTAAAATAAACTCTAAGTTTAGTCCTGACGGAGGCTACAGAACCAGCAAAGATATCAATTTCACCACGAATGGAGTTGGCAAGAGAAAGCATGCGGCAAGTGGGTGAAAAATTTCCAATATTAGTTCGACTAGGACTCCTAGTCGAACGAATATTGGTAATTTTTCGTTTAATTTAGCGACCAGTTTATCGATGGTATAAAATGTAATGCCTACGAAATGTATGGGAAAAGTTTTTTTGCGATTTCTGACTTTTCTAGTACTCAAAGCTCAGTTCGTCCAATAGAAGTTTTTGATCCTTATAAGAAACAGGATTGATTGGCATCAAAAAAAGTTTTTTAACGGCCCATTTTCTTGCTGACGGTACATTTTTTTCAAAATCTGTGATGCAGATCAAATTTTCTCAAAAAGTTAAGGACAGTCTCCCAAGACCATTTTCCAAGACACATAAGCGTGGTATAAGAACCTTTTTTGAACGCGCTCTATTCGATCAGAGTGCACGTGGTAAAATGGGTTCCACACCGTACTACACTGCTCCAAAATAGTAAATATAAAAAAAGCAAATGTAAATACCTAGTCTGAATTGGTTCTTTAAATAATTTCATTTCCCAAACTAGTTAACCCATAGAAATATAAATAGCAGTTCCCGTTGGTCCCACCAGTGGGACGACGGACGAACAAGAATACCTACACGAATTTTATGAGGTCTAGTGTGTATTTAATGGCATCTTGGTTGAAGTTTGATAGGGAAAATTTGATATCAACGCGGGCGACGTTAAGTCTGTTTTCATTAAAGTAGGTACTTATTAGTTAGCGTGTTTCACGTAACAAATAGGAAAACACTAATTAGTTCACATTATGTACAATTTTATTAAATTTGCACACAATTTATTATATATAATAGTAATTTCAATTTATTTTCTAAGAAAAGGCACCATCCAAATTAAACGGATAAAACCCGCGCTCTTCCCCTGCCGTAGACAATAATTAACCAAGCCAGTGCATAGACAAGCCGGACGGGGAATGATGTAGATATGCACATTTTGGTCATACACAGTACCTACTATACTATACACAAAGACACTGCTACATGGACTTTTTGACGCTCGTATGACGTTAAAAAGGGCGCGCGGGTTGGGAGAAATAAGTGCATTTGTTTTGTGAAATGTCAGTTCAAATGTACCTACTCAAAAAACAAGACGGCGTCGTTAGGCCATGCGCCACAATAACCTTTTCTCTGTTATGGCACAGATGTGGCTTTATCGCGTCAATCTGACACAGGTTTACAGGCGTCGGAGTCTCAGGGTCGGGCCCAGTGATTAAGGTGAGGATCACAGGGACGGGTGTAGTGATTCAGGACAGGGTCACAGGGTTGGCTCATGTCCTTCCTCTTCCTCATCTTCTTCGTCTTCGGCCTTCTTCTCTTCGACAACTTGTACGACCTGGAGGTAAAGAAGTTAAGTGATTTTTCAGTTTGGGCGCCGGCGGCAGGTTTATTTTCAGGGGTGTGCAGCTTTACGAAGCGAGCTCGATTGTTTTTGCAGATCACCTCGGATATTTTCTCTTCTCTCTTCATCATCTTGTTGAATGGTATAAAGTTACTCCTCGATGAATGGACAAAAGATAACCTATACCTTGCCCATTTATCAAGGAGTAACTTTGTCAACATATGCAGAAAAGCTTAAGAGAAGAAGAATGTAGGATTCAAGAGCGAGTGAAGCGAGCTTGATAATTCTTGCATTTCACCTCGAATGGGATACGTTTTATTGTGTCCATTCATAGCATCGATATTCATAGAGAAAGAGGACTCAGGTCGATGGACCTATATTTGGCTAATGCATTGTCCCGCAACCGCATCATGAGCTGGATAGTGTCCGTAATCCAGGGTTAATACAAAGAAGCTTTAAGAATTAAGAAGCAAGCACGATAATGTTAGCACCCCGCCTGGGAGCAATTAGATTTTCGTAAATTTATAGGAGTTCGCTACTTTGCCGACTAAAGGCTCGTAAACATGCTTTAGAATTGAGATTGCAGAAAATTAACTATTCCGCTGAGTCATAAAAAACCCTGTAAGAAATCGATACGTATGTTTTACCTCTCAACGAGGCATCCTCAGGATGACGATTAACTTGTCGCGAACCCGAACATGACGTGTTAACACGCCGAGTGCTGGGCGCTGTGATGCGCTGGGCTCAGCGTCTAGCACCTATTGTATTTTATAATGGATTTCCGCCAAGTCACATCATCATCTTTTTTATGTTCTCGTGTATAGATATCGATACCAATCACGTTTGCAGAGTTACGCTGTATAATTTAATTTGACGCTGTAAATGAAATTCTGTTCGTTGGTAAGCGCATCACTTGGAGAACGGCTGGACCGATTTGGCTATTTCTTGTTGTAAAATGTTAGTCCGAATTAGGTTTTTTTATGAAAATAAAATTTGGAAAAGTTTTTGAAAAACTGAACTGTCTGTGTCTTTCTTTCTATTGCATTTTTAAATTTTGCAAGGACAATGTCTGTCGGGTCATCTATTATAGTAATTAATAATTTTATTACCTCTGGAACCGCTTCCTGGGGCAGCTCAGTTATCTGTAATTACAAATTATTTATGTACATTTTTTACTTTTTGGTTTTGCATGAGTCCATGACTAGGGAGCTTCGTTTGCCCAGTAGTTCAGGTCGAGTTAAGTCATAGATTACTACAGATGTTTCACTTCGCAAAATCATTTAAATAAAAAGCGACTCTTGCTACGACACAATAAAGTGGAATTCAGGTTGCACAGCGCCAATTACTTAGCTTCATGCCTAAAATGCGGAGTGAACCATCTGTAGTTATAGCTGTGGATAAGTGTAAAATTGTGTTGTTCCGTCAGAATTTCCACGAAGTGACATCCCGGTTCAAGAGCCTCGCTCCGTATCACATGGCAGTTCCTGGGATTTAAATGTAGCTGTAGTAGGCACTATTTACATACAGGCTGACTCTGAAAACATGCGACAATGCCTGTATACACCTCTGCCCAACGCTTCGGGAAACGCAAGCGTTATTTTAAGGAGAGAGACACCAGGTATGTCCTAACTGGTGCCACAAGGATGAGACCCCTCGTCTCATCCTTGTGCGGATGGTGACTACTGGATGGGTTTAGTGAAGTAAAAATCCCACACAAAGGTCAGGTGCCTAGTACTCGCAACCGGCGTGCGTGTATGACCCGAAGGCCAATTCTCGTATTTAAAAAAACTTCACATTGCAATCTGTCAAACTTGTCAAAAATGGTGGTAAATTAATTTGTATAATGACAGATTGCGAATGAGATGCCTCTCAGGTGTATAAACGTGGAAGAACCAAAAGGAGTATGTAAGAATCTTAGCCAGGTGGCATTCTGTAATTTCCTGCCCCCATGGGAAGAAGGCATTTATTTATAAAGAAGGTACGGTCAGTATCACAAGTCCATTAACACTGTCACTTTTTACATAACATCACAATTTAAACAAAATGGTTCAATAAACTGTTTTTACCTTTTAATTAAAATAATAGCTCAGAGATAATATTTTTTAAATTTTACTTTGTGTAATTCCAATATTTTGCTCAATAATTAAGATTAAAAAAATGAAGTGTTAATCGACTTTTGTTGCTGACTGCACGAGTCGTTGTAGCCTTCTCTACCTCTTCCTCTTCCTTAATGCTCTCTTCTTCAACGAATTCGTCGCCGTATCCCACCGGGAACATGGCCAGGCACTCCCTCTCGCCAGCGGCGATGTCAGAGCTGATGTACACGGGGTTAAGGCAGGCTAGTTGTAAGAGAGCCAAGCTTCGTTTTCGGGACACCATGAGAGCTAGACGGTCATAACTGGGAACAAGAAGTTTTAAGTAAGAAGTGAAGTATTCACGATCGACGTAAACGTAAAAGTCATAATAATGTAACTTTTATCTCGGTGCGGTAAGGTATAAATTAGAATGCCGTACTGCCGTGCTGTCATGTCAGTCATTTTAATTTATATTATATCTATAATTAATAATAATACCCCACCGCCGTATCTCTACGTTGACCTCGTGGTGGGTGGGACTTGCGCGCTCCTGAACTCTAGGTCTGTGCCGGTACAGTTTACTTTGCCGAAACGGGTCTAGGGTGAGGAGTCAGACCAAGAGAGAGATACAGGAACTCGCAGGGCAGCATGTGGCGAGCTGTTGGGCAGTAGCGACCCCACGGAGGTCCCTATCTCCCAGAGAAGTCTTATCTCACAGAATTGGCCCGACAAGACGAGCCCACCGCGCACTTGTAGCTTCATACCTAAAATGCGGAGTGCGCCTTCTGTATTCATCTGTGGCATGAGAAACTAATTGCTAGTAATGGGTAAGTGCTTTTGGGAAAACTGTAATTCACACAGGAAATGTAAAAAATCAACAATATTTTATGCTATTGTTACTTGTTATCCCACATTATATAAATAAATAAAAGTAAAGAAAGAAAATTAAATGAAACCTTGAAATAAAAATATAAATCCATAATTATTATGCATTTTATTTTATCCACCTTTTGGACTTCACTGCTCCTTAACCCCAGTGATAATGAAGATGAAATTCATGTAAACGTTATCTCATTATGGAGTACTAAATATTACGATAGATTTAATTTGTAGGTTTTACGTCCAGTGGCCATACAAAAATGGCGAAGGGCGAAGCTGCGGGAAAAAGCTAGTGATGTTATATGTTAGGAACAAAATTTTCGGCGGACTATGAACATACTATCTCCTCGGTCGTATAATTTTGTCGTACTGCTTGATGGTGTAAGCGACGTGTTCTGCCTTGTACGGGTCGTCGCCCACGAACACACCGATCTGCAAAACCAAGTATTTTTTAGCGTACCTAATTGAGGTTACCAGAGCTCATCTGGGAGTATTGGACGTTCAGTCAGGGAAATGTGTTGATGTTATAAGTTTTGACGTTGAGCGAGCACTGTAAGCGCGATTACGAGCGATCGACATTACTAATTCAGAACGCAAAATATTGTTGTGAGCGCTGTGAGCGATTATGGCCTAACTCGGAATGCGGCCTAGGTAATTTCTTTTTACGGGGAAAATAATGGTAATTAAAATAAAATAAAAAACACATAGTATCTGCTTTATAGAACAGTTAGTTCAGTAATTATGCAAAGTTTCATGATCTAATTTGAAGTATTTTTATAATACCAGCGGTTTATTGTTCAGTTTGGATTTTGGGTTAGAAAATCTTGTAGAATCATGTTTTCGTCACAAATAGTCCTTAACTATACCATTTATTTTAAAATGAATGCTGCAGTATTTTGTCTGACTCTTAAGCTGCGAAAATTTAAATATCGCCATAATATTTTGTTTAATGTTTTAATCAGTAGGTACTTTTTGTTGGGATTTTTTGTCTTCATTCTTTCGATAGGTATGTTACCAACCCAATAAAGCGTAAACTCACGTTCAAGATCTCGGATCTATAATTGTTGACTACTTCCATGACGTCATATCGTTTGTCTATGGGGAATATGACGAGTATATGAGGCGGCAGGAACTCAGTCTCTATGGTTTCTGCTAGCGCCAATACTTGCTGCAAATAAAATGAGAAAGTTACAGAACAGTACCTATAATTAAAAGTTTTTGTTTTAAAATTACAACATGCCAATTTTGCAAAACTTTGTTTTTTAAAATTCGTTTATTTACGTTATACGTCCGTGTTTGAGTCACAGAAATTTCAACTAAATTGTTTCAGTATATTCGGAGCAAATTAGCTGTGACAGAAGGACAGACACGAGTGATCCTATAATGGTTCCGTTTTTTCATTAGTACGTACGGAACCCTAAAATGTTCAAAAAGCCCGCATGAAAGTTTGTATGGAATTCCGTGAATTTTGCTAGATCGGCAACCGCATCGGGTGCTCGGCTTGTATTATGATAAAAATGTACCTTAGGGAAGAAGTAAGTGAGTCCACAGGCCTTGGCCAGCTCATTCGCCGGTGAGTACAGCCCGGGCACGAATAAGCCTCCAGCAGGGATGAAGTCTTCACCCTCCACCTCGATGTCAGAATGGAAAACATCTACTTCAACCACTTCCGCTGCAACTTCTTCGTGTGGAGGCTCTTCTCCAACTTCGCCCGCCTTGAAATTTTTTGTTGGTTGAAATAAAAATCTGCTGATCCATATAAAAGCGCCATATCTAATACAACCAGGAGGACCCAGACCACAAGAGATACAGAAACCTGCAGGGCAGCATGTGGCGAGCTGCTGGGCATTAGCGGCCCCACGGACTCTATGTCCCGGGAGAAGTCTTTCTCCCCACCTCTGCTCTGCTTGCCTTTATTGGCCGGCTGTAGTGAACACTGATGAGGAACAGAGCTCCCACCTCTTTCTTGCCCTTATTGGCCGGCTTGAGTGGAGATCCGAAAGAGCAAACGTGCTCGGAGGAAGGGAGTATTCCAGTAAGAGCTGGTACGGATCTTGATCATCTTCCGGGCTCTAAGATTGTTCTGATAGCCGTAGAATACCTCTCCACATCTCAAGCACCTCAGGATATGTTGCTCCCTGACGCTACATCACTATATGCTAGCGGCAGTTTCCAGGGGCCCATTATTGAGCCTGCAAGTCAACCCGTGCCATTTTATCCGTGTACTTAAAAAAACATTGATCAGGCAGGGGCCATAGTCCTTCCAGAGTTCCAGGTAACCTGTCCACTTTAGCCACCCAAACCCATAGTCCGATATCTTTTTTTCCATATCTGCAATAGTCCTACACCAACCGCAGGAGGTTGTGCTTGGGTACACTTGCATAGTAATACAGGGATAATCGCCGGTTGGGGCCTCATTTAATTAAAAACGTCTCCACGAGTTGGCTGACACTTGAGTCCCGAGAAATGTCAAAGACTAAAATCTAATATTTATTTTTTATTCATAATTCTATATGGCACTTCTTTAGGTCTTTAGCTATCCGAATATCAAAACATATTTAGCCTAGGTCTTAAGGGGGTGGCGTGAAAATTGATTCGCTGATAAAATGTATAATATTAACTCAGCTTGAGTTTATTGACTTGACAGTTGACGGTCGTCTTGTCATGCATGCCTGTGTGAGTCTCTTTTTAAAACTTGGTGTGTCAATATATTTTTTTATAATTTAAAAAATCGAGGTACCTACTATAATGAAGGTAAGTATGTTTGTTATTATATACATTTCCTTGATAAAATGGGTCTTATGAATATCACGTAAATAATATTTAGTCAAGAGATTCCTTTAGAAATAAGCACCCACCTTTGTCCACGGCTACATAATATATTATTACATATCGAACTAATATCGTATTGTATAGGATTCTCGTGCAATGAGAGGTCAGCTTATGCTGGAAATGATTTTTATATTTTTCTGTTCTTTCTTCTTGTTTGTTTATGCGTGTACAATAAATAAATAAATAACTACATTCGTTTTGTTAAAAAAACTGCGCCTCTCTCGGCGTCCTTAGCCTCTACGCACCTCTCCCGGCGTGGGCCCGGGCGCGGGCGTAGGCGTGGGTGTGGTTGCATCCGATACCTCGGTCCCGCCTTCTGTCACGTCTCCTTCATCGCCTACCTTCTGCTCGGCTCCTTCTTCACCTTCCTTCGGTTCTATTACTACCTCTATCTGTTCCACGACTGGTTCTGGATCTGCTGGTAACTAGAACATTTTAAATATTACTTAACTTTACTTTTTTTATAGATATGATATATTTAGAGATGAGGACTGCTTAGTAGAGACGTATGGAAGCAAAAAACATGTTGCGGCGAACTTAAATAAATGGGGATAATGAGCAAGAATGATGATGTGATTTTTAGACATTCCAAGACCACTACAGGCAGTAGAATAGCCTAAAGTACTGTGATGTTTGGATGGCTTTAAAGAATTTAAAAATAAGTTACACTAAAATGACACTTAGGAGTTTTTCAAACGAAAGACAGAAATTGATGGCCATCCCTGGAGTTCGAATCTAAACTGCGTGAAAAACTACTAGCCCAAATAAATGGTACAGTAGGCCACTCGACAAAACAAAACCCGAATACACTGGCCTCGAATTGTATGTGTTACCACTGGAGTGCGGTCCACTGTACCCACGTTAAGACAAGAAATCGAATGAAATAAAGCTAACCTGATGCTTGTTTTCTTCCAAATACTTTTAGCGCTCTATTGCCATATCTTATATTTCTTAATAGCAAGACGACTGATAATAATGGTGGCATGGTTAATTGCCTTCGAAAGTAACCAAAGCCCGCATATCAGGACGTTTTTAAGAACCTACCATGATTGTTCCGTTGCGAAAAAAGGATGATGCTATTGATCCTGTATAGCTCCATCTCTCCCTCACACTGGAGGCGGATTGAGGAAAATGTCGTGACGAAAGTTTAGAATGAATGCCGATAAGAGAAGAGGAAGACCAAAAAAACGATGGATGGTCTGTCTGTGAAACATTCTAGAAAGGGGGTGACTACCGAAATGATGACGGAAGTATGGAAGAAAAATATATGTTGCGTTGACCCCAAATAAATTAGCATATGGGAATGAGAATCATGATGATGAATACGGCTGCCGTTGTTGGCTGGGAAAAACGAGGTTTATAAAGAAGAATGTCTTACTCCAGCAGCTATCCTGGCCATCCTCTCTTCATCTTGTCGAATCTTTTCGAGCCTCGCCTCTTCCTCTGCAGCGTCCCGAGCTAGGCGTGCTTGCTCAGATGCTAAACGATCTGCCTCTTCTTTTTCCTCTTGCTGTATAAGAAGCAGAGTTTAGTGTAGGTATATCATTAGTCATTACATGAATCATCTCGAAATCTATCTATTTTATTTATCATCTACTTATTTATTTTCCTAAGTAAGCGATGACGTAATTTTCATGACGGTGGGGGTTTGTCTAAAGTTTAGACAAACCCCCCACCCTCATGAAAATGTTTAGATTGTTGTTTTACTGTTTAAACTCTAAACAGTATAAAAGCTCTTTAGAGCATTTTGCTTGGGTTTCCTAGAATGCCATAACCTAATACCGCCGTTTTTGGTTGTAAGTTGGCGTTTTTTAGCAATAGCTCAAGACACAAATTAAAAATAGTTCTTAACCTCGTTTTTAGTCGCCACCAGTCGGCTATAACCGTCTAATAAAGAAGTGTCCTGAACGCCAATGTAATAAGCAAATAAGGGGGAAGCGAAAAGGTAAACCGCGAAATGTAAAAAAATAAAAATCGCGGGCTGCCCAGGCGCTTAGGGTTTCCTTACCAATTTCTGCAGTTTAGCATTATACCGGTCCCGGCGTATTTCCCTCGCAGTCTTGCTGATGGTGGCGTAACGCTCATAGGCGGGTATTGGAGGC
Source organism: Eupsilia transversa (assembly GCA_914767815.1). Taxonomy (NCBI): domain Eukaryota; kingdom Metazoa; phylum Arthropoda; class Insecta; order Lepidoptera; family Noctuidae; genus Eupsilia; species Eupsilia transversa. Next base: position 1,924,576 of record OU611889.1, read on the forward strand.
ACCTGCTTCTCAGGAGGTACATCTTCCTTAGGTATCGGGATCTCCTCATATAAGCCGTAGCGCATCAGTTCTGTTTGGGAAGATATTTAGGAAGGCAGACTTTGTAGACTGACCGTTATAAATGTATTTGAAGAGTAGTTGAGTTAAGGCTGATTTTTATAGTTTGAAACAATAATAAATCTGACAAGTGTTTCAAAGGGTATTTTTGAACCATGTAAACTCGTGTACCATAGAGGAGAGGCTAAAATTATTTGGCAAAGCCTTTGTAGTTTTTCTAAAGCAATATACTGACTGTTGTTTAGAGCAACAAGCTCGAGTCTCGCTAGGGCATAATTTTTTCAGTTGGTTTTGTTTCGTGGCGCGTTAGGGGGTCTTAGGGCTGATTTCACCAATGAAACTGACCGCGATCAGCACATCTAACCAGAGTTCAAGAGTTGTCAGTGTCAATATTACAAAGAAAATAATGACACTGACAGCTCTTAAACGTAGTTTATGATCGCGTTCAGTTTTCATTGGTGAAATTCGCCCTTAGGGTGCAAATAACCTCTGGTAAAATTTTCGTCCGGCATACCGAGCGTAGTCACCTCTAATATAAACCGGCTGGCTAATATAATATTTAAATAATCAAATCTCAGCTTTTACTTCATACTATGGAGTATCCGCAGTGGTAGGTCGCGAAATTCAATTTTTCTTACGTTTTTTTGCAATTTGCAGGTCAGTGTCAAGTTATATAATTTACTTAATTTAATTTTCTTTTAAAAGTAAATATTTATAAGCCTTGGTCGCAACTAGGCATTGATAGACTCACGTATGTGTGCCTCGGCTTCACCTTGGCCCTTTTCGCGTTCGGTTCGTCCATCAATGCCCTTTTGCATGCCGCGGCTGTATTGAACTATTTCCTGCCAACTTAAGTAGGTTTTTTAAACTGAAATTATTGTTTTATGTATGATAATATATGGGCATTATTTTTAAATGACAAATGAATGGACATTGAATAATTTCAATTGTTTTTTTTATTGTGTTATTAATTTTGATGATGATGTGAGTTGTTGTCAATATTTAAATGTGTAAGTAATTTGTATTATTTATCAATGTATTATAATAAATAGAATGACTTCAAACACAATGGAAATTGTTTATGAATAAATTGAATTGAATATCAACACCCTGGGCATGAGTTATTCACGCGATGTTATAGAAGAAGAATATTATTGTAATACTTACGTCAAAGTTAAAGCATTCATTACCATTATTAAAACTTTTGAGTAATTAACGAGTCAGAAAGATGAAGCTAGTTCGGTTCTTTCCAAAATGTAGATTTCTATGGAGAAGAACGGGCATGAAATTCCATGGATATGTAGCGGTATCTACTTCGCCACATGTGACCTACATCACACTGACGTCACCCAAAATCCTGCATCGCGCAAGCAGAGTTTACCGCGCGACTGGGCTAAATATAACGTTCCGAAATTAATCTTCAGGCAGTAGCCCACCAGATACAACACCCATCTACTCGAAGGATCCTCCCTCATCTATGGAGGATGAGTGAACTTTACACCCTGTTCCTCGTACTTCATTAAATTCCTTTTTTTAACAGTGTTTATTAAAAAAAAATGTTGTAACAAAATCCTAGTTACTCACTAACAAAGTCCCGGGTATCTGACTCCATCATCTTGAACAGCACGACCAGCACTTCACCGTCGAACAGCGCGTGGAGACACGCTTCGTTAGGATCCACGTCGCTCATGTAGAGAGCCTCCCGCGCACCGGCCTTATCCAATTGCATGGTTTCTTTAGCAGCTACGGATAGATCTAGAAGTAATAAATAGTAGCGATGAACAATGAGAGAAACTAAGACAGGCGTGCTTCTTGTGGTAGCCGTCGACCTGTCCGCCCTTGTCGTGATGCTCCTTGTGCTCCAAGCACGGAGCTTGCCACCCTTGTGGTGGTGTCCGTGCTCGTGGTGTTCACCATGGTGGTCGTGCTCATCCCAGTGCTTTTTGTGGCCGCCGCCAAGCTTGTGGTGGTGTCCAGGCGCGGCCACCGCTTGGTCGTCGCCGTCGACCTCAGTTCCGGAGCAAGCATCTACGCCTGTTTCCCTCAGACAGAGGTGGGTTTACCAGACATGTTACATTATTATACCTAGTAGATGAGCGTGGCACACATCACGACGTCGAGCTAAACAATTCTATTTCGTCGTCATGCAGTGAAAGCCTCGTAAAGAATAGTACATTATGATTCAAGTGTGCTGTGTTGGTCAGTACTCCGAGGCGGTATTATTCGATAAGGTAGCCGAGTGTGTAATGATCAATGATCAAGCGTTTCAGACGACGTTTTTCAACACATGGCGAGGAAAAAACAGACTTGTTATAAGTTTTTTTTTTGGGTGGGATATACGTGTCAAACTCTTACTGACTGAAACCCACCCGTGTTTCTTCAGTTGCCTGTGTTGCCAGGGGCCACGGTATCCCTTTCGCACTTTCCCGCAACCCCGGCTGTTATAAGAACCTAGGCTACTTAAACTATTACTTAATAACGTAACTATAGAGATGATACATTTAGATTTATAAAGTTTTACTGACCTTTGTTGCCAGGTACTTAGGTACTATCCGGAGCTTCTTTTAAAAACTTTTCTACGTCGTCGTTTGGTGACAATACATTAGATTTCCTTTTTTTGATAATAATTAACCACACAAAACGATAACAAATATTTATGGAAAATGGCGCGCTTTTTTATTTCTTCCGCTAGCGATTCGCGCGCAGATGTATAAAAATATAATAAACCGCAAAAAGGTTAATTTGTAGTGAAAAATATTTATTCGGCGGGCGGGCGGGCGTTTTGGGGACTGTCTTATGTAATTTTAACGTTCGAAAAGTGCTGATACTTAGCCCAGTTTGAATAAATGGCTAGCTGTAGAGAAGATAATATGTTTGTATGGTGATAATCACTTACTGAGATTGTCCCACTTCTCGTACAAGTCGAAGTGCGCCTGGTGGCAATGCGGCCAGAACAGGATGAAGTTGAGATTCCTAACTTTCGCCGCTATGCGTTCGTTCACTCTCCGTTTGCGGGCGGCAAGTGTCAGCACTCGCAGCCTCTCTGCTGCTTCCTGGTATTCTTCCTCTGCCTTCATGTTTTCTTCCAGTTTATCCTTCAAAAGCGATAGCGATCTCTTAGCTTTTTCTTTTAAAATGCCGTTGCCCAACGGAGCCGTAAATATACCATTAATGGAGTGCCTAGAAACCACATAAGTGGGGATAACTGCACAGTTATCCCCACATAAGTGGTTTGCCGTCACACACGTCACTCATCTGCCGATAATACGTGACGGAAAGTTCAGCGTGATGACGTTTTTTAAATGAGAAACCTACTTTGACATATCAAGCCGAAATTTGTCTAAAAAAAAATCCACCAAGTTCGTGTCGGACGACGAATTTATCCCAAGAACAACATTGTAGTTGAAAAACATGTTCTCCCATACGAAATGTATGGAAGAACATGTCTTTGCAACTGCAAATGTAAGTTGGTCGATAATTACTCGTTAACTTGTAGAGCCTACTTAGCTGTGATAGTTTTCCTTTTAATTTCAGTGTACATACTACTGCTGTGAATTTTTCCACATACCATTTAGCTGGCAGTGATTGCACTGCCAGCTAAATGGTAGACCACATCTGCTTACCGCCACTTTTTTTTTGTAGGTGAGCTTTGCGCTTTCGGCCGAGCGCTGAATAGTCCTTAAAGTGATCAGATATGCGTGTCCGCGATAGTACATCTCTGCCTAACCCTTGAAGGATTACTTGATAAGGATAGCACAATCAGTCTTTAAGATCCCATTGCCTGGACACAGGGCTCCTCTCTGTGAGGGGGAGTGGGCCGTAATCCTCCACGCGGGCCCAGTGCGGGTTGGTAGATGTCACATGTCTGCGAATTTTTTGTTCTAGGACATGCCGGTTTCCTCACGCTTTTGAGAGTAGAGGTGATGAAATACAGAGATAAAATGTAAAATGCCTGTCTAGGCTCGAACCTACGACCTACAAAACCTCGAAAGCCGCGGTCGTTTCCACGGGGCCACCACTGCTCAAGGATTAGATACTGGCGTGATGCGTGATGTTATGTATGTGTAAGTACCTACAAGATTAGATATCCTACCGCTTCTTCAGGCAGCATTTGATCAATCGCTAACCGTGCTCGAGGGACCGGGATGCCCTGGGCTTCTAGCTCAGATTTCTGTAGCTCTTCTTCTATGATGCGACACAAATCGATCCCGTTCGGGCCGAACATTGCACGAATCAGTTTGCCTTTCTGCCAGAAAATGGATGGTTGACATTATTCAATTGTAATCTCTAAGTCAGCTGTCAAGTAACCGACTCCACCAAAGATGAGCGAGGATTCGTAGCGAGGGATGTCCGTAGAACTAACCAATAACAACGTTAGTTTAGCTCAAGTTATTACAATGAAGCAATGTTATTGGCTACTTTCATACACATCCCTCGCTACGCATCTTCGCTCATCTCTGGTGCTTACGGAGCCTTAACGTAATGCCTGTCATGCTACGTCACAGTTCAATTTAGCAACGATACCAGGTGTAGGCCGTCCGCTGCGTTAAGCCGGTGCACGGAGTCGCGCGACGTGCTGTTTTCTATATTCGGCGCCACGTGCGACGGGAGACCCGCTTCACTCAGTGCTGCTTTAATTTAAGGATGATAATAGAAAACATCACGCCGTGCCAGCCTGCTACATGCACCCACATAACACAGCGGACGGCCTTAGAGTTTGAGTTCTTTACAATTAAATAGACAGATTACAAAATATTATATTATAAATCTAAAATCAGCGCAATACGTCGCCAACCCAACGAAGTAGCGTTGGGTTGTGGACGTATTGCGCTGAGTCCAGGTTTGATAGATTACTAGACCTTAGTATTTATGTAAAGTATTGTATTTGTTTATTATTTCGTAAGAATTCTTTGTGTAGGTTTTTTATCTATGGGACTTATTAGCCTGACAATAAAGGAATTATTGCTATTGTTTAATAAATACCACAACGAATAAGAATACAGGTTCACTGCGGCCCTTGAATCTTTGCAACGCTGTAATGTGGTCGGCGGGACACTGCAACAAGAACACGCAATGGATGACGTAAATAATTTTACCCCTCGAACGTCGTAAGTCAGGCCGCGTCCATTATAATTAAAAACTATCGTCGCGCAATATATGCGCGAACATCGCGGTGGATGTTCCAAGGTGGCCCATGAAATTCAAATTTTCTTACGGTTTTTGCTATTTGCAGTTCAGTGTCAGGTTATAAATGTTGATTAACATATGATTCGCGACCGTAACAAATATGGCTTTACAGAATTATAATCATTAGAATCACCAATACAACTCCTTAAGTTAGAATAATCCTCAAATATCATGATTTCATGAAATAGTCATTCAATAGGATTATAATATGAACGTATATAGAGAGTTTTATTGATGACTTAATTCTATAAATAAATATCTGATACGGCCGCCAATCATGTTTAGATCAACATACAACCTGATACTGACCTGCAAATTGCAAAAAACGTAAGAAAATTTAAATTTCGCAGTCTACCTTTGAGCATCCACCTTAATTAAGTCACTTTTTGTTCAGAAAACAAAATTTGTTCACCGGACAAAAAGTATAGGACGCAGGGGATGTGTTTAGAATAGATGCATACAGGTTGTAAAAATACCCATCGTATAACTGTTATCTACGAATTCAGTACATCAAAGTAAATAAAATTTAACAAGCATTATTGCTGGGAAAAGACTTTTATTTTCTTGGTATGAAAAGTCGCCGTTTACGGATGCGCGTTAAACCCCGTTTTCGTGCCACAAGGTAAAAAAAATTGGAGGAAATTTGACCTTCAATATCTCCCGTAACCGGAAGTTTCCCACTTCCCAGGAATGATGCAGTACAAAAAAAAAACATACGTAATGACGGTAAGAACGATACCCGCATCTGCGGAGTTTCGCTAGCTAGTTTAATTTGACCTTGTACAGGTGTTGGAGGACACTGTTCAGACGGTTGATATCGATTTTGACTTAGAAGTTGATCAACTAAAATTGAACCATGTGAACTCAGTATTCGAGTCAAAATACCGATCCAAATACCAATGACTCACCTTGACCATAGCGATGTTATCTTGACCGATCTCCATCTTACCCTTTCTAATAGCGTTTCCAGTTGCTAGACAAGGACCACAGAATTCGGAGTAGACCTCCATACCTAAAGTCACATGAGCGCTTAAAAAATAATGAAAAGCTTGTAAAAGCTTGTAAAAAATACGAGGTCGATCTGGATTTTACGGACGTTCTTCGTGCATGCGCATTTCACAAACAAATTTAAATTGTATTGCTAAGTAAATTAAGATCATAACTAAAGAACCGTTTGTGTCTAGCTTTTTTGGTCTGCGAGTTGTAATTGAATGGGTAACTAGTCTTACCCATGGGTATTGTGCTACCCAGTATATAACTGGGTTGTGCATGGAGGTCAAGTCAAATAAGCAGTTGCTTCATGAATGTAAAATCCTGGTATTCAGCTGCATTCGGTTAAACGGGAAGCTGATAGTAAATATAAATACCGGCACACCGCCGCAAGAAAGAGGAAAAAAAATCGGAACATCTCAGAATGCAAATGTAAAATCTACGCGGCGGCCGGTGCGGCGCATGGGCGATATTCATTCGTATACCTACACAAACATGCGGTCCGGCGCCGGTTTGCCTCCGGCGTCATGTATAGGAAGCCTAAGTGCAAGTGAAGGTTTGCAAGCACATGAGAAATTTCAGATTCATCTCAGGGATGGCAACGCACCGGTGTCCTCAAGCGGAAGTGCCCGTTTACCATTAGGTGGAATGCCTGTTTGTTTGCCAACCCTTAACAGGTAGATAGAAAACCCAACCAAAGCAAAAACAGAGAAGAAGGGTAGGTAAAGGGTAGATGGTAAAGGGTAGGTAGGTACTAATTTACTTACAAATCAGCTTATCCGCATAAGTTTCAAGGTAGTGTTCAAAGTCCTCGTCGGTCTCTATAGTCTCTTGAATTGCTATTGCTTGTTTACGCGCCATTTTTTAGTTCTTCAATGCGTTAAAACAATATTTTAGGAACTGAATAATTCTTCGAAACTTTCTGACAGAACTTTTCGAAATTGTCTAATCTTTTTTTTTCTTTTAAAATCATACTTTTTTATGTGCCCTGAGTGTCCAAGCTTGAAGTCATTGAATGAGGTTGATTCATCATTGCAAAGATTTAACTGAACAGAGTATTTACTAAACAGGTTTTTATAACGACCCATCATCAAGCCGAAATCTACGCACTCGCGTAAAATTGAAAACTGTAGTGATGAGAAAAATACGTGAGTCAGCGCTTGGTAATGTAGATCCTTTTACCTGACTGCACCAGAGAGAAGATAAAGAAACATACAGGGTGCTACACAGTTGTTCGGATGCATGAAGCGGCAGGTACGTTACCAGTCGACAGCGATGCGGAGGAATTCTTCGACGCCATATTTTAGTTTGTTAATAGTTTTAGGATTTGTATCAAATTAATAAAACGTAAATAAAATAACATAGATATTTTTAATTTATGATAACAATTATATGACAAAATAATATCAACATTGTTTATATAATATTAACAAGATTTAGGTCCAAACAATAGAGGTGACCAAGAAACGATCAGTCTTCATTATTGTATTTTAAATTTATAAATATACGAGTATTTTTATAAAAAATATATTTATAGCAACTTTTTAGTTGCTTCGTTTGTGTATAAAAATTAGATTATCTCTATTATTGATAACCCCTGTTTTAGAGATGGTAAAAAAAATGCACGATTAAAGTCACCATACCATTCCTTGTCAGTATTTTAAATAAAAGTTTTTACAAAAAAACCTATGTATTTTTGAACAGTAAAAAATAAATAAACCGCGTTTGAAAATATCACAAATGTTCAACACAATTTCGCCTCCACCATTATGACAAGAGGAACCTTGGAATTAGGTTTCACCGATAAAATTCTAATTTACACTGATACAAGGACATTTTGGCGCCCGAAAGACGTTGACATGGAGGCGCTCCTGTTGGTAAATATTTGTGTTCAAAACACAAGATGGCGGCGTTATAGTGCGCGCGGAACTAGTTGGCCGCGCCTTAGGTGAGGGAGGAGGTGAGGGGGCAGGTTGCCGCCGTACTAAGTGCGCCGCACTGAGTAATGAGAACAAAGCGCCCCGCCTCCCCGTCCCACCGGTCACATACCTAAGGCGCGGCCAACTAGTTCCGCGCGCACTATAGTCCTAATTGTGGCCTCGCGCGAAAATCACCCTGTAGCGCTAGTTGACTGTATGAATCAAATTTTTGATCGATAAGGCATGAGCCTCCACTGTGACTGAATCATTTCCTTGTTGTTTTCAATCATCGCCAGTTTTGTTTCGTCTGAAAATAAAAGTGATATTTTTTAAAAGACCACTTGCCAACAAATTGGCGTTACTTGAGTAATACAAAATAAACCCTATGTCAATTGAAAATAAAGTTGATTTTGCATAACGATCGATTTTCCTTGCAAACGACAGTGCTGTCCAAGTCTTTACGTAGGTGCTGGGGGCCAACCACGACCTAATAAAGCAGTATATAAACACTACTAGCGGACTGGAGCTATAGATGAAGTATAGCTTCATCTCTTTCCCAATATGGAACGACCTCCAAGTTAGAATTGGCCTCCAATGTCAAGATTTCATAAATCAGTCATTTATTAGGGTGTCAGTCATGTCTTAGGGGAACTTAGAGAGTTGTATTGATGATTTTCATCATTATTATTCTGTAAATACGTATTTGTTACGGTCGCAAATCATATTTTGATCAGCATACAACCTAAGAGTGACCAGCAAATTGCAAAAAAACCTACGAAATTTGAATTCCGCGGGCTACCCTAGCGCTTTTAACTTATAAGAGGCCTTCGACAGAGCTGTTCAAGTCACAAGTCGTCCAAAATATGAATTGTCGACACGAGAAGAAAAAGATGAAGTGGTAGTCCTCACCTTTATCGAGTATGTAGTGCGCGAGCGCGTCGCTGAAGACAGTGACGGGCACGGCCATGTTGACGTACGGGAAGCACGCGCCGCCGTCTGACGTCACGTTGATGGCTATGATGCCCAGCACCTCGACACGGTTCTTTGGACTGAAAGGCAATGCGAAAAAGTTATTTATTTTATTATTTATGTACAGAGGCCAGCACATCAAGTTACCCCAATCTGTCAAATTTCCCCAATTGTAAGTGAACCTTATGCTTATGTGATAAAGTTGAAAATCTATAAAAGAAATTTGACAGATTGGGGTAGCTGGATGTGCTGGCGTCTGTACCACCAAAGTGTATGTATTTTTACCGGACTGCCCCAGAAGGAGGGTAATGTATTTCATTGGGATCTTAGTGGCCCATACTATTATGATCTTTTGAATCATTGCGGTGTTATTTTCATATTTTACCTGGTAACCCTGAATATTGGTCCGCCACTGAAACCCGACTGAACACAGCAAGACGTCTGAATCATAGATGGCGACACTGTGTTGACGTGGCCCGATGTTATCGTTGGTATTAAGTTTGTTAAGTCATACTCATTGTAGTAAGGGAAGCCAGCGGCGAGTACTGATTCGCCTGAAAAAAAATATTGAATACTTGTGTAACTTTTATTATAATTTTGCCCTATGGGTCCGACTCGCACTTGGCCGCCTTTTTTACCTTTCCAAGGTACTAATACTTACTTTCAAACAAGACATTTAGCTAAGAGCTTAAATACCGCGTGAGCTGGCAACGCCGCATTTCTAGAGGTTTTCGTGATTATTTTATTAAATTTAAATCAAATTTTCAGTCAAGCACAAGATTGTTGTTTTTTTTTTATTTATAATTATTTTTTATATTTACTCTACATTACCTAAATATTTTTTTTATCTTAATACTGAAAATAGAAAATAAATCAAAAACCTCTTGAAATGCGACGTTGCCAGCCCCTGCGGGATGAACGGTCTTTTAATTATTTTATATAAAAATTGAAAATGAAGACGGAAGTTCTTTTGAAAAAATTGACAGTGCTGCCTGGTGCTGCCAGTTGCCAAAGATGAATGAACAAACCACAGAACATACCTTTTTCAGCCGGTATTTTAGACAGTACAGCAGATTTCATATGGCTCAATCTCTCAGGGTTGGTGAAAAGTAGAGCTAAGTCATATGCCTTCTTGTCTGGCGTCTTGTATCGCACTATTGCTGTCTCGTTCACTCCTCGGCAGTACACAGATAGCTTGTGTGTTTGGTACTGGAAAAAGGGTGAGTTGCATTTTTTTTTATTACTACATAAAATATAACCTAGATCATAGGGTATTGTACCCAGGATTGGCTCCAGATGAGGGAACTCCTCAACAGTTAACAGTACAGTCAAGACATTTTGTATACGCATTCAATTATGATAGCCCGTTCCAAAGTATGTTTTAAATAAATAAATACTACTACACTACTAATAAATACTTTGACTTTGACTTAAATTCATTGAAACCTTGTTTTAAAAAACTTTTTACAAAAAAAACCAATCGACTTCCAAAAAAAACACTACAAAGTGAAAAATAACTTTAATTTTGGAAGTCGGTGTCTTTGGTTTTGAATTTTCGTTTTTTGCCACCGACTTCGTATCTACCCCCTACAAGTTCAAATATCACGACCTGCTATGTTCCTATGACCTAATATGTATGATTCCAGATGATTATAGCCGGAGTTTTAAACATAGTTCTTACAGTAAAAAAAAGGAAATTCCTCTAATGAAATCCTCCACTACTAAACTCACAGTTTTGACGACGTGTGCGCACGTGACGACGTACCCTCCGCCCAGGTGCACGCCCGCGCCCCACGCGTGCCCGCACCTCACTAGCACCGTGCACTCGTCTATTTGACCTGTAGGTTACGTCATTATAATTATTTGAAGTTAAGGCGAAAGCGGCCTCTGTCTAGTAGGTGAGTGGACAGATTGGACTCACTGAGCACGTCGTGCAGCGGATGCTTGCCTAAGGGCCTGGCGGGCTGCTGCGGCTGCACGTGCAGCTTGGCGGCCAGCACAGACGTGAGCGGCGCCACCAGCGTGAGCCCCACCCACTCGCCGCGGCACCACGATACCGCGCACACCACGCAGCCGATCAGCTCCTTACTGGAAGAACAATCACCTCCATATAGCGCTACTAGGTTATTTTCAGTGCGTGGCCAATTTAGACTAGACGCAAGATAAGTCCGCGCGCGGCCGAAATCGGAACTAATTGTATGCCGACGTCTTGTCGTTTATGTAAGGTCAAATTAATTATGTATGGAATTATTTAATTAATTAATATTAATATAATATTAAATAAAAAAAATTGCTAGACATGGCCATCAGATAAAAAATATTGACACTTAGATACGACCTAAACAAAACTAGCATCCTCCTCGATACCAAAGTAATTCAGAGATTAATTAGGTTAGTACTATAAATCTATCGCATGATGCTCACGTAGGTCCTTCAGTGAAGACTGGTCCACCTTCAGAACCTAAAGCTGTGGCCGCGTCGGTTAACAGTAAGGATGGTCTTTTTCCCACCACACCGCATATTGAACCCCGCGTCACTGCATTCAGGAACACCTGCAATGAGTTCAACACTATTTATGTAAAGCCCCATTAATAAATATATCAGGGGCCGTATACTACCGCATGTTAGAGCCTTTACTGTTCCAGTGCGAGATATAGAGGTTAGTAAATATATAGGATTTAGTACTTAGTGAAAAAAACCTTATTTTATAATATATGGAATAGTTCTTGATTTGCGCAGAAGGGTAGTACAAGTAGTAGAAGTAGGTACAAGTTACAGATGTTATGTTTAAAATGATCCTTATTCTAATAACCTTAACTAAGGCATGCAAACAGTTTAAGCTATAATAATAGAGACTCACTTAGGGCGGATTCGACCAAACAGGAATAAATTTTATCCGCGGAATAAGATTAATTCTGACAGTTTTCATAAGGAGAAACTGTCAAAAATTCAAAATTTACTCGGAAGAGAAGGCTAGGCATATTTCTTACCCCATAATTCTTATCCTTAACACTTTCCTTAGCATGACTTAGTATTGTTTGGAATTTTTTTAATTTCCTTCAAGTGGATCGAATTTCTTAATTATATAACGAGTAAGTAAAGTTGTTCGTTACATTACCTCACACCCGAAAGGCGTCGAGTGGACTTCAAGAGTGGAACCTCTTCCAGTCGGTGGCCGGACCACGTCTAGCAAGTAAGATAGCGGTCGTAGACTTTCAACACCTGAAAAATTAAAAAGTAGGTACCTATTTTTTTTGTGACAATTTATAGGGAGCTTTCCCTTCTCATTACATGGGATTTAGGCTACAGACACGAATTTAGCGGACTGCGGGCCGGCGGCGGCGGCGGCGACGGCGGCGGCGGCGGGCGTGGGGGAGCGGCGCGTTTCAATGCATAGTTTTATAGGGAACTAGGTCGCTGTCTCTCAGTTCCATATCTTCGACTTCGTGTTCGTAGCCTATAACATAACTATGGGGACACTAGGGTTTTATATGGGTAAACCTCTGCCCAACACTTCGGGGAAACAAGGCGTGATGTGTGTATTTTCAGTTGATAAAAGATACGTGTAATTTTGTGCGCAAATATATTTACTGACTGACATAAATATATTTAATTTGTATATTTTGTAATCATCTTTTAAAACCCTCTTTCATAAGTACTTCATCTTCGACATACATTTTGGCGCCAAAATTACGCCATTTTGACTTTTTATAATTTTAATATAAGTACCCAGTGACACTCTCGCAATAAAGACGAATCTAACGACATCTCATCCATCAAAATCGATTCAGCCGTTTAGTAGTTTCCAGGGAACACAGCGATGGACATACATACAGGTCAAACACATAACCCTCCTTTATTGGCTTCGCCGCAGTCGGGTTTTTGTCTGCTCAACAGCGTAAATAACGCAATGAATGTAGTTGAACTGTCAAAATGAAACGGATTATGATTGATCGTGAGTTACACAATTAACACACAGGATTTTTATCCTGATATTCCCACGGGATGGAGACTTATGCGGATAAAACCGCGAGGCGCTGCTAGTATTTTAATATATTTTTCATGTCGTTATGACGATTTTCGAAGTGACGATTGTCTTATTAGGGATAAAACTCTAAAACCGAAACAAGGTGTGATAATGTCAGTGTTGTTTCTGTGTGTCGTTTACTAACTGCGTCGTTGAATTTCGCGAGGACGGGGTCATGGGACTCCTGGGTGTGATCCCCAGGTCAGGCAATTGGGTGTTTAGTGTTTACTTTACGAAATTCCCAGTTATACGGAGTTTGAATTTACATACACACAGTATCACGCCTGTATTCCCCGAAGGGTTAGGCTGTTGGTCCCGCATCTTTGACAGTCGTTACGGGTTGTCAGAAGCCCGAAAGCCTGACAACCAGGCTTAGGTACCAATGGGTATCGTATTACCCAGTTACTGGGTTGTGGAGGTCAGATAGGCAGTCGCTCCATGTAAAATACTTGGCATTCAGCTCCATCCGGTTAGACTGGAAGCAGACGCCAACATAGTTGGGAAAAAGCTAGGCAGATTGATTGGATTCGTTTAGCTGGCCCCTTATTAAGGGACTTACGACGTGGGCGAAACAAGTTCCTGAATAAGGAGGTTTCGCTGCTACTGAAAATCCTCTGAAAACCTCTTTATGTTGTTTTGCCTATACAAACTTTTTGGCGATAGATAGTCAAATGTCAATCTATGACAACGGATGATATATGACAGTGTTCGTGTGTCGACTTTTGTACACTCGACAGTTTGGCTTTGGCTTTTAATCAGTCAAGCAAAAAATGTCAGACAAGAAAGAAAAGAAAGACAAGAAAGGCGAGAAAGACAAGAAAGTCGAGAAAGTCAAGAAAGTCGAGAAAGACGAGGAACCAGAGGATTCATCATGTTATGGTGATACTCAGAATTATGCCAGATATTACGATTCTCCTGATGGGTGTGACTTACAGACAAAGGTAAATTTATCTCACAGTACCTACCTACAGTGCAAGATTTGAACCTTTTATATGATTTCGCTGCAACTCGCGATAATTTGTCCTTTAACGCCAATGATATTCTAATAAACAGATATGTTATACACGTACAAAACAACAGAAAAAAGTGTTCCGCGCCGAGCGCAGCGCGCACCGTATCACTCGTAAGCTTGTGTGGCTCAGACTTAAAGCAATATTTCCCAATTGGGTACTTTTCTAGTCTTCACGTTTTGCGCGCTCATAACATATTATTATCTGTTTACTAAAACACCATTGTTTAACGCAAAGTCATTCGCAGTTCGCTGGGATGCTTTACTACAGACATTATGAGATCTCGCGCACTAGACGACCACGACCTGTGGTCGACCAGGTAAACTATATAGAAATCGGCTAGTTGGCCGTTGCGACCAAGTGCGCTATTCGTATACTACTTCGGTTTCTATGGGTTACTTGGTCAGTGCGACCATTATTCGTGGTCATGGCCGTCTAGTGTGCGGGATCCCTTAGGTCTGGTTACACACAGTGACTTCATTGCATGTGCAAAAGTTTGCATGAAAAACACTGTCTACTGAGCGTCCACATGATACTGCACGATAAACCATTTCGCCGTCTTAAGGTTCATACACACACGTCAGTCACGTTAAGGTCAAGTCGCCGATCAGTCACGTCAATTTCAGGGTCGTGTGTCCAAAATCAAAAGTCATTTATTTAGACTATTTAGGCTGAGAATCAGCACTTTTCGAACGTCAAAATTACTTAAGACTCCCCCAAAATGCCCACCCTTCACCACTTCCTAGTGCTTTAGCTGGGAAGAAGAATGACAATTCAAAAAAGCCTATATATGGTTTAATTGAGATAAATGCTTTGATTTTGAGTTTGAGAAGTGGCGCAACAAACTCCCTCCTTCCTGTGTGAACAGATAGTCAGTCAGTCAGTCTTGGAAACGCTGTTTCATTCGTAGCAATACAAGTTTTGACTTGCTGGCGACGACGTCGACTGTGATGCGCCCGGTAGTGACGTGTGTAGCCAACGTCTTATTACTTCTAATATCATTCTGTCTAGCCTTTTCCCAATCATGTTGGGGTCGGCTTCCAGTCTAACTGGATGCAGCTGAATACCAGTATTTTACATGGAGCGACTGCCTATCTGACCTCCACAACCCTGTTACTGGGTAACACAATACCCCTTGGTAAGACTGGTTATTACTTCTAATGACGTAATTATATTTAGCAACATACTACATTACTAGGTAGGTACTACTATTACTACTAACAACAGAAAAAATCTTTAACCGACTTCCAAAAAGGGGGAGGTTTCTATGTTCGAGGCGTATATATGTTTTTTTTTTTATTGTGGACGGACGGAAAAAAAACTACGCGGTGGTCCCATATAAATGTTATTAATTTTGCTTGAGTTGTTTTTGAGTTAGCTTCAATATTACATACTAGCTGCTGCCCGCGGCTTCGCCCGCGTGAGTGTCGGAAATTACCCCATACATCCCCATGGGTTTTAAGTATAAATATTGAGTTTCGAGTTAATCGGACAGCGCGTTAAAATTCTTCCATACAAACATTGACACCCCCCAACCTTTTAGGGGGTAATTTAGAAAAAACTACAAACTTTATAATTTATTTAGATAACTATTCGTGCCAAGTTTCATGTTTATTACCTCAAGGAATAAGATTTTTCATACAAACTTTCATCCCTTATTTTACCCCCTTAGGGGTTGAATTTCGAAAAATCCTGATACACGTTATTCTTAATTTTTGGGTTTAAGTATAAATATTGAGTTTCGAGTTAATCGGACAGCGCGTTAAAATTCTTCCATACAAACTTTGACACCCCCCAACCGTAGGATAGGGTACTTTTCCAGCATAAAAAGTACCCAGTGTGGTGCCCAGGATATTAAAGAATAATTATACCAAGTTTCATCGTAATCGAACTGGTAGTTTTTGCGTGATGCCTGAACAAACAGACAGACAGACAGATAGACAGACAGACAGACAAAAAAATTTTTAATCAAATTTTTGGGTTCAGTGTCGGTCTAGTAACACCTCCTGCCATTTATTTTTTTGATATCTTCAATGTACAGAATTTTCACTTCTACAGATTTATTATAAGTATAGATAAGGTGCTATAAAAATATCTGCCACGGCTGCAATGGGAGATAGTATTGTGTTTATAGATTACAATAGTAAAGATAAATTATTGATCATGTGTCATATTTTTTTTCATACAAAAAATTGTACGTATAAATTTGCAAGTGTCGAACTAGTCAGCTGATTTCAGTTTTCATTCACAGAACAGATGGAAAGAGATAGCAGTTGTTTTCATTGACGAAGTGCACTTCGCGCGTAATTTGTGAACCACGTTATGCAGAGTAGAGTCAATGTTTATTTAACTACTTTATTTTCTCAAATTGATTTAACTGTGCCGGGGTACGAAATTTCTTCACTATTGTTATCTTTAAACACAATACTACCTCTCATTAAAGCCGTGGCAGATATTTTTATAGCACCTTATATACATATATTTTTCCACTTA
This sequence comes from Eupsilia transversa, assembly GCA_914767815.1. Lineage (NCBI taxonomy): Eukaryota > Metazoa > Arthropoda > Insecta > Lepidoptera > Noctuidae > Eupsilia > Eupsilia transversa. Next base: position 1,941,228 of record OU611889.1, read on the forward strand.
GCCTATGTGGATGATGTTTTGATAAGTTCTTGTCACTGTTATTGCATAGCAGGTCGTAGTATTCGTATTTGTGTGGGGTAGGTACCACAACTAAAAAGTAAAAATAAAAACTAGTGTCTTTTTTTTGAATTTTCGTTTTTTGCCACCGACTTCCGAAATTAAACTTATTTTTCATTTTGTAGTGTTTTTTGGAAGTCGGTTGTTTTTTTTTTTTTAAAGAGCTTACTTTGTTGAACTTCATTTTATTTTATAATAAGGAAGCTAAGGCCGATTATTTAATACATTGTGTCCTAAGATTTGCGTCCCAGTTCTGAAAATAGGGATGAAAGCTAAGTGCAGGCATTGCATAGATAAGTTGTGAGGTTCATTATATTCTAATATGGAGAGAAGGTAAAATTGCAACGCCACGTAGCAGGTGGCGTTCGTGGTGGTGTCATTCGTGGAACTTTGACAGTCGTTACGGGTCGTCAGAAGCCTGACAACCAGTCTTACCAAGAGGTGTCATATTACCCAGTTACTCGGTTGTGGAGGTCAGATAGGCAGTCGCGCCATGTAAAATACTGCTATTCAGCTGCATCCGATTAGAAGATAGTTGGGAAACGGCGAGGCAGATTGATTGAGCAGGTGGCGTTCTGTAGTTTCTGCCTAGCCCAGCTTGAGTTTTTGTTTGTATGTATGTAAAATTACATAGATTATCTATGGTTTTCCTTCAGATCAAGGTTGCCACCCGCTACGGCTTTGTCGCCGGTCTCATCGCCGGAACGTACGATGTTCTGATGTACTCTCATGTCGTGGGAATGGGGCCTATAATGAAGCGGTGAGTTTGACTGAACTATACCTATTCCATTTATTTTAGCATTAGACAAGTAACGGTTAAATAACGATAGTTATTGTGCAATGTTATTAAAATGACTGCACTTTAGAATAAAAAAATATATTTGAAAAAATATATATACCTTAACATATATATTTTAATATAATAAAAAAAAAATAGAATATTATATTATTTTTATATAATATTTTATATAATATTTTGAATGTAAATGGTAAATAGATTACATTGCTTTGTACTTATACTGAAATAACGGAGTTAATAATACGTTTATATTGAAATAACGAAAGGTTGTTCCGTTATCCGTTATTGTTGTAACGTTATAATAAATGGAGTATACAAAGGGACAAATTAAATAAGCTAGCTAAACTACAGAGACGTGATGATATAGAAACACGATAAAACAAAAAAGAAAAAACCGGCCAAGTGCAAGTCGGACTCGCATATGAATTGTTCCGTACTATATTAATATCGAGCAAAAAATCACCGAAAAAAAACGTTTCTTTATTTAAGGGGTATTGTATATACCCCCTTTAATTAATAACTGTATTAAGTTTTATTTGTTGTTGTAGTGGCAATAGAAATACACAATCTGTTGAAAATTTCAACGTATTACGGTTCATGAGATGCAGCCTACTGACAGACAGACGGACAGACGGACAGCGGAGGCTAATAGTAATAGGATTCCGTTTGGTACCCTTCGGGTACAGAACCATAAAAGATTTTTCTAAACTCACACTTCGCATGACTATAACTTACTACGGGGTCAACGGCCCCGGATGGTTTAGTTACTTGAAAGTATGATTTTAGTTTTTTTTTGTCTTAATTAGATATCTATACCCATTACGTCTTTGTAGTTTCGCCGGCGAATTTAATTTTAACCTTGTATACAGTGTGTATCAGAAATGGGGGTCATGTTTAAGGGTGTGGTACAGACCATCAAACTGATCAACTTTCTCCATGAGACCAACTCGTTAACGCGAACATTTTGACGAGCTACCTACCCTACATTTTGGCGAGTTTTTTTTTGCGATTTCAGTCGTTGTTGGTCCCATGTAGTGAAAGTTGTTCATAATGATGACTACAATGACCTCTTAACAGGATCCCCGTGAATTAAATTTCACCCTGTATATTTGTCTATTTTATTATTATCCAGGTACGCCCGGCACGTCGTGCCTCTTGCTCTAATGGGAGCAACATTCGCCACGGTCTCTACCTTAACCCTTCGTGCACGAAATATCGACGATAAACTGAATTATTTTCTTGGTAAGTTTCTTCTACCTTACGTTATTTTAATACCTTCTATGTAAAGACTTTCGACCCTTTTCAGCTTTATTATATTTATAGATGGCACCTCTTTAGTTCATGAGCTATAGGGTCGAATATGAAAAAAATATTTGGGCTAGGTCTTTAGGGGCACGTCGTGAAATTGATTTGTTGTTACCATGTATAATAGAATGCTGGTTGAATACTAAAGTTTAATATTTTTTGCTGTCCAGGTGGTGTTGCTTGTGGACCCCTGGTAGCACTGTACCTTCGCTCCGGACACGGGGTCGTGGCTGGTGGAATTTTCCTCGGACTCATAGGAATAATAAAAAAGGAAGCGATCGATGCCAACTACGAAATCCTGCATAAGTTTCCTTCCCACATGAATACGATCACCAGCTGGAAGTCAAATACTTCAATTATTGCGGATCCTCGCGATGGTAATATACAGGGTGGATTTTTGAGATGGTGCGACGCGACACCGGTAATTGTTCTACCGTGAAGTTTATGTTGTTAGAGTCGCGTCCCGCCGTCGCGTCGCGCCAGTGTGCACGAGGCTTTACCCGACTACGGCAAAGCCAAAAAGAAGGGTTATGATTTTAAAAGTCTCAACATTTTAATAGAATGGATTAAAACTTACTTTATGAAGGAACTCGCGGCCACGACCACGACTGGTCGGGTACGTGGTCGCAACTTTGTCCGCTGAAGCTCTATTTTAAAGTTCACAAAGCTTGGCTGCAACTAGTCGGACGGCACGTTGTGCCACCTTGTGCCACCAGTTGTTCGTTGCGGCCAAGTTTGCTGTGCGTTGAGTTACGATACCTACTTTACCTACACGGATGCTGCGGGCACTGGTCAGACTCAAACTGCGAGCTGCGTAGTGTGCGATGTCCCTTATGATGCACTGATTTAATAAAACCCGAAAATATAACGCAAAACATTATATTATTTTTATTGATTAAAGACCATCTCAGATCAGACTGCCTGGTTGGTCTAGTGGTCGAAAGGGCTACTGCAGAGCTTAAAGTCCTGGGATCGATTCCCGGGTCAGGCAAAGTGTTATTGGGTTTTTCCATCTGGTATTGCTCAGTAGCAGCCCGGAGTCTGGATTTGTGCCCAGTTGATGGCAATACGCTCGCCCCCTATTATATGGGACTTAAATATAAATGGTTAAATGTGGGCGTACTATAGGTACACCTCTGCCTAACCCTGGTCAGGCCTTATGGTTCTCATAAGGCTTGACCAAGACTATGTCTGGACGTCTAAAGAGACTTTGACTTTATGCTTCTGAGTTTTCGGTTTTTCAGTGTTTAAATTAAAAAACATTATTTATTTTTGACGCGTAAAAGTGTTTTTTAAACTAATTTACAGACATATATAAAATTTTATTTATCATATATTTCGCAGCAATGTTACACACTTGTGAGGACGACTTCGACGAAGTGGCGAAGGAAGAGAAAAAGAAAGAAGCCAAAAAGAAGAAGCAGCGAGTATGCCATGAGTAATTTAAAGGATTTCCGGTAATCATACAGGGTGGCAGGGACATCGACGCGAAAACGGTTACAACGTATTCAGTACATCATTCTGAGCCCCCCTACATAGAAATTTTTCATCGGTTAGTATAACAAAAATCTGCAGTTTCCTCCAATAGTGCAATACCTATACGGTCAAAATGTATGAAACAGCAGATTTTTTTTTCAATAACTGATGAAAAATTTCTCAGAATGATGTACTGAATACGTGGTAACCGTTTTCGCGTCGATGTCCCTGCCACCCTGTATAATGGATAGCCTGGAAATACATTAAAGAAGAAGAAGCTAACATAGCCATTATTTTTACGGTTCCGTAGTCAACAAGGAAACCTTATAGTTTCGCCATGTCCGTCTGTCTGTCTGTCTGTCCCCGGCTTAGCGCAGAGACTGTTAGTACTAGAAAGCTGTAATTTGGCATGAATCTACATATTAATTTCACCCACAAAGTAGTAAAATAAAATCATGAAAAAAAAAATTTTTAGGATACCACTTAATTGGTAAGTTCTGGATATATGGAAAAATTCACAGCAGTAGTATATATAACGAAATGAAAAGGAAAACTATCACAGCTAAGTAGGCTTTTTTTTTTTTTTTTTATCCACAACGGGGAAGCTCTTGGCCAGAATCTCACCTGATGGAAAGTGATGATCAGGCCGAAGGTGGAAGCGAGCTTCACCCGGAATCCTCTACCACAGAGGAACTGGCTATCTTATCTCTAACTGCCGGAACACAACAATGCGTTTAACATTGTTGTTATGGCGACAGACTTAGATAAGATGGTGGTAGCTAGCCAGGCGGACTTAAAACAAGCCCTACCACCAACCAAACCGAGCAGAAAATTTTGCCCCCACTGGGAATCGAACCCGGGACCTCTTGGTCTGAGACAGGTGGTCTAACCACTAGACCACAGAGGCGGTTAAAGGCTATACAAGTTATCGAGTAATTATCGACCAACTTACATTTGCAGTTGCAAAATCATGTTCTTCCATACATTTCATATGGGAGAACATATTTTTAACTACAATGTTATGTTTGTTCTTGGGATAAATTCATCCCAGCTACGGAACCCTTCATTGTGCGTGGTCCGACACGCAACTGGCCGGTTTTTTATCTGAAAAAGGATTATAAGTGATGTTTTAGAGTTCTGTACGTCCGAATTAAAAAACGGATCCCATAGAGGATTTCTCGAGGCTTACTGTGAGGATCTCTAAAATACTTTTTTTTATAATTTTGAAATAAATAGTATTATAGTTATTTAAGAAAATAGATGAAAATTGACTATTCCGCCTTTTTTTTTAACAGCCATTCCTTTTTGTCATTTCAAGGCTATCTATTTATTACCAACACCCTGTATGTTCTGTGGTTACTGACGTGCGGTTGACAGTACCTACAGGCAGCTAGGTACCATTAGTAGATACCTACTAAAAGCTATTGTTAGAATAAAAGATTTTTTAAATAATTTATGGCTTATTAATTACCTTAAGAGTAACCTGTAATATTGGGGGCATGGGAAAATCTACGAATCATTATTTAAATTTTGTGCGTGGCAACAATTTGATCACTGACGGTACAATGATCTTTTGACGTTCGAATGACGTGGACAGGTGTGCGTGTGGATGGAGTGCTCCTTTACAAAAGTTAATTATATTTTTACGAAATCAAGGAAGGACTTAGGAAATAGTTGTGAAAACTTCATAGTGAAGATAAATAAATTGTGAATTTAGAACACTCAATACTCGTAGGGTTTTTATAAAACTTTATAAAATCCAAATAAACCGTTACAAGTCAATTGAATATTTGTGAATAGTTTTCACAAATTCAACACAAATATTCCACATAAAAGTGTTAATCTAGTATGTTATTAGACACGAGTAAAGGCTCCCACAAACAAGCGCGATACAATTTCTAAGGAAACTTCTCGGTTGAACAATTACCGGTGTCTCGTCGCGCGACAAGTCGCACCAGTGTGTACGAGCCTTTACAGTATTTTGTCATAAGCAATGTGATCTTAAGAATTATACAGTAAGATATCATAGTGATCACAAACTACAGTATGAAACTGCCATGGGATCTTTTAATTTATACAGTAGGTATGGTATGGTATGCCCACAATGGTTCCGAAACCGTTCAACTGCATTGTGGCAAGTAGCAGGCCCAGTTCAAATGGCGGGACTTGGCGCCTACAACAGCAACCCAAAAGCGATCTTATAATAACAAGAATAAAGATCGGCTTAGTCCCATCTCATCCCCCTTCCCAACTCATCCCCTATGCACTATGATTTTGGCAGACTTGTCAGTGTCAGAAACCTAAAAAGAATCCTATTACAATTGTAATAGAGATCGATGTGATTTTGACAGTGAGGCAAACAAAACTTACTCCATATAATTATCAGGGTCATGGTTTGTCCCCGCCTGCATTAGATATCTTACAAAAAACAAAGTTCAATGCTTGTTTTTTCCCGACTACGGCGAAGCAAAATGGAGGGTTATGATTTTGACAGGTATGTTCATCTGTTCCCTCATAACTTCTTAACTACTCAATATTACTAGAGCGACTCATGTTTTTGCAAAAACCCTATCTTTCCCCAGTAAGATTGAGAAATGTTTTCACGATAGTCTAATTATCCGTGTTTTCACAATATCCCTAGGGTGTTCGCGAAAATTAGAATGATCAAATCGTCTTAGGACATAGATACTAACCTCTTTTATCGCTCTCCAAGTCAATGAGTACGAAGACTGAAAACAGCGCGTTGCCGAGCTTCATCTGGCTGTCTATGTCGCCGTCCTTGTGGCCGATGGTCCAGCTGTAGAGGATGTCGTCTGCACATCGGTCCAGGATCGGACACTGCCACACGTGGCATATCCTGGATACGAAAACAGTTCATTGTAGAATGGAATTATAGAAGCCAAGCGCATATTTTAGCAGCAACGGGCCGTAGCGCAACGCATTTTCAAACAAAAAAGAGCAGTGCGGCCCGCCTGTAATGTGCTTTGGTTCATAGAAAATGTAGTGAAGTGATGAAAAACCATTTTTGCAATAGTCTATAAGTTCCATCCAGTGGTAAGTGATGATCAGGCCGAAGGTGGAAGCGAGCTTAACCCGGAATCCTCAACCCACATAGGAACTGGCTATCTTGCCTCTCACTACCGAAACACAATGCTGTTAACATTGTTACTATGGCGACAGAATGTTTTTTGCCCCTACTGGGAATCGAACCCGAGACCTTTGGGTCTGAGACAGGTGGTTTAAACACTAGACCACAAAGGCGGTTGAAATAAAATACAAAAGACGTAGATAGTTAGATACTAGAGTTACAGTAGACGTACTCAGCGTCCAGCGCTCGGCGTGTTAACACGTCGTGTTCGGGTTCGAGACAAGTTAATCGTCATTCTGAGGATGCCTCGTTGAGAGGTGAAACACGTGTCGATTTCTTACAGGGAACTCTAAGTAACTGTAACTGTTTCGAGTTTTAAGAATAGTTAAGCGGAATACGTTACTAAATCTACGTCCATTGTATTTTATAATGGATTTCCGCCAAGTCACGCCTGAATCATTTAACTATCTTTGCGGTTGAAATATACAATATATTTTTTGGCAACGCATGCTTGCGCCACTGTATGCTGTACCAATAGTATTATATAGAGCTCGTCTTTACGTTTAACTGAACATTACGTCACTTCTGTTCAATGTCAGGAGTAAAGTATACTATAATGGACAAACCTGCCAGTAAGCACCCTTATCAAATAACTGCTATGATCCAAATCTCCCTGATGCAAATTCCGTTCCCTGCTCAATTTTTCAACACTCTCATAGAGATTCGGATTCTTTGACTGGCTCTTTTCGCACGTGACATGGATTTCTGGTAAATTTGCATAAAATTCGTCACTTAGAATAGGTTTTCCTCTAGCTTTTTTGATTATCTTGGCTTCTTTGAGAGGAGAGAGAATGGAACCGTGTGTGAGGACCCATCGTTTGGAGAATCTGATGCCTGAGGCTGATACTGTCAGGATGTTAGCGTATTCACCGTCTTCAGAGTAATTGTAGGTTACCATTACGCCTTCGACTGCCATTGTTCTGGAAAAAGACACATGGGGAGATGAGGACTTGGATGTAAGTGGAGCTGTGGGAACAAAGTTCAACAAGAAGACTATGATTGATTGATTGATAAGATGTATAGGTATGTTTGGCACCTTGCCTGCTGACCGATAACTTACATAACAAAAAAATAACATCACGCCTGTAATCTCCGAAGGCTTCGGCAGAGATGTAGGTGTACCTATTGTATACACACATTTCGCCAGTTACGTTTAAGTCCCATGTAAAAAGGGGCAAGCCTATTGCCGTCAACCGGGAACAAATCCAGACTCCGGGCAGCTACTGACAAATTCCAGACGGAAAAACCCCATAACACTTTGACCGACCCGAGAATTGAACCCAGGACCTTATGCGCAGCAGTAGCGCTTGCGACCACTAGATCAACGAAACCCGTACCAAAAAAAAATTTTTAATTTAGTTCGACTTCAACCAGCGGGGTAGTTGCATAACACACATACAATGACAATCGATCGCAATGCCTTTCATTTTGACAGTTCAGCAACGTTTATTACTAACTGTTATTATTTACGTTATTGAGCAGACGAATGTTTTGAATCTATGAAGCAATGCAATGGATTAGAAATTTCCTTCGAAAAACGCAGATAGGGTGCAGGCTCCTAGGCCCCTATGACGTCACAGGAAATTCAATATGGCTGACGCAAGAAGTTATCGACGCAAGAGCTTATTTTTACCCGACTACGAAGCAAGACGGAGGATTATGATTTTGACCGGCATGTATGTATGTTCAGCTATTCCTCAAAACCTACTTCCTCCTTCTTTCCTCTAAACTACCTACTTGTGGTAATTTCGTCAAATGAGGTATCGAAATGAAATGAAATGAAATTGTGAAATGAAATGAAATTGTTTATTCTGTAAATAGGATATCGGAATCACTTTTACACGTCAAATCATTGCAATCTTCCTGATCGTCCGCTGGTTATAGGCTATGTGACGTCACATTAAATTGAAAATGGCGCCCTTTAGAGGACATAAAGTCATGCCATAAAAACTTTTTTTTTTATAAATTTTATCGTCGTTCACACACTTACAATCTAGTGTAATAAAGCTATCTGAAATGAAGATCGCAATGCACTATAAATAGAACAAACTGGAGGAAACTGGGATCGTCTATAAGCGCAATGATAGGACGATAGCTATACGTAGATAACGTGCGCGTGATTTTTTTTAGGAAGGACACTTACCTATGTAATAGACAATGGTGCCGATTCCCTTGTTCACAAACTAAACTTTAAGTTCAGTGCATCTTTTTCTTTCTATTTCATTAAGAAAAGGCAGAAGATACATTTTAGTTTAAGTCTTGTCAAATTAATCAGGGCCCGACGTAACGTAATTTTAGTAGGCAAGTTTTTAATCACGTCTAAACTTGTATGGAGTAGTGACAGGCGCTGATTAATTTGACAGGACTAAACTACTTCTGTCCTTCATGAAATAGAAAGAAAAAGATGCACTGAACTTAAATTTAGTTTAGTTTGTGAACAAGGAGTTATATTTTGGGGAAACTCTACGAATAAAGAAATTATTTTTAAGTCACAAAAAAGGTGCATTAGGGCTATGTTTGGTTTGAAAATAACTGATAGTTGCAAACCGTATTTTATTAAATATAACATTTTAAGTCTACCTTCCTTATTTATCTATGAAATAGCCAACTTTATACAAACCAATCCTAACCTATTTCTGAAACTTTCAGACGTTTCTATACGTAATCGACGGGATAATAATAAATTATGCGTACCAAGATCAACCACGGCATTGATGCGTAAAAGTATTTTTTGTTTAGCACCAATTATTTATAATAAAATCCCAAAACCTATTAGACAAATGCCCACTGCTCTCTTTAAAATACATTTAAAAAAATATCTCATAGCCAAATGCTATTACACCATATCGGAATTTTTAAATGACCGCAATTAAATAAACAGATTCCTATAATTACGACATTTTCACAATTCTTGCAATCTTCATAGTTTGTTGTGTAGACTCAACTCTCTTTAATGGTTTATTCTAAACCTAAAATATGTTGTTTTGTACGCCATAAATGGCAAAACATGCAGATCTACCTGTTATTTTAAGACCTTGCACATATTATTTGATGTATACTCATGTTTTACAATAAATAAAATTCTATTCTATTCTATTCTAAGGGAATGGGCACCAATACTGAGGTAAAGGATGCTACAGGAGGAACATAAAAAACTCTTGAAAGATCAGCCAATCTTTATATTCTGTAAAAATATCACGGTGAAAATTTAATAGTGCAGTGAGCTCGAAGTGCGTCAGCACCAGCGGGTAATTGTGTAACACACTTACAGTAGCAATGGCTTTCATTATGACAGCACAGCAACATCCATTGCGTTATTTACGTTGTTGAGCAGACAAATTTGTCGAACATACGAAGCAACGGATTAGCAAGATCCTTCAAAATCATTCTGATTGTCGTTGTCAAAATCGTTCACGTGGAAAGACAGCTCACTTCGCTTAAGTTTTCACGAAGTGATTAATGAATAAAGATTGGGCGCATTCACATTGGACGATAACGATAACGATATAATATCGTCGGACTACCAGTGCTTCGGAAAGCACGTTAAGCCGTTGGTCCCGGCTGTCATTTGTGGATCTTTGACAGTCGTTACGATTCGTCAGAAGCCCGAAGGTCTGACAATCAGTCTTACCAAGGGGTATCGTATTACCCAGTTACTGGGTTGTGGAGGTGAGATAGGCAGTCGCTCCATGTAAAATACTGGTATTCAGCTGTATCCGGTTAGACTGGAAGCCGACCCCAACATGGTTGGGAAAAGGCTAGGCAGAATGAATGTACACTATAAACCTTTTGGAATCGCGCGGCGATGTAAGCTTTTGATAGCGCAACGCGACTGTTCGAGACGGTTGTGGTATACCGCATGACAATAAGCTGCTAGTTACATCGTGTCATACCGATATCGTTCCGATGTCTTTATCGTCGCAGTATGAATACGGCCATTAGTAAAGCATGCTGGCTGATACAGATTTAATACCAATTAATAGTTATCTTGTCCTCTGTTTGTTTTATAGCAATAACATGATTCATTCATTGTCATTTTTTTTTTATTTTTTTATTTTTTTATTTTTATTATTAGCCTACATTATCCCACTGCTGAGCAAAGGCCTCCCCCAAATCCTTCCAAGTATTCTTATCTAGGGCCACCTCGATCCAGTCGTTGCGGTACGCGTCTAGGTCGTCTCGCCACCTCTTTCTGGGCCGGCCTCGGCGGCGCCGTCCATCCCCAGGCACCCATCGTGTGGAAACTGTTGCCCAGCGGTCGTTGTGCATGCGGCTGACATGGCCCGCCCAATCCCATTTTAGCTTGGCAGCCTTTTGGCATTGTCATAATAATAGATATTATAGCATTGCGATAGACGAATTGTATTAAATACTTTGTATGTTATACATATATAACAAACAGTAAACTTGATCTGACACTGATCTTTATAAAACACATAACATCACGCCTGTATTCCCCGAAGGGTTAGGCAGAGATGTACCTATAGTACACCCTCATTTCGCCAGTTATGTTTAAGTTCCATGTTATAGGGGGCGAGCCATCAACCGGGCACAAATCCAGACTCCAGGCTGCTACTGAGCTATTCTAGATGGAAAAAACCAAATAACACTGCCTGACCCGGGAATCGAACCCAGGACGTCATGCTCCGCAGTAGCGATTGCGACCGAGGCAGTCGAAAATTTGCCTCGTCTAAAACTGTAATTTAATTACGTTACGTTAATTATTTATCTTATCTAGTAGGTACACTACCTACTATCCATGTAAATAAAGTACTAAAACTTTCAATTTCATTAACTCCATCGCACATCAGATTGTGAATAAAAATTGATGAAAAAAGTAATTTACTCACATTTTCTTTTAGCAACGAGAATAATCATAGCGTGACGTGGGAGGTCCCGTGCAAATTGTACGATTGAAAAACAAAACAACGTTTTATAATACATTGCTTGCTCACGCGACATGCCTAGATCAAACGTTCCTATTAACACGTCGATGTATAATGATCAAAGCAATAGTATTGCAGTCATGCGAGACTATAATAATATGGTGGTACGAGGAAAAGATGAGCTGAAGACAGGGTGCGAACACAATTACAAATTAGACATAAACACACCCATGGAATGGAAGTAATGAACCATATTCAAGCGGGTGGTCAATATATCCATGCAATTTGCGATGGTATAAAAACGATACGCCAGCCATTTCCCGCCAACTTGTGTCGAAGCGTCTTCCAGAAGGCGCTTGTGACTTGTGTTCGAATTTCAAATTGAGTTTTTTTTCTGTGCAACCTGTGTTATTTGCCGAGTGCATCAAAGGTAAGTTTACGATGTTTTTTTCTATAAAGTGAATATTATTAGGTAATCGATAGTTTCTTACAGGCCAGTAACTCTTACGTTGAAAGTGAATTAACCGCTAACGTCGCGCAATTTTATAAATAGCATTAGGGTCAAGTTCAGTGTTTTTGAAAACAGTAATAATTAATAATCTATTCAAAATAAATAAAAGAGAGGGTTAGATAACTCTAGTTGAACTGAACTGCAATTTCGAACATCATGTCATCGTTTCCGTAGTGTAGCGGTTATCACGTGTGCTTCACACGCACAAGGTCCCCGGTTCGATCCCGGGCGGAAACAGTTTCTTTTGCATTTAAAGATCATAAAATAGATTACTTTTAGAAACTGATAAAATGATTATAATTAGTATATATATCGATTTCCAAATATTTACCTTTTTTAAGATAAGTTGTAAAGCAGGCGGACACACGATTCAAAACGCACCAGTCAATTAAAATAATTTTAGATAGCAATAGAACATTGCGAAAAAGTGTACTATTTTTTAAAGCTAAGAACATCACAATTTATGCTATCTACTTCGTCCTAGTTTCTAAAATTGCGAATCGTAACTTCTTTTGGAGTCATTTAAAAAAATTATAAGTACAATAGAGTGATTTTTTTATAATTAAAAGAAATAAAGTTAACAGACAAATTACTAAAAAGATTCCTTCGAGCCGGATTTGAACCAGCGACCTATGGATAACAATTCTGAAACGTCTACAGTCCACCGCTCTACCAACTGAGCTATCGAAGGTTGAGTAACAATGGCGAAAGTATAAGCCACTTACCAAACGTCATAATTGAACTTATCCTTAACTTCTTGAAACAATGGTAATATAAATCATACAGTTTTTACGAATCTACAAGGTATATAAGAACTTTTTGTAATTACATATTTTTCATCTACAAGTGCCAAAGCACCAATAATCATAATTATAGTAGGTAAGAAACTCTAAAGGCGGTCATTATATTATTAATAATATTGCAGTTAGAAACAGTGCTCAGTATTTAGTCACCCTTTATCAACTTCAAATAGTTGTTGTACTTAAATAAAAAAATAGATCTCTAGGTTAAGTCACTCAACTGGTACCTACTAACTCGATTGGTAACTATACTAAATAATAATAATAATAATCGTCAACCTTGTTTTAATCATAAATAAGAAAGTACCATCGCAAACTTAAAAAAAAAAAATTGGTTATGGTGCTGTCAATTTATCTTCTTTTTTCTACTTTGGCAAGTGAAAAAAACGTCAATAAATTTGTTGGCGGGAAAAGTGAAAAGATGGCGGCCGACAACTGTCATCAATCCGGTTTTGTGTTACGCGGAATTGTCCCGTTTATCAGATTAGATTACCTTATCTTCTGACCCAGTTGTAATGAACTTGGTTTTATCTATTGCATTACAAGTTAAGCAAGCATTTCTACGAGCTGACACAATGAAGTGAACACGTGCTGTTAGGAATAACCAGAAATAACTGGAAATAATGTCAGGAAAATGTGCAACAAACTTAACAATAGATCATTTTCTTGTTTCCTCGATATTTCCAATGATTGTTTGTTCAACTTTGTAAGTTGAGAATAATCGGAGAATCCACTCCCTGTCTGTAGTGAGAAGGTAGGTTACTAATACTAACATAGAGGATCACCGAAATGTTCAATTGCTATTGTCGATGTTTAAGTGATTGATACGAATTTTGTAAACGATCATTTTGCGCATCAATGCGCAAAATGATCGTTTACAAAATGCAATTGAAGCGAATGATAAAATTACTACGCAATTAATGCAATTGCAATTGAACGTTTCGGGGACCCGAAGAACTCGGGAGAACGAAATGGAAATGAAATACCTACCTAACAAGGTACAATTTGACCCCTTTTGAAATTAGATCAAGAGCATGCGCATTAATGATATTCGGAAGTTTTAATTCAGCATAGCTATTTCAGATACGTCTAAATGCTATTTAAAGTGTAGAGTTAAACAGACATGCGCTAAACCAAATCAGATTTGTCAGGGAACTAAATTTGATTAAACTTAGACCATCTCTATCAGTGACCTAATTGAAGTTTGAAACTAGTTTATAATCTAATTTACACTAGTTTCCTCTTTAGATTGGTTATGGACACTTTAACCTTTCACAACTATCAAGACAGGCAATATATTAACGGCTAAAATAATAACAATAGTTATTGTGTCCTATTGTGGAAATGACTGCACTTTAGAGTATTTTTTAAATGTAGGTAGGTAAATGGTAAATGAGTACATTGTTTTGTATTTATCGAGAAATAACGGAGTTTATTATACGTTTATATCGAAATAACGAAAGGGTGATAACCGTTATTTGTCTAATGTAATAGGTAATAAATGGGAGAAGGTAACCCTTGTTTCTTAATGAAAGGACAGGCGAGTTATCGTACTAAATTCCACTTCTTCTATACTTTTCTTTTAAATTAAATACTAAGCACACATGTACAGATGCGGATTTTATGCAATAGGCATTTTCTACCAGTTAATCTTTGGGTGACGCAGAGACAAACAGTGGTGCAATAGGTATTGAAAATTGTGGAATGAATATTTATTTAAATATAAGGATATACCTACATATACCTACTAAAACGATACTAAACATAATAATTATAATATTCCTAAATATAAGAACAAATAAATACACGAATATACACTAAAACAAGTAAGACAAACAATGGGAAAACATTACCGTTCCGAAGGATACTGCCAGCTTCTTACGAAAATACTCGCGAACTTTAACTTTAGAGGATAATCTTATTAACTTTTAAGGATAGGTAGCTTATTCTGTTTGGCACCAGCACCCTCATTGCGTAATACACGATCAATCACAATCTAAATCGTTTTGCAACAGATTGCTAATCCATTGCTTCAAAAGATCGAAAAAAAATCTGCTCAACAAAGTAAATAACGCAATGAATGTTGTTGACCTGTCAAAATGAAACAAATTAGTCTTGATCGCTTACCAAACGCAATTAGATAGCTGTAGATAGATGGCCACGATTATTGCGGCGTCAGAACCGTTGTTCAAATCGTCGGTGCAGGTGAACGGTCATTTTAGGTCAACCCAGCGTGGGACATGGTCTGTTTAGGAGCACCGCACTCGCACTGGATGTTGGATGAATCGATACTCGATAGTGCAATAATGATCGAGCTCGCTTCAAGGAGCTGAAGATGCACCCCCCTGTCGATAAACTTGGGCATGATCCGTGAAAAATCGATGTTTTAAGCAACTGATGTGCTATGATCAGTCAAAGCAAAATTAGTTCAGCAGCTAATCGAATAGGTACACTACAGTAACACCCTTGAGTGACCTAGAAAATTATACAAAGTTAATAATTTCCTGCCGACATTAACGCGAGAAACGAACGTATAAACAAGTCAGGGTTCCTTTAGTGTTATTAATTACCTATTAGTTCCCTGCGTAACTCGAGGAGGTGAGCCACACGCCTTACTACGGCTTCAAATACCCCTTCACAATAATTTTCCCTCGGAAAGGTTACGTGATAGAATTTCCTAAGTTTTGTCACAGTATAATAAAGTAACTGTATTATGTCTCGGCAGTTACATTGAAATAATTACCTACGGATCGGTAGACCTTCGATGAACCTTCTGCGTCCATAGATGTGAACCTGCCGCGAACTCGTATACCGAATTAGAGAACTGAGATTTCGAAGCGTGTCCTTTCGGCCGATTTCTATGAAGACATAATACTGTTACTTATTTATACTGTGGTATTGTTTTCATTTATTTACTGAAATGTGACTGCTGGCACGTTGGATGGCGTGTAACCACTTGAATTTCCACGAAGAACCAATAAATTGGCAAACTGCCATTTCCATGTAAAATACTGGTATTCAGCTGCATCCGGTTAGACTGGAAGCTGACCTCAACAAAGTTGGGAAAAGGCTAGGCAGATTGATGTTTTCTTTAAATGTAGGGATTTTGTTGTGTTACCCCATAGCACTAGGGCCTAGAATTATGGCCAAAATATCAAAGGAACACGTATAAAATAGTATGCAGACAACAGAAGATGTTTAGTGATACCTAGATTTCTAACCAACCAGTGTGTATTATTTAATTCAAGGACAAAAGATGACGTCATGCATTTTATTCACATAATTAATGACATCCTTGCAAACATCTTTGTATTAGGACTGGCCAGTAAGGAAGAAACTCTTCGCCTACGGTGTGTGTGACTGACTATTGAACCATTAAGTTCTACATAATTATAGCATGTGTACTAAAGTAAAAACAATTAGTTGGTGGTAGGGCTTGTTCTAAGTCCGCCTGGCTAGCTACCACCATCTTATCTAAGTCTGTCGCCATAACAACAATGTTAACAGAATTGTTGTGTTTCGGCAGTTAGAGGTAACTTTTCGTTTAGTTGTATTATTATTAAGTTCAAAGTGAATAATTTGTTTTAACAAATCCATGACACACTTACAAATCCTGTTGACCCACCCAAAACTCAACGTAATAGCTGTCAGTATGAAAAATCAGCATCGAATATGTTTACAATAAACCACAAATAGCGGTTGAGTCGTTCGACCTTATAAACTCATTGTGCACATCCTTGATCGAATTCATTGGAGTCAGGAGCGGCTTGCCCTCACAGACACGTTCAAGTGCCAACGACACCGATATAAAAAACATATACACCGACAAACATCTCTGTGGATGTAATCCGGCATTGCTTGTTTAAGGAAGATGTCAGAAAGCTGTCTTAAAACCAATGACGTATTATATATAGACACGTTATCAACAAACATCTCGGCGCTTAAAAACGGCGAAAATACTAGATAACTACTTATACGCGTAAAGAAAGGGAAAGAAAATATGACACCGTACGGCGGAATGCCTGTTGCTAGAGGGAGATAAATAAACATCTTCAGTTACGTCACAGGATAAGTAATAGTAAAATTACACGCTCATTGGTCGAGCGCATGAGTGACGTAGCTATCAGAGGCATATGGGGAAAAAAGGACACTCGATTTTCTAGAGTTAATAAAATAATTTATAATTGTACCGTGTTACCTACTTTACGAATAAAGTAATACCAATATTATATCTTTTAAATGTTAATGGTGTATTCCGCAACAGTAATTATTGTTACATATTAAATTTAAAAATAAAACAAAATATCTTTATAAACTGACGTATAATTTTACCATAATTATAGGAACTGCAGTTTTTTTTATTCTTCGATAATTTTTTTTCGTCCAATAAATATCGTCAGCTGAGAAATGCTTTGAGCAAACTTTAGTATAGGGAGTTGGTAGCCAATCGTTTTCACGTCTTTGAACCCTTATCATTTTAAGCCACTTTTCTTTTATCAGCCCATCTGTAGGCAATCTAAAATGAAACGGAAAACAATAATGTATATTCATAACATAACAAGTGCATATTATATTCAAACAATATTATAAATTCTAACAACAAAAAAAAACTTGTGTATTAGTGTCTCAACCTCCCCTAACGTCACGTGACTACTAACTTCATGCGCCGGCCGCCATTAGACGCAGCGTCGTACAAAATAAAATAAAATAATGTAGTTTTGCAAACTTACGCGTGAAATGACACATTTTTGTCTTTAACTTTTGGGGTATAATTTGTACATCCTCTGAAAACACACGACGGCATGTTTTCTTTATATTTTGCACAGGTTTTCACACACGATATAAATTAAAAACAAACGTAGCGTCGCGCGACAGGTTGGTGCGTGACTGAGCGCAATGTGGCCAATTGGCTTCATTTCATGTTGCCATTTTAGAGTGCGGACAACGTATCTATAGTTTTATACATCATTGCTTAAAACAGTATATTTCATGTTAGTTCTTTGTTTCGCCACATGCATTACTGTGTCGCCGTGTCGTGGCATGCTTTAAACCGGAGTTTAGCAGATATTTAGAGGTTTTACGAGGAGCAGGACGTAGTATTATAGTAATATATTTTGCTATAAGCTAAAGATAGTCGTGGCGTGGCTTTTTAACCTGCTTTAACTGGGAATAGTTTGAGACGCGTCTTCGCATTAATTGCTGTTCTGTAAGATGAGTAACAGGCTGCATGACATGGATCTCATGTAATTACAAGATGTTCCTGTCGTTCTGTTAGTAAAACCAGATTTGAAAATACATGACCTAATTATCTCTATGGTAGGGTCGTCCAATAACGCCACGTCCACGTTTCCCTTCGCAGGTTCCTGTGTGAAATATCAACGGAAATGGCCGGCTTCAGAGCTTCCCCGGTACTTAAGCGTCCAATTGAACAAACGAGAGTGATAACCATGGATCCGGTCCCGTGACTTGCTTCATTGTGGCCTCTTAATGTACCTAAATGCAGTCATTACTGATGATGACTGATTTACGTCACGATAGGACCATGAAATGATGTTTCTGACATGCCATCTAGGCCGTTCCTGCGCTGTAATTAGTGTAAAATTAGTAAACAATATTATTGCCTACCTTCTAGATGATCTCTAACATCGCCAAAGTCAGAAAGTGCATTTACATTTCTCAAATAGTTAGTGGCAACGCTCCCAAATTTCTGAGTAACAGTCACGTTCACGCGGGCCGCGTCGGCAATTTAAGGAGACACTAGCACTACGATAAGCCCACGACAATACAATAATGGACGCTCTTTTGCCTAATGGATCGCATCCTGCACGGCCCAAGCGCAGTCCAGTCAATGCTAAGAGTTCGCTCCTCCACGGCACTTGTTCGTTTCCAGAAACTAAATTTCATTGTTCATGTTTCCCTAATCGTGTGTGTGATCACGTTTCGTGTCATTGTAGACATCCTCGTGTGGGTTTCATGTGTCGTAGCTCTGGTGAGGCACCGCTGCGCCAATCGACGGACGTCGGCGACGACGGACGATGTGCCTGTTGCGGTCTCGAAAACGATAACGAATATCGACAACTTTAAGCCACGGTTATCTGTTTATCTTTATCTTTATTGTGTTATGGATGCAGTGTTGAGGATGGGAAAGTGCATTTTATGAGAGAATTTTACCTGTGCAGTGTATAGTGACGGACATGCCTGAGTTTCGACGCCTGGCAGCCAGTGTGAAAAAAAAGAAGCCACTTTCGCCGACTCAGCGGTTGAGTCACTCAAACAGTTCTATTTACTTGATGCGATAACGTTTTAGGTGAGTCTGTCATTAGTGTAAAGTGGTGTTTCCCTTACATTAATGGCCACTTAGCTATCGTGGACAGGTGTGTGCTTCAAAGGAATTACCTATCGTTGTCCTTAAAATGTTCACTATTTTTACCATTTTTAGTCAGTGTTGGTTACAAGGTGCGATTTCGATTTTTTCCCGTTCTTCTTAACGACGAAAAATACAATTTACAAAATATTGTAAGTATCATGGGTTACCTATTTATTTATATTTCTAAAGCAGTAGGTATAATAGTAGGCTCCATGCATGATTTCTTTTGCTTAAGTTCTTATTTTATGAGGCCATTTTTGACAGTTGACATGACAGATGAAGAAGAAAAAACCAACTGAACTTGAAAATAGATTTGGAAAACAATACATACATACCTACATATCCTATAGACATAACCTTGGTAAATATTGACATACGTGTGCAATCACAACTTATTCGCACAACAACACAGTTGATAAATCACCAGCACAAATAAATAAAGTGAACAACATTGATTACTTAGGTACTTTAACAATAACAAAATTATTGAACAATTATCTACAAAGTTTAACCAAATTCCAACTCACTGGAAGATTACCAACCATTAAAACGTCATTTAAATATCGTCAAAACAATGAAACAGAATATTTACCTTTGACCTTAGTGCGTTTGTTTACTTTTTTGAGGTTATGTTTAACATTGGCCACCAAACAAACTTCAGAATTCTTTTTTCAAAGTTAACTTTTTCTTATCACATCACAGACACACAAAACGCACTGTTTCCAATACAATATTCTTGAATAATGACTGTTTTCTCTTATTATGTCTACATTAAATACTATTACTCTACTACTTATCAGCTGATGAGCTGAGCTGACTGTTTTGTATTTAATTTGTTACATATTATTTAATATCTCTAAGCATTCTTATCGGTTGTAGTGTAACGATCTCTCGCGGACTCATTCATTACTACATTCATTCATGATTTACGTGTCTACGTCGTGGTTCTTTGTGATATCGCGAGATGGCGTTAGTACAAAAAACTGAGGGCTCTTTAAAAAAAAAATAACCCGCAGAATTTAAAAAACCACCTCAAAATATTGTTAATTGTATTTTTGTTAATACTATTTATTTTTTATATAAAATATGCTGCACTTATGTATTTGTGGTAATCATGACATCGATCGTGTCGGTCCTAGGATTGACCCAAGGCAAAATGTTCAAACTGCTTTTTTTTCTTTTATCTTTATAAAAACAGCCCTTACAACAAGACCTATTCTAACTCTATAACTCCGTTTGGTAAAAGTACATATTATATAATACCTCAAAGCTTAATAGGATTGCCGTTTTATTGATAACTGCACCATTAATTTTGAAATAAATATGGTAAATTTGAGGATTGTTAAGTAATTGTTTGACGAAAACAAGAACGTACAAACTTATAACATTTTCTCGACAGAAAAAACAGCTAAACTTACCTCCAAACCGAACAGTAAACCGCTGGTAAGTGTTTAAAAAATACTTTAAATTAGATCATAAAACTTTGCACACTAACTGAACTAACTATAAACCAAATATTATGTTTTTTTGTACCATTATTTTCGCCGTAAAAAGAAATTATCTAAACTATTGGCGCCTTGGAACCTTCTCCCCGCCGCTCAGTTTCGCTCTCACTCAGTCCGCGAGCAGTATCGTGCGAGCTCCAAAGAGTGAATTTAAGCTGAGTTATTTTGGACTCCTTAGAGCTTTAGGTAAAGGATTTGGGATATTTTCTCTAATCACCTACCATGTTTACACCCGAAGACCGTAGGTTGAATTGGAAGTATTGGAACTTGAAACAGTTACTTACCTATGTATTAGTATGGAAAAGTTTTTCGTAATTAAACCGAAAAATACGGGGCTATTCTACAAACAAATTGCCTTTTAAATACTATAAAGTTTCGGGTAAAAAATTTCTTTCATACCTACCTATTATTGTAAAGAAAATTGAAAATCTTAATTGGACATTCCAATTAATCAAAATGCTTTTATTGGCGAAGCCATCTAAAGTGATCGCGTGGACATTTAATTAATTTTTCAACGAAAGCGAAAAAGAATAAGAAAAAAATTGCGTAAAAAATAAAATGTGAAAGCTGGAGGAGCTTAAAGACCTAACTCGATCACTTTAGATGTAGAAACATAACATAACATCACGACAGTATTCCCCGAAGGGTTAGGCAGGGGTCTACCTATAGTATCTACCTATACACCCACATTTAGCCAGTTATGTTTAAACTACTTAAGTCCCATGTAATAGGGGGTGAGCCTTTTGCCATCAACCGGAAAAATCCCGACCCGGGAGTCGAGCCCAGTAGCATATCAATCTGCCTAGCCTTTTCCCAACTCTGTAGTTAGTTAATATTCGCTTTCTGCAAGACGACATCGTGTGACCTTATCAAACTTTTAATAGACTTATGAGAAGTTCTCTTACGTGAAAGAGCAAAGTTCAGGTGCATCCACACCGGAGATACGGTCGCGAAACATAACATCATCAACATACAATCTGACATTGACCTGCAAATAGCAAAACAAGCAAGAAAATAATGTTAATGTTATCATGTTGCTCTACAAAAAGTAACTCCAGTGTGGATGTACCTTTTTAGACGGATGTTACGTCTTAGGGCAGAGAGTTTTTTTTTAGAACAACCTCTTTGATACGCCCTTGTCCTTTACCTACAGGTTTAAAAGAGCCGCTCATCGGCTACGTGTTACAAATCACCAATGAGTAAATAGCCAGAATTTCTTAGCACTAGTAGATATTTAAAATTGTCAATGGTGGTCAGGACCTCCGTACCGACAGGGCGCGACTTTTTACCGCGAAGGTATTTGAGTGTGTTACACGTTCTAATAGTACCTACGTGGATGATGTGCCTTCATCATCATCATTTCAGCCGAAAGACGTTCACTGACGGCACAGGCCTCCCACAAGCACTTTCTTTCTTCTGTGCTTTTCGCATCCAGCGAATTGCTGCGGCCTTCACCAGTTCATGGGTCCACCTTGTCGGAGGCCTCTCAACGCTACGTCTTCCGTTACCACTTCAGAACCTTTCGGCCCCATCGGCCATCTATTCTGCAAGCAATGTGCCTTGCCTACAGCCACTTAAGTGAAAGCAATTCTTCGGGCTATGTCGATTATCTTGTGTGTGTGCCTTACTATACCGAAAATCAAACGGAACAAAAAATATTAATAGAAACAAATCAATTACAAATTGCTGGCAGTAACAGTGCTGTGTGTCCGTACCGGATGCCTTTACTTTTCGTCGTCTTAATTATTTGAACTCTTAGTCACCATAACTTGGTGACTAACAGTTGTGTAAAAGTTAGAGTTGAAGTTAGAATGAAATCACTTGTATTTGCCAAACCACTTATGTCGCCAATACCTAAAGCGGTGTTTACATTATGAAACTAGTGTCGTAAAACAGTACACTTAGCTGGACTTGATTCGGGCTTTACCTAGCTAACACCCAGGTTTTGAAAAGCTGATAAATTAAACTAACACGCTGTGATAGGTATCTCATGTTAACAATGTAGTTCCGGAGATTATAATACAAACTAACAAACAAACAAACAATTTTACCTCTTTATAATATTAAAGCACTTTTTTATGTCCTTTTATTATTTGAGAAAAGTTTTACAAATTACTAATACTTAAAACCGTTATTAATTACTCTAGATTTAGATTTTGATCAATAAATAAAATTTCCAATTTTTTTTTCCTCTTACATTGTTTATCTACATACTATAGTAAAACGCCGTATGATACACGTGCTTAAGATGATTTCCGCACTAGTAGCATAAATAACTAATATGTGCCTATCTATACTTATAATAAATCTGTAGAAGTGAAAATTCTGTACATTGAAAATATCAAAAATAGTTATTTGTTATACAAGAGTGCAAAGTTGCTTTTTAACCGCGTGTTCAATTTTGATGACCGAGCAAGCGAAGGATTCTAAAATTTAATCACGAGCGTAGCGAGTGATTCAAAATTAGAATCCTGAGCGTTAGCGAGGGAATCAAAAGAGCACGAGGTGAAAAATCTTTGCACTCGAGTGCAACACGTAACTTTTCATTCCACCTCAGCGAGGAAATGACTAAATGCAAAAAAAAAAACGTTTACAATCACAAGATAGGTACACTTTTATTTCAGTTTAGGTATTAATTACTACATTATGACAGGTAAGTAATATAGAATAATCTTTAAATTATAACAAAATATTACTAAGGTATAATTAAGAAAATTTTAAAGTAACGTTGCTACAGTTATTTAAATTGAGTGTAATATTTTTGTTTGGTACTGTAATATTGGTGTTAGTCACTTGTGTACTGTTTTTCGGTAAACTATCTGTCATACTTAATAGTTGTACCGATTCATCGGATTCCCTTGGCGTGAATGTTGGAGAGAGAGGGAGATGGTTAGGTGTTTCATAACGGCTTATTTTTGATGTAGAAGGGCCAGTCCAAGGATCCGATTGAGGCTCTTTCAGTGTAATGGCTCCTACGATGCCTTCACATATTTTAGACTTATTTTGGATGGAATCCTCTATGTATCCCTCTACAACTGCATTGGACTTCCAGCCTCCGTGGCGCTTAAGGGACAGGAGATCAGCTCCGGAATCAGCCAAAAGTGTGGCTGAAGTTCGTCGGAAACAATGACCCGTGTACAACAGGGGTTCTGGAAGTTCAAGAAATGTTGCTATTTCTCGTGGGATACTGCCAATTTTATTAGTACCCATAGGCTGTCTAACACACTTTCCATTGCGATACTGTAGAAAAAATCGATTGATTGGAGTGTTAGGCGGGCGTAAGGCTTGATATTTCTCAACAATCGTTACGTATTCCTTGCGAATGACGAAGTTGCGGTCTCTTTTTGTCTTTGTATTAGGTAAATTAATTAATAGTAAGTCATCTGAATGTTTCTCAATGTTTTTGACATTAAGTTGTGTTAGTTCATTAGTTCGACATGCTCCGTTTATTCCAATAATAAGAACAACCTGTAACGTAAAGAGTATTGTAGTAGATAAATGAATAAAATTGATATGAACGCATAATTATGCCTATCAACATCTACTAAGTATACTATTTAATTGAGATTAATATACTTAAGTAGATACTGAATGTGCAACTGACTTACTTTTGCCGCCAAATATACGGAATCGGGTGCTTCGTTAAGAAACTTTTCAATATCAGATACTGTGAAAACCTTCGATTTTTTTGGTTGATGACCAGATGAGGCTCTTTTTAAAAATGCCACTAATTTAGGATAGGTATCGATATGTTTGTCTTTTTTCATCTTTATTGTTGCTTTTAGCATCGAATACGTACTCCATAGAGTGCTTGCTTTCTTGTTCTCGGATAATTCTATAAAATATGCCAGCAAAACGTTTTCTGAGAAAGTTTTGGCTCCTTTTGCTAGTCGCCACGTGTTGAACATATCGTACTGTTTTAAATACTTCTCGCGTGATTGTTGAGGGAGAAAGCTCATTTGCGCATTATTAACAGTTTCAGTTAATTCTGTTGGCGTCAAGCAAACTTCCTCGTCGCTAGAATCACTCATTTTAGTTTTTTCACTTGTTTTCAAGTTTCTTGTTTTTAATATAAGGTTTAACAATGACGTGAAAAAATGCCGCGTAAAGAACCGCGTACAAAGCAAATTGAAAAAAGAACACCAAGAAGGTTCCGAGTCTGAGTTTTTAACAAATTAAAAAAAAGTTGTATGATATATTCGGCACCATAGAGGTAGCAGTAAATAGGTTTAATGTTTTTTTTAATTCACAAACTTAGTGCACACGATGTTCTAAATTCAATTTACTTTATCCTCTAGAGAATAAAAACGGCTTTTCCACTCAGATATTGAAGATTAAAAATACTCTTTCCGAGATGGTGGGATGAAAAATAAATGGCAGGGGGTGTTACTAGACCGACACCGAACCCAAAAATTTGATTACAAAATTTTTTGTCTGTCTGTCTGTCTGTCTGTCTGTCTGTCTGTCTGTTTGTTCAGGCATCACGCAAAAACTACCGGTTCGATTACGATGAAACTTGGTATAATTATTCTTTAATATCCTGGGCACCACACTGGGTACTTTTTATCCCGGAAAAGTATCCTATCCTACGGTTGGGGGGTGTCAAAGTTTGTATGGAAGAATTTTAACGCGCTGTCCGATTAACTCGAAACTCAATATTTATACTTAAACCCAAAAATTAAGAATAACGTGTATCAGGATTTTTCGAAATTCAACCCCTAAGGGGGTAAAATAAGGGATGAAAGTTTGTATGAAAAATCTTATTCCTTGAGGTAATAAACATGAAACTTCGCACGAATAGTTATCTAAATAAATTATAAAGTTTGTATTTTTTTGTTTTTCTAAATTACCCCCCAAAGGGGGGTTGGGTGGTGTCAGTGTTTGTATGGAAGAATTTTAACGCTCTGTCCGATTAACTCGATATTTATACTTAAAACCCATGGGGATGTATGTGGTAATTTCCGACACTCACGCGGGCGAAGCCGCGGGCAGCAGCTAGTTTGAAATAAATGATTTGACGTTGACCATTTGACTCTTGTTATACGTAGTTTTTCGTCGTTATCAAAACCTTTGTAAGCTATTAAAATTTCCCCAAAACAAAAGACAGTTTAGCACAGTTTTACACCTGAAGATTTTTCTATTCCATGAGACAATACAAAGTGCCAAGTCACCATACAATCGTGACGTTCCAATAAAAATACACTTTTCCATCTAGACCATGACTCAAGAACTAATTGACCCTAGTTCCAGTAAAGCTATTAGCGCAAAAATTGCACAATGGAAACTGCGAATACTTGAGGCGGTACTCATAATTTATAATAATTAGCTTTAATACTAAATACTGCCGCCGGCCATTAATCACTGGTTATAAAATGATACTGGGACTCGGAAAACCACTTGAAATAGGTACATATTATGATAATTACTTAGTTGTGTTATGGGAAAAACGGTGGGGTAACGTAGAATTTGTTTGTTTTAGGATCTGTAAAGATTTAAAGGAGTTTTCATGTTTGGTTTGTGAAAAAAGCATAATTAATTATGCGTAAACGTGCAGTTGACAGGACACGCACGATAATTATGATTATTAAGTGACAAGTGTCCTATCGTTTGTAGAACAGAACCACTTTTCTTTCCAATGCATAAAAATATCTTATAGAAAACCCAGAACTTCATATTCTGAATGTTTTTTGACATCGCTTTTAGATACAGATACAGATATTTATGTTAATAAACCTACTTAAAAACTATGATAGTAATCGAAGATTAAAATACATGCCACAATAATACTATTATACTGAAATAATCAAATGTATACATATTATAATATAATTCGTCTATTTTTTTTGTAATTACGTGTCGTGCATGTTTTCTTTTTTTTTCTATCTATAAAAATCTATATTATTAAAAAGGCATTTAGAAACTTATTACTGAGATAAGTACCATTTTCTAACACGATAATTCCGGTTATATCGACAACCAATAAACCAGCTGAGTCATTAGCAAATGACTTCGCGACGTGGCACAAAAAAAAGCAAACAAAAAGTGGGTATACTGACACCTCATGTTCTAATCATCAAGGTATATAGGTAACATGTGTCATCTTGTCAGATTGAATATATTTGTGCAATTGGCGTGGAAGATGAGATGCTGTCTGACCGGTGTATGTATCTACGGGCGAATTTAAGTAGGACACTCTGTGTGTTGCGTAGCAACGGAACTGAGACTCAACTTTGAGACATTTATAGGTCGCAAACGCTACTTCTGAGCATAAGGCCCTGGGTTCGATTCCCAGGTCGGGCGTGTTATTGGGTTTTTCCATTTAGAATTTCTCAGTAGCAGCCCGCAGTCCGGATTTGTGCCCGGTTGATGGCAATTCGCTCACCCCTATTACAAGTGACTTAAATATAACTGAAATGTGGGTGCACCTCTGCAATCCAATTGGTTGACTTCTGCCTAACCCTTCGGAGAATACAGGCGTGATCTTATGTTATGAGAAACAGTCAGATGTGCAAGAATCCTTGGCTTGTAATGAAAACTAAAAGAGATAATGGAATTATCTAAGAACGTGCTGGGTATAACTCGTAGACGGTCTACGAAAAATATCGTAGAGGGTGAATCTCGTAGACCCCAAAAGTTTCGTGATTGAGGTATTTCTAAGCTTTCTTAATTAGGAATATCGCTCGGTTCATACATTCTGGTTTAATAATTTAAAAGAAAACAAATAATCATTTATTTTCACTATCGATCTAGCTAGGCAAAGACAATAATAGTATTATTATCATTCAAATTCCTGTATAACTCGTTCAACCTTACAATATTTCATGCACACGATAACTATGAGGCTGGTAGGTACTGTGTCTGATCAAAATGTTACTGAATTCAGTAGACAAGAGGCTTTAGTTATGTCCACAAGTTGTAAACCCATGGTCTACATACATGGACATTGATTTATTATGTCAACACCGGCGGATTTTCATTTTCTTGACATAGGTACATAAGTAAATTTTCTCGGAAAATTCATCATTGTATGTAAACTGTAGTTTGCGCAGTTCTCAGAGCCATGAACAATCTGTCACGTCATTCAGGACTTAGGACATAATATAGTAATTATCTCCCATGGATATTATATAGATTACGATTCTTGGTAATATACAGGTCATAAGTAAAAAATGTTGTGCAATGTTTGACGTAGCGACTTTCCGGGTATCTTTATTTTTTATTTTATTTTTTGACCAATGTTTTGGTATTATACATACTTATTTAATAAGACAGGAATTAAACAATTAGCTAAGAAATAGTGATATGTTTTTGTCAGTAGACTGTTTCTTTCTTTAACTCCTAAACAAGGCAGTGCTCTAATAAATCCTAATCCAATTTCATTCGATCTAAAAGAAACAGAATATCTATTCTTCTATTCTAGTACCTATTCCTTTAGATTCAAAAGTCCAAAGTAAATCCAAAGGTCGTTATTCTTGTAAGTCTTAGGGCCTATTTCACCACCCTCAAGTAAAGTGTCGAGTAGGCTAACCGCCAGTTAAAGTCACCCGTAACTTCATGTGCGAATTTCACGACGTTCGAGTAGCAGTAATCATAAGATTATCCGACCCGTAACTTACTTGCCACGACATCTGCCAGTTAGCACGTTTACTTTACAGTTAAAAGTTGTCAGTTGTCATTTTGTGTAGGAACATACCAGATGTTTTAATAAAAATGGATTTATTTGACTTGGTTGATCATCAATTGGATGAATTAGAACATTCTTCGACGCAACGATACCTAGGATTTCATTATTTTACGGACCTAGATGAAACTGTTTTTTTTGCTAGATTTCGTCTATAGGTATGCAATAACCCAAGCGATTAACTTTATAAAACATAAAATAATCTCTCTTTATGTGGTATTTCTTTCATTATCTAAGTGATTTTACTAATAACTTATCAAATCTGCTTCTATCTCTTTTAACTTTATCCATTCTAATTAAAAAGTATAGTTAAATAAAATCAGAAATTAAAATCACACGCTTTCCAAACCAGGCAAAAACACCACAAATGACAATTGACAACTGCCAAAGACGTCTGCCGAGTAACATTGACGTAGTATTGAACGAATGTAATGTAGTATTTGTTACTTCATTCACTTAACCAGTAAGTTGTTAATCGAAATTTTATTTTCGTTTGTGAAATTGACAAAAGATACTGGTAACTTTTACTTGCCAAGTAACGTTAACTAGGAAGTAACTAATCAACGCTTTACTTGGAGATGGTGAAATAGGCCCTTAATCATATATGTACTGTTAGCCTGTCAGTCTAAATTGTACAACATCTTGTAATATTTTGGTCAAATATCGGTTATACCTTGTATCATGACACAAATGACTTGATTTGATAGAATAATAAAATCGTAGAGCTACCATTTATTTTTAATTATTTCTGCTTGCTGCTTTTATTGCCTACATTATTATTGACAGCCTATACATTTATTTTATGAAATTCAAGATTCAAACAGGCACGAAAAACTGAAAAAAAAAGAAGAGACTGGAATGTCACATATACAGGTTGTCTCAAACGTAATAAATAATAGCGAAATCTGAACTGTTCAGAATATCCCAGTTTTTATTTTTTTTTAATGATAGGTTTTAGGACCCCTTCGCTTTACCTCATTTGCCTTTGGACCACTACGTTTAAGACACCCTTTATAGAGGTTAAAGATTTGCGCGCTTTTCTTATGCTATACATAATATAAAGCTATTTCAATTTATTCGTGATTAAAATTAATATAACGATCAGTTTGAAAAGAGCTAATCAGCTTATTTAGGCAACTACGTATATTTCCAAACCGATTTAGAGAAAGGTTGTGAGGAAAATATACATATTTTATATTCGATAAAACTTGCCCAAATAATTATATCTCAAGTACTTACATCTATAAAACCTCTTTTGCTAATATTGTCATAGTTTTTTTGAAAAACATCTATGACTAATTTAATCCATCACGTTATCAATGTTCTTCTTTTCCCCCAATTTGTTCTTTTTGTGTTTTGTGTTCTTTCTTTGCGTCATGTTTACCGCAAATAAAAGTATTTTCTTTCTTTCTTATAAGTTGAACGCTTTAATTGGGCTCTATTATTAATAAAAATCATAGATAGTTATTGAAATATAAATATCAAAAATTTATTTTTTAACATCTTTTAAAGTGTATCACCGACTGTGTTAATAAATTAACTTTACGAAGAACTTTACTTTAAGAGGTGCTTTAGACCATCGAACTGAATAACTTTTACCATGGGACCAACATTGAAATCTCTAAAAAAAAATTGCTATTTCATACTAAAGTTTAATACCTACTGTTCCAAACTGTATGGTCTAAAGCACCTCTTAAAGTTTTTTTTTCTCAAACATGCTTGGAAATTCGAGCATTATTTTGACAACCTTCTTCGAGATAAATCGAAATTGCTGTACTGGTCAAAAACAAGTGAATATGCGGTAGGCAATATTACTAGGAAAATCCATATCTGTTGTGTTATTTAAATAGAACGAACTTTTTACTTCAACACTTGGCAACCAAGGAGTTTGTTTAAAGTAAAGAAGAAACAAATGAACACATAGGTGCGTGAGAAATTATCGTTGTCCGTCGTTGATTCTGGAATGTATAATTAATTCAGTTTGAATTTCCGCGCATTATTTGAGCAAAGTACTAAGTATACAAAGCCTTGGCCGCTACCAGGCATTGATGGACGATCGTGTGGGTCCTGGCGAAGTCGAGGCACACATACGTGAGCACCAGTTACAGACCGCGACAGTAATGTTCTATAATTAATTGATAAAAACAAAAAAAAAAGTGGTTTGAACACGTACATTACCTACACTTAAGTATCGACCTATTAACTGAATATTTGACTTTGAATTGAAAAAAGCCACCGCCTAGATCGACACCAAGCTACAAAAAAAAAAAAATCATAACACAGACCATAGACGCCAGTTCATTACTCTATGTAATTATTTCTTCAATACCTACCTACTTTTTTTTCTCGACGTCTTCACAATATTTCAATGTCAGTTCGTATATCTCGAATGACGCGATTTTTTGTTGCAAAATCAATCGGCATAGACAGTCTGTGTCGATTTATGTAAAATATAATGTTACCAACATTACGGGATTACATACGGGACTTCTTTGAGAGTTTAAAAAGTTAGTGGACGTGAATTTGTGTTAACATTTCTCGCAGACGTGCTAATTTTTTTTTTTTTTTTTTAATCTTTATTTATTTATGGAGGGTTTGATCAGACATGATCATGCCACCCTCATAGGCCTCACAAAGAAGATAACTTATCTACGTTTAATGTATAATTTAACTAATTTATAAATACATTTTGCCTCCTCTGATAGAGGACGGGCCAGAATCAAATTACATATGCCCAAATCGCGTAGATCCACATCATATTCCAGCATAAAGGTGACCCTCTCAAACTCGCTCCGGGCACACTCAGCCAACACATGGTAAACATCCTCCACTATGTCACACTCAGCACATTTTGGTGAGTTGGTTTTTCCCATCATAAAAGCAAACTTGTTTAGCGGTATGTGCCCGGACCGAAGTCTTAGGGCAGTCACCACATCTGTTCTAGACAAACCAGAGTCTGCGAACCACGGTGAACGTGTAAGGCATGGCTGTATGGTCTTATACCAGATGCCTTTAGCCAATGATCTCTCGTCAAAATGTTCGCTCCAAATCTCTGTACACTTTTCCCTAACCATGTATAAACAATCCGTAAACAAGGGTAAGCAGTTAAATGGTATTCCATTAAAAGTAGCTTCTCTGGCCAGACGATCAGCTTCTTCATTACCTGTTATGCCCACATGTGAAGGTATCCATTGGATTTTAATGATTTTATTACTATTTCTAAGTTTACGGAGTGACTCTAAAATATTATAGGCTATCGGTGCGCCTCGAAAATTCGAGGTGCATCGAGCCAAATGTAGAACAGCACTCTTGGAATCTGTCAAAATAACATATTTCCCGGCCATAAAGGACTCAATGTAAGAAATTGCCTCTGCTATGGCGATCAACTCCGTATACATAATAGAAATTTTCGCTTGAATCATCAATTGGATATAGCTATTTGTGTGTGGGTCATAAAGTGCCACACCACTACTGCCATCATCGCTTTTAGACCCGTCCGTGTATAATTTATAAAAGTGAGAATAGGTATTTATCAAAAAATCATTACAGATCTTTTGTAATTCACAAGGTTTATACTGATGTTTAGGCTTACAAATGGTCTTAATTTCCGGTTCCAGTACTTCAGAAAGATCTATACCACTAACCCATAGGTCCAACATAAACATTTCTAACTGTTTCGTTGAGTAGACTAAGGTATTTTTAAAGTTATCATGAATCGACACTAAAAGAGGTTTTTTCTTGTGCTTCCAATACGTATTACGACAACAATTACTCAGCTTATCTAATATGGTAATAATATAATTATCTGAAAAGGACTTGCATCTAAACCAAAACTTGCCAGCAAGATAATACCTACGAGTACTCAGCGGTTGAAGATGTAGCTCGCATTCCATCACGTGTATTGCGGTGGTTTTAATAAATCCTCCGATAATACGCATACATTGGTTTTGTATTTTGTCCAGCTTTCCCAAGTGTGTTTTACAACTACTGTCATACAACGCGCTAGCATAATCGAACCTACTTCTAAACAAAGCTATATATATCCGTCTCAAAACAATTGGGTGCATTCCCCAACCAGCACCGGTCACAGCCTTAAAAATATTTAATAATCTCAAACTTTTACCTCTTAATTCATTTATGTGCTTAGCCCATCGTAAGGATCTGTCCAACCATAGACCCAGATATTTAACGTTATCTACCACTTCCAACGTCTTTTCGTTTATAGTTACATCCACATATTCACTTCGAAAACCCCTTTTAAAAACACATATTTTGCTCTTTGTTGATGAAATACCCAACCCAATTTTAGCAAGCAGCTCCACGAATTTATTTAGGCTTAACTGTATCTGTTTGCTTCCTTCCCGTACACTATCACAATTTATGTATATCACAAAATCGTCAGCATATTGTGAAATGCAAACTTTATTGATACTATTGCAAATTTTAATAGTAGCTAAGTTAAAAAGCAGTGGGGAAAAAGGGTCACCTTGAGCCAAGCCGCGGCACGCATATCTACAAAATGAACCTGCGTCTACCTGCACTCTTAAATATCTCACTTTTAAAAAATTCCACAAGTACCTACATATTAAAGAACTAACTCCTAATTGTTGCATAGTACATATTAAACTTTTTACATCGACGTTATTGTATGCATTGTCGATATCTATAAAGGCAGCTATAGTCATCTGATTATGAGAGAAACCGGTTTGAATTGATAACACCAAGCTTGTCAGATTGTCTAAAGTTGAGTGATTTTTTCTAAAGCCTGATGTTTTGTAAGATAACAAATTATTTCTCTCAATGTACCACTCTAAACGTTTTATCAAAATACTATGAAATGTTTTGCAAATACACGATATCATTGATATAGGTCGCAGAGATCCAGATGACTGAGGATCACGGCCTGGCTTCGGGATCGGAATAATAGTGATATCTCGCCACTGAGTAGGAACAAAACTTACTGCGTAGAAGAGGTTATACAATTTTAGTAAAATATTTTTTCCATTGTTAGGTAAATTGTATATCATTGAATATGATATTCTGTCACTACCCGGCGACGTGTCTTTATGTCGGATACAGATATCTAACTCCTGTCTTGTAATTGAAATATCCAGACTCGTTTTTTTTGGGGCAAAGTCTGGGTCATTAGGAAGTACATAGTCAGGGGTCAAACTACCTAATAGCTCATTGGCTTTATCTTTGTCTACATGGGAGCGGGGCACATTATAACCCTTTAGCCACTTCAGTTTGCGCCACATTTCTCTTTGAGTGATTTTACCATCTAATGAATCACACAACTCGTGCCATGAATTATCACGAGCTTGACGGATTCGTTTTTGAGATATTCTTATTTTGTCTTGTAATTTACTTAAATTGTTAGGGCTAGGGTTACGTCGGAATTCAGACAACGCCAGACGCCTTTCCGCTACACATTTAGATAGGGTTGCCTCCCAATACGGTTTAGGTGTAAACTTATTGCATGGATTACGGTTTATTTTATACTGTGGTATGAAGAGATCCGCTGCCATGTTCAAACCATTTACAAATGTGTCATATGATTTTTGGAGGTCATCCTCATACAATTTTAAATCCCTGAACAGGGCTTCTAGAAAATTTCTATAGGATATCCAGTCTGCCTTTCTGTAGTTACGTCGCGAATTTATATTATCCAGATTCCTTTCCAAATGTGTAACCACCTTAATAATGAGATGATCGCTGCCCAAGCTTTCATTTGTAGTGACCCAGTTCAGCCTTATCGCGATATCAAAGGTAGCCAACGACACATCAGGAGAAGATGATTGGAGCTGATTGTTTACGAATTTGATACGTGTGGAACTTGTACTATCATTTAAAATTATAAAACTACTTTCCAAGAGGGAATCGTACATTTGGGATCCTCGCGAGTCCGTTTTGTAAGACCAGTTCGTATGGTGGGCGTTAAAATCACCTAAAATAACAGCTTTTTTGTCGACGCTGTTAAATAGATCCTCCCAGTCTGACTGATTGGTTCGAACTGACGGTGCGCAGTAAACGGAGAATACGTATTCAATAAAATCACAGTTGTTAATTTTGACCGCAACTACTTCAATATCGGAATTACTACTCCTAAAACCATGTAAACATGCTTCTATAGATCTATGTATTAGTAAAGCTACACCACCATATGAATCCTGTCTATCGTTACGGTATATTCTATAGCTATTTATCTTAAAATCACTATCAGGTTCCAGCCACGTTTCGCTCAATGCCGCAATGTGAATTTTTTCTTGGCATAATATTTGTTCTAATGCTAATGATTTGGGGCGAACACTTTGCGCATTCCATTGGATGATATTAAATCTTATGATATTATTATTCATTGTAACCAAAATAATCTAATATTAACTTCAGTATTGGCCAATCCGAGATATTTTCTACAACTACTAATATAATCCATTGAACACAGCATTTTAAACAAGTTTGAATCTTTTGATGTACAGTTCCTCCTTTTAAAAACAAAATCTCCTTCAACCTACTTATAAGCTCACTGAATTGTACTTCTCTCGTCTTATTCTCCTCTTCATTTGTATCATATTGTCCATCCGTCACATCATCTTGTATATCCTCCTCAACACGTTTCTTGGACTGCTTTGGTTTCCGAGGCTTTGGTATATCTTTCTTAGCACTATCCTGATGACTGTCCAACCGACGTGCCTGTATTGCTGCTTCTGTATAAGGTAGTTTTACACAGGCCGCAAAGGATACTTTCCCAGTCTGTGCAGCCGCCACATCCTTGACTTCTGTTTCTGTTAAAACATGTTCTACTGGTTTGACTTCTCTAACTGGGATATACATTGTCAATGCGCGTCGGTATGTGCAATTAAATTCCGCCATTAACTCCCTCAACCTCTTCTCCTTCAGGTATGCCGGACAGGATCGTACTAAAGCCATATGCTGACCATTACAGTTGGTGCACTTATATGTAGTGGTGTTACAATTGTCGTGACTCTCACTACATTTTGGGCATACGATATTTTTTGACGAGCATCTTTGTGTCGTATGTCCGAGTTTCCAGCAGCGTGCGCATTGGGTTACTGGAAATATATACTGTTCCACTCGTATACGTAATCCGTCTACGTAAATATATGCTGGACGAAATGAGCCCTTGAAGCAAAGACGCACAGACTCACTGGGATTCCAACCATCACCCTCTTGATTTCTGCGCATGAGTCTATGGACGGCCTCCAGTTGTGCAGGTTCCGCACATTCGATTCGCTCCAACATCTCGTTTTCGGTCAGTTCCATGTCAACGTCTCTAATGACACCATAGGACAAACTAACTTCCATAGCCTTTTGCACTCTCCAACCTCTGTCCGTAACCTCCTTGCACTTTTCTATTAACACCACAGTATCCTCATTTGTCACAACGACCCGGATCTTGTAAGGGTTAATGTACTTAATCTTGTCAATGTTCAGAATTCCCTCATTTTTAAAAATTTTGGCTAGTGCAAATTGTTTCGGCATTTTTTCGTTCGATGAAATGTAAATTTCCACTTTTTCCCCTTTATATTTCTTCCCTTTGTTTCCACCAACCTCTGTCCACCCTTCCTCCTCTTCATCTACTCTGTCTCTCTTACTGGGTCTTCGCTCTTCATAATTTTCGCACGCTTCCTGTAAATTCTCCTGTATATATTGTTCCTCTTCCTTCATTTCTTGCTCATAGTGCAAAGTATTCGGGTCACTCATCACGTCGACTGTATCTCTTATCTCTTCTTCGGTAATATCGGTAATAACCTCATCCATTGTTATTGTCGCACCGACCGGTGACCGCAGGTACAACCTATCGGTACACACGGCGGCCGCCGTGCGCTGGCTTGTCAAGCTCCGCGCAGTAAGTGCGTTGACGTAAACAAACTAATTAGATGAACGAACGCGATCACCTCGTACGAACGCCGGCACGAGACTGACGTGCTAATTGAGTTGGTTTTACTTTTTTTGCTGGTTGAGTAGTCGAATTTTTTTAGACATACTATGTGGCCATAGTTAAATTAAACTTAGCTACAACAAATACATAGTTAATTTTATTTGTATTTGGAATTCAAATGATATGATAAGAAATAACTTTAAATACACGTCCTGTTATGTTTCTAGGAAATGAGTTAAAGCTCTTAACAAACGGGGAGCGTTTACATACAATAGGCGGTAAGTTGTCATCACGGGAAACGTCACAGTCGCGCGAACTTAAACGTCACTATTCTCACAGAAAAAAAAAAAAAAACCATAGACGCATATTTTTTATTTTCCTTAGCTCGCAGACTACAGCAGTTTATTCTAAGGTTGAAGGCCGACCACTTCCGTTTGCTGTCGGCTAGCGGCGCCAACTTTTTTCGTATCTTATTATGTACCTACCTACGTTAATTTATTGATGCCATATTGAAAATCGACTTGTTAGTTTTATTCTTATGATTAATTATAGTAATTTATTATGTACACTCGTGTAATAAAACATGATCTGTCGGAGTTTTTCAAAGGTGAATACCTATTTGCAAACACGTATTGACTGCGTAGAATTAAAGGAACTTGTTCTTTGTCGGTACGAGAAAATTTGTTCATTTATCGTCTTCTAGGCGCCTGTTCTATGTTCGTATTAACTAATTAATATCGGTCAATACAATGAGATGACGTTACATAAATAATAACAGTTTCTTATTGTATTCGGTTTTTGTGTTACTTAAAGGTAGTTTGACGCACGCAAAAAAAAAATGTGAAAATCAAGTTAAGGACGTAATTAGTTAGTTTAATCTATGGTTTAATCAAAAATAAAATAAAGATTTTCAGTTTGTGGTCGATAAACATGCCATATACTAACCGGCTTGAGGGTTCATTTTACTAAAACCACATAAAGGCTCCCGCAGACATGCGCGACGCGACGGTGCGACGCGTCGAAATTTTTATAGAAATTGTTCTACTCATAGAAATGATATCTATGGTTCTACTGCAGGAGCCTTATAACCAATAATGAACACCAATCTACGAAAAAATATCTGTCACGCACCAGACAGCTTGACGACACGCCTATTAACTTTCCAACAATTAAATTTCATCCTTATCTTTATTACGCGTAAGTGCTAAGATCATTTGTAAGCTATCTGGGACACATTGTCACATTGTATGTTCTCTGTATAGTTTGAATTTGTTTTTGGAACACTTGGCATTCCATTCCTGAGTTCCATTCATAAGTTACCCAACAGTGCTGTCATTAGAAGGCATGGAATTAGTATGTACTACTTATTTATGTAGTAAAAGGGCACACATTTATCAAGTCGGTAAAAAACAAAAAACTGATTCGACTGCCTTTTAAATTTCTAATTCCGAAGGAACCATTGAATCAAGCCATTCTTTATTAGTAGTTTGAGTTTGCGATTACTTAGATCCTACCTTTCAGCTGGAAAAGCTTCACGAATTTACATTTTTACAGGGTTTTCGCCTTGATACTACTGAAAATCCTCAAAATCAATGAAAAAAACCCTCTCATAAACTAATGTATAATTATGGTCCTCATATGATCTGACCAAGATTATGTCTCATGTCTGATTAATGTTCACCTTTTTAAAAGTGATTCCTATTTACAAAAAAAAAAAAAAAAAAACCATTAAAAAAATTGCTCGTACCAATGTCGAACCCTTTTCTCACAAAACAGCATTCAATACCAGCAATGCTTACGAGACTAATTCTGCGATGTCCAGTGTTGAGGTGAAACACGTGTCGATTTCGTACAGGGTTTTTTATGAATCTTTAGGAATAGATAAGCAGGATAGGTTAGTAAATATGTTTACGTCTATTGTACTTACATATCAGCTCATACTCTCACCATATCATTATTCACATCTTCATAACAACATCAAACTAAACACAAGTATAATTTCGCATCGCTAGCATTCACAGACGATGACGCAAAACCCTTGCAGCGATTTAACCAAAAAATACACAATAAGAACAATCTTTAACGGTCTTCTTTGAATGATCATCATTGATAGACCATTTTTTTGCGGGTACCAAACTAATTAACGTTCAAAGCCCGACTTTATTGAGTAAAGAATACAGTCTATAGCTTAAGTAAAGAATAGTAGAATAAGTTGGCATCGTAACTCTGCGTGCTGACAAGAATGATTGGAAGGCTTGAGTAATGAAGTCATAAACCAAACCAGTTTTAATTTTCAGGAATACAGACGGGCCTTCCATAAATTTTGTCACACGTTCATGGGGAGGGACGGGGTTAACAGTGTGACAAGGGAGGGTGGAGAGTGTGTTACTGTAACTAAAATGGGTTTATTCCCTGAGTACCCCGATCCCTAAGGCCTCCCGGAGGACCCTGATTTATTTTTATCTTGATAAACTTAATAAAAGTCAGTTTAGCTTAAAAGTACCGTCAGCAGATAATATGTTATATAATTTTTTATTACTTACTAAAATTATAATACCTACTTAACTTAAGGATCCAGAGAAAATGATAAAGTTTTGCTTGGATAAGTTAAATATTATATTCCAGTTATATTTTCGGAATCGGATCACTAGTTCCGAAGATTACCCCATACATACAACTTGTTCTACTAGCTGCGCCCCGCAGATTCTACCACATAAAGGCTCGTGCATACTGTAGCGCGACACCGGCAATTGCTCAACCGTGTAGTTTTCTTAGAAATTGTATTGTAAAAGTCGCGTCGCGCTGTCGTGTCGCGCCTGTTTGCTGGAGCCTTTAGTCTCAATCCCGTGGGAACATCGGGATAAAAAGTGTCCTTTGTCCTTTTCCAGGCCATGGTCTACCCATGTGCCAAACTTCATCCAATTCCGTTCAGCCGTTTTAGCGTGAAAGCGGAACAAACAAACAAACTCACTTACGCATTTATAATATTAGTTACGATAAGAAAAGTATAGATGACACATTTTTTTCCTAATAACGGCCCCCATTCTGCTTCGTCATCGCTACTATAATTAACTCAAGCAATTAAATTTACTAGAGGTTAAACACCTGTAGTTATTTTGACATCAATCAGTTTGGCACCGCGCCCCGACACGTGGGCTAATCCAACTAGTATAGTGGAATATATAGCTAGGGATCGATAAACTATGCTTGTCATCAATTCTGAGTGTAATCAATCGATTATCGATCAATGGACTGTTATATATCTCTGTTGCAACACTTGCTACGTTTAATGGGTCTATGAAAAAGTAAAAGTTTGTCGCAAATCCACCTTTCTTGCCAGTAAGTAGATTATAGGTATATTATTGTCTTTGGATCCGCGAATTCTTATAGCAATTTCGTTTGTCTAAGTACAATATCATTCTTTAAATGTTTATCACGAGTAGGTAAATTGTTTTGATTTAGGCACATTTCATAGAATTCTGTCTCAACCAAACGGTGATGATGCGAAGAGTCTGTTCAGGTTTATGGCCCAAATGTAATCTATAGCCGAGTGTTTTTTGTTTTTAGGGTATGATGGGATTGCCATACGCACTTATAAATATTATAAAAAAATAATTAAAAAAAAAGGAGTAAGTAAATTGTTTTGGTCCCTTGTGACAGCGTGCATTATAAGTACTCAAATCCTTGTCTGTACATTATATTCCCGGAGTTCTAAATGCGTCTGCCACAGATTATCTAAAAAAAATGGATAAAAAGATCCGCCTTTATTGTTTATTTGTAAAAATCAAACCCATAGCCAATTTTAAAAGCAGCCAGTTGACCTAAAACTGCAAAAAAACCCATAACGAATTCTAACTTGCAAATTGTCGGTCATTAATGATAAATCCTTCAATCAAATCACAGTACAATCTATCAGTTGCAAGGTAAACCAGTTATTTGTATACATTAGTAAATGTCGCACAGTATTTTTAACAGTTGCAGTATGCGGAATAACTTCTGAGTAAATAGTCAATGAGTTTTTCATCAGCTGTTATATGACACCATTCTTTACTACTTACTGTCTATTATTTTTATGACATTGATTTTACATTCTGTGATTACTTTAACTTACACACTGACTCATTACAGGAAAATCGTATACTTTACAATATTTGTAACTAGCCATAACCCGCGAAATTGCGTTTTTTTAATTCATGTTCTTTTTGGCACCTATTTTAGGTCATGAAATATTCGAATATCAAAAAATATTTGGTTTAGCTCTTAAGGGAGAGGCGTGAAAATTGATTCGCTGTTACATTGTATAATAGATACCTATCAACTTTAGTTTAAAATATTCATACTTATATGTATTATAATTTTACATAAATATAAATTTAGTTAAAGGGCAACTGACGTGGACGACCATCAACAAATAAAGCGCTTGACAACGATCTCTTGATTGAGATTCAGAATTATCTCATTTCGGCCTTTTTATCATTAGGTTCTTCTCAAAAAAAAAAAAAAAAGAAATTAAGTATCTAAGCTAAGATACCGACAACATTTATTTATTAAAACACAACTATCATCACGGGCATTACCCAATACAATAGTGTAGTTATAGCTTACAAAGATAACACATAGCTTACAATGATTAAATACTTATTTTACTAAATTTTGCGAATTAACATTGCGATTTAGTCCCAAATAATAACTAAATTAGGTAGTTTCCCAATCCATAAAAATTTACACCGATTCTTCAACGGCTTATTGTCTACCACACCAATTCATTGATGACCTCCCTCCCTCCCCCCCTTTCATCCGTGTAACCGCCACACCATATTACATCAGACAGACAATCGTGATAGTAACCTTAAAATGCACTTACGAAATTCGCTAAATTGGCGGCTGCACCCAATGACTTGACTTCGGAACACGTTGCATCATCCTGCGTACGCGCAGTCTTTCGTGAATGAAGAAGTTGAATGACCAATTTGAGAGAATTGATGAAAAAAAATGGAATACTGAGTATTGTTGTGAAAGGGTGTGTCTGGGAAAAGACAATTTGATTTTATTTCACTTAAAGTTCGTAAAGCAATTGATACAGCCTTAACAGAGTTGAAATGTAGCATTTTGTCAGTCGCTTCCAAAAAGGAAGAGGTTCTATGTTCGACTTTGTTTTTTTTGCATTATCACCTACCCACTAAACATGTACGCAATCTTGGAAAAGACGGCGACGTGTCATACGCAAATATCTTACGCATGTTTACATTTTGACGTAGTAGAACTTGTTACGCCAAGAATAATGTCAGTAGATGCCTACGAGAAGTGAGTAAACCAACAGATTTTATCTCAGTTTTTATCCGTCAACATACTGATCATACGGTATCTACACAATTTTATTTCGTCTTAAATCGTCAAGAAGCCTTGACTAATGCTAGAGCCTTCTCTCTATGAGATATAACAGGCTATAGAGCTACGAGGAACGGAGGAACAGGGCGTAAAGTTCACTAATCCTCTATAGAAAAGGGAGTATCTTCCGACCAGACGGGTGTCGTGTCTGGTGAGCCCGAAGATTGATGTCAAGAAGTTATACATATATAAGCAGATCGCACGGTAAGCTCTGCTTGCGCGATGCAGGATTTCGCGTGACGTCAGTGTGGTGTGTAGTTCTCATGTGGCGATGTAGCTCAACAGGCCTTAGCCATACAGTGGGAGAGTAATCGGCTGGTGTAATTTATCAGGGAATAAGTACAGTGTGGTCAAAATGGTCAGTAGTTTAGTAAATGTCAAAGAAAGAATTGACAGATCATGTGCAGATGATGCTCCTAGAACAGGAATGAATGCTGAGATGACGATAGTAGAGATGTGGGGAGTAAGAATACGCGCTATGCCGATACTGGTGAGTCATTTGGATTTCAAGAAACATATTAATAGGACAGGTAAAAATAAACTTTTGTTCTGTCTATCAAAACATAAATTATAGTGAAGGAAAATATTGGAAGGAATCCTGGGAACCATGAGGGTAAAACACCCAGTGAGTAAGTGTGTGTTCATTTTTAACTTTTTAGTATGCAAAGACGTCTTTACACTGCAAGGAGGCAATTACCTGCTGATACCAGTAATACGTATTTCCCTTCGAAGTAAAATCCCAGTCAGTCACACAGTTTTGAAAAGGAAGATCGATACCAAATTCAGAAGCAAAAAAAGGAAACTGTTAAGACTAATTTGACGTCGAAATGAATCAGTATAAGGCGATATGTCCACGATGTTAATGGCTGGTATTCGAGGGGTATTCCCATGAGTTCACCGCGGTATTTTTAAAGGGTTGGTGGCGCCTCTTGTCGATAAACAAAATAGGGTTGCGTAAAGTAATAATATTTCCAGGCTATTATTGTACCAAACCAGGGCAAAGGACTCATACAAAGTAGGCACTACGAGCATTGATCACCACGCGTCCTCAAGACGAACTGGCCATTTCAGACTTATTTTCAGGTTTTCTCACAAAGATTTATCATTAAGGATTTTCAGAATACTTAAGAAATATCTATTTTACTTGTATTTTGCGAAGTTTCATTATGAGTCAGACAGTTTTTTTTAATCGTAGAATCAAATGCGGATTGTAACATCCGCTTTTATCGTTTTTGCTTATCTTTTTTGGTCTAAAATACGAACCGAATTAAAAAATATCGTAACTAGATTGAAATTATTTTTAAGATGGTGACTCATCAAGTTATTCATAGTGTTCAATATTTTTCGTGCAGCTGTAGACATGAGAGACAAGGCATGCAAGGCGCAGCCCTATAAATGTAAACGCGACCACAACACGCACGTATTTGTGGTTAGCGTGAACTTGGGCTTTGTGCATAAGAAACACTTTTTTGTGTACTTACGAGTACAACTTTTTCTTTCATAAGAAAATATTTAAATGAAAATGGACTAGAAGTAATGTCGTTATAAAAGTAGTTACCGTCTTTTTTTTCTATAAATATTTGCTTTAAAAATTCTATAAATGTTTAGCTTTTGGGGTCTATTTTCAAATTACCAATAATTTTTATCTATATTAATTTACTAGCAGCGCCCCGCGGGTTCACCCGCATAAGTGTCGATCCCGTGGAAATATCGGGATAAAAAGTATCCTATGAGTTAATCCAGGACATAAACTATATGTGTGACTTTTCATTTAAATCCGTGCAGTCGTTTTTGCGTGAACGAGTACCAAACATCCATTCATCTATCCTCACAAACTTTCGCATTTATAATATTAGTAGGATTTAATAGGCAGTTTCCGTTCAATTTAAACAGCATTTAAACAGTTGAAGTCAGATCCTTCAACTGTATTATGGTTAATTTCAGTTACAATTCGCGTCACGTAAAAAGACCGCTGGCCAACCGCACAACTGAAACGTTGTATAGATCGTGTCACGTAAAAAGCGCGCTGGCCAACCGCAAAACCATGCGTTGCATTAGTTCGCGTCACGTAAAATTGGTATGGTATAGTTGTGCGGTTGGCCAGCGCTCTTATTACGTGACACGATCTATACAACGTTATAGTTGTCCACTGGCCTGCGGTCTTTTTACGTGACGCAAACTATACATATGTTCGTCGATGAAACTCAACATTATGGGCCAGTCAACAGACACCAATGTGAGCGTAGGTTTAACGGTTGATAATAAAATTGTTGGTGTTTTAATTACTTTTATTTTAGGGATCTGGGGAACCCCGACTTTAAATATATGCAGATTAATTAAGAAATCTATATCACATCACCTTGTTTGTGTTGTTATTTTTTTTTTGTATTTTGTTGTATGTTAAAAATAACTAATGTGAATTGATTGGGTTTTTACTGAAAGCTCACAAACACTCTTAAAATTATCTCAATTGGAAGAGCACTTAGGATTTGGGAATTTAATTACTTTAATTAATTTAGGTAGTTGTAATTTTCCCAGAGATTTTTCCGTAGGAAAGTTTTTTGTGAGAACAGAAAGATGCGGAACATGAGTTCATGCCATTTTAATATAAGGGTTTCTGCATAATTCACTTTAAAATCAATCAAGATTTTTCAGCACCAGCCCTGAGTCTAGATGTATACCCGGTTGATGGCAATAGGCTCTCCCCTTATTACATGGGATTAAAACATAACTGGGTGTATACCTACTATTGGTACCCCAGCTCTGCCTAACTCTTCGGGGATTACAGTGATGTTATGTATGTACCTAGATCCAGATATCTTTCATTATTTCTCTTTTATACGACGCTCTTTTCATATATACAAGGACAATAAATAACTGGCAGAAAAGAAAAGGTGCTAACGGGTTAAGATGAGGAATATCTTGTAGATACATGCGTCAAAATCTTCACTCCAGCTTACATATCGCCATTCCATTAAAGTAGCACATTTTCTGACTCAGCAAATCTTACTTCTAATAA
Source organism: Eupsilia transversa (assembly GCA_914767815.1). Lineage (NCBI taxonomy): Eukaryota > Metazoa > Arthropoda > Insecta > Lepidoptera > Noctuidae > Eupsilia > Eupsilia transversa. Next base: position 1,986,073 of record OU611889.1, read on the forward strand.
ATACTACAGATATAAATCCGTTTCCTATTATTACCGATAATAAACTCCACCTGTTTTCTCTCAGACTCTCATGCCGGTAACTCTCAGCTACGGTGAGTAATCGTTGCGCCGGCGCTTACCTATATACCTGCAAAGCATCACGGCTGGCACACATGTTATTGTGAATATTTGCACAAAAGCACGTGTTCGTTGCGGTAAACCGTTTTCTACACATGTCTCTCTGAAATATTCTGTCCGTCTGACACTTTTCTTTTTTTATCAAACTCAAACTCAATGCATTTATTTCAATTAAAACATTTAAGGCACTTTTGAATTGTCAAGGAGTCGGTCAGTCAGAAAATATGAAGCTAGTTGCCCATTCCAAAACGTAGTAAGTACTTATGGGGAAGAACGGGCAAGAAACTCCACAAACACTCTTTTAAATAAAATAAACATTACAAATGTAGCTTAGTAAGTGTTAATGCCTAATCTAGAAAATATGTTTCCGTGTTGTTTCGTCATACCTACAGGAGCACAACAATTATTTGGTTTTTTGTTGTCCCAAATGGTTTTCTTCATAGGCGAACAAACCCGCGGACAGTTATAATTTGTTAGTTTTTCTCTGTATCAATATTTGTTAAAAACATAATTATGAAATAAATTAAATATCTTTCTAATCCCTGAAATAATAGCAGTCATATGATTTTGATCATTACCCGCTGACGACAACATTGTGACGTCAATCTAAAAGGCTAATTATACACACTGATGTATACGCATAATTAGATATTTTATCTACACCCATGCTATAAATCCTCTATAAAAGTTTCTGAAACAGTTAGCTTATTGCCAAAATTAAAACAACCAGTGTCCATAGTAAACATTATAATTCATCCGGTATCGCCTCGTGTGATAAACCCACATTCGTGTTTTAATACCCCTTATTATACAACAGTTGCACAAATAACTAATATATTAAGTAATTTAATTGTATAGGACAACTGCAGTGCAAATTTATTAAAAATGCAATTAAAATAGCTGCAGAAGAACTAAAACAAACAGGCCATCTTTGTTATGCTGGTGTGCGGGACTTTTTTTTCGTTTTACACTGGCGGCATGTAATTGTGCTGTTGTAGTGTGCGTGCATTTAGCGGCTAACTGTTGGACGCTATTTGTTTCGACGATTTTGCAGCTTTGACTGACTATCAAGACATATATTTTATATCTTTGTAACATACACTAAACTACAAATAATGACTGTAAATCCGAGTTACTTACGGTGTTCTTTAATCTATGGTCCGAGATAGCTCTCGTATCTCATTCAAAGACGCTGCATTCAAGTAAAGTCAGTCATTTATCAAATTGACTTTATCATATACTTAGCCTTGTCCAAACCTTTTTCAGCTTCCAGTCTAACCGGATGCAGCTGAATACAATTTTACATGGAGCGACTGCCTATCCGACCTCCACAACCCAGTTACATCTTACCCCTTGGTAAGACTGATTGTTAGACCTTCGGGCTTCTGACCACCCGTAACGACTGTCACAGATCCACGAATGACAGCCGGGACCAACGGCATAACGTGCTTTCCAAGAGGGGTCTTGGTATATGTAAACATGATCACCCATCCTCGAGCTTGACCCGCCTGATCGATTAACCCGTGCAGCTGTTATTACTTAGCCACAAGCCCATCCACTCTTTCGCAACTGAAATTGTTCGTAAATCGAATCTAAAGCTGCCATCTTGTTTTTCAGCGCCCTTATGTCAACGTCATCGGAGTGGCAAAAATCCTTGTAGCACTCGGATCACAACTGTAACAACTGTTTTAATTGATAGTCTTATAATATGTCAAAATGATGCAGAGTCCGCGCCACCACTGAAGTCCGATTGACGCGGCGCTAGTGTCTATGTCGTTGCATCACATTGCTTAAAAAATAATGTAGTTCCACAATTTTCCGCAGGCCTTCTTTCGTGGCGCACACTATAGTGTGTAATTTTTTTAAACAAATTAACTTTCCTAACCGTACATAGCTCTCAATAACGTCACATTACTTTTTCAATAATCTGTATCTCCAGTCTTTGCAAGGTTAAGGTACCCTTAAACACAAAAGTGTTTTCCTCTAGCTTAATAGGTCCATTGGGAATAATGACAACAATTACATTATGCAATTTAAGTGACCTGTGCACGCGACTGTATCTGTTGTTGTGACTGTGCGCACATATACCTTTGACTGCACAGATTTTAATACTAATTAACAAGAAAATTTGTGAAAGTGACTTTGTTTATTTGTTTGTTACGGTTTCACGCTAAAACGGCTGAACGGATTGGGATGCAATTTGGCACATGGGTAGACCATGACCTGGAAAAGGACATGGGATACTTTTTATCCCGGTGAACGAAGATGAAGTTTATTTTTATATCCTTTAGATCTATATTTACGTGTTAGTGTGAGATAAATACAGAATGCCTGTTGCAATCAAAGTATTGAATCTAAATATCGTAAATCAATAGATCTTACTGAATGCATTCCTACTAGGTACAGTGTTTATAGAGTTTAATTCTATTTACTGGTTTATTATTTAGTTCAAAGGCATTTTGGCAGAATATTCCTCTGAGGTATATGGGTCAGGAGATTTTATACATTTAGGTATTTCATGTTAATATTCTAACATTAGGCAATTCCGAGCATGTGGTCCTGCGTTCGATTTCCAGGTCAGGTAAAGTGTTTCTCAGTAGCAGCCCGGAGTCTGGATTTCTGCCTGCTTGCCCCCTTTTAAATGGGACAACATAACTGGCGAAATGTGTGTGAACTGTACATGCTAAGGTTTACCTCTGCCTAACCCTTCGGGGAATTACAGGCGTGATGTTATGCAGACAACTTTGGTAAAACTCACTTGTACAATTTATTTTACACAAGATAATTATTAACATAAAATAAAAATATAATATCCTAATATTATATTTTTATTTTATGTTAATAATTATAAAAATAATGCGTGCATTTGCATAGTGCATACAGGGATAGTCGTCGGTTGGTGCCTCAACACCTAGAATTGTCTAAGGGGCCTCTGCGAGTTGGCTTCGGCCCCTCGTACGCCTTCCAAAGGTCCGGGACTCAAGGGTCCCGAGATATGTCAAAGAGAATTAAATAAAAATAATAATAATTATTATTAAAATAAACCAACTAAAACTATTCACAAACAAACATAACAGTCGGAATAGTTCCGAACTAGGTCTGTAGGTAAGTAGGTACTATAGGCACACGCAGGTACAGACTTTTTTCACCAAGAAATAGGAACTCTCAGATCAGTCAGGAAATAATCATTGAGTCATTTCTTACAAAAAATCGAGAAGGAAGGTCATTTATTTAAAGTTATACCTTAAATTGTAATGAGTTTCCTGCTAATGACTCAGAGCTGGCAACATTCCGGCAAAATTTCTTTGTTCTTTTTAGGTTAAAAATATTCTTGGGGTTGCCAGTTTAGCCGAATTGAGATGAGATTTGTTCCGACCCGTAGGTCACAAAATTGTATCGTGTTTCAAATTTTTTCATGACGAATCGGGTTTTACTGGTGAATAATTCGTGGGACACCCCTCATCCCACATGGATCGATGACCTGAAGATGGTAGGTAGGCTAGAACGGAAGTGAAAGGCGGGGAACTGAATAAAATCATTTTATTGAGACGAGACAACAGCTGGCAGAATACTTTATAATACATCTTGATGCCACATTATGACCTATAGACAAGCCAGTGGTGTAGTAAGAACTCATTTTAAAATAAACCTCTGCGAAGTCAGCATAAAAAGAAACGAAAGAAGGAAAAACAGATTTATATGTCATAAAAATACGTGCTTAAAAAAAAGATTTAAGATAACTCGAAAAACTCCCAGATTCTCACTCACGATTATCGGCAGCTGCACGTCATGACTGTGACAAGAAGGTTTCCACTCAGCATGATGCTGTACTATGGGGGATCAACAGCACAGCGCTGATTTACAGTGGTCACCCGAAAACAAAGTACTGAAAAAGTCAAGTTTAGAGGTTGAGGCAAAACAACTAGTTCTTCTGAAAACTACTGAAAATACCGATAACATAAAAAACAGAGTTCATTCTGGATACAAAATAAAACTGAATCATGCATTATTTTACCCAATTACGATATTAATGGCAAACTAAATCTTGACGATACCTAGAGATAGATTGAGATAGATTTTCGCTAAGCCTTTCCGTATCATATGAATCAATCCAGGAAAAATAAATATGATGCAATAAATCTGTGATTAATCTTTTGATAGAACCTTAAAAGGGAAAAAAAGAAAATTAAACGGTTCTACTGATAAAATAATAAACACGCGTGCGACCAGCTCGCTTCAATAATAATAAGCGCCTTACCCGCGCTACGCCATCAGCAATGTACGTCACACATGACGTCGCTTCAGATAATTTGCGGTTTTTCAATAAATAATATTAATTACATAATTGAATGGCAAAATAACTAACAAAGAGACAAATAAGAAAATAGGGATACTGGGATAATTGAAGCAGTTGGTTTTTGTAACCCGTCTTTTATAACTGCATCTGTAACGTCAAAATACTTACTACAGTGTATGTGGATTAAATATTAACACTACCAACGTAACGACATGATATGACAGAGCTGTGGAGACGACACGAGTTGTGTAGACCGTATTTTAAGACGCGTCGCCGTCGGGGCACTGAGGAGGTAAATGGGCGGGCGAATTCAATACTAACAACCTACGACTTTGACAGCTCCAAGCGCAGAGTTATAAAAATCGAAGACGGTCGAAACCCTAGTCGCTGCAAAAAGTGGCTAACCTAAATTTCGCATATCTGTACAATAATTTGTGCTAAATCACATCGAGCTGTAGAAAGAAACGACAACTTGTTTTTTTTAATTCTACTCTTATTCACGGTTTGAATAAAAATAGTGTCGGTACATTTCTTGCCCGTTCTTCTCCGTATGAACCTACTACGCTTTGAAATGGGCAACTAACTTCATCTTTCTGACTGACCGACCCCTTGACAATTCAAAAGTGCCTGTTATTGGTTTCTTCAGCATCATCATTTCAGCCGAAAGATGGTCCGTCCGACCACTGCTGGAAATATACGCTCCCGCAGCCTGTTCCTGTGCCAGATTCCTTTCATTCGTTCATTTGAGATAAATGAGTTTGAGTTTGAGTTCGGGGAGCAAACCAATTTAATTGATCAGAACATGATGTTCCTAAAACTACTAAGAATATGAAAATAATTTCATTGTATTGTGCTAATAACCAATATAAATAAAGTAATAAATACCATGCTGATTTTAACTTTTTTATCTAACGGGAAAATTCGCCACATTGACTTAAATACTTAACTTCACTGATAATAAATTATCATGCATTTTACAAGGTAAGTTCTAGTTTATTTTTTAATTTTCCTACTGGCCCGGTAACTGGGGTTTTTATTGCGTCAGCCAACAATTATAGTATACAGGGTACCCAAGTTTTTAACTGGCATACAGAATCTATTAACGAAAGCCAATTCTTATTTTTAATTCAAAATGCCCAAAAAAGTTAAAGCTCATTTGAAAGTTTTTTTTGTACATAGTTCCTTATCACAAGTTATAGGTACACTGCGCACTTCAGCTGACCGTAAAAAGTGTAACATTTTGACTGTCACGCACGACAAACTTTTGTCGCCAAGTATGCAAAAGCCAAAGGAACTTCGTATTGTGCAAGACTGAATTCCTACTTTGTGCAAGTTTGGTCATCAGACATTTTTCGAAATGTCGCAAATAACGCCCTCGTCTATCAAACCACCTGCCTGGTCTATTTTGTAAAAATCTCACTGTAAAAACGTAGGCGAAGTGAGCTTGAAGTGAGCTGTCAATAATGTCATCCCTAGCATCAAGTGGAAAGAACTCACTTCAAGCTAGACAAGCTTTCACGGTGAGATTTGTACTTATTAGACCGGTAGTGCTATTCTGTAAAAATCTCACCGTGAAAACTTAGGTGAAGTGAGCTTGGAGTGAGCTGTCATTCCACCCGATGCTAGGGATTGACATCATTGACGGCTCACTTCACCTAAGTTATCACGGTGACATTTTTACAGAATAGCACTACGGTTAACCTTATATTGCATTGTTCTAAAGTTCACCCTGTATGTTAGCTATTTAAAAAAATTGTAAGCTATGATTGATTTCTCAGGTAAACGTAAGTCATGTGAGCGTAGTGCAGTGGTGACTGTACAATGTGTACGATAGTATTTCTCAGGAACTACTATTTGTGGTCATTTAATGGCACTGCGACATTATCCATTTTTAGAAGTCTTCGAAAAAGCTACCTACAGTTCTCTCCAATTTATGTAGTTTTTTTTTGTGCAGCGGTTACTCTTTATCACTAACTATCTTCTGCCCGCGACTTCATCCGCGTCAATTCCAACTGGTAGTTTTGACCGGAAATAACCCCCTACGTACAAACTTACAAACAAAATTTTATCTCTTTATAATATTATTTATAATGTAAAGATACCTAATATCTGTCACCGTAAAATAAAATATTTAATCTGTTGTATGAAAGACATATTATAGGAAAGGATCTACGGGACTGACATGTTTATTTTGTAGAATAAAAAACATTAAATAAAAAAATTGACTGTTTTTTTTAAGAGCTTTATTCTTTAAAAACACTGAAATATCAATTTTGGATACTAAATGTATGAAAGCATAAACATAACATCACGCCTGTATTCCCCGAAGGGTTAGACACAGGTGTACTTATAGTACACCTACAGTTCGCCAGTTATGTTTAAGCCCCATGTAAGGGGGAGCGAGCCTGATGCCATCAAAACCGGGCAAAAATTCAGACTCAGACAATGTATGAGAAGGAATTTTCTGCCGCGGAAAACTATGAGCTTTTCACGCAAGCGGAAGTGCATTCAACGATAAAATTAACCATAATACGTCAAGGGCAGCCGTCCATTCTCTGAACCTAGAATTACCGTGCACTGGCAGTACACCTGTTTAATTTCTCCCACTTTCTGACTTTAATACTAAAGAAACGGAAATATCCCACTTCCCAGTAATCGGGAAAAGTTTGGCTTAAAACTTCTAGCGGCTACAAGACCTAAATGATTCATCATTAAATATAATTTCTAGTAAGTCTATAATCTAGATTGGAATTATACGCGTTTGCCGCATTTTTTTCTAAGACTATTGGAGCAAACGATTATAATAATTGTTCATATAAAAATGTAAATTATATTTCCATTATTATCTCGGTTTGAGGAAAAATCTGTCTGGGTGACGATTATAAAGTGATGATTGATAGTATAGTTCTGATTGAATTCAGACGTATGAAGGTCTGTCACGTTAATCATGTCCAAATGACAGGTGTCAGAAACCCATTCTTTCAGTGGCCGTAATTATATCATCTCCTATTCGTTTTTCAAACGTTGTGATTATGGTCAGCCAGCACCATTAATTAGGGTTCTATAAAAAGGTTCATATTGATAACGATGACAATCCCTCATTAGCTGGCTTTGGATTAAATGTTATCAATAGCCAGCCTTCATACCCGTACGCAAACAAATGAAAAACTAGTATAGAACACAGAGCAATTATATGCTAGAGAGATAATTACCAAATGCACCAGCAGACTCATATTGTATACTCGTCACAGAATTCCCGTTACTGACGTCAGAGTTACGTAACATTTGACAATAACAATAATGGTTTACCTACTCTAGAAGGTTAACGGGAAGAAATTGTTCTATTATTATAGACGTCATAGAATGTGTAGCCAGAGTATAGAATCCATCTTTGGCTTGAGTCATTTGTTTCTTTCTAGTCACACATAGTTCACGCCTCTGTAAGCCCCATTTACTCATAATACTAGTAAAAATAATTCAAGTTCGGAACTTTAATGGCCACCGATATTCTGATCCCTGCTGATATGCTATACAAACCAAAAATTATAAATAAAAAAAAACACATAAACCTACATGGGCACTTTATGAAACGTCAGAAGCTAGGTGCACGGTTCCAATTGGTCATTTCCTATGGAGAAGAGCCGACAAGAAACTCCACGGTTAACTCTTTAAAAAATAAATAGGTTTTACAATGTTTCCAAAATATACGATGTGAACAGGTATGAGAGCACAGTGTTGGCCTGTCTACAAGATACTTAATAAAATAGAAAACAGTCTGCAAATCGACAGTCTGTTGAGCCTACAACGTTCTCACATTCACAAAATATAAGGGAATCTATGAGTCGTCAACTTTATTATTGACTTCATCTCAACACGAAGCTTCGATCACCAATCTGCCCGCCGCGCGCCGCATAGTTTGGCAAATCCTTTGATCATTCAGAAACGAAAGGTCAAAGTGCTCATTTCGTACGTAAATCAATAGGTTTATAAAGTACCTACGCGGAAGTCTTGGGGTACCTACGTCATATTCTGCGGTATGCACCATGCTGTGTAGATTTCCTAGATCACTTATACTGAAACCTAGAGATTTACTGACACGTCACTATGACGGATTTCTTTAAGACTTTGCTGATGTAAAGGTTTTGACGAAAACCACGTGTCTTCTAGAGGAAAAATGAGAGAAATTGTATTTTATTTTTCATTTTTATAGATTTTTTTTAAGGAAGTTTGTGTTAATTTCCTTATACGGGGGTCGGAAAGTAGGCGTCTTCAACAAAACAGTGATTTGCACCATGTTTTGCAATACTCGGTGAATTATGTTCCTCTCCAGCTGCGGTGTTCGAAATGAATCCGCATAAAATAACTTTTCATAAGACTGCCTGGTACAAACATGGCGTTTCAAACGAATATATAGTCACAATAAGTCTATTGGATGAATAAATTATAGGAGATCAGATACAATAAAATTAGCACCCAAACTTATGCAAATAGGTACACACGGCTACATATCAAGCGATATATTTCCAGTAGAAGCCGACCTCTCATTGTACGGAAATCCTATACAATGCGAGATAAGCTAATACTAGATATGTATAGCTTGATTTGTAGCCGTGTGTACCACAAAACTTAGCACGTTTTTGAATGATTTGTATTATCAATACATAATATTGATAAATCATGCACTTATTAGGATAAAGCAGCAAATAATAGTAATGATAAATTCAAACAATACTGATTTGATTATAGTAAACTTTACCATATTTTATCGAGTTAAAAATGACTAAACACGAAAACTACTAAAGATATCACAAATATTACTTATTAGGCTTGGTTCTTGCCGGGCCATGGCGTTGATTCACCAATCATTTTTCTATCAAACATAAAAATGCTGCTAATGGAATGTCTTTTGAAACGGAATCATGATTCATTGGGGGCTCTAAAAAATTGCTCACAGGGATGATTCGTAAAACAATCTTAGTTCAAACATATATAAATGATGATACAGGCACCATGAATCGCGGATCGAAATTTTTTAGATGATAAAACGATGAGTCGTCATCATTGCTACCATTATTTGCCTTCTATTTATCTCGTTGGATATGGGGAAATATTATACCTACTTGTGTAGTTGTGTGATGTCAATGTAAATATGAGAGGCTAGATATTTTGTTATATAATGCACTCTTAACAAGTTAGGTAACCTCTCCATCATCGTTTTCTTTATTTTCCTTAGCAATTTTAGCAGTTTCATGTATTCTTAATTTAGAGTTCGTATATACATTCACGGCGATTAATTTCCTAGCTAAAGCTGTAACTACTAGATACTCAATGTGTTACTAGACAACTATTGCCGTTTCCTACAGACAGTTTTAACAAAAACAAAGGTCTTCTAAATATCCTACATAGATAGAGTTAAATAAAATCCCAAAAATTTCCATAGTTCAAAGAACTTTTCCGGCAACCTACAACTGTTATATAGTGTTACAAAATGAATGTGTTTCACATTCTTATCAGATAAAAAAACCGGGTCCGTGTTTCCTTGTTTTATTTCGAGTTGGAATAAGGAAATTATTCATTTAGGTATGACACTACGGTAATAACGGCTGTTTTAATCTATTTATTTACCTCCTTTTAGTGACTTATTGATAACGCTTATATCACTCGACATAATAATATTTATCTCTTTTATCATAGGATCAAGGATTATTTCATAACTAGCAGGATTATGATTATAATTCGTTCTGCAAAGAACATCAACATTATGGCCAACAATAAGAGGCCTAGGATAATTCCCTGTGGCGTTCTCTGGAATTACCTTTTTTTATATTGTGAATAATCTTTTATCAAATCGTGGATTAAAGTGAATTCTCTTTTTACTGAATGAACTAATGTGACTTAGTGACTTTTAATAAACCTTTTCAAGCATTTTTAATAAATCATCACCAAAGGCTTATCAAAGGCCTATTAATAAAACTGTTTAAAAAAAAAGAGATAAAAAGACGAAGATAAAAAAAGTATTAGAATACTTTCATTGAAATAAGTAGGAAAATGTGATCAAGCTTTTTCATAAGCAAAAAAAAAATTCTACATTTTAATATCTCCCCCACTTTGATCAGGGGAGTGGCAATAAGCAAGATGAAGATAAAATTCATCTTTTCCTCAAATCTTGGATTATCATGGAAATATACTTCAGTACAATTTATGATTCATTGGTATAATCTAGATTCTAGATTAATACTGACAGCTGATTGATACGTGGGACTGTCAAGGCTTTAGTCGTGCGACGGTTACATATTATCGGTCAAAGGTTCTATTTCTATTCTAATACTGACATTTTTCTTGGCGAATGTTCCCATTGTGTCGCACGCATAAACATACATAAACTCACGCCTTCTTCCCATGGAGGATAGGCAGAAACCACAGAACGCCAACCTGCTACGATCCTTACATAATACCTGCTCTTTTTACTTCATTTACATTCATACATCAGCCGATGTATTCAGAAAAAATGTCACTGTGAAAACTCAGGTGAAGTGAGCACTCATCCCACCTAGCGATAGACAGCTCACTTCAAACACACTAGATAAACACACAGATTTTTACAGAATCGCACTGCGGTGTCATGACAGCTCACTTCACCTAAGTTTTCACGGTGAGATCCTTGCAAAATAGATTGGCTGGTCATACACGCACGCCGCGCCGGTTGCGAGTACTACGCACCTGACCTTTCTGAAGAATATAACCAAGAACTCCCCTTGCTTTGAAATACTTTGCATCAGTCGCCTTTCATTAATCCTCTGAACATGTGCAAGCCGTCTAGGCATACTCATTTAAATTTTTGTCACGACATTGTGTCGTGATGACAGATAATCGTCGTCGGCCCATACCAAAACTGTTTTCGGGGTAGTTTTAGTCCCTTATTATTACAGAACCTCGTTAAAGACTCAAGCCTAGTTTAAATCCATATGATTGGTTGAAACTTCTTGACACCTTGCTTTTTAACTATTGATCTGCTGTACCCTTTGCCCACGACATCACCGCTCGCGCGACCTGCGTTTGCGTCTGTCTGCGACCGTGGTGAGAACAAATGTTAGAAGTTATTTAGAGCGTGTCATGAGTCGTTGCGGTGCGCCTTGCGGAGAGGAGAGCTGTGTGTGAGGGAACAATCGAGCGCCGCCCCGAGGCGCAAGACGCATCGTCCTATGTCGTGGCACGAGCCTTAAGAGTGCAAGTTAACCCCCTATTAGAAGTGTCATAGAATTAGGGTCTATTTAAATTAACCTGTCCAAATCGATCTGCGACAATTTTACAGTGCGATTGTCATTTTTCTTATAGTTTTCTGTGGCCAAGTATAAATCACTTCAGTGATAGTTTCAGTGATAGTTCCAGCGATAAAATTCTCACAACCCATTGGAACAACTCGAAACATGCTAATGTCAGAAATCATAAAAGCAGCCTGTGAAATTTAGGTTTAAGATAGTGCACCTTCGCTTTGAACAGTCGAAATGGTAATGTGTTTATTCTAAAGCATCAATTCTCAGATTCGGTGAATGTTGGCTGAGCTGAATATATAAATAGCTGCGTTAAATTTCAATGGTCTTCTGGTCCACCTTTAGTAATTTCGTGAAATCATATTTTGTCCTTCTACCTTATTTTTATAGAACATGAAAGTTTTGCTGTGGCATGAATATTTTTGTTGTTAACCTCTCAAAAGTAAAGGACAATAATTTGACCTGAAGGTACATTGAAACCCCAAATTACGGTACCGTTTTCAAGTCTACAGATGTTGATTAAGTAAAAGTAAAACTAATTACTACAGTAGACATGAAATGACGTGTTGATGACCCTGTTAGCTTCCGTGGTACCGTCACGGTCAGGCTTGTTCGCGTTCAAAGTCACGGTCGACGCTTCATAATGATTCACTGCCCAGACAAGCCAAAATTATTAAATTTGCGGTTTTCGATGTGTATACATTTTCTAACGAGTTTTTTTCTACATGTTCTTATATTTGTTTAATGGTTGTAAGTGCTTCTGACTAATCCGGTGTTGGATTTCCTATTTGTGTTGGATCCGTTTTTTTATGTTTTTCGGCATTTCCGATTCGGTTTTGATTTTCGAAACCGGTCTAACTTGGACTTCTCCCGTCTCCGCATTCATTATCATCGGCATCATACAAATGATTTGTCCATGCGAAAAAATCATGTAGTGCATCAGCTTTAGTATTCCTTCCTAACTCTTTCGTAGGTTCATCATCAATATCCATATGTTATATAATGCAAATTTCTTCTTCTTCTGTAATGATGATTTCTTTACCTTCAACGGACGTAATTTCCCCTTTATTTACTTGAATAAATTAGTCACATGTGTTTACGTCACATATCAACACATACATAATCTACGTAACGATACCTTTATCTGATAAGAGTCCAAATCTTGTTTATTAAACATAAATATTTTGGCTGTTTGTGTTCTGATTCCGTATGTAGTTGCGAACTAAGAATAAAATCAGCTGTACTGTGACCACCAATCTTTTAAGCATGGCAAAAAGGACGAATCTAGTGTATCTCTTCCTTGGTGGGTCCATGTTCAATAACTCTCTAGAAGAAATAAGCAATGATCAAAAAGATCACAGAATTCTATCAACTTGATAGATGATTAGTTATGCAGCGTGGATTTTTGAGATAGTAAATAGTTTTAGGAGACGGTCCTTAACTATTTTTTAAGCTTGTGAAAACTGCCCATTTTCTTGCTTACTATAATTTTTGTTCAAAATCTGTGAATGCAGATCACATTATTAAAAAAAGTTAACAGTCTCCGAAGACCATTTCCTTGTAGCGACAAAGGTTAAGGTACCTGCCCTTACTGCCCCATCTCAAAAATCCACCCTGTATATTGTAATGAGGACACATCATAAAATGTAATAATCATAAAATATAAACACAAATATAAGTATAATAAAACATAAAATATAAGTACTTGAAAAGGAATTTACTGGAGCTAAAGATGATTCCCTTATCACTAGTAATTCGGCGAAACCATAAGATTGGGTTTTTTTGGTTGATCTACGCATGATTTTCACGTTAGTGTAGTGTAGTCAAATAAATCTACCTAGCCTTTTCCCAACTATGTTGGATTCGTAACAACTGTCAAAGATCAACGAATGACAGCCGGGACCAAAGGCTTAACGTGCTTTCCGAGGCACGGAGGAGTCTCGGTATGTAACGATGGTCACCCATCCACGGACCAACCGAGGCAAGCGTAGCTTAACCTGATGGATCGACCCGTGCGGCTGTTATTACTTAGCCACGAGCTCCTCCACCATTCTCTGAGTATGGTGCTGTATTCTTTAAAAAGTCTCCGACGACACTAAGGTGAAGTAGGTAAGTGCTGCTACTACTTACACTAGTTGTGTGTCTTCACATTAATGTCAAGTGAAGTGACCTGAGTGCGAGTTTAGTTTACAGAATAATGCCTGTACCCCCCTAAATACACCCGGACTTACACCAGTACTATCAATTTAACCATACATTCAAGAGGGTTAGGTAAGTTTGGCGTATGTTTACTCCGAGTTTATTCATAAGGGGGATTAGAGTATAATGCACTTATACTCTAATCCCCCTTATTAATAAACTAGTATAATGCACTTGAGGAGCTCGTGGCTAAGTAATAACAGCCGCACGGGTCGATCCATCAGGTTAAGCTGCGCTTGCCTGGGTTGGTCTGCGGATGGGTGACCATCCGCCATCGTGCTTCGGAAAGCACGTTAAGCCGTTGGTCCCGGCTGTCATTTGTGGATCTTTGACAGTTGTTACGAGTCGTCAGAAGCCCGAAAGTCTGGCAACCAGTCTTACCAACGGGTATCATATTACCCAGTTACTGGGTTGTGGAGGTCAGATAGGTAGTCGCTCCATGTTAAATACTGGTATTCAGCTGCATCCGGTTAGACTGGAAGCCGACCCCAACATGATTGGGAAAAGGCTAGGCAGAATGAGAGTATAATGCACTTCTTAAGCTTCGTGACTGACGAAGTTTATTGGTCCTTTTGTACGAGCTGTTCGGTCCTTCTGGAAAACGGGGAGTGTATAAAGTCACGTCATCCTTCAGTGGCGCCACTAAGCAATATCTTTAAAGATACTCTTAGAGTGTCTGTATTTCTTTTATCGCCACTTACTTATCTACATCTTGGAATATAGGCACTTTAGTAATCGGTTTTCCATTTGACTGATAACTACTGATACGTTGAGTGATCGCTACTGATTATCTTCTTTTATCATGACCTAAAATGAAAAGTTTTTTTCTCATATTTTCCCAAACATACCCATATTTTCATCCATTTTATTTTAAATATCTTTAAAAGTACCTATTTATTAAAAAAAATCTTTGACCCTCACAGTTAGCCCTTTGATTTGGTATGTCACACGGTAAAGTTTGCAATCTCGATCCTATGGGAGCTGTTTTTTCATTCGGACGTACGGAATCGTAAAAAGAACCTAAACATAAATGCAAAATTGCTTTGACACTGCAACCTCCGTGCATGACAGTACAAAGACGAGTATGGTGTGACGAAGGCTCCGTTATCGGTTCGGAGAATATTCTCATATATATTAATCTCTGTGTGTCAAATGAATTTAATCATTGGCTTTGATATATTTGCACACCTCCTGCAAAAATTGGGCTATTTCAAGAGTGATTCTTCTCTTAAATTAGGTGGAGTGGTTCAGCACCATAATTGCGTAACACACTTTCAATCACAATCTGAATGATTTTGAAGGATATTGCTCATCCATTGCTTCGTATATTCGAAACATTTGTCTGGTCATCAACGTAAATAACGCAATGAATGCAGTTGAACTGTCAAAATGAAAGCGATTGCTACTGTTAGTGTGTTGCACAATTACCCCGCAGCAGGGGTACCTAATTGCGGATAGACAAAAAGTGGATGTAAAAACCTCTGATGTTACATCAAGAGATTGTAGGTAAATCCTATATTTCCTGAAATGTTCATCAGTTTTTGGTACTTTATTTTAAGAGTTGATCCATAAATTCGTTTAATGGTTGAATCATCTTCGAATACTATACATATAGTTGTTAAAAAAACCTTCATTTTTTGTACTTTGGAATAACTTGGTAGTAGGAATCGGATTTTTATCTACGTCATTTAGCATTAAAAAAGAAATGTGGTTCTCCGGTTCAGTCCACCTCAGTAAAGTTTTTGCGGACCCACAGCCCGACGATCTATGTCCGACAGCTTAAGGTGACCGCCGACGCTCGATTTTGTTCAGACACAGCCATTGACGTCACAGTGGGTACTTTCATTTAATTGCCTGAGAATGCAGACGCTTAGTGCATCATCTTACTTAATTATGAACAATAACTAGCTTTTGTTTGCGCCTCCGTTCGTCAATGAGGACGTAAGAACCGAATTTATTGATGATTTTGATTGCATAAGTGCAACAGATAAGTTTGGTAGCGCAATGTTAAATACTACTACTAAACAGACTTAGAAAAACACGACAAACATTATGCAAAAAGCCGGTTATTTTATTTTTAGATTTAAATAATGATAGTTTCAGACTTGACCCAACTATCAAATTAGTTTTTATATATTATTTCCTACTTATTACAACACAAAATAAATTGAAAACATCTTATGCATCATCGTCACAATTCAAATTAACATTTTTTCCCAAGACATGGCTACAAAAAATCACAACAAATCAATTAACCAAAACCTTAAAGACAGAAACACAAACAAACGCGAACACACACAGACGCGGCACACAATACAAGTATATTCGACAAACAATAGGACGCGATGTACTCGCGTTTTTCAGAGAGACACAACGCACACAGCTTGAACGTTAGTCGTGTACAGCGGGGAGCATCAGAAAGACGTTAGTGATCGTGCAACTGTGTGGATTTGCCGAATAAACGTTTTGTTATAACACTTGGGTAAGTCTTTTTTTTTTATTTGAATTTAAAATTAGTTGTCTATGTTTTTTTTTTTGTACCGGACACTGGTCAGAAATGTGACGGTTTTATTATCTGATTGGATTTTTTTGTCGTGCATTGAGAGGTAAAAATTGTAAATTAATGTTGTTGGACTTGAACTTTTGTTATGTTGATTTTGGGGCGTGTTTATCATTAAAATGGTAGAAACTAGATGTGTTAATTAGTGTTAGTTTAGAGTTCTAGATACATTCTAGTAAATAGTAACTCGGCGTTAGAAAAAAGTGTGCAAAGATATAGAAATCTATAACTAGGAGTGTACTCAAACTTTTCCAAGTTACAAATCCGCGGACAGTTTTTTTTTAAAATTGTAGATCATACATAACCATAAATTGACATAATCATTTTAATATGATTTACAGAAAATAAATAAAAAATCGGTCATAAGCTCAAACGCGAAGCTCACTTCTCTACCAAACCAATCCGACCACCGCACTGTGCTACAACTCTACAAATTGCCAAACTGTAGTAAAAATCTATCGGTTGCGTGAGCCCTAAAGGCTTTCATGTGACGTAGCGACGGGCTCGTCGTCTCGACCAATCACAGCGTTGACTGATCCATAAAAACGTCAAGCGTGAAGCGGAAAGGCCAAACGCGAAACATACGTGAGGCAGAACGCACGCCGGTGTCAAACGGGACGCGCTACATTCGTTCGTACAATAAAATTTACGCTCGCTTACGGTCAGTGTAGTGTTGTTCGCATTTCGGAATAATAAAAGTGAGTAAAAAAGAAAAAAATATTTTTTCTGCAATATTTTTTCTTTTGTCTCTCGTGGGTGTCCAGTCGGAACCGGTGTGTAATTGGATGCTGGATTGGTTCAAGTGATATTAACTTAGTTCCAAGTAAGCTGTCAGTTTTTTTATATCACTTTGTACGTTGTTTGCAAACAAAATTCTCGATTTGGTTCCAAGTGGACATTCATGGAGGTGGTTGTAATGATGAAGTCGCAAGAAGTGGATTTATATTGTTTTTTTGTTAATGTTTGCATTAATGTTAGTGAGTGCTGGAGGTGTGTTTGCAGTGTTTCTCAACATTGAATTTGTAACTTTACAAGTTTCATAGATTTTCTCAGCTTTTATGAGATACTATACTGCTCCTGAGCATTTAAAGTTAAGTTGATAAGTCATGCTCGAGAATCATTCAAAACTATTGCTCCTACTTACGAAATATCTATATGTCTATAGATTTATTATCTACGTAGATATTTCTATATGATCAGGCAACATTGATGAAATGGCTTATCTTGATCTATTACATAAATATTATCGGAAGACTTAACTTTATCGGTTTGTTAATCTAATAATTTTATTGGATGTTCAGATTTACTTCAATTGCCACAGAAGAATGGATTTCTTTAACTTTTGTCTTTCCATCTTCAAAATACAAAATGTATACAAAATCTTTCAAAAGCCACACACGATTCAAAATATTTACTTTTGAAAATAAGAAAAGTAAATATTTAAAGGACTACATAACGACCAAAGAATTAATCTCAAACATATTATCGCCATTGATAAAATTGTGTCATTTTTATCGTGTTATCAGTTACGTGCAAAAAGTAAATATCATTCTTGATACCATTAATGGGATAAGCAGAGATACGTATGGTTCAGTCTTGCAAGAGGCTGAGCTCACGTGAACACATACCAAACTTGAGTAAATAAAAAACGAAAGTCGATGTTTAGTTAACTTAAGTCTTTAAACCACAAATATGCTTAGAGTTGGTGAAATATAAAATGCAATCTGATTCATATTATGTGCTACTGAAGGAATTTCAGATATAGATGATGCTATATTTCTGATCCCAAATACAATATTAGATCCTCATAATCATATAAAAATCGAATTAGAACCTATCGATAGGATGGATGATAAGGATCGGAAACCAAATAAAAATTACCTAAAGACAATTTGAGCTGTCAATCAATCTAATCCAATCCATCAGCATTGAGGCCTAACACAAGTATTGATTCATTACGATGAAAGATCATTGAATTGAAATTTACGAAAACGCATCTTACAATGTTCCTACCATTGAGAAATTCTCCATAACGCAATAATGGAGCATAATCTCAAATTACATCAACGTTTGTTGCATTAAAAATCTTACTATCCGATCATGTTTCCTCCTTGGATCCAAATGATATCACAGTAAAGGATACTGTTTTCATCCTTCCTGGATATAGGTTTTTGAATTATCAGATACTGCGACTATTTGTATATTAAATTATTTGATACATTTGTACAATTCGTTAGTAACTGTATGATTATCGAGTGCATTAGAGCGATCTATTTTGTCATGATCGTGTGCTGACACCTTTCTCTGTGCGACGTCATAGGATGACGCAATAACTGTTACTGTTTCGTTAGGATGCATACCTGTCCTTTCTAATGCTTTTGTAATTTCTTCGAAATTGTTATCTGTTTTTGTCTTAATTTCCTTTATTGTATGCAATATGGCAATTTTGGCAGAGTTTTTAAGTGCACGTCAAAACTGACCAATCGTAGCAATGGTTCCTTTATTTCTTATTTCAGTATTTTTATTACATTTTTGTTTACTTTAATAATATCTGTTTCTATTAATTTATTGTCAAGCGAAGTAGTAAACTAACAATTGAAACTGTAAAGATCTTTATTGGTAATGAGTCTTTTAAATATTATGAAAATGGCAGCTTCTGTCAGGAAATTTCATTTTAAATATCTTATACACGTTATAACTTATTTGGTCAAGTCGTTAGTTGTAATATCTGATAAAACATAACTTGTGTAAATGATAAAACCTTACTGCAAAAATGAGGGCACACATGACGCCTAGCGCAAGGCCTCCTGACATATGACATGAAGAATGTCCTCACACACGTTTGATTCCGTGTCTAGAACCACTTACCTCATAAGTAAATAGTAAAATAACGAATAAAACAAACAAACCAGTATAAGCAAGAAGATAAGACTGCTTTAAGTCAACAAATGTAATACTTTACCTAGGCTTGGGGACCTGACCTGAGGGACTGGAGTCCAAATATATGGGCAGGAAAATGAATTTCAAATGTTCTAGATAGAGATAATATAACATATCGCGTTGATTCCCCGAACGGTTTCGCCAGTTATGTTTAAGTCCCATGTAATAGGGGCCGACTCTATTGCCAGTTAGAGATCTCACCATAATTTAACTAAAGCAAAAATATAAGACTGGGAAAAGCATAGCCACTAGCCTATAGAGGGATTATAAAATCCCTTCTTTAGAAACCTGACTTATAATAAAGGGTAACTCGAAAAACTGTATATTTTGGAATAGCCAGCAAGCAGTAAATATGCAACCATGGTGGTCGGTCCCTTCTCCGTTTTACAAGGACGTTCCAGGCTGGTGTTATGATTAAAAAAGGGGGTTTGTAATCTTAACCTGACACTAACCAAATAGGGTCATAACAAGCTTCCTTGACTTACGAGAACTACAGGCGCATGACGGTAATACCCTAAAAACCGTTCGGCTATCAATCGTAAACCTTATAAACAAATAAACAAAGTGTAAGATCAATAAAAAGAACGAGGTTCAAATGTTCAGCACATACTTCAACATCCATAAACACTGGTAAACTCGACGACATATCAAACCATAGACACCCAGTATAAAATGACCTCGTATTGTATAGGATTTCTGTACAAGGAGTGGTCAGGTTATACTGGTAACGTTTAGCGGAGTATATCGTCGTGCGTACATAAATATAAGTAACATTACGACTGTGCCGTACAGGGCTAGTCAAAGATTTATAGCCCGTCAAACCAACTGTTTGTGAGTCTAATATGCTGGAATTTATAAACGGGAATAGTGCAGTGGTTTGAAGTACTGGCGAGGGTCGCTAGTACGAAGCAAGTCCCGATTGATGAAAGCATTATGATTTAATTTCAATTAGGGTCACTAAAAATCATTACATTTTGTGAACTTTATTTCGTCCCAACTTATTAACATCGGCAAAATGTAGCAAGAACACACTAATTTATTTTTTATTTTTTATAATAATTATTTATTAAACTAATAATTAAAAATTTAAAAACATATTTATTTAACTCAAAAATAAACGTAATTAATAAACAAATCCATCACCCAACAACAAATAACGTATCCGTCTCAAAAAATATGTGCAAATATTTAGCGTTCTTATAAAAGACATCAACGCACTCGGACCCCACACACGTCCGCCCGCTCCTTGGTCTCAGTCCTTCCAGGAATATCGAACGATGGTGACCCCTAGCCAGCCCGCACGTGTAACCGAACATACTGCCTTAGATTATGTACCTGTCTGTACCTGGATTTTGTCCTCTTTCTGTGAATATATCAGTTATAAACATTCTGTAAAGTAAAAAAGACTCAATGAAATTAAATATATTGTTGTCTTTTTCTTGTTAGTCAAGTAAGAAAAAGATGGAAGATAGTTCAAAGCTGTCAAATTAAGTAAACCTTTGATTAACTATCGTTAAAAGTCATGCTGATGTTCTAAGTTTGATTGTGACAGCTTGAATTTTTATTTTTTTGTAACAGCCAGTATAATTTGAATTCTATTGAAGTTGGTTTTCTTACAAAACCGTTCACACAGTTATATTAATGTGAAACTTTTACAAAATGGTTTAGTTTGATCGGTAACTTGGTAGGTACCGTTAATAAGTGAAGGGAAGCGTTTTATTGATTGGTAGTATATTAAATACATTTTTTTTATGTGATACTCTTGTACACTTATATAAATTAAATTTTCATGTATTGCTCTCTTTTTCTCGTGAAATGAGCAAACACGGCTTAGAAAGTTAACACCAATATAATCGAAAAAAAAACCGTTTTAAAGTACACTTAATTATTCTCACTTCGTTTATCCACTATCTACCAAAATTCTTAAGTTTTTTTTTCATTACTTATATCATACTTTTGTTAAATAAGAACATTATACAGTGATATGAAATCTATTTATTTTAATGTGTGGTTTTTCGCTCGTGGCAGCCATCAGTGTTAATGTTTAACTAATATGTTTCTAATCGATTTAAAACTGTGCGGTTTTTTAATTAGTGCCAAGACATCGCCTTATTATTTATTGGCATTAAGAAAATCGTTACATAATATAATTATATTATTAAGAAAATCTTAACCAATTTCGCATTATCATATTTCAACTAAAAATAAAACTTTCAAACCTACTTTACAACTTTTTAATGACTTAAATAGAAAAAAACAGTAGATGTAGTTTTTGTGCACAGGTGTGTAGCCATAAGTAATATTAATAAACAATTTACATAATAGCTCAATAATTAATAATTATGATAAATGAAAATAAAAGACAGTTCAATATATTTACTAGGGACACCAAAACATAAAACCTTTTCGGAAAAATACTCCTAAAAACTAAATAATATTTGAAAATAGAATACTTGGTAAAGAAACAAAATGCAAACGTTAGTCGCCAATATAATTATTTGCATAAATTATGCAACCATGTTATTTGTTGCTATGGTTACAAACTTACAATGTAAGTTTTCTCTTACAAAAGTCAAGTAGTTCACTTGAGCTGGGTTCAAGATTTTATTCATCACGCCACGCACTGAAAACAAAGAAAGAAATTCTAAGTAACAAATTCCATTTATATTTTAAAAGCTGTTACCCGCTTTATGGCTTATACCTTAGAGTAACGTCTTCATGTAAACCGAATATTATAATAATAATAATATAAGACTGTATTTTTAAAAAAAACATTGGTCAGGCAGGGGCCACAGTCTTTCCATAGTTCACTATATCCAGTTCCCTTAGCCATAATCCAATATCTTCGTTTCCATAACCTGCAATAGTCCTACAACAACCGTGGGTTGTCCTTGGCTGCACTTGCATAGTGCGGACAGAGATAATCGTCGGTTGGTGCCTCATTTCATTCAAAACGTCTAACGGGCCGCTGCGAGTTGGCTTCGGCCCCTCGTACGCCTTATAAAGGTCCGGGACCCCAGGGTCCCGAGAAATGTCACAGACGAATCAGTATTAATAACAGCTTATAACTGTTCCACTGCGGGCAGGGCAAACGCCTCTTCTCATACAGAAAAAGCACGAGCATTGATCACCACGCTTGCTCAAGACAGGTTGGCGATTTCAGACAAGTCCAAGTGTCTTCACGATGTTCTACTTCACCAATGTCAGTTATGTCCAGGATAAACTTTGAAAGAAACAATATTGGATTAGAAAATAATTCCTTAATTAAGAACAAGAACAATGGTCGCTAACAATGCAAAATGCAAATTATAACTCAAATGAGGGAAACTATTTTAAACTAGTTCATTTCAAACTCAACTCAAAACTCAAACTCAAAGCATTTATTTCAAATAAACCAAGTACAGGCACTTTTGAATTGTCAAGGGGTCGGTCAGTCAGAAAGATGAAGCTAGTTGCCCATTCCAAAGCGTAGTAGGTTCCTATGGAGAAGAACGGGCAAGAAACTCCACGGACACTCTTTTAAATCAAAATATATGTTACAAAATATTTGTTACATCATTCATGTGAGAACAATGTAGAAAGACGTGCACGTTAAAAGCGTCCGTGTAAAAATAACAATTCAAAAATTAAAAATTAAAATTCATACAAGTAATCTTACGATCTATTGACTAATAAAATGTATATTTTTAGAAAATATGACATGAAAGAGTGGTTGATAGCGTGACGGTTGATAGGAGAGAATGGAAGAAGAAAACTTGTTGCACTGACCTTAAGTAACATGGGACAAGGGCAGGAAGAAAAGGCATATTATAGAAATACTAGCTTTCAACGGCTTCGCCCGCGTGCATGCCTGAAATTATCCCACGGGAACGTACTACCGGGATAACAAGTATTCTGTCCTAACCCAGGTCATGGTCTACCCATGTGCTAAATTTCATCCAAATTCGTTCAGCCGTTTTAGCATGAAAGCGTAACAAAAAAACAAACAAACTCACTTTTGCATTTATAATATTTTATATATAATAAACACTAGCTACGCCCCGCGGTTTCACCCGTATAAGTCTCGATTCCGTGGGAATATCGGGATAAAAAGTATCTTATGTCCTAACCCAGGTCATGGTCTAGCCATGTGCCAAATTTTATCCCAATTCGTTCAGCCGTTTTAGCGTGAAAGCGTAACAAACAAACACAGTTTCGTATTTATAATATTAAAGTAAGAATATTCGTTAGGATTGTTCTATGTCGATGAAACCGGTGCTTGCATCACATACATAGTTTAACCAACTATCATCAATAGTTTAACCAACCGTGGGGTTTATGACAATTACGATCACCATAGTAACTTATTATATCGGAGACAGAAAACCCATATTTTAGAGTACATATTAGGACTAACGACACAATGGGTACAAAGTCCAATGAATTTTGACCCGTAGTGATGTCGGGTTGCTGAACTCAATGAATATCATCTTAATATGTCTATTATAATTTATAACATATTATTAGGAGCATTGACTATGAATTCGAGTAAATATTGGAGAATATAATCTAAATTGGATAACTGCTGATCGGTATGTAGCGTTGACTGGTGATCCATAATCATGTCAGCAGCCTCCTCTGTTACCCGCAGACTTCTTTTCTGATCCAGTTATCATTCTCCTGCCCTTATGCCAATTCATTTGGGTAGGCGCAAAATGTCTTTCTTCCATACTTCTCTATTAGTCGTCATCTCGGTAGTGACCCCCTTTCCCTTACTCATAAAGCCATCCACATTCTTTTCTGAACCAGTGAACATCGAAAGTCAAACTCCATAGAACTTGAGAGGATATTCCACCAAAACCGTTTAAAAAATCGGCGGAACCCAAAACCAAACAGTCTTTTATTACCCATTCAAATTGAAATAAACGATTCGATAATTAATTTAAATTAATTTGATGTAAAACAATATTTATATTATTGTTCCAATATTTGAATATGGGCGAACACCTGTGTGCAACCCGATACGGCCGTCGGCGCCGACTGACCATAAATTGACCATTAATATGACCATAAACATTATGTTTTTTTCGAATATCGAATATCTTTTGGGTTGGTTTTTCAGGTAGAGTTCGAAGAAGGTTTCATTGATGATTCATTTGGATTGATTGGAATCAAACATTTAAATCTTCTCATAATTTCAAGCTAATTGTAGTATAAGATTTTGAATTTTTGACATATTCTCAGGATTATTTTTGAGTGGCTTTCATTTGTTTTTCACCTTTAGTTTGACATTTAAACCCGTTCGTGTTAGAACCACCAGATTCTATAACCAATACAGTACAGTCTAATATAAACACATCAAAACGTACTTTATAGTACCGGCCCATTCAATAAACTAAGAGTACACGGACATAGTCAGTATTATGCTTCACACGCTAGCAGTAAGCTAACACCACGGCTATATGATTACGCGGAAGCGTCTGGTATGTCGGCAGACGTTAACATTGACACTTGACCTATCCAGCGTGCGTTTTACAATAATCAATGGTAATTGTGGGGTTGTTTCATTTAGTAAAGCTTTATTTTTTCTTCCTAGCCTTACTAGATTATTTGAGAAGATCTGAATTTGAAGCTCTTGTAATTTCAGTGGAATCTAGCTTGTACTATTTTGTAATAAGGCTGTACGTAAGTGTTTTCGTCATTTTTAACTTATTATTTTGGTTCATTGACTAATTCTCCACTTATATTCAGTACAACTTAAAAGCTTTTGACATCGGTACATAGCTATCCGCCATCTTTTAAGTAACTGACTTTCTCAAACTCCTCATCCAGACGTAACTTTAAATCAGAAACCCGTTGATAGCCGCGATTTTCATCATCTTAATCCTCGGACCGGCTCGGGCGTGCTCGGGCACACTCGGGCGTATTCGGAACCAGCGCAAGAGTCGCCATCCAGTCTCGTTCAACTCGCTACTTATGTTACAAACCAGATCTTGTTAAGTTACATTTTATTTTGTAATGTTATTTTCTTTTAGTGTGATATTTCTTTTATGACCATATGATAATGCGTTTTTTAATTCGGTCTATTTTTGTATATCTACCTTCTTGTTTATTTATGGATTTGAATGATCTAAAAAAGCTCATGAATATCTTGGCAGACACAAGACACTTGATGCAAACACTTTGAATAATTTAATAGTATCTTCTCAAACGTTTATTTTCTCATGTCTGTCAAACTAGAGGTAACATCTGCTCTTATCTTCAAACTCTATAAACTTACGTGTCTCATCTTCAAAATCATCAAGCCCGTTAATATCCCAAGAATTATAATCCATGAAAATAGAATTATCAAAGTCAGTTGACATAATAACTTTCTCATCGCGTTCATTGCCAACTTTCATGTGATATTTTACTGATTCCAATGTTGCGGCGACTCCAAACGAATGTACTTATAAACGAGGTTACTGTACATATAACATTAGTTCAAAAGAAAAACACGTTTATGTGTAAACTGAGTCAATTTATAAACTTACTTATTCTGAGATCAAAATGAAATAATCAACACTGGCAATTTAACACCTTACGGTGAAGGAAACAGAGTTTAAAATGTTGAATAAGGGACTTCTGAAGCTAATTTTCTTAATAGCGTAAAGAATAATAGAGAATTACCACTAATTTGTTTATGAATGGTCATGACATACAATGTTAGTTTGAAAGGTGAAATGTTCTTCTCAGAACTGCGGAGAGAACTGCTATCTTTGTAGTCCAGTTGAAGTGCTGTAGGCATGGTTACTGACATAAACAATATAACGAATAGTCTGTGTAGCATTAGTAACAAACAAAGCAACTGCACCTGTAAAGACGGCTCGGTCAAATATACTATTAAGACGAATATGGTAAGCTGTATAGCTGCCGACATCATGTATCTGTTGGTTTGTAGACATAATATTAAAAATATCATCATTTCTGCTTCTGTTAACATCGATTCTCAAGATAGCTTCTGAAGAGTCAATGATAAACGTCTGAAAGCTATCAGTAAACATTAAACTGTATGAAGCTCGTAAATGGTTAATATCAATTAAACATATAGCAACTACGGAAGTACCAACCCGATACTAGTACATTACACAAATAGTTACCCATATATTCACGCATAATCTTAAGACGACTAAGCAGATAAAGAATCTCGTTGATTGCCAGTAATTATCACGAAGGCTTAGTGAAAGGTGGTACATATCTGTAATTAGATCTCCAATGTTGTTTTCCTTGAAAACTTGAGACCGATTAATGTTCCGTCAAAAGGCAATCTGATCTTAGTGAGTTATGAATATTTTCACATGGACTGGGATATGGGTAGAGAAGTGATAGGTGATAACGTTGATGAAGTACGTGAAGTGAAATTAATAGGAGAGAGAAATGGAAACGTCGTCACAACAGATGACTTTTGGCTAGACGTTAAGGAGAATATTAAGAGTGATGAAAGATTACCAGTGAATCCCACGCATTAGCAAATTAAGTATAATTCAGACATAATAAACTGGAGAATTCCAATGAAATTCAAATAAAGAAGAAAGTAATATAGATCTGCGTACCCACCAATCACCGACATAGTTTAAATAAGCAGGACATTGCGGTATTCATTCTCACTAGCGGAGCTGTGGTCCAAGAGACATATAACAAAGTATCGTAAAGCCATAAGTAGCAATAACATTACTTACCCACTACAATACTCTGAAGTTAAGTTGTCGAACAACACGTCTTACTTACAAACAACTTGAAAGTAAAGCTGTTTAGTTTGAGAGCAACGCTAAAATATGTTGTTATTTCTCAACCTTATTGTCATTTCAAGCATTTTTATGTGCTAGACCTCGATTTAGCCGAGCCTCTTGTCCAGCAGGTTGCTCATGACCAGGTAGAGGAGAAATATTCGCAAACTAGGCTGATTCAAATTATTTTGCTTTTCGAAGGAGTTCTAGTGGGAAACAAACATAATGAAGCTTTACAAATGGCGGTACGAATACTACCAAATTTTGTTTAGCACTTACAATCCGTCCCCTTTCGACCTGGATTTTAAGAGGTCTCGCAAAATGCGTTAAGTTTTACGTTCATACAACTAACCACTACAATTATTTCATGCTTTACTGAAGCTGCAAGCAAACTCAACTAAGTATCTTATTCATAGTCTAATAACAATATCTAATTTGCATCTTCACCATCTCCAATAGCTTTTTACTAACTAATAAGTACTAATTGCAGCTGTCAACTTTAATCATAGTTAACGAACCGCTTTAGAAATAAACTTAACAGTTGGATCTTTGCACAGTACTTTATTAAACTATCGTTAAAGTGTGACTAACCAAGATTTGTTAGTCAATTGTCTCCTAACTGTATGACTCTTTTCACATACTATTAATAGATGTGGCTACATTTGTATTTTATGCGAATGCTGTGCTATTAATACTGGTAAACTCAATGTGTTACTTGCGAGTCTTATGTTGATTAGAAATACATTGGCAGTGGGTTAGGAATTTTATACCTATAGTCAATGTAATCAGTATTGAAATTACATAAACACATAACATCACGCCTTAATTCCCCGAAGGGTTAGGCAGAGGTGTACCTATAGTACACCCACATTTCGCCAGTTATGTTTTAACTCCCATGTAATAGGGGGCGAATCTATTGCCACTATCGGGCACAAATCCAGGCTCCGGGCTGCTACTGAGAAATTCCAGATGGAAAAATCCAATAACACTTTGCCCGACCTGGGAATCGAACCCAGGACCTCATGTTCAGCAGACCAACGAGGCAGTCAAAGAATGGAAATTAGCACCAAATAAATAACTTCTGCCGGTCCATCCTTTTTAATTTTAACCAATGCGTACACTGAAACTGTTTTTTGTGTCTACTTTTCGAAGTTCATATCATAATGTAGTTCTACAACTCCTTTAGTCAAATCAACAGTTACCTACACTCATAACAAGCGATGGACGGCTTAGTACAACAAATACTAGCCTTTAATACTATAGCAATTTTTCTACAATCTTTGATGCTTCATTTGATTCTCAGATGGTTATTCTCAACCTAACTTCTAATTACTTAGCTTATATTTCATTTTTGTTTTCCAATTAGACAATTATCCACTTTCCCACATTTCAAAGTGCATCCTACTTCTTTTATTTATCAGCTCCCACAAGATCAGGGACAATTTTCGAAGCCACAACTTGATGTAGGTGTTTAGTTGCAACACGTCGCTCCGACGCAGTTACGATGTAGATTGGATTGCGCGCATGTGCCGTAGATGGCGTCAAGTTGTCTCCGTGTGTCCTCGGCTTAGCGTTGTCAACGCACACTTGGGCAAGTCTGTTGGGACGCGATATGCTGGACCTTAGGAATATTTTGGAATTTAAAAGAACGTGAATAATTCTGAAATAATTAAAGACCTTAAAAGAAATTCGTATAGATTTTCTTGTACAAATGTACGTACTTAATGCAGCATAAACTTAGTAACAACCAATAAGTTATCGAAAGTTATTATGCACTGCATCATGTAAAAGTTATTGTCAGAAGCTTATGTATTTTTCAGTACCTATCTACCAAGATAAAATAGAAAAAATAATTCATTGAAGCAAATGGTCGCATGCCGATAAAACATAAAAAAACTCTATAACTTTTGAGCAAATCTAGCAGCTTTCAGTGCCTTAACCACTTCCTAATTCAATCTTACAGAGTTCTGCTGCATTTTTGTCAAAAACAGGTCCAAAGTTCAAATCCTGCACTAAATATGTGATCAGATACTATTTCCATCATACATCGGAATGTTTGCAAATCGTTACAATATAACAGTTTGCGTTATGTCAACTTCAGTTATGTCTGTGCAAATGATGGCAAACGGATCTTACTGTGTGATTGTGTGACCAGACTGTGTAATTTGGACTTTATGAGCTTTGCTTTAGCTTACAATTGTGTTTGTAATTCATAATCGTTAATAGGTCGCAAGAATTTGTTTGTGTAAACTTAGGTAAATTGCGTAATTAAGATTTTTCCTTGTAGCTTTTTGGTATATATTGCATAATAATATTGACATATAGTCCGGCTGTCGAGGAAATGCGTTCTTGACACCTGTCAGTTTCATACTAACGAATATGTCATTTGCGAATTTGATCCTTATTACTACTAGAAATTGTCCAACTGACAGCTGACAGGAACGCATTCTCTCATCGGCCGGACTGTAATACGATCTCTGTATTAATTTTCTGAACCTGGCATAATACTGCTTTTAGTTATTTACCCAAAGAAATTGTTTAAGCATACGACAGTAGAAAAAGCTTTAGATATTATTCCCAAATTACAAAGTGTATGCTTGTTAAGTCCTATATTTTTTCAATGCTTTTAATTAGGGATGCCAGTAGCATATTTACTGTTATCCAATTAAAAGTAGCTACCACTTTTACTCCGCCAGTCTGGTCAAGCCCTTAGCTGCGCAAGCGCGCGTTGCCATCGAGTCTGCCGCAGTCACCCACTCAGGCGCACGTACTCGCGTGTGAAACCCGATACACACACACACAGACACGCAGGGAAAATCAACGAACTGCACAGAACATGGTCTGAACTAACTTGCGTTACAAAATGTACCTTGCCTTTACTTAACTTATTTATCATCATATTTTATAACGTTCGCCTAAGTTTTGGTCTGGTTTCAGCCTAATTTGATTGAGCATTAGTATTTTTGTCGAAGAACTACTTATAAAAGAAACAATCGGGTCATCAATCTGTGATTACCAGTCCATATAAGGGTGCCTTTTGGGGGGTACTATCCATATAAACTGTGGTGACGTTCGAAGCCTGATTTGGATAATAAAGTCTAATTAATTAGCATTCGATGCTAATAGCCTTTTCACCTACACATTCAGGTGGATAATTTCATGCAAATTCCATAGAGTTCTAGCAGTATAATTTTATTGTTTTTATCTGGTAGATAATGCTGCATCCGGTCAGACTGGAAGCTGACCCCAATATAGTTTAGAAAAGGTTAGGCAGATGATGATCTGGTAGATAATGCTAAATGATACCAGTCGCTCGGGTCGACTGAAGGTCGACGTTTGCCGCTGTCGGTTCGTGGATGGGTGACCATTACATATCGGACCGCTCCGCTCCGTTCCTCGGAAAGCCACGATAAGCCGTTGGTCCCGATTGTCATTCGTCATTTGACAGTCAATTTGAGTCAATACGGGAAGTCAGAAACCCAAAAGTCGGACTTCCAGTCTTACAAAAGTGTATCATAATACCCAGTAACTGGGTTCTGGGGGTCAGATAGGCGGTCGCTCCATGTAAAATATTCAGCTGCATCCGGTTAGACTGGAAGCCGACCCCAAAATAGTTGGGAAATGGCTAGGTAGATTGAATGCTACCTGGACTTTTTTAAATATTCAAATAAGTATCTTATAAACTCGCTGTCTGTCTCTCTCGTAAATATTTTACCGTCTCTCCTGCGCAGCACAATTATTCAGATATAACTTTATTTCCTTAAGTTTAAAACTGTATTACGTCTGAGTTTAATATTGTGTTGTCTGTTTCAATTATTATTATTATTTAAAGGTTTTTCCTCCTGTTTTGTAAACAGCGGGTATTTTAAGGTCGGCTTTGATTAATTGAAGTCGTTACTAGTTTTTTTAAAGTTGGTTTTACAATCACTTATTACTGGAGAGAAAGTCTTCGAAGGATTGAAAACTCGAAAAATGTGCATGACTTTTCCTTAAAAGAGCTGCTCTAATTTCTAACTCATTATTTTTCCCACACAATTATAGCCACTGTTTATATTTAAAATCAACATCCATTACACTGGACAATTTCTAGTAGTATCAATGGTGCGAATTCGCAAAACACATATTCGTTAGTATGAAACTGACAGGTGTCAAGAACGCAATCTTTCAACGGCTGGACTGTAGTTTGGGTTTCCCTAAAACATACCTACTGTGCGCAAGGTAGAAAATTACCTGTGGATATTTATACCTGGTGCGTCAAAGTAGAGTAATGATGTTAAGGCTGCGATACGCGAGCGATTTTCCACCGTACGTCTTTTTGTCGCATTTTTTCTTTCTAATTTAGGTACGTCACAAATGATTCAAGATTTATTTTTCCTATATATTTTTTTTAAACACGAGCCCCTTTTTGCATGTTGCTTGTTTTAGGACTTTGCGTTTTAAAAACAGCTTTGATACATTTTCATTACAAATCAAGAATTAAGCAGATTCAAACAAAGCATAAATACTAACAATTATGGACTTTTGTCTGAATAAATAAATAAATTATTATTAATTATTATTTCCTTTACTTCATTAAATACATATTTATTTTACATTTTTAAATATTAGAGTATAAAAATTATAAAAACATTTAAAAATATAAAAAATAGTAGCCCATCGGTATCGGGAACAGGGTCCAAGCTACCGGTGGTCAGCTTATTAATTATTATTATTATAAATATCATTTTAACATATTATGTTCTTACAAGTCACGGGTTTCCCATCACGATATGGAGGGATGAATGAAATATACTACTAATATTTATAATAATTTAATTGCCATGTTATTCACTGATAGTATTGTCCTTCCTCTACTACGAACTTTTATTAAATATAATAATAAACTACACGATGTGACTACAATGAAGTGATTTTGCAAAAGCTAGCCTTTTCCGGCGTGTTTTGATTCGAAATTATTTGAATGGGTTTTTTTGTGACATCATTCCCATAATTGTAATTGTACCTATAGGTAAGCTTGCAGGTAGGTACCCAGTTGTGGAAAATTACTTGTACCTACAATAATTTGGGTAAACAAATATCTGTTACATCTATCCATCCTAGTATTTAATCCACTTTCAATATTAAGTCTATCCATCTATCCCAAACAATTGTTATACCTCGATGCATCAGCTTTACCATCACTCATTTTTTTTATTAGTCTTTAATGTGTCCCACTGGTGGGCAAGCGCCTCCCCTTTTTCCTTCCGAATCTCTCTGTGTTGTGCGATTTCCGGCCATGTTGGCCCTAGAAACATGACTCCCACTTCAGCCTGGCTATTTTTTCTCCTATATCCGCCACTTGAGAAACGTCAGATTTTGTTTTTACTTTAATTTTGTCGGATTATTATGGTATATTTATTTTATATAAATAATGAGACTTGCACTTAAGTTTGCAATGTACAAATTATTAAGTAATAGTGTACTCATTGTTGAAGAGCCTAATAATAAATAAATAAATATTTAATATGGAGCGCATCACTCATTAACATTTTAAACTCGTAAATACCAAGCAAAACCAGCGATCAAATACAAAGCTCAGTTAACACCACTATGCAATATGTCCAAATAAATCAATTGATCTATTCAGTAGCACTTAACCCTCATAAACACATACGTCTTTATGACGTAATATATTTTAACCTGTCAATACTTATTCACAGTCGTGGCAGTTAAGGCAACGCGTTGCACCACGTGTTCCTTGCTTGGAGCCAACGTACCTATAAAACGATTCTTCTCAGTTTTATTAATAATATTCTCAGTGAAAATGAACGCGGGCTTAGATATTTCACACGATTTATCTCCGTTGCAATTGTTCTTGAAATAGATTTTATTGTCTAAGGAAGGATAATTGGCGGATGCAATTTTTGATTTGCTTTTTTATGGAAACAAAATGAGATTATACCTTTTTTGCGTATTTATAATCCTTAGAAACTACATCAGCCGATCTATTATAAAAATCTCATTGTGACAACTTAGGTGAAGTGACCTGTCATTCCAGTCTGATGCTAAGGATTGACACTTTGACAGCCACTTTACCTGAGTTTTCACGGAGAGATTTTTGTAGAATAGACGATACGATACGATAAAACTTCAGTTATTTTAAGTGCCTTTATTGCAAGCCTATCTCAAGGATAAGTAGACTATTTCAGAAAGTTCCAAGCAAAGAATTTCACATATTGTATCCTCTTCAACAAAGTTTGTTGTAAAGGGAAGAAAAATTGCAATTCGTTTTCCTCAACCACGCTCACAATTGGTGCTAAAAATACCCAATACAATACGTATTAGTCACTCACATCATGAAGTCGCTAATTTTGTTACAATTCATAACTTTACATAACTAACTGACGCATTAGTCATTTCATTCAAATCGCATTTCAATCTTCATGTCTGCATTTGTTTATAAATACTTCATCAAAGCAGAAACTACTCCTTCAATGTATACAAACACACTCAAGTAATTCATATTGCCTATTACATTTGACGTTACTTACTCATTCTTGACATAATGTACCTATTTATATATAAATTACTACGTCAGTCATCGCTGTAATGTTAATTATTATAATATTTATCACCATGACACCAATCGACGGTCATAAGATTTTCCTTTTATGTTCGAACCTATTCAAAGTCCTCTAGTATCCTTATAGTTTAGACTATCACCAGGATGTTCAATGCTTAGAAAGTCTGGAATTGCCTTGTCGCCAAAAAATGGTCCTGCATGGTTCATAAAATCTATAAATATAATAAAATACATGGTAACAAAGTCAAAACCGTACATTGAATATGAAAAAAGTAACTGGACGAGGTGTGGGAACGAATCTGATGCCCAATATATAGTTTTTAGAATTTTAGTCGGTTTATCTGGATGTATGTTCCGGATTGGCACAAAAGCGGCTGAACATCCTCGATTAACACATTAGGTAGATAATTTTAATCCCGGTAGTTCGTTCCCGTAGGATATTTACCGACATCCACGCGGGCGAACCCGCGGGAAAAAGCTAGTAAGTATATTATATATTTCCAACAATAAAATCATCATTAGTCAGATCACATCTTGTTGATTAATCTGCTCAGACAAGTTAGAGGTGGCGTGGTCCAAGACCCACATGACAGAACACGTGACAATGAACACAAGCATACAAATAAAAACTTTTAATGATCAAACAATTGGTTATAAAAACTTGCACAGCGCCCCGTGACCTCTAAATGTACAGAATATAAAATTGAATGCGGTATTCATGAAATATCTTGTGTCTTAAGATGACCCAAATAAGGAGATCATGTTACGCGGCGACGATGCGTCTGCGAACGATCGTCTACCAGAAACTTTAAATATACATATATTATGTTGTGATAATATTGTGTCTGTAAGACATTTTATAGATGAAAGATTTTCAATAAGACGTAGAACAATAGCAGAAACATTGATAGCATTCGACAATCATTTGATTAAAACTTCAATTTATAAAGTAATGAATGTAACTATAAAAATCTTAGATAATGTTTTAACAAGCATCAATGATCTTGACGTAAAAGAATTGAATGATCGCTAACTACATATAATCAAAATTAATTTCTATCGCCAAGCATTCATGCAAACTAAAATACAGAAGGGAGGAAAATATGAATAAACTGTTATAACAGCATTGATTCAAAATTCCCATTAAATCAAATGGAAATCCAACTGAGTACAATACCACAAAACGTTCGTAGTGAAAGTAGATATATATCTAGACAAAAATCTTGTAGGCAGTAAATGTGAAGATCTAGACTAAAAAGTGGTTTTACACAGTCCATATAAAAATTTAAAAGTCCCAAAACTTGGCTCCTACTTTTAACCTTACCAACATACTAACAGTCCTATAAAACTCTCAGCTATCATTTTATATATCAGTGTTGATTTGTAGGTCACAATTTAAATGAATTCCCTCGGTGGTTGTAGCTAGTAACTTGACACTGGCAGCTAAATATAGTAGCACATTCGCATCGATTACGGTCTTATCGATATTTGGTGTCGATTCATTGAATTACTTACATGTATCGTTTGGTACAGCAAAAGCTATTTTAGGAGATCATAGAGTTGTTTGGAGATAGTTTTGACTATGATTTTTGCA
This sequence comes from Eupsilia transversa, assembly GCA_914767815.1. NCBI lineage: Eukaryota > Metazoa > Arthropoda > Insecta > Lepidoptera > Noctuidae > Eupsilia > Eupsilia transversa. The sequence goes on from OU611889.1 coordinate 2,021,358, forward strand.
AAAAGATCATTAGCTTCTAAAAGTTCTATATTTTCAATCAAATTAAGTACTAAAATTGAGTGCATTTTTGACCCCAAAGCATTCATAAGTTAGACAATTGTTGTTTTATTAATAGATATCAGTTCAAAATCTGTTTCGTAGATTCATTTATTAGATCGACAAAACGTCAGATATGGCAGCAGATAAGCAAAATATTAATATAACGTTTAAAATCACCAAGAAAAAGCCCAAATAAAACAAAAAGAGCGTAACATCGGGTTTATCCTCAAAATAAACAGAATTTACAGTTAAACCCGCCGTCTGGACACCAATAAGACATATTTACAACGCTTTAATGAAATAAATAAAATTAAACAAGCCCGCTCGGGAGCTAAAGTTAGCTTTTGTCTCTTGCCAATTGTCGGCCGGCTTAATGAATTGCGTTTCGTCTATCTGACTGTAGACGGTCATGCTGATCTTATTCTAGAAGTTCTGATTCTATATCTTTGCATACTATTGTATAGATTCAAATTTTTCTAACTGATCAGACACCTGAGCTGCTGGGGAGTTTGTTGCGCCACTTCTTCCCAGCTAAAGCACTACGAAGTGGTGAGGGGTGGGCATTTTGGGGGACTGTCTTATGTAATTTTGACGTTCGAAAAGTGCTGATTCTCAGCCTAGTTTGAATAAATGACTTTTGATTTTGATTTTTTGATCTTGGATTTATTGAAATCTATCTATAACTTATTCAGCAGCAAAATATCTATCATCAACCTCTTCAACTACATCAATGCAGTGCCTCTATCACTAAATCATTGGAATAAATCAGCACCTTTTCAACAAATCTATTTCTTTTAGCTGCACTGGAGTCTAAACTTCCTCTGTCTGGCCTTGATTTTCTTTCAACATCGCACTCGTCCACAGACTAGTACAGAAGGCGCACTAGTATGAAGCTGCAAGTACGCGGCGGGCTCGTCTTGTCGGGCCGAATTCAGTGAGCTTAACATAGTCAGAACCTATAAGAGTTACGCGATAGAGAGAGAGACAACTTCTAGGTGAATATAACTGTAGATAATTAGCGCTGTGCGACCTGAATTACACTGTATTGTGTGGTAGCAAGAGTCGCTTTTTATTTAAATAATTTTGCAAAATGAACCATCTGTACTACTCTGTGACGCAACCTATAAACTATAACTCAAAGCAATCCGCATTTAAACTCACTCACCGCTTCCAAATACGTCATTTCCTCTCTTTCTACCTACCCTCTTTCATTGCATTTAACATCATCGCGTATTTTTAATATTTATAATGTCAGAGTCTGCCAAGTCTCTCTCAATTACTTTTTCTTGAAGATGTCATTGAAGATGAAAGCGTATTTTTCCACGGCGCGCACACACGATATCTTTGACAGTTTGATATCAATCGGAAACCGCACGGTTCACCTTCCTCCCGGCTGGTCGTCACGCCTGCGGTGGAGCCGACACGAAATACATGCGCTTACGCCGGTACGTGCAGGGATGCACTCAGGACGGGTACGAGGGTGCATCATCACGAAAAGTCTGAAGTACGTCCTTACTTCAGACTTCGTAATTTAATCATATTTGAAACTTCACAAGATAATATTTATATTTTTATCTTAGCTGTCTTAGCTGTGACATGTATTATTGTGCATTCTGATATCCAGAATAGCTTCTGAAAACTTGTTTTTTTAATACAGTAAAGACTACTTTCATTTATTCGATAACAGTCGAGGTTTTGCACCCTAACCCGCCCTGCTCCCCCCCTGTAAAAGATGACCGTCTTCGAACCCGCGCTGTCTCAAGAGCCAGATCCATATCACAAAATTTACAACCTATTAAACGTAGGTATCTTCATTAAAACTGGGTGGTCTTACACCCGCAGAAAAAAAACGAACTAATAAAAATGTTTTGTGTTTAACACTATCTTTTGATCGGCATATGTAATTTATTATAGCTATAAAAAAGCGCTTGAGAAAATGTAGAGCAAACTTTAGAAGTCAGTGTTACAAAGAATTTAATTAGATTTAAAAATGTTAATTTAAATATTTTGATTTGTAAATCTATCTGAAGGGTCTAAATAATACTAAAAATAGGTTTTAGGTGTATTTAACTCATTAACGAACTTAAAATAGCAAATAACCCGACGCCTTTACGACGTCACGACCATAAACAAAGCAATAACAATACTTTGTATTTAAACAACTAACAAAATAACTATAGAACGTTTTTACAATTCTAAATTAACTATTCATAATTCGGTTTTATTCTAAAATTATCATCATCATCATTTTACTGCTGGACGTACGCCCTCCCCCAAGCACCGCCATTTCGACCGGTTCTGTTCTCAAATTATACACATACTAATTATGTTGAGTAAATAATTAAACAATTATATATACACAATATAAATTAAAGTCGCTTTTCATGACTGTCTGTGTGATCGCGCTGTTCTTCTAAATTACGCAACGGATTTTGATGCGATTTTCACCATAATTTAGACAATTTATTCCGAAAAAAAAATCACGAGTTCTCGATGTTTTGTCAAGTCGTAAAAACCGTGCGAAGCAGGGACGGGTCACTAGTGTTAGAATATTTATTTTATAATCATATTAACCGCTGTGAATGGCAACCCACGCTTCGGAAGCGTGAATGGAGCTGAATTATAACATCCTCAAAATGATAAGCAGATTTGGAAGATGGCCAACTTTAAAGACGACATTATATTTGGGAAGACTCAATAAATATACTTAATGTATACCGTCCAGACACCGGTGACACTTTTACTAAACACGTTTGATAAAAAGAGTGAAATAAAACAACTAAGATTATGTTTTTTATGCTTGAAACTGTTTGACATTTTGTGATCTGTAGTATTTAGAGATTTATGGATTACGTGAAAGGTTAATGGTTCTTAAATTATGTATACTGTTATTAAATTACAGATTTTTATTCTACGTCGTAGTAAGGTGAAAAATAGATAGCCAAAAGCTGAAAAGATAAAGGTTCATTCATTTAGGGCGGATTCGACCATACAGAAATCAATTTTATCCGCGGAATAAGATTTACTTCTGACAGTTTTCGTATGGAGAAACTGTCAAAAATTCAAAATTTATTCGGAAGAGGTTTATTCCGCGGATAAAATTTATTCCTGTTTGGTAGAATCCGCCCTTAATCAAGCACATTACTAACAATATTATTCTTACCCATTTTTTATTTTTCAGCGTTAAAATTAATTCTCACGCTTTTGCTAAACTTGCATCTCATGAGAGCTAATGTTTGTTTAATGAGATGTATCAAGACATTATCTTCCACATTACGCTAATGTGCGAAAAACATGATTTTCTGTTTAAATTATAGCCCAAAATGGACAAAAATGGCATTCTTTTTAAACCAGTTCTATACATATTACTAGCTTCTGCCTGCGACTTTTTCTTGTTTCCCGATCGACTCCGTCGCATCGCTTCGTTTTGCTCGGCTCCTAAGAGTCCTAGCGTGACGTTAAATAGCCTTCTTCAAGAATTGCGCTACCATAAGCAAATGTTTTTTTTTTTAATCCGACTGGTAGTTCTAGAGATAAGCGCGTTCAAACAAACAAACAAACTGTTCAGCTTTACTATTAGTATAGATGAACAAATTACGTAATTATTTAAATGGGTGTTTGAACTCCTTAATACCCGATATAAATAAAAATGAAGACAAATTATAATTACAAATAGTTCTATTCTGTAAAAAACTCACCGTGAAAACTTAGGTGAAGTGAGCTTGAAGTGACCGTCATTCCACCTGTTTGCTAGGAATTGACAGAACTTGACAGCTCACCTCAAGCTCACTTTACCTTAGTCTTCACGGTGAGATTTTGTCAGAATAGATCGGCTGATCTTTACGTATAAGGTCGCACATTCTAGAGGTTGCGTTAGAATTGTTCACATCGTAGTTCAAACCTACAGAAGCAGCGAACAGTGAGTGAGTCACTTTAATAGTTTATCTTGCGAAGTAGAATAACTTTAAAATAGTATCATCGTATTATAACTATTATAAGTGCAATGAAAAAGAAACCACAAGTCGTGTTTATGATAGTAACGCGTGTTATAAGTAATTTATTATACAATGACGTAATAATGAAGCGTCTCTCTGGAATCTTGTAAGCAAAATAGACTAGTAGAAGAAAAATTCCTGAGTGAAAAGTGTAGTTATAACCCGATTTTTATAACTGTGCGCCTGACAACGTCAAAATATTACAGTGTATGTGGTTTAATTAATAACAATAACTACATTACGAATAATATGGAATAATATGACAAAACTGTGAAGATGACACGAGTTGTGTAGACCGTATTAATTAAGAGGCGTCGGGCACTGAGTAGGTAACCGTGTGGATGAATAAAATCTAACAACCTACTACTTTGACAGCTCCAAGCGCACAGTTATAAAAATCGAGTTATAACGGTAACTTTACCAATGGTTTCGCCAAGCTCTATATAAGCCAGCCAAGAAATTATTTCCTCAGCCATTTCTCAAAGAAAATTTTCGAAATTATTCATAATTCGGGGATACCGACAAAAGCTGCGCGCGCGTCGTCTGGGCGTTCTGTTGCTAATGTATGATTGGTTAATTTTGGCCGCAGACGCACGTTGACATGACTTGTTTATATGCGCCAGACGGGTGTCCTCTAAACTTTGTTTATTTTCCTTTTTTCATCGATGGCTATGTTTCATTTTATTTTATTCATGTTTTAAATGTTCTGGAGTTGGCAGACTTCCTTTGATGTGGTTGCTATGTTATTAAATATGTGGTCTCTTGCGCAGTTAGATAAATACAACTTCTAATAGTCATCACGAAATTTACCAACGTTATGTGTCTGTGAAATTGTGAATTAACAAGATTAGCGAACCAGATAATATCTGTTATTTCTATTTATTCATGAAATGTCATTACTACTGATAATGTGGTGGTTGGAATGAAAAAATGTCGTTACTGAATGGAGGAATGACAATAATATTGATGTCATTATTATTAAAGCATCTGGTCCGCTATTAATTTGAGCATCTACAATTACAAGATTATTCTGAGCGTATTGCTTGCTTACAGTAACCAACCGTTTTGTCAACACGGTTATCCCCCTCTATTTAAACAAAAAGTACCCTGAAAGTAACTAGCAGTAGGTACCTTATGATAAAATATTAAGGTACCTAGGTTATGTAGCCAAATTATACATACATACAAAAATATTAACGTACCTACATGGAATATGTAACCGCAATGATTCCATTTTCATAAATAGATTTGGTCCAGTTGTTTACATCATTTTATTTTGGATATAAATAATGAGGGTTAGGTGCGTTTACATCAGCACGCGTAGCCTGAGAACCATAGAAACAGAATAGACAAACGAGGGAAGAATAGACAAAATGACAGATAAACAATCACAATCTGTCATTCTTCTGTCGACAAAACCTGTTTCTATTGTGATCATGCTAACAGTGCTGTTTAACAAGTGGCGATTTTGTGGAAAGCAACACTGTAACCGTTTGTTGAATCAGTCTTGCAACAGAACGTTCTACGAAATACGGCTCTGCACAGCTGATGCGTTTATTCAACAATATTGTTTCCAAAAATCATATTTTTTTGTCGTTTTGTGTTCGAAAATGGAAATTCTGTGGAATAAGGAAAACGTTATTCAGTTTTTCTCCTGCAAGTCTCATTCAACTAACGGCAACAGTTTTGCTAACAACATGTTGCTTTCCACAAAATCGCCAGTTGTTAAACATATGTAAAAGAACCATTAATATTTATTAAATCATGTTGAAAGGTACCCACTTACTTTTGAACATAGTAACTTAATTTCAGAAAATCCAAATATGAATTCGATAGCATTTTTACAAACACAGTTTTCTAAAACTGGTGTAGGAAAAGTCTGGAAAATTAATCGATAAAACAACCAACTTAAATTGTGCGTTTATTCAAATTACAACTGTCATTCTTTGACAGTTGCATGAAATGGCTTATAACACGGCTAAATGAAGTAGGGTATCTATTTCGCTACAAACAAATTAACACTGACAAACAGTTTAGTGGTCGTACTACAACGACTGCACAATTTATGGTCCTGGAGCCATCTTTGGGCAAAACAGAAATAGAATCCCCTTATAACATGAACTTATTGAATAACTCCTTTCGGAGAATACATGAGTATTACTGTATAATAACATTTGTATATTCTTAAGAATTATGATTTATACGGTTTTATTTATAAATACTGTAATAGGTACCTACCTATGTAATAGGCAATTACGTGACACAAGCGGAACACGTTTCAGGAAGCGGAAATAAACATAGATCATACTAGACTTGGTAATTGTCTATGACACGGATGACACCTAGAGAATTATTACCCATATTGTTTTTTTTTTCTTTAACTAATAACTTTTCCATGCTGTCTAATGTTGTGTCGACATGTGTAGCTAGTTTTTTGTTTTTGTAAATTCTTACTAACCCAGTAGTCTAGAACTAGATCATAAAGATGAGCCAATAAATTCATACATAAACCTGACTTTCGGACTCATTTTTTTCTTCTTAATTTTGTACGCAATTATGGATTGCAGTAGAGTTCTTGACGTAAGAGAAGTGTTCGTCAGCAGGATTGCGTAGTGTGTTATCTATTAGGAAAGAAATGTCCTAGAACTACGCCGCGTCTTCTTTCACTTCCAGTAAAAAAATATATTAGAAGGTATTTTTGTGTATAAAATTAATTTGCATGCCCATAACAGGCAAAATATGGACTGAACATTAAAACCACCAATTTTTACAACTGGTAACACCTCTGTTATAAATGATTATTATTCTAACATAGAAATAAAACTCATGACAAATTCTGATTGGAAAAAAACTCAGAAAAAATGAGGTTACATAGTTTTGCTACGTAGAATAGACGCATGACGATCAATCATTAACATAATATGAATGCCTTGATGATAATAGTAATGTACGGTTTTTTTATACTTACAGAGGAAAACCGTACCATACCGCAATTTGTTTAATTACCTGCAAGTTATTTTATTTTTCATTTAATTACCTTTTTTAATTCAGACACTGTTAAGCTATATATTGGATTTTTTTTTTAATGTTTCTGAAACCTTTCCGAAGAACACAACAGTTTTCCCACGAGTAGTGTTGTACAGTTAAAAAACCGTAACTATCCCATGTTTCCCTCGCCACCCGACTCTCGGTTTCTGTCGGGACGTCGCACGTCAATCGCCTCTCTATTATTATGCTGTATTAAATTTATCTCTAGTAATTCAAGGACCACCTGTGCAGTTCATCGGCACTAGACCGAACCAGTCAGTCTGGTTAACACAACCGCGTCATTTACACCTGTCAAATGTTATTTTAAACGATATTCAACTTTATTACTTGTATAAAAGCGGCAAACTGGATGAACGATCTGAAACAAGTTATGCCGCCAAAGCGCCGTTTGTGTATATATTTATTTATACCTTTTTAATCTTTATCTTCGTCTGGACGCTCGCGATTAATGCCTGTGCACGCGAATGGTGCTTCTTTTTTTAATCTTCCACGGTGGGCCAAATAATCATTTCATGATTGATAATCTAAAATTGATGGTTTGTGGGTTAGTGGTTGAACAAAGTTATATTCCACTTAATATTGTATGGCTCTTTTATAATTCATAACTCACTCATTACATTTCTAATACCCATTTAGGTATAACACAATGCTTCTAATTGAAATGATACACAAATTAATTGTATAATAATTCTTATTATACAAACATGGATTCTGATTTATCACACCTTTATTTAATTAACACTCAGTTCACGACTCCAACCAAAATTAATTACCGTTTCAAAGTCCGCAGCCTCCGCCCATGACGTGTCGTTGTCGAAAAAAACCGTCTCTGACCAAAAACCGGTATCTTGTACCCGTTTCAAAAAAAAAACACGACACGTCTGCAATAAATTTTCGCATGCGTTATTATCTGTACAGTAATCAGCTGTATGATGACGTCATCCTGGAGCCCGCCACTTTCTTTTCTTACACTAATTGGCAAAGGAAACTTGCGTGGGTTGCATTCTTCCTATGTGAGTAATTGGAAATAGGACTTACTCGACTAATAGGGTAGGTGATTTTAGTCGAATTTCAGGAATTTATATATTGAACATTTCAAGCCATTTTCACTACTTTACTACTATTATTACTGTGGCAAGTGATGTCTACTCGAGCAGCAAACCCATTAAGAAACATTGAAAACACAATAAACGCCTACATATTTGAAAAGCATCCACTCCCATCCAATACACTCCATATAATTCAAACAGGACACTTAAACGTAAAGTTCTATTTACCTCGTAAATATAAAACCGAGCGATATACCATGTGATCGGCCGAAGTCGTGCGCTCGACTTGTTACGTTCAAACAGGCTAGCTTCTCGAATGTTCCGACTTTCCTGCCCAAGCCGTTTTGCGCGACAATTTTCCAATACGTGGTTTTTTTAGTTGCGTGACTAGGGATCTCGTTTTACATAAATAAACTTGATCTAGTCTAGTTATGTAGTATAATGGTGGGACTACAGGGAGCGGAGCGATAATTAGTAGCTTTGCCTCGTTCTTGATTGTCGGATGAATTATGTAGACGATATTCTCGTGGTAAAGTTGTTATAGGCGGGTTAAACCCTTTCCGAGAATCCCGCACACGAACAAACAAAAATAACTTCATTTGAATTCGGAATCGGAAACCGGTTTTTTTATTGGCTAATGAACATTTTTTTTTTTACCAATGCTCTAATCTTCTTGTCAAAGCTGTCAAATTTGACACATCACAAATTCCCAACACTATTTTTCTGAGTAATTTTTTATTGATTAATAGTCCTGGATGCAGTTCAACAATTTCCTCAAAGAGAAACGCATATTTAACGCATTAGTCATATGATTGTAATATTTATAATGTTTACGCATGTCAGATGTATGTCTACTGATATTGAGCTCGCCTATGCGACTCACGCGCTGTGCTTTGTTGCACTGACACAATAAATGTATTTGAGTCCTCTTCAATACACGTTGATGCTCATTAATTTGTCGGGCATAGTATTCGCGTAGGTCTTCGCGTGCTGTAGCATGTCAGGACTCTTGTTAAAATGAAAACGATATCCCGTCTTGTAACGTGTCTCAGATAATTCCTGCCTTCTTGTAACGTTTGATTAAACACACGTGTTTTGGTTACTTATAGCTTTCTTTAGGTAAGATCTTACTAATCATTGACTGCTTCATCTAAATTCAGATGCTAATGATAAATAATTACTATGTTCCAATTTTTTTCGATCATTCTCGTCAATTGGGAAAGAAAACAACGTAAAAGCTGAAAAATCACTTGGCTCTTTACTACGCATTAAAATTACGAAAACCTCAAGATATAAAGAATAGTCCAAGAAATCACGAGACGAAAAGTCTACCTTTTCCGTTGCCTAGTCACCTATTTCGCTAAGCTCCGGTGTTGCAAGTATTTAATAGTTCAAGCTAATAAAACATTAAACTAACGTTAAACTCCAGTCAATAATTTAGCTAAATTAATTCTGATGAAATTGCTCGTATAAGTGCTGCACATGATATATTTACACGTTTAACTAAAAGTCAATCATAATCAGTAAATGATTACATCCTATCTGCTGGCGAGCGTACGCCTATTAATTGGCTAATGATTGCGAAAAAGGAAAATTCATGTAATTTCCACGACGACGTCATTAGGGCTGTCCGTTTTGAAGAATGCGTTCTACTAAACTAAGTAGGTATGTATTATGAGAAATTCTTCGCCATTGGTGATAAATCAAATCTTTTGGAGATACCTACGCTTATCTTACACTGTTTAAAGGAAATAATTAGCTGTCATAATTATAATTGAAAATGTTGATAGGCTGGTTTCATATAAATATCTTTACCACCTTCAGCATCTTGAAAATGATGTGGAAAAATCCCTAGCTACCTGGTAAGGAATAAGGTATTCAAAAAATTACCCCATTAACTCAAAAAAGAATTCCCATTTGATCATTTTCACGCAGAATTAAAAAAAAATCGTCAACCCTATCTAAAGTACGCATGTAGTTACGCACTGCCTGCGTGTGCGTATAACCGGCCGCTGATTCTCGCTGCAGACAGCGAGGCGCGTTTGCAAACGCAGGCGCACGATGTACCCGCGATGAATACATTCAACATTGCCAACTAGTGCCAGTCGACTCCCAAGCATGGACTAGACAGAAATGAACTTGTATCGAGTTCGGTGACTCTAAAGATGTAGCGAAGAATGAATGTGGAATCAATTTAGTTAGGTCTCTGGTCGAGTTATTTGGAAGAAAGGATTTTGACAATTTTAACTGTCATTATTAATTTTGTTAAGGTGACTTAACTATTTCTTGAACTCTATCGGCCGTTGACTCGTTAGTTATATATATTATAATTATAATGACACTGAAGTAAAAATACATATTCAGTTTTTCACTATTTCTCTTTAGCTAATTGTAACTACAAAGTTTCAAACTCATGTTAAAAAATTACTGCGTAAACATTTTATTAAAGGTTTTAATGAGGTTTTATTCAAAATACTTCTAATCTGCTTAATTTTGCTACAAAAAAGCGACTTAAAAAAAAACAAATTACACGTCATTGTAACATTAATCCTCTTTAGATACAGACTTTTCATGACGCTCTATGAAAAACGGTTCCCATCCAAACGGTATTTTAATAATTTACTTTAAAAATCACTCACAGACTGCTTCGTTGGTCTTGGTTTCGATTCCCAGGTTGGGCAAACTGTTATTGGGATTATTTCATCAGGAATTTCTCAGTAGCAGTTCGGAGTCTGGAGCCCGGTTGAGCGATAGGCTCGCCCCCGTGCCCCGTATACATGGGACTTAAATATGTTTAAGTATGTTATGTTTATTTTGTGTTTTATGTGGGGTACTCTCTTTGTGTGTTATTGGTTCACCTCTGCCTATCCCTTCGGGAATTACAGGCGTAATGTTATGTTATTTTTAAAAATCATAAATACTCAATCTGTGGTACCGAAATACTTGGAACAGAAATAGTAACGCTTAATTAATTGGCATCAGACAATAGATGACGACAGTTTCTTACGAATTACACTAACACAGACTTAAAACTAACTGGATGTGACTAGGGACATACTTCTTTGGCCCAATTTCACCAATGAAACTGAACGCGATCAGCACATAAACTACGTTTAAGAACTGTCAGTGTCTTTATTTTCTTTGGAATATTGACTCTGACAGCTCTTGAACTCGGTTTAGATGTGCTGATCGCGTTCAGTAACATTGGTGAAATTCGCACTCAATCATCGGGCGAATTTCACCAATAACTCTGAACGCGATCAGCACTTAGAAAACGCGTTCAGATGCTGTCAGTGTCAAATATTCCATATAACAATGATGAGACTTACAGCTCTTGAACGCGTTTTAGATGTGCTGATCGCGTTGAGTTTCATTGGTGAAATCTCCTCTAAGTGTTATGTCATCGTAAAACAAAGTTACATGTGTTAGTTTAGGATAATCTTGAGTAGGTACATTTAAAATAGAGATAAGCAGCTTGTTGTTGGAAATAGTGATGTTCATTATACAGCCTACTTTTGTTAATCCTGCTGCTTTTCTACAACAGAAATCCGTTAAAATAATTGGCGAGCAATCAATGAAATGTTTTGTGGGCAAAAAGCTTTACATTGGTTTTAGTGTCAGCTATTATTGAACTGTCCAACTTTTGAAGTAGTGACATCAGAGGGGCAATTACCGTATTTCGTAAGAACATTCGCATCTCATTCTCAATCTGTCAAAAATACAATCAATTTATCAAAAAATTTGACAAGTTTGACAGATTACGACTTGACAACGTTTACTTTTTAAAGTACGAGAATTGGCCTTCAGAAACATCAATCTTTTAATATATTGTCTTTTGGGACATTGACCCTTTCCTCACTAGTACTTTCTTATGCAGCTTTATTTATCCGAGTAAAAAAAAAAACTTAGATTTTACTGGACTTTTTTCCCATAGTAAAGACGGACCATTCCGCAACATTGCACCACACTACCAGCATATCTTTACAATCCGGATTACCAGGGACACATAATCACGCCAGCACCATATTCTCTAATTCCTCGTTGACCTACATAGCGGCGCACGCGGCTAATTGTCGCTCATTGGTGGGAGTGAGGCATCACGCGACGTCGACCTAGCCTGCTAATTGTCCTACGAGATACACAATCGTTTAGCGAGCTTACATAAAGAAACTACGATGTTTGCCAGTGGTTTTATGTTTAGGTACACGTGTAAAGTTTTTCAAAGCAAAGCTTATTGTCCTCAAATCTGTTCTTTCCTCAAAATACCATTTCAGACACTAATGGCCATTAGACACTGGTCAGGCCATTATGATCATCATATAATGGCCTGACCAAGATTATGTCTGGACTTTAAAAGAGACTGCGACCTCTGTGTTTGTGTCGGCCTTTCTTCTCAGAGTAGTCAGGAAACGCCGACCTCATCTAGCTTAGTTCTATTTTTTTTTAATACAACTTGTAAATGTTAAAGTATTTCGGTAACCTATTTACACCACTTCAAACTTCGAATCTTGGACCTTCTCAAAGAGCCTTGTAGTGGTGGGCTCTCCCTTGATGCAGGGACCATAAACAACAAATCCTAAGCTATGATTTTCGTCGCTCTTTGTGAAATGCCTCACGAAGTTACAGCAGGCAGGAAACAGGATACTATTATTAACACAATTTTTTCATAGAACCACTATCTCAAAACAAGCGACAAAAGAATCGTCACAACTTGTTTACAAACAGATTAATTACTCGACCGTGACATGGTACACGGTCGCTATCGCTAATCTTCTCCCGATTGATGACATTCTAGGAGATTCCAGTGCAAATAATGAGAATTCGCTTATGAAGGCGTCACTAAAAAGATGTCTGAGGTACTGAGAAAAGAGAATAGTTGTTGGCGCTCTTAAATTGCTTTGCTATGGATCTTTGATACTTGGGAGCAAGATATTTGACTCCTAAGTGTGTTGACTTTTGGGAGTCAAGCATCTTACTAACTGAATCGTTCGATTGGCTATATCCGTCTTCACTTATTCATATAAATAGCCTTAAAAACTATGAAGTAATGAGGGAAAATCGTTTGTATTAGCTTTCGCTACAGATCCCACTGCCTAAGTGCTGTTGTATTTTCGTTGAACTGTCAGAGAACATCGTCCCAATCTATGTTTGGATTCAAAGATTCTTCTTTTAAATTATATATTGTTCTATCTCCTCCCGATACGAAATCCCTGGGCCAGATTTCGATTAAAAGACTCCTGCGTTGATATTACGATATTTTTTAAGACGGTTTCTCTTGCCGTTTCGCCCCAATCTCATCCAGCATCAAGTAAGTCCTCTCCTTCCAGTGAATCTAGGAAGTGAGAGCGTCCAAATTGGTCCGCTAAGGCCGCAGTGAGGCCGGCCCGAAGGTTGCGCCCGCGCAGACACAATGGCGGACGATGCGCGCCATACACGCTATTGTCACTACTCGTGAATTAATTTAACGGATCGCGGGTCTGATTGTTGTATGATATGATAGTGGTTTTACTATGATTTACTAATGAAGACTCAGGGAAATTAATGGTTAAGCAAATTGACTACCAGCATAAATTGTTTTAGGTATTTATATTCAAACCACAACTGTCATTCTTTAATAGTAGGTAGTATAAAATGGCTAAAACAGCACCCTAATTACGTAACACACTTTCAATCACAATCCGAGAGTTTTGAAGGATATTGCTATAATCCATTGCTTCATAGGTTTGAAAAGTTTGTCTGCTCAACAACGTAAATAACGCAATGAGCATCGGTGAACTGCCAAAATGTCAACTCATTGCGATCAATTGTCATTTTATGTGTGTTACGCAATTACCCCCCCTGACTGACGACGTTACACTCAATAATATGAAAGCGAAGGGCTCCATATGACATTCAAACTTTCCTTCACTGATTTGATGACTAGATATTAAAGTAATTTTTCGCTATTCATAATAATATGTAAAAGTTTATTAACATACGGACTTACCCCATAAAACGTTGCACAGATATCAGTGGGCTATAAACAGCCATAAACAGCTCGCTCAGCAAAGTTAAAGTGTGACTGACGTCAAAGTCTCCAGGTAGACTGGTCATACTTTCTTATGTCAACAAACTTACCTTTGTTTACATTTAAACCACCACCAAGAAGATGGAAAATAATAAATATTATCCGCTTCTCGTTCAGGTCGTTTGTGGGCGTCTGTAATCAAAATACTCGTAAAAACAAGCGGTGCCATACCGTCTATAGAATATCCAGTCGAGTGAGACCTCTTAGCACTTAATAAACTTAGTATGAAAGAGGTCTTAATAAGATGGTTAGATGAATTTGTCCAGTTTGTAAACTATATAAAATTGTAGAGTTTATATACGAATTGAGGCCATAACGTAATGCGGTTGTCTGCATCTAGAGTCCAGGTACTGTTATTCGGTTTATCCTTTGGTATAACGTGGATCGTGGAACGTGGGTCCACACGAGAAACAATGGATTTTTTATTGTGTCTGTAGTTAAGGCAAACGAAAGGTTATAAATAGGAATTGGAAAACTTCTTTGTGACATATAGGGGGCTGACTCTTGCCCTATCATACCCTATAGGGAAAATTTCAATACTTCTTTTGTAGGTTAAAATATCCAGGTCTTTTCAGTAATAATAATTCCAATTTCAATTAAAGTTATTGTCTTTTATAAGACTCACTAGCGTTTTTAGTCCCATTGCAGTGCCTTTTTCGACATAACGACTACAGAACAAGCCTCTGTCCTTATAAGCCATTATTTTCCCTCCAATCTAGACTAACCTAGTCCGCAAAACAAATTCGACTTCGCAGTTATAAACTCGTTACACTATTTTAGTAACTAAAGCAGTTTCGCGCCCACCTTGTTTACGCACACGAAACCAATCTACAGCGCAGTTTTTCTCGAACACAAAGTTGCGCTTACGCCGCGCATAGCAAGCAGGATTGCAGGCGCATTGGGTGGCTGCCGGGCAGTCTAGCTAGTCGAGTAGTCGCCGTAATTTCCATGCAGAGGGCGTGCCGAGCGGTGCGTGTGCGGTGGATCGACGCACACTCTTACAAGCTTTGCGTAACGTTGTATCTGTGTACCTCACGCAGGACTCGGTCCAAGTTCTGAGGACTTATTTATGTGCATATTGGATACATAGTTGAAGCTGATGTATTAGTTTTACTTGCTCGTGGTGCAACATGACACTTGAGATCTTATGATTTTACCTGACACCTGCTAAGCCCAATTTAAGCGTTCAAAATAAATCGAACAACATTGGAGATGACATCTCTTAGCCAAAACATACCTTAAATCTCATGTCTCGCTAAAAGTTTAGCGTCGCACTTTAAATATAGGGACCTGTTGTTTGATGTAATATGTTAGAAGGCTAATTCTACCGGTATTATACCGGACTGCGTCGTTGGTCTAGTGGTTGCAAGCGCTACTGCTGAGCTTGAGGTCCTGGGTTCGATTCCCGGGTCGGGCAAAGTGTTATTGGGTTTTTCCATCTCGAATTGCTCAATAGCAGTCCAGAGTCTGGATTTGTGCCCGGTTGATGGCAATAGGCTCGCCCCCTATTACATGGGACTTAATCATAACTGGCGAAATGTGGGTGTACTATAAGTACACCTTTGCTTAACCCTTCAGGGAATACAGGCGTGATGTTATGTTGTTGTCGGTCCACTAATCAAGGTGATGACGTTATCGCTACTTCTAAAAATGTTACAATGTAGACCTAGGTATACCACTTCAGATCAATTAAAGCTATGCGCACATCTAAGTAGGCATTTATCCCACACCAACCGATCCAGTCTCGTTGGGCGGTAGCCGAGCAGTCTGCTATCTATAATTGCTATGCACCCTGCGCGTGAGTGCCTGGACTGTAAAGCTGCGTATATACGCGCGGCAACAGTTGTGCAACTGTTGCACTTAGTTGTTGGCTGCAGATTATTGTAGAACTTGTGATGTCAAAAAATTAAGCATTCAAGCTCACTATAAGTATATGCATGATTCACATATTAATTTAGTTAATTACCCAAGCCGCTTCTAGTTAAACCGTAATTGGCGAGGTTTGCTAACAAATTATCATCACGTCCTGGGCTAGTCCTGAGGATCCTATTGTGCAAAGCGACAATTAAGCCTCATACGATGTTTAGCGATCCAGGAAAAAGTTGCTCAATTGTGGGGCAACAGTTTCCCAAAATCCGTCGGTCAATGAACACACTACTTCACCCGCACACTTGCGTAACAAGCGACAGTTTGTGCCCGCTGTTACATTATTTATGTCCTCGTTAAGATATGTGTGAAACGTAGCTAATCCCATGCCAGAAGAAAGTTGAGTTTTCAATGAATTGGATGCTCTGTTAATGAATATGTAGTGCAGGTTAAATTCCTTTAGAGTGGCATCCGTTCTGCAATTTTATTAATGGGAGCTTTGTCGATAGAACATGTTTTAGTCGCGGAAAATCGTAGCAGGTGGTGTTGTGTAGTTTCTGCTTACACCTATGGGAAGGCGTGAGTATATATGTAATCAAGGTAAATTTAAAAAAAGAAGAGTTTTCATTGTAGAGTTTTGCGTTTTGTAAATTCTCCATATTAAATATACACAATTCTTCTGCACGTGTATGATTATTTTTGTGTGGGTTTGAGTGTTGTCCCTGGATGATTTAGATGCATTGGACCCGGTAGCTGTTCGGGCAGGCCAACCGTCTGTCAGGTCTGCTAGTAACATAATTATTCATTAATAAGTAGCCTTCAAAAAAATCATGAAGTAATGGGAGTGATTGAAGAGTTGTACATTCGGCAAACTAATTCCAAAAGAAATGCGGTGAAGTAAAAAAAAATCTGATTTACTGAAAAATTAACTCGCCATTTCAAATTCATCATTTGCACTTACCTCTAATCTAACCAACATTCTAGTTCTAAAATGCAGTACGTACTGGTTATAACTAGTTCGATAATGTTCTCATGTATTATTCTATGTCTGTTCAGCCTACATTCACTACCCGCTAGTTAGAAGCCTAGTTTTACTAAGTAAACGATATCTTTTTTGGTTCTATCGAGTGTAACTATTTATTACTAATGATTTTTTTTAAAGAAGAAATGTTTATATTCGGCCTGCAGTGAAATACCGGCTGCCAATTGGCACCCAGGTTATAAGAAAGTGCTCATATTTGTAAAATTCATTAGTAAAATAATTTTAACCCTACCAATGACAGTGAAATTCACACTAAAATAAACTAATAGCCCTAAACTTAGTTAATCAATTCAATAAACAAATTCCCCTTAAAATAATAGTAAAATTCACACCGAAAGTGCAGAGTATTCCCTCAAAGTTATTTCGGAGGAAATAAAGTTATTTCCAACCTGTATTACTTTGATACTATCTTCCTCTATGCACTTCTTTTCACTTTAATGCATTGTTTCTTTGAGAAAGCTGAGTGCATTGCACAATGCACGTCTATTCTAAATGATTTTTAGATCTGTATTTTATTGTGGCAGTGAAAGGGTCCGATCTGAAAGTTTAAGTTTATATCTGACTGTGGTTTTTAATAATTAAATGACTATTCGGTTAGGTAAGCTGAAAAGGCCACGCAGAGTGCACTCTTACAATAGGTGCCGCATATATTATTAAGTAAAAAAAAATGGTCATTGGCGACTTACTGATAAATCCTTCAATAAGCACTTCAGCAACTACTATCCGAAAAAAAAAACTGCAGTTCTGTAAAAAATTGACCTAGGTACCTCCTCAATACAGTGACACACATTTTTGACCTGCAAACTCCCAGTGATTCAATTGTCATTTAATAACTCAAAATCAACATGAACAAGTGCAAGTAACTTACCTATAAACTACAATATAGGTAGGTATTCGAGTCTGTACCTACCACACAAGTAGGTACATGTTGACAACTACTAACCACCGGACCACCATTGAACGAGCCCACCATGGCATAATAACTTCATAAAATCGTCCATGAATCACCATTGCCTGGGGGCGTCCCTCGTTACTGAATCGTTAAAGCGATGCCGACTGCCGACGTATCGGCACTAAAAATATGTTCAAGAAGGCTCAGTTGTTGTAAAATGTACAGAAAGACCATAAACGGAAGAAAAGTCACCTTTTCACGGTGATTCCCTCATATTTTTTCATTCTAGAAACCGTTGGTTTTGACGGAATTCGCAGCGCATTGCGGTCTTTGGGATCGGAAAATCCGTAAGCCCCATTTCGTTGTGTTAAACTTCTGTGCCACATTTTTGGTGAGAATGTCGGCTCACTTTATACCGATACCGAAGTCAGAACCGGTCCACTTGGCCCAATCAGGAAACGTTACGTATATATTATGTTGGTTTATTGAGACGGATAACACTTTATTTAAGTGCGTTCGCGGCGGAGGGTTAAGTAGTGACAAGTTTCGAGTTTTATTGAGTTGAAACAATGGGAAAATTGTTTTAAACTCTTCGTCATTTGATTCGGAGATGAGATTTTTTGCATTGCCTTTTACATACACCACAAAATAAATAGGTAACCTTAATGTCTTGGCATTTTGGTGTAAGGTATTCAATGACCATAGAAAGTGAAAATAGGTAGTTTCACTTTTCATTCGCAAAAATGATCTACAAACATTTAAGGTCTGTGCTTTCTCACACAGAATTGCAAAAAATAAGGTCAAAATGGTCAAAACCACCCATTAGCATATTATAGGACAATCACCTCACGTGCGTCATCCAAAGTAGGCTTGAGATGAAAGAAGGCAATGAAATACATGCTTGTTTCGAGTTTCCATTCACAATAATGCACCTACCTTTCGCCTCACATGAGGTGACATGGCGTGATTATTTAATTGACACCTGCGGTTTTTCTACAACAATTACGCTACTATTGCTCATTTAATCGATGTAATGATAGATAATAATAGTAACTAGGTAGGTACCTACAAGTAGAATTAGCAGAAGTTTTAAATAAGAACACAAAAAAGTGGTGAGAAATCGCATTTAATTTTTTTTAATGCGATGACTAGGTAAAATTAATTAATACTTAAGACAAAAATTGCATGTAGTGTGTTAGGGTGCATTCGGCGCTAGGCTTGGACCAGTAGGTAAGTACGTACTACGAATCAGATTCCCCCGGGGAATCTGATTCGTGATTCCTGATGAAAAAAAATTGCCAAATTAATCGGGGAATTTCCCCGATTAATTTGGCAATTTTTTTTCATGCGGACAACATTTTGTCCTGATCCATATTATTCTGCCCCGACAACTGTACTAAAATTGCGCATAATTTGATTCGTCCGATCTTATCCCAGCGACGAACTTAGCCCAACATACTCTAATCGATTTACGAACTCCAACTCCATACATAGTTTATCAATAAACATGAGATATCGTTATGTTCAATATAGAAATTGCACAAGTTCCTAATATCCGTGTTGATTGGAAAGCTAGGGAAAGGAGCGTGGAATATGTTGTAAGTTTATGAAATTTCCTGCTTCATTTATTAGTAATAGTTGGCCTACAATAGTACAGTGGCACAGAAACATCTATTCTCCAGTAACAGATTAATCACACAATAGATGGCAAAAGTGTTAATTGATGTCAAAGGGTATTTCATTGACTGTTCCTACAGTTATTAATAAACAATAAACACTAAGTATAATTTAACTAGACATGATTACAACCCGCAGGGCCTTAATTTAAGCAGTAGGTAATTGCCAGTCTATTGCCATATTTATACCAGCAATTATGTCTCTCGATTAGCCCCAGGCTTGACTAATAGAAACATAACCATTTCTTATTTTAACAACTTTACGTAACAAAATTTAGAAGGCAAAATCTATCGGTTATGCACTCTAAAGTTAACAGGAGATTGTGGTAGTCTATTATAGTTTTATAATCTATACAGCTTTATGGTGCCTTACACTATGGTAAGCGTGGTAGCCTGAAATGCCTACATCTATATGCATACCTACCTACATCTGCTGCACAACAAAGCCCTCTTTTCATACAAGCAGTCAACAACAAGCTTGCTCACTGTGTATTAGTTATCAGCACCCTCTAATCTGAATCATTTTGAAGGATATTGCTAATCAATTGTTATATAACAATATGTTCGAAAACATTGTCTGCTCAACAACGTAAATAACGCAATGAATGTTGTTGAACTGTCAAAATGAAACAGATTGTGACTATCGTGTGTTACGTACCTAATTAAGGTGCAGATCACTTTTTTAAAGATGTTTTCCGGCACTATCAGTCCGTGTTGGATGTGAATTTGAAAAGATGAAACTGTAAACTTCCCACGTTTCACTCTAATGATCCGCAGGCAAATGCCGCAAATATGTTTAAAGAACCTACAGTTTTAGTTTCTTATTTCCCTGCTTACCCACTAATACCGGGCCACCGTGTACTTACCTACAGAGTCCACTTTAAGATAATCACCCGTTCACTTTGCGCTTTAATCTATCGATGTATCAGTTAAGGCGGAGTTTTAAACTGAAGTTGACCTGCCGTTGAAGGCACCCTATAGGTACCCCACTACACATATCTTTAAAAAAAACAACTGTACTTTATTATTAAAGCACTAGAAAGGAATTGATTTTGCATAGCTCTCAATCTGTTATTAGAAAACGGTCTGCAAATAGGTACCTACCTAGTCAAAGCCTTGTTATCGTTGTGTAGGTAGATTCCTATACTTTAACATGTTGTAGTTTATAACTAAATTGTTTGTCTTAACAATGTTATCAAATAATGGAAATTACAGCTCATCACATACCTACGTATATATGGTTTAATAAAATACTGGCTATGATACGCGTATTTCCCTTAACCGCGTGACAACACGCGCTGCCCAGGCGCAGAAGCTGCGTAATATTGCGCCATGGCCGCGCACTCCTTTGATCCTCCTCGCCGATACTTAATAGCAGCCTTTTACGTATTGATAATGTTAAAGTACTTATTATAATAACTGTAAAACTTATACATGTATACGAATGCCCGTTTAATTATAATACCTTCTTCCTGGTGTGAATAATTTTTGCTGCAACCAACGGTAACCATCTATTTTTACGTGTGGCAACTTATAACCCAATTATAGGTGTTTGACGTAAAGTAAAATCATGACTACATAAATACCTACCTACAAGTATGAAACATATCGACCTAGACCTTATTTATGAGGGAAATCCTCTTTTCCATCAACAATGATTTAAATATAAAAATAATATCGTTGGCTAACTGCATCAATCCAGTAGTCAACCACAACTCGAGTTTCTTATCCCGCATAAAATACTTGCAATGACAATGCCTTTCATTTCAATTCAACGTTATTCAATGCGCTATATATTTACAATGTCGTGCGGAGGAATTTTTCAAATATATGTATCAATGGATTATAAATTTCCTTCAAAATTCTTCAGATTGTGATTGTATATCACCCAGTTGTGAAATTCGTAAAAATTAAACGCAAGTCAAGTGATGCGATTGGCAATTGATAATATAATTCATTCAACAAATCATAGCAGTTTACGCGCGCTTGACGATTTGTTTTTATATTATTTATTAGTTGATATAATTTGTTGATTTACGTTCCAGAAACCGGCGTAAGAGTGTTATGCAATTGGGCTGCTGTTTTCTTTAACTTTATTAACGTTTTACCTTTTATTATTTCCAGATGCATCTAAGTTCGATTCAGTTGGCGTGCGCGGCAGTGGTGGCGGTGGCCCTGGGCGCAGCGGCGCCGCCCTCGTCGTCGCACCACGTCGCACGGCGCTCCTTCTTCACCCTCGAGTGTAAAGGAGTCTACGACGCGGCCATCTTTGCCCGCCTCGATAGGATCTGCGACGACTGCTACAATCTCTTTAGAGAACCACAGCTCTTTACCCTATGCAGGTTCGTTGCGTTTTGTCTATAACTCCTTTTTCAAATGTGACGTTTTACAGTTTTTTTGTTGAATCTGTGCCAGTTACTGGCGGGAATTTCGAGTTGAGAATGGTTTGGAATTTTGAATTAGTTTAGATGATTTTTATTCGTGTTTTCAAGATAAGCGTGATTAGATAAGATAAACTATGATAGTCACATTACATTGTAAAGATATTTAGCATAATAACGATGACACTACGAATTCACAGTTCAAAACCAACATACTCAATTCCAACCTTAAAGAACATGTATTAAAGTGCATTATTCCTTGTTGGGGCACAGGAAAGACTGTTTCACGACAGATTACTTCAAAGGCTGCGTGGAGGTGCTTCAAGAAACTGACCAGTTAGAACAGTTCAAGGAATATATAAGAATATTACACGGGGCCGTCCCCCCGGCTGGGAATTAGGTACCAACCGAATTTATTTTGCCTCCCCTTCTCACAACTTAATATTTCTTATATCTATCTCTTTCTAATGCGTCAAGCATTCCTTCAGCTTTGGGGTATTAACAGCACGCTATATATATCGCACTCTTGTATTATATTTTAACACTGCTATGCAAAAACAAATATAATAATAATAAAAAACATAAACCAAGGATCGTAAGTATAAACTTCAGGTAAAAGGGTCTAATCTTCTTTTCACAGCATTTTTTAAATTAATATCTTCTAGCATTATAGAAGTTGACTTAACAGCATGCCATCTCGCCTTATTTTCAGCACTATTATATTTTTTCTAACTTTATATGAGCACTCTTTATGAGCACTATTATAATAATTTACTTACCTACTTATAACTTTGTTTGAGCACTATTGCAATAATTTCTTCTGAGCACTAAATATAAGGCAGATAACACACTAGATGAACTTAGTGCACTTATATTTTTAAAACATGGTTTAGATATCACCTTGTGTACCCGTGTACACTAATAAACGGATTTGATTTGATTGATTGATTTGATCATCATGTAAAATTCAGAAGACGATTCTCAAGTGATACCTGCCTTACATTTCGCTCTAAAGGGATAACATAAAAGGACATCATTCAGGCTTCGAACATTTTGTACCCAAAAATCAAAGTGCCGGCCAGAAAAAAAAAATGCTGTTTTCATATGGGAAATAACATTTTGAACATTTTTTAATACTACAACGAAAGTCTACACTTAACCCCCTGGCTGCTATTTGAGTTTGAAAGTACCAAAAATCATAAAATTATTTTAAATGTTTTAGATAGGTACTCGTATAACGTTTGAAAAAATACCAAGTTTTCATTGAAAATAACATCGTTTTTTCAACAAAAAGCATTTCGGCTAGGCGAACCTATCCTAACCTAACCTTGCCTATCTAAACCAAACCTAACCTAACATGATCTAACCTAACACTGATAAACTGATCTTAGATTTTGAAGGTCAAATGGAACTTCTCAATGATGAAAAGCATTTGACTAATCTTGTGATTAGGTAATTGTACAAAAGATTAACAGAAAACAGCTAGTTAGGTTAGGCTAACCTAACTAAACCTAACAGTGTTCAACTGATCTTAGATTTTGAAGGACACATGGACCTCCTCAATGATGAACAGCATTTGCGTATTCTTGTGATTAGGTAATTGTACAAAAGATTAAAAGAAAACAGCTAGTTAGGTTATTTGCAAACACAATACAATAAATGGTTACAATACATCATTTCAGCCGAAAAACGTCCACTGCTGGACATAGGCCTCCTCGAAGCATCGCTACTTCAACCGGTTCTGTACTTCTCCCATCCAGCGGATTCGTCCGGCCTTCTCAAGGTCAACGATCCACCACCACCTTAATAGGCCTTTTCCAACGCTACGTCTTCCGGTACGCGGTCACCACTCCAGAACCTCACTATTACCCTTTGTGTAACATTGAGTCTTCAAATGAGGTCCATTGTGGGCGACCACGTTTCAGTGCCATAGGCCATTACTGGCAAGGCACACTGGTCACGATACATTAAAATGTAATGCTCTAAAATATTTTAGTCGAAGTATGTTTTTTAGTATTTTTAAACTTAAATAGCGGCGGAAGGGTTAATTGTATTCTCTCGTTGTAATAGTAAAAAATGTTGAGGGTGTTATTTCCCATAAGAAAACCGTGTTTTTTTCTTCTGGCCGGCACTTTAATTTTTGGGTACAAAATGCTCTAAACCTGAATGATGATTATATCATACCTTAGTAGACCTAACGCATATTGTCCATTTCTACTTTGAACAATAGCTGTTTGCGTCTTCGAATGTTCAAATCATTGTTGGCAAAATTATGATTTTTTTGGTACTTTCAAACTGAAATAGCAGCCAGGGGGTTAATTGTAGACTTTCATTGTAGTATAAAAAAAAATTCAGGATGTTATTTCCCATAAGAAAACAGCATTTTTTTTTTCTGGCCGGCACTTTTATTTTTGGGTACGAAATGAATGATGTCCTTTATGTATTTTATTGGAATAATTTTCTACTAATCAAGCCGAATTTAAGCCAATTAACTTTGCCTTTTGCACACGCCTATTGAATATTATTAATTGATTTTATTTAAAAAAATGTAGTTTTAATTTGCCTGTACCTACTTTGGATTTAGAAAAAATATTTTTATTATAAAAATAATAATCTCTTTTTTTATAAAACACTGTGCTACCTGCTATAGCCATACCTCTCCTACAAAAACCCTAATACAAGAAATTAATTTCAAACTTTTTATTTTGCAGGGAGAAATGCTTCACATCGCCCTATTTCAAGGGATGCATGGAGTCATTGTACCTATACGACGAAAAGGAACAAATTGATCAGATGATCGACTTCGTCGGTAAACGCTAACTACAACAATCGCGACCAAACCGTTCCGACGCATGCGCATCTTACCGTGTAAAATAAACTACGCAGTTTTGTACCAACTTCCAACGCAACGGTTACGCAACGACCGCTTTGCCATAAGCAGACCATAGACAATGATCCTGGTGAATCTGCTTTCTTCCTCAACATATTCTAGTCCTAAGCGACGTAAATAGTTTTATGTTCGCAATTAAATATAATGTTAATGTAATTTGTATTAAGTAATACTAAGGACATTTATTATTATCTATTTTATGGTTTATATGTTATTAAATGTTGTAAGCTTCTTATGTAGGGAAGTGTAAAGTACATTGAATCACCTCCTAGTATTGAAATTCGAAAATTTGAGGCAGCCTTTGGTGTCGATGCTGGTCATCTGTTCTGTCTCGTGAGATCCGACTGAGATTTACGATTTTATTGTCTGGGTGTCGTTCTGAGATGGCGACGGAGGTTCGAGGTGTCAACTGGATGCTTACACTGCTTCCTACCAGCCGATAGCTTCGCCCGATAGTCATCTCGTTTTCCCTCGAATGTCTCAGAACGACAACTGATTTGCGACGCATTCCAATCACAGTATTTAAAAAGAATACTTACGCTTTTTTTCAATCTACAATTCATTTTATCACATTTTTGTATTATCTTTTGAATTATGTTTTCAAGAGCCTAATTTTAGTTCTTACAAGATAGTATTTCATTTTATATGATAGATAGGTTCCGAACCAATATTACTTCTTTGCTATACGATTTTGAACTTAATTACCAAGAAACATAACTTTGAATTTTAGTTTTATTGAAATTTAGTTATCACAATCTGTTGCTAGTTAGTTTATAAATATTAAATCACGCATGTGGCTTATACATCACTTAGATTTATTACTACAAAACTCAGGGAGTTTATTGTTTTAATTTCATTCGCGTTTATTTATTTATTATTCATGTTCATAAAAAAGGGCTAGTTTCACTAATTGATTAAAACAAAACTTTCCAATTTATAAAATAATAAATTAACAAAAAAAAAAAAGTTCATATTTCTGGTTACCTTGGTTAGTAAAACTGGCCCTTTATAAGTAAAGGTAGGTTCTCAATTGTACAAGTGAATGTTAAGTTCGGCCATTTGTGTCGTTTCTAGATGTAAGTTCGTTTGTACAAATGATACCCCAACCGTATACAAGATAACCGAAATTGTGCCCACTTCGCTTTCAAGATTTCGATTGCCAAGCGAGTTTTAATGATTATTTTTATTAGTTAATTTCACTAGTTAGTAAGTATTTAAAAAAAGATTTATTTTTATATACTTCCGACCTATTTATTACCTATTGTTACTTTTTATTTATATTTTTTTTAATAATAAGTACCTATGAATAGAACCTTTTTCGTGCAGCGATAGTGTACCAGTGTGAAAAAAATATTTAACTGTACTCATATTATATTCCTGATTTTTTTTATTATCTTTAAGTTGCGGTTTATACTTATTTAAAAGTTTTCTTTTTGTAAATTCCGCTGTAATTCTTGTCTGTGTTCGAATCTCATCTTTGTTTAGTTTACTAGCGTTTCTTATGTTTCATTGACAAACTTGTAACGAATATCGACACAGGGAATGACGTAATAGTTTCGACACAAGATGGTCTGTCCTGTGACGTAGATAAAATGGTGCCAATTATTGTCGGCAAGACACTAGGTTAAAAAATTAGCTAATGGTATATAAACAATTTATAGGATGCGTTTGTAAAAATGAATTAGTAAATTATTATAAATAATTGTATAAATTTTATAAAAACAGCTAAGAAACGCTACGGGTTCCATGAAATATATTTGATTTGAAAATCATACCTTCATTTTCTTTATCCCTTGTGTTTTATCTAAGGTTACGCATATTAAAACAATACAGTAAAGGAAACTTACATACTAAAGCTTTGTTAGATATGCAGCTAATAAAAGATTTATATCTAATATACAGGGTGGATTTTTGAGATGGGGCAGCAAGGGCAGCTGCCTTAACCGTTGTAGCTACAGGAAAATGGTCTTAGGAGACTGTCCTTAACTTTTTGAGAAATTTTGACTCGCATTCACAGATTTTGAAAAAAATGTACAGTCAGCAGGAAAATGGGAAATTTTTCGTTAAAACTTTTTTTTATGCCATTCGATCCTGTTTCATATAAGGATCAAGCTGCCCTTGCTGACCCATCTCAAAAATCCACCCTGTATAATAATTATAGCTGAAGAGTTTGTTTGTTTGAATGCGCTTATCTTTGGAACTACCAGTCGGATTTGAAAAAATCCGTTTGCGGTTTGATAGGCGAGGAAGTTTATAGGCTGATTTATACGCTACGACCCTTAAAAGACGAGGGAGGCGGGTGTAACCGCGGTGCACAGCTAGTTTCGTATAAAATAGGTCCTTTGGACATGGACTTCAAAACACATCATTTCAATCAACAAAGATATCACATAGCATCCTGCCGCTCAATTTAAAACTTAACGAGAAACAAAATAAGACACAATTTTGCATACATCATGGAGACAGTACTATTAAGACAACAGTATCTATTTCCAAATTTATTAATATATTTTAATTTATCTTTGACATTAGATATGACAACGTGGTTCGGGGGATCACAGTACATAAGTATACATAATTACATTATTATTCAATTCCTTACATTATTTCATTAATTACAGTTAACTATTTTACATTAAATTTCATGTAAGTGGCAAATTTAGCACGCGAGATTTATATGTTTTTTTTTTAATGGGGCTATATTAGAACAATGAAAACATAAGGAATTATTTTACGAACTTGGGGTCTTTTTATTTCGACGTTGACTAGGTATATTAAAACTTAATATTCTTATTTAGCCCCATTTAATTAAACAAAAAAAAAAACATGAAAAGACACGAATTCAAAATAATGTCTGAATTAGTAACAAAAATTATGACGGTTGTAGACGATTCATTGGCTAGAGGATACTTATCGTGGTCCGCTGACTGTATTTACGCTAACTATTACTTTGTACGGTCAAGACTTGAACTACGAAAATGACCCTTACTAGTGCGTAATAAAGGTGATGTCAAACTACTACCACGGTCGTGCGATTCACTGAACATTGACCCCAACGGGTTTTACACAAAATTAATGGAAAGAATATTTACACAAAATAACATTTTCTATACAAATAGAAACGTCGAAAAATGAAGCAATGTATTCATTTGAAAGTAATATGAATATTTGCGAAAATTAATAATTAAATCAATAGGCGGCCAAAAGGTATAGGAACTAAAACTAAATTTAGAATTTTCTAAATAAATACAATCCAGTCTCATAAAATCACTCATCCAAAATATAGTTCCATCTTTAGAGGTTATCCAAATGGGCTGGTACCATCGTGGACACTAGCGGTGAACCTCTTTTCAACCTTATTACTAGAGCCTCTAAGCTAAGTAATAACAGCCGCACGGGTCATTTCATCAGGTTAAGTTATGCTTGCCGGGCTTGATCCGTGGATGGGTGACCATCTTTACATACTGAGACTCCTCCGTGCCTCGGAAAGTACGTTTAGCCCCGTTTGTGGCGTCGTCAGAAGTCCGAAAGTCTGACAACCAGTCTTACCACGGAGTATCGTATTACCCAGTTACTGGGTTGTGGAGATCAGATAGGCAGTCGATCCATGTAAAATATAGGTATTCAGCTGCATCCGGTTAGACTGGAAGCCGACCCAAACATAATTGGCAATAATCAGATTTTACTAAGGATTAAAAGTGAATCACCGCAAATGTCCGCGGTTTAAAAAAAAAAGGTTTACAATGACCTTTCTGAACTTCATGTGCAAGGCGATTTTAGATGGCATGAAACTGCCATACTGCAATACTAATGATACTACATACTGCTATTTGATACAGCAATTAAATCTCATGAAGCAGTTCCAAGTCTGTTTGTGTTGTAGTTACAAACAGTCTCAATCACATATACAAGGTGGAGACGACAATACAACAATAAATTAAACGGCGTATATCTAATTACGTTCCCAGTCTACATACGAAAATTCAATCAAAGATCTTTAATACTACAACTATGGCTAGTCTAAGATTGGCAAAACCCATAGTCGGTCCATCACTACTATTTAGTTTATTAGAAAAAATCACTTTTAATGTCACTGTTAGGAATTATGTGATAGTTCTTAAATACTCCTGTGCATAAATATTGCCGGTGTTTTCATTTATTGTTGTATTGTCGTCTACACATTGTATAAGCGGACAAGGATTAATTTTACCTATGCTCTACAATCATTCTTCCATAATAGTGTATCAATAATCTAAAATTAATAATACAATATGTATTAAGCTTTGAAGCTACAATATCAGGAGGGCAATTCCCGTAATTTTTAAGAAAGTTCGCATTCTAATCTCATTCGCAATCTGTAAAAAATACAATCTGTCAAATTTGTCAAAAATGCTAACATTTTTGACAAATTTGACAGATTGCGACTTGAATGTCAACGTTTTTATGTACGAGAATTGGCCTTCTGAGCGTTATCACACTGACGATTTGCCAGCGTGTTTCTAGCGACGCTATCTGTGAACGTGCTCTCGCGTCTGTGATGCGAGCTAACCGCGACTATACGACGTATACGCCGCGTTTCCACAACACTCGCTTGTCTCGCTCTCTCTTGCACACTTACGTCGATCTCTCTCGATACGCAAACGCGGCGAACACGTTGGGCACACGTGGCGTGCTAGCCACGTACATGCGGCGAGCGCGTTAAACAATCGCCTCGCTGATAACTCGCTTGCAAATCGCCAGTATGCTATTGCTTTGATATAAAGCTTGTCGATAATAAGTAAAATGAATACTTGTCCGCGTAGACGATTGAAGGTAGGTTTAGGCTAAGTTAAAAGCAGCCAAAAACGTTGCGGTATTTCAACCCAGTATTTCGTTGCTTAGAATCATTTTTAGTGCCCATTTGGATGAACTCTTAAATCCTTTAAACAGAAGACAGGAATTTTAAATTTTCAGGTATAAAGTATATTTGTCTTGCGACCCAGCACTATAACCTGTCTTCTGAGGATCTTAAGCTCTTTTTACACTATCCCAATTTAGTGCACGAATTGAGACTGTAGCAGTCAGTGTAAACTACGCCTATTTGGGTAGCTATTCTTTTTTTTACATAAAAATAAAGATGAAATATTTAAAAAATCTTAACCTTATCTTTTCCTATAAACCGTTTTTACGATAATAAAAGTAAATGCCAAAATGTACAACAAAACTAAAAGGTTCTTTTGGCGCGTGGCCAATATCGGAACTAACGCTGCCACGCTTGTTTTATCTATACAATTTCACAAATGTTTACCAACAACGCCACTCTGTCAATGTCATCCAGACGCCAAATGATCCCGCGTATGAAAAATAATAATTTTGGCGGGCTTGCGCATGTGATGGCTTGACGACATTTTTAGAGAAGGTTTTTTGAAAAATATGATCTATATTAAAAAGTGGTTCAATTGATTCTGCTCGATATTCTGATCAGATACAGGTTTGGCGCATTTAACGTTACACGTTGTATAATTAGATTGAATACAGTTCTCACTACAATATTTATGTCTAATACGATTAAATTAGCTTGGCCAATTAACTACCACCTAAGTTTGCGGCTAATTACATAAAGCCTCGGACAGAATTGCGGGCGGCACTATACTGAAAAAAGTATATCATTTTTTGGAAGACTTGGTTTAGGCATATAGCACATAGATAACCAGGATAAATAAACGACATGTATTTTAATCGGGACCCAAATGATTCCCTTTGAGTTGCTAGCAATCCTAATGGTGGCATTGATAATCTTTTTGAGATGTGTCTTAGGGTTTCTCTTTCTGCTGGGTATAGGCCTTCCCTTTTTTCTGCCATACTTCCCGTTTCCGTGCGTCCCTCATCCAGGTGCATTGCCATCAACCGGGCACATATCCAGACTCAGTGTTGCTATTGGGACCAGGCGGAAAAACCCAATAACACTTTTCCCGACCTGGGAATCGAACCTAAGAACTCATGCTCAGCAGTAGCGCTTGCGACCATGTGCAGCGATCCTTTCAATCAAGTAGAGTTTTATAACGTTCATTTGTTTTTATACTTAACTAGGCAGATAGAACAGGATATTACTATGACAACATTTATACAATTTATCTAGCAAAATCTTCGATCAACAATAGTTTTAGATTTCCGATGAGCGCATCAAAAACACAAATAATGTTGTGGTCTTACTTTGCAACATAGTTTTTTCAACCTTATTGCTTAGAAATTAAGTTTTATTTTTCTATAAATACTTCTTAAATCTGTTCTTATTTTAAAAATATGTTTACTTTTCAATGGAAGTAGTAAATATATTGTAAACGATAATAAACTTTATGTTTGAGAGTTAAGGTTAATAATCAAGTTATGTGCAATCGTGGCCGCTTGAGCGATTCGTTTTTGTTCTATTGTTGAGCGAAGACCAAAACTTTTACGTAGTATGAAATGATTTGTGCAAAAATATGTCTATAAGTACTATACTAGATGTTATTTGGTCATAGATAAATATGTACACAATTTGTTGGCATTGAAAATTACATTTATTGGGTAGGCCAAAATTGAACCCTAATACTTTGTGTGCAAGATTGCTTTTGAGTTTACTAAAAGACAAAATTCTGCGGGCACAAGGACCAAAAACAAAACTATCCTTTTAGGCCTTGCCGCAGTCGGGTTTATTTATTAATCTAATTGGCGGAATGTCTAATGGAAATTCATATTTTATTGTGCTCCAAAGGAAGTCTAAGAACCTAATAATTCTATGTAAATTATAAAAATATATCATCTATATTTCTAATAATAATCGGTTTACGCTACATTATTTATAATTTCATTATAACAATCTACTGTTACAGTAAGGAATAGCCACCGAAATGATAATATTTAAATTACAGGGTGAAACGTCTAGTAATCAACCTTTTGTTAAACTATAATTATTGTAATATTCAATTAAATAAGGCACTGGTATTTCATTATTCTTTACAGAGAAAAAGAAATCTGCCCCAGATGAGTTTTATCAACGGAAAAATAGACTAAATGACATATAAACAATCTTATATCAATCTGTAATAAATCTATCTGACATTTTGTCTATTCTTCTGTCGACAAAACCCGTTTCTATTGCGTGCTGCAAAATAATATAATCCATTTCAAAGAAAACATTTTCAATCATCTAAAATTATTTTACAATTTTGGACTAGGTCGACTACTATCCGTTTCACCTACACTCAGACTAGTCGTTTAACAGGATACTACCATTAGAAGTCATCCAGGCAGAAATCGAAGTGATCTTCCATCACTTTGTACTGGTCGCATGAAAACCTCATGCATTTTGGGCATGTGAACACCTGGAATATAGAAAAAAAACAATTAAAACATTATTCGAGTATTTTTCATTCG
Organism: Eupsilia transversa; assembly: GCA_914767815.1. Taxonomy (NCBI): domain Eukaryota; kingdom Metazoa; phylum Arthropoda; class Insecta; order Lepidoptera; family Noctuidae; genus Eupsilia; species Eupsilia transversa. The sequence goes on from OU611889.1 coordinate 2,053,698, forward strand.
GACACATCCATGCGTATTCAGTTTGAGAATGCATACATGCGTTAAACATTCAATATTATTACAGTGTATTAATGATATGTGGTTCGTGGCAGGCTCGGTCATGAAATGTGGGAGCGAGACGACACGAGACTCGGTAAAATACAATTGACGTAGATATATATTAACTACTCCTAAAGAGTCATAAAAACCGTACTCTGCATCCAGCGCTCGGCGTGGCAACACGTTGTGTTCGGGTTCACGATAAATCAATCGTCATCCTGAGAATGCCTCGTTGAGAGATGAAACACGTGTCAATTTCTTACAGGGCTTTTTATGACTCTTTGGGAATAATTAAGCGGAATACGTTACTAAATATATCTACGTCTGTTGTATTTAGTCATGGATTTCCGCCAAGTCACGCCTGAATCAATTAACTATCTTTATAAACGAGACTCGGTACAGAGTGATCAGAAATCACAGTCCCACTTTTCATGTCCACGACTGCCGCCTGTCTTGGTGTCCAGTTCAATATTTAGTTGTACTATAGTTAGTCGAGAATTTGAGGATGATCAAAACACTTGATTAGATAAACCACACCATCACGCACAAACATCAAGGAGTTACCTAACCTAAAAAAATCTAATTCATTCAATATTAAAACAAAAGTTAACAAAGAGGAAATTATTATTAATTAACACCTAAAATAATACACACGACACACCACAGAACAAAGTCTCACCTAAGTGTAGAAACCCTAAAAGTAATTCTTCGTAGATTGGATACAGAAAATAACTAAACAATAGTTGTAAATATGTATAATATTATAACTTTTACCAAAACTTTGTGACAATAAAAATAAATGCACTAGGTTAGTAATAATAATAATAAATTAATAAAAATAGAAACAATTAGACGGATAACCGACAGGTTGGCTGCGAAATAATGCTAACACCAATATTTCAAGATGAAGTAAAAAAACTTTAATAATACTAGATGACCCGACAGTTGTCCTGTCAAAATACAACAACAATTCATACAAAACTCCCAATGAAAATGCACTTTAAATTTTATCGACAACTTAAAAAAAAAAAAAATCCGTAAGAACCTGATTCGAACTATTAAGAACATTTTAAAACAAAAAAATAGCAAATCGGTTCATCCGTTCTAAGGGATACGCTTACCAACGAACAACATTTTATTTTTATCATATAGATCCCTAACTAAACCCTATTAGATCCATAACTTCCTATTAAAGTATTTAAAATAAATGGTAACTAAAACCACATTTACAGGATGCAAGTTTCTTGTCTGTGACAAAAAATCAAATTGATTTACCTTACTTCCACAAAAATATGTTTATATGTTTTGTTTATTTTTGTATGTCTGTTGTTTAGGCTAAACACCTTTTAAACATGACATTTATACAAGATGTAGACGACAATACAACAATAAATTAAAGGGCGTATTTCCAAAGACGTTCCCAATCTGCATTTGAAAATTCAATCAAAGATCTCTAATAGTTTCGTCACTATAGCTAGTCAAAGATTGGCAAAACCCATAGTTGGCACATCACTAGTATTTACTTTGTTAGAAAAAAAAACACTGTTTTTATTTCAATGTTGAGATTTATTTGATAGTTCCTAAATACTCCTATGCATTAATATTGACAGTGTTTCAATTTATTCTTGTATTGTCGTTTCCACATTCTTTAAGGCGTTTGAAGTTTGTTTAAATGCGGCGAGGCCTTATTGTTGCTTCATCTTAGGGTAAGCTTCAGACAATTAAATCGCACCGTGTAAATCAGCTTTATTCTCGACTCCATCTACGCACAATGCTTACTCGGAAGTTTTATTGGCGTCTACACCACACTGGCGGAGCGCAGTTGAAATCGATTTAATTTTAAGAGTCACAATGTTGATACTTGTTTAGCAGGGAAATCCGCGTTGTACTGCGATTAGCCAGCTTGGGCCGAGTGATCCCTCACTCCATTCGACTTGCAGAGACTGTTTAAACTGTGCAAGTCCGATTCGAACGTTAACTAGCACAATAAAACTTGCCAGTGCAACATCGTGCGGTCGTATCGCAACGATTTCCTGCCTCTACTATAAATGCTTATTTCCAATTTAATACTTCTTCAGATAAATTGATCTATTATAAATACTAGATAATAAATAGTGTTTTTTGCACGAATCGCTTTGCAAACATAACATAAATCACGCCTTATTCCCCCGAAGGGTTGGGCAGAAGTGTACTTATAGTACACCCACATTTCGCCAGTTATGTTTAAGTCCCATGTATAACCGGGTGAGCCTCTTGCCATCAACCGGGCATAAAAACAAACTCCGGTCTAATACTTAGAAATTCCAGATAGAAAAACCCAATAACACTTTGCCCGACCTGGGAATCGAACCCAGGACCTCATGCTCAGCAGTAGCGCTTGCAACTACTAGACCAACGAGGCAGTTCAGGCAGTTTTGTCGCTTGACAAAATTACAGTTATATAATATCTGAGCACGCGTGAATATTTAGAATTTTCTGTTTTTTTTATGAAGAACAATTTTGTAAAAATTTAAGAAAGAGTTAAGACTGACCACTCACCCTTACCCCGCGTCCTATTTAAAAGCGATTCTCGCGCGAATACACGATTATTCGAAATTTTTGTTCGGTGAACCTGAACGCGTGGTTGCGCCGACAGAGGGCGCTTTCCGGTTTTCCGAAAAAAAAGTGACATGTACACTTGACCGATCGCTTAATCGCGCATCGCGCATTATAGTTTATAAAATTCCCTTGAAGGGACTTAAACATAACTGGCGAAATGTGGGTGTACAGTCAGCTGCACAGAAATCTCACCTCCTAGCAATGTATTTTTTCATTGCTACCGGGTGAGATTTCTCTGCAGCTTACTGTACTATAGGTACACCTCTGCCCAACCATTCGGGGAAACAAGGTTATGTTTATAAAATACCAAATAATATAGATCTTTTTTCCCAAGCATCCCAATAAATGCGTATTAATTAACTGAGTCAATTCGCGCACAAAACTCTACGTCACTGTCCAATATATCTTTGATAAATAAATAAATACAATTTCCAGCTATAATTTAAAACTAGCCTATAATCAACCTAGACAGTGTTCAACATGCTGTTGCAACAATATGAGCGTTTTGTAAGGCTGGTCGCACACGGGACAGTCGAACCGTAGCGGTGGCGGGGTGGTCTCCTTAGGTGCGGTCGCGGCTTCCTCCGACTTGTCTGATAGTTTTTTCTTTTTGTGAACCTTTTTGTACGATGAATTGTTTAGAATGGGGAAGTTTGATCGAAAATATTCGGTGAAAATTAAAATTGTAATAAAAATAAATTATATTATGCGTAAGAATTGTTGCCGACACATTAAAGTGCTGCAACGTCGCAGTCTACGAATTAAAACCGCAGCGGCACTTTCGCTTGCGGTTATTGTCAATCGCAGCTCTGCTGCCGTCTGCGGTATGCTGGGGCCTTCAGAAGTGTACCTTTATGGTATTCGTCACTTTTTTGGAGCCGTCTTTTGTAGGGTATACTTTTTTGTTTATGTTATAATAAGTATTGTACGCACCATGTTGCCGGTAGTGCTGGGCGGCTGCGCGGGCGCAGGGCGGGCGGGCGCGGGGCGGGCGCTGGTAGTGCGCGACGTGCTGGTGACACTGCGGTACACGGCCGGGTTTATCTTGCGCACTTCCTCCAACTACAAAGAAAATAATACTTAATAATTTAGGGGTGCATACTTCACTCATCCTCTATAGAAAAGGGAGGATCCTCCGACCTGACGGGTGTCGTGTCTGGCGGGCAACTGCCCAACGATTGATGTCGGAAAGTTATATATATGCTGTTCGCGTGGTAAACTTTGCTTGCGCGATGCAGGATTTCGTGAGACATCAATGTGACGCGTAGCTCACATGTGGCGATATAGATGCCACCACATTTGCAAACTGTCTTATTAGCTTGGAACCTTAGTTCCGTAGATTTTAAGACGTAGCTTATTGTAGTACTTCAGAGATTTGAATTAACTAAAGGAAAATCACTCTAGCAAAACAGCATTTTACGATCGTCCCAAAATTTTAAGAAAACATTTTTTTTTCTACCTTCATTTAGCAAAAGTTCCAGCAATGTGAACAGAGTAAGATGATGACAGTCGCTTCTCTCTTTTCTCAACTATACTTATATTATAAAAGGGTACAATAAGTTTGTATGTAATGGGTAATCTCCGGAACTACCTGTCGCGATTTAAAAAAATCTTTCTGCATTAGATAGCCCAATTCTTGAGGCACGTAACATCACGCGACGACCAAATCGAAAAAATCAGAAAAAATGCTAAGCGAAGACGAAATTATAGCGCAGGCGGGCGATGGGATGTGACGCGGTGAGCCGGGGGCCGAAATTTCACGCGGACGAAGTCGCGGGCAGAAGCTAGTAGAAAATAATCAAGAACGACAGAAGAAAGAAAGAAAATACGTTTTTCTCAAACATGCTTGGAAATTCGAGCGAAAAACCCTATCGACAACCCTTTCAATAGGTAACCAAGATAATGCTAGGTTGCCAGGGGACACGGTATCACTTTCGGACTTTCCCGCAAATAATACTAACCTGTTGCGTCAGTTCCTGGTTACGTTTCTTCGTCGTTCTGAGATCGGTGAGTATATTCTCTTTCTCACTCGCCATCTTCTCGCGAGATTCCCTCTCCGCTTCGAAGTCACTCCTACAAATGGAAGAACTATTTAGTAACCGCCTGCATAGAAGAAATATTCTTTTTTTTTTAACCTCTTGTCTGTCGTAATTACAGACACAATTAACAATATATTTTGTTTCGAGTGGATCCACGTTCCGGCATAGAAAAGGCCGTTACCGTTAGCGAATAAAAAATTACCTCTATCTTACACGTGCCGTCGGTATTAGACAAAGGGCGCGCGTCGCCTGTCTGTATGTAACCGGTATTAAAACGGTAACCTAAAAGAGGTAGCATGTTTCTTCTTCTTAGGTTACCTAGATAGCGGTAACATTAGTCGTAGAAGAACCAAAATTCTTCGATACCTGTACCGTAATTTATAAAGGTTTTCGGTCCCTGCTATAAAGCAGTTCAAACTTACTTATACAAATCCATTTGAGCCTTCAGCAGTTCAGTATCATCTTTTTCCCCCTTCAACTTATTAAGTTCAGCTTGTAACATAGTAAGTTCCTGTCCCCTTGCGACTAGGGCTGCGGTCAGGGCTTCCACGTTGCCCGAGCGCTCCACACGGGGCTTCGCCACCGCTTTCTTTAGGACTTCGCTGTAGTCCTTAAAGATCCCATCGAATATTGAGAGGGTGCCTCGAACTTGGCCTCTGGAAAGTAGTGAACAGTGAGTTTAGGACGATTTTACAAGTTCGCAGTTTCGTGAATCGGGTTATCTACTACTACTAGGGCTGATTTTATCAAAATCTTTTATCTGTGAAATAAAATTGACATCCGCCAGTTTTTGTTTCATAAAACTGTCAAAAATTCCAAGTTAAATACTTATAATCAATCTGCCTAGTGTTCCAGTCTAACCGGGTGCGGCTGAATGCTAGTATTTTACATGGAGCGACTGCCTATCTGACCTCCACAACCCAGTAACTGGGTAATACGATAGCCCTTGGTACGACTGGTTGTCAGACTTTCGGGCTTCTTTCAGTCTACAGTTCATTATTAGCCATATTTCATATTTCCATACAGTAATATTGTCAAATTAATCAAAACAGGTAAATATTTGACAGCTATTTGCAACATTTCCAACTTTTAGAGTGAACGCTCTAATACTGAACATTAGAATTGTATCTATAAAAAAATAGAAATAAATAATATTTATCTATATAAAAAACAATGCCACATTTCGTTGTAATTTTATAACTGAAGAACGGCTGAACCAAACTGGATAATTCTTTTTTTGTTGTGTTCCTTATTCTCAGGAGAAGGTTAAGTAGGGTAGGTAGGGTAGGTATAGGGTAGGTAGGGTAGGTAGGGTAGGTACGCCATAGATAAGTACTTAGTGTTACCCGTGCGAAGCTGGGGCGGGCAGCTAGTATTTAAATATAAATTTGACAGAATAATATCGTTCTCACAAATAAATTATACAAAAATAACTAAAACTGGACTAACTTTAGTGTACTTTACACTGAACTTTACACATTACTTACATATTATTAAGCGCCGTACTGTGTTGTTTCTCCATCTGCTGCTTGACTTCTGCCAGGCCAGTCTTGAACTGATCTGCTGTCATCCTTTCAAGCTTGTAGTCGTGAAGGCTCGTTATAAGACCAAAGGTTTCGACTAGACTGTCTGACATGCTGGAAAATAATAAATTAAAGGTTATAAGTTAATGGCAAACCTTTTAATTTTCAGTAAGCATGACATACTCTCAGCCGCCGTATTCAGGTCTGTCGTAAAATTCAAATTGAAGGGCTGATTAGAATACAATGGTGCCGATTCCCTTGTTCACAAACTAAACTAAATTTAAGTTCAGTGCATCTTTTTGTTTGTATCGTTTTCATTAAGAAGAGGACAGAAGACAAATTTTAGTTTAGTCCTGTCAAATTAATCAGAATAAAATCCATAAAAGCTTAGAAGTGATTCAAAACTTTCCTACTAAAATTACGTCAATTTACGTCAGGCGCTGATTAATTTGACAGGACTAAACTAAAATGAATATTCGGTCCTTTCCTTAATGAAATAGAAAGAAAAAGATTTTTTGAACTAAAATTTAGTTTAGTTTGTGACCAAGGGAATCGGCACCAATGTGGCACTATAATCACTACGGGCGAATTTGACCAATGAAACTGAACGCGATCAACCCATCTAAACCGCGTTAAAGAGCTATCATTGTCATCATTGCTATGGAAGTATTAACACTGACAGCTCCTAAAGCGAGCGATTTTCTCTCTTATCTAAACTGAGTTCAAGAGCTGTCAGTGTCAATATTCCAAAGAAAATAATGACACTGAGATCTCTTAATTGGTTTAAGTGCTGACCGCGTTCAGATTTTATTGGTAAAATTCGCCTTAAATATCACAAAATATCACTCACCCGTGCGTCAATATATTGAGTAGCTCCGCCAAATGTTTCAGCGTCTTGTCGTACAGCTTGACGTTTGACGTGAGGCTGGCGAACTCCGACGACGAAGACTCCGGCTCCGAACTGATCGAGAAACGAACTGGTTGGAACACCTGCAGATCAGAAATAGTCATGTTATTTTAAAGCTTACTTTTAAATATACACAGGTCACATATTCACAGAATAACTGATGCCTTTTAATAAATCAGTTTGGAAATAATTTAAGAAAGAAAAAAAAATATTTATAGGGAATTCCACAGGAGATCACAAATTAAACTAAACAAACTCATAGATATAAATAAAAATAATAAAAAACAAAGTAAAATAAACGCAGAAATCCTGTACGAGGCCAAAAGTCTTCTATCTCAGCATGATGCTGCGACATTTAAAAATAAGTATCGCAGCGCTGGTATTCATTATATTTATGTAGGCTGTTAATTCGCAACGCATCATAATTTTATGAAATCATAGTATGAATGCAGCGTTGAGTGAATGAGAGAGTATGTGTAGGAAGGAGAGAAAAAAGATGGCGAGCGAGCTATTAGATGTTAAGACGTTTCAAGATACCAAGAAGTGTTAAAAATTATTAAAGGAGATTTCAAGAAGTGTAGAGTATTTATTTCGTTTATCCACACCCCTCTACATATACAGGGTGGATTTTTGAGATGGGGCAGCAAGGGCAGCTACCTTAATCGTTCTAGCTACAGGAAAATGGTCTTAGGAGACTGTCCTTAACTTTTTGAGAAATTTTGATCTTGCTTCACAGAATTTGAAAAAAATGTACAGTCAGCAAGAAAATGGGCAGTTTTCACAAAAACTTTTTTTGATGCCAATCGATCCTGTTTCATATAAGGATCAAAAGCCTCTAACGGACCAACTGAGGTTCGAGTACTAGAAAAGTCAGAAATTGCAAAAAAAAACTTTTCCCCTTGCAAAGCTATGCGGTATTTGCTTCATTATTGGTAAAGATACAAGAGTCTTAATTTTAACCGATTACGGTCCGTAAGTTATAGGAATCGGCCATTAGGTATGCACACAGATAAAGCTGAATACTTACGGTAGTAGACGCCTCCTTTAGCCTGGTGTGTAGATCCTGTATTTGGTCCTTATATATCTTGACGGCCTCTGATACGCCAGACTTGTGTTTACTAAATTCCAACTGAAAAATTAAATACACGACTATTAATTAACACAGTAACTAGTAGTTAATTGATTCAGGCGTGACTTGGCGGAAATCCATTATAAAATATAATAGACGTAGATATATCTAGTAACAAGGGGCAACACGTCGTGTTCAGGTTCGCGACAAGTTCGTCGTCCTGAGGTTGCCTCGTTGAGAAGTGAAACCCGTGTCGATTTCTTAGAGTTTTTTATGACTCTTTAGGAATAGTTAAGCGGAATAATTTATTAGATATATCTACGTCTATTGTATTTTATTACGGTAAAAAGTCACTTTATGACGTCAGCTCGCGATAAACTAATAAGGAAAAAGTCAAGTGAGCGCGTATGATGCCTGAGTATATTTACCTATTATTTTACAAGAATAATAATCCCCAGTTCATCATCGACCTAGCCTATTCCCAACTAAGTTGTGGTCAGCTTCCAGTCTAACCGGTTCCAGCTGGATACCAGTATTTTACATAGAGCGACTGCCTATATGACCTCCACAACCCAGTAACTGGGTAATACGATACCCCTTGGTAGAACTGGTTGACAGACTTTCGGGCTTCTGACGACCCGTGTCAAAGATCCACGGATGACAGCCGGGACCAACGGCTTAACGTGCGTTCCGAGGCACGGAAGAGTCTCGGTATGTAAAGATGGTCACCCATTCACGGACCAACCCCGGCAAGCGTAGCTTAACCTGATGGATCGACCTGTGCGTCAGTTATGACTTAGCCACGTGCTCCTCCGAGTGTTAACATAAGAGACGCATCCCTTTTCTTTCTTGGAAGGCTTGGTCTAGTGGTCGCAAGCGTGAAAAGTGTTATTGGATTGTTTGGAAAATTTCTCAGTAGCAGCCCGGAGACTGAATTTGTGCCCAGTTGATGGCAATAGGCTCGTACCCCTATTTCATAGGGCTTAAACATAACTGGCGAAATACAGGCTTCATGTTATGTTAATAATTTAGAATTATCTTACTTTAACAGTTTCCAGGTCCAGTATTTTGAGCTGTGAGTTCTTTAGTTCTGACTGTAGTGAAGACACCCTGCCTTCTAGCTGACGGAGCAGCTGGTCGCGTTTAGCAACCTCTTCGGAGGATATGCTTGTCTGAAACATAGGTAAAAGGTAAAATATATTTGTATGTAGGGGGCCTAGGGGGTAATCTCCGGAATTACCTACTAGTCTGATTTCTAAAATTCTTTTAGCATTGGATAGTCCAATTCTTGAGGAAGGTTAAAGGCTATATAACATCACGCTACGACCCAGAGGAGTTGAGCAAAAAGATGGGATGCGACGCGGTGGGTCGGGGGTCGAAATTTCACGCAGGCGAAGTCGCGGGCAGAAGCTAGTACTCTAAAATCTACCGAGCCTTTTCCCAACTATGTTGGGGTCAGCTTCCAGTCTAACCAGATGCAGCTAAATACCAGTATTTTATATGGAGCGACTGCCTATCTGCCCTCCACAACCCCGTAACCGGGTAATACAATACCCCTTGGTATGACTGGTTGTCAGACTTTCGGGCTTCTGACGACTCGTAACAACTGTCAAAGATTCACGAATGACAGCCGGGACCAACGGCTTAACGTGCTTTCCGAGGCACGGAGGAGTCTCGATATGTAAAAAGACGGTCACCCATCCACGGACCAACCCCGGCAAGCGTAGCTTAACCGGATGGATCGACCCTTGCTGCTGTTATTACTTAGCCACGACCTCCTCAAGAAGAAGCTAGTACTCTATAAAGGAATATTTTGTTAAACAAACTAAAAATTTATTTGCTGGATAGATCGAGGTGGCTGTAAAAAGGATGCCTGGAAGGATTTGAGGGAGGCCTTTACTCATCAGCGGGACAGTGCAGGCGAATCGATTCTTTCATAATCATGTTCACATGACAGTACCAAAAAAGTTTTCTTGACATACAAGTTGCAAAAAGAGTTATATTGATAATAAAAAAACCTTGTTGCTTCCAATTCTAGTTTCTTTTTCATAAATTAAATAAAATGTTTAAAAAAAATGAGGCTCAAACATAATACTCACCTACACTAAAAATAAAACTATGGCTACTGGACTACCCTTCACTATAATGTTTATGTATTTATTAAAAAATAAATATAAATAAACTCACCTCAGACACGAAGCCTATAAATGTAACGAAAGAAACCGATAAATCAATTAAATAATAAAACAACTTACAAAATTACTAGCAGACTGCAACTGTGCTTGTAAGTCCTGTACAGTATATCTCAGGTTTTGTAAATCTGTCGCGTGCTCAGAGTCCTTAGTCGACAGTAGAAGCTGTAAATTGCAAGAAATTATCATTTATATGAAATCACAAATAAACCGAGGGAGAGAGACTGATAAAATATTTGAATAATAATAATACTTCAGCGTTCTTGAGTTTCTCTTTGAGGTCATCTCTCTCCTTGGAGGTAGCGTCAACTATATGCTCTAACGATTCCTTCTGCCAGGTCAGGTTCTCGTTATCAACTATCACCTGTAATGAAACACATAAAAAAAGTGTTTTAAGTATTTTAGTCGATAACAAAATGTAAATCAACTTTAGTCACATAAGGTTGAAGTTAGTATAGCGAAATTGAATTTACAAGTTTGAACAATATTAAGTTATTTTAATATGAGTGTAGTTTATTCATTGTTTTACACTTATCAATTTTGTAAGCTCATGCCATAAAGTCTTTTTAACAATATCCGGATAGCTACTATTTATCAGATTAAAAAAAAAAAGACTTTCCAGACAAGTTAACCGTAACTTATCATGAGGTGATGAATCATGCTAAGTGCAAGTGAAATTTTAAGTGATTTTGAAGAAGAAAAGTTTAGTATCATATTTGTTAATTGATTCAGGCGTGACTTGGCGGAAATCCATTATAAAATACAATAGAGGTACATATATTTAGTATTGTCGTGGCGTGGCAACACGTCGTGCACGGGTTCGCGACAAGTCAATTGTCATCCTGAGGATGCCTCGGTGAGAGTTGAAACACGTGTCGATTTATTACAGGGTTTTTTTATGACTCTTAAGGAAAAGTTAAGCGGAATAGGTTACTAAATATATCTACGTCTATTGTATTTTTTAGTATCATTTTTACCTGTCTCCTCTGCTTCTCAACCAACTCCAACTGCGCAGTCAGCTTATTAATAGTATCATCATCGGGTGACGTCACAAACTCCAGCGCAGACGAAGGGCCCGACGGCCCCGACTGTGCCGAATGAACAGACTGTGACGAATGTACAGACTGTGCCAACTGTGCCGACTGTGCCGACTGAGCCGACTTGTTTGACCGCACCGACTCGCCCGTCTCGCTGCTAACGTGTGAATGTACGTCGGAGTCGGCGAGTCGAGCTATGTCAGTCTTTAATTTTTTGTTTTCTTGACGTAGCTGTGAAATAGAGGTTTAAAAAAAAAAGGTATTTAACATTAAGGTTAGTACACACTGGCGCGACAAGGGTAGCGCTGCCTGTCGCGCCCGCGATTTCGCGCCTGTGTGTACGAGCCGTTATACATGACGGAGAAGGTACAGCTCTGTCGTTATCATCAGCCATATTTTAACTACTGTGGGCGTACTATGGGTATTATTGCTTATTGGAAAAACCGTTTGGAATTATAATTTACGATCAAACTAATCACACTAGCAATTCACACACTGCATGTAGATAGGTACACGACAGTTTCGACAAGGCGCGACAGTTTCTAAACCGAATGAATTGTATATATTTGTGATTTATACAATGTTTAACGTTAAATGCGCAAAACCTCAGACATCCCAACTGATTTTAAATTCAATTGACCTATTAAAGAGAAAAAAAAAAACAATAAAAAAATTGTAAAGGTTTTATGTGCTGTTTTAGTTTTACTGGCAATTCTTTGCTTTGAAATAAAAGCTATTATTATCCCGCGTATGATTGGTAGACAACAATTTGTGTTTGTTTACCTATTTTGGCGGGTTTTCGAATGTGATGGCTTGACCTATTAATAAATAGACACGGCAACGTTTTTAATGAATATTTTTTGAAAAATGTGACCTGTATTAAAAAGTGGCTCAATTGATTCTGCTCGTTATTCTGATCAAACCATTTACAGATTTTGCGCATTTAACGTTACACGTTGTATAGGGACTTGGTGCTTTAGTAAATAAATAAATAAAAATAAAGTTGTTCACTGCTTCACCGCCCCCGACAATCTCTGCTTAACTCTGGTCGAGCGTTATGTTGCTACGCAACCAGCCTTACCCACAGATTTGCAATTTACAGATTATCAGTTCGCCCCCTATTACATGGGACTTAAACTTAACTGGCCAAATGCAAAATAACAGCGACAGGAATATGTTAAAACATCATCCACATAGACTAATAGACTAAGTGGGAAAAATACGTATTATTGAAAATAACTCAAAAATTACCCGAGCAAAGTTAATAAAATTTATATGGGACCACTTCGAGAGCACACCCTTTCAAACAAAAAAAGAATTTTCAAAATCGGTCCACAATTGACGGAGAAATCGGTGAACATACATTAAAAAAAAAACATACATACGCTACGAACATTGAACTCCTTTTTGGAAGTAGGTTAAAAATGAGTGAGTTAAAAAAAACTATGTAAATGTTTGGATAACATACCTTCTCAACTAATCCCTTAGTCTCATCAAACTTTTCCTTATGCAGTACATGAGTCTTCATCATATCCTCCTGGCAGGACGCGATTAATAAGAACTGTTCCTTCATGGACTCATTGTTCTGTTTCAACGTTTCCTTGAGGATGACATTTTCGTCTAGAAGTTCACCGAAACGTTTTTGTAGCTCCTCTGTGCTTCTGTCATCGGTTATTATGGTACTGGCTACCATCATGCTTCCTGGTGATGGCTGGAAAAAGAAAAGAAAAATACATGAGGATACAATAAAATACCAGAATAAAATAAAGAAAAAAAAGAACATGAAGAGTACCATCGACTCGTAAAGAAGAATAAGTTTTTTTCACTTTTTGGTTATGGTACAGTCAGCTGCAGAGAAATCTCACCCCCTAGCAATGTATTTTTTCATTGATAGGGGGTGAGATTTCTCTGCAGCTGACCGTACATTCCCCACACCAACTCGTACACCACTAGTTGCTATGTAAACAACAGTGACAGGAAGTATTATAACATACTCAAGATACACAAAGTGGATTAAATAGGTACGTATTATCGAATGTAACTCAAAAACTACCCAAGCAAAGTTAATAAAATTTATATGTGACCACCGCGCAAGCTTCTTCTACCAAATGAAAAGGAATTTTCAAAATCAGTCCACAATTGACGACAATATCGATGAATATACACATACAAAATAAATAAAAAATGTCATACAGACGAACATATTTACCCTCCTCCATTTTTAAAGTCGGTTAAATGATAATCAAGTATCGTTTTTTTCCGTCGCTTTGCACTGAGTATTTGATTTTTGATCAGTTGAGATTTAGCTCGTTAAAGTTTTAAAAAAAAACCTCTTCCATCAAGAAATCTGTATTTTGCACTACAAAAGGTTATAATTTATAACAATTAAGCCGACTAATGCAAATTTAACCCAAATTCTTTACCATGTAATAAAAAATCACCCTACCTCTAAGTTAGATATTTTCAGTTAGACTAAAAAAAAACAAATAAAAAACAGATCACACCACCGACAATGCCCAACACTGAATGAACCTGTTAACAAGGAAACGACTATCAAAGCACTCGACCAAGACCTACAACACGGATTATATCCTCCATAACAGAATAATATTATCTAAGGTAAATCCCCTTTGAAAAGTCACGTAAAGGTGTGCACACATTTGTATACAAAAGCATCAGAAATTAGAAATTATTTACTCATGTAGGCAAATAATTTGTCGGGGGGGAGGAAAACCAATGAAACTTTGGATTGATTGTGTGAAAGATGTTGCACTTAAACGTTGATTAATACTGAGATAACGGATCAATCTGCCTAGCCTTTTCCCAACTATGTTGGGGTCGGTTTCCAGTCTAACTGGATGCAGTTGGATACCAGTATTTTTACATGGAGCGACTGCCTACCTGACCACAGCTAGCACAGACACGACAGTGGTTAGACCGGAAGCCGACCCCCCATAGTTAGGTAAAGTATAGGCAGATGATGAGACACGACAGAGAACGACCAGCTAGAAATTCTACGAATATTATTTAAAAAAGACATCATGATTAACAAACTCATAAATAGGGCGAAATGAGGGCCGAAACTACGTTAAGCGGACGCCCGCGCGGTTCTATACAAAAGTGCTCCGCGCGGGTCACCCGCAGCAGCACTTTTGTATAGAACCGCGCGGGCGTCCGCTTAACGCAGTTTCGGCCCTGAGGGTGTTCTATAGCTGCCCCTTTGTTACATCCTTCGGGAATACAAGCGTGATGTTATGTTATGTAAGAAGAAAAAAATGGGCAACGATTGCACTGGCTCGTTAGGCGCAGGCCGCATATAAATGGGCCTGCGCGCGCGGCTTCCTATTCCATTCAAATTTCATACAAAATGCATGGAAATAATTGCGGTCGGATGTCCGAGCAGCGACTTACTGTGTATTCTAAATTGCGCTTTATTTTATGGAATAGGAAGCGCCCGACGCCATTTCTAAGTGGCCTGCGCCTTAAAGCCAGTGCCACATCAGATTTGATCGATTCCACGACGTGATCAAACATTTTGAGACCGGTAAATATGAATATTCTTATCTAAAGTAAAGAACTCATAAATACCGCAAGGAAAAAGTGTTCACGCCTTTATAAGCTTATGTTTTTATTTTAGTTTAATTTAATAAAAATTCCATCACAGGCAGTGACATTACATGATGTGATTGATTGATAAGAGGATCAATACAATTATGATAACGTTAAAAAAAAACCTATATCTAATGAGATAATGGCTTTTTGGGGTCTTACCATTCATCTATACTTCTATACTAATATGATAAATACAGGTAAAATTTGTTTGTTTGTATGTAGGGGGTAATCACACTAATGATAATGACCCAATAATAAAATTAAAATAACACTTGTGGAAAGCTCCATTATTCCTGAGTGCTATAGGCTATAAATTATGCTTCATAATCTCGTCCTCATTGTACACTATGTAGTTTGCACTCGTTGCACTACTACGCTATCACATTATTTAAAGATGAAATACTTCATCCTAAAACAAAAAATGTTATCTGTGGTCCACTCGCTGGCGGGCCCGCATGACGTCTGTCAAATCATTGTACTTTTTTGTGCCGCGCGCTAATCATGTTTCCGTTTAAAAACTCCGAAATTTCTTAACGAAATGGGAAACCATCGAAGAAAACGTGGCAAAAAGAAATGGAGGACCTTAACGAACGTCTGCGAGAACTGGAAAACTGAGTGAAGACGCGAAAGCGGAGTCTTCATCGACATTCGGGTAAGTTTCTCGATATACCTACCAATTTGTCGTTAGTTGAAATAATTTGCCGAAAATTACCTTGCGATCCATACGCACATCAGTCTCTAGAGTTTTCATTAGAGGCTAACCATGAGAACAATAACTGTGCCGTATACTTACAAAAGAACGACACCACACGAGCTTTCACGAGAGGCTAGCCGATGGTACCTATATCGTTGAGTGTTAAAAACATATGCCTGCTGAATCCCTAGCAGTCTCTAAGAGTTTTCACGAGAGGTTAACCATGAGAACATTAACTGTGCTATATAACTACAAAGAACGACACCACACGAGCTTTCACGAGAGGCTAGCCGGTGGTATATCGTTCAGTGTTAAGAAAAACACATCCCTGTTGAATCCCAAGCAGTCTCCAAGAGTTTTCACGAGAGGTTAACCATGAGAACATTAACTGTGCCGTATAACTTACAAGAGAACGACACCACACGAGCTTTCACGAGAGGTTAGCCGATGGTCTATAATAAAATTATGTTCAGTGTTATAAACACGTCCCTGCTGCATCCTTAGGGCTATCACGAGAGGTTAGCCGTGCATTTGGGTCAATGTATCACGAGAGGTTAGCCGTGAATTTGGGCCAATGGTTTATTTGTGAAGCTATCAGCCGCGGATTTTAGCAGTCTGGGACCTTACTCTCATATTCTTTGTTGAGGAGTACGAAGTTCGTCTCTGTGGAAGACACTACAGTCAAGCACGTTCGAGAGGCTGTGTGTCACGTGACTGAAGCTGATGCAGCCAGACTAAATAGCCGTACTCAATGCTGCCAGTTATATGTTTATTTACATATCGGAAAACATTATGTTCTCTTAAAAAATTCCAAAATACTAACAATAATAAATTCTAGATATACGATTACATTCGTTACAGATATTCGTCATTCGATACAGACAGTATACGATTTAAGTTAAATATGTTGTGTTAATACTTGCTTCATTTCCACTACAATGCAGCCGGAAGGAGACTGAGAGTAAAATGGTATCTATACCCCAACCTCAGGCCTTGCCTTCAAGTGTTAAGAATCTGCTCGGAGGGTGCAGTGGTTAGTTCACCTATGGAACTGCATTGCAGTCTGGCCATACGGTGGTTAAAAGTTATGATTAATAGACTAAGCTGACTGAAGCACCCATAATCTGTGGCCTGTTGAACCCACCAAAGTTTGAAAGGGGGGGGGGGGGCAACAGTGAATGAAGGTGGAATCAAATGGGAACAAAGGATCAGGGGGGCAGAATACAGGGGCTGCCATTATGTCCATTGACAAGGTCCTGAACAGTTTAATAGCCTCCCGAGGGAGTGACTACTGTGTGTCATTTATCATGATTGCATCACATGAAGATCCTTAACCCCTACCCAACTTTATAAGGATATGAAAGAATTGATGGAGTGGGCACCGATACCTAACAGGTATTTTTAAGTTTCAAGATAAATTCAATGCCACCAAACATTGTCAGATCTAGGATTGTCACTGGCTCAGATACGGAGTGGTGGATTGCAGTATTTCTCTAAAGTTATGCATGGTTGTATTGCTACTTATCTAACCACACATTTGTGAATCAAGGGTTATAAACTACCCTTTACTGAGTTTCCAGTTCAAACTTCTAAATAACAACTTCAGTATATTTTTACTAAAATCAGATGGCACTTTAAATAACTATGGTGCCACATACCACTTTAAACTGGTGGACTTAAGGACAGCTATTATGATTTTTTGCCTATATTTGTTACCCATAAGAAAATATGTTAGAAGATATCTCCAGTTTCTGTTTTAAGATACATTGTAAGAGCCTACATGCCTCGCATTCGGGCTTAGCACAGCACCATGTGTGTTCGCTGGGATCATGGGTTGTCTTTCATAATTATATCCTGACAATATTCTGTGCCTTGCTGATTCATAGGCAAACTGCATAGAAAATGTGTCTACTACTCAAAATGTGTTAAAGAAATCTAGGACTTATTATTAATATTGGAAACTGGAAAGGGTGCCCTAGAACCCAGCCAGTATCTAGGTTTCTTGTTGAATCAGTCCAGTTTGCCATTTCACTTAGACACTCCATCCAAAAGGAGATGCAAATAATAGAGTTTGCCTAATTACTAGGTATCTTTGTTGCTACATGCCCAGCTGTAGAGGGCTTTACACCAAGATCATGAAAGGTCACACACAACAGTTAGCCTTAAAGAATAACAATGAAAATAACAAGGCCAGAACTGGTTTATAATTCAAATTTATAATAACATATCGCCTGTATTCCTCAGAGGGCTGGGCAGAGGTGTTCTTATTAAAAAATCCAAATTCAATTATTATCAAATACAATAGAACTAGATTAAAATTCAAAATAAATTATTTGCAAAGGTTGTCTCAAATTTCAACGAACCACAATATAATTAAACAATTTGACTTTTTTCTTGAAATATTCTCTGTTGCTTCTCAAACTGACTGGGCCTGGTATGTTATGATAAAAAGTTCCATATAAATTACCTTGAACTTTTAACAGCAGGTAAGGATCAAAACAATTGCAAGCAAACTCAGATACTATGATGTATTACCTAGAACAGATATCACAACAGTCATAGCCTATATCAATAAGATGGGTGGTACTTGCTATACTCACCTAAAGCTTAGCTAGACAGTTATGGCAATGGTGCAAGGAAAGACAAATATGAGCTCTTGCATCTTATATTAGTTCCAAAGAAAACACTATGGTAAATCTAGAATCTAGACATCCTAACATAGAAATTGAATGGAAGACCTGCAGGTCTTTTCTAGTCAATTGTTATTAAACTGGGTCAGCCCCAGTTAAACCTGTTTGCAAAAAGTCCAATACTAAGTGTCAGAATGACATCATGGCTCCCTGATCCAGGTGCATGCTCAGTAGATGCAATCACTATAAAATGGGACATCCACACCCATTGCGCAGGAGTCTCTGACACTGATTGGCCGCAATATTATCAGGGACAATTCCCTGAGAAGAGGAACACCAATCCCTTGAATTAATATAGTGCTAACTTTCTTGTCTAGCAAAGCAAGAAAGCTATATGAATCTGCTAGATCAGTGGATTCACTTCTGACAGAGTCAAGATATTGGCAGGCTCATTCACCGTGGTGATATTATTATTAACCACTAAGTTTAATCAAGGATTGTCTTATGGCTCACTCCCTAATGGTATTGAATGAGTTATAATTATATAACTGAAACTGGAGAAATTACCGACTATTACTATTAGCTGACACAGATGAGTAGAGTATCAAGGTTTCTTAGGGTAGGTAATTATATTTGAAATAAGAGCAAAGAACCCCAAACATGATATAATTTTGGGACTCCAGTAACATACGGGGTTATCTAATATCTGTCATAATTAAACCTTTGGTTTAGAATATTACAAACCAAAAAAATTGTAACCATAATAGCTCTTGTAATTGTACATTGAATTCAACCTTATCACTCATTAATATAGATAACATTTCTTATAATAAGGATAATTATGATCTTATAGATACCAGAAATATTTGAAACTTCTGCACCTGGAAGATCTCAACCGAACTTGATATTTTTTTAATTTTTTTAAGAGAATTTATCTATCTGGCCTGCCACAACCCTTTTTGTTCTATCCAGATTTTACTAAGAGTATAAGACAAGATTTTAAATCATTAATTATATCCATAAGAAAATCTTTTCATGCCGCCTCTAATCTAACCATTAGTGGATGGATAAAACAAAATTTTTGTGCCCAGTAGTAGAATAGATGTTTCTAAATTCACATAGACAGACATACCTCTACCTTCAAGGCCTCTAAGGGAGGTATCGATGTTGAGGTCATAAGAAGAGCTGCTGATTGGATCACAAATTTTTGATTGTGGTCCTAATGCTTTTGCCCAGGCTGTGTGCTCTATAGAGAGTGGCTGCTCATAAAAAATTATTACATTTTTATGTCAATGTTAATTGT
The DNA here is from genome assembly GCA_914767815.1 of Eupsilia transversa. Classification (NCBI taxonomy): domain Eukaryota; kingdom Metazoa; phylum Arthropoda; class Insecta; order Lepidoptera; family Noctuidae; genus Eupsilia; species Eupsilia transversa. Next base: position 2,073,341 of record OU611889.1, read on the forward strand.
CTGTTTATATATAATTGATGTTTGTAAGTATAGGATTATTAATGACATGGTTGATTCAAGACTGAATAAGAATTCCAGGACTCATAGTACCTAATTAGAGAATTTTAAAGTTAGGTAACTAAGTATGTCTTTAACTTAATGGAAGACTGATTTTTAAATAGAAATACATTTATAATGAGACTTGGAATAACATGGTAAGTTATAATGTTCAGTTGGTAAATAATGCTGAACTGGTTACCAACACAACTTTATTCTTTGAACATCTACATAGTGTACAATGAGGACGAGATTATGAAGCATAATTATACAGATCGGACTAACTTACCTAGTGACGTCCGATCCTTAATTATGTGAAGTAATCTCGTCCTCATTGTATCCCAACCCCTCCCAGATAATCAACCTACATATATACCTATGTGTATTGGATTGCCTTATCTAAACCCCTTCTAAAAGTTGTGTTGTGCTGTATGGACTATACGATGCCCGTACCGGTCATCGTGAAGTCCGTTCATATGCTTTGAAAGAATGATTTGACAGACGTCATGCGGGCCCGCCAGCGAGTGGACCACAGATAACATTTTTTGTTTTAGGATGAAGTATTTCATCTTTAAATAATGTGATAGCGTAGTAGTGCAACGAGTGCAAACTACATAGTGTACAATGAGGACGAGATTACTTCACATAATTAAGGATCGGACGTCACTAGGTAAGTTAGTCCGATCTGTATAATTATATTTATCTACACCCGTGCTTAAAATACTCTATAAAAGTTTCTGAAACAGTTAGCTTATTGCCAACATTAAAACAGCCATTATATCTTCGAAAAGAGTTTAATAATGTTGTACTAAATTTCATTATGCAACTCTTTTGCATCTTCGATCCCTTCCGGTCAGCAGGTGGTGACCCCCTCCCCCCCCCCCCCCCCCGGGCCGACACATATATAATTCCTACCTACCATGTCTACTTAATAACACATTAAAAGATATTTTCCAAAATACGCTCCGTCACGCTTGGAGCGCTTCGGGCTATGGTCGTTTTAATGTTGGCAATAAGCTAAGTGTTTCAAAAACTTTTATAGAGGATTCATATCATGGGTTTAGATAAAGTCTTGTATGCAACTGTATACGGGGTGGCAGGGACATCGACGCGAAAACGTTTTCAGTACATCATTTTTGAACCCCCATAAATAGACATTTTTCATCGGTTATTAAAACAAAAATCTACAGTTTCCTACAATAGTGCAATACCTACACGGTCAAAATGTATGGAAAAGCAGATTTTTTTCAATAACCGCTGAATAATTTCTATAAAGGGGAACTCAGAATGATGCACTGAGTACTTGGTAACCGTTTTCGCGCCCCCGGCGCGAAAACCTCCTGCCAGCCTGTATAATTGGGTATTAAAACACTCATGTGTTACTATTATCTCACATTCGTGTTTTAATACCCCTTATTATACAACAGTTGTATAAATAACTATTAAAACGTGAATATTAGCCGAGCTACCACAATTTTTGTCTAGCAAGTCGGAAAGAAATACCTCTTCCCAGCTACAGCACTAGGAAGTGGTGAAGGGAGGGCGTTTTGGGGGACTGTCTTATGTAATTTTGACGTTCGAAAAGTGCTGATACTCAGCCTAGTTTGAATAAATGACTTTTGATTTTGATTTTTGATTTCTTGAAACAAAATTATTTGTATGCCTAAACTTCCCAACGGATTTTCATACGATTTTCATCAATGGACGGAGTAATTCATGAGCAAGGTCCACATGCTATGTTACATCACGCTAGGACCCTTAGGAGCCGAGGAAAAAGACAAAAAATCTGCGAGGGCAGACGATGCGACGCAGTGAGACGAAAGTTGAGAGAGTCTTATAAAAATGTGGCTACTAATGTGGCGTGTATCTTACGAATTTCACGCGAAGTCGCGGGCATTTTATTGACAAGCTTCATTGTCAATAAAAATGAATGGTTAAGGGCCTATAGTTCGTCAAATTGCTTAGCAAGATCCGCCGTCATGTCGAAACTACTGCAGCATTCATTTTGAAATAAATATAAATGTTAAAGTTGAGGATTAATGTTAGTGACTATGTTAACCGAAAACACGATTTCATAAAATTTTCTCGATAGAAAAAAAAAACAAAGTTACCTCCAAACCGAACAATAAACCGCTGCTATTCAAAAAAATACTTCAAATTAGATAATGGAACTTGGCACACTAACTGAACTAACTATAAAGCAGCGACTATGTTTTTTTTTTTTTGAAATTACCATTATTTTCGCCATAAAAAGCAATTACCTAAACTTTTGCCGATTTGTTGCAGCCTCCGTCTCGCTCGCACTCAGTCCGCGAGTAGTATGGAGCGAGCGAGATAAAAACCTGAGGTTGGGTGGGCTCTTAATAGACGTCATAAAAGTTAAACCATTAAATTGTAGAGGTATAATAAACATTAAAACCTTATCTTAAATTCTTGTGGTTATATGACGGTAGTACGTTTATTATTGATTACATAATGATTATTCATAAATAATTGTGAGTTGACAGTCATAGATGGGGACTGAGACTGATAAATAGATATGCGGCGATGTTGTTTATTTATGTAGGAGTATCTAAGATACGAGATTGGCTCTTTAAAATATAATATGTACCAGAAAGTTTTCGACTTAGAGTTTTTGTCACTGGCTGGTTTTGATGTCAATTAAAATTAAGACTATTACAAAAAAACACAACATTCCAAATTCGAAATTACCTCCAGATTTATTACGAGCAAAATTAAAATAACCACTCAAAATTAATGTTTGACTGTGGTACGGCAACATGTAGGAGCAGTGGTTAAGGAATCGGGTTCCGCGCTGCAGATTACGGATTTGATTCCCTAGTTCCCTACAGATCTTACTTAAAAGAAGTTTTGGGGGAAAAATCTCGTCAAAATAAAAAACAGCACAGAATAAGTGTGCAAAAAGAAAAACAAAAATGAACTTTAAGCACGTGTTAAATAAAATTGATTAAGATTATATTGATTTATTGATTTCTTCGTTTCAAAACATTAACCAATTTTAGTTGCAATGGAAACTGAACTTTGTACAACAGATATAAGGTAACTTTTTCCAAAGCGTGTTAATTAAACATTTCAAGTGGCTAAATGCACTTTTAAGTTTTATAAGTGTGTGTAAAACAAAGTAAAGTCCCTGCTAAATGGATTGTTACATAAGTGCAAGGCTTGATATTATTACCCTATACAGCATGATTCAAACCCTGCTTGCCTCGCATTCCAATAGCTAGTTTGGTTTAACTTTATAGTAGGTAGGTCAATTGAGGAAAATAATTTAGAAAAATGTCATTTGTCAACCTATACCCAGTGCCACTTTAATTAATTTGGTCAATTACCTATATAGCTGCGACAAAATTTTGAGTTTGTGGTAATATTTGAAGGGAAATTCTTCAATAAAATCGAAGGATCCTAGATTTTATACAAACACCTATGCTTCTGATGTTTTGTCTCACTTCTTCGTATTTTAATGTAGTTTTTAGTTTCACAGCCCAAATAATTATATTAGATTGATATACGACTACTGTAAAGATCGCCAATTTATTTTATTTTTATATGTGTAACATCTGACATCTTGGCTGACAATACCAATATCTCGGAAAATGGGTTGGCCATCTTACGGCCAGCAGTAGCACCGCGCGCGCTAATTAGTCAAATCAAATAGCGCGCGCTTCCCCGACTTCCTGTTACACACTTCCGTCCCTTTTCACAAATCACTCCCACAGATTACAGGAAAGCGAGAGGAAAGATGTTACACATAAAAAAAAACAAAAATAACCTAAATTCTAATAAACGTACATCATAAATCATGATTGCATCAGCCGGTTATCAGTAGACTAGGCATCGATTGAGCGTGCTGCCACTTGTATATGCCTCCCACAAATGATTACATATATTTGCCGTTGTATATTTATATATGCTCGAGACTGTAGACAAATGAAATAAAATTGTTTATTGTGACTGTAAGACATCGGAATCACTTTTACAAGTCATATTTAAAAAAAATAAGCTAAATAAGTGGAGTTGACATTTCCTATCTGACTAGTTACCCCTGAGAAGAAATGGCGAAACAAACTCACGGGAAATCAAAATTATATTAATCTACCTACGTATGTCTCTCTCTCTAATCTCTCAATACATAGTAGGTACAGTCAGCTGCAGAGAAATCTCAACCCCTAGCAATGTATTTTTTCATTGCTAGGGGGTGGGCTTTCTCTGCAGCTGACTGTACTCCATTAATATAACATGCGACAAATAACAGTTATCACCCTTTCATTACTTCGATATAAACGTAATATATAAACGCTGTTATTTTACGATAAATACAAAGCAATGTACTTAATCTATTCACCAATTACATTTAAAAAAAAAAAACGAAAGTGCAGTTATTTCAACAATATTACACAACTGTCGTTATTTTGTCTATGCTAAAATAAATAGAGTATACTATGAAATAAAGTTATTTGTGTATGGACTCGCATCAGCTTCTAAACTAAATACTTGACGGAAATGCGGTTTTAAATTACAGGAAAAAAACAGTGACAATTACAGTGTTATAAAGCTTTTACATTACAAACAAAAACTCGGTGGTGAAGTTTAATTTAGTTAGGCCGGTAGTATGTAGGAAGTTACATAGTCGTGTGATAGTCTCGTCTTTATTTAGCAGTTATTTTAATTAGCTTGCAATTTTTTAAGCTATTACACTTCATGGGTATGAGGAACAGGGTGTAAAGTTCACTCATACTCAATGGAAAAGGGAGGATCCTCCGACCAGACGGGTGTTGTGTCTGGCGGGCAATTGCCCAAGGATTGATGTCGGATAGTCTTATTATGTTAATCGCTCGGTAAACTCTTATACCGCGATGTAGGACTTCTGACGTCAGGTTTTTGATGCTTAGTTCATATGTGGCGGAGTAGATGCCGCCACAACACTTTTTATAACATTGATTGCACTATTTGCAAACAATATTTTTTAGAGTTTAAAATATTAAAAAAATTCATCAACCCTATTCAAAAGTGCCTTTAATTGGTTTAATTGAAATAAATGGTTTGAGTTTAACATGAAATTCTATCAAACTATGTACTAATAATTAAAAGAGATTGAAAATAATCTTAATCGTTTGACGTCTCACATTTTGTAGTTCGATAACTTTAACATTACGCGAATAATGTTTACAAAACATTGTCTCGTTACTCATAAGTCATAATAAACTGTAGTTTACCAGTTGTGATAAGTTTATAATCTATGGTACTGACGCAAGGTTAAATAACATCGTCTCTTTATCGGCCAGTGGGTCCTTACTGCTGAACTTAGGCTTTCCAAATCACTGAGCGCCTTGAGTTCTGAGTTGAGCTCCACGATTACTGACTAAAGCTTGCACTGACTGGACAGGTCCACTCAAATCTGTGTGGTTCTTTCCTCACAAGACCAGACGCGTATCTACATGGTCCTCATATATGGCCTGACCAAGATGGTGTCTGGACTTTAAAAGGGACTGTGATCTCTGAGTTTGTTTCGGCCTTTTGTTCTCAGAGTAGTCAGATAAGAAACGCCGACCTCTTCTAGTTTAAAAAAATGTGATTGACATGTTTTTTTTGTTATCCACAACGGGGAAGCTCTTGGCCTGAATCTCACCTGATGGTAAGTGATGATCAGGCCGAAGGTGGAAGCGAGCTTCACCCGGAATCCTCTACCACAGAGTGTTTTTAAAAGTGTTTGTATAAACCTACTTACAGAAAATAAATGATTTATCATTTGATGTGGCCCATCTTAAACAAGAAAAGTGAACAGTCTCGCTAGCATTTTCTCGACCTAACGCGAGCATGCATTCCGTCATCTGAGACCATATTATGCCGGCACGAAAACAAAATGTGAAACTTACATGTGTTTAGCACAGTCATGTTGCCAATACTAGGTACGTGTAACTATGTAAGCGACTAAAGCCCTTAGGCGGATGATTATTTTATGAAACTTAGTGAATCATACCATACGCTATCATCAGTAAGTATTTAAGGATTTCCCAACAAGGGGTAAAATAAAGCTTAAAATAAAAACATGAATGTGTCATCGAAAAATATCTACCTAGGTACTTATAAAAGTTATAATCTTTCTATGATAAAACATGTATGATGTTGAAGTATTAAAAAGATAAGTCAACAATCTCATATTGATTTTTACATACGCACGCAAGGTTCAATCAAAATGAGGACCATGTGAGCAATATGTTGGTGATACTCAATGCCAATCACCAATCATACATTTTCAAGGTCGTCAGTAGGTACATTTAAAAGGAGGTCTTATAGACGGGGAGATAGAATTTGTGCAGAATCTATAGCATCTACAACTACTAAATCATCATTATCCGTGCGATGACCATAAATACAGAAACCCGACAACCTTCGAGCAGTAGCCCACCAGACACAACACCCGTCTATTCGGCGGATACTCCCTTTTCTATGGAGGATGAAGAACTTTCCACCATGTTCCTCAAACCTCTACAGTTATACCAATCTGTTATTTTTAAACATGCGTGTACTGTGTATTTGTAAACAGTTGCAAAAAGATGCTGAATTGACACAAAAGGAATTTGCTGACGATTTTTTCCATGTAATTCTTTAGTAGACGTCGGAATAATAACGGTCACATAACATAAACAGGATGTTGTGGCAAGAGACAGTGCATTAAGCAGAGAGGTGTGCTATGCACTCCTTTATCAAAGAGCAAGGAGCAGGTAGCCTTAAAAATGTTGCTAAATAGTAGCAATGTACAGTAATTCGCACGTTCGCAGTGGTAACACTATTACCATGAGTTGGCCTAGCGACTGATTTTGTTACCCCTGACGTGCGGCCCACCGTACTACTATAAGATGACGCTAGATGGGGCGAAGTCTTGTCAGAATGGTGGCAAAGACAAGGTACTCAGATAAAATGTAGTCCTGCAGCAAGATGCCCGACGACATCAGGTAAGTCGTACAAGAAACTAAACTGGAGGCCTATTTGGGAAGTTAACCCTTCTCCGCCTAATGGTCTTGACAAGCGATAAAAGAAAACCGGACATTTTGCGAATCGGACTTTTCTTTTGACCTGATGTTTTGCCAATTAGACGGTCGGCTTCAAGAGCCTCCTAATAATATCACGCTTAAACCGCTATTCAAATTCTTCTAGATAAACGTAACACAAAGGGTACTTTTTATCCAGGTTTATGAAGCAGTTCCTCTGGGATGCGAGGGAAACCGCGAGCAACAGTTATAGTTTAAAAAATAAACTTACACAATCCCCAAGTTTAAAATGCGCCTTGAAGGCCATGTTAGCTTCAACGGAGAGGTCCTTCATAGCCTCTTCCATCTGCTCCTTATCCAAAGACAAGTCCCCTCCATTCTCTATGCCGTTGCACTTCATATCCAGACTGGTCCCAGGAGAAGTTCCCAGGATTATGAACGAGTCGTCGTCCCCGATGTGCAGGCTTGTCGTCATGTTCTTACATCAATCTGGAAAGAAGAACTTGATATCAATTGTGTGAAGAGTGGAAGATATTTGTTGAGGAGTCTATCTATACCAACTAGAACACAGAAGATGGAGACACCTCGGCAGCAGCTGCTAGCGACGGTATTGTCAATTACTCATAAAATCTGACGACCTGTGACAATTTATTCGGACAATTACTGTGACAGCCGAAACTTGGGCTCAGCGCTACTTGTGCGGGTACGAATATTAATAGTACGTATTCTCTGCCGGAGAAGCGGTTCTGTGTTCTGTGGTCTAGAAGGCCGATAATTCTGGTTCATATCGGCGCGAACTATTATGGCAGAATGTCGTGATAGAAGTAAGCAAGAGAATAGAAGGCGTGACCGTTTCACGTAGGCCCCTAAATTTGCACGCCCATCGCCACTCACACAAATCGGGTGCATCAAACGCTTTTTGCCATTTAACCGATCCTGAATGCCTGACACAAGTCCATGTCTTTAAGGCAGCTTTTCGGGCGACTAGTCAGTTCTCCAAATCTACCTATAATTTACCTACCTTCGTCCGGTCTGACATCCTAGTATTTTATATATGAGTCAACTAGAAAGAATCTAAGAAATTGGTGAGTGTGCTAATTTCATACAATAGTGTAACAACCTGTTAATAGATTGTTATTTTAGCAAGTGACACATTTCGCAGTTCAAAGATTGTGTATAAATGACTTCGAGAGCAATCTTCATGAGTCATCGTCATCATCATTATTTCAGCTGAAAGACGTCCATTGCTGGACATTAGCCTCCCCATATGAGTGAACCAGTACCTATATAATCAGCATAATATGCTTAAATATTATACTGTTCTCATTGCTGGGACACCGGCCTCCTCTCGGTGAAAGGGAGTGGGCCGTAATCCACCACGCGGGGCCAGTGCGGGTTGGTAGATGTCAAATGTCTTCGAATTTTTGGTTCTAGGACATGCCGGTTTCCTCACGATGTTTGTCTTCACCGTTTTGAGAGCAGTGGTGATGAAATAATTTAAACAAAGTAAAGCGTCTGGGTTCGAACCTACGACCTACAATTCGTAAGTCACGGCCGTTTCTACTGGGCCACCACTGCTAACCACCGACCGCATAAGTAATTGACCGAAATTGTAGGGGTTTATCCATAGCCTAGACCAAGGCTGGCCTTGAATAGATTTTCTAGGTAAGCAAAATTTCTTAAACTGTGGCGGCGCCGGGCCACCACTACTATTCATTAAGAAAATCTATTCACAAAAAATACAAAATATATGCTTTATTCGTAAATGAAATGAAAAAATCTAATTCAATTTATTTCATGTGAGCTGTGAAGAGGTTTTTCTGATTGTAATTTGTCGATATTTGGTTTTAAATCTGATTTTCATAGTACAATCGAATCCGAAATGTGTTTAGCAGTAAGAGATGTACAATATTTATTTTTAATGTATGAACGAGTTGTAAAGAAGCTGGCCGACTGAAGTGCTGGCGGGCAAATTCAAATGGCTTGGCGGGCCACTGTATGGCCCGCGTGCCTGGGTTTGGCCGGCCTTGGCCTAGACCTATAAGTAAATACCTATTTCCCCTTATTACTAAAAGTTTTCCTTTTAAGGCACGGAATCCAGTCCGATAATCCACGTTTAAAAAAAAACGATAATTGTTACAAGCCACCCAAACCATAATTGATTCTTATTGATAGATACTATAAAAGGAAATCTGTTTTGTTTACCCTATCGTGTTTGCATACCTAACACATGTGACACTATCACAATAGTAAATTGTTATTGTTTTCATTCCAAACTTAAAATAACAAAAAACATGTTGAATGATTATTGATTATGTAGGTATCATTAGAGTGTTTCATTGACCTAGAAGCATATTAACCAACTTGAATTGTTAATAAATGCTATTAGAATTATTCAAATGCTCATACATTTTGAATTAAGAATATTTTCCGTGGAGTTTCTTGCCGATTCTTCTCCATACGTACCTTCTACGCTTTGGAATGGGCCATCTAGCTTCATATTTCTAACTGACCAACTCCTTGACAATTCAAAAGTGCCTGTTATTGGTTTAATTTAAAAAAATAGTAAATAGTTTAAGTTTGAATATACAATTTGTAACACCGAAGTTACCTCCACAAAATGGTCTATTCGAGAATCAGAAATGTTTTTCTTTGGCAATGTCATACAGGTAAAGAATATTGGGTGCACTGATGGAAAGGACAACCTAAGCTTTTCAAATTGCCTCAATCCTTTGATTAAGTTGTAGGCGTTTATTAATGTCTTAATACATTATTCTTAAACTTGGTCATTGAACTCATCTTCGTATGACAAAGGAACCAACACTGAAATCACGAGAAAAGAAATCTGTTGTTTCATAGTGAACATAAATGTATGCAGCAGCAAATTTTTTGTTAGTTGTTAAAAAGAACACGGCATTTCGACTCAGCGTCAGTGTGTGCATTGAGCCTCGGGCGATTTCGCGTCAACTGTAATTTCATGTGAGAGAAAGTTGGTTACATAACTGTGGAACTAAAAGTAACAAGTAGAAAGAACCTTAAATAATGACAAATTAAAAGTTTCACATAAAAGTGGGTGACAGACTTACAATGACAATTAATTTAACAGAAATAACAAACAATACAGTCTAATATTATTTCCAGAATAAATGTATTTTTTAACAGGAAATGTTTCTGTCCATGTCCTTTAGAATACTAATGGTATAAAATAAATAAATTACAGACATACATAATGTTGACTGTTATTTAATTCCTGCTACAAAAACGGAATATTAATTTTTGAGTTTATCTTTTACAGGTAGATAACCTAAGCAAAAGTCAAATGTTATATCAATTTATTAAAACAAAAGATGGAGAAACCTACTGCGTAAATATAACCACGTAATTTACATTTTTTTTATTTTTTTTTAAATTGGAAGCAGCCGGCACATTAAAATTATATTGCTATTTATTTGCTTTAATACATTACTTTTCTTTGTAAAAAATAAATAATTGTAATAGTTACTGAGCATTTTTTATCAAATTACTTTTTACTATTTCTGGTAAACTGCTCCTCCAAATAAATAAATATCATTGTATGATATTACAATCTGAAAGTTGTCCTTTTAATTTCATGAGAAAAATGCTTTTGAATATTATGCGTACTGTAAGGTATTTATTTATGATTGTGACCATATCTAGAGAAAAATAATAATTATGTAATAAAATTGCTTCAATGCAGCTAAAGAGCATGATATGGCAGTAAGCATGATATTCATGTAATCAATATAAAATAAAAAACCTAAGTAATTGGAATGCTTAATGCGTACATTGCTCAAATAAGTGTTCTTATCTTTAAATGAATATTTTTTTCTTTCTCTTTCTTTCTTTAATGAATGGTCAAACAATTTCATGATAATAACATCCTGCTGTCCTCGATAAGGAACTCATTGTGTGACATACATAATGTTTAATTATTTTCTATGGTAGTGCTAAATTTTAAATTCATCAAGCAGACCTACTGCTTGGAGAAAAGAAAATATTTATGGAATAAAAATATTCTGTTGTGTTTTCTTGGTATGGGCATATAATGTAGATGTACCTACTGAGACATTGTGGCTTTAAGCTTAAGGGAAATAATACATGGATTGTGTAAAAGATTTACAACCCCCCCCTTCCTTGCCAAGGGGGGGGGGGGGGGGGGTAATTACTGAATTAACTGCTGGTAGAGATGTACAGAAGAAAATGAGTTTTGTGCTGACCCCAAATAAATTGGAAAAAGGGCAGGTGGAGCATAGTAAGTATTTATAAACAATTTAAATAATATGTATGTAATTTCAAAACTGCTTACCAATATCCTGGCTCTACAAGTAGGCTCTGTAGATGTAAGCGATTTAATTTAAAGCAGTTTGTATCTTTGTTTATGACTCAGAGATATCACTGCTAAATTTACTCAATAGTCAATTGAAATTACTCACTTTTTCACCTACTTTTTAAATTGGCAAGTCAGTGGGAGATAAGTTGTGAATTTGCGATAGACATCAAAAAGTTCTAACCTTTGCAACAAGTTATTCTGTCACAAGGGAAGTCCCCCAATACAATGAAATATGATACGCACTTAATGAAAAAGCCGAAAACGCAAATAAGTATCCAATAAATGCTTATGAAATTAAATATCACTAAATAAAAGCACCACCAATCTTTGATTAGCCTGAATACTTGTGACCGAACCACTTAACGCCGTAACTAAAAATAAATTATGAAACTTGTCATAATTTCGCGTGTAGGTAGAAAAATAACACTTACCGGATAATTCGAAGCGATGACAAAACACAGTTGTTGTAGTCATACACAAGTTTGTATTACATGTTATGCAAATTGCACCACCAATTATTTGTTATCGTAGGCACTTTAGCTATCTGAGACGGAAAGTAAATATTTTTTTGATTTTGATAGCGGAGGACGACGAAATTAATTCACAAGACCTTGAGATATTTTGACACTGACAGTTCAAATTTGATGAAAGATGACACTCGTCACATGATTTGCCACAGCAATAATAAAACGTGCTAAAAGATTAAGAAATAAAAACAGGATCAGAATCACCAGAAACCTACGATGTGTATCAAAAAGTTTAATTTCTAAAGTTGAACGGTGAATACATAATATATTATGATTTGATTTGAAAATTACGGTTCTCGGAAAAAACAGCATTATACAGTTTATAAGGTGTGTCTCACCTCTAGACGATAGTAAGAAAAAAACAAAAAAGCTGTCAATGTCAAACTTGTCAATAATGACAATCTCACTCAGTTCACGAGTTGTATCGTTTGTGCAGTGTAGTGTTATTCAAAATTATTTTTCATTATTTTGAGAGAAATGTCGAATGAAAACGCATTGGATTTACACCATGTCCACCAAAGCTTTCAAAGAAGTCTCAAAGAGGAAGACGACGTTGTCATTGAAGCATACATAGACGGTTACAACGAATTAGTAAAGTAAGCTATTTACATTGTTTCCATATGGATTTTAAAATTCTAAGTGCTTAGATAAGATTGGACAAGAGGTTTGCGAGGTCATGTAGCGTAAATTGGCAAGAAATTGTAGAATAAGATTTCGCTATTCTTTGTATTGTATTGATGCATTCAAAGGTGAAAAATGATTTTGCGTTAAACAATGAAGAACACCAGTCTTACCAAGGGGTATCGTGTTACCCCGTAACTGGGTTATGGCGGTCAGGTAGGCAGTCGCTTCATGTAAAATACTGGTATTCAGCTGCATACGGTTAGACTGCAAGCCTACCCCAATTTAGTTGGGAAAAGGCTAGGTAGATTGATTGAATGAAGACAAAACATTTTCTATAGAGTAGTTAGTGTGTCCAGTTTCCTCTTTGACAGGAAGTCGAATACATATTTGGCCAAAAGAAATGTGGATGATATTACATACATGTAAATGCCTATTGAGAGAAATATTATTTTATATTTAAGTTCCCTCCTTAATTTCTTCTATGGTACCTACATTACTAGTTATCCATGAGTCATGTATAATTGCTAAGTACTTAAGATAAATAATTACTTCTAATGAATTTGCATACGTACTTACTGAGTACTTAGAAGAATGTATTAATTAGAACAAAATGTAAGCAGCAATCAGTAGTGTAGTCATGATTAAGATCTTTATGTACTTACTTCAAAAGATCATTTTATTATGTACTTGTGCTTTTAGTTTTTAAACCACATTATTTCTAAAAAATTTGAAAAATATAAAACCCATTAAAGCCATTAATTCATTCACCATGTTCAGAAGAAAAAATCCATACATACAACATGCATTTTTGATGTATATTTTAATATAACATCTTTGTTTTCAGATAAAACGTAAATTAAAAAAAAAAAAACGTTAACTTTTTATTCTGCAATTTTTCAGTATATTTATTTCTTGTACTTAACTGTACTTTCATTTGTTAATGAAGGCCAATTAGCTCAAAACTTATTCATTTCCTTTAGTCTTTTTTGCGTTTTGTTCTCTTTACCTTTTTATCAGAATAAATTGCACATTTCGAAAGTCCTGCTTTCTAAGTGTTGCTTCTGTATTTTCGAAAGTTTTTGCTCGGCTCCTACGGTTCATATCCTGATGTTAAATACCTTTCCTCAAGAATTGAGCTATCAAATGCAATAAGAATTTTTGTAATCCTACTGGTAGTTCTCAAGATTAGCATGTTCAAACAAACAAACAAACTCTTCAGCTTTTATATGAGTATCAATTAGAGAAATTAGATCCACTCTATAAAATAACCAAACTCAAATTTTTCAGATTCCTCAATCTAATAGGATCAGTATTCTCATTTGTAAGCAGCGATGTTAGAAGTAAAATTAAAATAATGGAGAAACACAGAGAAGGAGAAGACGCAGTACATTACGATTCTTTTAAGAAAATGATGAAGTTTGAAAAAGAAACAAGCTTGTCTGAAAAGATTGGGTTTGTGTCCGGCTCGAGAACAATGCTACGTTTGCATCGAGGATTGGGTTTGTTCTTTTCTTTATTGTTATCAATGAAAGGGTATTGTATGTAATTGTAATGAGGGTATTGTAACGTTTGATTGTGTTCATTTCATCATTTCTATAAAGCCTTCTCCCCAAACAGACGCCACGCGACTTTAATAATACAATATCTAAGAAACCTTCACGGTAGAACAATTACCAGTGTCGCGCCAGTATGCACGAGCCTTAATTAAATTATATCTGTGCTACAAAATGTTGGTTGTTGAATGTTAAAATTATAGTCCAAATTATGTTGAACTGAGCCAGAAATTCACTTAGGTACTTTTTTTTTTTTTTTTTCATAAAATTAGTAGCTACTTTTGTGTAATAGTCTATAATAGTTATTGCATTTTACGAGCGTGATTCCGAAATTGTAATTTAAACCTTATGGGCTTATGCATAAAAGTCGCATTACTCGCTCTCATACCGCGGCCTATTTAATAGCGATCGTCGCGTCCTCAATTTTTGTCCAGAATCACGCAAATGGAGGCCCATTTGGCGCGAAAAAAAGTGGCATGTGGAAGCGATGATCGCGTATTGGCGCGACGATCGGTTTTGGTTAGGACGCGGCGTCAATATTTTTTCCTATTCTGTATGTTCTTATTTCCAACAGCTTTACCTACTGTTTTGAATAAATTAGTAAAAGGATGACAAATCATGGTAACTACATCATTCATTTAATTAAGTAAAGTGGGTACAAATTTGTGGATTCATTCATTATCCTTAATTGGAAGGTCGGGCTTACCTAGACGTAAATGGCATATTAAATAAATTTGCAGACGTCACGCACATAATATCACTGGGGTTTTTTATGCAAATTGCTAATTTAAAGATTCTCGAAGGTCGCTTTTAAGGTTGCTTTAGACCAAACGAGCGAATTCACCTTCTATTCCTACTATACCAAACTATATTTGTGTAAACAGATACAGAGCATTCTTTTGTTGAATAAAATTGAATTGTCTCTTTGTAAATGAAAGGACGGTAGGTACTTATAAAAAAAAAAAAATGTCCGTCTGTCTGAGCAGGAAGCTAATCTCCGAAAAGGCTACACCAGTTTCGACGGGACGCTCACTGGCAGATAGCTGATGATAAAAGAAGTAACTTAGGCTACTTTTATTTATTTAGAAAAAGAATTACTACGAGGGCGAGTTCGCGCGTTAGGTCTAAGGCCACCTTTAGACTCGCTATTCTAGAGTTCGTCGTAAGTCGTAACTAAAGTCCTGCCTCTTATCTTCAGTCAATCAAGCTGATGATATTTAGCATAAATACTATGGAATCAATGATGTTTAATTCAGATATGAAACGCCGACCTCATCTAGCTTAATTCTAATATTTTTTTAATTATGTAAAAGTGATTCCGATATCCTATTTACAGATTATACAATTTCATTTCATTTTATAATTCAATTCAATTAAGTAAAAATTTCTTTTTTCAATTTTTTCATTTGGCCACAATGTTGCAATGGCAGTAGTGATCATAGTTATTTTATTTACACTGCATGGGTCGTATTTTTACAGCGTTGATTTATATTTATAATCCTTGCGTTATTTCTTTAAAATACTTACTTCTTCACTGGGGTGATGACGCCCTATAGAGAAGTACCTATGGAAGAAAAAGACATGTTGCGCCGACCACAAATAAATTGGTATTAGTGCAGGACAATGATCATCATGATTTACTGCTAGGTACAAAACAGTTTCACGGCTGAGGGCACGGTAACACGGTTGGTGCAGTGGCTAAGCGATGCGATGCGATGTGTAGGTATCGTGGGGTGGATCCCCGCACGGAAAGAAAATTATTGAATGGCTTACAGATAGCTATTTCGGTTCTGAGTGCTTAAACTGATATCACGTGTGTAATTTAGTCATCATCTTCATTTATTTACTCAATTATTATTAATTTTTTTTAACATATCCCCACACTAGGAATTTCTCCTGTATCGTGGGTGCGTTTACAAACTGACATACACAAACAGCCAGACCCGGAACAACTACATGTAGGTCATACAAATATTTGTTCCGTGCGGGAATCGAACCCGCGTCACGCAGCACAGCAGTCAATCGCTTAACCACTAAGCCAACCGTGCCGTTGAATTACAATTATAACTTATTAATCATTCAGTAGAAGTTTTAATACTCCATCCGTCTTTACGATAACGATGACATTAACTTCCATTTGCACACACATAGCACCTCACTTCGTACGTAACGCAAGCATTTGTTTTTCAGACTTCATACGTTTGTTCCTGAAGCGTCTGAGCGAGGCTGAGGAGACTATGAACACTTGTACCACATGCCAGGGCTCTTATAACGAGACCCTGGCGAATTTCCACCCCTGGTATATTAGAAAAGCAGCTACATTGGCCATGCATGCATTGCCATCGAGACCAGATCTATTGAAAAAGGTAGATTTTAAAATTTATTTGTAACTACTTCGAATTTCTAGTATTGGAGGTCGTAAGCCTGACTGCCGGGGTCCTAGGTTCGATCCTCGGTGCTAATTGCTATTGCTAAAAGATTTATCGAAATGTGGGTTAATATGTAGACTACGGGAGCCTACTGTACCGGGACGTAAACCACGTTTCTTGTATGGGGACCTCTTTAAATATTAACTTTATTACTTTTTTATTATTTGTTGTTATAGCGGCAATAGAAATTTTTTTTTTTTGAAAATTTCAACTCTACCTATTACGGTTCATAAGACACAGCCCGCTGACAGACAGACGAACAGCGATGTCTTAGGAATAGGGTTCCGTTTGGCACCGTTCGGGTACGGAACCCTAAAAACACTGAATAGGTTTTTGTTCGTTCATTATTATCAAACCTGACAATTGGACTTATCCCTGCCTGACTTCAAACAAGGTCGTCGAAATAAAGCCTTGAGATTGAAATCAATACAGTGTTACAATTGGGCCAATTTGTGAGGCCAATAAATACTACTCGTTATAATAATTGTAGCAATCACTGACATGGCTGTGATAACAGTTTAGTTAATTAATAATGCATACTACTCCTAGTCTGTCGTTGTTAGTTAGTATTAGTACATATTAAGTCTTATAGTACCTATTTATAGTACATTACCATAAAGTAGTATTTGTAGTAAGTCTGACAACCAGTCTTAACAAGGGGTATCGTATTACCCAGTTACTGGGTTGTGGAGGTCAGATAGGCAGTCGCTCCATGTAAAATACTGGTATTCAGCTGCATCCGGTTAGTTATAGTTGGGAAAAGGCTAGGTAGATTGATTGAGTATTGATAGTACCAGTAGTCCCAGACTGTAGGTATACAAAGTCAAATCGAATGAGCTAGCGAAACTCCACAGAGCGTGATAGGTAAACACGACAAAATAAAAAAGATTTGATGATTTTTTTATGGGTTGTATTTTTGTTACTTGAAGTATGAATTCTTTAGAATTAAAATTGAGTGTTATTATTAGTTCTGGTTCTTATTTTATTTAACTTATTATAGTTTATTCAATATGTTTGGCGGTACCGATTTGACGATTGATAAGCGTACCGGATGATTGGTAAGCGTACCGGACGATTGGTGCGCCGCGCCTCTTTTATTGATGACTTGTCGGGTATAAGATCTCTTACTGTGTATTAATTGGCTTCATGTTTCTTATTCCGTATTTTTATTGTATTTATGTAAAGCTGTTGGTTTTCCATGTGATAAATAAGTAAATTTTGTTTTTGTTTTATCGTGCTTAGATACCGGTACGCATCACGTTTGTGAAGTTTACACAAAAAAAACCCAGATATTTCTACTTTACTGCGGTCCTGCGGAGTTTCGTTAGCTAGTTTAATTTGACCCGTCACTCCAAAATGGCGATGATTGTAGTCACGCCACTTAATATTGTCATGTAACTGTACGATTTCGATTTGTATCTTATCGTGAGTGTTATTATGACGTTCGGTTCTTCCACCATTTGACTCTTGTATTCGCTTCATTTGATCTGTTCCGATAACACAGGCTTGAAAGAAAGAAAATAAAGAAATAATAAAGTTTATATGGACACAGTTCGTGAAACAAATACAAAAAACAAAATAAAAAATGATGTTTTACAACAATAGATTGATTCATTGCTTATTTTATGCGTCAAGTGTGCATTTTTAATGTGCTGCATCTGATAAATTTAGTTGTTAGACAAATATTTCTAAAAAGCTGTTGCTCGCGACTCCACCTACGATACACCTTCATATTAATCATTTTAGGGTTCCGTAAAAAAAATATCACTAACGGGAAGCTACATTATCACTGAGTGTCATAGCTACCTATGTTCTCAATAACATCCTGAAAACTATTACTGATAAGTGGGACAGCCCCATACCTTATTGGGATATTGGATACACCTAGTAATGAATAGAACACTAGTTTGTAATTCGTGCGTATACTATCCAAATGTACCATAGGTATGGGTCCGAAAGTTTTATATATTTTTTTATATTAAAAATATATTTATATGACAACGTCTCCTTTACAGTCGAAGCGTCTAGTACAGTACCTATGCATCTTGTGATTATGCACGACAAAGTATTTATATCAAACTAGATATTCTATTATGTATGTGTGTGTGTGTGTTCTGTTACCTATTAACGTCATAATAGATAAGTATGCACTAAGCAGGCAATGTGTTTTCACACTATCAATGCTGCTATAATGTGAGTTATCACATTTATCACGTTTAGGTAGAGTAACTATGATAATTGAACGCGTCAGTGAATTGTTATCCTTTGTTGTTTGTATAATCTTGACTGCGGACAATCATTGTTACCGACGTTAGGGCCGGTCTTCACCAAAGAGGGGAGGAGGAAAAAAAATCTAGAGCTATAGTGTTTGTTGCATTCTTTTTTAATCTCTGATCTCTCCGCTTAGCTGCAATGCCATAAGTTATTGGTGATTTACGAAAGATCTCTGATCTCCGCTTTGGTGGAAAGTGGAAATTCCACCAGTTTCCACTGTTGGTTCTCACAATTGCGTTACTTAGACTTTCAATTACTATCTGACTGAATGATTTTGAAGGATATTGCTAATACATTGCTTCATATGTTCGAAAATGTGTCTGCTCAACAACGTAAATAACGCAATGAATGTTGTTGAGCTGTCGAAATGAAAACCATTGCTACTGTTAGTAATTACCCGGCTGTTCTGCAAGTCATCTGCAAGTAGGTATGTCAAGCCATGTTTTTGAAGTATTAAGGCGCTAAACATAGCAACTGCCCGAGGCGCGCTCTCTGGGCGCTGCGTATCGAACGCTAACAAGAACGGAGCGACGCCTGAAGCCGGGTCTGCTGCGCCATGTTTTAAAAACATGAAACATCAAACACGAACCAATCAGGCATCCGCAAATCGCTTCGTGTTTGATGTTTCATGTTTTTAAAACATTAAAACATGGCGCAGCGGACCCGACTTGAGACGCTTCCTATTCTTCGTCACAGACAATTGTTTATACAATTCCACTGAGCGCACGGAACGCGTCGCCCGGAGCGCGCCTCGGGCGCTTGCTATGTTTAGGCCCTTATATTGTTATACATTGCTCTTGAGATGACAATACGACAATAAATGAAAACACTGACAATAGGTACTATCGCAGACAGTTTTCCGTCTTGTGTAAAACTTTCACCCACTTTCACAATCATAACTATATATTTAATATTATAAATGCGAAAGTGAGGTTTTTTGTTACGCTTTCACGCTAAAACAGCTCAACAGATTTGGATGAAATTTGGTACATGGGTAGACCATGACCTGGGTTAGGACATAAGATACTTGTTATCCTGATATTCCAACGGGATCAAGACTTATACGGGTGAAACCGCGGGGCGCAGCTAGTTATGTACATTTTCTCTTTGTTACAGATCTTCGGCTCAGACGAAAGCCTAACAGCAGCGTTAGCCATCTTGCCACAAACGTTATCATCCTGTGACGAAGTATACAAGCGTGTAGAACAGCTGTACACCGACTTCGACTTCCACGGACTTCCTTAACGTGTCGTGAGACTTTTAATTAAATAGAAAATTGTTATAGCTGTCTTTGATGGCGGGAGTAGTCTTGCAGCGCTCATGAATTATTCTATATACGGTAACGCTTTGTGATAAACGGCTTTAAGGGATCTAGAGAAGCGATCGTACTACGTTGCGATATGGGGTCATCTATAAATTACATCAAACGAATTTCATAATTTTTGGACCCTCCTCACCTTGTCACCGCTAATCATATTAGTGCGAATCCCCCTCTCCTGATGTGACGTCATATATTCTGCAATCTTCTATATAATAAAAATCAAATGCTGTTAGTTGGTAAGCACATCACTTGAGAACTGCTGGTTCGATTTGGCAATTTTTGATAATAAATAAAAAATGTTTGTAATATTCCGAATTTCTGACGGAAATAAAAATTGGAAAAAAATCCCGGAATTATTCAAACTTGGGAATGAATGTCCTTTTTTGTATAAATTATTGAAATTTGGACAGGACAAAGTCGGGTCAGCTAGTCTTAAATAAAATGTCTATTGAGAGTTGGTAATATTTCAAGTTTTTCGTTAGAGTTTACAGTTTTAGATTTATACATGTGTCGTCACGCATATGACTCGTCCCCCTCCTTGTACCACTTTGTCGACCGCTTTGCCGCTGAGTAGGTTCAATCAACAAAGCTTCTTTGCAGTCTAAACTTCTAAGCGATCTGCTGTTGCTCGAAATTGAATCGAGTATTTGTTTTAGCTTTCTTGTTACGATAATTAAAAATGCTGGGTCCAAGTCTTATATCGACTTTATTACTTTGAGTTTTAACATAAAAAACGTCACTTATAAACGCTTTTATCATCCCCATATCTCTGTTTTGATACAGACCAAATTATTTTTATGCATAGCGTTATAATCCGGTGTTGTCTGTTCGCAACTTAATTTAAAGGAAATTTCGAAATTAATTTTTTAATGGACCTCTGATAATGGTCTAGAAATTAAAAAAATTGTTCTTAGTTAGATGGTGTTCTGTAATTTATGCAATGGAAAAAAGGCATGAGTATATGTATGTATGCATGTGCATTCTTAGTCCATTTTGTAATGATTTGCATCACACAATAATGCCTCGTGCAGACTGGCGTGGCGGGCTTAATGCTTCAAGTTGCATGGTGGCTGAATGGCTAAGTAGCTTATCAGCAAGTTAAATTATAGATAGTTTTCGATTGATAAAGCGTGTAGTGCCTAGCAGTAGTACACACCGAGTTTTCTAACACTCGTTGTATCATAATAAACGTCTTTGTGGTCTTGTGGTTAGACCATCTGTTTCAGACCCAGAGCTGGGTTCGATTCCCAGTGGGGGAAAAATGTTCTGCTCTTTTTGGTTGAGGGTAGGGCTTGTTCTAAGTCCGCCTGGTGAAAATGTCCTCCAGACCAAATTTCGGCCATGGCGACCAATCGCAGCGGAGACGAGCATTAGCTACGGGAGAAATTATAGTGCACTAGTGTATGCGCAGACGCAGGTGCACTCTCTCTTCCCTTACTCTCAAAGTCCGATGGGACGGCAATCCGACACGACCGGAGAGAGAACAATGTATAAAAATTGTACGAAAGTGATGTAGGATTTTAGCAATGCGTTGCGTTGCGGCGCGGCCTGCCTCTATCTGCGTTAGCCTATGTGTCATGCAAATCACTATAAAATTAACATAGTATCACATTAGTACAGATGGTTTACTCCGCAAAATCATTTAAATAAAAAGCGACTCTTGCTATGACACAATAAAGTGCAATTTAGGTCGCACAGCACTAATTCCTACACTAATACCTACAGTTATATTCACCTAGAAGTTGCCTCTCTTTCTATCGCGTAACTCTTATATCTTCTCACTACGTTACGCTCACTGAATTGGCCCGACAAGACGAGCCCGCCGCGTATTTGTAGCTTCATACCTAAAATGCGGAGTACGCCTTCTGTACTATTCTGTGGTAGTATAAACACAGGTGCTTAGCTATAAAAACACTGTATTTAAGCATAAAGTGATGGTAAATTGCCTATCTCACAGAGGCCATATTGTTAACTAACCAATAGTTGTGTTAAAATATGATCTCAGAAATAACAAGTACTAAAATAGGCATAATGTTTTGGTTAGTAAGATACGGGGCTGATTCTCTTGTTCACCAACTAAACACAAAAAAGTTTTCTACATTCTTACTTCAGGCACATTTTCTGATTTTACTCAGTAATTATTCTATACTCCATTTACAATAAGACCGATTTTGACTTCTATTCCGTAGGCATAAGGATGTCATTACAGGCAAAAACGTGATTATAATACCAACAGTGTACTGCAGCTGCAATTTGTCATACCACCAACGCAATGGAAGTCAAAATCGGTTCTGTCTGTAAAAAAGCTTTGATATGCAATTTTGTCGGCGTCATGTGAACATGGAATGAAACAAAAATGTCACTCAAGTGTAGCGTCTGATATCTTCTTTCTCAAGACCTTTAGGTCAGATCTATTTTTTTCTAATTCCTGTAATAGCCTCAGTTGAGTTGGTTCACGACAGAATCGGCGTCAATGTATTATCGGCGTCAATCGGAAATAATGTAAATAACACAATGCAGACTTTATCTAAATCAATGCATTTAAATAGAAAAGCAATGTAAGCTTACCCTAGTTAATTGCTTCTTAGTTATTAATACTAGTGCTTCGAAATATATAAAATTAAGCCTAATTTAGACGATGCGATTTAATTGCACAATAAGAGTAAAAATTGCAAGTAATTTAAGTCATTTGTTCCTTCAATTTTATTGCATGCCACATGCAAGTAACTTGCATCGTGTAAATGGGATTTTATAAGTGAAAATCAGTCAGTAATGTTTGTTGCTGGGCGCTGACATTAATGTAATTTTCACATTTTAAGAACAACTTATTTATTTCAGTATTTATGAGTACGTAGAAAATAAAAAAGAGATCCACATACTTATTATAATTTAAAACAAATCTGATATTGTAATGGTTTGTTACACACTGACGAACGAAATCTGTAAAATATTTCACTAATTTTATTGTGATTTAGTTTTAAAACATAGCTTAAGTTTGAAAATAATGCCATTTACTTATTTAATACAAGCTAGCAACGAAAGATCTATGTATTGACTTACTTTAAAATTAACATAATTATTTGAGCACCTATATTGAATATTTTTATAGTTTATACTTTTTTATAAAGTAGAAAGTAGTGTTTTTTTTTAATCTATATTAGTCACCACTACAAACGAAATTGGATATATGAATTTTAGAATTAATTGGTAGCACCTTAGCACTACCACCGAGGCGAGTATAGTTTGACCGCTGTACCACGTCTTAGGAATGGGTGGCGAGGCGGGGGGCAGCGTTGACAATGAGCGGCCTGCACTGCCCCTCGTCTCACCGTCTCGGTCAAACTACACTAGTATCATGAAATACTAAATTAATCCGTTATGTAATTACTACCTAAGTACTCCTATACGAAAATAAAGTTTATGTAAAGTTATAAAGGATGTATCAGAAAGGTGTGGTCAAATTTAAGGGTGTGTACTGCCATTCAAACTCAACAACTTTCTCCATGGGACCAACATTGTTATCGCAAAAAAATATCAACCGATCAGTCCCCATATATTTGGGTCAATTAAGGGTCTATAGGACCTCAAATTGCTTAGCAAGATCCGCCGTTATATTGAAACTACTGCAGCATTAATTTTGAAATAAATATATGTTAAAGTTGAGGATTAATGTTAAGTACTATGTTAGCCGAAAACACGATTTCATAAAAATTTCTCGATAAAAAAAATATCCAAAGTTACCTCCAAAACGAACAATAAACCGCTGCTATTCAAAAAATACTTCAAATTAGATCATGAAACTTTGCATACTAACTGAACTAACTATAAAGCAGCGACTATGCTTTTTTTTTTTTATTACCATTATTTTAGCCGTAAAAATCCATTACCTAAACTATTGCCGCTTTGGAGCCGCCTCCGTCTCGCTCGCACTCAGTCCGCGAGTAGTTTGGTGCGAGCGAGATAAACACCTGAGGTTGTGTGGGCTCTTGAAGTTTTGTAGGGGAAAACTGTTTTTTTTTTGCAATTACAATGTTGGTTGAAGACAATATGACAATATTTACTATATTACAATAGGTAGCAGCCTAAAAAGCTCGATGTGTCATATTTACACCCGGGTACTGTTATGTAGCGCGCGCAAAGAGCTCAATTGTAACTATTGCTCATTCAACAATATTTGTAGCTTTTGATAACAGCTAGTTGTTTTGGAATTAAATGTATTTCGACGTAAACATAATCGGTAACAAACTAATAAAGATTAGAAAGATTTAAATTATAATCATGCTTTTTGAGTGCAGTGTAATTTGCCATTAAGATTTAAGATGCCGCATTTAGACGCCTGCATACTTCTCTTTGAGCAACTGTATATATTTCTTGACCATTTATATTGCATTATAAACAATATTATACTTAAAAACAATATTTTATAAGCTCATACAAAAGTTATATTTTATAGTCAATAAGAATGAAGAAATAAACGAAATAATCATGTTTTTATTTTTTCATTTAACACTCCATAAAACTATGGAAAAATCATGTAATTTTTATCACCGCAATGCTTATTTGCATACCTAAAGTTCCTTTTATTTTCTGAACGCGATCAGCACATCTAGTTCAACAGCTGTCAGTGTCATTATTGTTGTGGACTATGGACACAGACGGACAGCTCTTGACCTCAGTTTAGATTTGTTGATCGCGTTCAGTTACATTGGTGAAGTTGGCAACTAATAATTTCGCTTTCGGTATTTAAAAAATATTAATTTAAAATATGTAAGTGTTAGAATTTATTGTGAAATTGTATCTACATAATCATGTTATCTATGTGTAAAATAACTTAAATTGTTCATAAGAGAAAAAATATTATAGTCGTTTTCATGTCACGAGCTCGCGTCAATCATTGTAATTTGAACCTTATGACAATGTGAACAAGTGCTGGTGATATGCAACTGGTACTATAGACTCATATTATAATTTATTACCTACCTAAGTACTATTTTTTGTTAGAAATATAATATAATATAGAAATTCACAATCACAATAATTATATTCTAACAAATTCGCCTGTAATTTTGACCTCAAGTACTGTATGCTTTATACATTCCCAAATCATTCCTAGTATAGGAAAGAGTTTTATAACTTTTTGTAACAACGTTTTGATGAATAAAATGTTTTTGCAGAACATTTTGCATTTTTATTGCAAAAGCGTTTGCTTCTCGTGGTGAGTACCTACTTACCTACCAGCCAATATGATACACATGTATTAATACTTTTTTTAAAGATTTTACTTAAAAAAATACAATTTGTGAAAAAATAAATAAATTCGGTCGAAAATTCTTCTTCTTTCTGAGTTTCTTTCTCTTTTTGAGTTTGTTAAAAAAAAAATAGTAGATTTAGTTTGGGTCATGTAAGGTTGCCAATCTGAAATTCCGATAGGTTTGATTGATGTAACAATTTTTAAAAAAGGTCACGGTAAGTTATAGTATAAGTTATACAACTCGAAAAATGAATTCCGTGATACTTATTGTTAGTTAAACTAAACTAAACTTCTACCTAAGCCTTGGGGGCAATAAAGGAGGGATGTTATGATGTAATAAAAAAAACAGAGCATTATCAATCAACCTATAGCAGTCCATTGCTGTCCATAGGTCTTACCCAAGCTACGCCACAACACCCTGTCCTCCGTCTTCCAGATCCGGTCTGTCCCTCTATGCTACTTTGTTAAGGTCGTCGGTCCATCGTCGCTGGCAGGCGTCCCACACTACGCTTGCCTATATGCGGTCTTCCACTCCAGGACCCGTCTGTTGCCGGGGTTGCGGGAAAGTCCGAAAGGGATACCGTCGCCCCTGGCAACACAGGCGACTGAAGGAACACGGGTGGGTTTTAGTCGGCAAGAGTCTGACACGCCCTCCCGCCCAGGGCGGGAGAAGATATTTGTTTTTAAAATTTCCCACCCGAAAAAAAAAGTACCCGTCTGTTCTACCCACCTTCGGTCCTTCGACAAACATGGCCAGCCCACTGTCACTTCAGCTTTATACCTTATGGTGGATGCTCCAAAGTACCCCGCGAAATTCAAATTTTCTTACGTTTTTTGCAATTTACAGGTCAGTGTCAGGTTGTATGTTGATTAAAATATGGTTCGCGAACGTAACAAATATGGCTTTACAGAATTACAATAATTAGAATCAGCAATACAACTCCTTAAGTTAGAATAATCCTCTAATATCATGATTTCACGAAATAGACACAGATATTTGGATTTCGCGGGCTACCTCGGAGCATCCACCTTAACAGTGCATTATAGGACTATAGTTACAAAAGAAACAACAATATTGCTATTATAAATATCGCAATTTATTCGCTGCATTCTTATTTGTTTATACAACGCAAAACAACAATAAGTACAGTAGAACAAGTGAACAACAATATAAAATTACATGTTATATTAACTTATTTATTCACATTTCGGACACCTCTATAAAGGTAGGTACTTTTCGACTCCGAATGGACGTTGTTACAATTTCTATCGTGGCGATATTATCGTGGACGTTCAAGGCATCACGAACACAGGGAAGTAAAATTTATGGAAATATATGAAGCCGCTTTTTAATTTCCGTCCACCATAACGTTATAACGTGCTCCCTTCAAAATGGTTGAGCTGAATGGTGCTAATCCATGCGTCATGTTCGTGAACGGGCGCCGTCAGTTGGGGCTGGTCATCTCTTAGCTGCCATGGCTTATTTGTAATTTTTGAATTGTTTTTATTTTTACTTTTATGTACGGACGCTTTTTTATGCACGTCTTTCTACATAGTTCTCACATGTCTAAGTAATTTCAACATGAATGATGTAACCAATTTTTGTAACAATTTATTTGATTTAAAAGAGTGTCCGTGGAGTTTCTTGCCCGTTCTTCTCCATAGGTACCTACTACGCTTTGGAATGGGCAACTAGCTTCATATTTTTCTGACTGACTGACTCCTTGACAATTCAAAAGTGCCTGTAATTGGTTTAATTGAAATAAATGCTTTGAGTTTGAGTTTGTGCACGTCATCATCATTTCAGCCGATAGAAGTCCAGCAGCGGTCGTCACTTTTGACCAGTTCTGTGTTTCCCGCATCCAGCGGACTCCTACGGCCTTCACAAGGTCATCGGTGTCACGAAAAGTGCACGTATTGCCATGGGTACATTTTGTGGAGGTCAACGTCCACGATAATATCGTGACGTTCGAAATTATAAAGACGCACATTAGTGGCTTAAAATTAACGAAGAAATTACATTAAGAATCCTTTAATCGCAGAAACATACGCTGTAATTGAGATGGTCCGGTACAATGTGTAGTAACAATAATAGACGCTGAAATAACCAATTAGGCTAAGCGCAGACTCAAAGAAGTGCAGATCAGAAAAATTAAACTTTACTGTCAGTTCCATAAATGGATCATTGTTGTCTATGAAAATAAATACTTTGATTTAATTTAATAAAAAGCAAATTTGTAGAAATACATGTCATTCAAGTCATGACATCTAACGGCTTCACTGGGCATACACGAGCCTGCTCATGCGATTTTGTTTGCTATGAGACATATAGGTATAATATTCAATATCATCAGAAATTTATTCCACTTTGAGCTCTTCTTGGTCTGCACAGACAACAAATTAGCGCTAACAAATAAAAAAAATGCAAAATAAAATAACAATAATTTTACTAATAATATTTTTTTCGTTTCAATCATAATAAACATGGAAAGCCATACAAGCTATATTAATAAAACAATTTTGGTAATACCAACTGTTTTGGTCGACTAAATAAATATTGTTTAATTAAATCACCTTAATTTAAATAAATAGTCAACCGCAAGTTGTACACCTAACAATAAATATAAGATGCTTATTTAAATATTTAAAATATTAGTCTACTTAGTGCTAAGGTCTGGTATTCAACCGGATGTAGACCAGCTTATGGATTTAGCCAGGGTTTAATCCTTCCTTTTTTTGTAATAATCTGTGTAACTGGAGGTCTCATATTTAGTATTCGTCGTAATCGATTAAGACTAATCTGTTTCATTTTGACAGTTCTACAACAATCATTGCGTTATTTACGTTGTTGAGCAGATTTTTTTTCGAACTTATGAAGCAATGGAATGAACCAATCTGTTTCGAAACGATTCAGATTGTTATTGATCGTGTATCACGGAATTAATGTTAGTTAGTTTCGTTAACAAAAATGCTTTTATTGGCATTGCAGCAGAAAAACTATAAAAACAGAAAAAATGATTATAATGCCAAAAGGGCCTCAGCTCAGAATAACGTCACATGATAACACAAAGTAAGTGTGACACACCTTTTTTACTCTGATTTTCAGCTGCAACCCACGAGTGTCATACGCTAGAATAATAAACACAGGAAAGTGTGTCCGTTTCAACCAATTAAGAAGTTATGGCTAAACAAAAGCTCAGCACTGTAGACCTAGTCTGAATAAATAAAAAATAATTAATGATGTCCTATCCGGTTTTCGTTCCTTATTTGGACTGTTTGGTTACCTTCTCTGGAAAATTCACATTTCAGATCACACAGGGATGATGATAACTGATGATCAGGGACCACATACCTTTATAAATTACGGTACAGATATCGAAGAACCTTGGTTACTTCTACTACTAAGGTTACCGCTATCTGGGTAACCAAGAAGAAGATACATGTTTACTCTTTTAGGTTACCGTTTTAATACCGGTTACACACACAGGCGATGTAATGTAATGCGCCATTTGACTAATGCCGACGGCACGTGTAAGATAGAGGTAATTTTTAGTTCGGTTACCGGCATTAATACTGGTTGAATTCAATTTTAGGTACCTTTTAAAAATACCTGTAAAAAACTGTAAGTCTTGTAACCGAAAAATACCGGTATCGGTCCCGGCTGATGATGGATTTCTCTAGTTTCTTTGGTCCATTATTAATTAAAATAATATTAATCCTGTCTAAATCCTCTGTTGAGGAATACACCCGGTTCTCAATATCACAATGTTGCAATATAATTTTAACATACATTCTTTAAAATTTGTATTAATCAAGCTAAGCATATACTTTACATATAATATAATCTCTTAACATTACCAATGAATAACTGAGAAAAAATCTAGCAAATTTTCTAAAACTATGTAAAGTCAGGGACATTAATTATTAAGCAGATTGACTACCAACTTCAATTCTCTGTACATTCCAATCACAACTGTCATTCTTTGACAGTTATATGAAATGGATGTTAATTTGCTGAACAAATAATTCCCCTGGCGGTAGATTGGGAAACAGCAAAACGGTAATGTAAATAACTACATGTAAACGTGTTTTATATAAACTCTATTTACTATTAATTTAATACAATATTGCTTTTTAAAACAGGTCACTAATTAAAAATGGAGCTTTAAATCCCTTATATTAGAACTCAAAATTGCTAAAATGCGCTAGAATTTACTACTGTTTGCAGATCCAGTTTTGAAATTGGTCAAGGCACAATATTATGGAAAGCATTTAAATCCTTCTTCAATTAAAGTACACACGGCAAAATAGCTAAGCATGCAGGCAAACATACTAATAAACGCCAAGACTCGTAAAAGTCGCGGTCATTAATCTCGCTCCCACGTTGTCTCCTTGACAATTCAAAAGTGCCTGTAAATGGTTTAATTGAAATAAATGATTTTGAGTTTGAGTTTATGACCGCGGCTGCGGCTGCTGTAAAAGTGTTTATAACTGACCCGTTCATATGAACAATTTGCCTGTATACTTATCGATTTTGCAGTTAGTACTAGACACATAATTTGTCATTGTAACTCAAGATCACTTATAAACACAGCCTGGCTCTTGCGCTTACACACTCTGCCTAACCTTTGCATAATTTACATAACATCACGCCTTGTTTCCTCGACGGGTTGGGCAGAAGTGTACCTATATAGTACACCCACAATTCGCCAGTTATGTTTTAAGTCCCATGTAATAGGGGGCGAGCCTATTGCCATCAACCGAACATATTATGTTTTTTGCAATAATTTCATAGATTTAGATTACTTGATTTTTGCTGTGTGTAAATTTTGTATAGTGCACTTAATTGAACATTATTGAGCGTCATCATAGTCCTCAGACTACCGGCTTTTTCTAAAACTAATTGTTTTCTACTGTTTTTTAGCGTACTTTTAGTCGTACTTAGTCAAAACCCATTTTTCTGTCATCTTATATTATTATAAAAAAATATTGTTTTTAGGGAATAATTTTCTAGACATTTTATAAAAAATGCTATAATTTCAAGAAAGTATTTTGTTGAGATAGTGCCAGCCATGAAGACGCGCCCCACTCCGCTCCGCTCAATACTAAAGTATAGTTTACAGTACAGTAATCGCGGAGAGGGGCGCGTCTTCGTGGATGGCCGAGCCAGATTATATTACACAGCACACGCTAATAACTGTATTGGAACACACGATTGAGTATAAAACTTTGATTTGGAATATTATATGATTATGATCAACAAAAGACAAGTTGTATTGACAGATGGTGCTACTGTTATCTTGCACTTAACAACTAAATAATATGCGTCTGGGAGAATATGAATAAAATCATCATAATTGAAAAACTTTTTTTTTTTGGCAATAAAATAAAACCAAAAGTAATTTTTAAAAATAAAGGCTTCTCACAAGTGTGTATTAGTGTAGTTCTAGACACAGCTTCCCACCATAGGATAGGCTTCTGGCCAGTAATGCAATAGGCAGTGTAAATAAGACCAGACGAAGTAGCACCATCGTCAAACAGTGGTCTAGGGGCTAGAAACTATGAGCATATAAGGCTGACGCACACTTGGGCGCGGGCCGCACCACAACCACAGAATACGTAATAGTACAAGTATAGAAGATTCACTCCGCAAAATCATTTAAATAAATAGCGACTCTTGCTAAGACACAATAAAGTGCAATTCAGGTCGCACTGAGCTAATTACCTAGTTATATTCACCCAGAAGTTCCCTCTCTTTCTATCGCGTAACTCTTATATCTTCTCACTACGTTACGCTCACAGAATTGGCGCGACAAGACGAGCCCGCCACGTATTTGTAGCTTTATACCTAAAATGTGGAGTGCGCCTGCGCCTGCCACAAAGCAAAAATCTTTCAGCATTTCTTTCGTACATTTTGTATGAACACACTACCGTTTCAAGGGTTCCGTATCCGAAGGGTGCCAAACTCAACCCTATTCGCTGTCCGTCTGTCTGTCAGCGGGCTGAATCTCATGAAAATTAATGGTAAGGTAGACAGTTAAAAAATTTCATATACTATTATGTACAAGAGACTTAATTACTTAATTTATTTATTGGACAGAATACAATTACGCAGCTAATTTAGTATATCGAATTAAGGGTGCGTTTCCACTGAAACGGATCTGGGCGGTGCGGAGCGGAGAAGAGTAGTGAAAAATGGTGTTTCCGAGCATGACGTGTTGCCACGCCGAGCGCTAGACGCTGAGACATGTCGATTTCTTGCAGGGTTTTTGATGAGTCTTTAGGAATAGTTAAGCGGAATAGCTTACTAAATATATCTACATCTATTGTATTTTATAATGGATTTCCACCAAGTCACGCCTGAATCAATTAACTACCAAACTTTTTGTAACTGATCTCACATGAATAAATCTCAAACTGTGCTTAATACAAGTATAAAAGACAAAACTGTGCTGAGAGATACGTAAATAATGCCCGGCTTATATAAAAAAAAAATATTCTATACTCCACTCACAATTATAATTTGAAATAAATATAATTTACAAGATTACGTCAAGTTGCCATCAACTGATCGACTTTACCGACTTATATTACGACGGATAAAAGTGGTTGGACGATTTCTCATTTTTTGGAGATTAAAAATAAACATAACATTAAAATCACCATACATCAAGACTACGTTCCTTCAACCGAAACTCACGACTTTATACTTCCGACTCCCGACATGTCGTACGACTGATCGTGCGACTAGTCGTGGCTGCGGTTAGTCGTGGTCGTGTAGCAAGCGCGTGCCTACACGATGTGTCAAGCCTGTGGCGGTTCGTCTAGTGGATTGGCTCGCGGTAACTCGTCGTTCTGCGACTCTTCGCGCGACTCCGGGAATGTGGCGGAGGAGGAACCGCTGCGACTTGTGGACGTTGATGTAGCGGTTGATGAGTCCCCTGCCTGAGGGCTGTTTGAGTCCCTGGAAATGTTATATTACAGAAATAAGAATGGATCATAAGCTGATGAAAGTAAAAAGTACTGGTAAAAAAAAACTTGAACATTATGTCATCAACAAAACGCTCGCCGCTGACCGATAATACGAAGGGGTCAAGGTACAGAATACATTTCTATGTAATCTGGCATTTCGTGCCTCTTTTTTACCCGACTACGGCGAAGCAAAAAGGAGGATTATGATTTTGACCGGTATGTATGTTCATCTGTTTCCTCATAACTTCTAAACTTCTCATAATAATTTGACTAATGACGTATCGTTGGAAGCGTCTTGATAGTCCACTGGTTAAAAGCTAGGTGACGTCACATTATGAATATAGCGCCCTCTAGAGGACATATAGTCGGGATTTTTTATTTGTCTGTCTGAGATGTCTTGTTTATACCTTTTTAGTTGATTTTTTTGTCGTAGTTGGGTTTTAGTTTTTATACATTTTATTTATACGAGCATTAATCACCACGCTTACTCTGTGTGGTTTGTCTATATCGGAATATTATAAACTAGCTGCTGCCCGCGGCTTCGCCCGCGTGAGTGTCGGAAATTACCCCATACATCCCCATGGGTTTTAAGTATAAATATTGAGTTGCGAGTTAATCGGACAGCGCGTTAAAATTCTTCCATACAAACACTGACACCCCCCAATCCCCCTTTAGGGGGTAATTTAGAAAAACAAAAAACTACAAACTTTATAATTTATTTAGATAACTATTCGTGCGAAGTTTCGTGTTTATTACCTCAAGGAATAAGATTTTTCATACAAACTTTCATCCCTTATTTTACCCCCTTAGGGGTTGAATTTCGAAAAATCCTGATACACGTTATTCTTAATTTTTCGGTTTAAGTATAAATATTGAGTTTCGAGTTAATCGGACAGCGCGTTAAAATTCTTCCATACAAACTTTGACACCCCCCAACCGTAGGATAGGATACTTTTCCGGGATAAAAAGTACCCAGTGTGGTGCCCAGGATATTAAAGAATAATTATACCAAGTTTCATCGTAATCGAACCGGTAGTTTTTGCGTGATACTTGAACAAACAGACAGACAGACAGACAGACAGACAGACCGACAGACAGACAGACAGACAGACAAAAAAAATTTTAATCACACTTTTGGGTTCGGTGTCGGTCTAGTAACACCCCCTGCCATTTATTTTTTTGATATTTTCAATGTACAGAATTTTCACTTCTACAGATTTATTATAAGTATAGATAGATTTAGGTTCCCCCGGATGAAAGAATCTTCTATAAACACATTAGTATAGTAAAGTGTATGTACTAACTTATGAAATCCATTGGTCTGGCACGTGTTGTATGCGCCACAGTGCTGGCACTTCAGTCCTACTACGTGGAACTTTACCGTGGACAGCTGGAACCAAAAAGAAATATTTATGTCTGTAGCATCGTCAGGATTTATTCCATTAGAATCGGACATCATGTGTGCAATGAAAAACACACTGGGTGCGATACACGGCGTTTATTAATATCACTAACACTATATTCACAAATTACAATTAATCACAATAACTGAGCACCAATCGAGTACAGTTTCGGGACGTTTTAACTCCGATGCGATCAGACACTGAATGTCCTCCTCGTCGTAGACTTAAAACATCACGACTCTGTAGAAGCGCGCTTTAGGTGTCGGTAGATCTCGTGATGTCGCCAGTGGCACGCTTGCGATTCGTTTAGCGACCGTCTCCGACATTTACTTGGTGCGTGGGTCATGTGAGAAGTTAGAAATAAAATTAAATAATGAACGCGAATATGTGTTCGTTAAAATAATTTACCTTATGACAGTCCTTGCAAAGTATAGTTGCCTTGTAATCTGCGTATTCTGGCGGCATCGGTGTCGCCGCTACCTCAGAGTCCAAATAGCTCCACAACTGAAAAGGGAAACAACTTAATTTAAACCAAGCTTCAGTACGATATGTGTTAAATCACAATTCCAAATAACGACGATTTTAGTGCACGATTGTTATACTGAACATGTCAACAAACCTTCAGAAATCAATATTCCGGAAGGTTTGTGATTTTATATTCAGCCTATAATCTTCCCTGTCCCTGTCGGGACACAGACCTCCTCTCTGTGAGAGGGAGTGAGCTGTAATCTACCAAGCGGGCCCAATGCGGGTTGGTAGATGTCACATGTCTTCAATTTTTTTGGTTCTGAGACATCCCGGTTTCCTCACGATGTTTTCCTTCACCGTTTTGAGAGCAGTATTTATGAAATAATTTACACAAAGTAAAGAGCCTGTCAGGGTTCGAATCTACGATCAATGAACGAATAAGCTATGATAAATAAAGTAATTCTTGCGTTTCATGGTAAAAAATTGCAAAGTAACATTTGTGATGATCGGAGTTCTTTTTTAATTTGCAATTTAATAACTTCTAAAAAATAAGGGTCCTTGTAGAATGAACTCACATTAGCCATATCAATCATGCTAGTCTGGCACGTGGGACACGCGTAGTGTCCGGAATGCAGCAGCTGTTCAAAGCAGGGCCGGTGCAGCAGGTGTCCGCAGTCCGGGATGTGGCACGGGATGCGGGACGTGTGTATATCTTCGAGACAAACGGGACAGTTCGAGCGGGATACGTTTTCTACACACTGTGGATGGAAAAATTAACATTTTGGTTTATTTTTATGGCAGACTTTTGTGGTACATTTTGACTGTCAAAATAATAAATCTGCCTAGCCTTTCAACTATGTTGGGGTTGAATTTCAGTCTAACCAGATGCAGTTGAATACCAGTGTGGAGTAAACCGGTATTAAACCAAGCAAAGGACTCTAGGCCGACGTCACACCTACGCTATCTACATAATTATGTGCACTCACACAAATGCAAAGCTCAGCTTATATCTCGCGGACTGTAACTCATTTCTGTTCCAAGTAGCCTAAATACCCAAATGACATGGGACTTTGAATGTAAAATAAAATGTTTATAAGTTTATACTGTGTTGCTGCAATTGCAGCTTGCAGATATGAGTTTTACTTCCTGCAATGGAAGCAGAATCTCAACTCTCCTGAATATGAATTTTTGGTTTGGTTGTCTCACCCTGTGGCCGACTTGCTGCAGTTGCACGGGCAGGCACATGTTGCAGCGTTCGCAGTGGAAGAACCGGTCCCTTCCTCCAACGCGGCAGATGCCACAGCCGTCGCAATGGTACTGCCGTTTGTCATCATCGTCGAACAAGTTGCAGATCAGGCATGTGTACTGCGGAAATTAAGACGGGACGATTAATTGACTGTTTTTTATATTATTTCTTTTTAATGTACAGTCGCCAGCACATCAAGCTAGTAAAATCAAAATTTGCAAATAAATAAACA
Source organism: Eupsilia transversa (assembly GCA_914767815.1). Lineage (NCBI taxonomy): Eukaryota > Metazoa > Arthropoda > Insecta > Lepidoptera > Noctuidae > Eupsilia > Eupsilia transversa. The sequence continues at coordinate 2,109,038 of OU611889.1, forward strand.
TTTATTTATAAGATATTAATTTAGGTAAATTGATGATAAACTGATGATGCAATAATAATATGACTTATGAATAAGAGATAAAGACAAATTTCCCATTTATCAACCAAATTACATAACACTAAATAATCTCCATAACCAATATCATTAACCAAATAATTTTGTAACATCATGCCGCATGGAGGACCATCTCCCATAGTGCATGTTTTAACCAAATTGTGGTTGTGGTGGCTATGAAGAATTCCTCGTCTTGCTTTACGTGGCAATAGACAAACCAAAAAATTGAAATCAAAGTTGATGTTTTAAAACTCACCTTTCCAAACCGCACTCCACAGTTCTCGCATTCTTCCTGCACTTTCTGTCTCTTGTCACATTCTGTACATATGAGCTCCGTGACTGACTTCCGGTTGAAATAGTGCTGTTCGTTTTCATCATGACAGTATCGGCAGACATACACTTTGTTGCAGCATGGTGTCTGAAAATAATAATATATGCATAAAACTTCAATTATGTATAGTAATAATAAATCTTTTCTTGCTTTGTAGATTAATAATTTTATGGTAATAAGATGTGGTGACTTTCACTAGGCATTTAGCATTTTATACAGCATGCTGATAATCTTAAACTAGTTATACAAATGAATAAAATTTAAGTGACTGTTTGTAATGCCCAAATAACAGCTTTTTACGAAATGCATATGAAAGTATATTACTGTGGAGTTTCTTGCCGGCTCTTCTCCATAGGAAACAAACAATTGGAACCATGCACCTAGCTTCTGACATTTCATAAGTGCCCATGTAGGTTTATGGGTAATAAAATATTTTGATTTTGATTATGGGACTTAAAAAAACATTTTTTTTTTTTGTCTCCAAAACATTTGGACCAATTTTGACAGGACTTTTACTGGCAGATGTTGATATTATAAGGAGTAACTAAGGCTACTTTTATTTTAGACAAGAATTGGGATCCACGTGGTTGAAGCTGCGGGCAGCATCTGGTGATCAATTATGCTAATGATGAAGTAAGTAGTTGAAAATGTTTTCTTAAGTCTTGATTTGATGATAAAAATGGAGTTTTTTTTTTTTTCTATACTTTGGGTAAGCTTTTTATAAAACACTAGCTTTCAAGCAGCAGCTTGGCCCACAAGATATATCTTTATAGATTGTAGCATTTGTTACTGAGTGATAATATACCATTCAACTGGTGAAAGAATTTTGGTCAGTGGGTCGTCTTAGGGGCCAGCAGTTTTTGAGTTTATTCGTTCCAAACAAAAATACAAATGTTTTCTATTTAAAATATTGGTGTAGAGGTTGCGAAAATTAAGTGATCTTTGCCTATATTGTAAATAGATAAGCCAGACCTGCAATAAAATTGGAGATCTTTGTTTTTTCAAAAGGAAGCTAATCTGTCCCTAATGCCATGAAAAACAATTATCGAAAATAGTAGTGACTCATATTGATCATCATTATTATTTTGTAAAATTATATTTATCTCTTTTGACTTATGTTCTTTAGCGAACAAAGGACACTCCATCATGTTACATTCAATGTTCTAAATATAAAATCATGTAAGTACCAAACTGCAACGCCAAATCTTAGAAGCTGATCTCTATAGTATTAAAAGAGATCAATTACTGGTATCTATCTTGATTAAAAAAAAGCCACATCTTGTGAGAACATATTGGGGAAAAGTTAAAGATTGCTTCCTTTATTTCGCCGCAATAATAACGCACGATGCGCGCCTTCCAGTTCGTTGACTTTATCTTTGTTTCTAAAATCCGCATGTCACTATCGCAAGAGTTCTACGATGTTGTATAAATATAGACCGCGACTGTTTTGTTCCCGGCTACTGAACAAAAACCAAATTAATCAACTAATATCGATTAATTAACATCTGTTTACGATCTACTTCTTACCACGAACTTTGCACGACGTTTGTAATGAGCGCAGCCGATCCGTTTTTCTTTACTCGGTTCTGCGTTCACTGCACCATTGTTAATCACAGTTTCTTCGTTTTCCGTTGACATTTTTTCGGCTAATACACTGATGCACTTCCCGATACCAACACACCAAGGTCTCAGGACGTCATTCAATAGATTCTTTCAATTATTAAATTGGATTATTGAACAACATTTTATTTGCGTGACATCTGGCTGAGTTGTGTTATTTTCGAGAAACTAAAATAGTTATTACGCATAGTTCAAGCCAAGCGTGACGGAGACAGTAATAACAAGACTGACTTGAGTGAACTTGAGTAAAACAGAGACGGACAAAAACTTGATGCCAAAGAGATCAATTTATTTTTGGGCACGAAATGGAACTTAATTTGACGTTTAACACGTTTAGTTATTCCGTCATGCTAATGTGCTAAATAAAATAAGTATTTCTCAAAACTTTCACTTTTATGCTTAAAATCACAAAAGCATTCAATTAAAATTAAAATATTTTGAAGTGTTATAGCTGGCCAAAAAACGCTATTTTGCATTTTAGCTATGATCAGGTACCTTAGTAAAGTAGAACGATCGCGCCCAAGACCACAGGAGTACCTATGAGCAAACTTTTTCGTCGTGTTGATGGTTTCAAAACAAAGTAAAGCAAATTAGTTTCGGCCTGAAGATTGACATCTTTAACAGTGGTCTCTGGCGGGTACCTACTTGAGTTCTTAGTAACGCTGGTAGTATTGCACAAATTGCCAGGAAGTGAGGCAGCGTTTACGTAATGGGACCATAGTCGGACTCCTCGCACGCTCATTGCAACACTCCCTCCGACTTAACTGCAGCAGCCCACCTTACTTTGGACATACCTACAATCTGATAACAATGTCCTGTTCTAATCCTTTTTGTCCTAAGAACCTAAAATGATGTAAACGTTAAAGTTAAGTAATGATTAGCGACTGTTTAACCATACCTACATTTCTGACGTTTGAACGTCACTTAACTTAAGCAGTGTTTATAAATAAACCCCAATATCTCTATCACTCAATGGCGGATTTACACATTTGCCGCCAGTAGGCTATGCAAATTTTTCCGCCTCTACTAGCCTCTACAATTCGATACCCTAGATCATGATCATTTTTTTTTTGCCAATGAAATTGCAGCTTCACTTTTGCACTATCGTCCTCATTGCATCAGTTTTCCCCGTTATTAGTATGATTGTGTTCTGAACTAGGGCATCTATGTGTCAGTTCCTAGATATTATTTATTCCAATATTTAGTAGGTACCTAAAGATTACACAAGAAGTAGTTTTTGGCATAGGTATTTCTTAGCTAATAAAAGCTCAATCATGAATTACTTATGGGGTAAGGTGTGCCTTAAAACTACTTCTTACACTCTTATTGAACAGTCATGTCATTCGTTCCCGCGCCGCAACCCAAATACGAATGACTCTAGAATATTTTTATTTATGATAATCTAGGTAGATAAAAAAATGGGCCTGCCTACCTCCTACCTACTCAGCCTACTGCTGGTAATTCCGCCACTGCTATCACCTATCATCGCAATGTCATAAAAATGTTATGTCAGTAAAGACGTAAAGACAAGGCAATGGCAAAATTTTAGTTAGTAAGCATAAAATGTGAAAAAGTCAATAAAAATTGTAAAAATACAAAAAACCGTTTGCAACATGTCAAATTTTTCCGTAATTCTAATTCTTTTATTCGTATATCAGGCAGCAGCGCTGGTACCTCCGAAATTCCAATGGAAATTCATGGACTTCGCATGGGTCTGCGAGGATTGCTGCAAAGAAAGAGAATCGTGTTTAGCCAATGGGACGTATATACCGACTAATAACATGCCAACTGGAATAGCGAGGTGGAAGGATAAATTGTTCATCACCATACCTCGGTGGCGAAAAGGTAGATTCATTGTTCTTCATTTGTATTAGCTTTTAGGGAAAAAAAGTGCTGGATTCGATATTCGGGTCATAGGGGTTTTCCCATTATTGTATTTTCAGTGGCATCTAGGTGTCCAGAGGCATATGGTAACAGGACTCTCCCCCTATATTTATTTATTTAAACTTCTCGCACACAATAAGGTACAAAAGCCTTATTGCCTTAGGACTTACTTAGGACATAATAAGATACAAAAAGGACTTAATGCCTTAGGACTTACTTATGACACAATAAGCCTTCAATAAGGTAGAAAGAGCTTACCTAATGCCTTAGGAATTACTTAGGACACAATAAAGTACAAAGGCCTTGATGCCTTAGGACTTACTTAGGACACAATAAGGTACAAAGGACCTAATGCCCTAAGGCATTATGTCCGCCCTATTCATTATACCTATTGCACTTAAAACATAACGAGATGTGAGTACGTATACAACGTACTAAGTCTACACTTTTGTCTTTCCCTCCGTCGGCTAACTGACAGCCGACAGCCAACAGCTGGCATACCTACTCGCTCTAGTTAAAATAAATTTCTTAGAGTATAGGTCTAACCTAAGAAGTATTTCTCTTATCAGGCATCCCTTCTTCCCTTAATTTCGTCTATCTGAACGACACACAAGATGCACCTCTGTATCCGTACCCGAACTGGAGTGAGGGATGCCTGAACGCCGAGGGTAAAGTGACCTCCAACAGAACTGTCGTGTCCACCTTCAGGATTCACGTTGACAAGTGCAATCGTCTCTGGGTCGTAGATAATGGAGTATCCGATATGGCTGGTAAGTGGTTTTCATACACATACCTACACACATACATACGTCGACATTATATAAAGCAAAAAACGTCCACGAATTCACCAAACGGCTCGCATCGCATTGGATCGGCACGGATTTTACAATCTTTAAACGATATTAAATCGTGTACCTACCTACACAGTATTTAAAGACTATATTACCAAGCCGCAGCAGCTTGACCGCGGGCGTCTTCCGCGACACGAGATCGTAGCCGAAAGTATGCTGCGACGCGCGATCGGCTCCTGTCGCCTGTCGTCGTATTCGCTCTTCTGCTGAAAAACGGTAGGAACTAGGCGCAGAAACGGATTCGTTCCCAAGCGGCGGTACGGAGCCGGCATGGCATGCGTCGACATAGGTACTACCGGTCGCGATCGGCTCTCGCCGCATCCGTTCGTATCCTTTCCGATCCGATGCGATGCGAGCCATCAGGTGGAAATCATCCTTAACTTGCTATTTGCTGCAACGATCTGATGAGCTGAACTCTGAAGGTCTGGAAGGCATACCTACCACAACTGGAATTGCAGGAACATAAATATGACTCTTCATCTCTGATTTAGACCATATGACTTAAAAAAAATCTCTTATTTAAAAATATAAGGGTCGATTCAGCCCCGCTACCCTTCAGCCAGGTCTGCGGTTCTTTCATCCATTCCTCAAATATGTACCCCAAAATGTCTAACAGCTCTCCTCCTATTATTACTTACCAAGCGACAAGTATTGTTTGAATTCCACAGGGGATGTAGTGCAAATAACAGATCCAGCCGTGCTAGTGTTCGACTTGACTTCAGACGCGCTGATAAAGAAGTACATCCTCAAAGGAGATGTTTTAAGAGACACATCCATGCTGACTAGCATCGTAAGTAGGTCAATTAGATATAGTTGTGCGTTTCGTAAAGCTGAAATCAATCTCTTCATTTTTTGTTCATTTTTTTTTTGTCTTTCATTCATTCGGCATCTAAGTGAATTCGGTTCCAATCCAACGGTGTTAAATTTGGGCACTCGGTATATTTCACTCCCTTACAGAATGATGTAGGTAATAATTAAAATAAAGGAGCAGATTAAGAGACTACTCACACTTATTCAGCTCTATTCAGCGTTTACCCATAGAAAACTACGATTTTGTATGCGTACGCGTTTCGCGCGTTTTCTATTATGGGCAAACGCTGATTAGAGCTGAATAGGTGTTAGTAGTCCCTAATGTTCATTCCTATGTAATTTGGTCGGTGTCGTGTGAACGTGAAAAAAAAACAAAGGTGAACATTTTACTTGAGTGAACCATTCTCTCAAGTGAAGCCTCTGATTCAGCTTAAGCTTTTGCAGTCCACTTGTAGTCGGTGAGCAGTGTATCGGTCGTCAGTACCATTAGTGGCATTTACCTAATGTCAAAGACAATATACCTCTATTAATTTTGTTGGGCATGCATTGCAATGCTGGAGCAGACCACCTGGGGCCTAAATCTACTAATTTATAAACGTTACAATGGTCTCTCAATGGTGGGTTTTTGACAGTTTTTGTATGGCAAATCTGTCAAAACCCCACCATTGAGAGACCATTGTAACGTTTATAAATTAGTAGACTTAGGCCCCTGGAATCACATAGCTATCTATCCTTTTGTAGATGAAAATTTTGCAAACTTGCGATACTCGCTGCCTGCTAAATACATCTTACTTTACTCCCAGTTAAGTGTGCAGTAGGGTAGTGTGTGGAGAGCAGTGATGGCCCAGTGGTAACGGCCGCGACTTACGAGATTGTAGGTCGTAGGTTCTAACCCAGATAGGCGCTTTTACTTTGTGTAAATTATTTCATAACCACTGCTCTCAAAACGTTGAAGGAAAACATCGTGAGGAAACCGGCATGTCATAGAACCAAAAATTCGAAGACAGTGACATCTATCAAAGTATCAACCCGCACTGCATGGGCCCGCGTGGTGGATTACGGCCCACTCCCTCTCACCGAGAGCCGGCCTGTGTACCAGCAGTGGGAACATTATAAGATTATGTTGATAAGTGTTATGGTACAGACGCCAGCAGGTCAAGCTACCCGAAACTGTCAGATTTTCCCAATCAAACTTGAACCTTTAATACTTTAGCAATAAAGTTGAAAATCTATTAATGAAATTTGACAGATTTTAGTAGCTTGATGTGCTGGCGTCTGTACATTTACGCAGGTAGGCTTATCACAGCGCAACGATGTGGTCACTGTTGAATGTTAGGTACCTACCTACTAATGTGGTAGAAGAACTGACTCTATGATAATGAATCTCAAGTCTGATTTCCAACACCAGCAGCTCAGATTCCTGTTTTTTTGTCAGTCTGTAGAAACATTAGGCAAGGAATGCAGCAGCAGCTATGCATATATCACCGATATGGGGTCAAATGCCCTCATCGTGTACAGCATGCAAGACGATGCGGCGTGGCGGGTTGAGAATCATTACTTCCACTTTGACCCCCACGCTGGGGTCTACAAAGTTGGAGGTATTGACTTCTACTGGAGTGATGGAGTATCATCTTCGACTTTATCACAGCCAAAGAAGGATGGGTGAGCTGGTTTTTGTATTTGCTTTTTGAAACCTTATCTTATTCATTAGGTTCATTTTACGTCACAGAATCACTCAGGGCGTTCCACTCTGCGTTTGATTGTGAGGGGATGAACCACGGACAGTCAAACGAAGAGTGGAATGTAAGCTAAGGTGGAGCTACGATCTCCGCAGTACGGCTGGCAGCACCTGGATGAGAGCAAACACAGATCGGCACCGTAATTGCGTAATAGGTACACCATCAATCAGAATCTGAATCGTTTTGAAACAGATTGCTAGTAAGCTTTATAAGTTGGAAAAAAATCTGCTCAACAACATAAATAACGCAATGAATGTTGCTGAACTGTCAAAATGAAACAGATTAGTCTTAATCGTATACTTAAGTTTGTTACGCAATTAGATAGCTGGGTAAATTGCCGTGCGATTGGAGATGCCCATGTCCAATGATTACTCTATAGGCAACTGTTGATGGACTAAATCTTCTAAAATTCAACTTTCAGTTTCTGCGATTTGTATCTCCATCCGACGTCCAGCACTAAACTATTCAAAATGTCGACCAAGTTGTTAAGGAATAAGAATGCGCCACAAGAAGACATATTCAATGGAGTGGAGGTTTGTATAAGGACAGTTCATGTAGGTACCTTACCTACCCATTGCGCAGACAGGATCACAGAGGGAAGCCTGGGTTTCCTAATAATGCGGTGGCATAATGATATGTCGCAAAATATATCGTCCTTATAGAGAGCTTTTCTGGCATCATAATTCCAAACCCAAATCTTCGTTTTTCGGCCGCTTTTATGACGACATCAATTTCATATGAAAGTAGGCAAACAAAGCTGAACAGTGCTCATCTGTTTGCACCTTTATTTTATACTAGCTTTTGCCCGCGACTTCAGGCGCGTGATTTTTTTTGTTCCCACTTTCCAGACCACCCCGTCGCAACGCATCGCCGGCCCATTCTATTACCTCGTTTTCGCTTAACGTTCTTTTTTTTCTTTTGCTCGGCTCCTAAGGTTCGAAGAGTGATGTTAAATCCGACTGGTAGGTACCTACCTAGTTCCAGAAATTAGCGCGTTCAAGCAAAAAAAAAAACAAAATTCTTCAGCTTCATTATATTAGTAGAGAATAGAGATCACAGTCAGTTTTCAGATTAGTCCCCGAAATATTTCATGGTTTCTTTTTGTTTCAGATAATTGGTGACAGAGGGCCCAAGTCACAAGCCACAGCCTGCGACATAGATCCATCTACTAATGTTATGTTTTATACACAGGTAAGTGAATGCACCCTCTAAACCTAAATCACGAATACACAATGCTTGTCAGCACGCGTAGCTTATCAACCATAGAAACGGCACCCTAATTGCGTAATGCACGATCAATCACAATCTGGATCGGTTTGAAACAGATTGCTAATCCATTGATTCAGAAAATCGAAAAAACAATCTGCTCAACAAGTTAAATAACGCAATGAATGTTGTTGAACTGTCAAAATGAAACAGATTAGTCGGAATCGTTTTCAAAAACGTTTTACGCAATTAGGTAGCGGGTTTTGTCGACGGAAGAATAGACAAAATGACATTGTGATTGTTTATCTGTCATTTTTTCAATGCTTCCGTCGACAAAACCCGTTTCTATCCGTGACGTACTTTATCAACAGGTATGCAAAAATGGCTTGGGATGTTGGAATATGGACAAAGAGTTTAACAATGAAAACACACCTTTGATCCTCAGCGACTGTAATATAATGGAATTTCCGAATGATGTAAAGGTATTAAAAATAAAAATAAAATTTGGTTTAAAAAAAAATGGCGGCTCGGAAGTTAGTTACTCGCTGCGCAGTACCCCACCCCTCACCCCCGCTGACACATGAAATTGTTACTGCGCAGCGACTCGCCTTGTGCTCCAAGCCACAGTTTGAATCGAACTGTACCTTGCCTATACAGGGTCAAATGAAATTAGCTAGCGGAACTCCGCACACGCATATTGATATGATGAAACAAAATTATTAAAGATATATTTTTGGGATCAACGACCGATTGTAGGGTAGTTACTTGTTTAAAAATCAGTTTTTTGTGTAAACTTCACAGACGTGATGCCTATAGATATCTTAATAAAATAAAATTGATTCTACAAGAACCTAATTCTAGTAACTACACTACCAGCGGTCGTTCGTGTCGAATCTTATCACTTCTGTCGAGTTTCGCTAACTAATTTCATTTGACCCTGTATATGGATTTAGTGGCATTAATTGGAGTCGGTAAGTAAAAAAACTGGCCACAGGCAGGAAAAGGGCAGGGCGGGGCTTTTGCTCAATATTGGGAGGCTATAGGCTTTATAAAAAACTTACCATTTAACCCTACCGATAATTCCCTGCAAATCCAGGCAGATCGAGAAGGCAACCTCTGGATCCTGAGTGACAAACAGTCGAGGTTCCTGTACGAAGTCATGAACTTCGATGAGGTCAACTTCAGGGTCCTGACTGCGCCCATTGCTACCCTCGTTAAGGGCACGCCGTGCGAGAAGAAATCGTTCTTTGGTGCGTATATTACTTACGTATAAATGCATTTATGGTCTGTTCCGAAAGTATCAGATGAAGGTCCAAACAAACCCTGTTCTGTTCTAAATTGTTAAGTGAAAAAAATCTTTAAGGTGATTTAAAATTGTATTCAAATCTACAACGAACTACGCATAAAGGACCTGACGGCAATATATTTCCCTGATCAATATATTTAAGACTTCTCAACATCAATCGTTGGGCAGTTGCCCGCCAGACACGACTCCCATCTGGTCGGAGGATCCTCCCTTTTCTATAGAGGATGAGTAAACTTTACACCCTGTTCCTCATGGATCTGATCTGAATTGATGGCAATCAAATCAATGCACTCAATTTGTAAGCGGCACTAACAGGTAAGTTTTCTGATAAATCTGTTTACATTTTCATCAGATAGGTACTTTTGGAACCGACTATACCAACCCCGTCAAAATGTTTTTAACAGCTGTTAAAGAAAAGAAAGAAATAAATGTATTTTTAGGGACTCGAAGTTACGAATAAAGGACGGTATAAAAAAGACAAAAAAACAGTCCGTAAACAACTAAGATTGGGTACATTTATTTCAGGGTCGAGAAAATAAAATCTAGGATGAAAGAGATCTTTAACAAGATGGTCTCAACGGTTCAATGGTCAAAGTTCGATAGGAATTTGAAACTAGTCACAATCCTGACTCTTTATAATTTTGTGCAATATTTTTTTTTTTATCAAATGTTTTCTAGGTCGTAATTTTATTACAATAAGAATTAAATTGTAACTGATTTTTTTTGTTTCATTTACTGATTTCCCATTCTGAGCTGTTTGCTCAATGCTAACATCTAACACTATTAAAAATTAAAGTAAAAAAAAGTATTCTGTAAAAATCTCATCGTGAAAACTTAGGTGAAGTGAGCTGTCATTCCACCAGAGGGGCAATTCCAGTATTTTTAAGAACGTTCGCAATCGCATCTCACTCGCATTCTGTCAAAAATACTATGAATTTACCCAAAAATTTGACAAGTTTGACAGATTCTGACTTCACTGTGGACGTTTGTAAAGTACGAGAATTGGATTGGCCTTCTGATGCTAGGGATTGACACTATAAACAGCTCACTTCACCAAATTTTCGCCATAAGATTTGTACCGAATAGGATTAGTAACACTAAAACTACAAAAACACCCTTACTGCGACGTAATAAGGGCGCTGCCTCATATTGTTTCCAAATAAGGTGTGGTTGTAGGGAAATAAAAACTAAAGTAAAAACAAAACACATAAAATAATTTAATTTTTTATTTAAATATACAACATGGTAGTTATAACTATGTAATTAAATAAGTCTATGTGATTGAATAATTCATAATTAATCATAATTTTGCACGTGACCGTCGATTCCGTTTGATTTCGTTCACATTGTCAGTCTTTTAGCTAATTATTACAATTGAACCGACGTACAGTGGACTTAGAAACGTGAGCACCTACTGACTAACGTTAGGTGAAGTTTAGAGTCCCGTGGACATCGCAGAAACGGATGGACAAGGATGCTTGAAGACATGAGAGTGTAAAAGTAAAAAGTTTAGTAATATCCCGAAAAACCGCATCGTTACAACTACTCAAAAGGGAGTAAAGTTTAGGAGGACTTTTAGAGAGAGAGAGAGAGAGATACCATGTCTAGCTATAAAACTTCCTCCTTTTTCTTTTAGTGTTAATATTTTTACCACCACCTATGTTTAGCTGTACAAAGATTGGGTTATTCCGTTTATCCACCCCAAAAAATCCACCCTAAGGTGGATACTCGGAAACCACCCTAAGCCTATAAATTCCGTTTATCCAACTATTAGGGCATATAACTGTAGGTAATTTGCGTGTAATTAGTGCGACCTGAATTGCACTTTATTGTGTCGTAACAAGACTCGCTTTTTCTTTAAATGATTTTGCGGAGTGAACCATCTGCATTAATCTGTGCCAAGGGTGAATTCACGGACTTACGTTTCAAAGTATCCACACAGTGGGATGGATTTTTTGGACTGGATAAACGGAATAACCCCCAAGATTTGGCGCGTGGCCGAAGTCGGAACTAACGCTGTCATCTTGTTTTTAGAATATACGTCATTCGAGCGTCAAAAGATCCTTCTATATCACACATTTTTTATTGTCTGATACGGATAAATAAGCAAATGGAGTGAGCAAGGTACGATCGACACAAATACACCCTTCTTTCAGTTGCTAATCACCAATGAGGATGTTTTCTTCCCGCAGCGTATAAGCACTCCGTTGACTCCATACTCTAGGAGAAATCTAAGCATGAAATGCTGTTCGTTGGTAAGCACGTTACTTCAGAACGGCTGCACCGATTTGGTAAATTTTTGTTTTAAAATGTTCGTAATAGTCTGGACTCAGGTTTTTACGTAAAGAAAAATTGTATAAGTTGCCGGGAAAAATCGGGAAAAATTAAAGTGCATTTTCTGTGAGAATTTTGTATGAATCATTGAAATTAGGACAGGACAACGTCTGTCGGATCAGCTAGTACTTAAATTATTTTTTAATAGATATCGGGATATTACTAACAATAATAGAATTATTTGCACTACATACGAACTACAGTAGCATACAAAAAGTATAGAATCTAAATGGACTTTAGAAGATCATTGTATGAAAAAGTTTTACATGAAATACTACTTTTTTGATCCTCAGTTTGATTCACTGTTTCATTATTGTTCTGTTTCACATTATGTTCGAAAAAATCCATTTTATTCTGAAATGAAACATAGAAAACTTTTCCATAAAATGTTTCATGAAATGATTTCTACGGCGATTTAAATCGACTGACTTATCAAATTGCATTAAAACATGAATTAAGATGTATTGCTTGTGTTTACGCAAAAATTCAATGGTGACCGAAGAGTATTCTTATTTGAAAACTTGTAATATTTTACAAATTAGTTTAACCGTACCTCACAACGCTACAGCTGCCGACTAAAACCAACTAGCCACTAAAATAACATTTCTTTCATAATACTCATTAAATTCGCGACTTTTACACTACCGTACTTCGACCAAAACGTATCTATTTTTATTATACTTCTAAGTCCATGCGTGGCTCATACGTTGCCCATCGCGAGTTCGAGTCGAACAGAATTTACATAAGCGTTGCAATTTGAAATATAACATTATTTACAAGTATTATTGCAGAATTATCTATCATAGGCCATAATAAGATTGAGAATTTACAAGAAAATATGAATTACAAAATAAAACTTATAAATGTCGCGCATGCATAGAGGATTATTTTTGAAAATGTATCGATTAAATTTAAAGTCGATATTTTTGACTCCTCTGCTTCACTAAAGCTTCATGGGTCGATTCCTAGGCTAAACAAACGCGGCTCAATATCGGTATTTTAGTCGATAAAATTATCTCAACTATTTTACCAATATTTAATTGACAATGACTACTGATTAGTGCATATTTTTGTTCTTGTGCAGAAACGATAACAAAACACCAACTAAATCAGTTACAAATAGTTCATAAGTTTTCATTCACGTCTCGTTTTTAGTAGAATCAATTATCGCTTAGTCGATACATTTTCAGCTGTATTTGGGCATAATTGCCATATGACCACATAATTTATTGAGTATTTTTTTATACATTCACATTACTTTGCTACGATTTTAGGTCTTAGCATAATCAGCGTATACCGTTCCCACTGGAGACAGGCCTGCTCTTTGTAGGAGGTAGCGGGCAGCTACACGCCCACGCGGGCCCAGTGCGGGTTGCTCGATATCACATGTCATGACTTATATCACTTTTAATTTGTTTTATTTTTATCCTTTTTGTCTGCTGTATGTTCTATTGTGTGCCTTTTAGTCCTTGTCAAATCTTACATGTTTTCGAATTTTTGGTTCTAGGACATGACGGTTTCCTGACAATGTTTTCCTTCACCGGTTTAGGTCATTATCTCCGATTAATATTGATATAATATAAGATGCCGTCAGCATTATCATACATGTAAATCAAACCCATCAACTCAGCTTATTGCATTCCACTCCACTGGCCATAGTAATTTCACTAATGAGTAACAAACCTACACAGCCTTCGCAGCTAGTTCAAAATCAGCTACCGTCTTTCACAAATAATGAAAGAAAAGGAAAGATGGCAGGACAAACGCTAGTGCAATATGCCGTTCACTTTTCGTCCTCAATAGTATAAAAGTAGTGTTTTCTCTAGTCAACAATGTTTCGTATCATTGCAGTTTTAAGGTGTATTTTTCTGCTGTAATGCCAATAAAGTCATTTTTCTTTCTTTCAGTATGGCGTAAAGCCTACCAAATTAACTATTAGGCAAATTGGTTAACAACTTAAATTCAAATCAAAATATTTTATTTCACATAAACCTACACGGGCACTTATGAAACGTCAGAAACTAGGTGCACGGTTCCAATTGGTCGTTTTGTTCGTAGATTCAAATCAGAATAGTCATTCTTTGATAGAACTTCATGTATGAACGTAAACGAGGCAAAAAGAGTGTGTAAGGATCGTAGCAGGTGGCGTTCTATAGTCTCTGCCTACCCCCATGGGAAGGCGTGAGCTTATGTATGTACTGACTGTAAAACAACGATCAACATTTTCTTTGCAACATCATCACGCGTGTTGCAGTATAACGTTGCGAGGTGTTGCGCGTCAATTGTTGCTTAGTGATATGAACCAACGAATCGGAACAGCAATGTGAATGTTATTTTACTAATGTTTATTTTTAGAAGATGTTGATGATGTAGCCGAAAAGGTCGATAAATATTTATTTTAAGCTTCTGAAGTTTACACAAAAAATAGGAAATAATTTCGTAAACATGTAAATTATAAACTTAACAACAAGTTTCATTTTATTGGTAAGCAGTGAGTCAACTGCAACCTTTTAAATATTTTCCACTGAAATTACTTAATACTTTTGAATTCTGCACATTTTTTTTTTATAGATATTAACCTGACCTTTTATTGCCAACTTTACAAGGCTTTTAGAGAAAAAACCTTTTTTGATTTCAATTCAAAGGAAACAATTATAGAAAAATATATCAATAAAAAATCGATTGCATGCGCGACATCTAAAACCGTAAAATTATGGCAAAAGTGACATAACTGTCCAACTTTCCCGATTTCTAAAACATAGGACACCACACTTCGGCTATCCTTCAAAACCCATTTAAAAGTAAAGGACAACAAGATACTGTTGTCCCTTTCGATTTCCGAACATAGCCGAAGTGAGTTGCCGCTAGAACAGTGCGTCACTGTGAACATTGTCCTACCCTACAAGGTCCGTTTTGCTGTGACAAAGGAATTTCTACCTTATTTTAATAGTCCAAGGTTGTTTGTTGAGTAGATTATCTAGTGTTTTCGGCGGTTTCCCCGTTTTTATGTTGGGGCGTTGTCTTTACGTTGTTGACTGGGCTGAGGCGCTTTCTGAGGGGCGTCGTGTACTCCCACCCGTCTTCGCCTTTAGGGTTGAACAGCTGTAACGAAAAGGACGTTCGATTAAATCTCGCGAATATTTTATATATCGATGTTATCTTTCTAGCTAGACGGAGCCGTATTTCTGCTGTATTTTTTTTTTAAACTAGTTTCACTTTTATGTATCAATATTGTACATTAACTTTTGCGCAGACTTTCGTGAGTATTGTTGTTCGTGATTCTATATTTGATGTGTCATATATCATCAGAGATCGGATAATCGGATGCATATTTACCTAAAGTTAGTTTTTGGCTAAGAAATTATGGCGGCTTCTTAATTTTCTTTTTTCTTAATATAAATCCCGGAATTCCAGAAAATCCGGGCACGCACAACTAATCGGATACACGGTTTGGAAACGACTTATCAACCCTCTTAAACTTTAGGTAAAAATGCATCCGAATATCCGATCTAGTCATTGTCCCTTTTTCCCAACTATGTTGGAGTCGGCTTCCAGTCTAACCGGATGCAGCTGAATACCAGTATTATACATGGATGGACTGCCTATCTGACTCCCACAAGCCAGTTACTGGGCAACACAATACCCCTTGGTAAGGCTGGTTGTCAGACTCCTGGGCTTCTGACTACTTACCCGTTCCGACTGTCAAAGATCCACGGATGACAGCCGAGACCGCTTAACGTTCTTTTCGAGGCACGAACATGCTAGTCGATGAGAGGAGAGTAGAAGTGACCGACCATGGCATAAACCATTCTCATATTAGTTCGTGCCGCTATGGGAAGAGAAGTCTAGTCTCCTTCATATAACTTACCAGCGTGGCCCACTTCTCTCCGTTAGCCTCCCGTGTCTTCACGGCCTCCCTCTGCGCCTGCTCCACGGCTCGCTTGGCGCTAGTAGCCGCGTCACAGTCCGCGGCCCGCAGAGCGCACGTGACGTGTCGCCACACGCGCCGCGACTCGTGCGGTTGTTGTCTAGAGACCGGCGCCACGCGCTTGCGACGTGGCTTCATGTTTGATACTTCGAATAGGACTTCTGAGCGCTGTAATAAAACGAAATGTTAAATCAAGTATTGATGTGATTTTCGATCTTCTCTTTGAGTTAGGCCTGATTTTATGTTAAGTTATCATTATAATAGCTGTAGCTAACTCAGTCCAGAATCGGACCATCATCATTCTAGAATTCCATTCTCCCTGGGGATTGTAATATTTCGTAGATGACCCACTATTTCTTGATAAATACTACTCATATAATAATTCCCCTAGGAGGACACATAGTGACCTTATTGGTGATGTTCTTCAGAAAGGTCAGGTGTGCAGTACTCGCAACCGGCGTGCGTGTATGACCAGATGTATGGACGTTAGCGAGGCCAAAAGAGTATGTAAGGATCGTAGCAGGTGGCGTTCTGGGGCCTTATTATGAAGTATTAATGCCATCATTATTCCACTGCGAACTGTGCCTTGTATAGCTCCGTTTCTCTATCACACTGGAAAAATGGTGATATTAATACGTCATAATACGGCCTCTGTAGTTTCTGCCTACCCCCATAGGAAGAAGGCGTGAGTTTATATTTATGTATGTCTATAATAATGACTTACACCAGAATCAGTCCATCGTCCATCCATTCTAGAATTCCATTCTCCCTGGGCAGTGTAATACGGTTTTTTATCAACTCCGGCGAATATTTCGCAGGTGACCCGATGTTTCTTGCCGCCATAGAACGGTTTCGTGAGGAACTCGACGTTCGCTTTGTGGCCCGTCTGGACGCATTCTATGCACACTGAGCCGCCTAGTTCTATCCAGGGGACTGTTAGTATTGATCTGTTGGTGAGAAAGTAAAAAATCATTAATTTGAATATGTTACCGTAAGATTGCGAGAACCGTAAGTTTATAATGTATCGGTATTAATTCCGTTATATTATCAATTGTCGAAAAATTGTGAACTGGGTGAAATGGGTTAGTTTAGGTTAGAGCAGAAAAGAAATAAAAAGATATTTTTTTTTTTTTTTTCGTTTAACCTATATTGTCCCACTGCTGGGCAATTATAATAGGCAAAAAGAAATTATAATAGCGAAATTTTCTGAACTGTTCAGAATATCCCAGTTTTTTTTTTTTAATGATAAGTGGACCCCTTCCCTTTACCTCTTTTGTCTTTGGACCACTACGTTTGAGACACCCTGTATATAAATGTTTACGAAATATTTTTTTTTTTTAAATATTTCTAAAAAAAAAAAAAATTATGTTTAGTAGGATAACGGCCTCTATAGTTCACTAAATAAAAATAAACTCACCTGCCATATCCATTAGGGAATGTAAACGTATACTCTTCGCCAGTATCTAACAACGTAACAGTTCCCTTGCCGATATTATGCACCCCGATGGAGAGGCCTAAGAACTTGCTCTTAGTCCAGACCCAGGCCTCGAACTGGATGCGTTTGTTCACATGTTCAGCGTAGAAGGCCGATATTGGGGGGTGGTGGGACACTTGTTCGGCTACAAAGGATAACTGGTCTGGTGTGCACCAAGGGACTGGGCCGTCGCCAACTTCTTGCTGTAAAAATTAAGTATACAATGTTTCTGAAATCATTAGTTAATTGATTCAGGCGTGACTTGGATATCAGCAGATAAAATCAAATCAAAATTAAAATCAAAAGTCATTTATTCAAATTAGGCTGAGATTCAGCACTTTTTGAACGTCAAAATTACATAAGACAGTCCCCCAAAACGCCCACCCGTCACCACTTCCTAGTGCTTTAGCTGGGAAGAAGAAGTGGCGCAACAAACTCCCCAGCAGCACACAGATATATTTAGAAACCTATTCTACTTAACTATTCCTAAAGAGTTAACTATTCCAATACCCTGCAAGAAATCAACGTGTTTAACCTGACTTGTCGCGAATCCGAATACGACGTGTTGCCACGCCGAGCGCTGTACGCTAGCTCTGCCAGCGCTCGGCGTGGCAACACTTCATGTGTCGATTTCTTACAGACTATTCAATCTTCATTACCATCATCATTTCAAGTAGAAGCGCATATGGAACAAAATCGCATGAGCGATCGAGGTTATCGTTACTATATGCTATTGCGATTAGTAACGATAACCTTGATAAACTGATTTCATCAAAATGAGATGGGAAAATCCGAATTTCCGCCAGTGCCGATAACAACTGACATTATCGATGCAAAAGAAGGTTGTGAAGCTAGTTTGAACCTTACCTTCTCAATATTAGCGTTATTACTCTCAGCGGGCGCTCCGTCCATGTCCCAATGGCACCTGAACACCTCTCCCAGGATGGGGTTGTATGGTTTCTTGGCGACCTGTGACTTGCGGCCCGCGTGGTATGAACTCAGGTACCAGCGCACTACTTGCACCATGCGATCGCGAGGCGTTGGTTGGTCTACTATCCTGGGAAGGTATAGAGAGAAAGGTTTTTTAGTGATTTTTTTATGAGATCCTAAGTGATCTTAGGCCGAAATTTTTAAACGTTATTACCTAAGCCAAAGCGTACCAAATAACGTTCAAAAATTGTTTTGACAACCAAGAAGAAACAAATGAACACATTGCATTGGCGCGTGAAAAATTATCGTTGTCCGTTATTGATTCTGGAATTTATAATTAATTTACTTTGTTTGAATTTCCGCGTATTATTTGAGAAAAGCACTATTCAAGCCTTGGCCGCAACCAGGCATTGATAGCCTCACGTATGTGCGCCTCGGCCCACATTTTCACGATCGTCCATCAATGAACCAGTTGCAGGCAGTGATGTACTATTTTATAGGCTGAATCATTCCCAACTCTAGAACCGTCATTACTCTAGGGCCGAGATAAATAAACCTTACTAAGCAAAAAAAAACTACATATATTTGCGTGTCTATCTTGAACTTTTCGTTTGAACGTTTATTTATCCTCGCCATAGAGTAATGACGGTTTTAGAACTGGAAACGACTTAACATGGAAAGAAAACCCAATATAATGTTTCGTTGAATTAGTTCGTGTGACTTCACAGACGTGTGAACACATCACGTAATCGACATCTGAATGATATTCTCAAAATGTGTGATGATATTCTTTTGTGGCGGCATCTACATCGCTACATGCGAACTACGCATCAAAGACCTGACGTCACAAATCCTGCATCGCGCTATTTAAGTTTACCGCGCGATTCACATATATAAGACTATCCGACATCATTCCTTGGGCAATTGCCCGCCAGACACAACACCCGTCTGGTCGGAGGATCCTACCTTTTCCATAGAGGATGAGTGAACTTTACACCCTGTTCCCCATACCCCTAAACTTTTATGGATTTTGGATCTTCGTGAAGGGTATTGCAGTCGTTTATATTCGGTAGCTTCAAGAAGTCATCTAACCAATACTTACGAGCTATAAAAAACATCACGACGACGATGTGGTTGATGGTTAGATAAAGTGTATAATAACTCACTTTACGAACTGGTCCGGATGTGCGAAGGAGTCTGCGTACATCTCTAGAAGCGATCGCCTCTCTAAGATGAATGTCGGTAGCACAACCTGTAATAAATGGTAGTATCATGACTCTGTTACCCAGGAAATAAACCCCCTTTCGGGGGGATGCTGTAGAGAAAATACTACTAACTATATCACTTAGGAGATGGAATGGGATCAAGGTCTAACGTCTATATAATTGTACAAAATCCGAATACCCGCGAAATTTCGCGGATATTTGCATCTTTTTAATCCAGATTTTTAATTCATATATTCTTTATGGCACCTCTTTAGGTCATGAGCTATCCGAATATTATAAAATATTTGGTCTAGGTCTTAAGGGGGAGTCGTGAAAAATTTATATTAGATAGATACATAATAATTATTATAAATTAAAGTCACTTTTCGTGCCTGTTTGTGTGACCGCACTATTATTCTAAATTTCGCAACGGATTTTAATGCGGTTTTCTATATCATTTAGAGCATTTATTCCGAAAGGTTATGTCTATAAACCATTATTATTTAACTAAGATATAATGAAGAAATCTTCACGTTTGTCGAGTTGTAAAAACCGCGCCAAGCAGGGGCCAATCGCTAGTTTACTTTTGAAACAAATGAGTTCGCTTTCAAATTGTATGTCACTGGAGTGAGCTTCGTAATAAACTTTATCTACACCCATGCTATAAATCCTCTATAAAAGATTCTGAAACAGTTAGCTTATTGCCAACATTAAAACGACCGGATAAAGTCTTGTATGCAACTGTATATAATTAGGTATTAAAACACTCATGTGTGAAACCCACATTCGTGTTTTAATACCCCTTATTATACAACAGTTGCATAAACAATTATTAAGAAATAGCATTACAGGTAAATGTAGATATATTTTGTACTAGATATGGATCACTGAATAAGGTGAATGCTTAACCCTGAAAGTGCGTTGTGCTGTAATCCAATCAATGGATACGTGAACCGTTTCGTATTACAAGACCCTTTTTGTTTGGCATTTGACATTCTATACACGTGAATATACTCCCGTTTTTGGAAGCCTAGTAATAGCCCAGTCAACAACATCGCAAACGCGCATGTGAGAGTAGTTTACACCCAAGTGTGCAACCCTGAAAACCTCGTGCTACTCTCATGGTGCTCGAAAAACTGCCAAAATCTGGCACTTGTTTAAGTTTTTTTGAAAATTATACCTTAAGGACGTGTATTTAGGTATCTTTGTCTATATTTTTGTGAATCAAGCTAAATTTGCTACAATCTGAGCCCAATCGACGCATTCTAGGCCTATTGGTTGTGAAGATATAGCTAGTCAAAGATGGGAATCGACCACTGTGAACGTTCCGTTTCCTCGACGGTGGCATCGAAATGATTCAGTCAGCTATTGTGGCGGGATACTTCAGCTATTTTTCAACCACTTTGGTAAAAACGTAGCTAAAATTTCGATGGATACCAAGATGCAGAGCAGAGCATTAAATCATAATATAAAAAAAACACTTTTTGAAAAAAAAAATGCCCACCTTTGACTAGCTTCAAAAAAACTGAAGCACCATAAGCAAGCAGTTTTTGAAGCACCATAGGAGTAGTCCAAGGTTTTCGCGCGTTTTCGACGTTTGCCTTTTTTGGTGTCGATTTTGACTGGGCTATAAATGCAATCAACTCAAATCAAGAAAGTAATAATAATAGCAAATCCAAATGAAGAAAGAAAATTCAAATGAAGAAGTAAAATAATAACACAAAACGACTGATCCAATCTATAATGTTAACATGAGGGTTGCCATCAAAAACTCAGAAACACTTTTAAACTAAGCGGACCATTTTGTAAAATGAATATTATCGAACCTGATTAAAGTTACCGCACATAATTTGAAACTGAACTCACTTGGTTTTGAACTAAATTATAGCCGACTTACACCTTGGCACCATTCAGATCCCGAAGGTGCGCAATCTTAAGAAAACGTAACCACTGAATCTAAAAGGGGTCATTTTCACAATCTGGAATACATACATACATAAACTCATGCCTTCTTCCTATGCGGATAGGCAGAAACTATAGTACGTCACCAAGATCCTCACATACTCTTTCTGCTTCGTTTACGTTCATACATCTAGGGCCTAAGTCTACTAATATAAAAAAGTTACAATGGTCTCTCAATGGTGAGTTTTTGACAGATTTGCCATACAAAAACTGTCAAAAACTCACCATTGAGGGACCATTGTAACGTTTATAAATTAGTAGACTTAGGCCCCTGGTCATACACGCACGCCGGTTGCCAGTACTACATACCTGACCTTTCTGAAGAACATCTCCAATAAGGTCAGTAAATATCCTTTAAGGGCCACCTCTTCCGGCGTTTCCACTCACATCTGCCTTGTAAAACCTTTTGTTAGGGCGTTTGTGCACTACACGGAATTTTACAGTCCGGCAGTCCGATTTTCAAGTAAATATCACGTGATCCGGAAATATAGGTGTATGAGATTTTACATCCGGAAGGTAAAATTCCGTGTAGTGCACAAACGCCCTTAGTCTCCTTTCATTTATCCTCTCAACATGACTTCTTGACCACACGAGTATGACAATCATCTGGATTTATAATATTATTGTGGTTAAGTCTTACCTTAGTGAGATCCATTCCGATCTTAACTTGCGACAGGAGGTGAGTGACCACGGAGCCGTGGTTCTCCATCGAACCGAGGTCGCTGTCTGACTCATCTTCATATAACGCTGTTAACAAAAATTTGGTTATTAGGTAAGGCATATAAGTTTTACTTTAATTTCTTTCTGAAATAGAAGCACGTCATCTTGCTACAGTAATAAAGAAGAGACGTTTGTGAGTTGGTTTGTTTGTCGGAGTTAATTTGTGCAACTACTCTGCACCCTAAAGCTACAGTTCGATTCAAACTTAATAGCGGCTCGGAACATGAGGCGAGTCGCTGCGCAGTAAAAATTTCATGTGTCAGCGGGGGTGAGGGGTGGGGTACTGCGCAGCGAGTAGCTAACTTCCGAGCCGCCATTACGTTTTGAATTGAACTGTGCTATTCCGTAGCCGACCGCAGGCGGCAGCAGCAGACGACGGCGACGGGTCGCCGCGACACGGCCGACACTATGAAATACTTTCCGTAGCTAGCGACACGTCGGTTTCATAGAAATGAATGATGGAATTTTAGGGGTATGAGGAACAGGGTGTAAAGTTCACTCATCCTCTATAGAAAAGGGAGGATCCTCCGACCAGACGGGTGTTGTGTCTGGCGGGCAATTGCTCATGGATTTATGTCGGATAGTCTTTTAAATGTTAATCGCGCGGTAAACTTAAATAGCGCGATGCAGGATTTGTGACGTCAGGTCTTTGATGCGTAGTTCGCATGTGGCGATGTAGATGCCGCCACAGAATGGTACCTTAATTGTGTAACACACGATAAATCCCAATCTGTTTCATTTTGACAGTTCAACAAAATTCATTGCGTTATTTACGTTTTTGAGCAGACATACTTTTCGAACATATGCAGCAACGGATTAGCAATATCTTTCATTATGATTTAGATTATGATCAATCGTGTATTAAGCAAATAGAGTGCTGGTTGGATTTATAAAATAAAATCATTTACTGGTATGTAGCCTAGACTTCTAGGATTAACACATAGGGTTTATTATATTATGTAGTTTTGATGAAAGGGAGCTCGGCTGTGGATTCTCATAATAAAAAGTGTTTTTCCTTTGTTCCTATGATGCGTTCAATAAGAGACAATCAAAGTTCAAGACATTACTTGTTTTTTGTTAAGAGCAAGTTGAGAGTAATGCACTACCTCAAACGCGTTATGAGGCGTGCAATGGACCTGCCGCCTTGATATTAATATAATAATAAAGTAGGTATGCTAAACGAATCCTGCCGACTTAACACACTAGAGAACTAGACTAATCAACCTAGTCGTCACAAATGACTAGCCCAGTATGATTTTCAGCTGACATAAAAGTATGTCGAGTCCTTCAGCACAGTTGGAACTGTGCCAGGGAGACTGGGGAGAGGCTTGGTCGGGCGGATCGAATTTTATAGGTTTCCATTGAATTACTGTCAGTGTATGTACTGTTTATTTAACGGCACTATACCAATAGGGACTATACAGCCTGAGACGGATATGTTTACTCCTATGGTTATATTAAAAGAAGGATTAGGTTGCCAGAGACAATACAGATTGTCTCTTATTCAAGTATATCGAAACATTTTTGCTGTGATTCAATAGGCTAACATGGTGTGAGCTTTGTGGACACGTATCCAAACTGTAGGATGTTACTTTAACACTAAGAACTATACCAGAAGCTTTTTTTTGTTATACAGCTAATGATGCGGTATGGAAGTAAACAGTTGGAACGTAGAGTAGATAGATATGTAAGTGAATATAAATTTAAAAAAAAATCGCGTGCTACCCTGAAGCTTCCACCTTAAAACATATCACTAAGTGCGATTTTCACCAATGAACCTGAACGCGATCAGCACATCTAAACTGAGTTCAAGAGCTGTCAGTGTCAATATTCCATAGAAAATAATGACACTGACAGCTCTTAAACGTGGTTTACGTGCTGATCGCGTTCAGTTTCATTGGTGAAATTCGCCCTTAGGCTAAATAAAGTGACTGTTTATGGTTTGCTACGTCTGTGTGCGTAACGCACGACAATATCGCAAGTGAGGCTCGTCTTGCACATTGTATGCTAATCTCAAGAAGCCCCACAAACTCGCTGTACATGCATGTGTCAAAGGATATTCCTTGTAAAACAATCGTGAGGGGAATAATGTATGATGTCATATTGTTTTCTTTGAAAGTGTTTGATGTACGTGCGTATGGGCACGAGCCATAACATGACTGTTATGACTTTTGTTATTAATTTTTAGTTTAAGAAGACACGAAACTAATAAAAGTGATTCATGAAGTATAGGAGCAACCACGGCTATTGAGTCAGCAAGTTAGTAACGTGCACTGGACGTATGTTCATTATACATTCATCTATCGCTACGAGTGGGCAATATTTGAGTGCCTTCTTGCTTCGGCATGTCATTCTGCCTAGCCTTTTCCCAATCATGTTGGGGTCGGCTTCCAGTCTAACCGGATGCAGCTGAATACCAGTATTTTACATGGAGTGACTGCCTATCTGACCTCCACAACCCAGTAACTGGGTAATACGATACCCCTTGGTAAGAATGGTTGTCAGACTTTCGGGCTTCTGACGACTCGTAACGACTGTCAAAGATCCACGAATGACAGCCGGGACCAACGGCTTAACGTGCTTTCTGAAGCACGAAGGAGTCTCGGTATGTAAAGATGGTGACCCATCCCCAGACCAACCCCGGTAAGCGTAGCTTAACCTGATGGATCGACCCGTGCGGCTGTTATTACTTAGCCACGAGCTCCTCACTTCTTGCTTCGGCATGTATTATACTAAAATAGCTCATCCCATATGTTCCCACTGTTGGGACACAGGCCTCCCCTCTGTGAGCCCTCTCACAGAGAGGAGGCCGTAATCCACCACACGGGCATTCACGGACATTCAGAGCGGGTTGATTGATGTCACATGTCGAATTTTTGGTTCTAGGACATTGTTTCCTCCCGATGTTTCCCTTCACCGTTTTGAGAGCAGTGGTGTTGAAATAATTTACACAATGTAAAGCTCCTGTCAGAGTTCAAACCTACGACCGTAAGTCGCGGCTGTTATAGATACCGGCACGGTCCTTGAGCGCTCGGCGGAAGAGTGGGGATCGCTTTGCGCATCATACACTTATGATAAAATACGTAAAGGGACCCAATAACTCACTTCTGCGCAGGTGAAGGTCAGCGCTCAAGAATCGTGCCGATGATTGTACCAAAGGGCGACCACTGGTCTAATAAAATATTTCATGTGATGAAAATACTTGCTAGCAAGATGGAAGGGAGACATTGCAGGCTGCGCCGTCGACGTACTCCTCAAATATCTTCACTTGTGGAGGCTTTATAAGTGTAACACAGCTACACGACAGGATGTAGAAGAAAATAGAATTTCCTCTTCACCAGTAGTTATAACATTATAGTTGTATCATGGAGGATTTGTAGTTCCAGATTGTATTTTCTACCTTTTAGTTCAGAAATACGCCAATTAAAGTTTTTATAACGACATTTACCCGGACAATCTGGTTATTATGTCTTCTAATGGCTTATAAATGCGTCTAAAGATGCAAGATTGTGTTATGCTTACCATCATAGTCGATTTCTCCATCACGCGTGCGGGGCAGGTCGACGGGCTGCGACGAGTCCTGCTCGGCCGCACCCTCCGCCTGACAAGTACGACTGGCGCTGTAACAATATAAGAAATAATTATTTAGTGATATGGTCTGATTTTTAACCCCCGACGGAAAAAGAGGGGTGTTATAAGTTTAACTGAGTATCTGTGTATCTGTCTGTTCCCTGGTAGCTCCCAAACGGCTGAACCGATTTTGATTATTATTATTTTTATTTGAAAGGTGTCTTGATCGAGAGTGTTCTTAGCTAAATTGGTTCAGCAGTTTGATGATTAGCAGCTCTTGTCTATTTGATGAATGGATGTGCACATCTTCCACAGGTCTTATCGATCGAAATTTAGTATTCTGTTCCTTCAATGATATTAGAAGAACATAGTAACCTTGAACCGATACTGCGGCATCACCTAGAATTGTCTTTGTTTGTGTCGGGGGTTATTAAAAAAATTAATATTTCAAAAAATAACCCACTATTAAGTTCAACTCTGGTGGGTCTAGAATCATGTACTAAATTCTTGTTAATGGTTTGTCCGTCGACGTCCCTTACACCCTGTATACCACATGACGTCACCGCAGCTTTACGTGACAATGTAACTTCCGTGACAGCGTTTCTGCTCATCCGATATTAATCACACTTATGAGACAGTTCGAACTCAATTTTGAAAACGAAATTGCCTACTTACGTCGTGTGAAGACGACAGAGCCCACTATTAAAGAAAATAAAAAATGTAATAAGTCCCACCTTCTTCAAAAAAATTGCTGTTTACGGCTCTGGAGGGGAAATGGATTGGTGGCTGCAAACCACGTATTATCTAGGACTAAGGCATTTTAGAATCTAATGTATGAAAGCAACGTAAATTTTGGGTCGGAGGAATCCCTAAATGTAAGTTGTTGAAGTCTTTTAGGGTTGTTCTTCAAGACTGCTTATTCAAATTGCAGCGTATATTCGAAATTCCTCCACCGTCTTTGGAAAAGCCTTTAAGCATGTAGCTAGTGATGACTGCGATTTGACTAAATAATAAATAAATAGAATCAAAACGAAGCAAAGATAATGTAACTATCGTAGCAGGTAGCGTTCTGTAGTTTCCGCCTACCCCCATGGAAAAAGACGTTAGTATATCTTTAAAATAATATAATCAAATTAAAACTAGGTAACGGATTAAATCTTTAATTAAGGCCATCAGATTTTAATTAAATAATTAATAACTTTACCACGTTATTTCATAATTATGATGAGAATGAATTGCGTATCCTACACTAGTAATATTGAAAATGTGTGGCAAAAATATTGAGATCACGACCGTAATAATTACCGGCTTACATGAAATTACAATTTGCACGAACGTTAATTAACTTGAAAACACGGAGTTATAGAACAGTGTACTGTAAGTAGTATAGGTTTATGGTACTATTAGAACATTTTATGGATTGGTAGGTACTGTTTTATCAAAGCTCAGGTCGATTTTGCTCGCTCGATTTTTATAACTGTGCTTTTGGAGCTGTCAAAGTCGTAGGATGCTAGTACTTACTTATTGAATTTGCTCTGTGTCCGACGCCTCTTTATACGGCCTACACACAACTCGTGTCGTCTCCTCAGTTCTGTCATATTATTCGTTAAGTATTCAAAGTCAAAGATTTATTTGCAGATAAATATGGTTACACAGTTTTTACAATGGTAGTTTATTAGTAGCTTAACTTAATTAATTATAAAATAATGCCATGCAAATTTTTGGTATACAATTAGATTATTTAAATTGAAGGAATTCTTTTATAGTATAGAAGGAATTCTCAATTAACCAGCTGCGTAAAGCCCTTCTGAAGCGGGCCATTGGAAGTTCTTTAATTGGGTTAGGAATCTAGTTAATATTTAAACCTACATACCTACATTGTAATATTTTGACGTTGACAGGCGCACAATTAGAAAAATCGTAGGTACCTAAAGCCGGGTCTGCTGCGCCATCCGCAAATCAAACACGAAGCGATTTGATTGGTTCGTGTTTGATGGCTTAATGAATCACAGAATAACATATAGCAATCGTATACCTACGTAACAATCGAATCGATAATTAAATTTCCAAGTATTTTTGAAGCTTTCAATTTTCGAAGTCATTCTTCTAGCTACTATATTATCTTATCGTCGAAGTTTTTATTCCAATACAAACAAACACAATAACGAAATATCTGTTGGTAATTGATAATCGACAGACTGTCTGTCAAGTAAAGGTAATTATAAATTTTGCCTCGTGAAGCTGCCTGGCGAAATGATTCGATCAATGCTCGACTCGAAAAAAAGGTGTTAAAATATTAACATTTCAGTCGTGTCACAGACAACGCTTTCTGCTACAGTATTATAATTAACTTTTTTTTGTTGAAATTTCATGTTATCCTGTTTATCCTGTTTACGCCTAGTTATATGTGCATGCTGTGGTCTCCTATAATTTGAAGGAGCACACGTAAAATAACCCCTTTTTCATTACTTTGATTTATATTGTTATATTTGTGTCCATCGTTGGAGATTTTTAATAAATAAATAACCATTCCTCAAAAAGGAGATCAAGTGACGACTCGGCGACGTAGCTCGTCATACTGTCGACATTTAATGTTTTGTATCAGAATAAAGCCTACTTTGGCCATCAGTCGTGCATAACGTCGACGGTTTCCGTTACATATCGCTCCCTGGAGAATAACCCGAATTTATTACTGAAAGAAGGCTTCTGTAACTTCTGTTAGCGGTTCAGGCATGTAGGTTTTTGTAGTTAAAAAAAAAAGTTTTTATTGATACAGATAACCTTTGTTACAAAAGTACTTAACGATTAGGTTACAAGTTCAGATAAATAAAGGTAGCTTAAATAATGAAAACCCTGCCTTCTAAACTAGGGGAAACCTGTGACTCGTCGTGTTCTACGGTTACTTCGAATGTTCCAATAAACCTTCCTGTGCGTGTTGCTTATGATGAAGAACCTAGTTGGTGAAACATATTTTTTGAAGAAGTGTTTCAAGGCATAGAGCACGGAGACGCCTCAGCGACTTTCCACAGAAACCGAGCGTGTTCACCGTTTCCTCGCACTACCACAAAAGTGACATATGGAAACTGACAAAATGGCGTCCGTGAAAAAGTTGAGTGCTCACCACACATTTGGCGCCACGAATTTTATTTATAGAACTCTAGACCCTGCCAGCCAGGCGACTTCGTTGTCTGTAATTTCAGGCTAACGATTTCTTTAGTACTATATCACCTTTTATCTTTATGCTTAACTGGGTTTGCGTAACAATAAATCCAAAACGTTTCTGCTCTTTACTTTATCTACTGACAAAGGAGCTCGTGGCTAAGTAATAACAGCCGCACGGGTCGATCCATCAGGTTAAGCTACGTTGCCGGGATTTTCCCAACTATGTTGGGGTCGGCTTCCAGTCTAACCGGATGCAACTGAATACCAGTATTTTATATGGAGCGACTGCCTATCTGACCTCCACAACCCTGTAACTTGGTCATTCGATACCCCTTGGTTAACTATACGATACTGACGACTCGTAAAGACTGTCAAAGATCCACGAATAACAGCCGGGACTAACGGCTTAACGTTCTTTCCGAGGCACGGAGGAGTCTCAGTACCTATGTCAAGATGGTCACCCATCCACGGACCAACCCCGGCAAGCGTAGTTTAACCTGATGGATCAACCCGTGTGGCTGTTATTACTTAGCCACGAGCTCCAGATTTTTACGAAGATATGAACAGATTTATTTTTAGTTTTATGTAGCTCTTCGACAATGAGAACACTAGGTATTACTTATACACTATAGAAGTTTATAGGTATTAAGTATATGTACGTTCTACGTATCTTATTCTTAGCGTGCCGATGGCCATTTATATAGAGTTAGCCCAGAACTTAGCTACGAGTTTTGCACCTAATAATTGGTGTAAAATTACAATGGCGCCCAACAAAATTTAGATCTGTAGGTAGACCGTGTGGGCTAAAGGTCAGACTGTAGGTGGTTCGCGATGAAACTGCTGTAGGTATACATAGAATTGGATTAGGTAACCCTAGACCAACCCTAGGTAGGCACTACAAATCTGAATACACGTGTGTATTGCCATGACCTAATAACATTGTTGGATCAGCAAAGGAAGAGCCCAGAAGAACCCAAAGTTACAAATGTGGATGGCCTTGAAATAGGATAAAAAAGACAATTGGGCGATCTAAAAAAAAATACAAAATAAAAATATCGATAAATACCTAAAATTCGATTTTTTGTTTAAATACTCTGCTATTTCTAGTCACATTATTTACTGCCTCTGTCGGCATAGTCAACGTACAATATTACAACAACAAATAACCGATGGAATTCATTAATTTGTGGTCGTAGTGAAGAAGAATGTGAAAAAAGTTAGTTAAAAATCGTATTTATTTATTTATTCATATAACAATTCGCATTGTGTCTGAAATATCTTAGGTACCTACTTGGGATTTTTTTTTTTAACGGCCATAATGTCTATTTTATGCTATTTCAAAGTTATCCATTATTTACCCGACACCCTGTATGATGGTAATGATATGAATTTAATTTATTTATTTAATTTCGTAGTATTTGCAACCGGCAAGCGTGTATGCCCTATGTTTGAACGTAAACGAAGCAAAAAGAGTGTGTAAGGATCGTAGCAGGTGGCGTTCTATACTGCCTACCCCCATGGGAAGAAGGCATGAGTTTATGAATGTAATAATGATTTGAAATGTTTTAAAAGGAAAATGATGCTTACAATATAAAAAAAAGCTCTTTTGAATGGACTTTCATTCAGCTTCGTTTCTTTAAGTTGGTTTTTTTAAAGTGCTTCGCGATTTATTTATAATAGAAAAAATTATATTAAAAATAATTCTGGATCTTCTACACATAATTAACATATCAATTACAACATATTAATTAATGAAATACCTACTTTAATTAAACATACAGGCAGTACAATTTAATGTGTTATGAATAAAATAAAAGCGTTAATTTTGCTTCCGAGAGCTGAGAAATATTAATTATTAATAAGTAGAACACGTTGGAAATAATAAATAAAAGAGAATTAATTATATTTCGTTCTTTGTATTCCTGAAAGTAAAATGTTATACTATTGACTCTTTACAAATAATTCATGCTTCTATTTCCAGTTTTAATTTAGCACTGAAAATGGCTGCGTTTAATTAAAAACCTATTCTTGAAAATATGGCGGATTTAAGCTTTAAGAAGTAGCGACTGAAAGCTATTTATAACCACTGTTTGAGAAAAAAGTCTTCGTCAAAATGACCTACGAGAGAGTGAAAAGATATTCCTTAAAAATATGTATGATTGCATCCAGTAAATGTCTACATTAAGGGGTTTATTTATAAACGTTGCTTATAGTTAAGTGACGTTCAAACGTCAAAAATGTATGGTTAAACAATCGCTAATCATTACTTAACTTTAAGCAACGTTTATAAATAAACCCCTAAGTGTCATACTTTCATGCAGCCTTATGTCATAGTAAATGTCTAAATGTAATGTATTTAATCGAACCCCCTAAAATTCCATTTTATTTTGGAAACTAATAAGTATCCGGTCATAACTACGGTCGCTAAACGAATAGCAAACGCGCCACTGGCGACATCACGTGATCTACCCACAACTAAAGGCTGCCTGTTGCACCCGCGATATTGTGCCGGTCTGCACGAGCCGTAAAGCGCGCTTCTACAGAGTCCTAATGTTTTAAGCCCACGGCGAGAAGGACATTCAGTGTCTG
The DNA here is from genome assembly GCA_914767815.1 of Eupsilia transversa. Taxonomy (NCBI): domain Eukaryota; kingdom Metazoa; phylum Arthropoda; class Insecta; order Lepidoptera; family Noctuidae; genus Eupsilia; species Eupsilia transversa. The sequence goes on from OU611889.1 coordinate 2,140,713, forward strand.
ATCGCATCGGAGCTAAGAAGTCGCGGAACTGTACTCGATTCGTTGTGCTCAGTTATTGTGATAAATTGTAATTTGGGATTATAGTGTAGTTCAGTTCCTAGTTCAGTTACTGCGACCAACTTTAAAAAGAAAATGCCAGAAAGATAAAAACAGGTTCACTATATTTAAAAAAAAAGCGTATGTTATTAGAACGTCAATAAATTTTTAGTGGATCAAATAAATATTTCCTGAAGTAAATACTCATAAGTGAATTCATTGTTGTCACACCTACAAAATCACAGCCCTACCCTAATAATACCTATGTTTATCTTTAGCCTTGAGAACATAATTAGGTTACTTTTATTACATTACAATGAGGTTAACAACAGCCGAAAGTGAGGTCAAGTCAAGTTATGAGCGAAGCTAAATGAAAAATATAAAAGCACGCTATTAAAGATTATCCTCCTAGTTCCTACTAACATATAATATACATAAATATTAAAGGTGTTGTTGGGTAAGACATAGCTATTATGTCTTCCATTCAATCTGCTTAGCCTTTTCCCAACTATGTTGGGGTCGGCTTCCAGTCTGACCGGATGCAGCTGAATACCAGTATTTTACATGGAGCGACTGCCTATCTGACCACCACAACCCAGTAATTGGGTAATACGATACCCTTTGGTAAGACTGGTTGTCAGACTTTCGGGCTTCTGATGACTCGTAACGACTGTCTAAGATCCACGAATGGCAGCCGGGACCAACAGCTTAACGTGCTTTCCGAAACACGGAGGAGTCTCGCTATGTAAAAATGGTCACCCATCTACGGTCGGATATTATGTCTTCCATTAGCTCCTTCTATATCGTCGCCGTGAACAACTCGTAAAGAAAAAAAATCTTTGTTTCTTAACCTACTTCTAAAAAGGAGGAGGTTATATGTTCGGCTCTCAGTATGTATTTTTAAACGACAGTTTTTTTCTCTCGATTTCAGGTTTGGTCTCAGAATGAAATTGTTCATAATGATGAGTACAATGACCCTTTAAGAGGATGCCCACGAATTCAATTTAACCTATATATTGATGATAATTAGACCTTTGCTCATGACCCTTGGGCCATTTCTCAGACAGTTTTTACCATCCCCTGTAAAATTGCTCATTGCTCAGTACCAGCCCGGAGTATGCATTTGTGCCCGGTTGATGGCAATAGGCTCATCCCCTAAAACATAACTGGTGAAATGTTGATGTATTAAGGTATACCTCTGCCTAGCCCTTCGGGGAATATAGGTGTGATGTTATATGTTGTAAAATACCTCACCATAAATTCTCTAGCACCTTAGTCAAACCTCATATCGGAGCCGTGCATAGAAAACCTCGTGATTGCAATGAACTATTGCAATCACGAAGTTTTATGGTTAAGTAGCGGGGACAGAGTGTATCAGGGAGGCAATAAAGAGCACATTATCTATGCGCACTTGTATACGACTATCCAGCAGTTTATTATATCGGAACACCAGCGACAATACTCTGCATCTTAGGTCAAGGCAGGACATAAACACAGACCTCATAAAGAAAACGACCAGAGTGATAAAGGCGGGTTGTCTCGCTTGTAGGTGAGATTGAACATTCCAGAAGTTATTACGTCTTTAAACCCTTACAAAAACAAATAGCTTTTAGAGAACAAACCACACAACATAAAAATAAAAGTATAAAAACTAAAACCCAACTACGGCAAAAAAGCCAACTAAAATAGTCTGAGCTGACTTGTTTAAATATACCTTTTTAGTTGACTGTTTTGCCGTAGTTGGGTAAGTTGGGTTTTAGTTTTTATACTTTTATTTTTATTTTTATTATTTTGGGGTAATAACATATATATTTTTGAAATGTGCTAATTAAGCCCTTTCATTTGAAACCCAACATGGCACCATTCAAAAAACTTTTTTTAGTTCATGACTTTTAGTCCTCTAGAGGGCGCCAATTCCATTTTAATGTGACGTCACATAGCCTATAACCAGCGGACGACCGAAACGCTTACAACGACACCCCCTTTGTCAAATTATGATAAGGAGTTTAGAAGTTATGAGGGAACAAATGAACATACATACCGGTCAAAATCATAACAAAAGACATAACATCATGGTTAGTTGATGAAGGAAAAGCAGAAGACTTATAGAGATAGACTACGAAACCTTTCGGAATATTAAAGAAGAGAGCATAATTTCCATGCCACAAATCATAACATACAAACCATTCTGGCGTATCATGCAAATCCTATTATCCAACATAACAGATTTAGTGGGTAGTTGTAAATAATACTTTTTGGCATCTAATCTAATGTATAAATATAAAGGTCAGGGCTCAGCCTTGTGACCAATACATAACATTTTGGGAGTATTATTCGCCAAGCCACGCGTAGTCAAATCAAAGCTTATAACTTGGACGGGTTGTCAAAATTCGGACAAGCCGAGGGAATTAAATGTAGACTTATCATTATTTAAAATTATATTAAATTAATTATCTCTAAAAGCTTTGATTATTTTATCAGTCTACATAGTGTCGCGCTGGAAAATAACTAAAACAAACAAGCCAACTTTGCGCCAACTGCTGTTTTGTGCCAACTGGTGTGCGTGACAGCTAAGTCTAAGACTTGCACCACGTCATTGTGCGTTTCTAGTGTGCGTGAATTTTGCGGCCAGCATCAGCAGCATGACGCTATTTTTTTCGACGAGTTCACAGATTTGACCAATATCTATATCTTTGTCTAAAAGTAAGAAAGAAGTAGAGACTCCCTTATCTTTTTACACACGGTAGGTAGGTATGAGATAATTTTCAATAGCTAGTAACAGATTGAGAGAAGAAGAAGGGGAACCCAGGGATTTAGTTTCAACATCGAACAGTGATAAATCACTGTCCTATGAATAATTTCAGCGTACTTTTTTTTAAGGTATTTCAGGAGATAGGTATATGTGGAAGTCAAATAGTCAATTGATCCATGTAATATAATGGTATGGTATAATATAATGGTATAATGGTCTAAAATACTGGTAGTCAGCGACATCCGGTTAGACTGGAAGCCGACCCCAACATATTTGGGAAAAGGCCCGGCAGATGGATTGATAAGTTCGCGTTTGACCACTATCTCAACTAAGCGATGTTGCGGTCCACCATGGCGCACGCATTCCTTAAGAGGGTTTATTCTGAAAGTTGGCAACGTCGCAAATAGATGTCAAATATTTCGCTGTTTTGATTAATTTGATAATATTTCTGTATGGAAATAAGAAATGTGGCTAACCAATTGACTAGAATATTGATTATGAAATGCAATAATTAATATCGTAACACCGAATAGTTAGTTTTAGATGTAAAAAAAGTATTTGGTAACTTTCCAAATGCCTTTTTTTCACCTAAAACGGGTACAACATCAAATTCAATGTTATAATTGCAATTCATTATTAATATTCTAGTCAATTGGTTAGCCACATTTCTTATTTCCATACAGTATTATTTCCAAATTAATCGAAACAGGTAAATATTTGACAGCTATTTACGACGTTGCCAACTTTTAGGATGCACCCTCTTAATATAAGAAACAATTTAAAGGGTGACTGGTGGTAATTAGTGATCGATACTTAAACACAAGACTTTACTCATCATTATGAACAACTTTCATTATGGGACCAACCTTGAAATCGCGAAAAAATAATCAGCTTTTCCCTACATTTTGACGAGCTATGCGAATTTAAATGCAAGGAACAGCTGATTTTTTAATAATTATTAATTACCAGTCACCCTATATACGCTCAAGACTGGAAGACTCCCAAAAAGCATAAAACCGAACTGGCATAGTCAACCGATCCCGATGTTTTTTTCAGATTTTTTTTTAAGCAAGATTCATTACTTAACTTTGTTATGTCATATTTAGAGTACGAAAAGCAGCCCTAAATGTGAGGGTATTTTGTATTTTGGGATATTACGACCTCATTACGTATTCTGTTAATAAAAGGGAAGCTGTCGGTGTGTTGTGAATTTGTGATACTAATCTGTCAGATTATGCTCTGTTGTGGTCAGGAATTGAATGCTTTGTGTTCTCGCTCTGTCGGAACTAATAGGATTATACTGTGGTATTAAATTTCTTGACAATCTAATAATAATTTATCTATGCGTCAATCTAAAGCGCCAAGTGGGTAGTTATCAACAGTCAGGAAAGGACACTTCTATTATAGTTCGATTCAAACTTAATGGCGGCTCGAAACATGAGGCGAGTCGCTGCGCAGTAACAATTTCATGTGTCTTCGGGGGTGAGGGGTGGGGTATTGCGCAGCGAGTAGCTAACTTCCAAGCCGCCATTAAGTTTGAATCGAACTGTACCTACACAATGACGTTCAAAATGTACCCATGTTAATCTTGTGGAGTCAAATAAAGCTTATGATATTCTAAGCAGGGACCGAAAACCTTTATAAATTACGGTACAGCTATCGAAGAATTTTGGTTACTCCTACAACTAAGGTATCTGGGTAACCAAGAAGAAGAAATATGTTACCTCTTTTAGGTTACTGGTTTAATACCGGTTACACACACACGCGACGTGCGCCCTTTAACTAATGCCGACGGCACGTGTAAGATAGAGGTCAAAATGTTATAACCGAAAAATACCCGTATTGATGATACCGATTTTGGTCCCTGATTCTATGTATCTATGAATAAAGAAATATGACACTCTGATTCGCTAAGACAGTCTTATGACCGTCTTAATTCGATCTGGGGCCTAAGTCTACTAATTTATAAACGTCACAATGGTGTCATAATGGTTAGTTTTTGACAGATTTGCCATACAAAAACTGTCAAAAACTAACCATTATGACACCATTGTGACGTTTATAAATTAGTAGACTTAGGCCCCTGTTCTGAGCAAGTATAACCCGACGTCAAAATATTACAGTGTATGTGGTTTAAATATTAACAATAACAGCTTAAAGAATAATATGACAGAACTGTGGAGTCCACATGAGTGAATAATATGACATGAGTTGTGTATACCGTATAAAGAGCGTCGGACACTGAGGAGGTAGCCGTGCGGGTGCCGTGCGATTCAATACTAAAAAGTTACGACTTTGACAGCTCCAAGCGCAGAGTTATAAAAATCGAGTTATAACATTTTCTAAAGTCCTTCTCAACTTACATCTTGGTCGCGTTACTCGTGAATTGTCACAGCGAATTAGATGTCCCTGAAAAATGTACCTGTCATAAAAGGAAACATGACTTCCGGAACCTTTCAAGGTAATTCAGGAATATCAAATCGTATTATCGTAACGTTGAAGGTACGGTGGGCAACAATGTCGCTTGCACAGGTTCTTTAACTTGCAATACTTAAGTTTCTAAAGAGAAGTCGTAATAATCTTGTCGAGTTCAATGAGTTTGTGGCGGATTCTATGAGAATCTTCTGTAGAAAGCTTTAATCCAGCATTTGTTATACAAGATACCTAAGCTCCTATCGTGGTTAAAAGACAGTTAGATTGATACCGGAGTCAATTGTTCAGAGTGCACCCGTTTTGTATGGTCACTCGTGGAGTCTTGTTCTTTTAAAGCACTTCGTGATCACATAATATAACGCCTGTTTTCTCAGAAGGGTTAAACAGAGGTGTACCTTTAGTACACTCACATTTCGCCAGTTATGTTTAAGTCCCATAAAATAGGGCGAGCCTAAATTCAAACTCCGGGCTGCTACTGAGAAATTCCGGAAAGACCTAATTAAAATTTACTTCATAAACGGGATTAGAAAAACTACAGGGCCCTTTGTACACGGCACGGTTTCTTTACAGTACGGCGTATAAACCGCGCCGTAGAAAAAGGTGTCAGTTAACAAGCTTCCATACTGATGCATGGAAATAGTATATAATAATAATAGTAATAAATAAAAAGATATGTCAAAGAATAGTAATAAAATAAGAATGTATGTAAAACATTTGCTTGCTTGCAGAATACAATGACTCTTAGGTTATAAGATCTCACCTGTACCAAAACAATGTATTCTGGCAAATAAACATTTGATTTGATTTAAACTACACAACACTGACGACCGTGTAAACGATGTATAAACCGCGTCGTAGAGAAAAAACGTGTCTGACAACAAGCTTCCATAGAACACTGACGACCGTGCCTACACACGGCGGCGAATAAACCGAAGTTTTTCACGGCAAGAATACAATTTTTTCTAGCCGACCGACCGTACATCGCACCAGTACTAATTTCCGCGCCCCACTTTCTTATAACCTACGCCACGTTACTATAACGTATAACGGTAGTTATATTTCTTATCACAGCCTTCAAGGTAACTTCAGTCACGATTTTACGAATCGTGTTTGCCATAACAGTTTTACAGCATAATGTTGGCTTAATGTGTACTTTGTTGTTCGAGAAAGTTCGATGAGTTTAATACAGGCATGTTTTGTTTCAGGATAAAAACTTTTTTCCAAAAAAATACAACCGCCTTCGAAAAAGACACTACAAAGTGAAAAATTACTTTAATTTCAGAACTCGGTGTCTTTGGTTTTGTAGTTTCGTTATTTGACACCGATAAGGCAAATGAGGTGAAGCGAAGGGGCACCCCTTCATTTGCCTTTGGACCACTACGTTTGAGACACCCTGTACAAATATACATATAGAGAAGGGTTTTCTGAAATGACGTTCACTAGGTGGCAGCACTGAGACGTTAGATCCGGGCACCTGTCAAAAGTGCATATAGTATTTTCGTGACTGAATAATGAACGAATGAATGAAACAAATGAAGAACATATATTTTATATTCGTTGTCGAAATGGAAGACTTCTTGTCAAAGTGGGGTCAAGTAGTGGCATGAATGCTCAAGAAAATCCTCATTCAATTTCCTCTCTAATTTGAAGCCAAGTTTAAGGCGAGGACTCCCAGAATCGACCTATTTTTGATTCAACATTAAACAATCAAATATTATTTGTTTTGATCTGATAAAAATACATGTTGTAGTTTAATAAATATTCTTGATTATTCTACGGTTCAAAACACGATATTTACAACTCCACTCGATCAAAAAAAATCGCGAAAACTCCCTGTTTTCGCGATTTTTTTATCGTTTTTTAAGTCGTACTTGAAGTAGACCCAACTTTTACTCCCGAAAAACATGTCAAAAAATAGGCAATGAAATTACGAAGAATATTCTACGATTCATTTTTTTCAAAACAGTTTTTTATTGTTTTAACAAGATATTATATAACAAGGCGGCCCGCGCGCTTCGTTTCAGTAGCCGGCCAGGCGTCTTTGAGGTAGGACCTGTGTTGCTGTTGCTAGCTCGCTGCGTTCCCCGCAAAATAGACGATAAATTATTGTTATTTTCTGTGTGTGTTAGTTTTTAAAATCAGTCTGTATAATAAATAGTTTTAGGTTCTAGTATTAATAATTTAACTGTAGATATTAGTTTAAGTTGTAATATAAGAGGTGTTTACAATTAAATTATGGGGAATAAGAACAGAAAGAAGAAAAAAAAATCCAGGATAGAACTACGGAAGCTTAAAAAAAAAATTTAGTAAGTGTGATTATAACTTTTTACGTATCTTATAACTACCTACTCGTTTTTAATATTACAGTTTACAGAAAGAACAGTACCGCAACTACCTACACCAAAGATCATTTTTGCAAATAAAGTTTTTATCTTTGCAGTTCATCGATACCAAGATACAAAGGCGTATTTACAAAAAAGTGCACAGGCGAACAGTAAGTGCCTACCCTACAACTCGATTTTTTGAATGGGATTTAGAATGGCGATGACGCGACGGCAGTATTTGCTTCTCGCTCAGGCGCAATAGGTAGGTTCTACTACGTGAGCGTCAGACATGTACCTAGTGTACCTACTGCATCAATTCAACTCGCGCGCCTACTGTAGGTATCTATTGTACAAATTATAATAATAATGCAAGGTTGTTGATGTTGTTGTTCTTTCACACAAAATAATGACTAGTGTAGATATCTGTTATCTCCTGAAATATCATATCTGTGTATCAAATCTCCTAAATGTCATATACAGGGTGTCAGGGACATCGACGCAAAGCCTGTAACCATGGATTCAGTACATGATTCTGAACCCCCCTGCGTTGAAATATTTCGTCGGTATTTTTTTTTAAATCAGCTGTTTCATAGAATAGTGCAATACCTACGTGGTCAAAATTTCAACGCAGGGGGGGTTCAGAATCATGTACTGAATCCATGGTATCAGTTTTCGCGTCGATGTCCCTGACACCCTGTATATAACTTCCCCGCCATCAATTGTTGGGCAGTTGCCCGCCAGACACGACACCTATCTGGTCGGAGTATCGTCCCTTTCTTATAGAGGATGAGTGACCATCACACCCTGTTCGTCATACCCCTAAAACTTATTGGAGAAAAAAGTGTTTACTTTTATTTGCATAACTATTTGATTAAAAAATATTTATATGATTATATTTTTTTCATTGAGTGCCCAACCTTCACATTAAGTCTTCTTGAATTACAATATTGATATTGTAATTCAAGAATTGTAATACATTTCTCCTAAATGTGCCTACTTGATTTTTTATACTTTAGCACGAAGATTTCGCATCCTTATGGAAAGTCGAAATTCAGATTTTAAATCCACCTTATTCACAAAAAATTATAAGTACGATATACCTATCTTTAACTATTATTCATTAGGTTCAAGTTTATATAATAACTATCTAATCTATATCTATCCTTAAAAAATATTTAATAGAAAAATAAAAGAAAGTAAACTTATACAATACAAGTTGACCTACTGCATTGGTCTATTCTGTGACCCAACTTACTAGCTCGAGTTCATGAACTCATGAGCGATGCGCTTGGCGCGCGCGTCTCCCGCGCATCGGGATTTGTTACGTATCGCTACTCGTTGCGGGGGCTGGGGTAAGCGTTGAATGCCTACTGCGCTCGAGCTATGCCCGCCTTAATAGAAAAGGAATAATATTTCCAAGTAGGTACTAAAACATGATTAATTGTTCGTAGTACTTCCTGACAGGTGGAAGTAATTGAAGGCTGTGTAGACACCCTACCGTGATTAGGGTCTAACTTTCGAGTAAGTATAAAACATTTCCAACCTTTGAAATATAATTCTGTACGACATCGACAGACTAATTATTCAAATTCGCCTTTTAAAACAATTAATAATCACAAAGAGTATCCATTAACGACTGTCACATTAATTGCCAAAAAATATACTTTATGAAGCCATTTCTTTTATCGCTTTAATTATAAGCTTTGGAAATTAGTAAAAAAAGGTTTTTAATGAAGGTTTGAAGGTAAAACGTTCGGAGTTTTGCAAAGTCGACAGCAAAAGCTCTTGAACATTGTTTGTTTTGAAATGTGGTTAACTACCGTTATGTTTGTTAACATAATGAAACGCTTTGTTTGAACTTGAATATAAAGGTAATAAAGATCTTCTATTAAAAGCGTTGAAAAGGTCTCATTCTATACATAAATAAAAATGAATGATGATGTTCGTTGGTAAGCACACTTGAGAACAGCTGGACCGATTTACTGATTTTTTGTTTTAAAACGTTCGTAATAGTCCTAGCTGTTTACCAAAAAAAAATGTGGCATTCGTTTGTTACTGAAAATTTTGAATCGATAACGAAACAACCATTCAAGAGCATTTTCCACATTCGATTCTGTGATGTTTTTATAACATACCTAAAGATCCAAATAGCGAATCGCCAAAGCGAAATACATATATATCATCATGCCTGTAATCCACTTACATTTCGCCAGTTATGTTTAAGTCCCATGTAATAGGGGGCGAGCCTATTGCCATCAACCGGGCACAGATCCAGAGAATCAGGGCTGGTACTGAAAACATCCAGATGGTAAAACCCAATAACACTGCCCGACCCGGGAATTAAATCCAGGACCTCATGCCCAGCAGTAGTGGTTGCGACTACTAGACCAACGAGGCAGTCAACAAAAACAAACAAAGTTATTTATTATACACACAAATATGTACACTAATTGCAAACAAATTTGCAAAATGCATGACAAACGATCAAACGTTTACAAATCAAACAACCATGTCTATCTACAATGACATCTATTGTGTTAAGTACGAAGGACTTTCGACATCGTCCTTGAACGTGACCTTGAAAGCCGCTTGACCTCAGCCACGGCCTTAGGTCCCAGTTCACGGCATCGGGTGATGCCGCTTGCGTCACGGACGCTCGCGCGCGTCTCCTGAGGGGCAATTCCCGTATTTAAATGATTTATTTTCTGTAAGTAGGTTTGTACAAATTTAACACGTCAATCATATTTTTTTAAACAACACGATGTCGGCGTTTCCTATCTAAGGGCGGATTCGACCAAACAGGAATAAACTTTATCCACGGAATAAGATTTAGGTACTTCTGACAGTTTTCGTATGGATAAACTGTAAAAAAAAAAAAAAATTGTCGGTTCAAAAGGCTTATTCCGCGGATAAAAATTATTCCTGTTCGGTCGAATCCGCCCTAATCTGAGTATAAAGGCCGAAACAAACTCAGACGTCATAGTCTCTTAAAAGAATTTTCTTCCAAAAGAAACCTTTTCCACAACACTTTTGATTAACATTTATTGTATCTGAGATGAGATGGCGACTAGATTTTGAATGTTTTTAAGTCGCAAGACCCGTGTCGCTAGAGCCTGGAGCTCGTGGTCCCAGCATTAGATCGTCAGTAATGGCGGCAAAACTTAATGTTACATGAATTATCGACGCCAGTGGGTCTACCGATCAATAGTGAATCACGTTCACAGCGAATCAGTATATTACATACTGATTCGCTGTGAACGTGATTCACACACTTGGACGGGCTATTAACCGGGCACCAATTTAGCCTCCTGGGCTAAGGAGAGTCTCCTGATGGTGGTTGTAAGGTTTTCCCTTACAACCGTGAGCCCGACCGGGCCGGGACCGGGAACTCAAGACCAGAGGCCTAAGTCTACTAATTTATAAACATTACAATGGTCTCTCAAGGGTAAGTTTTTGACAGTTTTTGTATGGTAAATCTGTCAAAAACTCACCATTGAGAGACCATTGTAACGTTTATAAATTAGTAGACTTAGGCCCCTGACGCTCTGCCGTCGCGGTAACTCTTTTAAACAGTGATAGTACAGCTAATTTAACTTAATTATATGTACACGCAATCCTCTTCCAAGTGACACATTATCTATTGACGAAAACTTGAATGAAACCCGTTTTGCATTGGAGATTAGCGCTTTCATAGAAAAAGGGGCTGTGCGGCGGCGAGCGGCCGTCTGACTTTGTATTGTCTGAAAACCTTCCTTCACCAAGAATTTCTCGTATTCTTCTCTACAGACCCAAGTCTTGCATGAACAAATACCAGGGGCCTAAGTCTACTAATTTATAAACGTTACAACGGTCTCTCAATGGTGAGTTTTTGGCAGATTTGCCATACAAAAACTGTCAAAAACTCAACATTGAGAGGCCAGTGTAACGTTTATAAATTAGTAGACTTAGGCCCCAGGAAGTGATTTCAATTGGAACTTATCTAAACAAAGTTGCGGTTCTATGAGTCTCGGTTATTGATTGCACTCGTTGTGTAGATAAGGCGTAATCTGTGTGCTTAGTGGAGGACCTGGGGCTCTGGGGTTTTGGCCTTGTAGTTCATAGTAGTTGAGGTTTTTTATATTGCACTACGAAAGTCGCTAATATCAGGGCGTCTATATCCGCAGATAAATCAAATGTACCAGAATTTAGTAATATAACAACATGTTCCAACTTCTGCGTGAATCATTTGCCAGAGGTTTTAAATAACTATGCCGAATATAAGTGGCAATTTGCAGGCGCGGGCTTACATCTGGCTGGAGTGCTTCATGATTTCTCTAGTGGGTAATTCTCAATTCATGAAAACAATTGGAAATACTTGAAGTGTTTCAAAACAAAGATATTCCAAAAATTTCGTGACGTAATTCGCACTTAGCCTTGATCACCAAGGCTATCCATTGCTGCAGTGGCCTCACATGCCAAGTAGTGGTAACTCTACGCAATATATTGGTGCGGGGCTGCGGGCGTACAGGGATCAATGCTAATGTGATTCTAAATGCTTTGGAGAGCTAATGAGCTGGAAGGAGTTCACATTTCCTGCAGAGGTGAGATTGGCTGATACTGTGATATAAAGCAGTGAATAGAAAGACTAAAGATGGAAAATCCTAACTCAAAGAATCTAAAGAAAATACAAGTTCGAAGAGATAAACAATCAATCACAGTAAAACAAGAATAAAAGAACATCCGAAGCCTAGAGTTATAGAAGCTTTTGTTGCCAACGACGCAATAAAGGCTAAAAGAGAAAAAAAAATCTTGGAATATGTATCTATGGCTCGAGGTTGTACTACATGACATGGCCCATACAAGTAAATAAAACAGGACAAGTCCCAATTAGACTCTTGTATTTGGGAACTACACGACCACCAATAAAGAAAATAAAAGGTCATCTCAATTTTGTCTGAAAATTGAAATATTCGCTCACATTTCTCACCCACGTATCGACGAGGAACGGCGAAGCACGGCTGCAGGGGTAAATTAATATTGACATTCCCCCTTTTAATTATGACATGGTTCAGACCACGTGCAAGTTTGACAGCTGTACCACCAGGGTCATTGTCACCTTATTTATTACGCGTGTATTGATTGCACTCTTGCACTTTATATCGGTGTGGAGTTTATGGATTTCCTTAACATAATATTGGCGTCTGGCGCGTGAGTCGCCGACGAAACGGAATGTTGCTATTCCAAATATTATATTTATTTTAGGACTTATAGTAATTGTTTTTTTTTATTTCTGTTTATTGCTATCTCATTCTATGCTGCACCGGTTGGCGTCATCACGTTAACGCCGGCTGTCGCTGAAAACCAGCGCTGGGGCTCTGTCTCGCATAGGGTCGCAGCATTATGCTGAGCGATGGCCGTTTTGCGCGGATGTGACGCATATTTTCCCCCAACTTGTTATTTTTTGTGTACTTTCTTTTCATTGCTTCATATTTGTCGCAAATAAACGTATTTTCTTTCTTTATATTTTGATTTATAAGTGCCCATGAAATTATTGGCCCGTTCTTCTCTAGAGGGACCAACTACGCTTTGGATTTAACAGCTTCATCTTGCTGACTCCGACTCCTTGAAAATTCAAAAGTGGTTTAATTGAAATAAATGCTTTGAGTTTTACAAGCTAGAGAAGACGGTTGTATTAGATTAGATTTGAAATTGCTACGTCACGATGCTGGTCTTAAGGTGCAATTTGGATGACTTTCTAGTGTGGAGTGAAGAAGCTAAGCCTGGAAATGCCTTGTTTGGGGGCACAGTTCGATCTGTCCTTGTACAATCCGGTTATTATTAAATCAATTTGAGATTTTAATGATCTGTGCAAAACAAAGGGCAATCAGGTCACCTTTCATCATACAAGTTTTAAATGGCAAAAGACTTAGGGCGGATTCGACCAAACGGGAATAAATTTTATCTGCGGAATAAGCCTTCTCTTCCGAGGAAATTTTGATTTTTTGACAGTTTCGCCTTATGAAACCTGTCAGAATTAATCTTATTCTGCGGATAAAATTTATTCCTGTTTGGTCGAATCCGCCCTCAGTCAACTAAAACGGTATTTAAACAAGTCATCACAGTCAGACAAATAAAAAATCTGAGGACACACGTGTTTAGGAATAAATAGATTAAGTGTGACTTCGGATTATTAATTTGGCAAATTGAATGTCACGTCACATGGCCTATAAACAGCGGGCGCCCGAGACGCGTCCAACGATACCCCATTTGTCAAATTATGATAAGGAGTTTAGAAGTTATGACGGAACAGATGAAGACATACATACATACCGGTCAAAATCATAACCCTCCTTTTTGCTTCGCCGTAGTCGGGTAAAAATATCAACTGTATTTTTCATACAATTGGAAACTATTATGAAAACTCCTGGCAGTTTCCCACGGTCGACACTTTGTATCAATTTTATTGCTAAATAACAGTAACACTATTAAGAGCCACGTGGGAGATAACAGTTGTCTGGCAGGGTCACTGCCAACTTACATTATAAATGAATATCGATTAAACTTGACTCTCCCTCAATCGTTCACGTTCAGTGTTGCCACCTTGCCACTGATGAATCGTTGAGTCATGTTGGATTCAAGGATTATTTCTTTTAAAACTACTTTACTATCAGTTGGCCAGTCAGTTTTCGATTACTTTTCAAGGCTTTCATTCGGTCTAGTGAACATGGCTACGCTAAGTTTTGTTCTCCAAGAAAATATTTTTTTGGAGTTGTTTATCGACCATCTAAATATTTTTCAACCCTGTTAAAAGCCTAAACATGGATCTAATCATAGTAATGTTTTGAAATCAATCTTGCCAAAAGAATATTTAGGTACATTACTAATAGGATAAAACTAAATAGAAAAACAATGTCATGCACACTAAAGAGAATTGAGCTGAATGAGAAATGTGAAAGCGGGTTCCATATTACATAAGGGGATCATAACATTGCTACTGAAGCGGCAAACACATTGAGATATATATATTTATTATTTACATCCTACATTCTTCTAGAGCGTGGAGGAGCTCGTGGTTAAGTAATAACAGCCGCACAGGTGAAGCTAGGTTTGCCGGGGTTGGTCCGTGGATGGGTGAACATGGTTACATATCGAGACTCCTCCGTGCCTCGGAAAGCACGTTAAGCCGTTAGTCCCGGCTGTCATTCGTGGATTTTTCTGACGGTCTTCAGAAGCCCAAAAGTTTGACCAACAGTCTTACCAAGGGGTATCGTATTACCCAGTTACTGGGTTGTGGAGGTCAGATAGGCAGTGACTCCATGTAAAATACTGGTATTCAGCTGCATCCGGTTAGACTGGAAGCCGACCCCAATATAGTTGGGAAAAGGCTACTACAAAACATACGTCCAACTGATCTACTACAGACAGGTACTTTCCAATGCCCCAATAAGTAAAAAACAAAATAAACAAGTCAAACGCAATAGCAGCATACCTACCCACTGTTTATTTACCCGCTCATGCCAAGAACATACGCACTCAGCCAGACAATAACGTCAGCCGTGCCAAATGTAATGCTATAATTTTTTTACGAATCGTCTTTGCAGACGCCGTCATCAGATACAAATTATTATATGCATAATTCTTCGGAAAGAATTGGCTCGTCATTTGCTTTCTCCATAGTAATATTTAAAAAAAGTTCTGAAACGGCATCCTCGTCTGCAATTATAATGACATGAACCACCAAAGCAAGTATTTTGCTTATGAAATACTGTTTTTTCAACTGTGTAATTACTTCCTTTATTTTGTATTTTGGTAAACTGGCCGTAAGCCAAAGAGATTCCCGATGAATGAGACAAAGTGAAAACTCGTCTATAATTTCATAAATATTTTGTTTCTTAAAAATTGAGCTATGCAAGTGAGCGGTCGCATGTCACGTACGCGTTGCGAGCGCGAGTCATAAGTTGCGAGTAACAATGACATCCACTACGGTCAAGTGTAATGCGTGTAATGTAGTGATAAGTGAAGTGCTTGCTTTTATGCAAAACAAGATTGATGTAATGGACGAGGAGAGCCTAGTCCGTATCTGTGCAACCTCTTTTAGTACGGAAGAGGTTTCAAATGCCAAGAAGTTACTGTTTGAGTCGGCGCCGTCATCGAAACGTAAAGTTACGAGGAGAGGAACAGGAAAAAATGAAAGAGATTTATATGACATAATAACATTGCTAAAAGAAACAGATCCCGAAGTTGTACCGATTTTTGTGGCACGCGAATTACAGAAACTCCCTCCGATCACTTTTGACCATGTAGACGCTACCCGGCTGTTAAAAGATATCCTGTTAATTCAAAACGAACTTAAGATTTATAGAGAAACATATGTCACCAAAGAGCAGTTTGATGCAGTTAAAATCGAATTAGAAAAACTTAAAAGTTCATACACCATTAGTCATACCAGGCCTAACGACTTAAATCACGGCAAAAATAAATTATCCAATAACAATAATATGCATTATCGGAGCAAGTCACCGGACCTACCTCACATCGTCGTAGAAAAATCTACCGATAAAAGCGCAGAGCTATGTCCATCTCCCTCTCACGAAGTTGACGCGTGTAACAACATCTCGCTCGAACACTTCGTCGATGCGTGCGCCTCGATGCCGCGCGTGGAGGCCGGCACCGCGGTTTCGAACGCGGAAGCGGGTGGGGAGCGTCAGGTGCGTGCGCCGGCCGCGGTAGGCCTCAACGGCGCGTGCAGCGACATTTTGGAAGGGATAGGGACACCTACTTCTTATGCCGCCGCGGCGCGGCTAGCAATATCAACACCACGAACAATAAATACAATAACTAATTTAGAAACAAAGGATGATGAACGAAATGAAGGGTGGATCTTAGCGCAAAAGAAAAAGAGGCTGAGGGACAGATTTATAGGAAATCAAGGTCGTGCGAAGCTAGATAATATTACAAAATTTAAAGCAGCTGACATCAAAATACCGTTATTCATCAATAACGTTGATCAGAATGCGTCTGCTAACGACATACATACGTACATAATGGAAAAAACAAAAACTAGTGTGCAAATTGAAAAAATTAATATGAGAAAACAGAAAAACTACGATGCTTACAAAGTTTTTGTACAAAGGCATAAATTGCATTTATTTTTAGATGACAACTTATGGCCAGAAGGAATTTCTTTTCGTAGATACATAGACTTTAAAGCAGGAGCCGAAGGATCTCACAAAAATATCAACAATGGATTGCGACAATAACGATATTAATTCAAAAGCAAGTACATTTGTGAGTTTTAATTGTAAATCTATTACTAGATCGGTGGATTATGTCAGACTATTATGTCAAACATCTGATATAATCGCATTGCAAGAAACCTGGTTGCTGCCTCACGACATTCCTTTTCTGAGCAGCATAGACCCTCAGTTCGACTTCGTGGGAAAATCAGCGGTAGATACGTCGTCGGGCATCCTACGAGGGCGACCTTATGGCGGAGTTGCTATACTGTGGCGCAAGAGCGCCTTTGAAAATGTGTCTTTCGTGCAGTGCAAAAGTGTGCGTCTTGTGGCTATCAAAATATCGGTAGGCGGTAAATCTCTTTTAGTGTTCTCGGTTTACATGCCGACAGAGTCGATGGATAATCTTAGTGAATTTGTCGAGTGTTTAAGTGAGATTCACGCAGTTATAGAAAGTAGTGGTGTAGACGCGGTCTATATTCTGGGGGATTTTAATGCTCAACCGAATAGTCTATTCGGTGAAGAACTATTGAGTTTTTCGGCTGAAGTACAGTGGCGGTGCGCTGACGTTTGCCTGCTCGGTGGTGAGTCGGACACGTATACCTATATAAGTGATGCACATGGTTCTACTAGTTGGTTAGACCATTGCGTAGTGACAGACGCGGCATGGAACACTATTACAGACACTAGTGTGCTCTACGACGTGTCTTGGTCGGACCATTTACCTCTAATTGTAAAGTGTGATCTTAATTTATTAAGGCCAAAAGTTGCACCTGGACTACCTAAATGTAACAAAATAACATGGGGTGACAGAGACTTGCAGCAGACTGAGTTATATAGCAATTACTGTAATGATCTCTTGAAAAATTTAGACTTTCCCTTACAATTTACTGAATGTAGTAAAAGTAGTTGTAGAATTAAGGAACATGAAACCATTTTAGATGATATGTATGCGGAAATTGTGCGTATTCTCTGTGAAGGTGCAATCACCAGTAACTGTAAGAACGGAATACAGCGCAAAAAGCGTTACATAACGGGCTGGAATAAACATGTAAAGGACGCACACGGACAGGCTCGGCTTGATTTTCAAACCTGGACGTTGTTTGGTAGGCCGAAAAATGGTGATTTGTATGAAAAAATGGTGGAAAGTAGAAGGGTTTTTAAAAGTAAATTGAAATGGTGTCAAAATAATAAGGACCAAATAAAAATGAACATCATTGCAAGTCATCATGACGCAAAGAATTTTGGTAGTTTTTGGAAAGCCACGAACGGGTTGAATCCTAGATCGGGTCTGCCTGTGAGTGTTGAGGGCCTTAGTGATCCTAATGATATCGCCAACCTATTCAGCAGAGCCTTTAAGGTTGGGTCTCCCCTAGGTACGTCGTCTGGCGGGCCGGAGGTGTTGGGGGGGTCCAAGGACATGCCTATTAGGTTTGCGGCCAGGGAGGTAGCTACTGTCATACGCAACTTAAAGAGAGGCAAGTCGCCGGGTCACGACAACCTAAGTATAGAACATTTACTTTATGCTGGTAAACACTTACCGCGAGTGCTAGCAATGTTTTTTAGCTTGTGCCTGAGTCACTCGTATCTTCCACTTGATTTACTTAAAACTATTGTTGTGCCCATTGTTAAAAATAAGACTGGAGATGCGAGTGACAAGAGCAACTACAGGCCTATATCCCTGGCTACCATCATTGCAAAGGTGTTGGACAGTCTGATTGATCAGCAGCTGGATAAGCACTTAACACTCAACGACGCGCAGTTTGGGTTTAAGCCACGTTTATCCACGGAAACAGCTATACTATGCCTCAAACAGACTGTTCAATACTATGCAAGTAGGAAAACACCTGTGTATGCATGTTTTCTGGACCTCTCCAAGGCCTTCGACCTCGTATCTTATGACTGCTTATGGAGGAAACTGTCAAATGTTGAGAACCTCCCAAGCGATATCATTAGGATGCTAAAGTATTGGTATAAAAACCAATACAATTATGTTAAGTGGGCGGGTGTCCTGTCGGATGCATACGGGTTGGAGTGCGGTGTGAGGCAGGGAGGAATCAGCTCACCCAAGTTATTCAACCTGTATGTAAACGAGCTGATTTGTGAGCTCAGCAATACCAATATCGGGTGCTCCATTAACGGGCACTGCGTCAATAACATCAGCTACGCGGATGATATGGTATTGCTGAGCCCATCGATCAGTGCACTTAGGAGGCTTCTTCGCATCTGTGAGGACTATGCGGTGGCTCACGGCCTCAGGTATAATGCGACCAAGAGCGAGCTACTGGTTTTCAAAGCGGGTAACAAATGTTATAATACTGTCCCACCAGTCACCTTGGGGGGCGCTCAGCTTTCCAGGGTCACGAAGTTCAAGTACCTGGGGCATTGGGTCACCGATAGTCTGTCCGACGATGCGGACGTGGAGAGGGAACGCAGAGCATTGGCAGTTCGATGTAACATGCTGGCTCGTAGGTTTGCACGTTGTACTAGGGAGGTGAAAATTACACTCTTTAGAGCGTATTGCCAATCTATGTACACGTGTGCCCTATGGGTCAGCTATACAAAAAGCTCGTACAATGCTCTGCGAGTCCAATACAATAATGCCTTCAGAGTTATGTTGGGGCTGCCGCGCTTTTGCAGTGCGTCGGGGATGTTCGCCGAGAATGGCGTGCCAGATTTTTACGCACTGATGCGGACACGGATAGCATCCCTGATGCGGCGAGTGCGCGACAGCTCCAACAACTTGGTAGCTATAGTAGCCGACAGGATGGACAGTCCAATTATGTGGCAATGGATGACCACTCATCGTGCGTCATTCCATTATTTAAAATAAGTTGTTTTATTGTATTTTTTATGTATGTATGTTTTGTGTATAAAATTGTAATGTGTGTTGTTTATGGACTTATGGTCTGAAATAAATTTATTATTATTATTATTATTATTATTTAAAACAGGAATGAAGTTGGACACCGAAGAATTTCCTAGGTGAAAGTACAAAAGACTTTGTATCGGGACAGTATATACAGTGAGCGTTTGCTAGCTGATAAGATTCTCAATGTCTGAAAACCATTGTTAGCGGTTCTAAATAGATGACTTAGTTACGTAGTCCGTTGTTGTACGTGGAGACGTAGGTAGTAATCTGAGTAAGCACAGCTGCTAGTAAAGGTCGTTTCGTTTCAGTGACTGCAAGCTAGAGATACTTAGGTTATTAGTTCAGTACTCCTAGATATACTTCGACTAACATACTACAGTACTCACTCAGAAAAAGTTTTTGGATTTGGAACAGTCAGAGGAAAACTTGCGAGACCATTTCGTTGATCGGTTTTCTTTCTGATAGTCTTTGATCGTATTCTTAACGTAACGCAGTTTTCAAGTCATTGTTAAGTTTTATGCTGTCCTTGTCACTAGTTATATTATAGCTAAGAAAATCACTTTAAATATCGTCTTAATTAAGTGTCTTTTGAGATATCATGAGTTAGTATTGAATAGTCACACACGCAACGTTACGAATTCATTGATAAGTTTTCCCTTTGGACTATAAATAACTCAAACCTCAAAAATGTATTATTAAACCATAGAGCGTTATTTATAGACCTCTATAAATAGCTCTTCTTTAAGGGCGCCAGTTGTGATATTTCATATAAACTAGCCATTAACGTCTGCTTGAAAACAGTGTATATTGTTCGAAAAATTGTGGTTTCATAAATAACATAAACGATAATAGTGATGATCGTTTTTTACCTGGTGGGGAGAACTGCACTGAAAAGCTAATAGCAATAGGGACTAGTATGGAAGAAGAATAAACGATATAATGTGCCGACTTCAAGTAAATTGGAATAAGAGAATGAGGATGAGGGAGAAAAAAGAAATGCAGAAAAATAATACAGACAAATAATTTAAATTGCAGTATTCAACCATGAAATGAACAGACATAATCATCTGTATACAGATACAGAAAAACAATACAAATACAAACGTAAACACAGACGTTGCACAACTGAGCCATTCAGGGGAGTTTGGTTATATTGATATTAAATTCTATTGAAACTCGAAAAAAAAAAGCGGAAAATTTATTCCAATATAGATGCTTATGCAATAGATTCTGCATCGTTTAGAAACAAGGCTAGACTAGGAATAAAATATTCATACAACACGACACAAATCCAAATATTGGACCGACCCACCTGTCTGTTAGAACTAATGCATGTCACTAATAGCTGAGTGAGCCATCTAAATCTTTAGTACTATTTTATCATAAAGTGCCTATACACTTTGGTGGGCCGGCCAATATTTGGATTCGTGTCTTGTCTCTGCTAATGATCCTTATATTATGCTGAGAACGCCAGAAGAACAAGAGGGACAAAGGAGGAATAGTAAAACAAAGACGAGATATAGGAGGTAAGCTTAATTAATGGTCAAGATCGCCTTTGTCAACAAATCTATTGGATAGTATTGGGCATGTGATGCGAAGGAGTGAGGACGTCATGAGGAAAGTTTTGAGTATGAATGAGGATGGCTTAGAGTAGGGGTAGACCTATGAAACGATTGATGGACTACGTGAAAGATGATATGGCTAGAAAGGGCGTGACTTCCGAGATAAAGACTAACAGAGAAGTATGGAAGCAAAAGACAATGTTGCGCTAACCCCGAATAAATTGGGATAAGTAAGAGAATGATGATTACGTGGACAACAACCAATTAAAATAATGGTATTGCTCCATCGATAAGTGACAATTTCCCGACCTTAGATCATTTCCGTACACTCGCTACAATACCAATGACTTTATAGGTCATTGCCAAGGTTTGTCATGCTAACTCATGACAGGGCATCCAAGTGTAGATCTACTAGTCAACTAGTGTGAAACGATTATCCAGTTGAGTTACCTACTTGCCGACAATTGGCTATGACGTCAACATACGTATAAGTAAAGTATGATCTAACGCACTAGGAGCCTTTTCAGCCTCGCACAGGTATTTTTTTTCGTTTTCATTATATAGGTTCCTGTTTTATTGTTTGAATTTCATGTGCGTGTCCCAAATATAATAAATATTTTCTTTCTTTTCCTACACGTATTGCAGGTTCTGCGTAGACGCTTCATTCTTTTTCATTCTCCGTAGACGCATTGCCTTTCAAATAAATAACAGGCAAAGGAACTTTTGGTAGAAATGGAATATAACTGCTACTGTCAACACGAATACTGTTTGCCTTAGGTCCTCTCGTGCCCAGGTGACAGGGCATACGGTGCAAGATGCGACGTGAGCGACTGTCTGTGGAGAGACGCCACATACGCAACGGAGATCTGAACCGTCCATGAACCCCCACTTGTGGTGGTTGTCCTTGCTGCGGCCTACTTGGGTACGAAGTCTATTCCAGGTTTTCCAAGCTGTCCGGATGGAAGAAGACATGGGACTCATAACGTACAACGTAGTTATATTACATGGTTATATAGCAAGCTAACTAGCTTCTTTTTTTTAAATCTTTATTTCTTCATAGAGGGTTTTATCAGTATGACCATGCATGCCACCCTCATAGTATTACATTCTATTCTATTTGTCTGTCTACGCTTAATACCTAGGTGTACAATTGGTATAATTTTTAAGCTGTCCTGGACAAGGGAGCAGCCAAGATACTATTATACATGGCAACATTATGAGGATTAAAACTGTTTTCTATATAGTCAAAGCTGTCATCAAAGTTCCATAATTCTTAACATTGGTCGCATCTAGCATTTGATGTACTATTAAGTAGAGTACAATGATGACGACAATATCTTCAATGAGGAAAGACTAAAGACTATTGCTTCTGTATCCTATCACAATAAACCTCTTTTTTTTTCAACTTTCTTTTAGCTCCATCTTCAATCAAGCGTGTCGTATCCGAGTCGTATTAGTGTCGCGTCCGTGACGAGCACGTGCGTCGTACCTACGGTTGGACGCACCGTTCAAGATCAGCGGGCGTGAAGCGAGTCCGTTATGTTGACCGATCCGAGTGCTGCACTGTTAAATTGTAACAATTGTGAAGATTGTGTGTTCAGGAAATGTCAGCGAATTGTGAATGGAGGAAGTTTTACAGGCTACTGAGTATAAGTTGTTGAAGTGTATGTGAGCTAGATCAATATTGCCAGAACGTGTGGAAACTCAGTTTAAAAATCTGACTTGAATTCAAAATAATAAATTGTGTCCAGTACCACTGTGATCACCACATCAGACGGATTACCATACTTTTTTATCAGGTCAGGCGGATGAAAAGTGAAGTGCCATGCGAAGTGTCTTGCGATTTTGTATGTAGGTACCATGTGCGCACCAACTGTAAACTGTTCATCACGTCTGCGGTGCTGGTATAGCCCAGCTTATGGACAGGAAGCTTAGTGCCGCGGTGTTTTAAAATTGGATAACTGTGTTAATTGAACGTACAACTTGAGAGTGCCAGCTTTGTTTACCAGGGCAAACAAAACCATATAAATGTGAACATGTAACAAAGTAAATTTAAGGTAAAGAGGTGTACTAGCCACAACGGTTACGCAAAATTGACCCTGAACTTGGATAAGGGTTGAGAAAAAGTGCGTCAAAACAAAAACAGCCTTACGCAAGTTAAGTTACGTTTATATCGGTTTGTAGATTAACCTGTCGTATGCCGTAATTACAGACCCAATTAAAAATCCATTGTGTCTCGCGTGGATCCACGTTCCATACCAAAGGTTAAGGAAGGTCCTATGGGAGGTGTATGACGTAAGCGACCACTTGGAAACATTATCCTTTTGGCACGAACCTTTTACAGTGAAATGTAAAATTGAATAGAATTCATGAATAACATTCTGCGTATGTAGAGATTTTGAATAAACTTTTGGTTCAACCATTGTAAATACATAATTGTGTTCGTTTAGGATTAGGTAAATGTTGTTTCAAGAAGGGTTACAGTTCAGATTCTGCTAATGAATTGAAAGCCTCTTAGATGTAGTAAGTAGGGCGTGAATAATTAATGTTTCTGCTCAGACCTGAATTAACACACAACCAAAAATAGAATAGGTACAAACTTTAAGTAAGTTGATACAGTCAACCGCATCAGTGGTTGCAATTTGACATTGTAGCAATAAGGGTGTTTGTTACAACTGATGTGCTGTTGACTGTTTTACGAATAACATATACATATTCCAAGACCAACCAAGAACCCTTACGAAAATGGTCACAACCGTGCGTCACTTCAAACAGCTCAAAGAAAAACTTACTTCGAATCTTATGTTTGTAATTTTTATGGTGCACATAATAGAGTATTCTAGCAATCTATCTACGTTCTAACATTTATGAATATTCTCTGCTCACCGTAGTTATTATACAACTTCATAAAGGAACATGACAAGTCGACACCATGAAACAAAAGACAGCTTCTGACATCGAGTATGATCCGGCGATTTTCAAGGCGATCTCTTGACAAAGGGAAACAGACGGAACAGTACAGCACTCCAGACTTACCTTGTAAAAAATAATGAGGCTCTAGAAAGCAGGAGATACGAAGGAGTATGCTCTTAAGAGATAGAACGTCGACTTTATACACGAATATTTCCAGGCGGATTTTGCGAAACATAAGTATTTCAAGACACAGTAATTATGTAAGTTAGCTTGCGTCTAGCCTTGTAGACTTAATTAATTCTCTTGGAAAGACATTGTAATTTTCTGAAGGGACATTAACTATTTAATTTTGCAGCCCCTTTATAGCTATAGGAGAACGTAGACAGCTTGTCTACTAATGCAAATCTAAAAGAACAGTGGGCGGTTTTGGCTCTGCATTAAAAATCACTGCACACTGCTTTTGAGATGAAAAAATATAGATTTGGAAGCCCAGTTCTGAAATTACAGCTGTTGAGAGATAAAGCTGAAAGCTATGTTGCAATATGTACGTATTGTAATTACTATTTGTTTTTCTTCTTTTTGACACGATCTCATAACTTCGCAGAGAATATTAAAAAGACCTCACCCTCCACAGTATTTCTTCCAATGCCCTGTGATTTCCGAACCATGGCTATGTTTGCTCATTTATCCTGCTTACATAACATCACAGTATGTATATGTGGGATTGGCTTATGTATTCTGTTCGCTTAATGAGTTATTAAACTAAGCCGGTCTGGTCATGTTTACGGGGATTGAAGCGCACGAGTGGAACATTAATAAAGGTTTATGTAATTAAAACAATAAGCACCGACAATGACTGGTTATTCTGTATCAGCTGTAAAATTCGTCTCTAAATATATACCTATTTCTATTTACATTAAAATATATTTTTCAGGTAAAATGAGATAGTTAATATTCATTGTTCTCGCTTCTCCTACCCAAAACCACTGCGGCGTTATAAAAACCGTTGTAAAAAAAGAACGAGGTATAGTCAACGGCAAAACTTTTTTAAAATTAAAAATAACGTAGAATTCCTCTGGATATCAGAACGGTTCATGAAATTTTAGCAGAAAACAAAGGAATCCTCGGAGGTAAAAAGTACGCGAGAGGTGAAATTAGTTTTGTAGAGCGGCAAACGAGATGAATACTAATTAGATGAAGGCACGGTTCGTTTTAGGTTTTAGGCAGATTGAAAATTGTAATCAACGCGGAGGTAAACACGTGCATACAAAATCAAAACATTATTCAAATAGGGTTTGAGAGAACAACAAAAAGAGTAAAAAGAGTTGTAATTGTTTATGGAAGCAAGCATGTATCGGATACGCACTTAAATATGGCAAGTTTATTAGAGCTTACTCGGCTATTAAAAGTGAATGAAGACATCACGGAGAATGAACAAATTGCAAGATCTATCTCAATATTAGCAATTCTTTCGGATCAAGAACGAATATTTCACCACATTTTTTAACGAACCACTAAGCGGTTTTCCTTAATACAATAATTCTATTAACATTAACTGAATAAAGCTACCACAACTTTAATAATATTATATATACATTTTTGCAAAGCCTTTTAATCCGATGGATTTTGGCCGGGACGGGATTATGCGAATAGAAACGAGCTCGACTTATATCGAATAAACTATATGGAATTGTTTTTTACTTATTTATTGGATCAGATAAGCGTACCTATAGCAAATTGAATTTATGTCAGTATGTTAGTAAGTAGAAAGCATGTTTCAGATTTTGCAAAAATATGCCGCCGTCTAGCCGTGGATATTGTGAATGTAGAATTGGATAATTTTGCAAGAGATAATCCAAATGTTTAGTGGAACGTTCAAGCTGGGTCTGGATCAGTGAAGACCATTCCAAAGTATGCAGTACTTAGTAATAATGATAATAGTAATGACCATCTGTGTGAAGCAGATAAGTAGCCCTAAAGCCGCGTTGTTATTTGAAACTTCGCGTGAGGCCATTAGTAGCAACAAGCCATCAAACCTTCTCCTGTGGGTGTCGTGAAATGTGGCCAGATATAAAAATTGGCACTTACAACATCATAATTTTACAGCGGCAAGCATTCTGCCAAACGCAGTTGTTACACGAGAATCATTTATTTTACCCGTCCTTGGGATAGTTAAAAACAGAGAGGAATTTACGGCACTGGAACTAAAATAACTTAAAGAAGAAATGGACAGACACTGCACGAAAAAGAATGACATATTGGCTACTAACGATGATGACTTGGGAATCCCATGAATGGCCGAAACAATTTTATTAGTAGACAAGATACACTAAATACATACTAATATCAAAATTCTCATTACAATTGACGCACCAAATGCGAGATCGCCCTAACACTTCAAATCTGAAATTTGCAAGATTACAAGTTAAAGTTGGTAAATTGATTAATGTCTCGTCTAATTGGGTTATTTATGCATATTGGAATATCTAAGTTAACTACTGTTATAAATCTAAGTTGGAAAATGAACAATTCATTACTGGAAATTCAAGTCAGGCCAACTCGATCCTGTGGGCGTAAAAGGAGACTAAGAAAGTGTTGAATAATAAGACCAGAATCCTAGATATCTACTGAGAGTAGTGATTATGGCATTCTGCCAGGTTTTTAGGTACAGTATATAGAGCCGGCTTATGTTCGGCAATTATGTTCAAGGCTGATAAGTAAATGGTTTTGAATAGTTAAGATATGGAGCGCCTGGGTTAAAATTTTCAGCGGGTGTCGTTGGTTTTGGCTTTAGAATATTTGTTTAGTTCAAAAAACCCTATGAAAGCCTCATTTATTTCGATTTATTTTATAGACATATGACAGTCTAACTACATAGTAAACTAATGACAACATAACAACAATAACAACATTAACTAACATTAACACTAACTAACATTTTTATGGTGTACATAATAAAGAGTATTTCTAATTTCTATACTATTCTAATGATTTTATCTGTGGGTTTATTGTGGTCATCATTGATTATTCTTACAAAAAATTAATAGGTAATTACTGTTAATTGTCTT
Source organism: Eupsilia transversa (assembly GCA_914767815.1). Classification (NCBI taxonomy): domain Eukaryota; kingdom Metazoa; phylum Arthropoda; class Insecta; order Lepidoptera; family Noctuidae; genus Eupsilia; species Eupsilia transversa. The sequence goes on from OU611889.1 coordinate 2,167,888, forward strand.
GGACTCATTAGGGACAAAACTCGTTCTGATAAAATCATCGTTGTTGATATAGAAACTGGTTTTACGTTTCATAATGATCTCAATTTTTATCCTTAGTTTAGTGGCGGAGAGCTATCTCTGCCTAGAAAGGAATAAACAAACGTAGAACGAGACGAAGAAAATAGTTTTTCTCTAGACAAGGAAGAGTGCGTTTCAAACATATTGATAAGAGACTTTGTTGCAAAAATTGCTATTGACGAAGAAGACGATGAAATCAATATTTTGTACTACACATTTGAAGATAAAGCGTGTATTAATAACAAAATCTCACCTGCCACTGTCCCGTCGCAACGACCACCTCCTAGAAGTTAACGCACGAAGCATCGTACACAGTTCAATACACTACAGTCAACATCACCGTATCTAGTGAAACTTAACAATCATAGTATAAATGCACTTTTCTCACTTTCTGTTACACTGCTTTTATTACATTTGGAATGTTTTACATTATCACACTTCCGAGGCACTGAGTTTTGATTTCAAGTTATTGTATTGGAAGAAGAGGATTAGGAATGATCTAAGAAAATGGAATTTACTAGAATTATTTGAAAGAAAAAATCAACAGGCACAGTACACTTTACAGGGTTAAATTAAATTAAGTCCCAAAATTTCACAGAAGTGATGGGTATCGGCTGGTTTGATCATGATTTGATATCGATACCCGTCATATCTGTGAAGTTTCGCCAGCTTAATTAATTTGGCCTTTTCAGGTGTAGTTTCTATTTATTCTTCTAGCCTCGATATTGCTTGTATAACCATTTATTTTTAGTACTGTTGTTAAGACTATCTTCTGCTCCAAGAATATTGGGTAGAATTTATGCAAGTTTAAAACCATTAGGAAATTGGAGGTCATATTTATGTGGTGCATATAATGGTTTGAATTCAAGTTTTGTGGCTATTTCTAACAAAACAATTTTAAAACATATATCGCATCCAATGGTATAATAACGTCGCTATGTTTTCATTAGCGTTTACTCCATCAAGGAAATAATAAAAAATCTTCTGAACCTAAATTAGGTTGCATTGAGCGTTAAGTTTTTTCTCAGGCTCAATATTGTTAACTTTTATTCTAAGCAAAATGCTCATAATCTTGGCCCAACCACAGTATAAATAAGTAACAGTATTATGTCTTCATAGAAAACGGCCGAAACGACGAGTTTAGCAACAGTTTTGAGTGCGCGGCAGTTACGAACGGACGCGGAAGGTTCACTGCCGAAACATTATACTTTGGTTCTATACTATATTCAAAACCACAATAAAGTTTAAATTGCTGACAACAGTGCATTGTCAGAGACTCGATAAAGTATCGATTACCAATTATTTCTATATCAAGGGTTTTACGTTTGCACGTGTGAAGAAATATTAGCCTTCATCTGTAAAATCATCCAAATACTAATTATTTCTTCGTAACGATACTAAATGGCATCGTGCATCATAGCCGAGGAATGGGCGAGCGTGTGAAAGTGCTCGCGAAGACAATGGCCGCTAGAATCACGTCACCGCATAGAAATATTAGAGCAAACCTAAAGAAAGGAACGTCGGCTTGTCTGGTAGATAATTTAAAGTATTCCATTTTTATTAGGATTTGGTATTTATAAATAAAGAGTCTTATGAATTTGTACACAATCGTGAACACGTGAAGGTTTAAGAAACAATTGTAGAAGTATTCAAACCGACCACTGATATAGAAATATAGAAGAATAGAGAGTGACGGCCGAACAGCGAATGCAAATTTCACAAAAACCAATTTAAGAGCTTTGAAGATTCCGAAGTTGAAAATTATGAAATTATGCACCAGACGGTTTCAATATTAAACTTGTATACTTTTTTAAAGGAGAGATACGATAAATATATATTCGACGACGATAAATCATCCAACTATAACCCACTATTAATAAAACTTGACATCGCCCGACAAATCTTATCCGAGCTCACGGATATTTTCTTTTATAAGGAAAATGACAATGAGGATAAAGATTTTAGTGACCATTAAACGTATTATTAAACTTTAATGTTAGGTTATATTGTATATTACCAACGTTTGCTACAGGAGTTCATGAGTCATCAAAATTGGCTTCTCCATCATTATGCTTTATTGTAAGTCATATCATCGGTGAACAAAGTGATCAAAAGGCAATACTCGTGATTAAAAACTTTCAAAAACTAGTCGCAATCTCATCTCAGCAACAAACAATGCCTAAAATTTGTCAAAAATCTTGGGAAATTTCATATTTTCATACATACAGAGAGATATAGTACAGCTTGAGACTGAGATTAGAATGCAAACGTTCTTTAAAATACGGGAATTGCCCCCTCTGTTTTTATACATACCAAGTGGATTCTTGATTTAAAAATACCTTAATCATAAAAAGAATTTATCGATAATATTAAAGCTCCAGTTTCCCCAATAAAGTTTATTCTATCAACCCCAAGCAGTACTAATACAAATTGCTTTATCGTCACTTAAAACTTCGTCCGATCTCCGTTTTTAATCCCGCCCGGGAATACCTGGCAATTTTATCGATATCTGTAAATCGGTATACTTCGACATCGACAATTTCGTCAATAGCTACTTGTAATTCGGTTTACCTCGAATAGTTTGGCTTAGTATTATTTTAAACTTGAAGAAGACTGGTTTTTGTGCTCTGGCAATTTTATCGATATCTGTAAATCGGTATAAGTACCTCAACATCGACCATTTCGTCGATAGCTTCGAGTAATTCGGTTTACCTCGAATAGTTTCGCTTTGTATTTAATTAAACTTGATGCAGATTGGTTACTGTGCTCTGGTTCTGAGTTACCAATCATTATTGCTACATTACTTTGTTACCGAAGTTTCTTGTTGCTTAGAACGTTTTGGTTTTCGTTAAGAAATTCCAATTACTTAAAATAAGTACATTTGGAAAAGATACTTGACGTTCAGAGGAAAATATTAGATGTTTGGTCGAATATCTTCTTTTCATTTCTATTTATTTTTGCAATATTCCACTAATGTAAAACCTTCGTCTCAAGGGACAAAAATCGGGGACACTTTCCTTTTGTTCACAAGCAGAATACAGAAAATTGTATTGAGGAATTACTTTTTACAAGACGATGAAAAATATCTTAAAAATCGATAAAAAGAGGTCTTATGCTTTAGGAAAATCATGACTAGTTGTTTCATTGAGGTAAATTCAAAAGAATACGCAGGTAACAAATAACCTTTTGTATTAAATGGTTTCAATTACCAACATAAGGAGTCAAGGAAAAAATGTCATTAATATTAATTAAAATTCTTGTTTGTCATTTAAAATGTAGGTATTGTTTCATGTGCCAGCCGAGTTTTAGAGTAAATATTATTTTTAATAAAGCTGCAAAAACCACTAAGAAATCAAAATATTTTATTTCACATAACCCTACATGGGCACTTATGTAACGACAGGTGCTAGGCGCACCATTCCAATTGGTCGCTTCTTAGGGAGAAGAGCCGGCAAGAAACTCCAGGGTTACTCTTTTAAAAATAATTGGCTTTTACAATATTTCCAAATAACAGTGTTAACAGGTATGGGAGGACAGACACATACATGATGACAGGCTTCAGCCGGATGTGGTTGTCACAGGAGCGTCTGAACTAAATCTGTCTTTCTAGTAAAGTGTAGCCGTAATTAGAACAGGTGCAAAGTACATTAGCATAATCACACAGGCATCAATTAAGTAAGTGGGTTGGTGGATGTAACATGTCTTCGAATGTTTGGGTCTAGGACATGCCGGTGTCCTCACGATGTTTTCCTTCAATGTCTTGAGAGCAGAGGTAATGAAATAAATAAACTAAAGCGCCTGTCTTGGTCGAACCCACGACAACTCGTAAGTCAAGGCTACCATTTGGCCACCACTGGCCCATATATCGGAGCAGGATATAGGACTAAATCCTACCTTGTTATGGTATATTTCTGGGAGCATGATTTGGACTTCACATGTTCCGAAACTTGTGTAAAGCGTAAACGGAAAAATTGAAATTGCAAGAGTCTATAAATTAAGCGAAATGGCTGCTTAACAAGTGTCATGTGCTGTGGATGATACACTAAGTTATTAGCTCAGTTGCTAGATTGCTAACAACGTTGCAAGAACTACAGAGTTCACGGCAAAGTCTGGTTTTGTTAACATAATATATTGATTGACAATGAGTTATGTATTATCTTACTTAAGAAACATCTCATAAAAAGATATATCTTTACGTACAAAATTCTATAAAAGCGGTGAATTTTGTTGAATTCAAATCAGAACGCAGTAGCATCCTTCATCAGATTATATTAATGAAATACTGAGAAAACATTCTTAGATATTATGCTCTGATAATGGCAGAAGTTAAAAGGTCAGCTTTTGTAATACAACTAGCAGACAAGGTAAAAGGGTGGAAAGCAGTCCAGCCCACGAGATCATATCGAAGGCTTAACAAAAGGTCGATACAATGCTGGACTGGAGACAAAACACTCGATCTAAAGATGAACTATTGGCAAGTGCTGCTAGATATAGAAAATTACTTTTATACCGTTGATCATATAGCGCAGGCAAGAATAAACAACTATTTATTTCTATGCGGAGCAGAAAGTAGTGAAAGCAATTTACAAAAGCCACCTGGTTGTTGCTATTGAAAATCGATATGTGAAGCATAAGACTAATTTGAATCTAAACGGATGTAGATAAATCGAATTTATAAACATTGCATTATAACAATATTTACAACTATTTCCCGCGATTGTTTGTTCATTAACAAATAACTTAAGATTTGTATTTTACTCAGAATAAAGAGTGTCTTATAAGTTTTCATAACAAAATATAAATACGGCAATCCCCACAATCTAAAACTTGGTTGAAAACTGCAGAAGAGATAGATATATCATAATATAGGGTTTAATTATGAGCAGGAAAATTCAATGATGATATATCTGTGTTATAAGTAAACAGCACACTACTAATAAGAATCATTCATATCATGAAATAACTAGGGAATTGAAGGAAGAAAGTGTTGAAGAAGCCTAACGGACAATTTAGTTTGACAATGGCGTAATGTCACTCACAGACAAAATCAATTTAGCAGAGCCAATTGTATCGCAGAATGGAAGCCTTATATTTAATCAGACAAACTGGTATTTGACCAAAAATCGATCGTGTGTGAACGCTTAAGCCGGGGGCTACGACAATTATTTTTATTGTCCAAGACACAATGGCAGCCATTTCTCCGTAGCAAACGACCAATTAGAATCGTTCACCTAGATTCATCCATTTCATATGTGCCTGTTCAAAGTTCAATTAGAATGGAAGATATAACGTTTTCGTCTTTGTTATCGACACAAGGTAGATTTTCATTGATCAATTGATGAGTTATCTCCATCATATTTTCAATTTAAATATTATGTATTTTTTTAAATCTTCTTCTTAACATATCGATGGCAAAAAGTTCAAACATGTTTTGCCCAAAATTCAGCTGCGCGGGCTCCGCTCGCTGACGCAGTCATAAGATCATCTAGTTCACAGGTGACAGGGGCATGCGGCGCATCTATTTTATTTTATTTGGAGTTGACGCGGCCCTTGTTGGCTGTAACGAGAACGCCTGGCTGCATTGATAGCCCAACGCGAACTAAACGAATTATTATGAATTGAAATGGATGTGTTGCGTAAACTGCTGAATTGCAGAATGTGCGTTATTGTATGGTATATCAACTATAGTATCGAACATGCGTCGCTATTGAATATGCGTTATTCCTGTATCAAGTTATTAAATAAGATGTACCTGAAACGTCAGGTAAAGCTCCAAAATATAGAGTATTTTAGAGCATATTGTACTCTGGGATGGTTAGAAGTTAGTTACATGAATGACACCATTTTCTATAACGTAACCAATTAAAAAGTGGGTGAATTAATGAAACAGTGGTACACACGGCTACACATCAAGCTATACATTTCCAGTTAATGCTGATCTCGCATTATATAGGATTTCCGTACAATGCGAGGTCAGCTTATACTGGAAATGTATAGCTTGATGTGTAGCCGTGTGTACATCAAGTTGCGGTGTTCCTATATTGTACCTTTTGTACCATTTTATCTGACTGATATATTTCTACAATATTATGATATGGTGCAGCAATGTATTTATTGTAACACGAAAATGTGTTCCATTTCTTGAATATGCTTCTATCGCAAAATATACTAAACAGAACCGTTGAGTTTTCCATCAAACATTTTCTACCCTATCCATTTCCTTACCCTGTTGAACAGAGCTCTAAACATGTTAAATGATAACCACCCCTTGAGCGGAGGGTTTATTGACCTCACCCAGACCTCTGCCATTTGCGGAAAATCTTAACAGGGCTCCCCATGGACCATAAAACGTTATTAAATTCTTATCAAGTTACAATGTTGAAAGATAATAGCTTACAGACATACCAATCTATCTAACGTAATATTTTTGTAATAAAATTGGCAATTTGTAAAGAAATCATTCCTTTCAGGACCTTTTCAGAGGCGTACGGTAGAAGGTTTACTTAGGAAGGGTTCCAATAATATTGACAGAAAGGGTTTGAAATTATTATACGGAGTGGTACAATGTTTGTCGGAAAAGATACAGGGTAGATTGCGTGTCTGGAATATTATGTTTCCCTGAATGTGACGTAGAGTACTTGGAAATTGTTTAGAAAGAGTTGTAAGTAGGAATATGGTGTCTAGGTTATGTTTTTAGAGTTCATGAACTTTAAAAAGAAACGGCGCAATACGAACTGATTAGACTAAAAATATCTCCACTTATATTTGGATGACCTGAGAAGAAAGCACTTTCCTCACTAATGAGCCCGGTATTTAACTATAACCATCGCCAAACCAACCTTACCAAACAAAGAATAAAGTCGAATATCCTCCAAAACATCCACAACCGAATCGGAAGTCGCAAAAACCAATCTAAACACGGTTTACGTTACCAAAATCTACAATAGAAGAATACTGAATAGTTCGAACGTAAACATTTAATTTATAACTGAAAAAGAACACCACAGCACACACAAACACTGAACATGCGGTCCAAATGAGTGATGAGGTGAAAACTCGCGATTACATATAATCGTGCGACGTACGTAATTTTGCCGTTTATTGCGACGAGCGGTAGGACAGTCGCGTACAGTCGTCGTGTAGCGTGTGTTGAGCGTATCGATCGCGTGTCGCGGCGGAGCCGAGTTGCAGAGGTGTGCCGCCCGGCACGTACCGTCGGCCACTGCTGTGCGAGCGCTCAAGATGAACGTAGACCAATATAGAACAGAGGTGCAACCGGAATCATAGATTCCGGCTTGTTTGTTTCGGAAGTCTTTTGACTGAAGAAAGACTATTCTATCAATAGGCTACGAAATGGGACGTCAGATATGCATTTAAGTTTGCATAGTTACAGTTGACCTGGTTTGCAGGGATCGATAAAAATAATGAATGTATTAAGACTAACGATCGATACTGGGAAATAAATTATATTTATTTCTAACTCATTTCAAAATGTTTGACCGATTACGGTAATTATAATAATTAAGTATTCAATTGTTGCTAGGCGAATAGACAACATTAGGTAAATAGACGGCAATGACATTCAATTGACACAAATAAATAAACAGCGTCAAATACGTATTGACTTTTTCCTGTTTATTGGCTTAGTCACAAACTTAATATAAATTAAGTAATTTTCCTCCTATCGTGATGTTAATTATGTTCAAATTTGGGTATAAACGAGTTTATGGGAATTGTATTGACAAAACTGGATCAATCTTGTTTTGTGTCATTGAATGTTACACTTATTTTCCTGTTATGTCTTGCCTGTATTTTCCAAATGCGAAACTCCGCAGTTCTTTTTAAACACTACCTACATATTTCTGTATTACGTATTTTACCTACATCTATCAGATACAGTCTACTAGACATATACTCTTTGCCGGCTGACCGTACCGCGGCGGCGCATCGCTGCGTCGATCGACGGCAACGCACGGACGCATCCGAATTCTGTTTATAAATAAACAGCAATGTGCGTTCGCATTTACAACAAAACACTTGCTTACTCGACTGTACTGATTGAGATTATTTTATACGCTAATAAAAATGTACTTTATTACTATTCGCTTTAGGTGGTAAATACAACTAAATGCAAGTCTTTTTTGAATTGTTTTGTTCTGTTTTCTAGCAGAGAGATCAGCATCAGCTGCTACTGGTATTGGATATGAGTTTTACCATCTCTTACCGATAAATAGAGGGATAATAAACTAGGGTGGCTTATTACTATAGTCACCAACTGTATGAGTTGGCTCTGCGGTAACTTACCTAATCGCTTACTTACCCAGAATTATTTAGGTAAGTACTCTTCAAGTGTTGCTACTGTTTGGAAAATAGCTCCATGTTTTTGTTATACAGGGTTATTGGCAACCAAAATACCTTTTGACTCTTATGCAAATGTCAGCCATTTTCGAGTAATTTGACATTTTATATTTTTATGTCATACATTTTTAAATATAAAATGTCAAATTACTCGAATATGGTTCACATTGGCATAGGGGGGGTGGGACATCATGAGGGGTCATTTGGTTGCAAATGACCTCTCCTACATAAAGGATTGCCGACATATAACTAATAACCCTTTATACGGAGTGAAATTGAATTCATGGGCATGCTCATAAGGGATCATTGTACTCATCAATATGAACAACTTTCACTATTGGACCAACACTGAAATCGCGAGAAAAACAACTGCTGTTCCATACATTTATGTTCGCATAGCTCGTCAAAAAACAGCTGATTTATTCGCGATTTCGGTGTTGGTCCCATAGTGATAGTTGTTCATAACGATGAGTACAATGGACCCTTAAGAGGATGACCATGAATTCAATTTCACCCTGTATAACAAATATTATATTGATCCTTCAAAAATTATTAACATTTTCTTACAAGATGATAATACTTGATTACGTTACGACTTTTTTCGTCCTTTGAAAAAAAACTCTCAGTTCAGTCAACATTTTCTTCCAATTTTCCAATTCGCAAAACTAAAAGAATCAAGAAAAGCGTCAGTGGACGTCTTTGGGCTCGCTTAATGTGAATCAAAGTTGATTAATGTGCTGTCAGACCAAATGGTGTTTCCTCCGTCGGATATGGAGGATTACAATTAATAGATCGTAACAGAAACTTATGTGTTTTAGTACGAAGTACCTACGAGGTTTAACAGATAGGTAAATGATACTTCAAGAGGTGAAATCACAGGAGGAAAAATAAAACTATGTACCAGCTCACCTACTTGGACTTTTTATATATACGCCATTTATTTTAGCATTAGACATATAACGGCTAAATAACGGCAGTTATTGTGTATATTACACAGTCTCATGTAATAGGGGGCGAGTCTATTGCCATCATGGAGTTTCTTGCCCGTTCTTCTCCATAGGAACCTACTACGCTTTGGAATCGGCAACTAGCTTCATCTTTCTGACTGACCGACCGCTTGACAATTCAAAAGTGCCTGTAATTGGTTTATCTATACTTATAATAAATCTGTAGAAGTGAAAATTCTGTACATTGAAAATATCAAAAAAATAAATGGCAGGGGGTGTTACTAGACCGACACCGAACCCAAAAGTGTGATTAAAAATTTTTTTGTCTGTCTGTCTGTCTGTCTGTCTGTTTGTTCAAGTATCACGCAAAAACTACCGGTTCGATTACGATGAAACTTGGTATAATTATTCTTTAATATCCTGGGCACCACACTGGGTACTTTTTATCCCGGAAAAGTATCCTATCCTACGGTTGGGGGGTGTCAAAGTTTGTATGGAAGAATTTTAACGCGCTGTCCGATTAACTCGAAACTCAATATTTATACTTAAACCCAAAAATTAAGAATAACGTGTATCAGGATTTTTCGAAATTCAACCCCTAAGGGGGTAAAATAAGGGATGAAAGTTTGTATGAAAAATCTTATTCCTTGAGGTAATAAACACGAAACTTCGCACGAATAGTTATCTAAATAAATTATAAAGTTTGTAGTTTTTTGTTTTTCTAAATTACCCCCTTTTTTTTTTTTTCTTTTTTTTTTTTTTTGGTTGGGAAATCATCCAATGACTTCTCCCGCTCTGGGCGGAGCGGGAGGGCGTGTCAGACTTTTACTGACTAAAACCCACCCGTGTTCCTTCCCTTGCCATGCCAGGGGCCACGGTTTCCCCTTAGGACTACCCGCAACCCCGGCGGGCAACGGTCCTAGCGGACCCCGTCAGTTTTGCTGACATCTCTTTAAGGCGCGCGTGTAACACGACGCGCCGTCGACCCGGGCCTGGTCGTTATCGGGGGCGAGCTACCCATTGCTCACCGCCCGCAAGCCCGCTCCTACGGTGGCCGGGAATCCTCCAAGGAGTCCCGACGCCCAGGGCGTCTCCTACGGCGGCTAGGCGCGTGAGGGCGCGAACTTTGCGTCTCCCTCACGCGCTCCGCCTCCTCCTTCGTCTAAATTACCCCCTAAAGGGGGATTGGGGGGTGTCAGTGTTTGTATGGAAGAATTTTAACGCGCTGTCCGATTAACTCGAAACTCAATATTTATACTTAAAACCCATGGGGATGTATGGGGTAATTTCCGACACTCACGCGGGCGAAGCCGCGGGCAGCAGCTAGTTTGAAATAAATGCTTTGAGTTTGAGTTTGATCAACCGGGCACAAATCCCGAATCCGAGCTACTGAGTCGGGCTGCTACGGAGAAGTTCCAGATGGAAAGACCCAACAACACTTTGCCCGACCCGGTAATCGAATCCAGGATCTCTTGCTCAGCAGTAGCGCTTGCGACCACTAGACTAAGGAGGCAGTCCTGCAGTACTAAAAGATCTTATCCACAGGTTCTTCCCCTTTCACCAACATCCTTCAACTGCATTGTTTAATTACTAGAGAAGCCAGAGGCATTTCAAAGGCAACAATTAAATAATATAATGTAGCTACTTTACTGTTGTCGTAACGCCTGAGGCACGAACCTTATTGTTTGAAGTAAACGTTTTACGGGTAATTCGTGTTAAATTATTATAGCCTAGTACTAAACGGATAACTCAATTCACAACGTTAAATGTCATGTAGCTAGCGCCATAAAGGCTGAAATACCATGCTGTTAAAAAGCATGCTTGTTTGCTAGTAAGTAGCATGCTCTTTTGCGTGTTAAATAATCGTAACTTCTCTTTTCGTATACTTACAATCCTATTTACCCTTCAGTTTGACATGACTGGCTTTAAATCCATACTAATAATATAAATACGAAAGTTACTCTGTCTGTTACCTTTCATGCTTTAACGGCTGAACGGATTTCTATCAAATTTGAGTACACAACAGGGATCATAACCTGGGTTAGGACATAGGATACTTTTTTATCCCGGTAGTACGTTCCCGTGGGATAATTTACAACCTACGCGCGGGCGAAACCACGGGCAATAGCTAGTGTTTGCTAGTAAATTAGCATGCTATTTACTAGCAAACAAGCATGCTACTTATAAAGCATGCGCTCTATCCGTGTCTAAAATAATCATAGTTTCTTCGAACACATGGTAATTGTGTGCTAGGTACTAGCATGCTTTTTTTATCGATGAAAGAGCGGTAAAATAAACAGTTTTAATGAAATATTACCAAACATATTGATGAAAGAGGCTTCAGAACTAGACAAAGTTCAGCTTCGTCCCCCAAACAGCCAATAGTATTCCTTAGGGTGAATTCGACCAAATTTTTATACCTAGTATAAGCCTTCTCTTCCGAATAAATTTTGAATTTTGACAGTTTCTCCATACGAAAACTGTCAGAAGTAAATCTTAGGGACTACTCACACTTATTCAGCTCTATTCAGCGTTTGCCTATAGAAAACGCTCAGCATGAGGTCCTGGGTTCGATTACCGGGTCGGGCAAAGTATTGTTGGGTTTTTCTATCTGGAATTTCTCAGTATCAGCCCGTAGTATGGATTTGTACCCGGTTGATGGCAATAGGCTCGCCCCCTATTACATGGGACTGAAACATAACTGGCGAAATGTGGGTGTACTATAGGTACCCCTCTGCCCAACCCTGCGGGGAAACAAGGCGTGATGTTATGCCTTGTAAATGGCTTGAGTTTGAATTTGAGCCAGTTCTTTATCAAAAACACATATTGTTGATATAACATCTAGTGAAACATAAGTAGTTACTGAATGACATAACAAACTGTACATTGATTACAATTGTAATTAATAGTTTCATTAAAACAGCTCTAAAAATAGAAGCCACTTATACTCCACTTATTTGAGCATGAGACAAAAAACGGCTAAATGACGACAGTTATTGTGTATAAATAACGACAGTTATTGTAAGAAAATAACTGCACTTTAAGAGTTATTTTTTAAATGTAAATGGTAAATAGATTACATAGCTTTGTATTTTTCGTCAAATAACAGAGTTTATTGTACGTTTATACCGAAATAACGAAAGGGTGTTAATCGTTATTTGTCTAATGTTATTAGAAGTGTAGATCAATTCAACAAAATATGTAGGATTTTGGCAGATAGGAAGACAACAAGCTGAATTATATTGACGTAGGTAAGTAGTCTCATCCCGCGGCCGGGGAAAGCGTGATAAACATATTCGCGACACAAATAGATTATGATACAGTGTATGTCTGGCCCGTGTCTAAGAATTATATATGTATTCAAATATCTTCAACAGTTTCAAGGTTGATTGAAAGACAACGCACAACCGACATAACTGAAGATAGAAACATGGAAAGGTGTTGAGGAGCTCAGCAGATGAATTGGTTTTGAAAGTCATCAAGTTTATGTTTCCACATAGATAAAAACACTATAAACAAGATATCATCGAAGCATTGGAACTACATGAACCGAATGCGGGTTCAGGTAGGTCGTTGCAGATCCAATCAGCTATCTAATTGCATAACACATTTTCGTAAACGATGAAGACTAATCTGTGAAAGTGAGTTATTTTTGTTTGTTTATTACGCTTTCACGCTAAAACGGCTGAACAGATTTGTATGAAATTTGGCACATAGGTAGACCTTGACCTGGAGTAGGACATATGATACTTTTTATCCCGATATTCTAACGGGATCAAGACTTATGCGGGTGAAACCGTTGGGCGCAGCTAGTTGGTCTACAAATAATAAACTTTTGAACGTAAACACAAATATTGAAAGTGCGTCAGTCTGACCAAACAGAGCATTTCTATTATGGTTACAATAGCTGCCCTACCCACTAGCTAGTCGACTAGAATGGGCCCAAAAAGCCTGCAATGTAAAGTTCAATGAACCGCTAACTCATGACATTATTAGACTTAATACAATGTATTTGTGTAGATTTATATAAGCATCTGCTGAAATGTGGAGATAGAAGAAAAACTGAAAAGACTGCAAAAATAATTTCGAGAATATAGAGTAAAGAGAAGTATACACAACGAAATATCTAAATCAATGAAAACTGACCAGTAGTGCAGTCGTTGGGGTAGTTTTACCTGGAAAGTTTTCCGGGAGTTTAGAAAAATTGAGATTTTATTGAGTCCGCCCGCGCCGCCATATTGGATAATGGCGCCCAAAACCGAAAGGTTTTTTGATAAAATCTCTCTCCTCTCGACTAGTTTGATATGGCGTCACAGATACGAGGTGCAAAGTGAAAATTCAAAAAAAGCACGTCAAAATAAATAAAGTCACCAATTTTCGAAACTCCCGGAAAATTTTCTAGGTATCCCCCTTTTTGAGCACCAAATGTTGAAAGTTAGAACTAGAATTTTATCATAACTTGCCTTACAAATTAATTTAATGTCCAAAATCCACTACAAGATGGTAATAATTTCAAAATACACCAATCCACCTGAACTATAAACAGTTTATTTAATCAATTCTAGAATTCGGCCTTTATACAGAACGCTTTTAGACTAATCAATATGGCGACATTGGTCGACTGAAATAGATAATATTTGGATGAGAATTTATTATAAACTAGCTGACACACGTCGTTCCGTCCAAATTTCAATAATTCATACAAAATTCCCATAGAAAATGCACTTTCAGCTCCCGAATTTTCAAATTTCCCGGCAGTTGTTAAATTTTTCTTTCCGTAATAACCTGATTCGGACTTTTTCGAACATTTTATGTTCGAAACACATTCGTACATTTTATTGTTGATGGAATTAATAAGCGTCTACTTATGTCACCATAATAGATACCAATGAAACGGTTATGGAGGAGCTCGTGGCTAAGTAATAACCGCCGCACGGGTTAATCCATCAGGTTAAGCTACGCTTGGCGGGGTTGGTCCGTGGATGGGTCACCATCTTTACATAGCGAGACTCCTCCGTGCCTCGGAAAGCACGATAAGCCGTTGGTCCCGGCTGTCATTCGTAGATCTTTGACAGTCGTTACGAGTCGTCAGAAGCCCGAAAGTCTGACAACCAATCTCACCAAGGGGTATCATATTACCCAGTTACTTGGTTGTGGCGGTCAGATAGGCTGTCGCTCCATGTAAAATACTGGTATTCAGCTGCATCCGGTTAGACTGGAAGCCGACCCCAACATAGTTGCTAAGGCTAGTCGGATTGATTGATAGATAAAATAATTTACTAAGTTTTATGAAATAGCTTATCGAAGTCTGTCTGTGTGTTCTTTCTATTTTATTTACAGGAAAATGTAACCCGAACAATCAAAACATACTTTACTTGGAACATTGGATGTTTGCAAAGGATGCGGCTTATTGTATTTTTCAAGGACAAGATAGTGGATATTTCGATCTAAATAAATGGGATATTTAAGGACATCTCCCAGGCAGCATTGAGAATGAATATTCTTTCCTTTCAAGCCTTGTTAAATCTAACAAATAAGGTCGATGTCCTTACAATTGCAAAAGAAGCAATGAAACGTACACAAGAAAACAGGATCATTAGTACGAAACCTTCGAAAAGTTTTGTTACATTGCTGATTTATACACTTTCTAGATTTTTTCAGCAACGACACGAATTTCAGCGGTCAGTCATTCAGGCGTTAATTTAAGTGGTCACGCGATTCAGTGTTGATTCAACCTAGCCTAAAGTTTATATAGCTACAGTCACATCTAAAATATGTTCGACACCTGAAGTGCTATTTTTGTCTACTCATTGCACTATAGAATCTGCTTTACCGACTCAGCTTTATATATTGCGTCGTCATGTCAATTTTACATTTATCAATCCTCCTAGCCTTTTCCCAACTATGTTGAGGCCGGTTTTCAGTCTAGCTTAGATGCAGCTGAATTTTACATGGAGCGACTGCCTATCCAACCTCCTTAGCCTAGTTACAGCCATCCTCTTTACATGTCAGAAGGAATTTAAAATGTGACACTGACTCTGACAGATTCAGAAAATTGAATTAAATTAAATGATTTATATTTCGTAAAATGGTATGGTAAATCTTTGTTGTCAAGTAATTAAATATAATTTTCTATGCAATAGTCTGCTCAGTAGTTTTAAAAGGTATTTTATGACCTGACCTGATAAAGAAAGAAAAAACTGCCGAAGATATAAAAGACTTGACTGTACATGGGCTTAAATATGAAACTTCAAGTTTAAGAAAATGTACAGCTTTGAAGAGCGTCGTCTCCGTCACTCATACCTGAGTGACTAAGGCTGCCTGTCCACTGGAGCGGAGAAGAGAGACAAGCAGCGGAGCTGCGCCAACATTAACCAACAGAATCTAAACTCTGAAGCGGAGTTTAGATTATATTCGTTAATATTAGCGGTGAAGGAACACATGGACTTATCTATATCTATACTTATAATAAATCTGTAGAAGTGAAAATTCTGTACATTGAAAATATCAAAAAAATAAATGGCAGGGGGTGTTACTAGACCGACACCGAACCCAAAAGTGTGATTAATTTTTTTTTTGTCTGTCTGTCTGTTTGTTCAAGTATCACGCAAAAACTACCGGTTCGATTACTATGAAACTTGGTATAATTATTCTTTAATATCCTGGGCACCACACTGGGTACTTTTTATCCCGGAAAAGTATCCTATCCTACGGTTGGGGGGTGTCAAAGTTTGTATGGAAGAATTTTAACGCGCTGTCCGATTAACTCGAAACTCAATATTTATACTTAAACCCAAAAATTAAGAATAACGTGTATCAGGATTTTTCGAAATTCAACCCCTAAGGGGGTAAAATAAGGGATGAAAGTTTGTATGAAAAATCTTATTCCTTGAGGTAATAAACACGAAACTTCGCACGAATAGTTATCTAAATAAATTATAAAGTTTGTAGTTTTTTGTTTTTCTAAATTACCCCCTTTTTTTTTTTTTTTTTTTTCTTTTTTTTTTTTTTTGGTTGGGAAATCATCCAATGACTTCTCCCGCTCTGGACGGAGCGGTAGGGCGTGTCAGTCTTTTACTGACTAAAACCCACCCGTGTTCCTTCCCTTGCCATGCCAGGGGCCACGGTTTCCCCTTAGGACTACCCGCAACCCCGGCGGGCAACGGTCCTAGCGGGCCCCGTCAGTTTTGCTGACATCTCTTTGAGGCGCGCGTGGAACACGACGCGCCGTCGACCCGGGCCTGGTCCTTATTGGGGGCGAGCTACCCATTGCTCACCGCCCGCAAGCCCGCGCCTACGGTGGCCGGGAATCCTCCAAGGAGTCCCGACGCCCAGGGCGTCTCCTACGGCGCCTAGGCGCGTGAGGGCGCGAACTTTGCCTCTCCCTCACGCGCTCCGCCTCCTCCTTCGTCTAAATTACCCCCTAAAGGAGGATTGGGGGGTGTCAGTGTTTGTATGGAAGAATTTTAACGCGCTGTCCGATTAACTCGAAACTCAATATTTATACTTAAAACCCATGGGGATGTATGGGGTAATTTCCGACATTCACGCGGGCGAAGCCGCGGGCAGCAGCTAGTAGTTAATATAAGTCTGAACTCGCCAATCCATCTTGAGTAAGTGTAGTGATCAATGCTCTGTATAAGAAGAGGCTTTTGCCTTGCAGTGGGACAGTAATAGGCTGGTATTATTATTAATGTACGTGCTATAAGCGCGTGACCGTTCTCATTTTGATGTCTAGCCTAGGTTCGTGGCTAAATATTTGGCTAAAACTAGCCATAAATCAACTCAGTAGAACGGGGCTAGATTTCGTTTAAAGATAGCTGATTATGAGTAGTTGTGAAGTCTTTGTCGACGAATGGACTGCGATAAGCGGAGTTGATTGGTTTGCGAATAGGCGAAGCGATTTAGGTTCAGTTGAACGCTTAGGGAGTGACTACACTTATCCACGCGGAATCAGCTTGTGCCAATCACGTATCACCACATTTTCGCATTACGGCTCATACACACTGGCGCGATATCGCGGGAGCGACAGGCAGCGCTACCCGTGTCGCACCCGCGATA
This sequence comes from Eupsilia transversa, assembly GCA_914767815.1. Classification (NCBI taxonomy): domain Eukaryota; kingdom Metazoa; phylum Arthropoda; class Insecta; order Lepidoptera; family Noctuidae; genus Eupsilia; species Eupsilia transversa. The sequence continues at coordinate 2,185,311 of OU611889.1, forward strand.
TCGCGCCAGTGTGTACGAGCCTTTAACTACGACGCGGTGACGCGTCGCATCGTTAAAACCGAAACGATGTCTTCTTCGCTTTTATTGCATAGACATAAGGCTCCTTTTGACTCGATCAAGCAGACTCCGTGTCAATAAGACAGTGTGGTTCACGCCAGCCACGATCAGTCCAGTGAGTATTCCTATTATACGGTCAAATATCGTCTCTATTACAAGCAATTTCATTCTAAAAATCTATGAACAGCAATCTGTTTACTGGCTGAAAGCTATATTCAATAGAAAATTTATCAGAACCCATATCACAATTAGAAGGAACCTGGAAATAAACTAGGTTTTTTTATATGGACCCACTGAAAAGTCACAAAAAGGTATAAAACGACAATTCTTTGTTCTCAACACCGATCGCTTTCAGTGCATTGTGACTGAAAAATCATTGGCCCACACAAAGAAAACATAGCCTTTTATACGTGCAGTCGACCACTTTTCAACCTTATTCCTGAGGATATAAGGGTGAAATGTGATCAACATTATTGAGTAGACATTTCAATAGCAGTGTGTCTGACCAACCAGGCTGTCTTTCTATGTACCAGTGTACATAGAAAGACAGCCTGGTTGGTCGGGTTGCAAGCGGCACAGCTGAGTGTGGGTCTTCGGTTTGTTCCTTGCGTGTGGCATAAGGTAATATAAGGATTAATTTTATTCCGGCGGACGGGAGGTTCGACATCTCTGGTTATTTGTTTGTTGAATCATAAATTAGGAACCACTGTACATTAGGACTACATAATTTTAATTGTAAATACATAATTTTTTTAACAATCTGTACTTTAAATTTTTTGTAATAATTATGAAGATTTTTTATATTTTTATTGTTTATTTGGAGCCGCCGGGAATAAAATTATTTGGAGCTCCTGGGAATAAGCCAATAAAACATCACGTCTTGTTTCCCCGAAGGGTTGGGCAGAGGTGTACCTATAGTGCACCCACATTCCGCCAGTTATGTTAAACTCCCATGTAATAGGGGGCGAGCCTGTTGCCATCAATCGGGCACAAATCTCCACAAACTCCGGGCTGCTCCTGGGAATAAGCCGTTTTTCTATTTATGAAATTGACAGCAGTAAAAAGGAGTCTTGTTTGAATAAAAGTCAGTGTCTCCCCCCCTGCTATTACATGGAAGTTACAACATAACTGGCGAAATGTAGGTATACTTTACGCATTTGCTGCTTCCCTTCGGGGAATACAGGCGTGATGTTATGCTCAGTAGTATCATTCCTGCTTATTTTCTTTGCAAAATAATTTAGAATAAGGTAAGTATAATTGTACCGTGTTATTGAATATTTTGAACCGTGTGTTTGAAGGATAAGAAGAAAATTATCTTTCTTGTAAGTGCTGTGGAGGCGGCTAATGTGGGTTTCAAAATGTTGGAAAATACTGTGCTGTTTTGGCTAAAGTGTGTGGGCGGTGTTACACCCACATCCTTTTAAGACTTAACGATTATAATGTGGGTACCAGATTGTTGATAGCAGTGTGTGTTAAGAAGTAACAGGATAAGACGAAATAGCTTTAAGAAAATATTATTGATGTGTAACATCTTTCCTCTCGCTTTCCTGCAATCTGTGGGAGCGATTTCGTGAAAAGGGACGGAAGTGTGTAACGGGAAGCGCGCACTATTTGATTTGAATCGACCGCGGTTCTAGACTTAGCCGTCAGATGTACAAACCCATTTTCCGAGAGGTAGGTACTGTCAGCCAAGATGTTAGACGTTTCACATCATATACGACTACTGTAAGGTTCGTTTTCGGCACTGTTAATATAGGATTCGGATAGAATTGATGTCTGGACCAGACCAAACATTGTCTTGCAAACAACACACCAGCTCTCCTGAATACCTCACATTCAATGCAAATAAACTTTCCGACCAAAACTGAGTTTTCTTTTATAAACCAACAGCAAATCATTTAAATAACAAAGCTAGGCTCAACTTTCGATATGAACTATTTATTATACTCGCGAATGATTCAAGAGTCAGGGGTCTGCCCTAAAGCCTGTATATCGGAGAGATCCGTGAGGGGAATAGTAATCAGATGTATCTTTCAGATGTTAAGCCAATTAATATTTATGAAGCCTTCTGGTTACTTTTTGAAGTTATATACAGGCCGTCTCAAAAGTAGTGGCCCAAAGGCAAATGAGGTAAAGCGAAAGGATCCACCTATCATTAAAAAAATATAAAAAACTGGGATATTCAGTTCAGAAAATTTCGCTATTATTATTTTCAAGAAATTTTACACTTTTCGGTCAAATCTGGCTGGAAGATGAAGAGATTTGAACTCGTTACGTCGAAAATTATTGACAGGGTCGAAAAATCCAAGTGGAAACGAATTTCGGATAATCCTTAATTATTCCTTGTCTACATTATAAAGGAAACCTCTGTGCAAAATTTCAGCTTTCTAGGTCCAAGGTTTTGGGCTGGGAGTTGATGAGTCAGTCAGTCAGGACTTTTATTTTTTATTAATATAGATAGGTAGATGTGAATTTAGTGACACTGAGAATACTTTAGGTTTTTTTTATCTCCTTAAGTATTCCCCTATTATTAAATATTAATTGGCTTTATTCTCAATCCCAGACGGGTAGGTACCTATATTAAAATAAAACTAGGTCCACGTATCCAATACAATACATATAACGCTTCTATGCGAAACGACCGCGAAACGCGTCAGTAGTTCATTGACCGATTATTTCAGCGGTAGCCGCTGTCAATTGACCTGAAAACGGCAATGCATGTCTAACTTCCCTCGTAACCTGAATACGGGTAATGGAGTGGTCGGATTTAGTTGGGGTAATCGAATAGTTTGGTATTGTAGTCCACTCTAGAGATACAATGTAATGGTATCATAATATATCTGTGCCATATTTCATTTTAGTAGCTCGTAAGTAGGATAACCATTTCGAAATTTGAAAAGTTCTGGCACAAAAGGCGGACATATGCGAAAAAGTTCGAACATTTTACTTTTTAATCTTGCTTATTCCGAGAAGCGTGGAAAAATTACAAGGTCTGACTCGGGGGCAAACAGCCGGACACGTCCGGACAAATCCGGACGGATTTAAACCTACACGATTAATCAAGAAGTGAAGATGAGCGTGACAGCAACGTGAAAGGATGTAGGGAGGACCCAGTTCCTTAGCAAGTTGCTAAGACATATTGCACTTAAATCAACAGCGATGATCAGACGATTGTTTGAAATACTTTCAGACGAATGATTAGTAAAACCCACATCATCTCCACAACCCAGTAACTGGGTAATACGGTACCCATTGATAAGACTGGTTGTCAGACTTTCGGGCTTCTGACGACTCGTAACGACTGTCAAAGATCCACGAAAGACAGCCGGGACCAGCGGCAGGGACCGGCAGCCAGTTAACGTGCTTTCTGAGGCACGGAGGAGTCTCGGTATGTTAAGATGGTCACCCATCCACGGACCAACCCCGGAAAGCGAACCTTAACCTGATGGATCAACCCGTGCGGCTGTTATTACTTAGCCACGCGCTCTTCCTTTATTAATTCAGGTAAACTACATATAATAACGTTTTGCATCACGTAGCATTCAAAAACTCGTATTTTTCTGCCCTCATAGCGATTGGCTTAGCGTTAAGCGAGCCAATACATCAATATCGGCCGTCCATCAACAAAAACCTCGTCATAGACACATTAGTATGCATGCAAACTGCATACAATATGCATCGGAGTACAGGCCGGAATTGGGTCGCGGGTCAACGACACAACCAGCCTTAGGTCGTGAACTTTACGTTACAGTGACTGAAACATGACGTGAATTTATTAAGGGCCTACTGGACGTCAAATAGCTTAGCAAGATCCGCCGTTATATCGAAACTACTGCAGCATTAACTTTGAAATAAATATATGTTAAAGTTGAGGATTAATATTAGCGACTTTAGTAGATTAGTTTTCTCGATAGAAAAAAAAACCAAAGTTACCTCCAAACAGAACAATAAACCGCTGCTATTCCAAAAATACTTCAAATTAGATCATGAAACTTTGCATACTAACTGAACTAACTATAACGCAGCGACTATGTTTTTTATTTTTTTGAAATTAACATTATTTTCGCCGTAAAAAGCAATTACCTAAACTATTTCCGTTTTGTAGTCGCCTCCGTCGCGCTCGCACACAGACCGCGAGTAGTATGGTGGGAGCGAGATAAAAACCTGAGGTAGTGTGGGCTCTTAAGAATTGAATTTCTAGGCATGACGATTGGTTGGTCTGGATATCAATGATAAATGAAGGCGTCTTTGGCTTAAGTTAAATCAAAGGATTGATTCGGAGCCAAATCTGAATAGCGTGTTTGAAGGCCTTGAAAAACTGAATTCACATTATAGATTTACATTTACAGCTATAGTATATACTTAACAGATTTTCTCAATTCATACTTCAAGTAACAACTAACAACACTACCAGCTAGTAGTCCCCAAAGAATAACATCAGATTTTTATTTTTTTATTTTATATCAATCACGACAGAGAAGTATACACCAAAAAAAAAGTAATATTTCAAGTGTCTACGCTAGCTGCGGTCGATGACCCCATAAAAAAAACTCGTCAAATTAATTATTAATATGGTGATTGCAGTATGTCGGTGGCATAGAAACTAGCTGCTTTCCCTCCTAACTCACGATTTTCGATCGAGATATCAAATATTCCACCGAACTCATACTGAAATTCTATGTAGTACCTACATGCCTAACTAAAAATGATTAACTTTAAAATGGTTCATTGCACGATAAAGCCCACCCAAAGGTGAGATTTATAAACTGTTAGATGTTAGTTTAACGAATATTGTTACATTTGTTTATGATAAGGATCTATTTAGGCAGTTCAACTTAAACTCGGTCACTATGGAGCTATTTACAACTAATGTAATATTATTTAAGTTATGTCGTTAAAGAGTTATCAACTGTTTGAGTCACGAAAAAGGGAAGTTACAGAAGAACGGAATATAAGAATTTGGTAGCACCTTTGTCATTTTGTTTTGCAGTTTGAGCTGTCTTCTGAATACCAATGCAATCTGTAATGGAGTTGACAACCGTATTTAGATAAAAAAACTTAGATACCGATATGACACTTACGACAACGACGATTGACACGAAAAACCCAGCCTGCCTAGCGTTTTCCCAACTGCGTATAAGTACATAATTATGTTGGGGCGTCCAGTCTAAACGGATGCAGCTGAATACCAGTATTTTGCAAGGAGCGAATCTGAGCTGCAAAAGACCACAATCCAGTTACTGGGTATCAAGATAGGGGTATCTTGATACCCAGTAACTGGATTGTGGTCTTTTGCAGGTAAGGTAAGACTGATTGTCAGACTTTTTGGGCTTCTGACTACCCGTAACGACTGTCAAAGATCTACGTTATCATTAATGGCAATTACACCTACACGGTTCGCGTATGCCTTGAATTTGATAAAGCAACCAAGTTGAATCCTAATAAGCAATAACATAAATATTCATCAATTACGTTGAACCGTGCAATGTTGCCATAAGACGACATTTTTATAACAATTTTAACGCGGAAAACTCCTCCTCTCTCTCCTGTTGTCAATTTTTTTTTAAGGTTTTGAATACATTGCTTTTGGCTATTTCGTACACGTGTGTGTATCTTGTCTATATTTTTGCAGAATATACAATGTTTCTTTCTTTTTTCTTCAATAACTTAAAACTAAAAACGGCTAATAAATAGTTCAAATATCAAAACAGTATATTTGATATAACATTGGAAATGTTGAAATACTGAACACAGTAATTAATTCTGTATAATATTTCAAATGTTTAAATACCAATAGACAGATTCATTCATTCCAATGGGCATAGTTTAGCTAGTCTGTATATAATAGCCGCGCTCGCTCTGCATATTTTAGCGGCAAACTGTGGCCAAACTTAGCTCGGGTCGATAACGGGCTAAACTGAGACCTTACTTACAGTTTGACTTCTGAGGGTAGTATTCACTTACCTGCGATCCATGTTGCGATGCTTCCAGATTATTCTTTTTAGTATTAGAATCATCGATCACTAATAAAGACCTAGATACACAATCCCATGCAAAAGTTCTCTTAAAACTGTCGCCAAATTGTGTTTATATAATTCTAGAAAAAACGACGTCCGATACTCGCTGGTCAACATACATCAAAACAAATTCAACCTTACACGCATGTCTTAAAGGTAGAATTACAATCTACCAAAAAAAAAGCAATAAAATTTTACGATCGAGACTCGTCGCTAGGACAAGGAATGAGTGGAGTCGAACTGTCCAATCTTTTTTTGTTTGTTTTGTTAATTAATGTATGCAAAAAATGTGTAAGTAGTAGTAAAGTATTTTATACTATTCTATAACCAATTACAGTAAGAACTTGTTACAGTCCGTTCAACCGATTTTGACTTCTATTCCGTAAGCATAAGGATGGCATTAAAAGCAAAAACGTGATTATAATAACAACTGTTTACTGTAGCTGCCATTTGTCATGCCACCAACGCAATAGAAGTCAAAATCGGTTCAACGGGCTGTAAAAAAGGTTTGTTTAAATGTTTAATCTTATTGTAAATGGGGTATATGTTGTATATGTGTAATGATTGTAACTGATATCCATTCGTTACACCTCACTGGATCTCGAGGAAAGATAAAAAAAAAAAAAACTCACTTCTTTAATTTACTAATGCACTTAGTCAAAATTAAGTCTATAAAATGTAACTATATTTATAGAAACAGCAAAGAAGGCTCAATAAAAAAAAATGAACAATAGCGTCTCCAACAAATGGAACAGAGTTAATGCACATAACCCGAACAATTTAAGTGGGAATGCGATAGTATGAATAATACGTTTCGTAAGAGTCTTTACAATTGAGATGCTTATAACTCTTGCGGTTTATTATGAATTCATTTAAAAAAATGTTTTTACGATGATTTTTTGACAAAATATCAGTATTTACAATACACTGGCACTGATAACAATTATATAATAATAATATTAAAATTTAATGAAAATATGAAACTCCATCCTTTTTTAACGTTCTAGATGTGTGATTTTTGCAATTTTTAAACGAGCACTGAGGCATGTTTACCGTCGGAGCGTTCGAATGCTTCTTAATTCAAAGAGCACCCAAACATTCAAGTGGGCGGTCATTTGGTGAGGACACTTTTTGTCGCTGATTGTGAATCTAGTTCTTTATTAGTGATCGATGTATTAGACTTCCAGATAGTTGATTCAGGCGTGACTTGGCGGAAATCCATTATAAAATACAATAGACTCACTACTCACTCACAAGTCGTGTTCGAGTTCATGACTAGTCAATCGTCATCCTGAGGATGCCTCGTTGAGAGGTGCAACACGTGTCGATTTCTTACAGGGTTTTTTATGACTCTTTAGGAATAGTCAAGCGGAAGCGGTTACTAAATATATCTACGTCTATTGTATTTTATTAGACTTCCACGTAATGTTACATTGTTTATAAGTTGTAGTACCTATGGTGAGTAACGCAGTGAAAATATCTAAACACTTGGAAGCACGCGGAAAAAGTTCTCAATTTTTTTTCTATCTCGTTTCGACTTTCTTAACGATATAAAGAATCAAATCTGTGAAGTTTACACAAACAAAAATATGTTTTAAACTGATATTTCAAGTGTCTACGCTACCTGCGTTCGATGACGCCACAAAAAAGTCGTCAAATTAATTATTAATATTGGTAATCACAGAATCTTGGAGGAATAGAAACTTGCTAATTTCCCTCCTAAAACACGATTTTTGATCAAAATATTGAATATTCCACCGAACTCATACTGAAATTCTATGTGGTACCTACCTAACTACAAATGACTGGTAGCACACCAAGCAATATTAACGAAAAGAGTACCCCACAGATACTTCTGACTAGCCGATCTACCATGTTCTGGGTTGTTGACTGGGATATACCGATAAACAAAATTTCCTCGTAATTCGTTAAGTTTTGTGTCTAGTTCAATAAGTAATCTAAATTAATCACTCACCAAAAATTGAATATAGCAATCATAACAAGCCGTTTCGCAAAAAAAACGACTCTGCGTCATAACATAAGTTATAAACGAGGATCACAGTGACAGTCATGTTAAGAGGGTTTATTCTGAAAGTTGGCAACGTCGCAAATAGATGTCAAATATTTCGCTGTTTTGATTAATTTGATAATATTTCTGTATGGAAATAAAAAATGTGGCTAACTAGCGAACTAGAATATTGATTATGAAATGCAATAATTAATATCGTAACACCGAATAGTTAGTTTTAGATGTAAAAAAAGTATTTGGTAACTTTCCAAATGCCTTTTTTTCACCTAAAACGGGTACAACATCAAATTCAATGTTATAATTGCAATTCATTATTAATATTCTAGTCAATTGGTTAGCCACATTTCTTATTTCCATACAGTATTATTTCCAAATTAATCGAAACAGGTAAACATTTGACAGCTATTTACGACGTTGCCAACTTTTAGGATGCACCCTCTTAAGCCTTCTGAGGGATCTTCAAACGCCACCAAAGTTGAAATTAAATTTTTGACACCCACTTTCTGACATGTAATCGATACAAAACTTACCTAACAGACTGTCAAGTGATTTGATTGGCTTTTACTATGTAAGTCTACCAATCAAAGCCACATAAGTTTAGTTTTCTGGTAATTAACTTTTGTACTGACTAACTATACTTCATTTACTTTAGCATTAGACAAATGACGACTAAATAACGACAGTTAGGGCCGAGTCACACCGGAATGGCAGCGGCCGGCAGCGACGCGGCGAGCACTTTCAGTTTGAAATAATTTTAAACTTTATCTACATACTTAAAAGACCAGTATTCGCTTGAAAAGCTCGCGAGGACGCCCGCGCCGCTGCCATTCCGGTGTGACTCGGCCCTTATTGTGTAATAATATTGAAATGACTGCACTTTAGAATTACATTTTTAATGTAAATGGTAAATAGATTACATTGCTTTGTATTTATAGTGAAATAACGGAGTTTATAATACGATTATGTCGAAATAACGAAAGGATGATTGATAACCGTTATTTGTCTAATGTTAAAATATATATATGGAGTATAACCTATTAGAATCCCATCCCCTCCATCCCCGTTAGTATGGTCAGCCAGCAACGAAACGCGAATTTGTATCATTAGCAATATGCTAATACAATATGCTAATACTTAAAACTAGGTAAGTGATAACTGTCACTAACCTGGGTCCCGGCATAGTGTCCACAGGCTCGTCGTCCGCATCATAGAAGTCATCCTCTCCCTCAGACGAGGAGTATGAAGTGTCGGGCACCAGCAGGGACATTGCTTGTCATGTAAACAAATGGCGTTGTCAATTCATGGACAGTAGGAAAATACAATCAAAATACAGTATATACCTGCTAAATATATAATATAGGTCAATACCAACTGAATAAATAGAATAATACAAATATTGTGTTTATGGCCATTAATTTAAGACCGTATAAAGGAACAGAGGCCTTAGTGTAAGTTTGCAAGTGAGTAAACGTAACTATCGCGTTTGCGTTAAGATTTGACTGATAGATCATAATGCTAAGAATATAAAGGTGAGAATAAAAATCTTTACGCAAACGCGATAGTTACGTTTACTCACTTGGAAACTTACACTAAGGCCTCTGTAAGTACCAATTTGAATGTCGACTTGGAGAGAACTGTGGAAAATATAAACAAGTATGAGGAGCAATCGAACCTCTAATAAAAGCCATTTTGCGCTCCTAAAAATATTATTGTACCCCCTAATATAATGATTGCGGTTCTTTTTGCCTCAAATAATTCCTATTTTAGGGACATTAATAAAAATACTAAATAGCCAAGTAACTGCGACAAACTTCACCGCGGTTGGTGACAGTTCTAACCCTTTTTTTTCCGGGGTGCTAAATCCTCATGGATGTCCTCCGCCCTGGGGCGGGCGGAGGGGTCTGTCAGACTCTAACTGACTAAAAACCACCCCGGTGTTCCATCTCACACCTACGCCGCGGGTCGCGGGAATGTAAGAATCTTCCGCAACCCCCGACTGGTGCCGCCCGCGACTGTGGACCTAACCCGGTCGGGGTACCCTAGCTTAGTTATTGCGGAAAACTGTGAGAATATACCAGAAAGTGAAATGGAGGCTCAACTATTTAAAATAGTGTGCATCACTAGAAGCGCAAAACATTTCTTTTACGTATTCAAACTTTTTGTACGGCCTACCAAAACGACAGTCACGGTACGATTTCTTTGGAAAGTATTACCCGACTAAATAAGATAGTAACAATTTACAAGTGACTGTAAAAGATTATCGCTATCTCATAAGGCGTAGGCTAAGCTAAGCTATACATTACTCTACGTTAGAATTTAACTAGATTTTTGGGGTAAAACTGTATCCGTAGGCGGAATACTTACTAGGCGCGTCGAGGTGCTCAAGCGACGATGGTAAGGGGTGCGTCGGCGTGGTGAGCTCGCGACACTCAGCGCCCATCTCCACTCGAGGAGATAACTCTGCATCTAAGAGGGAAATATGTGTTAACAAAGTCTACAGTCGCCAGGTGACACGTGAGGTACTTAGTCGATATTTCTCCTAATGTCAGCCCATCCAAAATATCTCTGAAAAAGATCGTTATGTGTGGTATGAATGTTGATACTTATAGAGATATGAGCAACAATGTGTAAGTTCGTCCACAGAAAACGGAGGATCCACTGCCCAGACGGGTGTTGTCTGGTGGGCTACTGCCCTACGATTGATGTCGGGACGTTGTATACAGGTTGTAAGGGACAGCCCTCCGCAGACTGATGGGGTGAATTCAGTATATCATATTAATGATGACCGGTACTTACATTAAATTATTTCAGGAACGTTATGGGAATCCAATAAACCTGATTTGTTTAATTACTTTACACGCAACGTGTCGTTACCGTGGCAAAACACACGTAGCGTAGAGTATTTCAACATCAGCTGCTGTTTTTTTTATTTTAGTCATTTCATTTACATAAATTGAGTGCCGTACAGATAATGTAATTTTGTAACAGAAAAAACTACCAAAAAAAAAACCTGAGACTTTAGCCGGTGGAATATGATTCAAAATAAGGATCTGAATGCTCCCTGTAAGTTTGCGGAGGGCTGTCCCTTACAGCCTGTATATGCTTGCACTATTAACTCTGCTTGCGGTGTGCTTGGTTTTTTCGTGACGTGTGGTCACATAGTGCAATCATCTTCGGTCAAAACACTCGTATAAGCTTTAAACTGACCGCCTCTGTGTCGATTCCCAGCAGGGGCAAAATGTTCTGTTTGGTTTAGTTGGTGGTAGGTAGGGCCTTTCTAAGTCCATCTGACTAGCTGTCACCATCATATCTAAGTCTGTCGCCATAACAATAATGTTAACAGCATTGTTGTGTTTTGGCAGTTGTACTATTTCCGACCATTTATTTAACTTTTGACATAAACACGGTTATGAACTTCCGTAATTATTTCATTAAAAAGCATAGTGAAAAGATGCAATGCTTTATGGTCACTTTGTTTTTTTAATAATAGTGACGTGACGTGATTATAACCGTAAAGTTAAATCGATTAAAAGTTCTTTGTAAATAAAATCGATTGTTTTTAGATAGCTGTCAAAAGTTAAATAAAAGGTTGGAAATATTATAGTGGTAAGATAGCCAGTTCCTCTGTGGTTGAGGATTCCGGGTGAAGCTCGCTTCTATAAAGATAGAAGCGAGCTTCACCCGGAATCCTCACCTGGTGGTAAGTGATGATCAGGAAAAAGTGCCTGATCATCACTTACCACCAGGTGAGATGAAGCCCAAGAGCTACCCCGTCGTGGTAAAAATAAGACCTTCACCCAGCTAGATTAGTGTGTTGAGTGCAAACAATAACACTTCTGACGATACCCACAATCACATTCTTTATGACGAATAGAGCTGCCTGCCATTATAATGATGTCTTCATTACTTAAAACTTGTCAGCACTACGTATTTAACTTATCCATCTAAATTGTATGTATGTGTAATTAATATTGCAGTCGGCGTATTATTAGTACGGCGTTATACATTATAGGCTGATTATGTTATGATACTCTCAAATCTTCCATGAAATCTCTTCAATAAATAAATTTCAATTTGTTGGAAATACGTCAGTGATTTGACTAATCGGGGCGCCAGCACCACCTAGCGGCGCTCGACAGAGTCTACAGCATAACGCTGAAACCTCCAAGCCTTGGAGGTTTCAGCGTTATGCTGTCAACTCAGCTTGGACTCCAAGCAGAGTTGATCGGTTGCGGCCAACCAGTGAACACGTTTAGAAACTGTCGCGCCATCCATATAGTTGTGTTTGTTCCTACAGTGTGTGAATTGCTAGTGTGATTAATTTGATCGTAAATTATAATTTGATTTGAACTGCAAACGGCTTTTCTATTGCGCAATAACCAACACTAGCCATAGTACGTCCACATTAGTTAAAATATGGCAGATAATAATGAAGAGACACTTGCTCTTCTCCGTCAAATAAATAATTTTGATTAATTGGCATTATATTTTTAATTTAATGCCAGATTTTTGATATAATATGCTTCGCGAACAGTGAAAATGTTAAAAAGAACTCAAATACCTTGTTTGATATGTGTTTGTGAAGGATTTGTAGGTCCCTGATATACTCCGTTAACTGGATTTACTGTGTTCTGCAAGAAAACAATCATTTATTTAAAATAAAATATGAATGACGAACAAGTTAGTGTGAGTGTTTCTCAAATTTACCTCAATTTTCTAGGACCTACGATATCAGTGTGAATTGACTTTATACCGTGAATGTTAGGTAATTTTTATCGTGGTGAATTTTGAACATAATGTTCTTAATTATGACTAAGGCTGGATTCGGTCAAACAGGAATAAATTTTATCCGCGGAATAAACCTCTCCACCGAGTAAATTTTGTTTTTTTGACAGTTTCTCCAAACGAAAACTGTCAGTTATTCTTATTTGATAAAATTTATTCGTGTTTGGTCGAATACGCCCTTTAATTGTACAATAATATGAATAGCGCCCCGCGGTTTCACCCGCATAAGTCTCGATCCCGTGGGAATATCGGGATAAAAAGTGTCCTATGTGTTAATCCAGGTTATAAACTATATATGTGCCAAATTTCATTTAAATCCGTTCAGTCGTTTTTGCGTGAAAGAGTAACATCCATCCATCCATCCTCACAAACTTTCGCATTTATAATATTAGTAGGATGAATAGATTAACGTTACCTTAGCTATTTGTAGCAGTACAATGGAATGCTTGATATGGTCCAACATGACCTGTAAATCAATAAAACATATTAGAAAAATCAAATACAGGGTCAAATTTGATTAGCTAGCAAAACTCCGCTTGATTGGTATTACAAAAAAAAACAAGTCATTTATTCAAACTTGGCTGAGAATCAGCACGTCAAAATTACATAAGACAGTCCCCCAAAACGTCCACCCTTCACCACTGGGAAGTGGCGCAACAAACTCCCCAGCACAGCTGTCTGTTCATCAGTTAGAAATAAATTGATTCTATACAATAGTACGCAAAATCATTTACATTATGCAACACAAAAAGATAAATTAAGTTATTAGCCATATATCAGCTAGCACACGCCAATATACCAACCAAAAACATCGAGAACTCATCAACTTATACTCATATTGATATGTAAACACGATTAGTAAGGGGCTTGCAATTAGCAGGTAAGTGTCAGGTTGTATCCTGATTAAAATATGATTCGCGACCGTAACAAATATGGCTTTACAGAATTATAGTCATTAAAATCGATTGCGATTTCTAGGCTCTAAAACTCAAGCCTTTTTTGGTCCAATAGAGTTTTTTATCCTTATAAGAAACAGGATCAATTGGCATCATAAAAATATTTTGTGGAAAACTGCCCATTTTCTTGCTGACTGTATTTTTTTTTCTAAATCGATCAAACAGTTAAAGACAGTCTCCTAAGACCATTTTCTTGTAGCAACAACGGTTAAGGTACCTGCCCTTACTGCCCCATCTCAAAAATCCACCCTGTATATAGGAGAAAAAAAAAAAAAAAGCTACTCACATTGGAATGGTCTAATATAACTTGTCCTTTGCTCTTCTCGAGTGGGTCAGCCAGCTCAGACACACGAATTCCCATTTTCTAAAACAAATAGAAAAAAACACTTATTAAATTATATTCAGTTGTTCAATCATAATATTATTAAATGTAGTTAGGACGTTATTATCCAATAGTTTCGTTCGTAAATAAAAGATAAGGTGTAAATCGCAAACCTAAATGACACTTGTCTGAATTCGATGCCGAAGACTTACGAAAGTGTGATAACGCCTTAATACTTTAGGGATAATTCCCAGCCATGGTACACGAAATATATGTGACATCACATAGCCTATAACCAGTGGACGACCGAGACGCTTCCAACGATACCCCATTTATCAAATTATGATGAGTAGTTTAGAAGTTATGAGGGAACAGATGAACATACATACATACATACCGGTCAAAATCATAACCCTCCTTTTTGCTTCGCCGTAGTCGGGTAAAAACTACCTGCATTTTCACCAAGGTCATGACCCTAAGGTATAAAGAAGTCTTCTAGACCTCTTAATACCTTAGGGTCATGAAAGGCAGCCGAGTCAACGGTGCAAGAAGGAGAACAGGCCACCAAGCTTCTCAATTACAGCTATGTGCATTCCGGTCCAGTCCAACATCTTTTAATAGACTTAAGATGCGAATATACGAGTGAGGGGGACATAAACATAATAATAACTGGCAGAATGTGGGTGTACTATAGGTACATCTCTGCCCAACCCTTCGGGTAATACAGGCGTGATGTTATGATATATGAGGGCCTTACAGAAACCAACTCGATCATGATCTGCAGATAGGCGTCGGCCTCAGATATCCTGCGCTCCAGGTCGCCGTGTCTGTGCCGCGGGGCTGGCATGCTGCGCGACCATCGCTCTCGTCTTCCGTGCCGCGATATGGTATCTTCTAGAGCTCGCACCCAACGTTCACGTTCCGAGCCGTCTCGTGCCTGGAAATATGGAAAAGCAAAGGATTATTTATTGTTCTGTAAGTTGATATGTCACAGCTAGAAGGAGTGTGGTAAATGATAAATGATTTATTTTCTGTAAGTAGTTTTGTACAAACACTTTTACACGTCAATCATATTTCTTTAAACTAGATGAGGTCGGCGTTTACTATCTGACTACTCTCAGGCGGTGACTAGCAGTCGCGCACGGACTATTATGACTTAACGTATTTAATCATTAGCCTATTTAAATGTTCACTGTTGATGTATTACTTGAACCTTATCGCCTCTACAATAAGATCTTAAATGGGATGTTGCCATCATGAGACGCTTGATATTAATCTCAGTTAGATATTTGCTGATTTTATTTGCATGGACGAAATAACCTCATTACTTTTGTATAAAACAAAACTTAGAACTGACACTCTTTTCTTATAAGATTCATCGATCAAAAATCCTGATTCAGTTAAAGAATATTGAATCTTAAAACGGTGATATACAGATAAATTTTGTAAATTACCTGGAAGTGGAACGTCTTATGGTCTACAGTGATAGTGAAGGTGGAGTCGTCTTCATCATCGATGCCTATGACAGCTGCCCTCAGTCGCACGCAGCCTCTTCGAACGCCTCGGGTCATTTTCTCCTTTGACTGAAAATATAAATTTAAAAACTCGGTTAAAAAAGGCATTATAGCAAAAGAGGAATAAAGTTTCAAAAATTTACATCGATTCAATTAATAGTTGGATCATTGTGTTCTTCTTAGTTAGTTGTCATAGAATTTCCTGTGACGTCATAATAAGCCAAAAGGCCAATTCCCGTTTATAAAAACGTTAAAATTCTAGTCGCTATCTCATCTCAGCGACAAATGAAAAACTTGCCGAAAATTTAGGGAAATTGGAAGTAATTTTGACAGATTGAACCTGAGACTAGAATTCCAACATTCTTAAAAATACGGGAATTGAACCCTGATCTATTCTGGTACAACACAAAGTCATCAAAACCTTGTTAGTTGAAATTGGTGCATTAGTTTAGAGTTGCCAGACTATACGACACATGTTCTTTTCAAAATGGAGAATGAATTACGGAAATAATTGTAAAAAAACAATCATATACCTAGTCTTGCCAAATATTTAAAGATTTCTAAAACTTGAGGTCAAATGTCACTAAGAAAACGAAAACTTTAGTCAGATTAAAAAAAAAAACCTTTCACCTTATTCAAAAAGCATACTTAAAAATAAAAATTAACATAACAAAGTCTTTGTATTTAACATAATACATAGTAATGAATTTAATTAACTTCAATGCCGGTTCAAACTCTTTTGCAGTGCCAAGTGATAGTCACACAGTGAAGAGGTGTTGACAGACCGCTATAAACATGGATATAATTCAAAGAGCCTATAATATAGTGTTTTACGAAAGAGCAGGTAATAAAATATACATTATTACGTGTTGCATGATGGTATAAAATGTAATGAAATTCATTACAAAGTTGTGATGCAAAAACTTAAGTGCAATGGGCAGTTAGATAGAAGGCGGTATCCGAGATGTGTTTCGATATTGGATTCTCTCGCTTGGGATCCGTCCACAATCGATGTGTTTAACAAAAAAAAATATCAGGCTGTATATAATGCAAATGATCAATAAGGGTATTTTTTCGGTTAAAACATTTATATTTTTTACAAGTATTTTTGAAGGTTACCTAAAATTGGATACAACCAGTATTAATACCGGTTACCGAAATAAAAATTAACTCTATCTTACACGTGCCGTGCATTAGTCAAAGGGCGCGCATCGTGTGTGTGTGTGTGTAACCGGTATTAAAACGGTAACCTAAAAGAAGTAACATGTTTCTTCTTCTCGAGTTACCCAGATGGCGTTAACTTAGTCATAGAAGTAACCAAAATTATTCGATACCTGCACCGTTTTCGGTCCCTGCTCATTGCAGTGCATAAGTTTTTTGCACACCTCACGAGGTTTTTTTTTCATACAGAAACGAGCATTGATGACCACGCTACCAACTTAGCCATTTCCGACCACAAGGAACAAACAATCTTTATGGTTACCTACAGTAGTAACCCGCACGTCAGTAGTAATAGTAACTCTGATTTTTAGCTGGCCTAACGCAGTACGGACTTTCAAAAGCATACGAAGACAAGTATACTGGTTTTAGTACTACTGGACGATGTTTCCACGAATACGTAAAAAAGAACCAATTTCCCAAATTAAATAACAAGACGATGGTATTTATGAAATGGCTATTTCGAAACATTTAAAGGTTCATAACCCTCTTTTCGCGTCGTTATAATCGAGCAATAACAAGCGAATATTCCAAAACGCGACATTACTGTGGGGGAAATCTGTCATTTCGCCAAATGGCTCGACATTTTTACAAATGTCAGCGGTGTAAACGTTTTTAAACGACTTCCAAAACTGCTGACCTCATTTGGTACCCATGATTATTTCTGACGATATGCAAGTATATTGTAAAGCGCGTTTGAGTTATTTGATTTATAACGAAAATATCGAACAAGTCTTCTTTGTCCAAACAATCGTCATTACCAACGAGCTAACGTTATATGTTCTAAAAGAAAGATTCCGACAGTTTCATGAGTTTAACTGCACCAGTCAAAGTCATAGATCAGACCACATATTACTTTCCTCTATGGATCAGACAGATTCCATTCTTTACTTGACATAACCCTTTAGGAGCAGAACTAACTGTCATAAATCCATAGACCTTAGACTGCCACCAGCTACCATATAGACAGCTAAAGCTCAATTACCATCATGCCACAGATACCCACAATAACAGGGCGTAATAGTCTGAAAAACTTGTCCGTGTCTACCCACAATCATGACAACACGATCGTTTATCTGCTGTACATCACACGATACAGCACCATCGAAACTAACGCAAAGTAGGGACAGAAGACCAACTTCATACATAAACCACGAATGTTTACATTACTTACCGTTTTTATCAAAAACCATCAGAACCCATCAAGCGGGATGGAAGTTATCTAAAGTTCGTTTTTTAATCCAAGCAAGCGTAGCATGACCACGATAGAAACGGCTATTGTCGACGGAAGAATAGACAAAAACAATAGATTCACAATAACAATCCAAGCCACCAATCTAGACGATGGTGGTTACGCTACGCGTGCTGATAGTAATTTGACTTTACAAATCTTTATTGCTTGTTTTTTTCAATTTGGAGTTTGACATTTGCACCTGTCAAATTACTATCTGAGATTAAAAACGAACCATAGTGGTTTTTCGCATAAACGTTAAGAATCGATTTTTTGTACAAAGTAGATACGAATCAAATAACAGGTCACGCGTCTTCTGGAGAATTCTCGCGCATTCTCGGGAATTCCTGCATTAACACGGCCGTATCTAGTTTTTACGTTAGATAATTGTCATAAAGTTCCTTTTGCAATGTAGTACAATATCGTTAAAAAACTTGTTTACTGTCACAATGTCACTTGCATGAGGACTATTTGTCCACGTGACAGTTAGATAGTTCAAAATTTTGTGAACTTCCAATTGACTAGGAATCGTTGGTAATTACGAGGTCGAGTATACATCAGGTTCATCTGGACCATCCAGGCTCAGTGTCCTGTCTGGGTCGGAAACAATATTGCTTGCGTACATTTTGTATGACCTAGTTCGGGCGTGTCGTAAGCAAGGTCCTACAGCAGGTGGAGTATCTCTGACGTGCTCAAACACGGCCTGGTCCCCGGAAAGCCCTGACATGGAATTGTATGTAGGTATAGAGCGAAAGCCTTTAAACACATTGACAACTTCGTCACACTGCTCGTAATAATCAGTCTTTTGCTTTTGGGCAAAGTAAATATGGAGTTGATCTTCTGTAATACATTTTGTGGCGTTCAAGACTACCGTGTTAGACAAAATTAGTCACGATTTTAAGATGGCAAAATAAAGTAAATGGAACACGTGTTGTGCTGCGAGTTGCTGAAACAAGGAAATGTGCAATCATGTGTGTGTTGCTTTTATTTAGTATTGCTTCTATTTAATTAAAGGTGCATAAATACACGACGATTAGGATCAGTATAATAGGTGCGAAGTAAGATTATTGGGTGATGATGCCAGTACGTAATGATGGAATGCTCACAGCTGCTCTGGGGCCTAAGTCTACTAATTTATAAACGTCACAATGGTGTCATAATGGACCATTGTGACGTTTATAAATTAGTAGACTTAGGCCCCTGGTCAATACCTTAATAAAACTAGCTTATTATTGTTCCACTCCAAGACAAAGGTCTCTTCTCATACAGAGGAGGCACAATCATTGATCACCATGCTCGCTCAAGCCGGGTTGGGGATTTCAGACATATTAAATATATTGACTACAAGTCCAGGTTTCCTCTCGGCATTTTTCCTTCAATGATATCAGGAATGTCCAAAATAAACTCAGAAAGTAGGTACATATGGATTGAAAAACACATTGTTACTTGCCCAGATGTGAACCCACAACCTCGTGCATAAGAGGCGTGGCCTTAGACCACTCGGCCATCACGATATTTATCAATAACTTACTTTGGTCAATACAGTTAATTGATTCAGGCGTGACTTGGCAGAAATCCATTATAAAATACAATAGACGTAGATATATTTCTTCCAGGGTTTTTTAACTCTTTATGAATAGTTAAGCGGAATAGGTTGCTAAATATATCTACATCTATTGTATTTTGGTCAATACCTTATTCCATGCATTTAAAGGCGTCAGCGGGCACGTGTTAGTTCACCATGACTACCACATCCCCTTGCCATTAATACCAGATCCTAATTTAATTGGGGCCAGTTAATTGATTCAGGCGTGACTTGGCGGAAATCCAATATATCTACGTCGTGGCAACACGTCGTGTCCAGTCAATCGTCATCCTGAGGATGCCTCGTTGAGAGGTGAAACATGTGTCGGTTTCTTACTCGGGTTTTTTTTATGTCTCTTTAGAAATAGTTAAGCGGAATAGGTTACTAAATGGATTTTACACTTCCGCTTGGATTTTTCGACCCTGTGAACATAATTTGCGACGTAACGAGTTCAAATCTCTTCTTCTCCAGCCAGCCTTCACCTTCCAGCCAGATTAAAACTAAAAGTGTATTTCTTGAAAATAATAATAGCGAAATTTTCGTAACTGATCAGAATATCCCATTAATTTTTTAATGATAGGTGGACCCCTTCGCTTTACCTCATTTGCCCTAGGACCACTACGTTTGAGACACCCTGTATATCTAAATCTATTGTATAAATTGGGGCCTCCATCTATGTACTTATTATAATTAAATAAAACCCATTTGTTCCGTTTCTAGGTCCCCTCAATCACGAAGCAACACAAAACAATATAAAATTAGACCTCAACTCCATACTAACAAAAGACAAGATGAACGGACATTATATCATTAGTATCCTTTCACCTAAGTAACGTGTTGCAAAATCACGATGAATATGATTTAATATTTTTTTGTTGTACCTGATGCAACGATAACGGACCGTGGAGATTAATTTATGCCGATACTAATAGTAACGGGAGTAAATCGTGCGTTCGCGCATTGACTGTAACGGGGTTCCGTAAGATTTTGCGAGAACGATTTGATTAAAGAGATTGTCTATGCCTTAGGGCCAATTTCACCAATACAAACTGAACGCGATCAACACATAAACCAAGTTTAAGAGCTGTCAGTTTCATTATTTTCTTTGGAATACTGACAGCTCTTGAACTCGGTTTAGACGTGCTGATCGCGTTCAGTTTCATTGGTGAAATCAGCCCTTAGGCGTGATTTGGAAGGAAAAACGGTTACGGAGGTTGTACCTCTAGGGTGTCTCTCGGCTTTGAAATAAACGGTATCTCTAATCGTGTTGGCTATAAAAAGGGTCAAAGGAAATACTTGGTAATGAAAAATTGTCTTAAATAAAATAGAATTTAGGAAAACCAAGATCAATAGTTCGGGATTATCGTCACTATAGAAAATGACATTCAGCGCTGGCCAATTGGTAAGCCGATCATATAAGTGTTGATTTTTTACAGTCAGACAATTTTTATCTGAAGAATAAGTACTTTGTATAACTCACGAAACAACACAACACGCGCTCATAACTGGCGGAATGTGGGTGTACTATAGGTCCTACACCTCTGACTAACCCTTCTGGGAAATACAGGCGTGATGTTATGTTATGTGTGTTATGTTATTTTGTATACAAAAGCTGTCAAAACGCAATATTTATTCTTCAAATAAAACATAACTTTCTATTGAAAAAAATAAGACCTTAGTTTCTGTTATAATAGCTGTCAAATAATTAAAACAGAAGTTGAAATAAATTAAACGAAGTGGAGCAGCGGAAAATATAATCTTTCAAAAGGCTAACCAAATCTCTATAATGAACTACGGAACCCTCACTTGCACTTAGCACTTGATATAATAAAGCTGCAATTTGCAGCATTACGAAATCTAGGTCAGTCAGACTGAAGCCATCTCGTTCGGTTAAAAAGTGAAATAATTCTTTATAATGTTGCTGATCTGTTTCACAGATTAAATTGTTAGCTGTTACGCTTCTTCCTTGATATTACGGGTAACTTAAAGAATGTGGAACTGCAATTGTGTTCATGTTCAAGCAAATTGCAGTTATTTTCAATACAAACGATTGTATCTATGTCCAGGCGTTGCGCGGAGGGGTCTACCGGGGGATGGTTTTAGTGAGGAAAAATCCGACATTCCTCGGTCTTACCCCCGAAGCTCGATGATGTTGTTTGCTGCGTTGCTATTATTACACATATTATATTTTTATTCCGTCTGTCGTCCAGCTTACACGATTTCATTTTTGCCAAATAATTTTTATCTCAAGGCACAAGCCAGAGTTATTTAAAGTAAGTCAAACAAGAAGTCACTGATATAAAAAGATAATACCTATAATTTAATCATAATACCTCATTCAGATAAGAGTTCCATTATGTTATTACCTGAAGCCTGAGAATATATCTAAAGCCTCCGTGACGCTGTGACAGGAAGCTACAAATAGATAAGTGAAGATTATTTACATGCGGTGGAACTCGTGGGAACTAGTTTTAGAATAGTTTATTTTAATAGGAAAATTGCTAACTGAAATGTTCCAATTGACCAGGAAAATTAAACAGCATAGAAGAAATGTTGACTTGTAAGGCTTATTGTCCTGAAAGTAATGTTTACATTTTAATCGAATCATGCTTCGAAATAAAGCGATTCCTCTACCTAGTATAAAAATAGCTAAAGCTGAATACGGTTCCACGACTAGATTCGTCGAGCTCTCATCCACGAACTCAGTCAGAAATAACAAATCAAATTCTCTACTTCCAGACCAGCGCGTCAAAGACTGGGCTCTGATGACATCACCGAAGCCACTGGCAGCCATCATAACCACGTACCTGGTCATCATCAAGCTGGTCCTGCCTTCTTACATGAGGAGCAGGAGGCCCTATGAACTGAGGAGCCTCATCAAGTGGTACAATGTGACGCAGATCGTTGCTAATGCTGTTGTGACTTGGGGGGTGAGTTCTTTACACATGATACTACCCGCACCAGTGTTCAAATTTTTGTTCCATAGAATTTGACTGTGTAGATATTGCAGCTTTGTATGAAACAGCATATTTTTTTAAATAACCTACGAAAAACTTCTACCTTGGGGAGCGGGTCTAGAATGCTGTGCTGAATTTACAGTTTGCTCGTCGATGTACACCGTGTATATCTCATAAGAATCTCTTATATTTCTTAAGAGCCCTCTAAGATACTATTTTGACGCCAAAACAGACGCCTACATACGAAGTTAACCTACTGCTCTCACAAATTTTAGCGTTTAACTAAAACCATAAAGGCATGTAAGAAAATAAGTAGACCTCAATCTATGCAGTGCCATAAGACACGATTTTGGGCAGTTGCCAAATAGTTTAATTAGTGGTTGAAAATTGGGGTGAGGTATTTAATATGACATTAAACTTTCACTGCAGAATGAGTTATTCGGACGTTTTGCTGCTAATCACAGGCTGTAGTGATTAAGGATTAGCCCCTTAAAATCGTCATAAGCCACAATAACTGTTCAAGTAGTTCCTTTGTAATAATTATAAGAATGCAACAGTCAGTCGCATCTTACATAATTATATAAATCAAATCCTGAACGTTGGTAAGCGCATCACTAGATAAAAGCTGGCTGGACCGATTTGGCTATTTTTTGTTTTAAAATGTTATTAATAGTTAATAGTCTGAAATAGTTTTGGCAGACTTTATGTATGTTATTATTAATAAATATTTTGAATAAAAAAATAAAAAAGTAGTTTGTACTGTTAAAAAAGTAACCGTGGAGTTCCTTGCCGGCTCTTCTCCATAGGAAACGACCAATTGGATCCGTGCACCTAGCTTCGGACGTTTCATAAGTGCCCATATTTTTTGTTGCTTTTGCTGCAAAGCAAAAAAATATCGTGGAGGTACTATGTGAATATGTGAGAATAGAAAACGCAATTGTTGACGGTACGTTTGACGCAGTGGTTGAACGATTGATTACTGCATTTCGATTTCCGCATACAGAGTGCATAAATTCCTAGTGTGGGGCAAAGTTTACATAACGTAGAATAGAATATGTAATTTTTTACCCTCTCTATAGTTTCTCTAAATTGAAAAGCTGGGCTTCTTTTTAAAGGGTTGGCCCACCACTGCGACCAGGACAGTGAAAGGGAAGGGAAGTCTTTGCCCTGCAATGGGACGAAACAGCCTAAATAATAGTCCGAGGACACCTGGTATTTAAACTCAATTATTCAAAATCATCGCAATTTTACAATTCAACGTGTGAAAGCGACTACTAGTCATCACACGTACATAAACAATGTGCATAATATACAATATATTATACATACATCTGTGTGCCACGCCGGATGTACCCGTGCCGTCCGAGTTACGTGCGGGTCACGCAGTGTCAACTTGATCAATTTCATACCGCCCAGTTCGTGTAGGGTGTCCATTTACCGGGTGATACTTTGACATGGGTCAGTATGAAAAAAAAAAAACAAAGTATTCGAGGTAGAGAGATTTGTTTTTATTTAGGAAAAATTATATTCAAAGATTTTTTTTCAAACCTAAACGTGACTTGGAACTCAAATAATATTATAGTTACTACCCCTTATAAACTCGAAAGGTGATTAATTGCGATAAAACTTTTAATCAAATATTAAAGAAAAATAACCGGATTCGAAAGAGAATAGGAAGGCCTTTGCTCTGCACTGGGGCATCTCAGGCTTTTAATTGTAACAATAACCGAATTCGCAGTTGTGCATAAGCTGGAAATCTTTGGATAGTGTGATACGTTACCTGTGAAATCGACTAAGTGATTCGTTAGAACCTCTATCTCAAATAGTGTCAACTCATCGATCTCAACGCGTCCACCCTGTATACGTTTCGAAGCGATTGTATATTATTCTTCTATTGTTTGTTCATTTCCATTTTCCCGGAGATGAAAAGGGATTCCATTCCATTGTGTGTCAGTCACGCGGTTAAATGGTTGATATCTGTATAATTTGTGTGTACTTGTATACTTTGAGCTGGGTCAATTTGATTTGCTGTTCAAAGCTTTTCATGAATGTTTATGTTTCTTTTTTATTCAAGTCCCAAACAAATTGATTTTGAGTTTCTTCTATTTTGACCCAGATGAAAAAGATAATTAGATTTTTGTTGTTTCATTTTATTCATCGAGTCTACAATGACATACACAACAGTTTTATTCATTGGTGTTTCGCAGTTTTATTCAAAAGTGTTATTATATCATGAGATAAAATCCTATATAACCTATCCAGTTTAACAAGAGCTTAACTTTTTGTCTTTTAATTAGGTATATAATACGTTTCAAAATCAACACACATATAATATTTCAGCCAACGAAACAATTTTTTTTTTCTAATACCATACGGACTCAACAAATTCTGCCTTTTCAAAAACGCATGCTCACACTATCGTGTTGTCAAACAATCACAATATTCACAATGCAATGATTGATAATGATTGTATCATACAATACTATTAGGAGCCCCAGACGTTTATCATCTGCGTTTACATGTTTATTCCATTCCAGTTTATTGCTTTCGTGACATGACAGTATAATATTTTAAGTGACTGATTGTTCTGTTCTATGTTCATGTTTTGTTTCCGCATCACCGTTGACTGGTAGAAAATGTCTCAGGCATTAAGGCGATACCAAAATAAATTGGGGTATTTTTCGTATCCATTTATTTCACTATTACAGCATGTATCGATTTTATTATTGGATATAATGTTTATTGACTAAATGATTAATACTTTGACTGAAGGAAAAAACAATTGGAATAAATTTGCTCGATAGAATTTAATTCCGAAAAGACCTCCACTTTTTTATAATTTTCTCTGTAATTCTAAAATGCTAATTAATTTCATTGCAAAATTGAATTCAAAATGTGCGTATTAGGTAATAGAAAATTCTGACTGAAAACATTTTTGATAGATAGCTTAATTAATTTTTAAACAATTTTTATTTGGTTTGGCGCTTACGTTGTTTTATTTTGGTCCCAGCGCATTGTTGCGTTCTCTTTTTTCGCATGTGGATGTAATTGACTCTGTCACTTTCTTATTCCCGCCCAGTTCGCCTGCGGCCTTTGCCAGTAACAGACCTGTGTCGGTTCCTCCCGCAACCGTGCAACAGTACAACATCCAACATTTTTTTATCCCAATACTTTTGTTTGTGTTTGTTTCATGACCTTCATTATCTATATTTGTCAGAGAACAAGGTACCAACTTCGGCCTCAAATCTACCTACTTTTCAAAATATTACGATTGAAAACATTTTTTAGGAACACACAATTTGAGCTATGCATGCGTCATAAACTTGACATCCAACAAAACATGAAACTGACCCTGACAGTTAGCAGCGTTCCGAAATGATCTGTTCTCCGATTTCGGCGATATTTCTCTTTCCGTTGCGTCGGTATTGATGTGAGCGGGAGCAGAGTGAGCGTGACAACGATACATTGTGGGTTGTTTGTGGAAAAAATTGTCGCGAATCGGAGCGTTTGACATTTTAGATGAAAAGTTCGCGCGTTTTGTTTATATTTCGTTCGCGGCCATTTGAATTTTTTTGACTGTTCTAATAACATGAAGACATGGCAGAGAAACCGACTGTGCACTGAAACACAAGAGGGCTTTAGAACAGAAAATCTTTTTATTTACTCGAATTATTAATTCTGAAAATGTACTGAAATTAGAGTGGTAGATCTACCAATTTTTCATTTAAAATCTACCTATTTCTACCTATTTTTTACATGCCATCTACCGATTTTCTAAAATCAAGTGTGGCAACACTGATCGTACGTACTGTACGTAGCGAACGGCAGCGCAGCGAGCTTTAGGTCGCGCTCGGCGCCACGGGTTCAATGCGCTGCCGCCAAGTGAGCCGAGCACCAGCTGATTTTATGCTTTGATCGTTTAGTATTATATTATTATTATTACCAAATCTAAAGAGTATTTATTATTTTAGTATTTCAACACCATCGCTGATTTATTTATTTTTGCTGTTTTATTTACATAAATGGAGTACTGCGTACAGAGAATGTTATTTTACATTTTTTTTTAGAATTTTACATAGTAAGAAATTGTTCACTAGCACTACACTAGATAATTACAAAGCTGTTTAAAAATAAATATTTGTAAAGTTTATGTCAATAAAAACAGTAAATAATTTTAATAAAAGAATAAAACTAATGACCTTGTTGACTACGTAACCCTAAAAATCTGTTCATACAAATTACACAGCACATAAAAAAAAACCAGCCAAGTGCGAGTCGGACTCGCGCACGAAGGGTTCCTTACCATTATCTATAAAAACCGGCCAAGTGCGAGTCGGACTCGCGCACGAAGGTTTCCGTAAAAAAATATTTAAGGGGGCTCCCATACAACAAACGTGATTTTTTTGCCGTTTTTATAGATAATGGTACGGAACCCTTCGTGCGCGAGTCCGACTCGCACTTGGCCGGTTTTTTTACTGACGCGGTTTCTTTTCTTAGATCAATATGATCTTAAATGTTACCTGTTCATTTACACAAGTTATATTTTTTTTTTTCATTCAAATTAAGCAAAATACTATATTAAGTAATAATACGTAAATTATAATTAATTAGTTAGTTTAATTTAGAGGAAAAAAAACAAATGTATTTCTGGCGACTCATATGCCTTCTCTATTCTAAAACTTCAAAACACAGACACGCTCGCGGTGCGTTTGCGATGTATTCAAGCGGGGCGCGGGGCGCTCCCCGCGTCTTCGGTTGAACGCGTTGAGCGCCCGGGTTAAGCCACGCCCCTCGAGCTATGATTTATTTTTTACGTATCACCTTAAGTGCGAATTTCACTAATGAAAATGAACGCGATCAGCACATCTAAACCGAGTTCAAGTGCTGTCAGTTTCAATATTCCAAAGAAAATAATGACACTGACAGCTCTTAAACTTGGTTTACGTGCGCGTTCAGTTTGCGTTCGTGAAATTCGCCCTAAGTCCGCCTTTGTACCGTATTCTTTTTTATTTAGGTTGTGCAAAAAAGTTTTAATAAAAAAATAAAAATAAGTGGGCAAACGCTCATACGCTGCGTTAACTTGGCTTTGGTCCGTTTTATATGGTTGAACCAGCGAAAGAGCTGAGAGAAAAACGTATACCGGAAAGTAATCATTTTACACGATGTGAATTTAATCAGACTTATTTCGGAGCCCGGTTTTAAAACTTTCTTGCATCTGACAGCTCAACCGTGATTGGTGTAAAGTACGCTACATAGCACAACGTTGTAATTGTGATAGATTTAAGAGACATATAACTGCGAAACGAACTCTATCTATCTGTCTGTCTGTTACCTTTTCACGCCTAAACGTATGAACGGATTTGGATGAAAAGCACACGGATAGACCATGATCTCAGCCAGGATATAGAATACTTTTCATCCACATTCCCGTGGGATTATTTCAGACCTTCAAGCGGTAAAAGTCGCAGGAAAAAATACATACACTTACATACAAACAAAACATACAGATAAACACACACACACACACATTTTACATAGGTATAAATTAAATTTTAAAATAATTGTATTAAAAAAAATACAACATTAAAAATATTAATTATACCTAGTAGCCCACCGGCACTAGGAACAGGGTCCTAGCTGCCGGTGGTCAGGAGTCAAGAGAGGATCCTTCTCACCATACGTGTTGTATCCAGGGGTACCTACTGCTTTCACTTGATAATTATTATAAATTATTGCTACATTGTGTTTTTGTTGTTTGTAGTGTTTTTCTTTTTCTATACTGTATATTGTAGCTGTTTGTTGTTCCTTTGCTTAAAAAATAAAAATAAAAAAATAAAATAAAATACATTCGTACATTCCGTCATTATAATCGTGGGTATTATCATGTACATTGTTTATTTTTATCCATTCTGGATTACACCGTACCCATACATATTTTATCGTTATTAGCACGCAGTGCAATGACTCATTGGCTTTATCGGTCAATATTAACGATACTTTTTATTATATTTACTAAAGCAGATATCAGACTTCATTTTTTATTCTATTATGTCTTTTTTTCACACAAAATGGAAAGAAAGAAGAAATGTCTACCGAGGAAAATGAATCAAAAGTTAAAAAATGAATTCATTAGTGAACGGATTCCACGATGTTGGATTTCGGAACGATATTTCAGTCGTCCGCCGAATGGCCGAAAAAAGAAAAGAGTTGATGAAGGTTTATTCCTATGTGATTTTGTGTGGTAGTCGTGTGAACGTGGAATCAAACGCAGTTTAAACATGCACTCAAGTTAAGCGTCTGATATCTGCTTTAGACTCTATTCCGACAGACAATGATGTATACAGTTTTGCTCTGATATCTAGTCCGATTAATATCAGATCAGATATCGATAATCAAACTTAATAAATTGCGACAGTGAACATGAGTAGTCACACGTGTTTGAAACGTTTTTTACTGCCTACATACTGAACCCAAATTGATATTTTTTGGCACCTGGAGAAGACGACGTAAAAGTTTTATTGCTTTTGCGTATCAATACTATCCACATTTGGTTCTGAAAACAGCGAAACTTTTGATTTTTTATACCTTCCACTAGAATAGTTCTTAATTTGCATAGAAATAAGGTATAAGTTACAGATGTTAAGTTCAAAATGATCCTTTTACTAGCTACCTTAACTAAGGCATGCACACAGTTTAAGCTACAATAATAAAGACTCCTTTAATATATATTATAAGCACATTCAATCAAATTAATACAAGTTAACCATGTCAAGATGAAATTCAGTAAATATTAGACATAAGACAAGTTTAATACAAGTTAAAATTAAAAATTTAAACAATCTCCGACACAATTCCAGGTAAGAGATGCTGCAGTATCGGTTCAAGGTTACTATGTTCTTCTAGTATCATTGAAGTAACAGAATACTAAATTTCGAATCGATCAGACCTGTGGAAGGCGCACATCCAATCATCAACTAGAAAAGAGCTGATAATTTTCAAACGGCAGAATCGATTTTCTTGAATTGTAGTTAAGAACACTCTCGATCAAGACATTTTTCAAACAAAAAAAATAATAATCAAAATCGGTTCAGACGGGAGCTACGAGGGAACAGACAGATACACAAATACACAGATACACACGTTAAACTTATAACACCCCTGTTTTTCCGTCGGGGGTTAAAAATAGGATTATAAATTCGTCAAGTTCGAGGTCCATACAGTTAAATGACAATATAAATGATTTAGTACAATTCAGGAGTACAAAGAAGTCATATTATCAATAAAATAAAATAAAAAACATTAATTAATTAATTAATAGATCTGTCAATTTCTTTTTGTAAAGTGGAAATTTCTAATTTTTTAATACATCGGGTATTTTGTTAAATATATGATCTGACCCATACATATAACACTATTTTGTTCAAGAATCAAGATCATAGATCAGTTTATTTTACTAACAGCAGTCAACGATTTGCGAAGCTCATAAACTTTGTGTTTGCTATTTCTAGATCCGATAAACAAACTGTTACAAAACTGTTTACTTTTTTATAAACTTCTAGCAGGCAAAGAGTGATGCACACAACTTGATAAAAAGTTTTAAAAAACCGGCCAGCGAGTCGGACTCGCAGACGAAGGGTTCCGCTTCTGTACATTTGTGTGCTTGAAGTATTAAATAAATAAATAAGGGATCAATACCACCGTACAGTATTACCAAAAAAAAAGACGAAAAAAAACATGTTTCTTGTATGGGTATTTTTACTATTTGTTGCTTAAGCGCCAATAGAAATACACAATCTGTGAAAATGTCAACTGTCCTTGGTTTCATGTCAATGTTCAGGTATATTACGGTTCATGAGATACATCTCGCTGACAGACGGACGGACAGCCGAGGCATAGTAATAGGGTTCCGTTTGGCACCTTTCGATTACGTATCCCTTAAAAAAAAGGTAAAAGAAAGTTTTTTTTTTTTGTTTGTTATGTTGACTACTACAAGGATCTTTTGGCGTTTGAATGACGTTGACAGGGGGCGTTGTTGGTAAATATTTGCGCAATTGTTTAGTGAAATGTATTGAAAAAACAAGATGGCGGTGTTAGTTTCTAGTTTGGCCACGCGCCAAAAGAACCTTGTAGCGCTATATGTACGAAGACGAAGTATCTAGTATGTACAATGTAACAGCGAATCAATTTTCACGCCTTCCCCTAAAGACCTAGGCCAATTTTTTTTTTTTAATTCAGATATCTCATGGCCTAAAGAGGTGCCATAAAGAATATGAATTAATTAAAAATCTCGACTAATTAAAAAGTTATGCAATCGCGAAATTTCGCGGGTTATTCTGGTCTTATACATAGCAAGCTCTTTGCCCTGTAGAGAGTAAGATACAGGATTTGAACTTACGGAGGCTTGACCGACCAATCAATGCTGTATAGCCTCTGGCCTTTGTCACTTCGTGCATATTGTATCGTATGGTACACGTTACGAGGTATCAAAAACAAAAAAAAATCCCTTTCGAGTCTTGAGGGACATACGTAGACTATAGATTTTGGTCCCTTCGAAAGAGACACATGCCAAGAACTTGCAACTTGCTCGTTTGAAAGAAGACATGCATGAATTGGAAATACACGAAGCCCGTTCTTACTTCATTTGGCAGAATCAGAACAAAGAAGTCTTATCCAAGTCTGTCGCCATAACAACAATGTTACCAGCATTGTTGTGTTCCGGCAGTAAGAGATACGATAGCCAGTTCCTCTGTGGTAGAGGACTCCGGGTGAAGCTCGATTTCACCAACGGCCTGATCATCACTTACCATCAGGTGAGATTCAGGCCAAGAGCTTCCCCGTTGAGGTTAAAAAAAAAAAAGTTTCATAACAAATCAAATCAAAATATTTTATGGTTCACATAAACCTACATGGGCACTTATGAAACGTCAGAAGCTAGGTGCACAGTTCCAATTGGTCGTTTCCTATGGAGAAGAGCCGGCAAGAAACTCCACGGTTAATTTGCCTACCCATGATGAAGCACTAAAAATATTTCACTTGTCCAAACAAATCGTCGACTTTCCTCATCCTATAACCGGAATACATTCAACGTACAATTAATCGTACTTATTGACCGTTGAATTTAACATTGCGTGACACTAGAAATTCCAAAGAAATTAACTTAAAATCTTATGAGTTACGACTTTGAGACGAAACGTGTTATGGAACTAAGGCCACACCCATACTTTCATTCAACAGAATGTCGGAGGCCACTAAAATGGCGTTAGAGAGAGTGGAGCGAGTTAGTTATAGAAAACGAGTAAAATTTCATGTTTACGGTGCTTGTCAGATAAGGTAAAATTATTATTATTGGTGCCGAACACCCGAATGTTCAGGAAAAGTTCATAAAAATCAGTTGTTATTTAAACTTTTTCGCTTTATAAAAGAAAAATCCGAAAAGATTTGTAAGATGTCGGAATTTCACTATTACATAGATTTCTTTCACACATTTCTGTATCTGTTTACCTTACTCAAAATACAAAATACACATATGTCTTGGGGTCAAATTGATTTGTTTTATGCAGTGTATGTACCATTTTTGATCGTTTCGCCACAAATGAGAACATCAGCTTTCGTTTCCAAACCTTTTCTTTAATTAAAATGCCTTTTTGCTACAAAACCACAAAAGTCCAAAAATCGCTGTTTTCGAAGCCCATAATCGCGTTCGGCCATCAATAGATTAGTCATTATCATTACCGTGAATCATACAGCGAGCGGTTTTGAAGGCGGATACTATAGCGTCCATCGGGTTATATGGCACCCTAACTGACCACGTTTATGGCCTAATTGAGCATTCAGACCATAAACTGGAAACAGAAATTAAGGTAAAAATGGACAAGTTTTGGGGACTTTTTTATGGAATTTATCTCTGTAGAATAGGCAAGCGGATTTAAGCCGCTAATAAATAATTCATTTATTTTTCATAATTTTTTTAACTTTATTTTTATTTGCCTTTTTTATCTGCTGTAGGTATGTCGCATTGGTGTGTTTTCTAGCTTTTTTTTTTTTTTTGACCGCTTTTCAATGAAGTTTTCTTAATATTCACAATCTTCGTAACTTAGCAATTATTTCTCAGAATCTAGCGACTACAAAGTATGAACAAACATGACCGAACGTTTTATTGCTTCACCACAATCTTTAATGAAAGATTTTCGTTGCAACAATTCAACGCTAAACTGAAACAAATGGCAGGAACAACAATTAATTAAACTACCCCACAACAACTATTCAAAACTTCTCACTGTCAAAGTAATAACAAACTGTTCTATCATATTGTTACACAGTCTAGTGTAAACAGTAGACTAAGTAATTGTTAAACGTACTGAAATGCCTTGAAATAATCCTCGGTCAGGACCACAGAGCACCAAGACGCCTCGGCAGCTGCTGCTGAGGTGACAATGTCACCATATTTCACATACAAACGAAATCGGCATGCCTCTGAGATATTTCTCGACGGCATGTTAAGCCAAATCAGAATCCCATGGGCGGCATAGAACTCTTGAAATTCCGAAAATAGTTGATTCCACAAAACGAGTGTTAAATAAAAAAATCTTTAGGTCAATATCGAGAGTAGGGACCACTGTCAGATCGTGTTGTCATTCATTCTTAGTTCGGGCCACGAACTAATCATATGTCAGTCCGTCAGAGATACAGAGTAGGAATCGCCGGTTACTTCGGCCGAAACTACGGAATTCATGCATAGTTATTAGACCCCCAGGTCAGTCACTAACCTGGTTGTTGTATTCGCATGTGCTAGCTGGCTCATATATGGCTAATAATGAACAGACAGATGTGCTGCTGGGGAGTTTGTTGCGCCACTTCTTCTTCCCAGTTAAAGCACTAGGAAGTGGTGAAGGGATGGCGTTTTGGTGGACCGTCTTATGTAATTTTGACGTTCGAAAAGTGCTGATTCTCAGCCTAGTTTGTATAAATTAATTTTGATTTTGAACCACACGAAAAAGAAAGAAGATACACACTCAGCGTGACCTAGTATTTTATTGGTTATAGATTCTTATAAGTCACATCATGACACTGCCGTATCACACCTACTCGCACTACGAAACGAATGACGTACGTAAGTATAGAAACTGAGTACTAATGGCGACAGAAGTTGCACGCTCAACGCACTTTCGATGCCAATTTTATTAGTACCATCTAAACGCTGCCGGCACGGCGATTCCGTGCTCTGTGGTCAGGACTAAACAATGTCTTTACGCCTGTTCTGTCTCAAAGAGGGAAGTTCCTGCGGCTGACTTGAACAAATAGCGAGAGGAACTAATTACGGGACGGAACGTGGCTTTAAGAAACTATTAGTGGCAGTTACGTAGCCTTTATCTGACAAATGGGAGTAATTTTTCTGAATCATTGGCTTGGCTTGGCTTCGGTTAGAAAACAAGCATTTTCAGCGAAGAAAAAATAAAGTATAAGAAAACTATACGAAGTCATTTTAGATACTGCTTAGATAGTACCATATTCTGCTGAGTTTTGGGTATGACAGCAACGACAACTGTCATTCATCGGAACATCCATAATTTTAAAGCACATACCTACATATTTCTCGGTTCGCCCATAAACTTAGCACTTCACACGTATCCACTTATTTATTCACACACGCTTCAGTAGGTCCTAAATTTCCAACCACCTGGCTGGTTTTGACACCCATTTATTTTGGGCAAATTATCCTCTAAGAGCGTTAGTCAAGTAGGGGTCCGTACAAACGTGGACTCAGCAGAGACCCTCATTAAAGAACCCACTTCATGTGTTAAATGTATACGCATTAATCATTCAAGCAGACCTGAAGTTTCATAAGAATCTATTAATAAATCTGAAATTCAAAGGTTTCGTAATTTTAGTAGAATAAAATCAATTTCAATTCTGTACTAAGGCTTATTAAGTTGTTAGTCTCGTCTGTCTTAAGCTGTCATGATAAACGAAATAAAACCATCGCGGTGATCAATCATGTATTTTAAGAACAGATGCTTTAAATCCATGATTTTAGTATAATGAGAAAAAACATTATTGATGTCTCCTGTGAGCTGAATTCATGAAGGTTAGCCTACCTTTAGGACCTTATACTCCAGCCTATCTCGATGGTCTAGTGGTCGCTAGCTCTACTGCTGAGCATGACTTCGTGATATTCTGTAATATTCCAGAGACTATTTATTAGGTGCTACTCTACTTCTAATAATTCCGTTGCCATACGGCGTTTGATGAGTAAAAAGATATTACTCCGGTATTATTTTTGGCCAGCTATTTTCGCTCTCCTTTTGACCCTTAACTTTTAAAGGCTCTTGTAACTTCCAGATAATGACGTCAGGCTGGACCACGACGTATCATTTCGGTTGCATGCTACCAGACTACTCCATGAACCCAGAGGCTTTGAGGATGCTTCGGTTTTTCTGGTGGACCTTGGTGCTGAAGCTTTTGGAGCTGTTTGAGACTGCCTTCTTCATATTGAGGAAGAAGGACCGACAGGCTTCATTTTTACACGTTTACCACCACGTTAGTACGTTGATCATCGTGTGGTCTGGTTTGAAATATGTCGGAGGTATGTATTATGAATGGTTAAGGGCGGATTCGACCAAACAAGAATAAATTTTACCCGCGGAATAAGCCTTCTCTTCCGAATGAATTTTGAATTTTTGACAGTTTATCCATACGAAAACTGTCAGAAGCAAATCTTATTTCGCGGATAAAATTTATTCCTGTTTTGTCGAATCCGCCCTTAGTAGGATAAGGCACTGTTATGTAAGTCCCAAGTCAAAGAAATCTCTGGATAATGGCTATTCAATTTAGTCTTGCTCCGTTACGAAATCTCATCCTTATTCAGACGGGACAAAACCAAAGTATCTCCTATGCTTATCACCAGTACGGGTCATACCAATACCAGCTCAATTTCGGCAATTTTACTAGGGGAGATATCCCTTTACGAAATGAGTAACGATATCGAAGAGACGAAAGAGTAACTTCTAAATCGACACTTTCGATATCAAGTTTAACGCAAACGGAAAGAAAGAAAGAAGAAAGACAATACATTTATTTGACACAGACTAAAAGGCACATCATAATTATAACAAACAGCAGACAAAAAATAAAACAAATAAAGGTTTAAAGTACCAGGAAAGAAAATATGCAGGGGAGTGTGCCTCACGGCTGCGGCAAAAAGGCCCAGTTCAGCAAAAATGCCAGACAACAAGCCTGACGCTGGTTTCAACAGAATGACTTCCCTGTGATGTCATCAGCATAAAAGTTTACAGCACAATAAAAGTATATTATACAGACGTCATGCATGATGCATCATCACAAAACATTCATATTGTTTGTCGTGATTATGTTTATAGAAAGATCTATAACACAATAATAACAACATCAGCCTTGAAATTATCCTCTTTATTTACTAACTAATGAATACCAACAAACAGAATACTGGAGGAGTCTCGAATCCTTTCAAGAACATTCGCGCAATCAACGCGTGAATAGTGAGTCACCGGATGAACAAATATCCCTTCAGTAAACAACCACATGCTTGATTGAGCGTTAATGGTAATGTAATGTTCTGCCTGAACTGTTAGAATCAAAATATTATTATTCCATAGAGATACAATTAAGGCTTTGGCATACTGGCGCGACTTGTCTCGCGGCACCGGTAATTGTTCTAGCGTGAAGTTTTCTTAGAAATTGTATTACTAAAGTCGCGTCGCGCCTGTTTGCGGGAGCCTTTATATGGCATCTGCAGTATTCATTGATTGGTAAAGTTTCGCCCCTCATCAACCCGAAAATGTCCATGGATGAATGGAGGTACACTTCGCAATAACTTTAACTACTAGACTGGTCATGAGATTTCAAGATGGAGAATGCCATTTATTCAATGACAAAAGAAACTGAAGAACAACTTCAAAGATACTCTCATGTCATGACACAGTGTCCGAATATATTGTATCCAAATCGTCAGCAAGTCATTCCAAAACCTTACCCCGGGTAAAAATGCGTCACTAATCCATCACTCCAGAGAATTAACGCTAAACGTGTATGTTACGAAAAAATAAAAACCGCTCTTTACATTGTAAATATATTATTTAACCGTTTTATTTACGGTTCGCGTGTACGCGGGTCGTTTGACGGCAGTGCGGGCAAACCAATCCCAACGGGTGATTTTCGCAAACTCACAGCCAACATTTGGCGAAAAAAATAGCATGCAATTTATTCTTGCATGAAGACATTTAGTGAACAGTTATAGAGGTTAATTTTGTTGGGTTGTTTATCATTTGCTTAGTACGTCGATTAGTCAATAATAGGGATTATTGCCAAAGACGTCAAGGAAGGCTGGCGGATTAGACGCGGTTTAAGAAATTGGCTTCTTATCCTTGTGACATTAATTACCAGGCTGACATATTTCAGCAGAAGAAAGATGTTAGTTTTACCAAAGGTATCGTTAACGGTAGTTCAATTAAGTTTAGGAAAATTTCAAAAAAGTGTGCTTTTTGAAGTAAAAACTTGTTTAGGCGTACTTTGTGCTTTCTGAACAGTGAACGAAAATGAACCGTCACGCTCGGTTAGGTGACGCCGAATCGGGTATACTGGGGTCGTCGGTTGGTGACGCTGAATCGCGTATACTCGGCACTGAATCGTAAGGTCACTTCTATCGTGTCGCCTTAACCACATACCCTCTTTTTATTGATCGTTTATATAAGCTAAGATCTTTACGAAGTCCAGACCATTCAAGATTCCACCTAACAACTCTATCAATAGAAAACTATAAAAAATATACGAAATCCTATCAAGCCATTATGGAATTACAATGAGCCTGTAACAATTGTAGTAACGAACCAGTAAATAGGCGATTATCGACCATGAAATAACTGTGTAATGGGTCTTAAGAAACCGCGTTGTGAGACAGTGGGGTTTCTATTGATACAGATATTGGAACAATGCGATTGTTATGACAATGCTTTAAAAGATCACTCTTTGACAGTAATCTAGTGAACGGTCTCTTTTCCGGTCCTCGGAAAGCACGTTAAGCCCATGGTCTCGGCTGTCATTCGTAGATCTTTGACAGTCGTTACGGGTCGCCCGCAAGTCTGACAACCAGTCTTACCACGGGGTATCGTTTTACTCAGTAGGGTCAAATACTGGTATTCAGCTGGATCCGGTTAGACTCGAAGCCGATCCCAACATAGTTGGAAAGACTAGGCACATTGATTAGGTCTTAAGAAACAGCATTAGAACAAGCCAGTGGGGTTCCTATTGATACAGATATTGGAACATTGCGATTCAATGCCTTTACAGATTATGAGATATGCGATTGACAGTTAAAGTAGTAAAATAATTTTGAACTTA
The DNA here is from genome assembly GCA_914767815.1 of Eupsilia transversa. Classification (NCBI taxonomy): domain Eukaryota; kingdom Metazoa; phylum Arthropoda; class Insecta; order Lepidoptera; family Noctuidae; genus Eupsilia; species Eupsilia transversa. The sequence goes on from OU611889.1 coordinate 2,223,354, forward strand.
GCAACATTTATTTAAATCAACTGCGGAAAAGAGGAATGCTTCTATCTAACCTTTCGGGGAATAAAGGCGTGATGTATGTTATTTAAACTAGGTAGTATAATTTCTATGTCTTAAAATGAAGGCGATTCCAGCTCTTCAGTTACTCGATTCTTGAAGAAACAACAAATAAAGCAAAAACAACCTTGTTACATTAAACATAGCGAAAATAATAGTACCTTAAATCGCCGTTAACTGTGGAAATGGCATTTTTACGATAAGTTTCATTCAACCATTTTAATCGTCCATAAAGTCAGATGTCGCACCGACCGACCAGCTTAGGGATGGCGAACGATATAACATGAACCAGCAGATTTTTACCTACCACAAAACCTCGAAAAATCAGGCTAGTGGGTACTAGTAATTTTCAAAGTTTAACGTTATACAGGTTTTTAAAGAAAATAATAAAATGTCGATACAAAAAATCCACAGGGCATGAGACGTGTTAAGGGCTCTGAAAGGACAGCGGATGACCCCTTCAGTCGACCATTTCAAATTGACACACGATGCACCAAACACCCTGTATATATACCTAACCTTAAAATAAGCTGATTTGAGCAGTAATAAGGTCTAATATAAGTAGACGTGGAAAAAATATTCAAGTTATTGGAAATATCTCGTTTTTTTTTTAAATCTCCAATAACCGATCAATATTTCACAAAATGTCACTAAACCCATAACACAATTGTCGATCTATGTTACATGGGTTAGTGACCGAAAACATTCAATATTCATATTATTCAGTGCATTAGTTTGCATTGGGTTTTTAGACATTTCTCAGTAGCCGAGTGTAGATTTGTGCCCAGTTGATGCCAATAGGCTCGCCTCTATTACATAAGTTTTAAACACGACTGAAGAAATGTGGGTGAGGTATGAATTCACCTCTGCCTAATCCTCTAGGGTAAGCTGGCGTGATGCTTTGTTATATAGGTAACTACAGACAGGCAAAGCTCATCTCAAGCAAAGATGTCCAATTTGGGTTGTAGAAAAATCAGCATCAAATCTTCGCCAACCCTATAATGGGATTTACCATAAAAGATTTTTTGCGTTCCAAATGTAGGCCAATAGACTTTTGGGCAAGCGCCGCTCCATTTTGACATGTTTCCACAATAGCAATCAAGTGAACTGTTACAACCACTGATTGAATTCTATTGATCGATGAGATGACCGTTTTGATTGATACATAAGCCCTTGGGTTTAGTTAAAGGAATTATTGCTCGATTTTGGGTGAATTTGGGGGTAAATGTTGATTGGAAGTTGGTATATTATTGGCAATGGCTGTAAACCTTCAATAATCCTCTCACAGTTTTTTACAAACGAATCTGAATTAGGTTTCGAATGGCATATGACGTAGGTTAAGGCGAATGTTTTTTTTTATTTCCAACAGATGAAGGGAGTGGATGACGCTTTTGTGGAAAAAAAACATGAAGAAAAATGTAGAATCTATGATTTCTAATGATATTTTTGTTTGGCTGGTGGAGGCACCGATTATATCAATGGTGGAAGCGGTTGTATTTGAAAATTATCTAGGTTTTCATACCTTGCTAACGATATATACGAACTGCAGTCAGGTACGTAACGTTAGTATTCACAGAAGTACCTAACAACTTTGCTAAGCGCTTTCCTGAAAAGATACGGCACCGTTCCAAGCCACAAAAGGGTCTAGTTAAATTAATATAAGTACATAACTCAACAAAATATCCCGTATATTTAAAGCAAGGTTACCAGTCTCTTACATAAGATAACTCTCTGAAATATCGGAGCTCAGTTTACTCGACACAGATGACTGACTGCCCGGGATGCGGACATAAAGTTCATTTGAATGGCGCTTCGTAAACTTTCAAGCCCTGTGATACCGTCCATTCGAACTGAATAAAACAGTGTCTTTCAAGCTTCTATTTGCGTATATAGGTCAAATATTCTTGTCTTTCTGTGTTTATACCTATTATAGACAAAAGAAAAGGTAATAATAGGATTTGCTGCTATGCAAAATTGTATGAAAGGGCTTAAAGCTTCGCCGCAGTGCCAACAAAACCACAACAGCTTTGTAAGTAAAGCACAAAGCGATTCAGTTATCTCGAGCTACAATACCGCTGAGCTGGTTAGTCCCAGATTTGTTTCATAATTCCTTTTACGTAAAAGCTTAGTTAACAGTCAAGTTCAATGTTTTATTTTCATTATTCCACAACATTGATTTGTTGTTCCTCTAATTTAAGGTAAAATATATTTAGACCTTTAACCCAACACCAATACTTAATGTGTTTATTGCTTTACCATAATATGTACTTACGTAATCGGTCTTGTATACCTATAAAACACATAAATAATCGGTTTGCTAAGTAATTTTCTAAAGTCAGATCAATGCTAATGGCCTATACTGATGAATTCAGATGAAACCTATCCTCAAAAGAAAGAAATGGAACATTAGGAATGCCAAGTTTCAAAACACTTAAAATGTAGATCGGTTAAGACGTTTCATTAATAAAACAAAACCAATTAAGACTCCCAGCACCATAAATTTCAAACATGGTCTTGTAGAAATTAATGAGAAATGTTGATCATTAAGCCAAACATGCAGCTGTAAGCATAGAACTTGACCTTTAACTGAGAGGGCGAATAGTGAATACTAGAAATGCAGAGCCTGAAACGAAAACGTACTACGTACTGGACTAGCCTTTAAAGAAATTTTATTTTATAAATGTTTACCGTGCCTGCTTGTTAGCGAGAACTTGTCACAACTTTTTAAACGTCGCTTCAGAATTTTCTCTGCGTTATTTACGCATAGAAAATTCTGAAGCGACATTTCTTCCGAAACGCGAACGGACGAAGAATTCTTAAAGGCAATTCAAACTATTTGCTTGAATTGCCTTTAAGAATTTTTAGTAATGGTCTAAGTTCCTAACGAACGATCATGGCTTGATTAAATGCCGTCTGTCACTTGCCAGTCTTGAGCTTGACTGACGCTTGAAGGCGCTACGTGGATCATATTAAGGTTGACTATCGGGCGAGTTGGAAAAATTGGTCGTTTTCCGTCATTTCCATATTAAGTTTTTACCCGGTGTCTGCGAATTAAAAAAAAATCTAGACAGAACTAGGAATTCAACAATGGTTACATCGTACGAAAATCTTTTAAGAAAAGTCCGTTTTCTTAAAGGGCCTCACCTTAATTCTCCAATAGCTAAATGCCATTAAGACCAACCATTCCCCAACTTTCTTCAATTTCCCGAGCCGTCCACAAATCTTCTGTAGGTACTACTTTCATTGAATTACCTATAACTGGTAGTGGGTAAGTACTCGACTTCCTATTACCAATGACTTATGGATCTTATGCCCTCGTTTCAAGGAACGTTAAATATTGGTCTATTCGATGGAACCGATAGGGCGGTACTAGGTATCCAATGTTCGCTCTATATATACGTACATTTCTGGGTAGTGCAATAGTGGAGTTTTTAACTGTCTATTATCTATAGTGCACACGGGGGGTGTACTAGATATAGGTCACACGTGGCGTCTATTTATAGTGTTCTGGTCTGAACATATGACGCGACGATTCCTTTATAAACAGGAGATAGATTTAGATTGAAAGGGAAAAACACTTTCAAGAAACCTCTTTCTAAATTCGTATCTGATGAGTATAGGTACAACGTGTTTTTTTTGATATCACATAACTCTAGGGTTATATTCTATATGTAAAAATAATACAAAAAGTCCTAGAATATGGGGTCCAAAAACGCATAGTTTCGAAGATAACATAACACTACTCTCGATGTGTGCATCTAAGTTTCATTTTTAAGTACAAGTACATCATTTCCATTCAAACCAATCATTCATATTTAAAGGTAAGAAAATGCGACGTTGTCATATTTCACGTAGGTTTTCGTTTTATTTTGTATGAAAAAAGAAAAATGATAGTTGAAAAATAATTCTTAAGCCAGTTGATTCTTTGATATGGTCTCATTCATACCCAAGAGTTATGGGATATAAAAAAAAAACCTTGTATAGTAAGCTTGGTGATAATGGCTAGAAACGGAGTGAATACTGAGATAGCGCCTGCCATCTAATCTCTTCACCACCCTTGGTTGACTGGTAGAGAATGCCTAAGGCATTAAGTCCGCCTTTGTACCTTTTTTGTGTGCGAGAAGTTTAAATAAATAAATAAATAAATAGCGGACAAAAAAGATGTCTGGAAGAGGACATGCTGCATCGAACTGAAATAGGTAAATTAGGATAAGGGCAGAAGGATGTTTCAGCGTTTAGTAAGCTTGCTTAGGCTGATACTGATAGATACGTAAAAATGCTTTATTATACACCAAAACTTAACGAAACACAAAATCATTAATATTCAGGGTACAACGGCGGTCTTTTCGCTAAAAAGCAAACGAAACAACCTTCGTATGAACAGGGAGACAAATAATCCAGAGGAGAGTGAGTGAGAAGGAGAGAGAGAGGACAGCGAGAGAGAGAAGGAGAGAGAGAGAGAGAAGGAGAGAGAGAGAGAGAGAAGAAGAGAGTGAGAAGGAGAGAAATACTCGGGCATTGAAAAGTGAGAAATTACTTATCCTTCTTTATTAGCACTTAGCATTCGCCGAGCCGAAACAAGCCGGATTAAGTCCTGTTAATGTCCTTGCAGGTAGCTATTTCCTAATATTTATGTAATTATTTTATCGTGTTTTTGTACGTTGTGCTGTGTTTCTTTTGTGCACCAAATAAACGGTTTATCTATCTATCTAACATCTATATGTGTAGATAATAATGCCCGATGCAAATGGAACAGTCTTCCGTCGTAGTTATCTAAGTCGTTATTCTGATTTAGCACCGGAAAATTATTAAGGACCGCTTCACCAAAATCACTACATGCGTTTAACGCAAAACATAATTCCGTCTCCGTCATCTGTATACGATTGACCGAAATAAAACGATGTTTTAAATTCGTATAGCACTACACGTATTTTGTGATTTGTTGAGCAAGCGGGCTTTTTAAAAGGACCAATTTTTATTTTCGCTTTGCTTTGACTTCTGTGAGCAATTTTATTACTGAACACCTTTATGAATGTCAGGTCTTTATTCACAATTTGTTTGGCTTAGAAGCAGTCCAGACAAAAATGCTTAAACAAATTACACCCGTATAAATTAGAAATACTCCGTCTGCCCTTTGCGACCCAAATATTTGGGAGCCCGTATAATAGGACGCGATATAATTATGGATGGTCAGTAATTATTATTAGTGAAGCCAGAGCCAGTGCTGTTGACGTCCAAGTCAGGGAAATTAAAACTTAAACAAATTGACTACCAACTGATTGATTACTAGCTTCTGCCCGCGACAAAATTTCGGCCCCGTCTAACCGCGTCGCATCCAATCGACCGTCATGTCTTGACATTTGAAATATCGAGGGGTCGGTCAGACAGAAATATGCAGCTAGTTGCCCATTCCAAAGCGTAGTAGGTTCCTATGGAAGAACGGGCAAGAAACTCCACGGACACTCTTTTAAATCAAAATATTACTACAAAATATTGGTTACATCATTCAAGTTGTGAGAACAATGTAGAAAGACGTGCTCGTTAAAAGCGTCTGTAATAAAAAGACAAAAACAATTCAAAAATTAAAATAATCCGTGGCAGCTACCAGATGACCTGTCACAACTGACGGTTCCCGTCCACGATCATGACGAGTGCAAGATACATAATGACCTGACCCAAAAGTATCTGATGAAAGTATACACACGCATAATTGAAAAATCATCGACGAAAATTAACCTCATTTTCAGATGAAAACAATCTTTAAGGTCATTTAAAATTAGAATTTCGGGTTTGAATATTCAAAGTAAATCTAAGCACCCTTGGTTGACTGGTAGAGAATGCCAAAGGCATTAAGTCCGCCTTTGTAAGGTACAAAGGCGGACTGTGTGCGGGAAGTTTAATACATAAAGCAATCAATTTGTAAGTGGCACTGCAAATTGGCATCCACAGGTACGTTTTCTGATCCATTTGTTTACATTTCCATTAGATATTTTTGGAACGGACTCTAAAACGTGCTTTGAAATCGCAATCCGTTTTAGTAATGACAATTAATGAGGCAAATCCTTAGCCTACAGTTACACGTTGCTAAGCCAATATTCTATGAATAATGCAATCAATAAACGTTAGCAAAGTCAACACTCCGTTTGCGCAACATTGTTTGTTTTTATTATGAAAGGTGACAGAAATAAAAGAAATTGTGTGACGCCTACGTTGGTCAAGATATGGTAGGAATATAATGGCAGAACTAATAACGAAATAATATATCAAATAGTAGCCGCATTTTATACCAAGCAATCAACAAGACAAGCAATATCGTACGTCGGTCAGACATAATATATGCCTCTTCTGAGATTTGTTAAAACACCAGTAATTTGGCATAAAGCCTAAACTATTATACCTTAAAAACAATCAAGGGGTAACCAAAATGGTTGGATGCTCATTGGGAAACCTAGCGTGCCACACTTTTAAGAATCTCAGGTCAGTAACAATGCATAATCAGCTTATAATGTTCCCACTGACAGAGAAGAGGCCTGTGTCCCAAACACAGACCTCTCTGTAAGAGAGAGTGGGCCATAATCCACTACACGGGCCCAGTGCCGGTTGGTGGATGAAACATGTCTTCGAATTTTTAGTTCTAGGACATGCCGGTTTCCTTACAATGTTTTCCTTCACCGTTTTGAGAGTTCTGTAACAATATGCTGAATTGTCGAAAAATAGTAGTAAGAAATCGCCACTTATTATTGTAAGAATGTTTGCTCATCAGTTATAACAAGCTAAACAAATACAATTTGACGAAGGTGTAGTCGATACACCTTCGATGTGTACAAAATGACTTAACTTTGTTTACGCAGGGCGTGCGCTGTTTCTGTAACAAGATACACGTGCTGACTGTTTTCTTTATGTATCTACCTAATCTTTTATTACTGAACTACAGTAAGGTGCTATTAATAGTATTTTTGTTACGCCTTCTTTAATCTTCATCAGATTTTCGCAGTCCTGGGCCTTAGTGTAAGTTTGCAAGTGACTAAACGTAACTATTGCGTTTGCGTTAAAAATTAACTGATAGATCATAATGCTAAGAATATAAGGCTGAGAATAAAAATCTTAACGCAGACGCGATAGTTACGTTCTCTCGCTTGCAAACTTACACTAAGGCCTCTGGTCAAGACTATCTAACTGCACGCCACCCACAATCCATCAGGACTTACTCAATAGACAAACTCTTTTCAAAACACAGAAACTGCAGTTCTACCAACAAAGGCTTCACAACTGAATAACATTACCCAAAACTTTTATGAAGATCATAACATTTTATTTTGCGGTTTTATAAATACTCCGCGTCAAAACGGGAAGATCTTCTCATTGGCTGTATTCAGACCGTACCATAAATACTTATCTCAACAGAATATTGTATCTCGATTCCCTCGTTGGTCTAGTTAGGTCGCTTGTGCTACTGCTGAGCATGGTCCTGGATTTGATCCCAAGGTCGGGCATAGTGTTAGTTTTTCCATCAAGAATTTCTCAGTAGCAAAGTAGTGTATGGATTTGTGACCGGTTGATGGCAATTGGCTCGCCCCCTGTCACGTGGGACTTAAACCATAACTGGACAAATGGGGGTGTACTATGGGTATACCACTGCTTAACCCTTCGGGGATTAGGCTTGATGTTATGTTAATAATGTATCTCGATTAATCTAAGGGAAACAACGCTTTAGGCATCCAGATATCAAATAATTCTCTCCGCCACAGTGACAGTGTTAATCAATCAAGTCTAGTCCTCGGTATTACAGGATTATCATCCAAGTACGTTTACCTGAAGTTTTATCTTAAATCATCTTCCTTTATAATATTATTAAAACTTTAGGGACTTTGGCGACACGATTTCGTTAAAGTTATAATTTTGGAAAAGCCTAAAACATTTTACTTGTAATTCTGTATTAACAAGGGTTGCCGCTGAAAACTCAAATCCCTTGGAAGTATGTTTTGGTTTAGAATTCATCATCATCCTTTCAGCCGAAATAAGTCCACTGCTGGACATAGGGCTCCCCCAAGCATCGACACTTCGACTGGTTCTGTGCTTCTCGCATCCAGCTGATTCCGGCAGCCTTCACAAGGACATCGGTCCATTCGGTCCATCTTGAGGCCTTCTACGCTACGTCTTCCGGTACGCGGTCGCCACTCCAGAACCTTTCGGCCCCATCGGCCATCTGTTCTGCGAGCAATGTAGCCTGCCCCCTACCGCTTAAGTTTGGCAATTCTTCAGATTAAAATTCATATATCGCGTAACATAAAAATACATTAACTACACAAACCAGTGCATTAATCGAGGTTTATCTGGACCTAAAATAGTTTTTTTCTCGATCTTGGACTTTCATTCAAAACAGATTTTTCCTGCTCTATTTCTAATCTAATATATTAACTGCATGTTTCGTCGTATCATAGTAAAAGAAGCGAACTAACGTTATATTATTATGACCACAGTTTACGACCTATAAAAGGTTTTATACCCCAGGTTTCTGCTTCATATCTAAGACACCATGGCTGATATTGAAGGGGTTGCGTCATTTCAGTACTAATAATTGCCACGATTTATCATACATATATTTGAGGCAATATTGGCTATCAAATACTTGATTGCTTAGAGACGCGTTTCTAAATATATAAGGAATACGGCTAATAATGATGGGTGTATAAATCCAATAATCCAAGATAACACATTTTCTATAATCAGCGTAGTTGCAAGAAAATTGATCCATCATTATTTCCAAGGAAGACTTTCAACTTCGCCTAACTTAGCTCAAAATACATAATTGGCAAATTGGACTCCGTAAAAAGCTAAAGTTGATATTGCTCGAGGCAGCTAAAAATATTTCAAACATTTTTGTTCTCCAAATAAGTGTCCTCTGTAAACTTTTTTAACTTCAACATGGTCTTAATTATATAAATTATAAAGCTTAAATACGGATTATACGCTCATATTATGTACCTTCTCATAATGTCGCAGGACCTTTTTATTCAGTCATTATTATTCAATTACCTCAGTGAAAAGCTTTGGAGTACATTCCGAGGGTTCTTTTGAAGATCAGCATGTTCAGCTGAGTGAATTTAATCTTATGATCAAAGCTGGGATTGAGGATAGCGATCAGGTTCATAGGGTTGGGTTACTTTAATTGATTAAAAGCGAATTAGTAATGTATTTAGAAGGAATGTTTAGATAAATTGTTCTAGATGTTTATGTTCTGTTTATCATTGACCTTACTGAAATTTTTGTTTCTGATGTGCAAATGATGTCGGTTACGATTTCTACTTACAGTTTTTTTCTTGAGACAACAGCACAATTTTCTAAAAGGACCAAATGTGTTTCAAAGGGCCATTCCGAATCTACACTAACATAACATCACGTCTAGTTTCCACGAAGGGTTGGGCAGAGGTGCACCTTAGTACGCCCACATTTCACAAGTTCGTTTAAGCCCCATGTAATAGGGGGCGAGCCTATTGCCATCAACCGGGCAGAAATCTAGACTCCGTGCTGCTACTTATACAATAACACTTTGCCCGACCAAGGAATCGAACCCAGGACCTCATGCTCAGCAGTAGCGCTTGTAACCATTAGACCAATGAGGCAGTCAAAACGAGGTAGACTGAAATACATCCTATTCAACACAATTCAGCACTATAGATATTACCACTTAGGTTCAGCCCACATAATTACTGTTCTAGCCACACAGAAACCTGAAAGTCAAACTTTGCCGAAACTACGAAATTGTGCCTCCAGTTGTTTGGAAACTTAAGACTTTAATACTTTTGCGTAGAAATTTGTCGAGAAAATTGCAAAACAAAGCGAACACTTCGACTAAGTAGGTACGAGATGTTGGAGACATTTTTGTGTCTCTCATTTATTATTTGTTTTTATACATTATAGACCCTACGAAGTTGTAAGCCCCTGAAGCGTTTCAATTGACATGGTAAAGTCTGCCTTATATTTTTGGTCCTTTTTTTGTATCATCGTCTTGTTTCTTCGTTCTGTGCAAGTCACAAATATATTGTATTTCTTTCGTTAACTCGCATAACATCTATTTTTAATATATTACGCAATGGATATTTCTAGTCTTAGTATGGATTTAAGTCAATGTCGTGTCACGAAGAATAAGTATGGATATTATGATTTCAGTGAAGCAATAATGTGCGCCATATATCACTCGCCTTCTACGTTACGTTGAGGAACACTTTCTACGAATATTTCCCGCTTCAAGCCGCAACAGGCTTATAATGAGCATCTTATTCCCCATCAGTAAAGAAAAAAGGATAAATAAAATCAAAAACAACACCTATTACTATTCTCCTTTCCAAAACCTCAATGACCACCATTTATTTGCATCAATCAACATCAAATTCAAATACCATATAGTCGCCAAACGCCATCTTAGTTGAAAAGCATTTGAATGTTTTCGCTCAACAAACGGCCTCTAAATAAAACATGGAGGTTTTATTTAAAAACATGAAAGCCAAGGGCTTTCGTTTGCACCAGTGCTAAATATAGAGACGTTAATAAGTATTCTTTTTGTTTCTCAAGCGATGTTTGTGGATGTTTTTATTTTAATCGACCTTGTGGAAGAATCTGGTTTGGATTTGGTTGAACGTTTAAGGAATTATGGAAATGGAGTAGGTCGTGTGGAAATATGGCCGTGTATACTTGCTTTGCCCGATGTGTTTTTTAACAGACGAAAACGAAGAAATTCGCCTAGTTTTCGTGTGTTACATGAATTTGGCCGGCTCATTTGTGTTACAATATTTTCATGTTACGTTTTACCAATCTCTACCCGTATTAGGAATAAGATGCAGCAATTTTTGAGCCTAAGATAATTAGGAATAAGCAAAACAGCCTAGTTCTTGTCGATGCTGAAGTTCTCTGCAGCAATATAAGTAGGTACTTCGAAGGCTGTTCTCGTAACAGTTACGTCAACGTAACTCTATCGATACATAGAATAACTGATTTTAGTTGATATTATAAAAAAATCTCATACAATATAATTAAAAAACCAGTCCAGTCCCTGAATTGCACTAACGAGATTGTTTATTTTAACAGCGGCGATATTAATTAATGTTTGCACTTAGTTAAATGGTGCCGTACTTCCGACAGGTAGCTATTAGCACTCGAACCAGCTTTTACAACACGTAGTAATGTTTGTTCACATGCTCAATAAACATTTACTGCGAAAACGGTTAATTTTCTCCCATCGTTAATTTGTTTTTCCACGAACACGATTTTGTAGCTTTGCCGACAGATGAGAGATAACATAATTAACACAAACATAACATGTATGCCTGTATTTCACGAATACCTGTAGTTTAACCACATTTCGTCAGTTAAACATAAGTCCCATGTATCAGGTGGCGAGCCTATTATGCAACAATCAGGCACAAATCCAGACTCCAAGCTGTTGTCGAGGCGGGAAAGTCCGAAAGGGATACCGTGGCCCCTGGCAACATAGGCAACTGAAGGAACACGGGTGGGTTTTAGTCAGTAAGAGTCTGACACGCCCTCCCGCTCCGCCCAGAGCGGGAGAAGTTAATTGTTAATTACCAACACAAAAAAAAAATGATGGATAACCCCCAACACTTTGAAACTTTTTGAAACCAGGCTCAGAAGTAGCGCTTGCGACCACTACACCAAAGAGGCAGTCAAAAAAAGTATCAAATATGACAAGTTAGCTTTTTTTGCTATTATATTCTATTACGAAGGAAATTGACAACCTATTGAGTGCAAAACGATAGTTTAATATAGTATTTTGATTTAAAAGAGAGTCCGTGGAGTTTCTTGGCCGTTCTTTTCCATAGGAACCTACTTCGCTTTGGAATAGGCCACTAGCTTCATCTTTCTGACTGACCGACCCCTTGACAATTCAAAAGTGCCGGTTTATTTGAAATAAATGCTTTGAATTTGACAATACGCTTTAAAAATATTGATCGCTTATGGAATCCACGCAGCCTTTTCATTCAACTCAAGGCTTAAAGGTATTATAACTTTAAAGACCTATTTAGAAAAACACATGTCACCATGTCGCGTTGACTGAAGTCTTGGGTTGAAACAAGCATAACATTCCTTTGTACGGGTATGGTTAATAGGTACCCTGTATATGGGTCACGGGGTTTCATCTTGACGGGGAAAACGTGGGCATGCCTTTCATTACTCTCTTTGCATACAATTTTCTGAAACTTTTTTTTTAAGAACCTACTACGCTTTGTAATGGGCTTCCAAAGTAGTAGGTTCCTATGGAGAAGACCGGAAAAGAAACTCCATGGACATTCTTTTAAATCAAGTTTTTTTAATATTAATAGTATATACCATACTGGTATTCAACGCCATAAATAAGGCTTTTAAGATGTCATACAGGTATTTGATACGTTATGAGTCTTTTTACAAATAACGACTGCAGTATGTTCCCATAAATTCGGAATTCGATCAATATGCCAATATTAATGCACCGATTTATCTGTTCTTAAACCACTCACAAGAGAATAGTTTTATTTATAGCTAGGCTCAGATAACACACCTATGACGTCATTGAGCATTACTTCTACAAGGAACAGGATCTGTACCAACTTAAGTATTTGATTTTAGAACTGCCCTAAATTATTTTAAACGATCAATCATATATAGTACCTTCTTCCAAATAAACAACTTTCCATCCACGGGCCCGTGCTCCAATTCGCGAGTTCCGTAATTCTGACAAACGATTACATCTCGATGTTATCTTACATTCGCTGATAAAACTGACCCTAAACAATGTCTAGTAGTTTATCGTTGGACAAGCATTGCGAAGATAGCGATGGCCAGCGAGTGAAAGTGATGGGCTGGGCATTGACCACACACCTCACAACCGAAAGCAAACTCTATCGGCAAAAAGCGAGAGTATAATTTTGAGTGATCCAAGTCTCGCGTGAGACCTTTCCGACAGTGATATGATATTAATGTTATTGTATAACAGCGTATAATGTGTGTGCCTTGGATAGTCTTCGTGTTTGTCGACTGGCTCTCATAACACTTAATTTGCAGTGAAGCCAGCAAGTCAAATGAAAGGTTTCTATCCGCTAAGTCAAGTCCTATTTATAATATTGAAGAAACAACTCGAATGGAGCGGATTTTGCGCTTCTTTAAATATGTTGGTGAACGTAAATAGAAATACATGATAAGGTTGACGTAACCTGTTCAAAAGATAAGGATATTATGACAATTGACCAGACGTTGTCCTGTCCAAATTTCAATAATTTATATTATAATAAATAACCCATAGAAAATATTACATTCGGTATTTCCATCCGGTATTGTAGAAAATTTGTAAATTACCGGGAAATTTAAAAAAAAATTCTTTCCATAAAAACCAAATTCGATTGCAAACATTTTAAAACAAAAAATAGCCAACACGGTCCAGTTGTTCTCAAGTGACCAACGAACACCATTTCATTTTAAATAACGACCAAATCATAATACATAGACGAAACTCGCCATTTTGATGAGGAACCCACATTTTTTATGTCAAAAGCACAGGACAAATAAAGGTCTGTGGTCAGAAGGGTCAGGCGAGAGATATAGATCACAAAACAAACAATCTTAAGAGGACAAAGGTGCTTTTTAACAACAAGCGTCTAAACAAGCACTCACCCCTAATACCAACATAATGACGTGTCATGAACAGGAGATATCAAAGCAACTGAGATAATATAGCAGGTCACTGCTGCCCATTCCCCTAAAAGGAGTGACAGGCCCCAATCTTAGATACGGAGTGCACGGAATTTCAGAGAATGCAAATTACTGTCCCGACGTGCCAAAGGCATAGCACAGCGTCGCTCTGGTGCATGCCATTGGACTGGAGATCTCAATGCCCACATTGTATGGGCTGAGGACGGTCGTACCACTCTATAAGGATTGTGTCCAACAAATAGAGATGATGATGTTGGACATTATGTCTGTCAAAGCATTCCAAATAAGATAAAAGAGATATCAAATATTTTCGTATTATATATAATTTCTTTTGTTTGTCGTGTGTCAGAACGTTGCTATTGTCGTCAATATGATCAAAATATACGAAGCGTTGCCCTTAATATAGCCCCAAAAGCAAATCAAGCGGCAATTTAGGGTTACAGGCACGATTTGGGACTACATATCTGATAAAAAAGGGTCAGGTATCGCCCGGGATTGGAAACATATAGATATTGATAACTCCATATTGCGTTAGGACCATAATGATGATTTTGGTCCTGATAGCCGAACGGTGTCTAGCGAAATAAAGTCACGATGCTAATGACTCTTGAGGTGCTTAGAACGATACTATGTTATTTACATGCCGTTAACTTTTTGAGATTCTACTTTTGTCACTTTTGGCTTTCCTGGAATTAGATTATTATAACACCCTAAATCAAGATTACACTACGGAATTTCTGGCGCAATTCTCTGGTCACCGACTTTTTAATCCTCCAAAATTCAGCTACTCAACGTAGTGGTTTGACATTTAACACGAATCGTGGGAAGTTAATGATCTGAAGATGTTTCAATCAATCAATTTACTTTCACTGTGAATACTCAGCCTTCCACTACATAATGGCACTTGTGCCAGAGTGAGTAAGAGTTCTTTTGTTGCTTTTACAGCAATATGCCTATCACTCCTATCATTAGTAAGGTTTTCACCCTTCGTTGTTAAGTTGCAATATATTATTCATTCTAAATGTATATACTTGTAGGCGAATTTATACCTACGCCTAGCCATACATATGGCATAGGCTGGTCTTCTATCCCATTGCAACTCCGCACTATGCTAGGCCAGCTCAAGGTCAAAGTGTTACCACCGACGTGCGGTCGATTGTACATGTTTGGTTTGGAAATTGACTAAACATATATTGGTATATCAGTCTGCACCTTTGCGAATCTTGTATCGTTTTCTATTTAGCATAATTTATTCGCAAGGCCACAGGCTTTATCACGAAATTTTCTAATATCTAAAAGTTAATACAAGTTTTCTTCGTCCTGGCATGAAATGGTTCATTTAAAATAATAATTTCCGTTTTGCTAATTATTGTTTAACGAATTCAAATATCTGTAGATGGCGATGCTTGTAAATAACTTATAAATAAATAAATTATTCATTGCCATAAACAAGTTCCAAAAAAAAAATTGAACCTGGCTCCAAAGCTAGGTTAGACTACCTATATTTCAGGAGCCACTTGTGGTTACAATTAATAAGCAAGTATATGCAGCAATTCGATAAATATAACTATTATAAAACTACCTACTCTATAAGCTTTTATGTACTTATGTTATTTATTCATGTTCCCGGCCCGTGATTAGATTTGCCCGATAACAGATAACGCATCACATCTAAATTGACACCACAAACCTAATGGAATCGCTATGACAGCATCCATTACATAGATTCTCCTAACCTACATGGTTATCTGATAGCTCAGTCCAAAAACATCTGCAGCTTTGTTTCAAGTTCCAAAAAATATGGAAGTACCTTTAGAGGCATGAGGAACAGGATGTAAAGTTCACTCATCATCTATTGAATAGGGAGGATCCGCTGACCAGACGGGTGTTGTGTCTGGCGGGCAACTGCCCAACGATTGATGTCCGGAAGTCTTATATATGTTGATCACGCGATAAACTCAAATTGCGCGATGCAGGATTTGTGTGACGTCAGGTCTTTGTTGCGTAGTTTGCGTTGCAGATGCCGCCACATACCTACCTAATAATAGGTTTTCTTTTTCCAGGTGGAATAACGTCCTTCTCTCCAATGATAAACAACTCTGTACATGTTATTATGTACAGCTACTACCTTCTATCCGCCGAGGGGAGTCCGAAGATGAAGGCTATCCTTATCAAGTATAAGAAATGGCTCACTATTATGCAGATGGTAAGAACTTTTGCCAAGAATTCTTGCAGAGTAATGGTCGATTTACAGTACAAACGGACCTAGGACGGAGTTGTAACTAAGGACCAATAATTTTACGTCTTGTTCCTACTTTACGAGTCTGAAATTATCGTGTGCTAGACCATACTTATCTTGGACTATGATTCGGCATTTGCTAAGATACGATAGTTAATAATAGGTAACCAGCGGCAGCGGGGTAATTGCGTAAAGGCTCCCGCGAACAGGCGCGACGCGACAGCGCGAAGCTACTTTAGTAATACAATTTCTAAGAAAACTTCATGGTCGAAAAATGGCGCCATGCGACAATTCGCGGCAGTACGCACGAGCCTTAACACACATTCATTTTTATTCATTGCTTTATTTACGTACGTTGAGCAGACAATTTTTTCGAACATAATAATTAAGCAATGGATCATTCTAACTGGGATTGAAAAGGTGTTACGCAATTATCAGTAATGTTCAATAACACATACACAGGCATGACTTGGGGAATTATTGCCAGTTTCAATTTCAATTTCTAGCATAAAATGTTTCCTACAAAATTAAGACTGCTATTTAAATTCATACTGATATATCCGCGGGGACGTCGAGAACCCAATTTCCTGCCAAACGGCTGGCAGAAATAGCAAGGTCGAACCGTATATACGATTGACACTTTTGGAGCACTGGCTTTATCGTTTGCTTTTTTATCCCTTTTCGTGTAGATCATGCTGGTGCAAAATATACTGGTATAGATTCTCATCACATGAATTTAGGCATGAGATCGTTCTGTTTATAGAAGACCACTTCATTAGTAATCAATGATACGTTGATTCACGTGATCACGTTAATAAATCAATTTGTCCTTTGGATCGGCGACTGACTACGCGGAGGACTTGTGGCGTCTTGCTTATAACATTAGGATCTTTAGACATAAATTACGCCGAGTCAGATGACCTATAGCCCCATTGACGCATTGTGGAGCGTCTACTGTCCATTACTATATTGGCAATAGAGGATAAATGCCATTTACGGCCAGTTTTTGAGGTCCTCAGATGAACTCCTAAGTAATGATTCGGCAAAATTAAGTACTATTTAAGTGAAGGTTTCCTTACGACATACTGTTCTGAAACGCAATTTGTCAAGATTATCAAACCCATAGCACGATCGAATAGTTAAACTCAAGTCAGTGGCCTTAGTATAAGTTTGCAAATGAGTAAACTTAACTATCGCGTTTGCGTTAAGATTTTTATTCTCACCTTTATATTCTTAGCATTATGATCTATCAGTCAAATTTTAACGCAAACGCGATAGTTACGTTTACTCACTTGCAAACTTACACTAAGGCCTCAGGTTTTAAAATTTAAAGTAAAAAACAGCACGTATACAAATTGGCTTCCCAATTCACCGACAATGTTTTAAATAATATGTCGATTCTAGATGTGTGCCCGGTTGATGACAATAGGCTCACCCCCTATTACATGGGACTTGAACAGAACTAGCGAAATATAGGTGTACTATAGGTACACTTCTGCTCAACCCGTCAGAGAAACAAAGCGTGATGTTATGTTGTTGTTTTAAACGTAACTAAACACAGCACTATAATCCCTCTGAAATGACATGGTAGTAGTCGGGATAAATTAACCGTTCCTTCAAAGACTGGGGTGGTTAGCTTCATTTGCATTTTATTATCAATTCCTTTGAGATCGTTTAACTGAATGTGTTGAGTTTTATGCATCGTTTGCACATCTGATTGAGACTGATTGGAGTGGTAATTTGATGGGGAGCTTAATTATGCTGAAGGGTCTTATTTCTGAAATAGGTGGCGATAATTTTGGGTCTTTCGCTCATTGTAGGGCAGGTATATTTTATGCTCAATTTGTGATAGTTTTTTTTTTTTTTTTAATGTTTTTTGTTGAATATGGGGCTCATAAACAAGCCGTGATGAAAATGGTTGTGAAAGATGATTCAAATCCTAAATTCCTAATATCTTAATTGACTTCAGATTTGTTTAAGCATCATACTAAATCATTTTGTTTTATCCTCAATGAAAAGTAATTATGATTGTCAAAAAACTTAATTGATGATAAATAATTGAAACAGGAATTACAAGTCATTGCCACTTAGTATACTGAATATTTCATTTTCAACAATGGTTTGTTTGTAAAACAAATAATAATGAATACTTTTTCACTTTACAGATCCAGTTCACATTCATGTTAATATACTCCTCACAAGTGTTCCTGCCGAGCTGCCCAGCACCATTAGGCATTACCGTTGTATACTTTCCTAATGTCATATTTGTTTACTACATGTTTTATGACTTCTTCAGACAAAACTATTCAAAAGATAAGAAAAAAATGCAGAGTCACATTGAAAATGGTGGCAATAAAAATATTTAGGTAGTGTTTTATTATGATAAGTAGCTTTAGATAAGATTCCTTGTTTTTTGTTTGATTTTGAATCTAATTGCTGAATTTATTCACACATAAACGCCTTCTCATGGGTAGGCAGAAACTACAGAATGCCACCTGTTATGATCCTTACATACTCCTTTTATATTATTTACATTTATACATCGGGCCATATCCACACACCGGCAGCGAGGACCTGCATTTAATCAGTCTATGTATATTGTTTCTTCTGCAGTCTCAGGCGTCATTTGTAGAAAGAGGACTGTAATCCACCATTAGGTCAATGTAGATTTGAGTCACAAATCTACATTAGGCCTAATGACGCATAAAGTGTTGAAGAAAAATAAAATGGAGGGAAAATAATTGCAATGTCAAAATTATAGACCAACTTGGCTTTGTACATAACATGCAACATTCAATCTTATTGTTTTGTGGTAATCTAATACTGATAAAAATGCTCTCATTTGAATAAATATATAGTAAAACCTGTATTTTCCTATCAAATTCATATCAGTTATTGAATGAAAAACAATAAACAAAGTTTATTCTAGTTTGCAAGAAATGGACAAAGGTTTTATAAGAATTCAAAAGTTAATCTTCTGTTTTTTTTGTAATATAATCATGATGGAATAGTTTATAATCATTCAGTGTAATTAAAGAAAATTTGCTGTAATATTAAAAAGGTTTTCTTGAAAGTCTATTTATATATACATATAAGATTATTGCGGTTCAATTTAAACCTTAACCCTTTAGTTTCTAAGACAAAATATTATTTAAATTAAAATGATGCTACTTAGTATAGGTTTGAGTATACTTGATAAATCATTAAATTAGCACCTTAACTTTGGGAGTCCTACAGCTAAACCAATCGATGTCATTCTATGCTTTCCAGCTAAGTATTGTTAAACTCTTTTCTTTAATAGCAAGAAGTCTTTATTTGCCGTATACCCACGGCCTTTGCCTCACCTTGGCATCTATGTGATCTATGGTACACATCAACAACAAACTCTAACCTTGACATTGCCATTAAAGAGTTTGAACACTTTACAAATGTTTTAATTCTGAATTTGCGATTCTATTAATTCTAAGCTGATATACTAAGGTCACGGTATTGAGCAGAGTCCAATTTAATGTGTATTTTTGTACATTTTTAAGTGTTTGTTCTGTGTGATTTTCTCACGAGAAGGTTAAATCTTGAATTAAAATTTCGAATATGTTCTGTTGAACTTACGCATTTGAGTAATATTTTCAAGGTAAGTCAACATACTGTAAGCAAAAACCCGTGCAGAAATCACAGATAAATCGACGATAAATTTGGTAATACGGTTAATATGAAACGTCACTTACCGTGTAATAAGAAAGCAGGCCAGCATTCTCGTCCAACACGAACCACCGGTACTGCCAACCCTTCATCACATTTGTCCATTTACTTAGAGAACCCTCCATCATGATTACAAGTCAAAAACTATAGCAAAATACATGAAAATAAATAAATACTGTGAATTTTACACTGCGGTATGAACCTCTTCCACCATAAATAATCCATATGTTTGACAGGTTGTTGAATCTGTGTTGCTAGCTGTGAAAAATTAAAACCACTTGGGCAGGAATCGATTTTGTTCGAGTCGATTCAAAAATGCAATTGAAATAGCAATAAAACATTGCACATAAATAGTCAAATAAAATATTTTATTATGGTATGTGTGTGGAGTATTATTTTTATGGAATAAACTGTAAAATCTGAATTACTTCTGATTTTACAGAAACTTGAGCCGAAGTAGAATACCAAATGGAATCTTATTGGATTCCTCATTCTAATATATTATAAACGTAGAATGTACAAAAATCTGAAATCCACACGGCACTAAAAATAGTTAATGAGATAAGCAGGGATAAAAATGAAAGCAAGTTTAATAGGCAGTTATTTTATATTGTACAACCATTATCACTTTTGTAAAAAAAACAATTACGACTACACGCAACAATCGCGTCGAATTTAATTTAGTAATACTAATACTAGACTATTTACAAGGATCAGACACCATTTGGCATTATGCATATCAATGTCTCCTAAACGATCTGCCGTGTTTCGTTTTACTGTAACCTGATGATATTGACACTTGGTTTGTGTTTTCCTGATCTAAGTTTAAGCCTGATAAGTCTACAAATAATGGCACATTTTCAGAACCTTCCGCAGCTACGTCGTCGCTTTTATCCTTGTCAAAGTTTTCTGGAGTACCCTCTCCTTCAATGGCCAGTGATTCAATGTCTTTGCTTAGAGAGTTGTTCTCTGCAGCCTCAACGAAAGCGTTTGATAGGTCACCATCGAGTTTGTTCACGTTTCCTGAAGCAATGTCGTACATGAAGATTTCTTTTCCATCAGCAGCTTCAGCATCCCTGTAAACAAACATGGTTCGTTTTAAATATTATATTATTATGAAACAAATTGTTTTCGTTTTAAGCTGAAAATAAAGTTAAAACTATAATTTCTTACCCAGTCACAAGCAAGACGACCGATTGCAGATCAGTGGCAGTCTTCTTCTCTACATCCAACCACTTCTCGAAGTTGTCCTTTGTTGGTCGTTTGAGTACTTCTTGTAAGCTCGCACCGGCGACAAATTTAATTCCTTTTAAGTTTTCTTCGGCTGCTCGTTCTGTCCTCGAATGGGCACCTAAGGCTTCAGTCTCAACGGGAGCCAAAACGACGACTGAAGTTACCTTTCTCCCCTTAAGGACATCCGGTAGTGGGAACTGATTGCCACTAACTTTCAATGGCAAATATCTGTTATACCTTTTGTCGTTCAATGCTACGGGATCAACTTGAGTGGCGTTTTCTTTTATGTATTTCTCAGCCAGTTGCTGTCCTTCAGGAGTTTCAGGGTTAAAATGAACAACTTTCATTTCAACAGCTTGACCATTTGGCGGAGGAGCAACGTAACTACCAACATTTTCTGAAGCAGCGAATTCTTGGTCATCTTCAATGTCTTCATCAATTCTAGATTGAATAGAATCTCCGTTAGGCTTGACATAGACGGGTCTATTTTCACTAGAAGCAATCTGTTGACCACCACCAGCACTAAAGAAGTTAGCCAGCTGGTCTGGCGGCAGAGAATCCAAAGGCGTTTCTCCTACTTTATCGTAATCCAATACACTGATGTCAGCGTTATCTAAGATGCCTGAAGACAACAGCTGCTGACGTAGGTCATCTGGAACTTCATCAGGAAGTTCGAAAGTGGGCTTCTTTTTCTTCTCTTCTTTTTTAGTTTCTGGTGCAGAAGTTACTGAATTCTGTGTAGAAGACACATATTTCGACGTTGTTGGTTTGATTTCCACCGTCCTAGATGTTGATTGATAGTAAGGAGGAGACGCTGTGCTTGTGGCAAATGTAGGATGTGGTCGTGACCTTTCTTGGATATATTGAGATCTTGGCGATGTAGCTTGAACTTGCTGATTGTAAGCGCTCTGGTATTGTTCTTGTTGTTGCTGCTGCTGATGTTGTGAATGCAATAGTTGCGCTTGTAGTCTTTGGATTTCTTCTTGTTGCTTTTGGACGTTATGCGCTAACTGTAACCTAACTTGTTCCTGTTCAGCATCCAACTGTTGCTGCTGCTGTTGATATTGCTGCTGCTGCTGTTGTTGTTGCTGTTGACGATGTTGTAATTCATGTTGGTGACGGTGTTGTTGTTCTTGTTGCTGACGCTGCTGTTGCTCTTGTTGTTGGTGACGTTGTTGTTGTTCTTGTTGCTGGTGACGTTGTTGCTGTTCTTGTTGCTGGTGACGCTGTTGTTGTTCTTGTTGTTGGTTACGCTGTTGTTGTTCCTGTCGCTGTTGCTGTTCGTGTTGGTGACGCAGTTGTTGTTGATTATGTTGTTGTTGCAGTTGATGGTACTGTTGTTGTTGACTAGGTGTTGGTGTAGGTTGACTAGGGCTAGAATCTCCGAGGCCACTGAATGGCTGAGCCGTAGGTCCATTTACAGTAATGTGCTGTTCATATTTAGATATAGCCGGTACCACTTCCCCTCCACCAGGAACTAGGCCGCCAACATTTTGTTGATGATCAATGTTAAAAGGTCTTTCTGACGGTGAGCCTTGGTGGAAAACATCAGGCGTTGGCGAGGGTTGCGGATGGAAATTGTACAAAGGAGCAGCAGAAGGTGATGGCACAAACTGATTCTGTGGGGAGGGAGATGGTGAGGGGAATGAGTGTTGTTGTTGGAACGGAATCTGAGGTGATGGTCTAGGTAGCCCCTGGGGTCCTTGGTGGAAACTAAATTGTTGTTGGGGTTGAGGCTGCAGGGAATGTTGGTGGAAAGGTGGGCGATTATCTTCAATAAGCGGTGGAGAAGGTTTCAGATTAAAGAATGGGGATGCACTAGGGTTTAAAGCGATAGATGGTTTATTATGGATGGAATCGAATTGTTGAGCTGGTCTCTGCTGAGGAAGTTGTTGGCTGAGCGGAACGATTGGAGGGCGGCGATGCTCTTGAAATTGAGCTGGACTCGGGCTGGGACTTGGGTGACCAAAAGGCTGGAGCGGCCTATTAGGTAGTGGTTGTTGTTTTGGAGGGTCAACTTGTTCGGTAGTGATAGTGTGATAATTCTCTTGCAAGTATTTAGGATCGTCGAAATAAGTCTTAGGTTGGGATGGGAAAGGCCTCTGTGGTCCGGAGTGGAAGCTAGTTCTTGGGGGTCCATTGAACTGTGGTCTTGACGCAAAGGAAGGTGGATTATTTATGCGTGAATGGAAACTGGGTCCATTGTTTGCTCTGGGGAATGAGGCTGTAGGGAAAGCAGTAACTGGGCTAGAAACAGTTGGGCTGCCAAAATGTGTTACAGGACCGATGGGACCATTAGAGAAAGCTGCGTTAAAGGAAGGAGTTGGGCCAAATGGGATACGGGGTGTTTGAGGCTGTTGTTGGGGTCTGAACGGTGAAACTGAAGGTCCTTGTCTTGGCAGCTGTTGTTCATTGGGCACTGGTTGAGGTTGGAATTGGATTCGACTTTGAGCTTGCGGGGGTCCAGACCTGAAGAATTGTGACTGCTGCTGATGCTGGTGTTGATGTTGGTGTTGTAAGAAAGTTGGTCTGGTACTAGATTCCACGAACTGTGGCTTCGGCGACGCTGATCGCTCTAACTGCGGATGACTTTGATGAATTTGTACGCTATGATGGCTTTGTGGAGAGGGTTGCGGAGGTGAATTGGGAAATGCAATAGCCGGCTTTGGTGCTGTCTCTTCATGGTGTTCAGAGTGGCTGTCGCTTTCACGCCTGTCACTATAATGGCGGCCTTCGTTGCCGAAAGTAATTTTTACACTGCTGTCACTGTGGTACTGTTCGGATTCCGGCTTGATGATGGCTCGTAACGTGGTAGTCTTCGGAGGTAAATAGGGCTCAGGAGTCACCGTCACATATTCATCTTCATGTTCATGATGTTCGTCTTCTTCGTTAGTTGGTGGAGTAATAGCGGGGATGGGTTTCTCATAGATGACCTTGTCCTTAGAATGAGGGTCTTTACTATATTTGACATAGAAAACGTGGACGGGTTCCTTCTTTTTCTTTTGAACTGGTTGAGGAGGAGGTGCCGGCAGCGTTTCATTGGACTCCTTGATAATGATTTCGATAATGGGTTCAGGTTCTTCGTAGTATTGAGGATGATGACTGTACAGAGGAGCGGTTGGCAAACTGCCGTAAGGAGGACCATAGCTTTCAGCACTGGACTGGTCTTGTAAGTTCAGGATTTTGGACTGAGCGTAGATCTCGTTTTTGTTTACAACCGTTTCTTCTAAGTTTTCCTGATTGGGATCATACAGGGGATCCTTTTGCGAATACTGCACGACTGGCTCCATCTGAACCGCATATGGCGGCAACTTTCCTTTCGTTGGGCCATGAGAAATGCGTCGGTTGGTGCCCAGTGCTCTGTAATGTTGAACTCTTGAATGTGGGAGTACGAGAGAGTATTGTAAGTTTTCATGAGTTCTTATGTTGTCTAACTGTCGTTTCGGTTTCGTTTTTGCCGTCGAATTCTTTGCCGTTGCTATGCTGAGCACAGCCAAGGCTGTGACCTGAAACAAGTAAAATATAATGTTAATCGATTTTTCAAACGAATATTTTATCGATAAGATTTTTTGTATCGGGCAACATTTTATTATAACAATGGCATAATGGGAGTAATGGGTATGAACAGAAGTGATTTTGTTAAAATCTATTATTAAAACCTGTGCGTATTAATAAATTGATATCAACAAGATTGTTAGAATAAACAATTATTAGTTATCTTATGATACAGCTCACACAGGTTTCAAAGAAAGTTTTAGGTAAGTAGGTACCTATTATTTAATGTCGTACGTAAACACTTGGTTAGTAAACAATAACTTCACAAAACCCGTTGTTCTCACTGTGACCGCCTTCGCCTCCCATAGTGTACAGACTACAGACACTATGAATGGTATTAGGTACTGTGAATAGAATCGATTTCATGGCGGAATTGGTGGATCACTTAAGTTCCCAAGTTTGGAATGTTTTTTAATATTTGTTTACTTTTCTCTTGTTTTTCGATGTTATTAAGATTTTGTTATCTAACATTATTATGGGAGATTTATGTGTATTTTGTGCAGAAATCAACATTATGTTAAGTAATTTATGTTCTTAATTACATTTGTTACTTAGTAGGTAAATTAAAACATTGATTTCCGCATGTCTGTCTTAATTTATATAAGTATAGAAAGTAAAAGTTATTGATAACATTAGAGCGGTTCGATTAATTATCTAAATTGGGATGTGTGTTTCGAAAACAGCTGTTTTAACCGCACACACACTGTAGGCGTAGGTTTAGGAGGATACGTATTAGGCTGTGTCCTAATTGGCCATCGCTCGTGCGATGATGCGTGCTTCCGATAAAAATGATCGCACGACCGTGTGTTCGAACATACTGCTATCTACTGAATGTCCTAATTGACGTTCGCGCGATCATGCGATTTTTCCTTTCAAGTTTCCGACTACAACTTTCCGAGAGCGATGGCCAGTTAGGACGGCGCCTTACGTTACCTATAGGATGATGTTATCAGTACGGAGGTTTCTATATGTACCTGCCTATTGTTCTTCTGATTCCTGGATCGAAGGGAGGATAATCGTAGCCTTTTGCATTTAATAACTATACGGCTTCTAGTCTGACCGGATGCAGCTGAATACTTGTATTTATATACCTACGAAGAGCGATTGCCTCTCTGACTTCCACAACCCAATCGCTAAGTAACATCATAGGTAGATAATCACATCCCTGATTGACAAAATAAAATCCGCCAGAAATGACGTCACTATCATCATCTTAGCCCTAGTTCTGTGATTCTTTCACCAGCTAAGATGACGAGAAACAAACAAAAAAAGCAATGAAATATTCAAATACGTCATTATTACGAGGAAGATGCGAGTTTATTCAACACACACAAACACACACATTTGACGTAACGGCGGAGAAAGTGTTTTGATGTGAAAAGGCTCATGTTTGCCCACATTGGGACCACCGCCTGCGCCTGCGCGGATGGCACGCGCGGAAGCGATTTATGATGTCAACGCACTTTGTACAATAGAAATCTGGTTATGAATAAATAAGGTTGTGCATCAATGATATCTGAAGGCTGATGGAGTGAGAGACTAAGGTTGCGTTCTAAGTTACGCTGTAATCGATTTGAGCGTGACAACACCCGTTCCGAATTAGCGTGAGCGCGATAACGATGTCCCGTGAATCGTGATAGATGACGTGCGCTATCTTGCGACGCCGACCATTACCTAAATTAATATCACCGTGAGCGCTGTCAAAAATGAGAGTGTTTTGTTTTGATTTGAGTCGCATCACCTAAACTAACGTGGCATTTTCATAATTGTGCTTCTGGCTACTATCGCCACCTAACCAAAGAAGAAGACATTCGTGGTCTATAGACAAAGAAATAATGTAATCCAACCATGTTGCAAGTGCAAGGTTTGGGGTTATGTTATAAGTATTGACGTTGAGCGAGGACTGTGAGCGCGATCACGAGCGTTCCGACAGCTCTCGCTGTCATAATCGTAAAACTTAATCGGAACGCAAAGTATTTATGGCGTAATTCGGAAAGCGCGGCCTAATAAGATGGTAGATATGCATAGTTTAATTGTATAATAAGCTTGACTAGTCAAGAATATTATTTGGTAAGAGCAATCACAATATCTAACAGTAATGGAAAACATGGTGAGAATCCGGCATGTCCTAGAACTTAAAATTTAACGACATGTGACATACGCCAACCCGTTCGGAGCCTGCGTGCCGCCCACTCCCTCTCACAGAGAGGAGGCGTGGCCCAGCAGTGGGAACTAGTGGGAGAAGCTAACTAACTGTCTTTTAAACAAAAGTTATTTAATTCAATTATATTTTACTTATTTAAAAAAAATGCATTTTGTCGAAATAGGTACACTAAAAACAATTTCAAGATTATTCTAAAGAATTGATCAGAAATCCGCTCATCGTCTGCTCTTGCGCCAGTAGCCCAAAGGAAATTTGGTAGGCTGTCCAGTTGACCAGTCGGTCGGCATTCCAATAAGATTAAAAGTATACCACGGAAAGCCAGCATCTACTTTTGATTCCGACACTCCCTCTCGATGGTACTTCGAAATTTTGATAGCCATTATCATGTTGTCCTTTTTTTGTTTTGTTTGAGAGAAGCGTGTGAGAAAATAATGGTGCCAGAATTCTGTGGGACGTGTGAATGTCAAGTTTTGACCTGCGTACCTACACGTAGTCAAACCCTGACACATCCTAAAATTCTAAATTCTAGACTTTGGCCTATTGCATACGTAGGTACTATGGAAGTTTTGCTCTGAAACGAGTAGGCTGTCATTTGTTATACCTGCCTACACAATTTTGTTATGTGTGACGCATTGGACCTCTATCTATGCATACTTTTGCGTCATGTACCTACTACTGTGGTCGGAAGTGACTGTGCTCTATCTACCTAGTGCCATCCAGTTTTAAGTTTTATCTACATTGTGCACATTCGTAATAGAATGAGAATCGTTTGACTGCAAACCGCCAGAACCAACTTATGTAATAAAAAGTGGAAATATATTTCAGTAACTCGGTTGCAACGAAAGTAATGAGTTATTGTGAATCGCACACTTAGCATCTTTAGGTATTCATGAAAAAAAAAAAATACCTAATGCACGTTGCAAAATGCATTTTTGTATACCGCAACACCGACATTATGCACGGTGTTGCCAAATTGAAAATAAAAGTAAAAGTTACCGTTTCGGCCAAACCTGCGGCCATCATCCCAAAAGTGGAATAATGGGTGTTAATGTTTCTTAAAGCGTGGGCAGTGAAAATTCTTGCAAAATTGAGTCAAACAGCTGTCAATTTGGGTCGCAGTCTACTTAATTTGCACTAAGTTGTCAAAAAGAAAATGTTAGTGTGTCTTTTTATAACCAGTTTCGGCACGTAGCATTAGGACTAGCTGTGTTAATAGTTATACAATTAATAAGTAACTATCAAATTGTTAATTTTATCAAATTGTTAGCTTTATCTAATTATAAGTTTTGAGTTTACCGTATGACACCCTAACTAAAGGCTTCACGTGATCTTATGAATCATGAATTGCAAGTATGCACAACTCAACACACAGCGATATTTGAAGTCGAATATAGAACTGACAAGACGGCTGATCGAAAGCCTTTTACCCTACCTCTTTAAGCGATGTATGGAAAAAAAATATGAACTACCGAACCCCCTAGAATGTATGTAGGATGATGATTAAATCAATGATAGAGTAACCTAATGATCGGAAGCTTTCTCAATATTCGCTCCCTCTTTTCTACACATAGGTACGTATAGTCAACCCAGATAATATTAATTGTAAAATATTACTTGACGATACAGCTCTTCACCAAACCTAGTTCAGGAAAATTCCAAAGAGTTGTGTCAATGTCTTTACAGTATACATGAATGTTACAACCACGAGCCTAAGAAAGTACGTTTCACTGTTCCTTTGTGTATAATTACCGTGTTTAACCTTTACGTCTGTAGCTGCGTTTGCGCAATAAATCTGACCACTCTCTTGAGTTTTGCATCACTTTGCTGTATTATTTTAATGTTTTCCCATACTGTTCTGTTATTTTAGCGTCTTGGGAACTGCTTGCAACATCTTGCGAAATTAAGCTTGGACTTAACGGATCGTGCAGACCGCCGCAATATCGCGGGCGCGGCAGGCAGCGGGACCTTTGTCGCGCCCGCGATATCGCGCCAGTCTACACGAGCTTTAATAGATTGAGAACGTCACTATGTTGTCTGGTTCCTGTTTCTGAAAACTTTATTTTTATGAAAAGTAATCGATTCTTGTAATGATACTTCTACGTTCCTTCTCGGAAAGTTTCTTGTCAGATAACGTCAATAACGTTTCGTAAAAGCAACTCTCTGAAGACTGTTGACTCATCTCATGTAAAACTGTTGCGTGGTCTTTTATGACCCATAAAGTTATGTCCAAAGACGGATGCTATTGTTTTCATCAGCAAGTGTGTCCCAATTCCACAGGCATGGAATACTAAATGTCTTTAAAGTAGGTACCTATTCCTAATCTTCCTCGTTCAAACTGGATGGCGCGGGACGACGGTGCGAAGCGACACCGGGAATTTTTCTTAGAAATTGTATTGTTAGAGTCGCGTCGCGCCAGTCTGCACGAGACTTTAATGCGAGGCACGCCGCACGACTGTGTATTAATTGTTATTGGCCCAAAAGTTCGCCACAATAATAGGCAAGGTATTCCTAATATGGCCACTTAACTAAGGGATAAGCAGACACACTAGTGACAAGCCATAAGCAGATTAACTTAAAGCAAGTTAGCCATTTTAAGGCCTTCGAACAGCTGCAAGTCTGCAACGTATAATCCGCCAGTTAAAGATAGATTTGCTACCACAGCTGCACAGCCTGACTGGCCAATGATTTATTTGCTAATCTCTACTTAGCCGCCATCAATAAGAATGTATGAATTTACAGAGCCTCGTTCGTCTAGTCACTGATGAGCATGAGACCCTGGGTTCGATTCCCAGGTCGGGAAAAATGTTATTGGGTTTTTCCATCTGGAATTTCTCAGTAGCAGCCCTGATTCTGGATTTGTACCCGGTTGATGGCAATAGCCTCGGCCCCTATTACATGGAACTTAAACATAACTGGCCGAATGTGTGTACTGGTGCACCTGTGCCTAGCCCTTCGTGGAATACAGGCGTGATGTTATGTGAATTTAGAATGCATCATTAGCATTTGTAACTATGAGGCTTGACGATCCAATCTATTTTAATCTGTGGTCAACGCTAGTAGAAAGTCGAAGGATGTCTCATAGGGCACTCGATCTACATTTGTAAGCTGTGCATCTTCATTTGTAAGATAAAGTAGTTGAAGATTATACGTTTGGGCACGGTTTGAAGATTTATAATTACCATTACAAAGCGTCTGCTCGTTTAAACAGAAAACCTTTCAAAAAGTTTTTGACATTAACAAAGATTATGGTTCTGTGAAGTCACATGCCATTATAATAGTAGGTAATCTTAACAATTATTGTGTGCGTTACGATTGCTCCGCCAAGTTATCCAAACCGAAAAACACTTGGTCCAAAAATTTGTCGAAATTTGTCAAAATCGAAGGGAACAAACCAAAAATTTGTCAAAGTAGAAATAAAAAAGTTGGAAGGCTTTTAAGTTGGCCGCGCGAACGTAACGTGGAGGATGGCGCGGCCACGGAGATCTCAGCAACTACTTGGGTTAGCGATCTAATTCTTTTTGTCAATTGAAGAGTGAATTTGTCAAAAATTGTCGAAAAAAGAATTATAAGCTCTAGATCAATATTTTACGAAATATTCACCTTGGAAGTTATGGCCGCGCAATCGTGCACTTGTCGTTTCTTTATTTTTGATTATTTCTTAAAAACTTACGACTTCATACAGTAAAACTGTTACAAGAAGAAAGGTCTTAATTTGTCGAAACTAACGAAAGCAATAAATACTAATTTAGTTTAGTTAAACAGACGAAATCAGTCCAAAACAAAAAGGGCGTGGCCGCGCGATCGTAACGTTACTTTGTTCGCTGATATCTCATTATCTATAGTTGCTAGGATTTCGGTGTAGACATCCATTTATTCGACAAATTATCCTCATTAGAATGACATATCGTTTTACCCTCAGAACAGTTTCCAACGCGTGTAATCTCAAAAATGATGTTATCTCATACAATGTTCGAGCAGGGTAACCATAATTTCGATTTGATTTGGGAATATCTCTAACTGGAGACTAGTAATTATATTGCTGCAAAATGTATTATTATTAAATAAAAAACTTGTTGACTTTAATAATTAGATACCTATGTTTATTCATCACAACAGCTTACAAAATTAACTAAATTCTAAATATAACAAAAAATTGGGAGCCTGCCGTTTTGCCAAACTTTGTGTAATTTAATTCATAACCACTGCTCTCAAAACTCTTCTAAGATAACAGAGAGCAGGCATGTGTCCCAGCAGTGGGAACGTTATAGGCTGATTATGCATGAAAATAGCTAATAGTTAGCCTCGATGTAGGTACTTTTTCAAGGATAAAAAAAAAACTTTTTTCATGTTTTTGTATCAATGTGTAGCCACATAGCATAAGGTACAATATCGTGTGGTTACGAATTACGATTGCTCCGCAAAGTTATCCAAACAGAAAAAAACTTCGTCAAAAAAATTGACGGAATTTGTCAAAATCGAAGGGAACAAACCAAAAAGTCTAGTCAAATAATTACATCTCCTTTGTTGAAATGCACCATTATGATCATGAGCGAGTTCGTACTCCGACTCGCACTTGGCTGATTTTCTGGTGGCTGTGACAACAACCTTTTTTGAGGGCTGGATCCGCGCCTGCCAACTGCTGGCCAGCGGACCACCGGCCGACGGTGACCGGTGACGTTACGAGTGTGATTTTTGTGAAATTATTCACTATGGCAGATACGGTGAGTTATTTTTAAATAACTTTTAAGTGAGTAGAATAGAAATGTATACCTACTTAATGAATATTAGTTTTAAGTTTTCGTTAGCTATGGGGTAATATTCTGCCGAGTAAAAATTTGACCAAATGAAAATGTGTGTTCCCTTCGATTTTGACAAATTCCGTCAATTTTTTTGACGAAGTTTTTTTCTGTTTGGATAACTTTGCGGATCAATCGTAATTCGTAACCACACGATATTGTACCTTATGCTATGTGGCTACACATTGATACAAAAACATGAAAAAAGTTTTTTTTTTATCCTTGAAAAAGTACCTACATCGAGGCTAACTATTAGCTATTTTCATGCATAATCAGCCTATAACGTTCCCACTGCTGGGACACATGCCTGCTCTCTGTTATCTTAGAAGAGTTTTGAGAGCAGTGGTTATGAATTAAATTACACAAAGTTTGGCAAAACGGCAGGCTCCCAATTTTTTGTTATATTTAGAATTTAGTTAATTTTGTAAGCTGTTGTGATGAATAAACATAGGTATCTAATTATTAAAGTCAACAAGTTTTTTATTTAATAATAATACATTTTGCAGCAATATAATTACTAGTCTCCAGTTAGAGATATTCCCAAATCAAATCGAAATTATGGTTACCCTGCTCGAACATTGTATGAGATAACATCATTTTTGAGATTACACGCGTTGGAAACTGTTCTGAGGGTAAAACGATATGTCATTCTAATGAGGATAATTTGTCGAATAAATGGATGTCTACACCGAAATCCTAGCAACTATAGATAATGAGATATCAGCGAACAAAGTAACGTTACGATCGCGCGGCCACGCCCTTTTTGTTTTGGACTGATTTCGTCTGTTTAACTAAACTAAATTAGTATTTATTGCTTTCGTTAGTTTCGACAAATTAAGACCTTTCTTCTTGTAACAGTTTTACTGTATGAAGTCGTAAGTTTTTAAGAAATAATCAAAAATAAAGAAACGACAAGTGCACGATTGCGCGGCCATAACTTCCAAGGTGAATATTTCGTAAAATATTGATCTAGAGCTTATAATTCTTTTTTCGACAATTTTTGACAAATTCACTCTTCAATTGACAAAAAGAATTAGATCGCTAACCCAAGTAGTTGCTGAGATCTCCGTGGCCGCGCCATCCTCCACGTTACGTTCGCGCGGCCAACTTAAAAGCCTTCCAACTTTTTTATTTCTACTTTGACAAATTTTTGGTTTGTTCCCTTCGATTTTGACAAATTTCGACAAATTTTTGGACCAAGTGTTTTTCGGTTTGGATAACTTGGCGGAGCAATCGTAACGCACACCAATTATTTGAACGCAGATTATAATTATGACCCCAAAAAAAATGTTTTTTCTCGTGTTTCCTTAGATTATAAACAACAAAGTGTTTATAATCTCTGGAAACCGCTGATGGGCAAGTTATTTTCTCTAAACGCCCACATACTAAAAAGACCAGATTAAATAAATCACTAGGCACGCCAAATCATGAATTCAACTTTTCTTTTTATTATAGAAGCACCTCAATCGCGTAACATCATTACATGAATTGCGTCCGCGCATCGCATCTACTTCATATTAGACAGCCATTAGGTTACACACGTAATAACAACTGGCCCATATTGGAGTGCTCAGCAAAATGACGGAGCAATTTAGAATGTGGTTCTAAACTTAGGGTCACCATTTGACAGCTACACTTATTGCAACGTCTAAAAACTTTGAAGCTTCATTTGAGTCAACATAATTGTAGCTGGTGTGCAATAACAGAAAGGCAATTACTGTTCTGTTCAGTATGTTAAAATCGTGTTATTTACTTTATTAGTAAAACTTTTTCCCGCGGCTTCGATCGCATGAATGTCGAAAATTCTCCCAAAGAGCACATTCTACCGCAATAAAAAGTATCCTATGTTGTCACCCAGGTCATATTATATGTGTCAAATTTCATCGAAAGCCGTACAGCCGAAAAGGTGTGAAAAGGTGATTTATCTGAATCTATAGGGCACCCTAAGGCAGGAAAGGACCCAGTGAGCTAGAATATTTAATATCTTTCGTACTATATGCGCTCTAAGCTCTACGCCAGCGCTCGGCGTGGCAACACATCGCGACGAGTCAATCGTCATCCTAAGGATGTCTCGTTGAGTGGTGAAACACGTGTCGATTTCTTACAGGGTTTTATGAGTGAATAGGTTACTAAATATATCTACGTCTATTGTATATTACTATACATACAGTCCTCTAGTCCAGTATCTACAGTTTAAGATTAGTAGGTACCTATATTTAGACTAATTTTAGACTGTGGGAACAGAAACAGGACAGGTGGAAAGCGTGATAGCCCTAAAGACAATTTAGTCATTACTGCCTCTATTTCATAATGTACCAAGTATCTCTGTTCTCAAATACTTATACTCCATTTACAATAGCATTAGACAGAAGTTAAAAAAGGTTCTTTTTAAGGTACACTTTCTAACAAAAGTACAATAAACTTGTTACAGTTACGATTGAGGCCAAATATATTATAATATATTTATATACCAGCTGTCACACTTTATTGTTATCATTTGCAATATTCATCTTAAGAAATTATGTGGCTTTTTTTAGTTATTTAATTTCATTCCGATTTTAAAATTACAGTGTCAATGCTTAAAACCTAAAAGAAGCAGGGTTGAACAATACCAGGAACGTTTATCGTTTCACTATAATTCTACCAAATCTGAAATGTCACCTAATCCCTTCATAAGCTGTGACAGCCGGGATTTTCTAATTTTACCGGTTTATGTCGTCTGTGAAATTGACGTAAATGTTCTGTGATTGTCATGTCACTAATGTCATTCACTTGTAAATGCTACACCTTGTTTTTTGTTATTGCCGAATATTCGTGATTTAGTTGTTATTTGTTACTGTTTATCCATTGTTATTGTTTTGTTATCGTTAATAGTGTTGTTAATTGGTTGTTTTGTTACATTTTGTTGTGCTATGGTATGCTATCCCGGTGCGGCCCCGAGTGGCTTACAACATGTAATTTCAGTGTGTGACCAAAGCCAACGGTGAAAAAAACGTGGTCCAAAACTTGACCACGAAGATATAATATTGTCTCCAAAGAAAAAAAGAATGAAGCAAACTCCACTTCGTGCTGTAGAAAAGCAAACAGTAATAATAATTTTTAAGGAATTTAAGGAGGCCTGCAGGTACTCCTTGCTATAAGACCGAGATGATAAAGAAAACCGCAGAAATTGCCGGTAAGAATCATTCATATAATGATTACTATAAAAATATTTGAAAGTAAGCAACGTGCATTGTGATTAAACATATTTTCTTATTTATAGGCATATCTCGGGCTACTGTATACAACATACTAAAAGAGTATGACACAGAAGGTCGCCTGCATCTCCCCCCCGCCAACGGCAGCACATGAAACGTGATGATTATGATGACATGACCTTAAGTGGAATACGGAGGAAAATTAATTCCTTCTTCTTCATTATCGAGATGCCCACATTGGATAAGATATTGGAAGCAGTAAATTTAATAGTAATGACTATCTGCCTGATTTTGAGAGAAGCAGTCTGTATAAAATAATAAAAAACAATAAAGTTCATATATATTAAACGGAGCAGAAAAAGTGCACTCATCGACAGGCAGGAGATTGTCCTATGGAGACTTAAATATCTCCATGAAATAAAAACGCTAAGAAATGAAGGAAGAAAAATATATTATTTAGATGAGACTTGGCTAAATGAAGGTACAGTGATTCTAATATTTCTTAACAGTTTTTTATGCACCAAAGTGCAACATATTTCATGAATTTGATTTGTGAATATTGTATTTAAATTAATAACCATTTATCTTACATACAGGTCACACGAAAAGTTTTGTATGGCAAGACACCACTATTATGTCCTCAAAAGAAGCACATCGGGAAGGTCTATCCACCGGTTTAAAGAACCCAACGGGAAAAGGAAGGCGGCTTATCATTGGTCATATTGGTATGTTCTTGATTTACTTGAATTTGCTTTTAATATATTTTGTTGACTGTCCTCACCGTTTGTTAATACAAATGAATACCCATTAATTTGCCATTTATTAATAATAATTAAGTAATGTTATTGTATTTGAAATTAACACACGCAAAGCGAACTAAAAGTTATAAATGTGGTTGTTACTTTATTATAGAACTTGTTGTTACTTTATTATATTACCTTGGTCCTAAAGTTAAATTATACAGGGGGTACGGAAATATTTACTTGTATTAATTATTTTACAGGATCAAATGAAGGATTTTTACCGGATGCTGCATTAATATTTGATGCAAAGAAAGGTGCTGGAGATTACCACTCAGTCTTGTGTTGCTCATGCAATTAAAGAGGAGGAAAAGTTTTGCCAACTCAATGGCATAATGGATTTATTATTAACGTCGGTGAAACTTCTTCATCTTCATCATCTGATGACAGTGACTAAATTAAATGATGAAGAGGAAGAAGTTTCACCGACGTATTGTGTGTTGTAAGTTGTTATTTTAAATAAAGTTAGTAAAATGTCTTTTATTTCCTTTAATCTTAATTAAATCTAAATCATAGTGTGATAATTCGTGATCGTGATCGTGTGAGGTTGTTTCATGTTGTAATTTTGTATTAAGTGATGAAGATATTATTAATTTAAAAGTGACTTTTTATTTCGTTTATTTAGTATTTAGTACCTACTTATAAAGTATAAAGTTTTAACTTAACTTTGAAATAAAATGTTTTGCACTTCTGCTTCTACGAGCCTCTTTTTTCTAATGCTATAATAAATGGAGTATAGTTGGGTCGAAACCCTGGTTGCGCCCGCGCCGTAGTAAGTCATTTAGATTCATCAACCGATTAGTTACGCTCCGGTTGATTCGCAACGAGTGTTTGTCAGTTTGTCACGGTTCCTCGGGTTAAAGGTTAATGGATTATTGTCAAATTCTCAATTTAGAATGCGTGGATTATGTTTCGATTAGAGTTGCTTTAATACGAAGAAATTTTGGGTTAGGTAGATACATTCTTCATTATTTAGAAATCCTCTTCAAATTCTTTTAGTGAATAGATAAGTCAGTCAATAGGAACCCAGTAGTAGACTTTTTCGATCTCGATGAAAGGGCCTTCCTCGCCCTTATATTCTTAACATTATGATCTATCCGTCAAATTTTAACGCAAACGAAATAGTTACGTTTACTCTCCTGCAAACTTACACTCCATCCTCGCTCACCTACAGAAGCTGAGCAAACATCATCGCAAATATCCTACTGCGCGTGAGCATTACATAACGTTATGTATTTGTGTAAACTCTTGAAATTGAAAGGCGTCTGCCATTTAATGTAGGTACCATCACTTGCAAGTGACGAAATAAAGTAGGTATTTCAGTTACTTTTACGGTAAATGTTATAGCAAATAATCTTGTGGACTTGTGGAGCTTTCTCAATGCGTATGATAGTTTTGTAATATTGTATTCATATTCAATGTAATGTTTAATTAAAGGCACATAAGTGGCGATTATTGGTGAAGTGAGGTGATCGTAAAAACCTTGCAAAATGGGTTTTAATAATAATATAATTAAGTTAGGCAAGTTTATACTTTATTGCACACCGATCGTCCAACAAATCTCAAGAACGAGAGATCGAAGATCCATACATAGGTACATACAAATAAATAAAATTGACTGTTTTTAATGTCATAATTAACTAAATGCATTCGAAATATAAACAGTACATATAACAAAAAAACTATTTTTAATTTTTTTGTCTCGGTCTATGTCTATTTGTTCCGGCTAATCTCCGAAACGACTGGACCGACTTTGATGGGATTTTCACTGGCAGATAGCTGGGGCCTTTGTCTACTAATTTATAAACGTCACAATGGTGTCATAATGGCTAGTTTTTGACAGTTTTTGTATGGCAAATCTGTCCAAAACTAACCATTATGACACCATTGTGACATTTATAAAATAGTAGACTTAGGCCCCTGATGTTATGTTAGGCTACTTTCATTTTAGAAAAATAATTAAGGGGTAAAGTCGCGGGCAGTAGCTATATACCTAGTTTATAACATATCTATATTTACCTACTTACGTACTTAGATTAAAGTTAAGAAGAGGTTGGTACCTATCTATTTATGTGGGTAGGGATCATCTTGTTTAAAATTGCCCGATCCTACACTGCTTGTTGCATAAACATTTCAACTGTTTCTACTTAAATAATTTTTAGTAGAGGGGCGTGAACTCTTAAATTAAACCATCTTTACCTCTTCCAAAGGTTATTAGGACCAAAATCTAAGTACTTAAATAAATGGTCCACCAAATAAACTCAGATAAAAACGTTGTCAAAGTAAGCCACTGCACTTAATACAGATCCTATTCTACTTTATTTCCTCAATCCAACCTGTCAGTTAACTCCAATAAATCAGATCTTTCTACTTTCCTAAACATCATCATAACGTAACCATAATTTTCGCGTAATGGCTTCCTAGTCGACCACTAATCGTAGTTTGTTGTTCATACTACTTCTAGGGTGCGTACACACTTGCGTGCAAGACTTGCGTGCTGTCACTAACTTGCAACACGCATTTTTAGACACGCAAGGTGCCTGTGAGTATTCTTACGTGTGTTACAGTACCTGCATTTTATTTACTTGTACTCTTAGTACTTTTCTTCGTCATTTGACTGTAGGTAAATTGAAGATAAGATTATGCCTAAAGTGGTATTTTAAACACCTTGTCGGCGAATTCTTGAACATGTTGGTGGAATTTGTAGGTTTTGCTATAACTACTTAGCTTGGCATTGCGCATATGGTTCTTATCTAACGGTACTCTGAGGTGCTAAGCAGTTTGATAATCAAGCCTCATCGTCACTTATTGCTAGACCAGAAATTGACGTTTCGTCGAAACAGATAACTATACTTACGCATAAAGATGTTCATTTTGCAAGTTGCATCTCAACAGAACACCGTCGCATTAAAAGCCACAAGTTGGTGAGAACTCGCGCATTTGCCAATGTATAATCACCCTTACTTGAAGTCTGACATTTGTGGCAATTCGCCAGGTCGTGGGAATGGGAGGGATGGGAAAAAATGTGGCGAACATAATTGTGTGGTGATCTTGTTTACATGGGGCTAGAGGGAAGCGGGTTAGTTCAGTAATGTTGGCAAGTAACCTGTAGTTAGTTGATTAGTGAGTGCAGCTTCATGGGAAATAGTTTTGTTTGATTAGATTCATTTTGTAAAAGTTGCCGCTCTTGTTTGGCTGGTTTACCTCTGTTTCAGGGTTTTTAGTATAAATGGCGATGGAAATATCGTGTTTTCGTTTGGTCATGTCCTTTAATGTCAAAAAAAGGAAAGTATTAAAAACTGTCCCATGTCCCGTATTTGACTTGTCAAACCTCTTCAGTCCTTTATGTCCTGTCCATACAATTTCATACTGACTGATACTGAAAATAAAAATAACGTAACATAAAATCACGACATTCTCTAATGGGTTAGGCAGAGGTGCACCTATATTTACCCACATTTCGCCAGTTATGTTCAAGTCCCATCTAAATGGGGGCGAGCCTATTGGCATCAACCGGGCACAAATCCAAACTGCGGGCTGCTACTGAGAAATTCCAGATGGAAAAACCCAATAACACTGCCTGACGCGGGAATCGAACCCATGATCTCATGCTCAGTAGTAGCGCTTGCGACCACAAGACCCACGAAGCAGTCCCGAGGTTTTTAAACGTATAGCGTGTATTAACGTTATTCCTGTCACTGTCGTACAACTGTTAACCCACAAGTGCAAGATAGAGACAAGAACAAATGTCTAGGTCAAAACACGAACTAAATAACGTTTATAGATCTCGGCCTTAGCAGGTCTAAGAATGGGAGAAAAAGAATCAAACCTGTCTATATTGTTACAATACTGTGTACAATAAAACTGTTTTTTTTTCGAAAATTACGACCATTTTTCATAAATAAAGATACAAATGTATCAGTAATGATTATTATTCAAATCTAATAAAGATTATTATCATACTGTGAGAAAGTTTAATTC
This sequence comes from Eupsilia transversa, assembly GCA_914767815.1. Taxonomy (NCBI): domain Eukaryota; kingdom Metazoa; phylum Arthropoda; class Insecta; order Lepidoptera; family Noctuidae; genus Eupsilia; species Eupsilia transversa. The sequence goes on from OU611889.1 coordinate 2,262,773, forward strand.
AAATTAATTCACAAAACCTATCAGAATCGGCCACACTGACACAATGGCTTCTTCATCAGGAACTGATTAATACTTGCAACCATTCATTGTTATAAACGATGATAACTTCCTTACTTTTTGTGAATTTGTATGTCGATTTAAGGTAAGAATGTTGTTCCGCTTGTTCTTCTAAGTTTTGATTTCCGTTGATAATGATTTGCATCTCTTTTCCGGTTTTGACTTATTATTCATCCAGGTTCATCTTCAATACTTATTATAATTATGTGCATTACGTTCACTATTCTACAGTTCGATTCAAACGTAATGGCGGTTCGGAAGTTAGCTACTCGCTGCGCAGTACCCCACCCCTCACCCCCGCTGACACATGAAATTGTTACTGCGCAGTGACTCGCCTTATGTTCCGAGCCACCATTAAGTTTGAATCGAACTGTATTTAGGCTCGTTCACATCGGCGCGACTTGTCGCGCGACGCGACACCGGCAATTGTTCAATCGTGAAGTTTTATTACAAATTGTATTGTTAAAGTCGCGCCGGTGTGAACGAACCTTTAGTCGTGAGTTTTTGAATACTGAATGAGACACGATACTCCCGGGAGGATATGGGCAGCTATGGCTAGAGGTTACTGGCCATTTGCTGTAACTGCTCAGTTCAAATGACAAATGAGAAAAAACATGAAACACGTTATTTTTCATATTTTTTATTACTATACTATAGAGATTTATTCAATTCATAGATATAAAAATATTCCGCCAACGCTATTTCTTTCACAAACACGCGTCCGTACCAGAATCATTCCAGATCTGTATCACATTAGGCTGTCTGTTCTAACATCAAAGGATACGACAGGTCAGTTACTCAGCTGGCCGGTGTCAATGTACCGCGTCGTACAAGATTCCGGTGCCTTTGACTACAGTCACGGTAATTTTGACGCCCATCTACGTTCGGGTCTGGGTCAAGTGATGAGCAAATGGCGGGTGTCTTATTTCCTTTTTTCACCAAAGTTTCACCCGCAGAAGTCCAGATCCCGTGGGGATATCGGGATAAAAACTATCCTATCTCCTGACCCAGGTCATGGTCTATCCATGTGCTAAATTTCATCCAAATCCGTTCAGCCGTTTTAGCGTGAAAGCGAAACAAACAAGCGAAAATACAAAAAATCTAATGTTTTCTCTTTATAATATTAATAATAATTTATATACAGGAGAATCAAAGGACACGCTGCTGACCCCAAATAAATTGGAATAGGATGATAAAGAGGACAGAAAGAAAGGTCAAGTTCTAGAGTAGTTAATAAGTCATATTATTTGTTCAAAATATTTGTGGACTTTTTTCAAAATATTCGGCTACATGAATCTCTATAAGAATGCTATTATGAAAAGTTAACTTTGTATTGGAACGTTTAACTTCTTCTTTTGGTGCCTCTCCAATTAATGAAGGAAGGCTTAACTAAATAACCTTTAAACTCAATCTGTTACATTCATGTTGGTTTGAGTGACTTTGATAGGGGCAGGTTGCATGCATACTGATATCAATCAGAATTATAAGTATATTATATCTGAAGGTGCACATGAAGTAATACTATACCTATAGATACTCTATTTATTTTATTTAGAATATTTTGTTATTTTTGTTATTGTGTAATATTGTTGAAATAACTGTACTTTAGAGTATTTTTTTTAATGTAATTGGTAAATATATTACATTGCTTTGTATTTATCGTGAAATAACGGAGTTATAACGAAAGAGTGATAACCATTATTTGACAAATATTATAATAAATAATATGATACGGAGATGGCGGGCGATAAAGATGAATGGAAGAAAGAGATGGACTCCATGTAAAATACCTACATTTATTTAACACAGACTAAAAGGCACACAATGTAACATAGCAGACAAAAAAGATAAAAATAAAACAAATAAAAAGGTGTAAAGTAAGAAGTAAGAAAGGTAGGGGAGTGTGCCTCACGGCTGCGCCAATAAGGGCCAGGAGGGTTTCATACCCGCTATGTCTTATAATTTAAAAGAACAAAGCAGTATTTATGCGATAACAGTATATATACATAAATTAATGCGATGGGCATTCGCATTAATTCCATTACATTATCTCTATCGCATAATCTTTAGAACGTTTTAAAAGTGAATGATAATCAAATCATAAGTCACGAAAATGAAAGTAAAGTTTATACTTATGATAGTTATATGGTGTTTTGTTTGGTGTAATTGAAATTGATGAGCGGTGTCATGGGAAAGGCTGATGTAACAAGAGAGAAAAAAAAAGAAATGATGGATATAGACGAATGATGCGAGCAAAAAGGTGAAATTATTTTAGGCAAAGTTTATTAGCATGAGGTCCTGGGTTCGATTCCCAGGTCGGGCAAAGCGTTATTGGGATTTTCTATCTCGAATTTCTCAGTAGTTGCCCGGTGTCTGGATTTGTGCCCGGTTTATGGCAATAGGCTCGCTCCCCTATTCTATGCGACTTAAACTTAACTGACTAAATGTGGGTGTACTAAGGTACACCGCTGCCCAACTCTACGGGGAAACAATGCGTGATGTTATGATGATGTGAAAGTTTATTAAGGCAACGAGATAGACATTATCTTGTTTACAATAATAATTGTTGAAGATTGACCTGCAGAGTCTAATTTTATGCTGTTTAGTAACAGAATTAAAATCGCATGTTTCTCGTAAATGTGTGAACTGGGCTATTTAATGCAAAAAGATTTTTGCAAATCCAACTGATATTTCCGGAGATTACCCCCTAAATACAAACCTCTTTATAATATTAGTATACATAGATCTAATAAGTAGTATGAAATATGAATGCCAACTACAGACAAGGTTACATCAAAGATGGCCACGAAACTCCAAGAAATAATTAAAATAATAATTTAATAACCTTATCAAGATAAGCTGCATTCATCATTCACAAAAGCATTCAATATTCCAGCATCAAAACAGTTGACCATCACACATAACTCACAATGGACCGACCAAAAGATTTGATTGACTAGTACATAAATCGATTGTTGTTTGATTGACGGCTCGACGTGTTAATCACACGTTTTGAAGTGACCGTGACGCATGACGTAATTACTGTTACGTCATTGAGAGAAAAGTGTGGTAATTATTATAATTACTTTCTTTTATTGTTACTGTTGTGTGGGATGTGGTAAATTAAAGTGTGGGTGATAGGGATAGAAGTTAATTGTGATAATATTACTGTCTTAATTGAGGTAAATTGTCGCTGTAGGGGTCGCTTTGTGAGTACCTACATGGTGTTGTTGTTTAGGAAAGATATACATATAGGTATGTTAATTGCGGATATGAAAATAAATTATATGCCGCTTTAAATTAGGCAGCTAAAATTCTAGCTAATTACTAGACAGGCCCCAGCCTAGAGGAAAACAAGACACGACACGCCTAATATGCCTGCCTTATTTTGAACTTACCAACTTCAATCAATCAATTTGCATAACCGAAAAGTTTAGGCAGATTTGGTGCGGTGCAGCTGAGTACCAGTACGTATTTTACATGGAGTGACTGCCTATCTGACCTCCACAACCCAGTAACTGAGTAACACAATACCCCATAGTGAGACTGAACAATTAAAAACTAGTTTTATAAAAGTTAGATCAACGATTGCAAATATCAGTAATGTTTCTTAGGCTTAACCTTCTTTCTATACTCTGTGGGCTTAACTAACACTAACACAAATTAAATTGCACAGTAATTAGTCTATTATATTAGCAATCTCTTGCACTTTCATCTTATTACTGCAATTAATTATTATCTTTGACATCAATTGTTATTGTTCTTGCAACAGCCTACGAAGTCTCATTGTAAAGAAAATGTCATCTTGTTTTACGTTCATCTCTACTATAATTCGAATACAATTATGCATCTTCAGAACAAAAAACGCAATGAAAATTGAACATAATGGTATCATCTGACAATATCTTAAGAATAATGACATCATGAGTTACTGCACCTTAGCAGTTACATCGATTCATTTGCATACGTTGCCAGAGCAAAAAAACTGAATTTCAAATCGGTGTTGCCAACAATAAACATTCTATCTTCATCGTGAGAATTAAAAAAAAACAATAGATCCGATTACCTCATGTTTCGAGATACACTTTCATTTCAATCTGTGTTCTTTAAATTAATGGAATAAGGTTGAAATTAGCAAATAAGTATTGTAATGGGATATTCTAACGAGAATATTATGGTAAATACATTTCACATAAAGATGTTATGGAAATATCATGGGGTTTTTATCGTATCTTGTAAAGTCAGCTTCAACATAAATGTTACGTAAAGTGGCTAGCTGGCCAATTAAACTATAGTTTTTATTGGCCCACGCTGTGCTGTTTATTTTGAGGGCAAAGGTCTCATATTAATTAATCAGGGTTTTCTGAAATAACGTTAACTAGGTGGCAGCACTGAGACGTCAGGTCCGGGCAGCTGTCAAAAGTTCAAAACCTATATTTTATTTACTTCTTAGCATGGTGGCGCCATCTGGTGGTGTGAATTTTCATGAAAACAGATTAAACTAATGTCTGACTTACTCCGGTCCTTCGATACGAATGCTCACTGACCAAGGCAACCCAATTTTTTTTTAACGTTGTCAAAAAAAACTTAGCCGTCCTACATTTAAATATGATTTGTTTCCTCCCCTCCTCTGCCGAATCCCCGTCCTTCTGCATTTGGCAACTATTTCTGTTCAAAAGGCAACAAAGGTGCTATTCTGTAAAAATTCAGCGTCAAAATTTTGCTGAAGTGAGCATGGGGTGAACAGCTGTCATCCGTCATCATCAGTCTGACAGTTCTGTCCTATTTTGATACGAACTTCTAATTTTTAAAACATTTTAAGTTCACGGCCTTCTAAACAATTTTCGTAGAAAGGTGCCAACAACCTGTCCTCCTAACTAACCAAGTAGGCAGTATCAATAAAAGCCAGCACATTAGGGTCTACGTGACTGCCACCACTAATACTGCAGGTGTTGTGGTTTGCATAGTAATGGCCCACTATGGGTGATAGACCATCGTTTACACGTATGTCCATCACAATTTCGCCCATCTCTCTTTGACTTTCTCGACAGTTCATTTGTTTTTCCTTGGTTTTCCAATAGAAAATTCAGCATTAACATCAACTAGGAAATGCTCATTGATAGTCTCAACTTGTCTCTTTTGAATGCAAAAATGTTTAAGAGAAGAAAAGAATTTCAATAACTTGCAAAAGACAATCATTTGTTGTTACTGAAATGACAGGGAATAAAAATGTATGGAAGAAAAAAACATGATGAACGATCGCCAAATAAATATGGAAAGGATGATCACAGAGACCTCAACAGAAAACTTTTACTAAGGGAAAAAGGCGTTCACTTTGCTTTGTGGTTTCTCTCAATCTTCCAAACACACACAACACGATTTTCAACACGTATGGATTAACTTACAAAAGGACCACAAAACGAAATTCGTCAAAGGCGTAATGTAAATACCTAGTCTAATCGTTGTCGCCACTTAAACAGCCTTTAACAAAACCCATTCACGTTTGCGGTAGCGTATATCTACCGAAACTATACGAAGATCAAGTTCACGACACTTTCTCCACGGTGGGAGGCGCCATGTTTTATTTATCAATACGGACGAATAATGAGCTCCTACGCATTCACTGTGCGAGTAGCGAGTACATCCGCAACAGGACTAGGTTATATTGATGGCGGAGAGGGGAAAAAAGAAAGAAAAATAGGTTTAATTATCACAGACACACGTGCATACAGAAAGATGGGTAATCAGAAAAATATAAGGATCTACAATTAAGTAATCACGAGCATAAAACAGACATAGTCGGCAGCTGCACCATGACTGTGACCAGAAGGCTTTCGCTCAGCATGATGCTGTGCTATGGGGTACCCACAGCACAACGCTGATTTTCAGTGGTCACCCGAAAGAGTGGTTTTAACTGGTGTTAAATGTTTTGTGGTCGACACATGAAAGACAAGAGAAGAAAACTTGGAAATGAAACTTGTATAATCAGAATCATTTAATTCGCTTTTGAACTGAACTGATTGATTGATTGACTGATTGATTCATTTTCATTTCACTTTCAAATATCTGTATTTAACATCGGAACAATATTAACAAAATGCACTTAATCTTAGCTACTCATTATAATTAAAACACTTTATGAGGCTAGCGATTTACCTTTTAAAGCAAAAAGTGTTTTTTTTTTTTTTACTTTTAGCAACATAAACATAACACAATAATAATGGATACATAATGACAGTTTCGCAAATCATTTAGCTAGTTATCATTTACTGATTGCATGTAGGTATGACAAAAAATATTTTAAAGTAAATTAACTGATCGCACGGTGTACGTATGTAAATATTAGCAACCGTCCGACCAGTCAATGATACTGTCGCTTCAATACACAGCTATACCACTGTTAAATATCATGATATCAGTAATAATAAACTGTTTTCGCTTGCGGTGTAACCTAGCCTTTATGTAGCGATTGTTCAGAGCAGGTTTAGTGAAGATAAATTATCGTTTAGACTCACTCTCGTTAGTATAACATTTGACAGCTCAATTTTACTCTCTATACACTCTGCTAGACGGGCAGCGAAATGTAATATCCGAGTCTGAATATTGAGTAGTTTTACGTAACTTGCGAGCTCGTGGCTAAGTAATAACAGCTGCACGGGTCGATCCATCAGGTTAAGCTACGCTTGCCGAGGTTGGTCCGTGGATGGGTGACCATCTATATATACCGAGATTCCTCCGTGCCTCGGAAAGCAAGTTAAGCCGTTGGTGCCGGCTGTCATTCGTGGATCTTGACAGTCGTTACGAGTCGTCAGAAACTTGAAAGTCTGACAACCAGTCTTACATAAGGGTATCGTATTACCCAATTACTGGGTTGTGGAGGTCAGATAGGCAGTCGCTCCATGTAAAATACTGGTATTCAGCTGTATCCGGTTAGACTGGATGCGGACCCCAACATAGTTGGGAAAAGGCTAAGCAGATTGACACTCTGCTAGACGGGCAGCGAAATGTAATATATACGAGTCTGAATATTGAGTAGTTTTACGTAACTTTACTATTACGGTTGAAGCATAAACCAATATATTAGTTATTGATTTAGGTACTTAAGTGATTTTTTAACCATTTAGCAATCGGACAACAATGCTAAATAGTCATAGGTTATAAGTATTATCGGTAGAAAAAGTGTTTTTTAAATCTATTTTGATTATTTAGTCAGTGATTGATAAGTCTGTCAGTGTTGCCTTTGTAATACATTAGAATACCTTCTTGGAACGCAATTTGAATTTTTGAGCTGTATAATATTCCCTTTGCCTTATACCTATAGGGTAGACCCTAACAAAGTTTCAGAAGTTTTCGAAGAGGGAACTGTATTTCCGATCCTCAAAATTTTACGTCAGTAAAAAGAGAGTCAGAGAAGAGATTCTGTGCTGTTTTAAGCCTCGTGCAGACTAGCGCGACGTGACTGTAACAATACAATTTCTAATAAAACTTCACGGTAGAACAATTACCGGTGTAGCGTAGCGCCAGCCTGCACGAGGCTTTATGAGCAACAGGATCTATTAAAATAACATCACGGGAATTACTCGGTTCTTGATACCTGCCTAAAATCTAGGCCATCCTAATAATAGGATTCCATTGAACTTTGTCAAAATTACGAACGGAAATATACTAGGTTTTACGTAATGAGTAGAAGCTTTCTAGAAACACTGTAACGATGTTAAACTGGATTTCTTTAATTAAGTAGATTCGACATAATAGGTACATTGCGGAAACGAATATTTACAATGAAGTTAGAAAGTATGAGATAATCTGTTAATATCTGCTGTGCAATCCAGATATTTATCTTATTTATTAAAGTAAATCGTTTTTAGCTTAGGAGTTATTGGAAGTAAATTCTGTACCTAGTTGTGCAGAATTTAACGAATCCCTTGAGACCTCTGAGATTAGTCTGACCTATTTTAACTTTTTTATTTATTTTATTTACTTAATTTTCCCAGACAAAAAGCATTATTTCCAAAATAAAATAAAAATCAACCTTCTTTGACGCGACAAAATGTTCAAGCTCAAGGCCACAGCAACTTAGAGCAGTAGGTCAATGCATTGTAGCTATACGGCTGTCACTGATATACTTCCATTGTACAATAGATCACGTTGTCACATCGTCGTCATTTCTGAATTTACTTCTTCACTTACTATAAGAAAATAAATTTATTCTATTATTCTATTCTATTATCACCTTCACAAAATATTGTAGGTAGGTATGAAATGTTTAATAAATAATCATCATAACTGTTATATCAAAACTAACTACAAACTGAAAGATGACATGGCCATTTTTAATTAATGATGGTTATATTATTTTGTATGTTGTAGTTGATTTTTTTATTTACAGCGAAGTATTATTCGTTATGAAGTATTTGTCATTGCACGTGTAATGACAAATTGTCAAAGTAATGTATTTATCACTTCGGGCGGTGTATAGATATTTTTCCTTACTTTAATGTCTCATCAATATCAGTGGCAAAAAATAACAATTTTCCTCTATCACGGAAAACATAGCGCGGAAATGAACAAAGTGTTCAATTTCAAGGCCACAGCAAACAGTAATGGAGCAGTAGGTCAATGCATTGTATCGATCGCTACGGCTGTCACCGATCCACTTCGTACCGCACAATAGATCACGTAGTATAGTAAAAGTATAGTGACTATCAAAATGTTCGCGTATCGACCGTTAAATTGAGAATCGAATAGCTGTCAACTGTCAAATTGACGTTTATTGTGAAGTCGAGAGTTTATTTCTGACAGTAATGGGAGCAGACAGGTGTTACTTGCAATGTGTATGTGTGTACATTATGTTATTAATGGTTCAGTTGATCAGTTACACCGAAATTACATGTAGTGGTGATACAGAGGTATGCGACCATCGGGATCACATAACTCTCTAAGTATAGACAGGACAGAAATTAATTGCTAGTAACATAATGCTGACAAAATGAATACCTTGAAAAAGAGTATGAAAAATATCCCAATTTTAATAACTAGAGATGCCCCTAATAGCTTGTATTTCGTATAGTTGACTTCAAGTAAGCCAGCTTTAGCGAATACTGCCAGATAAAATAATCGAGTGCTTGGTATAGAACAAACTTGGTACAAAAACAGCTGACGACTCTGCCAGCCCTTCAAGTCAATCAGCGTTAAGTTAAAGACAGAATAAATTTCGCATGCACACCCATCATTGAAGTACCAAAAGTGAATGCAAATGCACGCGTTATGACGAAAGATGATCGGCTTTCTAACGAGCTGCGCGTACGCATCCACACTTGATACTTACTTGTGACAGTTGTATAGAGAATCTAAAAGGTTCAATTGGTGTGAGAACTAATTATTTATCTTATATCACTTCAATATATGCTTCATAATAAATGCTAATAGACTTAAAATAATAATATTAGTATGTACATGTGTTACATTGTGTGTCTTTTAGTCTGTGCTAAATAAATGTTCTTTCTTTCTTTCTTTCTTTACATGTATATAAAAAATGGGAGGGGAAAGAATCATAAGGCATCGAAGAATTCGTCCGCGTTGCTGTCAACAGGAAAGGTGAGAAGCAATAAAATTGAAGTTCTGCTGCTTATCCTCTAAATGTAAGGCATGGTGTAGTTCGAACTGGGGCAGATATTTTGTTGAGCCATGATCTTCAACATAGGAACTGATCCAAGAAAAAAGAAGGCACCAATGTGGTATCAGTGATCCATCTGTTAATCAATCACAAGAGTAAAGACGTAAACTATGATGTTATTGTTTAAGATCCTCAAGGTTCAAAGTTCAAAACCAGCAAAAATGTAGAAAAGTATAAGATAAAATTGCTGATATCCAAAATTAGGGTGAGCTTATATTTTGTTATACTCTATAGGGTTTTTTTTTAAATCTTTTCACTATAAAATTCCGTCAGAAGATCCCTTCTTCAACAAAACCTTCTATCACCGCCAGTCTGACTATATTTCTGCCTACATTGCAGATATTTTGAGCCGCAAGTGATATTGCAGACATAACGGTGGGCAGCACCGGTCTGGCGGGAATGTAGAAAGCTGGGCAGCGTGCGCCGGCGCATCGTAATCGAGCTGTTTCGGTGATCGCTGTGCTCTCTACAATATTGCGTTCGAAGGGAAGGCAGTAATTGATAACTATGTTGTAAGTTTAGACTTAGTGATTTAGTCGTGAAATGGCTATTGCAACTTTGCAAAAAGGCCTATTTCATAATAGTCTAGTTTAGAAAATAATGTGTTCGCAACGCCACATAATTTCTATCAATATCGAGAAAAACGCTTTTTATTCTTGCGTAAATGTTAGGTATTTATACTCGTGACTATATTTTGGCGTCACTTTTCTCGCCAGATTGTTTTGGTGTTCCTTCGATGCCATGTGTGATGTGATGATATGTGTGCTGCCATTGTATCTGACACAATTTATCAAATATTTTTGCCGTCATAATAGTAATGGATGACTCATGAAGTCATGACACTCGATATTATTGCCGAGCTCTGCATAGTAATATATTTATGCTCGTTACTCCCACATTTGGCCAGTATTTTTAAGTCCCATGAAATTGGGAGTAGACTTATTGCCATCAACCAGGCACAAATCCAGACTCCAGGCTGTGTATGACTGCGGCTGATTTTTTTTTTTAATTATTCAAACACACTCAGCAAAATGCATACGGAAACGACATGTTATAATTTGCGTCATAATTTAATCGCCTTGGGTTCTGATCTTAGGAGAGGCCTCTGTCCAGCAGTGGGATAGGCCGAGTAGATTGATTGACAGATACGTCAGTTTAGATATAGTTTATGCGCAAACGACGTCAGTTTTCGATCGCTAAATCTTATGACGTCTAAAACTGGTTGCTTATTAGAAAGCGTCCTGTCGGTTTAGTAATCGGCTTGTCTAGTTTTACATGGGCTGTTGTTTGCCTCAAGCCTTTGTACGATCCCCATTAACATAATTATTATAATATTATGTAAATAAATCCATAATACTCGTATCGTAGCGTTCTTAAAATAATAGTAATAATCAGGTGCTTGAACCAGAAAGCAGAAATCAGGTACTTCTGGACACGGCGCGTATTGTTAGGAGGTTCCTCTCCCAGGAGCTCTGACCAACGGTAGCTTGGACCCTGTTCCCGATACCGGTGGACTACTATTTTATATTATATATTATTTGTAAATGTTTTTATTTTTGTATTTTTATAAAAATATTTTAAAATGTAAATTATATGGTTATGAAATAAAGAATAAAAAAGGTATTATGTAATTTTATTTTTAAAAGGGACCGGAATAAGGGCATCAAAAATTGGTCCGCTTCGATGTCAATAGGAAAAGTGCCTAAACGGTGCCAATGCTGTCAAAATTGCCACGTTGTATGGCAATGCTGTTTCTTTGGCCAAAAAATTGTCTCGACTCTTCAATTGACCAAAGTCATGAAACATGTACTTATAACGCTCACAGTACGCAAGTCAAGCAGCTCCCTAAAAGCAAACTGTACGACCGACCGACTGAAAAGCCATAAACTTGCTTTAATTAAGGGAGCTAATAAAAAAATTGGTAATTAACTTCAGCATCTGTTTTATTAATTTGATTATTAAAGAGATGCGTATTATTGTAGGTAAGTATAAATTATACTGAATATTTGATATTAAATGAGATTTTGTATGGCAGATGCCTAAAGATAAGACGAGCTGGACGAGTTACTACGCTAACTCTTAAAAATTGAACTTTTAATGTTTTTGATTCCTACGCTTACAAACCACACAACTTCCCAACAGAAGACGTTACTTATTCCTACCAACGACCCGCATAATAACAACATTACATAAGTTAAACCAGCAGTTTAACTTAACCACAGCGGATAAACCAACAGCAAATGCAGTTTCTCAGTTTTCACTAAAAACGGGTCTGCGTGAGAACCGAATGTCGTTCGAAGGATGCAATGACGACCAGTGTACTAGCAGTTAGTCTACATTGACACCGGACCATAATTAAGTAGCTCTACAGATTGATCGGTTTCACTTTAATAAGTATCACGTGCGCCCCGCGGTTTCACCCGCATAAGTCTCGGTTCCGTGGGAATATCGGGATAAAAAGTATCCTATATTCTAACCCAGGTCATGGTCTACACATGTGCCAAATTTCATCCAAATCCGTTCAGCTGTTTAAGCGTGGAAGCGTAACAAACAAACAAAATTACTTTCGCATTTATACTATAAGTTAGGATTAGGATTGACTTGATGGTAAGGAAGGTACACATAAGTAGTAAGTAGGTACAGGTTATTAAACTGGGATGAAGACTTTGGTTTTGGTCATAACTGACGCGTTATTTCCAGCCATTGTAACTCCAGTAAGTCAGAATCTAGTCAAGTCGAGACAATGTGAAGTTTTGCGAATCCAAGATTTATTGAATGGTCTTAAACAAGCAACGAAATCAAACAGATTTTTTTTTTGCTTATTTGGCCTGCTCTTGACGTGGATCTTGCCTGAGAAAAGTTTCAACTACTAATTCCACTTTACCTCAAATTAACATAACATAACATCACGCGTCTATTCCGCGAAGGGTTATGCAGAGGTGTAACTATAGTTCACCAAGATTTCGCCCTTAAATTATATAGGATACATAAAATAATAACTATACCATAGCGCAAATGGCAACAAGATATTGTGTAGTCTAAAATCGAAACCGCCACCCGCAGTGCAGAAACCAACCGTTCAGCCACCGATTAATAGAATTGTAGTTATAATAACTGTATTTCACAATAGACTGGAATATTAGATTATTTGTTGATCTAACAGACGACCTTGAAAAGTGAAGACGAATCGCAAGAAGATTGCTGACTACTGTTAACCGTATCGAATGCGGAATTTTTTAGTTACAACATTTAAAAGTTACAAAATCGTTGCGATTTTAGTAATCTGTTTTCGTATGTGTAACCTAGAAACAGTGAGATACAACAAATGGCGTAATAAATTAATTTCATCATTTTAATCATTTATTAATTTTTGTTTTCATTCAGTTGTGTCATAACTATCAACTATACTACTACTACTAGGTACACTAGATATTAAATTAAATAAATATTTCCTAATAACCGCTCGATTGCTTACGCAAAATAAAAATGCCGGCACTACATATTCTTTGGTAAATCAACACTTTTAAAATAACAAATCACATAGCATCACGCCTTGTTGCAACAAAGGGTTGGGCAGAGGTGTACCTACAATGGGGCGAGCCTATTCCCTTCAATCGGGCACAAATCCAGGCTCCAGGCTGCTACTGAGAAATTCTAGATAGAAAAACCCAATAACACTTTGCCCGACCTGGGAATCACACAACACTTTTAATATAGCCATTTCCATAAAAGCCATTACCCAAAGTAGCCCAAGTGGCCTTGTCGCAACCTCGTAAAAGGAAAAGTTTAATCAATATGCTGACTTTCTACGACGCCTATCGGAAGACGGCTCGTTTATCAAAATTGGTTCAGTGGTTTACGAGATCATTGCGAACTGACAATTAACGGCGGTACAGAGGAAATCGCTTATTTACTGGTGAAGTTACTTATTACTCGTTTACTTAACCTTGTAGTAGTTAATCCGCACACATGTAATTAGAAGGTATTACCTATCACACATTCTCTATCATTATCTCTTTACTTTTAATCGATTTAATTGCTAGCCGTTGACTCTAGTTGTTTATGTAGTACTAGCTTCCGCCCGCGGCTTCGCCCGCATTGTATGTCGATAAAAAGTATCCTATGTCCTTCCCCAGGGTCTAAAGTATTCCCGTACCAAATTTCATTAAAATCGGATCAGCCGTTTAAGCGTGATGCGCGATCAAATAAATAGACATACAGACAAAATTTCTAAAAACTGTTGGAACGTGTTCTGTTATCGATTCTAAGTATCCCTCGCAAAGTTTTTTTCGAATATCTTCCATGTACAGACTTTCGACCCTCTTCAGCTTTATTATAGGTAATTATAGATGTTGGTACCGGGGACCGAAAACCTTTATAAATTACGGTACAGGTATCGAAGAATTTTGGTTACTTCTACGACTAAGGTTACCGCTATCTGAGTAACCCAAGAAGAAGAAACTTGTTACCTCTTTTAGGTTACCGTTTTAATACCGGCTACACAACTAGCGATGCGCGTCCTTTGACGAATGCCGACGGCACGTGTACGATACAGCTAATTTTTATTTCGGTAACCGGTATTAATACTGGTTGTATTCAATAAAAACTAACTACGGTAACCTTTAAAAATAACTTAAAAAAATATAAATGTTGTCGAAAAATACCTGTATTGGTCATACCGGTGACGCATATTTTCCCCCAACTTGTTCTTTTTTGTTTTTGTATTCTTTCTTTGCGTTACGTATACCGCAAACAAACGTATTTTCTTTCTTTCTTTCTGTATACGCAGTTTAATTTATTGTCGTTCCCAGCTTGTTTTTTGTATAAGCTTTTCATTCATCCTCTCTAACGGTAGAAATACCCTTGAATACGGATCTTCTGACGTCAGAGGCTGGTTGATTAAGCCAGCAAGTCATCAGAGAGGATTACCATTATGAAAAAATCCAAGACCCAAAAGTAGGTACCTACTATAATTCCAAAATAAATATAGACATCAACAACTATTACATCGAATTTACATAACGTTATAACTAACATTAGAAACGTAATCAGTATAGGCATAGTTTTAAAAGAGCCATTATGATAATATGGGCATAGTTTTAAAAGAGCCTTATTATGTAATATTGTCCAAATGATCGTGTTCTATGTTGTTTATGGAGTTATTTATATGATGTAAGATATGTAATGGGAATATTATAGCTGCTCTTGGCGGTGCCATAAGTTCTGTGGAAAATGTAATGGTTATGTTAAAGGTTATGGCCGGAATTATGAGGTAATTTCTTTTTTTTTTTTGGTCTCTTAGTTGTTTAGCTGTCATTTAATAACCGGCCATGTGCAAGTTATGGTAATCAAGATTCAAATAAAATAATAAAATACCTATGTAATAATACTATAATATAAATACCCACTTCTTTTTTTTTTTCTTCTCTTTTTTTGACATACAGCCAGTCTTTTCATGTGCGCTTCATACATTTATTATCATGAAAGGAAATAATTGCGGCACAACTTTGTCACTTGCTAGAGTTGCAAGCTGACAAGTGGAAGTTATAAACTACGTTATGATGAATAGAGTTATACATTACCTACGTTATGATGACTACCAACATAATTTATTTTTCATTGTCTTGAAGATTTGAATATAAAACGAATATGCATTCAAACTCAAACCATTCCCTTACTACTGAGAATAGTGATGCGACTAATTTAAATATTTTATCGACAAAAACATCGCTTACGAAATAAAACTATACCTACTCGTATAACACAATTTACATTACACATACCAATGAAAAAGTAAACATCCAGTTTTGTCACCATAGGTATTCAACTTGTGGCGGCCTTCTAAGAACTTTCTAATTCTAATAAAAAACCATAAAACACGTGAGTTTATCATAGCTTTAGACTAGAGATAGTCGAATGAACATAAATAGCTTTATTATATCGATATACGATTGTGTTGAGTTTAGAGCATTATCGATAATTTTTATTTTTTATTGACATGTTAATGGAAAAAAAATACTAGTCTCGGACATGATAAAATATAGTAGGTACATAGAGGGCTTTCTCGTTTTCCATTTATATTGTACAATAGACTACTTCGTAAAGGTCTCCAATTAAACGAAGTTTTAATTTTTCAAGCAATAATGTAAACTTTGAACTCCATGAATTGAACAAATTATTTTTTTAAGTAGGAAACAAAGAAGAATTAAAGCTGTATTTATTAGCTAAGCTAAACCTGCTAATGTCATTTTAGATAACGGAAAACTTAGCGACATTACAACTTTATCGATACTTAAAATCCTACAAAACACAAATCACATCACTATCACTTGACATCTCTGGCATCCTTCCTTTTTTTAAAGCTGTTAAGATAAATCAGAGACATACGTTATGTCACGTAATTATTATTATGCATCTGTGGTGCAGCCTAACGACTGCAGCTACGCGAGTGACATAAAAAAGTTAAACGTCTTTTTTTATGGCGTTAAAAATGGATTACGTAAAAGAGATTGGTATGTTAAATGTGATAATATGGGACCACTTAAATGTTAAGTAAGAGAATACTTTAAATTAAATAATGTTTATCTCTTGTAGAGTTACTTTAAAGCCGCTTTTACACGTCTATTTTCCATCTATATTTTAAAACTAAATGGAGCATTTTCCTAAGTTCTACAAATAAAAAATACTGGTGATAAAAAATTTATGTGACGTATTTCTCCATTCATAAAAACAACACCGAACCGACAAAAAATAAACGAAAGTGAATCTTCAACTATTTGCGTTGCTCTTTAGCGATTTATGAAAAAGTAAAAGTTGTAATAACCATGATACTTAACGTTAAAGTTATACGGTTCATAATTGAATGGCAGTTTGGTGCCGAAATGGCAATTTTCTGTTACGTTGTATGTGTCAATTGTCGACACCTTCGAACTTTCACTGAAGGTCACACGAAAAGGCGTAGAGAAGACATTGCGAATAAAATTTTATTGTTTGTTTTACGTAATCTGTTGTACATGTTATAATTTAATTTGCGTTAATGGTATGTTTTTAGCGCTTTTAGAGATTTTAATTGCGGCTTATAAGTACCAATTAAAAGTTTTATATGGTTCATTTTATGATTGTTTATTGGAGAAATTATATCTGTTATCTAATGTTTTTTTAGCAGTTCTGTCTGACAGATGACATAACTGTATCGCCCAACTTATTTCTACTGCGCTGTCATTGTCAAATTGTTAATATAGACATTCTGTTGAATTGTACCTTAAATCCTTACTTATCATCTATTTAAATAAAAATAAATCCTTATTTTTCTTTCTTATTCTTTTTTTGTTGTGTTCGTTATTCTCTAGATAGGTAGTTGTAGGGTAGGTAGGTATTAGGTACCCCGTAAATAAGTACTTAGTGCTTCCGTGCGAAGCCGGGACAGACAGCTAGTACCTAATGTTAACATCGATAGAAGTCTCTAAAAAATGCACGGAGGAGCTCGTGGCTAAGTAATAACAGCCGCACGGGTCGATCCATCAGGTTAAGCTGCGCTTGCCGGGGTTGGTCCGTGGATGGGTGACCATCTTTAAATACCGAGACTCCTCCGTGCTTCGGAAAGCACGTTAAGCCGTTGGTCCCGGCTGTCATTCGTGGATCTTTGACAGTCGTTACGAGTCGTCAGAAGCCCGAAAGTCTGACAACGAGTCTTACCAAGGGGTATCGTATTACCCATTTAATGGGTTGTGGAGGTCAGATAGGCAGTCGCTCCATGTAAAATACTGGTATTCAGCTGCATCCGGTTAGACTGGAAGCCGACCCCAACATGATTGGGAAAAGGCTAGGCAGAATGATGAAATGAAGAAGTCTCTAAAAAACTAATTACTTATATAAATACATCAATGACTGGATTAAGACTGAAACTGTCGAAAATCCACCGACAAGCTTTATCACATTCCACTTTTTCATCGACTCACAACTTCGTACAAAAAACGCTTCAACACGATTGTTCCACATACTTATCGATAAACAATGGCGTCGTAATACAGTAATATCAGCTATTATCCAATTGGCTGAACAAATCTACTTATTAAGCGTACCATTGATTATACACGGCTGTTATTTACAGCGAGTGTCTGTTGTTTATTAATTAGGTTTTCATGGTTTGTTGGTCGCACGTTATGAGCAGAGGTTTTAGATAATCTGGCAAGTTAGGATAGGTTATGGTATGGATGGTACCTGGGAACGGGAGATAGGACTTTGTCCTGCACTAAGATTAGTCTATTATCATTCTGCTGGGGAGTTCGTTGCGCCACTTCTTCCCAGCTAAAGCACTTAAAAGTGGTGAAGGCCGGGCGTTTTAGGGGACTGTGTTATGAAATTTTGACGTTCAAAAAGTGCTGTTTCTCAGCCTAGTTTGAATAAATGACTTTTGATTGTTTTTATTTTGTATGAACTCTAATCTGAGCCATTTTGATATAATTCCATACAGGAATCGAATCTGTAACTCTTCGAGCAGCCTCCGAGCCACTGCTGAGAATTTCTTAATGAAACATCTGACTATCTCTGCCTGACCCGGGTACCGAACCCACTACTAGACGGTCAGCAAACTAATGACATTAGACCAATTTAGGAGTTACAAATGTATTTCAAAATATATATTTCAAGTTTGTAAAATCTTTAAAGATACCTTTGCGAGCTTTTACGCAATCCATCCAGGCTACTTGGCGGTAAAGATGACACATCGATACCGACCTCCTTTCGAACCAGGCATAGCAAATACTTGTCATACCAACATTACCATAAAATCAACCATATCATTGATTACGGTCATATTAAACGTTTTTATATACTTTTACCAATAACGGAAGTATTAGGCAATAGGTGAATAGTGATGTAACCCGTTTTACATTAGGAAGGAAATGTTTAAATGTATACTAAAATTTATACGGTGAAAGTTTGATCATTTACCAAATATTTTATAGCAACTGTTTTTATTGTGTTATTATGTTTATAGGGATTTTATGGTAAATACGAAAGGAATCTGAAATATGACTGCCTCGTTGGTTTAGTGGTCGCAAGCGCTACTGCTGAGCATGAGGTCCCGGCTTCGATTCTCAGGTCGGGCAAGGTGTTATTGGGGTTTTTCCATCTGGAATTTTACAGTAGCAGCCCGGGGTCTAGATTTGTGCCCGGTTGATGACGATATGCTCGCTCGTTTGCCCCCTATTACATGGAACTTAAACATAACTAGCGAAATGTGGGTGAACTATTGGTACACCTCTGCCTAACCCTTCAGGAAACAAGGCGTGATGTTATGTTATGTATCGAATACATTTTTTTTTTGTAAACCACAGTACAGGATTGGGCCAGGATCGTCACACAGTGGGTACCTGATGACGGGAGTCGTCGCCGGGGCAGGCCTAAAAAACGCTGGCGTGACGATTTAGACTCGTTCCTAACCGATTGGCCGGAGAAGGCACAACACAAGGAAGACTGGAAAAATATGGGGGAGACCTTTGCCCAGCAGTGGGACAATATAGGTTAAATAGAAACCACAGTACGTATTTATACTTCGTAAACATCTATTAAACAATGTAACAGCGAATCTATTTTCACGCCTCCCCCTTAAGACCTCGGCCAAATAGTTTTTGATATTCGGATAGCTCATGACCTACAGATGTGCCATAAAGCGGGTTGCAGCAAGTAATAAACAATCTAACACTCAAATATATTATATCTCAGTTGGTTGTGATCTTTTAACGGCATCTGTGGTCTAGTGGTTAGACCACCTGTCTCAGACCCAGAGGTCAGGGTTCGAATCCCAGGGGGGGCAACAATGTTAACAGCATTGTTGTGTTTCGGCAGTTAGAGATAAGATAGCCAGTTCCTCTGTGGTTTAGGTTTCCGGGTGAAGCTCGCTTCCACCTTCGGCCTGATCATCACTTACCATCAGGTCAGATTCAGGCGAAGAGAATCCCCTTCGTGGTTAAAAAAAAAAAAGATTAAGTATCCAAGAAGCCAGCACAATGAATAACCAACTTTCTGCTTTTGATTCAGCCAATAGGGACTTGTCATGAAGACTGTAAATGACTTAAGGAAACAACAGTTATCACTAATTAAAGTCGTAACAGTTATAAACATCTGGTTAATAGCTTTTTCTAATGTAAGTAATAATTTGATGATGGCCAAATAAGATTTTAAGTGAAAGTTCGCGGAGAAACCGAAAGGTATGCTCTCCGCAGCTAGAGGCGTATGATTTCGCCTTTATTTGTAAAAGATATAAGGGTGGAAATCCCATGAACAGCCTTAACCTTAAATCCCCCATTAATAAAAAAGGCCTCTAGTACATCTCGAGGACTTCATGGGGCTCTAAGTTTTAAAATATTTCAAAGTTCAACCTTTATTGGTAAAGGGGAGTGTTGACTGACCGACTGACTTACGAGTTGTAGGTCGTGGGTTTGAACCCAGGCACACGCTTTACTTTGTGTAAATAATTTCATCACCACTGCTCTCAAAACGGTGAAGGAAAGCATCGTTAGGAAACCGGCATGTCCTAAAACCAAAAATTCGAAAACATGCCAACCCGCACTGGGCCCGCGTGGTGGATTATAGCCCACTCCCTCTCGAAGAGAGGAGGCCTGTGTGTCAGCAGACAAAACCTCGAACTTTAGCAAAAGACTAAAACCGACATAAAGTACGCAAGATGATAAAACTGTCTTTAAAACTTAAATACTATTTAGAAAATCTCATACTAGCTACCAAAACCATGAACACACTAAAAAACAATCGACACCTCATTTGTCAAAATCGGATCAGTAGTTTTTGAGCTACGATCAAACATCCATACATACATAGGCCGTTAATCAACTCAAAACCCTACCTTTGCTACAACATAGTCTGGTAAAAGCGTGAAAGTAGTGGGTCTGTACATGTATTTAAGACAAGCCGACTTGTTCCAGAGCACGTGCTCGCAGTTGTCACGGTCCATTTCATGTAATGTCAAGGCTGACACCAGCCAACCGTGGAGTTCTGCACACCTTTGCTTACGTCACTACTTAGTTAGTTATACGTAATAGAAAAGTGTTGTGCCTCGTTGATCTAGTGGTCTAGTCATGAGGCCCAAGTCAAAGTGTTATTAGTTGTTCTATTTGGAATTTCTCAGTTAGGCTACGCGCAAACGAGCCACCGGCCTCAACCACCGGTGGCTGTCGCCTCTTGCTGCGGTGTTGAGTACTGCTGTAGCGGGTGGCCGCCACCGGCCACACATGTGTGACGAATCCATACACAACGTATGAAAAAGCATGTGAACTGCTCGTCGCTGGACTACTGATGTGGTCGGTGGCTCGTTTGCGCCGAGTCTTATTAAGAGCCCACCCAACCTCAGGTTTTTATCTCGCTCGCATCATACTACTCGCGGACTGAGTGCGAGCGAGACGAAAACAGGAACAAATCGGCAAAAGTTTAGGTAATTGCTGCAGTAGTTTGGACATAACGGCGGATCTTGCTAAGCAATTTGACGACATATAGGCCCTTAAGAGGGTATAGCAAATCCTTAAATTGTAAGATAAAAATCTTTAGGTAGATGCACATATTTGCACTTTTAATTTTAATTATAATTATGACCTACAAAGCTAAAAATATTTCAACATTGGATTGTAAAATGTCACCTTAAATTCGATTTTTGACAACCGAACCAGTTACAATTCCAAAGTAAAAGGGACGGTAATGACATACATACATTCACACAATGTACAGCGTGTTTAAATAATGTTTAAGGTTGTGGGAAGCAATTTTCATGTTATTATTAAGTTCCTAATACCTAGGTCCTAGAGAGAACTATTAGGTAAGTAAATGAGGCTTAGCTTTGGTTAATTTTTTTTCTTTTAAAATAAAAATGATGGCAGTGTTATTGCTCAAAAACATGATAACACGAAGCTATAATAAGATAAGTCTACCTGAACCAATTGTTTTTAAATGCCCGACTTAACCCTGATTCGCTACTAAAAATCTCAAAAAATACATTTTTTACAACCTGTATACTAACTGTACACACGTACAAATATCCGTATATACATTTGTATATTTATATACATACGTGCATGTCCTTGTATAGCGTTAGGTTAAGGCGGACAGGTTAATATGCTAGTTAATATTGCGAACATGTACAGTAGTGGAATTCACCAGATTTCACTAACATACTGCCCAATTTAAATCTACAGGATTTATATTTATATGCGGAAACGCATGCTTTGGTAATTTGATTATAATATGTACATAGCGAAGAAATGTTTGAAATGGGTATTTAAATATGTACAGTGGCCAGCACATCAAGCTACCCAAAACTGTCAAACTTTCCCAATCAAACTTGAACCTAATGCTTTAGCGATAAAGTTTAAAATCTACTAAAGAAATTTGACAGATTTTAGTAGCTTGATGTGCTGGCCACTGTACACAGCTTTGCTATGATTTTAAGATTAGAAAGGTGAAAAATAGCACTTCCTTAGTTTCGTACTAGTTTCAATATTTTTAATACCCACTTTTTATAAACCTATCACTGCATCACTCTTATAAATCAGTGTAAGTTATGAGTACACAAACATAACATAACATCACGCCTTGTTTCCCCGAAGGGTTGGGCAGATGTGTACCTAGCTATAGTACACCCACATTTCGCCAGATATGTTTAAGTTCCATGTAATAGGAGGCGAGCCTATTGCCATCACCGGGCACAAATCCAGACTCCGGGCTACTACTGAGAAAATCCCAATAACACTGCCCGACCTGGGAATCGAACCCAGGACCTCATGCTCAGCAGTAGCACTTGCGACCACTAGACCAACGAGGCAGTCCTTAGACCCAGAGGCTTAGTTAAGAGTAATTAGTTATTAAACATAACTAGCGAAATGTGGTTGTACTATAAGAAGGTACACCTCTGCTTAACTCTCCAAGGGAAACAGGTGTGAAGGTTATGTTATTTGGATAAATCCTTGTTCGAATCCCACATTCACGGTGCATAATCTCTTCCCATTTCCCGTTTCGACACCAAACCCTAACAAATATTTTCCTAACACATTTATCTGTCAAAATCTTTATTCAAATCTTTTACTACACTATCTTTTTCAACGCCTTACAAAACAAACTCCACGTCGTCGGACGAGTCGTCCCATTCACTGCAGCCAATCGTGCGTAACTTTCGACTCACGGTATCATATAGCACAGTTCAGTTCAGAAGTTTAAATCGTTTCAATAAACTACTAAATTAAAGAAGCGTCTTGGTTACAATTGTATGTCTTTTAGGGACAACTTCCTTAAAATAGTATTCTGTCTTACTGTTAAAAAAACTATAGTTTTGACATCTATTATACATTGTAACAGCGAATACATTTTCACGCCTCCCCCTTAAGACCTAGGTCATTTTTTTTTTTAATATTCGGATAGAAAGAGGTGCATAAAGATTATTTGTTAAAAATAAAAAAACCGCGAGCTTTCGCGGGTTAAAGCTAGTCTAGAAGAGCGTCTTAGTTAGAGCTGAAAACTTTCAGTTCCAATTAGTGCTAACTTAATACTATTTGTTACTTATATTTATTTATTTAAACTTCATATACAATAGCGGTGCATAAGCGGACTTGACAAAGACATGCCATAAAGCTTCTCTACCTGTCAATATATAAGTGATACTTGAACAACACTTTTGTGTTAAAATGGTATCTGATATTGGACCTTAGAACTCGCTATTTTCTTGATATTGTCTGTTTTGATACTTCTGGATCATTATTGTATTGTATTGTCTGTCACCGCTCGCCGGTCACGACTAGCACCTGTTAGTTCCTGCCGCTATGTCACTCAGGTAGTCTCATTTATGCGGATGATGGTGTCATTTCTTGTGACATTTTTTTACCCAAATAAAACTGTGTGAAACTTCGGTATAGTTTAATAGATATTTGGTTTTTGTATAGAGTTCTAAGTGAAAAGAAATTGAGATGTTAAGTATCTAGATAAAAATGGGCTTATAAGTTCGTTATTCCGATAGATAAATAAAATGTATCAAAGCATGACTTAGCTGATATTACTGCTTTACTAGTAAACTTAAAATATCTCATCAACGTTTTAACGCTATGTGAATAAACCATGATATTAATCATTTATTACTATTGCAATTTTCTGGATAAGTTACGCTTAAATTAAAACCATAAATATACAATTTAAGATAAAAGCCTCCTCCTAATCTATAATGAAACTGCAAATTATTCGCAATAAAACGTTACATTTATCACTTCACTAACTTTCATAATACGCCCCTAATAACACATTTTATTTTTACATGTATATTCTAGTATACATTTAATTTTAATTTGTATAATTTAGAATACATTTAAAAATGTTCTTAATGACGTTTATGTGCAATTATGATATAATTGTTTACTCTTAAATGAGTGATGTTAATTTGGAATTATACTTTCTCTGTTGTAATGTTACATCATTTGAATAGTTTGAACTTTGTAAAATGTGTGAGATTTTGTAATAAACTTCAGTTTATTTATTTATTACAATGTGACTTGAAAGGAGGATAATGTGCTGATATGTAATGTAAAATAATTAACGTTTGATTTAAAAAAGAAACATTATTTCATCAGGTCATTGTCATATCATTTATGTCAACTGATTCTATTTTATTATTGACCACTTGTGTTAGCGTAAAAAAATGCAGCATTTTTTTAGGGATGGGGCGAGAAGAAAATAATCTCGATAAGTTGTAGGAATTTCTCCTGATAAAACTCTATAACCACTTCACGCATGCGCGCTCGTTTCATCAATACTGCATTGTTTCGCGCGGAAATTTTGAATTTGACTAAATTAATAATTAATTTTGTTACTAAATAAACCTAAATTTTTAGCTTCGAGTCAGGGACGAGCGTGGGGCAGATGCCCCACCTTGCCCCACCGTGGGTTCACCAATGTTATTGACTAGACCCAATTACATTATTCATTACTGTTACCAACCACCAAAGACCTTGCCTTGATAATTATGATTAATATTATAATATTCATTTTGATAGCCTTAATAAACTTCTTATTAAGAATCATCAACATTTGCGCTAGATCATCCACAAGATATAGTTTCGTAACAAAGAGATGGTTACCGAAGCATTGCATACATCTGCCAACGACCTTGGCATTTCATTAATTAGGTATATGAAAAAATACATACAATCTAAACTTGGGGCAAAATTTAGCAACTTTCGCATATATTGCTTTACTTACTTTTACTTGTTTACGTTGTTCAAGGTCTCATGTTCGATTCCTTTGGTGAGCAATATTCATGAATGTTAAGTAGAATATTTTTAAAGTTACTTGAAAATGCAAGTGTGTGTTAAGCAATGCATTGTATAGGTTGATATTGATCCATATTCCTAAAAATGATAAAAGAAATAAAACCCCCTGTCGCTTCTGTTTGTCTGGAGCGATAAACTCAAAAACTACCAAACGAATTTTCATACAGTTTTCACCAATTGACGGAGTGATTCATGAGGAAGGTTTCGGTGTATAATTCATTAACATACATAAACTCATAAATCATAAACTCGTTTTGTTTAAATAATATGACGATGATTGTTGAAGATGTCGGATATAATCATGCAAACTTGGAGATTTATTGGCGTGCGACGCGTGAACCAATAGAATAACTCTATTGGTTCACGCGTTGCACGCCAATGAATCTCCAACCACGGAATTATTCCTGTTAAAAAGATCTATTAAACTGTAGTAACGCTAGTATCTTCTAAAATTAACACAATAATGAATAAGTAGTAGTAAAAAATAGAAAATGCTTTTAAACATATCTTTAAATGAATTGATTTTTGGGGATTGTTTACGTATCCTTATTAAATTAAATGAGATTTTCGCTTTCTGCATTTTATTTAGATTACAACTTTCTTTATACCAAACAATTCCAACCAGTATTTACATTTTTACAACTGTTTTTTTGGTACGCTATTTTGCGCGGAAAAACTTAGCGTAGTATTTAAAACTAATTCGAATATTTGGCATAAAGATAGTTTATAACCTGGACTAACACATACGGTACTGTTAATCCTGGTAGTACGTTCCCGTGGGATATTTTCTGACATGCACGCGGGCGACGCCGCGGTCAAAAACTAGTATTACATAACGTAAAGAGAAACGTAGTGTGAGGTCATTAGAATAAATCATATATGCATAGATTTTACTTTCATAACGTACAAATCTAATTTAGAGATTTCAGTAAACACCGACTTTTATAAAAAATACTGAGATGTTTTAATAAAAAACGTGAAACTTAAACAATTCATTCCAATAAATAAAATTAATCTCAGAATGCACTCACAATTCGTTCCGTTAAATAACAAAAGTCAATTAACGTTATTAAATTTATGCAAACGGTAGCCTTATGCATTTCTGTTGCATAAACCTGATGCCGGAAGTCTGCAGCTGTAATTATTGACGTCTCTCGCGAGATGAGGGGATGCATAGAGGTTAATACCCGAGCGTACCCTAGATTTAGAAAATAGGGCTTTTAGAACATTGATCACGTGACCGTAATTACATTGATTAGCAACTTGATTTATTCTTGATGAGATTAAATCTTAGTAAATTGATTAGCAACTTGATTTATTTGAGATTAAATCTTAGTGAGATTCAAAGTGAAACAAAATCTTTAAAATGAAAATGGATTTTATGGCGATTTTTTGTAAAAAAAAAAATTGTATAATATAATTATACAAATTCAAACGTCAACATCCATAATAATTCAAATACATATTGTATGATTATGACATAATTTCCCATCCGTGTATTACATTAACAGGCAGAACTAGACACTCTCTAGCTAGATAAATATAGAGAGTGGACATTGTAAGTTGTATAATACAGCCGTAGACTCGAGATAAAGTAAATAGGTGAAAACTGTGTGCACCTTCCGAGAGCGCGCGTCGATGTCTTTTGCAGCGAGTTGTTCCGTCCGCGAATCTGACCGACGCGACGAGTCGACCTACTTTTGTCAGATATTTCTGTACATTTTACGTAATCAACGAGGATGTAATGTATAGAAAATATCTATACATCTTGTACATCATTATGCAGGTGAAATTTTAGTTTTCGTTGATGTGATGATTCTATTTTGTGAATGTTCCTTTGGTTATAAAAGTTTATGGTAATATTTTATGGGTTTTTATTTGAATGTATAATTTATGATTTTTTATGTGTTTCGTTAGTATGGATTATATCAGTGTCTTACATTCTGCAATTATGTACAAATTAATTTAATTGAAAGCTGTTTTGCGGTGACAGCTTTATAAATAGAAGCCTATATATAGAGAGAAATTGTACGGTGAAGCGTTATTTTTAAATAGCGCAGACTTAAGATTTTCTAATACACATAAAAAATCTAGCTTTATTTGTTACATTTGAAGATGTGAGTTAAAATCTTTTAAACATTATTTAGTTTACATACACATGCATGTAGCCCTAAGAGGTAAAGTAATTTAATTTAAACTTTGCGCCAAAGCTAATTAATTAATTCTCACGCCATAAACTCCACAGCCGATTTATACCGATTTCCAAAAATACCGCATTTTATTTTATATTTTATCTCTTACAGATAAGTACACCAATGGGTCACACTCATCCAGAAATACAACAATTGAAACAATGATTTCCCATTTTTTATATTTGAATCTAAAACACTTGGACATGAAAATCCGAATCTCGAACCAAAAAATCTTCACTAGGAAAAAATAATCGCCGAAAAATGTTTATTTATAAATATCACTGATTTCGAACTTACCCAAAATATTAGCCTCATTTTATCCATACACAACACTATAGAAAAGTTTAAAAAGTAGAGTAACTGTCACTACACATGCGCGAGGGTGCGCGCGTCTCCTGCGACTGACGACGGCGTGCGCCGGCGAAGCCTCCCCGCCTAAGAAAGTCTACAACCTTCACATTATATATTATTATGTAAACTTGAAAAAGCGCAAGTGCATTATGGCTATGAGAAGATTTTTTTATGATATTGTTTATGAAATATTTCAAATTAGTAAAGTATATAGTTATTAATAAACTAGTAGCAAATTGGACAGTGCTCCTAAAACCGTTGCCTAGGTAACCTGGAGATCAGAGTTCCTCATTTTGATTAAATTAAATAAGGTACTGTAGATGTAAAACTAAGTACTATCAGTGATTATTTTCATGAAGCTAATTAAAGCATTATTATTGTAAGGTGCGACGGTGTCATATCAAATGATTTCTGTACTAAAATCTTCCATAATTATGATAATCTCTAAATGATGGTGAAAAAATCATCAAAATTCAATCAACTAGTTTAGAAGTAGGTACGTAGGGAATACACAGAAATGGGAAATATGTCTTGAGTAGGGTTTAATGTTCCACGCGTGATAATTCCTAAGTCAACGGCAACCGTCAGACAGCAACAGCAGTGCCGCCACACCGGGACAACAGACCGCAGCGACACTAGTATACCACTGGTTTCTTCTATGTATTTCTCCCGGCGCGGCCTGAATCGAGCCACCCATATGTTTGTATTAGGATCTCTTTTTAAATAATTGCAGTACGTATAGAGAAAAAAAAAAGTGATTTTGAAGCCAGTCACTCACTATCATTTCCGTTTGTCATTATTACAAATTTGAAATCGGAATAGGTACTAAAAAAAACAGTTTATTTTTAATTAGATTTAAGAGTTCCCACCGTGAAACTTTGTGGCAATCAATCTGGCTAGCCTTTTCCCAACTATGTTGGGGTCGGCTTCCAGTCTAACCAGATGCAGCTTAATACCATTATTTTATATAGAGCGACTGCCTATCTGACCTAACTAGGTAATACGATACCCCTTGGTAAGACTGGTTGTCAGACTTTCGGGCTTCTGACGACCCGCAACGACTGTTAAAAATCCACGAATGACAGCCGGGACCAACGGCTTAACGTGCTTTCCTTGGCACGGAGGAGTCTCGATATTTAAATATGGTCACTCATCCTCGGACCAATCCAGGCAAGCATAGCTTAACCTGATGGACCCGTGCGACTGTTATTACTTAGCCACGAGCTCCTCTGTGAAACTCTGTGTAACTTTAATTATTTTTGTACATAGGTACACTACAAAGAGTAATCTATCTATACGCTTAACATTGAATATACCTACAACAATAAGAAAGCTGAACAAAATTACTTTTAGCGGCAAAGTAAAAATCGTTATCATCCCCCCACATTGCCTGACGTCACCCTTCTTGGACAGTTAAATTGCCTCTAAAGAAAACCTAAAATCGGGAGTATCTTTATTTTCACTTTCTCATAAATACCCGATATTATTCAATTCAATTTCATATAACCATGCCGTCAATACCTTAATTTTATAAATATTACTGCAACTGCTATTAAAACATCGATAGTTGTTTATCGTCTTGAACTGTCTTGAACTAAAGTGTTGGCAAAGGACAAAAATATCACGTTTTTATACTACACAAATATATCACGTGACCTTTATCAGTCGTCCTTTGTTTTTTTTTTCTTTTCTTTATTAGTGTCATTGTTCTGAGTTTTTTTTGTTTTTATTTTTTATTGTCCTTTGAATAATGTCCTTCGAAACAATGGTGACACCGAAATCATGGCCAGCAGCTTCAAAACTGCATAAAAACTTTTTCTTTGACTTATCATAATTTTGATTTAGGAGTCCCGGATTATAATACTATGAAAACGCTGCCTCTGTACATTTCTGTGCTTGAAGTATTAAATAAAAAATAAATAAAAATGCTTCTTAAGATGGCTAGAGTGCGCGCCAGTGCCACCAGTCGCGCGTAATCTCTATGAATAATTTAATAATTTAATCTTAATATTATAAATATATTAATATGAATTAATTTATTTATTTATACTTATTTTGACCTTACACAGACGGCGGCATACAATTAGTTCCGATTTCGGCCGCGCGCAGACTTATCTTGAGCGCAGTCTAGACTGTCGCCTGCCAGTACTGCTGTCAGCGGCTGTCACTAGAGCAGACAAATTGTCGCTAGCAAAGCCACTGCCGTATGCGTTCGTAAATTGTACGTCAAAGTCAAATAATTTATTTCAAATAGGAACTAAGACACTTTTTTATTTACAGAAAAATATAATTGATTTTAATTGCCCCTTTAAAAAGGTATGTAGAAGAATGGGCAAGAATCACCACCCACCACACATCCAACACACACACCACCCCACAGACCCATCCACACACACACAGACACACACCAGCCACATCTCTTTTAAAAATATTTTATATTAAGACGATGCACCTACAATAAAATTACTACAATGACATGACAGAAGCATCAATATAACATTGATGCTCGACCCATAACATAACATCACGCCTGTAATCCCCCAAGGGTTAGGCACAGGTGTACCGTAGGTACACCCACATTTCGCCAGCTATGTTTAAGTCTCATGAAATAGGTATGGGGCGAGCTACTCAAAAAAAATCTGATGGACAAACTCAATGATAGTTTGGCCGTCACGGGAGTCAAGCCCAGGAGGACCTCATGCTCAGCAGAAGCGCTTCCAACTACTAGACCACCGAGGCACTATAATTGTGTCAAATTGTGTGTCATTATTTAAAAAAACATTATACCTACTCCTTCAGTTGGGTAAAAAATAATAAAATAGTATTTCTTTATTGAAATGAAATAATTTTGAAAAGATTCTTCTATTCGTATCAATAGAATAATTCAGGGCCGACTAAGGCCTAGCGCGCACTGCCGTGCGTTTACCGAGTGTTTAAAGCAAAATCTATGAAGTATGGAATGTCATAGAAATGCGCGCATTGCGATGAAAAAAACGCATGCGCATGTTAATGCACAGTGGGCCTCCCGCTGCAAATTGGCAGTGAAAGAGATATATGAAGTTAATTAAGTATCCCGCACTGCAGTGAAAAAAAAGCCACGATACCGAACAAGCAGTTAATATCTTCTTGTTTCTTGGATACGCACGGAAATCTTTATATCTTACGAAAATTAGATCTTAATAGGCCCTAAAGTCGTCTAGGGATGAACCGAAACAGTTTGGGTACGAAAAACCTGCAGTTTTTCCACCGCCAGGTCGTGGACCTGCTGCTGGAGTGCGTTTGTTAAATACCGTATACGGGAAAAAATAACGCACCACATTCCACCTCACCGCAGTGCACACTAGCCCTAATAAGATTCGCCTTGGACGGCGACTTACGGAAATATCTAAAATAATTAATACTGGCACTGGCACTGGCACACAATTCTTTATAACCTATTTTTCTCCAATTCAAATTGACATAATATTTGTCGTAGTTTTTCGTTTTTTGGATTGAAAAAAGCAATGACATTAGTCTAAATTTTTATAATATTTTTATTATGTCTTTAAGAATAAAATTTAATGTAAAAAATGTAATTCATGGATGTCATAACTTTAGTTATAACATATTAGCAACGCATAATTCTAGAATTCTCTCGAGTTCCGCCCAATCGGTCGTACAGAGGGCTATACCCCTTTGTAGGCCCGACTGTGACTACTATAAGCAAGCTTGTATAAAAAGCAGTACATTAAATCATGCAGATGCTCTTTTTCCCCGAAAATTAGAAAACGTGTTTTTGAAGCGAGTATCTTCGGAGAAACCAGTAACCAGCAAATGGCTTCATGAGGTAAGAAAATGATTGGTTTGATAAAAAATCCAACGATTCAAACACACAATTTCATGCTTGTTTTTGACTAGCACATGCTCTACGTTGTTAGTCTATTAAGCCCCACTGTGCAAGTTCATTGCTTTTACCATACCATAAATTTGAAAAACACCACCACACGTACAATTTTTGCATGATACGGGCAAGTAAAGGGCCATTTAGATGGAGAGAGTTTCTCGTCTCGAATATTGATTTTCTGCGTGTAAACAGAACTTCATCACTGAATTCGAATGGCAACTCTTGAACTCAAAACAGTTCAAATCGTTTTGTACGATACTCGTATGAACTTAAAAAATGTCGTACGAGATCGTGTTTAAACAAGTCAAGAACTCGTAAGCAAGAATCTCCTTAAGTACTTTATATTTCACCGTGTAAACAGTTGCAGTAAATTATCGCCTAGCGATTTCAAAGCGATATCTAACGATATCTAAACAAATCTTGAACTCAAAACAGTTCAAATCTATTTGTACGATACTCGTATGAACTTAAAAAATGTCATACGAGATCGTGTTTATACAAGTCGAGAACTCGTAAGCAAGAATCTTCTTACTTTATATTTCACTGTGTAAACAGTCGCAGTAAATTATCGCCTAGCGTTATCTTACTTGCAAATTTCGTATGACATAATAGTAGGCGAGAATTTAGTTCTTCCTTAAACATTATGGTACAATAGTCTAATGGCGATTATTGCTTGCTTGCTTGCTTGTGATAGTAGCGTACGATTTATCGCCACGAAACTTGCGAGAAACTTTCTCCATCTAAATGGCCCTTTAGCTGCCATTCAAAGTGATATTTTTGCAAACAGCACGTAGGTACAATAAAATTGCACATACAATAATCGCAATCTGGCAACGGCCCAAAGCGAATGGACCGCGGGTCATTCGACCGTAAACAAAAATCGTCTACGTTCCAAAGGACTGGTGATAAAATATTTCAAAATTAATTGTCACATACATTGTGATAGTCAAATTAAACTTTTATTTCAACTTTTTAAGTATTGCACCCGAATGTATAAAAAACCACGATACTAACTTCTAACCAGGTTAGGTTAGGTCCGAGCCGGGATGCCCCAAGTCCCGAGCTCGCTTCGCTCGCTCTTGCATCCTAAATGCTCCTATTTTATTTTGTACCGATCCCTTCGACTTTTTTACGACAAATGGCTGATCAGGAAAAAAAACACCAGGATGCTTTTCGCCTTATATTAAGGTGTTTTAAACAATAGAATCGAAAAGTAAACGACTTGCGAACATATTTTTTTTTTACTGAAAAATGTTTTTTTTCCTGAGTGCCTCGTTACGTACACTCCAACCCAATTATGACAGCTGCCCTTATATTTTAATTTTAAGCTCATTAATTAGTTGGCTCGAACCAACCATAAATTCGAAATTTATTTTCAGGTACTAACTGGTCCAATCAGCACCTCAGCTTGTGGGTTACCTTGGGAGTCATCAAACAGTTTCTACTACGATAAACAGTGCCCTCAGTATCCTCCTGCGGCTCCTAAGTCACAAACGGACTGCTCCAATTGCCCTGTTGCGGCCTCTTCTCCACCAAAGTTCCCCTTATGTCCCCAGAAGGCTAGATCACCGTGTACTGTGAAAACTGTTCTTTTAAATAACTATAGATTTTATTCATATAAGCCATGCAAACCTAAGCGTTCCAAGAAGAAGAAGGACTGTGGATCTAAAAGGAAATCTAAAAGGAAATGCAAACCGAAACCATGTAAAGCGAAACCATGTAAACCGAAAAAATCAAAATCGAAAACTTGTGGAGGAAAATCTGAAAAAAAGAAGAAAGGGCCAGTTTGCCCATAGGCGCTGAACTGCTGAAACATTATTTAATTTTCTTGTATTATTCTACAACCAAAAAGAGTAAGTTTTCTATATGACATTTGTTCTTATGGAACAAAATGATTCCAATGATTGTAATTCTGTAACTTCATACCTCGTTATGGTCGATACTCATATTTTGATCAAGATACAAACAATCTGACACTGACCTGAAAATTGCGAAAACGTAAGAAAATTCGAATTTCGCGGGCTACCATTGTGGACCTCCTTAGGACAGGCTACAAATATTTTATCTTGCAACATTCTATCGCTCTAACGGTGACCCACAGATTTGCACACCCTGCTTCAACTCATTGTTAAGCGAAGCTTTGTCTGGAGAATTTAATAGACTAAGGGCGGATTCGACCAAACACGAATAAATTTTATCCGAGGAATAAGATTTACTCTGACATTTTCATACGGAGAAACTGTCAAAAATTCTAAATTTACTCGGAAGAGAGAAGCCTTATTCCGCGGATAAAATGTGCCTAAGGGTGGATTAGACCAAACAAGAATAAGTTTTATCCGCGGAATAAGATTTATTCTGGCAGTTTTCATATGGAGAAACTGTCAAAAATTCAAAATTTATTCGGAAGGCTTATTCCACGTTTAAAATTTATTCCTGTTTGGTCGAATACGCCCTAAGCGCGATTATTTTGTCGAAGAAATGGTTTAAAAACGCAACTCATTGGTTTATGTAGGCAGTGTATGACAGCTGCCCTCATATTGCATTCCAAATTAGTAAGCTTGAACCAACTACAAATTCGAAATTTATTTTCAGGTACTAACTGATCCAATCTGCACCTCAGCTTGTGAGTTACCTCGGGAGACATCATACAGTTTCTATGACGATAAACAGTGCCCTCAGTGTCCTCCTGCGGATCCTAAATCACGAACAGACAGTCTCAAGTACCCTGTTCCACCGTGTCTCCCACCAAAGTTGATCCCCACATGTTCCCAGAAGCCTAGATGCTGCCCTAGCAATTAGCCGAAAATGTGTGCTAAGACTACACCGTGTACTATGAAAATTAATATTTTAAATAACTAGATTTTATTCTGCTAGTCCATGCGAACCTACAAAGAAAATCCGGTACAAATTTTGTGCACCAAAACTGGACAAACCATCGCCGAAATGTAAACCAAAAGAAGTAATCCGTTAGTATGTGAACATGTGGAGGTCAAGATAAAACAAAAAAAGGTTTTTTATTTTTCTACAATTAAACGATTGTTGGTTTATATTTATGTTGGTTAATTCAAACAAATTAAATGCTTGTTTAAAGTAAGACCTACTATCGTAATTTATTGATCTATTATCGTAGTTTATCGTTTTTCCTCACAGTTGGTTGGCAAAGATGGCTCGGAGAGTAACTGAATTGATCGATTGATAGCAATATCTCAAATAGGGTCATCAATTTCCTTATCCTTAAGATACACATATCCTTAAGATAATAATATCCTTAAGATACACATAAGCGACACAGGTCCTCCGTCATCGAGAAGCCCACGGCCGTGACGAGCGAGGCAGGGCATTATATTTATTAAATTAAAAATGTGCGTGTGGTGTGAGGGCCACTTTGTCAAAACACTTTGAAAATGAGCTCAGGATTTAGTGAACATTCCCAAAGAATTGTGAAAGTTGGAATCAGAATTTGTGAAAGTCAAATAAGCGAGTTATGGACTGTAAAGTTGGGCCCTCAGAGGATTGAGGGCCCACCTGTATCTGATAAACTATGGACACTACAGAAAATGTCTTTATGCGAAAATCTAAGCTAATGCCCAACAAAATTTGTGAAAACAAGATATTATCCCAAAACACTGTCCTACTTTGTATAACTTCCTTCAAAATGGGCCCTCAATTCTCATACACGTCAAACTTTATTACGCAAATAAACTGAAACCATTAACTTACAGCTACTGTGTGATATCCTATATACTAC
This sequence comes from Eupsilia transversa, assembly GCA_914767815.1. Taxonomy (NCBI): domain Eukaryota; kingdom Metazoa; phylum Arthropoda; class Insecta; order Lepidoptera; family Noctuidae; genus Eupsilia; species Eupsilia transversa. The sequence goes on from OU611889.1 coordinate 2,297,997, forward strand.
TAAATAAATTGTGAAAATTTGTGAAAGCAAGAACAGGTCACCACTTCTTGTAGTTTGGAAGTTATAATATCCTACGGGACGGGAATAAAAGTTCCTTATGTATTAATCCCGGATATAAAGGTATTTATGTGCCAAATTTTATCATTCACCCGAGACAAACTGATAAACGGACAAAAATTGTCTTAAAACTATGTTTTCGGCATCAGATTCGTTCGTTCTACACCTCGCAGCAAATACTATTTTTCGAAAATATTCAACGTACAGTTTGTATTCAACTTAGTATAGAATGGATGTATTAAAATATACCTAACTCTTTTATGAAATGTTTAAAACGAAAACTAAAAGAGAAAATTTCATTTGCAGCTGTTGAAGTATTTTCTCAAGTCACTTTAAACATGTGAACATATTTTAAGAATGCGTCACACAATACCGGCCGGCGGTATTGTGTGACGCACTGAAGGTTTTTAGATTCAGCATACAGATGACCTGAGTCACGTTTCATAAAAGATTGCAGACTGCGTACTATCTTCCTCCTGCCTTCTGGCTTATCCTCAGGCTTATCTGAGGACGCGACGCCAGGACGTGCCAGGACGTCTGTCACCCGGCAAGGGTTGCCAAGGCTGCGCCGAAATGCATCGTTGGTGCGACGCACTACACCTTCAGCGCGACTACGCCGCTCCGTTCATCGTTGTCATCAGTGTCAAATAGACTTTCCACTTTTTTCTAAAGTAGTGTATATAGTTATTGTTCTGAGGTATATAGTGCCGTAAGCGGCATTCTATCACTATCGGTTATAGTGCCGTCAGTTGCCGGCCATACTGTAATAATTTTAAAAAGCTGCAAGGGATAACATAGTACAGTACGAGAGTGCTATTAACTTACCGGTCACGTTTCTTTCGCGATTTGTGGGATAGTGATGGGGATATTAAGGTTGGGGAAGATCCATAGCGGGTCTAAAGTTTCCAAGCAATAACACGGCGTAGTCGACGGAGTAAAAGGTTAAAAAATATATAACCAGGAAGGGGATGGCAGGGTCTTAGTTCACTTGCTTTTGAAAAAACGCACACACCGACACCGACCAAGTAATAATTATTAATTATTAAATAAATTAATCAAAACAGCGATATATTTGACATCTATTTGCGACGTTGCCAACTTTCCGAATGCACCCTCTCCATTAGGCAAGTTACTTGTATGCAAGTTGCAAATTGCATACAACTTGAACAAACTTGCATACAAGCTTCAACTTGTGTGACTTAGATTGTGTGAGGTAGTTTGAACTTTAAATTTCATACATAACATTACATAATATCTCAAAAACATGTTTCCAATGCAAGCAACTTGTACGCAAATGTGATGTCATACTTGCATGCAAAACTTGCCTAATGGAATCGCGGCTTTAAGGCCGTCAATGAATGCATCCAAAACAGTTTGGGTACGAAAAACGTGCGCATTACCATACTTTTTTTTTTTGTAATAGGCACTACACAATTGCATATAACCTATTTTGGTATTGGACACAAATTGACATAATATTTTTCGTAGTTTTCGTTTAAAAACCCACATTTTCGGATGGAAAAAATGCAATGAAATTTCTTTAAAGTTTTATATTATTTTTAATATGTCTCCAGGAATAAAATTAAATGTAAAAAATATAACACTAGGATTTCATAATTTCAGTTATTTATTAGCAAAGCATAACACTGGAATCCTCTCGAGTTTCTCCCGATCGGTCGTACAGAGGGTTATACCCCTTTGTAGACCCGACTATGACTACTATAAGCAAGCTTGTGTGAAAAGAAGTACATTAAATCATGCAGAAGCTCCTTTTCCCCGAAAATTGGAAAACGTATTTTTGAAGCAAGTATGTTCGGAGAAACCGGTAACCAGCAAATGGCATTATGAGGTAAGAAAATGATTGATTTAATACTAAGTAGGTCATGTTGACTAAAAATTCTAACGAGTCAAACACACAATTTGGTGCTTGTTTTTGACTCACTTTTTGAGCTTTGTGTGCTTTAAGTTATTAGTCTATGAAACCCCACCGCTTACACAGTACAAGTTCATTGCACAAAAATTTTGGAATACAAAAAAATTGAAGTAGCAATTGAATGGCACCGTCTAAACAACACCTCAGTACAATTTATTGTTGCACGATAACATTCAAACCTGGTATAGGTGCAAATAGGTGGTAGGTACAATAAAATTGCACATATAATAATAATTGTCGCAAATAAAATCGTATTCAATTTTGGCATGAAATATTTTTAACATTCTAACACGACTGCGGTGAGGGTGTGTTAATGTCGCCGATGGATTTTCGAATCCGCTGTTTTGTATAACCGCTAGCTGTTTCACAAAACAGCTCCGTTAACAGCTGAACGACGATAAAATTGTATGAAATATTCGGTAGCGCAAATACGGACAATACTATCAATTGTACAAGGAAAACTTGCACGTATCCTCTGTGCAGGGCGTGCATGGAGGCTGAGGAAACCATCGCGCACGTGCTCTTTGAATGCACGAGCGTCACCCAGATTAGAACAGAAACCCTCAGGTCACCCAGGTCTTTCACAGATGTTCTGAACAGACCAGGAATTTTAATTAACTTCTGGAGGTAGGTTGGTTCGAAAAACCATCGACCGCCATGGTCCACGCACAAAGGTTCATCTTAGGGACTAAGTGCGCAAACCAAATTTCCATTTTCCATAATAGTAAAAAAAAAATCGGCTGTTCCCCACATTTATGTTCGCTTATCTCGTCAAAATGTAGGGAACAGCTGATTTTTTTCACGATTTCAGGTTTCCCATAGTAAAACTTGTTCATAATTGTTGAGTGTATGACCCCTTAAGAGGAAAACGGTGATTACAATTTCACCGTGTATACTTTGATAAAATCTTCAAGTACTTTCTTAGTTGAATCTGGTGGCGCCATTTTCGGCGGACAGAGAAAACAATCTGCGCAGGAGACCGGAGTACGCGCACCCACGCACAGGTACACCGTACGGTGTCACTCGAAACAATAGATTTACGATCTTAAGCCGGTCACCTGCGCAGGTTCCACACACACTCCGGGCTATGGGCATACGTGCGTTGGTAAACCTCTCCGGTAGACCGTAGCGTGTATGACCGCCACGTAAAACGATACCGCTTCACGGTAACCAACATGCATATAGCTCGGGTAAGTCGACCGAATCCGCTCTTCATCTAGTAGTCAGCGAGATAGAGGAAGCAATCCAACGGCATGGTACCTGCCTGGGCACTTTTATAGACATTGAAGGAGCCTTCGACAGAACCAACTTCTCCAGTATCAGCTACGCCCTCTCCAAACACGGAGTAGAACAGGTATTAACGGACTGGATTACAAACATGTTAAGCAAAAGGGTGGTGCGCCTTGAGGGCGAGCAGCAGCTGGCATTGATAGCCAGAGGCTGTCCCCAAGGAGGGGTGCTATCCCCCCTCCTATGGAATCTGGTGATTAACGATCTCATCACCAAACTCAACGCCAGCCGCTACTACACTATAGGTTACGCGGATGAACTCGCAATCCTCGTCTCGGGGAAGGTGACGGACACGATCTGCAACCTCACTCAGCAAGCACTACGTATTGTAGAAGCATGGTGCAGGGAATTTGACCTCTCAGTGAACCCCACTAAAACAGAACTAGTCATGTTCACCCACAAACGAGCTTTAGGTTCCTACCGCCTACCTAAACTGTTCAACACCGATCTCCAGTTGGCCAACGAAGTCAAGTACCTCGGGGTTATCCTAGACAGTAAGTTAAACTGGAGCAGTCACCTAGGCAACAAACTAAACAGGGCTTGCATTACCTTCTGGCAGTGCAGGAGAATGATAGGTAAAAATCCCCAAAATTTGGCTGTACACCACAGTGATCCGTCCCATGATCTCTTACGGGGCCGTGGTCTGGTGGCCCCGCACGGAACTGGTGACAGCCTCCAATAAACTGCAGCGCATGCAGAGATTAGCCTGCATGGCAACTACGGGCTGCATGAGAACTACACCGACCGCGGCCATCGAAGCCATGCTGGAACTACCACCGCTTCACCTGTTCATCCAGCAGGAAGCGACGATGGCGGCGGTACGTCTAAACGCATTAAACCTCTGGGGTAAGAGAGTCACACCACACACCGCGCTACTCGAGGGATTCCACAAGGAGTTCCCCATCACCAAAGCGATAAACGACCGGGTACCCAAACAATTTTTCTTCGACAAAAAATACAAAATACAACTCCACGAAGACCGGCGATGTGAGGGGCTGCGCCCCTCAGAGCTAAGAATCTTCACAGATGGATCCAAAACAGGTAGTGGTACGGGTGCCGGAATTTTTTCGGAGGACCTTAACATTCACATAGCCGCACCTCTGGGGGTCAACAACACAGTGTTCCAGGCGGAATGCATGGGCATCTCTCTGGCCGCTACAGCCATTATGGCCAGGGAAGTTAAGGACCACTCAATCCGCATACTCTCAGACAGCAGGGCTGTCCTGCAAGCACTAGACAGTCATACAGTTGATTCTGGACTAATACAGGAGTGTTACCTTCGCCTCAACCAGGTGGGTAGCCTCAATAATATAACCATCCAATGGATCAAAGGACACAGCGGCTCGCTAGGCAACGATGCAGCCGACGAACTTGCCAGAAGGGGATCGAGCATGGCGCCAGTGGGGCCGGAACCCATAGTGCCACTCCCCTTCGGGCATCTACGCACTCTGGTAAGGAAACGCACCAGGGACCAACACCACAAGCTGTGGGAGAACCAAGGTGAGTGCAGGCAGGCTAAGGAAGCACTCCCCAAAATGGATGGCCGCCTCACGAAACAGTTTCTCCGACTAACTAAACAACAGCTGCGTACAGTTACTGCAGCCATAACTGGCCATGGGTCTTTTAATAAACACCTCTCTGTCTTAGGGGTCACTGACAGTCCGCTGTGCAGGGCCTGCATGGAGGAGGACGAGACAGCAGCTCATGCGCTCCTAAACTGCCCGGCGGTCGCCACTTACAGGGCAAAGTACTTCGGTAACCCAGGTACCCTCTGTGAAGTTGTCAGGAACATCAAGGCGTTGCTGGCCTTTCTTGAGGAGCTGGGGTGGATCGAATAACCGATTTCCCACCCGGACGCAAAATACGCGCATTGACGTGGAGTTGCGGACACCAGCCCGTTTTACCTTATAGCTTATACCTTATGACCGCCACGTATATTATACTCACGCATGTGAAATTCATAACACTTCCTTTCAGCTTTGTCACAGTCGGGTGAAAAGGCTCGTGTAGAAATTTGTATCTCGTTTTACTCAAATGTTACCCATAGCACAGCATCATGCTGAGTGGAAGCCCGCTTGTCACAGTCATGACGTGCAGCTGGCGACTATCTCTGTGTTATGCTTGTATTACCTGTAGATCTGATATTTTGTAAAAAAAAACTGATTACCCATCTCATAAGCACTTGTTTCTGTGACAAATAAACCTATTTTACTTTTCTTTCTTTCTTTATTCTAAATGCTAATTAATTTAAAAAAAAATGTTTTTAGGTGGATCCGCAGTGGTAGCCCGCGAAATTCAAATTTACTTACGTTTTTTGCAATTTGCAAATCAGTGTCAGGTTGTATCTTGATCAAAATATGATTCACGACCATAAACAATATGTATTTACAGAATAATAATCATTAGAATCATTAATATACATATATTCCAAATTGCAAAAAACGTAAGAAAATTTGAATTTCGCGGGCTACCATTGCGGGTCCTCTTTATGGACCAGCTAAAAAGATTTTTACATAAATAACGGTTATGATAACTGCCCGTATATTCCATTCCAAATTACAAAGCTCGAACCAACTACAAATTCAAAATTTATTTTCAGGTACGAACTGGTCTAATCAGCTCCTCAGCTTGTGGGTTACCTTGGGAGTCATCATACAGTTTCTACTACGATAAAAAGTGCCCTCAGTGTCCTCCTGCGGCTCCTAAATCACGAACAGACTGTAGACCGAAGTGCCCTGTTCCGCCGCCTCCTCCACCAAAGTTGATTCCCTTATGTCCCCGGAAGCCTAGATGCTACCCTTGCAATCAGCCGAAAAAATCCGATCCGTGTGCCAAGACTACACCGTGCACTGTGCAAACTGTTCTTTTAAATAACTATAGATTTTATTCAAATGACCCATGCAGACCTACCAAGGATATCAAGAAACCCTGTGGAACCACATCTAAGAAAATGATCGAACCCTGTGGATGCAACTTTAAGAAAGCGGCGGACCCCTGTGCATGCACACCTAAGAAAAAGAAGGACCCCTGTGGATGCATAAATAAGACAACGGAGGACCCCTGCAAACCTAAGGAACCGAAGGACCCCTGCAAACCTAAGAAAACGCCGGACCCCTGTGGATGCAAACCTAAGAAAACGGAGGACCCCTGCAAACCTAAGAAATCGGAGGACCCCTGTGGATGCAAACCTAAGAAAACGGAGGACCCCTGTGAATGCAAACCAAAACCACGTAAAGCGAAACCATGTAAACCGAAACCATGTAAAGCGAAACCATGTAAACCGAAACCAGGCCCTTGTTGTTGCCCATAGGGGCCAAAGTGCTGAAACATAAAATGAATTTACTTGTATTATTCTGCAACGAAAAAGAGTGTAAGTTTCCCTTATGAGATGAGATAGAGAGATGTTTTAAATGATTCTAATGATTGTAATTCTGTAAAGAATTATATATTTGTTATGGTCGATAATCACATTTTGACACTGAACTGCAAATTTAACCTGCCCCCTATATTCCAACCTGGCAATAAAATTACAAAGCTCGAACAAACTAAAAATTCTAAATTTAGTTTCAGGTACTAACTGGTCCAATCTGCACCTCAGCTTGTAACTTACCTCGGGAGTCATCAAACAGTTTCTATTACGATAAAGTGCCCTCAGTGTCCTCCCTCGGCTCCTAAATCACGAACAGACTATCTCAAGTTCCCTGTTTTACCGTGTCCACCACCAAAGTTGATCTCCACATGTCCCCAGAAGCCTAGATGCTACCCTTGCAATCAGCCGGAAAAAAAACTGATCCGTGTGCTAAGACTACACCGTGTACTATGACAATTAATATTTTAAATAACTATAGATTTTATTCTGCTAGTCCATGCGAACCTACAAAGAAAATCCGGTAAACACAAATTTCAGAACAGGACAGACCGTCGCCGAAATGTAAACCAAAAATAAGAAAACCGTTAGTCTGTCAGATGTGGAGGTCGAAGTCGTAGTTATAATATGTTTCAGCACTAAGTAATGAATTTACTTTTATTTTTCTACAACCAAAACGAGTGTTAGTTTTTATTTATGTTAGTTAATTCAAACAAATTAAATGCATGTTTAAAATATCGTAATTTATTGCGTTTTTCTTCACCGTTGATCGGCAAAAATATTTTTAACATTCTCACACGAGTGCGGTGAGTGTGTTAATGTCACCGATGGATTTTCGAATCCGCTGTTTTGTATAACCGCTAGCTGTTTCACAAAACAGCTCCGTTAACAGCTGAACGACGATAAAATTTTATGAAATATTCGGTAGCGCAAATACGGACAATACTATCAATTGTACAAGGAAAACTTGCACGTATCCTCTGTGCAGGGCGTGCATGGAGGCTGAGGAAACCATCGCGCACGTGCTCTTTGAATGCACGAGCGTCACCCAGATTAGAACAGAAACCCTCAGGTCACCCAGGTCTTTCACAGATGTTCTGAACAGACCAGGAATTTTAATTAACTTCTGAAGGTAGGCTGGTTCGAAAAACCATCGACCGCCATGGTCCACGCACAATGGTCCATCTTAGGGACTAAGTGCGCAAACCAAATTTCCATTTTCCATAATAGTAAAAAAAAAATCGGCTGTTCCCCACATTTATGTTCGCTTATCTCGTCAAAATGTAGGGAACAGCTGATTTTTTTTCACGATTTCAGGTTTCCCATAGTAAAACTTGTTCATAATTGTTGAGTGTATGACCCCTTAAGAGGAAAACGGTGATTACAATTTCACCGTATATACTTTGATAAAATCTTCAAGTACTTTCTTAGTTGAATCTGGTGGCGCCATTTTCGGCGGACAGAGAAAACAATCTGCGCAGGAGACCGGAGTACGCGCACCCACGCACAGGTACACCGTACGGTGTCACTCGAAATAATAGATTTACGATCTTACGCCGGTCACCTGCGCAGGTTCCACACACACTCCGGGCTATGGGCATACGTGCGTTGGTAAACCTCTCCGGTAGACCGTAGCGTGTATGACCGCCACGATATATCATAGTCACGAATGTGAAATTCATAACACTTCCTTTCAGCTTTGTCACAGTCGGGTGAAAAGGCTCGTGTAGAAATTTGTATCTCGTGTTACTCAAATGTTACCCATAGCACAGCATCATGCTGAGTGGAAGCCCGTTTGTCACAGTCATGACGTGCAGCTGGCGACTATCTCTGTGTTATGCTTGTATTACCTGTAGATCTGATATTTTGTAAAAAAAAACTGATTACCCATCTTTCTATAAGCACTTGTTTCTGTGACAAATAAACCTATTTTACTTTTCTTTCTTTCTTTATTCTAAATGCTAATTTATTTTTAATGTTTTTAGGTGTATCCGCAGTGGTAGCCCGCGAAATTCAAATTTTCTTACATTTTTTGCAATTTGAAAATCAGTGTCAGGTTGTATCTTGATCAAAATGTGATTCACGACCATAAACAATATGTATTTACAGAATTATAATCATTAGAATCATTAATATACACATATTCCAAATTGCAAAAAACGTAAGAAAATTTGAATTTCGTGGGCTACCATTGCGGTTCCTCCTTATGGACGAGCTAAAAAGATTTTTACATAAATAATGGTTATGATAACTGTCCAAATATTCCATTCCAAATTACAAAGCTCGAACCAACTACAAATTCAAAATTTATTTTCAGGTACGAACTGGTCCAATCAGCTCCTCAGCTTGTGGGTTACCTTGGGAGTCATCATACAGTTTCTACTACGATAAAAAGTGCCCTCAGTGTCCTCCTGCGGCTCCTAAATCACGAACAGACTGTAGACCGAAGTGCCCTGTTCCGCCGCCTCCTCCACCAAAGTTGATTCCCTTATGTCCCCGGAAGCCTAGATGCTACCCTTGCAATCAGCCGAAAAAATCCGATCCGTGTGCCAAGACTACACCGTGCACTGTGCAAACTGTTCTTTTAAATAACTATAGATTTTATTCAAATGACCCATGCAAACCTACCAAGGATACCAAGAAAACGTGTGGATGCAAATCTAGGAAAACGCAGGATCCCTGTGGAACCAAATCTAAGAAAATGGTGGACCCCTGTGGATGCAAACGTAAGAAAGCGGCGGACCCCTGTGCATGCCCACCTAAGAAAAAGAAGGACCCCTGTGGATGCAATAAGACAACGGAGGACCCCTGCAAACCTAAGGAACCGAAGGACCCCTGCAAACCTAAGAAAACGCAGGACCCCTGTGGATGCAAACCTAAGGAACCGAAGGACCCCTGCAAACCTAAGAAAACGCAGGACCCCTGTGGTTGCAAACCTAAGAAAACGGAGGACCCCTGTGGATGCAAACCTAAGAAAACGGAGGACCCCTGTGAATGCAAACCAAAACCACGTAAAGCGAAACCATGTAAACCGAAACCATGTAAAGCGGAACCATGTAAACCGAAACCAGGCCCTTGTTGTTGCCCATAGGCGCCAAAGTGCTGAAACATATAATGAATTTACTTGTATTATTCTGCAACGAAAAAGAGTGTAAGTTTCCCTTATGAGATGAGATAGAGAGATGTTTTAAATGATTCTAATGATTGTAATTCTGTAAAGAATTATATATTTGGTATGGTCGATAATCACATTTTGACACTGACCTGCAAATTAAAAAAAACGTAAGATAATTCGCATTTTGCGGGCTACCACTTTGGACCCTTAAGGACAGGCTACAAAGATTTTATCTTGCAACATTCTATCGCTCTAGAGATTTGCACACCCTGCTTCAACTCAATCTTAAGCGAAGCTTTGTCTGAAGAATTTTGACCTGATACAAAATTATTATAATCGTTTACTGATTTTATTCGCTGTGCAAGATACTTGAGCTTGAGCATGTAAAAGTGCGAGATACATGCACGAGCTACCAACGCAAGATACTTATTTTTTGACTGCGCTTGACTGCGCATGTTCATGGACTTGCGCTTGTTCACGCATCGTGTACAACCTTTAGCGTCATAAAAATATTGAAAATTATACATAAAAGGGTACATTTCTATTTTATTTACTTAGAATTTCAATATTTATATATTATTATACTCTTTCTCAAAATGTTCTCCTAAGGACCCGTTTACCAGTTACATAAAACTGTTCTGATCGTTATGATAACTGCCCCCTATATTCCAACCTGGCAATAAAATTACAACGCTCGAACAAACTAAAAATTCTAAATTTAGTTTCAGGTACTAACTGGTCCAATCTGCACCTCAGCTTGTAACTTACCTCGGAAGTCATCAAACAGTTTCCAACACGATAAAGTGCCCTCAGTGTTCTCCCTCGGCTCCTAAATCACGAACAGACTGTCTCAAGTTCCCTGTTTTACCGTGTCCACCACCAAAGTTGATCTCCACATGTCCCCAGAAGCCTAGATGCTACCCTTGCAATCAGCCGGAAAAAAAACTGATCCGTGTGCTAAGACTACACCGTGTACTATGAAAATTATTATTTTAAATAACTATAGATTTTATTCTGCTAGTCCATGCGAACCTACAAAGAAAATCCGGTAAACACAAATTTCAGAACAGGACAGACCTTCGCCGAAATGTAAACCAAAAATAAGAAAACCGTTAGTGTGTGAACATGTGGAGGTCGAAGTCGTAGTTATAATATGTTTCATCACTAAGTAATGAATTTACTTTTATTTTTCTACAACCAAAACGAGTGTTAGTTTTTATTTATGTTGGTTAATTCAAACAAATTAAATGCATGTTTAAAATATCGTAATTTATTGCGTTTTTCTTCACCGTTAGTCGGCAAAGATGTCCTGGAGAGTAGCAGAATAGTGTCCACCGCGCCACACAATCGATTTTATTGCAATAATGCAATAAATATAGCGATATCTTAACACAAGATCCTGAAAATTGCAAGGCCATGTGACAACTTCAGATATTACATCTATGAGATACTTTATTTATATCGCCCTCGGTTACATGGGACTTAAATCTTGTCACCGCTGCTTTTGTCTTTGCTGCGTTACACGTTGCTGTTTCCATTGTCTTCAGCTGAGGTCTCACTACTATTCGCTTCAGGTTTCTTGTAAATCTCGCTAGCAACCTTCTTATTCTTATCTCGGTCTTCAGCCGTCTTCCACTTCATAAATATTTACACAGTACTATGTTAACTAAACACAGCCCCCCCACACACACCACACATAGCTATACCTTAACAAAAATAACCTGACCACCCAACAATCAACCTATTCGATGCTAGGAACGACAAAAGGAATTAAAATAACTAATAGCTAATGTCGAATTTCACTGCGTCGCGTCGGCGCGGCCGCGCGGCGGCTCGTGGCTGGCTGGACGGACGTCATCGATGCAGTTTCTATGCGCTCGGCGTAAACTGAAGGAATTGCAAGGGCGGCAATATCTTTACAAGAGGGATCCGTACATAATAGGCACTACACAATTGCATAAAACCTACTTTGATATTGGACATAAATTGACATAATATTTTTCTTGTATTTCGTTTAAAAGTCACATTTTTGGATGGAGAAAATGCAATGACATTTCTTTAAAGTGTCATGTAGTTTTATGTTATTTTTAATGTCTCTAGGAATAAAATTAAATGTATAAAATATAATACTGGGATGTCATAAGTTTAGTTATATATTAGCAACGCATAACTCTAGAATACTCTCGAGTTCTTCCCAATGCAATCGGTCGTACAGAGGGCTATACCCCTTTGTAGACCCGTCTGTGACTACTTTAAGCAATCTTGTGTAAGAAGAAGTACATTAAATCGTGCAGAAGCTTCTTTTCCACAAAATATAGAAAAAGTATTTTTGAAACGAGTATCTTCGGAGAAACCAGTAACCAGCAAATGGCTTCATAAGGTAAAAATGTGATTGATTTGATAAAAAGTCCAACGATTCAAACACAATATTATAATGCTTGTTTTTGACTAGCACGTCCTGTTATTAGTATATTAAGCCCCACTTACACGGAGCAAGTTCATTGACTGTGGCATACCATAAAATTGAATACTAGCTTCCGCCCGCGGCACTATACAGACCTGCTCATGTGAGACCGTCCCTCTCCCTAATGTAAGTCATACACGCTACGGTCTACCGGAGAGGTAACCTGTGCTGGATGGTCTGGTATACTGGGAGGGCTTCATTTCGTTTTACTATGGCATCGATTGAAGTCGACGACGCACTGGCATTGATAGGCTTTACTATCTAAATTAGATAAAGACATCCACGGCGTGCACAGATCATTTTATGAAATTGAACAAATCGTTGTACTTACCACAATTTAATACAGTACCTACCTAGGTACACATCATCAAAAGATGCCTAACATTGCCTCTTAAATTATTGTCTTTTCTCTCTTCTATTGCTTCGTTCATATCCGGCAATTTCTTTCTATAAACAATTTATAAGTACCTTATTTTTGTCTTCATCGCGGTACTCTCTTTGCTTTTTATTTGCCAAAGGCATGGACGAGTTCTATATATTTTGATAAAATCTTCAAGTAGGGACATTCTTAGTTGAATCTGGTGGCGCCATTTTCGAGTGTTGAATCACACAGCCGTGCGCAGGCGACCGGAGTACGTGCACTCACGCACAGGTACACCGTACGGTGACACTCGAAAGAATAGATTTACGATCTTGCACCGGTCGCCTGCGCAGGTTCAAAACACTACACAGGTCTATTCCCACACACACTCCGGGCTATCTACGTAGGCATACCTGCACTGGTAGACCTCTCCGGTGGACCCTAGCGTGTATGGTAAGCCTATATATCATACTCTCGCATGTGAAATTCATAACACTTCCTTTCAGCTTTGTCACAGTCGGGTAAAAAAGACTCTTGTAGACATTTGTATTTCGTGTTACTCAAATGCTCATTAATTAAAAAAAAGTTTATTAAGAAGTCGTCCGCAAAATTCAAATTTTCTTAAGTTTTTTTGCAAATTGCAAATCAGTGTCAGATTGAATCCTGATGAAAATATGGTTCGCGACCATAACAAACACGTATTTAAGTACAGAATTATAATCATTAGAATCATTAATACATGCATTGCAAATTGCAAAAAACGTGTACGTACCACTGCGGCTCCTCCTTGTTAAGGACGGGTTAAAAAATATTTTTACACATAACGGTTATGATAACTGCCCTTACATTCCATTCCAAATTACAAAGCTCGAACCAACTACAATTTCGACATTCATTTTCAGGTACGAACTGGTCCAATCTGCACCTCAGCTTGTGAGTTACCTTGGGAGTCACCATACAGTTTCTTCTACGATAAAAAGTGCCCTCAGTGTCCTCCTGCGGCTCCTAAATCACGAACGGACTGTCACCCGTGTACTGTGAAAACTGTTCTTTTAAATAACTATAGATTTTATTCTGCTAAGCCATGCAAACCTAAGGATACCAAGAAAACGGAGGAGGGATGCAAACGGAAACCATGTAAAGCGAAACCATGTAAACCGAAATCACCCAAAGCGAAACAAGCGCAACCATGTAAACCGAAACCATGTAAAGCGAAAGCATGTAAACCGAAAAAAAGTCAATCGAAAACATGTAAACCGAAACCATGCAAAGCGAAATCATGTAAACCGAAATAAGGTCCATGTGGAGAACCGAAATAAGGTCCATGTGGAGGAAAAACTGAAACAAAAAAGGGCCTTGTTGCCCATAAGCGCCGAGGTGTTGAAACATAAATTATATTATAATGAATTTACTTGTATTATTCTCCAAACAAAAAGAGTGTAAGTTTTCCATATGAGATTTGTTCATATGGAACAAATCTAACTTATTGAGATGTATTAATGATTCTAATTCTGTAAAGAATTTTATGTTTGTTATGATCGCGTGGAAAACGTCCACGTTAAGAACAGACTACAAAGATTTTATTTTGCAACATTCTATCTCTGTAAAGGTGACCCACAGATTTGCACACCCTGCTTCAACTCAATGTTAAGCGAAGCTTTATCTGAAGAATTTTATAGACTAAGTGCGATTATTTTGTCGCAGAAATATAACATATTGGTTTATATGGCAGTCCACGAGAAAAACTACGCCGCCATTTTAAGGTCTGACATTACGGGTAGGTAGGTCATTTTAACGACAAATCCAAAGTATAGCTCAAAATATAATATTTTATTAAACCTGATATTAAATAGAAGTTTACAGATTTTATTCGCTGTGCAAGATACTTAAGCTTGAGCATGTAAAAGTACGAGATACATGCACGAGGTACCCACGTTATCATAATCGACACGTTACACGATGCATATAGACTGCGCATGTGCATGGACTTGCGCATGTTCACGCATCGTGTACAACCTAAAAGTTGTACACGATGCGTGAACATGCGTTATAAAAATATTTCAAACTAGCTGCTGCCCGCGGCTTCGCCCGCGTGAGTGTCGGAAATTACCCCATACATCCCCATGGGTTTTAAGTATAAATATTGAGTTTCGAGTTAATCGGACAGCGCGTTAAAATTCTTCCATACAAACACTGACACCCCCCAATCCCCCTTTAGGGGGTAATTTAGACGAAGGAGGAGGCGGAGCGCGTGAGGGAGAGGCAAAGTTCGCGCCCTCACGCGCCTAGCCGCCGTAGGAGACGCCCTGGGCGTCGGGACTCCTTGGAGGATTCCCGGCCACCGTAGGCGCGGGCTTGCGGGCGGTGAGCAATGGGTAGCTCGCCCCCGATAAGGACCAGGCCCGGGTCGACGGCGCGTCGTGTTCCACGCGCGCCTCAAAGAGATGTCAGCAAAACTGACGGGGTCCGCTAGGACCGTTGCCCGCCGGGGTTGCGGGTAGTCCTAAGGGGAAACCGTGGCCCCTGGCATGGCAAGGGAAGGAACACGGGTGGGTTTTAGTCAGTAAAAGTCTGACACGCCCTCCCGCTCCGCCCAGAGCGGGAGAAGTCATTGGATGACTTCCAACCCAAAAAAAAAAAAAAAAAAAGAAAAAAAAAAAAAGGGGGTAATTTAGAAAAACAAAAAACTACAAACTTTATAATTTATTTAGATAACTATTCGTGCGAAGTTTCGTGTTTATTACCTCAAGGAATAAGATTTTTCATACAAACTTTCATCCCTTATTTTACCCCCTTAGGGGTTGAATTTCGAAAAATCCTGATACACATTATTCTTAATTTTTGGGTTTAAGTATAAATATTGAGTTTCGAGTTAATCGGACAGCGCGTTAAAATTCTTCCATACAAACTTTGACACCCCCCAACCGTAGGATAGGATACTTTTCCGGGATAAAAAGTACCCAGTGTGGTGCCCAGGATATTAAAGAATAATTATACCAAGTTTCATCGTAATCGAACCGGTAGTTTTTGAGTGATACTTGAACAAACAGACAGACAGACAGACAGACAGACAGACAGACAGACAGATAGACAAAAAAAATTTTAGTCACACTTTTGGGTTCGGTGTCGGTCTAGTAACACCCCCTGCCATTTTTTTTTTTGATATTTTCAATGTACAGAATTTTCACTTCTACAGATTTATTATAAGTATAGATTATAAATAAAAGGGTACATTTCTATTTTATTTACTCATGATTTCAATATTTTTATATTATTACAACTCTTTAACATAATGGTCTTCTAAGGACCCGTTTACCAGTTACTTATAACGGTTCTGATCGTTATGATAACTGCCCCCTATATTCCAACCTGTCAATAAAATTACAAAGCTCGAACAAACTAAAAATTCTAAATTTAGTTTCAGGTACTAACTGGTCCAATGTGCACCTCAGCTTGTGAGTTACCCCGGAGACATCATACAGTTTCTATTACGATACCCTCGGCTCCTAAATCACGAACAGAAAGTGCCCTGTTCCACCGTGTCCACCACCAAAGTTGATCTCCACATGACCCCAGAAGCCTAGATGCTACCCTAAACTGATCCGTGTGCTAAGACTACACCGTGGACTATGAAAATTAATATTTTAAATAACTATAGATTTTATTCTGCTAGTCCATACGAACCTAAAAGAAAAAGAAGGGAAAATCCGGTAAACACAAATTTTGTGCACCAAAACAGGACAAACCGTCGCCGAAATGTAAACCAAAAATAAGAAAACCGTTAGTGTGTGAACATGTGGAGGTAAAGCAAAAAAAGGGCCAGTTTGCCCACCGAAGTCGTAGTTATATGTTTCAGCACTAAGTAATGATTTTTTTTAGAATTATACTTTTTTTCTACAACCAAAACGAGTGTTAGTTTTTATTTATGTTGGTTAATTCAAACAAATTAAATGCATGTTTTAAAATAAGACTATATAATTTATTGCGTTTTTCTTCACCGTTGGTCAGCAAAGATGGCCCGGGAGTAGCAGAATAGTATCCATCGCGCCACACGATCGATTATTGATAGCAATATATTAACACAAGATCCTGAAAATTGCAAGGCCATGTGACAACTTCAGATATAACAACTACTTATCTATCAGACACTTACTTTATTCATATCGCCCCCGGTTACATGGGACATAAACCTAACTGATGGGGGTACATTTTTGTCAGTTGCATTGATGAAATTCGCCCTTAGAGAATCTTAGAGAACCCTTCATTGTGCGTGGTCCGTCACCGACACCCACTTGGCCGGTTTTTTTTAGGTTAAGTACACCCGGGAATCTTTATATCTTACGAAAACGTAGACCTTCATAGGCCTTAAGGCTGTCAAGGGATGCATCCAAAACAGTTTGGGTACGAAAAACGTGCGTTTTTTTTCACCGCCAGATCCTGGACCTGTGACTTCGTTTATAATATCGCGTGGGAGAAATAACGAACCACATAACACCGCACTGCAGTGCGCACTAGACCTACTATGATGCGGTGATGATGGTTTTTTTCAGTCCTCCGTCGATTGCGCAATAGAAAAACCGTTTGCAGTTCAAATCAAATTATAAGTTCAGATCAAATTAATCACACTAGCAATTCACACACTGTAGGTACACAAAACAACTACGGAGCGCGAGACAGTTTCTAGGCACTTGTTGTCCGTACGATGTCCGATGGCAAAGAGAGGCTGCTCCACGCTGCTGTAGCCCTCTCGTCGACTCGCACTGACGTCAGGCTAGACTCTGTCGAACGACGCTAGGCGGCGCTGGCGCCCTGATTAGTCAAATCACTGACGTATAATTTCCGACAAATATAATTAGTTTGAATGAAATGCACCGACGCTAGCGTGATCGACTCGTTAAGTCGAATGAACTCAAAGATTTGGAGTAGCCCCTGGAGCCTCAAATTTCATGGAGACCATTGAATATCAAGGAGCAGATCGGGGGGCACGGTAATGGTAGGGAAGACGCACCCTTCAGATATTGAAGATTTTGTTAGCTGTACCGGATATGCATCCTAGAGTAGGCAATGGACTAGTGGGGATACTGGTGATTTTTATCTATGGATGGGTATTTTTTAACGACGTCGCCGCCAGGTTGGTTCATGTCCAGTTTTACCGGTGCATCTTTTGGCGGGGTTAAACTGCTTTCTAGACTCTTTTCTGTCACCGCTGCTTTTGTCTTTGCTGTGTTACACGGCTATTTCCATTGTCTTCGTCTGAGGTTTCACTACTATCCGCTTCAGATTTCTTGTAAATCTCACTAGCAGCCTTCTTAATCTTATCTCGGTATTCAGCCGTCTTTGACTTCACTAATATTTACATACACAGTACTTTGTTAACTAAACATTTTTTTTTTTTTTTTTTTTTTTTTGACGCTGAGGAATGCGTTACGCATGCCCACTCGTGGGAGACGAGTCTGGGGTATGTGGGACTCCTGTTGCTAACGACAGTATACCCACTAAACCTCAGCGGTGTTCCCACATCGCCGTGATGGGAGGGCCATGGGAAACCGGCTCAGCCTTTACATCCACGACCCTCCCGGCGCATGCCCGCCTAGCTGGCGGGCCCCGCATGCCCCCCAGGCTGGGGGGCTACGGGAATGGCCGGGAACACCTGGCCATTCCCGTCCGACATTGGTGGAGACCTGTGCAATACAGGCAAGGGTGCCCCCGCACCCGTTGCCTGCTGGCCTCCACCTGGGAGGAGTCGGAGATGACTATCGTACTGACGTCTTCTTCGACCCCTCCTCCGCCTTCGGAGCGGCGCCGCGTCGGGATCGTCCTCCCGCGCGCGCTCCGCCGCCTCCTTCTGGGACATGACGTGTTCGCAAAAGGAGGCGACTGCCGCCCAGGATCCCTCATCCCTCAGCATGGCGTTAACCAAGCTGGGGAGCGAGAGGTCCGATCCGATCACCGCGATGAGACTGCGGCGCGGCTCGGACCACGACGGGCATACCTCGAGAGTGTGCTGCGCCACGTCCTCCGCCGCACCACAGTCTAGGCACGACGGCGTCCTCTCCCGTCCGATTCGGTGCAGGTACGATCCGAAACAGCCGTGTCCGGACAGCACCTGACCCAGACGGAAGGAGAGGAACCCATGCGACCGCTCGAGCCAGTCTCGCAGGACCGGCCCAATCGCGTCGAGGGCTCGGCGGCCGAAGACTGCGGTAGCGAGGTCCCTCGTCCAATGGACGACGATGGCGTCCCTCGCCTCCCGCCGGACGGCCTCCCGCTCTTCCGGGGCCGAGCGTTGTCCTCTCGCCCTCCGCCCCGCCGTCCATTCATATACTCTGGCGAGCACCCACGCCTCGAGTTCCCAAGGAGGGGTGCCGGCCAGAGCACATGCTGCCCCAAAACTCACCGTGCGGTAAGCCCGCGCCACTCGCTGGGCTATGGCCCTCTGGGGTGCCCGGAAGGCGGCGGCGTTCTCCCTCCTTTGGAGGGAGTCCTCCCAGATAGGAGCCCCGTAGAGGGCCATACTCCTCAAGATGCCGGCGTAAAGGTGCCGGCATCGCGCGCTGGGCCCCCCCAAGTTGGGAAGCAGCCACGAGAGCGCACCCGCGGTCTTCAGCAGGCGCGACGACAGCCCGCTAAAATGCGGACCGAAGCGCCACCTGCTGTCGAGTACAAGGCCCAGGTATTTCATCTGGGCCTTCACCTCAATTCTGACGCCCTCGACGAATATGTGGGCGTCAGGTGGTGGGGGGCGCTGCCGAGGGCCGTAGAAGAACACGGCCTCGGTCTTGTGCAGCGCCACCGTTAAACCTAGGCGGCGGATCCTCCCCGCGACCAAGGATCCGCCCGCCGAGGCCAAGTTGGCCGCCTCCCTGAAACTCCCCCCCCGGGCGGTGAGGAGAGTGTCATCCGCATAGCAGACGACACTCGTGCCTCGGAGGAGAGTTCCCCGCAGGAGCCAATCATAGCCGACGTTCCAGAGGAGAGGTCCTAAGACTGACCCCTGTGGAACGCCGGCTTCAACGGCGTACCGCCGGACTTGGCCAGTCCTATTTACCAGGAGGATCGCCCGGTCCTCCAGGTAGCTGGCCAGCAGCCTGCGCAAGTATCGAGGCACTCCGTGAAATCGGAGCGCCTCTAGGATGGTGGAGTGGGGAACGGAGTTGAAGGCGTTGGCTATGTCGAATGACACCGCCAACAGCCCGTCCCTTGCCTCCATCGCCTCCTTTACCTGGCCCTTAAGGCAGGCCAGCGCATCCACCGTCGAACGCTCAGCCCGAAAACCGAACTGAGCGTCCGACAAGTCCGGCCCGATAGTGCGCAGATGGCACTTTAGGCGGGCAGCGATTATCCCCTCGAACATTTTGCCGACCTCATCGAGCAGAACGATGGGCCGGTATGCCGAGGGGGAGTCTACTGGGCGACCCTCCTTGCGAAGGAGGCACAGTTGCCCCTCCTTCCACGGTTTCGGGAACTTTCCAGACGCAAGGCATGCGCTGAAAAGGTCCCGAAACCTCTCCTCCATTTGAGTGGCAGCGATCGCCACCACTCTTGCCGGAACGCCGTCAGGGCCCGGAGCTGTCTTCTTGGCGCGGATATGGAGAATCGCCGCGCCAAGTTCCGACTCCGTGACAGGAGTGGGGGGCTCCTCTTCTTCCTCCGCTGGCGGAGCTGTCCGCGGTGGGTCCATCACTGGTGGGGTGAAGTTGTCCCTGCACGGAAACAGGGACTGAACCACCCCATCGAGAAATGAGGGCTCCAGGGTCTCGGCCACCGGGGGACCAAACGGGCGCAATTTGTTGCGCGCCGTCCTGTATGGTCTCCCGTAGGGGTCGTTGTCGAGACCCTCCAGCATCTCAGCTCTCGCCGAGTCTCTGGCGGCGGCGATGGCTCGATCGAAGACCATTTTTGCCTCCACGTATACCTCATAGAGGTGGTCCCCGACGGCCTGGTCCCTTCGACGCCGCCGCCGACTCCGCGCGTAGGCCCTCCTTGCCTCCACACACGCTGCTCGGAGCCCCGCCAGCTCCGCCGACCACCAGTACACGGCGCGTCTGGGTAGCGGTCGGCGAGACCGAGGCATGCTGGAGTTGCATACCTCGGTCAGAGACTCCCTCAGGTACCCCGCCACGGTGTCCACATCCAGGCCGGCGGAAGGCGGCGAAAGCCAGTCCTGGACGAACGCCGCCTCCCGCGCCGCTTCCCTGTCCAGGCGGGCGAGAGCCCACCGTGGGAACGGCGAACGCACCGAGAGGGGCCGTGTATCTCCGGGGCCGCTGGTGGAGATATCGAACCGCACGTAGCGGTGGTCCGACATAGTCTCCACCAGGTCCACCCGCCAGTTCAACACGCGCGCGGCTAGCGCAGGGGTGGCGAAAGTGACGTCCACTATTGAGCCACCATTCCGCCGCACGCATGTCTGAACGCTTCCTCTGTTCAAGAGGGAGAGTCCAGACGAGGCTGCCCACATCTCTACTGCCCGCCCGCGTGCGTCGGTGGCTGGGTTGCCCCAGGTCACCGACTTGGCATTGAGGTCTCCCAGTATGGAGACCTGACGCGGCGCCGCCCTGCCGACCACAGCGGCCAGGACTGCGAGATAGTTCTCGAAGTCCTGAAGAGGGCGGTTTGGGGAGAAATAGACGCCCACAAGGGCTAAGTCTCCCCACGCGGCGGCCACGTATCCCGGTCCCCTCTCTAATAGCGAGAGGGGAGGGGAGTCTGTGGAAGACCGCGCCGCTAGAGCCACCAAGTCGTCCTCGTCACCCAGCCAGCTGCCGGGGATTGAGTAGGGCTCGGCGACCACCGCTACGTTCACCAACCACTCGGCCATGACCTGCACTACCAGGTCCTGGGCCGCTCTGCAGTGGTTGGTGTTCGCCTGGAGGATGTGATAGTCGGAAATTATTATTCCGACATCGCACCCCCCTCCTCAGATACCGCCGCTGGAGCTACAGCGGTGACGATGGCGACGGCTTCAGCAACAGGGCGAACCTGCGCCGGCACCACGCCCTTCCTCACGGGGGGCTTGCAGCTCCTGCCCGTCATCCTGTGGTCCGCGGGGCGGCCACCGGCGGCACACGCCGCGCAGTGTGGTGCGGTGGCGGTGCAAGCGGCCCACCCGTGTCCCTCCCGCAAACATTATATACCTTAACAAAAATAACCTTACCACCTATTCGATGCTAGGAATGACAAAAATACGTATTAAAATAACGAATAGCTAATGTCGAATTTGGCTGCGTCGGCGGCTCGTGGCTGGACGGACGTCATCGATGCAGTTTCTATGCACTCGGCGTAAACTGATGGAATTGCAAGGTCATCGATATCCTTTACAAAAGGGATCCGTACTTAATAGGCCCTACACAATTGCATAAAACCTATTTTGGTATTGGACATAAATTGACATAATATTTTTCTTGGATTTCGTTTAAAAACTCACATTGACTCACATTTTTTTTGGATGGAGAAAATGCTATGACATTTCTTTAAAGTTTTATGTTATTTTCAAAATGTCTCTAGGAATAAAATTCAATGTAAAAAAGATAATACTAGGATGTCATAATTTCAGTTATATATTAGCAACGCATAACTCTAGAATTCTCTCGAGTTCTTCCCAATCTTTCGTACAGAGAGCTATACCTCTTTGTAGGCCCGACTATTATAAGGAAGCTTGTGTAAAAAGAAGTACATTAGATCATGCAGAAGCTCCTTTTCCCCGAAAATTAGAAAAAGTATTTTTGAAACCAGTATCTTCGAAGAAACCAGTAACCAGCAAATGGCTTCATGAGGTAAGAAAATGATTGATTTGATACTAAGTAGGTCTAATTGACTAAAAAGTCCAACGATTCAAACACACAATTTGATACTTGTTTTTGACTAGCACGTCGTCTGCTCCAAGTTATTAGTCTATTAAGCCCACTTACATGGTGCAAATTCATTGCCTGTGGCATACCATAAAATGTAAGCAGCAATAGCACTGTTAAATACAACACGTACGACGGTTACACTATACGGGCAAGTTATTTGCCATTCAAAACTGGCATAGATGTTAACTGCACACGTTTATTGATTGTTTGTACAATCAAATTGGAAATTAATTAAAAGGGACAGTCACATACATTGTGATAGTCAAATTAAACTTTTATTTCAACTACAAATTTCACCCGAATGTACTTGATGTAGTTTATAACATTGAATTTGTTTCTAAATTTTTATCACCGGTCCTTTGGAACGTAGACGATTTTTGTTTACGGTCGTTCGGCTTCGGCGGATCAGACTAAATACCCGTGTTAATGTCGCAGATGGATTGTCGAATCCACTGTTTTACATAACCGCTAGCTGTTTCACAAAACAGCTCCGTTATGTAAAATAGCTGAACGACAAAATTTTATGGAATATTTGGCAGCACAAATACGGGCAATACTTGAATCAATTGTATGTACAAGGACGAGTAATTCTGAGTTTAGACAAGGCAAAACTTGCATGCAATAATCGCCTTGTAATTTTATTATCATTTATTCATTGTATGCCATTTTATGGAAATCGCATGCGTGTATATACACTTGCATGCAATTCTTGAATGGCAATAATTGAAAGTGCTTTATGGCTCGCGATTATTGCTCTTGAACGTTCCAGAAGCTTGCACCGTGTAAATGGGGCTTTAGTCTTTATTAGATCTGATACAGGATCGTTGAAAGTCCTTGACAGGCATCTGGAAATCGCGTGGGTAGTGTACGCATGTAACTCGTAACTTTACATGCTCAAATAACTGGCCCCGCGCACATTTTGATGCGATCGTTTGATGCCTATAACTTGCTAGAACTTATGCATGTTAATGTAAATACAATTTTTTTCATTCTGCCTAGCCTTTTTCCCAATCATGTTGGGGTCGGCTGAATGTAAATACAAATAACCCCTAAAATAATGGTATTTTTAGAACTCGTTTATCAACGGTTGCATTGTATGCCACCCTTACTGTCTATAGTGTCAAATTCAAAATACCAAGCTCGGCTAGATACAAATTCCTAGTTTCATTTTCAGGTGCGAACCCGTTCAATCTGCAACCCAGGTTGTGGGTTACCTTGGGAGTCATCATACAGTTCCTATTACGAGCAAAAGAACCCCAAGTGCCCAGTGAAGCCAAAATATCTCCCATATCCTCCAATGCCATGTTCCTCGATACATAAATGTAACCCTTACAAAGAGCCGATAAAGTCCGATCCATTTGCTGATGCACTGTGTACTTTAAACACTGTTCCTTTAAATATCTGTAGAATTTATTCTGCTTATCCATTCCAACCTAGGAGACGTAGAAGGAATTCAAAAGCGTTTAAATGCAACCATTGTGATGGGCCGTGCAGGGCGGTGCCGAAATGTTGCCCAAAAACAAAAGAATGTAAACCGAAAGTTTGTGTACCGAGACCAAAAATGGATTTACCGGAAAAATGTTTTCCGCCGAATAAAAATCCATATGGGAAGATAATGTGTAACCCACGAGTTTCCAAACATCCCCCGTGCCCTAGACCCAAAAGCTCCAAACCCAGGTGCCCCAAACCCAAACCCAAATGCCCAAACCCCAGGCCGTGCCACGAACCCGGGTGCCCCGAACCCAAGTGCCCCGAACCCATGGGCCCCGTATCCCCGTGCCTCAGCCCCATTTGCTGATACACATATCCACAATTATTTTTATAGCGCTTAACCAAAAAAGTTAGTTTAAAAAATTATGCTTGAATTTATTAAATGCGTGTTTAAAATAACATATAACTTATTCATTGCGTTAACTATATAGTATATAACCTTTTAAGACAAGACAAGATTATGAGAATTCTAACTTCATGCGACTCCTTAATGGCAAGTGCAAATTGGCAGCCGCAACGGTCAGCAGCGCATCGCGTTCCAATACAAAAAAGCGCGGTTCGTGAAATGAAATGAAATGAAATGATGAAATGATTATATTTTCTGTAAATAGGTTTGTACAAAACACTTTTACATGTCTACCTGTAGTATGCGATGGTTTATAGAAAATTTACGAAAATTATTAAGGGCAAATTTCACTAATGAAACTGAACGCGATCAGCACTTCTAAACCGCGTTAAAGATCTGTCAGTGTCAATCTCTCAAATCTGAAAGATACCCACTACAAAAAAGGTATACATTTTTGAAGCTCCATCGGCAGACAACTCAAAAAAATCCGAAAAAAATACTCGAAAACTACAAAAAAATCCGCGGAACATAAAAATGGGGTATTTTCGAATACCCCATTTATTGGTGGAGGAATTCAGATTTTTCGTTTAGACTTTACAATTTTTTTTTTCGATCTTGCGCCTGTCACCTGCACAGGCTCAAAAAACTGCATATGGGACATAATTATGCAGTTTTTTGTCCCTGCGTAGGTGTACCAACATGTGCAGGTATGTTCCACTCAGGTCCATCCCAATACATCCTCCGGTCTACCTGCGCAGTTTCACCTGCACACGTAAACCTCTCCGGTAAACCGTAGCGTGTATGGCCGCCACACGATATATTATACTCACGCATGTGAAATTCATAACACTTTCTTCCAGCTGTGTCACAGTTGGGTAAAAGGGCTCGTGTAGACATTTGTATCTCGTTATTCAAATGTTCATTAATAAAATACAATATTTTTTCATGTTTATTATCCGCAGTGGCAGCCCGCGAAATTCAAATTTTCTTACGTTTTTTGCAATTAGGTTCCATATATAGGTCCAACTCATAACAAAATAGAATTGTATACGGCTTTTATTCAGTTTGCAAGATACTTGAGCATGTAAAGTATTGAAACCCACTTGCAATTCGAGTGATGAGCCAGCTGTGGCGCCTAGCAACAGCTGTTTGCCTGAGTCTTGTCACTCGTTTGCAAATATGGATGGTGAATTGACGGAGGTACAGAGATATAGACATAAGAACAGGTTTATAGGACAGAAAGGCGTGGCTGTTACCACACCACAATGTAAATTTAGGGCTGCAGTTATCAGACTCCCTTTATTAATAAACAATGTTGACAAAGGAACTTTACCTGCAGATATTGCCAGTTACTTTATGACTTAAACACACGTTTGTGTAACAAAGGAAACAATTATTATGAATCAACTTAAGGAGTATGATGCATATGAGATATTAGTCCTTAGGCACAAGTTGCCTATATTCTTGGACGACCGTATATGGCCTGAAGGGATATCTTTCCGGCGTTTCATACGACTTTGGAAATAGAAGGCAATTTACTAAACATCAAAATGGACTGTCAACTATTAGGAAGAAAACTGCTAAGTGAGGGACTTATCAGTTTTATTACCTTTAACTGTAAATCATTAGTACGTTCTATGGATTATGTAAGAACCTTGTGTCGTCGAGCAGACATAATAGCCCTACAGGAGACGTGGTTGTTCCCGCACGACTTGCCGATCCTTGGAACAGTCGACAAGACTTTGACTACTGCGGCAAATCGGCTATAGACTCGGCGGCGGGATTAGTACGAGGCAGACCGTATGGCGGTGTCGCTCTGCTCTGGAGTAAAAGTACATTTAATTCGGTGATAGTGATCCCGTGCAATAGTGTGCGTATCGCGGCGATTAAGGTAGATTTAGGCTGGAATAAGGATGTTCGTAGTGCTCACGAGGTTGCCAGGCTAAACTTTCAAACTTGGTTACTATACGGTAAGCCTGCAAATGGACCTATCTATAATAACATGGTGGACTCTCGAAGTCGCTTCAAATCAAAGTTAAGATGGTGTCAAAATAACGCCGAGCAAATTAAGATGGCAGACACGAGAAAATGACCCACAGATTTGCACACCCTGCTTCAACTCAATGTTAAACGAAGCTTTATCTGAAGAATTTTATAGACTAAGTGTGATTATTTTGTCGCAGAAATACAACTTATTGGTTTATATGGCAGTCCACGAGAAAAACTACGCCGCCATTTTAAGGTCTGACATTACGGGTAGGTAGGACATTTTAACGACAAATCCAAAGTATAGCTCAAAATATAATATTTTATTAGACCTGATATTAAATAGAATTGTTTACATATTTTATTCGCTGTGCAAGATACTTAAGCTTGAGCATGTAAAAGTACGAGATACATGCACGAGGTACCCACGTTATCATAATCGACACGTTACACGATGCATATAGACTGCGCATGTGCATGGACTTGCGCATGTGCATGGACTTGCGCATGTGCATGGACTTGCGCATGTTCACGATTCGTGTACAACCTAAAGGTTGTACACGATGCGTGAACATGCGTTATAAAAATATTGAAAATTATAAATAAAAGGGTACATTTCTATTTTATTTACTCATGATTTCAATATTTTTATATTATTACAACTCTTTAACATAATGGTCTTCTAAGGACCCGTTTACCAGTTACTTATAACGGTTCTGATCGTTATGATAACTGCCCCCTATATTCCAACCTGTCAATAAAATTACAAAGCTCGAACAAACTAAAAATTCTAAATTTAGTTTCAGGTACTAACTGGTCCAATGTGCACCTCAGCTTGTGAGTTACCTCGGGAGACATCATACAGTTTCTATTACGATACCCTCGGCTCCTAAATCACGAACAGAAAGTGCCCTCCTCCACCGTGTCCACCACCAAAGTTGATCTCCACATGTCCCCAGAAGCCTAGATGCTACCCTAAACTGATCCATGTGCTAAGACTACACCGTGGACTATGAAAATTAATATTTTAAATAACTATAGATTTTATTCTGCTAGTCCATACGAACCTAAAAGAAAAAGAAGGGAAAATCCGGTAAACACAAATTTTGTGCACCAAAACAGGACAAACCGTCGCCGAAATGTAAACCAAAAATAAGAAAACCGTTAGTGTGTGAACATGTGGAGGTAAAGGTTAAGGAGGTAAAGCAAAAAAAGGGCCAGTTTGCCCACCGAAGTCGTAGTTATATGTTTCAGCACTAAGTAATGATTTTTTTTAGAATTATACTTTTTTTCTACAACCAAAACGAGTGTTAGTTTTTATTTATGTTGGTTAATTCAAACAAATTAAATGCATGTTTTAAAATAAGACTATATAATTTATTGCGTTTTTCTTCACCGTTGGTCAGCAAAGATGGCCCGGAGAGTAGCAGAATAGTATCCATCGCGCCACACGATCGATTATTGATAGCAATATATAAACACAAGATCCTGAAAATTGCAACGCCATGTGACAACTTCAGATATAACAACTACTTATCTATCAGACACTAACTTTATTCATATCGCCCCTGGTTACATGGGACGTAAACCTAACTGATGGGGGTACATTTTTGTCAGATCTCAGATTCATCTCGGATCACAATCTCAGATTACCCATAAGAGAGTTTAAGAGCTGTCAGTATCATTATTTTCGTTGAATTTTTGACACTGACAGCTCTTGAACTCGTTTTAGACGTGCTGATCGCGTTCTGTTGCATTGATGAAATTCGCCCTTAGAGAATCTTAGAGAACCCTGCCGGCCGGTTTTTTTTAGGTTAAATACACCCGGGAATCTTTATATCTTACGTAAACGTAGACCTTCATAGGCCTTAAGGCTGTCAAGGGATGCATCCAAAACAGTTTGGGTACGAAAAACGTGCGTTTTTTTTTCACCGCCAGATCCTGGACCTGTGACTTCGTTTCTAATATCGCGTGGGAGAAATAACGCACCACATAACACCGCACTGCATTGCGCACTAGACCTACTATGATGCGGTGATGATGGTTTTTTTCAGTCCTCCGTCGATTGCGCAATAGAAAAACCGTTTGCAGTTCAAATCAAATTATAAGTTCAGATCAAATTAATCACACTAGCAATTCACACACTGTAGGTACACAAAACAACTACGGAGCGCGAGACAGTTTCTAGGCACTTGTTGTCCGTACGATGTCCGATGGCAAAGAGAGGCTGCTCCACGCTGCTGTAGCCCTCTCGTCGACTCGCTCTGACGTCAGGCTAGACTCTGTCGAACGACGCTAGGCGGCGCTGGCGCCCTGATTAGTCAAATCACTGACGTATAATTTCCGACAAATATAATTAGTTTGAATGAAATGCACCGACCCTAGCGTGATCGACTCGTTAAGTCGAATGAACTCAAAGATTTGGAGTAGCCCCTGGAGCCTCAAATTTCATGGAGACCATTGAATATCAAGGAGCAGATCGGGGGGCACGGTAATGGTAGGGAAGACGCACCCTTCAGATATTGAAGATTTTGTTAGCTGTACCGGATATGCATCCTAGAGTAGGCAATGGACTAGTGGGGATACTGGTGATTTTTATCTATGGATGGGCATTTTTTAACGACGTCGCCGCCAGGTTGGTTCATGTCCAGTAATACCGGTGCATCTTTTGGCGGGGTTAAACTGCTTTCTAGACTCTTTTCTGTCACCGCTGCTTTTGTCTTTGCTATGTTACACGGCTATTTCCATTGTCTTCGTCTGAGGTCTCACTACTATCCGCTTCAGGTTTCTTGTAAATCTCACTAGCAGCCTTCTTAATCTTATCTCGGTATTCAGCCGTCTTTGACTTCACTAATATTTACATACACAGTACTTTGTTAACTAAACATTATATAGGTACTGTTTGTAGGGTTGAGAGCCACCAAATTAGAGTACCACAATTCTTGTTATCGTTTATTACAATACTATGTAATTATTACACTTGCTAATTATTATTAGTCTATCTAGAACTGTATTATGTAAACTAAATGGGAACTAGCCGCGCTGCCGCGTCGAATGGCGAATTCTCGAATTGCGTGCGTGCGGTCCCGTGGCGACGATGGCTCTGGCGGTCGGCGCGGCGCGGCGGAGCGGCGAGGGCGATCGCGGGCGGTCGCGGGGCGCGACGCCCGCGCTGGGCTCAGCGCGCGGGTTCTCATGGCGTGTACAGGTACCTTAACAAAAATAACCTTACCACCTATTCGATGCTAGGAATGACAAAAATACGTATTAAAATAACGAATAGCTAATGTCGAATTTCGCTGTCGGCGGCTCGTGGCTGGACGGATGTCATCGATGCAGTTTCTATGCACTCGGCGTAAACTGATTGAATTGCAAGGTCGGCGATATCCTTTACAAAAAGGATCCGTACTTAATAGGCACTACACAATTGCATAAAACCTATTTTGGTATTGGACATAAATTGACATAATATTTTTCTTGGATTTCGTTTAAAAACTCACATTGACTCACATTTTTTTTTGGATGGAGAAAATGCAATGACATTTCTTTAAAGTTTTATGTTATTTTAAAAATGTCTCTAGGAATAAAATTCAATGTAAAAAAGATAATACTAGGATGTCATAATTTCAGTTATATATTAGCAACGCATAACTCTAGAATTCTCTCGAGTTCTTCCCAATCTTTCGTACAGAGAGCTATACCTCTTTGTAGGCCCGACTACTATAAGGAAGCTTGTGTAAAAAGAAGTACATTAGATCATGCAGAAGCTCCTTTTCCCCGAAAATTAGAAAACGTATTTTTGAAACCAGTATCTTCGGAGAAACCAGTAACCAGAAAATGGCTTCATGAGGTAAGAAAATGATTGATTTGATACTAAGTAGGTCTAATTGACTAAAAAGTCCAACGATTCAAACACACAATTTGATACTTGTTTTTGACTAGCACGACGTATGCTCCAAGTTATTAGTCTATTAAGCCCACTTACATGGTGCAAATTCATTGCCTGTGGCATACCATAAAATGTAAGCAGCAATAGCACTGTTAAATACAACACGTACGTCGGTTACACTATACGGGCAAGTTATTTGCCATTCAAAACTGGCATAGATGTTAACTGCACACGTTTATTGATTGTTTGTACAATCAAATTGGAAATTAATTAAAAGGGACAGTCACATACATTGTGATAGTCAAATTAAACTTTTATTTCAACTACAAATTTCACCCGAATGTACTTGATGTAGTTTATAACATTGAATTTGTTTCTAAATTTTTATCACCGGTCCTTTGGAACGTAGACGATTTTTGTTTACGGTCGTTCGGCTTCGGCGGATCAGACTAAATACCCGTGTTAATGTCGCAGATGGATTGTCGAATCCACTGTTTTACATAACCGCTAGCTGTTTCACAAAACAGCTCCGTTATGTAAAATAGCTGAACGACAAAATTTTATGGAATATTTGGCAGCACAAATACGGGCAATACTTGAATCAATTGTATGTACAAGGACGAGTAATTCTGAGTTTAGACAAGGCAAAACTTGCATGCAATAATCGCCTTGTAATTTTATTATCATTTATTCATTGTATGCCATTTGGAAATCGCACGCGTGTATATACACTTGCATGCAATTCTTGAATGGCAATAATTGAAAGTGCTTTATGGCATGCGATTATTGCTCTTGAACGTTCCAGAAGCTTGCACCGTGTAAATGGGGCTTTAGTCTTTATTAGATCTGATACAGGATCGTTGAAAGTCCTTGAAAGGCATCTGGAAATCGCGTGGGTAGTGTACGCATGTAACTCGTAACTTTACTTGCTCAAATAACTGGCCCCGCGCATATTTTGATGCCTATAACTTGCTAGAACTTATGCGTGTTAATGTAAATACAATTTTTTTCATTCTGCCTAGCCTTTTTCCCAATCATGTTGGGGTCGGCTGAATGTAAATACAAATAACCCCTAAAATAATGGTATTTTTAGAACTCGTTTATCAACGGTTGCACTGTATGCCGCCCTTACTGTCTATAGTGTCAAATTCAAAATACCAAGCTCCGCCAGATACAAATTCCTAGTTTCATTTTCAGGTGCGAACCCGTTCAATCTGCAACCCAGGTTGTGGGTTACCTTGGGAGTCATCATACAGTTCCTATTACGAGCAAAAGAACCCCAAGTGCCCAGTGAAGCCAAAATATCTCCCATATCCTCCAATGCCATGTTCCTCGATACATAAATGTAACCCTTACAAAGAGCCGATAAAGTCCGATCCATTTGCTGATGCACTGTGTACTTTAAACACTGTTCCTTTAAATATCTGTAGAATTTATTCTGCTTATTCATTCCAACCTAGGAGACGTAGAAGGAATGCAAAAGCGTGTAAATGCAACCATTGTGATGGGCCGTGCAGGGCGGTGCCGAAATGTTGGCCAAAAACAAAAGAATGTAAACCGAAAGTTTGTGTACCGAGACCAAAAATGGATTTACTGGAAAAATGTTTTCCGCCGAATAAAAATCCATATGGGAAGATAATGTGTAACCCACGAGTTCCCAAACATCCCCCGTGCCCTAGACCCAAGTGCCCCAAACCCAGGTGCCCCAAACCCAAATGCCCCAACCCCAGGCCCTGCCGCGGCGAACCCGGGTGCCCCGAACCCAAGTGCCCCGAACCCATGGGCCCCGTATCCCCGTGCCCCAGCCCCATTTGCTGATACACATAATATCCACAATTATTTGTATAGTGCTTAACCAAAAAAGTTAGTTTAAAAAATTATGCTTGAATTTATTAAATGCGTGTTTAAAATAACATATAACTTATTCATTGCGTTAACTATATAGTATATAACCTTTTAAGACAAGACAAGATTATGAGAATTCTAACTTCATGCGACTCCTTAATGGCAAGTGCAAATTGGCAGCCGCAACGTTCAGCAGCGCATCGCGTTCCAATACAAAAAAGCGCGGTTCGGTCTTGAAATGAAATGATGAAATGATTATATTTTCTGTAAATAGGTTTGTACAAACACTTTTACATGTCTACCTGTAGTATGCGATGGTTTATAGAAAATTTAGAAAAATTATTAAGGGCAAATTTCACTAATGAAACTGAACGCGATCAGCACTTCTAAACCGCGTTAAAGGTCCTCTCCGGTAAACCGTAGCGTGTATGGCCGCCATACGATATATTATACTCACGCATGTGAAATTCATAACACTTTCTTCCAGCTGTGTCACATTTCGGTAAAAGGGCTCGTGTAGACATTTGTATCTCGTTATTCAAATGCTCATTAATAAAATACAATATTTTTTCATGTTTATTATCCGCAGTGGCAGCCCGCGAAATTCAAATTTTCTTACGTTTTTTGCAATTAGGTTCCATATATAGGTCCAACTCATAACAAAATAGAATTGTATACGGCTTTTATTCAGTTTGCAAGATACTTGAGCATGTAAAGTATTGAAACCCACTTGCAATTCGAGTGATGCGTCAGCTGTGGCGCCTAGCAACAGCTGTTTGCCTGAGTCTTGTCACTCGTTTGCAAATATGGATGGTGAATTGACGGAGGTACAGAGATAGACATAAGAACAGGTTTATAGGACAGAAAGGCGTAGCTGTTACCACACCACAATGTAAATTTAGGGCTGCAGTTATCAGACTCCCTTTATTTATAAACAATGTTGACAAAGGAACTTTACCTGCAGATATTGCCAGTTACTTTATGACTTAAACACATGTTTGTGTAACAAAGGAAAAAGTTATAATGAATCAACTTAAGGAGTATGATGCATATAAGATATTAGTCCCTAGGCACAAGTTGCCTATATTCTTGGACGACCGTATATGGCCTGAAGGGATATCTTTCCGGCGTTTCATACGACTTTGGAAATAGAAGGCAATTTACTAAACATCAAAATGGACTGTCAACTATTAGGAAGAGAAACCTGCTAAGTGAGGGACTTATCAGTTTTATTACCTTTAACTGTAAGTCATTAGTACGTTCTATGGATTATGTAAGAACCTTGTGTCGTCGAGCAGACATAATAGCCCTACAGGAGACGTGGTTGTTCCCGCACGACTTGCCGATCCTTGGAACAGTCGACAAGACTTTGACTACTGCGGCAAATCGGCTATAGACTCGGCGGCGGGATTAGTACGAGGCAGACCGTATGGCGGTGTCGCTCTGCTCTGGAGTAAAAGTACTTTTAATTCGGTGATGGTGATCCCGTGCAATAGTGTGCGTATCGCGGCAATTAAGGTAGGTTTAGGCTGGAATAAGGATGTTCGTAGTGCTCACGAGGTTGCCAGGCTAAACTTTCAAACTTGGTTACTATACGGTAAGCCTGCAAATGGACCTATCTAAAATAACATGGTGGACTCTCGAAGTCGCTTCAAATCAAAGTTAAGATGGTGTCAAAATAACGCCGAGCAAATTAAGATGGCAGACACGAGAAAATTCAATCATAAGCCCACTGTTCCATTGCGAACATGTTTAAAAGTATTTTTCAGATAGAGCGCCGTTCGAAAACTTCTCGCTATATGTGTGGAATATGCCAGGGCCCATGGGCTCAGGTATCACCCGTCCTCATAGACGGTGTTTCTTTACCCAGAGTTTCGTGATTCAAATACCTGGGCCACTGGGTCTCGGATGACCTCTCAGACTACGAAGATATTAAGAGGGAGCGCCGGGCATTGGCTGTCCGATGCAATATGTTGGCTCGTAGATTTGCACGCTGCAGTAAAGCAGTAAAAGTTACATGTTTAGGGCGTTTTGCCAATCTTTTTATACGTGCAGTCTATGGGTCAAATATACGCAGAAGGCAATCAACGCCCTGGACGTACAGTACAACAATGCCTTTAGGATACTGATCTGGCTGCCGATGCACTGCAGCGCGTCGGGCTTGCTGATGCTCGTATTGATAGCCATTCCATGCCATCCTCAGAAAGAGAGCTGCATAGTTGCTAAGTCGTGCCCGCGGCAGTGGCAATAGCATTCTCAGCGTTGTGGCTGGCAGAATTGACTGCCCAATATTGTGGCATTGTGTACAACATTTATCAAAGAACATTTGACAAAATTTTATTGATTTTTATTTATTTATTTTGTTGTTTTTTAATTTTAATTAATTTAAAAAAAACTATGAATTTCTTGATTTTTAATTATTTAATATTTAAGTTGTAATAGTATGATTGTGATGTGTGTTTGAATATTTGGTTACTAACATAATTAAGTTAAGTAGTTAGTAGTTAGTTATTATTAAGTTTACCAACAAAAATATGGATCACTGTTGCTGAAACTCGGAATCAAATAAATTGAATTGAATTGAAAGGTGCGAGATACATGCACGAACTACACACGCAAGATACATAATTATATTATGCAATGTTTGAGTCACACGTTACATGATGCATACAGACATGCGCATGTGCCTGGACTTGTGCGTGTTCACGCATCGTGTCCAACCTTTTATACAAAGACGAATGAATTATTGACATTTTAAATATTACAATCATCTCTATTTAATTAAAAATAATTTATTTATAGAATAACTCTTTAACTTATTGGTCTTCTAAGGACCCGTTTATCAGTAACTTATAACGGTTATGAATGTTATGATAACTGGCAATAAATTTAAAAACCTCGAGCCAGCTACAAAATCTAAATTTATTTTCAGGTACTAACTGATCCAACCTGCACCTCAACTCGTGATTTACCTTGGGAGTCATCATGTAGTTTCTGTAACTATAAAAAATGCCCTCAGTGTCCTCCTTCAGCTCCTAAATCACGAATGGACTGCCCCAAGTGCCCAGTTCCGCCGTGCCCCCCACAAAAGTTGATCCCCACAGGTCCAAGATGCTACGGTTGCAATCTGCCGAATAAAATCTATTCATGTGTTAAGACTACACTGTGTACTATGAAAACTATTCTTTCAAATAACTATAGATTTTATTCTACTAGTCCATGCCAACCTACCAAGAAAAATAAAGGAAAACCCTGCGTACCCAAAATTTGTGGACCAAAACAGGGCAAATGGTCTACATTTCGTCAACGCAAACCGACGTACCAATGTTGTCAACCTAAAGCATGTGAACCGAAAAGAGATCCGTGTGGGGGAAAAGATAAAGCAAAAGAAGAGCCTGATTGCCCACCGAAGTCGAATTGCTGAAATTATAATGAATTTTCTTTTATTGTTCTACAACCCAAAAGAGTGTAAGTTATTATTTTTGTTGGTTAATTTAAACGAATTAAAATCATTTTTCAAAAAAGAGATATTATGGTAATTTATTTTGTCGATTGCTTTCAAAGTCACCCTGTATTGCTAGTCGGGCGGTTAACCCTGCTTGCGCGAAGTAGGATTTTGCGTGACGTCAGAGTGATGCGTACGATTGATGACGGTTATTCGTATAAATGTTGATCGCGCGGTAAACCCTAATTGCGCGATGCAGGATTCGTGTGACTACAGGTCTTTGATGCGTTGTTCGCATAATGTGGCGATGTAGATGCCGCTACAAGGGCTACTAAGAATATCCTAACACAGGGATCAGCAATTAGTTTCATTGAGGGTCCGTATAGAAAAATATCAATTAAGAAATAAAACGTAAAGAAACCTGAATAAAATAAACAAATACTAAGTAATGAACAAAAATAACAAAGTAACTAATCAATGTGTTTTTTTTTTACTTTAAACCTTTTGTCTGAATTCTGGAGTAGGTAAAGTTGGTGCAAGCTACTGCCATTAAATCCTGGAGATGTTCATCGGTCAGTGGAGATCGAAAGTAATTATTAATTATGTGAATCTTGGAAAGTGCTACTTCACAAATATTCTTGTTGTCGACTAAAGAGCAGGCCACATATAAATGGCGTCGGGCGCGGACATGGCACAGGCGGCTTCCTATTCCATTCAAATTTCATAATAAATGCATGAAAATAAAGCGCAATTTAGGACACACGGTATGTCGTTGGTTGGACGTCCGAGCAATGACATACCGTCGTGCATATTATGATAGACTAGCTGCTGCCCGCGGCTTCGCCCGCGTGAGTGTCGGAAATTACCCCATACATCCCCATGGGTTTTAAGTATAAATATCGAGTTAATCGGACAGCGCGTTAAAATTCTTCCATACAAACACTGACACCCCCCAACCCCCCTTTGGGGGGTAATTTAGAAAAACAAAAAACTACAAACTTTATAATTTATTTAGATAACTATTCGTGCGAAGTTTCATGTTTATTACCTCAAGGAATAAGATTTTTCATACAAACTTTTATCCCTTATTTTACCCCCTTAGGGGTTGAATTTCGAAAAATCCTGATACACATTATTCTTAATTTTTGGGTTTAAGTATAAATATTGAGTTTCGAGTTAATCGGACAGCGCGTTAAAATTCTTCCATACAAACTTTGACACCCCCCAACCGTAGGATAGGATACTTTTCCGGGATAAAAAGTACCCAGTGTGGTGCCCAGGATATTAAAGAATAATTATACCAAGTTTCATCGTAATCGAACCGGTAGTTTTTGCGTGATGCCTGAACAAACAGACAGACAGACAGACAAAAAAATTTTTAATCAAATTTTTGGGTTCGGTGTCGGTCTAGTAACACCCCCTGCCATTTATTTTTTTGATATTTTAAATGTACAGAATTTTCAGTTCTACAGATTTATTATAAGTATAGATATATATGACCACGGTTCGCCATTTGGTGACTCCTGTCCTAACATACTAGAAAAATAAGGCATATTACCCTACGCTTCAGAGGTATGCTTGCGGCTTGCGACCATTAGACGATTGATCCAGTCAGGTGTATGGTTATTATTCTAACACTTAAAAGTCATATTAAAGATGAACATAAATAATATACCATAATATTTGAACAAGGACAGACACTATCTAATTTTTAATTTAATTTGTTTCATGTACTTATTAAATAATAACCTTGCAAAACATCTATGCAATTGGAGTGTTTACTAACCAAGATTTTTTGTATGAATGCATGTACTTACACTCTAATATTTAAAAAATCTAACTTTTGCCCGCGGCCTCGCCCGTTTGGATGTCAGAAAATATTCCACGGGAATGTACTACCGGGATTAAAAGTAGCCTGTAGTTAATTTCATAATACATTGTTTGCATAAATATATTATATTGGTTTACGTGGTTTACATTTCAGCCAATTTACACAAAACATTAATGAGTTATAGATACACCTTTTTTTTTGTAATTTATTTTTTTAACCTTCCTCATGAATCACTCCGTCCATTGGTGAAAACAGTATGAAAATCCGTTGGATAGTTTTTGTGTTTATCGCGTTCAGACAGACAGACAGACGCGGCGGGGGACTGTTTTATAATAATTGCAGCTTCCGACCAATTTTTTTCTTTGGCACCTTGACACGATTATTAATGTCTGAAAAGAGTTTGATTTGATTTTAATGTAAGAACAGTTTGTGGTCTCATTGGTCCGGTGGTTGCAAGCGCTACTGCTAAACATGAAGTCCTGGCTTAGATTCCCAGGTCGGGCAAAGTGGGTTTTTCTATTAGAGTTTTCTCAGTAGCAGCCCGGGGTCTAGATTTGTGCCCGGTAAAAAAAAAAGTCTGGTGAAATGTGGGTGTAGGTACTATAGGTAAACCTCTACTAAACTGTACACGAAATTAAAGACAGGACACATATTATATTTAAAATTAGTATACCTACAATGGGCGATCGGTGCAATTTGGACCCTGTAAGTCAATTTATAGGACAGTTTAAAAAGATTTCATTATTGTTGGTGGTGGCGTTTATTTGGTTGGTGGGTGACGTCTCTGTGGAAATTGTCCACACTTTATTTTATTGGGTGGCCCACCTGTATAAACAAATGTAAGTGGCAATAGTAAATAAATAAATGTTATTTTGTATGAGCTTGCTCTCGTTGGCTTACTATTCACTAAGCTCAATGTGTGCCGAAATTACTTTGCACTCAGTTTTAAAGATTATAAAAGTTAAGCGCACTGATAGGTGCACTATGCAAATTAGTACAATTTACAAAGCTCAAAAGTTTTGCCTCTATGCGGTTACGCTGTGGCGTGACGTTCACCCTACTAATTCGAAAACACGAAGATCACCAAAGCGCATACCTTAACTGGCTTAACTGTACTTAGCTCTGTGTTGACGAGACTGACTCTATTTGTATGAAATTATCTGCCAGCTAAGGTAACACGATAAAAATACGTGGTTGTCAAGCAATTTTGACCATCTTAGGGACCACATTAGGACTTTAAGACCGAATTCGGTCGTAAAGCAATCGCTATCTATGTCGAGACTGCAGTCCCAGAACTACCGACCTATTCTGTAAAAATAAAAAAGATCAGCCAGTCTATTCTGTAAAAATCTCACCGTGAAAACTTAGGTGAAGTGAGCTTGAAGTGAGCTGTCTTCCTCCTGCTACTAGGGATTAACACTGTTGACAGCTCACTTCACGCTCACTTTACTAAGTTTTTACGGTGAGATTTTTACAGAATAGACTGGCTGATCTTGAGATGGTGAAACAGGACAGAAGGTACAGTAGGCCGCAAGGTAATAAAACTAGTATAAGCTGCCCTCTTAAGGATGATTTCCACCAAACGGCGCGCATCGAATCGGATCGGAAAGGATACAAACGGATGCGGCGACAGCCGATCGCGCCCGGCAGGATGTCAACGCATACGATCAGTTCCGTACCGTCGCTTACGAACGTATCCGTTTCTGCGCCTTGTCAAATAGTTTCATTTCTACCGTGTTGCAGCCGAAAGGGTCCGATCGGATACAACGACAGGCGAACGAAGCCGATCGCGCGTCGCAGCATACTTTCGGCTACGATCGCGTGTCACGGATGACGCCCGTGGTCAAGCTGCTGTGCGCAGCTTGGTAATATAGACTTTAAATACTGTGTACATCATTTCATATCGTTTAAAGATTGTAAAATCCGTTCCGATCCGATGCGATGCGAGCCGTTTGGTGGGAATCTTCCTTTATTTTATTCAAAGTCCGCACTTACAATAGACCAGTCAATTTATTTATATATATTATTTCTGTAAAAAGCTCACCGTGAAATCTTAGATAAAGTGAGGTTGGAATGAACTGTCAATAGTGTTAATTCCTAGCATCAAGTGGGGTGACATCTCACTTCACCTAAGAATATTATACTGTGAGATTTTTACAGAATAGACCGGCAGCCACAGAGCATCATTATAATACTGCCGGCAGCTCAAGAATAGACTCGGGTCAATGAGTTGGTGCTAAGTTTTATCACCGACTTGACAGCTCGACTGTACGATGAAAGAAAAATTACTTAATTGATAATTCATTCTCCGATCAAAAGATTTATTTCGGTATTTAGTTCATCGTCCTATCACTTATATTGTTGTATGTTATTAACATCCTGTAATTTTGTTGTAATATTGAAAGGTATATTTACAGATTATATCGGCAGTTTATCGTTTAACTCTGTTGTAAGAGATATAAGTGAACGGACTACTTACTTAATTAAGTTCCAAGGAGATGAATCACGTATGCTTAAATCCATACTTATAATATAAATGCGAAAGTAACTCGTCTATTAACTTTTCACGAGTTAAGCCTCGTGCAGACTGGCGCGACGCGACGGTGTGACGCGACACCGGTAATTGTTCTACTGTCAATTTTTCTTAGAAATTGTATTGTTAAAGTCCAGTCACGCCAACGCGTCGTGCCAGTCTGCACGAGGCTTTAACGGGTGAACGGATTTCGATGTCCTGCATGGAGGTATACCATGGGGTTAACATATGATACCACACCTCCGGCTCCTGCGACTAAACTATACTAAAATATACTAAAAATTATTTTGTAAAAAGATCTTGACCTTCATGTCACCTGATTGATCACGAAGGTGGACGAAGCGAGCTTCACCCGGAATCCTCAAACCACAGAGGAACTGGCTATCTTACCTCTAACTGCCGAAACACAACAATTCTGTTTCATAAAGGAAGTAATTATTTCTTATAATTATTATCTCTCAATCTAATTAGAAAGTTAAACGATTATAACGGAACAACTCTTAGAACAAAATTGTGCAGTTTAGAGGTTTAATAATTAATTGTTATGATCCTCATTGTTAATCGATATTCAATATAATTCAACTAAAGATGCTTTCCAGGTTATAAAAAAATGATTTTATATATTTTTTTCTGAATGAGGCTTTATTTTTTTACTTAATAAATAATATAAATAAAGGAATATAAATAAATTTTATTTTCGGTGGAGTTCGAGAGAAGAGCTCGTGGCTAAGTAATAACAGCCATTTATTCAAACTAGGCTGAGAATCATCACTTTTCGAACATCAAAATTACCTTAGAATAATAAAATTACATAAGACAGTCCCCCAAAACGCCCACCCTTCACCACTTCCTAGTGCTTTAGCTGGGAAGAAGAAATGGCACAACAAACTCCCCAGCAGCACAGATGTCTGTTCAGTTAGAAGAAAATATATTTTATACAATAGTACGCAAAATCATTTACATTACACAACACAAAACATACATTAAGTTATTTAGCCATAATATGTCAGCTAGCACACGTCAATATACAAACCAAAAACATCTAGAACTGTACTCAAGCCTCAAGCAGAAATAAAAACTAAACGTAAACAGAACTTAATATATAAAGAAAGAAAGAAAGAAAAATATGTTATTTGGGACACGCACAGGAAATAAAACAATAAAAACAAACGTTAAAACTAACAAATTATGTAAAAAAACAAAAAAGAAATAAAAATTAAAAAAAACAAAGGGCAAAGAGAACCTGTGCGAGGCCAAAAAGGCTCCTATCTCAGCATAATGCTACGATATTTGAGCAAAAGTAAACAAATACCGCATCGCTGGTATTCTGATAAGGCCCACTGTGATGCCACGGACACACCTACGGACATGAAATAGATCCCACAGAGGAATAAAAGTAATAAATATATAATAAACAATAAAATATAATAATAAATAAGTATATAGATAAAAGCCTCTTTTAAAAATTAGTATAGAAGTTAAATAGGCATAAATGTAAGGGATTCATCATAGACTACTATATTGGGATTCATACTGTGACGTGCAATCTACATATTTATTGGAAGTCGAAATAGGTAGGTATCTAAAATATAATAAATCCCATTCAAATGCTGTAAATGATGCCGCAACGATCTGCCAAGAGATACTGGTCACACTGTATTTCTCGTTGCGGTCAAAGATCAAAACGGTGCAAGCGACACACAGCCTTGTAACCTTTGACCTTTGGACTTCTAGGCCTCTGTAATAGGATTATTCTGTCCGGTGACTCAATTTGTAGGTGTAGTTGGTGCAATTTGAGAGGCGGCCTGTTAATTGGACTGCGGTAGGCAGAGTTCATCGTTTTATTATTGTTGTTTTACGAAATATGTGTATCGATTTATTAGTACCAAACAGAAATGGTAAAATATTATATATCCACGAATGGATTGTAGAATAACTGCAAGCGTCTAGGTGTAACCACAAGGTGTAATAAAAAAAGGTAAGTAACTGAAAATTTAAAGAGTAAGCCCGAAAAGAAAATAAATCACCCTACATTTTTGAGTTACGCGAACATAATGTTTGGAATAGCAATTTTTTTTCCAGTTTATTGGTTTGTTCCACAGTAAAAGTTGTTCATAATGAAGAGTACAATGAACAGGTTTTCAGTTACTTCAATTTCATCTTGTTTAGGTAACCATTTTCGCATTAATGCCTTCCCAGTGTTTTGTAAGAATAAACTGTGCAACAACACTGCTGTCAGCTGTTTTAGGTACTTAATAGTGGTACTGGTTGATACCTTCTCTCCTTTTTTGTCG
Organism: Eupsilia transversa; assembly: GCA_914767815.1. NCBI lineage: Eukaryota > Metazoa > Arthropoda > Insecta > Lepidoptera > Noctuidae > Eupsilia > Eupsilia transversa. Next base: position 2,340,098 of record OU611889.1, read on the forward strand.
TTACACTCTTGGAAGAGTGATGGTAGTGGTCACTAAGGTCAAGAACGTAAGGGTACAAATGCCTTTATTTATAAACGTTGCTTAAAGTTTATTAAAAGTTAAGAGACTTTTAAACGTCAAAAATGTATGGATAAGCAGACGTTCACCATTACTAACATCTATTAAGCAATGTTTGTATAAAACGGCGAAAATATATGCCTACCTATGCCATATCAAACTATTGATCTACAGCATATTGACGATACTTTACCCACTTTCAGCCCAATAAAACTGGCATAAATACATACACGTAAAACAAGTACAACCAACCTCGTAATTGCTTTACCACCCTAGGGTTGAATGTCACTGGCACGTCATAAAACGTCAAGGTCTATTTGTCTATGTGACAGTTACATAGTTTCAACCTTAGAGTGCGAGCAAGATAAGTCTGCGCACGACTGGTGGCGATTGCTAGCTTATGTTTCAAATATTCTATCTACATTAATAATTTAAACCTAATATTATTTATTAATCTTATATTAATGTTAATTTTAATAAATAATATATAATAAAATTAAATAATTCTATACTTAATTTGACCTTACATAAACGACAAGACGGCGGAATATGATTAGTTCCGATTTCAGCCGCGCGCAGACTTATCTTGCGCGCAATTTTGTGAAGTCACAGATGAATACGGATGGTACACCCTGCAAAATAATTTAAATAAAAAGTGACTCTTGTTACAATATAGTGCAATTCAGGTCGCACAGCGCTAATTACCTAAAGTCGAAGAGAGGCAACTTCTAGATGAATATATCATCTAGAAGTTGCCTCTCTTTCCATCGCGTAACTCTTATATCTTCTGACTACGTTACCCTCACTGAATTAGCCCTACAAGACGAACCCGCCGCGTACTTGTAGCTTCATACGTCAAATGCGGAGTGAACCATCTGTATGTTCATCTGTGTTCATATGTGGTGAGGTTTTAATTTACAGGGAATTGTTGGCGAAAGTGGTAAATCAATTACGAGGTTGACTACACTACTCAAACTGCATTTTAGTACCAAGCTGTATGTATTTATGCATTAACGACATAGCCAATTTGATAGCGGCATACAAACCGCGGTGCTATGAACTCCATCGAGGTCACTAGTTCATAGAGAAGGTACACGCATCGCATCGCATAATATAGTATAGTAGCCATACTTATTTACCATACTCGGTGCAGCATAGATTAAAACAGGCATAGAAGCGATCAAGTTCCTATAAAGCACTGGTTGGACCAGTGCTTTATAGGAACCGAGGCGAAAAAAACGTGGGACGCGGGACGAGACTGCGGGCGGCGATTGTTTTAATGATTAGGAAGTCACGCGACTATTCGCACTAGTTTGTACACCTCCTAACCCCGCGTCCTATTTAAAGCGATCATGAACGATCGTTCGAACTTTTTGTTCAGTGAACCTGAACGTTTGGTCGCGCCGACAAAGGGTTCTTTCCGATTTTCACAACAATAAGTGACATATTCACGCGACTGATCACGTACCTACTCGCGCGACGATCGCTTGTTTAAATAGGACCAAACAAGTTCGTTGACACAATCGGCTCGAGCTACCGCAAATAACACTCAGTTTGACAAGAGCTTTAAGGCTCCTACAAACAGGCGCGACGCGACTTCAATAATAGAATTTCTAAGAAAAGTTTACTGTAGAACAAATACCAGTACCGCGTCGCGCGACAAATCACGCCAGTATGCACGAGCCTTTATGCTTTATGATTATACTTTACTCATATAATGTGCTATCAGAATAGCAGTCGAGCACCTGCTAAAATGTTATGGAGAATTTTTGGACTTTTTTTACATTAGGGTCCAGTTTTCCCCCCTGACGGGGATTCTCTCAGGTGGGAAAAGTGGAATAAGCCCTAAATGTTTGTATGTTTTGAGATTGTCTATATAGGTACACCATTTATTTTAGCATTAAACAAATGACGGCTAAATAATGACAGTTATTGTGTAATATTGTTGAAATAACTGCACTTTGAACTTATTTTTTTAATGTAAATGGTAATTAGTAAATAGATTACATTACTTTGTGTTTATCGTGAAATAACAGAGTTTGTTATACATTTATATCGAAATAACGTAAGGGTGTTAACCTTTATTTGTCTAATGTATAAATGGAGTACTTATGGTGAATGAGATCGCCTCATCATCATCATTCTCCTACTCGCATCCTTCATCTGGATGTAAAAGTAGATTAATATATACGTCATCATATCATAATATTTCATGTTCTTTTTATGACCTACGCCAAAGATAGTGCAATTTAAGCAGATGCATAGAAGTTTTTATTTTCATAACCTCTAAAAAGCTATATTATATTAAAGTTCAAGAATATTGTTGCAATAGTGACAGTTTAGGAGAAAAACAACGAGGTGAATAACCCGAGCATGTCGAGATGATCTAGATTATGTGAATGGACTTTGGGTAATTCTATTGAGTAATAACTGTGTTGCCAGCATTGGTGTTCCACATGGGCTTCCTCTTCTCTTATAAGTATTTCAGAATGGCGCATGTCTAGATAACAATATTAGCCTGTCTGTCACACATTCTGAATTCCTCTCTGAATTCAGAATCGGAATTCATATTATTAAAAGTATTACATACAATTAAATTATGCTCCGCATACATTCGGTTTTTTCAGAATCAAAATTGTATGTAATTCTGGTTAATAATATGAATTCCGACTCTGGATTCAGAAAGGAATTTAGAATGTCTGACCAGCCTTAGTTGGTCGTCAGTCCTTACCAAGGGAGATCGCGTTACCCAGTAACTGGGTTGTGGAGGTCAGATAGGCAATCGTACTGTGTAAAAAACTGGCATTCAGCTGCATCCTGGAAGCCTACTAAAATATATACACCAGATTCCTAAATCTGTAAGGATCTAAGATATATAATTTCTTTATTTACGTAGAAGGTGCCTTTAAGATAAACGAAATGTATTGAACGGACCAAAGATTGAATAATATAAATGAGTTAATTGATTCAGGCGTGACTTGGCGGAAATCCATTATAAAATACAATAGACGTAGTTAGTATATTTAGTAAACTATTCTGCTTTACTATTCTTAAAGAGTGTTAAAAAACCTTGTAAGAAATCGACACGTGTTTCACCTCTCAACGAGGCATCCTCAGGATGACGATTGACTTGTCGCGACCCCGAACCCCACTGCAGGGCAAAGGCCTCTTCTCATACAGAGAAGGCACGATCATTGGTCACCACGATTGCTCAAGACGGGTTGGCGATACCAGACTCACATTAACTATAGTCCAGGTTTTCTCACGATGTTTATCCTTCACCAATGTTAGTAAAGTCCAAGTTAAACTCAGAAAATACATAGGAATAAAAAAGTCACATGGTACTTCCCCGGATTTGAACCCACAACCTCGTGGATTCGATTCACTATTGTCTTATCTCTTCCGTTATTCATCTGTTTCGATAAACTTCAAGTTTACCAACATGAACTCTCGTTACTCCTCTAGAAGAATTAAAGAGAGATGCACAGACCGCGGCCCGCGGGCCGCATGCGCCCCCCGGCAATATGCCAGGGGCCCGCCAGCAAAAATATTCCTTCGTACATTTGAAGGAAAAATATTGCTGAGGTTTTCAAATAATATAGAATCGCGCGCGTTACTTAGTGCGCTCGCTGTGCAGCGCATGATGCGTACTCGCAAGATTGTAAGCACAATGCAGTGCCACGCTTCAAACTAGTATATTATTTTTTTAATTACATTTTTGCAACTATAACCTAAAGTAGAAAAATTAAAGACACCTAACACTATCCGGTTATGTACCCACTTCCCACACACATACACAAAGCCTCGTTTAGACGGGGCAGTTTCTGGCAATTGCGGACTGATGCGTCGATCGATCAAGGTGGTCTACCTTGCAGCTTGCTTCCTTACCCAGACCCCTAAAATGCCTCGAGAAGCACGTCCAGCTGTCATTCATAGATGTTTGACAGTCGTTACGGGTAGTCAGAACCCCGTAAGTCTAACAAGCACTCTTACTAAGGGGTATCGTGTTACCCAGTTACTGATTGTGGAGTTCAGATAGGCAGGCGCTCCATGTAAAATACTGGTTGTAGAATCCTGTTGATCCCGTATTAATACTACACTGGCTCATCACTACACCAAGCCTCCTGTGCAGGTACCACCTCACTTTCTTCAACTGTTTCCCACTTTCCCGCCATTCGTGGTGAACTGACAGTTGACATTAGTGATAGCGACCTCACTGCTGACGTGCATGAGATAGTGTTTACTTAATAAATAGATACACTACACTGGTATTTACCAGCATCCGGTTAGACTGAAAGCGGACCCCAACATAGTTGGGAAAAGGCTAGGCAGATGTTTAGTTGAGCTTGGACTGATGGACACTCTCGCCTCTCGTTCGTCGAGCAACTCTCCTCGTGTGAACGACGCTTTAAGATAATGACAATAACTATAGGTCCAAGGTTAGCGCTCCTGAACCTGATCGACTGGTTTGGTTCCGATTTCCCCAGCTAGGGCATGGGTTCAAATGCAAATAATAAGGATCTATTCATAGATACCAACTAAAGAAAAAGTTGTAGGTAAATGCGAAAGCATTTTTTGTGTGAATAAACAGTGCATTACCATACATAGGTACCTACACTGAAGGGCTAATTCACCTTATTCAGAGAACGAACAAGCATTGATTACTCTGTGCAGGTTGGCGATAATTAGCTAAAAGTTCAGGCTTCGTCACGCCCGTAAACAATAGTTCATCAACCCACAGATCTGGATAAATACTGTTCCCGACCGCGACATGTGAAACACTCTCATTTTATTTTTAGTTAGGTCTTTCAACCCAAAACCAATACGGAAGCAAAAAAAAACATTCACGAACATACACTATCACTGCTGTTACATCAATCTTGTCAACACCAAAGAATAATTTCATAAGTACCTACCTACTAAAATTCGTCTTTTTGTATAAAATCATAACAGAATTCCATCTCACTCCCATACTGCCAATTAAATGATTTGTAAATAAAACAAAACTTTTTAAATTGGCTCAATGCGCATACGCAGTGATAACAAAACCAGTATAAGTGGGCCTCATATTCTATTGAAACTCCATACTACGTTGGGCCAAATCAAAGTCAAAGTGGTACCACCGACATGCGGGGTACTGTATTTATTTTATATATGGATGTATTTATGTGTAACTGATACGTTCACCTGTTGATGAAACTGACAGACGTTGGTAGCGGTTTGTGCAATTCTTATTAGCTGCATACACTGTGGAGTTTGCAGATTATAAAATTGATTTTTTGTATGATTTATATATTTCATTTATTTTCGGATCACACATACAATCCATAAAGTATTAGTACAAAAACGTATAAACTATGTTAGTAAAACATACAAACTTACATAACAACAACTAATACCTACTACTATTTACTATTTATGAGTGATATATTTATTGAATGGACGAATGCCGACGTGTAAACACGTCATGTTCGGGTTCGCGACAAGTCAATCGTCATCCTGAGGATGTCTCGTTGAGAGGCGAAACACGTGTCGATTTCTTACAGGGCTTTTTATGACTCTTTAGGAATACTTAAGCAATAATAGATTTAGTAACCCATTCGGGGTTACTAAATCGGTATAACGGATTGCCGCCAAGTGACGCCTGAATCAATTAACTATGGAAAAATCTGGTTTAAATTAGCGCAGTCTAACCGATCGGGGAATACAGGTGCGTTGTCATATTATGTCACAAGGTCGGTTATCGACAAAAAAAGATAAAAGATAATGTTCTCCAATCCACAGCACAGTTCAAATAACTTTGCATTTAGTTCTATCGCTCAGCAGATTGGCCAATAGCTCGTCTTACCGCCATCTTCCTACGACATAAGATCCATGTCTTATTACGTAAATTATATGTTATTATATACATATTTGTAATGCTACGGTGGACTGCTTGTATCGTGTGCCTTCTTGTTATTAGGTGATGCAAAAGAAAATGTTATACGGTTATGTGCTTGTCTGAGATGGTCATCTGTAATAACTGTCATGGAGATGATATTACAGATATGTGGGTGCAATCGATACTGTTCAGTATGAAGCCCTGGGCTGCGACGGAAACCGGTATGATCAATACGGGGTTTTTTTTTCGGTTAGAATATTAATATTTTTAAAGGTTACCTTAAATTGAATACAACCAGTATTAATACCGGTTACCGAAATAAAAATTACCTCTATTATTCACGTGCCGTCCGCATTAGTCAAAGTGTGCGCATCGCCTGTGTGTGTGTAACCGATAGGGTAACCTAAAAGAGGTAACATGTTTCTTCTTCTTGGGTTACCGAGATAGCGGTTACGTTAGTCGTAGAAGTAACCAAAATTCTTCGATACCTGTACTTTAATTTATAAAGGTTTTCGGTCATATTCCCAGGGCAAAGTGTTATTGGGGTTTTCCATCAGGATTTTCTCAATAGTGGCCCGGAATTTACCCATGGGACTTGAAGTCTCGCGAAATGTGGGTGTATTACGTACCTCTGCCTAACCCTTCCGGGAAAACAGGAATAATATGAAAAGTATTTTAGATCATCGCCCGTCACTTAAATGATATGCCTTGCCTCCATCACCCTAATTGGGTAAAACACTTTCAATCAAATCTAAATGATTTTGAAGGATATTGTAAGTGTGTTACGCAATTGCCCCTTGTATTACGGGCCGGGAACCTGGGTCGATAGCTAACATTTGACCACGGCAGCATCGTGAAACATGAATTGCTCTTAATTATTTCAAGAGGTTATTGCACTTAAAAAAATATACTATAACCTATTGAACGGAGGTAACAATCATTAAAACATTTTAAAAATGGGGAGGGTGAATTTCTCTAATTAAACTCAAATATTTCTATGCTGTCAGCAAATATTTCTCAACAATCAACAATTATAATTAAGGCAAAAACTGAACGCGCTCAGTTTTTGCCATAATTGTTGTTGTTCCTCTCCCAATTATATATTTGAAAACAGGTCTGATTTATTACTACTTTTCAATTGCAACAACATTTACCTAACACTCTTTACCATATTTAATGAAATATTTTATAAAAACATTTAAATCAATTAGTTAAGTTTCAGTTACATAAGTATTAGGTAAGCGAAGGTTAACGCGAAATAACTTAACCATAACTTTTAACGATTGCTAACTATGAACTAAACGAAGGTTACGTGTAAACATACGGTTCTTTATCTCTTCTGTGGCTGCTTCGTTTGGTGTTACAACTGTTACAAGCAGAAAAAAATAAATTAAAAACAAAACTTTTATTTCGCACGCGGAGGAAGTCGCATGCTGAAGCTTGTTAGGTATAAGTTGTATCTTCTAGAGCTTTTCTAATGTCCAAGGAAAAGAGAACATGACAAAATTCGGAATTCGGAAAAAAATATCAGATTTCTTTGAGAAAGGGGTGGTTAGCTGTGCAACAACAAAGTTACAGTAACCTATTATCTCCATTCGGCCGAATGTATGTTCTTTCGGGTTGTAATTATGTAACCTATGAAAATAACTTTTTTTTTGTTGTGAAATGGGCCAACTATTATTGACCTCGACCTCGCCTGATGAAAGGCGATGGATGAGGTCTACGATGGAACGAGCGTGCCCAGAAGATAGTGATATTTTTTTTAGAAGTATTTATGTTAGTATGTTCTCATTTTTACATGAATTAGTGAATTGTTTTTTTCTCTTCTACTGTTTCACATCTTGTTTACATCCCTTTTTATGTACTTTCCCATCGCAGGTATGCTGGAAGAGATTTCTTTAGAAATAAGCATTGCCTTTGTACGTATTTTTCTGTTCTTTTCTTCTTGTCTGTTTATATGTGTGTGCATAAATGGTTAAATAAATAAGATACCGATGCTGACTATTGCTTTCAAGGCTGACGGTACTGTTCAAAACGTTCTCCCGTATACTCTCACACTGTCTAATTAATCTCACATTAACCTACAGGCGAGATGTTTCGAACAAGAAAATAATTAACGTTTTTAACACGAAGCTGCGTGCCTTGCTGTGAGGTGCCTTATCTATCATGTGTACATAATAATTGTTGTATCATTGCATATGTTAGTATTGTGCGTTTCCGTTGTTACATATAAAAAAATTAAATATCACATTTATCGTGATGGTTTTTTACCGCTTGGATGTCACAGGCAGAAAGGTTCGAACAAGATACAGGATGCATTTTAGTACTCCTTTTATCATTTTTTACAGTGCGACTACCTATCACGAACGATGCATCACCTCTTGTTCACATCACAAACGATATGCAACACTTCTTCTCCACATCAGAGACGTTGCATCTTCTCTTGCCCACATCAGACACGATGCATCTTATCTTGCCCACATCAGAGACGATGCATCTTATCTTGCCCACATCAGAGACGATGCATCTTCTCTTGTCCACATCACAAGCGATGCATCACATCTTGTCTACATCACAAACGATATGCAACAGCAACACTCCACACCAGAGACGATGCATCTTCTCTTGTCCACATCACAAGCGATGCATCACTTCTTGTCGACATCACAAACGATATGCAACACTCCACATCAGAGACGATGCATCTTCTCTTGTCCACATCACAAGCCATGCATCACTTCTTGTCCACATCACAAACGATATGCAACACTCCACATCAGAGACGATGCAATTTCTCTTGTCCACATCAGGGACGATGCATCTTCTCTTGTCCACATCAGAGACGATGCATCTTCTCTTGTCCACATCACAAGCGATGCATCACATCTTGTCTACATCACAAACGATATGCAACACTCCACACCAGAGACGATGCATCTTCTCTTGTCCACATCACAAACGATGCATCACCTCTTGTCCACATCAGAGACGATGCATCTTCTCTTGTCCACATCACAAACGATGCATCACCTCTTATCCACATCTCAAACGATGCATCACCTCTTGTCCACATCACAAACGATGCATCACCTCTTGTCTACATCAGAGACGATGCATCTTCTCTTGTCCACATCACAAACGATGCATCACCTCTTATCCACATCACAAACGATGCATCACCTCTTGTCCACATCACAAACGATGCATCACCTCTTGTCCACATCAGAGACGATGCATCTTCTCTTGTCCACATCAGAGACGATGCATCTTCTCTTGTCCACATCACAAACGATGCATCACCTCTTATCCACATCACAAACGATGCATCACCTCTTGTCCACATCACAAACGATGCATCACCTCTTATCCATATCACAAACGATGCATCACCTCTTGTCCACATCAGAGACGATGCATCTTCTCTTGTCCACATCACAAACGATGCATCACCTCTTGTCCACATCACAAACGATGAATAATCTCTTTCTTGTCCACATCACAAACGATGCATCACTTGTGGCCGAATTCTGGTCGAAGCTTATTTTAAACATGGAACTGGAAACTAGAATACCAATACTCCTTAGTCAATACTTTATTGCAATTTTCGATACGACGAAGAAAACTCTTTATTTCTTATCTGGTCAAGATTCTCAGGCACTGATGCTGATTCACCCAGTCAACATTTCCATTTTCATTCCATATAGGGTTACACCCACATATTGCGAGATACGTTGAAGGCTCAGCGCAAACGGGCCACCGACCACAGCCACCGGTGGCCGTCGCCACTTCCTGCGGTGTTGATTACTGCTGTAGCGAGTGGCCGCCACCGGCTACACGTGTGCGGCGCGGCTATACAAAATAAATGAAAAAGTGTGTTAAGTCGCTGTCGCTGGCCACCAGTGGCTGTAGTCAGTGGCCCGTTTGCGCTGAGTCTAAGGCCCATTTAATACAGGGTGACCCGAAGGATGAATCCATTGTATGTTACTAGAATATAATAACGAAAAGCCAAAAATAACTTTATAACTTAACCAGTATTCAAAACCTTTTACGGTACGTATTTATGGGCGCAAGTTGGCCAATGGAAACGAACCCATGCCAAATTGGATGATCCCATAAACCCGAGTCGAGAACATGCTAATGAAGCAAAACATATGAAATACATACAGACCCATCTGTAGTTGCGAAGTTGAGTTGCGTAAATGTTATTTTCCATGGGATTGTAATTACACAAACAAGTAACGTTCTACATAATCTTTGTAATATAAGGTGAAGTTCTAGAAGATGTAGAATGAAATACATTTAAATTGGTGTAGGTAAATCAATTGAAAACACAAAATCAAAAGTCGTTTATTCAAACCGGTTATGGTACATCTCGCGCTCGTGGATCTTCGTTAGGAGTGTCAGAAGCCCGAAAGAATGACAATCAGTCTTACCAAGGCGTATTGTAGTACCTAGTTACTGGGTTGTGGAGGTCAGATAGGCAGTCGCTCCATGCATTGGTTTTTAATAGGAGACATCTGGCCCGTTCTAGTAAACTGGTCTGGGTGAATTTACCCGGGTTATGGTATATCTCGCCCTCGTTGATCTTTGATAGTGGTTAGGAGTGTCAGAAGCTCGAAAGTCTGACAACCAGTCTACTAGTCTGAGAGAGAATCAGCACTTTTCGAACGTCAAAATTACATAAGACAGTCCCCCAAAACGCCCACCCTTCACCACTTCCCATTGCTGTAGCTGGGAAGAAGAATTGGCGCAACAAATTCCCTATAATAGTCCACACAATGGACATGAGCGATATTCCATAATTACCATAATAATTGACAGTCGTATTGGTGATCGCAGTTTTTGCAGCCAGGAGGACGCTGTTGCTCATCGCCTCGTAGTCCTTGATAAATGGTCTCCTATAATGACTTCATTCCGCAGATGAAGACCGTTTGAACTCAGGTTTCGTTTTCGACAGTGGTTGGTACAAAGTGACTTCTTTCTATGAATTTGCGCCCCCTATTACATGGGACTTAAACATAACTGGCGAAATGTGGGTGTACTATACGTACACCTCTGCACAACCCTTCGGGGAAACAAGGCGTGATGTTATGTTATGTTACATTAGTAGGTGTCATTATAAAATTAGGTATAAACTTTCTATGTTGGTTTTAGATATGATCGGATTAGTTAAGATAGGTATTAGGTATAAACTTCTAAGTTCATTTTAGATATGATTAATTAATCACTAGCACTGTCAGTTAATGAAAACATCGTAAATTATTTATATACAAAAGGCATTTAAATATACTTACATTACGTACCTTTTCGTGTGGAATGAACGAACCCAAATAAGTTTGTTCTATAAATCATTACATCATAAAAATACCTATGAACACATAATAAAGCGAGGTACAAATTGACCTTACGACCTTTTCATCACCCCATATTACCAATCGACCTAAACTCATTACTCGCCCAATACGTTACATAACTAATTAACAAATGACCCGAGAATAGCTACCTTAATGAGTATAACTATTTACACCACCATATAAATGAAGTTATTGTGATGTCCGTTTGTAACAAACTGCTCGACAGACCCTTCACCTGCCTGGCCCTATTGTTGGTTTTCACGATGCCCTTCAAGATGGACAGTTCCATGTTACTCATTTTGTAATGGGTTATTTACAATCGAATGGTTATTTATTTATACAGGGTTACTTGTAATTCGACGTATATCCATCAAGAACTGATAGGGGGGCCAGAATGCAACAAATTGAACCCCCCATATGTATGGCCGAAATTCAATAGTTTTCGAGATGTTTGAATTTTACGGGTTTTTCGATATTTACCCATTTGACATTTAAATACAAATAAAAAAATACTACATATTGAATGCGTACCATTACAGAATGATATCGTAACTGGCACTTCAATCAAGCTATCAATCAGCTACTGACAGATATACGTTGAAATATAAGTAACCCTGTTTAAATAACAATTCTTACTCCACTTACAGATTTTCTACATCCAGGTGTTATATTAGGTACCTGTTATCATCTTCTTCCTTCGAATGGCGTCCAAGAACTGGATATAGTGGAGTAAGTCGACCGGTCAAGTTGTTCCTCTGTTCGTAAGAGTCCAACTTTCTCAGGAGTCCAACTGTTTGCCATCACGAGTAGAACCTGGATGATACTAGCAGAGGAGGCTGGAGATTGACACAAGATTGGCACAAGCAGAGAGTTGGGCCTTTACCCAGCACTTTCTTAAGTCAGGCTGTGAATCACGAAGATCTTCTTTTCCTCTCATATGGGAACAAACGTACTATATGAGAAAAGCAAACGCCATGGTGGAAATTATTAACTGGACCGCAAGGTGTTAGCGGGCTGACTTTCCAGGATGCGACGGACGCCACTCATGCAGGATATCGTAATACAAAATTACTAACTATTACAATATAAATACACTTGTGAATATAACTATTTATTTCCTCATTTCGTTGCTAACTATAAGTTTAAGAGCGGTAGTGGCGATGGTGTGTCTTCTGAACGATATTATGATTAAATGAACTTGACAAATCTATTCTTAGACCATCTTATAATAACCAAACAATGATATACAGACACCAGGCTACTTTGGCCAAGGACGCAGAGAAAGTTGACCCACAACGACTTGCATTTCCTGATGCCACGTAAGGTGTTACGTCATGTATGACAGTATAGTGATATGAAATGTTTTATTTATCAGTTATAGCAAGTTAGCAATGACTTGAGGTGCGGTGGCAATGATATAATGGCCTGCTTTTAGTTTTGTAAACTTTTTATCAGTCTTATTAAGGTGATTTTTGGCAAGACTTCGATTTATCTTCTCGAGTGAACGTATAGATGAACAGATGAACTGATGAGAACAGCTGGACATTTTAAGATGAGCAGAGGGCCGGATGACGTAGGAAGACTTCTTGAAGCTATATGAGCAGAGACCAGGATGCTACAGTACCAGAGGAAAAAGCCTCATCCTTGAATTACCTTTTTTCTTGTCTTTCGAGAAAGACAAATGTTTCAATTTGTTAGTTAAAAAGCAGTATGTTGTTCTATACCTCTAAATTATTTTTACCTGCGCTGCGCAAAGATCTCATAGGATTATTATACAGTGTAATGCAACAGAATAACCCACGAGCAATCACACAAGTGCAGCAGCGAAGCTAACATAGTTATTAGCCGGGAATCCTTTCACTAGCCCACTGTGTACAGTCTACAGCCACCTCCTCAGATAAATTGCCACTTGAACGACAAGAGGGTTTCGTAACTTCACCGCTGTGCTGTAGAATGTAAAGTGCTTTGATATAACTTGGTTAAGAGTAATATTATGAAGATACTATTAAGTGTTTTATTGTATGCCATGTCTCTAAAATACAATAGACGTAGATATATTTAGTAACCTATTCCGCTTATCTGTTCCTAAAGAGTCATAAAAAACCCTTAAAGAAATCGACATGTGTTTCACCTTTCAACGGGGCATTCTCAGGATGACGATTGACTTGTCGCGAACCTGAACACGACGTGTTGACACGCCGAGCGCCGGACGTAGAGTCTCTGCGTTCTGGTGAGTTCTCTGCGTCCGGCGCTCGGCAACACGTCGTGCATTAAATAGGCTATTAAATAATTTTTCTTTCGGTCACTACTATTAAATATTTTTAGTAATGTATGAATTATTTATATTTAGTTTTAAATATGGTGGCCTGCGAAAGACATTACACCTATTTTAGTCATCATAGAGTTATTTAGAGAGAGATAGGAAATAATACACGAAAAGTACTATAAAGTACCGATCACGTCTCAAGGTACTAAATCATAGATATTAATATTTATGGAAGAGAAAGTACAACTTCTTTCTGTCATTTATAAAACAATACGACGCTTCTTCACACATTCCAGTATTGAATAAAATTGATGGTCTTGGCGCCGATTGGCTGATAAGTTGTTATTGGATAGACGTTGCAGGTACAGTCAGATACATTTACAAAGGTTATTTAGACCGTTAGGCAATAACGTTCCTAAGTTTGGCCTAGCTAAACCTACTGTCCCATTAAAAAAATAGTTTATTCTAATGAAACTAATTAGTCCTAAAATAAAGTTAACCGCCACTGTGGTCTAATGGCCACCTGTCTCAGACCCAGAGGTCCCGGGTTCGATTCCCAGTGGGGGCAAAATGTTCTGCTTGGTTTGGTTGGTGGTAGGGCTTGTTTTAAGTCCGCCAGGCTAGCTACCACCATCTTATCTAAGTCTGTCGCCATAACAACAATGTTAACAGCATTGTTGTGTTCCGGCAGTTAGAGGTAAGATAGCCAGTTCCTCTGTGGTTGAAGATTCCGGGCAAAGCTCGATTCTACCTTCGGCCTGATCATCACTTACCATCAGGTGAGATTCAGGCCAAGAGCTTCCCCGTTGTGGTTAAAAAAAGCTATAATCTACACTCTCACTAATATTATAAAGAGAAAATATTTATATTTTTGTGTGTAATGAATAAACTCAAAAACTACTGAACCGATTTAAAACATTTTTTTACCATTATAATGCTATATTATCACTGAGTAACATAGGGTATAATTTTACACAGGTATAAAAATACAACATACATTATGGTTTATCTTAATGAACCACCTGCGCATTTAGAATCGAGAGAGAGATAGTGATGTAGTCAAACTAGTGTCCAAAATTAGTAATATTGACGTAATATTTAAAAGTAGGTATGAGTGTACTAGAGGTGTACCAAATTGTCGTTACGTAACGTAATAGAGAGGTGATGATAGCTGTAGCAGATTCACACGTACCACGACAAAATCTAAGCATACCTACTGTTTAAGGGGAAGTAACTACTTTTCAGACCATTACATATTTTGACAAACTTCTAAGATGTTGCTTCAGAGAGACTGTCACTTATGTCGTTTTGGGTAACATTACCCACATTTCATAAAGAAAAATAATTGATGAAGTTATACGACGACTATTAAGAGCCCGAGATAAAGTCAATTTAAAGTAAATCACTTTGACACATACGTCTATAATTTTGTAGTAGTCAATTAAAACTAACGTACAAAAATGTTAAATTATCCTTAGCACACAACTAATAACATTTATATTTAAATACAGTTAAAATCAATCTGCCTAGCCTTTTCCCAACTATGTTGGGGTCGGGTTCCGGTCTCACCGGATGCAGCTGAAAACCAGTATTTTACATGGAGCGACTGCCTATCTGACCTCCACAACCCAGTAACTGGGTAATACGATACTGCCCCTTGATAAGACCGGTTCTCAGACTTTCGGGCTTACGTACGACGTAACGACTGCCAAAGATCCACGAATGACAGCCGGGACCAATGGCTGACCAATGATTTCCGAAGCACGGAGGAGTCTCGATATGTAAAGATCACCCATCCACGGACCAACCCCGGCAAGCTTAACCTGATGGATCGAACCGTGCGACACACACTTCCTGCTGCACAGCGGTATCTCTGGCTGGTAAAAAGGCTCCTATCTCAGCATAATGCTGCGATATTAAAAAATTAATATCGCAGCGCTGGTATTCTGATATGGCCCGTATCCGTATTCTGATAGTATTACAACAAAAGTAAATAAATGTAATATTGTATGGCGTCTTCACCTTAACGAACAGGTGACCGGTGCATGCGGCATTCCAAATAAAAAAGAAAGGGTTTTCTATCTATAAAATATCTTTCACATCGAAATAATAATAATAACGTTACATATTAAAATAATAATCTGTTACACAACTAGGTATAATAAAGATTTCATTCTTCCATGAGAAGAATTCACCTTTTATCACATCATCACATTCGCCTATTAAACTGCAGTGGGACAATCACAAACTGGTATTATTTTAACGAAGATCTTGCCCATTTGTAGATTAGAATGTTATTGTGTAATGTTAGTAATTATTTGACGTAATGTTCTGTATGTTTAATTTAATTTTTTGCAAATCTTCTGTTACTTGTGTAATGAATACTATTAAATTATGCAAATAGGTACGGAGAGTAGAACTATTTATTTACAGAAATAAAACGTTTATGACCCGTAGAGCTACAAAATAATATGCTACATTAATACCAAAAGCTGAGCACTACTTTAAAACAAAACAGGGTCAAATTAAATTAGCTATTAAAACTCCACAGACGTATTCGGTATCGATATCGAAAATTCGAAACATAATGAAACAAAAAGAAATTGATATGATGATAATTTTTTTCACGGTCATTGACCGTCGGTGGAGAAGTTACTTGAAATATGAGTTAAAAAATTCGTTTGTGATGATTAACAGACGTGAGAAATATTTATTACTTACGTAAATAAACATGTTTCTTCCACCTACATAACGGAATCTACTCGTAACAACTAGATTTTTGAGATATTTCTAGACATGCGTGTGCGCATCTGCGTGCTAAACTTGTTTTATGTAAGGAGTAGGTACTTACGCATATTTTTTAAGGAATGTGTATTGTGTAATACTTACTACTTGTTACGATTATACAAAAATTCATGGATTTCGTAATAAATATTGATCGTGAGTATTGCCGTCATTCTACGAAGTAAAATCTTCATGCGTTATTCAGTATTGCTCAAATAGGTTGTATCATCACAAAGCAGTAGAATCCTAACTAATATCCTAATTAATAAATGCAAGATTGAGCTTGTTTGTTTCTTTCGGTTTCACGCTAAAATGGCTGAACAGATTTAGATGAAATTTGGCACATCGGAAGACCATTTCTTGGGTTCGGTTTTTTTTTTTAACCACAACGGGGATGCTCCTGGCCTGATGATGGTAATAGTTATGATCAGGCCGAAGGTGGAAGCGAGCTCCACCTGGAATCCTCTACCACAGAGGAATTATCTTACCTCTTACTGCCGGAACACAACAATGCTGGTAACATTGTTGTTATGGCGACAGACTTAAGAAGAAAGCCCCATTACAATCAAAATGTCTAACGGGCCTCTGCGAGTTGGCTTCGGCCCCTCGTACGCCTTCCAAAGGTCCGGGACCCCAGGGACCCGAGACTTTTAAAAGACATTTAAAAAAATTCAATCTTAAATTAATATTTATTAATTCTATACTTAATTTAACCTCAAATAAACGACAATACGGCGGCATACGATTAGTTCCGATTTCAGCCGCACGCAGTCTTATCTTGCGCGAAGTTTAGTGAACATCATTCCAGAAATCCCTCCTTTGTACATAATCAATAAATCTGCATAAACTTTTTCAACTATGTTGGGTTCAGCTTCCAATCTAACCGGATGCAGCTGAATACCGGTATTTTACATGGAGCGACTTCCTATCTGACCTCCACAACCCAGTAACTGGGTAATACGGTACCTCTTGGTAAGTCCGGTTGTCAGACTTTCTGGCTTCTGACGACCCTTAATTATTATATACCTTCACCTCTAGCTTAAGGCCCTATTTTGTAAACTTATATGTAAATCAATTATTTCAATAAAACAATTTCAATGGCTGTCAAAGATCCACGAATGACAGCCGGGATGTAAGTACATAATAAAGTGTATTTTATTCTACTCTATTCTATAAAATTGTCAAATTACGCCAATTTGCTCAGCTGTAGCCATTACATACAACGATATGACCAATTTAAGTTAATAGTCAATAGCTAAACAATTTTCCTTGACTTTAACTTTACGTACATCCGTGATTCATGTTATGTTACCAGAGAGTAAAATACAGTTAGTTTTCGCGCCAAAATGTCTCGCAATTCCCTCAAATTACCATAAAAGAAGAAACGCACTACATAAGTACATTTAAACATATACTTAAATACCACTCGCGAATTTCTCCAGCATGCCTTCTCGTCCAAACGCAGAAATTATGCAAAATACCTATATACTTAGTTCTGTTTGTATGTTATTATATAAATGTAATGCTTAACCTTCCAACAGGACATTATACACGGTAGAATGGTGGCCAAATGTGACACACGGGGCTCAAGAATGCCCAGCTAATTAACTCAATTCAGCAACACTTCTTTGTAAAAAAAACTATCGTCAACTCTGCATACCCATCTGGATGATGCCCATGGCACTTCCTTCTCGATATGAGCCCTTGTTACAGTGATTATTTTTATGTTATACATAAGACTGGCTTCCGCCAGCGGCTTTGCCTGCGTGGTATCTTAATAAATTATAGAATATGTTACTCAGTGATCATATAGCATTCTGCTGGTGATAGAATTTTTTATGTCGGTTCAGTAGTTTCTTCATTACAAATATTTTCTCTTTACAACATTAGTAGGTATAAATGAAGATAGTGTAGACAAGTAGGCAATGGTTTACTTTAGTTGCGGTCTCACATGGATACTTTTCATAACGATTCCGAATTGCGGTGGCCAACTTTTAATAATAATAGAGCATGTTTCAGTGTCCAGTAAGGGACTCTTTGCCTGACAAATAAAAAAATACGATTAACTTCCACATACTGGTAATCTGAATCTATCCGGAGGTAGTGAATCTTACTGAAAAAAGATAGGTTTTTTGCAAAACACGAGTCGCTCTTCTAGTAATATTGCGAAACGAAACGTTAGCTATTATGAAATGAGAACGCTGATTGGCCGGTTGGAGCCAACAAAAAGTTGAGAAATATTTTCACCACTGACTAATTATCCGTATTTTCTCAATATCCGTAGGGTTTTCGCGAAAATTCAAATTGTAATGAATGCATCATGTACCAAAATACGGCCACCTTCGAAAACAAGAATGCTCGTCAACGCATCGTCCGTAGAACACGTTCTGCTCACCAATCCGCATAGAGCGACGCGCGCCGAATAGAAAGGTAGTGTGCGGTGAAAGCGAGCGATCGTGTCCTTGTAATAAATCTAGTCTACTTCCTGCTGCACACCGGTATTGTTTTGTTGAATAGGTTACTTCTAGCCTTCTACTAGTTCTATTCAATCTGCCTAGCCTTTTCCCAACTATTTTGAGGTCGGCTTCCAGTCTAACCGGATGCAGCTGAATACCAGTATTTTACATGGAGCGACTGTCTATCTGACCTCCACAACTCAGTAAATGGGTAATACAATACCCCTTGGTAAGACTGGTAGGAACGACTGTCAAAGATCCACGAATGACAGCCGGGATCAACGGCCAACGTGCTTTCCAAGGCACGGAGGAGTCTCGATATGTAAAGATAGTCACCCATCCACGGAACAATCCCAGCAAGCGTAGCTTAACCTGATGGATAGACCCGTGTACCTATATTACACCTATAACTCGCCAGTTATGTTTAACCTTTCCTATGCCGTAATTACGGAAACAATTAAAAAGCTATTGTGTCTCGCGTAGATCTGCGTTCGGCATACGAAGTGGTCTCATATAACAGGCTAGCCTATTTCAATAGTATTTTATAGTAGTATTGAATTTCTATTATTGTTGGCTTAATAAAGGCTAGGCAGGATATCTATAAGTTCTATAACCTTCATCCAAAGACATTAAATTATTAATAACATCAGACAGCTTCTGCTAATCAATCTGTAAGGTTTTGAATGAATTGATTCTTGAATGATAGACAAATCTATAAGTATGTATATACTTACGAAAAAACCGGTCAAGTGCGATTCGGAAGCACTTTAGCAAAAAAATGCCTAAAAAAACACGTTCCTTGTATCGGGACCCCCTTTAAAATTATTTTTTATTATAAGTTGTTATAGCGGCAAAAGAAATACACAATCTGTGAAAATTTCAATTGTCTACCGATTACGGTTCATGAGATACAGCCCGCTGACAGACTAACGGACGGACAGCGGAGGCTTAGTAATAGGGTTCCGTTTGGCACCCTTCGGGTACAGAACCCTAAAAATGGATTCCTGAATGATAGAGAAATCAATAAGTAAGTATATACCTACCCCGAAAAAATCAAGGACTATTTAAAGTCGCCTTAGTTTTTACCCGACTCTATAATCAGCGGACTACCAAGACGCTTCCAACGATGCCCCATTTTTGTCAAATTATGATGAGTAGTTTAGAAGTTATGAGAGAACAGATGAACATACATACATACATACCGGTCAAAATCATAACCCTCCCTTTTGCTTCGCCGTAGTCTGTTTATTTATTTATTTATCCATTTGGAAACTCAACAACTTATTAATTAAGTTACATGAATTAAGAATACCCACCAGTGAACCCTATCAGTACCTATCAGTGAACAGCCAATGCAGTTGCGTCAAAGTCACTAGCAAGTGACGTCTACACATGCTGCTCAGTGATAGTGAGGTGATGACAATTAGCACTTAAACCAATTACAGAATTTCACGGCATTTATAAAACTAGGCTAAGCAGAAAGTGGTGTAAGGAAATAATAGACTAACCATTAAGGTATATTATTATACAAAAAAAGGCACACCAAATTACCAGTAGGTAATCTTCTTCATTACGGCTGATCATCACGTGGTGGTTGTTCCTTAGATGAACTCTTTCACAATGAGGCCTACACTAGCTTTGCAATTATCTTGCAGAGCTTACCCAACCTTCTTCTATAAGGCTTTCGAGATTTGTGCAGTATGATAAAGCTGTTCTAAAGACTTGGAAGCTCTCGAAATGGTCAATAACGTGTTAGGTCAAAGATCACATTTATGTGTAATGTTGGTGTTGAGTAAATAACTATAGTTTATAGTGTGTGTGGATGGTAAGCTAATATACAATGTGTAACTGAATTAATGCACATTATGTAGTAGTTTGTTCTAAATCGTTTACTGAATCGATTTCGGTCATTTTTAACCGACATCATAAAGGAGGAGGTTCTGTGTTCGTAGCGTAACAATGTTTTATGCATAATATTAAAAATTCAGTGTATGTATTATGATTATAACATAATATTCAGGCGTCAAAAGTACTCGTTCGCATCGCTGTCATCTGCAACCGTGCTCAAAAGACTGGCAGCATTGCCACGTTGAATGGCAATGCTAATTGCTTATGTCCTCTGGGGCCTAAGTCTACTAATTTATAAACGTTACAATGGTCTCTCAATGGTGAGTTTTTGACAGTTTTTGTATGGCACAGCTGTCAAAAACTCACCATTGAGAGACCATTGTAACGTTTATAAATTAGTAGACTTAGGCCCCTGGTCACTTGCACAACAAATTCCCCTACCTTCAACCAATTAGTACCTAAAATGTCAGACATTTCAATCATTCCTTTAAAGGTGGCTTTCCATGACATGATTTTATTCGTTGCGCTTTTTACCACAAAATCGAATAAATAACTGAGTTTTTTTTTAATGCCTCGTTCTCTACAGTCAGCAGAGCTAGAGAACTTGTTGCTCTCGCACTAAAAAGACTAATAAGAGTGATCTCTTTGTATGTATGTGAGGCAGACTGCTAGTCGTCCTACCTGAAGGCCAATTATTATTCTCATTGTTACTTAGAAAACGCTAAATTCAAGTCCTATCTCAGCAACAATCAATGTCAAATCTTTGTGAAAAATAGTAGTAGTAGGTAAAATAGAGGTACATTTGACAGATTGAGACTAAGATAAGAATGCGAACGTTCTCAAAAAAAAGGCTCCTAATTATTGCCACTCCGGAATCAAGGAAAACGTGCTTAGGAGATAAAAAAAAAAGATTAACAAAAGTTACAACTCCGGAACGTAAGAAATTCCTTTCTGTTGCAAATGTAGGCCAGAATGTATGAGTAATTATCGGTAGAATATTAGTTACCAATCTTTCTTAACTGCTAACGATACCTACGTGTAATGACTAGAAGATAATTATGTGCTAAGAATAAGAAGAGATAATATTCAAAGACTAAGTAATGATTTTTCGGGACAGTCACACACATCAGCTAACGTCAGGGTACCATGGTTAAATTGATTGATTATCATTTTTATATTCCGTAGTAAACAATGGATTTTATTTTTAATATTTTTTAGTAAGGGAATGAACATATATGACATACTTGAGAACAAAGTAAGCCAAGGCCTAATTTATGACTTCTTTGGTATAGGTAGTGTCAGTTTTTGTCAAAATTTTCTAAATAATATAAACACAAAACGGAAATACAGAGAGACAGTGCTCTCAAAAATAAACCCAAATACAAATGAATGTGTTTTGCATCAAGATGTTTCGTTGTTTAAAAAATACCAATTTTTTTTTTCTTTTCTCCCATAAAACTGATGACTAGCAACCCGTCCCTGCTTAGAAACGATTTGACAAACATCGAGATTTGTTTATTATATTAAAGTTCAATATGAATGTATAATACAGATCATATCACATAAACCTTCCGTAATAAATAGGTACTCTAAATTATGGTGAAAATGCATCGACCATTGCAAAGTTTAGAAGAACAACACGGTTAAACAGACACTATAATAATATATAATATGAACCTATAGATATAGATGAATAAGTATGTTAAGTTTCAAGATGTTACGTTGATATAAAAAAAAACATAAAATTATAGATGTTTACGATTTTTTTGCTGTCTAGCGTATTATCTTACAATCAATACCACGCCATTCATTGTCTTTCCGTTACGTGTCTCAAAAAAACAATGAATGAATGTTTTCTGTATGAAATAACAGTCGAATCCGTATCGAATGCTGTTAGATAACTCGTGATACTTTTATTGAAAGTTAAACACAATTATTTTCGTTTATTTGTCTCACTTATTTATCCACACGCGAACTTACAAGATCAAAATTGAGGACAAGTTTTGCGAATAAAAATATAATCTTTTAGAACTTATTTTATCTTTATGTAATATGTTGGTTAATAGAGGGGCAATTCCCGTATTTTTAAGAACGTTCGCATTCCCAATCTGTCAAAAATACAATCAATTTACGACCATTTTGACAAGTTTGACAGATTGCGACTTGAATGTGAACATTTTTTAAGTACGTGAATTGGCCTTCTTTTGGTCGATGGCCCATCTGATAGGTCTTTGATGTGTTGTCTGATAGGATTATCGTATCACGCTTAGCTTATGGAATCGTGCTGGTAAAATAAATGGATTACCGAAAGATTATTTCTTATCACGTGTATGGATGCAGCAACAGCACTTTTTTGTTTCATTGTGTCTATCACTTTCAAAGTACATTTCAAAGTAGTAGAACCGCTAACGCACTCCTTATCGCTACTAAAATATTGACCAACGTTTACCTACCTGTGGATTCCCGGAATATCATTGTTTATTCTATACAGACTCAATTCTAAAAAATAATGGAGAGATCACAATTCGAGAATTTTATATTTCACTAGCTGCGCTCCGCGGATTCACCCGCATAAGTCGCGATCCCGGGGAAATATCGGGATAAAAAGTATCCTATGTCCTAACCCAGGTCATGATCTACCCATGTGCCAAATTTTATCCAAATTCGTTCAGCCGTTTAGCGTGAAAGCGTTACAAGTAAACAAACTTTCGCATTATAATTATAGTTAGGATTAGCACTTCTCCGAAAACTGAAAACCCAAGGAAACTAACGGCTAATCAACAAAAAAAGCGCTGTATGGGAGCTTCTTTGTAAGTATTACCGCCTCTATGGTCTAGTGGTTAGACCAACTGTCTCAGAGGACCCGGGTTCAATTCCCAGTGGGGGCAACATTTTATGCTCGGTTTGGTTGGTGGTAGGCCTTTTTTTTAAGTCCGCCTGGCTAGCTACCACCATCTTATCTAAGTCTGTCGCCATAACAACAATGTTAGCAGCATTGTTGTGTTCCGGCAGTTAGAGGTAAGATAGCCAGTTCCTCAGTGACTGAGGATTCCGGGTAAAAGCTCGCTTCCACCTTCGGCCTGATCATCACTTACCATCAGGTGACATTAAGGCCAAGCGTAGTGGTTAAAAAAAAAGTAGGTGACCGTTCTTCTTTCTCAAAATTTTAAGTCCATTCTAAAATTAGTTATCGCTTATGTGCAGCTGAAAAAAGACAGCCTTACGTCTACCATCTGTCTTTGTATCCGAAAAGCTAGACTGTGGTCAGACGAGAGTTATGACATAATAAGTTATGTCGTAACATTGCATGCCAATTGAATAATATAATATGAGAGCATACCTACCGGTTGCAGTCGTTATGTGGACTTTTATCGATTGTTTGAGAATGGACCGGTCTTGTCGGGGTTTGAAAGCGGAAAAAGAATTAAAAATAAACATAGTAAAATTCAGAAATTTTTAGGTAAAACTGTGCTGCTTATTGAATTACGACAAATCTTTAATATCTAATAAACATTGTAACAGCGAATCAATTTTCACGCCTCCCCCTTAATAAGACCTAGGCCAAATATTTTCTTATATTCGGATAGCTCATGACGTAAAGAGGTGCCATAAAGGATATCTATACATATTATAAAGCTGAAGAGGGTCTTCAGTTTGTACATGGGTGATATTCGTAAAAAAGTTGGCTGGGGATATTTAGATTTTGATGAAATTTGGTACGGGAATACTTTGAATCCTGGGGAAGGATATGGGATACTTTTTATCGACATACAACGCGGGCGAAGCCGCGGGCGGAAGCTAGTGATTAATATATACATAAATCCGCGAAATTTCGCGAGTATTCTGGTTACCTTTAATACATTATGTGGAGGTTTAAATATGAATACTTAACACATAGGAACCTAATGCCTACGCCTACAACCAAAGTGACCTTAAATAATTACAATTTAATATATAAATTGAGATCAAACACTTTCTCTATGAAAGTTGTAGTAAATATAAGGTTTTCTTTTTATATTATTTGTTTATTATTACGCTCAGTATTTATTTACAGTCACGGGTGAAGTAACAAAAAAATGGGTTCAAGTAAACACTCAGTGTCAGTGGACACTTTATGAATGAATGTTTTCTAATAGGTACCTTTTATATGACTTCTTTTAATGTTAAAATAAATTATTAGGTACTGCGCAGCGAGTAGGTAACTTCCGAGCCGCCATTCGTTTGAATCGAACTGAACCTATTACGGAAAAGTTTGGGGTCAAAATACTTGACTGCCTATGTAGAGTGTGTCGTTCCAAACGATCACTTGTAGATGCTCATTTAAAGACACCCACTTTAGTTACGAAATCCAGCTACTATCGCAGAGCTACCTTGGTCATGTGAAGACTGCTTGAGATATCAAATAGACGATGTTTTATGTGACAGCTCATCGGTATATCAAAATAAACATACCGATGCTACCGTGGGACAATACTTGGGCATTAGTATTTTAGCAGGCCTATTTTCAACAGCGGAAAATTGAACTGTTACATTTCCATATCAGTCCGATAGGAATTCTAGCTTCGGAAGCGCAGAGAAGCTTGATTACGTCGTGTCACGTCTGTCTGCGGGAGCGTTTAGTCTAAATCTTACATTATAAATAGGTAAATTGTTTATTTGTAAGAGGTATCTCTAATCGCTCGTGGCTAAGTAATAACAGCCGCACGGGTCGATCTATCAGGTAAAGCTACGCTTGCCAGGTTGGTCCGTGGAAGGGTGACCATCTTTACATACCGAGACTCCTCCGTACCTCGAAACGCACGTTAAGCCATTGGTCCCAGCTGTCATACGTGAATCTTTGACAGTCGTCACGGGTCGTCAGTCTAACAACCAGTCTTACCAAGGAGTATCGTATTACCCAGTTACTGGGTTTTGGAGATCAGATAGGCAATCGGTCCATGTAAAAATACTGATATTAGAATAGAATAGAATAGAATAGAATACTCTTTATTATGTACACCAAAAAATTACAGACATTTTGGACATTTTACATAGGGTGACACAATGGGCGGTCTTATCGCTAAAAGCGATCTTTTACAGATAACCTTTGGATGGATTCAAGGGAGAAGGAGAGACAATACTGCAGGTAGTCAGTGGTGTACCATTTACATATACAATAAATACATACATACATAAAGCATAAAAATATTTATCTGTATAAATATATATATATAAATAAATACATACATACATAACATAGAAACATGAAACAAAAGCAAGAGAGAGGAAGTGTTTTTTCACAAAAATTTTAAAAGTGGACAAAGATTGAGCACGCCTAATCGACACGGGCAAGGCATTCCATAACCGTACTGCTTGAACTGTAAAGGATTTGTCATAAAAGCTGGTGGAATGCATCGGCATCAGCGGCATCCGGCTAGACTGGAAGCCGACCCCAACATAATTAGGAAAAGGCTAGGCAGATTGATTTTTGTTTGTTAGAGGTATCTCTGGAAGTACCTATTAATCCGATTACATTTATTTTATCATCATTGCCGAGTGCCATAGGATATATTTCTTCCAAGTTTACGAAGTCGCGGGCAGAAGTTAGTAGAAGATAAATAATTTCAGTACATAAAACACTACCATCTGTATATTTATTCGGTAGGCTTATTCATTCGTTTTGCAGATAAACTGGTCAGAATTGCGTCAGCTGCCTTTCACGAGACGATCCTTAGGTCACGAGTGTGGCCCAAACTTGCTGCATCTTAGTACGTAGTTTGAATAACTTGTTAGTAAATAGTCTATTATTCTAAAGGGCTTATATACGAGTGATATTATTTGCTATGTTGACATCGGACAGTTTTAAATAAAGTTTTGGAGAAGAATTGGCGAGCGAAAGGTCAACATGATGTTCGACCACAGTGGATGCAGTAAGCATGTATTTAGCACTAGCTGCGTCACACAGTTTCACCCGCATAAGTCTCGATCCCGTGGGTATGTCCGGATGAAAAGTTCCTATGTCCTAACCCAGGTCATGGTCTACCCATGTGCCAAATTTCATCCAAATCCGTTCAGCCGTTTTAGCGTGAAAGCGTCAGAAACAAAGTCACTTTCGCATTTATAATAATAAATTAGGATAATGGATAAATAATGTGTAACTCCAACTTACAAGAAAGAGAATGTCACTATTCATAATCAAATAATTAAAATATCTTATTGCTGCTGAAAATTACAGCGTCAAAAATCATGAATTTTTACGCAAAAAATAGGGCTCTTAACAAGGTGTTACCCCAATAGGAAGTCAGCATACAAAATACAAGTTGCCAAACTTGTGTTGTTTTCCTTTTTTAGTCGCAGAAACTATTAGAGAAATGTTTAGACTTTTGTCAAAATATGTTTCCAAATTATTGTGACTTTTTGTTATGGATATTAGCGAAATTTTGGTCATTAACACTTTGGGAAGTAGGCTTTGTTATCATCGGTACCTATTATTCGCTTTTCTAGGCCTGGCAGGCAGGATTACTTATTTATGTAGAGTTTTGCAACATTGTGTAACTCTGTTTAAAGACCTATACGAAAAAAATATCTAATGTAAGTAATATTTCAGCATCATGTAAGTAAGTAATGCTTTATTTTTAGTAGCTATTAGGCATAAGATTGATTGCTAAGATCTGCAGACTTACTTCATATTCTCAGTTTTTTACCGTCTTTGAATGCAGTCGTTAAGCAAAATTAAGAGACACGGCTACAACATTTAGAAATAGTCATTCGTGACTTGACTAGATTTTAAAGTGACAGTCGGTAATTAATTAGTACCTAGCAATTTAATATTAATTATATACATTAGAGATGGAAACGTCGTCGTCAGTGTTGATTCGATTCTTGCACACACGACAGTTTATAAAATTAATGGTAGTTGTTTAGAAGCAGACATAAAGGAAAATTAATGACCACCGTGGTTCAATAGTCCACCAGTACTAAAATCACAAGAAGTAATACCTATAATAATAAAAGTGAGAGCTTCTGCATCGCAATTTGCCGGAGCGCAAACATCATGCAGATGTGTTGCAACTAATGGATTCACAATTCAAGAGTCATTGAGTTATTTTGTAATTCCGTTCTACACGACAATAACGTGCGTACATTTGCTTCTTTTAAAACAAGACCTTGCTCGTTTAGTATGAAGAATACCTTTCTAAGATTGTAATAAGATGCTGGTTGGATGACCTCATAGAGAATAGCACTTTGACATCGTTGCTAATGATGATGACATCATTATTTCCACTTGTAGCTATAATATTTTAGTTTTGTCATCAAATGGTTCAGTTGCCAATATGTAATACTTCAAAGGGTCTGCCGATGCGTTAACTTGCAAACCTTGGAGATGAAGTCAAAATATTGTTCCAAGTGACGACTGTAATTTCACCAGCATTCATGACTTTGACGTTATTCGCAAAAGAACTGGAGTTACCGCCATAGCTTGCAGAGTAAGGAAGCTGAAGTGGCAGTGGGCTGGCCGTGTTTGTCGAAGGGCCGATGGCCAGTGGAGGAGACGAGTCCTGGAATGGAGACAGGGTATTGGCAAGAGTAGTGTAGGACGCCCCCGGCAGCTAGATGGAGTGACGACCTTAAAAAGGTGCCTGGGACAGATGCGGACGGACGGAGTATAGGCTGTTGTGACGCAGCCTGGAAGAGGTCTATGTCCGCCAGTGGACCTAGATAGGCTGAGTTGATTGATTGATTTATTGATCCATGACTTTAAAAAGAGGAAATACACGGTACTGCTTGCAGGCAGAACCATAGGGGTAGGTATCTAGGTTTGACATCCCTGAACGAACGTTAGTTGACTTTACTGGTATAAAACCACGAGACAAGATGTTCATCAAAGGTAATGGGGTGCTCTTGCAATCATTCGTTCTACTAAACATATTACGAAGTCCCACTGGGCAGTTGCCAAAGTAGGGATTTCCCAGAATAATGATGAGTCAAATCAAAGTTTCGAAACGCCTTGAAATCGGAAGCATCGCAATCAAATGGTCTCCGCACCTTCTGCAATGCCCTATCTTTAAAAAATGCAAAGAATGTCTTAATTACAAACATTAATTAATTTAAACGACCTGATAACTGAGACCACAATCAATAAAAGCGGATCCCAGTATTGTTAGCGTATTTACCAATTTCCACAAAGTTACGAAACGGCCTTGTTACATATTTCTGTAACATATTGTGTGAATCCGGGGAGTTATCGCGATGCATTCTGTGTTCTGTGATTCACGGCGCGATGAGAGATCTCCTAAACGTATTTCTTTTGAAATCCATTGTTACTGTGTTCTAGTTTTCGTACATTAGACCAGTAATGACCAGGTGCCAGTGTTATATTGCTTTTCGTAACGTTTGAAAAATATGTTTTCGAATTGGTGCAGTGTTCTTGAAGTGGCATTGTAGAAGATTTTATCAGTCATCTCAAAGAATCAATTTTGCAAGTTTCAATTGTTTTAATTAGTTTATCGCTTGTTTTTTAAAGTGTGTTGTCATGTGTGTGAAGATTTTTAATTACCCAGTTGTTACTTTTCTACAAAGATCGATAGATAAAATAGTTACACTTTATTGCACATTGGTTAGACTTCGATAGCGATCGGCCTATATTCCCCGAAGGATTGGGCAGAAGTGTACCTATAGTACACCCACATTTTGCCAGTCATGTTTGAGTCCCATGTAATAGGGGGCCTATTGCCATCAACCAGGCACAAAGTCAGACTCCAGGCTGCTACTGAGAAATGGAAAACCCCAATAACACTTTGCCTGACCCGGAAATCGAACCCAGGACCTCATAGTCAGCAGTAGCGCTTGCAACCACTAGATCAACGAGGCAGATGTGTCAAGCAAATTGTGGGTAGTGAATATAGCAGCGTAACAAAATCTTTTCAAAAGATCTGTCGTGACATGTCCTTATTTGAAGAGCACATGCATTATCTAAAACCTCAAATTTTTCAAATTCAACTGAACTTTTTATGTTAATCTTACGTGACTAATATACGGTGACGAAAAATTTCTTGAAAATATTCTTCTATATTCCATTCTCTTGCCTTCTTTGCCACATAATGGACCTTCACTGGCTGAAATGATTGAGTAACAATACAGAAGAGTGATAGTTTCGTCTACATGTGACAAAACGCTTTACAACAAAGAAGATCTCTCCAATAACAATGATAAAACCTAATTGGATTACCAAGTTGACTTTCTCAACGGTCAGCTGTTCAGATTATAATCTAGGAAGCGTGGAATAATAGTGCTAAATACGACGTTTACGCAACCGCGTCGCTTCGTCTCCATTCGCCATTGTTCGGGCAGTTCCGGCCTTCCGGTGCTGTTTATTATTTTTAATTAAGTCGTTTATAGCGTGTGTGGAAGTGTGTCAGTGGTTTGTATGTTTGTATTGGTCATTGTAATGTGGGTTTTAGGTTAATCGACTGTTTGGATTATGTTTTTTGAGGCAGCAGCGCGTTGAACTCTTTTTCAGGGCAAGAGACAAATATTACAAGAATATTCTATTTGTGAAATGCACAAAAAGACATTTGCAAAATTGATACTTTTCTATTTAATTCTAAACGAAATGCAAAATGACACAACATGTCCGCCTGTGTGGTAGCATTGACCTCAAGAACTGCTCGTCATATTCGCGTGACACTTTCACCGCAGGGACGTAGGTACCTACGTTTGTTTCCGGAGGATGTTGTGTGTATGTGTCATCAAGACCCGGATTGGGTGCAGCCAATGACCTGTATTGTGTTATCCATATAAATGATATTATTATTTTTAAGGTAGGTAATAGTATTTTCAACACACTTGCTCGTAAAGTTGCTCTTATGGAACCGGTTTTAGGTTCAAATGGAGTGTATTAAACACACATGAGCTTTTTACTTTATATTACCGCACTGGCGCGGTAATGTGCGCCAGAGATAACTATTTACTAGTCGGAGTAATGATATGGCAGTATAGAATTAGTAAGTTCTATCATGGCACCATGCTGCCATAAGGTACTTACTTACTTATTTGTATTTAATGTTTGTTTTCCGGGACTGCTTTGTTGACAAGGATTTACTGCCTGTGCTGGATTTTTATAGAGTGACTGCGGAGCCTTCGCAGACCCTTAAAAATTCACATCAATGAAGACAATTCCGTAGGTACTTATGGTGTGCGGTCAAGGAGTGAAAACCCCGGGTAAGGCTCTTGCAGACAGGCGCGTTATCATAGAAATTGTTTTACTAGAGTAGCGATGCGGCTGTCTGCTCGCCTTTTAAATTTCAGCTATTTTGAATTTCAAACACATTCCTTTACAACGTAGCCGGCGAATGTCACGTTTTCGAACTGTATTTTTCATAAAACGTTGGCAATACGTACATATCTACTAACCTACTCAGAAAAATAATACGGTGCAAGTAAAAATTTACTTAAGGCTGCATAAAGGGGTTTAGATGTAAAAACGTTGATTAAAGTTAAGTATTGATTTACTTGCTTAACCATACATTAGTTGACGTTCAACGTTTACACAACATCACACAACACGCACACATACAACCTCACCCACCCCACATACATCCTTCCACACACATATCCATCCTACAACACACCCATCCACACATCCACACCCCCACACACACACATCACACACACACCCTTTAATTCCTTGGCTGTGCCTACCTACACTCGGCTCAATGAATTTCTGGTAGATACAAGTTTTCATTGTTATTTCTTAGATCATACAACATAGAGATAGCCGGAAAGTAGATGATTTTCTCGCTTACGCATAAAACCACATTCTTAGACCTGTTTAGGCGCTAAATGTATAATTGTATAATTTTGAGCAGGTCATCAGCTCGTCGACCGTAGTCACTTTTACTTCCACTTCTAATCGGCTTACTCAACAATCCGTTTAGTGTCTAAATCTAAAACGCAGTATGAATAGTAATATTTAACTTAAATAAGCAGGTGCATACTTGCAATTAATATTGGAAATATCAATAAAAACACTTTGTGCAACACACTTTGTACCTATGTAAAATAATAATTACAATTCAATCATTACTTATTTACTATCGACCTCAATTACTAATATGCTAAACATCAATAATTTTGATTGATCAAGCATTAACTTGGTTTATAACATCGTTATAATCTTGTTAGTGTCAAATGTTTCAATACAATCATATCGCAATAAGACGAGCAGAAACTAACAGGGGAATGATGTAATAATCTTATTATCCGATGTAAATGTACAAATTGGAAGTGTTGAAATTCGACACGTTGCGTGCAAATTTGGACAATTTGAGCGTTTACCTCGAATGGACTACTTAGGTATTTCGATGCGAATTTTATACCAGTATTGACATAAAATTCACGCTCAGTTTGATAAGAGTTTAATATTCGAATAGTGTACAATATTGTGCAGTCATTCCTATAAAATTCTAAACCTTTACTTAAAGAATAGGGATAACATATTTTTATACGTTGGTGTCTTACCTCTCGTGATGCCCCCGAATCAAGCGCTCTTTAGGATAGCCAAACTTTCCACATTAGTGGGTCATCAAATTATCCAACTAGGCAACGGTTTAAATTAACTGATCAAGATGACTTTTTTTTTCTACTCTTTTTTCTGAGGTTTTATTTATTTTGACGTTACAAGTGCATCCCCAAGAGTTTAGCTCAATTTGCAAATTACTATCTCCTTTTTCATAGAACCTGCCATCTGTACCAGATGACGAAACATCATAAATGCATGAATCTAATAAACCTTTAACAGACGAGTCCGGACATAACCAAAATTCACTGCATTTTATAAATATTTAAGCAATGCACGTATAAACGTTAACCTCCGTCGAATTTTAAAGTAAGCTTTATTTGGCATACCTAGCCCTATTCCTAACTAAGAATTTCGGAGTAGGCCTTCGGATTCTAGTTCATTTTCCAAAAAAAATTAACCCACATCTTCGTCGTGTGAACATCGTTTTGCTGCTAAATTTGGGAGCAACGTGTCAATTACTAAAAAGATGGACGGTACAGATTAGATGCGACGGTAAAGGATTATTGCAGAATATGTTGAAGTGTGTGATTCTGATTTAGTTAGTAAACTAGGTTACTGGGGAATTAGTTTGATGTGAAATGTTTTGAATAATCATTTTAATTTGTTACGCTAAATACCCAATGCTAAGCTACTTACCGTTAAATATTATATTATTGAGCAGAATAATTTGTGTCAAGAATAATGTTTGTGAATAATAATAATATTATATGTTATGTGGAAAGATTGAATTTACGGTGAAGTAGTGATAATAATATCTATTACTTACCTACGTAAACACACACAAATAGAAATAAAGTTTATGAATAATCTGAGGAATATCAGCCGCCTAATTAAGAAGTAGTCCAGCAGGTTCCGTACCCCAAGGGTGCCAAACGGAACCCTATTACTAAGCCTCCGCTGTCCGTCTGTCTGTCAGCGCTCTGTATCTCATGAACCGTATAGATAGAGAGTTGAAGTTTTCACAGATTGCGTTTTTCTATTACCGCTATAACAACGCTATAAAATCAAAATTAAATAAGGTTAAAAATTTAAGCGGGTCCGTATAAGTACAATTAACTTTTCATTTTGAAAAAAAAATCTTACCCATTTATAGAAGAATAACAGAACAATACAGATCTGAATTTTACTATAAATATCTTTTCCTAAAACATATTTATAGTAGACTAGCTGCTGCCCGCGGCTTCGCCCGCGTGAGTGTCGGAAATTACCCCATACATCCCCATGGGTTTTAAGTATAAATATTGAGTTTCGAGTTAATCGGACAGCGCGTTAAAATTCTTCCATACAAACACTGACACCCCCCAATCCCCCTTAAGGGGGTAATTTAGACGAAGGAGGAGGCGGAGCGCGTGAGGGAGAGGCAAAGTTCGCGCCCTCACGCGCCTAGCCGCCGTAGGAGACGCCCTGGGCGTCGGGACTCCTTGGAGGATTCCCGGCCACCGTAGGCGCGGGCTTGCGGGCGGTGAGCAATGGGTAGCTCGCCCCCGATAAGGACCAGGGGTCGACGGCGCGTCGTGTTCCACGCGCGCCTCAAAGAGATGTCAGCAAAACTGACGGGGTCCTCTAGGACCGTTGCCCGCCGGGGTTGCGGGTAGTCCTAAGGGGAAACCGTGGGCCCTGGCATGGCAAGGGAAGGAACACGGGTGGGTTTTAGTCAGTAAAAGTCTGACACGCCCTCCCGCTCCTCCCAGAGCGGGAGAAGTCATTGGATGATTTCCCACCCAAAAAAAAAAAAAAGAAAAAAAAAAAAAGGGGGTAATTTAGAAAAACAAAAAACTACAAACTTTATATTTATTTAGATAACTATTCGTGCGAAGTTTCGTGTTTATTACCTCAAGGAATAAGATTTTTCATACAAACTGTCATCCCTTATTTTACCCCCTTAGGGGTTGAATTTCGAAAAATCCTGATACACGTTATTCTTAATTTTTGGGTTTAAGTATAAATATTGAGTTTCGAGTTAATCGGACAGCGCGTTAAAATTCTTCCATACAAACTTTGACACCCCCCAACCGTAGGATAGGATACTTTTCCGGGATAAAAAGTACCCAGTGTGGTGCCCAGGATAATAAAGAATAATTATACCAAGTTTCATCGTAATCGAACCGGTAGTTTTTGCGTGATACTTGAACAAACAGACAGACAGACAGACAGACAGACAGACAGACAGACAGACAAAAAAAATTTTAATCACACTTTTGGGTTCGGTGTCGGTCTAGTAACACCCCCTGCCATTTATTTTTTTGATATTTTCAATGTACAGAATTTTCACTTCTACAGATTTATTATAAGTATAGATATAGATAAATCAAGTTTTTTTTTTCTCAAGTAGGTAATCCACTTACTTGAGAAAAAAAAAACTATTTTATGAAACTTTAAACGCGATTTGTTAAAGCTCTTTAAAATTAAACTTAAAAGCACAAGACACTTTTAAACTACCTACTATATTATTTTTTAATGCAATTAGTTTTTGGTGTAGTTTTTTTTAAAACTACTTACTTAAGCATACCTAATTATTTGTTACTCGAGAGTTCTACTCTTACATTTTAAATGACTATATTAAATCAGTAAGTACCTATTTCTAATAAAAAGCTGATGTCCGAAAAATGGTCTTTATAATACACTGTGGTGGCCGTGGTGTGGTCCCGTTTACGCGGCTAGGATAGCATCTGGAATTTCTCAGTAGCAGCCCGGAGTCTGTTTTTTGCCCGGTTGATGGCAATAGGCTCGCCCCCTAATACATGGGACTTAACATAACTGGCGAAGTGTGGGTGTACCTACTATAGGTAGATACACCTCTGCTCATAAGTTCGTTAGGTACATAAGGAAAAATTGTTTTTTTGTCTAGTTTGGGATATTAGATAAGACCTAGGGAGGGTTTATTCTGAAAGTTGGCAACGTCGCAAATAGATGTCAAATATTTCGCTGTTTTGATTAATTTGATAATATTTCTGTATGGAAATAAAAAATGTGGCTAACTAGCGAACTAGAATATTGATTATAAAATGCAATAATTAATATCGTAACACCGAATAGTTAGTTTTAGATGTAAAAAAAGTATTTGGTAACTTTCCAAATGCCTTTTTTTCACCTAAAACGGGTACAACATCAAATTCAATGTTATAATTGCAATTCATTATTAATATTCTAGTCAATTGGTTAGCCACATTTCTTATTTCCATACAGTATTATTTCCAAATTAATCGAAACAGGTAAATATTTGACAGCTATTTACGACGTTGCCAACTTTTAGGATGCACCCTCTTAAGCACGTAAATAACAAACAGTAAAAAACATTTAATTGCTTCCATATCCGTTACATTCTAAAATAGCCGTAGTAGATACTTGGGAACCTATGTTATGAAATGTAAGTATGTTCTATTGATAGTCGTTTATTTTGAGATTATAATCTTAGGTTTTTTTTTAAGTAACAGCGGATGTAATAAATTGTCGACAATACTATCTATCTAGTACTAAAATATAGTGTTGTTGTGTGTTTATAAACACAAACCCCACATAGCCCCATAGAGCAACGGACGAGCGAGTGTCCGTCCAGTAATAGAACCGGTGACTTGTAGTGCTAAAGCCTCTCAGCCACTGAGCTAACCTTCGAGTTTAAACGTGATTATTTAGTTACAGACTGCCTCGTTGGTGGCAAGCGTTAGGAACTGCTGAGCATGAGGTCCTGGGTTCGATTCCCAGGTCGGGTAGTGTAATAACAGTACCCGACCCAGGACCTGACAGGACTGAGTTATTCCTGACATGACTCAGTAGCAGCTCGGAGTCTGTATTTGTGCCCGGTTGATGGCAATAGCTGGACCCTTATAACATGGGACTTAAACATAATTGGTGAAATGTGGGTGTGAATCCCCGAAGGTTTAGGCAGAGGTGAACCTACCTCTGCCTAAACCTTCGGGGATTACAGGGATGATGTTATTTTATATCATCTCCATTTTGTTTTACATTAGCTCAAACTTCTTATTAGATAACTATTACCGCTTCCGGATTGGAAAGGAAACGGTAATCGTTAGATACTTAATAAGAAGTAGGTAGGTATAGGTACATTTATTATGTGTTATGATGTGAATATTTTATTACAATGCAGCGAAGTGCTTTTACATAGGTAGGTGAAAAAGAAAGACCGCTGCTATCCTATTGTTACAATAATGTATATTACAAGTGACTATGAAGCATCACAATAAACACTCGTCAATGTACTTTCCACTTTTTTCTCACCTTTTAATAAAACAACAATGGATTGCCAAATTGCTTTTTTGCAAAAAGGTGATTACTTAGGTACTTGATTAAGTAGATAAATGGACTTAATTCACACTATTGTGCAACAGTCAAAATAACATCGTGTAGGCACACGTACCTACCTAGTGTTACAACATATCTATCTCATTGTTTTTAAACTGCAATAGCTTGTTCAAAACTTTAAGGTACAAGTAGTGGGCGGTAACGTGTAAATGTGAGGAATCCTACATAATACGCGCTGGTGTCCGCAATTCCACGTCAACGCGCGTATTTATCATACGGGTAGGATAATCGATTATTCGATCCACCCCAGCTCCTCAAGGAAGGCCAGCACCGCCTTGATGTTCCTGCCACTTATTGCCATATTGTGGAAAATCTTTTTACACGGACAATTAAATAGAGCGGTAGCTTTCACGTCAAGAAAATCAGCTGATGGCAACCGTAGAAACAGTTTTTTACAGTTAAGACGAGATAGGAAGGTAGGTACTGTACTTAGGATCATATTTTAATAAAGTTTTATGGATCAATAGTCAAAGCGTTCATCACACCAGACTATTCTTGACACTGTTTGGTTGAAATATTCGGTGCAGTGCAGTCCATCCTACCCATAAGGAACCTACCAAACGTGCATTGATCGAGGCAATCAAATACTCATTGACCTTGGGCCAAGTAGCCAAGTAGGTCATCATTCTCCTGCCCTTGTCCAAATGTATTTGGGGGCAACATGTCTTTTACTTTTCTATTAGTCGTCATCTCGTAGTCACCCCCTTTCTAGCCATATCATCTTTCACACACTCCATCCCTCGTTTTTTTGGTCTTACCCTACTCTTGATGATCATCAAAGTCGCGGGAAACACCTGGATGAAGGACGCACGGAACCGGGAAGTATGGCAGAAAAAAGGGGAGGCCTCTACCCAGCAGTGGGTGATTCCGGGCTGAAATGATGATGACGATGATGACCCTACTCTTATAGCCATTGACATTCATACTTAGGTGTAGGGTAGCCAAAGTGTAGAAAACAATCTGTTCACACTTCTCAAGTAATGAAGCCCGCCTACACCGTTTACATAGCCCTTACTTGGTAGATAAGATTGGCGTGTGGGTAGATCATCATGATAAATTGCTCAATATTGACGAGCAAGAAATGCAAGACGATAAGTGGATCCAAGGTGATGAGGGGTATGCATTTTCCTCACGATGTTTTCCTTCACCATTTAGGGAGCAGTGCGGCGATGAAATCATTTACACAGTAAAGCGCCTGTCACGGTTCGAAACTGCGACCTACAACTCGGTGGGTGGCGGCCGTTCTGGGCAACCATTGCTACCTACATACTTCTTTATAATTCAGATTTCTGCCTCTCCACTCAGACCACACGCATACATGTCCAATCTCATTTTCTTGGTCTAATTCGTTGAGGAAAGAGTAGACGTGCATACGTTACACTTTTGTGAAGGCTAGTACGATCCACAAAAAAAAAAATGTAGGGTCTCCAAAAAAACGACATTTTTATCACAATAAAAAATTTATTATCTATTTAACATAACATCGGGCCATAACCATAGAATGAAACGACTGTATATTACATTGTATATAATGTATATAGGCTATACATGGCTTGAGGCACGTTACATTAACTGAGCAATGATTTAAACATGTATGAAAAAATATATCAACATTATCAACTCACCTATGCTATCGAGTTTCGATTAATAAATCGTAGCGTAGAATAGCATTTTTGTTTTAAAACATGTTTGAGCATAGAAAAAGGTTTGTTTACTAAAACTAAGTTAATAATATCAAAAACTTTGATGGAAGCATAGTTTGTTACAATTGCAGTACTTAGTAGGATATTTTTAATGAAGATAAAATATTTTTCATAGAATAATGAATGAATTCGAATTCATGCATTTGATGGAATAATGAGAGATGTAGTTTTTTTTTTGCTTTACAAAAGAGCATAATTGTTAAAAAGGTGACTCATGAGTCATGACTATAGTGACTTTTTATTATATTTAAGTTTAAATAAATAAAATTGTTGTACTAAATCTTAATCTAATGACTTAATGAAGCGTTTCACAATAACTTGTCATGTAATCTATATTTTTTTGGATTTTATTTGTGAAAATATGTTTGTCTTTTTATCTCTTTTTTTACATTGACTATATTAGTGTAACGTGCCTGGGTACCTGGTGACAAACGCATAAACAAAAAACGTGGACAAAATAGCTATCAATAATTTAAATATACATAAATATCCTTCTCATAACAGGCCTTAACAAAACTAAAAAAGTTATTGTTTTATACGAATTTTGATCGCCTTATTCACAAATATACATAATCAGCTATGTATTTGAAATCCATATTTTTAGATAGATTATTGCTTGTAGACTAATATTGACTACATTTACATATAAAAATATTTTTATGTTACATAGAGTACTAAATGAGTAAAATAATATTCAAGACAGTACATATTTATTCGACGTTGCACGTTTACATTAGTGTGCAAGCAACAATCGCCCGTATGATAAGTAGAATAAGACACAAAACGGTTTGTGTAACAAGGGAAGTATCGTTAGCCGCCAGGTACCGACTTAGAAACGAGCAGTGTGATGTTTTACATGAAATCGTCGTAGTCATCGTCGAAATTGCCGTATGTGTCGTATTGATTGAGATGAGCCTGTAAATAAAGAAATGTGGAATTTAGAAAAACGTTTTCATTATATTACTTTGCACAGCTGACTTTCTGCAGAAGTTGAGATACACAATTCCTGCACTTCTCGTCTGCGTCAATGGTGCCGATTCCCTTGTTCACAAACTAAACTAAATTTAAGTTCAGTGCATCTTTTTCTTTCTATTTCGTTAAGAAAAGGACAGAAGATACATTTTAGTTTAGTACTGTCAAATTAATTAGCGCCTGAAGTAAATTGACGTAATTTTAGTAGGGAAGTTTTTAATCACGTCTAAACTTGTATGGAGTAGTGACATGCGCCGGTTAATTTGACAGGACTAAACTAAAATTTATCTTCTGTCCTCTTCTTAATGAAATACAAAGAAAAAGATGCACTGAACTTAAATTTAGTTTAGTTTGTGCTCTAGGGAATCGGCACCACTGTCAAAGCAACTAAAATGTCTAATGGTGAACCAACCTAAGGCGCCGACGAGAAAGTGGACTGGCTATCAACTATTGTCCATCTCTGCCTAGCCTATTCCCAACTATGTTGGGGTCGGCTTCGAGTCTAACCGGATGCAGCTGAATACTAGTATTTTTCATGGAGCGACTGCCTATCTGACCTCCACGACCCAGTTACCGGGTAATAACGTTATCCCTAAGTAAGACTGGCTGTCGTACTTTGGGGCTTCTGACCCAAGAAATCAAAGAGATAAATATATTCGATACATGCGTCATGTTCGTGAACGGGCCCCGTCAGTAGGGACTGGTCATCCCTTAGCAGCCACAGCTTATTTTAATTTTTGAATTGTTTCTATATTTTTATGACGGATGCTTTTAACTTGCACGTCTTTTTACATTGTTTTCACATGTATAATTTCAACATGAATGATGTAACAAATATTTTTTAACATATATTTTGATTTAAAAATGTCCGTTCTTCTCCATAGGAACCTAGTACGCTTTGGAATGGGCAAATACCTTCATCTTTCTGACTGACCGACCCCTTGACAATTCAAAAGTGCCTATAATTGGTTTATTTGAAATAAATGCTTTGAGTTTGATTTTATTTATAGGTGATTGCTGACTGTATATACTGACGACGAAAATAGTCGATAACTAGTTACTTTGGGATGCCGGTGGGACAAGTGCAAGCCATCAAATCTTTCTGGAGCAATTTTCATTATCACCACACTTGAAAAACAGATTAATGACTGCATTATTGTTCTTGGCACAAAGCTATAGTAATTCTTATCCTCTTGACATTATCATTCAATTGCCTTTTACCAACACAATCATCATTGATCTTTAACCTTTGACCGGCATGGCAGGATAACACTCAAGACAATATTTCAGCTCAAAGTTCAAACAGTTATAAGAACAAAACAATACATCAAACCTTTTTCAAACACTAATTATTATATTTAGCAAGTTGTCATTATTATCAAATTGTTTGTAAATAAATTAATCATTTTACACTATCATAGTGAAGCAAACTTGACCTTTTTTGAAGTGATTAAATAACCCGTATCTAAACTCTGATAAGAGAATCTGCTGCAACGTGTGATAACATAATGATAAAACACGAAGTTCTTATCTTATCGTTTTGACAACGAAATATACGAGATAATTTCTGTTACGGAGATGACACAACAGGTTTAGTCATAAAAATATTGCGTTTTTTTTTTATGGTGAACGAATTGGGTTCTGTAAAAGGTTTGTTAATACACTGTTCGAATGAAACTTACATTATAAACGCTACTAATTACTAATTATAAATATAAATAGCAGTTGGCATTTGCAAGTTACTATCAGACAGGCACTTAAATTTCTCGAAAACGTTTAGGCGTATGTGGAAATACGGCCTAAGCGTAGCCTAACTTAACAAAAATATTAATAATCTAAGGAAAATTACGTTTAGCTTGTAATGAACCAGTACATTCACAGTAATGCGACTTACTGTCAATGTTAACAGTGGTCTTTTACGGACGTCAAGTTGTGCAATAGAACTTGTTAGTAATTTAGTATTTTCTACCTTTCTCCCCACAGAGAAAGGCGAATCTGCGTCTCTCATTTTGATGCAAATGCGGCCGAATTAAGCATACATAACGTATACTACATACGTCATCATCTGCGTAGCCTTTTTCCAACTAAGTTGGGGTCGGCTTCCAGTCTAACCGGACGCAGCTGAATACCAGTATTTTACATGTAGCCACTGCATATCTGACCTCCACAACTCAGTTACTTGGGTATCGAGATACCCCTCGGTAAGACTGGTTGTCAGACTTTCGGGCTTCTGACGACCCGTAACAACTGCTAAAGATATACAAATGACGGCCGGGACCAACAGCTTAACGTGCTTTCCGAGGCACGGAGGGGTTTTGGTATGTAAAGATGGTCACTCATGACCTGATCAACCATGGCAAGCGTAGTTTAACCTGATCAATCGAACCATGCAGCTTAGCCACTGCAGCCCCTCAACGTCTACACTCACACACTCACATACGTAGTCAAAGATTTATTTGCAACGTATACTCACATTATCGCCTTCAATTTTTAATTTAGCCTTTCCCTTGCCCTTGGTCGGCTTCTTGGACTTGTCCATTTTCTCAGATTTCTGCTTCTCTATGTACAGGTTGTCCACTGTCAACTTTATCCTTTTTATGTCTGCTGATGGCACTGGAAAGAGAACGTACGGAATGATTAACTTATCAACATAATGCATATTTGGTTGTGGAGTTCAGATATGCAGTTAGTTGCTCCGTATAAAATACTGCTATTCAGCTGCATCTGGTTAGGTTAGGTTTCTAATCTAACTGTATGTTGTGGGACAATACTGGCTGTATTGTCCCACTGCAGGGCAAAGGTCTCCTTCTCCATTTTCCACACAATTTGTCAATATAATTGAGAAAAGGCTAGCCACCAAAGGATAAACCACATTGAATCATAAATAATTACAAGGATACTGTGAGTACCAAATGTATGATAGGATGCCATAATCGGAAAGATCATAAAAACCGGATTCAAGAATTGGTAAAATAAATCCAGGAAGTGTGTGAAGATATTAACAATCATAAGTGTCATGGCAGAAACTTGATCACAACTCTGTCGCCGCGGCTTTTGTTTTATCATTTTGCACCTTAGTAGCCTGTCCAAAGGCTGTCTTGAATGATAAATTAGAATCGAAAACATCAATCATAAGACGCTTACTGATGAATGCTTTCTTAAACCATATTTATAATGTATAATATCATATTGTATATTCCAGTCTTTTCCTATTAATAAAACCAGACCCACATAAAATAACAGTCTACTTACATTGAACAACAATATTCCTCATGAATTCATCGATGAAGGTTGGGAACTCCTCACTGGCCTTGTACAAGCATATTTTCTTGGTGAGCATGTCAGCAAACTCTGTGAATTCTGCCTTTGTGGTTGGTTGGAAGCTGTCGATTTTGCCAGTGCCAGAAAGCTCAGAAAGCTGGTCAGCTGTTACACCTGGAATAAGGATTTTATTTACATGTTATTAACTGACTGACTGAGTCTGGATTTGTGCCTGGTTGATGGCAATAGGTTTGCATAATAAGCAAGGCTACTAACCAAAGGTTTCCAAGGCGAGCCTCAAGTCAGACTCCTCCTGTGCTTTCTGTGCGCGCAGCTTCTCAGCCAGCTTTTGTTCAGGGGTCAGTTCTTCTACAACTTTCTCTACGGATACACGGTCTGCCTTCTCGCGTTCAAGACGCTGGAATGTGAACAGAAATAAGTATTAATGGAGAATATAAAAACCACATACCAATAAGTTTTCATAGAAAACGTGGTACCTAAGTACAGTTAAGGGATGTCGAGAAACTTATGTTTAAGTTACTGTCTACACCAAATAGTTCCTAGCTGTTTACATCTGGGACCTATTTGGTCTTGAGGTCTGTCAGCAGCCCTTACACACACTATTAAGTAGTACTCATTCAAATAATAATTTATACACATTTTTATAATTCAATGGAAATATATACATTTTTTATTCATTTGATCACCTTATTAATTTATTTAGAATAGGAATTCATCTAGGTAGTGGTGTAAGTATGTGTAATGTCTGTGTATGAGAATGTGTGTGTGGTAGTTATTATTAATTTATTTTTGGTTTAAAAATTCTTTAATTGAATTGTAACAATTTTTTTAAAGGTAGTTTTTTTTAAATTGTTAAATGGAGCAAGCCTGGTTTCAATTTTAATCTCTTGAGGCAGCTTATTGTATATTCTTATTGCCATGTATCGTGGGCTTTTGTATAGCATTTTTAGTTGTGACTGTGGTTGGTATAGGTTAAGTTTGTGCCGCGTGTTGTAAGTGTGTATGTCCTGTACTTTAGTGAACATAGATCTTCATTCACATAGATCTAAGTGAATGGTTTGAGAGGACACACATAGGTTATCGAATGCGCATAGAAATAATAAAATTACACATTAAAATAAAAACATTTATCTATTTGTAGCCACCGTTTGTAGGTAGCTTATATCCTATCAGCAAGGTCCTTAACTATACTGTTTTTACATGTACCAACCCTGGATATGAATGATGCAATTCTGCTTCTTTATATTTGCTATGTAATTAAGTTTTATAACATATTAAGGGTTTATCAGGTACATCAATAATAATTA
This sequence comes from Eupsilia transversa, assembly GCA_914767815.1. Lineage (NCBI taxonomy): Eukaryota > Metazoa > Arthropoda > Insecta > Lepidoptera > Noctuidae > Eupsilia > Eupsilia transversa. The sequence goes on from OU611889.1 coordinate 2,383,888, forward strand.
TCATTAATTACACAAGCTATAACTTGTGTTCATTTAATACTAAGTGCGTAGTTTGGCATTGTTTTAGATAATTACCTAAGAATAGCAACACAATTAATTGAAACATTTGTTTTTACATTTCATTTCAGCACAATAGGAAACTTCTTTATTACATTTCCTTCATAATTTATTCTCTAGTTCTTAAGTTTTCCTGGATAAAATAATAAGTACTGTTATTTGGGCCCCATCTGGGTTCTAGAGGCCAAATAGTAGGAAAAGTGAAGATAATCCAATTTCTTAAAACCTATTCAATTAAAAAAATTAAGACAGTTGTATTACTGACCAGTCTTGAGAAAGCTTGATTGATTTTGATCAATCAGAAAGTTAATGCCTCTGTGAAATGCATGGCTATGTATTCTTTATATTATTTCTTTATTTATCCTTTATATTTTGTGAATGTGAGAATGTTGTAGGCTCAACACTGTTGATTTGCAGAATATTTTCTATTTTGTTAAGTATCTTGTTGAGAGGCCTACACTGTCCTCTCATCAAGCTGTACATTTTTGAAAACATTGTAAAAACCCATTTATTTAAAAAAAAGTAACCATGGAGTTTCTTTCTGGCTCTTCTCCATAGGAAACAACCAATTGGAACCGTGCACCAAGCTTCTGACGTTTCATAAGTGCCCATGTAGCTTTAAGTGACATATAATATTTAAATTCTGATTTTGATCCAAGAACCGAAACACAATCATGTTTTCATTATTTTGATGTTCCATTTAGAGAAATTGTATTTCTTATTTTTTTTTACATTTGTAATTTGCATGAGTTTATTTAATTTGTAAAGTCTCTGTTTAGCTAATTGAAATAAGTTACAGATCATATTCTTGGTACACCAGTGAAACACAGAATTTTAAACAGGTTCAATAAATTGTGACTTTCTATTGCATTTGCTCCAGTTTCAAGTGGCTTTAGAACTTTCACTTTGTCTTATCAAGCCAGACCATGCATGTGCTTTTGTAGCACTAAGGACATGTTCGACTAATAAGTTCTTACTATCTAATTCATAAATCAAACAGGCAAGCATGGCAAATAGAAACAAAAAAATCCGCAGAATCATACGAAACTATAAGGATTTTACAATGACCATAATAATTATTACGTCAAATTACCAAAACATACGCCCTAAAACAATAAGGATGTAACTGCCCAATGGCCTTGTAAGTTCACAACATATGTTCGCTGCTGTCGTACGACTCACCTCTTTTTCAGCTATTTTGTCCTGGATTCTCTTCTTCGGCTTCGCCGGAGCAGACGCGGGAAGCTCAGTTTTTTCCTCATCTTTCTTTTCTTCCTCTTCGTCTTCCCAACTTTCCTGCAATTTCACTGACGTCAACACGTATGCACAAAAATTGAGGTTATGTACTAAAAACTCACAAAAACTCACTAAACACTAACGCAATACCCGATGGTAACAAGAATAAACTTTTTGGCAAAGCACACGTTACCTTCACGATCTCTTCCTCGTCTTCACCTTCCCATTTATTCGAAGTAGTCAACGTGGTCGGTAGTTTAGGCTCAAAATTATCCGCGTCTGGAAATAACCACGCAAGGACATCACAATACAAGTTAAACGTAGAATATAATTATTTAACGCTTATTACGACTACTTACCCCACGACACGTCCATGATTGCGGACCCCTAAATAGCACCAATCTAATTTTGTTACTTGTTTCACGTGAAGACAAAATCAGACAGCCAAGTAACTTGCCGCAATAATGGTTTTTTTATCACAAGATGTCTCCAGGGTCGACAGTGAATATAACAACAATATTATTCTCAGGCGAATATTGTCAAACGACCGAGGATTTTCTGCAATGACCGCGACCGGATTGAGAAACGATAGACAAATGACATAATTTTGGCGAATTCTCAACAAAAATATGATCAAATTTTGATAAGCAAAAATATGACTCCATTGCAGACGATAATTTCCGGATCACTAAAAATTTTCAATATGGCCGACTCGCGGTGTGACCAAAGTTATCGAAACAATTTCTGTCCTAAACATAAAGACAAAGATTTTTTCAAACAAGGTTTTATTCGATTATTGTCATCCACACGACGAAGAAGAATGAAACGAACGAATGAACTCTAGAACGTGGTTTACAGTGGGGAATCCGCACTAGTGCAATTAGTGCAATCAACACTGTAAACTTAGTAAACTATCTAATCCGCGTTCAAGAGCTGACAGGTTTTGAACGTGGTTTAGACGTACTAAACGCGTTTAGTTTCATTGTTGGGACTCGCCCCAACGGCCGCAATCGGCTGCATAAATAAGATGACAGTTGCAAAGATTTATATCGTTAGATTCGCACAACCGCGTCAAAACATAGTCACATTTCGATTCATTTTGACACCTGTGACATACATTGACTCTGGGACTACACTTGATTGTCATGGAAACACTATCATGGGTGAGCTTACCTTCTCTATGGACGAATTCAATGATTTTTTCTTGTAACTAAGTATGGTGAGGACAAATCTAGCGATTTAAATCTTTGTACAGCGGGGATACTGATGAAAATTGACAGATTTTCATGGTGATCCTTACAATATGACGGAACCGCTTTCATAGGCAATCAAAGCTTTAGACTGCAAGTCTACCTCAACCTAGTTATTGGGAGAAGGATAAGCAGATTGAGTACAATGAATTACTGTCAAACTGTACGCCAACGGCTCTGTGACCGTGAAAGAGGCTTTTGTACCTATACTGCATTTACTTTATGTAATATTATTGAAATGAATGCACTAACTTTAGAATTATATTTTTAATGTAAATGGTAAATAGATTACATTGCTTTGTATTTGTCGTAAAATAACGGAGCTTAAAATACGTTTATATCGAAATAACGAAAGGGTGATAACCAATACTGCCGTCCTTTAATTAGAAAGCCGTTAAGCCCTAAAAGATGTTTTCGAGAAAATGGCAAAAAACGCGGGAATCGTTGTTTCTTAAAAACTATGCTACTTAGGTTAATGATTTTTGGACACATCAATTGATATTTCTTGCTGTTTATCCTAAAGAATCGTTTCCGTCCAGAACCTCTCAGTAATTACTTTTAAAATTCATTTTTCTCTTTTTGTTAAGCATGTAACTTAGATATTGTATCATATTACTGTACTAAAAGGCCGTTAACTATACCTTAGCGGCTTTTTAGTGAAGTAATTTATTAAAAATTTCAACCTTCATAATGTTTGTTATATTTGTTCAGAAATACTTAACAAAAAAGTTGTTAAGTGACATAACTGCTTTATAGTCATGACATTCGCTTTGATTTACAATTTAATAACTGTCCTAATGAGCGGTTACGGGGCTTTAAATGCTTTTAAGCTAATTGTTGCCGATGTTTTATGGAACTTTTGTAAAACCTTAAACACTTTTCTTAACTAAAAGGTGGCTAAAAATATTTCGCTTGTGGTTAACTTCTTTATAGTTTAGCATTCATGAGGGAATATGTGAGAAATTAAAGAAATGTTCATATAAAAATCAAAAGTATGAGGGAGGAATCTCAGGGAAAACCACCTTTTTTTAGTTAGAGAGTATATTTGGTTATAAACAGTTCACATTAATTAAACAACACACAAAATATTGGGGATCGAAAACCTTAAATAGTTAATAATATCGCGTAACAATGGCGGCACGAGGAAGGCACGTGGCGACGTTGCGCGGAACATCAAAATATTACGTGACTACACGGTAAGCGTGTGGGCAGCGGACTGATGCGCATCGCGAAGCGCGTTCCTCGCAACAGCCGGGCGAGAAAGAGACAAACAGATTATTCTCGGTATCGTACCGGAATGCGACCGCGGGACGCTCGTACTGGAAGTACTTGTGTGTGGTTTGCTACATACTCCCCCTCCAGGCCTGGAGAACGCCCTCGCTCCTGGACTGGTACCCTAACAGCAGCATTAGCTGGACGTCCGCGGTTTCGTTTTGGAATAACGGGTTTTGGTACGGAATCGTCGCTACCTCGGTAACGTGTAAGGTCTTCGGAATGATATTTCCCTATATCTAAATTTGGTGGTTCTGTGCTCGCGATGGTGTAGGTTGTCGGACTTACCTTTTTAGTGATCTGGTAAGGGCCATCTCGGCGAGGGTAGAACTTAGAAGTGAGGTCTTTTGACCCTTTGCTTAATAAGTGAGACTTTAACATGACTAAGTCACCTACCTCGAAGGCGTCAGATGGTCGGCGAGAAGCGTCGGCGTACTGCTTTGTCTTGTCCTGCTGGATCTCGACGCGTTCTCGAACAGCTGACAGTGAATGTAGGAAGTTTTCGAGGTAAGGGGTCACTTGCGGGACAAAGTTTTCTTTGGCCCTGATGGCACGGAGGTCGTGAACTACCTCTGTGGGTGACCGCATCTCTCTGCCAAAGGTCAAATAAGCCGGTGACTTGCCTGTTGTGCGACATTTCGCGCTATTCAGGGCAAAGCGGATCACTGGCAACTTCTTCGGCCATGAGGTGTGGTCATTTGTCACGAGATGGGCCAGCATAGCTTTAAGGTCGCGGTTTTTTCGCTCTGCAGGATTAGCTTGTGGATGATACAGCGGGACAAAATTTTGTTTAATGTCAAGGACTGACATACATTGTCGCATTACCGCGGAGACGAACTGGACACCGTTGTCCGAAATAATCCTGCGAGGCAGACCGAACCGCATAAAATATTCCTCGATGAGGACATGAGCACAAGCTTCTGCTGTTGCTTCTTTTAGAGCAAACAGCTCTGTCCATCGGGTAGCAGTGTCTTCAATGAGAAAGACCCACCGCTCCCCCTGGTCACCCTCTGGGAGTGGGCCGAACAGGTCCATGGCCAACACCTCGTTCCGCTGGCTCATGACCGGAGTCTGGAGTAGGCCTGGGGGTTTGGCGTTGTTGGCCTTATATCGCTGGCAGTGGACGCAGGCTAAGACATAATCGGTGATTATTCTCCGCATCCCTGTGAAATAATACAGCTGTGCTACCTTCTGGTAGGTTCTATCGATACCTGGGTGGCCAGCTGTTTGAGAGTCATGTAACTCCTTCAAAATAGCTGCAACTTGACCGGCAGGTATTACTAACTGAGGGGATTCACTCTCAGAGTCTGGATTGAATCGGTACAGAACTCCTTGATCCATGAGATAACCCCTTTCTAACCATCTTTTAGATGAAACATCATCGGGTCCTTCTAGTTCCTTAACAATCTTTTCCACATCAGGGTCCGAAGTCTGTTCCAGACGAAGCTGACTGGGTGTTTTCGCGGGAAGATCGCAGATGACAGTACAAATACCGCAATTGTCACTTGTGTCGCTGGAACAAATCGGTCTACTCAGCGTGTCTGCCACGACATTCGCCTTCCCTGGGGTATATTCGAAGCGGATATCAAAAGATTGAAGCTTCAGGGCCCAACGGACTAATCTGCCGGCTGGTGATTTTAGTGATAGCAACCAGCGTAGAGGCTGATGATCACTACCAATCACGACTGGTTGACCGTCTAGGTATGGCCGAAAACGCTCCACCGCCCATACTACAGCGAGTGCTTCACGCTCCGTGGTGGAGTAGTTTCGTTCAGCTGCGTTGAGAAGTCGGCTGGCATATTCAATTGGCCTTTCCTGATTGCCATCGCCCTGTAATAAAACTCCGCCCAAGGCGTAGTTACTTGCATCAGTGCGCAGAATGAAAGGACGACTGAAATCGGCTTGCACCAGTATTGGAGCTGTGGTCAGTAGACTCTTCAGCTCATTAAATGCTTGGGTCTGTTCTGAACCCCAAGACCATACTTGACTTTTCCTAGTCAAGCGTGTCAATGGTTCGGCAACTTTTGAGAAGTTGGGTATGAATTTTCTGAACCATGAACAAGTTTGTAAAAAGGTTCTCAGGTGCTTAAGGTTTCCTGGTACCTTCATCTCGAGTACAGCACTCACCTTCCCTGGGTCGGTGGAAACACCTTTTTGTGTAATAACGTGGCCTAGATATTTAACGCTTTCCCGACCAAAAGCGCACTTCTCCCTATTCACATGGAGGTTAAACTCGGCCAGACGTTTAAAAACTGCCTCGAGGTCTTGCAGATGCTGTTGGTATCCTTGAGATATGACCAACAGATCGTCTAAATAAGCTAATAAAGTTACATCTTGTAAAGCAGAGCAGGATCGGAGACGATCGATGAGGCGCTGAAAGGTAGCTGGCGCGTTGCGGAGACCAAACGGCATTCTTTTAAAACGGTACGTACCTAGAGGACAGACAAAAGCCGTTTTGTCTCTATCAGCTTCCCTTACCCTAACCTGCCAATATGAAGATCGAAGGTCTAGCGTACTCATGTAACAGTCTCGTTTTGTGCTCTGAAGTAGCTCGTCAATGCGTGGCATCGGATATGTGTCAGCTTTGGTGACTGCATTCAAACGCCTGTAGTCGACGCAGAAGCGGATACCACCGTTGGACTTCGGTACCATCAGTGCCGGTGAAGACCAAGCCGATTCACAGTCTTCTATAATATCCTCTTGTAGCATTTTAGCTATTTCAGCTTTCATAAGCTGTTTTTTAGAAGGGTTTAGGCGGTAAGGAGGAACAGCAATTGGAGGATGCTCACCTGTATTAATATGGTGTTCCGCATACGGTGTTGGACCTCCCCCTGCTCTAAACACGCGTGCGTGTCTGGTGAGTACTTCAGCGAGCGCTTGACGCTCAGCTGGTTTAAGGTGAGTACCTTCATCATCCCTAAGTATATCTGTAGAGGCGCAGGACACGTCACGCGAGGTAGGTTCGAAGCACAAGTTATATTTTACCGTATCATGTTTACAAAAATACCAAACTTGTTTGCAAAAATCAATAACTACTCCCGCAGCGGTTATAAAGTCGATACCTAATAACGTCTCGTTATTTGTCGAATCGGGAAAAATTAAGAATGGAATCGTAATAACTGTCGTTTCTAAGCACACCTCTAACGTGGTGGTAAGTACATCCATCGTACGGATTACACCGTCGGCAAGCTTAACTTCGCGTGTGGAAGAGCTGAGGGGATGACCTTGACGAAGAAGGAGAGTATATAGCGTATGACCCGCAATGCAATGTTTGGCGGCCGTATCAATCAACGCGGTGCCGGAAAAACCCAAAATTTTTATATTAAAAATAGGTCGTAACTCGCAACCAATAGAGGGTCCCGTACGGTCGTTACACAAACATATCTCGGTTAAACATAAATGGGCAGTATCCTTTTGATCATTAAAATCACTACATAAAATATCTTTATGACATGAATGGACATTGTCCTTTTGATTTTCTAAATTGCTATTCAAAACATCATTATGACTAAAATGTTCATTGTCCTTTTGATTTTTTAAATTTCTACACAAAATATCGCTGTGACGTGGATGGACATTACCCTTTTTTATATCAAAATTGTTACACACATTTTCAGTATTATTAATATTAGAATTACACATATTATTAGTTATACGTTGTGGAATATCACCCTTTAGTTTACTAAAATCACTAGACACATTTCCTTGCGGAAGAAAATCGTTTTCAACATAAATAGAGTCTGACGCGAACTTTTTAGTAACTGAATGAGATTGTACGGAATAAAAACTTTGATCACTAGATTTACTTGGTTCACTCTCACCTTGATTCTGCAACTTACGGCACTGATCTTTCGTGTGACCAAACCGTTTGCAGTATGTGCAGGAGGGCCGTGTTTTCTTTGCCGTGTCCTGTTTCGGTGGAACAGGCGCGGGCGTCGCGGCCGGCGCGCCTGGAACGGGCACGGCGGGCGCGGGCGGAGCGGGCGGGCTCCGCGCCGCGGCGGCGGGCGCGCCGTGGGCCTGCGCCCGTGCAGGGGCGTGGTCGCGCGAGGGGGCGCCGGCGCTATCGCGAGCGGCGGATTGTGTAGACGTCGGTAATGTTGCCGGCGTTTGTGTCCGACGCTCACTCGCCGTCGGCGTCATGCTATTTACCTCGTCGAATGAATCCTCGATATTCCGTGCGAGGCGGAGTAATTCATAGAAACTACGGCACTCTTCTCTTCGTAACCTTTTTCTTATTCTGCTGTGGAGGAGGCCGTAGGTCATGTCTATTTGAGCCGACTCCGATGCATCGCCCTTAGGTAAACGTGCTAAGAGGGCGCGGATGCGCGCTACGAAGATATCTGTGTTTTCATTGCCCTGCGGTGTCTTAAATATTTCCAAGTAGATCCGATGAGGCGGCCGGCGGTCACCATAGGCACTAATTAAGTTTTCTTTAGCTTCGCGCCATGACGACACAGAGTGTTTAATTCCTTGCCACCACGTGGCCGCTTCATCCTTGAATAGGTAGGCTAAGCCGCGCAGAATGTTTGAGTCCGCCACCTGCGCGCAATCGCTATAGGCCTCTATAGCGTCGATAAATGCTTCAACCGACTCCTTCGGTCGGCCGGAGAACGTGGCTTTGCAGCGAGCTAGGGTGCTGTGCCCTTGCAGCGCGAGTGATTCCGGGGTCGATGCATTCGCCCGCGACATCGAGTTGAGCAACTCTCTAAATGCTTCTGTTTGAGAGCGTTGGAGAGAGGCGATAATTGTCGCCACGTTTTCGTTAGAGAACGTAGCGTTAGCATCGATGTGCGGCGAAGAAGAAAACGCGTCGTCACCATCTTGGTTGGCGGACTCCGCGGTCGGCGTGTTTGCTCGCGAGGGGACGGGTAATGCGTCGTTTGCATCTTCCCTCCGAGTCAAACTAGCCGCTCTGCTCCTTGTCACTGGCATTTTAGTTTATCACTGCAAAACTCACAACTATGCACTATATTGTCACACGAATAAAAAAAACGTTGGAGCGCCACATATGAGGGAGGAATCTCAGGGAAAACCACCTTTTTTTAGTTAGAGAGTATATTTGGTTATAAACAGTTCACATTAATTAAACAACACACAAAATATTGGGGATCGAAAACCTTAAATAGTTAATAATATCGCGTAACAATGGCGGCACGAGGAAGGCACGTGGCGACGTTGCGCGGAACATCAAAATATTACGTGACTACACGGTAAGCGTGTGGGCAGCGGACTGATGCGCATCGCGAAGCGCGTTCCTCGCAACAGCCGGGCGAGAAAGAGACAAACAGATTATTCTCGGTATCGTACCGGAATGCGACCGCGGGACGCTCGTACTGGAAGTACTTGTGTGTGGTTTGCTACAAAAGTATATTTCAAAATTTTAAAGTTAGGTGTAATGAAAGGTTATCCCTAAATATAATTTTAATAGGTAATAATCAAGTAATGACATCATGAGATGAACAGCATCATAATATACTAACCCAGGTCATGATCTAACTGTATGCCAAATTTCATCTAGATCTTTTCAGCCGTTAAGGTTGAACTAGTCGCGGGCTCGACCTCACTGGTGGGCGACGGCAAAAAGCACGCTATTTCACCTAGGACCACGTCCGACAGAGATAGTATCAGTGATGAGCAGCTAGAAGCTAGTCCACATGCGTCCACAGTCGTTACAAACTATTTTAGTAAAACTAGCTCGTAAAAAATTACGAAAAGTCCTTTGGAAAATCGTGTTTTATGAAAAAACCACTGCATAAATCAGATTCAAATAAAGTTAATTTAACTTTTCGATAATTGAGCTTTGTCGGTACGGATTTTGTTTTGGTGATTTTACCCTTCGTTTAGTACTTATTTACGCCCAAAGTTGCATTAAAATTAGCTAGAAAAACGAATCTTTGTTGGCTCATAACTTTTTAATGGCTTTTAATTTTAGTGTTCGGTTTCCGTACAGACAAAATTAATAATGAGACCAAACGATATCATGTTAAACTTTGAATTTACAATGTCAAACTGTGGAGTTAAACACCCGTTGTATGGAAAAAATATCAACTTGTTTCACCTTATGGCATGAAAAGGTAACAGAACAGAGACACTTTAGTATTAAACTGGGTTTGATGTTTATGAGATAAGTTGTTTGTTCATCAGGATTTACTTAATTGAAATTTGACATACTGGTAGATCATGAACTGGAATGTCTGGAGAGTCTGGAGCAAGTAAGTATAGTTTGTATATTTGGGGAGTCTGTTTACGAGGGATTTAAAGATTGATGAAGATGTGGAAAGGAGAGTAAATGAGGGAAATAAAGTGAATGGTGCTACACATGCGATTGTGACCAACCAGCTGATGTCCAAAAAGGCTCGGATGGCTGGTCACAATGGTGTGCTGCTGCCTGAGCTGCCCACGCTTATGTATGAATGTAACCCATTTATTTTTAAAAGAGTAACCGTGGAGTTTCTTGCCGGCTCTTCTCCATAGGAAACGACCAATTGGAACCGTGCACCTAGCTTCTGACGTTTCATAAGTGCCCATGTAGGTTTATGTGAAATAAAATATTTTGATTTTGTTTTTTTGATTTTATGGAAGTGAATGCTGGGTGCGGCAAAATAGCATGAAAGTAGAATTAATGCTGTGGAAATGCGTTCCTTGCGAAGCATGTGTGGTGTGACTATGAATGATAGGCTGAGGAATGATGTGATAAGACTGGGTGCGATTTAAAAGAAGATTATGTAGTGACAAAAATTGAAAAGAGTATGTTTAGATGGTTTGGTCATGTTGAGAGGATGAATGAACGGCGACTAACAAAATGTATTTACAAGGCAAGTGTGTGTGGAAACGCCGGAACCCCGACGCCCTAGGAGGACATATAGTGATCTTATTGGGGATGTACTTCAGAAAGGTCAGGTGCGTAGTACTCGCAACCGGCGTGCGTGTATGACCAGATGTAGGTATGAACGTTAATGAGGCAAAAGGAGTTTGTAAGGATCGTAGCAGGTGGCGTTCTGTAGCTTCTGCCTACCCCCATGGGAAAAAGTCGTGGCTCAACATACATACATAAGTATGTATGTTGAGCCCTAACTCAATCTTTCCACCCGGAATGCCGACTGCCACGGCCGTGTACAACGTCAAGCCGTGTTTCCGCCAAAATTTCGATATGTCGGGGCTCGACTTGACAAGCAAAGTTTCCAATAAATAGTAATTATTGTAGTGAACATTATTGTGAGTTTAAATAATACAAAACAAAAACACTATTAGCCGTTGGTTCGCTAAGTTCTTTTTCGTTTGGTTTGTTCGAAACTGAAGATATTAATTAAATAATATGTTTACCTATTCGCGGGAAATTATATAGTCTGCGTTTACTGGAGTCTGTTTCTGGGGCACAATTTTTGTACCAGGTTCGATGCCTCTTACAAGTTCGCTTACCTGGCGAAGGAGAGGAAAGTATTCATAATCTACAGACAGATATTTAGATAGATGATACAACATGTAAGGTAAAAGTACAATATAATACATGTATAAATGTGTATGAATATACATTATATCCCTAGCAGAAGGAATTTCTTGAATCGTGACGAAATTTCCCGCGAATAGGTAAACATAATTATTATTTAATTACTTAATATCTTCAGTTTATTCTAATTCTCTCGAAAAAGAATTTATCGAACAAACGGCTGTAGGTCTTTGTTTTGTATTATTTAAACTCATAATAATGTTTACTACAATAATTATTTTTTATTGTATACTTACCTTGTCAAGTCGTGCCCAGACATATCGAAATCTTGGCGGGAACACGGAATTACGTTGTACACGGCCATGGCAGTCAGCACTCCGGGTGGAAAGATTGAGTTAGAGGGGATGGCGGGCGGCGTGGATGGGGCGGCCGCACCCCGCTAACTCACGGAGTGGACCCAGCGCGAGAGTCGGCAAACTGTCTTTTAGCTAAGTAATGAGGATTAGCTGCTTTTTAGCTAAGCATGATTTAATTTTTTTTCACCGTTTTCGATAAACAGGCAAGAATTATTTTCAAACAAAGTATTGTAAGAAATTTACACAATTAAATGCTTAACTAAAATAGCGTTAAGGGCGGGTAACTGGAAACAAGTTAAGTTTTTCACTGAAACTGTTCTTTAAATGCTTAACTAAAATGTAGTTATAGTCCTTTTGCGTCTCTACAGTGAAGAATAATCAGATAACGTACTTATAGTTAGGTAGAAGACCAGAAAATAATCATCAAATCCTGTAGTTAAGGTATTTTAACGTACATTAAGCGAAGAAGTGTGGGTTAGACGCTTTCAAGTGATGGAACCTTCATAAATTATGTTACTTAACGGCCTACAAAATTTTCATATCTCTGGAACTATTCATATTGTAAAAATCTTTCTTAGACAAAAAGATAGAGAATTTTGAACTCTATAACTTCCCATTAAAAAGTAGAAATTGACCATTTGAGGGTTAACGGCTTTCTAGTTAAAGGACGGCAGAATATTTGTCTGATCTTAAATAAATGGAGTATAGGTGCAAAAGCCTGTTTCACAGTCACAGAGCGCAACGGCTCTGTGACTGACGTCTTCGTTTGTGGTCGAGTTTTTACCTCTTTGAGTATACGTAGTATCCCTAAGTAGTCTGTGTTGAGTATGTTCTGTATGTTACCTATAGGCATTGAGATAGTATGCCCTAGTATGCCTATAGGTACCTACTAAGGCTGTGTTCCGAGTTACAATGTAATCGATTTGAGCGTGCTAACACCCGTTCCGAATAAGCGTTAGCGCGATAACGCTGACCCATCATTGCCCATGAAACGTCATAGATGACGTCATGACATGCGCCATCTTGCGATAACGCCGACCATGCCTTTTACTAATATCACCGTGATCTCTGTCAAAAATGACAGTTGACTGAACTGTCATTTTTGGCAGCGCTGTAGTTTTGAGTCGCATATACCTATCTATAAACTAACGTGGCTTTTTCTAAATTGTGCTTCTGGCTACCGTCGCCACTTAACCAAAGAAGAAAAAGACATTTCTGATGTTTATACAAAGAATTTAAGTAATGTTATAAGTTTTGACGTTGAGCAAGCACTGTAGGCGCGTTCACGAGCGTTCCGAATTGATGACAGACCTCAGCTGTCATAATCGTAATATCTAAATCGGAATCGGAACGCAAAATATTGATGTCAGCGCTGTGAGCGATTATGGCCTAACTCGGAACGCGGCCGAACTGCTTTCATTTGATAAACTGACGGTGACAAATAACGACAACTTGACATTGACGTTTTGTCCGCCAAATTTAAACGCGCTTTTTCTAAATTTCACAAGAATGATTACTAAGCATTCATACGATGTTTATATTTCGTAAAAAAGGACACAGAAAGAATACTTTGAAACCACTATGTGTTTTAATGTGGAAGTATGTGAAGTCGCGATGTTATCGCTACTGTCACACTTTTTGGGAATCGTTTGGCGGAATTACTGTGTTCATTATTTTATATATAATCCACCAAATAAATGTCGTTGAAATAGAAACTCACCCCGATCCTGATAATACCACAGTGAGTATTAACTATGTGCAATGTAATTTGCTTTTCAGCAAGTATTATTTTAACCCACAGTCTATAGACAGTTTGTTCAGTCTTATTAGTGAGTCAGTTTTTACCTTAGAGTCTTTCCATTTATTTATTTTTCAGATGATGGAAAACCATGATTCTTTGACAAGAGCATTTAACCATGATTCTTTGACAAGAGTATATTTTTCCCCTTTTAACAATTTTACACAAAGGCTAATGTCTAGAACAGAGGCTAACTTGAATCAAGACTCAGGTAAGGATGGAGGATTCTCTACCGTTAAAGATACTTACTTGAAAAGTAGGTATTCTGTGCAGTCCAACAAAATATGAGCAGCCTTAGGGAGTGACTCCCCCTTTTGTTAAAGAGGTGTTATATTTATGTTCAATACTTTTGGTTTAAGGTCTACTAAAACAACAGTGGGAATTTGAGAGCATAGGGTATCCTATAAGATTTCATGAAAATGTCTTCAAAACCTCCAAAAAAATGGCTGTGGTGAAGTTTAAGGTATCTTCCATTCAATAAACTAATTCAACATAACTTAACGCCTTGTTTTCCCTGAAAGGTTGGGCAGAGGTGTACCTATAGTACATCCACATTTCTCCAGTTATCTTTAAGTCCTATTGCCTATTGCCATCACCAATTCCCTACTCCGGGCTGATACTGAGAAATTCCAGATATAAAAACCAAATAACATAAAGTAAAGCGCATGCTTGGGTTCGAACTCACAACCCACAACTCGTAAGTCGGGGCAGTTACCATTGCGCCACAACTGCTCTCATTGCTAAACTGCCCTGCCGTTGACCTTTGAGAGTTTTAGTACAATAGAGACATGCAGTGAGCCACAAATTAAGCTTGCTTCCTAAACTAACCTTCGGCCTGATCATCACTTACCATCAGGTAAGATTCAGGCTAAGAGCTTCTCTTTTGTGATAAAAAAAATATATATCTTTAAAATGTATCTTGTGGCTCATCCTGATTCCCTTACCTTCATTACAATTATTTCTAATAAATAAAATAATGATTATTATTTTTACTATGTTTCAGAGTAACATATCACTTACAACTGACTTAGAATATTCTATACAAGTGACTACTAGTGAGGCAAGGAATAACCTAAATAAGGCATATGATGGAATTTTGCGTAGTATTACTCCCAAAGGTGTGTTTGAGCATACATCAGAATGGTCATGTCCCAATCACTACATCCTATAATATCCTAACTATGTATTATATCTTTAAATAAAACACCAAGTATCGTAATTTGTGTATTGAGCTAAGTAGCCTCGAAATACAAGTGGATAAATCATAAAAGTAGGGTAGGAACAATAATATGAGGGAGGGTAGACTTAAACCTAATAAACACATAACCCATGAAAACAACAATGAAGTAGGTAGATAATTATATACAGCACTAACTTATATCATAAATGCGAAAATGAGTTTGTTTGTTCCGCTTTCACGGTAAAACGGCTGTATAGATTTGAATGAAATTTGGTACATGGGTCGATCATCACCCGGAGAAGGACCTTTTATCCCGATATTCCCACGGGATCGAGACATAAGCGGGTGAAACCGTGGGTGCACCTAGTACATTATAAAACGCTTTAGCTTAGCGAAAACGAAGTAGGTAATAGCGCGGGCGGGCAATGCGATGCGGGGCGGTGAGCAGAGCCCGAGGGAGTTTTATAAAAATGTTGCTGTTATTTAAGTATTTTATTTTAATTTAATTATTTTATTTTATTTTAATTATTTAAGTATTTATATTATATTGTGTATCTTACGAGTTCCACGCGAAGTCGCGGGCAGGAGCTAGTAAAATAACATAAATCTAAGCTAAGGTCAATGTGGGCTAATCCGTCTTCGGGGCAATTCCATACACATGCAATAACTATCGATCCAGAATAGTTACGCTGTTACCGATTCAGTTGATAAAATAAAAGTAATAAAAACTAAAACCCAACTACGGCAAAAGTCAACTAAAAAGGTATAAACAAGTCATCACAGACAGACTAATTAAAAATCCGGAGTCACACGTGCTAGGGGATAAGCCGAATAGATTACGTGTGACTCCGGATTTTTAATTAGTCTGTCTGTGATGACTTGTTTATACCTTTTTAGTTGACTTTTGCCGTAGTTGGGTTTTAGTTTTTATTACTTTTATTTTTATTTAAATTATTTTGGGGTTATAATATATTTTTTTTTGAAATGTGCTAATTAAGCCCTTTCATTTGATACCCAACATGACACAATTAAAAAATCTTTTTTTTTTAGTTCATGACTTTTTGTCCTCTAGAGGGCGCCATATTCAATTTAATGTGACGCCACATAGCCTATAACCATCGGACGACCGAGACGCTTCCAACGATACCCCATTTGTCAAATTATGTTGAGTAGATTAGAAGTTATGAGGGAACAAATGAACATACATACATACATACATACATACATACATACATACATACATACATACTTACATACATACATACATACCGGTCAAAATCATAACCCTCCTTTTTGCTTCGCCGTAGTCGGGTAAAAACTGGATCAGTTTTTAGTTGCAACTACAATACATAGATGGAGCTACGTTCTCTACAAGAGTAGAAAATGACGTTTGAAGTTTAGTTGTGTTCCGAACTCGATACTCAAGTGTAGAGTGCTGCCGTTTCTTAAAAGTTAAATTATCAATTTCACAAGTTACGACTTTCCGAGTATGCACATTATGTGGTTTAATATGTGTTTCAATGGATTTTTCTATTTGTTTTTAATCAAATCCAGTGGATACAGCTTTAATTGTTGTATCAAATATGTCAGCTCAAAATGAACCAGTGGGAAAATTCGTCTAATATCAAAGGGGCTAAATCGTCATATACCGGAATAACCCCATTGCAGATATCGTAAACCTTTTTCATCTATCCTGTTTTTAGTTTTTGCTTAAGTCGACCAGAAAGATGTGTTATACTATTAGTAATTAATTGATTCAGGCGTGACTTGGCTTGGATTTCCGCCTCATCTATTGTATGTTATACTAATGTTATTTTCTTCTAAAACTTCTGACCAGATTTTGTGGCATACGTTTTTAAATCATTTTAAGGCCATAGACTTCTTATAGCTTTTCCTGGAAGCTATAGATAAAGACAAATTCAGTTTTTTTTCTTCAAAATTTTGAGTGTGTTGGGCCATTTTAATACTAAGAATGAAGTTGTAATGCTTAACCGAATTTATTTAAAAAAAAACCCGTAGATTTAATTCAATACCAAGTATACCAACCTCATAATAAGATAGTCATTTTAACAAAAAAATCTTTAAATTATTTTTCAACCTTTTTAAAAAGGTTCATAATCCCTGTTTATAAAAATATGCCGCATTAGCCCCTAAAAAAATTTTTTCTCAATAAAATGTAAATTCAACCTTATATTTATGATGTGACAGAAAATTTTTCTTTAACATCTGTATTTTCTTGTTTACAAATAACATACTTTTGAAATAACGGCCTAATTCTAGGAAAATTTGCTACGCGACGGATTTGCCCCAATTTTCGGGAAAATCCGTCTAAGGACCTACTTTAAAAAAAACATTTTTAGTTAATTAATGAAGGCAGTTCTGTTGTTTCGAATGGATGTATATAAAAGACAATTAAATTCTTCATCACTTACAACCATCAAATTTATAAAAAAGTAGTTAAGAGTACCAGATATAGTCAACCAAATTCAACTTACAAAAAAGTATGACGGGTTTGCCCACATTGACCTTACAATGAAAACTAAACTGTGTTAAATTGAGTTAAGGTTCATAATTCCAAAAGGTGTTGAAACTTATTCTATGTTTATGTCTATCATTAGTAAATACAGTCTTATTATTACAATTAAGTAGGTAAGTATTCATATTTTAACTTTTTTGCAGTGGAAATTGCCCCTTCTTTTTTGGGGCAGTTGCAATGGGCCATAGACAAGTCCTTTATGGAGGAGCTTAGTCATCAGAATATTGACCAGGTAAATATCACTTGATTATTAACTTTGGAGAGGATAAAAATATATATAAACACTGGATAAACTTCTTGTAGGTACTAAATTAATTAACAAACTATAAAAATTAAAATATAATAAACCTAATAACTAAAACTATTAACAAACTAAAATATAGCGTCGGAAACTTCCACTGCATCGCTGTCGATTTGTATTGTTCCCAAGAGACTCGCGGTATTGACACAATGTATGTCAATGCTTAGCCTCTGGCCAAGGTAAAATCCAGCCCTTGGGACACGGGAAGTGTTTGGAGACAGCAGTTTGGAGATTTCGTTGAACAACTCATGAGCATTTGGCCTATGATCGACGATGGTAGTGCATGAAGCCAAAGACCTGACTTCCACTTACCCACAGCCAGTGGGCGCGCACGTTCCGCAGTAGTAGCAGCTAGACGGGTCTGCCGGGATTGCGGGAAAGTGCGTAAGGGATACCGTGGCCCCTGGCAACACAGGTTACTGAAGGAACACGGGTGGGTTTTAGTCAGTAAGAGTCTGACAAGCCCTCCCGCTCCGCCCAGAGCGGGAGAAGTTATTTGATGACTTCCCACCCAAAAAAAAAAAACAAGACGTGACAGGTGAATAGTGCTGTACGAGTCTGCAGAGCGGCTCGTTCCACCGTCTGTAGGCAGATGGATTCTCGGGTGAATCTAAATTCTGTCAAGCGAGTCTCCAGGCATCCATAGCCTCGATGAAGCAGGCCACGTAAGAGTTAATCAGTGTGAAGGTTAGGATTTTCCTGATTAATTTCTCGGTACCGTGGACCGAGAAACAGAAACCCGTTTAAATAATACTAGAAATTACCGGACGCCGAGGTCTCCCATACGAATGGGAAGAATAGAGTGTACCCAAGCTCGGCTGTCCATGACCACATTTAAAATGGAAGTTTAATGTATGCCGGATAATTTGGTCCATTTTGTATGAAAGGTGAGTGAGCTTCCTTATATGAGAAACGCGAAGGAAATATGTTAATTCAGAGCCCAAACAGCAGTCACGGATTAAGGTTATGGCCGAATGCATGCTAATTCAGAACAGTCTTTCTGTAACGTCATGCTCACTCAGATGTCTCGCTGATGGTGGCTTGTGTGTTGGATCATTTAGCTCCCTTCAAAATGGTTGAGCTGAATGGTGCTAAAGCTAATCCATGCGTCATGTTCGTGAACGGGCGGCGTCAGTTGGGGCTGGTCGTCTTTTAGCTGCCATGGCTTATTTTTAACTGTTTTTTTAAATCTACGGACGCTTTTATCATGCACGTCTTTTTGCATTGTTCTCACATGTATAATTTCAACATGAATGATGTAACCAATTTTTGTAACAATTTTTTTTATTTAAAAGAGTGTCCGTGGAGTTTCTTGCCCGTTCTTCTACATAGGTACCTACTACGTTTGGAATGGGCAACTAGCTTCATATTTGCTGACTGACCGACTCCTTGACAATTCAAAAGTGCCTGTAAATGGTTTAATTGAAATAAATGCTTTGAGTTTGAGTTTGAAACTTTAGAACAGGGTATAAACTAGCAGAATAATATAACCATAGCCAACTAATCTATGAATGCATGCATGCATGCATAAGGACTGGGTTTCCCTGTTCTAAGGCTTCATCATCATTATCTTGTGCTCATCCCAATTTATTTGGGGACGCCGCAACATGTCTTCTTCTATGTCATACAATGTCCGTTTTGCGTGGATGTGACGCATATTTCCCCCCAACTTGTTCTTTTCGTTTTCGTGTATGTGTTTTGTCTCTTTCTCTGCGACATGGTTACTTACCACAAATAAACATATTGTCTTTTTATCTCTTTCTTGTTCTTCCATATTTCTCTATTGGTCGTTATCTCAGTTAGTAACCCTATCATCTAAGGCTTTTGTAAGTATGTGGTTAATAGATATTTTAGTAGGTACCTAAGCATTATCCACACATATAAATGTATAGGTCAAAGTAAGTGTGCAGTGTACCAAACGAATATTATGTTTTAGAAAATAATTATGACTTCTGTACCGAATTCTTTAATGGAAGAGTTGCTGTCACTGCACAAGTTCATGATAATATGTACTATTATTGGACCACTGCCCTTCTATCTCTTTTATTCGACGAGACTGGTCGGGGAACGAAGATCTGGAATGAAGGTTAGTTAATGACTAAGTTTTGTACATCTTGTTCATCTCAGTTTTGTAATTTGTACATCTTATGATTATGATGCTTGTGGCGTGTACCTACCATCAGCCCGAGTGGAGGGGGGGGGGGGGGCGTTGTACCTGCTGAGTGGATAATTTTAGATACCCTTTATGCTTTTTCTTACTAAGGTCTGCTATTATCAGTGGCTGCTTAACTACTAATCAGTTTCTTTTTACCTTCAGGAACTGATGAAACAGTCGGGCATAGACTCTGGCGTGCTGCGAACCTCACATATCATGGAAGCTTTATTAGTAGGCATTTTGTACTCCATAGCGGTCACATTGCTTCTTGTGGTGAGTTTGTTGGATTCTAGCCTGTATTGATTAACTGTTTAAGTTTAAAGACGTGTGGTATCCACTAACCCACCTCCCTCTCAAAGAGAGGAGGCTTGGGTCCCAACTATTATGTTGTGATTCTGATTAGTTTTAGACCTGTGAGTTTGTTTTTGTGTTTCCAAAACCTCATCTAATATAAATTATAAAAAATAATACACGTAGTAAGTCTACCATCTTTGTCTCCAGGATGCGACAGGGGAACCGATATTGCCGCACAGTAACTTTTTTATTATAGCTTTTACGATAACATTTCATTTTGTGAACACAATGTGCTTTGCTTTCATCACTACTGCTCTGTCACAGGATTGTAAGTATACATTTATACATGTATGAAAGAAAATATGTTAATTTATATTATTTTAAACACTTTGGACAATTTGGAATCGCATGGAAATCTAAAGCCCCCAGTAACGCCCAACGTTTATCTTTCCGCCTTATCTTGTATATCGCCATACTGGGCCTTTTTGTGCCTGTATTTGCCGTTCGATTTGCCCGCGCTCGGGCAACGGCTGCCCAAAGTCTACCTTTTTTTATTCCAAATTGTCTGTGGACAAATTGTCCATCGTCTGCTCAGCGCCTAAAAGATTTCAGATGACATTTTACCCGTCATACTGCACAACTTGAACTATGTATGGAAGTGAATGTTGGGTGTGGCAAAAGAGACATGAAAGTAGAATAAATGCTGTAGAAATGCGTTCCATGCGAAGCATACGTGGTTTAAAGTACTATGAATGAAAAGCTGAGGAATGATGTGATAGGGCAACGAAGATGAAGTGATAAGGGTAGAAAAATTTAAAAGAGTATGCTTAGATACTTTGGTCATGTGGAGAGGATGAATAAAAGGCGACTAATACAAACCAGATGTGAGTGAACGTTAACGAGGCAAAAGGAGTATGTAAAGATCGTAGCAGGTGGCGTTCTGTAGTCTCTGCCTAACCACATGGAAAGAAAGCGTGAGTTTGTTTATGTATGTACGTAAGTTTTTGGGAACGCCGCGAGGGGACGCCCTAGAAGAAGGACATATTCGTATCCTTATTGGTTATGATCTCCAGAAAATTCAATTGCGTAGTAGGTACTCGCAACCGACGTGCGTGAACAAAAATGAAGCTAAAGGAGTATGTAAGGATCGTAGCAAGTAGCGTTCTGTAGTTTCTGCGGAGTAGGCAGAAACTGGGAAGAAGGCGTGACTTTATGTATGTATGTATGTATAGAACAGATTTCCTTATGAAACTAAAATTGTTGTTTTTGTACGAATCGGATAATGTGATGTTCTGTACGATGGGTACGATACTAAAATCAAACTGTTTAATAATGTAACTCCATTACTGAATGTCAGTGACAGACCCAACCTGAACACCGCTAAAGATGTTTGGAGGATACGTATAATTTTCTATAAAGTCTTGAAATTCTAAAAACCAGAGGATTGCATTAGACATTTATGATAGTTAATTGATTCAGGCGTGACTTGGCGGAAATCCATGATAAAATACAATAGACGTAGATATATTTAGTAAACTGTTCCGCTTTACTATTTTTAAAGAGTCTTAAAAAACCCTGTAAGAAATCGACACGTGTTTCACCTCTCAACGAGGCATCCTCAGGATGACGATTGACTTGCCGCGAACCCGTACACGACGTGTTAACACGCCGAGCGCTGGACGCTTAGCGCTCAGCGTCCAGCGCTCGGCGTGTCGTTGAGAGGTGAAACACGTGTCGATTGCTTCCAGGGTTTTTTAAGACTCTTAAAGACCGTTTTGTGGAGGTCATTTCTGTGATCCCATGTTTTTTTATCTTTCAGTTCTACACGCAGAATGTGTAGGTCTCGTTCTATACTTGTCTACATTTATTTTAGACTTCTTGTGGTTTTCCCACAAAGAATATACGTTTGCATTAAGCTGTATACTACCACATGCACCCATCTATTATTTCTGGGACGAAGTCCTTCATTTGGAAAAGGTCGGTAAGTACAACTAAATTGTCTTTCAAAACATTTATTTCAATTAGTTACTTTTGAATTGTCAAGAAGTTGGTCAGTCAGAAAGATAAAGCTAGTAGCCCATTCTAAATCGTAGTAGGTTCCTATGGAGAAGAACGGTCATGAAACTCCATGGAGCCTCTTTTCAATCAATTTTATTTTTACAAAATATTGGTTAAATCATTCAAGTTTAAAAAAAATCTTTCAAAACGATATAGAAAGACGTGCTTTATCTCTTACAAGGTGTACCGACGAGTAAGGTCGAAACTAAATTCGTCACATCATGTTCGAGCCTACGCTACTCATCAAGCTTGGTATCAAAAGAAGTTCCTACCTACGTTTTCACAGCGCAGCACTTGTCGTTTTGGCCATGCATATCTAGAGGTGGCGTATGTCCAGGACTCAAAAGCTGTCCGCTTTTGGCTGATATGATCTTTGGCCCTAGGCTACAGTAAACGTGTTTTTTTTTTACTGGTGCGTTTTTTTTTGTCGTCGCAAGAGCTACGACTTCTGAGCAAAAGCTCCTGGAATTGACTCACAGCTCAGGCAAACTGTTTGTGGGTTCTTCCAACAGCAATTGCTTACATTAACATCCCGGAGTCTGGTTTTATATGGGACTTTAACATAACTGGCGAAATGTGGGTGAAGGTACTAGGTATAGGTACACCGTTACCTAACCCTTCGACGAAAACAGGCGTGATTTTATGTTATTATATTTTTGCGGTTTTTAGGCGTAGGCACCCAGATTTGGAACGTTTACAAACTACATATCGATAAATTTTCGGTGCTAAGAGTGTGGATGCTCTTGTTGATTCAGCTCGATGTGACAACAACCCTTGCATGGTACTTAGAGTTAGTCAGGCCGGGGCGTTACGGTATTCCTAAAAAGTGGAACTTCTTTGTCAAGGTAACTTTTCCATTATTTTTATAGTGTTAAGTTTCGGTTTTCTCTACGCGGGCTATAAGTAGTGCCTATAGTAGTGTGTATTTTTTTTAAGTTTCGGTTTTCTCCACAAGGGCTATAAGTAGTACCTAGTAGTGTGTATTTTTTCCAAAACCCCGTTTGTCATAATAATAATATAATATGTAAGTAGAAAAGAATGAATGAATGAATCTCGATGATGAAGGAAAGCTAAGTTAGATCTTAGTGTATAAAGGTTTTAAACATTAGCCACTCAGACAGCGACAACGCCCACCCCTCCCCTTTTGCGAAGGGAGCGAACGATCATCGAGGGCTGATGGTATGACACCATCGCCCGCCTCACGCTCAAGGCGCCACGCCACGTCTCCTCATCGTGACTTGTGAGGACTCACATGGTGTGAAAGTCTCGAGAACAGCTCGCGGGATGTCGCGACACCCCTGTCAGGGAAGAAAAGAGAGTAAAGTAGAAGAGCGGTGGCCGCCACATAACGTCCGCAATTTACCGGCGAATGACGTCACTGAAAAGTTATTCATGAAAGTGTGGCGGCTTCTACACCGCCACATACGAACTAAGCATCAAAGACCTGACGTCACAAGTCCTAAATCGCGGTATAAGAGTTTACCGAGCGATTAACATATATAAGACTATCCGACATCAATCCTTGGGCAATTGCCCGCCAGACACAACACCCGTCTGGTCGGAGGATCCTCCCTTTTCATATAGGATGAGTGAACTTTACACCCTGTTCCTCATACCCCTAAAAAAGTAACTTGGTGTGTTTGAGAAAGAGTGTTTTTTGACACTATAAAGTCTAACCTAGCTGCCATCATATCATGTCAGCCGGCACTGCGGTCGTGTTATATGCGCCGCGTTTTTTTTGCGATATTGAGATAAGTCATTTTGAATTATAGAAAGAGTACTGGTTTCCCGCAAATAAACGACTAATGGTAGCGACGCCGACTTATTTATTGCGAAGAGACGATAGAAACTTTGAAAAATTACCCAGAAAAGCTGAAATAGCTCTACAAGTTTTGAATATCTCTAAGGTATTTCTCGGACTTATAATTATGTTTTATATAGACACAACTGCTAGTCTGTTGCATAGCACACCTTTCTTTCAAAATCCGATTTTTTTTTAAAGAAGTCCCTAATCTATTGCTTCATATGTTTGAAAAATTCGGCGGCTCAACAACTTAAATAACGCAATGAATGTTGTCAACTGTGCTGCTGGGGAGATTGTTGAGTACTTCTTTTTCCCAGAAGAGCGGGCGTTTTGCGGGACTGTCTTTTGTAATCCCGTCTACGGCGAAGCCAAAAGGAGGGTTATGATTTTGACCGGTATGTATGTATGTATGTTCATCTGCTCCCTCATAACGTCTTAACTAAAGTAACCGTCATGAGAAGCTATAAATTTTGTAAACAAGTGTTCAGGAGTTCACAACATTTGGACCAACAAAGAAAATGAATAACAAATAAAATTAACGCAACAATTAAAGTAACAACAATAAAAAAGTGATAACGAAACAATAACAAAATTAACAATAACAACCAGATCCGCGATATATGCAAAGGAATGAAACAAACTCGTACGCATTCGAAACTCGAATGACGCGTTTATTTCAAAATGGCGTCCCGATAGTTTACAATCCCTGCGACGGACGCGTTCCGGTACCAAGAAACACAAACGATAACGCTTTGCGTCGTTAAAATATGATCCGACTAAATTAAATAGGTTGTTACTTTCATATAACCCGTCTATATTTCATGTCGATTGAATATGGTCAATTTATTATTATCTCGCAGTATAAAATGTTTACTTAGTAAAAGATGTTTGTTTACATAATTTATAGCTTCTCGTGACGGGTACTTTACTCATACTAATTTGACTAATAAGGTATATAGGCTATGTAAAGTTACATTAAATTGCATATGGCGGCCTCTAGAGGACATAAGGACATCAACATTCCTCGTAATAATTATTATTCTATATTTTCAGTTTCTGCTTGAAAACCTATGGTGAGTTGTATATAAAAATTTTGTACCTGGTAGGTAGGTACGAAAAAAAATCTGCTTAATATCTTGAAAGATTTTTCATTTATCATTTAATTCAATTTGTGAATGGAATGATAAAAACACATACTCTTAATCTTTTCTTCAGTTTAAATTACTATAATGAAATTAACGCCATCTGAAAGTTTTAATTTTCAACTAAGTTTATGAATACAACGCCATCTAGTAGTATCGAAAGTAAAAGAATTAATTGTGCATGTGTATAGAATAACGTGAAGATGGCTAAATGTTTAGGAGAAGAAATCTTTGTATGCGAAGAGTTAAAAAGCAAACAGAATATCTCAAAAAAATAAAAAATGCAAATACAGTTTGAAACAATTTTTTTGTTGTGATATATAATATCTTTTTTTTTAAATTATATCGATAACTAAAGATGAATTCAAGAATAAGAAAAGTAGTTAATCCCTTTTTTCAGGTATATAAAAAGTTTGGAAGCAAAACTCAAGTGATTGCATTGGACTCCGTTACATTTGACTGCTATAAGGGCGAAGTTACCATGCTTTTGGGAGCAAATGGAGCTGGGAAAACCACCCTTTCGCATATTATCGCAGGTTCGATTACTGTTTGTTTATTTATATATTTATATATTTAAGATGGATGCTCCAAGGTAGCCCGCGAAATTCAAATTTTCTTACGGTTTTTGCAATTTGCAGGTCTGTATCAGGTTGTATGTTGATCTAAATATGATTTGCGGCTGTATCAGATATTTATTTATAGAATTATAGTCGTAAAAATCATCATTTCAACTCTCTTAAGTTCAATCCTATTGAATGACTATTTCATGAAATCGTGACAATTGAGGATTATTCTAACGGAGTTGTATTGCTGATTCTAATGATTAATATTCTATAAAACCATATTTGTTATGGTCGCAAGTCAGAGGCGCTCGTGGCTAAGTAATAACAGCCGCACGGGTCGATCCATCAGGTTAAGCTGCGCTTGCCGGGGTTGGTCCGTGGATAGGTGACCATCTTCACATACCGAGACTCCTCCGTGCTTCGGAAAGCACGTTAAGCCGTTGGTCCCGGCTGTCATTCGTGGATCTTTGACAGTCGTTACGAGTCGTCAGAAGCCCGAAAGTCTGACAACCTGTCTTACCAAGGGGTATCGTATTACCCAGTTACTGGGTTGTGGAGGTTAGATAGGCAGTCGCTCCATGTAAAATACTGGTATTCAGCTGCATCCGGTTAGACTGGAAGCCGACCCCAACTTGATTGGGAAAAGGCTAGGCAGAACGAACGTTATGGTCGCAAATCATATTTTAATCAACATAAAACCTGACACTGACCTGCAAATTGCAAAAAACCCAAGAAAATTTGAATTTCGCGGGCCTCCTTGGAGCATCCACCTTAAGTCTCTTCGGGAAACTTATTTATACATACCTACTCTGTGAAAATGTCGTGTGTCTATCTATTACGGTTCAAAAGATACAGGCCCTTTGACAAACGGGCGGACGGACGGACGGACGGCGGAGCTTTAGTGATAGGGTCCCGTTGGCACCCAGAGTTCAAATACTTTCATAATCAGTCTATAATGTTCCCACCGCGCGCTGGGAGACTCCAATACGCATTTGGCTAGCGTGGGGACTACAGACAATTCCCTCTCGCCTAACAGAGGAGGCCTATGGCCATTAGTCGGACGTATATACAACGTGTAATTTCTTCTTCTTCTTCTTCGCTTCGCTCTTGACAGAGCGGTCGTGGTCACGATGAATTTTGTCCAATCGCAAGTGTAGTCGTTGCCCGCCTCACGATCTCTCTCCATCTGGTTCTATTACGTGACAGTCGTGTAATTTAGCACGCTGAAAATCTCGAAGTTTATTAAAATTAAACTACCGTGACGATGATGATCAGATGGTATAGTTACGCCACTGGCTGGGACACAGCACAGGCCTCCTCTTCTACGCACCGCATTCCACCGCACCGCACAGTGCGCGCTAGCCCTTAGCTAGCGAAACTCCGTAGAAGTGATTGGTATTAATATCTAAATAAATTTAGCTTTGAATTTACATACCTTTGCCCCCCCCCGCATCAGCTAGCTATGATAATGTTTATTAGAGATGGGCCGACTATGACTTTGGCCGACTAGCCGACTAGTCGGCTGCAAAATGGCCGACTAGTCGGCCAAGCCGATCATTGCTTTCGGTTGAGTTCGGGTGAAATCGGAAATATTCGTAACTACGCTTTCAGCTCGTATGGCGTGTGGCGCCCGGCGACCATGCGGACGTGTCGGGACATGTTTTTATTTACATTGCATTTTTCTGTTACGTTTACGTGCGAGCCGTTTACGTCCATCCATCCTATTCTAGATTGCACTGAAAGTAAACTGTAAAACTGATTTTAAAATAAAAAAATTATAACAATAAAGATTTCAATTTCATTTCGATCACCGTCTTTTAAATTTTTTAGCATACTAAACTAACTAATACGAGGAAAAAATAGGCCGACTAGTCGGCAGTTTTAGCCGACTAGTCGCCGACTACAAATATGGCCGACTAGTCGGTACATCACTAATGTTTATGTTTCAGGAATTCTCTCGGCCACTGAAGGCACTGTCTACGTGGGAGGCTATGCCGTCGAAAACAATATCACGGAGGTTCCACAATTGGTGCGCCTGTGTATGCAACAGAGCATCTGCTTCAAATACCTCACTGTTAAGGAGAACATTATGTTCTTTAAAAAGGTTTGTTCTTTATGTACTTATAATGTAATGTCTATATTCCTCGACAAGATAGACAGAAGTGTGTTTTGAACACACTTTGTACGAGACCCATGTAATGGGGTGAGCCTATGGCCATCAACGCAGACTCCACCCCAACAGTCAGCTTGCGACCACTGAACGAGTATGGATTACTAAAAGAACGAGGCAATCGTTTTAGTAATGAATCTCTGACTCGATTTCTAAAAACAATCGATTTTATTTACAAAGAAGTTTTAATCGATTTAACTTTTATTACAAATAAGTTTTAATCGATTTAACTTTACGGTTATAATCAGGTCACGTCACTATTACTAAACAAAGTACCCATAAAGAATTAGAATAGATTCTGCATATGAGAAGCGGTCTAAAATAATTAATGATATTTATATTACAGTTAAAAGGCAAACCAAAAGAAGGGTTTAGTGTGGAATACCTGCTTAGAAAGCTCAAATTGGCTAAAATTGCTAATTGTTATGGCGAGAAACTTACTGAAGAGAACATGAAATGTTTGCAGGTAGGATGTTTGTAGGTCATAATAAATAACCTATCATCACGGAACAAAAGCAATTATAAAAAAACCGGCCAAGTGCGTGTCCGACCACGCACAATGAAGGGTTCTGTAGCTGGGATGAATTTATCCCAAGAACAGACTTAACATTGTAGTTGAAAAACATGTTCTCCCATACAAAATGTATGGGAGAACATGTTTTTGCAACTGCTAAGTTGGTCAATACGAGCCTACTTAGCTGTGATAGTTTTCCTTTTAATTTCGTTATTTAAACTACTGCTGTGATTTTTTTCACCTATCCAGAACTTACCATTTAGCTGGCAGGGGGGGGGGGGGACACTGGACTCTAACAAAAATTAGCACTTTGAATCTCAATATTTCGGAAACGGATCCTTCAAACCAAAAATGGTTTGAACAACTTTCTAAAAAGACCCCACAACATGGGATAAACGGAAAAAAAAACCACTTAACGTGAAGGGGAGGTACCCTAAAAAAATGTTTTACCACTTTGTCGGCGTAGTTAATATCAAATTACAGCCAAATCCTCAAATTACAGCTTTCAATTACTAACAGTCTCCGTGATAAGCCGGGGACAGACAGACAGACAGACGGCCATAGCGAAACAATAAGGGTTCCTTGTTGACTACGGAACCCTAAAAAAGAAATGACACAAAAATCTATTAAAATATTGATACAACTGGTTTTTGAGTTGCATTTGTTTTTTTGGCGAAAACCCTAGGGATATTGCGAAAACACGGCTAATTAGACATGGTGAAAACATTTCTCAATATTACTGGGAAAAGATTTTAGGGGTTTTTGCCAAAAAACGAATCGCACGTATGAGCTTAGGTGGTAGGTTTTAAGAAATTATGTATGTATGTTGGGTATGAAACTTATTGCCAACTAAGTTAACGAGTGTGTGGGTTGCAGCTGCAAATCAGCGTCAGCGTCTTTGTGTTGTCATCTGACATTATGCTGAGCTTTTGAGCAGAGGCCCTTTTGGCATTATAATAATTATTTTCTGTGTTTTTTAGTTTTAAGGTGTATTTTGCCAATAAACGCATTTTTCTTTCTTTCTTTCTTTCTAACGAAACTTCGGGGTGAAAGGTTATAAATCTTCTTACACAGTTGTAATGTTGAAGG
This sequence comes from Eupsilia transversa, assembly GCA_914767815.1. Classification (NCBI taxonomy): domain Eukaryota; kingdom Metazoa; phylum Arthropoda; class Insecta; order Lepidoptera; family Noctuidae; genus Eupsilia; species Eupsilia transversa. The sequence goes on from OU611889.1 coordinate 2,413,113, forward strand.
TTGCATGCGTGTTGGTGGCAGATGCAAATGTGTTGGTGTTGGATGAGCCAACAACCGGCATGGACGTCAACATGCGGCATAGTCTATGGGACCTGCTTATGGTATGAACTTGGAGTTCCGATGTTATAAACATTACACTAGCTTCTGTACGCGACTTCATCCACGAGAAATGTCTTGTTCCCACCGCGTCGCATCGCATTGTCCGCCTGCGCTATTACTTCGTTGTTCTTACTGACTTTTTTTCTTTTTGCTCGGCTCGTAACGGTTGTAGCGTGACGTTATGGTTAAATAAATTTATTTGTCAATAAGAAATTAAAATTAACAATATATCACAAAGATTTCACTTGAAAAAAAGTGGCAACACTGCCCAAGTGACATGTCAAATTTTTGTTCCGTATTTTAAAATTAATTTTAATTAGTAATTAAGTTAAATTAAGTTCTAATTTTATGTGTAAACGTAATATAACTACATAAATACGCAGGATTATTGTTTTCCTGTAAATCTATCAAGATAAAATAGTGTTTTGTTACACACCGGTAACCTAAAAGCAACAGCTGACGTTCGAACTACGGATTTTTAACGGGGAGTATTGCTTTACTTTTACTTTATAATAACACACAATAGTCACTTTAACTCTGTAACACGTCCTCGTTAAGTCTTAACATAAATAGTTCGGTGATTTAGCACTCTGTATTGGGTCTAAATCGCATTATTTACATAGTAGGAAACGATACTTAGCGAAGATTCCGTTAGTCTTATTCTAATCTTTATTATAATATTATAACTCTAAAAACGTTCAAGATCGTTATTTTTTAATTGCAATATCGTTATATGTACTTAATAACTTTAATCAAATAAATAGAAAACTAAGCAACCTACCCACATAAGGAAAAGTAAAATCCAAAGGCATCAAAATTTTACATTCAATTTGATAATATAATAGCTCTTCAAGCCAATTCAGTAGCCTACCTTATTTCACCACTGAACAACGCTAATTTCTCCCATTTTCCCTTTCATTTCCACCTTTATTTTATTTGTCTGTCCTACTTCTTCTCACCGTTTCTTTATTCTAATTTCAGTAACAAATCCTGAAACCATGCCTGTGATGACCCGTAAGGCTACTGCTCAGGATATGGAGCTTAAATTGAGAACGGCCCTCCAAAAACTTGAAGCATCGCAACTCCAATGTAATCAATTATTACAAGAGAATGATGAAAGTGAGGAGGAAGTTAAGAAGATAGTCAACAAAAACTCAAGCCTTAAACGGGAGCTAGTAGACCTACATCAGCAATATCTGAATGTTGTTGATGAACGCGATCAACTGAAGGTGCTCACGGATGGTTTCAGTAACTGTAGTAACTTGTTTGAGGAGGCTTTAAGCAAAGTTAGGGACCTTGAAGACGAATTAACTCATGCTAATAGTCGTATTATCATCTTAGAGAAAGAAATAGAATGTACTCAGGTTCAAGAAACTAACCACTTGTATAATGAATTATTAAATACTAATTGTAACCCTCATTCCATAGTAACTATTGACCTTACTGAAGATTCCTTGCTGAAACAGAATCACAGTTATAAAGTTAGTCATAAGAAAATTAAAAAATATGCAAGACTAAATAGAATTATTAAAAAATGTTATAGAATTAGGAAACAACAAAAACACTTTTCCAAAAATATTCCACAGAGGAAAGAACGTGTTGCTTTAATCAATAAATTAAAAAATTATGAAATCAAATTAGAAGACAGCAGAAAAATTTATGAAATTGATACGCAGCGCTTGCAGCATGACATACAGGTACTGGACGACAGACTTAGTTCCCTTTACATTAAATATGTGGGTTCAAAGAACCAAATTAAAGAACATATTCTTGCTGCAAATGAGCTAGTTATGTGTCAGTGTATTTGTCAGAAGGTTCCAAACCCTGATGCTGTCCAGCCTGAGGTAACGGAGGACCCGTCCCAGACTGAGAGTTTGTCTCAAGACTGTATCCTCAACCAAGATTCGTTGAAGCCTGAGATTGGTAGTTCTCCATCTTTCAGTAGTCATGACTGTTATCATTCAGTTATGTTCTCAGATAGTATAGGAAGAGGTTTAGGTAAATTAATTAGTAACAACCTGTGTTATTCTACTCAAAATTATTGTGTGCCAGGGTCAACCTACAAACAAATAATGGCATCGGTCACAGGAAATGTATATAATCCTAAAACTAACATTACTGTATTCATAGGTAATAGTTCTAAAGTAAAAAAAGATGAAATCACTGACTGTGTAGCGGAGTTGTTGAAGTTAAATTGTAGTAAAATAATATTGTGTGCTTTCCCATATTTTGAAAGATTGACAAATAGACAAAACAATTATATTCATATGCTTAATAAGCATATGCATTTCTTAGTTAGTCATTATAGTGACAAGTTTATATTTCTTGACACCAACATTTTTGTTGAACATTTAAAATCGACTAGGGATACTGTGTATCTGCCTGTTAGTTTTAGACACATAATAGCAAGGCTATTATCATTTTATATAAACTCAGACATAAGTAGTATGTCGAAGTCTTGTGTTATTAACACCACAATGGTTAGTAATATTACTAATAATAAGGTGGGGAACCAGAATAAATGTAGCTCAAATGCTATAAGTATGTATACAGATTGTACGAAGGAGGTTCCATTACCCTCACTCACTATGAGCTCACTGCCTGGTGATGACATTGAGGTCTTGGGGTCAACTCCGGATAGTCATTTAAACTAGTTTGTAAGACAACAGAAGTTACCAGTAAGAATATTCTTATACCTAACTTCAACAAGGTTTCTTCTGGCTCTAAAATAAGTAATTACCAAAAAGGAGATCAGCAGAATGCCTTGAAATTATTTCATCAAAATATTCAAGGTATTTCTTCCAAATTATTAGAAATTGAAATGTTTTTAGAAAAAACAAAGTTTGACATTGTTTGTTTTACAGAACATTGGTTAAAAGATTACCAAATGCTAATTAACTTTGAGAACTATAGTATGGGCAGTTGTTTTAACCGTAAATCTATGCTACGTGGAGGTTCTCTAATCTTGATAAAAAATTGTTTAAAAACTAAGCAACGTAACGACATAGTTGGTTTATCAGTTGAACATTGCATCGAACTGTCCTGTGTTGAGCTGGATAAGCATGTGGTAGTGTGCGTGTACAGACCCCCTAATTATCAGAACTTTTCTTTATTTGAGTCAATAATGGAAGATGTCCTAGCGAAACTTGCATCCAGTAACAAAGCCGCAATTATTTGTGGTGATTTTAATACTAATATTCTGGAAGATAATTTAAATACCAGTAGATTATTAAGCCTTTTTAAATCGTTCAATTTATCTAATATTTTTACAGAACCGACTAGAGTAACTCCAACTTCTGCTACTTGTATCGATAATGTCTTCTGCGATTGTGATTCTTTTTCTAAAGCTATCGTAAATTATTTGCCGTCTGATCATAGCGGACAAACTGTAACTTTTAAGTATAAAATACCTTTGCAAAAAGTGCAAATACAATTTAGACCAATAACAGCTGGCAAATTAAATAGATTCAATAGAACCCTAAATAATAAGTTAAATGTTGTGGACCATAATATGCACGATGCAAATAAATTGTATGAGGATTTCTTTTCAGTAGTGCACACTGAATTCAATAAAACTTTTGAAAAGAAAACAAAAAATATTTGCCCTAATTTTATATTTAGTGATTGGGCAACTAGAGGTATTAGGATAAGTAGGGAAAGACTGTTCGAGCTGTATGGCCTTAAGCCTTACATTAACACAGAAACTTTCAACAAGTATGTTACTACATATTCCAAAATTTTTAGAAATACCTGCAAGATAGCTAAAGCCCTGTACATTAGCAACAAGATTAAATCAGCAGAAAATAAAATAAAAACAGTTTGGAAAGTTATTAATAGTGAAACTAATAGGAAAAAAATACGAAACAGTGATTACGCATTGGAGACTTCACGTGGTGCCATCAGCTCTAACTTAGAAGTAGCTCAAGAATTTGTACATTTCTTTACTAATATACCATCTAAAACGACGGAAGCTTTAAATTCTTCACCCGATGTCTCAATTGATTTATTAAAAGCGAACGTTCCAGGCTGCCCGGTTGAATTTCAATTTAAGCATATAAACCCTATGATAGTTATGAAAGCTTTCCGGCAAATCAAAATAAAATTGACCGAAGATCTATGGGGATTATCTATCAAAGTTTGTACATCCATAATCGAGACTATAGCACCATACTTAGCTTTAATATTTAATTTATGTGTGGATCAAGGGGTCTTCCCGGATTTAATGAAATACAGTAAAGTTATACCACTTTTTAAATCTGGAGACAGTAAAGACACAAACAATTATAGACCAGTATCCGTGCTGCCGGTATTCAGCAAGGTATTCGAAAAGGTAATGCTCAATCAAATGCTTAATCATTTTAACACCAACCAAATCTTACACGATCAGCAATATGGTTTCACCAAAGGACGTTGTACGACTGACGCCGGTGTCACCTTATTAAAACACATATTTGCAGCGTGGGAGGAAGCTCAAGATGCCATAGGAATCTTTTGTGACCTCTCCAAGGCATTTGATTGCGTAAATCATGAAACCTTACTCTTGAAACTTCAGCATTACGGATTAGGTGAACTTGCGCTCAGTTTAGTAAAATCTTATTTAAATGATAGACAACAGCAAGTTCAAATAAATGGTATCAATTCATTGGGTCTAAAAGTAAAAATGGGTGTTCCACAAGGCTCGATATTGGGTCCTTTCCTCTTTTTAGTATATATTAATGATCTCCCCAATTTATTAAAAAACCAACCACAAATGGTGTTATTTGCTGACGATACTTCTTTAATTTTTAAGATAAATAGACGTGCATCAAATCTTGACGACGTAAATAACGCCCTACTGCAGGTTCAAAATTGGTTCACTGCTAATAATTTAGTATTAAATGGGAAAAAAACTAAATGCATTAGATTTGCTTTACCGAATGTTAAAAGTAATGATTGTGATATAGTATTGAATAGGGAGAAACTAGAATTCGTGGATAAAACAGTTTTCCTGGGGATTACGCTCGACTCAAGGCTGCAATGGGGTCCTCATTTAACATCTCTTGCAGGACGGCTAAGTTCAGCAGCATATGCTGTAAGAAAAATCCGTCAATTTACTGATGTAGATACTGCGAGGCTAGTCTATTTCAGTTACTTTCATAGTATTATGTCTTACGGTATTTTACTATGGGGACGGGCTGCAGATATCGAGTCTATTTTTATTCTGCAGAAAAGAGCCATCAGAGCAATATATGGCCTCCGCAGGCGCGATTCTCTAAGGGAACTGTTTAAAAGTATTAACATCATGACGGTACCTTGTCAATATATATATGAGAACATCATGTACGTAAGGAAAAATCTTAATCTTTTCAGTAAAAGAGGTGAAAGACACAATTATAGTACGAGAAATAGGGACCAATTAGTTCAACCTGGTTTCAGACTGGCTAAAGTAGACTCATCCTTCATGGGGTACTGTTTAAAATGTTACAATAAAATACCTCCCCACATACTCCAACTAAATGAAACGAAATTTAAATCTTGTATAAAACGCACACTATGCAGCCAAGCATATTATACGTTGGGTGATTACATCGCTGATAAAAATGCTTGGCTCAATGCTGGTCCAGCTCCACAAGCGCGCATAAACTAGTTGATTAGCATTCGAAAATATTGTTGGAGCTGCTGAAAATTGGGAAAAAACTATCTTTGCATTGTATAAATTCAATCTGCTAATATTGTATAATTGCAAAGCACATGTGTGAGCACTGTGACCACATACTTTTTATAAAGCTACCATTTACTGGGTACGTCTTTCATTGACTTGAATGTGCCCTGGCGGCTGAGAGTATGTCATGCTCACTCAAATGTCTCGCTGGTGGTGGCGTGTGTGTTGGATCGTTAAGTTCCCTTCAAAATGGTTGAGCTAAATGGTGCTGATCCATGCGTCATGTTCGTGAACGGGCGCCGTCAGTAGGGACTGGTCATCTCTTAGCTGCCACGGCTTATTTTAATTTTTGAATTGTTTCTATATTTTTATTACGGACGCTTTTAACGTGCACGTCTTTTTACATTGTTCTCACATGTATAATTTCAACATGAATGATGTAACAAATATTTTGTAACATATATTTTGATTTAAAAGAGTGTCCGTGGAGTTTCTTGCCCGTTCTTCTCCATAGGAACCTACTACGCTTTGGAATGGGCAACTAGCTTCATTTTTTCTGACTGACCGACGCCTTGACAATTCAAAAGTACCTGTAATTGGTTTATTTGAAATAAATGCTTTGAGTTTGAGTTTGAGTTTGAGTTTGAGTTTGAGAACATTTTTAAACATAAACGAAGTAGCTATTACTTTTCCTTTATTTCAAATTATTTACGTAATAATATTTAATTTTGTGAATGAATGTTTTTTTTTAACCACGACGGGGAATCTCTTGGCCAGGGGCCTAAGTCTACTAATTTATAAACGTTACAATGGTCTCTCAATGGTGAATTTTTGACAGATTTGCCATACAAAAACTGTCAAAAACTCACCATTGAGAGACCATTGTAACGTTTATAAATTAGTAGACTTAGGCCCCTGATCTCACCTGATAGTAAGTGATGATCAGGCCGAAGGTGGAAGCGAGCTTCACCCGGAATCCTCTACCACAGAGGAACTGGCTATCTTATCTCTAACTGCCGAAATACAAAAATGCAATGAATTAAATGCAACGACCCGAGCGTGGTATGAACAGACTCGATTAGTCTAATGGAACCAAAGATTTGCACTAGACCCTGGAGCCTCGTGCTTCAAGGGCCTCTACTGCGCCCCCGGTCTACTGTCCGGGGGTGTGGTAATGGTAGGGAAAACGTGCCCTTAGGATATGGAAGGGTTATTAGAGTCGTGCCAGATATTCACCAATAGAATAGAATTGTGGCGAGACGGGTGATATTTATCTATGGTGCATATTTTAACGACACCGCCGGTTGGTTCAGGTCCAGCTTCACCAGATATTTTTGCCACGAAGTTCTTTAACGCGGCTTGCGGTAGACTGGTAAAAATCGTTACGTGGCGAAAAAGCGCGTTCATACTCATAGTTCAGTGAAAACTAACACGAACCTTAAAACTTTTTGATCCACTCGCAAAAGAAATATTTACAGTGGTCAGAAATATTCATAATGGATAAGGAATGCGCACCCGGTGCCACAGTAAAGCAACGCAGCAGTAGAGCAAGTCTATTTATGGTAGTAGTGTTTTATCATTTAGTATGTGATCTTTAATGGAAGAAATTTATAGAGCATAGAAATTTATGGATATATCCACTATCGGTTATAGTGCAGCCGGTGATGATGAAGGACATAATTGGCTAGCTTTTCTTTGATATTTGGCCCATACTGCAGATCCTGCGTGGCCAAAAGACTATACTTATGACGACGTCCTGCTTAGAAGAAGCGAACGCTTTGGGTGACAGGATAGCTATTCTGGATAAGGGTTTGCTCAAATGTTACGGCAGTCCTACGTTCCTCAAAAATATTATTGGTATGTATGTATTTTTATGTAGTTTTGACTTTTATTGGATTTCGTAAAACAATATGTTTAATAAGGGTAGGTAGAAGAAGAATTATCTTCAGTCTCAGCTCGTTATAAAGGGTGACTATGGGGCCTTCACAAATCTGAAAAAGAAAAGGACGACGCGGGTTTTGCTGCAAAGAAATATGGACTTTGCACACGTTGAAATAAAGTCGAAAATAACACATGAGACATTTCAGTTTTACCTTTGGGATGACATACATTTCATCTCTGCCTCTGAAATGGCAACGTTCCTGCGATTCCTTTGCCATTGAGGGCCTACAGTGCACGGAGGAGAGGAGAGGCGGCATTTTTTATTTTATTTTTTATTGTCGACACTTTTTATACAAACCAAGAGTTTTTCACCGTTTACTCGCACGACGATACAAATGACGCATAGAAACTGCATTAAGTCCGCCTTTGTACCTTTTTTTGAGTGCGAAAAGTTTAAATAAATAAATAAACTGACGACTTAGAAGGCGATCGGTGACAGAAGTTGTGCGATCAAAGAACTTTCGGCGCCTCGAATTTTAATAGTACTGCCGTCTGTAGCCGCTGCCGGGGCGCGACGATTCACGGATGATTTCCACCAAACGGATCGCATCGCATCGTTTCGGAACGAATTTAACAATCTTTAAACGATATTAAATCGTGTACACAGTATTTAAAGTCTATATTACCAAGCCGCGCACTGCAGCTTGACCGCGGGCGTCTTCCGCGAGACGCGATCGTAGCCGAAAGTATGCTGCGACGCGCGATCGTCTCATTCGTCTCCGTTCGCTTGTCGTCGTAACCGATCGGATCCTTTTGGCTGCAACACGGTAGGAATTAAACTATTTAATTAACTAGGCGACGGTATGGGGCCGATCGTATGGGTCGACAACCTGACAGACGCGAACGGCTGTCGCCGCATCCGTTCATATCCTTTCCGATCCGATGCGATGCGAGCCGTTGAGTGAAAATCATCTTTCAGTGTTCTGTGTCAGTCACCTGCTGAACTTAGCCTCTCGTTTTAATAATCAGCCATTACACATACCCAACAGGCACCAGCTTTACCCTGTCAATAAGCATTCAAGACAGCGCACGTCTCTACGATTTAAAGGCGATGGTGGACCTTATGATTCCTGAACTTGGGTGCCGGATTTACGATATGAGACGTATAGTGTTCTCATTTCCTATGAAAGAGTTTCAGAACTTCCCGACTCTGTTAGAGGCTTTAGAAAAGAAGACAAAGGATTTCGGAATTGTTCTCATCGATGTTGGAATGTTTATGGAAGAAGTTTTTTCGAAGTAAGTTGTTATCTTCTTTTTCTGTACGGCCTTTAAGGTACTTATACAAGGTGTAAGTGTTTAATTGATTCAGGCGTGACTTGGCAGAAATCCATTATCTATTATACATTGTAACAGCGAATCAATTTTCACGCCTCCGTGGCGGGGACCAACCCTGAAATCTACATGTTGCCCTACATTTGGTCGCGTTACGCGAACATAAATGTATGGAGTTAGTGAACTTTTTTCGCGATTTCAGTGTTAATCATACAGTAAAAACGGTTTTATTTTTCTTTTAGGTTTATTGATACTACGGAAATCGATACTTCCGAAAAAAACAGAAGGTTACGCGACAGTAAGTAATACATAGATTTATTATTTAATAGATTATTTAAAAAAAAAAATGCTGTTCCATACATTTTGACCGCGTAGGTATTGCAGTTTTCTATGCAACAATAGATTTATTTTTGATGTCTCTGCCACCCTGTGTAAAATCTATGATGACGTTCGACATTCGCTTCATTCATTCGTTTATCATTCACTCACGACTAAAGAAAATATGCTTTGACGTTTTTGACAGGTGCCCAAACCTGACGTCTCAGTGCTGCCATCTAGTGAACATTATTTCAGAAAACCCTCATATATGCACTCAGGACAGTTCAGCTTTGTCTTTGTCGTTGGGATGTCACCGTCACCGATGCCTCAGAAATTAGAGATGTCTATTAGGCGGCGGTGGCAGACAAATGTATTAGACTGCCTCGTTAGTCTAGAGGTCTCAGGTTCGATTCCCAGGATGGGCAAAGTGTTAACTTGGTCCATTAGGAACTTCTCAGTAGCAACCTGGCCTGTGAATTTGTGCCCGGTCAAGGGCAATAGGCTTGTCCCCTATTAAAAAATCAAAATTAAAATCAAATCAAAAGTCATTTATTCAAACTAGGCTTAGAATCAGCACTTTTCGAACGTCAAAATCACATAGGTCAGTCTCCCAAAACGCCCGCCCTTCACCACTTCCTAGTGCTTTAGCTGGGAAGAAGAAGTGGCGCAACAAACTCCCCAGCAGCACAGCGTTCTGTTCAGTTAGAAAAATTGATTCTACACAATAGTACGCAAAATCATTTACGTTTCGCAACACAAAACATAAAAGGGGCTTAAACATAACTGGCGAAATGTGGGTGTACTATTGGTACCTACACCTCTGCCTAATACTTCGCAGAAAGCGGGCGAAATGTTATGTATGTAAAAAGTGTATTTTTGTTTACAGATATTAGTAGAGAGCGTATCGTGGGCCGCAAGCTTGCGTTCAAACAAATTTTATTGCTAACCGAGAGAGTGTATTACTATTTAATGATGAAGAAAGGGCAGTTCTTTGCTTTGGTAAGATTTTTTCATTTATAACCTATGCTTGTAATAACAGCCGCACGGGTCGATCCATCAGGTTAAGCTGCGCTTGCCGGGGTTGGTCCGTGGATGGGTGACCATCTTTACATACCGAGATTCCTCCGTGCTTCGGAAAGCACGTTAAGGCCCGGCGCCCATTATCGGCACGGCATGGCAAGGTATTTTTGGGAGACGAATAAAAATATAACTTAATAGTATGAAAATAAAGTTGAATTTTTTTCTGACGGCAACGACGCCTTAGACGCCTTAGGCATGCCGCGTCCTTTAAGCATCATCATTGAAATTTCAGTTTTATTATCATACTGTTAAGTTATATTTCTATTCGTCGCATATGAAATGCTTTGCCATGCCGTGCCGATAATGGGCGCCGGGCCTAAGCCGTTGTTCCCGGTTATCATTCGTGGATCTTTGACAGTCGTTACGAGTCCTCAGAAGCCCGAAAGTCTGACAACCAGTCTTACCAAGGGGTATCGTAATACGCAGTTACTGGGTTGTGGAGGTCAGATAGGCAGTCGCTCCATGTAAAATACTGGTATTCAGCTGTATCCGGTTAGACTGGAAGCCGACCCCAACATGATTGGGAAAAGGCTAGGCAGAATGAATGATGAACCTATGCTTGTATAAGATTTTTGCGCTTATCTCTGTGTCGTTAGCTTCATATTCAGTATAATGTGCCCACAGCTGGGACACAGGCCTCCTCTTTCGAGAGGGAGTGGGCTAAAGCCCTCTCCCTTTACCCTCCCTTCCCTTTACCACGCGGGCCCAGTGCGGGTTGGTAGATGTCCGATGTCTTCGATTTTTTGGTGATGAATGAACTCCTTAAAAACTTTTTGTGCTTCTAATGATGTACACTTTTTAAAATGATTGAGCCTCTTGTAACTTTCTGGCCTTTTCTCACTGCCTATGCCTGGTTGCGGCCATGGCTTGTATAGTACTTTTCTCAAATAAAGCGCGAAAATTCAGACTGAGTAAATTAATTATAAATTCCACTATCAATGACGGACAGCGATAATGCTCGAATTTCCAAGTATTTTTGAGAAAAATATTTTATGGAGCGCATATTAGACGTTCGATTAAATACATGCGAATTATTATTTATTTATTTAAACCAACTTATATTTACAGTCTGCACCACACATACAAGTTATCGGTCAATATCTATTATAATTAGACATACAATCATAAATTAGATTAAGTTACATAAAACTAGATACAATTTGATGAAATTAAACGAGATCAGGCACAGTAGATAAAATTAGACATGATTAGATAAGATTAGAAACATTTATGTAATAAGAAAAATAATTAGAAAAAATTGGAATAAAATAAATAAATTATTCGTTTTTTTTTTTAAACGTTGCCCCCCACTAGGAATTTCTCCTGTATCGTGGGTGCGTTTACAAACATTTAAACTGACATACACAAACAGCCAGACCCGGAACAACTACATGTAGGTCATACAAATATTTGTTCCGTGCGGGAATCGAACCCGCGACACGCAGCGCAGCAGTCAATCACTTAACCACTACGCCAACCAAGCCGTCGAAAAAGTCTCATTCTTCTTATTTATTACAGCGCGTCGCGATCCCCGTACTCTGCTTATTAATAATCACGTTAACGACAAACTATTCGTTCAGGCACATTAAGTTATTCAGCCATCAGATATCACAGGATAATTTCGATATCAATCAAATGCTGTATAACGTCGCCCCTTTTAGAAGAAGTGGACTGTTTAATGGTGTTCATAAGTACCCGGGTATAGAAACTGTGTCTGCATTGGATATTGATAGAGGTACGAGTTTTTGGCATTTTCATTTTAATTAGAGCTAAACTAACCTGCAGCCTAATTGCGTAATACACTTGCAATCACAATCCGATGGTTTTTGAGGAAAATTCTAATCCGTCTGGATGTTTCGGATTGTCGCAAAAACGGCTGCACGGCTTTCGATTAAATTTAGCACACAGATGTATAACTTCGATAGGGAGACATAGGGTACCTACTATCAATCCCGATAGTACTTTCCCGTGGGATATTTTCCGACATCCACCAGGGCAAAGCCGCGGGCAAAAGTTACTAAGAAATATAAGAAAAACACTTTTTTAACCGACTTCCAAAAAGGAGGAGGTTCTATGTTCGTAGCGTGTTTTTTTTAATGTATGTTCACCGATTTCTCCGTCAATTGTAGACCGATTTTGAAAATTCTTTTTTTGTTTGAAAAATACGTATTATTGAAAAATCCCATATAAATTTTATTGACTTTACTTGGGTACTTTATGAGTTATCTTCAATAATATGTATTTTTCCCACTTAGTCTATGAGGATGATGTTTTAACATATTCCTGTCACTGTTATTTACATAGCAGGTCGTGATATTCGAATTTGTGGGGGGCAGGTACCACAACTAAGAAGTGAAAAATAACTTTAATTTCGGAAGTCGGTGAAAAAAAACGAAAATTCAAAACCAAAGACACCGACTTCCGAAACTAAAGTAATTTTTCACTTTGTAGCGTTTTTTTTTTGAAGTCGGTTGCTTTTTTTTGTAAAAAGTTTTTATGTAGGTACTGAATGATTTTGTACAATATGCGTGCCTTTTACTCTGTGCTAAATAAATGTATTTGCTGTTTCTCATAACTCCAGTAATTGAATAAAAATCACTTTTCTTCACAGAATTCAGCGACCCATCTGCAGGACGCTCGAAAAAAGAAACTGTGGGATTTAAAATTACTGACAATTACTCTACAATATACCATCCGGCAGATCCACGATTAACTTCGAAATCGATCAACATGTTCAGTAATATTTACATGTCCATATTTTTACCGCAATTCAACAATACTATTCGGACTTCGTATAAAACTTTAGCTAAGCCTCGACCCGCTGGTATTAAAGACGTGAAAAGTTCGTTTTTATGTTTAAAATGGACATCTTGGGTGACTTTTTGTAAGTTATTTTCTTTGAATATTGTTTACTAATAGTATATTTTAACATAGCAAATATACACACCATCATAACGCGAAGGAAAACCGGTGCGTTAATTTAAACACAAAGGTTTTGATGGAAGTTCCTTACCCAATGCTTCATTACGTTTGAAAAATTCGTTTGCCCAATAACGTAAATAGCGCAATGAACGTAGCTGAACTGTCAACATAAAAGGCATTGCGATTAATTGCCACTTTAATGTGTAATTGTAAAATAACTCATGCATAAAAAAGTAAGAAAAATGAAATTTGTTTCTTGACTCTTAGGGGTTTATTCATAAACGTTGATTAAAGTTAAGGGCCTATGCACACCATGTTTTTTAAACGCGCCGTCGACGCGCGTTTGTAGCGATACAGAGGCGATACGCACGCAAGTCAGACGCAGCCTGTCGACCTTTGTAGGATAAAAGCGCGCGCGGCGCGTTTAAAAAACGTGGTGTGCACAGGCCCTAAGATACTTGGTCAAAAATGAATGGTTAAACAGTTGCTAATCATTACGTAACTTTAAGCAACGTTTATGAACAAAGGGGTTAATGTATATTTAAATCTATACTTATAATAAATCTGTAGAAGTGAAAATTCTGTACATTGAAAATATCAAAAAAATAAATGGCAGGGGGTGTTACTAGACCGACACCGAACCCAAAAGTGAGATTAAAATTTTTTTTGTCTGTCTGTCTGTCTGTCTGTCTGTCTGTTTGTTCAGGTATCACGCAAAAACTACCGGTTCGATTACGATGAAACTTGGTATAATTATTCTTTAATATCCTGGGCACCACACTGGGTACTTTTTATCCCGGAAAAGTATCCTACCCTACGGTTGGGGGGTGTCAAAGTTTGTATGGAAGAATTTTAACGCGCTGTCCGATTAACTCGAAAGTCAATATTTATACTTAAACCTAAAAATTAAGAATAACGTGTATCAGGATTTTTCGAAATTCAACCCCTAAGGGGGTAAAATAAGGGATGAAAGTTTGTATGAAAAATCTTATTCCTTGAGGTAATAAACATGAAACTTCGCACGAATAGTTATCTAAATAAATTATAAAGTTTGTAGATTTTTGTTTTTCTAAATTACCCCCTAAAGGGGGATTGGAGGGTGTCAGTGTTTGTATGGAAGAATTTTAACGCGCTGTCTGATTAACTCGAAACTCAATATTTATACTTAAAACCCATGGGGATGTATGGGGTAATTTCCGACACTCACGCGGGCGAAGCCGCGGGCAGCAGCTAGTAATGAATAAGTTTTGAATTACGTTCATATTCCATGTTGTTCTAGTGGTCGAAAAGTCATACTTTTTACCATTAGACCAACGAGGTACCTAATACCTACTGTATTTGCTACCTATCTATAACGGATTGTACACACTGGCGCGATATCGCGGGCGCGACAGGCAGCGCTACCCTTGTCGCGCCCGCGATATGGCGCCAGTGTGTACGAGCCTTAATACCTGCCTATTATTATAATACATCAGGGCAAAGGCCTGTTTTCTAAGTTCCGAATCTTATCAAAATTAGATAATAAGTTTATTTGGAAAAACGACCTAAACAAACACATACCCCTGTCCCATTTATCATACGTATTAATATTAATAAGGATTTCATATTATCATCGCATTTCTTTGTCCCCTAACAAATAAAATCTTCCTCTAAATATTTTCGCTATGTTAATAAGTTTCGACAATTTATGGGTACTTATTTTTAACAATATGAGTATTTTTCCCCTATTATTATAATCTGGATACACAGAGCTCTCGTCTTCCCTTATTCTATTTTTTATATGATTCTTTAAGAACCCTAATTTCGCATCATGTTTACTTCCCG
Organism: Eupsilia transversa; assembly: GCA_914767815.1. NCBI lineage: Eukaryota > Metazoa > Arthropoda > Insecta > Lepidoptera > Noctuidae > Eupsilia > Eupsilia transversa. The sequence continues at coordinate 2,428,210 of OU611889.1, forward strand.
TGGCCCTTATTTCCTTTATTTTATAATGAAACCCAAAGATTTAAATCGCTAGATTTACCCTCACCGTACTTAGTCACGCGATAAAATGTCCACACTGAGAAGAGTGAGCTTATACATAATTAAATAGCATTTCCATGACAATTAAGTCAAGTCACTGCGTTATTAGGTGTTCGAGGTGTCAACACGAAACAGGGAGTCTATTCTCGAGGCAAGAAATCCGTAGTTCTCCCAAAGTGACGGGAGTATCCTAATCTGTTTTACCTACGGACATAAGATTAGTTCGGAGACCGAACTAAGAATGTATGACAAATCCATTTGACAGTTGCCTACTCTACACTACATTACTCGCGATGTGTTTTTGCTTGTTCAAAAAAAATCAATTTGTCCGTTGTTTGACGGATCAGCTGCTTTCGAACGGGCCCGTATCTTCGTTGACTTAGAGAGTAGACCCCCAAAAGCGCGACAATCTTTTGACGCGGCAGGGCGAATCTAACGATTTAAATCTTTGATGAAACCTATTTTTGCTAAGAAATAGGATGATTCTATTACATTCTTTAGTAAACATGGTAGGTATGGTATGGAAAGTGCTCGTAAATAATCCCGCCTGTAATCGTCTCGTTGCTAAATAATAACACCCGCACGGGTCGATCGAGGTTTAAGCTACGCTTGCCGCGGTCGTTTCGTGGATGGGTGACCATCCATTACATATGCAGACCCCCGTGCCTCGAATAGCACGTTAAGCCGTTGGTTTTGGCTGTCATTCGTAGATCTCGTTACGGGTAGTCAGAAGCCCAAAAAAGTCTGACAACCAGACTCACCAAGGAGTATTGTGTTATAGCGTTGCTCCATCTGGTAAGACTGGAAGCTGACCCCAACATAGTTGGCAAGGCTTGACAGATTGATTGAATCTTCTTCTCTACTCATTAATAGAGGAAATGTATAAGAATAGCTCAAGCCGTTGTAAAAAAACTGTCAGTTAAGAGTTATCAAGCAACTTTATTTATTTATACGTCTGTAACATTTCTCGGAAAGCTGGGGTCCCGGCCCTTTGGGAAGCGTACGAGGGGCCAAAACCACCACTCGTAGAGACGGTTAGACACTTTTAATGAAATGAGGCATTAAATAATCTCCGTGGTTGAGGATTCCGGGTGAAGCTCGCGTCCACGACCAAGACATTTTATTGTAAACTTTAGTATGTCATTATTTATTTAAACTTTTCGCACACAAAAAAGGCCATTCCCATTGCTTGTCTTATTTTGTTGTAGTATATTTATGTGTTCATATATATATATATATATATATACCTATATATAATTAGGTGTATATATTACATTCATAGTTTAGGTATTAAATCCATATCTATACTTATAATAAATCTGTAGAAGTGAAAATTCTGTACATTGAAAATATAAAAAAAAAATGGCTGCGGGTGTTACTAGACCGACACCGAACCCAAAAATTTGATTAAATTTTTTTTTGTCTGTCTGTCTGTTTGTTCAGGCATCACGCAAAAACTACCGGTTCGATTACGATGAAACTTGGTATAATTATTCTTTAATATCCTGGGCACCACACTGGGTACTTTTTATCCCGAAAAAGTATCCTATCCTACGGTTGGGGGGTGTCAAAGTTTGTATGGAAGAATTTTAACGCGCTGTCCGATTAACTCGAAACTCAATATGTATACTTAAACCCAAAAAATACGAATAACGTGTATCAGGATTTTTCGAAATTCAACTCCTAAGGGGGTAAAATAAGGGATGAAAGTTTGTAGGAAAAATCTTATTCCTTGAGGTAATAAACATGAAACTTCGCACGAATAGTTATCTAAATAAATTATAAAGTTTGTAGTTTTTTGTTTTTCTAAATTACCCCCCAAAGGGGGGTTGGGGGGTGTCAGTGTTTGTATGGAAGAATTTTAACGCGCTGTCCGATTAATTTAGAAACTCAATATTTATACTTAAAACCCATGGGGATGTATGGGGTAATTTCCGACACTCACGCGGGCGAAGTTGCGGGCAGCAGCTAGTATTTAAATAAATATTTATCTCTTGAATTCTCGCTATTGCACCTACCACTGTTTGTCTCTGCATCACCCAAAGGTTGACTGGTAGAAAATGCCTAAGGCATTAAGTCCGCCTCTGTACATTTGTGTGCTTGAAGTATTAAATAAATAAATAAATAAAAGGTACAAAGGCGGACTTAATGCCTTAGGCATTCTCTACCAGTCAACCAAGGGTGGTGAAGAGATTAGATGGTAGGTGCTCTGTTACAGAGGAACAAAGAGAAAAAAGATAATATTTATAATTATTAAAAATATATCTAAATGCATTATATAAATATGCATTATGCATTATTCGTTATGCCCTAGTGGTTAAGGCCTCGCCTCTCATGCACGAGGTTGTGGGTTCAAATCCGGGTAGGTACCAACGTGGCTTTTTCGATTCATTTATGTACTTTCTGAGTTTATTTTGGACATTACTGACATCGGCGAAGGAAAAACATCGTGAGGAAACCTGAATTTACAGTTAATATAAGTCTGAAATCGTCAACCCGTCTTGAGCAAGCGTGGTGATCAATGCTAGTGTTTTCTCTGTATACAGGGGTGGATTTAGACATTTGCCGCCAGTAGGCTTTTCAAATTTTGCCGCCCCTACTAACCTCTACAATTGATACCCTAGTTCACAATCATACATTATTTTCGTCAATGAAATTGCAACTTGCATGATTTGTGCACTATCGTCCTCGGGAACCGATCACTTTTCCGATTATTTTTTGTTCGAATTTCATATTACCGAAAACTATTGACTGACATGATTTGTGCACTTTCGTCTTCGGGAGCCGATCACTTTTATGTTTTTTTTTTGTTTCAATAGTGGGACAAAAATAGGGGCATAGGCTATACAGACTGTATAGCATATTATTGTCCCACTATTGAAAATTTTTTTTTTTGAATTTCCATTATTTTTCTTTCAGCGTCTGTGCTCCCTTTGGCTCCAGTTATAATAATATGCATAATAGAGCGAAATCGTGGCATACGGGACAACCATATGATGGCAGGCTGCACTCCCACGGTACACTGGAGTGGAAAACTTCTGGCCCATACGATTATGTTCGTGCTCATCATAATGATACCCATCATTTTTGTCGCTTTAACACTGGATTTTGATAACACATTTAAACAAGTATGGTTTTGTGGTAAGTAGGTTTTTTTTAGCGTCGGGGTTGCCCGCGAAATTAAAATGTTCTTACGTATTTTGCAATTTGCAGGTCAGTATCAGATGTATGTTGATCTAAATATGATTCGCGGCCGCATCCAATATTTATTTATAGAATTATAATTATAAAAATCATCAATACAACAATCTAAGTTCATATAATCCTATTGGATGACTATTTCATGAAATCATTTGAGGATTATTCTAACTTAAGGAGTTGTATTGCTGACTTTAACGATTATAATTCTGGAAAGCCATATTTGTTACGGTCGCGAATCATATTTTTATTTTAATCAACATACAACCTAACACTGACCTGCAAATTGCTAAAAACGTAAGAAAATTGGAATTTCGCGGGCTTCCTTAGCGCATCCCCCTAAAACATAACTGAGGGGTAACACCCGTATTTTTTCGCATCTCATTCGAAATCTGCCAAAAATACATCTGTCAAATATAATTTATCAACATTTTTGACAGATGTTGTTGAAGTTTGACAGATTGCGACTTGAATCTGTACGGTTTTTATGTACGAGAATTGGCCTTCTGAAGAAATGTTGGAATACAGGTGTAATGTTTTTATTTTAATTTATGTTGTTATGTTATATTGTCATTTGTGTTTTGTTTATTTCAGTTTGCCTGGTAGTGTTATTGTTAATGTTTGGACTAGCATTCCTGATGAAATTGTATTTCCTGAGTTTTTTTTTTGACGAAAATGTTGCTATTAGCGAGATATACATAGGGTCATTGTTTTTTGGTAAGTCATTATTGTTATAATTATTTTAGGTCATGAAGTAAAATAAATTGTATTTAAGGTGTAGTCGACCTCGAAATTTTCACTGCCTCGTTGGTGTAGTGGTCGCATGCGCTACAATGTGTTATTGGGTTTTTCTATTAGGAATTTCTCAGTAGCAACCCGGACTCTGAGCGTACCTACAATAGGTACCTACACCTCTGTTTAACGCTCAGGGGTTTACAGTCGTTATATAAATAATTTATAATTATATTAAAATAAAATAAATAAAATATGATTATTTATATTATGTAATTTTTGTTTAACCACTAGGGTTCAATATCACTTGTAGGTACGTCTTAAAACATCAAGGTCTATTATTTTCTTTAACACTAATGTGACAATTAGATAGACATTTAGATTTTTTGGGAGTTTTTGCCAAAACTTAAGCAAAATTACGAGAACGTCTGTCGTTATGAGACACCGTTGCATTATGGGCGCTTGTTCCATTCCCGTACGGGACCAAAAATAATTAAGTAAGTAGATTGAATTGTTTAGATAGAAGACTATGTTTGTGTAAGAATTGTTCCAGTGACTTATAAAGAAGGTTACCCCCCCACCCCCCCCCAAGGTATACCTACTTATTTATTGAGCACCTAAAAATAACCATGTCAACAAAAGTCACGTGGTAGATATTTATCAACTGTATACGTTTGACGTCCTAATAATAATTACATCGTATTATTATATACCGAAACTTCTGAAAATAAAATCCGCTTCACAACCAATGCCACGCTATCGTCTCGCAAACCATCGAGGCTTGTAATTCCGTAACGCTTTACTAGATGTCACTGTGCCGATGACGACGCTTTCTGAATCGCGGTGTCAAGATTCTCCGCAAGCGAACGACCCTCCGCGATTTCCGGAAATCCGACAAGACCTTACTTCATAGGATCATTTCTATAGTAAGCTCTTCTCGAGACTTTCACACCATGTGAGTCCTCACAAGTCACGATGAGGAGACGTGGCGCGGCGCCCTGAGCGTGAGGCGGGCGATGGTGTCATACCATCAGCCCTCGATGATCGTTCGCTCCCTTCGCAAGAGGGGAGGGTGGGGCGTTGTCGCTGTCTGAGTGGCTCTTTTAATACCCTTATAATATCTGACGACTCTCGGGAAACTACGGGGATTGTTTCTCTTGAAGTCTTGACTACCTTTCGATTCAAGATTCCAACGTTTTTATCTCATATACCTACCTGTAAATTACGTAATAATTTATTAGATACGTAGTAAATTACTTCGTGGAAGGGACATGGCTTAACTTACAGACATGGGCATTTTCGATTTTTTACGCAAATGTTTAATTATGTCAGATTTAGAAATCGTTTTCAAAAAGAAATCGATTTCACCAGCGGATCCGGCTCGCAGTTTCGATCGTCTCTAGTAAATAATAATTCAGTTGTTAGTGCATCGATAAAAACTATCCAAACATAAACAAATATTTGCTTTCGCAAATCTAACTCAAACTCAAATTCTTTATTGCATTCATGTGTACACCAGCTGTTACATAAGTATAAGTAAGATCCAACATGAAACCCGGTTAGGGCACGGCAACATAAAAGATTCGATAAAACAAGCATCCAGTGAGACACTGGATTTCAAGTTTGTTAAACAAATATAATTTAAGTATTATTATCGATAATATTACTAGCATTTGGTTTATGTCGTTATTCTAATTAGTATCATGAGGTTATTACATTATTTATTCTAACCATCATTTTATCTACCTCTATATGACATTAGTATAGATAACCCTGTTTATAGAAAGATTAAAATAAACGATGTATCTGTATATTTCAGGCGTCATCCTACCAATCCTTCTATCAGTTATGGACGCTGTCTGGGATGATGCTGTATACATCGCTGTACCGTACGTCATACTACTGGTCGTGGCTCGGCTCAGCCCCGTCTTCGCTTTGGGCATGGGCCTCGCTAGACTCACGCTTACAGCGAGACTCAACGCTTATTGTAAGCTTAATCGGCAATTATTGTGCCCTAATTTGGATTTCGATACTAAAGCTTTTGACGCTGAAGTTTGTTGTCGTAAGTATTGGTACTCCTAAACCGCCCTTACTAATATGGTAGATCAAGTTTTAGAAAGAGTCTGTGAGACAAGTATGTAGGTATGAGTGAAAGAGACAGCGCTCTACTAAGCGGTTCTTTTTCTAAAACACGATGTGCTGTAGGTACTTACTGTAACTTTTTCCTGCAAGTTATTTTTTTTTCAAATGTTTTTATGATTGTGTTTAGTTTCGCTTTTTAATCTTCTTGTGCGAATCCCAATAAATACTTTTTCCTTCTATTGTTTATCTGTAGAAGCACCTTTTGGCGCGTGTACAAAATTGGAACTAACGGCGCCATCTTGATTTTTCAATACATTTCACAAAGCAATTGCACAAATGTTAACCAACAGTGTTGTTTAAATTTTATTGTCTTGCACTTTGTGGTTTGTGTAGAAACTAGACTGCGCGCAAGATAAGACTGCGCGCGGCTTATTATTATAGATTTAATATTTTAAATATTACAGTATAGAAGCCCGCAGTCGCGCGCAGATATATCTTGCGAGCAGTCTAGTATTGTTGTTTCTCTCACTTTGTGCTTTGTGTAAGCACTAGCCGCACTACGGAAAACGTTAATTGTAAATAGCGCCATCTATCAAAAATGGCTTGAACTAATATTTTGCACGGCGTATCACAGGTTGCCCAATTCACACGCGTTGTGCTTTTCAGTCATCTCCAAATTGTATAGATGGAGAGGGATTTTCCTAAACCAACTTAAAATATACTCTCATTCAATAAAAATAGTTATATTTCCGTTTCAGAGTCTGAATCGTCAGAACCATTTTCATATTTTGTTTCCTACGATACTGGATTGTTTGATCTCATTAATTTGTTGATACAATTCATCGTGTTTACGGTAATAGAACCTTTGTTTTTTTTTATTCGAAATTTGATTGCGTATGACTATTTTTGACATCAGTACAATGGTGGTACCTTCGTAAAGAAAACTTTTACCATGGATTCAGTAGTGAGTACATGATACTAGCGTGAAAAGACTTCGGTTTTTTTTAGAAAAAATCTGATGTTCCATACGTTTTGGCCATGTAGGTATTGATTGCGCTTTGATGTGAGACAACTATAGGTACAGGTAGACAAGCTATATAGATAGCAAATACAGGGTGGATTTTTGAGATGGGGCAGTAAGGGAAAGGAAATCCACTTTCCGTATTCGTTTGAAATTTGAAGTTTAATTTGTTTGTTTATTTTCGTCAGTCAGTTGGGTTGGGAGTCTCATTGCCTACGAAATGAATGGGTTTTTTTTTGCTTTTTCTGTCTTTTCTAGTAGGTACTCGTGAGGTTCAATAGAGGATTTTGATGCTTATATGAAACAGGATCGATTGATATAAAAAAAAGTTTTTGCGAAAATTGCCCATTTTCCTGCTGACTGTACATTTTTTTCAAATTTTTCAAAAAAGTTGAGGAAGTCTCCTGAGACCATTTTCCTGTAGCTAAAACGGTTATGGTAGCTGCCCTTACTGCCCGGTGATCTTAAAAATCTACCCTGTATCTATAAAGTCGGAAAAATAATTTCCAGACTGTACCTACCTTGAATTTTAGATGCTGGTTTTACTAATGGAATACAGAATACCACAGCACTTGTACGAACAGTTCTCGTTTTCTTCTTACAAAGCACCAGAGGAGCTGTTCAACAATCCGAGTGTTAATCGAGAGAGAACCTATGTCCAGAGAGCAATTCGGAATAGTAAGTGGATTTCGATATTATTTAGGCCGACCGCTGCGTTAAGCGGGTGCACGGAGCGGGCGCCGAAGCGGCGTGCTGTTTTCTATTAACATCCTTAGAGCAGCGCTGCGTGAGGCGGGTCTCCCGTCGCACGCGGCCCATAGAAAACAGTACGCCGCGCGGGCGCCCGCTTCGTGCACCCGTTTAACGCAGCGGACGGCCTTATGCGCTATACGGATATGACACAGTCATTTTACTCGGAGCCTAAAATTGCGAAGAAGGTGTAGTCTGTGCGCCAGTTAATGGTGTTTATTTATTTATTTATTAGGGAAAAAAAAAAGTTACCTGCTACAAAATACAGAGAACTAATTAAACTAAGATTTAACAAACGTGTAACCCACATAATTGTCCACGTTTTAACTAAAGGTTAAAAGGAGTGCTGAAGACAAGTGTTCAACTACGAAAATAATTAGGCGTGGCACTCCGTATACATGTAATTAAAATGAAAAAAATAATGTTTTAAATTATCCTAAACTTTCAGAAAGATACGAGGAGAATAATATGTTTATAGCTAACAACGTACACAAAGACTACAAATATGGTAAGAAAATACGAAAGAAAAAGAAAAATAGCGCTGTTCAGGGTATTACTTATTCGACACATCTTGGTAAGTAACTAATTCATTTAGTAAATATAATTTATAATAAACATGCGTAGTTTTTGTTAATTATAAAGTACTAAAGATTTCAAAGAAATTAATTGTTTATTTAAAATTGACTACCAAGGCTGCGTTCCGAGTTACGCTGTAATACATTTGAGCGTGCTAACATCCATTCCGAATAAGTGTCAGCGCGATAACGATGTCCCGTGAATCGCCATAGTTGACGTCATGAAATCCAAATATTTTATTTGGGACACGCACAGGAAATACAAATAGTAAAAAAGAGCATTTAAAAGTAAAAAAATGAAAAATTTATTTAAAAAAAACGAAAATAAATTAAAAAATTAAAAACCCATGCGAGGCCAAAAAGGCGGCAAAAAAAAAACCCCGGCACTGGTATTCTGATAGTGCCCACTGTGATTCCACGGACAACCTTCATAGGTATTAGTGAAATGAAATTGTTTATTGTCTATATAGGATAAAGGAATCACTATTTTCACACGTTGTATAAAAAAAAATAAGCTAGATGGAGTCGACATTTCCTATCTGACTACCTGTCTACCTGAGAAGAAATGATGGAACAAATTCAGGGGACAAAGTCTCTTTTAAAGTCCAGACATTATCTTGGGAGCATGTGATGGTATTTTGAAGATTACACACAGATTATAGTGGACCTGTCCAGTCAGTGCAAGCATTTGTCCGTGGAGCTAAACTCAATACAACACAAGCAAAGTTAATACAATTTAAATGGGACCACCGCGCAAGTTTCCTCTAAAGAATAAAAAAATAATTTTCAAAATCCGTCCTCAATTGACGAAAATCTCGACGGACTTATAAAAAACATACGCTAGGAACATAGAACTTCATCGTCATCAACTATCATTTGTCATTCTTTTCGCAACATTTCAGGCGAATGCTTAGCCATACTAGGTCCACAATCTGCCGGCAAGACTACTTTATTGAATATGCTGGCTGGAACCATCGTCATGACGAGAGGCGAGTCCTGCGTTAACGGAGTCTTCATTAGGCGTAATCGGATGAAGGTAAGAATTACGTATTTATATACGTAAAGTCTTTTAAGGAGCTCGTGGCTAAGTAATAACAGCCGCACGGGTCGATCTATCAGGTTAAGCTGCGCTTGCCGGGGTTGGTCCGTGGATGGGTGACCATCTTTACATACCGAGACTCCTCCGTGCTTCGGAAAGCTCGTTAAGCCATTGGTCCCGGCTGTCATTCGTGGATCTTTTACAGTCGTTACGAGTCGTCAGATGCCCGAAAGTCTGACGACCAGTCTTACCAAGGGGTATCGTATTACCCAGTTACTGGGTTGTGGAGGTCAGATAGGCAGTCGCTTCATGTAAAATACTGGTATTCAGCTGCATCCGGTTAGACTGGAAGCCGACCCCAACATAATTGGGAAAAGGCTAGGCAGAATGAATACGTAGTCTTTTATTCTTTCAAGTCACGACACAAAATATATTTTGAAGCTACGGCACTGAGCAGACATTAATGCACAGAAAACTTTTATTTAATTACTCTATAATAAAGTTCAAAATAGCATACCTACATCTTTGCATACATCTTTCATCTTTCCAATGTCGCTTTGATATCAACTTAAACTTTTTAATGAGTCTGTCAGTGTCACATTTTTAATTCGATCTGTATGTTATGAAGATGACTGAATGTCATTCTGCAGTATTGACATCACGACGCAAATTAACGCATAAACGTAGAGTCGGTAATGCAGAATCTATCGTGCAATGAGCAGACAAACAGAGCCCTTAAGGTGACGAACATATTTTGGCTATGACTGTATCTAAGGGTAAAATTGCATTAGTAAACTAAGGCCCGGCGCCCATTATCGGCACGGCCGGCATGGCAAGGTATTTTTAGGAGACGAATAAAAATATAACTTAATAGTATGGAAATAAAGTTGAAATTTTTTCTGACGGCAACGACGCCTTAGACGCCTTAGGCATGCCGCGTCCTATATGCATCATCATTGAAATTTCAGTTTTATTATCATACTGTTAAGTTATATTTCTATTCGTCGCATATGAAATACATTGCCATGCCGTGCCGATAATGGGCGCCGGGCCTAAGAAGTCAGTATAAATTGTTCTCTATGGGAAAAAGAGATGAAGCTATACAGGACGTACAGCGCCATCCCTTTTCGAGGCGTTTAAGAATTATTTTTTCATTACAGTACATTCATAACATCAGTTTATCTTCAAGCACTGGGGGTATGGACGACTTCTTGACCGGTGCACAGAATTTGATGTTCATAGCCAAACTAAGTGGACACTCCGATGAATTGGCCGCCATGGTCTCTTATAAGGCGCTACGGTGTATGGGTAAGGCTTATGGGTACTTGTTACAGATATACCCTCATATTCATAAACGCTGCTTAAAGTTAAGAGACGTTTAAACGTCAAAAATGTGTGGTTAAACAGGCGCTAATCATTACTTAACTTTAAGCAGCGTTTATGAATAAGGGGGTAGATGACCTTGTGAACTTCGTACCGCGTGAGATTTGTTTTTAGATTTTTCACCTGTACCTTTGGATTTTACGTTTTTTTTTTTTCTAAACCACCCAGTAAAGAGAGAGGTGAACATAAAAAAAACAAATCTCTCGAGCCATTTTGAGAGTTTTTGCGGGATTAGATTTTTATTTTGCTCTGTTTGGTTGGTGGTAGGGCTTGTTCTAAGTCCGCCTGGCTAGCTACCACCATCTTATGTAAGTCTGTCGCCGTATCAACAATGTTAACAGCATTGTTGTGTTCCGGCAGTTAGAGGTAAGATAGCCAGTTCCTCTGTGGATGAGGATTCCGGGTGAAGCTCGCTTCCACCTTCGGCATGATCATCACTTACCATCAGGTGAGATTTAAGCTAAGAGCTTCCCCGTTGTGGTTAAAAAAATAATGATTTTTATATAATACATACTAGTTTATATACGTATACTGGATGACTTTTTTTACCGTCTCGAAAAAAAATGGTATATTAGGTGAACGGAGTAGAAGCAAATGGCATACTTATTTTTTTTTTTTTTTTTTTTTTCGAGTTTTTTTTTTTTTTCTAAAAATCTCGAAATAAAAAGCATACGCGACTTACGTATGATTTGAAATTCAATATTTTTTATCAATAAATTGTTTTTTTTCAAAATTTCTCTTTCTTTGTCCTAATATGAAAAGTTTACTTTAAAATTGTAGCGTTTTTTGATGATAGATATTTTTTTTTCAAAGATGTGGTTTTTTTTTTTAAAAAACTAGGTATGCCATAAGCTTCTACTCCGTTCACCTAATATACCATTTTTTTTTCGAGACGGTAAAAAAAGTCATCCGGTATATAGATAGATACCGTTGTCGACATTGGGATTCGGGGCGAAAATTGAAACTCGCCTGCGATAAATGGAGAAAATTGGTAATCAATTAATATCTAGGTAACAGGTTACAGAGAAAACTGAAATCCGGAATCTTTGATCAAAAATACTTTTGATTCTGGGTCCTCTGGCGCCTCAAAAACAGCCTGGAAAATAATTCGCGCAGTCCAAGTGGCCTATGTTGTTTGTGATAGATGGGATTGTTTTTTGTTTTCGTCGTGTTTGATGAGAGGGGTAGGTAAGGGTTTTGCTTGCTTTATACGCCCTCTTAAATCATGCATACAAAGTTGTTAAATCAAATCTATGTTTTTTTTGGATATCTATTCGTTAACCGGGGATGATTTTTTAAAATTCAGGTATCCGTTTGCGAAATATTAAGCTTTAAATTGGTCATTTTTGTTTCCTCTACCAGGTCTGCTTAACAATAAAACTGTAGTATCTAAATACAGTAGTGGTTGCTTGCGCCGCCTGTCTCTATGTAGTGCGTTGGTGCTGAATCCTTCGGTGGCCTTCCTAGATGAGCCTATGAAGGGGCTGGATGCCAGCAGCAAGCCACTAGTCGCTAAAGCGATGCTGCAGCTGATGTTGAAGCCGGCGGCTGTTATAGTGGCCGAAACAAGGTGAGAAAATGGCTTTTTTTTCTTTCATTTGTGTTTACGTTTCGGATTTAAACGGCCGGCACTCTTAGGGCGTTTGTGCAATACAAGGAATTTTACGGTCCGGCAGTCCGATTCTCAAGTAAATATCACGTGATCCGGAAAATAAGTATGAGATTTTACATCCGGAACCGTAAAATTCCGTGTAGTGCACAAAAGCCCTTAGAGTAATATAAAATAATGTTTTATTTGATTCGCGTTTTACCTGTCGCGAATTGGCTGAACCTTAAGGTGGATTCTCCAAGGTAGCCCGCGAAATTTCTAATTTTCTTAAGTTTTATGCTATTTACAGGTCAGTGTCAGGTTGTATGTTGATTAAAATATGATTCGCGACCGTAACAAATATGGCTTTTCAGAATTATAATCATTAGAATCAGCAATACAACTCCTTAAGTTTGAATAATCCTCATGGTGAAATAGTCATTCAACAGGGTTATATGAACTTAGAGAGATTGATGATTCTTATAACTATAATTCTATAAATAAATATCTGGTATGGCCGCGAATCCTATTTAGATCAACATATAACCTGATGCTGCTCTTAAAATTGCAAAAACCGAAATAAAATTTCAATTTCGCGGGTTACCTTGGAGCTAAGCTTTGCCAATTAAGCGACGCGGGTCTAATGCGCGCGCGCCCAATTCAACCAAATCTCATGTCTATTTGTGTATTCGTTTGAGCACATAGGCTGTAAGTGCTTAAACCAAAATAGACTTCCGTCATTTTGGCCGATGGGGAAAACCAGAAGTTCTCTAAATCGTTTACATTCCAGTGTGGATTGGCGTCTCCTGCAGCCGGTCTTCGACCGCATAGCAATAATGGCAAAAGGCCAGTTCGCAGTCATAGGACCAGCCGAAGATGTCCTCAAATCGATAACAAAAGGGTACACGGCACGGATCAAGCTTAAAATGGTCACAGCCTACAGGAGGGACAGATACTATCCGGAAGCCGACTCAGACTCGGAATGTGAGAGTGTTTTTAGTAACTACATATTATTTACGTATAACGAGAGTTGAAATACCATAAATTCAAATTATCTTACGTTTTTTGCCATTTGAAGTCAGTATCAGGTTGTATGTTGATCTAAATAATTATGATTCGCAGCCGTATCAGATATTTATTTAGGTATAGAATTATAATCATAAAAATCATCAATACAACTCTCTAAGTTCATATACCTAAACCTATTGAATGACTATTTCATGACATTTGATAATTATTCTAACTTAAGGAGTTGTATTGCTGATTCTAATGATTATAATTCTGTAAAGCCATACTTGTTACGGTCGCGAATCATAATTATTATAATCAACATAAAACCTGACACTGACCTGCAAATTCTAAAAAACGTAAGAAAATTTGAATTTTGCGGGCTACCTCGGAGCATCCACCTTACGAAGCCGAGAGTCTCTTGTTTCTCGTATTATTATGTTTTTTTTTGGACTGGACCATTTCTGGGAACCTTCTGGTTACGGAGATATTGGGTAGATAGGTTAAATTTCCAAATTTAGTTACGACTTTTTTCACGAAAACAAGTATTAGATTTTGTCATTTTAATTTAAATACTCCCACGATCCCTGTACCGTTGCAAGCACAATGTTTTGCGTGTGTTACATTGCTTATTAGGTACCGTAAATCAGGGATCAAAACCGGTATGATTAATACGGGTATTGTTTCGGTTCCAACATTTATATTTTTTACAGGTATTTTTAAAGGTTACCTTAAATTGAATAAAACCAGTATTAAACCAGCTACCGAAATAAAAATTGCCTCTATCTTACCCGTGCCGTTCGCATTAGTCAAAGGGCGTGCATCGCCTGTATGTGTAACCGGTATTAAAACAGTAACCTAAAAGAGGTAACATGTTTCTTCTTCTTGGGTTACCCAGATAACTGTTACTTTAGTCGTAGAGGTAACCAAAATTCCTCGATACCTCACTCACGCATACACGAAAAGTTACTTTGTTTTATACTATTTACAGATGGATTATTCTCAGTATTGACTCTCTGTGACTCTTTGGTCTAGTGGTCGCAAGAGAGACTGCTGAGCGTGGGGTGTTGAGTTTGTACCCCAAGTCGGGAAATGCTATTTAATTTTCTATCCGGAATTTAACAGTAGCATCCCGGAGTCTCCATTTAAGCACGGATAGTCAGTAGGCAAGGCTCGCTCCCATGCGTCTTAAACTTAACTGGTCCAATGTGGACGAAACAACTCTGCCTATTGGGAATGCAAGCGTGATGTTATCAATGATGTAAATAAAAATACATCTATTATAATCGTTTATTCCATTATAGCTGAAGTTGAATTGGAAACAGACGTCTTGGCAGCATCCAGGCGTACAGACAAGAGTGTGATGTTTGCACAATCTTTGAATGACTTTAAGAGAGACTTTCTCAAGGAATTTAACACTAGCAGGCTTGGTAGAGAACATTTGGTAAGATTTTTTTTAATAGTAATTAATTATATGGAAGATATTCGAAAAAAAGTTGGCTGGGGATACTTCGAATCGATAACAAAACACGTTCTAACAGTTTTTATAATTTTTGTCTGTTCATCTGTTTATTGATCGCGCATCACGTGAAAACAGCTGAACCGATTTTGATGAAATTTGGTACGGGAATACTTTGAACCCTGGGGAAGGACATAACATACTTTTTATCGACATACAACGCGGGTGCCGCGGGTGAAAACTAGTCTTTGATTAGTTACCTCCTTGGTTGCCATGTGTTGAAGTAAAAAGTTAGTTTCATTTTTAAATAACACGCTAGATGTGACTTTCAGTAATTTGTTTGGCTGCTAAATACGACAGATATAGTTGTCAGAAAAACACTGTAAGAAATCGACACGTGTTTCACCTCTCAACGAGGCAGCAAGGCAGGCGATTGCTGCGTCCAACGCTCGGCGTGGCTCAACACGTGTTTGGGTTCGCGACAAGTCAATCGGCATCCTGAGGATGCCTCGTTGAGAAGTGAGACACGTGTCGATTTCTTACAGGGTTTTTCAGGAGGGAGGTGACTCTTTAGGAGTTGTAAAGGGGAATAGGTTACTAAATATATCTACGTCTATTTTATTTTATAATGGATTTCTGCTAAGTAACGCCTGAATCAATTAACTATGGTCCCCTGCTATGCAAAGGTCGCCCCCATCCTTTTCCATTCATCGACTGCTGCCTTTTCTGGCCAATCAGTCAAGAACGAGTCGTCGTCGCGGTGCTGTCGCCAGAAATATTTAAACTACTGTACAAATATTTATTTTTAATTCTAGTGCATGCTGTACTATTTTATTGAAGATGAATATCAAAGGCTACACTATAGTGTAATGTTTAGAAAGCTACAAGAATTAAAAGAGAAATACTATGACTTGATAGAAGATTACTATCTTAATTCCACTACAATCGAAGATGTTTTCTGGAAACTTGATAGTGAAAAGGAACCTGAAGAAGTAGCAGAGATGTCTTCTGCAACGACTATAAGGAGGGATACCCCTATAAGAATTGAATAATAAACTGCGCTTTTGTAATGATTGTTAAATGGCGGTGGGGTTGCCAGTCTAAGAAACTAAATAATTGCTGAATGACACCGAAGTACAGTTATTTTTAGGTTTTTATTTTTATTCACGACAATATACTGGTTGTTTCATTTATCTGTTGAGTTTTAAATTATTTCGAGTGAGACGGAGGCAGCTCCAAGACGGTAATAGTTTAGGTAATTGCTTTTTACGGCGAAAATAATGGTAATTAAAAAAAAAAAACGTACGTCGCTGCTTTATAGTTAGTTCAGTTAGTATGCAAAGTTTCAAGATCTAATTTGTAGTATTTTTTTATAGCAGCGGTTTTTTGTTCGGTGTAACGGCGGATCGTCCTAAGCAATTTGAGGTAGCATAGGCTCAGGCAGTGAATAAGAAAAAATTAATCAGCTGTTCCCAACATTTTGATCGCGTAGGTATTCCGCTTTGTAGGGAACAGGAAACAGCTGATTTTTTACCATATTTCAGGGTAGTTCTTATAGTAAAAGTTGATCATTTTCATGAGTACTATAGGTTACTCCTTTAAAGGAGGTAACCATATTATAACTATTTGCTAGCGCTGACCGATATGCTAGCTAAAAACATCGCAACTTACAAGTGAGACTTAGGAAAATTATGTAATTTTTTATTAATTTGGTATTTAATAATAATATTTTATTCAAATTATTTGCCATTCCATGAGGTATAATAATATAACAGTACGGTAGGCCACATGTAGGTGGTAACAAAACCAGTTTAAGCTGAAGTCTTATTCTGCTGCCGCTCTTTTCTTAAAACTTCGGTATGGTTGGTTGTAGGGCTTGTTCTAAGTCCATCTGGCTAGCTACCATCATCTTATCTAAGTCTGTCGCCATAACAATATTAACAGCATTGTTGTGTTTCGGCAGTTAGAGGAAAGTTAGCCAGTTCCTCTGTGAAAAAAAATGTTCCAGAAACTCCGTACCACGCTAGGCCAGTTCAAGGTCAAAGTTTTACCACTAACTGCGGCCTACTGTAGGTACATACAATTTAACTTCCAGTAGGCTACGAGATGACGACTTGTAAGTATCATTTAGAAGTCTTGACCAAATCGATTGCTACTCCGGAGTGAAAATGGCTAAAAAGAAAATAGAATTATTTGTAGAGATCCACAATGAAAAAGAATTTGATAATGTTATAAGGAATAATGCGGATCAGCTTATTTGTTAGTATTGTTAATTTTGGAGTTTAAAGGGGGAAGGATGACAACAGGCTCGCATCGCATTGGATCGCAAGCGCTACGAACGGATGCGGCGACAGCCGATCGCGTCCGGAAGGATGTTATCGCATACGATCGGCTCCGTACCGTCGCTTAGGTAATAATATGTATGAGCTGGGGTGATTTTTGTTGACGGTTTAGACCGTTCAGACTAAATACCCGGTACGACATTGATTAGTGTTTTGGAGCTCATTGTGGTGTTTCAAAGCGACCTATTCGCCACGAATACTGGTCTCCAAAGCAAGTTGGCAAAATTTGAGTTTGGATTTTATGAATGCTTTTCGAAGATCTGGGATCCATAGGTTAAAAATTTGAAGAAATCACATGTCCTTAAATTTTCTCTTTATATAAAAAAAAATAACTCAAAAAAGACGAAAGTCACAAGTTCGTCACAATAGTCACTGCATCAATTACGTATGATACACCCGTCCGGCGTCCAATGCATTTAAGGTCTCTGCACACAGCGGGCGCGGCGCGGCGGGACGGGACGGCGACGCGACGCTGAGCAGTTGTAATGTACTAGATATTACGTACGACGCCACACAGAGCCGTCCCGCTCGACGCGACGGTAACCGTCGCTCTGTGTGACGTCCTCCGTAATATCTAGTACATTACAACTGCTCAGCGTCGCGTCGCCGTCCCGTCGCGTCGCGCCGCGAGGCGCCCGCTGTGTGCAGAGACCTTTAGTTTTTAAGACATTTTTAATTCAATATTGAGCTAATTGAGTCTTGAATGCATTAAATGAGTGACCAGAAAGTACTTACTTTATTATTAAGTATGTGCTAGGTGCAGAAATATACAGTTATGCGTTCGGTTCGTGCACAGCCCTTGACAGACTATTTAATACTATGAAGATGGATTGGAGCGATGGTAAACTAATATTATTGAAGGTAAGTACTCTAAAGTCTTCAAATCATTGTTTCCAAATTATATTATTTCCATTTGAACGAATATCAACTTTATGCAAGAGTATAATTAGGTTGATTTCAGACCGACTATTACATTGAATACCTGTCATAAAAATGCTTATCACTTCTGCTGCACTCTATATGTGGGTATTAAAGTTGGTTTTCTAAAACTACACTTGCTTACATGTTCGAAAACTCAATTGCGAACGCAGAATACGTCAATTTTGCTATTTTAAATCAGCATTCAATGTATCACACAATCAATGTATGGAAAAGCAGACATAATTTTCCCCTTGCTGATCCTGCAGTAAAAAAATCATCGTGATGAGAATAATGAACCCATTTCAGGTTAAGTTTAAACAAAATCGAATGTTATACCTATAGGTGTTGTGGTTAACTGCGGGTGTTTTTGTATATGTTCACGATATAATAGAGTGATACATATTTGTTTTTCATAGGTACCGGCTGACGAAATAGAAGTTTTGCGAAGATTTAGAGACCAGAGTGAACCGGTTTATCTGTTTATTTTGGTACGTTTTAGGTATCTAATGTTTACTTATCCTGTCCTTTATTATTAATTGAGCAGTATTTGCTTATATTATGATATACAGGGTGGATTTTTGAGATGGGGTAGTAAAGGCATTTACCTTAACCGTTGTCGCTACAGGAAAACATATCGTTCTCCACAGATACACAAAGAGAAAAAGACAGTGTTGATAGTAAAAGTCGGACAGAATAAATAATTGCATGAAAAGTACAAGTGCAGCTATTTTTAAGGAACACTAAAGGGATCTTATATAGTCCAGAGATCTAGTTAGTGGGTACCTAAACATTTTATTGTTTTACAAATTACAGAACGCCAAAGTAACAAAAGTGTTCCGTGGTGTGGACACAGTGAAATTCGCTGAGGTGACAAAGAAAGAGCTGCGTTACTATAACCAGGAGCAAGCAAGATTTAGCTCAGACAGGCTTAGCCAGGAGCAAGAAGGACTTGGCTTACACCGGCCAGTCTATGAGCTGGATGAACCTACCCCGGATGAAATGGTAACTAAATATGGCTTTTTATCAGAGTCTAATTAAAGGAGCACATTCACGATTTTTTTTTAGGTAAGTAATGCCATTTGTATCCATGTCTATAATGCCATTGCTTTGTAAGAGTTACATAGCAATAACATAACATAGTAAAAATATATCGTGAATGGTCTGTGCCGCCGAGCACGGAAGGGCCGGTTCAAAACGGTGAAGGAAAACATCGTTATCAAACCGGTATATCCTAGAACAAAAAAAATCGAAGACATGTGACATCCACCAACCCTCACTTGGTCCGCTCCGTCTCGCAGATAGGTAGGAGGAGGCTGATTATGCTTAGGTATGCTAAAGATACCTACTTACCTACTTATGATTTCCACTCTACGTAACAAAATATTGCAGACAAGAAACAGCACCGCTAAAACTGTTTTATACGGCATGATTAAAACTATGCTAATCATCATGACACATGCAAGGTAAAATTACATTATGCTACCGCTGTGAAATTACATGGAAATTGGTCATCCGGGCGCGGAGAGCAGTGAAATGTACGGAAACAACCTCGTTTTTGCATTCAAAAATAGGTAATCAAATCCAGGGATGTAACGGATATACGGATCCGCATCCGCAACTGCGGAGCACCCGCATAAATTGTGATATCCGCTTCCTCAACTTTGAATTATAAAAGCTCATAATTTCTATGGGGATGTGACCCTACGTTGTTCGCACAAATAGTGAATTTTGAAAAACTCTCGCCGAGCTAAATGGGCGGGCTGGAGTGTGAGTTACGTGTTCCTATAACAGACGATCGGCTATTTTTTTGACGACTTCCGCATCCTCAATAAGAAATTTTCCAATAAGTGTATCCTCAACCGCATCCGCAAATCACTCGAATCTGATCTAGATATACTAATTCGCAACCTCATCCGTTCAAATCAGCTGCATTTATCTCATTTCGACAATTTATTAGTAGAATCTATGAACAAAGTTGCTATATTATTTGTATAACAACTTTGCTCGACAAGATTTTGACGTATGACATATCAGCTGTCTCGACGGTATGTTGCTAATTACGTCATGAAATTCAGGATTTTACATCAACTTTCAACATTCGAATATTATAATAAGAAAACAAAACCTATCCAACAGGCAGGCAACATAGATTCGCGAAAAATATATGTGAAAGGTTGCAAAAGGGCAAAATAAAGACAGTTATCATTTTATCTGGATTCGTACTTTTGCGATTATTCATACTGAAAGTGGACTTCAATTAGAACATATTGGACATCACATTATCAAATTGTTTAGACTGTTTTATATACTGTCAACGTGCAACGTCTCTGTGAATTTCTGTCTGTCGATCAGAGATCAGAGTTAATAGCACTCCCGAAAGACTTGTACTAGATTGATGTATGTTATTTTTAAATGCATCGATTTTTTCGCTGACTTTATTTCTCCATCATTATTATGAACACAGAAAGTTGTTCACTGCCAGGCCCTAGCACCAACGCGCGACATAAAAGTTACGTTATTTCGAACGATTTTTTAATCGAAAATAAAACTGTCCTATAACATTTTGGTTTAAGTTTTCGCTGTAAGCACAATTAGTAGCAACTATAGCTATGAATAAAGTCTTAAAAGTAGGCTAGTACCTAGATATGATATGCGAAACGGGTTTTTTATTTTGAATTTACCTTATGTTTACTCCGCGAATTCGTACTTGGCCCACAGATCACGACATCCGTAGAATCTTTGTTAAATTATAGATGTGGTCCCTCAAAAACCCGTTTGTTATCAACTCCTGCGAATATGTCATTCACGTTGGTACATTTTTCGTTTCCCTAATAATTTATCTCGACATCAGATTTAGGCCGTTTCACGATAAAGCAGTCAGCTGTCAGAATTTTGTAGACCCATGCAAAATTTATGTGCTATGTGGATTTATGACATACACATGTATACCAAGCTTTTACTTTATTTGATCTACCGTTTGATAATCTGTTAGAAACATAGAAATGTGTAGGTAGGTATTTTAGGTAAAATAACTGCAAAAGGACTTTACCTATAGGTAGTTATTTTCCTCAAATGTTACGTCACAGTAATCTTTATTGTCGTTGCTTTAAGGTTTATAATAGGCTGCTATCAGTGGTAAAATACCTCAGAAAGGGCTGTTAGGTAGGATATGCAGCACTGGTCAAGGTGATAGCACTTGATGTGCAGATGGTACCTACAGATTCATATGAGACATCTCATTCTGTTTAATATTGACGGGCTATAGTAGTGTATGGTAGGTAGCCCTCCTTGCCGCACTAGGCTTCAGGATGCCAGTTTCCATCATTGGGATGGGGATCTCCAAATGGAAGATGCTCCGTGTTTAGTACAAATCTGGGTAGACTCAAAAATAGTTGGCAAAAAGTCTTACATTCAGGTAGATGTATAAACGTTATTTATTTAGCACATACTTTAGCTAAGCGTTATTCCTATCACTGTCGCACAACTGTCGAACTACAAGTGCAAGACAGAGATGGGGACATGTCTAAATCAAAGCATGTGCTATGTGACTCTTTTATTTACCCTTTTTTCTACTGGGCTCGCACACCTCCAAGGCCCTACAGCAGAAAACAATGTACAAATTTGTAAAGTCCGTGTACCACAAAAGTTTCTGCCACACAATTTATACATAAACCTCATGCTTTGGTTTACGCTTTAAAAAATGTGACAGAATTGTAGATTGTAAATTGTAACACTAGCCTTAACCCGCGAAAGTTCGCGATGTTTTTTTTTTTTTTTAATATTATTTCCTATTCCTTATGGCACCTCTTTAGTTCATGAGCTATCAGAATATCAATAAATATTTGGCCCAGGTCTTATGGGGCTGGCGTGAAAATTGAAACGCTGTTACAATGTATAATAGATACCTACATATTTGTTATTTATGTGTTACGTAGGTACGCAATTTTTTGTACAATTTAACAATTTTGTAAAATTGTAGACTTGAGCTACCTTGACTTAAGCGTAGGAGGTGGCGTTCTATAGTTTCTGCCTACCCCCATGGGAAAAAGACGTGAGTTTATGTATGTGTAAGTGTGTGTAGATTTGAAAGTTTTGTGGTATTAGGGGACTGCAGTGCATACCCACATACATAGCACACACAATGATTCATTCCCCTTTAATTTAAAATTAATAGACGCAAACGATGCTAAAATATGCATAGCATAAACAAGCTACCACTCAACTAAGGCTGGGTATCAAAATACGATTCCCGTTTATTATTTCAAGCTGAGCTTGTAAACAAGGCTGGGTACACATAATTTATGTGACATTTACATTTGTTTGTGTTGTACTGAGCTTCCGTCTGCGTCTAATGTTTCACTCGTAAAGGAAATTGGCAGGGAAGCGGCAATGAATTGCGGTTTGTATGATAGATGATAAATGGTAAATGTTTTTCGTTTGTTTGTTTCATTGTTGCTCTTTATGCAATGTGTCCTTTGCCTAACTGGTTTGTAAGGTGTTAAAAGGGAGAAGGTTGTTATTGCATCTTGGCTGAAAATGCCTGTGGTCTACTTATAGTTTGACTGAAACCGCTGTACCGCGCATTAGGAATTCTCGGGGAGGCAGCGTTGACGAATGAGCAGCCTGCACTGCCCCCTCGTGTCACTGCAAACATACCTAAGGCACGGAACAGCAGTCTCGGTCAAACTGTAGTACCTAATGCATAGCGAAAACGAGGAAACGGTCATATAGCGTATGGAGGACGTTCAACTACGATTTGTATGTTGTCACCTTGATAGCCTCTCAAATGAAGACGGTTAAATAATACAGTCCTTAGAATCTTCGCGAGATGTGCTTAGCTGTCGCACAGTAACTGTCACTCGTCACTTAATAGTTTAATCGTCTTTGATTCAGTTTCATTGCAACAGTTTAATATTTATAAGTACTGCAAAAGCTAATTCATGTTCAACAGGATTGGATGTCAGTCAGAGCTACAGAAAAACAGCAGGAAGCGACATCACTTATAGCTCGTCGGTTAGACAGACAGGCGGTGCGCAAACGTCACCGTGCCGAGCTGATGGTGCCTTTTCTCACCGACGTGAACTTTGTGCTATTCTGGCCACACTGCTTCCATGCCCATCCGGAGTTGTATGAGCAGTGGGATGCTAACAGTTGAGTCGTGTTCTTTAATCGCACTCGTAAAATATGATTTATTTTAATTACTTTACCATTTATGCACACACATAAACAGACAAGGAGGAGCTTGCTAAGTAATAACAGCCGCACGGGCCGCTCGGGCCATCGTATTACCCAGTTACTGGGTTGTGGAGGTCAGATAGGCAGTCGCTCCATGTAAAATACTGGTATTCAGCTCCATCCGGTTAGACTGGAAGCCGACCCCAACAGGATTGGGAAAAGGCTAGACAGAATGACATATAAACAGACAAGAAGATTGAAATTGAAAAATGGGTACGTAGATACAAAGGCAATACTTATTTCTAAAGGAATCTCTTCCAGCATACCTGCGAACGTTGTCTGCATCTAAATTTATCTACTTTCCTAAGTAGATAAATTTAGATGTAGACAACGTTCGTGAGAGTAGAAGAGAAAACAAAATACATAAATCAAAAAAACAATACACAAATCCTAACTAATATTATAAATGTGAAAGTAAGTTTGTTTGTTTGTTTTGGCGCTAAAACAGCCGAACGGATTTGGATAAAATTTGGCAGAAAATATGTTTAATTCCTTTAATTTCTTTTGCTTCGACCAGACATCGTGATGGTCGGTCGAGAGCTAGTAGAGTTATCAGAAGAGAAGATCACGGACATATTCTACGCGGGCGACGCTCCGTTGAATGAGGCGTCGCTGCACAAACTAATGTCTGGACCAGCCCTGGCTATATGTTTCCGATTGATGGATGATGATGTCGATTTTGTGCGTAAGTGGCTTCTTTTTTCTTTCGATTTTGTTTTATTAGTAAGATAAGAATCTTCGTTTACGGGTTATTCCCAGGAGCTCCAAATAATTTTATTCCCGGCGGCTGCAAATTAACAAAGCAATATAATAATAATTAATAAAAAAAAACCCATGAGCTCCAAAAATGTTGAAGTACAGATTGCACAAAAAATATATATAATTTATGATGCAACAAACAAATTACCAGAGTAGGTAATGTGACAATGTCGAACCTCCTGTCCGCCGGAGTAAAATTATTTGGAGCTCCTGGGAATACGCCTCGTATACACGATGAAAATAGCTTGCATACAATCAAAAATTGAAATAACAAATGACTTTGCAATTGCCAATAATAATCTTTTTTCGTCATGAAAGTTTATTAACCAACAAAATAAGAACTACGACTACATAGCTTCACTTCCCAAAACAGCTTTAGTACGTCGAATCCTCTATGAAGAAATACCGCCGTATGATGAATCCAAGTCTCTGAATGACCTGAAACTGTTGAAGACTGCTTTCGACCGCTACAAGACTTACAGCCCTTCGAGAGAAGATGTCTGGCAACAGCGCAAAGTGGAGAGAATGCTTAAAAAGGTACGTGTGGTCCAGATTTAATGACAATTAGGTAACATGATTATTTAGTTCAGGATTCAATAATACCCGAGCAGCGAATATTATAGCAGTACTGTATATACCTATAGGAGTGGATGTTCATTATTTTTCCATTCCAGTTTCAGGGTTATTCCGTTTATCCACCCCAAAAAATCCAACCTAAGGTGGATACGGGAAACGTATTTGGACAAACGGAATAACCCCGCGTTCATACGACACCGACAAAGTTTCATAGGAATGAACGTTCATCAGCTTCTTTCAATTAATTTATCCATCATTCTATAGGCGAGAGAAAGCTGCCAAGTGCCGAAATTTAACATCGCTGGAGCGGTTCACTACCGCTCCAACGATGTTTAATTTCGGGAATGAATTCATTTTTCGCTTTTGATTCATTTTGTGTACAGACGTTTCACTTCGAGTGTAAGATGCCGGATAAAAGACATAAAATAACAAAAAGTGAGGCGTCTCTTATCTGCACAAGTTGCTTCATTACAATTAATACACCAAATCCACCTGTTCACATTTATGCATGGTCTTTTAGTCAGCCGTGGTGGCCCAGTAGAATTGGCCGCAACTAACGAGTTGTAGATCGTAGCTTAGCGTAACCCAGGCAAACTTTGCGTAGATTATTTAATCACAACTGCTCACAAAACGGTGAAGGAAATCATCTTGAGGAAACCGGCATGTCCTAGAGCTAAAACTTCGTAGACATGTGACATTCACCAACCCTGGGCCCGCGTGGTGGATTACTGACCACTCCCTCTCAAGAGAGGTCTGTATCCCAGTAGTGGGAACATAATAGGCTATCCCTATTAGCCTTATGCATGTAATTTTTTTTGGGACCATTATAGGCTAATAGGGAATATGCATGTAATTTTTTTTTCACTAAATCAATAATATACAGAAGCATAAACCTAAGAAATGTATGAAAAGTTAAATTCAATTAGGTACTGCTTGTTGCTCAAAAAAATTATGACGTCATTAGACACGTTGCTGGCTTATTTACGTGTGACGTCATTAGACACGTTACTGGCTTATTTATATCTGTATTTTAAGGTTTTTTAGCCCCAAAATCGTGTAAATTAAATTGTCTTTGTGCTTTATTCAAGCAGAAATCGCACTTACAAACTTACCTTAGTGAGAATTCAAGCACTTTGCTAAAAAAACAACAAAATAATGTAAAAAAACAAAACAAAACAAGTAAAAAAAATAGGAATTTGTTTCTTGACTCCTGTATAATGTATATTTAAATAATGAATAAGTTTTGAATTGCGTGCATATTCCCCATTATACTTATGCTTTTAGGCAGAAGAAAAGAGGAAGCGAGCTAGATATTTATCAGAAACACGTCGTATTAATCGAAAAGCTTTGGAAGATGCGTTTGAAGCCAAGAGAAAGGAGAAGGAACAGCGTAAACTGGAACTGTTGAAAGCTGGGGTAAGAAAATATTTACTCAATTAGTTCTAATAAAATCAAAATATTTTATTTCACACTAGCTTCCGCCCGCGGCTTCGCCCGCGTTGTATGTGGATAAAAAGTACCCTATGTCCTTCCCCAGGGTTCAAAGTATTTCCGTACCATCAAAATCGGTTCAGCCGTTTTAACGTGCTGCGCGATCAAATAAACAGACATACAGATAAACAGACAAACAGACAAAAATTCTAAAAACTGTTGGAACATGTTTTGTTATCGATTCTAAGTGTCCCCAGCAAAGTTCTTTTCTACGAAATTTTGACAAAACGTATGTCGGGTCACCTAGTTAAAAATAAAATGAAATTCTTTGTTCAGAATCTGGCTGCTTTAGACCGTATGAAGGAAGAACCTGAAGATGAACTTCCAGAGGAGGTGGTGCCGGAGGTAGGTAAACAAACGTATAAGTGGAAGCATTCTTGTCACAGTCACGACGCGACGTGCAGCTCCCGACTATTTCTGAGGCCTTTGTGTAAGTTTGCAAGTGAGTAAACGTAACTATCGCGTTTGCGTTAAGATTTGACTGATAGATCATAATGCTAAGAATATAAAGGTGAGAATAAAAATCTTAACGCAAACGCGATAGTTACGTTTACTCACTTGCAAACTTACACTAAGGCATCAATTCTGTGGTCGTAATTATAGATTTCTTTTGTTTCTGGTAGAGAGGTATGAGGAACAGGGTGTAAAGTTCATTCATTCTGTGTAGAAAAGGGAGGATCCTCCGACCAGACGGGTGTTGTATCTGGTGGGCTTCTGCCCGACGTTTGATGTCGGGACGTTGTATATATGCTAGTCGCCCTTTAAACTTCGCTTGCGCGATGCAGGATATTGCGTGACGTCAGTGTACTACTACCTACACTAAGTATCATTAGTCGAATCAAATTATCCTTTTTTACGTGGAAGTGCTTCCTTAGTAATAAACCAATATGTATTTCTTTCTTTCAAAAAAAATCACCAGGAGAAATCCGAGGAAGAAGAACAAGAAGAAGAAGAATGCATGGTGGAAGAGGATGAGGATGAGTACTTTCCCCCGCCAGGGCTGCTCATACCTGGCTTCTATGCTGCCCCGAACGATATCGCCAAGTCTAATGGATTGGCTGTCCTGTTTCCTAAGGTAAATCTCTGTTGGTTTTTGATAGATTATTATTAATCATTTAATTCAGAGTTACATTCCATTTATTGTTAGTAAAAAGTACATATAACATTATTCATTACTATTATTATTTATTTAAAATTGAGCTATTTAATATTATATGTAATGAAAATAAATGAAATTGTTTATTCTGTAAATAGGATATCGGAATCACTTTTACATGTTATATTAAAAAAAAATAGAGCTAGGCTAGATGAGGTCGGCGTTTCCTATCTGACTACTCTGAGAAGAAAGGCCGAAACAAACTCAGAGGTCACAGTCTCTTTTAAAGTCCAAACATAATCTTGGTCAGGCCATATGAGGACCATGTAGATTGGGTTCTGAAGTGGTCTTTTGAGAAAAGAACAACACAGATTTGAGTGAACCTGTCCAGTTAGTGCAAGCAATTGTCAGTAATCGTGGAGCTCAACTCATCACCTCCAGATGCGTGGATGGTATTCCAGTGCCTCACAGCCGGGCAATCAACTCTACCCAATATGGAATTCAGAAGGCTGATGGTACAGCCCCGCACGCGTCGCATCAGGGAGGCCACTGTTTTTTGTACTATTGCCCTAAAGCAGTCCGTGCTGGCCTCAGCAAACATACCTGATGCACTGCAAAAACGAGGCAACGCCAACAGCATCCTAAAACCATACAAGTTCGATTCAAACTTTATGGCGGTTCGGAAGTTAGCTACTCGCTGCGCAGTACCCCACCCCTCACCCCCGCTGACACATGAAAATGTTACTGCGCAGCGACTCGCCTCATGTTCCGAGCCGACATTAAGTTTGAATTGAACTGGTACATGCGTAGATTAGCATTTCGCTAACAATGTTGGAATTAACTCAGAAACTCGATAATTATTTTGAATGTTTAATATACTATGCGAAAACGGTGCATATCCCTGGTGCGCAGGGTTCGGGCTAGCTCCAGCGGCATCCTGAGGGCATTCGCGCAGAGGTTCGATTGTTAGTACCTGAACCATTGCTGTATGGTTCACATACTGAGCAATCGATATCTATAATTCTGTCTAATAGTGTTTTAATTACTTCTCTTTTTTAAATTTTGTCTGTCTAACCGACCGACCCTTTTGTTGGTCGAAATAAACGATTTTTTTAAATTAGTAAGCATCACAAGTCATAACGTAACAGGGTGGGTACAAGCGTTTTTTGGCGTAGCCGTGACGAGCCCTGTTACAACTAAGTGTTTCCTGTTTTTTTTTTGAGTGTATATTGTGTGTATTAATCTGAGTCAGATAAAAAAATATTCTATCGTTCTATACACATTTTGCTAGTCTCATGCAGTAGGGGTGCGCGCCTATTGCCGTCAATAGGTCACAAATACACACTCCGGGCTGCTACTGATAACTTCCTAGAGCAAAAACTGAATAACTCTGCCCGCCCCCTAACATTTAGGTCGAATTTCACCAATGAAACTGAACGCGACCAGTAAATCTCTAAACCGCGATATAGAGCTGTCAGTGTCATCATTGTTGGGGAATATTGATACTGACAGCTCTTGAACGCAGTTTATTTATTGCATTATTTATGTTTTTTTTTTTTTGAGTATTGTTGTTTTGTAATGTTATTTTAATAATAATTTAATTAGATTAACAATAACATAAATATTTGCACACCTTAGTAGGTATTGATACAGTGTACTTTATATTTATTTGTAAAAATCTGTTTATACCTACCTGTATTAAGCAAATAAATAATTTGATTTGAAAACGTTCAGTTTCATTGGTGAAATCAGCCCTTAATCCTGGATCCCACGTTCCGCAGTAGCGCTTGCGTCGACTACACCAACGAGGCAGTTCCATCGCCTTCCAATGATGTCATAATTAACGTTGACATAATTAAAACAGTTGGTTCGAGAACGCGTGACTCCTCAGCCGGAGTTTCTGCCACGTCACGTGCTTGTCCTACTAGAGATAAGCAAGCGGTACAAAGCTTTAGAAGCCATCGCGCCTTATAAACACGCCATCATACATGTGAGTAGTACCTTTATAAATTACGGTACAGGTATCGAAGAATTTTGGTTACTTCTACGACTAAGGTTACTGCTATCTGGGTAACCCAAGAAGAATTACACAAGAAATAAACATTACACCTCTTTTAGGTTACCGGAGGAGCTCGTGGCTAAGTAATAACAGCCGCACGGGTCGATCCATCAGGTTGAGCTGCGCTTGCCGGGGTTGATCCTTGGATGGGTGACCATCTTTACATACCGAGACTCCTCCTGTTTGACAGTCGTTACGAGTCGTCAGAAGCCCGAAAGTCTGACGACCAGTCTTACCAAGTGGTATCGTATTACCCAGTTACTGGGTTGTGGAGGTCAGATAGACAGTCGCTCCATTTAAATACTGATAGTCAGCCGCATCCGGTTGAGACTGGAAGCCGACCTCAACATGATTGGGAAAAGGCTAGGCAGATTGAAAAAACAAATGAGACACACAATCGATGCGCGCTCTTTGACTAATGCCGACGGCACGTGTAAGATAGAGGCCCGCGGCCCTAGTGGGGACTAGGATCCTATTTTTTATATTTGTATATTTTCTAAAAACGTTCAGAAAATATTCTCAGTGTGTATTACTATGACCGCTATAACAACTAATAATAAAATTAAAATAAAGTTAAAAGGGGTCCCCATACAAGAAAGAATTATTATGTAGTGTTAAATACTGTACGGTGGTACGGAACCCTTCGTATACGAGTCCGACTTGCACTTGGCCGCCTTTTTGTTTACAATAATAAATAAAGTTATGAACCTATTTACAGATGGGCATATTTCAAGCAACAACGCCGTACGAATGTGTTCACATTGCCTACACCGTCAAGCAATTCGACGCTTTAGATAGCACTTCGTTGAATTTGTGAGTAAACAATCTACACTATCTTTGGTTATGATTATTTTTAAGAGTCCATAAAGCTCCGTGCAGACTGGAGCGACGCGATTTTAACAAAACAATTTCTAGGAAAACTTCTCGGTGTCGGTGTCGTTAATGGTGTACCAGTGTCGTGTTTCGCCAGTCTGCACGAGGCTTAATACCTCGGTTCAAATTCACTCTCTATCTGGCTTGCACACTACGTGCTATTGTTGATATTCATTCTTCATAATTATGGTTACGCGACAGCGCCAACGAACAATCATTTTGAACTATTCACTGTTCCGCTCCAAAATCTATGACGTAGGTATAATAAAGCTGAAGAGGGTCGAAAGTCTGTACATGGAACATAGGTATTCGAAAAAAAGTTGGCTGGGGATACTTAGAATCGATAACAGAACACGTTCCAACAGTTTTTAGAATTTTTGTCTGTTTGTCTGTATTTGATCGCGCATCACGTTAAAACAGCTGAACCGATTTTGATGAAAGATACGGGAATATTTTGAACCCTGGGGAAGGACATAGGATACTTTTTATCCACATACAACGTAGTATGGAATATTATCTATTATTGAAAATTCATTTTAAAAAAATCTTCCAGAGACCAACTGAAGTTAGCATTCATGCTATCAGTAGAGGTGGACGTACCATTGCTTCATCTAATGGACTTGAACCCGCTTCACGTCAGCCGGGACTGCTCCAGCGGTGAGGAAGAATGTGCGGCCATGTTCTCCGTTGATTATGGAGACGAATACGAACAGTATGAGGACTTCGAATAGGTCAGATACAAATCTAAAGTAATATGAAATACTAGCTTCTGCCCCCGACCCACCGCGTCCCATCCCACCGCCCGGGCTATTACTTCGTTGTCGCTTAGCGTTCTTTCAGGTATTTTCATTTTGCTCGGCTCCTAAGTGTCGCAGCGTGAAGTTACATGTTACGTGGGGTACCCATTGCAAAAAAAAAAAACAAATCCGACTGGTAGTTCCGGAGATTACCTACATACAAACTTACAACAAATAAACACATTTTACCACTTTATAATAATTATTATTATATTAAAAGTAAGTATCGATTGAGCTTTAGAAAGAGACAGTCACACGGTGAGAGAGAGAAAGGATGCTCTAAAAATGCGAAAATAAAAAAATAAAAAAATTAGATAACCTGTATTACGGCTGAGTACGGTACGGTACCTATACCTACTGAAGGAGGAAAATTTGAGGAAAGTTTTGAGTATGAATGTCGATGGCTATAAGAGTAGGGGAAGACCTAAGAAACGATGAATGGAGTTTGTGCAAGATGATAAATATGGCTAGAAAGGGGTTGACTACCGAGATGACGACTAAGGGACTACTCACACTTATTCAGCTCTATTCAGCGTTTGCCCATAGAAAACAACGATTTTACGTACGCGTCCTTTCACCTATCCGCAGACGAAAGCACGCGTACGCGTCTCAAACAAAATCGTTGTTTTCTATGGGCAAACGCTGAATAGAGCTGAATAAGTGTGAGTAGTCCCTAATAGAGATGTATGGAATAAAAAAAAAAGATTATTAATTTATTTAAACTTGTCGCACTCAAAAAAGGTACAAAGGTGGACTTAATGCCTTAGGCATTAAGGAAGGTATTAAGATATGTTTCGCCGACCCCAAATAAATTGAGATAAGGACAGGAGTATATATACTGTAGCTACCTATGTACAGACACTATCACTGCTGATCGACATGTTGAGTTACAGATGAGTTACTTCAGTAAAACTGAAAAATAAGTCCTAACAATCTATTTTTTTCTCAATTTTGAAGTTAATTAAGTCAGTCAAATTGGCATGACATAGATCCTCATGTGATGCGGAGGACTGAGGAAAGTTTTGAGTATGAATGTGGATGGGTATAAGAGTAGGGGAAGACCAAAGAAACAATGGATGGATTGTGTGAAAGATGATATGGCTAGAAAGGGGGTGACTACCGAGATGACGACTAATAGAGAAGTATGGAAGAAAAAGACATGTTGCGCTGATCACAAATACATTGGGATAAGGGCAGAAGAATGATGTTACAGCCAGTCAATTACATTTTAGGTGTATGAGGAACAGGGTGTAAAGTTCACTCATCCTCTATTGAAAAGCGAGGATCCTCCGACCAGACGGGTGTTGTGTCTGGCGGGCAATTGCCCAAGGATTGATGTCGCATAGTCTTATATATGTTAATCGCGCGGTAAACTTAAATAGCGCGATGCAGGATTTGTGACGTCAGGCCTTTGATGCGTAGTGCGCATGTGGCGATGTAGATGCCGCCACAACGTCAATACTCATTAATAACGGTAACGGAGCTTGAGGTGAAATTGTGAGAAAACCAAGACTTATAATGCTATAAGAATCATCAACTCTGACTGAAGCGCGATGCTAAATGCTTAGTCGTAGGACCCAAAGTTACACCCCAAAAAAACTAGGCTAAAGATTATACCAAAGGCTGCGATTCCATCAGAGTTGAGCTAGGATGCGTAGCGAGGTTGCGGAAGATTTATACGTTCCCGCGACCCCCGGCGTAGGTGTGAGATGGAACACCGGGGTGGTTTTTAGTCAGTAAGAGTCTGACAGACCCCTCCGCCCGCCCCAGGGCGGGGGACATCCATGAGGATTTTCCACCCCGGAACCAAAAAAAAAAAAAAAGGATGCGTAGCGAGGGATGTGTGTGAAACTAGCCAATAACATCGCTTCATTGTCATAGCTCAGCGTTGTTATGGTTAGTTTTACGGACATCCCTCGTTACGCATCCTCGCTCATCTCTGGTGGTAACGCAGCCTTAAAGTATCTCCCAGGTCCCCGACTCGTGGAAGTAGAAGAAACAGTAGAGTTTTAGTCGGTAGGAGTCGGATATAGCTCTCCGCTCTCCCCACACGGAGGGCATAAAAAAAAGACCAAAGTATTATGCAATAGTGCCCTCACAGAGTCAAAACTAATTAGGTGACAGTTATAAGTATGTTAGCATGTCTCATTATTATGATCTTTGTACGACCAGTGTCATATTTCACGAACTCAGCAAAATTCCGAGCGTCGAATTGTACAGAGTAGTCTTGGGTCATATTTGGACTTTGAGTTACGCTACAACGACGCCATTCGTTCATGGATACAGGTGAATATTTTGTTTTATTTGTTTAGTGTTTTATACATATGAAAAGTGGTTCTTTTTCATCATCGTTTTGGTTTTTTTGGTGTAGTGATCGAAAAAATATAGCAGCTGTTGTAAATGTAGGTATGTCTCGTTTTAAATAACGGAACTGCGCGTTTATGAAAGGAATGCGTAGGTAGATAATTTTTCTTCGTCTTAAAGTTTCATCATAATACTGAACATTTGGATAGTTCTTATATCTATAACATAATTTAATTGCAATTTTTTTTTGATTATTATGTTATCTGCGGGGCAATTTTTTTTACTTGTGAGACACGGAAAATAATTAAATATTGTAAATTATTATAATATTGGTGTTTCAAAGTGTTTTTCTAGCAGTGTTCTACATAATTACGTCATACCGGGAACGTTAATTAAAAAAAAAAATGGTACGTAAATTGTGTTTTTCAGTTTGTCAAAGGCACAAAGGTCACGCGGCTTAGTAAATAGATGCGCGTACGCAAGCAATGTGAAATTAAATATGATGATGATTTTGATTAATCTAGATTCAAAAGTTAATACGAATCTTTCGACAACGTACGAGTAAGTCGTGTTATCAAACTCAAACTCAAACTCAAAGCATTTATTTCAATTAAACCATTTACAGGCACTTTTGAATTGTCAAGGATTATCTCACAAAGGATTAGTTCTTGTTCAGATTTCCTGTAGGTATGTCTATCTTATAACTATCTAAGTTTTATCAGCTGAACTGCTGAATTGATTTTCATAACTCTGCTGATACGTACGTTGGCACTTGAAGAACGACTTATGGTAATCCCAAGGAAATTAATTGTTTACTGAATTGCCTAGGGGAGACTGAGGACACTTGATCCCTCGGGAGACTTGTTCCCCAGGCCAAAACTTAAAAACCAGAACATATTTTTAATTTCCATACATGCAACAGTGATCTTAACTGCTATTGTCAGCGTCCCAATGTCATTTTGAAAGATTAAAATCGACAACTTCAGAGCAGTGGCGTTATTTTGTTTGCGACGGGTCGACATCGTTTTTTTAGAGTATTTTGATTATTATTTTGAGATATTTATCTAAATAAATTACGGAGTACAAGTGAATCTTTTTAAAACTAATTTATTTAAGTGTGTGTAGACAGTTTTTCACTTTATTTAACATTTTGTTTTGCCTATAAATTTTATTTTTTTGTTAAATAACGGTCAAGGGGACACTTGATCATAGCGAATACGGGTAGACTTGATCACGGGATCAAGTGTCCCATTGTTACTAATTCATGTAAGTAGGTACATAGGTAGGTATTGTTTTGTTTGTTTTAGATTTGTTCTAAAACGCCAAGAAATTATAAAAGGAAGGCAGGGGTAAAAAAGCGCCAACCAGTAGACAAAATAAAGCTAAAAGCAGCAATCAAAGCTGTCCTCGAAGGAAAAACCATAAAAGGTTTCAACGTCACAAGAGGCACATCGAAAGATTTGGCGGTAATCTTTCGATGTATCTCTTATGACGTTGAAAAGGTACGCAGGAAAACAAAAGTTTATATGGACCTAAGGTTGATTACTTACAAAATATTATGTAGAGTTAGGTATTTCTACAATAACATAATATTATAGGTTGGAAAAACTGTACCTACTTACTTAGCAGGTAATAAATATACCTATAGATATAAGATAAAATAAACAACTTATTTTGTCATAAATAGACTTTTTATTCAATTGTATTATGCAATAAGTTACACTTGTTCCCCCATGATCATGTCTACCCGATACTATGATCAAGTGTCCCAGAACAAGGGACACTTGATCATTTTATAGTGTTCTGGTAAAACGAGATAAAAAAAACAGGGAAACAAAGATATATTTCATAATGCAATGATGCAAAAAGGTAGAAGGATAAATTTTCTAGGTAGTAATGAAAATATATCCTGCAATACACTAATATTTTAAGAGATATGACCGAAAAACCAAAATGGGGATCAAGTGTCCCCAGTCTCCCCTACTAACAAAATGCATTTTACCAATTTTTGTACTTTCTTTCTCTCGCATCCATATGTTCTCAGATTTATTCCGTTTAAATCAAATCAAATCAAATCAAAAGTCATTTAAACAAACTGGGCTGAGAATCAGCACTTTTCGAACGTCAAAATTACATAAGGCAGTCCCCCAAAACGCTCATCCTTCACCACTTCCTAGTGCTTTAGCTGGGAAGAAGAAGTGGCGCAACAAACTCCCCAGCAGCACAGCTGTCTGTTCAGTTAGAAAAATTGATTATACAGGGTGGCCGGAAGGAAATTTTAGTTTTGGACGTCATCCAAAACTAAAATTTAGTTCACTCGTATCGTGGGGTATCCGAATCACCCCCACGTATGTTCCGCGACTTTTCATAGTTTTCGAGTTATGATTTTTTTTAAAACGTAATTTTTTCATTTTAGACCAATATTTTCATAACTTTCATCACAGCTACGAAGCTGATTATTTTATGCATAAAAGGAGTACTCATGAAGATTCAGTTGCAAAAAAAAAAACCTCGTAAAAGTCTTCTTAAATTGGTCAAATCCAAAGATTCTCAAAAATTCAGAAAAAAAATCGTAACTCAAAATCTATCAAAAATCGCGGAACATACATGGGGGTGATTCGGATACCTCACGATACGAGGGAACTAAATTTTATTTTTGCACTTCAACCTTCCGGCCACCCTGTATACAATAGTAGGCAAAATCGTTCTAATACCTACCATACAACTAATACCTACCACTGGTATTTTTTTTTAACTCATGTTTATTTTCTATTCCAAACGGATAAAAAAAAAACTATAAAACGGACCACTCTTTAAATAATTAATTTTAATGTGCGAACGAATACAAACAATTTCAATTTGGAACAGTCAAGTACTAAGTACAATAATTATTTTTCAAACATAATCAAGCGTTTATTTGCTAAAAATACATTGTTTTGGTTTATGTGAGATTTTATTACCTAAGTATCATTGTATTCTGCCTGCGTGCAATTTTTATATTTAGTTTACATACATTTTATAAATAAACATGTAAAAATATATAAAAAATATTACTATTTCATTTATAATTTTATTTTTTTCATATAATCTATACATTTTTAAATATTTCTTAAATAAATATTTTAAAAAACATTTAAAAATATAAAATTTTGTGTTCCGCCGGTATCGGGAGCAGGGTCCAAGCTACCGGTGGTTAGGGCTCCAGAGACAGGAACTTCCATACGATGCGTGCCGTATCGAGGAGTTCTGCCTTCTGAATCAGGCCCTTGATCCAACCCTAACGATTATATACTATTACCATGCATTGATTCAATATTTAATTGTTAATATTCTTATAGTTATAGGTACTCATTTTCAATGTTATTATTGTATATTATTATTCTGTTGGGTTTTTTATGACTCTTTAGGAATAGTTAAGCGGAATATGTTATTAAATATATCTACGTCTATTTTATTATTTTTGTATATTCCTTAATACTAACTTATTAATTTTTAATTTCAGTTTCTGGCATTGAAGTTACAAAGAGCGAGAAACACCATGATTCAAGGTAAACACATCATGTTTTTTTATACCTTCTCAAATTCAAACTCAAAGGATTTTTTTCAATTAAACCAAACCCACAAAACGCCCACCCTTCACCACTTCCTTGTGCTTTAGCTGGGAAGAAGAAGTTGCGCAACAAACTCCCCAGCAGCACAGCTGTCTGTTCAGTAAGAAAAAAATTGATTCAATACAATACCATGCAAAATACGTTTACTGTAAAACATTTTTAAACATCATTCTGTTTCTGTCTTCTGCAAACAGAAGGCAGAAACAGAGCGATGTTTAAAATAGGTGCAGCGGTAAACGTAAGTACCTATTTAGCGATATGCGTCGCAAGTGGGCTGAGGCTCAATTTACATTGCCACGGAACGGAATGGAAGACAGTTTTTGTAACGATGTTGTGCATAGCAAAATTAACTTTATGTCAATTGTGTAATGTACAAACTAGATACGAGCTTGTAACTGCGGGAATTACCGAGAATACGCACGACCTGTTATTTGCTGTTATCTAAATTGTACGTTACACATATTGACATAAAGTTCATTATGCAATGCAAAGTGATGCTAAGTCATCTTTCACACGACAAAAGCTCATTCCATGGTAACAGTTTAAGCCATGTCAGCAAGGTGGTAGCGGCTGTAGTGACTGTCTGGGTTCGTAGACCGTACTAGGAAAACCGACCTTACTGCTACGAAATAAAGGCGCTGTTAATGTTTTCAGTATCGTGGAGATAAGAAAATATCTCTTGTATTCATGACTTTCTATGATAACAAGCCCGATGGGATGTCTCATCGGCAAAAATAACTATAGATACTATTGCAAACCATTTATTTAACTTTTGACATATACACGCTTATGAAGTTCCGTAATTATTACATTAAAAACCAAAGTGAAAAAATGCAATGCTTTATGGGCATTTTGTTTTTTTTTATAATAGTGACGTGACATGATTATACCTAACCGTAAAGTTAAATTGATGAAACTTCTTTGAAACCTGACACTGACCTGCACATTGCACAAAACTTATGAAAAATTGAATTTCGCGGGCTACCTTAGAGCATCCACCTTAAGTGCTTGGATTATTGTATTGTTTTCCGGCTAGGTTTTAGTACCTGAGTAAAGCTGGGGGCATATACTGATAAAATAGACTTATCAGAGGACGTCTGATAATAAAGAAACATCGATAGTATAGAATAAAAACCAGCCAAGCGCGTGTCATACCACGAACGATAAAGGATTCCGTAGTTGGGATAAATTCATCCCAAGAACAAACTTAACATTGTAGTTGAAAAACATGTTCTCCTATACATTCCAACTGAAAATGTAAGCCTGCAAAGCTTACTTACCTATGATAGTTTTCCTTTTAACTTCGTTACATATGCTACGGCTGTAATTTTTTCCACATAAATCCAAAACTAACCATTTATTTATACCCATGCCAAATTAAAGCTTTCTAGTACTAACAATCTCTGAGCTAAGCCGCGGACAGACAGACAGACAGACGGACATGGCGAAACTGGGTTCCTTATAGACTACGGAACCCTAAAAACGCCGAGCTCAATCTTTATCCACTTAAATTATGATAAAAAACACTTTGCCTCCTTAAACCTTATCATAAATATATAGTTCTTTGCTCTTGATTTATTATTATTATTGTATACTAGGTGGAGACGACAATACAACGATAAATTAAACTGCGTATATCTAATGACGTTCCCAGTCTGCATACGAAAATTCTATCAAAGATCTCCAATAGTTTACTCACTATAGCTAGTCAAAGATTGGCAAAACCCATAGTCGGCGCATCACTATTATTTACCTAGGTTCTTAGAAAAAAAAAAAAAAAAAATTTCAACGTTAGGATTTATTTAATAGTTCCTAAATGCTCCTATGCATTAATATTGCCAGTTGTTTTCATTGATTGTTATATTCTCGTCTACAAATTGTATTCATAAGTCTATGCTGTATGTATGTATTTATTGTATATGTTAATGGTACACCACAGACTTCCTACAGTACCTATTATAAACTCAAACTCAAACCATTTATTTCAATTAAACCATTTACAGGCACTTTTGAATTGTCAAGGAGTCGGTCAGTCCGACATATTATGAACCTAGTTACCCATTCCAAAGCTTAGTCTATATCTACGTACGACGTAGCTTGTACCTCTCCTTCCCCCTTTAATTCATCCATAGGTTGTCTTTAAAATTTCGCTTTCAGCCATAATACCGCCCATTGTGTCACCTTATGTAAAATTTCTACATTTATATCTATAATTTATATGGTGTACATTATAAAGAGTATTCTATTATATTATATTATTTACAGTTTACAAACTCCTCGTCATGTTCACGAGTGTGACGCTGACTGCGTGCTACTGCCCCGCAGACAGGATCCGTAATGTTGGCCAGTGCGCCTTCCGGATCCACTGCATCGGCAACATCCGCGGGATCCGCCTCCCCAGCGAGTGCTGCGAGTCCACCAACTTCCCCGTCACTGTTGACGTCACCGTAACCGATGCCATCGAACGATTCGACGAAAATTTGGACTTCGATTTCCTTAACACGATCACTACCTTAAAAGTGTCAGGACGATGGCAACACACGAAACTCGCCATCCTAATGTACACCACCAGACTACAGCACTTACATCTTGCCAACATCGGTATTGAAAACATCCCAGGAGCTCCCTTTTATTATCTAACGCGCCTCGAAACTCTTAATTTGGAGCACAATAAACTAACAAAAATTGCGGAACTCTTCCAGTTTCAAATACACCCAAATAAATTAAGAAAGTTGTCACTTGCTTACAATGTTATAGAAGAAATACCAGGGGATGCTTTCGGCGAACTTTCGTCACTAGTAGAACTCGATCTCTCTTACAATATTATTTCTGACCTAACCGAAGAGCCGTTCTTCAATCTAACAAAACTAGAAATATTACGTTTAAATAATAACAGAATTAAGGATTTGAATGGGGCCGTCAACAGCCTTCAAAACTTAAAGCATTTATATCTGAGTGAAAATCAGATACAGAACATTGATGAGGAGTCTCTGATGATTATCAAACATTTGGAGACCTTCGATATTTCCTGGAACGAACTGGAGAAAATCAAACCGATAATGTTCTCAAGACATTGGAACCATTTCGCTAATCATTCCATTTGTAAAATTATACTTTCGGGAAACCACATCATCAATGTTCCGAACGCTACCTCTAAAGAGATTTCGTCTAGGTATGCTAGAAATTTGGATAAACACAACGTTCACATACTAACAGAACTAGATCTTTCCATGAATGCTATAACGAATATTGAATATAATGCCTTCCAATCGTTGATCCAATTGATTTCCCTTAACTTGTCTAAAAATAAAATAATCGATTTTATAGTCAATGCTAATGATCTTGCTGACTTAAAATATTTGAACCTCAGTAGTAACTACATCACTAGATTATACTACGAAAGTTTCTTTTCAATGACGAAGTTACAGAATCTTGATCTATCTTACAATCGACTTGACTTTATCCCCGATATGACATTCAATAATAATTACAATTTGAAACTTGTTAATATGACTTACAACGAAATTGAGAAGCTTGATAGTATTCACATAACTATGTTTCACCCGGAAGGCGGTGTGTTGGACCTTTCTAATAACGGGTTGTCCAAGATCAATATACCTTACGGGGAAGGTTTGCGTTTGATAACTTTGTTCTTACATTCAAACAATATATCAGATCCCTCGTTGGTCGATC
The DNA here is from genome assembly GCA_914767815.1 of Eupsilia transversa. NCBI lineage: Eukaryota > Metazoa > Arthropoda > Insecta > Lepidoptera > Noctuidae > Eupsilia > Eupsilia transversa. Next base: position 2,468,859 of record OU611889.1, read on the forward strand.
TGAGCCATCAAACAGAACTGCAAACTGTGGACTTGAGTAACAATTTAATTTGGGACTTGGACGAATCTTCCTTGAGGTTACCTGAGGCGAGTCTTGTGTACCTGGACTTAACTTGCAACAGCATACAGAGGATTGGTCCTTCCACCTTCAAAAGACTGCCTCATTTGAAAACACTTCGTTTAGGACACAATCTGCTGACACAGTTTGAATACGGCACTTTCGAAGGCTTGACTGACCTCATGAATTTAGACCTATCATACAACAGGATAGAGTATTTAGATTCGAAATTACTAATGGATTTGAAATATCTCCATGTTCTGTCTTTGAGATCGAATGATATGAACGTGTTAGATATGAGGAGTTGGTACGGTCATAAGTTTGATTTGAGAGTGAATGTGGATAACAATAACCTCACTTGTGAATGGCTCGGTAAAGTGTTGAGTGACTTTAACAATGGGTATACGAGGGTAAGACCTACTGTGTTGGTTGGAGGTAAAGGCAAGAATACTGTCGAAGGCATACCTTGCATAGCTGGCGAAAGTGAGTCTCTAATAGATGGTTCTCAGTACATAATGGCTGATGAAAGGTTGCTAGTAACCAGTCAGAAGATTCTAGAGGCGGTTCGGGAACAGAATTATTATTTTAGGAAGTATATGTTAAGAATTGTTCAAGAAGAAGCGGAAAAGGCTCGGAAAGAAATAAAACAATCTTAAGTTTGTAATTTTAAGGTTCTTGTTATATTTTTATTTAGATTTAGGACGAGGAGATAAAAATGTTTATAACTTAGGTACTTAGCTTAGTATTTTATTTTTTGTATTGGACTTATGTCTAATTTCTTTTGTATTACGGTACGCGTCCGTTAACATGGTTCACCGAGTTTTACAAACGGTTCGGCTTTTAGACCGTTTTTTAAACGCGCCGTTGACGCGCGTTTGTAGCGATACAGACGCGATACGCACGCAAGTCAGACCTTTTCTGTAGGATAAAAGCGCGCCGTCGACGCGCGTTTCTAAAACGCGCGTCGACGGCGCGTTTAAAAAACGTGGTGTGCACAGGCCCTTAGATTGGACCCACTTGCTTCTAAAAATCACTAAATACATTTAGCGTTAAAGGAATTTAAAACATCTTTCTATATCTGACTTTGGATAGTAAAAAACAAAAAAAGGTAGATTATTAAAAAAAAATTGGACACGTATTTTTTCTTTTTTTACGTAATCAAAAGATAACGGCGATACATTAGTTAAAATGTGGCATGACGTCACGCCTTGCTAGATTTACACTGAATTGTGACGTAGCGAGCCCCACTCCCCAAGTTTAATTCGTTTTATCTAAGTATTTTTTATTAATAAGATAAAGCAAAAAATACGAGTCTAATATGTTTTTATTATCTGGCTGAGGGCTTTTTTTTTTTTAGATCCATCTGTCATCCCTTTTTTTTAAATTGACAGAGACAAAATGATGTTTTAAATACGTTTAGCGTTAAATGCATTTAGCGATTTGTGGTGCATAAAGCTACAAATACCTAGAAGAGCGGTACGCCTCATAAAGGCGGCAAAGATTTAAATTGTTAGATTCGCCCTACCGCGTCAAAAGATAGTCGCTCTTCTGTCATTGAAATGCTACTGAACAATGTGTGAGGCCACTCTTCTCAGTATGGACACTTTTTCGTTAGACTCGACGGTGAGAGCACATCTAGCGATTTAAATCTTTGGATAGCGGGGTTGGACTTTACGTGTCAATAACGCTGTTAGGAAAACACCCTTACTTTCATTTATAACGTTTTAGTGACGTCATTCGCCGCTCTTTTATGAAACCGTAGCTTGAGCGGGCCTTCGGATGGGGTCTCTTTCTAGTAGTCGATGTGCCATTATTATTGCTCGGGTATTGTAGGTAGTAACGTTATGATTCGAATAGATATCTAGATACTTTACATTTTTCATTGAACGCAACTACCTTTGAGATCGCGGTAGTTAAATAAATGTTAAAATTAAAACTAATATATTATTATCTATGTACATTCAGGGAAATAATTTGATATTCAAATTGACATCCGCAATCCAAATCAATTTGGCGCGTTATTGCCATTTCATACAACAGTAAAAAAAAATGACAGCTGTGATTTGAATAGGTATACGGACAATTTAAGTTGATTGTAAATTTGCTTAACTATTAATTTCCCTGACTTTAGCTACCTAAGTAATAAGATATCCCAGTCTTAGTTAATAAAATAATTATGTATTTGTTTGTACAACATTTTGTCCTATAATTTGAGTTAAATAAAATTATAACCTTAAAAAAATGTTTCATTTATATCCTTTACATAACATTACATCACACCTGTAAAATCCCCGAAGGGTTAGGCAGAGTTGTACCTGTACACCCACATTTCGCCAGTTATGTTGAAGTCCCATGTAATAGGACGCGACCCCATTGCCATCAACCGGGCATAAATCCAGACTCCGGGCTGCTACTGAGAAATTCCTGATGGAAAAACTCAATAACACAGCCTTCACTAGACCAGCGGGACAGCTTAAATGGTTTAATTATTTATATTAGGTCAAGGAGAGGATTATCAAGTTGATAAATGATATTCAAACAAGTTTCGCATTCAGAGGCCTTAGTGTAAGTTTGCAAGTGAGTAAACGTAACTATCGCGTTTGCGTTAACATTTTTATTCTCACCTTTATATTCTTAGCATTATGATCTATCAGTCAAATCTTAACGCAAACGCGATAGTTACGTTTACTCACTTGCAAACTTACACTAAAGTCTCAGATAACCACGCTCTAACTAACACAAAGGAATAACACATTGAAGATAAAATATACTTTAGTCTAAGACGTTGTTAATACAAGATAATTTAGTTGACAAAGTTGCCTTTATGTACGAGACGCAGTACTATCAGGTGGATACGCTCTTAATTATAAAATGTCTGCTTCAATACAGTTTTGCTGGTATAATATTGGCGTGTGCTAGCTGACATAGGTATGGCAAATAATTTCAATTTCATGTTTTGTGTTTCGTATACTATTGTATAGAACCGAATTCTTCTATCTGAACAGAGTGGCGCAACAAACTCCCCAGCAGCACAGCTGTGCAGCATAAGCACTAGAAAGTTGTGGGGGGCGGGCGTTTTGGGAGACTGTTTTTATTTTTTTGTTTTTCTTTTGAGCGTCAATGACGCGTTACAAAAGTAGAACATACAAGCCGTGTGTTTGATGTTATTTCTGATCGGCAAAAAAGGCGAACTACCATACAAACTTTAATCCACTATCCAATCCCTTTAGGGAAAGAATTCAAAATCCTTTCATAATGATCATTTTCTTTATATAACTAAGCAAAGAACCCTTGAGCAAACTTTTACGTTTCTAAACCAGCAGTTTAGGCTGGGTGTTGTCTGTAAGTGAATGATATAAGATTTTTACTAAGTACCTACGTAGGTCAAAAAATACAATAGGTTACTAAATATATCTGGGTACGTCTATTGTATTTTATAATGGATTTCCGCCAACTCACGCCTGAATTAATTAACTAAGTAGGTCATAATATCACGGTTGTTTTCCCCAAAGGACAACCCAGAAATGTATACCTACCCACATTTCGACAATATAAAAATATAGGCACATGGATAAATTAAATTATAGACGAAACTTCACAGACAAGAGGGTCTAATAGGTCCCTAATGATCAGTAAACAAAGAAGAATGATTTTCTAAACTCATAATTACAAGAAGCTACCCAGCTGGCTAGCTAGGTAGGTACACATGACAAATGCGTGCACTGACTGGACAGGTCCACTTAATCTGTGTGGTTCTTTCCTCAAAAGACCATTTCAGACTCGAATCTACCTACATGGTATTCACAAACATGATCTCACCCATAATGTGATATGTTTGGACTTTAGGAGAGACTGTGACCTCTGAGTTTATTTCGGCCTTTCTTTTGAGAGTAGTTAGGATAGGAAACGCCGACCTCATCTAGTTAAAAAAAATATGATGATATGATTGACGTGTAAAAGTGTTTGTACAAACCTACTTACTACAGAAAATAAATCATTTATTTTTTAAGACTACAAAAATCAGCAATAGGTAATTCTGTTGTTTCTATCGATATTTATTGACGTCACCGAATCTGCACCCTAATTGCGTAATAGACGATTACTCACAATCTGAATAGTTTTGAAACAGATTGCTAATCCATTGCTTTATAAGTTCGAAAAAAAAATCGCTCTACAACGTAAATACCGCAATGAATGTTGTTGAACTGTCAAAAGGAAACTGATTATGGTCTTAATCGTTTATAAAAATGTGTTACGCAGTTAGATAAAAGATTAAGTGGGCGACCAAATTTAAGGCACAAACTTCCGAGACTATTAAAGCCGGTGGTTTGAGACAACTTTGTTTAAACTCGCATTTACGATAAGTAACTAGGTTTTTTTAAATCTTGTAAGAAATATGTTGGTAGGTACTTAGATACTTAATTGGTAGGTAATCTATTAGATACATAGGACGTCGGAAATCATAACATGGTGCCAACCCACATGAGTCTGGCCAAGTGGCCAACCCCATTATTAATCAACGTAATCTTTATCACGTCTTCCTTGTAACACTTAGGAGAACAAAAATCCCTAATGACAGTCACGAATTAGAAGAGTTTAAAGTATTGACAATCAGTACCTAAGTTTAGAGTCCATACCGCGTATGAAAGAGACAAAAATTCGTTATTTTGATATTAATTAATAGCAATGGTGACTGTTTGTCTGTGTGTGTAACGATAACCGATGGTACGTCCTGTCAGCTTTACTGATAAAACTGCCAAGCGAAATCTGCGTATAATTCAGATGGTTCCGCATACGTTGGCAATCCATTAATTAAAGGGATGTATGAGCTAGGAGGAACTCCATGACTCCGATGCAAATATGTCAACCATTTTCGAGTAATTCGACATTTTATATTTTAAAATGAATGAAATAAAAGCATAAGGGTCATAATGAGTCATTTGGTTGCAATTTTTTTTTTTACCACTACGGGGAAGCTCTTGGCCTGAATCTCACCTGATGGTAAGTGATGATCAGGCCGAAGGTGGAAGCGAGCTTCACCCGGAATCCTCTACCACAGAGGAACTGGCTATCTTACCTCTTACTGCCGGAATACAACAATGCTGGTAACATTGTTGTTATGACGACAGACTTAGATAAGACGGTGGTAGCTAGCCAGGCGGACTTAAAACAAGCCCTACCACCAACCAAACCGAGCAGAAAATTTTGCCCCCACTGGGAATCGAACCCGGGACCTCTGGGTCTGAGACTCTAACCACTAGACCACAGAGGCGGTTAAAAATCGTCAATGCACTTGCTAACCCTATCTTTGAGAAGTGAAATATCGATTCTACATTCTGATACTGAACCCTAAATAATATTGCGCAGTTTGCACAGAGAGGCTCAAGTGTAACTAGAGTACAGACACATCGGACATTATTATAAACAGTTTTTATATTGAGGAAATAATTATCGCTGTAAGTATTATATTTCTTTCTTTGTTTGGTGTAAGCTGAATGGCTAATTGTTTTAAATACTTAGTAAATATAATGTTCAGTGTATTATAATATTTTATATTAATTATGAAAGAGGGGCTCGTGGCTAAAAGATAACAGCCACACGGGTGGATCGAAAGTTAAGCTACTCTTGCCGCGGTCAGTTCGTGGATCGGTGACCATCCATTACACCTCTCCGTGCGTCGGAAAGCACGTTGGCCCCAGCTGTCATTCGTAGATCTTTGACAGTCAAATACGGGTAGTCAGAAGCCCAAAGGTCCTAGCATTAAAAAAAAATCAACAACAACAATTTTATATTTTTGTTTGTTTCATTTTTCGAAGCGTTTTTTACTCAGCGTTCATGTAGAACGGCGCCGACAAGCCCTGCCTAAGTCTACTAGTCTACTAGTTTATAAACGTCACAATGGTGTCATAATGGTTAGTTTTTGACAGATTTGGCATACAAAAACGGTCAAAAACTAACCATTATGACGTTTATAAATTAGTAGACTTAGGCCCCTGGTTGTTGACAACCACCGACCGCTTGAGCGCTGGTCGGCGCTGGCAGTTTTCATACTTTTTGCCAAAGCATCACGACAGACGCTGACTTAATCAGATAGGAACTTGTCGACGCTTATCGGCGACGGGTCGCTCTAATTTGGCAACACCTATAACAAATTTTAATAGGTATCTGTATGTCGATTTCACTAGGTACTTCCAAAACAGGGTGAAATTCTAAAATTAATGAAACAGAAACAAAATTAACGTGAACATTTTGTTTCACAGGTATGACACGAAAATGGATTTCCGAATATTTTGTAAGTACTTTCATTTCAATTGCTTTCAATTATATTTTAGCTCTAAAGACACGACACGTGCATTCGTCCTTCTTTTAATAAAAGCCCATATAAAGAAGGAAGATATTATTAACGAATTTAAACGTGAAGATGTTAATATTATCGTGGATTTCCACTTTCATGTCCATAAAATGTAAAGAAATACGTTCACGTCGTTATCGTGTACGGAAATATACATGCCCATACTTTTACTTCGATATCGTGATGCAGGCCGTGACCAGAAGCCCAATTCTCGTACTTAAAAAACGTTCACATTCAAGTCGCAATCTGTCATACTTGTCAAAAATGTTGGTAAATTGATTGTATTTTTGACAGATTGCGAATGAGATGCGAATTCGAACGTTCTTAAAAATACCGGAATTGCTACTCTGGAAGTCCACGATAATCACATCACATTGGCTTTCTTTGTTAATTAAACTTTGCGACTTCGATACCCGTTTGTGAATTTTTTGGATAGGTACCTAAGTGTGAAAGCTTTATAGTTTCTATTAAGTAGCACAATTTTATCCAGCTTACCCACACAGTACACCACCGGGGACCCGCTACCAACTGCCTTGCAGCGTTTGAAAAGGCGCTAGTTGCAAGATTCTTATACTATTCATACCAAATTAAGCCTTATTAACACGGTGTAAAGTTCATATTTGTATACGCGACTGCGAGCAAGCGTTACATACGAATATGAACATTATCGTTATAGCAATAATGTTCATATTCGTAGGAGACGCTTATTTTATTTAGCGAAGTAGTAGTGATCTTTGAATCTTTCCCTTCCCAGAGTCCACAGCTTAACTTGGTTAAATTAATCGCAACATTCGCAGTCATTATCGGCCATACAAAACCACAAATTATACACAGGGTGTCTCAAACGTACCTTGTGGTCCAAAGGCAAATGAGGTAAAGCGAAGGGGTCCACCTATCATTAAAAAAATTAAAGGCTGGGATATTTTGAACAGTTCAGAAAATTTCGCTATTATTATTTTCAAGAAACTTTACACTTCCATTTGGATTTTTCGACCCTGTGAACATAATTTTCGACGTAACGACTTCAAATCTGTCCGGAAGATTCCTTACCTGGCAAGGTATCTTTCAGCCAGATTTGAACTAAAAATGTGAAAAAAAAAAATGAACTGTTCAGAATATCCCAGGTTTTATTTTTTTAATGATAGGTGGACCCCTTCGCTTTACCTCATTTGCCTTTGGAGCACTTGTATAAGAAAACGCTACTTCCCTGTTCTTGAAAATATTAACAAAGCATTGTTTTTTAGGCATCCTCTCCATCGTAGCTGTAGCTTCAAGCTATAACTCAGATCTATGCACCAAGGAATACGACCGAAGCAAATGCAGGTACACCATGTTCTGCACGAACTTCATCAACAGCAACACAGGATGGGAAAACTACCAACATAATTCTTACAACTCACCACACCATGGAATAGTGGATGAAGAGACTTGTTCTATACATCTCAATTATGCTGGATACAGAATGGACCCCATATTCCTGGTTATCAAAAATCCATTAACAGATATAGCTGGCGCTATCCCTGTTTATAAATCTAACCCTTACGGCGGCGGCCGGCAACTCGAGCTATTACAAATCATATATTCATTAGACCTAAGTGACAACGATTATGAAGAAACACCACCCATAAAAGCCATGCAGAATCTAGCCATACTAAATATATCGAGAAATCACCTGAAAACAGCCGTTTTATCCAATCAGAACGAATTAAACATGTTGAATGAACTAGATTTATCGTACAATACTATCAGTGATATCAATGTTAATAGTTATGAGCACCCTTACACCACGTTGAAGAAAATAAACATGTCTCATAATTACTTGGTTAAAATACCCGATGCTGTTTTTGATAAAATCGATGATCTTCAAACTTTAGATTTGTCAAACAACTACATTGAAGGCTTGAGTCAATTTACTTTCGAAGGCACCAGGAGCCTGTTGCATCTCAATCTGTCCAACAACAGACTGACCGATATCAATTCTTCTCTCTTCAGATTTAGTGAACTAAAAACTTTAAGCTTAAGCGGCAACAGACTAAAAGAAATAAAAGTTAGCGATATTGACAAGTTGCACAAACTTGAATCTCTGGATTTGAGTTCAAACTCTATCAAGACCATTGATAACGTGTTTCAAAATATGGCTTTCCTGTATAGTTTAGATTTAAGTAACAATGTGCTGGAAGCCGTGAGTAAAGACACGGTTGCAAATTTAATGTCCTTAACGAGTATTAATCTCTCAAGAAACAAATTAAGGTCTCTGCCCAAAGACTTGTTCAAAAATAAAACGATTCATAATTTTTCTGTACGTGATAATTTCATAGAAGGTTCATTAACTAGAGGCACGTTTGAAGGTATCAATGTCCCAGTTTTGATTTTAAGTTTCCAATTACTAACGGCTGTTGAAGATTATGCTTTCAACGGTCTGACCACACTTGATACATTGTTTCTTAACAATAACGGGATTTATTCATTATCAACCATGTGTTTTAAGACATTAACAGGTTTGAAAGTGCTAGACTTATCTAACAACAAAATTACTAGCATAGACTTCGACAAGGCAGATCTGACTAATCTCCGGTCATTGTTTTTGAGGAATAATCGATTGGCGCAAATAAAACGTGAACACTTTCAGGATTTAAATAGTCTAGAATATTTGGATTTATCAGGAAACTCCATCTCCCAATTGGAACCGAACTCTTTTAAATCGTTAAGAAGTTTGATAAACCTGGAAATATCTAACAATCCTTTATCTGGAACTTTGAAAACTGACACATTTGATGGTCTGGTCTCATTACCTACCCTTGATATCTCTCGTAACTTATTGACTATTGTGCAAAACGCATCTTTTAACAATATGAACGAATTAAAAGATCTGAATATGTCTCGAAGTAAAATAAAAGAGTTACAGTTTAATGTTTTTGTTCATACCGGATATATAGAAACGCTTGATTTGTCCTATAACGAACTGGAAGACTTCTTTGTAAACATGACAGAATTAGTTGGATTGAGCAATTTAATTTTAAATAATAATCTCATAAAAACAATTTCTTCTACATCGCTAAATGGGCTGTCTCGCTTGACTAACATTAATTTGGCACATAATTTGGTAGAAAATATTGAAAATGACTCATTTGTCAGTTTAATTGATTTACGTTCCTTAGATCTGTCATATAATGAAAAGCTTGGTTTCACGCAAGACTTATTAAAAAAGACCGGAAACTTACATACTCTGAACTTATCCGGTATCAAAACTGATATTTATTTTGAAAAAAATGAGGGCACAACCATTTCTGAAGTCGCAATTTCGGATGCAGGCCTTCATAACATTAGTGCACTAAACCTCAGCGCCTTAACACATTTAACAAATTTAGTTTTAAGGAATAATAGTGTTTCTCGAATAGAAATTGGAGCTTTCTCAGGTGTCGATAAACTTCTCCATTTAGACTTAAGTTTCAACAGAATATCTTTCATTCAACCGGGAGCATTTAAAGACAACGAGCTGTTGTTATCTTTAAACATTTCTCATAATTCTTTATCGAATATTGGTTACGGAATTTTCCGTGGTCTAATTTATTTGAGTACTCTCGATATGTCATTCAATAACATCAAAGACTTGCAAAATGAAAGATTTTATGAAGTGAAAAGTTTATCGCAGTTAATAGTAGACAATAACAAAATTGTCGAAATAAACGCTGAAGAATTTGCAGGAACAAGTTTATCCAAGTTGAGTATAGGCGAAAATCCTTTATCGTGTCGCATTTTAGTTAAACTCAAGAAACAAGGCATTCCTTTTGAAATAACAGCAATTAAAATAGATGAGCATAATGGTGAGAATATTGACGGAGTTACGTGTAATAAAGATCAAGAAAGACCAATTCTTGAACCAACTGCGACCGTTAATAATGTTCGTGAAAAGAACGAGATACTAGTGGACATGAGAAATATCTTATATAATATGAGTAAAAAGGACATCGTGCAAGACAGTAATGATAAATATTTGAAAAATATCACGAGTGTAATTGAAAAATCTAACATTATCAATGAGGAAAATCTATCAAATCTTGCCAACTTAACATCCAGAGTCATAGCTTTAAATAACGACACTAATACGTTGCTTAAGAAAATCCTAAATTCATTACATGAAAATGTCGTCGCTACCACCACTGCGGTTCCACTAGTTACTGCTAATAATACTGCAGATTTAATTCCATATATAAATAAAATAAAAAAAGAATTGGAAAAAACTATAGTAAATGAAAAGCAAAACGTTATACATGAATTGGAAACTAAATTCTCTTTGATGCATTATCAGACGGAATCGTTTCCCACGAGCCCTAGTAATGAGAGATTGGTGTCAAATACTGAAGGGACGAAATCGGTATTTACAGAAACGTGTGTGGCTTTAATATTGTTGATATTAGTTTGTTTAAGTTTATACAAATTCTATAAATCCAGGATGTTTATTAGGAAGCGAAATATGTCTTACAGCACTCGTGAGTTGCCCGATGCAATGGAAAACTCTAATTTGTAAACGTTGTATTGCTAAAATAATTATGGAAAGTGATTAGTGCAGTCTGTAGCGGACCGACTAAACTAACAGTTTCGCTGTCTTTTTGCCAGGAGTATGATAGCAACTTGCACAATAGTACGTATTATACGTACGTATATATTATATCTACAGAAAATAATTCGCTTCAGGAATAATTGTGTGGGTTCGGCAATACGAACGCGCGATAAAGAGCTGTTACAATTACAACCACGGAAGTACTTGCCAATTTTACATATCCACCACCCTCAGTTGACTGGTAGAGAATGCCTGAGGCATTAAGTCCGCCTTTGTACCTTTTTTGAGTGCGAAAAATTTAAATAAGTAATAAACTTTATGCGATTCCGAAAACCTTTTCAGATAGGCAGTCCTCCATGTCAAATTCTGGTAGCTGCATTCGGTTAGACTGGAAGCCAACTCCAAAATAGTCGGCAGTGATGGATTAAGTCCATTCGAAGTACTTGCATACTTTCGTGCCAGTTACTGGCATGTGTATTCCTGGCTTTTTTCTGACAGGTCAAGGATGAAAGAGATCTGTCTAACTTTTAGCTTTTTTTATTCCACAGTCTATAATTTCTCCAAGTTGTTCAAGAAGTCTAAATTTCATAATAATAATATTATATAATTTTTGATAAAACCGTAATAACTTTTAAGTCATTGTATGTTTTGAGTCATTGACCTTGTATAATATGTTTAACTAAGTACATACATAAATTCACCACTTCTACACATGGGGGTAGGCAGAAACTACAGAACGCCACCTGCTACGATCCTTACATACTTCTTTCGCTAAGTTTACGTTCATATTATTTTTAACTTGGTATGTATTTTATAAGAAATCTACTATTTCTATTATAACGTTTATTTGAATAAATGCTAGGAAATGCTACTCAAATAATCTGATTACACTTAGATTCATTATATCCAACATTGTATAAATATTTTAAAAGAGGTAGGTTTATACACACCAATAATTGGCAATAATTCAAGGTCGTAATTTTAAATTATTTTCTATTTTCACTTTTTTTCCAAAAAGTTGTTATGTCAAAACCTTTGGATAAGGATAAATTAACCTTTAAAATAATTTAAAATTGCATTTAACCTTTAATTATCGGTGTGGTTACCTATCCCTTTTAAAATATATAAACAATGTAAAGGTAATAAATAACTTAAAATAATTTAAAATTGTATCAAACCATTGGTTTTATTTTTGTTTTTCCCTATTGGTTGTAAAGATTTTGCGTTTTTTTTTTGTAATATGTACTTTATTGATTTATTATCAAAACCAAATTTTATGGCGGGTCATTTTACACCCTGTATGATGTCAATTGGTCTCTTTTGCAACATTAGATCTCTTTAAAAAATGTTTACGAATGTTATTTTGTACATTATTGACTAGATTATCAAAATAGGTGTTTTACGTTTTCGTAAATAAATGGTCTAACTTAACCATAACATTTGTTTTATTTCTTGGTAGGTACCTGAATTCCTAACCTAACACATACAAATCTTTTCATCCAAAACTTATCTAGTAGGTACAACGGTACAAGCATGTTTTGGCGCGTAACCGAAATCGAAACTAACGGTTCTTTTCTAATCTTGTTTACCAACAACACCCCCCTGTCAATGTCATTCAGGCGCCAAAAGATCCTTGTACCACTTTACATAATTATACAGGGTGAAAAAAATCAATGGATGAAGGGAAACCGCTTTAAATCCTTAAGATAGATCATTTTACTTAATGGTACTCCCACACTGACTGTTATAAATGTTAACAAACATTTTCTAACACTAATAATAGGTACATTTACCATACATTTCAAATGTTTACTAATTTTAGTAAACATCTTTTAACGGCAGTGTGGGAGCACCATTAAGGAAACATTCCTCTATTTTTTTAAATAAATAAAACTGCATTCACAGATTTCTTGACAAGCTTACCTAAACCGGGAATCGAACCAGCTAGAAATTCAAAAAAATTGCACTCCCTATTTTATTCTACTAGTCCATATAGTCAACGTTGAAGATAGAATTTCTCCAAGAAACATTAGGTTACTCGTCTGTCATACAAGATATGCATGAAATCAAATATTTAGTACACAAGGGCTTTAATCAACATTACCTAGATTAGAACTGTTCACTTTCAACAAGTAAAATACCTGTTATAATTTTCTTATAACTCTAACATCCAAAGACATTCTATGAAGTACATGGTTGCTAATTTATCTCTAAGTACCTTGTTGAAGACTTAGATAAGAAAATCGTTTAAGTGGTAATAATAATTCTATGCACATTTCCTTCTGACGAGGCGTTCTGACGAAAAGTTTAAAAATAGAACTTTTAACTTTATTTGCGAACAAGAAATTACAGGGCTAACCATTAAAAAAAATCTTTCCTGTCTTTCATATTAAAATTGATGATAAAATAAAATTAATGTAGATTTCATGATCTTTTTTGTTTCTAAGACCACATGTTTATTACAGTGATGAGTGAGTGTTTATTTTTTTAATTTTTAGCTGGTTCGATTCCCGGTTTAGGTAAGCTTGTCGAGAAATCTGTGAATACAGTTTTATTTCTTTTTTTAAATAAACGAATGTTTCCTTTAACTAATTATCTATCTTATGGATTTAAAATGGTTTCCCTTCAGGGCCAATTGTTTTTTCCACCCTGTATAATAATAAAATCCACATTTGACACCTAAAAAGTATTTATTTTTAATTATTATCTCTTTTAGGTTGTATGTATATCTTTACACATTCCTGTAATAATTTTATTCAGAATATTACATAGCCTATAATGTTCTCACTGCTGTGGCAGAGGCCTCCTTTCTGTGAGAGGGCCGTCATCCACCACGCGGGCCCAGTCTGGGTAGACGTCACATATCTTCGAATTTTCGGTTCTAGAACATGGCCTCACGATGTTTTTCTTCATCGTTTCGAGAGCAGTGATGAAATAATTTACACAAAGTAAAGCGCCTGTCAGGGTTCGAACCTACGATCTACATCTCGTAAGTCGCGGCCGTTACCATTGGCTCACCACTGCTCTCTTATTGTTTATTAAAATTTCTACCAAATAAAATATTTTTTATTACTACAAAATATAATTATTTTTTATTACTAGCAACACCGACAAGGGGAATTCCCCGATTGTCAGTGAAGTTGTTTTATCAGCATGTTGACCAGTATTGCGTGGGTCGTAGATTATTTGCTTACCTAGTACAATGGATAATATTGTTTACACTTTAAAAATATACTTTTAAAATGACTAAGTAATTCATTGGCAGAAGTGACATAGTTTTATATACTTAAGAAAGCAGTTTATTTTGCATTTTATTTAAACTTGTCCACGAGGTAATTTAAGTAATGTAATCTTTTGTTATTTTGAGATGCCACACAGATCTTAAAAAAAATCTAGCGATCTTATTGCGTAACACCGTTTCGTAAACGATTAAGACTAATCTGTAATCTGTAGGTAGGTACTTATAACTGGTACCTACTTCCCCATTTACCTAACAAAAACCTCTTTTAATACAAAACTAGTGACGCAAATCAAGAAAATAGGGACAAATAAAAAAGCCATCGATGGATATCCACTATAAGGGTTCACCGTAGCAATTAAAGGACCTCAATGCCCTCGGGACATGTATTCTCTGTAACAATGGAGTCCTTTTTTTTTTTTTTTTACTCTGCCGTTCTTTTTAGGGTTCCGTACCCAAACGGTGCCAACGGGACCCTATTGCTATGGCTACGCTGTCCGTCCGTCCGTCTGTCACAGCGCTGTGTTTTTTGAACCGTAATAGATAAAAACTTTTAACTCTCACAGTGTGTACTGCTGTGTACAACTTGTTTTAACTAAAGTATTAAAAAAGAATATGTACAGTTAACAAAGCTATTTGGTATACAGGCAGCTAACTTTAAACTACTTTAAAAAATGTTGTGAGAATGCTGGGTAGTCAATTCTTTTACTCGCTTTAAGTACCTGTGCCATATGCTTAAAAAGTGATTACGCAAACAATAAAAATGAATATTGGCAATGTAGTGGAGGGATGAATAATTTTGCCTGTATACCAAATAGATTTGTTGACTGTACCTACCTAATATTAAATATTTTACGGTGGGACGGAACCCTTCGTGTGCGGGTCTGACTTGCAATTGGCCGCTTGTTCTTTTTAACCCTGCTGTTCACTTGCTCTGGCTAACCGCTTGGTATTTGTGTTCGTTGCACCAAACGGACCCGATGGAATAAAGTTTTTGAGAATTCTATTTTATTAGTTTCTGTCCGCAACCTCATCTTCATCTTCATGATTTTATATATCATCTATCATTCGGCAATAGGTACTGAAGCTTATCATTAGTGAAAGAGTTTCCGGAATCGTATCGAAGGTTACCCCTTACATACAAACTCACAAATAAACTCATAAATAATTATAATATAAATGTAATATAATAAATATAATTATTTCGTTTATTATTTTTCCATAAAAATACATTTTTAAATACCTATTTGTTTAAAAAATATTAAAAAAACATTTAAAAATAAAGTTTTCCATCGGTGGGTGTCGGGAACAGGGTCCAAGCTACTGGTGGTTAGGGCTCCAGAGACAGGAACTTCTTAATAATAAATATTATTATTATTACCAGCTTCTGCTTGCGACTTCGTTCGCGTGGAAGTCATAAGAAACACAATATAAAAAAAATCAATGAAAAATCCAAGAGTACACGCCTCACAGACAGAAATATATTGAGGAAAAAATTTAAGAAAAAAAAAAAACACATCTCTTTAATTACCTTTTGAACGGTTTACAGCTAATTAAAAAAAAACAATAGAAGCCCTATTGTTTTTTACCCGAAGGATGAAAGAAAACTTAAAGAAGAAGATTAATACATTGTATGTGACGATGTGAATCTATAAATTAGCAATCTATAACCTAAGTTATAAATAAGTAAGGGATACATTTATGTAGCATGTACATTGGACTAGCTTAGTTAGTCCCACTAAGCTACTCCAATGTACCCCAAGCAACAAACTATTTTATTTTTCAACTATTTTTTATTTTTTGAAATTAATGTTGACTTTTTTTAAATTGATTTACATTACATAATTATACCTATGTGAGGCCTATGGGTCTTATCTATTTTTTTTTTTCATTTTCTCAGATAGTTTAAAGCTTAAAAATTGATTATCGTCACAGTTTGAGTCCACTCAATCTGTGTGGTTCTTTCCTCAAAATACCATTTCAGACACTAATCTGCATGGTCTTCACATGATCTGACCAATATTATGTCTGGACTTTAAAAGAGACTGTGACCTCTGAGTTTCTTTCGGCATTTCTTCTGAGAGTAGATTAGATACGAAACGCCGACGTCAACTAGTTTCTTTTTAGAATATTAATGACGTGTAACAGTGTTTGTACGAACCTATATCTACAGAAAATAAAATCATTTCATTTTATTCCAACCGTGACCAGAAACAGACACAGTTCCCAACGGAAAGCACTTTTCACACGTAATTTTTTAATAATTTTTTTTGTTATACATTAAGAAGGTATATCTATTTGTAAATATATAATTAAATCTTTTAATGTGGAGTCTCTAGTTTTTAAAACTTTCCCGTTAATAAGGATTCCATGTTTAATTGAGAGTATAGAAACTATTCAGTCCACATATCGAGCATAGTGCACTTTCACACGCTGACGTCTCGTACATACTGGTGCGATATCGCGCCAGTGTATACGAGCCTTGAAGCATTGTGAGGCGTGCAATAACAACCACATTTTTATAAAACTGCCTCGGCCCGGCCCCACCACATCACCCGCTCACGCTATTTCTTCGTTTTCGCTTAGCGTTATTTTTGTCTTTTTTCTATTTGCTCGGTTCCTAAGGGCCTTAGCGTGATATTAAATAGCCTTTAACGCTCAAGATTTGGGCTTTCAAATGCAAAAAGAATTTTTCGAATCCGACTGGTAGTTCCAGATTAAAACGTTACGCGTTAAAAAAAAACTCTTCGTCTTTACTATATTAGTCAATATCAATCTGCCTTTCATTCTGCCGAGCCTTTTCCCCAACTATTTTGGGGTTAGTTTCCAGTCTAATCGGATGCAGCTGAATACCAGTATTTTCCAAGGAGCGACCTATCTGACCTCCACAACCCAGTAACTGGGTAATATGAAACCCCTTGGTAAGACTGGTTGTTAGACTTTCGGGCTTCTGACGACCCCGTAACGACTGTCAAAGATACACTAATGACAACCGAAACCAACTGTTTATTGTGCTTTCCGAGGCCCGGAGGAGTCTCGGTATGTAATGATGGTCACCCATCTACGGACCAACTCCGGCAAGCTTAGCTTAACCTGATCGATCGATCCATGCCATTATTATTACTTAGCCACGAGCTCCTAATATTATTAGTACCTATAGTTATTGGTTATTATTATGAATTATAAGTAGGTACACAATGTAAGATACAGTAAAATGTATGAAAATGTTCCGCAAATGCAATTTGAAGAGGCGCTCGGGAAATGTAATAAGAACATCGTGAATACTTGATTTACTTCGACACTTGACTCGTTAAGAAAAGCGGGCCGATAGTGTAAGTAAGGTGACTGTAAATATTTAAAATTGAAAACTGAGGTTTATGTCTTGAAATATAGATAGAATTTAGTGTTACAGGAAGCGCTTCTTCAGTTGGTGTTAGGTAAGCGTTATTGAATCTTTTGGTAACGTGCGATTTTTGTTTTCTGCCGTGACGATAATTATTATCGTGGACGGCCCATGTTTCTAAAATGAATGGAAATGCGTACACGTTATAACGTTATAATAGTGGAAGGATATTCAAAAGCATCTTCATACCCTACTCTTCGTACCCTAATTGCGTAGGTAACATGTTTTCAATCACAATCTGAGGATTTTGAAGGATATTGCTAATCCATTGCTTCATAGGCTTGAAAAAATGACCTGCTCAGCAACGTAAAAAACGCAATAAACGTGACTCTAACTACTGTCAAAATGAATGACATTGCGATCAATTGTCATTTTATGTGCGTTACGCAATTACCCCGCTGGGCTTATGAAGTACTTCAACAATAAAATAATACTGTATTTTATTTATATTGAATTTGGAGACAAAATATCCAGCTACTCTGTTAGAGATTACAATAAATTACGTACTAAATAACTCTACCATTCTTTATTTAAAAAAATATAATTAATAAATAAAAATATAAATAATAAATACTTATACTTAACTTTAATAAGGATGTAACTTTAATAATAAAGGATGGTAAAAAAAAAAAATTTTTTTTCGTGTCCGTAACTATTTTCCTGTGTGTACACTGTACATAAAAAAAAAATTAATATACTTCGTCATCTAACAGCATGTTGCACCTACTATAGGACAATTTTTCCTTTTCTTTACAATTTTTATTTTGTTTAAATCAAAGTGATATCTGATCGAAAATGTCGGTCGTTTTTCAAGTTGTAATTATTATTAATATTGCGGTCACTTTGATGACAAGCAACGTGCTGAAAGTTTACATTTTTTACGATTAGTATCGACTCCTGCAGATAATTTGGTTTTTCTGAATAAATTCTATCGAATCATAAAAATAAAAGGATTCAATTCTCAGGTCGGCGAAAGTTTTATTGGGGGTTTTCTTTCAGGAATTTCTCAGTAGTCCGGTTGATGGTAAAAGGCCCCAATGAGACTTGACACATAAGTAGCAAAATGAAGGTGAACTGGACACCCACACAGAACACCTCTGCGTTAGGCAGAGGTGTTCTGTGTGGGTGTCCAGTTCCTTCGGGGAATACAGGCGTGATGTTGTGTGTGTCGAGTGAATTATATTTTTGTATGCACATGTTTGTAACAACGGCGTGCGTGTATGACCAGATGTTATATACGTTCACGAGGCAAAAGGAGTTTGTAAAGGATCGTAGCAGGTGGCGTTCTGTAGTTTCTGCCTAGCCCCATAGGAAAAAGGCGTGAGTTTATGTATGTATGTATGTGTTTATAACAAATAAACCTATTTTTCTTTCTTTCTTTCTAAAATAAAATGTCTTGTGCCCTCCTCCGGCTTTAAAAAGTTCCTAAACCTCGGGCTTAATAAAGATCAATAATATATAACTTTAAAATGGATGGCTTTTAAACTTATTTGTAACCGGAACGTTCACAAAAGAGCTTTAAACGGCATGGTGTTTGTCTTTATTTATATTTAATTAAGTTTAAAGCTTGACTAAAACAATTTCAACATTGATTTCACGGGGTTAAGCGTTTTGTGTTTCGTGTTTGGCTATGAGACGAGCGAGTATTCAACTACTTGTTTACATTTATTGGCTTTAACATAACTACTTACTTACTTTACTACATAACTGGCGAAATGTGTGGGTGTGCATCATGCTGAGTGGAAGCCTTCTTGTCACAGTATATGTCTGTTTTATGCTCGTAATGTAGATCTGGGCCTAAGTCTACTAATTTATAAACGTTACAATGGTCTCTCAATGGAGAGTTTTTGACAGATTTGCCATACAAAAACTGTCAAAAACTCACCATTGAGAGAGCATTGTAACGTTTCTTAGGCCCCTGATATTTTGTTTAATTTTTCTGAGTAACCATTTTTCTGTATGCGCGTATTTCTGTGTCAACTAAACCTATTTTTGTTTTTCTTTCTTTACTATAGGTAAACCTCTGCTCAACCCTTCGGGGAAACAAGGCGTCTTGTTATGTTATGTTATTTACAGGCTTTAGTGCAGTTCGACAATTAAATCTTGTAATCGAATTTTAACTCACTTCTGGCTATCCAATCAAATTGAAACTGTGTACACACGCAAGTTCCGTTCCAATTACCTATATATGGCAGCCAGGGTCACTGCCGATCGAGGGCACTCTTTAACACTAATAGATGGTATTTATTTATTAGTGAGAGTACACTATTGCATTATAATTTGTACATTGCTAACGTACGCCTCATTAGACTTAACTTTGCAAGGGACGAATTATTATAAATCGATATCAATCGTATTCAAATGTAGCATGAATGCTAGCTACTAGGTACCTAAAACTTTTCAATTAAAAAGTTTCTAATAACTACAACGTGTTTTTTTTGATATCCCATAACTCTAGGGTTATATTCTATAAGTAAAAATAATACAAAAAGTCCTAGAATATGCGGTTCAAAAACGCATAGTTTCGAAGATACCATAACAATTACTCTCGATGTGTGTATTTGAGTTTCATTGATAAGTAAATCATTTTCATTCAAACCAATCATTCATATATTTTAAAGGTAAGAAAATGCGACGTTGTCATATTTCACTTAGTTAGGGTGTTTTACATTAATAATCGTGACTTTGTCGTATTATTTTGTATGAAAAATGAAAAAAACAAAATGATGGTTGAAAAATAATTCTTAAGCCACTTGATTCTTTGATATGATCTCATTCATACCCAAGAGTTATGAGATATCAAAAAAAATACCTTGTATATGTTGATCCCATTTTCAGTTGAAACTGGAACTGGAAATTCCCTGATATCGCCGTTTTAGTAGCCTCAATCTTAATTCAATTCACTCCGGCATAACTCGATCCTGAATTTTAGGGCAAGGGAACATACAATAATATGTAGCATCACGCTATAGCTAACTGTAACTGGGTGGAGCGGGCCGATTTCTCGCTTATGCTAGGTTTGGTTATGGTAGGTGGCCGATCTTTTAGCGCAGGTTCAAGACTCAAGTGCGTCACATTTTCGTAAACGATTAAGACTAATCTGTTTCATTTTGACAGTTCAACAACATTCATTACGTTGTTGAGCAGACTTTTTTTTCGAACTTATGTAGCAATGGATTAGCAATCCGTTTCAAAACAATTCAGATTGTGATTGATCGTGTATTACGCAATTAGGGTGCGGGTCTGAACTGTCCTTTGAACACCTTATCCTAATAGGTATGAAAAATAAGTTGGCCAAGCCTATTTTCGTTTCTAGTGTAACTATATATGGGATATGTTTTGGTGTATTACGTAACGGATTAAGGCTGACTATCCACTGGAGCAGAGAGATGAGGAGCGGAGCGGAGCTGTGCCAATATTAACCAATGGAATTGCATAAAATCTCCGCTCCGCTTCAGTGGACAGGACGTGTTGCCACGCCGACCTGTCCATCTCGAAAGCCGAGCCAAGCCGAGCTGGACCTAGTAGTAATTCTATATAAGTTGTCGGGCGGTGTGGCTCACTCTGCGTCCGGCGCTCGACGTTCATGACAAGTCAATCGTCATCCTGAGGACGCCTCGTTGAGAGGTGAAACCCGTGTCGATTTCTTACAGGGTTTTTTATGATTCATTAGGAATAGTTAAGCGGAATAGATTACTAAATATATCTACGTCTATTGTATTTTATAATTGAGTAGGTTTAACATCAGATAGGAATATTTATCTTTATTGCTCTAGTCCATCCAAAGTAATATACTTATCTTCGTGCGAAAATGATTAACCGCGACTTTTCTAATCTTCTAGCAACTGAACCACCAGCAGGCGCGGATCCAGCCCTCAAAAAAGGTTGTGGTCACAGCCACCAGAAAACCGGCCAAGTGCGAGTCGGAGTACGAGCTCGCTCATGATCGTTATAGTGCATTTCTGAAAAGGAGATGCTTACAAAATATATGACGCCCTGACCAAGTATTTGTACAGTGTATAGTTCCACGTGGGCAAAGCCGTGGGGCGAACCCTAGTAAATTAACAAACCTGTAAAATGTTACTTTGTTCGCTCCCGAAAGTTACAAAAGTAAATGAATGTTTGTTTGCAGATCACAGTGTCACATTATTTTAGACGCTAAACTACTGAGCCGATTATGACGAAATTTTTACAATTTCAAAGGATATCAAATTAAATCTCGACTCTGGTATGGATATAATATCATCAGCCTATCGACCTCAATAGACCGTGAGAGTGTGACGTCACAAGTCTATTAGGGTTGTGGGCATGCCCATCGTGCCCATAACGGTGGATCTGCGCTTGACCAACAGAGCCGTCAAAATCGCACTGTGGTACAAATAACCACCTAATAATTTTCATGTAAATGTAAAAAGGCCCGCCCCATCTTTTGTCAGAACATAACTACTAATGCGAGGCTATCGGAAATCATTAGGTAGTTAATGAAACGGGTAAATTTGGGACCAAACTTGCTACCTAATGCCCCACTGTAATGGCGGTTTAAGTGCTTTCGCTTTGGATCTACGAATGTCTTTGGATACGCCATCTTATCTCATAGCTTCGTAAAATGCTCTGGTAATTTAGTCAACTAGCTTCTGATCGCGTGAAATATCGGACAAAAAAATGTTTCTGCGACTCCATCGCATCCATCGCCCGCCTGCGCGATTACTTCGTTTTCACTTAGCATTCTTTCAGACTTTTTTTATTTTTGCTCGGTTCCTAAGGGTAGTAGCATGATGTTACATAGCCTATAACCTTCCTCAAGAATTGGGCTATCGAATAATTTTTCAAATCCTAGTGGTAGTTTCGGAGTTTATCCCCTACATACAAACAAACAAACTACCTCTTTATAATAAAATAAGCAGTGCATTAAAACTACTTTTAAACAGTTTTGGGGGTGTGATGAGCGGTCATTCATTGAGAAATGAAATGAAATTGTTTATTCTATAAATAGGATATCGGAATCACTTTTACACGTCATATTAAAAAATATTAGAGCTAAGCTAGATGAGGTCGGCGTTTCCTATCTGACTACTCTGAGAATCGAAACAAACTCAGAGGTCACAGTCTCTTTTAAAGTCCAGACATATTCTTGGTCAGGCCATATGAGGATCATGCATTAGGATATACATGGTCTTCACATGATTTGACCAAGATTATGTCTACACTTTATAAGAGATTGTGATCTCTGAGTTTGTTTCGGCCTTTCTTTTCATAGTAAGTAAGGAAACGCCGACCTCATCTAGTTACAAAGTACAGAAAATAAATAATTCATCAATTAGAGGAAAGCTGAATTAATAACTCGTCCCATACACATTTCGCCATTGGAAACTTAGTTTTTCATGAACCAGTCCTTATTTCCTTACCTATCTAAATCTAGCGTCCATTATAGATGTGATAAAGTACAAAAAAATGGCAGACCTATTCATGACTTATCTCCAAGTCATAACACATGAACTCAGGACCTCATGCTCAGCAGTAGCGCTTTCGACCACTAGACCAACGAGTCATATCATCGTTACTAATATTAGGTACCTACTAACATTTCATAGATCTAGTCTAGCACTCTAGACTTAGCTAAGTGATCGGCCACATAAACAGCAAATGGTGAAACTACGGGACATATATGTTACAGTTAAAACCCGTTTTCCGTCAGAACGCGTTTTCCCTAGTTAGAACTAGTTTTTAAAGAATTAGACAGGAATTTATTAAACTTATGAAGCAATGGATTAGAAATGGAACTTTCGGATTGTGATTGAAACTGTGTTAAGTAATTAGGGTGTTGTATAAGCTGGCCTCTTCTTCTATTGAAACTCTGTACCACGTTAGGCCAGCTCAAGGTCATAGAGTTGCCACAAATGTGCCTACTGTAGTTTCTACGTAAATCTGGGACATAACTTACTAGTGGTAAGAGGAGTTTTCCGACAAAAACCCACAAAAGAAAAAGAGACAAAATGTCAAAGATTAATCACACTAATAAATTCCTGCTTACACGAAACCCTCAAGGACATGAAAGCAATACTTTACGTAATTCAGCCATTATTTAGTCGAAACAAAGTTTGTTTAGCCAAAAAAATTGCGGAGTCCATACATATTTTGTCCTCCAAGTTTTCGAAGATGTTTTCTTTGTCCCCGCCCCACTGTTTGCAGAGGGACCTTTTTCCTGCATAATGACTGTCAATAATTGTACCTACCTATTCCTTCTATGAGGAACCCGAACGAATTAACTTAAGTATTCATGGTAACCATCATTTTTGGCACATTAAGACAAAGTCGGGGGTTTGCTCATGAATACAATTTTTATTCAGTTTGTGTTTGAAATGATTTCTTTTTAACTTTCTGAGTCTTTCTGAGTATTAATGAATACTTTGTGTTATTACCGTTGGGAGTCTGCGTTTCGTATCAGGCTTATCCCAGGTGCCAGATTATCAATGAATAATTATGAAAGAAGATTAAAAATTTCTGCAAAAAAAAAAAAAATTGACAGAATTCACCGACGAACGTGCAATGTGCAATATTTATTTATATTTCCATTCATGGTATAAAAAGCTTGATATTACACTAAAAAATCTGCCTAGCCTTTTCCCAACTATGTCGGGGTCGAACAGAAATACCTATAACGTGAAAAAGGGCGCTCATGTTTTCATTATAAATATCGATATTTGTGTTGAAACTTGAATGCAAAATAATGGTAAGCGAACAACCGAGTGCTACCGCATTGTTCGCAGCACCGGACATGCTTTATCAGCCTTAAAAATAACTAAGTTACAAATTATGTTTGTGTTTCATATAAAAGAGCACACTATTATTTCTAGAGAATGGTGCCGATTCCCTTGTTCACAAACTAAACTAAATTTAAGTTCAGTGCATCTTTTTCTTTCTATTTCATTAAGAAAAGGACAGAAGAAAAATTTTAGTTTAGTCCTGTCAAATTAATCAGCGCCTGACGTAAATTGACGTAATTTTAGTAGGCAAGTTTTTAATCACGTCTAAACTTGTATGGAATAGTGACAGGCGCTGATTAATTTGACAGGACTAAACTAAAATTTATTTTCACTTCAAACGTCCGTTTCTGTCGCGGTCAGGATGTGAAGTCGTTTGGCACGTGCTTAGTTTACATCTGTTTTTTAAGGTGTAAACAAAGTATGTCCCAAAACATTTAAATTAAATTGTTTTTGTGTTTTATTCAAGCAGAAACCGCACCCACCTTAGTAAGAATCCAAGCAGTTTGCCAAAATTATATTTATTTACATGCCTTTTGAGGTCATTTCCGGCGCGCGTTTCGAGTTTGCGTTCCGTTCCGCACAAAAATCATAACATAAATAATGAATTGTAAAATAAGCAATACATATTTAAATTAAGTTTTTAATTACGTGCATATTCCCTATTTGTTTAAACTATCCATCTTATAACTACAAAACAAATCACTTAATCCAAATCATTCCTTCC
Source organism: Eupsilia transversa (assembly GCA_914767815.1). Taxonomy (NCBI): domain Eukaryota; kingdom Metazoa; phylum Arthropoda; class Insecta; order Lepidoptera; family Noctuidae; genus Eupsilia; species Eupsilia transversa. The sequence goes on from OU611889.1 coordinate 2,493,958, forward strand.
ATCCAACCATTAAGGAAATCTCACCTGGACTGGCACAGCTGCAATACAGACCATTAAAGGCTTGTACCGCTCGAAATGTAAATGCAGTAAGTTGCAGCCGTACAGCAGTCGACATCATTCCTGTCACGTATTCACATGCAACACGGAAGTTCTGCAAGAACCCCCTGGGTGGCTGCACGTTGGAAATTAACAAACTTTGTAGGTACTACAAAAATGTGTTACATTTGCAGATACAAGGTAATTGTTGAGTCACGTTTCCAGTTAATTAGAGAAAGTCGGGGAACACCTGCAGTTTGTGATATTAAATCGTGCTTGTTTTTCATGTTATTGTTTTTTGTTTATTTGTATGACTTTGCGGGTTGGAACCAGGCAAGTTTCTATGCTTTTTTTTAACATAACTTCAAGCCTGCTTTTCCTAAATAGATAGCCATTGTTTCAGGTGTTTTCAGTCAGGTGTTTTCTCAAACATGCTTGGAAATTCGAGTATTCTTTTAACAACCTTCTTCGAGAGACATCGACATTGCTGGTCAAAAACAAGTAGTGAATATGCAGCCGGCAATGATACTATGAAAATCCATATCTGTCCTGTTTAGCGGCCAAATAAATAACTATGAAAACTCAAATATGTTATGTTGTTTAAAAATGGAATGAATTTATTACTTCAACACATGGCAACCAGGAGTCAGATTTTATTTACATTTCGATTTGGCTTGCAAACAGACATGTACTCACGTATCAATCAATGCGTGGTTGCGGCCAAGGTTTGTATAGTAATTTTCTCAAATAAAGCGCGGAAAGTAAAAAAGAAATACTTAAATAAACATATTGGTGCGTGAAAAATTATCGTTGTTCGTCATTGATTTGAAATCTATAATTAATTTACTCAGTTTGAATTTCCGCGCATTATTTGAGAAAAGTACTACGCAAGGTTGGTCGCAACTAGGCATCGATGGACTCATATATGCCTCGGCTTCGTCTCCGCCCACATTTTCACGATCGTCCATCAATGCACCAGTTGCAGGCCGCAACAGTAATGTACTATAATACACCTACTTTTCTCCAGTTATGCTTAAGTCCTATTGCCGTATGGAGAGAGCAGTGCTGTTCTGGACTGGACTGGACTGGACTTTCGAGTTGTAGGTCGTGTGTTCGACCCCGGCAGGCGCTTTACTTTATGTAAATAATTTCATCGCCGTTGCTCTCAAAACGGTGAAAAAAAATATTGTGAGGAAACCGGCATAGTCGGCAGGTTCCATTCCCAGTGGGGGCAAAATTTTCTGCTCGCTTTGGTTGGTGGTAGGGCTTGTCCTAAGTCCGCCTGGCTAGCTACCACCATCTTATCTAAGTCTGTCGCCATAACAACAATGTTAGCAGCATTGTTGTGATTCGGCAGTTACAGGTAAGATGGCAGTTCCTCTGTGGTTGAGGATTCCGGGCGAAGCTCGCTTCCACCGTCGGCCTGATCATCACTTACCATCAGGTGAGATTCAGGCCAAGCGCTTTCCCGTTGTGGTTAAAAAAAAACCTAATTACCTACTATTATAGTATATACATCCTAGGTACAGCTCAAGTTCTTCTAGCGTTCATAAAGTTAACTAATTGTGGCACGAGCTGACATCTAAACCGTAGGGAAACCACTTTGGAACTAAGATGATGTATTAAGCTGAGATGCTGGTAATGATAAGTAAGTTTTGAAAGTTGATATCTACTTTGTATATAATTACTTAGAAAACGGCTTTCTCATTACGCTCTGACAAGACGCAAATGTTCTAAGTAGGCTTGTTTAAAAAAATTATAAGTATGATAATCTTGAACATACTTCCCTGAACTTGGATTTTACCAAAATACAATAGACGTAGATCTACGTCCATTGTATTTTATAATGGATATCCGCCAAGTCACGCCTGAATCAATTAACAATACATATTTGGTTGTTACCAAATATGGTTTTGAAAAAAAAACTCGATACGAATGAACGGGAAACTAATCTTTTACCTTGAATTCTAATCCAAAATATTTTGTATTAAATATCAACATAGGTACGTTGGTATTTTGCCGCAAATAAACTTTTTTTTTCTCAATGTTTTCAGTGCCGCTTTAATGAAACACTATCGATTATTCTTGCTATTTTTTATTGACATGACATCATTATTATTGATCGCTATTATTAATATAAATAATTATTTTAAATGAATAGAATTGTACTTAATCTTAATTTTATAAATTGCATTGTAATATAAATCATGAAATTATTATTAGTATTTTTCATGTTATTGCTAATTACTAAATGTGTACTGCATGCTACAAATGACGTAAATCTAAATATTTGCACGGCTGAAACGCCCAATAAAATGTTAGCTACCTGTATTCTTGCAAATAAAAATATATCATTCATTACATTCATTCATTCATTCAATGAAATTAATTACGAAAGTGATAAGGAAGGGTTTTGCAATGCGTTGGGTTGCGGTGCGGCCAATGTGCTTCGGCCTTCTTGGAAACAATCTGTGATAATTATATGTTAAAGTTCGATATCCACAAAGTCGCGGGCGAAGTGCTATATTAACTTATAGAGCTGCGAACATTATTCATATTTTATTTATTTATTTAACCATTAATGCACACACATATACAGACAAGAAGATAGGAACAGAAAAATACGTACAAAGGCAATGCTTATTTCTAAAGAAAGAAGATTCCTGCAATTCCTAAGTGATGAATGACGCCGTTCACCATTTTTCATGAGGTGAGCTTGTTTGCCAGTCAGCATAAAATATAAACTCATATTTAATTCGAGATATTTTAATGTTGCACTCTAGAGTTATAAACACTGTTCATATTATTAGTTTCACAGCCTAGTCTAGTGTAGCTAACAAAGTTACTCCTAACTTGGGTCCCCCGAGGCCGCTTTGTCTGCACTATGCTACATTGCAGCTAAAACTATGAATTTTGGTTCAAACGAAGTGTTTTAGGGTTCCGTGCCAGAAAGGTGCCATGGGAACCAATTACTAAGCCTCCGCTGCCCGTCCATCTGTCTGTCAGCGGGCTTTATCTCATGAACTGTAATAGGTAGACAGTTGCAATTTTCACATGTAAAAATATAAAATGTCCCCATATCCGTTTTTTTTGTGTTTAAAAAAATAATGATGAAGTGTTAAATATTGTACGGTAGTACGGAACCCTTCGTGTGCGAGGCCGAGTCGCACTTGGCCAGTTTTTATTCGGGCTGAACATGTGAAAATGTGTGAAAAACACTACAAAGTGAAAAATAAATTTAATTTCGGAAGTCGGTGTCTTTGGTTTTGAATTTTCGTTTTTTGCCACTGACTTTCGAAATAAAAGTAATTTTTCACTTTGTAGTGTTTTTTTTTGGAAGTCGGTTGTCTTTTATTTGTAAAAAGTTTTTATTTTTCACTTTTTAGTTGTGGTACCACAACAGAAAAAGTTCGAATATCGACCAGCTATATAAATAACATAGAACATCATTCACATAGGCTAAGTGGGAAAAATACGTATTATTCAAGCTAACTCAAAAAGTACCCAAGCGAAGTTAATAAAATTTATAGGGGACCAACTTCGAGGTATACCTCGTCAATAAAAAAATAACCGTTCAAATCAGACTACTCTGTAAAAAGTCATGCGTGGCCATACATAAAAAAAAACCAAAAACGTGTCGACTTGAGAACCTCCTTCTATTTTTTTCGTCGGTTCGGTACCCACGAGAATTTTCTCAATAAAAACCTTACTATGCTAAACCAGTAACTCTAGTATTCAAAACATGAACTATGTGGAACTAAGATGTGCTGGCAAGACGTGTGGACCTCCGGGGTGCAAGTTTGAGCACACTCCACCGCCATGCGGAAAAGTGGCTGCTATTTCATATTTCTAGAATAATTGAGTAGCTACGGTATTGCATTTTACATAATTTTCCCGTCTTCACGCTTCATTTACACGCTTTATTTTTGTTTTCGCAGAACAAATGGCGAACGGGTTTAGACCGGGATGCAACATTCGCGGGATATACCTAGTATCTAATCTGTACCACTTTTTAATAACAAGAGCTATACATAAAATTACAGATCAATGTTATCTTCCCACTACGTATAGACTTCGTCAATTTTATGACCAACGATAAAAACTTTACAGATCGGTCAACATAAAATGGGAGTTTAACGATTGCGGATAATATCCGCATCGTATCCGAAATTCGTGTTGGATGAAAAAAATAAGTGTCCTATCTGAACCAACTTTATTATGTTTTCTTTAAATTTCTGTGAAAAAAATAAAATGGTGGAATATTTTCGTCAAAATACGCAGGCAGACCTGTTCAGATGAGCCTCATGGAAATGCTAATCTGAATAGGTGAAAGAAAGAATGCCAATTGAAGCAAAAAAAGTATGTAACGATCGTAGCAGGTGGCGTTCGGTAGTTTCTGCCTACCCCCATGGGAAAAATGCGTGAGTTTATGTATGTAGGTATATATCACAATGCAAACTTAACTAAAACTAAACAAACTAAGGTATGGTGTCGAAAAATTCATCCGCATCGCCGTCGACTGGTAATGTTTCTTCTTCTTGAATTACCTTAGATAGCGGTAACCTTAGTAGTAGAAATAACCAAAATTCTTCGATACCTGTGCCGTAATTTATAAAGGTTTTCAGACCCTGCTCAGCAGTGGGTAGAACAACCAATGATGATGATGCTGATGATCAAGTTATCTACAGAGATAGGTGTACTTGATTATACTTAAATTCACCTCGTTTAAGTATACTTAAGTACATGTATCTGGCTTGTTTCAGTTTCCACGATCAAAAAAGCGACGCGCGAGAGTAATCAATGCTTACATGGCAAGTATTAAGTCTTCGAGTAGGCCTGAAAGTTTCAGGGCGGTCACGTGACTAGGCACATTAAGGTAACTATGTACCTACTTTACTAACTTTTGAATTTATACAAGGTGTTTTTTACCCGACTACGGCGAAACAAAAAGGAGGGTTATGATTTTGACAGGTATGTTTGTATTTCATATCCCATAAGTCTAGGGTTATAGGTATTCTACAAGTAAAATTATTACAAAAAGCTTAGAATGTGTGGTCGAAAAGTGAATAGTTTCGAAGATAACATAACAGTATACTCTCGATGTCAGTATCTAAGTGTCTTTTAGACCACATATTCTAGGACTTTTTGTATTATTTTTTCTTACAGAATATAACCCTAGAATTATGGTTTGGTAACAACTAAGGTATATGTATATTTTAGCTATGCATTCTGTAATGGACTGGTTTAACTTATCTGGGTGACCTTGAGCTGACCTATCGCAGTACGGAGTTTCAATAGAATAAAAGGCAAGCTGGTACTTGTTTTTGTGACCACTGACGTGCGGCCTACCGTACTAAACGTGGGTTTAAAAAGGTGCTTGACTTTGGAAGCCACAGGAACGCACTCTTTTTAACAATTTCAAAGTAAGTATTAATAATACTAAATGATACTTACTTGTGAAAGGTCCTTGACCCCATCTTAAGAGGAAGGAAGTTGGGGCTGGTTCGTAACAAGTAAATTGAATTAAGTACCAAGAGATTTTTTTAATCAAACCCTTAAGATGTCTGCCAACCCTTAAAGCTAAATGAGAATCTTCAATCAAATCAAAATACCATTTAATTAAAAAAATATCTTACGAACGAGAAAACTCAAACGTGTTTTTGTCGAAATTCTCGTTTCGATCTAAAAACTAATTTGTTGGACAAAAAGTAAGGCGCGGGCGAGTTTCCCTCAGTCACTTAGTGGACAAAATGGCGCTTTCGCGTTTAGAAAAATTTAATAAGACACCGAATATTTACACTTATCTACGGTGCTATTTTGAAGCACTTTACTTTCTTTCTCTCCCTCGTTTTAGAAGGTGGTAGGGTCGCGGTCCCTTTGAGAGTGGCTCGTTATCGGAGAACCCGTATAAGCCGCAAGATGTACATCCAGCTGATATATTATTCTATAAAAATGTAAAAACATAGGTGAAGTAAGCTTAAAGTGAGCTGTCAATAGTGTCAACCCCTAGCATCAGAAGGCCAATTCTCGGTCTTAAAAATCGTTTACATTCAAGTTGTAATCTGTCAAACTTGACAAAAATTGTGGTAAATTGATTGTATTTTTGACAGATTGCGATTGAGATTAGAATGTGAACGTTCTTAATAATAACGGGAATTGCCCCTCAGGTGGACTGTCAGCTGACTTCAAGCTCACTTCACCTAAGTTTTCACGTTGAGATTTTTACAGCATAAATCGTCAAAAACAGTATTTTTGAAGAGGTACTCTCTGTTAAGATATTAGGTATGTCTTCGTATTTTTTTAATAAAGGGTACGACGCACCTGTTAAGGCTACCCTATAGGGATAAGTGTCTGATCGGTCTGAAGGCCAATTGTATTTTTTAAAACGTTCTCATTCCAATCTGTCCCTCTAAAATCTACCTACATTTTTGATAAGTTGCCATTTACTGAGATGAGTTGCGACTTGAATTTGAATCTTTCTAAAAGTCTCTGAGGGCCTAGTACGAGTTTTTATACGTAGTCGATCGCGTTAACGTAAACTTCAAATTGTACTGAAACGGATTAAGCGCCGTCTAGTGACTTTAATGAGAAACGCAATTATTGACGTAAGTGAACGTTAACGTTAACGCGATCGAATATGTATAAAAACTCGCACTAGGCCCTCTGATTGTTTGCAGTGGGACCTTTACCTAACGTCTAATGGTTTCCGCCCCCCGGTCACGTTCCCAGCACTTCGGGCATGTCTTATTTAATTAAAGAAAAATATAAATTAGAATAAATTTTAATGGCAACATTCTGAAAGGAGCGTCACGTGGGACAATTTTGGCCGCCGTTTTCATTTTTCTTGTAAATATTATTTTTATCGTTACCTACTAATTTTAATTTGGTTAGTGAGTATGCGTTGGTTGAATTATAAATATAAACGTTGGTGGCTTTTATGCGTTTGTTTTAATTAAGTATAAAATGTAAACATATTGGGTTATACCCGACTTCCAAAAAGAAGGAGGTTCTATGTTCGTAGCGTATGTATGTTTTTTTTTAATATGTGTCCATTGATATTTGCCTCAATTGTGGAAGGATAAATAAAAAAAACATTTTGTAGAGAAAGCTTGCGCGTTGGTCCCATATAAATTTTATTAACTTTGCTTGCGTACTTTTTGAGTTAGCTTCAATAATACGTATTTTTCCCACGTAGCCTATGTGGATGATGTTATGATCTTTGTTTAGTTTAAAATTTATTATTATTAAGGCAAACATGGGTAAATTATAAATAAATAAAAATGTTTTATTTTCAGACTTCATAGGTAAAGTAGGTATATATATATTTTTACCCGGCTGTGGCGTAGCCCAAAAGGAGGGTAATGTTTATGTACACAATCTGTGCACATAAACACTGTTTGTTTTTTTTGCATCTCGTATATTTTACTTCTTTTTAGGGTTCCGTAGCCAAATGGCAAAACCGCAACGCTCATTTCGTCATATCCGTCCGTCCGTCCGTCCGCGGATGTGCCTTATTCTCGGAGTCTTTTCTATGATAGGGTTTAGTTTCCGCGCTTAATCCTTCAGGTTGGCCATTGTGCTTGGGCCATGGCGGCTGTCAGTGGTTATTCCAATTAGCCCACCTCCCTCCACACTGATATTTTTCTACACGTAACCGAGGGATGAAAAAAACATTCAATGCACATAAGCGTGTGGGGTATCGTGGATCCCATAATTAAAAAAGATAATGATCTTTTTTTTTCTTTTTTTTTTTTAAAAACGTTGCCCCACACATGGAATTTCCCCTGTATCGTGTTTCTAAAAACATCATCATATCATAGAGTTTTATTTTGTTTTATTTGGGACACGAACAGGAAATACAAACAGTGAATAAAATTATAGGAGCATTTTAAACGGACAAAATTATCATTAATATCCGCCTTAATAAAAAAATAGGTTATCAATTCGACACGTACATAATGTATATTGGAACTGCAATAATATTATATTCACATAATAATATGATAATCTGTTAGGGAATTCAAACATTTTTTTTTTTAGGTCAGCTTGTGATTCATCATTCTAAAACATACTATATAAACATTTGACTTTCCCTATTTATAAACGTGAAATTTATGTAGTGTAAATAATTACATAGGTACTGTAAACAAATGGCTAGGCTGCCTGCATTTCTAAAGATTTATGCAAGACTTTTCACATCTTACGATATTATTACGACACGACTCGACATCGCGGCCTATTACTCGTAGAATTTTTGTCGATTCAATATCGTGAGATTCGAGAAAAAATCTAGATATTCCACTTAAGGTGGATGCTCCAAGGTGGCCCGCGAAATTCAAATTTTCTTGCGTTTTTTGCAATTTGCAGGTCAGTGTCAGGTTGTATGTTGCAAAAAACGCAAGAAAATTTGAATTTCGCGGTCCACCTTGGAGCATCCACCTTAAACCACTGATTTGAACGGCACCTAAAGCTATTCATTCCACTTTCAGTACCTATCCTTGTTAGCTGTAGGTGCCATTCGTGGATCAGTTTTACAAGACTGACCAGACTAGAGTGCTCCTGACTTGATTTTCATCATTGCTATCGGCATCCTTTCCTCTGCCATTCTCCAGGGTTCCGTGCATCTCTGGTCCAGTTGATTCTCGTGACTGTGAGGATGTCGTCACCCCAACGAGTTTTTGGAAGTCCTTGCATTGTGCCTTTGACTTGACGCCTGACAGTCGACGGCACAACAGTGGTAATTTTTTTTAGTAAAAGCTGGCCACTTATACAGGCTGATTTTGAAAACATGCGACTTTTCTGTATAAACGTATAACCCCATTGGACCATTTTGTATAAGAAGATCGTTTCTTTTTTTTGCGAATTCTTATTTGGTCCCATAGTAAAAGTTGTTCATATTGATGAGTAGAACACCCCCTTAAATTTTGTTGCATGTTTTCAAAGTCAGCCTGTATTATTGCAACTCCGTGCGGTCGACTGTACCTACCTTTAATCACCACCCTATTTAATCTTTTATTATTTTTTGAGCTATATGTATCAAAATCGTATAACTATAAAATCGTAAACACTAAAATGCCCCATCAAAGTCAACGTTGGTTAGGTGAAACCTCAGTTTTCCTTACAATTTGCACGCCACGATAAGCACGGCGCACACCTGAGCGATTCAGCGGTATTGGGGAGGAAATAACGCAAGTTTTGTAGGCAGCCTAATTTAATTGAAAGCGGATTAAGGCTCCGTTCACGACCTCGAGCGATGCGACTTGTGTTAAGCGACACGCGTGCGTATCACCTGCTGATATAATCTGTAAAAATCTCACTGTAAAACTTACATAAAGTAAGCTATCATTCCACTATTTCATCGCTTACACTATTATAAGCTCACTTAAGTTTTGAAGGTGAGATTTTTACCGTCCGTCAGGCATGGCATGCTCTAAACAACTTCTTTCATTTGTTTTTCCGCAGTTGCTGTAACAAGACGCGTCTCGCTTGAGCGTGTCGCTTGGGCGTGCCGCTTGGTCGTGCAGCTCACGATCAGGGGGTAATACTGTAAACTTATTTTTGTATTTAAGAGGAGGTAGCTAAGTTGATTAATCCCGGTAGATATAACAATATTAATTATAAGTTTTTGTTTAGTCATATATTAAAATATTAATAATTTTATGTAGGTTACATTTATGATATGGAAGCTAAGTATTTACGAAAACTGTAATTCATTCGCAGCCTCCTTTCCTACGGTATTTATGTTTAGTTTGCGTGAAGGTCCAATTAATGTAGGATAAGGTACGTATTATACGAGGTACCTAGGCTAGGTTAATGTTAAAAAAAGAAGTCAATTGCTTAGGTGAATTGTCTTTTTAAGCGACTTCCAAAAAGGAGGAGGTTATAATTGTATGTTCGTAGAGTATGTATGTTTTTTTATTTTTTTATGTATGTCCTTCGATATATTCGTCAATTGTAGACGGATTTAAAAAAATCTTTTTACACCTGGTAGAGAAAGCTTGTGCGGTGGACCCGTGTAAATTTTATTAGCTTTGCTTGGGTAGTTTTTGAGTTAGCGTCAATATTACGTATTTTTTCCACTTAAACCTTGTGCCCGATGGATGGCAATAGGCTCGCCCCCTATTACATGGGACTTAAACATAACTGGCGAAATGCGTGTACTATTAGGTACACCTGCCTAACCCTTCGGAGATTACAAGCGTGATGCTATGATATTTAAAAAACTTAAAATAAGCACTTTAACTCCTTTAAAGACATCTTAACAAGTCACGAAACATCAATTTTACTGCCAAATTCAAATACAAACATGACATTTACATCACAAAAAAGGTGAACCTTTTCAACAACCTTCAGACGAGTCAATAGATACTATAACCATTTTATTTTCATTAATACAGGCTGATCCCTTCGACTTGTACTTACGTACGTGAGAACAGTGAGAACAGGAAAACATTCGGATCCCGTAGAGATATTGTAACAAGGGTCTAACGGACCCGAAGACTCTCAAATGTACTTCTTATACGATTTGTATACGATCGGTTAGGTTGGCCACCTTGCTGGTTAGAAATGTTGGCCATGTTGGGCGATTGGGTCCTATCAATGTATTCGCTCCACATTCGAACTAAGTCTTAGGCCCTGAGCAGACGACAGACTATCCGTGACGCACTTTTTAGTCTGTGAAAATAGAACCTATGCAATTATATGCAGTAACGCGCCGGACTTTTTGCGCGTCGTGTGTGTGACTAAAAAGTGCGTCACGGATAGTCTGTCGTCTGCGCAGGGCCTTAATGGTCGTCCGGGGGCGAGATGGGCTGACGACATTTTTGCCATCGCGCGTAGAACCTGAATGAGGCTGGCACAGGAGCGTGGGGATTGGCACAAGAAAAGAGAGGCCTATGCCCGACAGTGGGTGAAGTCGCGCTGTGGTTGATGATGAAGCCTTATGCTGACAACACATAGCATGGTCGCCTGGTAGCGTTTATTTGCGTGGATGTGACGCATATTTTCCCCCAATTTGTTATTTTCGTGTACTTTTTTTTCTTTGCGTCATGATTGCCGCAAATAAACGTATTTTATTTATTTCTTTCTTATAGCTGTTACAAAATACACATTTTGGAAAATAAATGGTGGCATGTCTTGGCATCTGTGTGTCACGCGAATATTGGGCAAGAGTTGCGGCAGTTCGGCCACCTGCAATGGGCACGCCAGTATAACTGACACTTTACGATCAACGATGCCAGATCAAGTGGCGGAGTATTACTTGTAATTCTATTCCTGTGGGTTGGTCAATTCTATTTTTGGATGGGTTACATTTTTGGGTGAAGATGGAAAATTTGTTTTCTATTCTATTATTGTAATTTAGGGTGGTTCTTTTTTATTTGAAGAGTTTATGTTGTAAGGACCTGAACGTATCACACTTTCATCACAATCTGAATGATTTTTGAAGGATATTGCTAATCCATTACTTCATTTATGTTCGAAAAAAAAATCTGCTCAACAACGTAAATAACGCAAAGAATGTTGTGGAACTGCCAAAACGAAAGCCATTGCTACTGTAAGTGTGTTACGCAATTACGCCGTTGGTTGTTTAAGAATCAATATCTTGAGTACTATTAAAATTTTGTGATATTTTCTTTCAGTGAGATGTCAGCCTGCTCATACCAATGCTGGACAGTGGCTAGATGTTACTCGCGACTTCGTCTGCGATCTAGGATGAAAAAAGTGTGTGTCTATCCTATATTCTTCTCCAGGTCAAGATCTACCCATGTGTCTAATTTCATCCAAATCCCTTCAGCCGTTTCAGCGTGATAGCTTAAAAAACAAGCTAACAAACCCACTTTCGCATTTATAATATAACTATTATAAGTTAGGATATTCCAGTCCAGGGCTATTTTGTATTGGAATAAGACCCGCAAATCTTTAAGATTTATAATATAGTTTTTTAATGCACCTCTTTAGGTCATGAACTATCCGAATATCAAAAATATTTGGCCTAGGTCTTAAGGGGGAGGCAAGAAAATGACCTACTATGTAGCGTTGGAAGGCCTCCCCAAAGAGGACCGATGAATTGGTGAAGGATGCAGGAATCCGCGGGATGCGAGAAGCTCAAAACTGGTCGAAGTAGCGATGCTTGGGCCCACCCATCCTATGACCAACAGTGGACGTCATTCCGCTGAAATGATGATGGTGATGAAACTACCCACTAAAAACAAACATACTCTATAGGTATCTCATGCCAGAATGTAAAATCAAGTCTGGAATTCCCATTTCCCATTAAAAACAGATTCATTCGTCATAAACAAATTAAAAAACAAAAACATGAAAATAAACACAATAAACAAACTCACTCAAACGTGTTCGTGTTATAAACATTAAACACGATATGTTCAACAGCATCATTCTTTTTTAACCCTTCTCAGTAGCATTGTATTACATAATTAACCCTGTCGTGGTTTCAACCCTAAGCAGAAAGCCGAATGATAAATTGGACCATCCCTCCGCGCCCCTCCTCTATAAAAAGAGGCAAAAAAGACAGTTTGGTGGTTGATGTCGTAAATAATTTCGCTTCTTTGTCTTTCGAGGCGTTTAATTGAGTTTTTGTTGGCAGAAAGTAAGCCTATGAAAGTCGTGGGGTAACACCTACCTTTGTAAGGATTTGGGGTCAGAAGGGTCAGTTTTTTGGAATGTGGGTAGATAGGTACATTTCTTAAAATATTTGTAGTGAGGAAACTTCGTAATAAAGGACGGCACGGTTGGCGCAGTGGTTAATCGATTGACTGCTGCGCTGCGTGTCGCAGGTTCGATTCCCGCACGGAACAAATATTTGTATGACCTACAAGTTGTTGTTCCGGGTCTGGCTGTTTGTGTATGTGAGTTTAAATGTTTGTAAACGCACCCACAATACAGGAGACATTCCTAAATGTGGGGCAAAGTTTAAAAAAAAACACTCGTTAATGCGTACGGATGTTGAATGGCTGATTACTTTCGTCAAACCGCCACAAATATAGTAGGTACCTACATTGCAGTAGGTACCTACTATATTTGTGCTAATGAGGAAAATATCGTGAGGAAAGTTTTGAGTATTAATCTGGATGGATATAGCTAAGAGTAGGAGAAGACCAAAGAAACGATGGATAGACTGTGAAAGATGATATGTCTAGAAAGGGGGTGACTATACCGAGATGACGACTAATAGAGGAGAAAAAGACATGTTTCGCCAACTCCAAATTTAATAAAGACAGGAGAATGATGATCTGCAATGCTAGGTTTGGTTGATTGCAGAGTTACTGATCAGCAGAATTTAGCTCCCTTCATAATGGTTGAGCTGAATGGTGCTACTTCATGCGTAATGTTCGTGAACGGGACCCGTCAGTTCGGTTTAGTCAACTCTTAGCTGCCATGACACACTTTTTGAATAGTTTTTTTTTTAAATTTTTATCTACGGGCTCTTTTATCATGCACGTCTTTTTACATTGTTCTCAGATGTATAATTTCAACATGAATGATGTAACCAATTATTGCAACAATTTTTTTATTTCACAGAATGTCCGTGGAGTTTCTTGCCCGTTCTTTTCCATAGGGACCTACTACCTACGCTTTCAGATTTTCTGACTGACCGACTCCTTGTTGACAATTCAAAAGTGCCTGTAAATGGTTTAATTGAAATAAATGCTTTGAGTTTGAGTTTGAGAGACTGAACTGGGATTTAAAAAACCAGAGCGACTGCGAGACTTGCGTATAGTTTTTCACGTAAGGTTACGTAACTCACAGACTGTTCATTCGTGAGCTGGTTGGTAACCTCGTAAATAATTAGTTATTGAAATGAGATGAGGAGTTGATGTGTTTTTATATTATTATAGATACGCATACATAATTATATATATATAAACTGACGCCTTCTTCCCATGGGGGTAGGCAGAAACTATAGAACGCCACCTGCTACATGCTGCATATCATGTTTGTATATGGGTTTATTTATCTATAATTAATTCGATTATTTTACAGCTAAGATTCTTATTCTAGTACCTTCATACATTTTAAAATAGTTTGTCATTATAAATAAAAATAAATGCTTTCCAACTAACAATTACAATGAAATAAGATTTTTTTGTGAATATAATTGCGTAATAAATACGTCGCGTGCTTAAAAAACCTAGGCTCACTGAGAATGTTCGTGACTACAACTGCGCTAGTTAAAAATAAATGTTCAATGTTACGATTTGAAATATTTACAGGATTTTTTTTTTCGGAATTATGACGTGGATTGGAAGTTTTTCTTAACATTTAAATTATGTTTGTTATTGCTGAAGAATTCAGAAATATTGGTATTTGTTGTGTCGTGATTTGTTGAATTTAAACATCGCCTGTAATCCCCGAAGAGTTAGGCAGAGGAACACCCACATTTTGCCAGTTATGTTTAAGTCCCATGTAATAGGGGGCGAGCCCATTGCCATCAACAGGGCAAAAATCCAGACACTAAGAAGAAATTCTTGTTGCATAAATACAATAACACTTGCTAAGTATAGTAGCGTTTGCGACCACTTGACCGACGAGGTCAAAATAAAGTATTGTCTATGTAGCTAAAGGTTGTTGTCATTTGGTAAACCTTAAAAACTTGAGTTCCCTAGGGGCGGGACACATAGAAAAGACGTAAGAGGACACGTCGCAGACGCGGCGCCCCTTCAATAAATTTTCATACAAACTGTATAGAAGCGTCGCGACATTAAATAAACAGAATAGACAGGGTGCGGACGAGACGCGGTCAGTCTGCGACGCGACCTCGTCTTATGTCTTTTCTATGTGCCCTGAGTTGAGCTGCACGATTACTGACAAATGCGTGCACTGACTGGTCCACTCAAATCTGTGTGACCATTTCAGACACCAATCCACACGGTTTTCACATGATCTGACCAAGATTATGTCTGGACTTTAAAAGAGACTGTGACCTCTGAGATTGACCTTTCTCCTCAGAGTAGTCAGATAGAAAACGCCAACCTCATCTAGTTTTTAAAATATGATTGACGTGTCAAAACCAACTTACTGATATGACGCTAGAGATTTACCTTACCTGCTGAAGAATTCATGACACTCTTCATTCCCGGTGGAGGTTATAAAGCATAAAACTAAGTGGAAAGTGCAAAATTTATCGTTATTAGCCTCTAGAAACCGAGTATTAGCCTCATCAAGCCACAAAGCAAAGCGTACGTTTTGTTTAAATTTCTCCTTGAAATGCACGGAGCTAATACAGGTTATAAATTAATTTCTCATGTTAAAACGGAGTCTAGTGAGATTAATATTGTATCAGGAAAACCTTTTAGATTCTTGTGCTACATTTGAAGCGAGCACCGCAGGAGAGTTACTCGCCTTATATATATTTTTTTAATTTTATTTAATGGCCTTTGTCGCTTAGCGGCCACAAACCGCAGTGCAGAAAAACACAAAACTGATGATACGATCTATCTTATAATCAAGTTGTGAGGTTGTGGTTTGTGAAATTGAAGTGATAGTTTGGGCGTAGGAAGTATAGATTTGCGATTTTGATATCGTGCCTACCGATAATAATATCAAAATCGAAATCAAATGATGATTTCGCACCCACAAAAAAAAAAAGCTGTAGATAAGTAGGCTACGAATTGAAATGAAGTCTGATTAAGAATGAATTTTGATGTTAAAATGGTGTTTGATGTTGATTAGGTGTTAAAATGTTAATTTGAATTCACTAATTATGCTAGCTCCAGTAACTATCCTACTCAACGAGGCACGACTCCTGCATGGGTAATCATTCTCACTTAGCCCCACTCCAGCTCCCATCGGGGATTCAAACGAAATAAGAAAAAAATTAAATGTACTTTATTTCACACATTATTTTAAAAGCGTAATACTGTGCTCATGGCATACTTAGTTTCCTAGTTGAGTACTTTGTTCTATATAATGTAAAATGGAATGAACGGCTTTGAGTAAGTGGAGCTGCGGAGTCGAGAACCGAAGCTAAGATGGCTTTTGAATCGGCCTAAATTGTAACGATTCTATTATTAAAGGGTGGATTCGACCAAACTTCTATAACAAGTGCCTAGTTAATTGATTCAGGCGTGACTTTGCGGAAATCCATTATAAAATACAATAGACGGAATAGTTACTAAATATATCTACGTCTATTGTATTTTTAAGTATAAGCCTTCCCTTCCCAATACCTAATTGACAATTCAAAAGTGCCTGTAAATGGTTTAATTGAAATAAATGCTTTGAGTTTGAGTTTGAGTCTAAATTTTGAATTTTTGAGAGTTACTCCATACAAAAACTGTCAGATGTCAATTTTATTGCACGGATAAAAGATATATCTGAATTTGGTGAAATCCGCCCTTAATAATCGTAATTCGGATTAGTATAGCCGGGCACGACACCAGCGGCGAGCAGTGATGGCCGAGAGGGGCGGCGGCGACTCTACAGAATTGTGACAATTTTGTAAACACAGGTTATGTGTTTACAACGAATTTCCCAATTAGAAATTGCAGATTCGTTTGTACTAACTTCTGCCTGCAACTTCGTCTTCGAGCCTACTGTGAGGGCTGAGGTGTAGATGAGTGTGTGCGGGGGCGTAAGGAACACTCAGATAACTGTTTCAGATGATATATTTATACTATATTTTATAATATGTTAATAATATGTTATTAGGATCTACACCGTCTGCCCGTCAATCTAAGATTGCCGTTCTCTGCTTGGAACAAAAGTCTTCTTCTATTTATTTCAAAACATATCGAACGTTCGAATAAACTACGCGGCTTCCAGCCAGCGTTGTGAGGTCGCCCATAGCGCGCAACCTCTACAGTACCTAAACAAAACAGGACACCTTTGTCATCCTTAAACAAAGAAGGACGTAACCACGACGTCCGAGACCAAGTCTTTGAACCAACCCACTTTCAATAGTCAAAGTTTTTGTTTTACTTTCAAAGAGTTGTACTTAAATGCAACTATACTCCATTTATTAGACAAGTAACGGTTATCACCCTTTCGTTATTTCGATATAAACGTGTTATAAACTCCGTTATTTCACGATAATTACAAAGCAATGTAATCTATTTACCATTTACATTAAAAATACGGGTAAATATAATACATATAACGGGTAAATAACGAGTTATTTACCCGTTATTTGTCTAATGCTAAACTAAATGGAATATAGAAGTTTGTGATGCCAAAATTAGGTTATTAAAGTAAGCAAGAAGTACTTTACCCCGACAGCTCGCAGAATACGTAACGAAGGTGGCTTTAATTACATCCTGAGATTGCGTTGCACCTTACTTTGAAAGTACTTGGAGGCAAAATTGTAAGGTAAGTGTTACCGTTACTTTTTATTTCCCCTGAGGTGTGAGCACATCACTAGCTTCTACTAGTACTGTTGGGAGATTGTTTTTAACCAGATAGATATCCGTGTTTTTTTTTTAACATATATTATAAACTTTATGGGGCCAACATGGCCAGAACTCGCACAAAACAGAGAGATTTGGAAGGAAAAAGAGGCCTTTGCCCAGCAGTGGGACACAATAATTATAGGCTAATAAAAAATAAAAAAAAAACCTGACACTGACCTGGAATTTGCAAAAAACGTAAGACTATTGAAATTTCGCATCTCCCTTAATATTAAACATACTAATAATAAGAACAGTGTCTGACTGGTCTTTTGTGGAATATATGCTGATATTGCGCTATAAGCTGCGACCTAGTCATAAGTGGGCGCGGGTAACTGGAACAAAATGGCCGCCACGACAACAATGTAGCTTTCGTACGGCGTTGAACATAGAAGGGGACGACGGAAAAACTAAGGTGTGGTTAGAAACGTCATTGCTTCACAGTTGCGGTTATCGAGACCTCGGAGCAAACAGACAGGAGCTGAGACTAGCACACTTTAAGCCTCGTGCAGACTGGTGGGACACGACGGCACGACGCGACTCTAAAAATACAATTTCTAAGAAAACTTCACGGTAGAAAAATTACCGGTATGGCGTCGCGCCATAATGCACGAGGCTTTATGCAGACTCTTTTGGTTCAGCTGTTTATTTATTTATTAATAATTTATGCACAAGACCTGTTTGTATGTACTGGTTTTGTTTCGTCTTATCGCGCTTGCAGTGTGTTCTACCACTTACTGCATATTGTTCATCTAATCAACAAATACAATTTTGCAGGCGTAGTAGCGTTTGTAAAGAACATACTACTTACCCGCTCAGCCCATCGCTCGTTGCCGCTTGTCGCTCCGCTCACTGTATTGCAGATCACAACCTAACACTCACAACTATTTGCTGACGACATAATGAGAACTGCGGTCAGTTGAACCTACCAAAAACAGGCGACAATATCGCTTACTCGCTTGACTTTATAATTCATTGATGTGTAAGTTTAGCAAGTAGAAAGTATGAGCGGAAGAAAAACCGCAATGGTGGGTAGTTGTAAGAGAATTTGTGACGGGAACTGAAATGGTCGGTGTGTTTGGTACAGGGTCGTTATAATTTCAAAAGTAAGGCAGGAATAGTCTCGGTATCATGCTAGTTATAAGGGTGTAAACGTTAACCTCTAACCTAACGTCAGCAGTTTGTTAAATTCGAGTTCTTTATTTAAATTATCTGTTTTTGTTTGACAGTTTGAGTAATTTTGTTTTTGGGAAAATAAAAATAAAACAAGTGACGGTTGAATTTTGCAGCCAGTGCCATTTTTTGGGACTTTGAAGTAGCTTGTCTCGACAACTCATAAAATTTTCTGTAATTTTCCGGGTAAGTAATGTTTTTTAAGGGTGTTTTTATAAGGATACCCTTGCCAATTATGGCGTTTATGGACTCATTTCAAAGGGTTAGAAGAACAGAAGAATTTTACTGAAAACAATTCTTTCTAGTGATTTATAGTCATGAGAAAATTAAAATATACAATTCCTTTCATTGGAAAATGACTCATTCATTTTTCCTGAATAGTAAACAGCTTCCAATACTAATGAACAAAGAATACAGAACTAAAATGTGCGTTACTTTACATATTCCAACTAGCCAATTACTTTGCATTTTTCAATAGATTTTTTTTCCTGAATAATATTTTTTAATGATTGAATGATCTAAAAAACTTTGCTTCAACGAACAAAAGTATTCCCTTGTAAAATTCCAAAAATATATTTATTATTACATCCAACTTTGTACTGACAAAAGTTGGGCCATCCTAAAAAATGTCTACACACGAAAAACGTCTTTAAAATATTCCTGTACAGGGATGATTTTTGCTTGTAAAAATGTAGCGGTATCTTGCTAGTCCCCCATATTTTCTGTTTTTTAAATGTTGATGTAAAGCTATGAATTTATGCCAGTCTGTAGACGTCAGAACAATTTTCTTTTTCAAGTGTTCGTTGCGAGTTTCAAGGATTCGGGTTCCGTGGCTCGGAAACTGGGATAAGTACGTTATGGTTTATTTATGCAGGTGACTTTTGGAGTACGTCGAGAAAATGTCAGACTACTTTTAATTACGACTGCGTGATGTGTATCGCTGTAACTCCGTGTGTAACTTTTCCTCTTAGTGAGCAATTTTGCCTATAAAACTACCTTTAACTAATTATCAACTACCCCCAGTTGTCAATGGCTTTGAACAAATTCGTCAGCTGAACAACGTAATTTACGCAATGAACGTAGCTGAACTGTAAATATATACATAGGCATTGCGATTGATTGCTAGGAGCGAGTGGGCTATAATCTACCACGCGGGCCCAGTGCGGGTTGGTTCACATGTCTTCGAATTTTTAGTTCTAGGACATGCCGGTTTCCTCACGATGTTTTCCTTTACCGTTTTGAGAGTAGTGGTGATGAAATAATTTACACGAAGTAAAATGCCTGCTTGTGTGCAGCCGTCACCCGCCCCACCACTGCTCTGAAATGATTAAAGTAATACTAAAAATACTGCCTCGTTGGTCTAGTGGTCGCAAGAGCTACTGCTGAGTATGAGGTCCTAGGTTCGATTCCCAGGTCGGGCAGTGTTATTGGGTTTTTCTATCTGGAATTTCTCAGTAGCAGACCGGAGTCTGGATTTGTGCCCGGTTGATGGCAATAGGCTCGCCCTTTATTACATGGGACTTAAACATAACTGGCGAAAAATGGGTGTACTATAGGTACACCTCTGCCCAACCCTTCGGGGAAACAAGGCGTGATGATGTTATGTTTAAATATTTACCAACAAAACAACATAAAAATATATTCTTATCTTACTTGATAGTGGACACAGAACCCAAGTATTCCTTTCGCTTTTCGCAAGAGTATTTGAAATTACAATGAATGTCCTTATATTTTTGCCTGTTTTAATAACAAATAATCAGTGGTTGTCTGAAGCTTATCATGGCTTATGTAGAGTATTTATTTAATATGGATGGTGAAAGAGAATATTAAATGTATGTAATAAAGTATGGAGAAGTCCTTCAATGTGATCAAAAGTTGTGTTTTTTTGCGAATTTTATACTTTTCCGGACACTTAACTGGAAATTGCATAAATATAGTTAATTATCTAGGTAATAACCATAGGTGGGTACAAAGATTAAACACAGATTAAAATGTTGTAGATAAGTGGTTTAAAATAGTACCTACAGTTGGGTTATATTAGTGTTAGCTGCCAGTTCAGACACAAAAATAGATTAGATAGCGTCATAAGCGTAGAAGACTGAACTGTGGCGCCATCTATATCGCAACATGCGATCTACGAATCCTCGCAGATAGTTCTGACTCACACCGCGAACTATGCGGTACCCGGTTCCAACTCACTCAGCCGGTGCCATCTTAACTGGAACCTCAACTGGAACTGACAAGCATCACAAGATACACGACTCAGCCCACTATTGACCTCCGGTCTCCGGAGGGGAGTGATGTGGCGCGTCTACATCGACACATGCGAGCTACGTATCACACTAATGTCATGCAAAATCCTGCATCGCACTAGCAGAGTTTACCGCGCGACAAGTATTTATACAATGTCCCGACATCAATCGTTGGGCACTGTTACTAATACCTCTATAAAAACTAACGCTGAAAGCGCGTTGCAGTAAAAGAATAACAAAAAAAACTATATAAATTACTTTTAACCATTTTTCTTAACTCTTGGCAAAATCAACAAAAAACCCTTAAATAATAAAAAAAGAGAATAAAAGAAAGAAAGTATCTAAATCACAAGGAACTGATGTTGTGCAAGTTTTAATGATTTTTGTTCAGAAAAATTAAAAACTCCGTAATACGGATGAAGAATGGTCACGCCGGGAAAAAGTTATAATTTACGGATCAAATTAGTGGTGAAATGAATGTTAGGGATACTTTAATATAGCTTTACATTTATTTCTCAATGAGAAATATTACTGAAAACGCTTTTCTTTAAATAATAATAAAGTTGATAATTTTATATTTTTAAATGTTTTTTTTTAATGAAAATATTTAAAAATGTAAATAGTATGTTAACAAATGAAATAAAAGTTGATAATAAAAACAAAAATTATAATAAGCATCAGATTCGCTCCATATATTTTAAAGTCCACGTGAGCGAAGCCGCGTGCAGCAGCTAGTCTATACTACACTTGTCAACGGTCACCGCTTGGTGTCGCCACATCACACAATCATATCGTTCTCAATAGGTAATCAGTTTAGTCGATTTTAAAAATACTGATAAACGAAGCTAACAATTGATTTGGGTTTGCTTCTTTTATTTTATCTTCACTCCTTTGTGCCTAGACTTATATACATCCATACTTACATTACAGACAAACAAATAAAAACCCCGGAAGGCACCTATCCTCCATACTAGTTCTTTGTCTAACCTGCCTCTCATTAAGCTTACAATTAATTTACCTAGCTAAGCCGCCATTTTGAACTTATACGCATACATTTTTGCCCTTTCACGCGTGGCCTGTAAATGTCTCCCTAAGGGTGGTTGAAACGGCATTCTCACTAATTGGTCCTATTCATTAGTCGCGAGACGATGCCTTTGCAACTATGACATCTGAAACTGTAGCGGTTAAGCGGTAAGCGCTGGATTTTTGTATTTTTTTTGCTGGAATTTTATGCTGATTGGGAGGTTTTGTGTCATGATCTTAAAGATCCAGTGGAATATGAGCATCATGCTGAGTTGGACTCCCGTTTTGTACAACCTTGAGACGCAAACCGCATTTTGTACCTATGTTCATTTTTGGATCACCCGTGTGTCTCTCCGTCTGTCACAGCGTGTCGTAGCATTATGCTGAGATAAGAGCCTTTTTGGCCTCGCACAGGTTCTCTTTGCCCTTTGTTTTTTAAATTTTTATTTCTTTTTTGTTTTTTTTCACATAATTTGTTAGTTTTAACGTTTGTTTTTATTGTTTATTGTTTTATTTCCTGTGCGTGTCCCAAATAAAATATTTTCCTTTCTTTCTTTCACAGCCAATTTGCTCCGAATCTGAAGGATCAATTAAGTTGAAATTTGGTACATGACGGGTGGTCATCGACGCGCAAGATGGATTTAGTACCTACATAGTTCTGAACCACGATTCAGATAAAAAAATAAAAAAATGTTCCATAGGTACATCATAACCGAATAAGTATTGTACTTTTGTAGGAAATTGCTTTTTTTTGTGCCTATGTATGTAATACATAGTTTGCCATCCAGAGTACCTACTACCTACCAGAAACATAATTCATGCAGTGTAAACAGAATAATAAACATGATAAAGTTAATTCAATAAACACCAACCAATAATTGTAATTTATTCTAGTACTATTAATTAACGGAAGATTCAAATCAAAATTATCAGCCTCAATGAAAATGTAATAATTGTGATGACATAATTAATTACTATTTTCTACTTAATGTTAATTTTATTTAATGAGATTTGCGTGATTATGGGATTTAATCAATGTAAAATATTATATAATTAAACAATAATAATTATTATTATGTAAAGAATGCTTTTGCACTGAAGTAATTTTAATTTCTAGACACCAAATTGTCATGAGTGTAATATAGTGGGAGAAACTTACCATTACATAAATAGTCTGGCAAGTCCTGTTACAAATGTAAATGCATTTATTTTTTTATGAAGTAATGAATAAAACTTATAATTATGTAAATATTTACTAGGTCAGCCTTTGGGTTTGATACAGGCCTTTATTCCCTCTAGCCACGAATCTATGGAGTAACGCATTGTTTCCATGGGAAAACCCACAAAACTAAATACTAAACAGCCTGTGATACGCCTTTGTGAAGAAAATCAAAACCAAAAAATAAACAAAATGTCTGCTCATAACGCCGCTGTAAACATCTGCTGAAAGCGCTGTCCCATACAACGAACCCAGTTTGCCATAGACGTGTGAATGAAAGTTTTTATGAAGTCACCCGTTCTTCAAATGATGACGTATCATCAGTTATTACGAAAACCTGCTGCAAAGCGTTGCCAGTTAGCAGATGTACAAAGTAGGCACATTTCAAAGCTCCTTTATGGTTAAATTTCTACACGAAAACGAGGTCGTAAGATTTAACGTTGGTCTTTTAAATTTGTGTTGTGATTTTAGGCGTTGTGTGTAAGTGTGGAAATTAAGAAGAAATTGCTGGTGTGTTATCCAAGAATAGTTACTGTTGTGGTAGCATGGAGTCTTTTAGGACCCGGTTTCAAACATATTACACACAGCTATCTAATTACGTAAAACGTTTTCGTAAACGATTCCGACTAATCTGTTTCATTTTGACAGTTGAACAACATTCATTGCGTTATTAACGTTGTTGAGCAGATTTTTTTTCGTGAAGCAATGGATTAGTAATCTGTTTCAAACCGATCCAGATTGTGATGGATTGAGTATTACCTACGCAATTAGGTGCTGGTTACGTAATAAAAAAAAACCTGCCAAATAGATCCTCGTGTAACTTTGTTGTGGAGTTTTTGCACCACTTCTTCTTTCCATCTAAGGCACTAGGAAGTGATTTGTGTTTTGGGGTCTATTATATGTAATTTTGACGTTCCAAAAGTGCTGATTCTCAGCCTAATTTGAATAAATAAATGATTTTTTATTTTGATTTTGCCTTTATTAATGTATTTATTTATGTAATACTTTAAGCACACAAATGTACAGAGGCGGACTTAATGCCATACTATTTAGTAAACGCAATGTGCGTTCCGTCGCATGGAAGTTTGATATCAGTTGACAATTTCTCGGTTTGCCATGGATAGATTATAAATTGAATAAGGGCGAAAAAAGCTATTGATTTCGGAGTGTAGTTTTATTTACTTAGTGGTAATTGTAAAATATTTTATCTGAACTACAGTCCTCTAGCGTGTCCATCTGTCAACTTTACTTTACAACCTCCAGGGGAGAAGGAGAGAAATTAGGGGTGAATTAGCCGCTTACTGACACAGACCGAATTCCACGTGGGCGGAGCCGCGGGCACAGCTAGTAAACTAATAAAAATATTGCTTAAATTGTAAATGGTTTGTTACAGTTCACAAATTTTTGATAAAAAATTCACTTTTTTTTTTTGTAATCTCACTAGATTAATATTGTTGTGCTCATAATCTTACGGTGACATAAAAAATTGCTTGAGTCGGCAGGTCAACCTTAAAGACAAGACCAAAACAGGGGTCACAAAATTTTATCAAAACAAAAAAAACAATCTGCCTTACCTTATCCCAACTATGTTGGGGTCGGCTTCCATTCTAATTGGGTGCAGTTGAATACAAGTATTTTATATGGAGCGACTGCCTATCTGACCTGCACAACCCAGTTACTGGGTTACACCTTAACCCTTTGTAAGACTAAGGAGACTAAGGCTTTTGACTACCCTTAACGACTGTCAATGATCTACGAATGACAGCCGGTACCAAAGGTAATGAAAGTGGTAGAAAAAGTGTTCGGGCGTTCCGGAGGGGTCGTCAACATAAGGGTCAAGGTTCCGAGTTATTTTTATTGGTAACGTTAGTGTCGTCTTGGACACGATTTTAAGACTACAGCTTAAGGCATCTGTCCCACCGCCAGCGATTAGCGACAAGCGAGTAGAGATAGCAATAAAAAACGAGTTGGCGAGCAACGAGTAGTGAGTGCGCGTGTTGTCGTGACCGGCCCCACCTGGACTAAAATTGCCCAAAACAGCGAGAAATCGCGAAAGATGGAGGAGCACCCAATAATATTAATTGAACAAGAGATTTTGTAGCAAAAAAATATTTTATTCAATCTATAAAATCAGTCTATTTATTTAAAAAGCTATTTTATTAAAATGCATGTTTAAATTCATATGAAGGAATAAACTTGTTTATTTTTATTAAAAACAAATGAATATTTGATGGTTTATGGATGGTGAAACGCTTACAGTCATAGCTTGCACCACACCCACGAATGTCCCCAAAAGGCTAGTCGAGCAAGATCTGTGATGATCTCCGGTATAGCTCCATAAAATACCTCATGCTATCCTCATTTTAATGTGAGCTTTCCACTCCTGGGAACTGTATTGTTTTTAATCTTTCAAAATGGAGGAAAATCTGAGAGATATTAATATGGAGCTACTTTGATGTTTAGTGTCTTTTGCCTACCTAACTACATACTATACGTTGTCTTTGCCTATATACCTATTTACATATACACGTGGTCACGAGCTACACGCTCAAGCGACACGCGTTTTGCGACAGCGACTGCTGAGATAACAAATGAATGAAGTTGTTAACCGCATACCACGAGGGACCATGACGCGACTTGCGGACCGGCCGACGGTACAATTGCAGGTCAGTGTCAGTATGTTGATTAAAATATGATTCGCGACCGTAACAAATATCGCTTTACACAATTATAATCATTAGAATCAGCAATTCAACTCCTTATGTTAGAATTAGGATTATAAGAACTTAGAGAGTTGTATTGATGATTTTTATGATTATAATTATTCTATACCTAAATAAATGTCTGATACGGCCGCGAATCATTATTATTTAGATCAAACATACAACCTAATACTGACTTGCAAATTGCAAAACACGTAAAAAAAAAAACAATTTCGCGGGCTACCTTGGAGCATCATCTTGGAGATAGATTACCTGGTGTTTTGGCGCTTAACTGCTTCCAAAAACTCTTCGAAAGCAGGCGGGTCTTCTAAATTTTGACAAACTAGCAGTTCATCAAGTGCATTTTATACGACAGATCAACGCTGAATGCATCGGGATTCAAGACAAGGTAAATGTTCTACCCAAGTTACTCGTAACTTGGTGTGGTCGTCTTTTGAGTACATCGAAACGCTAGGAATATAATAATTTCAAAACGTCGTGGTTATCGAAATCGATAAAGAGGATAAAGCACAGAATTTTTCTGGATCTTGAATAAAATAATCACCGCATTTGACGGGCCGTATTTTGGATAATGTGAAACAAGCGTCGGCGCGGGGGTCAGCAGGTGACCGGGTAGGAACATTATAATACTCGTTTCGATGATATAATGGTTACTATGACACTGGTTGTTTTAATGTTGGCAATATGCTAACTGTTCCAGAAACTTTTATAGAGGATTTATAGCATGGGTGTAGATAAATACCTCTATATGCCGACTTGATAGCTCTAACGACATAGTTAAAGTACGGAACTGCTAACCAACAATTCACAAACTTATATGAGACGAGAACGTTAATAGACTTTGTTTTAAAAGTACGATCTATAGACTAAGTAGGTAAGAAACTTACAAGAACAAGTGTCAGTTTTTTTATATCCAAACTTTCCATTTTTATCGTAGATTATCAGAAAATTTAGGACGGGATAAAATCTAGAAAGATATCTTTGAGGGGTCTATGGAAAATTCTTGCTTTGCCCGCAATGTTACCTAACCTTTTCATTTGTTTTTTATTGAAGCTTTCGCCCGTGGCTTTGCCCGCGTGGAGGTTGGAAGTTATTCCACGGGACGTACTATCGGGATAAAAAAGTATCCTATGCCCTAAGCCAGGTCATGGTCTATCTGTGGGCCAAATTTCATCCAAATCCATTCAGCCGTTTTACCGTGAAAACCTAAAAACAAACAAACAAACTCACTTTCGCATTTATAATATACCTAAGTTAGGATTATCAGAAAATGTTAGGCTTTTAGAAGAGATAAAATCTAGAAAGATACTTGAGAGGGGTCTATCGAAAATTAGTTGTTTTGCCCGCATCGTTACATAACTGCTTTACACGATTTTTATTGAGTAAGCGATTAAACTTTCTTTTCTTTTGGGTAGAGCATGAGCTGCTATCTAAACGATTAAGACTAATCTGTTTCATTATGACAGTTCAATAACATTCATTGCTATTGAATTTTAGAGTTATTTCAATATAAAGATGTAAGATTTCTTGAAAATGAAAAATAATATTTATTCTTTATTAAAAATGACTTTTACGTATTACATTGACATTCTAAGAGAACACATCAACGCCACCCACGGCTATAAAACGAAACTAAGTAAAATACCTTATTCTAAAGACACCTTTAAATTTATTTATTCAACAATTGCGTTATTTGCGTTGTTGAGCAGATGTTTTTTCCGAAATGTTCTCAATTTTCAAGTCATTTTTGACATTATGATGATTTATTTCATACATTTTAAAATATAAAATGTCCATTTACTCGAAAATGCTTGACATTTGCATAGGAGTGAAAAAAGGGTAATTTGGTTGTAAATGACCTCTCCTACATACGCAATGTCAAACTTAAATTACTTGATCTGCCATGAAACTTACACTTAAACTCTATTTAGCTAATAATGTATAAACATAAATCGGGGTAGGCAGAAACTACAGAACGCCACCTGCTAAGATCCTTACATACTCCTTTTTCCTTTGGGTCATACACTTCTCCGGTTGCGAGTTCCACGCACCTGACCTTTTTGAAGCACATCACGAATCACTGTTTTATATTCTATAATAATGTTAAATTATAACTTTTTACGCCAGAGGAATATATAAAAACAGGTAACTATTTTAAAAGATGTTCTATTCCTGATGTTTCGCAGAACACAAGTAGACTTATTGTAATCTAATACTTCTTCACAAAATTGTTTAATTAAGTCTAAGGCTTTGATCTTTCTTGACCTTTCTTCCTTTTATTACTAAAACTAACAGAATTCACAGAAAATAGACTTAACGAACAGATAGATTTAACATCGAACTGCTGAACCATTTAAAATATCTACATTTCAAACGTTGGCAGGTATTTTATTTGAATATCTAAATCTAATTCTGTTTTAATTAATTAATTAAAAAGATTTTAGAAATTTTGTGTTTTTTTTATAGATTTTAAGAATAAATATGTCACGACCCGTTTTGGACGTTCTTTGCTAAAGAACGTGTTTTAATTCCTGGCGTCTATGGTTCTAATCTGACTAAAGCACGATTCCATAGAATTCGCTAATAAAATAAAATAAAATCATCAAAAGGCTTATGAAAATACAGATAAATAAACAAGTATACAAATGTAGTTTATTATTTTTTAGAATACTATTTCGAAAAGTTCAAAAGTTAAGATGAGAAATTGCGAATAAAATTTAAATAAAAAGTTAACAGATCACAACAACATGAAATAAAATGAAATGCTGTTCGCTGGTAAGCGCATCACTTGAGAACGGTGGGCCGATTGGGCTATATTTTATTTAAAAATGTTCGATATAGTCCGATAAAGTTTTCAGGGGATAATAATTGAAAAATAATGATCACTCTTATTTGGTCAGAAACCTGTTTTTAAGGTTATGTTTCAACAAGTTCATCATAACCCACTATATGTTCTATTCTATTCTATTTTTATTATATGGCAAGCAAAGCTGATGTCGACCATTCTGCCAATGTCTAGTGAATCGGAAAAGCAAGTGTGTATTGTAAAAAAAACCACTATGTTATTGCGCAACTTATTTTTTTAAACGATTAAGACTACTATGTTTCATTTTAACAGTTCAACAACATTCATTGCGTTGTTTACGTTTTTGAGCAGATTTTTTTTTCAAACTTTTGTAGCAATGGATTATGAATCTGTTTTAAACCGATTCAGATTGTGATTGATCGTGTATTTAATTAGGGGGTTGCGTATGACAACTCTGTTCCCTTGTCAACGAGTCTTATAATGATCAACTGAGGGTATTATTGGATTAAATAGACACAGATTTTGTACAGATTATAAAATGTTTAAAAAAAAATTGTTTAATTTAAGGTAGTGACTAAATTACGATTTATAAAGGAAGTCTTTTTTTTCAGTTGAAAATTAGAGTAATAAAAATTATACATAACTAGTTTCCCATTTGGAAACTTTTTTTAAAGACGTATATTAAATATATGTCGCTGGGGCTTGCATTTTTTTTTTTTTTTTATAAAATGAAGGCGCTTTTCGTCTGTTTGTGTGACCGCTTAGAATCTTAGATCTTCTCAACTACACAATGGATTTTGATGCGGTTTTCACCATTATTTCGAGCATTTATTCCGAAAGGTTTTTTTCACAGAAATTTCGATGTTTTGATCGCTATACAAAAATCTCTAGAGTATAAAATAAAATAAAAAATACCGAGAGAAACAAACTATTCTCGAGTTATTTAATTAAAAATACGTAGAATTGCGCCAACGCGACAAAGGTCAAATAACTTATTTTAGTATCAAGTATTTTCATAGAAAAACAACTTCTACGGAATTCATTGACATCATTATTTTATATCGAAATTGGGCTACGAATGAAATATTTAGCTGATTACGTATTTGTAGTGGAGGAGGCCGGGTTTCAAGGTGCCGTTTTGCAAACAACACGTAAAAAACTGTCAAAATAAAATGAGGTCTGATCTCCAAGACTTTCAGATAGAGGCAGAAAGTATCCTAGTTTTAAACTAGATCTTCTTATTTATTAACTTAGTACCTAATACAAAAGACGTAGATAAATTAATAAATATTCCGCTTAACTTTTCCTAAAAACCCTGTAAGAAATCGACATGTGTTTCACCTCTCAACGAGGCATCTAAGTTCATAAATATAATCCCATTGAATGAATATTTCATGAAATCATGACTTTTGAAGATTATTCTAACTTAAGGAGTTGTATTGCTGATTCTAATGATTATAATTCTGTAAAGCCATATTTTTAACCGCCAGCCGGTCGCGAATCATATTTTAATCAACATACAACCTGACACTGACCTGCAAATCGCAAAAAACGTAAGAAAATTTGAATTTCGCGGGCTAATATAAGTGATCCTAGGTGCCCTTTGCAAAAGGCACTTTCAACCCTGACCTGCGCGTCCCTGCTACAGTATTTTAATATTCAATTTATCTTACACAACCTAAACTTCAAATGGTATAATGATATTATTACTAAATGAATGTAATGGAAATGTTTAAATATTGGGGTAATTTAATTATCCGCTATTAACGATCGTACAGTCAAACAGCAAAGTTAATAGAATCAGCAAGTTTATATTGTCGTAAATAAATAAACATTAAGGCGTATACTCGTACTGGACCTGAACTTCCTAATGACCGCCGCAATTAATGTTCAACAGGGGAAACATTTATAATTACAGAATGAAAATGTAAGTCCGTTTCAAATTCGAAAAATGTTGTTGCACTTTATTTAAAAAATACATACAAAAAATCAGCCACCATTTTGTTTTTTTAAGCGCAGTTTAGTTAATAAGATCGCTTTTACTCTAAAATATTATAAAACTGAACCATTTTAATCATAATAAATTAAAATGCATAAGTCGACGCCAACTATTCATAAATCTCGAACTTGTTATGAAGTCACAAAGAACTCAGTTTGTTGCTCATTTTGCTTTATAAAGCTGTAAACTTCAAGAAATTTCAATACCTAGTGAATGTAGTTGCTCTGTTTTGAATTGGTTTTTACCCTTTCACCGCTGCTGGTTGTATAGAAGTCAAAATACGTCTGTGACGTCATTTACCGAACGTTGGAAAATTGGCAATTTTAGTTTATGTAGGATTTTACATGTAGGTAAGTAGGTGGTGACTGCTACTCCTGAGTTTGAGGTCCTGGGTTCGATTCCCGGGTCGGGCAAAGTGTTATTGGGTTTTTCCATCTGGGATTAATCAGTAGCAGCCCGGAGTCTGGATTTGTGTCCGCTAGATGGCAATTAGACGAGTAGACGGTTTACATAGCAAGTAGTATATGAATTGGTGTGGGGTAAGTACCATTACTAAAAAGTTATTTACAAAGAAAAAACCGACTTCCCAAAAACAACATTTCCAAGTGAAAAATAACTTTAATTTCGGTACCTAGTGTTCTTTTTTGGTAGTCAGTTGTTTTTTTTATTATTTAAGAGTAAAAACATCAGTCATAGATCAACACTTCATCTATAAGCCGGGCTGTTGTTGATTTGTTTTGCCTGTTTCGGCAAAAATTTACGAACTTTCACACTAACTTTCAGCCCAAATTGAACAATACCTATTATTAAAAATCCACCTTCGTTGTTTATGGAACTCTTGTGCGTTGTCTGCAAGGCATTTTTTTTTATTATGTTGATGACATCAGCCTAAGTACCTAATTCATTGGCCTTTTACAAGTCATTTCATCAGTCATTAAAGTGTATTAACCTTTGGTGGATGTGGATCCACACGAGACACAATGGATTTTTAATTGTGTCTGTAATTACGGCTAAGGTTAAATATTTATAACTTTAATATTTCCAACAATAAAATAAACTGAGTATTAAAATATAAGCCGTGTTTGCACCTAAGTCAAAACCGTGTAGGTTACGCCCGGTCACGGCTCCTCAATACTCTGAGCATCAGTTTTAAACCCCAGATGATACCTAGATTATAAAGGTTTATACCTACATGGAATTAGTTGCACAGACGTAAGAACGTTGCACCGTATGTTTAGAGCAAAAATATCGTGAATTTATTTCGAGTGGAGGACGCGCACGTGCCTTTTGTTTTTGTAAACTAGTTTGTGATAAAATTTCGATTCACTTCCCGGGTTTCAGCACCAAGTATAAATTTTCTGTAAAATAATGTCTTTTTGGATTGTTTTATACGAGAACCGTGGAAAACACTACCTCGTGGAGCTAAAGCCGCTGAACAAAAGATCTTTCAAAAGTGTTATTAAAAACGTCGCAAAAAATGCAAAAAAAAACGTAAAGAGAACAACAAAATTAAAGAAGTCCTCGTGATAAAGCAGCTAGTACATGACAGCAAAGTAATTGCCTCTAGAAGTATTTTACTTAAGTGCATCCTTTTAATAACTAAAGGAAGCTCCAAGAAGAAAATTAATTAATATTACGGAGAGGCAAAGCCGCGGTAACAAAGGCAATTATCCGGAGATCCGGGTCTCACATGATCCGAGAACTAACGAGAGCCCGTAACGAGATTATGAAAACGAACTGCGTTTCGTATCGATTCTGGGCGGGGTAGCACGTTTAAAAGTTTTGCACGGCTTAAATCTGGGTTTACCTTTGAAGGTTTATGCGTGCTAACTAAAGTTTTGTCATGGAAAAGTGCTCACGTAATCACTGCATATAGTTTTGGAATTGGAACGAACGCCTACTGTTATCACTGTATACAGTTTTGGAATTGGAACGAACGCCTACTGTTATCACTGTATACAGTTTTGGAATTGGAACGAACGCCTACTGTTATCACTGTATACAGTTTTGGAATTGGAACGAACGCCTACTGTTATCACTGTATACAGTTTTGGAATTAGAACGAACACCTACAGTTTTAGCAAGTATGCAAACTTGGCGAATGAGAGCTAGAGCGAAAGTGTAACATTTTGACCGTCTCGACACTTTTGGTTTTGAATTTTTACCTTTATGTGTCTTCCTTTTTTTTCATATTACTCTGAAACTGCTATTTTAAAATATCGCAAAACGAAATTCGTTCCACATCTCGACTCTTTGTTAATCCTTTAACTAAACTAGCAAACCAGAAAAGATTTTAATCCAATCTGCCTAGCCTTTTCCCAGCTATGTTGAAGTCAGCTTCCAGTCTAACCGGATGGCAGCTGAATACCAGTATTTTACATGGAGAGACTGCCTATCTAACCTCCACAACCTAGTTACTGGGTAATAAATACGATATCCTTAGGTAGGACTGGCAACCGGGACCAGTGCATTCCGAGGCACGGAGGGGTCTCGATATGTAATGGATGGTCACTCATCCACGAACTGACAGCTGCAAGCGTTGCTTAACCTTCAATCGAGTCTCCCTTCAATTTGTCAGGTTTGAGTTGATTGATTTTGGTATTGCAAGCGGGCAAACCAATAATCTGAAATATGGTGCTTACGTTTGTTTTGCAATACCAAAATTCTAATGATTATAATGCTTGTTTTTCTCTTTTCAGTTATGTGTTTTTGCAGTCGGTTTTTTTAAAATAATTTGCTTCATTTCAAAACTTTTAGTTTTAATAATATATCATGTGGAATTGACTCATTGACTCACTATACTAGCCTTTATTTGATCCCAATATTGTTGTAATTCATTTTTTTTAAACCTTTCCCTCCCTTTTTTATAGACACAGCCATTATGCACGATACCAATCGCAATAGTTGAATACTCTACAGACATGTCGTGACGTGTTCATTCCATGTCAGCTGCTGTCAAAGTTTACGTTCGCCCGACAACTAATTTGGAAGTCAGCGAAGAAATTCGTTTGGAAAATGTTTTTGAGAAACGGTGCAAGTTTTAAAAGTTGCCTGAAGGAAATTGGCTTCTGTGTTCGCAGGTAGAATTGTAACTGATTATATACTTGTTTTGTGTTTTAGACGGCAAAAAGTTTGATACAAATAAGAGACAAATGGAAGACGAATGGGTTAAAGGTAGGATGTCGCTAAGCGTGCAGTGGAGCGAGCAGTGCGCTGAGTTTCTTTTTGAAGAACATTAATTTTAAGAACTGAATACACTACCTATGTTACATAAATAAAAAATCATTATGATTATGATTAGTATTATGAACAACCGGAGTAACTAACATAGACCCAAATTAGCATGCTGATATGGTAGTGAGCGGGCCGTATCTGTCGCGTGGGATTCGCCTTAAAAAGGCGGATGGGACAAAATGGATAGGGAATTCGTAGAATCGGGTGTTGCGGCGCAATTTGTGAGGGCGTAAATGTCCAGCTGTGGGCCGCGATAGGTTAACTGGATAAAGAGATGAGAGATCATGTCAAAAGTGGTAATGGTAGATTTCTGTGTATCACCAATCCATCTGCTCAGCATAGAGATAACGGCAAAACTTTTGAGTAGCGGGTTATGTGATACAGTTCGAATCAAACTTAATGTCGGCTCGGAAGTTAGCTACTCGCTGCGCAGTACCCCACCCCTCACCCCCGCTGACACATGAAATTGTTACTGCGCAGCGACTCAAGTCATGTTCCGAGCCGCCATTAAGTTTGAATATGAACTGTACCTACGTGTCAATGTCATCGTATTTTAAACCGATGAAAACGCATTTGTATTCTATAAAATATATTTATTTTATAATTTTTTAGAACCATGCATAATTTTTTAGTTAGAAAATGGAAAAATCTATACCATGAATCAAGATAGCCGTGTTGCGATGTGTTCATCCTGTTACGTCAATGAGTTTCAAACGTTGAGTGTGAAGCTCACTCCGAACTAATTTAAAGTAAGGTGGAGTTCGACAAACGAGTTCAGTGTTTTAAGTGAAATTCTTGCAAGTATTAGTGAAATATCGATACTGCTAATTTTGTTTACTACCTTAAAACTTTTAACGTGCTGTATTCATTTGCAGGGCAGGTGATGTGTGTTGTTGATGTTTTACCGCCCGTTGTGTCACGTAAATAATAATAATAATAAGTAGACTCAGCGATCATTGTGCCAATAGTCGTGACAGCCAATGGCCTAATACCCAAGAGCCTCGACCAACACCTGAGGAGGCTCTCGCTGGGCAGCTGGATTTTTTTGGGCAATAAGCTCGCCCCTATTACAAGGGACTTACCTAAACATAACTGGCGAAATGTGAGTGTACTATAGGTACACCTCTACCTAACCTATCTGGGACACAGGCGTGATGTTATGTTATCTAACAAATTGTGTTAAAATAAAGCAAAAAACTATTTCAAAATTATCGCAGCCATTGAAGCCATTAGCTTTATTTATCGCTTCGATAGCTTGTATAAAACAAAAAAAGCCGTTTCCAAAGCCTCAGTTTGAGTACCACTGTCCTCATCTCACAGCCGTCAACGGAACCCTGAATGAAGCCGGCTGAAACCTAATGAGACGGAAGGGTCCCTTCAAATGATCATTTGAGCGTCGCTCAACGATACACGGGCTACGGCGGCCATCATTGAAGCGTTCAAAGCCAGCTGTGATTTAAAAGATGGCGGCTTTATTAGAAAGAAAAGGTTCTTTTCGGGCTTGAATGTGTAAATAGTATTGAGGTGGGTTAAAATATTTTTTATTTTGAACAGAGGACTGTTGAAAATATTTTTTGGCCGCAATGATAGCTGACTACGTACTGCGGTTTATTGGTGATTTCGCCCGAACTTACTCGCCCGAAACGGGTGAATCGACACGTTTAAATAATAATTATTTACTCGCCCGAAACAGGCAAATCGTCAAAAAAAATCTTGCTTCGTGCGAATCGCCTCAAGAAAAAAAAAGAAAATTTGTCGAGTCACCCGTTTCGGGCGAGTAAATTCGGGCGAATCACCAATAAGGCCCTTCTACTTATTGTAGGTCCGTTGATACAAAATTCAGTTAATACGTAAGATTTTTTTAAATGGAGTAATTTACTTATTTATATCTTTAAACACGACTACACCAAAGTCTCACGTTGCGATACACCGGTAGATAGTCTGTGGCAACCCTCATTTTCCATTAGCATAACTAACAAAGAAAAACTCTAAAACGGAAATAAAAATAATTTAAACAACATAAAAGCCACTTGCATTCGCAGCTAAACAACATCCATTGTAATGAAGTATTCAACTCGTAAGCAGTAGCAGTGGAATAAAATATTAAGCACTACTTGACCCGATTCCTTGCTTTTGTACTGAAATGTTGAACTTACGGCGAACCGAAAGTAAGTTCAACTTGTTCCATTTTTTTTTTCCACTTTTGACAGTTTTTTTTTTCGTTCTCAATTAACGCTTGCCTATAGTAATAACCTATTCACTCAAGATTTGAAGACTCTCAGCACGCATAGCATATCCACAATAGAAACAGGTTTTGTCGACGGAAGACAGACATTACGCGTGCAGGTAATTAAGTGTCGAGACACACAGCAGCATTAAACAGCAACAACAACAACAGCAACCCCAACAACAACAAACAACAATAACAGACAACAACAAAAAAAAACAACTCAACAACAGACAACAACAACAACAATAACAGACAATAAACAACAATAACAGACAACAACAACAAAAACAACAACAACTCAACAACAGACAACAACAACAACAAACAACAATAACAGACAATAAACAACAATAACAGACAACAACAGCAAAAACAACAACAACAGCTTTGGAAATGGTTAGGGATTAATTGAAACATTCCGTCGTGGTGCAGTCATGCCTAAGGCATGGTAAAAGTTTGCTAAGACGCTTCAGTACGGAGACGCTAGAGGTCACTCTTGTGCTGAACAGAGGTTCGTAATAATATTGCAGTAGGAACGTTTTCATGATTTCATTGGAGGTTGCAACCACAT
The DNA here is from genome assembly GCA_914767815.1 of Eupsilia transversa. Lineage (NCBI taxonomy): Eukaryota > Metazoa > Arthropoda > Insecta > Lepidoptera > Noctuidae > Eupsilia > Eupsilia transversa. The sequence goes on from OU611889.1 coordinate 2,530,629, forward strand.
TCTAAAAAAAATCGTTTTTTTTTTTGAAGATAATTAAGTATTCATTAATTAAATAATAACAGCCGAACGGGTCGATCAAATGTTAAGCTACGCTTCCCGCGGTCGGTTCGTGGATGTGTGACCATCCATTACATATCGAGACTCTTCCGTGCCTCGGAAAGCACGTTAAGCCCTTGTTCCCGGCTGTCATCCGTAGATCTTTGACAGTCGTTGCGGGTAGTCAGTAGCCCAAGTCTGAAAACCAGTCTAACCAAGGGGTATTGTCTTACCCAGTAAATGGATTGTGGAGGTCAGATAGCTAACTGCTCCATAATATAACTGGTATTCAGATGCATCCGGTTAGACTGGAAGCCGACTCCAACATAGTTGTGAAAAGGTTAGACAGATTGATTGATTGAATTACTTACGTCACCAATTCCTCTTCATAATAATCTTGATTTAATCGTAGTCACGTTTTAATACTACACCTGGAGATTAATTCTCGTAACATAAAAAACCTTCGCATTCAAGTCGCAATCTGTCAAACTTGTCAAAAATGTTGGTAAATTGATTGTATTTTTGACAGATTGCGAATGAGATGCGAATGCGAACGGTCTTAAAAATACGGGAATTGCCTCTCTGACATTTTGTGGAAAATAAAGATGGCGGCAAATAATAATTCTAAAACGTGAGCAAATGTGTGAAAGGGCAATGTGTTTGTACAGCATTAGCATTTTGCGTTGTGCCAACGTTATTGTAAGCAAATATAATGTGAGTGGGATATGTAGTTAGTCAGTAAACTTTTAAATTAGAGTAAATTTTATAATGACAATCTAAAGTTTTTAATAATAACAGTTTTATCAGTATATTTGTGTATTCCCGTTTTTTAAAGACGGGGGGTGTGACACTTCTTACAATCAAGCATACGTAAAATTTTTGTCGGTTTTCATATACTAAGATGAAGTGAATGAAATGTTCTTTGTAAATCGATTGATTTATTTGTACTTAGTTAATTTAATATTTTTTTATTCAAATAAATTCATAATGTTGCCAATTATGTAAGTATTATGTTGAGAAGCGATTTGTATTTGTGTTTGAAAGTTTAGGAGTATGAGGAAAAGGGTGTAAAGTTCAGTCATCCTCTATACAAAAGGTAGGATCCTCCGACCAGAAGGGTGTTGTGTCTGGCGGGCAATTGCCCAAGGATTGATCTAGGATAGTCTTATATATGTTAATCGCGCGGTAAACTTAAATAGCGCGATGCAGGATTTGTGACTTCAGGTCTCTGATGCGTAGTTCATATGTGGCGGTGTAGATGCCGCCACAAAACTACTGAACCGATAAAAAAATTATTTCACCAGTAGAATGCTATTATCATCACTGAATACCATAGGCTATAATTCATAAAGATAGCCCGCGGGCGAAGCCGCTGGCGGAAGCTAGAGTTATAATTAAAAACTAACATGGAAAAAGTAAAGAAGACCAAAGCAGACCTGCATTCTGATGATTTTGTAAAACAATTTAAGCGAACAAAAAAATAGCGGTATCCGTATTTTCTTTTCCATTCAACAAAAAAATGCTCGCAAAAGAAAAGCAACCGCTAATTTTTCTCCCAAATAAAGTCATAATTAGTTTGACAAAATAACATTCGTGGCAGGGAAATTTTCATTTCGTAAGTCAAGAGAATGTAACTACAAAGCGAAATAAATGAATAATAATTAGCGAGGACTCAATAGATCATTCTAAATTCGCCTTTATTATGACTCAAACAATGCGGCTTTTAATTTCAATGATAAATTACAGTTTTCCGTAAATAGCGTGAGGAATAGGCAGGGTTGCAGTAAACCAACTCTGTGGCGTCTGTGACTTTTAGGGAATATTTTCGTCATCACGGTGGAAGGCAACTGTCAAAATGGCGCTGTCGTAGCTAGTTATAAACAAGGTTATACTACGTGAGCGTAAGGCGGTGTTGCTAAATTCACCGAAATCGGAGTCCACCATTTTCCGAAATACCCTAAAATTCAGTCAGGGTAAGGGTGCTTCCACACCAATCAAACGATTGTCGATCGATGCCATCGATCAATTTTAGAATGAGCCAGTCGACGTCGATCGATTGGTAAGGTTTAAATTCTGACACTTTCCATGTTAAATTCATACCTAATTGTTTTAACAAAATATTGAAATCACCGAAAATTATGAAATGGTAAAATAAAACCAAACTCATGAATGAACACGAATGGAATGAATGGATGAAATGTCAAATTTATTATACGCCGTAGAGACCCAGCCTATGGTCACAATCCTTACGAGTCGTCGTCCATTTGTTCATTCGGTCGTTCGTTTTTTTTTAACTTCGCCACTTGTAACTGGCAGTTATTTGCTAATTTGTAGGTCAAATAAATTGCAGTCTTTGATCTTATCCTGAAATTTATCAAATCTTTTCATCCGGTCCGTTTTATATTACTAATTAAAAACTTAGCCTTCTGTTCTATCCTCCACTATACATGGTCGCTGTTACGAACAGCCTAGGGAGGGGAAGAGGGGGGAGGACGGAATAATGACGTCAGCCAAAAAGTAATTTTCGCGGTGACTTGCTCACCATCACTTGTTCCAAGTCATGTTGAAATGCAAGTAATTAACTATTTTGTTACGCGTGACCTCTGATAGGTCATTGAGTACTTCAGTTTGTTTTTTGGTTGAGGATTTTTTGTTCGGTTTTGGTAAAAATGTAGCTTTGAGATTTTTAAAATGTTTTTCCATCGTCCTTGCGTAGTCCCTTTGAACTTCTTGTAGATATTCGTAAATCCCCAAGCACCATCTGGTAGATTTTAACTTTGCAAATAGTTTTTTTGCTTTTAAATCTATGTTAACCAGTAACGCCCACTTTACAATTTGCACATAATTATGCTTCCTTCGTTGTTTTCTACTATAAAGCTAGTATCCGCAAAATTTAGCGTTATTTTTTTAATTTTTTTTTTTCATTTTCTAATGGCACCTCTTTAGTTCATGAGATAGCCGAATATCAAAAAATATTTGGCCTAGGTCTTAAGGGGGAGGCGTGAAAATTAATTCGCTGTTACATTGTATATTAGATTCCAAATAATGCTGATACTGTTTAACCATGGTCCGAACTTTATTTGTAAGACCAATATCTTCCCAACTCTGTATGAAAAGACTACAGCTTCCCCCTTTTTTTTCATAAACGTTGCATAAAGTTAAGTGTTGATATGCGACTTTTTAACCATACACGTTTCAACATCTTTTAATTTTAATCATAGTTTACGAATAAACCCCAAAGTGCGAATTTTACCAGTGAAACTGAACGCGATCAGCTAGTCTAAGCCGAGTTCTAGAGCTGTCAGTGTCAATATTCCAAAGAAAATAATGACACTGACAGCTCTTAAACTTTATGTGCTGATCGCGTTCAGTTTTTATTGGTGAAATTCACCCTTAATGAATAAGTTAATTCCTTCGATCTAAAAGGAACTGTTCTAAAATAAATAAAGTAAAAAAATAAATCAAAGGACAATGCCCAACCAGGTTTCCGATTAATCTGCCGATCAGATATTTTTAGCGACAAAGATAAAAGCAGCCCACACTAAACAAATAGCGAAATGAAGCCCACGCTACGGTCAAATTTCGGACCTTACATTTAACCTGTATTTTACGCAAAATTAAATCAATCTGCCTAGCCTTTTCCCAACTATGTTGGGGTCGTTTTCCAGTCTAACCGGATGTAGCTGAATGCCAGAATTTTACATGAAGCGACTGCCTATCTGACCTCCACATCTCAGTTACTAGGTACCCCTTGGTAAGACTGGTTGTCAGACTTTTGAGTTTCTGACAACCCGTAAGGACTGTCAAAAATCAACGAATGACAGCCGGAACCAACGGCTTTACGTGCTTTTCAAGGCATGGAGGGGTCCACGAACCTTCTGCGGCAAGTGTAGGTTAACCTTCGATTGAAGCGTGCACAGCAGCTGTTATCATTTAGTCACGAGCTAGTTCAGACCTAGGCCAAATATTTTTTATTACTCCGATAGCTCATGACCTAAAGAGGTGCCATTAGCAATATGAGTAACCGCCTCTGTGGTCTGGTGGTTAGACCACCTGTCTCAGACCAAGAGGTCCCGGGTTCGATTCCCAGTGGGGGCAAAATTTTCTGCTTTGGTTGGTGGTAGGGCTTGTTTTAAGTCCGCCTGGCTAGCTACCACCATCTTATCTAAGTCTGTCGCCATAAAAACAATGTTAAAAGCATTGTTGTGTTCCGGCAGTTAGAGATAAGAAAGCCAGTTCCTCTGTGGTAGAGGATTCCGGGTGAAGCTCGCTTCCACCTTCGGCCTGATCATCACTTTCCATCAGGTGAGATTCTGGCCAAGAGCTTCCCCGTTGTGGATAAAAAAAAAAAAACTGAATAAAAAATCTCGACTAATTAAAAAGTTATGCAACAACGCAAAATTTCGCGGATATTCTGGTTGTATACAATACAAGACGAAAAACAATTTTGCTCTAATTAAACCCTTAAATCGTTGGCGAGAAATATTTACATTGGGCTCATGGGCCACTAATCAAGATAATTACTGACGTGTTGAGCTCTGAGTACCGGTGTACGGAATAAAATCGCGCTTTCGGGGCGGACTATAGACAGGAGAGACGCGATAGCGGTTTACTTCATGAAACTGTATACATTTTGTAACTGCATTAATGCCCGATAAGAAAGCAGTTTGTACAGAATCGTTGACGGAATTGATTTCTGTCATATTAAATATTAAATAATAAATTATTTAAAAAAAAACAGAAAAATAATTAAAACTACGGAAATTACAGTCACACTTCCGCTGTACAGTCAAAATAAACCAAAATGGACGAAATACGTATACGTGTGCGACTGTGTGCGTGCGTTGATTTGTAATATGACCACAATTATCACCCACAATCAGTTTATCAAAAGAGATCATTCATTTTCGGCTAAAAAACCGAAGTGCCGCCAACGAAAAAAAACGTATCACCACACTGTTGGGGAAGTCAGTCCGTTTTTTGTTTTTTCTTTGGCTGGCACTTTGACTTTTGTGCCGAACTTTGTATGAACCGTCTGAATCCTTTAATTTTTTTTTTTTTTTTACTGTATATTATAGTCAAAAACAGGCTTATTGGTGACTCGACCGAATTTACTCGCCCGACCATGTTAATAAATATTAGTTTTTCTTGAGGCGATTTACAAGAATTCAATTTATTTATTTGTGGACGAATCGACAACTCCAGCAATAAGTAGTAGTAAAGTACACTGGCGCACAGAAGTGATTAGGGTAAAATATTTTGATATAAACAAGACGAGAAATGAATAAATTAAGTAATAATTAGATTATAGGTAGGACAATTAACTTCAAACTGTGAAAACAATAAAGGGTGGCGATTTAGTCACTAATGCTAGTAACTAACAATAAAATGGTAAATGCACCCGGATTCGGGCGAGTCACCAATAAGCCAAAAAAACAGTGTCTGTATTGTGATTATAGCATAATATTCTGTTTGAGGTGTTTTGATAATGTGTGTTAATCCCGGGACATGTTGTTTAGTGCGCTATAGCCTCTAAGTATATATTAATATTTAAATGAACGTCCGGTGAATCCTGTGCATAGCGGCGTCAGCTTTTCGTGTTACAGCCATTTTATACCTGTTAACAATTTAAGGTTGTAGTCAAATTAGATAACAATTAATTTCCCTGGCTTCATCTATTACAAGGGCATGTATAATTAAAGCTTCTTTCTCTCTATTTATAAATACATATTTAAAAAAAAAAGGATACTTCTAGGTTACAACTGCGACCCCCTACGCACGAGCAGGCCGAGCGAAGCGAGCGGTGTCGCGGCAGCGGCCGGCGAGTGCCAAAAACGGGTAGAATATAAGTTTTTTTTACTCATTTTGATTGGAATTCGGATTATTTTTGGATACAAAAACTATTTTTTGTTATTTGCGTTTAAATACTACCCTTTTTATATCTCTCTATATTATTTCTCACCTCCTATTTCATTTCCTACAAAAAGAGCCGAAAAACAGCCGAAATATAAAATATCTTCAAACAACCCACCAAGTCCAATGCCTAACACCAAAAATAAAGGGGCCCTTAATTTGAGCTGGCATCCCTTTTAGCGCTCTCAGTAAACAGCCCTTTGTAAAGGTAGATTAAAATTATCAACGTGTTTACCGCCCTCTCCTGTGGTTTTATTTGCTTATTCATTACAAAAATAATTCAGATCATATAATTTTCTTATGTCCGCTTTATTCCAATGGTTGGAGAGTCTATTATCGCTTGGCGTAATTGTCTGGTTGGGAAACAGTTTCTTTTGAAAGGACTATTGTTTTGAGTTCTATTATTCGGTTCACTGGTGTTTGGTGATCGCGTTTAATTTTATAGGTAACTAGCTGCGCCCCGCGGTTTAACCCGCATAATTCTCGATCATATGGGAATATCGGAGTAAATGGTATACTATGTTCTTGTCCAGATCATGGTCTACCTAAATGTCAAATTTCAGCCAAATCCGTTCAGTCGTTTTAGCGTGTAAGCGAAACAAACAAACAAACTCACTTTAGCATTTATAAATACTAGCTGCGCCCCGTGGCTTCACCCACACAAGTCTCGATCCCGTGAGAATATCGGGCAAGAAAGTGGCTTATGTCCTTCCCCTGGTCTACCCATCTGCCAAATTTCATCCAAATTCGTTCAGCCGTCTTAGCGAAACAAACAAACTCTCTTTCGAATTTATAATATTAGTACGTTGTATTATAATATCTGTGGTTAGGATTAGGATATGTTTTATGGTGGTAATTTTGTGGGAAACTACCTTTATTTTGGTAGAAGTGTTTAATATAGGGATTTTGTAATCTCTATTATACAGAGAATAATAAAATGTGAGTGAAAACGTTGGGAGGAAACGCCCTACAAGGACATTAGTGACCTTTTTGCTGATGTTCTTCAGAAAGGTCAGGAACGTAGTAGTACTCACAACCGATGTGCGTGTATGACCAGATATGTGAACGTATATGAAGCAAAAGGAGTACCTATGTAAAGATCGTAGCAGGTGGCTTCTGTAGTTTCTGCCTACCCCCATGGGAAGTAGGCGTAAGATCTCAAAGGGGTCAAGGAAATATCAGGCATAGGTACATTTTTACCAACATAAATATTTTTATAAACTTTATCATAAGAATATAATTATACATAATTATTCATATTACAATTTCCAAGATAATATTGACATAAATAGAAGCTAACATTCTTAAAATAATAATAAAAATATGTACAAGTTCATTAACAAAAAAGTTAGGTAAAAGAATCATAGTGCATCAAAAAATTCTTCCGCATCGCTGTCAACAGGAAAAGTGCCAAAAAGGTTGCCACGTTGAATGGCAACCTTTTTGGAATGGAAAAGTATCATATTTTTATGTAAAGTAAAAGAAAATATACGATAATATAAAATTCTCTTACGAACAAAAACAATATTTATTTTAGAATAGTCTGGAAATATTTCTATTGTTTTCGTGAAATTGGGTATTCAGATGATTTATGTAAGTAGTTATAAGCCCCTTAACCCATATTACGTGCTGTATTAGTTTGCCTAGTGCCTCCGTATATGATATCTAGGACAGTTTCCAGGCAAAAAAGGGTTAAAAGATGAGGTGGCTTTGGTCTAATTTAATGTTTGTAATTTTTTGCTGATGCAGATAGTCTGTGGCACAGATGGTCTTGAAGATACAGCCTCTCTTTTACCGAAATATTTACGCAGCATTTATTAAATTTTGATCATGGTCTGGTAGTTCGAGTAAATTATTTGGCATTCTGTGGTATTGTTCGTTGAATCGTTGAGCTCCTTAAGTTCTGAGTTGAGCTGCACGATTACTGACAAATGCCTGACTGGAAAGGTCCACTCAATCTGTGAGGTTCTTTCCTAAAAATAATATTTTTAGGAAAGAACCTCACAGATTGAGATATTTCAGACAACAATCTACATGCTCTTCTCTGGACTTTAAAAGAGACTGTGGCCTCTGAGTTTGTTTCGGCCTTTTTTCTCAGAGTAGTCGGATAGGAACCTATTTACAGAAAATAAAATCATTTCATCAAATTATCATGATTTCAGCAGAGGTCATCGGTACACTTTGTTGTTGGCCTTGCATCGCTCTGTCTTCGAATTTATTTATGAAATACATGTTGGAAATTTGGAAAGTCGAGCGCAAGGTCAGCCTCGAACCGCACTCGTTACAAAGTCAAAGTCAAATAATTTATTTCAAGTAGGCCATTAAAAGACACTTAGGAACGTGAACATTTACAAGAAAATAGAATTGACTCTAGCTACCCCTTTCAAATGGTAGTTTCGTATGAAGAAGAATGGGTTCCATAGTTAGGTACTCTTTTAAAATGTTTTATACAGTAATTATACAGGGTGGCCGGAACATTGACGTACAAAAATAAAATTTTGTTCCCTCGTATCTCGGGGTATCCATACCCATGTATGCTACGCGACTTTACATAGTTTTCGAGCTAAGATTGTTTTTTCTGAATATTTGAGAATTTTCGACCTGACCAATTTAAAAATATTCTAAAAAAAAACCAGAAGACTTAAATGTATTATCAGATGGCTAATTTTAAGAATTTTCTCATTAATGATGCCTCGTAGAGAGGTGAAACACGTGTCGATTTCTAACAGGGTTTTTTATGACTCTTTAAGAATAGTTAAGCGGAATAGGTTACTAAATATATCTACGTCTATTGTATTTTATAATGAATTTCCGCCAAGTCGCGCCTGAATCAATTCCCTATACTCAAAGCCTTACCAAGGATACAGGTTTCTTGCTCGTTCTTCTAAATATGAACTTACTACGCTTTGGACGGACAACTATCTTTCTGACTGACCGACTCCTTCTCAATTCAAAAGTACCTGTAATAATTGGTTTAATGGAAATAAATCCTCTAAGTTTGAATTTGAGGTCAGGAGTAAGCCATTTATCAAAGTCATAAAAGCATAAACATAAAAACACCAAGCAAAACAAATCCACAGCGAAAACTAGAACAATATCCATACATTTTTCGCATAACCACAATATTTCAGATTAAAAATTCAACATGCGTGCACACTTTCGCTTAGAAAACGCGTATATCTGGCCCCTAACAAAATGAGAAACCCACGTCACTTTAATTCTAAAATGACCAAGAAGGTTGACCTTCCCTGCCTCCTTGAACAATATCGCTTTTAGTGTCTGTCTGTGTGACCGCTTAGCGTGAGGCCTCATTAGTGCGTTCCGTTGCGTCGTCGCAGCGTCAACGCTGTGTCGTTTTACATATATTTTTTATTGACATGCCACATTATGCGTTGCTTCGTCGCACACCACATTTCAACAGATCGACGAACAATAGACGAAGTGGGGTAGGGTGATTCGCTGCGCTGTCGGAGCTCCGGTGCGAGGTGTGCCGACGGACAGTGTTCCACTGCTAGAAGGAAACTAGACGTGCGTCGTCCTCTTGTGTTGCGACGTCGTGCAGTCGCAACGCAGGTGTGGCATGCAATGCGGTAATCCGTTGCGATGACGCACTTAAGAGGCCTCACTCTTAGTTCTTTCACACTACACAATGTATTTTGATGCGCTTTTTTCACCATCATTTCGCGATTTTTTTCCGGAATATTTTATGATAAGTGAATGAGAAATGAGAAGAAATGAGAAGTGATTAAGTTAGATAGAGCGTAATAATATAACACATTAATAATTAATATTTTAAATAATTATAGCGTAGAAATCTCGTTGTTTTACCAATATGTCGCCACATCAGTAGATCACACCCATGCGAAACAGAGGCGGGTCGCTACTCTAAATGAAAAAAAAAAACAATCTGCCCAGCCTTTTCCCAACTATGTTGTGGTCGGCTTCCAATCTAAACGCATGCACCTCCACCACCATACCAGAATTTTACATGAAGCGGTTGCCTATCTGACCTCCATAACCCAGGAACTGGGCAATATGATACCCCTTGGTAAGACTGGTATTTGACTGCTGTCTGGTCTAAATATAAACTAATATTGATAATGATGATAATGATAGCCTTTATTAACAATCTTACAATCTAGTTATTTACATATTTATTATTTACTTAATGCAAAAATAAAATAAAACTTATTTGTTCAGACATCAGTCCCAGAAGATTGTTTTGCTGTCGCATAGGCCTCCCCCATATTCTTCCACACACGCACACATTCTGTGGAACTAATATTATAAACGTTATAAAATGGTTAGGCAAGTAAAATTGTTTGTAAGAAGTAATTTCTGGAAGTACGGATCTGTTTACAAAAAATACGGTCACTAATAGAAAGCTACACTATTCACGAGGATATTTTTCTTGCACGTGGACCCAGTCGCGGGCAGAAGCTAGTTTATTATAATTGAGTTCAAGGGAGAATGGTTGGGAGGGCAGGGGTCAAACAAGGCTGGTCGTAGTTAGGTAATATCGTGACAGTGTAATAATGTAGCTCTTTGTGTGTGTGGTTGTTTGTTGCTGTTAGTAGTTGGGTCTGCAATCACGTATGGGGATGTAATAGATGAGGTGTATGACCCTAGCCATAGGGTGACAAGAACATTTAGGTAAGATATTATCTTACCAAAATGTTTGTTTACCGCTGTTTTAAAGCGAATGCAGATTTACATTCTTTTAGTCTTAGGATTGTTTGAATATAAAGGACTAGCTTCCGCCAGCGGGTTCACCCTCATGATATCTTTTTTAAATTATAGCAGTGATAATATAGCATTCAACAGGATTTTTTTAAAACGGTCCAGTAGCTTTTGAGTTTATTTATTACAAACAAAAATACAAATTATTTCTCTTTATAATAATGATAGTGTTGTAATGATCGATAATTTAACTATAGATTATAATGCTAGATGGCGTTACTAGGCTCGCCGCTGTAGATAGAATTACTTATTTTAGACGATTGACAAGTGACGGAGGAGCTCGTGGCTAAGTAATAACAGCCGCACGGGTCGATCCATCATGTTAAGCGGTTGGTCCCGGCTGTCATTCGTGGATCTTTGACAGTCGTCACGAGTCGTCAGAAGCCCGAAAGTCTGACAACCAGTCTTACCAAGGGGTATCGTATTACCCAGTTACTGGGTTGTGGAGGTCAGATAGGCAGTCGCTCCATGTAAAATACTGCTATTCAGCTGCATCCGGTTAGACTGGAAGCCGACCCCAACATGATTGGGAAAAGGCTAGGCAGAATGACAAGTGACGGTGGCAGAAAAATAAGTTATACGCGAGAGACGTCAATTCGGAAAAAGGCAAGAAATCTAACGGTTGCTCTGTAAAGAATTGCATATTTTCTGGAAACAAAGCCGTTATTGTTTTGAAATTAATTCAGAATAAACATACGTGTTGTCGTTAGTGCGATATTGTGATTTGTGTTTGAGTACTGGAAGTAACGGGGTAAGTGTTTGCGTCTACTTAACCAAGTGTAGGTTGGATGATTGGAGATGTTTTGCAAGACTGTTTCCATTTTGTTCTCAGCTTGCGGAAACGCCCTTATCCTCCAGACAACAACAAATTAGCCAAAAGCTTCGTATTCAATATTCAAAAGTAGGTAATAAAAATTTGACAAATAGGTTTGTAAAATCACTTTTACACGTCAATAATATTTTTAATACTAGATGATATCGGCGTTTCTTATCAAAATACTCTAGAAAAGTAGAAAAGGGAAAAGTTTATGAATATAAATAAACAACATTTTCTTTAAACATCATAATAAAATAAACTCACCCTTATGGACCCACTAGGTACTTATACCGTACGTAGGTACAGAGTACATAATTATCTATCTACTATTGGCTCATCAGTCATCTTCATATCTCAACACTATCGGGTTTAATTTAAGAGTTACACTGAACAACTATTTCCTTGAAACCTACATCGTAATATTTAGTAAATTGATTCAGGCGTGACTTGGCGGAAATCCATTATAAAATACAATGCCTATTGTATCTATCTTTAACCCGTGAAATCTAGTTTTTTTTCTTTCCATTCATATTTTTAATCCCATTCTTTATTGCACATCTTTACAGATAACCGAGTAGCAAACAATATTTGACCTAGCTCTTAAGGGGAATGCGTGAAAATTGATTCGCTGATAGGTACAATAATTACAATGTAGATATTTGTTGAGAAAAACAACTTCTTTTATAAAAGACTGACGACATTTTCATAACGCCAAGCATTGAAGAGTTGAGTTTGCTTATCAGCCATTAAACAATTCCATAAAAAATCCACGTTTATTTAATATACCTACAGGCGCCTCGGGTCAGAGAGAAAGCTGACCACACGCTCCGTCTAAGCGTAAAGTTCACACATAACTTAATATTGATAGTCAGGGAATTCATCCGCAAGGGAATACCGATACACCGTTCACTCCAACAAAGATATCTTTCATAAAAGATTAGCTGACAAAAGAATTACGTATCAGCGCCTCCGTGACTTGAAGATATCTTCTGCTAAACTGATATCTTTTCTATCTTTCTGTTTTTAAGTTATGTGTACGTATTGCTAGAGTATATTTAGGTATTTACCTACTATATTTTTTTACAATAAGAAAAGGGTTCTAAAACTAATAAACCTCGAGAACAATCAAGCTGAGTTCCAGTTAACATGTAAACGACATTTTAATTATTAGGTAGGTATGCCTTTGACAACATCGTTCAATTAATCAAATTGCCAGTAAGGCATAACAGCTTTAAAATAGAAGGTCTTAATTAAAACGAACCTAATATGCTTTGAGTAGACTGAACATTTAGGAGTTTTTTTCTATTAATAATTACATAGAAATCAGCTACATCAATATCCCACCAACATTACAATCAATATTTACATTTCTTTTATTCCATTTTATGCCAAACTCCAGAATCTTCCCCCAAAGCCATTTCACACATGCTTACAACATCCGAACATATCCAGCACTTTTAGCAAAGTCTTTGATATTATAATTTTCAAAGAGCGAGTGCTCCCTAGTTCCCAAAGCAAGTAACTGGGAAACGTATGTAAGATCTCAAAAGCTAAATTCGGAATATGAATACGAGGGCTGGCGAGTTAAAATAATAATTTGTTAAGTAAAGTTGGTCGGTTTTTTGAAAAGTTTCCTTTGGTGCTCATTTTCTTGACTGGTAAGGCCGCAAAAGTTTTGCCTTTCGTCCCCTTAGTGGTCTTTTTCGGGTTTGTACTTGTAGGTACTTGTGTAATTATTAACTTAGTTTGTGTTGCAAAGTGGTTCAAAAATGACATGATATTTTGTAACTTCTAAATTTCGATACCTACGTATGTGGGAGACTGATAGAAGAAGGAAGGTAGGAGTGGAAGTAGCAGTTTATTTTTAATACTTATGTTAATTGCAAAGGTATTGCGAATATCTGGGTATTGACTATTTGGGGACTATTAAAATGAAATGATTTTCCGCGCCCCCTTTTCCCCTTTACGTTTGACATTGCTTACACGTAACATCAATTGAAATAACCTTAATATTATAATCTCAAACTATACAATTCTATCCATCCACAAACTCTAATATAAATGATATTCCTCTAAAACATTGACCCCATCACATCTGCATGTGACAAAATTCCAATTCGCTGCAATCCTCCAGACAGGGTTAGCTAAATTTTTCAATGTCAGAAACCAATCGGCTCTCATACGCCTAATGCAGTTTCAGCCATAAATCCTCTGGTTCCTCGCTTCAATGCCAGGGTGTTTTCGTCTTAGATGTTATTGAGGTAAAGGTTACAATTGCATATCAAGGAAGTGGAGATAGGGTTATAAATATTTAGTGTCATTGATTTAAGAGAAGAGTTTGATTTGTTATTGAAATTGGAATCGCGAGTTTTTGTTCCACGATTACGATTAATCGTTATGTGTTTAAGTAAGCGCGTAAGCGTGCTACTTTTAAGTAAAGTCAGGGAAATTAATTGTTAAGAAATTACTGACTACCAATTGAAACTGTTCCAATAATCAAATCACAACTGTCATTCTTTGACAGTTATATAAAATGGCTTTATCACGGTAAATTGACTTTTGATGCAATCGATTGAATAGGGTTTTTGGTTGTGCATTTTGCTTAACAATTTACAGGTTTCAAAACCTGTAAAGAAGTATATTAACTTGTAATCACTTCGTAGAAAAATAGCATTCTTTATAAGTTAATGTTAGACACAAACGGTCACGGAAGAAACCTGGGCTTAATAGTCTGTGAACACGTAGTGGGCAAACGTCTTGATCAATGTTACGAGCTTGACTTTTCTGTATGAAAGCCTTCGAAGCAATTACGTACTGATATTATGATTACCTACACACACACGGGCACAAAAAATCACGCCTGTGTTCTCCGAAGGGTAAGGCAGAGGTGTATCTATAGTACTCCCACATTTCGCCAGGTATGTAGTAGGTATGTAGTTTACATAGTTGTTGTCTTGTTGTGTGATGTTGTTGGGTTATGTGTTATGGTAGTCGAGAGCAGTGTTGTATATTATTGTATAGTGTAGTTTAGTTGTCATGTTCCCTACATTGGAAATAATAAAAGACTTTGTTATTACCTAAGTAAGTCACCATGGAGTGTTTCATTCTGTAACCCATCAAAATGTGTCATTCATTCACTCTTTACTTATTTAATTAACATAAACACTGCACAGAATCCACAAAAAATATGCACAACTTAAAAATCTTTGCACTTACCCCAAATTGCCCTACAATATTCTGACTCATTTTACAAAGTCCCCATAAATTGGGGAGCCCCCGTCAATAAGTTCTGTAACACACTTCAATCGTAAGGCATTATCGTGAAATATTTAGAGTTCGACACTAATCGTATATAGGAACGCAACACACGGACGAGAGATATTGCTTGCTTGGTTTTTCTTATCCAAAATCAGTTTTACCCTTCCCCGTAATGGACTTTGGCAGAGTTATGTAGTTGTGTAGTATATAGTTTGTGGAGTGAAGGGTAATTGGGGAATTCGTTGTTTGGGGTACACAAAAATGGTTTTTGTTACCTGATTTCTTGCAAATATATAGATTTCC
This sequence comes from Eupsilia transversa, assembly GCA_914767815.1. Taxonomy (NCBI): domain Eukaryota; kingdom Metazoa; phylum Arthropoda; class Insecta; order Lepidoptera; family Noctuidae; genus Eupsilia; species Eupsilia transversa. The sequence goes on from OU611889.1 coordinate 2,545,696, forward strand.
CGACAAACGAAACAATTTATTTCAACTGGTTTTTTTTTGAGATCGCTACTTTTTCGTTTTCAGAGTCTGTACGGTCAAACCCGGGGAAGTACCAATGTAACTTTTTAATTCATATCGTGCTAAATGTCAATCATGTGTCGGCCCGGGGGTCAGCAGGTGACCGGGTAGAAAAGGAAGGGAATAGGAAGGGATCGAAAAAGCAAAAGAGTTGCATAATTAAATTTAGTACAACATTATAACACTCTGTTGGATGATATAATGGTTAGGTACTATGACACTGGTTGTTTTAATGTTGGCAATAACCTAACTGTTTCAGAAACTTTTATACACGATTTATAGCATGGGTGTAGATAAAGTTATTCATAAAGTTATAAATGGAATTTTATAGACTTTTCTTTAACAATTAAGTTTTTACTGTAGACCTAAAAAACTTATGATGAGAGTAACGAAGGTTACCACTGGGCCACCCACCACTCCCAAAGCGGATGCTGCTTAAAAAAACATTACTTTGTACAACATAAATAATTAACAACACAGATTTATTCCTCCCGTTTTCTAAAACGAAATGTTTCAGCACACTTAATTGATATCTCAGGATATACAGAGCAACAAATAAGTGTAAAGTGATTTTATACTTCCATTTTCCACTTAGATATACTTAGATAAGCAAAGATTTTCAAGATTCCTTAAGCTTTAAAGTTAAAGTAACATAACTTAACCAACTCACATTGCCAGATGTTTTGAAATGAAGTCACGACTGTACCCGTATGTATATTGTACAGTCATCTAGAAAATACTAACTTGCAGTGCTCTGGATATATAGCGCTCTCATGTCTGCAGTTTCACATCCACGATACATATATTGCGCGCTTATTGTGGTGTGGGGTTTGTGATAAGCGGAGCGGGGGAAAGAGCGGATATACTAAGTTGATTTTTATTAGTAGTACCTAGTACTAGTTTTTAGAATGACAGATATCTGACAAGCACTCGTATATACCTGATAATTATATACGTAATGATTTTTTCGATAGATTCGAAAGAAGTCAAGTAGCAATACTTAGGTATCACTACGTAGTAGTATATTATCTGTGGTATCACTATTTTGAAACCTTTTAACAATTCCGTAATATTAAGTGCGTTGTACTATAGTAGGTAAATCTGACATATTTTTTTAAATGTTTATTATCAAGCAATAGATATTATTATCAGGCTGTTAGCCTTATTGTGATAACGAGTTTAGAGGCATGGCGGGCAACAGACTGCCATTGATGCGACTGCGATTGATGTCGGATAGTCTTATATATTATATTGATCGCGCGGTAAACTCTAATTGCGCTATGCAGGATTTGAGTGACGTCAGGTCTTTGATGCGTAGTTAGCATGTGGCGTTATACATGCCGCCACAAAAGTATTAAACAGGATTGGGGTCATCATCAACTGCCTAGCCTTTTCCTAACTCTGGTGGCTTCCAGTCTAACCGGATTCAGCGGAATACTAGTATTTTACATGGAGCTACCTCCACAACCCAGTTACTGGTTAATACGATAGGCTTTAGTAAGACTGGTTGTCAGAGTTTCGGGCTTCTGACTTCCCGTAGCGACTGGTACAGCAAGTGGAGTCGGTAATCACCTAGACTTTGTATTATCATTAAAAATGCTTTTTCTTATGAAAATATGACTTTACTTTGCAATGCAACATTAATTTTATTATGAAGATCATCATTCCCTGCCCTTATCCCAATTTATTTGTCGGCGCAACATGTCTTCTTCATCCATACTTCTCTATTAGTCGTCATCTCGGTAGTCAACCACTTCCTAGCTATATCATCTTTCACACAGTCCATCCATCGTTTCTTTGGTCTTCCCCTACTCGTATAGCCATCCACATTCCTACTTAAAACTTTATTGACTCCATTCCCTCATTCCTCCGCATCACACTATTACCACACAACTTTTTAGTAACCGGTGTTACATTCAGATTTTAGTAGAAGAAGTGTATTTTTTTTTCCATTAAAAAAAATCTTGAACCCTCTGCTCTTTTGACTTCAAAGAACAAACAGCTATCGTCCGTTCTTTTTAAAACAAAGAGCTCTCCCCAAGATAAACAGTTGCAAATAATCCGTATTGCACTATGTCCTCTTCACTTGCTGCAAATGGCTTGTCCGTTGTACAGAACTATGTTTTATAAACAATATTAAATTGTTCATACTATAGTTGAACGTTAAAGTAGGATCATTTCATTTACATACAGTTTTTTGTGTAGGATTTGATGTAGTGGAATCAATTATTTAGGCTATTGATTAATTTAGGATGGTTTAGTTTTTACTTAGACTTAGATTCAATTTGCCCCCCATGACCTACAACGCAGTATGTCTAAAACGCATAAGCATAAGCAGCCTATAATGTTTACACTGGCAGGACCCAGGCATCCTCTCTGTGAGAGGAAGTAGGCTGTAATCCACCACGCGGACCCAGTGCGGGTTGGTAGATGTAACATGTCTTCGATGTTTTGTTCCTAGGACATGCGGGTTTCTTCACGACTTTTCGTGCATGGTTTTGAGTGCAGTGCAGTGCAGTGGTGGCGAAGTCATTTACACAAAGTAAGCAGCATTCAGTTTTATTCGTAAAATTTGCCCTTAGTTTGAAGGTATAAATGTTAGAATCCCATGAGGAGAGACACCTGAAGGTGAAGCGTGATGACACAACGCTGGTAATTTATTGCAAAATATGAAGCAATTATCTATTTACAAAAAATCTATTAATTGGACAAATAAAATTAAACACTATATTACTTTATATCGTTCGTGTAAAACAGACTATGTCTAAAGTTTCAGAAATTATAAGCATGGATTCAAGACACTTCGCGGATAGACAAACAACTTGAAATTTTAATCAAAACAGACTAGGTATTTTAAGATAAGATCAAACACAATAATACAAAAAATTCATGCGTAAATCTGAACAAAAAATAAACGACTTCTGTCGACGATGGTACGCGCAACACACACAAACACAAGTTATGAAGTTCAAAGGATTTCCCTCAGTTTGGTTTTGAAATATTTTTCTTTATAGAGTACCATATAATACTGGTCTTTGAATGGATTTCTTCGCGAAAATCCCATTATCTCTCTGATTGAATTTGTTTTTATTATGAAAAATGTTGGTAGAGAAAATTCTAAAAGCAGGTACAAGTATATAGAAAGGCTGGCTTTTATGTACGTTTAATAGAGTATTTAATATCTAGGTACGAAGTTAGGGTATAAAACATCTAAATAAATACACTATTTTTGTCTCCTAAACTTTTTATAAAATCATTCCTCGTTAATTTACAAAGTGTTTTTTTTTCGATGGTTTAGCGAACAAGTCATCAATCAGTCACATTTATGACATGGAAAGTGGTTATTGCCACTTGCCCATCTCCAATATGTTAAAATATTTATCCACATGTCTTTTGTGGTCACTTCCGGTATTTTCGAAGACGACGCGTTTCGAGTTTGCGTTCCGTTCCACCAAAAAAACATAACATGAAATAATATGGTGATATTTTCTTTTAATTTTATTATGATTCAAAGAATTCCTCCATAATCTTTTAGTGTATATATATATTATGTCGCCGCAAAAAATTCAGAAATATGAAACTGATTAGTGTCGTTTCTAGGTAACAGGTATATTTCAGTGATTTCGTCCCCTGTTTATTGAATAAAAACAAAGTTATTATTCAGACTAGGCTGAGAATCAGCATTTGAACGTCAAAATCACATAAGACAGTCCCCTAAAACGCCCACCCTTCACTATTTCCTAGTGGTTTAGCTGGGAAGAAGAAGTGGCGCAACAAATGCCCCTGTTGTCTGTTTAGTTAGAAAAAAATAATCTATACAATAGTACACAAAATCATTTATATTACGCAACACAAAACGTTCATTAAATTATTAGCTATATGTCAGCTAGCACACCGATATAGTCCCTCAACAGAGTGCATCAACACAGCTGTCTGTTCAGTTAGAAGAATGTTGTTCTATAATTTATACTTTTAATATTAAGAAAAATATCATAACGCTATTTTGATGATCTCAAACTGGAACATAATTACACACTGTTCATACAGACAAGACTGATTTGTTGGTCTAGTGTTCGCAAGCACTACTGCTGAGCATGAGGTCCTGGGTTCGATTCCCAGATCATACTATATATCATGTAGGTCATACAAATATTTGTTCCGTGCGGGAATCGAACCCGCGACACACAGCGCAAGAGTCAATCGCTTAACCACTACGCCAACCGTGCCGTTGTATTACATGGGACTTAAACATAACTGGCGAAATGTGGGTGTACTATAGTTACACCACTGCGCAACCCTTCGGAGAACAAAGGCGTGATGTTATGTTATGTTCATAAACAACAACAAAAAGAAGTGCAATAGTTTTACAACATACTTCACATTCAAGTTATCCTAGCTCAGAGGCCAGGCTTTGAGTCCCAGTCCAATCTAGATTAGCTTTAGGCTAGACTCGGGGGTACGCTGCAGGTTATAACACCTGGAATTGCTTGTGTGCCACCGTCTGAATATTAAGTTTGTTGTAAGATCAAGCTTGGTGTGTTAGAAATTAGTATAGTTTCGTAAGGATGTAGCTGTTTTTGGGATGTAAGTCAAGGGTTTGAAAGAAGCTAGTGACTATGTGGCTTTATACAAGGCTCCACCTTGTATATATACCACAACGAACAGATAAAAAAGTCATTAAAAAATATACGTGTCGACTTGAGAACCTTCTTTTTTTTTTATCTGTACCCCCCACACAAATTCGAATATCGACCTGCTTTGTAAATAACATAGAACATCATTCACATAGGCTAAGTGGGAATAATACGTATTATTGAAGCTAACTCAAAAAGTACCCAAGCAAAGATAATAAAATATATATGGAACCAACTTCGAGAGAACTTTCCCCAATAATTTTTTTTTTTTTTTAAATTCCACTCTGTAAAAAGATATGACTGGTAAAAAAAAAAATACGTGTCGACTTGAGAACCTCCACCTTTTTTTTTCGTCGGTTAAAAATAAAAAGATTCCGTCAGAATAGCAGTAGACGAAATCTCAATATAATTGGCTGACCATGAACGCTGGTTGGTCGTGCGTCTCTAAAGAGTTCGCACGACTGACCCGACTCCTTTTAGAGAACTGGGTCCGGAAAGGATCTCATGTCAAGATTATTGTTCAGGTGATGGTAAGGTCTTATTAAACATCTTATTAAATCGAAAGTAATTGAAAAACATACAAAGGTTCAAGGTCAGTTACGATCAGTAAAAAGATCAGTGAGACTTTTTAATTTTGCTGACGACTGCTTTTAGATAAGGTATCTATATTTGTAAAAAGTATAAAAACTAAAACCCACTACGGCAAAGAAGTCATAAAAAGGTATAAACAATTAGTTATCACACAGCTCTTTCATTTGATACCCAACCCGGCACAATTAAAAAAACTTGTTTTTTAGTTCATGACTTTTTGTCCTCTAGAGGGCGCCATATACAATTTAATGCGACGTAACATATCTTATAACCAGCGTGTGACCGAGACGCTACCAACGATACCCTATTTGTCAAATTATGACGAGAAGTTTAGAAGTTATGAGGGAACATATGAACATATAAGGTACTATAAAAATATCTGCCACGGCTGCAATGGGAGATAGTATTGTGTTTATAGATTACAATAGTAAAGATAAATTATTGATCATGTGTCATATTTTTTTTCATACAAAAAATTGTACGTATAAATTTGCAAGTGACGAACTAGTCAGCTGATTTCAGTTTTCATTCACAGAACCGATGGAAAGAGATAGCAGTTGTTTTCATTGACGAAGTGCACTTCGCGCGTAATTTGTGAACCACGTTATGCAGAGTAGAGTCAATATTTATTTAACTACTTTATTTTCTCAAATTGATTTAACTGTGCCGGGGTACGAAATTTCTTCACTATTGTTATCTTTAAACACAATACTACCTCTCATTAAAGCCGTGGCAGATATTTTTATAGCACCTTATATATACATACATACCGGTCAACATCATAACCCCCCTTTTTGCTTCGCCGTAGTCGGGTAAAAATGAAATGCTGTTGCGAAAATCACAAGAGAGTAATTTCTTCTCATATCCACCACATATTTTACTGTAAATCATATTATAATCCCTACTTGATTCGAAGCCTCTCTCCACTCCGTACTTCAATCAGATTAGGATGACGTTTGATGTCTCATAGGAAATTAGTTTTGCATACCTGATTACAGAGGAGGTTTATGTTGGTAAATCTCATAACTGCGCGCGTGTTGATAGTTGGGTAAGCAGTGCCGGTAGTAACGTCGTTTCTAGGTAACACGTATATTTCAGTGAATCAGTACCCTGTTTATTAAATAAAAACAAGAGTTATTATTCAAACTAGGCTGAGAATTAGCACTTTTCAAACGTCAAAATTACATAAGACAGTCCCCCAAAATCCCTTCACCACTTCCTAGTGCTTTAGCCGGGAAGAAGAAGTGGCGCAACAAACTCCCCAGCAGCGCAGCTGTCTGTTCAGTTATAAAATTTGCTTCTATACAATAGTACGCAAAATCATTTACATAAAAAACCTGTATTACAGGTAAATGTACCATAAGGACGTGTTTTTAGGGATCTTTGTTCTTTATTTTCGTGAAGACTACAATCTGAGCCCAACCCATCCACTCTAAGCCCAATGGTTGCGAAGATACAGCTAGTCAAAGATGGGCATTTTTTCCCAAAAAGTGAAGAAAGAAAAAAAGTTAAATCACGAGTTAGTGCTCCTCATAGCAGCTGCATCTTGTGGGTATTAATAGAAAATCTAGCTAACTTCAACCAATTTACCAAAGTGGTTGAAAACATAGCTGAAGGATCTAGTCTCAATGGCTCTGATTGAATCATCGACCACTGTGAACGTCCCGTTTCCTTGATGGCCGCAATGACATGATTCTTCAGAGAGATACTTCAGCTAATGCAATAAACGTAGCAATTATATCCATCCAATTGTCGGAAATAGTCACACAAATTAAATATGAAGTCACGGCATCGAAGTACGAGTCTATTACGAATCCCATCAGTAATATATTTGCTGCTGCACCACAGATTTTTTGCCAAGTAACTGGCTTAATGCTGCAGAAATATTACATACAACCAGGATATGAAACTAAACAATAAATAGGTAATGCAATCTTTTTTCTCGGAAAAAATAATTTGTTATCTTCTTTTTCTTTATTCTTCTTCTTTTCTTTTTCTTCATTCTTCTTTCTTCTTATAATTATTTCTTTCTTTTTCTAATTTTGTGATTGAAAAAAAAATCCCCACTTTAGGTGTGGAGGAGTTACCCTAAAAAATTGTACCACTTTGTCGGCGTAATTAATTATGTATACTGATGCCAAATAACAGCTTTCTAGTACTAACAGTCTCTGAGCTAAGACGCGGACAGACAGACAGACAGACGTTCGCGTTCCTTGTTGACTAGGGAACTCTAAAAAACCAATAACAGCCCGATCCGGGAATCTAACCTCATGCTCAGCAGAGCCTTTTGCTACAAAAAAAAAGGAGGAGGTTCTCAGTTCGTCGGTATCTTTTTATGTTAAACGTACCAACTTATTTTTTTATTAGAAAAACTCACTGTTATTTTAATATTAAAGTTCGTGTGATCGGAATAATTCTGTCGCAAAATTTACCTTAAGCATTAAAAATACACCTAAAATAATTTATTATCCATCTACTTCCACTTACCCAGTCATCTATAACAATAAACTCCACGTAAAAATACGAGATTCGATTTGCTCCAGACCCTAGGGCATAGAGGTGTGACGCAACTTAATTACAACAAAACACTTTCTACACTTGTTCCTAATTAAAAAGTAATTGGTCGCTAGGGGCGTCCCTAGTCGCGGCCTCAGACGAAATGAAACAAGCCTTAATTAAAGGTTCATCGTGTACCGTAGACATGTGTCGAGGTACCCTTTTCATTGTCGGTGACAACACTAGTGGTTCTCGAAAAAAACTTCCAAATATAAACCGTATCGGAGGTCGTAATTTCCTCTTTTATAGGTAGGTTTTTTACATAATAATAATTTTATTATACCTGTTGCCCGAGATTTTGCGCGTTTTTTTATTTTATTTTATCTTTTTTGACCCGATTCAACGCTTCAACGCATCAACGCTTCATCAACATTTTCATCAATTTGGGAACAGATAAAAAAAAAAAAAAATATATTTAGTTTACTTTGTAGTTTTTGATAGGAATTCGATTTCGGTTCATAGTCGATAGTCGGAAAAATATAAAAAAGATGATTCATTTCCTGATAATATTTCTTATTTATAATTTTAGGCATTAACAGGTAACTTTATGTGTTCATACATAAGATACCTGTAAATGAATAAGTTCAGGTAAAAAAATAATATCGTAAGCGGAATTCCAATTCCAAGAAACTTCCCATGTTTCTGTTCATGGAAGGAAGAGCACACAATATCTGACAGACTTTTGTTATTTTATGACTTTTAAAAGGAAATATTCACCAAGGTAAGGCGTGAATACATAGTAATACATTTATTTATGTTTCATGTTATTTCTCACGTATTTTGTTTTCCTTACCACGTGTGGATCTTATGACTAAGCTGCCTCGCACACTATGCGACAGGCGACTGCGACTAGAAAGAAAGAAAGAAAGAAAGAAAGAAAGAAAGAAAGAAAGAAAGATATAAAGAAAGAAAAATATTTTATTTGGGACACGCACAGAAAATAAAACAATAAAAACAAACATTAAAACTAACAAATTATGTAAAACAAGTAATAAAAAAAAAAAACAATGGGCAAAGAAAACCTGTGCGAGGCCAAAAAGGCTCCTATCTCAGCATAACGCTACGATATATACGTAGGTATTGTGATGGGGCCCGCTGCGATGCCACTAGACGCAACAACAAGCTTCGGCCAACCGACTATTCTATTCTATTCTATTTTATCCAAAGCTCCTCGCACTTTGCGTCGAGTTGCAGAGTCGCATAGGGTTCGATGTTTCACATCTGCCGGGCAACCTTTAATAATAATTTAAAAAAAACCGTATGCAGAACCAGCCTTTAATGTTCCCATTGCCTATAATATTCCCAAACTTTAACAAAAACATAATTTGTACCTAGAATAGAATAGAATAGAATAGGTTTATTTAAGGTCCTAAAAAGTTAGTTTGCGTATTCGTAGCGTAAAAACAGGTAATGACTGCTACGAAGTGTCTACGGATCGCTACGCCGTAGCAGTGTATGGCGTAGTAGCATAATTGCGTTATTTTTTGTGCGTTGGACGTATCTACCTGTAATTCTTTATTTATTTCTTTAACAATGGTTCGTAGTCAAAATCAATTCACCATAATTTCCTTAAGACATTGTTTTCATTCCATTGACATCATTACCTGCTTAATTTAGAACCGAAATCCCCTTGTCACTTCTAATATCACAAAACCTACCAAAAAAATACCTACTGATATCACAAAACTTTCTCAAAAAGGGGAACTGCGGTACTTTCACTCATCACATACAGATACCATCTGACTTATAACTCATCCTGCCATCTGTTGGCATCCAAACCAACCATCTTCAAATCTCGACACCATCCTTCACAACTCTGACGTCATAATACGTTTCAAGTAAGTTTACACCGTAGAGTTTATTGCGTTCCGCGCACTACTGTTCTTTTGTTCGTGAATTTATTGACGTCATAAAACGGACCGAGGCTCATAAGCCGTTCCGAAGTTTGTTCTCAACTAGAGTCGAGTGTCTCGCATTGTCGCGTATCTAATAACTACGTGGAATGGTCATGTGACTGGGTAAGGATTACCCAGCGGTAGATAGCCCTACGAGGTCATTATAGGGGAAATTTAAACGTAGGTGTAGTGGGTAGTCGTGAATTTGCCAGGTTTATGAGTAGGAGCAAAATTGTAGTGGTTGAACTTTCAAGGAGATCTACGTACAGCAGTTGACTGAGTTAATGTGTAATATGATGATAATAATTAAACACTAAAGACAAATTATTATTCTCATAAATGATTATACCCCATGTCATTAGTAACCAAATTTCTCAGCCTTTTCATAGTCATAATAATTATAATCATAATAATCATAAACATAATCTTATTAATCATAATAATCATAAACATAATCTTATTACTCATAATCATAATTATCATAAACATAATCTTATTAGTAATAATCATTTATTTGTAAGAATGTGGTACATAATAATGGTGTTAAGATTAGTCAATGGTATCATCACATCTATCATCATCATAATTTTATGTTAAAGTCTAAAAATATCATTTTTATCTTAGTTTTCGTTTATTACAAGTAACAAAATAAACAATAGCCAATTTTAAGCGATGCCTTTGTTTTTAAAGAACATAATTATATTACGAGTGTATCCCTCTTTACAAAGTCTGAAAATCAACTAAAATACTACACATAATTTACCTTTACACATTTTTCCTTCCGCAACCAACGGGGGAATCCCTACTTCATTTCAGTATTTGTGTAATTTCGCCCTACCTTACCCTTTTACACCGTTAAATTCCTTTTTATCTATTTGTTTACTCTTTCCCAAGTTTGTTGCATGTCTAAACCGACTACAGTCACCCTATTAACTCCGACCTTCATATTTTGTCACCTTATTATTATTTATAATTAAATTTTCTTGCTTTTTGCTGTGATTTTTTTTAAATAAGGTTCCTACTAATTAGTTTCAATTAGTTTTTGCCTCCGTTTTGTTTAATTTAATTTTGTATGCTCTTATTTATGTTGTGGTTATCCTTTTTAGGGTTAGCAGAATTTTAGGGTCGGCGACATGTTGTTGTAAATAAATTTTAGTAATTAACACAGACTGAATGTAAACATGAGGTTTAATTATGCTAGATGTGGGTGTTAACACTCTTTTACTGGCAACTGTATTATTAAATTACTCCAATTTCAGAGACATTTCGTATAAAAAATATAAAAAATATAGGTATTTATACTAAAAATATTTTTGATATAATCAGTTTTATAAAATATAAACATTTATATTTATACGGTCAGATTATATACGTAATAATCAGTTGAATTTATGTATTTATGCACTTGCCAAAATACATAATTACAATAAAGTCATGCGGTTTTCCGAGGGCGGTAGACAAAAACTGCAAAATGTCAGATGCTAAGCCAAAATTATTAAAATAATGCTCTGTTATTAGGTTCAAAAAGTACTAAACAAACTAATAAACATACTTTCGCATTTACATTTAATAGAAGTGTGAATTAATAGTCATATAAATAATAATAATGGACGCCAGGCGCGACACTCATCATTTTCACTCGCCCCACATTGCAGACTCGGCGATGCAATTATTACGATCGCATTTCCCTGTTTTTGAGCACGTTATTTTAACTATTGTTATGAGAAACTATTTAATATACTGTCTTTACAGCTTTGTTTGTTATATAAGCTTGATTTAAGTCATTGTGTTTGGAAATAGTCTTTCAAGAGATTGTAATATTTTTTTTCCGATACCTTTCAGTCAAATGAATTCGTCATCAGCCTCAACTTAAGGTTTTACCTTATTTTTTTATTATGAAAACTAAAACCTAACTACGAACCTAACGACAAAAAAGTCAAGTAAAAAGGTATAAAAACAAGACATCACAGACGGACAAATAAAAAATCCGGAGTCACACAAATCGAACATATTACGTGTGACACCGGGTTTTTAATTTGTCTGTCTGTTCGGGTTTTAGTTTTTATAACTTGTGCCTTATATATATATGTTCCTATTTGAAATAAACTATTTGACTTTGACTTTTTTTTAAATCTTGTCTAATCTAAAAAAGACTTGGAATTTTTCAAATCCGGCTGGTAACTCCTACATACAAACTTACAAACAAACAAACAATTTTGATAATATAAATATAGAAAATTATAAATTTATCCCTTCAACAAAACGGCCCAAATGAACTCGACAAAACCATCGCATAAATACCAACATAAAACAATTTTGAGTACCACACCACCGTTATAAATTACGGTTCAGAAGTGAGGTAGGTACATAGTGTCCTACAGTGTAGTCATTAACAATATAGTACTAACGTCTGCAACCCTCGTCAACCAAACTAATTAACGGCCGTCCCGGTGACGATACGGCGGTACGGCCCCGGTACGGTCACGGCACGGTCACGGTACGGTACCGCAAATTATTAGAGGACCGATGTTGAAAGTAAATGCGAGGGCTTTTTGGTTTGTAGGTGGTCAGGTGATGGTGAGTTTGTTAGACATTTTGAAGCTAATTCTAGTTGTGTATCAATATTTTGTAACATCTTTTGATTTGAAAAAAATAAATAAATGAAAAAGCGTTTATTTTTGGTGAATTAAAATTTACAATACATTTTACTTCTGCCGAACTGCAAAGCAGTTTGTTGGCAGATGTAGCTTCCATACACATTTTTTTTTAAAAGAGTGCCCTTGGAGTTACTTGCCCGTTCTTCTCCATAGGAACGCTACTACGCTTTGGAATGGGCAACTAGCTTCATCTTTCTGACTGACCGACCCCTTGACAATTCCAAAGTGCCTATAATTTGTTTATTTGAAATAAATGCTTTGAGTTTGAATTGTAGGAATAGTAGCTAGCATATATTGTTATAACGATGATTTGAAATATATTATAGGGGCCGCACAAGTTTTAAACATGAACGTGTCATCAGGCATCACAGTGTTAAGTGAAGACATAAATCAAATAAGTCGTGAATGTGCTTACTTCTCTACTGAGTGATCTCATCAAAATATAAGCGTTAGGAGCTGAGGTGATAAAAAGAAACGACTAGTTCAAAGCACTTGGTTTATTTTAGAAAAGCTTAGCTACTAATACAACTTCTTACAATAAAAAAATCATTGCGGGCAACTTAAAAAACATAACAATTTTATTCCCGCATAGCACGTATTAGTCTGTAGTTCTCAAAACTAACAACGGGGGCGCCACCATCGCAGTGGCGTGAAATAATGATGCCCTACATAAGTATTTTATGAAGCGAAAAGTATATTTTTGTAAATTTTCCTGCTTAATAATATCATTTACTCCTATAAAAAAGTCTGTAAAAAAAAAATTGTCATGCACTAATATGCAAATCAAAAACTGTGTCTGTAGACCATACAAATATTTGCATGAGAGGTGTATTTATAGAACACCCACATTTCGCCAGTTATGTTTAAGTCCCATGTTAAGGCTCGTTCACACCGGCGCGACTTGTCGCGCGACGCGACTTGTCGCGCGACGCGACTTTAACAATACAATTTCTATTATAACTTCACGATTGAACAATTGCCGGTGTCGCGTCGCGCGACAAGTCGCGCCGGTGTGAACGAGCCTTTATAGGGGGCGATCCTATTGCCATCAACCGGGCACAATTCCAGACTCCGGGCTGATACTGAGAAATTCCAGATAGAAAAACCCAATAACACTTTGTCCAACCGAATCGAACCCACGACGTCAAGCTCAGCAGTAGCGCTTACGACCGCTAGACCACCGAGGCAGTCATTAGCAACATACCTACCTATTATATGATCTGCTAATACCTTAAACTTACCTACATGTTGTTATCTAGGTCAACTAAACCACATTTACTTGGGTGTCCCAAATAACCGTTCGCAAGGATGACCCTAATGACGGCTTGGATTACGCGATTGGCTTGGCCAATGTGGCCATCAGCACAATACAATAACGTTGCTAAGGATAATACAATGGACATTAGTCTATAAGAGCTATAAGTTTAAGGGTTTGTTTTAAGATTTAACCAATAAGTACTGAACCAGTGGTGGCTCAGTGGTAAAGACTGCGATGTACGAGTTGTAAGTCGAGGGTTCGAACCCAGGCAGGCGCTTTACTTTGTGTAAATATTTTCATCACCACTGCTCTATCAAAATAATGAAGGAAAACATCGTGAGGAAACCGACATGTTTTACAACCAAAAATTCGAAGACTCGTGGCATCTACCAACCCCCATTGCTTTTCGAAGAGAGGAGGCCTGCGTCGCCGCGGTGGGAATATCATCCAATCCAATCCTTATAAAGTAACTTAGGCTACTTTACTCTATTTTAGACAAAGAATTAGGGTCCACGCGAGCAAAGCCGCGGGCAGCAGCTGGTGATATTGAAAGGTTTTTAAATTGAAATAAAAACAATAGATGTGTGGGGCCAAAAGCACATTTATTTCACAAATCAGGGGTGTGCAAAGGTGAGACTTTTTTCTGTCTTTTTACCCCATTTCTAAAAGAATTTCAGTTGCTACCTAATACCAGGGACCGAAAACCTTCATAAATTACGGTACAGATATCGAAGAATTTTGGTTACTTCTACGACTAAGGTTACCGCTATCTGGGTTACCCAAGAAGAAGAAACATGTTACCTCTTTTAGTTTACTGTTTTAATACCGGTTATACACAGGCGATGCGCGCCCTTTGACTAATGCCGACGGCACGTGTAAGATAGAGGTAATTTTTATTTCGGTAACCGGTATTAATACTGGTTGCATTCAATTTAAGGTAACTTTTAAAAATATCTGTAAAAAATATAAATGTTGTAACCGAAAAATACCCGTATTGAACATACCAGTGTCGGAACCTGCATATTACTATTACTAATACTTAATACTAGGCTAGGAAGTAGGTAGTTTTAGTTTTAAGCACAGTATGATACAGGTCCCCTAAGTACGTACCTAGATACTGCAACCAACTTAGGATTGCTGACTAGCAAAATTACAGTCCAAACATCAAGAAATAGTAACAGTTAGAATACGAATGACTGTAAAAGTTACAATGTAGTTTTTTTTTTTTTGTTTATTATTATGAATGTGACTATGACTATGACTATGTGTGTCATAGTTTTTTTTTTTTTCTTAATTTTTACCATGGTCTGGCAGTTTGAGTACTATATGCGGCCTACCCAAATGTAATTTCTTTGGTATTGTTCGTCAATCGTTGAACTGTCCAGTCAGTGAAATGCATGCACTGACTGGACAGGTCCACTCATCTGTGTGGTTCTTTCCTCAAAAGACCATTTCAGACACGAATCTACATATTCTTCACATGATCTGACCAAGATTATGTCTGGACTTTAAAAGAGACTGTGACCTCTGAGTTTGTTTCGGCCTTTCTTCTCAGAGTAGTCAGATAGGAAACGCCGACCGAAAATAAATCATTTATCAGATACTTTACACACAAGAGTCACAATTTTCCGGTTACAAACGTGTCGATAAAATAACAACCACTTCAGCTTCAAAATTAAGCTACGAAAGTAACAATGAAGATTTTAACATAGATATAACACTAAAAATAGTGTAGATAAACTCATAAAGCTTACAAGGGACACAGGGAAGGTACATAAACTACCTGCTGAATTTCTCAAAGGTCCCCAACGTTGTAAATCATAACTACAACAAAATTGCGTTCAGAGCTTACCTGCGTTGTGATTCTGCTAACGTAAAAGTTTGCGTTATAGACGCTTTTTCTTGTACCTGTGTTGTCAACTCAAACTGTTGTTGGAGAGCAATTTGTTTAGGGACTTGGTGTGAATGTTGAATAGATGAAAAATATTTAGGTTTATTATATTTTCGCGTTGGATTTTTGATAGTTCGTGGAGCCAGAGGTCGAGAAACTCTCTATTGAAATTGGGTATGACATGGCGAAAAAGTATTGTGAAAAATTGCCTAGCAACAGGGATGGAGCAGATTTAAAAATAGGTACATTATATTCTAGAGGTTACAATAATGCTCGCTCGAGCTTGGCCCTGGGTAAGGTCGGGTTACTATCGTTAGTGAAATGAAAAATCTAAACTGTGTACGTAACAATCTTTCTACACCACATGTCGTTTACTAGTTACAAGTATGACAAATTGAAGTTATAGGGTTTCTGAGTACCAGCCTGGAGTTTGAAGTTATGGAGAGTACAGTGTACGAGGCACAATGGATTTTTAATTGTGTCTGTAATTAATACATACGAAAGTTGAATTGAGTCAAACTCATATAAATCGACTCACGTAGTTTCAATTCTAGACTCTCAGATTTGAAAAACGGGTTCTAAAAAGGTTGCTAATCACAGGACCGAACCTAAATAGAAAATAAAGGTATTCAAAATCAAAATCAAAAGTCATTTATTCAAACAAGGCTGAGAATCAGCACTTTTCGAACGTCAAAATTACATAAGACAGTCCCCCAAAAACGCCCACCCTTCACCACTTCCTAGTGCTTTAGCTGGGAAGAAGAAGTGGCGCAACAAACTCCCCAGCAGCACAGCTGTCTGATCAGTTAGAAAAGAAAATGAATCTATACAATAGTATTTACACTAAAATACAGCACTAAAATACATTTACAGCAGAAAGATGTTTTTTTTTTTGTAATAAGTTCTGTAGAATTGTCAAGATCATCACAGCCTTTGAGAAAGCTCTAGAGGGCTCTCGTTTGAGAACCTTTATTTTCATATTTCGTACCTATAAATAATTTATAAAGCCTTAAGATGTAGGTCATAGGATAAAATATGAAATAAATAACTTCGCTGTACCTACCTACCCGTGAATTTTATTTTGTATTAGATTATAATTCGAATAGAGGAAAAATATGGCGGTGTCTTCACCTTAGATTATAAAAGAAAGGAAAAAATATTTTGATAGCAACTGTAACGTGCTTGAGTGTGTTTTTTTTTTTATGTTGCAGTGTATAGAGCGCCGCTAGCAGCATTCTATCACTAGTGGTATAGAGTGCCGCAAGCATTGAGGTATTATTGTACTAGTACAATAATACCTCAATGCTAGCGGCACTTTATCCGATAGTGATAGAATGCCGCTAGCGGCGCTCTATAAACTGACATTTATAAAAAAACCAATTTCATCCTAAGGGCGCTTATTACACAGTTGCTATATCAACATTTTTTTTCTTTCTTGTACTATAAGTCAAGGACCTAAAAACGTTACAAATCACTTACTTAGGCTAAGCTTTATTTCTGTCACTATTGCCCAACTGTCAAACTTCAAGTGCAAGATAGAGACGGAGACATGTCTAAATCAGTATTCACAATATTAATATTTCTAAATACAAAACTTTTTACAAAAAAAATCAACCGGCTTCCAAAAAAAACACTACAAAGTGAAAAATAACTTTAATTTCGGAAGTCTGTGGCAAAAAACGAAAATTCAAAACCAAAGACACCGACTTCCGAAATTAAAGTTATTTTTCACTTTGTAGTGTTTTTTTTGGAAGCCGGTTGATTTTTTTTGTAAAAAGTTTTGTATTTAGAAAAATTAATATTGTGAATACTGATTTAGACATGTCTCCGTCTCTATCTTGCACTTGAAGTTTTTATTTTTCACTTTTTCCTTGATTTATTCCGGTCGGATCCCCCGAACCGATCCCCTACTATTCTTTTGTTTTTTATATGATAGGTGAGTACAGTAAAGAGAAAAAGAGTTGTTCATGTTAAAAATATTTATTTTTATTCGTCACTGGCAATCAGATATTTGCGGTCATTTGTTGTGGTACCTACCCCCTACAAGTTGGAATATCACGACCTGCTATGTAAATAACATTGACAGGAATATGTTAAAACATCGTCCATATAGGCTAAGTGGAAAAAATTACGTATTAATGAAGCTAACTCAAAGTTTGGGGGCAAGGGAGTTTGTGGCGCCACTTCTTCTTCCCAGCTAAAGCACTAGGAAGTGGTGAAGGGCGAGCGTTTTAGAGGACTGTCTTATGTAATTTTGACTTTCGAAAAGGGCTGATTCTCAGTTTGGTTTGAATAAATGACTTTTGATTTTGATTTTAATTTTATACACGTAGATAAACGCACTATTTAAAAAACAAAGAATAAATAAAACATAAATCTTTCATACTTACTAATGTAAAAGGGTTATTTCTTCCGTTACCATTCTTCACCGTTTTAAAGCCAACTTGCAGCGTTTGCTCTTTTTAAAAGTAACCGAGGCAAAAAAAATATTCTCAGGCTATTGTCGGGTAGCTTAACAAAGACTTAAACACAAAAGTGGGTAAGTTGTAAAGGAGCTTAACCGTAGAATGAATACCTCCACTTCATGTTTCTATTGTATATCTTAGCGGGTGCAGTTTCACTACAAGTTACATTATATTTTTTATAAAACAGCGATGTTTCTCTTTTTCTTCTTTTGAAGCATAAAAGGTGGAACTGTGTCAGTGGATTAAGAGCTTGGTGCAGTTTGTGGTGACCTGCAGGTTAAGTGATCTGCTTAACGAGCATGAAGATGTGTCTGATAAGTAACATTGTGACTCTTGCACCCTTTGTAAAAGACTAGAGTGCTGTAAAAGGACATTTTTCCTGAATAACATTTATTATTTTTGGAAAAGTGGAGCTCGTGTCTAAGTAATAACAGCCGCACGGCTCAATTCATCAAGTTAAGCTACGCTTGTCGCGGTCGATTCGTGGATGGGTGACCATCTTTACATATCCAGACTTCTCCGTGCCTCGGAAAGCACGTTAAGCCGTTGGAGTCGTTACCGGTCGTCAGAAGCCCAAAAGTCGGACAACCAAGGTATTACCAAGGGGTATCGTATTACCCAGTTACTGGGGTGTGGAGATCAGATAAAGGCAGTCGCTCCATAAAAAATACTGGTATTCGGCTGCTTTCGGGTTCTGACGACTGTCAAAGATCCACGAATGACAGCCGGGACCAACGGCTTAACGTGCTTTCCGAGGCACAAAGGAGTCTCGGTATGTAAAGATGGTCACCCATCCACGGACCAACCCCGGCAAGCATAGCTTAACCTGATGGATCGACCCGTGTGGCTTTTATTACTTAGCAACGAGCTCCTCACCCTGTATGATAACAAATTACATGAACATACAAAACAAAAGAAGGTGCCAATAAAGAAAAAAAAGTATAAACTTGTGATTATTAATGCTCGTAGTCAAAGTATCAACATTGAGCATTGAGATTTACAATAGTGACACAAGTTTAGACTGTGACAATTGTAGCTACAAAGCGTTTTCAAACAGAATTATACCAACATATAATATATTATGGATAAAGGACATCCATATAACATGTAATAATAGTTAAGTTTGAGGGCCTAATCCATCAAGTATCACCCACGCAAATGTTTGAAGTTTCCCCTTGTCAAGACCAAGTGGAAACAATAGAGGAACATGGCTGCTTGTGACGTCATAATATGGATGAGATGAGTAGTGTCGTGATTCAAGGAATTCAACAAAAGGTGTCCTACAAATGGGTTTTCCGTTTATACGTTACAGTACAACACTTTGTAAAATAAAAAATAAAACGTTATAAAATTAAAACACTGTCACATCTCAAATTAGTATGAGGGTCAAAAAGTTACCTTTATATTTAAGGCTCGTTCACACCGGCGCGACTTGTCGCGCGACGCGACTTTAACAATACAATTTCTAATAAAACTTCACGATTGAACAATTGCCGGTGTCGCGTCGCGCGACAAGTCGCGCCGGTGTGAACGAGCCTTTAAACAGAACACAAGATCATAATTATAGTAAGTGCCAACTATGAACACGCGCCACAGTCTTCTTGCTAAACCCTATTACTGTACTGTAAGCGATAAGGGAAAAGAGTGGGATCTTCGTCAGGGACGTCTTTTCCATTGGCCACTATGGGCAAGTGCCCAGGGCCCCACGATCTATGTTCCTGCCCCCAGTTCTTACCAGCATCGTAGCTAGAGGCTGTCGAATGAAATGCTAAGTAGATCCCAGATGGGGTGCTAAAATTTTGTCTGGTCAAGTTTTGTGATCATTTTTAATGTTCCAAGGTGAGAGAATAAAAGTATGGTCTGTCAGATGGAGTTATTTTTAGAGCACGCTGATCAGTAGTAAAACGCTTAAAGTTAGCTCAACGTGGAGACCTGCAAGTTTATACAACCTGACTAACAACACGAATAGAGAATAAAAAATATATGGCGCCGTCATTTGAAACAACTGTTACACGATATTTCGGATTCATACATAATAAAAGATTACTTTCAGATGTTGTTCGCCGATATGTCTCCGACCACGGAATATTAAAAACAGAGAATACATAGACCTCATTTAGCCTCGCCTCGCCACTTCCATCGTATTTTGTGATGATTTTCTATGTCTATTATCGACTTTAATGTATGTGTAATAAGGACTTTAATGTATATGTCTATTATCGAGTTTAATGTACTAGTCTTTCGTGTCTGTATGTGTTACTGCGTTGTTTTTGAAAAGTTTGTGTGCTTTATCGTCATCATGAAAGTTGTTCATGGGTCAATATCAACAAAGTGCATTTTTTGTCAATTTTGGTGGCAAAATTTCGCCACCAAAATTCTTCTTTTTTCGTGAAATGTATGGAAAAACCGCCACCAAAGCCACCAAAATTGAGGCACCTAAATTGGAACCAGGCATAAAAAAAATCTTTAAAAATAGGGGTTTTAAGTTACAACTAAATTAATATCACTGATTTATTTGTAACCCAAATCACTACCTATATCGTGTAGCTTACTATTAAAACACTTTAAAATCAACAGCAAATCGATCCACCAAAATTGAACAATTCTTGTCCCCCGTGCCACCCAAGATGATACTTACGTTTTTGGCGGAAAATCACAGCACTAATCACACACCTGTGACGCGCACATGCTGGTGCAAGACTGTGACATACTAAATAATAAAACGGGATTGAACGCACACGCACGAAACTTTATGTTATAGTAAGTTGAACAAGTGCCACCAAAATTTTGATTTTTGCTTGGACAAACTTTGATCGAGTATCCTGTGCTTTTAAATTAGATTTTCTGATAAGGTTTAATTGTTTTTAGATAATGTATCTTATGCATATACTAACGAAATTGTTTATTTTTTATTGTACTTTAAATTGTTACTTTGGTGAACGCAGTTATATCAAAAAATGGAGCTGGGACAAGCCACCTAACTTGAATTTTAAGGCGATTTTTTTTCCCCCATGTTATTTACTTACATATATGTAAAAAAAAATGTGGCCCTAATTGAACCAAGTTACGTAGTACACTACAAAAAAATTAAGAAACATCCTATCATTTAACACCTCGATTCTCAACGTGGACACGTATAATTTTCCGCTGGGATATTCACCCTCATAATGATGCTTAAACAAATGACCCCTTAAGAGGATGCTCATGAATTCAATTTCACTCTGTATGCTATCATTCCATTGTTACTATTTCACGTCGCTGCCTTCTCCACGTCTGCCAACCTGCCAATACACTGACGTTCGTTGACGGATTGTTTTCGTTGCCAACCTTATGATATATTGTGTGGCTACGTCACTGTTTTTATACATCATCGAGTGACATTTATGTTGATGTTCAGATGTTTCTTGTGTTACATATTGGATTGGCATTGGATGAAGGAGTGGTTGAGAAAATAAAAGTGTATTTTTTGCCGAAAACATAACAAAAGCTTCACGCTGGTATTCCGCAGAATGGGAGACAGATGTCTTTCGTAGCGCACCCACCTTTAACGTGTTATTTTTAAGTCTCGTAACATGTGAGTAGAGAATATTGTTTATATATCATCGGGCATAAATCTTAATGTAAAAGACAACTTACAATTGGTCCGACATGAGGCTTGAACCCATGACCTCACGCGCAGTAGTCATCCTCCCGATAAATAAATCAACGAGGCAGTGAATGACGAAATACATGTTTACAACATGTATAACATGTGTAACATGTTTACAACATGTATTTCAACTTATATGAAAAAAATAATGCCATAATTGACGGCGTCGTTGGTTTAGTGGTCGCAAATGTTACTGCTGAAAATGAGGTCCTGGGTTCGATTCCCCGGGTCGAGCAAAGTGTTATTGGGTTTTCCCATCTGGCATTTCTCAGTAGCAGCCCGAACTCTGGATCTATGCCCGGTTGATGGCAATAGACTCGCCCCCTATTACATGGGACTTAAACATAACTGGCGAAAGGTGGGTGAACTATGGTACACTTCTGCCTATCCCTTCGGGGAATACAGGCGTCAAAATGTTAAGAGGGTGCATTCGGAAAGTTGGCAACGTCGCAAATAGATGTCAAATATATCGCTGTTTTGATTAATTTGGTATTCCTGTATGAAAATATAAATATTCTAGTTCACTAATCGACCATATTTCATATTTTCATACAGGAATATTAAAATTTATCAAAACAGTGATATATTTGGCATGTATTTGCGACGTTGCCAACTTTCCGAAAGCACCCTCTTAAGAAAAAAATACAATATTGCTGAGCTGTTATTAGCTAGCGTGAGGTGGTCCTAGCATACCAAGGAAGTTTATTTCAGCAATTCTTCCTAAGTGACACAAACGGTTTGTTAGCTAAGAAGTGCCGGAGTCAGCTTACATAAGTGCTGTGAACAACTCAAGTATTTGCAGAATAAATATTTTAGTTTGAGTTATGAGTATTTACGTAAATAGTCTGATGCTTCAAGGTGTCAAAGATTTTAAATTATTAAACTGCATTTGCACTTGTAAATAAACAGTGAATATACGCTGGTCTCTATTAGTTCATCTTTTGGTAATAAGGGGGAAAGGAACTTTTGTGTTTAATAAGACATTTAGTAAGTGACACAATGACCCATGAAAGAAAAAAGTAGGTATATATACTGCGTTCGCGATTAAGTTTCCAAATATGTAAACACTTACCTAAGTGTTTTTAGAAAAACTACTTTAAGGCTCACAGATGAAGTTCAGTTTGCGCTGCACATCGAACATTTTTTTATTTTTCAATACTAGACATTCTAAAATTAATTTAATTTACAAGAATATAAAGTTGATATTCGTTAAGTGGAAATAACATCAATTGGAAACAAGGATTTGAGTAAATAGTTAATTGATTCAGGCGTGACTTGGCGGAAATCCATTATAGAATAAAATAGACGTAGATATATTTAGTAACCTATTCCGCTTAACTATTCTTAAACAGTCATAAAAAAAACCTGTAAGAAATCGACACGTGTTTCATCTCTCAACGAGGCATCCTCAAGATGACGATTGACTTTTCGCGAACCCGAACACGACGTGTTAACACGTCGAGCGCTGGACGCTTTTTTTATTTTTATGACTATAAGAATAGTTAAGTGGAATAGGTTACTAAATATATCTACGTCTATTGTATTTTTTTTTATTTGAATATTCTTTAGTATTGGTGTGAGATATACACGAAGCAAAGCTCCAGTGCTGGATTTCAGCGACAGCCGGCGTCGACACAATGATGAAAATAGATAGTTAAACAGCATAATTTCATAACACGAAATGTTTGACATTCCTACCCTACAATATATTATACAACGAGTGCTCAGCGGTTACTGACCTTGTGTTTAAATAATTAAGTGGCGGTGTCATTTCCTCTTACCGTGGCTGGTTCCCGCCAAATTCTCTGACGGCTTTTATCATTTTAATGTTTTATTCGCTTATAAAGCCTGTTTTCAGTGAAAAAGAAAGCATTGTTTTAGCCGATTTCATTTGTTTAATCTTAACACACAAAAAAATCATAATATCACACCTGTATTTCTCAAAGGGTAAAGCAGAGGTGTACCCACATTTCGCACGTTACGTTTTAAGTCCCATGTAACAGCCATAGGAGACAAGCCTATTGCCTTCAACCGGGCACAAATCTAGACTCCAAGCAGATAACAAATGAATTACTTTGATTAAATTAACACAAGTCAGACGCACACCTTTCCGAATTTAAAACTTCTTAGTAAAAAAGGTATATTTGAACACTGGCACGTGTAGATTCCACCCCATTTAGGAAATTCTTACGATTTTCAGAGCAAAAAAAAAAAACGACTACATTTATTTATGGATGTAAACTGCCTTCTTTTACAGGAGGCAGGCGCAGAATATAACAATAAAATGTTACGTCTTTTTAACCGACTTGTTAAAACAAGAGGAGGTTCTCAATTCGTTTGTAGATATCTATTTTTTTTTCTTTATTTGTTCATCGATCTTTTTTTTGCAAGAATTGTAACGAAATACCGAATTCTTTCCATTTTGCATCTCAATGCCCGGCCGGCATAGACATTGTATTTTTGCTCGGCTCCTAAGGTTCACAGCGTGATGTTAAATAGCCTCAAGACTTGGGCTATCAAATCCAAAACGAATTTTTCAAATCCGACTATAAGTTTTAGAGATTAACGCGTTCAAACAAAATTATGACATTTGGATATTTTATTATAAACTAGCTGCTGCCCGCGGCTTCGCCCGCGTGAGTTTCGGAAATTACCCCATACATCCCCATGGGTTTTAAGTATAAATATTGAGTTTCGAGTTAATCGGACAGCGCGTTAAAATTATTCCATACAAAAACTGACACCCCCCAACCCCCCTTTAGGGGGTAATTTAGAAAAACAAAAAACTACAAACTTTATAATTTATTTAGATAACTATTCGTGCGAAGTTTCATGTTTATTACCTCAAGGAATAAGATTTTTCATACAAACTTTCATCCCTTATTTTACCACCTTAGGGGTTGAATTTCGAAAAATCCTGATATATGTTATTCTTAATTTTTGGGTTTTAGTATAAATATTGAGTTTCAAGTTAATCGGACAGCGCGATAAAATTCTTCCATACAAACTTTGACACCCCCCAACCCCCCCTTTAGGGGGTAATTTAGGAAAACAACAAATAACAAACTTTTTCATTTATTTTGATAATTATTCGTGCGGAGTTTCACGTTTATTACCTCAAGGAATAAGATTTTTCATACAAACTTTCATCCCCTATTTTACCACCTTAGGGGTTGAATTTTGAAAAATGCTTCCTTATTCCTTGCCTACATTATAAAGGGAACCTCTGTGCAAAATTTCAGCTTTCTAGGTCCAAGGGTTTGGGCTGGGCGTTGATGAGTCAGTCAGTTAGGACTTGTCTTTTTATTAATAGGTATAGATATAGATAGTAGGATAGGGATAAAAAGTACCCAGTGTGGTGCCCAGGATATTAAAGAATAATTATACCAAGTTTCATCGTAATCGAACCGGTAGTTTTTGCGTGATGCCTGAACAAACAGACAGACAGACAAACAGACAGACAGACAGACAGACAAAATTTTTTTTTACCAAATTTTTGGGTTCGGTGTCGGTCTAGTAACACCCCCTGCCATTTATTTTTTTGATATTTTCAATGTACAGAATTTTCACTTCTACAGATTTATTATAAGTATAGATAATAAAACTTCAAATAAAAAAGAAATCGATGTTTTGACAAGTCTTAAACACTGTGCGAAGCAGGGGCGGGTTGCGAGTGATAAATTATTAAAAAAGCTAGTCCTAAAATTTTGGTAACAGAGAACCCTGCAGTACGCAAATCCAACTCTCACTTGACCGGGTTTTCTCAGCAAACGAGGATGTAATTCCACACATCTCAAACAGACATAAGAAACAATTCCCCAGGATTAAATCCAATGTGTTCTTTCCAAAGTTCGTATGGAAAATTAAATTTTAGAGCGTCCCGTGTAACTGTCTCGGCTGAAGTTTGTCTCAAAGGGCGGATACCCTTATAGCAAACTTTGTTATTTGTTTATCTGTTTGTTATTATTATACAAACTTTGGGCTCCACATTCGTGAATTGGAGACGCCGAAAATATTTTGATGGATAATTAACGGAGTCGTGTTTTGGAGCAGGTTATACGGCTCGTACACACTGGCGCGATATCGTGGGCGTGACAGGCCGCGCTAGCCTTGTCGCGCCCGCGATATCACGCCAGTGTGAACGACCCTGTGATTTGCGAACAGAGATTTTTTTGAGAATTTAAAAAGTCTATACGCCTAAAAACAGAATGTGTATTTTGTTGTAAGCGCTGTGTCGTACAAAAATGTCTCTAGCGGAGGAAGCAGTTGCCCAAGGTGAGGTCGTCTTGGCGGTATATCTGGATATCACCAACGCCTTTAAAACCTTGTGCTGGAGTTGTATATGGGAGGCACTCGTATATATTATCGTGTGGTTGCCTACCTTCGGCGCAATATCAGGGACTATTTGGTGGAGAGAACCGGTATCTACCCGAGTCGAGAAGGATAGAACCGGCGAGAGACATGGATCGGTGTTCCACAAGGCTCGGTCCTGAGGCCGCAGCTGTGGAACATTGGTTACAACTAGGTGCTGCGCGGTGCACTTCCCAGACACATTAAGGGTTAGAGTCAAAACTGACTGTTCTTATTTTTTGACGGTACGAGTTATAATTATGAGAATAACCAACGCCCAAAAATATTAGCCGGTCAGGATGAACTTAAGTATCGTCAGCCGTCGAGGTTCTTTCATGCCGTTTTTACTAACACTAGACGACCTCAAATGTAATGCTTAAACAAAAGCGCACTGTTGAATTTTCAATTCTAGTCTTTCCGCCAAGAGTTCAAAATCCAACATGCAATGATAATTGTGCCGTTACCTTTAGGTGTCGCCTGGTTTTTGTGAAAATGAGTATTAACGTGTTCCTGTTTTCATTTAAAAATATAGAAGTGACTTGACTTTTTACAGCAGAACTTCAGCTCCAGAATGTTCTAACCTCACTACAATTTCAATATTCAAGCTGCACCAAAGCACTAATCTTTCAAGCTCCTTCAAATAATCTTCCACCATCTACCAATAAGATAAACAGAACGTCAGAACACAGCACAGCGCTGAGCTCCTAATATTGCATCCGATAGCATTGAATTTGAATATTTAATGCCATCTACCAATATTCTCGAATCGATCTATACATATTTATGAGACATTTCTGTGACGTATACTAGATTGAAATTGCCTTCTACATTTACGTATATTTAAATAGGAATGATGAAGCCTTTGGAAAGGGGTTTATTGTAGTCTTCTTCATTCGAGTACGCACAATTTATGAGAATATCTTCTGCTGTTGCTCAGCGGGATCGGGTCCGGGTCGGGCAAATTGTTATTGAGTTTTTCCATTAGGAATTTCTTAGTAACAGCCCGGAGTTTGGAGGTTGGCGGTGTGCTACCTTGGAAAGCACGTTAAGCCGTTGGCCCTGCGCCTGATCTCTCTCCAGTCGTGTCGGATCTAGCGTTTCCATCGGACTATAAGAGTAAGGGAAGAGAGAGTGCACCTGTGTCTGCGCACATATTTGTGCACTATAATATCTTCCGCGCCAAAGGCTGGTCTCCGCTGTGGTTGGTCGCCATGGCCGAAGTTCTGGAGGACTATTATTAATTCAAGTTCCTTTTCGTGTCTGTCTGTGTCATCGCGTTATTCTTTTAAAATAGGCATCGGATATTGATTTGGTTTTCATTGGTTTTCACAAACATTTAGAGAATTTATTTCAGAAGGTTTATGTGTTACGAAAACCAGTGTACCTACTCACGGGATGCTTGTTTTATCCAATCTTTTATGTTGCCGTGCCCTAACCGGGTTTCATGTTGGATCTAATTATGATAACTTTATATAATTATGTAACAGCTGGTGTACACATGAATGCAATAAAGAATTTGACTTTGAGTGTCTATTACATTAATATTAACATAATAATAATTTTAACTTGATACAACTACGCATTCCTGAAAAAAAAGGGTCTTTACAGACAGACAGACAGACGGACGGAAGGACAACGAAGTGATAAGGGTTCCGTTTTTTTCATTTGAGGTACGGAACCCTATCTTTGAGCTCCTTACATTCTGAGTTGAGCTGCACGATTACTGACAAATGCGTGCACTGACTAGACAGAGCAACTCAATCTGTGTGGTTCTTTCCTCAAAATACCATAAATGGTCTTCACATGATCTGACCAAGATTATGTCTGGATTTTAAGACTGTGACCTCTGAGTTTGTTTCGGCCCATCTTCTCACAGTAGTCAGATAGGAAACGCCGACCTCATCTAGTTTAAAAAATATGATTGACGTGTAAAAGTGTTTGTACAAATCTACTTACAGAAAATCATTTATCTTTAATGTAACAAAACTAAACGAAATGTATTTTTCTCAGTTCACTCCCATAACTAGTCTCCGGGAAACGCAAGTAACGTTAATGTTGGATTAGAAGAAAATGTCTGCCCGATTTTACTAACACTAGGCTACACCTAAATGAACGCCTCGTGCATTTTCAACTTACGGCGCTAACCCGAGCGTTGAAAATCCACCAGCGTGCTTTTTATTTAGAAGTCACCTGGCCTTCGTGGGCATGGGCATTAGGTGCATAAATACAGAGAGGTTCTAGTAGACAAAAGTAAGGATAGAAACTATAAATATACCGGTTCGCAAGTTTATAGTTTTCTCCACGGGTTTCTCGGAAGATTTCGTCCCATTGTAAATCATAACTGCGACAAAATTGCGCTAAGATTTGTTTTAATATTACTCCGTGAATGTAATATCTTCGGTCTTATCTTACTTTTGTTGTGCTTTCGTTTTTTTTATTGTTTTAAAGTTCAGGTAAGTTGGAGATTAAAGTTGTGCAATATCGTCTGAATAGTTTTCTTGCAGCAATTTTAATTTTAGTGTGATTCAAATAATATATTTTGTTTGATTATGTCTTAGTAATTTTGTCATTATGCTTGATAATCAAAAGGGGTCTTCTTAAACTTTTATTGGAAAACTAGCTGCTGCCCGCGGCTTCGCCCGCGTGAGTGTCGGAAATTACCCCATACATCCCCATGGGTTTTAAGTATAAATATTGAGTTTCGAGTTAATCGGACAGCGCGTTGAAATTCTTCCATACAAACACTGACACCCCCCAACCCCCCTTTAGGGGGTAATTTAGAAAAACAAAAAAATACAAACTACAAACTTTATAATTGATTTAGATAACTATTCGTGCAAAGTTTCATGTTTATTACCTCAAGGAATAAGATTTTTCATACAAACTTTCATCCCTTATTTTACCCCTTTAGGGGTTGAATTTCGAAAAATCCTGATACACGTTATTCTTAATTTTTGGGTTTAAGTATAAATATTGAGTTTCGAGTTAATCGGACAGCGCGTTAAAATTCTTCCA
Source organism: Eupsilia transversa (assembly GCA_914767815.1). NCBI lineage: Eukaryota > Metazoa > Arthropoda > Insecta > Lepidoptera > Noctuidae > Eupsilia > Eupsilia transversa. Next base: position 2,574,714 of record OU611889.1, read on the forward strand.
TACAAACTTTGACACCCCCCAACCGTAGGATAGGATACTTTTCCGGGATAAAAAGTACCCAGTGTGATGCCCAGGATATTAAAGAATAATTATACCAAGTTTCATCGTAATCGAACCGGTCGTTTTTGCGTGATGCCTGAACAAACAGACAGACAGACAAAAAAATTTTTAATCAAATTTTTGGGTTCGGTGTCGGTCTAGTAACACCCCCTGCCATTTATTTTTTTGATATTTTCAATGTACAGAATTTTCACTTCTACAGATTTATTATAAGTATAGATGTAGTGGATAAGTGTTCAAGCGGTAATTAAACAATCAGTCAGCAAGTTCAGACGCTTTGCTATCACAGAGCGCACTACCCTGGGAGAACTGGACGAATACAGGTCACGTCATACACAAGTTAAAATTAAAAATAACCACCGACACAAACAAAGATAATTCCAGGTGATGCTGCAGTATCGGTTCAAGGTTACTATGTTCTTCTAATATCATTGTAGTAACAGAATACTAAATTTCGAATCGATCAGACCTGTGGAAGATGCGCACATCCATTCATCAAATAGAAAAGAGCTGATAATCTTCAAACGGCTGAACCGATTTTCTTGAATTGTAGCTAAGAACACTCTTGATCAAGACACCTTTCAAACAAAAAAATAAGAATCAAAATCGGTTCAGCCGTTTGGGAGCTACGAGGGAACAGACAGATACACACGTATTAAACTTTTCACCCCTCTTTTTCCGTCGGGGGTTAATTAAATGGACTCGAACGAATTCTATAAATAATTCTACAAAAAGCATAATGCTGAACAAATCCACACACATGCACGGAAAACACAAGGAAATAAAGCTAAATATATCAAAAGACTAGAACCATTGTTTCCAATAATTAGTCACGAAACAGATACTCGAACGAACGTTACGGGAATTTCCTTTACATATTTTAATCCGGATTCTATACAATATCCCGGGATTTTAACTCCCGTCCTCATTGTTCCAGTATTTAATATTACATTGAACAATTGTGAATTCCCGGTATTTCCCAGCCGTGGGACACGTTCTTGCAAATTGTATATCGTTGGCGAAAAGGTGTGTATTGTGTGAACAGTTATTGTATTGTGAGTCTGTAACTTTATGCTTTCAGGTGGATTAGGATTTTTGCGTGTGTTTTCATTTGGAATGATCGTTTTCTTTTGATGGTTTCAGAGCAAGCCTTATTGTATTTTAGGCAGAATTTGGTAAGACTAGGTCAATACTCAATACTCAATATATTTATTTGCGTTCCACAATGTTAACATAGGTGGTAGGTACATTATAAAATATACATAATTTTAGATCATTGTGGACCCTGTCGGGCACAGCAAGATAGGATAGAGGAATATACATACAGATCTAACCAATAAAATGTCTGGACTTTAAAAGAGACTGTGACCTCTGAGTTTGTTTCGGCCTTTCTTCTCAGAGTAGTCAGATAGGAAACGCCGACATCATCTAGTACCGTATTTAAAATATTATTGACACGTAAAAGTGTTTGTACAAACCTATTTACAGAAAATAAAATAATTTCATTTCATCGTCATTTCATTTCATTACATGTTTTTTTATATAGATGTTTGACTTTAACAAACGTGCGATATTTGTGAATCAATAGAGTGTTTGATTTGCGATACTAACCAATGGTAAAGTAAGTTAAATTAATTGTCATACAGTTCTATGAAATGACTATGACACGGCAAATTGACGAAGGGTGTCAATTTATTTAATAATCAATTGTACAGACCGTCCAATGTAGAATTTGGCCCACAAGTAATGGTGTTTGTTACTGACTTCGAATAAACTGCAACATATATTTAGGCGCCTTTTGTGACCTAAAGATTCTCACTTCCACGCCAACATTTATTACCCATCCAAGAACGTAACATACGATGTCACAAACGTGCTTACTCCATTGGTAATTCTCAAATAAACCATTTACAGTACTATCTGCCAAAAAAACAAGCTTGAAACTCCCACGACAGAAGGAGAGCCGAGCGTTTGTAAAAATGTAAATTTTATTGCCTAAAAGCAACCGGCTCTGGTATAAATATTTGAAGTTAAGCCGAGTGCACACTGGGCATGCGCTATACGGATTTAACATGGATCTCTGTCACACCGAAGTGGGATACTCTCGAAACGGTGAACGAAAACATCGTGAGAAAATGATCGATCTTCTAGAACCAAAAAATCGCAGACATGTGATATCTACCAACACGCACTGGGCCCGTGTGGTAGATTACAGCCCATTCTCGAAGAGTGGAGGCCTGTGTGAACATAGGTAGATTATGAAGTGGGAAATTAATAATGCTGATAACGTTTTTTCTCTAAACTGTCCTACTCACAAACGAACCGTAACCTTTTCGCCTTTTATAAAGATTTATCTAAACTTATAGGCATGGAAATTAAAATTCCTGATTCAGCAAAGAAAGGCCTACCCTCTGATGCTAAAGATGACAAAGACAACTCAGAGTTTTGTTAAGGTAATTGACAGATCACATTATGTTCTATCGATGAATGAAGAATATATACACAATACCTAATCTACAAACAAACAAATTGTTGAAATAATTGCAAAATGCCAACCTGCAAACTAATTGCGTAACCAGGAACGGACAACGTTATAATCAATACGGGTAGGTATATTTTCGGTTACAAAACATAGAGAAACTATAGGTAATATAAAAATTATAATATCTTGCACACTGTTTTAATGTATGTTACATATAAAGACTATATGTTACATATAAAGACTATTAATTGAAGGAGACATTAGATATTTTTTTTTTGTAAAAAAAAATTGAAACTCTCTTTTAGGATAGTTCACGAACACTACCTCCTCTCCCTTTTTCAATCTCATTACTACATCAACACAGACTACTAAAACATTAACAAGATATAATCAATTGTACTGATGTCCTACACGTACCCTGCCAATCCGTACAACTGTGAATATTCCCCTGGGTCTTAAGTAGGTACAGAGCTGACACTAACTTTTGTGATTGGACCATTGTTCATACCCCTGGGAGCCGTCGGGACAAGCTGTAGTTTCAATATACCTGCATGCTTGTGTGTGTTAGGTATTACAGGTAGGTTAGGTTAGAAGGCTTAATGTAAAAAGGTTTTGGGATAAACGAATTGCTTGATCCTTTTTTGGTCATGTTAGTATGAGGTTTTAAAGACATCGACAAAATGTGAAAACCTTTTCCTTTGTTTTTCCGTTGGGATATCCTTATGGATACTCTCTGTCTTGGGAGAACGGTGTTTTTCCGACATAACCCTCTGTTGGACTCCTACCGACAAAAACCACACTGTTCCTACTACTATCATCAGTCGGGGGCCCGGGAGATACTTGTACATTCACCGCACCATCGACAGGTATCAGTCCCACATGCCTAGCGGGCCCCATTACTATAAAGACCCGCATGGAACACTACCTGCCACCTCACACACCATTCACACATCATACTGATCAGAGTAAGCAAGCAAGTGCCCACCCCAACATTCGCTACAGTGTAACACCACCCGCAATCCGGTCCATGTGCACTTACATCACTGTCCAGGAAACGTGCCTCCTTATGCATCGTTAATCTTGTTTATTATACTATTTATTATAACCGAACACCCAGACTACACTGCCAGGGGAACCAGGGGGGGGCAGAGGAATTTTTAAAATAACCAACGCTATCAACAGTGATTTAGATGTGAAACTTCTACCTGTTACGTCTATTTAAGTTTGTTATGAAGATTTAGGGAGATAGATGAAATGAGATGAGGTTGTCTTTTATGGAGATTAGTAGTGTGGCATTTCTGGTGAAGATTAGTTAACTGCGTGTTTTGGGTTCCGTACCAAAAGGGTGCCAACGGAACCCTATTACTAAGCCTTCGTTGTTCTTCCGGCTGTCTGTCAGCGGGCTGTCTCATGAACCGTAATAGGCAGACAACTGAAAATTTCATAGATTGTGTATTTCAATTGTCGCTATAGCAATCATTAAACGTGGTCCCCATACAAGGAACGTGTTTTTTTCGGCGTTTTTTTGCTCGATCTTAATACGGTACAGAAACCTTCGTGTGCGGCTGGTTTTTTTCTTGTATGCTGTGGCACTTAATACAAGCATTATAAAAGCAGAAAATAATGGTATTTCATAAAAATATTTAGTAGCTAATCATTAATGGCTTAGCTATTTATTTAATTAATTAGCATAGAATTATGTCTGAATAATATGAACGGAGCGAGTGCCAATTCGATGTTCGCAACAAATTCGCATAATAATTTTAATTAATTGATGCAATCATGGTAATTGTTAGTATTTTGACTATGGTCAGTTTGCACTGTCTTTTCCCACATTTACGCTAAAGTAAAGCATTTATATTGTACATGTTTTGTCTACTGTTTTCGTTTATCCTTTAAACATAAAACAAGTTGTAAAAGATATTTGTATATGTTACCGGAAATGTATGATACCTAGGCATTGTACACAATTCCGAGCCTACTTACGAAATATGTAAAATAATGTTTCAAAGATTCTTTAAATACACACATTTCCTGTGAAATGTATGTATTTCCTAGGAATTGTATGCAATTCCGAGGTGATACTAGGAAATATATAAAAAGTAATTATTTCTGCGAATAAAATAAATAAAGCACGTTTGTAAACTAAAATCAGATTTTTTAGGCTCTCGTTGACTTAATCAGCTGTGACAACCACATCGTAAGATAAAAAACCTGCTTATTACTAAAATTGTTAAACTTCAAAAATCAACTATTTATTCATTTTTAAGGCCCATCTAGTAGACATAAAAACTACGTATAATTTCTTATCAAGCTCACACTTTCATTTGTTATGTTTATATGTTATCTAAGTCACAATATAAAAGTAGAAGTCTTTTTATTAATGCTCTCGTTGACTTCGCTCGCTCCGCTATCCCGACTGCACTTACAAACATCCTATGTATAGAGTTCTTATCTATCTTAGGAATTGTACACATTTCCTAGGAATTACAACAATGACGGATTACATACTTTTCCGTTAACATTTAAAAAACTTACCTATAGAAAAATTGTTAAAAATGTGAGCAACATAGTTAAAAAAACATGTCTGAAACAACGTCAAAACCATGTATTGTATTTGTATGTTTTATAGACATGTTTTTATCAACTCTTTTGAAGAATTTTAGAAAAAAAGTATCACAACTTTATATCTTTTAAAAGAGTTTTTAAAAAAAGTATCACAATTTATATCTTTAAAAGACTTTTTGAAAAAAAGTATTACAACCTTAATCCGTGAACGCGGGGTTATAAAAATAATAAAATATTATGATGACCATGCAATCTCCATTTAAGTTCTTCGGATGAATGACAATCATTTACAACCCATTTTATTTATCCCTAGCCTACAACGTAGTCATTCCAGTCATGTTCTACAAAATAAAGATCTGCCAGTATTCCCCATCGGAAGTAGTAAGGCGACACATAGAAATGGCTGACATTACTACACTGAATGTCGGGAAACTGGTTTCTTTACGCCATCTTGTTTTCTCTGATTAATTTTGTTAGATGTCCCGAGAGGTTCTGATACATGCCTAGCGTTTGTTCTTATTTTGTTTGCATGATTTTTCTTTGGGCTTGAAAATAATGGTATGATTTTGGGTAGATTTGCAGGGATTTAGTTTGGAAGAAAATAGTAGTGATACATTAAACTAGATAGTATTCATAGAGGTATGAGGAACAGGGTGCAAAGTTCACTCATGCTGTAGAGAAAAGGGAAGGTCCTCCAACCAGACGGGTGTTGTGTCTGATGAGCAACTGCCCGACGATTGATGTGGGGACGTTATATATATATACGAGTCGCGCGGTAAACTCTGCTTGCGCGATGCAGGATTTTGTGTGACGTTAGTGTAATGCGTAGTTCGCATGTGGCGATGTAGATGCCGCTTCAACCTGAACAAGATTTGTAGAGAACAGGAAAAACTTAGCCAAAATCGGGAAGTCTCTTTCCTGCAGTTTGATGGAAAATACTGTCAGTGATGATAACGATGGAAAGAACATAATTATTATCATAGTACCCTAAACTTAATTGAGCAAAGTCACTGAGATAGCTTTGTAATGGCTAATTCTCTTTTCTCTTCACTAAGGGGTTGCACACAAAACTGCGATACGATGTCGCATTGCAAAAATCAGCGATGACACCCTAAGATTTTTTCAGGAAATGCCCGAAGCTTCTCGCCGATTTTTGCGATGCAAAGTCGCAACGCAGTTTTATGTACAAGCCCTAAAGCCTTTGCTCGACAGCAGCTGCAGCATAAAAGGCTGATAATATTATGATCCCACTAAATCTCCAAAAAGTCAAATCTATTATTAAATAAAAAATCTATATCTATAAATAATAAAGCTGAAGAGTTTGTTTTTTCTATTAATCTCTTGAACAATTCTTTTTTAATTTTATAGCCTAATTCTTGCACCCTTAGGAGTCGAGCGAAAAGAGAAAAAGTCAGAAAGAACGCTAAGCGAAAACAAATTAATAAAGCGGGTGGGCGATGCGATGCGACGGCGCGGGTCGGGGGAACAATAAATTTCACGCGGACGAAGACGCGGGTAGAAGCTAGAGACAGATATTATTACCAAGTGTTCGATCAACCTCGTGCCGACTGTTCATATCCACGATGGCAGGTGTGCTTACCTACCTTCGCCACCGTTTGCCGCCGTCTGTCGCCATAACACGCGTTAGATTTTATTGTGAACATTTCCTACGAACGTGGCTTCTTCAAGACGTTTTCCATTGTCGTTTGATGTTGGATATAAATCGACGGCTGTGTTAAAAAAATCTTGGCTACGTAGTCTTATGAATCACGCATGAAATTAGGTAGAATTGCGATCAAACACGAGCCTTTTATAAAAAGAAAAGTATATTGGTTTAATAGATGTAAAAATAATAGGGTATTTTACTCTATTATGAGAAAAAATCTAAAAATACCTATATTATTGAGATAGCTTAGGCAAAAAGCATCCGGAAAATGTTAGTTTTAGTTCATAAAATAGCAAACTAAATTATAAAATTCAAATCAAAGTACACAAAATGTACCAGAAAGAAAGGATATGTAACTGGCTGGAATAAGCACGTCGCCGGCGCACATGGGGAGGCTAGGCTCAGATTCAGGATGTGGATTTTGGCGGGAAAACCAAAACATGGGACTATCTACAATGAAATGTTAGAATCGCGGACGACTTTTAAAGCTAAATTAAAATGGTGTCAAGATAGACAAGAACAATTAAAAATGGATTTACTCGCATCCAATCACTCAGCCAAAGATTTTAAAGCGTTCTGGAAAAATACCAATAAACTGAATGTTAGGCCTGGCCTTCCTGTGAGCGTTGAGGGCGCTCATGATCATAAAACGATTGCCAATATGTTTAGGGAATATTTTACTGTGCAGTCGACATTGAACCCGTCGTCGCGTGTTGATGCCGAGACAGTGGTGACTGAGCGTAGTGTGTATTTCTCAGCGAAAAGTGTCTCAAACGCTATTAAAAACATGCAAAGGGGGAAATCGCCTGGTCACGACTGTCTCAGTATAGAACACTTTAAGTACGCAGGGGTTCACTTACCTCGAGTGCTTAGTATGATGTTCAATTTGTTCCTGTGCCACTCTTATTTACCTGAGCCATTGATGAGTACAATTGTGGTACCCATTGTAAAAAACAAGACGGGTAACGCGTCAGATAAAGCTAACTATCGACCCATCTCACTTGCTACAATAACAGCCAAGGTGCTTGACAGTCTGTTGAATGGTAATCTCATGAGGCACGTCGACCTGCAGGACGCGCAATTCGGTTTTAGAGCCGGTCTGTCGACAGAAAGCGCCATACTCTGCCTGAAACATACTGTCAAGTACTACACAGAGAGAAGGACGCCGGTATACGCGTGTTTTCTCGACCTATCAAAAGCTTTTGATCTCGTAGCATATGACGTGCTGTGGGAGAAGCTAGGAAGCGCGGGTGTACCGGCGGAGTGTACCTCTCTTCTCAAGTACTGGTACTCAAATCAGAGAAATCAGGTGAGATGGGCCGGTACTTTATCGGACGACTATAAACTGGAATGTGGTGTGAGACAAGGGGGCTTAAGCTCGCCACTATTGTTTAATTTGTATGTAAATAAGCTGATTGAGCGGCTCAGTGGCACTCATGTCGGCTGTTTTATTGATGACAAATGTGTAAACAATATTAGTTATGCAGACGACATGGTGCTGCTGAGCCCCTCAATCAGCGGATTAAGGAATCTGGTGTCTCAGTGTGAGGCATATGCGTTGTCGCACGGGCTTAAATACAACTCCAAAAAGAGTGAACTACTGGTATTTAGAGCAGGTAAATACTATCCCGCATATGTTCCCCCTGTCATCCTTAACGGTGCAGCCTTGAAAGTAGTGGACAGGTTTAAGTATCTGGGTCACATTGTAACAAGTGACCTTAAGGATGACGAGGACATTGAGAGGGAGCGCAGGGCTTTGGCGGTGAGAGGCAATATGCTCGCTCGCAGGTTCGCACGTTGCACCAACGAGGTGAAAATAACACTTTTTAAGGCATTCTGCCAGTCGTTCTACTCGAGTGGCCTGTGGGTGAAGCATACGGAGCGAACCTACGGAGCCCTGCGCACCCAGTATAATAACGCTTTTAGGATGCTGTTGGGGCTGCCGTGGCGCTGCAGCGCGTCTGGTATGTTTGCTGAAGCACGTACGGATGGCTTTCCAGCCATCATGCGCAAGAAAGCAAACTCTTTGCTGCACCGTCTACGAAGCAGCAGCAACAGTATCCTAAATGCTATAGCTGCCCGCTTTGACTGTCCTTTCCAAAATATGTGGATACGGACAGCCATAGGCATCGGTTAAATATAGGTACTAACAATACTAACATAATTTTAGCTACATTTGCTGTTACTAACACAATAACATTGTATGATTTTATGTAACCTATATGGAGTTTCTCTGAAATAAATTAATAATAATAATAATAATAATAAAAGGTTTCAGCTTTTTTAATCTGTTTCTTATCACCATAGTAGTAGTCGCCATGTTTTTACGTCATACGGCGTAAACTTAGGAGTGTCAAATGTCAACTATCAGCGTACCTTTAATTCTTTATACAGCCAACTGACGTCATGACCACAGAGCAATATGGCGTCCACTGCGTCCAGCGTTTTCGTCAAATTACGCGCGAAATTTGAAAATGCAAAATATAAATGCATTTTTAGGGCACTTAAAGATTGTAGTGATATCATTCATGTCTGCGGAGTTTCGCTACCTAATTTAATTTGACCCTGTATAATATTCATCTATTTACTGCTGTCTGTCTCTTTCGCACCAACTCATCTCCATTATGATGGTAGATTCTGCCTTCCATAACTTTTGTCTCCGTTCGACTCTCTCCTTATCATTCATATTAAAAACATTAACCCCCTTTTTTATAAATGTTGCTAATTAAGTAATGATTAGCGTCTGTTTAACATAAATTTTTGACGTTTAGGCCTAGCCCGTACTGCGAAATCTCACCGCGCAATTTTTATTAAGTGTTTGGAATTAAATATCAGCGGGAATTTTAAAACACCAGTGCGTTTAGGTATATATTAAGATACAACACGTGTAAAAGAATTGCGATAAAAATTTCGCGCGATTTTTTATCGCAGTGCGCGCTAGGCCTTAGGCACGCAGTTGTAGAAAAGATTAGCTATTCCAGTCACGTCTATCAAGGTCAATTTAAGGTCAAAATAACCTTCTGAAGATTCAGATTTAGAACTACTTTAGGACTTGGTAAATAAAAAAACGTATATTAACTTTAAGTAACGTTTATAAATAAGAGGGTTAATGTTAATTGTTGCACTACTAATGTCCACCTGGTTTTGTCTCTCTTGGAATCACTTGCCTCTTAAGAACAGACAGTTGCAGTGCCAGGTTAAATTCATGATAATGTTCTTCTCTTGACATATTTTCTGTTTATTGCCAGAGACAGAATCAATCGAAAATGACCCATATAGTACAGATATTTAACCCTTAAATGAATGCATTATTTATTTTAAATCGTACGTTAGCCACTAACGAGCCAGCCAATCGCATTGGTAAATTGAGCTACATGAAATAATTATCGTATTTCCCAGCGCAGTGTTTCTGAACTGTTTAAAATTTAAACGTGTTCTGTTGGTAATATGTACTGTTAAATTATTGGGGGTGAAAATGGGTATTTAATATAAATTATGCAGTTAATGTAAAGTGACTGAAGTTATTGGGTTTGGTATTTCTATGGGTTCGATTCTATATTCATCATCATCATTTAGTGATGTTAATAATATAATTAATATTTTTAATGCTTTTTTTTTCGTTTTTATAAAAAAAAAAATATATAAATTATATTTTTAATGTACTTATGTGTTTTGTAGGTAATATGTACTGTTAAATTATTGGGGGTGAAAATGGGTATTAAATATAAATATGCAGGTAATGTAAAGTGACTGAAGAAGAAGTGGGTTCGATATTTCTATGGTTTTGATTCTATATTCATCATCATCATTCAGTGATGTTAAAATATAAATAATATTTTTTATTTATTTTTATATTTTTATAAAAACAGTTAAAAATATAAATTATATGTTTGTAACTGAAATTAAAGAAATTAATATGACATAACGGTCTCGCATGATGGGAACCTAGTGAAAGCTGAGAAAGATAAACAAATCAAGTATCTTGACTTGGCTCGCGAGGTTGTCGACATGTGGGATGTGGACGCAGCGGTCATTGTACCGATAATCGTTACGGTTAATTGCAATTGTGTTCTTATGTTACATGGGTTTTATGAATTTAATTCTAATTTCACCTATTTATTAGAGGCTATTGTGGAATACAGGGTATTCAAAAGGGGGTTAAAGTTGTAGTGACAACCATGTCATTTGGTTTAAATTTTTATTATTTTATTTATCCTTTATATAGATTACTTTTATTTTGTGAATGTGAGAACGTTTTAGGCTCAACAGACTGTCGATTTGCAGAATATTTTCTATTTTGTTCTGTCCTCTCATACCTATTCATACTGTAATTTGAAAACATTGTAAAACCCATTTATTTTTAAAAGAGTAACCGTGGAGTTTCTTGCCGGCTCTTCTCTATAGGAAACGTTAAAACCATGCACCTAGCTTCTGACGTTTCTTAAGTGCCCATGTAGGTTTATGTGAAATAAAATATTTTGATTTTGATGTCATCGTAAGCAATATGTGACGAAGATAACGATGATATCTAAACATCTCGTTTAGTTCTCAAAGGGTCATCAGAGCTATGTATTCACACACCCAAGATTTACGATCACTAGAAATGTTTGTAAAAGACAAAATGCTAAGGAATAAAAGCTTTCATTCCTCTAACAACGGTTAAGCTCCGTAGGACTTTCAGATCCGACTTTGGGGATTAGCTTGGAATCTTGCGCGGTGTGGGAAGGCGTTAGGAAATGTAAAATGTTTGCAACCACTGATATTCCGTGTAAGTATTCCTATCAATGCAAAATGTAAGCGTCTGCTTAAGGTAGCCACACACGTAACGATTTACTTGCGCAAATTTAGGCTTGCACAAGTATATTAAAGTTACGTGTTCTGGTTTTGTGTTGTGTTTGTAGAAGATCTAAGAGACGCGATAGAAAGAGAGGTAATTTCTAGGTTATAACTGTAGGTAATAAAGGCTGTACGACCTGAATTACACTTTATTGTGTGGCAGCAAGACTCGCTTTTTATTTAAATGATTTTGCTGAGTCAACCATCCTGTATTCATCTGTGCCATTACACAATATATTTTATGGACCTCCACGACAAATTACAAATTTTTCACCCCTGTTAAAAACCACAAAACCGAAACTGCAAACCTCATCCATCATAATTTCACTTTAAACAAACAAAAACGCGAACTAAATCAATATTTTATACTGGCAACATTGTCCGCTCGCTGTCATTGCTAAATAAATTACGCTGGCCTGAATTAAATATCGGAGTTTGTGGTGCCGTTCCCGGCTGTGCCGTGAATTAATATAATTTTACCGTTTGTACCGTTTTTCGGTTGTAACGGTATGGCGTTTGTTTTTACTGTAACCGCCAATTAGGGTTTGTTACGTTCTCTGGAGGGATGGGCAGGCATATTTGAGTCTGGGTTGGTAAGTCACATAATGTTTTATGGAAATAATTTTGGTAACTGTTGTTTGCATTGAGAGTCTGGCATTCTGATGCCTTAACTTGTAGGTATTCTATACTCAAACTCAAGCCGTTGTGAAAAACATTTTCCAGTGTGCTAGTTTGTGGATAAGCCCATTAATGTGCCTCGGGCCTCCACCTAAGTCAAGTGGAGGAGATGTATAGTTGCACCGACAACATATTGCTGCATATATTGCTTAATTGCTTGCTAAAGTAGGGCATAATCCACAATCCACATACATTCCGTAGTTCTTAAATAGATTGCAGCAATGGGTGAAGGTATATGAAAAAAATTGAAGGAAAGAAGATGGGAAGACATAATTTTAAAAGTTATGATTTTCTAATCAGGTTTTTTTTTAACATTGGCGTTTTGTGTTTTTTTTTCAGCTGTAAAGTTTATTTAACAAAAAAAAAGATGCAATTATTAGAAAAAAAATAGCAATTATCTGCCACAAAAAAAAACTGGGTAGGTACAACAACAAAAACCTCTTTAAAACGTAACTACACAATACAACACGTACATATTACACTATGTTAACCCGTTAATAGCAAAGCATTGTTCGCCCCGGTCTCTGGGGGCTGAAGCCGGCGAATGACAGCTTAATAACACTAAATCAAGTATCGGGCGATGTTTTCATTCGAGGGTTAATAACGTGCAAAATATAAGTTTATTGTGAACCGCCGGCGGTTACGGGTTGTGACGTATGATTAATGTACCTACTGCCTTTTTTTTTCATTATTAATTGGAAAAGTTATATGGATTATTTGGTGCTTGATTTTATTATTGGAGCTGGAAGAGAAATGTTATTTAATAGAATAGTGGCTTGGTATAAATGAATATTTTGAAGAATAGACTCGCTAAACTTTTACTTATTTTCTTGTTTACTAAAACTATGGGTAGCAAGTTTCAGCTTATATTTATCTTTCCAGTCGTACTAAGGGGTATCGTATTACGCAGTTACTGGGTTGTGGAGGTCAGATGGGCAGTCACTCCATGTAAAATACTGGTATTCAGCTGCATCAGGTTAAACTGGAAGTCGATCCCAACATAGTTGGGAAAAGGTTAGGCATATTGATTTTGATTTATCTTTCCATATATTTTCTTATAAAAAGTTTAGTTTGCTGTAAATTCATGATATAATATTCTTTTTATTTATTTTCTTACTATTATAAGTAGTCCCTAGAGGTACATTAAGAGCCTATGCTACCTCAAATTGCTTAGCAAGATCCGCCGCTATATCGAAACTACTGCAGCAATAATTTTGAAATAAATATATGTTAAAGTTGAGGATTAATGGTAAGTACTATGTTAGCCGAACGCACGATTTCATAAAACTTTCTCTATAGAAAAAAAATACAAAGTTACCTCCAAACCGAACAATAATTGCTATTAAAAAAATACTTAAATTAGATCATGAAACTTTCCATACTAACTGAACTAACTATAAAGCAGCGACTATGTTTTTAATTTTTTTAAATTACCAATATTTTCGCCGTAAAAAGCAATTACCTAAACTATTGCCGCTTTGAAGCCAACTCCGTCCCGCTCGCACCCAGTCCGCGAGTAGCTTGGTGCGAGCGAGATAAAAACCTGAAGTTGTGTGGGCTCTTAAAGACTCTAATTTTAACCTACCTACAGCAAAAATAATTATATAATATTCTGTTCTCTCTCTCTCTCTCTCTAACAAGTGTATAGAACGATAGAATAGAATATATCTCTCTCTCTCGAGAGAGAGAGAGCTATTCTATTCTATCGTTCTATACACTTGTTAGGTCGACACAAGTTCTGTCGACCTAACGACCTGTCGACCTTATGGCATGTCGTACACTTGTCTGTCGAACTAATGTCCTACAGTTAAAGTTGAGAACTAATAAGAATAAAAAAAATATACTGATCTTTTTCTTTACATGGGGGAAATAAAGTGTGACCGGTGGGATTCAAGAAAATGAGTTTTCTTCTAAAGTGCTCTGTTATACCTATACTCAATTTATATTAGCATTGGACAAATAACGGCTCAATAGCTACCTACAGTTATTGTTCAATATGATTGAAAGGACTGCACTGTAGAATTATATTTTTAATGTAATGGCTTTGTACTATAATATCGTGAAATAACGGATTTTATGATATGTTTATGTCGAAATAACGAAAGGATGGTATCCGTTATTTTTCAAAATAATGTTATAATGTATGGAGCATAGCAGTAATTTGCTTTCAAGAATCCCTCGGAAAATTGGTGTGGAGACAAATAAACCAGTTATTGGGAGATTTTCGTTTTCCGAGGGGAGTTTTTAATTAATTAGTTGCTAATGTAGTTATAATTTATAACATTTAACATACAATCACGCCTGTAATCCCCGAAGGGTTAGACAGAGGATAGATATTAGTTTACCTAAAATTATCTTACATTCAGTTCCAAATGAATAAAAACAGCGAATCAATAAGAAATCAGTGTTACCTGCATAATTTAAACATGTCAAAACAACACACAAAATCTTCCAAATTATTTCCTTTCCTGAGAAAGATCCCTGTGACAGACAGACTGACATGAAACCAAAAAAAATAATCACGAGTGACAAAGTTACCTAAAACAAAAACATTCATTATAGAGCTGCAGGATCTTGCAGAACTTAACGTAATATTCTCACAGTGAACTGAAACTGCAAGTTCAAAGTAATTATAATGCATGAGGTTTCTACGCTCGCTCATCGCTCATAATAAAACTTGCAGAGATAGTTTCTTGTGTTATGGGATAAGCAGGAATCCAAGTAGTAGGGACTGTATAGTAGAAATATTTATTTGGGACACGCACAGGAAATAAAACAATAAACAATAAAAACAAACATTAAAACTAACAAATTATGTAAAACAAGTAATAAAAAATAAAAATTAAAACAAAGGGCAAAGAGAACCTTTGCGAGGCCAAAAAGGCTCCTATCTCAGCATAATGCTACGATATTTGAGAAAAAGTAAACAAATACCGCAGCGCTGGTATTCTGATAGGGCCCACTGTGATTCCACGGACACACCTACGGATATGACATAAATCCCACGGAGGAATAAAGTAATAAATATAAAATAAACAATAAAATATAGTAATAAATAATACAAAAGTAAACTGATAACTGATTTTAGGAATAGTGTGTATTTTTTTAAGCGAGGTGTGGTTTTTTTTCGGGGATTACAGGCGTGATGTTATGTTATGTTATGTGTGGTTTGATTTGATCCACAGGTGGAGCAGTGTTATTGGGTTTTAAATTGGGAATTTTTCAATAGCGGTTTGGAGTAGGGATGATTTAATAATAAATGATTTATTTTCTGTAAGTAGGTTTGTACAAACACTTTTACACGTTACTTTTTTTTTTTTTTTAACTGTATGAGGTCGGCGTTTCCTATCTGACTACTCTGAGAAGAAAGGCCGAAACAAACTCAGATTTCACAGTCCCTTTTAAAGTCCAGACATAATCTTGGTCAGATCAGGTGAAGACTATGTAGATTCGCGTCTGAAATGATCTGAGTGGACCTGTCCAGTCAGTGCGCACATTTGTCAGTAATCGTGCAGCTCAACTGATGTTCGATGACTGGGATGACTGGTGCAGGTTTTTTAACATATGCGGATGCGGATTTTTGGTGGCTCACATCCACGGGTGCGGATCTCAAATTTTTTTAAGGGATCCGTCATGGCGAATTTTCTTACCTTTTTTGCAAATTTGCTTCGCTGTTACGTTGTATGTTGATAATTACATCATTCAATTCGCGGCAATTAAAATATAATAATGACTAAATTATAATAATTTAAAAATCAATATAGGTAGCTCTCAAAATTATATTATGTTTTTATGACTTTAAGTAAGAATATTTCGTGAAAATGTGATGATTTAAATGATTATAATTTCCATTTTGTTGATTATGATTTTATGTATAATCACCTTTTTCCATCCGCATCCGCTTGAGTTCCGCATTGATAAATGCGGATATCCGCAACATCCCTGGTTTGGAAACGGGAATTGGGGCTGATAACAGGCTGAAGACTTGCCCTCAATTCCATGGGACATGAACATAATGGCGAAATGTGGGTGTTCTATCTACTATTTCTAAGAATACAGATGTAATGGGCCGTGTGATGTTATGTTATGTTATAATATGGTTATGCTTTGATAATTACTATGTCAGCGTTCCTTCCTTCCGTTAAAAGCATTTTAATTAAATTAATTATTACTAGCATGTGTGCTCATTAATTAAATTTAATATTAAGTACCTCTTAGGTCATACACCTCGTCAATCGAGTCTTGAAATATAAAATGTCTTGTAATTATATTATTTAAAGGCTACGCAACTCTACTTACATGTACTTTCAGGAATATCATGTGACATTCATTATAATTCATAATGTAATTTAATAATTTTCCTAAAGCAACGTTTGATAATTATCTAATTATAAGTAATAATAAATTAATTAAGTTCTTTTTTTCTAATTCTTCAGGCTTTAAACTATCACATACTCAAAATTTCTTTAGTAGTTTAAATGTAAAACAAACCGACAGAGATCCACTCTTACAGACTCCATGCCAATGGCTACTGTGCTACATTGACAGCTCTTAATTACCTGTCACCATTAGGCCGCGTTCTAGCCGAGAGTGACTGTCGCGAGTACATGATCGTTGCAGTCGTTCATATGAATACCTATGACCACAGATTTAAATCGTTAGATTCACCCTTCCGCGTCGAAAGACGATCGCATTTGTGTTTCATTTTGACAACGTATACGGGATGTGTGAGCTCCCTCTTCGTATTGGGACACTTTTTTGCGACTTATGTGGGGTGGGTGAGGGAAAATCAAACGATTTTAATCTTTGCCAATGACATACTCGCGCGATTAATCAAATCGCTTATGTAGACACGTGATTATTCAAGTAAATGATCGCGTAATCACGTGACGGGTGCTTTCGGTTAGGATGCAGGGTTAGGTAGGTAGCTTGGTTGAAAAATAAAACTAGAAAACGTTCAGATCTGAAATATTTTCAAAATATCAATTTCATAACAGACACGCCGTAAGAAAGTCTAAGACATATTAAGCGGACAAAATAGAACCGATGATATTGAATTACATAGCCGAAACGACAACGTTATTTTCTAACACTTTAAGGCGAGACTCGTAAAATATAAAACCCACATGTATTTTATCTGTGCAAATAGAACAGTATGCTCTTAGAATATGAAATGCAGGAAGCGAAGTTATATTTTATGCAACAAAGGGAATACTTGACTGTGGGGAAAGGCGAGTCCCGTGTTGTTAAAGATTTTTGTGAGATGTGTCGAGTTTTCCCACACTTTTAGTAATAAGGAGCGTGTGTTGAAAGGTTACATTACCCGTCTTAATTTTTTTTCGAGTGTTTTTACGGTTCCGTGCTAGAAGGGTGCCAAACGGAACCCTATTACTAAGCCTCCTCATGCGTAAATTGATGAAATTAAATGTTCGCTGATTCTGTGTTTTTATTGCCAAAGAAATAATACAAATTAAATTAAATTAATGATTAAAGGGGATTCCCATAAAAGAATTGTGTTTTTTTTCCAGGTTTTTTTGCTCGATCTTAATACGGTATGGAACCCTTTGTGTCCGAGTCCGACTCGAGCTTGGCCGGTTTTTTTCAAAATTATTTGCTTTTTAAAAGTCATGGGGTATTTTTATGTCTCGTAGATCTATTTTATTTATTTAATTTGTTAATTACCAGGTACCCTGTAAATAACATAAAAAGCTTCGGTGCGTTATTTTAACGATTTTAATTTGAAATCTATGTTAAACCGCTTTCCAGGAATAGACATATCTACATAAAATTACATAAAAATACCTTTGTATGGCTTCTGAACATAAATTAAAGCGACCTAATACGATTTTCACGAAATAAAATGAGGTTAAACTAAGAATGTATAATTTGATTCGTCTCAATATTCAAAAATGTAAGAAAAAAAAGGTTACTGAAACTATGAAATGGAATATTGAACTATGTAAAATTCTGTAATTAAATTCAGTACTTTGCAGTTGTAGGTAATTTCCTTCGTAGCTTTAGCTTGTAGCTTTTATATACTTTCCTATCGCAGGTATACTGGAACAGATTTCTTTGGAAATAAGCATTGCCTTTGTACCTACATATTTTTCTGTCCCTTTCTTCTTGTCTGTTTATAAGTGCGTGCTCAAATGGTTAAATAAGAATAAATAATAAATCATATTTTCTATGTTTTTGCTACGTACGAATGAAATTGGTGATTTTTATTCAAGGATCCTTTAAACTCAATCAATATGCCTAGCCATTTCCCAACTATGTTGGTTACAGTCTAACCGGATGAAGCTGAATACCAGTGTATTCAGCTGCATCCGGTTTAATTTTACATGAAGCGAAACCCAGTTACTGAGTAACACGACCCCACTATAAGGATCCATTAATAAACTAGAATAATAAAATAAAATAATGAATTTATTCATTTATTAGTGCAGTCTAGAATCAAGAAAACAGTATTACTATAATATTTTACATGTTAGTAGTCATTATTATCCACCTTAAATACTACATTTAATAGCCCCCTTACACTTATGGCAAGGCAATATAATGAAAGGTCCAACTTGACGGATTGCCCTATTGATATTTTCTCCATGACTTTCGCTTCATACAGACGCTCCCTATTTAAACAGTGTAATAGCCCATCATACTGACCCATCACTGATTTTTTATATTGTTTTATAGTTTTGTTGATTTAGGTTTGCTTATTTTGGTGTAGACACATTTTATTTTGTTCTTCATTGTCTCAAATTTTCATGTGTGAATGTCATGCATACCTGTCATTTGCATGGTTACTGAAATGTTAATTTAAATGTTATTTAATTTGAATTGTAAATGACTGTGCTGTTGGTGTGCTTATGATAAATAAATAAATAAATAAATAAATTATTAATCTTCACACTTCGAGGAATGAACAATTAATATTCTCCACGAAAATACCTTCATGAATAAAAACAATTTCAATAAAATAAAATCCCCATTTAAAATGCATCTCCACAATTTTAAAATCCGAACGCCAAACCGACTCCGTACGAGAGAATATTTCGCTCTGGCAAGCCCATTCATTGGGTTCCGACGGACGTATTGGCCAACGGAACTACTCTAGCGCTCAAGGCTCACCCCTACGGAATGTGGACAAAAAACGCGGGAAAGTTACATCGTTACACGCGAAGCTCTTCGTAGTTTCATGTGGATTTCTTTTTTTTTATTTAACCTTCTGCATGGTTTTACGAAGAATTGTGCGATTTTTGTGGGGTTAAAGAATGTTGAGAGTGTTTAAATTTTTTAAATTAGGAATTTGTTTTCTCTCTATTTATTTCCTTTGGATTTATGGCCATTTTGTTTAGGTAAGAGTGAAAAAGTCTTTAGTTTGATTCATATCAATGAAGACTATAATGCGAGGCCTCTTTTTTGTGAGTCGGTTCACGGATCGAACCATCAGGTTAAGCTACGCTTGCCAGGGTTGATCCGAGGATGGGTGACCATCTTTAAATACCAAAACTCCTCCGTGCCTCGGAAAGCACGCTAAACCGTTGGACCCGGCTGTCATTCGTGGATCTTTGTCAGTCGTTACGAGTCGTCAGAAGTCCGAAAGTCTGACAACCAGTCTTACCCAGTTACTGGGTTGTGGAGGTCAGATAGGCAGTCACTCCATATAAAATACTGTTATTCAGCTGCATCCGGTTACAGTGGAAGCCGACCCCAACATAGTTGGGAAAAGGCTTGCCCTAACTCTTTCTTAAAATCGTAAAGTAGACTCCTTAACTAACTCGATAAACATCGAAACGAGTGAATAAAAAGAACTTAATCCGTTCGTAACAAAGACTTATAACTGAACTACGAGTAGAACTATTAAGATAATTCGGTAATAAAAAACTAACTTCGTTTCAAAGTTGGAGCCATTTTTCGACCAAGTTCAGCATCAATTATTATTTAAAGGAAAAATTATTCTTGAATAATTTTAAAATGGCTTCTATTTTGGTTTCAAGTTTGCGTTATCTGAAGTGTTAAGGAGTTACGTACTTATTTTTTCATGATGAATACTTTTTTCAATTTTTCTATGCTTTTTAACTGCCTCGTTGGTCTAGTGGTCGCAAGCGCTACTGCTGGGCATGAGGTCCTGGATTCGATTCCCAGGTCGGGCAAAGTGTTATTGGGTTTTTCTATCTACATTTTCTCAGTAGCAGCCCGGAGTCTGGATTTGTGCCCGGTTGATAGCATTAGGCTCGCCTCTTATTACATGGGACTTAAACATAACTGGCGAAATGTGGGTGTATTATAGGTATACCTCTGCCTAACCCTTCGGGGAAACAAGGCGTGATGTTATGTTACTTTTTTCTTGGGAACAGAGTTTAAGAGAAAGTATGTCGGCAGTAAGGATTTAGAAACATTGAAGACTTATAATAATATACATTTTTTTAAAGACACAGCAGTAATATTGATTTGACATTTTCAATAATTTATATTAATAAAAAGAAAAGTCCTGACGGACTGACTCATCAACGCCCAGCCCAAACTCTTGGTCCTAAAAAGCTGAAATTTTACACAGATGTTTCCTATATAATGTAGACAAGGAATTAGGAAGGATTTTTCGAAATTCGTTTCGGTGAGATATTTTCCGACTTCCACGTGGACGAAGCCGCGGGCAAAAGCTACGTTACGAATCAACGAGTTCGAAAAAACTAGTCAGAACACAAAAAAACATCTTTTAACGCAATTATATAAAGACAGATTAGATTACCTGTAAACTGTTTTAATGAATATGTGCAGTGGCCACATTAAATTTCCATAAAAAGGGACTCATGCAGGTCAAAAAAATAGAAAAAAATATTAAGCAAGTTATTAAAAATAATGCAAAACAATAACATTATTTAGGGGACACCCGGATTTGAACCGGGGACCTATCGATCTGCAGTCGATTGCTCTGCCACTGAGCTATATCCCCTGTGCACTTTGTTATTATAAATTGATACCAGAATCACATTTGAGTGAAGAAGCATAGTCTTCTTTTGTCATTTTGGGTAGTTTCAGACAAATACTTTGATTATATTATAGACTAGCGACCCGCCCTGTCTTCGCACGGGTGCAATTTTCATGTGAAGACGGTGTGACATGTTTGACACACACAAGTTTTGACTAGTAACCTAACAAAAAGTACTAGGCTTGCATGAATTCAAGATAGTATTTCATTAATATTTTCAAGTATTTCTTTCGTATATATTTACATAATATACAGCCTATGTCCATCCATATTAATATTATAAAGAGGTAAAATTTGTTTGTTTGTATGTAGGGGTTAATCTCCGGAACTACTACCTACCTACCTACTTATCTACCTATTTGCCCTACCTATCTACCTACCCTACCTACTTATCTACCTATCTGCCCTACCTACCTACCTACCCTACCTACCTATCTGCCCTACCTACCTACTTACCTACCTACCTACATACCTACCTACCTAACTACCTACATACCTACCTACCTACCTACATACCTACCTACCTACTTACATACCTACCTATCTACCGAGATATCATCAAAAAAGCTGTTCCATTGTATATTTTTAATGTGTGTTATAATTCCCTTTTATTTTTATAATTTTAGTTACTGGTATTGGTTGACTTCACAACCGTTTTAGCGAAATAAATAAATAAAATGTATAATTTATGTTTCGTGAATTTTTCCGATAATAGTTATTCTGTTATTCGGGCGGAAAAAAATTCCATCGATTGGAAACATCCAATCCAATCTTTAAAAAAAATCAAAGATCTTAAAAGTCGGTCCAGTTTAGTTAAAGTTTTATGTTAAAATGGTGTAACTAACCCGACTTTGTTTTATAGATAGTATCTATAAAACAAAGTCGTCTCACAAGTCACCTATAATAAAAGGTGTTTCTTTTTTATATCCCATAACTCTAGCGTACGAATGAGACTAGGTACCTATTTATCATAGAATCAACTGGCATTTATGAATTATTTTTAAATTATCTTTTTTTTTTGTTTTAATTTTTCATAAAAAATAATTCGACAAAGTCATGATTATTAATGTCACCCTTACGTGAAATATGACAACGTCGCATTTTCTTACCTTTAAATATGAATGATTGGTTTGAATAAAAATTATTTACTCGTACTTATCAATGAAACTTAGAAACACACATCGAGAATATAGTGTTTTGTTATCTTCGAATTCATTTGGGACCATTTTGCGTTTCATTTTGGGACCACATATTCTAGGACTTTTTGGATTATTTTTACTTATAGAATATTAACCCTAGAGTGGAATAGGGATGAAAGGCTTTTTAAAACAAACTGGCAAAATTATTTTTGGTGCAGTCTGGATAACACTATTGTTGTTAAACATTATTTTCACTTTTTCATTTTGTGTTATTTATTTATTTATTTATTTAAGTTTGTGTTTCAAGAACTGTGTTCAAATAAACGTTATTCCGTATTTTCTTTCTAAACGTGGGTATAGTTTAGTATTGGGTACTCCACTGTTTTTTTTTTAAAAAAAAGGCGTTTATTGGCATTACAGCAGAAAAATACACCTTAAAACTATAAAAACAGAAAACAATGATTTTCAGCGTGATATCAGAGGAGTAGGGCTAGGAGAAATCAGCGTCAGGTGGTACCTACACTTTGTGTTGTCATCTGACATTCTTCTTAGCTGATTTTGAAATGAAATGATTTTATTTCATTAATGCCAAAAGGGCCTCAGCTCAGCATAACTTCAGATGACTACACAAAGTGTACCACATGACGCTGATTTCTCCTAAACCTACTCCTCTGCCTAACCTTTCGGAGATTACTGACGTGCTGATAAGTTGATTTGTATTTTGTCGGCGGACAACTTTTCCAATACTCAATACACACATCCTATACAACCAACTTTCACTACAAAACCCCATAGAAGCAGATGCTCTTAACAAACTGCTATAATATTTAAAGCCGGTTACGTAAGAGACGCAACACAAACGCCCGTTCCGAGTAATCGAGCGCAGCCCATTGTTCGACTCCCTATGTAGTAGATACAATTCAAACGCGCACGTTGGCTAGGTAACTATGGTACCCACCTGATTCCACAGAAAAAGACTGAACAGTAGGTTCATCTGCTTAATTCTTTTCCCAACTATGACGTCAGATTTATTGAATGCCCACAATGGTGCCGATTCCTATATTGACAAACTAAACTAAATTTAAGTTCAGTGCATCTTTTTCTTTCTATTTCATTTAGAAAAGGACAGAAGTTAATTTTTAGTCTAGTCCTGTCAAATTAATCAGCGGCTGTCGTAAATTGACGTAATTTTAGTAGGCAAGTTTTTAATCACGTCTAAACTTGTATGGAGTAGTGACAGGCGCTGAATAATTTGACAGGACTAAACTAAAATTTATCTGCTGTCCTCTTCTTAATGAAATACAAAGATGCACTGAACTTAAATTTAGTTTAGTTTGTGAACAAGGGAATCGGCACCAATGTCTTCATCAGATTTGCCTAGTTAAGTCATTATGGGTTAGGCCACACACGATCAGACAAAATCAAAGGCTCTGAAAATCACTTTAATTTTGACCTTTTTTTGAAATCTGAAAGTGGACTCCTGACCACGGGGCTCCTATTTGAAAATTTTCAAATATAATTATTCTCGGTGTTCTCTCGTCATGCCGCAGGTATATCAACTTTGCGCCCTGTACACCCGATATGTCGAAGTATTAGTAAAAACAAAATGTTAGGAAAAAGCCCTTCGGCCAATTTGGATGTAATTTTGGTAAAATAGAGCCTGTGACATGCTGATCGGCATCGCCTCAACTCGAGCCGTTTAGCATTATTTCTATTAAACTACATACTGTAACACACACACCTTAAAGTCAGCAGGGTACGGAACCGTTTAATTAAATAAAATTCATCTTCAAATTACAATAAAAAAGTTTAGCATTCATAATAAGCTGGCTGCAAAGTGGAATGTCTGATTCTAAACAAAAATGTAGAGATTCCAAATAAAATAATATGTTAAGTAATCTGCATACTTGTTTTTAAAATTGATATTATACCAGATCCGGTCTCATAGTGCTTTGTGGCGTGTATATATCTTTGAGCACGCGTGTAACTGCTCATCAGCGCACCAGACTGCGCACGCGACGCACCATGGCCGACAACGACACCAGCATGTGGGGGGTCACACCCGGAAGCCCACAATCCTTTAAAAAACTCATTGGTGACTTTTGGTACAGCATTATTGTCTGGATTATGCTCGTAGTGTCTCTCGTGGCGGCCATATACGGAGTGACATCGTGGTGCTCAATCAAGAAGTTTAGACTTTTCAGAAACTATGTGCTTATCTGTACAATTATAGCAAGACTTCTAGCGGTGTCATCATTTATCTTATTAAGTACTATAGTTACTAAGGAATCGGTGCATCAAGAAGTGTGGGTGTTCATCGTCCTATTGCGGACTAGTGTTCGACTATCGTTTCAATGTTGGTTAATTGTTTTGTGCTACATGTTTTATGTTGATTTTGTAAAAGTTTTTCGTCTTGACATTCATAGGAGGTACCTGAAGAGTAGTCTATTTGCGTGGGGTCTGCCTTTTATATTAAATTTATTGATTTTTCTTCCTACATTGTTGTTTTATGCATATGACTCAAGACGCATAATAACACCGAAAATTATGTTTGCTCTCGTTATGTCAATGGTGATTAATTTTGTTATTTATTTAATTGTTTTATATCGTTTATGCCGCGTCAGTGAAGCTGCAGGTGCGAGCATATCTTTTACCAAATGGCGTCGCTTCTACATAGCTACGTTGATTTTTGTACTCAGCAATGTAATATTGTTACCTGCCATAATTGTAATATTTCATGTAGAGATCACCACTAGTGTTATAACTAACTTAGGAGATTTCTCGAACGCAATAGCATTGCCTGTGTATTTGATTAGTAAAAAAAGTAATCGGGATATATGGCGAGAATTTCTGCACAAGAAATCCAAACAAATGTCACTCGAAATGAAGTGAGCAAGATAGTGATGATATTATCATCTTTGCGAAGAATTAACTAGTTAATCCGCAAAAAAATCAAGTTTAAAAAGCAATTTATGAATAATATATATTTGTAACCAGTTTCGTTAGACGATTGACCTTTACGCTTAAAGTGAATAATATCCCACAGACAACGATGTAAATTATTAATACAATGTTACATAATAATGTCGGATTCATAGATAGAACAACAGTTTGAATATCCATTACTTGTAACCTTTTTAATTCTGCACAATAAATAAGTTTTATATTTTTTGTGAGCAACGTGTTTTCTTTTACCGTTCGATCATCCTGTAATTCTTTTTTCGTTTCCTTCCTGTGTTGCCACATTCCATGAGTTTGGATACATTCATAAAATCAGTGCCAATACTCACGGATGTGTTGTTACCCCAGTCACTGCCTACTTAAAATTATCTGGCCTCATGTCAAACGCACTAACTTGTGCAGCAAGTCAGGATAGTAAACATAGGTTCTAGCTTGCTTGCTATCCTAGCTTTGAAAAACTAGCCTCGTGTAACATTATAGACAAATATAACGCCATTGACCAAGACCATACAAATGCAAAAGGATGCTCAAAAGACGTGTCTTTTTAGGGTTCCGTACCTGAAAGGGAAAAACGGAACCCTTATAGGATCACTTCGTTATCCGTCAGTCTGTTACCTTAATATTGCCTTAATACCTTAATCAAATTATTCAACAAACAAAAAAAAATTGGATAATATATTAATTTGGATTACAAGACTGGATTTAATAATTTAAATTACCCTGTAACACGTTTTTTCGAATATTTCATTCGAAAGCTAGTGAGATTTAGTGTGGTTTATAATAGTAGCTTTAGAAAACAGTTATTCCACTGGAGCTGAAGAAGGCAGAGGGGTATTAGATACCCCTTGGCAAAACTGGTTGTCAGCCTTTGGGCTTCAAACTAACCGTAAGGACTATCATATTTAATATCATCGAATGACAGCTGGGCTTAAAGTACTTTCCGAGGCATGGAGGGATCTCGGTATGTAATGGATGGTCACCCATCCGAAGTCCAACCTCGTCAAGCGTTGCTTAACCTTAGAGATTTAGCCACGAGCCCCTCCTTGAATTGAACAGTAGATTAATAGAGTACAATAGATAATGCTTGTAATAAGCCTGAATTAAATAGGCTGGCTTTAAGGCTCGTACACACCGGCACGATATCGCGGGCACGACAAGGTTCACAGTAGTTCTGTGCGGAGAAGACACGCTTTGAAGGGTTAATTTTAATCTCGGACAGTCAATGTTCGGTTTGTTTCCAGCCGGGGCTTTGTGCTAGAATTGGAAAATGGAGCTATAGTTGCTTTGAGCTACAATTTGGGGATTTCGCATGCTTCTTTGTGGCCGGTTGATGGCAATAGGCTCGCCCCCTGTTACATGGGACTTAAACACAACTGGCGAAATGTGGGTGTACTATCAGTGCACCTCTGCTGGACCCTTCGGGGAATACAGGCGTGATGCTATGTCATGTTTGGTATGTACTCTCTTATCGATTTCCCGACAGACCACTTGTGTAAGCTAGACTAAACAGCTTCAGCCCCCTTTTTTTTTTTCCACAACGTGGAAGCTCTTGGCCTGAATCTCACGTGGTGGTAAATGATGATCAGGCCGAAGGTGGAAGCGAGCTTCACCCGGAATCCTCTACCACAGAGGAACTGGCTATCTTACCTCTTACTGCCGGAACACAACAATACTGGTAACATTGTTGTTATGGCGACAGACTTAGATAAGATGGTGGTAGCTAGCCAGGCTGACTTAAAACAAGCCCTACCACCAACCAAACCGAACAGAAAATGTTGCCTCCACTGGGAATCGAACCCAGGACCTCTGGGTCTGAGACAGGTGGTCTAACCACAAGACCATAGAGGCGGTTGAAATAGAGGACCTCATATTCTGTCATTTAAACCTTCTGTGTAACCTTTGCCTTTGCTTCGTTATCCAGCTTTTTGTGTTAGGCTTTGCAAACATTTTTTTTATTGTAATCCATTTTAAAATCCCTTCGGTTTTTGACGGCACGTTTTTTTAAATCATAGGTGCGTTCCCGCATACAGATTTTGTTCGTGGATGTACTGAAAATTAAGAGGTACACTCGTGCTCTGAATGTTTTCAATATTTTTTCAGTTCAATGCCCGTTTTCACACTGCGAAGATAATGACACCGACATATCGTCAGCTCGGACGACAACGATATCGGCCGACAATATCGGGACGATATCGGTATGTGACAAGATGTAAACAACAGCTTACTGTCATGCGGTATGCCACAGAAGTCACGAATAGTCACATTGTGCCAGCAAAAGTTTATATCGCCATGCGATTCCAAAAGTGTAGTAATGTATTCGAGATAATAATGGCAGCAGTGAACAAAACAATATTAATGCGTAAATGTTACTATTATTTCTTATTAAAAATATTGTGATGAATCTGTCACGGTTACGATCCTCAACCATTCGCCAGTCAACGTGATAGGCGTCTTATAACTTTGACCATCATCATTCTCCTGCCGTTACTCCAATTTAGTTGTGGTCAGCGCAATATGTCTTTTTCTTCCATACTTCTCTATTAGTCGTCATCTCGGTAGTCACTCCTTTTCTCACCATATCATCTTTCATACAGTCCATCCATCGTTTCTTTGGTCTTCCCCTGCTCTTATAGCCATCCACATTCATACTCAAAACTTTCCTCACGACATTTTCCTCATTCCTCCGCATCACGTGTCCATAACATGACAACATTTTACCATATAACTTTTCAGTCAGCAGTGTCACTTTCAGACTTCCTCTTATGTAATCATTTCGTATTCTATCCCAACTTTGATCATCACATTTAAAAAAAACTGTCAAACTCAAAAACCACAAGTGTTCGCATAAAACTTACACATTCACACATAAACTAAATGCCAACAAAATAAATAAACCAAAATATTTTAAAATGCACTCCACTACTAACACTCGTGCCACGTTTTAAAATTCAAGACAATGTCTTAAACATTTCGGGATGTAAAGGACGGGATCCGGAATTACGGACCGGAATAAAATCGGGAAATAGTTTTAAGTAAGATCGTGTGTATTGCACTTTATTTTGGCAAAAGGGATGATCTGATGGCAGTGGTATTGAATTCTAATGTTCTGTGTGCACTCAATATTATTTATTATTATTATATAATATTCTTTTATTAGCCTTAAAATGTGCTGTTGTATTGTAAAAAAGTAGGTAGAATTTTCATTACTTGTTACAGATGTAACAAGTAATGCAAAAAAAAAAAAATATGAGACGTTGTCTTTGTTCGCTCGTGTATTTGTTCTTTCTTAGCGTAATGTTTACTGCAAATAAACATAATTATTTTCTTTTCTTTTAACCGCCTCTGTAGTATAGCGGTTATACCACATGTCTCAGATCCAGTGGGGGCAAAATTTTCTGGTCGGTTTGGTTGGTGGTAGGGTTTGTTCTAAGTCCGCCCGGCTAGCTACCACCATCTTATCTAAGTCAGTATTTGCCATAACAACACTGTTAACACCATTGTTGTGTTTTGGCAGTTAGATTAATAGCCAGTTCCTCTGTGGTTGAGGATTCCGGGTGAAGCTCTCTTACACCTTCGGCCTGATCATCACTTACCACCAGGTGAGATTCAGGCCAAGAGATTAGCCGAAAAAAACAGAGAAACAGACAATTTTTATTTTTTTGCATTTTGTACAGTTAATTGTATTTATTTGTATAGATTATCTTGCATAGGAATTTTATTAAAGTATTTATGTTGAACGCATAATATCACAGTTTACCAATATTTTTACAAGTTTGACATATATGAAAATAAAATCACCACTTTTAACAGCAAATACTTGCTACTTCGTCCAAGAAAAAATCACCCATAAAAACAGACAAAGTGAGTAGATACTGGATCACACAAAATGACGTAGGGTTCCGTACCAAAAACAAAGTAGTTGACAACTTCAATTTCACCGCCCACAAATAACATTCTAAATAAATATTTCCTTTATAAACAACACAGACATAAAAATGTAGCCCTGTTACGTCACAGATAAATACAGAACCACTCAACAAAATCGTTTAAATAAAAAGCGACTGTTGCTACGACACAATTGTTAGGATTTTATTAAACTCATTACACATTATATCTAGTAGATGTAATAAATGCGTTTAACATTTATGATGAACGCATTTATTTTAGCAACTACCGTCTTCGTATTCCAATCCTGTAACGGTCGGCGCGCGAACCGTGACCGCACTGCGCTTGACCTAGTTTATTTAAGCGACGAAACCGCCGTGCGGGAGCTCAGTTGTTGCTGCGACGCCGAGGTGTAAAGAACAAGTAATAAAGTATCACTCTGTATAGAAATATTGCTATCCGTTGGAGCAAGGCCAGGTCAGTTGTCGTTAATATATTTAAATATCCGAATGCTATTGGTTAATATTTCTAAACTAAATAATATAACCAGCCATGAAACGTAATTTAAGCCTAAGATGTATAATGTTATTTCTGGTGTTAATAATATCCTGATGAATAGTGTTTTATTTTTCAATAAATGCTTGTAAGATTATTCAGACTTTCATTCCATACACTCCTATATATATAATCTAAAGCTAATTAATAGTTCAGTACTTACATCTCAGAAGTGGGATAGACGAGTAAAAGTACAATATTACTACCTACTCGTTTATCCTGCCCATAGTTTGTCGGTAAAAAAAAAAAAAAAAAAATTGATTTAGTTATTTTTTTCTCCTTTTCTCTACTGTTAAAATATAACCTTACTATCACCAAATGGGAGTCTAATGATTTTTAATAATAGTCTGAGTAATGAATATTTTTTTTTTAATAAAGCAAGGAATGACATTATACTTCGGGGAACTCAAATAGTCTTTGTTGTAAGCTGTTAAAAATTAAATTATTTAAAAAAAATATTATTCATTTGTGTTTCTATGATATTTAATTGCGATGTAGAAGCACTTCAGCATTACACAGCTTTGCCAGGGCTACCCTCTGGAAGCGTTACGGCATTACACAGCTTTGCCAGGGCTACCCTCTGGAAGCGTTACAGCATTACACAGCTTTGCCAGGGCTACCCTCTGGAAGCGTTACAGCATCACACAGCTTTGCCAGGGCTACTCTCTGGAAGCGTTACAGCATCACACAGCTTTGCCAGGGCTACTCTCTGGAAGCGTTACAGCATCACACAGCTTCGCCAGGGCTACCCTCTGGAAGCGTTACAGCATCACACAGCTTTGCCAGGGCTACTCTCTGGAAGCGTTACAGCATTACACAGCTTTGCCAGGGCTACCCTCTGGAAGCGTTACAGCATTACACGGCTTTGCCAGGGCTACCCTCTGGAAGCGTTACAGCATTACACGGCTTTGCCAGGGCTACCCTCTGGAAGCGTTACAGCATTACACGGCTTTGCCAGGGCTACCCTCTGGAAGCGTTACAGCATTACACAGCTTTGCCAGGGCTACCCTCTGGAAGCGTTACAGCATTACACAGCTTTGCCAGGGCTACCCTCTGGAAGCGTTACAGCATTACACGGCTTTGCCAGGGCTACCCTCTGGAAGCATTACAGCATTACACGGCTTTGCCAGGGCTACTCTCAGGAAGCGTTACATCAGTACGTACACTCAACTTTGCCAGAACTACTCTTTGGAGGCGCTTCACCATTGCAACGTTTTTTTTCATTTAAAATATTTTTTTAATATTCGAATACGTACTTACTTTACCAATGATGATACTTTTAATGCTTATGGATCTTCTGAAACACTTTTGGTTAGTGTTGACAGCGTAACGTAATCTTCATTTTAGTAATAAAACGTTAACATTTGCTATTTAGGTTTCAGTTTTCAACCACGCATTTAATATAGCATCAGTGCTGCTATCAAGTCAAGTGTAAGGCTTGGGCACATTAATCATCAGTGCTGCTATCAAGTCAAGTGTAAGGCTTGGGCACCTTAATCATCAGTGCTGTTATCAAGTCAAGTGTAAGGCTTGGGCACATTAATCATCGGTGCTGCTATCAAGTCAAGTGTAAGGCTTGGGCACCTTAATCATCAGTGCTGCTATCAAGTCAAGTGTAAGGCTTGGGCACATTAATCATCAGTGCTGCTATCAAGTCAAGTGTAAGGCTTGGGCACATTAATCATCAGTGCTGCTATCAAGTCAAGTGTAAGGCTTGGGCACATTAATCATCAGTGCTGCTGTCAAGTCAAGTGTAAGGCTTGGGCACATTAATCATCAGTGCTGCTATCAAGTCAAGTGTAAGGCTTGGGCACATTAATCATCAGTGCTGCTATCAAGTCAAGTGTAAGGCTTGGGCACATTAATCATCAGTGCTGCTATCAAGTCAAGTGTAAGGCTTGGGCACATTAATCATCAGTGCTGCTATCAAGTCAAGTGTAAGGCTTGGGCACATTAATCATCAGTGCTGCTATCAAGTCAA
Organism: Eupsilia transversa; assembly: GCA_914767815.1. Taxonomy (NCBI): domain Eukaryota; kingdom Metazoa; phylum Arthropoda; class Insecta; order Lepidoptera; family Noctuidae; genus Eupsilia; species Eupsilia transversa. The sequence goes on from OU611889.1 coordinate 2,606,514, forward strand.
GTGTAAGGCTTGGGCACATTAATCATCAGTGCTGCTATCAAGTCAAGTGTAAGGCTTGGGCACATTAATCATCAGTGCTGCTATCAAGTCAAGTGTAAGGCTTGGGCACATTAATCATCAGTGCTGCTATCAAGTCAAGTGTAAGGCTTGGGCACCTTAATCATCAGTGCTGCTATCAAGTCAAGTGTAAGGCTTGGGCACAAGTGCTGCTATCAAGTATAAGTTACTTGGGCACGGTGCTGCTATCGAGCGGGCGCACGAAGTCATGTCTACCGGCGGAGCGGCTGCAGGCGCAGTTGAACAACGGGAGGATTCTCCGTATGCTTCAAGCAACGAGTCTATAATTCTCTGTCGTAGTAACGGCCAACCACAAAGACCAAGAACTTCGCCCAAACGTTGTCACCAGTCACGTTTGTCAGAACATGCATCTGGACAACGTAGTAAGTCCCGCAAGTTACGAGTACGCCATCGCCGTAGATCACGGGATTCAAGGTGCTTAGATTACTCTGGTAGCAGTTCAGATGATCGGTCTTCATCGCGAAGACATAATCAACGAAGGCGTCATACTAATGATAGAATAGGTGTTGAACGTGAGGGGAATAAAAGACAGCGAACTAGTAGCAATTCTGATCATTCAACTAATTCTAAACAAAGAAAACGACGTCATTATTCCCCGAATGTTCAGTCACATAATCAAAATCAAAAAATCAAAATCAAAAGTCATTTATTCAAACTAGGCTGAGAATCAGCACTTTTCGAACGTCGAAATTACATAAGACAGTCCCCCAAAAACGCCCGCCCTTCACCACTTCCTAGTGCTTTAGCTGCAATACTAACATAAACGTGCAAATACTAATTTAGATGATAAAGATAATACTAACAGTATCTTAGATAAGTTTTTAGATATTCTTAAAGATGTAAAAGGTCGGTCTGGCTCCAAACTTTACTTAAATAACGTCCTTCCAGAATTTGATCCAATGGCAAAAGATCAGACCATTTTGATGTGGCTTACTAAAGTAGAGGAGTGTGCAGAGATCTATGGTTGGGACGAAAAAGAAACTATCCATTTTGCCCTACCAAAATTAACCGGTGTTGCAAAGATTTGGTACCAGGGTCTCAGCACAGTCCTTTATTCATGGACCGAATGGAAAAGAAAATTGGTAGAAAATTTTCCTTGTCGTGACGATTACGCGGAACTTTTAATAGCGATGTTAGCTAAAAAAGCCCGTTATGGCGAATCATTGGAGCACTACTTTTACGACAAAATGAATCTACTAAATAGGTGCGGAATAAAAGGTCGTAAAGCGGTCGACTGTATTCTAAACGGTATTGAAGATCGTGCTGTCCGAGTCGGCGCTCAAGCTGCCCAATTCCGTGAGCCTGAAGAGATACTGAAATACATAAAAACCGTTAAAATTGGTCCTCCTAGAGATGCTGGGGAAAGGCATCAAAAACATGAGAGGAGAGCTACTGGAACGACCGCTTCCACCAAACGAAACGGTCCTGAAGCAAAAAGGTTAGTATGTCACAATTGTAATGAAGAAGGTCACAAAAGTATCCATTGCCGAAAGACAACAACAACGTGTAGTAATTGTAGTAAGTTGGGCCATTTAAGTACTTATTGTAGGTTCAAGAAACCAAAGCCACAAGACAGCAATCAAAAGGACACTGTTGAAGAAAAATTAGTATCGGAACTAACATCAGGTGAGTCTAACTCAAAATACATTTTTAACATTCTGATCAACAATGAGGAATTAGTATGTCACGTTGATTTAGGTAGCCAATGCAGTCTTATTAGGGAAAGTGAAGCTAAAAGTTTAAAACTATCTATTGATACCAAAGATCTACCCTTGATGAGGGCAATAGGTGGAAATTATGTTAGTCCGTTGGGTAGGTCCAGGGTTAATGTTAAGGTTCAAGGTATAGAAGAAAATATTGAAATTTTAATCGTCGAAAATCACGCTCTGAAATATCCTGTGTTACTGGGACACACTTTCACAGAATTACCTGACATAATAATTACCAAAACACCTAGTGAAATAATTTTTGAAAAGGCTAGTGTAGATACTAAACTATTTTTGAGGGTTTCAGAAGACATTTCTTTGTCACCGTGCGAAATAGTTGCTGTTCCAGTACATTCATGCAATCATTTCAATGGGAAGATATACGTCAACGGTTCTGTAAGGGGCGCGCCCGGTAGTGAATACTATTTATTTCCTGGAGGATACGATCTTAAATCGGGTACAGGTCGAGTAATCGTATTCAATGTGAGCAATTCACAGATAACCTTTGCCAAAAATATATTGATGACACGTGCCTTTCCTAATGTCATTCAAGAGGTTTCTGTTGTCTCATTTGATGAATCTAATTTCGATGAATACTTACTAGTTGGTCACACTATTACAAATGAACAAAAAGTTCAATTACAACGTTTACTCAATAGATTTAACGATTGCTTCTCTTCTAACTTAAAAGATTTAGGATTGACCTCTGCGGGAGAAATGATAATAGAGTTAGAAAATTCTGAACCAGTAGTTTATAGACCTTATCGGATGTCTTTCGCGGAGAGGAATCTCGTTCGCGATATGGTTGGCGAAATGCTTGATGCAGGCATAGTCCGAGAGTCCTCGTCGCCGTACGCGAGTCCGATAGTGCTTGTTAAAAAAAAAACCGGTGAGAAACGACTATGCGTCGATTACCGTGCTCTAAATAAACGAACTAAAAAGGATCACTACCCCCTTCCCAGAGTTGAAGATCAATTAGATCAACTTGCTGGCAGTAAATTGTTTATTTCTCTTGATTTAGCATCTGGCTACTATCAAATCCCTATTTCCACTTCTTCACAAGATAAAACTGCATTCGTTACCCCAGATGGTCAATATGAATATACTCGGATGCCTTTTGGTTTAGTAAATGCCCCATCCGTTTTTCAAAGAACCATAAATAAAATACTTTCCGAAGCAAAGATCAAATATGCTCTGGTCTATATGGATGATGTTCTCATTCCGGCATCAACGTTTGAGGAAGGTCTCGTCAGGCTTCAGGAAGTGCTAACTCTGTTACGGAATGGAAAACTAACATTAAAACTTTCTAAATGCCATTTCTTCTTTGACAAAATAGACTTCTTAGGTTTCGAAGTCAGCTCTGTAGGTATTAAACCGGGCACTCGCAAAATCGAAGCAGTAGCCAAATTCCCGGTACCAAAGAACCAACACGAAGTTAGGCAGTTTATTGGTTTAGCCAGTTTTTTTCGTAGATTTGTAAAAGGTTTTGCCGTCATTTGCAAACCATTGACGGATCTTTTGAAAAAAGACTGTCAATGGAAATGGACTAAAGAACAAAATGACTCATTCGATTCTTTGAAGCAAGCTCTTATTACTCGTCCAATATTGGCTCTTTACGATCCAAATAAAGAGACTCAGTTACACACTGACGCGTGCAAGTATGGCGTTGCGGGAATTCTATTGCAAAAATGCGATGAAGGTCTTTTCAAACCAGTCTCTTACTTCAGTCGGAAAACTACTACAGATGAGCAACGAATGCATTCGTTTGAATTAGAAACGCTTGCGGTTGTAGCTTCTCTCAGCAGATTCCGTGTTTATCTGCTTGGCATTCCATTTAAAATATTAACGGACTGCAACGCGCTTCGCACAACTCTAATAAAGCGTGATCTAGTTTCACGAATTGCTCGTTGGTGGGTCCAACTCCAAGAGTTTGATTGCGAAATAGAGTATAGGCCGGGTACAGGTATGACGCACGCAGATGCTTTAAGTAGAAATCCGGTGAACAAGGCGGTCAAAGAAGATCACGTACTTGACGTTCTATCAACCGAATCGGAGGATTGGATCGCAACGGTCCAATCCACCGACGAAGAGATCTCCCGGATCAAACAAATTTTGAATGATCCGCAATCTGAAAACATTTCGGAAATAGTCAGGAATTACAAACTAAAAAACGGTAAGGTATATCGTTTATTAAATTATAACGGAGATGATTGTGCTCGATGGGTGGTACCGAAAGGGGTGCGTTGGCAAGTTGTTAAAATGAATCATGATGACATCGGTCATTTTGGTTTCGAAAAAACCCTTTCTCGAATTCAGCAATCATTTTGGTTCCCGAAGATGAGACGTTTTGTAAAAAAATACGTCCGATCATGTTTAGAATGTGCTCACCACAAGGGCACAACGGGGAAACAGCAAGGTGAGTTACATCCAATCCCAAAGGTAGAGATACCTTTTCATACTATTCATGCCGATCACCTGGGGCCGTTCGTTCGTAGCAAACGAGGTAATGTTTATATTCTAGTTATAATAGATGGTTTTACAAAGTTCATTAACATTTCACCCGTCAAGAATACAAAGACATCGACAACAATAAGAGTTCTACGACAACACATTAGTTACTTTGGAACACCTGTTAGGTTGATCACCGATCAGGGTACTTCCTTTACAAGTAATAACTTCCGATCATTTACAAAATCATTGGGTATAAAACATATCCTAAACGCAGTTGCCACGCCGCGAGCCAATGGTCAGGTAGAACGATTTAATAGGACAATCATTGATGCCCTTTCTACCAAAACGCATGGTAAGGATGAAAGGTCATGGGACGAGTTTACCCCTGACGTGCAAATTGGTCTGAACACTACAGTGCACAAAACTACAGGTAAGAGCCCTTCGGAACTATTATTTGGCGTGCGACTAAAAAGTCAGACTGAGAACAGGCTCAGTGAAGTCATCGACGAAGTCATACAAACTATAGCGTCAGAAGATCTGGAGAAAGAGCGAAGCAAAGCGGGTGAAAGAATCAATAACCAACAGATTAAAGATAAGGTAAGGTTTGATTCAAAGCGTATTAAGAACAAATCATATACAGTCGGAGACTTGGTATGTGTGAGAAGGGAAATCCCGAATACTGGTAAGTCCAAGAAATTAATTATGAAATTTCAAGGACCCTATAGAATCGTTAAAGTTTTGCCCAATGATCGTTATTTAGTAACAGATACACCCCTCACGCAAAAAAAAGGCTGCCGTAATTATGAAAATATTATTGCAGTAGATAAAATGAAACCATGGCTTAGCTTTAATCAAAACTTTGGTAGTTCAGAATCCGAATCTGAAAACGTTGCATCGGGATCAGAGCAATCGAACAATACATGATAGAAAATATTGCTTTAATAACCTGCTGCAACGTGTTATTGCGTGAATAAGAAATTAAGAGATTATACCTAGAAGAGATACAAACAGAACTAACATAATTATAATAAGTATTTAATATTTAAGTACACGGTAAGGTTTCTGCTCATTTATAAATATTGTATATCCTGTGCTTATAACATTATTACTTTAAATAATATTGCGCTTAATAAAAAAAAAAAGTATAATTGTAAACTTGTAAATTGCATCTAGAGTTTATAGCTTGGTAATATTGTAATTCATCTATGAAACATTAATTTAGTTTATTTTTATTTTGAATTGCGTTTTTATAATCATTTTGAATTGTGTACCTAACTAAATTCTAAACGATTGTGCGCCTATGTAAAATAGATATTGTAAAATTCGTAATAATAATAATTTAAGTAGGTATACATATTAAAATTAATGATAAATCATTAGAGATTCGTACAAATTGTTAACCTTCTATGATTGTAAGAGTATTATAAATTGATAATTTAATAGACGATAAATTGTTATAATAAGAAAAAAAAGCGAAGGGACTTGCTCTAGCAGGATGGCCGAGCTGTTAGGATTTTATTAAACTCATTACACATTATATCTAGTAGATGTAATAAATGCGTTTAACATTTATGATGAACGCATTTATTTTAGCAACTACCGTCTTCGTATTCCAATCCTGTAACGGTCGGCGCGCGAACCGTGACCGCACTGCGCTTGACCTAGTTTATTTAAGCGACGAAACCGCCGTGCGGGAGCTCAGTTGTTGCTGCGACGCCGAGGTGTAAAGAACAAGTAATAAAGTATCACTCTGTATAGAAATATTGCTATCCGTTGGAGCAAGGCCAGGTCAGTTGTCGTTAATATATTTAAATATCCGAATGCTATTGGTTAATATTTCTAAACTAAATAATATAACCAGCCATGAAACGTAATTTAAGCCTAAGATGTATAATGTTATTTCTGGTGTTAATAATATCCTGATGAATAGTGTTTTATTTTTCAATAAATGCTTGTAAGATTATTCAGACTTTCATTCCATACACTCCTATATATATAATCTAAAGCTAATTAATAGTTCAGTACTTACACAATAAAGTGCAATTCAGTTCGCACAGCACTAATTACATATAGTAATATTCACCTAGAAGTTGCCTCTCTTTCTATCGCATAACTCTTTTATCTTCTGACTACGTCACGCTCACTGAATTCGACATGTCAAGCCCGCCACGTACCTACTTGTAGCTTCATACCTAAAATTAAAGATAGAAAATACATTTACCTATTTAACACAGACTAAATGGCACACAATATAATAAACAGCAGATAAAAAGATACAATAAAAAATAAAATAAAAAATAAAATAAAAATGCGGAGTGAACCATCTGTATTAATCTGTGGTAACGTGCACCGCATTTGAGAAGCAAACTAAATTATATGTCACAAAGCTCTCGCGAAGGGAACAGACAAACAACTTCGTTAATAGCGCAACAAGGCGAAATTGTACAACACTAGAGTTCTGAGAACGCTGAATACACATCACTACAGCTCTGAGTGCGAAGTAGGAGATAATTTAAGTGCATACAATTTTACTTGTGCTTGTAAATAAGAACTTGACTAGTCTGACAGTAAATTTAAATATGAGGCAAGAAAATCGAGATGTGTGGAGTAAAGTTGGTGGTACAGAAAAGACGCGATTCTTTAGTAACGAGGGTCACGGAAAAGATAAACATAGCGTAGTTAATTGATTCAGTCGTGACTTGGCGGAAATCCATTACAAAATACATTAGCCGCTCTCACTCACACAATCTTGTCACTCTGCGTCCAGCGCTCGGCGTGGCAACACGTCGTATTCGGGTTCGCGACAAGTCAATCATCAGTCGTCATTCTGAGGATGCTTCGTTAAGAGTGTCGATTTCTTACAGGGTTTTTTATTACTCTTAAGGAATAGTTAAGCGGAATAGTTTACTTATTAAATATTTAGTAATTACTAAATATTTCTACGTTTATTGTATTTTATAAACATAGGGGTAACTATTTTCTTCCCCGTTACGCGTTTCTTCCCCGTTATTATTTATTTATTAAATGCTTTATTACACCATATAAAACAAACAATTGAAAAGAGTATGCTTAGTATGGTTTGATCATGTTAAGGGGAAGAATGAAAGGCGACTAACAAAAGTTATTTACAAGGCAGATGTGAGTGGAAACGCCGGGATGAGACGCTTTCTTCAGAAAGGTCAGGTGCGTAGTACTCGCAACCGGCGTGCTTGTATGATCAAATGTATGAACGTAAATGAAAGGAAGGGAGTATGGAAAAGCGTAGCAGCTGTTGTTCTATAGTTGCTGCCTTCCCCTATGGGAAAAATGCGTGAGTTTATGTATGTATATATGTGGTGGCATCTACAACACCATATGCATCAGAGAACTGACGTCACACAAATCCTGCATCGCACAATTAGAGTTTACCGCACCATCAACATTATATAAGACTATCCGAAATCAATCGACGAAACCTGTCTGGCCGGAGGATCCACTATTTCAATAGAGAATGAGTGAACTTTACCTCTAAATGTGTATATAAAAAACAAAAAGGACAAACATATTTAAAGCTAGTGTACATTTGTCGGACTTATTGCACATAACGATCTCTTACAGACAACCTTTGGATGGACTGAATGAAATCACCAACCGACTAAGAATATACGGTTTGAAACGAGCTTCTAGTTTCTGAATATATCCGTTCTGATCAACTTCGTGACCATTCCAAGCTGTAAATGGACTGTAGTCGAAATAAACGCTTTGACTTTGCACATAGTAGGAAAAATCCCGAATTTTTAAACCGGTTTGGCGGTGTGGTGTGTGAAATTTCAATCCAAAGCGGCTCAAGCATTGGTTTACCTACTGTACCTACTGAAAATATCGAGATTTTTTCAGTCTCACGAAAATAAAATTCACCGCCACAAGAGGCGATTCAATTTTGCTTTAGTTTCCAATATGTGAACAAGCAGAGATTACAACGTTCTGGAATGTTTTATCGAAATATTTAAACTACTTGTAAATGTCACTTTGATGACCATTTTTACCATTTTCACCTTGTTTGTCCCAATTGACGCAAAGAAGTTCCGAGAAAAATTAAACAAAATCTGTACTTAACAAATATTTGTGAAAAACCCAAGCTTTGATTTGTTTTACTGTTTTCGTATTTAAAGCCCCAGGAAATTATTACATTGTTTCTTTACTTACCTACTTAATATTTAGCCCATTGTATGTTTTAGCTTTCTGCATACTCGCTAAGCGTAATTTGATTAGCTAAAGGTAAGCGCACATCATGCTGTGTTGTATAAAGCTTAATTTTATGAGGATACAGTGACATTTTTCTGGAGGATTCGGCAAAGTTTTAAGCTTATGTACTTACAATACAGCTTCTATCAGAAAAGTCTGATTGTAATAAAATAATTAATAAACATTTATTTCAGAAAACATCCATATTTTAACACACACATTTTAAAAACTGCTGATTCACATCAAAATAAAACAAAGCAACACACACCAAATAAAAGCAGTTAAGGACACAGTTACACACATTAGGACCAGGAGGAACTCCACTGCCCACAGTGCAGTATATAAACGTATCCAGTGGCGCAGCCGTGGAGAGTCCCACCTGTCCGCGAACACGCTTATTATACTGTTGCTACTGGACCTAACACGACTTAGCAGCGACGCACACTGTTTCCTTACGCGGTGTCCTGAGTGAGCGACGAATACGACGCGACGCGACGCTGCGAACGCGACGAATGCGATCAACTCAACGGCATACCCTGCTTGCGGCCTATATAGCAGTCTGCGGCAAGATGCGACGTAACGCGGTGTTTTGAGATTTTATTTTTTCAAGTCTGTACTTTAAATATGAATTTTCAAATAAAATTGTACTGTACTTCTACATGATTCGAGAAGTAATTACCAAAATCTCTACGTGATTTGTCGCGTGTAGCATCGCGTCGCATTGCATCGTGACGTGTCACGTTGCGTCGTATTCGTCGCTCACGCAGGACACCCTGTTATAAGAGCATGAAACCCATCAGTTGGCGAACATAGTCGAAGCACTGCAGAATCACGGTAGCCAGCACCTTAAACGCGTTGTTGTATTGAACACGCGTTGTTGAATGCATACCATTGTTGGGTGCATACCATCAAACTGAACAAATCTCTCCATGACACCAACATCGTAATCGAGAAAAAATAATCAGCCGTTCCATACATTTGGGTCGAGAAAGATGTTGTGGTACACACCATCAAACTGGACAACTTTGTCAACATCACGATCGCGAAACAATAATCAGCTGATTTATAAAAAACTTCAATACCTACTTGACCCAAATGAAACCCAAATGCATAAAATTTGGGTCGAATCAGCTTTCCCTTAGGACAGTTTATTATTTTCTGATACACGTGGTATAATGCGCGCACACCATAATAGGAAAACAAGGCAGAATTCCTGTCGAGGTCGCCTGTGTGCTTCACTAACTAATTAGTTTGCGGCACAGGCGCGCTCTGGAACCCAATTTTAAATATGGTTCGTGTAATGCAATAACTTGACGTTTTAATTTTATTTGTAATGACATGGTTATTATTTGTGTCGGTTGTAAATGTACTGTTTTATTTTATTTTTACATATTGTGTTAATAAATATTATTATGAATCGAATATAAATATTAACGGATGATTGGTAACGTGTATCCCTAGTGTATTATATTTTTTAATCACTTTTAAGTGCGCTGTGGGACTAACAATAGAAAAGGTTTTTTGAAGTTACCTACGCTTCATACAAACATTAAACAGTTTCTACTTTGATTACTTATTTATATTTATGTCTAGATAAAGTATCGCGCTGCAAAAGAACTAAAACAAACAGGCCAACTTTGTTATGCTCGTATGCATGACAGCTTTGTCTTACACTCGCGCCACCTCATTATGCTTTTCTAGTGTGCGTGCATACACTCGCGCCACGTCATTGTGATTTTCTAGTGTGCGTGCATTTAGCGGCCAACAGTTGGACGCTATTTTTGTTCGACGAGTTCACAGCTTTGACTGTCTATCTAGACATTTATATCTTCCGTTTCTAGTTTTACACGAAACATAATTATAAAAATCAAAAAACTGATTTCCTTAACATGAAGTAAGAATTAATATTACAACATCGTGAAGTTTTTCTAATCAATACTGTTATACCTACCGAATAATGTGTGAGGCATGAAAGAGAAGGGAGAGAATGATAGCGTGGCGGTTGACACGGGAGAGTGGAAGAACAACACATGTTTCGTCGACTTCAAGTAACATATTATGGAACAAAGGCAGGAAGATGCCGATGATAATGCTAATATATCTACTAATCTAGAACTGCATAATACTCTTTCATAAACAACATAATCTAACCCAATAGACGTAGATATATTTAGTAACCTATTATGCTTAACTATTCCTAAACAGTAATAAAAAACTCTGTAAGAAATCGACACGTGTTTCACCTCTCAACGAGGCATCCTCAGGATGATGATTGACTTGTCGAGAACCCGAACACGACGTGTTGCCACGCGGAGTGCTGGACGCTGAGTGAGCCACACCGCCTGAAAATCTCACCTACCAACCGAACACGACATGTTGCTACGCCAAGCGTCGGACGCTGCGTCCCGCGCTCGGCGTTATCTACCTCTATTGTATTTTATAATGGATTTCCGCCAAGTCACACCTGAATCAATTAATTATCTAATCTGGCCCGGCAGCCATTAGTCATTCCCCGACTAAAAGTCACATAAGTACCTACCTACTCGTAGATAGGGTAAAATTCATAGGTGATAAATCTCGAATGTTTTCCCACAAATAATATTCATGCGACTATAATTCTCGAATAACATTGTTTTAACACCAAAACCTTGAAGTTTAATGACAGTATGAGTAATTAACGATATAACTAATAAAATCTGCCTATAAATGGATTTGTACCATAAAAGAGTTTTATACCTCAAGGGGAGGTTTTTAAGATCCGTTATTATTTTACATAAATGCTGTTTTACGGATGACTGTGTCTGTGATTATTCTTGGGTTCATGACTTCTAATTTTTTTGAGTACTGGAAAATCTGTAAAAAATTTCGGTAGACCTGTAAATCCAGAATTAAAAAAAAAAATGCGGCGGCTACAGATGGAACCGCGGAGTTTCGCTAGCTAATTTAATTAGACCCTGTACATTTTGGTATGACCGACCATCAATGAAATGAAGGCAAAATTTATAATATAGCTACGTTTGTGATGGGTTTTAGACTCAGCAAGATTGCAACTTTGAGACAAGACCTAATTAATAATATTATGAGTTCTTACATACCTATTATTTTCGGAGAAATTTATTATTGTAGGAAAAAATTACTTAAGAAAGTTGCTAAGTGTACGGGTACATATTAGTGTTCAACATTTTCGCTGTGTAAAAGTCACATTTTGCATTATCACAGCAATAATCCAGCTAACGCAACGTAAACGCAACGTTTCTCCAAGGACATGAACAAATGTGCCCCTAGCTCGCGTTTCCCGCAACCAGCACTGCTTCTACAGAATCACGGAGAATGATGTAGCAAATCTATCCGAGTCACACATTGTACATGCCAAGAACTTGTACTGGGAAAACTGGATTTTTCTAGTTAATAAAGGCGCACACACGAAGAAATGTAAGAAAGAAACACACACACTTATGGGACTTAAACATAACTAAAGAGAAAGAAAGAAAGAAAGAATAATGTTTATTTGGACACAGTTCGTGAAACACATATTATACAAAAAACAATCATAAAAAAGTGAAAATAATGCAACAATAGTGAGTGCCTCACGGCTGCGCCAAAAAGGTTCATTTCAGCATTTAATGCCAGACAAATGCAGTCTGACGCTGGTTTTCTAATGAACCTTAAGGGACAAGTGACGGAAGTACAAACAGTTTCAACATACCTAATATATAATTAATAAACTTCTATAAAAATATATATAAGGTGCTATAAAAATATCTGCCACGGCTTTAATGAGAGGTAGTATTGTGTTTAAAGATAACAATAGTGAAGAAATTTCGTACCCCGGCACAGTTAAATCAATTTGAGAAAATAAAGTAGTTAAATAAACATTGACTCTATTCTGCATAACGTGGTTCACAAATTACGCGCGAAGTGCACTTCGTCAATGAAAACAACTGCTATCTCTTTCCATCTGTTCTGTGAATGAAAACTGAAATCAGCTGACTAGTTCGTCACTTGCTTTATACGTACAATTTTTTGTATGAAAAAAAATATGACACATGATCAATAATTTATCTTTACTATTGTAATCTATAAACACAATACTATCTCCCATTGCAGCCGTGGCAGATATTTTTATAGCACCTTATATATAATCAAAACTATGTATCACATTATAATTACAAAAAACTAAGTAAACAACAAGAACCGTCCTAGCAAAAACCTGTCCTTAACTTGCGAAATGTGGGTATTTAAGAAGAAAGAAAGAAAGAAGAAAGAAAAATCGTTTACTCTGCACAAACTAAACGCACATTACATAAAACACACATTTACAAAATTAGCCAAAAGCCTCATATTCAACTGCACAAAAAAAACTACTATAGACACTACACTACACTACTGTATACTATAGTACTATCTCTGCCGAACATTTAGGGGAACACAGGCATGATGTTTATTTCTATTGTTATAAAATCATTTAAGATATTGATTTAAAAAAACAGTTCATAAAAGGCGTAGTAGACACATTGTTCATAAACTTAGGTACCTACAGCATAAGTTATAGGTTTTAATTTAATAGCAATTTCAGTCTAGGTCGATTCTTAGTAGGTACAAACGCCAACTAAAAAGTGATAAACAAGAAATCACAGACAAATTAAAAATCCAAAGTCACACATCGTGTAATAACGTACTTACATAATAAATCGAACAGATTACGTGTGACACCGGATTTTTAATTAGTCTGTCTGTGATTTCTTGATTATAACTTTTAAGTTGGCGTTTTTGTCGTACGTAGTTGGGTTTTAGTTTTTATACTTTTTTTTTAATTAATATTATTTTGGGCTTAGGTATACAATATGATATTTATTTATTAAATGTGCTAATTTAAGCAATTTCATTTGACACCCAAAATGGCAACATTAAAAAAAAAAAAAAATTGTTTCCTTTATTATGACGTCACATAGCAAGCGGACGAACAAGTCGCTTCCAACGATACCTCATTTGAGAAATTAAGATATGAAGTTATGAGGGAACAGATGAACATACAAATACGTATACCGGTCAAAATCATGATCCTCCATTTCGCTTCGCCTTAATCGGGTAAAAACAAAAATAATCTAAACCACATTGTTGCAAAATATTTCCAAAATGTACGGAATTTACCAAAAAATTACTACCTATCTCTACCGAACAGACATTCTCTTGCATAATTTCGTAATAGCAATATTCAAACGATGTGAACAAAATGAATTAAAATTTGAGATTACTTGTACGGTCAGCAAAAGTATCGTTGACGCTTTGAGTAGGTGTTTTAGTTTTGAGTTGTTCAGATGTACCAAGTGTGGAGGAGCTCGTGGCTAAGTAATAACAATCACACGGGTCGATCCATCAGGTTAAGCTACGCTTGCCGGGGTTGGTCATAACGACCTGCTATATGTATAAGCTGAGATAGGAGCCTTTTTGGCCTCGCACAGGTCGTAATGTTTTTTTATATTTTATTAAGACTAACTTATTGTTTTGATTCTCTGTTGAGTTTTTTCGTTTTAAATGTTCCTTTTTATTGTTTGTATTTCCTGTGCGTGTCCCAAATAAAATATTTTTCTTTCTTTCTATGTAAATAACAGTGACAGGAACTTATTAGAACATCATCCACATAGGCTACGTGGGAAATATACGTATTATTGAAGCTAACTAAAAAACTGCCCAAGCAAAGTTAATAAAATTTATATGTGACCACCTCGAGAGCAAACCCTTTCAAATAAAAAAAGAATTTCTAAAATCGGTCCACAATTGACAACAATATCGACGGACATACACGAAAAAAAACATACATGCGCTACAAACATAAAACCTCCTTTTAAAAAAAGACCATGCGTATTCCAAACAAAAAATCAGGACGAAATCCTAGAAATTTAAAGCATTTTTTTTCCAACCGTATCTTTGTAAGCAAGATAGGGTATGTTAGCCGTACGAAAGAGGCCTGCCTCCGGAGAGGTAGTAAAATAAAACATGGCTCCTCTGTTAGACTAATTAAACGGTAATTTTGTATACAATATAGTCTCACATTTTGCTTAGAATCGCGGCAGAGCCTTTAATAATACGTATATTGTCGTTCAGGTATCATACTCTGATGAAACTCACGGTCTTTGTTATAGGGGTGTTGAATTTATAAAGGGTTGAAGATTTCAGGTATTTTAGTTGGTAATTGTAAAATATTTTGAGATCGGCAGCCAATGAAGTAGTTTCATGTTATCAAACTCAAACTCATAAGGGTACCTGACATTCATAAATCCCTTAATACAAGGGACTAACACATAACTGGTGAAATGTGGCTACGCCTCTGTCTAACCCTTCTGATATTACAGGCGTGATGTTATGATAAATCATCTAGTTTTAATTTAACCAAAGAAATGTTGAAGTACTGTATTTAGGTAATAAAAAAATCATGATAACCCTCGGTTGCAATCAATGAAGGACCTTATCAACAACAAAGCTTTGAAGTAACCGAGACTACGTTATTATTTAAATACTAGCTGCTGCCCGCGGCTTCGCCCGCGTGAGTGTCGGAAATTACCCCATACATCCCCATGGGTTTTAAGTATAAAAATTGAGTTTCGAGTTAATCGGACAGCGCGTTAAAATTCTTCCATACAAACACTAACACCCCTCAACCCCCCTTTAGGGGGTAATTTAGAAAAACAAAAAACTACAAACTTTATAATTTATTTAGATAACTATTCGTGCGAAGTTTCATGTTTATTACCTCAAGGAATAAGATTTTTCATACAAACTTTCATCCCTTATTTCCCCCTTGGGTTGAATTTCGAAAAATCTTGATACACGTTATTCTTAATTTTTGGGTTTAAGTATAAATATTGAGTTTCGAGTTAATCGGACAGCGCGTTAAAATTCTTCCATACAAACTTTGACACCCCCCCAACCCCCCTTTAGGGGGTAATTTAGAAAAACAACAAATTAAAAACTTTTTCATTTATTTTGATAATTATTCGTGCGGAGTTTCATGTTTATTACCTCAAGGAATAAGATTTTTCATACAAACTGTCATCCCCTATTTGACCCCCTTAGGGGTTGAATTTCGAAAAATGCTTCCATATTCCTTGCCTACATTATAAAGGGAACCTCTGTGCAAAGTTTCAGCTTTCTAGGTCCAAGGGTTTGGGCTGGGCGTTGATGAGTCAGTCAGTCAGGACTTGTCTTTTTATTAATAGGTATAGATATAGATAGTAGGATAGGATACTTTTCCGGGATAAAAAGTACCCAGTGTTGTGCCCAGGATATTAAAGAATAATTATACCAAATTTCATCGTAATCGAACCGGTAGTTTTTGCGTGATGCCTGAACAAACAGACAGACAGACAGACAGACAGACAAAAAAAAAATTAATCAAATTTTTGGGTTAGGTGTCGGTCTAGTAACACCCCCTGCCATTTATTTTTTTGATATTTTCAATGTACAAAATTTTCACTTCTACAGATTTATTATAAGTATAGATTTCGATATAGTATTAATTGAAGCATTTTTTTATTATCAGCATTTATTTGGTATCTTGTTTTCTTGGTATCTTTGGGATGATGTTATAAAGTAAGAAAAATATGTGGAACTATTTATATTTAAGATATATATTTATATATGTAACATATTTTATGCAAAATAAAGATATTTTATTCTAATATTTATATTAATTTAATATACCCTGTATTATTTTCTCGGTTCACTGTCTCCAAATATTTCGTGTAAAACGATTTTATTTTATATTCTTTATCTTCATATTGTTGGCTTAATATAAAACTTTTTACCGAGTAAAACATTTTATCAAGTGAAAGTTTGTAAACGTTTTCATAGGTACCTCTGAAAAAATTCATGTAACCCTCTTATAAAATTACAAAACCGCATTCAAAAAACAATACGGGTAAATTCTAATCAAACGGTAATTTCAACGTAGTTGGTCACAGTTCTAACCTGAACTAATCTATTTGGTCGGAGGGCCCTAAAAGTTATATATTACATAATTAGAAGATTGAAGACTTTTTTTATTTGAATATATTATTGCATTTATTTGTTGTTCAATATAGAACTTTGATTATCAGAGTTTATTAATTGAACTGTTCAGTTGTACTGTATGTATAAATAATAACGTGACCAACTCACCAGGGCTTTTAACCCCATGGAAAATACACCAAACAAAGCAAGTATGTATGTTATACAAGGGTAAATTGGAACAATACTAATTGAAAATTTAATTATTCAAAGACCAAACATTGTGCTTTCCAATCTTATGTGTCAATGCCAGTCTGAAGTTCAATTTCTAAGAATCAAATCGAAAGCCGAAACCACGCAGCATTGCCGTTAGCTTTCGGTTTCGGCTTAAAAAAAACGCAACTTTCCAAACAAAAGTTTTCGTAAAGCGAATATCAATTTTGATTTTATAATATTGTTAATTAATTATGTTCGATAATCAATATTAATGAAGCTGTTTTGGTTAGTTTATTTAATCCTTTGAATAAACGAAGCCTAGTGTTTTATTGTATACTAGCTGATGCTGGCGATTTCGCCCTCGTGGACCTTAATGACTGAAATATTATTTTTCTAATATAAGTAGTAGGTAAAAAGCCTAAGTTGCTCCTTATCAACATCAGCTATCTACCAGTGAAAGTCTCGTCAAAATAGGTGCAGCCGTTTCGGAGATCAAGTCAAATTAAGTATCTTATTCCTGTTTGGTCGAATCCGCCCTAAGACTAATCTGTTTGATTTTGACAGTAAAACAACATTCATTGCGTTATTTACGTTGTTTAACTATTTTTTTTTTGAATTTAAGAAGCAATAGATTAGCAATCTGTTTCAAAACTATTCAGATTGTGATTGTTTTATTGCTTTTTCATAAAAATTATTACAAGTCATTCGACCAATTATCAGCCATCACACGAACACAAATATTTTCATAAAATCAACGTTTTTAACACGTAGATAATAATAAATCACGGAGATACATAAAATCACGGTTTGTATTGTCAAACTGCAAACTAATTTAAACCTTATTTATTGATGTCATTGTGTAAATACAACCGATATTTGCGTATTCATTAATTTTGCGCGTCAATTTCATCTATCTACAAATAGATTAGTACCTGATAAATTAATGCTGATCAAATAATATCAATTGGACTGTATTTTCCAGTACAATTGTTGGATAATGTATAATTAATTTTAATCATTGCACGCACTCTTTGCTTATAAACCCAGTGGACCAAAATAATGAACATTCAATGATATTTTGATTTTGTAAAGAAAAAAAAAGAAAAATATAAATTAACCTCGCTTTTTTTCTGTCTGTCAAAAAATACTGAATATTTTGTCCATACTGTGTACGGGACACAAAAAAATATGGCGGCTTGGATGTCATAAACGTCAAATTAGGTACGTACTTTTTCAATCGACATCGCCAGCACGAATTTCAGAATTTTCCATAGGTAAAAAAAAAACCGGCGTAACGTACGTACGTAAAATGCATTATAGGTAAAAAAAAGTGCGAGTTGAACTCGCACACAAAGGGTTCCGTACCACCATACAATGTTTAGCAAAAAACGCCGAAATAAACACGTTTTTTTGTATGATACAGTCCGCTAACAGACAGACGGACGGACGGACAGCGGACGCTTAGTAATTAGTAAGCATTGTATTATTAAGAAAGTACCTAAGCATAATATTGAAAGTAGGAAAATCATTAATATACACGTATAATGTGGAATGTAACCATTTTGCGATTTAAATTTTTTATTTACAGTTTCAGCTACAAAAACAAAAAAAAATGTAGTTTGCTCCATTATTTTACAAAACAAAAAAAATTGTTTCATTATTGAAAACATTTTTTTCTTTCTTTCACCAGCACAAGCATATAATATCAAAAATGATTTCATTAAATAAACCACAGACCAACTAATATAATTAGTTATAAGTGTTTTTTTTACCACAACGGGGAAGCTGTTTGCTTGAATCTCACCTGATGGTAAATGATGATCAGGCCGAAAGTGGAAGCGAGCTTTAGTTTAGGTTTATGTTTAGTTTTTTTGTATTTGTTTTTTCTTAACGTCATGTTTGCCGCAAATGAACGTATTTTCTTTCCTTTTCTTTCTTTTTCTTTATTTTCCTGCTTTTTTCTTTCTTAAAGGTGGTTAAACTAAAATGCATTATACGTATATGATATTAAAGTGTAAAATGATAATCTCGAGTACGAGGCTAGAGTACAATGTGGTCACTTTATTGTGTGTCCAAAATAATTAAAATTCGCGCATCGTTTGATTTCGGATCAACGCGAACGTGCCGTGAACAATGATTAATTTTGTGGTTGCATGTTCACAAAATTATTAAAATAGGTACTGCAGGCTAAATATGAACTGGGTAATAGTAAATTATATTAATGGGTCAGTTTATATGGGGAGAGTTTCTAGCCTAGACTAGGCGATTGTCTGAAGAAGATAGAAAAGTTGACTTGTGTAAACGGTACGTAAAGTCAATAAGACCATGGTATTAATTTTACATTTAGACCGCTTTTATTTCGTAGCAGTAAGGATAGTTTTCACAAGCGAACGATACTTTGTAGTTTTTGGGCCTTTGCCTTCAAAATACGCCTGGGCTTTGGGCATAGGACCTAGGACCTGGGAGTGTGGTGTTACCTCACTAAAATCACTCTGTTGGTCACCATCTGCACATGGAAGGTGCGTTGCCCCATTACCTCTCAAAAGACCGATCCTACAATGCTATAAGGATCTTTTGGCACTCAAATGACGTTTAAATGGCAGCGCTGTCGGTAAACATTTTGCAATTGTTTTGTCAAATGTGTGGTGGCATCTACATCGCCACATGCGAACTACGCATCTTACTACCGTCACGCAAAATCCTGCATTGCGCAAGCAGAGATTACCCCGTCGACAATCGTAGGGCAGTAGCCTACCAGACATAACATCCATCTGGTGGAAGATCTTCCCTTTTCTATGGATGATGAGTGATTTTTATGCCCTTGTGGTGGCATCTACAGCGCCACATGCGAACTAGCCATCAAAGAACTGCATCGCCCGTCACAAAATCCTGCATCACGCTATGAGAGTTTACCGCGCGATTAACATATAAGAGTATCCGACATCAATCACCTGTCTGGTCGGAGGATCCTCTCTTTTCAATAGACGATGAGTGAACTTTACGCCCTGTTCCTCATACCTCTAAACCCTGTTCCCATACCTCTAAACCCTGTTCCCCAGATCTCTATAGATGTATTGAAAAAACAAGATGGCGCTCTTAGTTCGGATTTATCCATGCGCCAAAAGATCCTTGTATGTACCGTTAAAGCCGCATCTCGTAAGTGAGAATCGCCTCGGCTTTTGTGATCGAAAGCGTCTGCATTATTATCTTTTTTTTTGTATATTATAGCAACTTCTCGTCTTGCGATGGGCGACAACATCACCTCGTGTAAATGATCCATATTTTGAAACGGTATATATTCGACAATTATTCCGGAGAAATGTTTGATGTTATGATATTGGAAGTTCGTGCTCGAATGTATTTGCACGTTTCAATTGTATGATTTAAACATGAACCCTATTATTATGACGGTGTGTTTGAGTTAATTAGTCCAATTTGTCGTGGAATATCAGGAGTATTGTTTTTATGACCATAGGTAGTCAATAGCGCCTGGAACTTTTTTAAGACCACGCGTGATCGAAGACTTTTCTGTCGAGCCCACTTTACATGTAGATAATGTTTTCCAGCCGGGGAAGGAAATCAAGAAAGAAAGAAATTATTCCAGGAGGTACCTATATCTGGTGGAATAATATAGGAATGTATAACTACTTGTTAACTTTTATCCATTTGTACTGTTCCAAGATAATATTTAGGTACATAATTTAAAAACTAACAGGCTTAAAATAATAATGTAATAAAAAGAAGTACAACACAAGTATAAAAAAGGAGGGGAAGTAATCATAGGGCATCAAAAAGTTCGTCCACATCGCTGGCATTGCCACGTTGTATGGCAATGCTGATTCTTTGACCAAAAAATAAGGCCAGCATTTGGTTACTAGTCGCCGAAGAGTTGTTTATTTTAATCAATAAATAAAAAACTCACCAAGGTCTTTTTGTGCTCCGTTAACATTTTATAATCCACAGCCTGGGAAAACACACCTACCAAATATTCAAAATCAATTCAATTACAGTACCATAACAAAGATTACACGAAATTGAAAGTAAACATAAAAAATATTTTTGCTCTGTAGTCTGTATCGAGCGACCAGTTAATCAGAAGCGACCACACCTGAACCCAGCGCAGTATCGCGACCACACCATTCTATTGTGTTTAAATAAAGGGGATTTACAATTATAATTACAATACACAATATCACGGCTTGTATACCTTGTAAGGGTAGGCAGAGGTGAGTGGTGTGTATGGAACAGCTATATTTCTCCAGCAATTTAAAAAACCCATTTACTTAGATAATAATATCATCATCATCATCATCAACAGCGCAACACGTTTTGTTCTCTCCTGCCAACCATCACGATATCATTCATTTCCTCTTCTTTCATATCATTCCTCACACAATCGATCCATCTATTCTTTAGCCTTCCACTGCCTCTCTATCCATCAACATTTATATTCATCACTTTTTTAATCACATGCGTTTTTTTTTTTTGTTTTTTGTTTTTTTTCGGCCAGTCAACTGCCGACAACGGGTAAGGTAACTGTCCTTACTGCCCCATCTTAAAAATCCATCCTGTATTGTGGCCAGTTTAGTAAGTAGTTAATCAGAATGGACCACACTTTGTCGTGACCACGAGTACTTACTATATATAATACATGTTTGTATTTTTATTACGGACGCGTCTACATTATTCTCACATGTATAATTTCAACATGAATGATGTAACAAATATTGATTTAAAGAGTGTCCGTAAAGTTTCTTGCCCTTTCTTCACCTACTACGATTTGGAATGGGCAACTAGCTTCATCTTTCTGACTGAAAGACCCCTTGACTATTCAAAAGTTCCTGTAATTGGTTTATTTGAAATAAATGCTTTCAGTTTGAGTTTGCATGAATTATTTGATTTAAAAAGGATAATTAAATCATTCTAATCCGCTTGTTCGGCGGTAGTAATCTGAAGCTGTAGGTACTTAAATTATGTATTTTCCTGAATACATTTGAAACGTGATCAAGACTGAATGTCACCATCTATAAAAGGGTGTCCTTAAAAAGGAAACGGAACCATTATGTTCACACTAATTGAGTCTGTCTTTTACAGTCTCTTTTCTCCGAAATTGCGTGACGAAGGAGTTTCGAGTTTCGCTTGTTTCTGAAGTCCAACTCTCGTATTTAAAAACGTCTCAAACTTATATTAGCGACAAATAATAATATAAAGTTGTCAAAATATAGGACAGTAAGGCCCTTTTCTGATTTGTCGGTACAGCAGCGGTGCGACATCAGCATGCTCGGTATACGCGGAAATATAGACGATCGGTAAGCGGTCGGTAAGCTTTCGGTACCGCGTATACCGAGCATGCTGATGTCGCACCGCTGCTGTACAGACAAATCAGAAAATGGCCTTAGGGATAGTTTTTACCCGACTACGGCGAAGCAAAAAGGAGGGTTATGATTTTGACCGGTATGTGTTCCGTTGCAACTTCTAAACTCCTCATCATAATTTGAAAAATGGGTTATCGTTGCTCTTATCTTTCGTCTGCTCGTCCATAAAGGCCATGTGGCGTTACCCTCTAGAGAACAAAAAGCCGTGGCCGTTTTAATGTTGCCATGTTGGGTATCAAATGAAAGGGCTTCATTAGCACATTTCAAATAAATATATTATATCCCCAAAATAATTTAAATAAAGAAAACGTAACCTATTCGATTTATGTAACACGTGGGACTCCGGATTTTTAATTTGTCTGTCTGTGATGACTTGTTTATACCTTTTTAGTTGACTTTTTTGCGGTTGTTAAGTTTTAGTAGGTATTTATTACTTAAATTTTTCGATAGATTGGGACTCAGAATGCAAACGTTCTTAAAAATATCCGAAATACCCCCTGATCTTTAAACCGCGCACTTTAATTCCTCAAAAATTTGTAAGATTACAATGTGATATTAGTATGTACAGCAATCGCCATTTATTTTTATTTGTACATCTCATCTCTACACACTTTATTACATTTTTTTTCACAAATTTTACTACATTTTTTTAACTTCGCAAAATATAACGAGGAAAGAGCACGTTGAAATTGAAGATATTGTTTGATTTTGTAAGAAACACGTCATACCGAATACGCCTCAGGCAATACAAGGTTCGGCAGTCAAAATACGAAACGATGAACGATTTCGAAGTGTAATCATATCTCAGAGCCTTGATTTATAAAGAATTTTGTATAGATTTTTCGTCTTGAAAGAAACGGCCGTCAATTCTTTGCCTTTGTATTTTCTTCTGCTTTATTATCTGCCTCTTTGAATAGCGAAGGTTGACAGCCTGTTCTATAGTTCCCTTTACATTGCTAGGCAACAGTAACTGGCCAGTTGTTCTTTTTTTCAAAATTTCATTTCGAACCTTCCATAAGGTGTATGCAAGTCGAAAGCATCCTCATTTGTTTAAAAAGCACATCGTAGATTCAAAATTTCAAACGACTGTTCGAATTTTGACGTAATATTAAAGAGAACAACACTCAAAATCTATAATAGACCAAAAATCTTTCAACTACGATTTCTTTTTGGGGCCAACTTGTCCTATGCATGCAGCATGAGTACAAGAACGAACAAACCCCATTAGTCCTGATTTTAATAATAAACCTAGGATACATTTGATGCGGAAGGCGAATGCACAGGAGTTGTGGTACAAGTTGGAAGCGGTGGATTGTGGCAGATTATAAGGCGTCAAATTGCTTAGCAAGATCCGCCGTTATATTGAAACTACTGCAGCATTAATTTTGAAATAAATATAAATGTTAAAGTTCAAGATTAATGTTAAGTACTATGTTAGCCGAAAATACGATTTCATAAAAACTCGATAGAAAAAAAATCCAAAGTTACATCCAAACCGAACAATAAACTGCTGCTATTAAAAAAATACTTCAAACTGACTAACTAAACTAACTATAAATCAGCGACAATGTTTTTTTTTTTTTTTTAAATTAACTACCATTATTTTCGCCGTAAAAAGCAATTACCTAAACTATTGCCGCTTTGGTGTCGCCTCCGTCTCGCTCGCACTCAGTCCGCGAGTATTATGGTTCGAGCGAGATAAAAACCTGAGGTTGTGTGGGCTCTTAAATATAGTAGTCAGATTACAGGGGATGCTTATGATTTTGATTTGGTCATCTATTTCATCCGTGATGCTTTGGTGGATAGGCTTAGTATCGATAGAGTCTACAACATAACACGGTAGCCTCGGGCATCGGTGGCCGTTGAGCAGTGAACACGTTTAGAAACTGTCGCGCGTTCCGTATAGTTTTGTCGTGTAGGTACCTACGGTGTGTGAATAATTTGATCGTAAATTATAATTTGATCTGAACTCATTCTACCTAGCCTTTTCCCAATCATGTTGGGGTCGGCTTCCAGTCTAACCGGATGCAGCTGAGTACCAGTATTTCACATGGAGCAACTGCCTATCTGACCTACACAACCCAGTAACTGGGTAATACGATACCCCTTGGTAAGACTGGTTGTCAGACTTTCGAGCCTCTGACAACTCGTAACGACCGTCAAAGATCCACGAATGACAGCCGGGACCGGCTTAACGTGCTTTCCGAAGCACGGAGGAGTCTCGGTATGTAAAGATGGTTACCCAACCACGGACTAACAGCGGCAAGCGTAGCTAAACCTGATGGATCGACCCGTGCGGCTGTTATTACTTAGCCACGAGCTCCTCTGTATAATTTGATCTGAACTGCAAACGGTTTTTCTATAGCGCAATAAGCAACACTAGCCCTATTGCGCCCACAATAGTTAGAACATGGCTGATAATAACGAAAGACCTATTTTTCTCTGTCATAATATGTATTTCTGTGATTTTCATTGAAATCCTAGATTTATTTTGCACACAAAAGTAACCCTTTCGTAATATGCACGCATAGAAATCAATATTACAGTAGAGAATGGGGAGCTTTCCTTCCAAATGCATATGGCTTCAGCTTGAAGTGTTGGCTTCATTTGTATTTAAATGAGTTCCAATATACTGTGAGCGCAGTTCTAGTAACTTACTGTTTAATAATTTATTTGCATAGTTCCGTTTCGAAGATTGATTTTGATATGTTTTCCGTAAGTGTATTGATTTTTCAATGGTGTAGAAAATCTATTACATGGACTGCGACTTATTCTCAAGTTTAGAAAGCATGGTTAAGTAAATTTTTGTTTTTAGAAGAATTAATGAAGAAGGGCATTTCTGTTGTTCATGAAAGTATGACTTGACGCGGAGTAAAAAAAACTCTCACCGCCCCTCACCGTCCTTGTCGTGAACTCTGCGTCTGGCGCTCGGCGTGGCAACACGTCGTGTTCGGGTTCACGACAACTTAATCGTCAATCGAGGGGCGCAGAGAGTTTTTTTACTCCGCATCAAGTCAATAGTCATCTTGCCTCGTTGAGAGGGGAAACACGTGTCGATTTCTTACAGGGTTTTTTATGACTCTTTAGGAATAGTTAATCGGAATAATATTACTAATAATACTAATCTACGTCTATTGTATTTTATAATGGATTTCCGCCAAGTCACGCCTGAATAAATTAAAAATCAACACCCAGTCATCATAACCTGCCTATAGCAGTGCGCTCTTAGACATCATAAAGCGTATTTATTAGCTCACGGCTACTGTCATTCAACTGCTAACCACTTGCGAAGATCGTCGCTCCAGCACTAAGCCTGAGGGCTTCCTATCTTTGGCGACATACATGTTCGGGTAGGCACATTCGATTCGGCAGTATTTGTTGATCAACAAAGTGGACCCGAAGCAATTACATATACGATTGCTGGCCGGCTGTGCCGATTAATGTTCCGAACAATTGTGTCGCCGATTGTGCCGCCTCACGTTTGCCAATTCGCGGTCACATTCATATTAACACTCTCGGAGTGTCGGAGCAGCTCGTGGCTAAGTAATAACAGCCGCATGGGTCGATCCATCAGGTTAAGCTGCGCTTGCCGGGGTTGGTCCATGGATGGGTGACCATCTTTACATACCCAGACTCCTCCGTGCTTCGGAAAGCACGTTAAGCCGTTGGTTTCAGCTGTCTTGGATCTTTGACAGTCGTTACGAGTCGTCAGAAGCCCGAAAGTCTGACAAACCAGTCTTACCAAGGGGTATCGTATTACCCAGTTACTGGGTTGTGGAGGTCAGATAGGCAGTCGCTCCATGTAAAATACTGGTATTCAGCTGTATCCGGTTAGACTGGAAGCCGACCCCAACATGATTGGGAAAAGGCTAGGCACAATAAAAACAACCGTATGTGAGCGCCTGTCTAAGATTAAACTGAAAGGTTTTTATGAGGAAAATATGAACCTGTAAAGTGTAAACCAATCCAACTTGTTAGTTGCATTATCGGCTGTCTACAATAGGGCTTATATTCCGGTGTGCATGGCAGTCTATACTGAGACACTCTAATCCTTAGTAGGTAACCCGGGTTAGTAGTAAGCGTAGATGCTACAGCGGTTATCAGTAGGGTGACCATAAAACAAAAATATCCCAATACCCTTTTGGATAAATTTGGATTCCGTATACGCTGAACCAAAGATTTATTGTCCGTAAATATTGTCCCTTGAAAAAGGGTAAAATATTGTGCACCCTTTAGAGAATTTTGTGTGTATTGAGAGTGTTATTATAGGAAACAAAATGTGGTAAGTCAGATAAGTTAAATGTTTTTAGATTTTTATTTAACCGTTTATTTATTTATTTAACCATTTATGCATAGACAAGAAAAAAGGAACAGAAAAATACATAGGTATACATGTAATGTTTATTTCTATAGTAATCTCTTCCAGCAAAGTTGGTGTACAAATTATATACCTTTAATAATATATTCGTTGAACATGGGTGATGATAAATATTTTGTTCTAGTACCTACCTATGTAAGTAACATTATAAATGTTAAGATTTTTTTAGCACTAACAAAGAAGATACACATTTTATCAAGCATATTAAGATTATAATAACCATATTTAACCTTTTTGGAGCTCATGGCTAAGTAATAACAGCAGCATGGGTCGATCCATCAGGTTAAGCTACGCTTGCCAGGGTTGGTCCGTGGATGGTAACCATGTTTACATATCGAGACTTCTCCGTGCCTCGGAAAGCACGTTAAGCCGTTGATCCCGGCTGACATTCGTGGATCTTTGACAGTCGTTCGTTACGGGTCGTCAGAATCCCGAAAGTCTGACAACCAATCTTACCAAGGAGTATCGTATTACCCAGTTACTGGGTTGTAGAGGTCAGATAGGCAGTCGTTTCATAATAAAATACTGGTAATCAGCTGCATCCGGTTAGACTGGAAGACCCCGACCCCGACCCCAACGCAGTTGGGAAAAGGCTAGGCAGATTGATTGAACCTTTTTGGAAGTCTAATAAGAATTATACCAGAAAATAGGTCCAAATCCCAGTAGAATCCTACCCTACACTAATTGCTTGGCCCCCCTATCTAACTGAACTCAAGTTTTAATTGAAACGCTCCGATGCGACTGTAAAATCTTATAACCCATTACAATCAGTGTTATCGTGAAAATTACAAGTCTCGCTGCGTTTTAGACGAAATTCTACCTTTATGAGTAAGATAAGTATGTGTTATCTGGCTATTTTGGCGCGTAATGACTGGGTTTATTTGTCCTTATGATAATAGAGATTATTTTAGGTTGCATTGAGATTTTCTCTCCCAAAAATAGTTTAATATTGCGTGTGTGTGCTACATTAGCTGTTTATTTTTTACTTCCTAAAAGTACACTAATACCTACTAAATACTATGATCACACCACATCTGGGAAGTACATGATAGGATATCTATATTTTGTAAAGGCTCGTGCAGACTGGCGCGACGCGACACCGACCGGTAGAACAATATCTATGAAAACTTCACGGAAATTGTTCTACTGGTATTCATCAGCTGTATCCGGTTAGACTGGAAGCCGACCCAAACATAGTTGGGAAAAGGCTAGGCAGATTGATTTTAAGACGCTGACAAGAGCTAAAGCGCAGGCACTTTCGGACAACATAGAAATGAAAGAGAAACGCGATGACACAACGCTTGTAATTCATTGCTAAATATGAAGCAATTATCTATTTAAGTACTCAAAAATGAGTTAATAATCGAAAAAAAAAAAAAACGACCAAGTTCTACATTCAAATAAGACGTTCTTGTTATAAAATAAATGCCATCGTAGGTACGTTGATATTTGAGGAGCTCGTGGCTAAGTAATAACAGCCGCACGGGTCGATCCATCAGGTTAAGCTGCGCTTGCCGGGGTTGGTCAGTGGATGGGTGACCATCTTTACATACCGAGACTCCTCCGTGCTTCGGAAAGCACGTTAAGCCGTTGGTCCCGGCTGTCATTCGTGGATCTTTGACAGTCGTTACGAGTCGTCAGAAGCCCGAAAGTCTGA
Source organism: Eupsilia transversa (assembly GCA_914767815.1). NCBI lineage: Eukaryota > Metazoa > Arthropoda > Insecta > Lepidoptera > Noctuidae > Eupsilia > Eupsilia transversa. The sequence goes on from OU611889.1 coordinate 2,634,585, forward strand.
CTACCAGTCTTACCAAGGGGTATCGTATTACCCAGTTACTGGGTTGTGGAGGTCAGATAGGCAGTCGCTCCATGTAAAATACTGGTATTCAGCTGCATCCGGTTAGACTGGAAGCCGACCCCAACATGATTGGGAAAAGGCTAGGCAGAATGAGGTACGTTGATATTTAATAAAGCTATTTTGGATTGTAACTCAAGCTAACAGAGGGCCCGTATTTCCCGTATTTTTAAGAACGTTCGCATTTGCATCTCATTCGCAATCTGTCAAAAATACAATCAATTTACCAACATTTTTGACAAGTTTGACAGATTGCGACTTGAATGTGAACGGTTTTTAAGTACGAGAATTAGCCTTCAGGTTAGTTTACCGTTAATTTGTATTGAGATTTTTATTTCAAAAGTTGTTTTGCTAACAACCAAGATCTGAGAAATATGTTCAAGATTAACATAAATATTTTTTTCGCTACCAAAATTTATGCACATTTTAGCAATTTTTTTAAAGACGAACTTACTTTAAACCTTTGGCTCTTGTCAGCGCTTTAAGTGCTCTCGAAACCTGCTATCAAAATGATTACATCGCTGGAACACCATCTCTTGCCGAAAAAGTTAGATAATAAAGACTTAAACACACATATAGAAATATAAAAAAATATCTATGCTTAAATCGCACTCAGGTCAAGGTGCGTAGTGCCCGCAACTGGCGTGCGTGTATGAACGTAAACAAAGCAAAAGGTATAATTATATATGTAAGGAACGTAGCTGGTGGTTCCTGCCTACCACTATGGGAAGAAAGCGTGATGTATGTATAAGTGTTAACCGCACTCAATCCATAATCTATATCTTCATTAACAAACCTTAAACGATTTAAATAAAAAAAGTAAAAAAATCCTTTAACAAAATTCCGGTACATCGTCACGTTTTCAATTCAGGATACTTGATCGATATCTCGCCCGTTTACCAGGTTCCTTCAGTTAATTGCTTATTTTGGGGGCGGTTCCGACCTCGTATCCGATGTCCGATCGATCGGTCTCGTAATACGAGTAGATCCTAGGTACTTTGAGTCTGTATCGTTTTCTCAATTCAATTTTAGTTGATAATGTTGAAAGCAATTTGTGGTTTCGTAGTTTGTTGCTCTATTGACATTAAAATAATGTAGTTCATCCAGTCGTTGAGCTCTTTAAGTTCTGAGTTGAGCTACACGATTACTGACAAATGTTTGCACTAACTGGACAGGTCTAGTTAAAACTGTGTGGTACTTTCTTCAAAAGACTATATCAGACACTAATCTACAGTCATGTTCCTTCTAGGGTCTGACGAAAATAATTTCTGGACATAAAAGAGACTTTGACCCCTGAGTTTGTGTCACCAATTTTCTTATCACGTAGACAGGTATATCTACATACATATCAGCATTCCTTGTTTCCCCAAAGGCTTGGGCAGAGGTGTACCTATAGTTGACCCACATTTCGCCAGAGTTAAAGTCCCATGTAATAGGGGGCGAGCCTATAGCCATCAACCGGGCACAAATCCGGACTCCGGGCTGCTTCTGAGAAATTCCAGATAGAAAATTCCAATAACACTTTGCCTGACCTGGGAATCGAACCCTCATGCTCAGCATTAGCGCGTTTTTTTATATGACTTGTTAAATTGATTCCGATATCCTATTTACAAAATAAACAATTTCATTTCATTTTATACAAAGTACCTTACTCTTTTTAAATATTATGGGTCCAGTCTGTTTTTACTTTTTAATCGATAGTGACGAATAACGATACTAGATTCAGCCTGATTGAAATACCACGATGATTTATTAGGTACTCGATTTGTATAACCGTGCGCTTGGAGCTGTCAAAGTCGTAGGTTGCTAGTATTGTATTCACCCGCACAGTAACTTCCTGAGCGCCCCGACGCCTCTTAATACGGTCTACATAACTCGTGTCGTCTCTACAGTTCTGCCATATTATTCGTTAAGTTGTTATTGTTAATATTTAAAACACATAAAATAATTATTTACACATTTAAAAAAATCGTGTAAAGGCTCGTACACACTGGCGCGACTTGTCGCGCGACGCGGCTTTAACAATACAATTTCTAATAAAACTTCACGATTGAACAATTACCGGTGTCGCGACAAGTCGCGCCAGTGTGTACGAGCCTTTATACTCCGACTATCAGTACGTGCTGTTTACACAAATACCAGTTTTTGACGGTAGCTTGACAGTACCAGTCAGTTATTGCTTAAATTGTATGGTATGCCACAGTAGGCAATTATACCTGCATCATGTAAATAGGATTTTATGGACTATAGTCCATAAAACATAGCATGATCTTTGCGACAGCTGTCTCTGCGACACTTTATGGGCATGGCGGCATGCCCTTAAAGTATGGCATTGACAGGTACTGTCTGTACTATTATGAAATTCAGGACTTCATAGGCGCGTGATTTTCTGTCGCAGAGATCATGCTATGTTTTGTAGACTGTAACATCGGATACGTCAATGCTCGCTACTTTTGTTTTGTTCTCATTACAACCTAACTCAGCTTGAGATTGTAACAGTTACCTATAATTACTCAAAATAATAGCAAAATGCTTTTTACCAACCAGTTACGCAAGTAAGCGTAGCAATAAACATTTTCTCCTAGGAATACATCATCCGAAAAGATATGCCCTATTTATTTCCTCTGTCTTCGTATGATGTGACATACATTAAAGATTATTCTATACTAACTCTCCTAGGGGGTTCAGCCACAGAATAGTACCTACAGAAGGTCAGCTCCACACTGAGCGAAAACGCACGCACAGATAGACACGATTCAAGCGTATGTACAATGACTTCAAGCGCAATTCGCAACTGGTAATCGGCCGAGATAGACCAGATCGCTATCCACAGGGATAAAGTCTGTTCCAAAAGTATCTATCTAATAAAAATGTAAAGAAATAGATCAGAAAACGTATCTGTGGATGTCAATTTGTAGTGCCACTTACAAATTGAGTACCTTTACTCAAAATTCTAATTTTAAAATATCACTTTAAAGAAGTTAGGCATTTGACAATTGAACTTTTGTAGTCTCAATTGTCGTTAATGATTTTTTAATTACAATTTAACAATATTATTCAAACTAATTGTTGTAAAAAAGAGATACAAGTTGAAACCTTCTGCTAACAGATTAATGTGTTACTAATTCGATTTAGTGAGTGATTGCGTAAGAATTTTAACTGAAAAGGGTTTGTTTACATTTTCATCAGATACGTTTGAAATTGACTATACACGTCTAGGTATTTAACTACTTTTACCGGTGTTCGTTCGTTGTATGGAGCCGACCTTCTGTAGTATTCTGTGTTGCAGACTTAAAGATACGGACTTCTTCCGAGCCCCGATATCCGATGGCTTATCGATTCTCCGCAGAATAATACTGAACTGAACTTGGGAGCCAAAATGTTGTGTACAATATCTTATCGAATTTTAATGGGGTATTGGAATTTTGTGAGACCTTTATTTAGGTTTTAGATATAGATTTTATTATCATACAACAATATACATTATGACCTGGAAGTTGCTTAGATGGAATGTTTTGAGTAAGAACGTGTATGGCTATAAAAGCAGAGGAAGGAGGAAACGATGGATGCATTGTGTAGAAGATGATATGACTGGAACTGGATTTAGTATTGTGTGCCTTTCTAGTCAGTGCTAAATAAATGTATTTTCTCTCTTTCTAGAGGGAGTGACTACTGAGATGACGACTAATAGAGAAGTATGGAAAGAAGATACGCTGTGCTGACCCCTAAATAAATTGGAAAAAAAGCAAGAGAATGATGGAACTTTCTTAGCAAATAGAACGCTGTGATTTCTGCCTACCCCCATAAAAGAAGAAAGCGTGAGCTTATGTATGTATGTAGAGGGCTCTTGGTGGAAGTCTTTGAATTACCACAATTCTATAACTGCTTCTAAACAGCAGTGCTGAGTTTAAAAGGTACTTAAGGGTGCTGGACTGCTGGCAATATCACAGGCACATAAGGAATATAAACTTGATCTATAAAGCATCGCATACATAACTTGTCCCATAACGTAATTGATAGCACAGTTCTGTCAGTTTCCATTTTGAACTCTATTGCTTGCACTGACTGGATAGGTCCAATCAAATCTGTGTGGTTCTTTCCTCAAAATACCATATCAGACACTAATTTACATGTTCCTCATAAGACCTGACCAAGATTATGTCTGGACTTTAAAAGAGCCTGCGACCTCTGAGTTTGTTTCGGCCTTTATTCTCAGAGTAGTCAGATAGGAAACGCCAACCTCATCTAGCTTATTTTTAATATTTTTTAATAACTATTCAGAATAACTATTTCATTTCATTATTATTCAAACTAAGTTTGACAAGGAATGGTGCCAACATGATGGCAAGGCACAAGTTATAGTGAACGGTCTGTTTTTCAGCTCACTTAAGGTGGATGTTCCAAGGTAGCCCGCGAAATTAATTTTTTTAACGTTTTTTGCCATTTGCAGGTTAGTATCAGGTTGTTAGTTGATCTAAATAAGATTCGCGGCCGTATCAGATATTTATTTATAGAATTAAAGTCATAAAAATTATGGATACAACTGTCTAAGTTCATACAATCATATTGAATGACTATTTTCATGAAATCATGACATTTGAGGATTATTCTAACTTAAGGAGTTGTATTGCTGATTCTAATGATTATAATTCTGTAAAGCCGTATTTGTTACTGTCGCGAATCATATTATAATCAACATACAACTTGACACTGACCTGTAAATTTTCAAAAACATAAAAAATTTAGAATTTCGCGAGCTGCCTCGGCGCATTCACCTTAAAGGTGGAATGACAGCCCACTACAAACTCAATTCCCCAAGTTTTCGCGGTGGGATTTTTACAGACTATATCAGCTGCGTTCCCTGTTTTTTTCCCAAGAAAACGACCCTAAAGATAAGTAAGAAATCAAATCAAAAACCAACTTTCCTATAAGTGGCTTATAATACCCACTACTTTTCCTTCTATTAAAAGCTTACACGGGAAACGTTTTAAATCGGGCGCTGTGCGCCTTTTTAACATTACGAAGCTACATAATAATACAGGCTGTTCGAGAAAGTTTGGTGGAGTTTTTTGGTAATGGTTCCTGTTGTGGCTAAAAAACGAGCAGAAATCATGATGATTGTTATATTCTAAGTGCTGTTTATTTTGTTTTAATTGATTACTTAATTGTTTTTTTATTTGTACACATCTTTAAAACCTGACTTGGTTTCCTTACGTCATATTCGGATGACCGCTGAAAGTCAACGCTGTGCTGGGTCTCCCATAGCACAGCATAATGCTAAGTGGTAGCCCTCTTCTCGCAGTCACGACGTGCTGCTGTCGACTTTTTCTGTTCTTTGCTCGAGATTATAGATTTATTTTGAGTGTTCGAGTTTCTGTGACAAAAATTACCATTTTTTTTTTTCTAACTTTATGAACTCTTATTTTCTCGTGTCGACACGAGTTATAATTAAAGATACCACAGACATTCAAGTGTATAGCTAAGTAAAAAGGTCAGACGCGGAGCTCGCTGTTCAAGGTGTGCTTGTGACAGTTACTTCGAAGTTCTGACAGGAGTAGGTAATAGTTAGGCAAAACTATTCTAATCCTTGTATAAAGAAAACACTATTTTCTTGCTAACACTTTTAATCTGGCACAACTGTACTGTTTCTCATTATAACGACGACTGACTCTGCACTACATTTTATTATTTAAAATGACCCAGAAATAACGAATACTATCATAACCGATATTTACAAGTGTTGCCAAAGTAAAATAATACATTCAGTTGCCATAATGAAAATACATTTAATAGTTTCCTTATTGAATTAATAATAATTTGTAATTTGACAGTGTTGCCACAGTGAATATTATAATTCGATACTGTTATTATGATAATACTGTTCGGTGAACATGAACGCGTGGTACCGCCGATAGAGGGTGGTTTGCGGTTTATCAAAAAAGTGACAATAATGCTAGCGATCGACCGCGTTTCGCGCAATGATCGCTTTTAAAATAGGACGCAGCCGGACGGTTCAGTTTCGTTCACTGCTCAGAAAGAGCGCATAAAGAAGTTTTTACTTTAAAAATTACCCTGAGGCCTTAGTGTAAAGTTTGCAAGTGAGTAAACGTAACTATCGTGTTTGCGTTAAGATTTTTATTCTCACCTTTATATTCTTAGCACTATAATCTATCAGTCAAATCTTAATTTATAATTATAATTATAATTTTTATTCTGAAACCCTACTTAAAATCTCAATCGAACCTTTTTTTCACACCCTGTATAATATCCCGGCTATAACAACGATTGCAATATATTACTTAAAGTAGTCGTTATCTTGCCAAACTGTGAGATTTTTTTCAGAACAATTTATATGAAAATCTCCTTTCCTTCAGTTAATATTGTTCTCTTTTATTCAGTTCAATAGGTTTTAGTATGATTACAGATTCGATTTTTTTTTGTACGTGAAAGTAATTCGAATTGGGATAAAAATGTATTGGCTCACGATTTATTTCGAGATTTTTTGTGTTATTAGCTGGATGCGGGAAACTCAGAACCGGTTGAAATGGCGGTGTTTGGAGGCCTATATCCAACAGTAGACATCTTTTGGCTGAAAGGATAAATAAACTCTTATTTTAATAAGTAATAATAAAAAATAATTAAAATATATCATAATTTTTTATAATTAATTATTATTAATATAAATTATATAAATAATTTATAAATCAATAAGGTATCGTTCGAAACTTTTTATCTGACTGTACAAAACAGCTTTTTTATTGGTGTCCGAATCGTAAGTGAAAAAAAATTGGATTCGGACACTGTGTCCGAATATATTTTGTCCGAATCGTCAGCAAGTCAAATGTTAGTGTTAATGTTAATGTTATGTCTTAGTTTAGGTTTAGCTCGTGAAAGACACCAATTTTTTACTATATCTGGATTAAATGGGCTTGCAGATTATTCTGTGAACGGGAATAAAATTATCGTTAGCAGTGTCATAGTGAACAGAAGCATCAAATTATGTTCTTTCATGAGTATTATAAGTATCAATGATAACATTTCATGTCTTGACTATTTATACAGAAAGGTCGAATTTTTTTGCGAATTCTTATTTGGTCCCATAGTAAAAGTTGTTCATATTGATGAGTAGAACATCCCCTTAAATTTTGTCGCATGTTTTCAAAGTCAGCCTGTATTGTAACAGGGAATCAATTCTCACGCCTCCCCCTTAAGACATAGGCCAAATATTGTTTGATATTCGGATAGCTCATGGCCTAAAGAGGTGCCATAAAGAATATGAATTAAAAATCTCGACTAATTAAAAAGTTGTGCAATAACGCCAGTGTTCCTGGCTAAGCTGGTAATATACAATATAACTCTAAAATATACATATTATGTAATGATAGTGTAAGAAAAAAAAAGATAAATAAAAACACAAAATTCTTGTAGGTGTATAGATGTTTTATTCAGTGAGAGTGAGCTATTAAATTAGTTTCCTTTGCTTTCAAGCGCTCTATTGAAATTCGTTTATTAATTTGAACCAAAATACGCTGAATATAGAAATACTTGCACCACTATTACTAAATGCGTTTAGCGCTAAAAGTATTTAGTCATTTGTGGTGTACGCGGGCTGTAATGGATAAACATGATTTCCAATTTTTTTTTTAAATATCTTACACGTTTCTCAATCTGCTATGACTTTTTTACTTCTAGCAGAATACACCTTTTCTTAGCTTTAAAAAAGGTGAGCTTAATTAAGCCCATAAATTGTTGAAATCTAAACATAATTTTCCTTTGTGCTATACCTAAGAAGCAAAACTTCCCTGTCCTCAGGCGATGTTTCTTACTCGCTCGACCTTGTCAGGAACATGTCTTTCTAAAGTAAGATCATATTTCGTCTTCGGGGGATCCACCCGTGAAATTGCTTGTTTATTTTGTTATTTAGTCATATTAATGGTCTGTATTTCGTGTTTTATTTTGTTTATGGGAAGTTATCTTTATAGATTTTGTGGTTACACGATGTTTTGGCGGTTTTTGAAGAGAAATGAGCTGTAATTTTGCGTGATGGAGTTTTGGTTTTGGTAAATCAGATGGTTTTTGTAAGTAATAATTTTTGGCAGTGAGTAATCAGGCCAACGTGTACGAGGTATAACAGTAAGCTAGTTTCATTTCTACTCCTCCAATATTCTGATTAATTTCGTGTCTATTTCCAAGACAGTTGAATCGTTTCTATGGGACTCGCTAATCTTCATTATCTTTGCAATTTTCATATTGGGTGCCCCTGTAGATTTTGTGCTGCAGAACTGGCAACTGCATGAAGTAGCCCAACTGGATTCTAAACTCATAAGGGATCCCATTTTTCTTAACTTTAAACGCCTAAAAGATAAGGCTCTTTATAATCTGCGAAGCGAAATTAAAAGCAAAACTAGCAGAAAAATATTAAAAAGTACAGAGATACAGAAATTACATACATAACATCACGCCTTGTTTCCCCGAAGGTTTAGGCAAAGGTGCACCCACATTTCGCCAGTTATGTTTAAGTCCCGTGTAATAGGCGGCGAGCCTATTGCCATAAACCGGGCATAATTCCAGACTCCGGGCTGCTACTGTAAAATTCCTGATAGAAAAACTCATTAAAATTTTGCCCGACCTGGGAATCGAACGCAGGACCTCAAGCTCAGCTGTAGTGCTTGCGACCACTAAACCAACGAAGAAGTCACTAGAGCAACGAGGCAGCAATTAATGTACCTAATTGAAAACAGAATTTAGACTCAACACAGTCTTAAGACTTATTTTACATTTTACATGGAGCGACTGCCTATCTGACCTCCACAACCCAGTAACTGGGTAATACGATACCCCTTGTTAAGACTGGTTGTCAGACTTTCGGGCTTCTGACGACTCGTAACGACTGTCAAAGTTTCACGAATGACAGCCGGGACCAACGGCTTAACGTGCTTTCCGGACCACAGAGCAGCCCCGTTTTGTAAAGATGGTCACCCATCCACGGACCAACCTTGGCAAGCGCAGCTTAACCTGATAGATCGACCCATGCGGCTGGTATTACTTAGCTACGAGCTCTAAAAAAAACTAAAAACTACTCAAAATTACTGCAACATTAAGTAACCAAACGATGAGAAAAAATCCCACATTTTTGCACCAACCATGAGTCACATTACACCATCCTGAAACCTGAAATCCCTTCATCAAAATAACTAACAAAATTAATAAATTACAATTTCAAACGAGAATATCATTTACTTCTCTCGCTGACTGCAAAATATTACCATTTACCGAGACTCCGAGATTAAACTTTCGTTTATAAGTAGGTGCAGAAACTCCAACAATTGTGAAGTTTTAATCGAAACCTCAGCATTTCGTCTTTAAGTTTATATCATTGCTGGGTTCCGCATTGTATGCAGAATACTATGTACAATCACTTATAAAGTTGTCTTTAACGTGAAACTATTTTCTTCATTTTGTGTAGAGTGATTGTGTTGATAAACATTGTTAGGAAAATTGTTGAGTTATGAAGGAATTACTTTTAAACACAAATGTGTATCTACGCTTTCAGGTTACGAAGTGAACTATTACACTTTTTTCGATCGAAATGTAAAATTTTGTAATAAGGTACTTCCATGACGATATTATCGAAAAAAAAAAACAATGATAATTATTATCTGTACTTTAATAGGTAATTATCCTGAACGTCCACGTCCATGTCACGGCATTGACATCACGATAACACAAGGAAGTGAAATGTATGGAAATATACATAATGAAGACGCTTTTAACCGTCCACGGTAACGTAATAATGTGCTCGTATTTCCATACATTTTATGGACGTGGGCGTCGGTGTCCACGATAATATCGTCATGTTAGAAATTATAAAAAAATTGCCAAGTGAGAGTCGTACTCACACACGAAGGGTTCCGTAGATCGAGCAAAAAATGTTTTGCCCGGCGTTTAATTAACTTAACCATATTTAAATGTTATTATTTTTCGTTATAGCGGCAATTCGTAGACAAATAGGCAGACAGTTCAAATCAGTGAATTTGAACCGTCTACCTATTCCAGTTGATGAGATACAGCCCGCTGATAGATAGTCGGACGCCTAGAAAAATGCCTTTATTGGCATTACAACAGAAAAAAAATGCACCTTAAAACTATATAAACAGAAAATAATGATTATAATGCCAAAAGGGCGTCAGGTCAGCTTAATGTCAGATGACAACACAAAGTGTATCTCCTGACGCTGATTTTCAGCTGCAACCCATAAAGTAATCTAACTGTTTCGTTAACTGTTATAGCGCGTTGATCAAATCTCAAGCCATGACATGCTAAGATATACCCTAGAGGTCTAATTGTGTGCTTTGTGTAAATATAAGGAACTTATAATTTTTTTAAATAAATAAATAATAATAATAAAAACTTCTTACTATCATCTTCTATTCAATCTTCTGCGCGTGACCGCACTGTATCTATTATAAGTCCCTCAACACTTAACCCAACTGATGAACACATAAGAAAAAAAATATTAATTATCATCATAAACAAAACACAACAAAACAAAAAACAAAACAAAGCAAAACATGCACGATCTAATATTTTTAATAACACCCCACCATGTTTTATGCAAATAAAATATTTTATCTTAAAGAATTATGAAAGAAATTGCGTTGATTCTAAAATTAAAAGCAGAGACAGCGTCCTAAGTTAATTCTTCATATTTAAGTTTTATAAGTTCGCAAACCCAAAACTGCTGAGTTGAGCACCTTCGAAGTTTAAGTTAAACTTCACAGTTTTAATCTTCTGTTTTATAATATACTTGTACTGGAAACTTAGTTGTTTTTTAACTTATAAAGGTAGCTCATTGTGAATTTGAAGCAAGAAGATTATTCATCTCATGTCCCTTTCAGAAAATCGTTTTTTTTATTATTGCTCATTTAGATGGTGCGGGACATCATGAAGGATTTAATAAATAAAATAAAAATATTTTATTTTCAGACAACCAAGGCTCATAGTGTTGGTACCAAAAAAAAAAAAAACCATCGCAAAGACATCGAAGAAAAGGTGCTAAGTATTTATGTTCGAGCGACGGCTCGTACACACTGGCGCGATATCGCGGACGCGACAGGCAGCGCTACCCTTGTCGCGCCCGCGATATCGAGTATCGAGTTGAAATTTTATAGTCAAACTTTTTTGTGATGTGCAAGTCTACATTCCTATTCTATTTCCTAGGATTTAAGGCACCAGGTAGTATTTATTTTTATTTTTTATTTGAAGACGACATTTTGACTCTCAGTTTAAGAACGTAAATTCCTCCTATTCGATTAAAATTTTGTAACTTGAATTAGTGATAGGAAGATGATTATTTTTTATCTGAAATTTGAAAGAAAATTTCATAACCTCTGCTTTACCCATCTGAGAATAAGAGCGTGATGTGATGTTTATTTATGTTTTTTTTTTTTTTACCCATTCTATGACGTATGTACTCCTTTTATACCCTCACACTCAAATCCTCTTTTGAAGAGCACAAAAAACTTTTTGTTCAAGTTTAAAAATACATTCATGGAGCTACCAACTTTGCTACCTCCATACAGTATGTTTATAAAGCAGGTAACAGACATATAGTATTTTGTAACAACTGTAGTTTCATAGCAATGATAAGGGTGCCTCAGATTAGCGTTAGCTTCAGCGATGCTCGAAGAAACGTGGTCAAATCTGTATAAATACTTAGTGCTAATTTCACCAACGCAACTGACCGCGATTAGCACCTAAACCAAGTTTAACAGCTGTCAGTGGTGTTATTTTCTATGGAATATTGACACTGACAGCTCTTGAACTCGTTTTAGATGTGCTGATCGCGTTCACTTGCATTGGTGAAATTCGCCCTTACTAACAGAGTTAACATTTCTACATTAAGTGCCAGCGCAATCTATGTGTCTAGTCGCTGCAACAAGACATTTTGTCGCTATGACTAGACGCAGAGCTGTCGTTTGCGTCTGCAACCGGTTGTTTCAACAGACGTCGCGTCGTGCAGAAAACGATGGTTTTCTTGAAACGATGTATGTATTCGAGAACGACTGCGTCGTGAGCGAATGAACCAATGAAAGTGTAAAAGTTACACTTTCATTGGTGCTTATCATGCGAAGATGGGCGCTGACCTGTCGCATGCGACTATCGTCGGGTGTGCACCGTACGTCTAGTCGCTGCGACAAGTAGCGTGAGCCTGCGACTGCCTGTCGTAACTCCACTCTGCAACTCGCCGCCAAGTGTCGCTGATCTTTACAAATATATGAAAATTGTCGTCCACTACCTGTCGTTGCATCTAGTCACCGAGCTGTTATATGCTGCAGACGCATGTCGCATAGTGTGCGCCATGTCTGGAGTTATGTAGCTATGTGTAGTTTTACGAGCAGTTGCTCTTGATTTGACTTTGTTCACAAATAAACTTGAAGACCCCTTGACCCACTCAGACTAGGGTTCTGAAGAATCAATTTACACCTCTTTAGGTACTCAAATCTCTCAAGAATATAATCATCTACTTATATTTCTGTCTTTAATGGCTTAGGTTTATAGTGCGTAATCAGTCAGTCAAAGGACGCGGTATACTAAAGTTAGCACTTCAGGTTAATTTTTTTGTGCATATAATATCTTATAATAATAAAAACACTCATCCGTAGTATAATTATGTACAGTGATTCTTTATTGATCGGTTGCTTGTATTTGATCAACCAAGAATTACTAAAGACATTCAAGAAAATTCTTCTTCGAATCTTTTTCACAAACTATGCCATATGAGAACTCCTCATGTTTTTGGCTTTGCCGCGCGTGGACCCTTATCATTTTATTATAAAATAAAATAAACCTAAGTTACTCCTTATAACATTAGCTACCTATCTGCCAGGGGAAGCCTCGTTAAAATTTATCCAGCCGTTTCAGAGATTAGCCGGAGCAAACGGACAGACAGACAAAAAATCTTTTTATTTTTATAAAAAGATTTTTTGTTAAAAGTACCGTTTATACTTTCATATTATTATGCATTTAGTGGAAAACGGTTATTTTGACATTACAAACAGACACTAAACTTAAATTTAATTTATTTGTGTGTATGTATGTATGTATTTATATAAAGATAAGCCAGGTAGCAAGGAGTTTCCGAGTTAAACGGTTAAATGCTCAAAACTTAACAATTTAACGCCATTTATCGCACCTTGCAGTCTGGAGGGCATCTAAAGCAACATTTTTTATTACAAACACGGCAAGCGCTCTGCTCGAACGTGCTTGCCTCTAAAAAGCTTATGTGGGTTGTGTGAACACCCTGTGTGAGGGGAAAGAGTCTGGATTTTTACGCCAGATTGAAGTAAAGGCTTGTTGCGTTGATGTATTAGGTTGCTGGATGTGGTATTAGCAGGTGGGAAACACGAAGAATGAGGTAATAATAAGGATAAAAGTTGTTGTTCTGAGTAAGATCGTCCTTTAGGATTCGAACTAACTTTTAACCCTAAGTAGGTATACACTTAGGGTGGATTCGACCAAATAGGAATAAATTTTATCCACGGAATAAGCCTTCTCTTTCGAATAAATTTTGAATTTTTGACAGTTTCTCCATACGAAAACTGTCGGAGTAGATCCTATTCCGCGGATGAAATTTATTCTTGTTTGGTCGAATCCGCCCTTAGTATCCTAAGTCTAATCCAGCGAATAAATTTTTAATTTTTGACAGATTTTCCATACAAAAACTGTCACACGTCAATTTTATTCCACGCATAAAAGATCAAAGGAAGATCAGATAAAAGGTCAGGGGGGCGATTCCCTTATTGTTAAGAAAAGTCAAAAATACAATCAATTAACCAACATTTCAGAGTCATAAAAAACCCGGTCGCGAACGGCGCTTGGCGTGGCAACACGTCGTGTTCAGGTTCGCCACAAGTCAATCGTCATCCTGAGGTTGCCTTTTTGAGAGGTGAAACACATGTCGATTTCTTACTGGATTTTTTTATGACTCTTTAGGAATAGTTAAGTGGAATAGTTTACTAAATATATCTACGTCTATTGTATCTGATTTAATTAACAACGGATAACTTTTAGCATAGCGCCTAGATAAGTTATTACTAGTCTCCAGTATTATTATCTTAATCGAGCCGAGGTGAGAATCCGAGTTACTAAGTTCGCTTTCGAATATGTGCGGTCACTCAAGTTTGTCATTTATAACTCGCCGATATTATAGTAGACGTCCACGTCCAAGTCCATAAAATGTATGGAAATACGCGCGTATGATAGCGTTATCGTGGACGGAAATTTAAAAGCGTCTTCACAACATATTTCCATACGTTTTACTTCCCTGTGTTCACGGGTTTTGTCGACGGGAGAATAGACAAAATGACAGATTGTGATTGTTTATCTGTCATTTTGTTTATTCCTTCGTCGACAGAACCCCTTCCTACGCGTGCCGATATTGATTCATGTCCCTTCTTCGAACTAAATCTCTACAGCTACGTTCCTGAACGTGTAATAAGGTGAGCTAGCACCACGAAACTATTTCTTTGAGTCTGGTATGACAATACTCTTTGTATTGCTCGAGAACACCGAGATTAAAAATTTATACGGTGTTCGTCTTTAATAGACGTTTTGGAGATTAAGGTTTTGAAGGATTATAGAATAGAATAGAATAGGCATTAATTTTGCATTCTCAGCCATGTTTCACAATTCGGCTTGTAAACATTTAGTGCGAATTTCACCAATAAAAAGTGAAAATAGTTATTTATTGTGTATATAGCAGCATAGTATTGTGTGTATAATGAAAATAGCAACTGTTGTATAATAAGGGATATTTTAATACCTAATTATATACAGTTGCATACAAGACTTTATCTAAACCCATCATACGAATCCTCTATAAAAGTTTCTGAAACAGTTAGCTATTGCCAACATTAAACCGACCATAATAGCTTGTAACTAATAACTGTATGTTTTCCCTATAAAAAAAAAAAATATAAAAAAAAAATAGCCCGTACCCGCCAAGCGTGACGTAGGTATTGTATTTTGGAAAATGTGTCAGATGTGTCGGCGTGGGGGTCTGCACCCGCTGACCGCAAGGAATCAAAGGAGCAAACGAGTTGCATTATGAAATTTAGTACAACATTATAACACTCGTTTGGATGATATAATGGTTACAATGACAATAAGCTAACTGTTTCAGAAACTTTTATAGAGGATTTATAGCATGGGTGTAGATAAAAACAAAAATTGGCTACTATTATAATATAATATCGAATGTGCATAAATAAAGACCAGACCAGCAAAATTGACCATAATGGAAGCCTATTTCAGTTTTAAGTTGGTCAGTCTAACTATTGTATATTTGCGACTGAAAACTACTTCTTTGAAGCAACTGCCAGACTTCCTGAACGTAACTTGTGGTTAATACTCTGGCATTCTGAAGTTAGACCACATGTCAGACAGACAGTCTGTATTGCCTTTCACACTATATTATTCATAAGGAGTTTGGAAACCAACACTTTACGTTCGTGAGAGTTTAAATAGATGAAATAAATATCCAGCGAAATTTTGATGACAGCATGATTTTGTGAGCCTGTATCTATTCGATAGACGCTACAATAACTCTACAGCTTTACAAAATATATCGGGACAATTTTCAAATATTCCAACGTGTAACGTTAAATGCGCAAAACCTGAAAAATAGTTTGATCAGAATAACGAGCAGAATCAATTGAACCACTTTTTATATAGGTCACATTTTTCAAAAAATCTACATTAATAACGTTGCCGTGTCTATTTATTAATAGGTCAAGCCATCACATGCGCAAACCCGCCAAAATAGGTAAACAAACAGAAATTGTTGTCGACCAATTTAAATTTTCTGCGGGATAATAATAGCTTTTATTTAAATGCAAAGAATTGCCACTAAAACTAAAACAGCACATAAAACCTTTACAATTTATTTTAATGATTTTTTTTCTCTCTGAAATAGATCAATTGAATTAAAAATCAGTTGGGGTGTCTCAGGTTTTGCGCATTTAACGTTACACGTTGTATGTATACCTACATTATCAGCAAATAAATGATTTCTTTCTTTCTTTCTTTTGTGCTTATTAATCGCGCGAGTGCGTAACAGGGTCTGACGTCGCAGTCAGACCCTATTACGTACTTGCGCGATCAATCAAGTCACGTTTGAACGTCATAATTCATATACACCATCGCGTAATCGCGTATTCGCGCGACACTCGCTTTCGGTTAAGACGCGGCCAGAGGAGTTGTGCAGATCAAAGGTGCAAGTGCAGGTAGCTTTAAGTAAGTTTGGCAAGCTCTTGATCGTTAATTACATGTCCACGCAATACAAGAATATTAATTAATTGCTAGATTAATCGTATACGTATTCATATTCATATATATTCGTAATAAATAAATGTAAATGTAAATATCATTTATACAATTACGTTATTGTAGCATAAATTCTTACAACAAGTCTGTTTATTTCCTCGCAAGTGTGTTGAAAAACGTATGAAACGCGAGTGCGTTGATCATTACACTCTCGGCTAGCTCATCGGATAATACTGCCTCGAGTGTAATGACCAACACCGCACACTTGTATCATAGTGTACTATAGTAGGATGATATACATAAATTGATTTAGAAAAATACTAATGACTACCTACACTTTGTGTTACTCGTTCAAACAGACAAAGTAGTTACTGAAAGGATCAAGCCTACGCTTGGACCCTTAGACTTAACGACGCGTGGGTGTCTGTGGTGGGTGTTCAGATCACTAGTTATTTGAATATATTTCGTGTTCTATAAAATGTTGTAATTTTGGTAAGTTCTATAATAATTTAGCTATGTTTGAAACCCTTTTGTAGCGGTCATAACATCATTCATTTGGATTCATAAGTAGAGTTTAGATTAGCAACAAACTTCTACAAGCAATTTTTACTTAGATAACTTGTGGAAGTGAGTTTACCGCGATTGTCTACAACTTTACACGGTAAGAATACCTTGCGGAAGTCAACTTCTGCAAGTCAATCTGCCTAGCCTTTTCCCAACTATGTTGGGGTTGGCTTCCAGTCTAACAGGATGCAGCTGAATAGGTACCATTGTTTTCCATGGAGCGATTGTCTATCTGACCTCCACAAACCAGTAACTGGGTAATACGATACCCCTTGGTAAGACTGGTTGTCAGACTTTCGGGCTTCTGACAACTCGTAACGACTATCTACGAATGACAGCCGGAACCAACGGCTTAACGTACTTTCCGAGACACGGAGGAGTCTCGATATGTAGAGGTGACCCATCCACAAACTAACCCCGGCAAGCGTAGCTTAACCTAATGGATCGATCCGTGCGGCTGTTATTACTTGGCCACGAGCTCTTCATGCTAATCTTAACTTTTAATTATTTAATATTCGGTAATATGCAAATCTGATAGACTATTTATGGAAGAAAAACACATGTTGCGCCGAGCCCCATTATATTGGGATGAGGATGAGGATAGGAGAATGATGATGCAGATCTAATCAAGGTTTTAAAACATAAACCTACACCTCGAACTCTTTAAATCATTCATCCAACTAATTGATTCCAAAGGCAAAACGACATTACTCAAAATTTAGATCCTCCCACGGAAATAAAAACCATAATTTATCTAAGGCGCCATTATCATAATATTTGTCATCCAGATTCATCGTAAATATAATGGCCTGAACCATTTCAGGCGAGTCGGGAAGCTGTCCATCTGTGTTAGGGAAACGACTTTTAATGTTACGTTGAATGATGGTTTTGTTGGATGTTTATTGCTTGGGAATGGTTATGTTTTAAAAGCGTATATACCTTCATAATGACGTTTACCATTAAAATGTGTGCTTGTGAAAGACTACCCGTAGGGTTGTGTCTCCTTCTCCCTTTAAATTCATAGGTTCCCAACGGGGGCGGTATCGCCCCCTAGTGGGCGCTGGAGCTTTTCGTGGGGCGGTAGCGGGTCGAAAGGCAAATATTTTTATTATAACATTTTTTTCAAAATCAAAATATTTTATTTCACATAAACCTACATGGGCACTTATGAAACGTCAGAAGCTAGGTGCACGGTTCCAATTGGTCGTTTCCTATGGAGAAGAGCCGGCAAGAAACTCCACGGTTACTCTTTTGTATTTTTAACCCCCGACGGAAAAAGAGGGGTGTTATAAGTTTAACGTGTGTATCTGTATACCTGTGGATCTGTCTGTTCCCTCGTAGCTCCCAAACGGCTGAACCCATTTTGATGATTATTTTTTTTATTTGAAAGGTGTCTTGATTGAGAGTGTTCTTAGCTACAATTCAAGAAAATTGGTTCAGCCATTTGAAGATTATCAGCTCTTTTCTAGTTGATGATTGGATGTGCGCATTTTCCAATGGTCTGATCGATTCGAAATTTTGTATGCTGTTACTTCAATGATATTAGAAGAACCTAGTAACCTTGAACCGATACCGCAGCATCACCTGGAATTGTGCCGAGGGTTATTGAATTTTTTAATTTTTACTTGTTAAATAATTAATAATCACGACCCTCAGCCACAACCACGAGTAGCACGATTACAGAGAGAAAGAGAGAGAGGATTATTTTGTGTTTATTAATAGGTTACATACAGTTACATAAAATTGGTATAATTAACTATTAAATAACCTAAGCTTAAATCCATCCTACGGTTGTCTTTAAAACGTCGCTTTTAGCGGTAAGGCCGTATTACTGGAATTAAAAGTACCCTATGCGTTAATCCAGATAAACAATGTATTAATTCCGTAATACATTATTTACATATACACTGCTGCGTACCGTGCTGTTTGTGTGTTTGTATTGGTTTATGCGGCGCACACCAGTAAAGCTGTCAGTCGGCATGATTTTTTCCGTCATCTTCAACAATCATCGTCATATAACAGCCAATTTACACAAAACTGTAATGAATTAAACACTTAAACGTTCCTCATGAATTACTCCGTCCATTGGTGAAAACCGTGTGGAAATCCGTTCAGTCATTTTTGAGTTTATCGCGTTCAGACAGACGCGGCGAAGGAACTTTGTTTAAAATATGAATGAATGATGTAACCAATTTTTGTAACATTTTTATTTATTTAAAATAGTGTCCGTGAGTTTCTTGCCGGTTCTTCTCCATAGGAACCTAGCTTCATATTTTCTGACTGACTGACTCCTTGACAAGTACCTGTAAATGGTTTAATTTGAGTTTAAATATGTATTGAATCGTATGGTGTACATAATAAAGAGTATTCTATTCTGTTTTATGTGGGTTTGATTTCAATAGTTAGTGTTGATTAGTTACATTTTCTTTGACTTTCATTTTATGTCCTACCTAACTAATGTAAACTAATATTACCTGTCCGCACAGGCAAGATTAGTTTTAGACAGTCTGCCTTACGGCAACTCGGCTCTTTGTTTTGTTTACTAACAAATTACCACAACCTTTTTATATTATTAATATTTTTGTGTTTAAGTACTACTTACCAACCCTACTAACGCCTTCTTTCTTTGTAATATTTTTTATGGACTGTGTGTCTGGATTAAAGATAGATTATTATTAATATGCATAGGGGCGAGCCATCAATAATCAACCGGGCACAATTCCAATTCACAATCAGGGCTGCTACTGAGAAATTTCACATAAAAACCTAAGAATACTTTGTCCGGCCTGAGAATCAAACCCAGGACCTTATGCTCAGCAGTATCGACCATGAGGTCGAATGCCAATCAATACATTTAATACCACTAAATATGTAAATACTCACAAAGCAAAACGAACATGAACAAAATGCAATAAACAAAATAATAAAACGACATCTCACATTATTATGATCAATAAAATTGCAATATCAGATTGGATATGTGATAAGACAGTAAAAAGTTTATCAATCAAAGTTTCGTGCACACACGTCAACACAGGAAAGTTAGCCCATTTCCTTCAGCAACTGGCTTACTGGTGCATGAAATGAAATGAAATTGTTTATTCTGTGAATAGGATATCGGAATCACTTTTACAAGAAATATAAAAATAAAAATAATAAAATTACAAAATGGATGGATGAATGGAAATATGTGAGTGGAAACGCCTCCGGGAGGGGACGCCCTAGGAGGACATAATAGTGACCTTATTGGTGTTGTTCTGCAGAAAGGTCAGGTGCGTAATACTCGCAAGCGGGGCGTGCGTGTATGACCAGTAGGCCAAATCATGTACTTAAAAAAATCTATAAACTACATTTTTCTATAAACAATAAATCAATCATATCGTGCAATCCATTACGCCATATAAACTATTAATAAATTGCGATTCTGTTTTATTTTAACAACCAATTCGGCTGCCAGTACCAAAATATATTCGGCCGATATCAAAAGTAAAACAAATGCAACTCATTTATTAAACTTCTTCTCCATTATGACAATAGTCTAAAATTTAATAATGGCATTATATTTAGTATCAATATATTCAATATGCCAATGAACCATAAGTTCAAACATTTAATTATTAACTGATTTGGAGTAGTGACGCAATTGGTTTGGAAACGCTGAGTTTTCATTTAATTTTAATAAGCAAAATAGGTCATATTTTAATATGTTATGTATTAAACTCTATCATCACTTTTTCCTCGTTATTGGGTGCTAGAAGTGAGTAGAAGCCGGTGGCAAAATTATAAGGTTACAAGTGGAACCGCGCGCTCGGACCAACCTTGTAAGGGAGGCGCCGCTGACGCGTGCGCTTCGCACGCTCAACCTCATAGCGATTGAGACAGACTTATTCTGTTGTTCTCTGAGTGAATTCACAAGGAATGCATTGTATGTAATTTGTTATAGGTACCATGAATGTTAATATTTACCTATTTAGAATAATTAAGTAAGGATAAGCGCATTTACCGCATTGGGTTACTCTTTAATGGTAGACGTAAGAAGAAAAAAAAAAAAAAAAATTTTGCCACCACTGTCTTTGGACATTTGTAGATGCGAGTTGTCATAGCAGAAGCTGTAAAATCTCTGATAGGTATTCAATAATGATATCGAATACCGACAGGGGCCTAAGTCTTTTAATTTATAAACGTTACAATGGTCTCTCAATGGTGAGTTTTTGACAGTTTTTGTATAGCAAATCTTTCAAAAACTCACCATTGAGAGACCATTGTAACGTTTATAGTAGACTTAAGCCCCTGATGTAATAATGACAGCAAGTTACCTTCAGGTAAAACAGTCCAAAATCCTACAAAACACTTACATCCAATTTAAAGACTAGACAAGTCCTAATATTGGACCTAAAATCCGGTCTGACCGAGAACCAATCAGGCAACTTCGGCCCGTGCTTACCGCTGCATGAAATTTCGACCAAGAGAGACCGAACCAGTTAAATTGAAATGTATTGACGGACGTACTGTTTCCACGATATTAATTTAAATATATTCGGGGTTCGACCACGCGATTAATTACGTTTTATCAGCGAATTTTCATGTTTGTTATCGAAATATGTTTTTTCTGCAAATCCGTTTATGATGAGCTGGTAATAATTGATATGATTAAATGGTGTTTACTTAATGCTGAAATGTAATGGTATTAAAATTAGTGTCAGTGGCAATTTCAATATTAAATAAGTTGTGGTTGTTCGGTAGGTTTATTTATGGTAGGTACCTACATTTACATAACATAATAAGCCTGTAATGTTCCCACTACGGCGCCACAAGCCCCCCCTTTTTTGAGAGGGAGTGGGCAGAAATCCACCACGCGGTTGCTCTCTCAGTGCGATTGGTAGATTTCACAAAATGTCTTCGAATTGTTGGTTCTAGGACATGCGGGTTTCCTCACGATGTTTTCCTTCACCGTACATATTTACGTAGACTGTTGAAGGCCATGTGAAGTTCTGTATCAAGGAACACCTCATCTTTTCAGTCATGATAATCGCATAGAATTTAATTTGCTAATCTACTTAATCAAATTCTTAAATTCATTCATTAATTCACTCACTCACTGACAGGATACGGACAGCCCAAGGGTTCTTTATAAAACGAAGGTGGGGAATAAGGAAGAATTTTCGAAAATTCATCCTTAAAGGCCAACACAGACCGGGACGGGATGGCAAAGGAATTGGCCGTCCGTCAGTGCACACTAACCGCTTAGATACCGCGACATTCCAGCGCCTTGCCACGGCATACCACGGCGTGCCGCGGCACGACAAAGCATGACAAATCCTCGTACACTGTCGTTAGAGACGCGGGCGCAAATGGTGTGCATCTCCCGCTTCTCTACCCCCGCCTCACCCCGCGGTATGTCACGACAAGCGCCGGCGTCCTCGACATGCCGTTGCCTAACGCAGTACGCCAGCGGCATCCCATCGCGGGAGCCTGTGGTGCGTCTTTCAATGCCGTGCAATGAAATCTCTTTCAATGCCACGGCATCATTTTAAAGCATAGCAATTTATGTCTTATTTCTATATCGATACGTTCGAATGTCCATTGGTAAAAAATGAAATCCCTTTCCATTTCGTCCCGTTTTGCGTAGGCGTAGGCCTTAAGAAGAAGTCTGGAAGTTCGTCACTTTTATCGGTCGGGCAGCACACAGCTTGTAACTAAAGTAATTCATTTTCTTTTAAAACTATTCATAAATTATATGTATACAGTGTGGCGATTTGGTTATCACATTAATTCAAATCACGTATTGCACATTACGTATTTTAAACATACGCAATTAAAATAATTAATAAAAAATTAAATTCTAGCAGTGGGTCCTTTTTTTTTTAGTATTTAGCAACGTCATGTATTGCTGCATATAGAAAATCACCTGACCAATACTAGTAGGTCAAAGACCCGTGGCCGGCGAACTTCAAACGATGCCATTCCGAATTCCTTGGAATTACTAACAATTACAAAAAATGTAAACAAATGAAGCGAAAAATGTCCGAATGGCTAATAGTTTAAGGCGTTCTTCTCTATGCGTAAAATTAAAGAATAAGGGACCTCAGCGGGGTAATGAATAAAACTCCGCGAAAAATGTTCTTACTGCTAACGATTTATGGCATAAATCTCTACGCGTGAAATGTACAGGGAAAGGGGTGTGCGTGTCGTCAAAGTTCGTATTTTTCCGGCGGCGTCTGCGATTGTCACTCACTCAGTCAGTCCCCGCGCCGGTGTCCTTGAGGGTAGTTCACGGTTTGCCTATTCGCACACGCGCCCTGCGTATTTTTATTATTGTTGTTTTTGTTTTGAAGACATTTTGTTAAGTTTATTGTTTTGTTTGTAATAGGAATAGGATACGTTATTATTAGTTCTAAGTAGATTAGTTAAGTGTTGTGACAGTTCGTGCGAGATTGGACGCTTTTACTGTTTTTTTTTTTTTTGATACCTTCTTAAATAAAATAAATTGAACATTTAAGTGGAGTTTTTAAACTTAATTAGTGATTATTTGGTAACTATACCATACAATTTGTGTTGAATTGTTGATACGTACCATTGCCCCGCGTGTGTTTAGAGCCTACATGCGCAAGTACCTACCTCCCACTGTCGCTTGGCGTGTGCGCCGTGCCGCCCCCGCCAAGCCGCCCGCGCCGCGGCGTTGCCGCTTTTACAGGTCAGTAAACTAACAGTATTAAGGGCGGTTTATTTCGTGCCAAATTTTACGCTATTTAGTTTGTTTGAAAAATTCAGTTTTTTGTTAGTAAAATTATATATTAAATTATTTTAACAGACTGATAACAACTTGTAATAACTGCTGTTCTATTTAATGACTGTGATAACCTAATCGCTATTCTATGAAGTAGGATTATTTACATGAAATACTCTCACGTAATAATCCTACTTCAGACTGTCTCGTTGGTCTAATGGTCGCAAGCGCTACTGCTGAGCATGAGGTCCTGGGTTCGTTTCCCAGGTCGGGCAAAGTCTGTTATTGGATTTTTCGATCTGGAATTTCTCAGTAGCAGCCCGGAGTCTGGATTTGTGCCCGTTTGATGGCAATAGGCTCGTCCCCTATTACATGGGACTTCAATATAACTGGCGAAATGTGGGTGTACTATACATAGGTACACCTCTGCCTAACCCTTCGGGGAAACAAGGCGTGATGTTATGTTATGTACTTATCATTCCTACCGTGTTCTTATCATTAAATTCCGACCAACTAAAAAAAAAGGATAATGGAGTCGAAAAGACTCCTAAGTTCAAATTAACTTGGCTCTTGTTTTTCCTAGTAAAACTCCTTCAAAGCCTTTTCGATACTGACGGTAAATTTTTGGCATAGTTATAATTAGTTTAGCCGAAACGCCGAGAACTAAAAGTTAAATTTGATTTTGGGTAGTTCTGCGGTAACGGAGGTGTGCCTAAAGGGAAAAAAAAACATTCGTAATTAAGGAAATTAAATATTAGTAGTAAAAGTACGGAGTTTTGAACTGTACTGTCGAATTTTACTTTGATATTTAAGCTTATACAGAAAAAAAAATTCAACCTCGCTTCCCCGCCTCGCCTCGCCTCGCCTATTTTGCTTCGTTAATCTGCGCAACCGCGACTGCTAAGCATGAGGCCCTGGGTTCGATTCTCAGGAAGGGCAGTGTTATTGGGTTTATCCATTAGGAGTTTTCCCAGTAGCAGCCCGGAATCTGGTTTTGATCTATACTAATATAGTAGAGCTGAAAAGTTTGGTTGTTCGAACGCGCTAATGTCTGGAACTAAATAGTTTTTGCATTTGGTAATAAGAAATTCTTTTTTTGATTTTCTTCTAATTCTTGAGAAAGGATATAGTTTAACATCACTATCACCCCACCCGCATCAAGGTCGTGCAGGGTAGCGCGATATCGTGAGCGCGACAGGCAGCGCGATCGATGTCGCGCTCGCGGTATCGCGCCAGTGTGTACGAGCCTTCACACTTAGGAGCCGACCAAAAAAAAAAAATCAGAAAGAACGCTAAGTATGTTTCGAGCTTTCTTCTCAGAGTAGTCAGATAGGAAACGCCGACCTCATCTAGTTCTATAAAATATTATGGACGTGTAAAAGTGTTTGTACAAACTTATTTACAGAAAATAAAATCATTTCATCATTATGTGAAAACGAAGAAATAGAACGGGCGGGTAATGCGTTGCGACGTTTTGGGGCGAGCCGAGGAAATTTTATAAAAATGTGGTTGTTATACGTTTCTTACGACTTCCACGCAAACGAAGTCGAAGGGCAGAAGGTAGTTTTTAAATGTCTTTTAAATAAAACCGGTTTACCTACACCCAGAATTATTTAACTTAAGCTCTGCTATAGGTAGGTGTCAAAACCATTCCCGTCGTCTATTCATCTCAAAATTTCACGGAGTGGTAAGCATGGACCAAAGTTAGTTGATTGCTCTGGAATGGACTGGATTTTATGCTCAATATGAGCAGTTGAGCACTGTGCCACTACGGTAGTGCTGAATAGGGCAATGTGTCAACTTGGACATGAATTACTAGCTAGACATTGGAAATGTTGAACGTAACTACCAAATTGGTGTACAATTTTGAAGATAAATCAAATGAGATAGTGGCCTTTGTCTTTACAAATGTGTAGTTTTCAAATGTATGGTTTTCTATACATACATACATACATACAAACATACATACAAATAAATAAAATTGGAGTGTCTGTATAAAATGCATAATATACGGTAAAAACATTTTTTTTTTTTACATTTCTCTTTATTCCGGCTAACCTCCGAAACGGCTGAATTTTGACGGGACTTTCACTCACAGATAGATCTTATAAAGATTAACTTAGGTTTTAGAAAAAAAATAGAAAAAGAATTGGGGCCGACGCGGTTGAAGCCGTAGGCAGCAGCTAGTGTTCAAATAAAACTCAAAGAAAAGGTTTTTGAATTTTATGAACGGGCTTGTGTTTTTGTTGACTATCTTCAAGGTGAGCAATGATGCAAAAATGAGTTATGGAACTCGCATGAAGTTGGTCAGGACACCTGGCAAGGCGCAGTGATGACAGGTGGACTGGTGGAGTAAGGCAGTGCCGTCCAAGGACTGGTAGAAGAAGCTTCGGTTATCCGATGGCGAGCTGGACGGACGAGATTCTTACCATCGCGGGTAGAACCTGGATGGGGGTGGCACAGGAGCGTGGGGATTGGCACATGAAAAGAGAAGCTATGCTCAGCTGTGGATGATGATGATGACTAGCTCCCCCCCCCCCCCCCCCTATATCTATCATATCTTTATTATAAGGAAGTTTAATATTAATGTGGGCTAAGACCGCCACGATGGCGGGACGAACTTGACGTTTATAAGAGGGTTTGATCCATATTGGCCATTAATATTATTTTATTCACCTTCCGAAATAAATTCTCTAAATTTTGATGTTTACCGCATCAAAACCGGTTGCATAGTTTAGAAGAACAACGCGGTCACACAGCCAGACAGTCTCAGAAAAGCGACTTCAATATAAAATAATTATGTATACCAATCATATAATAATTATGTATTTCATAGCAAAAGTTGTAGGTATATATTATGACAAAAGAATCACCCCCTTGACAGATGCTGGGTCACTAAATCGCCACCCTGTATAGATGTGAGGTAATCTGCCTAGCCTTTTCCCGACTATGTTGATGTTGGGGTCGGCTTCCAGCCTAACCGGATGCATCTAAATACCAGTATTTTACATGAAGCGACTGCCTATCTCACCTCCACAAACCAGTAACTGGGTAATACGATACCCCTTGGTAAGTCTCGTTGTCAGACTTTCGGGCTTCTGACGACCCGTAACGACAGTCAAAGATTTATGAATGTAGCCGGGACCAACGGCTTCACGTGCTTTCCGAGGCACGGAAGAGTCTGCAAGCGTAGCTTAACCTGATGGATCGAACCGTGCGGCTGGTATTACTTAGCCACGAGCTCCTCCCTGTATAGATGTGAATGTAACATAATTATTATGACAGCAGAAAAATGAAAACTAAAAAAAACTAAAATGATAAGGTGTCACTTTAGTTTTTATTTTTGGTAGATACGTCTGAGCTCCTTAGGCACGCAGTTTTAGAAAAGATTTTGTATTCTAGGCACGTCTGTCAAGGTAAATTTCAGGTCAAAATAACCTTCTTAATGTTCAGATTTAGAACTACTTTATGACTTAGTAGATAAAATTAGGTACTGACTACTTTTCGTGGACTAAATAAAATTATGGCAACATTCTGTAAACCTAATTATATTCATAAACTGGATTTTGCCCGCGGCTTCGCCGGCGCGGAGGTCAGGAATTATCCTACGGGAACGTATTACCAGGACAAAAAGTATTCTATGTCCTAACCCACGTCATGGTCTACCCATGTGCCAGATTTCATCAAAATCAGTATAGCCGTTTTAGCGTGAAAGCGTAATAAATAAATAAACTCTCTTTCGTATTTATAATATTAGTCATAATATTTTTCCTGTAACGAAACCCAGTACATTAGGAACAATAACTAAAAGATTACATTAATTTGAAATAAAGTACCTACAGTTTTCCTGTAGAATTTCGTAAAAGAAGTGCACTCGAGTTAAGAAAGAGCTGGATTTTCTTTATTTTATCAGGGTTGTACTTTTCATTTTAATTCTCTTTTGTTTTTTAGCGGACTGAACTAAATCTGAAGCGGTACAGCGTAGATTCTTTCATAATTTAGTACTTACTTAGTCCTTTTTGGAACATGAATACTTAAGTAATAGGTAATGATTTTACCAAAACGTTATATACAAGCATTTAACTTAAAAAGAACTTATTATATAATTATATATTTGTCATTGTTTTTTTTTTAAATTATTTTTTGCGCTGGGGCTCTATCCCACGGCTGGACCAAATAACAAAAAAAGAATGATCCAATTAGGATCATTCTTTTTTTGTTGTGTTTGTTATTCTCAGGACAAGGCTTGTATAAAAGATAGGCAGTTGTAAGTAGGGTAGTTATGTAGGTAGGGTAGGTAGGTAGGTAGGATATGTAGGTAGGTGGGTAGGTAGGTATGTACGTAGGTAGGTTTGTAGGTAGGTACGTAGGTAGGTAGCTAGGGTATTGCAAACCGGGGCGGGCAGCTAGTCTTAAAAATACAAATCAATTGCCGTGCGTTAGTCTCGCAAACACTCGAATATGACTCAACCGATTGTGATGAAACTTTGATAAGGTGTTTTGTGCGCGCCGGAGAAGGTTCCTAACAAAAAACATATATCAAAAGTCATTGCAACCCATGCTACCGGGCATTAATTAGTCTAGAATAAAAATCTTATGACAGTTACTTCAACGTAAAAATCTCCAGTCACTTCACATTTTTCAAAGGAGTTTCATTAACATTCAACTAGTTCTACATTCAACAACTATTCACTATCTAAAGTGTAAACAGGTTTGTTTAACCTCTTGTTAAAATTGAAATGAAAACAATTTTTATATTTTTTAAAGGAAACTTCACTTCAACCAACGTATCTTGACCTCAGGCTTTCTATTAAATTCCATATTTTTCCTTCGCCAATTTCCACCTAAGAAGAGGCGTAAAAGGTCTGGTTATACTGGGGTCTTAACCTTGTATTATTGAGGTCGCTGTACAGATAGAAGGTAGGAATTTAATTAATGTAGGTAAAATTCTTTTACTAAAAATACTGTAGTAACATTACAGTTTGGTGGGCAAAAGTGCTTGAGAATTTAAAGTGTTAATAATGAGGCTAGAGGCTACAATGTATAATTAGAACTGCCGGTTTCAGGAAATCTAAGCATTTTGCTTGTTCCTTGAGTTAATTTAGTGAAGTTTTTTGTTAGATTTTTTCTAATACCATATCGCAGCGGTTGTACTAAAATGGAAATTAGTGAAGTTAGCATGGCTGGCGTATTTAATTTATTTTTGTTTTTTAAACAGTCTTTCAGGGATTTAGTAAATACCACTAACTGGTACATTGAATAGGGTTTGTTTTGTAGAAATATGGTTTTGTTTTTATTTCCATTTTATACGTTTGTTACTGATAGCAGAGAATCTGATGAGATACCCCTTGGTAAGACTGGTTGCCAGACTAGCGGGCTTCTGACGATTCTTAATGACTGACAAAAATCCACGAATAGCAGCCGGGACCAACGGCTTAACGTTATTTCTGAGGAACGGACGAATCTCGATATGTAATGTCCGACCACAGCAAGCGTAGCTTAACCTGATGGATCGACCTGTGCGGCTGTTATTACTTAGCCACGAGCTCCTCTGCTCTTGCAAAAAGAATAACAGCACTGAAAGGTATTCATATGAAAGTGCGAACTTTTAAATGAAACTGAATTCTTTCATTCATTCGTGGCAAAACTGATTGGTTTTTGGCATTTCGGTATTTCGAAAAGGCTGGGCCAATACTTTTGTTTTTTAATCGATTAATATCGAAGGGGAAGTTTTGTGAAATAGGTAGAATAGTGGCACGTCTAGCATTTAACAAGCATACTTTATTGCATTTCCTATCCGTTGACAGCGACACGGACGATTTTTTCGATGCCCTAGGATTCTTTCCCCCTCCCACCCTTTTATACAATTGAACATATTGTTATTATTTTAAGACTTACAGCCCTCCTTATAATGAATTATTTACAAATAATGCAAAATAATTATAAATTAAAATAAATGTCATTAATTTTATCCAAGAAAACGAGGTGAAAGCTTCATTTAAGGCCTAGATCACACGGTCAAACTATAGAACTGCCTTTAAAAAAAAGTTTCAATAAAAACAGATAGAACTCACCGACCGTTAACCACTATTCGAAAGCTGCTCGAACAGAAACATTGCAACTCACTACGTTTTTCTTTTTAGTTGAACTACCGACAGTTCGTTGCGTTACCGATAAGTTTTTATTCCTACGATGTTATGTAGTCGTGGTATTTTTGTCTATAAGTGTTTTCTAATAAATGCCTTTCTATTGCATAGTTTACGTTATTCAACTATGCACAATGAAGGATAAAAATACATCATGAATGTTTGTAGAGGAAAAAGACGGTTTCTATACTTCTTATTATACTAACATAATAAACCAGGGGCCTAAGTCTACTAATTTATAAACGTTACAATGGTCTCTCAATGGTGAGTTTTTGACAGCTGTGCCATACAAAAACTGTCAAAAACTCACCATTGAGAGACCATTGTAACGCTTATAAAATTAGTAGACTTAGGCCCCTGAAGAGTTTGTTTATTTGTTTGAACGCGCTAATCTTTGGATTCTCGTCGGATTTGAATAATTGTTTTTGCATTTGTTAGCCTAATTTTTGAGGATGGTTATACGCTACGATTTAGGAACCGAGCAAAAAGAAAAATAGTCAAAAAAAAAACCTTAACCGAAAACGAAGTAATATCGCGGGGGGGATGCGATGCGATGTGGTGGGTCGGGGGAACAAGAACACGCGGTCGAAGGCGTGGCAGAATCTAGTATTTCATAAAGATAGCTCTTTAAACACAACTTCAAACTTTTTTGATGGATTGTGTCCGCAACAGGCGCGAGATGGGAGTCACTTTTGAGAGAATTATACTTAAATAGGCTTAAAGTGGGATAAATACAATCAATTTTATCCCAAGTAACTTCAGAAGGTGCTAAAAAGTTATGTCATTTGAAAAAGATATAAAGAAAATACCTTTTTTTAACACAGACTTTAAAAGCCACACAATTATTTATAGCAGATAAAAAATAAATAAAAATAAAACATTCCTTCATTGGTGTCTTCTATCTTTATCACAAAGTGTTTCATATATTGTTTAAGACTTGTGACTCGTGAGCAGAAATAAAGGTACCAGAATTTAGAAACTAGTTCTATCTGGAATATACGTTAAAATTGTACGGAACCCTTCTATTCGGTAGCGGTACGCTAAGCACGGTTCTACAGAACCCAGCGAAACTCCACCGTGAACTTTTTTGGTACGGTACCCGCTAGCGTACCATTTCGGTTACACCATCATGTTTTTCGTGTATGGCTCTGTTGTTTTGCTGTTTAAATGGAAGGAAAATATTGTATACCATCTCTGTGAAAGATAATACTGGTCATTTTCGGAGAACGAAAGCCGATACCGACATATTTCGGATAGGTTGGTCGTAGTATTGACAGTTAATTTGTTCGTGTGTGATTTTTACCTGACTGCTTTTTTAAACTTTCTGGTTGCAGTTGGGTTTGTTCATTTAACTAGCCAAGAGCGTGTTGGACCACGCACAATACAGGGTTTCGTAGTAGGTATGATTTTAAATCAAGAACAAACTTAACTTTTTAGTTGAAAAACATGTTCTCCCGTAAATTCTAACTGCAAATGTAAGTTTGTACGCACAATATTGAGAGATTTGCCGTGTTATTTTAAAATCATAGACTTTTTATAGGTTTTCCAGTAATTTATAGAACAATTATTTGTATTTTTTCAAAATTTTTGGCTCTGCAGTTTCAGAGATAAATGGTTAATTTCATCTATTTTTGAATGAGACCCTTATAGCCCGTTCATTTGATATGACACACGGTACCGTTTTAAAAACATTTTTAAATTTTCTTAATTGCTCCCGAAAAGTGACCCCATAGTTACACCCGCGTATTTGGGTCACAGAAATGCATGTGTATCACATTTCAACTTAATCGGTCCATTAGCTTCAGAGCGTATTGGCTGTGACAGACGAAGAGACAGACAGACGAACAGTGATCCTATAGAGTACCGTTTTTATTCGGACGAACCTAAAGATCCAAAAAAAAAAAAATTTTTTAGTGCATGGAACCTAGGCCGACGTAGGCAAATGGTCACAGCCACCTCTAGACATCCTCAATACTAGGGGCATAGTAGATGTGTTGACCGAAAAAATACTAAGTGCACTTTAATATTGACACATTTTTATCGAGTTAGGCACAAAAGCTTAGTTCGAGTTTTCGTAGAACTGAATTCAGAAAACGAATAATTTTATTAAATTTTCCTAAAAATGATACGTTGCTTCGTTCCAAGATGGCAACTGAATGTCCAACCTCGACCCAAAAATTCCACTCGTCCATCGGACATTTTTAAAGTCCAAAATTATGAACGGACAGAAGTTAAGCAATCTTTTTAGATATAAAAGTGGATACCAACTTGAGAATGTATACATGGGATGTTCAGTTCAGTCAGCCAAAAAACAGACTGCTCAACAGACTGTCGATTTGCAGACTGTTTTCTATTTTTATTAAGTATCTTGCTGACAGGCCCACACTGTCCTCTCCTACCTGTTCACTAACACAATTGTAAAACCTATTTATTTTTAAAAGAGTTACCGTGGAGTTTCTTGCCGTCTCTTCTCCATAGGAAACGACCAATTGGAACCGTGCATCTAGCTTCTGACGTTTCATAAGTGCCCATGTAGGTTTATGTGAAATAAAATATTTTTATTAATTTTTTATTTTGAAAAGTCTCTAACATTAACTCTGATACAAAATAATCCGATTCATTGCTTTTCAGCATTTCATGATATAGCTAAAAGTTAAAATACCTACTCCTTAACATCTTTATGAATATATTGCTCAATAATTAGGTAAGATTAAAAAAACTGAAGTGTTAATCGACTTTTCTTGGTGACCGTACCTAAAATGAAAATGATGATGATGATGTCTGATGTCTTCAATAGCTCATAAAAAACACAATTTCTTTCGTTTTGGTATCAATACATTTAAAACTTCACGATCGCGATGTTTCGTCGCTCGATCGCTCCATAGCCGAAGCAACTTGATCTTTCACGCTATTCTTTTGAAAATCGAACTCTAGTCGGCCATTTTGTCCTCGTTTATTTTGCAACGGATCTGCACTTGCTCGCCACGTATTTGCTTTGAAATTCTAGTTACACTATTGTTATTGCTTTACGTTTCAAGTGGATACTTCGAAAGGTAAATTCTATGATAAATATAATATAGGTACGTAATAATTAGGTATTTGCTTTAGAATTCCAAGTTTTATAGTAAATTCAACCGATTTTTACAATTTCAGATTTGCTTTGATATTTCAAAGACCTTTCAACCCCTAAATTACAGATAATTTTTGCTGTACGGTTTCGACCGTGGTATTAAAAAACTCTTGTACCATTCATTTCTGATAATTTCCAGCACATTGAAACTAGAATTTCGTACGGAGAACTGGCAAAACTATGTTTGATATGAAACAATATTTCTATGTAAATAAAATCAATCTGCCTAGCCTTTTCCCAACTAAGTTAGGGTCGGCTTCTAGTCTAACCGGATGCAGCTGAAAAACAATATTTTACATGGAGCCACGGCCTGTTTGAGCTCCACAACCCAGTAACTGGGTAGTACGATACCCCTTGGTAAGACTGGTTGTCAGACTTTCGAGCTTCTGACGACCCGTAACGACTGTCAAAGATCCACTAATGAGTTTATTATATAAATTATTATTTACAAATAAGAGCGTGGTATAAACTTTCGACTACGAATTTCAGATTGACCTTTCCTTCATAAGTTTGAAAACTTCAATAGAAACATTTTGATTGTTCGTATCGGACACAGAGCACGGAATCGCCGCGTCGGCAGCGTCTACAGAGGGCAGCACTAACAAAACTCGTATCGTCGAAAATACACTGAGCGCACTACTTCTGTCACGACCGCTGTTCAAAGCTATTCTATACGTCATTAGAGTGTCGAAGTGCGAGTAAACGGTAACAGGCGTGGTTTGTATGGCAAAAATGTTGACAATGCCTCATTGGTCTAGTGGTCGCAAGGGTTACTGCTGAGCATTAGATCCTTTGTTCGATTCACGGGTCGGGCAAAGTGTTATTGGGTTTTTCTATCAGGATTTTTTTAGTAGCAACCCGGAGTCTGGATTTTTGGCAATAGGCTTGCCCCTTATTACATGGGACTTAAACATAACTGGTGAAATGAGGGTGTCGTAGGTACTAGGTACACCTCTGCCTAACACTTCAGGGATTGCAGGCGTGATGTTACGATGGTTTTGTTGACAATGCAGCCTTTAGCAGCAGCCGCCGAGGTGTTTTAGTGCTTTGTGATATCCGCTCAACTCTCGATCTGCCTTTAGAAGTCAATAACAATAAAAAATCCGTTGTGGTTTGTTAGTAGGTCACAAAAAATAAATCTGCCTAGCTTTTTCCCAACTAAGTTGGGGTTGGTTTCCAGTCTAACCAGATACAGCTAACCAGTATTTTACATGGAGCGACTGCCTATCTGACCTCCTCAACCCAGTAACTGGATAATACGATACACCTTGGTACGACTGGTTGTCAGACTTTCGAGCTTCTGACGACTCGTAACGACTGTCAAAGATCCACGAATGACAGCCGGGACCAACGGCTTAACGTGCTTTCCGAAGCACGGAGGAGTCTCGGTATGTAAAGATGGTCACCCATCCACGGACCAAGCGTAATTTTGAAATAAATATTATGTTAAAGTTGAGGATTAATGTTAGCGACTATGTTAGCCGAAAACACAATTTCATAGCGCGATGGGCGAGTAGCTTAATGTTGTAATGTTGTATTACTAACACTAGTTATAAGTTATTGTACTACTAACAAATTGGATCTTAGTTATCTGAAATAAACGTTTAAATTTCTCGATAGAAAAAAAATCCAATCCAAATCATGAAACTTGGCACACTAACTGAACTAACTATAAAGCAGCGACCATGTTTTTTATTTTTTTGAAATTACCATTATTTTCGCGGTAAAAAGCAATTACCTAAACTTTTGCCGATTTGTTGCCGCCTCCGTCTCGCTCGCACTCAGTCCGCGAGTAGTATGGTGCGCATTAGCGAGATAAAGTCCTGAGGTTGGGTGGGATCTTAAAGAACATTCTGGTGTTTATTTTTGTAAAGGCCTCGTGGTTCCGGATTCCACGTATTTGCTTTAGAATTTCAATTACCAACAGCCAGCCATTCCCAGGAAATCTTGGTACACAGCCGTGTTTTAATTGGAGGTTTGTTTCGTAGAAATTCGTGGTTCTTCTAATGAGTTTTTAGGGTTCCTTACCCAAAGGTTACCAAACGGAACACTACTACTAAGCCTCCGCCGTCCGTCCGCCTGACTGTCTGTCATCGGGCTGTATCTCAAGAACGAATAGGTAGACAGTTGAATTTTTCACAGATTGTGTATTTCTATTGCCGCTGTAACAACAAATAATTAACATTAAATAAAGTTAATAAAAACAAAAGTGTTTTTTTGGGCGTTTTTTGTTAGATTTTCTTGCGGTATGGAACACTTCGTATGCGACTCCGGATCGCACTTGGCTGGTTTTGTTATTTTCCGACGTAGTTTTTCCGGTATAATTAGGTAATTGTTTATTGTGTTTCGTATAATGCCTTGTTGTTATAATACTTTCTCAAACCCAAAGAGGTTTTTAAACAATGGACGTAGTTGTTCGCAGCGGCAAAAGAAGAATTTATAATTTTTTTGGTATTATGTAATCTAATTATATGTTCTCCTTTATTTCATTTTCAATACTAATTATTTACGTTTTAAAATATTTTTATAAAAAACAATAAAAAATAGTAGCCAATCGCCATCACGAACAGGGTCCAAGCTGCCGGTGGTCAGGGCTCTAGAGACAGGAACCTCCACACTATACCTGCCGTGTTCAGGAGTTCTGCTTTCTGAATCAAGCCGTTGACCCAGCCGCGCAATGAGAGCCTCCTGAGGCGTTGGTCGAGGCTCTCCACTATTAGGCCATTAACCGTTACGATTATCGGTACAATGATTGCAGATTTCACCTCCCACATGTCGACAACTTCTTCTCTCTCAAGTTTTTTTTTTGTTTATTATTGTGAATGTGAAGATTATGTGGGTATTTTTTTTTCTTTTCGTAGTTAGTTTTAATGATGGTCTGTCAGTTTGAGTACTATATATTATGCGGCCTACCCAAATATCCTTTTCTTAGTATTGTTCGTCGAATCGTTGAGCTCCTTGAGTTCTGAGTTGAGCTGCACGATTACTGACAAATGCGTGCACTGACTGGACAGGTCCACTCAATCTGTGTGGTTCTTTCCTCAAAAGACCATTTCAGACACGAATCTACATGGTCTTCACCTGTGAAAAAGAGACTGTGACCTCTGAGTTTGTTTCGGCACATCTTCTCAGAGTAGTCAGATAGGAAACGTAGAAAAAATGTGATTGACGTGTAAAAGTGTTTGTACAAACCTACTTACAGAAAATAAATTATTTATCACTACGCAGCCACTCCACCACCACATAAGTTCTGAGTTGAGCTCCACGATTACTGACAAATACTTGCACTGACTGGACAGGTCCACTCAAATCTGAATGGTTCTTTCCTCAAAAGATAATTTCAGAAACTAATCTACATGGTTTTTATATGGCCGGACCAATATTATGTCTGGACTTTAAAAGAGACTGTGACCTCTGAGTTTGTTTCGGCCTTTCTTCTCAGATAGGAAACGCCGACCACATCTAGCTTATTTTTAACATGTTTTTATATGACGTGTAAAAGTGATTTCGGTATCCTACTTACAGAATAAACATTACAAATAGCCACATCAGTGACTTATAAGTTTAACACAGGTTAGGTATATAAAGAATCCTAACGAAAGGTCCTAAAACGATTGCTAAGGATTAGGCCTGTACCACACAGACTCTTATAAAAACAAAAAAAAACATTTATAACAAACATCATTTCTAACAGCTAAAGCAAATCGGATTAAGGTAAAGCCCCCTGTTACTGTCCCACGAAACAGTTGCTGAACTCAAATAGCTCGGTGAGCCTCGGGCTTACAATAAGTGTTTGGAATAAAAACGGCGAAGTCTTTTATTTTTATTCGTCCAATGTAAGTTGGGTCTTACTGCGACACGATAATCTGTGGCTCCAAGGTTGGTTAGACGCAAATTGGTGAGCTTACCCTAGTGCGTGAGGTGGTGCTGTAATTCCTTTTAATGAAGATGGTTTAGTTTTTTCTTTTACTGAAGAAGATTGAACTGGGAAGTTGAAAATTCGGGGAAATTAATTTAAATTAATTAGTAAACAAATTGACTACCAACCTAAATTGACCGTTTATTCAAATCAGAACTCTTTGACAGTTGTATGTCATGGCTATAACGCGGCAAATTGACGTAGTGTGTCAATTTAGTCAACAATTAATTACCCTAACCGTGGAAGAAGTTTGTT
Organism: Eupsilia transversa; assembly: GCA_914767815.1. NCBI lineage: Eukaryota > Metazoa > Arthropoda > Insecta > Lepidoptera > Noctuidae > Eupsilia > Eupsilia transversa. The sequence goes on from OU611889.1 coordinate 2,671,709, forward strand.
TTCGTCTTTTGTTGGTTTTGTTTAATGAAAGATAGTTCATTAGTGTTAACGTAGGGTGTCAATTTGCTTAAAACTGTGGCGGCATCTACATAGCCACATGTTGACGTCACGAAAAAATCCTGCATCGCGCAAGCAGAGTTTACCGCGCAATTAGCATGTAAATAGATCCCGACATTAATTGTCGGGCAATTGCCCACCAGACACAATACCCGTCTGCACGGTGGATCCTCCCCGTTCTATAGAGGATGTTAAAAAAAATATTTTCTTTATTTAGGCAACCAACAGTGATTCATAATTATGGTATGTTACAGAGTATGTGTATTACAGTATTGTATGGCAATTTTTTGTTTTTTCCACGACGGGTAATCTCTTGTCCTGAATCTCACCTGATAGTAAGTGATGATCAGGCCGAAGGTGGAAGCGAGCTTCACCCGGAATCCTCAACCACAGAGGAACTGGCTATCTTACCTCTAACCCTGTTTCCCTGTATAACTAGGATAAGTATAAAACATGCGAACGGCCTAAGTTTCTTTTTTTTTTTGCATTTTTAGTTAAGTATTACTTATAGTTTAAATTTTACACAGAAGAAGGAGTTTGATTATTAACGGTGAGTTATAATCTAAATCTAAAAAAAAAAAATCCCTTGACTTTACAACACTAGTTATTTTATCCGTTTCGAAGAACTGGTTTTGATTAAAAAGTAGTTTGACTTCCCCATTGACCATTGAACTCGTACTGGGAAGTTCCCTTGTCCATTACCTTTCAATTTCAAGTTTCACTCAGTCATGACTTTCGGAGAATTGGCTGGACATAGGGGATGTCAACTTTGTCACTCACGTTAGTAACGCATCAGTTAACTCCTTGGTAATACAAGTGTATTCAGGTTGACTTTGAAAACTTACGACAAAATTTAAGGGGTGTTCTACCCATCAATATGAAATTGATCAAATCAAATCAAATCAAAACGTTTATTGCAATCCATAATGTATACTTACAGGTGGTAAAAATAAAAAATATAGAAACAATTATGGACCCTGTTGGGCACAGCAAATTACATAAATAGTGAGAGGAAGAGCACCCCCTTAAATTTTGTCGTATAGGTACCTATACAAACTTGGTCCTATAGCAAAAGTTGTTCATATTGATGGGTAGAACACCCCCTTAAATTTTCTCCTATACCAATCCAAACTTGGTCCTATGCCAAACTTGGTCCTATACCAAACTTGGTCCTATACCAAACTTGGTCCTATACCAAACTTGGTCCTATACCAAACTTGGTCCTATACCAAACTTGGTCCTATACCAAACTTGATCCTATACCAAACTTGGTTCTATACCAAACTTGGTCCTTTACCAAACTTGGTCCTATACCAAACTTGGTCCTATACCAAACTTGGTCCTATACCAAACTTGGTCCTATACCAAAAGTTGTTCATATTGATGGGTAGAACACCGCCATAATTTTTTTCGCATGTTTTCAAAGTCAGCCTATATAATCACTTTCCATTAACCAACTTATCACACAATAGTTTCTGCCAGCGGCTTCACCTGCGTGTTTGTGTAAATAATTTCATCGCCACTGCTCTTAAAACGGTGAAGGAAAACAACGTGACGAAACTGGCATGTCCTAGAACCAAAAATTCGAAGACATGTGACATCTACCAACCCGCACTGGGCCCGCGTGGTATATTATAGCCCACCCTCGCCTCCCCTCCTCCACCCTGTATATTATAGTCATCCCTCTCAAAGAGAGGCCTGTTTCCCAGCAGTGGGAACATTATAGGCTGATTATGCATTATGTATAAAAATCTTGTAACATTTTGTCTGACCTGGAGTCAAACCTAGAGCCTCACCGCTCAACAGCAGAGCCTGTAACCACTAAACCAACGAGACAGTCACACCTGTTTTTTTTGTTGTTTTGGAAATTATCAACAGACTTCCTCCTGCTCTGGGCGGAGTGGAATGGGGTGCCAGACTCTCACTGACTAAAACCCACCCGTGTTCCTTCAGTTGCCAGTGTTGCCAGGGGCCACGGTATCCCTTTCAGACTTTCTCGCAATCCCGGCAGGAGCCAGCGACCCACAAGGATACCCGCGAAAAACGGGTAGGACATAATTTACTTAGTACCAAAATACCCCTTTATTTTGCTACCCCACGTCACTATAGCCACCAAAAATATCCTCTCATTAAAGCTGGTCCATCTACATTGATGACGTCACAGTATCTCTCGTTTAGCAGATAAGTGTAACAAGATACGCCCACAACAATGACGTGGGAATAAATTTTATCTTAATTCCGCTCAAATTGTACCGCTATGGTAGGATGGTGCTCTGTAACCGCTTTATTGGGGCTTCGGAGGCAGCGTTTGTGTTGAGCGGAAGCGTGGAGCGAATTCGTCTGAGGTTAGAATAATAAGTCGCGAAACATCATTTTGCTGCCTGGCAAATATTTTTGCCAGGCATATTATATTATAAAATAAAAAAAATATAAAAAAATATATCAATAAGTACGTATATAAAATAATCATTTATAATGAGAGCTATGTGGCAAATATTATTATTATAAGCCATAATTTTCATAGTAGTTCATAACGAGACAAAAATAATGACGATACCAAACTAGATTATGAAGGCTTTCATTTTATAACACTCGAAACAAAGTCGAAAAACTCTTTTTAACCAACTTTTTAATTTATTTTTCTCTCATTTTCGATAATACGAATACCGTAACAAAAACAAAACAAAGTTCAACCAACCATTTGAAAGCCAAACAGCTGTCCTCAATACATTCAAAACCAAAAGGTCTTAAATACCCAAACAAGTCCACTACTTGTTCAACGTTCATTCGCTACGAAAACTCGTAGCCATTTTCGTAGCAGTTTTCGTAGCCCCCGTTGGCTCGTAGCAGCGTAGTGGCGTAGAGCCGGAAGACTGAGCGATTGTAGTTAGATAAACAGTTTGTTTTCGGCCTGAGTTATGTGCTAAATTGTATCATAAATAAACTAGGGCTGCCACCCTTTGTATCTGATTATATTTTTCCAGATAATTCACCAAGAGATTACGACTTCATAATTTATTGCGTTCTTTCCAATTTACGTTTTTTGTAAATATTAGTTTTCGAGTCAAAAGGGTAACTTTTGTTATTTGAAGCGTTATGAAAATTGAGTTTGTTTAAGAATTATGAAAGCAATTTTGTTGGTTTTAAATGAAGTTTTGTTTTGTTTGTGTCTGGCATATTGTATCAGACGTTGATAAATATTTATAAAAATTGGGTGGAATATGTATTAATAATTTATAATGTAAAATCTGCTCGTAACGTCAAGGTTGACCATTGACCATTTGCAAATGATGTTAAAAAAAGGAATACGAGGTAATTCTACTTTGCTTTATCCTAGCTCTCTCTCTATTTCATTCCAATTTCATTTAAATAAAAATTGTTTAAAAAATACTCCTCGAAATGATTCTTTCACTTTTTTTCAATCTTTATCTAATTATCTAAGTGTCTCTCATCGACTACTAAAAAGGAATATTGATATTCTCAAATTATACTAATGATAATACTCTTCAAAATTATTCTTTAAGTTTTTTCACTCTATACTTAAGTGCCTTTTATCGAGCTTAAAACGCTGTCAAATTATATTCTCAAAGTGTATTAAACTGTTCTGCCCAGCCCCTTAAGTAATATGCGTAACAAGTGCACAATTGTGTTCATCGCAGTTCAACTGTAAACTCGTTAGTAACTGGTATGCCCGTTCTATGATCTAAGTTATAAAATTTATGTTCAGTACTTGATTTAGGTGCGGGCTAAGTACGTAACTATGGGTCTGGTATTGTCTTTGGGTAAGTTTTAGGGTTATGGTCATGAACGGTTCGTGTTCGTGAACGGGCGCCGTCAGTTGGGTCTGGTCATCTCTTAGCTGCCATGGCTTATGTTTAATTTTAGAATTGTTTTTTATTTTTATATTTTTATTACGGATGCTTTTATCATGTAACTCTTTCTGCATTGTTCTCACATGTATAATTTCAACATGAATGATGTAACGAATATTTTGTAACAATTTTTTTTTTATTTAAAAGAGTGTCCGTGGAGTGGACAACTAGCTTCATATTTCTGACTGAACGACTCCTTGACATGGAAAATGTCGTGAGGAAAGTTTTGATGATAAATGTGGATGGCTAGAACAGTAGGGGAGGGCCTTAGAAACTATGGATGGACTGTGTGAAAGATGATTATCATACATTAATAATTTAAACAAAAACCTTAGATTTTCTCGAGACGCTGCGGTCCCGGAATTTTGGCTGTACGAGGGGCCGAAGCCAACTCGCAGAGGTCCTGTTAGACACTTGTAACCGGTTGAATTACGTAATTACAGAAATAATATTGAAGTCATTGTGTCTTGTGTGGATCCACGTTCGCCGCAGCATATGAAGGACTAATGTAATGTATTATCAGTAGCCTTTTGTGTCCCACTACAGGGTAAAGCCCTCCCTTCCCTCCTTCGAGTATTTTATAATGTGGGTCATTGTTTTTTTTCTCCTTTTTGTAGTTAGTTTTAATCATGGTCTGGCAGTTTGAGTACTTTATGCGGCCTACCCAAATGTCCTCTCTTTGGTATTGTTCGTTGAATCGTTGAGCTCCTTGAGTTCTGAGTTGAGCTGCACGATTACTGACAAATGCGCGCACTGACTGAACAGGCTCACTCAATCTGTGTGGTTCTTTCCTCAAAAGACCATTTTCAGACACTTATCTACATGGTTTTCACATGATCTCACCAGTATTATGTCTGGACTTTAAAAAAGACTCTCCTCTGAGTTTCTTTCGGCCTTTCTTCTCAGAGTAGTCAAATAAGAAACGCCGACCTCATCTAGTTCTTAAAATATTATTGACGTGTAAAAGTGTTTGTACAAACCTATTTACAGAAAATAAAATCATTTCATTTCAATGAAATGGATAAGTAAGCTTGGTAGATAGGACGATGTCTAAACAATAGATATGGCGTACCGTTAAATCCCTACCAACAAGTAACAAACGTAAGTTGTTATAACTATCTAACAATCAGAGGTAACAGTTAACTAAGCGGAAAGGGTTACCCATGCCCAATTTTGGGATGGGGCTCTGATTTACTGCCCTCTCTTTCTCCCACTCTATTTATCGGTATCCCTCTTCCTCTTGTCTCGGTAACCAGTGTTAATATTTCACTAAGGTTTTTTTTATATATCTGGAGGAAGTAGTGTAAGTTATTAAAAGTTTCTGATTATCTTTGATTCTTCATTATTTTAGTTTCGAAAACTGACTTTGTTCCTTAATGTAAAGTGCAGAAGTGACTCCGTCGTCTTTTTTTATTATTAGAAATAGAAGGAAGGGAAAGTTAAAAGCTTGAAAAATACTGGCAACGATTCTGTTGCCAGTATTCTTGTCTAGTTCTGTTTAACTATAAAGTACGTAGTACAGCCTGCAGGCTAATTTAAACTACAGTTAATTGAAAGGTACCATGGAGGTCTTTCCGCTGGTAATGAGCAGGCTAGCATACTCTTGGAAAAAATTCTGAAGATTCTTACCCGCATAATTCATCAGCTCACCAGCAACTTCCTCAAAATTCTTCCTCCATTTACAGTAGCTCGTAAAAAATCCTTTGCTAAAATAATTCACCCTCTTAAACATTGTTCGGTTAGCAGTGCACTTTCATTTTTTGCGCCACTGCCGGAAGGGAAGCTACGGGACGTACCGCATCCGGTTCCGCTACGACTATTTACGGTGTTCTCCAATCCCCTTTTTCTGTTGTAATGGCCCAAGCATCGCCATCTGAGTGGTCGCCGTCTACGTTTCATGTCGGGAGTTATTTTCAATTGAATGTGGGTTTAGAAAGAGTGTGAGTGTACCACTTTAATGTGGCAAAATTGTAAGATGTGCTCTTTATATATAATTTAGAATACTTTGAGCATAGTTATAGATAATAATATTATACTATATTAGCAATCAGTCCCTGGTGGCCAAGATGTCTGTGCTTGAACTAAATTAAATATTAATGTAATATCTATACTCTTAAACCTAACAGAATAAATGCTCTAAATGATGGTAAAAATCGCAGCAAAATTCATTGTGCTGTTTACAAGATCGAAGTGGCCACACAAGCAGACACGAAAAGTAATTTTGATTTTTCATACTTTGTAGAAGTAACTGTGTTAGTGACAGACAACTGACAACCACAAGTTACTGGATTGTGAAAGTCAGATAAGCAGTCGCTCCATGTAAAATACTGGTATTCAGCTGCATCCGGTTAGACTGGAAGCCGACCCCAACATAGTTTGGAAAAGGCTAGGCAGATTGTAAAAACTATGTTAATACAGAAGTTACAAAACCATGCCGAAAGAGAGAGCTAATTCTCAAAGCTATGCAAGATTAATTAGACCCTGTCAAAGAAATCCCTAGACATCGTTCTGAATCTGACAAAATCCTAAATTGCGTTCAGCACTTACCTAATTGTTCGCTCGTCTTGAATAAGTAGCATCTGGAGTTTCCAAATTCTCATAATCATTACTTATACAGGTTTTTTTTTTATCGGTTTTTTAGAGCTGGTGTTTGTTATTTTATATTAATTGATGATGATACCTATATCGTTTTAACGATAAAGCGAGATCGACAACAATTTGTTGATTTATATAATATTTATAGAAAAACCAACTTTCGATTTGAGTTATGTAAGTAACAGCTCTAAAACAAATATTCAGCAAATCTCATATTAATCGTCTTAGTATTAACAGAGTTTAGCAATATTCATAACGCACTTAGGACAAGTCCAGCAAGTGGGGCGTGGTCTGATCAGAAATCTTTTCCCATAATGACCCAGTTACAAAGCAATAAAGAAAGTAAATACTTTTATTTGCGGCAAACATGACACAAAGAAAAATCAAATAAGTACACAAAAATAAAAAATTGGGGGAAAATATACGTCACATCTACGCAAAACGGCATTCGCTCAGCATAATGCTGCGACCCTATGCGAGACCCTATGCCAGCGCTGGTTTTCGTTGACGTGATGACGTCAATCGGTGCAGCAGATAATGAAATAACAATAAGTACTTACTGCTTAGTGCTTTACTTTACTTACTACACCTACTAGTCTTCTTCTTGTCGATGCCTTCGGGTCGATGGCAAAGTTAAAAATATTATTTTAAACGAGTTGGGTCCAGTAGGTAGCCCAGCCAATCGCGGCATCAGTGGATTCTTTTAGGTCCTCAGAAGTGCACCTAGAGGTAAAACCCTTGAAAAATGGTTTCAAATACTTCCAAATCTCATGCCTTGTACCATCCGAAAGTGTTAAGGCGATACCAAAATAAATTGGGGTATTTTTCGTATCCATTTATTTCACTATTACAGCATGTATCGATTTTATTATTGGATATAATGTTTATTGACTAAATGATTAATACTTTGACTGAAGGAAAAAACAATTGGATTAAATTTGCTCGATAGAATTTAATTCCGAAAAGACCTCCACTTTTTTATAATTTTCTCTGTAATTCTAAAATGCTAATTAATTTCATTGCAAAATTGAATTCAAAATGTGCGTATTAGGTAATAGAAAATTCTGACTGAAAACATTTTTGATAGATAGCTTAATTTATTTTTAAACAATTTTTATTTGGTTTGGCGCTTACGTTGTTTTATTTTGGTCCCAGCGCATTGTTGCGTTCTCTTTTTTCGCATGTGGATGTAATTGACTCTGTCACTTTCTTATTCCCGCCCAGTTCGCCTGCGGCCTTTGCCAGTAACAGACCTGTGTCGGTTCCTCCCGCAACCGTGCAACAGTACAACATCCAACATTTTTTTATCCCAATACTTTTGTTTGTGTTTGTTTCATGACCTTCATTATCTATATTTGTCAGAGAACAAGGTACCAACTTCGGCCTCAAATCTATCTACTTTTCAAAATATTACGATTGAAAACATTTTTTAGGAACACACAATTTGAGCTATGCAATTTGAGCTATGAACTTGACATCCAACAAAACATGAAACTGACACTGACAGTTAGCAGCGTTCCGAAATGATCTGTTCTCCGATTTCGGCGATATTTCTCTTTCCGTTGCGTCGGTATTGATGTGAGCGGGAGCAGAGTGAGCGTGACAACGATACATTGTGGGTTGTTTGTGGAAAAAATTGTCGCGAATCGGAGCGTTTGACATTTTAGATGAAAAGTTCGCGCGTTTTGTTTATATTTCGTTCGCGGCCATTTGAATTTTTTTGACTGTTCTAATAACATGAAGACATGGCAGAGAATCCGACTGTGCACTGAAACACAAGAGGGCTTTAGAACAGAAAACCTTTTTATTTACTCGAATTATTAATTCTGAAAATGTACTGAAATTAGAGTGGTAGATCTACCAATTTTTCATTTAAAATCTACCTATTTCTACCTATTTTTTACATGCCATCTACCGATTTTCTAAAATCAAGTGTGGCAACACTGATCGTACGTACTGTACGTAGCGAACGGCAGCGCAGCGAGCTTTAGGTCGCGCTCGGCGCCACGGGTTCAATGCGCTGCCGCCAAGTGAGCCGAGCGAGCACCAGCTGATTTTATGCTTTGATCGTTTAGTATTATATTATTATTATTACCAAATGTAAAGAGTATTTATTATTTTAGTATTTCAACACCATCGCCGATTTATTTATTTTTGCTGTTTTATTTACATAAATGGAGTAATGCGTACAGAGAATGTTATTTTACATTTTTTTTTAGAATTTTACATAGTAAGAAATTGTTCACTACCACTACACTAGATAATTACAAAGCTGTTTAAAAATAAATATTTGTAAAGTTTATGTCAATAAAAACAGTAAATAATTTTAATAAAAGAATAAAACTAATGACCTTGTTGACTACGTAACCCTAAAAATCTGTTCATACAAAGTACACAGCACATAAAAAAAACCAGCCAAGTGCGAGTCGGACTCGCGCACGAAGGGTTCCTTACCATTATCTATAAAAACCGGCCAAGTGCGAGTCGGACTCGTGCACGAAGGTTTCCGTAAAAAAATATTTGCAATAAAATAGCTACAGATAATATGTCTGATTGACATCTACTAGATGTGAATCTAGCATGCATATTTTATGTAACACTTACAAATGACACTTATTATTTAAAAATTTATAAAACAAAGAAAAAAGTTATACAAATCCTACCAATTGAAGAAATGTAATGGAAAAAGTTTCGGAAAGAAAAAATTAAATTATGAAATAAATTATACAATTAAATCTCTAAGTTTAGTCTTTATTGAGGCTACGGAACCAGTGAAGACATCTATTTCGCCACGAATGGAGTTGGCAAGAGAAAGCATGCGGCAAATGGGTGAAAAATTACCAATATTAGTTCGACAATGAGGTAAGGCGATAATGGTACGGGACCCTTCGTGCGCGAGTCCGACTCGCACTTGGCCGGTTTTTTTACCGACGCGGTTTCTTTTCTTAGATCAATATGATCTTAAATGTTACCTGTTCATTAAACACAAGTTATATTTTTTTTTTTCATTCAAATTAAGCAAAATACTATATTAAGTAATAATACGTAAATTATAATTAATTAGTTAGTTTAATTTAGAGGAAAAAAAACAAATGTATTTCTGGCGACTAATATGCCTTCTCTATTCTAAAACTTCAAAACACAGACACGCTCGCGGTGCGTTTGCGATGTATTCAAGCGGGGCGCGGGGCGCTCCCCGCGTCTTCGGTTGAACGCGTTGAGCGCCCGGGTTAAGCCACGCCCCTCGAGCTATGATTTATTTTTTACGTATCACCTTAATGGAGTAGGTCGTTAGCCGCAGCTAAAGATTATCAGAGAAATCTGCAGCTAATGTATTTACAATTTATACTTATTAACACTTTCGGGTGAGTGGAGACAGGATCTGATGCGAAGGTCGTGATTTTTTGAGTTTAGATAAGGAAGGGGATATTTTACGTACTTTAGTTTGTTTTTTTTTTGATTCAGAAAACACTGAAGCAAGTTTTTAATGATAAAGCCCCTAATTTTAATAAAATTGTTTAATTATTTTTACAGAATTTGACTATAAAGATTCTTTTATGTCATGTGCTACTCAAAGTCTAATCTATTTACTAATGATGCTTATGGTTAATGTCTATTAAATCATTACTCTATTACTCTATGCACGTAATTATGAAATACTAACTAATAAGAATTGTTTATTTCCTTATTTGTATTGTTTATTTTTTTTGTTTTAATACAATATGTTGCTGTGTCTTAACATGGTCCAAAAAGCCTTTTTGTAACATCTTTAAAATAAATATTTATTTATTTTATATATTTTTTTAAATTATTAATTTATATTTCAAAATGTATTTAAATTAGCCTACACTCTTTCACTGCTAAGCAAAAACTGCCCCCAAATTCTTCCTAGAATCCTTTCCCAGGCTTCTTTCAAGCTTTTCATCCTTATTAAATATGAATATGATTATGAATATCAAGCTGACTTCCAAAACTAACATGCTTTGCTGAAACGTTTACTTCACAGCAAGTCAACGACTTCACGCAGCTTGACATCTTACTTTAGGATATTTCCATTCACACACATAACACGCTAAAGTCGAAACTATCAAAGATACCCCATCTTCAAACACTGCACAAGTTAACATAAAATCCAGCTTCATCAAGTAAAACAATGGTCTATTAAATAGCCCAGTGACGTCACTACAGCACAATATTATCTGTGCAGTCAATTTCAAAAGAACAAAAGTGCATTCAGTTCGTATTCGGGACGTTAACACTTGGCGTTCGAACAGCTGGGGTAAGGCAGGTGGCATGCTGTGCCCGTTAAAGGATTTAGATGCATTTTTATTGTTTTGCACTTTTTTTAATGTATTGAAGGTTTTCTATTGATTCAAGCCTGACTTATATACAATAGACGTACCTATATATATTTCATTTCGCAGAGTGAGAAAAGAGAGAGTCCTATAAAAGTGAGGTTTGCGGGCGGTATAGCTCCCTCTGCGTCCGGCGCTCGGCGTGGCAACACGTGGTGTTCGGGTTCGCGACAAGTCAATCGTCATCGTGAGGATGTCTCGCTATGAGGTGAAATACGTGTCGATTTCTTACAGGGTTTTTTATGACTCTTTATGAATTTTTAAACGGGGTAGGTTGTAAATATATCTACCTCTATTGTATTTAGTATTGAAGGTTTTAAATTAGATGTTCGTAAAGTTATATTGAAGATTATCAAGTGCTGGTATTCACCTGCATCCGGTTAGACTGGAAGCCGTCCCCAACAAGCTGGGAAAAGGCTTATAAGCGGATGATGATTGATGATTGAACTTCTGAGGAACCGTTTGAAGATATTTGCCAAGACCTGTTTAGCTCCAAATACGCTTATCAACTCGTCGCAATATCCACACGAGACACATTCGATTTCTAATTGAGTCTGTAATACGAAAGGATCTATATAGACTGCCTCGTTGGTCTAGTGGCCGCAAGCGCTACTGCTGAGCATGATGTCCTGGGTTCGATTCCCAGGTCAGGCACAGTATTATTGGGATTTTCTATCGGGAATTTCTCAGTAGCAGCTCAGAGTTTCGATCTGTGTCCGGTTGATGGCAATAGGCTCGCCCCCTATTACATAGGACTTAAGCAAAACTGGTGAAATGTGGGTGTAGACCTCTGCCCAACCCTTCGGGGGAACGAGGCGTGATGTTGTGTATGAAAGGATATCTATAATGGACTGATCAATAGCAACTCGATAACGATAACAAATTGTTCTAGATTTCCTCGGTTGAAGTCCTTATTAAATTATAATTAACCTATAAAGCATGACTAATGTGACACATTTAATAATAAATAATCTGCGATGTAGGCCAATAGACATTGTAAAACTTATCTTGCCAGAAACAAGCCCAGGAAGTGTGATAGTCAACCATCATTTCCTAACCAGCAATCATAATTATATTCCATACTGGACCGGGGATATAACAAGTTCGTAATCGCCCCATAAAAAAGTTAAAAGTGACAGATTCGCTTTCAATATTTATGGATGAAAATACGCGACCACATCCAACTTCTTCATCCAAATCGCTCACGCCCCTTCCCATATCTAAGGCCACACCCTAGCTATTACAGCTGATACGACAAACAATAAACCACTGAGCATCGCTTCTGCCTTTGTACAGCGCTGTTTATACGCTGACATTACAGAGATGCCACCGAAGAATATTCGTAACGTTACTGTTCTAAATTTTAGCTGTAATTTATATTAGAATTGCTGAAATGTTGGTTTCTGGGATGTTACGAGCAGTGTTTTGTTTTGTGGTTTATGGCAGCTTGCCTTTAGCTCTGGCCAACTGAAGTGAATCCCGCGATGCGGGACGAAATTTTCTCGCGATTGTGTCAACTAACCACCCGTCTAACCGCCTCTGTGGTCTAGTGGCTAGACTACCTGTCTCAGACCCAGAGGTCCCGGGTTCGATTCCCAGTGGGGGCTAAAATTTCTGCTCGGATTGGTTGGTGGTAGGGCTTGTTTTAAATCCGCCTGGCTAGCTACCACCATCTTACCTAAGTCTGTCTAACTTGTTACACCGATTCGATTTAGTTGATCAACTTCTAATTCGAAAGCGATTTGAACCGCGTGAACAGATTTTCAATCAAATTGAATTTCGAATTCAAAATATTTTTTGTTGAACACCAAAAATTGTTCAAGTAAAATCGAACCGTGTGAACGCGGTATTAGAGGTGTTCGAACTGACGTGAATAGTCGCCTGACTTCCTAATCATTAAAACAATCGACGCTCGCAGACGCGTCACTCGCGTCCTGTTTCTCGCGTGGGATTCGCGCCAGTGTGGCCAGAGCTTTTGCTTGCCAATAACTGGGTTGTGGTCATATAAGCTGTCGTTCCATATAAAACCCGACAATGTGACAAAAGTCGAGGTACGTGATGATAAGTAGCTTGCCTTTTGGAAATAACCTTTTTATCGACTGCCTCGTTGTTCTAGTGGTCGCAAGATCTACTCCTGAGCATGAGGTCCTGGGTTCGATTCCCATGTCGGACGTGTTGTGACATGAAGTGTTTTTGGGTTTTTCCATATGGAATTTCTCAGTAGCAGACCGGATTCTGCATTTGTGCCCGGTTGATGGCAATAAGCTCGCCCCTATTACATTGGACTTAAAAATATGGCGAAATGTTGGTTTACTATTAGGTACACCTTTGCCTTACCCTTCGGGGAAACAAGGCGTAATGTTATGTTGTTGATGTTTTACCTACTAAGGTTGTATCCAGATTGAATTTAGACTGATTACCGCTCGATGAAAACCATGATAGTGTGCGGAGAGTTATCACAAATCGAACATATGGCAGCTCCTGGGTTTTTCCATTAGTGTCATTCTCATTATTAGCAGTAGCTCGCCTGTGCACTTCAGGTTGTGACAGCTGGTAATTAGCAGCAGCTCGCCTGTGCACTTCAGGTTGTGACAGCTGGTAATTAGCAGCAGCTCGCCTGTGCATTTCAGGTTGTGACAGCTGGTAATTAGCAGCAGCTCGCATGTGCACTTCAGGCTGTGCCTGCTGGTAATAATTAGCAGCAGCTCGCCTATGCACTTCAGGATGTGCAGCCCGGAATTTAGATTTGTGCCCGTTAATGGCAATAAACTTGCTCATTCAATACATGGGATTTAAAACATAACCGTTGACAGTGGGTGGACTCTGCGTATACCTCTATCTACCCGAGCGGAGAATAGACGCATGACGTTTATGTGTTTCTGTCGTCGACTTAACTTAATGTGTAAACTCATATCCCCAGCGTTAAAGCCGTGTAAACAGGCAGTCAGCGTAAATAATCCGATTAAATACGATTGTACAACAGTAGGTATTATTTGTTCTATGTAGAAAACGCAACTTGCTTACAGTGTGAACGTACTTATAGAACATAGTATTTCTCCCTAATATAAAAATATAATCTTAAATCTTTTTCAATGTTACTGTGGAGGCAACTACAACGCCACATGCGAACTAGGCATCAAAGACCTGACGTCACACAAATCCTGCATCGCGCAGTTAGGGATTACCGCGCGATAAACATAAGACTATCCGACATCAATCGTTGGGCAGTTGCCCGCCAGACACAACACCCGTCTGATCGGAGGATCCTTTTTCAATAGAGGATGAGTGAACTTTACACCCTGTTCCTCATAAACAGGAATAAATGTGTGGAATAAATGTGTGGAATAAGTTTTACTTCTGACAGTTTTCGTATGGAGAAACTGTCAAAAATCAAATCAGGAAGAGAAGGCTTATTCCGCGGATAAAATTTATTCCTGTTTGGTCGAATCCGCCCCTAAAGACTTAAAAGAATGAAGAAGAAAAAATACTGAGTTGCCTCTTTTAAATAATTTGCGATGTTGAAAGGCGCTTGTTTTGGTTATTTTGATAAAAGAGCTTCTACATGCTTCCCGGTACTGACTGGCTAATCTGTTATCCTCTTTTGTAGCTTACCATTTTAGCTATTCTTGGTTATTTCGTATTTACAACCAGAAATTTTTTACCGAAAATACCAAGAAACCCAAAAAATCTTCTATAAATTGACTGAGATACATCATAAATCAAAATATACCTTACAAACGGATACTTTTATTCCTAACGTTTGTTCCACTACACGCATTATATGCTGATGTAAAGAGGTCGAACCTCTCAAGAGGTATCTCGTGCTCCTTTGTAATCCTGCGAAGAACGGGGGTAAATAGGTAAACTGAAAGTTTTCGGAATTCACTTACGGATTCCGAAGTTGCGTATTAACGTTTGCGTAATGAAAGTGTGCCGGTTTAAAAGGCTTAGATTTACCTGTGAGCTTGCCTTTTTTGAGGGACCTTGGATCTTGTAGGTATGTCCTTTACGTCGCTAAAAAGTGGTAGACTAATAAAAGTCCATAACAAGCTTTGACTAAGGCATCTACATCGCCACATGCGAACTACGCATTAAAGACTTGACGTCACACAAATCTTGCATCGTGCTATTAGAGTTTACCACGCGATTAACATATACATATAAGACTATCCGACATCAATAGTTGGGCAGTTGCCCGCCAGATACAATACCCGTATGGGCGGAGGATCCTTCCATTTCTATAGAGGATGAGTGAATTTTACACCCTGTTCCTCATACCTCGAAACAGGTAACCTTTTCCCAACTATGTTGGGTTTCGCCTTGCAGTCTAACCAGATGCAGCTGAATACCCGTGTTTTACATAGAGCCACTGCACATCTGACCTTCACAACCCAGTTACTGGGTAACACGATACCCCTAAACAAGAATGGTTGTCAGACTTTTCAGCTTCTGACTACCCGTGGCGACTGTCAAAGATCTACGCACGGAGCACGGGCACGGAGGGGTCTCAGTATATAATAGAAAGTCACCCATCCACGCAACGACCTCGGCAAGCGTTGCTTAGGCTTGCAGATCGATCCGTGCTGTTATTAACTAATTCTTCTCACTAATAGTTATCTATTATGCTGTTTTTCTTCGCATGTTACGACAGTTAATATGTAATTTTCCCCTCTATTCAGTGTATTACATACCTACACAAAAAACAATTGACACCATCTTCTTTTACTAAAATTCTTAACAAATTATGAGTGAATTAAAGCTTGAGACGAAATAATCAAGTAACAAATCATACCCTAGAGAAATCAAAGTCCCTTTCACGAAAAATACAGTCTTGCGTTTATTAGCAGGCTGGTGAACGGGCAACATCTCGCTTGTGACATCACAGCGGGCCCTATCAGAATACCAGCGCTGCGGTATTTTTTTAATATCGCAGCATTATGCTGAGATAGGAGCCTTTTTGGCCTAGCACAGATCGTCATTTTTTTTTTTCAGTTTTTGTTTTTATAATTTGTTAGTTTTAAATGCTTTTTTTAACTGTTTGAATTTCCTGTGCGTGTCCCAAATCAAATATTTTTCTTTATTTCTATATAGTCAAATAAATAAATAAGAACAAATAAAACATATGTTATACTTGCACACCTATAAGTATTATCAATATTTTGTAACAATATAGGGTGGTTTAGGGAAAAAAAATTGGCAAATAGAATAGAATAATTATATTTATTGTATTGTTATAAAAAAAAAAAAAAATTGTCCACAAAACCCGAAGGAATAGCAGAAAAATGAAATAAATCTAAATTTTGTGTCACGTGGTACAAAGTTTACCGGGTCATCAGGTGAGTGAGATGAATAAGAAATAAAAAATTAAATAAATACACAAAAATTAGGTTTTTTTTTTGTTTAATTGATTCGATTATTTTTCATTTACGTTCAAATATGTATTATTCAATATTATATTATATACAATTTCCAATAATTACTTGATTGTATTTTGAATAAAATTGTAAAAGTATAATTAGGGTAGAACATTTAATGTGACAGTTAGTCTTGGAAAATACTTTTTTAAGAACGTTTGTTCAAAAATATACCGTTGTGTTAAAAATATACAACCATTTTATTCGGCCAAACTCTTGCTTCGTTACTTCGTTTCAGTTCGTAAAAGAAAATCATCTAAATCCAATTGTTTTTTTTTGTATACACCCCTCAAACATTATAGGCAGTTTTAGGGGAACACCCTAATACCGGATTATTATAGGGGAAGCTTATATCACGGTACACACATGTTACAATCACTAGAGCTGGTTCGTCAATTGGCCATCGTACTTCATAAGCCAAGGGACCCTAATAAATACCCATACATGCGAGTTTTTTGGGGTTCCGTAAAGTCAGAGAAAGCTTTTTAAAAATCTCACGGTGAAGTCTTAAGTGAAGTGAGATTACATTCCACCTTTCAGGCCAGTCTATTCAGTAAAAATCTCACCGTGACAACTTAGGTGAAGTGAGCGTGAAGTGAGCTGTCAACAGTTTTAATCACTAGTAGCAGGAGGAAGACAGCTCACTTCAAGCTCTAAATTGGTCGGCCAGGTATCTTAGCTTGAGTAAGTTTATAACAACGAAGGTATATTTTACAACTATAACAAAAGACGTAGGTACTATACTCATTATTAACCCCCATCAATCCCTTTCCCTCATAACACGTCAATCTAAGGAACCTCACATGTAACCCTCTTCTGTGACCGTTTCCATCTGACTTCACTCAGTGTTATTACCAGACTATAGGTATATAATGTGTATGTATACCATGATCCTTTTCATCCCTGGACGATATTTTTCCTTTAATTTTCCTACCGGTATCCTTTGGGTTAACTTTTGAAACGTTATTTTTATAAAACCAGGTAATAGGGTCGTTATATTTTGGCATTATTCAACATCTACCCGCCTGCGACTATGTCTGCGATCTAGGATAAAAAGCCTAGTCGTTCTTCAGTTCATGGTTTACCTACGTGTCAAATTTCATCCTCATCCGTTTTAGCGTAAAAAAGGTAACAGACAAACAAACTAACCCATTTTCGCATTTATATGAATAAGGATGAACATTTTCATAATATCAGGGATATAGATGATTTTGAAATAGATTCATCTCTATTTTGTTGAAACACGCAAACACACACACTCACATCACACACCTGAAATCACCTCTCTAGCCTCCACTCTGTAACTCAAAATCAAAATCAAAATCAAAATATTTTATTTCACATAAACCTACATGGGCACTTATGAAACGTCAGAATCTAGGTGCACGGTTCCAATTGGTCGTTTCCTATGGAGAAGAGCCGGCAAGAAACTCCACGGTTACTCTTTTAAAAATAAATGGGTTTTACAATGCTTTAAAAAATGTACAGTTTGAATAGGTATGCGAGGACAGCGTAGGCCTGTCAACAAGATACTTAAAAAAAATAGAAAATAGTCTGCAAATCGACAGTCTGTTGTGCCTACAACGTTCTCACATTCACAAAATATAAAGGAATCTATATAAAGGTCGAATAAAATAATAAAAACCAATTTAACCCAAATGGTTGTCACTACAACTTTAACCAATCCGAATGAGAACCCTACTTTAAAATGAAATTTGAATTGTAGGCATATAATGTCAAATAATGAAACTACATGTCAAGAAGTACCTAAATAAAAAAGTAAAATAAAATACATATCGTAATTTGGGAGCAGTTAATAGACATTTACATAATTATGCCGTTAATGAGGTACCAGGGAGGCCACATGTGCAGAAGGAATTATTGCCAAACTTCCTTGTCATCAACGTAGTCTTTAATCTTGTAATATGCTTTTTTGATAAGGACACGTTTTATGTGGGTTTTGAACTTTCCATCGTTAAGTTCTGTAACCGACTTTGGCAACTTGTTATAAAAGCGAATACTGTTTATAAGGAATGACTTGCTAGTTTTAGTTAATCTAAATTTAGGTATCACAATTTCATGTTTACTACGTGTATTTATATTATGGAAATCACTTCTAATTTTGAAAAGTCCTAAGTTTTTGCGAACATACAAAATACTTTCTAAGATATAAAGAGAAGGCAGAGTTAGTACATCAACTTCTTTGAATTTGTTTCTAAGGGACTCACGAGGACCCATTCTATAGATCGCGCGGATTGCTCTCTTTTGTAATATAAAAATTGAGTCTACATCAGCTGCCGATCCCCACAGCAGAACGCCATAAGACATAATACTGTGGAAATAAGCAAAGTATACTAACCTAGCTGTGGCTACATCAGTCAACTGCCTTATTTTTCTTACTGCAAATGCAGCTGAACTTAATCTACCTGAAAGAGCTCTAATGTGGGCACCCCATTGCAATTTAGAATCTAGAGTAATTCCTAGAAACACAGTTTTTGCAATTGCATCTAGTTTTTTGCCATCAAGTTTTAAGTTTAGACCTACTTGGGGTACATTTGGTAAAGAGAACTTAAGACATTTAGTTTTGTTCGCATTAAGTAAAAGATTATTAGCTGCGAACCATTTAGAAAGAACTGCCAAACTATCGTTGACATGTAAGACATCCGTATCTTTTCTATCTATTTTAAAAATAAGAGACGTGTCATCAGCGAATAGAATTATATCCGATAAGTTAGCCATCATGTAGGGAAGGTCATTAATATAAACTAGAAATAGGAAAGGGCCAAGTATCGAACCTTGGGGCACGCCCATCTTTACTAGAGACCCCGAGGAAGTCACCCCGTTTACGCTTACTTTTTGCTGCCTGTTTGATAAATAAGAAAGAACAAGATCAGCAGCCTGTCCACGAATTCCGTAGTGGTGTAATTTACAGATCAGTGTGTTGTGGTCAACGCAGTCAAACGCTTTTGAGAGGTCACAGAATATGCCAATTGCATCCTGGGACTTCTCCCAGGATTCCAAAATGTGACTGATGAGTTTTACTCCAGCGTCAGTCGTCGACCTTCCTTTCGTGAAACCAAACTGTCGACTATGTAAAATCTCATTTGAATTAAAATGTGACAACATCTGGTCCAGCATGATTTTTTCATATATTTTACTCAGTGCTGGTAGCACAGATATTGGTCTATAATTAGAGGGATCACTCTTACTACCCGATTTGAAAATTGGTACTACTTTACTATGTTTCATTAAATCAGGAAACGTACCACTATCTAAACATTGATTAAATATGCCTGTTAGGACAGGAGCAATTGTGTCAATAATATCTCCAAGGACCTTAACGGAAATTCCCCATAAGTCTTCAGTGTTTTTTATATTAAGACTTTTGAATACTTTTTTAATTGTAACAACAGAGATGGGCTTGAATTCAAAACTTGGAATGTCCTTACTGAAGTTTTCGAAGAACTCGTACCCCGAGCCCCAATTTACAGATTGACTGTCTAGTTTGGGGTTCACTGGTAAATAATTTTGTAACCTAGTTATGGGTAAAAATTTAATCTACTCGTGCCGTCTCAACTTGGTGTTAACCTGTAAACCTGCTTACTGTATTACCCGAACAATAAACGATTTTCTATTTTCTACGATGTCTATTTTATTTTGATTTGGTGTCATGTCTGCTGTATCTACACTCACTGTAGCTACTGCAAGTCGGGATCATCCACTCCACGGAAATCGGGAAATCGAAAAGAATCTCAAAACTGTGTCTAAGTATATATTTGTCAAATCGTCAGGATTTAGTTTATTAGATTCAGACATCATGTGGGCAAAAGATGGGTTTCGTGCAATGAAAATACACTGGGTGCGATACTCGGCGTTTATTAAAATCACAAATTACAATTAATCACAATGAGCACAACGAATTGAGTACAGTTCCGCGACGTCTTAACTCCGATGCGATCAGACACTAAATGTCCTTCTCGCCGTGAGATTAAAACATCACGACTCTGTAGAAGCGCGCTTTACGGCTCGTGCAGACCGGCGCGACAGGCAGCGCAACCCCCCCCAGACCCCCGACTAGTCTGCACGAGCCTTTAGGTGTGGGTAGATCACGTGATGTCGCCAGTGGCGCGCTTGCGATTCGATTAGCGACCGTAATAATGACAGTCTCCGACATAATTAAGAATAGGCAAGCGTCAATTTTGAGATTTTAAACCCCAACGTAGCTATTGTGGCACCTAAAACTGCTTTTGGAATGAATGTTCTTTCAGTTTTTTCTTTTCATTTCTATTTGTGTACTAACGTGTCAGTACTATTTGTGTACTAACTAAAGTACTAAAACGCATAATTGACCTTTCCATCTTACCGCGATCCAAGGCTCCAAGAGTACACAGCGCTACTACACAACTAACATTGTCATATATATTATATTCTTGGCAGCTCCAAGGCACGAGGCAAGTCAAGTTTTTTTATGAATAATTTATAAAACACCCCGTTTTTATCGCGGGAGGCGTACGTCCAACGAAGGCTGTGTTTACCAACGGATTTACCTCGAGGTGAAATTAGGGCTGATAGGACCTGATAAAAGATAGCCTTTTATCAGGTTCGGGTTTTAGATAAAAACTAGAATTTTTCATCATTTATTCTAAGCTACCTGTCGTTAATGTTGATGACTCAAAGTCTTTACCTTGGTTTTAGAAATTCCGGATTTTATGAACGGATTATCTTGAGGTAACATTGTCTTGATTTCCTCTTGAGTTCTTGTCGGGTTTGTGAAAGAAATTCTAAATTAGTAGGTAGTAAAGATCTTTGTGACGGAGTTCGTCTGAGGGAGTACCTACTGCCACGATATCTATCTATTTCTGTCGCGTGGCTAAGTTATAACAGCCGCACGGGTCGATCCATTAGGTTAAGCTACGCTTGCCGGGGTTGGTCCGTAGATGGGTGGATCTTTACATACCGAGACTCCTCCGTGCCTCGGAAAGTAAGTTAAGCCGTTGGTCCCGGCGGTCATTCGTGGATCTTTGACAGTCGTTACGAGTCGTCACAAGCCCGAAAGTATGACAAGCAGTCTTACCGACAAGCAGTCCAACCCAGTAACTGGGTAATACGATACCCGTCCCGACGGGTATCGTATTACCCAGTTACTGGGTTGTGGAGCTCAGAAAGGCAGTTGTTCCATGTAAAAGTACTGGTATTCAGCTGCATCCGGTTAGACTGGAAGTCGACCGAAACATAGTTGAGAAGAGGCAGGCAGATTTATCAGCTGTGTTCCGTTTTTATGAATGAATATTGTTTTTCTAGGATGGCAATCCAACTGTGATATCTCTGGTCTTCTTTTTTTGGAGTGGATGACAAAAGTAAAAATATTTTATTATAGGTACTAGAAAAGAGTTCGAATTGCAACATCAGTGGCGTTTTTTGTAGGTACTGCAGATGGATGCCAGCTTATAATATGACGCCTAATAACATTAAATCATACCTTTCTACCTTTCCGATACTTTTTATAGATCAGATACTGCTGTTCTTCCAAGCATGATACTAAATTGTATCCTACCAGTTTTAAAGCGGTTGGGTTCGCATACTACGGTATACGAGAGATTACTCAAGCGAGAGAATTTCACGCATACTTTCATTCACTTCGCGATTGATGAGTACCTAATGAGCTGAACACTTACCCTGTTAAATACAACCGTTGGAACTTATATACTGGAATTTCTATAGAAGTGATGAGTAATATAAAATAATAAAAAAATACTTAGGTACATCGTGACGAAACCTGGTAACCTATAGTTAATATAGGTAAGTCCGAAATCACCAACCCATCTTGAGCAAGCGTGATCAACCCCTACACTGCGACTATAATAGGTTGGTAATGTGTAGGTATACCCAAGCGTTCATTAGTGAAGAGATCCACAGGAGAACCAAGGTAACCGACATAGCTCGAAGAATTGCCAAACTGAAGTGGCAGTGGGCAGGGCAAATTGCTCGCAGAACAGATGGCCAATGGGGGCGAAAGGTTCTGGAGTGGCGATCGAATCCGGAAGACCTAGCATTGGAAGGCCTCAACAAGATGGACCGATGACCTTGTGAAGGCTGCAGGAATCCGCGATGGCTGTTTTGCGTGGTTGTGACACATATTTTCCCCGAAATTGTTATTTTCGTGTTTCAAGTCATGTCATCATGTTTGCCGCAAATAAACGTATTTTCTTTTCATTCTTTCTTTATTTCGTCTTTCCCGATATATTCTTGCGATAAACTTTTTTAAAGAGTTTTTTCTATGGGTATCTCCTAAATATTATAAATTTTACTTCAAATATTCCGTGGCAACCCTGTATAAGATTCGCCTGGATCTTGTTGTCAACGCGCGTGTATACTGTGATATTTTACGATGAGAATTATTTTTGCTAGGGGATTGGCAGTCGGAGCATCCTATCGATTTATTGGTGCAAACAGCATTTACCTGTGTACTGATAATATTATACTTGGAATGAATAAATCTATATTCGATTATTATACAATTTTACGAGGTTAAAAATGTTTGGATATAGGAAAATTCGTTAAATGTGAAATAAAACGGTTATAATTTGTGTCCATGACTGTTGGAATTTGCTGTGCAAATTCCGAATTTACGTTACTTATATATTATTATTAACCTTCAAGAAAAGACAGCTTCACTGTATAGTACTATTGTATTAAGAAAAACGGGTATATTTTCTTGTCAAACTTTACAATCTTAAAAGTATTTGCCATGTTTTCTTACAATTTCACCTTCACACTTGATTTTTTTACTGGAGGAGCTCGTGGCTGAGTTATAACAGCCGCACAAGTCGATCCATCAGGTGACGCTACGCTTGCCGGGCTTTGGTCCGTGAATGGGTAACCATTTTTACATACCGAGACTCCTCCGTGCCTCGGAAAGCATGTTAAGCCGTTAGTCCCGGCTGTCATTCGTGGATCTTTTACAGTCGTTACGGTCGTCAGTAGTCTAAAAGTCTGACAACCAGTCTTACCAAGGTGTATCGTATTACCCAGTTACTGGGTTGTAGAGGGTAAATAGGCAGTATCTCCATGTAAAATACTGGTATTCTGCTGCATCCGGTTAGAATGAAAGCCGACCCCAACATAGTTGGGAAAGGCTTGGCAGATTTAGGCACACTTGATTTTTTTACTATTTCGGCACCCTATCGTTTAGCATTCATAGTGACGTCATTCAAAAGTTTCACTATTCGCTTATTTTTTCATGTCACCCATTTCGTTATAATTGAAAGCAATATTTGTTTTAACATTAATGTATCTCATCATTCTTGTAATGTCATGCAGTGCAAATTAGTCTTTATTAATATGAATAAGTAACACCTAAAATTCTTGGAATGTCATGTTAATTTCTATTCCATTTAATCATATTAAGTAAATACAAAGTTCTATAGACTTCTGCCTTCATTAGCCATGTTAGAATACCTGGAATCGTTTGTAATTTCCAACATATTGATTCTATTTCTAATGTGTTTAATTATTCATTCGTCGTTGGTTCAATTTAATTTACTTACTTACTAATAGCTCGATGACTAATATTATGTTTGTACTGGTGCTACAGTTTTTTTTTTTGTCATTGCTTATTAACATAGTTCTACTCTTTATGATCTTCACCAAATCTAGTGAATGACTTTTTTTACCGTCTCCAAAAAATGGATATAATAGGTGAACGGAATAGAAGCAAATAGCATTTTTTTTTTTCCGAAAAAAAAAAAATTTAATTGTTTTTTTTTTTTTTTTTTAATTTCTCTCTCTTTGTTCTTATATGAAAAGTTTACTTTAAAGTAGCATTTGTTGAAGATAGATGATTTTTTTTCTAATCTGTGGAAAAAAGAAAAAAAAAACTAGGTATGCCAAAAGCTTCTACTCCGTTTACCTAATATACCCATTTTTTTTCGAGACGGTAAAAAAATCTTCCGGTTTATACGAACGTCTTCTTGAATGACAGAAATGGGTTTTCTGCGGGTTTTGTCAACAGGAGACCAAATGACAGATTGTGATTGTTTATCTGTCATTTTGTCTACTCAACCGTCGACAAAACCCGTTTCTGTTGTAGTCATGATGTGACCCGTTTCTGTGTGCTTCTAGAAGCTAACAACAGGATACTATATTCTAGGTACTCTTTTGTTAGCATTATAACGCCTTCATACTGTTTGTAACCAGCTATCTAATTGCAAAAAACGTTTTCGTAAACGATTCCGACTAATCTCTTTCATTTTGACAGTTCAACAACATTCATTGCGTTATTTACGTTGTTGAGCAGATTTTTTATCGAACTTATGAAGCAATGGTTTAGCAATCTGTTTCAAACTGATCCAGATTGTCATAGAAAGAAAGAAAGAAAGATAGAAATTTTATTTGCTTGAACATGTGCATACATACAGAATTAAAACCGTGCACCTAGATTCTGACGTTTCATAAGTGCCCATGTAGGTTTATGTGAAGTAAAATATTTTGATTTTGATTTTTTTAAATAATACATGCATGCAAGATCTTAAATAAGAGTGGCTCACGACATGTCCGCCATTTCTCATGGCGTGCAAATATCTTAGGTTACACTTAATTGTTATTATTGAATCACATATTTTTACAATTAATTATAGATATAGATAGATCGTGTATTACGCAATTAGGGTGCAGGTTATTTTATAACACAGTGGTATAAGACAGTTCTGCCCATTATTGTCTTAACCAAATCTATATACCTAACTATATTATCCAGAAACTAAAACCAGGAACCACTCTCTATACTTTCGTCATATCATTTTCACATAGTAGCTATACCTATTGTTTGATGTTATATGACTTGTTGATGTTATATAAAACTAGATGTATGACCTCTGAGTTTGTTTCGGCCTTTCTTCTCAGAGTAGTCAGATAGGAAACGCCCACCTCATCTAGTTTTAAAACATGGATTGACGTGTAATAGTGTTTGTGGAAACCTACTTACAGAAAATAAATCATTTATCATTTATTAGACCGTCTATTTTTAAGTCACAGAGGTACAAGCAGCACTTTATCTTGGCAATAAAACCAAAGCCATTACGCACATTTTTATCGATGCCTCGATAATCGACCAGTCGATTATTTTACATATCCACAAATTCAGTTTACCATCACATCACGCCTGTATTCCCCGAAGGGTGTAACTACCAATGGGTACAACCACATTTCGCTCCCAGTTATATTTAACTCCCATGTAATAAGCGCCTATTGCCACCAACCGGGCACAAATCCACACTCCGGGCTGCTACTGAGAAATTCCAGATAGTTAATTGATTCAGGATTGAATTGGTGGAAATCCATTATACTATATAATATACGTACATATATTTAGTAACCTATTCCGCTTAAGTACTCTTAAAGAGTCTTAAAAAACCCTGTCAGAAATCGACACGTGTTTCACCTCTCAACGAGGCATCCTCAGCCGGGAATCGAACCCAGGACCTCATGCTCAACAGTAGCGCTTGCGAAGACTACACCAACGAGGCAGCTCGAGATTCAGATTACCTCTCATACTAAAAGATTTTCAAGTCCTTTCTTTCCCAAAAATATCGATAGTAACATCAATACACGTTATATATCAAACACATCAAACATCAAAAAACTTCCTCATCGAAAACTACCGTAACTCATCTCCCAATATCTTATCCAACACCTATTTCAGCGTGAAAGCCTCAAAATTGATCTCTCGAAGACATAAACCTAGTATCACAGTGTTGGCAACCTGCCATCTTCGTAAAAAATGGTGTTCCTGATCGAGATACCTCGATGTCTTAGTAATATAGTGTAACATGCTCGGTTCTGTCATCGAAATGTAGTAGTTCGGAGATAGTGTTTGAAAGTTGTAGTGATTGAGATGGTTTTAGATACAGTGAGTCTATGGTTTTAGTTGTCAGTTTTATTGTTAAAGGTTCAGGCCTGAACAACGATTTTGTTAATGGCTATGTACGTAAGTCAGACAAATTAATGGTTTAGCAAATTAACTAACTAAACAACTAACTTATAATTGTTAGTATACTTATTCGAATCTAATCTTTGACATTTGTATGAATTGGAAAATTGACGTAGGGTGTCGATTTGATAAACAATGAATTTCTCTGACTTAACTGATAAGATCCGGTGGCTCAAAAGATTATGTTATACTAGCAGCGCCCCGCGGTTTCACCCGCATAAGTCTCGATCCCGTGGGAATATCAGGATAAAAACTATCTATGTGTTAATCCAGGTTATAAACTATATCTGTGCCAAATTTCATTTAAATCCGTCCAGTCGTTTTTGCGTGAAAGAGTAACAAACATCCATCCACCCATCCTCACAAACTTTCGCATTTATAATATTAAGTAGGATAAAGTGGCATAGCCATATCCTAAATTTGGTATTCATCCCATTTCATTCATTCATTCACGACACTGTTTGTTGTAGCCTATTAATTAACAGGAAACATGCACTGTAATACTTTTCAGCAAAATGACGACTGCTTTGCGCGAGCACAATTTATGGCTGCCACTATTTCAGTCCATGCCCCCATGATTCCGCTGACAATTTATATCACGACATTTTTTTCTTTATTCATTCACACAGCTAACACTTCTGCGGAAACCTCAAACCTTAAACAGCGTATAACAGAAAGGTGTGGTCAAATTTCAGTGTCCCAAATGTATTTTTTTCTTGATGATCTGTACCAAACTCAATCTGCCTAGCCTTTTCCCAACTATGTTGGAGTCGGTTTCCAGTCTAATCAGATGCAGCTGAATAACAGTATTTTACATGGAGCGACCGCCTGTCTGACCTCCACAACCCAGAAATTGGGTAATACGATACCCTTTGGTAAGACTGGTTGTCAGACTATCGGGCTTCTGACGACTCGTAACGACTGTCAAAGATCCACGAATGACAGCCGGGACCAACGGCTTAACGTGCTTTCCGATGCACGGAGGAGTCTTTGTATGTAAAGATGGTCACCCAACCACAGACCATGATCTGTACCACACTAAACCACGTTAAAACTGTATTATTCACGTATTTACAGCTAAAAGATACCTTCTTCAAAATTGTTCTCAAGAAGACATAATCCGGTATCGCAGCTGGCAAAGTGCCATTTACGTAAAAGATTAGCTTGCCAATAAGAATTTAGCACAGATTATTACGTGTTTTACGCTCAACTCATTCTCTTCTGTTAGTGTTTTTACCTGATATTTTGAGTACAGTACATACCTGGTACCTTATATGAATTAATCACATACGCTTATTTGCTAGATATAATATGCTACACGTGGAAACTCAAAAAAGGCTACGAATCTTAGTACTGAACGTTCGCCTTAATAAATTAATGCAGAGGGTAGCCAACCCATACTCTTGAAGCCTCGTGCAGACTGGCGTGACACGGCTCTAACAAAACAATTTCTAAGAAAACTTTACAGTAGAACAATTACTGCTGTCGCGTCGCGCCAGGCTGCACGAGGCTTAAAGGAGGTCAGTATTAGACGAAAAAGGAAGTGTCATGCGATTTTGTACCTTGTGAGCAACAACTGGAAACTATCACCTTGACCTGCCGTGCAGATTATTATGGTGAAGCATTATTATGATGATATCATATTTTCAATTGATCAAAGTATTAAAATGCTGACCTATGTTACAATTGCCTTTCCTATTATTTCGAAAAATCCTTTTACCTGCTGAAATAACGCAGTATTATCGTGGTTTCCTTGTCTCAAAGGAATTCTTAAAGACGTTGTTCAGTTTCCCTATAAAGGCACGTCAAAATAATATTCTCATTCCCCATACAGTACGGTCATATTCGGTCATGCGAGCCCAAGGGAATACCCCATAACTTCCCTTGTAAAAAAACCTTTAAAACGAAGATAAATTTATGGTATTTTTATGATATGACCAGTGCTTAATGTGTGAAACGGGCAAGCGGTTCTGATAAGCTCTATAAACGTCATGATGGCTGATGGTGGTTGAGGATAGGTGATAAAGTTGGCTGTTATTTTTGGTTATTTTAATAGGTAATGGCGAATATATTTATTTTATTTTCAGAAAACTTAAAGCATTTGAGTATGCAGTAATATTATCTAGAAGATGGACAGTTAGAAGTTTCCACTTATATATTTATAAAACTGAAACATCTGCATAAACAGCAAGAACCAAACATGTGAACACTCGAACTTAAAAAACAAAAATAAAATAAAAAATATAAATTTTGTAACTGAAAACATACCCGCCTGGCTTTGGGGTACCTACTGTAATTTTGACGTTTAAAAAGTGCTGATTCACAACCTTATTTGAATAAATGACTTTTGATTTTTCAAAGAAATTAATCTGATGACTAGGTACTAGTGATGTTGTCTAAAGAAGTGGTTATGGAATTTTGTTGCTGACTGTACTTACCATATAAGGGTATTAGCACATAACTTTAAGGTTTAACAATTTCATACTAAACTAAACTAGTTCAAGTCCTCCAAGGCTTAGCAGATTACCCTACTAAATACTTCAAACTATAGATTATTTCGGCACAGTCCAGTGGATTCAGCGTGTCGAGACAATGCAATTAATCAAGCGGCCAACAAACAATATAAATAGTATACAAACACGCTATTGTGGTCTGCCCTATAGTCGTGTCTGGAAAGACCATCAATTACTTTCTTTACGTCTAAATAAAGTATGGATTAGTAGAATAAAACTCTTTGTTTTTTTCCAACTGTAGGTAATAACAGGTGCTTATACCCTAATACCGGAAACCTACATGGTATAAGACGTATCGTTTTGCCAGCCAAACGTGAGTTCTGTGCCAAAATTGGTAAAACAGAACAGTTATGAAGTGTTTATTTTGGTGTGGGTAGATTGTATGTCTGTCTGTCACAAGCAGCAGTTGCTAAAATGATCGGTCTAAAGGTAATTATAATAACATAACTTGCTCTCGCGGTTCTAGAATTGAAATAGGGCGTAGGATTGGAGCCTAATTATAACCGAGAACTCTACAAAAAAAGCAAAAACAAAAATACAGTTTGAGTACAGTTTAAGTTGGCACTTGTTTTTTTTTTTAACCACAACGGGGTATATCTTGGCCTTAATCTCACCTGATGGTAAGTGATGATCAGGCCAAAGGTAGAAGCGAGCTTCACCTGGAATCCTCAACCACAGAGGAACTGGCTAACTGCCGTAACACAACAATGCTGCTAACATTTTTGCTACGGTGACAGACTTAGATAAAAATGGTGGTAGCTAGCCAGGCGGACTTAGAACAAACCCAACCAAACCGGGCAGAAAATTTTGTCCCCATTGGGAATCGAACCCGGGACCTCTAGCTCTAAGACAGGTGGTCTAACCACCTAGCCCACAGAGGTGGTTAGAAAAGACTTAAGAAAAGTCAAGAGGTGTCGAGGGACACCCACCCGGTTGGGACGAAGTTACTTTCGCTGTACATTATGTATTGATACAGAGCAATCTAGTATGATCTCAAGTTTCAAATGTCAAAAACTGTTGTCACTTTGGAATCTGACTTTTTCGGGCATAACGCTTTTTCCTTACGTGACGATTTCTACCAGTAAACTCGTACCGCAAACCGCGTTCGTAAATTTTCACAAGTGCCAAAAATATTAATGTGGAACTAGTGATACAAAATTCAACATTACCTAAGTTCCATTATTTTCAGATTCTTTTAAAATGGAACTAGTGATTAAAAAACCATCAGTAGTTCCATCATGGAACTGTTAATGGTACTAGTGGCAACGAAGAATAATTTATACGGTACTTATAACAAAAAAAACAATTGTCAAAAGTCTGTTCGTACCGGCTAATCTCCGAGACGGCTGGATCGATTTAGACAGGACTTTCACTGGCAATGAATCTGATGTTATACGGAGTAACTTACTTTTATTTTAGAAAAAGAATTAGGATCCACGTGGGCGAAGCCGCGGGCAGCTAGTTATTATATCATAAGTAGACCAGCTGACAGACCAATATTTAATTAGCTAATGCAATAATATTAATGAGCAGCTTATGGTATTAGTGCTACAACAATAGTTAATTTTGACACGATCTAATTGGGTTTACCGGGTAGGAATACAATAGCATTTATGTGATTAGGTAACTCTGTCTAAATCTATTGTTAGCAAGCAGTAAAGTGTTGTTTAGAATAGTATAGCCGACGTCATAATTCCCTTATCATTTTTGACAACAATTCCCAGTAAATTAAAACTTCCTATTTTGTTAAAGTTGTTTTAAGGCGGATTTCACCAACAAAACGCGATCAGCACATCTAGAACGCGTTCAAGAGCTGTCAGTGTCAATATTCCACAGAAAATAATGACTGACACTGAGGTTGTGGTTTATGTGCTGATCGCGTTCAATTGTTATTGGTGAAATTCGCCCTTAGTGCTTTAAATGATATTTAAATTGTAAATAAGTAAGTATATATTTGTTAATGACCGCACTGTCGAATTGGGTAAATACACCTGTAAGGATAGTTGTAAGGGAGATATAATTAAAAAAAATCAGTTGCTTATCCTGAGGGCACTTTTCTTCCCTACCGTTACCGCGCCACCCAGTCTACTCCTTGATTTGTAATGGCCTCTATAGCCCCATGAAACATGAAGCTCTAGGGGCTAGTACAAATCTTAGGGTTCATTCGATTTATCAAGTCTGTTAGTAGTTAAACCCATCCATACAACACTGACGACCGTGCCTACACACGACGAAAAAACCGTAGTTTTTCACGGCTACAAAAATGTGCAGTGGGTGTCGAAAATATAACTAAGGTATTATAATGTTTTCCCATTGTTTGTCTTATTTGTTTTAGTATATTTATGTGTATTTATATTGTATATATATATTTTTTTTTTTTTTTAAGTATCTTGTTGACGGGCCTACGCTGTCCTCTCATACCTATTCAAACTGTACATTTAAAGAATTGTAAAACCCATTTATTTTTAAGTAAATTTAATTTATTTGAGTAACCGTGGAGTTTCTTGCCAGCTCTTCTCCATAGGAAACGACCAATTGGAACCGTGCACCTAGATTCTGACGTTTCATAAGTGCCCATGTAGGTTTATGTGAAATAAAATATTTTTTTTTGATTTTGATTATAGTTAGGTGGATTGTTTGCATTTATAGTTTTTTTAATAGATATTATGGCCTTGCGTCGATTAAAGGTTGACTGGTAGAAGATGCATAAATGGCATTAAGTCCGCTTCTGTACATTTGTGTGCTTGTAGTATTAAATAAATAAATAATTAAGGAGAATGCATGACGTTCTGCGTTCTCTCCACTGTTAAAATAGAAATAGAAATCATTGCTGCAGCATTGTTGCTATTTCTTCTCTCGTATTGGACATGCTAAAGCTGTAAAGTATCCCTCTTTTCGAATAACCAGCCTCCTTTTTAAAGTAACTTTTTATGACTAAACCTCTAGCTATAAAAGAAAATTCCGACTGTTAAATATTTCTTACTGCCGAAAACCGAGTTCAGTGCGTACAGACAATCATATGAGTGCTCAAAACATACTTACGTAAATACCTACTTACGACCGTAACTACGCACGTATATGTGACGTCATAAGCTCATCCCCCGAGTACTTCCATACTAAGTAACACAGGTATCTTACCTGCCGTCTTGTCTGAATAAATTCCTCCTTCCATATTTTTTTATTACCCACAGCTGAAGTAAGGTAATAACATTTGATTTTATCGATGTCGAAAAAATTACCAAGATTTCTCATGTTTAATAGATAATATCGGAATGCCAGAAAACAGACGTTAAATGTGAAGTAATAACTGGATGGTTAGATGTTTTTCCAGAATCATTCCGGATAAGATTCTCATAATATCTTAATATCGTCTTGTAAGAGAGAAAATGTCAAATCGCTAACGCCTGATTGAATTGTAATAGCAAACTCACACTGCCGCGAAAGATGTCTCGCGTGCTTACACAGGGCACACACACAGACGTACTAATAATATTATATTTACTGGGTTTGATTACAGTTCAATGTCCTCTGAGAAATATTGATGTTATTATGTAACCGATCTCAATTGCTTTGGCTATGTTGTATAACGCTATAATTTTGGGGCATGTTGTTTAGATTGGTAATTTGTTGAGATAGGTACCTAAAAGTTTCATCAGCCTATAGTAGCAGTCGCTTGCCGAAAGCCTCGCCAATTGCTTTTCAGGGCGATCATAATCCACTTTCCGTCCATCAATGCACCGCAGCCCCGTAGCTTCATCATCTCAGCTAAGAAATGTCCACTGCCGGAATTAGACCGCCCCAAGCATTACCACAACCGACGACTGGTCTTGCGCTGCCCGCATCCAACGAATTCCTGCAATTACCAGTAGCTCATCGGTCCACTTTGTAGGAGACCAAACCATACACAGTTTGAATTTTTCGATACAGTTTAGGCCGTCCGCTGCGTTACGCGGGTGCACGGAGCCGGCACCCGAGCGGCTTGCTGTTTTCTATTATCATCCTTAGAGCAGCCCTGCGTGAGGCGGGTCCCGTCGCACGCGGCCCATAGAAAACAGCACGCCAAGCGGGCGCCCGCTCCGTGCACCCGCTTAACGCAGCGGACGGCTGATATGTCTATTTAGTTTATTAATTAATGACTGTTAAGCTCCACACACACACGCGGCGATTACGAGCCTACGAACAAAATTACGTGCTTAACTTAGGCGTTCCTTTTCATACAATTCCAGGCCCTTCTTACTGACATGTAATTAATTTACGAGAGAAAGATTTCTCGTGATATTCGGGCCCTGGGAACAGCGAGTGAGTGGATAATAGACTAAGTGCCTGTAATCGGTAAAAGTGGATTAATAATGGAAGTAATAGGGTCTTAGCTAAGTTTGAGCCTGTTGATAGTATTTTCGCAGAGCTGTAAAGCGTAAACTTTTATCTTACTCAGGGCGAATTTCACCAATAAAACTGAACGCGATCAGGACATCTAGAACGCGTTCTAGAGCTGTCAGTGTCAAATTTTCCATAACAATGATGAAACTGACAGCTCTTGAATGCGTTTTAGATGTGCTGATCGCGTTCAGTTTCATTGGTGAAATCCGCCCTTAGAGAATGGTACTTTTGAGATGGAGAAATGAAGAAAACATACCTACAGTATTATAGCGACTCTAGTACAAATTGGTAACATATGGACGGCGCATTCTCTTGACATCTAAAAATGTATAAACTATGTACTGTGTTGAGCAATCAATATTTTGAATTTGATACTGACAGCTCTTGAACGCAGTTTAATGAGCTGATCAGTGGTGATCATGTTCAGTTTCATTGGTGAAATTCGCCCCAAGTCACCATTCTAAGTTCGTTTATTTTCTGGCCCCATCCAGAAAGTGTGTCACGCAGCTTTCATTTACACCACATTTACCGTTAATGATGACATAATTTGACATAAAACGGTACTTAATCTTGTAGCAATAAAACCCACATTCCAATGGCAATCTGTTTTCTTAATGTAATTGAATGTTTGTCATGCTTAAGAACTAAAATTAGGCATAAAAATGTTTGGGATTCTTTCTGTATAATTTCCCGGTTTTGGCTGAAATATTGGGTTCAATTATGACGAAATATGATGGTTGATATTATCGTCCGAGACCTTGGGCTATGAATAAGACTCTCGCAATAAGTTAGTAGGTATTATTTTATTGTTTTAATGGGATTTCCTAGGTTTTGTAAGCAATAAAGCTCTGAAGAATTAATTACTGCTATTATTTGGTAGACTTAGATTAAATTGCTCAGCGATGGGCTACTTTTACGGTCCACTGCTAAGCAAGTAATGGTTTATTGTTATTATTAAAGCTTTGAATTCTACTGGGCAGCTGACTTAATTACAAAAATAGAGTAAGTTTTTTGTAAAAAATATCTATTCGACAATGTGAATTTAATCAAAAAGTTATTCCGATACCGGGAATCGAACCCGAGCCTCCTGGGTGAGAGCCAGGTATCCTAGCCACTAGACCATATCGGATATTGTTGAACGCAACGAAATGTGTGTACAATCTTAAGAATTTTCTTACATATTGATTTGTACCGAATATAACTGGGACTAAAAACCTTTATAAATTACTATACCGGTATCGATGATCTTGGTTACTTCTACGACTAAGGTGACCGCTATCTGGGTAACCCAAGAAGAAGAAACATGTTACCTCTTTTAGGTTACCGTTTTAATACCGGTTATACATAGACAGGCGATGCGCGCCCTTTGACTAATACCTACGACACGTGTAAGATAGAGCTAATTTTTATTTCGGTACTTAAGAGCCCACCCAACCTCAGGTTTTTATCTCGCTCGCACCATACTACTCGCGGACTGAGTGCGAGCGAAACGGAGGCGGCAACAAATCGGCAAAAATTTAGGTAATTGCTTTTTACGGCGAAAATAATGGTATGTAATTTAAAAATATAGTCGCTGCTTTATAGTTAGTTCAGTTAGTGTGCAGAGTTTCATGATCTAATTTGAAGTATTTTTTGTATAGCAGCGGATAAACCGCTGCTATTTAAAATATATGTTCGGTTTGGAGGTAACTTTGGTTTTTTTTTCTATCGAGAAATTTTTATGAAATCGTGTTTTCGGCTAACATAGTCGCTAACATTACCTAATCCTCAACTTTAAAATATATTTATTTCAAAATTAATGCTGCAGTAGTTCCGAAATAACAATCTACGATCCTATGTTGATTGAAATAAATAAATAACGGCGGATCTTGCTAAGCAATTTGACGACTTATAGGCCCTTAAGTTTGGAATTACGTGCATATTCCCTAATCAAACATAATATCATTTTTCAAAACGCCTTTTGGCTGTGTATGTACGAAGCATTATGTACTATTTAATTAAATCTACGCTTCGTATGACCTCTACAACCTTAATAATAATTAAGTACCTTAAAACTAATATTCATAAAGCAGTAATTCCAACAAAATGAATATTACTTATTACTGTTTAAGCAAGGCAAACAAGTCATATATAATTCTCTATCACATATTTGCCTAAACCGTAGCCAAGTAATAACTAGGATTACCTGTAAACCTAGGCATTTGGAAAGCGATATAGGCTATAAATGTTCAAACAAATATGTTTTATGACAATTTTTATGGCTTTTTGTTTTAATAACTATGATATTTTCAGGTAATGGTCAGGTGTATAAATAGGATTGCTTTGATATCGTACTTATGAGTGAGTTAGCAATGGTAGGTTTTTATTACTTTCAATTTTTATCTATATTATTAATAACGCCTAAAGAGTTTGTTTGTTTGTTTGTTTTGAACGCGCTATTCTCAGAAACTACTCGTCGGATTTTATAAATTATTTTTGCTTTTTATAGCCTAATTCTTGAGCAAGCTATTTAACGTCACGCTACAGCCCTTAGGAGCCGAGCAAAAAGAAAAAAAAGTCAGAAAGAACGCTAAGCGAAAACGAAGTAATAGCGCGGGCGGGCGATGCGATACGATGAGATGAATCGGAACAACAACAAATGTCACTCAGATGAAGTCGCGGGCAGAGGTTAGTGATTTAAATAAAACACTTAAGTCAGACAGATATGAAAATTAAAATCATTGTGGATGATTTCTGTCTCCAACGAAGAGTTTCACTGTTTATTCCTAAGTTCTTTACCCTAATTGCGTAATACCCGATCAATCACAATCTGAATCGTTTTGAAACAGATAGCTAATCCATTGCTTCATAACTTCCAAAAAAAAATCTTCTCAGCAACGTAAATAACGCAATGAATGTTGTTGAACGGTCAAAGTGAAATATTAGTCTTAATCGATTACGAAAATGTGTTAAGCAATTTTATTAGATAGCGGATCATGAAATAATTGCCATTTAATCAGGCTGTTTTATATTTTTGAATAAAAGGCAAAATAAACAAATATCTGCGATATACGCAGTCGTTTTGAAAAGCCTACCAAGGCCCGCTTTCGCCAATATTTAATCAATCGATTACTTCATTACACAGACATCTCTCAAAACTGGGTAAAAAAAACAAGTGAATGTTTGAAGATTCAATGCAAATTGATCCACAAAAACCTTTTCACCTTTTTCGGCGCAAATGCTCTCCTAGCTAATGTAGAAATAATCATTTTTTGATACTGAAAAAAAAACGCTGCCGAACAAAGGTGCTTCTATAATTTAAATTGAAAATTATTTATACATTTTTTATCCGTAAGGTATTTAAATATCAATCAAATAAAAACTTGGTTCTCCACGTAAATTATGAAAATTTAATCAATTATTGAGGTTGAAAAACTGTTTAATTTTGATATTTGAGTGTGGTTAATTACTTTTTATTGCGAACTATAGTCAAGTCAGAACTTAAGAGAGCGTAATTCTGAAAACCAATAAAATCGTTAATTATTTTTCTGCTGATCCAAAAATTTATTCCGATACCGGGAATCGAACCCGAGCCTCCTGGGTGAGAGCCAGGTATCCTAGCCACTAGACCATATCGGATGTTGTATGAAATTCTGAATCAGTGTATGTTTATCGGTTTTTATATATGTACCAATATTAGGTACCTATAAATATCTGTCCTTTTTAGCTTTGTTTGTGTTCTTAGCTGCCACGGCTTATTTTAATTTTTGAATTGTTTCTATATTTTTATTACGGACGCTTTTAACGTGCACGTCTTTTTACATTGTTCTCACATGTATAATTTCATCATGAATGATGTAACAAATATTTTGTAACATATATTTTGATTTAAAAGAGTGTCCGTAGAGTTTCTTGCCCGTTCTTCTCCATAGGAACCTACTACGCTTTGGATTGGGCAACTAGCTTCATTTTTCTGACTGACCAAACCCTTGAAAATTCGAAAGTGCCTGTAAGTGGTTTATTTGAAATAAATGCTTTGAGTTTTAGTTTTAGCTTTGAGTTTGTTTTAAAATCTAAAATGGTACATGTGGTGGTAGCCTGAAAGTAGTTGTTGCACTTATACAGGGTGAAATTTAATTCATGGGCATCTTCTTAAGGGGTCATTGTACTCATCATTATGAACAACTTTCACTATGAGACCAACCCTGAAATCGCATCACACATTTCGACCACATAAGCGAACATAAATGTAGGGAATAGCTGTTTTTTTTCGCGATTTCAGGGTTGATCCCATAATGAAAGTTGTTCATAATGATGACTTTAATGACCTCTTAAAAGGATGCCCATAAATTCAACTTCACCTTGTATTAGTGCGCATACAATTTGTAATTGGATTAAGGAATTTATTCTAAACTAACTTTCGCCCCAGGCTTCGCCCGCATACAGGACAGAAATTGTCCCACTGGGACAGAATTGTGTTGGTGTTAATCCAGTTTTTAAACTATCTGTGCGCCAAATTTCATCCAAATCTGTTCAGCCGTTTTTGCGTGAAAGAGTAACAAACATCTATCCTCACAAACTTTCGCGTTTATAGTATTAGTAGTCGTCGGTATTATTGCAGCTAGTAATAAATAAATAATAAGTACCTATATAATCCTAATAATTTATATAATACTTATCTAATAAATAATAACCTTCATGAAAGTTACCAAGCTTAGGGCTGAAACGATGAAGTAGCGACAGCTTTTTGTTGATACATTTCACACATCCGATATGGTCTAGTGGCTAGGATACCTGGCTCTCACCCAGGAGGCTCGGGTTCGATTCCCGGTATCGGAAATTTACTTTTTGGAGCCGAACCTTTTTAGAGTCATTTTCAATTTATTAAGTACTTAGCTCTCTACTCCATTTTTTTTAAAATCATTTTTCAGTTTAAAATTTTAAATACCTATCTAACATTGACGATTAATCATATTTTAGGAATATTGAAAAATCACCTTCAGATTTCATTCAATTTAATTCAACAGCATCTCGATTTATGTTTACTCTTCAAATATTTCAATTAAGTAAATTAAAATATCCAAAGAGAACCTATTAGGGGCCTAAATCTCATTTTACCCATCGTTATGTAAAACTTTTAATATGGGACCAAACTTGAAATCGCGAAAATAAAATCAGCTGCTACATTTTGTCAAGTTATGCAAACCTAAATGTATACAGGGTGGCAAGGACATCGACGCGAAAACGGTTACCAAGTTTTCAGTACATCATTCTGAGAATCCCCCTACATAGAAATTTTTCATCAGTTATTGAAAAAATCTGCTGTTGCATACATTTTGACTGTGTAGGTATTGCAATAATGTAGGAAACTGCAGATTTTTGTTTTAATAACCGATGAAAAATTTAGGGGCGCTCAGAATGATGTACTAAATACCTGGTAAAAGTTTTCGCGTCGATGTCCCTTGCCACCCTGTATAACAGTTAATTTATAATAACACTTATTACAACCTAATATTCCATCATTATATTCTTTAAATATCCAATCTGCCTAGTCTTTTCCCAACTATATTGGGGTCGGCTTCCAGTGTAACCGGATGCCGATGAATACCATTATTTTACATGGATCGACTGCCTATCTGACCTCCACAACCCAGTTACTGGGTAATACGATACCCCTGGTTAATAATTGTTGTCAGATATTCGGACTTCTGACGACCCGTAACGACTGTCAAAAATCCACGAATGACAGCCGGGACAAACAGCTTGACGTGCTTTCAGAGGCACTATTACCTACAACATAATATTGCATAATATTATATTATATTGCATAATTAAAAATATCGCATTTTAATATTCTTTATTCTATCTCACATAACACTGTATGAAACGGCAACGCGCCCCATCTGCGTTCAGACTAAACTTTAGCTTTAATTAACTTTACAATGATTAATCACCCCGTTAACTATTCAAAATTAACGTCGGTTAAACAAATTGCTTATGTTAGTCTAGAGTCTGTACTATGACTATTTGGTAAGTTTATCGTAATCTGTATTTTAGTTTGTCAGTGTCTTACAATGGATTACATAACTTATGACTTGTCTTCAGCACTTCTTTTAATATTTAGTTAAAACGTGGACAATGATGTGGGTTACATTTTTGTTAATCTTAGTTTAATTATTTCTCTTTATTTTGTAGCATGTAACTGTTTTTGTCCCTAATAAATAACGACATTAAGCTTGTAATTCCTGAAGGTTTAGGCAGAAGTGTATCTATACACCTACGTTTCCATGTAATAGCTCTAGTAGATAGATAAAATAAGGGTTAAAAATAAAATATTTAAATTGGGCAGAATCCTTTGGAAAATAAATGAATAAGGAAGCAAAGTTATTAGTATCATTAGCGTAGAAAAAACAAAACGCAGCTTACAGCCATTTCTCGTGAATACCTCCACATCAGTCCATCACAAATCGGATCAACTGTATGGACGGGGTCACCATGATGGCTTATAATTGTGGGACACTTTTAAATGAAGAAACTGAAAATATACAAAAATATTAAATAATAGTTTATTTTAATGATGACCTAGAAATAGTAATGTGAGGTCAGTCATTTTTTTTATATCAAAAGGTAGACTTTTTATTTTACACTACTATTGATGGGGATTTGTGGATAAGACAAAGCCCCATTGATGGGGATTGTCAACCCAAAATATCAAAGTAAAGAATTCCTGATAAATAAATTATTTGGCTAGTTGAGAGCAGAAGTAATCCAAGTGACCTTTTGTGACTTTTGAATTATTCATCAAAACGCGTTTTTATTGATTATAAGAGTATTTTATTTATTTATTTATCTCACTACCTTACCCACTCAATACCTTACCCAGAGTCCTTACCGAAAGCGACGTTGGTGAGGACGCGATCGCCGAACTCGTTATGAATATGACGTATATGGCCATCAATGAAGTCCCTTTTGTAGGTCAAAATGGCTGAACGGATTGGGATGAAATTTGGCACATGGGTAGACGAAAACCTGGAGAAGGACATTTTCATCCTGGATTGCAGACGAAGTCGCAGCCAAAAGTATGCCATAAACGCTACATAAAATTCCTTATACCTACCACAAAATAATATTACTACATTATTTAGATAAGATAATACAAAACCCCTATTAGCTTATTATTTACGACCTACAACATAAATCTAACTAATATTAGATAAGATTAATGTTGACTGTGAACTTAATGCCTCAGAGAACTGAGTTTGTATTCATAAAATTGTCTTTAGCTAATATATTTTATAATAAGGTTAGTGGGACAAAGAAAGATGTAATGAAATTGTTTGTTCTGTAAATAGGATATCGGAATCACTTTTACACGTCATTATTATTAAAAATATATTAAATCTAGGCTAGATGAGGTCGGATTTGCCTATCTGACTATTATACTCTGAGAGGAAAGGCCGAAACAAACTCAGAGGTCACAGTCTCTTTCAAAGTTCAAACATAATCAGGTCAGGACCATGTAGATTAGTGTCTTGAAATGGTATTCACGAAAGAACTGCACAGGTTTGAGTGGACCTGTCCAGTCAGTGCAAGCATTTGTCAGTAATCGTGGAGCTCAACTCGGAACTTATGGAGCTCAGCAACTCGACGAACAATACCAAAGAAAGGACATTTGAGTAGGCCGCATAAAATACTCCAACTGCCAGACCATCATTAAGACTAACTAAAATGAACAAAAAAAAAACAAAATCAAAAAGATCCACATAATCTCACATCTACATACATATTAAAATAAAGCTGAAGAGGTTCGAAAGTCTGTACATGGAAGATATTCGAAAAAAAGTTATCTGGGGATACTTAGAATCGTTATCAGAACACGTTCTAACAGTTTTTTGATTTTTTTTTCTGTTTATCTGTTTGTCTGTTTAATTGTTACCTTGGTATCCTGGATCAAGGCACTGAGGAGTCTCGGTGTGTAAAGATGGTCACCCATCCACGCATCAACCACGGCAAGCGTAGCTTAACCTGACGGCTCGACCCGTGCGGCTGTTATTACTAAGCCACGCGCTCCTCAACATAAATATGGAACGTCATTCCACAAAAACAACCAAGTTGAATCTACATTTCAAAATAAACATTCAGATCTTAATGAACTAGTAACGGAACCGGGTTGCTGGCCGGCAACCTGCCAACTGCGCTAATTAGCCTGAATTAATTATACGACCTTTTTCTCTTCAGTGCCAATTGTTGGCTCTATTATACTTTAACTGGCTTCAGCTGAGTTCAGCTATTGATTTTAAACCTTTCGTTGATTGCCAATTGATTGATTGTAATGTGCCTATGGTACTAGGAGCACAGAGTTATAATAGATCTGTATCGTTTTCGGTAAATGTTTCCAATAGTTGAGTTTTGAATTTCGTAGAATTTAATATCTTTTATCAATATAGAATAATAAATACGTTGCTTTACACATTGTCGAAATTACAAACGGTAGGGAGGTAGTTATAAGGTTTAAATTGTGAAACTGAAAAACCAATAAAACGAATTGATATTATGTAAAGATTTCTTGTTAGATAAGTATTGTTAAGCTGTAACTTTGCAAAAGGTTATGTTGTTGTTATGTTAACTCATTTGTTGTGAAAGCTATTAAAAAACTTGCCTCACAGTATTAAAAAAATTGCCCAGAAAGTAATAATCTTTCTCGCTCTCTTTTACTGTGTAATAAAGGTACTATACAAAAAAGTAAAACTAGTAAAAAAAATATATATATTACTAAAGCACAAAAATTCAATGAAACATTTAAAAAAATTATTCCGATACCGGGAATCGAACCCGAGCCTCCTGGGTGAGAGCCAGGTATCCTAGCCACTAGACCATATCGGATATCGTCAACAATGCTGAAATTGTCCAATAATACAAATGAATTTTGACCTTCAGAGTAATAATAATTGTGTTATAAGTAAAGTTTTACATATTTTCTAAAAATAGTTTATTTATCAAGTTTAAATGAATGATACATAATTATTCATTCATAATACCAAACAAGAACGCTATGAAAATACAGTTTTACTAGTACCTACTCAAAGCTAATCAAAATGCTTATGCTAATCAATATTTACTTTAGACACATTAAACATTAATCTTACTAAAATCTAAAACACTAGGTAAATAGAAATATCGGGTTTCTCGTTTTATTTACCTACCTACATTTGAACCAAGCAATTAAAATCTTATCAAAATATTGTTTCGAAGCTTTAACAGGTTACCCAATATTTACTACATTTAGCACGTTCTACTTGGTTACTATATTTAGCATATTCTCTGAATCATATTTATCACTAAATAGTTTAGTTCGTCCATAGGTAAGAACCTACATAGTTATTACAATTTTAGTGCCTACGTAAGCAGCTATTTATTCTTAATTAATTAGAAACTTTTGCTGTGATTTGATTTGATCTCTAAGGCTTTCTTTTTCCTCTGTTAGTAACATCCAAAAAGGCTCTATTTTATTTTGTATCCTTAAATATTGTTATTAAATTATTTAATTGTTATTATTTTTTTAGGACATTATTCCTCAACAAACTGCCACACTTAAATTCACATTTTATCAAAAAAATCTTATATACAGCCTGTCCACCTTTCCACAAAACTCATGGTTACCTCCACCAAATCGCTGAGTGTGCGTAATAGGTGCCCGATCGAAGCTTCCAATGATATTACTTCACAATCTGCCAGTCAACGGCACATTTTATTTAAAAAAAGTCTTGCACATTGCTCGCAGACAGATGACCGATAGGGGCGTTTTGTAGTGTAGACCGCTTACCGGAAGGCGTAGTGTTGGAAGGCTTCCCTCAAGGTAGACCGATGACCTAAGAAGGCCGTAGGGATCCGCTGGATGCGTGAAGCAGCGATGTGGCGACGCTTGGGGGAGGCCTTTATCTAGCTGGATTTATTTCGGCTGAAATAATGATGATGTAAAATATCTTTTATCCCGCACAGTCCCTCTTTTCGCTTAAATCATGGTAACCTGTACCAAATCGCTGAGTGTGCGTAATAGGTGCCCGATCGAAGCGGATTATCCTGCAAAAGCGTCCATGACTAATGATCAGATTTAATATTGCTTTGAAAGCGTTCCCGGGCAAGCCCGTGTTTCAAACTAGTCGCCACGTTACGTTGGTACGGTCAGGTTGAAAATTTTTGTTTTAAAATACATAATTATCTAAGTAGAAACACCTTTGTGAAATATTGACTTCTTAAGCCAGGTTTTGAGAAGTGAATCGGTAAATCCAGGAAATTATTTGCAGATTTTTTTTAATGTCACAATAGG
The DNA here is from genome assembly GCA_914767815.1 of Eupsilia transversa. Lineage (NCBI taxonomy): Eukaryota > Metazoa > Arthropoda > Insecta > Lepidoptera > Noctuidae > Eupsilia > Eupsilia transversa. The sequence goes on from OU611889.1 coordinate 2,715,189, forward strand.
CTTAATTAAGAATGAAAATAACTTTACAATTAAAAATGAAACAAACCGTATGATTTACCTACTGTTTAAAATACACTAGTACAACATTTTTAGTAACTTCAATACCGAATAAAATAAATTACGGTGCGCTCATAGAAACAAAAAAAAATCGCGTTGGTATACAATGTTGCTATTACCAAAAAAAAATTACAATATTGCGCAATTTAGTTGCCCATGTCAGAGCAATTTTAGAAAAGGTTGTAACCTTACTCAAACATAAACTCACGCCTTTTTCCCTGGGGGTAGGCAGAAACTACAGAACGCTAAGTTAGCTAAGTTTCTCTAAATGTCGTATCTTATTCTTCATTTCAATTTTTTGTCCTTTAAAAATGTATTAACTTTTTCCAAATTTATTCATATTTTTACTTTGTTAGCTTAGTTTTTAACTATATTTGTGCATGCTGTGGTCTCCTATAAGTGAAGGAGCACTCCTACTGAATACCTGATGTTGTCCTTTAATTATGTGTGATGTATTGCGTACATCTTTTGTTGGAGATCCTAAATAAATAAATAAACGCCAACTGCTACGATGCAATTGTACAATATTGCTAACAACGTTTTACTACTGCACGCTTAGCATGTCCACTATTAGAAACGGGTTTTTTCGACGGAATAATAGATAAAATGACAGATTCAGAATAGCAATGTCAAAATCAGTGTGCTGGAGTTTTAATAATGTTTGTAGTGACATGAGGCACCAACGCGTCACACCGTGTCCCACTCACTTTTCCCTACATATAATTATAATTATATTTAATAATACCTATACTTTAATGAAAATTCCATTACAGTATCATGTCGCTACTCTATGTAATATCTACATAGGTATTTAACGTCCTCAGAGAATTTGAAAGTAATTACGTTTAATAATAATGATATTAAAGGTATAACAATGCAATTCTCTTTGAAGATAATTTGATATGAGCAGAGTGATGTTACTAACTTTAATTTTAGAAAAGTTAAATAGTAACTCTATTTAACTTTAGTACCTAACTGTATTAAAAAATTGGTTAATTTTCGTTCATTTTTTATTGCATTATGACCTCTATAAGTTATTTTAACTTCGATACTGTGGACCTTCAAATCATCTCGTATTAGCTCGAGTTTTAAACGTCTCATTTCAAATAATAGATACAGACATATAATATATACCTACATAAACTCACGCCCATGGGGGTAGGCAGAAACTACAGAACGCGTCTTGCTACGATCCTGACATACTCCTTTTGCTTCGCTTACGCTCATATATCTGGTCATACACGTACGCCTGTTGCGAGTACTACGCACCTGACCTTTCTGAAGAACATCATCAATATGGTCCAATTAACCATTCGTATTTCTCGGGCTTGCTTTCAAAAAACCTGCTATTCTCGTAACACGAGAAATGAAGCCTTGAAAAATCACAATCACGTTAAGTCTAAAACTTACTGTTAGCCTTTCACATCCCACTGTCTAAAGAACTTTTTTTATTTACCAGCTACCTCGCTGTGTGACTGCAAGCATAACTATAATGTTCCTACTGCTGGACAAGCTCGTGGCTAAGTAATAACAGCCGCATGGGTCGATCCATCAGGTTAAGCTGCTCTTGCCGGGGTTGGGCCGTGGATGGGTGACCATCTGTACATACCGAGACTCCTCCATTCTTCGGAAAGCACCTTAAGCCGTTGGTCCCGGCAGTCATTCGTGGATCTTTGACAGTCGTTACGAGTCGTCAGAAGCCCGAAAGTGTGACAACCCGTCTTACCGAGGGGTATCGTATTACCCAGTTACTGGGTTGTGGAGGTCAGATAGCGAGTCGCTCCATTTAAAATACTGGTATTCAGCTCCATCCGGTTAGAATGGAAGCCGACCTCAACATTATTGGGAAAAGGCTAGGCAGAGAGAGAATGTTCCTACTGCTAGGACAACTCTCTGGCCTCCTCTCTGTGAGAGGGAATGGACCGTAATCCACTACGCGGGTCCAGTGTGGGTTGGTGGATATCTTCAAATTTTTAGTTCTAGGACATGCCGGTTTCCTCACGATGTTTTCCTTAACAGTTTTGAGAGCAGTGGTGATGAAATAATTTACACAAAGTAAAGTCAAAGTCAGTAAAGAAGGAAGAGTCTGAATCAGAAGATGAGGACATGGGCTTCGGTCTGTTTGACTAAATACACTTCGCAGTTTGCGCGGCGCTGGTCGTTATTCCATTTTCTATGGTATAAGCGTAAAATATCAGCATTTATGTTTCTATGAAATATATTGCTAATAAACGTTAATAAAAAAAAGTGCCTGCCGGGGTTCGAACCTACGATCTACAACTCGAAAGTCGCGGCGGTTTCTATTAGGCCACCAATGTTCCTGTTTTGCAAACCGTACCTAAATAATATAGGTACATGTAGGAAATTGATTTGTGATTGCACACCGCGGTAATCTATGTTTGAAACCATTGATAGGAACTGGACGTGGGAATGTTCGGTGCATGCCAATTACTGTTTGCTGTCAATATGCTGTGGTAAGCAGCTTATCAACGCAGTAGTTAAATAGGGTTAGGTAAATGATGGGAAATATTTCATTAGATCGTTGAACAATTTACATTCATAGGTACATACATATATAAAGTCACGCCTTCTTCCCATGTGGGTAGGCAGAAACTACAGAACGCCACCTGCTGCGATCCTTACAAATGCGTCGTTTACTTTTCTAAGTGACACTCAATTGAACAATTTAACTCTAGAAAAATTTGAAGAAGTAAGCTATGTTGGCACTTATACATTCCGCCAGTTTTTTAATTATGCTAAGCTGTGAAAAGGCTAAGTGGATGACGGTATCTATAAAAAGCTAGGAAGGTAAGACACAAGATTATCTTTTCTTGGCTTCGTAGTTAAGAAAAGCTTTGACGAAGCATAGGACTCCAAGTTGCTACTGAAAATTGCCAAGCAGAATACCCAAATAAAAGTTAGTCCGATAATGGACCAACCAAGCACATATTTCAGTACCTACAAAGCATACTTTAATGCAGAAACTGCCAACTTCCATACCACTAACCACTTGCAAAACAAAAAGCTATTCCACGGAGCGATGAGCATGAAAAATATTACATTACGCAAAAAATAAATACATCTAGAAGCTAAACTAAAAATAATGTGCAGCGAATAGATATTTACCGCCGTCCTCCGCTCCCGGTCCGGTTTGTTCTGCTTTTATCCGGTTATATCCGGCTCAATCTGGTTGGGGAATTAAAGTATAACATAGGGTACCAGTTGCTTCTCATACTGAGACTGAGCTTGGATTTAGGAGACAGGGTATTGTTGCAAGTTGTGTGGTGTGTTGTGTTATTATTGTTATGTTGCAAGTGAATATAGGTAACGTAAATTCTTGGGAAACGTTGAGCATCTTTGAAATAATGGTTTATCGCAAACCTTTTCAGTAATAAATGGTATTAGACTATGAAAACGCCATTATCTATAGAAAATTTTATGTCTCAGGATCTAAAACTACATTTAGCCGTTCTCCAAAGACTGTAGGCAACACAATAAATTGTCAAAGGGTTGTAACCAGGGGCCTAAGTCTACTAATTTATGAACGTTACAATGGTCTCTCAATGGTGAGTTTTTGACAGATTTGCCATACAAAAACTGTCAAAAACTAACAATTGAGAGACCAGTGTAACGTTTATAGATTAGTAGACTTAGGCACCTGAACATACGAGTTACCCTCCCCATATCAAAATACAAAAATATTTTAACCAGCAATGTTTCTTCCCTCCACCATCTAGTCAACAAAATGAGAAATAATATTTATTGCATGAGGAGCATGAGGTCCTGGGTTCGATTCCCGGGTGAAAGCGGCAAAGTGTTATTTGGTTTTTCCATCTGGATTAGCTCAGTAGCAGCCCGGAGTCTGGATTTGTACCCGGTTGATGGCAATAGGCTCGCCCTCTATTACATGGGACTAAAACATAACTGGCGAAATGTGGGTGTACCATAGGTAGGTACCTAACTCTTCGGAGAATACAGGCGCGACGTTATGCTACACATCCTCAGGATGACGATTGACTTGTCGCGAACCCGAACGAGACGTGTTGCCACGCCAAGCACTGGACGCAAAGTGAGCCACACCACCCAACAGGGTTTTTTATGACTCTTTAGGAATAGTTAAGCGGAAAAGGTTACATAAATCTACGTCTATTGTATTTTATAATGTATTTCCGCCAAGTCACGCCTGAATCAATTAACTATAATAAAATTACCATTATCAGACCTACAATATTACCATTATCAAAATACTTAAACCATTGTTAGCAATATTTTTTTGCTAGAGTGGATTCTGTCCGAATGAGTAAAACATGTAGGTATTTAAATGATTAACTTTAATTCTGGGGTACTTGAGCTCACTTTTCTTAGTAACTACGCCCACGATGGTATTCCAAATTGACGAAGATTCGGGCTCTTCACTAATCTCTTCACTACGATAAGTGAATCTTAAAAAGAAATCTTCGAAAATCGTAAACAGCTGGACATTTTCCTTTTATCCGGTCCGGTTTTATTCCAGTCTTATCCGCCTACATCCGGTTTGCTAAAGTTTTATAAGAAGCTATCTATAGTGAAAGGATGAAACTGTCAAGCAGAGTGCGTCCCTAATCCCGGCTTAAGGGACTCTGCAAGTCATCAGTTATCATGGCGACCCTCTTTTGAAATGTTAAATAAGGTTTTTATATAAAAATATATAAAGGACACAACCTTTATGCTAATGTATTTTTGGGTTTTTGAATATTAGTCGCCGGCACGAATATGCTTCATCACACAGATTACCGGGATCTGAAAATAGGGTTATTACTACACTCTGCTCATGTATATACCCACAGTATACACAAAAAACTTTTTTATGCTTATTTTGCATTCTAACGTTTTCCAAATAATAATGTTTATGGTACTTACTAACTTAGGTATAAGTTGTTGTTTATGTACATTTCATTTTAATTCTGACTATAAATAGGTAGTTTAAAATATTATAAAAGAAAGTCCCTCCGCTGTGTCTGTTTGTCTGAACGCGATAAACTCAAAAATTACCGAACGGATTTTCATATGGTTTTCACCAATTGACGGAGTGATTCATGGAGAAGGTTATAGGCTGTTTAACATCACACAACGACAATGATAAGCCGAGCAAAAAGATAAAAAGTCAGCGTAGACGGGTGATGCGACGCGGTGGGCCAGGGTAATTTTTTATAAAAAAAAAAATTACAGAAAAAAATTATATTAAATTTTTTGACTGCCTCATTGGCCTAGGGGTTGCAAGCGCTACTGTTGAGCATGAGGTCCTGGGTTCGATTCCCAGGTCGGGCGAAGTGTAATTGGGTTTTCTATCTGGAATTTCTCAGTGGGATTTGTGCCCGGTTGATGGCAATAGGCTCGCCCCCTATTAAATGGGACGTAAACATAACTGGCGAAATGCGAGCGTACTACCTATAAGTACACCTCTGCCCAACCTTTCGGGGAAACAAGTACTCGTAATGTTATCATTTCATTTAATACATTTTAATCTATGTTTATCCTATACTAACGAATACAACAACCATCGTATGTTACAAAAAAATCCCTAGTGACTGCTGCTGCAGATATATCCCTGTATATCCAAATATTTTCCCCACCATGTTTTATTGTTTCCCCAACCAATATATCACAGAACCGCAGCGGACAACCATTATATATATCTGGAGTTAGCGCCTCGTCTAACTGGCGTTTGTTACTGTTATTCGTTTTAACTGGGAGGTCTAATTTTTATGCAATTCTTTGTGAAGGATTTTGTTGTAAATCTCGCCGAATTTTGCTGTAATTAATGGTCGTAGAGAAAAAACAGCAAAATACATACATACATAAACTCACGCCTTTTTCCCATGGGGGTAGGCAGAAACTACAGAACGCCACCTGCTACGATCCCTACAAACTCCTTTTGCCTCGTTAACGTTCATACAAAACAGCAAAATAAGCAAAACAGCAACTTATATTAATATCGCACAGAAAGACTAGAACAAGGAATCGGTCAGTAATATCATTTGATATTTTTGCTATACTGTGTGCAGACGGCCAATGTTTTGACATCAGAATATCTCATAAGCTGTAATAACTAGCTTTTGCCCACGGTTTCACCCGCATCAGTATCGGTCCCACACCTCGTAGCAATTACTGTTTTTTTATAATATTCAATGCAGAGTTTTGACTTCGTTACTAGATATTTTATATAAATAATACTGGCCAGTCCTACTGCAAGGCAAAAGTCAAAATATTTGCCAGTCAAATTATCAGCCCGATCGTAAATGAGCTGACTACCCAAAGTACGCTGAACATAAAAATTTAAACGTGAAGGTTAGTTTATTTTCATACTTTTCCTGTTCATTTCATCTCTTAAGGTGAATGCTCCGAGGTAGCCCGCGAAATTCAAATTTTCTTACGTTTTTTGCAATTTGCAGGTCAGTGTCAGGTTGTATGTTGATTATAATATGATTCACGACCGTAACAAATATGGATTTACAGAATTATAATCATTAGAATCAGCAATACAACTCCTTAACTTAGAATAATCTTTAAATGTCATGATTTCATGAAATAGTCATTCAATAGGATTATATGAACTTAGAGTGTTGTATTGATGATTTTTATGACTATAATTCTATAAATAAATATCTGATGCGGTCGCGGATCATATTTAGATCAACATACGACCTGATACTGACATGTAAATGGCAAAAAACTTAAGAAAATTTAAATTTCGCGCGCTACCTTGGAGCATTCACCTTACTACCCTTACTTTAAGACGCCCTAAAAGTTACTAGTGGAAGGATCCTCTGAATGTAATGTATCCATCAAAGTAAAGCTGTATTTTGTTTGTAGTAAAGTTTTACCTTCTATCCTCCTCTATACCTTCCTGTTGTTACTTGTAACTCCTGTAAGCAAGTCACGTAACTGTCATTGATCTTGAATTTCCTCGGAACGTCTTAACGAGGCATAGATTGTGTGCCCTGAGATTCTGAGGCTGGGTATTGTATGCAAATGTTAAAGGTGACACAGTTACTGAGGGTAACTGGATTGGATAACTTGGTTTATTATGTTGGTATATGTGTTCGTGATTGTGGATCTCGTGGCTAAGTAATAACAGTCGCACGGGTCGATCCATCAGGTTAAGCTGCGCTTGCCGGGGTTGTTGGTCCGTGGATGGGTGACCAACTTTACATACCGAGACTCCTCCGTGCTTTGGAAAGCACGTTAAGCCGTTGGTCCCGGCTGTCATTCGTGGATCTTTGACAGTCGTTGGAATAGAATAGAATAGAATAGTTACTGGGTTGTGGCGGTCAGATAGGCAGTCGCTCCATGTAAAATACTGGTATTCAGCTGCATCCGGTAAGACTGGAAGCCGACCCCAACATAGTTGGGAAAAGGCTAGGCAGATTGATGTGTTCGTGATTAGACATAGTTCACTTTCAGTGTAGATGGAAGGACATAATATATAAGAACGGCTTTGAGATATTGATTTTACACTGATATACTAGGTTTGCAGGAGCTCGTGGCTAACTAACATACCGAGACTCCTCCGTGCCTGGGAAAGCACGTTAAGCCGGTCCTGGCTGTCATTTGTGGATCTTTGACAGTCGTTACGAGTAGTCAGAAGCCCTAAAGTCTGACATCCAGTCTTACCAAGGGGTATCGTATTACCCAGTTACTGGATTGTGGACGCCAGATAGGCAGTCGCTCCATGTAAAATACTGGTATTCAGTTGCATGCGGTAAGACTGTAAGCCAACCCCAACATAGTTGGGAAAAGGCTACGCAGATTGACAAAAGACAAAAAAAAATGACCTCCCAACCTCTCAAATTGAATTCCCCTTCAATAAAATGAATACATTGTTTATTTTATTTATGCATAGCCAAAAATCACCATGGCATACGATTATGCCCACCATAGACTACAAATCGGAATTATATGTAACTAGAATTTGTTTATACCAATTCTGTACACGCCTTGCATACAAAATGTAGCGTTTAATTACGAATTCTAAATCTGTGGTATTACGAAAAAGGAATCTACGTCGAGCTTTGAGCTTATTAATTAATTACATGCAGAAAACCTATATCGACTAACATTGGTTAGGTTTACAGCGGAGTTCTATTAATAACGTTCCATTATGCTTTAGTTTTTTTAAATTCATTATACATAACATCACGCCTGTATATCCCGAAGGGTAAGGTAGAGGTGTACTACTAGTACACCCACATTTTCTTATGACTCGATTGTCGCCGCATCCGTTCGTATCCTTTGCGATCCAATACGATGCGAGCTGTTCGGTGGATATCATCTATAACATGAATTTCTTTGAACCGTCTAGCAGGGCGTTTAGTTATGCATTTTACTGAGAACATTTTACGACCATTTTTTTACGGCCAGAAAATTTCCTCCTCATACCGATGTTAAAAAAATATATTATTATGATGTGTTGCAAGCTTATGAAAAATTGTAATAACTTGACGGAGGGTGCAGCATCATAAAATATGAGGGAATGTTGTATGCCAACCTAATCATGTGTTTACAGTCACGGCCGCGAACATGATGGGGTGGTTGGTACATTTTTATGCTACAGGGTGATTTTGTGAGCGATTATGCTAGTACAGCCTGTGTAATCATTTTTATTTTTGATGTATAAGTTTTCTTGTCAAGGTTTTATCTTTGTGGATTAAAACATGCAAGAATATTAGTACTAATTCAAATTCAAATCTTTATTGCTTATCACATGACTGTGTTTAAAAGGTGTTGACTTAGCACACAAGGTTGTCAACGTGGGACGTGGAGTCTGTAATAATTGTACCGATTAATGGCCTAATAGCGGAGAGCCTCGACCAATACATCAGGAGGTTCTCATTGAGGCCAATTTCGCGCCCTCACTCCCCTAATCGCCACAGGAGACGCCCTGGTTGTCGGGAATCCCAGGCCGATTCCCGGCCATCGTAGGCGCGGGCTTGTGGACGGTTAGCAATGGGTAGCTCACCCCCCATAAGGACCGGGCCCGAGTCGACAGCGCGTTGTCTTCCACGCGATGAGATTTGATGATTGAGATGTCAGCAACACTGACGGGGCCCGCTAGGGCCGATACTTGCCAGGGTTGCGGGTAAGTCCGAAAGGGCAACCGTGGCCCCTGGCAACACACAGGAAAGTGAAGGAGCACGGGTGGGTTTTAGCAGGCGGGAGAAGTTATTCGATAATTTCCCACACAAAAAAAGAAGCCCTAACCACCGGTACCTTGAACCCTGTTCCCGATACCGGTAGGTTAATAAAATATGAGTAGTAGCGTGATTCAAAATATAATTGTAAATAGGAATTAAAATATTGTTATTATTAAAAATTATAATAAATATTAATAATTAGAAAGAATCATTCATTTAAAATAAATAAGATCACACACAAATTAAATTAAATTTAACAATCCAAATGCAATAAACAATTCAATATAAATAAATAAAAAAACCTACTGTAACCGTCTCCATTGATAATCATCGTGATGATCCAGCTCTCATCCCAATTTAGGTGTCCCATACACCTAATTGAGTTAGCGCAGCATAATTGTTTTCTTCCTACATATCTCTTTAATAGCCGTCATCTCTGTAGTCGTTGTGCGCTTTTATCATTTCTACCGTTACGATATTATCGTGGACGTCCGCGTCCATAAAATGTATGGAAATACGGAAATACGATAACGTGATCGTGAAGGGGAATTTAAAAGCGTATTCATTATATATTTCTATACATTTATTATATATATATATTTCCATACATTTTACTTCGCTGTGATGTGTGAAGTGACGTCCACGAAAATATCGTCATATTAGAAATTATAAAAGCGTAAGTACATTCTCACTCGTCATTGCACCATAAAATAAATAATTTATTTAGGCAGTACAAAATTACCAATTATTCCCCAAAAATCTTCCAAGTTATCTGAATCGATTTGAAACAAATTGCATCATAAGTTCGAAAAAAAAAACTGCTCAACAACGTAAAAAAATTAATGAATGTTGTTGAACTGTCCAAATGAAACAGATTAGTCTTAGGGTGAATTTCACCAATGAAACTGAACGCGATCAGCACATCTAAACTGCGATCAACAGTGTCATTTTTTTTCAGACATTCACGCGGGCGAAGCCGCGGGCAGAAGCTAGTAAATAAATAAAAATAATACGGCAAAAATATAGCATTAAAGAAAACCTGACGCTAGGCCGGAAGGAAATTCAGATTACGCCACTAAATCACATTTTAGAGTCAAACAAAACCACTATTAGTTTGAATATGACATTAATTTTATGGGGAACCAGGCAATTATCCTGGAAACTAAAAGCGAAGCTATATATATTCTACCTGGGATACTATAAAACCGGGTCACATAGCGTAATAAAACAGATTCCTCATTTATGGTCGCATATAATTTCCACAAATTATAATTAGATATGTAGGAAAAGCTTTTTATTTCTTCTCTGTCAATGCCGTAAATGATTTGAGTGTTGACATTAAATGGATGTAGGGGTCAACATCACATAATAACTTGTTTTTCTTCTATGTTGACATCCGGGTGTTTAAGTAGGTACTTATAGGTAGGTAGGTAAAGCCAGCAAGAAAAGTCGATTAACACTGTTACTTTTACTTCTAATAAAAATCGACAGTTTTTTTTTATTTACAATGATTTTCAGAATTTCACAGAGGAGCTCATGGCTAAGTAATAACAGCCGCACGGGTCGATCCATCAGGTTAAGCTGCGCTTGCCGGGGTTGGTCCGTGGATGGGTGACCATCTTTACATACCGAGACTCCTCCGTGCTTCGGAAAGCACGTTAAGCCGTTGGTCCCGGCTGTCATTCGTGGATCTTTGACAGTCGTTACAAGTCGTCAGAAGCCCGAAAGTCTGACAACCAGTCTTACCAAGGGGTATCGTATTACCCAGTTACTGGGTTGTGGAGGTCAGATAGGCAGTCGCTCCATGTAAAATACTGGTATTCAGCTGCATCCGGTTAGACTGGAAGCCGACCCCAACATGATTGGGAAAAGGCTAGGCAGAATGAAAATTTCAGAATTTCATGTTATTCCGTTTTTTTTTTATGGTGTACATAATAGAGAGTATCTATTCTATTCTATTTTTTATGAATTATTTGTCTCAATAATTTAGATAAGATTTAATAAAAATAAAAGCAACAAAAACTAAAACCCAATTATACGTAGGTACAAACCGGTCTAAATCATAACCAGCCTTTTTGCTTTGCAGTACCTAGTCGGGTAAAAAACTGAAGATTTAATCGACTTTTGTTACTAACAGTACTTTATTGTATGTATTGTTTCGTCACAATCTTTAGTTAAATAAATAAATTCAATTTTATATTATTTACCTACACTTTTTGAGAAGTAACACAATTTTGAAAATTTGAAAAAACCATCTCATAGCCTACCTTAGCTACTATCATAGCTTATCTTTCACAGAGTCGTTAATCTTTTTGTTCAAATATCGCTGAATTTTCCGATAGTTTCTCCTGCGAAACAATAATTATTAGCTGGGAAAACCCTTTTCGAATTCTCAAAGAATATTTTGTAATCAATCTGTCGATTTCATCTACAAATATGTTCGTTATGCTTAGGCTACATTCATCGTTTACTTCGAATGTTGACTGATATTCCTCACGATTTCCACTGAAAATAAATGGATTAAAATTGAATTTATATTTTTGTGAACTAGTTCCACTGTACCGGTATCCAACCGGGCTGATTTCATTCCAGATTGAAAAATAACATGGAAACTCCATTTCAGACAGACAACTGATTTTTTTTATAGTAAAAAAGGCATGAAATAAAGGTACCTACACTGGATCACCGGCCAAAAAGAATTTATACAAAATCTAGCAATTTATTTAAAGAATAGTTTTAACACATTGCGAGACACTAAACGCCCCCAGACGTAATAAAAATAAAACATCTACTGTGTCTCCTTCAGTGTCCTTCAACCGATTAAAGACTATAAAAATTTAACTTTATCAGTAATAACATTACGCCTACGCATTCACTGAAAAGGAAGGCAGAGGTTCACCCACATTTCGCAACAGTAAAATTGCAGTGTCCAAGGTACACGTACAGCCAGGGAAATAAATTATCTCTGCATCACCCAAAGATTAGTAACAAATTCCTAAGCCATTAAGTCCGCCTCTGTAAATTTCTGTGCTTGAAGTATTAAATAAATAAATAACACATAACATCACGCCTTATTTCCCCGAAGGGCTAGGCAGAGGTGTATCTACAGTACACCCATATTTCGCCAGTTAATGGCGAGTCGAGTCTATTGCCACCAACCGGGCACAAATACAGACTCCAGGCTCCTACAAAAAATAAATACTGAATACATAAATAATTTATCAAATTGATCCGCTGACGCAAAGCAAGTCGACGCTGTCCTGAACGAGACGCCTTAAACCTCAACAAGCTCTACCCGTTGGTAGGTATTGCTCCACCTGTCTTTCGAAGGGAAGTCGCATGCGCGCTTGAGTAGCATAAGCAAGAAGCCGATTCCCGGCACTCCCTCTACGAACACATGACAGTGCCGGAGAGACGGCTCGCATCGCATCGCATCGGATCGGAAAGGATACGAACGGATGTGGCGACATCCGATCCGGCAGGATGTCGACGTACCTATACGATCGACTCCGGACTGTCGCTTGCGAACGTATCCGTTTCAACGCCTAGTCAAATAGTTTCATTCCTACCGTGTTGCAGCTGAAAGGATCCGATCGGATACAACCACAGGCGAACGCGAGCCGATCGTGCGTCGCAGCATACTTTCGGCTACGATCTCGTGTCGCGCAAGACGTCCGCGGTCAAGCTGCTGTGCGCGGCTTAGTAATATAGACTTTAAGAACTGTGTACACGATTTAATATCTTTTAAAGATTGTAAAATCCGTTCCGATTCGATGCGATGCGAGCCGTTTAGTGGAAATCATCTTTTAAGAGTCGGGAGAGCTTCCTCCGCTGTACACAGGCTATCTAAGACCAACCACCTAAAGTGAGAAGAAACATAGGGGGAAGACAGCACCCGACTTCATTCAGCCCCAGGAGCATCTGCCACCCAGACTTGACCTGCAGTGGCCTTTATAAAAAGTAATCAACTGCGGAATCAAGTAGGCCACTTCAAGCACAATCTAGCAAAATGGGGGATACTATATCCCACCGATACCCAGTGCGAATGCGGTGCTCCTGAGCAAACCATTTCCCATAAGCTGGAGTGTCCAAAGTGCCCACACACCTGCACTTTTAAGGACCTAAAAAATACCACTGATGCCGTGATAGGCGTAGCCTGCACCCACTGGGCCCAACTCGTTAATACCTACATTTATTTTCCATCGACTCGAAAAGAAAAAGAAGTACCAACTTAACTTAACTTAATTAAAGTGTCTTAAAAGATCTAGTCATAGAAATAAACATAAATTCGTTTTTTCAAAATATAGACTACCTACTCAAATTCTCCGTATATTCAAATCAAAACTGTCATTCTTTGACAATTGTATGAAATAGCTATAACACGGCAAATTGACGTAGCAAGTCAATTTGAAAAAAAATAAGACAAGAATTAAAACATTATTTTAATTTTAAGCGTCTATTTGTAAAACAATCCTTAATCACTAGAGGACTAAAAGATTTTTTTTATGTTGTAAACCCTGATGTTTCATAGCTGGCAATAATTCCAGGCCGAAACGCTCAATTGCGCTCCACTGCCGGCTCGGGCGACAGACTAGAAAATATTGTTGTCCGTTATTACGCTTCCGATTTATTGTTAGTTTGTTTGTGTTCGATATAGCAGAAGGTTCACGATGCACTTGACATTATTTGACATAAACCAGGCCAATATTAATTAAGCGAAGTGGTTAAGCGATTTTAAAACTTTTCGGTGCAACGTCATACCAAAAATAAATGGATGCTGGAAAAAATAACGTTCTCAAGCTTTGCAACAAAGTAAAAATACGTATTATTGAAGCTAACTTAATAAAATTTACTTATATAGGGCCACCGCGCAAGCTTCCTCTACCTAATGAAAAAGAATTTTCAAAATCGAAATATCGGAGTACATACAAAAAAAAAACATACGTACAGACGAACATAGAACCTCCTTCTTTTTGGAAGTCAGTTAAAAATGCTAAAATCTGCTGTAATTAGGTGCCTTTATTCTGACCCTGAAAGCTGAAATACAAGCAAAGCCAAGTTTGGCTTCAGATGCTTAAAGTTGTCCGTTGTTTTCTATATGTCTGTAATAGCAGAAGGAATGGTAATTTTGAATCCACCTTTTCTACTGACTAGGAGGCTGTTTTTGGCTGTTTGCATGAAGCATTCGTGTTCCTGGTCGTTTTTCATTGGTCATTTTCAGAATACCCATTAACAGAAGGTCAGAAAATACTAGTAACTATACCCGAGTCGCTTTAGCGTGGCAATAGTAGTCATTGACCCACATTTTCTAGCATCCTTTATTTCAAAAACTGAAATGAAGTCAGTTAACTTCATGAATCAATATCTATCGTGATCTTCAATATGTTCATATAACGGAAAACCGTACGTAGTTCATTGTTTGGGTTCCCACGGAGAGATATTTGGGAAAAGGCTAACTATTGCCATGCTAAAGCTATTCAAGTATAATACTTAGTATAAAGGTAGGTATAATATTATAATCTGATAGACCATGGTAGCCTCAGCATGATCTATCTTTATCTAATAATATCTACCAAAGATGAATATTGTAACAAGTTTGTGCTTGGAAACAGCACAATTTTATCCACCTCTTCTTAGAAGCCATGCGTAGCTACCTATATTATTATTTTAGCATCAAAAGCATCGTTACATCACTCCAATTTTTCCAGTAATAACACGCCAACCTTTGTTACCTAGAAATTCTATCAAAGATAGAACAACAAAAGGAAACGTTAAAAATACACGTTTCTATAGTCAATACAGCGATTAATTGGAAATATGACGGAAATTGCGTTTTAAACGTCAAACAGAATTTTATGCCACGTGCAAATTCCAAAATGTTATACGAAAATTCAATGCGAAATCTAAAATCTGATTTCTAACGCTTTCTAGTTTTTGGTGTTCCGTATTGCAAATGCTGAAACGGGACACTTGTGAAATTGTATTTGTTTGTATATCAGGCTACCACAAGATCTGAAATATTAGTCTGGCAATGGCATGGATACTGATAGTCGGGCTGGTCCACAAATTAAAGGTCACTCAGCGCGCTATGGAGCGGACAATGCTCGGAGTTTCTTTGAAGGATAAAATCAGAAATGAAATTATCCAGAAATGAACTGGAGTTATCATCACATAGCTTGCAGAGTAAGCAAGCTGAAGTGGCAGTGGGCTGGCCATGTTTGTCGAAGGGCAGATGACCAATGGAGCAGACGAGTTCTGGAAACCGCGTATCGGTATCATAGTGTGGGACGCCCCCAGCGAGATGGATCGACGACCTTAACGGCTGAGATAGTCTAGATGCGGAAGGCGGTTTTGCGCAATTGGCATTGAAGATTGTGAGTTTTAATCATTTTTATATTATTGATGTAACTAAAGCAGTTAAAATAATTGATAAGCACATCTAAATGTCCATTTCTATTTGCGCCTAGTACCTTTCTACGAAACAAAAACAAAAAATACTTATTGCACTCAGTATCAAGTTAACTTACTGTGAAGTTTTTCTATATTTTTTCATGTAGGTACCTACAATATCCACAAAGACAAATAAAAATAGACATTAATTTCGTTGATGTAGTGGTCGCTACTGCTGTGCATGAGGCCCTGGTTTCGGTTCCTTGGTCAGGTAAAGTGTTATTGGGTTTTTCCATCTGGAATTTCTCAATAGTGGCTTGGAGTCTGGAAATTGTGCCCCATGGTGGCAATAGGGTCGCCCCTTATTACTTGGGATTTAAACATAACTAGCGAAATTTGGGTTTACTATAGGTATAACAGGCGTCACGTTAAGTTATATCAATTTGGGCGGTTTCCACAAATGAAAGTTCAAGTTGATTTTATTCACACATTCATAGCAGATTCCTTTCAGGAGAATCTCATTTATCGTTGGAAATATTTACTACTTTGACATTGTACGGAACACCGACCATTCCGTGTCGTACCTTACAGTCTTTTTATTTCGAATATGTTGTGATGATAAAAATTTCATTCCTGTATTTTTTTCTGAATTGAATCGTGCTGTGATTGGTTTTGCTTTTGATAGACATGTTAGTTATAAATAACTATATTTTCGAATACTATGGCCAAAGAATTGGCATTGCCATTCAACGTGGCAATGCTGCCAGTATTTCCGGATGACAGCGATTCGGACGAGTGCTTCACGTGTTCTTAAGACCCTATGCTACCTCAAATTGCTTAGCACGATCTTCCGTTATATCGAAACTACTGCAGCATTAATTTTGAAATAAATATATGTTAAAGTTGAGGATTAATGTTAAGTAATACCTATGTGAGACGATAACGCGATTCGCGCGAACTATTGGCGCTTTGGAACCGCCTCCGTCTCGCTCGCAATCAGGCCGCAAGTAGTATGGTGCGAGCGAGATAAAAACCTGAGGTTGTATGCGCTCTTAACATGTTTTTGTTTTTTTTTGCTTATAAGATTAGTACATTTTCAAATATATATTTTGACAACACATTGACGAGGTAGTTTTGCTGGTAGTCGTATTTTTATACAAAACAGGGCGTATCATAATCAAAATATTTTATTTTACACATACCTACATTATGAAACGTCATAAGCTAGGTGCACGGTTCCAATTGGTCGGTTCCTATGAAGAAGAGCCGGCAAGAAACTCCACGGTTACTCTTTTAAAAATATATGGGTTTTACAATGTTTTCAAAAATGTACAGTTTAAATAGGTATGAGAGGACAGTGTAGGCCTGTCAACAAGATACTTAACAAAATAGAAAATAGTCTGCAAATCGACAGTCTGTTGAGCCTACAACGTTCTCACATTCACAAAATATAAAGGAATCTTTAGAAAGGTTGATTAAAATAATAAGAATAAAAACTTATTTAAACCAATATATCGTACGCCCCGTATCTGGAGGCTACTGTACCTACATAAAGTTTTAATATAAAGGCTCGTTCACACTGGCGCGACTTGTCGCGCGACGCGACTTTAACAATACAATTTCTAATAAAACTTCACGATTGAACAATTGTCGGTGTCGCGTCGCGCGACAAGTCGCGCCAGTGTGAACGAGCCTTAAAGCGTGATTTTAAATGCCTTTTAATGACATCGATCAATAAATAAGGATTGTACCAAGTACAATCCTGGCTTAAACGTCTTGAACCTGTCGGCTTAGGGTCGCGACACATCTGCGGAACGTACAGCTCCGACACTTCAGCGACTGAATAATTATCGGTCGTAGTATTCGGTTGGCATGACATACCACATGCGCCGAACAGTCGGAAACACGAAGGCGCGGCGGCGGCGGCGGCTGCGTTTAGCTCAGCGCGTTACGTGACGGAAAATTACATGGCGTCGTCGTCAGTAGGGATGAGTTACAAGGTAATTTATAAATACGCCTCAAGCCTAGTCGTCATTTGGTGTCGTTGTGGTGTTTGGTTGTGACGTGTTGAATTGCCCAGCAAAATGGATTTTTTACAATAACCGAGAACCACCGAACGTTCAACTACGCGCGCCGAACTTCCGCTCGTTTAACGCATCGCCGGTCGCGACGTAATTTCGGCTGATGTGTCATAGGGAACTTGAAAAACACTGCGAGCGTATTCAACCGAACGTTCGGTGCCGTGCGTTCTGTAGATGTGTCACGACCCTTAAAGCGATTTTGAACTTCATTCACTGAGATTCTGTTCTAAACACAATAGAAGTGTTATTTCTATTGATCCCAGCTTCTCGCTTATTTTCACCTAGTGAATAAAATCAACCTCCAAGCAACCTTAATATCCATTTATTTCTATAATTTCCACGTGTATTCGTTCAGAAAGACGTAAGTCTGCACGGCTGACTGACTGCCAGCTTAGTCTGACGACTCGGTTGCAAGTAAGCCGTCCGGATGAGTCCTAATACGGATATTACTAAGAAATATTGTATTGTGGGAGTTTATTTTTATAGATAAGCCTGGATTTGTTAGTAGTTTTTCAGGGGTGAAGAGGAAAAAATGTGGTTTTTATTTGGGTAAATCGTAAAGCGTTTTGTTCACGTGGAACTAATTTAATTTGGTTGTCATCATTTAAGGCGGAGGACGTACACTGCTGGATATATGCTTGCCCCCAACCATCAAATCGATCAGTCCTTGGATTTTCGAATGTTGAGTTAAGCTGTAATCTTGATATTTCTTATAAGTATCAAAATACATATATACCATAACATGTAAACCCACATTTCGCCAATTTTATGTAATAGTGGGCGAGCCTATTGCAGCTACCATCGGGCACAAATTCCAGACTCCGGGCTACTACTGAAAAATTTCAGATGGAAAATCCCAATAACACTTTGCCCGACATGGGAATTGAACCCAGGACCTCATGCTCAGCGGTAACGCTTGTGACCACAAGACAAACGAGGCAGTCAAAATATATTTATTGTTCAAAGTGAGCTTATAAAGACAGGAAGGGCAAACATAGCCAGTACTATAAGCACTTTATTAATAGATGTAGCACTAGAGAGTACCACCCATCCTTCTAACATAATCCCTACTACGGCACCCACAAGAAAATATCCACATTTACTATCAAAAAGTCGGCCAAGTAAAGCGCACAATGAAGGGTTCCGTACTTGGAATGAATTTATCCCAAAAACTAACCTAAAATTTTAGAAACATGTTCTTCCATACATCGATATACGTTACGGTTTTAATTCTCCAAAAGCAAATTGCAAAAAAATAAAATTTGATAAAACTACAAATTATCGATTTTCGGCCTTTTTCCTCTGCTTGTGCTAAGAGCCTCGTTTCCTGCCAAAGGAAAATGCCCATTTTTCTATGGACCGCCGTTGCGCATCAAATTTTGTTGCATGATAGCATAAATTGGATATAAAAGAGGGTTGATGTCATACTTTCAAAGGAAATAAAATTTATCCATTTGTACTGTGGGGTTTTTTTGTAATTTTCATTTTTTGATAAGTTTTGAGGTTAGTTTTGTAACAAACCTTCCACCAAAAAAAGCAGTCCTTTACAACAATATGATTTAAATTCACATAATATGCAACAAAAATAGTTCCAACAAACCAAAGAATGAATCCGAATAAATAATATTACATAGGTAGGGCATGCTAAATGTAGGTTTGTACCTATAGGAAGTAGAAAATAAAAATGCTTGAATACTTATTGGAATGAAATAGTTTTATTGGTCCATATTATCATCATATTCATAAAATATAGTATATCGTCTAAAAACGAAGCCGGCTGCTCAACAGACCTAAATCGAGCCCAACTAAGGTACCACAAAATGGTCATTACGTGAGCACAGCACCCCACTGTCCGATTACTCACCAAACAATTGCAATAATAGTCAGTAATATCAGCTATCGTTACATGTAGCCCTATTAACCAAAATGTAGGGGTAGTACACCTTGCTGTTATCATGTCGTGACTTAATTCTTCCCCTTACTAAATACTTGTCCATTCCCAGTACCAATGGCAAGTCATCCTAAATGTCGTTTGCTAGTTCAATTTTAATACAACCGAGCCTGTTTTATTTGATAGGAACCTAGAGCTACTGGCATCAGATCATGTAATGACAGTCTTGGAAATATTTAGTTAAGAAAATAGTTCTCCTTCTATTAATATTTTCATTTTGTATGTACTCTCCCAAATCATTTCTTGAATTTAATCTAGTTTTAGCTATTTCCAAGAACTGTTGAGCCCATTACTACTTCACGTTTGTTGCCCTAGTTACTACCAATCTTACCAGTTGTAATACCGTTAATTTGATTACCCTTCCTACTACTCCAGTAACCACCCAACGACACATTGTAATACGTCTTGTTGATTTGCCTGCTCTGTGATGATTTTTGCCTTCCAAAATAGACTCGGGCATAAACGCTTTATTGGTTGTTCAATTCGCCAATTACATCGCTGAAGCCCTAGGCCCCCTACCTAAAATAAAAACAATGCACTTGCTGGATGGGGTTGTAGTGGTGGTGTAGGTATTGAGAAATCCCTTGAAGGCATGGAATTTTCTGATTCACTTTATGAGATTATTTAGGGCTACAGAAATAAAATAAAACCCATAATACAAGTAATTGTAATCTTTTATTTTGCTGTCATCAATCTTATGTATAGAGATGAAATGAAATGAAATTGTTTATTCTGTAGATAGGATATCTGAACCACTTTTACACGCACTAGGTTGATGAAAACACTCGACGTAAACCCGAGGAGCAGGGTCTCAACTCGATGAGTTATAACACAGATTACTATAAGTTATAATTTGTTGAAATTATCAACCAAAACGACCGGCGGTAATCATAGACTAATAAATGTTTATGGGCTAATGACTGACAGATTTATTGAAAGCTTGCTTCATTGCTGCTGAAAAGTACAAAATAACTACTACGATACGAAAGTAGTTACATGTTTAATACAGGTCGAGACGTATCATTTGCGTATAAATGTATGCTGTAGTAATGATTTATTTGCTAAAAAACACATTTTATTATTTATAGATTACGTATTTACTTTTTATAGTTTGGTAGTCTAGATTATTTGAATAAACTCTTAAAATCGTTTTTATTTTTTATTAATGGTAACATTTGGCATTCACCTGATGGAGTTTATGATACAGGATTATAATAGTCATTTGGTCAGTGAAGCTGTAGTGTATTTTAAGCTAATAATAATAACCGACTGAATCTTTTAATTTAGTCGGTTAACGTCAGCAAGCGACATCTGTGTCGACAAACAAGAAGTACATGATTTAAGAATACGTTAAAATTAAAAAGGCATTATGAGAAGGACCTGTTAGTAAAATAAAGTACTCTTTCAATTTGGTATAATTATTTTCACCTAGTTGCATGGCAACAACCTGATGATTTGTTTGGCAGTGGCACTTTTGACAGTTCACCTTGTCCGTGATAGTGTTACCAACAAGTAATCTAAATCACCCTGACCATAAGTGATTTGTTTGGAAATTATTGAAGAAAGATTTTAATTAGTAAGGTAATATTATTTTTTCAACACACTTGCTCGTAAAATGGGCTATTATTGAATCGCTTTTAAGTTCATAATGCAGTGTTTTAAACACCCGTGATTTTTACTTTATATTACCTATATCTATATTTTGGTTATTAAAAATATTAATAACGAGGAAAAATGTCATAGTTCAAATTATTTTTTAAACTCAGCGTTTGCCCTGACTATCCGTTAAGACCGACTAGGGGGAGGTTCCTAAAATTGGCAACACTGCTATCACTAAAATACGCCATTTAAAAAAGTATGCAATTATATCGAATAAAGAACTAATTAAATACAAAATATTAACCCCACATACGATTTCGATCAAATGAACTAAGGACAGTTAAATAAATATATTATAATTTATGAGTATATTTTTATGGCCAAACTCTGTCACTATAATGCGGTATTGATTTTGATCAATCTCCTTTCATGATTCTAGATCAACGTGAAGTACAGGTTTTAATTAATTTGCGAGTATCAAAATATGTTGCATAAACGGCCGTTTTTTGTTTGCTGGAGCTTGATTTTTTTAGAGCTCCAAAGGACCATAGATCTACGTATTTGATATTAATTTCAACTTCATACCTCCACGCGTTCCTGAGAAAAACAATGAAGTGATCTTATAGGGGTTCTGTTTTTTCCTTTTGAGGTACGGAACCCTAAGAATGGACTGAACCATCAAACCAGAATCTGATTCAAAATTTCATCAGGTATGCTTTCAGTAAGCGAAGCACGGAGCACCTTTACGTCTTACCACGCCTTATGTAAATGTAGGAGGCTACTAACATTGTGTTTTAACTCCCTCGCCTGTTTCCCACTTCATTTGTTCCGTTTTTGTGAGGATATCACGATGTCTTGTTGGTTTTAGATCATCTAGAATGAGAGCTCGTTAATTGGAGGACTTGAAATCAAAGTCAAATTATTTCAATGAGACCATTAAAGAGCACTTTTGAACGACAAAATGATAAGAAAAAAAATACGTGTAAAATGCACCATATTAAATTAAGGGAACAAAAATATCGCCTATGTCACCCGGACCATTATTACGAAGCTATTGAGACCTCATTCATGAAAATCTGTTCAGTAGTTTAGGCGGTACGGTGGAATACATAAATACATAGACAGCTAAAATCATAACCCTTCCTTTTGCCTTTGCCGTAGTCGGGTAAAAAGAAGAATTGAACCTAGTTGCCCCTTCCTAAAGTGAGTTTGGTATGAAGAATTGGTTGACTGGTAGAGAATGCCTAAGGCATTAAGTCCGCCTTTGTACCTTTTTAGTGCGAAAAGTTTAAATAAATACATAAATAAATGGGCAAGAAATTTCATAGTTACTCTTTAAAAAATATTTTGACAATATTTTGCTTAAATCACTACATAATAATATTATAAAACAAAGTCCCCGCGGCTGTCTGTCTGAATTATCAATAAACTCGAAAACTACTGAACGGATTTACATACGGTTTTGAAGCACGCAGTGATTCAAGAGGAAGGTTTAGGTATATAATTCATTAACGTTTTGTGCCCAGTGGTAACGGCCCCGACTTACAAGTTGGAGATCGTGGGTTCGAACCCAAGCAGGCGCTTTAATTTGTGTAAATAATTTCTCTCAAAACGGTGAAGGAAAACATCGTGAGGAAACCGGCATGTCCTAGAACCAAAAATTCGAAGACATGTGACATCTAACACTGGGCTCGCTTGGTGGATTACAACCCACTCCCGCTTGAAGGGAGGAGGCCTGGGTTCCAGGAGAGGAAACATTATAGGCTGATGATGCAGTATATAGTATTATGCGTTCAGTATTTTACAGTAAATGTATGTTTTGTGTTGCGTAAGATAAATGATTTTGCGTACTAGTTATAGTTTTTTTTTTTTTCTATCTGATCAGACAGCTTTGCTGGTGGGGAGTTTGTTCCGCCACTTCTTCTTCCCAGCTAAAGCACTAGGAAGTGGTGAAGGGTGGGCCTTTTGGGGGATAGTCTTATGTAATTTTGACGTTCGAAAAGTGCTGATTCTCAGCCTAGTTTGAATAAATGACATTTGATTTTGATTCTTGACGCATTTTTTATGGAATATTGTCTCTCAATGAACGCTTTCTACTTTAAGATTTCATACAGAACAAAAAATCTTTTAAATAGAAAAAAACACTTTTCCGACTACCAGATAAATTAACAGACACACGAGTCCTCAAGGCGACATAAATCATGATTATTCTAACGTAATGCAGAGCCCGAATCAATCATAATACTGAAGATATAAATGATCGATCCATTGTATCCTTGTTTGTGTTCAGTCAGCGAGTTTATAGCCGAATAGTCCTCTCTCCATACTAAGGGTCTGTACAGACGTGCCACAGTTACAACCACACCACAGTGGCAGTAGTGTCGCCCGGCAATTACAATAATAGTTTGAAATTTGTGACCATTCACATGCACGACAAATTCCGGTTAAAAAGGTATGGGTTACATAGTTTCAGGCAACTGAGATATTTCACGTTTGTATTTGGAATGGGAAGAAATCTACAGCTGCGATGCTTCTAATTTTGAAAATGTCTATAGGCGGCTCTAACACCATCACAGCTGGGCCGAGAATGATAAAAACAAAAAAAAACTTACCTGGCCTTTTGATGTCGTGCAGTCGGGTAAAAATACCTCCAAAGAGCCCACACAACCTCAGTTTTTATCTCGCTCGCACCATACTACTCGCGGAATGAGTGCGACGCCAAAGCGGCAATAATTAAGGTAATATAATTTTACGGCGAAAATAATGGTAATTGAAAAAAAATAAAAAACATAGTCGCTGCTTTATAGTTAGTTCAGTTAGTATGTAAGTTTCACGATCTAATTTGAAGTATTTTTTGAATAGCAGCGGTTTATATGTAGTTCGCTTTGGAGGTAACTTTGTTCTTTTTTCTATTAAGAAATTTATATGAAATCGTGTTTTCCTCCTTCATTTCATTCGTGTAATCCTCAACTTTAACATATATTTATTTCAAAATTAATGCTGCAGTAGTTTCGATATAACGGCGGATCTTGCTAAGCAATTTGAGGTAGGCCCTTAATATTCCAATATATACCGTTGTCGCTGTAACTACATCGTAACCACACATACCTACGTATTTTGCCGCTATAG
This sequence comes from Eupsilia transversa, assembly GCA_914767815.1. NCBI lineage: Eukaryota > Metazoa > Arthropoda > Insecta > Lepidoptera > Noctuidae > Eupsilia > Eupsilia transversa. The sequence goes on from OU611889.1 coordinate 2,739,569, forward strand.
TGTGGTATGGTTGTGGCTCGTCTATACAGATCCTAAGAGACCATTTAACCATGAGAACTGCATTTGTGTGTAGTCCTTTGTCAGCGATACACTGACCGTTTGAGCTTGTGAATTATGTATTTGTGTACGTAAACATAAGCAGAGTTATGTGACTTGATCATGCAGTTCTGTGTCAATTGAACATGAGACGGTATCATTTGAATAGCACTAAGTTAGAGTAGTCTATACTGTGGTTACTGTAGACTTAACTTATGACTTATGACTTACCATGGATTCAGTAAATTTCAACACAGTGGGGTCCAGAATTATGTACATTATTAACATTACCTATGTTATAGGGTATTGGCAGGGAGGGAGGCCTTTCCTCAGCAGTGTGACAATGTAGGCTAATAAAAAAAAGGGTATTTATTGTCCTTGCGTTTTACAAATTATGTCCAGGATGGTAGCAGGTGGTAAGAAAGAAAGAAAAATATTTTATTTGGGAGACGCACAGGAAATAAAACAATAAACAATAAAAACAAACGTTAAAACTAACAAATTATGTAAAAAAAGTAATGAAAATTAAAAAAACAAAGGGCAAAGAGAACCTGTGCGACGCCAAATTCGGTATTCTCTAGCTTCTGCCTACCCCCATGGCAAGAAGGCGTGAGTTTATGTTGTTCTAATGTTGTCCACGGAATCATTATAATCAAACAGTATTTATATCTATTGACAATATTCATAAACTAGTTTTTCCCCAAAGTCTTTCTTTGTTGTTTATTTATTTTATGTGAATCATTCAACAGCATTTCAAAATGGCGAATTCAGAATTCTGAAATTCAATTAATTCAGTTAACCGCATAGCATTCCTTCACCGAATATTGATCGAATTCGACAGCGTTTTTGTTCATTGCAATCATTAGTGGAAGGTATTTCTTTTATGGAAATGCAGCGGAATTCTTTTGTAATTTGTTTTTTTTTTTTTTTACATACTCCATGGGAAAAATACTTGAGTAAAAGGCATGAGTTTCTGCCTACCCTCATGGAAAAAAGGGGTGAGTTAATGTATGTATGCAATTACATATAGACTGAATTCTGTTCTATTCAAGCCTATTAGTACTCGATCTCATAATCCTTCACAGCCTACTTTTTCCACTTTTCTATTTTCTTAAAGTAATTTTATATTTTTAGTTGATTTTTTTAAGACCTCTCAATTTAAAATCTTTCTTCACATGTAAACTGAATAAGATTATTTAAGCGTATGCGTTACTTACGTTTAAATAATCTTATTCATTTTATTTCAGTCCCGAAGCGCAATAAGGTATTTTAACAAAAATTTACTCAACCACATTAAAAAACATTTACACGAAGAAATTGGGCAAAAAATGTGCCCTCAAAAACGTAGCATTTGGTCTCGTCGCTAGTAAAAGTGCGTTGTCACGGGTGCATTAAAAAAAGAAACTTTATTACTCCCAACTTTTTACGAAAGGGCAAAGTTTGTCATATTTTCGAGTTCACCACCAACTTTAATGGTACTAAAAGGATGACTGGGTCAGGGCATAGATGAAGGAATATTACTTTTGATAGATACGTAACTGCTACTCTGCTTGAATTCAAAATCAAAATATTTTACTTCACATGGGCCCGACAACGACTTACCAAGGGGTATCGTATTACCCAGTTACTGGGTTGTGGAGGTCAGATAGGCAGTCGCTCCATGTAAAATACTGGTATTCAGCTGCATCTGGTTATACTGGAAGCCGACCCCAACATAGTTGGGAAAAGGCTAGGCAGATTGATTGATTGACACATTTAAAAAAAAAACGTACATACGCTATGGAACCTCCTTTTTAGAAGTCGGTTAAAAGTTTCGCTTCTATACGATTTTATTAATCTATTGCCAGAATTTAAAACTTGTTACACTTTTACGCAAAAGTATCGTGATATCAAATCGTTGACGGTGTTTTTCGTAACGTAGTTTTATGGTTGGTTGATTTTTCATTACAGGGTGATGAAATGTAATTATTGTGTTGAATATACAGCTGTTTAAAATGCAAGAGGGGTGAATAATGCCTGAAGGAAAATTGTATTGAATTTTAATTGAGTCTATTAGCTATTCCCTATAGAGTTAGTTTAAATTAGTGGTAGCATGTTAGATGATACATGACTAATTGATAAGGTAGGTAAGTCAAACAGATGAATCATAAATAAATGCCCTTGGGTGATAAAAACATATTCATTATCTGTAATTTCATGGTGCAAATTTATACTATTTATAAAATAAATATTTAGGTACTATTCTTAGGTAATCATTTTCGAAGCGTCTTGAATGTAGTGAATCTGCAAGTTGATTGTAATAGTCTGTTTTTCATGTCTAGTACCTATTCGGGCTGTATGACGTTTAAATGAAATAAAATTACTTTACGAGACATTATTTATGAAAATTATAAAAATAAAAAAATTGTTGGGTCAGTGGGTCGTCTTAGGGCGGATTCGACCAAACTGGAAGAAATTTTATCCGCGGAATAAGATTTACTTCTGACAGTTTTCTTATCGAGAAACTGTCATTCGCCGATCTTTGACAGTCATTACGGGTCATCAGAAACCTGAAAGTTGACTACCAGTCTTACCAGTCGCTCCATGTAAAATACTGGTATTCAGCTGCATTTGTTTAGACTGGAAGCCGACCCCAACGTAGTTGGGAAGAGGCTAGGCAGATTGAATATTTGAACGTTCTAAAAGTAAATCAAAGGACATTACATCTATAAAAAACAGCATTCCAATAGTGCCCTGCAAATATTTGCGTAAGAATATATCATAATAAATATCAGAATATAATATTATATATAATATATAGAGAATATATTCCTAATTCAAAACTGAGTGTGTTACCCTACGTGTGCGATTTGTTTAGGAACGAAGTATTCTGGGAGTCAAACTTACCTGACCGGATAAGAAACAGTATTTTTATCCGGTCAGGTAAGTTTGACTCCCAGAATACTTCGTTCCACTACTCTTATATAACACAACAACATCTCACCACATTAAGTTAATTTATTAACATTTATTTATCCTGACTTCAGCTAAGTTTGACCCGCAAAAATGACCTTTATGGAAAGGCTCTTTAACACGAATTATCTTTCTCTAACAAGTATATTTTCAAGAAACAAACTTCCTGTCAACAAACACCATCTAACCACGCAATCATTTTGAACCGGATCGAGTCGCAGACGGTTACCGCAAAAACTTCCCAATAACTTGGCAATAACGGCAAACTTATCCCATTAGGCACACAAACGGGATTGATCCGGCCCGTGTGACGGTCATCCGGTTATTCTGCCGGCCATCCGGATATGGAAACTTTAGTAACAAGCAAGAGATGTTCTAGTTTAATCGAAATCGTTAAACTGGATTGCTGGAAATTTTGTGCAAGTTTAAAATGCTGTGTGTGGAAGCGATATTTTAACTTACATATAGGTGCAGTTTACTAGACTTAGATAATTATATTTAGTAACCTATTCCATTTAACTATTCCTAAAAACCCTGTAAGAAATCGACACGTGTTTCACCTCTCAACGACTCATCCTCAGGATGACGATTGACTTGTCGCGAACCCGAACTCGACGTGTTGCCACGCCGAGCGCTGGACTCATAGCGAGTCTGCGTGCAGCGCTCTAGGTAACTAAATATATCTACATACGTCTATTGTATTTTATAATGGATTTCCGCCAAGTCACGCTTGAATCATTAACTACATACATAAACAGTGTTATTTATGAAATCCGAAATTTCTTAGTAGTAGCGTAGCAAGGAGTCTGGACTTATGCCCGGTTGATGGTAATAGGCTCGTCCCCTATTACATGGGACTTACACATAACTGGCAAAATGTGGGTTTACCCTAGTCCTCTGCCCAACCCTTAGGGCATACAGGCGTGCATTCCCCAGACACCATGGTGGCGCAACCATGCTCGCGCTGTCAAAATATGTATGGTTGGTTGAGCAACTAAGCGCACACCTGGGGCCTAAGTCTACTAATTTATAAACGTTACAATGGTCTCCCAATGGTGAGTTTTTGACAGTTTTTGTATGGCAAATCTGTCAAAAACTCACCATTGAGAGACCATTGTAACGTTTATAAATTAGTAGACTTAGGCCCCAGGTGAGGTACCCTCCATGGAGCTGTATATATCCCTATTTTCTTGATTTGCTTCACTAGTTTTGTATTAAAAGAGGTTTTTGTTAGGTAAATTATGTATTTTATTGGTAGCAAGACGTTCGGCGGCCTTGTGAGTTCGGTTTAAAAACATTTATTTCTCAAAAAAAATAACTTTACAGTTCACTTAACATATTGAGAAAAGTAAAATAAAAATAAAAGCTAGTGCGATTCTCTGTGTTCACATTATGAAAATTTAAGAGGTTGATAATCGGTATTGAAAGTGTGGTTTTCTAACGTGTTCTTTGAGGGTTTTTTAAATGTATTTATATGGTGTCAATATTGGTTACAATATCATCATATAGATACAGTTTTGCTCCCTCGTACAGTATTTTTTAGAGTTAGGGAGCATGTCCCAAAATATATTTTTTTGTAAAAACAATCATCTGAGTGGAATGGGCTAAAAAGTTTTAGGTTTTAAAATGCATTGTCTAGAAAACTTGAAATATCGAGGGGATTGCTGACTGATTCTAAGTTAAAATAATTAGCCTATTATTTTTATTTTACTGTCCGTCAAACCTGAAAGTACCTATACTTAGTGGTTTTTGCCCCGGACGATCATTTTAACAATAAACTCATTTAATGTTAAAATTATAAATTTTATCTTAACAGGGAAATGAACCTAAAAATTCATATTCTTAAGGTTACCAAAGGTCGTGTTACCAATAATTAAAAAAAACATATGACATAGGAATATCACAAAATAATAAAACTATTACGGTTTCAGACACCCATCATATTATTATCCTTTATAGGTACTCTTAGTAAGAATACCTTTATTTCTGTACAGCTATACAAAATCGACTAACAACAAAAAAATAAAACCGTAATATCGAGACTATCGATATTCGATAGGCACATCCCTAGTGGTTTGGGGGCCGTTAACACCAGTCGTGGGAGGCAAGGTTGTAGCATTAATACTGTAATGACTCTGCTTTATGGCTATTTATTGGAAACTTTGTTCATAGTGACATTATGTCTTTTGAATAATGAATGGTGTGAGGTGATATAATGATGTCATTTCACTACTTGAAAATGGTTTTGTTCGCGCTTTTAGAACAGAGATTTATTTGATGGATAGTGAAAATAATCGACATTTTCAACAAAGGGGTTTGCAAATGCGCATTTAAAGTAATTACTTTCTTACTTAGTAGAAATATATTGTTCACGTTATTTTACTGGTTTTCATTTATTCCATTTACTTTTGCATTACACAAATAAAGGTTAACATCCTTTCGTTTTAACATCCTTTCGTTATTTCAATATTAACGTTTTATAAACTACGTTATTTCACAATAAGTACAAAGCAATGCCTTTATTTACCATTTACATTAAAAATATAGTACTAAAGTGCAGTCATTTCAATAATATTGCACAATAACTGTCGTTATTTAGCCGTTATTTTGTCTAAAGGCTCGTTCACACTGGCGCGACTTGTCGCGCGACGCGACACCGGCAATTGTTCAATCGTGAAGTTTTATTAGAAATTGTATTGTTAAAGTCGCGTCGCGCGACAAGTCGCGCCAGTGTGAACGAGCCTTAAAGCTAAACTACATCGAGTAATATTGTTTAAAAATGTTAAAAAAAAAACAAACCGCTTGAAAACATGGCGCGTGGCAAATATCCTCAAAACAATTTCGAATTATTTGACAAGATCTGATTAGATTTATTTATTTTACTTAGGCATGTAACGTAGGTATCGCCCTAATTTTCAGCATTGTTATTCAAAATCCAGCAATTCCAGCAATTTGTTCTAGTATTTATTTAGGTTCTACCTAAAATAATACAAGCTAAATACGTGCGAAGCTTAGTCTGGTCATTAGTTTTTAAATTTTCAACCTTTGGCTCAGCACCGAGAGTTGAAAATACAACGTACAATAAAGATTAGGCATTACACAACACAACAACAACAACTAGATATACCGAGGGGTGTCGTATTACCCAGTGACCAGGTTGTGAAGGTCAGAGAGGTAGTCGGTCCATGTAAAATACTGGTATTCAGTAGCATGTGCACGCGTAGCATGAAAACCCTATAACCGGGTTTTCGACAGGTTTTGTCGACGGAAGAATAGACAAAATGAGAGATTGTGATTATTTATCTGTAATTTTGTCTATTCTTTCGTCGACAAAACCTGTTTCTATTGTGCACACTTAGGTGCTGGTAAGACTGGAAACCGACCCAATCAATATTGGGAAAAAGCTAGGCAGATTGATTGGTTTTAGTTTTCTGTTTTATGTCGATTTTTTCATAGCTTAGAATATAAAGGTTAAGGTGGGTATCTAGTCGCGTGGCGCGACACCGGTAAATGTTCTAAGGTAAGGTGTTTTCTTAGAAATTGTATTATTAAAGACGCGTCGCGCCTGTTTGTAGGAGCCTTTAGTAGTTTTTCGTGGATGTGACATATTTCCCAATGGTTTTATTTTTGGAGAATTTTTATTTTATCTACTTGGTGCGTCACTTCTAGTTGTAAGTACCAAAATACTTTTTTTTTACTTCAATAATTTTTTTTTATTTCCACCTCAATAAACATTTATATTATTTGAGATCAATCTGTGAAATACTGATCGCAGCTTAACCCGTTAATACCCTAAATAGTGATGCCCCACCATCAAAGAACGTGTACTTTTATTATCGACAAATCAAATTATCGAACAATTATTGAATTATTCATGTCGGGTTGTAGAGCGGCGTAATCAGTTTAATTGCGATCCCTATTGGACCCCTATAAATTTATGAAACCCTTCTATAATGTATTAGGCGGGTAGCCAGCAGTAATAGTCGCCTAAAGGTTTTATTAGTTCATAATTAACGTTTTCATATCGTTAAATATTCCTCTAAAATCTTATTGACATTCTAATCATGGGCACTTTTTTAAATTAATGAACCTCTAAAAACTTTTTTGATTATTTCTTTCTACGTTTTTGGCTTTTTCTCCCAGTTGGTCACAAATACTAGGCTAGGGTACCTCCCAAGTGGGTTAGGTTAGTTCTAAGAGGCGTATTCATTATAATAGAGTGTTCAATGATATTTTTAGGAAAACAAAATTGGAGTAATATGAAGTTTACATTTTTATCTCTAGAATATTTATTATTATAAATTGTTAATTGTTATAAATAAGTATACTACTTCATTATTTAATCAAAATAACAAAATTATTTACTAACTTAACTAAAACTATTCACAAAAAAATATGGCGTCAAACAATTCATCCGCATCGCTGTCGACTGGTAATGTACCCAAGAGACTGGTGGTATTGCCACATTGTATGGCAATGCTTAGCCTCTGGCCAAGGTGAAAGCCAGCCCTTGAATTTGAAGTTCGATTATTTAATCGAACTTCAAATTCAAGGCTGGCTATAAAAAATGCCAAAATATTTAGGACATGTATTTAATAAATGTCTTAAAATATAACGTGGCAATTTTTGAAAGGACATGGTTCTTCATAGAGTAGGGTCGAAGAACAAATTCGGTCGTATTTCGAACTTGTGTAAGTTTCAATAGTTGAGAAAGTTGACTAACTCATGAATATTGGAGGACCAAGTCATGAATAGAGGCTGGAAATGCTGGGATTGGCAAATGTAGTGTGACGCCTGGGTGAATGACCTGTTAGACTATTCTGTATAAAGCTCTGGCCACACCGGCGAATCACGCCAAGACCGCGCTCGTCGTTTTTTTTAATGATTGGGAAGTCTTGCGACTTTTCGTGCCAGTTTGAACACTTCTACACCTACAAGTTTTAGACACAATCGTTGGGAGTAAATTTACTTTCGCATTCCGCGCACGGTTTGCTTCAGTTTAACTGTCAGTACCTACAGAGTGTTAAAAATCCAACAGCACGCTTTTATTTAGACATTTATTCAGGTGTCGTCTGTAGTGAATACGGCAATAATTGCCACATAACTGGAGCCTAAGTCTACTAATTTATAAACGTTACAATGGTGTCTCAATGGTGAGTTTCTGACAGTTTAGGCAAATCTGTCAAAAACTCACCATTGAGAGACCATTGTAACATTTATAAATTAGTAGACTTAGGCCCCTGGCCTGTTACTCAGACTATATCCAATTTACCAGCTTCGTTTTTCAAATAAAATTGTCTGTCCATTGTAGCTAAGTATCTACTCATAATTTCCATTGATACACTATTGAATCCCATTGATGTTAAAGTAATAATAATAATTTGATTATATACATAATATCAGCGATCATTGTGCCAAGAGTTGTGACAGCCAATGGCCTAATAGCCAAGAGCCTCGGACGCTCTCGTTGGGCAGCTGGATCAAGGGTTTGAGTCAGAAAGTGGTACTTCTGGGCACGGCTCGCATTTTTAGGAGGTTCCTCTCTCTGGAGCCCTGACCGACCGACTGGACCCTGTTCCCGATACCGATGGGCTACCATTTTTTATATATTTAATAATGTTTTTATTTAAAAATGTAAATTATATGTTTGCACCTAAGGCTCGGCGCAAACGGGCCACCGACCACAGCCACCGGTGGCCGTCGCCATTTCTTGCGGTGTTGATTACTGCTATAGCGAGTGGCCGCCACCGGCTACACGTGTGCGGCGCGTCTATACAAAATATATGAAAAAGTGTGTCAAGTCGCTGTCGCTGGCCACCAGTGGCTGTGGTCGGTAGCCCGTTTGTGCCTAGCCTAAATAAAATAAAGAAAATAATAATTTGAGTATCATACACACAATATTATTTCAAAAGTCCTGTAAGTCAAACAAACAATCACAATATAAATAATTTACATATCTAATTAATTATTATTCAGTTACCATTTCTCCGTACTGAATTAAATAGAGCAAAACAAAAAAAAAAAGGGAGCAACACAGCACTCCCTGGGAGACTAATTCTGAACTTTATAAATAAAACAATACGACTTGAATCAGCTTGTGATTACAATAAAAGTACTGACTGGACCCTCACTCAAACGTTTACTCTGTGTGATGGACAATAGAGTTTCTTTTTAACTGTAGGCGTATAAAATGTCGGGACAGATCATCAGTCAAGAGAAGACACTGTCATTAAGTGATTGAACGGAATAATCAGCTGAAAGCATCGATCTTTACTGACCTGAGGATGGAATGATGTACAGCTTGTATTTATATAAATCTTCAAACTTCCATTAAAAAGTAAGTATCGTCGACCGCGCAATTGCTGCACTACTGTGGACGGGATATTAATCCAGATTTATTACAGTTGTAATGGCAATCATGTCATTTGGTATACCTACATATGTTTTTATTTTAGTATCTATACTTCTATATTAATGTTATGAAGATATATTTGTTTGTTTGTAAAAATTAAAAGAATTTACCAGAAACTTTCTCGGCGTTTTCGGCGTTTTTTTTTGCTAAATATTGCACGGTGGTACGGAACCCTTCATGTGTGAGTCCGACTCATACTTGACCGGTTTTTCTCATTAATTGATTGTCGCTGACATAACAAGCGACTCGTTTTAAACAAAATCAAAATATCAAAATCAATAGTCATTTATTCAAACTAGGCTGAGAATCAGCACTTTTCGAACATCAAAATTACATCCCCCAAAACGCCCACCCTTCACCACTTCCTAGTACTTTAGCTGGGAAGAAAAAGTGGCGCAACAAACATTTTTTATTACGCGAATTATTGGCTTTCTTATCTCAAAAATCAAAACCTTTAATAGAAGTTAGCTAAACCATCACCACTTTGATACTCCGAATTTTCAGTTAATAACAAGATAAGTGCCAAACTACAATGCAATTACAGCTAAAACAGAGCATTTATTAACAATGCCACTTGGAAACAATGGGAATATTCCGTCGAATAGGAATGTAGGCGGTTTACGAGCGGACTTCACTAACGAGGCGAGGGCGACGCGGCGGGCGGCCGGTTGTTATTTAGTGTGTAACCAGCCTTATGGAATTAACTCGCCGGTTATAGTACTTACACTTCATTTGTTTATCGAAGTGTTGATTTGGCTCATTTTCACGAGGAATACAGTCCAAATGGGATTTGTAAAAGATGGAAAGAATGCAATGGTTTGGTTATTCTTACCAAGTGGTATCATGTTACCTACCTGGTTGTGGAGGTCAGATAGGCAATCACATAACATAACAGCACCCCTGTATTTCCCGAAGGGTTAGGCAGAGGTGTACCTATATTACACCCACACAAGCAATCACTCAATGTAAAATACTGGTATTCAGCTGGATCCAGTTAAACTGGAAGGCGACCCCCACATAGTTGAAAAATGGTGATGAGTTCTATGATTTGAGCGAGTTGGCATCCAGGGTTTATTCATATTATTATCGTCTAGCAGAGGCTTCAGGCTAGACGATATGAATAGACCCTGGATGCCGATGCGATGCTGATGCAATGCCGATGCGATGCCGACGCGATGTCGACGCGATGTCGACGCGATGTCGATGTGATGCCGATGCGATGAGCAATATTATAGGATGCGACTGTATAATGATAAGTGACAGTCATTGGGTCTATTCAATTCAACAATAATGGGCAATAGATAAATATACACAAACAGCATCCTTTATAGTATGTTGACATAAAAATGAGACGCACCTTGGCTGTCGCACGCTGTGGAGGTGCTGGCCAGAAGCTTACCTTAAAATTTTCTTTTTATTTTTGTTTCTGTGTTTGTTTACTAACAATAGTTTTTAAGAACTATGTTACTAACAATTGGGCCCAGTTGCCATAAATAAATATTATAATGGCGTGTGGTTATTACCAGTAAAAGACGATAGTATAACACGAACAACAGTTTAATAATAATATCTCACAACCTTAGCAACACAATAATTAGTTAACTGGTAGCTTTTACAATTTTTGGCGGGAGCGAGCGAGAACCGCGGATGAACCGATTGCAACGTGCGCGCGTCGGAGCGGGCGTCGTACGTCTCTCGACTCGAGCGGGAGGGGTGCCGCAGGCGGCGCGCGGGCAGCGCGCATGCGCGGCGCTCGGCCGATGCCTACTTAACCCTGCGGCAGCGCACCGTTCCACGTTTCAACCCGTAAATGCGTGTGATAGTCTCCCCCTCTAACCCTAACGAACGCCCTCGTGTTTGGGTTAGTTTCTGCGAGGCCTCCCCCTCTTACGTTTCTCCTGTACTGGAGCTTGGATGCGACCAACGAAGGGAGTCAGTACAGAAGCATGGTACTTACCTAGTACCGTTCCGTCGCTGAGGCGCTCGAGAATGTATGTAGTGGGACTAACCACAGCCTGGATCTTGTATGGCCCGTCACGGCGAGGGATAAACTTTGACGTCTGCCCTCTGCTGGTGTCATTAGCCCCTTGGGTTTTCAATAGTACTAGATCACCAACCTTATAATCCGGAGCTGGTCGACGATGTTCATCGGTGTACTTCTTATGTGCCGCCTGGGCACTCTCATAGACGTCACGGGCGTCTATGAGTACCGATGAAATCTTCTTAAGAAAATTAGTAATGTCACCTACATAATTATCGTTCTCGATAATGGTGCGCATCTCTGACATGACATCTGCTGGCGCGCGCATGTCTCGCGCGAAGTTCAAATAGGCGGGTGAGTAGCCCGTTCCTGATGTGACTGCCGAGTTCATGGCGAAGCGGATTGCAGGTAAGTGGATATCCCATGTACCATGGTCTTTACCTACCAGAATCGCCAGCTGCGGCTTGAGGTCCCGGTTCTTACGTTCCACCGGGTTCGCCTCGGGGTGGTAAAATGAGGTAAGTGATTGTGTAATTCCCATCGCGTGACAGGTCTGCTGCATTACCTCGCTTATAAATTGGACACCGTTGTCACTAACAAGGCGCCTGGGGACTCCAAACCGTAAGTATACTTCTGATACAAGTACCTTTGCGCATTCCTCACTGGTAGCTGAAGCAAGGGCGAACAGCTCCACCCAGCGCGTGCAGGTGTCCTCGACTATCAGGATCCATTTGTGTCCTTTCGCTGTTTCAGGTAGAGGGCCGAACAGGTCCACGGCTAACACCTCAAATCGGCGTGTAGAAGCGGGCGTCTGCAACAACCCAGCCGGTTTCCTAGTGTCTGCCTTATAACGCTGACAAGCCACACAATTTTTAATATACTGCGTAACGTAGGAACGCATTCCTGGCCAGTAGTACTTACCGACTAAGCGTTGCAGCGTACGTTCCGCGCCCATGTGACCAGCGGTGGGTGCATCATGGTATTCGGCCAATATTTTAGCGCGTTCTTGTTCAGGGACGACCAGACTGCGGTCGTCGTGCTCCTCGTTCTCAGGGCAATACCTATACAATACACCTTCGGCGAGTACATACCCTTTGTTTGCCCATACCCTCCCCCTAGAGGGATCGTCGGATTGCAGAGCCTCGACGATCTTACTTACCTCTGGGTCCTTTATTTGGTTCTCGCGCAGGCCCTTCAGACTGCAAGAGGGCTCGTCGACCGCAGCGCAGCACGGGTCACAATCGACATCTTCAGGGCATGCCTCAGGCGGCAACAATCTATAGGGAGGAGAAGCCAAAAGTTCCTGCGTCTCGCTTACCTTAATCTTATGAACGGCTAAGTTTGTAGGAGGTCCAACTGAAGCGAACTGAGCGACTCTGCCTTGCAAGAACTCGTTGAGTGCGGCCCTGTGCTCCGGTGACAACCTCGTACCTTCATCTTGGCGCAGTGATACGTCGCAGATCTCTGCTTGTATCATGGCCGCGCTGTTCAATACAAAAGATTGCAAAAACGGGAACCGGTCTCCTGGACTATCTGCAAAATGCCATGACTCCTGGGCTATGTCTAAAACAATAGCCGCGTTACCAATAAAATCACGACCTAAAAGTGTTCTGGTGGCATCACCAGGAAATACCATAAACTCGGTGTCGACTCTTCGACTATCTAGGGTAACAGGTACGGTAGCGGTCTTCACCATTTTCCTATGACACGAGCCATCGGCGAGCCCGATATAACGCTCCGTGTCTTGGAATTGAACGCCGTTATTCACTAACAACGAATACAATAATGGGCTAGCAACACTGTGTGTAGCCCCGGTATCGACTATCGCTACCCCTTCCTTACCTACTACGTTTATTGAAATCAAAGGGTGTGAAGTCGATGTCGCGTAGAAGTCACCTTTTACGACATTAAAATCGGACGGTTTGGCGGGCGCGGGTTTAATCGAACAAGTTTCACACTTTGACTTGACCACCCCTGGCTGGCCGCATCCATAACAACGTATCGGATTAATATCTTTACTATCGCTAGTACCTACTTTATTAGTTTTATTGTCACTATCGACTTTATTAGCCTTACGACATTCGTTAGCCGCGTGACCGAACGCTTTGCAGAACGAACATCTAATGCGATCACGTTTCGAGGTGTCGTTCGAGTTAGAGACGAGTTTGGAACCTGTGGTTGCGCTCGGACTCGTAGTACCGCGTTCGGAAGCGGTAGGTACATTCGGGTTATTCGCGGAAACGATCGAGTTTTTTAATTCCGTTATCGAATCTTCCACGAGTCTCGCTCTCTCTAACAAATTATCAATATCGCTAATAGTGTCTCGCGGTAAACGTTTACGTATTCGACGATGTAATAGGCCGTACACAATATCCACTATCATCACGCTTGGTACAACATAGGGTAATTGAACTAATAAAGATCGTACCTTTGATATAAAAACTTCAGCGCGTTCACACTCACTTTGTTCACACGTGGATACCTCGCGCAGTATCCTGTACGCGGGCTTTTGCACGCCGTATGCAGCGCGCAGGCGCGCGAGCGCGTCCGGCCACGAGCCGACGCAGGCCCGGGCGCCGCGCCACCACACTGCCGCGTCACCGCTTAGCAACATGGAGAGGCCGCGTAGCGCGTGGTCATCGGTCACGTCAGCGCACTCCTTGTACACCTCCACTGCATCGATGAACGCCTCCAGTACCTCGGTGTCGCGTGACTGCCCGTCGAACCTCGCGGTGCACTTTGAAAAGTTACCGCCGGAGGTCGCGGGCGCGTTCGCCGTGGGCGATGCCGTCGGTGTCGACGCGACTGGATTCCACTGGTTGCCATGATGTAGAGATCGTAGGGTTTCGACTAGCGTGCGGTTGGTCTCCGCCTGCATCCTGGCGAACGACTCCATCATAGAAGACAGAAGCCGCTCGGTGTTGAGCGCTGCAGCGGGTGCGCCGGTGTGGGCCCCGCCGAGCGTGTGCTCGAGGGCGGCGCCCCCCTGGGCGCGCATCTCCTCGGTCGCATCGGTTGAGACGCGTGTCTGGGTGGTAGCGGCGCCGGCATCGGCGCGCGGCTCCACCACTGAGCCGCAGTCCGCGTCGGAGTACCCGTCGCTTCCTGGTTCCTCCGCCTTTCGGTCGATCGCTGCTCGGGTTGCCCGCGTTGTTCATGGCATGATAATGTCTCTGAACTGTAGTCACTGAATACGTAGGTAATACTAATAACACACTTCACTGGGTTCGTTTTGCCGCTGTTTTTACTAACATGGCCCCACGTTGGGCGCCACTATAATGGCGTGTGGTTATTACCAGTAAAAGACGATAGTATAACACGAACAACAGTTTAATAATAATATCTCACAACCTTAGCAACACAATAATTAGTTAACTGGTAGCTTTTACAATTTTTGGCGGGAGCGAGCGAGAACCGCGGATGAACCGATTGCAACGTGCGCGCGTCGGAGCGGGCGTCGTACGTCTCTCGACTCGAGCGGGAGGGGTGCCGCAGGCGGCGCGCGGGCAGCGCGCATGCGCGGCGCTCGGCCGATGCCTACTTAACCCTGCGGCAGCGCACCGTTCCACGTTTCAACCCGTAAATGCGTGTGATAATATTTTATTTATGGCCCTATTTATGTTTATATTTGTAGTGACCTCAAAGAATCCTGGATATGTTAAAGACCATAATTTTTTTATGGGTTCATGTATGGTTCAAGATTTTTATGTTGGCAGAAATGGATTGTAGTAACTGCCCTCGGAAATTATTTCTATTTACTTTAACAGTTACAAATACGTAGCTTTATTTGATTGTTTTTTTACCATCCAATTCTAAGGTCGTTGCCCGTATTATCAATCAATCTGCCTAGACTTTTCCCAACTACTACTACTGTTGGGCTCGGCTTCCAGTCTAACAGGATGTAGCTGAATACCAGTATTTAACATGGAGCGACTGCCTATCTGACCTCTACCACCCAGTAACTGGGTAATACGATACCCCTTGGTAGTTAAGGCTGGTTGTCAGACTTTCGGGCTTCTGACGACCTGTAACGGCTGTCAAAGATCCACGAATGACAGCCGGGACCCGTCGAGCCAGTCTGCACGAGGCTTTACCAGCCAAACACAGTTTTTAACCGATTTCAAAAAAGGAAATGCTATTACTACTAGAATGCTATTGGCAAACCCTTCTTCTGTTTTGCATGGCTCTGACGCATATTTTCCCCAACTTGTAATTTTTTTGTGTTCTTTCTTTACGTCATGTTTACCCCAATTTCTTTCTTTCTTTCCTTTTGTTTCTATAACATAATAAAGTATACGATATTTAACCCTTTCACCACAATTTTATGTATGCGTAGTCTCATTAAATTCACATTACGACCTTTCTGTCTGTTATAGTTGAAAATTTATTATTTCGATTCCCTTCACAATTGGATCGTAATTCAGTATTCGAAGTGGCTTTTTGTTGTTGTTCCCTAGAGAGGTCGTTAAAGGACGTTGCAAGCTGTTGCGCACTCAAAGATACCTGCTGGGAATTTGTTGCGTAGTCAGTGGGAATTTTCCCAAAAGGTATCTCTGAGTTAAATTTTCATTTTGTTATGACGAATTGTTTTGCTTTTGTGAGATGTTTTAGGCGTTATAATGACGATGTTTTATTTTATCTTGAATAGAGGAGGAAGGAAAGGATTTGAGACACAATGGTGATGTACACAATTGTAAAATAAAACGAGAATTGCTTGAAAAAAACTTTGTACGGCTGTACACAGCAATGGTTGCCTTTACAAAGTGTACTTAGAAGTTCGTCATTCAAAATAATGCCGTGCTGAAGTGTTGTAATTTTCTAGTAAAACTAAACAACTGTCGGTGTATCTGCCGGGGGCCTGCAGCGCATTGTGAGTGTGCCGTGCATGGATCAATCTGGCAGTCACTAATCGATAAGAACAGGTTTTTCTGTGACGGTTCTTGTTGTTTTCTTAGTTTTTTTAATTTTTATTTATTTATTTTTAAACGTTGCCCCACACTAGGAATTTTTCCTGTATTGTGGGTGCGTTTACAAACATTTATACTCACATACACAAACAGCCAGATCTGGAACAACTACTTGTAGGTCATACAAATATTTGTTCCGTGCGGGAATCGAACCTGCGACACGCAGCGCAGCAGTCAATTGCTTACTGCCTACTACCTACCACTGCGCCAACCGTGCCGTCAAATTATAATTTGATTAATAGTTTTGGTAACACGATGTCCCTTGGTAAGACTGGTTGTCAGACTATCGGGCTTCTGACGACTGGTAACGACTGTCAAAGATCCACGAATGACAGTCGGGACCAACGGCTTAATGTGCTTTCCGAGGCACGGAGGAGTCTGGGTATGTAATGATGGTCACCCATCCACGGACCAAACCCGGCAAGCGTAGCTTAACCTGACGGATCGACCAGTGCGACTGTTATTACATAGCCACGAGCTCCTGAAAAATGTGAAAATGTTAAATAAAATATACCTAGTTAATTTTATCAACGCTATTTCTACACAAAGGCAATTTACACAAAGGTTTTGACCTAAAATAACAACATTAAAAATGTAAATAGATTCTTAGACTCCCAATAACCCGATTACATTGGTAGAAGAAGGTAAGAAGCTACAGTTAAAAGCAACATTAATTAACTACTTACTACTTAGTAATTAGTTCATAATTAATTAAGTTCTTTATTTATTGTTTTAAAACACACCTCCTCCTTTTAGTTTTACACTAACAATCAATTAGTACGTGGTAATTGAAGTCAATTAAAGGTAAAGGTGTAGGTATTTTTATCAAAGCTGTTAGTGTTTGAGAACTTTTGTTTTACTCTTTTGTTTTATTTGGATTTAGGGCTTAGTTTTAATTAGTTCATAGAGTGAGAATGAAGGGTTATTGGGTTTTTCCATCAGGAATGTCTCAGTACAGCCCGGAGTCTGGCTTTGTGCCCGCTTGATGGCCATAGACCCGATATTACATGAGACTTAAACATAACTGGCGAAATGCTGGTGTACCTACTGTAAGTATACCCCTGCCCAATCCTTCGAGGAAAAAACGTGATTTTATGTCTAATTACTTCATAATAAAGTATTTTGCATAATGATCCGTGTTTATTCAATATATTATTAATATCTATACATTGGGTTTACTGTTTACTTACCGATTTGAATATTGGAATGACTCGGACACTTCTTTTATGCTTTGTATTTTTTTTTTTATTTGAAATCTTATTGTCTTTCGCCCTAATTAGTACACCAGCCATGGTCAAACATGTCGAGCCAAACAATACATTTTAACACCTATAATAAGCATCATACCATGTATATTATCTATGTTTTGGCAAATAAATGAATCTGAATCTTAACATTTTAAATGGAGGAAGATAAGTAGGTATCTACATGATATGTAGATAGTCAACATAATATTATTTCTATTAGTTTAGTTGCACGATAGCCCTCAAGCTATTGGTAACGAAACTAGTATAAGCTAGCCTTTTATTTTATTGAAACTCCGTACCTAATCAATTCTAGGCCAGCTTGTGGCTGCATCTACACCGCCACATACGAACGACGCATCAAAGACCTGACGTCACAAATCCTACATCGCGGTATAAGAGTTTACCGAGCGATTAACATATATAAGACTATCCGACATCAATCCTTGGGCAATTGCCCGCCAGACACAACACCCGTCTGGTCGGAGGATCCTCCCTTTTCTATAGTGGATGAGTGAACTTTACACCCTGTTCCTCATACCCCTAAAAGCTCAAAGAAAAAGTATTACCACCGACGATGTGCAGGCTACTACACGTCTCTTATCATCTGTCACTTCCACACGTAATCAGCATATAATGTTGCCACAGCTGGGACACAGGCCTCCTCCCAAGATGGAGTAGGCTGTGATCTACAACGCGGACCCAGTGCGGGATGTCACATGTCTTTGATTTTTGGTTCTTTCTAGGCCATGCCGGTGTCCTCACGATGTTTTCCTTCACCGTTTTGAGAGCAGAGTGTAATGAAATTATTTACAAAGACTAAAGCACCTTCCTGGGTTCAAACCAATGAATGACCTTAAAACTGGAAAGTTGGGGGCCGTTACCATTTCACCAACACTGCTCTCCACACGTAAATTAAAAAAGTAATTAATTTTCTAATTTAATACACTGGCAGCACTATTAATAATGTTCCACAGATAACAGTTTACCATTCAAATTTTCTCAGAAAACTAAACTGTTACTTCATTCTTAGCATCCCTACAGCATAACTTTCATAAACAGCCAACTATACAAATTCTCTTAAACATGAAATACCGATAATATTCATAAATTTCACGACTCAACGCCCTAACGATCTGAAAGTTTCAGAGTTTCAGCGAGTCTTTAACTAAATGCAATGAAGCGTTGCTAACTTTATGTTAATGGTGTCCACGCCTGGTTGTTTGTGGACTTTCTGTGGAATGGACACGTTAGAGGTGTTTTAGAGGTGGGTTTTAACATATAATAAAATGGCCTGTAAATTGTCACACTGTGCGGGAAAAGCCTCATATAGAAGAGGAATGAGTAGGTAATATTCAACAAGCTTGCTCAATAAGTGTCTATTTTTAGATCTTTTGTAGATCCAGGTTGCATCATCCTTGATTCAATGATGTTTAAGAAATTGCATTAGTGCTTCCCAAATTCGAATCCACTACACACAATATACCTATTACAAAAGCGTCGTTCTTTTAAACTACGCAATGGATTTTGATGCGATTTTTACCATAATTTAGAAAATGTATTCCGGAAGGTTGAAGTGTATTAACATAATATCATATTGTGTAAAAATTTAAACGTAGATATATAAAAAGAAATCCCGATGTATTGCCAAGTCATAAAACCGTGCGGAGCAGGGACGGTCGCTCGTATTTTTATAAAACATCAACATTCAATTTTGCTATAGGAGTTCGTGGCTAAGTACCTAATAACAGCCGCACGGGTCGATCCATCAGGTTAAGCTACCCTTGCCGCGGTAGGTACGTGGATGGGTGACCATCTTTACATACCGAGACTCCTCCGTGCCTCGGAAAGCACGTTAAGCCGTTGGTCCCGGCTGTCATTCATGGATCTTTGAAAGTCGTTACGGGTCATCAGAAGCCCGAAAGTCTGACAACCAGTCTTACCAAGGGGTATCGTACTACCCAGTTACTGGGTTTTGGAGGTCAGATAGGCAGTCGCTCCATGTTAAATACTGGTATTCAGCTGCATCCGGTTAGACTGGAAGCCGACCCCAATACAGGTAGTCGGGCTAAGATAGGTAGATTGGAAAAATCAACATTTAATTTTGCAGTTTACCTAAATCTCTTACTGGCATTATCAGAAAATCTATTTATATTTTCCACAATAATGACAACATCAGGCCCCAACCGCTTGATAACAACCATAATAATATAAAACGCTACATAGAAATTCTCAGCCGCAGCATCTCACAATTTCCTCCAGCTTTCAATCCAGCACTAATTGGCTATCAATCTATCGACTGTGAGGCATCGGCAGAACCAGGCCAACGCACAAAAAGGGCCACCGATAAAATGCAAGTGCGGTGAATGAAAAACCAGCTGACGATATAAATAAAAAAAATATAAAAGAGAAAATAACTGGCGTTGCTTTTACGGGTTACGATTTTTTGGTGATCGTTTTTTTTTCGGACAATCAAAGGACCAATTCCCGTATTTTTAAGAACGTTCATATTATTCTAATCTCATGATCTGTCAAAAATACAATCAATTTACCAACATTTTTGACAAGTTTGACAGATTGCGACTTGAATGTAAATGTTTTTTAAGTACGAGAATTGGCCTTCTTTCTTGTGGATATTTCTTATTAACGCCATCAGATCCAGTTATCTGGGTCAACTAAGCGTTTTTCGTGTATGGAGCTAGTATAATTTGCTTTTACGCCATGCAATTATACATCACATAACAGGAACATACTAAAAGTTTACAGTAAAATACAATTTATGCACTATCTACAAATCAGTAGGTAATCAGAAATACCTATATTATGCCAGAATTAAATAAAAGTCACAAATATTAGTGTAATTTATTTATTTATTTATTTACTTAAGGTTTACCAACAGCACATACATACACATACATAAACTAAATCATAGGGTAATATTCTAATATATATGCCAATTACAGGTAAACACAACATTGACAACAAAGACGCCAGATTACCGCTTAGTTGCTAATTTAAGTCTAGGTGTACAATCAATTAAGAAAGAAGATATAAGTTTTGTTACAAAAAATGAAAAAATAAATTAATGAATAATTTATGAAAAATGAAAATGAACACAGAGTAATTCATTCTTTTGACTACGTTTCATTGGTGTGTAGGGAGGCCAAGATTCTTGATTTAATGTAATAAAATGAGAAGGCTTATTTTTAAGATTATCAAGCACAGTGGCTAAATGGCCTGGCAACTTGCCACTTTTTCATCGTCTCCGTTAGCCATTCACGCACCAACCATGTCGTTAACGGAAGTTATTTTTAAGCAAATAAATAGGGTGAAATTGAATTCGCTAGCGAAACTCCGCAGACGTATCGCATGTTATAGATATCTAAATACGATATACAAAAAAATAATGAATTTGATTAGTTTCTTTTTGGGGCCAGTAACCGCAGGTAGTGTTATTGAAATATCAGTTTAAAAGTCTGTTTTTTTTTTGTGTAAACTTCACAGACGTTAAGAATATCAATATCTAAACACGATAAAAAAATAAAAAAAAAAATCTAATTATTCTTCAAGTCACACAACCGTCGCTGAAGCAAAAAAGTTTTTTTTTTTTTGCCTTTTTTATACATTATATTGATACCGTCTGCGGAGTTTTGCTGTAGAACTCATCAAATTATAACTATTTTACCGATCAGTCGTGTCGTCACCGCATCGTCGCTTATAAACCCATCAATCTAACCGTGTTCACAATATTTTCGAGTACAAACTTCCCTTGAATCCAAACCTGTCAGTTTTTAAAAGCGCACAGCCTGAATAGAAACGTCAGAACGTTGTAACAAAAAAAAAGGAAAAAGATTTTTTTTACATAGGTATATTAAAAATCGTTGGCAACTGCCAGCCTTTTGTGGGAAAATGGATTATTTTGATTTTGTTTACCGTTACCTATGTTAATATTGACTGGTTAAAAAGATTTCAATCAACTCGGGATATTGCAATTTAATCCTGCCAGGAACAGCGTTGTTTTGAAGAGCTGACGAAATGTTGTAATCACCGAATTGTTTGTCAATCTGGGTTTATTTTTATTTTTTTTAACAATGTTTTTGATTTTTTCCAATACGGTGGACTATTTATTTGACTGGCGGTGAAAACCCGCAAAATATTTAAGTGATCGTTTAAAAACTGAATGATGTACACTTTTTAAAATAATTGAGCCACTTTTCATCAAGCATGGGCAAATTTTTCCAATTTTTTTAATACTTTTCTTTATTGAACACGAGCCTTTTGTCTAATCGGTAATTTAAGTGTTTCATGAAAAAAAAATTGTAACGTGCGTTTAGTTAGTGCAGAGTAAACAATTTTTCTTTCTTTCTTTCGTTTTAGGTTTCTGGCCTTTTCCCACAGTTGGTCGTAGTAACTAAGCTGGGGTACCCAATCACCAATCGAGTTAGGATTGGTTGGAACTGTAACCAACCACGCGCGAGCCGAATTGGCCGCAGCAACTAAGCTAGGGACCCCTACTAAATGGGTTAGGTTAGAACTGCGACTTACCGCGCTTCATCCATGTTGGTCGCAGTTACTTGGCAATCTAATATTTTTAGGACCCCTTATTTGAGGTTCACAAAAAGAGGCGCAATCGTTTTAATAGAGAGTTTAATAATAATTTTAGCGCTAAATGCGAATTATTAGAGACTCTATTACATATACTATACACTATGAGAAAAGGCTATTTTCCCTTGGGAAGATAAACACAGGCCGGTAGAGTTAAATAATATAATCGAAACCCGATCACATTGAACTTTAATGAAAACATATAAAATAACAATTGATACTGAATAAGTCATTACGAATTCATTGGTAGCATTGCCGACAGTTTAACGGCAATGAACTATTGAAATGCCCGAAACGTTCTGAAAGGTCTTTGACTTTCTGTTGAAGTATTCAGTAAAGCTCTTCTTAGTACGGCTTAATTTATTTACAATGTACAGGTGACGAAATAGATTGGTACCTAACCGGACGACTGACTACAACTTTTTAACCGATTTCAATAAAGGAGGTTCTGTTTTCGAATAGTAAGTGTAGAAATAAACACAGATTCGTGTAGTATTTATATTTATTTATTTCAAGCACACAAATATACAGAGTTAGACTTAATGCCATAGGCATTTTCTACCAGCCAACCTTTGGGTGATGCAGACACAGTGGTAGGTGCAATAGCGAGGATTACGGGATAAATATTTATTTAAGTTTATGGATATAATGCCTATTAAAAACTGTAAATGTAATATATACACCTTATTATAAACCTAATTGTAAATGTAATATAATAAACACACATAAATATACTGAAACAAATAAGACAAACAATGGGAAAACATTACCGTTGTGATGATACGTTGCCAGCTTCTTGCGAACATGCTCGCGAACTTTAACTTTAAAGGATAATCGGTTGGTTGCTATCCTGATTTCCTGGGGGAGCGCATCCCCCAGAGAGATAGACTTAATGAAGAAGGAGGAGTGAATATTCATTTAATGTAAGCACATAAATGTTGACAAAAATACATAAAGAATCACATCTTAAGTCGTATTACTCGCGCTCGTAATGTTTACCTTAATTACGTACTTAGCTGTTAATCAAACCCATTTTGGCATAAAATACTCGTATACCTACGCAATTTGATACTGGTTACCCCTTTTTCAAAGACTAGGTTAGTACTTGTGGACTCGTTGACAACTACACGCGGAATCAACCCCGATCAACTAACGCAGCGCTTTTTTTAAACGTTCGATTGATGTGCGGCCGGCCGTCACATGGCGGACGTGACATCATGAAGCCTTTTTAATTTAACTAGTGGTCGCCCAGTGGTCGAAATTCGAACATAATTCATTTAAATTTTAAGTTGTATAGTATAAACTAATTCCAAGCTGTCATGTCATTATTGTAAGGTAGTCTTGTGTCAAATGCATGGTAGTGTGTGTATTTTTTTTTTCTAATGCATAATAAATAAAAATATTAGCTCTCTGCACTCCTTCTCCATATAAACTTTAATTGTGCCAATATCATACTCCTCTGTACGAGTAGTTTTCGTAAAAAGGGGTACCTATAAAGTTTTTGCTTTTAAAATATTAATATAGAAGGTGGAGACGACAACACAACAATAAATTAAACTGTGTATATCTAATGACGTTTCCAGTCTGCATACGAAAATCCAATTAAAGATCTCCAATAGTTTAGTCACTATAGCTAGCCAAAGATTGGCAAAACCCATAGTCAGCCCATCACTACTATTTAGTTTGTTAGAAAAAAATATTTTTTATTTTCAATGTTAGGATTTATTTGATAGTTCCTAAATACTCCTATGCCTTAATATTGCCAGTGTTTTCATTTATTTTTGTATTGCTCCACATCGTATAGATAAAATGCAGTCGATAACATAAGTAGATGATGTTTGTATATCCGCGATTTTCTCGAAAACTTTTGAATCAATTTGGAAGTTTTTGTTTCACTTACGTAATTTAAACAATTTTCGTCTGTGTGTTAGATTTGAAACGTTATTATGAGACTGTAAGAAATTAAAAAAATTGCATAATAGCCTTATAATAACCTACTGGTAAGATAGTTAATTGATTCAGGCGTGACTTGCCGGAAATCAATTATAAAATACAATAGACGTAGATATATTTAGTAACCTATTCCGCTTAACTATTCTTAAAGAGTCTTAAAAAACCCTGTAAGCCCGTACCCGTTGAGAGGTGAAACACGTGTCGATTTCTTACAGGGTTTTTTTAAGACTCTTTAATAATAGTTAAGCGGAATAGGTTACTAAATATATCTACGTCTATTGTTTTTCTACTGGTAAGGTTAGTTATTAATCTAGTTTGCTGAATGTACATAATCCTTCACTTTGAAGATGTTTAGTAGTATTATTAAGGTATAAAATGACTGCAAACTTTGTCGAAATTTCTAATATTATGCTGGGAATAATTTTCTGTGAAAGGAATTATATCTGTATTTATTTTAACCGTAACGTGAACTCAGTTAATCTACCACTGACTTAAATATTACGGTGAAGGAAAACATCGTGAGAAAATATTGATAAAACAGACTAAATTGCGAACTCTAGTGAGAAAGCGAAGCGATTATGATGCTCGTTAGATTTCCTAGAAAAGCGGTAGCCGCAAAATAGCGTCCACAATATTACAGCGAATGACGTCACTAAAACGTTATTTATGAAAGTAAAGGATGATTTCCACCAAACGGCTCGCATCGGATCGGAAAGGATACGAACGGATGCGGCGACAGCCAATCGCGTCCGGCAGGATGTCTACGCATACGATCGGCTCCGTACTGTCGCTTGCGAACGTATCCGTTTCTGCGCCTAGTTAAATAGTTTCATTCCTTCCGTGTTGCAGCCGAAAGAACCCCATCGGATACTTCGAGAGGCGAACGGAGCCGATCGCACGTCACAACATACTTTCGGCTACGATCGCGTGTCGTGGAATACGCCCCCGGTCAAGCTGCTGTGCGCGGCTTGGTAATATAGACTTTAAATTAATATTGTGTACACGATTTAATATCGTTTAAAGATTGTAAAATCCGTTTCGATCCGATGCGATGTGCCAACAGTCTGGTACTGTCTGGTTTTGCCTTTATACTAACAGAAAACAATTAGTTTCCCAAAAAAAGGCCGTTCACAGCAACTGGAATCCAGTTGAAATTATTTCATTAGCAAATTCCTGTGGTTTGGGTTACGTTGAATAACTTTTCGTGGTAACCTTACCTCGTGGAAAAAACATGTTATGAATTATTTCTAATACCCGAGAATATAAATGGTTTTACATACCGGGCCATGGTAGGCAAAATAAAATCTATTGTTGCAACTTTTTTAGGGTTCCGTAGTCAACAAGGAACCCTTATAGTTTCGCATTGACCGTCTGTCTGTCTGTCTGTCTGTCCCCGGCTTAGCGCAGAGACTGTTAGTACTAGAAAGCTGTAATTTGGCATGAATATACATACTAATGACGCCGACAAAGTGGTAAAATAAAATCATGAATTTTTTTTTTGTTTAGGGTAGGTACTTCCCCTACATGTAAAGTGGGGATAGCTTTTTTTTTTCGTCCATTGAGTGGGGTGTCTTTGGAAAGGTCGTTCAAAAATATTGTGAGTTTGTAAAAACCATTTTTGGATTGAAGGATCCGTTTGCGTAATATTAAGCTTTAAAGTGCAAATTTTTGTTAGAGTCAAGTGTCCCCCCCTGCCAGCTAAATGGTCTCCCATACATTCTGTATTGACCGACATTGTAAATCTATAGCATAGACATACACGTTACATATACTTCCATTTGTAAGTAGTTCATTTCAGTGTAATATACAATGTTTAGAATAATTACAGAGAGGATGAAAGCTCACTGTTGTTAACAAATGAAACGCTACCTGCTTCTGATATATTTTCAATACCCGGATACCTAATACTGGGCAGATAATTAAAAACATTCTTTTCTGTTTACAAAAGAAATAAAAACACCCTTTATTTTCTGATCCGCTACGTATAAAGGTGGTTACTGACCGGTGTTACGAGGCGTCAGTGCGAGGAAACGAGCACGAACACGCGAGCAACGAGCCGCTCGTTGCTCAATTCGAGTGCTCCGCCCGCAGTCGGTTTTTTGACGAATCCCTTTGAGTGTTACGTGGTTCAGTCAGTATGCCGCGACACGACGTCACGAGCACACGTGCCGCGTGTACACCAGGGGGTATCAACTTTGTATGGGCCAATGTAGGACAGGTACCCGGGGCAAAGTTGTTACATTGCCAACGTTAAAAAAATTATGAAGGACCCAACAAATTAGGTCTTTAATAATACCGATTTTCAAGTTGTAACACAGGTTCATTGAAAGTGATTCGTTTATTTTTTTCTTTCCAAATAGTAGTTTTTAAGCTAGAAATATGCCAACAAAAAATAAATATTGATTAGATCATATTTTTTTTTCGTGATCGATTGAAGTTATACTGATTTTTGATTTACCCAAAATACCTCAATATTGTCTAAAATGAAATAAAACCGAAAATATAGTAGATATTTTTGATAATTCATAGTAGCACTACGCTGTATACAGGACAGGTATACAGTTGTGATCTTTATCTTTGTTGTGAGTTTTGAAACTTTGTGAAATGGATGAAAATAGAAGGAAATGTTTCAAGTGTGGCTGTTTACCAGCCGAACATAACGTGAAACTGTTCCGTTTTCCTAAACCCGGAGTTCGAAACGTTATTCGGTAAGTATTAACACGTACCTTATAATAAATATTTCAGTGGTTAGCCAGAACTATTGATGATTGATGAAAATGTTATTTTTTTCACTTTCAGTTGTCTGCTGTGGGCAAAGTACATTTTTCCAGAAGAGCAATATAGTTTATACTTTACAAAATTGTACAATGATCACAGAATGCTGTGTGAAAAGCTGCTGTTCCATGTGATGTAAGTGAATATTTTAATAACTGATTATCTACACTATATTATTGTCACTAAATTTGTTATAAATATTGGTGCTTCAAACCAAAATTTAATTAATGGAATAATTTTGTTTCAGACTGAACCCGTACTTATTGATTTGGCCGAACCACAAGCTGGTCCATCCCAAAGAATATTTTTAGGGGACATAACAAATATGCAAACTGTGGCCAATACAAATATATTCTTTAAACTTTATCAACAAACAAGAATACTTGTTTGGAGAAAAGGATATGTCAGTCATAAGGGGAATTATAAAGAGGTTACAAATTGAGGTAGGCTGTTGTTTTTTTCATGACTTCCATAAGCAAATAAAATTTAGTTACTATTGTATAGCAAAACTACATGAGTATTAAGTAGTACAGGGCCAGGACGGTTCACACAATAATAAAAAGAAGTTGAGAACAGTAACATGACTAACATGTATCAAGATTATTATAACTGACATGAACACAGGTTCTGTCCTATCGTAAATGAATAAATAATTTTGTCACTACTGCTACTAATCTACTGTTTCTGTTTGGGTACACTTTGAAAATTGATTTTTGTCTAATTTTGTTGTAAGATCTCTGTAAATGTAGTTAAAATAAACTTCTGGGTTAGTATGTATTCTGAGGCTACTGCAAACAGATTGTAAATAAAGCATTTGAATCTAATAACACGAACACAATAATAATAAATTGTAATGATATTCTAATATTTAAAAATGTAAAATATATGTATTTAATGAAATTGTAATGAAGCTGTTGAAATAAATAAAAAACAATTTGAATTATTTATAGTTTTATTTTGCCATATTAATTCCGTAGACTTTTTGGTAGGTACATTCTCTTGTAAGAAAACTCTTTGAGTTTTCTTACAAGAGAATGTACCTACCAAAAAAACATTTTTTTAATATTAGGGATGATAGGCAACATTTGAATTTACCGCCATACTAAGGTTTTTTCTCCGGGCTAAGTATAGATGGCGCTGGCGTAACCGTTCTACGAAATATTGTATGGAGTTCGCATTCTTCTCCGTTAGGAGTATATGTGTTCTGTGGTGTACACGCGTCGATTCTTGGCTAAATTGTGTTTATTTCTTGTAAAACATGGAGCTCTTTTTCTTAAATTTGGATTAAATAATAATTTTGTAGAACCAAAGATCCCAACACTCTCGTCGTCAGACATCTTGACTGAGAGTGTCTTGCGAATCTGGAGCATGGGCCAGCAAAGAGTTCTAAACGAGCATGTATGCTCGCTGCGAGTACTAGCACCGGTCAGTACCCACCTTAACATGCAAAAGGATTCTTAAGAAAACACGATTAACTATTAACAGTGTTTTACTTGGCATTATTAAATTCCTTGTTAATTCCTCTAATAAAGGAGGTTTTAATAATAAAATTAATGGCCCTCCAGACTATATTCTTGTGATAAAAACTGCAGAAGCGCTGCTTGTAAGTTGGAGGATCAATTAGGCAGCTATCTTCCTTGAACGCTCGTTAAATATCATGGGAAAGGATTTTTCTACATTTGTGTACGTTCGCTTTAGGTGATTAGGGTTTTAAGATCAGTGAGATTCATTATAACATTATCATAACTTTGACCTAAAATAAAAAAAATGTCTATGAAATAATATTGCCAAATTAATAAAAGCAAGTTAATATTTGTCAGTTATTTGTGACAACTATGTTATCGGCTTCCAGTCTAACCGAATGCAGCTGAATACCAGTATTTTACATGGAGCGACTGCCTATCTGACCTCCACAACCCAGTAACTGGGTAATACGATACCCCTTGGTAAGACTGGTTGTCAGACTTTCGAGCTTCTGACGACTCGTATGTTACATATCGTGTTCGTCGAGTTCCTAGTCAGGGAAAAAAAGGGTTATCAAATTGACTTGTCCGTATATTCAAATCATAGCTGACATTCTTTGACAGTATTATATAATGGCTGTAACGCGGTTAATTGACGTAGTGTGTCAATAATTGATTTCCGTGACGGTAAACGTTGAAAAACTTGACTTTCTAACTAAGATATTAATAAACTGGTTTCAAGTAAATGTCCGACACCACAAAATAGTACCGTGAAACTGTACAAAGTAGCTGAAAGCTGAAATTGGGCCATTCTCATTAGTTAGTCTATTTCGATAACGGAGGCCTCTAGACGGTTCCGAAATCTATTTCAAATTAAATATCGTTTACCCCTCTAAACCTTAATGGAATACCTGGTTTACTTGGTGGTTTTAGGATTATATTATGCAACTCCAGTAGTTTGTGCCTTTAAAATAGCATAAAAATGATGTTTGGCATACATAATTTTAGTATTCAAATAGAGCGCTATACTTATATTCTTTATTTTGAATAAAGTAACACCAACATAACATCACGCCTGTATTCCCCGAAGGGTTGGGCAGAGGTGTACCTATAGTACACCCACATTTCACCAGTTGAGTTTGAGTCCCATGGAGCAGGGAGCGAGCCTATTGCCATCAATCGGGCACAAATCCCGACTCCGGGCTGCTATTGGGAAATTCCAGATGAAAAAACCCAATAACACTTTGCCCGACCCGGGAATCGAACCCAGGACCTCATGCTCAGGAGGAGCGCGAAAAAATTGCGCTAATAAGCTAGGAAAACAAGATGGAAACTGACGGGTGCAGTGCAGGTGGCCAATTAAGCTTTAAGCCCCGTGCAGACTAGCGCGACGCGACGGCGTGACGCGACTCTAACAAAACTATTTCTAAGAATACTTCACGGTAGAATTACCGGTGTCGCGACGGACGAGGCTTTAGGACCGAGTCACACCGGAATGGCAGCGGCCTGCAGCGACGCGGCGAGCACTTTCAGTGTGAAATAATTTCTACATACTTAAAATACCAGTATCGCTTGAAAAGCTTAAAACTGCTGAACTGATTTGGATGTGGATATACATATAAGATACTTTTTATCCCGGCAGTACGTTCCCGTGGGATAATTCCCGACCTCCAAGGCGGCGCCAACGACAAAAAAGCTAGTGGGACATAAATAGAATAGGCGAAATGAGAGTTTATTGTAGGTACACCTCTGCCTTAGGTCGCGGTTACGGCGGCGGCGGCGGCGCGGGGAGCGGCGCGTTTCCATGCATATATTTATAATGAAGCGGCGACAGTTTCTTATAAAACTATGCATTTGAATGCGCTGCTCTCACGCCTACGCCGCCGCCGCGCCGCCGCCACGCCGCCGTCGCTGACTTCGTGTCCGCGGCCTTACACTTCGGGGAGTGCAGGCGTGATGTTATGTTATTTCTTCCTTCTTGCCTCGCGATTTATTACTACAAACGCTTGTACCTACTTAATTGCCATTGAACTAAAATATAAGATCGTTCAGGGAATCGAGAATTGCACCTCAAGCCGATCAGATCTAACCCCATCTATTGAAATCCCCATAACCAAAAGGTTAATTGCAATTTTGACCCGCCATTTTGAAGAGTAATTTATGCGAATTACCCTACTAATGTGCCTCAAGGTAGTTCCTGATTTATGCCTCTTGTTTATAGTTAACATAGATACGACATATTAATGTTAAAATTCATTAGTTTATGTTTGTTCCATATTATGGGTAATATCTTTACGACACTTTCGACTTTGTGTGTGTACTTATGGAATTTATAATGGTTGCTTATGGAATTTATGTGACGTAGGAGCTTGGTATCTTTGAGAGGGTGAGTACTGGTTTACGTTTCACAAGATGATTTTGAAGGTATTTGCTTTTAACTAAGGCTGCTTGCGTTTAACTAGCAGCAGCGATATTCGGCTTAAAAGTACGAATTATTATGAGAATTTAACAATTGTGGTTGTGATGCTTATTTTTCCTTTAAACTCTTCATGAAATTGTAGCGGTCATAAACCGGTTTATTTCACAGAATCAAAAGAAAAGACTATATAAACAATTACTCCTGTAAAGGTTTCTCCTGGTCAAAAAAATCAATTCTGCCTAGCCTTTTCCCAATCATGTTGGGGTCGGCTTCCAGTCTAACTGGATGCAGCTGAATACCAGTATTTCACATGGAGCGACTGCCTATCTGACCTCCACAACCCAGTAACTGGGTAATACGATACCCCTTGGTAAGACTGGTTTGTCAGACTTTCGGGCTTCTGACGACTCGTAACGACTGTCAAAGATCCACAAATGACAGCCGGGACCAACGGCTTAACGTGCTTTCCGAAGCACGGAGGAGTCTCGGTATGTAAAGATGGTCACCCATCCACGGACCAACCCCGGCAAGCGCAGCTTAACCTGATGGATCGACCCGTGCGGCTGTTAAAAGGTTTCTCCTGGTAAATATTAAAATATAGAGTAACATCGGCAAAAAAAGACATTGTTTTCAAAAGAATCTTATCTTCATGAAATTGTTTAAATAAAACAGTATTCCAGAGCTCAAAAGAACTTGAAAGTAACAAAAGCAATCAATCTGCCTAGCCGTTTCCCAACTATGCTGAAACCGCAGCTGAATACCAGTACTTTACATGGAGCGACTGCCTATCTGACCTCCACAACCAGTTACTGGGTAATACGGCAATACCCCTTGGTAAGACTGGTTGTCAGATTTTCGGGCTTCTGACGACCCGTAACGACTGTCAATGAAACGAATGACAGCCGAGACCAACGCACGGAGGAGTAA
Source organism: Eupsilia transversa (assembly GCA_914767815.1). Classification (NCBI taxonomy): domain Eukaryota; kingdom Metazoa; phylum Arthropoda; class Insecta; order Lepidoptera; family Noctuidae; genus Eupsilia; species Eupsilia transversa. The sequence goes on from OU611889.1 coordinate 2,771,303, forward strand.
CGATATGTAAAGATGCTCACTCATCCAAGAACCAACCGTAGCTAGCGTAGCTTAACCTCATGGATCAACTTGTGCGGCTGTTATTTGTTACTACTTTTAGGAACGAGCTCCTCCAAAGTAACAGGACCGTTTTGTAGTAAAATCCAGTCAATAAAGTATTGAACAGAAACTACAACCATCTTACTACCGAATTGCAAAGAATTTTTACTAGCAGAATTGGAATTGAGTTCTAGAACGGTAGTTTTTAAATTGTGATAGACCGTTACTCGATGCCCGATGCTGGCGAGGCGACCTTATTTCTTGACCCATATTAAAGCCATTTTTCTTGCAATGCAAGTAGTGTTGTAACTTTATTTTGTTTGCTGCTATGTTCATTGTTCTACAATGAAAAGTAGGCGTAAAATAAAGAGGTTACGATAAGTTTATGGGTAGTAGTACCACCTCAAATCATTGAATGCGTTTAGCGCTAAATGAATATTATAAATATCATCAATTTGTATTTTTTTTAACTTATTCCGATTAGAACCTTTTTTTTAAGTCTACAAATGCATGCTGTAAATTCAGATTTTTGGACCACAGAATTTAAAACATCGTTATGTTTCTGTCAATCATTTGAAGATGACAGAGATAGGACGAAGTTTTAAAATTGTATTTAGTCATTTCTGGTGCAAGCATGCCCAAGTGCAGCAACTAACAAAGTTCGGCGTGTTTTTTTAATTACCTACATAGGACATACCAGGCGACCTTATTTTTTTACCCATATTAGGGTCATTTTTCTTGCTATGCAAGTAATGTTGTAACCTTATTTGGTTTGCTCTTCGGTGTTCTATTTAAATGGAATGTGGGCGTAAAATAAAGTAATGATTGTGATAATTTTAAGGCCCGTCTAGGCCACAAATCGTTAAGTGCGTTTAGTGCTAAATTAATTGAAAACATCATACTGTCTCTGTGACAATCGATTAAAAGTAACAGAACATCATCATTCTCCTGCTGTTAGAACGATGTTTTAGTAATTAATACGTTTAGTGCTAAACTTATTAAGTGATGTGTGGTGCAAGTGGGCCTAAGTGTTGCAATTAGCAACACATTTGCTGAAATTACGCGACATAGACTTCAGCGTGTATACTGTAAAGGCTCTAACACACTGGCGCGATATCGCGGGTGCGATAGGCAGCGCTACCCTTGTCGCGCCCGCAATTTCGCGCCAGTGTGTACGAGCCGTAAAGCTTTTTAGATCACGCTGTAATTATTTTAATAGTTTTTTTAAAATAAATATGTAGGAAAAAATTCCGTCGCGTAATTTTCAACAGTTGAATTGCCACACTTATAGCGACAGTAACTATGTCTAGTAGCTGTAATGAACGTGTCAAAAAGTAAAACAAAACAAAAAAGATTACACTATTTTTTGTTTCTACTTTGTAAATAAACACTGTTTATTGTCTTGTTTAAATCAATAAAGTCATTGGAACAAGCTCAAGTGTTTGTTACAGACGGAATTCGTAGAAAGAAAATATTCGAGAGGTCTGGAAATAAACAAGCTATTTACATTGATATTTACTAGCCTAGAGCAGGGATCCCCAATAAGTTTCCATGGAGATTCGTTTAAAAAAATAATATGATTCGCGATACGCGAGACGATTATCTACTAGCAATCTAGATAACAATATACTAAAGAAACCGCTACCTATCATACTAACAAGTATCGTTTGCGATACCCAACGGAAGAAAGTGCATTTTTAGCGTGAACAAACGATGATAAATCACGTAAATCCCTTTCCAATCCTAATCCCGACTAATATTATAAACGCTAAAGTGAGTTTGTTCACGCTAAAACGGCTGAACGGATTTGGAGGAAATTGTCACATGGGTGACCTGAGTTAGGACATGTTACTTTCCTTAACGCGGGCAAAGCCATGGGCAAAAGCTAGTCTTCCCTTAAAGGTGCCTTAGGTATCCAGCTCATTAAAATGATTAGCATGTCTAATCAGTAATTACTAGAGCATTATTAGCGATGAATCATTTATGACTGATTGTTATAGAAGTGATTAATTCACCTAGTTAGTGGATCAGTGTCAGAGGGTTCATATCTAAGTCCTGTTTAGTGTACATGTCCAATGATGGACAGGTTCTTGATCTGATCGATTTAGTATAAAATACAGATAACATCACGCCTGAATTCCCAGAAGGGTTAGGCAGAGGTGTACGTATAGTGCACCCACATTTCGCCAGATATGCATAAAGTTACATGTGATGGGGGGCGAGCCTATTGCTATCAACCGGGCACCAAAGTAGACTCCGGGTTGCTACTGAAAAAATTCAATATTACTTTGCCTGGAACTTACTTACTGGTTACTTACCTGGGAATCGAATCCAGAGCCGGCTCAGCAGTAGCGCTGGCGACCACGAGACCAACGAGGCACAATAATGGGGAAGAATTTTGTTACGATTACCATATTTGGTGAATTCTTTGATGCTTAGAAGCAGATATCAGAAGAGAGTGTTTGTTGTCTTTGTCTAAAAAGTATGAAAGACAAATGTTTTACCTTCGTATATGTGAAGCACTCCTTTAGCTGTTCTTTCAATCAATGAATGATGTAACCAATATTTTGTAAAATATTTTGATAGGAGTGTCAGGGGAGTTTCTTGCCCGTTTTTCGCCATAAGAACCTATTATGCTTTGGAATGGGCAACTAGCTTCATCTTTCTGACTGACCGACCCCTTGACAATTCAAAAGTACCTGTAATTGGTTTATTTGAAATAAATGGTTTGAGATTGAAGTTTTTTTATTACTCATATAAAAAATTGCACTAATAGCTAGTGGCGAGGCTGGTGTGTTATTAATGTTATATCAATTAGGTAGTTTCATTTTCTATTTCATAAGTGCACATAAATAAAATATAACCGAAATACAGGACCATCCTAAACATCCTATATTCAAATATCATTAAAATCCGTAAAATTCCGTACACAAAATTCCTAGAAGCAAAAGGCTGCGTTTCATAACCTAAACTCCTCTATTTTGAAGTCCGTTAAAAAGGCTAAACTATTCGAGACGGAAGCCATGAAAAATGTTTTCCCTACCATCCTTTATGATATTTTCAGGAATTTTCCACAAATATGAGAAGGAGCCGTTTTATATAAAACCAATGACCTGAAATGCGGAGGCCAGCGAGTTTCCAACTGCCCATAGAGATTACATTCTGTTTCAATGCGTCCCGCAAAAAATAGGTTTTATTTGCGAAACTGCGCATAAATATTAAAGTTCCCTGTTATATTTTTTAATAGTGTTGAACTGGGATATTGTTTTATGGAGCTTCGTGATTTTTGAGTGCTGCTAATAATTTATTTTTCCGCTCTCATGTGGGTACTACATAGTTATACGAAAACTAACTGTGGCTGGCGCTGCAAACTTTTTTCCTACGTTATTCACTATACGCGTAGGTATGCTTATTTTATATTGCCTAGCGAAACTAAATATTTGAAAACCTTAGGCAGGCAACATAATTAATAAATGTACGACGTAGCTACGTAGGTATAAAGCTTATATTTGAAGCAAAGATGCACTGCAACCACATTAAGAACGAGTCCAGAGTCCAATTCAGCAAAACTTATTCAAGTTGTTAACCAAGTCCAACCATTTAAGAAGAAAAGAACAGTTCTGCAACCAGCCTGTGTTCATTACATTTTCAAAATTGCACCAGAGAAAAATTTAAGGGGCGGGAAACTTCCATATTCTTCAAACTTAGTTAAGCGTGAAGAAAAGTAGGAGAAAGGTAGGCGAGGGAAATATCTTTTTTGGGAAGTTAATGCAGTAAAAGTTGCTTGTTTTGTGGTGAGTGCTATCAGCTTAGATGACGTAGTTTTTACAGGATTTTGGTGAATTTCTTGGCCTTGTTTTGGTTAAAGTTTTGAAAGCTTCAGTGAGTGACGAGCTTGTGTTCAAATGTTTTAAGTAGCGATGTAAAATCATAGTTTTAAAAGGAAAGGTGTAATTTTTGAAGCTAAGTATACTTGGCGAACCTTGGAAGGGTTTTGGTGAGTAGTGGAATGAGCTGGAAAATAGTTTTTTTTGTCGTACAAGGAGGTTTTTCTAGATAGACATTTTGCTATTGAAGGCTCGTACACACTAGCGCGATATCGGGCGCGACATGCAGCGTGACCCTTGTTGCGCCCGCAATATAGCGCCATTGTTTGCGAGACTTTAATAAAAGAGTTACCTACCTCTTTTATAACAATAATATTTTTATGAAAATGGTATCTTGTTTGAAATACTTTTTCTTCAGAAACATTAACTACCAAAGAATGAGCGTGAGCTATCACACCTTCTCAGTGCGTGTTGTTAATTTCAGACTAATAAATCAGATCTGGTCAGTGGTCAGGTTTGTATTTTTTGCAACCGGCGTGCGTGTATTGCCAGATATAATAATATGACCGTAAACAAATTAAAACGAGTATGTTAGGATCGTGCTACGATCATTACATACTCTTTTAACCGACTTTCAAAAAGGAGGAGGTTCTATGTTCGTAGTGTATGTATGTTATGTGTTTTTTATTTTTTTTATGTACGTCCATCGATTTTTTCGTCAACTGTTGCTGGGGCGGTGGTCCCATATAAATTTTATCGACTTTGCTTGGGTACTTTTTGAGTTAGCTTCACTAATACGTATTTTTCCTCACTGCCACTCACCAGCCAATGTGGATGATGTTCTAATAAGTTCCTGTCAGTCTTATTTACACAGCAGGTTGTGGTTTTCGAATTTATATGGGGTAGGAACCACAGCTAAAAAGTGAAAAATAAAAACTTTTTACAAAAAAAAAAACCGAACCGGAGGTAAAAAAAACAACAATATCAAAGACACCGACTTCCGGAATTAAAGTACGTAATTTTTCACTTTGTACTGTTTTTTTAAGTCGGTTTTTTTTAATAAAATGTTTTTTTGCTTCGGTGGCGTTCTATAGTTTCTGCCTACCCCCATAGGAAAACGGCGTAAGTTTATGTATGTGTAATGAGTAATAAATTCAGAAATTGTCACGCTACATTTCACGTTAAAATAGAGCAGTCTTTTAACTCAATAACTGCACAAGACAAAACACATTGCAAGCCAGGTGTTTTACCAGGCTTTGGTGACCCAAAATACGAAAATACGAAAGTCGGACATCGCCAAATATTCACAACTGCCGTCATATCGTTAACCGTACTCCAATATTGGTATTGCACAAACAATCAGACGTAACAAATTCTCACATTCGTTCCAGTCTCATCATTGATATTTCATGAGTTGAATGATATTATGCATATTTTACATCAACACTATTTTTCGGCTGCAGCTTTTATTTTCGGCATATGGTAATGAGAACAATTTCATAGTGGTTTTATTGTTGAATGACTATATAAAGGGTTTAATTTTAACAACTATACCTACGGGGGACTGCTTCTAGTGGTCGCAAGCGCTACTGCTGACCATGAGGTCCTGGGTTCGATGCCCAGGTCGGGCAAAGTGTTATTGGTGTTTGCCATTACGAATTTCACAGTAGAAGCCCAGAGTTTGGATTTGTGCCCGGTTTTAGGAATAGGCTTGTACCCTATTACTTGGAATTTAAACATAACTGGCAAAATGTGGATGTACTACACCTTTGCCTAACCCTTCTGGGAAACAAGGCGTGATGCTATGTTATACAACTAATGTTGTCCCATTTTCTCTTAGGAATAAAACAATCTTCTATCTCGCTCAAGCATCGCTCTTCACATTGAAAAACACGTGCACGGCAATGTTTTCACCTAGTTATTCTTTATATTAGAAAATAGTTCCAGCATATTGGAAATTGGTAGAAAGGGAATGTTCTGGGTATTTGGTAGGTAAGTATTTAAATATTGAACATTCGGATTTGTGTACGGTAAGCCACAAAAGTCGATTAACACGTTTTTTTTCGAAATATAATTTATACGCCCAACTAAAAAACAGGTAGGTACAGATTTTAAATTCAGATACAATAATAATTATATATACCTATAGAACGAAGTAATAGGAGTAGATAGGTGAGAATCGTAGCACGTGGCATTTCGTAGTTTCTGCCCATCCTCATGGGAAAACCGATGTAAGTTTTGGTACGTTTATACAGTGTGAGTCTTCATAATGTGCACATATCGAAATGGGGGAATCTATGCTTAATTTTATCGACGGAAAAAATAAAAAATAAAATCTAAATACATTTTTTTTTTCTATTTTTTTTAATTTAAATAATTCGTCTTATTGTTTTTTTTTACGATTATTGTAAAAATTGATTAAAAAAACAGATTTTTGGACGAAATACCTGTTTATTTTCAATTGAGGGTTTTTTAGGTTTAATTGGGAGGGGTTTTTCCCACAATTTTCATTTTATAAGAACACTTAATTACTACCAATCATTATGGAGTTGAGTTTGTTTCATCGCGATAGTTCATTTAAAAGTTACACCGTTTTTTTACATTGGGGTAAAAAATACAAAATAAATAAAAAAATAAAAATAGATTTTTTTAAATATTTTTTCCGTTTGTCAAATTAAGCATAGAATCCCTCATTTGGATATGTGCACATTATGAAGACTCACACTGTATGTATGGTGATCTCTCACAACTGAACGCTAATTGCGTAACACACGATCAATCATAATCTGTTTCATTTTGACAGTTCAACAACATTCATATTGCGTCATTTAGGTACGTTGTTGAGCCGATTTTTTTTTCGAACTTATGAAGGAGTAGCAATATCCTTCAAAATGATTAATCTTGTGTTACGGAATTAGGGTGCTGGTTTCTGTAGTTTATTTACCTAGAATTCTCTCCAGCAAGATACCAAGATTTGCTGAAATACTTGAACAGATAAAAATACCCATTGACAGAACACTAACCAAGAATCGTTTGCCCCTATCACTTACCTAATTCCCGTGTAAAAACAAGCCATTTTCATGCTCATTGAGAACCAAGTAATACTGAAAGCGTGTTAACTGTTATCATTGGTATGCAAATTGTACGCCAATTGGAATAAATGGGTCACGCTTTTGCTGCAGAAGAAACTGACATTATAGGAGAGGGATAAGAATCAAAGTGAGAGCTAGATAAGGAAATTATAATACAGGATGACTTTGAAAACATGCTACAAAATTTAAGGGGGTGTTCTACTCATCAATTTATGAACAACTTTTACATTGGGACCAAATAAGAATTCGCAAAAAAAAAATCGACCTTTCAGTATAAAGGTAGGTATACCCGATTGGACCATTTTGTATAAGAAAATGTTTTTTTTTTTTTTAATTGATGTTTGATGATAATTGATGGAACTATGTTTTATTTTAGGTGTTAGTAAGTACTATGTCTTTGGGGCAAACCTTTCAAACACAAGTTGTAAATAATTTGCTAGGTTTTCTCTGACTTAGGCTGGATTCGACCAAACAGGAATAAATTTTATCCGTGGAATAAGCCTTCTCTTCCGAGTAAATTTTGATTTTTTGACAGTTTATCCATACGAAAACTGTCAAAGTAAATCTTATTCCGCGGATAAAATTTATTGGTGTTTGGTCGAATCCGCCCTCAGATGATAACTTATCCCTGGATTATACTGATATAGTTAGTCCAATTTTCAAACCGGTAACATTCAGATGGTGAATGATATATTTCCAAAAATAAAGCCAGTTCAAATTAGTCCTATCGACAACCCGTCACTGCTGGCTACGGCGGCCATTGTGGTGTCGACTCAGTTTGAGACGATGTCAGTGGCCGACGACATTGACAGGTTTATTTTCACCTGGGTCACATAACCAGAACTATACTGAATACGATAGAATCGAACAAGGCGATAAAGTTTGCTCTAATAATATTTTGGCAAACTGTTTTTGGTATCGTAGCGTTTAGGGCAGAGATGCACAGACCGCGGCAATATGCCAGTGGCCCGCCAGCAAAAATATTCCCTCGTACATTTGAAGGAAAAATATCGCGCGTTACTAAGTGCGCTCGCTGTGCGGTGCATGATGCGTACTCGCAAGATTGTTAGCACAATACAGTTCCTCGCTTCAAACTAGTATTTAATTTCTTAACTTACATTTTTGGCTGTTTTTATATTTTTAATTTGTGCTGGTGGCAAACCATTCGTTCATCATTTGTCCAAGTGGCCCATGGTCTCAATAAGTATGTGCATCCCTGGTTTAGGGCTTAGTTTTTTCATAAGAACCAACTCACATCACAGTTTCTGACATTTTTCGAAGTGATCGTAATGATTTGTATAGTTAACGCTGCTTAATGTAAAAGGTTTGGATGTTTATTGGACTGTTTTTGCTGGACATCGTACATTGTGTGTTTAGTGTGACGTAATTAACTGAGTTATTGAAAGATCGTGGTTGGATAGTTTTGGCAGAACAATCCTTTGTTTGTTGAACAAATTATCATTAAAATTATTTCATTTACCATAAACAATACTCATTATTCAGTGTGTATCAGAAAGGTATGGTCATATTTAAGGGTGACGTACAGACTATCAAACTGGACAACTTTCTCAATGGTACCAACATCGTATTTGCGAAAGAATCATCAGCTGATCATACAAAACTTCAATACCCAATAGACCAAAATGTATGGGACACTTTATTATTTTTCGCGATGACGATGTTGGTCCTATGAAGAAATTTTGTTAATTTTGTCTGTACCACTCCTTTACGCTCCCACAGACAGGTGCGACACGACTCCGCTAATTGTTCTACCGTGAAGTTTTCATAGAAATTGTTCCGCCAGAGTCGCGTCGAGCTGTCGCGTCGCCCCTGTCAGCGGGAGCCTTTAAAATATGACCACTCATTTCTGATTCATACTATGACCTGTCACCACTACCAGTCTCAGACCTAGAGGTCCTTGATTCGATTCCCAGTGGGGGCAAAATTTTCTGCTCGGTTTGGTTGGTGGTAGGGCTTGTTTTAAGTCCGCCTGGGTAGCTACCACCATCTTATCTAAGTCTGTCGCCATAACAACAATGTTAACAGCATTGTTGTGTTCCGGCAGTTAGAGGTAAGATAGCCAGTTCCTCTGTGGTTGAGGATTCCAGGTGAAGCTCGCTTCCACCTTCGGCCTGATCATCACTTACCATCAGGTGCAATTGAAGCCAAGACCTTCCCCGTTGTGGTTAAAAAAAAATGATCTACTTTCACAATACGCTGAAAATCACCTAAAATCTAAATAATCAAATGACATAAACATGGCCTCCTAGCAAAAACCAACCAACCAATTACAGTGGTATTTTTACAAACAGAATATTCAGAGTCTTACGTCTCTATTACCATATTTAATTTCGAAATGTTATTTCATATAATAACAACCGCTAGGGAGCAAACTCAACCATTTTATTTACAATATTTACGAGGGGTGTAATTATAAAATAACAAGTTTTTAATTAAGCAAACCGCCTCTTATATTTTAACTGTAATAGGTAACTATCAGCTGTATGTCGAATTTGTGATATACGGGTTTAGAAACTTTACAGCATTTGTTTTGGATTTTGAATAGCTTTTAGCCGCAGTTTTGCCCAAATAAAATTATATCAATCTGCCTAACTTTTTCCCAACTATGTTAGGGTCGGCTTCCAGTTTAACCGGATGCAGCTGAATACCAGTATTTTACTTGGAGCGACTGCCTATTTGACCTCCACAACCCAGTAACTGGGTAATACGATGCCCCCTGTAAGACTGGTTGTCAGACTTTCGGGCTTCTGACGACCCGTAATGCTGTACCGTCAAATATCCACGAAAGATAGCCGGGATCAACGGGTTAGACATGTAACATGCTCGAGGTAAACACAATCGTAAAGTGCAACCACAAACACAACATTATCAAAGGTAGTATCTACTGGAATTCTGTAAACATGCTTAGTATTTCTATTTTTTTATTTTGTATATATTGTGCGGTTGGAAGTAACGTAGTTATTAGCTTATTAAGCTACTAGCAAGAAATAATAAAAAAAAGCTTAGCGTGTTTTAAACTGTATACGGTTTGTTTAATGTTTATTTATTGAGTAGAAAAGTGAGAATAATGTAGGAGGAAAAAGTTTGTAGGGATTAGGTTTTTATATATATATTTTTTTAATTATTTAAAAAATATTATTACCTAAAGCTCAGTTTAAGAAATTTGAATCCAGTCAGTTTTGCCCAAAATAATAATTATTAATCCTCATTTTCGTGACTCCTGAAAAAATACAAAAATAAAATATAATATGAAATACAGCTGTCTTTCAAAGCCGTGTGTCCCACGTAAAGTGCTTAATTTCTCTAAAATATTTATAGTTGTTAGTATCAAATTGGAATTGTCAAGATACATAACATACGAAATTGCTGTGTGTAATGCAACGAATATTTAACTAGTGATCCGCCCCTGCTTCGCACGGTTTTTGGGACTTGACAGAACATCCAGATTTCTTTTTAGGTAAATTGGATAACTGACGCAATGTGGGTGTGCTATAGGTGCTAGTCTGCCCAACCCTTTGGGGAATAAAGGCGTGATGTTATTTTATGTCATTTATGTTAAATATTAATAATAATTATATCATACACATAAACCTTCCCGAATAAATTATCTAAAAGATGGCGAAAACTGCATCAAAATCAGTTGCATAGTTTAGAGGAACAACGTGGACACACCAATAGACACGAAAAGCGTCGCACGGGTAGTACTAAGTACTTATCTACGGCGTACCTACCTACCGACCTACCCTACCTACTTATCCTACCTACCTACCCTACCTACGTACATATATCTAACCTAACCTAACTTTTTTTTTTTTTGACCTAACCTACCTACCTATAAACATACCTTCGTATCTACATACCTACCTACCTACTTACCTACATACTTATTTATTTATTTATTTAAATAGAACGGCCGAAGCCAATTACACTATTTAAACAAACAAACCTATGTATCTACATACCTACAGCAATTTTTCCTTATTTTCTCACTGGACCTCCACAAATATTTCAAAACCAAAATTACCCAAATTGGTCCAGCCATTGTCGAGTTTTAGCAAGGCTAACGAACAGCAATTCATTTTTGTATATATATATTTTTATTTTATATATGTAGATATAGATATAGATATAGATGATTTATGCAGTTCATTATCGAGTTTGTAATATAGTTGGAGACAATAGGGGTCGAAGGTTCATTCGGTGCTAACATAATAGGCAAATATGTATGCGCCATTTTGAATGGAAGGTATTCGTAGTATTCTATTCATGCTGGTAATGTGAAAATGTGTAGGTGATTTTACCCGACTACGGCGAAGCAAAAAGGAGGGTTATGATTTTGACGGGTATGTATGCATACGTATGTATGTATGTTCTATCCCTCATAACTTCTGAACTACTTATCATTATTTTAAAAGGTCTCGTTGAAAGCGTCTTGATCGTCCGCTGGCTACGGGCTATGTGCCGTCACAATGAATATGGCGCCTTCTAGAAAAAAAAAAAAAAACTTGATAAAAAAAAAAACATTATTTATAAATTGCAAGCACACAATGAGCAAGCATGGAGACAAATCAATTCTCGTGCCTTCTGAATAAGTCCTTGGACCTTCATATTTAGGGATTGTAAAAAGAGCAAAATGGTCATTAAAAAAAATTAATAATAAGTAGAATACTTCCTACGGGGAAAGACAGGCTTGATGTTATGTTTAGATATACAAAACCTATTTCATAGATTGATTATTTAAACTACCAAATACTTCAAAGATACAGAAGGTTCTACCCCTCCTGTAGTAACAGCGAGTTTCAATACCAACATGCCTTTTAACAAGCTGGCTTGTTCCGTATATTGGGAGCCTTCCACGAAACTCATAACGGTAGGGGGATCGATGTCTGAAACTTATATCCGTTTTGGAATTATGATAAAACAGAATAGATACTGACATGTAGTTTATTGTGACATGAGTAAAGCTTGTAGGTGTTAAATAGGATAGGTGAAATTCGTAACTAAATAAATGTGAGGAAGTATGCAGGGGTCAAATTACATTAGCTAGCAAAACTTTACAGGAATAATGTGCGCTCTTATAATTTCTAACAATCAATCTACCGAGCCTTTTCCCAACTATGTTGGGGTCGGCTTCCAGTCTAACCGGATGCAGCTGAGTACCAGTATTTTACATGGAGCGACTGCCTATCTGACCTCCACAACCCAGTAACCGGGTATTACTTTACGATACCCCTTGGTAAGACTGGTTGTCAGACTTTCGGGCTTCTGACGACTCGTAACGACTGTCAAAGATTCACGAATGACAGCCGGGACCAACGGCTTAACGTACTTTCCGAGGCACGGAGAATTCTCAATACGTATGACGGTCACCCTTCCACGGACCAACCCCGGCAAGCGTAGCTTAACCCGATGGATCGGCCCGTGCGGCTGTTATAATTTCTAACGTGCCGATATTATCGTGCACGTCCATAAAATGTATGGAAATGCGCACACGATATAACGTTATCGTGGACGTAAATTTAAAAGCGTCTTCATAATATTTCCATAATGGACGACGACGATGACCGCTGGTATTGTAGTTAATCAGAGTATTGAGTTGAGAAAATCAGTTTTTTATTTATTTTGTTAATAAATGATAAATGATTTATTTTCTGTAAGTAGGTTTCATATTTTTTTAAATTAGATGAGGTCGGCGTTTTCTGACTACTCTGAGAAGAAAGGCCGAAACAAACTCAGAGGTCACAGTCTCTTTTAAAGTCCAGACATAATCTTGGTCAGATCATGTGAAGACCATGTAGATTCGCGTCTGAAATGGTCTTTATTATATTGATAATATCAATACCAGTATTTTACATGGAGCGACTGCTTATCTGATCTCCACAACCCAGTTACTGGGTAATACGATATCCCTTGGTACTGTCAAAGACCCACAAATGACAGCCGGGACCAACGGCTTAACGTGCTTTCCGAGGCACGGAGGAGTCTTGATATGTAGAGATGGTCACTCGTCCACGGACAAACCCTGGCAAGCGTAGCTTAACCTGATGAATCGACCCGTGCGGCTGTTATTACTTAGCCACGAGCTTCCTATATTATTACAGTTGCAATTGTTTGGTATTACAATATTATATTACAATTGTAACATAAACATAACATCACGACTGCATTCCCCGAAGGGGTAGGCAGAGGTGTACCTATAGTACACCCACATTTCGCCAGTTTTTTTGGGTCCCATGTAATAGGGGGCGAGCCTATTGCCATCAACCGGGCACAAATCCAGACTCCAGGCTGCTACTGAGCTCTTACAGATGGAAAAACCAAATAACACTTTGCCCGACCCGGGAATCGAACCCAAGAACTCATGCTCCGCAGTAGCGCTTGCGACTTGATGGATCGACCCGTGTGGCTGTTCTCTATTAATATGTTACATGTCTGTAATTTTATTCAAGCAAGCAAGTAATCACATTACATCATTTCTTGCTATTTGTCTTGTTAGCGCGTTCTAGTAAAGTTTGATCGAAATTCTACAAAGAGAATAATTAATCATTGCAATTCAGTTAAAACTATGTAAAAGGGTTCAGGGAATTTCCTTTTCTAAAGTAGCATAACGTCAGGTCTGTATTCACAAAGGGGTAAGTAGAATGGTCTAGCAATAGAGGTTTCTATCTTATTTTTACCCTTTTATGCTTTCAAAGAAAAAGATAAATTATTTTCTTTAAAAGATAATATAATATAATAATAGTAGAGAGCCTCGTTCATCACCTCAGGAAGCACTGATTGCGCGGCTGGGTCAAGGCCTTGATTCAGAAAGCAGTACTCCTGGACACGGCACGCGTAGTGAGGAGGTTCCTCTCCCTATAGAGCCCTGACCACCAGCAGCTTGGACCCTATTCCTGATGCCAATGGGCATAATGTTATTTTTAAATGCTTTTTCATACAAAATATTTTTATTTAAATATAAATAATAGGTATTGAAAATGAAACAAAGACATAATAATTGAATATATAACAAAAGATAATTTTATGATAAAAACTGCCAAGCATCGTCATCATCATTATTTAAGCCAAAAGGCAGTTATTGTGGCAATTCTTAGTATAGGCTTATGTTCAGAAGTGGATTGTAAATTAATTCGTCATCGTGTGCCTATTCTTTACCCAACTATGTTGGTGTCAGCTTCCAGTCTAACCGGATGCAGCTCAATACCAGTATTTTACATGAAGCGACTGCCTATCTGTCCTCCACAAAGCAGTTACTAGTAATACTGCATTAGTTATACTTAGAAACCCTGTGGACAAAAAAACATCCAAATGATAGAGAAAACCGCATCAAAATCTGTTGCGTAATTTAGAAGAACAACGCGGTCAGATACAGAGACATGGAATGCGACTTTGATTTATAATAATATATACTAGCTGCCCGCCCGGGTTTCGCACGGGTAGCACTTAGTACTTATCTACGGCGTACCTACCATATCCTACTCTACCTACCTATCTACCTACTTACCTACCCTACCTTACCTAATTACCTACATACCTACATACCTACTTACCTACATACCTTCCTACATACCTACCTACCTACCCTACCTACATACATACCTACCTATCTACCTACCCTACCTATCTACCTACTTACCTACTCTACCCTACCTACTTAACTACATACTTACATACCTACCTACCTACCCTGACTACCTACCTAACTACCTACCTAACCTACCTAGAACTACCTATCTTTTAAACAAACCTTGTCCTGATAATAACGAACACAACAAAAAGAGAATGATCCAATTTGGTCTCGAGTTTTAGCGGGACTAAGGAACAACAATTCATTTTTATATTATAAGTAGATAGATAGGTATAGATTATAGATAGGTAATTCATTCCTAGCCTTTTCCCAATCATGTTGGGGTCGGCTTCCAGTCTAACTGGATGCAGCTGAATACCAGTATTTTACATGGAGCGACTGCCTATCTGACCTCCACAACCCAGTAACTGGGTAATACGATACCCCTTGGTAAGACTGGTTGTCAGACTTTCGGGCTTCTGACGACTCGTAACGACTGTCAAAGATCCACGAATGACAGCCGGGACCAACCGCTAAACGTGCTTTCCGAAGCACGAAGGAGTCTCGGTATGTAAAGATGGTCACCCATCCACCGACCAACCCCGGCAAGCGCAGCTTAACCTGATGGATCGACCCGTGCGGCTGTTATTACTTAGCCACGGGCTCCTCTGATTATAGATTAGATTATAGATAATTATTATGGTGAAAATGAAGTAAAATGACAGCTCACGGAAGAATTTCTTAATAACTACGGGGATGCTATAGTAAAGGTAGATGTAATGTAGCCCATGAGGCAGATACCATCCCTTAATTTCCGGTAACGGCACCATGAACGATATGGGGTGTCCCATTCTTAGTTCCGTATCATATGACATTAATAAATCATTCTAGAGGGTGGAAATGTCAGAAGCTGATAATTTTGTCAATATTGTTATTCTAACTATTATTATAAATGCGAAAGTCAGTTTGTTTATTACGCTTTCAGGCTAAAACGGCTAAACAGATTTAGATGAAATTTGGCACATGGGTAGACCATGACCTGGATTAGGACATAGGATACTTTTTATCCCGATATTCTTACGGGATCGAGACTTATGCGTGCGGGGTGAAACCGCGAGGTGCAGTAGAAATTAAGGCTGTTATCTGATATTAAATTTAGGGTGAATGACTCATTATTTCATTAGAATAGGTACCTACATGTTCTACAGGTCCTCATAAGGCCTGACCAAGATTATGTCTGGACTTTAAAAAGAGACTGTGACATCTGAGTTTGTTTCTTCCTTTCTTCTCAGAGTAGTCAGATAGGAAACGCCGACCTCATCTAGCTTAGCTCTAATTTTGTTTTATTATGACGTGTAAAAATGATTCCGATATCCTATTTGCAGAATAAACAATTTAATTAGTTTTTAAGTGAGTTTTCGGGGGTTAATAAACATGTTAGCTACGCTATTTGAAACATGTTAACATGAAAACTCATAAGATTTCAGACTCACTTCGTGATCTCGTGGAGACTCAAAAAATATATTAAAGGGAGCATTGTTTTGCTTAAATTGAAAGAACTACCTGTCTTCATTTATAATGTACAATCAGATAAATGAATTGTTTATCATATTGACACACTACGTCAATTTTCTTTTAAAACATTACATACAATTGTCAAAGAATGATACCTACTTGTGATTTGATTACAGGTACGTACCAACAGAAAATTTAAATTGAAAGTCAATTTTATTTTAAAGGCTCGTGCAGACTAGCGCGACTTGTCGCGCGACGCGACATCGGCAATTGTTCTACCTTGAAGTTTTCTATTTTTAAAGTCGTGTCGCGCCGTCACGTCACGCTAGTCTGCACGAGGCTTAACATTTTAAAATGAAATGTCTACACCTTATAATTACGTTACTACAAAACATTATTAATAAATACGTTTGGATAATCTAATTGGTGATCAAAACAGGAAAATGCGGGGAAGTAGGTACCTACTAATTATGCTTCGTAAACTAATTATCACTTGCGACGATACCCATTAATAGAATAAGGATGAAGCATTTTCTCTACCGGAACATAATTCATACTGTCTGCCTGTGTGTCGGTCTGTCTGTTACGTTTTCACTCCTTAACGGCTGGACGGATTTGGATGATTACTCACACAGGTAGACCATGACGTGGGTTAGGATATAGGATACTTTTTATCCCGATAGATCGTTACCAATGTTAATTTTCGACCAGCCAGAGTGTGGAACTCTCTGCCAGCGTCTGCGTTCCCTTCCACATGTAACTCGTTTGCCTAAAAAGCAAGAGTGAACAGACATATTCTGGGCACGCTCGTTCTATCATACTCGTATACCTCATCCATCGCTATCATTTAGGCGAGATCGACGTCAAGAGGAGAGGAATTCAGAAAAAAATGGACCTCTACGCGGGCAAAGCCGAGAGAAATGGGCAAAAGCTAGTTTCAATATAAACCGATCATTACCACTTCCCTAACCAGCCGTTCCTAAATGAAAACAGTGTGAGCATACTAAATCCCAATTATCCCCGAGTAGCTGAAAATCACTAACGGTAAATAGGAGTCGATTGAATCCAATCAAGTCAATCGAATCACTTTGTTGAATCGGTACTAGTGTCTTTTTTTTTTTTTAATATCCCATAACTCTAGGGTTATGTTGTAAAAATAATACAAAAAGTCCTAGAATATGTGGTCCAAAAATGCATAGAAGATAACATTTAACACTACTAAATTTTATTTTTGGATGTCAATGTTCCGGCCACCCGGTATATTTCTATTCTCTATGACCATAAGCCCAATGTTTTGCGTGCGTTATATTGCGACTCTCGATGTGTGTATCTAAGTTTCATTGTTAGGTACGAGTAAATCATTTTCATTCAAACTAATCATTCATATTAAAAAGTTAAGAAATCCGACATTGTCATATTTCACGTAAGGGTGAATAATCGTGCACGTAACATTAATAATCGTGACTTGTCGAATTATTTATATAAAAATGAAAACAAAAAAAAAAAGATAATTAAAAAAATATTTATATCCCAGTTGATTCTTTGATAATGGTCTCATTCATACCCTAGAGATATGGAATATAAAAAACACCATATAAATAATATAAATATAATGTAACTAAAATAGATTTTAGTCTCGATTGTATGAGAAACTATCGAAATTTTTATATTCTTATTTTATCCGGTTTAAATGTTGGACTGATTGTTTTACTTATCAATCATTTTCTGTAAAGCCTGTCCATCCCCTAGCTGGTATATGGCGACATACCTACGCTGCAATATTGTAAACTAGTTTTAAAATCAAACTCAAACTCAAAGCTATATTTCAATTACACCAATTACACGCACTTTTGAATTGTCAAGGGGTCGGTCAGTCAGAAAAATAAAGCTTGTTGCCCATTCCGAAGCGTTGTAGGTACCTATGGTAGAAGTACGGTCAAGAAACGAAAGAAAAAACAGGGCAAATACCACACTATTATCTAAAACCATTATTAATTAAAGAGTTACAGACAATGTTTCTTTTGCTGCCTAATTAGTCTACTATCATGCAATTGTTTTAATCATTAGTAACCTCATGCACAGATCCTAGAATCAATTTGATAGGTCAATAAAAATATTTCAAGCCCTTGACGATTGTAATTATTGAAATCGAGGCCAAATCATACAAATAGGCCACAACCTTCATTATGTATCGAAAAATAAAACATAATGTTAACATCAATTCACCCGACACGTAAAAACCATGGAGGTATTTCCCCAGCGTTGTTTATTTTATAATTCGGTGATTGAACCACGGAATAATCCATGGAAGAACCGCACGTTACCCATCTACCTTGTGTTACACACATGTACGTATAGATTACCATAAATAATTTAATCCAAACTTGAGCCCCGAACTTCAAAGGATCCATCTTTCAACTAAGAACGCAATTCATAACGAAATCGCAAAACTACAACACGCAAGGAACCATATTAAACACAATAACTCGACAAAAAAGGTCATTAACTTTGAATTTACCTTCAAACGTACAATAATTCCTAGTCGTTACAATAACATCAAACACGCCAATTCATATTAGCTTCAATGGACCTTTTGTGTTCACGTCACACTATTAAAATCACAAGTTGTCTGAGGGCAACGCAAACAATGTAGAAAAATTCGCGTACAGCTCACAAGTCGAAAAAATACCTACGAAATAGAATGGCAGGCAGCCGCTATGGTTCCGTTACGCTATAAAAACCCACCCGAGCAAACTCTGTAATTCCGCCTCGTCCCGACCGATATAAAATATGAAAGACTGAGCGAAATTCGCCTCGGCTCCCCCTGTGCTGGCTCGGCTCTTTCCGACGACCTTCGGCTAACTTCGTACCGCCGTAGCGGCAGTTTCGTAGCACCAGCCGCGCGTAGTCCACGTAGCGGCTACGTATCGTAGCCTGTACTGTTCATTTTTCGGTGTATGTGGTTTATTTGGTGTGATAGTTCGTAACGAATGTGTGAATAATTTGGTGTAGTACTCAAATTATGTGTGTGTTGGATACCAGTTACGTGGTTGCTGATAAGCCTGTTTGATGGTTCGGAAAAATGGTATGGATACTTTTTAATGATAAGTGTGATTAGTTAATGGCAGCGCTTAACGTCTTTATGGACGAAAATTTTCTTTTACGATTCTCTGAAAGCCTTTAATTAATTTATCAAGTTTAAAATTTTGTGAAGATCTTAAATAAGGTTTGATGTTGTTTCATAAAATTATGGAGATTTTTTCTCGCTATTATTTTTAAAACAGTCTTTTAAGACTTTTTTTTCCTTTTTATATGATAATGATATTGCGTGGGATTTTTTGAGAGGATATTTACGGCTTCATTAGCGGATTAATTAAAATGCAAACGTAAAATGTTCTTACTTTAAACTTAAGAACGTTATTTTTTGTCTCTATTCTTAAAAATGTTACTTACCTAGACGCGAGTAATTTCCATTAAAACCAAGACCTACATCTATGACCTAAGTAGGTACGAATTCTATCATGAAAACTGCGCCTCTCGTCTCACAGAGATGTTCTCCAATTGTCTCTCGTGACTCTTCACATTACAGTGTCAATATCTCTGCGTTCGATTCAGTCTCGGCACGATTCTTATTTATTTTCGACAGTAAGATTCTGATTTGATGCAGTGACAGTGATTGTTATCGAGAAAATTACTTTGGAAACAAAACGCAGAAGATAAAATGAGCTTTATGATATTTTTTTAGTCGCCAATACATTATAGTAAAATGTTCAAAGTGCTCTTGAGGAAAAAGTTGGTTTCTCATTCGACTATGAAGACATCAAAAAAGGGAAATATAATTTAGATTATTTACATAGGATTACAGCATTAAAGAAATCTTGTTTATGAATATTACATTTAAGCATCTTACAGGTAACAGGAAAGATGTTAAAGAATAATAACATAATTTTGGAAGTAATTTATAGCATTTATTAAGATGATAAATTACGTACTACGCGAAATAGCCTTTTGACCTTTCAAAAGGCTGAATGCACAGAATCTATCCCAGATTCCAGACTTTATAAGTCCTTCTGCGTCTTGAACCGAACTTTGCTAACGACATTTAAACTACGTCAGAGCTTAAAGCTAACTATTGCAGTGAGATTAGAGCAAAGATCGGGCCATCGTGAACGGAGTAGCTTTCAAACAGCTGGTCTTAGCTGTCGACTGCGAAGAGGGTAAAAGTTATTGTGCATTTGAAGGAAATTCGTTCGTTTTATTGTAATACAACAATTGTAATTTTGGCCCCATGGTAATGGCCCCAACTTACGAGTTACATGGGTATTGGGTTCGAACCCAGACAGGTGCTTTACTTTGTGTAAATAATTTCATCAAAACGGCGAGGGGTCAACATCGTGACGAAACCGGCATGTTCTAGAACCAAGCATTCAAAGACATGTGACATCTACCAAACCGCGTGGTTGATTACGGCCCACTCCCTCTCATAGAGAGGAGGCTTGTGCCCAGCAGTGAGAATATTATGGGGTGATTATGCTATTGTAATACATGGAGATATTTCAAAACATCGAGATTTCTGTGCTAAATCTAAGTCAAAACAGTATTATACACATAAGTCTTCCTGAATAAATTCTCTTAAGGTGAAAATCGCACTAAGTCCGTAGTTTACAAGAACGGTGCGGTCACACGGCCAGATACCAAAAGCACTTCGATTTTAAAGCATTTTTTTTTATTTGACGGCTGCTGCTTTGGTCTAGTGGTCGCAAGCGCTACTGTTGAGCATGAGATCCCGGGTTCGATTTCCGGGTCGGGTAAGTTGTTATTGGGTTTTTTCAACTGGAGTTTGTTAGTATCCGCCCGGAATCTAGATTTGTGCCCGGGTGATAGCAATAGGCTCGACCCCTGTTACATGGGACTTAAACATAACTGGCAAAATGTGGGTTTACTATTACACCCACATTTTGCTAGTTATTGGGCAGAGGCAGAGGAGACGAGAGTGTTAGGCTTAAAAAATAGAACTAGAATTTGTATAAACATGTGACTAGAGGAGCTCGTGGCTAAGTAATAACAGCCGCATGGGTCGATCCATAAGGTTAAGCTGCGCTTGCCGGGGTTGGTCCATGGATGGGTGACCATCTTTACATACCGAGACTCCTCCGTGCTTCCGAAAGCACGTTAAGCCTTTGGTCCCGGCTTTCATTCGTGGATCTTTGAAGTGTTTTGTACAAACCCATTTACAGAAAATATAATCATTTCATTTCATTTCATTTCATTACCAAGGGGTATCGTATTACCCAGTTACTGGATAATACGATAGATAGGCAGTCGCTCCATGTAAAATACTGATATTCAGCTGCATCCGGTTAGACTGGACGCCGACCCCAACATGATTGGGAAAAGGCTAGGCAGAATGAAAATGATTATCTGCCTAGTAACTAACGGGGTCTAGTTGTACTACTACTGTTGTACTAGTTACTGTTACTGTTGTGTTGTACTTGTTGTACTAGTGTACTGTCGTGTGTTGTACTGTTTTTGAAAAACGTGACGTTTTGATGGAAGGGTATCCATTTTTATGAAGATTAACATCGCTACATGGAAAGTTTTATTATTTCATCGTGAAATCATACTTTCGAATGAACGCCCGAGATATAGGGGTCTATAATCTAATTTATTTTTCCTTTATAAAGATTATTACCAGTGATGTAGGTACCGTTAACTGTATATCGATTAAATAAATTGACACTGACATCGTCTTTATTTTGTTACAATAAGGACGATTTTCGTAATTCAAGTTTGTGTGCGTGTGGATTGAGTGCTCCTTTTTAAAAGTTTATTATATTTTTACGAAATCAAGAAAGGATTTAGGAAATAATTGTGATAACTTCATGGTGAAGATATTTTTTATGTAAAAAGTACAAACTCACAGCATTTATTTCAAATAAACCAATTACAGGCACTTTTGAATTGTCAAGGCAGCGGTCAGTCAGAAAGATGAAGCTAGTTGCATCTCACATACATCTCAGCCCAACCCTTCGGGGAAACAAGGCGTGATGCTATGTTATATTGCGATGGCGAATTCAGTTAATAGTTTAGTAAGAAAGCAGCTCGTAAAATAGTTCTTTATATAGGTTCTAAGGCCTTATATTATTCTCATATTATTACGTATATGAATTCAAACGTTTGCGTGATCTTCTTTGCTTCTACAATAGTAATGGCCCATATACTTTTAGCCTCAAGTCTTTAGCTATAATACGATAACAATTGTTTCGCATGACTACATGAGTTGGTGAATACAATTTTCCTTCACTTAGTAATATTATCGAATATTTAAGCCATTTCGTTTTGGTAGACAAATATACCGAAACCAAATGGATACTTACACTATCTGTGCTCAAGGCTTTTTTCGTGAAGTAATAGTAATGAAGTTCTTTTAAGTTACATAACAGACAGATGTGTTGCTGGGGAGTTCTTTGAACAACTTTTTCTTCCCAGCTAGTGTTAGGAAGTGGTGATGGGTGGGTTGCGTTTTAGGGAACTGTGTTTTGTCATTATGTCTGGACTTTAAAAGAGACTGTGACCTCTGAGTTTGTTTCGGCCTTTCTTCTCAGAGTAGTCAGATAGGAAACGCCGACCTCATCTACCCTAGCACTAAGATTTTTTTATTATAACGTGTTAAAGTGATTCCGATATCCTATTTACAGAATAAACAATTTCATTTCATTTCATTAACGTTCAAAAAGTATGCTGATTTGCAGCATAATTTGAATAAATGACTTTTAATTTTGTACATCTACTAAATCTAAGATAAGATTTTTTTGATAGCTTATATTATTGTCCTGACTGGACAATAATATAAGCTATCAAAAAAAATCTTATACGGTTGTTCGGGAGCTAGCACTCAAACAGAGATGTGTTTTTGTAAGGATAAGTATGTAAATATAATACCGCCTTCCATTTTCATCTTAGATTGAGTGTACTGTCAGGAAAATTAATATTGTTTTCATCAAAACTAACAACTTTTGTTCGTTTAATCAAATCACAGCTTGTCATTGTTTGACAGTTGTATGAAATTGATATAACACGGCAAATTGGCGTAGTGTGTCAATTTGATAAACCATAAATTTTCTTGACTTTACAATAAAGAGTAACCTATCTATCTATAGCTAACCCTAGCTCAAATATTGAAGCCTACGTCTGGCGAAGTAGCTGCTTTCGAGCAGCATAATCTCTTAGGCGCTCTCATTATACTCTCTAAAGAATGGGCTGTTTGTCTCAGGACTGGTGACTGAGATTATGGGAGGGGGCAACTTGTGTAGCGTAGTCTTTTGCAAGGATCTTATAGTGGAGCTACGAAATTGTTGAGTTCAAAAGGTTTAGATGGCAGTTTATGCGATATTTTTTACAAAATAATATAGAGGGTAGGAGGGATAGGTTGATATTTAACTAGTAGGGATGTCTGGAAAAAAAATAACAATCCCCACTGGTGGGGATTTGTCGGTGGGGATTTCTGGAATTAATCATAGTTTAAGTCAAAGAAATTGAGGACTAAATATTATAATATGTTGAATTTAGGCTCGTTCACACCGGCGCGACTTGTCGCGCGACGCGACACCGGCAATTGTTCAATCGTGCAGTTTTATTAGAAATTGTATTGTTAAAGTCGCGTCGCGCGACAAGTCGCGCCGGTGTGAAAGAGCCTTTATGCAGGCTGACTTTGAAAACATGCGACAAAATTTAAGGGGGTGTTTTACCATCAATATGAAAAACTTTTACTATGGGACAAAATAAGAATTCGCAAAAAAAAAATCGACCTTATACAAAATGGTCCAATCGGGTATACCTTTATACAGAAAAGTCGATATTTTTTTGTCTATAGGCATTTTTGAAACGTAAAACTTTAAATTCAGAAGTAACACACTCGTTTTCTTCGTTTTGTCTATGGACGGAGGTTCCATAAGCTTTGCCTTCAGAGTTTTGGTATACAAACTCCTACAGTATAACGTAGGTTTTTAGAAGGTTGTATGGTAGTACATGCCTTTTAGCATTAAGTTCAGCTATGTACCATTACTGTACATGAAGTAAAAATAAATAACAGTAGAAGATTTTAATCATCTGTTTTATATGGTGTTCTCGCTTATAGTCAGTCAGCACACATAACTAAAGGCTGGTTAAGTAGGTACAGTCAACAAAGCTATTCGGTATACAGGCAAGATTATTCATCCCTCCACTACACTGCCAATATTCATTTTTATTGTGTGCGTAATCACTTTTTAAGCATATGGCATAGGTAATTAAAGCAAGTAAAAGAATTGACTACCCAGCATACTCACAGTATTTTTTAAAGTAGCTTAAAGTTAGCTGCCTGTATACCAAATAGCTTTGTTGAATGTACATACATAATGTCATACCTATCTACGAAGGCCAATAGTTAGCTCTATTCCGAACTAATGCAAGTGTTTTTCACACCTCCTTTTTTCACGTACACGCGAGTGCAAATACTCGGAGAGCCTTCTTGCGTCCTACGCGCGTAAAACGCCTTACCAGGACGTGTGCTAAGGATGGGTTCAGCGACCTTTATTACTGACTGTAAGTACTTGATTTCAATGCCTCGGCACTGCCTCGCCACGTACCCAAAGTCAAAGTCCAATCATATACCTATGTCAAGAAGGCCATTAAAAGGTAATTATGAAATCAATATCTATAACATCGACAATGTTTACAAGAAAATAGAATTGATTCTACTTGCCCCTTTCAAAAACTAGTTTCATATGGAGAAGAATGGGCAAGACTCCATAGTAATAATTTAAAACATTGTACGTACAGAGTATAGGGGCGAGACAGTGCTAAGACTCACTAGGCCGAGTCCACGGTCAATTTAATCAAGGTATAAGTTTTATTATGTTTGTGTATGTCAGTTTAAATGCTTGTAAACGCACCCACGATACAGGAGAAATTCCTAGTGTGGGGCAACGTTTTTTAAAAAAAAAAAAAAAAAAATTATAACCAGGTACAGTCAATTATACAGATGATCATTATTTCATTTATTTCATTTACAAATAAATCCTAATTTATTTATATATTTAAAAAAAAACATTCGACAAATATTATGAATAGTATCCCACCGCTATCGGGAACAGGGTCCAAGCTACCGGTGGTCAGGGCTCCAGAGATAGGAACATCCTCGCTTTCTAGATCAAGCCGTTGATCCAGCTACCTAACGAGAGCCTCCGTAATCATTATTATTATATTGATCAAGCCTTCTTTCTTATATCTATGGTAATAACTCAATTTATGTTTATGAAATAGACACCATTGTTGTTCCATATTTTAAAACCTAGAATTTTAGTTTCAAAAGAATTCGATACCTATAATTTTACGCACCTGAATACAATATAAATAGCTTAGTGTAATTATTTTATACTCAAACTAATAGGGTTGCTACTCAAAATGTCAGTGTCCAGTTATTATTAATATTAATGGTCAGATTGTTTCTAGTTATTAAAAGAAATTACTATTACCCTGTTTCTAAGTCAACATCGAATCGTTTTTATACCAAC
Source organism: Eupsilia transversa (assembly GCA_914767815.1). Lineage (NCBI taxonomy): Eukaryota > Metazoa > Arthropoda > Insecta > Lepidoptera > Noctuidae > Eupsilia > Eupsilia transversa. Next base: position 2,796,918 of record OU611889.1, read on the forward strand.
TTCTGCTAGATTTTCTCTATTTAATAAAAAGACAAATTGGAACTGAGCACCTACTTGTCACGTATCGTAAGTGGCCAAGTAGGTTTATTTCATTTATAAACATATTATTTACATTTTTAAATATTTTCATTTAAAAAAAAAACATTCAAAAATATAAAAAAATATTATTAACGTCTGTTAGGAATCCATTCTCAGCAGTAATTCTTACGACAAGAGTTATTCAATCTATATTTAGACAACCGAGACATTCCAAATCACACCCGTTTTGTATTTGGGTCAGTCATTTGTTTTATTTGACTGCCTCGTTGGTCTAGTGGTCGCAAGTGCTAATTCTGAGCATGAGGTCCTGGGTTCAATCCCCAGGTCGGGTAAAGTGTTATTGGGGTTTTTCCATTAGGAATTTCTCAGAAGCAGCCCGGAGTCTGGATTTGTGTCCGGTTGATGGCAATGGGCTCGCCCCCTATTACATGGGACTTGAAACATAATTGGCGAAATGTGTGTAATATCACCGGTACAACTCTGCCTAACCCGTCAGGGATTATGGGCGTGATGTAATGTATTTTATTTGTTTTTTTTTATTCTCAATTTTCTACAACAAAATCCTGAATAAAAACAACAGTAAAGTCTCCTCTTCAGTAAGCCAAAAATCCGGTAACACATTCTGTTATCAGAGTTTATTTGCTAAAACAGTCGTGTTATCAAAATAGGAATCTGTTTGCTTAGGACCGTAGCAATTACCATTTCATAGTGAAATTATTATGAATAAATATTCATTGGATTTAGTAATATTCATAGGCTGGTATTAATGATGGTTTGATAAGCAAGAATATGGTAGTATGGTGTTTTGTTTTCAGATTAGTTTTTGTATTTATAGTAAGAGGGATGTGTGGCGTTACACGAATGGATAGAATAAGATCTATTATACATTGTAACAGCGAATCAATTTTCACGCCTCCCCCTTAAGACCTAGGCCAAATACTTTTTTATATTCGGATAGCTCATGACCTAATGAGGTGCCATAAAGAATATAAATTACAAATCTCGACTAATTAAAAAGTTATGCAAAAATCCATGAAATTTCGCCGCTATTCTGGTAAGTGCACATAAGAGGAAGTCTGGAACGGGCACCGGTGTCACGGCATGAACCTGTGATGCAGAGAAATAAGGAGAATATTGGGAGGAAAGTTTTGAGTATGAATGTCGATGGCTATAAGAGTAGATGATTATGGCTAGAAAGGGGGTGACTACCGAGAAAGACATGTTGCGACGACCTCAAATAATACCCAGACTCAGCGTCCAGCACTCAGCGTGTTAACACGTCGTGTACGGGTTCGCGACAAGTCAATCGTCATCCTGAGGATGCTTCGCTGAGAGGTGAAACACGTGATGATTTCTTACAGGGTTTGTTAAGACTCTTTAAGAATAGAAAAGCCCGATAGATTACTAAATATACTCAAACCCGGTTAGGGCACGGCAACATAAAAGATTGCATAAAACATTTATATCTACGTCTATTGTATTTTATAATACCCCCCGTAATAATAACCTGTATAAGACCTCCCATTCCGTGTCATTATAAAGAGTATTCTTTCCATCCATCTTCCTATTGATCTAAAATCGATATCCTGCACTAAGCAAGAGTGAGACCTTTTTTCTCGTTGCATCTCTCTTTGAGAAGATACCATTCGCCCTGCACCGGGACTATTTCAGACCGGTAAAGGTACGTAAAGCTACACCCAATTCGTGTGCACATCGTTACTACCCGTATCAGACTGTATAAATCTTTTAGAACCGATCTGCATACTCACTGCAGTGCGCTGTGCGATACTGTAGCTAAAGACTTTTTCGGGAAGGCTCTATGCTCTGTTTTTAGACCTTAGTAACATGTTTCTTTGGGTAGTTTAGTAGGCTGGAGGGAAATTGGAAACTGGGTAATAAAGTTCTTGTACAGGATAATACGTTTTTATATAGTACTAGCTGCTGCCCGCGGCTTCGCCCGCGTGAGTGTCGGAAATTACCCCATACATCCCCATGGGTTTTAAGTATAAATATTGAGTTTCGAGTTAATCGGACAGCGCGTTAAAATTCTTCCATACAAACACTGACACCCCCCAATCCCCCTTTAGGGGGTAATTTAGACGAAGGAGGAGGCGGAGCGCGTGAGGGAGAGGCAAAGTTCGCGCCCTCACGCTCCTAGCCGCCGTAGGAGACGCCCTGGGCGTCGGGACTCCTTGGAGGATTCCCGGCCACCGTAGGCGCGGGCTTGCGGGCGGTGAGCAATGGGTAGCTCGCCCCCGATAAGGACCAGGCCCGGGTCGACTGCGCGTCGTGTTCCACGCGCGCCTCAAAGAGATGTCAGCAAAACTGACGGGGTCCGCTAGGACCGTTGCCCGCCGGGGTTGCGGGTAGTCCTAAGGGGAAACCGTGGCCCCTGGCATGGCAAGGGAAGGAACACGGGTGGGTTTTAGTCAGTAAAAGTCTGACACGCCCTCCCGTTCCGCCCAGAGCGGGAGAAGTCATTGGATGATTTCCCACCCAAAAAAAAAAAAAGAAAAAAAAAAAGGGGGTAATTTAGAAAAACAAAAAACTACAAACTTTATAATTTATTTAGATAACTATTCGTGCGAAGTTTCGTGTTTATTACCTCATGGAATAAGATTTTTCATACAAACTTTCATCCCTTATTTTACCCCCTTAGGGGCTGAATTTCGAAAAATCCTGATACACGTTATTCTTAATTTTTGGGTTTAAGTATAAATATTGAGTTTCGAGTTAATCGGACAGCGCGTTAAAATTCTTCCATACAAACTTTGACACCCCCCAACCGTAGGATAGGATACTTTTCCGGGATAAAAAGTACCCAGTGTGGTGCCCAGGATATTAAAGAATAATTATACCAAGTTTCATCGTAACCGAACCGGTAGTTTTTGCGTGATACTTGAACAAACAGACAGACAGACAGACAGACAGACAGACAGACAAAAAAAAATTTAATCACACTTTTGGGTTCGGTGTCGGTCTAGTAACACCCCCTGCCATTTATTTTTTTGATATTTTCAATGTACAGAATTTTCACTTCTACAGATTTATTATAAGTATAGATTTGTAGCTCTTGAAGATTTTTATGATTTCCAGGCAGTGTTTTGCAGTTTTGATAGTATAGGCAAACTAATTTATTATGAAGCGACTGCCTATCTGACCTCCACAACCCAGTAACTGGGTAATACCCCTTGGTAAGACTGTTTGAGTTCGAACTCACTTCTTTTGGTAACTCACACTCTAAGTGTTTAGCTATTTATTATTGGGTTGTAATTTTACAAACTGCACTCACACACCTAGTATAAGATAAGATAAGATATATTTATTTGTCAAAGACCCGTGTAGGTTTACAATCAGTTGGAATCATTAGAAACAGAAAAAAAGTTTCAACGTTTTTGTCTAGAGAGGCGTACAAATACAATAATAATATAATTCAAAGTACAAAAATCATAAAATTACGTTAAATTAGTAAAAATAATGATAAAAATATCTAAAGTACATCATTTAAATGGAATTGTAACTAATTTGAGCGTAAAATTATTAAGCATTTCACCCATTGACTGTCTAAAATATGAGATTAGCAAAAGCTACCTAAAATACCATTCCAGGTAAAAATTGGTGTAAAAGTGTGCCATTCCGGAAGTACTCACTAGAGACATCTTCAATTTTATATCTAGATAAGCCACCCGGTCACTTTCCAACTATTCATCAGCAAATAAACTTTTCAAACAGCCATTTAGTTAAAACTAATAAAAAATCTTAAATTACAAGGCCAGGCCAGCATTTAGCCCACAGACAATTGAGAAAATAAGCCACTGAAAAGTTATTAAAAAGTTGAATGGGAAGACTTTATGTCTTGAAAAGATATTTTACATTCAAGGAAGCCTTGCGTTGTCAGTTAACGCCTTTGTCTTCATATTTATTGTGGTAGGAACCCACGTAAATTATTCTTGCAACTTCGAAATTTGTAGAACATTTTTGGGTTAGTTCGTTACTTTATATTGTTCGATAATATTCTGGAGATAGGTAGCTATAGGTAGAGGAGCTCGTGGCTAAGTAATAACAGCCGCACGGGTCAATCCATCTGGTTAAGCTGCGCTTGCCGGGATTGGTCCGTGGATGGGTGACCATCTTTACATACCGAGACTCCTCCGTGCTTCGGAAAGTACGTTAAGCGGTTGGTCCCGGCTGTCATTCGTGGATCTTTGACAGTCATTACAAGTCGTCAGAAGCCCGAAAGTCTGACAACTAGTCTTACTAAGGGGTATCGTATTACCCAGTTACTGGGTTGTGGAGGTCAGATAGGCAGTCACTCCATGTAAAATACTGGTATTAAGCTGCATCTGGTTAGACTGGAAGCCGACCCCAACATGATTGGGAAAAGGCTAGGCAGATTGAGGTAGGTATAGGTAGCTATTACTAGGTATGCAAATGAATTGATGTTTCTTTTGTTAATTAAAAGTTTCTTGACACTTTCATGTTTGCTTGGGGACTTTGGTGTAGTCGTTGCAAATCATGAACGCGCGTCATTTAACTTTTACGTACTTATATTCAGAGGAAGTTTAAATTACAATAATTGGGCGCGCGCTCCTAAGCTTAGCAAAGGAAGCAGTTAACTAATAAATTAATGCAGCCATCCGTAGGTAGGAAGGTTCATGTTTTTGGATTGCCCAACTGTTTATATTTAAATTATTACTGGTCGTGTAGATAGCGCCTTTTAACTCAGTCTTAACTGTTGTTAGTTCAGCTGGTATAGGATTAAACTTACCGACATACTATCAAGTTGTCCTACCAAAGCAAAAATGTACGTAGCTAAGCATAATACGAGATGAACATACGAATTTCTAATGATTTTGCTATTATTGAAAACTTTTAAGATAAAGTAATAATATTTTTTTATTTTTATTAACAATAATGTTGATACAAGTCATCTATCCTAAACAAAAACACAATAAACAGAGTTGTATTTGACTTTGACTATAGTAGTAGAAGACTTCACTACTAAAGTCAAAATCAAATAATTTATTTGAAATATGCACATAAAAGGCACTTTTGAACGTGAAAATTTACAAAAAATATTAATTGATTCTAGTCGCCCCTACCAAAAGGTCGTTTCGTATGGAAAAGAATGGACAAGAAACTCCACCGTTACTCATATAAAATGCTTTACAATATTTTGTATAAATTAATTAAATAATTAAATTTAAATACGATGCAGCTAGAATAACATTACTATACCACAATACGTCTGACCGAAAGTTATTAGTAACAGTTTTTTACTTAGTTTTGTACTAGAAAAATTACACAGTATTTTTGTTCTTGAATTAACAAAAAACTGCAGCTTTAATAAATTAAAAACAAGAAATTAATTCAAAATCTAGGTCAAATGGGCTTTAAAATGCACCATGTATAGCTTATGTACATGATCATTTTGGTAAGGGTATGTCAGTATAGACGAGCAGGCATCCTCCTTAAAATTATATTTTCCATCGACACGTCAGGAAGAAGAGGATTCAAGGCCAATTAATCTTACGCCATTCTTCTCAACTAAAATGGACACCGAAGTAACATCTGGCAACTGTAGAAATTAAACAAAACTTTACATTGTATTAGCTCTACCATCTTAATTAGGAACGATATTCCAAGACTTATCTAAAAACTTTGAGTGAAACGACTGCAGTTTAACTTTTAACTAATTTAACTTTTTTGATAAAATGCAACTTCTATTGTGTCGAACTGTAGCTCTATTTGAATTAAGTAGTTGTAAGGAATTTTGGTGCTATATTGATTTAGGCGCAGACCACACTAAGAACAAATTGAAACGAAGTTAAGTTCATTCAGCCTTGTTCCGCGTCTTTTCATACTTCGGTCCACATCGCGTACTAAGCGAAACGAAAACGGACGTATGAAAAAACGCGGAGGTTCGTTTCGCTTCTTTCACAGTGTGACCCAGGCTTTAGTCTAGACTTTATTTTATATTTATTTACCTATTTTAAATTTAGAAACAGCCCGGAGTCTAGATATGTGCCCAATTGATGTTAATAGACTCGCCCCCTATTACATGGGATCTATCAACTGACGATTACAATAATAATCAAGCTCACAACCTCTCTTCTCCTCAACTTTTTTCATATAATTATCCTCAGGCAAAAAACGAAAATTCAAAACTAACAAAGACACCGACTTCCGAAATTAAAGTTATTTTTCACTTTGTATTGTTTTTTTGGAAGTCGGTTGGTTTTTTTTCTAAAAAGTTTTTTAATTTTCACTGTTTAGTAGTGGTACCTACCCCGTAAAAATTCGAATATCACGACCAGTTATGTAAATAACAGTGACAGGAATATGTTAAGACATCGTCCACATACGCTAAGTGGAAAAAATACTTATTATTGAAGCTAACATCGTCCTCGAGAGCATAACCTTACAAACAAAAAAATAATTTTCAAAATCCTTCCGAAGTTGACACCAATATAGACGATATACACAAAAAAAAGCATACATACGCTACGAACATATACTATAACCTCCTCCTTTTTGGAGGTCGGATAAAAATGACAGAGAAAGCTATAGGTAATAATTGATAAACATTTATAAAATTAAATGTCGAATTTAGTTCAAAGAGTTCTATTCTTGATGGGTTTATTCACCCTAGGTATATATTTTAATTATAATTAGGCGAGTATATTAATACTATATAAGCCCGTAACTTACAACGGGCCACTTACCTTTACCCACTCTCCACAAGAAGTTATAGTCACGAGTAAGCACCAAACTGGGTACCTGGACTACCTAAGTTACAGGTATATGAACTAAGCACCAATATTAATATATGGGCACTAAGTCACTTGGCTTACCGCTTGGGAGTTGGCTGGGACCCATCACATTACTATTACATGTATTTCAGCAGTATTATCATAATTATCTAAATACTTGTAATACTTAACTGGATTATTATGAGGGTAGGATATCGAATTTAAGTACATGTTATTTATTTATTTATTTCATACTTCAAGCACACAAATGTACAGAGGCGGAATTAATGCCAATGGGTTTTATCTCAAAGGTTTTTTGAGTATTATTTTATTTATTTATCAGAAACAACTTCTATTGTGCTTGATACATTACATACATCATAATTAATAATATTAATTAAATTCGAAAAGTGAATATGCAGCTTAAACAGTATTAAGAAAAGAAAAGAACATGTTTACAAAAATCAACAATTAATTATTGTTGATTTTTGTAAACATGTTTAAATCGTTTTTTTTTTCTTTCATATTTTACTCTCATAATACCGCTATATGAAAATATAGTGAGGAAAGTTTAGAGTATGAATTTCGATGGCTATAAGAGTAGTGGAACACCAAAGAAACGATGGATGGATTGTGTGAAAGATGATATGGCTAGAAAGGGCGTGACTGACCAGCTTACGATTAATAGAAAAGTATGGAAGTAAAAGTCATGTTGCGCAGACCCCAAATAAATTGGGATAAGGGCAGGAGAATGATGATCTCACAATATGTCACACCTGCGGTTAGTTAGATTTACCGTAAAACCTACCTAAAAATCTCCTAAGAAAGAAATGCTAAAAGCTTCTATAAGATGTTTTTATGAGCATACAAACTACGCTTTGATATTATCAAACATACGTCAATGTTCGATTTCAGAGGATCTGCAAAAACAAAAACAAAATCTCGTTTATTTTACTACCGGTACATAAATAAAAACGCAAAAATTAGGTCTTAGAAAAATATTCTCGAACGTAATAATTACCTTCAATTTCGTTCCTATCCAGAATTTATTACCCAAAAAATAACAGCGAAAATAATAATCAAACAATATTTTATCATACATCTAAAGCTTAGTTTACCCGAATTAGTTATTATTTCGGTTTGTCAATAACATATTGACCTCGTCTAGACATTATTAAGTTTGTGTAGTATTAAGTGTAATGCACACTGTACAGTCGCGACCACAGAAATCGAATTACGGTAATAGAATTGAAATGGTGTTGAAAGGGTACCATGACGTCGATAAATTCAATCAATAACTATGGAAATTGAATATTACAATTCAAAAGATATAAGGTATTAAATTACTGAATTTTCAAGCAGGTATACGGTAAACTTTTATTAAAAAAAAAAAAAAACAACATTTTGAAATAATATGAGGTATTTACATTTACGGCGCGGAGTCTGGATTTGGGCCCAGCTAGTGGCTCGCCCCTTATTATATCGGACTTAAATATAACTGGCGAAATGTGGGTGTACTATAGGAACACCTCTGCCTTACCCTACGGGGAATACAGGCGTGATATTATATAAATGTAGTTTTGTTATTTTGTCATATCTATGGGAACCAAGCAACTGTGATTGAGTGTGTGCCCTCGAGAACACATAATTATGATGACACGCTGTATTAATTCATATTTCTGTGGTCGCAATTAATTTGCGACACAAGATGGCTGCGACCATATTAATGGCTGATGAGATTTTCATGTTAATACTAAATTATATCAGCAAGTGTAAAACTTTCAACCTTTATTGTAATACAGAACATTATTTTGAGTGTAGAATGTGTGGAGTTTTAATAGGAGTTTGCTAAAATAAGTGCTAGTTAGAAAACAATTTACTTATGTTAAGATTAGGTAGGTACTCTGTTCGTGAATTCTATAAGTTAGTAGCACAAAAATCGCTTAGAATCCAGTTGGAAATCTAATGCATGACCATGAGCAATAGCTAGTAACAAAAATATTACATTAATATTGGTAACATTTATCAAAACCAAGCTATTCAAACCAAATAATAATCTCAGTTAGAATTATAATGTAATATTTTATTATATTCACCACGATTTTCATAGCATTTTTACATCGACTATATTTTTCTGCGACCAAGGTCGCAATAATCCAATATGTAAGTTCCCTTATAATATGAAAAGACGGTAAATATTGTTCCTTTATAGAAATAACAGTGTTTCCTAATCTTTGATGTTGATTACATTTGGCAAATAATAAACTTTCTGAGTCATGTTCTAGATTTATTTGAAACTCGCTGCTGCCCGTGGCTTCGCCTGCGTGGACCCTAATTCTTTTTCTAAAAATTAAAGAGCGAGCCAAAGTTACTCCTTATAACATCAGCTATCGGCTAGTAAAAGTCCCGTCGAAATCGGTGCAGCCGTTTCGAAGATTAGCAGGAACAAACAGAAAGAGAGACATTTTTTTTTTCATTTAGTAAAGAGCTGTTGTTTTGACATTACAAACAGGCACCACAATTTTATATTTATAGTTTACGTAGATGTATAAATATTATTATATTGTGTGGAAAACTGAAGCACCCCAAAACCTTTTAGTTTTTATTATTGTTATAAAAGCTTTCCTTTAAAAAAAATCTAATAGAAAGAAAAGAAAGAAAATACATTTATTAATGTCGGCCGTAATAGGTGAATAAATAAAACGTGTGCCCGATGGATATCTCATCGGCAAAACTGACGAACTTCCATACAAACTTTCACCCTATTTAACCCTTTTAGGGGGTGAATTTTCGAGAATCTTCACTTTCGTTATAATAAAGCACCCTTGTGCAAAATTTCAAGCTTCTTGACTCAGCGGTTGAGATTGCGATGTCTGTCAGTGAATTAATAATAAGATTTTTATTAAGTAGACATTCAAAGTTGTGTTTGTTTTGTTTTATGGTAAATGTGGTGTACTTATTTAATAGATATGGTGCTCCCACACTGCTGTTAATTTTTTTTACTAAACTTAGTAAACATTAGAAATGTATGGTAAATGTTCCTATTATTAGTGTTAGAAGAAAATGTTTATAAACATTCTTGACAGCCAGTGTGGGACCACCATTATGTAACCACAATCTCATGCACGTCAGCAGTGAGGTCGCTGTCATTAATGTCAACTGTCAGTTCACCACGAATGGCGGGAAAGTGGGAAACAATGAAAGTGAGGTGGTACCTGCACCTGGGGCCTAAGTCTACTAATTTATAAACGTCACAATGGTGTCATAGTGTTTGACAGTTTTTGTATGGCAAATCTGTCAAAAACTAACCATTATGACACCATTGTGACGATTATAAATTAGTAGACTTAGGCCCCAGGAGGCTTGGTGTGGTGATGAGCCAGTGTAGTGGTATAATCAGCTTAAACCCGGGATCAGCAGGATTCTACAGTAAACATAACTATTCAAAGGGGATACTTTATTTACCCGACCGTGGTAACTGATATAGTTAGCTTGAAGAATTGCTAAATTTAAGTGGTAGTGGGCCGGGGATATTGCTCGCAGAACATATGGCTGATGGAGCCGACAGGTTCTTTTTTTTTGGTGGGAAATCATCTAATAACTTCTCCCGCTCTAGGCGGAGCGGGAGGGCGTGTCCGATTCTTACTGACTAAAACCCACCCGTGTTCCTTCAGTTGCCTGTGTTGCCAGGGGCCACGGTATCCCTTTCGGACTTTCCCGTAACCCCGGCAGGTATCGGCCTTAGCGGGTCCCACCATTGGTGCTGACATCTCTTTGAGGCGCGCGTGAAACACAACGTGCAATCGACCCGGGCCTGGTCCTTATCGGGGGTGAGCTACCCATTGTTCACCGCCTGCCTACGCCCACGCCTACGGTGGCCAGGAATCGGCCTGGGATTCTCGATGGCCAAAAGGTTCTGGAGTGGCGACTGCGTACCGGGACACGTAGGGCTCCCACAAGGTGGACCGATGACCTGATGAAGGTCGCAGGAATCCGCTAGATTTGGGAAACACAGAACCGGTCGAAGTGGCGATACTTGGGGTAGGCCTATGACCAGCCTGCAGACATGGACGTCTTTTGGCTGAAATGATAATAATGTAGATAACTTTATTTACAAAAAAATGCATATTATCACTGGCACAATTTCGAATTATGCCTGCAGTATCGAGAAATTTACGAAATATGCTGCAGTGATCATAAAAAGGCTGGTTTACATTATTTAAATAAAATATCGCGTGTGGACTGGCCGTCAATGTCATTATAAAGGATCCATGTTTAATAATAAAAAATCGTTCTCACGACTAATGTGAACAGCGGTTATGTTTGATAAATAAAGCAAACATGACATTTTCATTACAAAATAAATTTGAATGTCACTCAAATCCTTTATCTCAAATTGTAAAGTTTAAAACATTGGATGGTTAATAACTCTTAAAATAAAATCCTTGAATAAATACAAAACTCAATATGAAAGCCATAATAAGTGAAAACCTCGTTGGTTTAGTGGTTGCAAACGCTACTGCTGATCATGAGGTCTTGGGTTTGATTACTAGGTCGGGCAAAGAGTTATTGGGTTTTCCATCTGGGATATCTCTGTAGCAGGCCGGGTTCAGGATTTGTGCCCATTTGATGGCAATAGGCACACCCCCTATTACATGGGACTTAAACATAACTGGCGAAATGTGGGTGTAGAAGTACAAGTCTGATGGCGTCTGCCCAACCCTTCGGGGAATACAGGCGTGATGTTGTTATGAAGGTAAAAACCTGCACTTCAAAACAGTTTCTAGAAAAGTTTTCATTTTCTATACCTACTTACTGTTATAATAGTCTTGCTTGCTCGCTTAGACCCCACTTCTATTATTTCTACGTTATTTGGAAAGCTAATCTTTCGAGTATAGTGCCCAGGGGTGTAAATTTAAGAAATTCTGTGAATAGTTTGAATATCTTACGGTTCGTTGTGGCAGCCTTGAGACACAGAATATATAAGGATATAGAAGGTTAGCTCCATACAACGAGCTAAAGGCCTACGCAGACCGGGAAGGCATGGCAAGGGATTTAAATTTTTACCAATGGAGATTCAAACGTATCTATATAGAAATACGATATAGATTGCTATGCTTTAAAATGATGCCGTGGCATCGAAAGGGATTTCATTGCATGACATTGAAAGACGCGCCACGGGCTCCCGCGGCGCGGCGGGTTGCCGTGGCGTACTGCGGTTGGCAACGGCATGCCGAGGACGCCGGCGCTCGTTATGACATACCGCGGGGCGAGGCAGGGGTAGAGAAGCGGGGGATGCACACCATTTTCACGCACGTCTCTGACGACAGTGTACGAGAATTTATCATACTTTGTCATGCCGTGGCAAGCCGTGGCAAGGCGCTGGAATGCCGCGGCTAGTGTGCGCTAACTGACGGCAAAATCCTTTGCCATCCCGTCCCGGTTTGCGTTGGCCCTAAAACAGACACACGCAAACATCAACGCGTACGTACCGTACGTTCGCGTCGATGTGTGCGTGCGTCTCAAACAAATGCCAGTCCCAAGTGCACTTGCACTCGCTGTACGTGAAGCGAGTCTATGTGTATGTGAGTTTTAAGCCAACCTTCTGTACCTAACTATTATGTGCCTTGGGGGTTGAGAGGGGGGGTACAGAGGAGTTAAACGTAGCAAGTTTCAGTGTAGGTGTTATTATTTTGCGTGTATTTTCGTAACATCGTTATTGTTTTTAATTAGGCTAACGGTTTTGGTAATAAGAGCGAGTGGTGCGGTGTCTTTTTGACTTTAGAAGGTAGTTCTTGGTGAAAACGACAGTTTGTAGTAGTGTTTTGGCTTGAAATGAACTTCTTTAATTAGAGGAAAATAAAAGATGGCGTATTTAAAACACTGTCTTATGTATTAAAAGAAATAAACTTTTATAATTATGGGAAAAAACATCTGTCTAGATTTTTACTCTTTTTACTTAACCATGTTTAGTCTCTTTACAACCCAGTTGATTACCATCCTACAATTTATATTTCATGTTACCATCACTCGACCAAATAAAAACAAAACAGCTTCCTACCCCAATCAGCATGCAAATTCACTCCCTTTCAACCCAAGTATCAATAACATAAAATTTCGGCATCTACTGACATACATTTTATTCGACAGCCAAGGGTGAAAACTCATTTTATTTAGCAACAAGAAGGGTCAACACTCATTTTATTTTGTTACAACCAAGGGTCACGGCTCATTTGTTTTTGTTGAAGGGTAATTCCTCATGCTAACGAATATCTGTTTAATTTTGTCGGGAATTCGTAGAGTGACGATGAAATGGAAGTAGGTATTAGGAGGAAGGGTTAGTGCTGTACCTTGTACTGAGTTCTTATAGTTATGAGTTTGTTTGTTATATTAAGTTTGGACGTATTCTGTCATGTGATGTTTAGAGGAGAGACTGTGGTGGTTAGTGAAAAGGGTGTTCTATTAAAAGTGCTGCTCGAATATAATTGACTGAGTAAGTCTAATGTTGTTATTTTGTTTTTCATAGATACTATAGTCTATACTTCTATACAAATATTATGTAGAGGTAATCTTTGTTTGTAAATATGGGGTAATCTCCTGAACTATTAACTAGTCGGATTTGTTTTTTTTTTGGATAGGTAGGTACCCTCCGTTCCATTTATTTTAGCATCTGACAAATAACACGACAGTTATTGTGTAATATTATTGAAATGACTGCACTTTAGAATAATAAATTTAGTGTAAATTGTAAATAGATTACATTGCTTTGTACTTATCGTGAAATAACGGAATTTATAACACGTTTATATCGAAATAATGAAAGGGTGATAACCGTTATGTGTCTAATGTTATAATAAACGGAGTATAGCTATCAAAGAAAGACCTAGATTCTAATATCGTAATAAAACTTTATCAGTGTAATATTTCAAGACTACGGAGTTTTTATATTTTCTATCTGATTTCCTTCCCTTTGGAATTATCTTTGATTATTTTCCGATCTAGAATCTTAATGACTCCATGCCTTTTTCATGCAAATGAAGGAGGATACAATTACCATATTTTTTTATGCTTTGCTTTAACTTATTGTGGGAAAATGGAAGTCTAGTATTGGGTAGTATTACTGTAGTTTTATAATCAGAATTCGGAACATCAAAATTGTTATTATTCTAGTTCAGAGAACATTGCAGAATAGGATAACAGCATCCTATTCTGCAACGTTCTCTTTAGATAAACGACACTTAAGTGACCCAGTGCACACTAATCGAATGCGAATGGATATTTTAGTGTCTAAATATTTTTCAACACTTGCTCGTAAAATGGTTCTTATTGAAACGCTTTTAGGTTCCTAATGCAGTGTGTGAAACCTGCGTGGCTTTTATCGTGGAGGCTTTAATTTTATTCTTTCACTCTGTCAAAATTCACATTTACTAAAAATTCAGAACTTTGCCAAAACCCAAAAAAATATAAACCTTTAAGAGCTTATAGCCTAGTTAAGGTCTAGAAACTTAATAAAATCTAATTGCAATTCCACTGAACGCGAACCCGACACAGACCGACGCGACGTGACACCTGTATACGATTTCCCCTGGCTGATTTGACGTCATATCCTATATTAAAATGGGATTATTAAATTCTGTTTTGCATATTGGCAAAGCGGTAATAATTTTATATTATACATATTGGATTTGATCAAGGCTGACAAAAATTGAAAAAGTATGCTTAGATGTTTTGGTCATGTTAACAAACACGCCATAATTGACACAAAGTTAGGTACATTATTTAATTACTATGGTATTCATTAGGTTTTCTGAAGAAAAAGTTCTCTTTCCGTCCTATATTTGTAGATATATATATATATTTTTTTATATATATAATATCTGGTCTACTCTTTACCAATCTGTACACAACCCAACACCACATTCCCACCGATATCTTACAACATACTGAATAAATGCCATTAAGTGCATGAAAAAACATAAAAATCCGTTCCATTTCGTAACCGCTGCCGGACCGTTGCCACCCCATTTTATATTTTTCCATTCCATTTTCTGTGTGCACGCTCTAATTGCTAAGAATTTATTTGAAATTCTCATACTTCCCAGTAATTCAGGATTCCAGTGGAATTTGCCTTTAAATTCCTGACCTAAAGCGGTATGTTTTTAGTGAGAAAAATCGGTTTTTATTATCATAGCGGCAAATTAGTATGTTCTATGACATTTATATCAACATCACAAGTCATTTATTCAAACTAGGATGAGAATCAGCACTTTTCGAACGTCAAAATTACATAAGACAGTCCCCCAAAACGCCCACCCTTATATCATATATCTTATACCCTTATACCTTATAAATATATCATAACTAGATTCTATATTTATAATAATTACATATGGTAGGTAGAAATGTAGTTGATACTGTGATCATCATGATGGTGATGTACACAGTATCTATTAGAAAAGGTTGGGATGATCTGCGTGGCCTTTTTCCAACTATGTTGGGGTCAGCTTCTAGTCTAACCAGACGCTGCAGTAAATATTGTATACACTGTATTAATTATAATCAAGAACCATTTATAATATTCATTTATGTAGGACCATAAACTGATTGTGTTATTGGCTCAATGTATTTCCATAAATTATTTATATAATTCGCCACTTTCAATAATGCATGACATATTTTCTTGTGCAAGGCCTTACAAACATAGCTATGAATTTCAAAGAGAACTCTATACATGTACGAATGTTGCAACATTTGTAAGAATATCGTAATTTAAATAATTAATTCTTTCGAAATTGTACATCTTTACGGACTTTTAATTAAAAGCCGAACAAATTTAATTTTTAAAAAAAACCTAATTCAACGGTTCCATAAATCCAAAAATACTTTGAAACCCTAAATAACATTATATAAACACCCCAGGAAGAGGGAAAACGGGTAAAAACAAGTAAAACCAACACTTAGGAGTAATTTTAAGGGGAATGTAAACAGCATGAAGAACGAATCAGATATTTGGGTGACCTTGACACGATCCCGAGCGACCTCGATTTGTACCTTTTTACTAAGTAAATTACGCTTGTGAGTTCTTTTTCCGTTTTGTAGAAGGGGTTTTAGAAGGAAATTATTATACGAACATCAAACTGTTTTCTTGGGGGGGTAGGTAGAGAGCAAAGAACAACGTGCTAGTAATTCCTTCCTTCTCAGAAAATTATGGAATATTTAGTACATTTTTGTAAGAATAACATTTAAGGATGTTTGGATGACAGCTTAGTAATAACAGCCGCACGGGTCGATCCATCGGGTTAAGGTATGCTTACCAGGGTTGGTCCGTGGATGGGTGACCATGTTTACATATCGAGACTCCTCCGTGCCTCGGAAAGCACGTTAAGCCGTTGATCCCGGTTGTCCCGGGTATCGTATTACCCAGTTACTGGGTTATGGAGGTCACATAGGCAGACGCTCCATGTAAAATACTGGTATTTAGCTGCATCCGGTTAGACTGGAAGCCGACCTCAACATAGTTGGGAAAAGGCTAGGCAGATTAATTGGATGACTAAAAAAAATATAGGTCAGCATGGTTTATTTTTGTTATTTTCAAGTGTTCTTTTTGTTTTATATTTATGCTTTATATAATACGTAATTAGGTCAAGATGAATGTAGTTTTGTTGTTGACGTCGATTTCTATACATAGCCGGCACTACAGTGCACAACGATGGCCCGTTGTGACATTAGAACCTACTTAGATCATTTTCTTTGTCTGAAGAATGCTTACGTCGGACTCTTAAAACCCCACCGCTGACTTACATTGTACACCTTAGTACTATTAGATATTAATCGTTTATCAAATTGACACACTACGTCAACTTGCCGTAAACCCTCGTATCGTACCCATCGTAACGACGATCGCGATTACGCGATCGCTTACCTGAAAAATTACCGACATATTACTGTCGTGTTGTGTCGTGACGCGACATACACCAATCTAACAAATCTGTTCAGGACTACGTTAAATCACAACGAGTTTTGATGGGCTAACACTACGTCACGCCACAACACATCACAATAACATAAATCCTGCTTGAGTCTTAAGTCATTACTTAAGTGTTAAGCTATGCTATTGAATTTTAACATAACTTTTGTTAACGACACTTAATAAAATTAACACAAAAGATATATTGCTAGACTGTATTCAAAAGTTATGAAGAATTTCGAAACAAATGAACATTGTTCAATGGCTTTTGTTCTTTGTTTTCACGCGTAAAAGGCATTATTATTATTATTTAGCTTAATAAATAAATATTCATGATAACAATGGTAATGATACGAACCTGTATTAAGATTTCTATTTATATCAAAGTAATTATTTCAGTTGCTTACGTATTTTAGATTACCTACTTCCGAAGTCAGCCAAAAGATTTCAAGAACTTGTAGTTTTCTTAAAAACTCTTCAACTTCTAACATTAAGAATAGGTGCCAGCCTATTATTGTCCCACTGCAGGGCAAAAGACACTTCTCATAGAGAGAAGGCATGAGCATTGATCACCACGCTTGCTCAAGACTGGTTTGCAACTTCAGACTTTTATTAACTACTAGCTGGGCCCCGCGGTTTCACCCACATAAGTCTCGATCCAGTGAGAAATTCGCGATAAAAAGAATCCTATGTCTTAACCCACGTCATGATCTACTCACGCGCCAAATTTAAACCAAATCCGTTCAGCTGTTTCAGCGATAAAGCGTAACAAACAAATAACAAACATAAATATTAAATCTTTTCAGTTTAGATAAGCCAAGTTTTCTCACGATGTTTTCCTTCACCAATGTCAGTCATGTCCAAGACAAACTAGGAATGAATATCACCATCATCATTTCAGCCGAAAGACATCCACTGCTGGACATAGGCCTCCCCCAAGCACCGCCACATCGACCGGTTTTGTGCTTCCCGCATCCAGTGGATTCCAGCAGCCTTCACAAGGTCAGCGGTCCACCTTGTGGGAGGCCTTCCAACAGTACGTCTTCGGGTACGCGGTCGCCCAGAAACTTTCAGCTCGATTGGCCATCTGTTCTGGGAAAATAACTCTGAACATAATACATACAATACTGAACGTCTTAAATTCATCTCTCAATAATTGTAGTGAATCATTCCCTCTGTGTCGATTATTAAGGGCTGATTTCACCAATAAAACTGAACGCGATCAGCACATCTAAACCGAGTTCAAGAGCTGTCAGTGCCTATATTACAAAGAAAATAATGACACTGACAGCTCTTAAATGTAGTTTAAGTGCTGATCGCGTTCAGTTTTCTATGGTGAAATTCGCCCTTAATAAATGTCTAAAAAGGTTTTGGCTCGAGTTCTAGTTTTGTAAAGTTCATCCATACTGGTTTATGAAAACACCGCACTCTAAAACATCCGATAACCTGAACAATAAACCGCACTCTACACTAAAATCTGGGCTTTTAAACAATAAAATCGTATCACAAAGCAATTCAGAGAATTGTTAACAAAATAGTGTAATTTAGTTAAACAGATTCTGTTAGGCGGCATCACAATTCAGCTGAAACATTTAACTTTAAAAAGGCGTGGAATAATCTATGTAATCTGTGAGTGTCGCTGTAGTCAGCGGGGATGTTTCGCTTCAAGCGCTGAAAGGTGGAATGTATTGAGCCTAGTATCGAATTTTCTCAGGGTTGGTGCTTCAGATAATAAATGGCTGTTATTTGCATATTGATTTTTAGAGACTCTTGACTCATACTGTATATTTTTTCGGCAATTTATATTAAAAAAATTGAACACTCTTTGAATATGCTGCGTATATACATACATTCACGCCTTCTTCCCATGGGGGTAGCCAGAAACTACAGAACGCCACTTGCAACGATGCTTGCTTTTGCTTCGTTTAGTTTCATAAATCTGGTCATACATGCATGCTAGTTGCAAGGACTACGCGCCTGATCTTTTTGAAGAACATACTAGCAATGCATATTTTAAAAACATACTAACATAGAATAAAACTACGAAAATCTATTTGATTTCTTCATTTATAGAGAAAAAATGGTGAATTTAATTAAGAACAGTTCAATTTGTCCTTCGGTGCGCAGGATCTCCACGACCTGATCCAACAGACATGAGTTTGAGTTTGACTGTATAGTACAAACCGCACTTGGTTGATTTTCCACCACATTATAATGCGCGCAGCCAAAGTATGGAACTCTCTGTGCGTCTGTGTTCTTCCACGTAATAACCCGTCTGCCTTCAAAGCAAGAGTGAAGAGGCACCTTCTGGGCACGCTCATTCCATCATAGACCTCATCGATCCCTTCCCATCAGGCGTGATCGATGTCAAGAGCAGGCCCATTCAGCAATAATTATAGCACCTTGTAGGCAGCTATTTTTAACCGACTAACAAAAAGGAGGAGGATATACATGTTCGTAGCGTATGCATGTTTTTTTTTTGTTTATGTCCGTAGATATTTTCGTCAATTATTATGAACGGATTTTGAAAATTCTTTTTTAGTTTGAAAGGATAAGCTCTCGAGGTGGTCCCATATAAATTTTATTAACTTTGCTTGAGTACTTTTTGAGTTAGCTTCATTAATACGTATTTTTCCCACTTAGTCTATATGGACGACGTTTTAACTTATTCCTGTCACTGTTATTTACATAGCAGGTCATGATATTCGAACTTGTAGGGGGTAGGTACCACAACTAAAAAGTGAAAAATAAAAACTTTTTTCTAATACTTAGTTATTATTTCATCGTGCTTTTGTATGTTCAGCTATGTCTTTTGTGTGCTCCAAATAAACGATTTATATATCTCTTTATCATTATTTAAAAAAAATTGTATCTCCCCTCCATCTTCTTATTATTTTCCTTTACATCAAATTTTACATTCGCCGTCTATACAACCAAATCACTTTTGAATTACGTTTCTCATTGACTTTTCAAAGCCTACCTATAAAGCACTTTTTTCTTCGGTATCACCCCTAAATTCAAAGGTACAAAACCCCCTCATCTAATATCCTAATATATTTGGCAGACAAGTTGTATATGGTAGAACAAAACCTTTGATCTCTGCTTCAGGCACCTAAATTATATCCTTGTCAATTCAACGACTCTTTGGCACATTTCAGTGGAGTTTGACCTGGATATTACTGTTCGGGTTTATTGACCTTTAAGTATCTGAACAGCTGTGTTGTTGTTCCAAGTGTTTGTAGAAAATTTTCTTAGATTACGGTCATTTTGAGTGGTTTTTTATGACCTCATAATAAACTTTCAATAGCCATTGATTCGACAAAGTTAAGGGGCTAGTGGCTTAATAATAACAGTTGCACAGGTCAATCTTCAAGGTTAAGCAACGCTTGCCGAGGTCGGGCCTTGGATGGGTGACCATCAATAATATACGGAGACGAAAGGGTCTCCGTATATTATTGATGGGTCGTGCCTCGAAAAGCACGTTAAGCAGTTGGTCCCGACTGTCATTCGTGGATCTTTGACAGTCGTTCTGGGTAGCCCAAAAGTATTAGAACTAGTCATATCGAGGAGTGTCGTGTTATCCAGTTACTGGGTATGGATACTCCTTGATATGACTAGTTGTGACAAAATACAACCTGTAACAAAATGTATTTACAAGGCAAGTTTGAGTGGAAACGCCGGGAGGGGACGCCCTAGGAGGACATATAGTGACCTTATTGGGGGTGTTCTGCAGAAAGGTCAGGTGCGTAGTACTCGCAACCGGCGTGCGTGTATGACCAGATGTATGAACGTTAACGAGGCAAAAGGAGTTTGTAAGGATCGTAGCAGGTGGCGTTCTGTAGTTTCTGCCTACCCCCATGGGAAAAAGGCGTGAGTTTATGTATGTATGACTAGTTGTTATACTTTTTCTTTTTACTTACTTTTTACCTCCACAAGGTCAAATAGGCAGTCTCTCTATATAAAATACTGGTATTCAGCTGCATCCGATTAGACTGCAAGGCGACCCCAACATAGTTGTGAAAAAGCTAGCCAGACTGCAGATAGAAGAAGTGTTAGAACAGCTGTGTTTTAGTTCTACCTAAGTTTTTGTAGAACAGCTTTTGAGGAGACATTTTGAGTGGTCTCGTCGTGGTTTCTGATGACTTCATATAAAGTTTCAATTGCTAGTAATGCGACAACGTTATTTGAGCGAATATCTTTCTTATATTTGTATTTTAAACGCGATTGCTACTAACATTAACTGTCTCGTTGGTCTAGTGGTCGCAAGCGCTACTGCTGAGATTGAGGTCCTGGGTTCGATTCCCAGGTTGGGTCAAATGTTATTGGGTTTTTTTTATCAGGAATTTCTTAGTAGTCTGTATGGATGTAAACGAAGCATAAGGAGAATGTAAGGATGGGCAGAAGGCGTGAGTTTATGCGTATATAATTATGCTTCTTAGCGAAAATCAATGTGGTGTGGTGGTGGTGTGGTGTGGTAGGGGTTATATTAACCCAAACATATTTTGCTCAAAATTAAACCATGTAAACTTAACTTGAACACATTAAAATTTATATTCCTGCGGAATTCTTTTGAAAATTCATCCGGTTAAATACATCTGAGTACATTCCCGGGCAATAAATTACCATGAATTTATTAATTAAAACGTAATTAACGACTGTTAAATATTTAATCATTTACCGCTTATTCACTTTACGCGATTTTCACTCGTTAATTAGGGTGCTTTATTTCATTTCAATAATATTGAATTTCGTTTATTTCTCGGTTTCATTGTAGGTACATAAAATATTAATATTGATAAAGGATGCATATATACAAGATAACTTTATCCGGATAAATTATTGACTAAAAAATTAAGGTGGTCTCCATAAGTTGTATATTCAAAACAAAACTGTCATGCTTTGACAATTGAGCTATACACGGTTTAGTCCACGTTCAACCCCCACAATCTTTACCCCCGTCATTGGTGTAGAGAATCCAGTCAATTTGTTTGTTTTTAATTTCATTAACTGTACATGAAATAGTTTCCCTTAGAATGTGAGTGGAACCGCGGGAAGTAGCTAGTTAGTAAATAAACAATGATGTCCCATTGTAAACAAATCTTAAGTGGTTAAATGTGGTTACTAAACACCTCTAACTACCCCTCCAAGGATCACAGGCGTGATGTTATGTTAAGTATTTGTTAGTACTATCTAATTACCCTCATTATTTCGAGCCACATTATATATCATACACAAGCAACGGTATATTCAATTACCTACAAGAACTTTAAAGTGGTACTGTTATTAGAGTGGTCTGGTGTTGTACGTTAATTGAAGCTCATTTACACGAGGACAGTTTCTCGCCTCGAACAGCCGATTTACTAAAGAAAGAAAACAGAAAAAGTTGGGAATTGTCATGAGACACCCAGTACAAAGTTCCTTTCGCTGTATTTTTGTAATAAATAACTGGCACAATGAAATAAATTAATAACGTTTGAGAGTAACTAAATATAAATTAATAAAGACTAAAGGGTCGTGACGGTCAACATTTTACACTTATTTTGGTGTAGCTCTAAAAATCAAAAAGTCATTTATTTGAACTAGGCTGAGAATCAGCACTGTTAGAACGTCAAAATTACATAAGACAGTCCCCCAAAACGCCCACCCTTCACCACTTCCTAGTGCTTTAAAATAACTGGGAAGGAGAAGTGGCGCAACAAACTCCCCAACAGCACAGCTGTCTGATCAGTTAGAAATACTGGAATCTATACAATAGTCATGCAAAAATAATTAACATTACGCAACATAAAACATTAACTTAAATTAAATTATTTGCCATAATTATGTCAGCTAGCTCATTCGCCAAGTGTGCAGAGTATAACGTGTGCCAAGGAACTTCGTTCCAAAAAGCATATATAAACATAAAATTAAGAATTTGTTTTGTCAAATCACAGATTCAGAAAATCACCTAATTTTGAGTCTCGTATAAATAATAATCGTAGGCAAGATTTTGTTTCTTGCTTGGCTGTAAAGACACGTGTAAACGTGGAGAGTTTTTGGATGTCGTGAGGCAAGATTGTCCGTGCGTGACTCGTTCAGCTATGGTTTCCTAGAAGAGTGGTTGCCGCCACATAACGGTCCCAGTGACGGCCGCCATGAAAAATGATAGCTGGGCTTGACTTTACGGTGTCAAAAATGCTCTCTAGGCAAACACACCAACAGTAAATAACGATTCAATGACGTCATGCGATGTTTAATTGCAGTCTTAGGAAACCTTAGCTTAAGCGATGTCTTGCTGACAAAACTCGCATGATAATTCTCCTCTCGTCAGGCGAGAAACTTTGTTTGTGTAAGCAAGCCTTTAGCCCCTGGAATAACGTCGAGTGGAGCGAGCCTACTTGATGGATTCGCGTGAAATAGGTGGCGGGCGAGACTGGTTTACTTAATTATTATTATTTTTGAGAATTCTTTATAACTTCAATAATAAAGTGTTCTAGATAATAAAAACTAGTGTAAACCTGAACTTTGCACTTGTATGATACTGTTTTATGATGAAATTCCTGTTGTTAATTCATTGTTGTTTTGTGGCTGTTTCAACATAATTATTTAGATAGAGCTTGGTTTGAAATATGCTTAAAGCCTCATGTATTCCACGAAGTCAAAGGTAAATGAGGGGTGTCTACGTCCTCATTTCGCAAATTAGGTATATTCTATGTAACAGGGGGCGAGCCTATTGTCGCTACCCGGGTATCAATCACAAATACCCAAAAGTAGTCTCAAAGAATCAATGTATCAAAGAAAAAAGAAAGAAAATACGTTTATTTGCGGCAAACATGACGCAATGAAAAACAAGTACACGAAAATAATTAGTTGGGGGAAAATATGCGTCACACCCACGCAAAACGGCCATCGCTCAGCATAATGCTGCGACGCTATGCGCATAATATAATGAGATAACAATAACAATTTAAAAAAAAAAAAAAACAATACTTAGACCTTAATGTTGAAATAAATATAATATTTAGAATGGCAACATTCCGTTCCGGTCGGCGACTCACGCGCCTGACGCCACAGGCCTAATGCAATCTGTGCGCACAAGCTGTCATAAAAACTATTTGTTTGACGTTTTGCCATAATAGTTACGTAATAATTATCATACCGCCAACTTCCAAACTCCAGGCTTTTACTGAGAAATCCCTAATGGAAAATTCAATAACCCCACGATGAGCAGTCCCGCTTACAAACATGAGACCAACTGGACAATTAAAACCGGGAAAAACAAATTACCCGGGAATAAGCCAGACTCAGCTGTTACAGAGAATTTCTAACCTAAAAAGCTGCAATTTTGTTGTAAGTTATTGAAGTGTTTGTAAAAGGATTTTTTGTTTTGGAGTTTACATAGGTACATTTAACTCCGAAACAAAAAATCCTTTGGCATCAATAAATAAAAAAAATCTCTAAAAATACCCCACTAAAATACCAAACATGAGCAAAGTGTAAACTCATGTTACTAGCAACAAATACGAGTATTTTCAAACAAACTTCATATAACACTCGGTGCAAATAACCGTGGTAACAAATGCAATTTGTTAGGGCACGAATAACAGTGGACATTGTAATTGAATTAAAAAGTTTCCCCTGGAAATCGCGTGCTGAGCGTGGACAAGGCCCGTATCTGTTCCTCTGTCATTTTTCCACGTGGACAAATAAATGTGATTTTGTCGATACTGGTAAAAACCAGGGGGGAATACCCATTTATTTTGTTTTGATTGAAAAAACCATTAAGGCATTCGTGTTGACACACGATGTTACTTCACGTTAATAGTGCATTAGGTGAAGTCATGACTTCTAATTGCCATAACGGCTCTAATGCCGTATCTTACTTTAAGGTAAAAGCTTCTTCTCATAGGAATTTGAAATGATCTACCCAGGGACCGGAACCGTTTTGATCAATACGGATATTTTTTCGTTTATATTTTTAACAGGTATTTTTAAAGGTTACCTTAAATTTAATACAACCAGTTACCGGTGATAAAACCGGTTACCGAAATAAAAAATACCTCTATCTTATACGTGTCGTATCGGCATTAGTCAAAGGGCGCGCATCGCCTGTGTGTGGAACCGGTATTAAAACGGTAACCTAAAAGAGGTACCATGTTTCTTCTTCTTGGGTTACCCAGATAACGGTAACATTAGTCGTAGAAGTAACCAAAATTCTTCGATACCCGTATCGTAATTTATAAAGGTTTTCAGTCCCTGGTTCTTTCTACTTATGTGATGTGATGACTATTACATATCGGCAAGATCAGGCATCACTGGTGTCTTAGACTGAGATCTACAAAAGTTAATTAGCTCATGATTTTGACTCGGACATCTTCCCGTCTCTATCTTGCAAATGTAGTTTGACAGTTGTGCGACGGTTAAAAAAATAACGCTTGACCAAACAAAATACTTACGTGCTAAATAACGATTTGGATGAAATTTTGGCACACAGATAGTTAGAACCTGGGTTTTACACAAAGGACACTTTTAATTAAGGTAGTACGTTCCCGTTAGATAATTCCCGAAATGCACGTGAGCTAAGTCGCGAAAAAGCTGTGTGGTTTCATATATTATTTTGTTGTCTTTTATTATCTGGATCTGATATACGCGGACTTTCCAAATTGTTTAACACGGAACACTGGCTGCATACCAACCAGCCAACCATCTGATTCCACATTTTATTTTTATAGCAAAGACAGAGCGAATTTATTACGGAACAGATTACGTACGACATTGTAACTGAATTAAAAGTTGCCCGAGAGAACTCCCATTGCAACGCAACGTACGAAAACAATGTTTATTATTTCGTGAAATAATGTATGAATGCGAAATGTTGTCATGGCTCAGAGGTTAAAGGCCTGAACACACAGAGCGTATCTTACGCGGGTAATTTTTTAGGGGTTCCGCATCTGAAGGGTGCCAACGACCACTAAGGCTTCGCGGTTTGTTCGTCCGTCTGTCACACGTCTGCATCTTTTGAACCGTAATAGTTAGACACTTATAAGGCCGCTTTAACAATAAATAATAAAAATAGGTTAAAATACCTCCGGGTTTTTTGAGTTAATGTCCATTTTTGACAGCCGTATGTGAGGCATGTATTAAAAAGTTTTCTTTTGGAGGAAATATGCCCAATGTCCTGTATAATGGGCGTATTTCAGTATACACGGAGTGATACCTTGGACAATTAATGGAAAACAAGAAGGCAAAGCAAATGGAAAAAAAAATAGGAAGATGCACAACCAGCACATGGAACAGGTACAGGTCCCTCAAAGAAGAAATTAAAAACAAATCACCATTTATTACACTACTAGCTGCTGCCCGCGGCTTCGCCCGCGTGAGTGTCGGAAATTACCCCATACATCCCCATAGAGTTTAAGTATAAATATTGAGTTTCGAGTTAATCGGACAGCGCGTTAAAATTCTTCTATACAAACACTGACACCCCCCAACCCCCCTTTAGGGGGTAATTTAGAAAAAACTACAAACTTTATAATTTATTTAGATAACTATTCGTGCGAAGTTTCATGTTTATTACCTCAAGGAATAAGATTTTTCATACAAACTGTCATCGCTTATTTTACCCCCTTAGGGGTTGAATTTCGAAAAATTCTGATACACGTTATTCTTAATTTTTGGGTTTAAGTATAAATATTGAGTTTCCAGTTAATCGGACAGCGCGTTAAAATTCTTCCATACAAATTTTGACACCCCCCAACCGTAGGATAGGATACTTTTCCGGGATAAAAAGTACCCAGTGTGGTGCCCAGGATATTAAAGAATAATTATACCAAGTTTCATCGTAATCGAATCGGTAGTTTTTGCGTGATGCCTGAACAAACAGACAGACAGACAGACAAAAAAAATTTAAATCAAATTTTTGGGTTCGGTGTCGGTCTAGTACCCGCCATTTATTTTTTTGATATTTTCAATGTACAGAATTTTCACTTCTACAGATTTATTATAAGTATAGATTAGAAAAATAACGACTTCTACGTTAAAATATGTAAATAGTAAAAAGATTACAATGCTTTGTATTTATCGTGTAATAACGGAGTTCCTTTATTATACGTTTACATCGAAATAACGAAAGGGTGATAGCCGTTATTTTTCTAATGGAGTATTTATGTACTTTAAAAGATCCGTCGTGTGTAGTTATTAGTCTTTGGCATACAACGCTTAACGTAAAATATTGATACATCGTCACGACCGTATCGACCTAGAATTAAGTTTGAAAAATAAATAACTTCTAACTATGATTGATGATGGTAGTAATACCTTTTAAAAACGTTTACCGACTTGCCAGTTTTCTAAACTGTATCCATGACTAATAGTTAAAATGAAAAAACTCCGTCTGTTACCTTCTAGAAAGACAAATATAGGACGAGACGCGTAAACAAAGATTATACGAGCAACAGCTAGGGTATGAATAAATAATTAAAAAAAAAACGACTCTGTATAAAGGGGGGTACTGACTTATCTTACGGGCCGTAATATACCATTCGCAGTAAGCATGTTACGTTACGCCGCGTCCCGTGTCGTCAAATCCGTGTAACATCCTCGTTTCGAAGCCAGTCTCAGTCAAGATGTCTGACGACGAGCGGTCGTGACGACTTATCGCCGCGTACTGACTGAATCGCGTAACACTCAAAGGGATTCGTCAAAAAACCGACAGCGAGCGGAGCGCTCGAAACGAGAAACAAGCGGCTCGTTGCTTGCGTGTTTGTGCTCGTGTGTTCGTGTTCGTTTCCACGTACTGACTGCACGCATGCTCGGTTTGTACCATGTCACATGTCACCCTGCAACACAGGTCAGTACACATCTTTAGTAAAAAAAAAATTGCCTAGCCTTTTTTGTTAGGGCTATTTGACCTCCACAACACGATACCTCTTGGTAAGACTAGTTGACAGACTTTCGGGCTTATTTCTTACTGACCGTAACTACTGTCAAAGATCTGCGAACGACAGCTTGGAGCTACGGCTTAACGTACTTTCCGAGGCACGGAGGGGTCTCGATATGTAGTGGATATTGACCCATCCACGAACCAACCGCGGCAAGCGTAACTTAACTTTCGATCGACCCCTGTGGCTGTTATTATTTAGCCCACGAACCCCTTTTCTATTTGCTAGACGGCGTTTAGCGGCTAAAAGCCCTCAATAAGCCTTTAAAATTCAGTTTTAGTTTTATTTACACAAAAACGCACTTAAGCACTTAAATCTTAAATGCGTAAGTGGAGTTTTAAATCACGTGCACAGAGTAAAGCATTAGTTATTGTGATTAATAGTTTCGGGAACGAGATACCTTTTAACAGACAGTTTATTAGAAATACAATGTAGAATACGTGAATACCCGCGAAATTTCGCAGATTTATGTATTTTTTTTAGATTTTTATTCATATTTTTTATGGCACCTTTTTAGGTCATGAGCATATCCGAACATCAAAAAAAAATTGGCCTAGGTCTAAGGTGGGAGGCGTGATATTATTAGTTCGTATAATGTATAATACCAAAATACCCGCGAATATACGCTCACGCTGCCGCCGCCGGTTGCGAGTACTACATAACACACCTGACCTTTCTAGGGCATCCCGGCGTTTCCACTCACATGTGACTTGTAAATAACTTTTGGTAGTCGCCTTTTACTCATCCTCTCAACATGACCAAACCATCTAAGCATACTTAAAAAAAAATTGTGTGTCGATATTTTGGTTTGCCATAGACACCTATAGAGTACTTAGTTGTCTATGTCTGAAATAATAAATATCGCACCTTTATCGAAATTTTAAATACATGAAATATAATCGTAGGTATTACGTCTCCCAATTATTAATAATGTTACTTTGATGAACACATTAAACATAATTTTATTTAAATTAATTATTTCGAGTTTCTACGAATTATTTTATAGTTAGCCCAGACCGTAGTATAATTTTAGTAGTAGGTAACTCAGAGTGTAATTTTAATCAAGATCTCATAATAGTTAATATTCTACTCGTTATTCTAAAATTAACTTAAATTGAATTTACTCGAAAGTCAGCCGCTCGATTCTGTAAAAATCTCACCGTCAAAACTGAGGTGAAGTGAGCTTAGCAGTGAGCTGTCATTCCACCCTAATACTACGGATTGACACTATTGACAACTCACTTCACCTATGTTTTCACGGTGAGATCTTTACAGAATAGATCGGCTGTTCTTAGACTTTTTTCTTTAGAAAATTTATAATACCTGCCTATAATTGCTTATAAAGCTAAGGTCCATTCTCGCGTAGGTAGATATGTCACGGGCGTTGATCACCATCCAAACTAAATGACTTGTAAGATTGATTAATTGAGTGTACTATAATATACACCTCTGCCTAACCCTTCGGGGAAACAGGCGTGATGCAATTTTACGCTTAAGATTCTATCTCGATGTCTTTACGTCATTTCCCTTCACCGTTTGTTGGTGGTATCAAACCGCACGGATGCAATGGCACATAACATAACAGAACATATCAACACATCGAGATATCTGTGCTAAATCTAAGAATAGCTCCCGCCAGTGGCCTCGTTCGCGTGATATCTTTACATAACATGATAGCCTATGGGCGGATTCGACCAAACAGAAATAAATTTTATCCGCGGAATAAGATTTACCTCCGACAGTTTTCGTATGGAAAAACTGTCAAAAATTCAAAATTTATTCGGCAGAGGAGACGGATTTATTCCACGGATAAAATTTATTCGTGTTTAGTCGAATCCGCCTTTTGTTACTCAATGATAATAAAGCATTTTACTGGTCCAGTAGTTTTTGAGTTTATTCATTACAAACAAAAAAGCAAATCTATTCTCTTTAAAATATTAAGTACTTAAAGATAAATATTATAAAAGTATTTTACATAATATTATGTAATGTCAAAAAATGTAAAAATAAAAACTTTTTACAAAAAAAATAAAAACCGACTTCCAAAAAAACCTCTACAAAGTGAAAAAAAATAACTTAATTTCGGAAGTCGGTGGCAATAAACGAAAATTCAAAACCAAACTAAACACCGACTTCCGAAATTAAAGTTATTTTTCACTTTGTAGTGTTTTTTTTGGAAGTCCGTTTTTTTTTGTTGTAATTACCAGTAAACACCAAAGGTTGAGTGATTACATAAAATGTTTGTTCCGGGAGCCACCACAACAGTGCGGCCGATCATCTAATTATGCATGCAACGTGTGAAAATGCACGCGAAGCGTAATTATGATAATAGTCGGGGTTTGGATATATCGCGTAGTAACTGATGAGTTCATGTTTGAACTAGAGCTTTAGTGGTTGAGTTACCTGTTTAAGCCCCCGAAGCATGGAATATTTTTCATCGGCACTGGCTTTTTAGCGCACTGCTTAGCGCTGGGTTAAGCTACGCTTGTTGGGGTTGGTCCGTGGATGGGTGACCATCTTTATACTTATATCGAGACTCCTCCGTGCCTCGGAAAGCACGTAAAGCACTTTAACAATACAATTTCTAAGAAAACTTCACAGTTGAACAATTACTGGTGTCGCGCGACAAGTCGCGCCGATATGCGCCTAATATTTCTAATAACACCTTGTATACCATGTTTTATGCAAATAAAATATCTTATCTTATCTTATCTTATGTACGAGCCTATAAGCAGTTGGTCCCGGCTGCCATTCATGGATCTTTGACAGTCGTTACGGGTCGTCAGAAGCCCGAAAGTCTGGCAATCAGTCTTACCAAGGGGTATATTACCCAGTTATTGGGTTGTGGAGGTCAGATAGGCAGTCGCTCCATATAAAATACTGGTATTCAGCTGCATCCGGTTAAACTGGAAGTCGACTCCAACATAGTTGGGAAAAGCTAGGCAGATTGATTGCTTAGCGCCGGGAGGTGAAAATTCAACACGGTGTTTTTATCACCATCTTCTCTCGGTTTCAAAACATCGAGATATTTTTTATTATAATGTAAGTTTGTGTAATATTTATGTATTAATGTATTAATCACACCTGGTCGACCGAGCTCTGCTCGGGTGAAAATAGAGAAAACGAATTCCCCCAGATATAAGACCCCTTTATTGCAACTTTCATCGAAATCGTTAGAGCCGTTTTCGAGAACGTGATTACAAATATATACAAATATATTATAATATAAATATTGCTCATTTAATACACAAAGCGATGGTGAAAACCGCAACAACATCCGTTGCTCAGTTTAGAAGAACAACACGCTCACACAAACAGACACGAAAAGCGTCCTAAATGTTTTTCAAATAAACAAAATTAAACCAATTACAGGCAGTTCATAATTGTCAAGGGGTCAGTCAGTCAGAAAGATGAAGCTAGTTGCCCATTTCAAAGCGTAGTAGGTTCCTATGGAGAAGAACGGGTAAGAAATTCCACGGACACTCTTTTAAATCAAAATATGTTACATAATACCTTTTTAACAGCTAGTCCGATGTTCTATGATGTAAAGAATCTCGCGTGTGCCATATTTCTTCGGTTCAGAACTTCGGGATATTTCTCAGCTAATCCTGGCCCCCTTTATGGAAAGAAAAACTTATTTCACCAATGAAACAGAACGCGATCAACCCATCTAAACTGAGTTCAAGAGCTGTCAGTGTCAATATTCCGCAAAAAATATGACACTGACAGCTCTTGAACGCGGTTTAGACGTGCTGATCGCGGTCAGTTTCATTAGTGAAAACCGCCCTTAGTATATTCCTTAAGCCTGCAGAAAATTTTCACAATTTTCCTACATTCAAACACAACGCTTAACATTTATTACATCCAAAAATCAAGTAAAAGCGTGAATGAATGGTGTGGTTTCCTAAAACCGCGTGCCATGTTTGACGCCAGTAACATTAACATTACAACTTTATGGGCGCATATTAACGTTCGCGTCAACGTCAACGTGACGTCATCATAGCATGGTATAACATGTTTTACGTGCAGAAGCTCAACTCCGTACACCTTCGCTAAACTCGGCATAGTTGTACACTTGCACATTGACGCTGAACTGACGCTGACTGTCTTAAAATAACATGGAAAATCTCTCAATATTGTCCGTGCAAAGTAACATTTTCAGTTGAAATCTATGGGACAACTTGTTTTTCAACTACAATGTTAAGTTTGTTTACGGAACCCTTCATTGTGCATGGTCCGACACGCAAAAGGCCTGTTTATTGGGATCAAGTAAGTATCAAGAAACCATTACTTTGCTATAAGATGGCATGGCTAAGTGGCTAAGTGGTACTAGTTTTGAAAATAAAAATGATGGAACCGTTCTTTTTGACGTGAAAGATCTCTAAAGAACTATCTTTGTCTAAAGAGCTTTCTTTATCTAAAGAGCTATCTTTATCTTTTATTACTATCTTTTTCAAAACGATGCTTCAGAAGTAAGCCTTCTTACACATTTCTGTGTTTGTCAGTACGTAAACTTGGGCTCCCAAACTACGCAAACAAAATTGGGCTCCCATAAAATAACCATTAAATATTCGAGACGTCGTTCGATACACCATTATTCCGTATCAATAATAAAAGATAATTAGTATGGCGTTACAGTTACGTGAAGAATGTTTATTTTTAATTTTTATAAAGAACTTTTAATTCCGCACCATGGTCATGGGGTTTTTGGTTGGGGAAGTTTTATTGGTTTACACTAGGATGTAGAAACCTCCTTATATCCCCTCCCCACTCAACCGACTTCTATTCCTTCTCCTACACTGTGCACGCGGTTCGGTTATGGAATTCCCATCCGCGTGACATTAGGGACTGTCAAACTCTGGCAGTATTTAAAAGAAGAGTGAAAGAACACTATCTTTCCATTTCGTCATAATTGCATAGTTATTTTAAATTACATTATAATTAGGTATACATAATTGTAGTGATATTTATTTTAGAAATACTTACGTAATATTCTCATATTGTATGTATATTTTAAATTAGTGAATTGTTTTTTGGATTTATGTATTTTCTTCTACTGTTGTTACACATCTCTTTTTATCGCATTTTTATCTCTTTTCCTATCGCAGGTATGCTGGAACAGATTTCTTTAGAAATAAGCATTGTTTTTGTACGTATTTTTCTATTCCTTTCTTCTTGTCCGTTTATATTGTGTGTGCGTAAATGGTTAAATAAATATATATTATCATATACATATATATTATTATATAATCTTAGTGGAAACCCGGAGTTTGACATTGAGATCAGTAAAATAAGGCAATAGACTCGCTCCCTTTTACGTGTCACTTATGAAATACTAGAAGTTGCTCGCGACTTCGGCTGCGATCCAGGATGAAAAATAGTCTATGTCCTTCTCAAGCTCAAGGTCTACCCATATGCCAAATTTCCTCCAAATCCGTTTAGCCGTTTTAGCGTGAAAGCGTAATAATCAAAAAACTCATTTTCGCATTCATAATATTAGTTAGGATTATCAGCTGGTAACGTGTTTATTTATCTCTTAAAAAAGACAAGAAAGACAAAAAGGTATATTTTTCACAGAAACACGTGCTTACAGAAGGATGGGTAAAAAAAAAAAAAATAAGATCTACATTAAGTAATCAAGAGCATAAAACAGACAAGAAGGCTTCGCTTCATGTTTTCGAACGAAATGTTTCATGGTACCTCTTTTGTTTGGCCGAATAAACACTAACAAAGTTCGAGCAAACTTATTTTTTTGCTCCAACTTCGAATATTGATTGCAGATAACGAAAGTAACATCAACCAATTAATTTAATGAAAACTTATCTCAGAGATTTGTTTATTATTTTTCTACTGATCAACCTTATAAACCTTATAAATTAAATTCGCTTTTCGTGTTTATCTGTATGACCGCGTCTTTCTTCTAAACCACGCAACAGATTTTGATGACGTTTTCACCCTCGTTTTGAGAATTTATACCGGAAGGTTTATTAGAATAATGCGTTAATATTAAACTTATATATAACTAAGAAAACTCGTTGTTTTGTCAAGTCGTAAAAACCGTACAAAGTAGGAGCGGGTCGTTACTTAAAAATAATAGTAAAAATATTAATTCATAAATTAAATATAGTTAAATAAAATAAAATTTAACGCCAGCGGTCATAAAGTTTGAGCGTTATTATAATTGTCAGTAGACATGGCATGTTGATGTAGTATTAACATTAATAGAGACATGAATTTACTCGTGCTTTTGACGAATTATGTGCTTTTCTTGAGTATTAGTGATAATTTTAGCAGATAGACATGTAGAAGCTGATGTTAATGAACCTGTTATCATATTGTAATCAATAATTATTTAACTATACTTACAATAGACGTAGATATATTAAGTAACCTATTACGCTTTACTATTCTTAAAGAGTCTTAAAAAAAACTTGTAAGAAATCGACACGTGTTTCACCTCTCAACGAGGCATCCTCAGGATGACGATTGACTTGTCGCGAACCCGTACGCGACGTGTTAACACGCCGAGCGCTGGACGCTGAGACTCTTTAAGAATAGTAAAGCGGAATAGGTTACTAAATATTATCTACGTCTATTGTATTTTATAATGGATTTCCGCCAAGTCACGCCTGAATCAATTAACTATCTTAACTATACTTGTTTGTTACATTTCGGTTTTTTATTTTCTGTTGCTTTCTGTTATTCCAGTAGTGTTTATAAAATGTCACCGTATAATTTTGAAGTTCGTTGGTTCATGATCTATATGTATTTATTTAGTGTTGTTCTTCGAAACTACGCAACGTATTTCGATACGGTTTTCACCATTATTTAGAGAATTTATGCCGGAAAGTTTATTACATTAATATTGTAATTATACATATAGGTACCTAATAACCGAAGCTGAGGGCAGGTCACTTGTAGCATAAGAAAGTAGAGACAGATTATTATTGACGTGTTGTGTCGTGATGCAGGATTGGCCAAATCTGTTCAGAAGATCATCGTTTCACAATGGATTTTAATTGGATAACTAAGTTTTGTTTTCTGTTTCCATGAAATACTAAGATTTAATTCAAAGGGATGAATCGACACATCTATTTTTGTCATTAACTATGTTTAAGACTCTCGTGGCTGATCACTGTCTCTTAAGATACAGGTTTACCTAGTTTAAGAGGCAGGGAGGCATACTTGAGTACAGATTTTAATGTACAACCAAATGTATACTATGTACACCTTCCCATCCTTATTTTTATGGAAAATAAATTTATCATTATCATTATCATTAACTCTGCGTCAGAAGGCGTTTCGACACCACACAATAGAGTAACGTGAATCCAGCTTTAGCTTAGCTAATACAGCATAGTATAGCTTGATGATGTTTTGGGTAGCTACTCTAAAATGAGACAGTATGCACCGTCAAATACTTCTAAATAGGATTGAATTTGCCAAAAAGAAATATGCTAAAAGATTACATACCACATAAAGGGTATAGTTGCTTTGATTCGCGAGAAAATTCCCCGAAATTATTAAACTAGCTGTGCCTCGCGGTTTAACCCGCATAAGTCTCGGTCCCGTAGGAATATCGGGATAAAAAGTATCCTATGTCCTAACCCAGGTTATGGTCTACCCATGTGCCAAATTTCATCTAAATCCGTTTAGCCGATTTAGCGTGAAAGCGTAACAAAGTAACATACATACATTTTCTTTTTATAGTTTAATAAATAAATAAATAAAATTTATTTAAAAATAAAATTGGTAAAATACCGTATAAATCTTAGAAATAATATTGTAGTTTAGATAGAAGCAGAAGAAGAGAAAGATTTAGAAAATCTTTTACAGAATAAAAATGCTCACACAGCTATCGATTTGTATAGTCACACCCTGTGTAAGGAAGAGTTTTATTACAACAGAACAAAATAAATAATTGGCAACCCACTCCTCCATAAATTTACTTTTTAATAAATACGGAGCTCTGAGCCTATATATTTTGTTGATATGTGTACCTTATAAAATACTTAGCAAAGCCTTTGGTACGTGCTACTATCTAGAAGTACATAAATCAGCGTCGAAAAAGGTTCATCTCTTGAACCTTGAGACCGTTTACTTAAATAGTAGGTATGTTAAAGGCAGGTTCTGTAGTTATTAAAAATTGAAAGTAAAAACATTCATGAATAACTTCTTAGCAGTATGATCGTGGTGTAATCTACGGCATGAATTCGAATGGTGTGGTCTTGTCCCTTATGGTTAATTAGAAAACGTCAGGCTGCATTTTTCTGGTATTAATGCTGAAATTAACCTTTTTGGCGCAGCCGTGAGACAGACACTGTCGTTGTTGTTAAACATTATTTTCACCTTTTTTTTTTTTTTTTTCACGAACTGCGTCCAAATAAACGATTTTCCCTGTAAATTTTCTTACATCGTACTTTACACCTTTTTATCTGCTCTATGATATATTGTGTGCCTTTTAGTCTATGGTAAATAATTGTATTGATATATATATAGATAAGTATTAACATCTACCTATCTATATATTATATGAAAATGAATTGCTGTTCGTTAGTCTCGCAAAAAGTCGAAAACGACTGAACCGCTTTGGCTAATTTTGGTTTTTAAATATTTGTCGAAGTCCAGGGAAAGTTAAATGTTGACATTGCTGTAGGTAGGGTAGGTATATAGGTAGGTAGACAGGTAGGTAGGTAGGTAAGTACGCCGTAGATATGTACTTAGTGCTACCCGCGCGAAGCTGGGAAGGGCAGCTAGTACATGTGATATAAAATGTTTGTAAACGATTTGGAAAAAAAGTCTGCTACATTTATTTATTTATAGATAGCGCCCAAAAGCGTTCAAGAAGTCACTGTTTCAACGCAATTTGGCCACTTTCTATGCAAAACCTCACAATATCATAACGCAACGCAAATATTCAATTTAAAAAAGTACACTTCAATACAAACCAACCAGCGATTAACCCAAACAGCGCACCTTTTCGCTTCAGCGGCTAAAGAGCGGAAGGAAGGCATTACCCAGCGCCTTTAGCTATTCAAACGGCCAATTATAGTGCGAATACACCGTAACAATTCTATGCATTCTAAACGAGAAGCCCCCATTCGATGGGGGACACGAACCCTTTGTAGGGTTCCCCCCACGTAGGGTTCGAAGTCCCCATACCTGAAAGTTTTTTTGGAAGTTTCTTATTGACTTAAAGTTTATCTTTGAGTGTGTAGTTTTGTCTTTGAGTGGGCGGGTAGTGGTCCCCCTAACAGTTGACCAGGGGCCTAAGTCTACTAATTTATATACGTTACAATGGTCTCTCAATGGTGAGTTTTTGACAGTTTTTGTATGGCATATCTGTCAAAAACTCACCATTATGACACCATTGTGACGTTTATAAATTAGTAGACTTAGGCCCCTGGTCCGTTATTTACAATGACAAAGTAGAAAACCATCTGAAGTGCGACACAGATCGAAATGGATGAATTAACATGAAACGAATGGATTTGACCTCGTGGCTAAGTAATAACAGCCGCACAGGTCGATCCATCAGGTTAAGCTGCGCTTGCCGGGGTTGGTCCGTGGATGGGTGACCATCTTTACATACCGAGACTCCTCCGTGCTTCGGAAAGCACGTTAAGCCGTTGGTCCCGGCTGTCATTCGTGGATCTTTGAAAGTCGTTACGAGTCGTCAGAAGCCCGAAAGTCTGACAACCAGTCTTACCAAGGGGTATCGTATTACCCAGTTACTGGGTTGTGGAGGTCAGATAGGCAGTCGCTCCATGTAAAATACTGGTATTCAGCTGCATCTGGTTAGACTGGAAGCCGACCCTAACATGGTTGGGAAAAGGCTAGGCTGAAGGATTTGACCTGTTTTTGACATACTCCTTTACAAGCAGTGTCGAAATCCACGTTCATTCAGATCCATTTCCGACTGTGCATTGAGTTGACTGCGAAAAATAATGTTAATTTTATATTTTAGGTACAAAATTTGTCCGATATTGTCCTTAAATAATTGTTTCAGTAGCAGTGGTGGCCCGGCCGCGACTTACGGGTTGTAGGTCGTAGGTTCGAACCCAGACTGGCGCTTTACTTTGTGTAAATTATTTCATCACTATTGCTCTCAAAAGGGCTTCTTCTTGAGATTACCCCCTACATACAAACAAATAAACGAACAAATTTTACCTCTTTTTATTATTATTAGTATGGAAATATACAAAATACCTTTTCCTGGACCAAAAATTCTTCAGTACCCTGTATTTATCGCAGCTCTGTAGTGTAATGGTATATTTGAATGTTACTTTTTTTCTTTAAAAAGTCATTCAGTGGAATCCCATTCGATGGAAATTGTCGGTAAATATTCACCCTCGCCCTTTAGCTTCACGTAAGGGTGTTCCTACCTGTAACTTTTTCTAACTTCTCTATACGTCTTTGGGGATTTTTGAATGTGTATTTTTATATCAAATTGCTGCCGTTGTACTGTACTTTTTGCCTGTGGCAATCAGTTTTAATAGCACATTTTCTATCTCCCTCTTTCATGGTGAAAAACGACCTTTTCATGCAAAATCATAGCTAATTTAACATGCGGAACCCTAAAATACGAAGGGTCTATGCGGATTAAGCACACACACATTCATAATAATCCTAGGTACTTATCCTAAGAAAACTTTCTCTACCGTACATACATTAGGCAACATGTGCGTAGAAGAGCTACGCCGTAGGTGATGCCGACCGCTACGCGCTACGATAAATTACCGTAGCAACGTGGCTACAATTGCTACGCTCTACGACTGACTTAGCGAAACTTATTTAACCCTTCCGTTGCCACGTGATTTAGTATGTTTTTGTTTTTGTCTTATTTTCTTCCTTGTTGATTCTGGTCCGCAAGATAAATATGTTTCAGACGCGTATGATACTGTTTTATTGCTGTACTTTATCAAATCATATTAGGCTATAAAAATACGGAGAATAAGGGCGACATAAAGTCAAAGATGTGAAAGATCTATGTGGATTATGGTCAATTTAATATCAAACCTAGTTCAATTTCATAAAGTCTCATCTGCAATGGAGGAAAATTGCACAGTACAATAGAATTTTTATTTCTACCCGTAAATCAAGTTACAGCTGTACTATATCCGGAAGCCCGCCAGTTCGCTGTCAGACTAAAAAAAACACTTAAACTTAATGGACCATTTCAGCTTAGTTCCGTGCCTAGAATGTTTCTATCCTCGCCAATAACTCGAACAAAATTCAGGTAAACAACCTAAAAGCAACAAGTAACAAGTAACTTTTTGAATTTTTCATCGACTCCATGTTATGTATGAAAAAAAAACCTGTATCGTACAACATAAAAAAGATATCAAAATCAATGATTACTAACAAAAACAGGTTTTGGTAATAAAACTTGGGCGATAAAACTCCGTGCGGCCCCATGAGAGCACAAAGGAAGGCCATAAAAGAGAATATTGTCGATATGAAGTTGCCATTGTATGAGAAATATGATAATATCACGTTCAATTACTATGATGACGTCAGGCGTTGATGGGCTTCTAACTGATTTCGGGCGAGCAATTAAGCTGTTTTGTTTTGTTCTCGTAATAACATTAATCTTAATTATAATGTAAATAGAAATTCGTGGATTGTTACATTAAATACACATCCGTGTTTCCTTAAAGCTGTAGGTAGAGATGTAATGCTGTACACCCAGCTTTATTTCCCTACGGTTTTAAGTCTTATTCCTAAATCAGGCACAATTTAAACTTTGGCTTGTTATTAAATTATTTATGAGAAAACCTTATTACAGGTTTGCTATAAGGGACGAACTAAGGTTTTTAGGTATGTAGCAGCGGCGTCTTACGGCCTTATTACTGTAATATATAAGGTGCTATAAAAATATCTGCCACGGCTTTAATGAGAGGTAGTATTGTGTTTAAAGATAACAATAGTGAAGAAATTTCGTACCCCGGCACAGTTAAATCAATTTGAGAAAATAAAGTAGTTAAATAAACATTGACTCTACTCTGCATAACGTGGTTCACAAATTACGCGCGAAGTGCACTTCGTCAATGAAAACAACTGCTATCTCTTTCCATCTGTTCTGTGAATGAAAACTGAAATCAGCTGACTAGTTCGTCACTTGCAAATTTATACGTACAATTTTTTGTATGAAAAAAAATATGACACATGATCAATAATTTATCTTTACTATTGTAATCTATAAACACAATACTATCTCCCATTGCAGCCGTGGCAGATATTTTTATAGCACCTTATATATTCGGATTCAAAGACTTTGAAAATAAAATGGTATACATTAAATTTGGTGCAACTTAAAGCCACAAAGAGTAGACAACGTAGCAATATAGGGTTACATTAAAATTTGAAATATAAAAACTTCAAACAATAAAAACGCAGACGATAAGCCTTTTGAATTTTAATCGGATTGTAGAACATAAATAAAAATACTGTCATATATAAAATATCCACTGAAAATTGTAAAAAAAGCAATATATTATGCTTTCTTTTGAATTGCCTAATTTTTAGTTAGGCTTATTTTTAATCTTATATATTTTAGAAAACACATTAAAAAACTTTACGCGAAAATTCATAGTTCTCAAAATCGACTCGCGAATCTTATTACAGCAAAAACTCCATGAATTTCATCCGAGAGTAACACGATAAGTATCAGATTATTCGAACTACCACATAATGTACCTTGAATAGTAGATAAATCACCCCCCTCCCTCACACATTAAGGAGGGCACAAAGAGGGCTCGAAAATATTTGGGTTACGTGAAATGTAATATTAGGTATAGGAGTGACGAACTCTGATCTTTTTTCACACCCTTTCTAAAAGTACAGTCAAACAATCTGTTTTAGTATACAACTATAAGCAGCTAACTTGAAAATACTTTTAAACAATGTTGTGAATGTGGTGAGTTTAAAATCGATACTTATTTTTTATTTGTTTGTTCATGATGTATTCAACGGGTATAAATCTCCGGAACCACCCGTCCGATTTGAAAAATTCTTTTTGAATTGGTTAGCCCAATTCTTGAGAAAGGTAACACCACGCTGCGACCCTTAGGAGCCTAGTAAAAATGAAAAAAGTCTGTAAGAAAGCTAAGCGAAAACGAAGTAATAACGCGGGCGGGCAATGGGATATGACGCGTTCGATCGGTGGCCGAAATTTCACGCGCACGAAGTCGCGGGGAGAAATAGTCACTCATATAATTGTCCTGGGTTTGGATTTCCAGGTTGGGAAATGTGTTTTTATATCAGGAAGTTCTCAGTAGCAGCCTGGACTTTGGATTTGCGCCCGATTGATGGCAATAGGATCGCTCCCTATTACATGACAGATAAACATAACTGGCAAAATGTGGGTTCATAAAATAAAGTTATAATATGTCTTATAATGTTTATAGGCATAAAAAGTTATTACGCACACAATTAAAATGAATATTTGCAGTGGGCAGACGTGTGGCAAGGAAGCCTTTGCCTGTCAACAATGGAAAATTATAGGCTACCTATTAGCAGTGTTGTCGAAAGACGATGAATATTTTTGCCTGTATACTAATCTCTTTGTTCGACTGTACCTAATAACACACGTCGAAGGGGTGAAGTGGGGGCGATCATCTGTTCTTGCGGAAGGTTATAGGTTTAGCGGGTTGATTTTATAGACTTCTTTGTTAGGGTTAAGCTGATAAGCTTCTGTCATTTCATATACGGCTGAATTCTCAAACGCAATTCAATATTAGGTGTTAGGTCAATCCTGTTTGTGTCACTAACGGGGTATTGTAGTGACAATTAGTTATTAATATTAATCATTGTCATTGAATTCAAGGAACAGTTACGTAGGTAATTAATGTTTAAATAGGTATGTTCTATACTGGCAGATGTTGGAATCACATACTATTTGGTAAATGATAAATCATCACGGTACAATAAAATATCTTTTTTTTTAATTTTTTTTTTAATATACAGTAATAATTTTATTGTTATTGTCTTTGACATATCTCGGGACCCTTGGGTACCAGACCTTTGAAAGGCGTACGAGAGGCTACTATTATTATTTTTAATTTTATTCTTTTTAGTGTTAACATTTAGTAGTATTATTTATAGTTTCTCATTGTGCAATAATATATAGGCATCCTATCATTAGGGAAGACAGTGACTTGGACAGACAGACTCACGTGCATGCATAGTTGCATAGTTAGATAAACGGGAAACCCCTAATCGTTTCTCATGAGACGTGCCCTAACAGGGGTTGCACAGTGTTTTAAGAGGTAACCGTGCCGTCTATGTGCAGATGGTGACCATAGGGGTGGTTTTAGTGAGGTAAAAATCCCACTCTCCCCGGTTTTACCCCCGAATCCCGGGAGGCTTTTGAAAGTTAACGAAAAAAGATAATTATTCTATCATAAAAGGTGTCTTCAGTAACGGTGATACCACATCAGAACCTCTGAACCTCTGGTTTTTAAGAAAGACTGTGGAATAGATTATGGTTGATTCCCATTTACTGGCCCGACTAATTAACCTTTAAGTAAATGACTGTAATGTATAAAACTTTCGCATTCAAGTTTTCTTCACCAAATGCTTATAAAGTCATACTAGCAACTTTCATTTACAGCAGCAAGAAATGTAGTGGTGACTTTGGGTAACTTTAACGTTAAACTTCTATAAACAGGATTAATTCTCCGAGTGTGGGGTGGTTGAATAATTTCCGAAACGAGATTTTTAGGGTTACAACATTAAAAGGAATACGAAACCTTTTTATAATAACACTTTTTGTCCGTCTGTCACAAATATTTTTGTCGACATTCTATAATGCAAGGTAGCAATTTTTGAGGACTCGATAACGCGCACACAGATCGTTAGTCAAAAACCAAAAATTAATATTCATTTATTTATTTAAGGTCTTATTTATTATCATTATTATCTTATCGTATTATACAGCATCTAGTTTGTGGAGGTCTGGGTTGTGTGGGTCGGTCGGCAGTTGCTCCATGTAAAATACTGGTATTCAGCTCCATCCGGTTAGACTGGAAGCCAACCCCAACATAGTTGGGAAAAGGCTAGGCAGATTGATTTTTTATTTATTTATTGAAGGTCGACATGTGTGTTGAGTTATCATTTTTCATCTAAATCGACCCGGCGACTCCTTAGATTATTTTTCACTATTACTTATAGTTGCGGATCAGGCAATCCGCGTACTCTTGTCAAATTCACCCTGTATATTAAGGTCACGCAATATAACCACCTTTTGGGTTTACGAGCAATTTTATTGGTCACACTATTTATTTTTATGTACACTATTAAGTCAATGTATAAAGTTGTAAAAGAAATATTTTTTTAAGTGTTTCTAAATTGTTATTTTATTACAATTCTAATGCCATAATTTATAATATTTTAGTTTGTATTTTTTTTGGATACCTTTGTACCTAATCTATATTATGTACTTTATTAAATGTAGATAATGCCATAATTTACAATATTTTAGTCTGTATTTTTTTTGGATATCTAAGTACCTAATCTATATTATGTACATTATTACATATAGATGATGCCATAACCTACAATATTTTAGTTTGTATTTTTTTTGGATATTTATTATTTATGGATATAATTAAAGTCCATTTTCGTGTGGTTCTTCTTAACTAACGGATTTAGATTCGGTTTTCACCATCATTTACCATCATCATTTGGCGACGACAATACGAGAATTAATTGAACTGCTTATGCTTATATCTAATGACGTTCCCAGTCTGCACCCAAAAAATCAATCAAATATATCCTATAGTCTAGTCACTATTGCGAGTAAAAAAATGGCAAAATCCATAATCGGCCTATTATTATTATTTAGTTTGTTAGAAAAAATCACTTTTTTTATTTCAATATTATTATATATTATATTTCAATATTATATAGTATTGCCATTTTTTTAATTTATTGTCGCATTGCCATCTCCACATTGTATAAAGGTCGCTACTATTCTTATAAGATTTCATTCTTGCTAGAGGCGTGGACGGACAATATTATAAAATCATAATTTTCACATTTATTGAAATACTAGCTTCCACCAGCGGCTTCAACCGCGTGACATCTTTATAAATTATAGCCTACTAGTGACCGGCCCACGCTTCGCACAACTGCAAGGTACTGGAGGGCGACATGTCATAATTTTGAGGATTTCTGCGCTTTAACGAAGTTAAATATTAATGTTTTACATTTATTTTCTTTTTCTTTTATTGTGTTTGGGTGGCTTACAGCTATCGATACAGAAAGAACATGGAGGTTTTATAATTATTACCTACATAAACCTTTCAGAATATATTTTCTAAACAATGGTGAAAACCTCATCAAAATCGGTTATATAGACAAACACAAAAGCGACTTTAATTTATAATTATTTATTTAATTTATCACCCTTACCACTATCATTACAGGTGTATACATAATGCGATAGCGTGGTCTTAAAATTAACTTACAATTATATAAATACACTTAAAAACAATAAAAAACACACTATTTAAAATATAAAAAAAATACCACAATACATAATTATCCTACTCTAATCTACACTATAACACATAAAATAAACAACAGTATTTTTGCAAATACACTCAAACTTCATGCAAATACATCGATCTTCAAGTGAAGATCGTTAATAACCCGA
This sequence comes from Eupsilia transversa, assembly GCA_914767815.1. Lineage (NCBI taxonomy): Eukaryota > Metazoa > Arthropoda > Insecta > Lepidoptera > Noctuidae > Eupsilia > Eupsilia transversa. The sequence continues at coordinate 2,841,255 of OU611889.1, forward strand.
ATTTCGCGGGTCAATGGTGCTTTGGCTAGAAGGTAATATGTTTAAATATTACTCAGTGATATTATAGCATTCTTATGGTGAAAGAATTTTGAAAATCGGTCCAATATTTTTAAGTTTATTCATTACAAACAAAAATGCAATTGTTTTCTGTTTATTTTGTGTAGATAAACAAGATGAGGTAGTTACCTATGTAGGATTTTATATAAAACCATGTTACTCCTATATGCAGATTGTATTAACTGAGGTATATTTAGCTCTCGAGTTATTAATACATTTCTCTCACACTCGAAAACATAACGTTCCTTTCATATTTCCACCCGTTTTTCAACCTACCATTATAATCAATAATCTTATATGAGAATGTTTTCTTAGTAAACAAAGATGAATGCCGAGCTAAAATGTATTTTTTTAGGGTGAAGTACCCCATACATGAAAAAGGAGGATAGCGAAGCGTTCTTATAAAGGATTTACTGTGTTACGATAAGATGGAGAGTTTTTATTTTGCCACCCCCTTATCTGATCACTATTGTGTGTAAGTGCTGACATGTTATATTTTTTGTGATGATAAACACAAAAAATACTGTATCAGTCAATATTTGTTCATTATATTACATTTCATAAAATGTTGGTACACTTACCCTATATTTTCTATTGGGAAGTATTGACAGAGGTTCTATCTATATCTATACTAATATTATGTTTGTTTGTAAGTTTGTGCTTGAGGAGCTCGTGGCTAAGTAATAACAGCCGCACGGGTTGGTCCATCAGGTTAAGCTGTGCTTGCCGGGGTTGGTCCGTGGATGGGTGACCATCATTACATACCGAGACTCCTCCGTGCTTTGGAAAGCACGTTAAGCCGTTGGTCCCGGCTGTCATTCATGGATCTTTGACAGTCGTTACGAGTCGTTAGAAGCCCGAAAGTCTGACAATCGGTCTTACCAAGGGGTATCGTATTGCCCAGTTACTGGGTTGTGGAGGTCAGATAGGCAGTCGCTCCATGTGAAATACTGCTATTCAGCTGCATCCGGTTAGACTGGAAGCCGACCCCAACATGATTGGGAAAAGGTTAGGCAGAATGAATGTTTGTAAGTCTGTATGTAGGGGGGAAACTCGGAACTACCAAATTATTTTTAAATACTCTAGTTTGCCATGACCATACTACTGAGCAGTCAGCCTTGCTACCAATTTATTGTGCTGACTGTGATCTTCAGAAAAGATTTCACAAGCTAAAAAATATTCATAATCATTTCCGTTTACTCCATCCATTGCAGAACATCTTCCTCCCTTTTCCGCCATTCTTTCCTCTCGTTTACTTATCTTGAACTGGGCAACATTACCTTGATCGAAGCTATTACCTACACATTATCTAAATAGAGCCCTCATTAACAAAATTAAATTTCATCTGCTAACATTATTTGGTACCTACTAGCTATCCCACGATATTGTCTGGAATCCAGGATGAAAAGTAACCTAGCCTGCTCCAGGTCATGATTTCCCAAGTGCACCGTTTTGTCGTGAAAGCGTAACAAATAAACAAAATATAAAAAAACAAACTGACTATCGCATTTACAATATTAGTTAGGATTATTTTGAATTATTCGCAATATTAGATATAATATATATTATTGTAATAATATTTCGCATTTCTAATAAGCGTAATGTATGTATCCAAGCATAGGCCTATGAAATATTAATACTGAAAATCATATTACTTTAAAATCTTGTTCCTAAGGTGAATAATAGTAACTTCAACTTAAACTTAGCTGAATAACTTAGACTTTACAGCAGTCTAAAGCAGATAACTTGCTTTGGACAGACAGACTAGGTTATGAGATACTAGGGTTACGGCTAAGCTGGATAAAGCTGTGGCTGTAAAGGCAATGTTACGACAAATTAGGACAAGCTTAGTTATTGATGGAATAAAATATTTTTGGGTTTTGCTGTTGACTTTTCACGACACCTGTCATCATAATCAGCCTAAAATGTTCCCACTGGTGGGACACCGGTCTCCTCTCAGTGAGAGGCCGTAATCTACTCCGCGGGCCAAGTGCGGGTTGGTATATTTCACATGTCTTTGAATTTTATAATACTAAGACATGCCCATTTCCTCACAATTTTTGCCTTCACCGTTTTGAGAGCAGTGGTGATGAAATAATTTACACAAAGTATAGCTGTCTGGGTTCGAACCTAATGCACTACAACAAGTACCGGCTGTTACCACTGGCCCACCACCGCTCTCACCGCTAGGTCAGTCTAATTAAGGGTTCTTGAACATCAAACTGCACAGCGTGCCGCGTGACGTAAACGTTTCGTAAATTCGAACGAATTTTCAAACTAAAATAGAACACTATAGCAACTTTATATAGCATTTTGGTTTATGTTTTGCGACAAAAAAGGAGGAGGTTTGGTGTTCGTTGGTATGTTTTTTTTTTAAATGTATATCCATCGATATTTTCGTCAACTGTGGACTGATATTGAAAATTATTTTTTCGGTGGTCAGAGGGAGCTTGCGCGGTGGGCCTCTAGATATTTTATTAACTTAGCTTGGGAGTCTTTAAGCTAGATTCAATAATACGTATTTCATCCACTAACCTTGATGATGTTATAATACTGATTATGTTACTGTTGTTTACATAGCAAGAAGTGTTATATGGTATAATGTTTAATTTAATATAATTTCGTTCGTATTTACGAAACGTTTATTCCGCTCCTTACAGCTAGGACCAAAGAATCTAACTGAATTGTTTGATGTTCATCAAATGTTGAGAACAAAAACTAGTTTTGATCAATTTTTAACGAGTAAAACCATCGAGTTTAATTGTATATTTCAGTTTTTTTTAAATATAAAAATTATGACTTGTATTTTATCCCACTATGAAATATAAATATGTAAACCACGAAGTAGAGTTTATTACTTTCTACTAGGTATACTACATACTATCTATGTATATATACGTAGGTATATACTTTATATACCTACGTATATATATCACAGATGTAATAATCTGTTACAGCCGCAGATTCAGCAAATCTTTAGCCATGACCGAAAACCTTTATAAATTACGATACAGGTATCGAAGAATTTTTGTTACTTCTACAACTAAGGTTACCGCTGTCTAAGTAACCGAAGAAAAAGAAAGACAATAACCTCTTTTAGGTTACCGTTTTAATACCGTTACACACACACACGCGATGCGCGCCCTTTGACTAATGCCGACGGCACGTGTAAGATAGAGGTCATTTTTATTTCGGTAACCGGTATTAATACTGGTTGTATTCAATTAAATGTAACCTTTAAAAATACCTGTAAACCATATAAATGTTGTAACCGAAAAATACCCGTTATTCATTGTGGGGCCTCTTATGGGTTTATTTATAAACGTTGCTTAAAGTTAAGTAATGATTAGCGTCTGTTTACCCATACATTTTTGACGTTTGAACGTCACTTAACTTTAAGCAACGTTTATAAATAAACCCCTTTTGTCTACGTTCAATAAAATAAAATAAACTGTTTTCAAGTTATAACGAACGAACAAGTCTATTCACGTTCATAACAAATATGCAATTTAAAAGTTTTCACAAAATCAAGAGGTTTTATGTTTCAATCAAATAGTAATAAAAGGCTCAAGCAATATACTAACATGTTCATGTTCAACATAAATACATGACATGAAATATTCAATGCTTTTCTTTATAAATGGCTCCATTGATACGATGGAATAGAATCATTTTAAATACATTTTCTTTGATATCGACACTTTGACATTCATGAGTTTGACCTCTGGAAAGGTTCTAGCTCACAAAGCTTAATACCCTACCATTTTGATATGAAATTGTTTAATTGCATTTATACAGGCTGACTTTGAAAACATGCGACAAAATTTAAGGGGGTCTTCTACTCAGCCATATGAACAACTTTTACTATGGGACCAAATAAGAATACGCAAAAAACAATCGAACTTTCTGTATAAAGGTTTATCCGATTGGACCATTTTGTATAAGAAGGTAGTCTTTTTTTTGCGATATCTTATTTGGTCCAATATTAAAAGTAGTTCATATTGATGGGTAGAACACCCCCTTAAATTTTGTCGCATGTTTTCGAAGTCAGCGTGTATAACATCTACCATAATTATACATAAATTTAGTAAGCCTTGCTAACTCACCAAAGGCATAAAATAGTATCTTTATCTTTGAGATTCCTAGGCTATATTTCATGCCTGTGGCTCGAACCTATGGCTAGTGGCCTTTACCTTTCAGTGGGACAATATAGACTAGATTCTAAGCTTGTATTGTTCTACTGCAGCGCAAATGTAAGCCACCATTTTCGCCTTAGGGAGTGACTACACTTATCGACGTGAAATCGGTTTGACCCGGTCAAAAAGAAACTGTATGTCCATGCAATAAAAGCGAAAAACCGCATTCGCCTCGTTTCAGTTCTCGGACTCGACACCACGTCGGACCATTCGCTTTTATTCCATAGACATATACTCTTTCTCACCGGCTCTAGCCTTTAGAGGTATGAGGAACTGGGTGTAAAGTTCACTCATCCTCTATCTGGCAGGCAACTGCCCAACGATTGATGTCGGATAGAGATGATCGCGCGGTAAACTCTGCGCGATGGAGGATTTGTGTGACGTCATGTCTTTGATGCGTTGTTCGCATGTGGCGTTGTAGATGCCGCCACAAGCCGATTCCGCGTCTATAAGTGTGGTCACTCCCCTTACATACATACATATATAGTCGACCTAGCTATAACCTTCCCACGGCTGAGACGCAGGCAACTCTGTGCGAGGGAGTGGGCCATTATCCACCACGCGGGCCCAGTGCGGGTTGGCGGGTGTCATATTATGTCTTTTAATTTTTTAGTTTTGATTATGCCGGCTTCCTCACGATGTTTTCCTTCACCGTTTTGAGAGCAGTAGATATAAATTAGACAGAGTAAAGTGCCTGCCTACCCACAACCCACAAATCTTATGTTGGGGCCGTGTTACCAATGGGCCACCATTGCTCTTGCTCTTTTAGTATGCTCTTTTGGTACTGCTAAAATTATTATTCTTACTACGAGATGAGCTATTCTCATATAATTCGTTTCAATATGCATAATCAGCCTAGGAGGAGCACGTGGCTAAGTAATAACAGCCGCACGGGTCGATCCATCACTTTAAGCTACGCTTGCCGAGATTGGTCCGTGGATGGGTGACCATCTTTACATACCGAGACTCCTCCGTGTCTCGGAAAGCACGTTAAGCCGTTGGTCCCGGCTGTCATTCGTGGATCTTTGACAGTTGTTACGAGTCGTCAGGAGCCCGAAAGTCTGACAACCAGTCTTACCGAGGGGTATCGTATTACCCAATTACAGGGTTGTGGAGGTCAGATAGGCAGTCGCTTCATGTAAAATATTGGTATTCAGCTGCATCCGGTTAGACTGGAAGCCGACCCCAACATAGTTGGGAAAAGGCTAAGCAGATTGATTAAAAAATTTCTCCACTGTTGGGACACCGGCCTCCTCTATGTGAGAGGGAGTGGGCCGTAATCTACCACGCGGGCCAGTGCGGGTTGGTAGATGTTACATGTCTTTGAATTTTTTGGTTCTAGGACATGCCGGTTTTTTTACGATATTTTCCTACTCTTAGGAGAAGCATAATATTCCATGTGAGTTAACCTCAATTCGAATGAATGTCATTCAGAACTTTATTCCGAACAGTCGTAAAATCCACATTCATTTTAATTTTAAGTACACATACGATTTTATTGTTCATAATTTATTTATTGATATTACCATCTGTCCCTTGAAATACGGCAATATTTTTTTATGAGGTGACATAAAACTAGTTTTAATATTTTTTGAGAATGAAAGAAATTCTTATGATTTATAGGTTCATGCTGACCACCCTTCTTAATAAAAAACGTTGATTTTTAGGGTTCCGCTTTGCATCCTTCGGGTACGGAACCTAATATTACTAACCCTCCGCTATCCGTCCGTCTGTCTGTCAGCGGGCTGTATCTCAAGAACAGTAATAGGTAGACAGTTGAAATGTTCATAGATTGTATATTTCTGTTGCCACTACAAAAACAAAGTAATAAAATTTAAATTAAGTTAATAATTAAATAAACATGAACGATTAAGTTGGGATAGGTACCTACAGATAGTTTATTTTTCGGTTTGCTCCTTTCATATAAAATTAACACTCGAAACGACCTTTAACCTAAACTAAACCCACTCTAATCCACATCACCTAAAAGCCGCGAGAATAAATCACAGACCCATTAAAATTTATTATCAAAAAGCTCTTCAATATCCCAAATAATTACTGAACGCGAGAAAATAAAACTGAATTAGAATAAGGCCATGTTCTAACAGAAACGAACGCTGTGCATCATTTAATTCTCATTTGTTCGGAAAACTGAAAAGCGCCCTCTGGCGGTATGACGACGCGACGATTCCTTATACAGCATGTATCAGAAATGTGTGGAGGTACAGACCACCAAACTGAACAATTTTCTCCGTGGAACAACATCGTGATCGCATAAAAATAATCAGCCGTCCATTTAGGTCGAGTAGGTATTGAAGTTCTGGACAGTTGATTTTTTATTTTGCGATTAAAATGTTGGAACCATAGAGAAAGTTGTTCAGTTTGGTGGGCTGTGCCACCCCCTTAAATGTGACCACACTTTTCTGATACATGCTGTATTAAGACTATTACTGAGTTAGACACACTCACATTCAGAATAGCCTCATTTGTGGATAAAACGCATTAAGATAATTATTATACTCATTTAAATTTTCAAAATGTCAACGAGACACTCACCACAAAGTATCTACTGCTGTTTAAGTTTACGTCTTAAAGGACTTTTCTGGACCTTTTTTAATTAAGGGTCCTCTCGCGATGACCTTTGCGGTGTAGAGGTGGACCCTAACCCCGTGGTTAATGTCTGCACACATCTGAAAACATTTGGGACTTTTTTATGAATAAAGTTACGTTTGTGTAGGTCGAAGTGAGTTAAAGAGATGAGGAGTACACTGCGCGTTGACAGGGGGGCGCTGTTGACAATACATTTACGCAATTGTTTTGTAAAATACCAGAATACCCGCGAAATTTCGCGTTGTTGCATAACTTTTTAATTAGTCGAGATTTTTCGTTCATACTCTTTAAATGTCTGATGGATGGATGGATGTTTGTTACTCTTTCACGCAAAAACTACTGAACGGATTTGAATGAAATTTGGCACACATGTAGTTTATAACCTGGATTAACACATAGCATACTTTTTATCCCGATATTCCCACAGGATCGAGACTTATGCTGGTGAAACTGCGGGGCGCTGCTAGTCAAAAAATATTTGGTCCTCTTAAGGGAGAGGCGTGAAAATTTATTCGCTGTTACAATGTATAATAGATAGTGATAAATATGTTTTTTTTCCTTAAAAATGACTTCGAAAATAACACTACAAAGTGAAAGATAACTTTAATTTCGGGCGTCGGTGTATTTGATTTAGTATTTTCGTTTTTTGCCACCGACTTGGTAGGTATTAAATATTATATATCTTAATTTAATTTCACTGATTTAATCTGACATTGACACCTGCCCAAAAGTGATTCAGTAATTTGTTTAAAACTTAGATACTGTTAAATTGTTTTTGACATAATGCCCGCGGCATTTCAAGTTCGAATTTGAGGTACGTTGATGTTGTTGTTCATTAAACAGGGTATACCTGTAACAGTATCGGTTTTCAGTTATTAATTTATGCATTAAACATTTATGTTTACACTGGACTAACATTTTAGGTGGTAACATAAATTATGGATTTTATTTTAGGTTATTAATAATCAAACTTATAAATAACAGCAGTTTAAACTGAATTTTATAGCATGGTAACATTGTTAAAAAAACTTAATCCCAACTCTGACAAAAAAGTCAACTAAAAAGGTAAACATGTAAATGGAAACACAGATTATTATACCTTTATATTCTTTTTCTATGCTGGTTAAAAACGAGGAACTAGTCATGAGTCAGATATTAGCGGTTACAATTTAAAAATAAGCTCCCCGTAATCTAGGTAGGTACTTAATAAAAAAGAGGTAAACATTGTGAGTTTGTAAGTACTACTAATCCGATTTCGATATATTTTATGTTAAAAAACGAAAATCGCGGGCAGAAGCTAATATCTTGTAACGATACACAACTTACATAACGATCACGGCAGCACCAATTTGACATAATTCTTTTGAAACTCTCACAGACTCTCGACCATGGCTTTGCAACTTATTTTCATTTTTCAAATACCTACCAAAATGTGTCATGAATAATAAAAAAACCTACAAAAACTTTCGCGAGGCAGCCCTAACCGCTAAACCGACGTTGTATGATTGATCGCTGTTTACGACGCGCCCGACCGCTCCATCTGTACTAAGGATGTCACACTGTCGAGCTAGCTTTTAAATTTCCATGAACGAGCGAAATATAGTGGGAGTTATAAATCGTTCTGATCAGCGGTAAAATTGTGGTGTCAGAGCTCTGTTTTAATAGTTACTTTGATTTACTTCAAATTAAAGTTGACAGGTGATAACAGGGTGGGGTGCGGGTCAGAAAATATCTTTCGTTTGATTTTCTCTTGGTTTTGTTCAGACACTTCTGAATTTGATTTTTATTTTGTGTTATTTACTAATGATTTATTGGTAACGTATAAAAAAGCCCTTTTTATATTATTATTATTTCCCCTCTGATTATTTACAAAAGCCACACTTTTTGAGAATGCTCGACCTGTCCATAAATTCTAAAATAAAAAGCACGTTGAATCTATGGAACACTTACGTATGGTATGTGTGTGTGTGTGTGCGTGACCTTTTTCCGTATGGGATGGGTTCGGTCCCCATCCCGGCTAAGTAAGCCATCGCTCAGCTGACTGTTCCAACTGACGTGGGACAAAAAGCCGTTAATTCTCAATAATTCTTCCGAGTCTTTTGGTTTAGAAGAATCGAACATGGCCGTACATAATACAACAATATAGATTTAGATAGAATATTCTTGTTTGTGGTTTTCATGCATCTTTTTGCAGGTCTCATGGGCTAATATGTATTTCAGTTTATTTTGAGGGGTCTGGCGCTGTATGCCGAGAATCTCGGCCCGAAATACAGGAGTCGCCCTAATTCGGCTACAGATGCTCAAACTCAAACTCAAAATCAAATTCTTCATTGCATTCATGTGTACTCCAGCTGTTACCTACATAATTATATAGAGTAATCAGAATTAGATCCCATGTTAGATACTCCCAATCCCAAGTACCAGCCTATAAGTACCTATGTGTAATTCGGTGAAATAAATAAAATTGTTTATTATTTTATTTTCTTTATTATGTAAACCTTATAAATTGTATATACCTATATATTATTACAGGGTGATACATAATGGACGGGCTTATCGCTAATAGCGATCTTTAAAGATCACCTTTGGATGGGTTTAAAGGAGCTACTTTCATCTTTATTAAGATAAAGCAAAGTGACGAGGAAAACTGTGGTTGGCTAAAGGCATAGCTAAAGAAAACAATTTTAGGATATTCATAATTACTTAATATAATTGTTAATTCTGCACAAACTAAACGCACGGGACAATGTTTTTCACTTATTTAGAATTAAGCCAAAAGCCTTTTATTCAATAACGAAAAGTAATAAAAAAACGCACTTTTTTTTTTTTACCATTGGTGATACTATAATCAAAAGTTGGTAATTTTCTACTCCTAATGTAAGGGTAATATCCGTCTGTTAATCCCTTCTGAGTTAACGAGAATTCCCCAATAATTACGAGCGTGAACGGTCAAAGCTAAAATCGCAATAATCACGCTTGTTGGAATGATTGGTGCTGCTAATAACAAACTGCAATTATTAGCAGAAAGGAGATGCTACCCATGATGCTAAGGCCCTTTTCTGATTTGTCGGTACAGCAGCGGTGCGACATCAGCATACTCGGTATATGCGGTAACGAAAGCTTACCGAGCACGTACAGAGCGCCTATATTTCAATTGATCCTTCCTGATTAGGTCGGTAGGTGCGGGAGTGCGACACATACCGAGCTAATCAGAAAGGCTCTCTCTCCTCGCATCACACCAAGGTGTGGATGTGATGAATTTAAACAGTATTTAAATTCATCATACCCGCAGGGCTGGAAAAGAGCAGTATACTCTGTAGCGTACCGAGATTCACGCAAAACAAATGTACCTCAATTCAATTTTATGAGATAATAAAACCTGACATTTACGTTATCACCTTCCATTCTAAGTTCCAAACATACATAAAAAGAAATTAAAATAAAAAGGAAAACACGAACCTACTAAATTAGTAACCATGTTCCAACCTTAATAATCTCCAGGAAGACAAAACTAATCTACAATCCCCATCGTTCGAACAATAAAAGGGCAATTTCTTCAAAATTTAATAGAAACCCAACACCCTCAGACCTCTTGAAATATTCGCAAAGAAAATGTAAGAAATCTCATCAAAATCTGGGGGCACCGCGACTAACAACAAAAGAGGAGGAAGCAGGCGAATGAATCTTTTTTTTTTTCTTTTAAAACTCGTAACAATTGAAACAAAAGTAAATTATGGGAACCCGCCTGGTCTGGGGAATTATGAAAAATGGTCGGTCTCCTTATTATTTTATTATACATGGTGACAGCTAACGGCTAACTCGATTTCGTTCATAGATTTTTTTTGTCCGAATTTAATTTTTTTAGATTCCCTTTTTTACTCAGATTTATTTTCTGCATTTGATGGATCGCTCGTGGAGCGAGTTTTAACTATTTTTTGTAGGTTTTTGTTTTGAATGTTGATAAACGGCGTGACAGACCAACCTGGCTTATTTTTGTGTTAAAATATAAATGTAGAATTGTTTGTCATTCGGCGTTTTGATTGACCGTTTTTAAATAAGTAAAGGGATGGATCTGTTTTTTTTTACTGCAGTTATTTATTTGCCTCAACGCCTTTTATTAATTTTTTATTTTATTTTGTAAGGGAAAACACACGCGTAGTATAATTAATAATTAACACGTATACGCAGACATTAAAGTGCAAATATAAGCGTGATGTTATGTTATGTTTACACGGCGGTTTAACAGTTTCTGCTGGCGGGAAGGGATTGTGTTTTGTTTTCATCGTGTTTGATGAGAGGGGCAGGTAAGGGTTGCGCGGGTGAAATCTTATTTTTTGCTTGCTTTATACGCCCAGTGCTTTGTGATCAAAAACAAAAAAAAAACAAAGTCAAACTTTTTTCTGAACTATTACTTTTGTGTTGTTCAGTTGTGTTCTGTTGTGTCTTGGTAACCCAGAATGACCTACTTTTTATTAAAAACAGTGACTCAAATACATAATTATATCTACAACAACTACAGTGGCTGTATTCATTTCATAACCGTATAAAATATTATATCAACCCCCAACTGCCTCTCAATGCCAACACCCCACTGAACGTATAAATATCATGCATGTTTACGATGCTTCATATGTGAGAAAAATACAACCCAGATACGATCACGCGTTTATTATGCCAAAGGATACAAGGTCGCTTATCAAAAAGACAAAATGAAACGCAAATAATAAATAATATAAGATGGAAGTGTGGAATGACGGGCATTCATTAAATTCTGTGTCATTTCGCGCCCTGGTAGGACAGCGGTGAGAAATGTAGGTAAAAGGTACGATGTTTGTTTAGGGTTAAATTTAGTGTGAAGGTGTTCCAGTAAAATGTTATGTATGTCTTTTTGATGCAGGTTTTTTGTTTCTTCCTCTTATTTTCTGTCTCTGTCGTTTGGTTTAAGGCCTTTACGATTTACGTTATCCATACCTATCATTCTCACTTGCATCTGGAGTTAAGTGTCGTCAAATAAAATTGTGTGAGAAATGGATACCTATAGCCGCTGGATAGACCATTTACTAACATTTTTTTTTTAAGCGAAATTCTTTAACGGAGTAAGTAATTGGTAGAAATCGTGACCTCCATGTGACTTTCACGTGAATTTGGTCAAAAATGAAAGTGGCTGCGAAAATTTTCAAATTTTTCGTCATGGGTGTTGGTTTCATTCTTTTCAAGGGTGCTATAGTCAATAGTGAAGTCAAAATGAAATCCAAGGTGGTGGCTGCGACAATTTTTAAATTTTTCGTTATGGGAGTTGTTTTCATAGTTTTCAAAGGTGCTAAAGTCGATAGTGAAGTCAAAATGTAAATACAAGATGGCGTCTGCGACAATTTTGTTTTTGTTTTAATTAAATCATATTATTATGTGAGAAGGAACTTTGTTACTAACGGGCACCCCCGACCGCTCATGTTTTATTTAAGTTTTAATTATTTAAATAATGTCAAATCAGAAATCTTTGAAAATGTAATAATAAAAATAGAAATTCAAATATTTAGTTATAATACGAGTACCTACCTATGACCGGGCTTTTATTATTAACAATACAATCAAAATAATAACTTAAACCTAAGATAACTCCATAAAAAACACAACCAACAATAAAAGCTTCACAGTTAAACCCGAATTCATAAACAATCAACATTTTCAATAAAAAATTACCACCAAAGAGTTTCAATCAACTCTGATTTAAGCGAAAACGGTTTCTTTATCCGTCGTGCAATTTTAATCAAGCGGCCACCTGGTTACCACAGAATAGATAAAGGTACAGAAGGCTCGCTCCACACAACGAGCGAAAGAATATAGGAGCACCCATACCCCGACCTACCAAAAGCGATTGTCGCGCCGTTCAAATGTAATTTTTGTTCTGAGAACCTGAAATGCATTCAGGTTACAAGTGTGGGCACCATCCAGTGGGGTAGTTGCATTTTAAAATGTCAATACTTTTGATTTTGACAATTCAACAACATTTATTGCGTGATTTAAATTGCCGAACAGACGATCTTTCAAACATATGAAGCAATGGATAAGCAAAATTCGTTGGATTGTGATTGAAAGTGTGTAACGCAATACGCAAACATAAATGACAGTCACGAGTGCACTTATACTCGCTCTACGTCGACGTGTGTTTGTTATCCGTCTAGCCTTTTTCCAACTATATTTAAATCAGCTTCCAGTCAAACCGGATGAAATACTAGTATATAAAATTATACTAGTACTACCTGTTGCCCGCGACTTCGTCGGAGATCCAGGATGAAAAGTAGCTTATATCCTTTTCCAAGTCATGGTCTATCCATGTGCCAAAATTCATCCAAATCCGTTCAGCGGTTTTAGCTGGAAAGCGTAACAAACAAACAAATGAACAAACAAACTCAGTTTCGCATTTATAAATATTAGTTAGGATTGTACACAGAGCGACTGTAAATCGCAATCGACTGTGAATGCGTTTCTATGTGTGCGTGTGTTTTCGCTCGTTCGTATCGTAGATTTTGGTTTTTTGTTTGTGGAAGATTGAATTGAATAGGATTTTTAATTGTCAGAATGAATGAAATTATGTGAGAAGAATATATGACTTTGTGTGTGAGTGTAATTAATAAATAAATACAGATAAAAGGAACTGACCTTCTGTACCTACTTATTTTGTGTGGCTACCTGAATACCCACAGCATTTTAATGACGATTAATAATTAAGAGTTTTAGGCAGCTTTGAGATTTGGACCCAATCCACTTCGTTTTTTTTTTAGCTTTTTGTTCGTTCATTAATTTCGGTGAAGTTTGAAGAGGTCCTCACGTTTCAGGAGTTGTGGTACAATGCAATATGCATTTTGCACTGTTTGGAGGTTCTGTTAAGGAGTTTGGTTCAAGAATTGTGACTGTACCTAAAATGCTTAGTTGAAAAAATCAATATCACCCGTAGTGCACTTGAGAACAATTCCTGAATTTTTATAATAACACGTTATCAGTATCAATCTGTCAAAAAAACTTCTAATTTTTATACATTTTTGTAAATCTAATCAAATAAAATCATTTTATTTTCAGATCATAAAATCCACCTGTTAGTAGTTACAAACACATCCACTAATGTTTGTATACATACATTTGAGAAATACACTCAATACACTCAATATGGTGTCACATGTTGTGACACCATATTGAGTGTATGAGGTTGAACCTGTGGTTGACTGCTTCAATTGCACTTTGAGTGAATTCACAGGGCCGCATTTTGTAAAATAAGTCTATAATAATTGTAAGCTATGCCTTATTTTTGAAAGGTATTATAACTACACAATTGTATCGGGTAATACGCGGCTTAGGGTTTTGTTATTCGCAGAGATGACAATGCGAATAGATTTTGAACGTTTTTAATTACGGGAATTTACCTTCTGGTATTTCTTTTGCTCATAACCCTGTGATCGCTGATACATAACAACTAGCGCCCTTTAGACTTGGTCTAGTGTCGCCTGTACAAAGGTCACACAAGGCGTACTAGTAACCAAGTTTTGAGTATGAATGTAGATGGCTATAAAGCAGAAGATGACCAAAGAAACGATGGACGGACTGTGTGAAAGATGATTATGGCCAGAAAGGGGGTGACTACCGAGATGACGACTAATAGAGAAGTATGGAAGAAAAATACATAAACAAAATGCTTGTACCTATCTAAGTAGACTTGTAATTGGAACAAAAAATGACCTACATGACCTACATTGCAATAGCGTGTAATAAACTGCAATCATTGTTGTAAAGATCTTTCGCGACAACGTACGTCACGATTGTAAACTTTCGCAGTAACGTACATCGCGGTAATGAACTTTTGCAACAACGAACGTCGTGATAGTAATTTCTCGCAGTAACGTACATCGCGGTAATGAACTTTCGCAACAACGAACGTCGCGATAATAAACTTTCGCAGTATCGTACATCGCGGTAATAAACTTCGCAATTAAGATTTACATTCCATGTTGCGACGACCTCAAATAAATTGGGATAAGGGCAGGAGAATATTGATAACTAATAACCAAACCGCATAAGAGTGAACCTTATCTGAACATGAAGAGAAACGACTGTTTAGTACTAAAAGAAAGAAAGAAAAAAATAGGTTTATTTGTCATAGAAACTCGTCACAAAATTAAACAAAATAGATAATATTATGTACATAATGAAATCACGAGCAAAAAACAGAAATAGTCGGCAGCTGCACGTCATGACTGTGACAAGAAGACTGGGCTAGACTGGTAAAAACTTAGTCTAAATCCTGAAAATATTTTGACAGTTTTTTACCAACAGTGATATTTTTTATCGAAAACCAATTTTTTCACGGTTTTCAGCAATTTTTTTGTGAGAAACTACGAAAGTCACATAAATAGTGTAAAGGAACGAAAATATAACCTCGTTCACGTTCTTAATAGCTATCACGTGGTGCTCTGAATTGGCTCTTAGCATTTGCGCAAGGCGATAAAACACTCACGAGTTTGTACGTAGGAACTAGTATTTTTCCATTGCAATGAAAAATATTGGAGATAGAATATTATATTAAAGTAGCTTCTGCCCGTGACTTCCTTCCTTAAATATATCCTGTGACATTAAACAATACTGTAGCTTTCCATTAGTGAAAGAATTTACAGAATCAGATCAGTATACTTCCGAAGATTACCCCGTACTTACATAAAAACTCACATTTACCTCTTTTACCTTTTTTTAATAATAAAAGGCAGTGTATAGCCGCTAGCGGCACTCTCTACACTTTTATAATAAAACATTTGTATCGATTTCAATGTTTATTCCCAGTACTAGTGGTTTGACTTAAAATGAGCGATGTTTATAAGACTTTGTTATGAGGAACATTGTTGTTTAGATCTTCATAATTATCATAATCAGAAGTGAAGACTTTTAATTGGCTGTCAGTCTCACATACTATTTTCTTATTCTGTTTATTTTAGCTGTAAGTTTTCCATAGTTAATAAATAAATAAATAATTATCCTGCCCTTATCATAATTTATTTGTGGTCGGCGCAACATGTATTTTCTTCCATACTTCTGGTCGTCATATCGGTGGTCATCCTCTTTCCAGCTATATCATCTTTCACACAGTCCTGCCATCGTTTCTTTGGTCTTTCGCTATTCTTATAGCCATCGACATTCATACTCAAAAGTTTTCTCTCGACATTTTCTCCCATTATCAAATCATTTATTTGCATAACACAGGTTCAGAGGATGTTACAAAAATATTCTTAAGGTACACTGTATTATAACCATATGAGGTGTGCAAATATATTAGGAACATTATGACCCAATTATTATTAATCAGTTACCTAGTATTATCTCATATATTTTATTATATCTTCAAATATAGCTCGACTTTACCCAATGCGACTTTTTGCTTGTCCCAATTCCAAACGTTTCTGTGTCAGCCTCCAGGTTTAACCAGTTGTTTACCCAATCTGAAATATAATGCAACATAACCACGCCTGTATTCCCCGAAGGGTTAGGCAGAGCTTAGTTAAAGTACACCCACATTTTCGCTAGTTATGTTTAAGACCCATGTGGCAGGGGCACCCTTTGCCATGAACCGGGCACAAATCCAAACTTCGGGCTGATATTGAGAAAAAATAACAAATCAATCTAAACTAAAATAATCCTAACTTCTTAACTAATATTAAGTGAGTTTCGTTGTTTGTTTGTTTGATTCAAACTCAAACTCAAACTCAAAGCATTTATTT
The DNA here is from genome assembly GCA_914767815.1 of Eupsilia transversa. Lineage (NCBI taxonomy): Eukaryota > Metazoa > Arthropoda > Insecta > Lepidoptera > Noctuidae > Eupsilia > Eupsilia transversa. The sequence goes on from OU611889.1 coordinate 2,857,876, forward strand.
CAAATAAACCAATTACAGGCACTTTTGGATAGTCAAGGGGTCGGGTCAGTCAGAAAGATGAAGCTAGTTGCCCATTGTTTGTTTGTGACGCTTTCACGCTAAATCGGCTGAACGGATTTGGATGAAATTTAGCACATGGGTAGACCATGTCCTGGAGAAGAACATAGTAGTTATAGTATGGGAACAAGACCTATGCGGGTGAGACCGCGGGGCGCAGCTAGTATTATATACTAAAGAGAATAGATTTGATTTTTGTGTGGTTGTTTGTTACTCTCTCACTCTAAAACGGCTGAACGGATTTGGATGAAATTTGGCAAATAGGTATACCATGACCTGGGTTAGGACATAATATAATACTTGATATCTCGATATTCTAACGGGATCGAGACCTATGCGGGTGAAACCGCGGGTTGCAGCTATCTATAATATATTTATCGATCTGACCTATCTTTTCGTATAACTATGTATCTTTTCTTAGGCCAGCTGGAGCCTCCAACAGACTTATTTTTAGGTCTAGACGAGGTCAATATGAAATTTAAATACCAAAGGGTTTCGTTGTGGTGTGCGATAAAATATGGCTGGAATAGGTACCTATTTATACTTTTCGAGTGCGAAAAAACCCGGATGTCTACATAACTTAACACCACGCCTGTATTTACCGAAGGGTTAGGCAGAGGTGCACCTATAGATAACCCACATTTCGCCAGTTATGTTTAAGTCCCTTGTAATAGGGTGCGAATTCAATGGTATAAACCGGTTACAAATCCAGACTCCGGGTTGCTGTTACTGAGAAGTTCCAGATGGAAAAACTCAATAACACTTTGTCTGACCCGAGAATAAAAAACCCAGGACCTCATGCTCAGCAGTAGTGCTTGTAACCACTAGACCAAAAATCGCCAATTTGCAGTAACAATCTTGTGTATTAATGATCAATGATGATTCGAAAAATTTCCGAGAAAATCCATAGCCGAGGTACCTACAATAGGACGCACGTCCATGGTAAAAATAAAAAGCTTGCCTCTTATTGGAACTACGCGCTATTTAAACTACTAGAAGTCCATTACTTCTTGAATCAATCAACTGAAAAAAATAAACGATAAAGTATTTTCAATATTGGAACATAATTTCGATATCCCAAATGATAAACGTAAGTTAAATAGACAGTAAAAGGGTAGTCTTTATCTTAAACGCCAAGTAGAAGCTTGATGTATAGATTTGTACCCGATTCAGGAGTTCTCTCAGAAAATAAAAGCCTCCTCTTTTATCCCTAGAAAGTTTAGCGGATCGCAAGCACAGTGTTGTTTTAACAGTAGATCAACAAGGACATGCCCTTGGAATAATAGCTGTAACTTGATCAGAGCCTGCACTCTAAATTCACTTAGATCGGTTTTTAAATCCTTGCCGTTAAACAGGAATAGAGAGACTTGCCTGTCGTGTAGACGACATGCAGTGCGCCAGGTGTGTTTGTTAGTGTCTCATTTTTTCTACCTGGAACTGCTTTTATGTCTTAAATTCTGAAATCATATCGAGGCTAGTGAAATTGTAACGAAACGATGCAAAATCATTTTTTATTAGTAATCTCGTACAACCTTCTTTAATTAACAAAGTGTACATTATTATATCATAGCCTAACATTTATTTGCGTTAATTTCACTGTTTGATAACACTTACGCTACTGTTCACAATTTACTGTGACACAAGGCTGAAAATAATTCCCTTTCAATTACCCTACTTACGTTTACGTCATCCTGCCTATCTGCCAATTGTAGCTTTTGCTCGAGATTTTCTTGTTTCGTGCCTTTTCTGTGATGTTGTGCGAGATATTTATCTCTGTAGAGCCCTTTTTACCTGACGAAGACAGGGAAACGTTGAGTATCATTGTTGGGTAGGTACGGCTTATAGTCAATTTTAAAGAGAAGGTCCTTTGATGAAACAACTAGTTATGCCCGCGAATTTTCCTGTTTGTAAAGTTTTTAATTTTCTTATTTGCTCTCACTAACAACATATCCGACAATTCGAACAACTAATGAACTATGTAAAATGTGAGGTTAGTTGTTCGAGTTGTTGGTAACGTGTTCTTTTTTCTTTCTTTGTTTTTAAAAAAAGGTTGCCCCCACACTAGGAATTTCTCCTGTATCGTGGGTGCGTTTACAAACATTTAAACTGACACACAAACAGCCAGACCCGGAACAACTACATGTAGGTCATACAAATATTTGTTCCGTATGGGAATAGAACCCGCAACACGCAGCGCAGCAGTCAATCATTTAACCACTACGCCAACCGTGCCGTCGTTAAGTTGTTGGTTATGTTGTTTGTTGTTGCTGTTATTTTCTTTATAATTGTTGATATTGGGCGGTTTTTCATAGCATCTTCATATCCGTGACTTGAATTAACATAAACCCCCACCATTTAATAAACGTTTCTTTTAAATATGTATAACCATCTTTCCCCTCCAGTTTCGCTGACATAATAACGACAAAAACAGAAAAATATTACTTTTTATAGCATTTTTAGGTACCTAAGAAAGGGTGTCGTAGACATTGAGAAAAAAAGCCGCCAAGTGCGAGTTGCACTCGCATGCGAAGGGTTTTGTACCACCGTATAATAAATGTAAATGCAACGCGGAAAAAACACGTTTGATTTATACCCCCCTTCAATTTTGATCTTTACTTAATTTTTTGTTTTTGATTTTGAGGAGCTCGTGGCTAAGTAATAACAGCCGCACGGGTCGATCCATCAGGTTAAGCTGCGCTTGCCGGGGTTGGTCCGTGGATGGGTGACCATCTTTACATACCGAGACTCCTCCGTGCTTCGGAAGGCACGTTAAGCCGTTGGTCCCGGCTGTCATACTTGGATCTTTGACAGTCGTTACGAGTCGTCAGAAGCCCGAAAGTCTGACAACCAGTCTTACCAAGGGGTATCGTATTACCCAGTTACTGGGTTGTGGAGGTCAGATAGGCAGTCGCTCCATGTAAAATACTGGTATTCAGCTGCATCCGGTTAGACTGGAAGCCGACCCCAACATGATTGGAAAAAGGCTAGGTAGAATGAATATGACTTAATTTTTTGTTTAAGTGGCCTATTTTTTTTTTTGTGTGTTTGTCTTACCGCAAGTGTCTATGTCTATTACGGTTCAAAAGACACAGTCCTGTGACAGACGGACGGACTGATGGACGGTCAACCCATCCTTAGTAATAGGATCACGTTGGCATGCTTTGGGTACAGAACCCAAAAAAGAGTTTATCCCGAAGCTAACCGTGTAAACCGAATCGAATCGTTAGTTATGATTCCAGCAAAAAATGTAATAGATTCAATAAAAAAACATGCATAATAATGAGAGATTCGTATTGAATTCGATACTGCTGGGAATGGCCGCCATATTGTGGGCCTTACGGTTTGTAGGGTTGCGAAGCAAAAAATTTTAGGCCAGAAATGGAAATTATGGAAATATTCTTATCGATTTATTTTTTTTGTTACAAATCTTCTTATTCAATAAGATTTGGAAAACTTTTTGTGGTTGGTTTAGAAGTCAAAGAATTCTGATATAAAACTTATGAAAATATATTTTGTTATTAAGATGTAAAGTTTGAGGTCATTAATTTATTCAATAATATTATTATCAAGGTAAGGATAAAATTAGTTTAAAAAAAAGCCTGATAGAAAAAAAAAACTTTGACGGAAACAGCAGTTCAACCCTTAAATTTTAGAAACTAATCATTTAAAACCGTAACATAAAACCTTCATTTTCTTCGCCCCTTATATGTATATATACCATTTATTCGATAAGTACTTTTTCTTAGAATAAAGTTCAATTTTCTAACTTAAATTCTAGCTCTCAACAAACGTTTGTTTTATCATTTGATATCAGCTTTCTTTAAGAGAACGTGCTTATCTTAAAGTCTAGGTTTTACTAGAATAAACTTTCGTTTGAGCTCATGGATCCGTTGAATTTAATACTTTAATCGTATTACTAGAAAAATACGCAGCGTTTCTTAGAACACACAAAATTCAAATAATTTTATAAATTGTTTAGAAACTTAATAAAAACCCAACTTATGGCGGTACAAATACAGTGTATATCAAAAATGTGTGGTCATATTAAAGGGTGTGGTACAGACCATCAAACTGAATCACTTTCTCCATGGGGCTAATCATCAGCTGCCCCATAAAAAACTTTAATAGGTACCTATCGCCCTAAATGTATGGGACAGCTGATAATTTTTTGGCACGCTGTATTGAACGTTTATTACACTGTTGAACATTCTTCAGAAAGATTTGCAAGAGTCCAAGACAGATAATTTTATCGATGATTTCTATCTGTATGTCCTACATTACTATTTTTGGTGATATTCACAAAAAAATCTGATTAAAAAGCAATTTTGTATGTTTCACCACCACCATCACCTTTGAAGTAGTCTTAAATAAAATAGCTGACAATAACGTAAATAAACTTTAACTACTTAAAGGTACATAAACTTAGTACTGAATTTATAAATGCCACTCTAAAATAAAACAACACAACTTACTTAAATATACACTGATACTGTTTAATATGTACCTACCTACATCATTTACATTTGATTTAAATGAACAAACGTAAAACAAACTCAACACAGACACATTGTATGAATATTGTATATTTTCAGGAGCTATTAATCATTTTGTTGATATGTTGAAGATTCATAATAATACACGGTATTTACATGATGTACCTACTTACTTATTTTAATAAGTATAATTTATATATAGTATATATACACTTTATAATAAATTAATTTTTATTATGATATGTTTGTCAAGTAATAATGGAATAATATTTTTATTACGGCGGGCTTTGTGGCTAACTATCGCATTTGCACGGGTCGATCTTCATGGTCAAGCAACCCTGCCAAGGTCAGTCTGTGGATGAGTGAACATCTACAACATACCAAGACCCCTCCGTGTCTCGGACAGCACGTTAAGCAGTTTGTCCCGGCAAACAATCATAGATCTTAGAGAGTCGTTACGGGTAGCCAGAAGCCCAAAAGTTTTGTCAAGGCGTAGGTATCCTGTTACCCAGTAACTGAGAAGTCAGATAGACAGTCACTCTATGTACTGTTGCATTCGGTTAGACTGGAAGCCGACCCCAACATAGTTGCGAAAAGGCTACGCAGAATGGAGTGTTCCTTTGCGTTTTATGGAAAAGATATAATATATTAAAAGTGACCTACTAATGTAATTTCGCACTCATTTCCATTTTTATGCAAAGTGACCAGAATTTAAAATGGTTTTACAGAATGGGCGTTGATGGCTTTCAAAGAAATACATGTTCGTATACTTCTACTAGAAATATAAAGGCGAAAGTTTTAGCTGTTTTAAATGGTAAAAAAATACTAAGACCGCTCAAATTAAATGGACGCTAGCAAACTGAAAGTTTTTGAAAGCCGTATTCTGGCAAAAAATACATTCACATTGAGAGAAAAAGCATTGCTAGACGTATCTACTTAACTATCAGACCATAATGAATAATACCTCGCCCGTATAAGTGTTATTGGGTTTTCCATCTGGAATTTCTTAATAGCAGCCCGGAGTCTGGATTTGTGCCCGGTTGATGGCTATAAGCTCACCCCCTTTACAAGGAACTAATCTATAAATACTATAAATCGAAACTTCGTACGCGTGAAATTTATTATTTTAATATAATATTATTATATCCTATTACGGCCGCCCTCGGCCCTCTGACCAGTGGCATCGCATCGCCCGCGCTATTACTTCGATTTAGCGTTTAGCTTTTCTTTTTTTCTTTTTTATCGGATCCTAATAGTCGTACAGCCAAACCTTTGCCTAACACTAGGGAAAACAGGTGACTCATTGAAATTTCTCTAAAAAGACCTTACATTGATCTGCCTAACTATGTTGGAGTCCAGTCTAACCAGATGCAGCTGAACACCAGTATTTTACATGGAGCGACTGCCTATCTGACCTCCACAACCCAGTAACTGTGTAATACGATACCCCTTGGTAAGACTGGTTGTTAGACTTTCGGGCTTCTGACAACTCGTAACGACTGTCAAAGATCCACGAATGACAGCCGAGAACAACGGCTTAATGTGCTTTCCGAGGCATGGAGGAGTCTCGGTATGTAAAGATGGTCACCTATCCACGGACCAACCCCAACAAGCGTAGCTTAACCAGATCCGAGCGGCTGTTGTAATATTAAAAGATATTAGACATTATTTGTTAAACAGACCTTACATAAGATCAAATTATTAATACAGCAACAATAGTAGGTAACCAATAATATAAAAGTATTTTTTTGTGATATTGTAAAAATATTTCATCCTTGCTACAGCTGCCAGCCCTAATCCAGCATACTGCGGGCGCCATTTTAATTGAGAGAATCGTCGCATTCATCGCAAACGTGTTAGTCATGTTTCCATTCGATTTCCATCAGCTTTCGACCCCAGGGATCGCGGCCTGTTTGCTCCAGCATACAGTTCACTTTTTATTCTGTTTTTGTTTACTCTGCTAAAAAAAGGGATTGGGTAGGTAACTCTGGCTGATAGTGTGAGAGTTGTAAATGGGTGTGCTAAAATGGCTGGCTCTTGTAAAATGTACAGTTCGTTAAGTGGATTTTTGAGGATATTTTTACCCTAAAGCAAAGCAAAAAGGAGGATTATGATTTTAACCGGTATGTATGTATGTTCATCTGTTCCATCATAACTTCTAAACTACTCATGATAATTTGACAAATGGGTTATCGTTGGAATCGTCTTGGTATCCGCAGGTTATAGGCTATGTGACGTCACATTAAATTGAATATGGCGCCATCTAGACATAAGTCAGGAAAAAAAAATTGGGTATCAAATCACAGGGCTTAATTAGCACATTTCAATTAAATATAAACATATATATTATAACCCCGAAATAGTTTAAATAAAAGTAATAAAACCTCAAACCCAACTACGACAAGAAAGTCAACTAAAGGCTCGTTCACACTGGCGCGACTTGTCGCGCGACGCGACTTTAACAATACAATTTCTAATAAAACTTCACGATTGAACAATTGCCGGTGTCGCGTCGCGCGACAAGCCGCGTCAGTGTGAACGAGCCTTAAAAAGGTATAAACGAGACCACACAGACAGACAGTTGGGTTTTAGTTTTTATTACTTTTATTCATGTATTTTACAGTAGTTATCATTTTCTTTTTAATGGATTTTCTTTATTATGCTTCGAATCGATTTAGTACTGGGAGACTTTAATTGTAAAGTGCCGTCAAACTTTGTTTTTTTAGGTACCTATTTTGAATTATCCACAAATATGACCCTTATTGATCCACACTCGACCCCCGGGAGTCACGCAGTAAAGGTCTTGTTAGCCAAAGCTTAAAAGGTTAAAAATTCTTGAAGTACGCAATTACGTTTACATTCTTTATTAAACTTGTCGTCAGTAATTTTACCTTCAAAAGGAACAAAAAATTAACTTCTTTGTTAAAGTAATTAATCACTGAGAGGGTTACCGCCCCCTCGTAGAATTTCATGACCTTTCACGGCTGAAATATGAGGCATGAAAAGTGTATTCTCCCGTCGATTATGGAAGAAATATTCATGATTGTTTACAAAAAAACCGGCCAAGTGCGTGTCGGACCACGCACACTGAAGGGTTCCGTAGCTGGGATGAACTTATCCAAAGAATAAACTTAACATTGTAGTTGAAAAACATATTCTCCCATGCAAATTGTATGGTAGAACATGTTTTTGCAACTGCAAATTTATACTCATGCCAAATTACAGCTTTCTAGTACTAACAGTCTCTGCGCTAAGCCGGGGACAGACAGACAGACGGGCATGGCGAAACTATAAGGGTTCCTTGTTTACTACGGAACCCTAAAAAGTGGCCAAGTGCGAGCCTGACTCACATACGGTTCCCTTCCAATCAATCAATCTGCCAAGCCTTTTCCCAACTATTTTGGGGTCGGCTTCCAGTCTAACCGGATGCGGCTGAATACCAGTATTTAACATGGAGCGACTGCCTATCTGACCTCCACAACCCAGTAACTGGGTAATACGATCCCGACCCGATCGAAGGGTAGCCCCGCACAATATTTCCCATTACAGGGAGAGTCCCTGCCGACGATTTATAAAACTTTTTAAGTTCAGGGGGCCATGGAGGCCGCCGGCGGGTACCAAAGTTTCTGCTTCTGAACGCAGTGAGTCAAAAGTCAAAATTACAAGGCCGTGGGATACGCAGGCGGGTCCAATACAACTACTGGCGTGCTGTTATGGAAAATGTAATACATTTCTCAAAAATGTGCATTGGCCTGCTGAACAAAATTTTTTGGGGGTCGCCGGCGGTTCTCATGGCAGGAAGAGTGTTAAGGTTGAGCAAAAATCGCCGAAAAAAACACGTTTAATTTATGTTTTCATTATTTGTTGGTATAGCAGCCATTGTAGTACACACTGTGACAATTTCAAACGTCTACTTAATACGGTTCAAAACATACAACCCTGTGACACACGAACAGACAGCGGAGCCTTAGTAATAGGGTCCCGTTGGCACCCTTTGGGCACCAAAACCTAAAAACAAGAATGTTTTATGGCACCTGAATTTAGAAAGACCTAAGTAAATTATCGTCTGTTGCTTACACTGAAATTTCAAGGCTAAAAGCCTTAAAGTTTTACTGAAGTTTGCTAGACCTTGTACGTTAGGTACTTGGAGAAGATATTAAAAACTTTGACTGGCTTTTATGCTTTTTATTCCGTACTTTTCCGTGCCTGTCATTCATAAAACGAGATCGTAATCTTTATAATTAAAAGGAATATTAATATTACTCATCCATCACGATATTTCGGGACTACACAATTTGCAAATTGTTATATCTATTATACATTGTGACAACGAAACAATTTTTACGCCTTTAGACTTAGGCCGAATATTTTTGGTGATATTCGGATAGCTCATGACCTAAAGAGGTGCCATAAAGAATAGGTATCAATTAAAAATCTCGACTGACTAAAAAGCTGAGCAATGATGAAATAAATTAAAAAGTAATAGCTTCGAGGTGTGGGAACGAGTCTAATGCCGAAAATATAGTTCTTCGAATTTTTGTCAGTTTGTCTGGATGAATGATCCGGATTAGCGCAAAAACGGCTGCACAGATTGGGGTGAAATTTTGTACACATATAGATTATAAACCGGATTAACACATAGGGTACTTTTAATCCCATTGGTACATTCCCGTGGGATATTTTTTGACATCCACGCAGGGGAAGCCGGGAGCAAATACGTTAATCATCAAAAAACATTTCCATGAATTTATCTAAAATATTAATAGGGTATAACATTTTCCAACACCTTTTAAAATGAAATAGCAATTTAATCGTTCCATATTATACTCTCATAATTAAAAATAAATTAATTTCAAGCAAAAGTTAATTTCCCCGTGCAATTATCTGCTTCGAAATTGTGTCGAAAATTTCGCGGAACCAAGCGTGTATCGAAGTGCGATATTTAATTACATGGCAAATGTCCTGTTAAACATAATTAAAATGGCCGAAATATGGAGGAATGTTTGAAGAATTCAGTAAATAAAGAAAAAGCATTTATTGAGACTCGCACAGGAGATCACAAACTAAAGAGGATGATCATGTGGCCTTATCAAACGGCAATCGCGTTTTATAAAATATTAAATTACAAAAAACGGTAATGTATAAAGTACCTATTGGCTTTTGTATTGAATACCGGTTAAGATCTTAACTTTTCGTAAAAGCTTACATAGGTACCAACAATTCCTCCGCAATAATAAATATCTTGTGTTTTTTTGGCAATTCTTTTGCCAAAAAAACACAACATATTTACTATTTCTTTCCCAGATCGACGTATAACCCTTTATACTCATCTATCAACATATATCCCAGGGATAAGCAACGCTGGTTTTGACACAAAATAAAGTTAAAAATTAAAGAAGTTTAAAAAAAAGTAGTGTTAAATATTGCAATGTGATACCGAACACTTCGCGTGTGACTCCGACGCACACTAAACCGCTTTTTCTGCCACATATTGGGCACCAAATAGTGTGGTAGGCAGACCAATAATCCTACCACTAATATCTCTAATCTTCTCACACTATTCTACCAATAATGATAGGTACTAATATTTCTCCCAAGTCATTACCTTTATAAATACACAAGATATTTACTATTTTCTTACCTCGATCGACGCATCAGGCTTTAGACTCATCTATCAAAATATATCCCGGGGTTAAGGAGCCCCAGTATTTCTTGAACCCTTCACTTGTAGTTCACGATTTCATTTGTCGGTAGCGGAAAGGATTTTCTTTGTGAACCTGCCTGCCAGACGAGGAACAGTTTAACAGCACTTTGGCGAACATCCAAGCGGTATTGAAGTGTTAATTTTTCTTTGTTTTGCAATTTTACAATAGATTTTAGATATTTTATGTGTGATAGGAAACGGTCGTGATAAATTTAAGGTCTTTTTGCATCTTGTCCCGTGTCACTGTGTCCTTTAACTATCATTTGGGGAATTTGTTACGCCACTTCTTCTTCCCAACGTAAGCACTAGGAAGTGGTGAAGGGTGGGCGTTTTGAGGGACTATCTTATGTAATTTTCGCAGCCGCCACCTTGGATTTACATTTTGATCTCACTATCGGCTTTGACGCCATTGAAAACGACACCAATGGCGAAAAATTTGAAATGTTCGTAGCCGCCATTTTCGATTTTCACTTTAACCTCACTATCGGCTTTAGCATCCTCGAAAACCATGAAAACGATAATCATGATAAAAAATATGAAAATTTTCGCAGCCTTGAATTTTTATTTTGACCAAATGCACAGTTTCTCTAAAAGAGAAGAGAAAGTGTAAATTAGAAGATGACACTCGCAAGTATGAAGGCTTTTTCGGATGACGATTTCTGCCAGTTTACTCCTACTGCAAGCCGCGTTAAGGAATTGGTGGTTATTATCCGGATAGCAAGGTTACAGTACCTAGGGATGATAACTGTGTACACGAAGGAAGCGATAGACATAGGTACGGTACCCAAGTAAAGTTATCGTTAAGCAAATTAACTTAAAATATCTATATATTCCAATCACAACTGTCATTCTTTGACAGTTGTATGAAACAGCTATAAAACGGCAAATTGACGTAGGGTGTCATTTTGTTTAGGAATAATTTCCCTGATTGTACATAGTCACTCGTGGAGGATTTTTTATTCCATCCCCTAAAATTATATGACGTGTTGGTTGTAAACGGCCAAAGTCTGAATTATTCCACTTTGCCCCACCCAGCTGCCGCACTGCTAGGGCAAAGTGGAACTTACATCGCGTAGGTATATGATGACCGATGATGTAACTGACTATTTGTAACTAGATAGAAGTTTAGCTTTACTTTTCCAGCATTCTTTATTTTAACATTATTATAAGACAGTGTGGGTACACCTCTGCCCAACCCTTCGGGGATACAAGCGTGATAATATGTTATTTTATTAGACATTGACAATATTAGTTAATCATGAACAAATATTCATTCTCTAATTTGGGGCTACCAGCATACCTACTGAACTAATTCAACTATTTCTATACCTTGAATAGAAAAATAAAATTCGAAAGCTTGAGTGGACATTGTACCTACCTAAAAAATAATAATTCTGTTAAAAAAGACCTTTCCAATCCCGATTTTACGATTCGTTACTCTCAACCTGCAAGTTTCACGACCATTAATCCGTTATAGAAACGCAATCGAATGTAAAAATAAAATTCAGAAGTTCGTGTAATTTCGTAAAATTCAGAACTTCGTGTAATTTCGTAAAATTCTTGACTAGAAAACTCAGATACCTTCTTTTATTCGTTTGTTTTCGAGAATTTTCTGTTCGAAAGATAAATTCCTTATGTTAGGTTTCTCACATCAATTTAAACTTTTGTCTTTTTCTTTCCGTTCCTTTATTTAAAGCTCCTCGCTTTGTACAAGAGGATTTGGTCTTGGCTAAGTATCTACGGATTAAACAGGTTCAATTAATCTGCCTAGCCTTTTCCCAACTATGATAGGGTTGGCTTCCAGTCTAACCGGTTGCAGCTGGGTATTTTACATGGAGCGACTGCCTATCTGACCTCCACAACCCAGTAACTGGGTAATACGATACCCCTTGGTCAGACTGGTGGTCAGACTTTCGGGCTTCTGACGACACCTAACGATCCCCGAATGACAGCCAGGACCAACAGCTTAACGTGCTTTCCGAGGCACGGAGGAGTCTCGTTACGTAAAGAGGGTCACCCATCCACGAACCAACCCCGGCAAGCGTAGCTTAAACCTGATGTATCGACCCGTGCGGCTGTTATTACTCAGCTACGAGCTCCTCTACGGACTTACTCTTTAATCTGGTATCTATGTTAGCTTATGGCACTGGGGTTCGATTTCATAGAAGTACAGACGTGCATAATCGATACTTGAGGGGCTGGTGGCTAAATAATTAAATAATGACAGCCGCATGAGGACCATAAAGACAGGTACTCAAAGCGTTTAAAAATGCTTAAGAAAATAAAAAAATAAAAAATATTTATTTGAGACAATTAAGAAATTTTCCATATAATGTTAGTACCAAAGGTCTTAAAAACCATGTTAGAATTGTAGGATTCTCACATAAATTCACATTAAAATAGTAATAAGTATACAATCATTGTCAAAGATGTCAAAAATATGTCAAAAATAATACATAAATAAAACATTGCGTCATCTGGTCACGTGAAGCCGAATAAGCCTCCCTAGCACTGCAGACTCTGGCCTTTCTGATATCATCTTCAATGAATGAATACCTTAACACCATTTAAAGCTCATATTCACCTCTTACCACACCCAAAGAAAGTGCCTTTATTTTATCCCGATTCACTCTCAAAGGAGCTGGCAACATGCCAGAAAGGCGAAAAGTATTACGACACTAACACATCACTTAGACACGCTATCAACATCGTCTATAGACTGAACCTGAATAACATGACAAGTACCTACAAGTACCTTTGTACTTCTATACAAGGCAGCCTTTGGGTATAAGGGCTAGGTCTCATAGAACGCGTTTTACCGGCGATAAAAGAGAGGTGCCGCGTCTGATGTGATGTATGGTCGATTTGGACCTTGTTTTAATGATTAAAATTTTGTAGGGTGATGCAATAGTGTCTATGACAATGACGTGCAAAGACGGTGATAGAAATTGTGTTCCGTATAAAAGGCGAGCGAATTTATCGTAATATGGGTGCTCTATTTAAAACCCTAACGCCAACCAAACCCTATATTACTACAGAAAACAATTATGGCAATTTAATTTAAAGGCGTTCAGCTTTTTTTAAGCTACAAGACGTCACTTAATTGATTCAGGCGTGTCTACTCTGCGTCCAGCGCTCGGCGTGGCAACACTTCGTGTTCGGGATAGCGACAAATCAATCGTCATCCTGATAATGTCTCGTTGAGAGGTGAAACACGTGTCGATTTCATACAGGGTTTTTTATGAATCTTTAGGAATAGTTAAGCAGAATAGGTTACTAAATATATCTACGTCTATAGTATTTTACAAGTCACTTTAAAAACCGGCGGTGAAGATTTATTCTATGAAACAATCAGTTCAAAACGGACACCAGTACTTGCAATACCTAGTTATTTCGTTTTTCCTAAAATCCTAGCTGAGCTAAATGAAAAATAATGTACACGAGTCTAATATAAATTACCAACACTATCCGCCCCGCTTGCTATAGAACAGAGACTTTACCACACCGGTATTCAATATTCTGAAGACAGACAGTAACCTTGTACGTACCTTTGTATCGATAAATAAGGCTGTCAGACGCCTCCTTCATAGTACATCGAGTAGAACCTATTTTTCAGTTAGGTAGTGACCTAGAATTATAATGGAAAAAACAATAGTAGGTAGTTGCTGCGTATTTGATACGGTTGGAATAAAAATATTAATGTAGGTAATATTACTTTTCTTGAGTGGAATTTCATGTTTAGGATTTTTTTTAGGCTAATTTCATTCAGTTGATAACGATGTTCCTAATTGTATCGGATTCAATTAGACCCAAGACGAGGCCGGGAACTAAATTACGGAAAAAACACGACTGGCATTTTAGCTTGCTCCTTTACTGTAACAGCGATCATATAACTGCCCTCTTTGAGAGGCAAATACTAGCCTTTTATTGTCCTACTGAAGGATAAATGCCTCTTTTCATACTGATAAGCACGCTTGCTCGAGACGGGTTGCTAATTTCAGACTTAGTATTAACTAAAAGTTCAGGTTTTTTCACGATGTTTTTTACTTCATCGATGTCAGTAATGTCCAAGATAAACTGAGAAAGTACATAATGAATTAAAAAAGTTACATTGCCCGGATTTGATTCCACAACCACGTGCATGAGAGGCGAGGGTTTAAATACTCGGCCATCACGACATACGGGAGACAATACTTGACTGCTTAAAGGCACATGGAGAAGACTGCAGCTTTGACTAGAGTCATCTTTGTCACCCAATTCAGTGTTAAAAGTCTCTTTTTAAATTCAGTGTCTTTATTTAACACCCGAGGACTGTACGCTGTTAAGGATAATTTCCACCAAACGGCTCGCATCGCATCGGATTGGAACGGATTTTACAATCTATAAACGATATTAAATCATGTACACAGTATTTAAAGTGTATATTACCAAGGCGCGTACAGCAGCTTGACTGTGAACGTCTTCCACGACGCGCGATCGGCACCGTTCGCCTGTCGTCCGTTCGGGTCCTCTCGGCTGCAACACGGTAGGAATGAAATTATTTGACTAAGCACAGAAACGGATACGTTCGCAAGTGACGGTACGGAGCCGATCGTATGCGTCGACGTCCTACCGGATGATCCGATGCGATGCGAGCCGTTTGGTGGAAATCATTCTTTAGTGTTCAGGAATGCGTAAAATTGTCAATTGCTATCAAGCTGTCACATACAGTCAGGTAATTTAATTGTTAAGCAAACTGACACCCTACGTCCATTTACCGTGGAATAAAGCCATTTTATACAACTGTCAAGATATGACAGCTGTTGTGATTTGAATATATGAACAATTTAAGGTAATAGTCAATTTACTTAACAAAATTGCTTTGAGTTTACTACCAAATAAAATGATATTTTGTATGCTGTTAGCACCTTAAAATTGCTCACGACTGCGTGAAATTGAATGGCAATCAAGCTGTCACGTACATTGTTCGTGAAAAATACATTTTAGTGAAAACAAAACAACATCTACCATTATACTTGATCGAGCACGAATGTATTGTGATTTGATAACAATCGCAGTGTCGATGTCATTGAACAGGCCGGGAAACTTGGGAGGATGCCCAAATGTCAGTTGGGGGAATGCTGTGAGGCTTTCGTTGGTAAGACGCTGATATAACCTAGGAGAAGGGTATTTATGAGAATTCCTGGACTTAATTGGAAATAGTCTACGTTTTTTTAGCTTTTCTACTTATCTACTATTAAAAGAAGTGTAAATAGGACGTACTGAAGTGGATGCTCCAAGGTAGCCCGCGAAATTCAAATTTTCTTACGTTTTTTGCCATTTGCTGGTCAGTATCAGGTTGTATGTTGATCTAAATATGATTCGCGACCTTATCAGATATTTATTTATAGCCCTACCCACGTCTAAATTGTTTAGTTTTCTTCACATCTAGTGCAAAAATTTAAAATATTTAATAGGGAGTGAAAGCAATCAAAACATGGGCCAAGACACAAAGCAACCGAAAAATACTGTTTCTATATATAGTCAGTTCCAGAAGTATCTGATAAATGTGTAAACACTAAACAGACCTTAATAAAATAATCAAAAAGAAAAAAGAGATTAAAAATAACCTCAATAAATTAGATTTTCGGGTTTATGTATTCAAATAATCAAATCCTAGCATTCAATTTGTAAGTGGCAATACAAACTGGCATCTACAGATACATTCTCTGATCCATTTGTTTATATTTTCGTCAGATACATTTGGAACAGATCATAGAAACATCGATGCCAATCATTATGGGTTCCAAGAATTTCGATTTTCTTTTCTACAAGTTTTAATAATGTTTCAAGACTTCCTAGATGTCGAAGTCTTCAAATTGATCAGACTAATAAAAAATATATTTTGGACGCTCAGAAATTACACATCAATCATTATAATGCTAACATTGGACTCTAAAATTAAATTGCGTATGACAGTTTGAAATAAATTAAAACAACTGGGAGTCCCTCGTGGCAAATAGTCGTAACTCGTAAGTCGTTTGTGTCAAATGTAGTCCTTGGAATTATGACCAGCGCTAAATGTTTCACGCGAGGATGAGATAACAAATGGGTTTAAAAGCAATTAGTAAAACCCGTCATGTACCTACTAAGTAAGTAAATCTTGCATAACATAACCTCACGCTTGTTTTTGGGGTCAGCCAGAGGTGTTCAGTACACCCACATTTGGCCAAAGGCCTTAGTGTACATTTGCAAGTGAGTAACCGTAACTATCGCATTTGCGTTAAGATTTTTAATCTTATCTTTATATTCCTAGTATTATGATCTAACAGTCAAATCTAAACGCAAACTCGATAGTTACGTTTACTCACTTGCAAACTTACACTAAGGCCTCTGTTATGTTTAAGAACCATGTAATGGGGGTAGAGCATATTGCCATCAACTGGGCACAAATAGAAACGTTTCCCATAAACATTTTGCCTTTTGGTAATATTGATAAGCAAGTAAATCTTGTATTGTCTCATACCACAGCTGGGTAATATAGTATAATCCTCCCTATGGCTTCTAGTTATTTCGGAGTACAGATAGTTTCAGCTATTGATGGTTTTAGATCTGCTCATTCTAAGTAGACTGATGTCGCGGGAAAGTCCGAAATGGTTACCGTGGCCCCTGGCAACACACAGGCAACTGAAAGAACACGGGTGGGTTTTCTTCAGCAAGAGTCTGACACGCCCTCCCGCTCCGCCCAGAGCGCGAGAAACTATTTCATAATTTACCCCCAAAATTTTTTTTTTTTTTGTAATTAACTAAAAACAAACATTTTTACACGTCAATAATTATATTTAAAAAACTCGATGAGGTATCTGTTTTTTAGTCGACTACTCTGAGAAGAAACACCGAAATAAATTCAGTGGTCATAGTCTCTTTTAAAGTCCAGACATAATCTTGGTCAAATCATGTGTAGACCATGTAGATTAGTGTCTGAAATGGTCTTTTGAGGAAAGAAACATTTGTCATCAATCGCTCAACTCAGAACTTAAGGTGCTCAAATGACGTTGATACGTTGACTTAAATACAATGTGAAAATTAACTTTACAAACTTTAAGGAGTGCTTTAGACCCTCGACCTGAATAACTTTTACTATGGGACCAACTTTGAAATCGCGAAAAAAAAAATCAGCTGTTCCATACTAAAGTTTAATAGGTACCTAATGTTCTAAACTGTATGGGACAGCTGTTTTTTTTTTTTGCGAATTCAAAGTTGAAAGCACTCCTTAAAGTTTGTAAAGTTAATTTTTTAACACCTTATATAACAGCATCAACCCGTACTATTTGCTTCGCAAAATCTTACCCCTTTACCCTATGTAACCAAATATCCAACGTTTGTTCAGCGACCAGGACTGGTCGCTATTTACTTACTAAAACCTCATCCTTCCACATACTACCTACATACCTATCTTGTCTTACACCCATATAACTCTTGGTTATACTGACAAATGGGCACTACAATTCATGTATTATTTATTTATCTGTCCCTATTTTTCTTTTTCAACTTGTGGACTTACATAGAGTCAAGTTGACATTTTTTCCTCCTTAGAGCGCCTTCAGAGATTTTGTTTGAAGATATACGCTTTTTCACATCATTCTTTAGGACATTTTTCAAGATTATTATGACGTGGCCTTAGTAAGGGTATTACCTAGGTTTGGGGGCTATGTGTTTGTATTATTTATTAGGGCTGTAGGCGGTCATCTTGATTTTGTTTTTGTTTTTTGATGAATCGGTTTTCAGATATTGAATTATCGTAGATGTTATCTCTGAAACTGTTCAATACTCAACTGCTAAAGAACGAAACAAAAGTGATATCATGTATTTTCACTAAATTAATTTTGAGCCTTAAGTAAATATGTTTCTCTAACTATAAGAATCGCGTATTACTATGCAAATGATGACTTATCATTAACTTGCTACCGCCGAAATTCAAATTCAAATTGTTTATTTGCACGAAAATACATAGTTTACAAGGGAAGACTTTAAGGCTGAAAGATCAGCCTTAAAGTCATTGTATTCTGCCTGCAAGCAAGCGTGCAAATTATTCACATTTACATGTCATAATTATTATACAGATTATATTATTAGTACATTATTATTACATTATCATCACATTATTATCTCATTATTATTACAAACAGCCAGGGTCTTCCCACGCGTGATATCTTTATACATTATAACTTATGTTACTGAGTGATAATCATAGCAATATACTGGTGAAATAATGTTTAAAATCGGTTCAGTTCTTTATTTGAATTTATTCATTACCTACAAAAAAATCTACTGGTCCCAACAGTTATGTTCGCATATCTCGTCAAAATGTAGGGAACAGCTGATGTTATTTTCGCGATTTCGGGTTTGGTCCTATAGTAAAAGTTGTTCATAATGATGAGTACAATGGCCCCTTAAGAGGATGCCCATTAATTCAATTTCAACCTGTAGAAATATGACTAGGAGGAGCTCGTGGCTAAGTAATAACAGCCGCACGGGTCGATCCATCAGGTTAAGCTGCGCTTGCCGGGGTTGGTCCGTGGATGGGTGACCATCTTTATATACCGAGACTCCTCCGTGCTTCGGAAAGCACGTTAAGCCGTTGGTCCCGGCTGTCATTCGTGGATCTTTGACAGTCGTTACGAGTCGTCAGAAGCCCGAAAGTCTGACAACCAGTCTTACCAAGGGGTATCGTATTACCCAGTTACTGGGTTGTGGAGGTCGGATAGGCAGTCGCTTCATGTAAAATGCTGGTATACAGCTGCATCCGGTTAGACTGGAAGCCGACCCCAACATGATTGGGAAAAGGCTAGTCAGAATGAATGAGAAATATGACGGGAGCTTGCGCGAGTTTTTTTATTATGTCTTCAAGTCTCGCCCCTGGGGAGGCGTGTAGGACAGCATTTATCGCCGTGTGGGACGAATATTTTGTATTTATTTTTTTAGAGGATAAAGTATTTCTGTATAAGGGCGCATTGAGAGATTTTTCTCGCGAGTATGAATGTATTCGTTAGTTTTTTAGGTATATCGAAGATAGGCCCTTTTTGTTAGGTATAATATTTTTCTTACTTGAAATGGCATACTTTTAAAATAAATTATTTGAGTTTTCGGCAGTTCCTTTGGGTTTTTCCTAATTTTCTTTCTTTTTAAGCAACTCCAGTATTGAAGCGATCGAAACAAAAACAAATCTGTCGGTGGGACCAATTTCTTTATGTAATAATATTTATTCTTTTTATATAATAACCCACGATACCTGAGTTTTTTATGATCTATACATAACCTTCTTAATCTCCGTCTAGACTTACTTCCACTGAATTTTATCTTTGTGAAAGTGGGTTATAAACGACCGACGTAATGTAACATTACCAATGATCTAAAAAACCAACTGATAATAATCACCGTATAAATAAAAGCAATATTATTTTTTATTTTTGTAAGACACAATGTTACAATATGTCACAGATTGTGAGAATTTTGAACTGAATAAATGATAAATGATTTCTTTTCTGTAAGTAGGTTTGTACAAACACTTTTACACGTCAATCACATGTTTAAAAACTAGATGAGGTCGGCGTTTCCTATCTGACTACTCTGAGAAGAAAGGCCGAAACAAACTCAGAGGTCACAGTATCTTTTAAAGTCCAAACATAATCTTGGTCAGATCATGTGAAGAATATGTAGATTCGTGTCTGAAATGGTCTTTTGAGGAAAGAACCACACAGATTGAGTGGACCTGTGCAGTCAGTGCATGCATTTGTCGGTAATCGTGCAGCTCAACTCAGAAGTCAAGGAGCTCAACGATTCGACGAACAATACCAAAGAAAGGATATTTGGGTAGGCCGCATATAGTACTCAAACTGCCAGACCATGGTTAAAACTAACTAAGAAAAGAGAAGAAAAATCAATGACCCACATAGTCTTCACATTCACAATAATAAACAAAATAAAAAAATACTTTACATAGTTAAGTAAAATATTCATGTCATTGTATATAAATTGGATGATATTGGATGAAATGGGTTAGGTTAAAAAAAAAGGTTAGAACTGTGACCAACCGCGCGCGAGCCGAGCTAGCGCTACTTCCAAGTTGCTCGCAGCTAGGCAGGCCAATTAATATTAGCGTAAGTTACGTCGCAAACAAGTTTTATACCAGTTCGCAATTATTGAATACATTATAAACTATTGGACAATAATGCGTTACATTGTAAATGGTTTGTCACAATTTTTCGACAGTTAATAATGTAATGGAAATAAACGACAGATTATAAATTAACGAAGTTCATAATTTTTAGGTGACATCAATATATAACACAACTATTTATACCTACTGGATATTAAATTAAATGACTAATTAAGTAATTAAACTTTTTTTTTTACAATTAATTAATAAATTAAATTATTTTTAATTTTATTATTACTATATTTTTATTAATAATAATTACGTATTACTTAGTTTATTATTTTGAAGGAATAATTTGTGTATTTTATGGGCCTTAGTTGCCTGACAATAAAGGAATTATTAATATTATAAATACAACCAATATCTATTAGTAGTTATTTGACATTCTCTATATTTATCTCCACAAAGGTTGTCTGTAAGAGAATTATGGTGACCTCTAAATATAAAATAATCGCACTTTAAAAACAATTTATATCTGTCATTTATCCAGCTTCGAAATATAGAAATTATGATCGATAGAAGAAATAAATGATACATCTGGGGGCATGGTAGTGTCCCCGCCAAGTCAAGCAAAAACAAACAAACAAAGGCACAGCGATAGAATAAATAAATGATAAATTGATATATCGTCACATTAATGCTAGATTCATAGATTGATTGTAATCTCGCTTCGACAATGCATTGAGATATAGATGGATTTCGATTTCGATTGAGCAATGTATTAACTTGAGGCATGATTAATAAATAAACATAAGAATAAACTATGAATAGGTTATACCTTATTTATAGATACTGTTTGAGATGCAAGCAAGAACAAATCGGAATTTTGCCCGCGACTTCACACGTGTGAAACCTCTTGTTTCCATGACCCACCACGTCGCATCGCATCGTCCGCCCGCACTGTTACCTACTTCATTTTCGCATAGCGTTCTTTTTGCCTGCTTAGGATCTAAGCGCCATGTTAAATAGCTTCCTCAAGAATTGTACAATCAATGCAAAAAGTTTTTACAAATCCGACTTAGGAGGCGTAAACCACTGTTCCAGAGATTGGCGCGTTCAAACAAACAAACTCTGCAGCTTTATTATATTAATATACTTATCCATATAGTAAGTAAGTATAGATGAAAATTTACTTTCTAAGTTTGTCTGATACAACGAAATGATAGATTACTAGCTGCCCGCCCGGCTTCGCACGGGTAGCACTAAGTACTTACCTACGAAAATAAATAAAAATCAAATAAAATATAAATGCCTTTTATTCCAGTACTTACAATTTAGAACTTGATTAGCTATAGTAACAGGTTTCAATATTTCAAATTATACTTCTTAAAAAAATCATTTTCCTCTCAATAAATTACTTCCTTCTTTTCCTTTCTTTTACTAGCATTTGCCATTTAGGGGAGGCTTACGCCGTAGAGGCGACTCGTTTTTTCTTATCGATGGAGGCTTAAAATAATCGGCAATTTTACGCAAATTTGCAATTCCTTAAAAATATTTTTTTCTTAATGCAGCTGTTTCTAGTTCAATCCTAATATTTTTTATATCCGCTCGTTAGGACCATGTTGGGGATTTATTTAGCGATTTTATCGGAATATGCAAATAAAAAGCTTCCGGTAATTATTATACATAATTATGTCAAAGGTAAGGAAACTGATAGTGATGCAACTTAAAGGAAATTCATAAAACTAACCTACTAAGTGCGGATTCAACCAAATAGGTATAAATTTTATCCGCGGAATAAGCCTTCTCTTCCGAATAAATTTTGAATTTTTGACAGTTTCTCCATACGAGCACTGTCAGAGTAAATCTTATTCCGCGGATAAAATTTATTCCTGTTTGGTCGAATCCGCCCTAACGATTAAATAGCTACGAACTATAGCGATGGCAAATGCTAGGGATAATTATAGGCTTGGTATCAAATATCGTAGGTTCGAACTGGTTCATTGGCTATAAATTCTCGTGATAAGTTATTCGAATCTAAGACGGCCTTGTAGTAGCCGACTGATATTAATGGTCCTATCCGCTGTCAGGCTTTGGGCGGGTGAACATCTCCATATCGAGATCATTCTGTGGTAATGGGGCACTGCGCACATTTAACTATCAGTCTTGATAAACTTCACCCTCTGAACTCGTCCTTATAAAGTCCTGGGTGTTTTATTAAGGCAACGCATTTTCAGAAGGTCAAATATACAGGGTGTCTCAAACGTAGCGGTCCAAAGGCAAGTGAGGTAAAGCGTCCACTTAACATTAAAAAATTAAAAAACTGGGATATTCTGAACAACAGTTCAGTTCGCTATTATTATTTTCAAGAAATTTTACACTTTTAGTTCATGCTGGAAGTCGCCTAGGAAGGCATCTTCCAGCCAGATTTGAACTCGTTACGTCGAAAATTATGTTCACAGGTTCCAAAAATCCAAGTGCAAGTGTAAATTTCTTGAAAATAATAATAGCGACATTTTCTGAACTGTTCAGAATATACCAGTATTAAATTTTTTTCATGATAGGTGGACCCCGTCGCTTTTATTCCATTTGCCTTTGGTACCCTGTATGTATCTAAAGAAACCAACTCGCTATGTATTCGCACCTTGTAGGTAGCTATTTCCTAATATTTAATGTAATTAGATATTATTTTATCGTGCGTTTGTATGTTGTGCTGTAACATTAGTGTGCACCAAATAAACGATTTATCTTTCTATATATCTATCTATCTATCTATCTAAGTAATAGTAATTTTACCATAAAAAAGGGAGAAATTCCTGAAATTGGAAACACTGTTATATAGTACCTACAGGCAGTTGAAATGAACTGGTTTAGTTATTTTAGGTTACTATATCTTTGTTAAGACCTAAAAGGTAAAACCTCATATACATAATGAAAACACGTACAACATTTGATATCTCCCTCCATAATTGAGTTAAGAAATTCAGATGGCAAGATGGTAGTCGCTTTATATGAAATTCTGTGGCAGACAAATTTAGAAAAGGCTTGATGAGTTGAGCAAAGAAAATCTGAAACTTTTATTTTCAATCAAAGTTTATAAAAATAAAAAAGTTTTTTCGAGCTAAATGGACTGGCAAACACAGGCCTAACTTATGAACAAATTGAACATTATTTATTAACTTATGAAATTTATTACAAAAGTTTTATTATTGTCATTAAAATATTTGAAATAATTACATAAGTTTATGAGTTCTTTAAGTAATTAAAAGACCTGCAAGACAGTGGGCTTGAAATTTCGTAGGAAGTTCTATAAATAGTCACCAAACAATCACGTCAAAATTTACGCAGTAATAAAAATTATTCCTTTACTTTACTGAATTTAACACCATCTCTCCTCAAGTAGCAGAACCAAAGAGAAGCTATCAGTACACAAAAAAACCTTCCAATATTTTACAGAAATATATTTTTTTAAATAATTATTTACAATAAATTATTAGAAAACAAAGGGATGGATGCATTGCCGACATTAAAGACAAAATACATGTAATAATAATAATAAACTATATACTTTATTTTGGACACGGCTCGCATTGTCAGGAGGTTCCTCTCTCTGGAGCCCTGACCACCGGTAGCTTGGACCCTGTTCCCGATACCGGTGTCCTACTATTTTTTATATTTAATTTTTTTTTTTAATGAAAATATTTTTAAATGTTAATAATAAGTTAACAAATGAAATAAGAGATAAAATAATATACTTTATAATACTGTAGGCACATCAATATTCGAAGCGTGTGTGTTGACCCAAAACCGTGAGGTTGCGGGTTCGAATCCGACCTCGATCAACATTGCGGCGTAGCCTACAAACAGATAGTTTACCGGGAACTCGTTCATTAATTTACATTAACATTCCAGTTTCCTACTAATTGCTTGATTACCGTGTTATGTGGTGTGTTTGGGGATAGTACTACTGTTTAGACTAAACACCTCCAGTTTCAGAATTGCCTCTATCATCAGGATTATTTTAGCATCTAATCACCATCTGTAAAAGTTAAACGCCAATTATGAACTACCATTACACTGCTGTAAAAACCCGCTATCTAATAGCGCAACACATTTTGTAAATTAAGACTAATCTGGTATAACAACATCGATTGCGTTGTTTACGTTGTTGAGCAGTTTTTTTTTTCGATCTTATGTAGCAAAAATGGATTAGCAATCTGTTTCGAAACGATTCAGATTGTGATTGATCGTGTAATACGCAGTTAGGGTGCTGGTATGGAAGAGAATATTACTGTAATCATCAAATTAGAATAAAGAATAACTCAACTCTATCAGAACAATTTCTATGAAAACTTCATGGATATTGTTCTATTAGAATCGTGTCGCACGTTCGCGTCACGCCTGTCAGCGGGAGCCTTTAGAAACAGCAGTAGGTACGAACCCTGTTTAAAGTAGATAACAATTGGGCATCTAAAAATCGTTTTTTAAAATTAGATTAAGCTAAGGAAAAACATTATACTAAATTAGGTGGTACTTACAGATATGACAATTCATCCAATAAGGAGAATTCTCAATCTGCAAATTAGGTACCTACTCAGGATTTAAAACCTACCAACTCTCCGGATTCAAAAATACGAACACTTTTCTACGAAAAGCATAACTCGAGTCTTATCTAATCTAATCAACTTTCCAGATCAACATTTTCAAACACCACCTGAGCCAAATCTCGAATCATAAACCGCCAGAGATCCTAAATATGCAATCTGTAAAAGATGTGACTGTGAGGTCATAGATCAAGTTGGGTGCCGCATACCGTATGCGGAACCCCAATATATCTTTAATAAGGGTTCTACAGTGTCCTTCTACATATTAAATCTTTTCTGGAAACCCTTCATATCTGTTACGATGGTCTCGCCTGTTTTTAGAAGTTATTTTGGTGAAGGCAATCCCGATGCTACATCATTAGAGCTTACCTATAGTAATAATGGGTTTTATTTATTTACTGACACACCAACGACTTATTCACTAAATCACTACATTAAAAATATATTGTATTTCGACAATTTTGCGGTGAATTCGTCACTTATAGGCGTGCACAGCACTTTTATAATCAATAATAAAGAAATGGAATTATAATAAAAATTAGCAAAATTTACATTGAATTTAAAATGTCACGTAGTTAAATTAAAATACACAAAACATCAATTAAATTGGAATAGAAAAACAATGATAAATGAAAACTATAAAAATAACAAATAAATTAGGACACATTACATTAATTAAGTACAATTAAATAAAAAAAAATATAATTTATAAAAATGGTATTTCATTTTTTTATTTAGGTACTTAGCCGATAAACCCCGCTGACACTGGGTGTGATATGTTTACGTATCTTGGGGCCCCATGTCCCGCAAACTTTTTTTTGACTCTGTTTTTTTTTATAGTGTTGTGTTTTATTTTTTTGTACTGCATTTCATTTACTGTTACCCTGTATCATCCCACTGCTAAGCAGAGGCCTCTCCCCATGACTTCCTTCGTGTTTGCGATCTAGTGCTAATGAGGACCACTGGTCGTTTGTTTGCATTTCATTTACTATAGGAAATTATAGGATTCGCAGTAGCGAAACATCAACTAACCAATTCTTGTACATACCTATGGCTATCCGCTGCGTTAAGCGGGTGCACGGAGCGGGCGCCCGCGCGGCGTGCGGTTTTCTGAAAGCCGCGTGCGACGGGAGACACGCCTCACGCAGCTGCTAAAGATGATAATAGAAAACAGCAAGCCGCGCGGGCGCCCGCTCCGTGCACTCGCTTAACGCAGTGGACGGCCTTAAACCCTTTAATTCAAGTCGTAATCTCTTGTCAGCGACAATCAATGTCAAAAACGTGAATGGAGGAGAATTCCTTTTTTGACAGATTGATTTTGACAGACAGAAGACTAGAATGTTAATTATGTTGTTTGAGGGACACTAAACGCCCATACATATTATAACAATACAGCTTATATTGTGTCTCGTTCGATGTCCTTGAATGCGTTAAGAATATCAGAATTCTCCCTGGTACTCGTAACATAGCGCGAATCCGCGCTGGAATACACCGTTTTCTTCAACCAAGTCCAACAACAATAAATGTGCAATATTATGCGCATACCTTACTGAAACTCTATCTCAGAGCTCCATTTTCCTCGCTTCCTTTCGCGATCACAAAGCTAACAAGGTCGAAAATAGTGCAGCTTCCAACAAATCTTTTAATAAACAGTACCTATTCTAGCTACCTTACTATAACCAAAGAATAATGCAGAAGGCGCACTCCGCATTTTAGGTATGAAGCTTCATGTACGCGGCGGGCTCGACTTGTCGGGTCAACTCAGTGAGCGTAACGTAGTCAGAAGATATAAGAGTTACGCGATAGAAAGAGAGGTCACTTCTAGGTGAATATAACTGTATGTAATTAGCGCTGCTCGACCTAAATTGCACTTTATTGTGTCGTAGTTAGAGTCTCTTTTTATTTAAATAATTTTGCAGAGTGAACCATCTGTACTAATCTGTGCTATATAAGCCATTAAAATCCCAGGAATCCCTGCTAAAGTCCCAACTCCCTGTGACCCGGGGCATTTGCAAATTTAATTCACCAAACCTTCCTTAGTGGCTGTATTTAGCAGATGCAGAGTACCTCAGGAATCTCTAGTGTATAATATACACTGGTACTCTATTTGGATCTTAGAGTACCAGTGTATAATATTATACATAAAATTATTAGTCACCTGACCCACCGGCGACGAGGAAGCGGCTCCATATCAACGATTTTCTCGCTCAAAAACGTACAAAAGATTGTAGGTCCCGTGTAAGTAAAAGAGATAGTTGATCGCTGAATATTCGTCGGCAAGTGCTCGTTTGTCGTTAGACAAGAGCATCAATAAAGAAAATTATAAAAAAAACAAAAACGCTACGTAAAAAGGCATAGAAAAAGAGAAAAACAGGCATTATAATCTATTATAGAATTTTGGTAATGTAGGGGGGGACAAACTAATATATTATTATTTTTCCAATTTTCTTTATTTTAAACTGGAAAAATATCTGAACACTTACAACGTCAAGTGTATCTACGCAGATGGGGTGATCTACGCAGACAAACACTTGTTCAGATATTTTTGGTTAATTGTGTGTATAGAAATTATTGACAAGCATCTGCTCAGATATGAATGAAGTAATGAATGTTCAGATATTAATGGTAACGTCTAGTGTATAGAAGTAATTGACATTTTAAATTGTTCAAAAGTATTTGGTCACCTTGTCTGCTACAATATATCTGACGGCGACTATACATACGCATACTAGCGAGTAATCACTTGTCGCCGGAACGGAAAGATCCGTTTGCGAAATATTAAGCTTTAAAGTGCTAACTTTTGTTAGAGTCAAGTGTGTGTCCCCCCCCTGCCAGCTAAACGGTAAGTTCTGGAGATGTGGAAAAATTCACAGCAGTCGTATATATAACGAAATTAAAAGGAAAACTATCACGGCTAAGTAGGCTCTACTAGTTAACAAGTAATTATCGACCAACTTAAATTTGCAGTTCCAAAAACATGTTCTACCATACATTTTCTATGGGAGACCATGTTTTTCAACTACAATGTTAAGTTTGTTCTTGAGATAAGTTCATCCCAACTACGGAACCCTTCATTGTGCGTGGTCCGACACGCACTTGGCCGGTTTTAGTTGCTAGCTCTACTTGTTTCTCGGGCGATGGAACCGGTGCCTTAGACATGTGCTATAATAATATATTGCCTGGAAGTACCTACCCACTGTAGCATCTGAGCTCCCACTAAATAATACATCAAAGTAAAACTGAAGTGCCATAAATAATTTATGTCAAAGGAACATGAATTTTGGTCTGCGCTCCGGTTTTAAGTTCCGAAACTGAATTACATAGGTTTCAGTATTTATCAAAGCTGAAATACAGTTGTGTCCAACTCAGCTTTTGCGTCAAGTGACAAACTAAGTTAGTGTTTGTCGCGTTTGGTTCTGCTGTTATATCCGATGTCGGTTCTTGGGTTTTGATTAAAAATTCTGTGCAGTTCTGCAACGTAAATAATGGTTATTTAATCTTTGGCGTGAATAACTTGATGTAAAATGCTAATTTTCATTAAAAATATAAATATTATTATTTTAAATTGAGAAGTTATCTCAACTCTAAGTTGGCTTTACTGAAGGTCTACTTCAAATGTAGCCCGCGAAATACAAAATTTCTTGTTGTACGTATATTTAAGAAAAGTCGTGATCATCATGATAAAACAATAACTAAATTAAAATTATTTAAGACATAAAGCTTTCGAAATTATTTTCGATGAAAATAAAATAATATTTATTTCTATGATTTTTTTTTTTTAAATTATTGAATTTTGTTTTTTAATTCTGTCATGGGATAAATTTTGCGAATCAACTTTAACATTAAAAACTCGGTGCATACCCACTGCCGGGTCTACGTCTTAAGCTATGCTTATCAATGCCCTTCTCAAAGCTTTTGTGGAACTTTTCCACCACAGTCCCATTTACACGATGCAAGTTTCTTGACCAGTGGCAAACAAATGACTTGCATCGCCCAAGCACTGTTTAGACGGTGCAAGTTTTGTTGTTTCTTACAAGCAATGATTGTTGCATTCGTATAGAAATGTCATTTTTCTACATTTAAATATCAATGCAACATCAAATCCCAAACACTTATCAGGAGGAGCTCGTGGCTAAGTAATAACAGCCACATGGGGCGATCCATGAGGAAGCTACGGTTGCCAGGGTTGAGTGGCCATCTTTCCATACCGAAGCTCATCCATGTCTCTGAAAGCACGTTAATTCGTTGGTCCCAGCTGTCATTCGTGAATCTCTGGCAGTCGTTACGGGTCGTCTGAAGCCCGAAAGTCTGACAACCAGTCTTATCCAAGGTTGTGGAGGTCAGACAGGCACTAACAGGCACACACACGACCTCATCTAGTACTTAAAATATTATTGACGTGTAAAAGTGTTTCTACAAACCTATTTACAGAAAATAAAATCATTTCATTTCATTTCACTTGCTTCATGTTAAATACTGGTATTCAGCTACATCCGGTTAGACTGCAAGCCAACCCGAACATAGTTGGCAAAAACCTACCCAGATTGCAGATTGAAGTGTTAAAACAACTGTGTTTTTGTTCTAAGTGTTTGTGGAATATGGTCATTTTGAGTGGTCTTGTGGCGGTTTCTGATGACCTCATAAAACGTTTCAATATCCCGTGATGCGACAAACTTATTTGAGTAAATATCTTTCTTGACTAGGCAGACTAACTCAATCAGACATCATTAGATCTCTGAATGCTCTCTTCTATAATTCAATAGAAGATTCAAGTTACTCGCCTTCATAATCTATTGAAAATTCTCAGTAGCTTTCAAGTTCTATTGGTAACTTAACATAGTCTTATGAGTAACTTGATTTAAGTTTAGTTTGACTATAATTACGTACTGATGTTTGAGCGCGATCAAGACTTCGATCGGTTGTAAATACGTTCGTTTCTGGTTTATGCAAACGTTAATTAATTATCGGTTATGAATATTTGAGGTTTGTAGGAAGATTAGGCATATAGCATGAACGCGCGCATCCGCCGCCCGCGTCTATCGCGCCCCGCGCACCGCGATCGCCCGCACCCCGCTCCGCGGCAGTTAGTCCGGCCCGCATCACGCTCGCTAACGGCACGATTTTGTACTGTCTCCGTAGTGTCCTAATCGAAATCGTTAAAACTTGTAATTTCTGTGTTTTGTAACGGTCGAATCAATATACGGTGTAGTTTTCATGTGCAAAACTTTCTTTTTTATTCCATTCGCCCCTACAGGTTGTTTTTTATAAAATGGAGTGGGTAGACATGGCAGAATTATTTGAAGTGGCGAAATGGCGTGTTGATATTCATAATATATTTTGATGTACATAATGTGCATATGTTACATACCTTTTTTTTTGGTTGGGAAATTATCAAATAACTTCTCCCGCTCTAGGTGGAGCAGGAGGGTGTGTCAGACTCTTACTGACTAAAACCCACCCGTGTTCGTTCAGTTATGCCTGTGTTGCCACGGTATCCCTTTCGGACTTTCCCGCAACCCCGGCAGTACGTTACCTCGTTGGTCTAGTGTTCCTAAACGCTACTGCTGAACATGAAGTCCTTGGTTCGATTCCCGGGTCGGGCAAAATGTTATTGGGTTTTTCCATCTGAAATTTGTCAAAAGCAGCCCGGAGTCTGGATTCATGCCCGGTTGATGGCAATCACATTGGGACTTAAACATAACTGGCAAAATGTGGGTGTACTGTACATCTCTGCCTTACCCTTCGGGGAATACAGGCGTGATATTTTGTGATATTTTTCTCCGTACATACATAGTAGTAACCATACATACACAACTCACACCTTCCCATGAGAGTAGACGGAAACTTCAAAACGCTACCAGCTACGATCCTTACATACTCCAAGCATCGTTTACGTTCATAGCTCTGGTCATACACGTTCGCCAGTTTGAGTTCTACGCAGCTATAATAAAATGAAGTTAGTAAAACAACATTAATATTGCGGAACCTGCAACGCCACTAGCCGCTGTAACCCCATTTAATTATTGCTCCGTACGACAAAACTGGATTACCAAACCAACCCATGTCTACTTGTAACTCCACCAATTTGTAGAACGTAAATAACTAGAAGTGGCACATAAACATATTATGTCGCTTAGCTCCTACTTCGAGGAACGTATAGAATTCTCTTTGAACGAACACACACTTCATCATTTCAACAAAAGTTTTCAATGCAATGAATGTGCAGTGTTGTGCACATTCACAACAGTTCTTAATGTTGTGCTTGACAAATGTTGCACATGTCCCGTAGTGTCGTCTTATTAAAAACTATTCACAACACTTTATAATTTTGTTGTCAGTACAAGTGATTTTGTTGCCAATGTTCAGGTTGCAGCAAGTAGGCAGTAAACATATACATATTTAAATAAATACCTATATATTATGTCGTAGGCTGATTTGATAATTAGATTTTTCGCGAAAACCCTAGGGATAAAAGGATATTCAATATTACTAGAGCGACTCGTGTTTTTGCAAAAACTCTATCTTATTCCAGTAAGATTGAGAAATGGTTCCCCCATTGTCAAATTGTCCGTGTCTTCGCGATTTCAATAATTATAATAATTTTACGTCCACGGATCTGGAAGTGCCCTTTATAATATTAAATAGCGTAATTGTTAATAAGTAATACCTAGTAGTAATGGTAGTAATTTACTAACATAGTTATAAGTACTTTTTACTCACAAAGTACGAAATATAATTCGGAATAATAATACAAAACCACAAAAATTTCAAAAATACCATAATACCAAGCTTAGAATAATGATTATCACGTGATAGAACGCGTTCGTATGACGTGCAACGGTAAATATAACAGTTTTATTGATAACCGAATGAGCTAGACGGTAGGGCTATGCTCAATAAAATGTTTGTGTTATTCTAAGTTAACAGGCAGGTGTGCTGCTGGGGTTTGTTGCGCCACTACTTCTTCCCAGCTAAACCACTAGAAAGTGGTGACAGGTTTTGGGGGTCTTATGCCATTTTGACGTTCAAAAAGTGCTGATTCTCAGCCTAATTTGAAATAATGCAGAATTTCTATAATTATAATAGGTACCTACCTAGTTTTTGTACGTGATATTGTATCTACGAGGGACGCCTAGTAGATACATTATGATAACAATTTATAGTGAACTAGTTCGTGCCCGGTATTACCTGGGTGTATTTCCTGTAGATTTTCCATAATTTTCTTTCTTGCAAACTTGTCCAGACAATAACAAACACAACAAAAAAAATACAGTCTAATCGGTCCAGCCGTTCTCTAGTGATGATCTTTCATACATGCAGCATACATTTCATGCATTTTTATTAATAGACGAGCTTCCGCCAGCGTGATAAATCTTTATAAATTATACCCTATGTTACTCAGTGCTAATATAGCATTCTACTGGTGTAATAATTTTTTTAATCGGTCCCGTTATTTTTTTTAAATTTATTCATTGTTAGCTGCCCGCCCCGGCTTTGCACGGGTAGCTCTGCATAGTTATCTACGGCGTTCCTACCTACCTACATACCCTACCCTACCCTACATACATACCTATCTACCTACATTCATTTTTAGGGGTATGAAGAACAGGGTGTAAAGTTCCCTCGATCATCCTCTATTGAAAAGGGAGGATCCTTCCACCAGACCAGCCCGCCAGACGGGTGTGTGTTTGGCGGGCAATTGCCCAAGTATTAATGTCGGATAGTCTTATATGTTAATGGCGCGATGCAGGATTTGTGACATCAGGTGTTTGATGCGTAGTTCGAATGTGGCGATGTAGATGCCGCCACACCTTCCTAGATATATTCATACCTACGTACCTAACTACCTACATACTACCTAACGATCTACATATACCTACGTATATACCTAACTACCCTATCAACAGCAATTTTTCCATATTTTCCGTAAATTAGTACTTGTTAATAGACTGAACGTAGCACAGTTCAGTTTGTTCAAACCGCGACATTTTTCTTACGAATAGAATTTTTATACCCGTCAGAACGTGTGAATAAAAAGTCCGATCCGAGTAATTTAAAGTGGAATTTACACGTACATAATCAACCTTAATTATCAAACCATTTAAATGGATAAGGATTAATATCAGATAACAATATCTCCACTATTCGATTCCACCCGTAATTGAACGTAACAAAAACCGTCATTGTGGCTTAAGTATAATAGATAGGCAGATACCATCGTGGACTTTTTTGTGAGAAATCATGAGTACTATTGATATATAGAACACTATTTTATATATCGTCAATAGTTTTCGCAGGGCACGCAAAATAATGACTTTTATAGGCAACATTTTGATACGTTGGGTTACATTGTTTTATTTTAGGTATGGATCTCTAATTTTTTACTCCCTATGCCTATGTTACTCGGTGAAAGAATTTTTTAAATCGGTCCAGTAGTTTCGGAGCCTATTCGATACAAACAAACAATAATAAATCTTTCCTCTTTATAATATTATTATTACTTCGTTTATTATTTTTCTTTCTTATTTTAAACATTTTGAAATATTTCTTAAAAAAATATGTAAAAAAACATTTAAAAATATAAAAAAATATTATTACTATTATTATTATATTATATTATATTAGTATAGATAGATAAACAAAATTATAAATCTTTCTCTTTATAATATTTGTGTACATAATTTACTAACTTTTTATGTTTTTATTTTAATAAAAAGTATTTAATTAACTGTAAATAAATAAACCAAATTACGAAGAACATTTTTCACTTCGTCTAGATATTTGAAAAACGACAAAAACTTGGTTGACCGTACGAAGTGCCTGTTCTAACACTCAGCTCGATATAATATTACGCATATGTGGCACACGAACAAAACCAGATGGTATTACAGCAATTCGTTCTGCAATATTTTTTTATCACTGTTTCGACATTTCAATCCATCAGAAATTTCAAATCGTAAATTACCTTCTGGTCCAATAAAACTATTTATTTTCAAATAATTTGCTCACCATGCGTTGTATTGTGCTGTTATATACATTTTGTTTATATTTTCTCTTATTTGAATTGGTCCCTACCGGCTCTTCAGAAGTAAGAAGGATAATAGGAGGACACGATGCTGACGAACACAAATACCAATATGTCGTAAGACTGCAATATGAAATTGTTATTGAGATTGACGGTATTGTAAAGCTACTCAAGTATTCACACGCGTGTACGGCTGCTGTTATAACACCTATTTGGTCACTTACAGCTGCGCACTGTCTTGACGAAGAAGGGCCTCTTAGGAATGCAAAACTAACAGTAAGCGTAAAAGTGAAATCTGTTGTAATACATGGTCCGCTGGAAAGACAAACCATTTGCAAAGTGATACGTATTGTCAGACACCCTGCTTTCAAATTTAGATTGTGGGACTTATATAATGACATAGCTTTAATTAGACATGAAACAATCATATTGAAGGAGTACGCGCGCGTGAGTGGGTTGGATTACCGAACTATGGTTGGTCAAGAAGTCATTATGACTGGTTACGGAATAACTAATACGAGTGCTACCGTCGTCGAGTCAGAAATCGGAAATCCGAAATTTATTCAAATCACAAAAGATGCTACCTCCCTGGAGATTCCTTTACAATATTTAGATGCTGTAGTCGTGCAATGTGACAAGAACACTAAATCACCTTTAAAGGGAGGGATGTGTCTAGCACGATCATGTAGCAAGTTGTCTGGTTTATGTCCGGGAGACTCCGGGGGGCCGGTGCTCCACGAATCAGGTGTAGTTGGCGTCAACACTATCGGCTCGAAACAAATTAACGCATTCTGCTTTCTGCATCCACATCCAGTTTTCTATGATCCTGCAGGTATTACACCAACTAGCCCATACATCGATTGGATAAGTAGGACTATTTTCAATGAAGTTCCAGAACGCAAAAGTATTATGCATGAGCTTCCGAAAAGGGGAATGAAGGGGAATGAATTCAGGAAAATGAAGAAGAAACTGATAAAAGTGATGAGAACGCAACAGACGCAAAGAATGAGTAAAAGAAAATAATTTGTTGGAAATATGTGTTTTTAGAGGCTAAGTACCTCCAATGACACACATTTGAGCAACGCGCAGTTTTTAGGGACTTCGTTATCGCTCGTTCGCACTTTTGCAGGCTGTAAATACTAGAATTAATTCATACAAATTTTTTTCAGCAGTATTTTTCAAATTCTAGTCTTTTCAACGTAAAAAAAAAACTTTTCGATTCAGGATTTTTTTTCGATAATGGTATCTTATACCATTAGGAGCTCATCAGAAATGTTTAACAAAAATCACACCTAATAATGTTATCATTTGCTGCGACAGCATTAATAACACTGAATTCGAGTAGAGAAAATGGTAAAGTAGAAAAAAAATATATACTGAGTGTAATTGACTGATGGGGTGAATTCATTATAATTATCATACTAACATGACCGGTACATTAAATGATTTTAGGAACGTTATGGGAATCCAACTGATTTGGTTAATTACCTGACACGCAATGTATCGTTACTGCACGTAGCGAACGGCAGCGCACGTAGTGTATTTCAACATCAATTGCTGTTTTTTATATTTTAGCTGTTTCATTTACATAAATTGAGTGCTGCGTACAGATAATGTAATTTTGTAACAGAAAAAACATTCAAAATAAGGAGCTGAATGCATTCTGTAAGTTTGCGGAGGGCTATCTCTTACACCCTGTTTAAAGTTTTTTTTTTTAAACTGTACTAATTAGTTGTTGGAAGTTAGGTATGCTACCTACCCGTCACGTTTGATCGAACACACTTCTAAATTGACCAGTTTATGGTGTCGTGCGATCGTGCAATTCTTAGGTAAAGTACTTAATTATTTTATCTTTTTGTGAATATAAATCAGTGTTTAGATAAGTTGAACATAAATGGAAACTAACTGAGTTATTTAGTAAAAAACCTGTATACCAAATTATTTACGCTTGTATAAAATTCTCACCAAGTCCTGGGCGAAGCTTATTTAATTTTATTGTTACTGCAATAATCTAATCGAGGAACAGGAGTATTGTATCCACAATCTAAGCTATCAATGTCAATTCTCGGTTCCATTGCAGATAAAAAAATGAGTTCCACAGCTTTTTACGCGTTCAATATCATCATGTTTTGCCAAGACTTTTCCATTTGTGCTAAG
This sequence comes from Eupsilia transversa, assembly GCA_914767815.1. Classification (NCBI taxonomy): domain Eukaryota; kingdom Metazoa; phylum Arthropoda; class Insecta; order Lepidoptera; family Noctuidae; genus Eupsilia; species Eupsilia transversa. The sequence continues at coordinate 2,894,054 of OU611889.1, forward strand.
AAGGGCAGCCTTTTATTCTCCCATACTCTGTTTTTACCCAATTATGGCGGATCCCAAAAGGTGGCACGTTTTTCATTGATACCTACATTAAAATCTACAGTTAGATCTTCCTAAAAGCAAGTAATTATTTAAATCGAAACCCTCATTTAACGTGGCAAAGCTTGAAACACTACAAAATGTAATAAAAACAAATCAAATCAAGACTACGTGTCTGCATTCCCAGTTCATTAGAACATATCAAACACTGCATCACTAGTGTAAAACTTCTCAAACCGTGATGCATGTTCACGAGTCTTATTTTATTAAAGTCTGCTGACGGCACTATTAATAATGCTGCAGCTGCAATATGACAGCTCATTGTGTTCGTAAACCCTTGCGATGTAGACCGTTTAAGAGTTAATAGATATTTTAATCTAGGGTTTATTTTAATTAAGTATGGTTTGCAAATAAGTTGTTAATTAATTTTGAGAATATTAAGTATCTTTTAAAGATATTTACTAGGCAGATGTGAGTGGAAACTCCAGGAGAAACGCCTGATAAAGACATAATATAGTGACCTTATGGGTGGGCCGCCCTAGAAGGATTATATTGACCTATTTGGTGATGTTCTTCAGAAAGGTCAGATGGTCAGGTACTCGCCGGCGTGCGTGTACGGTGATGTATGAATCAAAAGGAGAAGGCAAAGATCGTAGCAGGTGGCAGTGGCGTAGCTAGGCGTGGGCGACGTGGGCCCCGAGTTTACCACAGATAAATAATTAATTTAAAAAAAAAAACATGAAAGTTACAAAATAAAACTGTTTTTTCAAATCTATACGCTTTTCAATATTCTCCCACCGCGAATTTATATTTTTTACTTTTTACTATCATGAGTAGATATGTCGTGTCAAAGCATTTTTGGTAGGATAGATCTATTGGGTAGATCCTGAGAACGAAAGAAAAGGGCCCTCGCTGATGCGACTTCGCCCACGTCTGTAATAGTTCACGCGCCGCATCTGGCAGGTGGCGTTCTGTAGTGTCTGCCTTCCCCCCATGGGAATAATTTTGAGGATATTAAGTACGTTTTAGGCAAGTATGTTTCGACTTCAGATGGAGGGTTTAAAATGTAAGTAAAATTATAACAGATTTTTTCTTTTTATTGAAATAATTGTCTTTGTTAAAAGAAGGTATAATTCTTATGAAATATGTATTTAATTGATGCGACGATCTTTTTTAACAGAATTTTCTTGAAAAGACCAATTCTTTTCAATGAGAACGATATCCAATTTTTGGATATTTTTTTTTTATCCAAATGAGTGTTACAGTAGTAGTATTATTTTTTGGCTTTGTTTAATTTTTTTGACATATTTTAAATATATACAATAAGCAAGATAACACTAAAATATATATAATAAGTGTGTAAAAAAGGGAAGAGCTCATTGGGAATAAAAAGCAGCATCCACCTTAGATGGCAATGCTGATTCTTTCCACTTCTTCTTCCCAGCTAAAGCACTAGGAAGTGGTGAAGGGAGCGCTTTGGGGGACTATCTTACGTATCTAAGTTGTTCGAAAAGTGCTGATTCCTAGCTTAAAAAAGCTTGAATAAATTAATTTTGATTTTAATTTTTTGCCCTAAAAACAGGTCAGCCATCTGGTCACGTGAATAGTTTATTATAATTATTCCAAACTGCAAATTCCTTCATTAATAACAGCTTATGTTCATCATCTTAATGTATCTTTAAAAAGCTTTTCAGCAGTGTTACTTTAAGTTTTAATTAAGTTGTATAAGTGAGAGCATTAGAGGTGCAAAAAACACTATCGTGTCATTAGACAGTGTTGTTAAGTTAATGTGAGCCGTTGGAAACTGAGCCAAGTTAACTAAGTTAAGACTTTGTAAGGCGAAATGGTATCGTGGTAGCGTAGGTTTTGAGGGGGTGAAGTAGACGCGGCGGGCGAGCAGCGTGCGGCGCCCCCCTCACGGCACTACCGCGCTCTGTCGCTTGGCTAACTGCTAGTGGGAAGCTATTGATACGGTCTAAGTTTAAATACAAAAAAATACATTTTCGCAAATGTATTTTTTTTAGAATGTACCTACTAAGTACGTAATAATATAATGGTAAAATAAATAAATAAAGCGTATCTTAAGGTATGCCTGTGGTTTATTTTTGCGTTTCATTGAAATTATTATATTATTATAGGAGATCACTATCACATATTAAATCTTTATCCAAAAGCTGCTGCTGCCAATGTCCAGTTGCCAAAAAATCAGCTGTTCCCTACATTTTAACGAGTTATGCGAACATAAATGTAGGGAACAGCTGATTTTTTTTTCACAATTTCAGGTTTCGACCCATATTAAAAGTTGTTCATAATGATGAGTACAATGACCCCTTAAGAGGAAAACGGTGATTAAAATTACACCCTGTATAATACGGTCAGTACAAAACATAGTACCTACGTATTCTACTACTAGATAAAGAGATGGAAATTATGGAATCCAAACCAGGTTTTTTAAAACCGGTTATACTGTTATCCGGATTCTTTGAAAATGAGAAACAGGTTTATCCGTTTTTTATATTTATTTAAAATCAAAAATAGGGCTGCGTAGTGTAAAGTGTCCACCATCGACCTGAACCTATTTTTCAGATCCTCTCAAAGGCATACCCCGGGTTATTTATTTAATACTTAAAGCACAGAAATGTACAGAGGCGGACTTAATGTCATAGGCGGGAATCTAATCTACCAGTTCCGGAAGAACTTGTGCTTGGTAAAAGTTAATAAGTTTCGACTCCATTTTATTTTTCCAAAAGTCGTCATCTTTTTGGATTTATATGACTTCCATTTTTTCATCTTCTCCTCCCCATATCCCGAAAATGCGTCTCTGCTTGCCAGTCACTCGTAGTTGCGACAATTCTGAGACCGGTGATTTCTTTGATCTTATTTGTCGCGCTCTCATGTTCCACTAGCTAAGGCAGGTCTTCTGTGGGCGCTAAAACATTGGAAATTAATGCGTGTTAAATTGTATTTCATAGCAAAACCGCTTTTAGTAACGAATACCGAATACCGATTACCGGTACTATAAAATAAATGCCTGGTTTTTAGCCTACACGAAAAACCCAGTAAAAATGGTTGTATCACTGAATGTAACTATTTGCAGTCCCCCACTTAATAAACTGGAATTAACTGCCTCGTAGCTGATGAACTAGGTATGAAACTCAGAAAAATGACACATAGGAACGTAAATCTCACGGGGAACGAGCACAAACTTACTCGGCATCTCGTGGAGGTGTGGTTGAAGCTGCAGGTTCACTAGTGCCACATCAGATAATTCTGGTATTTATCGTGAATGTGTTCCTATAGTTCGGTCTGTATCAAGTAATTTTTCAGGGGTGCTGAAACAACCAAAATAAGTAATCTCTGTTTTCTGGAAACTAGCATCTCCAAGCGGAGAGTGAATAAAAGGTAACTTAATTTATGATAGGTGATTGAAATTGCACTTAAATATGTAAAAAAGTAAGAGTGTCATTGGTAGCAATCGTGCTAAAACCGGTTTTTATTTTATTTTGGACCGCATTTTATTTATCTTGAACCGGTTTTTAAAATCCTAGCTCCGGCAATTAAAAACCGATTTCTGGTAAAAACCGGTTTCTGGAGACCTCTAAATATAAATTATATTTTCAAAGGCCTTCTGTATGCAGGTGCCAGAAAGGATTTGAAAAAATCATTGAATGCATTGACTTTTCCCTAGTATTTCATACCTACGAAGAGATATTAGGGAAAAGCGGGTTGGTCTTGGATTTGTTTGTAAGTCGTGACGCTTTTTTTTCGTGTGCGTAAGTTCGAAGCGCTCGGTGTCATAGAAAAGAACTTACGCACACAGGCACAATGTGCTGCACGTGAGATTCAAGTGCACGCATACAACTAAGACCAACCCGCCTAAGTGAAATAGAATACCTATACCTGAACAATAAATAATTATGAATCGTTTGTCATTACTAAAAAATGTAAAGATTCACGATAAATGCACATTCAGGATTGCTTTATGTCTTTACTTCCATAGATTACAACCCATCTTCGCAGATTTTTGGTTTTAGGGTGAAACCAGACGAGCGTAATTTTTTAAGTTTTGAGTCGCGTAATTTTTGCTCCCTGAACAAACCTCTTACTGCACAGAGCTAATTTAGTTCGGGGAGCAGAAATTACGCAACTCACAACTCAAAAAATTAAGCTCGTCTGGCTTCACCCTTAACGTACAAAAAGTCCGTAGTCTATTGGTGGCCCCGAAGCAAAATATAAATGAAATAGTATGCTAAATAAACTATTCAGGTTCAATAATGTCAGCTTCTTGAATTTCTGTTGAGAATTTTCTTTTGTTTTGTTACCTTTTCCGCCATTTTTGTCACTACATTTATGTACAATATTTTCGTAGGCGCCGACAACGTGCGCGCTAAAGTTGTACACAGGTGCTCTCTACGACGCGTTGTGGATGACTGACGGGAGCCGGGAGCGGCGGTATCACCCGGCCCGCGCGCAATTCTATTGGACTATGTTTACAAATATTTAATTTTAAAATTTTATTTGTGTTTATATAGAAAAATAAGTCCATAATCCCTTAAAGTATTTAATAGTGAACACGTAGACAACATATTATTACAATTGCTTTGAAAACAATCGAATGGAATAGGATTTTCTCTTAATGGTTGTAACAAAAAAGCAGTTCGATTTTTTTGTATCAAGGAAAGTTTTGTCAATCGTGTTTCGGGCCTCATACTTCGCTAAAGCCACTTTACAATTTTCGTAATAAAAAATAAAAAAATACGCAAATTCGTTGTTTATTTAAGAGAAATTACATTGATTTTGCGTGAAGTCGAAACGCTTCCAAACATCTGCATTGGAACCATTTCGCTAACTTCTAACATTAAAGTAAGAAGAGATAAATGCCTACCACCATCTTATCTAAGTCTGTCGCCATAACAACAATGTTACCAGCATTGTTGTGTTCCGGCAGTAAGAGGTAAGTTAGTCAGTTCCTCTGTGGTAGAGGATTCCGGGTGAAGCTCGCTTCCACCTTCCGCCTGATCATCACTTACCATCAGGTGAGATTCAGCCCAAGAGCTTCCCCGTTGTGGTTAAAAAAAAAAAACTGTCAAAATATGGCGGTTGTGATTTGAAATTACGAACAATTTAATTTGGTATTTAATTTGAGAAAAATTTGGTTTCTCTGAGTTTAGGACATCCCTTCTAGGAATATAGGCATGATTTGATGTTATTTTAGTCCAGTCTTTCTCTCATATAATTTTGAGGGTTCTATTTGTTTGCAGCATTTTTCAAACTTTTGTTAGGACCTTGATTACATTATTACAACAAGACAAGCATTTTATTTAAATTATCAAATAAAAGTATACTTAAAAACTGCAAAGAAGTATCATCTTAACAGCGGCTGTCACGAAATCATTCCAATTCTATTTCTATATATCGAACAATATTCTTTTACTTACAACTACAGGTATTTTAGAGGACCTAAACATGAAACCCGCCACAGTATGTTTACGGAACATTGGAAATTCAAAGCGAAATTATCGAGAGCATTTGAGCTTTGAGTACGAATCAGCAGTACGAATACGTAATGACGTATTAAGTGAATCGGGTACGCCATTTACATTACATGAAATAATGGAGTTCATGTGAATGTGGAGTCCAATAAATGGATGCAGTAATGCAGTACTCGAATCAAGCGTCGTTTTTCCTGTTCTATTTAGTATCTGCAATACAATTCGTTGTCGAGCATTTCGTTGCAAGCCATTTTCTTGCTTGCAAATTCATTACAGTAATTTGGTATCAAATTGAAATTTCAACGACAACGATGCCACGGTATCCTTAGGCATGCCGCGATGTCCAAAGGCAATATCATTGAAATTTTAATTTTACTGTCATAATCTTAAGTTATATTTTTATTCGTCGCCAAAAATAAGCTTGGCATGCCGTGCCGCCAATGTGCGCCGGGCCTTAAGTTTATTTTTCTTTTATACGTTCACCCACACTTGGAATTTCTCCTGTATTGTGGGTGCGTTTACAAACATTTAAACTCACATACACAAACAGCCAGACCCGGAACAACGACTTGTAGATCATACAAATGATTTGTTCCGTGCGGGAATCGCTGCGCCAACCGTGCCGTAAAAGTGGCAGTCTTTAGTGGCAGTGGGCAGCGTAAATGCTCGCAGAACAGATGGCAGGTGGCGTCGAAAGATTCTGGAGTGAAGACCGCGTTCCAAACGACTAAGCGTTGCAAGGCCTCAAGTTGAACCGGTTCCTCCGTGACGGCTGCAGAGATCCGCTGGATGCGAAGTCACAGAACCGGTTGAAGAGGCAGTGCTTAGGGGAGGCCTATGTCCAGTAGTGGACGTGAAATGAAGAAGATAAATTTGAAAGGGCGAGACTTAATGCTCTATATCAACAAAACTGTGTGCTCGAGTGCAAGCCTCGTAACGCGCGGTTCATGCTAATGCATGTAGCCGAATGCTAAGTAGGTGTAAGCGCAAATGCTCCCAGTTTTAAACGCAAGTTTGCACTTAGTATGGACACACTTACTGTCCCTAACACCGGAAACGTGGCCGAAACCCGAAAATTACGATGATTCATACAGTTTCTAGGATTTAAAGTAAGTCTCGTAGATTAATTCATGAGCTTGCCAACGCAAGACCATCTGAAAAATCCCAGAAGGCCTTTTCAGGTTCAGAACAGAAATATATATTTTTTTGCCTTGAAGAAACTGCCAAGGTATATGTAAAAGATTTGTTGAAGATTAGTTTAATCATTAATCCGTGAAAGTAGGACAAACTTACTTACTATACAATAATATTACAAGGCACCTACCGAGATTGTTTGTTCTGTATCGATCTGACTTGCTGATGTAAGAGCTCCGGTAACTTAGTTAGAACTTCATTATGTTTGGCAGTTAACGTAATTTGCGACTCTCTGTGAAGATTGATTTCAGAAATGCGATGCTGTAATTCTTTTTGTTCCGATTTGTAAGACTTTGTCGATCGTTAGTTAGTCTCTTTTTTCTTAAGTTGATTCTTTCTTTATTATTTGTTTATAAAACTCTCCTACAATTACAACCAAATTTAGTCTGTAGCTCATACAAATATATTTAAAATATTATGTATTCTGTAAAAAAAACAAGTTAGTTATTGTTCAAAAATCAAGCAAATAGTAACAATGATCATTTTAGTCTATATCTATACTAATACTAAAGCTGAAGAATTTGTTTGTTTGATGGATCAGATTTTAAAAATTCTGCATTTGCTAGCCCTATTCTACGATTTTTAGGAACCTAGCAAAAACGAAGTAATAGCGCGGGCGGGCGATGCGATGTGACGTGGTGGTATGGACAGGAAATTTCACGCCGACGTGGTCGCGGGCAGAAGCAAGTTATTGATATAGGAACCAAGATATAAAAAATCTAGCTTTTTTCTATGGCCTAGAGCAGTGCATTTTTAGACAGACACAAAAAGTAGCCGATGACAGCGCTCGGCGTGTTAACACGTCGTGTTCGGGTTCGCGACAAGTCAATCGTCATCCTGAAGATGCCTCGTTGAGAGGTGAAACACGTGTCGATTTCTTACAGGGTTTTTTAAGAATCTTTAAGAATAGTTAAGCGGAATAGGTTACTAAATATATCTACGACTATTGTATTTTTTAATTTCCAGTCCGTAGATTATCTTCATGCAAAAAACCATGTCGGTCCGTTCCTCTTGTTGCTGCGTCATAGAAAAACAAACAAATACTTTATCATTTATAATATTGTGTAGGCTATCTACCCTTTTCCTGATTAACAGGAGGGAGTGGGAACCCCCCCCCTCCCCCCTAGTGAGGTGTCGTCACAAACTGAGCGAGGTAACCCAGTTACCGTCGTTAGTTACTTTAACTTCGTTTTAATTCCTGGTTTGGTTCAATTTAATGCGGTGCGTAATAGGTTTACATTGTTTGGTGCTCGGAGACGCTCTATTAGCGATTTTGATTATATTTAATGTCGTTTGTTTAACGTCCTTGTTTTCAAAGATGACTGATAGATATTTCTGTGAGACGATTACCTTTTATAGAAGCTGTCATTCGTGGATCTTTGACAGTCGTTACGGTCAGAAGCCCGAAAGTCTGACAACCATTCTTACCAAGGGGGTATCATATTACCCAGTTACTGGGGTGTGGAGATTAGATAGGCAGTCGCTCCATGTGAAATACTGGTATTCAGCTGCATCCGGTTAGACTGGAAATCGACCCCGACATAGTTGGGAAAAGGCTAGGCAGATTGATTTTTTATTACCTTTTGAAGAGTATCAAGGCTAAAGACAACATCATGCTTGATCTCCCTGAACGGAGAGAGTTAGGGTGTATCAAGATAAAAAGTCATTTATTCAAACTAGGCTGAGAATCAGCACTTTTCGAACGTCAAAATTACATAAGACATTCCCCCAAAACGCCCACCCTTCACCACTTCCTAGTGCTTTAGCTGGGCGATGAAGTGGCGCAACAAACTCCCCAAATTATATTAATCCTACATTTCAGTCCTGTTACGTTTGAATCCCAGATAATAGGGAGTGTTTCAGTGGTAACGGCCCTTACTTATGAGGTCCTAGGTTCGAACCCATTGAGTTACAAACGAAAATACAAACATACAAAAAATCTAACGTTTTCTCTTCACAATATTAGTATAGATTATAATAATAGTAGGATACCATTAATTATCTCCAGTGATTTACGAACTACGGATAACTTCATCCAGTAACCCAACACACGCTTGTTAGAGAATGGTAAAGTTCAACATACTTCCTAACTGGAAATCAATCCATACTTGCTCATGCATTAAATATATGGTTATCGACTTTTCCTGGAAATACCATTTGTAATATTGTGTTTGAAACTAATTTACACAGATTGGTTTCATTTCTAGTTTTAATTAATGTGTCAAAGACTCCGTGATACTTATATTAATTGGTTGATTAAAGCTATCTATTGGAGCTCGTGGCTAAGTAATAACAGCCGTACGCGCCGAGCTACGCTTGCCGGGGTTGGTCTGTGGGGGCATCTACATCGCCACATACGAAGTACGCATCAAAGACCTCACGTCACAAATCCTGCATCGCGCTATTTAAGTTTACCGCACGATTAAAATATATAAGACTATCCGACATCAATCCTTGGGCAATTGCCCGCCAGACACAACACCCGCCTGGTCGGATTATCCTCACTTTTCTATAGAGGATGAGTGAACTTTACACCCTGTTCCTCATACCCCTAAAGGTCCGTGGATGTGTGATCATCTTTACATACCGAGACTTCTCCATGCCTTGGAAAGCATGTTAAGCCCGGCTGCCATTCGTGGATCTTTGACAGTCGTCTTACCGTATATTGTATAACCCAGTTACTGAGTTGTGGAGGTCAGATAGGCAGTCGCTCCATGTAAAATACTGGTATTCAGCTGCATCTGGTTAGACTGGAAGCCGACTCCAACATACTTGGGAAAAGGCTATGTAGATTGATTGAAGGCTATCTATTGGCTAATAACGTTTATTAAAAAAGCTTTTATTCAACTTGTAATGTTTTTTATACGTACTATCTATACTTAATTATAGTAAAGCTGAAGAGGGTCGAAAGTCTGTACATGGAATATATTCGAAAAAAAGTTTGCTGGGTATACTTAGAATCGATAACAGAACACGTTCCAACAGTTTTTAGAATTTTAGTCTGTTTATCTGTATGTCTGTTTATTTGATCGCGCATCACGTTAAAACGGCTGAACCGATTTTGATGGGTACGGGAATACTTTGAAACCTGGGGAAGGACATAGCTAGAAGCTAGTTATTAATACTAGGTACTGACTGCCTCGTTGGTCTAGTGGTTGCAAGCGATACTGCTGGGCATGAGGTTCTGGGGTCGATTCCCAGGTCGGGTCGAGTGTTACTGGGTTATTCCATTAGGAATTTTTCAGTAACAGCCCGGAGTCTGGATTTGTGCTCGATTGATGGCAACAGGATCGCCCCCGATTTATGATTAAAAAAATATTGATTCATGCCTGGGCATGAGGAATCTATTTATATTTTCCAAAAACAACACAAAGGTATAATGTTCCGCGATTCTTGATAGTTTTTGAGTTATATTTTTTATTTTCTTGATAACTTTATGGGAACTGCTTTTCGGATACCGCTGGGCATGAGGGATCTATTTTATTATGACGTCACTATTTGGACCACCCTGCATTTTCTAAGAGAGTTGCTTCTTTGCCCGAAATCAAAGTCTCTTTACTATGTAGTTGCATTAAAAGGGACTCAGTCAGACAAGCTATACATGTTTAAGTTTGCCTTTTGATGAAAAACTTTAATTGATGCTTGCCAGCTTTTTGAATGCTTGATTGCCACTAGGTCACACTTCTATACACTTAACTGTTCAAGAATGTTAATTCTATGACATAACAGAGGCAGTGCAATAAGGGATTGAGTTTTGAGACCATATTACGTAACAGGATAGAAAAGAAAGAAAGAAAGAAAATACATTTTTTTTATTTTTTTAGATCCTATCAGCACCCTTGGGTACCAGCATAACCAACTCATGCATAAACTCACGCCTACTTCCCATGGGGGTAGGCAGAAACTACACAGGATACTTGACAGGTCCACTCAATCTGTGTGGTTCCTTCCTCAAAATACCATTTCAGACACTTATCTACGTGATTTTCACATGATCTGACCAATATTATGTCTGGACTTTAAAAGAGACTGGGACCTCTGAGTTTCTTTCGGCTTTTCTTCTCAGAGTAGTCAAATAGGAAACGTCGACCTCATCTAGTTCCTAAAATATTATTGACGTGTGTTTGTACAAACCTATTTACACAAAACAAAATCATTTGATCATTTCATTTCATTACAGAACGCCACCTGCTACGATACTAATAAACTTCTTATGCTTCGTTTACGTTCATACTGGTCTATATCTGACAGTCTATTCTGTTAAAATCTCACCGTAAAAACTTAAGTGAAGTGAGCGTGAAGTGAGCTGCCAATAGTGTCAATTTGTAGCATCGGGTGGACTGACAGCTCACTTCACCTAAGTTTTCACGGTGAGATGGTTACAGAATAGCACTGCTGCTCATACACGCACGCCGCGGTTGCGAGAACTACGCACTTGACTTTTCCGAAGAACATCACCAGGAAGTTCATTATGCCCTTCTAAGGCGTCCCAGCATTCCACTCACATCTGCCTTGTAAATATACCTTTTGTTAGTCGCCTTTAAATTCAATCAATTAAATCTACAATTTTTAATATTAATGTTATAGTATTTACTGTAATATTGCACTTTACGCATAAACCCAGTTTTCGTTTTTATAATTCGCATCACATGTAGGTACACCTTTATACATGAAATCATTATTTTCTTGTTGACACCGTAAAAAAAAACTGTAAGTAGGTATAATTAAAGTAAATGCGACCTAGTTAGAAATGTAAAATTGCAAAAATCATTATTATTAAATAGTTCCAAAAATGTCTTAAATGGTGCAAAAAAAGTAGCATACTATATTTAAGAAAAATAATTTATAAGTAGTGGATAAAACATTAACTATTTCTTGGAATCTTAGATAACACTTATGTATAAGCACTTGAGTGAGATACCTGAGATACAGGTTTGTTCCTAGTTCAGGTAGAATCCAATTATTATATACCTTAACCTCTAGCTTAAGGCCCTATTTTGTAAATATAAATCAATTATTTCAAAAATAAAGTTCAATTATAAGTGGCCCTTTAGGATGCTTATCATTTAAAATGGTTCTACTTATCCAATCGATGTATGGGCTAGTTGGTGTAACACCTGCAGGACTATAGAAATCTCGGTGTGGTTCCAGTAAGCAGAATGCTTTATTTTGTTTCCAGAGGATAGAGTTGACGCCAACTACACCTGTTTCGTGGAGCAACGGCCCCCCAGAGTCTCCCGGACATGTACTAGTCAACTTTCCACATGCTCGTGCCAGACACATCCCTCTAAAGATCCGCTTTAAAGATAATCCAGTGTCCTTCTCACATTGCACGACTAGAGCATCTAAATATTGTAAAGAAATCTTGAATTGCGGTTTTTCGAATTTTAACTTTGCTGTATTAGTAATATTAGTTCTTCCGTAACCAATCAAGGTGACTTCTTGACCAATCATAGATATGTAATCCAATCCACTCACACGCGCGTACTCCTTCAATGTGATTCGTTCATGTTTAATTAAAGCTATGTCATTCGATTTTTCAAACCGTATATCTTTGTAAGCAGGGTGCCTGACAGTATGTATCACTTTGCTAATGGTTTGTTTTTTCTGCAGACCATGTATTACAACAGGTCTTAGTGTAACGTTGACTTGCATTTCCATATACTTGTGTAGGGGCCATGCTTTCAGAAAACAGTGCGCAGCTGTAAGTGACCAAATAGGCGCTATCGCAGCAGCCGTACACGCGTGCAGATGTTCAAGTACCTTTTCAGTACCGCCTTCGTCAATTGTAATTTCATATTGCAGTCTTACGACATATTGGTATTTATCTTCGTCAGCATCGTGTCTTCCTATTAACCTTCTTACTTCTGAAGAGCCGGTAGGGACCAATTCAAGTAAGCGAAAATATAAACAAAATGTATATAACAGCACAATACAACGCATGGTGAGCAAATTATTTGAAAAAAAATATAGTTTTATTGGTTCAGAAGGTAATTTACGATTTGAAATTTCGAAATCAGTGATAAAACAATATTGCAGAACGAATTGCTGTAATACCATCTCGTTTTGTTCGTGGGGCAGTACATATTCGTAATATTATATCGAGCTGAGTGTTAAAACAGGCACTTCGTACGGTCAACCACGTCAACACGTCAAGTTTTTGTCGTTTTTCATATATCTAGACAAAGTGAAAAATGTTCTTAGTTAATTATTGATTTATTTATTTATAGTTAATAAAATATTTTTTATTCAAATAAAAACATACAGGTAGTATTATGTACACTAATATTTTATAGAGAAAAGATTTGTGATTTTGATAGCAATAAATAAACTAAAAAAACTACCTACAGGACCGATTTAAAAAAAATCTTTCACCAGTAGAACGTTATATTAGCACTGAGTAACATAGGGTATAATTTATAAAGATTTATCACGCTGGCGGAAGCTAGTCTATTAATAAAAATCAATTGCCGCATGTATGAAAGATCATCACTAGAGAACGGCTGGACCGCTTTTTTTTTTGTTGTGTTTGTTATTGTCTGGACAAGTTTGTATGAAAGAAAATTATGTAAAATCCACAGGAAAAGTCGTAAATACACCCAGGTAATGCCGGACACGAACTAGTTCCCTATAATTGTTATCATATTGTATCTACTAGGCGTCCCTAGTAGATACAATATCACGTACAATAAAAGCGTTTAAAAATTTAAAAAAAAAGCTTTTATCATGCATTGTCACGAAAACCATACACGTATGCCAAATTTCAGCCCGATAGCTTCAGTGGAAGTGGGTGAAATGTTGATTGCAATATTCCAGGACATACTTCCAGGACATACATCTCAAAATATTAAAATTATTAAAAAAAAACATTTATTCAAATTAGGCTGAGATTAGGCTCAGCACACAGGCACCACAGGCACCACAGGCTTTTTCGCAGCACGTTTTATGTCATAATTTTATTTCACATAATCTTCATTTCGCAGATAATTGTTTGGCAGACACACATTTAGCACATATTCAAAACTCATAATTTGTAAGTCAGAATCATCTTTAGGCATAAATTCCATATGCATAATAAATAAAAAGCAGAATCATCATCAGAAACTGCACAGGCAGAATCATCTTTTGGCTTACATTTCATATCGATAGTCATTAAAAGACAGAACTATCATATCACAGAACCCCATGCGAACTTATCGTCGCAGATGGTTGTAACGCTCGCCGCCGCGGCTGAGGCTGGCCGGCCAGGCCGGCCAGCAAGCCGAAGCTACGCTCTGAGCTCGCGGTCCGCCTCGCCCCTACGCCTACGCGGGCTTAAATTACACTCTTGGGGTAGGGCAGACAAGATTACGTGGAGTCGGTTTTGCAGCAATTCGTTTCTCTTACTAACTTTTGTAGAATTAAGATATAAGACAACATTTTAATTTTTATTTAAGGTTAAAAATGCTATTTATAATAAATGGCATTAAACCTTCTAAAATGATTCCAAATACAATTCTGCCATCTTCATAGTATTCCAAGTGAAAATCTACCAATTAACGTTATACTAAACCAAATTATGCGAAATAAAATTCTGCCATCTTAAAAATATTCCATTGTAAATTCGGACATAATAAACATTCTGCCAAACAATAATTCTGTTAAATGATGTTTATGCCATACAAATATTCGTTTAAAGAAGATTATGCCAAGTGAGTTTCTGCCAAATAAGTTTCGGAATATCAAGATTCTGCCAAATAGAGGGAACCCCCCCCAAAACACCCGCCTGTGACCACTTCCTAGTGGTTTAGCTGGGAAGAAGTCGTGGCGCAACAAACCCCAGCAGCACACCTGCCTGTTAACTTAGAATAACACAAACATTTTATTCAGCATAGCCCGTCAGCATATACCGTCTCGCTCATTCGGTTATCAATAAAACTGTTATATTTTACCGTTGCACATGATATGTCATATCAACGCGTTCTCTCACGTGTTAAATATTATTGTATTCTAGGGGTGGTATTCTTAAAATGATTGTGGTGTTAAATTATTATTATTAATCATATAATTCAGAATAACATTCCATACATTGTTAGTAAAAACTACATAATATATCTGTTAGTCACTAACATAATATATAAATATATATATATATATTATGTTAGTGAATTATTCATTACTGTTATTAGAAATTAACAATTACGCTATTTAATATTATATAGGGCACCTCCAGATCCGTGGACGGACCTAATAAAATCCAGAGGTCATATTTATGAATGGAACACATTTATTACACGATAATTATTATTACACAACACAAGGACTTTTCTCATTGATGGGTCAGTTTCTTGTGACAGGTTCCAAACAGTTTAATTCGAAACATTGTCATGTAGACACTGACATAATACTGTGGAAATAAGCAAAGTATACTAACCTATACAACCTCCGTAAAATGATGATTTATGATTTTAGGTTTATGTAGGTACGTAGGGTTTTCGCGAAAATTCGAATTATCAAATCATCCTTCAAGCTGCAGCTTTACTGCTTACTTGCTGCAACCTGAACATTGTCAACGAATAGAACAAGTCTTGTGGGATACAGAACTTATTAGTATTACATTAATAACAATACCAGCCAGAGCATGGGCCTCTTCTTATACAAAGAAGGTATGAGTATTGATCACCACGCTTGTTCAAGGCTGATTGACGAGTAGACTGAGGTAGTATATATAAATAAATAAAATATAGTTATACATAAATAAAATAAAATAAGAAAATAAGAAGAATCTATAATACCTCAAATTGCTTAGCATGATCCTCCGTTCTATAGAAAATACTGTAGCATTTACGCCAAGTTCTGTAACCGACTTACGCAACTTGTTATAAAAGCGAAATACTGTTTATAAGAAATGACTTGCTAGTTTTAGTTAATCTAAATTTAGGTAGCTATCACAATTTCATGTTTACTACGTGTATTTATATTATGGGAATCACTTCTAATTTTGAAAAGTCCTACGTTTTTGCGAACATACAAAATACTTTCTAAGATATAAAGAGAAGGCAGAGTTAGTACATCAACATCAACAACGAGGACCCATTCTATAGATCGCTCGGATTGCTCTCTTTTGTAATATGAAAATCGAGTCTACATCAGCTGCCGATCTCCACAGCAGAACGCCTTATGACATAATACTGTGGAAATAAGCAAAGTATACTAACCTAGCTGTGGCTACATCAGTCAACTGCCTTATTTTTCTTACTGCAAATGCAGCTGAACTTAATCTACCTGAAAGAGCTCTAATGTGGGCACCCCATTGCAATTTAGAATCTAGAGTAATTCCTAGAAACACAGTTTCCGTAATTGCATCAAGTTTCTTGCCATCAAGTTATAAGTTTAGACCTACTTGGAGTACATTTGGTAAAGAGAACTTAAGACATTTAGTTTTGTTCGCATTAAGTAAAAGATTATTAGCTGCAAACCATTTAGAAAGAAATGCTAAACTATCGTTGACATGTAAGACATCCGTATCTTTTCTATCTATTTAAAAAATAAGAGAAGTGTCATCAGCGAATGGAATTATATCCGATAAGTTAGCCATCCTGTAGGGAAGGTCATTAATATAAACTAGAAATAAGAAAGGGCCAAGAATCGAACCTTGGGGCACGCCCATCTTTACTAGAGACCCCAACGAAGTCACCCCGTTAACGCTTACTTTTTCCTGCCTGTTTGATAAATATGAAAGAACAAAATCAGCAGCCTGTCCACGAATTCCGTAGTGGTGTAATTTACAGATCAGTGTGTTATGGTCAACGCAGTCAAACGCTTTTGAGAGGTCACAGAATATGCCAATTGCATCCTGGGACTTCTCCCAGGATTCCAAAATGTTACTGATGAGTTTTACTCCTGCGTCAGTCGTCGATCTACCTTTCGTGAAACCAAACTGTCGACTATGTAAAATCTCATTTGAATTAAAGTGTGTCAACATCTGGTCCAGCATGATTTTTCATATATTTTACTCAGTGCTGGTAGCACAGATATAGGTCTATAATTAGAGGGATCACTCTTACTACCCGATTTGAAAATTGGTACTAGTTTACTATGTTTCATTAAGTCAGGAAACGTACCACTATCAAAACATTGATTAAATATTATGCCTGTTAGGACAGGGGCAATTGTGTCAATAATATCTCCAAGAACCTTAACGGAATCCTTTTAAAGATTCACGAATGACAGCCGGGACCAAAAGCTTAACGTGCTTTCCGAGGTATGCAGGAAGGACTCTCGGCACGTAACGATGGTCCCCCAGACTCGTGCCAACCCCGACAAGCGTAGCTTAACCTGATGGATCAACCCGTGTGCCTGTTATTACTTAGCCACGAGCTCCTCAAACGTTTGTCTCTAAATACGAAACATTAATAAATCATATAAGTCGACATGTTAAAGTTCGCCTCGTCTTCAAGCCTGGGAAAAGCTTTTGAACTTTACCGTATAAATCGGGATTAAGAAGATTATAACATTCCTGTTTATTTTTTGTTTCAGGTACATGCTTCACTGAAATACACGACTGCACTGCTATGCTGTGGTCGACTTGCTACTTACATAACTAAAGTATCTTCATTCCTTGTTCTTCATCTTTCAAGCCGTCTGTCGCTGAAAACCAGCGCTGGGGCTCTGTCTCGCATAGGGTCGCAGCGCAGCATTATGCTGAGCGATGACCGTTTTGCGTGGATGTGACGCAAATTTTATACTTGTTTTTTTTGGTATCATGTTTACCGCAAATAAACATTTTGTCTTTCTTTTTCTTTCTTCTTGGTCGTTTTTTTTAATCTAAGTACGAAAGCATCGGTGTTTTTCCTTACGTATGGATGTCTAGAATTATTTGCTTATGAATTGAAATAAAGTATTTAATTTTAGAAACAACTAGGGATATGGCGCTAACAACTTGATATGGCACAGGTATGGCACCATGGCCGACGTAACTTGATGATAATGATAACTACAGCGTTGTAGCCCGCCAATTTCGAAAAAAGCCCATTGTGTCATTTTGTTCGTGTATGACAAACATTTTGACTTACTTCCCCTAGGTATTATATTTATTATAGTATATTTATTTCTATAAATAGGTTAAAAAAAACAACTTTTACATGTCCAACATAAATTATGTTTAAAAATATATATGAATTCGGTGATAAATAAAGTACTCAGTCATGACGTCTGTTGCTGTCATGATTGTGTTGGATTTGAACGGTTCTGGGCCAATGCAGGACCTGAGGTAAGAACCAAGTGGATCGCATTTCATAATAATATTAAATTGTCGTTGTTGCCTAGTTAAACACGAATTTACGCCAGTCAACGGGAACAATGTATACGGTTCATCAGCATCAATACTTTTAAGTATTTATTTAAAAAACAAAGGCGGATTTAATGCCTGAGGCATTTTCTACCAGTCAACCTTAGGGTGATGCAGAGACAAAACATGGCAGGTGCAACATAAGGGATAAAGTCCCTTACCCTACCTTAAAACGCATAATGATAAAGATTTTCAAAGGCTACCCGGACTAGTTTCTAAATATCCCATTAGCTACATATTTACGTTTTCTGCTAGAGGTACATAACTAAAAAGAGGAATTCTGTTGAAACTTAAAATGGTCGCGGCATCCCTGTAGCATGACCTTATTATCATGTCAGGTGCAAACTCCACTGAATTAATTTATTCTATTTATTAATTACAGCCTTCTTTTGTCTTTCCTGCAATTGTTTCTGTAGCAAAATGGCGCATTGTTGGTAAAATAATTGAGATATTTTCGCTTTGCTGCTGTCATGTCGACTGGGACGGCCTTTATTCGCTGTCTAAAGCTTGTTACACGATATTTTGGTTGTTTAAATATTAATTATTAATAGTTAAATTTGAGAATACTGACTTTTATTATGTTGAGTTAAATCAATATCACATGCAGAATAACTATCTTTGGATCACAGAATAATAGTTATATATTATATGCAACTGTTGTATAATAAGGGGTATTAAAACACAAATGTGGGTTTATCACATGAGTGTTTTAATACCTACCTAATTATGTACAGTTGCATATAAGACTTTATCTTAACCCATGATATGAATCCTCTGTAAAAAGTTCTGAAACCGTAGAGTGTTGTACAGTGTTGTAAGAACTCTAATATGTAAATTCATGAAAAGTTTAATTGCTGAGTATCTAATACAAACAAACCATTTACAGGTAATTACAGTTTTTTTTTGTTGCTGGGCTGTGGTAGTGAAACGTGCGTGCATGACAATGTTCTTTTTTTGAAATTCATAAAGATACCACGAATTGAATAGTGAGAATGTGGCTGTGTAAAAAAAAGAAATGAAATTTAGTGCAACATTAAAACACACATTTGGATGATATTATGGTTACTATGACACTGGTTGTTTTAAGATGGCAATAGGCTAATTGGTTCAGAAACTTTTATACAGGATTTATAGCATGGCTGTAGATTAATTCTATTTACTTGTAAATTTTTACGTTCAAAAATTAAATAATATTATTAATTGCAATAAAATTATTAACATTGAATTTTATGTTGTTTCCGTTTTAGGTGTAAAAACGTCACTTGGAAAGTTTCCAATTACTTTTTTTACATCTAAAACTAAATATTCGGTGTTACGATATTAATTATTGAATTTCATCAACATTTTTGTTCCATAGTTAGATATTTCCAACAGTAATATTGTCAAATTGATCAAAACAGCGAAATATTTGACAGGGTTTGCGACGTTGCCCACTTTCAGATGATTTGACTTTAATACCTACACACGTTTGTTTCATGCGGGACTCAGACTAGACCCTTAACGTAAATGCCATATTTTGTGCCAATGCGCCAACTGTATTATCATTATTTTTTTAGACGATATTTCCATCCTTTACTTATTATAACACAGTACAATCGTAGGTCACGTCCACCAAGTCATCATCTGAATAGCCTTTTCCCAACTACGTTGGGGTCGGCTTCCAGTCTAACCAGATGCAGCTGAAATACCAGTATTTTACATGGAGCGACTGCTACGTCCATCTAGTAAAAGTATTTAGGCAAAACGTGACATTTCGCCCAGGGTCTAGACTCAAAGTTGAATCACCATTTCAGTGTGCGTAGTTTCACCGACACCCATCTTCGAATCCGGGCACAGCTGCCTGGCGGCAGTAGGTACCTACTTTCCAGGACAAACTTTTTAACAAGTATCTCTAGGAAGGTCTGAATTCAGCTGAGAAATATTATCATTTATATAATATAATATTGAACTAACTGGAGTATCGGTTCAAGGTTACTATGTTCTTCTAATATTATTGAAGTAACAGAATACTCGAATCGATCAGACCTGTGGAAGATGCGCACATCCAATCATCAACTAGACAACTGAACCGATTTTCTTGAATTGTAGCTAAGAACACTCTCGAACAAGACACCTTTCAAACATAAAAATAAGTATCAAAAAACAGACAGATACACACGTTAAACTTATGACACCCCTCTTTTTCCGTCGGGGGTTAATAATACTACGCACCTGACCTTTCCGAAGAACATCACTAGTAAGGTCACTATGTCCTTCTAAGGTATTCCCTTCCGGCCTTTTGTTAGTCGTCTATAAATTCAACCAATTAAATCTATGATTTTAATCGCTGTATCGCTCAGCAATATCATTCAATTGTTAGAAATCGTTTACGTTTCTTAATCAAGACATTTTGCATTGATGGGAACAAGATCATTAGTCAATGTCATTGTTGACAGTATTGGACATAGACACACTTATAATGGAGTCAGTGGATGCAGATTCTCTCAATTGGTGGAAATGTTTAACCGCCTCTGTGGTCTAGTCGTTAGACCATCTGTCTCAGACCCGGAGATCCCGGGTTCGATTCCCAGTGGGGGCAAAATTTTTTGATCGGTTTGGTTGGTGGTAGGGCTTGTTTTAAATCCGCCTGGCTAGCTACCACCATCTCTATCTCAGTCTATCTAAGTCTATCTAAGTCTGTCGCCATAACAACAATGTTACCAGCATTGTTGTGTTCCGGCAGTAAGAGGTAAGATAGCCAGTTCCTCTGTGGTAGAGGATTCCGGTTGAAGCTCGCTTCCACCTTCGGCCTGATCATCACTTACCATCAGGTGAGATTCAGGCCAAGAGAAGAAAGGGAGAAGAAAGGCCGAACGATAGAATGTAACAATTTAATTCGTGATTTTATTGTATTTCCAGTGAGCAGATGTCTTTCCAAACGGAGTTCAAAGTCTGATAAAAAATTAAAACTACCAATATAGGAATGCTGCTTGTTTATAGTCATGAATTTAAATCGTTGTTGACTTTCCGAAGATAGGTTTTTAATAGTCGCTCACGCGTCAATCCGGCGCACAATGTTTTTACACTAGACCAATCAACCAACCATACAACCATCTAACCACCAACCAACCATCCAATTAACGCCTTCTATTTCAAAATGCTGAGTGACAAAGAAAAAGGCACGTTGCAGACCTAGCTACCATTTAAGCTTACCTGTAGTTAAAATAGGGTTTGCGAAGTAATAAACAAGATTTTTTTATGACTATAAAATATGTCCTCTCGATGGCGGCTTATTCAATTTAATGTGACGTCACAGCCACATTAAATTGAATAAGACGTATAACCAGAATGATCAGGACGCCATCGAGAGGACATATTCATTACAACAACCATACCTCATTTATCAAACTATGATGAGTACTTTAGAAGTTATGAGGGAACAGATGAACATACATACTTACCTACATACCGGTCAAAATCATAACCCTCCTTTTTGCGTCGCCGTAGTGGATAAATACAGCCTCATCCACTTACTAAAAAATCAAGCCTGACGAACATAATAATAATTTCACGAAATATTATTATTTATTTATTTAAACTTTATTGTATACCAGAAAATACATAATAAGCAAAAAACAATTATAACATTACAAAACATACAATGGGCGGCCTTATCGCTTTCTGCGATCTCTTCCAGGCAACCTAGGAATGGACAGTGATTGCGTGGACATAAAAATGGGGTCGTTATTGTTGCAAAATAATAAGTATACAATATACTATATTAGATACATAGATTTATATATGAGCTATATAATAGATACATAAATACATACATACTCAGTATTAAGCAATACTGAAATACCACTACATTAGACATAATTTAGACACTTACTTCTCAATTCAGTCCAACTTTGTCCTCTATTTCATCCCTACAACAGTCTGCAGCTGTTGTTGTATTAAGTTATTTATAAATAGTGTTACTGGACTGGACTTGTTAACTTAAGTCCAACAATTCCGGGCTCCGGTACTTCAGTTTGGCAGTTCCTGAACAATGAAGCCTAGTTTGATGTTCCCAAAGATGCTTCAGTTAGATGGTCTGAATTTTTTAGTTTCGTTAGAATCTCACATACGGTTCACATTAATTTCACAGAATATTAGCGCAGCTACAGTTATGTTTAAGGTGGATGCTCCAAGGTAGCCCGCGAAATTCAAATTGTCTTACATTTTTTGCAATTTGCACGTCTGTATCAGGTTGTATGTTGATGTAAATATGATTTGCGGCTGTATCAGATATTTATATATAAAGAATTATAGTCATAAAAATCATCAATTCAACTCTCTAAGTTCATATAATCCTATTGAATGACTATTTCATGAAATCATGACATTTGAGGATTATTTTAACTTAAGGAGTTGTATTGCTGCTTGTAATGATTATTATTCTATAAAACCATATTGGTTACGGTCGCAAATCATATTTTAATCAACATACAACCTGACACTGACCTGCAAAATGCAAAAAACGGAAGAAAATTTGAATTTCGCGGGCCACCTTGGAGCATCCACCTTCAATGTCCCGGTGGCTCTTAACTACTTTGGTGCCAACTGGCTCGATTTAACAGACTCTAATAGACCTTCGTCTGTGCTTGATGAGGTCAGCATCGAAAGTCACTTCGTAGTGCTTACGTAGTACGATGCTGAGTGTAAATGAGTGTCTCACTCTTGGTCCACTCCCACATAGTGCATAGAGTTCTTTTATGGGAAAGCGGATTGGTTTGTGGGCCTTTCAAAACTGCCCTCTGCGCTTTACATTCGCAGTAATGAGGATTTAACTGAACTGCCCCAGGCTGTTATACAATAGGTTATGATTGAGTGAGCTAGAGCATAGTATACCGTTTTTAATGTAGGGAAATCAGCAGAGGATTTAAGTTACTTTTCATCTTGGATCACAGACGAAGTCGCGAGCAACAGCTAGTTAATAATAAATGATGATGATGTGAATGTGGGGTATTCTGATGATTTTGAAATAGATTATTGGGCATTTATGTGTATTTATATCTAAACACAATCGAGAGGCTAAATATTAACAGCCGCACGGGTCGATCGTAAGTAAAGCTAAGCTTGCCATGGTCGGTTCGTGGATGGGTGAGCATCCATTACATATTGCACCCTTCCGTGAGTCGGAAAGCTCATTATTAAACCCCGGCTGTCATCAAAAGTCTGAAAACCAGTCTTACCAAGGGGTGTCATGTTACCCAGTAACTGGGTTATGGAGGTCAGATAGGCAGTCGCTCCATGTATACTACTGGTATTTAACTACATCCGGTTAGACTGGAAGCCGACCCCTACGTAGTTGGGAAAAGGCTACGCAGATTGATACCTAAACCTAAAACAGTGCCTTAAGGAGACCCTTGTCGCCGGCCAGAACTCGTTGATGGGCATTGTCAAAATGCATGATATTTCATCAAGCATCGTGTGTGGAAGGCAAAAATACTGTGATGAGCAGTAACAAGCTAGTGCGCGCACTAGATTATACACACTCCTGTATGTTTCAGTGAAATCCACGATCATTTAAAATGAAAACGAGTGCGTAAAATTGTATACCTTTGGGCGCCTGATATACTGAAAACCCTACTTACTATCTACTTAAAATAAAATTATTTGAACTTTTGAATAAATTGTCTATCCCTGTACCGTTTCTATTTTGCCATTTTCATAGTACAGATGTTATTTTATTTACGGCCAAAGATGAGTTCTAATTAGTGTTGAAATATGGAAGTTTCCACGCTCATAACTTCCAAACCAATTTTTTTTTCAAATTCTGCTTCCATTCAAGACTAGATATTGATAAGACTAATTATTGATATATTTTTTTGTTTTGAACGTACACCGTCAAATAGACGCGAGTAATCATCTCATTACGTTTGTACGGAAGAATGCCCGACTAGTGTAACCTTAAGGAGCAGAAGATTAGTTGTTTGTCGTTACTTTTTTTCTAGCGGCCGAACACATTAGTCTATTTTCAGTAAAAGACTGATTGCTATTGATGATAGACAGTATGATTCCATCTGTCCTTGAATGTCATCCCACAATCATCGGTATAGGCTATCTATTGAACGAAAACAATAGATATTGTTCCATACTTTTTCCTCCCTTGCGCTCCGATACAACCCTTGTGCGTGAATTACACAGAGAAGGCGTAAGGTAAAGGCGCGGCACAGGCGCAGCTCAGGCGTGGAATGGATAAGGCACGGACGCGATTTAAATTATATAGAAGAGACATAGAGATGTTACGATGCGTCATTATACAGGCTGACTTTGTTGCGATTGCATATCTTCCTCTCCACGTGGTCAATCATTAAGGGTGCTCGAGTAGCTTTGAAGTTTCAGTGCATAAATACTGCTCATACTGTATATCAAGCGACACGGCAAAGGCCAGAAAGCGGCGTGGCGAAGGCACTGCTTCCGCCACGCCGCCATGTCATTTGGTTTAAGTAGGCTTTTATTCTTATTGTTTTGTTTATCCTATAAATAGATTCCTTTATATTTTGTGAATGTCAGAACGTTTTAGGCTCAACAGACTGTCGATTTGCAGACTGTTTTCTATTTTGTTAAGTATATTGTTCACAAGCCTACACTGACCTCTTTTACAATGTTTCCAAAAATTTACAGTGTGAACAGGTCACACTGTAAATTTTTGGAAACATTGTAAAACCCATTTATTAAAAAAAAAAAAGTAACCGTGGTGTTTCTTACCGGCTCTTCTCCATAGGAAACGATCAATTGGAACCGTGCACCTAGCTCCTGAAGTTTCATACGTGCCATGGGCGTATGAAACGTAGGTTTATGTGTTTTTTTTTTTTTTTTTTTTAACCAACATCACTAAAAAACAACGTATTAAAAACTTCTTTATTTCTTAATTCTAAATAAATGACTGGACTCAGTTACAATTTATGTTAAATTAAAACACTGTAACTAGATTTTATTGCTTTTGGCTGAACAAATAGTTAATGCTGGAGAGTAGCAATGAAACAAAATTGACAGTTTGATTTGAGAAACACACAAACATATGGATACTTTGATGGTAATTTTTTTTTTTTTTTTTTTAATACATTGCCCCTCACTACGAATTTCTCCTGTATCGTGGGTGCGTTTACAAACATTTAAACTGACATACACAAACAGCCAGACCCGGAACAACTACATGTAGGTCATACAAATATTTGTTCCGTGCGGGAATCGAACCCGCGACATGCAGCGCAGCAGTCAATCGCTTAACCACTACGCCAACCGTGCCGTCTATAGATATATGAGGATAAATTTCGGTGATTAAATTACTCACTGCTTTTTTATTTGTATTAATAACAACTTAATTTGCCCATGTAGTCGATGGGGGATTTAGAGGCCTGTGAATTAAATGATTGGACTTCAATATCACTTTCCGAGTCAATAACTTATGTTACCATTTCAAAATCACTTCCTATTAACGTACTTTCACTTAAATCGGACATGTTTTATATGATTATTAATAAAGTCTTTTTTTAAAGTAAACAATGATTAGATGGAGATACGTTTATCCCTGCAATTCAGTCTGTCATCTTTAGTAACTGTCCTGTCAAACAAATAACTGTCAATACGTTATTGAGACGCATACTTTGGCTTTTACATACAAATAGCTATCCGTGGTAAGCTATAGACCCTCCCATCGATAGATATTGTGGGCCGGTAAGATTTCTAATTCTCTGCTAGATTATTGGGACGTTAAACTATCGATAGATATATGTTTTTTTATCTCCAGTGTGCCAAAACTGGTGATAGATAGATTATTGGGTTCGGCTGTAAGACCGTAGTGTTTCTGTTTTCTATCGTGGCTACTCAAAATTTGAGTTGCACTATTTGTGATGTTTACTTTGTTGCTTATTGTGTCCCTGTGAAGCCATCGAGCATGGGTCAAGTGCTTACTTGAGTAAGGAAATTGAGGATTTTAAGTTAATATTTTTTTCATTGTTGCCCAATAGAATAAAACATCGAAATATTTTCAATCTATTGCCGATAACAATGTCCCTAAAAACTGCGCGTTGCTCAAATGTGTGTCATTGTAGCCTTTATGGTGTCTTGTCATTTGGCCAAAAAATAATTTTCAATTTTTTATTTGACAAGCATCGATTGGCGAAAACATTATTTGTCATTTCATCAATATAATATAAGCAAAAGTTTGCCAAATAAGTCATAATATAAGAAAATAAATATCTGATAAACTTTTTTTTAATAACGTACCTATTATATGACAATTTTTTTTTTTTTTCATATTATTTAAGAACGTTTGGAATAGAAACGTAGAAACGTTTTACATAGGTAGGTATTGCATAATTATACAATGTCCTAAAAATGAAATTTAATTAAATTAATTAATAAATCAACATATAAGGTGCTATAAAAATATCTGCCACGGCTTTAATGAGAGGTAGTATTGTGTTTAAAGATAACAATAGTGAAGAAATTTCGTACCCCGGCACAGTTAAATCAATTTGAGAAAATAAAGTAGTTAAATAAACATTGACTCTACTCTGCATAACGTGGTTCACAAATTACGCGCGAAGTGCACTTCGTCAATGAAAACAACTGCTATCTCTTTCCATCTGTTCTGTGAATGAAAACTGAAATCAGCTGACTAGTTCGTCACTTGCAAATTTATACGTACAATTTTTTGTATGAAAAAAAATATGACACGTGATCAATAATTTATCTTTACTATTGTAATCTATAAACACAATACTATCTCCCATTGCAGCCGTGGCAGATATTTTTATTTAGAAAACTACTATCAACTATAAAAATAATTAAATGCCAGAAAACGAATTGAACTAATAGAAAAAAAAAATAGGCTATCCGAATTATATGAATTTTCCAAAACAATTTACTATTAAATGAAAAATGTATAAATGGTTCAATTTTAATGCGAAACAATTGTAAGAGAAACATTTGCTAAATAAATGTTAGTAAAGCGAGTGTTTATAAAATAAAACATTTGCGGAATAAGATGTTTGTGAAATAAATAGTATACGAATCGTTGGTTGTAAACAAAAAATTCGTGAAATGTGTTTTGGTGAAACATTAGTGAACCCAAAAATCTATGATTAATTTAAAGTAAATATTCTCCGTATTGAATATTCTATGAAATGATACTATGAGATTTTTTTTATGTGGAACGAAATTCTATAAAACTGTTATCTATGAAACAACGTACAACCCAAATAATCCTACGAGCAAAACATAATAATTTGTTGGAAAGATGTATTTATAAAGGCTGGTTCACTTACTTTAAATTAATCATAGATTTTTGTTACAAATAAAATTTAATATTTCGATAATCATATCATAGAAGAACGAATCAAATATCCTTTATCCTCATATTGTTTAGTTAGTTATTACAAGATTTTTTGTTTATCGATTGACAGTTTCTAAACGTTTTCATACCTTTGACAAAAAGCATACCCTTCATAAAAATTACAACACCGCGTTCACATAAACAATGCGGGTAAATTCTAGTCAAACAGCAATTTCAACGGTCACAGTTCTAACCTAACCTAACATAATTATTTGGTCGGAGTGCCCGTATCATAATTAGATGAATAAAACACTTTTTTTATTTGAATGTTATTGCATTTGTTTGGTGTCCAATACAGAACTTTGATAAGCAGAGTTGATTGATTGAACTGTTCTGCCGATCTATTCTGTAAAAAACTCACCGTGAAAACTTAGGTGAAGTGAGCTTGAGGCGAGCTGTCAAGTTCTGTCAATTCCTAGCAAACAGGTGGAATGACAGTCACTTCAAGCTCACTTCACCTAAGTTTTCACGGTGAGTTTTTTACAGAATAGAACGGCAGGTGTATGTATAAATAATCTACGTGAGCAACACACCAGGGCTTTTAACCCCATGGAAAAATACACCGAACAAACAATATTCGTTAAAAGATAATTATTTTCTACTCTTTGATAAAGTTAAATAAAAATATGTGATTATAAAATTCATTGAATTGTGTTTCATTCAAGTAAATAGTCGTTAAAACAATATTACTCAAAATAAAAATATACGGAACAAATATTATTTGAAAAATTTGCGGTGAAACGAAATTCTATGTTTCTGTCTGCGTAAAAAGGAACACCGATTATTTGCGACTCCATTACCCATTCAACAATGTTTACTTCTGCTGCGTTCTCATCCCTTTTACCAGTGTCTTCTTAATTTTCTTGTTTTCGGATACTTATGCATAATACTTTTGCGTTTTGGAACTTCCTTTATTATGGTACTACTTATCCAATCGATGTATGGGCTAGTTGGTGTAAAACCTCCAGCATCATAGAAAGGTTGGTGTGGTTTCAGAGAGCAAAATGCTTTCAATTGTTGGGAGCCGATAGAGTTGACGCCAACTACACCTGATTGGTGGAGCACCGGCCCCCCGGAATCTCCCGGACATAAACCAGACAACTTGCCACACGCTCGTGCTAGGCACATCCCTCTAAAGTTATCTAAAGATGATCCAGTGTTCTTCTCACAGTGCACGACTACAGCATCTAAATATTGTAAGAAAATCCCCATGGTGATATTAGCATCACTTGCGTCTTCAATCAATTCCGGATTTCCGGTTTCTAACTTGACGGTAATATTAGTTTTTCCGTAACCAATCAAAGTAACTTCCTGACCAACCATAGTTCGGTAATCCAATCCACTCACGCGCGCGTACTCCTTCAATGTTATTATTTCATGTCTAATTAAAGCTATGTCATTATATAAGACAAATCCCTTTTTGTAAGCAGGGTGTTTGACAGTATGTATCACTTTGCTAATGGTTCGCCTTTTCTGCGGACCATGTATTACAACAGGTCTGGATGTTACGCTTGTTTTATTTATTACAACAGACCCTGTTTCCGCAATACAGTGCGCAGCTGTAAGTGACCAAATAGGTGTTATAACAGCAGCCGTACACTGGTGTAATTGTTTGCGTACGTCGATAATACCGTCTTTCACAGCTATAATTTCATATTGCAGTCTTACGACATATTGGTATTTATCTTCGTCAGCATCGTGTCCTCCTATTATCCTTCTTACTTCTGAAGAGCTGGTAGGGACAAATTCAAATAAGCGAAAATATAAACAAAATGTATATAACAGCACAATACAACGCATGGTGAGCAAATTATTTGAAAATAAATAGTTTTATTGGACCAGAAGGTAATTTACGATTGGAAATTTCTCATGGATTGAAATTTCGAAATCAGTAATAAAACAATATTGCAGAACGAATTGCTGTAATACCATCTCGTTTTGTTCGTGGGGCAGTACATATTCGTAATATTATATCGAGCTGAGTGTTAGAACAGGCACTTCGTACGGTCAACCACGTCAACACGTCAAGTTTTTGTCGTTTTTCATATATCTAGACAAAGTGAAAAATGTTCTTCGTTAATTGATTTATTTGTTTATAGTTAATAAAATATTTTTATATGAAAATACAACATGAAAGGGTAGTAAATTATCAACAATAATATTATAAAGAGAAAAGTTTTGTATGAATAAATTTAAAAAATTACGGGACCGATTAACATAATACTTTCACCAGTAGAATGCTATATTAGCACTGAGTAACATAGGGTATAATTTTATAAAGATTTATCACGCTGGCGGAAGCTAGTCTATTAATAAAAATCAATTGCCGCATGTATGAAAGATCATCACTAGAGAACGGCTCCACCGTTTTTTTGTTGTTGTGTTTGGACAAGTTTGTATGAAAGAAAATTATGGAAAATCCACAGGAAAAATCGGAAAACCACCCGGGAAATGCCGGGCACGAATTTGTTCACTATAAATTGTTATCATATTGTATCTACTAGCCGCAGTAGATACAATATCACGTTCAAAAACGAGGTACTTATTTCAATTATCGAAATTCTTAAACATCGCAACATATCATTAAAACTATGTATAAAAAAATAAAATCCAAAAATCATTTATTTAAAAGAGCTGAGAATCAGCACTTTTTGAACTTTAAAATTACATAAGAACCCCAAAACGCCTGTGACCACTTCCTAGTGGTGCAACAAACCCCAGTAGCTCACCTGTCTGTTAACTTAGAATAACTCAAACATTTTATTGAGCATAGCCTTACCGTTTAGCTCATTCAGTTATCAATAAACCGGTTATTTATTTTTTATTTATTTTCAACTTGCACTAACAGTAGTCAGACACCAAACATACAAGTTATAGGCTAATAAGTGACAAACATGAAATTAAAACAACAAAATTAAATAGGATTAATAAAATAGAATTATACAAAATTATTTCGGAAATTAAATCATGAAATTAAACAAGGCAAACTAAATATAGGTACTCGCAATTATACTAAATTAAATAGAATAGGTTATATTTACCGTTGCACGTGTTATGTCATACGAACGCGTTCTGTCACGTTTTAAATATTATTGTATTCTAGGGGTGGTATTCTGGTATTCTTAAAATGTTTGTGTATTAAAATTATTATTTTTAAACATTTAATGCAGAATAAAATTCCATACATTATTCAATACTGTTATTACATATTTACAATTGCGCTATTTAATATTATGAGGGGCACCTCCAGATCCGAGAACGTAAAATGATGATAAATGTCGTAGGATGATTTAATTTTGATAATTCGAATTTTCGCGAAAACCCTAGGAATATTGCGAAAACACGGATATTTAGACAATGGTGAAAACATTTCTCAATTTTACTGGAAAAAGATTTTCACCGTTCTTGTCCAACTGCAGAGCAAATACTTCGTCTCATGTGGAGAAGGAACGGGCATTTATCACAACGCTTGCTCGGTGTGCGTGCAAACCCACGTTTTCTCACTAGGTTTTCCTAATACGTCATTCAGAGATGTCTAAGATTATATTATAGCTTTACTTAGAGAAAACCAAATTATAGAACTAGGTACATAATCTTTTAGAAGTTACATAATAATGTTCAGCTTTTATCAGAACAACTGACACTCGCGAGCAATTAATTCGATATTCAGTTATGTTTAAGATTAAGAAAACGTAATATTTATCTATATAATTATTGCATTATTTTATACTTGTTGTACAATTCTTTGAAGCTTCTTTCCCCTCCCATTTTTTATATACAAGTAGGTAAATATTAATATTATTATTTTAAGTCTGTTAGCATACCTATAATTATGTTAATACATATTATTTGAATAAATGAATTATATATTCGTTGTTAGAAACATATTAGTCGTATCGCTCTTATTTTGTATCTGTCTCGTTCTCTCAAAATAAAATGTTGGAACTAACCGCACGCGCTTTACTTTGCTCCCCAAAAATATATGAAGTTACGCGAGTAATCGTCTCACAACTCTTTCACTCGTATTTGTACCCGGTTGAAGGTAATAGGCTCACTCTCTATTACATTAGACTTAAACATACCTAGCGAAATATAGGAATAATCAGCTTATAATGTTACCACTGCTGGTATGCTACACAAGCATCCCCTCGGTGAGAATTTTTGATTCTAGGGCATGCCGGTTTCCTCTAGACGTTTTCCTTCACCATTTTGAGAACAGAGGTGATGAAATAGTAGCATACGTAAGGTAGGACGCCCGTATGGCTAGATGGAGCAACGATCTTCGCAGGGTGTTTGGTAGCAGCTGGATGAGAGTTGCCGAGAATAGACCTGGGGCCTTATTATGAAGTATTAATGCCATCATTATTCCACTGCGAAAAGAGGATGGTGCTATCGGCCTTGTATAGCTCCGTCTCTCAATCACACTGGAAAAATGGTGACATTAATACGTCATAATACGGCCTCTGAATGGCGTGTAATTGCAGAGAGCTATGTCCAGCAATGGACTGCTATAGACTGATAATGAGGATGATGAGCATAGGATATAGGTATGCTAGATTCATAGTTTCAACATTTATCTGTAATTCGTATGGTTTACATTATAAAGAACATAATGTTTTAGTTCTATACAAGGTGGGTAAAAAATCGTAGATCAAACGAAACAGGGCGATAGTTGGGGTTATTTGCAGTAAAAAATATCTTTGTAGGTTTTTTTTTTTACATTAAGTTTCTAAAGTACAAGTAGTTTTAATGTCTGTCTGTTAGTGCTGGCTAATCTCCAAAATTGCTGGACCATTAATGACGACACTTTCACTGAAAGATAGCTGACGTTATAAGGAGTAACTTAAACTTAGGCTACTTTTATTTTAGAAAAAGAATTAGGGCCACGCGGGCGATGCCGCGGGCTGCATCTAGTAATTATTAGAAAAGATATACATTTAAAGATCCCCACTTTTCCCTACTGATTTTGAATTACTGCAGTAACTTTCCACTTCATTCTCAAGGGTAAAAATGTAGTCCAGTCACTTGGGTTCCTCACCTCGAACGATTTACGGGAATTATGAAAATTGATTTTGACGTGCTCTTTACGAATACCCGCCAGCGCCGCCATAATGGAAAAATAGCCTTTTTGTCTCATTTTACGATGAAAATAGATGTAATTATTTAAATTAGAATAAAAAAACCTGTAATATATGGACTAGGTAACCTAATTGTATTAAATAAATACTAAGCTGAAATCAAGTTTTACCTAGATCCAAAAATAAAACAAATTTATTATTAGATGTTTATTGTAATATATGTACAGACATTCTCGTTTCTTCCACTTCCTCTTCGATTCAATATTTTATATTTTACGAACACCTACTTGTTTATTTTTTCCTTGTATATTTCTATATTACAGTAGGTGGCTATTTTAAAAATGGTTACTTCTTCTTGCTCGGTAGGAATAACGCAACGGCTGTGACGACTGAAAGAAAATGAATTTTATTATTCTTTGATATTTTTTCGTAAGTCTTTTAAACTAATCCACGTGTTCCAGTAACCTAGAGGTGCATTTCAATCATGAATCATCATCAAAAAATCAACAAAAAAAAAAAGAATCATGGTATATTGATACTTTTTATCCCGATAGTACCTTCCCGTAGGATAATTTCCGACCTCCACGCAGGCAAAGCCGCAGGACAAAGCTAGTTTTAAAATAATATCGATATAAGAAACTAAGGCATACTTACAAACCATACATCCAGAGATAGTAAAGAACGGGATGGCACAGCCCATTTCCAACATTATGGGGAAGGCAATATTGCCCGATAAGGTACCGATACGGCCTATCACCATTATGAAGGATATCGCCAGAGTCCTAGAAATAATATTGTTTATAATATTATGCAATTCATTAATTAAGGACGGATTTAAAGCGAGGGCCATAGACGAGTCACGAGCAAGTGAAGGATTCTAACGACTGAATCACGAGTGTAGGGAGTGATTCATGATGATTGAATCACGAGCATAGCGAGTGATTCAAGTGTTCGAATCTTGAGTGACGCGAGTGATTCATGACCCTCGATATAAATGGTATAAAATATGTTTATACCATTCCTTCTCTGAAAAGCTTATTTTATTCACTGAAAACAGTGAAAAGCACTTTGAATCACTGTTTTGGTGTTTGAATTTAGAACACACCAAAATACCTAAATCTCAATGCTATTCAACGTTTTTGCGAAAAACATTATGTGCATTTTAATTAATTAACCTTCCTTTTTTCTTCATTAAATGACTATTTTCGCTTAAATCTTTCTTTTTCTTGTAGTCATGGTATAGAGTATAGAATGCAACTCTTGAATAAAACGAATTTATATCGAGGGCCATGAATTACTCGCGTCGCTCAGGATTCTAACACTTGAATCATCATGAATACTCCATATGGTCGTGGTTCAGTGGTTAGAATCCTTCACTTGCTCGTGATTCATCTATGGTCCTCGCTTTAAATCCGTCCTTTTAATTGCATAATATACTATTTAACCATCCTCCTTACTTCTCATCCTAAATGAGAAGTCACAATCGGTTAAATTACAATAGTGCGGTGACAGCAAGCTCTTCTGCACTTGATAGGTTCTGACATTTTCATCAGGCGTACCACCGCAAACCGTTTAAAAACTTGAGCTCGATATTATAATAGTCTTGGACAAATTATAGTCTACTGCGTGTTCAGCTAGCCAGAGTTTCTTGCTAGTTCTTCCAATGTTTTTTTGTTTCTTTGTTATTGAAATTTGCACGCCATATCATGGCAGGATACGCTGAAATTAAATTTACTGTAATATCTATTGTAATAATTATATTATAGCAAATAAATATTTTTGATTTGAATTGAATGGTAAAATTCGTCATAATCATCAAGAGCATCATTTTATCACCGTCTGCCTGCCTTCTCAACTATGTTGGGGTCTACTTCCACTCTAACCGGATGCAGCTGAATACCAGTATTTTACATAGACCGACTGCCTATCTGACCCCCAAAACAATTACTGGGTACCACGTTACCCATTGGCAAGACTGGTTGTCAGACTTTAAGGCTTCTGACTACCCGTCACCACAGTCAAATATCTACGAATTACAGCCGGGACCAATTGCATAACGTGCTTTCCGAGATACGGGAAATGGCATCTAGAACATCATTTTGTAAGATGTAAAATTCAAAACTTGAATGGCTTATCTATGTCAAAATGTGTAAGACAGGTTAAGTAAAAAATTATATCTCAAACACAAATGTAAGGCTGTGTAACCGAGGCGATAGTAGCGCGAATATGCAACCGTCGCCAACGCGTTCATTTTGTCCGCCGAACTTTTTCAAATATTATGTCATATACTTGCATTAATAAAAATAAAAGTATTAAAATTAAAACCCAACTACGGCAAAAAAGTCAACTAAAAAGGTATAAACAAGTCATCTCAGACAGACAAATTAAAAATCCGGAGTCACACGTTTTAGGGGATAAATCGAATGGAATACGTGTGACTCCGTATTTTGGTTTAATAATATATTATATATATTTGAAATGTGCTAATTCAGCACTTTCATTTGATACCCAACATGACACCAAAAAAAATTATTTTTTAGTTAATGACTTTTTGTCCTCTAGAGGGCGCCATATTCAATTTAATGTGACGCCACATAGCCTTTAACTACATCGGACGACCGAGAGGCTTCCAACGATACCCCATTTGTCAAATCATGTTGAGTAGATTAGAAGTTATGAGGGAACAAATGAACAAATGAACATACATACATACATACTATACCGGTCAAAATCATAACCCTCCTTTTTGCTTCGCCGTAGTCGGGTAAAAAGAAAGCAGAAAGCGGTTATTCTTTTCGAAAACGTTTCTTAATTACAACTATTCTATATCTTGCAACCATATTGCCTGCAAAAGATTATAAAATCCGACAGTAATACCAATTTAAAATACTAGACTTCGATTCTTTAGTCGAAGCACGCACAAAATATTAATAACGCAATAAATTTTAATATTCAAACTGCAAAGTGAAATATATTTTATTTTCAATGACAACTTCCGTTTAACATCTGGTACATTAGATAAATAACCGATACTCAATACTTTTTATTAAAAATACATTATTAATTCCGATGTGGAAGTTTTTATGAAACGTGTTTTTATGAAATTGTTTTTTAACGTTTTGTTTACAGAATTTATAGTTTGATCTTGAATATTTATGTCGCTATTTACAAAAACTATGGAAATGAATGGGATATTAATTAAATTTATAGCTTATAGATCAATTATTTATCTCGTCCGTAGAAACGATTGAAATAAAATAGTGCATTATTTGGTTAAATAACAACAGCCGAAGCTACGCATGCCAAGGTTGGTCCATGGATGGGTCCGTTACATATCGAGACTCTTCAGTACCTCGGAAAGCATGTTAAACCTTTGATCCCGGCTGTCATTTGGAGATCTTTGGCAGTCATTACGCGTAGTCAGAAGCTCGAAAGTCTCACAACCAGTCTTACTAAGGGCATTATAACCCAGTGACTGGGTTGTGGAGGTGAGGCAGTCGCTCCATGTAAAATAGTGGTATTCAGCTGCATCCGGTTAGACTGGAAACTAACCGCGTCATAGTTAGGAAAAGGCTAAGCAGATGATGATTTGTTGAACAATAACTTCACACAGTGGTACAAAACGTTGAATTGCAAGCTAATATAACACTCTAACAGAGCAAACCCTAAAAATGAAAAGCCCAACAGAAATAATGTAGCAAACATCTGCAATAATTTAAAATATTAAACTGAAATTAACGCCCAAATTATCTTCATCATCGAAACATAACAATCCATCGTAAATAAACACAATAAATTAAACAAATTCAACAATAAATTACTTAAGATCTTAATTAAAATGGGCCCGTTAACTTTGCTAAAATTAATTTCGAGTTTAAAGATAATCTTAATTTTCTATCACAACAGTATGGGACCGTTTTGCTAAACAAGAAGAGAACAGATGGTATCTGGTCCATATTGTGCCTATTTTGAGCCAGTTGAGGCCTATTGAATTCCCTCGACCCTCGGAACAATGGACCAATAGATATCTGAGGCTATTGTCTATTATTTAATACTTGCAAGATTGACAATAGGGCTGAAATAGACTTGTTTACGTCTTTTGTGTGCGGTAAGTGTGTGTTTCGAAGTTGGTTTTATAAAAAAATACCTTGGGTCTTACTATAAAAACTTAGAAACTTGTTCAACGTGTGTCTAATGCCAGTTTTACGTCAAACTCCATTTAAAAATGTCGTGTTTATAAGGTGTTTAGCCTAAATAACTCATAAACACGCTTTTGTGGTAGTGAGGCTTGTATCTAATTATCTGATTTTGTTAACAAGTGGTTTTATGGGTTATTGATCCAGACCCAGATAACATAACGTAACGTCACGCCTGTGTTCCCCGAAGGGTTGGGCAGAGGTGTGTATAGCACACTCACATTTCGCCGGTTATATGTTAAGTCCCATGTTACAGTGGGTGGGCGAGCCTCTTACCATGAACCCGGCACAAATCTAGACTCCGGGCTGCTAATGATAAATTCCAGGTGGAAGAACCGAATTATATGTTATTGATGTTGCTACTCCAGATGTTACTACTCTCCCGGGTCGACGGCGCGTTGTGTTCCACGCGCGCCTCAAAGAGATGTCAGCACCAATGGCGGGGCCCACCAGGGCCGATGCCTGCCGGGGTTGCGGGAAAGTCCGAAAGGGATACCGTGGCCCCTGGCAACACAGGCAACGGAAGGAACACGGGTGGGTTTTAGTCAGTAAGAGTCTGACACGCCCTCCCGCTCCGCCCAGAGCGGGAGAAGTTATTTGATGATTTCCCACCCAAAAAAAAAAATAAAAAAAAATGATGTTACTACTCTATCACTGAGTTTACTACTGATAAACGGAGGTATGACGATTCCGACTTGCTAATTAAACACTTATGATTTTATTTATTAACTGTGAATGTGTTTATTTTTGTATGACCTGTTCACCTAACAGACATATTTTAAATTGAATAATTTTTTAATGTAATCTATTGACTTGCCACCTTAATTGTAATTGCTTGTTTATGTTAATTTTGTACGCAATATATTGGCAAAACATAGTGCACATATTTTAGAGAAATGATACTATCTGTAACCGTAACTATGTTTAACAAAATAAATTATTGATTGATTGAATTTTACCGTCTGGGAATTGAGCTCAAAACCTTATGGTCAGCAGTAACGCTTGGGACCACAAGACCAACGCGGCAATCACAATCACAAGAACTCTTCAACAACCAACCTTGTAGTAGTGGGAAACATTTCAACAGTCATGGCTTGGTTCAAACTCAGCATTGACTGTGCAATTGACACAGTTACTGAGAACAGAGCCACAACTAAAGTCTTGCTGTTAGCCCAGCGAAGGCCTAAGGAACTGGCCACGGAGATCAAGCCGGCTGCAATTAGGAGGGGCTTCTTGCCAACCCTGGTGACCAGCATAGCGGTGATGAAATAGGGGATCACGCAGACGACGCCAATGATGATGCTGTTAATGTAGGTCTCATGGCCGGAGATTGTCTGAAAAAAGGATATTTGGTTAAAATGTTGAAAAGAGGATTGATTTATATGTTTTATAGAGGAGGTGTGGGGACATTGGTTAATTATAATATAGGTACTGGGTGGTTTTTTTTTTTTTTTTTTTCAGATTTTTTCTGGGTTGAGGAGCTCGTGGCTAAAGTAATAACAGCCGCACGGGTCGATCCATCAGGTTAAGCTGCGCTTGCCGGGGTTGGTCTGTGGATGGGTGACCATCTTTACATACCGAGACTCCTCCGTGCTTCGGAAGGCACGTTAAGCCGTTGGTCCCGGCTGTCATTCGTGGATCTTTGACAGTCGTTACGAGTCGTCAGAAGCCCGAAAGTCTGACAACCAGTCTTACCAAGGGGTATCGTATTACCCAGTTACTGGGTTGTGGAGGACAGATAGGCTAGGCAGAATGAATGTACTGGGTGGATTTTTGAGACGGGGCAGTAAGGGCAGGTGCCTTAACCGTTTCAGTTACAAGAAAACGATCTTAAGAGACTGTCCTTAACTTTTTGAAACATTTTGATCTGCATTCACAGATTTTGAAAAAAAAATACAAGATAAAATGGGCAGTTTTCACTTTTCACAAAAACTTTCTTTGGTGCCAATCGATCCTGTTTCAAGAAAATCTTTTGGACCAACTGAGGTCTGAGTGCTAGAAAAGTCAGAAATCACAAAAAACTTTTTCCATACTTTTGGTGCCGGTTAGACTGGACGCCGACAAGAACATAGTTGGGAAAAGGCTAGGCAGATTTTGGTGTGATCAAATGAATCGATAGCTATTCTACTCTCTCAGTGATCGTTGTTTTTTACCATATAAATCTATACATATAATAAAGCTGAACAGAGTCGAAAGTCTGTACATGGAAGATATTCGAAAAAAAGTTGAACACGTTCCAACAGTTTTTAGAATTTTTGCCTGTTTGTTTTTTTGTCTGTTTATCTGTTTATCTGTAAGTCTGTTGTTTTGATCGCGGAACACGTGAAAACGGCTGAATCGATTTTGATGGAATTTGTTGATGACATAGGATAGTTTTTATCGACATACAACGCGGGTGAAACCGCGGGTGGAAGTTAGTCATTATCTAAATGTCAAAACTATTTTTATTTTTTTCAATAACTTAATAATAATTGATTCCTTGGAAGCGACCGTAATTCTTTCGAACCTAAGTAATTTTAAAGGCGAATGTAGCAAAGCCCTATTATTCTTTAATCATTCTGAAAGGTACGAAAATAACCCTTTTTCCTTCACCCCATTGTTCTAACTCTTGTACAATGAAGAAATGTGCTCCAAAAAGTCACCCTAAAAAAAAAAGACCGTTCACAAGGAATTTGGAAATTATAGTATAATTCTGGCTATGTTTTCTCTCGGTAAGAAATATTATGCTCAAACATTAAAAGTTGCTAATAGGATTTATGTGACGGACATTTCTTACTTGGAATTTTTAGATTTATTATTAGCACTAATACGGGATATTTATCATGTTTCAATATTATAAGAGCACTGAGGAGCTCGTGGCTAAGTAATAACGTCGTCGTTTCGTTGACGGTCGATCCATCAGGTTAAGCTGCGCTTGCCGGGGTTGGTCCGTCAATGGGTGACCATGTTGTGTCTTATCAGAATGAATTAATGAATAAATATTATAAGAACACTAGAGGTGGAGGTCGGAAGTTATCCCACCGGAACTTAATTAATACCAGGATAAAAAATATCCTATGTCTAATCCAGGTCATGGTCTCTTCGTGTGCCAAATTACATCGAAATCCGTTCAGCCGTTTGGACGTGAAAAGGTAACAGACATTAAGAGTTACTTTCGGGTTTTTAATACGTAATGATTTTGATTTCCATTTACAGCGAAAATAATGGTAGTTTAAAAAAAATAAAAAACAAAGTCGCTGCTTTATAGTTAGTTTAGTTAGTGTGCCAAGTTTAATGATCTAATTTGAAGTATTTTTTAATAGCAGCAGTTTATTGTTCGGTTTGGAGGTAACTTTGGTTTTTTTTTCTATCGAGAAAATTTTATGAAATCGTGTTTTCGGCTAACATCGTCCATAATATTAATCCTCAACTTTAACATATATTTATTTCAAAATTAATCCTGCATTAGTTTCGATATAACGGCGGATCTTGCTAAGCAATAAGCCCTTAAGCAGTTTAATTTATTATTGTATCGTCGTTTCCACCTTGTAAATATTGTACAAAAGTTAAATAGATTATCATGTTGAAATAAGCCTGTTACTAGGCAAGCCTGTATCTGAGGACACTAATAAGCACAATATAACAAAACAAAAATATTTTTTGTTATTCTGTTTAGGATTTCTACCATTTACAATCACAAATCTGACATAATGAAGCACCAAATGTCAGTATCCCAAACGGTTCCGCACGGGGACCTAACCCAACGATAATTTATTGTTAAACAGTCTTCTATTCGAAAGACAACCCATTACTTATTGCTAGGCACGCGTAAACCTTGAATTGTTTGCTTTGCGAGTCAATTCATGTTCAAACTAAAATATGATAATATCAGAATCAATATTCCTTGTTACAATCATATTTACTATAACTGTAGTAAGTTGAATAATGGTTATGCGAACCATGAACGATTTCACTCATGACTGTGAATGTTCGTTCCTTTGTAGTCCATTCGCGTGCTTAATAACTTGAATAGATAGTACCTAAGTTATAAATAGTAAATGTTATTACTGGATCGTGTTTTTGAATAATCAGAGTAAATTAAATATAGAATTGGGTCAAGGCTTCGTCCTAGTATTTGTCCTGCAGACGAGAGATGTAAATCTGATTTACAATTTTTGAGAGTTTCATTTTGGTTGGCGGAAGTCCATTATAAAATACAATAGATGTAGATATTATGTATTTAATAACGAAGAGAATCCTAGAGTCATAAAAAACCCTTTAAGATATCGACACATGTTTCATGTCTCAACGAAGCATCCTCAGGATGACGAATGACTTCTCGCGAACCCAAACACGACGTGTTGCCACGGCGGGCGGTGTGGCTCACTCGGCGTCCAACACTTGGCACGTCCTGTTCGTGTTCGCGACAAGTTAATCACCATCCTGAGGATGCCTCATGAAACATGTGTCGATTTCTTACAGGGTTTTTTATGACTCATTAGGATTAGTTAAGCGACGGAATAGTTACTAAATATATCTACGTCTATTGATTTTTTTTTGGTTGGTTTTCGTGGCTAGAATTACTGTACGAATCATTTTCTTTAATAGATACTAATTTAGCTTTCAACAAAAATAACTTTCAGTTAAGTAAGAAGCCAACAAACAGACTGACAAAAATTAAATGACTGAACAAAACTTTGTTCTTACAACCGCGTCAATCTTCTATAACAATGATTTCATCAATGCACGTCCAGTCAGTAGAAACGGGACACCAAAAGTCACAGATTTAACAATGAAATATCTCCTGTCAGCCTTTCAACCGAATACGGCCTTCACGAATGTCACGAACACCTCAGTTAGAGAACACGAATCGACATTTCTGGGAATGGGCAACAATACATGTATCGAATACACAACGCATGAATGAGTCTTCCAACTTATAACTCTACAATTTAGTACTAATCAAATAAAATCTCACATCTATGTCTTCCATTTAGTAAGCGAAGCGCCATCTTAGTGCTCCGTAACGTGTAACAATCGTCCCTACTCAATTATCGCAGGTGATAGGTCTCGTCCCAGGGGCCTAAGATTGCGCAAACATTGGCAAATTCACGCCTAATACACGAACTGGGTAGATTTGCTGAGTTTATGCATCCTAGGAGACTATGATTCATTGGTTATCGATGCGTCTGCTTGCTTGATGTTTTGGCTACGAACTGACTACACTTAGGTTGGAGTATATTATATTACTTAATAGTGGAGTAAGAAAGAGACAATAACGATTTAGAGATGTCAAACTTGTCAAATGTTCAAAATAAAGCTTAGGGCATATTACGGCCGCATCGCATCGGGTCGCAGAGCATTCCATTCTAATACAAATCATAAAAAATATTCATAATGAAATACATTATAAGTTGAACGATTTGTGCCTAAAGGCTCGTACACACTGGCACGATATCGTGGGCGCGACAAGGGTAGCGCTGCCTGTCGCGCCATGAAAAGTACATCATTTTGAAAAACGGAAAAATACCGGTGCCCTAGTTTTGGATTTACTTTTATAAAACGTAATAATACATGCAGGTTAAAAATATGAAATGTTGTCAATTGACGTTTGAAGTGACAGCCACCAACTAGTGATTAATTAACATTGTATTTCTCGAAATTCTTGACCTAATTTTCATGTTACGCGTAGTTTAAATGGTAATTTACTTGGAATAATAAAGTCTTTTGATCGTATTGGTTTCAAAAATAGGTCGTTACCATGACCGTAGTACGATCATAGACAACGGATTTGTATTATAAATTCATGAAGTTCAACCAAGGTGGAAAGAATAATAATTATTCCTGCTGGACGAAAAGCATCTATAAATGCATAGGTATATAATTCTTCTGTGCGTGTGTACGTCACTGAACTGCTAAACGACTGAACCGATTTTTATGAATTTTGTTGTGTATTTGAGTGGATCCCTGAATGGTTCCGTACAAGACTGACAACCGTGCATACACACGGCGAATAACCGTCGTTTTAAAAACGGCCGTGCATACGGCCTTAGGATACTTACTGGAACACAAACTTCTTGTATATATGAAGAGTTGTGAATAACTGGTTTCAAGCTGGACGTGTAAGTGTCTAAAACTGAGCACAGATCCTGTCCTTCTGTCAGTGGGTTATGCTCCACTATAGCTGATACTTGAGGGAACCAGAGCCTTAAGACGTTGTACCTGGAATAACAAATGAAGGTTTCATTAATTATTTATTCAGTAGTGTCATTGTCCACGATATAAATGGTTCTCTTTTGTTATAATTTATTATAATCCTCTGTAGTGTAATTTCAAATTTTAAAGTATCAAGTAATGCTTATAATCTTGAATTGTACTAAGTTGTCTGAAATAAAAAGTTATGTTGTGTTATTAGGGCAATAACTTAACATAACGTTTTATTTCACGGAACGATGGCCTCAATTTTGAAGGAAGGAATGTATCTACGTGGGTTTTTTGCCAAGCAGTACACGTAAATACAGATCATGCTCATAATGTATGCTACCTACAGGTTTTGTTTCTTAATAACAGTTGAAATTAAGTTATTTACTTAAACTTTGGTTTCCTAAGACCCGGCGCTCACTTGACGAGGCGCAGCGCAGCGCGGTTGTCATTGCCAAACAAATATCGACCATGCTGCTCTTGAAATAAAGTTGAAAATAAATAAACTTCAATTAGTTCGAGAGCTAATCTAAGCGGAAAAAGGTGCATGTTCAAGTTATTTATTTTCGAGTTTATTTTTAGACCCGCAATGTCGATATTTGTATGGTAGTTAGACAACCGCGCTGTGCTGCACCTCGCCAGATGGAGAGCGGTGATCGGTTACACATAACGGCTGTCCAAATACAAAGAGTTTTTTGACACCGAGCTTTTTATACACACAAACACGTTTTTATAACCCTTGTTTGAAGTAGTAAACAATTAAATTGTAATGTAGGGAAATATATGGGTGTTTTCTCGTGGACCTACTTTTTTGTCCTACCAGTAGGTCCACGAGGGTATGTTGTTCCTGTTGGTCCTACCAAAGTGTTGAAACCAAAATATACCAGAATTGGTATTAATGGGGAGGCAGTATACGTGATGGATATACGATTGGATAAT
Organism: Eupsilia transversa; assembly: GCA_914767815.1. Classification (NCBI taxonomy): domain Eukaryota; kingdom Metazoa; phylum Arthropoda; class Insecta; order Lepidoptera; family Noctuidae; genus Eupsilia; species Eupsilia transversa. The sequence continues at coordinate 2,937,865 of OU611889.1, forward strand.
TTTGGCTCGATATAATAAATTCGCAAAGTTACATCTATCGAGTAATTTTCCCCTCTATTTCACTACTTTTTTATGTTAATAAGGGCGGATTCGACCAACAGGAATAAATTTTATCCGCGGAATAAGCCTTCTCTTCAGAATAAATTTTAATTTTTTGACAGTTTCTCCATACGAAAACTGTCTGAAGTAAATCTTAATCTGCGGATAAAATTGATTCCTGTTTGGTCGAAACCACCCTAAAGCCGCGATTCCATTAGGCAAGTTTTGCATGCAAGTATGACGTCACATTTGCGTACAAGTTGCTTGCATTGGAAACATGTTTTTGAGATATGTAATGTTATGTATACACAAGTTGAAGCTTGTATGCAAGTTTGTTCAAGTTGTATGCAATTTGCAACTTGCATACAAGTAACTTGCCTAATGGAATCGCGCCTTAAGACTGGAGCGTTTATTCGCGAGAGCAATATTATGAAAATAACAACGAAAAACACATTGACAAAGTGCAAAGTGAGGTTATTTTCTTTACTCTTTACACATAGAGAAAACGCCAGAGCTTGGTGCGCTCTGCAAAAATACTGGTAAAAATGTCAAATACTGGTAAAAATAACAGATTTTCATGACGGCTGTTAAAATATGACAGAACCGGTTTTTAGAAAACCGTAGCTTAACACTAGAATGAAGTTGTTTACTAACACTGAGTTTTGTTGTTTGAACTAAATAAATGATACTATTATGATAAAGATCCTTTTAATATGAAACTTAGATGCAAAACTGACATAAAAATTGCGTTAGGGTAGCACATTCGTAGCACATTATCCGCAAACAATCAATAGTCATTCAATCGTTATCGATTGAATGACTATTAAGTAAGACTAAGATTGAATGACTATTAAGTAAGACTAAGACTACTAAGTATTATTTATGCAGTTGCAAATAGAATGAAAATCGATTGAATTTGATTGAAATCGATTGAATGACTATTAAGTAAGACTAAGACTACTAAGTATTATTTATGCAGTTGCAAATAGAGGCTATTACGGTTAAAAGACTTCTTATTCAGAAATTCTTCAATTTTCTAGCTTACCAAACTAATAATGAAATAGAGAATAAAATAAAAATAAAACTGACTTCGAAATATAAGTCATCAGCTGTCCGTACAGTCTAGCTCATTGTTTTACCACTATTGACCACAATTCCCAGTGAATGGAAACGTCATTAAGGTTGAAAGTATCAACTGTCACATAGACAAATAGACCTTGTCGTTTTACGAAATGCAAGTGACTTTCAACCTTAGGTTGATAAACCAAAATTACGAGTTTTACTATACATACAAAACATTTCCTGCTTATAGAATTCTAAACTATACAAAACATTTTCTGCTAACCTCTCAGGCAACGCAAACCATACGCTGTTGCCACTTAGTAATTTCGAACTAGAACGCTGGCAACCGGGGGTTGCCACCTGACTCATGCGGATTTGCTTCCTATTGTAACTTTCTTACGGACTAATATCGTCTGTGGGTATTTTTGCTCTATAGCCTGACGGATATTCTCGTCGACAAAACATTCAAAATTGAAAAATATCGGAACGCGACCGTAAAAAAAAAGTTGAAAGTGACGCATAGAGAGACGTCAAAAGTTCATTGAAAAGTGACGGTTTACGAGTGTCTATCTGCATAATAAATACAAAAAAAAGTGTTTTTCGACGGGAAGTGCGTGTTTAGTGATATATAAGTAGTTATTACACCGTTGTAGATAATTTTTTCACTAAATATCGTCATAATTAACTTATTTTTGGACCAACAAAGATTTTGTAAACAACGCGTTAGTGAAGATAGTGAAAGTGGTTATATTTTGAGTTTTTCCGTGTGTAATCACCGGTAAGTGGTTTTTAATCAATTATAATTACATAAACTAATATGGAACACAAACTTTGTGATATAAAACATGTTACAAAGTTATTTTTGGACCAAAAAAAGTTACGTAAAAAACCGTTAGTACATTACGTCACAATCGTAATTTTTTCTGAATTTTATTTTCTGTTATTTTCTGTTGGAAACGCTGTTATTAGATAACACATCTATTCATAATGTACCCTGCAAAATTTCGTGTAAATTGATACAGTAGTTTTATGAGAAATCGATATAACACTAGACCATACCTAGTTCTGATAACATATTTGTTTATAAATATAGCTCTCGTCACACGAGTATTGTTTACATTTTATAGTATGGTCTGTTTATTCAAGAGTCCATAAAAATTTACAACAAGGGTCTAGAGGCAATAAAAACTGTAGTGGAGTGTTTCTTATCAGCGCGCGGCGACGGCCGCCCGCCGCGCGGGGAGCGCCGTGCTTTGAGGGTAAAAGTCACAATAATAGCGACGCTTGAGTATTGCTTCACCGGTATAATTCTATAATATTAGTAAGACTATAACCCGATTTTTATAACTGTGCGCCTCTTAACGTCAAAGTATAATAGTTTATTTGGTTTAATAAATAACAATAACAACTAAATGAATAATATGACAGAACTGTGGAGACTCCACGATTTGTGTCAACCGTAATAAGAGGCGTCGGACACTGAGGAGGTAAACGGGCGGGTGAATTCAATACTATAAACCTACGACTTTGACAGCTCCAAGAGCACAGTTAGGTATAAAAATCGAGTTATACTATCAAGTATAGAATCAAAATCTCCTAACTTAACAGACTGTTGCGCTGCTGGGAAAGTTGTCGCGCCAGTTGTTCTTCCCAGCTAAATCACTATAAAGCGGTCGTTTTGGGGGACCGTCTTATGTAATTATGACGTTCAAAAAGTGCTGATTCTCAGCCTAGTTTGAATAAATGACTTTTGATTTTGACTTACATAGCCATAATAATGAAATTAGTAAAGCACGTCATAGCCAGATGCACCACCAATGGTTTCTGGAACATCGGCTTAACATTATAGAGACCTTCCACAATCTGGTGCCGAATGTTCGTCTGTACGTGGTGTTCAGGTGACTCGTCTATAGAGTGCTTATTCTTGTCCTTCCAAATGTTGTAGAACTGAAATAGAAAAAGGTTATATTATTTAAGGTTAAGGTTTTATAATTATTATTTTCTGTGAATAAACTTTTTTTTTTTTTGCGTTTATCTGTTGTTGTGGCCTTTCATGACAGATCTGCTGAATTCTACTTAGTTATGAGTAATCAATTTCTACATAACATAATCGAAATCCTTCCAACCGTCAATGTAAATAATTAACACTACTATTTTACAAATCATCTAAATTGACAAAAAGCCATTCTATATTTCAACATTCACGCCTCCCCCTTAAGACCTAGGCCAAATATTTTTTGATATTCGGATAGCTCATGACCTAAAGAGGTGCTATAAAGAATATGAATATAACATTTCAACTAATTAAAAAGTTATGAAAAAACCTGAGAAATTTCGCGGGTATTCAGGTGTCATTATTAATAGCTGGGAATTCATTTTCTATTAATCTGTTCCGATTTTAATTAAATAATTAAGGTTAAAAAATTGAAGTGGTTTTTTTTGACGCAAAATTGTTTTCTTTAGGTATTCCAAAGTAACCTTTTGAGGTTTCACTTAGCGTTAAATACAAGGTTCATTTTAATGCAAGCAACTTACAAAATAATAAACCCATCTTTAATTCCTTCATACAGCTACAGCAGCATACATTAATATGTAAGTTGTTCACTACTTACTTACGTTTTTACATCCAAAACTGTATTACTCAAAGTGAATCGTTAATCACAATCAAGCTTTCAAAGAAAACTTCCATAACCCCGTCGGTAACTGTGTTAACTCGCAAAAAAACTAGGACGGCCACATCATGACATAGCAACGATACAAAATCAGGAAATATCGTCATAATAAGTAGAGTTTCCACATATATTTATCGATGCTATAACTCAAGTTGATGATGCGAGCGAATGGCGGAATAATTTTTACAAATGGATACAATATTACAGGCAACTCACGACATAGACTTGTACAGAAGTTTCAATTCAGAGTAGGTACAGTCGAACGCACGTTGATAGTAACTCTTTGGTCTTGAGCTGGCCTACCTAATTTCACTATATAAATACCTATGAACTTTGAAATCGAATTTAATTTGCCGTAGGTAGTTTTTTTTTGTTTATTTTTCATATTCTTTATGGCATCTCTTTAGGTCATGAGATATCTGAATATCAAAAAATATTTGGCCTGGGTCTTAAGGGGGAGGCGTGAAAATTGATTCGCTGTTATAGATACTGATAATCTATATTAAAATTTAGAAAGGCAAATAACAAACATAACATAAAATCACGCCTGTATTTCCCGAAGGGTTAGGCAGCGGTGTACCTATAGTACACCCCACATTTTCAGATAAATAATAATATGTGGGTTAATTTTCAGATATTATTGGGATTGAGTCTTCTTGAAGTTCCATTACGTCGAGTCGTAATAGGCATTACGTTATAATCGCAAGATATTTCCGCCGTAATATTTACTATTAATACGAGGTTTCCGTAGTAAACTGATTTTTCCTTGCAACTGTCCATTTAGTTGATGATGTTATCTTTCTTTCCAAGAAGGAAAAAACGATGAAAGACGCAGAAAAAATGTAAACTGTCTTTAAACTACCTTACAATTTGGGCGTAGCCTGAAATAAATGCTATAATTAAATAATAAATAAACTGATATTGTAAACTATCAATTTAAAGACTTAAATTGTCGGCGGATATTGGAAGGTTCATGTTTGGATTTGGTTGTTCACAAATTAAATCGATACGAATAATAAAATAAAGCTGAAAAGATTGTTTGTTAATGACGGACGAATGAAGACGGAGATAGGGGATTTACCATCACGCTACGACCCTCAGGAGCCGAGCAACAAGAAAAAAACGCTAAGCGTAAACAAAGTAACAGCGCGGGTGGATGAGAGAGATTTATAAAAATGTGGCTGTTATTTTAGTAATTAATCAATATTTCAAAATATTTTATTACAATACGACTTCTATCACTCTATGAATCAATCACTTATCTTTCACAATAAAACTAAATACAAAGTGCTATCTTTTTAATAATCCAAAGTAACATAACTTTTCAATTTCAATGAAATCAAAAAGCAATCTTCACACTCTTTATAAAGCACCTTTTGAATGAAAAGTTCTCACAGAATAATGTACCTACTTCAATTTGCAATAAACAACAATTTTGCAATATTCAAAAGGCAATCAATTTCAATTCTTGACTTCAGACTAGGGTTGTAAATTTAAATGTCATAGCTGACAGCTCAACGTTAGACCGTAGAATTGTCGAAGATAAGTCTGCGCGCAGCAGAAATCGGAACTAATAGTATGCCGCCGTCTTGAAGTATATGTAAGATTAAATTAAGTATAGAATTATTTAGTTAATTAATTAATATTAATATAAGATGAATTATTCATATATAGAATTAATATTATAATAATTATAGAATTAAGGACGCCAGCTCCACTAGTCGCGCGCAGACTTATCTTGCGCACACTCGTTAAACTCAATATAAAATATCTTGTAGACTTCGAGAGCAAGCGACTTCATTTGCATACAAACTTAAAAGTTTCGAGTCTTTTTAGTGCATCCCTTAGGACATTCATTTTTATACTTTTATAAGGTTTTAGCGGTAAAATACTGATATTCAGCTGCATCTGGTTAGACTGGAAGCCCTAGGCCAGGCCCGAAGGTAAGGCAGAGGATTATGGGTTTTAGTTGTTCAGGCATTGCGTGTCTAAAATAATGGATGACAACACATCCTGAGGATGCCTCGTAGAGAGGTGAAACACGTGGCGATTCCTTACAGGGTAAAAAACCCTAACCACCCCTTAAACCACCTTATCTAAACCTATTCCTATTTAGTAACCTATTCCGCTTAGCAATAGTTAAGCGTAATAGGCTACTAATTAAATCTAGGTACATCTATTGAATTTTATAATGGATTTCCGCCAAGTCACGCCTGAATCAATTAACTATTGCGTTGTCTGTCAGTCTGCAAGTCTCGTTATTTTTTTGAATAGCTAAAGAAGATAAATAATATTGAAAATAATACGTAACATAATATATTATGGTCTGAATAATATTGTAGACATACAATTAAATAATGCAATTTCTCATTATTTTGAATGAAAATAAATTCACTCTTGGTAGAGTGACGATTAGAAGTTGACGTCTAGCAATAATATGTAAAATAAAAACCTTATTTTAGAAATTGAAATATACTAACGTCCACTAAATCTTATTATCAAAGCCTCTTTGATATTGAAATGGTTTAAGCAACTCTTAAAAACAACGATTTAAAATTAACATTTTGAAATTAAAGTATTTTAGGGCTAAAATGTTATTTTTAATTAATTAATTTATACGTGTTTTGAAAGACTTGAATACTTCAATTACATTCGGAGTATTTAGGTACCTATTGCATTGCACAACGATCTTGGAGTTAATTAAAAAGGGTCTATTGACATTTTCTATCTACTTAATGAATTTATTGTGACCCGACCTTATAAAAAAATAAATACAAAAGCTATTCATTCAACGATTTATGTCTAACTAGCTTTTGCCAGCGGCTTCGTCCGCGTGTATGTCGGAAATTATCCCACGGGAACGTATAAAGAAAGAAAAATGGGTTTATTGGCATTACAGCAGAAAAATACACCTTAAAACCAACCGATTTCCAAAAACAACACTACAAAGTGAAAAATAACTTCTATGGATGATGTTGATGAGGCACTGGACAGGTCCACTCAATATGTGTGGTTCTTTCCTCAAAAGACCATTTCAGACACGAATCTACATATTCTTCACATGATCTGACCAAGATTATGTCTGGACTTTAAAAGAGACTGTGACCTCTGAGTTTGTTTCGGCCTTTCTTCTCAGAGTAGTCAGATAGGAAACGCCGACCTCATCTAGTTTTAAAACATAATTATGATTGACGTGTAAAAGTGTTTGTATGAACCTACTTACAGAAAATAAATCATTTATCATTTATCATTTATCACTAAGAAAAATATCGTGACAAGCATACAGTTAAACTCAAAAGCCCAGTAACTGTAAAAAAACACTGAGGAAAACACTTAAACAGAAAGAATTCTAATTGCCAATTAAAAACTCTTACCGGATAAGTCTCGGCTGGTTTCCCCGTATTCTCCACATATATTTTAATAAGAATATCTCTCGCCTCGTCATACTTTAACTGCGTCAGCAAATATTTCGGGCTCTCCGGCAGACAGAACACGTACATCAAAAAGGCTCCCAAGGCCCATAATGACATGATGTAAAGATAAAAATTCCATGTGTTGAGCACTGGAAGGTTAAAACAAAATGGCTGCATTAAGGCGCAGTTCCATTGCCGCCCACGGCTACGCTACTTGCGAACGCCTGGTTGGCAAACAAAATGAACCCGCGCAGCTAAGGGGTACAACACACATGTTCGGGTCGGCACCATCGATTTAACAGTATTTGTTGAACAATAAACCTGACTCACAGCAATTATTTACTACAAATGTTTGACCTTCATTCGGCTTGTGCCAATCGGGAAACTTCGTTCTGCATCTATCCGCGCTTAATGTTCAGGTCAGCTCCGTACAGTTTGAGGTAAGCTGAGCGGCTTTATCCCGAAGATTATATACCTATCTATATATATTCGCGATTTTACCGCCTGGCTGTGCTGAATTATGCCCAGCCGAATACCTTTGTGTGTCTGTATAGCACCTCTAACGCACGCTAAGGGTGCCTTTCCACCAGAGATGTGCTAGGTATGCTACGTTGCTATGGATGCGTTTGATATCCACCAATCATATTCATTGGTCCCAAATTGGTCCACATAAATAATACCATCACAGTATCATTGATGGATATCAACGCATCATCATAGCACATCTCTGTTGGAAAGGCACGGCCCTTTTCTGATTTGTCGGTACAGCAGCGGTGCGACATCTGCATGCTCGATATACGCAGTACCGAAAGCTTACCGAGCGCTTACCGAGCGCCTATATTATTTCAATTGAGCCTTTCTGATTATCTCGGTATGTGCGGGAGTGCGACATATCGATCGCACCGCTGCTGTACCGACAAATCAGAAAAGGGCCTAACTCTCCGTCCACATACGCACCAGTGAGATTACGCCTTAACTTAAAACGTAAAAAGTCAAGAGAAATGCCGACACAATTACGGTTTCAAAAAGATTGAGCGAAATCCCTTTTTTTGAGTTCAGCCCTTTGTTGTTGGGATTTATTGTCGGAGGTCTAAGCAAACACGCCTAGTAACTTAACCTGGAGTATGTTATGTTGGTACTTTTAGTGCCGTGTGGTCGATGAGGGATAGAACTTCTATTTCTTTGTGTGATTGTAGGGCGGGGAAAGGATTAATATCTGTGGGCTCGACTTTAGAGATCAATTTCGTTTTTATTTTATTTTCTGCGTTAAAAGAAACCTCACCCTGACAATTTTGCCTGTATCGTGGATGCGTTAAAATACACAAATAGTCAACCCCAAACACTTAAACTGCCGCCATTCGGTAAAAAACCGTAACTCCTATTACACAGTGAGATAAAGAATTTCATACTGAATCTGATATATATAAAAAAAATATTAGTTTCGGCGTTTCACTCAGTATAAATACCTGAAACACTTGTACATCATATTTTTATATTAACTCAGCGCAAAAAATGTGTAATATTGTCAAAAACAAATCCCACTTATGAAACATGACAATCGTATACCGTCCCATATTAAAGTTACTTACGAGGATTACTTATTTAGGAGTCCCCTAATGGTAAACATTCCAAAAATAATAGTAATATTCTTACCAAACTTTCCGTCAAAGAAAGAATACTTCCAGTCATTAGTTAGGATCGCCCACGACATAGCAGCGATGACTATGTGGGATACTGCAATAAATGAAGACTGGCATAGAAGCATGCGATCCCTGATACTCGAGTAAGAAAACTCAGCAGTTAAAGACACACAGGCACTAAACGCTGTCGCGTATCTGGAAAAAAAAAAAGATGAAAAGAAAACTGCAAAAAAAAAAGAAAAAAGTTTTGATTTAAATCATAAAGAAGATATTGAACAAGCCCTATTGTCTGGATGTAGTTGGTAGACAGACTATTTATTAAATATTGCTATTTTAAATGAATGAATTTTAAATAAAGGAATGTTTAAACAGTGAAAAATCCCGCGGGACGCGACAGCACTTACGTGAAGTGAGCTTGAAGTGAGCTGTCATTCCACCTGATGCTAGGGATTGACACTATTGACAGCTCAATTCACCTAAGTTTTAACGGTGAGATTTTTACAGAATAGATCGACAGGGTGTCGATTGTTGTAATGATTAGGAACTGTCTATTCGCGCGAGTCTGAGTTTTTTGATACAATGCGATTTTGATCAAAGGCGCCAGCGAATTTCATCCCGCATCTCGTGCGGGATTCGCCGCTGTTTGACCATAGATGAATATGGTAGGTACAGTCGATAACTTGAACTTCTGACTCTTTGGATCACGTATTATTGCATGCTTAACGTATTGAATTAATAGTAATTAAAAATAAGTGGCATTATTTTGACAGTTTCAAGATAAATACAGTATGGTTTGAATGGAATTTAAAAGTGCTGACACTTTTACAGCATGCATCAGAAAGGCTAATTTTTTTTCGCGATTACGATTTTCCTCCCATAGAGAAAGTTGTTCATTTTGATGGTCTGAATAACACTCTAAAATATGACCACAACTTTCTGATACTTGCTATAAACGGAAATGGTATTCATCGGCTACCTACAACTCTTATGTTCAAATAATAATTGTGTGTTAATGAAATGAAAAAAAAAAAACACAAGTTTATGAAGTTATCTTTCATGGTTGGTTTGGGGATACAACTAATGACAAGGTCTATGGAACGAAAAACCTAATTTTAACCAACCGCGTTCTGAGAAACCCAGAATTCTCTATTGTGACGAAATAATTACAGCAAGCTTAAAACATTATTCTTTTGTGTCGAAACAATGCTAAGAATTCCAAGTCCGACCTCGTAGACAAAAAAAGCAAAGAAAAATGACTGAATAAAGGTTCAAGAAACCAAAAGATGTCTAAAGAAAACTTAGCCTAGACATTAATTTTATTCTAACAAAAGAAAACTTTACAGACCGTGAAAATCTGTCTTTGGTTAGGTCCAATGTAATTGTAACACATTACATCACGCTTGTTTTCTCCTATCTGCCGGGGTTGCGGGAAAGTCCGAAAGGGATACCGTGGCCCCTGGCAAAACAGGCAACTGAAGGAACACGGGTGGGTTTTAGTCTGACACGCCCTTCCGCTACGCCCAGAGCGGGAGAAGTTAGTAAAAACACAATAGCTCTGTCCGAGCCGGGAATCGAACCCAGAACCTCATGCTCAGCAGTAGCGCTTGCCACCACCTAAATCAACGAGGCAGTCAAACGTAACCGTGAGGCGTGATTGAATATTCTCGATATTAAGCCGCATATACACATGCCTGCTTGTATGTCATTGAGAGTTTTGTTGTGATTGTGTACGTATGCTTGGGTTGCATGGTTGCATTATTATCGCACCTTCTCCATGTCCATATTTTTTCGGGTGGGTCCATATTTTTATTCCGCGAATAAAATTTATTCCTGTTTGGTCGAATCCGCCCTTAGAAGTATAAAACGGCTTATTTCCAATCGGAATAAAGTGATTATTAACTTTTTAGTTTTTGTTTTTAACAAAAAATAAAAGCTTGTTTCTAAAAAACTGTTTTTGTCGTTTATTTTTTCTTTCTTACACCGTCAGTTTTAATTTGACAGAATTTCCATCAATCTTAGAAAGATAAATATCGAAATTAACCTAAATATCTAAATTGACATAATTTAGATTAGCAAAAAAAAAAAAACTAGTTTTGGTTGCTTTGACAGTTTAAAATTCTAGATAGGTACTTACAACAATCCTTCAAAAAACTTGGCAGCAGCAAGTACTTCGAATGTCTGACTGGAACCTCCAATTAGTTGAAATATAAATAGCCCCAGAAAACCGACTCCTACGAATATTTTCCTCCCAAATGCGTCTGTTAGGAAACCGGCTACTACAGACGATAAGAGCATGCCTGAAATAAATTGTTAAGAAAAATTAAACCTTGTGTAGAATGATTTTCGATTCAAATCTGCCAAATTCCATACTAAAGACCCATTCAGATTTGCTGTCGCTGTAGGAACCGAAAAATTGGGTATTCCGTGGGGAAGTTATATAAGTAAGTTGCCGGTGGTAACTTCACAGTCAAAGTTATTGCAACCCACATCGGCAGAGAATATCGGCTGTATTTGAATATGCCCTGACTCCTGTAGTAGGTAGAGAGTGTTTAGTTTTCAATTGAGATCCATAGCTTCAGCTTTAGCTGCACTTATTGTAATTTAATTTTTGAATTGTTGCTTTTTTATGTTTTCATTACGGACGCTTTTAATGTTCTGCATCGTTCTCACTTATATGTATAATTTCAACATGAATGATGTACCTACTTACCTAACCAATATTCTGTAACCATATTTTAATTTAAAAGAGTGTTCGTGGAGTTTCTTGCACGTTCTTCTCCATATTCATCATCATCATTTATTGCAAATAAACCAATTACAGTCACATTTGAATTGTCAAGATTGTCGATTAGTCAGAAAGATGAAGCTAGTTGCCCATTCCAAAGCGTAGTAGGTTCCTATGGAGAAGAACGGGCAAGAAACTCCACGGACACTCTTTCCACGCACAATCTCGGATATCAATGTAATCTAAAGAGGCTTAGTTAGTCTAATACTGCAGCAAATGTTTGGGACGAATCCTGAACTTAATAGTTTAAAATAACTAACATGCTAAAGTGGGAATCAATTTCTTCTGCAGTGCGACAAATAAAGTAAAAAAAAAAACAATATTATGATCATATTTTCGTTCCATCCGTGAATATTATAGTTCATCTCGTGATCTATAATATCCCACCTATCAGAACCACGTATCAGAAAAACGTGATTTTTATTTATATTCATAGATTCATACGTAGTCTGAGGGTAGGATTTGGTGACGGCGCGTTGTGTTCTACGCGCGCCTCAAAGTGATGTCAGCATCATTGACAGGGTCCGCTAGGGCCGATGCCTGCCGGGGTCGCGGGAAAGTCCGAAAGGGATACAATGGCCTCCGGCAACACAGGCAGCTGAAGGAACACGGGTGGGTTTTAGTCAGTAAGAGTCTGACTCGTCCTCCCGCTCCGCCCAGAGCGTGAGAAGTTATTTGATAATACACCACCCAAAAAAAAAGGTAGGATTTGGTAAATTTTTGTCCACAGTAGCGCAGTTGGTTGATATTTAAAAAAAAACATCTCATCGGTGTACCTAAACTATATCAATATTATAAGATTTCAATTTCTATATTTAAAAAAATCGGTCGCGAAATTAACAACTCTCGAAACAAACGCAATTAATTCGTCACTCAAGCCTTTTCAATTCTCTTTGGTGCAAGTTACGTACTAGAGCATTCGATACTTCAACGTTCATATATCATGCATTCGAATCGATCGCCGTAGTTAGCTGCGGTTCGCTACCATTCCTTCTACGAGCGACCTCGGGCCATGTCCCTTTTGCAATAAATTTACGTCCAGGTGCTACTTTTCCATTAGCCAGTATGACTCTTGACACTATAAATTATTTACCCTGTGCGATTTCGGTGATTTTTTCAGCAAAATTGGAAATATTTTCTTTTCGGTTTTCATTTCGGTACATCGCCAAGCGGTTGGTGAAGTCTTCACGCGACCAAAGGGCTGCCTATTTTTAAATGTGGCTGCGGCAATGCTGCCAGCCTTTTGAGCACTTTTCCCACTGACAGTGATGCGGAAGAATTTTTTGATGCCCAAACTTCGTTCTTTCCCTTTTTTCATTATATACTTGTACATAATGTATATGTTTTACTGTAAGCTTGTATAATGTTATTAAGATGTATAACTGAGAAAATTAATAAAGTAATTGTGAAGTTGAATAAATTCTTCGTTTTTAAACAAAAAAGGTGTAAAGAATAACTGAACACCTCTTAGGGAGCTTTGTACTCATCATTATGAGCAACTTATACTATGGAACTATAGGGATACGTTTTTAGTTATTTTGTAGACGTTTGCTCAAGTGTTAAATTAATCAATTATTGCGTTTGCAAGCTATTCGTGAATTCAAGTTATCCAACTTACCCACATATGGCATGGCATTCAGCAGCCCTTTTTGCAATAGATCCATTTCCAAATCACATTCTGCACTAGGCAGCAGATAGGCTGTTGTAGAACTGGCCAGAATTCCTGCCATGAACCCCACAAAAGCAATAAACAGTAGCTTTATATGAAACCTCCCGAAAGTACACGCTATGAGAGCTGCGTCAATTTCTTTCATTGGCGCCTTCCATTCTTCGCGGGCCTTAGCTGAAAAATAATTAAATACATTTTTATATTTAAGGCTCGTACACACTGGCGTGATATCGCGGGCGCGACAAGGGTAGCGCTGCCATCGCCCCCGCGATATCGCGCCAGTGTGTACGTGTCGTTACGATTAATCAAGAATCCATTAAACTTTGTAGGTCAAATACGCCTATAATTACACGAAAATAACATCAAACCCACAATTTGTAAATAATTACCGCGTCCTCGAACAAAATTTGATTTTTTAAATTACTATTATGTTCTATTTAAACCACGAAAGTTTTCGTTACAAAATAGAATTGATTCGGTATAAAATAAAGTAGTTCCAAAGGAAACAAGTTGCCTATAATTATTACAGAATAAAAAACAAGTAATTTAGAGAAAAATTGTTTATTCTGCACAGAAAAAATACAAAAAAATATTTATACAGTAATAATAATAAGCAGAAAAATTCAAAATACCTCAAAAAAGAAGGTTAATGACCAACTATGATTATATCGATCCAAATAGTTATAGGATCAATTACTTTCACACTCTTCATTTCAATCAAGTAATCACATGTAACAACAACATCAACAACAACAACCACAGTATATTTTGTGACCGAGCTATATGCATATAATTTGAGTCTATAAGTAAACCAATGCACAATATATGATTCAGTAGACAATCTCATACCCAAGATTCCAATAAGATCACCAACATCAAGAATATATAAAAAAATAAAAGCATTCGTGAAGCTATAATATCAGCGAGTAATACTTGTGTCAATATCAGAAAACATTAGAAGAGATTGTATTTTGCTCCGACCAAGTAAAGATAAGAAGCAAATATGAGAAAGATCTAAGAAAATTGCTGAAAAGAAAATAGTTGTAATAGGAAATGAAGGGAAACACAAACACAAAAGATCTTCTAACTTAGGAAAGTCTTTATTGCTTATACCAAATGTTTTAAGATGAGTTCTAATCCTGCTGATACCTGTCACGAGTTTGGCAGGCTTATAAAATATGTGCAAATGTTTTAACCAACATAAATGATTTATTTATTTATTTTATCTCATAGATATTATTATAAACAATCTCCACCTAGTTTTAGTACAAATATTTTCAGATCAAAGTTTTAGCTTTACAAAGGAATTTTGATTAAAATTCTTTGCCTGATTTAATTTTCGTTTATGTTAAGACTAGCCTAGTTTTAGCTCTTATAAATAGTTACTTTTCAACCATTTATATTATAACTTTACTAGATTTTAAAAAGTTGTCAAGAGCTTCTTTGAAAATAATTCAAATGATCCTACAGCCGGGGGTACATATGCTAGTAACTTGCAAAAGAATAAAAGCAGTTTAGATACTATAGGGCGGGCCATAACAATAGATTTCTGATTGATGATAACATGGAATAAATCACAAGGGCGTGCAAACTCTTGTATAATTCAGTGCAAACTTTTTTTTCGAAACATAAATCAATCTTTTGTAAAACGCCATTAAATGTAGTAGATAAGAATAACAACCTCAATGACATTTTGTGAAATTTGAAGAAATTTTTAATAGGCAATAAAATAAAACATCGGAAGACTTGGAAGGAAGGCAAGACAATGGAATGGTTGTGTAGTCTTACTTCGAACAGGAATAAGGCAATCTCGCCCCAGTTCCACCAAACATTGACCGAATTGATAGAGGCGTTAATCAAACCAGAAACTTTGAAACGGGACTTGTTCTTCGCTTTACTCCTCATTGTGATCAAAGAAAATGATTTCGTACAGCAAGGGAATACAGAAATCGACGTTGTTGATTACATATTAGCCAAAAGAAGGGATCGCCGTCAGGTTTATGAAATACATATTGTTTTGTATCCTTATGAAGATTCACCTGCGAATATAATCGTGTGCGCCTTAAATGATACGATGCTAATCAATGCAATAATCGATGCTACTAAAGAAACTCATTCGTTATGTCTACCAATTAATGAACATCTAACAACATCTTGCTTGGGTATTCCTTCTGCGTTCTGTCAATTGGAAAAGCTGGTTATTTCTTTGAAAGAGAAAATTGTTATCCCTGTAAGAAATAGTATATTAAGCTATCATAGTCAGCCGTGCAGCAATCTATATGGCCTACCCGATGACGCGTTATTTAATATTCTACTGAGTTTGTCCCTCACTGACATTTTAAACGTTGCACAATCTTCACAAAAGCTGAACAAAGTTATAAAAAAAGAAAGCTTGTGGTCTCGGCTTTGTAGAAGAGATTTTCCGAAGATGAGAAACAGGAGGGATGCTGAGTGGCGCAGTGTTTATAGAAAGGAGTATGTAAAGAAAAATAAACAGAATGCTATGAAACCAACATTAAATGTTAGTGGTAACGTTATTGACGAAAATGATGAGTGGGCAGATGACACGCCCGTGAGAGATTCTAGGTGGGAGGTTATACTGTGACATTTTGGAATAAACGTATTGAAAGTTTGAATAATAATATGATTATTTGTTTTCTTTTTCATCATCATATGCCTAGCCTTTACCACACTATGTTGGTATCGGCTTCTAGTCTAACTGAAGGGAACTGAATTTATTTTGTATTTTACATGGAGCAACTGTCTCCTTGATACTCGTTGGTAACACTGGTTTTCTTTTTATCCCATAACTATTCTAATTGTTTCCAATCAAATTAAAGAACTGAAACGCATACATCGGCAGAGTTCTAGTTACAAACTGACTGTGTGCTGTATAGATTATTATTATTGTTGTGCTTGTGGCAAATTTAAAGTCACCTCACTGCTCGTTGGTTTGAATATCCACTCACGTGCGAAGAGATAAGCCAATGTTTTGTTTTGTATTTTATTCCTAGTGCTCCATAGTAAACTGGTCGTTCCTGCTGTTGCGTCCAAAATGGCGAACGTTCTGTTTTTGTTTTGCTATACCATTTCAATTGTCCGTTACAATAAAAGGTTACTGACAGTAACCTTTTATTATAAACAGTAACTTACTGTTTACTGTTGTCTACACACATACCTACATAAACTGTCTTCTTCTCATGGGAGTAGGCGGAAATTAAAGAACGCTGCTACGATCCTTACATAATCCTTTTGCTTCGTTCATAGTTAAACATCTTGCCATACACGCACGCCGGTTGCGGGTACTACGGACCTGACCTTACTGAAGAACATCACCAATAACGTCACTACGTCCGGATTTTCTACTGTTATCTCTACTAATGAAGAGCGATGGATGGTTCGTTTTAGTATAAATTGATACTAGACATGTTGAAGAAACTTTACGGGAAACTTTACGGGAATCGACGTAGAGAGAATGACTCATTTTTATCTAGCATTCCTGATTGATATACAGGCTGACTTTGGAAACATGCGACAGAAATTTAAGGGGGTGTTCTACTCATCAATATGAGCAACTTTTACTATGGGACCAAGTAAGAATTTTCAAGAAAAAAAATCGACCTTCTTACAAAATGGTATATTATCGGGTCTACCTTTTTGGAAGGTCGATTTTTTTTTGCGAATTCAAGTTATGTCCTGTAGTGTTGTTCACATTGATGGGTAGAAAACCCCTTTAAATTTTGTCGCATGTTATTCTAATATTCTCAAAAATCATGTCGCAATTTACCAAATGCGTGCAAAAGATCAAATAAATTGTGTAATCTCATAAAATATTTATGTGTGAATAAAAAATGAGTCGATTCCAAGAGCAATCAGGTTGGACAAGTAAAAATTGGTTGGCGGTAGAAATCGTGGCGACAACAAAGAAAAATAAAGTCAGAAGAATCGACGCTTTTTGGTAATTTTATAAAGGTCTTGAGTTTAGGCCTTTGTCACTAGGGTCTTCTTAGGACCTAAGAAGACCCTAGTGACATGTTGACCTAAGACTTAGTTCAACATTTTTTTTAATTGCTTTTTTTCGAACTCAGATTCGAGAAACCAGATGAACATTAAAATTGTTAGCAGACTCTAATTGCGTAATACCTACATGATCAATCACAATCTGAATAGTTTTGAAACAGATTGCTAATCCATAGCTTCATAACGCAATAAATGTTGTTGAACTGTAAACATTAAACTGATTAGTCTTAATCGTTTACGAAAATGTGTTACGCAATAAGATTGCAGAAAACGCTTGTTCTTAGTGATTTCAAAATAATAATAATTACCTAACATTGGTTGACTAAAATACCTTGTAGTTTAACTTTTTCAACAAATAATTACTTAAAACAAATACCAAAATAAAATCACGAAACATTCCATTTCCCCATCACAAACATTACATAAACGAAATCATGATTCTATTTTTTATAAATTACATAAAGTCGTTGTTTGTTTAGATATTGATAAGGTACAAAAAGTCATGTCATGACCATGAGTGAAGATTTCGTAATTCGCGCGTAATATTTCACGTATGAGATTCAACTTACCAATCATTAAAAAATAAAATTACATTTTTTTTTTTTTTTTTTTTATCACAACGGGTAAGCTCTTGGCCTGAATCTCACCTGATGGTAAGTGATGATCAGGCCGAAGGTGGAAGCGAGCTTCACCCGGAATCCTCTACCACAGAGGAACTGGCTATCTTAATCTCTTACTGCCGGAACACAACAATGCTGGTAACATTGTTGTTATGGCGACAGACTTAGATAAGATGGTGGTAGCTAGCCAGGCGGACTTAGAACAAGCCCTACCACCAACCAAACCGAGCAGAAAATTTTGCCCCCACTGGGAATCGAACCCGGGACCTCTTGGTCTGAGACAGGTGGTCTCACCACTAGACCACAGAGGCGGTTAAATTACAAACATGATAATTAATTTTGTTTGACGGTCTCATGGATTATATTGTGGATTGTACGATGTTCCTTTTTTCGCCGACTTCCAAAAAGGAGGAGGTTCTATATTCGTCTGTATGTATTTAAAAAAGAGTGTGTCTGTCTATACGAACGTCGTGCTATCTACTGTGTTACATGTACCTATTATAAATTGTCACTTATTGATTCGGTTTTGAGGAGCTCGTGGCTAAGTAATAACAGCCGCACGGGTCGATCCATCAGGTTAAGCTGCGCTTGCCGGGGTTGGTCCATGGATGGATGACCACCTTTACATACCAAGACTCCTCCGTGCTTCGGAAAGCACGTTAAGCCGTTGGTTACGAGTCGTCAGAAGCCCGAAAGTCTGACAACCAGTCTTACCAAGGGGTATCGTACTACCCAGTTACTGGGTTGATAGGCAGTCGCTCCATGTAAAATACTGGTATTCAGCTGCATCCGGTTAGACTAGAAGCCGACCCAAACATGATTGGGAAAAGGCTAGGCAGAAAATACTTATTAATTCGGTTTTCCCTTTTTCTTCAAAGCCTCACCCAAATCTTTCACCTACGTAAATTATTTAGGTTAACCTAATTATAGAAACAGTCAAAACCTAATCCTCAAATGAATCCGACCTCTATCCCCAAATCCACAGACTATTTGCAGATCAGCGTAAGTGTATACCTCAGGAGGGTGAATCTTTTATGTGATGAATGTATTTTTATGTTGCTAAATATAACCAATCCTTTTACGTAGGAAAGGTATTATCTTACACCCGTTGTTTGTCTTTCACAGTACTTATTTATTTATTTAAGGTTTCTACAAAAGTAACTATGTATATTTCAGATCTCACACAAGTAAAGGCTCATACATTTTCATGAAGTTTTCATAGCAATTGTCCCACTAGATGTAGACGTCACGTCGCGCTTGTCTGCGCGAGCTATAATGTTATCGATATTCGTTGTTTTCGTGATTTCCCTGCTGATGAAATGAGTAATAAACATGCAAAAATTCTGACTAATTCATATTTTGTAGTTTCTTTTTCTGATCAAACGACAGGTTATTCTTTACCTTGCTCAGCAGACACGGTGTTACCCGTGCTTTGCCATGGTTTAAGATTGAATTAAATAATTTTGATTTGAGGCTCATTGAGGAGCTAGTGGCTAAGTAATAACAGCCGCACGGGTCAATCCATCAGGTTAAGCTGCGCTTGCCGGGTATGGTCCGAGGATGGGTCCATCTTTACATACCGAGTTTCCTCCGTGCTTCAGAAAGCACGTAAAGCCGTTGATCCCGGCTGTCATTTGTGGATCTTTGACAGTCGTTACGAGTCGTCAGTAGCCTGAAAGTCTGACAACCAGTCTTACCAAGGGGTATTGTCTTACCCAGTAACAGGGTTGTGGAGGTCAGATAGGCAGTCGCTCCATATAAAATACCGGTATTCAGCTGCATTCGGTTAGATTAGGAGCATAGTTAGGGAAAAATAGGCTGATTGATTGATTTGGTTGAAAACTATTATAATATACAAGGTGGAGACGACAATACAACAATAAATTAAAGTGTGTATATCTAATGACGTTCCCAGCCTGCATACGAAAATTCAATCAAATATAGAAAGATTAATACTATAGGTAGTCTAAATTAACACTATAGCTAGTCAAAGATTGACAAAACCCCTATTCGGCGCATCACCACTATTTAGTTTGTTAGAAAAAATCACTTTTTTAATGTCAGTGTTACGTTAGGATTTATTTGATAGTTCCTAGATACTCCTTTCATTATATTGCCAGTGTTTTCATTTATTGTTGTATTGTCGTCTCCAAATTTTACATAATTGTGGAGACATATTTTCTAACCGTTTAGATACCTACTCATAAATATGTGAGTATATCTTAACACAGTGATGATCATTGAAATTACGATCATTGTAAAATTATTATTATTATTTTTTAAATTTTAAAATAAAACCTGGAATTTGGACTCCTTAATAAACATTCCTAGTCTGGCTAACAAAACCTATTCTGAAAACTCGATGCCTATACATAAAAATATCTCCCAAATCGCGTGTGCTGTCGGCTGTATCTAAAATAAGCCTCCCCAGTGATTTCAAATGGCTCAGACTACTTATTTCGACACTTTGATATATCTAAATTTAAGGTTACAAGAAAAAGCAATTCGTGTGCCTAAGTAACTATGTAGCATTTTTCAGTTTCGTTTGTATATATTTTGTGTTATATTAGGGTTGTAGGTTTTTGGGGTAAACTAGTAAAATAGCTAAATAATACGTCCACTCAAGGCATACAACCTGATACTGACCTCAATCAAGGTCAATTCAAATTAAAATTAAAAAAAGATTTGAATTTGAATTTGAATTGACCTGCCAATTGCAAAAAACGTAAGAAAATTTGAATTACGCGGCAGCCCGCGAAATTCAAACCCTGACGTTTTCACCTTAATTGGTCAATAGTAAAATTCACTCACCCCTCTCCTTTGCCGCTAAAGCCGGTAAATCCAGATCACTCATTTTTTTAAACCTATTGTTTCTTTCTAAAACCAAAAAATATAGATATCGTAATGTCTGATAACACCTACTTATCATGTCAGTGGTAACTGCTTTAATAACATCTCAGCATGATTTAATGTGACGTAATAAAATTAATTTATCTTAGATGAGAAGGACCTTGTTGCTACGACCAATTAATCTTGATCCATCTTGTTGCACGCGGTGTTAAGCCATTTCTCTTTGGAGTGGGAGGTCTTGATACTTGGTTGAAATCAGTGAGTAAACTTTAGATAATGTTATCATTTTAGTTGTTTCTGGTTTGCTACTGATGGTTGACGGTTTTTACGTCAGTGTTTGTGTTAGGATGGTTGCACGCGAAAAGATTTCACATAATGTAAGGTCCCATTAAAATAGATGGACAAACTTTTAGAAATCATTCAGACCACCAAAATAAGGACAATGGTAAAAAATAATAATAAAAAAGCATTAGATACTTACAAGAAAAAAAAACAGCTAATGAAAATACACTAAAATGTTGGTAACCCAATGCCTTTTATTATTTTATGTCTAAATAAAATCAATTTGATCAGTGTTTTTTTTTGTTTGGACATCTTTGCTAAGACGTACTGAACGCTGTGTTAAAATTTGTCCTTTTATTTTAATGGGATCTTGTATATTAAATCTTATGAGATATATGCAGAGGTATACCAAAGAAAGTGTTGCATAATTAATGCGCTGAGCATATTGTTGGGGGTGCCTCGGATTTGCAGTGCATTGGGCATGTTTGCGGAAGCGTGAATAGATGACTTTTATGTCATCATGCGCAAACGATATGCATCGATGTTGCGGCGATTGAGGGGTAGCCCTAACAGTATTTTAGCTACACTGGCGGACAAGGTGATGGACCATTTATCAGGCTCTGGGCTGGCAGACATGTGCGTGCGCATGTTCATGTAGCCAATTAATGTATAATTATTGTATTCTTAAGTTATTGAGTTTACTAACATAGACTAAGGTTATACTAACACTACCTTTATGGATCGGTTTTTCAGCACGTTTTTTCTGTAGAAATTTATTACCGTGAAAAGTTAAAAGCTTAGGTGAAGTGAGCTGTCATTCTATACGATTGACACTATTGACAGCTCACTTTAGTTCTCACGGTGAGATTTTTACGAAATAGATCGTCCAACTTAGTTGTTGGGCTACCTACGTACCGGCTGAAGGGTGCGGATGTGGAACAGCATCGCAGACTATGACTGGCCTCCTTTCCTGCCCTCCGCGCCCCTAAAGCAGTCAAAACGACGTCTGCACTGCCACAGACGGAATGCCGTGAAAATAATGCTTTTACGTGAAAAAAAATCCATCCTAAAGTAGATACTCGGAAACGTACGTCCGAGAATCCACCCTAGGCCTAGTTGGATATACGGAATTTATAGGCATAGGGTGGATTGTCGGACATACATTTCCGAACATCCATCTTCGGGTGGATTTTTTGGGGTGTATAAACGGAATAACCCCTTATAAAACTTATTTGAATTCCGGTTGCACAGGTAGGCTAGGTAATATTTTGGATAATGTTATTATTTTACCTGAAACTATAGAAAAAGTAACCAAATATTGCATTTTTTTTAATTTTTTTTATTAATCGATATAAAACTTATACATAATGCAAAATCGTGACACCAACCACTACCAACTTTTTATGACTGGTAAATTTTTCACCACAATTTTACCAATTCTCATATAAACCCCCTCCTTAAAACAGTAGAATAAATAAGAAGAGAGGGTGTGTGCTTATAACTACACGATAGTAGTGAAAACTTACAACTGGAGCCGAGTATACGCGATTTACCCGATGCAGCGTAATTGAACCGAGCGTGACGGTTCAGTATCGTTCACGATTCATAACAAAAAAGTGCAAATTGCACCTAAAGAAATTTCCGCATCAAAAAATACAAAATATCGTGTGCAGCCAGATTAAATGAACAACACGCAGGATGTGTACATTCCACTACCGTTAATGTAAATAAAGAGAGAATGAAATAAAACAATTATTTACCAAGTTGATTATATTATAGTTCCAATTCTGTTTAACTCGCCGAGAAAAAGCGCAATATATTCCACGTTAAACGAAATATATTTAAAATGTATCGACAGTGTTTCATTAAAACTCATCTGTATATTTTTTATCAATGGTTTCATTGGCGTTGAATCTCAACAAAAACCCAAACCAAATTTTTACAGTTTTTTTCAGAGTGACACGTTAATCCTACGTTTATTATTAATATTTATTATTTTAAGCCTAATATATTGTCCTAGTGAAGGGCAAAGGCCTCCATTTCTCCTTTACATAAACAACAAATAAATCTATACTAAACACGGTACTAAACACAAATTGTCTGTCTGTCTGTTTGTTCCGGTTAATCTCCGAAACGGCTGGACCGAGTTTGACGAGACTTGACACTAGCTGATGTTATAAGGAGTAAAATTAACTACTTTTATTTTATAAAAAGAATTACCACGCGGTTGAAGCCGCGGGCAATAATAATAATCAACCAAAGTACCTTCGCGTCGACGCAAAAACAAAAGAAGACACTGTTTTTCATAGCAGTCCAACAATGTTCTTCTAAATAATAACGTCACCTATTTACGTCATTTAGGTGTTACCATGTCATATACGATTATCGTACGCCACGCCAATACGACGTCACTCAGCAAGTTTCACGTCATGAAACTAATGCCCTCGCCCACTCAATCGTTCAGCTAATCATAATCGCCTTACATTAAGCTTTCCCTATTACTTATGTAGTATTTCTATACAAATACAGGCTTAGTTGTATCGATAAAGTATTAGGAGGAAAGTATTTCGTTAAGTGGAACTGTGAGCAATGATCACTTGGTTTTGATTGATAGGTTTCTGTAGGACTCTGTTTATTATTACAGTGTCCATGCGTGTGTCTCATGTAACAGTGTCTAATGGTAACGAGTCACACGCGTTTTGGCAGTTTTTTTGACAAAAAACGCCGACCCGAAGCAATTATTACATCAAGCATCTACGACTAAGGCTACCGCTACCCAAGAAGAAGAAACCATGTTACCTACCTCTTTTAGGTTACCATTTAAATACCGGTTACAAACACACAGGCGATGTGCGTCCATTGACTAATGCCGACGGCACGTGTAAAATAGAGGTAATTTTTATTTCGGTAACCGATATTAATACTGGCTGTATTCAATTTAAGGTAACCGAAAAAATACCAGTATTTATCATACCGGTTTCGGTCTCTGACTACAAGTCGAAGGTCTCCCTCCCCTCCCCACCCCTCCCTCCTTTTCCTCTATTTCTGGCGATCAGAAAATGGTCTATCTGCTCCAGGATCCCTTGGCCCATTCACCTGCTCCTCAGAAGACCTCAATCTATCCACTGACAACATTTCCATTTAATCCCAATCACAATACATTTTCCAATATAAATATTTATTTATATCTACCTACGCCTGAACAGCTTCCCTTTGCAGTCTCATTGTTTAAAACTGGACATTGAATCTGATATCATGTTAATAGATTTTCCAGGAATAACAATAGTAGTAGGCCGGTAGAGAATGACTAGGGTATTAAATCCGCCTTTGTATAATGTTTTTGTGCTTAAAAGATTAAATAAATGCAGCTGAGCAATTGGTTTCTGCGCTTTTTAAAGGGTGTAAGGAACATCACCATGAATTCAGTATATTGGCTTTGTACGTATTTTTCTGTTCCTTTCTTCTTGTCTGTGCATAAATGGTTAAATAAAAATAAAATTATTCTAGACCATTTTTAGACTGTAATTATCGACGAAAAATTTCTTTTCTCAAACATGCTTGAAAATTCGACCATTATTTTGACAACCTTCTTCGAGATAAATCGAAATTGCTGTACTGATCAAAAACAAATGACGATGCGGCCAGCAAAGTTACTATGAAAATCCATATCTGTCCTGTGTAGCGGCCAAATAAATTACTATGAAAACTCATATCCGTCGTGTTATTTAAAAAATTGTTCAAATGAAAGCGATCTTCATTACGAGTATGCTTTGCACAGGCTGCTGGTTGGAATTTCTGTGGTATGTGATATAATATAATTATTTGTGTCTATAATGGCATCCATGATAAAAGAGAAATAAAACTACAAAATATAAATAAGAACAGTCAAGTTTATTATATATTTTTTTTTTTTTTTTCTTTGTCTTCTATTCTTTCTTCTTTGGCGTGAATATTATCAAGACAACCACGACTGAAACAAATAAAAAACATGTTCAATAATTGTGACTTTGATCCCCAAGATACCAGAACTCTGGTCCCCAAAGATACTGGGTGGGGTCCCCCAAACGTGACGGTGACTCCCAAACTAGTTGTTTGGGGGACATCATCCCATACTATTATTGTGTACTATTTTATTATTAAAAAGTAATGTCAAGAGGTTTAGCAGCAGAGTTTTCTTGGCTTCTTGCGAATATGTTATACCTACTACGAATACTGAAAAGGTTGTGGAACGATCAAGTGGATAAATTATTACCTCATATAAATAAATAAATAAATAAAAATTTTAAAAAATCAGACTATTCAAATGTCCATATTTGGTAAGTACTTATTATATAATCTTAAAACTATGTTAGTCATGAGGAGATTCAATTCTTTCGATTACATTTAAATAATAAAACAAAACAATAATCACATGTATCACGTTCAGGAATATTGGAGACAATGGATTTTGCACGTAAAAGTTATATACCTAGGTACCAGGAATATGGAATTTGGCAACTACCTTATTAAAGAATTATATTCCTAAAGTTAGTTCAAATATTCCCGAGCACGATACATCAGCATTGGCATAGTAAAAGAATATAGTGGACAACTTTGAACTTAATATTAAAATATTTGAAATGAAATCTAGTTATTTCCAAACCCCAAATTAGGAGTTTGGCTGAGAACGTAGTGATCCAATCCAGATTTGTACGTAATTGGATCCAGGGACGTCGCATCGTAGGTACTAACCAAAATGCGGCACTCTAGCTTAGCGAAATGTAACGTAATATCATGATGCAAAATAGCACTTAGACGGTCCAGCTTTTAGTTACAAAATATTTCGCATGGACTAGCTTGTATTAAGAACAGCTGCTGGTGTTTTATCGTTATAAGCTCATTGAAGACGTATTGCACGAGGATTTTATTATAATTAGCATTTTATTAGAATAATGCCAGCCATATTATTTTCCCAATGCGAAGTCCCTCTTCTCATACAGAGAAGGCGTGAGCATTGATCACCATACTTTTATAGAAACATAATATTGTAAGTATCCTCTTTGATTTTCAAATATTTTGTAAAAAAAAAAATTCTGACTTGTTCAATAAATTTTATTAAATTACCTTCCTTCTTCTATAAAGGCTAAAATCAATAAAAAATACCTAATACAATTTTTCATGGAAAAACAACTAATTTTTTAACGAAAAAAAATCATCCGTATAGCAATTGACTACCAATTAATATTGTCCGTAGGTAAGTTCAAATCACAACTGTCATAAATTGATGTTTTATGAAATAGCTTTGACAAGGTGGAGAAGTAGATCACCACAAGAAAACCATTAAACAGGTCTTACAGTACTACGATTGGCAAACTTACACGACATCATTGAAGCCATCGTGTAGAATGGAATGGAACACCCCATGGCCAGCAGAATGGGGAATGCGATGTTGCTGACCAACGTACCCATACGAGCTGTCAGCATCACAAGAGATAAAGACAGGGCCCTGGTGGAGAAAAAAAAAAATTAGGAATCTGGTAATGGCAAAACTTAATTTTGTCCAAAGTCTAAACATAAAGTACTTAATTAAATAAACAGAGAAACAAACATGTTGACAATCTCAAAGCGTTTCAAGCATTTTCAGGAATTCTAAAACCAAATAAGAACAACAAACCTTGTCTTAAAGGTTTTCGCTTTATGTAACAACAAAAATATTAAGGAGCATTAAACTCGCTAATTGATTCAAACGTAAAATATTAAAAATAACAACTAAATTACGGAGCATATAATATACCTCCCTAATTGATTCAAACGTATGCCAACCAAATTCAGAAGATTTTATTTCGGATACCACGGGGGCATTGAATTTGGCAGGCAAGAAAGAGATGGAGCTATAGAAAACGAACAGTTCCATCCCTCTTACAGGTAAAATCATAGCTTCTTCAACATTATAAACCTCCTTACCTTATAGCAGTTGGAATGACATCAATCAGCACCACCTGCACTAAACTCTTCATCGTCTGTGTCACTGCTACATTCACAGAGAATAATGCCACCATCATTGTCTTCGAATTTGACCATCTCAGGCCTAGCAACGAGGCTGTAGACATTACACCTCCGATGAAGAGCAGGACCTTTTTGCCGACCTTGTTCACGACGACTCCACTTATGAAGTAAGGCAGTAAGCTTATGAGGCCTATGATAATGCTGTTTATGTAGGTTTCTGCGCCGCTTACATGCTGTAAAAAAGAAGAAGTTTATTCTATAGCTGACGACGATATTCAAATTAGTTGAATTTTTTAGAGGCTTTCCACAGAACAAACAAAAAAGTCAAAATAATTATGTTGCCAGAAACTCGGGGTATAGAATGATCATAAATTACGAATAGGTCTGACGGTTGGTATTATGTCTGACTTCTTATTCACACACACGTCCATAGACATGTTTATAGGTCTGACGTAATACCAACCGGTATTACGTCTGACTTCTCATCCACACATACGTCCACAGACATATTTTGATACTACTCTAGCATTAGTGACATTGACATTGTTTCAAACATGTTGTTTACCATTACCTTTATTTTTATTTTTATTAAGCGGTGAAAACACCAAGTCTTCGCAACTTGTTTTAAGGTGTATACAATAAACAAAAACAAAGGAAACAATTTGTAGAAGACGTGGCTTCTATAGACGTAAACGCGGCAAAAGAAAGAAAAAATATTTTTAGTCCAGAAGATTTTTCCTTTAACTACTAATTACGTATGTTCGTAATAATAGTTAAGGGAAAATCTTTGGCCTGATGAATGAACTGATGTTATCGCTAAACCGGAAGGACGGTAATAATTGCCATACGTGACGTAATTTACGGCGTATATAAATGATCAGTGATCAACTTTGCGATATCAAAGTTGGTGTTACTATTATTATATGATACCTAACAAATATAGATTTAGAATGTCGCCATTAAAGTAGTTTATTTTGTCGACAGCAACGTATTACCCCAATACCTTTTGACAGTTGAAATTGATATTAATAATGGTAGTGCTATGATTAATAATGGAAACCATTGTGGTTTTAGAACGAAGACCGCAAAACTAAGGGTTGTGTATAGTTCCAAACTAAACCGCGTGGTATTGTGGGGAAGCTATTAGTGGAAGCACATTTGCCTTAACTGGATCGGTTAGTTTTAAACTTAAATTTATTTATTTAACACCAGCCAAGTGCACAATAGGTATAAAATATCGGCATCAATATCAATCTATTGTAACAATCGTTACAATACTCCTGGGAGTGTTGTGTCTGTTTTTTGATTGATGATTTGACACTATGCTCACTAATATGTACCATTTTCTTTAATATTACTATTTATAGGTACTAAGCTCTCCTACATGTTTTTTTTGCTGGTATTGTATGATCTGCCTGAGCACCTAGCAATAACATCCAAACAGTTATTATTTTCATATAAATATCTTTTATACATTGTAACAGCGAATCAATTTTCACGCGCCCCCCCTCCCCCCCTTAAGAACTAGGCTAAAATGTTTGTGGTATTCGGAAAGCTCATGACCTAAAAAAACCGCGAAATTTCTCGTAGTAAATTAACATAATAACAATATTAATCCATAGACACCGCATGATAAAACATTATTACATCGTAGAAAACAATTTAAGTACAGAAAGGACACATCATTTTTACACATTTTTAACAAGACGGTAATTTACAATAGCAATTGCGTTACATAATAGTTAGTTATATAATAATATTTTGATGGACTTCGACTCCAATTTTTGAAGTGAAGTGCAACAAATATCATCAATGCATTTAGAAGTCTGCAAAGTCTTGGGATAATTAAAGATATACAGTGAAAAACTTACAATGAGGAGTCTAGGATCAATTTATTTACTACTAGCTGCTGCCCGCGGCTTCGCCCGCGTGAGTGTCGGAAATTACCCCATACATCCCCATGAGTTTTAAGTATAAATATCGAGTTAATCGGACAGCGCGTTAAAATTCTTCCATACAAACACTGACACCCCCCAACCCCCCTTTGGGGGTTAATTTAGAAAAACAAAAAACTACAAACTTTGTAATTTATTTAGATAACTATTCGTGCGAAGTTTCATGTTTATTACCTCAAGGAATAAGGTTTTTCATACAAACTTTCATCCCTTATTTTACCCCCTTAGGGGTTGAATTTCGAAAAATCCTGATACACGTTATTCTTAATTTTTGGGTTTAAGTATAAATATTGAGTTTCGAGTTAATCGAACAGCGCGTTAAAATTCTTCCATACAAACTTTGACACCCCCCAACCGTAGGATAGGATACTTTTCCGGGATAAAAAGTACCCAGTGTGGTGCCCAGGATATTAAAGAATAATTATACCAAGTTTCATCGTAATAGAACCGGTAGTTTTTGCGTGATGCCTGAACAAACAGACAGACAGACAGACAGACAGACAGACAATTTTTTTTTAAATCACATTTTTGGGTTCGGTGTCGGTCTAGTAACACCCCCTGCCATTTTTTTTTTTGATATTTTCAATGTACAGAATTTTCAGTTCTACAGATTTATTATAAGTATAGACTAGCTTCTGCCCGCAACATCGTCCGCGTGAACAAAATTTTGACCCCGACACACCGCGTCGCATCCTATCGCCCGCCCGCGCTATTACTTCGTTTTCCCTTAGCGTTCTTTCTGACTTTTTTTCTTTTTGCTCGGCTCCTAAGAGTCGTAGCGTGATGTTACATACCTTCCTCAATAATTGAGCTCCAATGCAAAAATATTTTTTTAAATCCGACTGGTAGTTCCGGAGATCATTACCCCCTACATACGAACAAATTTTACCTCTTTATGATATTAGTATGGAAGTATGAATGTGACCCAAAAAACTAAGTGATAAGGGTACAAACTAAAATTATAGTGATTAAATTAATAACAGAAGTTGGAACAAGGCTCATTATATCGTAGCAAGGCAATATACGGTGCCGAAGAATCATGATCAATATCAAATAATGTTAAGCCAAATCTTTGTCTAGTTCCGTTTTTAACTATATATCGTCTAGTTCCGTTTTTCACATGTCATTGATGTCAATGAATTTAATTAGATACGTATAAGTTAGTTGAGTATACCACAAACCTTTGTGGGCCGTTTGATGATAAATCTACCAAGTAAGTGGTATATATAGTATTTCACACTCCACTTCAAAAGCTGTTTAAGTTACGAGGTGGTTTTTGAAATTGAGAACCACACAGCCCTCTCCCTTACATAACAAATCTAAACCGTTTTGTTTGTTACCCAATTTCACGAAAACGCTTCGGACGATTCCAGTGAAACATTATACGTAAATAAATCATGGCGGGGGACTAAGTAGGATATTTTTCCCCGGAACTCAATTTGGGTCTCGAGAGGCCTCCATCATCGATTCCAAAGTGGGTAAAACTGCAGGCCCAAGTTTCTACAATCATATATCACTGTCTTCATATTCGCTGGAGATAAGTTACTTAGTTAGTTTCAAGCTGTTTCAAAAGATATGGAAACCTGGGGTTTTTTAGTTCTTGTCGATAGTTGGGAAGTTTGTTTGACTTATAACTCTAGGTTTTAAGAGTTCAATTTTATTGCAGTTTTCGTTTTTTAGATCGCTTTTTTGTAGGTATTTTAAAACCCACCGACTGCATAGATATATTATAGTCCGTCATGTCATATAATATGTATCTACATAGTACGTAGCGAGCCAAGCACAAAACAATTTTGCTTTTGGTGTTTGCACAACAGAATATGATTAAAAATGGCAATCATATCCACACAAACTTTTACAAATATAGTACCTATGTACTCTAAATGTTGAAACCTCCAGTTTACGACAAAAATTCGACTTACCGGAACGCAAACTTCTGAGGTGGCATTTGAAGCAGTCTTGATTTTCAAACTCCCCGTATACGAGTCCAATAGGTCACATAGATTTTGATTTCCATCAAAATTGTAATGTTCTACAATTGTAGATAATTGTGGGAACCACAGCCTGATGGCATTGTGTCTGAAAAAAAAAGGAAATTCTTTTATCTGTTCAGTTTTATCTAGTAATTTCGAATGGAAATTGTCGTTGCAATTGTAACGACGGAATTTTGTACCTTGTGTTTTAAGTCGTTAAGTTGTTTTCTCTTTCGCAGTTTGAACATTAAATGTTTAATACTAAATATTAAACTTGTGTTTTAATTGATGAATCGGTAAACCTATCTCTGCCTCCAACATTTGTGGTTGGATGGTTCAATGCCTTTCAGTAAATAAGTACTGGGTCGGATTTTAGAGCCTTAAACGCTTTGACGAAGGCTTAGAAGAAAAAAATAACGCGAACGACGTCAAATGGGTTGAATCAGGCGAAATAGCCCTTTGAGTCTGGCGAAAAACTGAAGTGAGAATAAAACGAAGTCCAGGTAAAAAACGGGGTCGATGCCTCTTTTTACCGTTTCAGTGAAACTATAAAGACTGAATTATTACTTACAGTGTGGAAAATAACTGAAATGACTATTGGAGGACTTAAAAACAGAATGTCATTTCCAATTTGTTTATCTCCAAACTCTAGCTGTGTTATTGTAATGTTTAAATCCAATTACCCAACCATCCATCCACCCCGTTCTACCCTTTACCGCCCTTAGGAAGAGAAAGGGTGTCATAATCCCATGAATTTAAAACAATATCATTTGGCATCCCAATTTATATCCCTACCTTTTCTATCACAAATTCTTCTCTATAGAAAGTTCCCAATCTAGGGCCTTGTGGCTAAATGATAACAGCCGCACAGGTCGATCGAAGGCTAAGCAACGCTTGCTGCGGTCGGTTTGTGGATGGGTGACCATTCATTACCTACATATCGAGAACCCTCGCCTCGTATTGGTCCCTGTCATTCGTAAATCTTATTCTGACAAGTCTTATCGTGTTACCAATTAATTGGGTTGTGGAGTTCAGATAGCCAGTTGTTCCATGTAAAATACTGGTATTCATCTGAATCCGGTTAGACTGGAAGCCGACCCCAACATAGTTGGAAAAAGGCTAGGCAGATTGATTTGATTGAGAAAGCTCACAATCTAAAATTAAACGGTGAATTTAAATAATTTTTTTATGAAAATAACGAATAAGAGAAATATACGTACATTCCTAACGTAATAAATTGGATTAATCCTACTAATGCTATATAGCCAATTAATGGTCTTCGTAATAATGGTTTCATGTTTCTAAGACCAGCCATGATTTTGTCTCGAAACTTCACTTTAGTTTCACCATCATCAGCCTTTTGTGATTCTACCTCCTTGATTTCCTTTTCAAATATGTTTGGGTACTAGAAAAAAAAGAAAAAAATTACTTCTACCGCAGCATAAAACTGGAAATAGAGTTCAGGCTCCCGCAGACAGGTGCGACACCGGTAGAATAAATTCCGTAAAGTTTTCATAAAGAAATTGTTCCATCAGAGTCGCGTCGCACCGTTGTGTTGCGCCTTTCTGCGGGAGCCTTTACGTTGACGTCGGTCGCATACCGTAAGTCACGTGTACCAAGACACTGACGATAAACAGACGTGTATGGTGTAGCACTGACGGTTAGCGAGCACGAGTATCGGTACGCGACGAACGTCGGTGTACCACTATTTTTCCAGCTAAAGTCCTAAATATTCGTCGTCTATATGGATAAAAAAATGTATTAAATTAAATTATAAATTAAATTATAAATTAAATTATAAATTAAATTATAAATTAAATTATAAATTAAATTATAAATTAAATTATAAATTAAATTAAATTAAATTATAAAATTTATTCAAAAATAAAATTACAGTATAAATCTTAGAGATCTTATTCTACAGTTAATAACCAAAGGTGGACCAACATTCCAGTTATTAAATCATCATTTATTACCTCTATTATAAAAAAAAACTGGAGCAGATATAGGTTATATAAAAATTAAACAAAGTCTTGGCTAACCCATGAAATGTTGAAAGCAGTGCATCGAATAGAGTATAGTATAGTCTATTTGGTCGTAAAATTAACAATTTTAATCAACCTTTATTGCTGGCCATAAAAGTAATAAGTGTTAAAAGATAAATATATACCTACATACAAATGAATGTGTTACTGGGCATAAAGTACAAAATGTTCTGTCCATTGTAGTAACAAAAACACATTTAACAAAAAAATTGCCATTTTATCAACGTTTGTAACCCTCGAGTACTTTTTGAATACGAAATAGGTAGTCTGTATTCCCAGATCAACCTAGAACATCAGAAATTCTGATAAAAAATGCAATATTCTCACCGGAAACGTGTCAGCAGGTTTTCCACTGTTTTCTGTATATATTTGGATCAATATATTTCTTGCTTCAACGTATCTTTTCTGTGTTACCAGGAATTTGGGACTTTCTGGTAATAATAAATATAGTAGGAAGGCCGATAATGACCATAGAGACATAGCGAGAAGGTAGAAATTCCAAACGTTAAGTACTGAAATGGAAAAAAGTTGAAGTAGAAGAAATTATACAAATTACAAGGTTTTTATCAAGTTGCAACGCAATTTGAAAGTGAACTAGTATAGTTACACATAATCAATAGAAATAAGATCATGCATAGAAATGTGGCCAAAATCATCTTACAGTGAACGAACACATTGAAAATTTAAAAAAAGTCTAAGGCCGGTTTCACATCCAACATTGTCAGGCTGATAGTTCCATACAATTTAGAAGTTATAGTACAATGTACACCAAATTATAATTAAAGCACCAAATGGTGCTTTCATTATAATTTGGTGCACGTGACTTAGCATTAGGTTAAGCCCTGTAATGGTAGTTTTAAGGCATTTAAATAAATAAATAAATCGTTTTTAACTGTCTGATGAATAGTAGCGTAGAATAAAATGGTACAATGGGCTTTAATTCTAATTTCATAAAACAAATTACTTATAGAAACAAACCGTTCCACGCAAAAAACTAGATTACTCACCATAACGCCCGTCGAAGTAGCTAACCTTCCAGTCCTGTATAAGTATACCCCATGCCATAGCTGGGGATAGGATCTGCGCAAGAGCACCGTATGACGACTGACATAACATCACACGATCTCTCACTGTAGTGTGGCAGAATTCTGACGTCAGTGATGATATAGCTGCTAACGATGTTGCGAATCTAAAAATAAAGGAAGGAAATAAAGATTATGATTTGAAAAAATCTTATAATTTTACCAGCGATTATGAGGATAACCTACGTGGCTCGAAAAGCACGATAAGCCATAAGTTCCGGCTGTCATTCGTGGATCTTTGACAGTCGTTACGAGTCGTCAGAAACCCGAAAGTCTGACAACCAGTCTTACCAATGGGTATCGTATTACCCAGTTACTGAGTTATGGAGGTCAGATAGGCAGTCGCTCCATGTACAATACTAGTTATTCAGCTGCATCCCGTTAGACTGAAAGCCGACCCCAACATAGTTGAGAAAAGACTAGGCAGATTAATTGATGAGGATAACCTACGAAAGAACGCGGGTGATTCCGCGGGATGTGACTCGCACGGACCAGGGAAGCATGGCACCAAGGAAGGAGACCTATACTCAGCAGTGGGTGGAACAGAGCTGAGATAAATGTTATTGATGACGACCAATGATCAAAAATGCAATACCCTATATAAAACTTATTTTTAATCACTGTTTTTCCCTGACCATGTCTTGAAAAGCACGTAAAGCCTTTGGTCCCGGCTACCATTCGTTGATATTTGGCAGTCGTTACTGGTAGTCAGAAACTCAAAAAGTCTCACTACCAGTTAAGACTGGTAGTCAGACTTTTTGATGTTATCAGTTGAGTTGAGTTACTGGGTAACATGGGTAACATGGGCTATCGTGTTACCCAGTAACCGGGATATGGAGGTCAGACAGATAAATACTGGTATTCACCTGCATCTGGTAAGACTAGAAACCGACACCAACATAGTTGGGAAAAAGGCAAGATATTTTTGTTTTTTTCCAGATACAATTATTATGAAGAAAATATTTTTTCTGAATATTGGTAGGAAGAAATTAAATGCAAACATTCTCGACTTATTTGCCACAGAATTATAATACAGTTGCATTAAGGCTCCCGCAAACAGGCGCGACGCGACAGCGTAACGCGACTTTAACAATCCAATTTCTAAGGAAACTTCACAGTTGAACAATTACCGGGAATTACTTATTAAGCAGGAGCCTTTACTGTTATTTTATTTCTTATCTTCATTAGCTTTGAGTGTTCATTAATAAAACTACGCACTTCGTTATTTATTAGTTATGTAAATGTTTGTTTTAATCATATTTCCTTTTGATATTTAATTAATTCTTGCCACTATTTCTCTGCTTAGCTATTGAATATTTATATTCGTTGTACAGTAGAATTCATTTTATAAGTAGGTACCTCATCTTAGTTCAGGGAAACTTTCCTTAAAGTCTTCATTAAAAATTGATGGAGCAATTTCTTCATCCTTCAGTTTCAAATATACCGTCTAGGATACTTATTGAAACAGGTCTACTTTTAAAGGTTTTTCTTAGCGTTCCCAAATTAATTCAAGTGCACTTCGTATCGGCAAAGGATGCCGATATTATCTTACGATTCGTAAGATAGTCAAAGTATAAAGAAAGATGGCAAACAAATTAACTGAGCATTGAGAAAATTTATCTCGGGCAAAGTGGAAATCATTGTTAAAATTACCATGATTGTAACTATTTCATTTTCATTGGAATTATTTGAATTACAAAGAAAATAGTTGCAGGCATAAAAAGCTTTCATCCATGAACGACAACAAAGCTTTGATTGATTTATTATGATGTTTTAAACAGTGCCAAAATTCAAAATGAGGCCTCATCATAGCTTTGAGAAAAACTAGGAAAAGTAACCAACTACTAAAATGATTTAAGTACTGCCCAAATTCAAATAAAATACATAAACTAATAAAATCTATAATTTCTCAAAACAATCTCAACTGCTGCGATTAAAGTCGTAACAAAAAATCTCAAGAAATAAAGAATTACATAAATATTTGTCAATAACCTGACAAACAAACCATAATAATTCATCCCTGATCCAAACTAAACATAATGATACTAAACATCAAACACCAGAATTAGAGAAAACCAATACATCACATCTAGATATAATAGAGGACCATAGCCCAGGCCAAGGTAATAATGCTGTCAGTATTTTGGGCACGCGACCAACATACAGTCGAGTGTACTGCACAAATACTGTATTATTTACAGTTTTGGATGCTAGAAGCTATACCGGTATTGTATTGGAAGTTTAGTTTGAAATAATACATGTGCCTGGTGAACCTGTAAGTCTGCATAAGTCTTGAAATGACGGGAATAATATCCACAACTAAGTTAAAAGGAGGTCGATAATTTATCTTGAATGATGGATGATACGGTGCCTTTGTTTTTGCTCGACTTGGCGGGGAGACTGCCGTACCCCCAGATATAATAGTGATAGGCACACGGTGTAGTAAGATTTTTGATGTAGTCCCCTTAATTACCCAAATTGGTTCTGGCCCAATAACCGATTTTAAGTACTAAGGCAACTACGATATCTCGTTGAAAATTCACGTATTCCTCTGGAATTTTGCAAAAATTACGAAAGCTCGAATTTTTTTCATTCAAGTTTTAATTTCAAGCAGTACACAAACATCGTAATATTTAAACGGAGACGAAAAACACTGCTTCGGAGTGATATTCCTTATCATTCAATTTAAAATCATACTTCAAACTTGTGGCTAGTGGTTTGTTAAATAAACTTTCCACTTAAAAATTCCAGCTTTAAAAACAAAGTGGGAATGAAAGAAAAATACTAAGTTGAATTCTTATCGCAACGGTCTGGTGAATCCGTCAGAGGGAAATTATTATGGTACTGGTTGACAACTCCGCAGCCTCATTTTATCTTCACGCTCCTTTAAACTTAAAGGTTCAGCAGAGGCTTTTATCGTAGATGACAGAGTTAATCCTGTTAATTGCGTTTTCGGGGTAGGTAAACAAATTAACAATTTCCCTGATTAACTGAGAGGTAGATAATTATTAATAAAGTCGTTTGCTCTGTAAGTGGACTGCTTCAGCTTCAAATTACAATAACTGATTAAATCAAGGAGGGCAGTGCAGTATCTTTGAATATTTATATTGATATCTTAGAATATAGGGTGCTGTTTTATATCTCCTAATTATGTTTTCATTGTTTTCAGGTACGTCGGTGTTTCAAATGGCTTAATGGTTGACATTCAAGTATGGAAAAGGAAAGTACCTAATTTAGAATCTAGATCTTAGACTGTAGCCTGGGTAAGACTTCTCTATGAGAGGTCCATCATTGTTAGGTATAGAATCCAAAATTATTGTAAGTGGATGGCGCAATTTGAACCTTAAGTTAATAAAAATAAAGTTTAAAATGAAAGTGTAGGTAGGTACTCACAAAACACCTTCGCAAAGCTTAGCAGCGGCCAACATTTCGAAAGTCTGACTGGAGGCAGAAAATAATGTGCATAGGAATATGCCTCCAAAACCAACCCTTAGGAAATATATCCTTCCAAATGTATCTATCAGGAAACCAGCGATTACTGTTGATACGAACATACCTGGAACAGAAATATAGATTAAAACTTATGTAGGTACATATCCGCGGGTGACTGATCAATCTTTCTCAATAGTTTTATGGAGAAACTCTAACAGCATAGAAAAAAAAAAGTTAATCGTCCGTAAAGTTCAATTAAGACTTAATGGCGGCTCGGAACATGAGGCGAGTCGCTGCGCAGTAATAATTTCATGTATCAGCGGGGGTGAGGGGTGGGCTACTGCGCAGCGAGTAGCTAACTTCCGAGCCGCCATTAAGTGTGAATTTAACTGAAGGCTAAAGACAAGTGGCAATCGCTTTCAAAGCTTTTCTTATATCTACAACTATCTACGACTTTCATCAGGATTGACATTATATAAGCCTTTCGATAGCATATCTCATTCCAATACATTTTTGACTTTTCCATTATCGTTATCTCTGATAGAATGTCATGTATGTTTGCCCTCTGGCCATTTTTCTAAAACCTAGTCCGTCATTCTGATAACCTGTCTAAACTAAAGATAGCGGTATGGGTTATTGCAGGCCAATTACACTTCGTGTGACACACGAGAGATTTTGCTCCACCGAGTTAAATTAGAATTAGTTGATGCTGACATGTGTGTATAGGATAGAAACTAATAGCATGATACCAAGTACTGTAAGGGTTAGGCAATACTAATGAATCCACTTCAAAAATATTATAAGTTACACTAATGTATGTGTGTTTTATTCACATGGCCTACTTTGAGTACCTAACTGTAGTTTTTATTTCAAATAATTTTTAACCGACTTCCAAAAAGGAGGATGTTCTATGTTCATAGCATATGTATGTTTTTTTTTTTTGTATTTTCATCGATTTCTCCGTCGATTGTGAACCGATTTAGAAAATTCTTTTTTGTTTGAAAGGGTATGCTCTCGAGGTAGTCGCATATAAATTTTATTAACTTTGCTTGGGTACTTTTTGAGTTAGCTTCAATAATACGTGTTTTTCCCACTTCGTCTAGCTAGATGATGTTTTAACACATTCCTGTCACTGTTATTTACATAGCAGGTCGTGATCACAACTCAAAAGTAAAAAATAACTTTCATTTCGGAAGTCGGTGGCAAAACCGAAAATTCAAAACCAAAGACACCGACTTCCGAAATGAAAGTTATTTTTCACTTTGTAGTTTTTGGAAGATGGTTGTTTTTTTTTGTAAAAAGTTTTTCAAATATTCATGAATGTTTCAAAATATTATGTTCTAACAAAAACTTACCAAAATAAGGCATAGCATTCAGAAGCCCTTTCTGCTTGAGATTCATGTTGAGGTCGCATTCAGCGATCGGTAATAAGTACGAAGTGGTGTTTGTAACCAGAATGCTGGCGATACAACCGAAGAACGTGACGAAAAGTAACTTGACGTGAAACCTCCCGAATGTACATACTTCATAGGCTTTGTTGATTTCTTGCATAGGAGTTACTGGTTCTGCAAAGATTAAACAAATGAATAAACAAAACAACGTTTTCCTTTATAGTGGAGTGACCTGTTGGATAACCACAAACCACATGAGGCTGCTTCTATGTTGTATGTTAGGGGCTTTTGGTTTTCGCACTTAGTCCTTGAGTGGACCATTGTGCGTGGGCCATGGCGGCCGGCGGTGGTTATTCCAACCAGCCCACCTCCCTCCAGAAGTTAATTAAAGCTCCTGGTCTGCTTAGAACGTCTGTGAAAGATAAGGGTGACCCGAGGGTTTCTGTTCTATATTTTTTTCATTCTGCCTAGCCTTTTCCCAATCATGTTGGGGTCGGCTTCCAGTCCAACCGGATGCAACTGAATATTTCTGTTCTATAATACACTTTTATACCCAGGAATCGAACAATCATTGATGTCAATAGACTCGCCCCATATTACGTAGATACATTTGGGACTTACGGGGCGAAATGTGGGTGCTACTATGCACTCTGCCCAATCCTTCAGGGATTACAGGCGTGATGTTATGTTATGATACGAACCTAATATTTTGTAATGGGAAATAATAAAGCTTCCGAAAAAAAATATTATTTTCCAGTGATCTGTTGCTGACTGTTATAATAACTAAGCTGTGTTAAAAGAAATACCGAAAAAAATACTAAACTTCCGGAAAAAATACTAAACTTCCGAAAAAAATACTAAACTTACGAAAACGTCATTAAAAGCCAGTACTGTCATATCTCAGAAATGTAAGCAATAAAAATCATGCAGCATGCAAGCGAGTATGCAATAAGCAACAGGCATGGTTTCTGTCACGGCTCCGGCGCTGCAGGGCTCCAGCGGTCCCCCTACCCCCATGGGAAAAAGGCGTGAGTTTATGTATGTACGTCTAAACATCGTTTCCATAAGCTCTGCTTCTTCACTAGGCAAAGCTGGGTCCATAATAACGTAATGTAAAACTAAATTTTATATAAGGCTGACCCTTGCATAAGGGTGAATGTGGACCAGAGTAGGGATTACGATGACCGATGGTCTACCCGCTTGATCCCCAAAATGCTTTAATGGTATAATATTTAGTTTGTATGATAAATATTTAATGTCTTTCGCGAGTAATAATCGCGAAAGACATTAATTTAATAACTGTATTAAGTGTGTATTCAATAACTGTGACATTTTTTCTATTCTTTTTATAAGAGTAATTAGGGATTGATTAATAATTAATTCGTCTGAATTCTTAATCACTACTATGATCTGTTCCAAATGAATCTGGACGAAAATTAAATTAAACTCAATAATTCTCTCAAATTAAAAACATCTGTTTGGTGAATTAAAACTAAAATTTCGAGTATCGAAATAATCTATCAAAGGACTCAATTTGTCAGTGGTACCCACTACAAATTTGCACTCAGAGGTACCTACGTTTTCGGATCCAATTGTATACACTTTCTAAGATAGGTACTTTTGGAACAGATTGTAGGTACCTAGCCTACACACAATTTATCTTTCGAGATAATGATACATTCTCGTTAATTGATGATTGAGAACGTGGGCCAACTACGCAAGTTAATTCACAAAATAATAAAACATTAGGTTATGAGAAAACACTTCTAAGAATTTCGTAATAACTACCTATATTATTCTTATGCAATACAAAATACTATACATTTATACACAAACCTAATATTACATAAACATACATCATTATACATCCAATTATATACATCTAATAATTTATAATAATTGCTTGCTCACATATGGACCCTGTAGGGCACAGCAAAATTAGGAGAGGAATCCTAATTTTGCTGTGCCCTACAGGGTCCATATTGATATTTTACTTAGCGATATCATCTAAGTAACATAATTATAAGGAATGAAATAAATAATTGAGTTTTGAGTATACAGCGATTGCTCGTATAACTCATTTTAGTTTAGACTTTTGAAAGACTATAACATCAAATCGTAGGTACAGTCAACCGCACGTAAGTAGTAAAATTTGAACAAAAAAATCTGCACGTTTAAGGAGCTATCAAAGTCAAATTACTACCATTGAAGTGCGGTTCACTATAACTATACCGTTTTATCTATTATTATAATGCAAGTTTGGGGTGATAAGTATTTCAGTCAGTGGAAAGAAGTGAAATTAAAAGAATACGCACCAGTTTTGTCCACCACATGAATATTAACGTCAGCCATCTTTGTTTTACAAATGTTTATAAATTAACCTTTGGTATGACGGAACGTGGATCCACACGAGACACAATGGATTTTTAATTGTGTCTGTAATTACGGTATAAGAAAGATTAAAAACAATTATATAAATAAATAATATTTATTCCCCAAATAGAGTAAATTATTACGTTTACAGACAATTTAATTACATAATAATTACGGCTAGTTTCAGTATTAATATAGTACTGAGAATATTGCGTTTCAGAGCCTGATTTTGATGCAAAGTCTCTGATGAATAATTAATATCCAGTCTACTTTGAGCTCCGCTCTCACTCAAGGGAATTCACCTGAGAGTTCAAGTTCTATTGGCCATGGTTACTGGTATCTTTGTGTAAATTTTAGATAAAATTACAAAGTAATTTCCTGTAATCATTTCTATTCGAATGTATCATAGAAGTTGTTTTTGCATGTCATCTGATAAGCAATTATTGTGTTGCGTTGGTTGCTTAAATCAATATTTTCTTTAATGAGTAATGTAGGTGGTATCCTTGAATTCGTGTCGTAATCTAGCTATATTTAGACTTGCAGTGTCCTAATTTG
This sequence comes from Eupsilia transversa, assembly GCA_914767815.1. NCBI lineage: Eukaryota > Metazoa > Arthropoda > Insecta > Lepidoptera > Noctuidae > Eupsilia > Eupsilia transversa. The sequence continues at coordinate 2,979,708 of OU611889.1, forward strand.
AGTAACGTAAGAAAATAGTTATATTAGATAGACAAAAATCCTCTTTGAATTAAAAAAAATGTAAATCGGATACGCGCACGAATAGACAAGACGTTGATATTCAAAATATGTGAAGTTGTTATGTGAAGAAAAATACTTTTAACTCAAAACACCACCCTACCTAATCACTAAATGTGTTTAGCGCGAAACTAAAGTAATAACTACTGTTGCCCGTGACTTCGTCTGCGTTCCAGGATAGAAAGTAGCCTTATTTTGAAATCCAGGTCTAGTCTACCTATGTGCCAAATTTTATCCAAATCGGTTCAGTAGTTTTAGCGTGAAAGCGCAACAAACAAAAAAATTAACTTTCGCATTTATAATATTAGTTTAGATTTAATTCATAATTCTGTCTCTGTCAATGGATAGTCAGAAGTCCAAGAGTCTGACAATTAGCCTTACCAAGGGGACCAGGGGGGGGGGCGGAGAAGGGGGGTGGGAGTACCTGGGTTTGGAGGCTTAAGTCTACTAATTTATTTATGTTGCAATGGTCTCTCCATTGTGAGTTTTTGACAGATTTACCACCATACGAAATCTGTCAAAAACTCACAATGGCGAGACCATTGCAACGTTTGTAAATTAGTAGAATTGGCCCCCAAATCAGCCACTCCATGTCAAATACTGGTATTCTGTTGTTGAACTTGTTGAACTGGAGGCCGACCCCAACATAGAAAAGGCTAGGCAGATTGATTTTGATTCTGACTCTGGAACGGTATTTTTAAATACGTTTAGCTCTAAGTGAATTTAATGATTTGTGGAGAAAACGGGTCTTACTCCGGTAGCAGCTAGGGGTCGCTAGGTTAAATGTAACGTATAACTACTACAAATTAACTACCAATCCAATTACAATACCTTACGCAACAAACACGTACTATGAACAAACATCGCCAGTTCATACAAATAACACTATGTAAACATACCTCAAACACGACGCATTTATCATGAGTAATGCTCGGTAAATATTTATTAAATTGTTCAGGTTCCGCATAAAACCGGCAATGGATTAGTGTTCGCGCGATAATCACGCTCATCGCGGTACTTTGTAGTACCAAAACAGGCGTTCATTAAATAGTTATAAGATGGGGGTTCCTCGTTGAATTAAGTCCCATTTATACCGGATGAGGTAGGGTGCTCGTGTAAGCGGTGTAGCGTTTGATTGAATAATTATCTAATTTAAAAAAATAACTTTTACGGCGTGTATCAAGGGTTTATTTAGAGCTCATTTTAGCTACTGAATGGTTGCAGTGGTATTAATTTGTATCAGACCTACTGGTTGTTATTTGTTCACAAAAAAAAAAGAAATTTAACATTTTGTTTTTTTTTGCGAAAAAAATACTAGTGTGATTTATTGTTGCTATGGAAATCTTACATACCTATCTATTTATTTAGCTTTGTCTGTTTTCGTGAGTACCTGACTAACTTGAAAATAGCTCATAAAAAAACTGTCAAAGTGCATGAGGACGATATCGAAAGCCACAGATTTTTTTGGAAATGGCTCATAAAAAACTATCGTGCTCAGATACACGAGCGGCACGTTGTCGACGGCTGCAGTTGCCTCTGCCGTTGCCAATATGCTGCTCGTGTCTACGAGCACTAAACAGAATAATATTTAGTAGATAGTTAACATATTCCGCTACAACTGTGACCACGCATTGACCTATGTACGGCACATAGCTTCAGAATTAATCATTCGTTAATGGTATCCGTGTTTCACAGCGAACACCTGCGCTCTACGGTTGCTGCAACTGTTACAGTAGCATCATATATACTGGAGATAGGTAGATTTATTAAGTAGATAGTGTTTACTAAGCTGTAACTGTGACGGCGAAGAGCTAAATACAGTATATCACAGTTATTTTACCTCTGAGTTTGCATCACTGTCAAAACCACAGTGTTTATTGTCGTTATAAGGTTTTGTTCGGTTGCTGTCACTGACAAGTCTGTCAAAATCACGATGATCTTTATTGTTTTTAAAATAAGTTTGCTGTTTGTTGCTGTCACTGACAAGTCTGTCAAAATCACGATGATCGTTTTTTTTGTTTTAATGGGGTTGCCGTTGGGTTGCTGTCACTGACAAGTCTGTCAAAATCATGATGATTGTTTTTTTCGTTTTAATAGGGTTGCCGTTGGGTTGCTGTCACTGACAAGTCTGTCAAAATCACGATGATCGTTTTTTTTTGTTTTAATAGGGTTGCCGTTGGGTTGCTGTCACTGACAAGTCTGTCAAAATCACGATGATCGTTTTTTTTGTTTTAATAGGGTTGCCGTTGGGTTGCTGTCACTGACAATTGTGTCTAAAGCACGGTGATCTTTATTGTCGTTGAAATAAGGTTGTTGTTGGGTTGCTACGAACCTTGGAGGTAAATGCGATTTAATGCTTATTAAACAATAAACAGTTTCCAGAAAAAACACTTAACTGATAATATAGGTACTATGTCCATAAAATTGTAAAATGTCTGGTTAGTGGTTAATATTCCTGGAAAGTTTGGAGCGTATAAAAGTTATTAATGAATTTGAATATTAAAATGTCCACTAACTTTATTGAAAACCATTTCAACTGTATAATCGTTTTTCTATGAAATTGGCGGTTTTCAATTACATTAAGAGGATTGGCGTGATTTTTAACGTGAGGATTAATTAACATGTGTGTAGCAATGGTGTATTAGCTCAGCTATTGCGGTGCAGATCATGGGTTCGGTTCCCGAACGATGAACAAACAACTGACAATTGTTCCGAAGTTAAATGTTTGTACATGATTGTAATCTAGCAAGCCACACTGGACCCTAGATTACGGCCCACTCCCTGTCATAGGAGGCTTGCGTTCCAGGAGTGGGAACATATAGGCTGATTATGCATAACTGTAATTAAATTGTCAGAAAGCGTATTCGAGATCTGAGTAAAGTCAGAAGACATGTTTTTTATTTGCTAATACATTCCTGACACTCAATGGTCGTGCTTTTATAACTTGCACGCCCGTCTTTAAAACGTAGTATACATTATCACGTATCCTGGACTGAAAAAAAGCGTCTTCACTAAGTTTCCTATTTTACTTCCTTGTGTTGTCGTGATGCCGTGACTTGGACGTGACGTCCACGTCAATATCGTCTCGTTAGAAATTATAAAAGCGGACAATAGTATATCTGCGTAGTCTGTTCCTAATGCTCTATGCATTTTATACCTACTTGTCCAATATTCCAAAATTCTCAAATACTACATCGCTCTCACTGCGGCCACACATCGAGATAGCTTCAAAATTAACGATTCATTAATGACGTCCGCATTACACAAGGTTGGAACACCTGGGTTGGTAACAGATGCTATATATTATGTAGATCTTACCTATAGAAGAAAGAAAAAAAGAAAATACATTTATTTAACACAGACTAAAAGGCACGCAATAAAACATACAGCAGACAAAAAAAAAAAAGGCAAATAAAAAGGGGTAAAATTATGAAGTAATAACATTGACAGGGGAGTGTGCCTCACGGCTGCGTCAAAAAGGCCCAGTTTAGCAAAAATGCTAGACAACAATAAGTGCCTGACGCTGGTTTTCAACTGGACCTAAATGAACACATGTCTGTATTGTAAGGAAGGTATTATATTGATCTTACTAAGCACTGATTAATGTTACAGATTGGGTTATTCTGATCTGCACCCTAATAATGCGTAACACACGATCAATCAAAGGGGCGGGCAGCTAGTCTATGTAATAAAAATCAATTGCCATGCATTAGTCTCGCAAAATCTCGAAAATGGCTCGACCGATTGTGATGAAACTTTGGTAAGTTGTTGTGTGCGCGCTGGAACAGGTTCCAAACAAAAAAATGAAAAAGGCATTGCAACGCATGCCTTTAGCTGTATGACTTTAGCTTAAACCCGACACATATTCAACAGTTCTACAACTGCTGAAAACGTTTATTAATAAATAAATCCTAAACTAAGAAAATGTAAGAATCCAGAGCAGTTTTCATTACCTTTGTTCACGTCTACCCGAGCGAAATGTAAAGCCCCCTTTGTCGAGCTCAGACGAGCGGCGCGTTACGTCACACCTTAATGCTAGACGGTTCGAATTACTCTCAAGAGTATCTCAATAGAGATGAGCCTACTGAAATGAGATACCAACACACACGATCCATCTATTTCTATTGGTTGGCATAATCTATGTATGTATTCAGTGGGTTATTCTTCCAATTGAGATAGAAATGAGGTGTTGATTTTATGATAATTATATAAACCAGCCTATTAGTGGAAAAGGCCTCTTCTCATACAGAGAAGGCACGAGCATTGAGCGCCTCTCATCCACGTTTATTATGCGCACGGCCAAAGTGTGGAACTCTCTGCCAGCGTCTGTGTTCTCTTCAACTTTATAACCCGTTGGCCTTTAAAGCAAGAGTGAACAGGCATCTTCTGGGCACGCTCGTTCAATCATAGACCTCATCCATCGCTTTCCATCAGGCGAGATCGAGGTCAAGAGCTGGCCCATATCATAATAAAAAATAAAAAAAATAATGATCACCACGCTTGCTCAAGACTGGTTAGCGATAAACTAGCTTTACTCACGATATTTCTCCGTCACCGATGCCAGTAGTCCAGGATAAACTTAGAAAAGTAGTTAAGGATTAAAAAAATCACATTGTTACTTGCCCGGATTTGAACACGCAACCTTGTGAAAGAGGCCTACACCACTGAGCCATCAAGACATACACTCAGAAACCAGGGCCGTCTAAAAGCTAATGATATCGTCAAAGTCGAAATACCGGTACCTGCACTCAAAATAAATTTGGGGTGCACGGGAATAGAAAGTATGGCTGAAGAATGGGGAGGCCTATACCCAGCAGTGGGTGATTCTGGGCTGAAATGATGATGATGATAAACTCATGCCTTTTTTCAACCTGGAGAAGATGCGAGATTAATCCACTATAACCACTAGAGCCAATGGACTTCAATATACTGATGGGGTTGAATCTCTTGGCCTATGGTGTTTCCATAATTATATTTATTGGGGTTGAAATCCTTGGGCCATGGTGTCCGAGTATTCATGGTCTCTTTAAGGAAATCTCGAAACGACTGGTTGACACTTCCCGTGACCCAAGGGCTGGCTTTAACTTTGGTCAGAGGCTAAGTATTGCCATACAACGTGGGAAAGCCGCCAGTCTCTTGAGTATATTACCAGTCGACAGCGATTGGGATGAACTTTTTGACGCCATATTTTCGTTTATATACTGATAGAGACCAATAGTGGACTATAACACTGGTAATAAGCCAAGAAAGAAAAAAAAGTTTTGGAAGGTATACTATCTGAAAATCTAATCCCAACCTCATTCCAAAATAAAATGCATTTTTATATTTAAATATTCACAAGCTCAGAGGTTGGTCCAGCTAAAATGAAGCACGGGCAATTTTACGCTACATTTTCAACTAACGACCATCGAATTGGAGTACACAAAAAACACATTATATTCACTACCCAGAGCAATCATCACTACAATTTGTTTTCTCCGTACGAAATCGTTCCCAGCTGCCAAATATAAAAAGTTCGCCAAACTTTTCGGATCAATAGAATATCTGGTATTCACAGTACAGGAACCAACAGATTTGCTGAAAACTTTTATATTCCCCTTTGAATATAACTTTATGAAAAGCAAAATACTTTGCATGTAGTGTTCTATTGGGGAGAAATATTCAAGTTCAGTGAATTAGTTGGTCGAGTTCCGGAGTTCCGTAGTTCCGGGATCCGGGATAGTTTGCCGGTAGGGTAAAGTTAACGTCTGTCCGTCAATTCGGCGTGAGATAGAGATTATGTTTGACACGAGGATTCTCGGGTGGTTCGTCGTAACACGTCAGATTCGATCGACGTGAGTACTCCATTGTCTATAGTTTACGAGGAAACGCGTGTAGATTCGTCTAATATGGGTATAGTTGAAAATCAATTTTGTTAATTGAATGTGTTGTGTTTAGTTAATTGATTCAGGCGTGACTTGGCGGAAATCCATTATAAAATACAATAGACGCAGATATTTTTTTTTAATTGATTTCTTACAGGGTTTTTAAAAACTCTTAAGAGATTAATATTCCGATTGATGTGTATTTAATGCGGTTATACTTTAATAAATAAGATTGTTTGTACGATTTAAGCACTTTCAAAAACATGATAAATATAGGTACTTTGAAAGTACAGCCAAAGGCCCATTAAACGAATTAACTACTACAAAGATGAACGGCATAAATAAACCTTCCAGGCGTGATAAAGTTAAATGTCTCCATTAATTTGTCTGGCTAAAAGAGACACAAACGCACTCCGGGTTTCTTGAAGCTATGCCAGCAGTAGTTTAGGCCATGTAGTTGTCTAAAATCTTCATATTCAGTAGCTTAAAGCCGGGAACACACAGTGGTGCCAGTAACTGGTACAAAACTATACAAGTAGCTTGTATTCCACTAGCTTTAACCCACGAAATATCGCGGTTTTTATTTTTATTTCATATTCTTTAAGGCACCTCTTTAGGTCATGAGCTATCAGAATATCAAAAAGTATTTGACCTAGGTCATGGGCCTATAAGACTTCAAATAGATTAGCAAGATCCGCCGTTATATCGAAACTACTGCAGCATTAATTTTGCAAATTTTTAATTACCATTATTTTCACCGTAAATAGGTATTTTGATAGTTCGAAATACTAAGTTTTGTCGTGTGTACATTGTATAATAAGTAAATTGGCGTTACCTATTACGTTTTAACATTCACAACAACCTTCCTTTAAGCTACTATAATACATACATAATATATTATGCTAAATTTCCCGCATCGCATACTCGCACACGACTCACGTAGTACGGCGCTCAGAAGCAATTCTGCTAATGCAGGCTTTAGCTACAGAATCTAGTTACAATGATGTTCCATTGTGAAGCCTAGACCACTTAATGTCAGATGTGAAATCTCAACTGCTTGCGTGCTAAGTTTGAGATGATTTATCGTGTATTGGTTCATTGTAGTGGAATATTGAGATATCGAGTGAGATAAATATGATGCAGATGTTAGATTAAGTGAATATTCATGATTATCGGGGTTATTGAGCTATGGTATAGATTAAATCTTTTAGGAGAAATTATTTTAATTAATAGATTATTATAAGATAATATGAAATATTAATAATTTTATTAAAGTAGCTTGGACCCTGTTGTCGATCCCGGTGGGCTACTATTTTTTGTATATTTAAATGTTTTTATAATATTTAAAAATATAATTGATAAGTATTTATGTGAAATAAAGTTTTTTTTTACACTATTCCATATGAAGTTGAAAAAAAAAAAAGAAAAAGTGTTTATTCACAAAAAAAAAATTGTGACAAACTGCTTTACGTAGAGACTATTTTGTGCGGATTTTGTCACACGTATTTTTTTAAATTAAATGTGCTGGCTCATTTTACTATTGCACCATTTCGTTTTATTTTCAATAAAATAAAATCCTGCTATCATAATGCACCACCACATGCTATCGAAGGCACACTTCACTTCGCTCATATGTTTTTGTTTACTTTTTTATGTTGGGGTCCTATAAATTTTTATGATTTAACTTATAAAAGTTAGTGAGTCGTATGCAACATTAACTTGGCATCCGCGTGGGATCAGATTGATATCAGGGACCTATAATAGGGTTGTCCAAAGATACCCTGTTCACCCTTATATTTTTATTGACCTGGGTATGAGGGTATCATCTTGTTGAAGAGCTTTTTACATTGATGATTTGGGAAGATTCAAAAATAGGTATATGGTTAATAAGGGTATTTTTACATAACTAAACACACTTTTGGAGTGAAAACCATTTCGTGAAAATCTGCGTAAAAATGCCGATTTCAACGTCAATTTCTGCTAACATGAAGTACCTAAAGGAAGACCTTTAGGTATTTCATGCAACGCGACTCTAGTAGAAGAACTTCTTAGTAAACTTTATGAAAATTTTATTGTTCCACAAGAATTGCGTCGCACTGTCGCGTCGCGCCTGTCTGCGGGAGCCTTGACAAGACTTATGTCGATGATTCGATTTATCTGTTTGACATAGGTATCGACCAGAATTCGGCCACTTTGACAGCGTTAGCGTTGGCCTCGCAAAGGTCTTTAAAAGTGCAGGTGTTTTTGCACAAAGGAGGTGATGCATCGTTTTCGATGGGGCTCCATAGTCGCAATTTGATTCATCGGAGTAGGTACCTCCACGTGACTAAGTTGTACCTGCAGCGGCCTACCTGCATGGCTTCTTAATACGGATTTCACCAATGAAACTGAACGCCATCAGCATTTCTAAACCGCATTCAATAACTGTCAGTGTCAAAATTGTTAGGGAATATTGTTCCCTACTGACAGCTCTTGAACGCGGTTTCAGTTAAAGGATTTCCAGGTGGGCCATGGCAGTTGGTGGCCGGTGGAAGCTTTTCTGCATGCTCAACAAAGTCAGCTGGAGGGGGATGTTTGAGAAGCCACAGTTTTAATTGGGCTGCACTAGAGCTACCATCATTAAGTGGGATGGTCAACTTGAGGAAAATTTAGAGGTATGAAGAACAGGGTGTAAATTTCACTCATCCTCTCTCTCACTCTAATGAAAAGGGAGGATCCTCCGACCAGACGGGTCTTGTTTCTGGCGGGCAATTGCCCAAGGATTGATGTCGGAGAGTCTTATAATATGTTATCCCGCGATAAACTCTAAAACCGCGATGCAGGATTCTGTGACATCAAGTCTTTGATGCGTAGTTCGCATGTGGCATTGTAGATGCCGCCTCAAAACTATTACGTCTCGTTAGCTTGCTCAGAAAAATAAAAATTCTGTATTTTGCGTGCTAGTTTTCACGAATTGTTTTAGAAAATGTTAAAATACCGGACCATCAGTAATGTACAATTCTTTTAATCATCCTTAGCCTTCTGCCTTCGGAGAATACAAGCGTGATGTTATTAGTGTTATGTTATTTCATTTCATTACAGAAATGTTCACAAATACCAAACAAAATAAATACAAAATACGGTTCGAACCACCATCACCAAAAACGAGTTTTTTTCTCAAACAATATTTTATTACCACCACATAAACTAACAATACATTATGAAATATTATTATGTTAAGTAAAAAGCACTCGCATTCGATTATACAGCAACGTGAGATATATTGTGGAATAGAAAATTAATGTTTGCAAGTTCGGAAAAAAGGTTTTTTTGTAAGTGATTGTAAAATAAATCTTTGTTGTACCTACCAGTACCCGAAAACCATTTGCAAGTTTTTTACGGAATAGATACTACTTTAGAAAGGTTTAAAAAGTTTTTTTTTTACTATGTAAACAGAAAAGTTTATTTTTTAGATATCAATCTGAAAAATAATCCTCCAAATAAGGGTCTTTATGGACGATTATGGAATTGATGAAAAATTGAAAAGTTGGAATTAATGAAAGGATGCAGCATCCTTTTGTCTGCTAAGCGTAGTCGATAAGGCAGTTTCATCTTTGTACAATGCGCCTGCTTATGTTCAGCACTGGGTGTGATACGGACTGATGATGAATGATTTTGAAATAAATTAGAATTGTGAAACGTACAAGATCAGAATAGAAAGCTCTTAAAAACGTTTTTAGCTCTGAAACCTCTTTAAAGATCAAATTAAAGTACTAGACGGAGAAAATTGTTCCAGTTTAGTCATATTATTTTAAACACGAAGAATAGAAAAATGAGGAACCATAAAATTCACCAAAGTATTCCAACTAAGAACCATATTTATACCCCGAAACGAAAACTATTTCCACCCGTTAGTTAACAGTTTATCCCAAACTAGAAAAATGGAGCCCATAAAATTTCTTTCGCCAATTCCATTGAATTTTTAAAGTGCTCCGAGCGTCCGAATGTGGCAGCGTTCATGTATGGGACACAACCCTAATCCCGTCTAAAAAAACGGGGAAATTGAGATATAAAACTGCGAGATAAAGGGCCTGCCTGACAACGGAAGCCCGAGGGCAGAAGCCGCGCTGTTTTTCAACAATTTAAAATGTTTTCGTAAAAGTTTCGGTATTTAATTTATGGGGCACTCCCTTAAAAGGTAGCGATGCTGTGTTTTTACGTTGTTTTAGGTTGAATTGTTAACCGGTTTTCACACACTTTTTGTCTCCAGGGATGTGAATTTTCGCGAGTTTGTAACAAAGGATGTGAACATTAATTTGGGGAGGAAACTTAAAGATTACCGCCTCATTAGTAGGATAGATGCAAGCACAGCTATGTGTGGGGTGCATGTTGGTGAACTTGGGGTGCAGGTGTGTTCTTATGAATAGTAACTACCCTGCGAGACTAACATGAGCAGCGCGACAACGCTGCGCTTTTTTGAGATTTGTCATCCAAATGTCTAAAACAACCGCCAAGCTCGATAAATCTCGAAGGAAGCATTTTGATATTTTTGACTACGATATAGCAAGGTAAAGGCTTCCTTCGTCTACAAATAGGTCCCTCTATCTTTGCTAAGGGGTGGTAAAAAAAAAACTTTTTTGATCATGCATTTTTTTTCCTAGCGTTCTTATTTTTATGTAGGTAGGTAACTAGTCAGTCCATCAAGGAACCATTTCATATCGTACAGTCAGAAAAAAATTTATCTATCAAATTGACAATCAACTTAAGAGCGTGCATTGTAAGTGGGCTACGTCGCAAATAGATGTCAAATATCTCGCTGTTTTGATTAATTTGGCAAAATTACTGTATGAAAATATGAAATATGGCTAACTAGTGAATAAAAAAAAGTATTTAGAAACTTTCCAAATGACTTCTTTACACCTAAAACGGTTACAACATCAAATTTAGTGCTATATTTGCAATTCAATAATAATATTCTAGTTCACTAGTTAGCAATATTTTATATTTCCATACAATCATGATGCGAAATTAATCAAAACAGGTAAATATTTAACAGCTATTTGTGAAGTTGCCAACTTTAAGAACAAACGCTCTTAAATTGTCCTTTTCAAATCACAGCTGTCATTCTTTGACAGTTTTATGAAATAGCTATACTCAACACGGCAACTTGGCGTAGTGTGTCAATTTAATAAACGATTAATTTCATTGATTGTACTTTGTTTATAATCTTTTTCGATTTAAAGAATTGATTCTCCTATAGAACACAAAACAGTTCACTTAAATAGAGAATAGAAACAAATCATGCATTTATATGGTAACATATTAATCATAATGCATTGAAAAAAACAATTACTTTTGATTTTCCTGACAAAATAAAAGAGTTTTCTATGTTTCTGCTCCAAACAAGGATTAGAACGCGAATAAATACAATTAAAAGTTCAAATTCAACCACATTAGGCGGCTCACTCTTAAATCTAAACTCCTGAACCACAATGACCCAGTAGAAGGTTCACCAAACCCTTGAAGATGTATTGGCACGTCTCCAACATAATTGTTACAATAGTGTCCGTCTGTCCGTCCACTGCTTACCCTACCGTGCTACCCGACGCAGCCTTGATTGAGAGAACCAGGTTAAACTGACGCAGCTATTCAATATTGTGTATTTACTATTCAATGGTTTCGTTTGTTCAAGTGTATAATCTGTGTTTTACGACATCTGCACCCTAATTGCGTACTACACGATCAATCACAATCTGAACCATTTTGAAACAGATTGCTAATCCATTGATACATAAGTTCGAAAAAAAAATCTGCTCAACAACGTACGCAATGAATGTTGTTGAACTGTCAAAATGAAACAGATTATCGTTTACGTAAATGGGTTACGCAATTAGATTACTAAAAATATCGTTTTTTAAAAAAAAAAATCTATTGTCCTATGTCAATTTTCCGATTTATAGCCATTTCACACAACTGTCAAAAAATTACAGTATGAGACCATTTATTTAAGTTGGTAGTCCATTTGGTAAACGAAGGTTGACTGATAGAAAATGGCTCAGGCATCCGCCTTTCGATATCATTTACATTCAGAAATTTTGATAGGAATTGGATTAGTTCAAGAGAAAAGTTATTCGAGAGGGAATGGAAGTTACTAGGAAGAGGGATTTTAATTATAACTACCGCAAAGTGCTAAGTTCGACGGCTCACCTTGCTGCCTTGCCGTCACCACATGACGCTGGCAGAATAGTCGACATCGGCACAGTTGCCAAAGAAGAAAAAAAAAAGTCCATTTTTGTACGGTATTTTTTTTTCTCGTACATAAAATTTAAATAAATGAATTAATGTCTCAGACTTTACCATTTACAGGCTAAAATTTGTCACGAAAAGGGAGTTTAAAAATATTGTTACTACTTATACGTAGCCATCGCGTAGGAATCGTGAGGAATTCATTAGTGGGTAACACGCTAATACCTACATTTTAACCTTACATTATGATAAATGTAACGGCCCTGTCTGTCCGTTCCGATTAATTATGTTCTCTGGATAGGTTCACGTATCATCTGTCCCAAAAGTATCTGATGAAGGTATAAATAAACCTTGCTCGGGTTAAATCCGTCACAAAAGGGAATGAGTAACATAATATTCATCTGTATTAAGAAGGTTCCAACTTTATACTAAACTACTTTTTCCAAAAAGTATTGCTTAATTAACATTATTAAAATTTCAATTTATAAATCGTGAACGAAAATGGATATTATAAAATCTTGGTGACTAAAATTATAGTTTCAAGTACTCAAATAATCGAATCAAAGCACCCAATATATAAGTGGCACTACAAAGTGGCACAGGTACGTTTTATTTATTTCTGATCGTTCGTTCGTTCGTTTTCTGATCTATTTGTTTACATTTTCATCACATAGTTTTGGAACAGACCATACATTAGTCGACACGAGCGGAGCCGTAGCTAGCTTCCAGTAGCATCAGAAAAATAAACCTTTCTTTCCATAGTTAGTTTTTCGGATATAACCTAAAACCAGGCTCGACAGTTCCACGCTTCGCCGTCAACCACGACAGGTGACGGCTATACTCGGCACGGCTCCAATTTTTTGCAAAATACACTGTACAGTGTGAAACTAGCGATACCTTTAGTTTTAGTTTATCATTTTTTGTGTCACGAGCTTTCCATTTTAGGGTCACGAAATATGTAATTTTTTGGTCGAAAAATTGTATGCTTCTGGTTATTGGAACGAAGTTTGCTTGCGGTAAGAGTACACTGGCAGAAAACTTCAAACGATAAAGCATTCATACTTGCGACTGTCTTCTTCTAATTCAATATATAGAGAGAGAGAGATAGAGACGGTGTGAATTTGGTGAAAATGAAAATCCAAGATGGCGGCTGCGGAAATTTTATTTTTGTTTTAAATTATACGTGAGAAGGACTTCGGTCCTGACGGGGTCCCCCGACCGCACAGGCTTTTTTTTAATCTGAGACTTCAGAAAAAGGCATGCACCTGAATTGCGTAGCAAACTTTCAATCACAATCCGAAGGATTTTGAAGGAAATCGCTCATTCATTGGCGTAAATAACGCCCCCGCTGATTGGTTGATTAATATTCCAAGACTGTGGCAATAAGTTTGAATTGCATTGATTACCAGAAACCAGCGAGGTAATTCTTACTGTTATTTTATGACCGTTTACCGCTTTCTTAGAAGTTACCAGCCGTACACAGCGCAGTGGAAGCGTGCTGGGCCCATAACCTATTATAACGGAAATATTAAATAAAAACCGGCGTGTTCTGTGAGTGCTAATGACAGATAACTTTTATTACTTTAATACAAAATAATAGACTACACATTTGTTCCATAGAGCTTATTACTAACCATAGTTTATTTGGTGTTACCACAATATTATAACAACATTCTAACCATTTTGAGAAAACCTAACGTTTACTAAATAAAATAAACACATTAATTGTGAAGTTCCAAGAATTATTTTATTAGCAATAGCAGCAGCAGTTGCAATTGTTGCAGCAGCATATTTTATTTTATTTTTATTGCTCAGTAGCAGCCCGGTGGATTTGTGCCCGGTTGATGGCAATAGGCTCGCCCCCTATTACCTGGGACTTAAACATAACTGGCGAAATGTGGGTGTACTATAGATACACCTCTGCCTAACCCTTCGGGGAATACAGGCGTGATGTTTATATGTTATGTTATTTTATTAGCATTCTGTATCCCTAGAAACCAAGCTTAAAGTTATTGACAGGTTCAAATCCGCAGTACCAAGAAAAACGTTGTTACTAATACTAATTAATGGACTATAACATTTAATGTTAGTGTTAATAGGGATTATTATGTTATGAACGAAAACATGATAAAATGTTATTATCGCTCGTTCGTTACGGTTATAAGGGTACTTATCGGGCGGGATTATTCTGGATAGGTACAGTCAACAAAGCTATTCGGTGTACAGGCAAAATAATTCATCCCTCCACTACACTGCCAATATTAATTTTTATTGTGTGCGTAATCACTTTTTAAGCATATTATGGCATAGGTACTTAAAGCAAGTAAAAGAATTGACTACCCAGCATACTCACAACATTTTTTAAAGTAGCTTAAAGTTAGCTTCCTGTATACCAAATAACTTTGTTGACTGTACATTGGCAGGTTCATAGTAGTACTACATTTTGATATCTAAATAAAAGTTGCTTCCAACGTGTTTAAAATTATCTTTTCTGCCTTAAATTCAGTCAGAATTTTAACAGAAATAAATTGAAAAAAAAAAAAAAAAAAAAAAACTTTTTCATAATTATTATGTACCTACGGCGTACAATCGGCGTCACCGTGAGTGTAAAATAATGTACCCAACTGTAACATAATATTAAACTCAAACTCAAAACTCAAAGCATTTATTTCAATTAAACCATTTACAGGCACTTTTAAACAGTCAAGGAGTCAGTCAGCCAGAAATATTAAGCTAGTTGCCCATTCCAAAGCGTAGTAGGTACCTATGGAGAAGAACGGGCAAGAAACTCTACGGACACTCCTTTAAATAAAAAAATGTTACAAAAAATTACACGAGAATATCTATCACTGTGTCGTATGGAATAATAATTTCTGACATAATCAGTGTTATTAATATTATTCACGAGTTAGTGCTCAAAGGATATGAACAGGCGTCTTTTGTAGAAATATTACTAATATTCTTAACGGCTTGGTTGTATCATTAATTCATAATTTATGCACAAGTATTTGAGTCCGCCTTAACAAAAAGTAACAAACCACACCACGCGCATGATTTACAGTAGTAGGTAAATACGTACAGATATTAGAAGTATTTCTTTATAAAATCAGGTCTTTTTCAAAAAAAACAATCTTATTAATTATTAAATAATAATTGTCTTTCCGTTAGTGTTAGTCGTCAAAATTAAAATAGTGTTTACTTCACGAGGAGATGCATGTTATCAATATATCTCATGTCTTTGGTTTTCATTTAATGAGATTAATTAATTTTATACTTAAAAAAAAAAAACATTGTGGCATAGGATTAGGTAGAAATTTAATGTATTTTGAATAGTTCATATTTCTTTTAAATAAGAAGTAGTTAGCTCCAAAAAACTGCACAAAAAACGGCTATCATGTCGTTTTGCTCGGGGCCTTTAAACTAGATCACACAGTCTACATGACACTAGAAATAGGTGCATAGAGTACTCGAAATGCTACTCCTCGTTCCACAAAGCACACATCATCAATGCCACACGTAAGCACACAAGTAACACGTACGAACTGCCAGAAACCGAATAGCGACCCTCATTTAAAATTCAAATATCCAATAAGTATATTGAAGTGTTGAATTCCACCGTATTCATCATTCACAATGTGGAGTTCGAACAAACAGATAGGAAGTAAGTTTAAAAGCTTCTAGAGCAGTGGCTGCCAACCTTTTATCGTTTTTTTTTCTTATAACTTATGGCTTTCATCGCACAAGTAAGGTATTTACATAATATCTAAGCTAACAGGGTTAAAATAATAATAATATATGTACATTTATATAAAAAAAGAGGGGAAAGAATCATAGGTATCAAAAGATTCATCCGCTAATATGAAACTTTTACCTCAGGGTTGTTGGCATCAAGACATTTCTTTCTAATACTAAAAACATATATTTTTTAAAATAATTAAGCAGCTTATTTATATTACAACGTTTAAAGCCGCCGCGGCCGTCTTCCCATTGTTTTACTCCATGCGTTGATTGGTTGGGAACCCCTGTTCTAGAGAGTGAAGTCAGGATGTCGGTAGATAGTGTCGTAGCGTCGTCCCAGTTATTCGCAGACAGTGTTAGAAAGCGCCCTTAGTGTTGAGACTGGCGAGCAATAGTTGGAGAATTCTTTGAATAGCGTTTTATTGTTTTGTTGCTATGATTTTAATGACAAGACTTTTGAGACAAAGAAATTCTGACTTATCTTCGGTCTTAGAAGTCCTTATCAATTGAAATATCCTGGAAGATCTTTGATGTTCTGATTAGTGTTCCAAAATCATCTCATGAAATAGACAATACTAAATTGCTGAGAAATGACAGAACCAGCCGGTCTATTCTATTAAAATCTCACCGTGACAACTTAAGTGAAGTGAGTGTGAAGTGAGCTGTCAATAGTGTCAATCCCTAGCATCAGGTGGAATGACAGCTCACTTCACCTAAGTTTTCACGGTGAGATGTTTACAGAATAGACCCACTTACACACACATAGGTAAAAACTTATTTCATCCTTCACGAGCCCAAAAAATGCTACAACGCATCTTCATTACCAAATAACCATCTACCTACAAAAATACCCGTAATTACTACCCACATCTCACACTACTTAGACAAAGGCAAAACCACACGGAAGAAATCAATTAAAATAAAACATCTGTGCTCCACAAGAATTTAAAACACACAGGCTCCAAGTAATTAATGTAGCTCCACAAATTGGCGACTCGATCTACAATGTGTGCCAGACCTTAGGGTGTGGTGCCTGTTGTAACGAACAGCAAGCCTTCAATAAAAATCTCACCGTGTTAGGTGAAGTGAGCTGTCAATCTCTCGCATCAGGAGGAATTACAGCTCACTTCACAGCTTAAGCATAATCAGCCTAAAATAATGTGTCCACTGCTGGGACTCAAGCCTCCACTCTTCGAGAGGGAGTGGGTTGTAATCTACTACGCGGGCCCAGTGCGGGTATGACTCTTTGACACCAGGTTAGTCATTAACCACCCGAAAAAGAAAGAAAGAAAGAAGAAATGAAAAACTGCTGATGGATGCTACTGAAGGTGCCAAGCTCGTAGTCAAATTCTGGGCTGATTCCATATACATTGTCATCGACACGTTAAAAAGAACAGAAAAAGATAAAAGATAAGATAACATTCGCAGAAAACTAAACAAAGTTTGCAAGTATGAGAGTATTTCAAATGTCTCTGAGGTTGAAAGAAATAGTTTTTAAATTGAAAGATCGTTTTATTGAAAATGTGTAGTTTTATTTGTAATTTTTATGTGTAACATAGATTGTTTTATTGTTGAACAAGATACGTACATAACAACTTAATTAATAAACAAAAATTACTCAATTATGTTCTAAATTAACTAAAACTATACACAAACTAAAATATGGCGTCGAAAAATTCATCCGCATCGCTGTCGACTGGAAGTGAACCCAAGAGACTGGCGGCATTGTCACGTTGTATGGCAATGCTTAGCCTCTGGCCAAGATTGGCCAAACCAATCCTTGGGTCACAGGAAGTGTCAACATAGATTGAAGACTAATTATAATATTATGTACAATAATTTTATAAAGAATCAGACAACATTATCTGCCTAGCCTTTCCCAGCTATGTTGTGGTCAGCTTCCAGTCTAACCGAATTCAGCTGAATACTAGTATTTTACTATACACTAGTACCATATTTATTTGATAACACTGGTTGTCTGATTTTCGGGCTTCTGACAACCCGTAACGAAGGACTGCTAAGTATATTATATTATTAATGCTCGTGACTGTACATGTTTTTTCTCTTCTCCTTAGTAGCATAACCTTAGCAAAGCCTTCTGTAAAAGCATGACCTTTTTTAAAAGCATAGCCTTCTGTAAAAGCATGGCCTTCTGTAAATGCATAGCCTTCTGTAAAAGCATCGCCTTCTGTAAATGCATAGCCTTCTGTAAAAGCATGGCCTTCTGTAAATGCATAGCCTTCTGTAAAAGCATAGTCTTCTGTAAAAGCATAGCCTTCTGTAAAAATCTCACCGCGAAAAGTTAGGTAAAGTGAATCTCTAGCATCGAGGATATGATAGCTCACTTCAAGCTCAGCATAAGAATAATCAGCACATGACGTTCTCACTGCTGGCACACAGGCCACATCTCTGGGAGTAGGCCGTAATCCACCACGCCGGCCCTGTGCGGGTTGGTGGATGTCACATATCTTCGAATTTATAGTTCTAGGACATGCCGGTTTCCTCACGAGGTTTCCCTTCACCGTTTTGAGAGCAGTGCTGATGAAATAATTTACGCAAAGTGAAGTGCCAATCTGGGTTCGAACCGACCTACAACACGTAAGTCGCGGCCGTTTCTACCAGGTCAGCACTGTTTTTCTCCTTAGTAAAATCGCTTAAACACCCTCTAGAAGAACCCCCCGCTGCAACAGGAACCACGCTCCCCCGCCTGTTGTGTAACAGATAGGAATTTAGGCCAAACGATGTAGCGCCTGGGATACGTTATTTATTCCGATTTACGTACAGAACACTAGCTTTATAGTTGCAACACTATTTCACTGTAAATGCCATTTAGAGCTTGAACAAGCGTGTTTCGCTAATGGCTTGGTGACAAGCTTGATGGTGAGAATTTAAAGGATTGATGTAAGTGCCAGTTTTTGGTGTTACTTCAGTTAAAAAAAAACATTTTTCGTTACACGGCCTAGTTTGTCTTGGCGAGAACAGCATGTATTAGGTATTAGTCATAATAGAATATCTTAGTAGTCTTTTAACGAGTTGTAAGTACTAAGGTAGTGATGATTGAAGCTTCGAGCAGACTGTCGGGACGCGGCACTAGTAATTGTTCTACCGTGAAGTTCTCTTAGAAATTGTATTGTTGTAGTAGTCGCGTCACGCCAGTCTGCACGAGGCTTGACCCTAATCCGCGGTTTCTTATAGGTATATTATGGATACTTCAATGAGCTTAGAAGCTTAATTTTATACATTTTTTGGCTATTTCGACCAAAGAAAAATAAGTAAGATAGCAAGTTCCTCTGTGGTTGAGGATTCCGGGTGAAGCTCGCTCCCACCTTCAGCCTGATCACCACTTACCATCAAGTGAGATGCAGGCCAAGAGCTTCCACAACATAGTGGATAAAGAAAGGAAGTAAGTACCTAAGTCATTATTTATTTACCAAAAGTTTAAAAAGGCTGGGGCAAGATAATTTGGAGTACTTAGAATTAACTGGTTCACAGAACCACATCACTAAGGTCTGTGTTTGTTGTGTCTGCTGTGACAAGGGACATATTAAATTGAGTTTTTATCATCTTTTCTGATTAAACTAGTCTTTAAACTGAGTAAATTAAACCAGTCTTCGTGGTTGTGGGTTGTGTTACCCAGTAACTGGGTACATTATGGAAGTCACATTGGCATAGTCGCTCCAGCTGCAGACTGAAAGGCGTCCCATCATTTTCGGGAAAAAGCTAAACAGATTATTATAAAGAAAATAAAGAAAGAAAGATAAAAACTTTTTATAAAAAAAAAAACAACCGACTTCCAAAAAAACACTACAAAGCGGAAAATAATTTTAATTTCGGAAGTCGGTGTCTTTGGTTTTGAATTTTCGTTTTTAGCCACGGACTTCCGAAATTAAAGTTATTTTTTACTTTTTAGTTGTGCTACCTACCCCGTACAAGTTCGAATATCACGACCTGCTATGTAAATAACAGTGACAAGAATATGTTAAGACATCGTCTATATAGGCTAAGTGGGAAAAATACGTATTAATGAAGCTAACTCAAAAAGTACTCAAGCAAAGTTAATATTTATATGGGACCACCTTGAGTTTGATTTGTAATGTCTATTAAAATATTCAATAAGTTACCAGAATACATCAAAGTCATAAATAAAAATAATATCTTTATCAATAAATTAAAACAATTTCTAATAATCAAAAGCTACTACACTATTGACGAATACTTCAATGATAAATTTCAACAAACGCCTTCATCCTCTCTCCTAAATTAACTTTTGCTGTGCCCGACAGGGTCCATAATTGATTCAATGTTTAACATACCAACAACTGTGTACACATTATGGAATGCAATAAAGTATTGAGTATTGAGAGCATACCCTTTCAAACAAAATAGAATTTTCAAAATCCGTGCACGAACGACAAAAATATCGACGGATATACACAAAAAAAAACATACATATGCTACGAACTTATAACCTCCTCCTTTTTGGAAGTTAAAAATACGTTTATTTGCGGCAAACATGACGCAATGAAAAAAAAATACAAAAAATAATAATTTGGGCGAAAATATGCGTTACATCCACGCAAACCGGCCATCGCTCAGCTTAATACTGCGACTCTATGCGAGACAGAGCCCCAGCGCTGGTTTTCAGCGACAGCCGGCGTTGACGTTAACTCTATTGATTTAAAAATCCACTCTTTCAATCAATTTATTCTGCTTTATCTCTGGTTTGTCCAAACAGATACAAATGGCCAAACAGCGGAGAAACCGTAAAGAGCTCAAAACCGATAGGGAATGCCATACGAGCAGTATATTTGTTTTGCAGATACTTCGTTTATTCAGACAGTCCGATATTTGTAGAACTGATTTGTGTGTGAAACGACAGAAAATAGAGTCAGTTTATTAACTTAGCTACTGCAGTTCGATTGAGGCTCAATTATTTACTTTTAATTTAAGGTCGTATATTTGACCATAAATCATCTTCATGCTATTATTTTTTTAATCTAAGAAAGTTACTTAAGAATAAAGTTATAACATATCATAGCATAACATCACGCGGGTATTCCTCGAAGGGTTAGGCAGAAATAATACCTACACCAACATTTCGCCCAGTTATGTTTAAGTCCCTTGAAATAGTCACTACAATGACTGAATTGCGAGCAACTTGGAAGTAGCGCTCGCCGGTCGCTGCCGTGGCACCGTTCGCATCCATCGCTCGCTCAGCTCGCGCACGGTGGATCACGGTTCTAACATAACTATTTTGGTGGTGGGTTAGATGAAGTTGCTTGGCAATTATATCTGATTTAATGATTCATCCAAGCCAATACATGATATTATGTGATAATTTGTGAAAGAATGTGATACTTCGTTGTGATCGAAATTATCTGACATAACTTTGGCAGCATAAAAATCTAACAATATATTTAAATTAATACTCACTTATGTCACACATATCACACACATCGAAGGAACACCAAAACTATCTAGCGAGACAAGAGACGCTAAAATATAGGATGCGACATCGGCTTCAAAAATATGTATCAATGCAATATTATCGGACATTATCTTGCGTCAGAAATATCTGATTACTATCTGATACGCTACTGTAGAATTTATAACATTAGTACCTACAGAATTCATACATCACGAGAAGAGGAATTTCTCTGTAGCAGCCCGGAGCCTGATTGCTGGCAAAATGTACTCGTAATTCATGGGATTTAAAAATAATTGGCGAAACAAGTGTACCTCTGCCTAGCCCTTTGGGAAACACACGCAAAATTTCACGAGAGGAAAATACCTGTAAACAAAAGGTATACCTATCAATCGTCAAACGTCGAGATCAGACGAGGTAACATGACGTAACTTTCTTATTTTTTCTCTTAGACGTGTTGTTATAAATTGATAAATTGTTAGGAATATGCTATAAGGAAATAATAAAACATTTCAAAATAAAATGTTTCTTTTTTAAGTGCCTCGGGGAGCACGTTAAGCTGTTGGTCCCGGCTGTCATTCGTGTCGTTACGAGTCGACAAAAGCTCGAAAGTATGACAACCAGTCCTACCAAGGCCGACGCGGGAATCGAACCCAGGACCTCATGGTCAGCAGTAGCGCTTTGGATCACTAGACCAACGAAGCATTCGAACCCACGCAAGACCCGAAGTACAGACTCTGGTCAGCCACCGCGCCAATAGAATGCCGATAAAATTATTATCAATGCGAACAGTTTACTCTTACTAAATAAACGCATTTGGTTTGCTCCGATCGATGAATTTAAACCGTATCACAACAGATTGTTCTATTAATTGAACCATTTAATTATCATAACATAAATACTGTTTGACCATTTTGCAAGAAGATAGGTAGTTGAAACAATTGATTCAATATCAGCTTTGCAGATTTATTTATTAATAAAGTGAAGTGTGAAGATCGGGCGTTTTGGGGGATTGTCTATTAGGTATGTAATGTTGACGTTCAAAAAGTGCTGATTCTCAGCATAATTATTATTAGAATAAAATATCAGGGACGGAAAACCTTTATAAATTACGGTACGGGTATCGAAGAGTTTTGGTTACTTCTACGACTAAGGTTACCGCTATCTGGGTAACCCAAGAAGAAGAAACATGTTACCTCTTTTAGGTTACTGATTACACACTGATTGTCTGTCAGCGACAGCCCGCTGACAGACATTTCATGAACCGTAATAGGTACTTGAAATTTTCAAAGATAGTGTATTTCTATTGCCGCTATAACAAAAAATAATAAAATAAAATACTTAGTAAAAAAATTGTCATACAAGAAATGTTTTTTCGGCGTTTTTTGCTAAATATTGTACTGTGGTGGCTCGGAACCGTTCGCGTGCGAGTCCGACTCTGACTTGACTGGTTTTTGTTTCTACGGTGACTGGCGTTAGATAAACCTGTGTAAAACCACGACACTTGAAAACACGACTTGTAAAATTAATCTTAATATCCCAGGCATCCACATCTACAGCACAATGTCATGATAAGATTAAGATGTCTGGAATTCTACAGTTACGGCCTACTGGTAAAGTCATGTAGATTATTTCAATTAATTTCACATTAAACAAGGACGCCGAGATAATAATTATAATAAGACAATAAATTAAACCTTTAGTGTATCTACCTGGATCTGGATTATTCTAATCGCATTCGCATATCGCATCGCGGAAATTCATAGGGAATTAATTCAGGACTCAATTCTCAAGTTTATTCTATTTGAGAATTGAGTATTTTACTAAATTATAAAAATGGGACGTTGATTTTGGTTTTTGAATTTGTATGATGCATATCCGGTACGGCTCGCTAATCCTGACTTATCCTGAGGGTAGTTAATTGATTCAGGAATGACTTGGCGGAAATCCATTATAAAATACAATAGACGTAGATATATTTAGTAAACTATTCCGCTTTACTATTCTTAAAAAACCCTGTAAGAAATCGACACGTGTTTCACCTCTCAACGAGGCATCCTCAAGATGACGATTGACTTGATTGCGAACCCGTACACGACGTGTTAACACGCCGAGCTGGACGCTGAGTGGGTTTTTTAAGACTCTTTAAGAATAGTAAAGCGGATAAGTTTACTAAATATATCTACGTCTATTATATTTTATCCTGAGGGCACGTCTTCCCTACCATTACCGCGCCACCCGGTCTACTATATGCAATGGCCTCTGTAGCCCCATGTAACATAAGAATCCAGCGGCTGGTGCATATGGGGGGATCAAAATGTTTAAAAAAGTTAAGGACAGAGGTGGCCCTAGATAAGAATACTTGGAAGGATTTGGGGGAGGCCTTTGCTCAGCAGTGGGATAATGTAGGCAAATAAAAAAAAATAAAAAAAAAGGACAGTCCCCTAAGACCGTTTTCTTGTAGCGACAACGGTTAAGGTAGCTGCCCTTTCTGACCTATCTCAAAAATCCGCCCTGTATATCCGCATGGTACTTACCAGATAAAACAAGCTCAAAGCTATTATGGCGAGCATATAAAGAAGAATGAGCACATAGAAGTATGCCGAGAAGTTAACACGCTAATAACAATACTGAATTAGCTGCCAATCATCTGCTACAAAGAGGAATAATTCAGTCCAGACATCGGCAGGCTCGGGTATTTTATGTATATGTACTGTATGATGAAAATGCGCATGGAACAGAAGCCATAATAGTCCACTACTGTAGCTGTATTGTAGGAAAAAGAACCCTCGGCTGCTGTTCTCACACGATGGCTATTGTTTGGTATTTAGGATGAGGCAGACATCATCTTAGTCCCCCAGCACTATTTTAGACTGTATATTTGTGAGACACGACGTCGAAAATGAGGCTGATGGCATCACCTTGCGACAAAGCCCCGAAAACACACCACTTTCAAAGGCACTACAGTATTACACTTACAGAAGAACAGTGAGACTACTCGGGCCCGAAAGAGATGAGACCGACGGATAAAAGACCGACTCCGATACCGGCGTCGGAGTCTTCTCACACGACCTCAACATAAATATATCCAGCCCGCTGGGAATGTTCAAGACCTTCTACCAGGCGGACTGTGTGGGCATCATACAAGCGGTCTACGTGTCTACGCCATAGAAGCCAGGAGAGTTATGGACACCCACATACGTATACTCTCCGAGAGTGTCTCAGTTCTCCAATCCTTGGGCAAAACATATATCACCTCAAAACTAACACTACAATGTCACAATGCAATAGAACGAGTAACGGTGTCTAGCCACAACACATTGACACTGCAACAGATAAAAGGACACAGCGGATCGCTAGGTAACGACACAGCTGACGAACTTGCTAGAAGAGCATCCAGCGCGGTAGTCTGTGGACTCCTAGTCTATCGTACCCATCCCCTTCAACTAAATAATGGACAGTCCTCTGTGCAGAGCGTGTATGGAGGCAGAGGAAACCATCGCGCACGTGCTCTTTGAATGCACAAGCGTCTCCCAGATTAGAACAGAAACCCTCGGGTCACCCAGGTCTTTCTCAGATGTTCTGAACAGACCAGGAGTTTTAATTAACTTCTGGAGGAAGGTGACCCGGTTGGAATAACCACCGACCGCCATGGCCCACGCACAATGGTCCACCTTAGGGACTAAGTGCGGAAACCAAATCTTTAACATAGAACATAACATGACGAAAATGCTGATGATGAACCTAGCGATTATGATGTCCAAATGTACCTAATATGACCAGTTTTATTGTTTCTAAACAATACATAATAAATAAAAAATATAATATTATGTATACCTTTATAAACATGTATTTTATGATATAAGTACCTAGTAACTGAATAATGAATGTCGCTTGGGAAGGTCAAAAAAATGATACTACTCAGTCCAGACTGAGTTTTCGATATTATTTATGACCCCATACAATAATTCATTCATAATATTATTCTGCATCTTTTTTTTTGTCATATATGATCGACGGCCGCCAAAAAAAAAACCGCTCCAGTCTTCATACTAATTTGGTCATTGTCTTTTACTTCTTTTGCAGTGTGAATAGGTATGATAGGACAGTGTAGGACTGTCAACAAGATACTTAACAGACTAACTTAAAACGGACACCCAATGATTCTTTGGTGATCCCTGTTCTGTAATAGGTAGGTAGATATAACATACCACCGACTCATTTCATGTAAAGTAGGTTAACAAGAAAAAAAAAAAAACAGTTCTAATGAAGCGCCAAGCTCCGAAATCCACAAGGCATATCTCTGCAAACCTTAATATCTTGTTCAAAATGTTCCCAGGTACTGACTTACAAAATCCTCGATTAACCTCGTAGCCATTTTGTGACGAGTACCTGTCAAGTCGGTTTAATCGTGTTTGGTACTTGTACATAAAGAAAATGCTGACAAGCAAGTGATAATATAATCATTTCACACATCGTTGCGTTGTCAATTTGATTGGACTGGCCTTGAGTGCGTTCGTTCACACTCAAGACAATTTCTTATTTTTGAGTTGAGCTGACCTCTCATTGTACGGAAATTCTATACGATGCGAGATCAGCTTATACTGGAAATTTATAGCTTGATATGTATCCGTGTAGGTATTCCTTTTTAAAAAAATTACGCAGATGGAGAAGTATGCAATTTGGCAGAGTTAAAGTTTATAAAATGGAGACGGAGTGCAGAAAGCTAATATTTTTAAATAATATGCATTAGAAATAAATTAAATTAATTAAAAAACCATTACACACACTAGAACCATGCGTTTGACACAAAATGGCTACTTTAGAATAATGACATGGCAGCATGGAATTAGTATGTACTACAACTTAAAACTTCGACCAATGGATGACCACTAGTAAAATGAAGCACGCCAGCGCCACCACTCACGCGCACGAACTTGCGCGAACTCTACAACGCTACAAGGTTTTTTTGGCGCGTAGCCAAAATTAGAAGCAACGCCGCCATCTTGTTTTGTATAATACAATTTCAGTGACAGTTTCATAAAATGTTTACAAACTAATTTTATAATAACGACTACCACCACGAAGTGCAAAGTTCGACGGCTCATCATGTTGTGCTGCCGTCACCACATGACGCTGGCAGAATAGTCGAAATCGGCTCAGTTGCCAAAGAAGAAAAAAAACGCCCCCCAATCAATGTCGTTCAGGCGCCAAAAGATCCTTGCACGTTAAACCCGGTTTGGAACCCAAAATGTACTAAAAGTTATGGTGGAATAAAGAAACTCACATAATACATACATGGACCCTGAAAACATTACACTCCTTTTTTGGGCAGTCGTGTAAAACGTTCGTGCTTCGACGTAATTATTTTTCATTGACAATATTTCAAAAACATATTATATAAATTGAAACCGCTATCAATAATATTATTGCCTTGAATTTCAAACATAATAATATAGGAGTATTAATCTGGTTATTTCCCTATCTATTTGATTAAGTCACAGAAATGTAATACCTATGTATTATAGCTATGTGCTCAACATAATTAGCACAATATATCTAAGTGCTCAACATTGTACTCAACCATTGACATGGAAGTACTCGATAAATATTACAATCAAAAGATAAAATCAAGTAAGTAGGTAGCCGGCAATGATTTGAGAATTTTCACATTATCGAACGTTTTATTTATAGTACAAAATATGGTCATGGATAAAACCTAACATGTTAATAGGTACTTTTTTCATAATAATTACAAATTTTAATGAAAAAAAAACAAAACAAAAAATATGTGGAGAATTGCCCAATAAAATCCATGATTTATCAATGAACGCGGAAAGAGAGAAAGCATTGCCTGACCATTAGAAAAACACACTGCTGGTCAATCTAACACCCCGTATGTATCGTTTCTAACATCTGCCCAACCCGTGCATGCGTAATTTACACAAAACATCGACTTCCATCTCTTTCTATTGCAAAATGAGTATTCTACCGCTATCCTAGTCTAGGTTAAACCCTATGACCGGTTCGTGTCACTACAGTTTACTTCGATCAGCTGTCACAAGTCAAAATGTTTACATTACATACGACATTCATTGAGGTATTATTGTACTAACGTTAGTACATAATACCTCAATGACGACATTACAATATATAGCACAAGTATATTATTGAATGAATAAACCTATTACAAGCACGTAAAACCATCAACATTATTATTTAAACTAATATTATGTACTTACCATTTTTATCCACAAGTTTACTTATTTCTTCCAACTCATAATTTTCTTTATTCTTGTTCATTCTACTACCATTTGACACTTCTACATACAAATTAGGCTTGTTCAATAATGTATCATTGTGTTCACTCATTTTTGTAAATATTATTATAACCTTTTTGGTAAAAAAGCACTCTGTTTATGTTCTAGTTGTGACTTGAGTTCGACTGCACTGACAATTTTATAACAGGTGTTGCCAGCGCTTGTTTATAAATAGCCATAAATGGGGGCGTATTTCCTTTGGTTATTTATGAATGTTGCCCGCAATTAAAATTAGTTTCGCGATAAAACTTATACGTTTAAAAGATTAATCTCTGACCATTACTATGCTTTTACTTAACTTTATTTTGTTGGTCTAGGTAAAATATTAGCTATTTTCTAAAATATTAGTATCAAACAGTTCTTATATTTAAGTATGGAGTTGATTCAGTACATATATGTTGACATTTCATATTACAATGAAGATAAAAATATTATAAGAAGCATGCCCCTAAAATTGCTAAGCTATCTGAATTCTCTCGTCATTTGGGCGAGTTTCCACAGATTGGCAACTTTGAATCACAGCAACTATTGAAGCTCGATCGGCGTTCGGGCGCCTTCGTTCTTATTCGTTTAATCCCGGTCATCACCAAACCAGACGGATTTGACGTCATTGGCGCCGAAAGTATCGAAGTCGAATTTATTTTATTTTTCGTTGCCAAGAGTAAGGTTGAGCAATTTAAATGCCCATACATAGATAAACTGCTAATTAAATAAGCATGTTCGCTATGATAAGAGCTGAATATCAATTAAATTAATAGTTTTTTTTTGCGACAGTTCTTTTACAATGCTACGATTAGAACTGTCGCGCATTTTGGCCTTTTGGAGTCAAGGAAAAAGTAATAATTTCCTGTAAATACTCAATAAAAATGTTTTTATTCATGAATAAATTCACTGACAGACAGCGCACAGCCTATGCCACCGGCTGAGTACAGAAGCAAACATTATGGCACAAGAACTTTTACAACGAAGGTGAGCACACGCACAATGGTCCACCTTAGGGTCTAAGTCTCTAACATAGAACATAGAACGAATGTGAGCAATAAGAAGCCTACTAGACCCCTAAAAGGGTTAGATTTGACCCTAAAGGGGTTTAAAAATATATAATTATTAAAAAATGTAACTAGCATAGTAAACAATAACTGTATAATACAATCAATCTGCCTAGCCTTTTGCCAGCTATGGGGTCGGCTTCGAGTCTAATACAATAATAAATCAATAATAATAATAATCTCCCCACCTTCGTATCTCTACGCCCCCCCGTCGTATCTCTACGTGACATCGTGGTGGGGCTTGCGCGCTCCGAGTTCTAGGTCTGTGCTGGTAAAGTTTACTTTGTCGGAGCAGGTCTAGGATGAAGAGCCAGGCCAAGAGAGATACAGAAACCCGCAGGGCAGCATGTGGCGAGCTATTGGGCAGGGACCCTATCTCCCGGGAGAAGTCGTTTTCCTCATCTCTGGCTTGCCTTTATTGGCCGGCTGGAGTGAACACTGACGAGGGACCGAGCTCCCACCTCATTCTTGCCTTTATTGGGTGGAGATTCGCAAGAGCAAACGTGCTCGGAGGAATTAAGTATTCCAGTAAGTGCTGGTAGGAATCTTGACCATCTTCCGGGCTCTGGGATTGTTCTGATAGTCATGGAATACCTCTCCACTCCTCATAAGCACCTCAGGATATGTTGCCCCCTTGTCGCTACGTCCCTAAGTGCTGGCCACAGTTTCCGAGGGCCCATTATTGAGTGTGCAAGTCACCCCCTGCCATTTCATCCTTAGACATAGTTATTCTAGTAAGGGATAATCGTCGGTTGGTTCCTCTTCTCATTTAACATTGTCTAAGGAGTTGGCTTCGGCCCCTCGTATGCCTTTCAAAGGACCGGGATCCATGGGCCCGAGAATAGTTAAAAACTAAAAAATAATAATAATGTTTTTTAATACAAAAGTCAATATTATCACACATCATGATTATTTTACTTTTCTTTCCCGTCCATTTTCGATGGATTTATAATATTTTGGGCTCACTGCTGCCACCCGGAAGCTAATGTAGTGTAAAATACGTGCCAACGAATACCCACAGACTCGTAAAGAGGTAAAAAAGTGGTTATGAATTAATGTTAACGGTCAAAAAACTATAGTGATAAATGATTCTATATCGGAAATGATATCACCCTGTGTAGTGAACGTGCTCTATTGAATTTACTGGTTTCTGTCAGCCTTCATCTTCACACTACTGGGCAAGGCTCCCAACCCGGCAAGGTCCAGTGTTGCTGTCCAGCTCGTCCCACCATCTTTTACGTACGAGCTACGGGGTCTGCCACAACGCCTCCTGGCTGAGCCCATGGCTCCATAAAGTGGTTATTTTGGCTCATAGCTCATAAGGCAGGCTGCGCGGGCTTGCGGACTATGAGCAATGTGTAGCTCGCCTGATAAGGACCAAGCCCGGGCCATTTAGTGCACTTATTCCCGAAGGTTCATGGTGATAACACATTGATATTTAACTTAGACATTGCACAAAAATATCGATGTTTTGCCATGTAGCTATTGCACCCCACCATCATAGGAAGGAAAACGGCTGGGGCGCATAACCATAAAACATTTTGTTCAGTAAACTTCCTCAGCTGGATTTCCATTCCAACGCGCTGTCCTGTTTTTTAAATCGATAACTTCAATTGGTTCAGTCCTCATCAGATATATGAATAAAACATTTGAATTCATAATCAATTCCACATTTTATTACGGTTTGTTTGTAACCAGCTTTATACCTCGAAATTTCTTGGTTTTTTTTTTATTCATATTCTTTATGGCGCCAATTTTGGTTGGAATATCAAAAAATATTTGGCCTAGGTCTTAAGGGGGAAGCGTAAAAATTGATTCGCTGTTACAAAGAATGGAATGGAATGTGGTGAATTCCATTAAATAATTCTACAAAAGTTGTTTTAGTCAAGAAAAAATAACCAATTTCAACATCGAAATGCTCTATAATGTAACGCCTTTGGCAACTTAAAATAACAGTCGTCTCGCCAAAATCGATTCCCGATTCCCCAAAGCGTGTCCCCAAAGTGGAGTAGATGTTAATTGAAGTGACATTGGAACTACCTATATGTACAGCAAGCCTTTCAAAGTAAGATCTTACAGCGTAGAAATGTTTAGAATCAAAGGCTTTGCATTGAGTTCAAAATGTTTTTTTTTCTGTATCGTGTGAGATACCTATACAATAATTCTGTTGCTTTTAAGCATGACTTTTTAGGGGTATGAGGAACAGGGTGTACAGTTCACTCATCCTCTATAGAAAAGGGAGGATCCTCCGACCAGACGGGTGTTGTGTCTGTCGGGCAACTGCCCAAGGATTGATGTCGGATAGTCTTATATATGTGAATCGCGCGGTAAACTTAAATAGGGCGATGCAGGATTAGTGACGTCAGGTCTTTGATGCGTAGTTCGCATGTGGCGATGTAGATGCCGCCACAATTAACTTACATGCCAGTCCCACGACTAGAATTTAAGTGAGTAAAGAGGTTTAAAATTAATGTTATCGGTCAAAAACTGTAGTGATAAATGATTCCATATAGGAAATGATATCACCTGCATCATGCCACTAACGGCCCACTTAAATTATTATGGGTTAAACAATCTCCACAGGTTTTTTTAGCCATAATAGTTTAAGAGTCCCGATTATTACAAATTATCATCAATCTGTCAAACCTTTTCCTAACTATGTCGGGGTCGGCTTCCAGCTTAGTCTAACCGAATGTAGCTGAATACACATCACATTCACATCTTATTTACTGTACCTGTAATATATGCAAATAAATGTTTACTTACATGGAGCGACTGCCTATCTGACCTCCACCACCCAGTTACTGGGTAACACGATACCCCTTGGTAAGACTGGTTGTCAGACTTTTGGGCTTCTGAGTACCCGTAACGACTGTCAATGATCTGCGACTGACAGCTGGGACCAACGGCTTAACGAGCGTGATTATGTATCTAATGGATGGTCACTCATCCACGGACTGACCGCGGCACTCGTAGTTTACCCTCGGTCGACCCATTTGTTTTTATTTATTTATTTAGGTTAACCAACAATAATTGTTTACATAATACATTTAAAATATAATTCCTTAATAGTACATAAGTGCAACAATTACTTACAGGCTAACACAACATGCGCCTTAAATGGTTTTACAAAATATTAGAAAATCAAAGGTTACAATTAAATATTTTCAATAATTTTTGGTAATTCATGTGAGACAATAATAATAACAAAAATAGAATAATAAATATTTTTTAAGAGAAAAGAAATGTATAACAAATAAAAAAAATCTCATAATTAATAAAATTTATAAAAATCTGATAATAAAAAAAAAACAAGTAATATCAAAATTAACATAAGCATCAAGTCATTGTTATTATTTAGCCACAAGCCCCTCCGAGAGAAATGACCTAACCAAGAAACAACAAGAAACGAACAAGGTCCTATTACGTTATCGGATGCTGAACACATCATATTCTAAGGAATGGAGGCAGGAGTAATTTATCTGTAATAAGATAGTGGACGCGTTTATCATACGTTCACTTTCGAACGAGGATATCCTATACTTACTAATATTATAAGGAGGTAAGTGCGTTAGTTCAATTCCTCTTGAGCTGTCCATAATTATGATGATACACATTGTGGAACTTATTTGAGAAATGTATTTTAAGAATATTATATTGGATGTACCTAGAGGAGTTCGTGGCTAAGTAATAACAGCCGCACGGGTCGATCCATCAGGTTAAGCTGCGCTTGCCGGGGTTGGTCCGTGGACCATTTTTAGATACCGAGACTCCTCCGTGCTTCGGAAAGCACGTTAGTTAAGCTCATTCGTGGACCTTTGACAGTCGTTACGAGTCCTGACAACCAGTCTTACTAAGGGGTATCGTATT
Organism: Eupsilia transversa; assembly: GCA_914767815.1. NCBI lineage: Eukaryota > Metazoa > Arthropoda > Insecta > Lepidoptera > Noctuidae > Eupsilia > Eupsilia transversa. Next base: position 3,012,256 of record OU611889.1, read on the forward strand.
ACCCAGTTACTAGGTTGTGGAGGTCAGATAGGCAGTCGCTCCATGTAAAATACTGGTAATCAGCTGCATCCGGTTAGACTGGAAGCCGACCCCAACATGATTGGGAAAAGGTTAGGCAGAATGAAAATTATAAGGAGGTAAGTGCGTTAATATGAGTAAGTTAATCAATTCCTCATGAGCTGTATTTGTATCCATAATATGATGGTACACATTGTGGAACTTATTTGAGAAATGTATTAGAATATTATGTCGATGTAATAATTAATATTACGTCACATTTTGTTTCAATATTCACGGTATCTTTATTGCTCGACCCATATGGTTCGATAAACATAAATCCCATATATCTTTTGTCGACTACTAAATTGTCAACACGGTAATGAGAATGCCCATTGATCAATGCTCGTTCCTTTTCCGTCTGGCAGGCTGTTATTATAAGTATCCTGCCATTCTCAAGCAACATACCACACATGACACGAAACTCAATGAAATTCTCTCATTATATTAGAAACTTCAGTCATGTGTTCCACCATTTCATCCCCGTCCTTCTTTCGTTTTCATTTTTTCTTCGTCTAGTATTTCTAAGTTGCCATTTCTTAATTTAAGTCTGAACGTCAGAACTTTGTAAACGGCTTGTAACCACCTCACTTATATAGCATCAAGTAAAATAGTTGTCCAACTTTGTGCTCGACGAAGTATTTCGGTAATTTCAGTTGTTTGACTTTCATATAGACGTGCCCTTTAGAGATGCCAGCGTTTATGAAAGTTTGGACATGTTGGGACAAGTTTTGTCACTTGTCCACCGCTTTTGGGTGCGAATTCCAATTATAATACATAGCAGATGATGTTTCATATTGTGGGTGTTTTTCGTTCAAATATTCATTGGTACTTACATTAGTATATCTTTCGTTATTTGGTAACCATTGACCCGTCACCGAGATACATAACTGATCTTAGGCTCTTTTCGTGCACTACGTTTTGCCGGTACCCATGCCAGTCAAACATGGGTATTGTAGTAGTGCTTCATCATCATCACAATTTCAGCAGAAAGATGTCCTTGTCCACAGGCTGGACATAAGTCTCTTCCAAGAATCGCCTAATCAACCAATTCCCGTAACCTCGGTTCTTTTCTCGTAGTGCTTATCAGAAGGGTTAGACAAACTGACATTCTATCAGCAATAACGTTGAAGTATCAGTATCAAGTCAAAAGTATGCTTGTGTCAATCTTGTTGAAAGTCGTTGCAGACAAACGAAACGCCGACAAACAGATTGCTACTTGTCTAAGTCCTCAGAACGAAATCTGTCTCATGAATCTCAACTACTATTTACCAATTGCTAAACCGATATTTCTGCACAATTCATTTTGTTAAAGTTCTACATAGAACACCATATTTAAAGCTCTTTTCAACCCTCGTATGCTGTTAAGGCAACCATATGCCCCTCGGCAAACAAACTCGACTGCTGTTGTATTTGTCAATAACGTTTCAGTTATCTTTTATTGTGAAAATGGTGTCAAGGTGTCAGGTACCGTCTCTGTCATGTTTGTTGGGAGTTCTCTACATGACATGAATATATAGAGTAAGTCTGAGTAGGCTAGTATATAAAAGTGATAAAATAGTACTAGAACTTAAACAGGACACTTGGGTTTTGCCAAACTTTCGGGTCTTGTTTTTACATCAGTATTCTGCGTTTATTTCGGTATTTATTACATAGTACTTGTTTGAAACATCATATTAGTGATACTTATGACCAAGTAGATATTTATGTATGACCATTTTGTTATTCTTTAAGCATGATTTTGTGGGTTTTTATTAACAGCGTATTGCATATTTTCCTAAAATCCCACCACGGAGTAGTGATAGTTAGTTAGTACATAGTCTCATTACAGAGTGTGTTAAAACCCATAAATATTCTGAAAACCATAACAATAACTTACAACTTGGTAATACTACAGTTCATTATTTATACGATTTATTGCAAGCCAACCTTTCTTTAAATAAAAATAACTTTCTCCAGTTCAATCTAGACCATCCAAGATCTTGGCAAAAAAAATAGCAATAAATACTAAACGTTTTTATTTATTTCAGGGCTTCCCTTGTCCCTGTAGATTATATTATCAGACGCACCCATATCATGACGGGTCACGTCTTTACAAAAATGTCTGACATAATTACAGGTCTGACCTCTATCGATTTAGTCCTCTGTGTATCTTTGTATTATATTTTTTTATGGAAACTTATATTTACGACGGGATTCGTGATGTGGTAAATAATAACAGCCGCACGGGTCGGGACGTCAAAGTTAAGTTATGCTTGCCGAGGTCTGTCCGTGGATGGGTGACCATCCATTACATATCGAGACCCCTCTGTGCCTCGAAAAGTATGTTAAACGGTTGGTCCTTGTACATTTTTGGCAGTTGTTACGGGTAATCAGAACCCCGAAAGTCTGATAACCAGTCTTGCTAAGACAGGGCCTGGACTGGGCAGGGACTGGGTTGTACAGGTCAGATAGGATTTATTTATTTATTTATTTATTTATTTATTTATTTATTTATTTATTTATTTATTTATTTATTTATTTATTTATTTATTTATTTATTTATTTATTTATTTATTTATTTATTTATTTATTTATTTATTTATTTATTTATTTATTTATTTATTTATTTATTTATTAGGCCAGTCGGTCCATGTAAAATACTGGTATTCAGTTTCATCCGGTTAGACTGGAAACCGACCCCAACGTAGTTGAGAAAAGGCTAGGCAGATTGGAAACGTTTATTTTAGTATAGTAGACCTCGGAATTGTTTTACCTCTTTCGTCGATAATTCCCATATAATTGAAACTTTAATAAGGTTGAAACTTTCTAACTGTCACATAGACAAATAAACCTTGTCGTTTTATAACGTGCAATTGACATTCAACCTTAAGGTAAAAAAGCAATTACGAGGTCTCGACTATACATTGCTGACAGAGAGATTACGGGCTACTTTAAGAATATTAATGAAAAGGACACAATTCCTACATACTAGAGAATACAGGGTCAAATGTAATGCAATAAATAATTCAGAGGGCAACCCTTTTACCTGTCAAAGGTAAATTAATGCGATAACAGGCGTTTTGTAAACAAGACTCCAAATTGTTCAGGTTTGATATTGTCCCTCTTCATGCGTTTAATCAAGGTATGTTTACAAGAAGCGTTGACATTTCACGTTTTGTTATTGTTTCAATAATAATAAATAAATACATGTTAAATTAGGTATTTTTGACTTGTAAAAATAAAGTTACTAAAAATGTTAAGATAATCATCATCTTCCTGCCTTTGGCATGACCTAGCATGGACCAAGAAACAACGGTAGGCAAAGCAGGTTTTTTTCTTTAAAAAAGTTTAGATAAATATTATTTAAAAAAAAACAAAGTACAGATACTATAAAATAAAAAAGAAACGTCTTCAAAAAATATTCCTTTTAATATGGCTATTTTGATCCTTCATTATTACAAGGTGGATAAAAAAACAGTGTCAGAATAACCCTCTGATATTTAACCCAATCGTGCTATTCAATAAAGCAACCAACCAACAATGTCTCACTCTAAACGCCTAATACACAACGGAGGCCAATTCAAGTAGCGATGCATCATTCAGATGTCAGGACACATCAGTCTCAGATGTACATATTAGGATAGCTAGCTTAACAAGACGATTTAATTAAACCTGAATGTTATTATAATAATAACAACCTGTGGGTAACTGTTTTACTACAGGACAAAAGTTTCTTCTCATATAAGCAAAAAAGCATTAATCATTAACTATCACACTCACACACCATTATGAGTACCTTTAAGTTAACTTAATTTGTGTTTTTTGGAACAAAGTTCTTTAACACGGCTTGCGGTAGGAGTGCACTGGCAGAAATCGTCACGCAAAAAGCGTTCATACTTGCGACTGTCTTCTTCTATTTTGATAGAGAGAGAGAGAGAAAGTGTGAATTTGATCAAAATGTCGATTGTGCTTCAATCTGTTATGCAGCAACGGAGCAACAAATGGAACTGATTTTTTTGCATAGCAATAGTCTATGGGGTAGATAGTGACCTAGGCTTATTTTTATCCCCTGCACGAGAGCGCGGAGTCGAAGAGAAAAGCTAGTCCTAAGTCATTGAATAACTCACTTTATTACTTACAACAGAGAGTTGTAGGTCACAAAGTGAACTTTTCACCCCTCAAACACCGTGCTTGAGGTGTGTCCCTTACAGGCATGTAACGGATACCCGTACCCCCCGCATCCGAAACTGCGGAGCATCCGCATACATTTTGATATCCTCAAAACATCTGCTTCCTCAACTTTTGATTTTAAACACTCCGCATCCTCATAATTACTATGGGGATGTGACCCCTACGTTGTACGCTCAAATAGTGAATTTTCAAAAACACTCGCTGAGCTAAATGGGCCGACTGTAGGTGAGTTACGCGTTCCTATTGGCTGAACTCGTAGGATCCCTATGCTTTGACAGACGATTGGTTATTTTTCGACGACATCCGCATCCTCACCCACATCCGCACCCTCATTCGCATCCTCAATAAGGAGTTTTCCAATATCTGTATCCTCATTCGCATCCTCAAACCCGATTATCTGGATATCTTCATCCCCATTCTCATCCATCACAACCTTGGTCCCTTAGCCACGGTGCCATCACGACTATTATAATGTTCCATCCGATAAGTCAAACTGAAAACAATGCATGCCTTTCCTTGTCCATAAAACCCTTTGTTTTAAGTTTACATAAAGCGGAAAAAGAGGAAGCATAGTGTTGGTTCCATATAGCTATACCTCGACGATAAAATAGGCCAAGGTAACGCCTAGTATACGCGAGGAGGTATCAAAGATTACGTCAAGACGACGTCCGCTGGATAGGCCTCCCATTCAACTTAATTCTCGGCATGATAGTTGCCTAGAATCGACTTGAATTGGAGGCCTCAGGTCCGCTGTCTATGGACTGCTGTACGCTTATGATGATGCTGAAGAAGATGTCAAGCAGTGCTTTTGACATGATAGTTGTTTTCTATCAGTTTTGTATTCAGCAAGTGCTGACAGAATACAACTGTAATCACCAATCCGTGATTCAACCGCGGCAATTACAGGGTCAAATGAAATTAGCTAGGGAAACTTTACACACGTGATGGATATCGGTAACTAAAAACGATAAAACACAAAAAAAAACTGATTTCCTAAACTCATAATTTCTAGTAAGCAATTTTTTTGGCCGCCTGATACCGAATGGCTGTTACAGTGAAATGGTTGCCAATCAACACCACGCTTAGGGGAACGAATTGGGGATTACAAAACCGAAATAAATTTGTTATTTTTCGAAGGGAGGACATTGCTGCATCTCCTCGTGTATTCATGTAGGACGCTGGTAACCGGCGCCGACAAGCGCAGGGTTATCGTCGCTGGCCAGCTCTGATAGTTTTCATACATTTTGCCAATTTGGCGCCCCGGTTCGTGCTGATTTTACCAGCTTTCTACGCGACTACACCCTTAGTCACTATTTACGTAATATGTTTGTTTTTTCCCCAAAAAAAAAAGACTCTGAATTTCTTTAGTGGTTGGGGTTTTATCCATAATTAATAAAAAAAACATGTACGGTATTTAAAACAGAATGTTATCGCGAATTTCTATCATAATACATGTCCTCACATTTCTCAGTGCTATAGCTCAGAGCCTTTTTAATATAACCCCACCCTGACATTTAACTTTGAACCTTATTGATGTTGTTTTAGGGTCCAAAGCGTTTATATTCATAACATAAACAGAATGAGCGTAACTTTCCTTTGTTAGGGAAATGTACACATTCTTGACCTCCACTGAAGGAATGTAAACTACAATGCTTTAATATTACACAAATACTAGCTTTCCCTTTGATTTCTCTTGTACGTAAATGTTGGAACGTTATTTTCCGGTCATTTAGTTGTCAAAGTCAGCAATATGGCTGCGTAGAATTTTCATTCCGCTACCATTTTTGTTATAAGAATTTGTTTTTATTCTTTCGTGATTTGAAAGGAGTTGCGTAAGGAAATTTCAAAGTGGTGATCAGCTCCACGATTTTTGACATACTGCATAGATCTGATCAGATAATCAACTGATCTAGAAAATTTGGAAGAATTGTATTATCGATATTGAAGGTATCTTTGGCAGTAACATGTTTCTTCCAGGACAGTTGTCATTTTATCTGATATCAGAAGAATTAACTTCAGAACCTAATCCTGGGGCCTAAGTCTACTAATTTATAAAGGTTACAATGGTCTCACAATGGTCAGTTTTTGACAGATTTGCCATACAAAAACTGTCAAAAACTCACCATTGAGAGACCATTGTAACGTTTATAATAATATAGGACTAAGGCCCCAGATCACCTGTACTTTTTGACGTTCTGAGGAATGTTGGCCAAGCCGTGCTTACTGTAGCCACTTGATGATGATGGTAGCTTCCAGCTGATTTTGGCCACAGCGATACTATTCTATGGCGTCTAGTCTGGGGAGCTTCGTTAAAGGTACTGTTCTGTCATGTAACTCGCTTATACCCATCCAATTTTAGCCACTAAACTCTGACGACGAAGTTGACACTGATATCATAAAACTAAAATGCTAAAAGTTATTTAAAACGGACACACACTTCCCTGTGTTTTTCTAGCGTATGGCACTCGTGGGTTGCAAGGGAAAATCAGCGTCAGGTGGTAATTTTTTTCTGTTTCTAAAGTTTCAAGGTGTATTTTTCTGCTGTATAGCCAATACACGCATTTTTGTTTATTTCTTTATAATTGTAGATGAAGGTCTAGTTTTGAGGTCAGCATGGTTGCCACTACAAGCCACTTACAAGCCTAAAGAGCGATAAAGTCTACTCTCATCACGAACAAAATTGAACCTCAACTAAATTATTTTTAAATAAAAATCGACCCTGTCATAAACGAGTGACTTTTAAAAAACATAATTCATGAATCAACATCGTATGCGAAGTTTCTAAAACATGAAACGTAAGCGATAAAGATGTCTTCAGACGGTTTGAGTTAAATGGCTCGGGGGCGATCAATCACCGCTGGCTTGCCAACTCTGTCAGGCATAAGGCTGTATGTTTAACATGGTAATTTATCGTTTAGGTGCTGTATACTACTTTGGAATGCAGCGCTGCTTGTGTTTTGTTTTTTTGTTGATATTTTGGTGTCGCAGGGATGGTGAGGTATGGGTATTTTAGCAGTTGATCTGGAGCTTTTAAATTGTAAAGATAATGTCTGGAGAAATACCTATAATCTTAAATAATTTACAATCTACAGCGTGTTTCAGACATGTATGGTCATATCTAATGGTGTGGTGGAAACCATCAAACTGAACAACTTTCTTTATGGGACAAACATAATAATCGCGAAAACACGAGACTGTGACCTCTGAGTTTGTTTCGGCCTTTCTTCTCAGAGTAGTCAGATAGAAAACGCCAACCTCACCTAGCTTATTTAAAAATTAAAAATAATGACGTGTAAAAGTTATTTATAATATGTATCCTATTTACAGAATAAACTATTTCATTTCGAAGCACTGCCAGATATGATGTGAAGAGTACTTTAGGATTCTAATAAACGCAATGGATCCTGTACAACACTACCGGCGCCAGACTGCATGTTTATTGGAGTCAAAATCTCCCATGAGCCGGATGGCGGTGGCCGCGTCGGCGACGCAATAGGTACCACCAATTATTTGCTATTCCCATCGGATGATCGGCGGCAATGCGGTCGTGACGCGGTTTACATTAGAATACTGTCAATAACGGTCAGATCACGGTGCGGTATCAACACAGATATATACCTATATTATATAAGGTGTTAAAAAATTAACTTTACAAACTTTAAGGAGTGCTTTAGACTATCGAACTGAATAACTTTCACTATGGGACCAACTTCGAAATCGCAAAAGAAAAAACAGCTGTCCCATACAGTTTAGAACAGTAGGTATTAAACTTTAGTATGGAACAGCTGATTTTTTTTTCGCTATTTCAAAGTTGGTCCCATCGTAAAAGTTATTCAGGTCAATGGTCTAAAGCACTCCTTAAAGTTTGTAAAGTTAATTTTTTAACACATTGTATAGACGAAAAATATTTACTTACATCAAATTAAAAAGGTTTAAATAATTAAGGAAACCACTGATTTATGGCGAAGAAAACATGTGAAATTAACTGTTGCCATATTTCATTTGTGGGAATAGAGACGTCTAAGGATTGAAATGTTCAAACAGATTAAATTGCCACGCCAAATTTTGTTCCGAGGTTTATTCCTCGTGGATTTCCTTCGTCTCCACCTACTAAATTAATATTGTATTTTCTACAATTACACCTATGTTGACACCTATGTTTACACCTATGTTTACACCTATGTTTACACCTATGTTTACACCTATGTTTACACCTATGTTTACACCTATGTTTACACCTATGTTTACAAATAAAAACTTTGACTTTGACTTTCACTCTTTTTTCTTACTTTCTTCTGGGACGAACAGAGGGTTAAGTTGGACACCTAATGGAAAAACCCAACGGTGTTCCTATTGCTACAGCATGTCATAGCGTTTTCTGCTACGTTTTAATTTAAAGCCATTTAGGGCCGAATCACACCGGAATGGCAGCGGCCTGCCGACTTCCAAAACGTTTTACTGCTATTAATGGAAGTCGGTTGTTTTTTTTTTTGTTTTTATTACTTGAACTATGAGTTGACAAATCAGTTTTTTTTTGTTTTAAGTATCGTGTTTAGATAACAATATCATGTCTGTGAAGTTAACTTAGTATTTCTTCAGTTCACAACCGAACAGCACCATCAATTTCTTTCCAACAATGTATAAAGTCTGGGTATCAAATCACTACATTCGTGTACCAAACCATAAAACTTTGTATTTATTTTTCAATACAACCGCAGTTTACATTTTCAATGCACAAACAGAATGCGCGACAGAACTACGTAATTTATTGCTTTGTCCATCTTGCATGTTATGATGCAATTGAGCTGGTACGCCCTCTGTCGGGCCAGTTTGCGTACTATTATGTCTGATCAGTTCTTCTAGCAATTTATTAGTAGATACTCAATTATTAATATTATAATAAATACTTATTTCACATAAATAAGTGTCTTTTATATATTCCGTAAAAATAAATCTATTGTATGTGTGTGTTGTGTCCATATGTGTGAGTATTGTGTGCAAATGTGGGTTAATATGACGATACGTGTGACTTTAAAATCAGACGGTTCTCGTACATTTTTTTTTTCTGCCTAACCTTTTCCCAATCATGTTGGGGTCGACTTCCAGTCTAACCGGATGCAGCTGAATACCAGTATTTTACATGGAGCGACTGCCTATCTGACCTCCACATACATCTCTTACATATAGGTAAATCTCATGAAAAAATTAGCGTCCCATCGACATCTAACCCAGAAACTTCTATTTCTAGGTTATATCCGTGGGTCAGTGCTTGAAAGTTAAAGGACCAAAGACAGCTCCAAATATTTGGAGCTGTTTTTAATCTGGTGACATTTACCTACTTAGAAACAAAAAAACATAATCTTTGAAAGTTTTTATCACCTCTTAAAAGATAACTTGGTCCATCCAGCACCCTAAATTACCATAGTCAGCCCAGTGCTGGGACACAGCCCAACTCTCTTCGAGAGGGAATAGGCTATTATTATAATTATGTAAGTTTATTTGTATTTCACACATAAACCTTCCGCAATAAATTCTATAAATTATGGCGAAAACCGCATAAAAATTCCGTTTCGTACTTTAGAAGAACAACCAGGTCTCCCAGACAGACGCACAAACACAGTTTAAAACTAAATCCTTTGAGCAGTTACACCAAAACTCAGTTGCATTTGAACTACGAGCTAAAAGGTAAACTTAAGGCACTCATGTCATTAAATGTATTCATGCGATTTGCCGTGCGCCCGTGCCTGCACTGTGCGCGGCCACTGAATAGATAGAATTCAGAAGATCCATACAACGCACTGCAAGTGTGCACGTGTTAGAATGGTGCGTAAAAACTTTAGATAATATTCAACCAATGATAAGAAGTGAAAGTGTTGTAAAACTTTATAAGATAATTCTTCGCGAATTTGCTCGCGTAGAAGTCGTAAGATGCACAATATACTAAAATAAAAAATTTAAAAAAAACTTCCTCGGCCCCTGACCCACCGTGTCGCATTGCAACGCCCGCCCGTCGCATTACGTCGTTATTGCTTAGCGTTTTTTCTTTTATTTTTGCTCTGCTCCTTAGGAGCGTAACGTGATGTTAAATACGCTCCTCAAGAATTGGGCAATGCCAAAATATTTTTTCAAATCCGGCTGCTTACCCTAGAAGTTAGCGGGATCAAACAAAATAACAAACTTTGCAGCTTTATATACATCATAGATTACGTAATCATAATTATTTAATTATAGTAGGTGGCTTTATAAGGTTAGGGCGAGTTGCACCAACAAAAACTGAACGCGATCAGCACATAAACCAGGTTTAAGAGCTGTCAGTGTCATTATTTTCTTTGTAATATTGACACTGACAGCTCTTAACCTCGGTTTAGATGTGCTGATCTCGTTCAGTTTGATTGGTGAAATTAGCACTTAGTGTGTTATTTTTGTACTCAAAAACAACACTCAAATCAGGTACTTTTACATTGGTTCCAAGCTACATAAATGTGACAATCAAAATTAATGATTTAATGACGTCACAAATAATTCATAATCATCTAACACACGCACATAAACATAAACGTTATTGACGTGCACTATTGCAAGAGAACTCGCGACTGGCATACGACTGCGATCGACTTACATAAGGCGATTATTACACAGCACCGCGCTCCGCCGCGTAGCGCGGGGCGGCCGGCCATAGCCGTAGTGTTTTCTATACCAACTGAAACAGTGTTAAATCTGTTGCCCCGCTCTACGCGAGGCGCGACGGAGCGCGGTGCAGTGTGACAGTCGCCTACGTGTCTGTGTGCGTGTGCCTGTTTCACTCGATGTATGGAACTTTCTTCAGGAGGACTTTCTGTAGACACTATTCTGTGGCACGGCACATTTGTAACATGCGAACATTACACATAATTAGGTATTATTTCAGCTTACTTGCTATGTTCACGCCCTTTCTTGTAAGTGGAAATTATTATAACGAGCTACATTTTGAATTACTTACTGAGAATGAAAATGAATAAGGAATTAAGAATATTGCCCTGTGGATTCGGATGCGAATTATTTTTTAACTTATCTGGACTAATAATTGCTCTTATGGTCATATTAAAAACAGGTCCAAACATGGACAATTAAGGCCGCATATTAGTGGTAACAAAACCAGTATAAACTGGCCTTTTATTGTATTGGAGCTCCATACTACCCCAGGCCACCTCAAGGTCAAATTGTTACAAATGACAGACGGCCCACTGTAGGTAAAAAAAAAAAGATGGCGTAACTATGTAGGTATACATCTGTTAAATCATCATTTATTACAAAAATGTTAGATAGGTATAATATATATATTAAAGTAGATTAAAGAAAGTTTCGGAACTCCAAAACAATAACGCACCTGTTTTGATAAAGATGTCTTTGATGCCTCTTACGTACTACACACACACTCACACACATAAAAAGTACGAAGCAGGCTGTAAAAAATTTCAGCTACTCGATTTTCATTTAATACTCAGTAATCGGCACAGAAGCCCCAACTAGGGACTTACCTCCCTAAAATTGAAGGATATTTACATATAATAAATAAAACATCTCATACATAAAGAACAGGTAATAAACGAAAATGTAACAAATATATTTGCCAAAACTTTTCGTTATTGAAAATCAGTTTCAATATTTGAAAACAATTTGTTTGGCAATTAATTTTCCAAACCGTAAGTGATGCGTTTATATGAATAATACTTTGAATTTCGAAACGTTAAAGCGAATTGCAGATGTGCGAGTAAATATTAGTAAACGGGGTTGGAACAAAACACGGGAGAGATTTTTGAGCGACAACGGTGTACAAGTTTCGGTCATTGAACTTGAATCTCCAAAGAGAGTAAGCATAACAAAACATCACGGCTGTATTTCCCCGAAGGTTAGGCAGAGGTGTACTTAAATTACACCCAGATTTTGCCAGTTATGTTTAAGTCCCATGTAATAGGGGGCGAGCCTATTCCAGATGGAAAACCCAAAGCCAGCCCAAAGAGTGTTAAAGCTGTAATAATCTATAGCCTGGTTTTCTCCACTATTTATAAACTTATCTCTTGTCCTAGAGACATCACGGGAACACCGCCATTACAAAAAAAAACGGCCAAGTGCGTGTTGGACGACGCACAATGAAGGGTTCCGTAGTTGGGATGAATTTATCCCAAAAACAAACTTAACATTGTAGTTGAAAAATATGTACTCCATTCATTCATCGATACATGTCACGGTCAATATTGTTCAACTGCAAATGTAAGTTTTTAAATCGTAGAAAATGTATATGATAAAACAACAAATTAACGATTTTCCTGTAGACCTTCCTTCTTGCTAAATTTCATGATTTTAAAGGTCCATGGGAAGTACCCCATAGGTTTTGATTTATTTGCGAGTTTTAAAATATGTCGCTTAGGGCCGCATTTTTTATTGCCTTGACTTAGAAGGTTTTTTTGAATTGATTGTTTTTTTTGCCCCCAAGGGACCGTTAAAAACCTACGTATTTGATACCCCTACGCGTTCCGGTGAAATAGGGTCTTGATAAACAGACAGACGGCCAACAATGTGATCGCATAAAGGTTACGGTTTTTCCTTTTGAGGTACGGAACTCTAAAATCCGACGAAAAATACTACACTCACTTTCACAAATTTTCTTGTTATTATAACAAACATGGGTATTCGAAAATCTAATGTTTCGTAATTCTTCTAGTCCCACGGGAAGTCAATGTTCAGCAATGGACATAATTTTTATTTTTAAGAGTATCATTACAATTTACGTTTGAAAAAACCTTTTCTCGGAAAATGCGAGAAAAATTTGTATTTCAAGCATATTCCGGTGTCATAATATTTTTATTTAATTTAGTACCTATTACGTTTTATATTACATTATTGTTAATTAGTATACCGAATGTGTAATCATTCTATAATGATTATGGTTAGAAGTAGGCTTGAAAGCAAAGCCAGCCATGCATTAATTTACAAACACCAAAATATTAATAAAATTGAATAGCATGCTGAAAACTCGTAATTTTAATAAATGTAAAAAACACAATTTATTACTGTAACTGTGTTTGTTCCCTAATCACCAAACAAAAGTTTTATTACAAAATAACAATTAACAAAAACTTTCCGGCTATATTTCACTAGTTATACGAACGAAAAAACGTTACCACCTAGAAAAATGAACAAGCAATTAACATTTTATGACGCCCGCTACGGTGACGCCGCAAAACGTCCGTGCCGTGTGTTTCCACCCGAAATGGGGTCAGGGGTCGCACAGTGTTCGTTATTCATAACATTTTTAGTTTTCACTCGTCAAATTATGAAATGAGGCCTGTCGACCTGTTTGGAGGAAAATACGACATTTTATAAATGAAAATACTAAATTCTAGGCTCTTTTTATGACGAAAAAATCTTTATAAAATTATATTATGGTTGTTTAAGAAACTCGTAGCTAAATAATAATAACCGCACGGTTCGGTCAAAGGTTAAGCTATGCTTGCCGCGGTCAGTTCGTGGATGGATGATCAACCATTACATAACGAGACCCCTCCGTGCCTCGGAAAGCACGTTAAGCCCAGGCACAGCTCCCGAATGTCAATATTCTACGAATGATGTCATAGATCATTGACAGTCGTTGTAGGTGAGTAACTGGGTTGCAGAGGTCATTCGCTCCATGTAAAATACCTACTAGTATTCAGGTGCACCCGGTAGGACTGGAAGCCAACCTCAACATAGTTGGGATCGGCTGGGCAGATTTGATTATGGTTGTAGAACATGTTAAAAGTAGAAGTAAGATTTTGTTTCTTATAAACTAGCCTTGGTACGTAACTATACCTAATGTTTTTTTTTTACTATTTTTGTATAACTCTATTGATATACATATTATGTCCAGAGGGTGAGCATAAGTTTCTAGATATTAGGTATCCGTAAATGGCAATTTCTTGACTGTCGTGTCCAGGCTAGGAACTCTTACATCTTGTGTCACCGAAATTGCAATAAATAACTTATTACTTAACCTTTCTTATGACACAAATAAAAATCCATTGTGTAGACACAATGGATTTTTATTTGTGTGTGTGGATCTACGTTCCGGATACGAAAGGTCGTGCTTGTGGCGGCATCTACATCGCCACATGCGAACTACGCATCACACTGGCGTCACACAAAATCCTGCATCGCGCAAGTGGAATTTACCGCGCTGAGGCCGTGTGTGTTGTATTTAAAGTTATGAAAAGCGTTCCAGAGTAGATATACATAGGTGTTTTTGTACCTTAATTATGTAAAAATCTATTAAGAATCAAGGGTTATGAATAATAATTAAGTATGTTATTTTTGTTTCAGGTAAATACTATAGTGCTGCATGGTTTTGCTGACTCCGGAATATAATAATGGTATTTTTTTTAGAAATAATAACACCTAATTCATCATTTTAAGGGCTTTCTCCCAACGTGATAAAAAAAAAACTCAAAAATGATAAGTCTAATTTGTAAAGATATTATTTAAATCTTATAAAATTCATATGAGAAAAAATCTTTAAAAGTTCGAGTGAGTAGTATGAGATATCCTTCATTAGTTTTAAGTCAACTTCAACTGCACTGTTGAGGAAACTACTGATCATAATTATAAACCTACTAATTCAATATTTCACTTCCACCACACCATACCGTCTCATTTTATTCAACAAATCCGATAAAAACTCATCCTTGGTACTTTAACTTACGCCCCCTTTCATCCCTTACAAAAATATTCTATTTGTGAATTCACCCCTTCGAATAAGTATAAAACGCCTATTGAATATGTGCAAGGTATCAGGTGATACGATTCTAATGGATTTCTCAGGATTTTATTAATTTTGCTACACAATAATGGAAGACCTATCAGGCAGATTCGAGGAAAATTGGAAAATAAATTAGGTGCCTTAGCTAAGTGCTTAATGTAACAATACCAAATTATAATTATGGTCCGTATGGATTGAGGAGCCATGTCTAATATATTTTAAACGCAGTATCAATATATATTAGTAGTATCAATATTTAGTAGTAAATTATAAAAATAATATTATGTTTATTCATATTAAAAAAGGTGAAATCGCCTCTCTCAATCTTCACATGGAACTACAGCCATCCGATCTTCAATCTGCCTAGCCTTTTCCCAACTATGTTGGGGTCGGCTTCCAGTCTGAACAGTTATAGCCGAATAACAGTATTTTACTACATAGAGCGACTGCCTATCTAAACTCCTCAACTCAGTAACTGGTTAACACGATACCCCTTTGTAAGACTTTCGGGCTTCTGACGACTCGTAACGACTGTAAAAAATCCAGCCGGGAAGCACGTTTTGCCGTTTCCGAGGCACGGAGGAGCTCGATATGTAAAGGTGGTTACCCATCCACTTACCAACCCCGGCAAGCGTAGCTTAACCTGATGGATCGACCCGTGTAGCTGTTATTACTTATCCAAGAGCTCCTCAGCCATCTACAGCCATCTGATCTGAATAACTCAATTACAATTCAGCGTCAGTGTCAACTTCAGAGCAAAAAATCCCAAATATGTCTCAACTGACCCCACTCCCAATGTGCCCTTAAATAGAAAACAGAAGCAATCACTCCCTTAATACATACTATGTAGGTTAACTTTTCGACCCTCGGGGTAACATTCTAATATAGGTAACAAATTCATGAGATTCTTTCGTACCCACGACCCAAACGATTCAACCGAAATATTTAAATTCCAAATAGTTTCCCTTCTAATTTATTGTTTTAAATATCTAGGTATTTGTTTAAGAGAACTTTCTATTATGAGGTAAACATATTGTGGAACAAATAATTTATTGGTTGGTACTATACATTCTGAGGAACTTTCTCAGAATGTTTCATAACTTTTGTATGTCTGCCAATGTAAATATTAGCCATGGGAAGTAAAAAAACCTGCCCAGTGCAAGTCAGACTAGGACACTAGGTGTGCCGTTACTCTTTTATTATCTGTGGATATCTCGAACTACCATAGTACGATTATACTTTCTTATTTCGACTAGTCTGCGCCCAAGATAAGTCTGCGCGCGGCTGAAATCGCACCTAATCGTATGCCACCGTGTTGTCGTTTTTAAGTAAGATCAAAATAAGTATAGAATCATTTTATTAATTAATATTAATATAAGATTAATAATAATTTAGATTCAATGATTAAGATTTGATATTTTAAATATTACAGTATAGAATTAACAGTCGCCACTCTAGGTACATTAGGTATTAAGGGAGGGGGGGGGGGGGTTGATACGAGTGTATCGTTTGGTTGCCTCTTAATGAAATGTAGATAGGTACTCGTACTGTCTCTAAGCGAATTAATCGTCAAACGTGAATATCGTAAGGTTCTAACCGACTGGCTGATTTCCTCTGATTCCCAAATCTACCTGATTTCTAAAATAGTTCCCCTCTAATTTATTGTGTCAGCCATTTTATAAGTTCAAACGAACGTGATTTAAATCTCTATCGATCGAACCTAGAATCAGCCGTTTCGAAATTCAAATTGTTCAAACTTTTCGGCTTTCGAAACGGTAATTGAGTTTTAACCGTGATTTGGTTTAAAAATGGAAATCCGGTGAGGTGATTAGAATATCGAATGATTTTGAGGCATGGGTTAGGATTAATTGGAAATTGAAGGTAGGTCGGTAGGTACCTAACATAATAGAGGTGATTGATTAATATTAAAGACTTACTATCTAAATTTACCGTTAATGCATTGTTATTTCCATGAACATAACATCTGCAAAGCGGATTACCGAATAGTAATGACTATTCGGTCATTTTTATTCATGGTAAGTTGGATGCAGAAGGTGGATGAAAGGGGGCTGTGGCGCAGCCTGGGAAGCTTATGTCCAGCACTGAACTGCGATAGGCTGACTTGATTGATTGCAACATAAGTTGTGCAACATGGTTTAAAGGCTCGTGCATACTGGCGCGACTTGTCATGCAACGGGACACGGGTAATTGTTCAACCGTGAAGAGTTTTCCTAGAAATTGTTTTGTTAAAGTCGCGTCGCACTGTCGCGTCGCGAGTGTTTGCGGGAGCCTTGAAGCTGCTGAAAACATTAACTGGCAACACGACGCATGTTACTGCGGCAGAAAATGTTGCTGGAAGCAAATATTGTTACCAATTGCTGCTCAACTTAATAAATACTATTTTTATTAATATCGTGAAAACGAGTCAGTACAGTCAACAATAAAACTGTAGACTTAAGAAACAAGTTAAAATTAAAAATTTAAATAACCCCCGACACAATTCCAGATGATGCTGCAGTATCGGTTCAAGGTTACTATTCTAATGATATCATTGCAGTAACAGAATACTAAATTTCGAATCGATCAGACCTGTGGAAGATGCCCAAATCCAATCATCAAATAGAAAAGAGCTGATCATCTTCAAACGGCTGAACCGATTTTCTTGAATTGTAGCTAAGAACACTCTCGATCAAGACACCTTTCAAATAAAAAAATAATAATCAAAATCGGTTCAGCCTTTTTGGAGCTACGAGGGAACAGACAGATACACAGATACACAAATACACAGATACACACGTTAAACTAATAACACCCATCTTTTTCCGTCGGGGGTTAAAAAGGATGCTAGTTTGGAAAGAAATCACAATTCTCCTACCTTTTGTACTCAAATCACCAAGAAACGTACAATATTAAACGCGAACCCCATTCGGAACATGATTTCATTACTTTCGCCACAATTCTGTACAAACGCATTTACAAAGGTAGGCATCTATTTTAGGCGTCCTCAGAATACACAGGCATGTAATAAACGACGTAAAGTTAAATAAAAATAAGAGGAAAAAAAAACTCTGGCAGCGAACATATAAATATAGGATCAAAGAAAAGAAAAACTGTCCATCTGAAAGTTTTGTGAACGGTGGGACGAGACTTATAAAGAATTCGAATTCGGGTGTTCGCTCCAACAAATTTTATTAACTTTGGTACCTACGGTAGGTAGAAATACGGTAACAATAAGGCGATAGCTTGGAACACGAAGAATTTGTATGATGCTTTTGTTCGTTTACGTTGGCGAAGCAATATGTTTGCTCATCATGCATACATTTTGAGATGGTTTAAGGTAAACTGATAATAATGGCTTGTGTCTTTGAAGATTATTCTGACTTTTAAACACGGCAGTTCTGTATATACACCCTACATTTTTTGTTTTTTTTTTGGGTGAGAAATTATCAAATAACTACCCCCGCTCTGAGCTGGGCGTGTCAGACTCGCACTGACTAAAACCCACCCGTGTTCCTTCAGTTGCCTGTGTTGCTGTGTATTGCCAGGGGCCACGGTGACCCTGGCAGGCATCCGCTCGAGCGGGCTCCGTCAGTTGTGCTGACTATTAAGGGGCGCACGTGGAACACAACGCGCCGTCGACCTATGCCTGGTCCTTATCAGGCGAGCTACACATTGCTCATCGTCCGCAAGCTTGCGCCGGTGGCTGCGAATCGGCCTGGGATTGCCGACGCTCAGGATGTCTCCTGCGGCGACTAGGGGCGTGAGGGCGCGAAATTTGCCTCTCCCTCACGCGCTCCACCTCCTACTTCGCGAGCATTATTGCTTCACAGAAGGAAGTGACGGCTTCCCATGCCCTCTCGCTCCGTACCATGGCCTGGGCCAGAACCGGTCGCGAGAGATCACCGCCGCCGATCGCTTCCACGAGGATTTGGCGAAATATTTACCTAACATTTTTGCTTTAACATAGTTTTCCAGATTTACAAATTATCAACTAGATTTCTAGTGATACTGTAGTGGGTTATTCTATATTAATAGTATTTAATATCATAGACTAACTGATAATGTTTACAGAATAAGTCAGTCATTTCCAAGATGTCGTTCGATTCACACACGTACTACTAAAAATAATATGGTGTCAGATTTAATTAAATTGTAGTGGAAATAGTACTCAAATGAACTAGAAAAGGGTTTAGGATTGAGCTCTACTGGAGGAAAAAGATTTAAAAAAATGTTTACGCGGCGAACAGCCGGTACCGTTATTTATGAAGACGGTAATATTGCAGAAGTTGCTACTTATTAGATTTATGTATAGAATGTAATATTATGTACACACAGACATAAATTTAGAAATTTTACATACGGTGACACAATGGCCGGTTTTATCGCTAAAAGCGATCTTTTACAGACAACCTTTGGATGGATTAAAGGGACTAGAAGAGACAATACTACAGGTATATTTCTTATGTTGTAGTTGACTTAAGACAAAATTACAGTCATTTATCCAAAGTCGATGAAATATAGCCTTTAGCTACAATAAACTAAGTAACCATCACTACAGAAGTCTTCCTGATACACTACAGAAGGAAATTCAGCCAACTCTTGAAGCACTTAAAGATACATTGAGTTCCAAACATCCGCTAAAACTAAAATCCGATCAGTATCTCTGCTCACCCCCCTCTGACGCATTAAGGGTGAGTTTTATCAGTAATCGCATTAATGTAATTAACGATACAACTCAATGTATGGACGCCCTTCCATTAATTGATCAGAGTATGTACGTGCTGTAGCGTCCTGATTTTCCATACGTAAGAAAGAGGGGGAGATATTAGTGGGTAGCGACGTCCTTGTCTCGTAACAGAATGAGAGAAAGGTTGTCATGTTGAGGGTGATAACAAATATTGTCTTTTTTGCTGGTATTGATGTTTAAGAAGGATTTTTTTTTTCAAAATATAATTTATGATGCAAATGGTCAAGGTTATAAAATTATCAACAAAACAGATCGAGATCTAACATACTGTAATAACGTTCACAATACCAGACATTCATTATATTAAAGTTACTAAAGACTGATAACCATTTTACGCTATGATGTTTCCGTAAGAAAAGTTTATTAAATTACGGACCTTACGAAGTATAAATAACCAAAGCAAACAGAACAAAATTAAACCTGATCTAATAAATTTAATAAAAATAATAAGCTCCCAAAATGCCTTCAGTTTCCGAAAACAAATTTCGAACTGGCCTCATAATAATTATAAGTGAGCCAACTCAAACGCAGATAGATGATTTCTGTCAAGAAACTCCAACAAAAAATATTATTCCAACTTTGTCTGACAATGGGAGAATTTGAAGTTGAACTTTCCGAAATTCCCTGAGAAGGTCCAATCTTAATTCGTACATTTGGAAGTTCCAAAGGCCATTTTGTTAAGGGGATCTTGTCGTGTTGATTTGGCGAAGTTAAATAGGAAGTTGGTGCGGCTAACTCGATACCTACTTGTGTCTATTTGATAGCAAGAACTTGACCGATGTTATTTTCGTTTGATGGTGTATCTTGTGTGGTGTGGTGTCTAATGTGGGATTTAGTTTATGAAGAAAGAAAGAAAATACATTTATTAAACACAGACTAAAAGGCACACAATATAGCAGACAAAAAAAGATAAAAAATTAAACAAATAAAAGGGGGTAAATTATGAAGTAAGAAAATTTGCAGGGGGCTGAGCTGGGGGTTGCTCCAAAAAGGCCAAGTTCAGCAAAAATGCCAGACAACAATAGTGCGTTTATACGTCTTATGTGCTTGGAAACTTAATCAAAATGCATGGTGACATAGCTAATATAATTACGAAAAAGATATGCCTCATATCGCCATTATCGTAATTAAATCAGAAAGTTTGCTTGTATCTCACCAGAATACCCGCGGTTTTTTTTAAATTTTTACTTCATATTCTTTATGGTACCCCTTTAGGTCATGAGTTATCCGAATATCAAAAAATATTTGGCCTAGGTCTTAAGGGGGAGGCGAGAAAATTGATTCGCTGTTACAATGTGTATCAATGGGGGACTGTCTATACTTATCCTGATTTGCAACCCTTTGCAATGTGACAACGGAACCAATCTCGGAAGAATGTCAAGACGGCATCAATCCAAGGTCTGACCGTGGCCGTCACAACGGCAAAACCATTTAGGTCGATAAACCCCCGAAGCTGTTGTGTACCTTCAAGTTCCATATTTAACTTGCACTCCGTACTTCACGCCTCGGCGCCCACTTTCAGCTTGGAGCTCCAAATTCGGGTCCAGGTCCCATTAGATTTTGCCAAGCACTTTAAAATAATACTTTACCTACATACGAACAAGATAATATAAAATAATAATACTTACCCAAGTAGATGAAACTATTTTAGTGCGCACATGAGCTAAATTCATCCGTACCACATTTGAGAAGTTTTCACATAAAAACTGTAATCAGCCATGAATATGTAACACCGATGAGCCAACGAGAGCTGCATTAAAATCACAGTACAAAACGTTACTATCCCCAACCAGTTTATATTCTCTCTTCCAACTCCGCTCATTTTTATGATATCGTATATTTTATGTCGTGCGTCGACTTCAAACTTTATGCAGAAACATGTTGTTAAAGTCAACGACAAAAGTCGATGACCACTTCAGTTTTTTTAATGTTACCTATTGGGAAAAATATTGAATTACAATCGGAACAGAAGTAAATAGATTTAACTCTTAGCTCTTCTCTCTCTCTCTATAAAAAATGAATGCTGAAATACAATGTAGATATCGAATAATAACATCGCACCTTGTTTCCCCGAAAGTTTATGCAGGGGTGTACATGTAGTTGGTACACCCACATTTCGGCAGTTATGTTTAAGTCCCATGTAATAGGGAGTGAGCCTATTGCCATTAACCGGGCACATATCCAGACTCCGGGTTGGTACTGAGAATAGTAATTGTGTTAAATTAGATGATGACTGTACCAACACACTGTAAAAGGTGGGTACTGACCGGTGTTACGGGCCGTAATGTAGCACCGTGCTACGCCGTGTCCTAAAATCCGTGCAACATGCTCGTTTCGAACTCTTTGCCCGCCCGTGATCTAGATTCGCAAGACACTCTCAGTCAAGATGTCTGACAACGAGGTTGTGCTGGTTTCAGCTTTGATTTGACTAAATTATTGTTTAATCCAAATTAAGAAGAACAATTAACGCTATTGTCCCACTTCATGTTTTACAAGAAATGAAAACATTGTAGCCAACAATCGAAGCATGTGGCACGTCCACTAGTGACGACTTGTCACGGCGTACGGACTGAACCGCGTAAAACTCAAAGCGATTCGCCACATAACCAACAGGGGGCGGAGCACTCCAAAACAAGCTACGAGCGGCTCGCTCAGATGACGACTACTGAGATGACGACTGAAGTATGGAAGAAGAAGATAATATACGCTGAGCCGACCCAAAATAAAATGGGATGCATGAGAATGATGATGATATTTTCAACAGTATTGATAATTCACCTATTTGGTAGGTTGAAACCGAATTCATCTTTTATACATAACTGTCGTGCCTCTGCCGCAAATATTATGGCAAGAAATGTGGACTGGTCCAATCGTTATAAAATGGAAAAATATTCAGATCCAACAGCAAAAAAACACTACCGTCCTGATTTAAATTTTTGCCCTGAATGTTCAATTGAATATTTTTTCATTGAGTTCGTATTAATTCCATTAGCGTGAACTCTAACTGGATATTTCAGGGATTCAATGAACTATTCAGCATCAATTTGCTATTCTAAAGGAGTGTTCGATTTTGATAACTACAAATTGATTTATTTTTACCAGTGATTTCTGTCTTAAAAATGTTTTTTTAACCATTTACTTACAAAAGTATGACATTTAAGAAATAAAGAAAGTGTTCGTTGAAACTGATTAGGTATGCATTATGGTTTAGTGAAGTAATTAATAAATAATCGTCAATTAACATTCATTACAATAAGCTTACGAAGGTAAAAAACACATTCGTATAAAACATCAAAATGGCATAGCTAAAGCAACCAAAACAACTTTGGAACTAGTGTAGATAACATCGCGAGTATTAAAATATTTGGGTAATCAGACCATCATGCCCCATAGCTTTAAAAATTCCCACTAAAGTGAGACAGACTTACTGAAAGTTACCAAAATTATTATAATTATTTCCGATGGAACCCCGTACAAAACAATACCGTACAGTTACTAAAATTATATAACTTAACGTTCTGATGGATGGCTTCTTATCATATTCAGCAACGGTAGTTAGTAACTAACATTTATCCGACCACATAAATATCGTTCACGTCAACATAACTGCACACTCCAATCATCACTGATCGCTGTCGTACATCATAGTTATCATAGTTGCGTGCATTACGATATTAAGGTGATTATTCAGCTCGGTCGTGTGCCATTTCGTTACAACCACTGATTTTATTCACGGAGTCACGCGCGGAGTCACTCTAATGCGTTAAATCGTTGACAGCTGCTGTTATTTCCAGGATTTCCACTACGGATTCGGAAATAGATACGCTTTTTTGGCACAGGTTGTTAGTCTTTATTTCAATATTAGGGTATAAATGTAGAATATTTTCCAACCCCAACACAGTTGGGAAAACGCTGGGCAGCTGGTTATGATGGATTATGTCGAGTAGGATAGTTAGAATGTTTTCTTTGCCTTTTTAGTAAAGTTTCATAAAATATTTTCTCGTGTTGGTCATGACCATCCTCCTTCTCTTGTCCCATGTTACTTAAGATCGGCAGAAGATGTTTTCTTTTTCCACTCTCTCCTGTCAACCGTCACACCATCATTCCTCACGCAATCCATTCATCTTTTCTTTGGCCTTCCCATCGACATTTATATTCATCAGTCTTTTATTCACATGCGTTTCCTCCCTACTCATCACATGCTCATACCAGGCCAAGCGATTTCCTTTCAAAATTGTGTCACTGGCGCCACTTTTAAAATTTCCCTTATTAACCCCTTTTTTTCGTCACTCCACACATCGATCTTAACATTCTCATCTCCGCTACATGCAATCTTTTTTCATCTATCTTCTTCACGGCCCAGCATTCCGGTGAATACAGTTCGACAGGCCTTATCACGGACTTATAGATTTTCCCGTTTAGCTTGAGTCGCAAGCTGTTTCTGTGACCTATCGCTATTTCATCCATCCTGAGTTGATCTGGCGCGTTACATCGCGTCTACTCCATCATCCCCTTGGACAAGCGACCCGAGGTACCTACCGAAAGTCGGAGCAGATCGGTAAGGGCGTTCTGGCGAGAGATATGAGCACAGGATTCGTGTCGGTGTTCATCACAAATAATAAAAATCATATTTTTAATAAAATTTATTGATAACAGCATGAACAACATTTTCTTATAAAGTATAGTTAACATAGTACCTATAGCATAGTTAGGTATAGCATAGTACGGTTTTGTTTAAAAATCTACTTAGCTAGTATATCAAACATTTTTCACTTTAAAAGTGTAACTTAGATGACTCTTTGATGCACTCTTAGGTACATATATTATTAATAACAGAGTCCTAGTAGCAAAAGAAGTGTAATTAAAATAGTTTAATACATTTCTGTGATTAAATCTACAGAATCTACTGCTTTTTGCATTATCGAGCCTATTTAAATACTTTCAATAGTCGTCACTGGGATCTTGGAGGACAGAGTCAGAGCTATGGGATTATCTATTAAGACAATTGTAGTTAGTGACGGCATTAATTTCTCAAACATTTCAGTATCAGTGTCGATATGTTCTTAAAATATGCATCTATTCTTTCGAGCTCTTTACATTGGGCAAAAAACATAGCATTTCGTGAGATTAAATTATTTTTTGATATATTAATCTTTGTCGTGTGGTTCAACCCTAAAAAAGTTTCGTTCGCACTGACGATTTTACTATGAAAGTGACAACCAGACCTGAAAAAGAGAGATTATACAAGATTCTATAAAAAGTTAATTCTGATTCGTGTTTATGTGTAATGAAATGCTTTTATTTTCTATAAACACTTTTACATGTCAATAATATTTTAACTAGGTACGGTACTAGATGAGGTCGGCGTTTCCTATCTGACTACTCTGTGAAGAAAGGCCGAAACAAGCTCAGAGGTCACTGTCTCTTTTAAAGTCCAGACATTTTATTGGTCATTTGAATCATATGAAGACCATGTAGATTCGTGTCTGGAATGGTCTTTTGAGGAAAAAACCACACAGATTGAGTGGACCTGTCCAGTCAGTGCACGACACTGTTATCTAGATTTTTATTAAAGTGACTAGGCTGGCACATGACAATCACTTTAAACAGTATCGCTGATTCCTTATTAATTGGTGTCTATCTGTAAACATGTTCTTATCTTAATCGAACTTCATAGTTACAATCACAATGAGACTTGCATTGAAAAATTATGATATTTACATTGATCTTGTTGAGGTTATAAGCCTTTAGTGGAAAAAGAAACCTTAGATTATCGGCAAGCAGGCTCGTTTTCTATGTCTGCTCTGGATAGACTAAACGAAAATAAATTAAAATTTATTAACATTTTGTGTCTTTCAGGATTTATTAATACGTTAATATCTAATTTTGTCAAACGCATCTTTTGGCCCGTCTTGGACCAGTATTTCTTAACAGTTCACAAAATAAAATATAATTTCCACCACCAAATTATGATTTAAATTATTTAAATTATCATTCTATAAATATTACGTCAACACTCACATGAATAAATTATTATAACCATTATTTACATTTATTTGTTGTGTATTTTTGTTCATGTCGACGCGTCCGTAACTGATTGCCACAGAATGGAAAAATAAAAACATAGTTCTTTGTTGATTTGCAGATTAATGACATGATTTCTGTTAATTAGCCCGTTTCATTATTTTTGTACTTAATTAGAAAATATACTTTTTATTTATCAGCCATGTCTCCTGTATCATGCAACAGAGCTACAATCAATTTTGGCGTTTGAATAATACTGCCAGGGGCGTTCTGTCGGAAAGTATTTGCAAACTAGTTTTGTAAAATGGTATTGAAAATTCAATATGGCATCATTCGTTCTGATGTTGGTCACGCGTCTTATGATTCTTATATACACGTTCACTTCCCATTATTTTTTTGTTTTTTAATCTTGCTTGATGTTGTTGTTAATTTTTGCTAGTATCGAAAACTTGTCAACAATGTATGATGTTTATATTTCTGTCCCACTCACACTGGTGATAAATCCATTCAGTATTTAAACAAGTAAATAATTCTTCGGCAATTGGATCATACATTCAGATTTAAATCAAGATTTTCCAGTCGCTTACTTTTTTTATCAGGTGTAACGCGAAACACGATTTTAAATTACGTATCAAAAATAAGAAAAACATGTCTGACAGTGGAAAAGTTATCATCAACTAGCTGCTCACACTAGCTGTACACATTATTTTTAGTATAGAATACTAATTAATACGAAAATAATTGAGGCTACTGATGACGCAGTGTCATCTGCTGACTCCTTTACTATCAATTTCTTAATACTTAATGCTTTTCATAATAAAGCATTTAAAAAATCTGCTACACATTTCATGCCGCGAACCTTATTGATAGAACTACCCCTTAATTTTAAAGTCCCGTATCGACATGCTCGTTAATTTGTATGAGTCTTCATTCATTTTGTGTCATTTCTATTCTTCAAACTTTTAATTAGTTCATCAGTAATACAATCAATCTGCCTCGCCTTTTTCCCAACAATGTTGGGATCAGCTTCCAGTCTAACAGGATGCAGCTGAATACCAGTATTTTACATGGAGCGACTGCCTGTCTGACCTCCTCAGTAATTTATGTACAATCTGAAATAAACTTTTAGACAATTTTAATACCTAACTAGTCTTACTGCATGCTACGACATGAAGGCGTTGTCAATGTCAAATTGGTTGCACTGCGGTTGACGGTTCCTGCACACAGATATTATGATTTGAAATATTATCGACTGCCGAAATTTCGTTATGTATATCACACTTCTTTGAATTCGTTGTAACTTAAATCTAAAACAACAATATTGTTGAAAGTTTTCAAAAAAGTTTCATCTATATGACTTATATTGTTATTGTTCAGATATATTTTGACCAACGGTATGGTTTTATTTGCGTTTTGAACGCTATTAATGCCATATATTTTCTTTAATTTATTGTAGCTAAGATCTAACTCTTTAAGACTAGGCAATTGTTCAAAATAATCAAATATGAATTCTTCAATCTCGTTATGTGATAAATTAATCGTTTCTAGGGAAACTCCTTCAGATAGATCAATTTCTTTGAAATGGTTAAACGACAAATCCAATTCTCTTAAGGATTTAAAATATTTCAAAGTTATGTTAAGCGTTGTAAAGTTACTGCAACATAAGTTTAAGTAGTTCAAGTTTTTAAAGTTCGTTGAGAACTGCTCTCCCAATATTGTCAGTTTGTTCCCTTGTAGATATAACTGTCTCAAGTTGTGTATATTCACGAAAAATTCATCAGAAAAATACGTCAGCAAATTATATGACAAATCTAATAATAATAGTCTGTTTTTATTATTTTCGGAAAACATAAAAATTTCAGGTTTTATTATTTCAAGGTTATTCCGTGACAAATTCAAAGAGTCCAATTGTTCTAATCCGTTAAACGCCTTGCCTATACTCTTTATCTGATTTTCAGATAGATCCATGTATACAACGTTCTTGAAGTTACTGAAAGCATTATTTTGTACAGTATCCCAGCTGTTTCCAACAGCTGTCAGAATCCGGATATAAGCGTCGAATTTTGTGTTAAAGAAATTAGCTGTAACATTGTGAACTGGAGATTCATTGATGACGAGTGTGATGTACGGATCAGTATGATCGCAAGAAGGTACTTTGTCAATTTTGGCAGGTATATCGCAATTAACGGTGTAGTAACAGTTATCCTTGTCAGTAATTGTACAGAAGGTTGCCACCGACGCTTTAATTATGAAAGTGATGACCAGACCTGAAATAAAGAGATTATTAAAGATGCTATTAAAGTTGATGCTGATTCTAATGGCGCGACACATGATTGCATCAGCAGTTAGCATAATTCTTATCGCAACAGCCTCATTGGTTCTTTTGCTATAAACGTTTGTAATCTTAAATGAATAATTTTCGCAATCACATGGGACTTCCATTGAACACTGATGTTATATTACTCCAAACTTGAATATTCAATATTCAGTAATCATAAGGCTTTTGTAAAAATACATAATAGGGCAAGAAGGTTTGTTGTATATTATGCTTTGTATTGACGCCTTTTGGCTTGAGTGGAGAAATGCAAACATTAATCAATACTTAGATTTCCGTCTCCATGACATGAATTTAATTAAATTCCACAGGTTTATGTTTTCCTAGCCCTGTTACGCTCCTGTCCGCTTCAATAGTCTTAAAACCTAAAGACACAGCAACATCATTATTTATTTTGTTGTAAGTAAGACTTACAGTTTTCACGTCATCCTAATCATCACCCACAGCACGAATTCACCCACTGCTGGGCATAGGGCCTCTTTTTTATCAGTGCCGTTTCTTCCATGTTTTACTACTAGTTTTCACGTAACCATTTTTAATAAACTTCATTATTAGGTCGTCTTTGAGAAGATATTTTATGATTATGAAACACATCAACACTTAGGTACATATTGATATTAAATATAGCCTCTCATGTCCTCCGTCCACTATTAAGGTATCTATTTAGTTTACAGAATGAAAATAATATCAATTTATTTTTAAATTTTTCATCGTTCTCACAACCAACAATAATTACGAACTGAATAACACTGAACACTCACATAAAAATATTCTTTTATCCATATTTTTACATTTGTTTGTTTAAAACGTTCGTCGAGTGTCGACGCGTGCATAACTGATTGTCGCAGAAAGGAAGTAATGATAACACTGTTCTTTGTTTGTTTGCAGATTAATGTATTATTTAGAATTCCGTAGTTGTAGAATGAAAACGGTACTGTAATAACACTTTTGTAATCGTCTGTCTGCCTGTATAATAATTATGACAGATGACTTTCTCTTTACATTGACATGTTTTATAATGTATGTATTTCGATATTTAGAGTGTAGTGACATAATTGTGGAAGGGGATAAGTTCGACACAATTAAAAAGTTGAATAAATAATAGTTACTTAGTCGAATATGAAATCGTTGGGCTTAATTTTACTTCGGATTATACCTTTTTTTTTTTTTTTTTTGGGTGGGAAATCATCCAATGACTTCTCCCGCTCTGGGCGGAGCGGGAGGGCGTGTCAGACTTTTACTGACTAAAACCCACCCGTGTTCCTTCCCTTGCCATGCCAGGGGCCACGGTTTCCCCTTAGGACTACCCGCAACCCCGGCGGGCAACGGTCCTAGCGGACCCCGTCAGTTTTGCTGACATCTCTTTGAGGCGCGCGTGGAACACAACGCGCCGTCGACCCGGATATAAATAGTTAAGAATAGCGATTTCGACATTATTTAAGTTAACGTTAATACTGGTACACATTCACAATTGCAAACTATTAATTAAAACTTTACACCCAAGAATTTATAGTTATCTTTATCTTATCTGGCGTCAACATTGTCGTAAATATAACTCGATTCAGCTAAATAGTACACTCTTTAAATTCACACCGTTTTTTTCCTATTTAGTTGAAGTTGACTCCGTTGGTATTTTATTTGCAGCACATACTTTAGTTAGTTGAACAGAAAAAAAAAAAAATATTGCATATTGTACCGTGTGACATATCAAATTAAAGGGCTTACGGCGAGGATCTATTTTTTTTTTATAATTTTAATTTATGTGTTCATGTTAATCATGGTTAAATCTTTCAACTGTGCGTACAAGCTTAAGAAGGTAAATTGTTTTTATTTTCTGTATTTTTTTATTAATTTCATTCACACATCATTCATCATCAAAAAATCATTCAAAAATTCTAATACAAACAAACAAATTGCGCTTGGAACATACGGGAGAACATGTTTTTCAACTACAATGTTAAGTTTATTCTCGTTATAAATCCATCCCAACTACGGAATTCTTCATTGTGCCTGGTCCGACACGCATTAAGCCGGTTTTTTTTTCCATTTATTTTATATCAAACTGTATTAA
The DNA here is from genome assembly GCA_914767815.1 of Eupsilia transversa. NCBI lineage: Eukaryota > Metazoa > Arthropoda > Insecta > Lepidoptera > Noctuidae > Eupsilia > Eupsilia transversa. The sequence continues at coordinate 3,042,434 of OU611889.1, forward strand.
TTTATTTCATTGTGCCTCTTATTTACAACATAGTAGATATATTATGAACAGCGAACAGAACTTCGTTCGACCCACGACACCTCTCGACTATTTTATTTTCAAAACACAGATAGCTCAGCCGCCACTAATAAAAATTGTCAAATATACTTAGTACATTACTATCACAGGCTGGAAGAAGCCGAGGCACACATACGTGAGTCCATCAATGCCTGGCTACGGCAAACCTGCTTGAATAGTAGTTTTCTCAAATAATGCGCGGAAATTCAAACTGAGTAAATTAATTTTTAATTCCAGAATCAATGACGATAATTTTTCACGCACCAATAATATTATGTTCATTTGTTTCTTCCAAATCGAAATTTAAAATCTTTGATATAATTATGTTACCTCCTTGGTTGCCATGTGTTGAAGTAAAAAGTACGTTCCATTATTAAAAGGGGTTCAACATGGACGGGGGTAAAGATTGTGGGGTTGAACGTGGACTAAACCAATACCACGACAGATATGGATTTTTATAGTAATATTGCCGGCCGCATTTATGCACTTGTTTTTTATCGTTACAACAATTTCGATTTATCTCGAAGAAGGTTGTCAAAATAATGCTCGAATTTCCAAGCATGTTTGAGAAAAAGATTTTTTTCTTAAACATGCTTGGAAAAACTAGCCAAATAAATTACTATAAAAATTCATATATGTCGTGTTGTTTAAACAGATGACAACCAAGGAGGTAACATAGCAAATATTTTATTTAAATTTCGATTTAAAGTAAAGAAGAAACAAATGAACACATTGGCGCGTGAAAAATTATCGCTGTCAGTCATTGATTCTGGAATTTATAATTAATTAACTTTATTTGAATTTCCGCGCATTATTTGAAAAAAGTACTATTCAAGCCTTGGTCACAACCAGGCATTGATGGCCTCACGTATGTGTGCCTCGGCCCTCATTTTCACGATCGTCCATCAATGCTTGAGTTGCTGGCCTCGACAGAAATGTACTATTCCTTTAATAATTCGTATTTCAATCAATAGGATCCACACGCAATTTCCCCAAATCAATGAACCGATGATAAACAATAAATTCAAGGCTGACCTTAAACTTTGGGAGCTATGGCCCTATTACCGCTGGCAAGTTGCCAACTCCCAGTTACCACAACATAAAGAATGAACTTAAACGGTAACGTTTACGTAAACGTTTTGTTTGTGTGTTCAATGCGCGTGAATTAGAGATTTTAAGTACATATTTGAATGATTTTATTATTTGTTTTGTTTTTGTGTTAGATGTGAAGGCATCACCTGTAGTTGAGTTTCTGTTAGACGGGTTTAAGACACATTGTGTCTCTTTATGACTTTATATATTCATTTATGTACATAAAACAAGATTAAGATCAATAGATTTCCATTATTTTCTTATGAATCCGTCCAAAATATTCAAGACTAAAACTTATCTTCTACATTTATCCCAAACTTTAGTGTCAGCAAAATTTAATTAAAATCAGTACCACATCTTTGTTAAGCGGTGCATTTTCAGACACTTCGTATACTTACTTAATCCAAGAAATCATAGAGCATGCATTTGACAACGCATTGAAATTCAATGTAATAAATCAAGCTCAGAATTTCCCAGTTTCAGGACACTTCGAACCACAGAAATTAATTCTATCGAAGTTGCAAAACTAATTCGACAAAATCTCTAATGTATTCCGAAAACTCGGAATCATCATTAAAATTTCACGTAGAATAGCCTACCCCTAATTTTGTATCCAGCAAAATCAGGTGCTTAGGATTCAGCGGAGCGCAAAATTTTACCTGTAAGTAATTTATTTTGGCTTAGCAAAGTTTATCAGTATGTATTTTATTTAGAAGTAGAATTATTTTTTGGTACCGGTTATTGAGTGCGAATTGCTTGAAGAGCATTTCTCCTTTGGTTTTAGGGACTAGGTACTCATACTTATTCAGCTCTATTCAGCGTTTGCCCATAGAAAACGCGCGCACTGCGTACGCGTTCTTTCAGCTATCCGCAGCTGAAAGGGCTCGTACGCGTCTCATAAAAAATCGTAGTTTTCTATGGGCAAACGCTGAATAGAGCTGAATAAGTGTGAGTAATCCCTTACTCTCTTTTTGTTATATTTTACTTTATAACAGACCATTAGTCGTTGACTTTCGTTTACCAAAAATTTTACGATTTCGATCGACGGTTACTCGCCACATCTCCCCACGTGATGAGCTTATAAATAAGGGGTCTCCAAGCCTGAATTTATTAAGGCAATCTTACGACAAAACCTGTGAGAAAAAGGACATGAATTAAAAAAAATCATTAAGGCTTATGATACTTTGGTATATATCGATTTTATTAATCTACTGACAACATTATAAAACATGAACTCCTTTAACATTATTGTATAAAATCTAGTAAATAAAGCACCTCGTCCATGAAACACTTCGCACACTACTCCCGTTATTTCTACATACAGCAATCTGCCACTACCACCAACTACTTAATAAAATAGTAAATTCACTGACAGGCGCATCCTTAGCCGCTGCACATAAGACTTACATAATTGTAGCGAAAGTGAGCAAGTACGGATATCCCCTAAACGGGTGTATACTGGATGAAAGTTTGTATGCAAGTTAGTCATTTTTAGGGTTCCGTAGTCAACAACGTGTCTGCCCATACGAGTATATATATTAATTACGCTAATCCCAGCTACGGGACCCTTCATTGTGCGTCGTTCGGCACGCACTTGGCCGGTTTTTTGCCAATGGGAAATGCTATCGTACACACGGCTTCTGACATAATAATACCTATATAAAGTAATAAAAGTATCTAGCTAAGATGTAACTATAGCCTATTGAGGTCATTATATTGTAGATCCATCTGAGAGTTCTCTATCTTTATCTAACATGGGCGAGAAGCTTTAAGTTAAATAAAATAAAAAAACACTAACAAAAAGTAACCAACTTAACATAAAATCACACAGGACAGGACTTTGAGACCGAAACAAAATATTATTAACATAAACATTTATACAATACAAATAAAAAAACCTAACTCAAAAGATCACTTTGAAAATCAGAACCATCCGATACAATTGAATTTCTCATTTGCATAGTCACGTTGCTACCAACAACCAAAATACGTTTTTTAAACAGTTTTATATAAACAAATATACCAGCACCAACAAGTAGTAATGTTAGTAAAGAACACCAAGTTAATACTATAATAGTCGACGACACTGACGCAGCAGTATCGTCTGTCAACTCCTTAACTTTCGGTTTCATGGTAGTACTATTAAATATAATATCATCTCCACATTTTATGCCATGAACATTGTCTTCATGATATATTTTATCAATAGAAGTTACTGCTACCTGCCTGATAGCATAAAAAGTAACGTTTGCAGATTTTATATTGTGAACAATCTCCTTACAAGAAATTGGATTACCTCCTAAACTCAAAGTTCTTAATTTCCTCAACGAAATTAGTATCAGTCTTTCAACGTCAAATGTTTTGATACGATTGTAGTCGATTATCAAAGTTTTCAATTCATCACATTCATGAAAAACGTCGACATCTAACACTGCGATATAATTTTTCGCTAAGTCCAAGATTTCCGTTTTATGAAGACCTTTTAGACTGCCGAATCGAAGTTTCGTCAAGTAATTAGATGATAAATTCAGTAACTTGAGGTTTTTCATAAATTGAAACGTACCTGGTGGTAAATCTGTTATATTATTATTGCTAACATCTAGTGCCTGTAAGTGTTCATTATTTTTAAATAGCGTGCTATTTAAATTTGTCAAATTATTATTGCTAAGATCTACCGACATCAGATCTTTGAAATGACTCATGTCTATATAGCTTATTTCGTTGGAAGATAACCCTAGGTCAATGAGTGTCGTTAAAGAGTTTATTCGTGGGTTATTGAAATGTTTAATTTTATTGTTAGCTAGATGTAACGTCGTCAAATTAGGAAAGATATCAGCGCCAAGTACTGTGAGATTACTTATTTCATTGTTGGATATATCAAGGTATAACAGCTTGCATATATTTACAAAAAGTTTTGATATGTTTGTGAGTTTGTTGTTGTTTAAATATAGGGCTTTTAAATTATTCGTCAAAATACTTTTGTTAAAGGACAAATGTGTGAGGTTATTATAGGATAAATCTAGACTGTACATGTTTTCAACTCCTTTGAAATTGTTTGGTTCCATAGTTTCGATATGATTGTTAGAAAGATTTAATCGAGCCAATACTGGTAGATCAACAAATGCTGAATCATCAATTTTTGTAATATTAAAGTTACTTAAATCTAGAAACCTTAAATACTTTGCTGGACTGAACACATTTTTCTTTATAATATCAGATAAATGATTGCCTACAATGTTGAGATATTGCAAGTTTTTCAACGGTAACGAATACTGCTCAATAGTCTTGATCCTGTTCATGGAAAGATCTAATTTTCTAATCTGTGATTGATTATCAAAAATGTTTTTTGGGACTACACTAATATTATTATCGCTGATATACAGTTCAGTTAGATTTGGTAAACAATTCTGAAGGTAATATAAATGAGATACTTGATTATGAGAAAGATCTAAAACAATAATTGAAGAATTATAAAAGCTAGAATTTTCAATTTGTCGAATATTGTTAATACTTAAATTAAGATGCGTGAGGCTTACCATGTCTGTAAATGCGTTATTCTTTATACCACTTATACTTTGTCGTGACAAATTCAGCTTACTGACATTTCGCAAGCCGGTAAAAGTATTTTCTTTTATATCCGCTGTTATGTTATTGTTTTCAAAATTGATATAATGTAAACTACAATGGAGAAAGGAATTTTCCTGTATTCCTGTGATATGATTATTATAAAAGTTCAGATACTTCAGGTTATTGTTGACAACGAACCTCACATTTTCGATGGTGGCATTGATGTTATTGTAACTAAAATCGACTGTTTCCAAAGAGGTAGCTTGGTTGAAGCAATTTGATTCGACTGATGTCAACGCGTTATGCGATGCATTGAACTCAATAATAGCAACCATACGATTAATTTCATAGCCTGATAGTTTTATCAAATTATTATAAGAGATATCGAGTGTCTTCAACATTTTCAAGTTTGTTAAGGTCAAATTCAAGAACGACAAGCGATTATTTTGCAAATTCAGATACTCTAAATTCTTTAAACTCATAAAACAATCGTCTGCCAGTCTCCCCAGCATGTTGTTCTGTAAGTGCAACCTCTTCAACTTGGACAAGTCATTTATTTCACTTGATAGTTCTATCAGCTTATTATTCGACAAATCCAGTTCTTGTACAAAGTTATTTCTAGAATCAGAGATCAGAAATGACTTGGAGTTCAGCGTTTCAATTTTGTTGTTCGATATATTCAGGGTTTGAAGATAGTTCAAGTTTCTGAAGGCTTCATTATGAATTTTTTCGATTTTGTTGTTTGATATATCCAGCCTGGTGCTCTTCGGGTAGTATCGAAATGCAGAAGTATCAATATGTGCCCAAGAATTGCCAAAGGCTTCAATTTCACGAACACGGGAGTCAAAGTTGGTTGCGGCAAAAAATCCGGTGGTGAGAAATTCTATGTTAGAGTTCGTGATGCTGAAGATAACGTAGGGATCCTCTTCACAGCTGGGGTTGTTAATGCTGCCAGGGTTGATGGCACAAACGATGGTGTAGTTGCAGGAATCATATCGATTGGTCAACATACAGCCCGCGGCAGACAACGCGATGTTAGATGCAAATACGATGACACCTAAAATGAAGTAACAAAAGTCTAATTTTATAAACATGAATATTATTTAAATGATTCGGTATATTTTCAGGGAAGTTCCACGTTTGCACTGAATTTGAGCTCTGAAGTATATTCATTAAAATTATTATCAATCCATCTAAGATGTGCCGGTGATAATCTTGAACCCTAAAATTTATATACAGTAAGGACTGAAACTAGGCAATGAAAATAAATAACTGGTCACTGCGCAGGGAATTCTCATTGCTTTATTGCTTGACCGACGAAACAAAGGAGGAATTTCTCAAGTCGACACTTATATTTTTTTACCCAAAAATCACGCAGTTGACCACTATAATAATATGTTGAACTATGACTATAGCCACGCACGCCATGGGTTAAAATGCATTGTAGTGAGCTGCCTCACCCCTTGTTGACTGTAGGTTGGACATGCCTGAAGTAGGTATTCAATAATGACAATAAAAAAAACCTTTAGACTACTTCAAAAATAGGAATATTACAGTAAAACGATCCATACGTTAATTATTGTTAACTTATTTGATTTTATGATTATTTTTATTTTTATATCTGCTATATTAACTCAAATAGGCAAGCTGTAAGTGCTGTGCACACATTTGGTGTGCCATAGAAAATAAATAAATACGTACCCAAAAAAGTTTTGAAATCCATAATGGCTCACCGATGATTTTAATTGTTTTTTTTTCTCACTTCACGAAAACTGCACTTTCCAAGAAAGTCATTTCCATTTCCTATGTTGAAGTTATTGTTATAATTATCAAAAGGAACGAAAGCTTCTGTTTGTGTCGACGGACGTTGCGATAATAATGGAGCCCGGTCTTTGTTTAATGATTAATTGGGAACAGATGATTCATGGAGACGCTACTTACATTCTTATTTTAGTTAGTATTATTAGAATCATTTACGCAGCGGGTAAACTTAGAGATAATAATGTTTGTGTTATAACGATGAATTTGTTTTTATAGGTAATTTATTGTTTCTAGTGTTTACCCGCGGCTTCGCCCGCGTGAATGTTGGAAATTATCCCACGGAAACGTAGCACTGGATAAAAAGCTCAATGCCCTAAACCCAGGACAGGTTGTGATCAATACTTGTGCCAAATTTCATCCAAATCTGCTCAGCCGTTAAAAGGCGACGGCGAAGGAAAAGTAACAGACGGACAGAGTTACTTTCCCATTTATATTATTAGTATTATAGTATTTTTATCTCACGAAGCGGCGCGCACTTTACTTGTGGTAACTAAGTGTACAAACACGTAATTACGTTTTAAAAGTAACTACAATCTCTAAGACCTTAAGCTAGCCACTAATTGGTCTATGTTATGGTCAAAGAATCAGCATTGCCATACAACATATCAATGCTGCCAATCTTTTGGGCACCCCTGTTGACGGCGATGCAGACGAAATTTTGGATGTCCTACGATTATTTCCCTTCCTTTTGTGTTTTGTTGTGTTTTTTTTTTTTTCCTTGTACACATTAATTATTATTAATTGAAACTTAGCATAGATAATAATTATGTTAACAACCTAACCGTGTACAACCTATTAACAGTGAGCCATTTTCAGGCATAACAGTGTCAAGCGATTTTATATCATGTGCGATGCAACTATATTTTTTTGAACTGCCTTACAAATGATTATGGTGCATTTGAATTTGCTCACCCATTTGGTACAAAAATTACTTGACTTAAAAAAAATAAAGTAAGGAGTCTCCACAATATTATTGTTCACAGGATATTGCATGGTACTTATCAATTGTATTACATCCGAATGACTTGAATGGGCCTGTTTTGCGAAGTACCTATTTCATGACAAAGGTTCACTTTAGAACACTCTAGCTAGGCGTTGTCAGTCTTCTAAACTAGTGGTAAAATATAGCTTTAAACATCAGCAGAACATTCAATACCTTTCTTAAACTTACTGTAGCTTTGTCCTCAAGACTCAGGTTTGTCAAAACATTTTTCTATTTACAATTTCTCCATTTTACTCGTAGCTATCCAAATATAATATTTCATAGTGAGCGTGTACTCCAAGGGAATTATTGCTGCCTCGTTTGTTCCAGTTTGATTGATGACTGCTCCAAAAGGAATACCCTGTTATTTTTTACATGAGATAACTTCATATCGTAACGTTACATCTGTTATTTTCTTTCGTTTCGCCACTTTCACCGAGATTTGTTTTTTTAGAAGCACGTTTTTTTGTGCGATTTTGGCCTGAGGACTTCTTAGGATGCTTGTATTTTTAACGCTAAAAAAACCTTTGTCGGGAGTAATTTTTGAAAAATTCTAATTTCTTTTTTTGAGGTGTCGTAAGGGTGCCAAAAGTAACCCTATTGCTAAGCCCCCGCTATCCGTCAGTCTGTCAGCGCGTTGTATCTCATGAACCGTAACAGGTAGACAGTTGAAATTGTACTAGAGTGTGTGTTTTTCTATTGCCGCTTTATCAACAAATAATAAAAATTAAATTAAAAAAAAAAATTGGGGGTCCCCATACAAGAAATGTGTTTTTTTCGGCGTTTTTTGCCGATTTTTTATATGCCTAATATATCTCATCTGTGGAATAAGAGACCTCCTTATGTACAAAATATATACTTTCTTGTTACACTTATTCATTGCATAATGGTGAATTCAGACTAATAAATATACATACATAATAAGCACGTGTCTCTGAGACAAATCAACCCATTTTTCTTTCTTTCTTTCCTTGTTTATCCGAAGGGTTAGGCAGAACTGCCACCTTTTGCCAGTTTGCCACACCCACATTTTGCCAGTTCTGTTTTATGGTCCCTGTAATAGGAGGCGAGCCTTTATTGCCATAAACCGGGCACAAATCTAGACACCGGGGCTGAGAAATTCTAGATAGAAAAACTTTTTCTACCTACCTGGTAATCAAACGCAGGACATCATGCTCAGCAGTAGCGTTTGTGACCACTAGACTTACGAGGCAATTAGACTAATAAACTCCTGGTTTAATTATAGATAGATAGATAGATAAAGTGTTTATTTGGTGCACACAAAATACAGCATAAAATATAAAAACTTGATAAAATAATAAGTAAGTACATAAATAGCTACCTAATACGTGCTAATATAAATAAAAAAATAAACAAAACAAAACAAGACATAAGTTGTGACAGCATTGGGCATCAAGACAAACGGTATCTTTGATATAATTTAGAAATCATGATGCTTGAATAGTTCGAGTTCAAGAAACCATTAAACGCTACAATAGTCAGGAACAAGGTATTCCTAAATATTATAACTAATATACTAAACGTCATAGGTCATTGTCTTGTTATAAATTACTTAATACTAAAACAAAAGACGATGGATACTATTAAATAAACAATGGCGCGTACTGCGATGATCGAACTACATTGAGTCCGTAGTTTGATTAATTAGAGTCAAATATCAATCAATAAACCTAACGCTGCGTCTTCAGGTACGCGGTCGCCACTCCAGAACCTTTCGGCCGCATCGGCCATCTGTTCTGCGAGCTATGTGCTGATGACTGTGAGCAAGAAGCACGGAACCGGTCAAAGTGGCGGTTCTTGGGAGGTCTTTTTACAGCAATGGACGTCCTTCGGCTGAAATAGCGAGGATGATCAATCAAAACTCAAAAAACTCAAAGCATTTATTTCAATTAAACCATTTACAGGCACTTTTGAATTGTCAAGGAGTCGGTCAGTCAGAAAAATGAAGCTAGTTGCCCATTCCAAAGCGTAGTAGGTACCTATGGAGAAGAACGGGCAAGAAACTCCACGGACAATCAATCAATCAATTCTCTGGAATTTCTCAGTAGTAGCGCGGAGCCTGGATTTATGCCCGGTTGATGGCAATAGGCTCGCCCCCTATTACATGTGACACAAACATACTGGCGAAATGTGGGTGTACTATAGGTACACCTCTCTCGGGGAATACAGGCGTGATATTATGTCGTATGTAGAACTACGTTGTTACGTACCTAGGTACTGTTCGCGCGGGGCGCGCTAACAGAACAGAGTCAAATAAATAAAAGACGTTTTTTTTGTATTTAATGCGTAATTGTTTTACCCAAATCATTCTATTTATATTATTTTCTTATCTTCATAAATCGAAATAGTGTTTATCTCTTAATATTATGCCATCAACTTACAACATAAAAAACTCACGGAGATTAAATGGAAACCTCCGAAACGCCATGCAGGCTGACGTCACTATCAGTACGTACGTACTCCTGGAGGTACAAAATGTGTGTCCCAAAGAGATCGTATCTTAAATATCCAACCAGAGCCGAGTGTTAAATGTTAAGGATCACGATACAATTGTCAGGGAGAGTAATAGACTCCGGCAATTCAGCGGTTTTATGGGCCTATTGTGGCAACACAGTAGTGTGACCATTATTGTTGAGCTTTGTAGAAAGTCTACTTTTGTAGTGAATTTTGTGGGAGATTATGTATTAACGGATGACCATACGTCATCCGTTTTTTGTTTGTTTTGTGTTGCATACTTCGAACTTCTGTGCTGTTGCGAAATCTGATTAGTACCTACCTAGCTACCTATATGCCGAAAAATAACTCAGGCAGAGAGATGCGGAAAAGAAAAAAAAAAATTTTTTTACTAGCAAATTGTTCATTTATTTAATCATAGTATTTACATAATATATACGCTTACAGACTTAAAAAAACTTATCTCTGTGGCATTTCATTTATGTAGTAAACAAGGAAATAAAATAAAACAACATTGAAATTAGATTAAAAGATTGCCTGTTTTTTTTACGAAAGTTCACAAAGATACCTTATCTCTTTTTTGTTTCGGATACAAATATAATTATCGGACGAATTGAGAACTTCCAGTAAAACGGTTGAAAGTAAAGAACAACGATAAAAATGTTTGCCGTTCTCATTAATTACACTAAATGTTATTTAAACATTTGATAACAACACAATTCTATAATAACAAACTCAAATCAACCATCATTGTCTGCGGGAAGTCCCAGTTTTTATTACAAAGTTCATTATCCATGTAATACAGTAGGCATAAGTTATTTTAAAATAATGATGAATCAGCCAATGATAGTAATACACTCATTTGCAGAAATGTGACTCATATTAATATTATATAGCAGGAATAAATAGGTCAGAAATAAATAGAAACACAAAGAACATCCCTATGATGATAATAATATTTTTTTTCTGAAGTGGGTCACAAACTGATTCTCTTCAATAATACGCCATCTTCAGTACGGGACAATTACTTTATCATCACATAACATTTCGTCGGGGATAGTGCAAATCCGCGTATCTAGCATTGGATAATTCCGCGTATCTGACAAATGTAACCAATTTTCAATTTCGCGGGCATTCCACGTAAGATCCCGATTGGCAGCCTTCTCGCTGACGTGACTTTCGTTCGACCAATAAGCAAGAATTCGCCCAAAAATAATTCTGCGTAACTACAGACGGCAATTGACAATCACGATATTAAACAGTTTTAACCTGCCCCTGTAAAATTTGATCAAATGCATATACGCGGCCTTTACCTATGGTAGATTCGCGGTTTTGCACTATCCCCTATAGCTTATACTGGAAGTGTATAGTTTGATATGTAGCCGTGTGTACCTTTACCCACATTTTCCCAGTTATCTACTAAGCCTATAGTTGGTAGGTATACTGCTGGACAGCGATACAAAGCTGTATAGCGCTATCGAGCAGTATACAGCAATGGCTGCAGATGCCAAAGGCCTCTACTAGTTGTGCCAAAACACCTGGATCTCCGCCTTCTGCGTCCAGTCTTGCCCAGCAGCCTTTCTAAGGTCCATTTAATTGAGGCATCCCCATGCCCATGCTGATACGCGGTCTCAACTCGAATACTGGTCTGCTTCAATGGCTGTAGGTAATTGGATAGACTTGGCCGATCCACTGTCAAGCCAAATTTTCAGACTGCGCTTAGAACCCCGCGGCGGAATATTCCAGCCACCTTTCATGGATGAGGTAAGCAGACAGAAGTCCTAGAAAGTGATACTCCATCAGCGATAACAATGATGGAAAGTCCAAAATGTACCCATCCTGTTGAAAGTCGTTGTAGAAATACGAAAAGCTTTGAAAGTGATGGCCATTTGTTTTGGCCCCTGCTACCTAATTGCTACCCTGTTTCATTTTGACAGTTCAACAACATTCATTGCGTTATTTACGTTGTTGAGCAGATTTTGTTTCGAATCGATTCAGATTGTGATTGATCGTGTAATATGCAAGGGAGGCTGGTTCAAGCACATAAAGAACAACGCTTATTCCATTAACCGTTGTACAAAAGACGCTTCAACACCGATTCTAAATTCAAAAACTAGCAACATGGCGTCTGTAACCGGCCGATGCGGTTGAATTGATAAGATCGGGCGACCGCAAGCACTTACGTTTTATTTTATAGATATTTATTAAGGTCCTTTTAAAAGTATTAGGGCAGACCCTTAGATTGTTAGAATTGGTTCCGTATGGTAATTGCAAGGGAAACCGTGACTACGAATATAGGTCGCAGGGCGTAAAAATTGAATGGCTATTTGTTTTTTTTTTATGTTTGGCTGAAGTTTCACCGCGTTTTCCGGTTCAAAAACAACCATTTATTTTAGGTACAGTAAGAAGGTACCCCGAGGGATAATTGCGTAACACACTTGAAATGAGAATTGATCGCAATTTCTTTCATATTAGACTGCCTCGTTGGTCTAGTGGTCGAAAGCGCTACTGCTGAGCATGAGGTCCCGGGTTCGAATCCCGGGTCGGGCAACTGAGACACGGTTTTTTCCATCTGAAATTTCTCAGTAGCAGCCCGGAGTCTGGATTTGTGCCTGATTGATGGCAATAGGCCCGCCCCCTATGACATGGAACTCAAACATAACTGGCGAAATGTGGGTGTACTATAGGTACACCTCTGCCCAACCCTTCGGGGAACATGGCGTGATTTTATCTATGTTTGTTCTTTCATTTTATTTGACTCTGTATATAACAATAATTTTCCCATAAATATAACTGCGAATAAAAATCTTGGGGCGTAAAAACCGAATGTCTTTGTTTCCAAGGCCAATGCATTGGCCAATGTTAATGTTTGCATGTCACTCGAATTATATCCCGTATCGATTAGAGACGTATTTGCGGCTAAAACGATGTTTGTTTGAGTTCAAAGTTCAAAATGACTAATGTAACAATAAAGCTATTTATTAATACGTGTTGATGTTTGACACCATTTGCTGATAATATTTGCTACGCACTTTATTTATGGGAATAAATATTTATGATTGAAACTACTTTTAATATTTGTTTAAACTATTTATGCGGTTCCTAAAACTTACCGACCGTTATTGATGAAACCAATGGCATGTTTCTTCACTGCCTCATTGATATAGTGGTCGCAAGCGCTACTGCTGAGCTGAGAAGACTTTGAGTTTGATTCCCGGGTCGGGAATGTGCTACGGTTAGGGCAAGGTCGTATTGGGTTCTTCCATCTGGAAACAGCCCGGAGTCTCAGTACCAGCCCGAAGTCTGGATTTGTACCCGGTTCATGGCAATAGGCACGCCCCCTTACAAGGGACTTGAAACATAACTGGCGAATAAGGGGGTATTATATCTACACCTCTGCCTAACCCTTTGGGGAATACATGCGTGATGTTATGTTTATGTTGTTTTTTTATAACATCTGATATCTTCTATAAAGATGTCACCTACTACGTCATCATTTGGAAGTACTGCGAGGTAAATATTTCCTCCATATTTTTACTCGGAACAAGAAAGTATTTTAAAATGTTACAATCGAGCAATCAAAATGCTTGAGAACCATACTATACAGCCCCTGGTTTGTCAACTCATCAACCAACAGATCGACCAACAAATCGTCCAATTTTGTCGCATATGCGTAGCCTTGCGCTAACCGTTAGGGCCTAAGGAATTGTATGAGATAATTGCTCCCGTTCATACGGCCGACATAAATCTGGTGGGCGGCCCCTGCTAACTGTACCACACAATAAATTGGTACAGAAGGTCGGCTTTGTACACCGAGTGAAAACGCACGCACAAGTGAATGTAGATAGGCGTTAACGCACCTACACAACGTGCCTCAGTGTGTAACCGTACCCTTTACAGACTTTACAGGCAATTTTTAGGTGTTGGTTCAAATTGATCGACTTCCGCAACACCGTCGAATACAATTGAAGCGATTGACAATATTACTACAATACAAATTGATGGCAATTGACCGATTGCAATTAATAGTTTCGGGGACCCCTAAAGTTACCTGTGGATAGTGTAACGGTTATAATAAAATAAATCGGTATAGCTTAAAGAAATCTTTGAGAAAATGGTGTCAAAAGTAAAACGCGTCGAACGATCTATCTCCTTCGTTTATTTAAGTCTGTTTTATAAGAGATGATCTGATCTATAGCACACATTTGCCGCATGTCGGATGCATTGTGGGCTTGGCAACCACCACAACATGGCCTGCTGAAAATGTCCAATGGCATCGCGGTAGACCCAGGCGTAGATGGCGGGACGAACTTGACGTGTAAAGGAGGGATTGATCCATATTGGCTCAGAATCGAGTTAACTGTAGTTGTTGTAGCATTTGTAGACGCATCTATGTCAACCAATTAACTCAGCTTACCGCAGTTCACTGCTGAGACATAGTACTCTCTCAAGTAATGCCATATCACTAGTTCAAGTCTGTCCCAACCGTCTTTTCAAGGTTGTCGGTACATCTAGTTGCTGCTGATGTGTGCTTGCGTTTTCGCTCGCTCTATGGAACCTTCTGTATCTATCTATTCTGTGGCAACGTCTCCCTGAAGGACAATGAAGGCTTGAAAGCTTACAACTAAGATACTGTTTTTCGTTGATAATATTTCGTGGACTGAGCATTGTTAGGGTATTATTAACTGTGATAGAGGTAGACATCTTCGTTCCGCTGCGTATTTAAATGGTTCTTTGTTGCGTTTAGTGAAGGAAGCTGTAGAAATAACCGTAACCGAGATAAATGAACGATCAGAAAAGTTAGGCTTGTTTTTAGTCAAAATAAATTATATACGACAAACGGTGACTTTCATCGATTTATAGAATATTATTATTTTCATAATCTTAATCTTTCTCTTACAACAAAAGCTTATAATTCATAGATTATCGATAAATAATACCTAAGTAGGTAGATAAATCAGATAGAAAAAGATTTAGGTGTTTATTTATAACGTTGCTTAAAATTAAGTAATGATTAGCGACTGTTTAGCAATACATTTTTGACGTTTGAACGTCACTTAACTTTAAGCAATGTTTACAAATAAACCTCTTAATGGCTGCTTTTTCTCAACACACATAACGCGCAAGATGGTTGACAGCATAGATATATTATTTAATGATATTTGTATATCTATGGTTGACGGCCAAAAGAGCCAGAGACCACAATGATTTTGCATTTGACATAATTTTTTGACACATGACATTGACAGATACTAATATTGACGTTTTTATTTCCCAATAATACCGATGACCAAAGATAACCCTAGCACCCAAGTGCTTTGTTGATTGGAAACCTACGTTGTTAAATAGCAGAGAAGGGAAAAAGTTTGTAAACTCTCACGGATCCAGTATATTTAACTGGACAGAAAGAAAAACCGACTAAAATGCACACAATATAATATATACAGCAGATAAAAAGATAAAATAAAAAGTGTAAAGTATGATGACGAGGCCAGCACCATGGCCTTTAACCGAAACACACAATTATAGCTCTTTGCGACAAAAATAAGCACGGTATTGTGTTGTTATTAGATAACGTTGGTAGCCACCTCGCAGGAAGATTCCTTTCACCTGTGTTTTTACTAACAGGAAATGTCGAACATGACAAGAAAAAACCATGTCTTGTAATAAGTATCGATAGGATGTATTTGTTAACGAGGCTCGAGATTTTCCTTATAATATCGACGTTGAAAATACAGACTTCATTTCTTTTCATCTTTTGATAAAAGTAAATAGGAAATAATGATCGATGAGTTTGGTGGGGAAAAAGTAGGACAGTCTCTTTCTAGCATGTGTCATGAGAAACGAATACAGAGTTGATTTTGGAGGATGGAAAGTATCTATCAAGGTCAAGGTAAGTAGGTATTATATTACTTTAATTATTGTGAATGTGAAGACTGTGTGGTTTATTTTTTATTTATTTTTTCTTCTTTTCGCATTTACTTTTAATCATGGTCTGGGAGTTTGAGTGTTTTATGCGGCCCACCGAAATGTCCTTTCTTTGGTTTTGTTCATCGTTCGAATCGTTGAGCTCCTTAAGTTCTGAGTTGAGCTGCACGATTACTGACAAATGCGTGCACTGACTGGACAGGTCCACTCAATCTGTGTGATTCTTTTCCCAAAATACCATTTCAGACACTAATCTACATGGTCTTCTTATGATCTAACCAATATAATGTCTTGACTTTAAAAGAGACTGTAACCTCTAAGTTTGTTTCGGCCTTTCTTCTCGAGAGTAGTCAGATAGGAAACGCTGACCACATCAAGTACTTAAAATATTATTGATGTGTAAAAGTATTTGTACAAACCTATTAACAGAAAATAAAACCAAATCAAATCAAATCAAGGTAATATAATAAGCATCCTGAAAGAAGATATATGGCCTGGCGTGGCGCCCATTGGCAGCACGGCATGGCAAGGTATTTTTAGGCGACGAATAAAAATATACCTTAAAAGTATGGAAATAAAGTTGAAATTTTCTTACGGCGACGATGCCGCGGTATCCTTAGGCATGTCACGACGTCCTTATGCATCATTATTGAAATTTCAGTTTTATTGTCATACTATTAAGTTATTAAGTATTTCTATTCGTCGCATAAAAATCCCTTGCCGTGCCGTGCCACCATTGGGCGCAGGATCTAAGCATCCTTCTGACAGCTTATGACTACAAACTGTGCTGAATGAATGATTAATGTTACAGTCGTGATGTTTCGTTATGTAAAATCTGACTTTGACTTTTTTTTTCTGGCTTTGATTTTTTTTTTTGACTGCCTCGTTGGTCTAGTGGTCGCTAGCGCTACTGCTAAGCTTGAGGTCCTGGGTTCGATTCCCGGGTCGGGCAAAGTGTTATTGGGTTTTTCCATCTCGAATTGCTCAGTATCAGCCTGGAGTCTGGATTTGTGCCCGGTTGATGGGAAAAGGCTCGCCCCCTATTACATGGGACTTAAACATAACTGGCGAAATGTGGGTGTACTATAGGTACACCTCTGCTTAACCCTTTGGGGAATACAGGCGTGATGTTATGTTATGTTATTTTTTTTCCAAAGTTTTGTGCAAAACAGAACAATCATTCATTAATTTGATGACCAAACGCGGTGATTGCTATGAAAAGTCATTGAGAGGATGATTTCAAAGGAAACGTGACGTGCCCATGGTTCCGCAATCAGCGTTTAGGGTTCCTTTGATCTTCGGTTCGTCGTCGGAGTTTAGTTTATTATCAAAGACACTGGTTTCAGTTTATTGTTTGTATTTGGAGCGGTTTTTCCTATAATTCAGTAAGATTGAGGTTTATTTATATTATGTACTTTATTGCATACCAGAAAGTATATTACAAAAATATAGATTTAATGCCACAAAACATACATGGGCGGCCTTATCGTTTTCTGCTATCTCTTTCAGGCAACATTGGAATGGACAGTGATAGCGTATACATATAAAATGGTTGTGCAAAATAAGTATAAACATAAACTCACGCCTTCTTCCCATGGGGGTAGGCAGAAACTATAGAACGCCACTTGACTAAGCTCCTTTATATAAGTATATAGGTACAATATACTGTAATAGATATACAACGTGTAACTTTAAATGCGTAAAACCTCAGATATCCCAACTGATTATTCAATTGAGCTATTTCAGAGAGAAAAAAAAGTCATTAAAAAAATTGTAAAGATTTTATGTGCTGTTTTAGTTATACTGGCAATTCTTTGCATTGAAATAAAAGCTAATATTATCCCGCGTATGAGAAAATTTAAATAGGTCGACAACACTTTGTGTTTGTTTACCTGTTTTGGCGGATTTGCGCATGTGATGGCTTGACCTATTAATAAATAGACACGGCAACGTTTTTTTAATGAAGATTTTTTGAAAAATGTGACCTATATTAAGAAGTGGTTCAATTGATTCTGCTCGTTATTCTGATCAAACTATGTTCAGGTTTTGCGCATTTAAACGTTACACTTATGTTTAAATCCCATGTAATAAGGTGGGCCTATTTCCATCAACCGGTCAAAAATCCAGACTCCAGGCTGCTACTGAGAAATTCCAGATGGAACACCCCAATAACACTTTGCCCGACCCGGGAATCGAACTCAGTGTCTTATGCTCAGCAGTAGCGCTTGCGACCACTATACCAACGAGGCAGTGAAGAAACATGTCATTGGTTTCATCAATAACGATCGGTAAATTTTAGGAACCGCATAGATTGAATTTTTTTTTTTTTTTTTCGTTTAACCTATATTGTCCCACTGCTGGGCAAAGGTCTCCCCCATATTTTTCCAGATTGAATATGCAAATAATATTAAAAGTAGTTTTAATCTTAGATATGTATTCCTATACGTAAAGTGCCAAGCAATTATTAACAGCAAATGGTGTCAAATATCAACACGTATTAATAAAAAGCTTTATTGTTACATTAACAATGCTAATATTGAACTGTGAACTCAAACAAACATCGTTTTAGCCGCAAATACGTCTCCAATCGATACGGGCTCATTCGAGTGGCATGCACACATGACGCCACCGGAACCACGACAAACATTAGCCCAAGCATTGGCCCAACTTAACGCCCAATGAAACAAAGACATTCGGTTTTTACGTCCCAAGATTTTTATTTGCGGTTATTATTATTTTGTTGGCATCATAAATTGAAAATAAATTACTTACCATTTTCAATTGATTCGAAAAAAAATCATATTGTGAATAATAAATAGTAAATGATTATTATTTTTATTTAATTTTTGTAAATTAAAAATGTTTTAATTTATAACGTTCAAAAATGAATTACTTAATAAAAAAAGATAGAAATTAATCAATTACTTAATTGTTATTATTTGTGTGACAAAAGAGTCCATAGACCTATGTTATAACAGGACAGATTTGGTAATTTTTTAGTTTAATATGTTTGTAATAGTCCGAAAAACGTTTTTTACGGGAAAAAAAAATGTAAAGTTTCCCGGGAAATGTTCAAATTCGGGAAAAACTGAACGTCCTTTTTTATGGGATTTTTGTTTGAATTATTATATGGACAGAACGACTGTCGGACCAGCTAGTTAAAAAAAACAAAACAACTGACAGTGGATTCATTTTGATAGAGAGTTTAATCAGGACATTTTTTTACGAAAATATTATATTTTCACAATAATGCCAAAAGAATACACTACCCAGTCACGTAAGCAAAACCACGAGCACACGTAGTTATTAATAAAGAAATGCTAACAATCCCGTTAATCTAGCAAAAATCGCCGCCCAGACACAAGTGTAAAAATAAAACAAGTTTATACAATATTCACTTAGTAAGGGTCGTCCATACGTAGGTATACGAAGGTCCAAACTCCGGCCATGATACACTTAGACCCCAGGAGACGTTTACTAACTTTTTCCAGCGACCCCCTAGATACTAGTCCGGTACAGAAACTGTTTAGTTCCCCGAAGAGCGCCGAAGTTTGACGAAGTTGGCCGAAGTCAAAGTTTGCTTCGTTATGTTTGGCACTGGATACTTTCGTGTTTAGTTTATGCGATGTTTTTGTATTGTATTGTTAATGTTATATGGTTGTCCATTATGAGGCAATATAACTTCAGCAGGTTTTTTATACCCAAATTAATAAATCAGTCTGAAATGATTGTCCCACAAAACGGCAAACGCCCGACAATGACCGCCTTGCTTGCTTTTAAACACAAGATTTTAGAAAAATATAGAGAAATGCTTCAGTAATTTTAATTGAATAAGTTCTGCAAAAGTAAAACAAAGAAAAATCCCCTGAAATCAATTAACACTTTTTCTTTAATTGACTTCCAAAACTGGATGAAAGTTTGAAATTGACAACAACAACTTTTATATTATTAATTAATAATTATTGGTGCCTACTTTTTTATTCAATCGTTGATTGAAGTTTTTGAAAGTAAAAAACAAAATTATTCGTACCTAGTGATTTTTTTCTAAGGCTATTTCCAAGTTTAATAACATGAAAGTTTGCGAACGGAGTCAGGAAAAACGCTAGTTATAAAAAAACCTCTCAATATTGGGTTTTGAATTTAAGAACACTCCACCTTATGTAGCGACAGTCCTATGTACAATCACGGAAATTAATTATTAAGCAAACTAACACCCTACGTCAATAATTTGCCATGTTATAGCCATTTCATAAAATTATCATTCATTGACAATTTTTGATTTGAATATAAGGTGACGCGCCACTACTGAAATCCTTTTGACGCGGCGCTAGTGTAGGTATACAACGTGATTTTTTTGATACTCCATAACTCTAGGGTTATATTCTATAAGTAAAAATAATACAAAAAGTCCTAGAATATGTGGTCCAAAAATGCATAGTTTCTAAGATAACATAACACTATACTCTCGATGTGTGTATCTAAGTTTCATTGATAAGTACGAGTAAATCATTTTCATTCAAACCAATCATTCATATTTAAAGGTAAGAAAATGCGACGTTGTCATATTTCACGTAGGTAAGGGTGTTTTACATAATCGTGACTTTATCGTATTATTTTGTTGATTCTTTGATATGGTCTCATTCATACCCAAGAGTAATGGGATATTAAAAAAAACACCTTGTATATCAATTTGTTAGACAATTAATTTCCCTGACTGTGACTGAAATGGTCTTTTGAGGGAAGAAGAACCACATGGGTCCAGTTCAAAACCAGCCGCCTTTTTGGCCGCTGCTAATTTCTTACATCGTACTTTACACTTTCCATTTTATCTTTATATCTGCTGTATATTATATTGTGGCCGTTTTTGATTTTTGATTTTATTTTTTTATCTGCTGTGTATGTGCCTTTTAGTCTTTGTTAAATAAATATATGTTCTTTCTTTCTGTATTTTCCTTTCACAGATTGAGTATATTTATCTATGATCTATATCTTTAAATGAACGTAATATATCATCTCTTGATTAGGCCGTATCGTTTGTCTGTCGCGCTGTATTATTACACCTATAACAATCCTTCAGCGAAATTAGATTAGAAACGCTACGAATGGAACTCACATTTTTTTCGCTTTGGATACATAAAGTAATTTCTGGTAATGATCGTGGTCCTCATAACGCTAGTCTTTGTTTTTCGTTTATAATTAAAATGTACCCAAGGGGTGGACACCTGGTGTCCTGAAATACAGAGGCCTTAGTGTAAGTTTGCAAGTGAGTAAAAGTAACTAATCGCGTTTGCGTTAAGAATTGACTGATAGATCATAATGCTAAGAATATAAAGGTGAGAATAAAAATTATTTTTGTTATATGAACTCTGTATTGATACCTCTAATGTACCTTATATTGTGGTGAGAAATAAACGGCTAGTTAGTGTTGGTTCAGAGTTTTCATGCCGCCCATGGGCCTGTGACTTGACTTCACATGCCTTTGAGAAATATCTCTCAAGTTTTCTCACGATGTTTACCTTCGATGTTTCTTTCTTACATAATAGATTAAAGAAGAATAAGAATCACCGAAAGTTTTCCTTAGATCATTGTAAGTCTACTGCAGCGACATTCAAACCAATGTATTCGTATTTTATTAAGTGATACTTCCTGCGGCTGAACACTGTTTCCTAAAATACAAGCCCAAGCTTAGCTTGGGAATCAGTAGCAGTTCTTTTGTGTAATACATTAATGCGATGCATAAGTTAGATCATTCGAAGTTTTTTTTTTTTACCGTTTTGTTAGCAAGTGATAATTATACAATACGCACATGAATCCGAAAAGTCTGAGATGTGTGGCTTGGGTTCGAACTCGAGTCGTATGGCTTAGTACTCTGACGGTCACACCATTAGGCTATTTATAATCGCTATGGGTAGTGAATAGGCTAAAATTATTTGTGCTGCTGCGTAACTTGCAAGTGTTTTACGTTTTTCAAGTGAGTTTTTGAGCAGACAGTGATATCCGCTCTAAAACTCATCCTGTATACTTTCATTAAGACAATGTCAATTTTTTTTTTAAAGGGTTGATTATTTCATGTTAGAGCTCCCCCTAGAGCTTTTCTTTTGTATTCATTTACTATACCTACCTACCGACCCCAACGTATTTGGGAAAAGGCTAGGCAGCCTTTTCTATACTTATCTAAATTGTTTTTCCAAGCTCAATAAAAAGGTCTGCTTTATTTTATAATGAAATCCTCTTTTGAATAATAAACAAAAAAAATAAGAGTGATATTTATATTTTATTGACGATTTATAGGTATAAATAACTAATAACTTACTAAACATGCTCAGGTATAGATTCAAAATGACTCCGCCCTGGAGAGTAAATGTGGTGCTGTCCCACTTATAATGGAGCAATTACTGTCGTGTCCAGCGTGTCCTGTTACCTGCACGATGCGGGAACTGATGGGAGGCTACTGAAGGTGCCAAGCTGGTAGCCAGTACTGGGCTGATTATAAATTTAAAGATTGCCATTGACATTTAAAAAAAAACAAAAATCCCGACTTCAAAAACACATAACTGAAAAGAGAAAAACAAGCAATTTATAATCTAAGTTTTTCCCCGCCTGTAATACCAAAATTCTATATTCCTTTCCTCCCTTTTTTTTTTATTTGCAGATGAAATACGTAAACATTATATACCCTATGTCACTCCCACAGTTAAGGCGAATCTAACGACACCTCTCAAGCAAAAATCTATCAAGCCGTTTGGGCTACAGAGCGTGCCAAACAAATAAACATACAAACATGCATTCATACTCTCAAAAAACGTTATCCTCATTCTGAGACTGTCGAGTTAAAACTCACAATTTCTCGAGTATGTTTCCAATAGTAACGCCACCTTTACTCTCTGTTTGCGATCCCTGTTTATATAACGAATAAGTCTATTTACTTTGGATTAGTCAGAAAACTATGCGATAATTTACCATGTTACGACTGTTTACGTCATAACACAAATAGAAAGAGGTAATATCGACTTAATATACCTACGTCATTATGTCGACCAATAATAAGGAGTTTTATGAAGGGCTGCGAATGTGGACGTGGAAGCGAATCAATTTGAAATTATAGGTCTTTGTTAGTGTTGGGATTGTGTTTTTTTTAGAGGTTTGAAGAACAGGGTGTATAGCTCACTCGTCCTCTTTTAAAAATGGATGATCCTTCGACCAGACAGGTGTCGTGTCTGGTGGGCAACTGCCCATCGATTGATGTCGGATAGTCTCACATATGTTGTGCGGTAAACTCTAATTGCGCGGTGATGCAGGATTTGTGTGACGTCAGGTCTTTGATGCGCAGTTCGCATGTGGCATTGTAGATGCCGCCACATTTTATTATTATTTTTGTTAGTTAAGCGAATAATTACAGTCAGAAACTGTTAAGCAAATTACCTTTCGCCAATTTGCCGTGACAGTCATTTTATACAACTGTCTAAGAATGACAGTTGTGATTATGATAAACGAACAATTCTAGTTGGTAGTCAATTTGCTGAACAATTAATTCCCGGAATTACTTAATGTTTGCATTTGCGACTTCAATTTGGTGTTTTTATGATTAGTCAAGAAAGTAGCCTACATAATCAAAAAAAAAATCCAAATCAAAATATTTTATTTCACATAAACCTACATGGGCACTTATGAAACGTCAGAATCTAGGTGCACGGTTCCAATTGGTCGTTTCCTATGGAGAAGAGCCGGCAAGAAACTCCACGGTTACTCTTTTAAAAATAAATGGGTTTTACAATGCTTTAAATGTACAGTTTGAATAGGTATGAGAGGACAGCGTAGGCCTGTCAACAAGATACTTAAAAAAAAAAAATGAAAATAGTCTGCAAATCGACAGTCTGTTGTGCCTACAACGTTCTCACATTCACAAAATATAAAGGAATCTGTATAAAGGTCGAACAAAATAATAAAAACCTATTTAACCCAAATGGTTGTCACC
Source organism: Eupsilia transversa (assembly GCA_914767815.1). Classification (NCBI taxonomy): domain Eukaryota; kingdom Metazoa; phylum Arthropoda; class Insecta; order Lepidoptera; family Noctuidae; genus Eupsilia; species Eupsilia transversa. Next base: position 3,066,331 of record OU611889.1, read on the forward strand.
ACAACTTTAACCAATCCGAATTCCACAAGTCTCTACTGTAAGTTGAAATTTGAATTGTAGGATAAGGGCAATAATAAGGAAAAAAGCAACATTAAGATCACTGCTCTGACATTATGCTGACCTGATGCCCTTTTGGCATAAGTATTATTATTTATGCCAATAACCGCATTTTCTTTCTCGTATTATTAAAAATAAAAGTCACTTTTCGTGTTTGTCTGTAGGACCGCGTTTTTCTTCTAAACCCCGCAACAGATTTTGTTGAGGTCTCACCATCGTTTAGAGAATTTATTTCGGAAGATTTAAGTGTATAATACGTTAATATTAAAGTAACATTTAACTAAGAAATCTCGATGTTATGTTAAGTCGTAAACACCGTGCGAAGCAGGAGCCGTTTGCTAATAATAATGTAAAGTAAAACACAAGTTTATCTCTAAAAATACAACTTCTTTATAGCATAAAACACAAAAATAACTGATGTCAAGGAGGTTGTAAAACTTATAATATTGTCAGCGAAATAATTTTACAAAGACTATTTCCTACTGTTGACATAAAAATCTTTTTACTGTCTACAGTGCTTTGGCTAAAATAAAAAGGTTGGTTACAATTTTGTCGCCGGTACATAAAGCTTGTAAAGTAAGGAGCTTAGGGCTTACGGTACCATAGTATTTTACTGGTGGGTATCTTTACTTTTTTCTTTACTATGGCCTGTTTTACTCACACTTTTCTTAAACTAGTGGTGTTGACTTTTTTAAGAACATTGCTAATCATGTGAGTAGTTATAACCAAACTTGTATCAGTGTTTTTCAAACTCCAGATGTGGTTTTTTAAATTTATTAATCTTATAACCCGTTAAATTACGGTGAAAAGCAACATTGTGAAATATAAACATAATGCTCGAACAACTCTCTGAAAAGACGCCTATGTGGCGTTGTAGATGCCACCACTACGGTCGCGGAGCTTGAGTTTGGAGTTTTGAGACTCGGTCAGGGAACATTTAAATACATGCTATCTAAATAATTATATTGTTGTTTATCAGTTAATATTATTTTCCTTACCAACTTTCCTCTCATATTTCTCCGTCCATTTTTTATTTATTTTTTTAACCAAAACGGGGAAGCTCTAGGCCTGAATCTCCCCTGTTGGTAAGTGATGATCAGGCCGAAGGTGGAAGCGAGCTACACCCGGAATCCTCAACCACAGAGGCACTATCTTACCTCTAACTGCCGGAACACAACAATGCTGTTAACATTGCTGTTTTGGCGACAGACTTAGATAAGATGGTGGTAGCTAGCCAGGCGGACTTAAAGCCCTACCACCAACCAAACCGAGCAGAAAATTTTGCTCCTACTGGGTATCGAACCCGGGACCTCTGGGTCTGAGACAGGTGGTCTAACCACTAGACCTCAGAGGCGGTTAAATGCGACATAATTTTCCTTTACGTAATACACAATTCCTTCTACGTCTGTTTGATCAACTGCAATAACAGCTTATCCTCACACGCTTTACGCAGTTAATCTCTGAAAGTCAAATACTTCTTTCACAACAGTATCCGCTAAATCTCTACGTCAGCGAAAGGTGCTTTTCCGGACATTATCAGGAAAAAAGGCGGATGATACGGAAACAGGTTTTTAAGCAACTCCAAACTGTCGGTTTAAGCTCTTAATGATCCAATTTGCAAAACATTTTGCTGGCAAATACCGCCTTAAGTGGGGCCATGAAGTCAGCCAGTTTACGAGCGAAGGCTGTGTTGAATTTAAGTGGGTTTTTTCGTCCAATATCTTAGTTTACGATGTTTGTGACGGTTCACTGCGTTTATAAGGGCTGTTCGTGCTATTGCCTTGATCATTTTAAGTTAACGTGGAATAGTAAAAACTTACAATTGTTCTAGAAATGGTAGAAATAAAGTATAAGAAAATAAAATATACCAATAATTAATAACAGTGGCCAACGAGCAACAAAATAACTTTAGTTAATAAAATATAATCAAATTATTAGAGTTTGTAAATAATAACAAACATGAATTAATGTCACGAAAAACAATTGAATTGTTACCTTAGACCAACTAAATTAAACCGATGCTGAACTTAAACAATTAAATTATTATTCTATCTGGCTTTTCTCAATAGTTAGATAAACTTTCTTTTGAATAAACGATAATAGATAACTATTACTTTGTTTTGTAAGTTTAAAACACAGTATCTTCTGTTCTTTATTAAGTCGTATATTTTTGTGTTTATTTATTTAATAGTTTATAAATACATACATAAACTCGCACCGTCTTCCTAGAAGGGTAGGCAGAAACAACAGATCGCCACCTGCTATGATCCTTACATACTCCTTTTGCCTTGACAGTTTATGTACACTCATCTATACAGACAAGACGAAAGAAAAAAATACACACAAAGTATTGTATTTGTATGTATTTTTTGTAGATTACCTTCAGCTAATATTACTACACTAGCTGCTGCCCGCGGCTTCGCCCGCGTGAGTGTCGGAAATTACCCCATACATCCCCATGGGTTTTAAGTATAAATATTGAGTTTCGAGTTAATCGGACAGCGCGTTAAAATTCTTCTATACAAACACTGACACCCCCCAACCCCCCTTTGGGGGGTAATTTAGAAAAACAAAAAACTACAAACTATATAATTTATTTAGATAACTATTCGTGCGAAGTTTCATGTTTATTACCTCAAGGAATAAGATTTTTCATACAAACTTTCATCCCTTATTTTACCCCCTTAGGGGTTGAATTTCGAAAAATCCTGATACACGTTATTCTTAATTTTTGGGTTTAAGTATAAATATTGAGTTTCGAGTTAATCCGACAGCGCGTTAAAATTCTTCCATACAAACTTTGACACCCCCCAACCGTAGGGTAGGATACTTTTCCTGGATAAAAAGTACCCAGTGTGGTGCCCAGGATATTAAAGAATAATTATACCAAGTTTCATCGTAATCGAACCGGTAGTTTTTGCGTGATGCCTGAACAAACAGACAGACAGACAGACAGACAGACAGACAGACAGACAAAAAAAATGTTGATCTAATATTTGGGTTCGGTGTCGGTCTAGTAACACCCCCTGCCATTTATTTTTTTGATATTTTCAATGTACAGAATTTTCACTTCTACAGATTTATTATAAGTATAGATAATTATTAAAAACTTAAATTCACTGACTGACAAACGACCTGAACCGCTGTGTTAAGAAACATGAAATTGCACAAGAGTTCCATATATTTAATGAAGGTAAACACTAAATTGATTCAGGCGTGACTTGACGGAAATCTATTATAAATTACAATAGAATTTAGTAACCTATTCCGCTTAACTATTCCTTAAGAGTCATAAAAAAACCCTGTAAGATCGACACGTGTTTCATCTCTCAAAAAGGCATCCTCATTATGACGATTGACTTGTCACGAACCCGAACACGACGTGTTGCCACGCCGAGCGCCGGACGCAGAAGATGAAAGCCGTGTCGATTTATTACAGGGTTTTTAATGACTCTTTAGGAATAGTTAAGCGGAATAGGTTACTAAATATACCTTCGTCTATTTTATTTTTTTATCCAAGCTTTAAATGTTTGCCGATGGGGGATTCGACGAGCACACGGCTTGTTTCTAAACAAATGTCTTCTAGTGTGTCCCGAATAAACGTATTTTTGGAATATCCAATGCTGCAGTAGTTTTTCTTTTTTTAAACAACTGGTTTTTATGGCCCACGCCGAAGGATTACAGGGACGTCGTCGACTCGTTCACGGCAAATTCGTTTATTTCTCCTTTTTCTCTCGAAACTTAATCCCTGTAATATCGCGGGTGTAAGCAGGCACCTACTTAAACTGCCTTCGTAATGGCAGCCACGTCGCCGGCAAAATTAATTTTAATGAGAAGAACTCGGGAGCCTACAGCGAAAGTGGATTAAGCTACAAAAAGTTTTTATTTATTTTGTGTGTTGCCATTAGACTTAATTTAATGATATGGTGTTGCCCTATTTTTAAGGTCTGCAATCAAATTATTTTTTCATGGTTCTTTTAATGGTTCGTGTTTACTTTTGAAAGTACGTTTCTGGTTTTTTTTATGTGGCATTTGAATGCGTTGGGTATGTACTATGTATAAAACAAATATAAAACTTGAAGTTATGGGCGCAGTAAAAGGGTACCTATTAATTAGGGAAAATGTAAACCGTTTTAATGGGGTGGGAAGAAAATATTATAAGGTTACTTTAAGGGGTGAATGGACCACTACCTCCGGAAAGTAAGTTATTGCCTTTTAGACTCGACCTTGGTTTCTGGACAATTAAAATTGCAGTGCAAATAATTTTGCCCTTTTTCGTAAACATGAGCTGTTTACGATAATTCGTTAATAATTCGCCATAATTTAGGTAAAAAAGCAAATCATAAAATAAAACTTGCCCCATTCATTTACACGATTCCTATTCCAGATAGCAGAACTAATTAGACGTAATATTTACTTTTTATTTACGTTAGGACGTGTTGGTAAACGAACTACGCCGAGAGATAGGCAGTCTACATTTGAAAAATTAATTAACTGAAGCTTGTAACTCGCCCCCTAGTAATACTTCAGTGAGCCTACTCTTAAAACGTAAAAAATGAAACGAAATGGATCTGCTAATTAAATCTGATATTTAATGAAAGAGAACAGATCTGTTATTTAATTATTTTATTTGATTTATTTATTGTACACATTTCGTGAAAATGAATGACCGGCGCCGGCGGACTGCTTCGTCAAAAAAATCTACCCCCCCAGCCTAACCCATGGGGTAGTTTCCCCGAAATAATGGTTCCTATTTTAGGGTCCAATGAAATAAAAATAAAAAGGGCAACATTCTCATTACAAAGACAAAAAAAATAAAAATAAAGGCACGACTTTGAGTAAAAGGCCTTTGCCGATGTAATAATTCAAAATGTGCGGAGAAAAAAAACCGTCAGACTCTTTGAAGTGGCCAACCATGGCCCATTGTTTGTGGGTGTGACTTAGCAAAATTAATTTGTTAAAAAAAGAACCAATTTGTTTCACTACCAAGGGTTTTTTTTTTTGTTATTTTAAGCTTTGCTCTGTACAAACGTTTGGTAATAATTAGTAAAATAATTTGTTTTCAACCAGTTCATAACAATATTTTACCTTGTTTCGTTTATTTGGGATTCTGTTTAAGAACGATGATGCTGGCTTTTTTTGGCATTTTGTTTGACTTAAAATAAATGAGAATGAATCGGAATAATGAATCAACATAGCTAAAGGGGAGACAAATATCGCAATTGAGTAGAACGTTGGAGGATTACAGACTAAAATAACATGGTACTGTCTACTTGTCTTTACCTGTACCTACTAATTTTCAATCTAAAAAGTAAAAAAATCTGACTCCCAAAAAAACCACTACAAAGTGAAAAATTACTTTAATATCGGAATTTGGTGTCTTTGGTTTAGAATATTCGTTTTTTGCCACCGACTGAAGAAGAAGACGAATTGAGAACCTCCTCCTTTTTTAAGTCGGTGAAAATATAATTAAACATAGGTATATTTTTATAAATATTATTTACTCATCATCTCCCTAGCTTTTTCCTAACTACGTTGGGGTCGGCTTCTAGTCTAACCTGATGCAGCTGAAGACCAGTATTTTACATGGAGCGTCTGCCTATCTGACCTCCACAACCCCGCTACTGGTTGCCAGACTTTCGGGCTTCTGACTACCCGTAACATCGTCATAAATATTTATTAATAACTAAATCATTAAAATAGAAAAAGTTGATAGCTTCAAATTATCCCTCAAAAAAAAAATCATCACAAATTCACCCTGTATAGAACAGATACAATTTTCAAATAACACGTCTATTTTATAACTGTTCGAAAATGGAACACAAAAATATCGCCATTTTGTCATCTCATGTAAGTTGTGAATGCCAACCCCGGGAAAAAGGGGTTAATTAAAAAATAAAATTGAGGCTCAAACAGACTGAACTTTTCTACTTTTGTACTGGCACCCTAATTAATGTTTACGTATTTTATCTTTCCTTTTATTTTTCCCCTTTGGAATGGCGCAGAGAGCTTTGATATTAGTCATGCCTGCATGGTTGACATGATTTTGCCAGGAGATTTGAATATTTTAACAGAATTTGAATTTTCTGGAAGAGTCGTTGCGTCCTTTATGTACCGGACTGCAATTAGCTACATCCAAAGAAGAAGCTGCATTTTAAAGAACGTTCTAATTCCATTCTCAAACACTCCACCATTAAAAAAAAAATATATTGTCGCTAAGATAAGATTGCGACTACCGTGCGTTCATTATAACTTGTACCGTGACGGATTGATAGTACTGTTCTGTCAGTTGCCATTTTGAACTATATATGTATTGATAAGCAATGGTGCCAACATGACGGCAAGGGACAAGTTGTAATGAACGGTCTGTGGATTTTGAACATTTTAATTACGCTGGTTGGCTTTCCGGATTCATAAGAGTGTGTCTTTCTTTCTAAAAAGATGCATTTGATATGCAGTAGGATGATCACAGGCGTTATAACAAAACTTTCAGTGAGCAGACACTCGCAAATCTACGCAATTTACGTAAGACCAGTTGCTGTATATGCGAGTACATACCCTCATATTACACAAGTACAAAACCTACGCCATCTTGTATACATCTTAGACCAGTAACCCCACTGTACAACTCCACACATTAAATAAATTATTTATACGTCCAACGGGGAGTACCCGAAATAAGCTTTAAAATTAAGGGTCCCGCCGCTCCAACTTTATGTACGTACCCTTAGAACAGCCTTCTAGGCGACCATTTAGTGGAAGAATTTTGTCTTTTATAGCCAAACAGCTTCGTCGTAATTTTTCGCTTGACAGATCACTCGCTGTGTTATACTCCCGGCGGGAGTGGTAGAATGGAGTATAAACCCTTGTGCGGTAGTAGGGTTGAAAAATAATAGACATGTTGCTGATTTTTCGGTAAGGTTTGAAATATATTGTGATAAAAAATGTGTGAATCACCTGTTTATTGTCTAGTGCATCCTGGGCATTCGGTCCCGTTACCGTATCGCTGGACTGGCTAATCACCAACACAATGAATCCGATCCGGATTTCGACTCGAAATTTGGTTTGCGTACTATGCGTAAAGCAGTGTTTTTCATGGTATATCTTTGGGTAAATAATGTCTGCGAACTAGTGTCCAGCATCAGTATTCTTGCTATTTACCCCCTTCAATCCCTACTTTCAATCAATTTTGTATACTTATCTGATAAAAACTTCAACACAAACAATTTCGCACAAAAAATCGCCAACTGCAAGTCAAACTTCCATACAAACAATACCTACTAACTTATTTTACTATGTATAAATATTCTGTCCTATTGTATCAAATTCCCGAAGGCAAGGTCAGTATAGTCGCGATAGTAAACACCCATTTCCGTGAATTTGTCACACAGTGACCTTGCTACGTAAAACGGTGACGTAGCTTCCCCTTTTGTTTCTGTAATCCGAAAAACGGTAGAAAAACTCGGCCTTCTTATTAAAATTCCATACCGTAGATTCCTTTGGGAATATTAAAATATTTCGTACATCCACTGTAGAAAGATAAAAATTTGCCAAGTTTCGGTCTTCGGTTTTTGGACGAAGTTGGGTCCCGTAGATATTTATTTCTTGACCATGTTTAAATAAGCTATTTACAAGGCAGATGTGAGTGCAAACGCAGCAGGTGGCATTCTATAGTTTCTGCCTAACCCCATGGGAAAAAGGCGTGAGTTTATGCATGTATGTTTAGAGGCATGAGGAACAAGGTGTAAAGTTCACTGCATCCTCTATTGACAAGGGAGAATCCTCCGACTAGACGGGTGTCGTGTCTGACAGGCAACTGCCCAACGATTGATGTCGATAAGTCTTATATATGGGGATACCGCGGTAAAACTCTAATTGCCCGATGTAGGATTTGTGTGACGTCAGGTCTTTGATGCGTAGTTCGCATGTAGCGTTGTAGATACCGCCACTTTAAATAAATTAGAGCAACAGCCGTTCAGGGAAGAAATACTACCATAAGTAGCAATATTATTGTGTTCAAGCAGCAATGCTCTATTTCAGTTTGCATGGTGTAGGTGCGTATGAAATAACAGATACTTCATCCATTGTGTTTTCGATAAAACAGAGACAAAGGTTCTACAATTTTGTGGAACCCTAAAAATCGGGGTCATATGGAAATTTCCTTTAGATTCATTAAATGCATTCACGTATATTAATGTGGGTCCCAAGTCGACCGTAGGTATCATTTTTGGATTTTTGTCTATGTTAATTAGGATTTTATCGGAAAGGTCCGATTCTTATCATATTTTAGTAATTATCCTTCGTTTTGCCGCTTATCTGGGGTTTGGCGGTATCAGCTGCTGATCTTTGGGAACGGTATGTATTTCATACCTCTGTCTTTTTCTCCTTACCTCACTTAGGGTTATGCTATGTACTTTTATTTTCGGAACCTCGAACGCTACATCGATAGGAATCAAAATTCTATGAAATGCTGCACCCTATTAATGTAACAAACTTTCTATCGGAATCTGAATGATTTTGAAGGATTTTGCGAATCCATTGCTTCATATATTTGAAACATTTGTCTGCTCAACAACGTAAATAACGCAATGAATGTTGTTGACTGTCAAAATGAATGCCATTGCTACTCTGTAAGTCTTTACGCAATTACCCCGCAGTAGAAAATTCAGTCTATTTTCTAATAAAACTTTATAAAGCTGACTGTTTGCTCTGTTTCTTTGAACGATGGCTCTAGATTCTAAGGTCATCCAAGCTGACGTTAAGCTGACGATAAACCACACCTATCACAGATTTTTATGTAAACCGTAAACTGTTATTTACCCCTCGTCATGGAAGAAGAATTTTGGCCGCAGGACTTCGTTTGCCGTCGCTTCCGCGGGCAAGTTCCACAGGACAAACAGGGTGCAAAGTGCTGCGCTAAGTTTTTTTTATATAATATGTATGTTTAGGTTAAGGTATTTTTCTATGGGCTTGTGTCGCCTGCAATAAATGATAGATTATTATTATGATTAAATTCAATCCTAGAGGCGTTAGTAAGAATACTGTGCAATCCAAATTGATAGCGTTCCTTGCTATAAATCATCACTATTATTTTCATTCATGAATTTCATACTTAGTTGAATATTCATCAATTGACTCTCAATGATTCGATCAATATCTTATCTCAAACCTAACTTACCTGCTTCAAAACAATGTTCCACCTAGCATAGCATCGGTGGACCGAATAATCACCCGGGATTTCACAACTACTTGAGAACTTATAGTTAAAAGGCTCTTAAAGAGCTTGACCCACATAAAGTTCCCGGGAAATATTACAAAGTGCTATCCCAAGATCAACGTTCAAATCTTGAAATTCCCGGAAATACGTTCCGGATCACGGGATTACCTTGCGGACGGATTTTATTGTACTTTTCCACAATTAGGTACAGGCTTATCCGTCTTTGCATAAAAGTGAGCGTTGTTTAATTGTCATGGTTAGGTAAACAGTGGATCAAGTTGATAGGGTTCTTAAAACATAAGCCACTGTTTTTTTAAACCATTCCGGGCAACGACGGATTGTTTTTACCATCATAATATTTAAAATAACGAAACAAAAAAAAAAATCCCTGCGATTACACCGTCCACCATAAATTTTAAACAGAAACACAGCATTTCAACTTCGTAGAAATGGCAGTGAAATGAAATGAAATCGTTTATTCTGTAAATAGGATACTAGAATCACTTTTACACGTCATATTAAAAATAACCTAGATGAGGTTGGCGTTTCCTATCTGACTACCTACTCTGAGAAGAAGGACCGAAACAGACTCAGAGGTCGCAGTCTCTTAAAAGTTCCAGATAATTATAATCTTGGGCAGGCCATAAGAGGACCATGTAGATTAGTGTCCAGTCAGTGCAAGCATCTTTTTTTAACCAATTAATGAGCAGCAGAATGAAAGCGTCAGTGGTGATCATGAGACTCCTCCGTGCCTCGGAAAGCACGTTAAGCTGTTTGTCCCGGCTGTCATTCGTGGATCTTTGACAGTCGTTACGGGTCGTCAGCAACCTGAGTCTTACAGCCAGTCTTACCAAGGGGTATCGTATATCCCAGTATTTTTAACAGGTTCAAGTTACAGTGCCGCAAAAGTTCCAAAATGTAACAAAACGTATTCCAAAAACTAAGTCAAACGTCACGTTTTGTGCGATGCGATTGCGAGTAAACCGTAAATAAGAAATGTACTAAAACGGTATTCTGCTAAAACGACTTGACAATTAAAATAATATTGGTATTCCCGTACATAAACAAACGTCAAAACTGACGTAAGCATGAGATTATTTGTTGACTGAACTGTGATAGAAAATTTTAGCTTCTGCAGTTTCATATTTCTCATTTTATTACGATTTTATCCTTGAAATCATATTGAAATCCAAGATTCATGAAGTAAGAACTTATCCAGTAACACTGTTGTAAATAATGTTGTGTTTGTGTGGTGAAATATATAAAACGAGTGGGTTCGGCCTGTGGGAGTGAGATTCATTCCTCGCACAACGTCCAGAGGCGTTAGTGTAAGTTTGCAAGTGAGTAAACGTAACTATCGCGTTTGCGTTAAGATTTGACTGATAGATCATAATACTAAGAATATAAAGGTGAGAATAAAAATCTTAACGCAAACGCGATAGTTACGTTTACTCACTTGCAAACTTACACTAAGGCCTCAGTTCTCTCACTGTCACCAGCCCAACGGTTTACGTGTAACGTCTAAAACCAGATCTCGGCCACATCGTAAACCCACATTGGCATATAAAAGGACAGTAAAACTTTAACAATGTTCCCGTTAACTGCTCATTTTAACTGTCTATTAGTTCTAACTATTCTTCTTGATTAGATACTTGACTTGCTTTTATGAGGATTGTTAAAAGAGGATTTTGCTAAAGTGTTTCAGGATAGCTGTTATGGGAATGGCGATGGTTATCTGGTTTTATGGAAGAATTTAATTGTATGTAGATAGGTACTTACATGGCTAAATAGTAGGTAGGTACAGTCAGATAAAATTGAGTTAACATTTTGGTACTTATTGTAGAATAGAATAGAATAGGTAGTCCATTTATTTTTAAGAATATTGTTACAGAGGTGTTACATGGTGTTCATGGTTCATAATATTCTGCCGTTTCCGGCGTACAAATACATTGTCAGGGTTTTGGTTAGTTAATTAGATCACACATTGAATTAAATAAATTAGGATAACATTCAAATTGCAAATTAGTCAAATATTATAAAATTCAAATTATTTATTTTTGGAGAAACACTGTTACAACGGTTTTATTAATTCTACATGATCTTGACTGGAAAAAATATCGTTTAAGTAGTCATTCAAGTGATAGTAACATTTATTAGCTAAAAGGCTAATAAATTTTGGAATTCGTTGTGGTCCACGTTATGCCAATCATTGATTTTGACAGAAAAGAGTTAAGTAACAAAAAGTATTGAAGGCAAAAAGGATTTTTTATTTTTAACAACTAAAAACAGTTTTGAAATCTTGAAAACTGCTATCTAATTGCGTATCACATTTTCGTAAACGATAAAGACTAATCTGTTTCATTTTGACAGTTCAACAATATTCATTGCGTTATTAACGTTCTTCAGCAGTTTTTTTCGAACTTATGAAGAAATGGATTAGCAATCTGTTTCAAAACGATTTAGATTGTAATTAATCGTGTATTACGCAATTAGGGTGCTGGTTAATATTATATAATAGCTTATTATTTTCCGAGTGACTAATAACTTAAAAGTCGACTAAATGTTTGCAACAAATAAAATAACTTTGCCAGCGATTAAATATTTTCGCGACTATTATATTATGTAAGGTTCAAAATTAAAGGTGTTATAAAAACTAAAAACTAGCAGCTGCGTTTAGGTAGCAAATAAACTATACCAGTCAAATAAAATATTAGGCGAGGAGCTATAAAATAATGACTTGGCGACTAATAATGTTAGTAGGGTGGCAAAGATAATATATTACCAGTCTAGTTAGAGTAGGTTTTTTTTTTTTTTTAATGGTTAGGTTAGGTTAGGTTAAAACTGTGACTTCCTACGCACGAGCCGAGCGAGCGAAGCGAGCGGTGCCGCGGTAGCGGCCGGCGAGTGCTAGAAACGACTAGATTATATAGAAAATCTAAACCTGCCCTAATAATACAATAATAATATATTATTTATGAATGCCCATTTTCTATTTTATTTTCGCCATTAAGTTTCCGCTTAGATATTAATTCTGTTCCCAAAAGAAAAACTTGATGCTAGTTTCAATTAAAACGGAGCTTATTACTGATATATTAATATGCTACCTATTACTTATTACGATACTCCTTATTAGCTGCCAACCCATTATATATGGTACCCACTCTATTTTTTTTTTAAACCTATATTCATTTTACTTAGTTGCCGCATTAAATACATGCCTTATATAATTATAATATGTAAAACAATAATAAAATTTATCACTATAGCAACATACATTTTCAAAAAGCATCGACCCTCCTTAACCAACGAGAAAGAAAGCATTTCACTAAAACGCTAACGAATCCAATGACCCCAACAAATCAAATTAAACCTAATCTACCACAAGAAACTTTTTCGATTCAAAAAGAGACATAACATGACGTCATTATAACAGCCATCAGACTGTAAAGCGGACACAGACTATGAAAAAAAAAAAGATAAAACAACTCTACGTCCGAAAAGCGACCAAATTCCAAATATGGCGTTTTTGTAATTTAACTTTTTACGTGATCAATCACCTTGTGAAAAGTTGTGCCGTTAAGCTGTCCGGATTATTAAAAATACCTCGGACAGGCACGCATTACGTTACGAGTCACGAGGCACAAGTAAGGACGGTCCAAAAAAGCATTTAAATTTTTAGAGAACATCTTGTATTTCGTTAAATTGGATAGGATACTGGTTGTTTTAGTAAAATCAAGAACCTGTACCTAAGAAACGTTAAAATTCAAGTATTGTGACTTGAATTTGAACTTGTTGTTAATATGTAGTCCACAAACGATTAGAATTTTTCGAGAGTTACTTTTTTGTTAAATTGGATAGAATACTGACCACGGACGTCTTAATAAACTCTAGAATCAGAAGACCAATAGTAATAATTTCTCATACTAAAAAAACGCTCAAATCATGTCGCAATCTCCTCTCAGCGATATTCAATGTAAAAAATGTAGGTATCGTAAGAACTCGGAGTTTGCAAAAGGAGCTATAACAAGATGGCGGATCTTGGTTCTACAGAATTCGACCAGTAGCGCCCCCTTTTCAATATCAAAGCGCCGAAAAATTCTTGTTGAAGTCTAATTAGAGATATTTTTCACATTGATAATGCGATTAGAATGCAACTTTATAAATAAAAAAAAATTAATAAAAAAATCTAAACTCCGTCTGCGAAAAAAGTGAACAAAATCGGTTCAGCCGTTTATTAGTTATGAGGGAACAGAGGGACGTACCTACATACATACATACCTACAGGTCAAACACACAACCCTCCTTTTTTGGATTTTCCGCAGTCAGGTAAAAATACGGTAATTACCGTCAGATTGGTTATAGAAAACATTGGGATTTCAAAGTTTGGCAATGTTGGGATTTTATGTTAGAACTAGGTTCCACACGCGGCTTCGCCCGCGTTGTATGTCGATAAAAAGTATTCCCGTACCAAATTTCATGAAAATCGGTTCAGCCGTTTTAACGCTTTTAAGCTCCCAAATTACGATATGTTTTTAATTTTACTTTTTTATTTAGGTACTACTTGACATGTAGTCTCATTATTTGACATGTATGCCTACAATTCAAATTTCAACTTACAGTAGAGACTTGTGGAATACGGGGTTCTCATTCGGATTGGTTAAAGTTGTAGTGACAACCATTTGGGTTAAATAGGTTTTTAATATTTTTTTCGACCTTTATATAGATTCCTTTATATTTTGTGAATGTGAGAACGTTGTAGGCACAACAGACTGTCGATTTGCAGACTATTTTCTATTTTTTTTAAGTATCTTGTTGACAGGCCTACGCTGTCCTCTCATACCTATTCAAACTGTACATTTAAAGCATTGTAAAACCCATTTATTTTTAAAAGAGTAACCGTGGAGTTTCTTGCCGGCTCTTCTCCATAGGAAACGACCAATTGGAACCGTGCACCTAGATTCTGACGTTTCATAAGTGCCCTTGTAGGTTTATGTGAAATAAAATATTTTGATTTTTGATTTTTTTGATTTTTGATCGTGATGCGCTATCAAATAAACAGACATACAGATAAACAGACAAAAAATCTAAAACTGTTGGAACTGTGTACTGTTATCGATTCTAAGTATCCACAGCCAACTTTTTTTCGAATATCTTCCTTGTACAGACTTTCGACCCTCTTCAGCTATTATTATGTGTACCTATAAATATTTTTAGCATACCTGGGTTGGTAGTTACTAAAGTTATCCATACAAAAACCACTTAAATTATTTACAGTATATTTTAATTCCGACTACATTGTAACATCATGTCGTGTTGGTTTCTTACTGCTCATAAAATCTTCTTGAATCTCGACAAACAAAACCACAATTTTTTTTATTGATAATTAAAAGCATTGTCAAATCTATTTATTTAGTAGCTATATAGCTTTATAGTAGCTATATAAAAGCTATATAGCCCTGGAAATCAGGATGGCAACCAACCCATTATCCTTTAAAGTTTAAGTTCACGAGCATTTTCGTAAGAAGTTGGCAGTATCAGGCAAAGGTTGACTGGTAGAAAATGCCTAAGGCATTAAGTCCGCCTCTGTACATTTGTGTGCTTGAAGTATAAAATACATAAATAAATCATAAAGGCAGAAGTATGGATTCGCTTCTATTGAAGAAGAATAACGACAAATCATATAAAAATCATCAATTTATTTCCGGACTTAGTAACACATAGGTAAGTTAAAGAAAAACTTTCATGATTTAATTTATTACTTATACTTACAAAAGTATACGCTACGAAAGTCTCTGTTATGTGTTGAAAAAGTTTCTGAATTAATTTCATACTTTTATACTTGACTAGCTTTTGCCCGCGACTTCATCCGCGTGAAATTTTACTAGACCCACCTCTATTACTTCGTTTTCGCTTAGCGTTCTTTGTGACTTTAATTTATTTTTGCTCGGTTCCTATGGTTAATACCGGTATGTTTATTTATGTTAATACCTTCCTCAAAATTTGGGCTATCAAATGCAAAAATAATTTTTCAAATCCGAGTGGTAGTTCCGGACATAACCGCATTCAGATAAACAAACTTATCATAATCATCTGCCTAGCCTTTTCCGAACTATGTTGGGTTCGGCTTCCAGTCTAACCGTATACAACTGACCAGTATTTTATTATGGAGCGATTTTTCGAACAAACAAACTTCTCCGTTTTATTATATTAGTATAGATAGATAACGTAATACGGGGGCGAAGTATATACATATTATATGTCCTTCAACGCCTGTGCCCACTGAGGCGTACCAAGGGTTCGGCGACAAAAGTATTTTGGGTACAAACTTTGGTGTCCCTAATTATGTTAACCAAACTCTTTTTATCTTTTTACGAGAATTCTAGATAATATTTATTCGGGAATCGTTCGCGCGTGTGAGTTACTGCCTTTATTTAAGGGTAGAATCTTATTACATTTTGTGAATTACATTTTATGAAATGTTGCTTCAATTTTAGTAAGATAATTCATTGTCTGACATCTCGTTTCGTTGTAAAGCCCTGGGGGACAAATGAAAACAAATAAGTCAGTGGATTCAAATATCTAAGTGGAGTTTTCACTGTTTTCCGATACTCATAATCAAATGCTTGTCGTGGAATAATTTATAATTAACTAGCTGCGCCCCGCGGTTTCACCCGCATCAGGTCTCGATACCGGGGGAGTATCGGGATAATAGGTATACTATGTCCTTTTCTATGCCTAACGCTAACATGGCTGAAGGATTTACATGTTTGGCACATTGGTAGACCATGACCTACCTAGGTTAAGAAATAGGATACCGCCAGGTCCTGGGTTCGATTCCCAGGTAGGGCAAAAATTTATTGGGTTCTTCCATCTGGATTTTCTCAGTAGCAGCCCGGAGTTTGAATTTAGAAGAAGGCAGAAGAAGAAGAAAGAAAATACGTTTATTTGTGATTGTGTGTGTTCGTGCCTGATTGATGGCAATACGCTCGCCGCATTAAATAGGACTTACACATAACTAGCGAAATGTGGGTGTTACTATAGGTGCACCTCTGCCTAACCCTTCCAATATTCCCCATATTGGCGTGATGTTATCTATGGACTCGCTGGGCTGGTCACCATAAACAAACAATATTGTTATTGGTTGAAACTAGTGCCTATTTCTATTGTTGGGGTGTGCACATGGCATAACTGACACATACACTCCCGAAGGTAAACCTATGCGTATAGATATCCAGCAATATATTAGACTAGCTTAACCTGTGACACAATTTGCATACAAATATTGAACCGTTCAGGAGTTACGAAAAATTTCCCACATGTACAGTCACGAACATTGATTGTTAGGCAGATTGGCACACTACGACAATTTGTCGTATTAATAATAAATGACAGGCAAAGAACGGCAAGTTGTAATTTGAATTTGCGGCATATTTAAGGTTTATTTTTTTATTCTTGCAAATTCAGTTACGCAAAACAGATTAAAAAATGTGTTACATAGTATAATGCCGAAACTTTATTCCTTAACCTCAAAGACCAACATACAGTCGCACATAAAAATTCAAAACTAGTTAACTCAAGAACGGCACAGTCTGCAGAAACTATTAAAGGTGACATGAATGATACAATTTGTATTCAAACTACAGAATACATACGATAGTGGAACGACTCCGCTTGCTTTGCACCAGCAAACAAATGAGAACAGTTTCAGCTTTTGTACTGAAATGTAAACAGGTACTGAGGTAAATTTTCGCACCACTAATTCTAGGTTCTGAGGCTTTAACTTAGTAACACAAACAGTAAGGATATTGTTGTTCCTGGCGAATTTTGGCACGTTATTTAGTGAAGCCAAACACTGCCCTGAGGCCTGATTCGAAAATCGAATTACTTCTCTTCATACTAACTTGAATTATTATTCTAGAAATGATTGGTCGTGTTTGCTTTCTTTTCTTGGATAATTTAGCCAATTTTAGGTAAAAAAATCCGGAGCAGAGACTTTTTGACGTCTACGTTTTTTTTTTAAATTGTAAAATTACGGTCAACGAGCGAACATCTAAATAAACTTTCAAACCTATTCTTTTTCCACATAGCGGGCGTATATCACCTTTTGTAACTGTCATTTTGGACCAAAATGTTCGCAATGACGTAGTCGGGATATAGTAAAAATCAATTAAAAATTAACTTTAGGTAGCTTGACTTATTTATTCCTTCACTGTACATACAGACTGATGCACTCTTAAATGATTCTCGAATTTATTTATTTCTCGATTCTCTAAAATCAAAACGTTCTAAATCTATTCTCAATCTCATCTAAATAATAACGCATCTAAGTAATAATTTAAAAAAAAATACAAAATAAAATGTAAATATTTATATAAATAATAACGCAATCAATGGCAAAAATATGTCTAAATAAATTGTAGGTAAATTAGATGTATTTTTGACAGATGGAGTGTGACACTTATATATAATGCAAATTTTCTTAAAAATACGGCAATTGGCGTTCAGACCTACATAGAATCGAACCATTCCTCTTTGAAAGCTATTAAAGCAGCGATGCGCATTTCCTTCACTTAGTAGCTCTTGTAAAAGGCCCCGCTCGCTTTCCCAGCTTATTCCAGCCGGGGCTCTAAGCCGTCTCAAAATGCAGATTATCCTACTAATATTATGGAACATTCACGTAAACTCGGATGCGACTCACAAATTCTACTTAAACACACTTTTATAATTATTATCGATGTGTTTTTAATTGGTATGGATTAATCTTCCCGATTCAACAGTGGTGGTGTATTACGAATAAAAACAGAAATGTACAGTCAAAGAAATTAATTGTAATACATATTTTTCAATCTGCCGTGTTATTATTAACCAGAATTATATACAATTTTTATTCTGAAAAAATCAGAATGTGTGTGAAGCATAATTAAATTGTATGCAATTCTTTTAATAATATGAATTCCGACTCTGAATTTCAGAAAGGAATTCAGAATGTGTGAGATCCAATAAGATCTTAAATGGATTGAAATAAATGATTTTTAATTTGTATTTATAACTATTAAACAATATACCTAAAGCAGGGTGATGCTTTAGATATTATTGTTATAAAGCCAAGTGATGCAATATTTAAAGGCTCCCGCAAGCAGGCGCGACGCGACGGAGCAACGCGACAGGTGGAACAATTTCTATGAAGACTTAATGGAAATTGTTCAGCTGAACGGATTTCCATGAAATTAGGCACGCATTAGGTAGACCAAGACCTAGGTAAGAACATAGGCTTCTTTTCATCCTGGATTGCAGACGAAGTCGTGGGCAGGTTAGTAGGTTAAATAATTCTTATCATTACGATGTTACGACTACCAGTTACTTCAGAGGTTGGGTAATTTTTAATTCCATGGGCTTAACTCGAAAACTTGTAGCTTCGTAATTATCAAAGTGGAGAAAATGTACAGTGAATACTAATTAGGGGTTGTTAAGAATAATCAATGTTTACGTGCACGCTGAGGCCACAGTCTCAGCTTTTGTTAAAAATGGTTCTTTGAGAAAACCTTAAGAGCCCACCCAACCTCAGGTTTTTATCTCGCTTGCACCATACTACTCGCGGATTGAGTGCGAGTGAGACGGAGGCGGCAACAAATCTGCAAAAGTTTAGGCAATTGCTTTTTACGGCGAAAATAATGGTTATTTAAAAAAAATAAAAAACACAGTCGCTCCTTTATAGTTAGTTTAGTTAGTGTGCCAAGTTTCATGATCTAATTTGAAGTAGTTTTTGAATAGCAGCGGTTTATTGTTCGGTTTGGAGATAACTATGGTTTTTTTTTCTATAGAGAAAATTTTATGAAATCATTTTTTAACTAACATTAATCCTCAACTTTAACATAATATATTTATTTCAAAATTAATGCTGCAGTAGTTTCGACAATAACGGCGGATCTTGCTAAGCAATTTGACGACTTATAGGCCCTTAATCCTCGACCTTTTAACTTAATGAACGTTTTTGCGTAGTTCGCTTTCTATAACCAAGCATATGGTTAGATAAATTCGGATTTATTCACGACCCGATTGATCACGTGTAGAGAATGAATCCTTGGAAGGCATTAGAAACTAGCGTTCGAATGTAAATGAAGTATGGCTGTGCTAAGTTGGTGACTTTATCGCTTTATTGAATTCATGAAGTTATTATTAGCCTTAGCTTCGATATAACTTCGCAGTCGCAGCTTTAAGGCTTCCGCAGAGACGTGACGCGACTCTGGTGGAACAATTTCTATGGAACTTCACGGAAATTCTACCGGTGTCGTGTCGCGCCTGTCTGCGGGAGCCTTTATTGTTTAGGTCTTCCATAATCAAGTGAACGCATTTTGTTTTCAAATGCTATTTCATTGACTGCCTCGTTGGTCTAGTGGTCGGAAGCGCTACTGCTGAGCATGAGGTCCTGGGTTCAATTCCCAGGTCGGGCAAAGTGATTTTTGCTTTCAGTTGTATAATATTATATAAATTGTGTGCCTTTTAGTCTGTGTTAAATAAATTTACTTTCTTTCTTTCATAATAAAATAGTTTTTTTTCTTTTTATATTGTTGTGTTTGTTTTATCATGATAATTAATTAAATATTGATTCTGATTACGACTGTGAAGTTTCACAGCTTATTTTAAAAATTGACCTTCTTCTTAAAAACTTACCCAATATAGGTAATAAACAAAATATTTTGTTTATTCTGATAGCCGAACCCCGGCTCCCGGAACAAACAGCGAAACTAAAGAAAATAGAATAAAACAAAAGCAAACCGTAACGCAATCCACAGAATCATGAAGAATCGATGACAGAACGAAACAATACGAGGGCGGAAATGTCGCTCTCCCGAAAATTCCAAGGACGTTCTAACAACAGCCACAGAATAGATAACTACAGAATGACAACTCCATACAGCGATCGAAAACGCACGCACACATAGACAAATTTCACATACAGCGAGTGCAAGTGCACTCGTGACTGGCATTTGTTTGAAAGGGCTCGTGGCTAAATGAAAACAGCCGCAACAATCGATTGAAGGTTAAGCTACGCTTGCCACAACCGGATCATGGATGGGTGACCATCCAATACGTCTCGAAAAGCAGATTAAGCTGTTGTTTCCAGCTGACATTCGTAAATCTTTGACAGTAATTTCAGTAGCCCAAAAGTGTGGCAACCAGTCTTACCAAGAGGTATCGTGTCATCCAGTTACTGGGTTGTGGAGGTCAGATAGGCAGTCGCTCTATGTAAAATACTGGTATTTAGTAGCATCCGGTTAGATTGGAAACCGACCCCAACACTTTGGAAAAGGCTAGAAATATTGATTGAGTTTGAGATGTCCGTAATACGATGTGTGCGTGCGCCTGTCTTTAAGGCTGGTGCAGGCTGGCACGATATCGCGGGCGCGATATCCCGCCGGTTTGCACGAGCCGTTACTCATCGTATGGGGCCGACCTTCTGTACCAATTTATTTAGTGCCACAGCATAGAAACAAAAGCAATTTTTGCTAACAATAAAGACATGCCGCGCTGTTTAATAAACGTGCTTATATACGAGTACTATTATATTCAGAACATTGGTATGTATAATATTATTACGTTACTCGGAATACTAAAAGGCTAAGATGAAATTACCTATAGGTAACCTACGTGGAGAATGGGAATGGAAATGTCTGCTCGACTATTACTTTCGTAGTTGCTTATTTTGCTCGCACTTATTGGTTGTAAGCGAAAGGTAAGTAGAACCTACATTTTTTTATTGAATGGATGATTTTAGAAGTAGGGACGTTATTGAGAACTATACTACTGAACTTCGAAGTTTAAAATAACGATGTACTGTATTCATAAAGTTGAGTTAGATGGTAGGCTATGACGAAGAATGTGCATAATCGCGATGTACGGAACTTCAAAAATCGTCATCGCAAGCTTTCTCTGTTCCGTACAGCAAGCTTTATATCGCTTGAACATTCTCAATTAACTAATTCGTCATAGCATACATTCTTACTCACGTAAATCGTACTTTTAAACTTTATGAATACAGTAAGTACGTCGGTATTATATACTTCGAAGTTCAGTACAGTCGTTATTCAGAATTCCATGGTAGAATGAAAATCCGATAAATCAGTGTCAATAGGAACAGGGATCGAAATCTACGCATGTGAGATGCGCCAACCTGATTGACTAGACCAACAATCATCATCATCATCTGGCTAGCCTTTCCCATTTCCCTTTTGTTGGGGTCGGCTTCCAGTCTAACCGGATGCAGCTGAATACCAGTATTTTACAACATGGAGCGACTGCCTATCTGACCTCCATAACTCAGTAACTGGATGACAAGATACCTCTTGGTAAGACTGGTTGCCACACTTTTGGGTTTCTGAAATGACTGTCAAAGATTTGCGAATGTCAGCTGGAACCAACAGTTTAATATGCTTTTTGAGGCATAGAGGGGTCTCGACATGTATTGGATGGTCACCTATCCATGATCCGGTTGTGGCAAGCGTAGCTATTTTACAACATTGAGCGACTTCTTATCTGACCTCCACAACCCAGTTACTGCTGGGTCATACGATACCCAGATAAGACTGGCAAACAGACTTTCGGGCATCTTAAGACTCGTAAAGACCGTCAAAGATCCAGAATGACAGCTGGGACCAACGGCTTAACGTGTTTTCCGAGACACGGCCCCTCCGTTCCGTCTCGGTATGTAAAGATGGTCACACATTCACAGACCGACTGCGGGAAACATAGTCCCTCCAAAAATGGAGTCCAAAAAAACAGAAAGTAAAACATAATAAATATAATAATCCTCTAATCCTCATAATTCGGTTAATCAACAGCTGAAAATCGCCGATATCTGCTAGGCTAGCTACTCAACCACGCACTAACAAATTCAAGCCCGATAACGATTCCTGAAACCTCGTCATTTGTTATTCAGCCAAGTGTAACGAATCCATTATTATGGCTAAGATCGAATACTTCTCTGCCTAAGAGACTCTTCGTACGGGCACAGAATAGTAGGTACAGAGGGTCGGCGCCGTACTATGAGCAAAAACAGGTGCAAGCACGCATTAACGCGTACATATGGAAATGTCAAACTATCTCGGTCGAATGCTAGTCGCCAGTGCTCTTGCACTCGCTCTACGTAAAGCGTGTCTATGGCTCAAATTAAATAAGTTGGCGAAACTCCACAGAAGTGATGATTCGACATCGAAACATGATAAAATAAAATGATTCGATGATTTTTTTTAAGGACATTTAGGTATTGTAGAGATATTTAATATAGAAATAATCAGTTTTTTTTAATGTAAACTTTCTTTTCTTTGTTTGTTTGATCAAATCAAATAATTTATTTGCATAATACAGGTAGGTTTATGTTACAAAAAAAATATAAAGTACTCCGTATCAATAACTAATGTGCAAATATTTGTATTATTGGTTATCTAATAAGTAGGTTAATATTAATATTTTTGTAATGAAATAAATAATTATTAAAATAACATTACAAAAATATTAAACTCAAAAAAACAAAATAAAATAAATAGATGTAATCTAATAATAATTTGTGGGCATGCGTTCTCCGTCGTTGTACGGAGCCAACCTTCTGTTGCTATTCATTCTGTGCAAGGGTTTAAAATTATGAACCTTTTGTAATTATTAGGAAACCATCTTATCTTAGACCCTTCGTGAGCAATGTCGCGGATTGAAACGTATCATTTACTTCTAGTACCTAAGCTTTATGTTCCGGATTTTATACTCTATAAAAATACCTGTTTTATAAAAGATTTTATTTTTATAACTTTTGAATTTTTGGCCAAGGATTAGGGCTAGTATTAACTGATGCGGGACGGAGATATGGTTTTTATTATGACTGTCTTTTGTGCGAGCAAAGACTTTTATGATTGTCATAAAAATGAGTGGGGTTTCTTTTGCACAAAAAAGTATTAAAATGTCGTGCAGGTTTCTTGTTATTAGTCTAGGTATACCTAAAAATAAGTCTAAGTCTGTCGCCATAACAACATTGTTAACAGCATTGTGGTGTTCCGGCAGTTAGAGGTAAGATAGAAGTTCCTCTGTGGTTGAGGATTCCGGGTAAAGCTCGCTTCTACCTTCGGCCTGATCATCACTTACTATCAGGTGAGATTCAGGCCCAAGAGCATCCCCGTTGTGGTTAAAAAAAAAATGCCTAACCCATCTTTTGGTTTCATTAAAACGCAACATCACTTTAATGTCACTTGCACAACTTTGACAGTCAAAAGCCCGAAAGTGACTGACAACCAGTCTTACCAAGGTGAATCGTGTGGAGGTCCAATAGGCAGTCAGTCCATGTAAAATACTGGTATTCAGCTGCATCCGGTTAGACTGGAAGCCGACCCCAACATAGTTGGGAAAAGGCAATGCAGATGGTGGCTAAAATAAAATTAACTTTGCCAACACCAACATTCGCTGCCTTATTACGGTTAATAACGAACATAATCTAAATATAAGAGAACTGCAAGAACAGCAGTTTCAAACTTCCGGCCTTAATAAAGAGAGGAAGGGGGAAGGGGGTAAGTAAACGGGCAGATGAAACCGGATATAACCACTTCGTTGTTTCTTCGAGAAATTGTTCGGGATGATTGAAAAGGATCCTCACGTATGGAGGTTGTTACTAGTAGGTACTAGGATTTCAACCATACTGTTAAAAACGCACACTAAAATACTGTTTAGTGGTAAAAAAAAATAAAGTACACGGATGGATATACTGTTATCTCTGTTAATCAGAGCTACAAATAAATACATACAACACACATACATACATTCTACATATGTACATATTAGGTTATAAGGTTACTAACACAATTCTTATGTTCACTAACAAAAATATGGATCACTGTGTCTGAATTAAACAAATTATTATTTCCTTTGTTTCATTGATATACTTAAAATTTAAATTTTTAAATACAATAATATAAAAATTATAAAAACATTTATTATTATTATTCAAAATAGTTCCATCTACTGCGCATAACATGGTGCATGCAACGCGGCATGGGTGCGGTTTTTTAGCCAGCCTTAATTTCACTGTACAGTACCTGGCAACAAAGGGCAGTTGAACTTCATATATCGAAATGTATCATCTCTATAGTTACGTTATTGTAGCCAAGGTTCTTACGAAAAGTCTGTTTTTTTCCTCGCAAGTGTGTTGAAAAACGGGTGTGTAATTACCAACGTAGCACACTAGTATCATAATGTACTTTTAGGTCTTTTACAAAAAGTTGGAAACCTTAGTTATTACTGTTATTAGTATTTTGACCTAGTAGGTCCGCTATACAAAATAGATACTGAAAACCTAGGTGCGTTATGTATGTAGAAATGTTCGCTTGGGATCGTTTCTTATAAGTTAACTTATGAAATTATGTTCTCTTGTTTGGTTTCTATTGATTGTAAGTACGTAAATAGATTTGTGATTTAAGATGCGGGTAACGCAAGACGATGACCCGTCTGCGATGTGTTAGCGTTGTATATTCATACTTATTAGGTGTGTACCTATAGGTACACAAACGTTTTGGTTTGAACTCTTTACTATGTAAATGTCAGCTTATATTATTTTGTTACTTTAAAAACTGTTCTGTTGTAACAAATATAAAGTTCATACTTCTACAACATTATTCTTTCAACAGTTTGGAGCCTAAGTTGAACGGTAGGTCTTTCAGATGAGATAAAAACAATGGTGTTTTAAGAGCCAAATCCAAGGACAGTTCTATCTTTGGAGAACTAGATTTTTCCCGCGGCTTCACCCGGGTTGAGGTAGGAAATTATTATCGGGATAAAAAGTATCCTATGTCCTAACCCAGGTCACGATCTACACATGTGCCAAATTTCATCTAAATCCGTTCAGCCGTTTTTGCGTGATTGAGTAACAAACATCCGAACACACAAACATACAAACTTTCACATAAATTTATAATATTATTATTATAAGTAGGATACTAGAATTTCGGTTAGAATAAGGCAATTAAAAAAATACACATAATTAAACAGAACTAAAAGAATACAACACTATTAAAAACTATTTGTCGCATTATCGACGAAATATAGTAGAAATCATGGCTTCAAAACTGAATACTTCGATGAAATCTCTCCACAAAAATGCTTTAAACAAACCAACAACCATTGTTCAACGTTAACTATCAGCAATAAAGTTTAAAATTAAATGGCAAGTTGCAAAACGGCTGTGTCATTAAATCGTCCCTATCTTATGGTATCATCGAAACAATTACAGGGAGTAATAATTTTGAATAAATGGATTTTCAATAACAAATTTTAATAATTATTTAATCTCTGTTAATTGTCACGCGAACGATAACTGAGATAATTAGTCAAGTAATTTATTATTGGATATTCAAGTATTGAATTCATACTTTAAATGTGATATTATTTTCCATATAATAAGTAAGTATTGCCTTTAATTTAGTCCATTAATAAGTCTGTTTTTTGATGGCCATTGACTGTATTCAAATTAATTATATTTTCTCAAACAAGCTTGGAAATTCGACCATTATTTTGACAACCTTCTTCGAGATAAATCGAAATGGCTGTACTGATCAAAAACAAATGACGATGCGGCCAGCAATGTTACATGAAAATCCATATCTATCCTGTGTAGCGGCCAAATAAATTACTATATCTGTCATGTTATTTAAAAATGGAATGAACTTTTTACTTCAACACATGACAACCAAGAAGAAACAAATGAACATATTGCATTGGCGCGTGAAAAATTATCGTTGTCCGTCATTGATTCTGGAATTTATAATTAATTTACTTTGTTTGAATTTCCGCGCATTATTTGACAAAAGCACTATTCAAGCCTTGGCCGCAACCAGGCATTGATGGCCTCACGTATCCATGCTTGAGCCAGGCCATCAATGCTTAAGTTGGTGGCCTCGACAGAAATGTACTATACCCAATGACTCACTATTATTGTTATGTTCATGGTTCAGCTTTAGTTACGGGTAGCTGATTCAATCACGGTACGACCCAAATATTGGTTTGGTCCAGTATATATAGTCGACCGCATGTCAGTGGTACCAGTTAAAGCTGGCCACTCTCGAAATTCCGTACTAGGCCAGGCCTGCTCAAGGTCAGAGAAACACACTGACGTGCAGCTGGCACTGACCGTTCGCGTTAAAACCCTGAAATCGTTACCACCCCGTGAGCGATGGAAGTAATCAATACACAAAGAGATTTATTATACTACTAGCTGACCCAACAGACGTTCTTCTGTCAAAATTTCCATAATGCATCAAAAATCCCATTAAAAAAAAGGCGTACAGTTCGTCCCGAATCTCAAAAATATCAGTTTTTTTTTTTTCAAATTTTTCTTTCCATTATCACTAATTCGGACTAACCACAAACATTTAAAGAACTACATTGCTGGTGCAGCCGTTCTCAAGTGATGTGCTTACGATTTAAAACAAAGGAAGTATTCAGTTCGATACGCATGTTGTATGTAATATTATTGAAACTGTTTATTCACGTATATAATAATCTATTAGGGCTTCCAAAAAATTAATATATATTTTTATTTATTTATTTAATTTTATAAAGAAAAATAAATGTATTATTCAAGATGAATGAGCCAAAAAGAATGATATATTATAAAATATACAGGGTGTAGGGGACAGCCCTCCGCAGACTGATGGGGTGAATTCAGTATATCATACTAAGATGACCGGTAAATTAAATTATTTCAGGAACGTTATGGTAATCCAATAAACCTGATTTGTTTAATTACCTCACACGCAATATATCGTTACTGTGGCAAAATGCACGTAGCGAACGGCAGCGCACGTAGGTATTTCAACAACAATTGCTGTTTTTTTTTTATCTGTTTCATTTACATAAATAGAGTGCTGCGGACAGATAATGTAATTTTGTAACAGAAAAAACAATCAAATAAAAAAACTGAGATTTTTTCCGGTGTAATATGATTCAAAATAAGGAGCTGAATGCATCCTGTAAGTTTGCGGAGGGCTGTCCCTTACACCCTGTATATACATCATAAATAAACATAAATAACAACGCTAACGGCAAAGCAATTTCTTTCAAACCACCAATTGGATGAAAAGAATCAACAAGACAATTACAGGCAGAAACCGTTTCCCAGAAATAGAAAATATAAATTCAATGCAGTTTTTTTTAAACCATAATCGCCGAGTCGCTCAGGCGTTACCAGGTGTCAAGGCAAACATGGATTTTCCATTTTCATTCACTCGTACACTCGTAACACCAAAAAATTGTGTTTGATAAAAAATATTATTTCGTTCAAAAATATTACAAGTTATAATCTACCTACAACGATTGACGCAGGGTAATTTTTATTCACGTAGGCGCTGAAAACTAATTGGATTTATTTTTGTTAGTTATATTATTCATCTCTTTTTATATGAACAAAATAAAATCGCTTTTCGTGTCTTGCTTTGTGACCACGTTGTTCTTTTAAACTACGCAACGGATTTTGATAAGGTTTTCACCAGAATTTAGAAGGTTGATGTGTATATTCCATTAATGTTTAAACATATTATGTTACAGGAATCTGGATGTTTTTTCAAGTCTTAAAAACCGTGAGAAACAATGGCAGGTCGCTACTTTCGTTTTTTTTTCCCTAACTAGAATTTGATGCCCAGTTATCATCTAGTCAACATCTCAGCTTACATTGTTCTCACATGTATAATTTCAACATGAATGATGTAACATATTTTGATTTAAAAGAGTGTCCGTGGAGTTTCTTGCACGTTCTTCTCCATAGGAACCTACTATGCTTTGGAATGGGCAACTAGCTTCATCTTTCTGACCGACCGACCGCTTCACAATTCAAAAGTGCCTATAATTGGTTTATTTGAAATAAATGCTTTGAGTTTCAGTTTGAGTCAAAATATGTCCTCTATTGAAAAAAATATTATCTATTATGGTAACAATCACAAACCATATCAGGTCAATAACAAAGTACCTACCTAGTAACAAATAAACGACAAAAACAACATAAAAATAATTACAAAACCGATGAGGCCAAAATCGAGGCCACGGCCTGGCCACATAGAAATCCACGAAAACGCCTGATTCCCCAAATTGCCGTGACATTAACTTAACGTATTTTACTTTTACTGGAATCGAATGTACCATTAATTTTATCTGTGGTTCGGGGACCGGCCTTATTACAGACATCAATGATTCTGGTTTCACTGTCTCTGGCAGATATCGTATGAGATTCAGGGGGTTTGATAAGTCTCAGGAAAGTCCGAAAGGGATACCGTGGCCCCTGGCAACACACAGGTAACTGAAGGAACACCGGTGGGTTTTAGTCAGCAAGAGTGACACGCCCTTCAGCTCCACCCAGAGTGGGAGAAGTTATTTGATAATTTCCCACACAAAAAAAGGCGGTTTGACAAGGCTCTTTTTATTAATAAATAACGAATTGCACGTGTTTCGTCCAAAAACCAGCAGGGACGACTTGAGATTTCCTTATTATATGTAAGGTTAAATATTAATGTATTTTACACATATACCTTCTAAATGATGGTGAACCTAACCAAACATAAACCTTCCAGAATAAATTCTCTAAATGCTAGTGAAAACCGCATCAAAATCCATTGCGCAGTTTAGAAGAACAACGTGGTCACACAAACAGACACGAAAAGGGATATACATAATCAAATTTCATCCAAATCCGCTCAGTCGTTTTAGCGTGAAAGCGTAACAATCAAACGAACTTACTTCCGCAATAGTTAGGATATTTTCCTGATAAACAAGCTTATATTATGTTTGCCCAGTATATTCATGTTCCTTTGTGTACCAAATTAATAATTCACAAAAAGACACAACGTTAAACGGATCAAATATTTACAAAATTATTGGCAAAGCTCTCCACGTCCCTTTAAAAATTGAGGGCATGTAGAATTCCGGACGAATCCCCCCTTTAGTTTGATGCTTATCCGAGTAAAAATGGGGTATTGTTTTTCCTTTGATATTATAATAAGTAAGATATCAGTGTTCGTGTGAGTAAAGAGCAATCCCTTATAGTTAGATCCGTTCATTGATTTCTCCCTTTTGTAAGGAAAAGAAAACAAAAATATCCTTCATTTCACCGGACAGAGCCACTTCTGAAAAATTTACGGGCCCCGTTTGAAGGACCCCTCGGCCCTCGCCCCACCGCGGTGCACCGCCCGCGTTCACTTTTTTCTTTTTTTCGGTTCCTAAGGGTCGTACAGTGATGTTAAAATAATAGACTATGGACCTTCCTCAAGAATTACTCCGTCCATTGGTGAAAAGAGTAGTATAAAAATCCGTTCGGTAATTTCGGCAGTGCATGCAAATAATTCTGTTTCAAGAGGTGTATTTCGCGGTGTAAGAGTCAGAGAAACGTATCTACATTTTCTCAATTTTACAGGAAAGCAAAAATACTGTGAAAAATCGGCTCTTTAAACTTTACGAACTTTTTAATACAGATAAAATACTAGCATGGATAAAAAAAAAAAAACTATGTATTGCCATACTCTTAGAGCTTTGAAAAAATTAGAAATTATTTATTTATATATGCTTACATAGACGCAATATATATATTTTTTAAATTCGGTTGACATACGTTAGTGTGGCCTTTAATTATTTCAAACTTATGTTGTTATCAAACTTAAATACGTCATTTGTGAAGTTAAGTTTTATTATGTCTATAGTGATAAAATGAGTAATAAATAGTGATAAAATCTATACTTATAATAAATCTGTAGAAGTGAAAATTCTGTACATTGAAAATATCAAAAAAATAAATGGCATGGGGTGTTACTAGACCGACGCCGAACCCAAAAATTTGATTAAAATTGTTTTTGTCTGTCTGTCTGTCTGTTTGTTCAGGCATCACGCAAAAACTACCGGTTCGATTACGATGAAACTTGGTATAATTATTCTTTAATATCCTGGGCACCACACTGGGTACTTTTTATCCCGGAAAAGTATCCTATCCTACTATATTTATACCTATTAATAAAAAGACAAGTCCTGACTGACTGACTCATCAACGCCCAGCCCAAACCTAGAAAGCTGAAATTTTGCACAGAGGTTCCCTTTATAATGTAGGCAAGGAATAAGGAAGCATTTTTTGAAATTCAACCCCTAAGGGGGTCAAATAGGGGATGAAAGTTTGTAGAAAAATCTTATTCCTTGAGGTAATAAACATGAAACTCCGCACGAATAATCATCAAAATAAATGAAAAAGTTTGTAATTTGTTGTTTTTCTAAATTACCCCCTAAAGGGGGGTTGGGGGGTGTCAAAGTTTGTATGGAAGAATTTTAACGCGCTGTCCGATTAACTCGAAACTCAATATTTATACTTAAACCCAAAAATTAAAAATAACGTGTATCAGGATTTTTCGAAATTCAACCCCTAAGGGGGTAAAATCAGGGATGAAAGTTTGTAGAAAAAGTCTTATTCCTTGAGGTAATAAACATGAAACTTCGCACGAATAGTTATCTAAATAAATTATAAAGTTTGTAGTTTTTGTTTTTTAAATTACCTCCTAAAGGGGGTGTCAGTGTTTGTATGGAAGAATTTTAACGCGCTGTCCGATTAACTCGAAACTCAATATTTATACTTAAAACCCATGGGATACTGCAGCCATCTTATTTTTAGCCAGTTGACAGCATTGCCATCACAGTCCACCTTAGCATTATTAACTAATATAGTTTTTAGGTTTCTCCTAACTTCAAATCAGGGGGCTCCCCGCACTGCGTGTTTCAACTCGTTGAGACCTTACATCAACTTTTAGGTGCCAAACTAACGTAAGTTTATATTTTGTCAATAGACTATAATACTAATTAAACAAAATAGTACTGCCACAAAAACGTAAATCGTAATAGATCGTTTTGCCCATTGACTTGTATTATTTATCTAACAAAAATGTTTGTGCCAATAAAACGTAAATACACAAACGTTACACTGGCTCTTTAAACTAAGTATCAAAACAAAATTTTGTAACGACCAAAACAACGTATAAGCTTTTACGTTCTTATGGTTTGTATAATATTGCCAAACAAACTATATTCTAAGAATAAAAATATTGTTTTTAGAAATACGTTCCTATAGCTCTAAAGATTTAGGAAGATAATTAGAACTATTTAAACGGTATTCATAATACGTTTTTCTGGTTCCATTGAAAATGATTCTTAAGCTATTTCGTTTTTTTGGAATTTGATAAATATTGACTTTACCGTTACGTCGTTTTGGCAATTCATAAAGGACTATATTGTGAACCATTTTATGAAAAAAAACCTTTTTTGATTTTTTTGTAGATACGTTCATCTGGTTCTTATACCGCGATTTGCTTTCCAACTTGCTAAACAAAAATGGTCATAGCTCGGCTAATTTGCATGTTATTAACTATAATTTATAATCCCTCAAGAATAATGTAGTTTTCTTCCAGTGTTTTATTTTACAAATGTCCCTTTAGATACACTCTCTCTATAATTATACAGATCTCTCTCTTATTATCTTTATATATTATGTATACCTGTCCACATGTAATAAAGCTGAAGAGGGTAGCCGAAAGTCTGTACATGGAAGATATTCGAAAAAAAGTTGGCTGGGATACTTAGAATCGATAACAGAACACGTTCCAACAGTTTTTAGATTTTTTGTCTGCTTGTCTGTTTATCTGTTTGTCTGTATGTCTGTTTAATTGATCGCGCATCACGTTAAAACGGCTGAACCGATTTTGATGAAATTTGGTATGGGAATACTTTGAACCCTGAGGATAGACATGGGATACTTTTTATCGACAAACAACGCGGGCGAAGCCGCGGGCGGAAGCTAGTGAGTAATAAGTATAGATTTAACAAAAAAAACCAACTGACTTCCAAAAAAAACACTAGAAAGTGATAAATAACTTTAATTTCGGAAGTCGGTGTCTTTGGTTTTGAATTTTCGTTTTAAGCCACCGACTTCCGAAATTAAAGTTATTTATCACTTTCTAGTGTTTTTTTTGGAAGTCGGTTGGTTTTTTTTGTAAAAAGTTTTTATTTTTCACTTTTTAGTTGTGCTACCTACCCCCTACTAGTTCGAATATCACGACCTGCTATGTAAATAACAGTGACAGGAAAATGTTAAAAGATCGTCCATATAGGCTAAGTGGGAAAAATACGTATTAATGAAGCTAACTCAAAAAGTACTCAAGCTAAGTTAATAAAATTTATATGGGACCACCTTGAGAGTATACCCTTTCAAACAAAAAAAGAATTTTCAATATCCGTCCACAATTGACGAAAATATCGACGGACATACACAAAAAAAAAACATACATACGCTACGAACATATAACCTCCTCCTTTTTGGAAGTCGGTTAAAAAGTAACATCGACATACACTTTGAAACCAGCATTTATGGTAAATGTAAAAATAATAATTATCACGATAGAAGTAACATAACATCGCGCCTTGTTTCCCCGAAGGGTTGGGCAGAGGTGTACCTATAGTACCTACACCCATAAATTTTTCCCCGACGAATGGAACCCAGGACCTCATGCTCAGCAGTAGCGCTTGCGACCACCTGACCAACGACGCAGTCAGTGTAGAGGTAATTCTCTGAATATTGAAACGTCTATTTAGAAAAATATTAATTTGGTAATTACGTTCCTTGAAAATTATACGTAAGCAGAGATTAATCTCACTAAAAGTGTTTTTACCATTAAATAATCAAAAGAGCGTAGAGTAATAAATAAAGTAAGTAAAAATTCTTAAAGGTTTTTTTTAACTGACTAAGGCGTGAATGACATAGAGAAGGCGTAAGGCAGGGATGCACAGACTTATTGAGACCATGGGCCACTTGGACAAATCATGAACGAATAGCGGGCCACCAGCTAAATTAAAAACTATAGGGATAGGAGCAATTAAAATGCGTACAACCGTATTAATGTTGTAATCAGAGTAAACACATTAGGGTGAACAATTGTATCATAATTTAAAGAACTTGTGACAACTAGTTGACGACCGAGTCGGCGCACAGACGTAGCGCGTGAACGTTCTGCGGTAGTTAGCGTGGTACTAAAAATGAGTATAGGTGGCGCGCGAAGATGGCGCGGCACCGACTCGAGCGCTGATTCGTGCGGAGCGACGACTCGGTAGGAGGGGCTGAGTAGCACGGGCTTGTGGCGAACGGTTATTATTATTATGACGCGCTATAAAACATATAAATAGCCAATAATTTAATTTAAAAAATAATAGTTCGTAGCGTGTCACTGCATTGTGCTTACAATCTTGCGAGTACGCATCATGCACCGCACAGCGAGCGCACTTTTTTTTTTATCCGACTGATTGTTCCAGAGGTTCCTTCCTACATACAAACAAACAATTATTACCTCTTAATAGTATTATAAATAAATAAGTAAAAGTATATAAGTATAAGTAATAAGTATAGATTTAGAAGACGCTGCTTCCCACTCTCTTGATGTACATCCAGAGATTTCCCCTATATACAAACAAACAAACGTTACCTCTTTCTAATATTATAAATAAATAAGAAAATACAAAAAAAACATACAACCGAATTGATAACCTCCTCCTTTTTGCGAAATCGGTTAAAAAGTATAAGTAGAAGAATATAAGTATAAGTAGAAGTATATAAGTAATAAGTATAGACTAGTATAGATTAAGAAGACGCTGCTGCCCACACTTCTGATGTACTACGTACCGGCCTCTCACGACACCCACGGCAGCAAATAAGAGCGGCTATAATAATGCCACCTTTTTTTTTTTTTTTTTTTTGTTCCGGGGTGGAAAATCCTCATGGATGTCCCCCGCCCTGGGGCGGGCGGAGGGGTCTGTCAGACTCTTACTGACTAAAAACCACCCCGGTGTCCCATCTCACACCGACGCCGGGGGTCGCGGGAACGTAAAAATCTTCCGCAACCCCCGAATAATAATGCCACCTTATCCCAACTTCCTTGATCTATTAATACCATCCAATATATATCGCAAATGCTTGAAAATAGCTGTCTTAAGATGTCAAGTACGTATGACATCACGAACTTAGGTACGTATAAATGCGTGGGTTTCCTTCGATGACAGAAACTTTCCCGTTCGTCACGAAACCGTATATTTTTTATATTATCTACTATACATCTGTATGTCACTGAACTCCTCATAAACGGCTGGACGGATTTAGTTTTTTTTTTGTGTGTATTTGTGTGGGTCCCTAGATAGTTTAGATTCACAATTGGACCCGGTAGGTGGCGTTGCGATCGAGTTCCAACATATTCCAACGAGTATATTAATCTTTACCCGAATACGGTATAATCGGGTAAAGATAAATATAACAGCCCCATATTTAAAAATAACGAAAAAATTGTCGATTAACTATAATTATTGTAACATTGTCTGTTTCGTGACAAAAATAGAAATATTTGGGTTTTAATTTATCGCTTTTCAGCCATTGTTGACAAACATGTGTAAACTTCGTGCGCACGAAGCTTTACATACATTGAGATTTATAACGGACATATAAAACTTTTTTGTTTGTTTTTTTTTGTTCTTTTTTGTTGTGTTTTTTTTTTATCGTTCGTTTCGAACCAAGCTTACAGCCAAAATTACATTACGAAATAAGTGACATAAAATTATAGGATGACTTCTTTCGGGCGGCGCGGGCGAAAGCCTTAAGCCTCGTGCAGACTGCCGCGATGCGACACCGCGACGCAACAGCGTGACTTTTGCAGTTACAGAAAATCTTGGCGATTTTCTGCTACCTATTTAAATAAAATAACTTATGAATCGGCGTTTTTAATATTTGTTGATTTAATACAGTATATGGTACATATTATACAGAAGTTTCAAATTCCTAAATCGTTTAGGTGTTGCGATAGAGCTCGTACAAAAATGTTCAAAGACTTACAACTTTTACGGCCCCCTATTTCTTCATATTTGAAGATAAAAAATAACGAAAACTATATTTGTA
The DNA here is from genome assembly GCA_914767815.1 of Eupsilia transversa. NCBI lineage: Eukaryota > Metazoa > Arthropoda > Insecta > Lepidoptera > Noctuidae > Eupsilia > Eupsilia transversa. The sequence continues at coordinate 3,101,583 of OU611889.1, forward strand.
CTCTACTCGATGAGTAGAGTACAAATATAGTTACAAATATAACTGAAATGTGAGGTGTTATTATACAAATATAATAACACCTCACATTTCAGCGTTTTTTTTTTCAAACTCAATTTAACTTAATTTTCATTTTAATTTGTTGATATAGCGGCAATAGAAATACAATCTGTGAAAATGTCAACTGTCTACCTATTACGGTTCATGAGATACAGCCCGCCGATAGACAGACAGACGGACAGCGGAGGTTTAGTAATAGGGGTACTAAAAACAAGGTAGGTAAATAATAGGTTGAGGTCACAATCCGACCTCATCTAGTACTTAAAATATGATTGACGTGTAAAAGTGTTTGAGGAGCTCGCTTTGATAACAGCCGTACGGGTCGATCCGTCAGGTTAAGGTCAACTTGTTACCACAAACGTGCGGCCCAATGTACTAACTCTAATATTATATTACCTACCTAGGTATATAACAAATAATATCCCTGAAGGGTTAGGCAGAGGTGAACCTATAATATCCATGAGCCCGCATTTAGCCAGGTATGTAATGCCACTTAATGATATTGTTTACAAAAGAAGGAACTTTTCCTCAATTATTTTCTCGTGATTAAACTCATTGTTTCCAGAACGCGTACACATTTCCTGGATGGAATCGCCGAGGTTTCCTTTTTCCACCCTTTTCTTAGAAAAATAAGGAAAAAGTACCCTTAATTACGGAAAGTAAGATGACCTTTTATTTTCAGTAAATGCCAATACTTTTAAGTTAAGGTGGATGCTAAAAGGTAGCCCTCGATATTCAAATTTTCTTACGTTTTTTTGCAATTTGCAGGTCAGTATCAGGTTGTATGTTGATCTAAACATGATTCGCAACCGTATCAGATATTTATTTATAGAATTATAGGCATAAAAATAATCAATATAACTCTCTAAGTTCATATAATCTTATTGAATGACTATTTCATGAAATCATGACATTTAAGGATTATTCTAACTTAAGGAGTTGTATTGCTGATTGTAATGATTATAATTCTGTAAAGCCATATTTGTTACAGTCGCGAATCATATTTTAATCAACATAAAACATGACACTGACCTGCAAATTGCAAAAAACGTAAGACAATTTGAATTTCGCGGGCTACCTTGGAGCTTCCACCTTAAGAATACTCTTACAACTTTGATATTTATTTGATCAAATTTAATGGATGACTTTTCTATCAAATCAAAGAAATAAAAAAACAAATTAATGTGCATCTTAACATACATAATGCGCAAGAAGTGACCAGTCTGTGCACTCATCATAAAATACTCTATGGCCAAACACAAGGCGCAGACCACATGTCATATAAATGGCGTCGGACGCGGACATGGCACGGGTGGCTTCCTATTCCATTCCAATTTCATACAAAACGCATGGAAATAAAGCGCAATTTACGACACACGGTATGTCGATGTTCTTACGTCAGACCAACGACATTCCGTGTGTCCTAAAATGCGCTTTATTTAGGCACCTGTCCTACCGCCCGACGAGGAAGCAACTAGCTATCAACGATATTGTCGCTCAAGAAACGTACAAAAGATTGACCCGTGTACGTAAAAACATACTTTTAATTAATAAATGATCGCTGACTGTTCACACTTTAGAGGTATGAGGAACAAGGTGTAAAGTTCTCTCATCCTATAAAGAAAAAGGAGAATCCTCCGACCAGACGGGTGTTGTGTCTGGCGGGCAACTGCCCAACGATTGATGTCGGGAAGTCTTATATATGTTGATCGCGCGGTAAACTCGACTGGCTTGTGTGACTTGAGACCTTTGATACGTAGTTCGCATGTGGGTGTAGAGGCCGCTACAACACCGACGGCTAGTACTCATTATTCGCAGCGACAAGAGCTATATATTTTTAATTTCGCTTCTTGAGTTTATTTTCGTCCGTGACTGTACCGATGAGTGATTTTTGACAAGGGTGGGAGTTGGAAATTTTCTGTAGGTATAAACGCGTAGGGGAAGAGATGGGAAGGGAAAGAGATGGGAATAAGTCATCAAAGAGCGTACTGGCTCAACGACGCTCGCTTGGCGGGCAGAATATTCTCTGAGAGACTCACGCTTGGTACATACGGATAACAGCTAGTAATCGCTCGTTGCCCTCGCGCACTCGCTCGCCAACTCGTTTCTAGTTACTAGCTCTTCGTTAATCCCCATCGTTGGGACAGGTGCCTGTCAATAAACAGAACCGACCCTCCATCTTCTTCCTAAAACGCCGCGCCGTCCTAACAAAACCGGCCGGTAATTTCATTGTCTACGTTTTTATCGTAAATAAGAGAAGAGCACGTATTTACTTTTGGATATCTATTTATTTAGTTCAATCAGTGGACATCGCTTGGGGATAACGAAGAAGGTGATGCAAGGCATAAGAGAGAGCGGGCGAGGAATCAAATCAATCTGCCTAGCCTTTTCCCAACTATGTTGGGGTCGGCTTCCAGTCTAGCCGGATGCAGCTGAATACTACATGGAGCGACTGCCTATCTGACCTCCACAACCCAGTAACTGGGTAATACGATACCCCTTTGGGAAGACTGGTGGTCAGACTTTCGTGCTTCTGACGACTCGTAACGACTGGTAAAGATCCAAGAATGACAGCCGGGACCAACAGCTTAACGTGCTTTCCGAGGGACGGAGGAGTCTCGGTATGTAAAGATGCCGCGGCAAGCGTAGCTTAACCTGATGGATCGACCCGTGCGGCTGTTATTACTCAGCCACGAGCTCCTCCCAGAGCGAGCGAGGAATATGGTAAAAAAATATCTCGATTTTCTTTTTACGTTCATGACACAAATTAAGTCATACAATACTGATTCTGAGAAAAACGGATTACATGCGCCATTCTCGAGGTGACCTCTCAATTAGCTTTGACCTAAGGAAGACTTATTTACTTAATTATTTCACCTTTAGTTGATACCTAAATGTCTATCACAGATCATATTAGTTCCCACTTACTTCAATAAACCCGAATGTTAGGTATGTATCTGTCTGCCAGGGTCGCGGGAAACTGAAGGAACACGGGTGGGTTTAGTCAGTAAGAGTCTGACACGCCCTCCCGCTCCGCCTAGAGCGGGAGAAGTTATTTTATAATTTGCCAGCCAAAAAAAAGGTATTAATCTGTAGTTCGAGTCCTAAGATCGACCACTTCAATTGCTAAAACCATTTGCCGAAACAAATGAAATAACGTTGAAGATAGTAATGGATTTTCAATGTAGGTTAAAAACATGACGGACCAAGAAAATAATAAAGATCCAAAAAAAAAACTGAAATTAAACTTTTTACAGCACATTAATGACCAAGGCCACCAACTGCGAAGTTACAAAAGCTATTGTTGCTCCAAGCGTTTCATCGACATAAAAAGCGGCCAAATGCGAGTCGGACTCGAACACAAGGGTTCCGTACCAACGCACAATATTTAGTAAATAAATGAAATACTAAATGAAAAACATTTTTCATCTTAAATATCATAATGATATTGTGAATTACAAACTTAGTTTTTGCAATTGCATAAAATAGCCCATATTTAAATAAAATACCTCATGAATCGGCGTTTTTAATATTTGTCGATTTAATACAGTATAAGTTACAAATAATACAGAAGTTTCAAATAATATAATATGTAAACTTGTTTAGTTGTTGCGATAGAGCTCGTACAAAAATGGTCTTTTGGAAATAAAACTTTTTACAGCACATTAATGACCAAGGCCTACCAACTTCGAAGTTACAAAAGCTATTGTTACTCGAAGCGTTTTATCGTTATAAAAAGCGGCCAAATGCCACTCGGTCTCGCACACGAAGGGTTCTCTGCCACCGTTCAATATTTAAAACTAGTTTTTTTTAAATACTTTATTAAAATAATACGTTTTTTGTACGGACACCCGCTTTAATTTTTAACACATACATAGCATTAAAATGCAAAAATGCTGAAATGAACCTTTTTGGCGCAGCCGTGAGGCACAGGCTATTGTTGTACATTATTTTCATTTTTTTACTTTGTTTTTTGTATTTGTGTTTCACGAACTGGCTCCAAATAAACGTTATTCTTTCTTTCTTTCTTCACGCCTTGTTTGGCAGAGGTGCACCTATTACACCCAAATTTCGCCAGTTACACTAGTTATGGACTTTAATTTAATTATGATTACTGTGTATAAAAATTTATTATTATGATAGATCGGTTATATAATACACACTCTGTGAAAATTTCAAGTATCTATCTATTACAGTTTAAAAGATACAGCCCTGTGACAGACGGACGGACAGACAGCGCACACCAAACTGCAAAATGCTCGCGTATGGTCTTGACGTGTATTTAATTTTGCAATGTATGGAATAGTCATAAGATTCATTTTTCAGTAGTCTCAGAAAATGCTCTGCTCTACTCTTGGTGTGCGCTGACCCTTAGTACTAGGGTCCCATTGGCACCCTTTAGGTACGGAACCCTTAAAAGTTTCAATGTTAAGTTAACATTAAAATACAAGCTCATTAGGAATATTAATTACCTTGTTTGAAGTTTGCTAAGGTTTTGTACTAAAATATGTAAAAGTAATTATTAGAATTTAGTTTTTTTAGAACTTCTCATAGCAATTTTTTTTAATATTCGTTAATTTTGGCCCAATGCTTAGGGCAAGATACACAGACCGCACTTTGACTACTACTTTTACTTTGCTAAGTTAAATGCGCTTACTTTCGCTATTCATATGAATATGCACCTTATTTGTATGATAGTAATGTTCATATAAGTACTTATAAGTGAAAGTGATCAAATACAATAGACGTAGATATAATATTAAGTAACCTATTCCGCTTAACTATTCCTAAAGAAATAAAAAAACCTACAGGGTTTTTTCAGAAATCTACACGTGTTTCACCTCTCAATGAGGCATCCTCAGGATGACGATTAACTTATCGCGAACCCGTTTTAACTCTGCGTTCGGCGCTTAGCGTGGCAACACGTCGTGGTCGTAAAACTTCTTTAGGCGCGCTTTACGCTCTGTCTGAAGACTGAACGAAACTGATCCGTCACGCTCGGGTCGGAGGCGCCAAATCGGGTATTCTCGGCTCTAGTCGGTCGGTGACGCTGAATCGCGTATACCCCGAGTATACGCGATTCAGCGTCACCGACCGACTCCAGTCGTAAGTTTTCACTGCTATGGTGATGGCCAGATACACCGTCTTTTTTATTTATTATTTAAAACTTCAAACACACAAATGTACAGAGGCAGACTTAATGCCTTAGGCATTTTCTACCAGTCAACCTTTCGGTGATGCAGAGACAAACAGTGGTAGGTGCAATAGCGAGAATTCAAGAGATAAAAATAATTAATAATAATTTTTATATCATTATTAACGTATTTCAACTCTTATGCCTTGTACCACACACCAACCCCCAATATTTCTTAATAAAATATTAAGGGACCTATCTCGATCCCGGTGTAATCTTTCGCTCACAATCGTATAGGATATGAAGGAAGGAGTGAACCTAAGCGTGCAAATTTTAAATACGTATGAATTGGGTAGAATTGGCCTTCGCTACATGGTCAGGCGAGCATGTAATGTATATTACGGGATCGTCTTGTCTTATCTCGATATACATTTTATATATTTTCGGGATAGAATGCGGTCATACGTCTTGTGGGACAGATTGGGGAGAACTGGGTAATAAAGACTGGATTGAGTTTAGAGGTTTGTGCTGCTGGATTGGACGTTAGTTGCGAGTTTATGTTTTTTGTTTTATGTCTTAGTAAGCCTTCTGAGGAGCTCGTGGCTAAGTAATACCAGCCGCACGGGTCGATCCATCAGGTTAAGCTGCGCTTGCCGGGGTTGGTCCGTGGATGGGTGACCATCTTTACATACCGAGACCGCTCCGTGCTTCGGAAAACACGTTAAGCCGTTGGTCCCGGCTGTCATTCGTGGATCTTTGACAGTCGTTACGAGTCGTCAGAAGCCCGAAAGTCTGACAACCAGTCTTTATTACCAAGGGGTATCGTATTACCCAGTTACTGGGTTGTAGAGGTCAGATAGGCAGTCGCTCCAGTTAGACTGGAAGCCGACCCCAACATGATTGGGAAAAGGCTAGGCAGATTGAATGTCTTAGTAAGCCTTCTGTCGGAATCAATCAAATTAATCAAAAGTCATTTATTCAAACTAGGCTGAGATACAGCAATTTCGAACGTCAAAATTACATAAGACAGTCCCCCAAAACGCCCGCCCTTACCCACCACTTCCTAGTGCTTTAGCTGGGAAGAAGAAGTGGCGCAACAAACTCCTGACTTCCCTTCGAAGGGAGGAGGCCTGTGTCCCCCAACAGTGGGAACATTAGAGGCTCATTATGATAAGCATGAAGTCTTCTGTATCTATTTGCGCTTAGTCTATTTGGCTACAGCTCGATTCAAACTTAATGGCGGCTCGGAACATGAGGCGAGTCGCTGCGCAGTAACAATTTCATGGGTCAGCGGGGGCGAGGGGTGGGGTACTGCGCAGCGAGTAGCTAACTTCCGAACCGCCATTAAGTTTGAATCGAACTGTACATAGTATAGTAATGTTCTTCAGAATGGTCAGGTGCGTAGTACTCGCAACCGTCGTGTACGTGTATGACCAGATGTATGATCGTAAATGAAGCAAATGGAGTATGGAAGGATCGTAGCACATGACGTATATATTGAAAGAAGGCGTGAGTTTATATAGGTATGTGGCGGCATCTACACCGCCACATACGAACTAAGCATCAAAGACCTGACGTCACAGATCCTGCATCGCGCTATTTAAGTTTACCGCGCGATTCATATATATAAGACTATCCGACATCAATCCTTGGGCAATTGCCCGCCAGACATAACACCCGTCTGGTAGGAGGATCCTCCCTTTTCTATGGGGGATGAGAGAACTTTACACCCTGTTCCTCATACCCCTAAATTGGTGACCCCGAATATGAACGTCAACGCAGCCTTCGTGCAACTACTTCAGCGTGACGTCATCAACATCACTCCCGCAAGCTTTCGTGAGGCGAGTCACACAGCCAGCCAGCACCCACGGCTTCAACGGGTATCCTGACCACCAGCATGCAGCGAACGCGCATTCCTGGTCACCACCCTCAGCCTCATCAGCAACTCGGCGCTGTACCACATCCGACGCACTGGATCACAACGCAGCGCCACCCCGACTCACTGGGGAATCAAACTCAAAAACTCAAACTCAAAACTCAAAGCACCCTCAATCACCGCAGACAGTTCCGACCCACTGTGAACTATGCGGCACCCGGTTCCGACTCACTGGAACCTCAACTGGCACTGGCAAGCATCGCAAGATACAAGACTCAGCCCACTATCGACCTCCGGTCTCCGGAGGGGAGTGATGTGGCGGCATCTACACCGCCACATACGAACTAAGCATCAAAGACCTGACGTCACAGATCTTGCATCGCGCTATTTAAGTTTACCGCGCGATTCATATATATAAGACTATCCGACATCAGTCCTTGGGCAATTGCCCGCCAGACATAACACCCGTCTGGTAGGAGGATCCTCCCTTTTCTATGGGGGATGAGAGAACTTTACACCCTGTTCCTCATACCCCTAAAGGTATGTACTGCTTGTTGTTGTTAAGTATGTCAAATATTCTAAATAGCTATTTAAAAAAAACACCCCCCTTCGAGTGTCAGTCGATCAATTTATGATCGATAACAATTAAAAATCTATTGTATTTCATTAGTGACATTTGAGCGAACAATGTGGAAACGACAATTCAACAAATGAAAATACTGGCAATATAAATGCATAGGAGTATTTGGGAACTATCAAATAAATCCTAACATTGAAATTAAAAAGTGTTTTTTTTAAATAAACTAAATAGTAGATGGTGATGCTATGGGTTTTGCCAATCTTTGACTAGCTATAATGACTTTGATTGAATTTTCGTATGCAGACTGGGAACGTAATTAGATATTCTCAGTTTAATTTATTGTTATATCGTCCTCCACTACGTATAAATTATTGATGTTTGTAAAATAGATTTTTGCTTTGCAAGTAATCTAGAGATACAAAATTGCCTACACGCAACAAATATGTTTTTCTAATCCTAGGCAGACGTACATCTAGCATGTGTAGCCATACCTATGTGTAAAAGCTTGTTAACATCCAGTGATACATACCCAAATGTCTGTTAGTTTCATTGTTTAGTTTATTGAATTTACTCTTTGACATTGCCACAAAAATAAAAAGCCGCAATCAATTCGAACAATTCCCTGTTCCAAAATCAAAGTCTATTCAAACATTTGAAATTCGAACTCGCACGAGAACTAACAAAAGTACATCATCACAAAACTCACACATTTGAAAATCGAACCATTTTATCAATGCAAGACAGAAGTAATCATATAAATCCTCCTTTCGCTAAGCTTTGCGGCACTTCGAAAAAGTTAAATTGCACATTAAAACCGTCTAAAGTTTAATATTATGCCAAAACCCGTTATAACGCCCTCTCATTTCCGATAAATTCCGGTGTTTCGGAAGACTTCATTAAAACCGTAAACGATTCGGTTAATTGTGCGGTATGGGCTTCAATGGTTTTAAGCTTTAACGTGTATTGTACCTAATAATGCCTACGCAATCGGTAGATTATTTAATATTCCACCGATTGCGTACTCACAACTCAATAAAACCGATTCATTTGTATGAACGATATTATTGGAAACTTGATATTTAATGTACTAGCAACCTGCCCCTGATTCGAATAGTTTTTACAAGTTGACAAAACATACAGATTTATTTTTTATATAAATGTCTTATACTCACAAACCTTCCGGAATATATTCTCTAAATGGTGTTGAAAACCGCATCAAAGTCCGTTGCGTAGTTTAGAAGAATAACTCAGACACACAGACGGACACGAAAAGTGACTTTTAATTTATATTATGTATAGATAAAGATTTTTACCTATTTTTAGGTTCAATTCAACATCCTAACTAATATTATAAATGCGGAAGTGAGTTTGTTTGTTTGTTTGTTACGCTTTCACGCTAAGACGGCTGAACGGATTTGGATGAAATTTAGGTCATGGGTAGACCATAACCTAGATTAGGACATAGGATACTTTTTATCCCGATATTCCCACCGGATCGAGACTTATGCGGGTGAAACCGCGGGACGCAGCTAGTAATTTATAAGTTCCCTTTCAGTCATCACTTGTGTCTTTTGCATTGATAAATAGAAGAAAATACTTCCACATTCAATTCAATTTGACTTATAACTCATTTAAATTGGCCTAGATAGAGCAAAAAATTCAATGTCCAATAGTGTGTATAAAACCATTAATTATTCATTAACGTTTCAATTGTATCGATACACAATCGGTTTCCAAAAGATATCGATACTTCATGAAATCGCTTCCATTGTTCCTTACTTCTGAATTCTGTTTTATCGTATCGAATACGACTTTAGGTTTAAAATAGATGTATTATGTGAATTGGACCTTTACTTAACTACCTTACTAATACACGTATTTTATCAGGTGAATAGTTACACACAGATTTCTCTCTTTCCGTCGTCAGTAATTTGACGTTCGAAAGAAGAAGACAAAGCGTTGTGTAACTATACAGACGTTATACAACGTTTATTAGTAAGGAGGTAAGTGTTTTGATTAACTCGAACTGATAAAACCCAACTACAGCAAAAGTCAACTAAAAAGGTATAAACAAGTCATCACAGACACACTAATTAAAAATCCGGAGTCACACGTGTTAGGGGATAACTCAAATAGATTACGTGTGACTCCGGATTTTTAATTAGTCTGTCTGTGATGACTTGTTTATACCTTTTTAGTTGACTTTTGCCGTAGTTGGGTTTTAGTTTTTATTACTTTTATTTTTATTTAAATTATTTTGGGGTTATAATATATATATTTTTGAAATGTGCTAATTAAGCCCTTTCATTTGATACCCAACATGACACCATTAAAAAATCTTTTTTTTTTAGTTCATGACATTTTGTCCTCTAGAGGGCGCCATATTCAATTTAATGTAACTCCACATAGCCTATAACCATTGGACGACTGAGACGCTTCCAACGATACCCCATTTGTCAAATTATGTTGAGTAGATTAGAAGTTATGAGGGAACAAATGAACATACATACATACATACATACATACCGGTCAAAATCATAACCCTCCTTTTCGCTTCGCCGTAGTCGGGTAAAAACTAAGATAGCAAGTACCTTGATGTTTTCAGAAGCTATAATTTATAGAAGGAGATTTAAAAGAAGATGTAGTGATAAAAAATTAAAAGAGTATGCTTAGATTATTTGGTCATGTTGAGAGGATGAATGAAAGGCGACTAGCAAAATGTATTTACAAGGCAAATGTGAGTCGAAACGTTGGGAGGGGATGCCCAAGCAGGACATAATAGTAACCTTATTGGTGATGTTCTTCAGAAAGGTCAATACTTGCAACCGGCGTGCGTGTATGACCAGGATGTATTAACATAAACAACAAAATTACTTAAGACAGTCCCGCAAAACGCCCACCCTTCATCACTTCCTAGTGCTTTAGCAGGGAAGAAGAAGTGGCGTACGTGACAAACTCCCCAGCAGCACAGCTGCCTGTTCTGTTTTTAATTCTATACAATAGTATGCAAAATCATTTACCTACGTTACGCAACACAAAACTTACATTAAATTATGAGCCATATGTCAGCAAGCACACGCCAATATACCAACCAAATACATCGAAAACTATACTCAAGCAGAAATAAAAAATAAAAGTAAACAGAACTTAAGATACAAGCCTCCAGGCACGCCCGATTGCATAAAGCTGTAACTGAACAGCTGTAACACAAAGGAACAATCATTGCATATGTCCCCTACATATAATAATGTTCATTACTCACCTGCATACGATTCTCATTTACGTCCTGTCACATACCAGTAACGATCACACACAACATTTACAATGAGACCTTAGCACAAACGCGCGTATTAAACGTAACGTGAACGAACATCGTTCACGTTACGTTTAATAATTTATCGAAGATACAAATATTCTCTCATTTTGTTTTTCCCAACCAACCACCGGCCCTGACTTACGAGTTTGTAGGTCGTGGGTTCGAACCCAGGCAGGCGCTTTACTTTGTGTAAATATTTTCATCACCACTGCTCTTAAGACGGTGAAGGAAAACATATTGAGAAAATTAGAACATTCCCAGAACCAAAAATGCGAACACAGTGATATCTACCAACGCGCACTGGGCCCGTGTGGTAGATTACAACCCGCTCCCTCTCGAAGAGAGGAGGCCTGTTTCCCAGCAATTGCAATGGGAACGTTATAGGCTTATTATATGCTTATGCTTATGCAAACCAACTACTAATTTGAATAAAGTCTTAAAACTAAAAACTATTAAGTTCGAAACGAGTACTTTATCATTTAAAACCGTTCGAATTTACATTACGTTTACTCCGTGCGTTAATCCTAGACCCACTGGCAATAAATCGGCACAGGTACAGGGTAACATCGTTCATGCGGGTAACATCGGCATAGGTAACGATCGTACTGGCAACGTTTAAAAGCAATTCACAGCACAAACAGGCTGACGGACAGCGCTTACTGTTCGCTCGTGAATTGATGGAATTGTACGGTGTTTGCACTGAGCAAGGACAACAGAAGTGCAGGACATAACCTACCTTTGAGTGAGAGGATAGATAAAGGTATTACGTCGTGTGCCGTTTGACACGTCTGTCTATATTAGGAGACCCATATTAAGGACTGCACGACTGCTAATCGTATGTACCTGGGTTGGGCAAAGTGTTATTGGGGGTTTTCCATTAGGAATTTCTTAGTAACAGGTCGGAGTTTAGAAGTTGGCGGTGTGATACCTCCGTGTCTTGGAAAGGACGTTAAGTCATTGGCCTTGCGCCTGATCTCTCCGATCGTGTTGGATTGCCGTCCTATCGGACTATGAAACTGAGGGAAGAGTCTGAGTGAGCACAACTGTTTGCGCAGACACTTGTGCACTATAATATCTCCTCGCCGAAGGCTGGTCTCCGCTGATTGGCTGCCATGGCCCAAATTCCGTCAGAAGGGCTGTTATTAATGTAATAGGAGGCTCAGATTAAGGCTCAAGAAACAATAAATTGCTACCGTTCTTCGAATTTCATGCTCGAATCTACGCTACAATGCCTGCCTCGTTGGTTAGTTGGGTTCGATTCCCAGGTCGGGCAAAGTGTTATTGAGTTTTCCTCTCTCAGCCCCGAATCTGAACCCGGAACCTGAACCTGAAGTCCGGAAACGTGGTAGTATAAGTTTCATTTGGAAAGGTAATCTAGCAAGCAATAAACAAAAATGTACCCTAAAATACCTTCCTTTTGTAGTGTCAACTGGCATTCATCAGGCACCTATTGACAACAACAATGGCCGCGTTTAAAAGCAATTGCTGACAAACAGCCCTAGTTAATGCTGATTTGTGTATTGACCGAATCGCACGGTATTCGTACTGTAGGAGCAGTATCTAGATTAGGAAGGTTCTCTTGTTAAAACGCTGGTTATAGGCTATGTGACGTCACATTCAATTGAATATGGCGCCCTCTAGAGGGCATAAAGTCATGAACTAAAAAAAACTTTTTCCTTCTTGCCATATAAATATTGGGTATCATATACAAGCGGTTAGATTTTTGTTTCGGGCTCACGCTAAAATGGCTGAACGGATTTGGATGAAATTTGGCACATGGGTAAACCATGACTTGAGTTAGGACATAGGATACTTTTTTATCCCAATATTCCCACGGAATCGAGACTTATGCTGGTGAAACCACGAGGCGGAGCTAGTTCTAGTATATTGCAGTAGATGTGTTCTTTCCGGCTTCCACGCGGACGAAGTTGTGGGCAGAGGCTAGTTCAATAATAATTGTATCTCGCTGGTCTAGTGGTCGAAAGTGCAACTGCTGAACATGGAATCCCCGAGCTCGTCTCCAGGACGGGCAGTCCAGAACGTTCTTGAGTTTTTGTCGCCAGGAATAACTTAGTGCCAGCCCATTGGCGGAACAAAAACATAATTATTGACATCATAAATTACAATGGAAACGATGACAACTACAAAATTTATAAAAAACTGTGTCGCAGCTACCAACGCCCGAATGTTTAAATCAATTTTGATAATATTATTTATTTATAATATTAATATTGTTAATAAAATCGTGAACCTACTGACCCCCCTGCAGAGGCACTGCACACATTTCTCGCTATACGCTATAGTTGACCGTATATCAAGCACGCCATTTGTCAGGATTTGCCGAACAACTCGAAATTCAAAACATTAATCTTAATTATTTAGACAAGGCGAAATCATGATTTTGCTGTTCATGGAATATTTTGTAACTATCTGCATTATAAACAGATGTATAGAAGTCGACTGCCTCATTGGTCTAATGGTCGCATGCTGCGCATGAGGTACTGGGTCCGATTCCCATGTCTGGGAAAGTGTTATTGGGTTTTTCTATCCGGAATTTCTCAGTACAACCCGCAGTCTGGATTTGTGCCTGGTTGATGGCTAAAGAAAATCATACAGCGCTCTTCGGGTTCAATATAATAATTCGTTCCGGGTATTGATGGGGCTGTTCCGCTTCTGTAGCGCATCAGGGATGTTTGCTGATGCTCGCGTTGATTGCTTTTACGCTACGATGCGAAAAAGATGCGCTTTCCTGGTGTGCCGGGTGCGGGCCAGCCCCAATATTATACTGCAGTGTGTCGCTAGTAGACTTGACTGTTTGTGTGTGAATTGCTGCTGCAAGCTTTCCACATCGGTGTTGAGCTTGTAGCAGGGAATCTCTTAACTATAGGGCAGTATTAGGTTAAGTGTGTAGGTTAAGTTTACTAACATAGTTGTTAAGTAATATATTATTGTTACTAATATATTGAGTCATTGTTACTTGTAAATTAAATAAATAAATATAGGCTCGTCCCCTATTACTTGGGACTTAAACAAATGTGGCAACCCTTTGGGGATTAAAGGCGTGAAGTTATCTTATGTTAATCTATAAATTGTAGGTAGATCGTAAACTAGGTACTACTACTTTTAGTATCACTAAACCATGTGATTGCTCACAAAGAAAAGACCGACTCTTAGCCATAAACACAGGTTGTACCTGTGTTTATGGCTAACTAGCTTTTGCCGGCGGCTTCGCCCACGTGGAGGTCTGAATCATCCCACGGGATCGAACTACCGGGATAAAAAGTATCCTATATCTTAATCCAGGTCATGGTCTACCAGTGTGCCAATTTTCATTAAAATCCGTTAATAAGTTTTAGCGTAAAAACGGAACAAACAAACAACTCACTTTCGCATTTTTTTAGGACTGAGTGAATCACCCAAGTGCATAATACATATATGCAATAAAGAAAAGAAAAGAAAGAAAGAAAAATTGGTTTATTTGTCACAGAGTTCCTTCACGTGCATACAAAAAGATCAGTTAACTCGAATATGTAATATTATAAATATAATAAAATATGGAATTAAAAAAATAAAAAATAGCGAGCACAGAACAGCAAAAATCGGCAGCTGAACCTCGTGACAGGTTCCACTCAGCATGATCCTGTTTTTATATCATTATTATGACTCGTACACACTGGCGCGATATCGCGGGCGCGACAAGGGTAGCGCTGCCTGTCGCGCCCGCGATATCGCGCCAATATGTTATGAGCCACAGCATAGAACTGATTGCTAATTTTGAGTAGCATATTCCTCTTTTCTACGTATTTGTAAAAGGATAAGGTACCTAAGCTTCTACATGATACATAAGGCGGTAGGTATACTTGTCAAACTGACGTCTCTTTATCTTAACTGAAATCTAGTCGTAAATCGAGCTTTTCGACTGAACCTGATATTTATCCTAGAGCGCTTTGTAATAAACCACGAACACAAACGCTGAAATAAAAAATAAATAGACAAACATAAGGTACTAAAAAGTCAGCGACCTTATAATTTTTGTTGGAAAAACTTTTCTCATTTTTTCCGCCGCGGTTTACCCAAACACGTATTCCAACTGTTTGTAAAAAGCCAACTGAAATGCTGAAAGGTCACTGAACTGTTAAATGTCGCGTTATTTTTTAATGACCCTTGTCAACATAACATAAAGTTGAGCTAATCTCATTTGCTGTGTTTTTTGTAAATAACGTATAAACTCTTTGTTAGAATGTGTCAACCCTTTTTTAGATAGGTTTATGGGTACAGTTGTTTCTGCCAGAGGATTTGACAGCTAGTCTCTTTCTTTTTGCGGTTTTTGGTTTTGTAGAATCCTGTTGATTCCGTAAATAAGTTGAATACATCACTACACTGGCTCATCACCCCACCAAGCCTCTTGTGCAGGGCACGCTCCACTTTTCTACCGTTTCCCGCCATTCGTGGTAAACTGACAGTTGACATTAGTAACAGCGACCTCACTGCTTGAACAAATTTGTTTTTTTTTTTCAAAAAGTGTTTTGGTAACAGTTGGCTGTTACCTAACAAAAATCTTTTTGAAAAAAAAAACTCGATACAGATTAACGGTAAACAAACCTTTTACCTTGAGTTCTAATCCAAAATATCAGTATTAAATATCAACGTTCGTTTGTATTATAATTAACAACAGGAACATCTTATTTGAATTCAGAACTTGGTTATTTTCGATTAATCAACTCATTTTTGAGTAAAATGATAATTGCTTCATATTTTGCGATAAATTACAAGCATTGTGTCATCACCCTTCTCTTTCTTTTGTATGCAGTCCGACAATGACCGCGGTTTAGCTGTTGTCAGCATTTTTTAGCAAGAAGATACCGACACACCTAGTGGAAAATGAAAAACGTCCGCCAAGGCCGTTGTAACAAAACCATTCCTAAAACCTACCTACAATATCGACAAAAAAAAATCCTTCCTGATAGCCAATTTAAAACACAAAGGTGTCTTTGATCGCACAAGCCAAGATATTTCGTACAATGATAGAAGGTGTTCGAATCGTGAATTAAATTTTTATTACGGCCCAAAAAGGGTATTTATTACTTTCATAAAAAAGTAAAGTGTTTTACAACTCGAATTTCTTGTCTACGAGGATGGGCGTAACGTTTATAGGGTTCCGTATCCAACATTGAAGTGACGGAAGCCTTATATAATAATTATGACGTATTTTTATTGTGTGCCACGTTTCTGTAAAAACATCTTGTTTAGCTTAAAGGTCCAGTTTAAATTATACAAAGCTATCAGCAACCATTATCATTCTCTTGCCTTCTTCTTGCTTCTATGCTTCTCTATTAGAGTCGTCATCTCGATAGTTTCTCCTTTTCTAGCCATATCATCTTTCACACAGTTCATCCATCGTTTCTTTGGCCTTCCCCAGCTCTTATAGCCTCCTCACAACATTTTCTTCATTCCTCCGCATCATATGCCCATTACATGACAACCGGTTTCCACGCAACTTTTCAGTCGCCGGTGCCACTTTCACACTTCCTCCTACACACTCTTTTCTTATTCTATCTGTGGCGTCATCTACAATTATGCATCAATGAATTACGCATCAAAGACCTGACGGTACAAAAATTCATCCAACGCGCAATTAGAATTTTCCGCGCAATTAACATATATAATACTTCCTGACGTCAATCGTTGGGCAGTTGCCCACCAGACACGACACCCGTCTGGTTGGAGGATCTTCCCTTTTCTATAGAGGATGAGTCAACTTTACACCCTGTACCTCATACCTCTAAATTGGTGACCTCGACGTGATTCGCGTAAAACCTAACTTTCCCTTTAGCATTGTGATCTAATACTCCATCATTCTGCCTAGCCTTTCCCAATCATGTTGGGGTCGGCTTCCAGTCTAACCGGATGCAGCTGGATACCAGTATTTTACATGGAGCGACTGCCTGTCTGACCTCCACAATCCAGTATCTGGGTAATACGATACCCCTTGGTAAGACTGGTTGTCAGACTTTCGGGCTTCTGACGACTCGTAACGACTGTCAAAGATCCACGAATGACAGCCAGGACCAACGGCTTAACGTGCTTTCCGAAGCACGGAGGAGTCTCGGTGTGTAAAGATGGTCACCCATCCACGGAACAACCCATCTAATACTGCAATGCAATGCAAATATAAAGACAAATAATTTCTGAATAGGTATTTTCCTTCTTGAGTAGTACCTATCTGGGCACTGTGAAGCAAGCCGTTATTGTTATTAAACGTGACATTTTCACGTGACAAACGAACAAAAGCAATTTCGTGCAAGATGTCGCATTTTGCTTACGTTAAGACATTAGAGTCGCTTTCATGCTCTGAATAAGGTTTTGTAACAACAGAAGTAACTATTTCTGTGTATGAAACGGAACCCAACATGATAGTGACTAATTCGCGCTTGGCTAGGTTTTTATTTAGTTTTAGACTAAAAAGTTACGAATTTTACAGGATTTTTATATCTGGTTCTCATCTGTTTAAAAGCTCAAAGTATTTTCTAGGTCATAATTTTATAGATCGTTTACAAGTTGAGTCTGTGTGCTATGTCGACCACTCTGGTTCACTTCCTTCCGGATTGGATACCTCAGAGAGACTCATAGCATAGCACTTACTATATCTCTAAATACACTACCCACTACTCACCCATCTACCCACTACTTTATTTACTTGTACGACAAGGTTTGAAATTAATTATTTATCAAATTAACACACTACAACAATCTGCCTGGATATAGATACTTCATACAGCTGTCAAAGAGTTGTGATTTGAATAAACGGACAATTTAAGTTGGTAGTCACTGTGATAAACAGATGAGCTCGTGGCTAAGTAATAACCGCATGGGTCGATCCTTCAGGTTAAGCTGCGCTTGCCGGGGTTGGTCCGCGGATGGGTGACCATCTTTACATACCGAGACTCCGCCGTGCTTCGGAAAGCACGTTAAGCCGTTGGTCCCGACTGTCATTCGTGGATCTTTGACAGTCGTTAGGGGTCGTCAGAAGCCCGAAAGTCTGACAACCAGTCTTACCAAGGGCTATCTTATTACCCAGTTACTGGGTTGTGGAGGTCAGAAAGGCAGTCGCTCCATGTAAAATACTAGTATTCAGCTGCATCCGGTTAGACTGGTAGCCGACCCCAACATGATTAGGAAAAGGCTAGGCAGAATGAATGAGTCACTTTGATAAACAATTAATTTCCCTGAGTTTACAAAGGCGGTCATAATTTAAGCCATAGACATTCGCTGCCTCCCAGTTTACCATAAAGTCTGTTAGCAGAGACAAAACATTTGCTAAATATTCAATACACAATCGAACGACGGTCAAGACATGACCACATGCATCTAAAAAGGGACAAAAAAGGGTCACAGAAATTCCCAAAAATCCTTTACCTACTTACCTTGAAGGATATTAACGTCTTTGTGTTTTAAGCCGACACAAGTCGTGTAATCACGTCACGTTGTCTTTGCGGCATCGTTCGGTTTAAGTGAGACGTGTCCCGCATTTACATCAAAAAGCAGATAGGTGCAGAAGGTCGGCTCTATTATACGCTGAGCGAAAACGCACGCAGACTTAGACAAGTTTTACGTACAGCGAGTGCAAGCGCACTCGCGACAGGCATTCGACCGAGTAAGACTAAAATTGCCGTCCATACGGTTCACTTACGAAAACCTTTACCATGCATTTTAGGTCATATTAGAACGTTGCAGATACCAAAATTTGATGTATTACATCTATTGACAACTACCTCAAGTTACCGTGACATAGTCTAAAAGTGATCAACAATTTTTTTCCTCCTGTTCACGTAAAATTCTGACGCCATTTGTGTCATTAAATACTTTTGGAAAAGACAGAGTTTCCGCTCGTTGTTTGGAGCTGACCTTCTGTATTATTCTATGTTAATGTGGTCACAGAAATCAGTCGCAGAAGAACCCTCAATCAATGGGAATAAATAAGTTTAAGGGAGCAAGTAAAGCTTTAGATAAGGATAGTGAATTGTTGTGTTGTGCTCCAGCTCCAGTGATAAGCGAATGATTTGGGTTGCGATTAAGCAGGTCGTTTCGCGGGTTATCAGTTCGTGGTGAGATTTCTGGTTGGAAAATGGCAGTATTATGTTGTTCAGATTTTTTATTTATTGATAATTAATAATATTTTAACTCGACTAAAACTATTAGCAAACTAAAATATGGTGTCTAAAAATTCATCCGCATCGTTGTCGACTGGTAATGTACCCAAGAGACTGGCGGCATTGCCACGTTGTATGGCAATGCTTAGCCTCTGGCCAAGGTAAAAGCCAGCCCTTGGGTCACGGGTAGTGACAACCAGCCGTTTGAAGATTTCCTTAAATAGACCATGAGCACTCGGACCCCGGTGTTTGGTCATTATTATCATCACTGTCCACAGCTTTTTCAATCCACTCACTGCAGTTCGTAAGCCGTTTTACGCCGTTCCATTTTTTTCGGTAATAGAAGTCTTCCCGACAAAGTTTTTTTACTTAAGCGGAAGATATAGTATAAATCAATGATTACCTAACGTTACACGTTGTTTGAGTCTGTGTAGACATATTGATATCTTTGGTAGGTAATAATGTCACGTATTTTCCAACACCAAAATAGTTTGTATGCAAACATGTATAACATTTTAGCAATTGCTGACCATTTTCATTAGTGGTTTTACCGTTGGTTAGACCAAGCATTTTAGGCCACCTCCTATGAAAATCCATTGATATTCTCGCAATTCAAAAGCAGGCCAAAACAGCAATTTCGTGGGAAATACCAATAAATTGTAATCATGCATAATATTCTCGAAATGGCGACAGATAATGTTGGAGATATGAATTACCATGCCATGAAATATATTTCCCCTTTTACGAGGACATAAAAGATTTAAATTACTCAAAGCACACGTTTAATGCTAGGACTATTATATTTGTGACAGAAACGACCATAATGCAGAGCGTGTTACCGAAAACATTTGTGAACATAAAGGATGCATATTTGAAAAGAGGCAGAGCAGGAAAGATAGATTGAGTGAGTGAGAAAGATGATGTCTGAGAAACGGAAAGATGACGGGGTAAGTTGTGATTAAGAAGAAGAATTTCCCTAATTCGGAATACCTGTTGGTAATATAAATTATTTTGCATACTATCTATTCATTCATTCTGCCTAGCCTTTTCCCAATCATGTTGGGGTCGGCTTCCAGTCTAACCGGATGCAGCTGAATACCAGTATTTTACATGGAGCGACTGCCTATCTGACCTCCACAACCCAGTAACTGGGTAATACGATACCCCTTGGTAAGACTGGTTGTCAGACTTTCGGGCTTCTGACGACTCGTATCGACTGTCAAAGATCCACGAATGACAGCCGGGACCAACGGCTTAACGTGCCTTCCGAAGCACGGAGGAGTCTCGGTATGTAAAGATGGTCACCCATCCACGGACCAACCCCGGCAAGCGCAGCTTAACCTGATGGATCGACCCGTGCGGCTGTTATTACTTAGCCACGAGCTGCTCATACTATCTATTATATAGAATAAAGTTTTTCTACCTGAACAGACAGCTGTGTTACTGGGGAGGTTGTTGCGCCACTTCTTCTTCCCAGCTAAAGTACTAGGAAGTTGTGAAGGGTGGGCGTTTTGGGGGACTGTCTTAAGTAATTTTGACGTTTTAAAAGTGCTGATTCGAAGCCTAGTTTGAATAAATGACTTATGATTTTATTTGATCAAGAGGATGGTCAGTAAGAATTAGGTATTAACTGGTATTAGGTATTAATTATGATAAACTTCTATTTCATATTTTATAAAGGAGTACTTTTGCGATGTCTGCGAATAAAAAAATTGTCTAGTCTACAGTTCGTCAATTTACTTTGGGCAACGCAAAATCAAAAGAATAAATCAATTTAAGTATTATATTTTTTTAAACATCTAAAATACACCTCATTCTTCAACGTGGAGATGACAATCTATACTTATAATAAATCTGTAGAAGTGAAAATTCTGTACATTGAAAATATCAAAAAAATAAATGGCAGGGGGTGTTACTAGACCGACACCGAACCCAAAAGTGTGATTACATTTTTTTTTGTCTGTCTGTCTGTCTGTCTGTCTGTCTGTCTGTCTGTCTGTTTGTTCAAGTATCACGCAAAAACTACCGGTTCGATTACGATGAAACTTGGTATAATTATTCTTTAATATCCTGGGCACCACACTGGGTACTTTTTATCCCGGAAAAGTATCCTATCCTACGGTTGGGGGGTGTCAAAGTTTGTATGGAAGAATTTTAACGCGCTGTCCGATTAACTCGAAACTCAATATTTATACTTAAACCCAAACCCTAAGGGGGTAAAATAAGGGATGAAAGTTTGTATGAAAAATCTTATTCCTTGAGGTAATAAACACGAAACTTCGCACGAATAGTTATCTAAATAAATTATAAAGATTGTACTTAGTTTTTTGTTTTTCTAAATTACACCCTTTTTTTTTTTTTTTTTGGGTGGGAAATCATCCAATGACTTCTCCCGCTCTGGGCGGAGCGGGAGGGCGTGTCAGACTTTTACTGACTAAAACCCACCCGTGTTCCTTCCCTTGCCATGCCAGGGGCCACGGTTTCCCCTTAGGACTACCCGCAACCCCGGCGGGCAACGGTCCTAGCGGACCCCGTCAGTTTTGCTGACATCTCTTTGAGGCGCGCGTGGAACATGACGCGCCGTCGACCCGGGCCTGGTCCTTATCGGGGGCGAGCTACCCATTGCTCACCGCCCGCAAGCCCGCGCCTACGGTGGCCGGGAATCCTCCAAGGAGTCCCGACGCCCAGGGCGTCTCCTACGGCGGCTAGGCGCGTGAGGGCGCGAACTTTGCCTCTCCCTCACGCGCTCCGCCTCCTCCTTCGTCTAAATTACCCCCTAAAGGGGGATTGGGGGGTGTCAGTGTTTGTATGGAAGAATTTTAACGCGCTGTCCGATTAACTCGAAACTCAATATTTATACTTAAAACCTATGGAGATGTATGGGGTAATTTCCGACACTCACGCGGGCGAAGCCGCGGGCAGCAGCTAGTACAACAATAAATGAAAACACTGGCAATATTAATGCATAGAAGTATTTAGGAACTGTCAAATAAATCCCCACATTGAAATAATAAAAAAAGTGTATTTTTCTAACAAACTAAATAGTACCTAGTTATGCGTCGAATGTGGGGTTTGCCAATCTTTGACTAGCTATAGTGACTAAACTATTGGAGATTTTTGATTGAATTTTCGTATGCACACTGAGAACGTCATTAGATATACGAAGTTTAATTTATTGTTGTAGTATCGTCTTCACCTTTTATGTCCTCGCTGCGCTCACACAGCCATCACTATACAGTGAACTCAAGATAAGTGAATAAAGAAATCGATCCACCCGTTAACATGGTTCTAAGGAGTGGGAAAAACCTCAGAGCCATCGATCTCAGGACCCATACACATTTGTTCGGCTGTTACGAAAAGCTACGGATTACAGACCCTGTGAGAAATACTTGGATGTTGGATGTATCGCCGTTGTTTGGGAGAAAAATAACAGGTCTGTAATGAATGCGTGGGTGTGAGTGAGATGGATACAGGCGTTTTGGTCACGCAAGATTAGGAATAGGTTGAGATTGAAATGTTAGACTTGAGGGCATTTGATAAATGTCTTACTTTCTGGATCTTAGAATAGTTGCAGTTGTGAACTCCGTTACAAAGAAGTGCTGAAAAAACGGTAAGATATATCACTAATGATATTACTTACTACTAATGATATTACTTACCTACTAATGAATAGTGTGATCAATTAATTGTACCTACTTATTTATCACAAAAAGTTTGTCAGGGGAAATAGATAAAATCACCAAAAGTATTAGTATTAAATTATTAATCAAAAAATATCATTATCATTCTGTCTTAATAAGTCCAAGATCTTTCATAAACAAAGGCTCTGGTATTTTAACTGATGTAAAAAAATAAAGAATAATCCTATGATCCCTCGTCTACTAGAGAATGCAGAGAGATCCAAAGTTTATCTAATACTACTAAATAATTCCGGTTCTCCACAAAGCTAATCCCGGCTTTTAATATTACAACCTAGACTTTTTATCCTCCGCCACTTTTTACGGCCGCCATGTTGAAAATTACTCTTTTAAAATTCATAGTTTGTTAAAAGGAAAAAAAATATCATCGTAATATTGTAAAAGTGCTGTTTAAGATTTTTGCTTTTATTTTTGAAATGAAAAGGGCTGTTGGTGGTTTGATTGTATTATACCAGGAAACTTGGCTGGATTTTTTTTAACGAAGACCCTAGTTAATTGATTCAGGCGTGACTTGGCGGAAATCCATGATAAAATACAATAGACGTAGTTTTATTTAGTAACCACGTAGAATAAGACGTGGTGCTAGCGCTCGGCGTGGCAACACGTCGTGTTCGGGGTCGCGACAAGTAAATCGTCATCCCGAGGATGCCTTGTTGAGAGGTGAAACACGTGTCGATTTCTTACAGGGTATTTTTTTACTCTTTAGGAATAGTTAAGCGGAATAGGTTACTAAATATATCTACGTCTGTTGTATTTTATAAAGGATACCATAGTTTAGTCCTGCATCTATGTGCGCTTCTATATAGCAAAAGCACTAATGGGTACCATACTTACTCAATTCAAGTTCTGACATCCACACGGTCTGCAAAAACCTTATGGCCTTCACAACGTCACATTCTATAAGCGATCGCGATGATGAAAAGGTCAAAAATATATTGGATTAACATGCAACTGAAAAGCTTACGTCAATATCTTGAAAGTCGTTGTAGAAATACGACACGCTTTGAAAGCTATTGTCACTTACCTAGATCTACTTTGCCCCTCTTATATGAGCAAGCACTCGATTTTTTTGTAACAATCTCACGAAATTCGACTTAAACGTAGGTATATTTTTCGCCAAACCCTAGATAAAAAATAGTTAATAAACCAAATAAAATATCAAATAACTGACACATTCTGTCGACATCACCATATGAAAGGAGATACACTACAGAAAAGTCAATAATGAACAGTAGGAACGTCAAGCAAAAAGAAGCTGGAATAACCACTTTATTGAGAACCATCCTACCCTTTACCGTCCCCATTTCAGGGATCAACTTTATCTGGGCTAAATCGCGAGCGAAAACCGGTACCTAATATATTTCTACCTCAAAAGAGAACTCTGTCATCAAAATTGAATCTCGAGCGGACCAATACGGGAATCAAAATGGTGGCCAATTGAATTTCAGCACTTTCGGCAAGTTCGCCGTTACAAAGGTGTACTTGTAATCTAAGTTGCTGAAAGCTCCAGTTTAAACAGAATCTAGTTTACAAAGCCTCTTGATTATTTAGATGAATTGTGTGTTGTGTTCCAAATATTTGGAGCGTGAAAGGGGAATGTTTGAGACGTTGTATGTATACGTGTGTTGTTTCTGTAAAGTGTAGGTAATAAAATACCTCTCGTATTATATAGCTAACACTTCAAAATTGTGGAGAGGATGGTGACATATAATAGAACATTACTGTCGTGGCCTGCAACTGGGGCATTGATGGACCATCATGAAAATGTAGGTCGAAGCGAAGCCGAGGCACACATACGTAAGTCCATCAATGCCTGGTTGTGGTCAAGGCTTGTATAGTACTTTTCTCAAATTAATTATGAATTCCAGAATCAATGACGGACATGCATTATGTTCATTTGTTTCTTCTTTACTTAAATAGCTCTATTTGTAAGCCAAATCGATCCAATTTTAATAAAATCTTTGATAAGTCACCTCCTTGGTTGCGATGTGTTGAAGAAAAAAGTTTGTTCCATTTTTAAATAACACGACAGAAACGAGTTTTCATAGTAATTTATTTCTCGGCTAAACACGACAGTTATGGAATTTCGAATACCAACAGACTGGAAGCCGACCTCAACATAGTTGGGAAAAGGCAGATTGATGATATTGATAACCTTTTATTATAACGTCAAGCAGCAATTCAGTGTCAATGCGCCTGGTTTCAGAACCTATACAACTTCGACTCCTTTTTTTTTTTTTTTTTTTTTTGGGTGGGAAATCATCCAATGACTTCTCCCGCTCTGGGCGGAGCGGGAGGGCGTGTCAGACTCTTACTGACTAAAACCCACCCGTGTTCCTTCCCTTGCCATGCCAGGGGCCACGGTTTCCCCTTAGGACTACCCGCAACCCCGGCGGGCAACGGTCCTAGCGGACCCCGTCCGTTTTGCTGACATCTCTTTGAGGCGCGCGTGGAACACGACGCGCCGTCGACCCGGGCCTGGTCCTTATCGGGGGCGAGCTACCCATTGCTCACCGCCTGCAAGCCCGCGCCTACGGTGGCCGGGAATCCTCCAAGGAGTCCCGACGCCCAGGGCGTCTCCTACGGCGGCTAGGCGCGTGAGGGCGCGAACTTTGCCTCTCCCTCACGCGCTCCGCCTCCTCCTTCGCGAGCATTACTGCTTCGCAGAAGGAGGTGACGGCCTGCCATGCCCTCTCGCTCCGCACCATGGCCTGGACCAGGGCCGGACGCGAGAGGTCACTGCCGCCGATCGCCTCCACGAGGACACGGCGGTGCTCTGCCCAAGCCGGGCAGACCTCCACCGTATGCTCCACCGTGTCCTCCGGACGATCCACACAATGGTGACACCCGGGCGTTTCCTCCCGCCTTATGCGAAACAGGTACCTCCCGAAACAACCGTATCCGGTGAGGACCTGCGTCAGGCGGAAGGTGAGGACGCCGTGGCGCCTCTCTAGCCACTCCTCAAAGATCGCTCGATCGATCTTATCGCCGCGATTGTGGCGTGCCCATATCTGGGTTGCGACAATCGCACACTCCAAGCCGCCATGAGATCCTGCCGGAGCTCTGTCCGCTGTACCGTGATTTCTCGCGGCAGCGGAGTTACACCCCGGCGCTTCATCTCCTCGCGCCACTCCCAGATGTGGGCGAGGACCTTCGCCTCCAGATCCCATGGCGGCGTTCCGGCAAGGAGGCTCGCCGCCTCGCCGGAGACCGTACGGTATCCCCGGACTATCCGGATAGCCATGACCCTTTGGGCTGCATGCAACCGGCGGGCTGGCCGCAACCTTAAGGTACGCGCCCACACCGGTGCCCCGTAAAGGGCCATGGACCGCACGACCCCCGCGTAGAGCCTCCGGCAGGAGGCGTTTGGTCCCCTTAGATTGGGCAGAAGCCGCTTCAAGGCAGCCCCGGCCCGCTCCAGTTTGGGAGCCAAACGTCGGAAATGCTCCACGAAGTTCCACCGGCTGTCGAGGACGAGTCCCAGGTACTTCATCGTCACCTCGACGCCGATGTGAACCCCTCCTACCGTTATTTGGGAACCCGACTGTGGCGCGTTCCGAGGGCCATGGAAGCACATGACCTCGGACTTGTGCAGGGCCACCTCGAGTCCCAATTGCCGGATCCTGTCGACGATCGTCGCAACCCCGCGTGTCGCCAGTTCGGCCGCCGCCTCGTGCGACCTCCCCTGCGCCAGGACCAGCGTGTCGTCAGCGTAACACACTACGCTGACACCACTAGGGAGGTCGGCGCGCAGCACCCAGTCGTATCCGATGTCCCACAGATGCGGCCCCAGGACCGATCCCTGTGGGACACCGCACGACATCTCTCGCCGGTTCCATACTCCCTGGTGACCGGGGTAGATGACGGCCCTGTCCGTCAAATAGGCCTCGACCAACCGACAGAGGTAGGTCGGCATCCGGTGATACCGGAGTGCCTCCCTGATGCAACTCCAGGGTAGGGTGTTGAAGGCGTTGGCGATGTCCAGAGGCACCGCCAAGACGACCCCACCCCGGGCCACAGCATCCCCCGTCGTGAGGGCTCGCACGCGCATGATGGCGTCCACCGTAGAGCGCCCTCGGCGGAAGCCGAACTGGCTATATGTGGGGTCGGCTTCCATTCTAACCGGATACAGCTGAATACCAGTATTTTACATGAAGCGACTGCCTATCTGACCTCCACAACCCAGTTACTGGGTAATACGATACCTCTTAGTATGCCAAGAACCTTATTGAATATACATAGTTATATTTGCATGTTAAACTGAGACGAAGAACGTGTAATACGCTATTAAGCGTGAACATTTATTTATTTAATTCAATATGTTGTCACGCTATTCCGCCATTAGAGACGGGTTACTCCGTTGTGGGCTAACAGCCTATTTTCTCTTAATGCTTTAGTTATAGGTCGTTCTTAGAGCACCAGGGAATGGTAGAAACATAATATTGTATTAAGGAAATTGTAGGTCTTTACTTTCTATTAACATTAAGTGGCATCTGGTAGACTCCGAAGCAAAGAAATTGCTGGAAACCTCTAGCAATTTCTTTCCGATTCGCAAAAGATCAACCGTGATATTTTACGAATCGGAAAACGGCTGATTTTAGTTGTAATGACAGGAAAAGTTTTTTTTTATTACAGCGTTAAACTTGTGTAGGTAATTTGCATATATTTACTTCGCTAAAGGCTATTTTTTTAATAGTCTAATAACTTTTCTGAAGAATAAAATATGACAGCTTGACGTAAATATTTTCTAAAAGCTGTCAAAGCCAAATATTTAATCTCAGATAAAAAAAAACTGACTATTGTTAAATCAGCTCGAAAAAGCTCAATTATCTACGTCTTTACAGAAATGTGATCACTAGTGGTAAACCCGTACCAAACAAACAAACAAACACAACGCATTTATAATGTTACAAGACCATACCCGCGAAATTACGCGGTTTTTAAAGTAATTTTTAATTTATATTCTATATATTATATAGCACCTCTTTAGGCCAGCTATCCAAATATCAAAAAATATTTGGTGTTTTGGGAGGCGTGAAAATTGATTCGCTGTTATAATGGATACAGAATTAAAAAATACAATAGACGTAGATATATTAAGTAACCTATTCCCCTTAACTATTCTTAAAGAGTCTTAAAAAACCCTGTAAGAAATCGACAGCGTCCAGCGCTCGGCGTGTTAACACGTCGTGTTTGGGCTCGCGAGGAGTCAATCGTCAGCCTGATTGCCTGAAGATGCCTCGTTGAGAGGTGAAACACGTGTCGAATTCTTCCAGGGTTTTTTAAGACTCTTTAAGACTACGTCTATTGTATTTTATATTGGATTTCCGCCAAGTAACGCCTGAATTTGGTAACAGACACCGCATCACCAACGACCCAGTCATACAATAATAACTCAGTAAACACCAATATCTAGTACCTATTTATAACCTTACGTAGTGACCACTCTATTTAATGGTCAAACCGACCCGAACGATTAGGCAAGCTTTGATCACTCAGATGAGTTGAACCGTGAAAATTATGGACTATATTATACAAATATGTCCCATCCGCTGCTGGGAGCTGCCATCTTTATTTGGGTCAAATGAATATTTATGGTGGAATGTTTTTTTTCTGATGAGTTAAGTGGACTTTTGAGTATTAATAGGTAATAATAATACAGGCTAGTGTCCGCAACTCCAGGTCGATGCGCACGGGTAGGAAAATCGATTATTCGTTTTTTCATAATTATTTTTCTTTAAATTTTCTCGACCATTATTTTTTAGACAGTCAAATATAATTTAAAACACTGCTAATACAACGAAACATTTCAATTCAAATGAAAACGTAATTTCAACTAATCACAATGTTTTGAATCCGTCACTATTAGAAACATACACTGCCACTGTTCGTGTTAAACTCACAAATAGTTCAATTATTTTTCCATTAAGGCCACTTTCTGTAGTGTAGAACGCTTGTGGCAGTATTTATCGACAAAATCAATTAATACTGGACTGGTAAAACCATGGTCAAACCTTTATGTTTAACGAAAATGTAAGCCTTTTGTATGCTGATTATTATTGGTTAAATACAAGACTGCTATTTTTTACCCGACTACGGCGAAGCAAAAAGGAGGGTTATTATTTTGACCGGTATGTATGTATATACGTAAGTATGTACATGTATGTATGTATGTTCATCTGTTCCCTCATAACTTCTAAACTACTCATCAAAATTTGACAAATTTGGGTATCATTGGAAGTGTTTCGGTCGTCAGCTGGTTATAGGCTATGTGATGTCACATTAAATTGAATATGGCGCCCTCTAGAGGACAATAAGTTATGAACTATAACATTATCGGTAAACTACTGAACAATGTTCACAAGACAAAATATAATATTAAAGTTTTTTTTTTATATCAAAATACCCCAACTGCGACTAAAAATTATAAAACAAGATCGTTTTTCAAGCAATCTGATGCAGTTGGTGGCAGGTATTTTAGTTTTATCCCTGATTTCATGAACCCTGTCTTTGCTGTCAAAAGATGAAAATTTTCAATAAATCATTTGGAAATAGCGAGTCAGCAACAACTTAAACCTTTAGTATGGCGTAATTACAGACACAGTTAAAAATCCATTGTGTCTTGTGTGGATCCACATTCATACCAAAGATTAATCGACAAATTGTCGAAAACAAACTATGCTAAAACCTGCTTTCAGGTACCCATTCGTGTACTAGATTCAACGAAATAATAATCAATTGCCCTGAAACCTGCATTTGCACTAACTAGGCGAATTTCCCGCGGCCGTATTACCGCACAATCATAGGCAGTTCGCAGTTAATAAACACTAAGGTGAGTACACACTAGTGTTGAGTATCAAGCTCCAGGTGTGCTGCTGGCGGTCTTGACGTAAGGGCCTATATGTCTTTAAATTGCTTAGCAAGATCCGCTGTTATGTCGAAACTACTGCAGCATTAATTTTGAAATAAATATATGTTAAAGTTGAGGATTAATGTTAGCGACTATGTTAGCCGAAAACACAATTTCATAAAAAATTCTCGATAGAAAAAAAATCCATAGTTACCTCCAAACCGAACAATATCCCGCTGCTATTCAAAAAATACTTCTAATTAGATCATGAAACTTGGCACACTAACTGAACTAACTATAAAGCAGGGACTATGTTTTTTTTATTTTTTTTAAATTACCATTATTTTCGCCGTAAAAAGTAATTACCTAAACTTTTGCCGATTTGTTGCCGCCTCCGTCTCGCTCGCACTCAGTCCGCGAGTAGTATGGTGCGAGCGAGATAAAAACCTGAGGTTGGGTGGGCTCTTAATGAAACGAACTACTTGAATAACATAATATGTATTTCTTTCGGCTGATTACACTATTTGAGACGACCGAAATATGTGCGCGAGGTGTCGGCGAGCGAGTGAGGGGCGGCTAAGCCCGCGACCGCGGTGTGGTGTGTGGCCCGATGTGACGTCAGGAACACTAGAAAACTCTTTTTTGTACTGTCTGTACCGGTGCCCACAGACAAACCATAGAAACGGTATTGTGTGATCACACATCAGACCGACACGATGTTCTGTTACAATTGAATGCTCAAATCTGTACTCACCTTTACAGCAACCACTGGCCAAGCTGAAAACCTGTAATTTATTTCAATGATTTTCTATTTTATACGTCTGGTATTATGGAAGATTTATTTTTATTGCGGTTGCCTTATAATAAGGTTTATTTATTACCGTCAATTGAATTGTTTGGTTTGTAGTAGGTTCTGTAATTTGAGGGTACTTGTGAGGGTATGCTTTGCGAATTTAATAATAGGTACTCTATTCGAAAAGGCTTGAGGATTTTGTCAAGGGTATAGACAGCAATGTATGCAAGGATCGTAGCAGGTGCGTTTGTGTAGTTTCTGCCTACCCCCATAGGAAGGTGGTGTGAGTTTATTTAAGTATTTGTGGACAGCAGTATACTTTTATGGTATCTATGTTGTAGGCAGATTTGATCATTCGAATTTTCGAATTATCAATTTTTGAACCAATCGGAGGAGGTCTCGTTTTGAGCGCTCCGACCAGCCAATCAGCGTTCTTATTTCATAATAGCTAACGTTTCGTTTCGCAATATTACTAGTGCGACTCGTGTTTTTGCAAAAACCCTATCTATTTCCAGTAAGATTGGGAAATGTTTTCACCATTGTCTAATTATCCGGGGTTTTCGCGTAAATTCGAATGATCAAATCTTCCTACGGCATGTATAAAAATACTATTAAAATATTTTAGAATTTCTGTAAATGTGAGTACCATGGAGCCGTTTCATGATATTAGAATGTATGTGGACTTGAAAAAGCATGGCAGTTGAGAGTATGT
Source organism: Eupsilia transversa (assembly GCA_914767815.1). Classification (NCBI taxonomy): domain Eukaryota; kingdom Metazoa; phylum Arthropoda; class Insecta; order Lepidoptera; family Noctuidae; genus Eupsilia; species Eupsilia transversa. The sequence continues at coordinate 3,132,749 of OU611889.1, forward strand.
CATGCTCACTTAATTGTCGTGCTGATGGTGGTTCGTATGTTGGATCATTTGGTTCCCTACAAAATGGTCGAGCTGAATGATGCTAATTCACGCGTCATGTTCGTGAACGGGCACCGTCAGTTGAGACTGGTCATCTGTTATCTGCTAGGGCTTATTTTTAATCTTACATTTTGATTTCACTCAATATTTATTTTTTCATTCACAATAAAAAGTGAACATAATAAAAGCATTTAAACTAAAAAGTTTGATCACAACTCGACCGATCGTCATTGAAAACCACAAAACTAGTTAAAAGTTACAGTACAACAGTTCAACAAATAACGAATCGGGAAGTTACAAATATTTAACTTTTGTGATTGAAAAGCTACGGACGGATCTGACATACGGTTCTTTGTTCATTTTTTATTTATTTATTTTATCAACTTACATTTACCAAATATATTTATTTGACGTAAAAAGTACACTATACAAGGTGACACTTAATTAACATGGAAATAGCGTGGTACAAAATATTGATCAATGACCCCTATGCTAGGAAGAACCTGTGTTACAGGGGTCATCCATCCGTCCAATACGGACGGATGGATCGGTCACCTTGTATAGTGTACTTTTTACGTCAAATAAATATATTTGATATTTGAAATATATTTGACTTACATTTACCATTACAGGATAACCCAGTTCGATAAATGGGCTTATCCTTACTTATAGATACTAACATCTGTAACTAATTACAAACAATACATTCCTTGTGAATTCACTCAGAGAAGAACAGGGGCCTAAGTCTACTAATTTATAAACGTTACAATGGTCTCTCAATGGTTAGTTTTTTTACAGTTTTTGTATGGCAAATCTGTCAAAAACTCACCATTGAGAGACATTGAGAGGCCATTGTAAAGTTTATAAATTAGTAGACTTAGACCCCTGGAGTGGAGACCGTATATCAGCAAGTGTAGTATTGGACGCATTTAAAAAAATATTTATATAAGTCAATTATTTCAGTAACCTATTCCAACTTCAATATTATCTAATAGACTTCCTTCAATTACCTAGATTTGGCACCTTTTGCTTTTCTATTCTGAACGTAACTATTTATCTTACTAAGTCAACAATGGTGCCGATTCCCTTGTTCACAAACTAAACTAAATTTTAGATCAGAGCATCTTTTTCTTTCTATTCCATTAAGAAAAGGACAGAAGATAAATCTTAGTTTAGTCCTGTCAAATTAATCAGCGCCTGACGTAAATTTACGTAATTTTAGTAGGCAAGTTTTTAATCACGTCTAAACTTGTATGGAGTAGTGACAGGCGCTGATTAATTTGACAGGAGTAAACTAAAATTTATCTTCTGTCCTCTTTATAATGAAATACACAGAAAAAGACGCACTGAACTTAAATTTAGTTTAGTTTGTGAACAAGGGAATCGGCACCATTATCACCTTCCATCAAACAGACGATTACAGCTAAAATATCTTATTACAGTAGCTCTTTAGTCTACATAATTAAAGTCATATTTGGAAGCCATGCTCAATCCCAACGAAACGTAAATGTATATTCATGTATCTAATTTTACATTGTTAGAAACCTCTAAGGACTAGACGTTCTCTGTATTACCCGGTATTTATTCTGTAAATTATACAGAATAATAACACGACAATATCCTGTGATAATGTACCTACATATATTTCTATGTTAGTAGGTACACCAACATGTTTACTTAATTCTGGTGTAGTTAATCTAAACATTGGCAAACCTAATTTATGTGTACATAATGTAAGGATTATAATATGTATAATCCTTAATCACTTACAGTTATGTATAAGTACAGGGATTAGCAGAGAAAAATTATGAATCGAAATTATGGGAAATATTAATAAATTAATCCTTTAAAAGTTTATTGAACTTCTAATGATGAACGCTTTTTTTAATAAATGGTCCTCTAAGAACTTTATAATCTAATGATGTTCACTTTAAAATTAAATGAGTTTTGTTCTTATATAGTAAAAGAAATAAAATAAACTTCCAAACTACATAAAATAACACTTAAAGCGCGCGCAAGATAAGTCTGCGCGCGACTAGTGGCATGCTTAATTCTATACTGTAATATTTAAAGTATTAATTTTATCTTAAATTAATATTAAATAGACTGCCCCGTTGGTCTTGTGGTCGCAAGCGCTACTGCTGAGCATGAGGTCCTGGGTTCGATTCCGAGGTCGGGCAAAGTGTTGTTGGCTTTTTCTATCTGGAATTTCTCAGTATCAGCCCGAAGTATGGATTTGCGCCCGGTTGATGGCAATAGGCTCGCTCTCTATGACATGGGACTTAAACATAACTGGCGCAATGTGGGTGTACTATAGGTAAACCTCTGCCTAACCCTTCAGGGAAACAAGGCGTGATGTTACGTATGGCTCCTGTAACACAGGTTGCTACCTAGCACAGGAGCCAGGGTTTCAAATAAGTATGTTACACCTGTATTTTGTGGTAATAAAGAATTTGTATTTATTTTATTATTTATTTATTTATGTAAAATTAAATAATTATATAGGTACTTAATTTGCCGACAAGACGGCAGCATACGATTAGTTCCGATTTCAGCTGAGCGCAGACTTATCTTGAGCGCAGTATATATAAAATAACACGTAGGTACCTACATATACCAAAAACATATCTTCCATCCTTTGACACCATTGACGGTGAGCGGTAGAAACTCATCAAACTTGAGATTCGTTGTACAGTACACTCGCATACAACTTGGACATGGACTTGTCAGAAGACGAAACTTTTGAAGAAAACGCGATTTTAAAACTTCTGTTCGTTTAGGTACCTCTTGGATTTTTGTAGAGAAAATTATATTACAAAGTTCAGAGTCGAGATATTCTTGTTGGGGGATTTTGCGAGTGCGATAAAACAGATATTTGTGTTGATGGAGTGACAAAAGAGTGCGTTTAGATACTCATTCACTCTCGTGCGTGTTTAGATCACGTCGGGGTCACCAATTTAGAGGCATGAGGAAAAGGGTGTAAAGTTCACTCATTCTCTATAGAAAAGGGAGGCTCCTCCAACCAGAAGGGTGTCGTGTCTATCGGGCAACTTCCCAACGATTGATGTCGGGAAGTCTTATATATGTTGATCGCACGGTAAACTCTAATTGCGCGATGCACGATTTGTATGACATCTGGTTTTTGATGCGTATTTCGCATTTGGCGTTGTAGATACCGCCATAATATCAAACACTTCTATTGAAAATGTGGTTCTCTTCAAAAAAGATCAAAATCAAAAGTCATCTACTCAAATTAGGCTGAGGATCAACACTTTTTGAACTTCAAAATTACCTAAGATAGTCCCTCAAAACGCCCACCCTTCACTGCGGTGTAGGAAAATAAATATATACACAATACAATAGACGTAGATATATTTAGTAACATATTCCGCTTAACTATTCTTAGACAGTGTTAAAAAACCCTGTAAGAAATCGACACGTGTTTCACCTCTTAACGAGGCATCCTCTGGATAACGATTGACTTGTCGCGAACCCGAACACGACGTGTTAACACACCGAGCGCTGGACGCTGAGAATGTTATTATACTTAAAAATCTATTAATGTTATGTTACTAAATAATATCTACATCTATTGTATTTTATAATGGATTTCCGCCAAGTCACGCCTGAATCAATTAACTATGGTTTACGACATTTATTTCTTACATACAGAATACAATTATTCACTTTAATTATGAAACACTAGTCATAACTTATTAAATAATAGAACATTATGTTCTAGTACTACCAATCTTAGTTTCTAGAAACCTATTCAGAAATGGATAAATAAAACAATAATTCTCAGGAGATTTATCAGGTAATTAGACACATAACTAGATCAGAAATTCATCGTACTTTGTTATCTAATTTGATACCTTGATCTCGATTTATTTCGACCCCAGCAAACATTATCTTGATGGTCTCACCACACCCGTAAATAATGACCACAACTTTCTGATACATGCTTAAGCACGAAAAAAAAAAGTTATAAAAACTAAAACCCAACTAAGACAAAAAGTCAACTAAAAAGGTATAAACAAAACATCAAAAACAGACAAATTCAAAATCCGGAGTCACACGTCTCATAAATCAACAGATTATGTGTGACTCCGGATTTTTTATAACTTTTATTTAAATTATTTGGGGGTTTTAATATATAAATATCCATATTTTTGAAATGTGCTAATGAAATACTTACTTTCATTTGATACCCAACATAGCATCAATTTTTTTTTCATGTCTTTGTTTCCTCTAGAGGGCGCCTTATTCAATTTAATGTGACGTCACATAGCCTATAACCAACGGACGACGAAGTCGCTTCTAACGATATCCCATTGGTCAAATTATGACGAGTAGTTTAGAAGTTTAAAGGGAACAGATGAACATACATACATACCGGTCAAAATCATAACCCTCCTTTTTGCTCCGCCGTAGTAGGGTAAAAACAGTATCATCACTGGTAAATCCACATAAACCCAATTTGTCACAGGCATGTCCCAAAAATCAATAACATCTAGCAAAAGAATCGTAAGTAACAAAAGAAACGAAATCCCTCAAAATACTTCGACACTTAATCAATCAAACGCACGAAAATCGGATAACTTGACAAATCCTATCTACTGTCGTTGTCAAGAGTTCCACGAAATAAATACGATAAAGAAGGTTCATTCCTAATAACTGCCAATAATGAAGAGACGTGCCTCATAAATAACTCTGGATGTTCAGGTGAAATACGACGCGTAGACTAGAAACATGACCCGAATATATTTTCCAAGTGATGAAACTGATTTATGTGAAATGGCAATATCGGCCTGATATTTTATACACTTAATATAACTTTATACACTTAATATAATTTTATACACTTAATATATGAGCTCTTCCCTCCTTTTTTAAGTTTCGATAAATACTTGTACATACTATATTTAATTTTTTATTTAATTTAATATAATTTAATCATTTGTTAACATAGGTATACAATAAAAATAGTTGTTTTAATTAAAATATTTAAAACAAACATTTATTACTAATGGAACAATGACTGAACAGGTTCACTCAAATCTGTGTGGTTCTTTCCTCAAATGACCATTTTAGACACTAATCTACATGGTCCTCATAGGGTCTGACCAAGATTATGTCTGGACTTTAAAAGATACTGACCTCTAAGTTTGTTTCGGCCGTTTTTCTCAGAGTAGTCAGATAGGAAACACCGACCTCATCTAGCTTATTTTTATATGACGTGTAAAAGTGATTCTAGTATCCTATTTACATAATAAACGATTTCATTTCATTTCGATTTCACTGACAACCGTTTAAAGAATATTCATTCAACAATAATCCTATTCATTCTCACACAATGGTACTTTTCCTCGTCACAATTTTTTTTTTTTGGTACCTATTTATTTATTTAAACTTTTCGCACTCAAAAAAGGTACAAAGGCGGACTTAATGCCTTAGGCTTTCTCTACCAGTCAAACGAGGGTGGTGAAGAGATTAGATGGCAGGTGCGCTGTTTGAGAGGAAGAAAGATTTTTTATTTTTTTAAAAAATATACCTATAATGGGCAGATTAAATAAAATAGGTACAACAGTACATAAATAGGTTATAAACTAAGGTTTGGGAAGTAGTAGGTATGTAAAGAACGTAGCATTCTGTAGTTCCTGCTTACCCCCATGGGAAAAAAGGGTGAGATTATGCATGTATGTATTAGGTTTGGTAATTTAGCCTATCCGAACCTTAGGTACTTTGCGCTAATTAAAGTACAAAATGCTAACCGATCCAACATTATACAAGCGGACGGATATTTTGGACAATATCACACAATTTTCGAGTCTTAAACCATTTTATATTTTATTTCATACATTTTAAAATATAAACTCGAAAATGGTTGACGTTGGCATAGGGGTCATGAGGGGTCATTTGGTTGCAAATGATCTCTCCTACATCCCCTTAATAGATAACCCTATACAACTGTTTGAAATAAATAACAATTCTAGTGTTGTGGTTACATTCCCCGCATCTGAGTAAACTACATACTGGCGGGCTTTTAGTTTCCGCCAAATTAATCTTAATCTTAACTAGTAATATTATAAATACGAAAATGAATTTGTTTGTTCGTGTGTTACGCTTTCACGCTAAACCGGCTGAGCGGATTTGGATAAAATTTGGCACATGGGTAGACCATGACTTAGTATACTTTTTATCTCGGCAGTATATTCTTTTGGGACAATTTCCGAACACCACACTGACGAAGCCACGTGCCAAAGCTAGTGTAAAATATTTTTAAATCTTACATCCTTACATCACTTTAAAAACGTGACTACTGTGTTGTCGATCCTAAGTCCTTAAAAAATCAATAAGCTAGAGTCAGTTCGTTCGTGAATCTTTGGATCACTACGATATTTATGAAAGAAAGAAAGAAAATTAAGATAAACTAGACTTTAAGTGTCTCATAGAGTTTTTTTTTCTTTTTTTTATCGCCCTTTCCATAAAGGATCGTTCATGCAGACGCGACTTGTCGCGCGATGCAACACCGATAATTGTTCAACCGTGGAAATTTTATTATTAAAGTCGCGTCGCGAATGTTTGCGGGATCCTTAAATCATAATATCAGTTGAAACTTCTGACAATTCTTGTTCAGTGATGACCTTAGAGAATTGCAATTTTGCGAGCAAACCACGAATCAATCCGAATGTAATTTAGTTCGAGTATAACAGGATTATTCTGGAAAGAACATAATCAGCGGTACATCAATCTCGATAGAGGTCCGGTTTTTCTTGGTATAAAAATCGTTTTTATGTCTTCTAACTTAATCCTAACTTATACGAAAAATATTGAGTTGGAACGATCACTGACAAAAGTCGATTAACACTGCTGTTTTTACACATCATCTAATAACATAAAATAAAAACGTAAAATAAATAAACAAATTTTCTTTCTTCTTTCTTTCTGTCTTTACGGGTACAGATTGGTGACACGTAACACAAATAGGAAGGCTGTTTCACAGACATATAAGAGAAGCAGACCAAACATAAATCCATAGTTATATTTATATAGATGGACATGATTCTTTATCCTCTTCTTGCTAAGCGACAAGACGTTAGTTGTGTCTCGTTCTGTCACCTGTTGTCACACTGACTCACACATAGACAAAATTTGACGCGTAGCTTGTCTATCCCGCGCCGCCATATTGGTATGCGACATCAGTGGCAGAAAATGACAGCTCAAATACCTGTGTAGTTAGTCAGGGACGGATTAGGCAAGCAAAGACGAATTTTGGTCAGTGGTTCGTCTTAGGGGCGGATTAAGTTTTTTTTTGTTTTTACCAATGAATTATCAAACAGAGCTTAGTTTACTAGACGATTTTTTTTTTGGTGATATATTTTTCATAATACTGTAGAGTGCAGATTGTCAGTGTAATCACACATGCTATTATAATAAATTATAAAATTGATTATGTTACCCTGTGTCTGTGTCATGGATAACATGAACATAGGCTACTCACTCAATATCGCTAAATAATACCGGCAACCGGCCCTGTATTGACAACACTCCCTATGTGTGCGTAATGGCTACGCAATTTTTAGCGAATGTTTGGTCTGCTTCTCTTATATGTCTGTGGGCTGTTTAAATTAATATTTTGCGACATGAAACAAAACACTACTTAGAGGAGAATTTATTTCTTCGTGTGTTTGATTTGTTGTTGTTTTATTTCAATTTGTTTCATGTTACGTATCACCAATCTATACCCAGCACTATTGACACAAAATCTTTCACGTATTAACAACAACATAACCGGCGAAGTGTGGGTGTACTATGGTACACTTCTGCCTAACCCTTCGTGGATTACAGGCGTGATGTTAGGTTATGTAAATAAAGAAATTAAATCAAATGTAGTTATTCGATGGTATTTCTTAGTTAATTAATATTCTTTTAATTTCACTTCAGTTCCGTATTTAATTACTTACCCATCAGGAAATTCACCATTTAATATTTAAATTTTCAGTCCTACTTTTGAATTACCCTAGCGCGTGTATCCAATATCTCTGTATATTGTTCTCATACATTGTGTATTTGTCCTACTGTTTGTACCTACGTATACTGTGTCATACCTCCTCGTCCTTGGGTACTGATTGGCAACGCGAAATGGGACGGAAACTGATTTTGGAGTTAGTTAAAGATATCGCCTTGGGTATAGTGTTGCTTTCCTCTGCTTATAGACTCAGAGCTTGGCTTTGTTGGTGATTTTGAAGGGATTGAATTAACCTGCGTTAGGAAGAGATTAGAAGGAATGATAACAATTTGGTTTGTGTACACTAATAAATGGATAGTCTATCTCTCTGTAATCGATCGTTAAGAAGATATGAAAATGAAGTAAAACAGAACAAGAGTACCTATGTTTATGATTGGTATTGGTAGAATTTTATGAGGTAGAGAGAGAGAGAAAACTGTACTAAATATACTAATACCATCATTAGTTAGTTAAAACTATTTCGAATAGTATTACTATTTTCAGAATAAAATAAAACAAAATTGTAATTGTTTCAGCCAGCTTGCATAATATGCACATTCAGCTTTAAGGCCTAAATTCATGAAACAGATTACCTTTCAAAAAAGAATATGCACCTAGCATTTGATCGCGTCATTCGCTTTAAAGCTCTTGATGACGTCAAAAACACAATCACTATCTCTCCGCCTAGAGCATCAAAGGTATTGATTGGCTAGGACGAGGCCCGCTGAACTATAACCCGAGAGTAAACAGAGATATTGTCTATAACTAGATGTTCTCCGTCGCGTCGGTGATAACGTTTATGATCCGTGCTGTTATCATGTTTGGCTAGTTAATGCTTTCGTGTTCCCGTTTGTGCAGCGCAGGCTTGTGTTCGACGTATACGCAGCTTAGACGCGACGAAAACGTCGCGTCATCTATTCCACGCCAGCCTTTTTACTTATTTACGCAGCGTAAACGTGGTATCTGCTTGACGTCAACGCGACATCAACGTATACACTCAGTGCAAAGACACTCTTATCTATTTATTTATTAAAAGTTCAAACTATGCTCCACAGTAAATGGTGTCGCCAATTTTAATCAATTCTAAACCGTCTTCAGCACAATAAAGAAATTTACCTTTTTCGGTTCCAGTGGAAGTTTAACTGTTGTGTTTGCTTTGAGGGGCGAAAATGTTAACTTGATGCTTAGATGGTTTGGTCATGTTGAGAGGATGAATGAAAGGCGACTAACAAAAGGTATTTACAAGGCAGATGTGAGTGAAAACGCCGGGAGGCTCTAGAAGACATTTATAGTGATTTTATTGGTGATATTGTTCGGGTGCGTAGTACTCGCAAACGGAGTATTTGTATACTTGTATGAAGGAGTATACTTTTATACGTATAAAGCATGCAGCAAGCAGGTGGAATTCTGTAGGTTCTGCTTACCCCTATTGGGAAGGCGTGTGTTTATGTATATATGTATGATACCAGAGTGACTTATGTACTAGCTTATAATAAATGTCTTTCTTAACTCTTCATTGTACTTGTTTCAGATGAGATGGCGAGAGACTGGCGGCATGGGCATACAGCTTGCGGCGGCCATATTCTGCATGCTGCCACTCTTCACATCATCTACAGGCGATATACGTGAGTCTGCTGTTCATCCCTTAGCTCCATCATCATCATTTAAACCTCCCCAAAGTGTCACCACATCGACAGGTCCTTTTGCTTCTCGCGTCTAGCGGATTCCCTTTGGCTTCATCATTATCATTTCAGCCTAAAGTCATCCACTGCTGGGCATAGGTCTCCCCCAAGCACCGCCGCTACAACCGGTTCTGTGTTTCCCGCATCCAGCAGATTCGGGAACAGTTCGGGAATCAGTTCACACCATAAGAGATGACGATCTGAAGAAAGCAGTGGTTACAGACTGGACGTGGACAGTCTAAAACCGGGTCCAGTGCTGCAAACTTAGGAGAGGCCTATCTCCAGAAATGGATTGTATCTTTAGTCGATGGTATCTAGACAAAAAACAATGATATACTTGACTAAATAGTATGGCCTGGCCCGGCAGCCCAGCTACTAAACACACTGTTACTACGTAACCTTGACACCATTATTGTAATTGCACATATAAGAAACATTAACAACAACGGCTTAAAAAAAATGAAACAGATCAAACTAAAAATAATGATTTAGAGATATGGAGGAACAGTGTGTAAAGTTCACTCAACCTCTATGGAAACGAGAAGTCTCGTATATGTTGATCGCGCGGTAAACTCTAATTGCGCGATGCAGAATTTGTGTGTCGTCAGGTCTTTGATGCTTTTGATGATCTTTGATTGTTCGCATGTGGCGTTGGAGATACCGCCACAATGAGTAGTCTGAGTGTCAGAATACCAATGATAACACTTATTAAAAAAACGTGATGTATTTGCTCATAATTCTGTCAGCATTAAGCTCGTCTGTGTTCACGAGATAAGTACAAACTTGCCAATAATCGGCGTCGAGCTCAGGCTTATTATAATAATGCTCATTGAATTAATTACAGAATGACTAATAAGTTAATAAATGGTCCCCGATTGTGATGAAACGATATCTAATTAGCATAATTTTAATATTAATGTTGTAATTATGCTGAGAATTGGACACCTGATAAATTGGCGATAGTTTAATTCATTAAGGCTGGTTTATTTCTGGGGAGTCTTAATTCAGTGTCGTATTTACAGCTGATACACAATAAACAATATTATTATTTGTATTGTGTCATCATCATTCTCCTGCCCTTATCCCAATTTATTTGTGGTCGGCGCAACATGTCTTTTTCTTCCATACTTCTCTATTAGTCGTCATCTCGGTAGTCAACCCCTTTCTAGCAATATCATTTTTCACACAGTCCATCCACCGATCCTTTGGTCTTCCCCTATTCTTATAGCCATCGACATTCAACAAAACTTTCCTCACGACATTTTCCTCTTTCCTTCGCAACACATGCCCATACCATGCCAACCGATTTCCGCCCAACTTTTCATCGTCGTAACGTACTATAAAATTGTAGTAACCAAGTGATTTCCAGTGCCCATTGTTGAACATAAAACTTGCTAAAATTAAACCTCACTGGAAGAAGTGAAATCCTGGTTCCTGATGCACATGTACTCTGTCTCTAAACTAGTTCTAGAGTCAGGGTTTCACATTTTTTGTAACCAAGTTTAAGTAAAAAAAAAAAAAAATTAAGTGCCTCATCAGCCTCAGTCTACTGTTGGACAAAATTATTATCTTTTTCCTCAAATTAAATTTTTCTGTTACTAGGACATCACGGCACTTCAAGAGCTCGCGGCTGGCGTGCTGGCGTGCAACCGGCCGCTGACGTCACGGCCAACAACACAGTCAGCAACATCACTGCCCAGCTAGGAGGCACTGCCTACCTCCACTGTTTAGTGGGACACTTGAGTGAAAGAGGGGTAAGTTTCTCTTCTAGATGATTCTTTTTTACACTGTACTTGAAATAGCAGCGTCTAAAATAGGTTTTCACCAGTTAGTTCGATCCTCTTAATTGTAGTCTTTTCTAAAAAAGTTGATAGGGTCTACTCGAGTCCAGGCAACGAGTGGAATGTCATAGTCGTTTTTAAATTACAGACTAGGAGACACAAGCATAGAAAAAATTCTCTCTCTTCTCGTTCCCCCTTACATAGAGTAAGGCCCTTTGTTCACGGCACAGTTTCTTTACGGTACGCCGTATAAACCGCAACGTAGAAAAAACGTGTCCGTAAGCTTGCACAGTAATCCATACAACACTGACGACCGTGCCTACACACGGCGTATAAATCGTCGTCATTCTGAAGGTTACATTTCTCGGTTGTATCATCACTCCACGTTTATAATAAGTATGAGGGGGATAGAGAATAAACTTTCTAATAAACGAAGACACAAATAATTGTGTAAAATTTCTAGCATGAGCTTGATTTAAATACCCAAGGCGATTGCGTTTTATTTAAATGAAGCCTTTTTGGATCTATAATACTAAGCTGAAGAATTTGTTTTTGTTTGTTTGTTTTAACGCGCTATCTCAGGAACCACCAGTCGTATTTGAAAAATTATTGTTGCATCTGATAGCCTAATTTTTCAGGAAGGTTATAAGGTTATTTAACATCACACTACGACCCTTACGTGCCGAGCAAAGAGACCAAAAGTCAGAAAAACACTGGACGAAAACGAAGAAATAGCGCGGGCGGGTGATGGGTTGGGACAGGGAAACAAGTCGAAGGCAGAATCTAGTGTAGAATATAAATTAAACGAATAATAAATCCTCTCAATAAACCTAACATAAAAGACTAAACAATTACAAACACTCTAAATAACTTAAGCCGTGATAGAAAGTGATAAGTGATAAACTTTATCTAGGCAATAGTGATAAATCTGATTAGGAGAGGCTAAGTCACTTTGACATTGATGCCTAAAGTCTGAAGTCTGGGCTAAATATTCCAGTAACTTTGACCTAAGATGGAAGGTATTAATATAATATATAATTGGACTAGCGATCCGCCCCTGCTTCGCACGGTTTTAACTGCTTTAAAACGAGATTTCATTATTATATGAATGTTTAATAATGTTTTACACACATAAACGTTCCGGAATAAAATCTCTATACTCCATATATTATAACAGACAAATAACAGTTAACCCTTACGATATTTCGATATAAATGAATAATAAACTCCGTTATTCCATGATAAACACAAAGCAATGTAATTTATTTACCTACATAAAAAAAAAATCTTAAGTGCAGTAATTTCAACAATATTACACAGTGGTGCCGGTTCCCTTGTGCACAAACTAACCTTAATTTAAGTTCAGTGCATCTTTTTCTTTCTATTTCATTAAGAAAAGGACAGAAGATACATTTTAGTTTAGTCCTGTCAAATTAACCACCGCCTGAAGTAAATTGACGTAATTTTAGTAGGCAAGTTTTTAATCACGTCTAAACTTGTATGGAGTAGTGACAGGCGCCGGTTAATTTGACAGGACTAAACTAAAATTTATCTTCTGTCCTCTTCTTAATGGTATACAAAGAAAAAGATACACTGAACTTAAACTTAGTTTAGTTTGTGCACAAGGGAATCGGGACCATTAACGGTCATTATTTAGCCGTTTTTAGTCTAATGCTAAAATAAATGGAGTATAAATCATGGTGAAAACCGCATCAAAATCCTTTGCGGAATTTAGAAGAACAACGCGGTCATACAGACGGACACGAAATGTGACTTCAATTTATATTTACAGAATGGAATTATTAACTTTGAAATTGAAGGTGACGAAAGAGATTACGTTTTAGTTAAACGAGATAGTTAATTAACGTTAACAAATCGTCTCGCTTGACTTAATTTTAATTTAATATAATCTTTTAGAATCAATAATAGGTAAAATCTGTGTGAGTATCATCTAAAATACATGAATATCTAAAAAAATCACTCGACCATGTACATGAAATGAAATGTGGGTATACCTAGAGGGTATGCATAGGGTAACCAGGCGTGCCGTTAAAGCTCCCGCAGACAGACGCGACGCGACACGGGTGGAACAATTTCCGTGAATATTTCATGGAAATTGTTCCATTAAAATCTCGTCGCACCGTCATGTCGCGCCTTTCTGTGGGAGCCTTTATGTTATGGTATCAAAAAAAAACTTAAACAGTTTGTCTATAAGAAAAAAAAACCCATGATAAGGCCTCGCCTCTCATATCGAGGTTGTGGGTTATCCGGGCAAGTCCCAATGTGAGCTAAGTAATAACAGCCGCACGGGTCGATCCATCAGGTTAAGCTGCGCTTGCCGGGGTTGGTCCGTGGATGGGTGACCATCTTTACATACCGAGACTCCTCCGTGCTTCGGAAAGCACGTTAAGCCGTTGGTCCCGCTGTCATTCGTGGATCTTTGACAGTCGTTATGAGTCGTCAGAAGCCCGAAAGTCTGACAACCAGTCTTATCAAGGGGTATCGTATTACCCAGTTACTAGGTTGTGGAGGTCAGACAGGCAGTCTCTCCATGTGAAATACTGGTATTCAGCTGCATCCGGTTAGACTGGAAGCCGACCCCAACATGATTGGGAAAAGGCTAGGCAAAATATGAAAATGATGTAAGTTACTTACTTTCTAAGTTTACTTTGGACTGACATCGGTGAAGGAAAACATCGTGAGGAAACCGGCACGTGTTAAAACCAAAAATTCGAAGCCATGTGACATCTACCAGCCTCACAACTTTTTTTCTAATAGGTATCTTCCATATACAGTCTTTCGACTCTTTCCAGCTATATTATATGTATAGATTATACTTTCTACGGACATAATAAGATTCGCTTAGCCTATGAAGCCTCGACTCGTGGGACACAATCAATTATGTATGGTTCGTGAGTCTCTTGGGAGACGACAGTCAAGGGTTAAAGTTGAACGAATCGTATTTTATTAAAACCACCCATTCACCAAAGGTTAAACCGTAACTGTGTGCCATAAAAGTAACTCTTTTTTCAACATTTTTGTAATAAAATCCTGGTTTTTAATACATCAATCTGCCTAGCCTTTTCCCAACTATGTTGGAGTCGGCTTCCAGTCTAAATACCAGTATTTTACATGGAGTGACTGCCTATCTTACCTTCACAACCCGGTTACTGGGTCACCCGATACCCCTTGGTAAGACTGGTTGTCAGACTTTTTTGGGCTTCTAACTACCAGTAACAACTGTCAAAGATCTACGAATGACAGCCACCAATGGCTTAAAGTACTTTCCGAGGCACGGAGGGGTTCGATATGTAATGGATGGTCACCCATCCACGAACACGAGCCCCTCAAAGGTTAACCGTAACTGTGAACCGATAAAGTAGCTAACTTTTCTGTCAACGTTTTTGTAAAAAAAATACTGGTCTCTACTAGTGTACCTATTCTATTCTACTCTCACTAAATTAAACGAAACATTGTAATGCATTAAGCGGTCTTTTAGTGAATAAATTAGTCCACAATGTACGCATCGAATTTTGTGTCACGTGTAATTCTGCACAACATTGACACCACCGGACATTTAGAACGTTGACGTCCCTGCCCTTATCACAACGTCACTTTTTCCACACTTCTCTGTTAGTCGTCATCTCGGTAGTCACTCCATTTCTAGCCATATCTTTCACACAGTCCATCCATCGCTTCCTTCGTCTTCCCCTTTTCGTATAAAACCCCACATTCATACTCAAAACTTTCCTCACGACATTTTCCTCATTCCTCAGCGTGTCACGTCCATACCATGACAACTATTTCCACACAACTTTTCCGGACCCGATGCCACTGTCAGAAGAGAAGGTAACTAGGTTTCTATCAACATTTTTGTAAAAAAATAAATGTCATAAAAACTAAAACTGAACTTCGAAGTTTAAAATACCGATGTACGGTATTCATAAAGTTTAAAAAAAAAGGACACAAGACGTCACAGACAGACAAATTAAAAATCCGGAGTCACACGTGTTAGGGTATAAATCTAAAACAATACATAAACCATCGGACGATCAAGACGCTTCCAACAATACCTCATTTGTCAAATTATGATAAGTAGTTTAGAAGTTATGAGGGAACAGATGAAAATACATACATACATACCGTTCAAAATCATAACCCTCCTTTTTACTTCGCCGTAGTCGCGTAAAAATACTGCTTTTAATACCAGTGCTAATTCTATTCTATACACTAACGAAATTAAATTAAATATTGTAATCAAATAGGTGGCCGTTTAGTTCCAACAAATTAGTCCACACATTAATCTTCGCAACGTATTTTGTGGTGTGTCACCAGTAATTCTGTACGACATTGACACGACCGGACAATTGGGACGTTGCCGCCGCAACTTGTTCCCTACGGCTTAATTTATACAACATACCTGTAATTGTACCGCACCTATGTTATTTAAACCGTGTCTATTTGGTACTTATTTTAAAACACGTCTTTTAAGTACTATTTCATGTTACTTGATAAGCTGCCTTGTTAGTTCTAGTCAGCAGGGATGCACAGACTTATTGAGACCATGGGCCACTTGGACAAATGATGAACGAATGGCGGGCCACCAGCACAAAAATAAAAACATAAAATAGCCAAAAAAGATTTAAAAAAATGATATACCTATACTAGTTTGAAGCATGGCACTGCATTGTGCTTACAATCTTGTGATTCTTGTGAGTACGCATCATGCACCGCACAGCGAGCGCACTTAGTAACGCGCGCGATTCAAATTGATATTATTTGTAAACCTCAGCAATATTTTTCCTTCAAATGTACGAGGGAATATTTTTGCTGGAGGGCCACTGACATATTGTTGGGGGGCCACATGCGGCCGCGGTCTGTGCATCTCTGGTCTAGTGGTTGCAAGCGTGACCTCTGAGCATGGGATATTCAGTTCATTCTCCAGGGCGAGCAGTGTTATTGGGTTGTTATTTTACTTTATCGGGACATACCTTTAACAGGTAAATAGTGCAATTTAAGTGTGACAGAATTTTTAAACTAGGTTAACGTGTAATCCATGCCTATGTCTGAGAAATGGTGATTTAGATATATTTAAATGCGTTCCGTTCATTTTAATGAAAAGAACAGTAGAAGCATCCTTGAGTCTAGATTTGAGCTCATTCAAGACTCTATTACATTTATAACCTTAACAATACGGGTGAAATGTGGGTGTACACACACTGCCCTTCCCTTCGGGGATCGGCGTGATGGTTTGTTATTATTATTTGTTGTATTAATAATGTGTTCGTTCTCTTTCAGCAAGTGTCGTGGATCAGAAAAAGAGACTGGCATATCCTGAGCTCGGGGAAGTTCACATACACCAATGATGAAAGATTTCAGGTTAGTTGGACATGTTTTTATAACCTTTCTAAGTTTCTATGTTTTGAGACTGGGTCTAACTTTCAGATTCATTTTTATTCAAAATCAAAAGTCATTTATTCAAACTAGGCTGAGAATCAGCACTTTTCGAACGTCAAAATTACATAAGACAGTCCCCCAAAACGCCCACCCTTCACCACTTCCTAGTGCTTTAGCTGGGAAGAAGAAGTGGCGCAACACACTCCCCAGCAGCACAGCTGTCTGTTCAGTTAGAAAAATTGATTCTATACATATTATACCTACTGTAGGAAAGATTTCCTTATCAAAAGGACATCTTAGTCTTTTCACACACTGAGGGGCTGGCACATTTGCGTAGCCTGATTTTATCACCTTTATTACCAAGGAGAATAAGAATTAATTCTACCTAGATGCTTAAGAATTTCTTTAGTATAAGGAATTCATAGGTATCTAGGTAAAGTGTAATTTTTGCATCTTCACCTTACCGGGTAATAGGTATATGTCTTTCATTGACTTGATTATGCCCTGGCGACTGCGAGTATGTCATGCTCACTCAGATGTCTCGCTGATGGTGGCGTGTGTGTTGGATCATCAGCTCCCTTCAAAATGGTTGAGCTGAATGGTGCTAATCCATGTGACATGTTCGTGAACGGGCGCCATCAGTTGGGCCTGGTCATCTCTTAGCTGTCATGGCTTATTTTTAATTTTTGAATGATTTTTTTATTTTGATCTTTTTATTACGGACACTTTTAACATGCACGTCTTTCATCATGAAATCAATTCAATTTCAACATTAAAGATGTAACCAAAGAAAGAGTTTCTTGCCCGTTTTTCTCCATAAGTACCTACTACGCTTTGGAATGGGCAACTAGCTTCATATTTCTGACTAGCCGACTCCTTATCAATTCAAAAGTGCCTTTATAAGGTTTAATTTAAATAAATTCTTTGAGTTTCTGTTCGCATATTTAGACAATTAAACTACGAATGACAAACATGACAAATTTATTTTTCATTATTCAGGTATTGGTTTCACCTAAAAACATCGAAAATATTCTAAAAATAACTCATTAACTAAATAACAAGCACACCCTACACCCAGCTACGAGCGTTGAATTCCCAACTGTTTTTGCGCCCATCCGGGCAGAAACAGAGGCACTGTATCAACTTCTTATCAACCGCAAACACACGAGAACAACTCGCAAGTTTGTATGGAAGTTACACGGCGAAGTTTGCAGGCGTCGGAGCTTCGTATGCACTGTTTCAAGGTCTTTGAAGTCTTTGTGTTGTTGCAAGGTTCGAGAAAACATAGAATACTGGGATGTTTGTATGTTTGTATTGACTGTCTTTTGTTTGATTGAGAAAGTTGTGTTCTCTCGAATAGTAGTGGTATTTCAGACCTACAGACATAATATAATTATTTACATAAAGTTTGTTCCAAGAGGCACAATGAAGGGTTCCGTAGTTGGGATGAATTTATAACAAGAATAAACTTAACATTGTAGTTGAAAAACATGTTCTCCCATACGTTCCAAGCGCAATTTGTTTATTTGTATTTGAATTTTTGATGCTGAATTATGTGTAATGAAAATGAAAAAAAAAACTGAAAAAAAAACAATTTGAACAACGTAAGGTTGTACGCACAATTAAAAGATTTACCAAACTATTTATTTTAAAATATTTAAAAAAAAAAATTAGATCCTCGCCGTAAGCCCACTTATAAATTGAGTGTTTTGATTGTTTGATGACTTAGACCCGAAATTCTAGTATTGAATGACCCGAAATTGAATGTCGCCAACTCGAACGATAAGTGAGGTTGTCGGGCGGTGTGGCTCACTCTGCGTCCAGCGCTCGGCGTGGCAACACGTCGTGTTCGGGTTCGCGACAAGTCAATCATCATCTTGAGGATGCCTCGTTGAGAGGTGAAAAAATCGATTCTCGACGGTCGATTTCTTACAGGTTTTTCTATGACTCTTTAGGAATAGTTAAGTGGAATAGGTTACTAAATATATCTACGTCTATTGCGTTAGAGCAATTTATGGGCTCCAACCAAACGAAGACCTGTATGTATATGTCGTGTATTTAAAAAAAACCGGCCAAATGCTATTCGGACTCACACATGAAGGGTTCCGTACCACCATACAATATTTAGCAAAAAATCGCCGAAAAAAACACATTTATTGTAGGGGACCCCCAAATTATTAAATTTATTTTATTTTTATTATTTGTTGTTATAGCGGCCATAAAAATACAGAATTTATGAAACTGTCTACCTATTACGATTCATGAGATACAGCCCGATGATAGACAGACGGACAGCGGAGGCTTAGTAATAGGGTTCCGTTTGGAACCCTATGGGTACGGAACCCTAAAAACTTCGTTTTGTTACCGCTACGTACTCCTCATATCGGTATTGCAAAATACGTATATGCTAATAACAGACTGCGATGACTCTGATTGCTTATTCTGTTTGCAAAGCGTGGCGGTTATGTAAACCTCCCACACTATGTATTGGGAGGCTAATTCCCAGTAGTGCATGCAAAAATCGTAAGAAAATTTGAATTTCGCGGGCTACCTTGGAGCATCCACCTTAAATAAAAATTATCAGATGATGCAGAAATAATACATTCAAAAACCTATTTTAAAATGGTTGTGAAATATTTAAGTTCAAGAGTCCAAATATCTTAACAAATAAATATAATGTCAAATTAAAGGCCCCACCAAATTAAAAGCTTACTTCTATATATTCATTCTAATTACGGCATAGTACAGTGCCTAGACCAGCGAACTGCATTGTCAAAGCGCTCTAAATTGTTCCTAAATTGGTTGGCCGCAAAATTAACGCCCTCAAAATGCTATCGAATAAGTGATCCGGCGACCACAGTGGTCAATTTTGAGCGGCAACGTGTAGGAATTACGGATAATTCGGCCATCATTGAAATTTGGAAGCCCAGAAGTACTTACGTGTAATTATTTAAGAATAACGCTTAGTGTAGGATCTGATGCGTGAATTCAGCTATCTAATTGCGTAAAACGTTTTCGTAAACGATTCCGACTAATCTGTTTCATTTTGACAGTTCAACAACATTCATTGCGTTATTTACGCGGTTGAGCAGATATTTTTTTTCGAACTTTCGAAGCAATGGATTAGCAATCTGTTTCAAACTGATCCAGATTGTGATAGATCGTTTATTACGCAATTAGGGTGCTGATCGGTCGGTATTTCAGTGCAGGAGAGTTAGATTTAATTTCATTATTTAATTTTGATATTTGCAACTTCTGATTGTTATTTTGATTAAAGCTGTTTTAAAAGTAAAGACTAGATTTTTTTGTAAGTTCAGTATTCAGCCTCGTGCAGACTGGCGAGACACCGGAAATTGTTCTACCGTGAAGTTTTCTTAGAAATTGTATTGTTAGAGTTGCGTCGCGCCTGTCTGCACGAGGCTTGATTCTTATTAATTTATTAGATATAATACACTAGCCAACAGCACACACACACACGTACAATTTTGCCTAACCTGCGGGAATACAGTCGTGATGTTATGAGTTGTCTGTTTTATAATTTATATAGCTAAGGAATTAATTTCAATAAAAAAACCAAAGCGTAGTTTAAAATAATATGTACTTTTACCAAAAAAGGTACCCATTTCAAGAACAAAACCAACATTCCATCAAAAGAAAAAAAATCATTTATTTAACATAAACTAAAAGGCACACAAATAATATAAAGCAGATAAAAATAAAATAAAAAATGACGTAAAAGGTGCAATAGTGCGATCACACACAAATACAACTTGACCTAGAATAACCCTAACATAAAGCTGACACCCCACACGCTCTCAGCTATACTCAGCTAAATCGCTTGCCTAACAGCGTAATAAACGCAGATGCAATTCCGAGCGACATGGCATAAATGAGAATGTTCTTGGCGGAGGCTAAATCCGTGTCAAGCTGTACAAGCGATTCTTATCACTATGACAAAACGAAATGCATTTTTTGACGTAATTTGGCAATGTAGGGCGTTGTGTGTCGTGTGTGAATGTTGGAATGCGCAGTGCGTATTCGGGGATTTTTTTTTTAAAGCTTTATTCGGTTTTTGTTTGGTTTTGACTAAACTACTGTGTTCCTTGTTTTGCGTGTTGTTGTTTCGTAAACATAGTTCAACTGAATTAAATTAATAAGCATACCAAGTCCTCTCTTTAAAATGGCATTAAATACCTACTTTTTCGAACACCAAATACTAAGAGCCTCTTTTTGTAACCGTCAATGAATTAGATCATCATTAGCAGATCAATAAGTTTTAAGAGGACCAATTAAACATTTTTCCATACAAATTATCTAACTAAACAGTTTTCACAGATAATAGTCGCATTATGTGTATGTGGGAATTGCAAAGGCGAAAAGGAGAATTTCAAGAGAATGTAAAACAGTTTCCTATTTCCTTGCAAATATCAAGCGTGGTCAATATTCTTTAATATTTTAACAATAATCATTCGGAAAGCCCATTTATAGTAATCTATGAAGAATTGATAAGAAGGTGAAGTATAATGAAATTATCTAGAAGCTACCGAATAAACTTCTTAAAGCTAATCAGTTTTAAGACCCGGGTAATTCTATGCCTATAGTAACAGTCCGTAAAAAAAGAGAATTAAGTGAGTGACTTTACGAGTGTAGGTGTTAATCAAATAAACGAGAGGTTTCCGACGAGACCTGAAAGAGAAACTGAAAATACATTAGGTAATAGGTTCTATCGCTATATTTCTAGGTCCCAAAATAAATTAGTTAAATAAATTAGGTATGTAACGCAAAATACGAAGATATTATGTTCGGATAAAGCTGATATCAGACGGTTCAATGTTTTATGTCTTTGTGGATATTTTATGTCTTTCATTCGAAGTAAAACATTTGAACACAAAATGAATCAAAAATGAAAAATTAATTTAAAGTGAACCAATCCATCGATGTAGGATTTCGGCCTCTTTCACTCGCACTCCGAATGATCGATAAATGAAATAAGAAGTGCACGTTAATTTCTCTGTAATTTAGTCGCGTAAACATGGAATGAAACAAAAATGAATATTGACTCGAGTGACCATGACTCGACTGAAACGTCTTATCAGCTTTAGTGAGGGATGCTGCTTTATCAAAGATCATTGTAGAGTGTTGGTGCAGGCGCACGCGCAAGTCTTATGAAATTTTATTTTTTTGAGTGATTCTTTTTATATCGCTATTCAAGATAGTATAATATTATCATGTCTTTGAGTAAGCCCTATATCATTCTTCAGATTTGCACCTCAAACTAGGTAAAGTCAAATACCACATAGCATAACTAAAATTATTATCTCAAACTTAATCAAAATAAGGAAATTAAATATCGAAAAAGCGACATTACATAATTGTAATAGTGTGTCATGAATAATAATTCGTAAATAATAACAGTGAGAACTTAAACACGTTTTAGTTTAGTTCAGCCGAGTGCGGGCGTGGGAAAATAAGCAGTTGGCACGATCTCGCGTGACTACTTACCTTGTAATGTAAGTTTTTGTTAGAAACTATTTTTTTTCTGTGGTGAGGTGAGCAGAGTTCTTACAAAACAAGCCGTGTACCCGATGGTATTCCCGTCGGCAAAATACAAACTTTCATCCCCATTTAACCCTTTAAGGATGAAGTTTTAAATATCCTATCCCAAAATTTCAAGCTTCTAAACCGAGGAGTTCACGCTATAATTTGTTGTGAATTCGGCTTCGCCCACGTGATATATTTATAAATTTATTGAATTCTAGGTTCTTATTAATAAGTTTATTATTTTATTCTAATTTTTTTAATAATATTAATGTATTTAATCATGTCTAATTTTATCTAATTTTACCCGATCTTGTTTAATTTCATCAAATTGTGCCTAGTTTTATGTACTTAACTTAATCTAATTTATGAGTATATCTATGTGTAATTAATAATAGATATTGATCGATAACTCGTATGTGTGGTGCCAACTGTAGATATAAGTATATAAAGTGTATAAGTAGGTTTAAATAAATAAAAAATTATAGCTTCTGTTACTCAGTGATAATATAAGCATTCTACTGGTGTTTTTTTTTTTTTTTAACCTGTCCTCCAATTTTTGATTTTATTCATTACAAACATAAATACAAATCTTTTCTCTTTAGTGTAGGAAAATTTTAAATTACTTAGATTTTTTTGTTGATTTACCTTTTGGCCCAAATTGGTAAACGTTACTTTAGAACAAACATGCTTTGGCTTAGATAATGGTTCCGTCTTTTTCTTACAATTGTTGTTTGACAGTTGTGCGACAGTGACGGAAATAATGCTAAGCTAAAGAAACCACGTGAAACCGCGGGGCGCAGCTAGTTTGTAATAAAATTGATTTATAGGCTGTCAATTTATAAAAATCAATTGAATTATGATACTTCCTCAATTCCCTTAATCAAAATGTTAACCAATAAATACTTGATCGAGTGAATTAAATAATTCGGCGAAAATAATACAGATACAGTAAATCACTTGTAAAATAAAATAAATTTTCGTGGAAACGGATGTTTTAATCCCAAAAGCGTATATAAAATTGAACCCTCGCATACTTCAGTAAGATAAAGGCAAGTATTATCAGTAAATTATTTCCTGGTATCTTAAATTCCTTGCTAGGGTTTTAAAGACTACTTTTTTTACAGAAAAAAAAGTTTTTTTTTTTTACAAAATTAAAGCTATACATAATAAGCCTCTTTATAAAGAACCTCTTCCTATTCCAAACCGCTACTTCTTTATTTAAAACTGAGTTCAAAAAGAACATAATTATAACATAACATCACGCCTGTATTCCCGGAAGGGATGGGCAGAGGTGTACCTATAGTACACCCACATTTCGCGATTTATGTTTGAGTCCCATGTAATAGGGCGCGAGCCTATTGCCATCAATCGGGCACAAAATCCAAACTCCGGGCTGCTACTGAGAAATTCCAGATGGAAAAAACCAGGACGTTATGCTCAGCAGTAGCGGTTGCAACCACTAGACCAGCGAGGTAGTCAAAATAGGTCGGTTTAAAATAGAAGAATATCGATTTAAAATTCAGATGCGTCAATCAACCTTATCCGATATCTGCACCACACAACTTTTGGGCACTTTCCCCATTGACAGCGATGCGGATGAATTTTTTGATGCCCAATGAGCTCCTCCCCCTTTTTTAAGTTCCAATAAATACTTGTACATACTATATTTTTTATTTAATTTAATTTAATATAATTTAGATTTATAACAACTAAGTTATTCAACAGAATGTAAAACAGATACATCCCCCCTCCCTCCCCTATTTTATTATTTCCCTCTATACTAACTCCGACGTAAAAATCCTAAACACAACTTGGAAAAATTGCGTTCTAAAAACCGCTGACACACTTTTCATATCGACGGCGACGTCGTCGTAAAAACTCATTTTATACAACAAAAAAATATTCTATTACACATTATGACCGAATGCTTGTTTCGGTCTTTTTCGGCCATTTTCGGCTACGTCGGCCTCATTCCATCATTGACACGTCGTTTCTGATTTCTGCCACGTCAGGCGATTCGATCACAGTCTAGAAATGTACTACCCTAGCTAAGGCTGGAGCCACACAGCTCGAGCTCGGAGATTTAAGCTAAGAGGTTAAGACTTAAGCTTTTTGAAGGGGTAAGCCGTTTATAAGGTTACCTATATCATGATGTAACTCCTTGAATGTGTTCTATGCTTGAAACCCAGTAAAAGGGTTATCCATATCGTATGGGTTTTTAATTAACTGCTTAGAAAAACACTATCGAAAACCCTTTTAATGGGTAACCAAAATGGTCCCTGTTTGTGAGTAGCGTATATGGAACACGTTAGGTACAGATGAGTCATGCAGTATGTTACACGTCATGCACCACGCGTCAGTGTGCCTTATCAATTATTATAGTAAATCTAGCGTTAATTCACAAGGAGCAAGACACCTAGCTCGCAGCGTAACATTAAGCACTAAGCGAGGCACCTATAGTCTGTTCCAAACGTATCTGATTAAAATGTAAACAATTAGATAAGAAAACCTACCTATAACGCCAATTTGTAGTGCCACTTACAAATTGAGTGTTTTGATTACACTATTTAAATTCTAATTTTAAATCACCTTAAGGATGTTCTTCATTCGACAATCATTTGAAATTAATTTTATAATCTCAATTTTTGTCTATGGTTTTTCAATTACAATTGAATAATGTAGTTCAAAAAAAAATTGATGAATAAAGTGATGGTGGTGAGAATGGTGATGGTGAAATGATATAAATTTGAAAACGGAGTTGTTACTAATTCTCTTAAGTCAGTAATTGCGTAAGAATTTAACCTAAACAGAGTGTGTTTATACTTTCACGCGGTACTTTTGAAACAGACCGTATCTGTGTGGCTTCGACTTAAGTCGCTTCGACAATGTTCGTGTCCCCGAAATTTGCCGACGTCATCTTTACCGGATAAAATTTAGTTCGGACATAGGATTAGTAGGTATTATTTCCTTGTTGCTCCGAAAATGATAGGGAAATGGCTACTGTGAGGCTTTCGGTACAATTTTCAGTAGTCAACAGCGTTAATGGGTTGTGTTGAGCTCAAAAGCGTTAGGAGCTTAGTAGTCAAAAGCTTTTGGCTCCACAAAAGCTGATATACTCCCTCTGTGTGTACTCATATTTAGTAGGTAATTATGTAGGTGCATAACCGCCGGGCCTAGTAACATGAAAGCCTATATTACGTCGCATTTTGTCCTGTCTTTTTTTTTTTTAAACAAACGGATCCCTATTACTAAGCCTACGCCGTACGTCTGTCTTGTAGCGGACAATATCTCGCATGCACCGTAATAGGTAGACAGTTGACATTTTGTCTAATTGTGTATTTATATTGCCGCTTTATCAAGAAATATATAATAATAAAAATTAAATAAAAAGTCCCTAATAAGAAACTATATTTTTTTATATATACAGTATTTAAAATAGAATTTGTTACCTATTGTACGGTGGTAAAGGGTTATCCCTTCGTGTGCAAGTCCGACTTACACTAACTTGGCCGATTTTTTCAATTAAATATTCCTTGACAACGCGTTACTTTATCTGCCATAAAAAACCGTCATCCATCAACACTTTACATCGGCATAAAACTTGGCGAATTACCATTTTTAATTCCTTCCTCCTTTTTAATTAATATTTTCCTCTCGATAATTTCACGCCTCAGCTTTAACTCGCCCATCGTTAAAATGGCCGATTCATTTGAACGTCAAATTGACAGTTGATTTGACGAAATTCGTCTGTTTCAGCATTTAAATAACGAAGCGCACATTTTAATTAACAAAGTGCGGAAAAAATAATGAGTTACGCCTTTAGCGCGGTGGTTAAGCGGTTAGATTTCTAAACGAAAAAAATAAGTACATATGCTTGGTATTATTTATATGACATTAACTTAATTATTCCGGGTCTAAAAGTGAGTGCAGTGTGTGTGTGTTTTCATCACACTTCACTTTGTGTTGTCATCTGACATTATGCTGAGTTGAGGCCCTTTTGGCATTATAATCATTGTTTTCTGTTTTTATAGTTTTAAGTTGTATTTGAGTTTGAGTTGAGTTTGAATTTCAGTTTGAGTTGAGTTTGAGTATGAGTTTGAGTTGAGTTTGGGTTTGTGTTTGGGTTGAGTTTGAGTTTGAGTTGAGTCTTTTCAAGGCGAAATGGTTTCCAACGGGCGGTTTTTATGGACGAACTGTGCGAAAAACCATTGCTAATATTAGAAAAAAAAATGAAAACTGTCAGACAGTGGCCTGATGTGTGGATTCACATGAATGGCAATATTTTTTAACTACCATATTTATTTGTATACGGCAAACTCGAAATAATATGTGAGTTAAAAAAGCAAAAATAGTGCAATAAGCAGAATATAATATCACACCGTTTAGTATCGACCTCGTACGTCACTTAGCCTTTGGGCTATTTACTACTTCCTAAGTTCGTAGTTCTACTTCCCCGATCGAAGATCGTAAAAACCGGAAGAATTCGGATCTGGTTCACATTTCGCCCGTGCACTGGCAAACAACGAATTGAGTTCTGGAATTTTTCAGCATTCTTTAGTTTTGTCACGTAACCATGGTTTTGTAGAAAAACAAATGGTTTATAAACAAAAAATTGTGAATTAAAAAAAGAGGAGGTTTTGTCTTCGGACAGGTTTTTTTTTAGATACCTAAGAAACCACCAGAACACCTACATGTTTCGTTTTAAATGATAAATGATTTATTTTCTGTAAATACCTAGGTTTGTACAAAAACTTTTACACGTCAATCATATTTTTTTAAACTAGATGAGGTCGGTGTTTCTATCTGAAGAAAGGCCGAAACTAACTCAGAGGTCTCTGGTCAGTCTATATTATTATCCAGTGTCTGAATGGCGGACAATTTACTGACAAGCTATCACGTATCATATCATGTTACCTTTGATTGATGGTTTACCGAAATAACAACAACGAATCAAATCACAAGACATAAGATTAAATAAAAGACAAAAGAAGAAAGTTATCTGATTATTTTACTTGATTCTAGGAATGTTCAAAAATAACTCTATCATCCCGACTAGCTTTTATTAATAAATATCAAGATGACTATCTAAGGTTACCTTTACCATTTTCATTTCTCAGAATGATTTGGCGTATTTTATTGTTGTATGTTATTATTAGATAAACTGACACTGACAGATAGGCGGGTTATTGGCAAAATGATCACTTGACAGATGGATCGATGAGCACAGTTTGATTTTATTAGATTAAAGAATGATGCTACTCTATCGTTTGGTAAAAGCGGCACACGCCCTACAGCGTTCGTTTAAGGTGCAGGCCACATATAAATGGCATCGGGACCACTGACACCGGCGAGATAACCACGTCCGAGCAACGACATACCGTGTGTCCTAAATAGCGCTTTATTTCCATGCATTTTGTATGAAATTTTAATGAAATTGGAAGCCGCCCGTGCCATGTCCGCGCCCGACGCCATTTATATGTGACCTGCGCTTAAGAGAGCGGTGAACGGTCATAATATAACGACTGTACATATTGACCTATTGACCCCTTGGTTTTATATTAATTATCGTGCCACCAGCGGCCAGCTCCTAAACCGACAAATCAATATCGGGTCGTGCAATGAAATAAAAAACAAAAAACGAACATAGGTTCTCAGTAGTATAAATACGACTAAAGCGGTACGGGTATGAAAACATTTGTCGTATTAATCCGACTGGGACGGTCAATAGGTTAATGTCAAATTACAGAATTTTATGACCTTTATTAAATGACGGAACCACTTTCCTAGAAAACCCAAGTTTTACAACTGTAATCAATTGGGTAGATATTATTGATGATGTTGTTTTTTGCAGGTGTTACATGGAGAAGGTTCAGAAGACTGGACGTTGCAGATCAAGTTCGTGCAGAAGAGGGACAACGGCACCTATGAGTGTCAGGTATGAAAATCTGATATGTCACTGCTAACTATCAAGTTTTGAATAGCTTCAACCTCCAGATAAGTTCGGGTTTTATCTGGATGATAATTTCCTTCAAATTCAATTCCATATTTTATTTTGTTTGGTAGGTAGATAGTGCCTATTTAGATACTGTGAAACAAGCCTTTATATCAATATTTAAACAGAAAAAATCAAGGTTAGCAAAATTCTCTTTAACAGATAAGTATTTTTTCCGTTACGATATTTTCATGTTCATCGATATTATACGAGTATTTATTTGTCAGCATAGAAATATCTAATAAAAACAACTGGATTGCAAGTAACATTGATAAGTTTCCATTTTTAACAATTTTAATTATTACCTCAACTTAAGGCTCGCACGTATTAAAAAATAATGTTTCTTTTTTATTATTCAAAAAGCAAAAAGTGAACGAATAGATTTTTCATATCCATTTGTGACATGTTTCTACTAGCTGCACCCCGCGGTTTCATAAATATGTCTCGATCCCGTGGGATTATCATGATAAAAAGTATCCTATGTCCTAATCCAGCTCATGGTCTACCCTTAAGTCGTTCAGGCGTTTTAGTGTGAAAGCGTAAGAACCAAACCAACTCACTTTTGCATTTACAAAATTAGGATGAACAACTCACAACAACATTATTTTATAATCCAAATAACTTCCAACGATGCACTTCAAATAATAATTTCTCATGGATATTGTCCATTTACGTATATAAAAATAAAACAAAATGTTCTAAACTAGAAGCTAAACTCGTTCACAAAATGGTTGTGGCGAAATTAAATTTAGCAAAAGCAATTTAGAACAGTAATCGTAGGCGCGCCGGCAAAAGTGTCGTTGTTTCGCTAACTAAATAGTAATATCGTAGTAGTTTCGTGTATAAAGGAGAGTTCTGCTGCATTAAATGGAACGACGGGGTAATGCAAATGGAAGCAGGTTTTGATGTTTTCAGAAGGAGGCAACATTTTAAGGTTTTATTCTTGAAACAATGAGCGTTTTATAGGCGTTTTTTCAGCCATCTGGTTGTGGATTATATCATGTAGTTACGTGGACGATTATAGTTGTCAGATTAAATAAAAACTTTTAACAAAAAAAGACAACCGACTTCCAAAAAAAACACTACAAACTGAAAAATAACTTTAATTTCGGAAGTCGGTAGCTTTGGTTTTGAATTTTCCTTTCTTGCTACCGACTTCCGAAATGAAAGTAATTTTTCACTTTGTAGTGTTTTTTTTGGAAGTCGGTTGTTTTTTTTTTATTTAGTCTGAGAACTATAATCGTCCAAGTACCGCACTAAATCATATCAAATCAAAAGTCGTGTATTCAAACTAGGCTAAGAATCAGTACTTTTCGAACGTCAAAATTACATAAGACAGTCCCCCAAAACGCCCGCCCTTCACCACGTCCTAGTGGTTTAGCTGTGTTATGTGTGTGACTTAGTGAGTGTTGCCGCGCAGTTAAAACTCATTCACCTCACCAGTGAGGTGTAGTTTAGTTGTAAATGTGTGCGTGTGAGCGTGTATACACAGGATGAAGGTGTAGTTTTGGCATGCTTCACTGTATTGTTCGCAGTTCGTATTGCTTTTTTATTTAGTCTGAGGTTATTTTAAGTGTATTCTACAGCGCCCTTTCGTAGAATACAAACGTGCTATTTTGTTCATAATTTAAACCCAATTTACATGATGCAAGTTCCTGGTCTGTGGCATGCATGTAACGTATTTTATTGCTTCACCTTATGTTATACTACAAGCAATTAAACCGCATTGTGTAGATATATTAGGCTTAAAAACATAAATGTACACTTGCGTACTTAATGCAAAGCTGTAACTTGCTTTTTCATTCTTTATACCGTTTCGACAACTATGTTAAAAATTCCATGAAATAGGGGCCAGTGACTCTTTATTAATTAACCAGACTCCACGCTGACATAAAATCCAATAATATTTTGCACAACTCGAGGATCAAACCCAGTACTCTATGATAAGCATCCGCGCTTGCAGTTACTAGACATATGAGACAGTCGCGAAACCCAATATTCAATACTATACATCTTTATTGCTTTACCATAATGTGTACTTAGGTGATAACTATACAATTTAGATCATTATGGACCCTCTAGGGCACAGCAAAAGGATAGGAGAGAGGAAGCCCTGTTTCAGGAGATCATGAAGTTGTTATTGTTGGAAACTGGGAACATGTTTTAAGTTACATAAAATAAAAGTCACCCCACAAAGTTCAGTGACTCCAATTATCAATTCAAACAACATACAAAAGGTTTATATTTATTTTCTTTGTAAGACTTCTTATTATAATAACCGTTTCTTTCTGCTTCTTATTTATCAGTCATTTAAAAAGATCTTTCAAATATAATCGTATACAGAAGGAAAAATATATCGAATAACAACCTTCTTTAAAAAAATATTTTTATTAAAAAATAATGACCTCTTTGGAAGTATTTTGTATCTTTACCTTTTTTGTCATGTTCTGGCTTATTTTTACAATGCCTTACAAAGGGTAACTATACTTTTTACATACATTTATTATAACTTTGGACAATTAACGGTTAACATCCTTTCGGTATTTCGATATAAACGTGTTAAAAACTCCGTTATTTCACAATAAGTACAAAGCAATGTAATCTATTTACCATTTACGTTAAAAATATAGTTCTAAAGTGCAGTTATTTCAATAATATTGCATAATAGCTGTCGTTATTTAGCTGTCATTATGTCTAATGCTAAAAGAAATAGAGTATAGATACAAGACACTATTATAAATGAATATAATATTTTCACTGTTTTGCTTCTTCTCATAATTACCGTACCGTTTAACTTCTGTCCCACTATTCAGGAATTAGCACCCTTGTTTTTTTCCAAAGAAATCAGTTTTCCTACGATTTTATACTTCGGTAAATCTTTAACTGTAATATCAAATCAATTCAAAAATATTGAGTTTATATCACATGCCATATTCTTCAATCGTAAATTAATACTTAAATGAATATTTAAACATTATTCGAGCACAAATTAAACCACTCAATACACAATACACACAGCTTCAGCCATCCAAAAGAAGCCATTATCCTTCCTCGTCGCCCAGTACAAAGGCCATTATGAATCAAATTTTCACCTCGCTTACCCAATAAACAATACAGCATCACGATGCAATTTAATAAGTCAACGCCGAATAATTTACGCGCGGAAACAGCCGAATAAATAAAAGTAATAAAAAATTTGAAAATATACTGACTGATTACGATTTTGAACCATGAACACCCATAACATTTTGCACAGAATAAAATTTATAGAAATCGTAAAGTTACCCTGTATACGACGAAATTTTTAATTAACGGCGAAATTAAACGCGCCCTTGTCCACGTTAAAAAAAAATCCAAGCGATATTAAATCACCCTTTGTTATATTTCATGCGCGGCTTCGACTCGAAATGTTCGGAAAAATCAATTAAGATCGACAAAAACGGGTTGAACGGTTTATTTGAATTTTGTTGTATTTGAATTTGAAATCAGATTTTCTTGCATTTTTTTCGCGAAACAGGGTTGATTTTAATAAATCCACGATTTTACGGTTTGCTCACGGCTGGTGCGTCATCGAATCGGGTCGTAAATGTTTGTTGTTGAGTTTTAGCTTCACCCTGAGTAATCCTCGGGGATGTTGTGATAATCACCTCGCTTAGAGGATTAGCTTTAATGGTATGACGCTTTTCATATTTGTCACTGCATTTATAACGCTCATTAAAGGCACTTTGTTTATCGTAACGAGTGATGATGTATTGGTTAGAAACATGCTTTCATTGTTATTTTTACTTTTTACACTATCTTTTACCACATCTGCCTTCCCTTTTTTCTACTATGTTAGATTCAGTTTCCAATCTTTGACAGTCGTTACGGGTCGTCAGAAACCCCAAAATCTGACAACCAGTCTTACCAACGGGTATCGTATTACTCAGTTACTGGGTTGTGGCGGTCAGATAGGCAGTCACTTCATGTAAACTACTGGTATTCAGCAGCATCCGGTAAGATTGGAAGCCGACCCCGACTTAGTTGGGAAAAGGCTAGCCAGATGATGTTGGGTTCGGTTTCCAGTCTGACCAGATGCAGCTGAATACTAGTAATTTTCAGTTTTGAATAATAAAAATACGTGGATTCTATTTACGCATTTTGACATCAAGAAGCTAGCGTAGGAACGTATAAATAATATACTTATCTAGAGGATTATATTTTCCCAGTAAAATCATAAACGGATTACTTTCCAGCTCATCGTGACATCTTTGTAATGAAATTGTCTAGGAAAAACATTAACCCACATCTGGGTGAGTAAAAAGACTCAAAAACATGGCCTTTACTAAGCTACAGTCGTAGGATACTTGTTATGCCAGTAGTACGTTCTCGTGGTATAATTTTTGACCTTTTATATTTTACTAGCTGCCCTAATTACTTATCTGCACTGTACCTACCTACATACCTATCCTAGCCTACCTACCTACCTATGTATACATACCTTTGTACCTACCTAACTAACTAACTACATACCTACATACCTATCTACCTACCTACCCTACCGACAGCAAGTTTTACATATTTTCTCATCACTTAAACCTTCCTTGGACTTCTACAAATATTTCAAAACCATAATAAGCCAAATCGGTCCAGCCGTTCTCGAGTTTTAGCGAGACTAACGAATAGCAAATTTTTATTATACAGGGTGGCCGGAAGGTTGACGTCCAAAATTTTTTCACTTTAGACCAACATTTTCATAACTTTCATCACAGCTACGAAGCTGATTATTTTATGCATACAAGTAGTACTTTATGAAGATTCAGTTGCAAAAAAAATATCTCGTAAAAGTCTTTTTAAATTGGTCAAATCCAAAAATTCTCAAAAATTCAGAAAAAACATCATAACTCGAAAACTATCAAAAATCGCGGAACATACATGGGTGTGATTCGGATACCTCACGATACGAGGGAACTAAATTTTATTTTTGGACGTCAACCTTCCGGCCACGCTGTATAGATAATATTCCCCTTCTTCCCACATTCACTTAACATAAAATTAAATTACATAACCGTTATAGCATACATTTTGCGACCTATAACTAGTGTGAACGCTAACATCATTTAGTTTATGCAACCTATCTAGCTACGCCGTAGCCACGTCGTAGCCTCGTAGCGTCTCGTAGCGCCTCGTAGCAATGTGGTTAAGAGATGACCACGACGATACTATACGAGAGTATGTTATTGGATAGGTATAGATTTTGCTATACATACATTTAGATTTTGCTGCTGTCTGCCTAAGGTTATAAAGTCTAAAATAGCCACACGAAACGAATTCCTTGTAGAAAAATATTGTCAAAAGTGAACAACATGATTTACCGTGTTACCAGAAAATTTACCTTTTGTCAATACTGAACTCTGTGCTCGTAAATAATAATAAACTTTTGGGTCCTATAATAATAATTTTAAAAAAAATTGTCAAAACTATCATTGATATTATGAGATTTATTATTTATTTATACCTTTTGTAATTTCCTATTAATACATCAACGAAATAGGTCATGTAATTTCTCGTACAGTAAATACAGTATTTCCAACAAACAAGCTCTCTGCGCTACAAGACGTATCTGTTACGTAGCCTCGTAGCCTTGTAGCAATTTCGTAGCACATCGTAGCAATAGATAAGGCATTAAGTGCTTCATCTACTCAGCATTATACACGAAAATCAGAGCCTACTTTAATTATTTAGTGAGGAATTTTTTAACTGTTGTTTTATGTTTTTTCACTGAGTAATACCTTGCGGGGCACTAAACGCCCCCAGACGTAATATCAATTTAATTATTAAAATAATAAGATAAAAGAAAACGAACAGATACGAAATAACGAAAAAAGAATTACTTCCAGTTGCCTTCAGACTTTAATTTTAATCCTAGCATTTAACATTAATATTAAAGCAGAAACGTAACTCACCATTGTTACAAAAAATACTCACAACATTAGAAATAAAATTACTTTTATCTTAACTTTCTGCTCCTAACATTAAATTAACAAAAACCTCGGGCAACGTTCATTAATTTTCTCGCCGACACTAATGTTATTTACAACAAGATGTAAGGCTATTGTATCGCAATAATGATGTAGATATCAAAGAAATATAAGAAGAACACAATTTACAATAGTTCATCAGTATGTGGAATCCACGATTCATTCTGCCCAGCCTTTTCTCAACCATGTTGGGGTCGGCTTCCAATCCAACCGGATGCAGCTGAATACTAGTATTTTACATGGAGCGACTGCCTATCTGACCTTCACAACCCAGTAACTGGGTAATACGATACCCCTTGGTAAGACTGGCTGTCAGACTATCGGGCTTCTGACGACTCGTAACGACTGTCAAAGATCCACAAATGACAGCCGGGACCAACGGCTTAACGTGCTTTCCGAAGCACGGAGGAGTCTCGGTATGTAACGATGGCCATCCACGGACCAACCCGGGCAAGCGTAGCTTAACCTGATAGATCGACCCGTGCGGCTGTTATTACTTAACCACGAGCTCCACACACATGTGATCCACGATGTCCCTCAAAATTTAAAATTAATGGGGTACAGGCAATCCCATGATAAGTCATGGAATAAATCAAATCAAAAGTCCTACTGCAATACACTGCTGGAAATGTATGCCTCTATTAAGTAACGACACAACGGCAGCATGTTTTCCTTTCATATTAAATCTGGCCCAGCCGTCTTTTTTATCCGACTTCTAAAAGAGAAAGAACATCGTCTGATCCTTTTTTTTTTCTTCCGATTCCTCGAATACGGCTGGACCGATTTGGAAAACTCTTTTTTTGTTTATAAGGGTACCTCCTAGCTAGATGGTCCCATATTTTCATTGTATCATTTACATAGCAGTTATTCGAATTTGAGTGCGTTAGGTACTATAAATAAAAAGTAAAAAAACAAACTTTTCACAAAAAAAAAACAACTGACTTTGAATAAAAACACTACAAAGCTGCTTAGTGTGTATTAAGTACTTTAATTTCGGAAGTCGGTGGGAAAAAACGCGAATTCGGTTGAAAATACAAAAACAAAGACACCAACTTCCGAAATTAAAGTTATTTTTCACTTTGCAGTGTTTTTTTTTTATGTTGTTTGTTTAATATTTTGTAAAAAACATCGCGTTTTTTGTATTTAAGTCATAACATAACAACCCATCTCTAAAATTGCGAAAAAACAACGATGTTTTCACGAAACAGCAAAATTTTAAATTACATTTAAGAATTTGTCATATATTAAAAGCTGTTTATATTCATGAGTAATTTTAGCTGCAGAAAAAATGCCAATAAATTCATAGTCAAGTCGTATACCTTCTGTCGTACCCCACGCAGTGGGCACTACATTACTGCGTCATGTTCAGTCGCGTCACGTTCCCCCTGATTGTTTTGTAGGCTCCAGAACAACACATTGTTACTTGTAAACTATATTTACACAACCATCCCTTTCACTAAACCAGCAAGCTTTTATTTTGGACGTAAAATGTTTTTGGGCAGAGCTGAGTTAGCATTGTAAGGATTAGTTTAAGGCTTCTTTTTTTTGCTATAAATTAAGTGCTGGTTGGCTAATGTAATACGTACGCGTTATAAAGGTGCAGAATATGGTATAAAACATGTATTTTTTTCCTGTTACATTACGTTAACGTACTGCTGAGCCAATGTCGCTCCCATGCTTTTCTTAGTTTATCTTTTGTCGACTCCAGCCAATCAGCTATGAACGAGTAGTCGTCACGCGAAATATATTAATACGAATTCACCCGTTAGATCAATCTCATTATATCATAATATATATCATAATATTATTTATAATATTTTTATTAATATTTTAATATTTTTATTTGTATTTTTATTATTTTTTCGTTTAAGTATTATTTTTCTTTCTTATTTTAAACATTTTTAAATATTTCTTAAAAAAACATGTAAAAAAACATTTAAAAATATAAAAAATAGTTCTCCGCCGGTGTCGGGAGCAGGGTCCATTATTATTTTTATTTTTATGTTTTTTTTAATTTATTATATTTTTCTTTATATGTTATAATATTGTTCTAGATAATAAATTATCCGCTCTGTAGGAACTTAGTGCAGGGAAAAAATAACTTCTTACATCGATAAGGAAAGAGCGTTGATCTGACGGTCGCCAAGCCATGTAGATCTTCAGTCTACGTTGTCATTCAAATGCGTCATTCATGTTCTTTGGGGTAATTGGGTAACACACTCAAAATGGCCTTTCTTTGTTGACAATGCAACCTGCAAATATTTATTGTGTTTTATACGCTGTCGAGCAGGCGACGTTTTCAAACATATGAAGCAATGGATTAATATCATCATCATCATTGACTTGTCGCGAACCCGAACACAGCGCGTTGCCACGCCGAGCGCTGGACTCAGAGCCAAACAGCAGAGTCTCTACTGCGTCCAGGATGCCTCATTGAGAGGTGAAACACGTGTCAATTTCTTACAGGGTTTTTTATTACCCTTTAGGAACACCTAGTTAAGCGGAATAGGTTACTAAATATATCTACGTCTATTGTATTTCACAATGGGGAACTTCTTGGCGTCTTCTCACTTGATGGTAAGTGATGATCAGGCCGAAGGTGGAAGCGAGTTTCACCCGAAATCCTCAACCACAGAGGAACTGGCTATCTTACCTCTAACTGCAATGCTGTTAACATTGTTGCTATGGCGACAGTTTTAGATAAGATGGCCGGGACTTTACCCAAATATGTTTGAGTCGGCTTCTAGCCGCTGAATACCAGTGCTGGTCAGCACAACGGCAACTGCAATTTCATTCAACAATAAAATTAAAATATGCGTTTTTTTTTTTCAGCTACATTTTGCCCCCACCTTTGCATTGCGGCTGCTGTGCCGTGCAATTAAAACCCGTTCTTAACCTATCTTAAAACCCCAGTGCCACCACAATGCCCTACATATTGAAACAATAATACCATCAAACGCCTATTCAAACCACAGTTTATAGAAGGGACTCCGCTTCGATAAGATCTCGGTAACAATAGTTAGAAATTGAATTCGTATTATATTCGAAGCGGTATCGACGTTATCAACGCTTTGATTGTTTCGCTTTGAAGAATATATTCTGTTCAGGCGTAAAATTATCGATATTGGAGAGATTTTACTCGGGGTAAGGTTCTGGATTTTATCAGACGAAATATGAAGGTTTATTTTGTTTGGAAGTTATTTAGAGTTGATACTGGGAAAAAATAATGGCGATAGGAATAGATAGGCAAGTACATTAAGGTTTCATGGAAAAAATATAACGTAAATTCGAAAGATTTTAAAATATTGAAAATACTCGCTTCGCTCAAAATATATTTTTTGTTTTTTTTTTAATATCTACGGGTACTACTGTGCTTGCCACATTTTAAACAAACATGCTATAAAATAGTGTTTCCGTTTAAACAATCATTAGAATTTCTTTTGTTTACTTCGCGCGTTCTTGATAGGCCCTTTTTTTTGGGTGGGGTATAATCAAACAACTTCTCCCGCTCTGGGCGGAGCGGGAGGGCATGTCAGACTAAATTCAGACTCTTACCGACTAAAACCCACCCGTGTTCCTTCAGTTGCCCGTGTTGCCAGGGGCCACGGTATCCATTTCGGACTTTCCCGTAACCGCGGCAGGCATTGGCCCTAGTGGGCCCCGCCATTGGTGCTGACATCTTTTTGAGGCGTGCGTGGAACACAACGCGCCGTCGACCCGGACCTGGTCCTTATCGGGGGCGAGTTACCCATTGCTCACCGCTCTAGGGACTAGGGTTATTTTCTATCACATCATTCACATCATCATTCAAAATATTCTCCTTATCTCAATTTATTTGGTGTTGGCGCAACACGTCCTTTTCTTCCATACTTCTCTTTTAGTCGTCATCTCGGTATACACTCTTCTAACCATATAACTTTTCACCTGTAAACGATAGATGGACTATTCCACCCATCGTTTCTTTGGTCTTCCGCTACTCTTAAAGCCATCCACATTAATACTCAAAACTTTACTGAAGACATTTTCCTCATTGTTGGTTATATTCTAACACATGGAACATTTTTGTACCAGCTGGCTTGGGACTGGGCTATAGGCACTTTGAGGATTATCAATGCATAAGGCTGGATGGCCAAAAGCAATTCGACTACCATTCCCATACATTTTAAATCCGAGAGAACCGTTGCCTATCCGAAGTGTATTGGCATGGCCTAAGGTCTTGCAGCTTCGAATGTGAGCAGAGGCTGTAGTTTTTTATCACTTCTTTGCGATTAAACATTGATGACAAGGAAGTTTGGCAATAATTCCTTCTGCACATGTGGCTTCCCTGGTAACTCATTAACGGCATAATTATGTAAATGTCTATTAACTGCTCCCAAATTACGATATGTATTTTATTTTACTTTTTTATTTGAACCGTGCACCTAGCTTCTGACGTTTCATAAGTGCCCATGTAGGTTTATGTGAAATAAAAAATATTTTAATTTTGATTTTTTTTTCATTGCATTGCATTGCATTTTGGATGGCGTTTTGGGGACTGTCTTATGTAATTTTGACGTTCGAAAAGTGCTGATGATGATTTGATTTAGATAGATGAAAAATGTATTGGTATTTTACCAGGTCTCCTAGTTAATGCTGCAAGATGGAAAAGTGTGTTTTTTACATTTTGGCAGCTCGACTATCCACCTAATTCATATTCAATTTAGTAGGAATCAGGGGAAGGTCGTAGGGTACCCATCTTGGCCCTTCTTATCCCCTTGTCTTTTCCCAACCACATTTGGGTGGGGTTGGCTCCCAGTCTAACCGGATACAGTTGAATACCAGTACTTTATGGAGCGACTGCCAATCTGACCTCCACAAAAAAGTAACTGGATAAAACGATACCCCCGTGGAAAGACTGGTTGTCAGACTTTCTAGATTACCTATAACGACTGTCAAAGATCTACGAATGACAGCCGGGATCACCGTGGCTTAGCGTGGAGGCACGGAGGGGTCTCGGTATGTCATGGATGGTCACCCATCCACCTAACTTTCATCAATCGAATTGTACGGCTTTTACTATGCCACAATCCCCTCGATTACTATTCTTAAAAGTTAAATGGCTAATTTAATTCAGGTATTTACTCATTTAACTTTGGAACTAGTATTTACCTAATATTTACTAACCCTTATTCTCCTAGTATTGTAAATAGTACTTTAGTAGGTATTATTACAATAAACTTAGTAATAGTGAATTTACAAGCTAGTTACTCTTGTTAGTAGTTAACGCTGGCATACTGACCTAATTCTCTCCGTACACTTTAAACTTAGCGATAGAATGGTAAGCAGGTTAAGGTGTTATGTTGTTCATTGAATTATAATATTTTCATAGTACATGAAGACATGTGACTGCCTCGTTAGCCTAGTGGTTGCAAGCGGTACTGCTGAGCATGACCTCCTGGGTTCAATTCCCAGGTCGATCAAAGTGATATTGGGTTTTTCCATTTGGAATTTCTCAATATTAGCCCGGAGTCTGGATTTGTTCCCGGTTGATGGCAATAGTCTCGCTCCCTGTTACATGGGACATAAACATAACTAACGAAAGGTGAGTGTGCTATGGGTAAACCTCTGCCTAATCCTTCGGGGAAACAAGGCGTGGTTTTATTTATGTTTTCATAGTAAATGGTGCATTTTCCTTGGATGGCTACCTAAAGTGAGAATGAACAGTGAAGAGGGGTTTTAAAAAGTGCACAATCTCACCACAAAACTCTTTTGATATTCCTAGAGCTTTAGTTTCATCTTTCCAGTAAGATATGGTTTGATGGTAAATTTTGCTCGTAAGCTTCATTACGTTTACGAGCAAAATTAACCCTGTAATACTGTAGAATTGCTAGTCGGCTACCCAAACTTAAGGCGCTGACAAGAAGGAGATGTTTTAAATAGGCTTATATAGAAAATAAAAATAAATCTATATAGTTTATGGTAATTGATTACTCAACTTATTTTTTAACTAAATGAATAATTGCTTCATATTTTGCAATAAATTACAAGCATTGTGTCATCGCGCTTTTCTTTATTTTTTATGCAGTCTGACAGTGACCGCGTTTTAGCTCTTGTCAGCATCTTAAAGG
Organism: Eupsilia transversa; assembly: GCA_914767815.1. Classification (NCBI taxonomy): domain Eukaryota; kingdom Metazoa; phylum Arthropoda; class Insecta; order Lepidoptera; family Noctuidae; genus Eupsilia; species Eupsilia transversa. The sequence goes on from OU611889.1 coordinate 3,173,319, forward strand.
AGAAATCAAGCTAGAAAAAACTCAAAAATAATAGGCATGTTTGTGTTGGTTTATTTTCATGAGTACCTAGTCTTAAAGATTATGTTTAGTTTATAACTATATATAAATTTTCCTCTCGAACCTAGTTAACACATAGCTGTACACGATATTAGTCTGTCAATAATAAACCAAGTAAACACACAAAATCCCATGAGCTTCATCTATCCCCAAACATTTCCTTTCAATTCAAATCAGGTGGAAAATTAACCACCCAATAATTTACCCAACGGAATATAGAACAGATCTCCTGAAAGCAATACTCAAATAAACTCAGATTCCTCGAATATATAGGATAAACTCCCTGTCTTCTTATTTCCCTTAAAACAATAAAAATAACAAGATCTGAAAAATCAAGATGGCGCATCTTTTAACAAAACGTACACCGTATGCAGATGGTATCGTCCGCGATTTACATAACGAAAATGATTTTACATCTTACACTTCGGATGGGGGAAAGGGGGGCCAGGGGGGGACAATGGTACGTCCTTGAATGACTGTCTTCAGGATATGGGTTTGTTTTTGTTTATACAGAATAGGCGTTTGTTGAGTGTTACATTGCAATTTCAATTAGAATGCGAGAAGTGGAAGAGAAAATGATTACCTACATTATTTGAAACGACGTTTCAGTCAATTATCATCATTATTAGTCTCTGGTTCTCTTCTGTCTTGTAGGAAACATAAATAGGATCCACACCGCACAATCCAAATTTGGATAGACGATTCTTTCACACGACCCATTTTAGGAAACCCGCAATTCACGTTTTAGCTTGATTATGTTCATTTGAACACACGCTCGATATGGAGCTGCACGTACGGCAGCGTCGTCAGTCTGCAGTGGTAACCTACATTCTGCTCATGAATACTTTATGTTCTTTATAAATGGGTATTAAACGGCGACTTTGTGCATTATGCATATTGCCCGAACGCATGATCCTCACACAACCGTCCATACCGAGCGCGCCAAACGACTGAAGCTCGTTTGAGCATTGTCATCAAACTGACAGCGCTCGGATCGACCGCTTCTAGCGCGTGCTCAACTACGTTTGCTCGTATCGCGCGTCACGTCCACACCAACCGCGCATTTGGATCGCTCTCCTGCTGCGCCCGATCGGAGTGCACTGGATCATCCGGTGTGGACCCATCTCATGACCAACTAGTGGGAGTTTCTTACTATGCAGAAATATCCTTCAGTTTCTATGTATTTCTATATATTTTTCACAATTTCAACCCCCCTTAATAACTAGTGAAATACCAACGTTTTGTATTCTTGAAAACTATGATCGTTTCACTTCGTTGGACAGCGAGACAACACCCAATTTTGTATTTATTATACACCAGCACCCGTTTCAAACAATTTTAGCATGTCAAAAACCAGCTGGCTCGTAAAACAAGCCTTAAAGTTTGCAGATAAGAAAAACAATGGGTATTTAAAATGGCTTCGTCTCCTCCGTATGACAGCATATTCAAGGTACTTCGCTAAGCAGACGAAAAGCCTAATAAATCTCGATGTACGAATATATTTTTTCGGTGAAAGAAGAATTTTCGGGAATATCACCTACCTATTACGTAGTAAGTAGCAATATTTTTGTCAAGCGATATTCTACGTATTATTTTTAGGACCGTCTGCAACAATGACTAAAGACAATTTATTCAAATACAACAAAAATATCTTTCATTCTTTGCTCAATCCTTACTAGTTTTTTGTTCTGTAAATAGCGTCCTTTGTTTATAAAAAAAACAAATTCAGAACACTGAGTTTGTTTTGCCTCGTTGGTCTAGTGTGACAAGGGCTACTGCTGAGCATGAGGTCCTGGGTTCCCAGGTCGGGCAAAGTGTTATTGGGTTTTTCTATCTGGAATTTCTCAGTATCAGCCTGGAGTATGGATCTGTGCCCGGTTGATGGCAGTAGACTCGCCACCTATTACATGGGACTTAAACATAACTGGCGAAATGTGGGTGTAGGTACTATACTTACACCTCTGCCCAACAGGCATGATGTTATTGTTGTATATATATATATAGCTATTTCATTTATATATATTGAGTGCTGCGTACAGATAATGTAATTTTGTAACAGAAAAAAATCAAACTTTCCTGAGATTTTTTCCGGTGTAATATGATTCAAAATAAGGAGATGATTGCAACCTGTAAGTTTGCGGAGGGCTGTCCCTTACATCCTGTATAAGAAAGAAAGAAAAATTGGTTTATTTGTCACAAAAATTCATGCATATAAAAAGATTGGGTAGTCAGAAAAAGTTAACAAAATATAAGATCGCGCAACGCAAACCCGAGTTCGAAAAGTGATTGGTGCCACGGCAGCAGCCGGCGAGCGCTAGTTCCTAGTTGATCGAAGTTACTAGAATATTAAGTCCCCAAAATCCTTTCATACGCTTTACTACACTCTTGCCTGTTTACACCAACACCAGGCGACACCTAAATGAATGGCAAAATAAAGAGCGCTGTTGAATTTTCAAAGGAGATGACCGATAACAGCCTTCCAATACGGGGACATGTGCGGGGTTACCGTTTTTAAACTAAGATTCAAAAATAAAGATCTAATTTATCATGGTTATATTATCCCGACTAAAGCCCAGTTTAAAATATTTGAAAAAACAGTATGTTAATTGCTTCCGCTTTTCTCTCAGATGCACTTCCACATTTTGACGTTCCATTGTATCCACAATCTTTCGATAATAATCTACACATAGTATGGGAACAATAAATTAAAGACTAGCTATTTTCGATCAAATTAATTTTAATGACAAGGAATATATACCTAGGTTTTGTTTATAACTAATTTTACTTATTGATACGCCTACAAGTTAGATTAGGTTTTTATTGACAGGTGTGTGTAAGACCGAACACCATTTTTTAAAAATAATCACTGCGTAAATAGGAGTGTTATTTCTTTGACAATGCATCTGACATTAGTGGCAGATAGCAGACACCGCAGACACCTGTGTAGGGAGGGACCAAAGCGGCAGCAATCTTTTTTCATAAAATTGTTAATTCAATCGATTCAAGTCAAAGCATGAAAAATCGATTCACAAAAATTCGAGATTCAAATACATTTTTGAATTCAATTTCTATTTTACCATTTTGAACTGTGTCTAAAAATAATGTATTTAAAGTCAAGTAAATGTGAAGACTTATTTTGAAATAAACAGTCGTCATTTTATCATTTTTGTCATAAAAGAAGTGATGGATTTACGCACATAAACTGCCCAATATAATTCTTTACTGAAGCAAGATAATTGAGTGAAAAATATGGTTCTACGGTTGAGATTGTTATTTAATAAAAACAACACATCGATTTTAGTGTTTTAAGTTCGAGAAAACATCAATCGATTATTGATCTCAAATCACCATTCACCATTCCTACTTGCACATCCGATCTTGGCGTCACGTTAGGTTTCATTGTTCCCGACCCACGTTTTGTTTACGCGTTCGTTGTGTACTGTGCGATTATTGTGCTCTATTTCTAACGACCATTGCTATTCTTTACGGAGTGACATCTTCGAAACCCGATTACCATAAGTATTAATAAAGGATTCATCTGTCTTTTTCCACGATTCGTTTATATATGATGACGTGCCTAAGCTGTGGCATATCAGTAAAGCAGGTTCAAAGGCATATCAACGCTAACCCCTGCAAGTAAACTTGCCCGATGGTTCAATCAGGTATGTACCTATACTACATTGAAATAATATTATTTAGTAACAAGATAAATATAAAGTCTGACAGCGGTTCGATCACATATGACCCAGCAATACTTAACAAAGCAGCGTTTATTTAGTGGTTTACAAGACTCAAGTCAATGAATACTCAATCTATTCATGGTGGATAGGATAGTGAATATAAGTCAAATACACGCACAAGTCTGTAGTTTCATAAAATTCCATCGAATAGGTATTTTCACAGTTAAATATACAAAATAAAATGATATTTATATTTTTCAGCTGCCATTAGATGCATATATTTGTCACCCCTGTTTCAAGATATGTGATTATAATCAGTCTGTAGGTGGATGACCAATTATCAACATTATAATAGTATTTTAAAATATATATTAAAGTCATTCTATTTTCAGGATGTGGCAACAATCTATGCGTGTCGGGCCTGTTGGACTCTAGCGAATCGTCCGTTACTTCAGGATTCATCAAGGTGCTTACAAGAGAATGTGGCGCCAGCCATGCCGTCTAATTGTTCTTTGTGTAAATTGCCCTTCTTTCCTACATATTTTTTTATATTTATGAATATTAAAATAATTCAGTCTTTCAAATAATAGTTTTATTATTCAGTGTAATCCTTTTATTTTCCGAGCCACTTAGAGCCTAGGTGTAGTGAATAGCTAACTGTAGCTCGTAATTGGGTTGACTCTACCAACGCGAAGTACCAACAATATGTTGCTGCGCTTCGAATGGTGAGTGAAAGAACTGGAAGCCCCAGGGTCTGGAGTGAGAAAAGGGAGGCAACGCATTTGCAATAACGCCAATAACCCTGGTGTTATGGATATCACCGGACGGTGGTGATTGCTTAACATCAGGTGACTCGTATGCTCATTTGCCCCCTTGATAATATTAAAAAAAAACCTAGCGCCTCGAGGGCCTGTCGAATAGTAGAAAATCATTCCTCGATACACACAACGCCTAGCGCCATCTCATATCGAAAAGCAGAGTTATTTTTTCAAAACTTATCTTTATTTTTCTGTTTCCTGACCTTTTAGAGTTTTGAAACTTTTTTATCTGTAAAATATAGAATACAACAATTCTAAAAATAAAACAATATTTGCAACCTAGCGCCTCGATGGCGTGTCGAATAGTAGAAAATTATTCTTAAACTCGATAAACACAACGCCTAGCGCCATCTCATATCGAAAAGCAGAGTTATTTTTTCAAAACTTATTATTATTTTTCTCAGTTTCCTGACCTTTTAGAGTTGTAAAACTTTTTTATCTGTAAAATATAGAATACAACAATTCTAGAAATAAAACAATATTTGCTGCACATTGATTTTGAAACCTAGGCAGGCGCCCCTAGCCCCACTGGTCATGTCCTTTCGCCGCTTAACCGAACGTGTGCTTTTGTTTAGGCATTACATTTAAGTGTTACGTAGTATTAGTGGTGTTAGTGTTGGGCTCGTGACTTAATAAAAACCGCCGCCCGGAGTCGATCTTCAAGGTTAAGCAACGCTTGCTGAGGTCGGTCCTTGGATGGGTAACCAACCTTAACATATATAGAGCCGTTGATCCCGGCTGTCATTTGTAGATATTTGACAGTCGTTATGGCTGATTACCAGATTACAGTCTTACCAAGGGGTATCGTGTTACCCAGTAACTGGGTTGTGTAGGTCAGATTGCCAGTCACTCCATGTAAAAACTTATTCAGCTGCTACCGGTTAGACTGGAAGCTGACCCCAACATATTTGGGAAAAGACGGCAAATGATGATGTAGTTTTAGTAAAAACGAGCACCCCAGCCTCAATCTACCAAAGGGTAAAACCTTTATCACATCGACAAAAAATCACCTTTTAACTTAAACCAGTGATATTATACGTCCTGCCAGGGTTGCGGGAAAGTCCGAAAGAGATACCGTGGCCCCTGGCAACCCAGGCAAGTGAAGGAACACGGGTGGGATTTAGGCAGTAAGATTCTGACACGCCCTTCTGCTCCGCCCGGAGTGGGAGAATTTATTTGATGATTTCACAAACAAAAAAAAATTATTATACTATACGTAAGTTTTTATTATACGTTTATAAACTATTTATGTACTTTTGTACCTATTTTATTCATAACTGCGATTTTATGATATATTACGACATTGCGATTTTCATCTTTGTTCCTCTCAATCAACCTTGATTGACTGGTAGAGAATGCCTAAGGCATTAAATCCGCTCTTTGTACCTTTTTTTTTTGAGTGCGAAAATTTTAAATCAGTGTATACTAAACCGTCTCTTCTTTCAATTCCAGGTGTCTACCCGGACAGGCATCGTGTCCCACTACGTGCGTCTGCAGATAGTGGTGCCAGAAGCCTTCATCCTGGGATCTGGTGAACACCACGTGGATCTGGGCAGCGTTATACATCTTATTTGCATCGTGGAAAAGGTAACTATCTATACCTACTAATATTATGTTTGTAAGTTTGTATGTAAGGTTTGTAGGTATGGGGGTAATCTCCGGAAATACCAGTTGGATTTGTAAATTTCTTTTTGCAATGGGTAGCCCAATTATAAAATTGTACAGACACTACAGAACAGAATAAAAACTCATCTTCCTTTAACATTACGATCTACAAAATCTACAACACAAGAATCCTCAAGCTACTCTAAAATAAAAGAAAGAAAACAAAAAAAAAACAATTATAAACGATCTAAAAAAATACCCGCGCGAATTATAGAGCGGACTAATTGCTTGTTTTACAAAAAAATAATATTTTCATTCAGACCTTTTCTTTTTGAACATTATTTTTCTTAACGAGGGAGCTTAGTCCGGGAAGTGTGTAGGATCGCTCCAGTGTAATTAAGACCAGCGAGGTCGTGTTTGCGGTGGCAATCTATCGATTTACCGCCCCTTAGATAGGTATTTTCGTTTTAAATCGACGTTAAAAGAGGTAGTTGGATCAAGATTTATATTTTTTAGATTCTTGGTTGGTCTCGTCTGATGTAAAAAAATACAGAGTGGCGATTTAGTCACCTACATCATGGGGGTGATTTAACCAGCAACTTATTTATGTATTTATTTATTTAATTCTCTTTATAACACAAATGTATAGAGTCGGATAAATATAAGCTAAAAAATACACATTTTACTAAAACCAATAAGACAAACACTTGGAAAACATTAACGTTGTGATGATGTTGCCAGCTTCTTACGAATGTGCTCGCGGACTATAACTTTAAAGGATAATCGGTTGGTTGCCATCCTGATTTCCAGGGGGAGCGCATTCCACAGAAACATATATTTAACGAAGATGGGAGAGTGAATAAAGTCAATGCATTGAAGAAGACCATTAAATGTGATGAACGTACATTTCTATTGTGGTTGTCGCAAATGTAGTGAAAGTTTCTACAGTTAATAACCGCCTCTGAAGTCTAGTGGTTAGACCACCTGTCTCTGACCCAGAGGTCCCGGGTTCGATTCCCAGTGAGGGCAAAATTTTCTTCACGGTTTAATTGGTGGTAAGGCTCGTTCTAAGTCCGCCTGGCTAGCTACCACCATCTTATCTAAGTTTCGCCATAACAACAATGCTAGCAGCATTGTTGTGTTTCGACAGTTAGAGGTAAGATACCCAGTTCCTTTGTGGAAGCTCGCTTCCACCTTCGGCCTGATTATCACTTACCATCCTTTGAGATTCAGGCCAAGAGCTTCCTCATTGTGGTAAAAAAAAAGTTTCTGTGTTTCTAATTTTCTACTGTCTGTATTATTATGAGAATTACGTCTAATACGGTGGACTGCCCAGAGTAAGCCGGAAGTAGTTAAAGTTTAATTACTCGTGGAGCCTCTTTTATACTGTAAAAAGGTTATGTTCCATAATTTTAGCAGGATGTGGCTAAAATGTGAAATTGAAATTACAGAATAACACAATCTCACAGTGGTTTTTAGGGTTCCGTACCCGAAGGGTGCCAAACGGAAGCCTATTACTAAGCCTCAGCAGTCCGTCCGTCTGTCAGCGGACTGTATCTCATAAACAGTAATAGGTGGATGGTTGAAATTTTCACAGATTGTGTATTTCTATTGCCGCTATCCTAACAAATCAATGTCATCAATAAAATTAAGTTAAAAACTAACTAAAGGGGGACCCCCTTTAGTTATTTTTTTTTAATGTCTAAATAGTGTTAAAATAATGTTGTACGTTGGTACGGATCCTTTCGTGTACGAGTCGGACTCGCACTTGGCCGGTTTTTCTAGTATAGTTGACCTCGCAATGGCTATACCACTTTAATTAACAATTCCCTGTAAATGTAAACTTCTATAACTGCACAATATTGCTTTGTAAAGTACTTATTATATTATTTTAATTATTGTGAATGTGAGGACTATGTGGATCTTTTTTTTTGTTTCCTTTTATTTCTCAGTTAATGTTGATGATTGTCTGGTAGTTTGAGTATTTTATGCGGCTTACCCAAATATCCTTTCTTTGGTATTTTTCGTCGAGTCGCTGAACTCCTTAAGTTTTGAGTTGAGCTCCATGGTTACTGACAAATGCTTGCACTGACTGGACAGGCCCTCTAATTTGAGTGGTTCTGTCCACAAAAGACCATTTCAGACACTAATTAATCTACATGGTCTCCATATGGCCTGACCAAGATTATGTCTGGACTTTAAAAGAGAGTGCGACCTCTGAGTTTGTTTCGGCCTTTCTTCTCAGAGTAGTCAGATAGGAAACGCCGTCCTCATCTAGCTTATTTTTATTATTTTTTAATATGACGTGTAAAAGTGATTCCGGTATCCTTTTTACAGAATACATGATTTCATTTCATTACTATAGCTGTACTAGGATCTCACAGCGCGTGGCCACAATCGAAACTAACGCTGCCATCTTGATTTTTCAATACATTTCATAAATGTTTGCCATCAGCTCCTGCCAAAAGATCCTGCAAGGACTGTAGCTGTCACATAAACTAAAGTCAGAATTTTAATTCGATTCCAGATTTGACATTAGCTACTGTCATTTTGTGAAATAATGATACCACAGATATATTATGTTAATTGACAATATCACAGACACATTTATAATAAATGTTACAGAAAGTGACAGCGATAGCGATAGCAATGACGGCGACAATTTATAAAATAAATTATTACCATAATACATCTATCTGTTTTATTTGTCATGTGCCTTCATGATCACATTTTTTTATTTATTTCACACACAATTATAAAAGAAAAGTCTCAGATCGTTAATTAATCGTCAAAACTAAATTATCGGTTCAGAAATATTTAATTTCCTGATATACTTAGTTTACGAGAGTAAAATTATAAACGAGAAGAATCGATCCGGAAAATTAAATATTCCATTTCCATATCGAATAATTTCGCAACGTCACTATTTAGTACTTGTCATAACGTTGCAACACTGAAATTGTCAAATATGGAATCGAATTAAGGCCGCGTTCCGAGTTACAATGTAATCGATTTGAGCGTGCTAACACCCGTTCCGAATAAGCGTTAGCGCGATAACGCCGACCCATGAAACGTCGTAGATGACGTCATGACATGCGCCATCTGCGATAACGCCGACCATGCCTTTTACTAATATCACCGTGAGTTCTGTCAAAAATGACAGTTGACTGAACTGTCATTTTTGGCAGCGCTGTAGTTTTGAGTCGCATATATCTATAAACTAACGTGGCTTTTTCTAAATATTGTGCTTCTGGCTACCGTCGCCACTTAACCAAAGAAGAAAAAGACATTTCAGATGTTTATACAAAGACTTTAAGTAATGTTATAAGTTTTGACGTTGAGCAAGCACTGTAGGCGCGTTCACGAGCGTTCCGAATTGATGACAGACCTCAGTTCTCACAATCGTAATATCTAAATCGGAACGCAAAATATTGATGTCAGCGCTGTGAGCGATTATGGCCTAACTCGGAACGCGGCCTAAAATTCCGAGTATAGACCGAGAATTTTTTGATGTACAAGTGACGTTTAACGCATTCTAAGAGACTGGACCAGACCACAGAGTACTTTTTATATATAGACAAATCTACACAGAGTACTTTTTATATATAGACACATCTACACAGAGTACCTTTTATATTTATAGACACTGCACAGAGTACTTTTTATATAACACATCTGCCTAGCCTTTTCCAAACTGTGTTGGAGTCGATTTCCAGACAACGGTATGGATCTCAATACCAGTATTTTACATGGAGCGACTGCCTATCTGACCTCCACAACCCAGTTACTCTGTAATACGATACCCCTTGGTAACACTGGTTATCACAGTTTCGGGCTTCTGACGACTCGTAACGACCGTCAAAGATCGAGTGACACACGGGACTAACAGCTTACTCTTTCTGAGGCACGGAGGGGTCTCGGTATGTAAAGATGGTCACCCATCCACGGACTGACAGCGGCAACTGGCAACTGCAGCTTAAGATCGACCGACCCGTGCGGCTGTTATTACCAAGCTACGAGCCCCTCTGTAACTGAACATTAAACAAGACACAATTGTTATAACATTTATGGTTCTTTCTTATTAATCTTAAGGCAGTAGGTAATGCAATAATAATGAGGTCAACTATACATAAATTCAAAGACGAAACACTCCATCATTTACCTAAGCTCTCCATAACGCTACGATGCGTTTTCAATAGATTAGTAGCCCGGTAAGCGTGAACATTAATCGCTTAATTCAAGCTGAATGCAGTAATTAATGCTTTGCTCCTAATTGTACCTTTGCTTACCAAGTTGGAAATCATAGGCAATAATGATGGCGGAGTTTCGTATCGATTTTAACATATTGTAGATGAAGGTAATTTAAGCGTCTCGTTTGTGATTCAATTTTATAGTTTAGTGCTTGTGGAGTTAACATGTTTATAGCGCATGCGGTGCTAACCTGTAAGAAATTGTTACACTAACTAGCCTTTGTTTAAGCCTTTGTTTTTTTTACTTCAACTTTAACAGGGTGAACAATTGTTGGTTGGCCAAAAAAGGAACTAAATAAATAAAAATTTGTATTGGAATTATTTACGCAGCTGACTGACTCCTTCATTGGTCTAGTCGTCATGTCATGGCTGCAAATTATGTAATAAATGTATGTTTAAATTTCTCAGTAATCTTTGCTAAACAAAAATTCACCCGCCAACCTGTGTATGAAACTTTTGCAATAATTTGTAAGCGCACGAGGTACCTACCATTTTTTTTATAAGTGGTACACACGGCTACACATCAAGCTATACATTTCCAGTATAAGCTGACCTCGCATTGTACGGAAATCCTATACAATGCGAGATCAGCATTAACTGGAAATGTATAGCTTGATGTGTAGCCGTGTGTACCAGTACGTAACTACACATTTTTGTAGTATACTTCGTCAATTTCTGAGCAATACACCCATGGTCCTGACGCTCATTGTGATCCAGGGTTTAATCCTTGGTTCGGGCATAATGTAGTTTGGGTTCTCAGGGCCGAAACTGCGTTAAGCGGACGCCCGCGCGGTTCTATACAAAAGTGCTCCGCGCGGGTCACCCGCAGCATCAGTTTTGTATAGAACCGCGCGGGCGTCCGCTTAACGCAGTTTCGGCCCTCAGTCGTAGCCTGTAGTCTGGATTTGCCCTCTTGATGACCTATGCCCTATTAAGATATACTATAAAATACCTGGCCTGACCTTACCCTTCTGGGAATTCTAACCCTACTTGAATTCAATGACTTCATAGCTTCGTCTGGTAGGAGCAAATCTCAACAACACTCACTTTGCTTTCAGGTTGTGTAGGTACAGTAACGAGCGTATTTGCCTTACAGTTAGCCCACGCACGGGTGATTTTTTCTGGCACACTGCATTTTCATTTCTCGGTATAGAGCGAGCTTAAGAATCCAGAGCGCATCCCACGCGTCAAAAAACACACTATTGTATTTTCAAGTCTCGGCGCTAACCAGTGCATTAAAAATCCAGTGCGCTATTAAAAATAGTTTTTCTCGTGAAATAATAAATTACAACTTAGAGCAAAGACCTATTTCATAATACTGAATACCTTGTTCTTAACACCACAAAATATGTATCTATCAATAATTTAGGAGAAAATTGCTTTTGCATCTTGTGTAAATGTTGGGGTATTTATGTTCGCATGGTCTGTACATATTTACAATGTTTACAACCGAAGTGACGGGTTATACGAGGTCCCGTCGTACTCGTAAAAATCGGTCGGGTTTATTTACATACATACGAATGGTTGATAGGGCGCCCTATTTGTGGCGTTTACGAACGCTTTTCTTTGGTAAATCGATGAGTTTTTGTGTTTATTTGACCTCGAAGTTAATGAGGTTATGTTGACATCATGAGCTGGTAAAGGTTAATTGTTGAACTTTTATTTTTATTTTTAAAACCTTTGACATTTGTAGCATTCTGAATTTGTTACGGACGGCAATCCGACTCGACCGGAGAGGGATCAGGCGCAGGGCCAACGGCTTGACGTGCTTTCCGAGGCACGGTGGTATCACATCGCCGACTTTCAAACTTCGGGCTGTTCCTAAGAAATTCCTAATGGAAAAACCCAATAACACTTTGTCCAACCCGGGAATCAAAACGAGGGCCACGCTCGGCAGTCGCACTTAGAACCACGAGCCGAAAGGGGTAGTCTGAATGCAATAGATAGAGAAATGAACAGACTTTTAATGTACCTACTACCACATTTGACTGAAGGCACGATTGGCGCAGTGGTTAAACGATTGCTGCGCTACGTGTCGCGGGTTCGATTCCCGCACGGTACAAATATTTGTATGACCTACAAGTAGTTGTTCCGGGATGGCTATTTGTGTATGTGAGTTTAAATGTTTGTAAAAAAAAACATTGCTGGAGTCATTTCTAAAGTTGCACATTTAGTTGAACATGTACCAATGAGTTCCCTTTCTGTCTCAAGACTTCAAAGTACCTAATCATTGCTACAATTCACATTATTAATTACTACTTTTCTCGCTTCCAGAGCCCAACACCCCCACAATACGTGTTCTGGTACCACAACGACCGAATGATCAACTACGACGCGACGCGGGGCGGCATCACCGTAGAGACGGAGCCCGGGGCTCGCACGCAGTCCCGCCTCACAGTCCGCGGGGCTACCCTGAAGGACTCCGGGAACTACACCTGCAGCGCCAGCAACACGGAGCCTGCTTCCATACATGTCTTCGTTTCTGAAGGCAGTAAGTATTTTTTATTATCTACGTTTTAAATAGGAAAGCGATCCCTAACTTCTTTGGATCAAATATTGTTTGTGTGTTTGACAATAAAATAGACGTAGATATAATATAAATTTAGTAACCTATTCCGCTTAACTATTCTTAAAGAGTCTTAAAAAACCCTGTAAGAAATCGACACGTGTTTCACCTCTCAACGAGGCATCCTCAGGATGACGATTGACTTGTCGCGATCCCGTACACGATGTGTTAACACGCCGAGCGCTGGACGCTGGTGTTTGACGTGTTGTGTCTATCGATTTTTGCCTTACCACCCAGAAATAATGTAGTAATGTAGTACCCATGAGAAGATTCTTCTACACGAAAAAGGCCATAAAAAAATCAAAGAAAGAAAAATTCGTTTATTGGCATTACAGCAGCAAAATACACCATAAAACTATAAAAACAGAAAACATTGATTATAATGCCAAAAGGGCCTCAGCTCAGCATAATGTCAGATGACAACACAAAGTGTACCACCTGACGCTGTTTCACGAGTGCCACACGCTAGAATAATAAACATAGGGAAGTGTGTGTCCGTTTTAATAAATTAAAGGTACTTTAATATAGGATAAATTTAAAACAAAGCTCACACAAAATTATATTAGATAAAATGTTGTGGCATACATGAGTGCGTCTGTTGTTGTGTTATATGAGAAACTAAAAATAGTTAAATGCTTTGAAAACTAAGATAACTGTGGGAAACTTGGGAATTTAGTGCTGATACTTAGGTAGGTACAATGAACTTGGGGCTCGTGGCTAAATACTAACAGCCACACGGTTAAGCTACGCTTGCAGCGGTCGGTTCAAGTCGTTGGTCCCGACTTTCATTCGTAGATTTTTGATAGTCGTTACGGGTCAGAAGGTCGGGGAGAAGCCCAAAAGTCTGACAAGTAAGACACCAAGGGATATCCTGTTACCTGGTAACGGATGATGAGGTCAGATAGGCAGTCGCTCTATGTAAAAGTCTGGTATTCAGCTGCATTCGGTTAGACGGGAAGCCGACCCCAACATAGTTGGGAAAAGGCTAGGTAGATTGTTTGACTTAGGTAAGTACATGAACTTACCTGAGATGATTTTTTCTGGATTTATCTATTAAGGAATTTATTGGGTAACAATAACTTGTATTAATTTACTCGGTAAAAGCGAGTCTCTCATTCACTCAATTTCAAGAGTAAATAATTCTCTCTGCGCTCAACGCTCTCTTGAACGCTAAGCCTGACTGTGATGTGTTCGCGGATAAATGGAAGATCTTGTCAGTATGTCTGGAGTATTGTGAGAAGAGCGTATGACTGTCGATTAGTTGTATGCTTTTGTTACTGGACTTAAATAATCTTTTGTGTCTTTAACTAATGTGATTGGCCTTGGCCGTTTTATGTTAAATAAATAAATTAGTATCAGCTGAATAGTTTATTAGTATCACCAGTGTGTTTCTGAGAGATCCTTAATTAAACTTTAGAAATGAAAACTTTTCTTCTGCTATTCTTATCCTCATGCTATTTTCCTTTCCAGGTAACAAGATGGCGGCCATCCTGCGACGCAACACGAGCGCTATCCACGGCATCACGACCAGCGGCACGTGTCTGTTGCTCCTGACCTCGGTGCTCATGCACTTCGGCCTCCGATGACGTTAGAAAGGGATGGCAAGCTTTGTGGCACTGTATGAGAGAGGACGGATATAGGTTGCGGTGTCGCTCATCCTTTATGTCAAATTCAATTTCGCTAGATATTTTTATTTTGTTGTTTGTTTATAGGGTTTATCTTCAACTACTGGACTTAAAATGCTAAATTTTTTGAAGGAGTGTGTTTGAGGGAGTTACCTTGACGCCTGTTTTTTTTTACTGTCTTCCAGTTCGTTTTTCAAATCTTTTTGGCCCAAAACTTTGCCACATCCACGGCGTCGTCGGTGGCAGCGCAGAGGATACTTTGACTGCATGTTTTTTAATGTGAAGAAAAGGGACAAGTAGATATGTTTCATTTGTATAATGTTAGACTAACATGAAGTTATAGAGTAGATGCCTATGTATCTACTTTACCATTGAAAAACATAAAGCATGAGCAATACACGCTTGGACAAAATGATGATTGTTGTTACTTCCCTACACATGTCACACAATTTTCAACCATTAGGATACTTGTCTTATAATGACTGCTCAAAAAATAAATCGAGGAACCAAAAATTACTTTTTGTAATTTACAGCACATCACATGTTTTTTTTTTAGAAAATAATGACACTGACAGCTCTTAAACGTGGTTTATGTGCTGATCGCGTTCAGTTTTCAAATTGACCAATGAAACTAAATACTTAAACTGCGTTCAACAGCTGTCAGTGTCATTATTGTTGTGGAATACTGACGCTGACAGTTCTTGAATGCGGCTTAAGATGTATTGAACCCGTTCAGTTTCATCGGTGAAATTCGCTCTAAATAATATAGAAGAACGACATTATAAGTCGGGGAGGTATGATTCTGACATCTGAAAGATTAGGTAAAGGCCACGAAATCATTCCCTAAACTATTTATATTTTCAATCAAGCAATGATCAATCATAGAAGTCAAAGATTGTCCTCACATACAGTGCCGACGTAGAAAAATAATGAAATATTTAAAATAAACCAATCATTGAATTGAAACATAAGTTAATTGTAACATTACCTACTTACCTAGTTAAAGTAACAAATATAATGACGTAACTTAGTTACTTATTTAGATTTACTTAGATTGTATTAATTATAAGCACATTATTGTACAGTTAAACCATTTCTTAGTATTAATATTGCGGGATTTTGACGTTTTGGTACTCGAATATCCCAAGGGCTTCATTCAGACAGTTTTATAAAAAGGCAGATTTTTTCTGTAAAGGTGTGTGCACACCTATGATGCTACGTGCAAGCTACGCTTAAAAAAAATCAAGAAAACACGTGCTCCTAGGTGTATTCATACCCTATTATTCAATTATAAAATAATGTTAAGACATGGAAACCAACCTTAAGATTCGAATAATTATAAAGTTAAATAAATTGTTGTTCTCAAAAAATTAAGCTCCAAATTATAAAAGTGTTAAAAATTAAGTGGAAAACATTATGTCATCATTAAAATAATGCTCAAAATTTATAAACAAATTCTGATACTCGTAATGTAAATAATAGTAGTTTGATTAATTGTAAATAATTAAATAACCCGAAAAGTGTTTGATTGACTACACCAAAATTATGGATAATAGGTAATCACCCACTTAATTTGTTGACCAAAAATATAGACTTTCCTAAAATAAGATTTCCTGGTCGAATATTTGTTAACAATATTTATTGTTTGTTTACCTATATACTTTTTACTATTATTTCTAAATTGAACAAAACAGATTTCACAATGAGGTCAATTAAATTATACGTACGAAGTGTAAAAAGCTGAAATCATTATAGAAAATAATATTATTCTGTGCCAGAAATACCTACTATAATATTTAAAGAAAATAAATGTTATAATTTAATAGAATATAATATTTAAAGAAAATAAATTAATGTTAATGTATAAATTGGAGATCCGCCAAATCCCATACAAAAAAACCCCAGGCCCGGCGCAAAAGAAATGTATCTCATATTTTAGAGTAATAATAGTAGAAATATTGTAAAGTATCGCTATTGCCAAATTCGGTGGCTAACTTAGTTTTTTTGCCCGGTGAAGTTTCATAAGCGCTAGATGTAAAAATATCTGTTTTCTGTGTTAACTGTCGGAAATATGTCACTGAATTGACTAATCGGGGCGCCAGCGCCGCCACCGCCTAGCGGCGCTCGACAGAGTCTACATAACATAACGCTCGACTGGGGGTGAGCAGAGTTGGTCGGTTATAATTTTACTCGAACTGCAAACGGTTTTTAACCGACTTCCCAAAAAGGAAGAGGTTATCAATTCGGCTGATTTTTTTTTTTTTTTTTTGTATGTGTGTTTGTTCACAACTCCGTCATTTATGAACCGATTTGGAAAATTATTTTTATATTTTTAAAGGGTATACTTCCCAGGTAGTCTAGTTGTCATCAAGTCAGGATCTGATCATAGGATCTTGGAGATATCGAGGGAACTCTTCAAATATTATAGGCACACCTATAGCGATTTGGGTATTTTTTATAGTAACTCATGCATTTGCTCTTGGAAAGCACCATTTTTCACAGACCGGAACTACTCAATAATAATTATTTTATGGGTTGCGATTCGATTATTTTAATGTTTGCCAATCAATTTATGCTAGTCACAATTCATATTATGAGCTGATGAGCCATGAGGCTATTGTAACTAAGATAAATTACAAACCGACCCACTAAAAAGCGATAAATAAAACTTTTTTACAAAAAAAAAAAACAACCGTCTTCCAAAAAGACACTAAAAAGTGAAAAATAACTTTAATTTCGGAAGTCGGTGTCTTTGGTTTTGTATTTTCCTTTTTTAGTGGGTCGGTACCTCCTAAGTCATTTCTGACACAGATATTTTTACATCTAGCGCTTATGAAACTTCACCGGGCAAAAAAACTATGTTAGCCACCGAATATGGCAATAGCGATACTTTACAATAATTCTACTATTATTACTCTGAAATCTGAGATATATTTCATTTGCGCCGGACCTGGGGCAATTTTGGCGGAACCCCCTTTCAAAGTTGTTATTTATCAAACTATAATTTTATCAAAATTATAAACATCCTCGACCTTATCGATTCATGGATATTATACTTAATAAATAATGGTAAATTCTCAGGAATTAAAATTAAGATAATACTAATTTAGGCAGATTATTGTAACTCCTGACTAGGTAATTAGACATCTGAATTTATTTTATGCAAACATTAAACAAACTGGTCTCTCAATACGTGAAAAGATTTATATACTTTGATATTTCTGTTTGAATTCGAAACTTCATGGCAGACGGACTCGGAAAATAAACAGTAACCAACCGTTTTTTTTTTTTTGTACAATGACCGAATGTAAAAAAATCTATCTGCCCGGCCATTTCCCAACTATGTTGGTGTCGGCTTCCAGTCTAACCGGATGCTGCTGAATACCAGTATTTTAAATGGAGCAACTGCCTGTCTGACCTCCACAACCCAGTAACTGGGTAATACAATACCCTTTGTTTTTTCATCGTTTACGAAAATGTTACGCAATTAGATAGCTGGGTCGGAGTCTATCTAAAGACGTCTTTAAGGCAAGGCGACTCATGTCCTGGTGGAAGATTTTCAGCAGGTGGAACGAATGGGTTGGGTGGGGAAGTAGTATCTCAACCAACTTTAGTTTTTCCTTTTAGACTGTTCGCCAGTGGGGGGCTTTTCAGACTTATCTTATAAGTAGTCAAATATATTCAGATGTCTTCTTACTATAGACAAAATATATAATTTACCATTAGATATGCCATTACCATAAGCCTATGGTAAGACCATAGACAAGAATAGTCATGTATTATACCACAAGTATACTTAAACTAAGATTTGAACGTTTGATTCTAAAAGTTTGTTATTTTTTGTAAATATAACATCACATAATAATTATAACATAGTAAATTAGTCCTACTATTAGTTAATTTGTAAATAAATTCATCAGTGTTACTAAAATCATTTAATGTAAATAATATTTCAGTGATCATGTATGCAATAAATAATAAATTTCCTTGGATTTTGAGTTTTATTTTCCTTTCCTTAAGATATTTATTTCTTTACAGATGCCGAAAATGTATAAACAGGGTTAGTCGATCCAGTATCGTTTCCCAAAAGTTGCGTGAAGCAGGCGCGGATCCAGCCCTCCAAAAAGGTTGTGGTCACAGCCACCAGAAAATCGGCCAAGTGCGAGTCGGAGTACGAACTCCCTCATGATCGTTATAGTGCATTACTACAAAGGAGATGTTTACAAAATATATGGCCTATCGACCTCAATAGACCGTGAAAATTTGACGTCACAAGTCTATTAGGGTTGTGGGTATGCCCAACGTCCCCACAACGGTGGATCCGCGCTTGCCTGAAGACTGGTGTCGTCATCGAGACAAGCATAAGAAATGCTGGCGCGAGGACCTACACTCGATGTTGACTGATTTACTGGAATAAATATTAACAATAAAATACAATTTTGGTAACAACATTTTATTCTTTCTCAATATAATTTCCACACCAACATGATTCCACACTCAAACATTATAAAAACTTTTCTAAATTCAAACCAAGTAACGACTGTCTTTTGTCTTTACAAATCACACGTCACTGTATTTTTAATGATCGCAAATATTAGGCTCCTAGTACAAGTTGGACGAGCGCTCGGCCAACGTGTACTGGGAGCTTTATGCTTTTTCGATCCATATTTTTTTTACAATTTCTAACAACGACACATTATCATCCCAAAAAAAAAAGCTGGTAAGATTTCTATCGTTTCCGTATTGCTTGCTACGAGGTGCTACGACTGCTACGCGGCGTAGGCAGGCAGTAGGAAGCAGTGGACCTTAGCGTTTATGCAGCTGTCCGCTGTCAGCTGTTAATTATATATTAGGTATGTTGAAACTGTTTGTACTTCCGTCACTTGTCCCTTAAGGTTCATTAGAAAACCAGCGTCAGACTGCATTTGTCTGGCATTAATGCTGAAATGAACCTTTTTGGCGCAGCCGTGAGGCACTCACTATTGTTGCATTATTTTCACTTTTTTTATGATTGTTTTTTGTATATGTGTTTCACGAACTGTGTCCAAATAAACATTATTCTTTCTTTCTTTCTTTCTTTCTGTCCCACCGCCGGCGGAAAACGCGAAGCCAGTAGAATTAGGAACTAATATCCGAGTTGGTGAGCATCAAGCAGCGAGTGCGCAACGGCGACGAGCATAATATACTCACTGATATGCGTTATGTACCAAGCCACAGATTACTATAGATGATTCAATCTGGAAAATGATTTAAATAATACCGGCCAAGAGCGAGTCGGACTCCCACACGAAGGGTTCTATACCATATTTTTTTTTTTTTTTTTTTCAGATAAATGAGAATAAAAGGAAAGAAGATTTTTCATCTTAACTATGTTGGGGTCGGCTTCCAGTCTAACCGGATGCAGCTGAATACCAGTATTTTACATGGAGCGACTGCCTATCTGACCTCCACAACCCAGTAACTGAGTAATACCTCTTGGTAAGACTGGTTGTCAGACTTTCGGGCTTCTGACGACCCGTAACGACTGTCAAAGATCCACGAATGACAGCCGGGACCAACGGCTTAACGTGCTTTCCGAGGCACGGAGGAGTCTCCATATCTAAAGATGGTCACCCATCTACGGACCAACACCGGTAAGCTTAGCTTAACCTGATGGTTCGACCCATGCGGCTCTTATTACTTAGCCACGAGCTCCTCAATACTAACTCCAAAACTAACAACAACAAAAAAACTTTTACAATTATTACAACATGGAAGAAAAGCCTGGGTGCCTAACCAGTTAGTATTTTAACCAGTTAATCAACCGGCTAAATTCTTTAATTGACTGACAAAAATGGCTTAGAAATCCTTTTATATATTTTAATCGATTGACAGATTTGTTAAATCCATTAGTTAATTGATGGATAGATTGATTAAATACGTTAATTGATGGACAAAATGGTTAATACCCTAACCTATGGAAAAATCAGTTAAAACCAACAACACATTTACCTAAAAATCCACCGTAATAAATTCTGTAACCGATTAAAAACAAAACATTATTAATTACTTTACTAATATAAATTAAATATCCTTACACCTACTAACGAGCATTTCAGGTAGCCATTAGGTAACAATAAATAGAGACCAACAAAAAATACTAACAGTATCGTTTGTACGCTTTAGGTTATTTTGAAGTAAAAAATGATTTATGAATATTGAATGAAACTGAACTGTCACGCTCGGGTCGGTGACACTGAATCGCGTAAACTCAGCTCCAGCCGTATTCCATTTATATCGTGTGCTCGTAAGCTGCGCACGCCATCTTATTTTTTTTTTCTTTTTCGTTTCGGCGGTACTTCTATGTTTGGGACCACATTGCGGCGTCATCAAGGGCAGGAATGGACATGTGGGATAATCCAGCAGATGTGGCAGTCTGTTCTGGAGCACCAAACTCGCACTGGGTGTTGGATGAATCGATATGCTTAAGGTTAAGGTTAAGCTCGGTACCGCTCGGCTAGTGGATCGGCTTCACTTCGCCTCATCGGCTTCACTTCCCCTCATCGGTGTCACTTCGCCTTATTGCCGTCACTTCGCCTCATCGGCATCACTTGACCTCATCGGCATCATTTCACCTCATCGGCGTCACTACGCCTCATCGGCTCGTCAGCATCCAGGCGTCAACCAAACGTAGGCGTAGGTACCGTATAACCATGGGTACCTGGAATTTATTATTACTTAACATGATAGTTCTCTTTCTAACCAACTTCAAAAAAGGAGGTTCGGTTTAACGTTACGTAAAACAAAAAAAAACTCAGACGTTGTCCTACTTCTGAGAATTTCACTACTCGTATTTCTTAGGATACTAATGAACTGGATACTGGTTTTATGTTATTTTTTACCATGGAAGATAAAGCCTCTAAAATTCTCAACTAAGTTATATACAAAACCAATTTTAGTTTTTTACATACAGCTACAGACTTTAGTTAATTTCTAAATCACAAATAACTATAACTCGCCGTAGATACAGGCAGAGAAAATAATTGTTTATCAAATTGACACACTGTCAAGGTAGTTAATTGATTCAGGCGTGACTTGGCGGAAATCCATGATAAAATACAATAGACGTAGAAATATTTAGTAACCTATTCTGCTTAACTGTTCCTAAAAAGTCATAAAAAACCCTGTGAGAAATCGACGTGTTTCACCTCTTATCGAGGCATACTCAGGATGACGATTCACTTGTCGCGAACCCGAACACGACGTGTTGCCGGGTTATAGCAATTTTATACAAGCATAAGGCGAACGAGGCATTCAATTTGATAAATAATTAGTTTCCCTGGCCTTACATAATATCAACGCTTTTATTTAACTTTACTCTTTGAGGTCACTACACTGGACGAATAAGGTTTAATTTGTCATATGTTTACGCTTACTTTAAATATGAAGTTAAGCAGATATGTACCTTAAGTAGCACTGCTTAAAGCCTCGTGCAATAAATACATAAATAGTTTTTAATAATCAGTTGATTTGATCGAAAATTAACGCAAAAAATCGTTTATAAATTATCAAGCGTCCGTAAACTGTTGTGATTGGTTGATTGAACTATCAACAGCTAATGGGATCACTTGACTTGCGTTTAATTTCTACACGTCGATCATTTTCGTCTCAGAAACCGGCTGTAAGATACAAACATCATTTTCGAAATAAGAACATTTCGATAGCTTGTATACCTCACTTTCTTTATTTGAATTCGGAATCTCAGATAATTTTCAAATTTAGAAACAGCAAACTCAATGACGATCGTTCAAAATTCCAGACCCCACCGAATCTTTAAATTATTATTATTGCCATGCTTTAACTTCGAATGTTTGAGCATTTTGTATATTATTAATGGCATTGCAGCATTGCATTGCAGTCAAGATTTTTTTTTGACCTAAATCTTCACTTAAAAATCAACTTACACTACATAATGCTAAAGTAGATAGTTAATTAAGCGGCAATACGTGTAAACTATCTAAGAATATATATTCAACTTGTCCTATGCAAGTCTAAGCGACTACTCACACTTATTCAGCTCCATTTGCGTTTCGCTGAACGCAATGATGTTTTAGTAAACAGATATGTTATGAGCGCGCAAAAAGTGAAGACTAGAAAAGTACCCAATTGGGAAATATTGCTTTTAGTCTGAGCCACACACGCTTACGAGTGTGCCGCTCGGCGGGGAACACTTTTTTCTGTTGTTTTGTACGTGTATAACATATCTGTTTATTAGAATATCATTGGCTGAACGACTTTGGTCACTCTTATACAGTTCTGCTTCTATCAGTCGCGTACAGCGTCGTAAGAATGATGAAAATGATAATCTCCGCTGAAACGCTTCTATCTACTTCTATCTATTTTTTCACTAGCAATATAAGTTTGTCTTCATCCATCATTTTATTTCGTAAAAATAAAATTAATTACTTTAAAATACCTCCGAACTCTCTCAATCTTTGCGTGCATAATGATTACGTAATAATAAATCAAATCTATGCAGGAACTATGCAGGTCACAAATTGTCATAAAGGAGTAGAGAACCATCTGTGTACAGCGCTCGCATTCAGCGTCGAACGCGGCGGAACAGCGCTGATCTCTATATATGTATAGCACTCGCATGATAATAACACGTTGGTCCTGATTTTATACTTGTATGCCGCGAAGGTTAAATATGACGTGGAAAGCTGAACGGATGCGTACGCGTCTGCATACAATATCGTTGTTTCCTATGGGCATAAGCTGAATAGAGCTGAATAAGTGTGAGTAGTCCCTAATCAACCGACTAATACCTTCATACTCCCACAAGGGTAGGCAGACTATATTAATTTGAACTACAATACTTTAGCTACTATTCTACTTCATCATTTCATAATGACTTGTTTGTGGTTTCCGCGTCTTGATCTTGTTGCTTTATCAGGTTCCAGTAGAATCCTTTCTGTTTCTTTAGTTGGTTGTGGGTTCCCATCTGGAAAAAAGAGGTAGGGTGTTTATTACAGGTAAGGTTGCCTATTAACCGCTTGGTTTTATATCAATTGCCGTGCCCCAGCGCCCAGCTCATAATGGAGTGTGCAGACTGGCGGACGGGACGTCAGAGGATTCTAAAATCAATTGAATTTAATACTTATCCAATCGAAATAAGGTATATATTTTAATGCTCGGTGATCGATGGAAACTACGCCGCAATGCTCCAAGCTCGATTACCGAGCATTGAAATATATACCTTATTTCGATTGGATAAGTAGTAAATTCAATTGATAAATATCTACGACGAATGGTTGTGCAATAAAATAAAAAACAAAACACGAACATAGGTTCTCAGTCGTATTAACCCGACTGGGACTGTCAATAGGTTAAAATGGTGGCACGGCATACGGTCGGTTCGTGGATGGGTGACCATCTATTACATATCGAGACTCCTCCGTGCCTCGGAAAGCACAAGTCATTGGTCCCGGCTGTCATTCGTGTATCTTTGACAGTCGCGTGGTGGCATCTACAACGCCACGTGCGAACTAAGCATCAAAGACCAGACGTCACTCAAATCTTTCATCACGCAATCAGAGTTTACCGCCGATCAACATATATAAGACTTCCCGACATCAATCGTTTGACAGTCGCCCGCCAGAAACGACACCCGTCTGGTCGGAGGAGCCTCTCCTATAGAGGATGAGTGAACTTTACAGAAGCCCGAAACTCTGACAACCAGTCTTACCAAGGGGTATTTATTGTATGTATCTTACCTCCACAATGATTCCCTTATTGAGCACAACTATAAGGTCTGCATTCATGACGGTGGACAGTCGATGTGCGATAACCAACACTGTGCGACCCTTAGCGGCTGTCTCTAATGCAGTCTGAACTACTTTCTCGCTCGCTGAGTCGAGGGCACTGAAAAAGTTAATATAAAAAATAAAATATAGTTATGACTGTCACGAGTTAAATGTTGCGCAGAACCCTAATAAATTGGGATGACGTCACGATTAAAATCTGCAATGCTTTTTCAACTCATTCATTCATATTATAAAGAGGTAAAATTTGTTTGTTTGTCAGTTTGTATGTAGGGGGTTATCTCCGGAACTACCAGCCCGATTTGAAAAATTCTTTTTGCATTGGGTAGCCCAATTCTTGAAGAAGGTTATAGGCTATGTAACATCACGCTACGACCCTTAGGAGCCGAGCAAAACGAAAAAAAAGTCAGAATGAACGATTATCGAAATCGAAGTAATAGCGCGGGCGGGCGATGGCATGCGACGCGGTGGGCCGGGGTCCGAAACTTCTCGCCGACGAAGTCACGGCCAGAAGCTAGTTGATTATAATTTGATATTAATTACAATTTCGAGCTTCGCCAGTCGCTACGAAGGCTATCTCGAAAACTACATTACAATAACAAAAACTGTTTCCACCATGCATACCTGGTAGCCTCATCCAATATAAGAACAGGTGGGTTCTTAATCACTGCTCTAGCGATAGCTATCCTCTGTTTCTGTCCGCCACTGAGTGCCATCCCTCTCTCACCCACGAGTGTGTCGTAACCATCGGGGAAGCCGGCGATGAAGTCGTGAGCATTGGCGGTTTTAGCTGCTCGGTACACCTGGAATTTGTGAAGATAAAGATTAAGGTTATATCACCATAAGTAAACTGTAAAAAAATATAATTATTGCTCTGTAGTCTACTACTTAATTGATTCAGGCGTAACTTGGCGGAAATCCATTATAAAATACAATAGACGTAGATATATTTAGTAGCCTATTCCGCTTAACAATTTTTAAAGAGTCTTAAATCATGTTCGGGTTCGCCACAAGTCAATCGTCATCCTGAGGATGCCTCGTTGAGATGTGAAACTCGTGTCGATTTCTAACGAGGTTTTTTAAGACTCTTAGTCCAGCGTTAAGCGTTCTAGTTAAGCGGGATAGGTTACTAAATATATCTACGTCTCGAATAAATTTTTAATTTTTGACAGTTTCTCCATACGAAACCTGTCCGAAGTAAATCTTATTCCGCGGATAAAATTCATTCCTGTTTGGTCGAATCCGCTTTTAAACAGTTAAAAGAACATTTTTGCCAAAAAAAACAAAGATTTTATTTTCTGTAAATAGGTTTGTACAAACACTTTTACACGTCAATAATATTTTAAGAACTAGATGATGTCGGCGTTTCCTATCTGACTACTCTGAGAAGAAAGGCCGAAACAAACTCAGAGGTCACAGCTTCTTTTAAAGTCCACATATAATATTAATCTTTGATTTTCCCTATTATCGACTATGGGGACGTGTGCTACTTTGACTTGAATGCGGTTTTGCTGGATAAGCTCGACAGACTACTCAACAATTGCATCCGGTTCATATTCAACCTCAGGAAATATGATCATGTGTCGAGCTATAGGTCTGAGCTCAAATGGATGTCCATTCGCCAGAGAAGAAGTTTGCGCGCCTTGACCACGCTTTTCTCTCTTCTCAACTCTCCCACTCCTCCTTCTTATCTTGTGTCTCACTTCCAATATCTATGTTCTTCACACGCTAAGAATCTGCGCTCTTCTAACAATCTTCTCCTACTCTGTCCTTCTCATACTTCTGACTTTGTTCATTCTTCCTTTCATATTCAGTCCATTCTTCTTTGGAATGCGCTTCCTCTTGATATCAGGACGGCCACTAGTCGGTATGCATTTAAGCGGAAATTGCAGAGTTATTTTCAAAACAAATAGAGTAGAGTCATCTCAACACCTCTTTCCCTTGACTTCGTATATATATATATATAAATATATATATTATATTGGTATATATTGTAGTAAATATGTATGTATGTTTATTATAAGTCTAACCCTACCTTTTTCATTTATATAATGTATTTAGATATATTTTTAATAATTATAAATATTATCTTTTTTTTCTCTTTGTTCCTCTGTAACAGAGCACCTGCCATCTAATCTCTTCACCACCCTTGGTTGACTGGTAGAGAATGCCTAAGGCATTAAGTCCGCCTTTGTACCTTTTTTGTGTGTGAAAAGTTTAAATAAATAAATAAATAAATAATCAGATGTGAACACCATGTAGATTAGTATAACAATAATTCTTTTACGAGCGTATTGCGAGTCCCACATTGAGATGTCAAATTGATGCTCTTGATGCTGATGATGCCTAGAGCTCACCTATGATATGATAGCCTTCACAAAGACCTCTATGATACATTACCTCAGCATCGCTGGCCTCCGGGCGTCCATATCGGATATTCTCCTTGACGCTGGTAGCGAACAACACAGGCTCTTGGCTGATGATGCCCAGAGCTCTTCCGCGGAGCCACTTGCCGTCCATCTCTCGGATGTTGATGCCGTCGATTGTGACTTCACCGGAATTTACGTCGTAGAACCTGAAGGTTAAAGGTTAGAAATAAATAGTTGGTGACAAGATGCTAAAATAAAAAAAAAATAAAAAAAAAACCCCCGACACAATTCCAGGTGATGCTGCAGTATCGGTTCAAGGTAACTATGTTCTTCTAATATCATTGAGGTAACAGAATACTAAATTTCGAATCGATCAGACCTGTGGAAGATGCGCACATCCAATCATCAACTAGAAAAGAGCTGATAATCTTAAAACGGCTAAACCGATTTTCTTGAATTGTAGCTAAGAACACTCTCGATCAAGAGACCTTGTCTTGATCGAGAGTGTTCTTAGCTACAATCAAACAAAAAAAAAACGGTTCAGCCGTTTGGGAGCTACGAGGGAACAGACAGATACACACGTTAAACTTATAACACCCCTCTTTTTCCGTCTAGGGTTAAAAAAGGGTTTTTAAGCAGACATTTCACCAGTTATGTATAAATCCCATGTATAGTATGACGGGTAGAATCACCCCCTTGACGTTTGCAGGTGACTAAATTGCCACCATGTATTTTAGTACATACAGAAGTTATTACTTGCAAATCAGGAAAAGTTACCTTTCTAAGAGAACTGCGATTGTGGACTTGCCATTACCAGACGAGCCAACGATTGCCACAGTTTTGCCAGCCGGTATCTTCAGATTGAATTTCTTCAACACGGGCTGTAAAGCCAATAATTAATTATTAAATATATTTTTATTTTTAGTGAATAATGCGAAATAGTTGTTTAGGGGTATGAGGAACAGGGTGTAAAGTTCACTCAACCTCTATAGAAAAGGGAGGATCCTCCGACCAGACGGGTGTTGTGTCTGGCGGGCAATTGCCCAAGGTTTGATTTCGGAAAATCTTATATTGTTAATCCCGCGGTAAACTTAAATAGCGCGATGCAGGATTTTTGACGTCAGGTCTTTGATTCGTAGTTCGCATGTGGCGATGTAGGTAGAAAACTAGCATGACTTTCCGCCTTTATAAATTACGGTACTGATATCGAAGAGTTTTGGTTACTTCTACGACTAAGGTTACCGCTACCTGGGTAACCCAAGAAGAAGAAACATGTTACCATTTTTAGGTTACCGATTACACACACATAGACGATGGGCGCCCTTTGACTAATGCCGACAGCTGGTGTAAGATAAACGTATTTTTTATTTCGGTAACCGGTATTAATACTGGTTGTACGCAATTTAAGGTAACTTTAAAAAATACCAGTAAAAAATATTAATGTTGTAACTGATTATTATTAGTCTATAATGTTCCCACTCCCTCTCACAGAGAGTAGGCCGTTATCCACCACGCGGACCTAGTGCGGGTTGGTAGAAGTCACATGTCTTCCAATTTTTGTTTCTAGGTCATGCCGGTTTGCTCACGATGTTTTCCTTCACCGTTTTGAGAGCATTGGTGATGAAACAATTAACACAAAGTAAAGCGCCTGTCTAGATGATTATCTATCTATCTTCTTTATGATAAAAATGAATTGCTGTTCGTTAGTCTCGCTAAAACTCGAGAACGGCTGGGCCGAATTGGCTAATTTTGGTTTTGAAATATTTGTGGAAGTCCAGGGAAGGTTTAAACGATGAGAAAATTTGGAAAAATTGCTGTAGGTCGGGTAGGTACCAATGTAGGTAGGTATGTAGCTAGGTAGGTAGGTAGGTAGCGTAGGTAGTGTAAGTTGGTAGGTAGTTACATAGGTACGTAGGTATGTAGGTAGGTAGGTAGGGTAGGTAGGCAGTGGGTACCATACCTACCTATCTACCTACCTACCGTAGGTAGATAGGTAGGTATGGTAGGGTAGGTACGCCGTAGATAAGTACTTAGTGCGGGCGTGCAGCTAGTTATGTATAAAATATCCAAAAGCAGTCTCTCACCGCTTCAGGCCTAGTCGGGTATGCGAACGACACATCCTTGAACTCAATGTCACCGTGGAACTCATGGAACTTGATGGCCGTCGTGCCTGATTGGTCCATTACAGGCTGCTTGTTGATGTACTGAAAATAAAATGTTTTGTGATTGAAAATTGAACTTTATGACATTAACATTTAAAGATGTAATTTACCTAGCTCAAATACATCTTTGCATTCAAAACTGAAGCTTACTTCTTCAGTTTTAAGGTTTCGAACATTTGTTGTCAGCGTTGAGACCGTTCAAGACTGAACGTAGAGCGTTCACTAGAAAATACAATAAGTCACAACTCAGTGACGTGTAGCATCCAATAATACATTTTATATGAAACACAAATATGGTCTAAAATTAGTCGTCTACACATGACTTTCATAAACCAAGCAAAACCCAGGTTCGCTGTTTTCTTGTACTCCAAAATGAACCATATTCACATAGCATTATGTCTAACCTCAAACACTCGTCCTCCCGCGCTGATTCCCTTCACTACAGATCCAAACAATAAAGACAGCTGAGCGACTGATCGCTGCACAGTTTGCGCGTTCACTAGGAAAGCCATGACGTCACCGGCTGACATTTGTCCCGAAGACATAAGATGGCCGCCCATAAACATGGTGCCAAGCACCATGCTGTAAAAAAATAAAAAATTTAATGGGGCGGTCTGTTTTTTTTTAATTTTCATTGATTCAGCTTCTTGATTGGTAGTAATTCTTCAATGCCAGTACTATAAAAAAAAAGTTTGTGTTTCTCTAAATCTTTCTTTTCACACATCAAGCGCACATCCAAATCTTTAAAAAAAAAAACTTGGCATAATGATAGCTACCTCCACTCCTCCACATACTCTGTATTAAACTTTTTTGTAGAGGCAGAATACAGGCCGCAGTCTTGCCTAGACTGCATGGAAATAACCACATTATGTTCCATCTATGTAACATTTAAGATACACTTTAGAAGTCTTCTCGAGGGATGTTATCCCTCGCAAACATAAACTCTACTTCTACAGGCTGTTTTAGAAAGGTGAGGTCATATTTAAGGGTGTGGCTGCATGAGACCAATATCGTTATTGAGAAAAAATAATAAACCGTTCGGAGAAGGGTATTGACGTATTGTAAAGAACAACAATTTTTTTTCACGATTATGTTGGTCTAATGGAAAAACTAGTTCAGTTGATGGTCTTTACACTCTTAAATTTGACCACATCTTTCTGATACACCCTGTATGCCACCAAAATCATACATACCCGTTTAAAAACAAGTTAGTACCGGCTTGGAACAGTCCTATTCCCAATCCTAGTTCCATATTCATCTCAGCGGCGGCCTTACACTCTTGCGCAAACAACTGAGCCTCGTTATCTTCGCCTGCGAACGCTCGAACTGTTCGCATGTTTGATATCGCTTCTTCAGCTACTAATGTTGATTTTTCTATCTGGATTTAAAATAAGAATTTTGGAATGGCAACAATTTAAAAACTAAAAAAAAAACAGTTACCTACCTAATTAAAAAGCGGCCAAGTGCGAGTCGGAATCGCACACAAACCCTATTTCTACATTTTTGAAGATAAAAAAAATACACTCTACTCGATGAGTTCTAGACAATGACAACACCCCACATGCAAAGGTTAGTTTTTTTTTTTTCAAAATCAATTTTTTATTGTATGGGGAACTCCTTTAATTTTTAACTTTTATTATACCGGCCACAGAAATACACAATCCGTTAAAATCTATATTAGTATTAATCTAACTACTAATCTATATTAGCCTATTAGTTCATGAGATACAGCCCGCTGACAGACAGACAGACAGACGGACGGACAGCAAAAGCATGGACAACGAGGGGCATATTAATAGGGTTCCGTTGAAAACTGGAAGGCAGGCCTGTACCCTGCAGCGGGACACAACAGGCTCATAATAATAATAATATGTTCCCCCACCACCGTATCTCTACGTTGACGTCGTGGTGGGGCTTGCACGCTCCTGAACTCTAGGTCTGTGCCGGTAGAGTTTACTCTGCCGAAACAGGCGTAGGGTGAGGAGCCTGACAAAGAGAGATACAGAAACCCACAGGGCAGCATGTGGCGAGATGTGGGGTAGTAGCGACCCCACGGGGTTAGTCTTGTTGCTCACCTCTGGCTTGCCTTTATTGGCCGGCTGGAGTCAATACTGACGAGGAACGGGGCTTGAGTGGAGATTCGCAAGGGCAAACGTGCTCGGAGGAAGGAAGTATTCCATTAAGATTGTCGTACTGAGGACCTCAGAAACTGAACAAATTACATTTTAGAAGTAACCAACTCACCTGCGTCTGCGCCTCCCTAGATAACTTCCTCAGCAGTGAACCAATGAACGTGCCGCCAATGACAACTGACGGTATACATAATAGTGTGAGGGCGGTCAGTTGTGGAGATATGACTAGAAGACTAACTGACGAACCGACTACCTGGAAATATAAATAGCATATTATTTTAAACCATTGAATATTTGCCTCCAAATATCTTAAACCATTGAATATTTGCCTCCAAATATCTTAATGTATTGAATATTTGCCTCCAAATATCTTAAACCATTGAATATTGGCCTCCAAATATCTTAATCCATTGAATATTTGCCTCCAAATATCTTAAACTATTGAATATTTGCTTCCAAATGTCTAAATGCTAAATAACTTTTGGTATTGAAAATTAATTTATATCAACGGAATTTTTATGTTGCTCTTGAACATAATACGTCGATTTTTAGAATTACTGAAGTAAAAGTAAATAAAAATTACCTGCGTAGTAGCCCTCATTCCACCAGAAATTGTCTGTTTAAAGGAACTCTTGAAATCCTGTACATCGACTGTGAGCCTGAAATAACAAGTAACGCATATGAATCCAAAAAATTGTGTATTTCAACGAAATTAAATTAAACCACTTAATGGAATAGATATGTAGAAAATATGAGTCGCTAGTTTTAAGCTCTGGCCACATTGAAGCGTATCCTGCGCGGAACACGGGTCGTGAGTCGTGACTGCGCGCTTGTATTAAGAGCCCACGCTACCTCAGGTTTTTATCTCCCTCGCACCATACTACTCGCGGTCTGAGTGCGAGCGCTGTAATGCTGCAGTAGTTTCGATATAACGGCGGATCTTGCTAGCTATTTGACGTCCAGTAGGCCCTTGATCATAAGGAACTCACGCGACCATTCGCACCAGATTGGCCACGTCCATATAAGTAAGTTCGCCACACAACTGACATGAGCGAACTTCCCGAATCCCCCGCTGAATTCACTTCAGTTTGGTTGGAGCTTTATTATGAAACTAGTGTTAACAAGAATTATCTCCCTACCTATTGACAAGCTCCCCAGTTCTCTCCTGGTCGAAGAAAGCCATGTCCTGCTGCATAATGGATGTGAACAATTCCTGCTTCATCTGAGCGGCCACCTTCTCACCCACTTGTGACAGCAGATGGATATAAATGAATGTGAACATAGCCTGAAAATAAATAAAGATAGTTTTAAACAGTAACAGGCACTACGGTGTGCTTCATCCCAAAGTAAAACCAACAAATGTCATATGATCATGTTTATTTTTTGCTTTTTCCTATAGCTGTGAACAGCTATAGGAAAAAAATAACTGAGATGTTTAGTCTACCAAGGCACAGAATAAATAAGTAACAGTATTATGTCTTCATAGAAAATGGCCGAAACGACGCGCTTCGCAATGTCAGTGTATATCAGTACGCAACAGTCTCTAGTTGCGACAGTTACACAAGGACAATCTACCGAGCGGCCGTAGGTCACTATCGAGACATAATACTGTTACTTTATTATACTGTGATCAAGTAATGCACACCTGTGATAACAATTTGTCATAAATATTTGACAGCGTGCGAAAACCACCCTTACTAACAAGTAACCACTGGTGGGATTGACTGTACTTACTGAGATGTTGATGTTGATTTTGCAATGTGAAAAAAATAAAAAAGCCATATTTTTTTAGTAGAAGACTAAAATAAAACTAAATGACTAAAAGTATTAGCAAAAAAGTAAAAATTGCCTGTGTTGGAAGGAAATAAGATATTGCTTTGAATCCAAAGTAGGAAAGGAGCTGGTACTTAGGTTTCATAAATTGTGTTTTAAACCTAAACCAGTCCTGTCAAGATGTAAAGTTACTGAACATTAACTTAAGGATGATTCCACCAAACGGCTCGCGTCGCATCGGATGGGAAAATATACGAACGGATGCGGCGATAGCCGATCGTGTCCGGCAGCAATAATACAATCAGCTCCGTACTGTCGCTTGCTAACGTATCCGTTTCTGCGCCTAATCAAATAGTTTCATTCCTACCGTGTTGCAGCCGAAAGGATCCGATCGGATAAGACAACAGGCGAACAGAGCCGATCGCGCGTCGCAGAATACTTTCGGCTACGATCGCGCGTCGCAGATGACGCCTACGGTCAAGCTGCTGTGTGCAGCTTGGTGATATACTTTAAATACTGTGTACACAATTTAATATCATTTAAAGCTTGTAAAATCCGTTCCATTCCGATGCGATACGAGCCGTTTGGTGGAGATCATCCTTTAGTCTATCAACTAATCTGCTCAACATTATTTAATTTAATAATAATTCACCTGTCCCAGATACAATCCGATGAGTTTGAGCGCAGGCAGTCTGATCTGCTCCAGGAAGTCAGCAGAAGGATTCTGTCTCTGGTTTGCGAGTACGTTCACCACTTCTCCCAACAGCACTGGGATGTACACGTTCAGAAATGCTACTACTAATGCAGACTGGAATGGATGGATGATACATAATTATTTAGAATAATAAGTTTTTTTTTTGTCTTACCATTTTTTAATTAAAAAAATATTGGGGATCTTTATTTATGAACACTTAATCTCTATATTTAGTCATTAAAGTCGCCTTTAGCGTTTGTCTGTTTGACTGCGCTGTTCTTCTAAACTATGCAATCGATTTTGATGTGCTTTCACCATCATTTAGAGATTTTAATCTGAAAGTTATATAAAACTTATATAAAAAAGTAAATTATTATTTATTATACAACTAACTATTTACACTAGGTACCTACCAAATTACATGATGAACTAACTATACAGATTAATACAAAAACAAAAGGCCAATTAGGCGTCCAAGTTCTCTTCCACATTGGAAAATTACAAGATAAAACTAGCAGCGGCCAATAGAATGTAAATATATAAAAAAACGGCGTGTGTGGATGACCGTATGAACTTACGTTCAAACAAGGCAAAAGGAGTATGTATGGATAGTAGCAGGTTGCATTCTGTAGTTTCTGCCTACCCCATGGGAAGGTGTGAGTTTATGTATGTATGTTTATAGTGCTAGGTGCTAGGGATGGATGGGAAAATGAACTTAAGATTAGCCAGTTAAACTTATATGTGTATGTTTTCGAGGAAAGGCTAATATTAATTTCCTTCATCTTTAGCCGTAATGCCTTGAAAAAAAAATGTGTTTTCAGAAAATTTTACTCTGTTAAGCCTAGTACCTACTTTTTGTTAGGTAACTGCTCTGAACCTGAACTTCTGCACAATGGTCGTGAACAGAATACCGTCTTCACATGTAAATAAATTGCACCCATGCGATTCTGCATCAACCCGGGTGGGTATCAACCCGGCGGGTATTAAAATAATTAATTTGCTAGGCAAGGTCAAATTCATTCCTCAAAGACTGACATAAAAAATAAATATTCCGGTAATTACTAGGATTACATATACTAAAAAGAACTCACCGCAATAGCAGCAGCTAACAGCCACTTATGAGGTTGAAGATAAGAAATAAACTTTTCCCAATCAAATTTAGCAGTATCTTCTTCTACATTCGGCCTTCTCTGCATTACTCTAGAGTGAGCCACAAGGGCCTTGCAGTACGCTGGCCCATTGCTCAACAAATAACGAGCCCCCAGCGCTAAACTAACCCCTGTACATAACTTCCATGGGCTACAAAGCAATAATAACCCAGGCTTTGCATTTTTCTCTGACGATGTTTTGACTTCAGAAAAATATCGTTTTACGACATTTGATGGTTTAGTTTTCATTAGGTTTGTAAAGTATACATTGCTTTTCGTTGTCAGTAACCTGTAAGAAAAGTTTTATGTAAGTGTGCCTGTGTAATTTCATGTTTATTTATCAAAGTAAGCTGTGACTTATTTACTAATATTTACCTCTGTCTCACAAGCTGACAAGAGTTCATTTGCATTAAATGCCACATTTTTATAAAATTATGCTTACTACCCTATATAATAATTACTTATATACACATTCTTTTAGTCTTAATTATCAAGATTATGCAGATTATTTCCTGAAAATTGATTTGATAACCTCAATCTTCATTCCATAGTCCAATGTCACTGTCTTGTGTCTACTGTCAAAGTCAAAAACTCAAAACGATAGCGTAGTAATCACATTAAGTTTAGAAACGTACTAACCAATTATTAAGAGTTAACCAACTAAGTTAAGACAAAAAAGTCTAAGAAGTACCGTGATAATATTACTTAGAAGAAAAAAATGTTTTCACCAACTCAAAATTCATGAACACAGTGCTTATTTATAAATCACAGTAGAAAGGTAGTAATATACCTAATTTCTGAACGAGTCTTATTTGTTCCATTTCACGGGATACGCATCCAATACTTTTACTTTTTCAAAGAATCAAATTGTTTCATCCTAATGGCCGATAGATGGCGTTGACGGATTTTATTTAACTTTGTAGAGGTACAGTGGCCAGCACATCAAGCTACCCAAAACTGTCAAACTTTCTCAATCAAACTTGAACCTAATGCTTTAGCGATAAAGTTTAAAATCTACTAAATAAATTTGACAGATTTTAGTAGCTTGATGTGCTGGCCACTGTACTTTGGTCTTCGATTAGAGTGTGATGAACAAGGTAGGCAGGCACATTAGTAAGCAATGCCAAGCAGACTCCTGTTTTTGTCTATTAGGTAGGTAGGTACCTACAATTTCAGTACTTAGACATGCAGTTTGTTTCTACAGATGGGTACAAAGAGTATAATAATAATATGGGAGGGTACCTACCTCCTACCCAAACCAAACTTCAGTCTACACCAAAAAATAATACCTAAAACAATTGGTACTTACAAAACTACATCCCACACCAGATAAGAATAAAACCGTTCATCACACACCAATTGACCACAGTTATAAATTTCACCCCTGACGAGCTGCGATCAAAACCGCCCCCTTTATTGCAAGCGCTGCGTTAATCCCTCGCGTCCCCTCACTAGTCAGTAAAGTGCTGACAATAAAATGCATTACACTTAAATAATGTTTAATTTTGTTTGAATGCATTGTTGCTGTCTAATAACTTGAAAGGGAAGGAAGATTTTATTTGTTTGTAATAATTACACACAATTATTGTTGTGGAGGTAATTTAATGAATTGTATTAAATATTTATATTGTAATGAATGATATTTCGGTAATGAATGATAGTTCGTTAGTTTAAGTACCTAGGTACCTACCTACCGACTTAGAAATAGGAAGATGGAGGTCTCTCAGGGTCGCCGGAATCTGCTGAATAGTGGTAGGTAACGCAGGGAACCAGTTATTGTGGTGCTGCTTGGATCTATCGGTTGAGATTGAATATGGCGACCAGTGGGGTAATTGCGTAACACACTAGCACTGAATGTTGTTGAACAATCAAAATGAATGCCATTGCTTTCATTTTGATTGTTCAACAACATTCATTGCGTTGTTGAGCAGATAAATATGAACCAATGGATTAGCAATATCCTCCGAAATCATTCAGATTGTGATTGAAAGTATTTTACGCAATTATGGTGGTGCTTAGCTCAATATAGGTTATTTGACCACTCTCACTCATCTGCTGGTAAGAAGCGATGATTGATGAGGTTGAGGTTGTAAGGAAATCTTTTGTCAATTTCAATAGTTGTGATGACAAACCTTTGGGCTGTCTGCTTGTCTGCCATATGCATAAGCATACCAAACTCGATAACCACAAATCCGATAATATTACCTACCTAATTATAATGATGGGAATGGCATAGTCTAGTTAGACGAAAATACTCTTAGCATAAGCATAAAAAACTTTTTATGTTCTCACTAGGTACCTACCTACTGGGACACAGGCCTCCTCTCGTTGAGAGGGATGCCGGTTTCCTCACGATATTTTCCTTCACCGTTTTGAGAGAAGTGGTGATGAAATAATTAACACAAAGTGCCTTCCAGCGTTTGCGATCCAGTGCTAATGTGGACCACTGGTGGTTTGTTTTGTCCAGCTCATCCCGTCATCTTCTGGGGAGAGGACTTTGCCCAGCCGTGGGATGATACAGGCTAACAGTAACAGTAAAGAGCCTGCTTGGAATCGCACCCAAGACCTAACAACTCGTAAGTCGCGTCCGTTACCACTGGGCCACGGCCATACTTACGACTACAGTTTTAGCACAAGTCCACGCAAGCGACACCGCAGGTATTTAGGTGGGAAGCTAGTTTTAACTCATAATAAGTAACTGCGGTAGAACGTGAGGCCGCGATCACGAAGTCAGTGGCGCGGCGGCCGCGGCGGCGCGGCAGCGGCGCGTTCAAATGCATTATTTATATTATGGTACAATCATCGGCACGATTCTTGAGCGCTGACCTTCACCTGCGCAGAAGTGAGTTATAGGGTCCCTTTACGTATTTTGTCATAAGTGTACGATGCGCAAAGCGATCCCCCCTCTTCCGCCGAGCGCTCAAGAACCGTGCCGGTATCTGTACCGGCCTCGAAGTCAGCGGCACGGTTAGCGGCGCTTTCAAAGGCGCCGCTCCCCGCGCCGCTGCCGCCGCCGCGCCGCTGACTCGACATGTCCGCGTTTTCACAATATTCTACACTCGCGTGTCTCGCTGGCTCTTGTACATTCACGTCAATCGCTCTCATTATGTACACGCAGCGAGCGCGTTGAACAATCGCCTCGCTGATAACACGCTCGCAAATCGCCAGAGTGATAAGGCCCTTACTGTTTACTCCACGTTAGCGGTAGAACTTTATGTCGGTAGTTACTTTAGAGTCATCTACAACTCTACTGACGCCCAGACACCTGACTCATTGTTATGCTAAGTGTAACACGAGGTTCCTTACGCGTAATTGTTATTCGAGGAACACTAACAAAACTTTATTTAGATATGGAACATTAAACAGTGCTGTTTTGTTTTGGTTGTCGACGGTGTAGACGTGAGGAACTGAAGACTTTACTATTTAATAAAAAGCTGTGTTGACAAAAGTTTGAACAAGCACGGGCCAACTGACGCGTGAACCCGTGACCTATTCGTTCCTTTTCATATACTCGTACATTCATAAACTCACGTCTTTTCCCCATGGGGGTAGGCAGAAACTACAGAACGCCACCTGCTACGATCCTTACAAACTCCCTTTGCCTCGTTAACGTTCATACATCTGGTTCGTTCGTTCCTCTTCTTCTTCGTTATGCTGAAGATCGCGACCACATATGTTGCGTCTCCAAGCTATGATGAGAGCAGACAGCTGTGCTGCTGGGGAGTTTGTTGCGCCACTTCTTCTTCCCAGCGAAAGCACTAGGAAGTGGTGAAGGGTGGGCGTTTTGGGGGACCGTCTTATGTAATTTTGACGTTCGAAAAGTGCTGATTCTCAGCCTAAAAAATAAATGACTTTTGATTGATCGATTGATGGATATGCGGTCTTCTGCAGTGTGAACCGCTCGGTAAATACTGCCTCCAACAGCCTCCTTGATCGCATCTGACCATCTTCCCGGCGCTCTGCTTTGAGCACGTTTTCCTTACCCCAGCCCAGTATCACAAGCCTTTCCAGACCATGCGTATGTGAACGCATAATATGTCCGAAAAAAATGTAGGTTCTTATTGTAGTAAAATTGCATGTTCATCAGCCTTCTTTGTAGTCAACGAAATGTAAGTAAGTAAGACCTAGGTAGCTTGAATTATGTAGGCACTTAATATACTGCAAACGCAAGGTTCCGGCCGGCCCCGGCATCTAGTATCCTGTTCAAAACCTGAGGGCCTAAGACAAGTGGCAATCGCTGTCAAAGCGTTTCGTATTTCTACAACGACTTTCAGCAAGACAGCATTCGAGAGCTAAAGCTAATGCCAATATATTTATGACTTTTGCATTATCGTTAACGCTGTTGAAATATCACTTCGCTCTCTGCCCTCTGGACCTCTGGAGACAATTTGATTTTCAATACCAATTTGGTTTTCACCAATATTTTTATTAGGATAACCTAAACCCACCAAAAGTTGGTAAAACATTAAAATCAAACAGATTTTCTAATAGACAAATAAAAATGTCTTAAAGCTGAACGCAGTTCGACCTCTACCATTGCATTGAATACAAAAAAAATCGCAGATGGTCAAGTGGCGGGAACGCACCCCGGTTTTGGCGCCAATATAACCTATTGTTTATCACAAGTGGTGCGTTTAAAACGGTATTATTTGTGTATCGCTCGTTTTTATTTGATTTTATGCCATTTAAAGTTGTTTGGAGCATTTGATTGTTGATAATTTTATTATGAGAGGGAGAAATAATTTTTGCTTTTGAATTTTTTCTTTAATGACATCTGACGTCATGCGTTGATTGTAATCATATCAAAAGTGGGTACCTTCTTTTTAAGACCAAAGTGTGTTGTTATATTGTACCCTGCCGTTGCTGTAAAGGCTTCTTCACCGTAAAATAATGAGGTTTTATCGGATTCGGTTCAGACAAGTCGACTCGACATGGGTCGGTTTCAATAAGCCGCCGCCGCCGACGGCAAATCCCGTGAATTTCCCTACCGTCAGATCAGTTTTTGGCGGGCATATTCAGATTTATATTACCTAGTCTATTCTAGAATTTTCCTTTCAAACTGAAGGATTTTTTTCTATTTTTATAACTTGACTGGAAAATTTTCGGAAAATATTTTAGAATTAGAATCATTTTCCTGCTTTTTTTATTGGGAAGACTCCAGTCCTTGTCCGTCCTGTTCTACATGGATGAATCAAGTTAGAGGTCTAGAAAATAAAGTATGGTCTAGGTACTTATGTTTAGACATCCCTATTTATTCACAGCAAAATATATCCTTAAAAGTACCTCATCTATTATTCAATGTAACAGCGAATCAATTTTCACGTCTCCCCCTTAAGACCTAGGCCAAATATTTTTTTTATATTTGGATAGCTCATGACCTAAAGAGGTGCCATTAAGAATATGAATAAAAAATCTAAACTAATTAAAAATATATCCAATAACGCGAAATTTCGCGGGTATTCTGGTAACTTACAAACTAATAATCTAATAATTAAATCTTTTTTAATAATCTCCAACCGCATCGCTGTTAAATGGAAAAGTGCCTGGTGGAACAATTTCTATGAAAACTTCACGGGAATTGTTCTATCGCTGTAAAATTGTATTAATTACGCTAC
Organism: Eupsilia transversa; assembly: GCA_914767815.1. NCBI lineage: Eukaryota > Metazoa > Arthropoda > Insecta > Lepidoptera > Noctuidae > Eupsilia > Eupsilia transversa. Next base: position 3,213,616 of record OU611889.1, read on the forward strand.
CTATATTTCAAATGCTAAATCGCTAAATTAAGTAGGTAAGTACCTAAAAGGCAATTTCTAGTTTCAGGCAAATCAACTCTCAAATCTCTAATGATAAATTAAATAATAATGTTAAATAATTTAAATAATACCAACAACCGACCAGTTCCCACACTGACCACAATTAAAGATTTACCGATTTATGGTCATACCTAATTGTGTTATAACGACCACAAATCGCCAAATCTGGATAAACACATAAATCACTGATAAATCAAATTATTTGAGTTAGTTACAATGACTTTTAACTTTAATATTAGCACAGATAATAATACGATTTATGGGATGATTGAGCATAGTTTAGAAATTTTCTATGGTAAGTTAAAATACTTTTGTTCAATTTAGTTCCTATGATTCTTGAAGTTTGTTGCAAGATAGTTTATTTTTAATGAGTTGGTAAGTAGGTACCTAATCAAATAAACGGGTTCTCTTAAAAAAATTATCTCGCTAACATGCTAAGGTATTCAAAGCTTTCATATAGAACCCAAGTAATAAAAATAAAAGTTATAAAAACTAAAATTACGACCAAAACGCCAACTTGTAAGATATGAACAAGACATCACAAATGAGGAGGAGCTACGCTTGCCAGGGTTGGTCCGTGGATGGATGACCGTCTTTACATACCGATAGTCCTACGTGCCTCTGAAAGCGAGTCAAGCCGTCGGCGTCGTTGTGGTCCCAGCTGTCATGCGTGAATCTTTGACAGTCGTTACGCGTCGTTAGAAGCCCGAAAGTCTGCCAACCAGTCTTACCAAGGGGTATCACATTACCCAGTTACAGGGTTGTGGATGTCAGGTAGAAGACGCTCCATGTAAAATACCGGTTAGACTAGAAGCCGTCCCTAACCTAGTTGGGAAAAGGCTTGGCAGATTTTTTAATGCAACTTATCAGACCACACATTTGTCGACCCTACTTTATCTACAACTAAACCAGCGAAAGCTGTCATAATAAATTAATAGTGTGTCCATATGCCACAAGTAGCCCAGTTTAATCGACAAATATCAATAACGTTCAATACATACTAATACCTTAATTTATTATCTGTCCTGACAAAATACCCGATCATTTAGACCCCTGTTCACCCCTAAATGGCAAGGGCGTGATATTTCAGAATCGCGTGGGATTATTGTGGTTTTATTGGTTGCATAAATAAATATTAATTTTGTCTTGTCTGTCGTAGGAATTTTTCGAAATTGTTTTTGAAAGAGTTTTGTGGAGTGAATTGAGAACTAAAAGTTTTTCGTCCTCATGGTATTTTCATTTGATTTTCGTAAAATCGACAGAGAATCTCGTGGCTAAGTAACAACAGCCGCACAGGTCGATGCATTAGGTTAAGCTGCTCTTGCTTGGTCCGGTGATGGGTGACCATCTTTACATACCGAGACTCCTCTGTGCCTTGGAAAGCACGTTAAGCCGTTGGTCCCGACTATCATTCGTGGATCTTTGACAGTCGTTACGGGTCGACAGAAGCCTGAAAGTCTAACAACCAGTGTTACTAGAGTTATCGTATTACCCAGTTATTAGGTTGTGGAGGTCAGATAGACAGTCGCTCCATGTAAAATACTGGTATTCAGCTGCATCCGGTTAGACTGGAAGCCGACCCCAACATAGTTGCGACAAGGGTAGGCAGATTGATTGCCAGAGGATTTATTATCTAGATAGGTAGGTAGGTACGTATAAAATATTTAAAAATGTCAAATTAGTCTTATGTACGGACACTGGCATAATACGCGTTTTCAATAAAGTTAAGTCAACTAGCATAAAACTGATACTAATCCTAACTAATATTATAAATTAATGCGAAAGTGAGTTTGTTTATTTCTTTGTAATGCTTTTGGCACATAGGTAGACCATGACCTGGATTAGGACATAGCATACTTTTTATCCCGATATTCCCACAGAATCGAGACTTATGCGGGTAAAACCGCGGGGCGCAGCTAATACAATAATAAAACAGAAAGTTGTTAACTTCGTAGGTATCCTTATAATATAAATAATGGATTACTCAAAAATATGAGGTTTTTTTACAATAAAATTAATTATAATAATTTTCCAAAGGATATTTACTGATTCTTTTACAAATTTCGTAGCAGATTTGGACCGAAAAGTTTAATGCATCCGAATTAAATTAAAATAATTTCGCGTCCACCACGTGTATGATAGTTTCCAATAAAACATAATCCTATTACTGACACTTGTTCTGAGCAAGTGTTTTAATGAATCGGATCATAGTGGATTTGGTTCCTGGTTGGTAGTTAGTAGGTCGGGGGGGCGGTAAAATGCTGCTGGGTGTCATAGTAGTATTGCAGAAAAAATAAAAAATAAACATGTTGCCCATGAAAAGTGAATGTTTTGAAAATTACCTGTGAATTTGACAACAGTTAACTTTTGTAAAAAATAGCTTTCTTAGTAATCCATATTTAACTTAAAAATATCAACTTTATAATACTATACTAATGACATTTTGCCGATCTGCAAATTTTCATTGATCTCTTCGTAACATAACATAATACTCTCAAAGGAGGTGGTGTAATAAGCTATAGAATATTTATATTTCTGAATATACCGCAGGACAGATTTAAAATCACCCCAACTGGACATTTTAGCGCTCATCGCGGCTCGGTGTCATCGCAGCTGGTATGACCACCCGCGATTCATCTCTACATTTTGACTTTAATATTTCACAACCATATTTTATCACACTTCAAAACCCAACCACCAACTTTATCACACCAAGTTAAGGTTAAAAATCGAATGCAGTTTCTTAGAATAAACTGTTTTGGTAAATTGGTGCTCTTTGGGTGTTCAAATCTGCCGACAGATGGCGTTCTCAGTTAATACTGCTCGTAACGATAAGTATTGGTTATGATATAAATCGAATGGAAGCTTTATAGACATTGTTTATGGATTCGTTGTTTGTTAAACACTAGTGTTATGACTTTGCGTTTAAGGAGTAAGAAGGTATGGTAGGTATTGTTTGTATGATACAGATTTGGAATTTAGAACCCTTTTTTGTGATGGAGGATTTTTTTTACTGTGAAATCATTTTACATTTTTATTTCGGCATAGTTTTATAACTTCTTTCTTTCACCTTTATAAAATACTTACTACCAAAATATTTCAATTGTATTGAAATGCCAAAGTAAAGAGATCGCGAATGCGTTTTGCTCATCAGCTAAAGCTGTTGCTTATAATAACTATCAATAATACCTACACAAAATAAGGTAAGCTAAATCATAAAACACAAGAAAATATCACACACCGTCACATAATATTTTAAAAGACAACCTTTATAGAGATTTACGATACGAAATCACGGCAAACACATGACGCTCTGTAAATATTTACAGTAGGGTAAGCAACTGTTCGCATTACAGAGGATTATTAACATTTTATTATGAGAAAATTAATTATTAAGCAAGGGGCTGAACTAACTAAGTACAGATGTTTCGTAAACAATTGTTTTTTATGAGTTTTTGAAGTTTGTTGTGATGAGAAGGTTGAGTAATAGTTGAGTTGGTTTATTTCAGTAACCAGCCGATCTATTTTGTAAAATTTCGGTGAAAACTTAGATGAAGTGAGCTGTCAATAGTGTCAATCTCTAGCATCGGTGAAATGACAGCTCACTTCAAGCTCACTTCATCTTAGTTTTCACGTTGAGATTTTTGCAAATTACATCGGCAGGTACGGTACCTACCTTAATGAATAATGGCTAGTACACACTGGCGCGATAGGCAGCGCAACCCTTGTCGCGCCCGCGTTATCGCGGTATTTGCACGGGCCAGAAAGGAACTGAGAAAGTGAAATTCGTTACAATAATAACATTACGACTATTACGAGTAAGTTCAAAAGTTAAAGAGAATACCTAGTTGAGATGAATTTTCGCATAGTCAAAAATGCACATTGTACCTATTACATAACCGCAAAATAAGGAAAAAAAAGTTGGATACAATATTCCTAAGTTATACTATCATATAAAACAAAAAGCGTGTCTGAAAATCCATCCAGTGCTTTTCCGTCGGAGAAAATCTTTTCTTCGTTCTCTTTGATAAACCTAAGTTTTTCTTAAATAAAGATGATGTCTTACAATCTTAACAAACAGAGAAACTTTCCTACCTAGGTAAATATGTATATTACAATACCTACCTATTTTATTAATAAAGCATCGTACAGACTGGCGTGACGCGACTCTAACAATATAATTTCTAAGAAAACTTCACGCTAAAACAATTACCGGTGTCGCGTCGCGCCGTCGTGACGCGCCGGTCTGCACGAGGCTTAAATTCAGTCTTTTGAATGAAGTGCTCTGTTTTCAGAACTTGTTAACCGTATCCTTTGCCAAAGAATTCCCCTAATCTTACCCACCTGACATTTTCTTTACCATCCCTTCAAAGACTAATTCCAAAAACAGCAGGACTAACCTGTTCTAAAAATAGGACTCAACGATCCATTACTCTAAAACCCATGGTCACACCCACGGCCCAGCTTCACAACCCACCCATAATTTCCACTCGGCCCTTTGACTTAACCTCGTATGAAATTCATAATAATTGAGGGACAATTAAGGTTGGGCGACCTTTGGGGCTTTGGTACACCTTTGAGGTAGGAACCATTGCGTCCCATTTCACTTTGAGCGTTTAATAGAGAGTAACCTCAAAGAAAAATGTACTTACCAACAATTACACCTACGTATGTAACTATGAGGCACTCGGGAGGGAGCTGAGTCAGTCACTAGGGATGTTGTAGTGGTGTCGATAAAGTGATTGGGGGGGTTACTTGTTAAAAAATTGCCTTTTTAGGCATGCGTATCGGGGAAAAAACCTAGGGAATTCTTAGGGAAATTGTCACTCATTCGTAGCATTATCACGCTTTAATAAATTGAGAATTTTCTGCATTTTAAGGATCAGCAAAAGCACTAAGTCAAGTCAATAAGTTCAGTCAGATTATGTAGCTAATGCAAGGCTAAAAGGCATTGTAATAGAGAATGAGTTGATACTGAACTCCTAGGATCGCCTATTGAAGCATTTTTATTGCCAATCGGGGTCCCTAAAACAGACTCTTAAGATAATACCTACACAAGCAGTACCCCAGCTTCTAAGATACAATTATGTAGATCAATTATGGTGGGACTACTGTGTAAATCTGAGATATACTTACTATTAATTATTGGTTGCTAGTAAATTGTAAATAGCCTTTAACTAGCTGGGGAGCTCGTGCCTAAGGTGGAGCTTTGGCGGAGACTCCTGCGTACCTCGGAAAGCACGTTAAGCCGTTGGTCCCGGCCGTCATTCGTGGATCTTTAACTGGGTTAAGGAGGTCAGATATGCAGTCGCTCCATGTCAAATAGTATTCAGCTACATCCGTTTAGACTGGAAGCCGACCCCAACATAGTTGAGAAAAGGCTAGGCAGATTTTTATCTTTTACATCTTCTAATACCCAACTTAGACTCTTAATCTATCGACACTTCACTTATCGACGTACCCCCACCCCTAACATGCCAGTGCCGCCGCGTGGCCTTTGTGGAGTCTCTCCAATATTCGCTTTGTTACTCTGAAAAATGTACCAGCCGCCATCGGGCGTATTACTTTGTAGCAAATGTTTGCCTTCATATAAATACGATGCTATTCACCGTATTATATCGTATTATATGTTGGAGCTGTTGAATGCGTTTAGAGATAGTGCTTTTTTGGGGGAAATATTAGACGTTTTATGTAGGCTTGAAGGTTTTTAGAGATTTTATTTACAGGAAGAAGAAGGAAGAAAATACGTTTATTTGCGGTAAGACATGACGAAAAGAGGGAACTTTTCTCAATTGAAGACTGGCAAAGGTCTGTAGTGACTGAATATATAAAATGATTGATGAAATGAAGCAATTGGACCTTTCGGCAAGAATTATGACTAGCTATCTAATTGCGTAACACATTTTCGTAAACGATTAAGACTAATCTATTTCATTTTGATAGATCCAACAACATTCATTGCGTTATGTATGTTGTTGAGCTGATTTTTTTTTCGAACTTAAGAAGCTATGGATTAGCAATCCGTTTCGAAACGATTCAGATTGTGATTGATCGTGTATTTCGCAATTAGGGTGCTGTGGGCCAAGAGATAGTGATATTTTATCAGCGATAATGATGATGGAAGGAGTCAAAATGTATTGGATTGACATTTATGCTACCGAAAAGCAGGTCAATCCTGGTGAAAGTCGTTGTAGAAATACGAAACGCTGTGATAGCGCCTGCCACTTGTTAAGACCCTGGTAATTTAAATATTTTGGTTGATTTATGAACTGGAGGAGATCCATCAGGTTAAGCTACGCTTGCTGGGGTTGGTCCGTGGATGGGTGACCATCTCTACATATCGAGACTCCTCCGTGCCTTGGAAAGCACGTTAAGCCGTTGGTCCCGGCTCTCATTCGCGGATCTTTGACAGTCGTTACGGGTCGTCAGAAGCCCGAAAGTCTGACAAGTCTGGATATCGTATTACCCAGTTACTGTATTGTGGAGGTCAGATAGGCAGTTGCTTCATGTAAAACACTGGTATTCAACTGTATCCGGTTAGATTGGCAGCCGACCCCAACCTAGTTGGGATCGGGCTAGGCAGATTGGAAGATTTATGAACTGAAGATGATTATTGATTTTATTTGTTTCTGTCAATTGGTTCAAAATAAAACTTTTATTTCAAAAATAAATTATCTTTCAGAACTGGATGAGATTGGTGTGCCTATTCGACTAATCTGAGAAAAAAATAGTCCTGACATAATCTTGGTTAGGCTCACTCAAGTTCTATGAGGACCATGCAAATTAGTGTCTGAGATGGTCTTTTGAGATAAGAACCACACAGAATTTTGATGATTAAAGTTGTTTTGTGAAATGGGAAAGTTGCAAAAATCTTGAATGACATGTAGAATACATAAGAACACCTCGCTTTGACAACAACCAAAATTACAGCAAGACACATCACGCCTATATTCCCCGAAGGATTAGGCAGAGGAGTACCTATAGTACACCCACATTTCATCAGTTATGTTTAAGTCCCATGTAATAGGGGGCGAGCCTATTGCCATCAACCGGGCACAAGTCCAGACTCCGGGCTGCTACTGAGCAATACCAGATGGAAAAACCCAATAACGCTTTGCCCGCGACCCGAATCAGAAAGAACTCAGGACCTCAAGCTCACCAGTAGTAGCAGTAGACCAACGAGCAGTCAAGAGTAACAAAAATAATCACAAGAATACAAAAAAAAGGTTAATCAACACAAAAAAAACTCCAGAGCCATACGAAAAACAAAACACGATTCTTCTCCCTTCAAAAGCTACCTACATCTACAGACTCCCTAACACATTAATACTTGGACGGGTCCGAAGAAACATTTTTTCCCCAAAGCAATCCATTGGGTTGCTACCTAATGAATTTAGAGGGTTAATGGTACCGTCGGACCTTTGAAAATGGCCGACGGAGATATTGACCGGGAATGTATTTGCAGATAGTCCTCCTGTGTTTTGTGTTGATGCTACCCTGATTGAGGGTTTTAGGGAATATTGTTGTTTGGCAGATTTTGGGGATAAATGGAGAGTTTCTATGGAATTATTAAGACATGTCCGAAATTACCAGATTGGATTTTCAGTGAAATTAGCGAGAATTCTGCTTTATTTAGGTATATAGAAGAATATTTCTTAAATATTGAAATATTCTGAGGTTTCTCTTAAAATATTAGCTTGAATAGCCTTAGTCTCTCTCAATAATATTTTTATCGCAATAAAACAGTAACACATAACATTGTAATATTCAATGATGTTGCAAAGGTGACGCATTTTGTTTTAATTGAAAATTCGAGCTCGTGGTTAAGCAATAACAGCCGCACGGGTTGATCCATGAGGTTAAGCTACGCTTTCCAGGGTTGGTCCGTGGATGGATGACCATCTTTACATAGCGATACTTACCCCTCCGTGCCTCGGAAAGCACGTTAAGCCGTTGGCCCCGGTTGTCATTCGCGGATCTTTGACAGTCGTTACGGATCAGCAGCCCGAAAGTATGACAACCAGTGTTACCAGAGGTATCGTATTACCCAGTTACTGGGTTGTGGAGGTCAGATAGGCAGTTGATACATGTAAAATACTGATATTCAGTTGCATCCGGTAAGACATAAAGCTGAGCCCAAAATAGTTGGGAAAAGTTTAGGCAAATTGATTGGAATATTCGAGTTTTAAATATTTACTACAATTCGAACAATCGATCCCTTAATAAGTAACAACACTTCTTTTTTTGGGCAGTCATGTAAATTATTAATTGGAATGTCAATGCTGCTTTTCCTGCTAATAGAGAAGGAAGCAAGCTACAGAGTGTTGTCATGCAGAATCTCTTTTTTCCGAGCTTTTTTTATGAAAATTCCGTTGGGCTGAAACTTATGCGCATGTTTGCACATTCTTTATAAACTCAGAACTGTTACTCTACATGCCGACTCACTCAATGACTTACAAGCCAACAACAAAATACCAAACACGCACTAGAAACGTAAGAAAACACCATATAAATAGTTATGAGCAACGAATATTGTCCATTTGACCACTAACAAAGATTCCGGGGAGCGACGCACCATCCATATTGTACTGGATAGAAGTAGTGGGGGAGGCAATCCACGTCGGCGCATGTAGTCGCGAGCGGCAATATCGCGATGGCCGGCGGCTCATTTAATCACGCGACGGAATTTGCAGGATAAGGAGACCTTCGGGGTGGGTTAGAGTGGAGAAGGAAAGAACATCTGTCAACTTTATAGATGGTTCTGGCGTAGTTAATTGATTCAGGCGTGACTTGGCCGAAATCCCTCAGAGAGTCATCAAAAAGTCGTGTATGAAATCGACACGTGTTTCACCTCTCAACGAGGCACGCCGGACGCTGAGACGCCCAGCGCTCGGCGTGGCAACACGTCGTGTTCAGGTTCGCGACAAGTCAATCGTCATCCTGAAGATGCCTCGTTGAGAGATGAAACACGTGTCAATTTCCTACAGGATTTTTTATGACTCTATAAATATTTATCTACGTACTTCTATTGTACTTTTTTGGTTCTGGGGTAGTTGTACTATTTCTTGATGAAGCTGTTGAAGATCAATCAGTCAATGCTCACAAATATAACAATAACAACAAAGTGCATATTGAAAAACAAAAGACTGTTATGAAGGTTTAGAATTAAAATTATCATTCTAAACCTTTTTTCACCTGCATTTTAATTTTCAGTGTGTCCTTTTTCACCAATCATAAATGGTTAAATACCAAGATATGTCATAGATAGGTAAGTACCATACCCACAGTCCACTATTTTAGTTATCCAGCTAAACAAAATGTAAAGCAAGAGTTTCCAGTTAAGTTTCAAGTCCATCGCTAGCTAACTCCTTGACCTGTTTCCTCCGCATGTAACTCGATTCAGAACTTACAGTTTTCAAGGACTTACTCACAACTTTGCACGTTTATAATGTGATATTGATGAGCTTCCAGTATCGAGTACTGTTTACACGCATCTAGGACCTTACTACTTATCTCTAGTAGTCTAAGCTTTTCGGCATTTTGCTGGAGTCTAGGCGTAAGCAAGTTCATAGTACCTTTGGATACTGGTAAAATACATCAATAAACTCACTCTTTTTTCGCACGGGGGTAGGCAGAAAATACAGAACGTCCACGATCCTTTCATACTCTTTTTGCTTCATTTACGTTCATACACGCACGCCGGTTGCAAGAACTACGCAACTGACCTTTCTGAAGATCATCACCAAATATCATTTTGAATTTGGAATCATGTGATGTGACTAATACTTGGCACTTTTTGCAACAGTTATAATACGTATCTGAATACGCTGCTTTGATTTCTGAACTGGTAAATTCATATCTTTCACCATCTCCAAAAAGAAAACTGGTATTTGAACTAAAAATCGAACAATCACCCGATGGACTAGCAAACACTACAAAATCTCAAGAATTTCGCCAAGATCTCTCTCTATCCTTACTTATCAGATGGCTGATAAAAGGCGCGCGGACATTGCACGCTTATTGGACGAGTCAATAATGTACTGCTGGAGGGACAAATGCCGAGACTAGACAGCATATTTGTATATATAGATAGCAATAAACGTTGTCAACGATAATGTTGGCTTGTCACCGGACCAAGCGTGATTTGGGTCTTTGTTTGGAGCCTTTGAAGTATTGTTTAAGTTGTAATGTACTGACTTATTAGGTATTTCGATGGTATTGGTTATTGGTTTTAACAAGCTCACAATATTTTTGAACGACCTTTCCAACGATACCCCGAGAAAAAAAAATGTCCACACTTTAAGAGTAGGGGAGGTACCCTAAAAAAAATTCACGATTTTATTGTAGGTACCACTTTGTCGGCGTAATTAATATGTATACTCATGCCAAATTATAGCTTTCTAGTACTAAGTCTCTGAGCTAAGCCCGGACAGACAGACAGACGGACATGGCGAAACTATAAGGGCTCCTTGTTAACTACGGAACTCTAAAAACAATTTTCAAAAACCGTCCACAATTGACGAAAAAATCGATGGACATACATAAAAAAGAAAAAAAAGGCATAAGTATACGCTAAGAACATAGAACCTCCTCCTTTTTGGAAGTCGGTTTAAAAAATCACCGTGTACAAGATCTCCTTGTTTTGTCCTTACCTTTTGTGCCTTTATCATTATCGGTAGGTCGACTATGATGAAGTTATGATTTCCTAATTCTCTCTTTATCTCAATACTTAAGAATATTTATATTATGTTTTATAAAAAAGAGAAAAGAGCGAACTTGTCAATGGCTAAAACGTGATTTGGCTCATCCTTTGAACGGTTGTTTTACTTGTTACTTTATGATAGAATATTTTTAACACAGCTTCTATTTAATTTTAAAACTGATCAATCAGCCTTTTCCCAACTATGTTGGGGTCGGCTTCCAGTCTAACCGGATGCAGCTGAATACCAGTATTTTACATGGAGCGACTACCTATCTGACAGGTACAGGTAAGACTGTTTCAGACTTTTGGGCTTCTGACCGACTCGTAACTCGTAACGACCGTCAAAAATCCACCAACGACAGCTAGGACCAACGGCTTAACATGCTTTCCGAAGTACGGAGGATTCTCGGTATTTAAAGATGGGTCACCCATCCACGGACCAATCCCGGCAAGCGTAGCTTAACCTGATGGATCGACCCGTTCGGCTGTTATTTCTTAGCCACGAGTTTCTCATTTCATTTTTAACTGATAGAAGATGGAATTCAATAGTGAGTTTGTTGCTCGCATCGGATCGGAAAGGATACGAACGGATGCGGCGACAGCCGATCGCAACCGGGAGGATGTCGAAGCATACAATCGGCTCCGTACGTAGACCTAAAAATATTCCTATCTCAATGGCTCCGTACCATCGTTTGCGAACATATCCGTTTCTGCGCCGCGCCTAGTCCAATAGTTTCAATCCTACCGTGTTACAGCCGAAAGGATCCGATCTGATACGAAGACAGGCGAACGGAGCCGATCGCGCGTCGCAGGTTACTTTCGGCTACGATCGCGTGTGACGCCCGCGTCCAAGCCCGCATGCGGTGCTTGGTAATAAAGACTTTAAATACTGTGTACACGATTTATTATGGTTTAAAGATTGTAAAATCCGTTCCGACCCGATGCGATGCGAGCCGTTTGGTGGGAATCATTCTTCACAGGAGCCTAAGTCAATCCAATACATTTTTGACTTACTGTAGAGGTTGCGCGCTATGAGCAACCTCACGACACTGGCTGGTCGCCGCTAGGTTCATTCGAACGTTCGATAGTGTTTGAAATAAAAATACTTTTGTTCTAAGCAGAGAACGTCGATCTTCGAGTGACGGGCTGTCGGTGTAGACTATAATGACATATTATAAAGACATAGCATAAATATATTATCGAAATAGTCCTCTGAGTGTTCCTTGCGCCCCCGCACACATACACCTACACCACAGTCCTCACAGTACCCATACACAGATGTTCTAACTTTTTCTTTGTTATCACTATAATCTGGTTCAGATTGAACATAAAGAAACGTAGGTACACCTACATAGTCCCCACAAGTTGTCTGACCTCCTCGCTTTCCTTTTCGTCGCACCGTCGGCGTCGCGTCGGCGGCGGCGTCGACACAATAAAAATATATAAAAGTATTTGTAAGGTTACGAATGGCCGCCGGTGGTATCTTGTATCGTAAAATATGTAGCTCGCATTTTATTTCCGTTTGTATTTTAGTATTTTCGCGTATGGAAGATTTCAATTTTACTAAGTAAACTGTTCAATTTTGGCATTATAACGATCCTTCCAAACATAGTCATGCATCTAAAATAGAAGCTTTATTTATCTAAGGGCGGATTCGACCAAACACGAATAAATATCCGCGGAATAAGATTTACTCTGACAGTTTTCGTATGGGGAAACTGTCAAAAATTCAAAATTTACTCGGAAGAGAAGGCTTATTCCACGAATAAAATTTATTCCTGTTTGGTCGAATCCAGCCTTAGTAAAAAACGTTCGACGTAATGAAACCAATTCCGGACTAAGAATTTTCCTCGACAATTTCCTCAAACAAAATCAACTGTAGAGAGCCGTCACCATAAAAAATATACTTCCACCATTGTCGGTCAACATTCCTCATTCTTTGGAGCACGTCTTCACGCTTTCAAGTGCGTAATCCTTCAGGAATCGCCACTATTGTACTCCTGGGACAGAGCATTAATCCTGCCTTTTCAAGACAAGACATATCCATCATTTGTCAACATTGAACCGGCGGTGCGCCCCCCTGCCTCCCTGCCACCCTCCCTCTACACTCACACAGGGGAAACCTGACACAGATTATGTCGGATGTTTTAAATTTTCAGAAGGGACGATTCTGAGCTTTCTCATAAGCTCCTGAAAATATTTTTGGACGTTTGCTTTTTGGAAATTGTCATTTGTAGATCTTTGACAGTCGTTATAGGTAGTCGACAACCAGTCTTACTAAGGGGTATCGTATTAGGTTATGGTCCCTGGGTTATGGTAATCAAATAGGAGCATAACGTATGTTCGCTGCTCCTTAAGTTCTGAGATGAGCTCCACGATTACTGAAAATACCAATGTCGAATGATGGTTCGTTCCTCAAAATACCATTTCAGACACTAATCTACATGGTCCAAATATGGCCTGACCAAGATAATGTCGGGACTTTAAAAGAGACTGTGACCTCTAAGTTTGTTTCGGCCTTTCTTCTCAAAGTAGTCAGATAGGAAACGCCGACCTCATCTAGCTTAGCTCTAATATTTTTTTAACATGACGTGTTTAAAAGTGATTCCGATATCCTATTTACAGAATAAATGATTTCATTTCATTTCATAAAACACCAATGTCGTGATAAAAAACTTAAAAAACCCAATCACTTTTTTAATAACCATTCCCCACAATAACCCAAATCCCGCCTCCCCTGGCTAATCTTTGCCAACCGCCCGTGTACATAGCTATATGAGAGTGCTAGTGATTGTCAAAATTTGGCTTCGTAGAACAAAGCGTTATTTACCGAGCCGGGAGAAGCCTTTGTGTCGGCATTACACCACTCCACATAATATTGTGAAACTTCTCACAATGCTCTGTTTGCTGGGACGTATTATGAGGCTCAGAAAAATTGCGACTTGTTGTGCGGGAGGTGATTCGGATTAGGTTTTGAGTTTTTGAGGTGGCTGTCTTTGGCTGGTGTGGTGGGTCGGTGTTTTATGTAGTGTAGTTGAGGATTGAAGTAGAGGCTAATAATAACATTTGTAGGTAAGTGTATTCGGTTTTAAAATCAAGCTTTGTGTTTCTGTTATTTTAAATAAAATTGTGATAGGTATTTATTTGGAAATAAAAATCATATTCAAATATCCGCCAAATACGAAATGTTAAACAAGTCTTTTCAAAATAATGCATTTTTTTCATTCAAGCAAAAAATCTATATGTATAAGCTTTTATTGTGCGTTCCCCTAAAAGTTGCAACAAATAACGAAAATAAAAGACAAAATTATCCCTACGCCTATCCCTATAAACCGGCTATTAAATAACAATGAAGCCGTCACACGATGCACGCAGAAAACGAATTACCGAGAAATTAATTGGCCGAAAACCCATCCGAACACACGTTCGGAAAGCTCGCGTTCGAAATTCAAATGAGGCGGCACGCCCCACCCCCGGCCCCGCCCCGCCGCCATCTTGGATCCGAGTGGGGAGGCGGAGGGGGGCTATTAAATTATTTCATTCCACATTGGGCCGCTCCCGCTATCGGATTAAAACAATTGCCTGTGAAACCGTAAATGGATAATGAATTTTGCGAAGAAAATAATATGGTACGAAATTTAATTTTGCTCGAAGCTCTATCTTGTTTTTTTTCCCCTTGAAGTATTTTTTTGAAACATGTATTTTATTTCTGGGATTACATGTGAAAATATGTGAATATTTTTCCGGGAATTTTTATTATCGTTTTCAAGGAAATACTAAAAAGGAAAAAAAATGTTTTTAAACGCTTGCGTAGGTATTTCAGGTACAACAAAATATGTATTTTTTTCAGGAAAACGCAAAACCTACATTTCCCAGGCATAGATTTACAAGAATTAAAACTATAACAAATAAAAGTTTTAATTGATATTCTATCAACACGAACTAAAAAGTAGAACTATTGTTAAATAAATGAACGTTTTTAGGAGCTATTGTTACCTGCTTATTAGCGAGAAAAAGAAAGTGAAAAATCAAACTATAAATATATAATAAAACACATACCTACCTACTCATCTACCCACTAACAAGTATTAAGACCTACTTAAATGCTGTTTGCTTATGTTACTTCACGTCTGTCAGAATATTTCATAGATTTACACACCTACATAGGCAAATGGATCATTCAACAATGACCTCTAAACGGTCAGAAATGTAGGTCACACAACAATTAACAACCAACAAAAACACGAAAAATAACTGTATACCAAAATCGGAAACGCCGACCTCATCTAGCTTAGTTGTAATATTTTTTAATATGACGTGTAAAAGTGATTCCGTTATCCTATTTACAGAATAAATCAATTTCATTTCTTTATTTTAGTACAGGATCGAAAAATAAACAAGTAACGTGCAGTTTCTAAATTTTCCTTAAAAAGAAACTTAGGCTAAAAAATCGTGCATTCGTGTTTTCATTATTATTATATTTAATAACAATATTAAGGAGAACCTATTAAGTTATAAAGTAGCGGGAAAATAAATGCTAAAGAAAAATATTTATATACAGCCCTCCGCAGACTGATGGGTGAATTCATATCATACTAATTCATATCGTACATTAAATTATTTCAGGAACGTTATGGGAATCCAATAAACCTGATTTGTTTAATTACCTCACACGCAATGTATCGTTGCCGTGTCAAAACGCACGCAGCGAACGGCAGCGCAAGTAAACAGCTAAAATTGAGTGTTGCGTACAGATAAAATAATTTTGTAACAGAAAAAAGGACCAAAAAAAATTAAATTTTCTTGAGAATTTTTCCGGTGGAATATGATTCAAAATAAGGAGCTGAATGCATCCTGTATGTTTGCGGAGGGCTGTCCCTTACACCCTGTATTTATTTAAAAGTGTGCAAAATTCACAACAATTGCAGTAAAGCTCTAAAGACACATGCAAATGTTAAGCACTTTAAAGTTAATTTTTACTTGCACCTTATTATTTTTCGGATTACGAATTGCCAACATTCTGAACGTAAATTACAGACAAAATGGTAAAATGCACTCGCCAAAAAATGTTGAGCCTCAGCAGGGTTAATAAGAATACTGAGTTTTAACGTTTCGTATACCGTAAATATAGACACAATTAAAAATCCATTGTGTCTCGCGTGGATCTACATTCCGAAATACCAAAGGTTAATTAATTAAAATCAATACAAAATCCGTCAACTCTTACTTACCTAAGACTAATAAACTTTTATCCCTGCAAGCCTGCAAGTAATTATCAATCTAAAACTTTTCCATTAGCTGCTACTTCATAACTAACTCCCAAACAATAATCAACCTTAACAAGCGACATTAAAACCCACATTCCACTGAAACTTTTATAGTATATTAAATACCAATAGTCGAACATCAGTGACCCGGAACTACTAGTCGAAAGTTCTTTTCGATATTCGCTTCGCAACTTACGAAGTTGTTGGCGAAACTTGCGGCCGCGAGTGCTTCGGTTAAGCGTCGCGAGGAGCCGAGGAGGTGACAGTTTACCGTGGCGAACATTGCGGTCCCATCGTGTCGTGTTGCAAGTATCGGATGAAGCGAACGATTGGAAGTGAGCTCTGCTTGGATTAAAGTTGGATTTGTATTGATTGGGATAATGTCCAAAAAAATACAATAGACGTACCTAGAATCTAGGTACGTCTAGGTCCTAGATATATTTAGTAACCTATTCCGCTTAACTATTCGTAAAGAGTCATAAAAACTGTGTAAGAAATCGACACGTGTTTCACCTCTCAACGAGGCATCATCAGGATAACGATTGACTTGTCGCAAACCCGAACACGACGTGTTGCCACGCCGAGCGCTGGACTTTTGTCTGTATTATAAAACAAAAAATTAAGGTCATAATATCATCTCGAGTATTTCCAGTTAATGTAACGTTCTTACAAATGATACAATATAGGTAAGCAAATGCTCAATTTTAATAAGAACTTCCATGTAATGTAACGTTCCTGCGAATGCTCGACGCTGCGTTCGCTCACGGCGAGTGAGCATTTATCCGTAACGTTTATTTCTACCTTGCATTCATTGTAACGACCTGCCCTCGGCCCGCGCACCTCACTCCGCGTCACCCGCTCTCGTCCGTTTGCTCGATAAAATGTTACACCAATACGCCCGTTAGGTTGTAACAAACCATCGAGCTTTGTGTTTACTAGCTAGGTAACTAAGCTAAGTTCACAATAACATACTTGGATCCTTGAACCAAAGAAAATCCACCATAATCACAATAAAAACATTATTATCGCTTTATAAATTTTTCAACCTCCAAGTAAAGCAACATTCCCATCACCACACATCGCAGGTGCGAATCGAACACGATTTAGCCATCAGCGCGGCGTCGTCAGTCGTCCCCCTACCACCCTCCTGTCACCCTCCCATCCCTTGTCTCCGATTCAAATTGAATCGCGGAGTTGCACTGCGCTTGAACTATGTGCACGCAATTGGGCGGATGTGGCTTTGAAGACAATACGGCTTGGAGCGATCGATATTGTTGTATGTTTTATGTTGGGTGTCGTAATGCTGTGGGTCTGTCACTATGGAGTGATGTTGGAGTATGATGAAATGTGGCTGGTGATGATAAAGAGTATAGGAGAGGAAATTATATTCTGAAAGGCGGATATTGAGTCAAAACCAGACTAGGTTTTGCGCTTTGTGTGTTGCATTATACTTATTTACATTTCTCCTTTGTCTTTCCGTATTACCGTTGGAGCGTCGCATCTCCTCATGGCAGAGATTGTCAATTAAGGGAATAAGCTGACTTTTGACTTCATAGTTTCTCTTAATATTTAACGAAGTTTAAATCATAGAACGTGAATATTTTCATCGATCTCCGCTGGGGCTCAATTAAAGAGAAGATGGCAAAATATTCTGCAGAAGTTGGCAAAATATTCTCGGTAAAAGTTTATTATATCAAAACTTTCTTTTAAATATTTCCCCACCGCATCACCTATTGGTGGAAAATACGCCATTATGATTTATACTTCAATACCATACCCTTCTTCTGCCAGCTTGTCACTTCAACTGGCCACACAGCACAGCCGATAAAAATATATACCGATAAAAAGATAGCCTGTATAAATTAAAAAATATCAAGCTCCACAAAGGCAGGCCCTCCATTCTTCACTGAACTCTTTACTAAATGTTAAAGCAATTTAATAGAGGGTATTGGCAAGAATTTGGGTTGCAAATTAATAGGTTAATGAATTATTCATCGCTGAAGTTACCACTACACCTATATTTGCATGTAATTAAGCGAATTTCATATTTTAAGCAGCTATTTGATCAATTGAACAATAACGTTAATAAAATTCCGTTAAACATGTGAAAATTAATACAATACATAGTGTTACAGCAAAACATCTCCTTAAAATAAATTCGTTCAGTTAACAGTTATTTTTATAACATTTTATTTATCGTGTTTACTTACTTACCTAAAATTCACCAAAACGAAAATATGTATGGTTAACAAAACTTGCGTAACATTGCTTCAGCAATTTAACCATGTGTTGCTGGCAACAGTGGCCATATGTTTTTTATTCAAGCTGTACGAAATGTTGCCATCAATATGTTTCCCGCAATCATTTAAACGATATATTCCGCTTATTATAATTCCGCGTACGCCCCAAGTTTTCATATTTATTTTATGAAAAATTCCATATTCGTCCTACGTTAAATATTAAATATATTTAACGTGGGACGAATAAGAAATTGTTCTGTTTTTTCGTCCTAAAGTTTATTGTAACAACGAACGTTGTGAATCTTTTTCCCCATGAATAACCAATCCCCAATCCCCGTCCAAAACCAGTGATTTAAAATAAAAACCTCGTAATTAAAGACTTAATTCATCCCATATACAGGCATCTATGTATCTATAGGTATCAGGGAGTATCGAGTTTGGAGTGAATTGGGAAATGGGCCCGGTGCACATCAATAATGCATGCAAGCGGACAAATCACTTAGCGGGTCGATACTACCGACAGTGCATCGCGTTGCCACCCTACTGGTGCATATTATGTACTGTAATGGACAGGACTGGATTATTTATTTACATTGCGAAGTAGGTATTTGCGTTTTGGCTTGTGAAAATAATAGAATTTTAGTTTTATTTTGAATTAGAAACAATAAATGGTAATGTATATCTATATGTCCTACCTAGTTAGGAAGTATCGAAATTAGAATCAGTTAAAAGATTCTTGGAATGAAAAACTTGTTAAGTAATCTAACGAGTGATACACTTTAACTGAACTGAAATGTGAACTAACTTTGTGCCATAGACATACTTTTTTTTTAAAACTATAACTGTATATCCTGAAAGAATATTTTCAAACATTGTGTTATATTATTGTTAGTATTGGTTTATTACTGAAAAGGAAATAAGCGCCATGAATCTGTGAACTGCCAAGTGCCCGAATCAATATCTTACATACTGTTTATGAGCGAAAACATGTCATTATCATCAGCTTTAATAGCTGAAGGAAAAATGTTTGGATATTCAGGTTAATAATCACTGAAGGTTCTTTGGATTTTTTAATCAAAACCGAAAGGCATTTATTCAAACTAGGTTGAATATTAGCACTTTTCGAAAGTCAAAATAACATAAGACAGTCCCCCAAAACGCCCGCTCTTCACCACTTCCTAGTGCTTTAGCTGGGAAAAAGAAGTAGCGCAACAAACTCCCCAGCAGCACAGCTGTCTGATCAGTTAGTTAGTTTTTAGCTGACGCACTGACTGGTGTATTGAACCAATAGAAAAAATTGTATGCAGGTGAGTCACTTACTACATCACAGCACGATCAAAATACTCTAGGTATACTCCGTTTATTATAATATTACACAAAATTTCTTGTCTATGTGTGGAGGCTTGTAATTAGCGATTTGAAAATATTACACTTTATATGTAATTTTTATTTGTTAGTCTGTAAGCCTTCTTTAAAATGAAATAAATAAATAAATAAAAAACGGTTGTCACCCTTTCGTTATTTCGGTATAAATGTATAATAAACTCCGTTATTTCATTATAAACACAAAGCAATGTAATCTATTTACCATTTATAACTCTGAAGTGCAGTTATTTCAACAATATAACATAATAACTGTCGGTATTTAGCCGTTATGTGTCTAATGCTAAAATAAATGGAGCATAGTAAATAAGGCACACACACATTGACACAGACACAATGACACACATATATACAACGTCAGTCGAATAAAAAGCCATGAAAAAAAAAACAAAGCGCAAAAGAATTTAAGACAAACGCCAGTTATAAAATGAACATTCTTCATAACAAGAGCGAGCCGCGCAAGAATGTGAGGCTCTATTCTTTCAGGCTCTTTCTATCCGATAAGGTCTTAATGAAATACTTCGTTGATTAAGCCCCGTCCGAGCTCTTTAAAAAAAGGCAAAAAAACCTTTTTTTAATGCTCCTCTTTTTCGTGTGTTTATTTTGAGGGGTATTGGAGAATGTGGAGGGAAATGACTGACTGTTAATAATGAAATACTGAAGTTTTTAAAGCTAGAGAAAATGTAAGTTTTATGGTATTTTGTAGGTCATTATCGCAAATGTAGTCTCGTGCATACTGGCGCGATTTGTCGCGCGCCGGGACACCGGTATGGGTACTATTTCACACCATTTATTTAACTTTTGACATATACATTAAGTTCCGTAATGATTACATTAATAACCATAGTGAAAAAATGCAACGCTTTATGGGCACTTGTTTTTTTTTGATAATAGTTACGTGACGTGATTATAACCGTAAAGTTAAATCGATTAAAACTTCTTTGTAAATAAAATCGATTGTTTTTAGAAATCGAGTCAGTAATGCAATTTGAACTTCACTACTTTAGCTCTCAAAAGTTAAATAAATGGTTGGAAAGAATAAAATTGTTCAACTGTGAAGTTTTCTTAGAACTTGCATTATTAAAGTCGCATCGCAACTTTTAGACAACAACATGGGATAACATAGTAGGTATGAACTGCCTGGTTGTTCTAGTGGTCTTCATAATTAAAGTAAGCGTAAACGTATGACAAATTAAGCCTTATTCGTCCAGTGACCTCAAAGAGTACAATAGATCTATATTATACAATAGTTCTGTAGTTCCTGTATTACAATACAAAAACTAGAACTTGCAGGCAATAACTTAGCACTTCCACGCCACAATAACTATTTAAGATTAAAAGAAAGCTTTAAAGCCGTAACGCCAAAATGCAAAAACAACAAAATCCTAATACGATTTCCATGGGAACATCACAAAGTACATGTGCAAATAGTTCTATACTTTAGCACACTAATATCCGTTGTGCAAACAAAAAACAGACATCTATGCCAATATACATTTTGCCGACTATACTTTGAGTACCACCACCTTATTTCATCGACTCAAAGTACAATTTCGCCGGGCTATTTTATTAGTCAGACCCTCAATTTTAACCCCCAAAACATAAGGCTCATATTTGCTTGTGATTTTGAGGTCAAATGTAGAGCTACCCTTGTCCGGTCGTTACATGTTGACAACTTTTGAAGGGGGGCGAAGCAAATAAAAATGTAATATCGGGCTTGAAGAGCGCCACGTGCAATGGGAATTGATCTGTCTAATATTAAGATGGTGTTGCGATAATTGCCGTTCAATTTGCCGTTAAAATTGGGGTGTTTTGATGAAGTAACAAACATGTTTTTGGGGTTTTTTAGAGCGTGACATTATTTTTGTGTATCCTTTTTCCTGCAATGGGCGTCTTTCGACTCAAATTATAATAATTATAAAAAAATAACACCTCAGGAGGCTCATTGCGCGGCTGGGTCAAGGGTTTATTCAGAAAGCAGTACTCCTTGGACACGGCACGCATAGTGAGGAGGTTCCTTTCTCTAGAGCCCTGACCACCGGTAGCCTGGATCCTGTTCCTGATACCGATGGACCACAATTTTTTTTTTTTTTTTTTAATGAAAATACTTAATAATTTTAATTAAGTATACGTTTGTAAATGAAAAAACAATAAATGAAGTTTTTTTATGAAAACATTTAAAAATCTAAATAATAAGTATTACAAATGAAATAAATTATAATTCTGTTTATTCATTAAGGATATAAATGGTTTTTCTTTGAATAATTATAATTGCTTTATTATAGGTACAATTATTTTATTGTTATATTATTAATTTATTATTATTATCACATTATTTATTAATAATTACCGTATCATTAATATATTTTAAACATACGTATAAATTGCGTGATTATCATTAATTATTGTTATCAATTATTATTATTATATTATCTCATGCGTGACCATACTCCAAGTTTCTACACCAACAAAATCCCCCACAAATATAACCAAGAAAAGATCCTATTAAGTTGAAGAACAGTTCATTAAGACGGCAAGGCAAAGGAAAAACAATAATAGCTCTAAACGACACTTTATTTTTCATAGTCACGCAATGAAACCGTAAGCCGCCGCGCAATTATAAATATTTCAATTATTAAAAAGCTGACAGATTCAGCGGGTCCATTCTTCTGATGTGGTGTTCAGACTGGGAGGCTAGAGATCTGAGGGGCAATTTACGTATTTATAGTACATAGTTGTACCTTTTCCCTGTAAATGTATATGAGTTTTCTACCCTTTATCCACTGGATAAACTTCTTATACTAATTTAACTAACAAACTATGTAGATGTGTATAAAAAATGGGAGGGGAAAGAATCATAGGTTTTCTACCCTATCTTATCTACAAGGCTTAATGAAGCGAAGTTTATAATCACGTCCATTGTCCTTTGAGAGATAGGATGAGATAATTTTATTATTCCTAGTGATTTAGGGGTCTACAAATTAAAGTATTTACAGCTTCATTCACCAAAGCCACGGGCTGTGTATGCCAGAAAACAGTAGGGGCAATACATTCCGAAACATTCTCGAGATTCTCTGCCAGCGTCTGTGTTAATTTCCACATATAACCCGTGTCAGCCTTCAAAACAAAGCTGCACAGGCATCTTGTGGGCACGCTTTTTTCACCATAGACCTCATTCATCGCTTTCTATCAGGCAAGATAGAAGTCAAGACCAGGCCCATGCCGCAATAAAAAATAAAAAAGACAGTTTATAATCCCGAAAGCTTACATACCGATACTCCTCCGTGCCTCCGTTGGTCCCGGCTGTCATTCGTGAATCTTTGACAGTCATTACGAGTCATCTGAAGCCAGACATTCTGACAACCGGTCTTACCAGTTACCCAGTTACTGGGTTGTGGAGGTCAGATAGGCAGTCGCTCCATGTAAAATACTGGGTATCCAACTGCATCTGGTTAGACTGGAAGACCCTAACATAGTTGGGAAATGGCGGAAAATTATAGAGAAAATTCCTTAGTACCTTAATGTGAACACGTTACCAGACGAATGGGGTGTACAATATTCATGATTGGTGAGTTAACACTTATTACAGCCGCCGCCGCCGCCCATCCCGCCGCTGCCGCTCCGCTCATTACTAACTACTTAATGCTATAACATTAAACGTTTATATTCGAACCATTCTGCTGAAGAATCGAATTATTATGGATTAAGTTAAAAATGTTTTATGTCGCTTAGTTGAGTTTAATTTTTAACTCTTGAGAGTTAATACTTAAACTTCTACATCGTCCTTTTTTTTTCATTCTGCCTAGCCTTTTCCCAATCATGTTGTACCAGTATTTTACATGGAGCGACTGCCTATCTGACCCCCAGAACCCAGTAACTGGGTAATACGATACCCCTTGGTAAGACTGGTTGTCAGACTTTCGGGCTTCTGACGACTCGTAACGACTGTCAAAGATTCACGAATGACAGCCGGGACCAACGGCTTAACGTGCTTTCCGAAGCACGGAGGAGTCTCGGTATGTAAAGATGGTCACCCATCCACGGACCAACCCCGGCGAGCGCAGCTTAACCTGATGCATCGATCCGTGCAGCTGTTATTACTTAGCCACGAGCTCCTCGAGCCCTTCTACATCGTCCTCACATGTACAATTTCAACATGAAGGATGTAACCAATATTTTGTAGCAATATTGAGGGTCCATGGAGTTTCTTGCCCGTTCTTCTCCATAGATACCTACTACGCTTTGGAATAGGCAACAGCTTTATCTTTCAAACCGACTCCTTGAATTCAAAAGCACTTGTAATTGGTTTAATAAATAAATGCTTTGCGTTTGAGTTTATGATTATCATCAGCATATTAAAGGAATCCAAGCCGTTTTGCCTTTCATTTTGACAGTTCAACAACATTCATTGCGTTATTTACGTTGTTGAGCAGATTTTTTTTCGAACTTATGAAGCAATGGATTAGCAATTTGTTTCAAAACGATCTAGATTGTGTTTGATCGTGTATTACACAATTAGGGTGCTGGTTATTGCAATAAATAATTTATTTATTTATCTAGACGTGTTCTAAAATTCAAATTCCTCAAAGAAAACCGATGATGCCTTTTTTTAAATTTTAGCAAGTCATCTTCACCTTCCTAGTCTTTTCTCAACTACTAGACTGCCTATCTGACCTCCACAACCCATTTTCTGGGTAACAAGTAACACTAAATTAACACAATTTTAAAACCGTCAAGCGTCGTTTAAATACATCAGTTACACTCCAGTGGGTAAGTCTGTGGAACTATCAACTCGTTTATGAGTTAGCAACATGTTGGGTACGCCAATTAGTTTCAATGATAAACTAATTACCATGCTCGTAGTCTAGAAGGATACATATTTAGGAGCTAAGAAGCTAAAGAAAGAAAGAAAGTAAATACATTTATTAAACACAGACTAAAAGGCACACAATATAATATTCAGCAGATAAAAAAATATAATAAAAAATCAAATAACAAGTGTGAGAAATAAGCAGGGGAGTGTGCCTCACGGATGCGCCAAAAAGGCCCAATTCAGAAAAAATGCAAGAAAGAAATGCCAGAATGAGTTAGTATGAAACCGGTCCGTTCTGAAATCTGGGGCGCTTACATCTTCATCAGCCAAGCTTTTTCCCAACTATATTGGGGTCGGCTTCCAGTCTAACCGGATACAACTGAATACCAGTATTTATTTATTTATTCTCTCCAAACATACAAATATCATTAAAGGCTAGACCCAAAAAAAATGTATAGACAGCAAGAAAATGGGCAGTTTTCTCAAAAAAATCAAACTTCGAACGCGTTATAATTTTATTTTCCTTGAGAACAAGATAGTTTGTTGTTCGTGATTTCCGAGGTTCTCAAAAAACTAAGGACAGTCTCCTAAGACCGTTTAAGGTGGCTGTCCTTACTGCTCCATCTGAAAAATCCAGCCTGATATACCTATTTATAAATATTTAGGATTATTCTGCTACGCCGCGTAGCACCTCGTAGCACTCGTAGCAAGCAATACGAAAACGATTGAAATCTAAAGCGGTTTCCTACGTCAGCGGTGGCCGCTACATAATGGCTGCAGTGACGGCTGCCATGAACATGATGGCATCACATTTTGTTTGACGTCATTTAACGGTAAATTGCGGACGCTATGTGGCGGCCACCGTGGTCTTAGGAAATTCTAGCTTAGCCAGTTGTTTTTTTTGGTATAATTTGGCGTTTGTCGCAAAACCTTTTAGTAAATGTTGACATAAAAATCTAATATTACTCACAAATCGACATCAGTTTTCACATACTACCCTCTTTTAAGCCCTGTTCCACTACAGCTAAACCTATAACTAAATACCCCTTCAACTTGGCAAATAAATCGCGATTGTCACGACACGCTTAAAGCCATCCCAAGGGCGGGTTCAGACACGCGACTGGGCGACAGTGCGAATAGCAAACACCCTCGCGGCGACACGGCGACTATTAATTACGTACTTGAAATACACGATCACACTGTTTGTTGTAATTTGTATTTTGGAGAGTTAATATGTATTTTTGTTTACCAAAGTACTTGTTTTTGTTGTTTGTGAAAGAATGTGAATGTGATTGACAAAGAAATGAGATGAGGTGGGAAATAAGCGTAGCTGAATGGAATTAAGGCTCGTACACACTGGCGCGACAAGGGTAACGCTGCCTGTCGCGCCCGCGATATCGCGCCAGTGTGTACGAGTCGTTAGGCAAGAAATAGTTTTAAATCTGTCTATAGGAGGAGTTCGTGGCTAAGTAATAACAGCCGCATGGGTCGATCCATCAGGTTAAGCTACGCTTACCGGGGTTGATCCGTGGATGGGTGATCTTTCCCTACCGAGATTCCTCCGTGCCTCGGAAAGCATGTTAAGCCGTTGGTCCCGGGCTCCCAGCTGTCATTCGTGGATGTCTGACAGTCGTTGCAAGTCGTCAGAAGCCCGAAAGTCTGACAACCAGTCTTACCAAAGGTTATCGTGTTACCCAGTTACTGGGGTGTGGAGGTCAGATAGGCAGTCGCTCCATGTAAAATACTGGTGTTCATCTGCATCATGGTTAGACTGGAACCCGACCGCAACATTGTTGGGAAAAGGCTAGGCAGATTTATATTTTAGTTTTAAATCGGCCAATATTATTTTAATCTTTGTGTTTCAGAACCGATGAAAAAAACTTAGTACTACAGTCCCTCCACAGTTATTTTGTCTCTGGCAAATGCAACCTAAAAGTAACCTTATTGTAACGAAAATAGAGATCAATGTGGTTTTGACTTTTGACAGTCTTGTCAGTGACAGCAACCCAACGGCAGCCTTCAAACATAGACGAAGAAAAAGTACACGTTGCTATTCGTTATTCATTCAGAAAGCATTTTCTTTGGGTTCCGTACCTGAAGGGTGCCAAATGGAACCCTTGATTACTGAGACACCGCTGTCCGTCCGTCTGTTTGTCAGCGGGCTGTATCTCATGAATAGTAATAGGTACACAGTTGAAATTTTCACAGATTTGAGATGGTTTCTATTGCGTAACAAATAATAAATAAAATAAAGTAAAAAAACGCCGAAAAAAACATGTTTCTTGTATGGGGATACCATACCGGAAACGTTTTTTTTCGGCGATTTTTGCTAAATATTGTGCGGTGGTATGGAACCCTTCGTATGCGAGTCTTCATCGCACTTGGCCGTGTTTAACATGACTTAGTAGAATGAAAGAGAACTGAACTTTAGTGCCTAGTTGTTAACACATGACGAACTCACAAACAAATCTCTTCCTTATATGACTAAAGAACCCGAAATAAAACAAATAAAGACCTCACAATCAACACTAGCGGAAATTACATTCCTAAATTAACACAACACTTTGGTACCCATCGTAGTGTGACATGACAAGTAATCGACACTTTTGATGTCCCCATGTCCCGTGTCCCATGTCCCATGTCCTTTGTTGTCCGCCATGACACGTGTCGACGTGATCAATCGACGCCTTTTTATCAATTGCAAACACTTATTGCGTCTGAACAAGACATTAGTTTGATGTTTGTTGTGATGTTCACGAGGGTTTTATTTAAGTGATACATTTGTAATAAATAAAATACTTACTTATAGAATATTTTATAAGCTTATTGTAAAGACTTTTTTCGAAAGAGTCTTCTTTCTGCATAAATATCACGTCGAGGTTCACGGCTGGTGAAGTTAAGGGGGATGCTCCAAGGTAGCCCGTGAAATTCCAATTTTCTTACGTTTTTTTGCAATTTGCAGGTCATTATCAGATTGTACGTTGATTAAAATATGATTCGCGATCGTAAAACATATGATTTTACAGAATTATCATCATTAGAATCAGCAATACAACTCCTTAAGTTAGAATAATCCTCAAATGTCATGATTTCATGAAATATTCATTCAATAGGATTACAATTATGATCTTAGAGAGTTGTATTGATGATTTTTATGACTATAATCATATTAAATAAATATCTGATACGGCCGCGAATCATATAAAGTCACCATACAACCTGATAATGACCTGCAAATAGCAAAAAACGTAATAAAAATTGAATTTCGCAGGCTACCCTGACGCATCCACCTTAAGCGATCAGATCGCTTATTGTGACACCGTATGTACTGTCGAATACATGTCGGTGCTGACACTTTGACCTTGAGCTGGCCTAGCTTAGTACGGAGTTTCAAAAGAACAAGAGGCCAACAGAGCAGCTTATACTGGCTTTGTAACCACGGACGTGCGGCTTACCAGACTACTTAGAACTTTAGAGAGTTATGTACCTACTCATAAGTCTCTTATGCTTTAAGTAGGTAATACATGATGATGATTTAATTAATAATGATGTACCTACAACAAACAATCTTTTATTATATCTATCTTATAAACTAGCTACTGTCCGCGGAATTGCCCGCGTAGTTTTCTAAAATAAAAGTAGGTTAATTTACTCCTCCAATTGCTGATTCTAATGATTATAATTCGGTAAAGCTATATTTCTTACGGTCGCGAATCATATTTTAATCAACATACATCCTGACACTGACCTGCAAATTGCAAAAAAACGTAAGAAAATTAGAAATTTCGCGGGCTACCTTGACGCATTCACCTTAAAACGAAGAAGTGACGTATAAAGTAATAACTTATGTCTTCTAAAAATACATTCTATGTACCTCCTTCCATATCACATGTATCTACCCACCCACAACATATAACTGTATATCAGTATGTACCTTTTCCAGTCGCGACTCGTGACATGATCCTTCTGAAGTATTGTGTCCACACAATATAAGCGCAAATAAACCGGATCTCTCGCTGCCGTGCCGTGTGCGAACCGGCTACCGGCTGTGACGTTAGCGCAGAGAGGAACTAGGATTAAGAATATATTTTTTTGTATAGAATTTTTGAATATTGTTTGTAAAGGGCAGGACCTTCTAGAATGTCTACTGCAGTCACCGAATCATTGGCAAATCGTGGTCATTCATTAGTGGCGGTGATAATGAACGAGAACTAAACACAATAATTAAGCCTGAAACCGAAAAGGTGTTGAAAAAGAAAGAAAGAATTACATTTATTTGACCACAGATCGTGGAACATAAAATACAAAAGTCTTTGTGAAAATAATGTTTTAACGAAAACACTTACTCTGCTTAAATTATATTATGTAGTAAGTACTTAGATTTAAGATTCTGAAATAGCAAACTCCATGCATACATACAGACATACTTCTTCTTTAAATTCTTCTTTAGAAGAAGACAGACATACAATCAAATAAACTCCCAAACACACAATCATAGATAAGCCAAAAAAGTGTTAATTTCATTGAATTTTTTTAATTTTCATTTGTTTCATTATCTTTTCCTAAAGAGCTTATAAACTCAAACTCAAAACTCAAAGCATTTATTTCAAATAAACCAAATACAGGCACTTTTGAATTGTCAAGGAGTCGGTCAGTCAGAAAGATGAAGCTAGTTGCCAATGCTGCAATGAAATATCAGGTTACCACAGAAGCCCTTTTTGTTTCGTCTCCTTCAGTAAAGATCTTGGTGTTGCAGAAATCAGAAGCTTGCTGTCGTCAGAAGCCCGAAAGTCTGACAACCAGTCTTACCAAGGGTTATCGTATTACCCAGTTACTGGGGTGTGGAGGTCAGATAGGCAGTCGCTCCATGTAAAATACTGGTATTCAGCTGCATCCGGTTAGACTGGAAGCCGACCCCAACATAGTTGTGGCTAGGCAGATAATAGCCTAAAAACACAGTTCTAATTTTATCCATAAATTCAGTCATACCCATAAAGCAGTTCCTTCCAATTCCATAGTCAATCCCCTCCCTAGCCCGTACAAAAATAGTGGCTTTCAGTGCGATGACACGTCTGAAGTGAGCGCTGAGCGCGACACAAGTGAGATTAAGTCAGTCGCCACCAACGGCAGTCACACCTACAGTGTGCACGTGTCCTAGTTGGTGCTTATGCGACTGTTATGTGCTACATCTGTGCGCATTGTTAGGCTTAGTTTGCACGGCCGGGAGAGATGGATAACGACGGCTCAGCCTGCGTGATTTCTTTAATTTTTTTGGATTGAAAAATTTATTTGCAGGATGATGTTTGTCCACCAAAAATATCATCAAATTCTTCCTGCCCTCATTCTAATTTATTGCGTGTTTGAGCAGCATGTCGTTTACGAATCACATATCTATGTACCATCCAACATCCGTGTAATTCTTGTGGATTATTGATTAACATTTTGAAACTTAGGTCTCGCATATGACTAGTACCTTTACCTTACCTGAGGCCCTTTTGCACCACAAGCACTAAATCACTGAGAGCGGATTCACCAATGAAACTGAATGCAATCAGCACATCCGAACCGTGTTTAAGAGCTGTCAGTGTCAATATTTCCATAGAAATGATGACACTCTTGAACGCGGTTTAGATGGGTTGATCGCGTTCAGTTTCATTGGTGACATTCACCTTGAATGCATTTATTGTTAAAGGCGTTTAAAACATAATTCTTTTTCTGACAATTGTTTGGAGATGACACAGATAGAATGATGTTTTAAATAATATGTTTATCGGTAAACGCATTTAGTGATTATAGTGCAAGCGGGTCTCAATGTATTACGTCAGTGGACGCTAGTGTTTGACCCGAGGCTAATTAAATGCATAACTTCATGTCGTAATCTTTTTAAAAGTTTGAATAACAATAGACTTACCCCCTTATTCATAAACGCTGCTTAAAGTTAAGTAATGATTAATAGGGCCTGTTTAAGCATACATTTTTGACGTTTAAACGTCGCTTAGCTTTAAGCAACGTTTATGAATAAGAGGGCAAATTTTTATTGTTGCATAATGATTCAGTGAATGACTAAATTACATCAACACATTAAAAAAAACAATCTTATCCAAAATCTCAACAACAACTCTAACAGTATAATGGATGTAACTTAAACAAGTGTTATTTGTTGAGCTCAGTTGTTCATGAGAATGTCCCCATCTGCAGTGCAGTGCAGTAAGCAGTATCGCAAACAACTCCTGAACTCTCCCACGGCGACGGGGTATTGTGTAGCTTTGTGGATTTTAGTAATACTGGAGAATGTAGGAAAGTAGTTTAGGTTTAAGATAAGTTGTTTATGCATTCTTCTTTTTAGTGTGGCTATGGCAATCTAAATGGACCCGGCCCACATAAATTACTATTATTTTTAAAGGTAAATCCATACTAATATTATAAAGAGGTAATTGATGATTTGTTTGTAAGTTTGTATGTAGGGGGTAAACTTCGGAACTACCAGTCGGATTTGAAAAAAATATTTTTGCATTGGATAGCTCAAATCTTGAGGAAGGTTATAGACTATGTAATAACACGCTATGATCTTTAGGAGCTGAGCAAAAAGAAAAAAAGTCAGAAAGAACGCTATGCGAAAACGAAGTAATAGCGCGGGCGGGCGCGCGGGCGATGGGATGCGGTGGGCCTGGGTACGAAATTTCACGCTGACGAAGTCGCGGCCAGAAGCTAGTAAATTATATAATGTTAAGAAAATCCACAATTCGGCTACATGTTTGGCGCCATCACTAGCATCCATCAGTTAGTGTAATGTTCTGGCGACAGGACACGCAGAGCACGATATAATGTAAGTGTCACAACGTTTGTGGAACAACACCGCATTTGCACTCCAAGGCGGAGTCGTCTGGGCATTTATCGTCATAGTGACGCTATTTAATATTTTGATTGTATAATGTATTTGCTGCCTACCTACCTACCTACCTATTTGAAGAGAAAAACTGCTAATCTTTTAGGATAAATTGACATTGACATTCACCGATGGTTAAAATATTCAAATAATTTACTTAGTTATCAAATTTTTAATTTAAAAAAAAGTTTTTATTGTTTCTTATAAGTACAATTGCTCTACAGCACAAAATTGAGGCAACCCCGGTAAGTTAATAAGGATATTTGTGTTGGGTTACCTCGCAACTTCCCATGGGTTACACTAGCTACCTATTAGAATTAAAGGTTGAGACATAATAAAATTAAATAAGAAAACACATTTATATAACTTTTATAAAATCACTATGAGCTATTCTCATACACAACCCATACCGATTTTTTTTAATTTTTTTATACTTATTGACAGAATATTATCCCTAATCTTACACAATCGACTCAAGTGTACAAATACGCTGTACTCCCACAGGATTACTTTAATTTCAATCCGACGCGTCCCCAAAAAGTGCTAAACTATTGACTCTGTAAACTAAAAACTACAAATAAGATTTAAATGAGAGCGGCGACGGTTTAGGGTTGAATTTAATATTGGGGAAAGAATTAGCGGGGCGCGTAATGAATAATGTAGAGGTTTTAGTTCTTTCATTTAGAATATTTATTGGTTTTTCTAATTCCAATTTTAGTAAGTTATGTCATATAATTATCTTTGAATCACTTCAACATGCAGATTAAAAAAAAAAAAGTTTGGCGGTTTTTAAACTTAGTATGTAAACATAATGGCTGCAGAGGCCAGACTCAAACAATCGTTTTCCAAGCTTAAAAAGCGAAACAAAAGTGCGTGTGTGTGTGTCATAATTATTATTTATTTATATCCGTGCCACAAGGTAAAACAAGATGTTAACAAAAGGCTTAGAACTAAATTAGAGCCGTCGTAGACCGTGTCAGGGCACAGCAAAAATTATTGTTAGATACTTATAGCTATTACTTAAAGTTAAAAATTATTAAAAGTTATATATTAAAAAAAAAAAACATGAAAACTGAATAATTACATTGGCATAAAAAGTCAATAACAATAACATAATTAAATGATTTTTATATAATTTTTTAAGAAATATTTAAAAATGTTTAAAATAAGTATGAAAAATAAATGAACGACATAAATAATTGTATTATTGGTAACAAGGTAGCTATTTTCTTAAAATACTATTAAAATAATACATTTAGTAAAAGTTATATTTACTTAGGTAACAAAACATTATATTCACACAACAGTTCTTAAAATATTATTAACGTGTAAAAGTGTTTGTACAAACCTACTTACAGAAAAATAAAATAATTTCAATAAAATCTAATCATTTGAATCATAACATATTTATTTTATTTTTTACTAGCTGCTGCCCGCGGCTTCGCCCGCGTGGGTGTCGGAAATTACCCCATACATCCCCATGGGTTTTAAGTATAAATATTGAGTTTCGAGTTAATCGGACAGCGCGTTAAGATTCTTCCATACAAACACTGACACCCCCAACCCCCCTTTAGGGGGTAATTTAGAAAAACAAAAAACTACAAATTTTATAATTTATTTAGATCGCTATTCGTGCGAAGTTTCATGTTTATTACCTCAAGGAATAAGATTTTTCATACAAACTTTCACCCCTTATTTTACCCCCTTAGGGGTTGAATTTCGAAAAATGCTTCCTTATTCCTTGCCTACATTATAAAGGGAACCTCTGTGCAAAATTTCAGCTTTCTAGGTCCAAGGGTTTGGGCTGGGCGTTGATGAGTCAGTCAGTCAGGACTTGTCTTTTTATTAATAGGTACAGATATATAGATAGTAGGATAGGATACTTTTCCGGGATAAAAAGTACCCAGTGTGGTGCCCAGGATATTAAAGAATAATTATACCAAGTTTCATCGTAATCCAACCGGTAGTTTTTGCGTGATGCCTGCACAAACAGACAGACAGACAGACAGACAGAGAGACAAAAAAATTTTTAATCAAATTTTTGGTTTCGGTGTCGGTCTAGTAACACCCTCTGCCATTTATTTTTTTGATATTTTCAATGTACAGAATTTTCACTTCTACAGATTTATTATAAGTATAGAATAGATAACCGCACGCAACTGTATTTTTCCGATTCCAAAGTGTACTCATAGTACTCGTATACTCTCTTATTCAAAAACCACATAAAGGCGAATTTAACACATCATAAGGCATATCATAGCTTAGTTCAAAAATACCCGGTAGTTAGTTTCTACCCAATCTCACGCGGTTCAAATTATTTCCGCTCCTTAACCACACACAATCGGGTGTTTTGCGAAATGGCCGGGCAGCGTCAAATTGGGGGTTTGTGCAGCCGGGCGTCGCACAATTTGCCCCACCGGCATAATATTTATTTCATTACTTCTATTCATAGGCTCTAATCTGTGTTGCGGTGGAAGTTCGATATAGGTTTTTTTAAATATATATATATATTTTATATATTTAAATGAACAATTTAAAATGTATAAAAAATATGAAGTAATATTAATTCGATGTTGTTGTGATTATTATAACTGCTATGAAAATTATAACTTAATTATGGTCATAATTGTCAAAGCTGTTGAGGCTGCTAAGCGCTGTCCATAAAAACACCAAACAGCACAATAAAATGATGTCAAAACTTTTATCTATCCCTCTTGAGAAGATTGCTTAAACTGCTAAGTAAAAACATGCTTCGAGAAACCCAAAAAAAAAAGAAATCTCCATTCTCCATTAGCAAAATATGTAGTAGCGTAGGTACCTACAATTACATAACTTTTTCTTAAAAACCATAAAATAAGAATGCCATCATCAAAATAATCACCATCAACCTTCAGGCAACTCCGATTCATAATCCACAACAGACAGTTTATCGATGCCCGATTAAATAAAATGACAACAGACCTTTCCCAAACTACCAGATTTTCAAACTCTAACTGCAACATTACAGCATACGAACAGATCATAGCTTACTTCACGGGGCGTCACTATCAAGGGCTGGATTTTTCGACCCCCGCGGCGACATTATCACCGAACCTCTATCAAAACCAACCTTATTCCAGCAATAATAAAGTTGAAAATCCACCGAGAACAATTTGTCAACGTAGCTTCAATGCGGAACACTATTGTGAGGATAATACCGCGATCAAACGTACACCCATTGTCATGAAAGCTGGTAAAGAATTGTAAACTTTATCACGTAAGTTTTAAAGTTCAATTTTCTTTGGGTTTTGTTGATAGTGGTTTTGCATAAGGGGGTAAGTGAGATTCGTTTAATTCATGTAGACGTGCGCAGGACTCTTAATTTTGAATGTAATATTTGTAGGGTGTGTCAACTGAGGCACTAGGTGGCTTGCACTTAATAGTTCTGTGCAACTCATTTGAATAATAAATTGGATTTTGAAGACTTTTTTATTTTATTTTTGAATTTGAAGAGGTTTTCTTTAAGGAGGTTAGGTTCTAGTGCTAGGAATCATTATGGGTATTGGTCATCCTGCATGATAAAAATATGTGAAAGGTGATAGTTGGAACTGCGACCAAAATAGGAAGTACTCATTTTGATTTGGACCTCAAGATGTGAATGCTGCTAGGAAGTTTGCTGCACCACTTCTTCTTCCCAGCTAAAGCACTAGGAAGTGGTGAAGGGTGGGCGTTTTGGGGGACTGTATTAAGTAATTTTGACGTTCAAAAAATGCTGATACTCAGCCTAATTTAAATAAATGACTTTTGATTTTGTATAAGGGCCCATTCACACGAACCACAACCACACCACATAGCAGCAACAAAATGTGGGCAAGTAGTGGTAACGTGTGAATAGTGTCGCTGCAACTTTTTGCAGTTGCTTTTGTAGTTGCGATATGGTTACGTTGTGGCTAGTGTTTGCAGAAAGATCGATTCTGGCTACGACTGTGTCCTCGCCTTGTGGTTGGGACGTCACTTTGACGTGGTTGGCTATGTAGCCCACACGGTTAATGTTGACAGTCACATGTTAGCCGTGTGAATAGACAATTCATTTTCATACAAATTACCGACCGTCCACGTTGTGACGTTGTGGTGTGAATGTCGTTGTGGTGTGGTTGTGGTACGTTTGACCGGGCCCTTAGTTTTTCATTGCTAGTCAATCTACCTAGAATTTTCGGCTTCCAGTCTAACCGGATGCAGCTGAATACCAGTATTTTACATGGAGCGACTGTCTATCTGACCTCCACAACCCAGTAACTGGGTAATACGATACCCCTTCGTAAGACTGGTTGTCAGACTTTCGGGCTTTTCACGACCCGTAACGACTGTCAAAGATCCACGAATGACAGCCGGGACCAACGGCATAACGTGCTTTCAGAGGCACGGAGGAGTCTCGATATGTAAAGATGGTTACCCATCCACAGACCAATTGCGGCAAGAGTAGCTTTACCTGATGGATCGACCCGTGCGGCTGTTATTACTAAGCCACGAGATAGCTAGTCTATAAGTTACAAAATCTTTTATTACGAAAATAAATAAAATATAAAGTGATAGCAAATTCCTGTATAGTTATTTCTGACCGGGTGCTACGCAGCACTACGCGCTACGCCGTAGCTCCATGGATTCTCGAAGCGTATTATTGAGAAACCTCAATACAATTTATATATAAATAAACCTTCGATACTTTAACATAAACTTGTAATTATATAACCTCGCGCTTGTGTTAAGGGATTAAGCAGTGGTCTACATCTCCCACAATTTGGAATTGATAAATATTATGAGTACAAATCATTTTTAACCTAACAAAAAGTACTAGGCTTACATGAATTCAAGATAGTTTTAATTTTTGCATATATTTACACGACAAATAACAAAAATATGTACAGTCGCCAGCACATCAGGCTACCCAAAACTGTCAAACTTTCCCAATCAAACTTGAACCTAATGCTTTAGTGATAAAGTTTAAAATCTACTAAAGAAATTTGGCAGATTTTAGTAGCTTGATGTGCTAGCGACTGTAGTAACTTAACTGAAACTACAATTACCATTTTTATTAGTTAATTAACTAGTCTATAAGTTGTTGTTTATGACAATAAAGAGGAATAATGTACCTTTCAAATAGTGAGATAATTTTTCAAATAAGAGCTATGTTTCCAGGGATTACCCTCCAAAATTCCTCTCTCTTTATAATATTCTCGATCCCACTGAGTCTTTACATAGCACACAATATATGTATTCTAAAGGAAAGGAAGGGATGTCGGCCCTTCGGTAAATCTAATAAACATCCCTTCAAGGGACTTTTGGAAAACAATTTGTCGACGAATTGATTGAATATATGTGGAACAACCTAACGTGTATTATGTATTTTATTTGTTTAGAAGAAAATAATATGTGAAAATGTATGTCTGTCTTGTGCTGTATGCTGAAATGTAAGCGCTACTGCTGAGCATGAGGTCCCGGATTCGATTTCCAGGTCAGGTAAAGTGTTATTGGGTTTTTCCATCTAGAATTTCTCAGTAGCAGTCCGGAGTGCGGATTTGTGCCCGGTTGATGGCAATAGGCTCGCTCTCTATTACATGGGACTTAAACATAACTGGTGAAATGTGGGAGTACTATAGGGTAGGTACACCTCTGCCTAACCCTTCGGTGAATACAGGCGTGATGTTATGTTAAAATATTGTTTATTCTTGTTCTGCACAAACTAAACGCACATTACATAAGACAAATATTTACAAAATTAGCCAAAATCCTCTTAGTCAAACAGCCCAAAGTATCAAAAAAACGTATTAAAAAAGCATTTAAAGCGATGCAACAAATGAAAATTACTTTTAATTACCGCACAAACGCTGTAAACATTTCCTCAATATAATAAACTACATTTCCTAAAAAATCAAAAGTAAAAACACAATCAACCACCATCTCCATTCAACACAAAAACATGACAAATACACATTATAGACACATTATGCACAGTAGCCGAACTAAGTACCCTCAAACCAGTGAAGTACGAAAAAAACTTCTTCAAATAACAAATTCTATAAGATATGGTACATGTGGTCGAGTACAATCGGCCTCGCTTGAGTACAATTGTGCCCACTTGAGTGCACACGTCATATTATAGTAGATACATTTGTTAGGCCATAATTTGTTAAGTATAGGGGTGGTTTTGTACAGATGTGAAAGTAGGTAAAATTCTGGCGGTTACTCTGTGAGGATTTTTGCGGAAAATAAATGCCATTTTGAAGGAGTTGTAGCAAAATTTACTTTTTTTTTTCTATCTTTTCATGTCTGTAGCCGATAGCACAGGTGCCAATAGCTTGCCCTTGCCACTAAAGTCTATGTAAATCCTTGTTTTCAATTGATTGTATCGCAGTAGCCGATAGCACAGGTGCCAATAGCTTGCCCTTGCCACTAAAGTCTATGTAAATCCTTGTTTTCAATTGATAGTATCGCATTAAGTCCGCCTCTGTACATTTGTATGCTTGAAGTATTAAATAAATAATAAATATCATACCTCTAGAATGACCTATAAATTTTATGAATGAATACCTTTAATAAGTTGATTGCAGAATAACTAGGTCCTATTGAAAAAGTCATCAAAAAGATTCAGATTTGTAGCGTAAACTGAACTTTATGTGTATGTCTTAAAGTCGTTTTCCCAAACACACATATTTGTTTACATGGTTGGAAACTAAATCGCAAACGTAAGTTAGGTACCTAATATTAGAAAACTCAATTAAAAGAGCCTTTACGAGTGACAATACCTACCTATGACAGAATACTCGGCTCACTATAGGAAGCCTCGGGCCGGATTCTACCAATGAAACTGAACGTGATCAGCACATCTAAACTGCGTTCAAGAGCTGTCAGTGTCATCATTGTTGTGGAATATTGACACTGACAGCTCTTGAACGCACAGTCAGTATCCCATCTACACACACCTAATCTCTGCCAATCCGAAACACAAAGCGATTATGCGCACTAAACAAGCCTGCTCCGATCAATTGTGCGCACATTGCGTGAACTTTACAATTCAAATTATTTGCACTACAACAGATATGTCTTAGAAACTGTGGGGAGGCTTTAAATACTTTATTTGATGCGTATAATAAAGATAGATTTCAAGACCGGAAATAACAATAATGTAATACAATATATAATATAAATAATAAACTTATTTGTGGTGCAACTAGGCAGAAGAGAGTGTTTAAGAGAGAGACAGAGTGTGTGAGATGACTACATCAATACAGTCATCGTAAAGTGATGTTTTTAACCCCCAACGGAAAAGAGGGGTGTTATAAGTTTAATTTGATTTTCTATCTTTTTAGGGAGTGGGCTGTAATCCACCACGCGGGTCCAGTGCGGGCCAATTCCAGGTGATGCTGCAGTATTGGTTCAAGGTTACTATGTTCTTCTAATATCATTGAAGTAACTGAATACTTAATTTCGAATCGATCAGACCTGTGGAAGATGCGCACATCCATTCACCAACTAAAAAAGAGCTGATAATCTTCAAACGGCTGAACCGATTTTCTTGAATTGTAGCTAAGAACACTCTCGATAAAGACTGGTTCAGCCGTTTGGGAGCTACGAGGGAACAGACAGATACACAGATACACACTTTAAACTTATAACACCCCTCTTTTTCCGTCGGGGGTTAAAAAGGGAAAAGAAAACAAATCTTTTATGAAAAGGAAGACAATATGTGGAAAAAAAATTGATAGACCCTGATTCGCGGAGCCACTGTTTTTAGACTCAAGCCAATACAAAATCATCAAACATCAAAAGATTCCACTGCAACAATTCGCGTCTCCTGACAATGACAGAACAAACACAACTATCGCAGCGATTCACACTCGACGCGTTTAAACAACTCTAATTTAATTATTATTGTTGTTACAATGTTGTTAATGCATGTTGTCTTAACACACCAGTATTGCTAAATATTTGTTTAACAAATAACGGAGAAATTATCGTTTGTTTAGCTTCGTTTGTGATAGTACTTATGTAGTTATTATAGTCTGATTAGAGTTTTGATTAGACGGCTGTAAAATTCCGGTGGTTTGAAGTGTGATTCCAATTTTCTTCATGTCTCCTTGTCACGGGAAAATTGGATTTTCTCCTGTTACTCAAAATTGAGAAGGGATATAAGGTAACTAACAATGACACTTTTATTAGGTAGATATTCTGGTTTAGTCAGACTACCTCAATTGTCTGAGGTTCAGAATTATGCCTCGTGCAGACCGGCGCGACATAACAGAGTTTGAGAATTGTTCTAACGTGAAGTTTTCTTAGAAATTGTGTTGTCGCGTCGCGCCGTATCGCGTTGCGCCAGTCAGAACGAGGCCTTAGAGTTCTTGTTGTAAGAATGCATATAATAATATTTT
Organism: Eupsilia transversa; assembly: GCA_914767815.1. NCBI lineage: Eukaryota > Metazoa > Arthropoda > Insecta > Lepidoptera > Noctuidae > Eupsilia > Eupsilia transversa. The sequence continues at coordinate 3,253,372 of OU611889.1, forward strand.
CGGTCGTCGTCTGCATCGTCGTACATGCGATCTTCGCTTCCTTTTATTCCCGGTAGTACGTTCATAAGGGATATTTTCCGCCATCCACGTGGGCGAAGCCGCGAACAAAAGCTAGTTATAAATTACCTACAATTATTACAAGTAAGTATTATGTTTAGCATGCACAAATACATAACAATGTGTAACCGACCTTGAATTAGATACCTACATCATAGAAGTTCTTATACATAGCACTACATTGTACAAATATTATCACGGCGTGTTTATTTTGAGCCTGTCAATTGTTTTGCTAGTAACTGTGCAAGAAAAGTCTATAATAGGTACTTTATTTACCTGTTTAACTATTAGGTAGTTATGCTATGAAGTGGCAGTGAACTGGCCACTTTTTTCGAAGTATCGGGGTGGATTGCCTCACCGAAGCTTGCGGTAGTGATGATGGTTACGTCATGCTGAAGTAGTTGCACGAAGGCTGCGCTGACATTCACACTCGGGGTCACCAATTTAGAGTTATGAGGAACAGGGGGTAAAGTTCACTCATCCTCTATTGAAAAGGGAGGATCCTTCGACCAGACGGGTGTCGTATCTGGCGGGCACCGGCCCAACGATTAATGTCGGATAGTTGTATACAGGATGTCTCAAACGTAGTGGTCCAAAGGCAAATGAGGTAAAGCGAAGGGGTCCACCTATCATTAAAAAAAATAAAAACTGGAATATTCTGAACAGTTCCGCCACAAGTCCTGAAGTGAAGACCGCGTATCGGCAAGCGTAGTATGAGATGCCCCCCAGCTAGATGGACATACGGCCTTAAAAAGGTAGGTCGGACTGAATGCGGAAGGCGGAGGGCAGGGTGTGATGCCGTAGAATGGAAGATACCAATATCTAGCAGTGAACTGCGACATGTTAACAGGGTATAGGGTATCTGCAATGAAAAGGCGGTAATCATAATCACTTATTTAGCAAGTTTCCTCTGTCGGGCATTGCGAAAGTTGTTACTTATTTAGATTCTATTAGGCCGACGAAACAATGGATGGACTGTGTGAAAGATGATATGGCTAGAAAGGCGGTGACTACCGAGATGACGACTAATAGAAGGAAAAGGCATGTTGCGCCGACCACAAATAAATGATGATGACGTACGACGAATCAACAATAAACCGAAGCAAAATCTGTGGAATACTTGCGTAACACATAAAATGGCAATCACGCCTTGTTTTCCCGAAGGGTTAGGTAGAGGTGTACCCATAGTAGGTACACCCACATTTTGCCAGTTATGATTAAGTCTCATGTAATAGGGGGTGAGCCTATTGCCATCAACCGGGCACAAATCCAGACTCCGGGCTGGCATTGAGAAATTCCAAGTTTTTGTTGTTAAAGAACATTTTTTTTAATACCGTTATAAGACTTTTTATTTTTCTCTTGGGAGAGGAACCTCCTTACTATGCGTGCCGTGTCCAGGATCACTGTTTGTGAATCAAATCCTTAACCCAGCCGCGCAATGAGAGCCTCCTTTATATTATTATAATTATTCCACGTGCAAATACCACAAAAAAATTGGAACACAATGTTTATCTTACCAAACCCTTCGTGTGTCAATCTTAAATACTATCAGACATTGCTCTCACATCAGTGTTACGAAAAATAAAGATAACACAGGCAAACTAGCTATAAATTAAGTAATCGCACTAAATGTGTTAGTTCACACTGTTTTTATAAGTACTTACTTCGTGGGTTTTGATGAGTCTCACTCCACATGTAGCAGGAACATTATAACACTTTTGACTTTTTCAGAATTTTCTGCCTAGCTGCACAGCTTCGTGAACTTGAAAGGTTAGGAGGTAAGGAGGATTGTCAACCTTATTTATCAAACCAATCAATCAATCTGCCTAGCCTTTTTCCAACTATTTTGGGGGTGGCTTCCAGTCCAACCTGATGCATCTGAATACCAGTATTTAACATGGAGCGGCTGCGTATCTGACCTCCACAACCGTGTAACTAAGTAATACCATAGTATTATATTATCTGTAGTAATACGATACCCCTTGGTAAGACTGGTTGTTAGACTTTCGGTCTTCTGACGACCCGTGATGACTTTTAAAGATCCACGAATGAAAGCCGGGACGTTGGTCCCGGCTTTCATTCACTTGACGTGCTTTTAACGTGTTTTCCGAGGCACGGAGGATTCTCGTCATGTAAACCTGGTTACCCATCCTTGGACCAACCAGCAAGCGTAGCTTAACCTGATGAATTTACACGTGCGGCTGTTATACTTAGTCACGAGCTCTACATAAAGGCTCGTACACACTGGCGCTGGCACTTATCGTGCGACGCGATTCTGTGATATTATATCCGTAGAACAATTTCGTTTACCTACATTGACCTATAGGTGTAATTTTGATAGGTGACGTCAAAGATTATAATTTAATATTGATAGCGTCTTTGTTTCACAGGTTTTCGTGCCACTGACGTGCCGTACCGTATCGTCAGGTAGGCCGCTAGTCTGCACAGTAATTTTGCTTTGTGGCAGATATAGGTAGGTATGGAAATGGATACACCATCGTGTTATATTAGACATAGTTTCTTATCACATTTCTTCCGACACTTGCCAAATAAACCTGACTGAAAACACCTTCAACAAAAGTTTCCTTTTTCCGAATTAGAAAATAAATAACCTGATATTAACCAATAACTTTATATTGCCAAACCACAATAGGAAGGTACTGACATAAAATATATTGCTAATGCTATGGACAATAGCCAATATGACACTGACCAAAACCTACACCAATTAGAAAATTTCTTAAAAGTCTTAATCGAAAACTGCTCTACAACACAACACACTATCAAAACTCTCAAAACTCGACGAGATGTCACGAAATGTCACAATGTTTTTAAACGAGAACACTGCTTGTGTTGGTTTAACATTAAATTACTCGCATTGCGCACTGTACAGTCAGTTACAAAAATGTACCTATTTTTAAGAATAGGCATGGGCACACCATTTTATCTTATTTGCCTGCACAGGTTAAATACCATAATGCTGATTATTAAGACCAGTGAGGATGAGGATTTCCACAAGCAAAAAAATAATAAAAGAAGAGCAGAGAATCATAAAAATAGAAATGATTAATTATTGTTTCTTTACCAAAACTTATAAACCATCTAAGCTTAAATAAAAAGAAACATAAAAAGCTTTTTTGACAATTTATTACAAAATGAACCAGAATGATAATCTTGAAAACTTTTGTTTTCGCCAGTACACAGATCTCTAAACAAACAGCGAGGTTTGTTTTTTCATACAACACAAAACTGTGGCTAGTTTTGTTTTATTTACGTGTTTCTGTGTTATGTTTGTCTATTGCGAAATGTCATGTGCCATGTCGGGAATGTTGAGTTCTTATCAAAAGAATGACGAGCAAGTCATAGGTAAATCTAATCCCTAATTTTAGTATTTTAACTAGACATTACAAAAAAAAATAACTTTAAAATTGACATTTAGTATTTTAAACTAGCTTCTGTCCGCGACTTCGTTCGCGTGGACGTCGTACGATACACAGTATACTAAAATAACAGCTACATTTATATACCATACTAGCAGCGCCCCACGGTTTCACCCGCATAAGTCTCGATCCCGTGGGTATATCGGGATAAAAAGTATCATTTATGTTAATCCCGGTTATAAGCTGTATGTGTGCCAAATTTGATTCAAATCCGCTCAGTCGTTTTTGCGTGAAAGAGTAACAAACATCCATCTATCGATCCATCCTCACAAACTTTAGCATTTATGATATTAGTAGAATAGGATGCACACCTCGGCCCAACTCTTCGGGGAGTACGGGCGTGATGTAATGTTATTTTTACAAAATTCACTCGGCCCCTGAACCACTGTGTCGCATCGCATCGCTAGCCCGCGCTAGTACTTCGTTTCCGCTTAGCGTTCTGTCTGACTTTTTGCCAAGAGCTAAGCTAAGTTAGTTTAGCCTAGCTCGCAAAGCTGAGGTCTGTAATTTTTCATACTTATCATAGTTAATTTGTGCTCCGCACACAACTATGAAGAACTACCTCAGGTATGCGAACTAAGCTAAACTAACTTAGCTTAGCTCTTGGTCTGCAACCCGCTTAGGTCATAGCGTGATACTTGACCTTCCTCTAGAATTTGGCTATAAAATGCAAACAAAAACAAATCCAACTGGGAGTTGTAAAGAGTGGCGCGTTCATGGTGTCCGTTGTGGGGTGGGCTGGTTGGAATAACCACGGACGGCCTCCATGGCCCACGCACAATGGTCCACCTTATGGACTAAGTGCGGAAACCAAACCTTTATCATAGATCATAGAATAGAGTGGCGCGTTCAACTTCTAACAAACAAACACTTCGGCTTTATTATACAGTGTAACTTGCATCCTAATTGCGTAATACGCAAGCAATCACAATCTGAATTGTTTTGAAACAGATTGCTAACCCATTGCGTCATAAGTACGAAAAAAAACTGCTCAATAACGTAAATAACGTAATGAATGTTGTTGAACTGTCAAAATGAAACAGATTAGTCTTAATCGTTTACGAAAATGTGTTACGCAATTAGCTGTTTAAGTGGTATCTCAAGGAACCTAGAATTATTAATTTAGTGGCTTTTAATTTACCCAGTTTCCCAAATAGTCAGGTTACGCAAACAATAATTAATTTTGATTATAGCACAGAAATCTCGATGTCTTGTCATGTTACCATGATACCCAGGTTTAATAGGTTGACAACAACAACTAAATGAAAATAAAACGAAGATTTCACCGTAATATTTTAATGACACAGCTGGTATTTACTCTGCCAAGAAACGGTCACATTATGAGAAAAATGAACAAAATGACACAATTTATTTAAAATTTTCATACACAAGGTCAATTGTATTATTTTAATGAAATTAACACAAGTGGCTTATATTATTATACGACAGTAACATTTATTTAATTTTATCTATACTTATAATAAATCTGTAGAAGTGAAAATTCTGTACATTGAAAATATCAAAAAAATAAATGGCAGGGGGTGTTACTAGACCGACACCGAACCCAAAAGTGTGATTAATTTTTTTTTTGTCTGTCTGTCTGTCTGTCTGTCTGTCTGTCTGTCTGTTTGTTCAAGTATCACGCAAAAACTACCGGTTCGATTACGATGAAACTTGGTATAATTATTCTTTAATATCCTGGGCACCACACTGGGTACTTTTTATTCCGGAAAAGTATCCTATCCTACGGTTGGGGGGTGTCAAAGTTTGTATGGAAGAATTTTAACGCGCTGTCGGATTAACTCGAAACTCAATATTTATACTTAAACCCAAAAATTAAGAATAACGTGTATCAGGATTTTTCGAAATTCAACCCCTAAGGGGGTAAAATAAGGGATGAAAGTTTGTATGAAAAATCTTATTCCTTGAGGTAATACACACGAAACTTCGCAGGAATAGTTATCTAAATAAATTATAAAGTTTGTAGTTTTTTGTTTTTCTAAATTACCCCCTTTTTTTTTTTTTTTCTTTTTTTTTTTTTTTGGGTGGGAAATCATCCAATGACTTCTCCCGCTCTGGGCGGAGCGGGAGGGCGTGTCAGACTTTTACTGACTAAAACCCACCCGTGTTCCTTCCCTTGCCATGCCAGGGGCCACGGTTTCCCCTTAGGACTACCCGCAACCCCGGCGGGCAACGGTCCTAGCGGACCCCGTCAGTTTTGCTGACATCTCTTTGAGGCGCGCGTGGAACACGCCGCGCCGTCGACCCTGGCCTGGTCCTTATCGGGGGCGAGCTACCCATTGCTCACCGCCCGCAAGCCCGCGCCTACGGTGGCCGGGAATCCTCCAAGGAGTCCCGACGCCCAGGGCGTCTCCTACGGCGGCTAGGCGCGTGAGGGCGCGAACTTTGCCTCTCCCTCACGCGCTCCGCCTCCTCCTTCGTCTAAATCACCCCCTAAAGGGGGATTGGGGGGTGTCAGTGTTTGTATGGAAGAATTTTAACGCGCTGTCCGATTAACTCGAAACTCAATATTTATACTTAAAACCCATGGGGATGTATGGGGTAATTTCCAACACTCACGCGGGCGAAGCCGCGGGCAGCAGCTAGTTTATAAATAAATATTTAAGTGTATAAGAAAAGAATTGAAGTTTCTTTTTGTAGCACTTGTTACGTTATAACATGTGTATAAAATAAAAAGTTATTTTATTCTTAATCTATACATCTTTAAATTATTATAAACTAGTTGTGCCCTCTGTTTCACCCGCAGAAGTCTCGATCCCGTGGGAGTATCGGAATGAAACGTCCTATATCCTAATCCTATCCTTTATCCTAACCCAGGTTATGGTCTACCCATGCGCCAAATTTCATCCAAATCCATTCAATTGTTTTAGCGTAAAAGCGTAACAAACAAACAAACAAAATACAATCAAACTCACTTTCGTATTTGGCATGTCGGCTACGGAATGGTACCTTTACAAGATAATTCTGAAAAGTACTGAATTCTTCAAGCATCAGAATAAACCTACATATTATAATTAGATAAATTCAAAACCCGTGTTAATAAAAAAGGGCTTCGATCGGACTATGTTAGTATTTCTTGACTTTGTACTTTGACTTTGTGCTGTGCTGTGGAACTTGTCCGCGGAAGCGATAGAAGACCACGTCCATGACGGCAGATAACGCTTTGACGTTGACCTACTGGTGCAACTCCAGTAACTGCACTACATTGTTAAAGATGTCCAGCTCATCCCGATATCTCAGTGTGGGCCTGCCGCGATGTCGCTTGCCATTAGGAGCGGAGGGACCCACTGGGTCGTGATTTTGGCTCATCGATCGTCTGTCATACAAAAAAGTCATTGATAAATTCAGAATATGTTACCCGCCAGCATAAGGCATAATAAGCATTATCAGCCTTGGTACTCAGGCCTCTCTGTGAGAGGATATCGGCCATAAGCCACCACTAGGGCCCAGTGCGGGTTGGTGAATGTCTTCGATTTTTTATTCTAGGGCTTGCCGGTTTCTTCCCAATATTCCTGCCAACATATCGAGGGCAAATGCAGGAAAAAAGTAATCCTAATCTTACCTGACGGCCGAAGGTGGAAGCGAGCTTCACCCGGAATCCTCTACCACAGAGCAACTGGCTATCTTACCTCTTACTGCCGGAACACAACAATGCTAGTAACATTGTTTTTATGGCGACAGACTTAGATAAGATGGTGGTAGCTAGCCAGGCGGACTTAAAACAAGCCCTACCACCAACCAAACCGAGCAGAAAATTTTGCCCCCACTGGGAATCGAACCCGGGACCTCTGGGTCTGAGACAGGTTGTCTAACCACTAGACCACAGAGGCGGCGATAAGCAAACTTTCGAATAGAAATGTACCTATGAAGATTTTTAATAGTCTAGCTATCAACTGTTTGATAGGAAGTCAATTCAGAAAGGATTTAAATGTTTTAAGTTCTTTAATACAATGTCAAAAAGAAGGTTGACACTTCCCGTGACCTAAGGGCTGGCTTTTACCTTGGCCAGAGGCTAACCATTGCCATACAACGTGGCAATGCCGCCAGTCTCTTGGGTACATTACCAGTCGACAGCGATGCCGATGAATTTTTCGAAGCCATATTTTGGTTTGTGAATAGTTTTAGTTAACTTTGTAAGTACATAATTTTGTTATTTTGATTAATTAATTAAGTAGTTTATAAGTTGTTCGCCTGAATATAAAAAGAAGGATGTTTTACGTTGTTTAATAAACTTAGAACATATTTAAAACATATTTTGTCTCCGTCATCTTCAAACGACTGGCAGGAACAGAACGATGTTTTAAATAAGTACTTTTAGCGTTAAACTTTAGATTGCATGCATTAGATTTGTGGTGCCAGTGGGCCCACTAATGCTTGTTGGAAACTATATCCTATAATTTACATCAACAAAATCACCTACATATCTTCTTTGTAAGGCCTCCAGACCACCCAACAGCCAGTATTTGACGCTAGTGACGTAATTCGCGCTTATCACGGCCCCGCGCTGATAAGCTCCGTAATCTAGGAGCTTTCGCTGTCCCGGACTTGAAGTGTTTGTCTATGAGCACCTCACACGTTGAGGTTGTACTTTTAAACTTGGATTCTTATGGCAATGGAATTTTTGAAGTTCCATTTCGTGTCGATTTTTTTTAAATTTTGCGGGTTAAGGTTTTTCCGGGGTTTGATGACTCTTGATACTTTAAAATATTGATAATTATTGCTGTTTTTTTGTTTAAATTGTTAGGTATATTTATGTAGTTACACAATTTACGTTTTCAGTAGATATTTACTTATAGAGGTTTGAAAAAATCATCTTATTTCTTGAACGAGGCATCCGAAAGTGGTGGTTATATTTCAACTTACCTAAAACTATAGTTGTGAGGAACTTACCAGCTCAGTGTTTTTTAAAGTTCGATACATACATTACATAAACATCACGCTTGTTTTCTCCGAAGGGTTTGGCAGAGGTACACCAATATTTGACAGATATGTTTTAGTCCCATGTAATAGGGGGCGAGCATATTGCCATCAGCGGGGCTCATAGCCCCACTCCGGACTACTAGTGAGAAATTTCAGAAGGAAAAAACAATAACACTGCACGACCTGGGAATCGAACCCAGGACTTCATGCTCAACCTTACCGCTTGCGACCACAAGACTAACGAGTTTTTGTTTCGTGTATATCATGTCATGAATATTTTAAAATACAGCTTCTGGAGAGGAAGATTGCTTAAAAATAACCGGCCAAGTGAGTGTGAGACTACGCACAATGAAGGGTTCCGTAGTTGGGATGGATTTATCCCAAAAACAAACATAACATTGAAGTGGAAAAACATGTTCTGCAATAAATACATCGATATACGTCACGATCAATTCTCCAACTGCAAATGTAAGTTTGTAATCTCAAAAAACTATTTCTTTATGTGATAAAACTAAACTAAACTAAACTTTTCGGACTTTTTCCTTTATTTGAGCTGTGAGACCTTGCTTCTTGCCAAATTTCATGATTCTAGGTCAAAGGGAAGTACCCTATACGTTGCGTTGACTTAGATGCTTGATTTTTGTAGAGCACCAAGGGACCATGCATAGACTTACGTATTTGGTATTAATTTCAGAAGAGAGAAAGAGGGTATTCAAACTGAAACTCAAAGCATTTATTTCAAATAAACCATTGATAGACTGACAGACGGACAGACGGACAACGAAGTGATCCTATAAGGGTTCCGCGTTTTTCCTTTTGAGGTACGGAACCCTAAAAATACGAATAAGAATATCTTTGCAGAACAAAATCAAAAAATACTCTTTCGTTGCACCTTAATAGGTAAGCTTTACAAATAAATACACCAAGAATCAACTAACTGTTTGCAGTTATTCCTAGTACATAGTATTATTATACTTCTTCTTCCCAGCTAAAGCACTAGGAAGTGGTGAAGGGCGAGCGTTTTGTGAGACTGTCATAAATGTAATTTTGACTTTCTAAAAGGTGTTTCTCAGCACAATTTTTAAAAAATTTGGATTCCAGATAAGGATCAAAAGTCAATCAACCTAGCCTTTTCCCATCTATGTTGGGGTGGGCTTCCAGTCTAACTGGATGCAGCTGAACACCAGTATTTTACATGGAGCGACTGCCTATCTGACCTCCATAACCCAGTAACTGGGCAATACGATACCCCTTGGTAAGAATGCTTGTCAGACTTTCGGGCTTCTGACGACTCGTAAAGACTGTCAAAGATCTACGAATGACAGCCGGAACCAACCGCTTAACGTGCTTTCCGAAGCACGGAGAAGTCTTGGTATGTAAAGATGGTCACCCATCCACGGACCAGCCCCGGCAAGCGTAGCTTAACCTGGTGGAATGATCCGTGCGGCTGTTATTACTTAGCCACGAGCTGCTCCAGGATTCCAGATAGCATCAAACTTAATTCTTCTATTTTCAGTAAAGAATTTTTAAACTTTTACTTTTGACCCTTTATCTGGTTTCATAAAACTTATTAAATTTTTTAAAGAGTAGATTCAATTCAGATCCTACCTACTGGTCTATTGATCTAAAACTGGGGTTGCAAGCAACTTAAAAGAGCATATTCGATAGAGATTCATAAAATCGCTAGGACTTTCGCTTCAGTAAGATTTGTTTTCTGATTGCAAAAAAAAACGAAATTGTCTGTGAACCTAAGATTTAAATCGTTAGATATCACTGTACAAAGTCGCGCGATAAATGGTCCATAATGAGAAGAGATATTTGGACACAAACATGGCGTTTCCGTGATAATTAACTCGTCTCTGCGACATTGTTCGTGTCAGAGGTGTCAAAACGAAACAGGAACGCGACTATCTTTCGATGTGTTAGGGGGTGAATCTTATGATTTAAATCTTTGCAGTGAACAGCAAAATGAATCAAACAAAAAAAAATCATTTCCATTATTTTATATTTCTCCCTTAAAAATACGATGTTACGTTACACAAAATAGCTACAGTTTATTATAACATTTAGATACACAGTTCCTTTTGAACCAAATCAGTGTTTTTTACAAGAAATATTGCAATGGTGACAGTTGGCATTAAATACGTCCGACACACAATTACTTATCTTCATTTTTTTTTAATAATTTTTATAACTCCTGCAAAATTGGATAAAATTTTGAAATTAAAATTCTAGAAAAATAATTACATTCCTGTTTGATGTCACAATTTTTATATTCTTGTATATTTTTAAACTACGTTATTATAATTTTAGAACGTTTAGGGGTAAAAAGTTATCATTTTTTATGCCATAATTAAGAATTGCTGCGCCATTTAAATTAATTTCAAACAATCACCGCATTTAATGTCGACTGACAATAGTTACTTACAATAGTAAAGTTAATATTTACAGTAGGACCTAAAGATAATACTTACATTTACAACTCGACACTACTTTGTACATAGAATGACTAGACTTATTTATAGATCACTATTTTCTTGATAAAATTACAAAATAATGACAACACGACATTGTTGTCGGTCTGAAAAGCAATCGAAAATAGTTATTTTTATACATTTGGCAAATTAGGGATTTTTTGTGTAGTTTTTTTGAAGCTGTTACATTACTAAGAGCTTCAAAAAAACTACACAAAAAATACTTTACATTATATTATATATTGCTGTTAAATCCTAAAACGTTTTACAAAAGAAAACTGTTGAAAACAACAACAAAAACAGGCGAATGATTTTTACAAAAATGATTTCGCAAAAACTTTTTTAACTTGAAAACTATTAACCTGTACAGTTTTTATTGTATAACTTCTAAGAAATTAAATAATTTAAGTTTTTTGTCAAACTAAATTAAATTCTGTTAAAAGAAGTGTTAAATTATTATTTCTTTGGATATTTTTATGAACTAGTAACTACACCACGCAACAAGAAATGGTTGGATGACCTTACATTTTACCAAATCACAAAAAGTAACACTTTATTTTCAGCTGAAAGAACTATACTCACACAGTTACCGATATACGGGCATTATTTTATGGAATGGTAACATTTTAATTAATTGGTTAGTTCCAAAAAAACATAGGAAATCGACACTCCTCTAAAAATGTACAATATTTTATACAATAATTGTTTATCGGATATCACTTTACGAACACCTCATTCTTATCGGAACACATCAGTCAATCTGCGAGGATCACGTATCCGACGGAACGTTTTAAAACGGGGATGGACTGGAACCGTACCCGTTTAGGTACATTCATCTGGCCCAGTCGTCCGGCGGACAGTTGGTTTGGTGAAGAGGTGAGAAGGCACTTCTCCTTGGCTCGTTCATTGAACTATCCTGTGAACCAATAATGGATTCAATAGAGAATCCGTTTCGAGATCTCTTACTTCGTGGTTCAGTTGTTTCGGCGACGCGTGGCGGCAGCGGGACGGGCCGGAGCGTCGCCGGCGGCGGACGCGGCAGTGACAGCAGCGGCGTCGGCGGCAGGTAGCACGGCAGCGGCAGCAGCGGGGCGTACGCCTCGCGCGCCAGCATCGCCACCACAGCGTGCGCGTGCTGCAGCGACGGCGCCGGCCGCTTGTACCGCTTCCTCCGCCGCAAAAAACTCCCGTTATCAAACATATCCTCAGCCAAAGGATCCAACGTCCAGTAATTCCCCTTCCCCGGATTCCCCGGCTCCCTAGGAATCTTTATAAAACAATCGTTCAGACTCAAGTTATGCCTGATCGAGTTCTGCCAGGCGGGAAACTTTTCTCTGTAGTATGGAAACCTCGTCATTATGAACTCGCAGATCCCACTGAGTGTCAGTTTCTTGTGTGGAGACTGTAGGATGGCCATCGTGATGAGTGCGATGTAGGAGTAAGGCGGCTTGATGAGTTGTGATGAGGACTTCTGCTTTGGTTTCTTTGGTGTCGATGGTTTTGATTCCGTCGGGCTGGAGGCGTCGTACCGTTCTGAGTCACTGGACGCTGGTGGAACTTCTGGTGTGTCCTCGTCCACGGACACGTAGGTGTCGTCCTGGGGGTACTCGGGGTCGCGGTCGTCGCGCAAGTAGTGCGGTAGGTACAGCCGCGGAGGCGGTCGCAGATCCAGCGGTAGTTCGCCCTCGATGATCATATCGCGGTATTGGGCAAGATCACAATCTTCCATGCTTTCGGTCACATGTCAGAGGTGCGTTGTGGCGCGTGTCGCGGCGCGGACTGCGGCTTCGCCCTCGCGTGTGGAGGCTCTGCCCCCGGCGGCTCCGCCCACGGGCGCACCCCCCAGGCCCCCCTCCACCCCCCGCCCCGGCCCGCGTTTACGTTCCACTAAACACAACAATTGTCGTTATTATTACTGCGGGTCGGAGCTTTGTGCATGAATTTCAGGCCGTCGACTAATAATTATTAGGCCGCTTCGCGTTTATCGATTCGACATTGTTGCGGTATTTATTTTTAGTTTTGTGAAACGGTTTGTTTGCATATTATGTTAGATTATTGTATTTTTTTTTTGCGCTGTCATTGTTATTTGCTACCCGTAATTGGCAATAGATTCTTCGATTTATAAGGGGATCGACTGAAGTGACTGATGGGTATATTTTTATACTTTAGATAATTTTATTTAATAGGTAGTATTACTTAAACAATAAACCTACTTCTAATTAAATTCTCAAAGTTGATGGTTAATAATCAACTCTAATAAAACGCTACATTAGGTGCTTATCTACTCAAACTCAAAGCCGAATAAAATAAAATCCTACACGTAGCAAATAAAAACTGTTTACAAAGACATCCTCATCTCATAATCCGTTAAAAGACTCGTGTATTGAAAAAAATCTCATAAAACGAATTCTAGTACTCCATTCAGGTAGATATCTTCAAATAAAACTTGCGTAAAAAATATTCGTGAAAGCGGCATGACAATGCGAGCGCGGTACTAGAAAACCCTCGTATATGTTTCCTACCATAACATTTACCCCTCGGGCGTTGAGGGAAAAGCTACACGAGGGAGCAAGACAGAAGATACCAAAGACAGAGATGCAGATAAAACTAAACCAATCGGGGACGAGATTTCGATGGGCGGAGCTCCCAAAAGCTAACATGTCAGGGCGTGGCATTAGATCCTATTATTGTCTGGCAAGGCAAATAATATTTTGCACAATGTACACATTGGGGTAAGGGGGTGTTCAAGGGGGGGTTGCTAATTTATTCCCAACTTCGGTTAAGGCTTGTTTTTCAGCTTTGCGAGCCTGTTATTTAAATTGGACTCGGTCGGTTATTTGTATGTACCCGTCTGAAGGCATTGTTGGCTTTAATGAACGAATTTTCGCAGGATTCCGTTGTACAGAATTTGTGATACAAAGTTAGGATTTTGTGAATATTTTTGCTTATTTGTGTTGAGCGCTTTTGGTTACAGCGTTATTTATTCTATCGCAGCTCTGGGATTTCGGTGGCGATATTATTTATCATGTATTTGTTCGAGTGTTTGACTATGTGTTACTTTTATGTGTAGAGGTCTCATAGTGTGTCTCATTTTGTACTCTTTGAGAAGCAAGTCAAGTTCCAAGTTTTATAATTCTTAAAAAAATGTCAAAGAGTCTTAAAAAAGATGGAAATGGGTGCGCAATAAAGCGGAGATGGGTGATAATAAGAGATATATCTGTCTTTAACAACCAATTTCTAATTTCTCTTCTATAGGTCCAGAGGACACTGCTCGAATGGAGAGATGTGTCATATTTGTTAGGTGCGGTCAAAGTTGAGATGTGTGTGAGGTGCAGTGGTTTAATCCTCACTGCTAAGGGTCTCCTCTCCTCTCCGCTTTGATGGACACTGGTCCTTAGTAAGCTCGTAAAGTGGCTCCAAAAGTAGTGCTTTTATTAGTGATCGATGGCTTTTAGTTTCATAAATGTTTGTAAGTACCTACCTAATCAAATTTTATTTTTTTCCCTCGCAAGTTTGTTGAAAACCGTCATTTGATACATTATGCGTGAGCATCATGTGAGCACTAAACTTGTCATAACATTTTCGGCTCCTTTTCGCAAGTCTGCAATCCAGTCGAGTGCTAGGACTAACTTTGCACACTTGTATAAAAATGATAGTTCATTTTGAGATAAATATGATAACAGGATAACGATTGACTTGTCGCGAACCCGAACACGACGTGTTGCGTGGCGTGAGAGGAAACACGTGTCGATTTCTTACAGGGTTTTTTATGACTCTTTCAGAATAGTTAAGCGGAATAGGTTACTAAATATATCTACGTTTATGGTGTTTTATAATGGATTTCCGCCAAGTCACGCCTGAATCAATTAACTATTTTATAGACTTTATAATTTTAGAACCTACCTATTTCTGAGAATACTGATGGTTATCCTGTTTGTGACTGCGCAACTCCGACCCTATTTAAGATAGAGGTACCTACATATATCACATCACATCCCAGACCTACTATCTATAATATTTATACATAATATAGACAAGGGGAGGACCAAAGAAACGATGGATGGACTGTGTGAAAGATGATATGGATAGAAAGGGGGTGACTACCGAGATGACGACTAATAGAGAAGTATGGAAGAAAAAGGTATGTTGCACCAACCTCAAATAAATTGGGATAAGGCCAGGAGAATGATGACGACATATTTTATACGTATAAATAAAAATCATTCAATGTTTGTGTTTGTTTCTTTGTTTGTCCTCTATGCGTTTCTAAACTATTGGTCAGATTGTGATGAAACTTTGGGTGGCTGAGAACGCGCGCGAATTTCTGGTCCAAAACATCTATATAAATAAAAATAACAAAGTGGCATTGCAGCTAGTAATATTATAATAAAGAGATACTGTGATCCCATTCCTAAAATCAGTATTGCCGAGTGCAATAGGATATATTTTATATTTTCACGTGGACGAAGTCGCGAACAGAAGCTAAGTATTATAAACAGAAGGTTTACCTTTACAAATATATAAATAAAAACAGATTTTTTTCACCCCATTCACAATGAAATGAAATTAATGATTTTATTTTCTGTAAATAAAACCATTTCATTTCATTTCATTGTGAATGGGCTGAAAAAATCTGTTACAATAGGTACCTACACATTCATCAGATTTAGGGCGGATTTCACCGATAATACTGAACGAGCAGCTTAACTAAACCGCGTTATAGAGCTGTCAGTGTTATCATTGTTTTGGAATATTGACACTGCTGACAGCTCTTGAACGCAGTTTAGATGTGCTGATCGCTTTCAGTTTAATTGGTGAAATAGGCACTAAGAAGTGTGGGAATGAAAATTAAAGCTAGATAATATTTAATTAAATTACTTACCTAATAAGGGCGAATTTCACCAATGAAACTGAACGCCTTCAACACATCTAAACCGCGTTCAAGAGCTGTCAGTTTCATCATTGCTGTGAAATTTTGACACTAATAGCTCTTGAACGCAGTTTACTTGTGATCTCGTAGTTTAATTGGTAAAATGCAATCTAAGCGTGTTACACAATAATTGTACTGTTTTTGGGGTTCCTAAAGCCTGCAAAATCAGTCCCTCATGCGGTAGTTAAGGTAGATTACTAGACGTTAATGAAGAATGCATGAATGAAGAAAGAGGGAAAATTTTAGGAGACGCCCCGATACCGCCGCCGCACTCTCCCTCGGTTACTTCGTACCTACAGCTGATTGTAACAACTTAGAGCTATTTTCACCAATAAAACTAAACGAGATCAGTACCTCTAAACCGCGATCAAGATTCAAGAGCTGTCAGTGTCCGCATTTTTATGGAATACGTATTGACACTGACAGTTCATGAACGCGGAATACAACTTAACTCGTGTGACTCATTTAAAGCCTGTGATGACTGTTTATACTTTATACCTTTTTAGTTGACTTTTTGCCGTAGGTTTTAGTTTTTATTAGTTTATTTTTTTGCAATTTGCAAGTGTCAGGTTGTATGTTGATTAAAATAATTATGATTCACGACCGTATCAAATATTTATATATAGAATTATAATCATCAATACAAGTCTCATGGTATATTACTATCTATCAAAAAGAATTAAGTCTCGGACATACTGGCGAGACTTGTCGTATGTGACGCGACACCGGTAATTGTTCTGTCGTGTAGTTTTCTTAGAAATTGTATTGTTAAAGTCGCGTCGCGCCTGTTTGCGTGAGCCTTTACAACGCTACATTTCCAAAATCAACAATCAATTACTTACTTTGAGAAAATGGGAGAATTTTTGATGTGGGTTGGTTCATTTTGGCAGAACTCCAAGATATTATTTTCCATTCATCTAGCTTACAAAACCTACCTAAACCTCAAGGTGTTACAACCAGTTTAGACCACAAACAACATTGTTTTCCTACAAAATATTTTACTCAACTACTAACAAAGTAAACATAGGCACGAATCACGAGCAGGTAATCCATCTTTGGCCGACGGTGAAGAGCAAACATTTCAATATCTACCGAAGACAGCTCAACTCAGCTCAGCTTAGCTTAGCTTAGCTCTTGAGCTGGATTACCGCGGCCAGGCGGTAGACAAGCAAACTTTGCTCGGCTTAGGATCTAACATCCACTTTGAGTATCTTCAAGTATCAGTTGAGATATCTTTTTCTAGCGTTTTTTTTTCTGTTATATGAGGTGAATCGTCATTCGTCAGTAGTACCTACCTAGTACCAGTACCTATAAGATTTTAGGCAATGGTAGATACCTACAATAGGATTGTACCTCAATATATAAGGTGTATCTTTTCACACACGAAATCTCTAAAGGGGTCATAGTACTCATCATTATGAACAACTTTCATTATTGCACCAACCCTAAAAATCGCGAAAAAAAACAGTTGTTCCTTACATTTAAGTTCGCATAGCTAGTCAAAACGTAGGGAACAGGGTGATTTTTTTTCGCTATTTCTGGGTTGGTCCCATAATGAAAGTTGTTCATAATGATGAGTACAATAACCCCTTAAGATATGTCGTGTATTAAATGGCGAAATTAAATTGAAGAGCATAGGTTATTAATACCCCTTAGTAATTTCTATGCCATTCTCATTTCCGCACTTGGTGGTATGCTTATTACCTACGCCAGGAACAGCAAACCGTCCGGTGACCAATCTCGCCACCTCGGTGATAAGCGTGAGTCCAGGGATGTGCGGCTGGGTTTATGTTCAATCTCGATGGGTCTCTTGGACGCAAAGAATGTCGCAGTGAGTTTTACGGTTAACTATATGTTACCTATTATGGCCTTCTGTTAATAGTACAATACAAACTGACACCTAAACCGATTTTTCTTTCTTTCTTTCATTCCATGTGGGTGATCTCAACTAAAAATCCAAATAACACTTATCCCGACATGGGAATCAAACCCAGAACCTGGGAGTTTGTTATTTTGAATAGAATAGTTAGGTATATTAGGTACAACTATTCGCATATTTATTTCTAAAAAAAAAAAAACATTTATCCGCATTCCAAAAGCACACTAGAAAATCTAAAATGTTCAGTAACGTTTAGACTCACAAAAAAATTAAATATATGATTCTCGTTTCAAATATCGAGTGGTGCCCTCTATTTTATTAATCAGCAAACGACGATAATTGTGAAAGCGCCATCTGTTGTTTAACGCCAATTCCACTTAGAAACGTAGTCATTCAGTGATGTAAGTAGTGCGGTCTTGCTTTGCTGGTAAAATATCAGGGAAATGGTTCATGCAAAGATGAATAGATGGCGCTGTTCTGTTAATCCAAACAAAATTGTTCTGAGTTATGGTAAAGTTGCTAAGCTATGAAATTTTATGTAATGAATTTGTAAAGTACTTGCTTTACCTACCTTGTTGAATTTTATGAACGCTATTATGCGTCATACCTGCTGATGTTAACCATTAGGCATATTACTTATTTTATACCCACTTATTTAATTAGGGGCTTTAATGGTAAATGCTTTTACCTACAACAATTACATAGGTAGGTACTACACCACTTTACTTAAAATGAGGGTTAGTACCTACTTAGTAGGACGTAGGTCGGTTTATTAGAGTAGGTAGAGAAATATGATAGTATAGGTAAGTAGGTATACCTTACTATACAAAGATAGGTCCTACAATTGTTCGTTTTCGTAGGTACGTCTACTAGACTTAAAAGCTCCCGCAAGCAGGCGCGACGCGACTTAATAATACAATTTCTAAGAAAACTTCACGGTAGAACTAATTGTTCTGCCGTGAAGTTTTCTTAGAAATGGAAGTTTTCTAAACCATTGTCGCGTCGCGCGACAAGTAGCGTCGCGCCACAAGTCGCGCCAGTATGCACGACCCTTTAAAATCGTAATCGCGACTGCTGAGCCCGGGGTCCCGGGTTCGATTCCCATTCCCAGGTCAAACAAAGTGTTATTGGGGCTTTCCACATGAAAATACCCCGAGACTGGATTTGTGCCTGCCGCGTTGGTCTAGTCATCGCAAGTGCTACTATACTACTGAGCACGAGGTCGATTCCTAGGTCGCGCAAAGTGTCTTTAGGTTGTGCCCGGTTGATGGCAATAGGCTCGCCCCCTATATAACACCTCTGCCTTACGTTAACATGTTATATAAAATAATTTAAAAAAGCATAATTTAAGTAATACATTCGCTGCTCCTCACACTAGGATTCCCTGTGGGAGGATCTTCCATTAATGGAATGCGATTTCAGCGATAATAGGCTTAATGGTTAATTCGACACGAATTTACTCGAAACGAAACGGGCAAATCCATAATTGTAAAGGCTCGTGCTTACTGGCGCGACTTGTCGCGCGATGCGACACGTGTCATTGTTCTACCGTGAAGTTTTCTTAAAAAATGTATTATTAAAGTCGCGTCGCGCCTGTTTGTATGTTAATAGGTACCTAATAGGCATAGATATAAGAAATAAATTAATACGTAATACGGGCTGATATTCACGTCAAAGCGCGTATTTGGCATTTGGTACCCTACACAAAAAACTACTTCATTCTTATTTTCGATTAAAAAATCACAAAAAATTACTTACTTAGCGGTTCTCCCTTTAGGTAATTTTTAAAATAGAAAACCTACCTGAAAAAATTACTGGTAAAATGTGGGTGTCATTTTTGTAGCACATCTTCAGCTCCGATTTTATTTACTTACTTAAATAAAAAACTGAATTTTTAATCAGCTTTTGCCGCTGGTTGTACCTATTTATACGCTTTAAATGCCCATGTGCCCACAAATGTCAGGTGAATAGGTACTTGTCAAAAGCGCAGGTATCTGCCGCTCGATTCTGTAAAAATCTTACCGTGAAAACTGAGGTGAAGCGAGCTTAAAGTGAGCTGTCATTCCACCCTTTATTAGGGATTGACACTATTGACAGCTCACTTCACCTAAGTTTTCACGGTGAGATCTTTACCTACAGAATAGATCGGCTGATAGTCTAGTCTACATCTGAGTGCCAGAACAAAATCGTTTTTATGAATACAATTTTAATAAGTAAATTTAGTTTTTTTTTTAAATTTATTTGTAACTAGCTGCTGCCCGCGGCTTCGCCCGCGTGAGTGTCGAAAATTACCCCATACATCCCCATGGGTTTTAAGTATAAATATTGAGTTTCGAGTTAATCGGACAGCGCGTTAAAATTCTTCCATACAAACACTGACACCCCCCAACACTGAAATCCCCCTTTAGGGGGTAATTTAGAAAAACAAAAACTACGAACTTTATAATTTATTTAGATAACTATTCGTGCGAAGTTTCATATTTATTACCTCAAGGAATAAGATTTTTCATACAAACTTTCATCCCTTATTTTACCCCCTTAGGGGTTGAATTTCGAAAAATCCTGATACACGTTATTCTTAATTTTTGGGTTTAAGTATAAATATTGAGTTTCGAGTTAATCGGACAGCGCGTTAAAATTCTTCCATACAAACTTTGACACCCCCCAACCGTAGGATAGGATACTTTTCCGGGATAAAAAGTACCCAGTGTGGTGCCCAGGATACTAAAGAATAATTATACCAAGTTTCATCGCAATCGAACCGGTAGTTTTTGCGTGATACCTGAACAAACAGACAGACAGACAGACAGACAGACAGACAGACAAAAAAAAATTTAATCACATTTTTGGGTTCGGTGTCGGTCTAGTAACACCCCCTGCCATTTATTTTTTTGATATTTTCAATGTACAGAATTTTCACTTCTACAGATTTATTATAAGTATAGATAGGTCCAATTACAAAACAACAGTGTGGGAACTATGTTACAGATTGGTAAGTAGATTGGTTGACACTTGACATATTCAGGCAATATCATTTTTTTTTTGTGCAGTTGTATCTGAGGATTTTGGCTAATTTTGTAAATGTGTGTTTTATGTAATGTGCGTTTAGTTTGTGCAGAATAAACGATTTTTCTTTCTTTCTTTCTTTCTTTCTATGTTTACCCAGAGGGACGTACAATACGTAGTAGACGTATAAATATATTAATTAACTATTTAATTAACATTGTCAAATTTTTTACTTTACTTTTTTTTGTATTAGGATTGTTACACACCTGTAGACTTACAATTTATTGGGTGTAATCCAATGATGTTTTACATTGGTGTAATCTCTCAGCCGTAAAAATATAAAATTAAAATGAAAAATACAGAAGCACCTCCGTCGTCGATTACGTCGGTCTTGGAAGGACAGCTAAATAGATACAAAACATGGCCTAAAAGGCAATAAATAAATAATAATAAATACACAGGTGTCGTCTCAATGGCTACCGATCAGCGGCATTCCTTCAACAACAAAAAAAAAACAAAAAAAATGGATTAAAAAGGTCTCTGTCGCATTCAATCTTCCACGGTTCGTTCGGGATTTGTGAAACTAGAAAAATAAGTCATGCGTTATCATGTTCGGAATATTGTAAGCGTTAAATGTAATCAATTTAGTTTCGAAAATTAATATTTTATGGCTTCATTATTCGTATTTAGGGTTCCGTACCACGAAGGAAAAAACGAAACCCTTATAGGATCACTTTGTTGTTTTCTTTTTTTGTGTAGGTATTTAATTATATGAGATGATTATAAAATACTATACGGGGTGGCAGGGACATCGAAGCAAAAAGGTTACCACGTATTCAGTAGGTACATCATTCGGAGCCCCCTACATAGACATTTTTCATCGGTTTTTGAAAAAAAAACTGCTGTTCCATACATTTTGACCGTGAAGGTATTGCACTTTATTTTATTTCGTAGCTAATTTAAATTTTCTTATACAGTGGCCATGAAATTTTTCATCGGTTATTAAAACAAAAATCTGCAGTTTCCTACAATAGTGCAATACCTTCACGGTGAAAATGTATGGAACAGCAGTTTTTTTTTCAATAACCGATGAAAAATTTCAATTTATTGGATATTTGTAGATTCCAACTTCCAACCGTCAGAAGATTTATAGATAACTAGCTGCGCCGCGCGGTTTCACCCGCATAAGTCTCGATCCTGTGGTAATATCGGGATAAAAAGTATCCTATATCCTAACCTAGGTCATTGTCCACTAATGCGCCAAATTTCATCCAAATCCGTTCAGCAGTTTTAGCGTGAAAGCGTAACAAACAAACAAGTAAATGAACAAACTCACTTTTGCATTATAATATTAGTTAGAATTTTTGAGTTTTTCTTGAAATTGATCGGATATTTTGTTATTTTTTTGACCCAGGTGAAATGATAATGACGGCATCAATTGTAAATCATAATACTTTGCAATGAATGATCAAGGGGAAAAACATGATGAGCACTACCTAGAGTCCGATCGAAAATGCAAATATTTTTACGGCCGAAAAAGGAACGAGATTCTGTCTGATTTGCATTTTAGGCCGAATCCCGAAAATTAAAAAAAAATTTTTTTTGTTTGTTGATAGGTTTTTCTGTAGCAAAAGTAAAATGAATGCCGTGTCAATCTTTTATTCTTTGTAATATTTAACCGGTTAAACTTACATCATGTCACTCGAAACTTTGTACCTAGGTACTTTAGCCCAAGACATAATAAATTACGTACCTATTTATGTAATAATCGAACAATCTGAGGGACAATCCCCGTATATTTAAGAACATTCACCTTCGCATATCATTCGCAATCTGTCAAAAATACAATTTTACCAACATTTTTCAATACCTACACGCGATACAACACGAACCAATCAAATCGCTTCGTGTTTGATTTGCGGATGCCTGATTGGGTAGTGTTTGATGTTTGATGTTTTTAAAACATCCAAACATGGCGCAGCAGACCCGGCTTTTAGACATACATAAACTCACGCCTTTTACCGATGGGGGTAGGCAGAAACTACATAACGCCACCAACTAGGATGTTTAAATACCTACTTAGTCCTTTTGCCTTGTGTTCATACATCTGGTCATACTCGCACGCCTGTTGCGAGTACTACACACCTGACCTTTCAGAAGAACGTCACCAATAAGGTCACTATATTATTGTCCTCCTAGGGTGTCCCCTCCCAGTGTAGCACTCACATCTGCCTTTACCTTTTGTTAGTCGCCTTTCATTCATCCTCTCAACATGACCAAACCATATAAGCAGAAATAATGAAGAAGAATGAATGAAGAAGAAGAAGAATGAATGAAGAAGAAGAAGAATGAATGAAGAAGAAGAAGAATGGAGAATGAAGTTGTGAAGAATTTAAAAAAAAGTTCTTAAAAGAAAATATTGTTTTATTATTAAACGTCCAAAACTGTGTTTACAAAATGATTGAAAGTCGCGGTAATCCAAGCCGCAGCCAGTCCGCCAGTCGCCGTCAAACATCAACAACAATAAACGACATGAATAGAGTAGCGAGCTCTTCGAACGCACCGGCTGTTTCCGAACGCACCACCAGTCCGCGAGCGCATGCGCCCGATGCTTGACGTGTGATCATTGTCAAATTTTCCTTCAGCGTTTTGACGTTAGATATTTCGTAAATTTGTTCGCAGTGATAGTGTTTTTATTGTTTTCTAACTGTAGTTTAGTCTAAAAATAAGTAAAAATGGAAAGAAATGACCGCAAAACGAACTCTCGTACCCATACAATCACAATAGACAGAGATTCAAAATTTATTTTGCGAAAAATTGTTTTGGATTTCTCCATCTTATTTATTGGTGAGTTATTTTTGTATAATTTGATTGATTGTATTATTGTTGTGGGAAGCAAGGGAGAAAAAAACATGGGAATTTACGAATACAACTTGTTTTTATCGTAGCCGGTTACACTTTAGTATTATCGCACAAACTATATACCTATGTACAACTATTTTATAAGTAGGTACATATTTTACATGATTAACTTATCAAGTTATCAACATTGTTTTCCGTACTATAACTACCTAAATATTTTTATACGTAAGTAATTAAAATTAATTATTTCGTTAGTAAACGTGTAAGAATAAAAAAAAAATAAGAACAGTAGGTAAATACCTACTCTGACCAATGTTTTTTTTTATCACTGATGTAACAATTTAAGTTCAAAATAATTGCTCTTGTTTTATCATTTAAGATAGTTATCAGAATGTAATGGGCAAATTATTGCGTGCCTGTGTAAACAAAAGTGATGAAATTCTAACTAGGCTTTATAATTTTTACGCCTCGTTAACTACCTACTCGAAGTAAGGTACCTACACCTACTAATTATTATAAAAAAGAAGTAAATTTTTTTTTTGATAATTATTAAAAAGCTTAATACCTAATAAATTAACAACTGAACTGTACTAATCACTATTCCTTAATAGAGTTATGTAATTACAATTAACTATTAGCATGTTATTATAAATTATTGAAAAGATCAATGTTGTATGACATTAAATATTATTTCTTCTTCAAGTTATCAATATACTATCAATTAGTGATACTAACTTTCCATTTCAGTACTGAAATTATCAATAACTTTCCATATCAACACTGAAATCGAAATGCTAATGTGAAAACAAATCACTTTGAACTTTGTACCTACTTTACCATTGCAAAATGCAAAATACTGAAAGAAAACACAATCACTTCTAATGATATTTAAATTCATTGCTTAAAAGTTAGACAACACATACTCAATATTTGCAACAACATATTGTATTTAAAAACACATGTCATTTCAGGGTTCTCAGACACAAAGACACCTCATTCAGGCCAAGTTAAATAATATATTGTGATTGCTTATTGTAACCTTCATTTCAAACAGTACTAGATGTACTTTATGTAGTATTATTAAGGAAATTCATATCAAGCACCTTCCTTGAATTAAATAATGTGAATTTTCTAAATGATTTGTAGGTACAATAACTGAATTAGAAAACGACATTTACATTACATTAAAATAAATTAATTTAAAAATCTTTTAAACATGAGTTACCAATAGTAACATTATTAAGTTGTAAAACAATCTCTTTTAAAAAGAACATTATATGCTTTTCGAAAATTTCTGCAAACAAGATTCAAAAGCTATGATAACATTGTTACCGGCCAGTTATTTATTTATGATTGAACAAAAGAGGTTGTTGCGAACAAATCGAAACTCCTTGTTTCCTCAGCCAATAACGACTGACATAACAGAGTTTACTGACACATTAACATGTTAAACCGATGGTTGCATTGCACTGTCTCAAAGCACAGTGGCCCCATTGATTGACCAGTCACATTCCCATTCAAACACTGTACTTGGAAATATTCCATTTTGTTATATTGTTGCTTGATGTATGGTTATTTTTAGATTCAAAACAGGTTTTTCTGTTAAAAAGTTTAGATTTTTAATTTTTATTTTAGTATTGAGCTTTTGTAATTTTAAATAAGGTATTTTTGTGGCAAGATGCAAAAATGATTACCGCTTATCAATCAACTTTTTAGATACTGCTTTAAGAACTTGGCAGAAAAAAACATGAATACATGAGTTTTTATAAATGCAACTTTAATTCAAGGTTGCCAGTGCCAATACTAGCACAGACATCGACGTTAACTCTATCTTTAAAATATTCAAAACTCTATAAACTTATTGTTTTTTGTTATGATAGATGAGTTGTACCAACATCATTGTTAGTAAAAAATAAAAATATTACTCAGATCTACCTTTAGCTGAATAATAAGTATGTCACTAAGGGGGATGCGTCAAGGTAGCCAGCGAAATTCAAATTTTCTTAGGTTTTTTTGCAATTTGCAGGTCAGTGTCAGGTTGTTTAATGATTATAATATGATTCGCGAAAATTTGAATTTCGCGGGCTACTCTGACGCTTTATAACTATAATGCCAATCTTACTCTATGGAAAAATAACAAAATGTTACAAGTAAGTTTCGTTTTTTTTTATAACTTGTTAGCCAAAATAAGAATCTGGTAGGCTTATCATTTATTATTATTGTAATTGGTCTGCTTTTGTCACGTAGACTCTGACCGGGATTTCCAAGAAGACATAAATTGCTGATAATTTCCTTCTTAGGTCATCTCGGACAAGTCTCAAGGTAAAGAGCTCAAGAAGGAAGATCCGTGGGACGTAACTTCTGTAGTACGGTCGGCCCACTAACGCTTCATCGGTTGAATGTGTAAAACTGAATGTTTTAGGGTATGTGCGTATATATATAGCGGTTTGCTATATATCTTCCGTCAGATGTACAACCATCCTTATTATCTACGTGTCCGTTTTGGCGTTACGCGACGCATCTTCCGTCCTATGTGCAACCACCCTAAAACTTCCTACAGGCGAAGTTTTAACCAGACCTTCCAGCATTCTTGAAAGGCTCGCATTTACGTTTGTAGCCAGCTTTAGCAAACCGCCATACATACGCAAACGAGATCGCGTGTTTAAGCTAAGTTGCTTAGTTATTTAAGTATTTGTGTTTAGTAATGTGCTATTTAGCACCACCATTCACTTCTGAATTCCCACGCTTTGTCCATCGAAGTTTTATGGAAAGTCACAAAATCTAGCGGGTTTTCTTATAGGAATCTGTTCGGTACGATACTTATCTTGACTTTCCGTCAACTTGGTCATTTTTCCGGAAGCTGGTTGTAATCTGCCTTCTATTATAAGATAAACGGGAAATAGTTTCCAAAAAACTATAAATTAAATCCTAGTTTTATACATATAATCAAACCAATCTAAGATATGTGTCAGAAATCTGTCGAAATATCCCAGTAGAAAAACCCACAGTCCATCTAGTCACTCACCTCTCCCCAGGTCAAATCCCAGTTTCGCAGGATGTGAAACATTGCGTACAGGGCCCGCCAAACAAAGTGGCAGGTAATTGGCTCGCTGTCAAAACATCCGACGCGTCCGACCTGTCAGATTAAACGTATCCGTTAAGTAGGCTCGCGTATGACAGGCAGGATGCCGCACGGCGTGTGAGAATTAAAAAAATAAAAAGCGTTCCAATTTTTATTTAAATCTCGCGGTATTTCTTTGTTGGCGGTGGTTTTTAACCAATTTCCAAAAGCTAGGAGGTTCTATGTTCGATTTTATGTTTTTTTTTAATGTATGTTCTCGACACTTATTTCCGTCAATTGGACTGATTTTGAAAAGCACTATACAATGAAAAATAAATTAAAATCTGATAAAATAGATTTTATTACGATATTGATTACGATACAATGATTTAATTTATTTTTCACTGTATAGTGCTTTTTTCGGAAGAAGTTTTTATGACTGTGAAAGACGTGGTAAGAAAACTGCGTCTGGCATTAATTCTTGATGAATTTAGGAGTGTGGTCCGTTTCATAAATTCCAGAGATCTGGTTGATTTGTCTAGTAGATAATTTCGTACAAGTTTTGTTCCATTTGTCTGATTGTTTGTGCCTTTCCGGACATACCGTAACAGGCATTTAATCTTTTAATTTCTCTGTCGGGTCAGGCTATCAGGGTCCTTGCATTCTGTGCTATCAGCCTGACATTTTTATTTACAAACTTTCACTAGACTAACTACTGACCTTCCGATATTCTACTATCTGCGTGTACATTTTCAAAGGACCTCATTTTATAAGTTTACCGTGACATGTGTCAACTTCAATTCCGTCAGAAATAAGGCAGATACGACCTTCCAATTTAACAATCCATCGATCAAAAATGAACCCATTGCTTGGTGCCACCGATAAACTCTTATCCCACCTCCATCAGCCCTATCTCTACAGTAAATAAAATACCAAGAATATAAACACGTTCTTCCTTGAAACCTTCATCTTATTTAATAAATAAATGGCCATCCATTATAAAGTCGTTTGGTAGTGGTTTAATTGCAGTACTTTCAGGAATCCTCGTCGTATGCGATAATTAACTTAACTATTCGTTCACATGGGTTACTTGGAACTATAGTGTAGCTCTTGTATGCAATTTCCTTTCCATTAAATAGATAGGATAGGCTGGCTAACTGTTTTCTTGGGTATCTTAAAGAGCTTCGATTTTGTCAGGAGGAAGTAGTTTCCCTTGATCTAAAGACCTTTATTTCCAGACATCAATCCTTTATACTCACGAAGTGGTGGCATTGAAACTACCAGCCTTATTTTTGACTTAAAGAAGTGGTAATAACAGCCGCATGGGTCGATCCATCAGGTTAAGCAACGCTTGCCGGGGTTGGTCCATGGATGGGTGACCATCTTTACATACCGAGACTCCTCCGTGCATCGGAAAGCACGTTAAGTCGACTTTTTCAGTCGTCAGAAGCCCGAAAGTCTGACAACCAGTCTTACCAAGGGGTATCGTATTATCCAGTTTCTGGGTTGTGGCGGTCAGTTAGGCAGTCGCTCCATGTAAAATACTGGTATTCAGCTGCATCCGGTAAGACTGGAAGCCGACCCCAACATAGTTGGGAAAAGGCTAGGTAGATAGATATAGACTTATTCAACCTACAAGTGTCGATCAGCGCATTACGAACGTAGATCTTCCAATTTAGATTTTGACATGAGAAACTTGAAAAGCTTACCGATATTATCGTGTAATTCACTTTATTCTCATATCTACCATCTTATAATAAAATTATATAATTACAAAGGTACAGTTATAAGCTTTAGGGGTGAATTAGCTGCTTACTGACACAGACCGAAATCCACGCGGGCGGAGCCGCGGGCACAGCTAGTTGAAAATAAAGATACACGAAACCAATCCCAAAATCTGTAATGCTATTCTGTAAAAATCTCGCCGTGAAAACGTAGGTGAAGTGAGCTTTATGTGAGCTGTCATTCCCCCCGATGCTAGGGGATTGACACCATTGACGGCTCACTTCACCTAAGTTATCACGGTGAGATTTTTACAGAATAGCACTACTGTACGCAGCGTTGACTTACAAAAGCAGCAAAAAAAGCGCTTTAAACCTTTATCTCCTACACACCTGTTTGTAATTAAAAGCGGCTGTATGGCTGTATATCAGTGGTTTTCTCCGAAACGCAGATAATGTACGTTTAAGACGTTCTCAAAACTTAAGTACTTACTTAACACGTCTAAGTGGGCTGGGTATTGCAACCAGCTTTGCGGTATTTTACTCAAACATGCTGCGTGTATAATAATTAGGCGGTATGTCTTTTCTTGACGATGCCGACGCTGTCAAAGATTAAGAAAAATATTTGTAGAGAAGACACTTTGTTGATCGTTTTGTGCCTTCGTCTTGTTTAGCTGTGAAACCTGCTGAAAGTAGGTCCGGTGGGGTAGCAATTTAATTCTTCATAATTTGCACTATGTATCTAATTAAGTGTTAGACAATAAAGCCTATGCTCACCAACATTCAAACCACCGCACCGGTTAGGTATTGAACAGTTGGTTTATGTCAACTTTACTAAGGAAGTTTTATATAAAGAACTGATTAAATATCTAAGCTTAGTATGAAGAACCTACTGAAGGTTAGTAAAATTCCTCAAATTCGTTCACTAACTCTGATTAACACCCTGAAAAACAACGCACAGCCTAAATTGCTAGGCCTGGAAGCACGAATTTTTGGACAAGAATTCCAACATACAAACAATTTTTTTTTGAAAATTCATCCCCTTGTAGTGAAAGCGAAATTCAAATTTTCTTACGTTTTTTGCAATTTGCAGGTCAGTGTCAGGCTGTATGTTGATTAAAATATGATTCGCGACCGTATCAAATATTTTTATATAGAATTATAATCATAAAAATCATCAATACAATTCTATAAGTTCATATAATCCTATTGAATGTCTATGAGTTTCTCGAGCTACCTTGGCGCATTCCCCTTAAGTGGTGGAATAGGGGATGAAAGTTTGTGTACAATATGGAAGTTCGTAATTTTAGCAGATGGGAATGCCATCGGGCGGCTTGTTTACAATAATTTTAATAGAATAAATTAAGTAACAGGAAGGAAATAATTGCAACCAGATATATAATTTCTACGTGTCTGTGACGTCATTACGTGTTCTATTTAGTTCATTTGACATAGCTATAATGTTTAATGCAATAACAATTGTAAGTGATAATTAGACATCCTAGTAATTAATTAAGTTTATTAATAGC
The DNA here is from genome assembly GCA_914767815.1 of Eupsilia transversa. Taxonomy (NCBI): domain Eukaryota; kingdom Metazoa; phylum Arthropoda; class Insecta; order Lepidoptera; family Noctuidae; genus Eupsilia; species Eupsilia transversa. The sequence continues at coordinate 3,283,272 of OU611889.1, forward strand.
TTTGGCCTTAATGATTTATGTGCAATTTAGTGTTGGTAATGGGTTTGGTATGCAAACGCAGTTAATTTAGATTACGAGCCTTATTTGCCAAATCTATGGCTAGAGTCGCGTTAATCGTATTTAGTTCCATTTTTGAATAATGCAAAATCTATCTTGGAAGAAATTAACGAATGGTAACACGCAAATTAATCCTTCAAGGTGCGTTTCAAGTGTCAACTCAGGCATTGACATTGGTTGAAGTAAAAAAAAAAAAATGACTTCCAAAACATACACTGCAAAATGAAAAACAATGTTTATTTCGGAAGTCAAGTCGGTGTCTTTAATTTCAAAATCCGTCCACAGTTGACGAAAATATCGACGGACATAAATACAACAAAAAAAAAACCCATTCGCTACGAACATAGAACCTCCTCCTTTTTGGAAGTCGGTTAAAAATCAACATCGCGACTGTTGTCTTGTCTGTAATTAGTCTTTTCCTGCACGTCCCCGCTCTGCTCCACTCGTCTTCGCAAGTTCTCAGCTTTAAGGCTCCCGCAGACAGGCGCGACGAAGACGCGACTCTGGTGGACGACTTCACGAAAATCGTTTTACCGGCGTCGCGTTGCGTCTGGTGGGAGGCTTAACTAAAACCATTAGGCACCTACCTACTTACTTAAGTTAATATGTTTCATATTAATTTAACTACATCATTATGTATTCATAATAAAGCGAAAAAAAAATACATGACATTAGAGAGTGTAGGCTAATTATTAATTCACACGCATAAATCAATTACGAATATTCAGTATTTAAAGCAATTAATAAATTACTCAATAACTCGTTAGGTCTATAATTAGATTTCTTTTAAGTCTGCTTGATTGGGTATAAATTATGTAACAATGTCGAGCGTCTAATGTTACTAATTGGTCATTGTTCTGTTGTCATAATTATTACGTGTATGACACGTCATGACAATATTTCTCGAATAGGCAGCAACTTAATATTGTATCGACATTCGATTTGATTTCGTAATAAACGGCAGCCATTAGAAAACGAAAGACACAAAAAACTAAAAGGTTGATAAGAGAAGTGTGGAAGAGGAAGACATGCTGCGCTGACCACAAATAATTGGGCATGAGGGCAAGGGGATGATGAATAAATTCAAATCTGCCTAGCCTTTTCCCAACTATGTTGAAAGAAGAAAGAAAATTTCTTTATTTCGCACAAACTAAACGCACATTACAAGTTTTGACATAGTACACAAATTACAGATTAGCCAAAAGGCTCTTAATTAATACAGAAAGGTATTTAAAAAAAAGGCAAATTTTGTCCATTGCTTCATCTCAGGGCGCCAGACACCAATGACAAACATGTTGTTTAACTGGGTGCAGCTGATTACCAGTCTTTTACATGGAGTGACTGCCTATCTAACATCCACAACCCAGTAACTCGGTAATTTGATACCCCTTGGTAAGACTGGTTGTCAAACTTTCGGGCTTCTGACGACCTGTAAAGCCTGTTAAAGATCCACGAATGACAGCCGGGACCAACGGCTTATCGTGCTTTCCAAGGCACGGAGGAGTCTTGTTATGTAAAGATGGTCACCCGTCCACGGACCCACCCACGGCAAGCGTAGCTTAACCTGATGGATCGACCTGTGCGGCTGTTATTACTTAGCCACGAGCTCCTCAGCAGATGATGAATGAGTTAAACTAAGAGAAATTATTCGATCGATTGGTACAGCCTCCTTAAATTATTTGGACCGTCTAGGTTGGTGGTGGCAGGTATTTCCATTTAGAAAATTAGGAGTAACTATCTGTTACATAAGCTTTTGACTGCTTCTCAGAATTTCCTAGCAGTAAAAACCGATGCAACAGTGTTCCTGACATAGGAACAACTAAAGCCCTTTTCTGATATGTCGGTACAGCAGCGGTGCGACATCAGCTTACCGACCGCTTACCGATCGCCTATATTTCGCTTATATTTGAAATATAGGCGCTCGGTAGGTGCTCGGTAAGCTTTCGGTACTGCGTATACCGAACATGCTGATGTCGCACTGCTGCTGTACAGACAAATCAGAAAATGGCCTAAGTTCTCGCTAGGCTCACTTGACTTCTAGATCAATAAAACAAAAGATTATGCGCACTTCAACTGTTTTAGTGGAAACAGGGTATTTACTCTTTACCATAATTAGCGTTAAGCTTGTTAGAAGACGTAGAGAGCACGTGTCTTATGTTACGTGATACATATCAGTGTTCGTGCTGATCTCCATGTTATACTAATGAGGTGTCAACTTTATTGATTGACGCTAGTAATGAGACTAATTTTAATGTCTTTGCTGACCTCTATTTGCGATAAGATTGCTTAGCAATTGATGTTATAAAAACACAGAATGTTATTTTGCATAATCGTCTGTTATATAATTATACTAGCTGCGCCCCGCGGTTTCACCCGCATAAATCTCAATCCCGTGGGAATGTCGGGATAAACTGTATCCTATGTCCTAACCTAGTTCATGGTCCACTCATGCGCCAAACTTCATCCCGTTTGGCCGTTTTAGCGTGAAAGCGTAACAAACAAATAAACAGACAAACTCGCTTTTGCATTATAATATTAGTTAGGATGTTTGAGTTTTTCTTGAAATATCGGCTCCACATAAATTATCAGGTCATGGTCAAAACACTACAAAATGGCTAAAAACCCATGTACAAAATTGCATCCAAATCCGTTCAGCCGTTTCAGTTTGAAAGCGTAACAAACAAACAAACAAACAACAAAACTTTCGCATTTATATTATTAGTTAAGATAACAGAATCATCTGTGATTATCACAGAAATGTTTGGGTAACAATTATACGAGTATATCTACGGATTTTCATTTAAGAATATCTAAAATGACTGCATCTAAAATGAAAGATCTCAATTTTTACATATTCTAGGTCCTTCAAAATGATCCAATAAAGGCTCGTTCACACCGGCGCGACTTGTCGCGCGACGCGACTTTAACAATACAATTTCTAATAAAACTTCACGATTGAACAATTGCCGGTGTCGCGTCGCGCGACAAGTCGCGCCGGTGTGAACGAGCCTTAAACACGATATATTAAAAAAAACGAAGCGACAAAATAGAAATACGCCCTTATCTTCACCATGCGGTTTCATTCATTTTATGCCTATCTTTGCATCTGGTAATCTCCCTAATCTTAGCCACGCACATACGAACGTAGTAGTACACCGTTCCCACGTGGTGTGCCTTGTATCAATATTTGTATCTACCTGCATTATCAGCTGCGATATCCGTACCGCACTTACACCTGTGCGGGTTACATCCAAAAGTTAATCGACCATATTTAACTCTTGTCCAATTAAGAGTTTTGTGATCTTATCTTATACGTGAAACCACCATCGATATTGGTTGGACTGTTTGCTGGTGATCTTTTTTATGTCTGGTGGTAGTTCACCTTATTTAATAATAAAAAGCGTAGTCCACCACATGCATTTCCATCTCTTGCATCTTAACAAATCATGCTCCTGACTGACTTTCCATCTTTTCTATCTATAGCTCCATTTTCTTCAGTCCTAACTTTCAAATTTTGCAAAAAGTTCTGTTAACGCTGCAGGTATTGTCAACAGTCATTACGTTTTATGGAATAACTTTTCCATTTCCCCCTCCATCTCCTTTGTTACTGCAACAATCATATCCTTATTTATCCTTATCAATCTGCTGCAATTTTGCGTCTGCTCTCAATTGATGGTGTGTCTCCTAAACGATACCTTCCTGCTTACGTGGGCTGAATCCTGGGTAAAATTACATGCTGAACTCAATCAATTAAATAACGGAATGGGAGGAAATTAAATATCCTTATCGAATTGAGAATAAAAGCGTAAAAGGATATGGGTTTTTACAAAAATGTGATCGTCGTAACTAGGAATTTTCATGATAATTTAATTCAATCTGAACCATTGTACTGTCGTATCCAATATAATCGATAATAAAATCAATGAAGTGAATGGACAGCACACGATAACATAATTATGGATCTTGATTAATAAAAAGATATGGACCATTAAAGCTCATCGCGGGACTTAACTCGAGATGTAAAGAATCACCATGCACTGGAAGTTAGTCCTGCGTAAGACGAAGGAACATCTTTTATATTGTGTCTGCCATTTAAAAGAGGTAACAATTAGGTAAGATCTTTTGGCACACCTATTGACAAAAAGGCTGTTGCTTAAGTAATTGCTTGGGATGGTGAAGAACAAAGGATTTTTTACGGAAGTAGTGTACTAAGTATTTGGAGCAAAAACATTTGTGTCAATAGATATTAGTTAAGTGTTTGCCGTTATATCACATGCTGTAATCACATTGTGACACATAGATAAACAAAGTAAGTACACAAAACATTATATGTCTTCTTGTTTACAAATACTGTTTAAAAGCATAAACATATTACCGATACTTTTGTATGTTTGGTCCCTTCAATAAGCTTGCGTGTTTTCAGTAATTGCATTAGTGCTTGAGATTTTGTTTGTCTTATCCAGAAACAATTAGAATCAACGCTTATTCCTTAATACATGAGGCAGCCTCCATTCTACTATCCGTTCCAGACTTATACCTCAAAACCTCCCGAGACTTATTAAATCTTAAAATTCATCTACCTACTCATTTGCATCTCCATTAAAATCTTGATTACCATCAAAGCATTAATTGATTTTAACCGCCGCTCTAATATCTCCGTAATTAATTTAAACTAGGCTGCTATAAATAGCAGTCCATAATTTATTTGAAAAAATTGTTTCACCACTTCACTCTTCGTGAGCATTGAATTACTCGGCGCCCGTAAACAAGGTTCATGCTGCATTAGCGTAATCCACCGTATAGTACTCGCTACTTAAGCCCACCTATCTCAGTTTTCGCTGCAATTCACAACGTTATATGGCTCCTAATACCACATTTGCTACTCCTGAGGATGTTACGAAATGATCACATCCGCGGATCTAATTGTCATAGCAACTAGGGAATGAGAAAGGCAAAGAGGAAGCGAGCAATAAAGTTGATGAGCTATTAAATATCAAAATTGTGTCACGCTAAAAGCATTTTAGTAATGTAGATTGAGAGAACATAAATTTAATTTGGATGGATTCTGGCAAATTCAGAACTAGGGCGCCAGTTATTTTCGTCTCCTGTAGATTTTGGTTTAAATGTTTTGTCAAACAAACATTATTCAGCGTTCGCTTTTTGTGTATATTATAATGACGTGTGATTGCATTACGGCCAGCTATCTAAAAGCTTAAAATCATATTATAATATTATAAAGTATACGAGGCTCAACCTCAAACAAAAATGTTAAGTTATCAAAACGCTGATCGCTCAATAAAGAATGAACGGAAATCAGGACGAAAAAAGTTCATTGTTAATTGAGACGATTATCAAATTCCTGCGGTGGACCTATTGTGCCTTCGACAACGTACAGGTGTCTTAATCTCTCAAACCTGATGTTATTAGAACAACTTGTACAAAATAAAAGAACAACCCACAATCTACGCGTTCCCAAAGGACCGAAAAAGGACCAAGAAGTTCTAAATCCTTTAGCAGGAAGTGTCCAGTTAAATTACGACAAAGATCCGATCAGCATCAATAAATCAACATCGGGTCTTATCTCACTGTCTAATGAAATAAAACTCTTTTGAGCTTCGTCTTCCGAGATGTGAAATAATTAATGCCTTGCATAAGATTTATGAGTTCTTAATGCTACACCCACGCGTTTTGAACTTACCCTTATCGCAATATCTGTACAAGTACATTTGGACCAAAGTGTGAGAATCTTCAACTGCTTGAAATGCACTCTGTTGCCTTTTAATAAGGGCTAGGATTAAAGTAAAACGATTGCATAATTTTAGGTGTTTAGCTCAGACGCCATGAAATACGATTTGCGGCCGACGACATAATGAATGAGTGCAGAGCGCGTTTACAATGTTTTGTTCTTGTCAGGTGTGGCCCATTTGTAAATTTTGATTCATTTTACAAATTATACACTGAGACAGAGACAAATTTTGCAATTAAAGATATTTATTGTTGCTGGGAGGTAGCTGCAACTTTTCATTTTGAGAGTTCATTACGGGTCTGACCTTTGCCTACATTACTTACAAGTTTTTTTTGTTCTATTTTAAATTCTCGTTAGGATCAATAGCTTATATCCCATGAATGATAACCAAATTATTTTACATAATCAATCATGTAAGCATTAAATGACGAAAGTTTTCCAATAGGCATTGTCTCCATGGTTTTCTTAGAAATTGATAAGTTTATATTGTTTATTGTTGTGGCCTATGGTTCCAATAAAATACAGCATACTCGAACAATTGGTAAAAGCCCTGATGATATCTGCAGTATGGCTGGGATTATTAATGATGGGGCTGACACAGACACGCCTGTACCGCCTCTACGACTTGTAGATTATAATGCGGCATATTTAACCAACAGTATTGAAAATATATGGTTGAATAGCTTTAACAGAGGAAATGAGTGGTTAGGTAAATTGTAGAATTATGGTATTTATTAGTAAGATAATCAATGAAGATTAAAACGGAATGCATGACGATAAAGATGATCTTTTTGATATGAACGTAATGCATACGGATTATATCCTTAACTTCAAAAAAAGTAGTATCATGACGATACATCGGCACTTAAGCTACTTGAAGAAGCTTAGAAAAATAAAATAATTACCCTGGTTTAATTTAATAGCACATTTTAATGGCTATGTAAATAGTTTTATCAAACACTTAGCTTTCGGAAAAAAGTTTATGGGAGAAGAAAAACAAGATCCAAATAGAAACATAAATTTAATTTAAAATACGACATAGCGGAAGACAATAAAGTAAAAAACCATTAAAAGAAAGTAATTGATCGTAAAACATGGCTGATTGATAATGGCAATGATTAGGATATGAATTAAGTGATAACATCTTTTTTCATGTTTTTATTGACAGAGAAATACTTGGCTACACGGTTGATGGCATTTCTAATCAGTGTAAGGCTAAGCGTCAACTAAGGCGAGTTGTAGTAGTAGATATATTTTGTAACATTTTGTTTTATGAGGAAGAATTAACTTTAACTCTTTTGCATCCTTAAATAGAATTTTATACTGTGGGTTGTTTTTTACCAAGATTATTAATTAATAATTATCTTCTTCTTAAGAAGAATCATTATGGAATGATAGTATACCAAAGTACTTATTATTATTATGGACGTTTCAGACATTTTAGGTATAAAATTTGTATTTACTTTCATTATCCGAGTTCCGTCATAGTATGCGATAATAGGCTTCTAATTATAAAGCTTATTATTATTTTGCCGATGATTAAATGCCTAAATAATACAAATAAATAAGTTACTATTTTTCCTTCTATATAAATAATCATTATTTTATTTTATTTTTATTATCGTTATTATTCATCCAATTATAAAAATAACGATAGTAGGAAACTTCACTTTCCTGTTTGTAAATAGATATTCAAACTATTTCCTTACCTCATATACAGAAGTCACACATTATCGACCTGTCTTCACCGATATGGTCTAATTTCTACTATTCTTCGTTCGCGATTTAGTTTCCACTTGTCATTCTTAAATAAATTTTATTAAGACTAGCATAAATCTGATATTTGTTATGGGAATAACAACAATTAGCAACAAGGATTTGAATGAAATGTTTTATGTTACGCATCAGTGGACGTGTACATTATACTTTATCGGAGGAGCGCAAGCGCATCGCTTTTGACTCATTAGCGGTACCAATGTCAATGTTACTTACCTACCGCTTGTAATTAATGTTACGTTTATTAAGTAGATGTTGATTTGTGTTTGTATGTTAATTAATACTTTTACTTTGATCTGCCGTGGCTTGTTTATTTATACGGAGTTCCTTAACGTTGCTTGTTAGTATCTTCTATGACTTATGTTTACGGTTTCAGTTTGAGAGTTTTTAATTGGGTTGTATTTTTGATAAAAGTGTCGTTTCCATTGAACACTTTTTTTCGTACTAGTTTAAAAATAATCTTTTGACAACTTCAAATACTTATATTTTTCATTGGTCAGTTATTTATTCATCAAGATTATATTTCAAGTGCTGCCGCTCCAAAGGACCAAAAAGCTTCCCATTGCAATAAAACCATGTGCCCATACGGTTAAAATACTCGCTGCTCATTGGCTGACGTCATAACATCTGAACCTCCATATCAACGTACGTTACGTACAAGTTTGAAGTTTCACATAGTTGTGGAGAAAGGGTAGGTTATTGATCCAACTTCTAATAATTCCAATATTGACCTGGACATGGCCCTTGTCACGTTCAGTTGTATGAGTCACCTAAGTGCTTTTGAACGTAAAGGAGTAACAAATCTCAGTACAATACTGTGATCTGTAAATCCAGAACACTATATCGGAGCACGTGGTTTTGATGGCTTTGAACTGTAGATACTGGTTGTAGCACTACTCAGACCTGTATGTAAATCTATAATCAGTATAAACCGTCACGCTCGAAACAATCCAGGGGGGAGTTTGCAACTGCCGTTTTGCCACATAATGCTGCTGGTGAGGGTAAAAAGTATGAAATGGCCACTGATGTAAATGACGTATGTAAAAGACCTCTTCCTCAAAATATAATCCATTTGTCTTCGGTCTTTGGTGCATTTGATATAAAGATATTTAGATACTTTGTGAGTTTAACTCATAAATCATATTACAATTTCGACCCATTCGCCTTCATGGCTCTGATTTCTATATTCAACTTCTGAATAATGGCTACATTGCCATCTGTCACTGCATAGCGTAATTTTACTACCTTGGCTTCAAATAAGGCTTTCACATCGGCAGTTAATGCAACTACTTACCTTGTTAGATGTCTGAATGTTGAAGCATCCATAACTTCATATCTTCTCGTGGAATCAAACAAATGATTCCCTTTAGCGTAGGTGTCAGTGATTCGTTTCCCTTCACTGAACAAACTCTCTACTTTAATGTGGTCGTTTTACAACTACCCACAAAGGGGGACATAAAGGCGGTGTATATTAACGACTGTTTTATTGTGGTGTGAATAGAAACGTGAATTAGAACCACTGTGATATACTCCGATATTTATAGTCGGAAACCGAATGATGTATAGTCGAGAAAGTTTTATAGATGATAAAAGATGAATGAATGGGTATGGCAGTTGGTAATATCGCGTGAAGACGTGAGCGTTAGGCTTGTCTTTCAGCTGCAGAGAAGAGAAATCCAAGTAATTTCCGTTTTGATATTACTATATAAGTTATGGCAGCTTCTCTACTCTCTTTAGTTATTTTAAGCTGTACCTATCTACCTCCTATATAATAAGCTATTCGAAATACAGATTTGGGTGTGTCTACAACACCCGAATTTGCTTTTACGACCTGGTATATACTTCAGAACATTATGAAAATATGTAGGTGTTTCTTCCCACCATACATTAATATTCAACATACACGTTAAGCTCCTTTCAGATTTATCACTCGTCCACATTTGCGTTAATACGAGCCAGAACACACGCATTGACTTAATTTAATTGTCAAATCCATACGTTTCGAATTTGCATGTCTGTCCGTCCAAAAATAACCACTTAGTTAAAATGCATGAAACGCGCTCTAATATCTTATACTATTGCGTTTTAATATTGTTATTCAGGACTCAACGGCCATATTTTGGGCTGATTTATGGCATATCCTATGATAACATCAATTGTTTCTGATTCTATAGTCAATCAAATTGCAACAAACAATTCAATCACGTATGATTTTGGCTACCAATTGAATTTTAAAAGTTTCCAACCCAATGTTGCAATTTCAATTGCTCATTTACTTCCTAATGTTGCAATGATGGAGTATTAATGATCTTCTCAAAAGGCTAGTTGGGTTTATCGTAATTTTATACAGGAATGCCTTTGCTCGGACCTGTCAATTTTTTTCTTTAGTACATTTATTTATGCTTCTTGCTTATTGATATGCAAAACGTAAGTGTCATCTATAAGTGAAGCGGTTGGTGGTCCACTGAATAAATGTGACAAAATAACAAATTCTTGGATTTCTTACAAGACCTTTGTTAGATTAGTATTCATTTTGTGTCGGCATATAATTCAGGGTGTCCAATTGAAAAAAAAAACCTAGTGTGAACACTTGTTTGTCTGTTCAAGTCTAGTTTCCACAAAATGATGAATAAAAGTAAAAATCCTTTATGCATCTAGTGTATCCGTGAATGATTAATACCGCAAGAATAAATTCTATAATGGTCTCTTTAATTTTGTCTTTAAGTTTAAATATAAACCTAGGTATATTAGATTGAACTCTTTTAAGGGTGAGAGTGCCATCATCAAATGTAGTTTTAATCATAGGTTATCCTACCTTTCATCGACAATAATTGATTATAAACCATCTTCAATTTACTAGCAGTAGTTTCCGCCCCATCTTACTAGCAGTATTTTGCAGCGTTTGCAGTTAGAAATAGCTGTTGCATCAATACAGTTATTTTTGTAATGAAACTGACATAACTTTGTGACTTTCATTAAGATCAATGGTCATTGCTTGTACCCTGCAATTGTGCTATAAGTTTGATTAATTGCTCGTTTTAATAGACTAATTATGGCGGACAAGGAGTTAAGTAATTGGTCTTTATTTTTAGTTTTATTTGTTAAAAATAAGTCTTTGTTGGCTTGAAATAAAACAATGGTAATCCATGAAACTTTCAGTGTTTTTATTTAAATTAATTTTTGTTTATTTTTAAGGCTCGCTTTATTACTCTCACTTAGTTCCACCATTTTTGGTTCACCATTCCCATGATTTTCTTTTAATTTGCATATATTTGGAAAATATTAACTCTCTCTTTTTAATCTAAGATTGCGAAAAACTGAACAGATTATCATACAAGTTTTACCCATCATGTAACCTAGTTGAACTTTCGTGGGCGTCAATACTTATACAGTTAATTCTAAAAATAAAGCAAGCTCCCTAACTTTTAAAATATTCAACAGAATCTCTGTAGCAAGAACAACAGTTGTTTGTAGAAATCAGTTTGCTTACAATGGATTGTTATTATAATTTATGTTAAATTGTTCGGTTATGTTTTTGTTGTTAGTTTTGTGCACCGATTCATTTGCAAGTATTAAGTTTAGAGTATTGTTATATTTGTATTTGTCGTAGTATTTTCTATCATCATCATCAGTCTTAACATTACACAGCTGACTGCTTTAGGAAAAACATGAAAAGCATTCTCCACACACAACATATTTTTGAAATTTGTAGAATATATCTAAACGTTCATCGTATAAAAATTGATATGAAGTTCTTAGTTTATGCTGTATTCTCCTTCGGTAGTAACATTGAATTAGTAACGTGTCCGTGCTCTTATCGGCAATCTTCAAGTCCGACACTTTGCCCGGGAGCGATGAATCACCAACTCTTGGACTCAAATGTACTTCCAGCTTTCAAGCTCTGTTAAGGGCAAAATCGTATATTTACTTTATTGTTTAATGTGTCCTATACAGCGTCATTATCTATATATCCTTTACTGTCTTCCTGTTCACCCAGTATTATTAAAAGGAAATAAAGGTACCTTTATTTATTTCAGAAATAAAGGCACCTTTATTTCTGAAATGACAGGTGTGATGCAAATCCAAAGACCTAAAATCCTACATATCCGTGTTTATATTTACATCATTTTCAAATATTGTCGCCATAGGCTCTAATATTTATGCTGAATGTTCTCCTTTTCATGTGTTTGTAATTATAGTTTTGTACTTTATGTCATGTTTATGTTTCGCTTACCGTTGTATGTTTTAGTTAGAATATCTTGCAGTCTTGCTACAAGAGTAATATTATTTAATAAATAGAATAGAAGTTTGGTCATGTTTCAACTATAACAAATTTTTTTTACAAGAAATACGTTTAACTATAAGATATATTTTTCATATTTTCAATTATAAAGTGGATTCAGCTTCCAACCCTGCTACTGCATAGTCATAAAACTTGAAACCGTAGAGTCATTAGTAGATCATTATCCGGAAATCGAGATGCGTATCAATGCATTTGAACGCATCGAGATCTTGCCTATCATACCATCTAATATTGGTAGTTATGAGGTATTTAAGGTGCTTTCTCGAGCCTTCGAAATACCATATACCAACATAATATAGACTGTAAGAACATAAAGAGTATAGTTAGATATACAGCCGACCCTAATATAATTGGGAAAAAGGTTGATAATTAGTTAGATAAACTCCTTCTTCGCCCTGAAATGAATTTGGTCATGTAAGATCTTGTAATTATAGAAAAAATACATTGCACAGATGCCAAAGATCTAAGCAGACAACTTAAACCACTTTAAAAGTTAAATTTAACCCAAATTTTACTGCATTTTTAATTAACAACAGCATCCATTCCCCAACCCTCCAAACGCAAGTCATCGACACGAGCAGTTATTGGTCGATTATATCCCAAAAACAAATGGTGCGGCTTCCCGGCGCGCGCGCAGAAGCGGGGTCATTGCGCGATCGACTACACTGAATGACCAACGGCCCTATTACGTGTCGTATGTTTTGATGGTTATTAAACTAGTTGATATTAATAGTAATAGTGTTTGAGATGGTAATGGTTATGGTCTGTGTGGGGATGAGATAAAAAATGTCATGGTGTTTTGTTTCAAGTGTGTTTTAGGATTTTCTGTCATGCCTATGTTATGGGAAGCTTCTTTGAGACAATTCTGGGACTAAATATGAAACTATACATTTTGTGTAGCAGAACTAGCAAGCAGATGCATACTGAATAATAAAAAATCCCTTTACTCTTAACCACTTTAACATTACCTTAGACAAGTACTTTCATGTCTTTAACTATTTAACGAAGTAGATAAGTATTGACATAATATCTATACTCGGTAAAAATGACTTTGATTTAAACGATCAGACCTAATCTATGCAGTAAAGGCACTTTCTTATCTTGAGTACTCCTATCAATTGATGGATAAGGCAGGTGATTCATTATAATAATATTACACACATATTTGGCGGTATAGGATTCATAAGAATCAGACGATGATATTGTTGAATCATTTGGTAAGTAATGAGTGTTTAAGATTTCTCGTATCTTGTACTTACCTAGTTGTTATCTTTAAAACTGGATAAAACATCGTGCGGATTTTCCCCTGAAGACGAGATTACTTCATGCGAAATTTTTGACGTAGCTAGATAGTATTCCGGAAATCTTTTATTTGAATAAACAAGTAATCATTACTCCTATTGATAATAAACCACAGTCAAATTATTACTCATAATAACTGGACTGATGTGACCGCGTGTTGCAAACTCAGATTCAATCACTAATAATATAGGTAATTATTTGTTTACAAAACAAGGAAAATGCATTCGACAATATAATTAAAAATAAATGTATCAGTCGTCAACAAATTCCAAATCTTTTTCTCCTGCATACCTATATTGTAACGGTTCGTGCTTATGGAAAGAGTAATTGCAATCGCCAACGCAGTACGTAATAGGGCGTTTGAAGGAAACAGCGGGACCATTCATCCAGCAATGTTTTTATTTGAAAGCTGCCACACAACATATTAAATAGAATTACCCATATATCGCCTCTGAAACTGGACACCTCAATTGTGTAGCCTAAGATTAATGTTTCGATACAACTTTGGTATGTAGTTTTATTGCAACAAATGGTATGCGTATTGTTTTAAATGCGGCTAAGGCCTAATTAGTATTTGTATAGGTTCTTGAAATTGCGCACTAAAGGATCGAGTGCAGGATCGAATTGCGGTAGAACAATTGTTTGGTCGATGGTGAAAACGAATCGAATATCGAGCGATGAATATTTATGCAACGACAGCTGTATTTGTATGGTTTCAACTGTAGAATCTATAGAATTTTCGTTTTCATTCAAAACATCTTATGCAACCCTACTGCAGATAAACCACATAATGAGTATGAAAACATTACCATAATCACGCTTGCAGATTCTGAAATACAGTAAGATTTTGTTTTTATAAACGCTCCGAACAGAAACTACTGTCCATCCTCTGCCAGCTTTTTTAAAGATAATTCATATTCAAGTAGTATTTAAAACGCAGTCATATTTAAACTCCTCCAACCTTACTTGACAATTCAAAAATCATGTTATCAAACATCTCAGAAGCATAATAGAATGCAACTTTTCTTTACTATTACGACAGAGACAATATTTAAGATATGCTTGTCTACGTAACAGTGATGCTGTGTGGTCGTATTTTTATTTGATCAGCGACTGTTTGTCCAACTGTTCTTTGTGAATATTGAAGTTTTGTCAATAGAGTTGTAGACGCCGTAAGTCAAAGTTGTTTTCATGAAGCGTTCTATGCCATAGGAGTAGGTAAAATGATTATTAATGTTGTGTATTATTTGCTAATGAGTTTGTTTAGGTATTCAGTTGTAGTCAAAACAAAGTGTTGGCACGTGTTCGGTTATAAAAATTCTAAGATTTTTTTCCTTTGTTCCCGTAAAGGGAAATGAATAATGGCTTTCATCAAGGAGGTGTTTTTGGGCCACTCTTATTTTTTGTTTATACTTAGGTTATTTTCAAAGCCGTAGCTCGTCCAATACGTCTGTCTGTACGTGTTTATTGCAGTTGCACTTTAATTCTCAGATGAAGGTGTGTAACACACCCACATTGCACTGGAAGATTCAGAAGGGAATAAATCTTAAATTGTGTATGAATTAATTTAAGACTAACCGTTGCTGCCTTTAAGACACGAGGTCATGTAACAATGTTACTCAAATATAACTAAAATCCTAAAAACAACTTGCAAAGTAATATAATTTATTCTTTTGTTCAAATACACTTGTTTAAATATAGACACTGTCGCGAAATTCAATGTTTCGTGGAAAAATTTAGGAAAGCCTCGCCCCTATCATTTGGGAATTATTATGAATGACGTCATAGGTGATCCGTGGGTGGAGGAAAATATACCTTTGTAACTCCTAAAGGTCATAGGGGTTTTGTTTAGTAGCTGTGTTTAAAAAAATAATTAACTAATAATGTAATGAACTTTTGATACCGGTTTATCTACATTTGTGACAGTTCTCAGAATTGAGGAAAAATGTGTTTGTAATGATCACAGTAAGATTATTAAAATACAACATCTTTATGTATTATAATCTAGTTTTGGACACTAAAGGTATCTATAGCTATATTGAGATGGATTGTTTAAAGAGACCTTCTGACCACAGCTTATTCAATTCACAGCTGTTGTTTGTTACCAAGCTCACATATCTACGAAATACGGTACTTCAAGATTAATTGCCCCCGACTCGGTTCTTGACATAAGCCTTTCCTCAAAAGGCAGACTTATTATCCAGGCTACCTTTATCGTCCTTATGGGAACAGTTCTCTGAATGCAACTCTGTAGAACACTGTCTATATAAGAAAAGGACCTTGTAACGAAACTGTGTCGAATCTATAGACTTTGTTGACACACTTGGTTAACAATACGTATTCAATCAAGTGTTGCAAATACTAGAGGATCGAAAGAGCATTACAAACATGAATGCTTAAGCCTCTTACGCCTCTTCGCGAATCTGAGAGTTTATTCAACAATCGCTCATTGCGGCGATTCAAAGACATCCTTGGAACCGGTTAGTCGTTTCAATAGGTTGGTTGACCATACATCTGCTCATATAATACAGTCATTAAATCCAGTACAGACTACAGTCAATGACCCTCGTTTGGCAACAGTTTTTGGTTTACTCCAAAACTATGACATATAATATAATATCTGATGTTCTTTAAGATAAAGTTCAAGTGACGAAACTCGCATTTAAGGACTAGGACACACGTTACGATTGTCGCTGCGATAGGATCTCTCTTGTCGTCGACACAGAAGCTTATAAGTGCTTAGTAGAAGTGCGTCGTCACTCGTATTCAGTACACGAACCGATTTCATCAGAATCGGAATTATACACGGATATGTTTTTTATAACGGATAACGTGTATGCTTAGAATATTTTGTCGATTTTTCTGACAATCTGATATTGATTTGGCATTCGTTCATTACAAACAGCACGGCTGTTCATTTGGCCCATCTTTTTACTTTAGTGCACCTGTTTGTAGTTCAAATTCAAGTTTGTCTATACAAATACATTAAATTGAAGTATCTGTTTATTATGTAACAATAACAGCTTTACTACACAAAAACACTAAAAAACACACGCACACAAACCACTCTAGAGCATGCATGCACTAAATTTGATTCCTACATTTTAAGTTATTTTATTTTTAATTTTATTGCATAAATTGTTAATACTTAAAAACGGGTGAAGATACTGACTCCCGTAACACAGGTACCACCTAGCTCAGGAGTCAGAGCTTCAAATTAAAATGTAATAATCTTTTTTATGTCAATAAAACATTTTTATTATATTATTTTTTTATTTATACTAAATACATAAGAAAGTAGGTATATACGGTGCTAATAACAAAAAAATCTATTTTTTTAATTTTTGTCTGATTTTGCTAATCTCCGAAATGGCTAGACCGTTTTGACGTTACTTCCACTGGCAGATAGCTGATGTTATAAGGAGTAAAAATAATTAGGGTGCACGCGGGCGAAGCCGCGGACAGCAGGTAGTTTAAAATAAAGGTAGTAAACATTTGATTATACCTTTGCATGCCATAATAAATTACTAATACTTGCCTAAATCACCTTCTAATGTTTTTGCTGAAGATGCAGTTCCAGTAATGAAAGAAAGATATGAGAACTCCATAAAATATTAAGATTGTCTGATGACTAAAAGACGTTTAGTGTGTGCCCAACGTATGTCGTGATGTCATTGCTCTGACCCAGATTACCTGTTTGAAGTGGCGTTAATGTGCGGCCTTATCAGTGAGTAGATCAGGGTAGTTCTAACTAACTGTTTAACTTGTCTAGCGAAGCTCTGATAGGTGCTAATTGCTAAGCATGGTACGGTTTTAAAGTTGAGCTTTGGGCTTTTCAGTATCAGAATTGTAAGATAAAAGAAACAGGACCACCAATTTCTATGATAATGTCTTCTTCAGCAGTTACATTCCACCATCGACGGAAATTTTGAAGACATGCTTATGACGTATTGTCGATTGTCAAGTAGAGGATTGACAGCTTCTTGTGTTAATGACTATTAATCTATTTTGCGAATTTGACGATTCTGACAATTTACCTTTTCATGTAATATGAGAAGTCCGTTTACTCAGTTTTGGGTTTAATAACTAGGTCTACATGAATGAACCTTCTGGTCAACGTCGCAACCATAACGTTTAGCAATTTAATCAAATGCACATGAGTAAAGCCTTAAATTGCCATTGTAAGAAGGTATAGGTATGATATGTGTAGGCGAAATTCTTCAAATTCGACGATGAGAAATGCAGGGTGTGACAGTAGAAAATTTGCACTGAATAGAGTGCTATAAAATTTAATATAGGAACCTGATCTTGTAACTATTAATGATTTTGTATTGGCGATGCAGGCTTTACCGTTAGACATAAGTTTCTAAGTTGAATGCGATATCAGATATGAATTGGTATCGATATAGAGTGAACTGGTGTGGGTAGTAAGGTCGTATTGATATTCAACTGAGACTACCTCTTTAAGGAAAAGGATGTAGGATGGTGAATGATAATCAATGTCAGTGTCAAACCTTTGCTTTGATCTGAATTCAGTGCATTAAAGGTTGTAGATGCCTAGGATAGCGTTCCTGGCACTCCAAAGTTTAGAGCTATAACATGCTATGTCACTTTTATGTGACCTTTAATTTAGAGGGCTTTCTGCCAAATTCTGTGCATTGCATGGACATTAATAGACTACTGCATGAGCAACTGATGATGAGCAACTGATGATGAGCAACTGATGATGAACAACCTTAAAACTACAATTTAGAGCATTCACTTTCACATCGGACAACTCTAAAATAAGGCAAACTAACTGAATTTACATTAATGAAAAGAACGCTTAATATGCTGCTATTAAACCGTTCGAACCGTTCCCTAATCAGCATGTATGTAATTAACAATTACGTAAGAATCTAATTAATTATTATTTTATGGGTACCTACAGCCATAAAAAAAATCTTATGATCAATATAGGTATACCATTTATCGTTGCGTATAGTTTTTTTTTTACAGTTCTAATGAAAGTGCACTTTGATGTTCGATACTTCCTCTTTCATTTAATATTTCGTACTAAAAACAAGTTTAAAATATTTTGATCTTGTCTTTCGTAACTGCGATCGTTTGATTCGGTTTCTTGTTTAAGTTAACTTCGGATGTTCTTTTTATCTTAATAAGGCGATGAAAGTGTATTTAATTATTTGTTCAATTAGAAATTGAGGGCTATTAATTGATGGGAGAAACATGTGTAATGTGTTCAAGGCGTGGTGTTGCGATTTGAGACATCCATCCATCAGTGCTAATAAGGGCTTACAAACTCATTTGGCCACACTTTTATAAGCAGCAACTTCGCCTTTATTCAGTTTTAGGTACTAGAAGTCAAATGCTACAAGAAACATATAATTTCTGTGACCTTAAAGTGGCCAAATTTCGACTATTATTTCCTAGCATCGCGAGGTCTCTGCCCAAGGGTGTGACTTTCCATTTCCAACTACCATTTTCTTTATTTTTGATTCGATTCAATTATTTACCTTGTTCATATACAACGTGTAATTTAAGTTTTAGTTCAACAGGAATAACAATTTATTTTCCACAATTACCTACTTTCCTACTTCAAAACTTTCATTAATTGGGAGATACTAAGACTTTGGTGAAAACAATTTACTTACAAAAAGTGTTATCAAAACTATTAAAATGTACACGTGTAACTTAGTTGCCATTAAAATTGCCGCGGAACAACATGATAAATATACCTACCTAAAATCAAGATAAAAATCTTAAAATGTATAGCTATTAAATACTAAAGAAACAAGATTGGTGTAGACTATAACAGTAAGTAGGAATAGAAATGATTAAATCCGGGAAAACTACACGCAACATTGAAGTAAAAAATTGATCATACAAAATTTCATAGCAAGTAGCCGAAGGAGTTGTTACAACAGAAGACATACAAATAGGAAATTTACTAGATATGAGAGAAGCTGATGTAAATCTGCATCTCATAATACTTTGCGCCTTATCCTCAAGATTAGAAGGGGAATATAACACAACCTGGTTCCACTTCTGCTCCAAGTTGAGAGGAAAAACTTCTTTAATTTTTATTTTTCAAAACTCATTTTACTCTCAATAACAAACACAACACTTAAAAAACCACAAAGTCATAAAATACAAAAACACAACCAGTTCCCCGCAAATGTTAAGCTATGAACACCGATACTCACCCACGTGTGGTTTGTTTTACCCTTAATCTAAGATTACGGTTTCATTATGCAACTGACAGGTCATCGTCCCAATTTGTAGCGACAGCCGAGACCGCTAGTAACTCACTGCGGTTTTATGGGCCTACTAGGATGTTTAGGAGTTAAGATAGTCCGTGTACTGTGTGAATGGGAAGTGTGTTAAGATTTTTATCTTGTGTTAATTTATTGGCTTTGCCTTGCAAGGTGAGAATTTTTTTTTTTCGGACTTAGTGCTGCGTTTTCTCGTTCTCCGTTACTATTAATGTCAGCCTGTATCATGAATTCGCTGGTTTAAGTGAGGCTTTCTGAAGCTATTTCTTCACAATCCACGGTTCATATCTCTCCCTCTCTCTGCTTTTGACTGTACTTAATTGGAATTCGTTTCTCTCTTTTTTCTCATTCACTCTTAAACTTCTATTGTCAATTTCTAATAATATCTCATCTAATTAGTATCAGACTTTTCCCAACTCTGTTGATTTCTATCTACTAGTTGCTGATTCATATAAAATAAGCACTACGCAAATATTTTCAAGGCTCATGATTTTCAAGGATATTTGCATATGCATAGGGCGCAGGTCAAATTCCTTCGCGGGATCAGTAGATAATATAAAATAATAAATCAGGCTTAGACCGGTCCGGTAATGTTCCAAGCCTTACATCTACGAGAGGATAAAAGGGAATGTTCGTTTTAATTTATGTATGAGGAAGATTGTTGAATTAGTGATGGTATGGTACGACAGCTACCTTTTGAAAAACCAATTTTAATAAAACTAGTCAAACTGGTTTTTTCAAAACTGCAGGGATATCCCCTGATGACCATGAGAGGTACCGGTCCTAAATATTAAAGTTCAACTTAAGCAACAGACTGAATTTAATAAACTGACTGAAGGTTACTTAGATCATAGTAATGGACTTGGTGGTGCATTTTTACGTATTCCAATTCCAATGTTTATCTTTAAATGAGTGATATGATGATCATATGTCCTGCTAAATATCCTTTAAATAGCGTAATGAAATGAAATTGTTTATTCTGTAAATAGGATATGGGAATCACTTTTACACGTCATGTTAAAAAAATATTAGAGCTAAGCTAGATGAGGTCGGCGTTTCCTATCTGACTACTCTGAGAAGAAAGGCCGAAACAAACTCAGAGGTCACAGTCTCTTTTAAAGTCCAGACATTATCTTGGTCACCGTCGTAAGAGAGACCTTCCAAAACATTTTTTTACCAATGATTCCGACCCTCTAAAAATAACTTACTCTAGCTTTACCATCTAATTATGTACCGGGTCAATTCTCTAATATTTCCCTCAGGACAACCATAGCCAAACGATTATTTCTTAATGGTCAAATCTTGGCAACCATCCACGTAATACCAGTAGCTCACGCCAGATGTGGCAGGTGGTGTTAAATATCACCGAGCCTGTATAATTGAGGATTACCTGTGTTTCTGTCATGAATGTAAATTACTCTTGAATAGGATTTAGCAAGTGTATGTTAAATAATGCTTACTATTTCTAGATAAAGCCTTCACGGATATAATGAATGCGAAAGAGACAGGAGTTGTGTCGAAACTTGAGGGAGCAGCATGTCTAGACAGTTGCAAGAGGTCAAATATATTAATAGTAGATTTTTAAGATAGTCCAATTAAAGTCAGCTATTTATCGCCAACGTCTACTGTACATATATGGTGAAAGAAAGAGGAGAACTGCTAAGAGTTACTTGCATTTTAAATGTAAAGCCAACCTCGACCCCAAGAAACAAGGCCATAATTTGTCACTGATCTCCATCTCTCTTACCTATTCCCAATCAAGTTGTGCCCATTCCCTTGCCAGATACTTGTATAAATGAACATCAAATTGATGTATATGAGCGAATTTACACACGAGTTGTAATTTATACCTACCTGGTGTCTGGAATTTATCTTTGATTTGTATTTCTAATGGCGGCGACGCAGGAAATCCGCGTGTTAGGATAAGACTGCAGATGAGATATAAATCATAATTTGTTCGTTTCCATTTCTAGCTATGGAGATAGTCCATAGCTAGATTTTAAACTTGAAATATTGTTGTATTCTGAACACGCCTTTGTGCAATTAATACATCAGCTAACGCCACACTTTACGTTTGTAGCGATGTCACTTACATAATGGGATTGACATTGGAAGGCTTCAATTGTGAATAATTCATTCATTCTATTGTCATTCAATGAACGTTCGTTCGCGGCACAAAATTGTTGCTTACGATCTTTATTGCATGTTTTTCCTCCTGATACGTTACGGAAATAATTGATTGTTACTTAGAAAAGGGTTTGCAGTGGTTACCGTGATCTGGTTTTAGGAGGATCGATTGTTCTTTGTATATTAAGACTCTGACTCATATGTTAACGTTAAAGATATATTCGAAGAAATACTACAGTTGTTACTGGCAGTCAAGAACCTAAAACCTTTATTTTAATCGCATCTAGCAAAATATACCAGCAATTTTACCTATCAAAGTAGAACTCTCCGAAGTCTTGGCTATTGCACAGTTAGTTAAAGTCGACTGGAGAATTAGAAAATTCCAAGTACCCCTAATCCCCTATAACTGTTTAAGACTGGCCAGTTGCCCACCTGTCACTACAAACCGCAATTGGATCAAGTTTTAATCCTCAGTCTTCACGCCAAAGGTTTCAAGCAAGATTTGCACTTATAACTTTGTTAATCGGTCGGGAATCTTCGGAGTCTCATTAAGTATGTATGTAATAAGCCGTACAATTGTAACATGTAGTGGGCACTGTCATCATTCAATCAAGATGTATTAAAATTCCAACACGTTACTGTTTCTTGGACTTCGGTTCTGGTGACGCATTTATGGAAATAGTTCGATACCGCTTTGGGGTTAACCCAGAATGATTGATGATTACTATCGCATGCCTAAATGTAATGTGTCGTCACTTCCCGCTACATCGTCCTACTAATATCTACTCTGTGGTCAAATATTTTGGGGATCCCTAAGGCCCAATATGACAAAATTGAAGTACCCATTGCTGTATTTTGTGGTCACGTACAACTTCGTCTACGTATCTCTCTGCCTTGACCTTATGATGTAGATGCATTTTTATCTAGAGATAAATTGACCCCTGCAGCATCTATTACTACTAGATACACGTAGTTTTGAGAATTATTAGGTATTGTAGCTAATTATCTAACAACTGTATCTACTCTATGCAGCAAGGTTGCCACGCGCCACTGACTTTGTCGCGATCGAGGATGTCTGATGGCGAATGACGTTGTTGAGAGTAATAAAAAACTTTTCCAGCAGGTATTTCTTGTTGTAAATGAAATCATTTGCTATCGTTAACTTGAGAGCAATTTTATTAATTGTTGGATTGGTAGAAGAAAAATCTAAAAGTATTGATCGGTCATGATCTGTTCCTCTGTAGTTGCCCGCTGTCTTTAGACCAATTTTGAGCCCTATGTTCAACTCTGCCTAAGACAGTTCCAGGCTTCTTGTGACGTGACATATCACCTAGTTTTCTGCATACAGTCAGCCTAACTTTTTCGGATCAGACCCTTATTCATTTACTTTGTAATTTATTAAGAGTGTTGAATATGCAAAGACCTCCCATCTTATCAGCTGCGACATCCTACGATTGAAGGAGAAATTGAGTCATAATAATGCCGATATTATCAGGTAACCGACCTAGTGCCTTATTGAAATTTGAAGGTCTTCGATTATAGACGAGATAGGTACAGTACAACAGAACCGCACTAATGTATGTCTGTATGTAAATTATTGTTACATTGTCATCCTACATGGTTTGACGCCAGTACAAGGACGTCTGAAATATCTACTTATAACCGATAAGACTGCATAGCAAATTAAGAATAGCAGATCATCCTATAAAGATCCCACTGTTGGGACTTAGCCCTCCTTTCTATGAGAGGCAGTCGGCTGAATCCAACACGCGGGCCTAGTCTGAGTTTATGGATGTCACATGTCTTTGGATTCTAAGACATGCCGATTTTCTCATGATGTTTTCCTTCATTGTAATGAAATAAATTACCCAAAGTAAAGTGGTGGCTTGGGTTCGAAATCACTACCTACCTATGTCGCGCCCACCCCAACATAGTTGGGAAAAGACTAGGCAGATGTTGAACATTTTGTGATTTAAAAAATTTCATTTCTACTATCGCCCACACGGTAGCAGTCCCACTGACCCAATTGAAAAGCATGAAGATTTGATGTATAACCGTTTTTTGTTCTGCAATTTCATTGTTATTTCTTACAAACCGTATCGGTACTCGTAATTTTACTACACTGCCCTCCTTTATAAGCACGTAACTCTGACATAATTTCTTTTTTATCGTGTGTTTCGCAATTAGTTTTAATTACTAGTCTTACATTTGTTAGTTTTTTGATACGGTTGCTTGATTTGCAACAAGATTCAAGGTTAGAGGCGAAATAAATTCTTTCTATTGTTGCGCTTTGAAAAACTCTCGACAGAAATCTTTATAACTACCTACGTAAATATTTGCATCTTCAATAGGTTTATTGAATAAATCGAATTTTAGTCTTGTTTTATAGATTTCAAGTGCAAACAGAGTGTTTCTGAATCAGTGTCTACCACGTCTATGGCACATCCTCTTTAAATCCATGAATTTTAGATAGTTGTATAGAATTAAGTAGGTATTTGCTAAGTTTGCTGGCCCTTGGTACTTTGAACTTGGCACAGAAATATTTTGAAAGATTTTCCTGCTACTGCTGACCCAAGGTGCTGTAGATATTTTCGTTCCAAATTGACCTAATATTATGTCTTTACAAAAAACCGCTGAAATCTAACTACGGACCTATTTCTCCAACGTCGCCTAGCCAAATCATGGTGACAAAGTCTCCATCGCTTTGACTCATAGATACTTCGATCAACAATACCATAGATAACTATTTCATCGTCAAATTTACCCGACCAGCTGGCAAGACTAGTCCACTCACTTGTATATATAGGAGCGGCTGTAACTCGATAATGGCAGCCATAAAACATTGTTTGTTATTTTTAACCAGATCAATAACAAAACCGAGTCCTTTTAGCAATGTGTTAGCTTGCTGGAAGTGTTTTAAAATAAGATGACCGTATTGGTATTGGCTTTTATTACAAAAATAAATTGACAAGTTTTTTGGAGTTGTGGTTATTGTTTGAACTACATAATTTATTCACTAGAATAAAAAAGGTTATGATAATTTATGATGAGCCCTTGATAATTTAGGTCCTGTTTTTCTATAACAACTTATAAGTCCCTTCGTACAAAAATAATTAAATAAAATATTATTAATTTAAAAGTGAGTTAACAATTACTATTGCTCCACAAAACCGAAATATCATAATTACATTCATTTCAGATTTTCGTTTTCTATGTAGGTATAATACAGGCCTATAAGTGCAAGCACTTTCGAGCTCAAATGCCTTCACAATTTTTTTTTTTTTTTTACTTTTTCCGCAAAATCTATTTTCATAGTTAAAGTTCTACTACTGACCTGCGGTTGACCGAACTTGCTAATTAATAATTTTAATGCTTGAATAAAAATAAATATTGTTTTACTTTGAAACAAGGAGTGGACATTATGATAACGTTTTACTATCCAACCTGAACCTGTTTTCTATATATAAAAATGCAAATTGATCTTCAAAATTGACACCTGCTAGCATCACCAAAAAAAGTAACGTAAATTAAACAAACCCCTATTCATGTCATTAAGTTACCTCAAGAGCTGTTATTTTGATATTAACGTGACGTTTCCATCGATCTATCTCTACGGCCACCCCATTTGTGGTACCTGCTGTTTTTTGTCCATCCATACAAATGTTTGGACAAGCAACAATCCGTGAAACAATAGTTAATTTTGTACCAATAGGGTTAGTTTCTACCAATTTAAATTCCGGTCTGACAGCACTCAGTCAATTTTAATATTTTTTATAATATTTTCAGAACGTTAATTGCTTGTTCAGATTTATTGCTTGACTTAACACACATTCTCTGTGATTTATGATGTGTTGCCTGATGAAAATATTTTTTCTACTATAAAATAGAGCGTATTATTTTAATTGTCTTTTTTTATCGCATGGTGTAGTAGTTTAATGGTTCCTTATGTTTGTTCCACGATTTGAATTGATTGTACAAGGACAATTAAAAATTAATGGTACAAAAATATTATTGTTAACAGAACTACTTATATTCTATTCTTGTTTCCTTTAGTATTTATTTTTGTGATTTTGTTAACACTTGCTTAAACAATGTCTAGTATAAAAAAGACTTCTGCGTTGTTCAACCGCATAAAATTACCCCGTTCTTTTTTCTCTCCTCAAAACTTCTTGTTTTTGTAGACCAGGGTTCGTTTCAGTACTTAGTGTACTTATACCTTCGACACACAGATAGCAGGACCTACATTTCTCTTAGCTCTCACGTTTTCCTTTTCAGTAAATAGCTTTAATGGAACCAATTACTGTTGCCACACCAATAAGGAATTGGGTCTATATTGGTATTTGTGGCGGAATATGGTTACACCATTAACGGTTACTCCTTCGCCCACGGGCACAAATCCTTTTCCCATAGCTAACACAAACATTGAGCATATTTGGACGAATCTCCTTTAGATCATACAATTATTGGCCCTGTTGATGATAATAGGCTCAGATGGGAAAGAAAGCAAAAAAAAAAACATATATTTTGTGTATAGTAAACGGCACAAAATATTCCATGAGATTTAACCTCTCACCCTCCTGGAGAAATGGGGCTTTATGCACCTCTGCCTATCTCGTCAGGAAACAGCGCCCGAAAATAGTTACAAGAAGGTTAGGTTTATAAAGTCTGTAGTATTCCTTATATTGCCATTTAACTTCAACAACAGCAAGATTTAATCGTTTTTATGTGACTTAAACCGGTGGATAAATAAGATTAAGATAATAAAATGCAGACGATTTATAAAGATTGTGTTATTATGGGCTTAAGTTTAACATTTTATATCTCTTTGCTCACTTACATATTACATCTTTTTAAGGAATTTTAAACGTATCTTATTGTGTATTAAATACAAATTCACTAAGTTCAGTGCTTCTGTCAAATTCATCATAATATTTACCCAATGCTAGATTTACTTTGAAGTTAAACCTAATTTCTTTATACTGACTAGATCACACCAACATTGCAAGCTGATAATTATAAAGCGGTATAAATTAACATCTTGTTATTGTTACCAGGCCAAATTCTAAGGCGCCGCATAAATCTATTCTCCGTTACACATTCCAGTCTGTAGGCAACCCTAATAAGTTTTCGCGTTGTTTGACTTGTCCTATAAATAAACTCATTAATCAATAGTCTCGTTGTCCGCGACATTAATCTGAGTTAATCGGGAGTCTATATATAAACTTAATCCACTCCACGACTGCTAGCGATACGCTAAATCTATACTTATATGATTTATGGCGCCTTGCTTTGCTACTTATTGTTCATACTTTCGCCTGCAGCACAGCTTGTTTTGTTTTTGTATTGAATTTATCACCCCCGCTTCTGGTAATAGGAATTTGATGATAAGTGCTAGGCAAGTCCTCAGATCCTAAACCATAGATACTTATTCCTTCGACAGTAATATTGTGATTTTTGCAAACATACAGTAACGTACAAACAAAAATGTAAAGATGTTCTAAGTTTACTCATTTATTTTTCCTTATCTGGTCGGAATGCAATGTTAGGCACTTACACATAGACGGACAAAGCAGTTTTGATGTAAGACTATTATAATAGTATGATGATTTATGAAGTGTTACCATCCTCGCAGCTGTTGTCACACATAAAGAGATCAACAGTTGTGAATACTCCAGCGAAGACAACTAAAACAAGGCTTAGAACATGATAAACGGCAGACGAAAGATTATTATTTATGAAGCTCTTAGATTTATTGTTAGTTCAGTTAGTCTCTCTTTGCAAAAAAATCATAGCACGGGGTAGTGGAATTCTTCAATGTTTAAATCGTTTTATTTCGTCCACCAACTGTAGAAATAAACTTACAAATACACAATTTTGTAATAAGTTTCACTGTCAGAAGCGATAGTGTAAAAATATCTTTAGCCTTCTATTACTTTATTTATTGTGTGTTTTGACTAACATTCTTTTTTATCTATTGTTATGTCTCTGGCTTCATCAAGGCCTGATAACAACGATATCTTTCAGTGAAAAGGTAATGACAGAAGAAACAAAATTAAAACATTTCCCTAATTATTCTTGGTTTAGTTTTTGACAATTTTTCACGGTTTATTTTGGGAAAACTCCAATAAGCCCTTATTAATCTGTATGATTATCTAATTGGATTTTCCTTTTGTTACAGTTGGATTCCTGATCTTAGTTTTCTACCTTTGGGGCACCCCCTACAAAAGGGGTTTCTTCTGCGATGATGAGTCCCTTAAGCACCCTTACAAAGATTCTACTGTCACCAATGTTATGCTGTACATCGTTGGGCTCGGCCTTCCTGTGCTTACGGTAAGTGAAAATATAACCTTTACCTATGCCTTAACTATTTATAGTAACTGGAACTTATTTGTTTTTAATATTAACTTTCCTGGCATACAATTTACCACAAAACCTATCAACATCAAATATATTTGTGGTTATGTGCCCCGAAATCAGATCACTTTCACACCGAACTAGATCTCCGGAATGAGAATGTTATTTTTTCTATTTACCATAGTTTGTCAATACAGCCTTAGTGGGCCATCGATCATTGTTTGCCCATAATTTCTATGTCCATACACTTATCTGTCCAATGTTAGTCCAACTTGTTTGGTATAACACATTTCAGTTCGATTAGAATTTGAATGACAAATATGACCAATGTTTGGTCTAACTCTTTGCTATTGGCCTGATAAAGAACTCCCATTATCTGACTTTTAGGGCCGACAATTGAAAACTTTCAAGTTCAATATTTTCCTGTGTGGTTTGCACTTCTAAATTGGGTTTCGTATTTGTGTTCTATTGAGTATGCAAGTACTTAAGACGCTTATATTAATTGGCCGTTCGATAATTTCTCACGGTACGGAACTGTCGGATTTGGACTGTATATCAATCGTAGTCGATTGCGGAGTAAAATAGGGTATTTATAGGTAACTTACCCTCACACAAGATGTTAAAGCGCATTGGCTTGCTAATATTGTATCTATGGCAATTTTGTATAGTCCGATGCTTCTACATTTCAAATCTTCTCCAATACCTAGGTAGGTACTTGAAAATGCATATTGATGATTTTAGTATCAACAGCCTTTTGAAAAACATTTCTTGATTTGTTTTATTTTATTCCACCGGATCTATGTAAACAAGGTAAGTTCCCTTCTATTTACCCAGTTTATAATAAATTCAAATATCAATTCTAGTACTACTTACAATAATTTACATATCGCCATTATTAAATTAGCAAACACATAAATTTTATAGTTCTGACAAATATGCGATTGTCGTAACAAATATTTGATTGTGGTAATTTTGATATAATATTTACCAATGTACTTAATTTTATCGATACAATATAACAAAGTCTGGCAGGCTTTGTTATTTTCTGCTACAAGGTTTAATTCTTCATCCATTACTCGGAATAATTCTGTAGTAGTATTTAGAACAACTGCTAAATATCCCCCTTGATTTATGGAGACTCCAGACTGATTCAGTATTGTGTTATTAATAGCTAGATAATTTTACAATACTCTTATGCTACAATATTTGATTAGCAGGAATCATTATTATAGGTACTCTAATGAAGTGTTATGCTATTTTATCAACATAAAAGACTAGAGAAAGGACTATAAAAAGATTCTAAATTTTATATGGTTTTATGCGTACCTAGTACCTACTTCTGACTACCTACATAATAACATGGTCAACACACGTGTAATCGCAAGACCTTAACAGTTTATGTCACCTGTCATGTCGATCATTAATTAACTATGCAAAGTGGATAATATCGAATGCTAGGCATCAACAACGGCTGGCATTCAAGCATTCATCGTATCTTTCCATGCCTTACAAGGGCTATTTTATCTTTAGTATTTTCATGAACACTATTTGTATTAATTTATTCTATACAAGCTGTTAAATAATTCAGAGCTAGCTGTCAATCTTTCAATCTTTATCGCCTCATTAGTTAGTGTTTGTAAGTTTTACTTAAAAGACACTGCCATTATTGTCTTATATTTGATCGAGATAAGGAATATTTACATTTTGTTCTATAGTCAGCACAAGGCTTGGCCGTTTGTAACAAAATCTGTGTCTTTAGTTATTGCATAAATGTGATTAGTATTACTTTCTGCTACACTTGCGTGCAAACTACCGGATTTTGTCACCACCATTAAAGATAAATCTCCAATGCTCGTTCGGTCTCCACGATCGTAATTAACAATGGTTTGTTGGAACGAACTCTCAATTACTGTAGTATTCATGTTGCATTCCTTTATGTTGAAGGTTTTATTTATGTTGTTTGCTTTAACACCGTTATCTTTTACTTTAACACCTTTCTCACCATTTTCATTAATATATTCAATACAAACCGTTACATAATCCAATGTTGTGTTATCGCCATCACAATCGGACCCGATCCCTTCTAATCGTTCTTGTCCATCGCAGTCGTAGAAGATATTTTTAACAGGACAAGTGGGTTCGATTCCCACGTTGTTATCGATCAGCCCCACTTAAATAGCTATAAATAACGATCGGACATTGAAGATCGTCCTTGGCTTGTTAATAAATTATAGACCCGATTTGTCCTTTTATGCGGGAAACGTTGCACATTTTCCGCGTGTCATGTATTTTTGGAGGTGGATCTTTTTTTTAAATCATTCTACGATAAAACTCAACCCTGAATGTCATTACTACGTAGGTGGCCTCATTCGAGACAAATTTGGTATTAATGGGAGGTTCACTGTTGCGTGCTAAGTGCCTTTTTATTTTAAATGTTATCAAGTAAGAACATACATCTGTACAATGTCATATTGACCATATTGTATTTAAGAACCTTGTGCAAAACATTTCGCAAATATCATTCGTTTAAATTAATTTAAAACTGTCATATAAATATGTGGAACTTTAAACCTTGTATCAGTTGCCCTTTTGAAAGCAATCTTTAAGTCAGAGAAGAAACATAATATCAGCAGCCACACATGTTGTTAACAGACTCGAACTATGCGCACAAAAAGATTGATCTCCGTAATTACTGGAACGTATCATTATCGAGAACTAGATCACATCGTGATGCGATCTCATCATTATCTAGTTCTGAAGTTGCCTATTTTGTGACATTAAAATCAACAATCTTTATACAGTAAATTGCTTTATTGCCGAGTTTTTTTGTTGATGCAAACAAGACGTCGAGATCAATCGGCTGGTATACATGTCCGTTAATGTACTTGTGTTATTTATTTGCCAGACCATCCGGTGTTCGATTAGATTTTTTTATTCGTTTATTACCGACTATGTTTTGGTCTCGTCTTTAGTTGTGTTGTTCGAAGAAAATATTTGTTCTTAAATTGTAGAATCTTACTGCGGAAACCTTGAAACTGCTTGATTTGGGTTTAGGTTGTGAGAACGTTATGTTAACAATTAAAGTTCATCATGACTATGCTTGTAGATACGAGGATTTTACGTAAATTAATAACACTTATTGTGATTACAAAATGTAAGCGATAAGTGGATTCCAATTATTATTCAGCTAATGAAGATAGTACCTAAATGAATTAATAATAGACCTTTCTTGAATAGAGACAAGTTCATTCAAGATTTATAACAGGTTTGATGGATGATAATGTAATAAAATATAGAAAATATTATATATCGTTGAGTAGTATTTCATTTAAAAGCTTCAATTGCTAGACTGTATTAATCATAGGAAGGTATGTAGATGTATGTAGAAAAAACTCTGGAGGCGTTTAGCAATTTCCTCAGGTTTTTTGTCGAGGTGGATGGACTCTGTAAAAAGAGGCGACGAGCGGTCGTGGTGAAGCAAAATGGAATTGCGGCGAACCGCGTGAGATGATTGCACCTAAAAGTAGAATATAGCCTTTTTTTTTAAAACAAATTATTCCGGATGTTTATCTAAATCAGAGTTACTTTTCGAAGAAATTTTGATCAAGTATTTGACCTGATTGTTGCAAGTACGTGTGTTCATAAAAAAGTTTCTGTAACTAAGAGAAAATTGGCATCAATAAGAAAATAGTGGCGAGAGACCTGATCAATTTCCGACATAACCATATCAATTGAACCATAATTATAATCTCTGCCCTTTCCATTACCTCTAAGTGCATGGTTTCCGTATAATTACTTGCACGATCTAACTCGATGATTGAGTGTTTCTGCACGATTCAGCCCTTTACTTTCACCGTATCCCAATCACGTCTGAATCCCATTAATTATATTACAATTGTTTCCATTGACCTGAATAATGGGTTTAATAGCTTGATCGCAATAAAATAGTTCATCGTCTACAGCTATTCGGTGTAGCTTACTATCATTATAGGCACTATTAGATTTCCTCTCTTTAAGTTCCGTACCGAAATTAGGCACTTAATTATCAACATCAGCGTTTATGATATGTTTATCGTGACTAACTGTTTATAATTTATCGTTAATGATAAGGTTAAAATTGCCTCTCATGATTCGATAGGCATGTCGTTTATTTAGATCAATGATAGTTTTTTGTGCGCGCATAATTCCATGTTCTGCACAGAGTAGCATAAAAACTGTTACTGTGAAATAGGCTGTATTAATATACTCGGGTGCCAAGTGCCAACTCTATTGCATGCAATGCCATAAAATTATTTATATACCATGCAAGATCATGCCTCTATTTATTACTGCAGAAATAAACAGGCGTATAACCTTTAAACGTAATTAATTAATGAAAAGTAAATTAAACAGCATTACATAGTTACCTTTCCAGCTTACCGTCACGTCGTTTATCAACCACTACAGGCACTACAGCGTAGACTGTCGTAGCAGCAATGTTGACTGTCCCTGAGATGAGATTCCGTCATTGATACGGCTGGATGTTTGTC
This sequence comes from Eupsilia transversa, assembly GCA_914767815.1. Lineage (NCBI taxonomy): Eukaryota > Metazoa > Arthropoda > Insecta > Lepidoptera > Noctuidae > Eupsilia > Eupsilia transversa. The sequence continues at coordinate 3,315,738 of OU611889.1, forward strand.
CAAGTGATTTGTGTTTTATAATACCATTTATTGGATTCCTAGCATGAGTGTGAAGCGTTTAGAAATCTTAACATGAATCTATTAGTATGAATCATATATTTATTTATGTATTGAAACTGGTTTACTGAATTACATTTTGCTACAAGTAGGTGTACTAGTTTGATGTTATTTTATTTTTCAATGGCTGCCGTCGGTTTGTAAAGGATAGGCCTGCGCACGCCTTTATCATGTTTTTGTACTGCGGTTACATTAATTATTTTAATTTTACTATTTCCGTTAATGCTGGAATTTGTCAGTTAAATTTTGCTTAAATCACTGGGTGTGCGTGAAGCGTCAAATATGTTTATTGCCATTTTTGGCTTTGATATAATTTTGCAACTCTGGTATAAATGGTGGTCCTAGTGAATTTATATTATTGTGCGTAAATGTTACAATGATAACATTTAATGCCTGAGCTGTGAGTGTTAACATTAAGGAAAGGTAGATAAAAATTAAGTGGTTACAGAGTCAGTTTACTTAACAGTATATCACTTGACGGTAATGAACGATTTTTAACGAGATTATTATTGTTTTAATCGTTAAAGACACGGTCATTTTAGGAACGACCCTAAATATAAACATCTTTGTTACCTATAGCTATTTTAGATATGCCTAGATCTATATCTATCTACTGCAGATAGTTTTTCAGAAACACTTGTGTTTAATGAATTTTCAGAAGTCTATTCTATTGTTTCGTTTCTAATGAGAAAGGTAATGTAAAAGAAATTGTCGGAATCAAAGCAACGATTTCACGCTTTCATTCTTTTGTCTGCATTAGAAATTAGATTGTCACCATGGTTGCATAGTTTAATTGCTTAATCACTACATGGTCTTTAAATAAAAGCGGGGTGCCTGATTATTAATAAATATGTCTGCTGTTTTTTTGCGTAATTGTTTTATTATTTTCTATTGTCTTAACTGACTTGGAGTACATACCTTTTATCCATTAATCTTTGCCTAGTTCTAAACAGACGCTACGATATAATCATTCATGCTTCAATAAGATTATGACTAAACTAATAAATAATACATAATTTTGAGACGTAGGCGTCTTAAAATTAAACCTAACAGTATTATTTTCTACACGGTTATCGGTCTGACTAGAAATTACTTAACAACCAGCAATTAATTAAGAGTGTTTGACTAATTTTATCTTTATGGCCAACGATAAAATTACAATTGCTTTATAATTTTCTGCATTAAATGAGTTTATGCAAATATTGCGGAAAAGTACCATGAAAATAACGAATTTTAACAATTTTGCGCTTATTATGAAGCCTGAAATAAATAAATACAGTGTGTTTTTTATGCCATTTAAATCGAAAGTTAATAAATAAACAATAGTTCATAGATTAGCTACTGAAGTGTGAAGTATCAACCAATTTCCTGGAGATGCCACTATTATAAACAAAGCAACAATTTCCAATGTTAGTCGCCTATTGTTATTACTTTAGCTTTTCTTTAGCTTGTTTTGTCTTGAAGCAAAATAAAGTTTAAAGAAAGAAAAATCTAAATATGTGCTCGCTATAATATACCGTAGTTTGCCAACACTGCCAATATCACTAATATCCTCAATAAAACATGTACGTACCAGAATAACGTTGATGACATACTCCAATTACTGTTCCGTGAAGGTTGGGCGGTGATCCGTAGAGACCAATATTTATACTTACCATGACTTTGACCTTAGCGAACGTGGGTTCAGTCGGTTCAGTTCCGAGTACTCCGTGGGGCACACATTTATTGGCATTTATTGATTGTGTAGCCAGTTTTATGTGCGAATCAACTTATTGCGTTCGTGTCTGGTCTCTTGGTACTGGGAATAAGATATTAGGATCGGTCGTCTGTTTGGCTACATATAATTTTTGCAAGATCTAGAAGAGTTTCTAGTGTCTGTTTGGTTTAAGGCCTTCATAACAATCTTGACCTACCATTTTCTTCTCATATTCATTAGAAGATACATCCGATCAGAATTACCAACTTTTTCTTTTAAATTATTTGTTTGTTGGATTGGCTTTCGTTCGTCCACTATCTCACCTAATATTTAGCGATGATGCAGTACAGACGTGCCTAAGATCAACTGATTCCTGGTACTATGTTGCAATCCTATCTTAATACTTACAACAATGGACATGTCTCTTACCCTACGCTAGTGCTAAAAGGTTTTGCGTGTCAATAGGCATATAAATATTAATGGCTTCTCCAGGGTAAACATGGGTGCGTTAAATTATGATATTAAATTTTATTACCTACCGTATACTATACCTGACAAGCCTTTACTTAAATACATATTGGGACTTTTACTGCTTGTTCGATAGTAAAGTGCTTAAGATATACTACAATGTGGTTGCTAGATGTATTGGCATTTAAGGCTTAACAAAATGTATAGTTAGAGCTAAGACACCACCAAGTTCCATCTAATACTCAATTTATTTTGGGTTTATTTGCAACATCTATGCTCGTACTTAAACGTTAGTCATGAAAAGTTTGAAAAGCTTCTAAGTCTAAGTATTAGAAATTCCAGGAATTATGATGAGTAAAAAATCGTTCTTTCTCCAAAATCAAAGTGACATTTTTTGATGTGATTACCGATTTGCAACGTATCGTCATTAAGGCAAAATCCCTTCTTCCATTCGCATAAACATTGCGAATCTGATCCACCAACAAAAACACCGTCTTCATAACTAAGAACTTCACAAAATGTTTCACCCACTTCATAAGATTGTCACTTATTTTATTTGAACGTCACCGTTCCATTAGCCTTGACCGCTAAGATGGCGCAGCTTGGCACCATGCCAGCCGATACTCGATTATGTGTCCTATATAGTTTTATAAGCTTTAAGTTCGCTGTACATCTGTACTTGACCAAGATGGTGATAAAAGTGTCTGGGTTTATTTATGTTCACGATATTTTTGTTTATGGAGAAGGAGTTCATGTTTAGTATTAAAATGGCTACTGGGCCTGCTGCTGTTGTGTACGGGAACAAAAGTGTTGTGATGGATTCGCCTTTAATGTTCTCTAACTATTCTCAAATTCTAGCTCCTTGGCTTATAAATTATGGCATATATTTTCTTTCTATTCATTTCCAGCTTCCGTATAGAATGTGATACTGATCAAAAGTATGGAATAAAGAAATTCGAAAACAGTTTATAGACACAAACCATTATCTGAAAACGAAGAGGTAGGTAGTAATTTTTTACTTTGCCAAAGTCCATCCGTTTTAATAACTTTTAAAAACTTGCATATTTATTATTAGTAATCAAAATTAATTAATAGCCAAATTCGAGCAGAATTCCTGAAACTATAAGCCAAATGTTATCTGGACTAATGGACATTTCGTCATTGAGCGCTGATACTAAAGTATTTTAATTGTTATTAAAAAAATATGTTGAAGGTCATCTGGGTTTTTTACCACCCAAGTGGATATTATTTTTAATTTTGTCCATGTCCCAATCTCAAACAATGTTTGTTTATTGCCAGTGCCAACATTTCAATGTCGTAGTTTTATTTATTTTTTCTTCTTTTCTTCCATCACAGGAACTTAAGTGGAGTTTTATCAGCATCAGTATCATCATCTTTGCTGAACATAGATCTCCTGAAACAGTCTTAGCAATTTAAATTCTTGAAGATATATTTTCATAATGACTAACCGTAGTAGTAGTAAATAGATGATTACTATCAGAATTTTGATTGATCGGGTGTAAATCTAGTTGATATGAGATGCTTGGTGTTTCCTAGACTTTCTTTCCAGAGAAAAAACACATCTTCCAAATGTTTTCATCGATATGATTGTTTACATATTACGTCAACGTTGTATTTCTGAAAACTGTTACACTGGTCCAATGTCACTGTTTTTACTAAAATATCGTAACACCCACTAAATCGTTCCGGTGTAAGAATAACGATTGCGGGTATTTATTTTCGAAATATACTTATGAATTTTAAAATTATCGAGTTCCTCGCGATGAAATAGTGCTTCTTGGTGTTCTAGCTATAGAAAAACACAAACTTATAGGTGATAAAATATCTAAAAGAGTCTCGGAAAAAAGATTACTGTAGGAGAATTTAGCTATCACTACAACTATAATTGGCGGTATATAAGATAAACCTCCTATAGAATCGAATGAACCCAACATCTTTGTCATCAACAATACATATGTCGATGAAGCACTGTCTTTACATGGACAAACCATCGATTTAAATATTGCGTTACGATGCTGGAAAGCCAAGTATGAGGACAGTATAGAACCTTTTACTAAGACCATGAATATAATCGTATACAATAGCAACATCATTTTGGCACAACTCCACTTTATGTGGGTGCTAAATTTTCATTCAAATCCTTATCAAGGTTATTTCCTACTATTTGGAAATGGATTTCTATTTGTCGTCTATTATTAGCTACGTTATCAGTAGCCGAATCATTTTGTTCGACATCACCATTTTCCGAATTTATAATTCAGGCACGTCCGTCTATTTTCCGTGCATGACTGCGTTAACAACTTCTGTGTCGACTTCTGTGTTGGATGATTTTTTATGTCCATATAGCATTGCCCTGTCGGTCTTAGTGTCTTCTTATTTCCGTCTTTTGATAAGTTACTCGAAAAATTGCTGATCATTATGGATGTTAAATCTTAATTTTTCGCCACTGGCTTACACACTTTTTTTCACACAAATACTATTTCGATCTTTTAATATTATTTTTAATGATGTTTTTTGTTTTAATGAGTTTTTCTAGATATTATTTTAAATGCAAATTGTAAATATCCTTTATAGGTAACTTGTGTCCGATTGTATCACAGCTCATTTTAATCCATCCCAGCTAGATAGTTATAGCTGGGATGGATTTATATGAAATTGACATGACGCTAAACACGTACGCACATTTACAGAAATATCGCACAGTAGATCTGTTCTTGCAATTAGAAATAAATTTAAGCAGACATTTTCACTGTGGAAAAACACTTGACGCACATTTCAGCCATCTGTTTTAACTATTAATCTATCAGCAATATTTGGTTTCGCATTATAGTCTATTTGCCCTTGTTCACTACACGAGTTAACAACAAATATTTGCGAGTCTTTCAGCGTGTGACATTTAATATGTTATATCTTATCAACTTCGTTATAAACTAGCAAATTTTGTTTTTCTACGAATTTAATTGAATTTTTGATATAAATTCTGGTAATATATAGACCACACACTGCGATAATTAATGGTAGGATCGTAAAAATAATTGGTGGTGGTCGCCAAGTGCTTAAAAATAAGATAAACTGTTGTTACGAAGTAGATAACACTATAATTTTAAACATGTTTATGCTTCATGTGTTAAACTTTAATTTTATTGTTATTTCGTGTTAGTAATGACTGTTATATGAAGATCTAACGACTTATTTGAAGGATATGTTGCAAAAGTCTATGAATAAAAAAGCTGTAGTTGATTTTGAATCAAATTTTATTTCTGGTTTGACTGCCTCGTTGGTCTAATGGTCGCAAGCGCTGCGGAGCATGAGGTCCGTGGTTCGATTCCAGGTCGGTTTTTTCTATCTGGAATGTTTCAGTAGCAGCCCGGAGTTTGGAGCTTTGCCCGGTTGACAAAAAGCTCGCCCCCCTTATCACATGGTACTTAAACATAACTTGCGAAATGTGGGTGTACTATAGGTGCACCTCTGCCCAAACCTTCGGGGAAACAAGGCGTGATGATAAGTAACGATTTATTTCTGGTTCGGGTTCTACAGAAAAAACCGATTAGAAAAGCCCCTTAATAAGAATGCCGAAGGTGAAAGATGTGTCTCTAAAGACAAGCTATGTATGTAAAGACCAGCTATGTATATAAATGCATGAAATCACTAAATACTACTTCCGCGTTTGTTGATTTAAGGTTAAAAATCCAACAAAAGATATTCAGACTTTCATATTATTCACGTTAAGTAGGACAGCACGTCATTTTTCAGACAATACGCCGAATTCCTGACTAAGAATAAAGAAACTTCTTTGTTGACTATTACTTTAGTCTTTGATATTAAAGAACATAAAGAGAATCTACAGAGTAGATTTTCATTACATTCACGAACGTCTGTGAATAAAATGATCTCATTAAGTAAACATTTGTAACTTATGGTGATTTTGAAATAGGAAGTCATGAGCCTCATTGCAGGCTTGAGTAGTTTAAGACTTTGACAAGGATAATAATCTATATGATGACATGCCGTCATCTTACTTCAGTTTTGATACAATCTCAATCAATAGAATTAGATAGCAATGCCATTCATTTTGACAGTTCAATAACATTCATTCCGTTATTGTCCTTGTTGAGCAGATGAATTTTTCAAATATATGAAGCAATGGATTAGCAATTTCCGTCAAAATCCTTCGAATTGTGATTGAAAGTGTTACGCAATTGGAATGCTGATTGAAAATGAATCCCTCGGAAGTAAGTTCGTCTATATCGGAACCGTAGTAAATAGAGTCTCTCAGTCTAAGAAGCCAGTAGGAGTTAATTCGGACTAGTGTCATTCATTGCACAACGTTGAATTGAGGGCATTCCTTGTCCCCGCCGGCAGTTGATGCGCCAGTGCCAAAAACAATAGCCACCACATGTTAATAGCTATTAACATCTTTGTTTTTTCTTCTAGTCTATCTTAGAGAAAAACTTCCTCAAATGCTCTCTAAGATTCTTGTAAAGTAAGTAGGTCGTTTCAACTCAATATCTTCCCTTGAGACAGTAATTAACTGTGTATGTAATCAAGGAAACGTAACATCAAATCATCGTCTACTAATCATTGGGTTATTAAACCCTAAAAGACAGATTTCCGTATTCACCAAATTCTTAAAATATTTGTGTTTAGGAAATCTCTTGACAACTAGTTGGCATTACTTGTTCCGAGAGCGTTTACTTGGAAAATTGTGAAGTTATTTTACCCCGAATGACTATATAGTAATAGCTGTTTGTTCAAATATTTCCTTGATCTGGGAATTACAAATATGCGCCCAATCGCTTTTAGCTTTTAACATTTTGTGCGAGATATCAGCGAAATGTAATGCGAGCAAAATACTATAGTCGGTACATATACGTAATAGAATGAAAGCGTCCTTGAATGCAGATTCAGATTTCATTGTTTCTATATAACTGCTATAACAAGGCTATAGCCAACTAGCTGATACAACGACTCCCTCAGTTAACTTTAAAGTTTTGCGTAATGCCTATAATCTGCTGACGTTAACTAAGTTTTTTATACGGTTATTGTCTGGGTCAAACCTATTGTTCTTACAATGTCAACATGAAATGTACGTAGGCTGTGGAGTACAACAGCTATGGGATAACGATAACAGGTCTACCGTATATGCATTGTATATAGCTACGTTACTGTTACATATTTATTAACCTCTAGTATATCTAGGAAATTGTTGCCTAGTTAACTATGTCGCGTGACGGCCATTGGGTTCTAAATTTAGCATACAGGGTACACTACATCTGATTTTTAGACTTCGCACCTCGATAATGTTACTAGAATGTTGTTTCATTAATTTTTTTGTCTCTTGTGCAGATATTTGTGTCATTTGTTACGAAAGGTGCCGAGAAGTCGTTAAAAGTTTATTATTATTATTATGAGCCTGTTGTGATCCCTGCATGGCTAATGCCTCTCTTCCGTCTTTCTAATTTTCTCTTTGTATTGCACTAACTGCACAAACCTTTACGTTACAAGTGTAACAGCGAAAGATATTTGGGTCTCATATTAGATACAAGGTTAACTTGGCGACCCCATATTGATCATATTAAGTCTAAAATATCTCCTCTGATAGGAGCGATACGCCGAATGTCTATTTGCATTCCTAAAAAAGTTCGCCTAATGATCTACAACTCGCTTGTTAGACCCCACATAGAATACCTCGTTGAGATATGGGGAACTGCAGCAAAATCAAACATCCAAGAAATACAAGTTCTGCAAAATAAAGCAATAAAAACACTTTATAACTATGACTACTTAACACCATCCACCAAAATTTACAATGACACAAAAATACTTAAAATTAATCAATTATACATACTTAAAACATGCACTCTAATACATAAAATCATAACACAGGGTACACATTCACAATTAAACTTTAAAAAGTAAACTTACACATACAACGCAAGACGACGAGACAAACTAGAATTAAGACAACCTAGAACTAACTATGGAAGAAAAAATATACTGTACGAGGGAGCAAAACTGTATAATCAACTACCTGATGATGTTACCAATAGTGACACCATAAATGCTTTTAAAAAAGCCCTCGAAGAACACGTTGGAAAGCAACACTAACAATACTGATTGTCATCCTCTTTAATTTAATTTAATTTAATATTGTGAACACAGAGAACCTAACTTTTATCTTTATTTTACTTTTCTCAATGTTTAAGTGAACTGTAACGTTCTTTTTTTTGGAGAAATAAATGTCTTTAAACCGAAGTTTAGGTGTGTGTAATGTCTCTTTTAAATTAAGTATTCCTTCATTCCCCTCAATTGTGCTCTGACCATTCTAGGCTTTACCAAGCATACTGTGGTCGCCTTCTCGTCTCACCAGCTAGCTTTACTTGTATACAAGTAATTTATATGCAATGGTTACAGTCTTTTTATTGCTACAAGTTCTAAATTAAGTCTTCAAAGAAATAGTTATGGTGCAGTTACAGGCAATTGCATGAATAATTTACATTATTTACTTAATAACTTTAAAGTGTTTTGTTGAATTAAACGTAATAGTGATATTATTTAGTTTTGAATATATATTTTTGAATATTGAATTAGTCTCCCAAGTAAAATGGGACAAGGGCAGGAAGATAATGATGATCTTAGAATATTACATTAGTCTTATTCATTTTACAATTGCTGTGAGAAGGCCGATCTTCAATGAGCTGGCGATGTTGCAGATAATCCATATAAGATGAAAGGAAGAAATAAGATTAACAATATTCTCGGAGACTATTAGCAGTATATAACATGTACGGTTACATTCGTAGAGTCTAAGTAGTTTCAGCTGTAGTTTCGCAACTTGCCGTAATAATAGTTCGCGCAGAATAGGCTGTCCGCAATGTCATTGACATGCCTCATCGGTTTTATGAGCAAATAAATCGCATGCAAACTTCAACATGCATTGTTTTTGTGATTCCTATCTGCATCGTAAAAGAGTCTTGGAATTTTCACAAGAATGTTAAAGTTCTCATATATGGTGGTGGTGGTAACTGTAATTTTAATGTTATTGCTACAACAGTAACTTGCTGACATTTGTAAGATCTGCTTAGTGTCATTTTGATAGACTACTAAAAGTTATAATCGAATTGTCTAACAACAATCAACATAAATTATGAAGAATGTGTAGATTACATCAACAACAACAACATCTATCATCAACAACATCTATCACTTATCTGATAGCATAATCAAACAAGCAAGACAAATAATTAGATTCATTCAAGCTGATATTATATAAAATATAGGGCATTCTATTCAGTATATTATGATCAACAAACAGATGTTATAAAAGCAAATACACACGATAATATTACTATTCCGAGCAGCGTAAATAATTCACCGACAATATTGGCATAGTGATCCCCAAGCCCTATTTTATGTAGGTAAGTATTTCGAACATTATCAGATGCCAAGGCGAGTCCTTGACATTTTAGTCTTATGTTATGGTTTCATCGTCAACTTTATATTCACATGGCGTTAGATACTCTCCCTGTATATGTAAATCTCTTCAAACATCCATAGCATTGGCATTTCTATGAAGATTAGCCGATTATCTTTAGCTATGAGAATGGATTCTGTGAATTGCCCTTTCTTGCTTGCTTTATCTTGTTTATTAGCCTCATTTTCCTTAACTTTATTTTCTTTGCCTTCTTAATCTTCAGGAACATTTAAATTAACATCTTTAACATCTACATGTGCTGCTACTTCTACAGAAATAGCGTGTTAATCCTAAGCCACCGTTATTACAGCTATTTTGTCAATAATCCTTTCTGTTTCTGGTTTCGTACTAAGTAACAAATTCTCGAACACGCCGTAAAATGTGTGGTAAAGATAGCAATGTTGCTACAAAGTAAACGTCAGGGCAAGAAATAAAAGATAAGGCTTAATCCTTTGGAAATGGTTTTGAAATCCTTCTGTTTAGATAATGGAGGTGTTTAGAAGAAAAGACTGTGTAAATTAGAACGATTGAGGGAATATTTAGGATTATCATTCCCACTGACTGTAATCACAGTGAAGCGCGGAAACTAAAACAAATAAAGCAATATGCTTACGCATAAACATCTCTTAACTTTGCTTGTTGAAAAGGCACTCATACGCACACTTGTTTCCAATAAACCTGACATTGTAGAACATAACAATCATCCATCTTTCCCAGCCTACTCGTATTTGCTCATATCGCATACATTAAAGTCAGACTGATACATTTAAATCAAGATGATTACAGTATCCGTATCGGGAGGAAAGCGTATCTTTTATCGGACGTTCGTTCAACGTGCTCCATTGCTTCTTCGGCATGTCATATAAAAACAGGTTCTTGGGTCGATGCATCAATGCATATTACATGTGAATTCAAGCGATTCTCTCCCTCATCGTTTGCATGAACGCAGTTAATCATGCCCGCGCTCTATTTTAGCGCGGCATTTATAAATAAACAATGTCTATTAATAAAATAAATTGTATATTTATTTTATTAATAGATGCGTACCTATATATTATTTAATTGACTGCAAATTACGGGAGAATGTCTACGTAATTCTGTAGTATCCTCGGGTCAGGAAATATTTAGAGGTGTACTTTTGGAGATAGGATATATAGCTTATACCTAACTATGTTTTATAACACATTTGTTGATAACGATGTAGGTAGCCTGTGGATCATCTATTTAGAAATCATCGAACCTTTTTATACCTGGGAAAGCAAACGCTTCACACAAAAGTATTAAATAAAAGTATTATATATGCCTAAACAGGTGAGGGCGAAACGATTACAAAAATCTCCATACAAACCTTTCTTGACATAGCACCACCTTCATGCAAACAACCTATGCCTTAGTAAAAATATTTAATAGTCCGGAACGCTGGCCCTCAGTTTTGCTAGCAACCAGCAGGTATCCAGCAGTCTTGGGCATCTTTTAATTCAACCCCATAATGAGAAGACAGAATCTTCGCTTCAGACTCACTACATGTTTGTGTGACCAGAAAGATAATTGCATACACACTTACATGTAGGCTAATTGGCAAGAAAATAGCTTGGTAAAATTAGCGTAGTTAGCGTGCTACTAATATATTCATCTTTACAAGCTGCAGTTTAAAATAATGAATGTATAATGAACAGTATCGAGTCAATGGTTTCTTGGGGCTTTTCGTTTTCTCCTAATTGGACTTGCGCGTAATTAGGTTCGTTTACATAATTAAAATTTGTATGTTTCTTTGGTGAGTTCAAAATCGGCCCTACCTCATTCTACTTGGTATGTTAAAATCAATCTGCCTAGCATTCGCAACCATGTTGGGGTCGGCTTCCAGTCTAACCGTGTGCAGTTGATTAAGTACCAGTATTTTACATGGAGCGACTGCCTATCTGACCTCCACAACCCAATAACTGGGTAATACGATACTCCTCGGTAAGACTTTTGGGCTTCGGACGACCCTTAACGACTGCCAAAGATGCACGAATTACAGCCGGGACCAACGGCTTAACGTGCTTTCTTGAGCACGGAGGAGTCTCGGTATGTAAAGATGGTCACCCATCCACGGACCAACCCTGGTAAGCGTAGCTTACCCTGATGGATCGACCCGTGCGGTTATTATTACTTAGCCATGAGCTACTTGGTACGTTAACGCATTTTTAATTGTGAAAATGCTCTAAACACCTCTTGCTGGACCAATTTTCAAAAGGGTTTGTTGCAATGATAATAATGTACGGTAGCTGTTGTAATATGTAATTGTTGTATGATTTAATTGGACACTGCTCATCCTGAAGGTTCGTTAAAATACCTCGGGAAATATTGCCATAATAGGCTATATCCGGGATCCCAGCAGGGCTTAGTTAAAAGCTGCATTGCCTCAGTTAAACTATATCAAAAATAACAAGTGTTAAAGGCCACACTCCTAAAAAGACAGACCAATGCTCGGGATCATCGGGAAAATAGTCTTTGTCCTGACTAAAAACTTGGACTAAGACTTGTTTAGCAGTATACTGCTGAAATGACATCAGCTGAAATGTTAACTCTCTGTCATAACATAACAATGTTATCACCGTAATAAATATTTCTGAAACTTTCTCGATTGTGAAAACGAATAAATATCCAATGCATATGATTGATCTACGATTATGATTCTATAGTTATCAGAGCGATGTAGATGCGTATCGTTGCCAAGAATCGTAAAGTACTGTGAATCAACTAATTGGATGGAGGGAAATATCTTTTAATTAGTAGAGGCTAGAAACGAGGTATTTACATCATGGAATGGATGGAAGAAAAACAATGTCGAAATTAAATGCTTGGCAGCATAAAAAGAGAAGATTAGTTAATCATTTGAAAGAGATGGTTTGCTGGAACTTAATGAAGGAATGTTCTACGTGTCCTGCACCTCGGATGACCTAAGGAATACCACTGATGCCGCTATTAGCGTGGTCACCCACTGGGTTCAAACGATATAAAAATAGTTAAGACATGAAAGGGATAAATTGGCTAATATAGCTAAATTATGGACATGGGACATCTTTTAAAGCTTTGACAAGTTTTTGTCTTGTTCATTTGTGGTTGTGCGATTGCATCTCTTTACTAGTAAATAAATTGTTTTTGCACGATAAAGCAAGTTATAACATTTTTGTTGTAAGATTTTTCTTCCTTTGTTAACGCACATGGAACACTGTTTCTAAAAAAACAATAAGGCCCTTATATAGGTATCCCTCGAACACCAACTTACTCGGTACACAGTTCTATGCTAAACACAAAAGAATTTTGTTTGCACACGTTATCTGGGCCCCATTAGCACCCCATTAGCACCCATTTACACGCCACCTTATCTTTCCCTTTCTTTTGCGGGCAACTTCTTAAGTGGAAAGATAAATCTGCCTAGCCTTTTCCCAACTATGTTGCGGTCGGCTTCCAGTCTAACCGGATGCAGCTGAATACCAGTATTTTACATGGAGTGACTGCCTATCTGACCTTCACAACCCAGTAACTAAGTAACTAGGTAATAAGATACCCCTTGGTAAGACTGGTTGTCAGACTTTCGGGCTTCTGACTACCCCTCACGAATGTCAGAGATCTACGAATAACAGCCGGGACCAATGGCTTAACGTGTTTTCCGAGGCACGGAGGAGTCTCGGTATGTAGAGATGGTCACCCATTCACGGACCAACCCCGGCAAGCGCTTAACTTGATGGATCGACCCGTGCGGCTGTTATTACTTAGCGACGAGCTGCTCTTTAAGTGGAATGATGCACCTTCACTATTGCTCAACTTGGATTGCCATTCAGTAGAATAATAAATATTGGCTTTACTAAAGGTAAAATCCCATTAAAATGAGTTAAAATTAGGGAAAGCATATGGCCACAAAAGTGCTGTCACCGTCTCATTGAAGACATTGGGAATCAATATCATAAACAAGTGGCAATATGTTTAAAAGCGTTTCGCAGCTAGGTATTTCTACAACAACTTTCAACAGCACCTTAATTGTGTGACACAATCACAATCTAAATGATTTTGAAGAATATTGCTAATCCATTGCTTCATATGTTCGAAAAATTTGTCTGCTCAACAACGTAAATAACGAAATGAATGTTGTTGAACTGTCAAAATGAAAGCCTTTGCTACTGTAAGGCCCGTATTACAGAACTTTACTCAACACTCGAGCATTACTTAAAACTAGTTTCAACCAATCAAAAGGCTTTAAACGAATTTTAAGTAATGCTTGAGTTTTGAGCGAGGTTAATACGGGCCTAAGTGTGTTACGCAACTACCCCGCAAGACTGACACATCTCGGTAGCTTATGTCAATCCCATACATTTGTAAATTCTACAACATCCTTATCGTTGATAGAATGTTACTTTATCTCGGCCCAAGTAAAAAAAAAGAAGTTTGCTATATTCCTTCTAAAAGGAGCTGCTTATCAGAATGCTTAGGTACATACGATAGGTTAAAAACTTGTCACTATTGACACTAATCTTGTAATATATTGCGACCTTTACCCATTTACCTATTATTGACTACATGAGATTACAAACACTACTTAGTGCATCTTGTACTGATAATGTTCGAGATTAGCCGAGCTTTAGAACAAATTATGGAATTGCCCCAGTGACTTGAATTTTCAAAAAAACCCGGAGCCTAGAAATGTTCTTAGCCACAGTTCTCTTCTTTAATATTATAATCTTGAATTTCTTACCATAGATCTACAAGTTATCATTACTGAACTCTTTCCGGGTTTTACCAAGATTGGAAACGGACCAAAATTCAAAAAGCCAGTTATTGCCCTTCCGCTAAGATAGAAACCTTAAGGGTCTTCTTCTATTCTACTACTTCTTTACATAGGTACCTTAACTTTGGTCCTGTGAGTCTCTTGAGATTTATAAAAAACTCTGGAGGTTGTCTCGTATGTTGATAATTTTGATCCTAATCTTCTGGTAGCGACTTTGATACACTTTGACGGATCGTCATGATTACTCATCGGAAATACGTCCACTGTTGAACAGCCTCCAAGCATCATCCCAACGACCGATGCTGCATCAATCTAAATGCCTAGCCTTTTCCCAAGTATGTTGGGGTCGGCTTCCAGTCTAACCGGATGCAGCTGAATACCAGTACTGCCTACCTGACCTTCACAAACTTTCGGGCCCGTAATACTGTCAGATCCACGAATGACAGCCAGGACCAACGGCTTAACGTGCTTTCCGAGACATGGAGGAGTCTCGGTATGTAAAGATGGTCACCCATCCACGGACTAACCCTGGCAAGCGTAGCTTATTCTAATGAATCGACCGACCGATGCTGCATGCGCTCTTTAAATTAAAAAGAAAAAAACCTTAAGTATATCGTTATTTCTACCTATCTAAACATTATAATTCAACTACCATAATTAAAAGAGAAAACTATACTCTCGTCACACGGTCAAGGCACCATCAAGCTCACTATGACTCACTGTTTATGTTTTACACTTTATAACGCCCTTGAGACCGACGCGGGCGCAAGATCATCTGGTTCTTATGTAATGTTTGTTGTTTGTTTGTTGCTTGTTTGTTGATGCATTGCTATGTTTATTATTGTCTTTATTGGTCATTGGAAAGTGATAATGAGTTCTACTGTGACTGGGATTGGGATGAAATTGAATTGGGGGAGTCTAGTTCCAGTTGTAATCTGTGATTGTCGAAAACGATGCTACATAAAATGCTAATGATTGGTTACTAACTGCTAAATTCAGATTATCCACGTCTGCTGTGGTTTTGCATTGTCCAGCTCTTCTTAACTTTTTCAGAGGATATCCTTATAAATCGGATGATGGCTGTAATTCTTTTTTTCATATCTATTGTGGCACCTTGAGAGGCCGCGGTCGTTATATAACATTGTCAGAGAGAGCTTTAAGCCTCGTGCAGACCGGCGCGATATGACACTAACAATACAATTTCTAAGAAAACTTCACAGTAGAACAATTTCCGGTGTCGCGTCGCGCCAGTCTGCACGAGGCTTTATACTATGCCAATATTTCGATTCAACCTGTTATAATTAATATTGAGCATATAAGTAAACACGACACCAACACAATTTATTTACAAACATTTCAATAACTTCTCCACCCAATTTATAATTCAATCAAAAACCTCTCCTTCTTTAGTAATTAGTTTCAGAACAAACGCAGTGTTATTAAGTTTGATCTAAACAATGCGTATGCAAACAATGCCTAGGTTTAATGACTGTGAAATAGTGCATAAGTAATAATAGTTTGCCATTATGACCCGGTACCGTACTGCAACTTTCTGTTACTTGTGGTTACCTTTCTTTGTCTGGCTTTTTAGCTGAATACCGGATTTCACCACTACTTTGTTTGTAGTATGCTAATGTTGTTGGAGAATCGCAAAAAGCATAAAAGTAGTTTTTTTTTTCTGAAACGCTTAATACTGACGCTAAGACTATTTAACAATTTGGTTTTAACCACACAACGAAAACCTCTCAGGGTGTATCTGTGTGCTGGCGAGCCGTTCATAAACATTTTACAGAAATATTAATTGCTACAACGATATATCTACCTATATGATAATAATTTTTAGTACAATTAATACACTTAGTAGTCACTTAGTAGTTTTAGGTACAATTACACACTAAATACATTAGAAGAAATTATGTGTAAGGAAACGCTTTGATTTGTACTTATAACTTTTCGAATTCGTTTTGTATAACATTTGGAGACCTTCTGGAAGTTAATAAGGAAGAAAGGTACTACACACTCTGCTACTCTCATCCCGTACACATTATTGAACCGTTCAATTTATGAAGTCCCATTTTTTGATTCAGCGATGTTAGATTTGGTGGTTTAGATTATAGTAATTGTTCGGACACTATCGTAGGTAGGAGTCATCGAAATCATGATAGATGAAGCTGGTAAATTAACGTTACAAATCTAAGGAGTTGGTTTGCAATGCTGGAAACCAAGTTTCAATACTTGTCGACTGAATGATCGATAGAAGATCTATCTGCTAACATAAGTAAATAAATCTCGACGTGCGTGTTTCGAAGGATCAACTTGACCCAATTTCAGATAATTACAAAGTAAACATTTACCGACATATATTTGCAAACGTCTCTCGTGACTCTTCACATGCAACTGTATATAAGCACGATCTGAAGCATTATTTACTTGTCAATTATAAACTAACAGAGATAGGAAAGAATCTTCAATATAACTTTGCCCCATAAACAAAATTTCTCCTATATCGTGGGTTCGTTTATTGGCACAAATCTTACATGTACAATTATAGAATTGCAGCGAAACTAGGACCATTTTCGCTATCAAGTTCCCGGGTTCGAAGATAACGTATGCAAAATTGTCATGAAACCCAGTAACGGGATATCATGTGGGTAGTGACCCCATTAGAGTTGCGGATATGCGAAATATTATATGGTAATGTAGCTGATGAACTTAGGGTTATGGGATGTCATGATTGAGCAGATACTAGGCCATTAACCTACACGGATTTATACTTTACTAGTTTATTCTTTCTATATACTTAAAAACATGGTTAGATTCGGTAATACGAACCATAGATACACAGATTGAAAAAGACATAATTTCAAGATTGAAGAATACACCTTACAATATGCTGCCAATAAATCTTAAGTTGAAAGTGAGTGTTATCCTCAAGGTCCCAATAACGTAATAAACAAATGCATAGTTCAAAACATGCGATAAGTGTATTTCATAGAGACCAAACACGAGCTCTTCAAGCGGCGATATCGCGAACCGTATTCGTCTTTGAGCATGAATTTCACTCACAAAAGTCATAACTTTGTGGCTAAGAATAGCCACACGAATACCTCCAGTTACATAAATAGATCCTTACATATTAGGAATGCAGATATACGATCTTAGAAACTCCTAACAGACACTAGATTTTCTGTAGCTCTGAAATCAATATGGTAACGAGGCAGATAAATCAGTAACAGTTCATATAAGGTATGATATTCCATGCGCGTGCGACCCGACCCTGTACCGTATCAGGCACAAGGCCAGTTGCAACAGACACTATATGTAATACCTACGTAATTACGAGAGAAATGCTCCAAATTCAATTTGGGGAGGAGCCAAAACCTTGTTTGGTTGTTTATGAGTTTTTTTTTTGTTGAGAATAAAAGGGCACGCGGTTTCAAGCCAGGGTTAATTCATATTTTTGTGGAACTAGTTTTGCCTTTGACTTGGTACATCTTAGGATTGAAGTTGTTATGATAATTATAACCTAATGAGGATAATAATTAATGGTGAAGTGGAGAGACAAAAAAATATGAGGAACTTAAGCGAGAAATAAAAAGAGAGTGAGGATAATCAAACTTGTGCCTGCTTATGGCAGTTGCGTCACCCGACAAAACCATCAATTTTGCCAAAGGACAGGATGTCGGCATGGCGATCACGAACAAATTATTTCATTGAAGAGGAAAGGCTTAGGTCATACTTATTTTGACTGTGGAAAGCATTAAAAGATAACATATGACGCATGCTCTTTGCATATTTGTATTCTGCATTTCTGATTTCACGTGAGAAGTCAGTAAAGACTGCTGCGTTCAATAACTTAGCTAAGTCACGCTTCAACGCCTATACCTCATTTATATGCCAACCGCCTACTAGTGATTAGTATGTAATTATTAATTAATGATGTTGGCTTATCGCCAATATTGGGACATGCGTATGTTGGTAGTTGCCTTCCGTTGTGTAAAAAGTGTGTCATCAGTTTTTAACGTTTCAATCTTTCTGTCGGATTAAATTTTTTTTAACGTTTAGATGTGATTTTTTTTCTCGAATAATGATTTTGAAACCAAGATTAAATTAATTTTGTCGACATCCTAATAATTCAATGCTGTCAGAAGCATTTTGTTAACTTCGAGCCTAAGACAATAATGTTTTGGGGATTTATTTTATTCAGTTGTTTATTATTTTATGAAAAGCTTTCTGGCTCGCGTCATCAATTAATTGACCTGTTTCTGGATTCAAACGGAGCATCCGGATTTCATCACAATATAGTGACATCTGCTAGAATGCTTTATTCATTTCTAAAGATATTTATAGATAGAGGATTATAGGACCACATAAAAGTAAAAATAAAATATTTTCCTTTAATTCCAGATGTGCCTCACGGAATGGATAAGACTTCGCGATTACGTCGGCGGGCGCTCCCGAAAAGTCCTAGGTCGCGAGATACCTGCCTGGGTCTGGGAGGCCTACCACGTAATCGGCATATTCCTCTTCGGCTGCGCCTGCCAGCAGCTCACCACCGATGTCGCCAAGTACACTATAGGAAGACTGAGGCCACATTTCTTTGAAGTAAGTAGTTTGTTTTAAAACTTCCCAAGTTTCGAGGAAGTCGTGCTTCCTTCCATAATCCAAAGCCAACAAATGCCAGTGAAGTAACTCTGCTAGCCAGACTTGGCACACCGGGCTTAGTGGATGCAAACGAGACGTCAGTAGGCCAACAAACCAGATTCAGCAGTTGCTACTGAACTGATCCCTTGGAAGCATAATTGAAATCATAGATTTATGTGCTTAAACGAAATCCAAATTGGATATGGTTGAAACTTGTTTTGCAGGTTACAAATTACTTTGAGTGTTTGCTTATGAATATTAACATAACATTTATTGTGAACGTGCTCTTCAAAATCATAAATGTTAACATACTAACTACATCTTAAATCAATAATGTTGAAAGTTTTAATTTTTATTTGGTGTTTTTTCGTCTTTTTCCTCTTTAACCTCCCGTTTGTTTTTGTTTTGGTCAGTTCTGGCTATCGCTGTTTTTTGGATACAGCTATATTCCGAATTGCGGTACAGTATGTGGTTATTTGTTTTTTGCACCACAATCCATCCGTTCTTAGTTTTTTCGTTTAGCTAGACCTCCCACACTACTTTTACCTCTTCCTATTCTTAGTCAATTTCACGCTTATCAAAAGCTAATTTTCCCTCCAAGTACACATTATCACGCGCAAGTTATAACATTGAACAGTGTGTTTTCATTGTTTTCTGCGATTACGACACGTGTAGCTAGGTTGAACGTGCAGACTTCCACGTATGTTTCTGAACAAATACCAGATATATGTTTAATTTGTAGTTTGAGATTAGAGCATTATGTATGGTTAGATTTCACTCGTGACTTCTTCTGTACATGGCATGTAAACATAGCGTTCTGCTTTTCATATTCTTCCTCCCCTTCGCCCATTCTATTTTGTTTCAGTCTACCGCGATTTAGAGCCAATCGTTTACTTTTAGCTTTTTGTGATGTTGTTCTTATATTAAACGTACAGTTTGTACATATAGGGCCAAAGTTCAAAGCAGAGGACTCTTTGAATCATATATAAATCTAGTTAACCTGGTATAAAGCTGCTCTTAGTAATGGCAAACTACGGACTTACCTTTAAAGGCTTATCATCTACTATAACTGGCCCAATGGGTCAGCAGGGAACCTATAATCTTTCTCATTGTATTATTTAACGACTATAGCGCCATGATAACAGCTGATTCATTTTATGTTTTTCCTTACCCTCAATTAAATGACGCTGCGACGTGGAGGGTTCCATTGTTCTCATAAGCAAAGAAAATGTTTGAACAACTGTTTCAGTTTTTGTGTTTTTCTTGTTATGGCTGTTCCTAAGAACTGAGGTGATCCATAAAAGTTTGTCTTTCTTATCTAGAAATAAAATTTGACCAATAAGGCTCTCCTGTATTGCCTGACGTCACTACACCAGCAGCTTTTCCGTCTTCCGCTTTCATTATGGAAACCTCCTTATTCGAAGAAAGTAACCGTCTCCAGGTCACGAAATACATGTGATTCCAAGAAATATAATTTAAAGTCATACTTTCTTAAAATTACGTATTCTATACACGATTGTTCTGTCAGTTACTCATGTTTACGGCTACGAACTGGCGAAGTGCTAGAAAACCAAAATATTTCAGTTAAACTTGAGTGATTGCTATTGCTGCGGCGTTACTAGTCAGTCAACGAACATAAATAATATTGAAGCGTGCATTTTGTAACGTGTGTAGGTAATGGTTTGGTTTCTGGGTAACTGGATTTTATGCCTAAAAATCTTAAGACTGTGGCGCAACTGGGGAATGGAACTATGACCAAACTGAGCATGTCTGCTTTAAAAACGAGACATGGATTCTTTTTGCTTATTTGTTGATGATGCGTTCCACTTGGACCACTATTTCAACTGATTTTAAGCAATGATGCGCGCGTCTTTTGTGCATTCTTGCTTATAAATTTTCAAGTCCTAAATTCCGAAGTTTCATTAGATCCCCACTGTAAAAACACAATTTTATTAATAACAAAGCTCTTCCCAAGTTTTGCCACGGGACCGCTACTAACAAATATATTTATATCCAATCGTAAAACAATTACAAATGGTCGTTAAACATTTAGAGAATGGATATTTACGGCGTCTGCGCACCGGTGACGGTTTACTTAATGGTTGTGGTCAAAAACCGTAACATCGTTATTAGTTACACAAGCTCTTGGAAACACGTGTTCTTAATAATAGGATTAGGGCTATTTTTCATAATCCTCGTGAAGTTGTTTTTATTTCTTTGATGCCTGTTTTAGAACGGGGGAAATATTGTTTGGCTAGTTTATTTGTTTTGTCTTCAGAACTCGCAGTATTTTCACCATGAGTGGAATTATAGGTAAAGTTATTTGCGTTACGAGGTTAATTCGTTAAAAGGCTAAAGTTATTATTCAACATATAGTTATTCATAGTAATTCATTGCGTATTCAGATTCTTCTCCAACTGAACTCTTGAACATAATTTTGAACATGATAGATTTCTCGTAAACCTCTCGTGTATTTTAATCCTAAAGTTCTTGCACCCTATTCACAAACAGGACTGCAAGGGAAGCTAAATCTTGAAGTACGACAATATAACCAACACTATATCAGTACAAATCCCACACAAGTTGCAAGTCAATTGAGGAAACAGCTCATTACAGTGATCGTAAGCAGTGGACTAGCAAATTGGTACTATTCGAGCTATAAACCAACATTTAAGTACGGAATGCCCGTAACTGCGAGCTATTCTAACTGAATGGGATTATATCGCATGGTAAACTGTTTACTTTAAGCAGTTAAAGTGTTAATGTTAGGATTACCACATATAATTTGGTAATGGGGTTCCTAGTTAGTTAAATGGTTTGGTGATATCTTCCGGTTGCATTTGTTTCCTACTTTCCATAAGCTCTTTATTAATACTAAAGGAACCCCACACACGTACAAGCAAGCTGGAGTAGCATCAGTTTTTGCTGTACTCTCCTTTAGTTGATTATGCGATTTTGCACGGCCCTCGTTCTCCTTGATAACCATAGTTCAGTTAGCAATGACTTTCATATTAGCTTCTGGTTTCTTCAAAATATTTAGCGCCCGTTAGGTTCACGAGTCACAACACTCACAACATGTCCTTCTGTTCCACGTGTTGTACAAGGACAGCTGTACCGACAATTTTATTCTGGAATCTGGCACGTTAATAATTCTTACGAATGTATACTTATAAACTAATTACCGTCAAATTGCACCGGTGAGCTCAAAACGCAGGCTTCAATGCACTATTATAGTCACTAAGGCAATAAGCATCCATGCACTTTGTATAATTCGTTTGACCTCAACGTTTATCTAATTAGACCCACTTGAGAATCGACGTATCAATTAGCTTGCGAAATTGCTTGTCAAATAGAGACTGTACTTAAGGACAGCTGGTCCAGCTGTATTTGCATTAATCTGGGGTGGGACCTAGCTGTGATGGCCTGGTTTGGAAAAGCAACCCAGAGCTCTGCATTTGCTAACGATTACTTTGGCGATTATTGTGGGAAGAAGTTCCCATAGTTCTTCAAAGAACTGAACTTTTGAAGATAACTTTGCAAAAAACGGAAAACTGACTTCAACAAACTTAATAGTTAAGCTAGATAAAGAAAGCATATAGGTATGCTTTCTTTATCTAGCTTAACAATTAAGATTTCTGAAGCAAAATAATCCGAAAAAAGGCTGTTAATAGTTTTCTTTCATTGACATAGATCGCCTTTTACCTAATCAGTTAATAGCATCTATACGCGTGGCCCACAGCCAGGTCATAGATCCTATGTCCTCATCATGTCTATATTTATCGTTTTATGTCCGTTTTATAGCATCGCGATGATGTAATTGATAAACTATTATTTGGTCTCATATGGCGCTAATGTTCCCGAAGTTATTCTATTACATAATGCTATTCGTTTTGTACAATTGAATGTAATCCAAAACTATGAAAACGACCCCCACGTTGGAAAATTTGAAAGATTTCGCAGCCACCATCTTGGGTTTATATTTTGACCCCACTATTTGGCTTTAGCATCCTCGAAAACTATGAAAAGACATCAAGAAGTATTTTTATTTTGATGTAAATGTTTGCTTTGAAAGTCGTAATTAAAGCATTTTGAAAATCCGTGTCATCTTTAATTGAACTCCGCTTTTCTAAACCTTGACTTTTTAGCAGGCGTCAACACTGAACGAATGGAATTTTTCCCGATTGTCGTCAGTGTGAACGACATACTGATCGGGAATACTCGAAAAATAGTCCCGTTCGGCCACACTGTGAACGAATGAAACTGTTTTTTCCCGATCGTCAGTGATCGATCGACAGTGTTGACGACAAGGTGTTATTGATCGGGAGTATTCGCTCAGTAACCGATTAACCCTCAAAATCTTCATCATAATACATGTGAAACAACACACCTAAATCACAGTAACTTAAACCATTTCCAATTACGGATCCTCCAACATAACTTTCACTTAAACACGTCCTTAAATTCAAATTTTAACTGGGCTTGGACTTAATAAAGCTCAGTAACTTGGTAAGTATATTTCGCCACAAATCTGCAGAAATCCCTAGCGTCATCTAAATTATTTCATGTTAAGCTTCGCGCTGTCCACTCTATATTTACTTTACACTCTCTTATGACGTTTTGTAGTCTGGGTGGTTCTTGTAAATAAGCTTGGGTATATACGGAGCTTCTTTTTGAGAGCACCCGTTTACCGTTTCTAAGAAAATGTTCTGTTGAATGTAGATATGATCACTAACCTCTTCCTATATGCCGCATATATCGAGTAAATATTGAAGTTTTGTATGGGACAGCTGATATTTTTTCGCGATTACGATGTTGGTAAATAGAAATCTGTAATGGAAATAGCTATTTAGAAACTTATTAAGTCTGATGGTCTGTACCACACCCATAAACATGACCACATCTTCCTGATAAATGCTGTATATTATATGATATACTACCGTTGGATGCCACAGTACCTTTTTTTCCGCGAATATCTCTATGTACCTACATATATACATGTAGATAGTGTCTATATTCATTATTCGTTTTCCAAAAGGAAAGTGGCTTAGTTCAGTTTTGTTTCGTATTTTCCTTAAACTTTTTAATTTGCCATTTGGCACTTCTAAGTTAATTACTCGCTTAAACGTTTCTTCAGAAATCTTCGAAGCTTGTTAGTGTTTCTGATTGGTTTAATGATTAATTGATATATTGAATAGGTGCTAAATACCGGTGTTTGATTGGAGAACTAATATTTGTATTTCTTGGAGTTGATTCAAGACCAATTATAATTTACATAGCTGTTCTATAATTGCCTACTATTTAGGGTAATTGTTTATTACCTCTATAAACGGTCAATATAAGTGCGTTATTTTACCGTTGGTAATAAAATTATAGTAATTAGCCCTGGTATTTTAATGATGATTATAAATTAAAACATTTTAGTCGTCCATCGCACGCTATGACTTAACTTATCGTTTCGTCTACACGCATTTACTTTCATCTTCACGTTTCCATAGTTTGACCTAAATGTTTATTGTTATCCAATTTTTTAACATTATTTTCGAAAGTGTCAACATCCATTTATTTGGTGCACCGGTTCCACTGTGTTTTTCATGTTTTTATTTTTCTATGTTTTCCTGGCCATTAACAACTTCAACCCTGTATGTTTCCTCCTCTAAGTAGCTGCCGGTATAAATAATACTTATGCGGCTACGCGCTTCGCCGCCCGCGACCGTGTGATTTTGACTTATTGGCTGAGCATAGACGGCATATAGTCTTTGTTAGTAATGCTTTGGCTTTGAACACCTCCGTCTGCTTTCGGCTTATGACTAAACAAACTGGAAGAAAAAACTTATAGCTACTGTTAGCAGGTTTTGCTTGAATTTATATATTATTCCCAATGCTGGTCCATGGTCTTCCCTACAGTCTTTTCCAGCTTTCTCTTGGTTGCAATATAGATAGTGAGTCGAGTTAACAAGTACGTATTGCAAAAATATAACACCCCTCAAATACATTTACTGATCATAAGCTGAAATCGAAGTCCATATATTTATTTCCACAAGGCATTTAATCGGTGCTATTAATTATAGAATGCTTTAGCCAAGTCTTCACGCCTACAATCAAACGAGCTTGATCAATATATCTATCAGAATGTCGGATTTAATGAAGTTTCAAGTTTGTCTTCAGAATGATTAATTGCTTTCAATCATTTTAGTTGAAACTTTATTTCCTCAATTTATTGGCTTTATAAATCTTACGTTATGGGTAGTTATGAATGATGGTGTTAGTCTAGCGATAGAACGGGTCATGGGAAGTCATTATGAGATTTAGTCTAGAATCGAATGATGAATATGACGGAAATAATTATGCGCCATCTTGGGTAATAGAGTTCCCTTGATCGAATTGGTAAAAGGAATTTTACCAATTCGATTATTGCTCTATCAGCATTGGGTGAGGCAGTAGATGCACGCTGTATTATAAACCTATTGAACCAAAATCGAATATATAAGTCAAACACAATGTAGAAATCCAAAAAATCTAATCAGACTCTCTTCATTTCATCACATCAAGCGTCGATAATATTAGAAACCAATTTAGTAACAAAAGGAATAACAAGAAGTCGTATTAGTAACGGCAAAAAGGGTTAACACAAACAAGGGTGCGTTTGAACCAGTTCACGCTTGACCGGTGACGTGTGACACTGCGCCGGCGCAGGCAAAACGACATGTTTGATGTGACGTGTAGTTATTTTTAGCTGGGATTTGATTTTAATTGTGAATGACTGTTTTGGCAGTTCGTGGTTTTTGTACTGTTTGGGTAGTTCCTTTCAGTAATTGAATTTCATTTACATCCTGCACCAATCATTTTTATACAAAGTTTGAGGATATTTATATCCTCATACTTATAGAAATGATGCGCTTGATGTTATTCGTAAAGAATGCACTTATAGTAAGTGCATTCTTCAAGCGTCTCTAGGCAATATTAATAATATTACTAAAAAGCAATACCACGCAAAATAATCTACGCGGTCTCTTTATGCTTAAAACGTTGTACAAAAAATATTCATTTTATTTATCGCAACAGACGCACGTTTGCATTACCATCTCTATAGTCATTTTGTATTAAAATTACCAACGTGATCGGAAACTGTTTCGCCGTAATACCTTTGTTATTAAATTGTTCAATAGATATTATTTTTAATATAGTGTCACGTACCACCGTTCCCCTAACACGCCATGCGTAAATAGCTACCATATGGTCTTACGAGTAGTTTTATCCATCCAAAAAAACCATCTCTTCAAACCTACTTAAATTAGACACAGTGTCTTTCTTTTGACAGCTAGCACTTGGAGCTTCAGCATTGTCAAGTACGGTTTTGTTTGTCACAGTGTCTTTTGTGTCCTCTTTTGGAAAACGTCCATCGTCATCTCCAATAACATTTATTTCCTGAATCCGCTTGTCAGTATGCGTTTCGGTTTCACTTTGATGTGTATTTAGGTACTCTACATCGTTTAAATGTGTCGTGTCATTTAGTTTGTTTATTTTTATGTCAGTTTAAATAACAATGATTTGCGAAAGTGTTTGTTGTGGTAGAGGTACGATGTGACATGATTTAGGCGAAAGCTGGAGTTATCCTAAAATGTATGCCTCTCTAGGGAGTACTTCTCTTAGCAAGACGTGGTGCATCTTTATTGCTGCAGAAAGACGTTATAGCCCATGTCAATTTAGTAATCTCAAGGGACTTAGAGAATATTTTGTTATCAAAAGATTCGTGTGACGCGTTTTTTAATAGGATAAGTTATGTTTTTGCAACTGATGGGATTTTGACTCCTTCCCAACTACATACATCTGTTCCTTATGTTTTGGACACAAACAATTTTTTTTACAAAATTGTCCTTTTTATCTCTCATTTCTAATTTCCAAAAACCGAAAATCATTCACACAACATAAATCCTTCATTTCATATCCTTTTCGCATCAATTTATCCCTCTACATCTCGAGTATCATTTACCTCGGGACTATAAAAACTTATTTTATTTTAACTCTTTACTCCTTGACAAATGTCTGCAGCGTCTGGCAATCCTGCGCATCGTCCTGTTTTCGTTTAATATAAGATATTCTTGGACGCGTGCTGAACAAATTGTTGGAGGTTAAAGATTTATTAGCCTTCCATATTTTATTTTCGTTAACTATCAGTTTGGTTACAGTAATAAATCCATTGAGGACACTCCTCAGTTCAGATTCATTATGAGATATTGAACTCATTCCGAACGATTTGATGTAATTATTTGTTTAGTTAATTAAGATACAGTTCATAAAAAAGGTTCGTTTGCTGTAATTTGTATCCGAAGTGAAGAAATTCGTCAACAGATTTATTGATCTGATCATGAATCATCATCGTTAAAATAGATTTTATGAATATTGGCGGTTGGTTTATTTTCTCTAAGAAATACGATACCATCGCAAATAAAGTTTAGTGTTTTCGACGTAGGTGGTATGTTTAGAGTTGGTTTGGTACTAAGTCAATCACAATAAAAAATATTATTCTTGACATACTTACATATTCTTGTGGCGGTATCTACATCGGTACATGCGAGCTGCGCGTCACGCTGACGTCATGCAAAATCCTGCATCGCGCAAGCAGAGTTTACCGCGCGCACAGCATTTACATAACTTTCCGACATCGTCGGGCATTTGCCCACCAGACACGACACCCGTCTGGTCGAAGGATCCTCCCTTTTCTATATAGGATGAGTGAACTTTACACTCTGTTCGTCATACCTATAAATTCTAATTCGATATCCTTTTTAACCAATCACTTACAATTATCGACCTTGTAATTATTGTAACACGGATTTTGTGCATGATATTCAATTAACTAGTTTCATACATGAAACTGAAATAATGTTATAAAACTGTGTTAGTATATTTATGTATTTTATTACCTTAAATCGTAAATGTCAGCTTGTATTAATACAACACGTCTTTCTCTTTGTTTTCTCACACATAAGTTTTATAGCTTTTTAATGTTCGCAAATTCGATTTATTTCTACTTTCACATGAACTTGACCTTTAATTTGCATGTTTAGTATTCTTTTAAAATTTTCTTCATTTTTACTATTTTCTTTTAAATCATTTTGTTTAAGGCCATTTCCCCATATTCTCTGATCTGATAGAATATAACTATTAAACTAACGCGTGTTGGCATGGCTTGCAAGTTTAATACTTTAACCATAAACAATACTGAAGCTTTGATCCATATCGATGTGGTAGTTATTTGTATCGATTCGCACATTCTTATCGATTCGGTTAGTAATCTTGAACCGTGGTTCATTTTACGCTCGATCTATATTTTTATATCGAATAGGTCAAATGTCACGGCCTTATTTAGTATTGTTTTGAATTATGATTTGTCGATAAAGATAAACATTCGCCTGTGTGGTAACAACTGTTTGGCGATTCATATACAGAAACTATATTATAACTACAAGTATATTTAGGGTTAAGTTTATGGAACCATGCTTCGTATTTGTTTTATTATTGCTGTAAGCTTCCAGCACTCGCAGCCTGACCACCATAGACGGAAGAATATACAAAATGACAGATGCACAATAACAATCTGTCATTTTGTAATACTTCCATCGAAAATACCCGTTTCTATTGTGGTAAGGCTACGCGTGCTGGGCTCCAGCACGTTATTTGTAAACTAAAGTCTTACTTCAATTTATAATTTTGAAAGGGATTCAAACCTGCATTCCAGATTATTAATATTTTTATTTGTGTCAATTTAAACTAAAATTTAAAATTAAAACTTAAACAAATCAACAAATTTAAATTACGTGTTTCACACCTAATTTAAATAATCAACATCACCTCTATCACCCCTGATTTAAATCTAAACTGCATCAGGTCATCGTTCCGTACATAGTATGCGCGGGCGCATTACATTAGCGGCGCGTCTCAAACGATCAATTAGCGCTATCTAGCCGCCGACGATTGAAACGCCATCTGAATTTACGTGTGGTACAAGGTAGAGAAGACACGTGGTGTATCTAACTGTATTTTAGCCTAACTATATCCTCGCTCGTGCTAGGCCCTTCGTTCATTAATTTAAAATAAAATACGCGTAAAATAACGTAAATTCGAAAGAGTTTTGAATAGGAAATCCTATTATCCTATAGCATTTTGGTTTATGCGAAAAGCAAAATTAGTATCACCCTTAGGCGGGATATCCACGGGCTAAAATCGCGGCGACAGTCTTGCCGTGCCATCAACTTCATTAGGAACTATGAATCAATATCCACACGGCGATATCATCGCGGCGACAATGCCTTACCAGTAAAGTTCACGAATACTTGGTTTAAATTGTGCTACTACTCTTTTCTTGTTTAACATGTTTTTCCTATTTGCTGGTCACCTTAGCTAAGCTGAATGATTTAATTAC
The DNA here is from genome assembly GCA_914767815.1 of Eupsilia transversa. NCBI lineage: Eukaryota > Metazoa > Arthropoda > Insecta > Lepidoptera > Noctuidae > Eupsilia > Eupsilia transversa. The sequence continues at coordinate 3,345,289 of OU611889.1, forward strand.
GAAAGCTTGAAATACATTCGAAGCTCCCTACAGCTTATCCACTACACTTTGAGTTCCTCACAGGAAGATGCTGCAGTAACTTTTACATGCAAATTGTCAACTCGGTTTCTATTATAACGCTCTTCGCTTATAACTCGCCCCTCATCATCCAGTTAATTGGATTTGTTTTGTAACATGAGTTTGTAATTGAATCGAATCGGTAACGAATGTACCGAACGCACCACTTTGTTTTAACTCGTACCAGATTCGGTAATGTCAACTGTGATGAAGGGCTTTTGAAAGAAAAAGAATTAAAAATTGTAGGTCAATGGTTAAGTGTTTACATCTGGGGCCTAAGTGTACTAATTTATAAACGTAACAATGGTCTCTAAATGGTGAGTTTTTGACAGTTTTTATATGGCAAATCGGTCAAAAACTCACCATTGAGAGACCATTGTAACGTTTATAAATTAGTAGACTTAGGCCCCTGGTAGTTATTGTTTAATTATGAAAATTTATGAAATCTTTACAATGTTACTAGTTTGTTACACCAGATTCGAAGGCGTAAGACCATGAAAGGTGTTAGTACAGGTAGCATTATATTAATAAATACAAGTGCTTTATAAACACTACTGACATCACGGATTTCAATAAGGATATATGTAGGTATTTAAATGGGAATTTGCAAGATGCATTATTGTGGTTGTTATTGAGTACTATTTAAATATTTACATTCATCTTAGCGCCACTCCGGCGTCGGGTATGTCATCTACGTTAAAAATAGCTTACATAGGTATTTTTTTTTTAAATAAAGTGGTTCTCTCTTTTCCTTTACGCTCCTCAAACATTTTATTTATGGGATATATCATAGCTAGGTATCTGAAACCATCCTGTAAGATAGGAACTTTATTACCTACGTCACAATGTAATCTCTGAAATATATCGACAATTTACTCCTCTGATAAGAATAGATGCTTTCCTCTAATCTCTTCAAGTTCTAGAGCTTGACAATCTGTCAATAAGCCTCGTTCCATCTGTCTGATATCTCCACAAAATCTCCAACCATCACTTTCCCAATCACAACTCTTTATCATCTTCGCCACAAGGTTTAACTTTGAGTGACATTCCTTTTTCCATCGGTATTATTAAGTTGGTTATCGTAATATCGCGTGGAGTGGCTCGTTGGATGGCGTTTTATGGACCATTTCGTCCCACGCTTATGTTGGAACAATGTTCAGTGTAAATACGTCCACGAATCACATTCGCTGTCACATTTCCTGGTTGATTTTTGCCTTATTTTTCACGCTAAGTTTCCTGGACAGTTGAATGAAGAGGTATTTGTTAAGAGATCAAAGAATTTTTGAGGATCTTTGACAGACTAAATGAAGCTTCCATTTTTATGAGAAAATGCTTTTCTTTGTTTATTCATAAATGTCGTTATCATCTTAATGCTGGGTTTGTTCAAAAAGTTCAGTACGCTGCGTTTGTTTGTACCAAGGAGTTAAGTGAGAAGCGTAAGCTTTTTCATTACATGAGAGAACAATATTCTGAATTATTTTAAAGTCTTTCTTGTCATTATAAGGTATAGTTTGCTAGGGGGTTGACTATCCTTCTAGGGCTGCCTCTGAATGCAGATAGGCTTTAAAACTGGTGGAGAGTCTTTCAATTAATCAATCAATTGTTATTCTATTTGAATAGGTACTTATTTTTAATTATTATTCAATTCACTGTGTGTTGTAAAGTCTTCCGTTACGCACTTCAATATGCCTCTTGTATCATCAAATTAAAATACAAAACAATAAAACAGCAGTAACCTCACTTGTTAATCAATATAAATACTCCCATTTATATTCCAAGTCGCCATATGTGATTAATACTTGAACACGTACAAGGAAACATGGTTGTATTTTTCTCGTTTTTCAATTTCTGGAAGACCACAAGTTATGCATAATAATGCGGGCTACACACGATGAGGATCGGGATTTTCTGTAAAAATCTCACTCAAGTGTGCGACTTAGGTGAACTGAGCTGTCAATAGTATCAATTCCTAGCATCAAGTTGAATTAAAGCTCACTTCACCTTAGCTTTCACGGTGAAATTGTTACGGTATAGTCTGGCTAGGCTGAAGGCGCAGCCGGATTTGGATGGAGGTGTATAAGCGCGTCGCCCGCACCTCCTCAGGCGTCATCAGGCCATTCGATTATCGAATGACTTTCATGACAGGCCACCTCCGTCCGCACCTTCAATTCCGGTTTACTGGCAAACGACGTATTTAACATCAATCAATCTCATTTGCGTTACACATGTTCAGCCACAATCAGATTTTAAAAATTCATCTGCAGACAACATAAATAACGTTGTAGAATTTATTTACTTATTTGGTACACCAACAGAAGTACATAAAAAAAATTAAAACAGAACAGTAACAAAATAAAATTACTGTTATGTATGCCTATTATAGGATATACACAGCATTCACCACAAAACAACATCGTTATGAACTAAAATTGACGAAATTAATAGCATTGTCATTGTAAGCTTGTTACAGAATTACCCTAGAAACATCTCCGGCCGCGTCACCGTGATTTGACTGCTTAAAACTTTTCAACTTCTTAAGAAACATTAATATGGATCTTGGATCGATTCTTGAGCTTTCCCACAAAATAAATATCAACATGGGGTATGTATGACGAAGCTATGTTAAATAGTTATTTATATTCTATGGTACTGGCTAATAAAATACTTGGAGGACGTTGTATGCAGAATAGGAATTGCATGATTATGCTTGTAAGAAGTGGACGTTACCGAATTATGTTCATTAACACGTCTAAATAAAATATTTATATTATTATGCTTCTGTTTTAAAATATTTGTATAATTTTATGTAGATTTCATTTCTACGTCTTTAATTGCTTACCTGGAGGTAGTTGTCATTGTATATGTCGTGGTCCGATTGTAGAAATGGCCATATCGTGGCTGTTTGGCTATTTCACGATACGATAGGATCACGATCTGAAAAGAGAAATGCACGATCAACAATATTCAATGCATTTTCATAGTTATTATTTAAAAACAATTAAGCGATAACGGTTTTCACTATATTCACGTTTCATTGGTCAAAATGAAACGTTTTTAAAAGCTTTTATTTAACTTCACTTGTATGTATCTCCTGGAATATGTAGGTCCTGGAATATGTATGTCCTGGAATATTGCAATCAATATTTCACACTTCCACTGAAGCTATCGGGCTGAAATTTGGCATACGTGTGTGGTTCTCGTGACAATGCATGATAAAAGCTTTATATCTTTTTAAAATTATAAAAGCTGTTATTTGTTTTGTTTGTTTCTGCAAATAATATCTTGAATCATAGGTGAGACAAGAAATTATATTACAGTACCAAAGTTTTTAATCGCAGCTCCTGCTGAGCTAGGACTGGGCTTATTAAGCAATTTTGTACTTCCTCTTGGCAATAATGTATATATTCATATGTTTAGCCTTTCGCTGATTAAGCAATTAGGCAAGCAAAAATCTTAACAGCAGGAAACCAATCCTATGTATGTAACATTGCGTAACTAGGCACCCATTTATGTATGTTGCAGGTAATACATAGGAATAGCCGTTACTTATGTGGCAACAGGTTAGCAAAGAGACCGACTATGTAACCAGTTGGTAAAGTTAATCTATAACTTTTAATTGACAGTTTGCGAGATGGTAAACATCTTATTACTTTGATCTATCTATGTGGTACTAATGTTATGTAGTTGGGTCCCCCTGCAGACCAGAGAATAAGAATTATGTGTGTACCTGTCTATGTTATAAAGGGAGATTTTATGAGACCGCATTGATATCAACACTGTTGATTCAAAATCAGTCTGCCTAACCTTTTCCGAACTATGTTGGGGTCGGCTTCCAGTCTAATTACTGTACTGTTGATTATGCAACATTTTTCGTCCTGAAAAATTACAAACCCAAAATAGGAATATATGGAAAATTTCACACCTAATAAGCATGAAATTCTCTGTGTTCACACGTTTTACTCTTTGTGAAGAGAATTAAAGTAACTACGAATGTAAACGCGTTAGCCTGTAGGTATATTTCTTCAAAGGATATCCGCCAAACTACCTCTATTGCCATAAAGGCTCGTTCACACCGGCGCGACTTGTCGCGCGACGCGACTTTAACAATACATTTTCTAATAAAACTTCACGATTGAACAATTGCCGGTGTCGCGTCGCGCGACTAGTCGCGCCGGTGTGAACGAGCCTTTAATCGTAAAACGGTTACGCCCAATTAAAACAATGACCTTTAGTCCGAGTCCCGCTATTCCTAATCCGCCCACGGATGAGAATTGCAAACGAGTTTATTGCTCTAGCAAAAATTTTAAACTGACGAATCAGAGATTGAATCATTTGTATTACTTATTATTGAAACAACAAAACGAACTACAAAATTAACCTTAATGTAAGTTTTAGGTAAATTGGTGGAGGGACAACAAAGATAAATTTAAGAACATATACCAGAAATAAATTGGACTGTTCAACCTCAAAATGTCAATGTGTAATATTCAAGGAACAACTAAACTCATAAAATACATAATAAGTACTCTGGACATATTATGTGATGGAAAAAGATTTTCGCTAACGACTAATACAAGAGCTTTCACATTAGCTTGTCAGTTGTGGGTACCACTACCATCTAATCGAGACAAAAAACTTTCCAAAAGCGGCGTTTTCATATCAATCTGAACCAGCCATTTTGTACCTTCATAAAACAGTACCATCAAACTTAACAATACAATTTTATCTGAGCTTTTACCGTAATCTCTGTTTGTATTATAGTAAATAATGCGTATTACACTAAAAGTTTTCCTTTTGGTTCTTTATTTCCTTTTAAGATGATATATTGTATGTGCCTTACACTGACTAGGTCAACGATCTCATTTAGTTACATTATGGTCACAAAATAAGCGATTTAGTGCATCACTAATCTATTTATCCATGTTTTTGTGTCTACACTCTCTATCTAAATCTATGATGATTTGAGGGATGGTCTATGACCAAGCTATCATTTACCGAGTCTTATTTAAAAATGATAACCTTTGATAATTGAATAACATAAAATCCAGTTTAATTTTGTTCCCAAACCCCCTGCCGTTAAACACTTCAGCCGTTTCGTGATGACTAATCTGAAAACCAACTAAGGCAGAATTTCAATCATCAAAGTACTTTTGTAAAACTACTTTTGTATCTATAGCTGTAATTCCACTAGCATCCGCATCCCGCTGGTTCTAAGGCGTCATCTGACTCGTAAAGTTGTTTAGTGTCGAGTAAAGGCAATTTCTTTTTATTAACGTCCTACCCGCTTCCTGGCTGTATTACTTTATGTCTTTTAAAGTGCGACCGTTTTGTTTTCTATAAATAATATTAGTTTCATGACCTATTGTGGTTGCTAGTTGTATTAGCTATTAAGGAGTGTATTCGATACACGGCAAACTTTTGATCGCTTGTAGTTTTCAGTCTAACAAACGAGTCTGTTGATCACGAAATATTATTATTGATTTGTGGACAAATGAAAACAATTGACGATCTAAATGGATCTATCTATGTAGAGCTGAATCGCGGTGCCAATTCTTTGCTTAAATTACGTACAAATAAAATATCTATACAAATTTTGTTGGGGTGTACCTGCAGGAACTATAATGGGTCCCATGGTATCAGATCTGCACCTAACGATTTCCTATCACTCCAGATATACAATAAGCTGTGTGGGTTTTGGTTAAATACAATTTCACAATACTCTTGTTTGTAAATTATGATTCGTGATCCGAACATTATAATCTGAAGTTATGGTACGGACTAAATACTAGTTGTTTATTAAATGGTTCTGGCTAAGACCCGCCTTCAATCAATTGACCTATTACCATTAGTTCTTGCTATTATAACTTGAAATACTGAATTGAAATCACAGTAACATTCAGGGTTATTCTGTTGATGTTAGATTTATGTTGATCGAAGACTAATTGCGGTAACTGACGGAAAAGCCAAGGATTTAACCGGCAGGATCCTGGATTGTGTTAATGTTATGGGTGGGCTAAGGGCCTTCCTAATGGACGCTTGTTATCGAGGCTTATATACTTGCAACACCCAGGGAAGTGCAGATGCGTTGCCAATGTTAATATAATTTAATCCTGTAATTCTACTTGGCTGCAGAAATAAATTATTTATGGTACCATAGTGTTTTTTTAGAAATTGATTCCTTCAACGTAGCCCTATTCAAAATTTCTTACGTTTGCACGTTTGTGAGAGAATTAGAACAGCTAAAGTAGAGTTTGACAAGGTCCCAACTTTTAATTCTCAATTCAGAAACCGGGTGTAACTCTTTCCCATAGTTCTCTACTAATGTTTATACTTAGCTAGTATCAATTCTAGACCAGAATCCCAAATTAATTAATAGAATAGGCTGCGTACTACTCGCAATCAAACTAATTGGTTTTTAGACAAAACGTGTCACTATTGGAAAACATAAAGCTAGACAAGAGAAAACAATTGATTTCAAACCAAACAGTACCAAGTCACGTTCAGGTAAATCTGTATAAACTACATAAATGTGTGATATTTACAGTCAAACTTTACAGTCAAATCTTTGAGGACCTACAATTTATTGGAAATGTTTAAGGACATTACGACGAACGTATACGTAGTTAAATTATCTAGTAAAAGTGGTTTAGTATGTCCAGGGAAAGCACTTTATATATCTAACTGGAATATATTAAAAGTGATGTAAGACTACTTTTATAAATATGAAGGCAAAACGGAGAATATATAATGTTCTAATCATATAGAGTTTTTTAATCTTAAGCCAATAGTTAAGCCAAGTTTAGTATAGCATTAGGTGCACAAACAATAGAGAAGTCGTGGGTTCATCGCAATATTTCAAAAGGTAGGATTTGAATCCGATAACACCTACGCCTTAGCTGCAGGCAAAGCCTAAAAGCTAAGGCTGATCTCATCAACAGCTAATAAACACCTTATAAATGATTGATTACACGTCGTTATAATATTTTACAATCGTGACAAATAAAAGAGGCACCGAACAAAAAATAGACATACGGAAAGAAAGATAAAAATCTAATGATGCTACGTGAAAGAAAACGTGTGTATTTCCTATATCGATGAAAGCTATTTTATCGATACAGCCGATAAAATCTAAAGACATAAAATAACTTTAACATTTACAACACTATATATTTTACAGGAAAAGTTTCCAGTAAATGGCTCGCCGTAGTAATATACTGTTTAGCAGCATCTATAGAATGCTTTAGCCAACGAAGATGCCATAAGTTTTCATGAAACATTAATGAAACTCAAGAAGCAGCTATGAGTAACTAAGACTTTAATAAATGTGAATGAAAAATGTCTCAGCGATAATTTTTGGGAAGATTGCCTCCTAATTACATAAAAACATCGATGAATTTGCAAAGTCATTATATCTACAAAACTTTATTTTAAAAAAAACTTTCAAATGTTTGTCTTAATTTAAACCATTCCAGAAGGTTTCTATACCATTTAATTCTAACGACCATACCTCCGTAGTACACACCAGTTACTTCATCTGCCGTAACCCATAAATCGCGTTTCATTTAAAACTTTAACTTCTGTATTTTATCGTCTCCATATAAAATTTCTCGTACACCTATAGCTGTTATTTAAATAAACCTGTTTAAAGCCTTACCAATATCTAAAACATTAGTTCACAGTAAATGAGATCATTCTTTTTTATGGCTTCGATATGTGCTTCTATGTTCCAAAATGACATTTCAAATGGGCCATATGTATCCCTTCTAATACTAAGTGCTATAAATAATTGGGTATATGGTGTTTTATAAGTAGCTGTTATTGGATATTAGGAATGAGCTCGTTTTCTATAATTTATGATGGTATTCCCTTTAAAGCGGATGGCACCTTTAACAAAGTGCTGGTGAGATAATCGGAGAATATCAGAGAGTGCAGGCACAGAGTAAAGATTCTTTACTCATGTGGTGTATGTGAATAGCGTGAGTCCTATTATTATCATGTTATTCAATTAGTGTTTATAAAATTTCCAGCAATGTTGAGAAATAAGCTTTAGTTTTTAAATCTCTGGTCTATTGTTTTGTTTTACAAAGTATGTAGTTTGTTTCTCAATAACGTACCCGTAATTTATTACCGTATAATGTAGCAACATCATTATCAGAGCCAACACAAAGAGGGCTGTCAGCGGGATCCCTTTGAAAATCACGCGTGACAACGTTTCCAATATCATCCCATACAATTTATTATAGTCCAATCTTCCTATTCGCCTTTCCTCACAATTACACGTCAATGTCCATTGATGTTCTCTCATTCACACTTGGACCTATTTTGCCACTCGCCCCATATTAATGTTCAATTTTAATTAAAAGTTATGACGCATCAATGTTGCCCCTACGAAAATATAGCGCTTCCATTGTATACGCGTTGATTTGTTAGCATTCCCCCTTCGCATGACCTATAATACCATCCATTTTATTCTGACCTTTTGTATTTTATTTCCCAGCTTTAATATCGTATACATTCTGGGGTTCTATGGATTTTGGTTTTGTATTCACAATGTCTGTCGGCTTGAATGAATTCATGTCTGTCTCTCTTGCACCTTTTGTGGTGTCACGGTCATGGTTGCCCAAGGGATTAGTGGAATCACCGTGAAATCGTTATATTTTATTATTATTCTCTTTTACTTTATCTAATAGATGAAGATTGTCGTATGTTTTGTGCATTGTACAAGTTACCTGTATCATTCTTTTATTTTTTGTTCGCACCTGATGTAAGGATGGGCGGTATCCTTGCAGCTTTTGTTGCAGATTTTTTGCTACTGTATGTCTCTTATTTTTTGTTATAGTGTTCTACTATTTTTTTAAACCTTATAAGTTAGTTCCTTATTTCAAAGATTGATATGTACTTCTTCGTGTTGAATCTACAGTTCAATGTTTTATCTACAAAGACTTGAGTTTTCAACTATATTGAAGACTTTAACAAAACATGAGACACGTGTTCATGTGACCCCTTAATTCGTTCGTCTTGATCTTATTGAGAAGCCCCCAATTCTTGAACCTCTTGAAATCCAACACGCTAACAGCTAAAACAAAAGCGTCGAAGTGCATTACATAGGTACTTGTAGCCCTCCGCAGCTGATTGAGTGATTGTTGATGCTGCACTTTTATTACTAACAATTGGTCGTGATTACTAAACAAAAGGGGAACTGCAGTGTTAATGGTTCGATGCGAATAAAAAAACTAAGACAGCTAGGATGCATTGTGTAGCAATGAATGCGATGAAAGGGTTCAACTGAATGTAAATCGCATGATTATTTATTGAAGCAAGCTTTTGACTATTTAACATAAATAAGACCAAACAGTTTGGGATTTTTTGAAAATTGCATAGTACTTATTCCTTTTACAGTAATTCACAAGATTTTTATGTAATTATTCTCAAACTTTAGAATATTTGAAGTAAAGGGTATTTTTAATAGTACTTTGACATTTTACCAACAAATTGACTATTGCGTTCCCTATTCAGTTCCATTTATTTAACCGTCTTCAATGAGATATTACCAAACACTAGTCTCACAAACAATACAAATATTACGAGTAATTTCTTCTGCCAACACCCTATGCACGTAATTATGATGTTGTTTCTGCTAAGAGTCCTCAATTAGTGTTGTCGTAGTTTGTCTGTTCGTCACTAATTGACGATGACGTGACGTCATGGCGTTTGCCAACGGGTTCACTGTAATTTAGGTTCTGTTTGTCTAACTGTTAAAGGGAATCTGACTGAGTATAAACAGTTTGATTAGCAAGTAGATGATTTCTGTGAGATTTGATGTGTAAATAGAATAATAGAGTTTGTTATCCAAGTTAGATTTTAGATGGTTAATGAATCTCTATAATTTTTGGATATTTTTCTAATGCCGATTTAATCAAAATATCATCAACATAGATAAAGTGAATTATATAACTATTATTTAAAAACAAAATTTAAAAAAAACTTTGTGCTGGTTTCCATTACGATATAATTAAGGAATCACTTACGGCGCAGAAAACTAGGACAAATCGTTCATTTAAAAAAAACTTCCGGTGAAAAATTGGGGTGGCACTTGGCTGTGTCGCTATCGACAGCCAAGTTACACCGCATTTTGACACAGCCAAGCAAGTCTCCTGTTAATGCTGGACTCCAGAATGCAGTGAGGAATTCCTGTTAGCTCAAGACGAAGACACCTTTAGATATAGGTACTTTTCTTTTTTTTCTTTTTGTCATGCCTTAAAGCAGGACTTTCTACGAGACTAATCTTAGCTAAGACAAATATTGGTCGCCAATACTACGGCTAATATTTACAAAGCTATTTCACGTGGTTCGCAAACATTTGTCCCAACTGACACGCTAAGTTTTATAGACTATTCTGACTTACGAACGTTTGTCTACCTCGGAATAGAGGGATTTTAGATTAGTATTGCTTTAGAAACTATGAAAGTGTTCTAGGTATACGTGTGTTAGATCCATAAGAGCATCATAGACGCCAAGCAAGGGAACGTTGTCGTTCTGAAGCTAAAGGAGACATGACGATAAATTCGTGCAATCTCCGTTACTTAGTAAAGGAACATCTCTGGTTTTAACCATGTAGCTATATGAAGATATAACTCGTCCACAGTATCTCGTACATTATTCCTGTAATCAATATTGTATTTTCCCTCGCAGTAACAAAAGCAAGCGATCATAATGTAATGCAGTTGCCATTGTGGACTCAAAATGCTGCTCACGACCTCCCTTGTTTACTTTATCGCATAATAAATAATGCTCACATTTACTTTATCACATAATAAATAATGCTCATCGTTTCATTCCCAAAATATTTAAAAAACAACAAGAATTGAATCCTGTTTTTCCAACTTGATTGATTTAAAATATAAACTCAACAGTTCATCATAATATGATTGACAGAAAGCGATTATCCTCGCCATATTTACATATCGGTCATAATCTGAGCTACTTACGACTCCCACGTCGATTGCAAAAAGATCGATATCATCCACTGTTCCAAATCGATTGTGTACTGTATAGTCTGTGGTCCTCCTACATGCGCAGTAACATGTTTTGGTTATAGACACGTCTTCAAAATTGTTTTATGGAATTGGTACAAAGGAGTTATGTTAAACAAACTGTTGTTATTACGTTCTAATTAGAAGTTTCCTTTGTGATGGATTGGGATTTGTTTTTGGGTTGTGCTGAACTTGGATATGTTTCATTGGGCAGATATTTGGTTACATTTGAGGAAGTTAAATGTATCCGCCAAGGTAAAGGGTAATTGGGAACTATCATGACAACTCTGAAACTCGTAACACTTTCAACACCACACGTGATCATTGCATTCATCATTATCATCTTCCTGGCCTTATTCCATGTTACTTGGGGTCTACGCAACTCGTTTTTTGCATGGTCTAGCGAGCACAACTGCAACTGCTAAGCAACTGATTCTGAGTTCTAATACCAAATTGCGCAGTGTTTTCGTGTTACGAAATTCTCAGCCTCTTCACAATTAGGGTCGTCCCTTACTAAATGGTTAGATTCCATTCTGTCATCAGTGAACTAAGGTTATATGAAATCGTGTCTGTCATTATCACTGATTGTTCACTTGAAACAAATTGGAAGCTATGCTATTCAATGAAGGAAATGGGTCACTTTAATGTGTATGGACGATAGTCACGCCAATATTTATTAGGACCTTCCTATTATTCTTGAGGCGCCAAGAGCATAAAATCAATCAACGTTGTTGAAACACTGGAAAATAAAGACAGTTAATACCAATTGACTGTCTTTCGGAGGTAGCTCAAATTATACAACAAACAGGATCAGCACAGAAACTTTTGCATGTTTTTGGAGGTCTTTCGAAATCGCCTCGCTTACATGTGTTTGGGTGTCCCAGGTTTCAATCACGGGTGGCTTATTGGTGACTCGCACGAATTTACTCGCCCGAAATAGGCGAAACGACAATCAATTAATCTTTTTTTTCTTGAGGCGATTCGCAAGTAGTTAATTTATTTAGTGTCGATTACACTTTTAATTGATATCATTTTTCTTCAGGCGCTAATTAGCACATTTTGAATTTTATGCAATAAACTTTACATAAAAATTCAAAATGTGCCACTTGTCTATATAATACGTATTTCTGGAGTTGTCGATTCGCCCAAAAATAAATTAAATTCGTGCGAATTGCCTCAAGAAAAGATCATATTAATTAAAAGGTCACTTATAATAAGAATCCCCGTTTCGGGCGAGTCACCAATCAGCCTCACGGGTGACCTTGCTGCATTACAAACTGCAATAGCTCAGCTGGTCATTGAACTAGGTTTGAATAAAAATCCCTTCAATGCTACTTTTTCAGAGCTACCATAGGTCCTCATAAGTAGGTAATAATAATAATCAGCCTGTATTGTCCCACTGCAGGGCAAAAGCCTCCCTTTCCTTTTTCCACTCAACTCGATCCAGAGCCAATACGGTGCAATCCTTCCTAAAAAACGTCAAGTTCGTCCCGCCATCTACGCCTGGGTCTACCGCGATGCCGTTGCACATTTTCAGGAACCCATGTTGTGGTGTATACCCATAAGTAGGTAGGTATAGGAAATTCTATGACACAGTCCTAATCCCACTCCAATTGTGTTGTTTGCCAGTTTTTCTGCTTGGAATAATAACCTTGGTATAATCATCGCCCACATTGCGTGTCTCAATGTCAAACGCACCAGTTTTTGTTGCATCTTATTATACCTTTGTTGAGTTTGTTGTAATGAACTTACATTCTTCACCTACAGTCTTGATTCTGCAGCTCAACATTAGGATTCATAGAATTTAAGATGGTGAAATCATTTTAGCCATATGCATTTTATGCCCATTTTATTTTATAATTATGTCTATGTATGTTTTGTATTATTATGTGTTTGTGGAATCTCCCTTCTCTTATTAGGATTTCTTACCGGAATGGTGTCAACGGGACCATAATACTAAGACAACGCCGTCTGTTAGTCTGTCCATCTATCCGTCTAAGGGCCTTCGTTTATTTCATGATCTCAAATGCCTTGCCATTCCATATCAGTGCCAATTTCACTTGACACCAACCCCCTACCGCATACTCGAACCATTTGGAACCTAATTACGGCTAATATGATCCTTCTACGTATTTATGATCCATTGAGGTATCATTCGTCAGTAATATCAGTATAAATGTCAGCTGCCATTGTGTATGTTTGCGTCACAACTATCGGTCAACTGCCATTGACTGGATATTGGTTGTTTATGCTAATAGATTCTTATTTCGTTTTATTGATATTTGATTATGTGTAATTGGGCACGTCAGGGTCGTTGGTTGATTTGGGTGTTTGTGATTTCTTTCTCTTTTCTGGTAGGGTTTTCTTTTCTTGCTATAAGTTGGCTTCTTTCATGAACCTTGCTTTATTTTCCTTTGCTCAAGTCCTGAGGTAAAAAAAAAAAACTTGTCCATCTTTGGTATTCTGTTCCTTAACAGCCCTTGGAGGATTTTGTGAGGATCTAAGGTGAAAATAAAATATTATGTGGGTATTTTAACTTCGAGAAGCGTTTCGTTAACATCTAACTTTGCAGCCAGTATTTTTATCCACAAGCACAGTCATAGAATGCAACAGAATTCGTAAAATAATAAAAACTAAAGCAAACACTTTTTTAACATTCATTAAACCCTTGTTCTGTCATAATTCTTTTGATGCGCTTAAAATAAGAATAATAAACTATTCATAAAAATGCTCTTGATGTTATTTTAGTATTCATGCACTCAAAAATACTCCCATTATGTTTCCTACGGTATTTTTTATTACACATCATTTCTATGGTTATTTAGGTTTTTACGATTACAAATGAAGCTGGAAAAGTTTTAACCAAAAAGTTTTTTATGCGCTCTTGACCCGAAAGGTCATACAATTTATTTTTGTCTCGTTACTGTCTTAAAATTATGTGACTGTCCTGATGTTGGAACGATAAAAAAGCAATTTTGGAACTACTCGTAAGAAAGGAAATTAAATGCGTTTTTACAAGGTTTTATTTTTGGGGATGCGTGTGTAAAGTAAGGAGTCGTAAATCGTAATACATTGTAACAGCAAATCAATTTTCACGCCTTCACCTTAAAACCCAGGCTATTTTTTTTTAATATTCGGATAGCACATGACCTAAAGAGGTGCCATAAAGAATATGAATTAAAAATCTTGACTATTTAAAAACTTACGCAACAACGTGACATTTCGCGGGTATTCTGATTTAATGAAATAATAACAGGCTTGATAAATGATTGGGCAGAAGCAGAACAGTTTATAAAACAACTCAATTTTCCGCGACTTATCGGATTGGTCATAGGAAAACAATTGTGATGTTTTTTCATTTTTTTCCTATGTAAGTGTGTTTTTTTCATGATCCAAGAAACAGTACATGGGTACCCATACCATACAAGATACATGTATCGCGAAATTGAACACAACATTTCTTATAATTGCATCTTAGATTTCCCATCTCATACCGGTTCTGTCAGCCCCCAGCACACTGTAGGCGATATAATACGCTGTATCATAACTGCCATAATATTTTAACACTCACGGACGCTTGTAAATGGAACCATTCCAGGCTTTCTTAGGGTTCCGTTAGTAGCGTTCCGGTAGCACAAATATTAAAGAACCTCATTTTCTTGGCTGTAACTCTGTCAAAATGTCAAGGAAATTGATTCTGTACAAGACACTTGCAGTTGAGTTATTTGGATTATAGTGTTTGGATAAGCGAAGCGGGTTTATATTTTGTATTTATCATTATCGCCAGTGTTAGCCTTCAATTTAATTTGTTAGATGGTTTCCAGTAGAATTTAAATCAAAATGGAGGTCCATTAGCAGACAGGGACTTAAACTACCCCTCCCTCAACTTTTTAGTTCGTCTTAATTAAATTACCAATTTATTATTACAATAGTACATACCTCGTTGCTAAAAGCCATACAATATTCTTAACTTACCTACTTGCTAATTCAAACAACCACAAAATTAATTAATTCGTCTCATATAATAATTTAATACATGCAGTCAGTGCAGTTTATAATTTACATTGTTGTTTTAAAACAATACTATCAAAATTCAATCTAGTACAACAAATGAATTTTAAGTGAACGGAACCATTAGCATGCTTCACGGTCGCCATTGGTCGTTTATTTCTTCTATTTGAGTTGCTATTTCAATTTAAAATATTCGCTATCATCGATTTAGCTAATGATATGGAATTATAGATATCATTTTGAAATGATATGGAATTATAGATATCATTTTGAAATGATATGGAATTATAGATATCATTTGGAAAGTCGGCAATACTCTCAGTTTCTTTTTTGATATGTAATAAGTGCGTGGGTAAACTTTCAAATAATTTTGTCTTCGATAATTTCACTAGAAACAGCATTATAAATTTTTTAGCTAATGTTGAAATCATTGAGATTCGTGACGTAGGGACGTGCAGTTACTTATTGCAAAGTGAAAAGCTAAATAAGCTTCCTCTCTCTATACAGTAATGAATTCACATACAGAAACGTAACTATCGCGTTTACGTTAAGATTTTTATTCTCACCCTTATATTCTTAGTATTATGATGTATCTTAGTCTTTAACGCAAACGCGATAGTTACATTTACTCACTTACAAACTTACACTAAGGCCTCAGAATACAAAAAGTTGAATTATTACATTATTATTTCATTCAAGTCCTTCAAAGATCTTCAATCTGCTAGATTTTATGACCTTAGTGAATTACCAAAAAATCGCTACTACGCCACTCAGATCTTAAAACCTATGACATCATTGTACCTAGTACAGTTATAACAAGTATTTGTAAATTCATGAAGCGTGCTTTTCTTGCTAAACTGTTTAGACACGGGGCATAATAACGAGAAGTTCTATTTTTGTTGGATATTCAAAACTATGTGTGTTTTGTGACCGGTATAGTAAAGCCAAAGGAGCCAATACTTTATAAGTAAAGAAAATAATTCGCAATAGATAAATTTAGCTTGACATCAAATCTAAACAACAGTAGTATTCGGTTTCTATACCTAAGGTGATTCCTTCAATGTAACCAACGAAATTATTTTTAATTTCGTTGGTTACAAATTTCTTACGTTTTTTGAAAATATATTTTGAATTAAAGCAAAATAAATTGAAGGGGGATAAAGATAAATATAAATATTTTTTGTGTAATGTTGACGACTAAAAGAGAAGTATGGAAGAGAAAGACATGTTGCGCCGACACTCAAATAAATTGGGATAAGGGTGAATAATGACGATATTTTGAATTCCGCGGGCTTTCACCTTAAGTAATGTTAAAGCAGAATTTGACAAGTTCTTTTAATGTCAAATTCTCAAATCTGAAACCGGCTGTTAGTAATCTATCAATAGAACATAAGCACGGTTTCGCCCAGCTACGCTTAAAGTAAGCAAAGTTGATGCTAACGCCAGGGAGAAAAACTAACTTTTCCGTTGTATCATATTTTCACATATCCAAGCTATTATTTTATCGTCACATAGTGGCTTTTGGCTATACTTTGTAATATTTTATAAAGCGCGTGGTTTAAAAAAAAAAAAAACTTAAAAACCCGACGCATTAATTGCGTGATCGACCGGCATCTTCAGTATCTTCATACTTCACATAATTACCTTACACTACTCCACACACGCCTATAACTTATCCAGGCAAAATCTAAACATTTCTTGTATCATATCTCTGATACATTTAGTTACGGCTCGCTCGTCTAATACTCGTGTCATGACGTGATCTTAATCTCGTGCCTCCAACGAGGAACGGCTTTTACTTTAATTCCGCATGCTAAGGCATAGCGTACATTCTCCACAGTCTTGGGCCATATTTAGAGTATATTAAGGTGAGGAAAGTTGGTAAAATTGTTGTGTACGGAAGTGTTGGTAGTGGATCGTATGTCGACTGGTTTTGGCTACGGTTTCCTCATTTAGTAGATTAAATTACACTGGGATCCATGCATGACGGGTGTCCTCGACTTCGTCCGCATGAAACTTCTTATTTTAACATCTATTTTACAGTGTAACTTAGTATGAATGTCGATGGCTATAAGACTAGGGGAAGACCAAAGACACGATGGATGGACTGTGTGAAAGATGATATAGCTAGAAAAGAGGTGACTACCGAGATGACGACTAACAGAGAAGTATGGAAGAAAAAGACATGTTGCGCCGACCCCAAATAAATTGGGATAAGGGCAGGAGAATGATGATGATGATTTACAGTGTAACAGCGTATCAATTTTCACGCCACATCCTTAAAGGCCACATATTTTATTATATTCGGATAGCTCATTACCTAAAGAGGTACCTATAAAGAATAAATAAAAATGTAAAAAAAATACAATATCCTATGACACTCGGCAATACTGTAGCTTCCTATTAGTGAAAGAATTTTCGAAATCAGATCAGTAGTTCCGAAAATTACTCTCTACACAAAACTCACGAATTTTACCTCTTTATAATATTAGTGTAGATTACACGGTTAGAAGAAGCTAACTTAGAGGAAGAAGCGTAAAAGTATTTCTATAAAACGCACCCCTTTGTTTTCATTGAGCTGCACTGTTATTGATTAAAAGCAGTAAACAAAAAGCTGAGAATGACTTGTTGAAAGACAGACTGACAGACAACCCACAGCTACAGAGTTGTACTGTAGACTTTAGAACGTACAACTCAGTGACCACAGGCACTTTAATATGATAGAAAAGATTTTTCGAAACTCTAAATGGTTCTTAAAGTTTTTATGCGAGAGAACTCGCAACAACTCCAAGCAAACTCCACAAAACAAGCGGGCAGCTGGTTGATTAATATTGAAATTCACCACGCTGCACAGGCGAGTGAATCAATTCAACATGGCATTATAAGTCTCGGTCCAACGCTAGCCGATAAGGCTCTGCACTTTACGCGTTAAGCCTTACTTTGATCCTTATCGAGAAAATCTTTCCTTCCGCTTAGATACGTTTGTGATTAAATTCCCGATACGTTGGTTATGATGGCTTGTACCTTGTGCTAAATGTGAGGTGTAATGTGAGTAAAAATAGCTTCCTTACATAAGTTCTGGGCACTTGTCCGTTCTACTCTAACCAATGCTATTTCTTTTTGCTGTTTTTAAATCTTTACACTCGTTTTTTCCTTCACTTAGTCTATATACGAGTACTTCCTTCTCGCTCTTCTTCTTTTTCTCTTTGCCTTTAATACATTTTTTTATACTTATTTTCTTATGTTAAAAGTTTATTGGGTACCTACTACAAATAACTTTATTAATGGAATGGCGTCAATCGAGATTATATGAATGGTTCGTCAATCAATGATCTCGTATTTCTCGTTTTGTTTCAAGTTTAATTAAAATGTAGGTTAGAGTTAGTTTACTACATTTCCAACATAACTAGAATAATTGCTGTAATAATTCGGTGAGAAAGTTGAACCATTGAATACATATCGCTGCTATAAAACTATGAATTATATTAAATTGATGACGTCACAATACATGCTACTGCACCAATTTGCAGTCAGACACCACTCAATATTCTTCGACAGGCACGAAGGTAATACCCTCGTTCGAAAACAATGCTTTATCATTATCTCTATGGACACAGAATAGATCATTTGCAGAAGATATACTTCTTACAAAGCAATACAAAAACAAAACCGATCTCTAAAGCAAAGAACACAATATCAGATGCATTTTGAAGCAAGGTGAGCTAACATTCTCATGACCGCAAAGCAGATGGCGGCAATTGGCCATCCAAATTGTCAGTCATAAAACTCTAGAATGATCATCAGCCACTGCCCTACCTATAAGAATTGGTAAGTGAGAGACATAATATGGATTTATCATACCTTAAGTCACCATAGATAAGTCTAACCAATTGGAAATTTTGGAAGAAACTCATGCAAATTGAGTGAAACTTCTGTGCCTTGCCACTGTAAACTATTACTCTCACTGATAGGACTATATTCAACCCTCGTGCCGTCGGGTCGTGACCAGAGATCAATAAGCCTTCGTACGTGACGATGCATGCAAACACTATTGTTTCCAATAATTGACTCGCTTCTGATTTTACGTAGATTTTATGTAGGTGACCAGGGATGTAGTGGAACCTGTAAATTAAAGATTGCATCTAAAATGTTTTCATCATCATTATCGGCGTTTATGATCTTATCAAAAGAACCTTCGCTGTAAAGAATCGATAATTTTTCTAAAATTTTTGATTGCTTTGTATACATATCTATGATTTCTAAAAGCCCCTCTACAACCTCACTTCTTAAATTGGCAATTCTTTAGGAAACTTCGCCTTCATTAGATACTACTGCTTTATCCTCTTTCCAAAGTTTTCTTTTTCTTTGGTGGGCCTCCTTCAGCCTTTATACGTAACGACAAATTCCAAATTAGTACTGCATATCCAAAGACAGATGATATAAACTATCTATACTATCTTTATGCCTCAAGGCGTCCCATACGTTAAGTTTTATCATGGTTATACGCAATTGGTCACGCTGTTTCTTACACCGTTAGAATTGAATGATGTAATATTATTTCATGCAAATTGATGATAATTGGGTATGTAAAGTTAATGAAAAGTCGACCAGCTTTAACCTGGTGTGATTCGTTTAAAATTAGATCAAATTCGGTTTAGGGTAATTGCTGTCGTCATATTTTTATTCATTTTATTTGCGATGGATTTACCTTACTTACCATATAAAGTGCTCTCCATGACTCAACATGAGCTGACTGGTGTGACTGGGGTTTCCTTTTTCCTTTAAGCCTCTAGTAACCCTATTACCTTAAGACTCCAAAAACATTGACCAAAATATCAATTAAAAAATTTAGCATTCTATATTGTTATTTTTTCGTGTGGTACCTGCAAAATATCAGTTTTATTAAATTGTTTACTCCACTCCAGCCCTACACAAGCGATCACGATTGTCGTTCACCAAACCATTTGCTTCCATATAAACTGTTCCCTTACATGTAAATATTGTCCAAATTAATTCCCTTACAAGTGAAACGTGTTCTCCAACTGTGTCAATGTATTCTGCGATAAAAATGGTAATTTGTAGTACTTGGTTTCCGTCCACGGAAAGTATGATGAGTTTGTTGTTGACAGAGAGTCATAACTTTTCATAAAATATTGATGTGTCTTGATTGTTGACTAACGAAATTTCGAGTACGGTGGTCCCGACTTTATGTAAACTGTTAATGATTCCTTTGATGTTGCACTTATCTTTGGAAATGCTTCTCATATTACAAGGTTTAATAAGATTAGCATGTAAGTATTACATATTGTTTAATACTAGTATCTATTTTACGACATGAGTCACTTTGATTAACTCCATAGTTAATTTTTAAATCTCTTTAACCCTATCCAAGTCTTCTTTTCCAATCTCTAATCTAACCATAATCAATAAAATTACAAATTCACTTACTCAACCATGTAGGTCCACTCAATTTACATAGAAGTCCCTATATAATCTTCAGCTGCCGATCAGCTTACTTTAATTCATGCAGCGACAACAAGTGAAGGAGATAATGATAAAATTGTTAGCACGAAGAGAGGGAAAGTCCGAACACCGGTCATTGCGCATAAAACTTCCATAATATCGGACATTAACGTTTTCACGGCTCTGTCGGTCCCTGACTTAGTGGTTATATGATGCCATAAATTTTACATGGGGAATTAATTTGTATAAAGCTGCTTTGTGAGAGTGTGAGAAAGGGTTTTATGAAGATATTTGGAGTAAGATGGTGGTTACATGTGTTTCGTGAATTGGGTAATTATAGTGCTGTAACTACAAATATGGGCTGACAACTTCTCGTATATCTTGTTTTAATTTTAGCTGTTCGAAATTTTGTGCCATTCGGGCGTTATTTTAGTTATTTTAGAAATTAGAAGGATGGAATCTAAGCAAATTGCTGCTACAGAATTTCAATATTATTTATTTATTCACATCACCAGCGTTGACACCTTACCTCAGAACCAATCAAAATTAATATACTCAAACTACCATCACCACTACCACTGAGAGCAGTGGTGACGGACGCGAATTACGAGTTCGTAAGTTCAAACCCTGACAGGTTCTTTACTTTGTGTAAGTAAATTATTTCATCACCAATGCTCTCAAAACGGTGAAGGAAAACACCGTGAGGCAACCGGCATGTACTAGAACCAAAAATTCGAAGACATGTGACATCTACCAACCCGCACTGGGCCCGAGAGGAGGCCTGTATCCCAGCACTGGGAACATTATAGGCTGACTTTGCTAACTACCACTCTCAAAACAAAACCAAGTATAAGTAAAAATCAATTTTCTCCGACAACCTATTTCCATACATCGCCGTGTTTCTCACGCAGCACCTCAGTAACTACCGGCCCGCGGCTTCCCCGCCCCTCTTGTTGGTAATCACTAAATTACTGAACAGCTTTTTTAGTATGCGAAGCACGGAAAATAAATACTTTACCTGTTTATAAAGTGCAGGCTTATAAACCAACCAATTTTGTGATATTTCGTATAATGTGCTTTTTAAGGTGAAGTTGAGAGAAGTGAATTATTATGGTGAACTAAAATCACCTATTAATTATTGGCCATAAACGGATTCAAGATTGATAGTATCACTTCCTATGAAGTTTTATATCAGAAATATGAAAAAGAACTTGGATGCTTTAAAAGATTCTCCTCAAATAGTAATACCATCCTGGGTTGGCAGTGACCACAGCCTCGCAACCAACGTTGCTGACTAGCTTATCTTTGCACCCTGACACGAGCTTTCTCGTATAGTCGAGAATGACACGAGAAAGGACAACATAATAGGCAAACAGCCATCTCGCAAAACGTTGCTTGGCAGTACTTATGGGAAGCTTGATTACTCGTATAAGGAGAGAATACCGGTATCTAATATCGTAATGGTTTTCATCGCCACCACTTAATGCCAATTACCTGTAAGTGCTGATGTTGGTATAGACACGTTGACAGCTAGTCAGAAACAAGCCATGTTAGAGGTCAGATAAATAGTGGATTCGGTAAGTAAAAGGATTAAATTCGGTCGTTTAAACAATTTTACCTTTGAAAGTGTTGAATTTGTCTGTTTCTTAGTTTATCTTTACAAGTAAAACTGTTAAGCTTATTTATTGCGAAATAGAAATTATTACATTACTTCGCGAAGACATGCTAAACAGTTTTAGCGATATCATAATGCTAACTTGGATAAAACTTGTCGAAAAGTTTGTTCTAAAGCATCTTTTCCAAAATTCGACGTCATCATCGCTCATCTAGGTAAATATGAGCAGTGTTGTCTCGCCTACAAATATTCCGCTCCATCACTTTACATACAATTACAAAGATGTGCACATCGCAGTAGCATATACCTTTATTTTCTTTCCACACGATCGTCTATATTGAGCCGCCTGAAGCTGTTCACCTAGTAAGGGAAAATGATCGTAAAAATACCAGCAAAAACCAAACTACCATCATTATAGCTCCAGCCTTAACTGACGAACTCGTTTTTAGGCCAGTGAAGGGGGCGCTACTTGATTGGATGATTGACTCGGCCATAAATGGCGAAAAAAGCACATAAAACCACTTAACAACATGTTATCGAGATTGTAAACAGAATTATAAACCGACATTTTATATGCGTTTAAATTCAACCTGTTCATGTACAGTAAGACTGTTAGTTTTGCTAAATCAATATGGCGGAGTAAAGTTGTAATATCATAGGGCATGAAAAGGTAAATATTGTAAGTGCTGAGTGTGCTGACTTTAAGCTCGAGTTGTGAAATGAAGGATCCATTGTTTACAGTGATGACAACATTCTTGGCAGCCCGATGACCGGTAACAATGCTCACTATTAACCGTGTCTGCCGATATGTATTCTGGAATTTAAACTAGGCATTTAGCATGTTATTCATCTATTTCTGTTTAGTGTTATTTTAAATTATTTCAGGCTATTATTGTTTTCCAAAAAGAGCTCTTAGTTTTGCAGACAAGAGTGTAACAAACCGAATGAACTATAATAAGTTCTAAAGAAGGATTAACGACTATTTATAGGCCAGACTTGTGGAAGCACTCGCAACTAATCTAAATAAGACTGTTTCAAAGGTAAATGATGATGACGAAACCAAACAATCAAAATAAAAAGTCATTTAAACTAGGCTGAGGTGAATCAGAACTTTAGAACGTCAAAATTACATAAGACTGTCCCCCAGAACGCCCACCCTTCACCACTTCCTAGTGCTTGGGCTGGGAAGAAGAAGTGGCGCAACAAACTCCCCAGCAGCACAGCTGTCTGTTCAGTCAGAAAATTTTGAATCTATACAATAGCAAAATAATTAACGTTACCCCTCAACTTTTTTATATCGTTCGTATCAAATTTAAATGTTTTAAAGCTCTATGGATAACTGCCTTGCGTAGGCGGTAAAACTTTAGTGGCTGGTTGGGTTTGGCATAAAAATATCAAAATGAAAAAAGATAATACCATTGTTTTCGTGTTTTTCGAGTCAGAATAGAATTTTATCACTTGATCTTGAGGAAAATAGGATTTATTATACTTTCATCATGATTTAGTAGTTGCAAAATATGATTGTATAAAAATACTTCTGGAATGTAGCTGAACCTCTAAATATATTCCGAAGCCATAGATTTATCTTATAAGATAGAGTTATGCATAAAACAAAAGATCTATACCAAAGTTTATGGACTCATAAATAAGAATAATTCTGATTTATGTTTGTTCTGTTTGTCTAGTATTTCGTTACATTTTATGTAGATGTCATAAAATACATAATACATTTGTAGCGGACATTTAAGTGAATGTTCACGCATAAAATAAGAATTAATCAGACATGCAATCCGACTAGAGGCCGATGGATTGAACCGTCAATAAATTCCGTTAAACCATTAGACACTTTAGAAATAGTCTCAGAGAGTAATAATTTGCTATTAAAGTATTAAATTACACTTAGAGCAAATTATACTCCTAAAAACGATAAGTACAAGTCTTTGAGTTTAAAATATATAAGTACCAAGCACAAGTAAGGCAAGAATACATGCCTCGGGGGCAGACGTCAATCAAGAGATTGTTTTAAAGCGAAATAATATTAATTGTCAGACGATTTACAACGTTTTGCGCGGAGCTGACAGCGTACCGTAATTGGATCATCGCACGGCTTTCCATCAGATGCTTTACGATGGTATTTTGCATGGTTAATTGTTATACTGTTGATGTTTATACTTGCATGTTTTGATATCCAATTTCATGTAAAAAGGAGATACACCAGATAAGCAAAATAAATTATAGTGCAATGTTGAGACGAAAATTATTCAAAGTGGAGACGACAATAAAACAATAAATGAAAACAATGGTAATATTAATGCATATGAGTATCTAGGAACTATCAAATTTCTAACAAACTAAATATTAGTTATGGGCCGACTATGGGTTTTTGTCAATCTTTGACTAGCTATAGTAACTAAACTATTAGAGATCTTTGATTGAATGTTCGTAAGTAGACTGGGACCGTCATTAGATGTACGCAGTTCAATTTATTGTTGTATTGTCGTATCCACCTTGTACATGGATATTTCAATTATCATCTGAGAAGCCTTTCAGCGTAATGGTTACAAATTACTTCCAGTATCCTCACGTACTTTCCCATAAGTGTTTGTAACTTAGCATAGGATCGTGTTATTTTCCCTTTAACTGTGTACAGCAATCAGTTTTAATGCCAGGTACAGAAAAGCGTGAAATCACGTATCAAACAAGTTTCGCATTAGAATATCGCAATGCACATAAGTATCGATAGTTTATCGATAAGTCGCTAAGCTTACAAGCGCCGCAGTTAACCGTTTCTCCTTAATTGACTTGTTCGACGTGCGTGAATGATAAGCAGTTATTAAATACTATATTTCTTACATTAAGAAACTCGTGAGTTACTGTTAACTTATTTTGAGCATTATTATAACCTATTATTAGTCTACATTGTCCCACTGCAGGGTAAAAGCCTCCTTTCCCTCTTTCCACTTTAGCAGGTCTACATTTTTATTGTATTTCCATGACATTCAACTTTAATTACATCAAATCTAATCTGATTTGAGACATCATTTGGTTTCATCAATCTTGAACCATTTCACTCATGATTTATAACATGTTCTAATCTAATTTGATAGCAATCAAGAAATATGTTTTTATGTGATTCTAATCTGTCAGCAGAGACTTTTTATCCTTCCGAAACATTATAAAATAGAGGATTTATCAAGTTAATGTTTTATTTCAAAACAAGTTCTTTATGAATTGAAACAGGTTCACGTGGAAGTGTTTCCTGATTGAGCGATAACTTGTTAACTTTTGGAAGTCATAAATTTGTGCTGTCGCCATTTTTCTTGTATTTATGCGTCATGACTCATGTAAGTTTTATTGATATATCTTTCGAAATAAGTGTTGTAATATAATTAGTCACCTTACATACTATTAATTTAATAAACGTTCCTAAAATTGCATTAATTTTCAATTTCGCACTATTAAACACAGTTGAACACAAGAATTGCTCAACAATTACTGCTTCATGTATATCTGTTGATCTTTTATCTGTTTCGTTTCGTATTCATCAAACATCATGTTCAGCGGACCAGATCTTGATAATTCTAATTTATTTCTTTATTTCAACCATATTAATACATTCAGTACTGGTAACTTCTAAATTCATACTTGTACTGTTATAAAAATTCGTGTTGATAATACAAAATATATATTAGCATATATTTCGCTGACTTCCAGGCATACAACAATAGCGCCTGGTCTGGTTTTAAAACTAAGTGAAAGTTTAAACGACCTTAAAACAAAAACTATTGTAGGTAGGTATATGAGAATGGCAGAGGTGACGTTGTGACGAATTACGAGACTGCAAGGTCACTGCTTCGAAAATAATAATATTAGAGATATCAAACTACATAATTATGACATTGACTGACTTTCCTTGGGAATCGTGAGTTTTGTTTTTTTTTCGTCTGGGAATTCCATGGGAGACCTAGAACCGAATGGAAAGTAATTGTAGAGCATAGACAAAAAGAAACTAGAAACGTATTAGGGCCGAAACTGCGTTAAGCGGACGCCCGCGCGGTTCTAGATAGTTAGATCCACACTTCAAAGATAAGTATAGTGAAGTTAAGAAGAGAGATACAAAAAATTAAACCTAATCGGGACGAGATACAGAAATATACAAATCGTCCGAGCAGTTGTTCAGCTTTAGTGTAAGAATCGAAGCATTTCATGGAAGTTCTTGGGAATTGGGATTTCCCCTATTTCACTGTCATACGCAGAATCAATTCAGAAGCAGATGTTGCCGACCAAATCTACACCTATATGTAGTTTTGATATAAGGTCTGCTGTTGTTTTTACAATCTTCAACATTTGGCATAATGTGTTTCTGAACGTTAAATCAACAGGTGGATAGGCTACCCAGTTTTATTGTGAGTAAAAGATTTCACTATCGAGTTTGCTGTCTATCACTGTTTGATTCTTTTTTGATTCTTTGCCAAAACAATCAAATGAACCAGCATTTTATCGACTGGATGAGTAAAAGCATTTTTCTGTGCCTACTGACAGGCCGTTACGTCTTTGGTTGTATACGATTACGTACCTGTCCAGTGTACCAAATAATTGAAGGCTTACTTATTATCTTTCTAAGGAATTTCCGTTTGGTCTGCCATATAAAGCTCTACCAGCTTGTTGATTTTCATCGCGGCATTATTCATCCCGGGTTTTTATTAGACTTGGTTGCTCTTTTGATTACTTCTTTTACGCCCTTACGTTTTACTCTTAGTTGACTAGCTGACCCAACTGACGTCACATATATAGATTTCAATAATTCATACAAAATTCCAATAGAAAATGCACTTTGAGAATTTCCGAATTTCCAATTTTCGCGGCAACTTTTTTTTTTTTTGTTTCATTAAGAACCTTCGTCTATTACGAACATTTTAAAATATATTTTTTCTAATCGATCCAGTCGGTCTGAAGTGATGTGTTTCCAATGAATGAACAGCATTTTTTTTTATTATGAATAAGCCAGCCCTCTTATTATAGCCCTCTCTTCTTTGCCATTCGCAGGGACTAATATATTGTAATCAATGATGCAAGTAAATTCACCAATCTTATCTTTTCTTTTCAGGTATGCAAGCCAGATATAGATTGCTCGCTAGATGCTAACAAGTGGCGGTACATCGAGGTGTTCACCTGTCTCGCTGACAACGCGAAACTGAAGAAAGAGATGAGGCTATCCTTCCCCAGTGGACACTCTTCTTTCTCTGGGTATACCATGCTGTATTTCTGCGTAAGTGTCTATAATTCATATACGTATTAAGCTCTAAGACCAGGTGCAAAGCGACAAGAGCTCAAGCCTCAGCCTTTGCTTCTTCTTCTCCTTAGAGTGTCGATGGCAATCTAATTGGAATCAACCAAGGATTCGATACGACATCAGTCCTTGTGACGTGCAGATGACGATGGGGCACTTAATGCCGTGTCCTGCTTGTCCTAGCAAGACACGGCATTAAGTGCCCCATTATTTGTGGACACTACATACCCTCCTACACTACATACACAATCAATCAGAATCTGAATAGTTTTGAAACAGATTGCTAATCCATTGCTTTCTAAGTTTGAAAAAAAAAATCTGCTCAACAATGTAAATAACGCAATGAATGTTGTTGAGCTGTCAAAATGAAACAGATTAGTCTTAATCATTTACGAAAATGTGTTACGCAATTAGATAGCAGGGCGGAATTATCGTCGTCAGTCCTTATCTTATCGACGAGATCATTCAACTAAATTGAGGAATACTTATAAACAAACAATAGCGAACCCAGGCCAGTTATGTTTAAAAAAAAATGCATAGCTAGTTTTGCTCGACCTACTTCTTTTTGTTAAGTAATATACAGGCAATCAGGGCATCGACTTACATGATGGAAAGTGGTTATCGTCGCCTATAGACGCGTGCAATACCCCGGGGACTATCGATATGATGCCAACCTTAGTGACAATGTTGAAATGTTACGTCTCTGTTATTAAAGCAGCCCCCTTACCCAATGAAATTAAATGAAATGATTTTATTTTCTGTAAATAGGTTTGTACAAACACTTTTACACGTCAATAATATTTCAAGTACTAGATGAGGTTGGGGTTTCCTATCTGACTACTCTGAAAGGAAAGGCCGAAATAAACTCAAAGGTCACAGTCTCTTTTAAAGTCCAGACATAATATTGGTTAGATCATGTGATCATGTGTGATGAGTGTGTGTGTGTGTGTGTGTCATCACCCAACTGTTTAACGGCATAATTATCAATTTTCAAACTTTTACTTTGTCTATGCAAGATCCAAGCACATAAATCATGGTAAATAAATCCATATCCTCTTCCCACAGATGTACCTCCAAAAGCGGTTCACCTGGCGCGGATCCAAACTGATCCGACACGGGATCCAGTTCATCCTGATGCTGTTCGCGTGGTACACGATCATGACCCGCGTCTCCGACTACAAGCATCACTGGAGCGACGTGCTCGCTGGATTCAGCATTGGATTACTTTATGCTATTGTTATTGTGAGTATCCATCATCCATACAATGTTCTTCTCTTGAATCAACATGAACCATATGAAAATAGGTCATGACTTGGTCGGTAAAGTGGCAATAGAAGCAAGATTCCGCCGATCTTACATTTAAATCTGAACTCGTGAAACTCCGTACGGTAATGATGTTATAGATAGAAGTCCTGGTAAGCCAGCTAAAGTTTTACTAAATGGAGGTCAATGGAATAGTGGTTGTAGACCTCTCGAACTGATGATGATATATCTCGTGACGAATTCGGCTATAGGCTGTAATTTGGACCTCAAAGTCTCATCAGATCCTCGCTGATTGCGTAGGTTGCATTGCCTTCTGATGACCTTTTTTTATTTGTTGTTCCTGTTTGGAAAATCCTCATGGTCTGTCAAACTCTTACTGATTAAAAACCACCCCGGTGTTCCCATCACACACTTGGACCAGGGATCATGAGATCTAGTGGTACGCCTTCCACGATCCCCGGCTAGTGCCAGCCCGCCTTCTGATGACCTGAATCAACCTAATTTTGTTCGCATTTTTTCCACCTCCGTCAAAACCACAGCCGTCATCATCACGATTATGATTGTTATAACATTTCCAATCACATTCTTTCCAGTTCGCCTTCGTATCAAACCTTCGTAAAACTCCTCGATCGCGGCAGCACAGCCACGAAGCTGAGCTGCGAGTCACCAACGGGAACACCCGAGTGCAGGTTTGACAGTCATCCCCCACCAGCTCCCGATGTGAAAGTGACGCTGAAGAACTATGATACGAACAACCAACCGTCTCGTGGATCTCACACGAGTACATCGATGCCTGTAGGCAGTCGCAAGAACAGTGATTGACTCAAGTGAGCACAAATTTTTGAAGTGAGTGAGTTGGATTGACGGATACCGATATGAACTTAAAACTATGGCGTGACTGAATAACGCATCGCCTCGCAGCAGGCACTGACTTCTTCATATCAGCACGAATTATCTAAGGAAAGCCTATTATTATTATTATTCAGGCCTTTATTATACTAACAGTTGTAAGGGGATGTTTATGTAAAGGCAGTGTTCCAGCCTTTGCGTTACTTAGGCCCGTATTACAGAACTTCACTCAAATCTCAAGCATTACCTACTTAAAACTCGTTTAAAACATTTTGATTGGTTGAAACTAGTCTCAAGTAATGCTTGTCTTAGTGAGGTTCTGTAATACGGACCTTAGACAGGACAATGTATAAAATTGCAACTGAATGTTAGAACTTTTAAGTTATTTGAATGTTGCTGTTTGATTTTGACAGCACTATGGTACATAGAAAATCTATGTTCCTTGGTGTCTATGAGTTTGTTTTTTTATTTTGAGTTTTGCATAGAGAACTTATGCTTCTTTTTGGAGTGTGCTATCAGAGTTTTATGATATTATAATGCGTAAACTTTGACTGTCGAAGTACAATTTAATTTAAGTAAATCAGGTCTTTTTATAAAAAGTTTCAAAATAATTTATGAAAAAATTGTGTTAGCCAGTATTTCTATTCAAAACTTTTACTAATAGTTAACTTATTGTAGATAAACTGATTAATACAAAATGTTGTATTTCTTCCATTGGTTTAAAAATGTATAAATGCTACGTTATAGTACACAGGCAGTCAAATGTTTATGTGATGAACATAATTATGATATTTTGAGGATTGTGCAATGTTATATAGGAGTTGATAACTGATGAATATGTATATATTTTAAATAATACTACCGGGTACTAGAAGTATTACTAACAGTACTCGAAACAGTTCGTTTTAAGATAATTATCACTATATTATAAACACAGACTTTGAATTCATCGGCAATCTTTCAGAAGTACAAATAATTTTAGTATGAAACGAACTCTGAAATATCAAAAAAAAATCTGTTACATACTTTGTGTTATTGAAAAATTCCTTTATTTTAAAAGTAAAAAAAAAAATCGTGGTGTTTTAATTGCATTTTTGTATGAAATAGCAGATTATTTTTTCGATATTTTTAAGTTGGTCTCATAGTAAAAGTTTTTTATTTTCAAGAGTACTTTCAACCCCCCAAAAGATAGCCAATTAATTCAAAGTCAGCTTGTATTTATTCAAGCCGATTATAGCCAGCTTGAGGCAGCTAAGTTATAACGAAAAGCTGGCAATAATCGGCTATTATTGCCTGATATTGTGAGCTTTTATAATTCATAACGTCACGATATTATCGTGGACGTCTACGTCCATAAAATGTATGGAAATGAGTGCACGTTATAACGTTATTGTGGAAGGAAAGTTTAAAGAGTTCATGTTTCCATACATTTTACTTCACTGTTTTATCGTGATGCCGTGACGTGGACGTCCACGATAATATCGGCACGTTGGAGATTATAAAACCGTACATTGGCAATAGTTGAGTGGTTTGGCGTTATAACCTATACTAAGCAGGCAGATGCTAGTGTTGCCTTTCAGGCCCAGTGCACACATCGTTGAACATTACGATAATTTACTGTATAATTTTGGGATCACACTGCATTTGTTTTTAACCGTATGAACTTTGGGATGTTGACGTGTGATCCCAACTTTTCATCTAGCAGATACAGGACACAGGACAGCGCTGTGTGAACGGCCGCTCAGTGTTGCCTGCCTTAGGGCAGTTATTGTAAAAAGGTTGGATATTGTTTTCTATGATATTAATATCTATCAATAAAGGTCGATTCACAGATATAACATAGATATTTCATATGACGAAAATTTATTTAAACTTTACGGTTTAAACAATTATGTGAAATGGTTTTTATTGTTACAGTGTTGAATTTGTCAGATTATTTATAATGTAGAAGATATTTTGTAGTTGTAAAGTAAGTAAGGTGGATACATAGATTCTAAATTAGGAGAAAAAAATATATTGGTACAGCAAAGCAACGACAGCCCCGATTTCCAACATAATTAAAAATGTGAGAATGGAATATCAGGCAAGAGAAATTTGACGTAATGAAAACACTTAGACCCTTGTAAGCTAAACGGTAGGTAACACTGTGTACATAATTTATTTAATTGACCCCAAGCTATGAGTAAAAGCGAGTTGAGAATAAATGAAACTTATTCAAAGATAATGTATATATTTTTTAAACAGTACAATTTATATTGCTTGCACGTATTCAGTTTTACATTAATTTCATTTATACATACTTACTTACTTTTAATTAATACGGTACTAATTAGAAAAATATGAATTATCTTTCAATATTTTGATGAAAGCTGAATAGTTATTATCTTTTTTTCATTAGCATCAGTTTTTTGCGTCATTTTGTGGACTGAAAACAGCTAAAACTGTTTGATTTTTTCAAATGCTAAAACGGAGTAGGGTCTCGTTTTAATCAATTTAATTATTATCGATCTTAAAATAATTATACCTAATCTCTTTAAAAATAAATAAAAGTTTTTAAATGCCAGTGCACATCTTCGCTACAAGATGGCGTCGGAACTATCTAACTACTTAATATTACAGTAAAATAGGCAATAGGTATTGTCAAAAAAGAATTAATGTGGTTTCTGAAAGGCTAATCAACGCAAAATTAGCTAACAGAATATAAAACTCCTGTTAACTGCAGTGGGGTTCGTGGCTGAATAATAACAGCCACACAGATCGATCTTCAACGTTAAGCAACCCTTGCCGAGGTCGGTCCGTGGATACTGACCATCCATAACAAACCGTGGCTTGGAAAGCACGTCCCGGCTGTCATTCGTAGATCTTTGACACTCGTTACCGGCAGTCAGACGCCCGAAAGTCTGACAACCAATCTTACCAAGGGGTATCGTGCTACCGAGTTACTGGGTTGTGGGGGTCAGATAGGCAGTCGCTCCATGTAAAATACTGGTATCCAGTTGCATCAGGTTAGACTGGAAGCCGACCCCAACATAGTTGGGAAAAGGCTACGCAGATTGATCGATTTAACTGCAGTGATTGGCTAATAGAAATAACAATAGCAAATCAAGTCGCTTGATATGAGTTTGACAGGCTGTTAGATAATATTAGTGTTGATTCGCTACTCAGAAACCGGTTGTAAATATCATAGTTGCACATTTTAATGTTATAGTACAACTAATATTAAGTTAATAGGTTAATATCACATGTATCTTTTTGTCGAAATTTTTACGATTTTTGAAAGCTGAAATCTTTCTCCATGTTGTGCTACCATATTTTTAGCAAAGCCATCACGAGTTAAGCCTCGTACATGCTGGCGCGACACGATGGTGCAGCGCGAATCTAACCATACAACTAAGTTTTGTAAGAAAACTTCACGGTAGACCAATAACCGGTGCCGCGTCGCGCCGTTCGCACCAGTCTACACGAGGCTTTACTTTTTGCTCATTTCATAGCTATGAATTAAGTAGGTAGGTACCTACTTAAAAGCTTTCATTCTAAAAGTTGGCAACGTCGCAATTAGCTGTCAAATATTGAACTGTTAAAAATATTGGAAAATTTCGAAATATGAAATATCGCAAACTAGTGACTTTAAATATTAATACTTAACTAGCTGTAAGTACCCGGTTGCATGCTTTGCAATGCCACTTTTTTTAATATAATTTTTTTGAACCAAAAACCCTTGCGGGCGTCCTCAGAACACCCTACGAAAGTTTCATCAAAATCGGGCCAGCCCTTTCAAAGTCCATAAGTAGAGGACTAACAAAAGAACATTGATTTTTATTTATATAGAAGACAGATGAATTGCAATAACACTCAATTTGATATTGTAACCGTTTTAGGTGTAAACAAGGCATTTTGAAAGTTTCCAAATACTTTTTTTACATCTAAAAACTAAATATTATTCGGTGTTACGATATTAATTATCGCATTTCATATTCAATTCACTAGTTAGCGATATTTCATATTTCCACCGTAATATTGCCAAATTAATCAAAACAGCGAAATATTTGACACGTATTTGCGACGTTACCCACTTTCAGAATATAGGCGAAAATTAAGTTCTGAAATGCGAAATGTGGATGTGCTATAGAGCTCTACCTAGGTAACCTTTCGGGGAAAGAAGGCGTGGTGTCTTCTTCCTAGCGCATGGATGGCAATTATGGTTGTAAAAATTAACGCGTGCCCAGGTGGAAGGCTCTCAGATGGCGTCTGTTTGAAACTTCTTCACTTTCCTGCATACTCTGTACCCATAGGCTAAAAACACCTACAAACTATTTTTGAACGCAATATGGAGTTAGGTTTAATTGCATTTATAACATTGTTTGTTAATTATGTGTTGTACGTATTTTATTTGGGGATGCATCTTATTTGGATGTCAAATTGATACCTAAAACCCAATTTTTTTAAACCCGCAGTTGGACCACTAGGTGGATTACGGCCCACTCAAAGAGAGAGTGGGCCACTCTCTCTCAAAGAGAGAAGAGATAAAGTAACGTACACATAGCTCATGTATTTATGTTAGTCGTAGTAAACGTAATCTGAAGTCTCGAAGACAACTGTAACGTATTTTTTTATACTGTGATATAGGCTTTTAAATAAAAGGAATAATAGATCTGAGATGTGCCAATAGCTGGTTAGTCGATTATGCCAACTATTAAATTAAAAAAACCTAGCTGCGCCCTGCGGTGCCACCTGCATACCTAAGTCTCGATCGCGTGGGAATATCGGGACACAAACTATGTCAACCATGTCCCAAATTTCATCCAAATCCGTTCAGCCGTTTTAGCGTGAGAGCGTAACAAACACACTTTTGCATTTATAATATTAGTTAGGATTATCTGTAGCATGCACTTCGATTCTCAAATTTTTGCCGTCATGTTGCAATATGGTTGATAGTTGTAAAAAAAACTCATTATAGCGAACGTCATCAGCTAGTCAGTTATTTATAAACATCGGGTAATCGAGTAATTATCTAATTAGCACATCTCTGTTACAAATACCCGATAGAAAGTTAGATTTAGGTCCAATTAGGTGCTAGATAAGTGTAATATAGTTAAAAATATTTTTACTCATTTTGACACAAAGATGTCTACAGATTAAAACTATTTTAAGTAAATAACTTGTTTATATGTTTTTTTTAATGTATAATAGAACCTAAAATGCACTGCCTTTAGAATTCTCGATGTATTGTAGCTTTGAGGCAGCTATTTATTTACTTATTTTTTAATGTGGTTAAAAGTTTATAAAGCATAATAATAAATCTGTATAAAGTGTTCATTTTTTATTTTTTAATTCCAAAAATCACCCAGTCCTACCCAAAAGTACGCCATCTATTACCACAAAACCGAACATAGAATACAAGTGTTCGAAAGAGTTCACATCACAAACCACAGATGGCGTCATTCTCAAACTTCCCAAAGGTTTTATATCGATAGGTACTAATTTAATTCACAGCTACAATATTATTTACCGTCTGTTACTGAGTACACAACTACTAAGTCGCGTTATCGCTAACAAGATGAAATATAATAGAGCAAGGACCTCAGTAACGGTGCTTTTTGCAATGTTTGACAATGACTAACAACGCCAACAAGTTACCCACAGATTACTCATTTTATCAGTATTGTAGCAGTCTGTATCGTGTTGGTTGTGTCCGAGCAAGCGTGGTTGTGAAAAAAAAGGTTTTACGTAAATATTAAGTTGTTATAGTGTCACAATGGCGGTCGACAAATTAATATGGAAAATTATCCTGGACTTCTTTATCTTAGTATGTGGTAAGTGAGAATTTATTATTTGGTTACGTTGGCCATATGTTTCATTGTTGTGCTAACTTGTTGCCTTCGTAAAATCGAATTTAGATTAGGTAAGGGATTAATCAATGGTATGATAGTGAGTTTGGATTCTTTTATCTTGGTTTAACTTCCGGGCTGGTATAAATGGTACCTACCTAAGAGGCATGAATTTCTTACTTATTTTTAGAATAATATGTATTCTTAGCAACTTACTTAGGTAGGTACTTTTACCTAAAAGGAAGAGATATAATCAAGTCATTAATTTGTAAACTACCGTCATTATTTTTAACCGACTTCCAAAAAGGAGGTTCTATGTTCGTAGCGTACCTATGTATGTTTTTTTTTTTTAATGTTGTTCACCGATTTCTCCGTCAATTATGGACCGATTTTGAAAATTCTTTTTTGTTTGAAAGTGTATATGCTCTCGAGGTGGTGCCATATAAATTTTATTAACTTTCCTTGGGTGCTTTTGGAGTTAGCTTCAATAATACGTATTTTTCCCATTTTGTCTATATGGATGATGTTTTAACATATTCCTTTCACTGTTATTTACATAGCAGGACGTGAAATTCGAATTTGTGGGGGGTAGGTACCACAACTAAAAAGTGAAAAATAAAAACTTTTTACAAAAAAAAACAACCGATTTAAAAAAAAAACACTACAATGTGAAAAATAACTTTCATTTCGGAAGTCGGTGGCAAAAAACAAAAATTTAAAACCAAAGACACCGACTTCCGAAATGAAAGTTAATTTTCACTTTGTAGTGTTTTTTTTTGAAGTCGGTTGGTTTTTGTAAACTACCGTTTATTTTTTTTTCTATATTTGCGACTGACGTTGCCCAGAAGTGGGATAATGCAGGCTAAACGTAACAGTAAGATAGACTGCTGTACCCATTATGTAGGTGCACAGAATAGGTGCACATAATTTACCAAAAACTGATATCCTTAACTAAAATTAGTTAATTACCAGCCTATGGCCGGCCACAAAATACGGAAAAATTGCGAACGCAATCTGATAGATCCTTGATTTGAAATTCCGTAGGGAATTTCGGAGGCAGCAAAACCATTCCGTTCGGAATTTTTCCGTATGTATGTGGCCGGCCTTTATGTTGTTATTTACTAAACGAACATAATACCTGACAAGAAAAGACTATTTTCCACGTTTATAGCAATGACCTCGTAAATCAATCGGAAGTAAGGTAAGTAGTTAAACCTCTTTGCATGTTTTATCTCAATTTAAAAGAAGCCGGCAGGCAACGATGCGGTTTTAAAAGAACATTTTTGTAGTGACAAAAAAGAGTGTTTACTTAAGCCTACCTATATGGTTTGGTTATGTTAAAAGGATGAATGTAAGGCGACTAACAAAAGGTATTCACGAGGCAGATGTGAGTGGAAACGCCGGGATGCCCTAGAAAGACATAATGTGTGACCTTATTGGTGATGGTGTTCAGAAAGGTCAGGTGCGTAGTACCTACTCGAAAAAGGAGTAGGTATGTCAGGATCGAAGCAGGGGGGCGTTCTGTAGTTTCTGCTTACCCCCATGGACAGAAGGCGTGAGTTTATGTATGTATGTCAGGATCACTAATTCTAATTGTTAGTCAAATGACGTATACTTATTCTACGCTAAAGGACTTCGCCCACTGCACCCGCCGCGGCAATCAGTTTGAACTGCGTTATCGCGCGGTTTAGTATTCATTGACCTGCATTGAAATTGGTGTACTTATGTCAATACATAACAGTAACTCATATGGCGTAGTGTGGCGAAGTCCTAGATATGCCTAACTAATTTTAAATATGCCTTCGCCGCATTGCGCTAGTAGGTTTTAGGCCAATTACAGTCAACAGGTATAACGGCTCGTACACACTGGTGCGATATCGCGGGCGCGACAGGCAGCTCTACCGATGTCGCGCCCGTGATGTCGCGCCAGTGTGTACGAGCCTTAAAGCCCCGTGGATACTAGCACGACGCGACGGCGCAACGCGACACCAGTTATTGTTCTACCGTGAAGTTTCTTACAAATTGAGTTGCGTCGCGCCAGTCTGCACGAAGCTTTAAAAGCCTCCCGCAAACAGGCAGTATGCACGAGACTTTAATCTATCTTCTTAAAAATACGGGAATTGCCCTTGTGCCTGCATATATGGATGTTTTTTGCCGACTTTATTATCAAACTATGCTAATTATCGGCATCGCTCGGCTGTTGCGATGCATTTATCGGCAATCGATATTTTCATTCATGGTTTGCAATGTGACCCACATTCAACCCACCTATGGTAAAGGACGATTATAATACATATGATAAAGGGCAAAAGCTTATCTATTAATAAAGCTGAAGTGCGTTGTTTTTTAACATAAAAAAACCTCCCGTATCTGTGATCTTTATTATGAATATGCGAATAGTTCATGTCGTGTTCAAAGCTAGAGATCAAGTTGGTAGAGGTCTGTGGGGCTTAGGTACAGCTGAGGGCGCAAAATCGAAATTAATTTATTCAAACTAGGCTGAGGATCAGCACTTTTCGAACGTCAAAATTACATAAGACAGTCCCCAAAAAAGTTGTTTAAAAAAATCATACAGCCTGACTTTGGAAACATGCAACAAAATTTAAGGGGGTGTTCTACTCATCAATATGAACAACTTTTACTATGGGACCAAATTAGATTACGCAAAAAAAAAAAAACGTCTTTTCTGTATAATAAAGGTATACCCGATTGGACCATTTTGTATAAGAACGTAGGTAGTTTTTTTTTTTGCGAATTCTTATTTGGTCCCATAGTAAAAGTTATTCATATTGATGGGTAGAACACCCCCTTCAATTTCGTTGCATGTTTTCAAAGTCAGCCTGTATACTGCTTGCGAAGCACTAAAAGGCTCCCCAAGACAGGCGCGACGCGACTCTGGTGGAACAATATCTATAAAAACTTCACGGAAATGAAGTTGGTGTGATGGGTGTTGATGTTCTACTGGTGTCGCGTCGTGCCTGTGTGCCTTTCCTTAAATGAAGTCTAATTAAAAAAAATGCCTGATCTCATCACAATATTGGCACGTTCCTCTTACCGCTGTAATAATTTAATAAATAGCAATATCATCAATATTATCGATTACAACATTAACAATACTACATTTAGGTATCACAGAACTGAGTTCACCGGTCGGTTACACACATCGATGAGATCACGTGCATAATGACTGACGTAGTAGCACTGTAAAATGCAAATTCGTAAATATTTGGATGTAGTTGTTAACATAGAAACAACACGTACTTACTTAGATACCTACCTAAATGAAATGATATCAAAATCAAAAGTCATTTAATCAAACTGGGCTGAGAATCAGCACTTTTCGAACGTCAAAAGTACATAAGTCAGTCCCCCAAAACGTCCACCCTTCACCACTTCCTAGTACTTTAGCTGGCAAGAAGAAGTGGCGAAACAAACTCCCCAGCAGCACTGCCTGTTCAGTTAGAAAATACAAATCTATACACTAGTAAGCAAAATCGTTTACATTACGCAACACAAAATATACATTTAATTATTAGCCATGTCAGCTAGCACACGCCAATATACCCACCAAAAACATCGAGAACTAATACTCAAGCAGAAATAAAAACTAAAAGTAAACAGAACTATCTAGATAAAAGCCTCCAGTCATACAGGGCGTAAAATGATTTTTATTCTGATATCACACACTGGGGCGATATTGCGGGCGCGTCAAGGGTAGAGCTGCCTGTCGCGCCCACGATATCGCGCCAGTGAGTATGAGCCGTTACAAATTAAAAAAAAAAGCTAGATAAAGTCGACATTTCCTATCCAGGAAGTAATAGCGAAACAAGCTCAAGGGTCAAAGTCTCTTTTAAAGTCCAGACATAATCTTGGTCAGATCATCTAAGAACCATGTAGATTAGTGTTTGAAATGGTCTTTTGAGGAAAGAACAACACAGATTTGAGTGGACCTGTCCAGTCAGTGCAAGCATTGGTCAGTAATCGTGCAGCTCAACTCAGAATTTAAGGTTTTGGTCAGATCATGTTTTAAGGACTATGTAGATTAGTATTTGAAATGGTCTTTTGAGGAAAGAACCACACAGATTTGAGTGGACCTGTCCAGTTAGTGCAAGCATTTGTCAGTAAAGTAATTGAGCAGCATCTAAGAACTTATGTGGGTGTAGATGGGTTGTGTGGTTGTATGTGATTAGGTTTATGTGTTGGGTAGGTTAGGTTGGTTAATTATATATGCATAGTGCATTCCCTTCTGCAACTGCACCTTAGAGGTAACAATTACAGTGACAGCGCCTTTATGTCGTAGCAGTAAAGGCCGGTTTCGTAGTGCAAATGTTACCGTTGTCTGTGACTGTGCTGTTGACTGTACTTATTACATTATTGGAATTTAGATTTTGTTTTATATTAAAGGGAGACACTTATTAGGTACTTAAGTGTACCAATAGCGATAAGAATATTAGGATAAGAGATTCCCCTGTCATTCCTTGAGTTTGTTTAGTCAACAATAACATGTAGGCAGACTGTTTAGGTTAAGTATCGATAGCGTTAATGAATTATAGGGTACGAATTATGTAAAAAACAATGACATTTTTCATATTAGTATTAATTAGGTAAGTACGTACTTACATATTACTTATTTGTTAAAATTAAAAAAAAAAATTGTTTGCTAATAATCGTCTACCAAACGAACCGCGAAGTCATTTTTTTATTTTTATGGCCACCATTGAAACTAATTGGTGATATCTGTCCGATATAGCATATTCGTGTATGAGAGGAACTCTTCAGCATTGGACAGTAAAACTAAGGAAGAATAACTCAATCTGCCTATCCTTTTGCCAACTATGTTGGGGCCGGCTTTCAGTCTAACCGGATGCAGCTGAATACCAGTGTTTTACATGGAGCGACTGCCTTTCTGACCCCCACAACCGATTTACTGGGTAATACGATACCCCTTGGTAAGACTGGTTGTCATACTTTCGGGCTTCTGATTCCGACGATCCGTAACGGCTGTCAAAGATCCACGAATGACAGCCGGGACCATCGGCTTAACGTGCTTTCCCAGGCACGGAGGAGTCTCGATCTCTAAAGATGGTCACCCATCCATTCAACAACCCTGGCAAGCGTAGCTCAACCTGATGGTTCGGCCCGTGTGGCTGTGATTACTTAGCCACGAGCTCCTCTGAGTTACTAAGGAACAACAACTGAAACATTGAAATGATAACGATGATGTGAGACAGTGACAATACAAGGAAAACCTTTAGTATAGTACCTATTGTTAGATCTTCATACCCAACAAGGCGCTCATAACAATATAACTTCTACAAGTAACGTTAAATGGCAACTTGCCAATAAGATAATAACGCTGCAGTCCTGTCTGTTCTCTGTTAAGACTATCGATCCTTCGCACCAGCCTTACACGGTACAGATTTCAGTCAGATAACCCTTGAGGCGCGGCGGCCATTTTGCGCGAATTTTCAAATTGGTGTAAGCACTTCTCGGTGGTCCCGCGCGATAAGGGCGCGTGTGATTAAAACGATAAGATCTCTTTAGTTTTGTATGGGAGCTGTATATAAAGTTTATGTCCTTGGAATTGTTAGGAAATAAGCTAAACAATTAAAAATGGATAAATACAGGTTTTCCTTGTATTATATTGTTAATTTTGATGTGAAATCAGAGCAGAGGGGATAATAAAGATATGAAGTAAAGCTGGGAATCTATAGATATCTAGCCTTTAGAAATATTATGCTGAATCAAACTGTCTCTGATCGTTCTTCTGCCGTATCGTGTCATTAGCACATAGAATGACAACCATTGAAACGGGTTTTCTACAGCTTTTCTATTGTAGACATGCTGAGCGTGTAGCGAGAACAGTCATTTATTATCTGCCTCGCCCTTTCCCAACTATTTTGGGTTAGACCAGTCTAACCGGATGCAGCTGAATACCAGTATTTTTGCTAGGCAATACTTCATAGCGTGTATTGATACGTAGACCCAAGGAGGTTTAGCAGTCAAAGGTTAAGCCTTTTTAACGCTTCCATTGTTGGCTGACGTCAGCATAACCTTCACAGAGTATTTTTTTAGATTCAGTGACCGTTTTCCAAGGTTTAGTAAGACCCAGTTACTGGGTAGTCGAGGTCAGATATGTAGTTGCTTCGCTTCATGTAAAATACCTGAAATACAATATACGTAGATAATATAGCAACCTATTCCGCTTAACTAATCTTAAAGAGTCATAAAAAACCCTGCAAGAAATCGACACGTGTTTCACCTCGCAACGAAGCATCCTCAGGATGACGATTGACTTGTCGCGAACCCGAACACGACGTGTTGACACGCCACAATAGTTAAGTGGAATAGGTTACTAAATATATCTACGTCTATTGTATTTTATAATGGATTTCCGCCAAGTCACGCCTGAATCAATTAACTATGTAAAATACCTGATATTTAGCTGCATCTCCTTAAACTGGAAGGAGAGCCCAATTTTTTAATTTTTTTATTCTTTTCTCATTTGGTAGAGGAAGCTTGCGCGGGAGAACTTATAAATTTTACTAACTTTTCTTGGGTTTATAGTACTTACAACTAAAAAGTGACAAATAAAAACTTCCGACTTCCCAAAAAAAATCACTACAAAGGGAAAAATAACTTTAATTTCGGAAGTCGGAGGCAAACAACCAAATTACAAAACGAAAGACACCGACTTACGACATTAAAGTAATTTTTTTTTTAAGTTGGTTGTGTATTTTTTTATATGGGATCTTCATAGCAAGAGGATTCTAGAATTGCCACGAAACCGTCTGAACATAATAATTACTACTCGTTATCTGTAAATGACCTTTATCTATCTAAGTGTGCAGTTGTCGAAACCAGGAAACAATTACATCGCTCAACTGAGCAAAACGAATGCGACAAACTTGAGAGCACTTCTTTCAAGAAACGTCTATTTATTGATTGTATTTATCTATTGTATTTATTATTTATTGTATTTATTTTTTATTGTATTTATTTTTTATTGTATTTATTTTTTATTGTATTTATTATTTATTGCATTTATTATTTATTGTATTTATTAATTAATTATCGGTATGCTGGGGAATTTGTTGCGCAACTTTGACGTTCGAAAAGTGCCGATTCTCAGCCTAGTTTGAATAAATGACTTTTGATTTGATTTGATACGGTACAACACCAATTACATTAATTAACACAAAAACTTACAAAATTGTAATATTGACAATAAATTAAGGTTACTAATTTCCGAACGTTAAATTATCTAAAAACTAGTTCCAAATATCTAAGTGATTACTTCTTAGTGTAGCTTTGGTTTGGTCAGGAATTCTCGAGTATCGTATATTAAATATAAAACGATTGAACAGTTTACTTAACCTTACTTAATTAAAATAGTGAAATGTATGGGAAACTCGCACATGTTATTGATAAATCGATAATTTGAAGCTACTTGACAGAAAAAGAATATTATAGGTACTTATAATAATAGCCATTTATGGAGGTATCGGACGAATAAAATATTGTTTCTAAATAAGTGACATTATTATTTTTCAACATTTATTTTGAGTAAAAAGATGTATTAGCGGCATAAGATAAAAACTTTGTTATGTACAAAAAAAGCAACCGACTTCCAAAAAAAACTTTACAAAGCCCAAAATTACTTTAATTTCGGAAGTGGAATTTCGTGTCTTTGGATCTGTAATTTAGTTTTTTGCCACCTACCTACTTCCTCCTTTTTTACAATATTACAATTTGCGAAAAAATACCCAACAAACCGTTCCATGACAAGTGTGCAAAGCTCTTTATAATCCTACTGTGCAAAGTAATTAATTCAATTGGTTAAGTGGATTAGCTCCATTATGAGACAGATTAGTTTTATGACCTCACTATGTCCTTTTATGATATTTTTTATTAGAAATTGTCTCACCTACTTAATGTTTACCGTTGTCATTCATTTTGATAAGCATGATTCATGCTGGTCTAAAAATGATACCTATACCTAAGTATAAAGAGAACATCTGCCTTCCATTTTCGGCGTACTAACTGGATCCTGGTTAGGGTTACCAGGCCTAAAAATGCAAAATCCTGTCTGACATGACCTAAAAATCCTGATTTTGAAAAAAAAGTCCGGTCACGCACCTGTATTAAATAAAAATCATAGTATTCAAGTACGTTTTTATTACTTATATTATTTAGACCGATATTTTTGGTTGCTAGCAACCGCATTCAAAAAGTTGTTTTTTCCAGCTATTTCGCAATAAAATTGTTCACACGTCACGTGTTTATAGTTATATTGCGTAGGCAATATGGCTCTCACTGACTCCACTGAAAGTCTGTTTCTCTCTTCGGTCCACTGAGAAGTCATGAGAGAAAAGACTCTCTCCACATTTGCGTTGTGTGGCAAAATACTAAAGAAATATTCTTCAGAAATGCTGTTCGTTAATTGTATTAAAGAAGATACACCATTGCTTTTCAGCGAGCTCGTCATAAAAATCGCTCTGCTTTGTGTTCAGAAAATTCTTAAGCAGGCAGAACTCTTCAAATAGTTTTGCGTCATCTACAGGAATTCCTTTGTCCCTCAAAAACACTAGAGCATCTGTGAGTTTTTCAAATTGCAGATCCTTCTTTAAACACATCCATTCGAAGCATTTTAAGGATTGTGCATGTGAAGTATGACAAAAATCCGGTCTGACGTAACATCCGGGCGGAGTCCGGTCTAACACGTAAAAATCCGGCCTAGACCGGCTTTATCCGGTCAGATGGTAACCCTAATCCTGGTGAATACCAGTATTGTATGTGGAGCGAATGCCTATCTGACCTCCACAATCCAGTTAAGTACTGGGTAATACGATATCCCTTGGTATGTGACTGGTTGTCAGACTTTCGACGACCGTCAAAGGTCTACAAATGACAACCAGAACGTGGTTTCCGAGGCACGGA
Source organism: Eupsilia transversa (assembly GCA_914767815.1). Lineage (NCBI taxonomy): Eukaryota > Metazoa > Arthropoda > Insecta > Lepidoptera > Noctuidae > Eupsilia > Eupsilia transversa. The sequence continues at coordinate 3,389,638 of OU611889.1, forward strand.
GGGGTTTCAATATGTAATGGATGGTTACCCATTCACGGACCGCCCTTGGCAAGCGCAGCCTTAACCTTTGATGGAGCCGTGTGGATGTTATAATTTAGCCACGAGACCCTCCCGAGGTGCTTATAAAAAGATAATAGAATAGAATTAAATTTTTAAATAGAAAATAATACAAGAAGTAACGGTTGGGCACCGTGGTGGCATTCCATGAGAGACGGCACACACAGTCCCGGCAACACACTGTTGGAGCTGCCCCACACCCTGCGCACCAGGGAAGCGCACCTTATACGCATTGTTACGTAAAAGCAATCTTCGAAAGCGTATCTGCGAAAATCCCTGACGCACTACGAAACGGGGCAGCCCCACCAGTATCCTAAACAACGTAGGTATAATAAAATAATACAATAATAATAATTTAATTTATTTTTTATATTTTTGAATGTTTTTTTATATTTTTTTTTAATGAAAATATTTAAAAATGTAAATTATATGTATAAAAATGAAATACAATTTTTTAGTACAACTTTAGTATAACTATTACTATAATAGTTTAACTAAGTATTATCACTTAACACACATTAGATACTTGTTCCTAAACTAATCAAATGGCTAGTACCTACTTACCTATTCAGGTTCATCAAATGCCTTGCCATCAAATGGTTCCAAGGTCAAAAAACTGCAATTGTTAAAAACAATTTAATTCTCAATTAGGAGTTATCGTAAGACCGCGATTTCAAAACCGGTATCGATTAAAAAATCTGATAGGCACTTCCACTATCTAGATGACGTAGGTATAAGTGCGTATTTCGCAATAACTGTTTAATTAAGTAGATATATACAGGAAAACTGATACTAAAGTATTTCACCTCAACGCACCTGCCCATTTCATCATCATTCGTCATCATCAAACTACAGCAGTCCACTGTCGGGCATAAGCCTCTCCAATTGCCCGCTATTCAGCTCGATTCTCGGCAACTCTCATCCAGCTGCTACCAGCCACCCTACGAAGATCGTCGCACCTCCGAGCCCGAGGACATCCAGGAAGGATGTCCTCGGGCTAGGAGGTGCGACCTTACGTCTTGTTTTTTTTTTTAACCACGACCTTTTGGCCTGAATCTCACCTGATGGTAAGTGATGATCAGCCCAAGGTGGAAGCGAGCTTCACTCGGAATCCTCAGCCACACGACACACTATAACTGCCGGAATATGGCGACGGACTTAGATAAAACGGTGGTAGCGAGCCAGGCGGAATTAGAACAAGCCCTACCACCAACCAAACCGAGCAGAAAATGCTCCCACTGGGAATCAAACCCGGTACCTCTGGGTCTGAGACAGGCCCGACGACTGCCGACTGACGGTCATCTGTTCTACGGTGCTTTTACTTGAATTCAAACTACCACGACTGATACGTAGGTAGTAGTACACAACTACATGCTTTGGTCATTTTCAGTTCTAATCTACAAGGTATTATAATCACTAAGCCTGAGGTATGAATGAACTTAACACAGTCTAACATCATACCTATTATTTATTTATTAGATGTACACCCACATTTCGCAGTTTTGATTAATTACTATGTAATAGGGTGCGAGCACTAGTGCCATCAACCAGTCAAAAATCCAGACTCTGGGTTGCTAACGAGATAGAAAAACCCAATAACACTTAGCCCGACCAGGGAATCGAACCCAAGTCAGTCAAACTCAGACTAAACATTTACTTATCCAATCAAAAAACAACTGTTAAACACTACCCGAGACAAAAGGGCTTGGTTTTTAAATTGGCCAGAGGCTAAGCATTGCCACATTGTAATATGGCAAAGCCGCCAGACTCTTGGGTGCATTACCAGTCGACGGCGATGGCATGTTTCGACGCCATATTGATCGACATATTATTCATCAAAATCGGTTCAGCCGTTTAGTATTTACGAGGGAACATAGGGACGAACATAAATACATACAGGTCAAACATATAACCCTCCTTTGGCTTCACCACAGTCGAGTAAAAATAAGTGGTTTGTTTATTTTCTAGTGAAGTTAAGCACTTCACACAATACTTGTCCTGTATTATTTTGAAGAGCTTCTACTGCACACAGTATAATCAAGTAACAGTATTACGTCTCGACAGTGACCTTGAAATGATTATCTATGGTCGCTTGATAGATAAACAATGTCGCACCTTCCGCGTCCGTGCGTAAATGCCACACACTGGAGACTGTTACGTACTGGTTGGTATACATTGAGATTTCGAAGCGCGCGTTCAGCTGTTTTCTATGAAGACGTAATACTGTTAATTTATTATACTGTGACTGTTCATATTATGTGCATACCTATCATAATTCATAGTTGAGTCCGTTACTAGGAGGGCACTAAGGTATACTAGTTACTTATCTAATTACAATAGGTTCTTATCAGGTTAAGCTACGCTTTCCATGGATGGGTGACCATCTTTACATACCGAGACTCCTCCGTGTCTGGGAAAGCACGTTAAGCCGTTGTTCCTGGATGTCTTTATGGATCTTTGATAGTCGTTACGGGTCGTTAGAAGCCCGAGAGTCAGACAACCAATCATAAACGGGTATAGTATTACCCAGTTACTGGGTTGTGGAGGTCAGATAGGCATGCGCTCCATGTAAAATACTGGTATTCAGCTGCATTCGGTTCGACTGGAAGCCGATCCCAACATAGTTCGGAAAAGGATAGGCAAATTGATGTTTTTCCCATAAAACCAGACTACAAGCTGCTACAGTTCGATTCAAACTTAATGGCGGCTCGGAAGTTAGCTACTCGCTGCGCAATACCCCGCCCCTCACCCCCGTTGACACATAAAATTGTTACTGAGCAGTGACTCGCCTCATGTTCCGAGCCGCCACTAAGTTTGAATCGAACTATACCTACATATAATAAGTATGTACATAAGTGATTGAAATTATTCACCGAAATACGCTTATCAAAATAGAATTTCCTGTCCAAAGTAATTTCCAACTAGATACGTATGTTATTTACAAGAATTTTAGTTACTAATACAATGTTATCAGCCTGTATTGTCCCACTGCAGGTCAAAGGCCTCCCTTTCCTTTTTCCACTCGATCCTGAGCCAATATGGACCAATCCCTCCTAAAAGCGTCAAGTTTGTCCCGCCATCTACGCCCGGGACTACCGCGATGCCGTTGGAAGTTTTCAGGAACCCATGTTGTGGTGGTTTTAGCCCACAATGCTTCCAACATGCAGCAAATGTATCCGGCCCAGTCCTATTTGAGTTTGGCTGCGTTTTGGGTGACGTCTACGATTTGCGTCTTAGAGCGCAGTATCGTTTTCCGTATTCTCTTAGTATCGTTTAGGTGGTTACACTACTACATTATTATTGGGAACTAACTGTTTGCATTCCTACACTTGCCTATGTACTTACTTATCTTTAAGTAGGTATTATACACAGCACAAAACCTGATGCATTTATTACAGGTAAGAAATAGGTAGGTAAGTACTTTCTTAAAGTTTAATTAAGTGTATCATTGCCACTACTTTGATAAGGATTTCCATTCCGATTTAGGGATTTCCCAATTTTTTCAAGTGGTGTTCGTCATTTCCTGGCGAATAATATTTTACTAGCAATTTTCCTTATTGTGTTCGCGTTCGCCCCCGCATAGCACAATCAGCCATTGATCAGAGTGAACACCCTTTTTACAGTAGGTAACGCGTTTATTTACCAATTTATTTCATAAGTAGATAGAACAGCGTATAATACCTAACATATAAGTACGTATAACATTTCCTTAAAACAGTATTTAGGCTATTAATTTTAATAAAAATGTAAGTCCCAAACCAAAAAACTAAAAAAAAAAGGTGTTTTTTTCTTTTAAAAGAAAAAACCCTTAGACAGAAGCTGCTTATTAAACTAATAGTAAACCAAGTTATTTAACAAAAGAAAATATAAAAATACTGAAGAGCATTGTGTAAAAAAGTCATGGGACAATAAAATTATAATAATAATATGGAAAGTATCCAGCTGAAATTAACATTACTTGCATAACTTCCTAATACGTCAATCCAATTTACTATAAGCACTTATCAGCCATGTAACGTAGATAGGATTGAACAGTGATAAGCTTGACTCACTGATAATGACACGGATGATTGATTAGAGACCTATAGATAATGACTTAATTAGATATATTGTCATAAAGGTATATGACAAATATAATGAATAATAATTCATTATATTTCTTGAAATCCTTGCCGGATTCCGAATTACGTGTAGCAGTGATAAGATTAGCATAATCAGCGTATAATGTTCCGGCTTCATGGGACACAGGCCTCCACTCTGTGAGGGTCGTAATCCAACACGCGGGCCCAGTGCGGGTTGGTAGATGTCACATGTCTTCGAACTATCGGTTCTAGGACATGCAGGTTTCCTCACTATGCTTTCATTCACCGTTTTGAGAGCAGTGGTGATGAAAATAATTTACACAAAGTAAAGTGTCTGGCTGGTTTCGAACCTAAGACCTACAACTCGTGGTATAAGTCGCGGCCGTTTGCACGTTTTCACGTTTACGTAGTTTGGCTAGCTAATTTAATTTGACCCTGTATAACGAACTCTTGTGCATATTCATGTTTTTGGACCCAGCGGTTTCCTGTCTCTCAGTGAATGGTTTTACTAATTAAGTAGATACTCGCAGCTAAGTTCTGTAAGACCACTGCAGTCGGTCTTTGCAGACGCCTTCCAGCCAGATTTGAACTCGTTACGTCGAAAATTATGTTCACAGGGTCGATAAATCCAAGTGGAAGTGTAAAAATTCTAGAAAATAATAATAGCGAAATCTGAACTGTTCAGAATATCCTAGCTTTTAATTTTTTTAATGATAGGTGGACCCCTTCGCTTTACCTCATTTGCCTTTAGACGCCTACGTTTGTGACACCCTGGTCTATGGAAAATTTAAGTTAAAAGTACAATTATATACCTTAACCTCTAGCTTAAGGCCCTATTTTGTAAACATATATGTAAATAATTATTTCAATAAAACAATTTCACAATTTCAATTTTCATCGCAATTCCCTGCCGTCACCAACGTACCTATATAGGTTTGTATATGTAGGTATAGGTTCCTACATAATTAGTACAGAGTGCGAAATATCGCTATCACGAATTCCAATATGGCATTTACTATGAAAGATAAAATTAAATACCGTATAAATGAATTCACAGTTATTAATAGTACCTCCGTTCCTACCTATGTGTTAATTAATCGAATTTTATTTTTATGTACGTCGTGAGTAAAGTTTTCGAGGTGACGACTAATACAGAAGTATGGACAAAAGAGACATATTGCGCCAACCCCAAATAAATTGGTATAATGACAGAAATTGACAGGATAATGATTTTATAAATAGATGTAACCTACATATTATTTTTATTATTTTAAATATGTTAGCGTATATTATTGTAAATATGATCTTATTACTTACCTACCTACCTATTAAACATAATATCACGCTTATTTTCCCCGCTGGGTTAGGCAGAGGTGTACCTATAGTACACCCTTATTTCGCCAGATACGTTTAAGTCACATGTAATAGGGAGCGAGCCTATTTACTATTATATGATTATCTAATTTTAAATAGTTAAATTAGTGTATTTTGTCCAAAAAAAAACTAGGTATATCATAGATACCTAGTTGTAATGAACGGTTCAAAATACGATAAATTTTAATTAAATTGCATTTTGAAAAGTATGTTCTATGTACTTAGTTGATAATAGAATACCGCTAAAATCTTCAACGTATTTACCAAGTCAAAGCTCCTAAATAAGGAGATGAATGAACTGTGATAACGAAACTAGAGTTCTTAGTATTTTCTACGCAAATTAGATACACAAGCGGACATATTGGGCATTGGAAAGTTCCGATTTCTAAGACAGGACTAGGACAGCTATATTTTGTTGAAACATCGTATGGAACGTAACAAATTAAAATAATAACGTAAGCCTTTTTATCCTACAACTCTGAGGCTAAATATAAATCATTGAACTAACATAAAACATAACTTTAGTTTTATTTGTTAGGATATTTTATTTTCATTATATTCATGTTTGCTAAATTCAAGGTAAATTAATAATATTGACTTTACTAGGTACCTAAATTATTATCCATTATTCATATTTGCACGCCATAATAAAATTATGTGGCAAACATGTCTGAACCCGTATTTTTTCTAAGTTATCCTGCATGCACATTTTTATTTTGTCATGTACACATGTTTGAGCAAATAAATATATTTATCATAATATATCATATTAATTTCAACATTTCATTTTAATTCTGAATAAACCTTTCTACTATCGAATAAGTCAATCCTTTTTTTTATTTACTAGCTGCGTTGCAATGCCACTTTTATATACATTTTTTGGGCAAGAAACCCTCGCGGGCATCCTACCAAAGTTTCATCAAAATCAGAACATTCCTTTCGGAGTCCATAGACCACAAACAAGCAAACATTGTTTTTTATAGATTTATAGCCTCTCTTTCTTCCTCTCTTTTCTGTGGAATTTCACATTAGCAGCCTGGAGTCTGGATTTGTGCCCGGTTGATGGCAATAGGCTCTAAAATTAAACTGTCAAAGTCGGTTAAAGATACATTTAAGTTGTATTTCTAAATACACCTATTATTAGAGCAAAATCTTTCAAACAATTACTTAAATCTTCTTCAAAAAATTCGTCTGTATCACTGTCAACAGAAAAAGTGCCCAAAAGGCTGACAGCATTGCCAGGTTGGATGGCAATGCTGATACTTTGGCCAAGAGATAGGCCAACCCTCTGATCACGTGAACAGTCGACCAACCGCTTGGATTTGTCTCGAAAACCAAGCGGGCACCCGGACCCCATGACCCGAGTGTTGCAACCCCAAACGGCTCCAACATCTCAATTTATTTTATTTTATTTTAACCACTACGGGGAATCTCTAGGCCAGAATCTCACCTGATGGTAAGTGATGATCAGGCCGAAGGTGGAAGCGAGCTTCACCCGGAATCCTCAACCACAGAGAAACTGGCTATCTTATCTCTAACTGCCGAACATAACAATGCTGTTAACATTGTTGTTATGGCGACGGACTTAGATAAGATGGTGGTAGCTAGCCAGGCAGACTTAGAACAAGCCCTACCACCAGCCAAACCGAGCAGAAAATTTTGCCCCCACTGGGAATCGAACCCGGGACCTCGGGGTCTGAGACAGGTGGTCTAACCACTAGACCGGAGAGGCGGTTAACACAACTACTATAATACTTCTATTTTAATTCCATCATTATTGTGTTTCCAGTATCCTTCCCGCTTCTGGCGTTGATGCTATGGGTGGAACCCAACCAGCAAGGATACTTCGTAAACGACACCTCTATTCTACTTCCCTACAAGGCGGAGAGGATATCCGTGGGGGCCCTCGCAGGGTCCGGGTTCGCGCTCAACGTTGGTACGGTAAGACAGCATTCTTTTACTTTATAAAAATCCTAAATTTATTCACTGACAGACAACGCACACGGTTGAACCGGTTCATTGAAGGTTAAGCTAGACTTGCCGAGGTCTTGAAGAAGATTCGTACGTTCCCGCGACTCCTGGCGTAGGTGTGAGATGGAATTTTAGTCAGTAAGAGTCTGGCAGACCCCTCCGCCCGACCCAGGGCGGAGGACATCCATGAGGATTTTCCACCCCGGAAAAAAACCAGAAAGAAAGGCTTGCGGAGGTTGGTCCGTGGATGGGTGACCATCCATTACATATCGAGACCCCTTTATTCCTCGGAAAGTACGTAAACTCTTGGTCCCGGCTGTCATTTGTAGATCTTTGACAGTATTTACGAGTAGTCAGAAGCCCGAAAGTGACAACCAGTCTTACCAAGAGGTATCGTATTACCCAGTTACTGTGTTGTGGAGGTCTGATAGATAGTCGCGCCATATAAAATACTGGTATTCAGCTGCATCCGGTTAGACTGGAAGCTGACCCTAACATAGTTGGGAAAAAGCTATAGGCAAATTATGAGGAGAAACAACGCACTGCCTAAACCGCTGAGTCTGGAAGCATGCACCATTGTTTAGCTTTTGTTTAGGATCTTTTTGTTTAGGTTATGCCAATATAAGCCATAACAAAAAAAAAGCTGTTCCCTACATTTTGACGAACTATGCAGGAAACTATGAACATAAAAGTAGGGAAAAGCAGATTTTTTTATTTTTGGGTTTTTCGGGTTTGTTCTCATAGTAAAAGTTGTTCTTAATGATGAGTACAATGACCCCTTAATAGGTTGTTAGTGTTTTATCAATAACCCTGTATAAGTAATATTTTTTTCTTTTATATAGACAAATTGACCTTGTCCTTTAATGACGTGCAGGTGAAATTAAACGTAAGGGTAAAATACATAAAACTATCAGACATTTTAGTTTTTATTCCAACGATTTACTTCTTGCTTTTATGTCATTGATATTGACAGACATTGCATTTATAACAAAAGAAGTGGTAGGTACATAAAAACATGATAAAAACAGACACCATTTGTTCACAGATAATATCATTGCTTTGTACTAAACGTGTCATTTAATTTACATTTTTATTATCAATTCCTGGTGATGTTCTTCAGAAAGGTCGGCGTAGTACTCACAACCGGCGCGCGTGTATGACCAGCACCCTATACAATCTGAATCGTTTTGAAGGCTAATCCATTGCTTCATCTGTTCGAAAAATTTGTCGTCTCTACAACGTAAATAACTAAATTACGCAATGAATGTTATTGAACTGTCAAAATGAAAACCATTACTAATTAAGGCTGATTTCACCAATGAAAACTGAACACGATCAGCACATAAACCACGTTTAAGAGCTGTCACTGTCATTATTTTCTTTGTAATCTTGGATGGCATTGGTGAAATCAGCCCTTAGTGTGTTGCGCAGTTACCTATCCCGCAGATGTATGAACGTTAACGACGCAAAAGGAGTATGTAAAGGTGATGTTCTGTAGTTTCAGGCGTGAGTTATGTATGTATCTTGCATTTTTCAAGATAACAGCGGCAAAACAAAAGAAAGTCGACATTTTTTCGTTTTGAAACAGTTTTCAACTATGTGATTTAACTCGCACATAATTAGACACAATTTTGTGGGGCAATGTACCTAGTGTTTAGAAATTTTAAGGGAATAAATCATTCATTCATTCATTCAAGACGCTATAAAGACCATCTTATCCTACTCGTATAAAGGATGATTTCCACCAAACGGCTCGCATCGCATCGGATCGGAATGGATTTTACAATCTTTAAACGATATATCGTGTACAAAGTATTTAAAGTCCATACTACCAAGCTACGCATAACAGCTTGACCGCGGGAGTGTTCCGCGACACGCGATCGTAGCAAAGAGTATGCTGCGACGTGCGATCGGCTCCGTTCGCCTGGCCGGTCCTTTCAGCTAGAACACGGTAGGAATGAAACTATTTGACTAGGCGCAGAAACGGATACGTTCGCAAGCGACGGAACGGAACCGATCGTATGCGTCGACATCCTGCTGGACGCGATAGGCTGTCGCCGCATCCGTTCGTATCCTTTCCTAACCGACGGGATGCGAGCCGAGAACGAAAACACAGTTATTAAGACAGTGATCTTCTTAACTAAATAAACAAGTAGATAAAGAAGTAAAGATCATTAACCTACACTGAAATAGGAAACAATGACACTTAGCTAAATCAGTATTGCCAAAAAGGAAATAAAATTATAGAAATCTGTTTTTTAACATCATTAAAATTTCCAAAACAGAATATCTGAGTCAATAATAAAATTTGACGTGAAAGTAGGTAGGTAGGTACTATGTTTTAGAAAACGCATTTCTATTATCCATATAGAACTTCAGGGTTCGTACACAATGGCGCGATAAGGGTAGTGCTGCCTGTCGCGCCCGCAATATCGCGTCAGTGTGTACGAGCCGTTATTCTATTTTATTTATCAAACAACTCAATTAAACTGTTGTTTTATTGAGTTGTTGTATTGAGTAGCATGCTAAGATGCATGTGTGGTGTTACATGAATGGATAGAATAAGAAATGAGTAACTTAAGAGGAAGTCTGCAAGTGGCACCGGTGACTGTAAAGGTTTGCGGAAATCGGTTGTCATGGATGGTGATGCGGAGGAAAGAGGAAAATGTCGTGAGGAAAGTTTTGACTATGACGATGGCTATAAGAGTAGGGGAAGACCAAAGAAATGATGGATGGACTGTGTGAAAGATGATAAGGCTAGAAAGGGGATGACGACTTATAGAGAAGTATGGAAGAAAGGGACATGTAGCGTCTACCCCAAAAAAATTGGTATAAGGCCAGGAGAATGATATCTGCTTAACGTAAACTAATTCACGAACCAGCCGGTCACCACACCTTAAAAACTTAGATGAAGTGAGCTTGAACGGAACATATTCCACCTGATGAGATTTTTACTCAACCAAATAAATGTCATCGAAATGTTTGCAACATTTAAAGAAAGAAAGAAAGAAAAATATTGTATGTGGGACAAACACAGGAAATAAAACAATAAAAACAAACATTAAAACTAACAAATTACATAAAACAAATACTAAAAAAAAATATTGATGGCTAAGTTTGGACAAATTCTATATTAAGTGAAACTAAATAAAAGCTTTCAACGAATTACAGATAATCATCATCGAGGTGCTCCGCGACAGGCAAGGCAAAGGCATCGGTGAGAAGTTCCTATCCGGCTCAGTGTTGCCAGGCTGGCTGTGGGAAAGCTACCACGCTATAGGCGTGTTCACCTTCGGAGCGTCTTGCCAGCAACTGACGGCAGACATCGCCAAATACGTCATCGGTAGACTGAGGCCACATTTCATTGATGTAAGTATCTTCATCGGCCCTTATTAATAATCTAGCTTCCGCCCGCAGCTTCGCCCGCGTTGTATGTCGATAAAAAGTATCTTATGTCCTTCCCCAGGGTTCAAAGTATTCCCGTACCAAATTTCATCAAAATCGGTTCAGCCGTTTTAACGTGACGCGCGATCAAATAAACAGATAAACAGACAAAAATTCTAAAAACTGTTGGAACGTGTTCTGTTATCGATTCAAAGTATCCCCAGCCAACTTTTTTTTGAACTTCCATGTACAGTCTTTCGACCCTCTTCAGCTTTACTATATTGTATAGCGACATAATAATATTACAGGGATACTCGCCGGTGGGGCCTCAATACCTAAAAATGTCTGTGGGGCCTCTGCGGCTTGGCTTCAGCCCCTCGTACGCCTTCCAAAGGTCCGGGACCCCAGGGTCGCCAGATATGTCAGAATAAAATTAAAAAAACTTTTTTTTAGGCCAAAGATTCAGCAATGTACGCTAGTAATATATTAGTCAATGGCAATGCCATTCAACGTGGCAATGCTACCAGCCTTTTGGGCAATTTTCCCTTTGACAGCGATGCAGACGAACTTTTTGATGCGCTCTTCCTCTTTTGTGTACTTGTAAATAATATTACTTAGTATATATTATTTATATACAGTGGTGGTCATATAATTAGAAACACAGAGTCACTTGGTAGTGTTAATTACTTTGTAATGTTATTATTGCAATTAATTGCAGGTAAAATATTAATTTACTACATTAAAATGTACACTCGTAACTCTAGTTTAAAAACGATCTGTTACATTTTATAAACTCATGTAAAATAAAAAATAAATATAACTTTGAAAAGAATTATCAATATCTTTAGTACTAGCAGTCGGACAACTAATTAGAAACACAAGAAATCAACACTAAAAACTTAAAGAAAACTCCAATCATTTGGATAAATCGTGAAATAGATACTATCGAATACCTTATTCATAACCGATTAGTACTTGTTGGGTAGCCTCTGTTGTCGATTACAGCTTTACAATGACGTGGCATTGATTCTATCAATTTTTCACTCGTTTCCAATGGAATACCTCTCAAAATTTCAACAAATGCGTCGTAAAGTTGGTTAACGTTAGTGATATGTTTATCCGACAGGAATTTCTTCACGATTTGCCACAAATTCTCTATCGGATTCAGATCCGAACTATTAGCAGACCACTCCAACATTGTCACCGATTGTTCTCTGAGAAACACTTTTACGCTGTTGCTGTATGATTTGGGTCATTATCGTGTTGAAATATCCAGGTTACATGCAAATTTTCATCGGAATATGGGATCATTGTTTCCTCTAACATACCTTTGTACTGATACTGATCCATTAGCCCTTCAATCTTTCTCACGGGACCAACCCCGTATCCCGAAAAACATACCCACACTTTAACATTTCCACCGCCGTGCTTACCTAACTGTCTTTTTGGTGTACTTGTTATTCAACGGTTTGTTAATTGGTACGGCGTACATATCATTTTCCGTAGGAATTTACCAAATTTATTTTACTTTCATCCGAAAATAAAACGTTTTTCCATTGATGAACAGTCCAGCTGCCATATTTTCTAGCGAAGGCTAGACGATTTCCTCGTATGGTGCCTGGTAAGAAGTGGTACTTTCCTAGCAAGTCTTCCAAACAATTTCCCTTCAACCAATCGCCCGCGGACTATTCTTGCGGATACGTTTCGAGGGTCGTCTTGTGAAAATACTTCTTTTCGAATAACATTAGAACCTTTGAAGGGGTCCGTCTTAGCCAAACGAATCATAAACCTGTCTACTTGAATTGTGGTCTTCCTTGGCCGAACTTTTCTAGGCACATTATCCGATGTACCATGTTGTTTGTAATGTGCAATGGCGGTAAATACTATCTTTACGGAACACTATAAGTGAGCGGCTATTTTTCTGTAAGCCCATTTTCGTTTGAAATAAAAATTTACAATATTTTTTCTTGTTGCTGCATCACAGCTCTTGTTTTTATCCATTTTTAATAATTAAATCACTCAGAATGTAACTTAACTAAATAAATAAGAAAAGGCGGCCAAATGCCTAATGTGATGACATTATTAAAGATGTATTCTATTTCCAACATTCAGTTTTAAAACATAAGTTACACTTTGTTTCTAATTAGTTGTCCGACTGCTAGTACTAAAGATATTGATAATTCTTTTCAAAGTTATATTTATTTTTTATTTTACATGAGTTTATAAAATGTAACAGATCGTTTTTAAACTAGAGTTACGAGTGTACATTTTAATGTAGTAAATTAATCTTTTACCTGCAATTAATTGCAATAATAACATTACAAAGTAATTAACACTACCAAGTGACTCAGTGTTTCTAATTATATGACCACCACTGTATATATTATAGTATATCATTCTGCCTACCCTTTTCCCAATCATGTTGGGGTCGGGTTCCAGTCTAACCGGATGCAGCTGAATACCAGTATTGTACATGGAGCGACTGCCTATCTGACCTCCACAACCCAGTAACTGGGTAATACGATACCCCTTGGTAAGACTTGTTGTCAGACTTTCGGCTTCTGACGACTCGTAACGACTGTCAAAGATCCACGAATGACAGCCAGGACCAACGGCTTAACGTGCTTTCCGAAGCACGGAGGAGTCTCGGTATGTAAAGATGGTCACCCGTCCACGGACCAACCCCCAAAACGCAATTTAACCTGATGGCGACCCGTGCGGCTGTTATTATTTAGCCACGAGCTCGAGAATATATATTATAGTATATATATATATTATATTTTTCATATATTTTAGTGTTTGCTTGTATATTGTATTTAAGCATATTCCACTGTGAATAAATAAAAAAGTTTTATTAACACTTACAGGTATGCAAACCTTTCCCCGTTTTGGGCTCCAGCGATAACGAACTTGGGTACATCCAGGACTATATGTGCGCTGGTAACGATGCTGATAAAATAAAGGAAGCAAGGTTATCCTTCCCTAGCGCACATTGTAGCTTTGCCATGTACTGCACTGTCTTCTTTATTGTGAGTATACTTGCTTTAACCCGTGAAATTTGGCGTTTTTTTTTTTTTTTAATTCGTTTTCTTTATGGCACCTCTTTATGAGCTATCCGAATATCAAAAAATATTTGGCTTATGTCATAAGGAAGAGGCTTGAAAATTTATTCGCTGTTACATTGTATAATAGATCCTCCTTTATCACCCTCGCAGTCACACAGTCGCAATTATCGGGATCTCCTAATAATAATATGAATTTCTTAACGAATAGTTAATAAAAGTAATGAAATAATAAATCCATTTAAGTTTTTAAAAGTAAAAAAAGGGTTTTTATCTAAATTACTATTTAATCTTAATAGATTATTAGAACTTGTTTGTCCTGTCGGGCCAATTCAGGGAGCGTAACGTAACGAGCGTAAAAGAGAGGCAACTTCTAGGTGAATAATGTGAATAGGTATAGCTGTAGGTAATTAGCGCTGTGCGACCTGAACTGCACTTTATTGTGTCGTACCAAGAATCTCTTTTTATTTAAATGATTTTGCTGAGTGAACCATCTGTAGTAATCTGTGGCTATACCAACAAATAATACATAGTACAATTTGGAGAACACAAAGGAACTGCTAATTTCTTCAGAAACTTCTAGAAGACAAGGAGAATTGAAATCTGTTAAGAGAATATTATGAAGTGTCCCCTAGAAAACATCTTAGGTGTATGATGGAAAACTAAAACGATTTAGGAATTACGACACTTATCATGACACTTATCAAAGCATTTCCTAGGACAAACTATACAAAATATACCTTATTCTCTTCCAGTTCTACTTGCAAGTGAAAGGGAAATGGCGCGGCTCGAAGCTGTTACGTCATGGCTTACAGTTCGCAGCCATGATTGCCACGTGGTACATCGGCTTGTCGCGTGTGCAGGATCACATGCACCACTGGGGCGATGTGGCTGTCGGCTTCCTGATTGGTGCCGCGTTTGCTTGTCTTGTGGTGAGATATCCATTAGTTTTATTAAGATACAAACTTTTGCCCGCGTGGAGGTCGGAAATAAGCCCACGGTAACGCACTACCGGGTAATCCGTTCAGCTGTAGGAAAGGTCATTTGCAACCAAATTACCCCTCATGACCCCTATGCCAATGTTAACCATTTTTGAGTAATTTGACATTTTATATTTTAAATGTAGGTACCTATTAAATAAAAATATAAAAGATCAAATGACTCGACTTTTTTTGACATTTGCATAGGAGTCAAAAGAGGTAATTTGGTTCTAAATGACCTCTCCTACATCCCCTTAATGGATTGTCGAAATATAACCAATAACCCTGTATAGGTATATAAGCAGTTAGACGAGCTTCTCTACCTTTGAAAATACTATTAGAGCTCTGTTTTCTGATTACATAGTGGGCCAAACCTCCTATACATTATGTACATCAGCACATCCAGACTCCGTCATTGCCTTTGCTACACATAAAGCATTTTTGTATATTTACAGTTTATTTACGTCCTGAAGCCGAAGAAGTACAGCAATCTACCGATGACCTGGGAAGAGCCTCAAGTACCTACCAACAATCTTGGGCTCCCGAGAGCAGTGCTGGCGCGATGACCATCAACCACGACCATAGAGCTTTACTCTTAAAAAACGTTAAAATACACTGATCCCAAAATGTTTTGTTAAAAAAACTTTTTTTGATCAGTGTAATATTTATCGGTAATAACAACCCTATAAAACGTTTAGTTATGACATTAGAACAAACTCACTGGAAATGAAACATTATTACGCCTCCTTTGCATTGAAAAAAAAAAACAACCTCGTACTTTTCCATTCTGTATTCAAAGATTGCCCAAAATCCAAAATGGGCGATGTTCTTTATTTAAACCATATTATATTTCGTTGTGAGAAAGCTTGCTGTAATCTCGTCTATCCAATGTCATAGTTATTCAATTTAATGTAATAAAATTAAATAGTAGTTAGTAATTTTTTTATGAATTTTAGTTTGAAAGTAGGTAGATTAGCCGCCATCTCCACGGACTAGAGAATCGCGGCGATATAGTCACGCTGTACCGTCGAATTATCGCGAAATTGATGGCATTGCAAGACTATCGCCGCGATTTTCTCGGCCGTGGAGGTGGCGACTTAGTTGCCGGCCCAAAAACTAGTCCTATTAAGAATGAGTTGACAAAAAGACACTTAAAATTGCATTCTTTTACACAACAGTATTTGGCACAAAATGCCTAAAGTCTGCTGGAATGATTTATTAAAATTCCAATGTAATTAAAAGTTGCTTGCTATTAGAATTTTTACTTGTGCAACAGATCAATTTTTTAATTAATAAAAAGCATTTTTAATTTTCTGCTCATTTCCACATAGTTCGGTAATACTGTGCATTTACTTTATAATCGACGCATTTAAACGTTTCTACAAGGCGATAATATAGGTCAAAAGCACCACAAACACTAGTTTTCATACTATCAAACTGCTGTCAAGTGATTTAGCCCTGTTCGCGATTTTTTTACGCGATCTAAAAAGTCGCGAACGTCGCATTGGATTTTCAACTTAAGGTATTGAGCCGAGCATTGAGAATCCAACAGAGTGCATTTCAAGCACGTCAAACAAAGACATTGTTTGATTTTCAACCCTCGGCGCTAAGCAGTGCGTTGAAAACCCAGTGCTCGAAAATACATTATGTTAATTAACAAAAGGCGTTAACCCGCAATAGTATAGCGTTCATACACGCAAAAAAAATATCTAAAACAAAATGTTTTTTTTTTACTATTAAAATAGTCACAAAATATATTTAAGTAACTTTTGCCCGCGTGGATGTCGGAAAATATCACGGAAAACGTTCTACCGGAATTAAAAGTACCATATGTGTTAATCCAGGTTATAGACTTCGTTCCAATTTTAATCTAAATACCAATCTTCTCACATTTCTTCAAATTTAAGGAAAATCGTCATTTTTGTAGTTTAAACCATGAGGTTTAAACTACAAAAATGACGATTTTCCTTAAAAACTTTATTTGACTCCCTTAAGGGTCGAAATTCGAAAAATCCTTCTTTAGTTCTTGCCTACATTTTATAGGGAACCTGTGTCACTTATTATTTATTTAAATTGTTACTATTTATAAAAAGAAACACTCTGTACACGCGCTCTTGTCGCACTCTCCTTTCCACGTTGACAGTCAAGTTCGCGTGTACAGAGTGTTTCTTTGATGTATCAATTAAGGGGCTTTCGAGGGCTGAGCGTTTGTTTCACCAGTCAGTTAACATGAGTTTGACAGTCTGTTGCCTAACTTTGTGTTGTTTTTGTCAGTATTGTGAAATATAAACGAGCTAAATTAGTATTTAAGAAAAAAAATCCATGAGAATTGACTATATGACTTGACCTATGTAAACTAATTGCGTTATAAACAGGCCTAATAATTAATAAAAAGGTCTGTATTTTTGACTGAAATAACATTGAGTGAGAACTACGCATTACAATACAGGGAAATAATATAGGAAAACCCGGAAAACCTAACAGTTACAGTATAATATAATATAAAATATGTATTTTTTGGAGTCACAATGTAAAATGTACAATAATGTTAAGTTAGTTATTTATGTCGGTAGAAAATATATTTTTGAAGTTACCTATGTCAGAGATTTGTATTTTTTAATGTAAATGAGTTAAAATAAAATAAAGTTTTTATTACATTTTTTTTTTAAACACCCATTACCTATTAATAGGCTTTTATTTAATTGATCCACAAATAATTCCTATTCTGGCGTCCTAAAAATAGTAGGCGAGTGTAAAGCCTCTTGCAGACTGGCGCGACTCTAACAAATCAATTTCTCAGAAAATTTCACGGTAGAACAATGACCAGTGCCGCGCCGCGCCGCGCCAGTCTGCACGAGGCTTAAGACGTAGCTGTCACGCACACCAGCATAATAAAATTCGGATTGTTTGTTTTAGATCTATTACAGCGCGTCATTATAATATCTAGACATATCAATAGTCAAAGGATGTGAGCGGAATCGTGAGCAACAACTATAGTATTGATGTAGAGAAATCTTTAGATACCTCGATAAATGGTATTAAAAAAAAATTGTCTGACGTCTGCAAAACCGAAGCTTTTGTTATGATTTCATAATATCGAATGACGTATAGTATGTTTTATTTATAATTAACTTGAAAATATAACTTATTTTAGTAGGTAGGTACTATAATTTATGACGGAAATGATGCAATGTGACGAGTTCAATTATTGTTTTGATAAAACGAGAAAACAGCCGCTAACAGATGTAAGTAATGATAACATCTCGAAAAGGGTGACCATAAATTGCTTATTTTCGTATGTTCTACTTGCCTATTATGAGACCTCTTTCCGTTTTAAGGGTTCCGTACCAAAAATGAAAAAAAACGGAAACATTATAGGATCACTTCGGTGTCCATCCGTCCGTCTGTCTGTCACCCTTTTTCTAAGGAACGCCTGGAGGTATCAAATTGAAATTAATATCAAATATCTATCTATTAAATATATATCTATGGTCCCTCGGAGCACAAAAAAATCGAGTTTCTAAGTCAACGCAATAAAAAAATACGGCTATTATGTGACATTTTTAAACGCAAATAAATCAAAACCAGGATATTTCCCATTGATCTACAATCATGAAAAAAACAATTTTATTTATTTTACAAATAAATGAAATTGAAGTGTCTGTTTGTAATGACAAAATAAAAGCTTCTTTTTACTAAATTGATATTTAAGTTACTTCTAACATTTTTTTAATTTTAATCTTTCTGTCTGTTTGTTCCGGCTAATCTTCGAAACGGCTGGACCGATTTTGACGGGACTTTCACTGGCACATAGCTGGTGTTATAAGGAGCAGAAGAAATAAATAAAAGTATGTTATACCTTTATTTTATAAAAAAGAATTAAGTGTCATTGAAATATAGAGATAAACACGTTTTGTCCTACACAACACATGGTCACTAGTAGGTAGAAGAACTCGTGTTTTGTCACTAGTATTAAGAATTCCAAGCAACCCTTGATCTTCATCTTATCGCCCAAGTTATTTGTGACTTACTACTAATATACCTACGTACTTTGATCTAAGAGCAAGATTCACAGATTGCACTTTGATTTTACTATGCTAGGTGACGAAAATTATATTGTTTTGTTAAGACTACTAAGGGTACACATTTTTTTGTATATGAGTATTTTGCCTGCAAAAAAGCACTTGTTTTTTTTTGTTGAACAACGCAGTCACACAGTCGCGTTGTTTTTCTAAACTTCAAAACGGATTTTGATGCGGTTTTCACCATCATTTAGATATAATTTATTCCGGAAGGTTCACGTGTATTTATATTCATATGAAAGGAGACCATTCACGGTTCATACAATGTCCGGCCCAAAAGTCAAAGTGCCGGCCATCGAAAAAAAAGGTGTCAGCACTGTTGGGGAAGTCGGTCCGAGTATTTTTTACTATGGCACTAAGTCTCTACAATCATTCCTACAGCTCATTTTTTGGGTTGTAAAATCAGGTTATGGGCACGTGGGCGAATTCAATCCCGTCATATGAGAGCGAAAACTTATTGCGTATATGTTGGTTTTGACAGGACGTTGAATGGTCGGCATGCTGTCAGTCATTATTACTGCACTTGTAATATTGGCAAAAGGACGGTAGGGTGTTATTGACACGTAATGTGCATTGTTTGGTACAAACTTATGCAAGGCATGAGCCGCACGTAATCCCTCCGGCATTATTCTTAGAAGACATCTTGTATTATATTGTATTCGTCTGCATGGACCTTTATTGTATGATGCAAATATAATACAAAATATTTTTCGAAGCCTTTGTTTTTCATCCCAGCAAGCTCATATCACTTTTTCTCCAGCTGATGAAAAGAATTTTGTCAAATAACGTAACGTACCCATAACTTGATTTTTCAACCCAAAAAATCAGCTTTAGGAATGGCTGTAGAGACTTACTGCCGTAGTAAAAAATACTCGGACTGACTTCCCCAACAGCGGTAGCACGTTTTTTTTCGTTGGCCGGCACTTTGGTTTTTGGGCCGGAAATGAATGTTACATTATGTATAATAAAAAAATCACGATGTATTGACCAGTAATAAAACCGTGAGAAGAAGGGGCGGGTCGGTAGTATTCATATATAAGTGAATTCCAGCAAGCATTTTGTAATTTTATACTAATTAAGCTCACATTCGTATGAGACGCTTAATTTACTTGGCAAAGTGCGGTTTGTGAATGCTGCCCTTACTATGTACGTAGTTTGATCTAAGTTCATAATACAACCAAAGTATAATAAGTAAACTTAGATTGATCTAGATGTGGTCAAAGTCTGACATTCATTAGTAATATTGTTGTTTTTGTTTTCAGTGTTGTAATCACTAATCAATGTTAGATTAAACTATATTAATACTAGCTGCGCCCCGCGGCTTCACCCGCATAAGTGTTGAAGTTGAGATAAAAGGTATCCTACGTCCTTCTCCAGGTTATGGTCCCGTGTGCCAAATCCGTTCAGACATTTTAGCGTGAAAGTAACAAATAAACAAACTTATTTTCGCATTTATAATATTAGTTAGGATAATGCTTGCATTATAGGAGTTTATATAAAAACGTTGCTTAAAGGTGAGTAATGATTACCGACTGTTTAACCATACATTTTTGACTTTTGACGTCACTTAACTTTATGGAACGTTTATAAATAAACCCCATAATGTGGGGGCTTGTGGCTAAGTAATAATAGTCGCACGGGTCGATCGATTAGGTTAAGATGATTTGTCCGTGGTTGGTCCGTGGACGGGTGACCATGTTTACATACCAAGACTCCTCCGTGCCTGGGCAAGCACGTCATTCGTGGACCTTTGACAGTCGTTACGGGTCGTCCGGTCGTCCGTCAGAAGCTCGAAATTCTAACAACCAGTCTTACCAAGGTGTTACCAGACATGCAGGCGTTGATTTGATCAATGCAACTTCATCTCTTGTTTCTATGTATGTAGCTAAGTTCAGTTTTTATTATAATTCTTAAGTAAATTGCAACAGCCTGCACTTTACCCAAACCTACCTACAGGTGAATATTTTAGTTACGAAAAAATTTAATTACGTATTTTAGATTATGTTTATATTAGATAGTGTAATTAATTTGTTAAGTTATTTCTAACGCAGATAAAAAACTGAGAATCACGCAAAAACTATCAAGCATATTTTTCTGAAACCTTCACTATTTTAAAGATAGTTTTATTATTTATCTTTTAAAACACCTACGTGATTTTGGGAAATAAAAGACAAATAAAATAACAATACGTGTTTTAATTAAAATACCTTTTTCTTTTGTATGTATAATAAATTAATAATGCGTCTAATTTTGGACAGTGCTCCTTGATGGGCGAGTCTTGTTACTATAGTGCCCGCGGAACTAGTTGGCCGCGGAACTAGGTGAGGGAGGAGGTGTGGGGGCGGGTTGGCGATTTGAGTAATGACAACAAAGCGCCCCGCCTCTCCGTCCCACCGCTCACATACCTAAGGCGCGGCCAACTAGTTCCGTGCGCACTATAGCTGGAAGTACGATGCGTTGCGTGTCCTCAGCACAGAACACACCAGCTAACACCTAGTACACCAAGGCCATTGGTATTCAACGTATTTTTTTCTTAATTTTTCCTGTTTTCAAGCACTGTAATGTATTATAGGTAGGTACCAATCTTACCAGTAATTAGCATCTAAGGTCATTTTATGACCCAGAAAAACACAGAAAGGTCATAGAAAGGGTCACAGAAAGTCAACAGCATCAATGACTACACGATTATGATCGCTTGTTGCAAACAAATGCGAAATGGTAATTGGTTGTAATTAATAGAATAATTTATCAACAATATTATATCTTAACTACTTGTAAGACATGTAGTTATAAACAACGGCACAATTACCTACTAATTATTTATAATGTAATTAGTAATACTAATAATATGAAAGGTTTTTATTAATATTAAGTTCGCTTATATTCTCCAAATGGGGTTACCATTTGGAGAATATAGCAGCAGAAGTGAGCAAAAACCCACATTTCGCCAAGGAGTCTATATTGGCATCAACCGGACTCGTATGCACACTTCAAATTCAATTATTTACCTACATAGTTAAAAGAGAGAAAAGCATGCTATGTAAATAACAGCGACAGGAAGGTATTATAACATCATCAACATACAATAAGTGGACAAAATACGTATTATTGAAGATAACTCAAAAACTACACAAGCAAAGTTAATAAAAATTATATGGGACCACCGCGCAAGTTTTCTTTACCATATGAAAAATAATTTTCAAAACCGGTCCACAATTGACGAAAATATCGATGAACATACACAAAAATATATACTGACGAATTGAGAACCTCCTCCTTTTTCAAGAATTCGGTTAAAAATAAACATGTATCGTCAGCGGCGTTCAAATATTCTAATATTACTCCTGCTACTACTTGCTTCTGCAATTTGGAAAACCAAGTAACACTGACTGCCCCCCGAGTCGAACCCAAGACCCGCTCAGCAGTCACCTGCGACCACTAGACTAACGTGGCATTCAATTGTATAGATAGTATAAGATGTTTGTAATGTAAGTAGGTATTTAAGTTGAACAGCGTATTGGGTATGAGAGGAGCTCGTGGCTTAGTAATAACAGCCATACGAGTCGATCCATCAGGTTAAGCTACGCTTGCCGGGGAGAGTCCTCCGTGCCTCGGAAAGTACGAAAGTCTGACAACCAGTCTTACCAAGGGGTATAAGTATTACCCAGTAACTAGGTTGTGGAGGTCAGATAGGCAGTCGCTCCATGTAAAATACTGGTATTCAGCTGCATCCGGTTAGACTGGAAGTCGACCCCAACATAGTAGGGAAAAGGTTATGCAGATTTTGAATGTATTCAGTGTGAATGAAACTATGTATAATACCTATATACCTAAAACAATATTTTCATTGAATCATTGCGCATGCGATAGTAAGGGTAAGCTTACGTCACAATTTTGTAGTAACGCGTATGGACAAAAATAGCATGTTTTTTATTTACAGATTAATGATGATCAGATTTATCTTTTGAATGGTTGTTATTCTTCTTGGTTTTACGCTCCGAATTGTTTTAGCCCACTCTAGATTATATCCTATTTATAAGTGGTTTATTGGTGATTCGACCGAATTTACTCGCCCGAAACGGGCGGTTCGACACTTTTAAATAAATTAACTTCGGGAGAATCGCCTCAAAAAAAATTATACTATTTAAAGTGTCGATTCGCCCATTTCGGGTGACTAAATTCGGAAATCGGATACGGAATCAAAGTAAGTGATTACATTGATTAGCTTCATAGTGATTCAACTGCAATTGGGTGCTTTTATCATTATCTAACCGATAAAAGAATTATTTAATATAAAAAAATAATAATAATATAATCAGTTTTTTCAATTGGCAAGTAGTTTTATGATTTTTTCATTCTATATTAATAAGATTTATTTATACTTATTATTATAATAAAGTAACTAACAAACTATTAGAGTAAGAATAAAATAACCTAACCAATATGGCGTCGACAAATTCCTCCGCATCGATGTCGACTGGCTATGTACCCCAAGACGCCGATTCTATATAATATATTTTTCTATATAATAATATTCTTTATCTAACCGATTAGATACTTATTTATTCTTATAATGACACTTAATAATAGGCCACTATGTCGTATAGTGAAAGGACATGCGACACGATCAACAATGGCGCTTGCAGCCATTAGACAAAGGAGGTAATTAATCAACAGCTTAGATTTATTCAAAGCATTTATTTCAATTAAACCAATTACAGGCACTTTTGAATTGTCAAGGAGTCAGTCAGTCAGAAAATATGAAGCTAGATGCCCATTCCAAAGCGTAGTAGGTACCTATGGAGAAGAACGGGCAAGAAACTCCACGGACACTCTTTTAAATCAAATAAATTGTTACAAAAATTGGTTACATCATTCATGTTGAAATTACTTATACATGTGAGAACAATGTAGAAAGACTTGCATAAAAAAAGCGTCCGTACATAAAAATAAAAACAATTCAAAAATTACAAATAAGCCATGGCAGCTAAGAGATGACCAGCCCCAACTGACGGCGCCCGTTCACGAACATGACGCATGGATTAGCACCATTCAGCTCAACCATTTTGAAGGGAGCTAAATGATCCAACACACACGCCACCATCAGCGAGACATCTGAGTGAGCATGACATACTCACAGCCGCCAGGGCACATTCAAGTCAATGAAAGACATAATATTACCCGGTAAATGGTAGCTCAATAGTACATAGTACTCACATATGTGCTATGCAATTATATAATGCAAAAGAAATTGAGTCTATACAATGCAAAGATGTTCTTACAATCTTCAGCAGCTCCAACAGACTTTTCGAATGTTAATCAATTAGTTGTGGTTGTGGAGCAGGACCAGCATTGGCCCAAGCATTTTTATCAGTGATATAATCCCCTAACTTATAATATGCCTGCCTGCATAGTGTGCGTTTTATACATGTTTTGAATCTCGTCTCATTCAGTTGAAGTATGTGGGGAGGAATTTTATTATAACATTTTAAACAGTACCCCATGAAAGATGAGTCTACTTTAGCCAGTCTGAAACCTGGTTGAACTAATAGGTCCCTATTTCTTGTACTATAATTATGTCTATCACCTCTTTTACTAAAAAGATGTAAATTTTTTCTTACATACATGATGTTTTCATAGATATATTGACAAGGTACCGTCATGATGTTAATATCTTTAAACAGTTCCCTTAGAGAATCACGCCTGCGGAGATGATATATGGCTCTGATCGCTCTTTTCTGCAGAATAAAAATAGACTCGATGTCTGCAGCCCGTCCCCACAGTAAAATACCGTAAGACATGATACTATGAAAGTAACTAAAATATACCAGTCTCGCGGTATCTACATCAGTAAATTGACGGATTTTTCTGACAGCATATGCTGCTGAACTTAGCCGTCCTGCAAGAGATGTTAAATGAGGACCCCATTGTAGCCTTGAGTCGAGCGTGATCCCCAGGAAAACGGTTTTATCGACGAATTCTAGTTTCTCTTGATTCAATACTATCTCACAATCATTACTTTTTACATTTGGTAAAGAAAATTTTATGCACTTAGTTTTTTTCCCATTTAATACTAAATTATTAGCAGTGAACCAATTTTGGACCTGCAGTAGGGCGTTATTCACGTCGTCAAAATTTGTAGCACGTCTATCTACCTTAAATATTAATGAAGTATCGTCAGCAAATAACACCATTTGTGGTTGATTTTTTAATAAATGGAGTAGATCATTAATATACACTAAAAAGAGGAAAGGACCCAATATCGAGCCTTGTGGTACACCCATTTTTACTTTTAAACCTAGTGAATTTATACCGTTTATTTGAACTTGCTGTTGTCTATCATTTAAATAAGATTTTACTAAACTGAGCGCAAGTTTTCCAAGTCCGTAATGCTCTAGTTTCAAGAGTAAGGTTTCGTGATCGACGCAATCAAATGCCTTGGAGAGGTCACAAAAGATTCCTATGGCGTCTTGGGCCTCTTCCCACGCGTTAAAAATGTGTCTTAATAAGGTAACACCAGCGTCGGTAGTACAACGTCCTTTGGTGAAACCATACTGTTGATCGTGCAGTATTTTATTTGTGTTAAAATGATTGAGCATTTGATTTAGCATTACCTTTTCAAACACCTTACTGAAAGCTGGCAACACGGATACGGGTCTATAATTATTGGTGTCTTTACTGTCCCCGGATTTGAAAAGTGGTATAACCTTACTGTATTTCATTAAATCCGGGAAG
Source organism: Eupsilia transversa (assembly GCA_914767815.1). Taxonomy (NCBI): domain Eukaryota; kingdom Metazoa; phylum Arthropoda; class Insecta; order Lepidoptera; family Noctuidae; genus Eupsilia; species Eupsilia transversa. The sequence continues at coordinate 3,415,365 of OU611889.1, forward strand.
ACTCCTTGATCCACACATAAATTAAATATTAAGGCTAAGTAAGGCGCTATGGTCTCAATTATGGAGGTACAGACTTTAATGGACATTCCCCAAAGATCTTCGGTCAATTTTATTTTGATTTGCTTAAAAGCTTTTATTACCGTTAAGGGGTTAATATGCTTAAATTTAAATACAATCGGGCAGGCTGAAACGTTCTTCTTTACCAAATCAAAAGAAAGCGAGGGCGAGGAATTTAAGGTTTCAGTCGTTTTAAGTGGGATACTGGTAAAGAAATTTACAAATTCTTGAGCAACTTCTTTGTTAGTACTTATGAGGCCACGTGAAGTCTCTAGTGTGAAATCATTATTATGTCTTTTATTCCTGTTTGTTTCGTCATTGATAATATTCCAAACCGTCTTTATTTTATTATCAGCTGATTTGATCTTGTTGCTAATGTACAAGGCTTTAGCTAACTTGCAGGTATTTTTAAAAATTTTAGAGTAAGTAGCAACGTATGTATTAAAAGTTTCGGTGTTAATATAAGGCTTAAGGCCATACAGCTCAAACAATTTTTCCCTACTTTTCCTAATACCTTTAGTAGCCCAGTCACTGAACAAAAATTTTGGGCAAATAGTTTTTGTCTTCTTTTTTAAAGTATTATCGAACTCAGTGCGCACTACCGAAAAGAATTCCTCATATAATTCATTTACATTGTTTAAAATATTGCCAGGTAAACTTAATTGACTAATTAAGTTATTATTAAATCTACTTAAATTGCTGGGTGTTATTTGTCTAGATAGTATTAATTTTAATAAACAATTCCGTACAATAACTTGCATCATCTAATACTCCCCTCGGCCACATCTCTCTACCTACCCAGTGGGGCCATCCCGATAACCGTGAAGATAGATAAGTGACAACGCTGTCTCACAAACAAGTCGTGATGGGTGCTAGGGTTACCATTTGTTATAAATATGAAAAGCTCCATTATGAACCCGGTTATTATTAAGCAAAAAACCGGCAAGTTTTTTTCGTTTTCTACTGGCGACTACTTTGACACTTGCCATTCAGCGTACAGCCGGTTTTGCCGTAATTTAAGCGCAAAGTATGTTTTTATTAATGTTTTTTTATTGCCAATTAACGCAGCATTGAAACTCAAGAAGTTCACTCGAATTGAAGGACGGTAGGTCAAAAAGTCGCATTTTTCCGAACGGTTAGCAACCCTAGTTGGGTGACATAAATATAGCCCTGTTATCACATTACATGCGTCATCAGTGGCGAGCCGCGATGTGATTGAAGCGTGGGGTGGGCGTGGCACGAAGCTGGTGAGGTAGATTTAACAGTTGATGGGTCTAAGAAATAATAAATGAAGTTGAATTAACTACATTTGAGAATGCACAGAAGAGAAACAGAGTGGTGGACATAGTACTCAGATTAGTAACCAGCCGATCTATACTGGTAAAATATTCCCGATAACACTTAGGTGAAGTGAGCTGTTCCACCTGCTGAAAATCTCTCATCTGGACATGAGTTGCCTTAGCTCACCTGGAAGTCTTTAAATAAACTTCGGACCTGGGTAAATAGGTCGAAGCTAGAAATAAATAAGCTAGGAAAACCTGCTTAGGTGGAGATTCACAGATGACTACGATATCATCATTCTGCCTTGCCTTTACCCAATCATGTTGGGGTCGACTTCCAGTCTAACCGGATGCAGCTGAATACCAGTATTTTACATGGAGCGACTGCCTATCTGACCTCCACAACCCAGTAACTGGGTAATACGATCCCCCTTGGTAAGACTGGTTGTCAGACTTTCGGGCTTCTGACGACTCGTAACGACTGTCAAAGATCCACGAATGACAGCCGGGACCAACGGCTTAACGTGCTTTCCGAAGCACGGAGGAGTCTCGGTATGTAAAGATGGTCACCCATCCACGGACCAACCCTGGCAAGCGCAGCTTAACCAGATGGATCGACCCGTGCGGCTGATATTACCAAGCCACGAGCTCCTCACAGATGACTACGACATGGAGTGTTAATGTGGTGCTGTCCCATGCCTTGGTTTTCCTGGAAGTCGTTAAATAGCCTTCGGACCTAGGTATATAGCTAGGAAAACCTGCTCAGCTGGAGATTCACAGATGACTCCGCTCTGGAGCGTAAATGTGGTGCTGTCCACAAACGATGTGGCACTTTATATCGTGTCCAGCGTGTCCCACGATGAGTTTAGACTAATATTGACTATAAGTCCAAGTTTCTTCCAGTAATGTTCAAGATTAACTCAGAAAGTACATAAATGAATAGAAAAAGTCACATTGTTACCTGCACAGATTTGATCCCACAACCTCGCATATGAGAGGTGAGGCTAGGCCCAGTAGCCTTTAATTTGGCAGTGTAGTAACCCCATCACAATTTCACATTACCTACCTTTAATCAAAATTATATTGTGTTTTTAAATCGTATCTCTCGAAGCTGCGAAAACTAGTTCATCGTTAAAACTAAAAATAAGAAGATAGTCTATCTTGTTATTTTTAGTTTTAATAGACAGATAACAAGTCTTTATTTTTAATAATTTTATTATGTGTTTTTCTAAACTATCTAATCTTTTTACAAAATACATAAATTTGCTAATTTTCAATTATGAGTTAAGTAATAATAAAGGAAATAGTGAGACAGGACTATTGTAGCCAATAAGCCTGATATAGTGGTGGTGGATCGAATAGAGCGGCGCACAATGATTATTGACATAACGGTTGGCTTGCGAGGTTGTCGACATGCGGGATGTGGACTCAGCGGTCATTGTGCCAATAGTCGTGACAGCCAATGTCCTAATAGCCAAGAGCCTCGACCAACACCTGAGGAGGCTCTCGCTGGGCAGCTGGATCAAGGGCTTGATTCAGAAAGCGGTACTTCTGGACACGGGTCGCATTGTCAGGAGGTTCCTCTCTCTGGACCACCGGTAGCTTGGACCCTGTTCCCGATACCGGTGGGCTACTATTTTTAATAGTTTTTTTAATGCTTGTTTTTATGAAAATATTTAAAAATGTAAATAATAAGTTTAAAAAATGAAATAAAGGAAATAGTGATAAACATTTGAACTCAAGAAACTCTGAAATACACGAATACCTAGAAAAGCCAATCATAACCGAAGAATTAAAAAACTTCAGCAAAATTAAGTACAAAGAAAGCTAAAGATCTACTTCAAGACAGAGACCACATGAAATGCCTTAAAAGATGGCACATACTGGAACTCGACCAAAGGAACTGAAGTGTTCCCCGCAAGATGGTGATATTCACTAGAATGGCAATCAAACAAATTCCACCCCAGACCCATCTAACTTTGAGGAACCCTTCCTCAGGAGCTCCCGGAGGAGCTCGTGGCTAAGTAATAACAGCCGCACGGGTCGATCCATCAGGTTAAGCTACGCTTGCCGGCGTTGGTTCGTGGAGGGGTGACCATCTTTACATATCGAGACTCCTCCGTGCCTCAGAAAGTACGTTCTCCGTTGGTCCCGGCTGTCATTCGTGCATCTTTGTCAGTCGTTACGTGTCGTCAGAAGCCCGATAGTCTGACAATCCCTTACCAAGGGGTATCGTATTAACCAGTTACTAGGTTGTGAAGGTCAGATAGGCAGTCGCTCCATGTAAAATACTCGTAATCAGCTGCATCCGGTTAGACTGGAAGCCGACCCCAACATAGTTGGGAAAAGGCTAGTCAGATTGATTTTGACCACATCTAATTATGGCTGAACAGCCGATTGTAGAAAACGGAGAAAAGATAAAAAAACACATTTGAACACGTTCTTTTCCGCACTTGCCTTGAGGTGGGAATTTCCTTATTTTGTACCACATAATTATATACCCCACTTGACTGCAAATTTTCCTCAATCACAGTGGCATATGGAATGTTGAATCAGAATAAATTGAAGGAAGCTCAATCAATACCTATCCATCGCCAACATTCCATCAATTTAAGGCAAACATTTTGTCAGCTTTGTAAATTAAATTAAATACATTTTAAAGTCACTATGTTCGTAACATAAAGATGGTGCCATTTCCCATTTATCTATGGAGAATACTGCCTTGATTTATTTCTTTGAATATTGACCAGGCGGACCATACGGTTCTACATCTAAAGAAAATCAAGATTCCAAGATGTTAGAAAAATCTCTGCGAAAAGCATGTTTGTGTTCTTACATGCAAAGATGGGGCAGAGATGTAGAAACTTAGTACACCCACATTTCACCAGTTATGTTTAAGTCCCATGTAACAGGGGGCGGGCCTATTGCCATCAACCGGGCACAAATTCAGACTCCGGGCTGACTGAGAAATTCCAGATAGAAAAGCCCAATAACACTCTGCCCGAACTCCGATTCTCAAGTCAAGTGTAAACCATTTATTTAATTAAACTTTTTGCACTCAAAAAAAGGCACAAAGCCGGATTTAATGCCTTAGGCATTCTCTACCAGTCAACCAAGGGTGATGAAGAGATTAGATGGCAGGTGCTCTGTTTGAGAGGAACAAAGAGAAAAAACATATAAAACATCATAATACATTTTATTTACTATAATATATACTTATATTAAACACACACATACGAAATCAAGAGAATGAGGTGTTGAGATAACTCTACTCTGTTTTCAAAATAACTCTGCAATTTCCGCTTAAATGCATACCGTCTGCTAACCAAAGAAGAATGGACTGAATATGAAAGGAAGAATGAATAAAGTCAGAAGTATGAGAAGGACAGAGTAGGAGAAGATTGTTAGAAGAACGCAGATTCTTAATGTGTGTGTGTGTTGGAAGTGAGACACAAGATATGAAGACGGAGAGGGAGTGTTGAGATTTGTTAGTAACTAATTACTGATCATTTATAAAGTCCAATGTTCAAAGTTTTTATTAATGCGACTTTTGGTGATAGAACTGAACGAATAAACACTCATATATTTGCGTCCCACATCTGTTGGACATTGTCTAAGCTGTTATCACCACGCTTAAACATGATGATACTGATCATGACACACCTCTTTTTATTATTAATCTTAATGATACAATGTAAAAAACAAAATAATTATATTCTTTAATGTAGTTATTTTGTTCTGGGCCTTTGACCTACGTCCCTGTCGTTACTAGGAAATAAGTAGGCCAGTTCCGCCGCAGGTCTCGCCAAGGGGTATCGTAACCCAGTTGCTGGGTTCAGATAGGGAGTAAGGTCAGATATGCAGTCACTTAGGCCCGTATTACAGAACCTCACTCAAAACTCAAGCATTACTTAAAACTCGTTTACAGCCTTTTGATTGGTTGAAACTAGTTTTAAGTAATGCTTGAGTCTTGATTGAGCTTCTGTAATACGGACCTTAGTCTTAAATACTGACCCCTTTTTCCGTGAGGCACACTCCCCTGCTAATTTCTTACATCATACTTTACACTTTTTATTTTTTATCTGCTGTATGTTATTTTATGTGCCTTTTAGTCTGTGTTAAATAAATGTATTTTCTTTCTTTCTTTCTTTAAAATACTGGTAAGCATCCGGTTATACTGGAAGCCAACCTCAACATAGTTGGGAAAAGGCTAGATGATGATGTCATTGGTCATCGGTTTACCGATGGTGACAGTTCATTTTCACAACCTTCCTTGCCAGCACGCGTAGCCATACTACCATAGAAACGGGTTTTGTCGACGGAAGAATAGACAAAATTACAGATAAACAATCACAATCTGTCATGTTGTCTATTCTGCTGTACAAAAACCCGTTTCTATGGTGGGCCCGTGCTGTACGTTTGCTGGACATAACCTTCTCTAATCGCATATCAGCGTCCACTTTCATCCCGTTGCTACTGCTGCTGTTGCTACCAGCCACCCTGCCAGGATCGTCACTCCACCTAGCCTGAGGGCGTCCGACCCTAAGTATTCCGATACTTCCATTACTTCCATTAGAATAAATCAGGCAAAGATCGTATGGAAACTGTTCTACGTATGTAAAACTTCTGCAAACGCCCAAAGGGTGAAAAACATTCTGGCGAGCGAAAGTCACAGGTTTGGATTCTATTGCACAAATTAATAATGTTGCAAGTAAACTATTCTAATTAAAATAAATCGTAGCAGTGGAAGTAATTAATTAATAATGTTATTTCGATAGTGTGGTTTAATTTATTTCCCTTACACAATTATTATTATGATTATGATACTTGACCCCCCGGGACGTTTCTTTCCATTCATTCACATTTATGTCACTAAGATAAGCCGTAGTTACATGCGCGAACAAACAATGAAGGCTCCCGCAGACAGGCGCGGCGCGACACGACTCTGGTGGAACAATTTCTATGAAACATTCACAGAAATTGTTCTACAGACGTCGCGTCGCGCCAGTCTGCACGAGGCTTAATACTTAACGACATATTGTTTATAATATATATAGACGGCTATTTTTAGAATAGTAGGGTCGTGGCTCTGCCATTAAGGAAAGTTCTGTTATTAATTAACTGTTACCTACATATTAGCATATAGATCTGCTTTTATATTTTGTGAATGTGAGAACGTTGTAGGCTTAATAGACTGTAGATTTGTAGACCATTTTCTATTTTGTTAAGTGCCAGGTACTTGTTGACAGGCATGGTTTTTTTGGGTGGGTAAATCATCAAATTACTTCCCCCGCTCTGGGCGGAGCGGAAAGGCGTGTCAGACTCTTACTGACTAAAACCCACCCGTGTTCTTTCAGTTGCCTGTGTTGCTAGGGGCCGCGGGGCCGCTTATAATATTTAATTTGTCTGTCTCTGATGTCTTGTTTATTTTTACTTTTTTGTAGTAGTTGGGTTTTAGTTTTTACTACTTTCAATTCCAATTACCTATGTCCAGCATTGAACCTCTTACGGCTGAATAGTGATGAGGATGATTATCCAATTTTTAGTACGGTACCTACTAAACTTCGGACACAATCATATATAACAGACCAACTACTAATTATAACTCTCATTAGTAAATCATAATTCGTAATTAGATAAGAAAACCAAGCAGTTTTTTATTAACATTATTACATCTATTAAATTAAATTAAAGTTTATGTGGGACAATAATAATATAACATCTGGTTACCTAGTGGCGTAAGGGTAAGATTACGTATTAAAAAGATAATTATTTACGAGTACCTACCGTTCTTTATAAGTTTGTGTATTTAGTATTAAGATTATCAGGTATTTCTCATGTTATGTGAATTGTATTCTCTTTGAGAAATAAATGTCTTAAATTGTATAATAATTATCACGTTTAACCTTATTTAAAATCTTTATTGTGTTTACAAGCCGTGTGCACGTTGTCGTGTCAAATTCAGAACTACCTAAGAGTAATTATTTATTTATACAGGCTGACTTTGAAAACATGCAACAAAATTTAAGGGGGTGTTCTACCCATCAATATGAACAACTTTTACTATGGGACCAAATAAGAATTCGCAAGAAAAAAAATCGACCTTTCTGAATAAAGGTATACCCGATTGGACCATTTTGTATAAGAAAATCGTTTTTTTTTTTTTGCGAATTCTTATTTGGTCCCATAGTAAAAGTTGTTCATATTGATACGTAGAACACCCCCTTAAATTTTGTCGCATGTTTTCAAAGTCAGCCTGTATTCATAGATTCCTACGTAGTCTGAGGGTAGGATATAAGAACTTCCTGCCCGGACCACCTCTTAGTAAAATTGCACTCCTGTGATAGTAATAAACCAACAAGATGTACCTGCCCAAGCCTTGAGCAAGTCAAACACATCAAATATCTCGGCGTTGAAATAGACGAACACCTTAGCTGGTCAAAACAAATAGAGCATGTAAGTGGTCGGGTTAGAAAGCTCACACACATTTTCAGAAAAATGGGCCGGATTGCTGGCGACACTGTTTTGAAAATGCTTTATCACACACTGTGCCAATCTGTTCTCAACTACTGCATCATAACATGGGGTGTAGCACATAAGACGCATCTAATGAGAGTGGAGCGCGCTCAACGGGCTCTTCTTAAGGTAACTTACAAGAAACCAATGCGCTTCTCGACTGACACACTGTACCAAGAGACTGGTGTTCTACGTGTACGCCAATTATATATTATGGCAGTGGCACTTAGGTACCACAAAATTGCCCATAGCGCGTTAACATTCACGAACGTGCGCTCTCTTAGAAATGCAAATAAGCCCAAATGGCATAAACCTAAATGTAGACTCTTTTTTGGCAACAGATGTTTTCTTTATAAGGGACCTTTTATTTACAGTAAGCTTAATAATGAACTGAATATACTGACCATGACTAGAAATAAATGTAAAAATCACCTTCGAATTTTCTGGCTGGACTGGACTAGGAAAGCACGGAGAAATTCCTTAACTCATGAACACAACACACACATTCATCACACTAATACATAAAGGTCGATTTGGATCAAGTGAGCCACTGCTGCACTGCTTATTCTGCTCCCACTGTTCCGGTGTCGCTATGTCTAAACGGAGTGGAACTATTCTTTCGTTGGTCTATCCATATTTTACAGAAATGTTGGAGATGTTAGGAAGGGAATCACTCTTCCCCTTGCCCTGGTTCTGCCTTCGTTTGGTCCAAACCTCCCTTAACTCACTCACTCATCACACTCCTACACCACACTCCCACACCACACACGTTTACACAAGTTTATTTATTATTACTAGCTGCTGCCCGCGGCTTCGCCCGCGTGAGTGTCGGAAATTACCCCATACATCCCCATGGGTTTTAAGTATAAATATTGAGTTTCGAGTTAATCGGACAGCGCGTTAAAATTCTTCCATACAAACATTGACACCCCCAACCTTTTAGGGGGTAGTTTAGAAAAAACTACAAACTTTATAATTTATTTAGATAACTATTCGTGCGAAGTTTCATGTTTATTACCTCAAGGAATAAGATTTTTCATACAAACTTTCATCCCTTATTTTACCCCCTTAGGGGTTGAATTTCAAAAAATCCTGATACACGTTATTCTTAATTTTTGGGTTTAAGTATAAATATTGAGTTTCGAGTTAATCGGACAGCGCGTTAAAATTCTTCCATACAAACTTTGACACCCCCCAACCGTATGATAGGGTACTTTTCTGGGATAAAAAGTACCCAGTGTGGTGCCCAGGATATTAAAGAATAATTATACCAAGTTTCATCGTAATCGAACCGGTAGTTTTTGCGTGATGCCTGAACAAACAGACAGACAGACAGACAGACAGACAGACAGACAGACAAAAAATTTTTTAATCAAATTTTTGGGTTCGGTGTCGGTCTAGTAACACCCCCTGCCATTTATTTTTTTGATATCTTCAATGTACAGAATTTTCACTTCTACAGATTTATTATAAGTATAGATATAGATAAGATGTTTTAGTTTATTTAATTCTCACAAATCTTACCGACCGACGTTGCATATGTGCCCGCCTAACGTACCTACTATGTATTGTATGCTATAATAGTTGTAAGACGAAGGAGACTAGTCTCCACGACACAGGGTATCCTAGTGTGGAGGCGAGCTCTTTTCTATCACTAGCTCACGAGCTACCCATCTCTATTAGTCAGAAAGAGTCTGTTGTACCTCTATTAGTACACCCACATTTCAACTGTTATATTTAAGTCCCATATAAATAGGGGGTGTGCCTGTTGCCATCACCGGGTACACATCCAGGTTCCGGGCAGCTACTGAGAAATTCCTAGTGGAATAACCCAATAACACATGTACTAAATCGATTTGATTATGCAATGGTTGGATTAATAATACATTATGTCACACTTGAACAACGAAAACCACCCTTATACCCCTAGCACGAAACGAAGGCGATATCAAGGTTTTATTTTTAACAGCCTATGCTACCTAAAACTGCTTAACAAGATCCGCCGTTATATGGAAACTACTGCAGCATTAATTTTGAAATAAATATATGTTAAAGTTGAGGATTAATGTTAAGGACTATGTTAGCCGAAAACACGATTTCATAAAATTTTCTCGATAGAAAAAAAAAACCAAAGTTACCTTTAAACTGAATAATAAACCGCTGCTATTAAAAAGATACTTCAAATTAGATCATGAAACTTTGCATACTAACTGAACTATAAAGCAGCGACTAAGTTTCTTTTTTTTTAAATACTTTCGCCGTAAAAAGCAATTACCTAAACTATTGCCGGTTTGGAGCCACCTCCGTCTCGTTCGCATTCAGTCCGCGAGTAGTATGGTGCGAGCGAGATAAAAACCTGAGGTTTTGTGGACTCTTAAAATGGACGTGCTGGTTGACTGTACTTAGATTCGCGTCAATACTCCATATAATATTTTAGATTAGATATAAATTCTATCACAGGTACTCCAGATTAGATGACATGCAATTGAATTTATAACATCATAACAATCATGAAAGGATTATATTATAATTATACGATTGTAGATCATTCTAAAGTTCCATCTTAACATCTGAAACAGATAACCTTCATGGATTACTTCATAATCTCTATGTAATAATCTCTATGTAACAGATTATAGTACATACAACAAGTCGTGTGCCCAAAACGGTATCCCCTCGAAAAACACCGCGAACTTCCATACAAACTTTTATCCCCACCTTGTTTACTATTTAAATCCTTCAGGGCGTTTGTGCACTACACGGAATTTTACCTTCCGGATGTAAAATATCATTCCTATATTTCCGTATCACGAGATATTTACTCGAAAATCGGACTGCGCCGGACCGTAAAATTCCTTGTAGTGCCCAAACGCCCTTAGAGCTCTTTAAAAAAATGGTAATATCATTGACATTAGGGGATGTTTTTTTTTTAATCCTTCCTGTGTGCTCACTTTCGTAATATAAGGAACTCTTGAGAAATTTTTTATGTTTCTTCTGTTCGTTGTTGAATGAATGAATTTGAGATTTTTATGAAGTAGATTCTGAACCCTGCAAACGCAAACTGCAGCGGCATCTAAGGTAGCACTTCCATAGATTTCTATAGAAACCATTCGTGTCGCTGCGGTCTGTCATTGGGCGGCGTTGTTGATGAGGTTTGCGGTTACATATAGGCAAGAAACCGATGGTTGACGATATGTTAGAATGTTGTACCGTGCTAGCATATTATAGGCCTACTGGCTTATAATATCAGTGCCTTATTTAGGGACTACTCACACCTATTCTGCTCTATTCAGCGTTTTCCTATAGAAATCGCGCGAAACGCGTACGCGTCTCATACAAAATCGTAGTTTTCTATGGGCAAACGATGAATAGAGCTGAATAAGTGTGAGTAGTCCCTTAAACTGGCTTGGTTGATTACAGATGATTAATTCCAAGGTTACTTAGCAATGTTTTCCTTTATCGTATTTGCAGGTATTGGCAAGCGACACAAATCGCATAAATAAATACTTTTTGTTTCCGGGACACTACCTACATACTTTTTTATAGTTGAAAAATACTATTTTTTTCTTTTTTGCTGTCAATTTTACGGACTGTCATCGTCGATGATAAAAACCAGTGGATAAAACATAAAACTGTTCAGAAAATTAATGTAATATTTTCTAAATTTTAATAATGTTTTTATTTAGTTTTTTATAACCTTACTGCCAATTTTTCCCGCTAGAGGGACCCCTGCACTACAACGTAAACAGAACAGCCCCTATCAACCTGTGACTTTTAGGACCCATCTGTCAATCTGTGAGTGATCTGTGGTTAGGTCACTTGGATTACTACGTAGTCTGTGCTAATGATATTTTAGGATATTTTACTCATAAAAACATGCGAAAGTGAGAGAGTCTCCCGTGTTTTTACAATTTGTGAGCCGTTCGTTCGTCAGGAAAAATCAGTAAAGAATGCATCTGTGTACCTGTCAGGGTTGTGCCACGAACGAAGAACGAAGGCGTTCAGTCATGATTCATTCCCTAAACCAGAAAAACTTATTTATTTATTATATACTTACATACATACGCTACCATTACAGTGTCCCAATTCCGTCCTTTTCCTTGGGTGCATTAGCATAGTGCATACAGGGATAATCGTCGGTTGGTGCCTCAACACCTAAAATTATTTAAAGGCGCGATTCCATTAGGCAAGTTACTTGTATGCAAGATGCAAATTGCATACAACTTGAACAAACCTGCATACACTACAACTTGTGTGAGGTAGTTTGAACTTGTACATTTCATACATTACATTACATATCTCAAAAACATGTTTCCAATGCAAGCAACTTGTACGCAAATGTGACGTCATACTTGCATGCAAAACTTGCCTAATGGAATCGCGGCTTTATGGAATCGCGGCGGGTCCTCTGCGAGTTGGCTTCGGCCCCTCGTACGCCTTCCAACGGTCCGGGACCCAAGGGTCCCGAGATAATTATGTCAAAGACAATTAAAATAATAATAAATTAAAAACAAAACACGTGTAAAATCTACTCTGTCGGTACGCACTTCGAAAGCAATGGAGTTTTGCAGTACCTACGTCGCAGGAACTTTACAGCCAAAAAATATTCCAAGGTTCCCAGTCTGCATGAGGCTTTTACCTTTTGGGGTTGTTATTGCGTAGGTACATTTATATTTACTGGAATAAAAATAAGACCAAAATATTGAAAAAAAAACGACATTTTCTGCCACGGCCCATTGATGTAGTACAGCTTAATGTTTTGTTTAGGTGGCGCCATCTGCGCTCAGCTTTGCGTAAGATTCCCTATTGGATTCTCGCCTATTTTCTTTGACTTCGAGCCCTATTTCACCAGTATTATAGACATGATATAGCTATTTTAAATTCAGATAATATACAGACAGTTTCCTCAAGAAATTTTCTTTTACACTAAGCACCGTCCTTTCTTATCAATAGCACGAACAAAAAACAACTCAAAACCACCATTTTTCAAAAAACAAAACATCGGAACAATGTTCCTTATCCATCCATTTGTTGCTTAATCAGCAAAAAAACATAATGAAAACAAAGGTTAACAGTTATCAGCCAAGCCACCATGACGCGCTCGCGTGGGTAGACCCACGCGAGCACGTCATGGTGACATTAAGTTATTTTACCCATGCTATCGATAAAAAGCCTTTATCTATTACAGCAAGTGAATTAATTAAAATTACCGACAGATGTATGAACGTAGACGAATCAAAAGGCCTGCCTACCCCCATGGGAAGATAGCGTGAGTTTGTGCATGTATGTGTATAATATTCTAAAAATAGAAGTCTTCACAGCAGCAATTAGTTTTTTAATTTACAAAAGATAAAAGTTTGTCGCGAGATTTTAATTAAATAAAAGATAGCATTCAATTTGTTCTGGGCTTACACGCTTTTTGTTATCACTGTTAATATTTTCCTCTAACCTAAGCAAAATATCACAGTTCTACATACTTATATAAATAAACTATTGTCAACCATTTAAATTACTATCGTATGATCTGACAAAAAAACTTATTTTATATTTTTTATAAATATCTGTTATCAAAACAGAGATAGAACTGACGCATTTAGTTCTACACTGATAAATATTTATCCTTTGATAATCTGTTGAAAAATATCGATTTAATTGAATAAATATGAAGCAATGGCTCGACTACATGGAAGATGTTTAACGTATAAAAGGGGAGTGATGAAGTCTATTATAGAAGTATGGACGAAAAAGATATGTTGCGCCGTCTCCAAATAGGATTTTCTTTTTAGGGGTACGGCTCATACCCCTAAAAATACCGTATGAGGAATAGGGTGTAAAGTTCACTCATCCTCTATTGAAAAGGGAGGATCCTCCAACTAGAGGGGTGTTATGACTGGCGGGCAATTGCCCGAGGATTGGTGTGGGATAGTGTTATAATTATATGTTAATCACGCGGTAAACTTAAACAGCACGATGCAGGATTTGTGACGTCAGGTCTTTGATGCGTAGTTCGCATGTGGCGATGTAGATGCCGCCACATCTTAAATGACGTTCACCAGGTGGCAGCACTGACGTGTAAATCCAATACACTAACTCGAGTTACAGTGTTTTGCCTTAATAGCGCTCATTTGATTATTACGAGGCAGTTATATATCCCTATATTTATTATTATTTTTTATTTTATAATATTTAGAAGGAGATATGAGCTCATTCAATACACCGTATTTTATTTACATTTATGGTTTGAACTAACCAAAAAAAGTTTTAAAAACCCTTTTCACAAAATAGTGGCGCAACGCGACACCGGTAATATTGTTCTACCGTGAAGTTTTCTATTGTTAGGGTCGCGTCGCGACAGTCTGCACGAGGGTTAACATGTGTCTCGTAGATCACTAAACTAAAAGTGAACAAAAATATAACTAAATAAAACCCTTGTTCTTCAAACCGAGAACTATAAAAACAACACGAAGTAAATTAAATTCCTTTGTCCTACTTTTATAACGACTTTTAATGAGGAAAATAATTGTATTTCAGCGATTTGAAAAAAAAACTGATAAATGCATTTTCATTTCAGAATAAATTAGCTAATTATTGTTTTATAACGCTATTTACATTGCCGATTGGAGGTCTGTTTACTCAAAGATAAGGCTTAAGCCACACTTGCATACATCAAATTTTCCGAGAGACAAACGAACTGTGATAAACCACGCATATTTTATTTTATAACTTTTTTTAATCCATACATACAACTCTGTCTATCCAAATCACGAATTAGAAGAAATCTAAATTAAAGTTCTAAAAAATAAAATAAAAAGAAAAATATATACCTAGGTATATTATTAGAATAAAAAACATAAAAATAAGAAATGTATATTTCTTTGAGAATTTTAAATTCAAAATCATATATTTTAGTCATATCCATACATACAACTCTGTCCATCTGTCTGTTACCATTTCACCCCTAAACCGCAGAACGGATTTTGATGAAATTTGGCACAGGAATCGACCATGACCTGGGTTGCGAGTCGACATAGGATAATTTTTATCCTAGTAGTACGTTCCCGTGGAATAATTTCAGACCTCTGCGCAGGGTCCATACTGAGGAATATAAACCGGGTGTGCATTGAGGGTAAAAATCACTTCCTATTACACTGAAATTTAAATATTATTTCTCCAAAGCAACATGTTTTTATTGATTTAATCGAAAATCTGAACTTATTCATGTAAATAAACTAAACCTTCATAATAATCTGCTTACCCCTTTGTTAATTAGTGACGTGACGATATTAACTGTGCGATATTGTATGTAGGTCAAAAATATTTCGAATAATAGGTACAGTCGACCGCACGTTAGTACTTAGTAGGTAACACTGACCCTGAGCTGACCTACCGAAGTACGAATAAGGGCCGATTCCTATAATTGACGGACCGTTATTGGTTAAAATTAAGACTCTTGTATCTTAACCAATAATGAAGCGAAGATCTCATAGTTTTGCAAAGTAGACCCTCCCTTAAGGAAGTAACTATCACAGGTAACATTAACTTACGAATCTATTTATAAATGCCTAGTTTGGTAATAAAAAATGCTAGGTACCTTTGGTATGCAAAAAGATTCGTTTTTAAGTATAGGAACCGAGTATAATAGGCCAGTTTATTTTGAAATGTTACCAGATACAAGAATTATTCATTCTTGTATTTCATCCATACTTACTATAATATTATATACTATTTTAATATATGTTATTTTATTTATATTTTATTATTTTTTGGAAAACTTACAGCTAGGCAGTTATATTATTATTATTTATTAGTTTATTATAAAAGAGGTAAAATTATGCATGTAACATCACGGTACGACTCTTAGGTGCCAAGCAAAAAAAAAAAAACTCAGAAATAACGCTATGCGAAAACGAAGCAGTAGCGCATGCGGGCGATGGGATGCGACGCGGTGGCTCGGGATCATTTCATGCGGACCAAGTCGCGGGCAGAAGCTAGTTAGAAATAAGGTAATAAAAAAAATGTAGTCAGCGAGAGGTGTTTAACTAATTTGAACAATTATTCCCAGTTGTCATACACTGCAGTAGGTATGACTACTTGGAAAAATATTCCTATAGTAAGTATGACTATTTGAACACCACCAATTTTATTTTCCTATTACGTACAACTACGTATGACTACTTAGAATAAGCCATTTGAACCTACTTTTTGGTTGAACCTACTCCTCACGCGACCAGAGGGCTGGCCTATTCTTAGCCCAAAGACAGCATTGCCATTCAACGACGTGGCAATGCTGCCAGCCTTTTAGGCACTTTTCCCATTGACAGCGATGCGGACGAATTTTTTGATGCCCAATGAGCTCCTCCCCTTTTTTAAGTTTCGTTATATATTTGTACATACTATATAGGTATATATTTTAGTGTTAGCTTTAAATTAAGATTTATAACTAAGTCAAATTAATGTATGCAATTTTGATTAAATAATTAATATTCAATAAAAAACACTTTTTGGCTGAAATGAAATTGTTTATTCTGTAAATATCGGAATCACATCTTACGTCATTCAAAAAAAAAAGATAGATGGAGTCGTCCTTTCTGACTACCTACCGGTCCCCTGAGAAGAAATGGCGAAACAAACTCAGGGGTCAAGGTCTCTTCAACATTAAATATCAAAAATATCGTAACTATTACAATATGCTGCCATTAAATACCTATCTTAATATATTTAAAATCTGTGTATCCGACTGAATTTCTGAATTAATTGCTTTACTTAGTTGTCTCTGTTCTGTTTATTTTGTTTTGATTGGAAAACAAGCCTACAGCCCACCTTATATGGTTATCGCTGATTGAGGAAAAAAAAAGATAATAATATGTGAGCATTACCAGTAATTTCCCGCCCGAGCTCCTTCACACGGACTTCTACAACTGACGATAACTAGATATCAAAGATGGTTGATAATTTTTTTCTAAGTTTTCCCTAAAAAAAATGTCCCCGCACTTCCCTAAACATATACTATTTTTAATTATTATTATGTTTATATCCCAATTACGTTATCTGCCGTAGATAGAGGCTATTTAAGCCGAGCCGCCCGGTCAACTACATCAGTGCACACCGAACGGCTGTTAAACGTACGCGCAACTATCAGAACGCACGGACGGAGCGCGTGCGCGTTCCAATTAGGCGTCGATATACGTCAAGAAAAGAAATACGGGAAAAATTCCTTAGTATCCGGAAATATTCAGTATCGTGAATATTACAATATCTGTCCGGATATTTTTTCGTGGTTGGACGGGCGTGAAAAGACCTCAAGACCAAGTTTTTTCTAAACGGTTGTACACGACAGAAGACACATCATCATGTCTAAAGACGAGGTCTCCATTCATATCCTGAGGAAGCTGGTTATCGATTGCTTTCTTCTCATTGGACGTAAGTTTTTAAAAAAAATTACATTTTAATTTTTATCTAGCTGCCCCGAGTCGTTGTCCTGTCCAAATCTCATACAAAAAAGCAGGTTTTCCCGAATTTTCAAATTTTTCTGGCAACTTTTTTTTTCCTTCCCTCTTATTCGGACTATACCAAAGATTTAAAAAATATACCGACGGTCCAACCGTTCTAAAGTGATGCGTTTACCAACGATGATCATTTACTTTGATTGATTACATAGATAATGAATAAGTTGTAAGAAGCTCAACGATTCAACGAACAATACCAAAGGACGGATATTTGGGTAGGCCTCAAACTGCCACCCATGAAAGAAAGAAAGAAAAGAAAGAAAATACATTTATTTGACACAGACTAAAAGGCACACAATATAAAATACAGCAGACAAGAGAGATAAAAATAAAACAAATAAAAAGATGTAAAGTAAGAAAATTGGCATGATTTATAAAAGAGAAAAAAAAACATTCACCATCAGGTTTTTGCTATTTTGTGAATTATTATAAATACGGGTCTGTTCATCTGTTGTGAAGTGTTTTTTTTTTTTAAATTAATGTAATGGACTCTGCTTGGAGAACGTAAATAGCAGAGAGCAGCAAAGCGTAGCAGAGTCCATATATAAATGTAATATTATATTTAATCAAATATGATGAAATACCTAGGTAACCGTGTTAATCTGAACTAGGTAGAGGTTTCTTTCATTACACGCAAAATAACAATAATGATACACTTGTCATTATATGTATATGAATGTGTTAAGTTAATATGGCTTGCTTCGTTACTGCGACTAATTCGGCTCGCGCGTGGTTGGTCACACTGTCACAGCTCCAACCTAACCTAACCTGGTTAGGTTAGGTTTGGTCCGGGTATACCCTAGCTTACCGCGATAAAAAAACAAAAACATTAAAAAAAAGTGTGCATCTTTAAAACCTCAAATGTTTTTAGAGGTTCATTAACTAAAAAAAAAACATCCATCATTAGAAGGTCAATAACTTTTTTAGAGTGCGGGTTAGATGTCACATGTCTTCGAATTTTTAGTTGTAAGACATGCCGGTTTCCTCACGATGTTTTCCTTCACCGTTTTGAGGGTCATGAAATAATTTTCACAAAGTAAAGTGTCTGCCTAAGTTCGAACCTACGATCTAAAACTCGTAAATCGAGGCCGTTTCTACTGAGCAACTACAGCTCCTCGCTCCACGTGCCTTCGATAATGGCCTAACGCCAATTACAATAACAACACCGATCTCCAGGTTTAATAAGCGTGAATTTAAGTGACACACACACTTATAGATCAATCTTCTCTGTCAAGAATAATTGAAGTGTTGGACTCCATACATAACATCACGCCTTTATTCCCCGAAGGGTTAGGTAGAGGTGTACCTATAGTACACCGATATTTCGCCAGATATGTTCAAGTCCCATGTAACAGGGGACGAGCCTATTGCTACCATTCTGCCTAGCCTTTGCCCAATCATGTTGGGGTCGGCTTCCAGTCTAACCGGATGCAGCGGAATGCCAGTATTTTACATGGAGCGACTGCCTATCTGACCTCCACAACCCAGTAACTGGGTAATTCGATACCCCTTGGTAAGACTGGTTGTCAGACTTTCGGGCTTCTGACGACTCGTAATGACTGTCAAAGATCTACGAATGACAGCCGGGACCAACGGCTTAACGTGCTTTCCGAAGCACGGAGGTCTCTCGGTATGTAAAGATGGTCACCCATCCACGGACTAACCCCGGCAAGCGCAGCTTAACCTAATGGATCGACCCGTCCGTCCGAGCCTATTGCCACCAACCGGGCACAAATCCGGACTCCGGGCTGCTACTGAGAAATTCCAGAAGTGTTATCTGTGAGAAAATTCTCACAGATAACATACCTACCTATTAATAAATAAATATCAATATTTTTTCAAGCCGTAATATCGATTGCGTGACGCTAATATTTAAAAAATGACATAAGACTTTGGTTTAACAAGTGTCTAAATGCTAAAAATACCACCTTTTTTATACCTGATCAATATTTACTTCATCGCCTGGTCCACGTATAAGATTGAGGCTCAAAAACTAGTTAGGCAGCTAATAAGCGATAATGGCAAAAATATTTTTAGCACATTTTCCTTATGTGTATAACGATAAAAATACATTATACAAGACCCAAGCCAACAGATAATAATCAAAAACTCGTTTTTTTTTGTTCAAATACTGGTATGATACCTCAAAAAAATCTGAAGTTCAACATTCTTAAATCGTGTTTTATCTTAAGTATTAGTATTAGCTATGTTTTTTGTGATCAGTTTTTTATTTAAGTCCACTGTCACCTTATAAAAAATATATATGTAGAGATGATGTTACTCAACGGTCGTATTTTTTTGGGCTGTATTATACAATCTATTACATCAATATTCTACTGCTGACCTCCACCCAGCAAAAGCCCCTTCTCAAAAAGAGAAGAAATGAGCATTGAGCACAATGCGTCTTCACTGCTATCGATTCCTTATCATTACAGCCACGTTAAATGAGAATGGCTGAATATCGAGCTCAGTGGCATGACTTTGGAGTCGCCTTTATCCAGCAGTATACAGCTTTTTCTCTCGTACAATCGAACAAGCTATTTGGTATGCAGGCAGCTTACTTGCAACTACTTTTAAACAATGTTGTGAGTTTGCTTAGTAGTCTCAATTCTTTTACATCACTCTTCAGTAAGTCGCAATTTGCCGTTCAAAAACGTATTACGTAGACGGACACAATATAGAAATGGAAAGATGAATATTTTTGCCTGGATACTAAATAGCTTGTTTGACTGTACAAGCTGCATGAGACTACTAAGTCGTGATAAAAAATATATTAGCTTGTGAGTGCTATGCTCATACAGTCTCGCCACTCTCGAAGGATTTTTATTGCCATATGCTGATGATGAAGTGTGTGATTCTGCTTGCATCTGAAATGACTAAGGGATGGACCAAATTATTGACGTAAAATCGATTTGAGCCAGACAAAAAGAGCTTTATGTTCAAGCAATAATACACTGAATCGTCATTTCATCGTTTCGGTTTGGACAACACGACTCGACAACATGTCGAACTATTTGCTTTTATTGTATCGACATAAAAGTCTTTCTGATCGGCTCTAGCCGATTCCGTGTCTATAAAAGGTCAACGAATCAATTTTCACGCCTCCCGCTTAAGACCTAGGCCAAATAATGTTTTTATATTCGGATAGCTCATGACCTAAAGAGGTGCCATTAAGAAAATGAATGAAATATCTCGACTAATTAAAAAGTTGTGCATATAAATTTGCGAAATTTCGCAGGTATTTTTCTCAAATAAATTGGTCTATACGCATGGCAAGGCAAGGACGAGGGGATGACGATCATGAACGAAATCCAAATGATCTTGTTTATCCACGATATTCATTTGTTATTTATCTTTTGTTCTAGTGACACTATGTATATTTGGGACAAGTTTGCTGTGGCAGCCGTTCGAGCGAGGGTTCTTCTGTGGAGACCAGAGTCTGATGTATCCTTACAAGTCGGATACCGTCACCGTTCTCATGTTGAGGCTCTTCGGTCTCCTTCTACCTATTTTTGCTGTAAGTACCTATCTATGAACATCTATACTTAATGTAATATTATTTTTATATTTTTCTACATATAAATAATATTATAAATAATAATATAAATGCGAAAGTAACTCCGTTTGTCTGTCTGTTACGTTTTCACGGCTCAACGGCTGAACGGATTTGGATTAAATTTGACACCCGGATAGACCACAACCTGGGTTAGGTCATCGGATTTTATCCGGATAGTAAGTTCCCGTGGAATAATTTCCCGGGCAAAGCCGCGGGAGAAAGCTGGTACATGTACTATATGCATATACGTAACATAAAATAAGTCATCGGATAATTATAATTAAGATCGAACACACACGCATCGGAGAAGTACTAAGTACTTATAAAGAACTTGGAAAATATACTTATATCGCCAAATGATCACACTTATAAATTGCTAACATAAATGACTGTAACACAATACCATTGACCGTTCAATAATGTTGATAAAACAACGCCTTTTGTATTAACTAACAATAACACCTTCGCGTCGGTTTGCTGTGCTGATACGCTACACATTATGGCAATGAAAACCAAGATCTAAAAACACTCTGCAGTAATCTGTACAGTATTTTAAACATGGCCTATATCTATCTTTCCAACCATTTAATTAACTTTTGACAGCTACATATTATTAAAACGTCACGTCACTACTAATAAAAAACAAAGTGCATTGCATTTTTTCACTTTGGTTTTTAATGTAATAATTACGGTATTTCATAAGCGTGTATATATGTCAAAAGTTAAATAAATGGTTGGAAATAGTATAAACTCCACGCGTCATACCCTATTTCAGAACTAGATTAGAAAATGATGTGTAATCTTATAATCTTAATAGCCTGCATTCAATTAGTAGAACATAATGATGAAATGTCACAGCCTACGCACGTGACTGGAGAAATTAGCATTATTACAAGCTGATTACATGTCACAGTCTCACAGACTACACACGTGCCTCAAAAATTGATAATAACACTGCATGCTGATAGCAGTCGCATTCCTAATTAAATTCAGAACAAATTAATTTGTAATATTCTGATTGCAACAAAGTGTTAGAATGTCAATGTTATACAAGGTGTGGACGACAATACGATGCTAAATGAAAACAGTGACAATATTAATGCATAGGAGTACTTTGAAAGTATGAAATAAATCCTAATATCAAAACTGATACCTAAAGTGATTTTTTGTAAAAAAAAAAAAAACTAAACAGTAGTGGTGTTCCGTTTAGATACCTACAAATTATTGACTATAGATAACCGTGCAATAAAAGTCGTTGATGCCTTCTTAATTATTTTACAACTATAAGGAAAAATGTTAAGGCTGTATCGCTAACACGCACCTCCTCCTCCTTATGAACCTCTTTGGAAGGCTGAAAGTCACCCAAAGGGCAACGGAGAGGGCTGTGCTTGGAGTTTCCCTATGTAATGAAATCACAAATAAAGATATCCGTAGGAAAGGAAGAAGCAAGAAAAAACGTTTATTTGCGGTAAACATGACGCAAAGAAAGAACACAAAACAAAAAAGAACAAGTTGGTGGAAAATATGCGTCATATCCACGCAAAACTGCCATCGCTCAGCATAATGCTGCGACCCTATGCGGGATAGTACCCCAGCGCTGGTTTTCAGCGACAGCCAGTTTTGAATTGTTGATGGCGACCGGTGCAGCATACAATGAGATATAAAAATAAAAACAATAATTAATTCAATAATAATTAAGTTTTTGGAGAACCAAGGTAACCGACATAGCCCGAAGAATTGGCAAACTTAAGTGGCGGTGGGCAGGGCACACTGCTCGCAGACTTTAGATATAACGATAACAATCACGGCTGCGGAGTTTTGCTAGCTAATTTAATTTGACCCTCTAGACCTTGTAGTTTTATAACGTGCAAGTAACATTCAACCTAAAGGTGCGTCCCCTCAAGTCGAGACGAGCGGAGACGTGCATGTCAGTGAATCGTCCAATCACAGACGAGACGATAGACGCGATGAGGATTTTAACCATTGTGATTGGTCGATTCCTACAGGTCTCCGCTCAGCTCCGCTCGTCTCCGCTTCAGTGGTAAATTAGAGGTCGACTATACCTACATTTAACCAGTATCATCAAACACATAGAGGCAGTAATTGACAGAAATTGACTCAATTCTCTGTCTGTCCCTCTTCCGGAATTGTCCAGTCTTCCATCGCATTGTGTTCTAATAACATCCGTTAGAATGCACTTAGTCTATTAAATGGACAATGCTGTTGGACTATAAATAGGTAGTTTAATGGAAAATACCGTAGTTTTTGAGTAGTTTTTGATAACATATCTAGGTCATTGTTTTGTAAGAAATAAATTGTGCATCTAAGCTATCATAAAAGGTCCTTGAGAACGAGTATGTTTGAGGAAGGATAATGTTTTAACACACTATATAAAATTGTGAAGTACTCGACCAACAATTTAATTTTTTAAATAAAAAAATCGACGAAAAAAATCTCAACCACGTTGGGGTCGGCTTCCAATCTCAGCGGATGCAGCTGAATGCAGTATTTCAGTACATGGAGCGACTGCGTATTTTACCTCTAACAGTTTTTGGGTAACACGTTCAAACGACAATTCTTTCAAAATATTTAAAATTATGTTTCCGCTTTTCCAATCAACAATCGTTCAGTTTTTTTCAATGCCTTGAACCTTTCATGAGAGTCTGTAAAAACTTTACAAACTCAAACTCAAAGCATTTATTTCAATTAAACCATTTATAGGCACTTTTGAACTGTCAAGGAGTCGGTCAGTCAGAAAATATGAAGCTAGTTGCCCATTCCAAAGCGTAGTAGGTACCTATGGAGAAGAACGGGCAAGAAACTCCATGGACACTCTTTTAAATAAAAAAATTGTTAACTTGATATATTATATTAGGATATGTTCTAAGTTTGCTTTTTGTATGTATTCATTGTTTAAGTAACTGGGTTTTCTCTCAGTCTCCCTTTCAATTCAATCCAATTCAATAGGTAGTCAGTCTTCAAAAGATCGCTTTTAGTGATAAGGCCGCCCATTATGTCACCCTATGTTAAAAAATAGACGATCGTGAAAATGTGGGCCGAGGCATACTTACATGGGTCCATCAATGCCTGGTTGCGGCCAACAAGGCTTGTACGTATATATTACTTTTCTCAAATAATGCGCGGAACGATAATTTTATTCGCGCCAATAAGTTCATTTGTTTCTTCTACACTTTAAACAGCTCTATTTTCAAGCCAAAACGAAATTTAAATAAAATACTTGATAAGTTACCTCCTTGGTTGTCATGTGTTGAAGTAAAAAGTTCGGTCCATTTTTAAATAACACGACAGATGAGTTTTCATAGTAACATTGTCGGCTGAATATTAATTTGTTTTTTTACCAGTACAGCAATTTCTATTTATTTCATCGATCACATTTATCTCGAAGAAGGTTGTCATAATAATGTTTGAATTTCATGAAAGCATGTTTGAGAATAATATGTAATTCATTTGGTGTACATAGTAAAGAGCATCTATTATATAAATCGATTTCTGATAAAATGCTTAACAAGTATATTGTTTCATCAGTATTGCCCGCTTGATAACCCATAGCTAGACCATGTTCGTTACATGAAACAGTAGGTAGTCTCTACGACACGTCATTCATTTTTAAAGCATTGTTTACACGTGCGTAAAGTTAATCTATCGTGTGCATACATCTTAATTACCTATTGTTACCTTTCATAGAATTTTATTACCTATTGGCTATTGATGTATTCAATGTTATCAGGGGTACAAGACACTTGTTAGGGTCGATATGATTCGGCAAATTGAAAATACAGCGTGTATCAGACGTGTGGCCTATACAGGATAAATTATATTAGTTAGCGAAACTCCGCAGCCGTGATGGGTATCGATATATAAACATGATAAAACAAAAAAATTGGTGACTTTTTGTGGGATCATCGAAGGCAGTTTGCGTAGACACTTGAAATATCAGTAAAAAATCAGTTTTTTTTTGTGTAAACTTCACAGACGTGATTGGTATCAATATCTAAGGGTGGTAGCGCACCTCCGCGTGTCTGTCTCGAAATGACGCGAGCCATGAATTGAACTACTGCGGTTTCGCTGCTATGGTTACGCGGCGGAGGTGTGTTATCGGCAGTGGCGTAAACAATCATTTTGTGCAACGTGCTTGAGCGTCTGTATCATGATTTTGTACAAGCATCTTAATTGTGCAAGCGGCATAAAGATTGATAGAATTGTTGTGCTACCCACTTTATGCAGGCTTGTCATGCTTGCACTTACGGGTGTGGCCAGCCAAATAGTGTAGAAATTGCTTCGGGTCGGCTTTGTTGTCCAAGAAATAGTGCCGAATCGAATGTGCCGACCCGAGCATGTATGTCCCTTAATAGAAAGACAATTTTAAATGAAAGTGAAATTTAGAATCTTTATTTTCAAATATTCTTATCAATGTTTGAATGCTTTGCCAAGTTTGTAGGTACAAGTCAGCGGAACCAGTTCGTAGTTATTAGTTTATTTTTAAAATGTATTAGTAACTGTTTCGCTTCAACGGTTAACGTGATTAGAACGTTAAAAATACGCAATGATAAGGAATTTTAGCATGAATGTTTATAGTAAAATTCTATAAGTGTATAGTTTTTTTTAAATTAGTAATTTATAGCAACTGTGATACAATATTGAAGAATGTCTTCAAATCTATAAATCTTACAGCCAGTTAACTTTTAAAGCTGTCATTAAATGCTAATCTTCCATTACTTATTTTATCTTGTTGATGAAAGCAATAATATTAGACTTGATTTTAATGGTTATTGATGAAATTAATGAAATCATTACCTTGAATGAGGCATTAACGTTGTCTTTGTGCAACAGGATGTGAGTCTAGTCTTCAGAGGTATGAGGAATAGGGTCTAAAGTTCACTCATCCTCTATAAAAAAGCCAGAACAGAGACACCAGACGGTCTGTTGTGTCTAGCGGGCAATTGCCCAACGATTGATGTCGGGAAGTTTTATATATGTTGATCGCGTGGTAAACTCTAATTGCGCGATGCAGGATTTGTGTAACGTCAGGTCTCATGCGTAGTTCGCATGTGGCGTTGTAGATGCCGCCACAAGTCTATTGTAACTGATCGGTCGGTCCATTGTCATTCAATATTATATTCTATTCATATCTATTTTTAAATATAATTAATTGAATCTTTATAAAATGCTTATGTTATATCTAGCAGTTGACTGGTATAGTTCTCTCTTTACCGTATCCGGCGACAACGACCTAGACAAATTTTATTTCCTTTCGTGATCTCTCTGATGAGTACCTTCACATGCAATGATGCTGATCAACTGAGACGAAAAGCGACTTTTTATTATAATAATATTGTGTATAGATTTCGAAAGGTGCCTATGTCAATTAGGTCCATAAAGTTTATTATTTTATATTTGTTACGGCAAATTAGCTATTTTATAGTAAATTACTACGTACCAACCACTACTGCTACTAGATCAATTTATTTGCCATTGTTTGATTTGACCTAGTTAATATAATTGATTTTATACTTTAACCATTCGACACTATGATTCGACAAGCATTAAGAATAAGAACCATATTTATTGCAGTGTACGTCTTTCGTCTGAAATGATGAACCGTATACAGGATGGCGTTATAGACACTCGCATCCGTCTAGGGGAAGATTCTACTATATACTCAGGCCATCCGCTGCGTTAAGCGGGTGCACGGAGCGGGCGCGACGTGCTGTTTTCTATTATCATCCTTAGAGCAGAGCTGCGTGAGGGTCTCCCGTAGCACGCGGCGCCTAATGTACAGCGCGACGCGCCGCGCGGGCGCCCGCTCCGTGCACCCGTTTAACGCAGCGGACGGCCTAAACAACTTTCACTGTGAAACTCATATCAGATTCCTGAAAAAAATATCAAAAACAGGATATTTTGATTCATGTATGTTTCTTTTTTCCGATTCTTATAATATGTGTTTCAAATTGAAAGTTATAAACCAACCCCAACATATGACTAGCCAATAAATTATAATGTTTTTCATTTTCCCTCAGTTCCTAGTATGCGAGTGGGCCGTCCTCCGCAAGGCTCGCGATGGTGAGCGATGCCTGGGCGTGTCCATCCCTCCCTGGGTGCGCGGCTTCTACTGCTCGCTCGTTTCCTTTGGCGTCGGCGTCTGCTTCACTGAGGTCGCAGTCAACATCTCGAAGAGTGTCATTGGAAGACCAAGGCCTCACTTTTTTGATGTAAGTTGTTTTTTCTACTAAGTTTTGTTTCTGGTCTTAACCATTGAAACAAATGAAAAAAGGATTTTAATTCTGGTTCGGAGAATGCTTGCTTGAATGCCTTCTCTGTATGAGAAGAGGCCTTTGCCCTGCAGTTTATTATTTATGAGAATTCGACCGGGGATAACAATTTAAATCAGGGTATATCAATTTGACAGTTGTAGTAACAGTGCACATGTATTTAAATCACTTGACACTTCACATGACATCCGCCATTTTTTTTTTTTAGTTTAATGGCCTGCTGTGTAACTGCATGGTAACCCAGTTCAAAGTTAACAAACAGAATAGTAGCAGAAACAAGAGAATTACTTCTTTGTTCTGTGTCGAAATATTATTTAAAAATAACAATTATGTAGTAAATCAAGGAGTATTTGTCAATTACACTTATGTTCACGGTTGTGGAGACCATAATTATTATTATTGATGTTCACTTGTGTATACAAGATGTCTTCCATACAATTCTATTAATAGAATAGTACCTTATTCAACAAGGTGCAATAATCATGCTATATTCAAAGTAATCACTTTAAACAAGTATCAGTGGCATACTAATTAATAATCAATTTCAAGGGTAATTAGAATAGAATTGTTTTGTTCTCTGAGTGAATCTCAATTATGAGGTTAACGATAAATTACGTTAATTATTATAAATGATTGTAAATCGGTTGTCATGGCATCTGATGCGGAGGAATAAAGAAAATATCGTCAGGAAAGTTTTAAGTATGATTGTGGACGGCTACAAGAGTAGGGGAACACCAAAGAAACGATGGAGGGTCTGTGTGAAAGATAATATAGCTAGAAAAGGGGTGACTACCTAGATGACGACTAATAGAGAAGTATGGAAGAAAAAGACATGTTACGCCGACCTCAAATAAATTGGGATAAGGGCAGGAGAATTATGATGAATTATTAAATGATTACTAACAAGTACTGTTTGATAATTATTTCAATACAGTTCAAAGATACTGATATCTTTATCGATAACAATATTTCCTGTTTTATTTACTATGTATCGTTGTTGCTATATTGATAATGAGATGTCATCAATATTACTGTTTCCGTATCTGTGGTCTTGGAATAAAATAGTAACGTATCTAGAATTTGTAACGGTTTATTATCCCAGTTGGTTCATGAATGAGGCCAAATATCATTGCTACTACTTCTGCATTAGTAATAGTCTATAAATGTGAATGAGACCTTGGTTTTACGCATAGGCATCTTCCTTCCGGCTATCATCACTGACAAGTTGCTCATATTTGCATACCTATTAAGGTAGAATATGGTTAAAGATCTTCTGTTGTGTGTATCACCTTATGCACAGTCAACAAAGCTATTCGGTATACAGGCAAAATTATTCATCCATCCACTACACTGCCAATATTAATTTTATTGTGTGCGTAATCACTTTTTAAGCATATGGCTTAGGTACTTAAAGCGAGTAAAAGAGTTGACTACCCAGAATACTCACAACATTTTTTAAAGTAGTTTAAAGTTACCTGCCTGTACCTACCCATATTCAAGCAAATAAATTTGATTCGATTTTATTTGTTTTAGTATAAAAATAAAAGATATAAAAACTAATTTAAATAATATTTTTATACATATAAGTTGTGCAAATTGTTATTGATTTATTTGATTATAAAAAAAAAGACTCCGGGCTGCCACTGAA
The DNA here is from genome assembly GCA_914767815.1 of Eupsilia transversa. Taxonomy (NCBI): domain Eukaryota; kingdom Metazoa; phylum Arthropoda; class Insecta; order Lepidoptera; family Noctuidae; genus Eupsilia; species Eupsilia transversa. The sequence continues at coordinate 3,444,218 of OU611889.1, forward strand.
AAAATCCTGATAGTAAAACCTAATAACACTTCTGGATCCGGGTATCGAACCAAGGCCCAGGACCAGTTCATTATGTTCATTTTATATTTGTGCTAATCTACTATCTCTTCCCCAGGTCTGCGTACCCTCAGTGGACTGCACCTCCTCAGAGTGGCAGAACCGTTACATCGAGTCTTCAGACTACACATGCACCGGTTCTCACACTGACAGATTTGAGGATATGCGCAAGAGCTTCTTGAGTGGACACTCCGCCTGGGCGGCCTACACCATGATCTATCTAGCAGTGAGTGTGCCTTTATAACAGTTGACTGGATCAGTCACTTTTTCAAATTCGGTCTATCTTTGACATAAGTTTCGGGGACTCATGTTTCGCTTATCATATATCATTGTCGAATTCGCTGTTTTACATAACGGCTAGCTGTTTTACAAAACAGCTCCGTTATGTAAAACAGCTGAACGACGTTTAGCGATTTTCCATAATTACTGAACTTCAATCCATCTGCGCCATATCTATATACATGCATCGCATATATCTTTGAGAACTGCTAGAGCTATAGTGTCTAATTCTACGTCTTTTTCATCAACATCCATCTCATTTACAAATTTAAAAACTGTGCCTATATCTTAAGAACGATTATCTCTTTTCAGCTGTACCTAGAAGGCCGCATGACCTGGTCAGGCACGAGGACAATTCGCCACGTCCTCCAGTTCGGTGCCGTTATGCTGAGCTGGTTCTGCGCTCTCTCCAGGGTCACTGACTTTAAACACCACTGGAGTGATGTGCTCGCTGGATACTCTCTGGGAGCTGTGTTTGCTGTTGTCATGGTTAGTATAGCTTTATTGTTACGGGGTTCTCACTATAATTGGTGCTTTTTAGGGTACCAATTAGTTAATAATCAAGATTTTGTCAATAAGACTCGATTAGTAGTAAAGTCTCTGACAAGAGCTAAACAGCTGTCAATGTCGTACACCATAGAAAAGAAAGAGAAACGATTTATTGCAAAATATGAAGCAGTTATCTTTATACTCAAAAATGAGTTCAGTAATCGAAAAAAAACAACGAAATTCTGCATTCAAATAAGACATTCTTGTTATTTTGGAACTCAAGGTAAAAATGGTTTGTTTACCGTACATTTGTATCGTGTTTTGCTAACAACCAAGTTCTGAGAAATATGTTCAAGATTAACATACATATATTTTTTCCGCTACCACAAAATAAATAGATTTGACTTTGTTTTTTTTTTAAGACAAGGGTCTTAAGGATAATACTTAAGGAAAAAGATACTGAAGATGTATATTTAAAAAGTTGATCAGATACCAAAGTAACACTTTTGAAACGTGATGTCTATATCAAAATGCATTTAAGTATGGCTATAATTTTTTTTTATCTAACCTATTCAAGCTACAAAATATTTAATTTTGCATTGTGTGTCACGCTTTTGTGTTAAAAAGTTGATCAGATACCAAAGTAACACTTTTGAAATGTTGATGTCTATAACAAAATGCATTTGTATAGGCAAGTATGGCCATAAAAAAATGTTGTCTAACCTATTCAAGGTACAAAATATTTAATTTTGCATTGTGTGTCACGCTTTTGTGTCATGATAAATCAATACAAAACAAGATAGAAAAATAGGTACTTAAATGTCTTTCTGTTATTTATACAATCAATAGTATTTACAATCTTTGTTTTTTTATCACAAAGGTAAATAAAAAGTATAACAAGTCAGTCATTGACACTTGTTGACTATTGTAATGTTTACTTTTAATGATTAATTAAAAATGATATCATTCATCTGCATCAGAGATTTAATCAACTTGGGTATTTCTGTTTTGAATTTAAAAAGAGCAGACAAATATCTGAGATCACTATGTATAACAAGTATTTCAGGAGACATGTAATGTTCCTTAAGAACGATGTCTTTATTGAGTCTTAACAATTAAATTATTTCCATGAAAGGTCGAATCTGAGACCGCGCCACTAGATCTAGTCCTTGATATGCAATGGCCTCTGTAGCCCCATGAAACATGAGGCTCCAGGAGCTAGTCTTTAGTAGTTGTCAGGGACGAGGTCTTGAGGTTCATGCGATTAATCGAGTCTGGTTAAAGGCTCGTACACACTGGCGCGATTTGTCGCGCGACGCGACACCGGCAATTGTTCAATCGTGAAGTTTTATTAGAAATTGTATTGTTAAAGTCGCGTCGCGCGACAAGTCGCGCCAGTGTGAACGAGCCTTTAACCACGCTGGAATCGGTGCATTTCATTCATTCCATGAAAGGAACGAATCGAAACGAATCTGACAATTTTCGAACCCACAACTACGTGACAAAATTCTTTGCAGATCTCCACTTGTGGTTCTTTTTCTTCCTAGATCTCTCAACAATAGTTCTGCTTTAAAAATTCGACATCCAAAATAATACTATTTTTTCTTCTGTTACAGTGGACATGGGGCACGGATGTCGTTCTGAAGAAAAAGAACCCCAGCACGTTGCCCCAGTTCAAGATATCGGTCAGCAGTCAACCGGCGCAGCCTCAACGCTAAACAACGGTTTTACATAACTAAGTTACTGACTATGGCTTTATGATTTACTTCTGGAGGGAACGGAAACGACGTTGCACTCTGATATAATGGATGATTTTTTTTACCGTCTCCAAAAAAAATGGGTATAATAGATGAACGGAGTGGAAGCAAATGGTATACTTAGTTTTTTTTTTTTCGAAAAAAATCAAACAAAACGAAATTAAAATTACACGCGACTTGCGTATGATTTGAAATTCGATTTATGTTTTATCAATTTATATATTTTTTTCAAGATTTATCTTTCTTTGTTCTAATATGAAAAGTTTACTTTTTTTGTAGCGTTTTTTGATTATAGTTTTTTTTTTTTTTTCTAAGCTGTCGTAAAATGAAAATAAAAACTAGGTTTGCCATAAGCTGCTACTCCGTTTACCTAATAGACCCATTTTTTTTCGTGACGGTAAAAACCGTCATCCGGTAGGTATATGATTTATCTATAAAAGGGCTGTTTCTTTGGGTTTTTATATGGCATGCAGCTTCATGGTTTGCCTCTTAAGCCCCATTTACACGCTGCAAGTCTCTTGTCTGTAGCATAGAATAAAATTGAAGCAACAAATGACTTGCATCGCTAAAACACGAGACGGTGCAACTTTTATTGTTGCTCCAAGTTATGGCATGCCACAGACAATTAAATCACGCCACAGCACTGCATTTTTCAACGAGAACAAGATTTTTGTGATAATCCCTTTATGGTGGCACAGCACAAAAATTATAAGAGATTTCACCTTATCTTTGTAGTTTTGGGAAAAAAAAAAACACGGGTTCTATGAAGATTGGCACTCCACTTTTTCATTGGTTAGCCTCCTAAAGTGCCACCAGTTAACCAATTAGTTGGGTCAAATATTGATGTTGTGACATTTACAGGCCAATTTGTATGTTTCACTAGCACTAATCCACTTTCTGCTTTCTAAGGAAGTAAATGTAAAGACATAGTTATTAGTTATGATAACAACTTGTTGTTTAATTCAATGGCTGTGTACTATACGTTGTATCAACGTCTAGTTAGTAATGTAAAAGAATATTTAATGTGATATATTTAGTTATGGTAATCAAAACTTATTTAATAAATTCTCTTAATATGAAACTTTGTTTTCCTGTTTCCATATCCTACACCCAGAATAGTTTCCACTTAAAGGCTCGTACACACTGGCGCGACTTGTCGCGCGACGCGACTTTAACAATACAATTTTCTAATGAAACTTCAAGATTGAACAATTACCGGTGTCGCGTCGCGCGACAAGTCGCGCCAGTGTGTACGAGCCTTCAAGTGGAATCGAGTGTTAATATAGTGTACATCAAGTGTTAATGGGCAACAATGTATAGCAAAAAGTTATTTAGTCAACTTATACACACGCCACGCCGCCCCGCGGCGATACTGGCGATACTTAAAAACGTACGTAGGGCGAACTCTAGTCTTCGCTAACACTTAACTGAGACGGGCTAATAACATTTACCACGTCATAAACTACTCCTAAGGTTGTCGCCAATACCAGAGAGGAAGAATACAACGATATCGGAGTTTTTTAACTATCTTTTAGTGAATATAGGCCAAACAACTGGCATCAAGTGGGGCATCATCTATGACCGTTGATTCCGTTTTGACAGATTTTAGTTTCGTCAGATTTTTATGTCGTCGGATTTTTGTTTCAACGGTAAAAGTACAATCACAAGGAGTGACAGATTCAGTTAGAGTGATCAATTTATCACTAGCTTTTTTTTTTAGTTCTACACACTATAATTACCTACCTATATACATATTTCAGCAGTAACTTTGCTACTACTTTTAACGATAGGGCAATAGATCTAAGCAACTTAAAAAAGATTTGTTAGTTAATTTAAGTTACTCGTCCAAAACGTAGACAGGAGAGTATCTACGAAAAACTCGTTGATCGTAGGACGAACGCTGATATGAGACTGCTTTTCTATATCATCTGCAACCGTAGCGCCATCTACCCCTCGCGTCTGATACTACGCAGCAATGCAGTTAAAATGAATACAATATTCGTAGTAACTTGGAGGTTTACAGATGGCGCTATCACGATATTAGCACGCGTGTCTGACAACTAGCGAAATATATTTGAATACAGAATGCCAATTCCCGTAATTAAAAATGTTCAAAATCTGGTCGCAATCGCATCTCAGCGATAATAAATGTAAAAAAAAAATCTCAAAAATGTATAGAAATTAGAGGTAGGTATTTATGACAAATTGAGACTGAGATTATAATGCGAGAGTTCTTAATAATACGGGAATTGCCCCTCAGATCACCGACATCAACCATCGGACCAGGCAGCGGGCACTATTGTTAAGATCACGCTTTTTAAAGCGTATTGCCAATCGTTTTACACCTGCCGCCTCATTCTGCCTAGCCTTTTCCCAATCATGTTGGGGTCGGCTTCCAGTCTAACCGTATGCAGCTGAATACCAGTATTTTACATGGAGCGACTGGGTATCTGACCTTCACAACCCAGTAACTGGATAATACGATACCACTTGGTAAGACTGGTGTCAGACTTTCGAGCGTCTGACGACTCGTAACGACTGTCAAAGATCCACGAATGACAGCCGGGACCAACGGCTTAACGTTCTTTCCGAAGCACGGAGGAGTCTCGGTATGTAAAGATGGTCACCCATCCGCGGACCAACCCCGGCAAGCGCAGCTTAATCTGATGGATCGACCCGGGCGGCTGTTATAACTTAGCCACGAGCTCCTTACACCTGCAGCCTGTGGGTCAGTTATTCGCAGCGGGCATACAGCGACCTGCGTGTCCAATACAACAATGCACTCAGGGTACTGTTGGGGCTGCCATGGCGTTGCAGTGCGTCAGGGATGTTTGCTGAGGCGCGGGTTGATGGATTTGCCGCTGTCACTCACTCGCGTTGGTAGTTCCAACTCTATACTGGGTGTATTTGCAGACCGGAGGGAGTCCCCAATGTACAAAGATGCGTGCGGTTTCATGTAGCATTTTAATTTGTGTTTTGTTTTTAAGTAGGTACCTACCTACATTGTTTACCCATATTCTTGTTCTTACTAACAGGAATATGGGAACATGGGACCTGGTCTGAAATAAATGTTTAATAAAATAAATAATAAATAATTAGCCTAATAAACCGAGTGTGGACGATATACGTGGTGCGCCTGTAAATAAACGCATAGCAAAGTTTTGATAACAAACTCGTAGCTAGTACATATCGCGTAGCCGTCGTAGCGTTGTTAAAGACCTCCCAAAATAAGTTCCTAGCTACGGCCTTTTAGCTACGAAGGGTAATAAGTTCCTTGCTCCGGCGTTTTAGCTACGAAGGGTAATAAGTTCCTTGCTGCCGCCTTTTAGCTACGAAGGGTAATAAGTTCCTTGCTCCGGCCTTTTAGCTACGAAGGGTAATAAGTTCCTTGCTGCCGCCTTTTAGCTACGAAGGGTAATAAGTTCCTTGCTCCGGCCTTTTAGCTACGAAGGGTAATAAGTTCCTTGCTGCCGCCTTTTAGCTACGAAGGGTAATAAGTTCCTTGCTACTGCCTTTTACGTACGAAGGGTAATTAGTTCCATGCTACTGCCTTTTAGCTACGAAGGGTAATAAGTTCCTTGCTACTGCCTTTTAGCTACGAAGGGCGAAGGGTAATATATTTTTGTTAAATTTTACGGATACTTAACTAAATTATCCAAATTAAGCCGGTTATATAATAATTAATCAAGTGAATTCGCGCGACAGAATAGCTGTTTTCACAATCCTTTTTCGTCCCGAGCAAAATATCCTATAACAACGAATTTATTAAAGAAGCGCAATAATGTAACACCTGTATTTTCTGCAAATTATTAATTCTTAAACGTTATTATTACCGAAAACTCCGTTTAAATCTTAGTAAATATGTTAGTTACTGTAGAAAGGATAAAGCATTATAGTGCAAACCACTATACCATATTTTCCTATGATTTAATAGTGTTTAATGAATTAGTCGTTAATCGCCAATAACCGTCATGTAGTGCAGAAACGCGGCCAGAACGTTTATAGTGCAATGTTCCAATAAGGAATGCGCGTAGGTGCACAAGTCCTAGCTCTACTTTCATATAATTTGGTATATATTAAACATGGTTACAGCGAATCAATTTTCACTCCTCCCCATCAAGACCTAGGCCAAATATGTTTTTGATATTCGGATAGCTCATGACCTAAAGAGGTGCCATATAGAATATGAATTAAATATCTCGACTAATAAAAATGTTATGCAACAACGCGAAATTTCAAGGGTATTGTGGCCAACCAACAATGTAACTAGAGGATTATAGAATACTTTTATTGTTATGTTCAAGAGCCCTGTAACAATTTTTTAACGCAAATTCATGATTTTGACGCTATAACTTCAGCTTTTAAAGTAATATATAATTTTATCAAAAAAACTAATACAAGTTCTATTTACTAAGACAGAATTACAATAAATAAAATTAACGTACTATATTACACGAAAATAATGAGTAACTCCAACTTACAAGAAAGAGAATGATACTATTGGTATTAAAAATTAAACAATTAAAATATCTTACTGAATTAGCGTAAAAAATAATAACAGGGCTCATAAGTATAGCCCCGAATAAATGTTTTCGACTCTTTTTGATTGGAAATTATACGCTGATTATGTGCCTCGGTGATTAACTAGTAACTCCATCAAAATTGAACACATGAAAATGACCGATTTTTCAGCGTTACCCATAGCTACCTATCGCTGTCACGTTTTACCATTGCAATAGCGACCCTAATATTTCTCAGTAAGAACCCAAACACTAAACTATGTACGGTTTTTCGTTATTGGAACATGTTGAAGATCATGCAAGATATTGATTCGGGACATTAAAGGATTTTATTACAGACTAGCTTCTGCCCGCGACTTCGTCCGCGTGAAATTTCGGACCCCAGCCCACCGCGTCGCAACCCATCGCCCACCCGCGCTATTACTTCGCTTTCGCTTAGGGTTTTTTCTGACTTTTTTTCATTTTGCTCGGCTGCTAAAGGCCGTAGCTTGATTTTACATAGCCTATAACCTGGCCGGGGATTTTCTCGACAGATTAGTAAAGTTTGCATGAAAATCCGTTAAGCCGTTTTCACGTGATGCGCTTACAAATAAACAGACAAAAATTCTAAAAACTGTTGGAACGTGTTCTGTTATCGATTCTAAGTACCCCCAGCCAACTTTTTTTCGAATATCTTCCATGTACATGACTTTCGACCCTCTTCAGCTTTATTATATTGTATAGGTATTGATTAAAAAAGTAAAAAATGTAGATGAGTCAATGACCACTAGTGGTATGCTAAAACGTGACAACATTAATATTTCCCTTCGTCTCTCTCGTTGATGTCTTTTCTATGGGATGACTTGCGGAGCCTGATTTCCGGGAATAATTTAAATTTGGATTTTGAGAATTAGGATCCATTTACACGGTGCAAGTTTATTGCTTGTGGCAAACCACAAAATTGAAGCAACAATTGTCTCGCACCATATAAACAATATGTACAATTGTTGTACGGTGCAAGTTAGTTGCCGTTTGGTCAATAAAATTGAATGAAATATTTGGCGGCGCAAATATAATACTTGAATCAATTGTACAATGACGTGCAACTCTGTTTTGACGAGGCAAAACTTGCATGCAATAATTTCCTTGGTGTAAACAGAAGTTGCATGCAATTATTGAATGGCAAGACTTTGAATGCAAGTCTTGCCATTCAATAATTGCATGCAACTTCTGTTTACATTGTATGCCATTTTATGGATATCACACGCGTGTAAAAACTTGCGTACAATTCTTGAATGACACAATTATAGCATGCGATTATTGCTCTTGAACATTTCAGAAACTTGCACCGTGTAAATGGGGCTTTGTTGATCATAGGTGTCTCGCCCTAAAATTATAAGCCAATTTTCATTGCATCCATAAAGAACACAAGCACCAAGACAAAGATTGGAAAAAGACAATTTTCGTGAAATGTTTACTGAAAATACTGGAAACTGTAGTCTCGTTTTTACTAGTGATTAATTTAGCTATAGAATTATTTAAGGCTGCAAAGTCTTCAACGTCGCTGTTCGTCCAGGACTCTTTCTTTCATTCTTTCTTATTCAACGAATGAATCCTACTGTGCATTTCCATTGGGCTTCATTCATTCTGCCCAGCCTTTTCCCAACCATGTTGGGGTCTGCTTCCAGTTTAACCGGATGCAGCTGAATACCAGTATTTTACATGGAGCGACTGCCTATCTGACCTCCACAACCCAGTATCTGAGTAATACGATACCCCTTGGTAAGACTGGTTGTCAGACTTTCGGGCTTCTGACGACTCGTAACCACTGTCATAGATCCACAAATGACAGCCGAGACCAACGGCTTAACGTGCTTTCTGGAGGAGTCTCGGAATGTAACGATGGTCACCCATCCACGGACCAACCCCGGCTTGCGTAGCTTAACCTGATGGATCGAGCCGTGCTGCTGTTATTACTGCATTTCTATTGGGCTTACGTTTTATAATTTCTCCATTCCCCTGCATTTCTTTCGATCAGAAAGTCTAAGGGCATCGTACCACACTATTTACATACAATTAAACACAATAAGAAAATAATCCCTAGGCCTTACAGAGCATTATTTCACCGTCCAACATACCCTGACCATCATATTACAATACCTGTTTTATAAACCAATGAAAAAGCAACTCTAACAATGTAAACATAGAGTATAAATCATCTTTTTGTGTGTGATTGGAGAAGCTTGTGAACTGCTGTTGGAAAATTAACCTTGGAGTTTCGGAAATAAGGTGTGGATTGGCATATTAGTGATGTGTGAAGAGGTTCGCGTAAGATTGGTAAAGTTTACTTTCGCCGGCGGGCGATGTCGGTCGGAATGCCCGATGTGCCGACTAGCCACGGTGCCGTGTCTACCACCTGGCCATAGAGTATGCATGTGCGCAATAATGGAAATAGGTAGGAAATTATGTGTTGGAACTTGATATCGATATTTTAAGAAGTAAGGAATAATTAGGTTACCTACATTTAACAAAGACTCCACCACTGACGAGAGAAAACATATAAATTCTACAGTAAAAAGTTGTAGCTAATAGAAAAATATTATTTAAATTTTCTATTCATATATTAAAATGATAACGAATTCAAAGCTGTCCATTGAATATTTAAAAAAAAGTCATTGCTAGTGTGGGAACGAGTCTCATGCCGAAAATATATATATTTATAAATTGCCCCTTTGTCTGTTTGTCTAGATGTATGTTCCGGATTGGCGCAAAAACGGGTGACGTTGGATGAAATTTGGCACCCAGAAAACTGGATTAACACATAAAATACTTTTAATACCGTTAGTACGTTTCCCTATCTACGTGGGCGAAGCCGAAGATAAAGCTAGTTTTAGCTTAAACAGATAGATAAAAAAAGAGACATCATTTTAATTCTCTTGATACCAAGTGAAACACGTGTTGAAACAAGTGAGGCTGGCCATAAATATTTCGAAAAAAAGACGGTGGGATTTTCAAAATTAGAAATTCAGACGCAAGGAAAAAGACATGATCTTCCTTATTTTATCTCGCTTTCTCAGTACCTAGTTCAGAAGCGAGAAGTTGATCCAGCGAATGCAGAATGCTTGTGCGAGATTCTGTTTCAAAGTCCCTCCCTGATCTCAAATTATGTGTATAAAAAATTGGTTCGATCGCGAGATACATGTAAATAAAGTTAAAACGTATAGAACTGCCGCATTCCGTGATAGCTTCTAATTCGCCACCTGTCGCTGCTGGAACGGCTAGACACCGCCTTTCCGTCCTATTTTTGTTTTGCAATTTTAAGGCCTGCGCTCACTGGCGGTGCATATAAATTTATACATTTTACATAAGGTGACACAAGGGGCGGTCTCATCGCGATCTTTTGCAGACCTTTTGATGGATTCAAGGGAGAAGAAGAGAATGCTGCAGGTCAGTAGTGTACCTACCATTTACATATATCTACAATATATAAATACATACACAAAGCATATTATTATCTATATATACACGGTGAAATTTTAATCGTTTTTTTCCTCTTAAGGGGTCATTGTACTCATCATTATGAACAACTTTTACTAAGGGACCAAACCTGAAATCGTGAAAAATAAATCAGCTGTTCCCTACATTTATGTTCGCCTAACTCGTCAAAATGTAGGGAACAGCTGATTTTTTTTTCACGATTTCAGGTTTGGTCCCTTAGTAAAAGTTGTTCATAATGATGAGTACAATGACCCCTTAAGAGGAAAAAAACGATTAAAATTTCACCGTGTATATACATAGATGTTCATAAAATAATAAGCATGAAACATGAGCAAGGAACTATGTGTAATGTTGATGTTGTTAAAATAAAATAAATACCATCTACGTTTAAACTAATATTGATTCGCGACGTCCTCACAGAGGCTTCGCTCAAATTTCCACAAATATCTACTCTCACGAAAGGTTCTTTGTAGAGTCGACGGCGAACCTACAGTAAACAATTGCGGACAGTCCTCGCCCGTGCCCCGCGAGAGCCGCGCGCCCGCAACGACATTATAAATGACCTACCCGACAGGTGTCTGTGATACAAATTCAAATATCGAATGAGAAAAAAAAGAAACAAGATTCGTTCGTTTACTTTTTTTAAATTATTTTTTTCTCACAAACTTTTTTTATGAATGTACCGTTGTGATGTTTCCGTTAACCGTGTGTATTGTGCTGTGAGATCCAATGGACTGTTCTCGTGGAAAATGGTTTTAGTTGCTTGCATCTCGCGTGTATTCTGTTTTTGACGTGACGTTTCTGGCTGTATAGAATAATAGGTTTGGATGTGTACTTTTGACCCGTACAAAGCAACTTTTTTTTTGTTGCTCTTTTTTTGCTATTCGTAATTTGTAATGGTTCTGTTTATGTTCAATTCCTTAACATTATTACTGTATAAAGTTGTAAATTTATAAGTTAAATTAACGTTATAAGTCAGACGTCCTTACAAGGTTGTACTAAGTTAGTACATATTATTCTATTATCTCGTTACACATGCAACAGTTGTTACGTATACCTATTTCATAATATTATGCGAACATAATTGACGAAATTATTCTCGAAAATATTATATTTCAGGTCAAATAATAAGCAGTTTTTAATTAAAACGTTTTCGTAACAGTGACTGGTCAGTTGAAATTGAGAGTTAACCTAAATAAACTAACAAGTTTAAATTGAGCCGGTAATCATTCAATCAGAGGTTCAATCCAAGACATTGAACTGGACACTGTGTTCCTCAAACACACAGCATGAGACACTACAAAACTGCTGAGTAGTACAGCAGGTGCCACTGACCTGACCAAACTCAAAGGAATTATTACAATAAAACCATTCAGAGATACTTTGGAATGGGCAAGGCGTCGGGAAGTCACTCAGAAAGTTGAAGCTTGTTCCCCGTTTCAAAGCGTAGTAGGTTCCTATGGAGAAGAACAGAAAAGAAACTCCATGAACACTTTTTTTAAATTACAAATGCTTTAAAACCATTTACAAATACTTTTGAATGGCCAAGGAGTTCGTCGGCCAGTAAGAAAGTTGAAGCTTGTTGCCCGTTCCAAAGCGTAGTAAGTTACTATAGAGAAGAACAGGAAAGAAACTCCATGTACACTTTTTTAAATTACAAATCCTTCAAAACTATTTACAACTACTTTTTAATGGCCAAGGAGTTCAGTTGAAGTTGTTGCCCGTTCCAAAGTGTAGGTTCCTATGGAGAAGAACAGTGTTTAAACTCTATTCAATTCCATTCACACTTCTCCTCAAAAACCTAGTATATATTTATAAGTATAACTCTAGGAGTAATAACCGACCTTGAAAATAACGCCATAGAAAGACATAAAAATACCAAAGAAACAATAAAGTGAAGAATTAAATTCCTTATCAACACCCGCATAGCGATTATGTACATATAAAAGTATATACATATATGTAGGTATGTATGTCACTTTAGCAGTTAACGTAAAGACGTTAAAGTTACAGAATTATTTTGCAATTACTTTTGCAAATTGTGTAGGATTTTTCATTGAGTGCGTGTGATAACATCTGGCAATTTGCACCTTTGATAGTGTATTTTTATATTCCCATCAAGATCAAATTAGATTTTAACAAGTTTTTTTTTCTTTTAAAATACCTCAATAAGCAGTTTCAAAGATCAGGGAATGGTAGGATTGGCAGAACGGTTTCTACCATCCTACCATTCCTTGATTTTCGTCTTTTTCCGTCATATCTTCAAATATTAATAGGTTAGATAACGACATAATATATGATTAACCCGTTGACTTTTCACATAATATGTTTTAAACCCAATCAATTAATTTTCGAGGTTTCAGAATTCCGTTCGTCCAAAAATATTCTGCAAAGTTTAGTTAAGCTTAGATCACACGTTCCCAATATGAAGAAAAATGAAACGCAAATTGTTATTTGCAGAACTAATAAATAAATAAACACAACTTGTGAATGAAACTCGCCGAGATTCGTAAGTAAGTTAAGCAATAATAAAAAATGTCAGGGTCTCTGGCGGATAATAAATTATTCCACATTTAACATTATGCCGGATATTGTTCAAATATTACTCAAGATTGTAAGTTAATCATTTAAGAATGAAATAAATTGCGGTTTCCTTAATCACATTTAAGCAAATGGGCAGCGGATCATTAAAATTCAACAATAAATGATGGGAACTGCTTCAAAGACTAATTAACTTTTATGAAAAACTTTCAGTTTTAGACTGTACTTTCTACTTGAACTAAACTAGCTACTTATCTAATGCTGCTGGGGAGTTTGTTGCACCACTTCTTCTTTCCAGCTAAAGCACTAAGAAGTGGTAAAGGGCGGGCGTTTTGGGGGACTGTCTTATGTAATTTTGACGTTCGAAAAGTGCTGATTCTCAGCCTAGTTTGAATAAATGACTTTTGACTTTGATTTTTTGCAAATGTAAATCGGCCGCTCTAGGTGAAATGGATGACGCACAAGAATTCCTAGGTATTCCTCGCCCGCCGGCACTATTAGGTACTTCGTTTTCGCTTAGCGTTCCTTCGGACTTTTTTTCGTTTTGCTCGGCTCCTAAGGGTCGTGGCGTGATGTTACATAGCCTATAACAGTCCTCAAGAATTGGGCTACCCAATGCAAAAATATTTTTTCAAATCCGACTTGTAATTCCGGAGATTACCCCCTACATACAAACAAACAAACAAATATTATCTCTTCATAATATAGAAAAGAGCCTCATCGGTACTAAACGCTCTTCCAGTGCACCCTGGGCATTTTAACTTAATTTCGAACCACACGATAGAAGAACAGATATTAAAGTAGAAAAACGTTGGGGACTAATTTTACATCCATTGAACATATTTCATACCACGATTAGAATGTTGAGGAATTTCAAGAAATGTATAATGAACGCCAACATTTATCTCGTTAAGCCGTCGTTTACCTTCGCCTTATAACTGGGATGTGGGCAAACTGCATGCCACCACAATGGCAACCACTATGCGCGTGCGCAAGCCGCTAGTGATGCGACACTGGCTTGAGATCAAACTTCATTCACATCGTAATACAGTTTACCAGAGTTTAATTTTCGTTTCGACCAAGTAAAGCTTCAACTGTATAATTTACCTTAAGAAGGTAATGACTTGATTAAGCCGAAGTAAGTTGCATATTGATGTCACCTATTTTATTTTTGTGTAACTTTTTTCCACAAATAATTTACATCTCACAAATTATATTGAGTCCTAATTTATTGAGTTCTGTTGCATATGGAACCCTTAAGCAGTCTCCATTTTAATAATGTCCCGAATACGGGTCACCCGCCATCTCTTATAGCAGTATTATTTTAATATTACTTTATAGTATAAAAGAGATAAAGCCATACGTCCTGTATAGCTTTTATTGGTGAAATTCGCCCTAAGGGTGATCAGCACATAAACCAAGTTTAAAAGCTGTCAATGACACTACTTTCTTTGGAATATTGACACTGACAGCTCTTGAACTCGGTTTAGATGTGCTGATCACGTTCATTTTCATTGGTGAAATTCGCACTAAGTATCATAATCCCTCTTCAAGCATCAAGTCACATCACTAAAATAATCAAGAGCACTATATGACAGCGACTATGCAAATACATAGCGATAAGCCAAACATGGCTCATGAATATGGACGCAGATCAAGACCACAGAGTTGTGGTCGTAATGTGTGGTACGTGCATGTTGGTGGTAAGTGCTGGTACTACCATCGTATCACTAACTAGAGGCTTAGCACAGTTTAGCTTTAAATAGTTTGTGTGTGAACTTAATGCGGAGTGGTGATAAGGAAATGCAGTCCAACTCTGCATAAATAAGGAATACGTTCGATTCTGAACTTTAGCTTACTGACGATTAGGTTAACTTTATTTAGTAAAAACCGTTTTTGAACACTCGGATCAGGTCTGAAAATTCTAAGTACAAAATACAAAAGTATTATCGTTCATTTATTTATTTATTTAGAACACCAACAGCAGTACATTCAAAAAATTAAAACAGCAAAATTCAAAATAAAGACTATAAAATGTTACTACGAAAGGTGGAAGGTAAAAGGATTATTAAAAACAGTAAAGCCTCGTGCAGACAGGCGCGACGCGACACCTGTAGTTTTTCTACCGTGAAGTTTTCTTAGAAATTGTTTTGTTAGAGTCGCGTCGCGCCAGTCTGCACGACGCTTAATACCAAATTCGCTACAGTTGAAATATATATCCATAAGATAGTGTCCTAGATCACATACCTATCCACCTACACCTACCTATATACCTATCCATTATTTATAGATAAATTGATGAAACCATATCAAACACCTAAGGCAATTTCTCACCATCCAAATACAACTACTAGCTATGATATAATCTAATAACACAGCACCTGTTCTCGTACAATACGAGATTGCATTAAGAAATCTAAAGTAAAAGTAGTTTTTAGGATCATTCATAAGCGCCCACGCAGCGCCCACGACCTAGCCGTTGACCAACGCTGGCCAAAAACTTCACCTACGTTCGTTACTGTTTAATGTCGCTTTCAAAATCGATTGGATCAGCTTTATCGATAAATTTTAAGGGTTCAGTAGAAAAATAAAAAAACGATTTTAAAAAATGCAGCCCGGTGTCTGCATTCGTTACCCGTTGATAACAATAGGCTCAGCTCCTATTCCATGGGACTTAAACATAACTGGCGAAATGTGCGTGTACTATAGTTAAAATTCTGCCCAACCCCTCAGGGAAACAAGGCGTGATGTTATGTAATAAAAATAATACTGTTTCTGGATGTAACAATGTATTTTACAAAAAATCAAAATCAAAAGTCATGTTTACTCAAATTAGGCTGAGAATCAGCACTTTTCGAACGTGAAAATTACATAAGACAGTCCCCCAAAACGCCCACCCTTCACCACTTCCTAGTGCTTTAGCTGGGAAGGTTTAGGTTCAACGTCAAAAAGTAGCAGATATTGTTCGCAAATCCAAGTATGCTTCACTCCCATTTCTAAATAAAAGTTTTCAGAATACCTACATGGCATTCAGTTGCAAAAAAAAAAACCCGAAAGTCTTTTTAAATTGTTTATGTCGAAGATTCTCAAAAATTCTGAAAAAAAAAAAACTTAACTCGAAAACTCGCGTCGTCGAAAATCAAAAGTCGCGGAACATACATGGGGGTGATTCGGATACCCCACGATACGAGGGAACTAAATTTTATTTTTGGCCGGCCACCCTGTATAGTTCCCCATCCCGTTTCAGCGAATTTTCAGCTGTTATGTTAAAGATTTTAGATAATACTTTTGTTTTTCAATAACACATTTTGCACTCTAAATCTACTTCTGGTATCCGTATAATTAATTTAACCTTAAGAGTGTTTCTAAATTAATTAATTAATTATTTAAATTAAGTAATTATCGTGGGTATTAGTAACACATAAGTGATGCAAATGTTATACAATATTACTGAAGCTTTTATCGCGGTAATATCAAAGATTTCAAATGGTCTTATTAATCCTTAATAATAATTATAATGTGGTAAATATTTATGATTAAATCTTTACTAACCTAAATCTAAAAATCTACATATTTGCACGGCTGAAATGCCGAATATAGTGAAACCCATAGATCCTAAGAACTTATAAAATGTTAGCTATATTCTTGCTAATTAATATATCATTCATTCATTCAAACCGACCGGAGGTGTTCGTGCCTAATTAAAAGCCGCACGGGTCGATCGATTAGGTAAAGCTGCGCTTGCCGCGGCCGGTCCGTGGATGAGTGACTATACATACCGAGACCCCTCCGTGCCTTGGAAAACACGATAAGCCATTGGTCCCGGCTGTAATTCCGGATGTAATGTAATTAATTGTAAAAATCTTTGACATTCGTTACGGGTCGTCAGAAGTCCGAAAGTCTGACAACCAGTCTTACCAAGGGGTATCGTATTACCCAGTTGTATAGGCAATTTCCATGTAAAATAATAATAATTTTTATCATAAAATCACACCTACGGCCTATTTTCCCCGAAGGGTTAGGCAGATTTATACCTATAGTACTCCCTATTGGGGCGAGTCTATTGCCATCAACCGAGCACAAATCCAGATCCTATTACTGAGTAATGCCAGATGGAAAATCCCAATATCACTTTGCCTGACCCCAGTAACGTACCCAGGACCTCATGGCAGTCTTGCTACCAACATCGTTAAACTCTAAACTAGTACCTACACAATCCATGTATTTTCATAATTAGCACAGTTTTTGCTTCGCTTATTTAATCGTATGGAGAACATTTAATAAATACTTCGTAAGGTATCATTAGACTTGCACGTTCTTAAACTATGCCGAAGTCTCTGATGTGTGGGTTAAGTTAAAGGAGATTGGTAGTGCACACACTAAATGCTAAAGTGTGTAAAAATGTTTTTCCATGGTTTACATGCAAGTGTATATTAATAGGCTCGCCCCCAATAGCATGCGGCGAAATATGGGGGTACTATAGGTACACCTCTGCCTAACCCTTCGGGGAATACAGGCGTGATATTATGTTATGTTATGTTACATATAAGTTACCCATATGCCACCCGTAAATTATAAATCTTAATTGTATTAAATAAAATAAAAAATTCAATATAGTATGTACAAGTATGGAATGGAACTTAAAAAAGTTAAAAACATACAAGTTTAGTTATATTATCTCTAACTTGTACCCAAGGTCGTTTTAGAAAGCAATCGTCAACACCAAATTCCTTGATTTTTTCCTTGATTTTGAGTGTTAAAAAAGTGAAGACTTATTTAACTCTTTTTAAGGCAAAAAGGCTCTGTGACCTGTTCGAGGCCATTATTGAATCTTTGAAAAACTACACCATTCCACCATCTTTACTCCACTAAATCTTAAATCTTATACTTTCTTATCACTTCCTCGCCAAATCTCACCACTTAAACCACTGAAACCCAGCTGCAGCACGCGTAGAGCCTCACTCAACGCTCAAGAACGGTATCGTTGCGATACAACTGCACTGATGCAACGCACCAATGACGTGTGGCATGCAACGGATGGTATTTAGATCAGCGGACCAGGTCGCTGGACATACAGCAACAAACAATTTTGATTAATAAAATTGGAGTTGGATTATGGTGCGTTATTCAGTAACCTCTTGTGAGTACGGGAAGGCCTACAATTAAAATGGTGGATGGAGTGTGTGAAAGATGATATGGCTAGAAAGGGAGTGACTACCGAGATGACGACTAATAGATAGATAGTATGGAAGAAAAAGACATGTTGCGCCGATCTCAAATAAATTGGGGAGAATGATGATTCGTTAACTTCTTGGTACAGAATCTTCTTAGCAAGCTGATCATTATCATCCTCCTGACCTTATCTAACTTGGGGTCAGAGCAGTTTCTTCAGCGTATCTACCTACACTTGCATAAAGATGTTCTCTGGACTTGGCTTGTTGGATGTTACAACCCTTTATCCCACGGTTTATCGGAATTATGTTAAGGCTTAAGGCTTCCGCAAACAGGCGCGACGCGACTTTAATAAATCAATTTCTTTCACGGTAGAACAATTACCGGTGTCACGTCGCGCGACAAGTCGCGCCAGTATGCACGAGCCTTTAACTTTAAACTCAACTAGATATGGAATTGGAATTTTTCCATCTAAATCAGCTCTCATATACTCACCTTGGCCCATACGGGCTCGTGTTTTTTATAAGCCTTGATACTAAGTTAAAACATGTGTCTTGTACTAAAATATTTTCGTGTTATGTTACTTCTGATATGAAAATACAAGAATTAAATAAAGTTATATATTTTTTTCGTGTTATTCGGACTATTTTTGTTCAAAATATTTTGTTTAGTATCTATTTAAATCCTGCCCTCTGTGCCCCAAAATATGCAGCCAAAGTGACCTCTGCGCTGCCACCGATAACGCCGTGGAAGTGGCAAAGTTTTGGGACAACAAAATCAGAATAAAGGCATGACGCAGACTGGCGCGACGCGACACCGGTAATTGTTCAACCGTGAAGTTTTCATAGAAATTGTTCAGCAAGAGTAGCATCGCGCCTGTCTGCGGGAGCCTTAACTGTAGTGCTAGCGACACGAAGAAGATAAGATGTTGAGACTACAATCAAATAATGCAATAGGTATATTATTGTGGTTAATATTTTCAAAAGAATCCATTCAAGTAGAAAATACTGACCGCCGGCCAATCTATTTAGAAAATGTATTATGAATGAAAGGTCAACGCACCTGGACGGTCATTACCTTAGTAAGGGTGTTTCTGGATCAATAAAGTCGTGTGGCCACATAGGGGACGCCGAATTTGGATACGGAGGAACCACGTTTAATTGCGTTTGTATATTTAGTGAATCATGCACAACGTTCCGTGATGACCATTAACTTACCTACCACTCACGTTATTCTGCATTACCAAGCAGTTTTTCTATAAGCACCTCGTCTAGTCTGTGAGAAATGAATTTCACGTAAAGCGACTTTCCTTGAGCAATTCACAAAGCCACTCGAAATCTTTACGACTAATTGAGGTATCCAGCTTTGTCTTAAAATTCATGTATTATCATAGATGCTATACTCTACAGAACAGCTCTGATTGTAGGCAGTTAATTAATAGTATATTAACCTTTTTTAAATCCCATTTGAACGAAAAACAAAACACAAATTTAAAAAAACATCATGTCCACGATTGACAAATCAAACGTCATCGTGTTAGGTTATTGATAAACACGAGTTCTTAATTAAAAGACGCTAAAGAGAATGAGATTAATCACAAATCATTAGGCTTTTAGTAACAAATGACAATCAACCTCAAATCTTATTATAAGGAAACTCGGAACAGTCATGATTTTCCACGAACGAATCTTGCTTCCAACCAAAAAGTGTTCCAAAAAACGTAATTTTTACCAATATAATTGTTTGCAGGCCTCTTAATGAGTGTATAAGTGATCGTGCAGTGATAAAACAGTGATTATGTGTTAAAAGTGTTGTTAATATGCCGTGACAGAACTGCAGTCAGAATGTATCGGCCGAATTTCTACGAGAGTACTTGCTTTCGTTGCAATGAGATTGTGTACCAAGTGGACAGGGTTGGTCCGCTGAAGGATTTCACTTTCTTCCATAGTGGCTGCTTTAAATGTGCCGTCTGTGGGACTAAGTTGACACTGAAGGTGAGTTTTTAATATATCTTTATTAACCGATTTCAAAAAAGGAGGAGGTTTTATGTTTGTGTTAATGTATGTTCACCGATTTCTCCGTCAATTGTGGACCGATTTTGAAAATTTTTTTTTTTTTGAAAGGGTATGCTCTCGAGGTGGTCCCATATAAATTTTATTAATTTTGCTTGGGTACTTTTTGAGTTATATTCACTAATACGTATTTCTCCCACTTAGTGGATGATGTTTTAACATATTCCTGTCACTGTTATTTACATAGCAGGTCGTGATATTCAAATTTGTGGGGGGTATGTACCACTACTAAAAAGAAAGAGAAGTCGGTGGCAAAAAACGAAAATTCAAAACCAAAGACACTGACTTCCGAAAAGAAAGTTATTTTTCACTTTGTAGTGTTTTTTTTGGAAGTCGGTTGGTTTTTTTTGTAAAAAGTTTTTATGGTTTTACCATATACTAGCACTAAACTGGCCTAATGTACTTAAAGCTCTAAAATGCGTCTTCCACATAGTTCTACTTATTTTACGTAGACAGCTTCACTGCACCGGACCCGCCTGGCGGGCTAATTCCTCTCATGTAGAGGGGGCCCGAGTACCAGCAATAACCTGCAACCTGGGTACGGTTTTGAACATGGTACGGTTGTAACAACTCGAAGAGGAGCTCGTGGCTAAGTAATAACAGCCGCACGGGTCGATCCATCAGGTTAAGCTACGCTTGCCGAGGTTCGTCCGTGGATGGGTGACTTTACATACCGAGACTCCTCCGTGCCTCGGAAAGCACGTTAAGCCGTTGGTCCCGGCTGTCATTCGTGGATCTTTGACAGTCGTTCGTCCGAAGCCCGAAAGTCTGACAACCAGTCTTACCAAGGGGTATCGTATTTCCCAGTTACTGGGTTGTGGAGGTCAAATAGGCAGTCGCTCCATGTAAAATACTTGTATTCAACTGCATCAGGTTAGACTGGAAGCCAACCCACCATACTTGGGAAATGGCTAGGCAGATTGATTTGTTGTAACAACTTGAATATTATAGGGGGAGAAACACGCAGGTCCGAACATAATTCTTCATTGAAAATTTGTAGGTTTCCACCACTTATGTATTTGAACATACTTATTCCAGGTCAAAGTCCAGTCATGGTAGTATTCGGTTCCCCACAGTGTCAGGCGAACAGCGAATAATCTAAAATAATTTGAAAGAATCCGTGTAAACAAAACGGTTTCATCTTCAAAACCTGTTTACCGTAATATCCTATTAATAATCTGAGACAATGACGTTATTTCCTAGCCAGTGCTGGTCGGCCTTGATGCTCATCTTCACGACCTTCAGTAAGCGCCAGTTGGCATTTGAGTGACCTTGCCGCATCTTCAACTTTTTGCTACAAACTTTGTAGGAACCAACTATAAAAAGTTAAAAAGACATTCGTATAATCTGTTATACGTATAATTAGTTAGATAAAATTTGTGTTTTTCCGTATTTTTTTACGGTTTCCTAAGCGTAGTAGCTGTGAAGGGAATTGTCATAAAACTAATTAGGTAATAAAAGATAATTATGCAATCATTTAACTTGAACTTCAATTCTGAGAGATTGTAACAAACCTCACGGATTTCAAAAGAAAAAACCCAACTATTTAAATCAGCGATTTTTCGAAATTAAATTTGAAAGATTGATAAGAAAACTTTTCCTCTGAAGTGTGACAAGACAATACACCATAAGTACAAAAGAAATTCCTCACATAGGCAAGTTCCGTTTAGCGTCAATAAAATTAACCACACAAGATGAATATGCAAAACAAGTTAGTAGAAAAATGTGTAGAATAGGTATGTATGAGATTCATAGATATTCTTCTACTTAGCTGTTTTACATCCTAATCGACATTTAAAAGTTTGTTTGTCAAACTCAAACTCAAAGCATTTACAGGCACTTTTGAATTGTCAAGGAGTCGGTCAGAAATATGAAGCTAGTTGCCCATTTCAAAGGTACCTAGTGTAGGAAGAATGGGCAAGAAACTCCATGGACACTTGTAAATCATTTTTTTTTACAAAATATTGGTTACATCATCCATGTTGAAATTATACATGTCGGCTTAGACACTATAGAAAGCAGTAAAATGGGACACTGTATGCTACTAAAAAGCGTTAAGGCGTTACGTTATTTATGTCCATTTTGAATAACACAGCGCATTTTTGGCTGAAGGTAGGTAAATGGAAAAAATCGACTTTAATAATGATAAACTTTTGAACGATCTAATTCAGACGAGAGGCGCGGATTGTGAACTAGTATACTTTCTGCTTACTTGAGTCTTGTTTGCAACAAAGTAAAATAAACAGGTTTACACACGAATAGGCCGGGTCCTAACTAAAAGTGATCATCGCGCGAATATGCGATCGTCGGGTTCATATGTCACAATTGAATGTGTCAAACTAGTGAATCGGAACGCTTGCTCGTGCCCACAGAGGGTGCCTTCAGGTTTAACGGGCGACTTATTCGGCAGCTATCACTTGCCCCTGACCAAAACGGAATCTCCGTTTCGGAGGAAGTGGTAGTTGGGCTGACTTTCCTGCGTGCACCAGACGTACATTTAAACATATCCTCTTTTGCAGGCTATTCCATTTCTAATGTACCTATTATTAAAGCTATAATTTCAGTATGTGTGTAGAGTCTTTAAGCATTAAATAAAGTCGTACTTACAGCACTAAGCCATGTGCAGTGATAGCATTATAGCCGCAGATGGCCTTAAACACCATTAATAATATAATTCAGCGCTTAATTTACAATGTAAATGCAGCTAAGCGCTTTATTACACAAATTATGTAGGATATAAAGCACCCAGTTCAATTACACAGCTCAAGCTTAAGAAGAAATTAAAGACAATATTACAATTGTAAAATGTAATTAGGATGATTTCAATACTATAAATCTCGATCCCGTGGGAATATCGGGATAAAAAGTATCCTATGTGTTAATCCGGGTTATAAACCACATGTGTGCCAAATCAGGTCAGTCGTTTTTGCGTGAAAAAGTAACAAACATCCATCCTCACAAACTGTCGCATTTATAATATTAGTAGGTTATCTGGTCTAAAGTCTCAATTTTCAGTTAAAGAACGATGACCAAAGGGGTAAACTTGTTTTTGGGTGGATATCACAAATCGGCAAACCTAGGGCAGGTATGCTAGTGGAGGCGGTAGAACTGGTGGAAGTAGTAGAACGAAGCGAAGTGTAGCTAGATGAGACATAATCAGCTTATAATGTTTCCATTGCTGGGGTTTGTTTATGCCCATAAATTATTAATCAATTTATATACTAGCTGCAATGCCTCATTTTTATTTTATTTATTTAAAAAAATTGAGCCAGAAACTCTCGCGGGCGTCCTCAGAACACCCTACCAAAGATACATCAAAATCCTTTCAGCCCTTTCGTAGTCCATAGAGAACAAACAAAGATTTTTATATAACATATGATTTGGCTAGAAAGAGGACGAATACTGAGATAACGGCTAATAAAGATGGCAGAAGAAGATGTGCAGCTCTCAACCCCAAATAGATTAAGATAAAGGCAGGAAGATATAACCTAGCAGTTGGACAACTTGAACTAAATAAGAATAATAGTCATGACAAAAATCAAGTCCACAATTTTATAGTCGAGGTCAAGGGAAATAATATAAAGTTCACAAAGAATAATATTATTTAAACACACGTGTATAAATACAGCTATAAATTATATGTACACAAATAATGAGTCATTGCAGTTGGGGATCTGGTTATGATGCGTCATACCCACATACGACCTTATTCCTATAACATAATAATGTGACTTGTAAAAGAAGAGTAAATTCTACTCTGGTCCCAAATCTGCAACCTAATTGCGTAATACACGATCTATCACAATCTGGATCGGTTTGAAACAGATTGCTAATCCATTACTTCATAAGTTCGAAAACAAATCCTGCTCACTAGAGTAAATAACGCAATGAATGTTGTTGAACTGTCAGAATGAAACAGATTAGTCGGAATCGTTTACGAAAACGTTTTACGCAATTAGATACCAGTTGGGATCAGAGGACCTAGGTCGTAGACATGAAGAGTCGCAAGATTGCCTTCAAAGCGTTTTGTATTTTTACGACAACTTTTAACGGTATGATACTTATTGCACTGTACAGATTGACATCAGCTTTTCAGTAGTTAGCTTCTGAAAAGCTGATGTCAATCTAAAAAATATATGGGACCGAATATATTTTTCCATCATCGTTATAATATCTGATATAATGTCACTTTGTCAAAGCCCTTGGGCAGAAAATGATGAAGAGTGGGTAAGTACTTAAATGTATGTTCGGTATACCTTGATTTCGCAACCTGGAGACTCATTTGATGCATCCATATCAGTCTTCCAATGTCGGGAGACTACGATCACCAATTCATATCGCGAATCAAGTATTGACCAAACATTATACCGACCATTTTGAAGCCGTGAACGTATACGGAAATGAATGAATGAATGAGTGATAGTCACATTACAATTTACAACTTCCCATCCGTGTCGTAATGACACATTACGTCCTTATTCCGCGGACAGGAGATACGACCTTATTCGGTTCAGTCGCTCATTACACACGCTCGTAACTGTTGTTCTAATACAACAGCTTGATGTGTATGCGATAATTAAACAGTTAGCTGACGTACTTTTTTATGGGATATGCATACAACAGGTATGTTTGGTTCTGTTTGTGAGTTTAAATACGGCTATGTTCGCTTAGTTTGAATTTTATTTTAAAGCTTTTTTTGCAGTGACTATAAAATTATGTTTTATTAAAGACTAGCTTTTGCCCGCAGCGTCGCCCGCGTAGAGTTAAAATTTGCTCATGGGAAAATACCCAATAGTGGGATAAAAATGTTCTAACCCCGGTGGGTATATCCGTGTAAATTACATCCAAATGCATTCAGTCGATAACGCTTGATAAAGTGGCAGGCAGATAGAGTTTCGCATTTAAGTATCATATTAGTATGGACTATGAAAAACCAAACAGTATTTGATGTCTAATTTATTTCTTTAAAACGTAGTTATTACAAAATGTTTGGTCTTTTTCCCACGTCCACAGGCCAGACTACCTACATAGCTAGATTTGGCTAATTAATATTAGTTTTTTACGAAGAGCAACTGCTATTTAACCTCTACGACCTTATTTAAGAAGTACCCAAAGTAGGATCGTTGTATAAAGTCATGGAGGTGATGTCAAATCGAAATTTAAAAACGTTTTCAAATTTCGTTTTTTTTTTTTAACGTTTTTAAATTTCGATTTAAAGATAAACGTTAATGTTTAACGTTTTTAAATGCAGAATAACATTCGGCAACCGGCTGTCACAGTATGAATAGGTCACAGTATTATTGATAGGTGTATTAGGTACTAATGTCAAAAATACACATCTGTACGAACAAAAATACAATAAAGCAGTGGAAAATTATACATTACACTGACAAAGCATAGGCCTTTGCAATGAATAATTGAATAAAAACATTCACTTTGTCACAAATTAACTGTCCATATCGCTACGAGCATATAATTCAATGTCTATTCAGAGAAGAACCATTACAACTTAACCCTTCATTTGTTTTATGACATGAATTATTATGGATCATTTTACATTGGTTTATTTCTATTGTGCCTCCTATAATTTGTGTAAAATGAATCAGCTCCGGCAATAAAAGGGTGAAAAAGCAGTGTAACATTTAGCTATTGTTTGGTCTGCTTTGAACTATAATTTTTTTCTTTTTAATTAAATCTCTATTTGGCCATAACCTTTAAACCCAAAGGAGCTACTTACATCATGATTTAACGACACCAAAGAACAATACCAAGACTTCATCAGTCTCCAACCACCGTTTCACTTAGGGTAAGCGCAGATCTTTATCTCTTTTTAGAGGTATCAGGAATAGGGTGTAAAGTTCACTCATCCTCTATGGAAAAGTTAGGATCCTCCGACCCTCCAGACGGGTGTGAAGTCTGGCGGGCAACAAAAAAAACTCCCCAACGATTGATTTCAGAAACTCTTATTATATATTGATCGTGCGGTAAACTCTAATTACGCGATGCAGGACATGTGCGACGTCATTTCTTTTATGCGTAGTTCGCCCTCATATACCCTTGCTCTCTATTTTATTAACTCTATTTTGCAGCGATTTAGTTCACTATAAATTTATCAAGGAAAAACTGTTCTGGCATTTTGCTGGTCAGTCTACGCCAACCCCAACTCAACACCCAGAAAAATGCCTTTAATTTCATCATGACCAATAACACCTCTCTTCTTCCCCAGACATACTACAATAACCAGCACTGGACGGAAGACAAGGAAGTCTATTGCTCCAGCCATGTGCCTAAGATCGGCCCTGGACACCTGGATAACTCCTCCGTGGGAATCCGCAGTGCGCTAAACGTCCCCAAGAGTAATAATTACGTAAACGAACAGATCCGGGGACTCGCCAGGAATAGCCATGACACTGAATGTAAGTACTGCAAGCTTTTTTTGTATTTTTACTAAATCTAAATTCTATGTTATTTCTCCTGAACTTTGGTTTCTTTCGTCTTTATGGCGTAATGGCGTCGTAATAATTCTTAGTTTCGATGAAAAAAAGGTCAGGCCTAAGGCCCATCGTCCACAACGCTACTCAAAGTAACGTATAGTTTGTAATTACAAACTCAAGTACAGTTCGATTCAAACTTACTGGCTGCTCGGAAGTTAGCTACTCGCTGCGCAGTGCCCCACCCCTCGCCCCCGCTGACTCATGAAATTGTTACTGCGCAGCGACTCGCATCATGATCCGAGCCGCCATTAAATTCTATTCGAACTGTACAAATCACCTATAGTAACCAGAATGTCACAGCACTATTATAATGGTGGTCCGTACACGACGCAATGAAGATGACGATGAGTTTGTATCTGATTACTTCTGATTAGCGTCCTATAGTTGCAACATTGTATCTATGCCTGAGAAGCCTACAGAATCAGAAAACAATGGATTCAAGTATCTTATTCTTTTTTCAGAACCTAATATCTTTCTTGTCCAGAAAGGCCAATCCAAATCATCGTTACAAATCAACGTCTGTATGTAAACCTGGCCAAGAAACAAAATCAAAACAAATAATAATTCAATTAATAATATTGCAAAAGTCCAGCAAAGTTATGGCAGTGGTCAACAAACCAGGACAATGCCATCGTGCAAGGGCATCCATTGTTTAAATGCAATCAGACAATGGTTCGAATCACTGGTTGTATCAAATCAATCATTCGATCTGATTCAATCGCTTTTGTATTAACTTTGTCGAGGGCTTGGGAACATGTTGCATTGCAAGGGTAGAAAGTTAATAAATATTATGTAAATTACCGTATACAAAATATTGTAAAACATTTTAAAAGAGTAAATATGTAATTTCTTGTCCATTCTTCTCCGTACGAACTACTTGTTGGAAGGAGCAGCTAGGATTAATTCTATTTTCGGTTAGATGTTTATCTAGAGATCAGGATCTTGGTCAGATCTTCACATGATCTGACCAAGATTATGTCTGGACTTTAAAAGAGACTGTGTGTGAACTCTGAGTTTGTTTCGGCCTTTCTTCTCAGAGTATTCAGATAGGGAACTCCGACCTCGTATAGTTTTTTTATATATATTCGTATAGTTATATAATTGACGTGTAAAAGTGTTGGTAAAAATGTATTTACAGAAAATGGCCGCGGTCAAAATTTTCAATCTTTCTGTTGATTTTTTGCTATCACTATAGCTATCAGCAGAAATTGGTTAGTCTTCAATACAGTATTCAGTCAGATTATTCAATTACCAATTAAATGCTCCAATGACGTCAAACAAAGCATTTTTTTTTTATAAACCAAACAGAACACGTAATTAAAATAATTATACTTACACGTTGTTGTTTCATATAATGATAGAAGCATTTTATACAACAGTGTACCAAACCAACAATTATTATACCAAGCAAGTTACTTCGAAGTTCCACAGGTCACCTCACAACTGACATTAAATTCGTCAAGCCGAATCGAGGCCTTACGATGCGCGTGCGGCTCTGACGTCATGCGCGCGAAATAACGTCACTCTGTGGTCATATAACATGAACGTACCATTTATTGGTGTCGGGCCAAGCCTTTATTATCGTAACCTTTTTACACCTCTGAAAGTGTAGAGATATGGTCGGTTTTGGATTTATTTTTGACTGTATGAATAGTTGCATACAAAGAACCTTTAAAACGGTTTTTTCTATAACATTACTATGTATGGCAAATATTATAAACTAGCTGTTTCCCACGATTTCGTCTGCCTACAGAATGAAAAGTAGCCTATGTCCTTTTCCAGGTCATCGTCTTTCCATGTGCCAAATTTTATCCAAATCCGTTCAGCCGTTTTAGCGTGAAAGCGTAACAAATAAACTCAGTTTCGCTTTTATAATATTAATAATATAGTTAGGATTGGTAGGTAGATCTACAGGAATATCAGAGTTAAAAAAGACAGTAAAAGTAATTTAAGTCACCAAATCAGATCTGGTGCCACCAATCTGTTAACCCATCTCGGTTATAAACGCTCAAAGAATTTAAACAGGAATGTGCCAAAGTCCGTACAAGATTCCGTTATTTAACAACTAAAACGTCTATCACAAATCCGCATCAAAAAGGCATAAATAACAACGAAAACTTGCAAGAATCCAGTCGCACTTCCGAAGAAGGCACGACGTTACGCGAAAGCTCTTGAACTTCGGCACACTTCGTGGCACTTCGTATGGTAGAGTGAGAGATCGGTGCGTGGGGGAGAGGGAGGGGAGAACTTGTTGCAAAACAACCGGTCACATTCCGCTGAACGCAGCCCAGTGACCTAACTAAAGCTCAGGTACCATTTGGACCCATGGACCTTATACGAAATGAGCTTACGTTAAACGTACTTGCAGTTGTACTGAATTATTAAAGTTCTTGAATAGACTTTGTACCCTTACTCTATAATACAAGGAGACTACATTTCAAAAAGCTTTTATTCCCATTCAGACAGCAGAATTGTATTGTTTGGAGAAAATGTTTATTTTACTGAAAAATAATCCTTATGTAAAGAAATTGTACTCCTTTCTGCTAAAAATAATACGAAATTGTTGTTATTTTCGCCGACATGCAGTGATTCGATAGTAATTCATATCTTTACTGTGTGAGAGGTAGCTTTTGCCCTATTAAACCAACATTCTTGTCAGCCTAATTACTTTATCGGATTATCTAAATGTCAGGATGTATCAGAAAGTTGTGGTAAAATTTAAAGGTGTGGTACAGACCATCAAACTGAACAACTTCATCCATGGGATCAACATCGTAATCGCGTAAATCAACTACACCATACTAAACTTGAATACCTAGTCGACGCAAATGTATGGGAAAGTATTCTGCGATTCTTGACTTTTCTAGTACTCAAACCTCATATGATCTAATAGACTTTTTTGATCCTTATAAAAACTGTATCGACTGGCTTCAAAATCGTCATCTTGCTATTTTTCAGTTCAAATTTTTCTCAAAATCTTTTGATGCAGATAAAAGTTAGGGACAGTCTCCTAAGACCGTTTTCCTGTAGTTACAATAGTTATGGTACATACCGCCAAAAAAAAATCTCCTTAAAAATCCATCCTGTATAGTGATGCTCGTCAATAATTTATGTTAATGAGTTGCATCACAGTTTGGCTCGTACTTTTGCCTGTTATTTTATAACTTAAGTATTTATGTGTTTTATAGTAATTGGCAGTCACTTCGATATATTACCAAGGTCTTTAACCGAAACGACTGAGTTAAGTCTATTATTATAGGTTTTAAATCTAAACCTGTCAATTTAAAGGTCTAATTTCAAACTTGCTATGATAAAGTGGTGATAAAACTTAATTTGACAAGATAAATACAGCTTCAGGATATTAAAGTACTGTGTATTAGTGAATATTGATAAAAATCAATCTCATTTGGTAGTTATTTATTGAATGTCGTTTCGATTTTAATTTGCGAGTTTAAAAGACTCCAGACTCCGGGCTGCTACTGAGAAGTTCCAGATGGAAAAATCCAATAACACTTTGCCCTACCTCAGAATCGAACCCAGGACCTCATGCAGGTATACTTAACCAACAGTAGCGCTGTGACCACTAGACCAAAAAGGGCCACAAGGCACTTGCAAGGAACTTGTAGGATGTTGGGCATAAGTGGCGGATTCGCCCCTATGAGTCAGACCGATTCAAAACTTAGGTACTCATCCCCATAACAACCCCTATTTATTGATTGGTTATAATAACAGCCGCACGGGTCGATCCATCAGGTTAAGCTACGCTTGCCGAGGTTGGTCCGTGGATGGGTGACTTTACATACCGAGACTCCTCCGTGCATCGGAAAACACGTTTAGCCGTTAGTCTCGGCTGTCATTCGTGGATCTTTTGACAGTCGTTACGGCTCGTCAGAAGCTCGAAAATCTGACAACCAGTCTTACGAAGGGGTATCGTATTACCCAGTTGGCAGTCTCTCCATGTAAAATACTGGTATTCAGCTGCATCCCGTAGACTGGACGCCGACTCCAACATAGTTGGGAAAAGGCTAGGCAGATTGATTGATTTTTATTGAATATAATCCCAAAACTATTGATATGATGTAAACAAAGTTTATCATACTATATCTTCACATCCATCTATTTACCGAGCAATCTATTATCTATTGTTTTCCATAAAATTGAAAATATATTATGCAGCTGTCAATATGCACCTACAGTGCACATTGTTCTCACGTAGATTTTGTTACTACTAAGGGTCGTATTATTAAATTACTCACAATATTGCTTTGACTAAATCTTTTTAGTTAATAGTAAACTAAATCGTCTTTGTCGTTATTACTGTACCCAAGATATAAGAGTAAGATAGCCAGTTCCTCTGTGGTTGAGGATTCCGGGTGAAGCTTCCACCTTCGGCCTGATCATCACTTACCATCAGATGAGATTCAGGCCAAGAGCTTCTCTGTTCTGGTTAAAAAAAAAAAAAACAGTCCTGTAGTTTTTTAATTAATAATTATGCTCCTAGGATCCTTGAATGAATTTTAGCTGAATGAATGAATGAATGAAATTGACCGTTCCCAGCCTGGTTTTACCAGACTCGATCAATCGAATGAGCCCCAAGATTTTCACTGGCCCCTGGAGTTTCATGGGGCTACAGAAGCCATCCTTAAATTAATGAGCTGGAAACAGTTTATTTTAGAGGACTTGTGAGCAGCTTCTCACTAGTGGGTCTTCCTTAAAAACCAAATACGCTTTAACTACTGGAAACTTTAAGGGTAATTTACATTAAAAAAAAGCGAAATGTTAACCCCACATATCTCTTAGCTTACAAATTATAAATCAAATCGGAATCACTTAGTTACATACTTATTTATGGTTTATTAATACAGCCCTATATTTTAACTTGAACCAACAGACGTAACCGACTGCGTTAGTTTATTTAACTTACCTATTCACTTATTCAGTCACCAGTAACTATGTTTATTATGCCTGTCGTAGGCGATACAGGAATTCCATAAACGACAACAGCTGTTTCTACATTTTCCGGTTGAATAAGAAATTACATGAACGGTGAAGCTGGCTGGATATAAAAATTCTAATGGAAGAATGTTTATAAAAAGAAAAAAACCCTTAAAATTCTAAAATCAGCCAATGCTTAGATATTTTTTCAATGATTCTTGAAACAAAGGAGTTTTAATTGCGTTTTTGTGGAATTCGGTTGTCATGGTATGGGCGTGTGATGCGGAGGAATGAGGAAAACGTCTTAAGGAGAAGACCAAAGTAACGATAGATGGACTCTGTGAAAGACGATATGGTAAGAAAGGGGTGACTACCGAGATGACGACTAATAGAGAAGTATGGAAGAAAAAGACATGTAACGCCGACCTCAAATAAATTGGGATAGGAGAATAATGATGAATAGTATATCTGTCACTTACCTTTGGCCTCTCTTTATTTCTCTATATCTCTTTATTCTAAAATGATTCACCTATGAAAATTATTTAGTTAAATACCTTTAAACACTGCCGAAATATTTCGAATTAATGAAAATTATTTAGTTAAATACCATTAAACACTGCCGAAATATTTCGTAATCTACAACAAAAATCGAGCATAAATACAGACTAATTTCAAGTTACATAAGTAATAATAAAGCAACATTACTAAATAGTTTAAGTAGATACAGTTTAGTTACTAAATAAAGCTAAACTAGATTCCACTTATTATTTTACTAACTAAGGCAAGTTACGAATGCACAAAAACTTCTTACATTCGTAATGAACGTAAAAAGAGGTCCGTGCAACAAAAAACTAAACCGTAATTAATTAACCGAAATTAGTCATTACCAAAGCAAAACTGACGTTTAGTTTAACAGAAATAGGCATAATGATACATGTTTGTAGGTACATATTCTGATGAAATAGTGTCCATGTGTGAAAATATATGTACGGTTGGCCACACCTCCTAAGTAATAAATAAAGAAATAGAAACGTAATTTACTGGCCCGAAACGGGCGAATATAATATAATTTTATTAATAATAATAATATTTTTTCATTAAAAACGTCTCACGGGCCTGCGAGTTGGCTTCGGCCCCTCGTACGCCTTCCAAAGGTCCGGGACTCCAGGGCCCCGAGATATGTCAAAGATTTCTTTTTAAATAATGTAATATAATTTTTTCTTGAGGCGATTCGCAATCATCAATTTATTTGTGGGCGAATCGACAATTCCAGAAATAAATATTAGGTAATTGGCACATTGTGTTTTGGTGGCAGAAAAAGGTGGTAGTAAGTTAAGTAGGTACAGTCAACAAAGCTATTTGGTATACAGGCAGCTAACTTTAAACTACTTTAAAAAAAATTGTGCGTATGCTGGGTAGTCAATTTTTTTTTATTAAGGTAGGAACTGGTGAAGGGTGGGCGTTTTGGGTGTCTTATGTAATTCTGACGTTCGAAAAGTGCTAATTCTCAGCCTAGTTTGAATAAATGACTTTTGATTTTGACCTGAATTTTGTATAATGTTAGCTCTCGTTGACGCGCACACAGAACGCATGCAGTCAAAGACCAATGAATATTGTATTTAAGTTTTTTTTTGCTTTTTTCTTTCTCTCTCTTATTCATGACCGTAGACAATTTATTTTTAACAACTCGCGCTGTCCCGCTCCTGGGAAAAAGCCAGTCCTTCCATCTTTCGCGAGGCCGCGCGTCCTCCTTCCAGTTTTGACGGAACGTATCCAGCTTGTCCCGCCATCTCCTATGTAGCCTGACCCTGCCGCGCCTCAATGTCTCAGTAAACCAGTTCAAATAACCTATTATCCGTTTTACCTTCAGCACCCATACACATCCAATATAGCCCCACTTAGCTTCAAAAGGCAATAAAAACTGAGTAATTAGCATAGGCCTACTCCGTTTCTAATCTAAATGTTTCAAGTAAACGACATTAAGAAGGTCGAAGTGACGTAATACCTTGGGTGACAGTTTCGCAACGCACGCGCAGGTATCCCGAACGAATCGTGCGCCGCGTTACCGTCAGTTACAAGGAACTTGAGAAATTTATAGTGACACATGAATATGTAATTGGTCATGGTAACTAGGTACATTTTTCGTATCACTTTGAAAATTGGTGTCGCCAGAAATGGTAGGAATTACTTAAGTTCTTGCAATGAGTGTCGTGCTATATATGTTTTTAAGTGTATCTACTTTTCTTGTTAGTGGCTGGCTTATTTGTTTTTATTGCACAGCCTTAAATTCTAGTTCTAAGCAGCTTTTAGGTTAAGATTTATAGAGGTATGAGGAACAAGGTGTAAGGTTCACTTAGCATCCTCCATAGGAAAGGGAGGATCCTCCGACCAGATGGGGGTTGTGTCTGGTGGGCAACTGCCCGACGATCGTCGGGCGGAAACCCTGCTTGCGCGATGCAGGATTTTGCGTGACGTCAATGAGATGCGTAGTTCGCATGTGGCGACGTAGATGCCGCCACAGACTTAACAAACAGACGTCCAAAACAGAGAAAAATTTAATAGAAGATTAGAAGGCTTGCACTGATATAAACACATGACGGAAACTTATTTATATTCCAAATAGGTGGAGTTATTGCACTGTAAGCAGGTATCTTTAATACGTCAGCTTAGAAAAAAATTGACATCGAACAATAACATCCTCTATTAACCAAGATCGCATATCAAATAAACCTAAAAACACTGCCTCCAAAGTCCAATCCACCATTAATCTTGCCACGGCCTAACACTATCCTAGTACACCCATATTCGCTGACAGCACCATATTTAGGGATAAACGACACAAAACTGTTACGCTGTTGCGCCATCCATTGCAGCAGTAACAGTTATGTGTAACGTTCTGCATAACGCAATCGCCGAGAAAGGCGTTGAATGCTGCAGTTCCGTATACATCGTTTTATTATACTGTGGAATTTGAGTAGAATGTTGTGCTAAAATTTTTGGTATGTGTCAATATTGAATTGAGGTAGTTGCATTCGCTAAAGCGTTATGTTATGTTGGTATAATTTGAATGTTACATCTGGCGAGTGTTCCTAGCAATGGTGTTTTAATTGAATACACTATGAATGGATTTTGTGCAAATTCTCCTGTAAAGTTATGGTAGAAGTTTAGTAGGTCTAGTAATCTAAGCCATGAAACATCAACTAGTTTAGACTGATTCTCACTCTCCTGGGCGCTTCCCGCTTTAAATCTTTTAAGACCTCAAAGTCCTTAGTGGCAGCAACCATTAGTTCGACCCGCTATCCAAATATGGCCTGTTTAGATAACGGATCAACACAGTTTTTTTAACAATAGGTTCCTACATAGCCATTAGAAATGCTGCGAGCTTTTTGGGCACTGTCTTTTTGTTCCCTATGACAGCAATGCGGACGAATTTGCCTATTGAGCTCCTTGCCCCTTTTTTATTCATGTCCTATAATATTTTCTTTAAGATCTTTGTACCATTAGGAACAGTTATTAATTCACTATCTCCGAGGACTAAAATCCAATAAAACGGACATCCGAACAAGCACAATTATCGGAACAGTGACAGACTAATCTTTTAGGTGTCCCAAAGAATAATGCCTCATTGTTTCTGCTAAGCCATGACGACCTTGACTTACTCTGCGACCTTACTTCGTCTCCTACTTCCATGCTTACTTTTAATGTCTACTACTTCTATGAAAGTGTCAACACAATTGAACAGAAAGACCAGACCATCTCCTATCGTCTGGATAGTGGCTACCCTTTCACTAGTCTGTTCTGAGTCGAATGTTCTTATGGACACATTCATAATGATTGTCAATTTCCCTAATATGGATTTCTATTGGCTATTACATCTACTTATACATTGTGGCAGCGACTTCGACGGGCAACCTGATACCATAGATTCAGTGATGTTACCTTAGATGATCCGCACCCTAATTGCGTAATACACGATCAATCACAATCTGAATCGTTTTGAAACCGAAAGCAAATCCATTGCTTCATAAGTTCGAAAAAAAAAACATTTCATGTCAGCCCCATGCATAGCGACCGCTGGGCAACATTCTGCACACAATGGGTGGCTGGGGGTGGACTGTGCCGCCGAAACCAGCCCAGGAAGAGGTGGCCAGACGACCTAGACGCGTACCGCAAGGATTGGATCGAGGTGACCCTGGAAACTTGGAAGGATTTGGGGGAGGCCTTTGCTCAGTGTTGGGAAAGAGTAAGCTACAAAAAAAAAATGCATGCTGTGACACTGAAAAATAGAGATTGAATGACGAACAAAACATGGTATTGTATATTATTCATAAGCATAAATCAAGCACAAAAAAGTCTATTTCACTATTACAAAATCCGTAAAGTGATACATTCGTGTAAACCTCGCAAGTAAACACTAGTAATTAATTTAAATATTAATACATTACGCTTCGCGGCGCATCTGTTTCTAGTTTTACTCGTAAAATAACGTTCTGTCCACTTTTTTCTTCGCGCCGTTTACCAAGTACGTACACTTTAGCTCGCCAAATAGTGTGTAACTTATGGAGTAAGCCAGGTCATTGACACCATTCCAACGTTATCCAAAACTCGTTGAAAATCAAACTTTAACTTTCAGAGGTAAGGTTGATATTCCATTGGATGGTTTATTGTTATATAACGCCGATTCATATGGTAATAATGATAATGTAGTAAATTAAAAGGTTCTTAATGTGGCCTAACTAGTAGATTTTGATAAAGGCTTTTATTTGAAAGCTATTATTGAAAGACTTATTGATGAACACACCTGTTTGCTTAAACGTAGGCATAGAAATATGAATTAAAATGATAATGTGGGACATAATCCTGCTATTTAAACTAATACTGTAATTAGAAGGCAGTAACGAATGCATAAATACTAAAAATGAACCTAATTTATTACACATAATCAGGCTAAATTACCAAAAACAAGATTCATTTAGAGATATTTTTTACGATGCTTCTCTTTATTGAACACTTAAAAGGTAATAAAGTTCCCCAAAGTGATTCGATCAGTTATAAATTTTATTATACAAGCCGGATTGGAAAAATATGGGAACTTCTATGTTCATCAGCATTGAGTCAGTACTGGATATTGATGATGATGCTGAAGGTAGTTCATGGGTTTAGGATCTTACCTACGCTATACTTCCCTGATTTATGATACAGCTCTCCTTGGTTATTTCCATAAATATCTATAATAATAATAATATTATAAAGAGGTAAAAGTTTGTTTGTATGTAGGGGGTAACCTCCGAAGCTTCCATTCCAATTTGTAAAAATCTTTTTGCATTGAATAGCTCAATTCTTAAGGAAGGTCATAGGCTAACATCACGCTACGACCCTTAGGAGGCGAGCAAAAAGAAAAGAAGTCAGAGAGAACGCTAAGCGAACATGTATAAAAAATAGTTAGTAAGTAGTAACAGCGCGGGCGGCCGACGGGATGAAACTTCACGCGGGCAGAAGGTATGGGTAGAAAGGGGGTGACTACTGAGATGACAGAAGATAAGCAGCAGATTGAGGATGAGGATGATGATGACATAGGAAGGTTACTCAATAACCCATGCATAAAATTGCACATGCTCCAACACTTAAAATGAATGAGATAAGCATCTTCACAACGTCGGCAAACATAACAGCAGAACAATTAACAGTTTGAATGCACCGCACACCACCCACCACATTATTTATATTATGTTTATGAACCAAAGTTTATAAACTTCATATGTCCATATATACACATATATCCTGTTGCAAGTTGAGGATTCTTGATCTCTGGTACAAAGTAGATTGGTACAGAAGTATGACTCCACACAATGAGTGAAAATAGGCAAACGCACACATATAGACATATAGCTTATATACCCATGCCGTCGCCGTGCAATGAAAACCTCGTGATCGTTATAAACGTTATTTTACTAGGGAAATTCAGAAATGCGGCAGTCATCGACTTTCTCGGAAGTTCTCATTATAATCAATGGAAGGAATAGAGTAGACCAAAGAAACAATGGATGGACTACGTGAAAGTTGAAATGGCTAGAAAGGAATTGACTTCAAAGATGACGACTGATAGAAAAGTATGGAAGAAAAAGACATGTATTAAAAGTATCTTAGAGATGTGCACATTTGTCCTAAATAAGTGCTTTACGAGGACACAACAAATAAATAAAAACAAAAACTTTTTTTTTCCGAGTTTTTCACTGCACTGCGACGATACAGAGATCTCAAACTATCCCAAACGAATGCAAGTTCCGACTGCACTTGCAGTCGCTGCACGTGGAGCGTTTCTATGTGTGCGTGCGTATTAGCTAGTTGCCTGCAGCCGACCTTCTGTACGTATCTACAGTATGCATGTATATTGTCTCTAGTCCACCTTGAGTATTATAATATTATGCTAAATTATCTCCAATTAATTACTGAATGAACAACTGTACCTGCATTAGTACCTTGCTTATCTGATTATGGTGATGTTTTGCTTGAGAAATCAATGAAGCTGTGTGTGAGGAGTTTTTGCATGAGATAAGGTGGAAAAAAACTTATCTTTCAAGGGGATGGGCGGTACCGTCCTCAATAGGAGCTGCGTTGTTTCTTGTAGGTCGACTTTTGTTCTTCGACGATGCAATTTAAAAAGTACATCGCTGATTGTCTTTACAATCGCGTCTTTTACGTGATGTGCATTAGAATTGCATTCAATTCTCAACTGTTCCTTTCGATTCTTTTGGTGCCCAGTATCTTCTATTGTAATTTGGTGTTTTTTCTTTAGTGCCTCACGGAATCTCGTATTCTTATTAACCAGTTGGACACACTGACGAATTGATATTATACTAAAAGCAGGTGAAGATGCGGGTAATAGCTACTTTTACATAGATGATTAAGACATCACGAACAGCGTGAATGTATTATAATTAGGTGCAATACATTAAATGCTGGGTGTAAAGATCACAGATGCACATAATTATTAAGTAGTGGCAGATTGCCAACTGCACGCAAGGACGACTGCAACTTAATTTCCATGAATTCTTAGTTCTTACGAAACCGATGATATCATCAATATTTTGATCATCTACTGTTAGATGCTTGTCTTTATATGATAACAGGTATTCTTCATGATAGTATATCCTCACAACACCCCGTTTCTGGAAACTCATGTCGACGTAGGCAGGTACTACTACTATCCTCTATGATTAGTGGTTGTTCTTCTAAAAGCGTAGCATGACCACTTCTATCTCTAAAAAGACAGTGACATTTATTTTCTTCATTTTTGACAGCGCGTCGCAGAAAGTTTAATCGAACCTGTCATTTTGGCTTTCGATTCTTCTGTTCCTCCGGTGGTCAGCAGAGGTTATCTTTATTCACAACTGCTAACGTTAGCTCTCATTTACAACAGTATCTTGTACTTAGCTTACTTCTTTTGGTAACTTAGCGACTTGACTATTTGTACGCTTTCTGGCATGACATAACGCACTCTTAATTATTTAATTTTTTTAGAAATAGATTTTCCTTTACGTCATAGGTTAAACAAATCAATAATTGACTTCTGGCTTTTATAGAGTTTGAAACATTAGGCATTCGGGAATTGCAGCTGGAAATCAGCGTCTTTTGGCACAAGTATTTCTATATTTTTAATTCATTATTAATAGTTAATTTGTCTTCTTGTGCTAATGCATTCCCTCTTTGCTTTTCTTCTAAAAAATTAGTACGAACTTCACCAATGAAACTGAACGCGATTAGCACATCTAAACCGAGTTCAAGAGCTGTCAGTGTTAATATTTCAAAGAAAATAATGACACTGACACCTCTTAAACGTGGTTTATGTGCTGATGGCGTTCAGTTTTTTATTGGTGAAATTCGCCCTTAGTCTTTTCTAGATTTTCTACTTTTCACTGTTTTAATTCGACAACGCTCTACTGCTTGTTTAATCATTATCTATTATTATTGGATCAGCTTGAAGTTGATTGAGTGATTAGTCAATAATTTCTCAAATTAACACTTATTATGGGTAGTACACAAACTCCAGTTAATTTAACTAGAGGCCTTCGGTCCGATACACACGAGCGGTTGTGCGTACGATCTAATCAGTCGTTTATTGCATTTGCCGTTAGTGTAGACTGCGGCTCTGATTGGTCGTTATGTTATGAATAGAGATTCCTTGGAAGAGACTCCAATATGGTGAATGTTAATTTATTGGAAACGATACTTGCGTAGTAAATGCTAGAAACTAAATTCTTTAGTAGTAGGTTTTCTACCTTAACTTTCACATAATACTCGTAAAATTATTATTTATTAATGTATCGATCGGAACTGACTGGTTCGTATTTTTATTCACCGCGAATGAACTGCTCACTGCTCTCAAAACGGTGAGGGAAACCATCGTGATCAAACCCGCCTGTCCTAGAACAAAAAAAATCGAAGACATGTGACATTCGCTAACCCGCACTGGGCCCGCGTGGGAAATTATAGCCCACTCCCATTCACAAAGAGGAGGCCTCTGCCAGCAGTGGGAACTTTATAGACTGATTATGCTACGAATAAATAATTTCATGACAACATGACAAGAGGAAGAACTTATTTTACTGACGCAATTCTAAAACTTGGCAAAGTCACTTCTGTTGCAACTTCGATGCGAGATACCCTAGTTTTTGTATCCCAATGATTATTCATATGCAATGCAAGTCTATTGGCACTTACCATTTCATGAATAAACGTCCAAGAGTCACATTTTCTTTGAACAAACCCTACTTTATTTCCTCCAGAAAATAAAATACGATGTTATCAGCAATTTGTCTGAATTTCAACGGAGATGTTGATATTGAGTCAAATTGTTGATAAAATCTAGATATAGGGTAAGCAGGAATTCTGGTTATAGAAACATTGCTGTTATCTCTGGAGTTCCTGCCCTCCATAAACAATTTATTTGGTAACACGATACGCCTTGGTAAGACTGGTTGTCAGACTGTCGGTCTTCGTCAGACTTTCGGGCTTCTCTCTGACTACCCGTAACGACTGTCAAAGATCTACAAACAATAGTCGTGACCAACGACTTGACGTGCTTTCTGAAGCAGTTAGGGGTGTTGATGTGTAATGGATGGTCACCCATCTAAGGACCGATATCGGCTAGCGTAGCTTAACCTTTGATCGACCTGTGCAGCTACTTGACCATACCTTTTTTAACAATCTTTCTAATTAATTGTAATTTCCTCTTTCCAGTCTTGTCAGCAGTATCACCAACTCGAACTACAAACGGCGGCAGTGCGCACGCGTCCCCTGCGCGGGAGTTGTCGCGCGACACGCCAGACTACCAATATGGCCGGTTCGACGCCAGCGCACTGCACATCGCGCATGCGCTCAAACAGACAGAACTGCAGAAGGCGTACCATAGACCCAGGGAGAAGCCAATTGATGCCTATCTGGTGAGTTTAGAATGTTAAGAAAATCATGGAATCTTGTGAACCATTTCTTTCTAATAATTATATGACCACGTATAGCTTTTCACAAAGTACTTAGTCCGATTTTAACGATTCTTTTTCGATTTAAAGCTCCGGCTCCAACGCCTAGGACACATAAACATTACAAATGGAAGCTAAAAAAACAATTTTTGAAGTGAAATAGATGATAGGAAAAGATTCAACTCTCCTGCCAACGAAACGTCTTGTGATAGATAATTTTTGTTCGATTTTACGGACCACTGCTCTATTTAGGAAGCACATTTCATTACCTTATAGTTGCAAAACAATTTAACGCTTCATAGTTTAGGTAAGAAAACCTATGATGCTCTATAGCATCATAGGAGTTCTATAACTCTTTAGATCGCTAATGAGTTCAAAAGATAAGGTTGCTTTAATACCCTTCTACGATTGGTATCTAATTTAAGAATCTAGTATCTGGTATTAAGCTGCATCCTATTAGACTGGAAGCCGACCACAACATATGAAAAGGCTAAGCAGATGATAATGAATTGGTATGTCCGTAAGAACAAAACTAATATTTTTGGAAATTTTATATGATCAGCCTGACATAAATCAACAGTTATCAAGCTACTGTTTACCAGAAAAGCAAATAATCTATGACACTAATTCATAACAGAAACTGCTTAAACTAAGCTTACTTGAAGAGTGGAATCTCGCTGGCCTCACAGTAGATGCCACCGGTTCACAAGGTCATAACCACCGTTACTGCTCAGCTAGTACAGGTATTAGCGTACCGGTTGCAGAAATATATGTAAATATAATGAATGACCAGTTATGTGGCTTCAAATGTTACGCTCATTGTGTCGAGAGATGGTTATCTACAATTGATTCCGCTTAGAAGTTTGATATGTAAAACTGGTTCTGTCGTTTGCGAAAGAAAACTTGACCGTAGTAATATTTCTTATGATTCTTCTATCGTCTTCGTTAATTGCCAGCATGTGTTAGGGGTGCAGAAGTTAGAAACAACCCATAACAATTAATAATAGGATAGGAATCATACCTACATGTAAATGAGTGCAGTCTCAGTAAAATAGATTCCAGATCTGAAATGCGGCCGAATTTGACATAATCCATCTGTCTTCAAAGTAAGAGTGAACAGGTATCTTCTGGGCACGCTCGTTCCATCATAGACCTTATCCATCGCTTTCCATCAGGCGAGAACGAGATCAAGAGCTCGCCCATAAACAATAAAATATTAAAGTAAAACTTTCTAAGGGGTAGTTGGCATTTGCAGAAAAACACAGGCTACTATTCAATATGAAAAATAATGAATGAATAAGCGTATTACAATGGTTTCATTCATCCATCTCGTGTTGACAGACCAAATCAATCGAATTCGATTGCGCACAAACCTATCGCAACACACAGTTAGCTTCGCATGACAAGAGCAATCAAATTAACCACGCCACAATAGTTGTTATTATTGTAATAGTTGATATTGCAACTGTTTGGTAAACGCACAATCTTTGTGGTTTTACGAAAGTACCGGTCTTGTCTAATTGGATAATCAGCGGTGATGCCAATTTGGTGCGGAACAAAAAGCAGTAGGTATGCTTTTTGTGCATCTAAAGGGCATTGTTACTAGCCCTTAAAATAGTTTGTTTGTGAGAAAGGCAATCTAATTGCTGACAGCAAAAAGTGTAGCAAACACGTAACTTTTGTTCGTAGTTTTCTTTCTTTTTCCTTAACTTTTCTTGTACGGAAAACCTCGTAGAATGTATTAATTGCATCATTACTACCTTTACAAATACCAAAACAACCTAATTCCTCGTTTTTGTACCAAAGTATTTCCGTGTCCGAATGCCACTGGCTGGCTGCAATTTTATAACAGTGTTGATTACCTGTAACATATAAACATACAATCAATAGACGATGTTTCCCCACCAATTATGTATTATAGCTTATTTTCCTCGGAGGAGGTGCCATATCGGCACATCTGCCTCGCATTCTTGTGTCTTGGACTAGAACATATCGCGTGTGCTCATGGAATGTGCGCTTGAGGTGTTAGGCCCAATTTACAGAAGAAGACGAGTCGGAAAAGAACTCTAGCGTTTATAGGTTAGTTTTATTTTTTCTTTCGAATTTATTGACTGAAGTGCATAACTATCATGTACGTAAAGAATAATTTGCCTATGAATAAAAAAATAATAATGATAATGATGGCTAGTACAG
Source organism: Eupsilia transversa (assembly GCA_914767815.1). Taxonomy (NCBI): domain Eukaryota; kingdom Metazoa; phylum Arthropoda; class Insecta; order Lepidoptera; family Noctuidae; genus Eupsilia; species Eupsilia transversa. The sequence goes on from OU611889.1 coordinate 3,487,683, forward strand.
GGCGGAATTCTGCTCAACTTTAGAGAAGAAATGCAAGCCACAATTGTTCGTGGATAGCATTTTTAGCTTAGTTATTAACTATGATCTTGGTCGTGTTGTGCAAAAAAACAAAAATCAATTTTTTTTTTAACTATCCATCATGTCCAAGCGTGACTATGTAAAATATTCCTGACACTGCTTCTGAATTTGTAAGATTACATGTTTGAAAACATGCGTGCAAGCAAGATAACACGATTACATACTAACACATTGTGTGAAATCATTATTTTCTATTAATATGCGTTCACAATCATTTATTACGATTGTAACATGCAATACGAGTATTACAAGTGTCCCTAATGTAAATGTAGCCAATATACATTGCGTAATTTACAATGAAATACACGCACTTAATGATCGAAATGCGTGTGTATTGTAAGTTGCTAATCCAGTGGAAAACATTCATAAACTCGGTCATTTCAATTACTGCATAATTTTGAATCAATTAATTCCAATTTAGCAATAGGCTCGTCCCCTATTACGTGGAACTTTAACATAACTGGCAAAATCTAAATGTAAATGGACTTCTGCCAGGCCCTTTGGAGAATACAGGCCTGATGATACGTTATGTAAAATTCAATTTATTGAAGTTAGTTAGAAAACGAACTAACTTCCCATAGAATATGTTTTTGCCTTCCATTCATTTTATGAACTTCTTTACAAAAAGTTTTTAATTCGTAGTTTCAAGAATTAAATTCCGAATTGTGAAGCCTGCTATCTCCTAATAACTTCTAAGCAAGTGTTTTTAAGGATCATATTTTAACCCGAAATTCCAAAGTGTTTGCTTTTTATCGAAGCCTGCTACCTCCTCTAAGTTGTACCACTACAAAGCGGCTCTCTCGAATCGGCAGCCATCTATAAACAGCGAGAAATCTGCCGTGACTCGGCGATTACGTACGAATGATCAGCGCAGATAATACTTCATGAGACAAAGGAATTATTGTGTCAGGCACTACAACGCCCCTTTACACGCTGGGGCCAATGCGGGCCATTGTGGGCATCCATTGCTTCAATGGTTATTAAGAGGTTGTTCAACTATGTAGGTAAAGGGGCAGTGTATGTTATGTGCAGGACAATGTGTGACTGTCTAATTGATGGTCATCTTAAAGTTGATGTGGAACTTGTGTTTTTTCTTTCAAGCAGGTCGAATTGCGAGATCAACAGGTAGGTCCTGTTGATCTCGCAATTCGTAATTTGCAACAACAACTGTATTTAGGTAATGCCAAGCTACAATATGTTAATGTACAGTCGACCACACTTGGGTGGTAACAGAATACCCGGCCAGCTTATACTGGTTTTGTTACCACTGTCGTGCAGTTGACTGGATAAGGCCTTACACACCAGCTGATAACTAAGTACATCTAAAAGGAAGTATGTAATTCTTATCCTCATTGCAAAAATGACTATGAAGAATTAGCAAGAGACTTCACAACAAAATCTATACAAGACTGTTTGAAACTAATTAGCTAATTGATTCAGGCGTAACTTGGCGGAAATCCATTATAAAATACAATAGACGTAGATATATTTAGTGACCTATTCCGCTAAACTATATAGCTATTCCTAAAGAGTAATAAAAAACCCTGTAACCCTGCGTGCGGCTCTCGGTGTGGCAATGGCAACCTGTCGTGTTCGGGTTCGCGACAAGTCAATCGTCATCCTGAGGATTCCTCCTTGAGAGGTGAAACACGTGTCGATTTCTTACAGGGGCTTTTATGACTCTTTAGAAACTATTCCTAAGCGGAATAGGTTACTAAATATATATCTACGTATATTGTATTTTTTTAAACTAATTACAATAAAACAAGCTTTTACGTAATCCTTATTATAATTTCTGCTCTGGACAATCCAATTTTATAACACCCACACATAGCATAGCCTTTCTACCTCGACGTGACTCACCGATTGACATTTCTATCAGTCCACGCCTTAAATGTCGAAGATTGTTTTGTATTCTATATACATAAGAGTTTATATATATACATGGTATAATATATAGAGTTTCTAGCCACGTATGTGTTAGAAAACAAGTGGATTAACATTTTAATAAGCAATTCATTTATAGATATGACTGACGATTTATAAATGGTAACAGCGAGAGAAGCTACACTGTAGGTATGTTAGCATTTGACAAGAAAAGAGTTAAGTATGAATGTGGATGGTCGAAGAGGTTGACCAAAGAAAAAGTCGATTGATTTGTTTAAGCGGATATGACTAGAACGAAAGTAAACAGTGAAATGACGTATAAAGGATGTAGGTATAAAGGATGATACTAATGTAAGCACAACAATGCAGTATATTAAACCTCCATATACCAACATAGATCCCAAAAGCCATCAGTTTCTTTAGCAAATGTAATATCTAAAAAATGCTCCAACGTACGAACTGCAATCAACAATAAATATCTTAATTCAAAACAAGGTGCTTTTGGCAATGTTTCTCACGATCTCCACACTGGTCTGCACCAATAATTACGAGCAGATTGAGAAACTTCAGTTCAATATTAATTTTATTGCCTACTCGCCTGTCCACCTACAGCACCCTTTCCTTTATTAACTTTAATGGTAGGATATCCTTATGAGTTTGCTTTACACACGAGACCAAGTTAATGTGATTACTATGATAACAGCATAAGGGTACGCTTTCACTACTTAAGGTAATTACTATCGGCTAAGTGAGAGTTCCAAGTCTCCGTGTTGATATCAGCAGCATGCATCTTGTTCTCTTGCCTCTCATCAGTAAATCATTTGCTGATTATTATATCCAGCTCATTGCTCGTTATGACCGCGTTATTAAATGGAGTTCACGTAGCTGCATTTTAGGCCCAACACATTTGAAGTTTTTGCCATCGCTACGCTTAGTTGAAGGTTGCTGAAGACCAATGAAAGTCTTCAAGGGTCGTTACCGTAATCAACAAAGCTTGCAGATATTTTGCTGTTATTCTCTAACAAGAAAACACCTTCCTCATTTTCTTGACATTCCCTTAGTTGCTATTTACGACACAGTCTAGCGAAGCGGTGCCTTTTCTGGACACTATAACCACCAAAACTGTCTGAGCACAAAACAGTCATAAAATTGGAACTATTGCTCACCCATCAATCATATATGGTCATTACTGTATTCGAACACCAGTGGTGGCCTCCCATAAATGGTGGTACCACCAACCTCTTTGTCACAGCATGTGGGAAGATTTTCTTAGTTACGTAATCATTGTACTGTTACCGAAGAGTGGGATTCTATGGCAGACCCAGTTCTTTTGTAGGCAAAAAGTATAAATTGTTGTTAGAAATTACGTAGTACAAGCGAATCTTTCCCATGAATGAATCTGAGCTTATGTGAATATCATTCATAAGTTTTCCCTTCTAATGGTTTAATGAACATGTTGATTTGAATCACGCAGTTCATTACGATAATATTGTTCCATTTTGTTCACTGTAAAAAAAAATTTTAGTTCTTCAATCACATAAATTACATTTTTTAGGGTTCCGTACCTCAAAAGGAAAAAAACGGAACCCTTATATGGCAGCTTCGTTGTCCGTCTGTCCGTCAGTCTGTCAAGACCCTTTTTCTCAGAAACACGTGTCATGTTGAAATTAATATCAAATACGTAGGACACAGATTTTCACTTTTACATCCACATTTGCATTTATATGTATAATGTTACACATGTTTACAAATAAATATATCTTTATCTTTATCTTTATCTTTACGATCCCTTGGAGCTTTAAAAAAATGAAGCTTCTAAGTCAACGCAATAAAAAAATACGACCATTTAAGCTACATATATTATAAAACGGAAATAAATCAAAACCTATAGGATACTTTCCGTTGACCTAGAATCATGAAATTTGGCCAGAAGCAAGGTTTCACAGCACAGGTTCGAAAATGATTAATTTGTAGTTTATCACCTAGAAAAATATTTTTTTGCGATTACAAACTAAACTTTACAATTGGAGAATTGACCATGACGTATATCGGTGTATGGGAGAATTTGTTTTTCAACCACAATGTTAAATTTGTTCTTGGGATAAATTCATCGCAACTAAGGAACCATTCAATGTGGGTGATCCGACACGTACCTGGCCGGTTTTATAATTCTAGCAATCTTCTCAATTTGCCTTGGCTTCCCTTTTTTGGTGTCGCTAGAGCAAGTTGGCATTATGCCATACATTTCTATCAGTCTCCGTAAGTACTTTGAACACGCTGCTTTTAGAAAAGTTCGTCCAAATACCAAGAATGATGAAAATCGCGTTGCTCACTAAAGTTCCGCCCCTCATCCTAGCCATTTCATCTCTAACAACGACATTCATTATAAATTTTTAATTTTTCTGAGAATCATTTAACCAATGGGGACTGGGGCTGACTGCAAAAGGGGCTTTAATCGATCCAGGGCCCGACGGTCCCACTTTAAAAGTAACTGTCACTTTTTTTTTTTGGACATGGGCCTTTTAAGATAAATCAACAATGAAACCACCAACTCCATATTATAAAGTCCGAATGAGTACGATCGACAGTGCGTCATGTGCTGAATTAAACATAATATGACCCACAGTGTGCGGATGAGCAGTGATCGAGGCCATCCATGTCCTTTCCTTTTGCACTACCTGGTGAAAACCGGACACATCGACCTGCTGATTGTATTCTGCAAATGTATTTATAGGAAAACAAAATAATACAGTGGTGCCGATTCCCTTGTTCACAAACTAAACTAAATTTAAGTTCAGTGCTTCTTTTTCTTTGTATTTCATTAAGAAGAGGAGAGAAGATACATTTTTAGTTTAGTCCTGTCAAATTCATCAGCGCCTGTCACTACTCCTTATAAGTTTGGTCGTGATTAAAAACTTGCCTACTAAAATTAGGTACGTCAATTTACGTCAGGCGCTGATTAATTTGACAGGACTAAACTAAAATGTATCTTCTGTCCTTTTCTTAATGAAATAGAAAGAAAAAGATGCAGCAAAATACTTTCATAGTGAAACTCAAAGTAAGTTCGGACATTGAGCAGCGCCGCTGGTCTCACCTGAGAATTGACAAGTAGTTATTACAAAGGAGCTGTTAGGCCCTTCGACCAAACAGGAATACATTTTATCCGCGGAATAAGATTTACTCTGACAGTGTTCGTATGGAGAAACTGTCAAAAATTCAAAATTTATTCGGAAGAGAAGGCTTATTCCGCGGATAAAATTTATTCCTGTTTGGTCGAATCCGCTCTTAGGGCATTTGTGCACGGAATTTTACCTTCCGAATGTAAAATCTCATACCTATATTTCCCGGATCACGTGATATTATACATGAAAATCGGACTGCCGGACCGTAAAATTCCATGACGGAATTATCCAAAAGTAAGTTTCTACGACTTAAAGTGACCTTATTGGTGATGTTCTTCAGAAAGGTCACGTGCACAACCGGCTGCGCAACCGGTGTGCGTGTATGATCAGATGTATGAACTTTAACGAGGCAAAAGGAGTATGTAAGGATCGTAGCAGGTGGCGTTCTGTAGTTTCTGCCTGACCCCCATGGGAAGAGAAGGCAGAACTTCAAAACGCACACTGCACACCAAACAAACCTCAGCCCACAAGTTGGTACCTGATACCGTTTAGCTACTTATTTATGACCTTTAATCTAGGTATAGGTGTATAGAGACTCAACAAATCTTGCACTGGACCTCAGATCGGTGTCAGCGCTATGAATGGTAGTATCGGGTGCACACTGCACTGTCCGGCCTTGCGCCCACGCAGCGTAAGCGATACCCCGCTATTGTACGTGGGCATCTTCTTGTCACTGTAAGAAAACTGGATTTACTTGTCCTTACAATGTCATAGAGTCAAGTTACTTTTCTATTTCCGTCTAGTTCTTTGTTGGATTGAGTGTGCTGCGTAATTTTCATCAGGTTTTTCCTTCCGAAAAGTATGTTTCCGTTAATATTTGTACAGTTTAGTAACATAACATAACATCACGCCTTGTTTACCTTGTACCTATTGAACCACCTTTCGCCAGCTATGTTTAAGACCCATGTAATAGGGGGCGAGTCTATTGCCATCAACCGGGCACAAATCCGCTCTCCGGGCTGCTACTGAGAAATTCCAGATAAAAAAACCCACGATAACTTAACGATATTAAGTTTATCAGAACTGTATTTCAGGGGTATTTTAAATGTAATTTAACTATTCGATAGTGCTATTTGGTTCGAAAAAAAAAACTACATACTTAACTTTGTCGAATCATCGCTATTGAAAGTGATACTAATAACAAAATGAGGACCTTGATACTGGTCATTATTCCTTATAATTAAGGTATCTGATTAAGCCAGGATTCCTAAAGCCGGGTCTGCTGCGCCATGTTTTAATGTTTTAAAAACATGAAACATCAATCACGAACCAATCAGGCAGTCCGCAGGCATCCGCAAATCGCTTCGTGTTTGATGTTTCATGTTTTTAAAACATTAAAACATGGCGCAGCGGACCCGACTTTACACTGCGGTGGCCGCCACATAGAGTCCGCAATTTACCGTCGAATGACGTCACTAAAATGTTATGTGTTTTCAGTGTGTTTTCCTTTTTTGACACCGTAAAGTCAAACCCTGTAGCGGCCACCGCTTTCTAAGAAACCGTAGCTTTATCTACACCTAATAAACGTTACGATGTTGAATTCCTTAACCTTAGAAATTGTCCACAATGACTATTATATACCAAATATAAAACTAACAACTAACGAGTTAACTGTTTTGTAACACTCTTACTTTCCAACTAATAATTTTGCAGCGTCATTTAAATACCCTATTTCCGTCTCATTTCCTCTTATGAAAGCTCTGAATTGTGTGAAAGAGATAACGGATCTTCATTGTCGATACGGAAGGCGGTTTTATCGTAAGGAAGACAGGGCCACAATGGGAATAGTTGTATAACGCTTATTAAAGAGAGATTAAACAGTTATGTACATGCCTAGATGACAGGTATGTGTGGCAAGATGTGTAGTCATCATAGACAACACATTTTTTTTTTCTTTGCCGAGAAGAGAAAGGCTTTTAAAGGGCCTACGGTTTGATTGTTTTTGAATAGAGTTACATATCTTAATTAATCATCTTGTTATAACAAGTGAAGGTACAGTATTTATTCTTTCTTTGTGCAATTGATACCTACTATTGCTGCTGATGCATAGGACGTTCTAAGCCTGCATAATAATGATAACAGCATAATTAGCCTGTAATGTTCCCAATGCTGGGGCCTCCTCTCTTCGAGACGAAGTAATCATAATCCACCACGCGAGGCCAGCGTGGGTTGGTAAATTTCACATGTCTTTAAATGTTAGGTTCTAGAAAATGCTGGTTTCCTACACCGTCTTGAGAGCAGTGGTGATGAAATAATTTACAGAAAGTAAAGCGCCTGCCTGGGTTCGAACCCACGACCTGTAACAAGTAAGTCGGGGCCGTTACCGCTGCTGCACTGCTCTCTGCTTCCAAGTCTGACTGATTTATTAAATAACCATCATATTTTCTTAATTTTTTAGTTCTAGTCTATGGATGACAGCAAATCATACTGACTGTAAACAGTGATGGGAGAAAAGAAATATTTCGTTATAACTAATTATAAATAAATAATATTGGGAAAACTTCCTGCAACTTCTAATTTATATCACCCTTAACAAAAACTTAATATTTTAATCGTGTAATTAAAGTTATAATTCCACTGAAAACTGTTATAATGCTATTAAAACACGCGACTGAAATGACAAAGGCCATTAAATTAGAACAGATGGACAAGTGAAAGCTGAAACGCTAGTAAAAGTATTAGAAATTAGTGATCATTCATAATATATCATACATATGTATGTGTACATAAATCTCTGCGATTGCATGAGAACACATCATACACACTTCATGAACAATTAATTGTCCGAGACAAGAATCAAGATATTTATGATACATTTAAATTAAATGTATCACAGACTCTATTTGTCACGACCAATTTAGCTTGTCAAGTCTATTTGATGAAGTTGTCAGACATCTTTTTACAAGATTTATAACTAAAACGTTGTGTAGGATCTATTTTAATTTCCGTATATTTACATAATATTACAAGAAGACAATCAATGTACCTCATTAATAACCCGATATAAAAATTGTAAAAACAAACAGGCAACTCACCGCTAATTCGCGCCAAAAGTTTGACAGATGTTTCTATTAATCATGGCGGATGGCCACAGATAAAACATAAATAACTGAATTTTTAGTCACAAAATTTTTGAATAGCACTGAAATTACGTTTTATGAATTCGAGAGTCTGGTTAAAGTGTTTTAAACCGGGTTGTAATTAAAACAACAATTACCTACGTGCACTAACCGAACTGGGAAAAGTTGCCAAAAGTCTGAATCATTTGAAAAGGCTGGTGACCCGGTGACCTTCTGCACCGCAAGTTCCCACGTCTGTATGTATTAACCGTAACATTATTTAACACAATGTTTAAGTTTTAGGTCGCCAAGATAAGCTTTACTTAATTCACACAAAAGAGATAGAAATGTATTAATTTATCTCATAAATTTCATCTTTAACAATCATAGATCTTAAAACTTGGCATATTCTTTGAAACCGGATATAATTTTCGTGTTCTGGCAATAAATCTAAAAGTATATTTCATTATATTAAGATGTTTTTAAGAAATGGAACCAATAAATTATACATTCTGTCAGAATAGAATGGCGGGCCGCGTTCTCTACAATCACAGTTAATCCTAGACAATAATAATGTTGTGAAACTTAGTTAAAAGTATATATTTAGTGGTCGGGACTACCAATAACCAAGTATGCTAAGGCTACTGAATTGAAATGACTATCACAAACCGATATAAACTTTGTTACAATTGGCAATCATTACTGCTTTCCGCTTTATATTAATTACTAGCGGTCTCCCGCGGCTCCGCCCGCGTGGATGTCGGTTACCGCTGCAAAAAGCCTACCCAGGAAAGACATGGTCAGCAAAATGATTCCCAGGTCAATTCACAGACACTAAACTCCCTTGGTGACGCCCACTTCGCAACGGGCCGTGCAGCAGAAATCGTAATATTTTAATTTCGCCATAACTTCAAAACCAAACGTCCAATTTTAATCATTCAAAGACCAAATATTATTATTATTACTGTACTTAGTGATGAAATAATTTATTTTGATAAGGATTAATAGCATGAGTAAAATAAACGCGTTTAAATGTAGTCAAAAAAAAAATCAAGATTTTTAAATAAAAAAACGGTTGTTGTGCCTCACTCGACATAGATAGGTATAGTGTGTCGCGGACTTTTTTGTAGATATTTATAAGATCTACAATTAATTAGAATATTTTATGGTTCTGTCTTTTATAGTTTAGGCAGCGTACGCAAAATAAGTAACTTTTCTGGTTGATTTTTTACACCTTGAGTCCGAAAAACCCAAATATCTTACGGAACCCTATTTTTTTCCAAAATAAAATATAGCCTATGTTACTCGTGGATAATGTAACTTTCGAATGGTGAAAGAATTTTTAAAATCGGTCCAGTAGTTTTTGAGCCTATTCATTACAACCAAACAAACAAAGTTTTCCTCTTTATAATATTAGTGTAGACAGTATTTGATTAGCCAATCTAAGTCTAAATCGCATATTTCTCCGCCTGACTTAAATTAACTGGAGTAACCTATTACTACCTATATTTATCATATTATCACGAAAAGCACTTTATCCCGTTCTGAGCTACGTTTGATATCAAAGTAGAATAATGAATTAGCTGGCAACATAATAGATCAAGGAACTGTCGCAACTTGCAATGTTACAGAGGCTGTAACGGCTACTGTATACAATGGTAAGTTGGTTTCAACGTCGGTTGCTTCATTTGTGGAAACGAGATTGAACTAAGTAGATTGTAAATCGTCAAGGTACGTTATATTGCGTCCACCATAGCATAGCAGAGAGATGGCATAGCCTCTCGATAAAAACCATCTACTTACCCACTCATTGCTTGTCCTATGAAAAGTTAAATTCAAAATTGTGTCCTGATTCCTCACACCCGGTTTTTCGTCTACGTTTTGCAAATCTTTAAGTCTATTTGAGAAGTCTTATAATCTTTTTCTTTATAATATAATAATACTGGTATTAGTGATTTTAATTCGCATTTTTTTCCAAATCATCTGTTTTGGTCTCAACTCCGTTCAAGGACTCATCGTGACTCGTTGACTACCAAAATGAACACCTTCTACAAAAATAATGACTATAATCACAGAAGTCTGCCTTACAATTACATAAAGACAAATAGTAGCAACAAGGCGGGTTCCCACAAGTTCAAAGAGAATCAGACAAGACAATAAATCATTTCGTCATTTATCAACAATATGAATGAAGCTAAAGTAAAAGGTGGATTATAAACTTAGCGATAGTGCAGTGACTAAAGACCATAGATGTATAATTGCATAGACTGGCAATGTGATTTTAAAACATAATGTAGGCTAATACAGATGACCTGCATTCAAGCAGGAAAACCTTTAAATCCTCACCTTATCCTTTCTGGTTTGTTTTTTTGTGACTGTTGCGTATCTAAGTATCAATATATCTATGGTATAGACAGTGCAGTCTGTGCACTTGACTTCGTCGTGGGAATAACTAATAACTGTTCTGTTAACAGTGTGCGCTGTTCTCGCAAAGCTTTTAGCGTCGAGTGTAAATAAAAAGAGCATGAGAAGATTTTGAGTGTGTTTGATAAACCTTTGTAGTTTCCGGGTCCTTTTTGTCTTCGCCATCATCGACAGCTTTTTATTTCTCTACAGACATGAACTCACGCTTTCTTCCCATGGGGGTAGGCAGAAACTATAGAACGCCACCTGCTACGATCCTTACATACTCCTTTTGCTTCGTTTACGGTCATACATCTGGTCATACACGCACGCCGGTTGCGAGTACTACGCACCTGACCTTTCTGAATTGCATCACCATTTTTCACGCCTTTCTTCATGTTTTTTGCCCATTTTGTCTAGCACCCCAATTATGTATAACATATATTATCACAATCTGAACGATTTTGAAGGACATTCCTTATCGATAAGTTTTAAAAACTCTTCTGGTGGACAACGTAAATAACGTAATGAATGTTGTTAAATTGCAAAAAGATCATCACCATTTCAATGGTTTTTCTCTTGGAACTTGAAAGAGCAATAATATCTGTCACTGAAGTGAAAATCGAAAGCAGTATTATAATGTTTTCAGTAGTGTATATAGGTAGAACAATTTTTTTTTAAGTAGGTCTGTGTTGCTTGCCTTAGGTTCTCTACTAGGCTTCTCTTATTCCACAAATCTTTTATAAAATCTTGGATAGAATTTAAAGTGCGTGCCTATACGCATAAACTCAAGAAACAGTCATCTACCTTCTACTTGCGTACGTAATAAATAACTTTTTTTTTCGGAAGACCATAAATATTTGGAAAACCCGCTTGACTTACAAAAATTCAAATTTTTTGTGCACATTCTCACGTTACCGTGGAACACTTAATACCGTTTGTGTTGTTTTATATCCGGGTCGGAAGATATTCATAACATTTTCTTTCACTTCTTTTCTCAGATTGTAGTTTTTCAAAGATTCTTGACGAAACCTCTTGGAATGAATGAAATCGAACTTAAAAATTCTCTAAGCGTGGCAGTTGCGACGTCATGTTCATTGAATGAAGCAAAAAAAAATAATGGATGCCCTGCCCTACGATTTCTTCCCCTTCAAAATATGTAGGTACATAGTATTATTATTATTGTAAAACTATAAGCTTAAAGTTACATTATATAACAACATAATTATTATATACTAGCTGCTGCCCGCGGCTTCGCCCGCGTGAGTGTCGGAAATTACCCCATACATCCCCATGGGTTTTAATTAAGTATAAATATTGAGTTTCGAGTTAATCGGACAGCGCGTTAAAATTCTTCCATACAAACATTGACACCCCCCAACCTTTTAGGGGGTAATTTAGAAAAAACAAAAAACTTTATAATTTATTTAGATAACTATTCGTGCGAAGTTTCATGTTTATTACCTCAAGGAATAAGATTTTTCATACAAACTTTCATCCCTTATTTTACCCCCTTAGGGGTTGAATTTCGAAAAATCCTGATACACGTTATTCTTAATTTTTGGGTTTAAGTATAAATATTGAGTTTCGAGTTAATCGGACAGCGCGTTAAAATTCTTCCATACAAACTTTAACACCCCCCAACCGTAGGATAGGGTACTTTTCCGGGATAAAAAGTACCCAGTGTGGTGCCCAGGATATTAAAGAATAATTATACCAAGTTTCATCGTAATCGAACCTGTAGTTTTTGCGTGATGCCTGAACAAACAGACAGACAGACAGACAGACAGACAGACAGACAGACAGACAAAAAAATTATTAATCAAATTTTTGGGTTCGGTGTCGGTCTAATAACACCCCCTGCCATTTATTTTTTTGATATTTTCAATGTACAGAATTTTCACTTCTACAGATTTATTATAAGTATAGAATAGATTTCGCTGTTAATAAAAGTTTGAAGCAAGTGGTTAGTTAGGACTTGGGACACACATGCACACCATTTTGGTGCTAATAATGATGAAGAATCGCTTCAAAATAATTTACCGTTATCTGCGCTATTTAAAAAAATATGGTAAATCATGTTTTTCTTAATTCCAAGCATTAAACTAGGATGGATGATACCCACATAGGACCATCAAATCCCACTCTTGACTATTTGCCACTATTTATAGGTAGATTCTTTGGCCAAGTTGATGTGCCAAAAGCTATAAATTACCTAATTCTAGCATCCTACGTTATTCCCACACATATTCAGTTAACAAAACAGTTTAGCATGCAGGCAAGAAAGGAACATCTTTGGCGTAGACTTGACTATATCCAGCGTACGCGCATGATGGGTTAAAAAGTTTCATTGAAAACTGTGCATCCATTAGGAAGCTAGAATGTCACAAACAAACCAACCTATGAGAACTTGTAGTTTTCTTAAGATTTTTGTTAACTGTTATTTAAAAAAATGACGGCACATGAGGATTACATTATGGCGCATAGATTTCCATTGAATATACTTAAACTATCGTAGGCTGGCGGCATGGGCAGGCCTGTTTGAATTTAAATAGGATTAAAATTACAAATTGGAATATATTATTGTCTCGTTATGGTGTTAACTAATTGAATGACGTAATGTCACTGGCTTTAATTCTATTGGTTTTTGATTGACCATTCTTATTTGATGGTAGGCGAAGGCGTTATCTAAGATAGAGCAATGCTGCAATAACCAGGTGATTATTTACGCTTTAAACGGTGACACCATTTATATTGATACATTATCATTCTCCTGTCCCTATCCCTATTTATTTATGGTCAGCGCAACATGTCTTTTTCTTCCATACATTATCTGTTAAGGGCGGATTCGACTAAACAGGAATAAATTTTATCCGCGGAATAAGCCTTCTCTTCCGAGTAAATTTTGAATTTTTGACAGTTTCTCCATACGAAAACTGTCAGAGTAAATCTTCGCGGATCGCGGATAAAATTTATTCGTGTTTGATCGAATCTGCCCTTAGTCGTCTTCTCGGTAATCCTTTCAAGCTTTATCATCTTCCACTCAGTCCATCCATTGTTTCTTAGGTCTTCCCTTACTCTTATATCCATCAACAGTCATACTCAAAACTTTCCTCACGGTAGGTATATAAAACTTACTTAATCGTGTAATTTAAAGAAAATGGGCAAATGAGCTAAACTAACTAGACTTAACGGTATGGATTGTAAGGCCACAACAGAATCCATTAATGATCCAAAAATTATAGAAAATTAACCCTTAAAAGCTCTCGAGAAGATTTCACCTTACCCGTCTTACCCTTACCCGTCCCCCCCTTAACCTTACCCGTCTACCAGTCTTTACCTTAACAAAAGAATAATTATGCAACGAGCTGCTACATTGTCCTAAAAACAACAACAAACTCACACCATTCAGCCACACAACACAGATAAATTACACGGCACATTAACTCAACTTCTCCATATTAACGGCCCGTAACCCGAGGCCCGAAGACATCGTGATCCAAATAAGATTTCTAAACACATACGTTCATACGGAGTACGGACAAAAACTGACATTACAGTGTGTAGCGGAGTATAATTTGCATCAGCCATTAAGTACGGTACGGCAGGGTGTGCAGAAGTGTCGGGTTTTGAAGGAATATCCATGATTGATTGTGTTTTGTTTTTACGAGGTTTTTGGGAGTGATGTACGCTACAGTAAGAATTACAGAGCGAGACTAAACTTGAGGGTGAAATATAGAAAAATCAATATAAAAAATCAAAATCATATTTTTGTTTCTTATAAACCTGCATGGGCACTTATGAAACGTCAGAACCTAGGTGCACTGTTCCAATTGGTCGTTTCCTATGGAGAAGGGCCGGCAAGAAACTCCACGGTTACTCTTTTAAAAATAAATGGCTTTTACAATGTTTTCAAATTACAATGTGACAGGTATGAGAGGACAGTGTAGGCCTGTCAACAAGATACTTAACAAAATAGAAAATAAAATCGGCAAATCGGAGCAGTGGTTCTCAAGTGATGCACTTACCAACGAACCAGCGTTTCATTTAGATATTGTCATGTTCCTAAATGGGTTTTGATTGACAGTTAGAGTGTGTCCCGCTTTTCCACCAAACCTGGTCACTACCCACATACTGCTTACACAGTAGGAAACACTAGCGGACCATGTCGGTCCGTTGATTACGTCCGAAACGACACTGTGCTGTGGTGTAATGCGTTTTGTAGATAACTGTCCCTTGAGAAGTTACTGTATCAGGAATTAAGTTTAATTGATACTAGCGACTCGCCATTGCTTCGCACGGTTTTTGCAACTTGACAAAACATCGAGATTTCCTTATTATATGTAAATTTAATAAATTTAGAAGAACAACGGGACAAGCGAAAACACGAAAAGCGACTTTTAACTTTAATATGTTTATGCCTAGGTATTGGTTTTAAGGTTATAGTACCTTTCTTGCTTTCAAGTTTAGCGGTTTTAACATTAATTTCTTGTCTATGACTTTTTGAAGCCGTCATTAGACTGCGTGCAAGATAAGTCTGCGCGCGGCTGAAATCGGAACTAATCGTATGCCACCATCTTGTCGTTTTGTAAGGTCAAATTAATTAATATTAATTTAAGATTTATTATTAATAATATAGATTTCATATTTTAACCAATGACGTATTATAATTTTAACTAATACAGTGCACACTCTAACTGTCGGTAATGAATGTTTTTGTGCTGATAATAACATCATCAGCCGAAAGCAGAAACGGCCCTTTCTGCTTTCAGCATTTATCAAATGTTCGGTGTGCTACCTATAATATTATGGCAATTAACCAATAGTTTCGAAGCCCACAGTTTCACACAATACTTAATTATTTCGATCAGTAAAGTTTTAATAAAATTTGACCATGTCAGTCAGAATTGTGACTGACATTTAATTGTATGCAGCTCTGTTACACAGTAAATACTGTAATCAAGCAATAAAAGAGTTAACGATTTCTTATGAAGAAACAT
This sequence comes from Eupsilia transversa, assembly GCA_914767815.1. Taxonomy (NCBI): domain Eukaryota; kingdom Metazoa; phylum Arthropoda; class Insecta; order Lepidoptera; family Noctuidae; genus Eupsilia; species Eupsilia transversa. The sequence continues at coordinate 3,503,292 of OU611889.1, forward strand.
AAACCACATCTCATGAACGCATGTTCCTGTTTTTTTTCACCACTCGGCCACTTATCCCTCCTTATGTCATGTCATCCTGCGGTTGATACAATACTCTATGTATCGATATCAATCAATCCGTTATCTCAATCAATTAAAATATAATCATTTTTTTGTTCCAAATAAAGCTTAGTCCCGTTCTCTTAGTAAGAGGCGTTTACAAGACTCGTGCCAGAGTGACGTCACTCCTCCTAATTTGGGAATTGCTGGTTCGTGCGCGTGCGCCGGCTGAGCGGATTACCGTATTTGTTCATTACGAAGGAAATTGCTTATAAGTCGTCACGTTTGTAGATACGGGGTTCAGATTTTGGTTTTTAATTTGTGGTTGGGATTGGAATGTTTTTTTTAAAGTTATAAATTGGTGTGTTGATCAGTTTTGTTTTAATTATTTTAATTAGTTCTGCCGATGACTGAATCTGTCGAATTATCTTTTTTTTGTTGTTTGTAACATTGGCAAGCCGCTGGTGACATATTTGATATTTTCTTTTTAAATGTGTCCTGCTTGATCCTTAGTTATTTCTATAGCTTACAGGTATATGATACGCCCAACTCGCATCCCCAACCGACAAAATATTATTCCTATAATAATATACTAAAGGCTGAGACCGTTCCTGAGGTCGCAGCGCGGTGCGGGAGGGGTGTGGTGTCGTGATACGAGAGCTCAGTGATTCGTCAACTTGTGACAACTCACCCCTTCCGCACTACGCAGCTACCTGTCTGTCGGCACGGTTGGCGTAGTGGTTAAGCGATTGAGTGCTGCGCTGCGTGTCGCGGGTTCGATTCCCGCACGGAACAAATATTTGTATGACCTACATGTAGTTGTTCCGGGTCTGGCTGTTTGTGTATGTCAGTTTAAATGTTTGTAAACGCACCCACGATACAGGAGAAATTCCTAGTGTGGGGCAACGTTTTGAAAAAAAAACTACCTCAGTTAGGCGGTCAACGTATAGCACCCACAGCTTAGCTTAAACTTACGGGTATACCAAAATTGTACTAAAAGCCAAAGGCCACCATTACCGTACATTGCGCCGTCAACGCTATAAATAGGAGAGTTTTTCCGGCAAATCCGTGAATAATCAGCACAATACAACAATAGAACAGTTATAATACGGAAACACTTGTGCCTGTCACGAAACAGATGAGGACTGCAGAAAACCAACTCTGAGTACTCCCTTAGAAACACCGTGTGAGGTATATCCAAAGGTTTTTCATCATCATCTGATAAGCATTTTCATAACTATGTTGGAGTCAGTTCTATATTCTATGTTAAGGGTTTGGTTTGCATACTTGGTCCTATTGGTGGACTATTGTGCGTGGGCCATAGCGTCCTTCGGTGGTTATTCCAACCAGCCCACCTCCCTCCAGAACTTAACGGATGACAGCCGAGACCTGGCCAAACGTCCTTTTATAAGCATTAAAAAGCTGTTATTTTGACATTATAAACAGACAATTCATTTTTATGTATTTGTATTGATAATAATATATTGATTTATGTATAGATAAAAACAATAACTGACTCTTACTTTTCTAGTTTTGGTTGACATTTAACAGTCGTTACTAGACAAGCCTGTCGTTATTTAAATCTATGACGAAGAAAGTAAGAGCGGAGATTGTCTGAACCTGTCAGACAGGTAGCTGCATTATTAAATCCATATCTGCCGTTGCGTCACGCGATATCTATGACCGCATTGATTCAAATACTGATTTAATCTACGTTTCAAAACTTGTGCATGGATTGTCTGTTATGAAGTTACAAATACTTCCCGAAGGGTTAGGAAAATATATATAAAATGGATCAGGGACCGAATCCCGTATGATTAATACGGGTATTTATTCGATTACAACATTTATATTGATTACATGTATTTTTAAAGGTTACCTTTAATTTAATACTGCCAGTATTAATACCGGTTACCGAAATAAAAATTACCTCTATCTTACACGTGCCGTCGGCATTAGTCAAAGGGTGCGCGTCGCCTGTGTGTGTAACCGGTATTAAAACGGTAACCTAAAAGAAGTAACATATTTATATTTCTTGGGTTACCCAGATAGCGGTAACCTTAGTCGCAGAACTAACCAAAATTGAATGGGTAATCTATATGGGACATGAACTGGTGAAATTAGGGCACATTTCACCTCGTCATGTCACATATCGGTATCTATAATATCCTGTTATAAAAGTTTCTGATGAAAGTGTAAACAAACCCTAATCAAGTTAGATGATTACCCAATCACTCACTAAAATAAATTCGTAGGCCATTCATCTGTATTTAGAAGGTTTCAACTTTATATCTCACCATTAGGTAAGTTATTCTCACTGCTGATTAGATAATATTATTCAATATTAATTGAAAAAACATTAACGAAAATTGAGGTTATATAAAATTTATTGTCAAATGAAATCATCTTATGGTGATTCAAAAAAGTAGAATTTCTAAATATTTAAATAATCAAATCAAAGGACTGAATTGTAGGTGCCACAGGTAGGTAGATAGAGATATAACTTATTGATCCATTTGTTTACATTTTCATCAGATACTTTTTGCGCAAATCATAATTCCTTTTTGCCTTCTAAAGATTGTGGCCCTTCTGTCTTCACTGCATTATGCTGGACCACCAAGTTTACTCAGATGAAACCAGCGATAGTATCTGTTCTGTTTCCTCGAAACGTGACTCAGTCAGATTGGATAGTCACCATATTAATTACATTTAATTATGAACAGTCATAGAATGATATAGTTACTACAAAAAGGCTCTACATGATGACGCTCTCTGTCAGCAATCGCTATGTCAAGCTGAGCCTCTATTAATTTCTATCTTCTAAATTAAAAAAAATGTGTTTATCTCAAAATAGTATGCCATCAACTTTAAAAAATCCTCACGGAGCCTGCATGGAATCGCCATGTAGCTACAGTAGGTACTCTAAGTATAATAAAGCTCAAGAGTTATTTTTTGTTTTTTTTATTTCTTTGAACGCGCTTATCTCTAGAACTACCAGTCGGATTTGAAAGAGAAAGAGATTTAGGAGCCGAGCAGAAATAAAAAAGCCAGAAAGAACGCTAAGCGAAATCGAAGTAATAGCGCGGACGGGCGACGCGACGTGAAGGGTCACAAGGGGTAACAAGAATTTTTACGCGGACATAGCCGCGGGCAGAAGCTAATTTTCATAGATGTAATTGTCAATAATGTTACCTAATGAATGTTTTATTCGACGGAGTGCAACGATATTAGTTTTTTTGGTGGCCACTGATCTCTTTTGCTGACTGCACATTCAAAATCAAAAGTCATTTATTGAAACTAGACCGACAATCAGCACTTTTAGAACGTCAAAATTACATAAGACAGTCCCTCAAAACGCCCGCCATTCACCACTTCCTAGTACTTTAGCTGGGAAGAAGAAGTGGCGCAACAAACTCCCCAGCAGCACAGCTGTCTAATATTTACTTTATCATCATCACCATCATTTCAGCCGTAAGTAAGACATCCACTGCTGGACATAGGCCTCCCCAAAGCACCCCCACATCGACCGGTTCTGTACTTCTCGCATCCAGAGCATTTACTTGCTATCTTCTTCTATTATATTAAAATGAATTGCTGTTCGTTAGTCTCGCTAAAACTCGAGAACTGCTGGACCGATTTGGTTAATTTAAAAATATACGAGTATATAAATATATTAGCGGTGAGAGAAAATATGGAAAAATTGCTGTAGGTAGGTTAGGTAGGTATGCAGGCAGGTATGTAGGTAGGTAGGTAGGTAGTTAGGTAGGTAGGTAGGTATGTATGTAGTTAGGTAGGGTAGGTTGGTAGGGTAGGTAGGTAGGGTAGGTAGGTGTAGGTAGGGTAGGTGGGGTAGGTAAGTAGGTAAGTAGGTAAGTAAGTAAGTAGGTATGTAGGTAGGTAGTTAGGTAGGTACGTAGGTATGTATGCAGGTAGGTAGGGATAGGTAAGTAGGTAGGGTATCGTAGGTAGGTCGGTAGGTACACCGTATAAGTACTTAGTGCTACCCGTGCGAAGCCGGGCCGGGCAGCTAGTATTATATATAATTAAACATAAACCCGTTGTATGGAGAAAATTAGAATAATCCGAGATGGAAAAGGGAAATTATCTTGTCACCAGGTTATTTAGCTTATATGTAGTTGCGTCGTTAATAGTTTCTTGCTGCTTAAAGAGGAAGAAATTGCAGGTGCACAGAGATTCGCGGAATAAATGTAGGACAGTAATTTTACTCGTAGTGTGGGTCAATGAGAATTAAGTTCTACATTCCGATTCGTAAAAGCCATCACTTGAAACGGCAATAGCCCAATGGTTTTAGTGGTAGGCTGGCGAAAGAGAGGTCATTAGTTCAATATCGAGCCGTGGCACTATAAATGGGAACCCAATTCCAGAACAAACGTAGCTGTTAAGGCTGGAGTACACAATCAAGATATAAAGTCAAAATTTAATAAACTAGCTCATATAATTTGACGCTGTTTTTACCCAGTTTTGTGGTCAGTGTAGCCCAATTAGCGTATTTCATTTAAAAACAACGATCAAAGGAACATTTCTGACATTTAACCGAAAAAGCAATCTCTTAACCATTTCTCATCATCAGAAAAACAATAGACATAACATGTAACAAACACTTTTAATTATATTTTTTAATCTACAAGGCAACGTCAAGTCAACCTACAACCTCGTTCGTTGACTCGCAGATAGAAAGTTGTTACTTAATTAAGAACGCGCCTGATTGGCGAGCGATTGTGTAACCGAACGCAACAGATCAAGCATGTGGCTGAACAGGGAAATTCCTTTGCCGAAGAAAGTGTACATGTCATTTTTCCTATTGTGCAATAAAACCATAGAGCATTATGTATATTCAGCTTTTTATAGCAGAAAATTATAATATGTAGGAAAATTAAGATTACGTACCAGATATGTGGCAAAATTAAAATACACTATTATTGTGTGGCTTTGTAGTGGGTTTAAATATCATGAGATTCAACGCATGATGGGCTCATAGGAGGCATTCATGTTCGGAATACTTCAGACAAAACTATAAATAAAAACGTCAGTGATTCAACAAATGAACACCAACTTCTGGGCTACCTTTTAATGTGATTTGTTAAGAATTTTATTACTTACTTGGTTTTTAACATAGCTGGCTAAACGTGTGTGTACTACCACCACCACCACACCACTTCTGCCTAACCCTTCGAGGAAAACAGGCCTGCTGTCGTGTGCACATTCACATATAATTATACATGGTGTTTTTTTATCCCATAACTCTAGGGAATGATTGAGACCATAGCAAAGGATGGCAAACTGTCATATGAATTATTTTCAATTAACATTTATTTTTGTTTTCATTTTTCATACAAAATAATTCCACAAAGTCAGGTTATTAATGTAAAACTTCTTTACGTGAAATATGACAACGTTGCATTTTCTTAGCTTTAAATATGAATGATTGGTTTGAATAAAAATGATTTACTCGTAAGTTTATAATTGAAACTTAGATACATTCAAGAGTATACACGAGTATAAACTACGCATTTTTGGACCACATATTCTAGGACTTTTTATATTATTTTTATTATAGATTACAACCCTAGTGACAAACTTATGTGACATATAAAAAAATACGTTGTATAATTTATTAATGTTTAAAAAATATTGTAAAGCATTTTTAAAAGGTGGAGTTTCTTGCCCATTCTTATCCATACGATACTTACTACCTTTTGGAAGGGGCAACTATAGAATCAATTACATTTTATGTACATTTTGATTTTCAAAAGTGCCTTTTATGGTATATTTGACTTTAACTTCGACATTATTTTGTGTGTCTGTGAATTTTCTTAGCAATTTTTTAAACCAACAGCCATTAAATCCAGATCGATTTATTTATAACCATAAAACACCTAATCAATTTAAACGACGAATTTAACCGGATCGGGCACAACGTCCTCGCCAAGTAGAACATTGCCTCAATTTTGCAATATTGCAATTTCACATAAATATCAATCTATATTAACTCAAGAACGACATACCACGTCTCTCAATGAGATGAAATTTATTGCATGAGATCGTGTTTCAAGGAAACTGTATATTTACCACTGCCTGTTGCACTTTTGTCGCTGTGCAATGGCGGGATAATATCTTGGCTGAATAATTACAGCCGCGCAGGTCCATCGTAGCAACCTCGGCAAGCGTAGCTAAGCTACGCTTACCGAGGTCGGTCCGTAGATGGATGACCATACATATTGAAACCCCTCCGTGCCTATCCCGGCTGTCATTTATAGATCTTTAACAGTCGTTACGGGTAGTCAGAACCCCGAAAGTCTGACAACCAGTTAAGTCTAACCAAGGGGTTTTGAATAACCCAGTAACTGGGTTGTGAAAGTCGGATAGTCGTTCTATGAAAAATACAAGTATTCCGCTGCATCCGGATATAGACTGGAAGCCGACCCCAACATAGTTGGGAAAAGGTTAAGCATTTGATGAGATAATAATACTTAAACGTACAGATGTTAACACTCTTGCCGATTGACTCACTCAATGAAGATTGACAAAAGTAGAATATAGCATAATAGCAAGTATATAAGTACTATAATACCAAGTTGCAAGTGCAACTGAAGTTGACGTTTTTAAAGATGAGTGACAATGACAACCCTGAAGTTGGTAGTTAATTATTTTGTTTTGAAGCTGTTGAAAACATGCATTGTATTTACTGCATGGCATAATTGTTCCAAGTGTAATAAATTACATACAAGTCATTGAAGTCATGTGATCATTGTCTCCTTTGAGAGAAGGTTAAATCGGACCTAAGGTCAGGAGAACAAAGTTAGTCTGTCTTTTGTTATTTTTAATCAAAACAACGGTACTTTATAATAGAGGTAGGACATAGGGTATTGTTAGGTACTGCACAATAATGCAGTAGATCAGTGAACTAAAAGTCATTTCATAGGAATAGACTTTTTGATTAGTCTCTGGTACTGTCAACTGTCACTCGCAACAAAATATAGTTTTTTTTTAAACTCTGCCGCTGTTTCTCAAGCAATAAAAATCGAATGAATCGTAACTCTTGGTTTCTTATTCATAAACCCACAGCGTTGGGAGCATGCTTCTAAGAATTCTCAAGCACCTGTCAGCAAACTCCATGGCTGGCAGTAAAATTTATGACGTATTGTTCAAGAGTTCAAGCCTCCTAAATTATAATTGTTTGAAATCAGGCCTTGTTAGAGATTTAAATCTTTGGTAATATTCTAATAGAATAATATGAAAATATGAGATGTAGAAGCATAAAACTTGAAATTTTTATACCGTCACACATCATAACAATAACTTAATATAATATGTAAGTTATCTATACTTATAATAAATCTGTAGAAGTGAAAATTCTGTACATTGAAGATATCAAAAAAAAAAATGGCAGGGGGTGTTACTAGACCGACACCGAACCCAAAAATTTGATTAAAAATTTTTTTGTCTGTCTGTCTGTCTGTTTGTTACTTCTACTACTATAATTATTCTTTAATATCCTGGGCACCACACTGGGTACTTTTTATCCCGGAAAAGTACCCTATCCTACGTTTGGTTAAGTTTGTCAAAGTTTGTATGGAATAATTTTAACGCGCTGTCCGATTAACTCGAGACTAAATATTTATACTTAAACCCAAAAATTAAGAATAACGTGTATTAGGATTTTTCGAAATTCAACCCTTAAGGGGGTAAAATAAGGGATGAAAGTTTGTATGAAATATCTTATTCCTTGAGGTAATAAACATGAAACTTCGCACGAATAGTTATCTAAATAAATTATAAAGTTTGTAAGTTTTTTGTTTTTCTAAATTACCCCCTAAAAGGTTGGGGGGTGTCAATGTTTGTATGGCAGAATTTTAACGCGCTGTCCGATTAACTCGAAACTCAATATTTATACTTAAACCCATGGGGATGTATGGGGTAATTTCCGACACTCACGCGGGCGAAGCCGCGGGCAGCAGCTAGTTAAAAATATAAATGTAAAAAAATAACGACATCTCTACGATCACCGCTGATTTTATTTTTAACGACAATCTAGTCTTCGTTTTCATAGCAAAGATATTTCCCTGAAGTGCCTTAATTGCGCTTGGTTACACAATCAGCACCCTAATTGTGTAATACACGATCTATCATAATTTGTATCGGTTTGAAACAAATTGCTAATCCATTGCTTCATAAGTTGGAAAAAAAATCTGCTCAACAACGTAAATACAAAAACAAACGCAATGAATGTTGTTGAACTGTCAAAATGAAACAAATTCATCGGAATCGTTTACGAAAACGTTTTACGCAATTAGATAGCAGTTGCCTGCTGTTATTCAAATATGGAATATGGAGTTATTTGAGGAGGAAAAATGTTTTGAAAATGGGGCCAACGCCGTGTACCCGCCACATAGATAGGCAATTAACTCTGTTAATAGACTGTCAGTGCTGCACCGGATAGATTTTCTTGTGAAGAATTCCAGTTAGAAAAAATCACGCACGCGGCGACCGTTGCGACTGGAAAGCGTAAAATGCCGAGCCTCGATCGTAAGTGCGGACATATTGTTACCAATCAATTGTTTATTATTATGATTTACAGTGAAATTGGATACTATAAAGCCAATTTAGCCTTGTGAATGTAAGGCGAAGAAAACGAGAGACGGATCGCGATCATAACCTACATTCGATAATAACAATACTTATGTCTAAACTGTAATAGATAAATAAATCGAAAATATTTTTCTGTATCACAAAAATAACATTTATATTAAATCGTGATAGTTTAACCCAGTTCCCGCCATTTACTCCTTACTACGCCATGACAGTTTCGCCATTTTGATAAAAGAAGGAGCTGGCGCAAGTATTATCAATATAAAGCCGGCCTTGTCATCTAGACTAGGTGTTAAAAGTGAGTGGCTGATATCCAATTGTTAAACTTGAACTTTGTTAATGGCGGTCGGGTCATTGTATTACATTTGCATGCTAATAGCCCAACGGTCTCTTTTTATTATTGCTTTTATTCCGTGTAATAAGACTGGCTATGATTTATCGTCACTGCAAACATTACACACTTCTTTGTAGATTATTTTTTGTCTATGATTATATTTACCCAGGAGCAATTAAATTAAGAGCACAATAAGATATTTTCACGCTAATAACGAGAATGACGGGATGAATGCTAATTTAGGACTTAGCTTTATTAGTTTCGGGATAAGGTGTAGGTTTAAGGTTTGCATTTTGAAAACGTTCAAACTATTGAAATTGTAATTTAAGTTGGTAGGTACCAAATTTTAATTCCGAGTAAGAGTTTCAGGCAAAGACAAAAGATTTTGCTGTCAAATGCAATTGAACAGATCTTTTTGGATGGCAATTTAATCTACTTAGATAAAAACCCCAGTTAGACTTTTGCATACCTACCTGAATATTTACAAATTGCATCATTTTATTATCACTCCCAATAAAGAGTACAAAAAAGATTAAAATCGAAAAAGTACAATTTTATTACAAAAATAAATACTTATCTCGTGTTTACACATAAATGCTGCCATTGAAAAAACATCTGTGCTAATATTGAGTAAAGAATGGCTTCTTGAATTATACAACAACTTGAGACTGTTTTGATAACCTGTTTGCCTTCCTAAGGCTAGACCTTGAGAAATGCTGCCAGGACATTCATTCACAGACAATCTAACAAAAAAAACAAATGACAAACAGTAGTGCACGAAGATTTTAGTGTCTGATTTCTGAGGTGTTCAGATAAATAAATAGAAAAACAAAAAGGCAATAGATTCGACAAAGTTATTTAAAAAAAATTGCTTTCGAATCTCGAATAAATAAATTCTAAAAACCAAACAAACTTTTTGGTAAATAGCAGTACAAAATTGATCACTGTGGAAACGACAGTCTGAAAACTGACCCCCAATACTGAACTTAAAACAGAAAGTCTTAAATATTCAGATAGAATCGTGGATGTCCACGATGGAAGACGTTTAAACAAAAACGGAGGCGTGTTTGATAACAACGCAGATAATTCGCCACGATAAAGGCAGAATCAATATTTAAGTACGAATCTTTCTGCTGTATAATTAACAACTAATCACAACGATTTTAAAGTTAGCAACGCTATCGCGACCGATAATCAAACCTACAATTCAAATTTCATTTTAAAGTAGGGTTCTCATTCGGATTGGTTAAAGTTGTAGTGACAACCATTTGGGTTAAATTGGTTTTTATTATTTTATTCGACCTTTATATAGATTCCTTTATATTTTGTGAATGTGAGAACGTTGTAGGCACAACAGACTGTCGATTTGCAGACTATTTTCTATTTTTTTAAGTATCTTGTTGACAGGCCTACGCTGTCCTCGCATACCTATTCAAACTGTACATTTTTTAAAGCATTGTAAAACCCATTATTTTTAAAAGAGTAACCGTGGAGTTTCTTGCCGGCTCTTCTCCATAGGAAACGACCAATTGGAACCGTGCACCTAGATTCTGACGTTTCATAAGTGCCCATGTAGGTTTATGTGAAATAAAATATTTTGATTTTGATTTTGATTTTGATAAGATACAGATTATATAACCACAAACTTTATTTTACAGTTAATAAAATCGTAAGCCGAACAGTATCACAATTAATGAAAAGGTAAACGATGGCAATAATAAGTTTGTAAAACTCAGAATAATAAAATCTGTGTGGGCGATACGCCTAATTACTGATAACACGATGTTTCGTCATACTGTGAATTTGTCTTTATCACTTCACATTCTGAACACACCGAATTTACTGTCTCTAAATGGAGCGTTCAATGCCGCAGACAAACTGAGTCCAATCACTCTTCTCGTGTCTTTTGGAGAAATCACTCCATCGTCCCAAAGTCTTGCAGTACTGTAGTACGGGCGTCCTTCTTTCTCAAACAGGGCTTCCAAAGGCCCTCTCACTTTCTTATCATCCTCATCCGTCCAAGGCTTTCCGTCCCTCTGAGCCTTCTCCTTAGCTACCAAGGATAACACTGTAGCAGCTTGAGGTCCACCCATTACTGATATTCTGGCGTTAGGCCACATGTAGAGAAAACTGGGAGAGTACGCACGACCGCACATTCCGTAGTTTCCAGCACCAAAACTACCTCCTACCAGCACTGTAACCTTGGGCCCTTTGAAACAACTTACAGCTGTCACCATCTTGGCACCATTTTTGGCTATACCTCCAGCCTCTGCGTCTTTGCCAACCATGAAACCAGTTATGTTCTGAAGGAAGAGTAGAGGAATCTTCCTAGCTGCGCAAAGCTGAATGAAATGAGATCCTTTCAAAGCTGCCTCTGAATGCAATACACCATTGTTACCAATCACTCCGACAGGATGTCCATACATAGATGCAAAACCACATACCAATGTCTCTCCGTAAAGTTGTTTAAACTCATGGAATCTACTTCCGTCAACTATTCTAGCAACAACTTCGCGGATGTCGAAAGGTCTTTGGATGTTCGCACCTACGATGCCGTGAAGATCGTTAATGTCATGGACAGGGTCGTCAACTTTTGGTGCATGTATCCTTGTCCTCTGTTCGTTATTCCAATTTAAATTGGCAACGACATTTCTAGCTAAGTGTAGAGCATGCTCATCATCTTGCGCATAGTGATCTGTTACACCAGACTGACGACAATGCAGGTCAGCGCCACCCAAATCTTCAGCAGACACTGATTCGCCTGTAGCAGCCTTCACTAAAGGTGGACCAGCCAAGAAAATGGTACCTTGATTTTTAATTATGATACTTTCATCGGACATGCTAGGAATGTAAGCTCCTCCAGCGGTACATGAGCCCATAACTACTGAGATCTGCGGTATTCCTTCCGCGGACATGTTAGCTTGATTGTAAAATATCCTTCCGAAGTGTTCCTTGTCCGGGAAGACTTCGGCTTGGTCGGGTAAATGCGCGCCTCCGGAGTCCACGAGGTAAATGCACGGAAGACGACACTCTTGCGCGACCGCTTGAGCTCTCAGATGCTTCTTCACTGTCATGGGGAAATAAGTGCCTCCTTTAACAGTGGCGTCATTAGCCACAATCATGCAGTCACGACCGTGAACTTTGCCAATGGCGGTGACGATGCCGGCGCTCGGCACTTGCCCTTTGTACATGTCGACGGCGGCCAGCGTGCTCAGTTCTAAAACGTCGCTTCCCTCGTCCACCAACCGGTTAATCCTGTCCCTGACGAGCAGTTTTCCTCTCGCGGTGTGCCTCTTTACGGCCTCCTCCGGGCCGCCTTTGATGGCGTCACCGGTTTTCTGCCGTAGTTCGTCGACAAGCTCATCCATTCTGTCCTTATTCTCTTGGTAGTACGGATCGGTTCTGTTCGGCTCGGTGCCGATGACGGTAGCATGGTTGTGCCGGCATTGGTTCAACCGCCGTATCCCTCTGACTAGTTTGAGCATTTTGAACGTATATTAAGTGCAGAATGAAACACGACCGGTCGGCGAGTCACTGTCGCGCTACTGCCGATAATGTAGTCCCGTTATCTACACGATTAACTTGTACAAAAACAAATTCCTCGCTCGCCGACCCTCCCGCGGCACGATAAAAACTCGCATTATGTATGAAATGATAATGTGTAGCCATTGTTACTCAGTGACTATTTACGTAATATTTACATGTAGTTGAGACGCTCCGGCGAAGGTTCATTCATTCGTTCTCAGAGTCGTCGTGTTAAAATAAATGACAGTAAATATTATTAGTCGTGTATCTCACAGTATGAATAGATACTTATTGAATGATTCAATGATCGTGTCATGACCTACTTGCAATAAGTTCATGTTGTGCGAACCTAACCTTGAATAGGTGTTTCAACTTCATATATTTATTTTCTTTTCACATCTGTTGGTATCTAAATACGACGACTAATGGACCTTTGAGGAATGACGCATTTAAATTCACGTCACGTTTAAGATAGTGCATTGTCATTGCAATTTTCTGATAATATCCATACTACGTCTTGAACTCATGAACTTAAATTGTTTTCAATTTCAATGTATCGATTTGCTGCCCGAAGCTCTAAACAGTGCTCTAAAAGACAACAACATGCAATAATACATACAATGTGAGAGCTGAAATTGAGGCAAACGTAATAATGCATTAAGTTTAACTACATAAGTGTTGGCGAGATCTAGATCAACGCCTCCAGCCTTCGAATGACCAGGATATTGAATAAGTAGATACTCTATTTTCCTGTTCCTATGAACATACTTTTAGAAGGAATTAATACAAGAGCCATGGTTACGGGTTAGCCTACTACTACATTGCCAAGAAGGTGCAATAAAAGATTCTCTTTGGGCATTCAATTGTGTTCAAATGTTTAAACAATTTTGTATTCTCTCGCATAATTGCCTTGTTGATAAGAGAGCAAGAAAAATGCCTGAAAAGTTCCCAACTTTATCATACACAGAGCAGAATTTTAAACTTCTTAAAAATTTCCAAGATACAACATACACCTTGCTGATACATAACTAGTACGAGTAAATTTTTCTCTCAAAATTCGTGACCGGCCTCCTCTGTCGCAAAAACTTAAAATATTCACGCCTATGATTGACAACGGTTACTCAATTATATTTCCATTCCATAATATTAAAAAAAGAGGATCATTAAAACCAGAGACGAGCACCGTTCAATGATAATAGTTACTGTTAGTTCAAGCAAAAAATCTCATCAGAAAACGACTACGTCTTACACTCACTGGGGCATACGATTACAGTTGGTGGCTCAGATCATATTATAGGAGAAGAATTAATTGCTTTTTGATATATATATAGATATTGTATCATTGGGAATCTTTTGCACAAATTTAATACAATGATAGAAGACATCTTTAGAAGAGTTTGATTGGAGTTTTTCTCCTTCATCACCATGGATGTGCACCATTGAATATTTCAGAAGTCAAATTAAATCAAATCAAAAGTCATTTATTCAAACTAGGCTGAGAATCAGCACTTTTCGAACGTCAAAATTACATAAGACAGTCCCCCAAAAACGCCCGCCCTTCACCACTTCCTAGTGCTTTAGCTGGGAAGAAGAAGTGGCGCAACAAACTCCCCAGTAGCACAGCTGTCTGATCAGTTAGAAAAGAAAATGAATCTATACAATAGTATCCAAAATAATATGCAAAATAATTAACCAAAAACGTCAAACTTATATTAAATTATTTGCCTTATGTCAGCTAGCACACGCCAATATACCCATAAAAAACATCGAAATCCTTACTCAAGCGAATAAATTAAAAACGTAAACAGAACTTATTCGAATAAACGCCTCCATGCAAGCATAAAGGGCGTGCCCACTTACATAATAGCTATTAAAACTGGAACTCAATGCCACAAAAATGTTAAACTAGGACCATCGAAGTAAAATATATAAACAGTTAATTACTAATAACAATAACAAAACCAGAAGACATCAGGGCAACTTTCTTTCTAATTAAGACAGCACCGGTTTACCATAGACTTTACGGTATGAAATCCCCAATGACCATTAGCAAACCTGATGATTAATGCTCATTACTTCTGTCTCTGCGGAGAAATGGTTACTTAGTTTCCACAAATACTAAGCATAATCGATGCCCACACGGGCCATAAGTCTTACTTAACTGAAAATGAGGAAGTTATATAATATGTTCGTCTTTTTTTTGTTTTTTTTTGTGTTTTCTTCGATATTTTCGTCAATTTGTGGACCGATTTAAAAAAAAAATTTTTCATTCAGTCCAGGAAACTTGCACGGTTGTCCTATATAAATATTGACTTGGCTTGGAAAGTTCTTGAGTTAGCTTCAATAATACGTATTTTCCCCACTTAGTCTATTTGGAAAATACAATTCATCCACAGCGTGTATCAGAAATGCATGGTCATATTTAAGGATGTAGTACAGACAAGCAAACTGAACAACTTTCTCCATGAAACCAACTTCGTAATCGCGAAAAAAAATCAGCTGTCCCATACAAAACTTCAATACCTAGTAGACCCAAATGTATGGGACTCTGATTATTTTTTCTGTACCCTTAAATATAACCACACATTTCTGATACACGCTGTATAATAGATTGCATTGGACTTTTGATGAAGATGGCAAGTATTCGTGAGAGAACACGACACTTTCATTGCAAATGAATGCAGCACTAAAAATAAAGCTAAAACTCTTAATCTCTAAGTCATAGGCATTACCTGGTAGAAAGTCATCTTACTTTGTCAAGACTACACTAGGAAATTGTTAAACACTTTCCGATTTACGATGCCATGAACAATTTATGAAGTCTTCCGGCATTCGCGCTACCGCAAAAACACTATTAAAAGACAGAAAATTGCCGTGAACACCGTGATAAACCTGTAGGCGATCTATCAATAAATGAGCGAGTAGGATCGGTCATCTAATCATAGAGTAGATAGGACGATACAGCCAGAAGGCTTATTCATTACACACAGCTTAGAGCGACTCACCAAAATTCACCCAGGTGAATTTTTCAATTTAGGAAAGTTGGACATAAAACATCACACTTTTTTTTTATACCCACAACTAGGAAGCTCTTGGCCTGAATCTCACCTGATGGTAATTGATGATCAGGCCGAAGGTGGAAGCGAGCTTCACCCGGAATCCTCAACCACAGATGAACTGGCTATCTTACCTCTAACTGCCGAAACACAACAATGCTGTTAACATTGTAGTTATGGGGACAATCTTAGATAAGATGGTGGTAGCTAGCCAGGCGGACTTAGAACAAGCCCTACCACCAACCAAACCGAGCAGAATCGAACCTCTGGGTATGAGACAGGTGGTCTAACCACTAGACCACAGAGGCGGTTAAACTGCAAAACAATTCACTGACATTATTATTTATTTGTTTGTGGTGATCCAGGTCGGGATAATTTTGAAGACAATCATCAGTTGGTTAAATTGTACCATAAGTTTATATTTCGCTAGGAGCTCTATTACTGGTCTTGTCAATGTGGAGACCATTCAACGCATGTCCAAAACCAAAAAAGAGGTTCACTATAGGCCCTTCTTTACTGTGTTATCTAGGGGGTTTTAAACATCTATTTTCCATGGACTTGAGAACTGCTAAAGGCTATCTAGTCAAATATACATAAATAGACAAATACAGAAAAAAACATAAAAACTATATCAATGTCTTTGTGCACCCGTCGTCGTCAATAAGGATTATGCTGGGGTAGAAAAAAAGAAATGTTATTAAGTCCGTCAATCAGATAATTACAATATATTTGACACGTATTTCGTGCTTTATCATATTAATGAAAAATTACTCAGTTAATATGCATTAAAGTTGGGAGCAGGGGCTCGCTACGTCACAACAAGAGTATAAAGTCTACGTACTCGTGACATCACGCCACATTTTAACTCAATGTATCGCCGTAATCTTTTGATTACTAAAGTAAAAAAAAAAATACGTATCCAATATTTTTTTTAAATCCAGCTGACCAGACGGACAATTTTTTTTTTGTCGCCATTCCTATTGTTTCAAGTGGACATTCTGTCCCTACCTATTCCATGATCTAATCGCTACCTTGCGCGCGCGCAGGTGAACGACACAATCGTTTCACTTTCCTCCGCGGCCGCCAGGTGGCGACACTTTCCATCGTGACGATCTAATGGTCGTCTTGCCGCTAATCTCTGCTGACATATTGCTAAGCTGAATTAGATATGCTAAGTTGGTATATACTTATATTTATAACGAAGATTAATATGCTAATAATTATGCGTAGGTATTTATCTGTTTGCAATATCTGAAAGGTTGGAAAGTGGTTGCTTTTAACTGGCGAGTTAAGCGTCGATAAATACTAAGGTCAATGGTCTAATGAAAAGCGTCATTGGTTCAATAAAAACGCTACTGTTATTAACTTTTAACTTTTTGCCAACAGTTCAAGTTACAGCTTAGGTAGATATTAAAGACAGGTTCATTGAGTTTTTGCGCTCTATTTAAAACTGTTATATGTCATCATCATTATAAGCATAATGACATCAACAAATTACCTGTAGTAGGTAAGTTACAATCATAGCCACTACTGAGTGGTGACTACGATTAGCCAGCAATGAAAACCATATTACTTATTGGTACTTCTTACATGTAATATCTGCGAAGACGCTGATCCATGGACTAAGTATTCCAAATGAATCAGTATTTAACGTTTAGTTTTTGTAGTTATATCGCGTCTATTGAGAAAGTGAAGCATGAAGGTATAGGAAAAACATATGTAAACCAAATAACTGGTAGAAATACCAAATAAAGATCTATCATTCTCAAAATTGTATAAAAAGTCTAACAGAATCTCCTATTTGCTTGTCCCCAGGATCGCGATGAACAAACCAAATTAGAAATGAAACACCGACAAGAAGAAGATGACTTGTACAGAAAGTTCTCCAAACATCGTGAAGAAGAAAACAGAAGAATACGAGAAGAAATACAGGTAGAGATATTATATTATGTTGAATACTAAAATGATCCTTGCTTTAATTATAGTCAGTTTGCTTTAATTATAGTCAGTTTGCTTTAAAGCTCTAGAATTCTAGAAGCCCTAAGAATAAGGGTCTAGGTCCCATTAAAACACTTAAATTAAACTCTTTTTGCTAGTCTTAACGACTGCAAACAAACTGCCTGCTGTTAAGGATAACAATTCATTTGAATATACATATATATCAGTCCAAGAACGATTTTAACCTTGTATGTCACAGCAGTTCCCTATACTTCTGCATGCTGGTATACTAGGAATTGTCAACATCAATATCTTCGGGTGATTTTTGAGTCCACATCATACATTATAGAATAGTCTCAATGTAAATACTAGTCAAACCGACTATTGAAGTTTAAATCAGTGAATAGTTTAATCACACTACTTTCCAAATTCCAGGACGAATGGGAGCGTGAACTAGAGAGGCTGACAAACAGGTTCCAACAAGAGATGCAGGTAAAGAAGAGAAGACCTGACTCAGAGTTAGGAGCCCTTACGTTACGTCACCAGCAGGAGAGAGCGGACTTGGAGAAGAACATGACTTTGAGAAGGGACAAGAAGAAGGAAAGCTTGACGAGGAAGATGCTGGAGCATGAGAGGTTAGTACAAATCTCCTCTCTCTCTCATCTTTCGACTAAACAACACTTAATCCTGAGGGACTTGCTCATATAAAACCAATGGCATTTACCCATCTGTTTTTGATTGAAATAAACCTACCGCTATAAAAGTAAAACTATTTATTTTTTCATTAAAAAACTGTTTACTATGCGTAAAGATTCGTATGGCTAATCTATACCAACATGCCTGAATGTGGCTACCCACTACAGTGGAGGTCTTCCAAAGTTCCAACTAAAACGAAAAACCATCAACCAAACCAATTTATTCTTGTAAACTCTTCAGAGCAGCAACTGCAGCCTTAGTAGAGAAGCAAAGCCACGAGATGATGGAACTGATCCAAGAGCGTCGGTCGGAGTACATGGCAGCCTCCTCCCTATTCGTGGACGGTGAGGAAGCCCCGCCCTACCCCGCCCGCGCGCCGCCGCCGCAACCTCCGCTCGTCTCCAAGTTCCACATCTATACAGACCCCGCCGAGTTCGCTGATGTTGATACGATTGCTATTTCGGTATGTATTCCTAACTACACCTGCGTCCCCATTGGAGACATTGCAACGTGTCTGTTAAAGTCGGAGTTCTTGACGTTATATTTTTTCTATCCACGTTTTATTCCATGTGGCTTTGGAATACAGTGTCCCATTCTTTTTTGCCACGAGCATAGCCTTATGAGTTCACGTGAAATAACACCATAAGTAATATCTGAAAACACGTCTCAGATCTTAAATAAGTTTTCTGTACAGCCCCTTAAATGCCCCAATGAAATCTAATATGATCTAAGACACCCGAAAACCGGATCCGACGACCGATCTTTAAACTGGTATAACATCTGATTCCAGGTAGCACAAGAAGACCAAAAAACCTTTACGGATCTAGTCCGACAGCTAGTAGGCAGATGCGCGAGCGACGTAGAGAAGGCGAGGACCATATTCCGCTGGATCACCGTCAAGAACCTGAACAACATACAGTTCGACGACAACTTGAGGGGAGACTCTCCCCTAGGACTACTCAGAGGCATCAAACACGGGACTGAAAGTTACCATGTACTGTTTAAGAGATTGTGCAGGTGAGATAACCATGTATTTCTGACAGATATTAAACATTAATCTTTTGTTAACGAAATATTTAAGAAAAAACGACGACGGACCAGACAACATTAAATGTTTTTTATTTCTCATTATACAATCTGTTTTCATCCATAAGGTCCAAATTCCAAATCGAAAAAAAAGTTACGAGATCATAAGAAACAGTTAAGAACAAAGAAACACGTATCTGGGGGCACGGCAGTGCCCCTGCCTAGTCGAGGAAAACCAACCAAACAAAGGCACAACCATCCTCCACTATCCTTCCATCCTTTTCTCGGATCATAATTTAAAAAAAAGCGAATCCCATTTAAGCGCTTCGGAAATATACTTCATCCACGGTGGTACATAAATATAAACCGACTGACGACAGCAACTACAAAGTCCAATTGACTGTGAACAGTCCAAAATACTTTCCTAAACAAAATTTTTCTAACCTAACATCTTCCATCTTCAGCTACGCTGGTCTCCACTGTGTGGTGATCAAAGGCTACAGCAAATCCGCGGGCTACCAACCAGGAGTTCGCTTCGAAGATAACAGGTTCCGCAACTCCTGGAACGCAGTGTTCGTGGCAGGGGCCTGGCGCTTCGTGCAGTGTAACTGGGGAGCCAGGCATCTCGTCAACGCTAAGGATGCGCCGAAACCCGGCAATCGGGGGAAGAGTGATAGCTTGAGGTTTGTATACAGCATTTAAGATGGACTTTATACAAAGTTCCCATAATTTTAAGAAGTTTATTGCTATCATTGGAAAGCAGTGGTGGCCCAGTAGAAACGGCCCCGACTTACGAGTTGAAGGTCGTGGGTTCGAACCAGGCAGGCGCTTTACTTTGTGTAAATTATTTCATCACTACCTGCTATTAAAACGGTGAAGGTAAACGTCGTGAGGAAACGGGCATGTACTAGAACCAAAAATTCGAAGATATCTACCAATTAGATTACAGCCCACTCCCTCTCGAAGAACGGAGGCCTGTGTCCCAGCAGTGGGAACATTATAGGCTGAATACGGTAAATAAATAAATAAATAAATAAATAAACAAATAAATAAATATTGCTATCACTGAAAGGGAATTTTTATACCTACGGCATTTAGTTACATAGAAAGAAATTCAACTTGGCATTAAATTAAAGGCTTCAATAAACCTTCTTAAAAGATTGTGACCCGGACAATTAATAATACCAATGATCATTTTGAGAAAGTTAAATACACAATTGTCTTGTATCGACGAAAATGGTTTCAAATTCTTAATTGTCCAACATCAACAAGCGAAGCCCTTCTTTATATTCTTCTGTGCCATCCATGTAGACTAGTCCATACTCTATGCCTATCCTGCTTTATTGGACCAGCTCCTTGCTGCGCTTTTGTTTATCTTCAGGATACTTATTGCTTCGTAAACCTCTATGTAAATACTATTTTCCCCGCTTGTTCAGATCTTGATCTTTCTGTTGGCTACCTAGGACTTCCTCCAAAAATTCCAACTACTGTCCCAGGTACGAATATGACGACCACTACTTCCTGACGGACCCCCGGGAGTTCATCTACGAGTTCTTCCCACTGCAGCCAGATTGGCAACTATTGAAGACGCCCATCACGCTGCATGACTTTGAAGAGCTGCCCTTCGTCAGGTCGCTGTTCTTTAGATACGGATTGTACTTTAGCGACCCCAATACGAAGGCCGTTATGTTTACTGATTCGACTGGTGAGTGTACTTTACTTTTTAGATATTCCGTATTACCGCTTATATTGTTTTAGTTCGTTCACTAAGGCCCGTCCATAGATTGGTGTAATAATTAGTTAAGCAAATGCATAAAAAGCTCCAATAGTCTATGACAACATCTTCCCGACATTATCTCTTTACAGTTTGTTGTACCTTCCTGAAAATTTGGACAAGAATATCTGATATCAAGTTAGCTAAGTTTTTTGAGGATCATAGACTATTAACTGTTAACGCTCCAACTACCACTTAATCGAAGGTCGAGACAAACGGTGCCAAATAATTACTTTAAAAAAAAACGTGCTTGATATAATTCAAACTTGCACACATTCCAGGTGCGGCGACTATGCGCATAGCCATGCCCGCACACATGCAGAGCTCGCTCATCTTCCACTACAACCTCAAGTTCTACGACACGGAGGGAGACGGCTTCGACGGTGTCAGTCTCAAGAGATTTGTTATGCAGGTAATAATCCATCTAATAGGAAGGTCCAACGATCCAGCAGGTCTAAGGATCTCTTTACAAGTGTTTTTGAAATTTTTGTAAAAGCAACTGCTTAACGCAAACATTGGGAATCTTGTTGATGAGAGCAGGACAATTAATTTCCTCTATCTTGATATCTTATGAGGAAAACTGGACCCATCTTTGCTTGAATAAGCATCTGCCTACGGGTAGAACAGTCATCTCTGCCCAATAAAGCCATTTGCATTCGCATTTTGAAGACCACACCTCACGTTACTTTACCTTTACCTAGACCCGATTGTAAAACTTTTAACTTTTTAATTTCTCTTTTTGTTTTTGTGCGGAATTAACAAAAAAAAATCTTTCTAAATTATAATTTTCTTCACTGTATTTCTCAGTCTGTGGTGGGCAACGTGGTATCATTCCGTGTGCACGCGCCCTGCAGCGGCGCCTTCCTGTTGGATATCTTCGCGAACGCCGTGACGCCCCGCGAGTACCTCACAGGGGAACCCATGAAGTTCAAGAGTGTATGCAAGTTCAAGGTAATTTTACGTAATGATAATACCATTTTTTTCTTTCCTCTAGCTTTCCTGCAATCTGTGGGAGTGATTTCGCGAAAAGGGACGGAAGTGTGTAACAGGAAACCGGGGAAGCGCGGGCTATTTTTTAAAGCCCGAAAAAGCTAAATGAATACTGAAAAAAGAAAGATAATAATGTAAAAGGTCCGATTTTTTTTTTTGCAAATGACTGGCTTTTTGTTAAGACTTTTTAAATTTCGAAAAGGTATCCTCAGACGAGCTGCGTCGACCCTAAATAAATTGGGACAAGGACGGCGGGTACACTCGTACTTTGCATGATGGGGACAAAAGAATTTTGGGAAATACAAAAAGATAAAAGAAGAAAGAAAGACATTTATTTAAAAGCTAACATAATAACCTCCGTTTTACAGATATGTTGTGCTGAACTACAAACGGTGATGGTCCCGCTGCCTGACTGCGCGAGCGGTGAATGGGGACCCACGAAAGCTACCAGACTCTTTGGACTTGTACCTATTACGCACCAGGTATGAATATTTATTTAAATTGATTTTTGAAGACAGACACCTGTCATTTTTTATTTGGCTAGAGGAAGCCAATAGCATCCATCTGTATATCAGGGAACGAAACCGGTATGATTAATACGGGTTTTTTTTTTGTTACAACATTTATAATTTTACAGGAATTTTTAAAGGTTATCTTAAATTTAATACAACCAGTATTTAGGTTACCGAAATAAAAATTACCTCTATCTTACACGTGCCGTCAGCATTAGTTAAAGGGCGCGCATCGCCTGTGTGTGTAACCGATATTAAAACGGTATCTAACCTAGAAGAGGTAACATGTTTTCTTCTTCTTGGGTTACCCAGATAGCGGTCACCTTAGTAGTAGAAGTAACCAAAATTCTTCTATACCTGTACCGAATTTATAAAGGTTTACGGACACCAACTACCGATGTCGATGTTATTTGAATAGTCTCCCCTGAATAATACGGATGCCAAATGGTAGCCGCATGCTACGAGTACCTATAGTTAAACTAATTTACCTTCACTCAAACGCATTTAATTTTCAAGCTTAAATCAATATCACATAAAATATCATTGAACTTTGGTTTCCAAACAACAAATATGGCATTTTATACAAGGTGGATTTTTGAGACGGTGCGGAATTTTCGTGAAAGCAGATCAAAATATCTCAAAAGTTTAGGACAATCTCCTAAGATCATTCTTACGATTACGGTTAACGATTAAGGTACCTGCCCTTACCGACCCATTTCAAAAATCCACCCTGTATAATTATATGCGATATCTCCACACAATCTCATCAAGATCTAGGCATTCAAAACGACTAACCTTGTCGCTCGTTCTGAATTCTAGGAAGCGTTAGTATTTGCGGGTCGTGAGCTCGAGATCCAGTTCCGCATGTCGCGCCCCCTGGCGGACTTCATGGCAACACTCCACAAGAATGGAGTGGACGAGAAGAGGCTGTCCAAGTATGTGCAGCAAAACGTGTCCGATGACATCGTGTCTTTCTACATCACGTTCCCTGAAGAAGGTAAATCATCAAGGTTTTTGTTCATTACAGTCCACACATAATAAAAATAACTTTTTAAAATGGTTAAATATGTTTACCGGAATTAGTGACAGTTGCGGTGTATCTGTGGTCAGTCGATTGGCCAACGGTTCAACCACTCTGGGTAGGACAATGGACTGTGCCGCTTTTCAAGTTTTGAGCTACGATTCCCACACGGAACCATCATCATCTGCCTAGCGTTTTCCCTACTGTATTGGGGTCAGCTTCCGGTCTAATCGGACGCAGAATACCAGTAGTTTACATAGAGCGACTGCTTATCTGACATCCACAACCCAGTTACTATTTGAGGCGCACTGGGTTTTCAACGCACTGCTAACCGCCGAGGGTTGAAAATCTAACAGTCTGTTTTTATGTCGTGCCGGGATGCACTCCGTCCGATTCTCAATCCTCGGCTAAACACAGAGAGTTGATAATAAAGTGTGCTACTTACTTTTATTCTCCAGGTCAATACGGGCTGGACATCTACACGCGAGAGCGCGGCGGCCCCACAGCTATCCACCAAAACGGCTCCACGGAGAAAGAGAAGCACCTCCTCACGCACTGCTGCAAGTACCTCATCAACAGCAGCAAGAGGAACTAGAGTATTGAACTAAGATGCCTACTGATGTCTGGGCATAAAGGGAGACTTTCAATCAAAGTTTATACAAGGCGTAAAAACAGAAATATCTAGGAAACGAATTCCATTTTTAGTGTGAAACATCGCTGTTTACGGTAGCGCGCAAAACATTGTGCTCATGAGTGCATGCAACGGTACACGAGTTGTGGGGATATTTAAAACTTGGTTTCGTGAAAAAAAGTCGCAAAAAGTTGGAACTGCAATATCTCCGTAACCAGAAGGTTCCCAGGTATGGTCCAGTAAAAATATCACAATGACTCTCGGAAGCATGAAGTGTCTCTCAGCTTCGTTAAGCGTCTTTTAACATCCGTTATTTTAACCATCCACCGTCCATACAGTGATGGGGCGCGCAATTTTAAATTATAGTCCGCGCGCGACGGCTAGTCACCGCCTGAGGAACGTGACCGGTGAGACGGGGGAGGGCGCCATTGACAAAATTGTCACACTGACTTAACTTGGCCTTTGTCTACCCCTCCCGTCTCACCGCTCACATACCTCAGGCGGTGACTAGCAGTCGCGCGCGGTCTATAGATGATCACTTCTTAAGCTGTAAACAATCATAGAGTGAAACTTTCTAAAGGTTAAAAAGCAGTCACAATAGGTTACCGGCAATCTCGTTTCTAGAACATGGTGTACAGAAACTTGCGGTAAATTTTATGCATATAAGTAGAATTCCGAAGACGACATTGCTAGTGCATTGCTATTGAGCGACTTTGCCGCTGCGTTTGTAGTTTGCGGTCGCCTTTGGAATTGTAGGTGGTTCGATATTCCGGGAAGCTCACGAGTATTTCTTTAGGCCATCATATTGACCTACATATAATGTCAGTAAGACAGTGTATCAGTAGGCACCTTTACAGTAATAAGTGTAAGTTCTCTGTTAAGGCATTACTTTATCAATCGTGTTCAGTAGCAGAAGCAATGCAATAATAGTTTGTAAACTTATAAATGTCACAACCATTAATGATGCGTGATTTTTAGAAGATTTTTCACTCATTTATATTTTTTCAATTTTTATATTCACTGGGACATGGCGTTCGCGTCGCCAAAAAAATGTACGGTTGGCTGCGTGACCTAGCGGACGCCAGGTGAGCCACCCAGTATATAGCTGTATATACATTTAGTTGGCATCGCGACCTGGCGACTCCACGTCGCCATGGCGTCCCGGCGAACTATGGCTCTTAAACTCAAAGCATTTATTTCAATCAATTAAACCATTTACAGGCACTTTAAAATTGTCAAAGAAGTCGGTCATTCAGAAAGATGAAGCTAGTTGCCCATTCCAAAGCGTAGTAGGTTCCCATAGAGAAGAATCATACTTTTTTGTTAATCTTAAATTGTTTGACATACCGAGTAAAGACCTCCTTTCATCAGATATATTATCATGGAAAAGTCTTCCAGTTCGTATTGAGCATACATTAAAATAATAATCCCCTAAAAATTACGCAACTGCAATTTACACCTACATTTTGTCAATTTTAACAATATAATATACTCAAAAAAATAAGTGAGGTTGTGGAAAAAAGACGTATTCTGTAAACTTTATAATATAATAACTTTATAATACATAACGTTAAGCTATTTTATACGACTTTTTACCCAAATGTAGATACGTAATAGTTTAGAAATAAAATCCGTCCGCTGATATAAAACATTTATTATATTATAGATTACGCTAACATTTATACATAAACATTATTAATTGTAAATGATTCGATATTATTTGAATTTAATTACATTAAGTACGGAATAAGGTTGTGCCGAGGCAATTTAATTGCTTTTTTGTACGTTTTTTTTTTAAATAATTTGTATAAAGATTGAGCGTTTTAATAATAAGGATATGCACGTTATCTGCGATGGCAGATTTTATTGTCATCGTCATAAATTTTCGACTTATAGACTAACATGTTTCGCTATTTTATTACATAGGTTTGTTGTTTGACAATTACATCGTGTGTCGGTCAGATAGCATGTCTTTAGAAGCTAGTTGCTTTACTGCCTTACAATTCTTCCATGATATTATTGACTGTGCGTCGAGGGTTTAGCTTGGAAAGAGCAATGACGAAGAAAATATAGGTCTTTTGTGCCTATTGGCTACAATTTTATTGGCCAGAAAAAAATAAAAATACATAGAGACAAACATATTATAACCTCCTCTTTTTTTGGAGTCGGTTAAAAAGTACAAGCATTAGATTTTTTTTTGCTCAAAATTATTGCTTTTAGAATCCAAGCTAAAGTCTCGTAAACTGCAGTGTTCATAGTTTTTCTTTAATCTAAGACGGTGATATACGCTTACTTATAATGTGAATTAAAATAGATTGCTCTATTTTATTAATATATTTTTTTATTTACCTGTTAAACGCACAAATGAAATGTAGCAATTTATTATTTTACTTAAACCTATAATAGTTTTAACATAACGTTTAATTTATATGACATTATTATTTTCTATTTAATAAACACGAAAAATGAATGTAAATTTTTTATATAAAATATATGGCATGTTACTTTTCTAAATGTATGTTTTATTGTGTATCTATAAGATCTTATAGTTTAAAAATTGAGCACCAAATGTAGGAGGGACGGCAAAGTTTCCTTAAATATTAAAGTTAGTTAAAATATTATACCTACCTGGATTTTACAAAGCTTCTATCGACCAAATATTTGTTCAAAGTGAAATCGACTTCACCTGATTTGATTAAGGGCGGATTCGGCCAAACAGGAAAATAACTATCCGCGGAATAAGCCTTCTCTTCCGACGAAATTTTGAATTTTTGAGTTTCTCCATAAGAAAACTGTCAGAAGTAAATCTTATTCCGCGGATGAAATTTATTCCTGTTTGGTCAAATCCGCCCTAAGCTAGACAAACGTAAAAAACGGAGAATTGCGAAGTCATTCTGTAAGTCTAAATCATTATAATCATGTCCAAAACTTGTCTCATAAATAGGCAATCGGTCAAAAAGATAAAGAAAGGTGCAAGTTGCACTACAGGATAAACTTTTAACATAATATTAACTATATTAAAAACCCAGAAAGAATCTCGAAACAGATAAAAAATCATCGTCAGTCGCAAAAAATAGAGTCGATATATAAATTAAAATATTACAGAGATATATGAGATGTATGAGATTCATAAGAACATTTTGTATCTTCACAACCAATAAGATCAATGAGTGAATTTGACAGAACATCATAAATTATCGATTTTTACTCACACTTTTGTGCAAACCACTATGGAAGTTATTCTGTTCAAGTTAGATCTTATAATGGCCTGTATTCGTTTACATAACCGTTTAAAACTGATTTAAGATTCAATTGTATAAAATATAATAGATAATTAATTATTTCGAATTACAGTCTTGTAGTTTAGTAAGATGAGCAAAAAATCACAGTGCAGATCAACAAAACAAACAGTGCGTCTCATCTTCGAAAAAACTAAAATAAAGGTTTTCATAGTCAAACAATTAGTGTCCTTATTACATATAGGCAGATAACGAATTCAAATAAAAAATCCTGTAACTTGCATCGCTCAAAATGAGTCGAGGAATTTTCGTTCAACTTGGTTTGCTACTCCGACGAGGTCGTTTTGCGCGAATTGTTATAAAACACAATATTGTATTAAACATAGTATAACTTTCGGCGGCTCACTTTGAGCGATATTAGAGCTAAGACTCTGGGCATTTCGAGAGAAGTAGAGCTGAGGATTTCCTGATGACATTAAATAATACACTTTACAGTAACTGTTATAAGGTCCAAATTGCAATGAACATCGACGCAGACATCGAGAAACTCACATCTTAACAGCATCACACTATATTAAGCACAGAAAATAAAGTTTATTATTCATTGCAACCACAAAATCCTTTGTTCTCCGCCTTTCATGAATGATTCTTATTAGAGACCGAAACCGGTATGATCAATATAGGTATTCTTCGGTTACAACATTTATATATTTTACAGGTTATTTTAAAGGTTACCTTAAATTGAATATAACCAGTATTAATACCGGTTACCGGAATAAAAATTACCTCTATCTTACACGTGCCGTCGGCATTAGTCAAAGGGCGCGCTTCGCCTGTCTGTGTGTAACCGGTATTAAAACGGTAACCTAAAAGAGGTAATGTTTCTTCTTCTTGGGTTACCCAGATGGCGGTAACCTTAGTCGTAGAAATAACCAAAATTAATCGATACCTGTACCGTAATTTATAAAGGTTTTCGGTCCCTGATTCTTACTATTACAGTAAAACAACAATTTGTATGTTTTCCAGTAAAGTACAATGTGTTATACTAAGCCTTTAGAAGCGTTGAGCGTTGCTCTCTGTTCGACACCACGTATTAATGTGCCCAGAAGTCCTTCCATTTCATTCGCAGTTTCACGGAGTTGCGTGTTATCGAAGCATGAATCTGAAAAGAAGAGATTTGGATTGAGCTACTTCATCTTGTCATTGCAGCGCAGTTCAATATGACAGTAATAGATCATCATGGTAGTGCGTGACGATAAAAATGGCTTGGTAAATATGGTCATTATTTGCTATATAAATGCTTGGTAACTCCCCGGCATCGTCGGGGGTAGTGTCGTGTTGTCATTCCATCTGATTATATAAGTGAGTGAAGTGAAGGAGTGCATTTGTGCAATAATGTCATGAGTAGTTAAAAGAAATAAATAAATAAAAATGCGTTTATTGGCATTAAAAAAAAGCAGAAAAATACACCTTAAAACAATAAAAACAGAAAAAAATGATAATAATGCCAAAAGGTCCTCAGCTCAGCATAATGTCAGCTGACAAAACAAAGTGTACCAACTGACGCTGATTTTCAGATGCAACCCACGAGTATACGTATAGGCATACGCTAGGATAATAAACACAGGGAAGTGTGTGTCCGTTTGAATAACTTACAGGTACTTTAGGATAGGATACATTAAAAAAGCTTATACAAAATTGTTGGGAATCGAACTCAACACCTTGCGCGCGGTCTTCATGAGCAGGCTGCGTGATCAACGCGTCATCGGAAAGCTGATGCGCGGCGACACGGCTCGGCCCGACGACCCGGACTCCACCGCGACGGATGATATTCCTCTCTTAAGGTGGATGCTCCAAGGTAGCCCACGAAATTCAAATTTTCTTACGTTTTTTGCAATTTGCAAGTCTGTATGAGGTTGTATGTTGATCTAAATATGATTTGCGGCTGTATTAGATATTTATTTATAGAATTATAGTCATAAAAATCATCAATTCAACTCTCTAAGTCCATATAATCCTATTGAATGACTATTTCAAAAAATTATGACTTTTGAAGATTATTCTAACTTAAGGAGTTGTATTGCTGATTCTAATGATTATTTTTGTATAAAACCATATTTGTTACGGTCGCAAATCATATTTTAATCAACATAAAACCTGACACTGACCTGCAAATTACAAAAAACGCAAGAAAATTTGAATTTCGCGGGTCACCTTGGAGCATCCACCTTAAACTTAACATATTAATTTGTTTATCTAGGAAGTTATACATTTGTAACCATAAGACGGCATTAAACCATTGCCTAAATACAGTCCACTGTTTTAGTTACTCGCCGCGCTAATAAAATCAAATAAAATGTTGTGATTTGCCCCCTTGACCGAAATTCAGTCGGGAGGATACATTTCTATTTTTTTTTTACCATGCAGTTTATCTAACACTGTCTCTAAGTCAGTGTTGAGCTCCCTCATCTTGTCGTTACTGTTTTCAACAGAACGTTTATCTGCCGCAAACTTCTGTATAGCATCCGCGAGGGAGAGGTATAGAAGAATCCTACCTACACACTTCTTGCACGTGTGTTTGTATGTTTGTTCTTCTTTCACGCAGCAACGGAGCGACGGATCGACGTGGTTTTTTGCATAATAGATAGTTTATGGGCCGGAGACTGACATAGGTTACTTTATAACCCAAAAAAAAAATGCACTGTTCCTGTGGGAAACAACGCGGGAACGAAGTCGAAGCAAAACCGAGTGTTATTAAAACAATCTTACCGTCCATAGCAAAGTTATTAGTAAGAATCTGCTGCAGCCTATCCAGTACTGTGTCCAGGTCAGCGTTGAGTTCCTTCATCTTGTCGTTACTGTCCTCAACCGATCGTATGTCTGCCGTGAACTTCTGTTCGGCAGCCGCGAGGGAGAGGTTCGTGTCTTGACGAGGCTTCGATTTTGAGCGACCTCGTTTGTCTTGAACGGATTCTGTTTCTGAAAATTGGTAAAGTTTATTTTGCTTTTTTATTCCTGTTGCAATAATAAATAATAGTCTACATGGAATAGTAGTCTTTACGGCTACGACATACGAGCGATCTGCAAATGAGATACTACTGCCCGTTTTTACTTACCCTAGATGACACCAAAATGACGCCTAAATACATATTTTGGCACATTAGATTTTCAACTCTCAGCACTGAGTCGAAAGTTGAAAATTTTACTGTGCGTGTTTAATTTTGTTTAGGCATTATATTTAGGTGTTGCCTAGTTTTAGTTTGAGTTGGTTAGTGTAAATGAGCACACAGTCAGTGTGTTTGTGTCCTATAAAAGTCCTATATTATAAAAGAAACAAAGAAAAGTACTCACCATTATACCAATTACTAATATCATTCATAGACACAGTAGATATGCTATCAGATGTTGCATGTACAACTACAGGTTTCAGTGCGTCTCCAGACATTGTCAGCAAATTCTGACTCTCTGGTTTCGATACCACAGAGAAATTCCCAGAGTCCAGACTAAGTACCCTGGGCTGGTTTTTTATGTCTGTAACTTTGGACTGCTTTTCGTTTTCCAGTACCGGTATTGGACTGAATAAGTCGAATGCCTGTGGTCGTTCGTTTTTGTCCATTTTCGAAGCGTTTTCTTGTGGTATAGTGGGCTGGCTTGATGATAGATTTTCCTGGAAAGATATAAGAAGAAATTCAAATGACTTGTTTAATATAGTCAATTGATTCAGGCGTCACTTGGCGGAAATCCATTATAAAATACAATAGACGTAGATATATTTAGTAACCTATTGTGCTTAACTATTCTTAAAGTGTCTTAAACAACTCTGTAAGAAATCGACACGTGTTTCACCTCTCAACGAGGCATCCTCAGGATGACGATTGACTGGTCGCTTGTTGCTTGTGAGTGAGGTTGTCGGTGTGGCTCACTCAGCGTAGTGAGCCACACCGCCCGACAACCTCCACCAGCGCTCGGCGTGATAATACGTGGTGTTCGGGTTCGCGATAAGTCAATAGTCTGACTGATCGCTGATGATAATGATGACATAAAATTGGCGAAACCGAATAATCGAATGCGAATTAAAATATTAATGGTATTAGGCTAACGTTTTGATCGATAATATTATGCGAGTTCAAAATATCCGAATCATAATGACAACTGGTCTTACCCGACCAGAAAACGGTCGGTAACCAGATCAGAAATTTGAATTTTGAATTTGAGATGGGCACGAGTTCGGGGTTATTTAATATTTAAACTATAACGTTACCTTTAATATCTTTAGTCTGCTTATCTGTGTCGACATATGGGCCAAGTGCGAGTCAACTTTGGTACGGAAGTCTTTATTCTCAATGTTTTTAATTTCGATCTCAAAGTGGTCTTGAACTTTTTCAAGCCGGCTTGCTAGATCCTGAAGAGTCCTGTAATTAATAAAAATAAGTCCTAAATTAAATAAATAAGGTGCAACATTGCAATTTTAAAAGTGGGTCTCCCATATTGATGAAAAATGAAAAATCAGGAAACCCAAACTCACATGCTGGGCTTAAATTAATATTATTTTAGCCCATATCAAAACATGGACTCAGTGAGCAGAATTAGTAATGAGTGAATTATGTCCCATAAAAAAAAAGTTATTACTCATTATAGCCGCATCGGGTCGCACCGCATCGCATTTCAATACAAAAAAGCACGGTGCGGCCACCTGTGTGCGATGTTTCATACAAAATGTACGAAAGATGTGTAGGAGAGGTTTATCTAGTCCGGCTAAATGTGCGTCTGACTTTTGGGAACACAGACAGACTGACACACTGGGTCGACGGACGAAGGGATGAAAACAAAATCTGAGCCGATGCTTGAGGGAGGCTATATCCAGCAGTTGTTGTCTCTCACCAGAATGATGATGAATGAGAGAACGAAGACGATAGCATACTTTTCGAAACATATTAAAGCAAATAATTTAAAATAAAACTCACTCTTGCTGTGTTTCCATCTGCGTAATAATATCATGCAGCACAACAATGGGGTTGTTAGCATTATTGCCTGAAGCTTTGCCAACCGTCGACGTAAATATCACCGGCTTGCCTTCTTTCCTTCTTCTTACAGAGCCACCTTCTGCCTTCTCCATGCTCTTCTTGGATCCCTTCTTGGGACCTTTCTTTTTAGTCTTAGTGCAGAAGAATAGCCGCTTCATGCCTTTTATGAAGTTCAGGCATTCTGATGATTTTGTCTGGAACATCTCGATTAATATTGCATTCTATCAAGTTAAATGAAGAGATAGGTGTAATTTACAGTTCACAGAAAGTAATAAAGACTATAAATCCTCTTGATTTATGAATAGCATAACATCACACCTATATACCCCAAATAGGCCTTGCATAGTAATAACTTTTTGCCAGTAATATTGTAAGTCTCTAATGTATACTCATTTTTTAAAGATATTTTTTCTAATTTCATTGTAAGTAATGGATAAATGACATAATATTGAAACCTACTAAACATACAATGAGAGTTAGCATTGCCTTTCAACGAGGCTATTCTGCCAGTCGTCTGGGCACGTTTCCAGATGACAATGATGCGGACGAGTACTTCGATGCATAAGTGTCCTCAAGTATTTATATTAATTTGTATAGTAAGGTAGTTAGTCATTTAATTTAGTCTAAGATTTTATATTGTGTAGATTTGACAAATGTATTTACGATTTTAACAAAACAAATATTCCTTATTTAAAAAAAATATGTTCAAGACAACCTATGTGTAAAAGCGTCCATTTAATAATGAGTACAAAGATAAATAAAATGAATACCTCTTCTGCAGAAGAATAAGCGTAAACTAATAAAGATACATACTTGTCCGTCCATGATTTCATGCACCAGATGAGTCTTCTTGTGTCCACTAACTGTGGTCAAGTCTTTGTCATACAAGTAACATTTCTCACAGAAGTAGATGTCACTGCACTTTGAGCATTTGAATTTTAGCACCTGAAATTAATAGAAAACATAAGATTAACCTACGGCAACCGTTTTCAGAGAATGAAAGAAACAAATTCAATTAATATATTGAACTTGTAAACAACATTATTAGATTTATCGATGAAGTAAACCACCTAAAGTGTCAGACAGCCTCTGATAAATAAGAAAAAGCATTACTTGACTTTTAAGCCCCAACGCAGTCGGGCAATAAAGCTACGCGTGTATTTAGGTACGCGCTGTTCCGTTATTTTAAACAAGGCGTATAATTTAGTACCTAGTCTAGTACTTTAATACTTTATTATAATTATAGCTATGTTATGTACTGCAAAACTTAACTACAAACGAATACAATAGCATTCTCTCCATAACCGTTAACCACCCCCACTGCATTACCTACTATTCAATATAATAAAATCGAAAGTGAACGACAAAGAAGAGTCTGCGCCGGCGCCTGCAACAGGCAAAAAGCGCGGGAAAGGTAAACAATGACAGGTAGTGTCAAGTGTGAGACAGGTGGGTAGCAACAGGTAGGCGGTACAATAGGTTGGCATGCATTTGTAGTGGGCAGTGCTCTCTATTATGCCATTGATATTCATTCAATGCAAAGATGATATATTATCACCAACTGTACCTACTGTAACATTGTTTTTCATAAACAATTATTAATATTGTAAAAAACCTGTATTTTATAACGTGCACTTACAATAAAATGTAATTTGTAGGTACTGTTTACACACAGTATTTGTACCAGGAATCTTCTATATCACCAGGTATCTTGATGGAAATTACGGACCTGAAGAAAATGACTACTGAAACACCAAGTCGTCGAGCGTCTGGTGGACTCGCCATTTGTGCAATGTGCATGCTACTTTAATGCGCATGCAGATAGTACAGTATGATACACCCTTACCTGTATAAGAGGCTGAGCGCATAGAGCACACGAAGCCGTGACGTTAGCGCTGTTCCTGCTAGCTACGACGCGTTGCACGACTGGTAGCCAGCGAGCGCTGCTACAACTCTGCACACCCCACTCGGAGACAGCGCGAGCACTCACGCCGAGCATACCGGCGCTCTGGAACAGATTACTTTAATAAATCATAGGCCGCGTCGTTTATCTTCTTCTATATAATAAAAATGAATCGCTAAATGGGTTGCTAAGCGCAAAACTTGAGAACGGCTGGACCAAATTGGATAATTCTTTTTTTGTTGTGTTTGTTATTCTCAGGAGAGGATTTTTAGGTATGGTAGGTAGGTAGGTTGGTAGGTAGGTAGGTTGGTAGGTTGGTAGGTCGGTAGGTACGGTAGGTAGGGTTAAAATGGGTACACAAACTTTAAAGAATAAACAAAAATCATCAAACTAGGTGATAGTTTGATGACCCAACAAACCTTGTCAAAACAAGCCTCAACATCAGTTTGTGCATGTTCACACAGCACTCCAAGGTATGCAGACAACGCAGTCACGTGTGCCAACAGAGCAGTCAGCCTCCTTGGCGACACGCAGCCATTGTGGTCCATGCAACAGTTGGCCAGCGCTCCCCATTTGTCTGATGCTGATTCTTCACTAAGGATTATTAGTAGGGTTTTTGCTGCTAATACTCTTACTGGCTCTTTTCTGTCACTGGAAAAATTAGCTTGTTACATGTTTGCCAGAGAAAGTTAAATAAATAAATTGTCAAATTTAAATTTTCGAAAAAAAATATACTCTCGATTAATTTATGGACCTCTAAGAATTATATCTAAGAATTTAAAAAATCTTTTAAATTCACTACACAAAAATAAACCAGTTTTTTTTTTTATATTAGGTACTAATAAAAAGGCCATCCTACGTGTTATCTTACTTTATGCTTTCTATAAAATTATTAAGAGTGCATAATTCTCAAATATAAATTCAAAATTACTAATGGTGGGTTTCTAAAGTCTAGAAACCAAGCTATTGATTGAATAAACATATCTATCTATGTTCTATCATTATCATCATAAACATATCTATTAAACTGAACTTCTTCCTAACTACTCAGTTCAGAAACATTCTTTGGAAGCACTACAATTAACCTAGCCTATTGCATTCCACAGCAGAACATAGGCACACAACATTGTGTACTCCGACTTCTGCATTCAGTCTGTCCCAGGTGGCGTCCCACACTATGCTTACCGCTTGCACTTACCACTTCAGAAACAGATCTATTTGATACTTAATCTAGAAATCCAGCTTACTCACCTATCATAAACATTGAGCAGTAAGTTGATCAATAGGTCAACAGCTAGGTCAATGACTCCAGTGAACAGGCCTTCTTTCTCAGCAGCAAAGTATATGTCAGCGAGAACAGATTCTAACTCTACAGTATCTAGAGAAAGGCTGCTCTCAGATAGACTGAGTTGGTGTCGGGCGAAGACCCCGGAACTTATGCGGAGGGGAGGCACTGGGGAAGAATCATCTTTTATGAACAGACAAATCGAAAAGAGTGCATTCGTTTGTAAAATTTTCTTTCCTATTTTGTCTTGTTTCATAAACTAAATAGTTTTGGATGTTTAAATGAATATAACAATAAAAAAATCACATTGAAAAAGTTAATATACACAGTTTGACCAACTTAGGGCTGGAGAATTTTGCCTTTATTTTACCTCAGCATCATTCTTTGAATTATGTAAAAAACAACTCAAAAATGTGCGGTTTTGCACTTTTGAGTTTTAAAATTAGGTACCTATGTGTTCTCTATCAAAACTATAATACTTAAATTGTTTTAATGTGAGTTGAAACTATTATTGTTGTAATGTGAATAATGTGAGCTTGCATTTGTTTCATTTATTCAAAAACTGATTTAATGTAAAAACCAGGCCTGTATTTAACTCAAACCCTTGACCTATATTGAAACTGGGCACCAAAATCTGAATTCTGTAATTCGATACTTCGCTATAAATGGTAACAAAAACGTCAACAGGTTGCACTTACCTCTCAGGTGTTTTTGTAAAGCATAAATCTTAAATGCAACGCGGTAAGCGTTATATTTAATCCCGTCATACTCTTCGAGAGATTCCATAATCTTTCTAAATTCAGGATGATCATATTGCTGCTTCCCTGTCGCCTCACTAAAACAAAAAAGTTTTCAAAAACTTTATGCCATTTGTACACAAAAAGTACCTGTGTCGGTGAAAGTTGTACGTACTCGATGTAACACGGATACCCCGCCTCATTTTCCACTTTTTTCCAACTAATCAAAGACATGCCGATTATTATATTTTACAATATCATTATTTTTATATCAACAGACGAGCAAATTCAGCAAATTAAATTATTATTCAACCGTCATACATTATTCAAAAAATTATACTATTTCTGAAAAGTTAGAGGTCAATAAATAAGCGAATTAACGACATGCTTGTGACTTTTCGCGTCTCTCATTGGTCAAAAACAAAGATAGCTTGGTTTTTATTGGTGACAATGTAAGTGCTGTTCTTACGTGCATAATAAATAAAAAACAATTATCGAGAACAAGAATTACGATGAAAAATCGAAAAATCACTCAGTTCACAAACCCACGAAACACGAACAATATTGTAAGATGACAAAAAAAACATTTTTTTTTAATCAAAAATTTTTGTGTTTAGGAAATCGTTAGTTTGTTTGATTAATTTACTATAAAATATATCAGCCAGCCAGTATCAGATCAGCCATAAGCGTACAACGAAACGCGGTTTGATGACATTAGCTCGTTCTCTTTGACGGAATCCTAATTTTTAGTTTAACCGACCAATCAAAACAGAGATACTTTTGTTTACGT
The DNA here is from genome assembly GCA_914767815.1 of Eupsilia transversa. Lineage (NCBI taxonomy): Eukaryota > Metazoa > Arthropoda > Insecta > Lepidoptera > Noctuidae > Eupsilia > Eupsilia transversa. The sequence continues at coordinate 3,540,422 of OU611889.1, forward strand.
GCCATTATAACCAATCAGTTACGTGCCTACAAATATAATTTTTTCAGCCATTTTCTCTTTGTAAAGGAGACGCCATTTTGCAAGCGTCACTTCGCGGCGTGTCGGGTTTCCGCATTTTGACCCGAAATACCTTTACTAAAATCATAATATTGTTTTGTTTCGTATAATATGTCGTATCAATCAAGTGTAGCCCAAGACTCTTTAGCTGCGGCACAATTGGAAATGGCCGGTAACCCCAATGCTTTGGCGTTGCGTCGGCCATTCGATCCCGTGGCGCACGACTTAGAAGCGAGTTTTCGTTTGACACGATTCGCGGACCTAAAAGGAAGAAGCTGCAAAGTTCCCCAAGATGTTTTGGGGAAACTGGTGGAATCGTTACAGCAGGACTATTCCCAGCAAGACGACCAGTTTATGCATGTGGCGATCCCGCGCATCGGTATCGGCTTGGATTGCTCGGTGACGCCGCTCAGGCATGGAGGGCTTTGTTTGGTTCAGACCACTGACTTCTTCTACCCGCTAGTTGACGACCCTTATATGATGGGAAAGATCGCGTGTGCTAATGTTCTAAGCGACCTGTACGCGATGGGAGTGACTGAATGTGACAACATGCTCATGCTGCTTGGCGTGTCAACAAAGATGACTGAGAAGGAACGTGATGTTGTAATTCCTCTTATAATGCGTGGATTCAAAGACTCTGCCCTGGAGGCTGGCACCTCTGTCACTGGAGGACAGACGGTCATTAACCCCTGGTGTGCTATTGGTGGGGTGGCTACAACTATCTGCCAACCAAATGAATATATTGTTCCTGATAATGCTGTTATGGGCGATGTGCTTGTATTAACTAAACCTTTGGGTACCCAAGTAGCTGTAAACGCTCACCAGTGGCTTGATCAACCTGAACGCTGGAATCGTATCAAGTTGGTTGTTTCTGAAGAGGATGTGCGCAAAGCATATCATCGTGCAATGGACTCTATGAGCCGACTGAACCGTATTGCTGCCCGTTTGATGCATAAATACAATGCTCATGGTTCTACAGATGTCACTGGCTTTGGTCTGCTTGGCCATGCACAAAATCTAGCTTCACATCAGAAGAATGAAGTTTCGTTTGTTATTCATAATCTTCCAGTGATTGCCAAGATGGCAGCAGTGGCTAAAGCTTGTGGCAATATGTTCCAATTGCTGCAAGGACATGCCCCTGAGACATCGGGTGGATTGCTTATCTGCTTGCCACGCGAACAAGCTGCTGCATACTGTAAAGACATTGAAAAGCAAGAAGGCTACCAGGCCTGGATTATAGGAATTGTGGAGAAAGGCAACCGCACAGCCCGTATCATTGACAAACCCCGAGTCATTGAAGTGCCCGCTAAGGATTAAATTATGTTCAGTTTGAGACACTTACAAATTTTTATATCTTTAAATAATAACTTCTTAAGAACTGGATAAATTTAAAAATTTTGTTTTGAATTTATTATGTATAACTTTGATCTTAAATATTTTAATTTGAGTTTGGTTTCCACTGTTTTCTTGTAAGATAAGTTACAATTTTAAGATTAAAATTGATGTAAGAAAGCTTATAGGAAACTCAATCTAGTGACTATTTTGGTGTTTATAATTTTAGATAAGGTATCATAAATAAGAGAATAATTCCATTAGGTACACATAACCTATTTGTTTGCAGCTTGTGGAATGTTTCTGCAAATTGTAAGATAAGTATAATAATTATTAGAATAAAGTTATTTTTCAGTCAATCTGTAGTTTTATTTTTATGTAATTATAATAAACCTTCCAGTACTGACCATCACACAGTACTGCTGGGAAAAGCCTCTTCTCAGTACAGACTGGACTCAATATCTATCCCAAATATAAATTTGAAAATAACATTGGTCTTTCCAGGTTTCGGATGGAGAAGCAGACATCAATGAAATGTTGTGTTGTAGGTTTAGCAAAATCTTTACTTACCTACATAATATTATAGGCTCTCGGTGAGCGAGGAGCGAATTTTTGGTTCTTGGACATGCCAGTTTTCTCACGATGTTTTCCTTTACCATTTGGAGAGCAGTGGATGAAATAAATAGCTCAAAGTAAAGCACCTGGCTAGGTTCAAACCTTCGACCTACAACTCAGTCGCGCCAGTTACCCCTGCTCTTTCACCTAACAGGAAATAATAAATATTCAAAATAGAGTTGTCCCAAAGACACTGGCTTCTCAACCATTGTGGTGTCATATTCTTATTAGATTCAAACTTAACATATTATTGACATTTTTTTTTAAATAATAAGTTGTACACACGGCTACATACGATGTGAATGTAGAGCTTGAGCTGATCTCGCATTTAGGATTTCCGAACAATGAAAGGTCAGCTATACTGGAAATATGTAGCCGTGTGTACCTACTATTACCCGGCTGCGGGCCGGCGAAGCCCAAAAAAAGTGCTATGTTATACTTTCATGAAAAAAAGACCAAAAAAACTAATTGATAGTTACTAAAATACATACAACCACTTGTTATAATAATTAAAACTTTATTCACCAGTGTCTAGGAAAACAATGAATCATCTTTCCACAAGCCAGGCTCAAAGAAGTTTACAGAAAAATCCACTGACAAAATCTTTACAATACAAAGTGGATTTAGAATTTACTGTGTGACAACACCTTTAGCAAAAAAGATCAGAACTGCTAATTTTATTATTGAGATTTAAGGCTAAAGATGATAGGAACATTATTACAATTATTGCTAGCCCAAAGCATTTATAATAGAAGACAATAAGTAATTTAATTTACAATTGGTTTAAGTGATATTATAATCAATTAATCATCTCACTAGTATGTGTTTGAAACATACTTTGAATTAGAAAATAGCAATCACAAATCTAGCATGTGCACATTTCGTTTACAGAATATTTTGATGTTCCTAAATGTAAAAATCACAAAGTCACTAAATTTAACACATTCATTACATAAACTCCACGACATTTGTGAATGCTGGAAATACATAATGTATCTATTAGTTACTAATGTCTGATAAATAATACACAAAATGTCCAAATAAAAATTTGATATTGTATTGCTGCCTTAACAATGCTTTTAAAATTCACTTCAGCGGCCCATAGAGGCAATTCTGAGAGCCAAGAAATTATAACATAAACCTAAGTTTAGGTATTCTCATTTACACGCCTGCTTGATGCATGGCACAGGACATTCTAGTAAGTCACATCATTTTGGCGGCATTCTATGATCACTACCAAATGCCTCCTGGGTGATGAGGGTTACCCATTGACACAATAGCCAAGTAAGTTTATCCTCTTATATTCTTTTTGTTACCAAAACAGTACTTTTATTCTGACTTAGTAAAAGACTGATGTATTATGTAAGTTTAAACAATACTATGTATTTTGTTACATTACATCTGAAACAGTAAAAACAAATTCTTAAAAAAGTATGATGCTAAAAATGTTCTAGTGAGGCATCATCAAATACTGCATAACTCAAGATTATTTCTGTAGCGCTTAAATTACTGAACACATTCTTAATTTAGGTTTTTAAAGTTGTTTTTATACTATCAGGTGATTTTAGATTCAGATACAAAAAACCCTCCAAGGAGATAATTGTTGAGTAAAAAAAAACTTAATAATAAAAACATGGAATGAATATAATTCATACTTTGATTTTCAATGTCCACTGAAATATAATAACTTACAGCCACGCATTATGAGAACTTAGATCAAAGATTCTTTTGTAATAGCACTTTGCTGAATGAAGTTACTTTTTCCCAAAAAACATGTGACCAATGAGTTTCGAGAATCAATGTATAATTTGACCTAAAAATGTGGAATACAAATGTCGTTACAAAAATGCCGTACACTCTGTAAAGTCTATAACTGAAGCACAAACTAACTGCCGGCTTGTTTGCAGGTCTTCAGTTTAGCGGGGAGTTGAGACATGGCCTCTTGCGAGGTCGACTCTCATCGCCGTTCTGTTCAATGTGGCTCTGGTCACGTTTCTTTGGTGAATTGTTGTTCTGAAATTGAAAATAAAGAATTGTTAGAAGGATATGCTTAGCGAGAGTTAAGTTTTTTAATTTTTTCTGTGATTCTGTTGATAAAAAGTATTTAGAAAAAAAAGTAGGTAAAAATTAAGAATCCTTATTCATTACCAACTAACAAGAACGCTTAAAACTTAAGATGCAATAAAAAGGACAATAAAATATTCTTGTCAGTGACTATAGCATTGTACAGTTCTGCAAAAGACCGGTTTTTTTAAAAGGTTCTCTTTGTTCTTTTGTATTTGTTATGGATACTAAGACCAACTATTTACCTTTTTCTCCCATTGCTGATGTAGATATCTTAACAGTATATTCGTTTTTTCTGTTACAATTACTGAAAAACAGAGAAATGGATTGTTGCATCAATACTGCACATAAAAACAATCAATAAATTCACATTAGGTTATGTTTTTTAATAAGGCTAATAGCACCATTAATGTTTCTATAAATAAACAAACGACCTAATGGGTTACTGGTAGAATAAAATCGTATACTCAACTTTGCTCAGACGGTATATCCTTAGTTGGTAAATATATCGACGGTCTTTTAGAACAATTTCTAATTCCATGGTCCGTATTGAATAATGTGAAGTTGTGTGCGTCGTAAGACGGTAGATCCTTCAGGAATTCCATCACCGACTGCCGAAATACCACAATTCAATCAAACAATTATCGAAAGGCACAACATCAAGGCCCAAGCATGGTGCGCAATACAATCATTTTGGGCCGAAATATGAACGCAGTCTCGGCACTCACCATAGTATTCCTATAATGATATGGTCGGAGCTTTTTACTTAACAACCAACAGTTTGATAAATCAAACAATAAAGCCAAAATAATCAAAAATAAAATTCCCAACGATCGCCTGCACAAGCAACCAGATGAGAATGACAACTACGATTAAGAGTTGCCAACCATTTGCGACACGCTGAAAATATCGAAAGTTGCAAATGCCAAAAATATTATTTATTGGTTTTGTTGGGCTTCGTGTAATGGATTATAATATTATTATCATTTCTGATACATTTATGATTCTGCTGCAGATCTAACAAACATTTGATACTGCTATTCAACAACACAACATTCAGTCTAGACTAAGCAGAACAGAAACGTCAGTGCTCCTTGTTAAAAAAAAGTATAAATGAAGTAGGTAGTAAAGCGGGAATTTCAAATTCAACGTTTGTTTCCTCTGCCGAACGTCCTTACAAAAAGTAAAATCTAAATAAAATTACCTGAAGTTTTCGTTATGTACAGTTTGATTAACGCTAATTTTAATAGAACTTACAATCCAAGACAAAATGCTTTGTCTGATATCAAAAAACTACTTACATCTCGAGATACGGCTGCTCAAAATAAAGCTTGTGGATATTTGATCGAAGTTATAAGCCGTTACAATAAAAAATCAAACGAAGGAGCTCGTATGGTAGAATATTTACTCGAAAATGATATAACTGTGTTCCTGTGTGAGGCAACTTCAAACCTAGATTTTACGCTGTTTAGGTAGATATGTATTTTTTTCTTAAGTAATTCGAGACTGTGAAAGTACCGCAGAACTTACTTACGTTTTTTTAATTGTTTTGTTGACAATATTAGATAGCACAAATTAGCTTTACCTAATTAGTTTGCTGATAAGTGTACAGAACTGTGTTTAATTTATTTTGTTGTGTCTTGTCACGTGAGCTAATTTAATTTTACTTTCCTAGGTACTCCTTCCTACCCTATCATAACTTCCTACCTTACCATTGCAGCAGGGAATTTTGGAGTCGGTTATCCCATGCTATGTATTTTACATCCGACAAAAAAAGGAGGAGGTTCTCAAGTCGACGTGTACCTTTATTTATGTCTTAAATCGTATTTTTACGTAGATAAATATTGTTTACGTGTAACCACACGTCATTTTTTTGTACTGCAAAGTCAGTAAAGTCAGTTTCACAGCTCGGCCGCCACCGTAGCTTGGGCTGGCACGTCGTACCTACGGTTGCGCGCTTTCCCTTTACCTAGGTCCATTCAAATCTAGATCTTATTCAAATTTTACTTAATCTCAGAATCCCTTTAATCCTCAGATCCATACTGACATGTCTCCGTCTCCTGTGGCGTTCGCGTCAGTTCTTCTCGGGCGAGCACGCTGCGCACGCGATGACGGCCGTATTACGCGCGCTAGCTCATTACGCCGGCAGTGGCTCGAAGCCGCCCGTAGACGCATCCCTGCACTTCTTGTGTGATTTGTTGAATGGGTAATATTGATACTCAGAATAATATAAATAACATAGGTACCATCACGCTTGTGCCCGACCTAGGGAAGCGAACTCAAGACCTCGTGAGGCAGTCATACTTACATAAAACAGAATCGCAAAGTCATCCTACGAAGTATTATTCCGATGAAACAATAAAAACCAGTCCCTCATTTCCTTTACAGCGTATCCACCAACAAAACCACGCCCCCTCTCTCGCACCAAAGTGCTTACAGCGCTGTACAGCTATTAGCTTGTCTAAACGCCCTTGCCCCCCACATCAGTACAAATCCAAACACGATTCTATGCAGCGCTTTAGTCCTTCACGCACTGATCTCGTACCAACCTGAGAACCTGACGATTAACACGAATACATCAACCGCTTTACTGGAGGTGCTGAAGAAATGGTTCAGTTTGCTCATGGGGACGTTGAACCATTCCATGTTGGTCGGTGACAATGGTGTGTCTGGAATGTTCTATGTCGTTACTTGCCAGATTGGATTGGATGTTTTCGGGTAAGAGTGGATAATTCAATTAATTAGTACCTATTTCATAAGTGATTTTGTTGATTACCTACTGGTTTTAAGGGGGACTAAAAGTCTTCAGAGCTTTCTACATTATTCCCTAAATATTTAAAATAATTAGAAATAGGTATGAGAAATGGGGGGAATGGGGGGACGCTTTTTTGCCTGGTAGTGCCAGTTTAGACTAGCTAGATAACAGATGTTATAATACCAATAGTCCTAATCTTTAATTTAGGATCAAACATGCGAATTTAATGCGGTTAATAAACGTTTAATGAAAAACTAATTCAAGTTAACCGTAATGGTAATTTTCTAGACTCATAAAACTGATCGGTCGCAATCAGAAAGCGGACTTCGTCCAGACTATATTAAGCGATGATCACGAAGTAAACGCTTTGCGACTGTGCGCGGGGCACATGGAAGAGGCGGTTAGACTTGTTGTGAATGAACTTGTTGGGTTTACTAAGGCAAGTAAATTATTACATAAGTACATAACCTATTATTTATGGGACTCTGACTCGGAGAACAGCAAAGAATGCCAGACGTTGACGGGAGAGGAAGAAGTATAAAAAAGGACAAATAAATAAAAAAATCGAGCAAGGATAATTGGACCGATCGGTCTATCTGAAAATTCCCCGCTATAAAGTACCTATCTATTATTAACCAGCACCCTAATTGCGTAATAACGATCAATCACACTCTGAATCGTTTTGAAACACAGGCCTTAGTGTAAGTTTGCAAGTGAGTAAACATAACTATCGCATTTGCGTTAAGATTTTTGTTCTCACCTTTTTATTCTTAACATTATGATCTAACAGTCAAGTCTTCTCACTTGCAAACTTACACTAAGGCCTCTGATTGCTAATCCGTTGTTCATAAGTTCGAAAAAAAATATCTGGGGAACAACGTAATTATCGCAATTAATGTTGTTGAACTGTCAAATTGAAACAGATTAGTCTAATCGTTTACAAAAATAATAATGTGTTACGCAATTAGATAGCTGCAGTAATGGTCCCAAAGTTACATTTGCACGCCAAATCTCCAGTTTCTACTCATAGGAAGCAGACTAACTCCCTACATTATGAATCATTGTTTGAATGGTTTAGGGTATTTTCAAAAATTAGGTACAATTGAACTTTTAGGAACATCAAACTCAAATATCAACGGAAGAGTACAACGTATTCCTGAAGCTGTTACTGAATTTATTCTACGACAACACTAACGACGAATATCTACCAGGTTTCTGCGACATGCTATTCTCAAAAGGGTATCTCATGATGCTGCCTCAGGTTCAAATATCTCGGTAAGTCGAATCCTGTCATGAACGTAGCGGGAGTTCTCATAGTTTGGAATTTCAATATTTTCAATCGCTATAGAAATCTAACTTTAAACTTTATGGTTCGTTTATTTTCAGCATGTTTGTGCATAGAAAGAAAGAAAGCAAGATAAATGCGTTTATGGTCATAACACACCTTAAAATATACACCTTAAAATGTTCGCGATGTTTAATTCAGGCATGGTCTCAATATAGATCCTTGCACAATTCCCTACGATGTCTTGTCAAAGCTCCTTTGGTTGCTTGATGTAATCATCTTGTTTAATCAGTATCTTAAATACTTAAAATATTTCTGCTTTTAGAAACGATGAGGCCGTGCGCAAAGTGAGCACGTTAGTTCTGGGCGAAATGCTAAAAGTTCTAGCGGAAAAATATCTCAATGTAAACGATGTACAGAGTGATACCTGTGCTAAAGATATTCATGTGAGGAGAAAATTTACTTATAATTGTAAACCTAGATTCCTCGGTATATCCGTGGCCTATAATCAGGATAATTATTGTTGTTGGTGACATAATTTCGTATTTTTGAAGTTATACATTTTAGATCAGTCCATTATATTAGCGGTGATACATGTTGGAAAATTTTATATTAAATTATCTATCTTCTATAGAAATGAATTGCTGTTCGTTAGTCTCGCTAAAACTCGAGAACGGCTGGACCGATTTGACCTTCTTTCTTAAATCTATGGATTTGACTAATTTTGGTTTTTAAATATTTGTGAAAGTCCGGGGAAAGTTTAAATGGTGAGAAAAATGGAAAAATTGCCGTAGGGTAGATAGGTAGGTAGGTATGAAAGTAGGTAGAGTAGGTAGGGTAGAGAAGCTAGGTAGGTATGCGTAGTGCTACCCGTGCGAAGCCGTGGCTGGCAGCTAGTTAATATATATAAATCTATTACAGATGGGCCTAGTAGAACTGCAATACGGCATAGAGAAGCCTCATCACATCGGCTCACAGCTGCAGAAGAACCAACCATACAGTTTGCTCATTTATATCTACTTCTACTGCCAGTCTTCTGAAAAGTATGCATTATTGGAATTGGTTTTCATATACTTTTTTTTTTTTTATTAACCTTCTTGCCTATTTTTCTTTAGGACCTACTGTTGAAGACATTATGAAGTTCCCATCTTGCTTTGCTATTATGCTAATTCTTAATTCTTTCAGCCCTGAAGAAGCAACAGCACCACTTCTGCCTTACCTCGTTGAGCACATCCTGAAGCTTCCCAAGTCGTTCAAGCCACCTGCTTACATCATAAAAGCACTCTGGCTTGTGTTTGCTGTAAATATTATGACATTTATGCCTTCTTACCCAAACTACATAAAATACAATAGACTTAAATATATTTAGTAACCTATTTCGCTTAACTATTCCTAAAGATTGACCTTGCTCGAAGGTCGACCTAGACCAACAAGTCAGTGCCAAGTTTGAATTGTCCTCATCTTTATTCACCTCGTTCAATATCGTTAGAAAGGGACAAAAGATGTAGGTACATATTTATGCACACTACCTAATAGGATCCCTAATTAACATTACCCAATAATCTAGATGTCAACAATATCAAACGGCTCACTAGAATCTCTAGGCGAGCGGGTGTACCTAGAGAAGGCGACTGATCGTTTAGTAGCGATGCTGTATCCGGAACCATCGGTATATTATACACACAACCCGGCTATATTGCTTTGGGCTTTCACTTCACAAAGGATCTCTAATAATGTTAGGTTACATGTGGTGAGTAGAATTTTTTATTTTGTACCATTTTGATCTTAGCTGAACTGTCGTACTTTGTTGCAAAGTTTCAATATTAATATCATGATAAAATTTCCAACATTGGCGAATTAAGATTTATCTTACGCCTTGTTAGTTCTGCTATACCTAATCGCGTATGTATATTTGATTGGTAAGTACATTTACTTAAGTGTAATGTATATACGTGGATACTTAAATATAGCACTTAATTGACGTTTACTTGTCCAGTATAATTATCTGTTTCCTTTACAAGACCTCCGTTCGATTAGAACCTATTCCTGTCGGCAGGAAATTCAAAAACTTACTCCGTATCTTAACCAGGATATAATTAGCCAAACTACTTTCATTTCTAATTAAACATAAAACCATGTTTGTATTCTTCGAAGGGGAGGCAGTGTTGACTATATCAATGGTTAGTTATGAGTCCCATTCCTATTCCATGTAAGGAGCTAACCTATTCAATTTACCATTGACTGCGGACAAATCCGAACTTATGGCTGTTTTTGAGCAAAGGGAATCGCTCAAAAACAGCCAAGAGTCAAATCAATCCACCTAGCCTTTTTCCAACTATTTTGGGCTCGGCTTCCAGTCTAACCGGGTGCAGCTGAATACCAGTACCTATTTTATATGGAGCGACTGCCTATCTAACCTCCACAACCCAGTAACTGGGTAATACGATAACCCTTGGACCGCCTTCAAAAACTGACAAGAGTATTGCTCAAAAAACGGTCACGTTTGCAACCGCTAAGCGCAAGACCACAGTGCGGGAACGAACCTAAGTTCGTTTGGTTTTGCTCATGTAGCTACCGCGTCTTTTCATACTTTGGTTCATAGTTCACGGTGTCTTTAAAAAACTAAGCTATAGCTAAAACTTTTTCCATTCTAGCTGTCCCAATGGTTTAAATCAGAAGACTCTTTACCAGCTGACCTTACAACTCAGCCAATAGTTTGGGAACTACTCCTGAACATTTTGATACAGTGTACTGACAAAACTATCGTGAGGAACTGTATGGAAGCTCTTCATGTGTGCTTAGAAGACGGAGACGATCATTCTAGGCAGGACTTTGCAGGACTGATATGGTCTATGCTGCCCAATGTTCTGTCTAAAGTGTTGATTGATACTGAATATCAAATAGGTTTTTAAGCACATTTATTTTTGCAGAATCTACTTCTAGTTTTGATTTCTTCTATTGTTACTGTTCATATTTAATCATTCTTCTTCTGTGTTCTTTTTGTCTTGTTTTTTCCAATATTTTTTATTACCTTTTAATTTAATTTAAGTTTCTTATTTGAACTAATTATCTTTCATGCAACCCACAAAAAACCCCCTTTCAGACACCAATATCTGCCACTTCCTAGACTTAGCAACCACTCTACCACCCCTAGAGATAGACCAGACTGTCTGCCTAAAGACTGCCGTACTTATAACTGCGATATACTCAAAGAACCTCCCAGAACAGTGTGAAGAAAGCACCAGACATCATTACGAATATGTTTGTTTAAAACTGGGCTTGTATTTGTTGAGTTTGGCTAATAATCAGAACGATAACCGAGGTAAGGACCTTGATGATTCCACTTATTAACAACTTCTGTTCTTGAAAAGCAACAATATGCAACAACTAACACAAAAAATATTCTTATCTCATATTTTTTTGATTCAACACAATAACCCGTATTCATATTCTTCAGTTCTATTAACGTACACCAATCGCACGGGTTTCCTGCAATCCGTGTTGGCTGCAGCACATAGTACTGATGAAAGAGTCGCTTGCGCAGCTCTTCAGTTACTCTCCTATGTCATACACTACTTTACCAAGAATAACTTCCAGGTAAGATTTTCTTAGTTTTTGTGAGATCACTTTTGTTTTACCAATAGTATTTTTCTTATAACCTACTCAAGTTTCAGGTTCAAATATTTAATCAGTTATAAACCTTAATTACAAGCTAACATTAAAATATATATAGTATGTACAAGTATATAATAAAAACTTATAAAAGGGGATGAGCTCATTGGGCATCAAAAAATTCGTCTGCATCGCTGTCAATGGAAAATATGCCTAAAAGGCTGTTATTAGTATTCTTGAAGTCCTGAAATCGTCTCCTAAGTTGCTCGTGATTTATACTTGGATATAAACGCTCTTTATGGTCGATATAATATAAAACTACCTCAATTTATTTCTAGCCAATCCTTTCAAATGATATTCTTTTCAGCCAAAATCAATCCTCCAGATACAAACACACTTGATCATAAAATCCCTAAAACGGGACAGTACTAGTGAAAGAGGAGCTGCCATATTACAACTGGTATATATGGTGTTAAACACTGGGACCTCTTCACCGCTGGCTTTGGCGTATAGTGTGGAGGAACATCCGACAGTAAACGTGCAATGTAACGCGTTGAGAGCACTGATGTTTAGGATTCAGCTGATGTTGTGCTCTAGGGTGAGTTTGGTTTTATTTATAAGATCAGTATATCGGCGAAAGAGATAGGTATATCAATATATAGAATAGCTTATCTTCTCACATTCTCTCAAATTTTTAAAGGATACGAGACGGGCTGGAACTGCGTTTCAGCGCTATTCACATGTAATGTAGGTAATTGCTAATATTTGGTGTTTAGACTGCAGTCGCTCAAAAATAAGCATTTGATGTATGAAAACCTCGAGCTACTGAATAGGCTATCTACCTATTATCTCTCACTTGTCAAGCCATTTAGTTCAACCCAAAAGAGAACACTTCTTTTGTCAAACAACATAATATTCCATTAATAGGTTACACTTAATTTTATCCAAAAAAAACCTACTTGCATCTATCTGCTACGACTGCTACCTTACATTCATTAGCACTACTTAAATCCTCATTTAACTTAAATGCCTCTATTTACAGGAATCCAAAAACCAATCATCAGCCGGTTGGAAAGCTCTAAGTTCAGTCTTCAAACACGCAATAGTAACAAAGAATGACACAAAATTGATAGCAACACTGACTTCTCAGCCGTGGACACACACGTTGATACATTTCCAACTAACACAAGAGCAGACGGCAGAATTCTTAACATTTACACATAACTGGCTGACATTACTGAGGATAACGATAAAGAAATGCCAGGAGATGAACAAGGTTCAGCTGTGTAAGCAAAGCCTGGTGATCAAAACGATGGTACTGATGAAGAAGAGTTTGGTGGTAGAAGGAGATTTGAAAGAAATGAACAAAAAACTGTTGGTGATCGTTAATGAGATTTTAGAAGATTCTGGAATTAAATTGAACTGAAACGAGTATGATTTCGTTGATATGTGGGTGCCGATGTTTAAATGTGTTTCGTATTATTAAGATGTTAAAGCAAAGTAATAAATCTTCTGTTCTGTTCCTCAAGAATCTGTTTTACTATCTTCCGCAACTCGATTAAAGCCTGAGCACTGACTACTCTATCTAGTTTTACGGAATTCACATCACTTAAAAGATTTTTCTTCAAGCCACTTTATTTAATGGCACACGTAACATTATTTCCAACATAAATTCCTATAAAATTCACGATTGGCATTCGGTTGTGCAATCTTTGGCAACTAATAGCCCTTATCGAAAGGGACATTTCGATTGCGAACTATCCCATTATAAAATACATTGTATTTAAACGTAACGTGTATGCAAAATTACTAATTAACTTTCTATTTTATCGATTGTCCAAAATATTCCGGAACTACTTTCCATGCAATGCTTTCCAAAGGACGAGAGAAATTATATATTGTACAAGCCCATTATAGGTGTAGGACACTCGTATGGAATAAGAATGAGCGTGAAAAGCAAACACAATAGATATTAATTTATTTATCAATGCAGTTAACGCCTGCGTATTTATATGCGAACAATTTATATGGCATTTTCTCATATCGGTGGTTAGAGAAAGCAGATTATTCGATGGAGTTACGGGCTGTTCGATTGAGCAAGCCTCCTTGACAATGTTTCTACTGTCAAAGAAACCTACTTCTTGCGAGCCAAGAGACTAATGAATGATAGACTAGTCATAGAAAAGTCAAAGGAGCCGTAGAACATAAATTGTTGAATTCCATAACTACTTAATTATAAAAGAAAGTCATATAGCTATCGCTATAGCAATCTGTTCTGGTCAGATGCATAATCTTCAACATCAGAATGGGCATTTGGACTATCTGGACAATCAAACTGACTCTTAACTTCTTGACGTTTCAAAAACCACGGTTAATAATCTAGTTGAAACAAATGTTTTGATTTCGACTTTGTAGAAATATTTAAATAGCATTCTGTCTTATCACTGGGTTAGAGAAAGCAGTTGATAGTGCCTGAAGCGTGACGCGTTAATGTTGCTTGCAAATTCTACAAAGGTAGGGTAGGTAATGATTGTGATTTGTGATTCAATGGCACCGTTGTCATGCCAACCTTGAAGCTTGTTAAAGTTGAGAACACAAATGAATAGTTTTAATTGCTTGGCTTTATTTTCATTGATGTAGATATAAACGAGCGATGTTATGAATGCAGTCTTCTTAATGGCCAACAAATGCAATTTACGGAGGCTGTTATTAAGAATTTGAGTTATGTTTCTCCAGTGGATTATTACCAACTGTTAATTTGAATGAGAGTTATCAAATAAGTGTTGATGGATGAAAAGGCAGAAGAAGGCCGAAAAAAAGAGGGATAGTAGAAATAGTGTCAATGATAGAATTATGTTTGACAGTGGAAGCGAAAAACAATTTGCAATGCAAGTAATGGCACAGGAGAAGGCAGAAGAAATTAATTGTTCCGATTTTAATCAGCTCCCTAACGCTTTTCCATACCTTTGGGTGTGTTAGACATGCCAATTGCCAAGGAAGTACACTCGAGCAGCTGCAAATATTCTTTAGTAAATCATCACACATCAATTTTGGTTAGACACCTGGCAGAACTGCCGCGTTGATCTAGTGGTCGCAAATGCGACTGCTGAGCGTGGGGTTCTGTGTTCGATTCCTAGGTCGAGCAAGTGTTAATGGGTTTTTCCATCTGGAATTTCTCAGCAGCAGCCCAGAGTCTGGGTGTGCCCGGTTAATGGCAATAGGGTCGCCCCTACTAAATGGGACTTAAACATAACTGGCGAAATGTGGGTGTACTAAAGGTACACCTAGGCTCTGCACACACACACGCATTATGTTTGTTAAACTTACATATTATAAGCGCCCCTTTGATCGGAAACCGCAGCCTCAAGCTGGTCGGATTGGAACAAATGAACACATAGGGACTGTCGCTCTCACCGCCTAGGTACCTGAAAGTACCAATTAAATTGTTTTATCATAATGTGTCTGCCTAACACGCAGGAGCAGGAGTGTGCAGGAGCACGCTGTTTTGTAGGAGCTCGTGGCTAAGTAATAACAGCCGCACGGGTTGATCCATCAGGTTAAGCAACGCTTGCCGGGGTTGGTCCGTGGATGGAAAGAATTAAAAGTACCCAAAGTTGTCAAAGTTTTCGAAAAAAAGACTGCCACGTTACTTTCCATGATTTCTTTTTACGGAAACATTAAGTCGCAAGTTCTCAGTAAGACTAACGTGTGGTTTAGAAATAAATGTTTGTTATGCGGTACTTAAGTTGTATGTAAGGGCTTTTGATCCGGTTCAAAGCATTACCGACGAACTCGTAATGGCTTTCTAGGTAGGTACCAATTGTGATCTTGCACTTCGAACCTTTGCACATTTGTAATTTCATTTTAATAACTTATCATAAAGTTTTATTGTATTGTTATTTCTAGAAAGCTATCAATTGCTAGCAAAGGTTTAATGTTAATTATGTTTTTATTTTTTTGTCTGGAGACCAGAATATCCGCGAAATTTCGCGTTGTTGTATTACTTTTTAATTAGTCGAAATTTCTAATTCATATTCTTTATGGCATCTCTTTAGGTCATGAGCTATACGAATATCAAAAAATATCTGGCTTAGGTCTTAAGGGGCAGGCGGTGAATTGACTCGCTGTGGCAATGTATAACAGTTATGCTGCTTTCGCATCATCACTGCCACAGTTATAAGTGGAAAGCGTATGACGTAACTAAATTGCTTTTATGAGTTTCAGGAAATCTCCATGTTTTCAATCGTTGACATCTGCAAGATCCATACTGTAGACCTAAATAAAGCATTATATTAATCTAAATATTTACTCCAACTTCAGCAGTTCAAAATTGCCAATAAAATGAGCTAACTTTTAATGTCTTTCTTCATGTTTTATAAACACTACGTGTTTATGTATTTCAAATCATTTATTCGCCTCAAACATGCACCTTTTTGACTACTAAAACAATACTACTACTTGCTACAATGGACTATGACGTCACAGAGCTACCACTATTTTTTGGTGGTGGTGCTTGCTCCCCCGTCGGCAGTAGCGAATGGAGCAGTCGAGCGCAAACCGCTGAGCAAGCGCCACTTTCCACCGATCGACTCCTGCGCAGCCTCAACTGTACTAGAATAGTGAAGCCTACTGAATATTTTGTGAAGTGACAGTGATGCAACTGTGTGCATATTAGTGTTCGACATGTTTATAAAGAGGACTTTTTGCAGTGTTAAAATGAATGGTAAGATTTTTTTCAGTTTTAATTTTTTGGCGGATTTTTTTTCAAGTAGCGTGAGTTTGTGAATATAACATATTTAGTAAAAAAAAATAGTGTAATATTACGTGTATCGAATTTTAAAAACGATATCTATTCTATTAATCCTCTGAATATTCTTGATTTTAGAGATGAACTCATTATTTGTTGATTGAGCAATATTTCAATCTGCCACTTTTACCAATTAAATGCAAACAATATTACATTCTAATTTCTAATTAAATGAATATTGCAATATAAAAAACGAATATGAATGAATATTTTATAAATCCAGCAAGAAAAAACTTAGCTCTCAATTTTATTGACGCTTAAATCGAGAACAGTAAGCCGCAATCAACATAAAAATTACAAAGACAACTTTCGTCGATTAAACACCATAAATAATCAACAATCGAAGATTTATTTACATAATTATGTAAAAAGATACGCATAAGTAGTAAAAAGCTGAACAGGACGTGCATAATTTTATGCAAAAAGCGCCGTTAGACTGGCGTGTGCGCAAGTTAGCAAACCAGAGGAATATCTAGATCGGATGCACATATCGAGATAAGTAGGGCTTATTTTTTGTCCAATTGATTTAATAAGCCGGTGAT
Organism: Eupsilia transversa; assembly: GCA_914767815.1. NCBI lineage: Eukaryota > Metazoa > Arthropoda > Insecta > Lepidoptera > Noctuidae > Eupsilia > Eupsilia transversa. The sequence continues at coordinate 3,557,491 of OU611889.1, forward strand.
AAGCAGCCTCCGTCTAACGGTTCGTTCTACCAGACGTTTCTCAGAAATATTCCACTTTTTCTCACCTTTTATATTTATTGGTTTCCGTCCGCGAAATGTTATGTTCAATAAGTTTGACGCGACGCGACGATTTGAGAAGTCAGGCTTTCCGTTAGAGTTTTATTTTATCCTTCGTCGCATTTAAATGGTTTTAGGCATTTATTGGCGGCCCAAAAGCTGTTGATGCGCGTTTGCCCCCGGTATTCTCGCAACCTCAGAGCAAGGAATAGTCAACGCTTGATATTTTAAGGGTATTTAGAATAAGCCGAAGGTTTGTCTAATTCTCATTCCTCGAACATTATCCACGTCTGCGGAGACTGTCCGTCTGAAAAACCCTGTTAAGATATTACAGCATACCATTTAATTTTATGTCGCCACTGAATGGTATTCTTGAATGCCTTTGCTTCATACACCCTTAGAAGCACCTACCTACCTAGTGCTTTATCCTAATTTCATCAGATTCATAAGGGTCCCCGAAAAAATCAATTGCATATCTCCATTTTTACGTGATTGATACACATTGATGCGCAAATTGATCGTCTACCAAATGCAATTGAAGCGATTAACAATATTAGGTTAATACAAAATGATGGCAATTTACCCCTATACGATACTTTTACGATCTGTTTAAATACTTACTCTATCTTGTCTATCAGTGGCAGTATCTTTGCCTTTGTCTCGACATTTTAGTTGTCTCCATTGGGAAAAATAGAAAGCAAGTCGTGATCGATTAGCCATTTTCACTTTTATTGTTCTCTAAAGTATACAAAATTAGATTCAACTCGCGCATTGTTTGCTGTTAGTACGAGTGGAACGACTACCCTTGTATCGTGTGAAAAAAGAAAAATATTACTGAGTTTTTCGTCTACAATAAAAGTTTAGACCCAAGATTATTTTGTGAGTACGCTTGACCTGAGCCTATGGCCAGCAGTGGATGTCTTTCGGCAACGATGATGAAGATTATTTTGAACGTGATTTGATGAAAACAATTTATTGCAATATCTATTGAAAAGCTTTAAACTGACGTCATGACAAGCTATTTTTCAGTTTTTAATTGTGGTACCTACCTACCTTACACAATTGGAATACCACGACCTGCTGTGTAAATAACAGTGACAGGAATTTATCATAACATCATCCACAATACAATATGCTAAGTGGGGAAAAATACGTAATATTGAAACTCAAAAACTACCCAAGCAAAGTTAATAAAATTTATAAGGAACCATCGCGCAAGCTTCATCCATAAAATGAAAAAAAAAAAAACCGTCCACAATTGACGAAAAACATACCTACGCTGCGAACCTAGAACCTCCTCCTTTTTGGAAGTCGGTTGAAAACAAATTGGTATTCGGTAACGTGGTGACACAAAAACATAATCCGCACAAATATGTGTCAATTTATCTTCTTCATCATCATTTTCCACAGTCCGACTTCACCCATAGCTGGGCATAGCCCCTCTTTTCTTGTGCCAATCCCCACCGCACCTGTACCAACCTCATCCAGGCTTTGCCCGTGATGGCAACAATGTCATCTGCCCATCTTGCTGCCGGGCGACCAGTGTCTCGTCTTATTTATCTTATTACAAGCTTTTATATTCATTTATCTGGCAGGTGCTTTTTTTAATGTCGATGGATACAGATTGAGAAAACGGGTACACAACAAATTGACAAGACTTCGGATTATAATGTTCAAGTAATAGCTAGTTTTGCTTTGAGTGCCGGCTGCAGTAAGGTTAACGGGATTGCTAAGCGTATTGCTTGTACGGTAATTCTGATGAAGAGCGGTGCGAGTGCGGGCGGCGGCGTTCAATTTACTGACAATAAATCAATATTCCCACTTTATAAAGACTACACCCGATCTATTCTATAAAAATCTCACCGAGAAAACTTAAGTGAAGTGAGCTTGAAATTAGTTACAATAAACGTAGATACCTACATATATTTAGTAAACTATTCCGCTTAACTATTCCTTAACAGTCACAAAAAACCCTGTAAAGAAATCGACACGTGTTTCACCTCTCAACAAGGCATCCTCAGGATCACGAATGACTTGTCGTAAACCCGAACACGACGTGTTGCCACCCCGAGCGCTGGACGCTGAGTGAGCCACACCGTGGGTTATCTTGAAGTAACTTGTCAATAGTGTGAATACCTGGCATGTGGAATAGACAGCTCACTTCACCTAAGTTTTCACGGTGAGTTACATCTAAAATATCAGCTTTTCTACTACGTACATGTAAGAAAATAAGCCAACTTTCTTTAAAAATATCAAAATTGAATACAATAACAATGATCTAATCCTTAGATCATTGTTATTGTATTCAATTTTAGTCTGGATATTACAGCAATGGCTTAGATTCTAAACCATTGCTGTAATATCCGGTCATGATCGGAAAAGCTGTCGACCGCGAATGATCCAAATCACTAGATATGTGTTACATCGTCGGAAGTTGATTTGATTAAGTACATGTGGAACACCATTGTGTTTATTAAATGTTGTTATCCAATCAGAAGATTGTAGGATCAGACTGATCACGAAAATTATTGATAAATTGTCTTTCGTTTTGCCATTACTTCTCCATACGCCTTATGCGGTCAACATTTTTTGGAAAGCTACCTATTTTTTTTTTTGCAAGATTTTTAACATAACATTGAGTTGAGTCCCATTCTACATTACCCATGTAGGTATTTCTATTTTCCATGTGGACCCATTATTTTATAATTTTTCCTGTGGACCAATTATTTCACAAATGAAACACATTTTCCATTGTGTATGGTCTTTAAGGTAGAAGCTTCAGGGTAACCCGCGAAATTCAAATTTTCTTACGTTTTTTGCAGGTCAGTATCAGGTTGTATGTTGATATTTAAATATGATTAGCGGCCGTATCCAATATTTATTTATTGAATTATAATCATAAAAATCATCAATACAACTTTCTTGATTCATATAATCCTACTGAATGACTACTTCATGAAATCATGACATTTGAGGATGATTCTAACTTAAGGAGTTGTATTGCTGATGCTAATGATTATAATTCTGTAAAGTCATATTTTGCGGGCTTCCTCGTCGCATCCACCTTAAAAGTTCCTTTCCGAATTGTTTTGTAGGTAATAGTAAATCCAGGGCTGGTAATTACAATGGCCATAACTCTTTAGTAACCAGAAGAATTAGTACCTACCTACTCTCTGCGTAGACTCCATGGGTTGCTGACCGCAAAACCTGTCTTGCTATGGGTGATATGAGTGATATTTACGTCCATTGATCGATGGATAAATTATATGGCATTAGCATTTATGAGACCTGTCAGTTATGAAAATCTTTACCGCATCTTGTTTAACATAGGTATAGGCTTCGAACAGTTCATGAATTCCTTTAACATTTAGATATTGCACTATTGTTACTTGTGCCAATTCGTTAACTGTTCTTCAAACAAAAGCAAATACTACTTCTGAGAACTGCTTAAATTAGACTCGACCTTATGCAAGCGATTACAAGGAATACACAAAATATTTATTGGTTAGCGATGATACATTGAGATCAAGATCAGTAAATAGCATGAAGAAATCGCATTACTGTTTATAGGTAGACAGAATATTCAAAGTAAAGCCTCGTGCAGACTGGCGCAACACGACGGCGCGACGCGACTCTAACAATAGATAACTCGTCGCGCCGTCGCGTTGCACCACTCTGCACGAGGCTTTACTCCAAGTTCCGATGTACCTACTACTTTAATCCGTACAAATAAATAAAATTGAAGTTTCTGTTTGTATGTCAAAATAACAGCTTTTTACTAAATGCATTCGAAAGTAGGTATATACGGTACTCTTAACAACAAAACTTTTTTTTTAAGTTTTCCCTGTCCGTCTGTCTGTCTGTTTGTTTGTTCCGTCTAAACGGCTGGACCGATTTTGACGGGACTGTCACTGGCAGATAGCTGATGTTATCTATACTTATAATAAATCTGTAGACGTGAAAATTCTGTACATTGAAAATATCAAAAAAATAAATGGCAGGGGGTGTTACTGGACCGACACCGAACCCAAAAATTAGATTTAAAATTTTTTTGTCTGTCTGTCTGTCTGTCTGTCTGTCTGTCGGTCTGTCTGTCTGTCTGTTTGTTCAGGCATCACGCAAAAACTACCGGTTCGATTACGATGAAACTTGGTATAATTATTCTTTAATATCCTGGGCACCACACTGGGTACTTTTTATCCCGGAAAAGTATCCTATCCTACTATCGATATCTATACCTATTAATAAAAAGACAAGTCCTGACTGACTGACTCATCAACGCCCAGCCCAAACCCTTGGACCTAGGAAGCTGAAATTTCGCACAGAGGTTCCCTTTATAATGTAGGCAAGGAATGAGCAAGCATTTTTCGAAATTCAACCCCTATGGGGGTCAAATAGGGGATGAAAGTTTGTATGAAAAATCTTATTCCTTGAGGTAATAAACATGAAACTCCGCACGCATAATTATCAAAATAAATGAAAAAGTTTGTAATTTGTTGTTTTTCTAAATTACACCCTAAAGGGGGGTTGGGGGGTGTCAAAGTTTGTATGGAAGAATTTTAACGCGCTGTCCGATTAACTCGAAACTCAATATTTATACTTAAACCCAAAAATTAAGAATACGTGTATCACGATTTTTCGAAATTCAACCCCTAAGGGGGTAAAATAAGGGATGAAAGTTTGTATGAAAAATCTTATTCCTTGAGGTAATAAACATGAAACTTCGCACGAATAGTTATCTAAATAAATTATAAAGTTTGTAGTTTTTTGTTTTTCTAAATTTCCCCCTAAAGGGGGGTTGGGGGGTGTCAGTGTTTGTATGGAAGAATTTTAACGCGCTGTCCGATTAACTCGAAACTCAATATTTATACTTAAAACCCATGGGGATGTATGGGGTAATTTCCGACACTCACGCGGGCGAAGCCGCGGGCAGCAGCTAGTGAGGAATATAAATATATAGCCTGACCAAGATAATGTCTGGACTTTAAAAGAGACTGTGACCTCTGAGTTTGTTTAGGCCTTTCTTCTCAGAGTAGTCAGATAGGAAACGCCGACCTCATCTAGCTTAGCTCTTATATTTTTTTTAATATGACGTGTAAAAGTGATTCCGATATCCTATTTACAGAATAAACAATTTCATTTAATTTCAATAACAAAGGCTACTTTTATTTTAGAAAAAGAATTAGGGCCCACGCGGGCGAAGCCGCGGGTAGCAGCTTATTAATATTATGATTGCGAAAGTAACCGTTGACGCACCAATTATATTTACCGAGAAATCGTAAGACTAAAAGGCACACAATATAGTATACAGCAACTAAAAAAAACAAATAAAAAGTGTAAAGTACGATGTAAGAAATTCGCAGAATAGTGTGCCCCACGCACCAAAAAGGCCCAGTTCAGCAAAAATGCCAGACAACTAAAAGTGCCTGACGCTGGTTTTCAACTGGACCTGAATGTGTAAGCACTAAGCAGGCAATAGGTAGGTACTTATTTTTATGGAGAGATACTTATAATACCCCATTAGGTAAGTCCTTTCAGTTCAAGCTGCTTCCGTTCATAGACAACTTCACGCATGCTTTCTAATTATATAGGCGAAGGAAATGTTTCCGCACTGCCATGGCGCCGTTTGTCCACACTCTGCCTAAGGTCTCATTTACTTTCCTTTAACTGCTCTATAATTTAACCACAAATACAGAATTGTTGTCTATGTGAAACTATTTGAAATTGTTATTAATTTTAAGACGGAATTGAGGAAAGTCAAGAGAGTGCGTTCTTGATTGCCTAAGCCACTTATTTATTTCATTCATTTTTTTAAATGTATTTGTGATACTTTTATAGAATTTAAAACACGAATTAACAAATCATTTAACAAGGCTTTAATGCCAAATTAATGCAATTATTTTTAATAAATATGCAAAAACAGCTTCAGTTTAAAAAATGAGATAATAAAGTGGTTTGGACGGGTATATCAAAACTGGATTAATCAATGAGAAGTAGTATTAATTTATATTGCTTTCTGGCTATATCAATATTAAATTTTTAAATAGAACAAAATTCGTGACAAATTACAATAAAGAAATCATTTCAATGAATAAGAACAAGAAGATTAAAAGAATATTAATCATACAGTTTTTTATATTTTCAAAATTCGACAATGAATCGCAAACTTCTCATTAAAGAGACAAATAGAAATCTAAATAACGAGCGAGCCTTTAAAGTAGTCATTTAAGATGTGTCACATCTGACATCTTGGCTGACGTATTATGATATATAAACAATATTCATCACCTTCACCGTCGCCGTCACCATCAGCATCCTGTGTCCCTGGGAAAATGAGTTGGTCTTGGCGTCGTCTACCATAAATGACGGCCAACTCTAGCATCACGCGCGCTCATGGGTCAAATCATATAGCGCGCACTTCCCCGGCTTCCTGTTACACACTTCCGTCGCTTTTCACGAAATCACTCCCACGGATTGCAGGAAAGATGTTACACATCAAAAATGCTAATAAACGTAATAAAAAATATCTAGATGTTAAACATGGAGATGTTAATCGTTCTCACAGCATGCCTTAAAGTGGTGGTAATTAACTTTCACTGAAGGAAGTGTAGGACTCAAATTGGTGTTGTTCAATAGTGTTAATAACATTGTTGCGTGGTGTTACGATTTCAACTATATGTAGTAACCTATACCGTGACGTAATAAACGGTAACTAACTAACGGTCAGCAAAACGTATTCGATGGGTCACCTACTAGGGTATCTGCCAATAGGTTTAGTGAAAATGTTGTGATTATCCGACACCTGGGTATGTGCGCTACATTTCATCGTTCTCAAGGATTTGCTAAGGAGGTTGGTTTTTAGTCTCTCAAAAGATATTTACACATTGTAGCACAGGGTTTAGTCTTGTCTTCGACTAGGTTACGATGCACTTAACGCATTCATGCTGCATTTCATCCTACCAGGATATTCTGTAAGTTCATTTATTTGTTTTCAAACTTAACATAGGCAATACAATATAGGTAATTAATTTGCTAATGACAAGCGAGACATCGCCTATTATTTATTTTTTATCGTATTCTTTAAAATTCTTTTACATATTCATATTATGTCAGCTGCGTCTGCAACGGTCTAGCATAGATTTCGCGAAGTTTCACTAGCTCTGGGTGCCTACAGGTAGTGAAAACTTTTACATAAGTTATTTTAGCTTATTGTTATAACTTGACAAGTAAATGACACATGGATTTATCTTTATTCTTTTCTGCGAATATCAACTTTCTTAGGAGAGAACGGTGTATGGTTTTTGTATTACGTCGGATTAAACCTGCTATCTAATTGCGTAACACATTCTCGTAAACGATAAAGACTAATCTGTTTCATTTTGACAGTTCAACAACATTCATTGCGTTATTTACGTTGTTGAGCAGATTTTTTTTTTCGAACTTAAGAAGCAATGGATTTCCTAACAATCTGTTTCAAAACGATTCAGATTGTGATTGATCGTGTATTACGCAATTGGGGTGCTGGTTAGAATGTTAGTTTTCATATTTCAGAATTATGAACGACATATTACGATTTTTTCATCCCTTAATGGACTCTTTGAGGACGTGAATTTTCAAAAATCCTGCCTTAGAGCTCACCTTTGATATATGAATGGAACTCTTATGAAAAATTGCATAATTCTAGACCACCCAGTGGTTTAGGTTATCCTTTGTCTTCTCAGAGAGTGAATTAATTTTTTATTAAGTAGTTAAGTTAGCGTAAAGCCTCGTGCATACAGGCGCAACGACTCTAACATTACATATACAATTTCTAAGAAAACTTCACGGTAGAACAAGTACCGGTGTCGCGTCGCGCCAATCTGCACGAGGCTTTATCGTACACAATATTTGTAATTTAATGTTTATTTTTATTAAATGGTAGGTATAAATTATGTTTAATGTGTTTAAACCAAGTTTGAACTCCTAGAATTTTAGTAACATTTTGCTATTTATTTAGCTAATTTATGACTTAACACAACTAAATAGGGTAGGGTAATTTGGAGCGAGCTTTTACAGCTACGGATAACTGCAATTTTTGACAAGATAGCGTAATGACCTAATCCTCACAGCGCAAATTGGTGGGCTTACCTACATTACGCAAAATATAAACAGAATGAGGTAACATTAAGTAATGTAATAACAACAGTATTCAATAAATGTTTCCTAGTATGTTACAGTATTGTGATGTTTGATTATTATAATAACTACGAAATGAACAATTGTTTGCATGCAAACTGTACACAATGGCGCCCTTATGTAAGGCATATACGCGTAACCTATTATGTAGGTATGTTGATACATATCATATAAATAATTAGACAAAAATGTGATACCGTCACGTGAGGTTTCTGTAATATAATGGTGTAAATGCGGCGCGTCCCGGTTGTCATTCAATAGATCTTTGACAGTCGTTACGGGTACTCAGAGGCTCAAAAGTCTGACAATCAATCCTACCAAGGGGTATCGTGTTACCCAGTTACTGGGTTGTGGAGCTCAGATAGGCAGTCACTCTATATAAAATACTGGTATTCAGTCAGGTTAGACTGGAAGCAGAACCTAACATAGTTGAGAAAAGGCAGATTGATTGAAATGCGGCTCTTAAAGCGCTCTTGCCTAGAATGCCAGATTGATCTTTCATCATCGCCCAGCGTAAGCTTTGTTAGGGTAGCGAATCATATTTGAATCAATATAGGTACAACCTGACATGACCTGCAAATTGCAAAAAACGTAAGAAAATATGAATTTCGCGGGGCAACCGGCATTTCCCTTAACTATAACTGGAGGGTGCACTATAGGTACTTCTCTGCAATACAAGGGGTATTGCAGAGAAGTACCTATAGTGCACCCTGAGAACACAGAGTTAAACTAAGACCTAGAACAACACGAACCTCTGATCAACCGCAACTCACAACGTGAGTCAACTACTGCCAAGTCCTGCAACTTTTCCTACTCGCATTCCAACATTAAACATTCCACTTTTCCTTTTCAAGTCCCCCATAAAATTCATATTACGAAACTTGTGTTAGCTGCGGAACCCTTGTAATCAAAACAAAAGAAAGTGTATCGTACATCCGTAACGGGAGCGGTATTCTGCCCGCGTCGCCACCATGGAAAGTGGTGACGCCATTCGAAGGTCACGGCCAGAGAATGGTAATGAAATTACCAGAGTACGCGCCGTACTTCTCAAACCACAGAGTAACGCGGCGAGCATAGACAGTAAAATTCTAATAAACAGGTGTGATATTTTTTTGGAAAAAGTTAGAATGACATTTCGCGATGGTTTGTTTGGTAACTTTTTTTGAAAGTTGCGTTAAAATTAACATAAATTTGAGATTTCGATAAATAATTATTTAACATTTTTACTCTCGATCTCGATAGAGCCAAAATATAAAACTGTATTATTTTAACTGACTAAAAGTTGCGTAAGTAGGTAGGTATCCAATTTCTGTAGACCTGTGCTGTAGACGGTTTATTCTCAATTTGAAAGCAGAGTTCAATCTTGAAATTGAACGATTTTGAGAAATAATTTGACAATGCCATGTCTTAGTATTGATTTGGTATTTTTGTAGATAATTATGAACATAGATTGCCTCGTGGGTCTATTGATTGCAAGCGCTACTGCTGAGGATGCGGTCCTGGGTTGGATTCCCGGGTCAGGCAAAGTGTTTTTGGGTTTTCTCAATCTGGAACTTCTCAGTAACTACTCGGAATCTGGATTTGTGCCCGGTTGACGGCAATAGGCTCGCCCCCATTACATGGGTCTTGACCATAACTGGCGATATGTGAATGTACTGTAGGAAGACCTTTGCTTAACCCTTCGAGAAATACAGCTGTGATGTTACCTATATTACATATGTTTTTTAGACATTTATGAGTCCTATTAATAAAGATGGACACCTGCTATCTTAATATAAGTATGTAGGTCGATATGGGGGTAAAGAGGAGCTCGTGGCTAAGTAATAACAGCCGTACGGGTCGATCCATCATTAAGCTACGCTTGCCGGGGTTGGTCGGTGGATGGGTGACCATCTTTACATATCTAGAGTTCTCCGCGCCTCGGAAAGCACGTTAAGCCGTTGGTCCCGGCTGTCATTCGTGGATCTTTGACAGTCGTTACGGGTCGTCAGAAGCTCGAAAGTCTGACAACAAGTCTTAGCAAGGGGTATCGTATTACCCAGTTACTGGGTTGTGGAGGTTAGATAGGCAGTCACTCCATGTAAAATACTGGTATTCAGGTGCTTCGGGTTAGACTGGAAGCCGACCCCAACGTAATTGGGAAAAGGCTAGGTAGATTGATTGAGACAGGAAAATCACTTTTCCTGCTTTTCATGGAGAAATTGGAGGAATGGACAAATGCCACAGAAAAACTTGAAGACCATTCTTCAATTTTATGTCTTTTAGACCATTACACAATGGTGCTTAACTTTACAAGAAGTTTACAATGGGCGTTCCCATACAATCTCAAACTCATCAACGTTAAACTTTTTTACAAGGTAATGAAAGTGAATGATTTTTATGAGAAGGTAATCGTTATCGCGATGTGAAGCCAATCGATTGTTGTTCGTGTGAAATTATTACATTATACGATAATTTGTTGTTCGTTGAACTGTCCCCTTGTCAATCAATTTAACTGTAAATAAATTAGCTCATATGTTATTTATCTACTATTGACTGTATAATTCATAACATAACATCACGCCTTGTTTCCCCGAAGGGTTGGGCAGAGGTGTACAGTACACCCACATTTCGCCAGTTATGTTTAAGTCCCATGTAATAGGGGACGAGCCTATTACCATCAACCGGGCACAGATCCAGGCTCCGGGCTGCTACTGAGAAATGCCAGATAGAAAATCCCAATAACACTTTGCCCGACCTGGGAATCGAACCCAGGACCTCATGCTCAGCAGTAGCGCTTGCGACCACTAGACCAACGAGGCAGGTGACTCTATATTTCATCAAACATAAAATAACTAATTTTAAGATTTCAGTAGGGGCCTACCTACCAACGTACCAACTATTTAGATAAAAAATATTGTATTGGGACAAGCTAAAACTCAAGATAGATAACCTGGTGACCTGAATTGTATCTTAATTACTTTGTTATATTGGACATAACAAGTACTTACAAACATTACAAAAACTATAACGATTTGTATGCATTAGCAATACCATATCACGAAAGAATCAAACTTATTTCAGAATCTTGACACACTCAAAGTTTCAACAATGTTATTGGATTATTTGTGTCAGAATGTCAGTTCATTGCGATAGTAATCGCTAATAACATTGGACATACTATAGATAAATAAAGACTATTAATTTATAGCTGAATAACATGACACATGCACCATAATGGACAACTCGCATGAAAAATAACACATTTTATATGGTTTAGTAATGTTATATAGGGATTTTGGTTATATGTCGGTAATCCATGAAGGGGATGTAGGAGGTCATTTGCAACCAATGACCCCTCATGACCCCTATGCCAATGTCAACCATTTTCGAATAATTTAACATCTTTTATTTTAAAATACCTATAGAAAAAGAAAAATATAAAATGTCAAATGACTCGATTTTTTTTGACATTTCCATAGGAGTCAAAAGGGGTCATTTGGTTGTAAAAGACCTCTCCTGCATCCCCTTAATGGATTGCCGACAATCAATAAACCTGTTTATAATTTGCACTTAAATTAACGCAATAAAGAACTCTGATGGTTGATGGATGCATGTTACTTCTTTGCATTATAAGGGGTCTTTGCACTGCAACGGACTGTGCATCATCATCTTTATCATCATTCTCCTGTCCTTATCTCAATTTATTTAAGATCGGTGCAACATATATTTTTGTTCCATACTTTTCTATTAGTCGTCATCTCGGTAGTAGCAACGAGACTGTGCATAGAAAATAAAATAATCAGTTTTTATTTGCACGTAAAATGGCACTAAAAATGAGGCATCGGTGCAGCAGTGGGAAAGACAGAATTCACAACAAGTTCAACTAAATTTAAGTTTCTTGAATACAAAAACTTATGGAATAAGGAATTCCTACTATATACGACACAGGAATAATACTGATACGTAAGTCTTCTAAGTCCAAAATCATCAAGCATGTCATGGTGTCTACATGTCCAAAAAGATACAAAACCACGAGTTCTAAGAGAAAACAAAAGATATCTCAATCTCAATTGTTAATAAGCGCCATTTCTCTTACGTCTTGTGCGTACTAAGGCGGTTACCGTAAAATATTGAAGCAATCTAAGCAAGCTAATCTGTGTTAAAACAAGTAGGGCGTACAACTCTCTAAACTACCAAGTTCACTGTTTGCTTCCATAAAATAACATCATTAATACCTTTGAGTAGATTACAAATACATATAATATTTTAAAAACTAATAGACTTTTTAATAGACTTGTTACAATCGTGCTTAGAGGTTATAATTTGGATGGCGATAAGCAGATAGAGGAACAAGCAGTCGGGGAAAATGAAGAGAAAATTCTGAAAATCGATCTGCGGTCTTAAGAAACTGAATGTCTTTGAAGAAGATTAGATCAACAATACATGAGGCCAAGAGATACGACGACGGTCAATGAAGGAGTAGTGGTTGAGAAAACTGCGTAGCGTAACTATGAACAGTCAAAAATGACCAACAACTTCGCAATTTTAGACAGGCCATCCATCTCATTCGTGAGAGATTCCATGGCTATCCATTATATATATTAACACCAAGATACTACACTAGCCACTATCTTAACTCACCATGCCACAAGTTCGTGGTAGAAAAACCGCCGAAAACACGTACCGTAAAATTTTCTCCCAATAAAAACTACAAAAACGTATAAATAACAACTCAGCTAAATAAATACAGCAATTTTACGCACTACCTATTGGATTTGGAATAAAAAAGTTTTACAAAAGTGGAACTGCCGCGCGATACCGGAAATAATTGATGGTAAACATTGTGATCGCTTCCCATAGACGAGACGTGCCGATTTGACGATATTGGCTATGGTCATAAAAGTAAGCGTTTTTGCCATAGATACCTACGCTAGAAAGAAAAAACGGAACGGCCCATGTATTATGGGACTCCGAATTTTTCACAATTGATAACTAGATATTCAGTTGCAGCAGTTACTATATTACAGTTAAGAGGTTTGATTGTGTGCGTTTTCTTTTTCTTGTGCTTTTTCCAAGGGAAATTCTTATGTTTAGTAATTATTTTGTAATTAATATACATATGTAAGTTATAATTATATGTACGTACTTGGTAATCGCCGTTTTATTGTTCTTAATGAAGAAGAACGATCTGTCTATTTATGCGTGTAATATAATAAATCACATAATATTAATGATCCGACAACACTTGTGCGCGAGCACTTCGTCTTTGCGCTCTACTAGAGAAAGAAAAGGTGATTGGTGTGGATTTCCTTAACATTTCATTCAGATATAACTAGTTCTAAAAACAAACGAAGACATTACTTACTATTCATTGAATAACTAATTATTTAAGCGTGAAACGTGCGTACAATCTTTAAACATATAACATTAAATATCTATTAGAAATGCATTACATGTCCACACGCAAGTAAGCGCTCGCGATGCCCACATAAATCGCAATAAACTGCAATTTAATATAATTTCACGAGGGCAATAATCTTGCAGACTGAAACAACGGCATCTAACTTCATTAATATTATTTACATACAGATTTCGTGTATATAAACCGATACGTGACGCATATATCGGGTGCATTAACCCGAATCTTTGAAAGAAAACTACTTTTATTTTCATATGGGTAGAGTGGATTTTTATTTGTGTTTGGCTAGATGGTGGTTGAATATGCGGTGTGCTCTCTCGAGCGAGATAAAGCATAAAAATGTGGTTGGTAGTGTTTTCTCGAGTCGAATAGCTGTAGTGAAACGGGCCACGGTCCGCGGAGCAGGCACGAACGGTCACGTGGTGCACCGTTCAACCACTCGGTGTTCTGTGAAAAACTCGCTTCACGCAATCCTCTTAGTTATGACAACTGGATTGAAGTCGAAACAAACGATTATTGCATAATTGGACACACGAATATAAAAGTCTTGCGTTTGCATATGAACACGCGCCACGACTTACCATACTCCTCTTTGGCAGTTAATTGATATGTAAGCTCATATTTGTAGGAGCGGTCAGTTATTAATCAAACTTAATTATGCAACTTTGCGATTAACTAGAAAAAATAAATAAATATTATAATGTATGCAAAACTTGCGTGTATGTTTGCTTTACTTGATAAGAATTAAACTTTCGACGCTCACATGTTTATTAATTTTCGGTCAATTATAATAAATTGTTGTAAGATTATTTTACGCCGAAAGACATTTCTAGAGTTTGATCAAAGTCATAATAAAGATTTCACATTGCTACCTTGTCAGTTCTTCATCTCATGTATATGTACGTTTTATGTTAAACGTTCGAAGTGGTAAAGCCCATTTCTAAGGTAAACTAGTCAGAAAAAAAAATATTAAAAGTAAGTAGTCCACTGACATACTAATCTATGCGTAGCGCGCATAGCCACATTTATAGTGCCTAATAAGAATAAGTTAATCTCTACAACAACGAAAGTCCTACGGGTGTTCTGCAGGGGATTGTTTTGGGTCCTCTTGGCTGGTGACAAAATAAATATTCTTCCCCAATAATCAAATCACACCAATTTTCATTTCTTTCTGAAGACATACTAATTAATCTATTGATATTCAGCCGAATCTCTTCATTTAGATTCTACTCACGTACCGAGCCATGACCAAATTAGGTGCCAAATTCGCAATTTTCTTCGGCAAATTGTAAATTATCTCACGAAACAGCTTTTTAACGATTTACGGAATCTCTTAAACGAGATAGAATTTGTTATGCTTTCCGTTTCTAGCCTGAACTAAACTCGGTCTACACTACCTAATGTTTATAACCGGTTTGAATGCTAAGCTTGATCAAAAAAGTATTTGAATTATTTAAATTCAAATACTTTTTTGATCAAGTGGTGTTAGTTGTAGGTAGTTATTTTTGTAATATTCTTAACTGGTTTCGGGACTGAAAGCTTAAATCTTAAAACCTGTGGTTGTTAAACCAAAGGTTCTTAAAATATTTGGAAAGATTAATTTGTAGTGCACTAAAACGAGATATCCTCTTAAAGACTGCCTCCTTGGTCTAGTGGTCACAAGCGCTACCGCTGAGCATAATGTCCGGGGTCCGATACCCAGGTCGGGCAGCGTTATTCGATTTTTCCATCACGAATTTCTAAGTAGCACCTTGGAGTCTGGATTTGTACCCGGTTGATGGCAATAGGCTCGCCCCCTATGACATGGGACGTAGTTATAACTAGCGAAATGTGGCTGTACTATCGGTACATCCATAGATATAAGAAAAGTTAAATGTGTGTCCTAAAGTTAGCGGGAACGGGAGTATCTTTCGCATAAAATTCGTATCACTGACATGTTTCTACAATTATGGTTACGTTGTACACTGTCATATATACTTCCATTGTTCAGTTCCTTCGGTACCTTGTGATATCACACGCGGAAGACAGTTGCCTGCTGACAACTGTCAACGATTCAGATAATGGAGACATCACATCTGATGGCTCTTTGCGTAGTTTGTGGTATGTTATGTCTTTTGTGTTCTACGGAGATTTATTTTCTCTTGAAGCTTGATGATATCTACGACGTTTTTTAAATTCCCTCATCTTTTTTGAGTGGCATGCCCAATGATGTTTATGAAAATAATTCAAGTTAGGATTAGGCACAAATTCTCTAATTTTTCTAGATACTTCCCACATAGATAACTCGGTTTTACCAAACTTAATATCATAAACAAATAACCACACCAGGTAGATTAATAACAATAAACTTTCAACTCAAACTTATTAAACTGATCATATTTCTTTATTAATAACTTAATTATTTCGTTCGATGAATCACATCTTACATAAGTCAACTCACAATATAATGGTCAGGCGACATTTGCGCTTTCACTAACTCTATAAACGGGCCCATAAAACTCATAATATCGCGTTTGTATTCGGTTCCTTAATAACAAGTCTGTTTATGAAGTTAGTTGTTGCTTAGTTGCTATAAAATGTATTATCACACCCTTTATGTACAGGTTATTGCTGTGGCGTAAGAGTTTGGGGCGTTACGAAAGTAGATATCAACCATGGAGGCTACCAGTTGGAGAAATGGCAAACGACTTGGTAGAATATATTTTATAAGATGCTCATAGACGCATCAATCATCGAGGATTTGTTTTGACATTTACTACACAACAGTAGACATTACTGTTGTGTTACCGGCGGCTTTTGCCATACAATTGATCGAAAGCTTGTTTGTTTAATTTTCCCCGTGTCGAGACGAGGACCAGTTTAATAAGTCCTTTGTGTTTTTACTGAGAAACAAAGGCGAAGACCAAATGATAGCTGACTCTCAAGAAAGACGTAGCTATATGGTCCATTTTTAGGGTTCCATAGTCAACAAGGAACCCTTATAGTTTCGCCATGTCTGTCTGTCGGGCTTAGCGCAGAGAGACTGTTAGTACTAGAAAGCTGTAATTTGGCATGAGTATACATTTTAATTACGCCGACAAAGTGGTAAAATAAAATCAAAATACATTTTGTATGGGAGAACATGTTTTTCAACTATAATGTTAAGTTTTTTCTTGGGATAAATTCATCCCAGCTATGGAAACCTTCACCGTGCGTGGTCCGACACGCACTTGGCCGGATTTTTTGTTCAAGTATAATTACTTATACAACGACATTGTCCAAGTTGTTGCACGTTTATAAGGTAGTGTCGTAACATTTGACTTCCATAACGTAACGCTTGGCAATTTTACCACTTCGAAACCATTTCCCGCACATATGGAAATGCGTTCACACCATAAAGTTACGTTCCACTTCCATTTCGAGCAGGTGTGTGTGAGGTGACCATGCCACAATGAGAATTATTATAGAAAACAGTACGTGCTCCCCAGCGGCCGAATGAAAAGCACGTACACGCTACCAATGGAAAGTGATACCATATAAACATACAATTACACTTGCCTTTCTACTAGTTTTCCACGCGTCTATTGATAATGCGCCATTCTGGACACGTCCTTATGTAACTTTTATTGTTTGATTAAGTGTAAGAAACTTTCAAGTTTATTTAATACTAGCTGCTGCCCGCGGCTTCGCCCGCGTGATTGTCGGAAATTACCCCATACATCCCCATGGGTTTTAAGTATAAATATTGAGTTTCGAGTTAATCGGACAGCGCGTTAAAATTCCACGCCATACAAACACTGACACCCCCCAATCCCCCTTTAGGGGGTAATTTAGAAAAACAAAAAACTACAAACTTTATAATTTATTTAGATAACTATTCGTGCGAAGTTTCATGTTTATTACCTCAAGGAATAAGATTTTTCATACAAACTTTCATCCCTTATTTTACCCCCTTAGGGGTTGAATTTCGAAAAATCCTGATACACGTTATTCTTAATTTTTGGGTTTAAGTATAAATATTGAGTTTCGAGTTAATCGGACAGCGCGTTAAAATTCTTCCATACAAACTTTGACACCCCCCAACCGTAGGATAGGATACTTTTCCGGGATAAAAAGTACCCAGTGTGGTGCCCAGGATATTAAAGAATAATTATACCAAGTTTCATCGTAATCGAACCGGTAGTTTTTGCGTGATACTTGAACAAACAGACAGACAGACAGACAGACAGACAGACAGACAGACAGACAGACAGACAAAAAAATTTATAATCACATTTTTGGGTTCGGTGTCGGTCTAGTAACACCCCCTGCCATTTATTTTTTTGATATTTTCAATGTACAGAATTTTCACTTCTACAGATTTATTATAAGTATAGAAAAGGGTTGATTTCTTTAAGGTAAATGCTTTTTATAAAAGAAGATATACGTACCTACGTGTAGTTTCACCGAATTTGTTCAGCACTCTGGGAGTCTCTATGCATTATGCCCTAGGGCACTTTGGAAAATATTAATATGTGGCATTTTTGATGCTGATTATATCAAGGAGGTAGTACGATTGAATCTAAGAGAAGAAGAGAGAAGTTTCACCTTTTTTGTTATGCACTTATGGATTTATCTGTCTGTATACTCAATAGGATGAGTTCGTGGCTAAGTAATAACAGCCGCACGGGTCGATCCATCAGGTTAAGCTACGCTAGCCGGGATTGGTCCATGGATGGGTGACGATCTTTACATACCGAGACTCCTCCGAGCCTCGGAAAGCACGTTAAGGCGTTGGTCTCGGCTGTCATTTGTGGATCTTTGACACTCGTTACGGATTGTCAGAAGTCTGACAACCCAGTCTTACCAAGGGGTACCGTATTATCTACCCAGTTACTGGGTTGTGACGGTCAGATAGGCAGTCGTTCCATGTAAAATGTTGGTATTCAGCTGCATCCGGTTAGACTGAAAGCCAACCCCAACAAAGCTGGGAAAAGGCTAGGCAGATAGATACTCAGTAGGGGGGATATTTCGTGACGTCACGGCAAATCGCATGACGCAATTTTTAATGCTAAATATACGATAATACGATGGGATTAACTTATTAGACTTAGGAAACTTAAAAGCAACACTAGCGACACTGGCGACACTAGCGCCGCGTGTGGAATTTTTACTTCATCGATAAAAGCTGACGACGACGAAAAAAAAAATGGAGAACAGAACAGCAACTGTTGATTATTATAAGCACCTACTACACTTGAGTCACATAAGTATAGCCTTATATTGACCCAAGAATTTCACATAATTTCGCCATAACAAAACAGTAAATTGCAAGTACTTATATTTCCCATGTTACCTATAATGTTAGGTTCACTTTCCCACAAGCTGTAATAGGAGATAATTCAATTCAATTGACAATGATACGACAAGTTTTTTGTACGCGAGTGTAATGTACTATATTATATACCTATGTAAGGATGTAGAAAGTATATTTTTTCTAATATCTATTATTTTGTACAAATGACTGAACAATGAAAATGCTTATTGTGACCCAAAGCAATGGCATTGTTGCTGTTGTAAAGGTGAAGTCCTATAGTAGCGGTTCAATTTCGGTATGGTTTTTATAACAAGCAAATTTTTTTTAATGCTATATGCTGTATGTAAGTACCTAAATGCTTTGAGAAAAGCTTTGTGAAATAAATGCTTTGAGTTTGAGTTCTTATCCATATGTACCTACAAAATTATAAATAGAAACAAAAAAAAGCGGCCATGTGCAAGTCTGACTTGCACACGAACGAAGGGTTCTGTAGAATATTTAACACTACATATAAACAAAAAACAACAGGTTTTTGTATAGGGACCCCCTTTAATTCTGAACTTTTTTTTATTTTTATTATAGCGACAATATTAGTAGGTACACACTCTGTGAAAATTTAAAGTGTCTATCTATTACGGCGAGCGAGACATACTAATAACAATGATTTATGGCCCGAAGATAGTGTGACCGCATCTTTACCAAATAATAATGTCCGATGTGGTCAAAGTGACACACTTTCAAATAATAAAAAGCTAAATTAACCAAGTTCGGTGTAAGTATGATGACTCTAAAGAAAGACTGAATGACTTGCAAGCGTAAGATTACGGGTATTCAGAAGTAACTTCAAAATGATGGGCTTGGAGGTCAAAAACACAAATAGTAGAGATAATTACAAGCTCATGGCATCGGAATATAACTTGGCTATTACTTTCACGTTAGAGTTTTTGTTTGGAAAATGTGTTTTTACTTTTTTTGCCTCAACATTGAACGATGATCATGGTGGTTATGAGGACACAAGACACACTTGTGTCTTGTGTCCTCATAAAAGGTGCCAAATCCCACTTTCCATTAACGGATTCGACCATAATTTCCATCGGTTTTTTTATTTTATTGCTGGCAGTTATTGTGAAAAACTTAAATATTCCTTCTCTTTACAAGATGAGTTCTAACTTTGATCCAATCTTAAACCTTTCAGCCAGTTTTTGTGTTTCGAACGATATTCTGACTGACATAATTGAGAACTAATGCTAGCCACACACGTAACGATTTTTTTGTGCAAAATTTACGCTGGCACAAATAAATCGTTACGTGTGTTGGAATATTTTTGCGCAAATTTCTTGCAAGTGCAAGTGTGTGGCTACCACTAGACTAGGGAGCAACATCAGTTATTGTTTTTAAAACTTTAACACTGTCGAAATAAAGATCGAAATAAAAAAATGGCACGATGATTAAACCTGGTTCTAAAGATATTTAGCTATGCATTAAGGCCGAATAAGGCCGGGACCCGGCCCTCACTCTTTGCCAGACCCAATAAGCGATAACACCGCCCTAGATAAAAACAGCAGACGATAGAATAAGTATGAAGAACATATTTTCATCTGTTACAGATGTGCGGCTCTGGGTGTTCGCGGCCACGCTGCAGTCGGTACTCCTATCTGCCAGCTGTGGCAACCATCGGCGCTCCATGGCCGCGCAAGGGGTAAGAATAGATACCGTTTAACTCGATCATTTATATTAAATGCCAGATGAAGATAATGCCAATATCGGAATGGAAGGAAACCGAAGAAATAAAAAAAGAAAATACTACCTATAAAATATTCAACACAGACTAAAAAGTACACTATATAACATAGGTACAGCAGATTAAAAAAAAACAAATAAAAAAGCGTAAAGTACAATGTTACAAATTAGCAGGGGAGTGTGCCTCACGGCTGCGGCAAAAAGGCCCAGTTCACCAAAAATGCCAGACAACTATATGTGCCTGGCGCTGGTTTTCAACTGGACGCTGAAAGTGTGAGGTGGTGGTGGTGTGGAAAGAGGATTGCCATGCAGTAACCTGTTTCACGAAATATTGAACCACAACAGCAAAAAATCGAAAGCAGTGGAAATAATGGAGGGAGACTTTTGGCCAGCAGAGGGTCCAAATTATGAAAAAAATGTCACTCCCTCGCACAGAGAGGAGGCCAGTGACCTCCCAAACATTATAGACTGATTATGCTATGCCACGTGGCAAGCAATCAAATACTAACTAACAAAACATTATTTAAATAACTATTTGATATTTATTTTATTTTCCCTTTTTCCAGGGTTTAGGCTCAAAAGGCGGCTGGAGACCAGTGGTCGGTTCTGGTGGCCTTGTGTACGGATCCTTCGGCACAGCCCCATTGCACGCGCCACATTACAAAATCCCTGTCCCAGTGATCGACCAATACCAGTACCAATCGTCCACACGTCCTCTCGCCACGAAAGACGGGAACAAACTGACGTCTATAGCGCAGTCGTATCGTCCCACCACGTTGAGGACGGTACCTGCAGCGTCCGCCGGCCCTGCCATCAACCAGCCCATCAACACGTACCACAATCCCTTTGCCTTCCAAAATAACGGTTTTTCAAACTACAAGTTTGTCCAAAGCTTTCCTGTAGAAAGCGTCCTTGTCAGGAACCCTCATAATCCGTTCAACCAACGTCCTCTGTATTCCAAGTACCCGAATAAGATAAAGCAAAACAATCACGGTCAGAATGTTATGATGCAGCAGCTGACTAACATCCAACCTATACAATTTGGGCAATATCAGACGACAAAGCCTTTAGACATATTTGGGAAGCCCATTGAAAGTTACGCGAGACCCACTGAAGCCAAGAAGCAACAGCAACAGTCAGGTGGTTCAGAGATCTATAAACAAGAGTTGTATAAGCTGCAAGACAGTGATTCTGCGCCACAGTCCGTCAGCCAACAGCAGGTGAAGACGGCGCAACAACAGGGCTTGGTTGGCATACCGAACATCGTCAATCCTTATGCACAGTATTCGTTCCAGGATGCTGTTTTCCCACCGAGTATATTAGGCAAGTCCCTTTTATTGTAGTTGGTAACAAAGTAGGTGGCAAAGGAGGTCGAGTCAATGATTCTAACTTTTTTTTAAAGATTCATTCAATTCATTTCTATTGATTCATTCTTTATTTCAAAAATAGAATAAAGTCCGTTAATATCCTGAACCGAGAGTTATAGATATCATCAATATGTTTCATGAATAAAAAGCCCTCGCACAGCTTGTCGTTCGTATTCCCACGAAGAGTTAAAAGGGAAAGGATAATATATATGTATATTGCCACCTTATTTGGCACCAACGATAGTTAGCTATTCTTATAAAAACAAAAGCACAATGGCTTACATTTAAAATGTGTGTTTTCTTACAGGTTCATTTGGCACATTCGGAGTCCAATCAGTGAAAGGTAGAGACCCCGTGTACCAGTTTCCGACGACGAAAACTACATACTTGCCTCCTCAACCGACAAAACAGACGATATTCAACTCATTCAGTTACGCACCCAACTACAAGACAACGCCGACGATATTCGATTCAACCACCCCGAGATTACAGACAACCCCGAGATTACCAACCACCGCGAACATCCACTTTGGAACCACGTATAGTGATTTCAAGATCACACCCACGCCCCAAACAAAGGTATATGTGCCACCGAAGATCGATCCCAACGCAGGAGTCAAAGATACATTCAAGCCAAGTCCTCAAGATCCCTTCTCAAAGAACCATCAGAGTGACTTCAACAAAGTTTCCGTCACCACATACAACCCGACTGTCCCCAGTCCTACGACGTTAGCCAGCAATTTCTACGACTACAACTTCCCTGCACACCAAAACCAACAGGGTCTTGTATACCATGAACCACAACAGAACGTTAATTTCAGTTACGAGAAAAAGAAGCATAAGATTCACGACAATGTAGCCGCAGGCGGTAATCAACAACCATCGAAACAATATGTTAAAGCTCCCTTGAACACCGACCAGCAAAACGCCCAAAATTCTCCTCATAGGCAGACTTACGAAGTGACTGAAGCTTCTGACTCTGACGCTCATTCCCAATCGTCTACCGCACCTTGGACTTTGACGTCACAAGTGTATGAGTATAATAACCAGAAAGCTACCGAAGAATCGGAAAAGCAGCAGGACTATTCGGACACATACCGAAGGCCCGAACCAACACCCGTCCCAGACATCCCCGAAGAGTTTGCCATCGTAACCGAGGCCGAGAATGGCCATGACAACTCTTTGAGCTACGACATGAAAGTCGAATCTCAAAGCAGGCGGCCTCTAGGTGACGACTTCGTTGAACCTATCGGCAAGCACAAGCTTAAAGACTACTACTACAAGGTATCAACTCCTTCATACGATGACTACATCACGTCAAGACGAACGAAGAAGCCCGCTGAGGCGGCGAAGTACAGCACACAAGAGACGACAACACAGTTCAACAATAATAAAGACAATAGCGGAGATATTCAAGTGGAAGTACTTCCGACGCTGCCTCCGAACAAGCATTTCAAGCGTCCGAACAATCCCGAGCGCAAGCGAAACAAGGTGAGGAGGCGCCGCCCTCCGCTAGCGAACATCAACCGCAACAGAGACGAGTCTACTAGTACATCTAGCACATCAAGCACGTCAAGCATTCGCTCGTCCACATATATCGCGTCTACTGAACCGACGACCACAGACGCAGAAGAAGTATACACTATCAGACCTAGAGTGAGGCCGACTAAGTCCCAGCCAAACCTGACCACGCCAACAGTCACCACTGACTTGACAACTAGTGCCTTACCAACAGTCACTCCTACAGTACCTACCATAGTGAAGAAGAAGCTAGCTCACCGCCGACCTGTCACCACACCTGCAGACAGACCCGAAACAACCACAACGTTTACTAGAGACGATCTGAACAAGGAATCCCAAATAATGAAAATAACAAACCGTCCACATTTCCCGAAAATAAGCGGTTATGACTTCAAAAACGATTTCTCTCATAAGCAGGACGAGAAAGATACACCAACAAGCGATGTATCTGTGAGTTTATCGGACACTTTGAAGACTACCGTGGAATCTGAACAAGATTTCTCATTCCATAAAGACGTAAAGCCTATTGAAGCGAAACTGGAACCAGTGAAGAGTTGGGAGACGACAACTGAGTTTTACAAAGAAGATGGTACAGAGTACACGACAACACCTCGTTCAGACATCACAACTACAGGCAGAGCTCAACGGCCGAGACTGCGTAACAAATACAACAGGACACGATTCAACGTTAAAGACTACAGAAATAGACTAAGTTCCACTACAAGCACCACTGAAAAACCAGCTGAAAACACACCCAAAATAAGATTCCCTCAACGACGAGTGCCTTATAATGAAAACATTAACAATGAGAATGATAACACAACTGAACGCAAGAGGTTCACTCCTAAAGACCCTAGATACAAAAATAGTGACAACAGCGACACGACAGAGAGAGAAATACATTCAACCAAGCCAAACAGACAAAGACAGACAACAGAGAATGTGGAAGCAACCACGATCAGAGTATCAGCACGTATAAGGAACGGACAGCGTCGACCAAGGCCAACCACAGAAGAACCAGAGACAACCAGCCCAACCACAGTCCACAGCAAGAGACCGCTAAGAAAGAAGATAAAGGATTCAGAAATAGGTGAATCAGTCCAAGACATATCCGTCACAGAGACAGCAGTTTACGACAGAAACGAAATAACTTCGGAAAGGACACGATCAGAAAGCGCTATCATGAAAATTGCCGACAAAAAGCACCAAGATCACTTAGAACATTTATTCGAACATTCGAAAAGGGTTTCAGACTTAACTTTAGCAGCAAGTAAGGACTATAATAAGCCAGGAATGTTCAAGACCGTATCCTCACAAAGTAGGCGAATACCGAATTATTTCACGATAGCAACAGACGATCCCATTTTACCTATAGAAGCGTTCTTTCCTCAGTTGAACCAAAAGAAGGAAGCGTAACGTTCCTAAGTTAGTTAATCCTTAAAACCAAAACCTCTTCACTGCCAAAGCTTTTCTGTAGGTCTATGCGACAGCGATAACAGGGGGCCAGATATGGAAGTTCCAGTGAGTAAAAGGGATAGCGCTATTTCTCTTGTATAGCTTCATCTCTTTCTAACACTTCCCTATATGGCCTTAGAAGTTTTACTTGATACAAAAACTGCACATGTTTGAGTAACATTTTATACAGATGTACACAATGTTAGATTTAAGTAATTTTATGTCATCACTGCGTGTCTAAATGAGATTTTATGTCATCACTGCATCTCTCTAAATGAGATTTTATGTCATCACTGCATCTCTCTAAATGAGATTTTATGTCATCACTGCATCTCTCTAAATGAGATTTTATATCATCACTGCATCTCTCTAAATGAGATTTTATGTCATCACTGCGTCTCTCTAATGAGATTTTGTGTCATCACTGCGTATCTCTAAACGAGATTTCGCTAGTGCTGTATACTGACAATTTTCACAAGTTTTAATAATTTATGAAAACGGTAAACAATACAATATTACTTTGAGGATTGTAGCTGGACTGTCTTTTAGCGGGTTTGTATTCGACTTGTTGAGCCCTGTTTTAAAGCATTTCAGTCTGCCTAGCCTTTTCCCAACTATGTTGGGGTCGGTTACCAGTCTTACCGGATGCAGCTGAATACTAATATTTTTAAAGTATTTATAGTTTCATAAAATGCCGAATGCTGAACTTTTTGTGTAGAACTATTGTTTCGACATAAAATTGTATGGATATCAGAAACTAAATATTATGTTTTCTTTGCAAGAACTGACACTAGATAAGATATTTAAATATAAAATCATTTACATTCTGGACTGTTCTCTATCGGTGCTCATTTATTTAATAAGTGTTAAAATATTAAGTGATACGGTTGTTTGTTACATAATATTAACTATATAATATTATGTTTCTGTGTGTTTGTCCATTACATTTATATTCAAAATTGTATGGCATTTATTTGTAAACTAAATTATTTAAATGCATGTTAATATTTATGTATATTTGAATATGGAAGTAAATATCTGTAAAAGCGTGAAGTATGAATGTAATTATTTAAAAATTAAATATTTATACTCTTAGTGGTTAATTGTGTAAATAAAAGAATTTTCTTAACAAACTCTGTGTATTATTGAAGATATTAATATTAAATGTATATAAATAGCGACACGTTTATTATAAAAGGTAAATAACCTTACGCAGCGTTGGCCTGTATCTTCGACATCTTCTGAATACATTTAGCAGCGGCCTGGTGGATTGTCTTCTCCAGTGAATCTGAGAAACAAAACAAAATCGATTAGGAATATTAGGATACTGATATGGTTTTTCTGACAGCTGAATG
This sequence comes from Eupsilia transversa, assembly GCA_914767815.1. Classification (NCBI taxonomy): domain Eukaryota; kingdom Metazoa; phylum Arthropoda; class Insecta; order Lepidoptera; family Noctuidae; genus Eupsilia; species Eupsilia transversa. Next base: position 3,583,837 of record OU611889.1, read on the forward strand.
AATTTAGGTAGACAATCTACTAGTTATAGCTAGTCCTACAGAAATCTTAGGAAATAGAACATTATCATGATCATGTCACCAGTGGTAAATCTATTATACAATGTAACAGCGAATCACTTTTCACGCCTCCCCCTTAAGAGGGGGACTTGCCTAAAGAGGTGCCATAAAGAATATGATACGAAAATCTCAAGAAAAAAAAAAGCGAAATTTCGCGGGTTTAAGCTAGTCCAAAGACAATGAGTGATCATACGAGTGTCATACGTACTAACTCAGACGGTAGACATTAGTCGGCTGCTTTTAACAAAAATATCAAAACTTCATAATTATTTAATCCTAACGAACATTATAAATGCGGATGTGTTTGTTTGTTTGTTACGCTTTCACAGGTAAACGGCTCAACCAATTTTGATGAAATTTGGTATGGGGATACTTTGAAACCTGGGGAAGGACATTGGCTATTATCTACATACCACGCGGGCGAAGCCGCGTGCGGAAGCTACTAATAAAATAATCAAGCAATAAACTTACATAAATGCGACTGCCTCGTTTGGTCTAGTGGTCGCAAGCGCTACTGCTGAGCATGAGGTTCGATTCCCAGGTTGGGCAAAGTGTTATTGGCTTTTTCTATCTGAAATTTCTCAATAGCAGCCCTGAGTCTGGATTTGGGCCCGGTTGATGACAATAGGCTCGCCCCCTATTACATGGGACTTAAACATAACTGGGGAAATGTGGGGGTACTATAGGCACACCTCTGCCCAACCCTTCGGGGAAACAAGGTGTGATGTTATGTGTTATGTTTGTTAAACTTACATATTTTATGCGCCCCTTTGATGGGAAACCGCAGCCTCAAGCTTGTCGGATTGGAACAAATGAACACGTAGGGACTGTCACTCTCCCCGCCTGGATACCTGGAAGTGTTATACACCAATTAAATTGTTTTATCATAATGTGTCTGCCTAACAAGCAGGAGCAGGAGTGTGTAGGAGCTCGTGGCTAAGTAATAACAGCCGCACGGGTTGATCAATCAGGTTAAGCTACGCTTGCCGGGGTTGGTCCGTGGATAGGTGACCATCTTTACATACCAAGACCCGTCCGTGCCTCGGAAAGCACGTTAAGCCGTTGATCCCGGCTGTCATTCGTGGATCTTTAACAGTCGTTACGAGTCGTCAGGAGCCCGAAAGTCTGACAACCAGTCCTACCAAGGGGTATCGTATTACCCAGTTATTGGAAGTCAGATAGGCAGTCGCTCCATGTAAAATACTGGCATTCAGCTACATCCGGTTAGACTGGAAACCGACTCCCACATAGTTGGGAAAATTGATTGAATGTGTCTGCCTAACCTTGCGTTAGTGGCAATAGACTCTAGGTCACAATGGGTATATTAGGTGAATGGGGTAGCAGCTTATGGCATACCTAGTATTTTAGGGCCAAATATCTATACAATAATATACTAACGTCTTTTGATATTCCTCCTGCGGCAGACAGTCGTCCACATTGACACAGCCAAGCAGACATCCAGTGGGGTAGAACGACGGGAACTTTATTTCCGTTTCTGTAACATCCAAACAATACTTATATTTTTAAAGTATACTAGCGACACGGCCCTGATTCACACGGTTTTTGCAGGTAGCCGAAGACCTTAAGTCTTGGTCTACCTGTGTGCCAGTTCAGGCAGTTAAGACATGGGATACACGGATATGGGTAGTACGTTCCCTACCAATTTTTTTAATATTTTTTGTCATGGGTATCTCTACCCATCACGACTGCGGAGTTAATTAATTAATTTATTTAATACTTCAAGCACACAAAAATGTACACAGTCGGACTTAATGCCATAGCCATTTTCTACCAGTCAACCTTTGGGTGATGCAGAGACAAACAGTGGTAAGTGCAATAGCGATAATTAAGGAATAAATATTTATTTAAATATGAGGACATTATACCTATTAAAAACTAGAAATGCAATAAATACACCTAATTATAGAGTTTCGCTAGCTAACTTAATTTGACCTTGCCAAAGCATTTATTTCAATTAAACCATTTACAGGCACTTTTGAATTGTCAAGGAGTCGGTCAGTCAGAAAATCCTCCTGTATAAACCAACGTTACCTGGATACAGCACTCTGTACTGGTTCTCGATTGCTCTCACAAGATCTTGATCAGGCGGCTTCACAGTTGATGCGATCCACAGCCTGCCGCGGTGACTCGAGTACCATGTGCGACCTTCATGGCTGCAATCAAAGTTTGTCATCATTATTTCCTTCTATACTTCTCAATTCTCAATTGTTTATTGTATTCCATAATGTTGATAAAAACAGTTGGTAGGCTTAAAATTAAAGACTCAATTATGGACCCTGTCGGGCACAGCATAGTAGGAGAGAGGAGGAAGAGCGCTCTATTGATTTATTAAGATAGATTTAAGTAACTATATAATCTGGTTTTATTTATTTTAATTTATTATTACTTTTTCTAATATTTATTATTTTAAGTAAATATTTTGGCTTTATTTCATTAAGTTTTATACTCAATTTATTGCACTCATCATAAGAGTAGATTGTGGCTGAGTAAACAGTCAAACGGATCGATCGAAAGTTAAACGACTCTTACCAAGGTCAGTCCGTGGATGGGTGAACATCCTTTACATACCGAGAGCCGAGACTCCTCGATATTGGGGTTAAATCGAATAGATTACGTGTGACTCCGGATTTTCGGAGACTTCATAGAGGACCAGAGCACATGCGTGCACTATGGTCCCACTATTGTACTTTTTAAGCTATTAAAGGGGGTTAAAAAAGCCACTCAGATAGTAGCGTCAGCGCGACCACTTTACAACTCAACGATTGAGCGCTGAACGATCATCGAAGGCTGATGGCAGCTATCATCGCCAGTCTCACGCTCAGATTCACGCTTCAATCCAACTCATCATCGTGGCAAAGAGTAGTTGAATACTCACATAGTAAGCCGGACTAAGATTTTTTTGCTTACGAGAACCCAAGTAAGGCTCTGCCCGATACAAATTGTTCGCGGAGGGTCATTTAAACGCGGAAAATCTTAACACCGCGATTCACAAATCGACGTTAAAAGCAAAGTGACATCTAGTTGCCCCTAAAACCAGGCTTCGCATCCCTTGCGGGTGGATACAACGGCATCTAGTGGAGCTTTCGATACGCCTGTGACGTCACGCGCCACGTGCTGACCTTTAAACCGAGGTCATATTTCGCGCATGCGAGGTTACAACCTATTGGTACGTTTGCGTGGCCGTGACCCGTTCTATGATCGATCGACTGGTTCATACAAAGGGTTGTTTTGGGGGAGGGCAATGCTCTATGCTTTTAAAGGACGGAACATTTGGAGTTTTTTAGTTATGATTTAGGATTGTTTATGAAATGAAATGATTTTTTAAATTCTGTACATAGGATACCGGAATCACTTTTACACGTCATATTTAAAATAAGCTGGATGAGGTTGGTGTGTCCTATCTGACTACTCTGAGAAGAAAGGCCGAAACAAACTTAGAGCTCGCAGTCTCTTTTAAAGTCCAGATAAAATCTTGGTCAGGTCATATGAAGACCATGTAAATTAGCGTATGAAATGGTCATTTGAGGAAAGAAACACACAGATTTGAGTGGACCTGTCCAGTTAGTGCAAGCATTTGTCAGTAACGGTGGAACTCAACTCAGAACTTTAGGAGCTCAATGGACTGATTTGAGTAGATTTCTTTAACATTATGTGGTTTAAAACATTGAAGTAGTAATTAACGTTTAAGTAATAACTGTATTATGAAACTTGTCCAGATTCAATTTCCGAAGTTTTGGAGGAGGAATATTATTACACTTTTAGATTGAAAGAAAGAAAAGAAAGAAAGAATAATGTTTATTTGGACACAGTTCGTGAAACACATACAAAAAACAATCATAAAAAAAGTGAAAATAATGCAACAATAGTGAGTGCCTCACGGCTGCGCCAAAAAGGTTCATTTCAGCATTAATGCCAGACAAATGCAGATTGAGATGTCTCTATGTAGCAAATTGATTTTAAACCCTAATATTTTGGTTATATTTAATAAAAATATTTTTCAATGCTTTCCGTCGCAGCTTATCATCGTACAAGAATATAATTAAAAACTAATAGTAAGTGTGGCGGCATCTAGATTGCCACATGCGAACTATGCATCAAAGACCTGACGTCACAGATCCTGCATCGCGCCATTTAAGTTTACCACGCGATTCATATATATAAGACTATCCGACATCAGTCCTTGGGCAATTGCCCGCCAGACACAACACCCGTCTGGTAGGAGGATCCTCCCTTTTCTATGGGGGATGAGTGAACTTTACACCCTGTTCCTCATATCCCTAAATAAGTACTATACTTTTAGAAACTTATAGCTTGATGCCCTCAACGAGGAGTGATACCCACGGATGGAGCATGGAGAGGCAGCGTCGTGTCACTCATCTCTTGAAGCTCAGTTGTCTTGGACACGCGGAGCAAGTTGCCCAGGATTTCTTTATAATGATACAATACAGTAGGAATATACAACTTACAGCTTGATTCCCTCAACGAGGAGTGATGCCCAAGGCTGGTGCATGGAGAGGCAGCGTCCAGTGTCACTCATCTCTTGAAGCTGGGAGTCTTGGACACGGGGGGCGTGTTGTCCAGGGTTGCTGTTCACTATCGGCGCATAGGCTTGGGTTTCTACTGAGGGGTCGAACTGGAAGAAAAAAATATAGGGCGAATATAAGGCAGTCTATCGTTATTTAGATTGCCGAAAATTGCATAACTTTTCACCCATGATTCAATAATGACCCACAATTTTGAAAGTTCTATGATGTACGCTTCAGAAATTTGAAAATAACGCTTCGGCTTCCGGCTTCGCACGGTTTTTGCACTTAGCCAATGCCACGTAAAGATATATTTATTGCATAACTGTGTACATCAGTTCTTATTTGAAACGTAAAAAAAAATTGGCTCAACAGTCTTCCCATGTCGGATATTTTATTTTTTTATTTTATTTATTTATTTATCGGACATCAGAGGTCCATGGGTTAGTTACAGAACACTTATAAACTATGTTAGTAAAACACACAAGAATATAATAAAATAATTAAAAAAAATAAAAAAAATCTTAACATTATTCTTGCCTCACCAGTATTTTCATGAAGTGTTGCAGAAAAGGTGAGTCAAGTTTATTAGATAACATCTTCAAAATGCCATTAGACCCCATGTGCAAGAGTGAGGCTGTCTTGAGTCGCATCGTGGCATAAAAGTCATGAGTGTGAGCCTGTGCGAACATGCCCGAGGCACTACAGAAACGCGGCAAGCCCAAAAGCATTCTGAAGCTGTTATTGTACTGGATTCGCAGCTTATCCAATACTCCACGCATATAACTGATCCACAGGCTACTCGTGTAGAAAGTTTAGCAATACGCTTTAAACAAGGTTAGTTTTAGATATAAAGACAAATAAATTTCAAGTAAATTACATACGATCATAATTTTTTCTCAAAAAACTCATGCAGTACCTGTAAGAGTGGCGCGTTCACTCCTGGTGCCACATCCCTGTCACTGGGCACTCCAATAAACATGTCATGTTGAAGCTGCCTCGCGTTGTCTCTGCCGTCGCTGGTCATCTGCCTGATTTGATCCTCATCAGGCTCATAGTCGATTGTGTTGTCCTCGACTATTTGGCGACCTGAAGCAAATATTTTAAATACATTTATTTTTTATTATCTATATGCTCGTCTCTTAAATGTTAAGGAACATTATTGCTTAGCATATTGACTTTCATATGACATTACTGTCATGTCATGGAAGAGCTCGTGGCTAAGTAATAACAGCCGCACGGATCGATCCATCAGGTTAAGCTACGCTTGCCGGGGTTGGTCGGTGGATGGGTGACCATCTTTACGTACCGAGACTCCTCCGTGCCTCGGAAAGCACGTTAAGCCATTGGTCCCGGCTGTCATTCTTGGATCTTTGACAGACGACTCGTAACGACGAGTCGTCAGAAGCCCGAAAGTCTGACAACCAGTCTTACCAAGGGGTATCGTATTACCCGGTTACTGGGTTGTAGAGATCAGATATGCAGCCGTTCCATGTAAAATACTGGTATTCAGCTGCATCCGGTTAGACTGGAAGCCGATCCCAACGTAGTTGAGAAAAGGTTTGGCAGATTGATCACATTACTGTCATTCTTCGTCATTCGTATGAAATGGCTGTAACACGGTCAATTGACGAAGTGTAGTATGTCAGTCTGCTCAACAATCAAGTTCCCCGATTGTACATTTACTGCCCATATCTACCTATACTAATAATAAAGCTGAATAGTTTGTTTGTTTGTTTGTTTGAACGCGCTAATCTCAGGAACTACCAGTCGGATTTGAAAAAATCTTTTTACATTTGATAGCCCAATTCTTGGGGAAGTGTATGTAACATCACGCTAGGAGCCTTAGGGCCCGAACAAAAAGCAAAAAAAAGTCAGAAAAAACGCTAAGCGAAAGCGAAGTAATAGGGGCAGGCAATGCGATGAAACACGCGGACGTAGTCGCGGGCGGAAGCTAGTTTACAATAAATAACAAAAACATACTAGTTTTATAAATGTTTTTCCTATGTTGATTGTATCTGCGACATTTCGCTTCTTCTTTGTCATATTCTTTATGGCACCTCTTTAGGTCATGACTTCATGAGCTATCCGCGTGAAAATTGATTCGCTGTTATATTGTATAATAGATGGTGAACAATAACTTAACAAAAAAAACTTACCAGCAAAATCGAACGTCATCTTTTTATTCAGCCTGGAGCCATGTTTCTTATCGTGTAGGGATTGCTGGTACTTCTCCAGCTTGTCTTTCTCAGTAGAGTTCAGCCACACGCTGTTAGCACTGAAGTAGTCGCTGTCATCGTCCGTCACGCGGGTACGACGCTCACTGAAAACATACAAAATGTAAAGAAAGAAATAAAATACGTTTATTGGCGGCAAAAATGACGCAATGAAAAGAAAGTACACAAAAAATAACAAGTTGGAGGAAAATTAAGTCACATTCATGCAAAACGGCCATCGCTCAGCATAATGCTGCGACCCTATGCGAGACAGAGCCCCAGTGCTGGTTTTCAGCGACAGCCGGCGTTGACGTGGTGACGCCAACCGGTGCAGCATGTAATGAGATAGCAATAAACAGAAATAAAAAATAAAATAAACACTATAAGTCCTACGAGTTTAAAAATAATTTAATATTTCGAATGGCAACATTCCGATGAAAAAGATGATGATGATGAGATGATTAAAGGATGATTTCCACTAAACGGCTCGCATCGCGTCGTATCGGAACGGGTTTTACAATTTTTAAACGAGAATACAGCTATACCCGAGTCCCTTTAGCATGGCAATAGCGGTCTTTGCCCTTTCTGTAATATCGCGTAGGAACCCAAACAATAAACTACTTATGGTTTTTCGTTATTGGAACATGTTTTAATTTTTTAAATAAAGAATGCTATAAAAAGTAGGTGGTCAATGACCGCTATTGCCACGCTAAACCGACACGGGTATAGTCAGTTTTAATTTAATTTACTCCTAAAGCTGATGACAGAATTGTTTTATTTGTGAAACTCACCCTTTATTCATTGTATTGATGAAAACACTGCTAATTTTTAAGGGTTGATCAACAACTCATTTGTTGGTCGACAGAAGTTAACCTGTCAAGATATTTATCTCGTACCGGAAAGCCATACCTGGTACGATCATACTCCAGCAGCCGGTTCCTGTGTGACACGGCAGCCTCCCATCCCTTGGGTCTACTGCGTTCCATCAAAGTTTCCATCAACTTTGCAGCTCCTTTGGTCTTGGTGTTTAATTCCTTTTGCTCTTCTGGCGTGCACACCTTAAATATATGACAGATAATATTATTACCTACTGCGCGGCTGCTGAGCGTAAGTTCCTGGGTTCAATTCCCAGGTACTGGGTTTTTCTACAAGGACATTCTCAAACACAATCTAAAGTCTGATTTGAACCATTACTTTGCATGCATTGCTCTCTACTAATTATTAAACATTGAACGAAAAAATCAATTCTTTATTTTCATAATTGAAAATTGACATTTCAATTAAATATCAATATTAGATAGCACTAAATTATTTAAAAAAATTGTTGGTTTGTTATTTTTTTCTTTTGTAAAACATTCCCTAAAATAAAAATTACATTTTATATTTTGTTTGTTTCTTGTTTCGTCAATTTGTTAATTTCTCCTTTTTGTTTTTTGATAAATATTGAATGTAAAATGCTTCAGAATTTAGATAAATAAATAATAAGTCTTGTTACCAGATTCCCACAGAACAGGCATGGTCCTGAGCCTTCCTGCTTGCAGACGACGCGCCCGCATTGAATGCAATTGTTGACCAGTTCGTGTTTAGACGCCTGGCAGTCGCAGTGGTGTCTACCTGCAAAGTATTAAACATGCAATAATAAAAGGATTTATATGTGGAAGGACTAACATGCTTTGCGATAAGCCACCTTAACTCCATAGTACAATAGTTAACTTTCCATTGAATGGAATTCTAATTTTTCTGTTTTACTTGTCTTAAATCACTTTAGTTCTCATGTCTTTAAGGTTGAAATTTACACAAAAGGATGTTTATAATAGCGAAGTGGGATATTTATAACAATAGTTAAAACCAAAATAAAAACAAATACCTATGCAGTGGAATGCTGAAAACAGGTGCTTGATAAGTAAATCCAATTTATTTTTAAATAATCAGTGTTACCGTGGAGATTTATTTATAATGCCCTGTAATTTAGCTTTTATTTAGAATAACTAACATACCTTTGAGCAACACAACCTGAGCATTCTTCCCCTCCTGTGAGTACAGGTTCACATACTTGGTCTTCTTCTTGGACTTGCTATCAGGTTCAGTTGGCTCCGGTAGCTGGACGGGTTCCGCACTGATGAAGTCCGCTTGCTGCCTATTCTTTGATATCTTCTTCTTTTGCTGCTTAGGCAAGGAGGTGCCTGGAGTTTTTAAGTTAATTGTTTATGTAAATTGTGTATTTAATATTATTTACCAGTATTTCTCATATTATTAAGTGAAATTGGAGACGATTTCTAATTTCTAATGTCATTTATTCCCATGGACATCCACATCCATACCATAAAATGTATAGAAATTATGTACATGACTGATACAAAGTTATCTAGAAATTTCAAAGTGTCTTCCATACATTTTTACTTCCTTGTGTTCTTGTTGTGCCCCATGTACGTCAACCATAATATTTGCCACATAATTATAAATGTATTCTGTGTCCCATTTTTTAATGTTTCCTGGTTTATGTTTACCTGCTCCTGTCATTTAATCCACCTAGTTCTACTAGTAATATTGTAAATGAGAAAGTGTTTGTTGATTTGTCCTTCATTCATGCAGTAATGATATGTTTGTTTCATATTTAACTACTTACACATTTTATGTGCCAGAAAGTGAGTGCTATGATGAATGATATGGTTGTGTTAATATTGTGCAATAATAGTTTCACATTATTATTATGCTATATTAATATATTTATTAAGTATTCAAGTTTAAAATAAATTATAAATTACTTACTACCTCTGCTTGGGAATTTCTTCTTGCACAGTTCCAAGAAGAATCCTTTATGTTGAGAGTTATCAAAGTCTAGCAAAGTTTTCATGTACTCATTCAAATCACTCTCACTTTCTATCGACAGAATGTATCTGAAATTATAAATAGAACAGCCTTAAATAATAACCGACGTGACCGATAGCGAAATATATCTTAAGTAATTAAAATATTAGCAAAAACTTAGAAGGAAAGGTTGTTTTTGTTATTTTATGGACATGAAGATTGTTGTAACTTACTTTATTAAGTCATCCGGTATCTGAAAATCTAAAATTTTAGACAATCCTTCACTAACCCATTGCTCCATGGTCATCAAAGTGTATTTAGTAAGAAAATAACTTTAATTATTTACGTGAAACTGTAAAGTTGAATTTGTGGCACTTCTTTCAGCTGATTTCGACAGGTGTCGAAAAGAGACAGTTCAGACAGTTGTAATGTTGTAATGTAGGCTGCGTTCCGAGTTACAATGTAATCGATTTGAGCGTGCTAACACCCGTTCCGAATAAGCGTTAGCGCGATAACGCCGACCCATGATTGCCCATGAAACGTCATAGATGACGTCATGACATGCGCCATCTTGCGATAACGCCGACCATATGCCTTTTACTTATCACCGTGATCTCTGTCAAAAATGACAGTTGACTGAACTGTCATTTTTGGCAGCGCTGTAGTTTTGAGTCGCATATATCTATAAACTAACGTGGCTTTTTCTAAATTGTGCTTCTGGCTACCGTCGCCACTTAACCAAAGAAGAAAAAGACATTTCTGATGTTTATACAAAGAATTTAAGTAATGTTATAAGTTTTGACGTTGAGCAAGCACTGTAGGCGCGTTCACGAGCGTTCCGAATTGATGACAGACCTCAGCTGTCATAATCGTAATATCTAAATCGGAACGCAAAATATTGATGTCAGCGCTGTGAGCGATTATGGCCTAACTCGGAACGCGGCCCTAATATACGGATCACAGATTCACAGAACACATAGGCTGCGTTCCGAGTTACGATGTTATCGATTTGAGCGTGTTAACACCTGTTCCGAATAAGCGTTAGCGCGATAACGCAGACCCATGAAACGTCATAGATGACGTCATGACATGCGCCATCTTGCGATAACGCCGACCATACCTTTTGCTAATATCACCGTGATCGCTGTCCAAAATGACAGTTGACTGAACTGTCATTTTTGGCAGCGCTGTTGTTTTGAGTCGCATCATATCTATAAACTAACGTGGCCTTTTCTAAATTGTGCTTCTGGCTGCCGTCGCCACTTAACCAAAGAAGAAAAAGAAATTTCAGATGTTTAAACAAAGGCCGCGTTCCGAGTTACAATGTAATCGATTTGAGCGTGCTAACACCCGTTCCGAATAAGCGTTAGCGCGATAACACCGACCCATGAAAGGACATAGATGACGTCATGACATGCGCCATCTTGCGATAACGCCGACCTGCCTTTTAGGGTGCGTTCCGAGTTACGATGAAATCGATTTGAGCGCGCTAAAACCCGTTCCGAGTTAGCGTGAGTGCGCTAACTTTGGTCTGTCAATGGTCATAGATGACGTCATGACATGCGCCATCTTGCGATAACGCCGACCATGCCTTTTACTAATATCACCGTGATCACTGTCAAAAATGACAGTTGACTGAACTGTCATTTTTGGTAGCGCTGTTGTTTTGAGTCGCATCATATCTATAAACTAACGTGGCTTTTTCTAAATTGTGCCTCTGGCTACCGTCGCCACATAACCAAAGAAGAAAAAGAAATGTCTGATGTTTATACATAGAATTAAGTAATGTTATAATTTTGACGTTGAGCGAGCACTGTACGCGCGTTCACGAGCGTTCCGAATTGATGACAGACCTCAGCTGTCATAATCGTAATATCTAAATCGGAACGCAAAATATTGATGTCAGCGCTGTGAGCGATTATGGCCTAACTCGGAACGCGGCCTTACTAATATCACCGTGATCTCTGTCAAAAATGACAGTTGACTGAACTGTCATTTTTGGCAGCGCTGTAGTTTTGAGTCGCATATATCTATAAACTAACGTGGCTTTTTCTAAATTGTGCTCCTGGCTACCGTCGCCACTTAACCAAAGAAGAAAAAGACATTTCTGATGTTTATACAAAGAATTTAAGTAATGTTATAAGTTTTGACGTTTAGCAAGCACTGTAGGCGCGTTCACGAGCGTTCCGAATTGATGACAGACCTCAGCTGTCATAATCGTAATATCTAAATCGGAACGCAAAATATTGATGTCAGCGCTGTGAGCGATTATGGCCTAACTCGGAACGCGGCCAAAGAAAGTCGTGTTAAAAGTTTTGACGTTGAGCGAGCACTGTAGGCGCGTTCACGAGCGTTCCGAATTGATGACAGACCTCAGCTGTCATAATCGTAATATCTAAATCGGAACGCAAAATATTGATGTCAGCGCTGTGAGCGATTATGGCCTAACTCGGAATGCGGCTATATACTCCTAACGGAGATACGGATCATTACGGACACAGAACACATATTTATTGATTACGGATGACTAATAAGTGTTGCAACCTTTGCACAATAAGCGAATAAATTTCTAAAATAAAGTTGTGTACTTGTGTAAAAAAAATATGTTTCTACATATAGAAAAACTGCATAACATAGTTTATTCTTTTTCAAAATCTTTCTAATTACATCATTTTGGCAGCACTTGCAACATTATGGCAACTGGCAACTTGATTCTTCCTTCTCTATTATAGTATTCTCTACCAATACCATTCACATTCACTCATCACCACAGGCCATAGGCATAGAGTATAGACTACAATAATTATCAATGAAATCACTGATTCACTGTCACTTCAACAATTTCTGTCAAAATTTTGTTTTCGACAGGCGTTCATTGATTTAATTCGATTTTTGAAAAATACAAAGGTAATTCTATACCGTAGAAAGATATAAATTGAACACTTTCATTTGTTATCAACACAAATAAAAATGCAGCGTTACCAAGTTAATACGACAAATAACATAGAGTCCGATTTCATTTGTTTACGTAATTTTGTAACCTAGATGTGGTTAAGACAAGGTATTTTCTATATTTTTCAGCCTTTACAATGTCTATTTCACCATTCTTTCGCTCCCCGTTCACGGATTTAACTGGAGGTATTCATTCCCATCAAATGCTGGGTAGGTGCCAGAAGGAGGAGGGTCGGTATATGGATTGCCTGGAGGCCTACGGTCTTGAGCGCGGGAAGGTCAAGTGCGCACATCTGTTTGATGATTTCCATGAATGCCAGACATCAATGAAGCAGTACAAACGATTCTTGGTATGTTTAAATTGTCTACCTTTTTAACCCACTTTCTTGGTTAAGTAAGTTCAGAAGTTAAAGCTGTTGAAAACAACTTCTTCATTTACGAATTAGCTGTGAGATACATACTGTTCCTAAATACGTTTCAAGTAAGTCTTATTCTGAAGATGGATTCAACAGACAATATTAATTTATAAGCCATTTCAAATCTGCCCCTAAGACAACCCACTGGCTGGCATTTCAAATGTGGTGGGTATCCGTTCAATACACTTATCAGTTGTTGATCTAGCATCTCAAATTCAACTGAATATTTTGACCAATTTTCGTATTGGAAATAATAATTTCTACTTAGTAAATGTTCTGAATAATAATTATACTTATTATTATTTTTCCTGTGTTATGGTAGTATCAAAGTATTTTCTGTTAATTCTTAATATCTTTTCAGGCAATGCGTAGAGAACGTGACAGACAAATCTCTGAAGGAAAGCTGAAGGACGACAACAAATATGTAACACCGAAAATTGACAGTTTTTAATTTAATGTAGAGCATCTTCTTCCAATAGTCACTTTCAATTCAAATGCAGAAATACTGTAATACTGGTGTAAATAAAATAATTTAATCAACAAAAGGAGATTTATTTTAATTATAATTTATTTAAACAAGGTTTTTAATAGAATTTGTTTATCTTGATGATATAATACTTCCCGTGACTGTTGTTTACATAGCAAGTAGAGACATACGAATTGGTGTGGGATAGGTAGGTACTACGTATAGCTAAAAATTGAAAAATAAAAATACTTTAAAAAAAAAAGATTCTGACGAACATTAATCTCCTCCTTTTTTGAATTCTGTTAAAAAAAAATAACTAGTAAGTAAAGTACAAGGGCAGAAAAAACTAAATTACAATTAAAGTAATTTTTCTAATGTTATTTTAAATACGTAAATATTATTTAACAATATAAAACAAAATTCAATGCCGTAATTTAAAATTTAATTTAATTCAACGTTTTTGACGATAGGCTAAAAAATTTGTAGCCTATCGTCAAAAAAGACGCAGCATCCTTGACCCTGTATCGTCGCCTGGTATAACTAACTTTTGATTAGTAGATGGCTATAGGTATAGGTATCGCGAAAGGACTTGCCACCTCGCTGCGCATGGATGCACAATATGCACACCAGGGTCACTTATGGAAGACCATATACCTTATTGCCATAAGGTGCATGTCACTGCTAGACGCCAGATTTAGCGCCAAGGTTCTTGTGTGATTCGTGTGAACCGGCTCTTAGTGGTTGTGTGTGTGATTCATATAACCTTTTTCCAATGATATTATTCCTGTCTGTACACATTCAGATGCTCATATTTTCATAAAAATAAAAAAAAACTGTCATCTTTAACTGTCACAATTGGTGCTGCGAATAATTTTAACTTTGCAAGTAAATTGAAATTGGAATAATTCTACTTGTGTCGTTAATTTATAGACAAGACAAGATACAATAATGCATAATATTTCGCCATTTTTCCGCTCTCCTTGGATGGACATCACGGGGGGCATCAATTCGCACCAGATGTTGGGCCGGTGCCAGCAACAGGAGATGGCATTGATGGATTGTTTGGAAGCCTACGGGCTGGGTCGTGGCCTCATTAAGTGCAACTATTTAGTACATGACTTTCACGAGTGCCATACCAGATTGAAACAGTTTAAGAGATTTATCGTAAGTATGTTAAAGTTTAATAGTTAGGTATCACTTATATATAAGACTACCTACCTTCCCTGTAACTGGGTCTACCTATTGCGTTGCGAACCACTTAATTAAAAACAGCTACAATTTAAATGCTAACCAAAATAATTTTTAGACCCTAAGAGTACCAAGTAAAATATGTTAACTTCCAATAAAATAAATCCACTCTATACCGAGGTGCCTAAAGAACAACGTTTTAAGTTCCAAAATAATTATAGGTACACTCATCAGAAATTGTACATGTTGTATTTATATCCCTTTTGCCTACCCAAATGGATACATGCTCACCAAATCTTGTTGCCCTGCAATAGTAACATAATGTAAGTACCTACCCAAAATGATAGTGACAGACACACAGACACTTGGCATACTATGAAACAGACACTTGGTACCTATACTATGAAACAGACACTTGGCATACTATGAAGATGGCAGAATTTATCATCTGCGACGATAAGCTCGCGTGGGACCGCCGGAGCCAAAGAGTATAATAATAAAATGGGAGGCCGGAGCCCAGTAGCGCCCGCCAGAGAGCCGTGACAGAAACCATGCCTGCTGCATGTTGCGTGCTCGCTTGCATGCTGCATGCTTGACTAACTTTCTGTGATACGATAGTTACCGCATTTTAATGACTATTGATATGAAAAAGACAAAAGATTCTGCCTGTGAACTTTCTGCGATATGATGATTCTGCTTGTGTTTGCGATACGCAATATTATATTTGATATTCAAAATAATTGTACGATCGACCGTTAGCTTTTTTGCCTCAGTGAAACTGACTAAATTGAAAAGTCGTGACATAATCTATTTAGCGATAATATAAAATATTTGGTCTGAAATGAACTTTAAAGGCGTTTATAAATCTTTATGGCATAGAATAAAAAGGAAAAAGGGTTCGTTTCTGCAATGCTTTATGAAACACAATTTGGTGAGCATTTATCCATTCTGGCAGGTATTTCGAATTTGTTGTTAGTAAAATCGGTACTTTTCTGGTAGGCGTTTAAACAAAAGCCATTAAAAACTTAACTGTGTCAAAAAAAGCATAAATACTCACGCAATGTTCCGTCGGGGTTGGCAAGAACTACAAAAGACCACCTTTAAAAAGCCATAATTTACTTCTTCCATGCACGTTCAGGTACGGTTCATTAGTTTAACTATGATTGACGTACGAAGCGCCTGAAATATTTACCATCTTACATTCGTCTACAATGCACGTCAAAGTTATAATACATTTTCAAACAGGCGGTTTCGGAGTTCTAGCTATTCCTCTAAGTAGACGTTGCACAAACGCAACTAAATTCTAATTCTTTTGCACACAATTAACAACATATTGTTTTACTTCATTGTATTGCGCTACTTCATTGGTTGGCAACAAAAAAGGGTTTGTTTTTGGCACTGTACCGAAGGCCCAGCGGTTATGACTACCAGTAGGTAGAACTGTAGGAGACCGAAAGGATTTAAAAAAAAAAAGGATCGAACTGATTAATTACGAGCTATAAAATCATAATAAAAGAAATCGAGCTTGACACAATGCTGAAATTATTCTTTGTTTCTTACCTAGGTAATGCGCAAAGAGCGTGATCGTCAGATTGCGAAGAAGAAGTTAAGCGGCGACAAGATGTACCACAGCCCTCTCCTCGATAGCTACTGAATTTCTGGCAAGTTTTGGACATCCAAGCTTAAAAATGTAGAACTATTAGGTAGTTAGGTACGTATTTATTTACCAAACTATACAAAGGCCTTAGTTTCGATATGACCGATGACCGTGGTGTCCTTACACGTTCCTGAATATGATTAACTAGTCAAATAAATACATTTAACATTGATGCAAAACGCTTTTTTCTCCAAAGACCTTGCTGTATGTGTTTGAGCACCTTTTTGGTACCTACCGAAAGGCAACGAGATCAATATTATTTATGTGTCGAACGAACAGTACGTTCATTATTATTATTCGTAAATTAAAGCTTTATAGATCCATATCTAACCAAGTATAATGGCAAGTTCAATACTGAATACCTTCATAGTTTTTTGCGCGCAGGAGTCACGGTCGTTCAGCCACGTTTTTGTATGGAATTTTGGCGCCAAACTAAAACACAATTAATCATTATGTACTGATCGTATGTAAGTTGATCGATATAGAATTAAATTTATTTATTTATCAGTAGTGCTCCTACGCACAGATGTGGTCTACATACATAGGAATGGCGTGACTTGTTTTTTTAGAAGCTGCGCTGCGTTGTTTGTCATTTATTCTTGAATTTCGTATTTATTTATGAGGGGCCTGAATAGGTGAAAAATAGCACGGAAATGATTAGGTTTAGTGTTACAATGATTTGCTTGAAAGGCTAGTTTGCATTCAGTGTTCAGAATACCTACTAATATGGTCGCTTGGGCAAGCAACTCGACAAAGCGTTATGCGTCATGCATGGACTAGAGATGACCGGGAGCTAGGCAGAACAGACTAACTACTTATTAATAATATTGCAATATTTATAGCAGCACCTGAGATGAAAAACACCTCTGACTGATGATGCAAGTTCGCATCTGCTTGCAACACCCATGGGGCGTTAAATAAATATTTTTAATACAATATGCAAATCAAATCCAATTAAAGTTTTGATAAATTATTTCTTACTACCTAACTAAATGAAATAGCAATAAGCAAAAAAATGTTTATCACGTTCGCATCACAAGTAGGTAGCGGTGTTCCACTAAATGCCGATACTTGACATTTGTTCAGAAAAATGCTAATTTAAATTAATTGTAAATTATTTGTCGTCATTACCTTACCCAATGAAGTTCATCGACCGTCTATTTTAGTGGCGAAATATATTCGAAGGTTGTATCAGATCACGTCAAGGTAACTCCATCGTGAGTCCTTTATAGAAAAAAAATGTAATTTTTTTGCTTGCGGAACTGATTAGCAAAGGTGCACGACCTCGTTTAGATTTTTGAACCATTTGCTATCATGTATTCTTTATGAACGGGGTAGATACATCAGTAGGTAGATTGTAGGTAAGTCCGGACAACAACCCCTGCCTGGTCTTCGCGCTTAACAGAATGCAGGATTTGTGTTAAAAGGTATAAATTAGGTACCTAATGACTAAATGAGGTTCGACGACTTGTTTTTGGGTACTCAAACTTCTATTTAGATGTCCTGACGCCATTGTCTGATTCATCGGCTACCACCTTAATGATCACACACGCACCACGTGCTATCAGAACCATTAGGTTGTTACGTTCCTGTATGTTGGCGGTAGTTTGACAGTGAAAATGCTTTAATGATTTTAACACTAGTTTATTAAAAATATGGCTATAAGATATGGCAGCCTAGAGGTGGTGACAGCATGGCACTAATTACGACTAACTTAACACTGAACGCAGAAGTGCGCCATGAGGGTTTAGGCAGGTGGCGGTAGGCGCATGGAACCCTAGCAGTCCTCACTACTGCAGGCTGGCGTGAGTCTTCGCCACAGACGTGGTGAACAATGTTGGTAAGGAATAGATATAACTAATAATGAAACTCATAATATGGTAATATTGTGACATAATATGTGAACAGAAAGCCCAGGTTGTGCCTTTTCCAAGCAGGAGCAAGTTCTCAGTCAAACAGATTCTAAGTTCAGTTCAAGTTCATAATAAAATAAAAACTAGGTAGGTAGGTACCTGAGAAACATCTTGGAAGCATGGGAGAACATTCCACGGCACGTCATAGTGGCATTGATTAAGTCCATTCCGAACCGCATGACGGCTGTCGTAAATGCTCTTGGAGGTAACACAGTTACTAAATAAACGTTTTCTCTGTAAATCATTGTTTTCTTCAAAAATTCCACGCCAAAATTCCAGAGCAAAATTGCTGAAACTGCAATTGAAATTGTTTTTATTTCGATTTCAAATTTTGAACAATGACAAACGGAAACGATAGTGAGCCAAGCGAGCGTCACTAAGCGAGTGTTCTCTTTGAAATCCTTAAATTGTTGCCGCGACAAACGTTACGCCCGGGCACCTGAATCGAGCCACCCTGCATATTATTTTGTTTAAAGGTCTCTATCTAAAAAAAGCCCTGAAAAAAACTTGAAGTCGTTTTGACGTCACCCTTCAAAACGATTTCTTTTCTCAAAGATAACTCTCGCTGAGAGACTCACGCTTGGTTGATACATAATTACGCATACAAGCCACTCAAGCGAGTAATCCCTTGTCGTCTTCGCGCACTCGCCTCTCGTTCGGGCAGTAGCTGCATGTAAAATACTGCATTTTTCATGCATTCGGTTAGACTGGAAGCCGACCCCAATATAGTTGGAAAAAGGCTACGCCGATTGAGTGATTGATGCAGGTCTTCTTAAAATAAAACACATTTGTAAAAATTAAAATTTTATTATCATTCCTATCTTAGCAACACGGGTCACCATATTTAAATACAATGTCCGTCAGACAAATCCATCTCCCGGCATAACAGGGGCAAACTAATACTTTATGCATGCTGGGATCGATCCTGATAGGTACCTACACGTAGTTTTGCTACACTGTACTGTGTTTTCAATATTTCAGGCACCCGAAGTTTTTCTGAAATTTTACCGAGAAGAACGAAATTTAATTATACCCTGCCTAGGTCTAGCACCCTATTTCGTAACACACAATCAATTACAATCTGTTTCATTTTGACAGTTCAACAACATTCATTGCGTTTTACGTTGTTGACCAATTTTTTTTTAACTTATGAATTACCAATATTTTTCTCAAAACGATTCAGATTGTGATTGATCGTTTATTACGCAATTAGGGTGTTGGTACTATAGGTGCATGTTTTGTCCAGTATTAATGGGATGTTCAGTTGTTAAGTCAACGTTTCTACATCCACAAATATCCTTGGAGGTTCTGGTTCTCGTACGGTAGTTAGGTCAGCCGGCCTATACCTGCACGCTTAGCATGACTACAATAGAAACGGGTTTCGTCTACGGAAGAATAGACAAAATGACAGATAAACAGTCACGATCTGTCATTTTGTCTATTCTTCCGTAGACAAAACCCGTTTCTCTCTCTCTTTCTGTTTTGAAGCTGGACTACATTCTCTGACTATCAGAAACTAGTATCTAGCAAGAGGCCGATCAGTACCGAGCTCTGTCGTGTCGTGACTATCTTTTTAATTGGCAATCATTACTCATCATCAATAATCTGAAGATTGTAATCGTGTTAGCTTTACAAATAATTAGAAGTAAGTACCGTAAACTGCAACCCGTTACTTACGGTGCATCTAACTTTTATTTTCTCAAATTCAATATTTATACAAAAATATAAGCAACTATAAATTATAAGTGACAGGCAATAAGTCGTCGACCTATACCAAAGTCGAATGTATCATTCGTCCGGCACTGATATGTGCGGACATTATAATTTCAAAATCTAGTGTTTTTGTGGGGCCCGGCGCCGATCGAATATTGACCACATATACATAAGAAATAACTACAACATTCACATCTAAAATCTAGTTCTTTTAACATTATAATTTGGTCTATTAAATGTCCGCTAGAGGTCGTTGTAGAGTCACTGCGTTCCGTACAAATCGACCTTAAATGCCTCGTCAAGTATAATTAAGTTAAATCATCAGATGGCATTAAAGTTGTCCTTTTTTAATTAAAAAAGTAAGAATTTTCTCAAGTTTTTTTTTTTTCAAAAACAAGCTTTGTATTATTATAATAATATCTTTAAACTCAGACTAAAATCTCAAGAAAGAAGTGCAAGGAGGTCCTGTAAGACAAAACAGCAAAAATCATACATAGTTCCAAGTGTAGGAATAATCAGCCTCGTTATTCCATAAATAGTTGTTCTATTCGTCCCGCACCTAATTACGTCAAATACACGATCAGTCACAATCTGAACCGTTTTGAAACAGATTGCTATAATCCATTGCTTCATAAGTTCGAAGAAAAAATCAGCTCAGCAACGTAAATAACGTAATGAATGTTGTTGAACTGTCAAAATGAAACGGATTAGTCTTAATCGTTTACGAGAATGAGTTCGCAATTAGATAGCTGGCTTAAAAGAAAAATAATCCAATGTAGTACCTTAAAAAAAATTGCTTAAAATTGCATGCAAATCGAATATTGTAAATTCAGTTTACAGGCGCTATGTTGAAATTAATTCAGTCTACCTACCTACATGGGCTATTAGTATAATATATAATTTAGCTTCAACGTAAAAAACACATCATGCATTTGTTCCTGGGTAATGATGAATAAATACATTCAGATATTCTTATGGTGACCGTAAGGTAAGCATATAGCAGCCGGCACTGAACTCTGCGTATGGCGGTCATGAGAGGTCATGCGGTGTTGTACCTACGCCCGAAACGGCACTGTTGTTTGTGTTTGATTGATTATAGGTACATTTTCAGGAGGGTACGCAGTTTTTACTCCCGCCCGTCTATTCTAGACAATCTCACCGTGAAAACATAGGTGAATTGAACTGTCATCCTACCGGTCGCTAGGGAATCTAGGAATGGACAGCTCAAACCCAAACTCAAAGCATTTATTTCAAGTACCTAAACCAATTATTACAGGTACTTTTGAATTGTCAAAGGGGTCGGTCAGTCAGAAAGATGAAGCTAGTTGCCCATTCCAAAGCGTAGTACCTATGGAGAAGAACGGCCAAGAAACTCCACGGACACTCTTTTAAATAAATAAAAAAAGCAGCTTACTTCAAACACACTTCACGTAAGTTTTCACGGTGAGATTTTTACAGAATATCTATCTACTGATGCTAGAGATTGAAAGCTCACTTCACCTATGTTTTCATGGAGATTTTTTACTTCCGCCAGCAGTTTTGCCCGCGTGATATCTTTATAAATTATGGCCTATGTTATAGAGTGATAATACCTACCTATAGGATCATTCTACCTGTAAAAGATTTTTTTTTATCGGTCCAGTCATTTTTGAGTTTATTCATTCCAAATAAAAATATGTAAAAAAAAAAATCTTTATAACATTAGTGTGTATATGTGTCGACGATCTTAGGTTCAAGCTAGTCAGCTGTTATCCTCATTCCATACAAGGCCTAGCTACCCAGAGCATCGCATTCTTGTATCCATTTAAGATGATCCGTAATAGGACCTGTCCATATTAACCGATTACTTAGATATATAGATACATAAATGTAATGTTTTAATGTAATGTGGTAATGTTTTCCCATTGCTTGTCTTATTTTGTTGTAGTATATTTATGTGTATTTATTTGTGTTTATATATAAATATATAATGTATATATATATATAATTAGGTGTATATATTACATTGATAGTTTAGGTATTAAATCCATATATATTTAAATAAATATTTATCTCTTGAATTCTCGCTATTGCACCTACCACTGTTTGTCTCTGCATCACCCAAAGGTTGACTGGTAGAAAATGCCTAAGGCATTAAGTCCGCCTCTGTACATTTGTGTGCTTGAAGTATTAAATAAATAAATAAGTAAATACATAGATAAATCTTTTATTTGGTGCACACAAAAGACACAGCACAAAATACAAAAGCACGATAAAATAAAAATTAAAACAATCATCTATAACAAATATATATATAAATTTATATAAGTAATATTTATTTAAATTTTTATAACCGCGAAATTTTATTATTATTATTTTCCTTATAAAACACATTTTTAGTTATTTCTTAAAAAAATATTTAAAAAAACATTTTAATTTATTTCTTTTATTTCATTTGTTTACTTATTATTTAAATTTTTAAATATTTTCATTAAAAAAAAACATTAAAAAATAGTGGTCCACCGGTATCGGGAATAGGTTATTTATTTTATTAATTCGTTCATTTATTTTGTATAGGTACCTACTTATTTTATACATTTTTAAATATTTCTTAAAAGTTATATAAAAATATTTATTTTATTATTTCGTTCATTTATTTTGTATACTTATTTTATACATTTTTAAATATTTCTTAAAAGTTATATAAAAAATTAAAAAAACATTTAAAAATATAAAAAAATATATTTTATTTATTATTACTATGGTTATGTCAGTACCTATGTGACTTTTTCAATTTATATGTACTTTCTAAGTTTATCTTGGACATCACTGACATAGCTGAAAGAAAAACAATGTGAAGAAACCTAGACTTATCTATGTAATTGTAACTGTACATTGACTATTTTTGAACAAAAGTAATTGCTACGAGGTCTACGATCGATTCTAATTCCGAAAATATATAGCTTTTAGAATTTTTGCCTGTTTTTCTGAATAGCTATGTTCCCGCATTTTAATTAGGTAATTCTACAGAACAGATTCTGTTCAAATTTTAAAAGAAAGACAGAAATTTTATTTGCTCGAACATGTGTATGCAAGATCTTAAATAAGAGTGGCTCAAGTCACGACATGTCCGCCATTTCTCATGACGTGCAAATATTCCCTTCAAAGATAGATATTCCCTAAAATCTTGTCATAAGTAGACTTACTCATATTTATTATTTATTTAAACTTTTCGCACAAAAAAGGTACAAAGGCGGACTTAATGCCTTAGGCATTCTCTACCAGTCAACCAAGGGTGGTGAAGAGAGTGTCATATTAATTATTAAATTATGATAATTATTATAAGTAAGTCTGAAATCGCCAACCCGCCTTGAGCAAGTGTGTTGATCAACGCTCATGCATTCTCCGTATGAGAGAGAGAAGAGAGAAGCCTTTGCTCTGCAGTGGGACAGTAATAGGCTGGTATTATAAATTCCTTTATTTCATTAATATACATATAATTTACATTTTTAAATATTAGATAATAAAAATTATTAATTCTATTATTACATTTTATTATTATTACGTTTAAGGCACTGCATGTTAATTCACACGTATCAAAAGGACGCACGACTCGGAGGACCTTTTTTTTTCATCCATGATATTCTATAAATAAATATAAATGAATAAAATTATAGAATAAAGAAATATAAAATTATATAATAATACTTATATAAACAGTTTAAATGTCAATAAGATTTATTGACATTATCAAAATTATTAACACTAGAAGGTGGTGTGATGTGAAGGTGACCGCGACGTTCTTTCTGCTCCTATCCTAGATGACCACACAGGTGTGAAGGGGCCCGCAGTGCGAGTTTATGATTATATGTGCAACGACCTTAAGCAAATTACACGCTTCAAATGGAAAGGAAAAACGAATGAATATAATAAATACTTGGTTTTTTATTTGGGTGGCAGGCAGTACCTAGATCATAATATTATGACCTTAAGCTTCGCTGAGAACATGATATTTTGATAAGGCTTTTGGTAGATAAATAATAGTAATGGATGATAATATCTTGATATTGGCCATAAAGACCAGTTACATTCAGAAAATGGTTGATGCAATGACTAGGGCAAGAAAAGCTAACGACGTGAAGTCCAATGTGGAAGCTGTTATGCCTTGACTAATATTTGCGTCCTCGTTTAGATTAATTTCTTTGATAGCGTACCACAATGTTTATAATAAGTCGTTAGTTTTATACATGTTACATCAAAAACTGCTTGACCACAGTGTTTTTACGGTTATATTTATAAACTAATGTAGGTAACTATCTGCACTATCGAAGGTTTATCAAAGTCGTAATCGAAAGTTAGTTTAAAATTAATTGATGTAAAAACAGAAAGTAGTTGGTTGGGTGCCAAAAATATTACGTGTGAATCTGTGTGTGGGAGAGGAGGTTTTATATTAATAATAGAAAGGTATACTATACATACATGGTAGATGGACTGCCTCGTTGATCTAGTGGTCGCAAACGTGCTACTGCTGACCATGTGGTCCCGGGTCGGGAAAAGTGCTATTGGGTCTTCCATCTGGAATTTCTCAGTAGCAGCCCGGAGTATGGGTTTGTGCCCGATTGATGACAATAGACTCGCCCTCTATTACATGAGAATTAAACATAGATGGCAAAATGTGGGTGTACTATAGGTACACCTCTTCCTAACTCTTCGGGGAATATAGGCGTGAATACTATGTAATTGTTATAATAACGAAAGGTGTTATATGTTTTGTGTCGGGCAATGGATTGGTGTCCAAGAAATTGCTCTTCTTTATCTATCACAACAAAAAACAGACAGGAAACAGATAGCTACGATCTTATAACAAAAACATGTTGACGCGTAGATATCCGAATACTTTTAAAATGTTGACGCATAACTTTATAATCTGCTTAAATAAGTAATAGAACACGTGAAAAGGTCAGACAGTCAGCCTGTGGGTTGTCAAACGAGAGCTAGAAGAAAATATAATAATGTAAAATCATACATAGTTCCAATTGTAGGAACCAATTGTAGGAATAATCAGCCTCGTTATTCCATAAATAGTTGTTCTATTCGTCCCGCACCCTAATTACGTAAAATACCATATCAATCACAATTTGAATCGTTTTGAAACAGATTGCTAATCCATTGCTTCATAAGTTCGAAAAAAAATGAATGTTGTTGAAGTGTCAAAATGAAACAGATTAGTCTTAATCGTTTACGAAAATGTGTTACGCAATTAGATAGCTGCGGTAGGTACCGTAGGCTCCCATAGAGTCTACAGTACCTTCTACTTACTTGGGTTAAAACCAATTAGTTACCTACTTAGTTTAGACCTGTCATCGTTTGAATCATAAAGCAGAAGCTTTTCTTGGATTCCTAACAAAGAAGAAGCTAGCTTCTGTAACTTCTTCGAAACATCTTTTACCCCCTTAAATCTATTTCAACTCATGGACTTTGAGATGTTCCAAAAAAATGGGGCGAAGGATGCCTTAAATTCAAGCCATTATATCGTTGGTCAGATTTTTTATAGTCTAGTAAATTAAATATTATGAAACCAGCCTCCAATTGCGCAATTACAATAGTTCAATAACTTCCGCGGGATTTAATATATTCAACATTCGGATCACGTAACAATATCGACGGATACATTCATTAAATAGTTTGTATGTGACGTGTTTACTACGAATTGTAAGATGAATCACTTTATTAACAGCGTTGTTTAATGTGGTGTAATTATGGAGTTATATTACGTATTTTAGGACCAAAGACTTTGGACTAAAGAGTGTAATTTTCGGACTTTTAGACCAAAGAAGAAAATATTTCCAAGAGTGTCATAAAAGGCGGGTTATGAGGTAATTTCAAAATACTAGGTATCCCTTGATGCTGTGAAGACTGTGCTCTGTGGTCACAATGTGATTGAGGGAATACGCTGGCATTGTTGTTGGTGGTATTCAACCGTCAAAGTGAATAAATTGTGTTTCACAGAATATTTTAATGTCCAGCACCAAGACACGAAGTAAAAAAAAAACGTTAAAGGAGATCACCCTGATATTTACGATTCGATTCCTAAAACATCATATCCGTGGGCTCGGATCTATTAGGTACGTTTATATTATGGCAGATTATTTTGAAAGTGGCAGGAGTGAATAAAAAAATATTGCACGTGTCTTACTGATCGAAAAAAATTCGGCCGCTGTGCACATACAATTATGTTAATATTTTTTTTATTTTTTTTATAGTTTCGCCATGTCCGTCTGTCTGTCTGTCTGTGCTTAGCGCAGAGACTGTACGTACTAGAAAGCTGTAATTTGGCATGAGTAACATATTAACTACGCCGACAAAGTGGTAAAATAAAATCATGAAAAAAAAATCTTTACGGTACCTCCCCTTCACGTAAAGTGGGGTTTTTTTTTTTTCGTCTATCCCATGGTGTGGGGAATCTTTGGAAAGGCCGTTCAAAAATACTGTGAGTTTGTTGAAGCCATTTTTGGATTGAAAGATCCGTTTGCGAAATATTAAGCTAAAGTGCTAATGCCAGCTAAACGGATATGTGGAAAAATTCACAGCAGTAGTATATATAACGAAATTAAAAGGAAAACTATCACAGCTAAGTAGGCTCTACTAGTTAACGAGTAATTATCGACCAACTTAAATTTGCAGTTGCAAAAACTAGTTCTACCATACATGTTGTATGGGAGAACATGTTTTTCAACTGCAATGTTAAGTTTGTTCTTGGGCTAAGTTCATCCCAGCTACGGAACCCTTCATTGTGCGTGGTCCGACACGCACTTGGCCGGTTTTAGTTTCTCGGCTTAGCTAGGCATCCAGATGAGACCTTACAAACACCCGTGGCTTTTTTAGATTATGTCATAGTACACAATGAACATAATAATTATGTACTTAGACCAGCAGCTCGATTCTGTAAAAATCTCACCGTGAAAACTGAGGTGAAGTGAGCTCAAAGTGAGCTGTCATTCGATCCTAATACTAGAGATTGACACTATTGAAAGCTCACTTCACCTATGTTTTCACCGTGAGATTTTTACAGAATAGCACTACTGTAATGAGAATAAATATATGTCAATATTTTCAAACCTTTGTTTTATTTTAATGTAAGTAATCCATACGTCGATTACAGATGGGCTAGTTCATTGATATCTTTGTTCGCAAATTCATTACAGCGATGTCGCCATACAAAGAAATGTTTCTACTACACTGACACCATTCAGATAAAATTTAATTAATTCCTGCCCGCCTTTTTTTTTAAATCCCAATACTCCGAAGAAAATTTGTGATCTCCTTTATTGTTTTTTTGTGATCGTCAAAGATATACAAATAACACACGTTGGGATCAGTGCGATCGCTCGGTTGTTATTTTTTTGTCGAATTCACGAAGATCAGCCTCTAACATCATGCGAAGCGTAATAAATTTTTATGGCCGCATTTTCTCGGTGTAACGAGACTTAGCTAAAAACGTGCACCATTTTGTACCCCACCATACCTTCCCTTAATCAACCAAGAACGGGGCAAACCGACAAATCCAATTTATAGGATGTTAATTAAGTACATATCAGGAATTTATCGCTATCTTTATTTATCCCAAAGTTAGTATTTGTATCCGGTTAGTGGCAATTAGGTTTACCCCCTAACACTGCGTACGCCTTCAAGAAAGGCAGGCGTGATGTAGGTAGCATGTTAAATTATCAACTGAATGCCAAAATACTTACTTAGCAAGTAATATACTATAGGAAAACGCGATCAACAGAAAGAAATCTCGTGCTGACTGACTATATTAAAGATACGATTTTTTTTTTAAAGAATCCTACCATGTGCCCTAGTAATATTATGACTCGCTAGTCATAAACAGAGCCTAAACCACTGAAGTCGGATATAAAAAGAGGGCCCTATTATGACGCATGCACCAAAAAGTATTTATGAAAATTCTACCCTGATTTTTTTAATGAAATTCCGTCAATTTTTGAGAAAAGCAATTAAAACTTGTTATTATCCTGCAACACATGTTCCAGATTTTTGCAGTTAAATCCGAAATCTACGAGGATGAAATCGTTGGCAAAGTTCTAGTATCAAAACACGGCGACAAGTTATCATGCATAATCAAAAAACAAGATTGGTCCTTTCGGCAATTAGGTAACTAATCTTTTGACACGAAGGACCAATTTTTGTTCGAAAAGAACCAATAGCTTGAATGGACTGAATGACGTAGGTTGAAGTTCCACTCTAATATGAGAGCTTTGGGAGCACCCTGCGATACGGATATTTGTAAAGCTCAGTGGCTTGGCGCCCCAGTTACGATTTGAGGGGCGGAGCGAAGGCACAACTACCGCAGCGCCGCGCTACCGCACGCGACTGAACGCGTACTATCGCAACAAACTGTTCGCAATTTAAATATTGATATTGCAATTTATTTTTGGCAAGATTTTATTCTTTATTTTAAATCTTAGCGAGCGCATAATTATTTTATTATTTAAAGCGTAGAAAAAAAAAATGGAATTTAAATTTCGAATTCTGCTATAATATTATTTTATTCAGTGATTTTAATGATAGTGGTACAAATATAATTTATAAATTAGTTTATTTTGAAAGATATATGTTTATGAAAAAGTCAAAATTAAAATGTTTTTCAAAAAGTTTGAGCACTACATAATATTTTGTTTGATAAAACAAATAACTATGGTGCTGTATGTGAGTGGCAGACCGACGACGGACAGTGACGATACTAAATTGTTTACGGACGAACAGTTAGATGTTTTAGCGGAAAGTGTGTGTTCCGACTTGTATTTTGATATAAATGTGGTAAGAATTTTTTTCATTAATTGATTATTAAATTAATTAAGTACTGAAGCTTTATATATCAAGTGCGCTATTGGAAATGTATTATACACATTTTTATTTTGTGCCAAGAGAAAAAGCAAAGCTCCTGAAAATTTTCAGGATTTTCCCAATTGTTTTCAAATAACATTATTCTTTCGTGATTCGTTCTGACAATCAACAATTCTCCAATAGATAAGTGTCAAACAAAAAAAAAAACAATATCTGAAAACTGTGCCGGAATCATGGGCCTGAAATCATGATGTTAAAAATTGTTGTTTTAAGTCTTCTAGCAAATCATCGTTAGATTACATAAACGGACACCGAAAACAAAAACTTTGTTTTTTTTTCAATAGTCTACAATTTAAAGTATTATTAAACTTTTTGATACAATAATAGATTATATTTAATCAGACAACCGATTTTATACTCCTTGGACTATCTACTGACACAAATAAGTGAATAACAAAAACATTTTTATTGATAGTTAGCATTGATACAGCTCAAACGTAGGCTAAAGGTGATGGTAATCAGCGATCGCTGCAGACTGGGATAGTGAGTAGTGGCTATAATCCCCGATAGCACGCAATCAATAGGCCGAAATATTGACTGCAGTAAAGTGCCCTCTTATTATAATAACACTGATAATATACAGGGTCGACAAAAATGGTAAGTGATCCAGACAAAATACTCTAAATAATGTAATTAACAAGTCAATTAAGTCTTCCAGTTATTTCTGAAAATACGTGAAAGATCTGAACTGACATACCTGCAAGTCCTGGTATTCAGCTGTAGACTGAAATCCGACGCCAACATAGCTGGGAAAAGGCACATGATTATAATACCTGCAACTCCTGCAGAAACATGACAAGCTGTATTTATATAGCCCTTGTCAGTAAATTTGCAGAAATACAGTTCATAGTGCCTTTATTTTTTACGTTCAGGACGAGCAATTCCATTATTTAAAGCTCAATCTAATCCGCGAGGTGCGCATGAGTTTGGATAAAATAGTAGTGTTCGTTGACTCCACCCTGTATAATGGTTATCGTACAGCACTATGTCGGCATTGGCACTGAAACAACTGAACTTGAATATACCTACTGTTTTATTTTTCGCTATCAAATCAATTGACGATGACGCAAATTTTACTACCTACGTGCCTACAGAGAGAGATACTACACACTACAGAGTGTGTTGAGCCTGTGGTTACAAGTTTAGGAGATAAAAGCTCATGACTTTCAATACAATACCTTTTACTCATCATCGTTCATTCTCTTGCTCTTGTCCCAATTTATTTGGGGTCCCCCTACCTCAAATAAATGTCTTCGCAGTTGTCTTCTTCTTTAAGTTATCTAATAGTCGGCATCTCGGTAGTCACCCCTTTTCTAGCCATATCATCTTTCACACAGTCCATAGGTACTATCGCGGACACGCATATCTGAACACCGTAATGACTATTCCTGCTTGCAGCGCTCGGCCGCTGTAGTAACGCTTACCTACAAAAAAAAGGGGCGGTAAACAGCACCCTAATTGCGTAATACACGATCTATCACAATCTTGATGGGTTTGAAACAGATTGCTAACCCATTGCCTCATAAGTTCGAATAAAAATCTGCTCAACAACGTAAATAACGCAATGAATGTTGTTGAACTGTCAAAATGAAACAGATTAGTTGGAATCGTTTACGAAAACGTTTTACGCAATTAGATAGCAGATGTGGTCATGGTGTGCACGGGGTTTTGTTTTCAAGGCGGTTAAATATGCGTGACCGTGATGGTACATCATGTCTTGGTCTTCCCCTACTCAGCCATCAACAATAATACTCAAAGCAATCACGACATTATCGTTAGGTAATCTTCATGGATGCTCTGTCTTTGGAAGACAGCAGGTTATGTCAGAGACTTTATAGTGTCTGCCATGTAACGCTCCCGGAAAACTATTAATGGGGCCAGGCACCCTAATAGCGTAATACACGATCTATCACAATCTGGATCGGTTTGAAACAGATTGCTAACCCATTGCGACGAAAACGTTTTACGTAATTAGATAGCTGGAAGGTAAAGCTAGAGAGTAATATTGGTCCTATGTGAATTTTGTACTACTATATAGGTATTCGAAACCATTTTCGTGCAGACCCTATTACTTAGTTTTGCAAATTTTTTCCTTTTTTATTTGCTCATATATTTCTAATGCCATGTCATGTAAGTAGAGATTATCCCACAATACTTTCAATATGATTGTTTTCGCAGCAAAAGTCATATTTTCCTGGATTTTCTAAGTAGGTGTCTAGACTCTAGGAGACCCATAACGTAGAGAGATGGCATAAAGAAGTCCATCATTTAAAACAAATGATGAACGTCAATGTCGTTGCCAAGTCAGCCAAAATGTGGAGGCGTGCAATCAATCTTGGTGCGTTCGTGGCTTTTTTATTCCCGTTGCAGAAATAGTTCAGAATGTATCACCTGCATTCTTTCCCTTTCCATAAAGCAAGTCGTTAAACTCTGATTATTAAACAGTTAATTTAAAGTATAAGTAGTCTAGTTTAGAACGTCTTTTCAGGATTGTCGAACTACTTTCGAACCCCAATAGAGCTCGTACCCACGAGGTGGGCACGTGTTGACTGTGCACAGTCACCACGTGCCCAACTCAAAGCTTCAATGCTTTTGATTTTGAATGTGGCACATTCACGAAAGTTATGATAATACAGATCGCACGCAATTATTATATTTTCTCACACCACCCGATATTGTCCAATACGTCATGTAAATCTAACCTAAAGCAAATCATTATAGCCCTGGGTTCTAGCCGGGCAATAATATTTTACTGAATTTAATTATCAGCGTTGGTCAATTAAGTGATTTGAATGTTTTTTATTACCTCGCAGAAGGTGTGAAAAGTAGAGTGTTTCTTCTTGGGGTTTAAAGGTGTCTTTGTCTTGGGCGAGCTGAATGGTAACTACGCCTAGGATTCTAGTCTTATCAAACTCCCTTGCTTCGCCCGGGAGCACTGGAATCGATTTAACAATCGAGATCAAATCTAGTGCCCGTGATAAAAGACACTGCTTTATCCCCTTGTTGAATAATCTACTATTATGTATCTAAGTACATAGATAAGACCTATGAGGCTTAGATTCAACTGAACGTGTAGCATAGGCAAATAATTTGTATTAAGTATGTAGAACGGTGTGAGTGTGACCAGTTTGAATAACTACTTTTTAAACGATTGAAAATGCAACAAACGTTGTACTTTCTCTGCAAGTTTATGTCATGTAGGAGAAATGTACGCACACAGTATATGGATGAGTGCATCCCTAATCCCCATCTAAGATGAGGTATAGAGCAAGTAGAATATCATGGCTACTGATCAGAGAAGACCATCACCATCACCATCATGGCTCTTATCGATGGGGTACTGATGAACGACGATGAACATTGCGTATGGCGTAAGAAGTATCAACCTCTAACTCTGTAGCACATCTTTTTGGAAGAGGTCCTGATGCAAGAGCCTCCTCTATGCTCATCATCAAAGAACTTGCTCAGCGGCGATTCTGATTATTATTCTGGCTGATCATTAAAAATCGGCCGGCCAACACGCACCATGTAGGGTTCCGAAGTTGGGAAACAATATGTACCCCGATACATTCCAACTGCAAATGTAAGTTTGTACGCAGAATATTGACACTTTTAGCATGTTATTTTAACCATAGACTTCTCATAGGTTTTCCTGTACCAATCTTAAACTATAGAACTATTTTCTGTATTTAAAAGAACATGATGGCTCAGTAGTTTTGGAAATAAGGGTTGGTGTGGTTAATTTTCATCTATTTTCTTTTAAATAACATTAAAACTATTATTCATGTGCGTCCTCCAATAGTGACCCCATATTTAAAATTCAGTTATTTACGTTATACGCCGTGTTTGGGTTACAAAAATTCGTATATATAGGTACCAAATTTCAACGTAATCGGTCCATCAGATTCACTGCAAATTGGCTGTAACAGACAGACAGACTAACAGACAAACGGGTGCTCCTATGAGGGTTCCGTTTTTTCATGCAGACGTACGGAATCCTAAAACAGACGTTTGTGAACATGAAATTTTGAAGTAGGTGTCACCAACATTACAAAGCAGTTTTAGAAGTTAGTAGCGAATTTGCCAACTAGTCGATACAACAAAGCCAAAACTATAGCTTGTAAAATTAGTCCTAGACGGCGGCTGCATACCTAGGACTGTTCTAGGCACGTAGACAAATTCCAAAGATCTAACTGGAAACAAAACCTCAAATAAATCTTACTTTACTAAGATCAGTTTGTTTTCACAGGGTGGATAATTGACAACTTTTTATGATAGTTAATTGATTTAGGCGTGACTTGGCGGAAATCCATTATAAAATACAATAGACGTAGATATTTTTAGTAACCTATTCCGCTTAATAAAAAACCCTGTAAGAAATCGACACGTGTTTCACCTCTCAACGAGGCATTCTCACGATGACGATTGGCTTGTCGCGAACCCGAACACGACGTGTTGCCACACTGAGCGCTGGACGCTGAGGGTTTTTTAAGACTCTTTAAGAATAGTTAAAGCGGAATAGGTTACTAAATATATCTACGTCTATTGTATTTTTTTTTGGTACTAGTTTTACATTTACATTCTAGTCTAATTAGTTATAATTAGAATGTCCTTTAGTACCCCTAGGTTCGCTGCCTCGTGGTATTTCTGTTTGTTGACAAACTGTGCATCGCGGCAATGATTCAATCGCGCATATTGGAACGTGTCGTTTTACGTCCCAAACAAAGGAGCACCTTGATCTATGATAATAGACCTTAATTACTTCGTAATAGGACGTATTTTGGTAATTATTACCTCGTGTCCGGAAGTTTGCTAGACGCTCCACTTCGCAAAATAATCCCAATGCGTGTTGATTTCTTCAGAACATTATTAAGTTTAAAAAAATATGTGTCTAGCTGGATCACTATATTTTTTAACAGTCTGGTCTAGGCACTCTAGATTTTTATTTTCAATGTCTGAAGCTGCATTAAACATGGCATAGGTAGGTACAATTAGGATCAATAATATTTTTTTGTACATTAATCTGTTAGGTACCCAATTGTTCCATATTTTTCTAAAGCCGAGTTTCGTGGGAAGCTGTCAAGAATGATAAAAAGTTCCCCTCTGCCTATGTATATCTACTATATACCTACTTCTTTTCCTAGTTGCCCAACCCTTCTGTGTATGATAAATGACGTAGATGATTACTGCAGGGGCCTAAGTCTACTAATTTATAAAGTTACAATGGTCTCATAATGATCAGTTTTTGTCAGATTTGCCATACAAAAACTGTCAAAAACTCACCATTAAGAGACCATTGTAACGTTTATAAATTAGTAGACTTAGGCCCCTGAAATGAACATTTAAAAAGTTTTTATAATATAATCTGAAAACTCGATGGCGTTAATGTTTTTAGCTTTCGGCAAAGCTTTATACAATGCTATAGAAATTGAAACAGGAATTGTATTATTAATAGTCAGAGTAAAGGAAGCAAGCAAGCACGCACAAAAGCATGCAAGCATTCTGATTCTGACCTTTAACCTTTAACCCTAATTACCTTTATTTGTTCCAGACAGAGGAGACCTGCAAGGACAACTACTGGGGTCAGTATCCTATAATCAATATTACGACTGCATAATCGTAATTATACACAAGTAATCAAGTGCCACTGATAAAAGAGAGATCATTATTAAACTTGAAACGTATAAACATTATCCAATAAACCATGTTTCTGGCAAATAAATTAATCGGCTTTGAACTATTAAAAGCTATAAAATTGCGAAACACTTGGAAAATTCAACAGACCGTTATACAGCGAGGTCTGCTATCTAGTTGCGTTGCATTTTCGTAAAAGACGGTGTTTCATTTTGACAGTTCAACAACATTCATTGCGTTATTTACGTTGTTGAGCAATTTTTTTTTCGAATTTATGAAGCTATGGATTAGCAATCCGTTTCAAAACGATTCAGATTGTGATTGAGTGTTTTACGCATTGAGGCTGCTGGTCAAATCCAGTGACGACGCGCGATGCTGCCGGTCAAATACACCGACATGATATTTTGTCATTAAGAGCCATAAAACTGATACATCTTTTCATCTCCCCAGCTCCCGACATTAGTATGTCAAGAGAGCCATCGCACTTAAGGATACGATGTCAGACAATTACGAGCATGAGGGTCCAGATAGAGCCTTCAGAGAGCTTTCAGCTGGTAGCGTTAGTGCCCCACGTGACCAACGACAGCACAGTTATTACTGATGTAAGTACTTGAACTGGTATCCAGTCATTTCACCAAAAAAATATTTACAAATTTTTATTTGACAAGCAACGATTGGCAAAAACATGATTGGTCATTTCATCATTATACAACTAAAAGTTTGGCAAATAATTCATATAAGAAAATAATTGTCTGATAAACTTTTGTTTAATAACGTATTATTTGACAAACAATTCATTTTTTTTTCATATTATCTCATAAATGATCGTTTGGAATAGAAACGTAGAAACGTTTTACATAGGTATTGCATAATTACACAATTTCCTAAAAATGAAACTTATTAAATAGGCAAAAGAGTAATTTTAATTTATAAATCAACAAATATTATAACATTACAACAGAAAACGAATTGTACTAATAGAAAAAAAAATTTTGGCTATGCGGAATCGAACTAGTTAGGTTAGGTTAAATATTTTTTACTCGCAAGAAAAGGTTAGGTTAGGTTAGGTTAAAACTGTGACCCCCTACGCAGGAGCCGAGCGAGCGCAGCGAGCGGTGCCGCGGCAGCGGCCGGCGACTGCCAAAAACGACTAGAATATATAGAAAAAAAATACTTTAGCAGGTTTACAGCACTTCAGTACTTGCCTGTAAATCATTTGAACCAAGTGGTAATTGCAAATAGATAATACGATTCAATTTAGTTTTTTTTTTGAATAACATTGTATTTGATGTGTAATGAAAAATGTCTAAATGATTAAATATAATGCGAAACATTTGTAAAGAGAAGCATTTGCTAAATAAATGTTTGTAAAGCGAGAGTTTATAA
Source organism: Eupsilia transversa (assembly GCA_914767815.1). Lineage (NCBI taxonomy): Eukaryota > Metazoa > Arthropoda > Insecta > Lepidoptera > Noctuidae > Eupsilia > Eupsilia transversa. The sequence continues at coordinate 3,619,691 of OU611889.1, forward strand.
AATAAAACATTTGCGGAATAAGTTGTTTGTGAAATCAATAGTATACGAATCGTTGGTTGTAAACTAAAAATTTGTGAAATGTGTTTTGGTGAAACATTAGTGAACCACTTGAACTATGTCATCTTCATCCTGCCCAAATTATTTGGGGTCGTGAAGCACGTCACTGTCGTCCATCTAAATATGTACATCTCTATTAGTCATCATCGCAGAATTTATTTCCTTCCTCGGCATAATTTTCTATTTTCATGATCTACTAAATTTTTCTTTGGTCCTTCTTCATCTTCAACAGTCTGTGAAGAATCAGCATTTCTTTCGTAGGGAAACACGCTAAGCATGCTTGGCAAAAAGGTTGGTATTTCTATTTGGGTTGTTTGATTCCATTCCATTCACTTTTAACCGATATTAATACCTACGTCATGACTACGTCACTTCAAGCTGGTTATCTAAGGATACTTAAAAAATACGTAAAGATAAACAGCGATCTACGTCACTGTATTTTTCAGTGGGCAAATTGCAATTGCGGATTCCTTCCTTCTCTTGTACCACACTGAAACGTTTAAAATCTGCTGCGGGAGGAAGTAGGCCCTGGTGCGGGTTGGTGGATGTCACAATTTTTTGGTTCAAGACATCCTGGTTTCCTCACGATATTTTTCTTCACCGTTTTGAATACAAGCGTCCCATGTACGAATGATAATGTTCACAGCAAGGAATCTTTTAAACAAGGAAGCATTTATTTATAATTGGTAATGTGGCACTCGCACTATTACACAGCTCGACTCCCACAGTTCAGTCGCACCTGTTGCGTGATCTAATTAGTCGAGAACCTTCCCGTTATTCACGAGAAGTCGAGAACGCGACATTCATTCATCCCGATTTCCATGACACATGGCTACAAATTCTCACGACCGCGATATGGTGAACTGCTGTCTGTTGTAATTTTGTATTCTCTTATCTGCTTTTAAAATGACGCTAGTGAATTCAGTCATTGCTATCTTTAGCTGTGTTACGTGGAATATTGTAGACCTCTCACCGAAATGGTATCATATCGTCAACATTATTGACGAAGATCGTCAATAATGTTGACGATTTTACAAACCTCCTCCCTCTTCTGCTACCGTCTGTTATGCCTAATATGATATGGACGGGAAAGTGCCCCTAAAACCTCTTATACCATTAGCACTGACACGCGTCGCAATACTCACAATGCTGCTCATAACTTTTTCTTTTATTAGATAGGTACCCATATTCATAAGTTCATAACTGTGTTCTATTATTTCTGAAATCATATGAATCTGAACAATTTATCCGCACTCGGGCGTCAATGCGGGTTTTTAACGCTGATAACGAGAAGCCGGTGGGAAAGTGAATTCATTTGCGGGTAATAGAATCTGTCCCAGTCATTGGTTTTACCGTTATATGCTAACCAAACGCTCCACTCCAGGAAAAGGGAAGAACATATGTGATTACTATAGAAGGTACGGGCCCGACATGTTTCGTTTGATTACAGATTCAGAATCGTCAACGTGAATAACATAAATAATATTGAGGTGTTCGATTACAAACATAAATCATGCGCACACGCCTCGTCCAGGACAAAACAGTTTTAGTTCATACTTTTATTCATACCTGTTTATAGAAATGGCCACTAGAACTGACGACAGGTAGGTACTTCAAAAATCGAGTATGAACACAGAGAAAATCTTACACCGGCCTTGACTTATCCTAGAAAATAAATGACTGTTTGGATATTCGTCCATGAATTTATACAGAAGGTCATTATTTTCAGATAGACTACGTTATAATAGATCCTATGGATAAATACGGCGAGATAAGCAGATCACCTCAGAAAAACTACACATTATGGAGTGCCATACTCAAGCAGGGATCCCCTGTAGAGTGGCGAGGAGGCGACAAGGCGCCTGAATACAAAAAATCTATGGTTCATAGAACATACGAAATTAAGCAGTTCCTACGCCCTAGTTTGAATGGCTCCGATGTTTTTGGTCAGTTTACTTGGAATACCAGTGGTGGTAAGTTTATTTTATCGATGTTTTAAAGTTACGTAGCACATTATAAAGCTGACTTTTTAATCGGAGTCCAGTAGCATTCAATTAAATGTAGTCTGAAACAGCTAACAGTCTGATAATTGCAGTTATATATTATACCATAGGGGGAGGAGCTCGTGGCTAAGTAATAACAGCCGCACGGGTCGATCCATTAGGTTAAGCTGCGCTTGCCGGGGTTGGTCCGTGGATGGGTGACCATCTTTACATACCCAGACTCCTCCGTGCTTCAGAAAGCACGTTAAGCCGTTGGTCCCGGCTGTCATTCGTGGATCTTTGACAGTCGTTACGAGTAGTCAGAAGTCCGAAAGTCTGACAACCAGTCTTACCAAGGGGTATCGTATTACCCAGTTACTGGGTTGTGGAGGTCAGATAGGCAGTCGCTCTATGTAAAATACTGGTATTCAGCTGCATCCGGTTAGACTGGAAGCCGACCCCAACATGATTGGGAAAAGGCAGGCAGAATGAAATATTATACCAGAGGGGCTGTAGGGTGCATCCAAGAGTATCAAAGACTAGCAGTCAGACTAACGGCTTCGGCAACTAATTTATTGCCCACACAAACTTAGTAGGGCACACGTTCTAAGGCAAGTAGGGTCCTAATAAGTCCTTAGCACAACCCTTTCTTTCGTTATTTGCCAATCAGTTCTATTTTTATTCTTCTTTTTGTAGATGGCGACGTGTGTTTCGACGTTGTAAACTCTTGCATGAAGCAAAACACCTTCATGTTCACTAAAGTAAGGGTAAGTACCTATGACAAAAGTCGCAATCTATTTTTATGTACTTAAAACTGGTTAAGGTCAGTTATGTTACTTCACACCGTGATTAGGCTATAGACTCGCTCAGTATATGACAGCCGCTTATACAGAATGAAATTGAATTAATTGGCAATATTTTTTAACCACAAAAAAACCAATAAATGCTTACGATCTTTCCTTCGTTTACGTTCATTATATCTGCTATCTAATTGCGTAAAACTTTTTCGTAAGCAATTCCGACTAATCCGTCTCATTTTGACAGTTCAACAACATTCATTGCGTTATTTACGTTGTTGGGCAGACTTTTTTTTCGAACTTATGAACCAATGGATTAGCAATCTGTTTCAAACCGATCCAGATTGATCGTATATTACGCAATTAGGGTGCTGCTGCTATAAAACACGGACGCGCGGTTGAGTACTACGCACCTTACTTTCTGAAAAAGCCACAGCTGTTAAGCTTTAGGTAACATATCATTTTATTTTTTTAATAAACAAGATCAGAAAGTGATATTTCTTATTTACTTACCTAGTTTAATTATCAGGTATGATTCATTAAAAAAAATTACCATATCATGGTTAGAATACGTGGTTAAAATATTGCCAATGAACATAATTTCAGCCTGTAGACTGCACTGTAGGGCGCAGATATTCAACCTAAGGGGTGGCAAACAGGCAGCAGCCCGAATTATGGTAATAAGTGGTTTCAGTGGGCCATGGTCGTCTACTTACAATACTAAGGCATCGCAGGTGAGTTGATATTAGTGAGACCAAGCTGGAATGACTCATACACCAGTAATAACCCGCAACCGCAACGCTACTTGATGATTGAAAAGGTACCTACTTACGGGAGTGGTAGGCACTTCCCCAATCAAGCTCCTTCCCAAAGAGCTCTAGTATTTTACAGGCTTATTTGTTATATGTCGGCAAGCCGTTAAGGGGATGTAGGAGAGGCTGGAGAGGTCATTTACAACCAAATGACCCCTCATGACTCTTATGCCAATGTCAACAATTTTCGAGTAATTTGACATTTTATATTTTAAAATGTTTGAAATAAAAGTATGAAACTTTAATAGGCAACTCGGACATTTTTGGCAGTTGCATAGGAGTCCTACATCTCCTTATTGAATTGCCGAAGAATAACAGCCAAATAAACGTTCAATGTGTAATTTCAGCCCAACGGCACGGACGAGCCTCAAGTAGAGATCGACCACCTGCCAGGTGAAGACGATTGCTACATCAATGTGACGGGCTTGTACGGAAAAACTCATTTTAAGTACCGCACCCTTTCCTGCAACAAAATCAATTGCATACCTAGTAAGTACATCATCATCATTATCTTCCTGCTCCGTCTCATTTATTTGGGGTCGACACAGCATGTCTTCTTCTTCTTCTTGAGCGCTGACCTTCACCTGCGCAGAAGTGAGTTATTGAGTCCCTTTACGTATTTTGTCATAAGTGTACGATGCGCAAAGCGATCCCCACTCTTCTGCCGAGCGCTCAAGAACCGTGCCGGTATCTGTATCTCTATTGTACTGTTATCTCCGTTATCAGCCCCTATCAAGGAAGACCAAGTTACCTTTTTTTTTCCGGGGTTGAATTCCTAATAGATATCCTCCACCCTGGGGCGGGCTCTTACCAGTGAGTAAAAACCACCATGGTGTTTCCCTTCACACTGTTGGACCTAACGAAAATACCTAACGCATACCGCATTAAATAACGTAATATACTCTAACCTTTTTACTTTAACCTTGTTAATCAAAGTTTAACGTTTCGGAATTCCAACATTTAAGTCAAAACTAATTATTGTTTATTTGTAAATAGGTACTGCTACCTATATATTATTATATATAGCAGTGTTCACTATTTTGTAACAAAACACGGAAAAATTAGCTGTAGGCAGTAGGTAATGCGCTGTCCTAACACGTTACTTCAGTCACTGGGAGGCTATCAATATTTCCTTTTTGTAGGGCCGTGTGTATTATATCGAATGTACTTATGCTTTTATAATTTCTCACGTGACGATATTATCGTGGATGTCCACGTCCACGTCCATAAAATGTACGGAAATACGTGCACGTTATAACGTTATTGTGGCCGGTAATTTAAAAGCGCACAATAGCGCCCAATGTAAGATTCAGCTAGTGGAAGATGGAAGCTATGTGTGTGATTCTTCTTTCTTATTTTGACGGTCAAAAGTGCCTTAGAAATAGAAATTATATATTTGCTTATAACAGCCTTTTATGTGCCTATTTCTGTACTATACTTCGACTTTTCAACAGAGGAGACAAGTCCGGAGATGCCAGACGACATTAATATCGAGGCGATTAGAGACTCCTTCGACACTTTTGTGGTGAACGTGAGCTGGCCGCAGCCGTATCACCAGCCCGACTTCTACAATGTGACCTTGGTTCCTCAAGATTTATTCAATAACCTGACGATGGTGCTACCAGGGGTGAGTGCAAATAGATGTTAAAACAGTTAAGATCAGATTAACTGTCTAGTTTGGGGTCTCATGTCGCGTCCTTATTCTGTGAATCTGCTTACTGCACTCTAATTCAGTAACACATGATCAATCACAATCTGTTTTATTTTGACAGTTCAACAACTTTCATTGCGTTTTTTATGTTTTAGAGCAGACACATTTTTCGAACATATGAAGCAATGGATTAGCAGTATCCTTCAAAATTATTCAGATTATGATTAATCGTGTGTTACCTACGCAATTTTTGTGCCGTTTGGAACTCTAGGAAATGGATCAATTGGACATTCAATTGTGTTTCTAGACCAGTGCATGAGGTAACTTCTGCCCAGGGAATTAAAACCTTCAAACCTACCATTTATATTGAGTTAGGAAAGAAGCAGTAGTTCGTACTTATAGTATTTAATTAAAAGTGCTGCCAAAGAAATAACCCTTCAGTTTCAATTCACTTAATTTGAACGACTATCAAGGCGTCCATACTTATCGTCTCAAATTTAACAAATGACACTAGTACGCTTAATCAATCAATCAATCATTTATTTGCAACGAATGTAGGTAATAATTAATCTTGATAGACTATTGTGATAATATTAGAACAAAGAAAAACTCTATTATAAATGGCCACTACCTTAAAATTGGTATTAATCATGCTAATAAAATTTAACAGGGTTCAACAGAAGCTATATTCAAAGACGTGATGGGCGAAGGTTTGTACCACGTGTTGATACAAGCAAGATTAGGCAATAAAACTGCTAGAACCAGTAGAAGAGCTCAGTTCCCTGGTAAGTCCCTTTTCTCTAGCGTCGTTTTACTTAAACAAAGAAATAAGAAAACAATTCACAACATCAAACAAACAATTGACGACAAAACTGCATTCATGTCTGTTCACTGAAAAACTCTGAAACCATATCTTTGTCAAACAGCATGCAAGAGACATTGAATTCATTTTCTAAAATGGAATATTGGTGCACTTAAAATATTTTAAGTTTTTGCTTAGACCTAACAATCATTTACCTGCCTACGAGTACGTTATAAGGCCGCTATCCCATTGGCGTTTTACGAGCGTTGGCGCTTCTTCAACGTCGCTTCTCAACTCCAAGAAACTATCGCGACATTAACGTCGCGTCTGCGCAACGTTGGCGCTTTACCACTAGAAACTCGCTCGCCAACGCTCGTAAAACGCCAGTGGGATAGCGGCCTAAGTCTCACGCCTATATCTTCAGTACCTTTAAATAGCCAGACCCTTATCATTTTGTAATTAAATCGAGTTGAAAACGGACGTCGTCATTCACCGGCTTGGTGACTCGTGACTCTACTCGTCATCATTATGACAACTTCTGGTTTGGGTCTGTGGTTTTGTCTTGAAGATTATTTAGGTCTCTGCCTACAGTCATCAGAATACCTGATCACTTTCCCCAATAGAATGAGAATAACGTGGTATAGTTTTGCACGTGGTCAGACATATCGGACGGGGATGGAGCGCCAGGCGCGGGAGGCGCGGGGCGAGCGGGTGGCGCGGCCATCGGCGTGGGCTGCGCGGCCGCCGCCGTTCTTGCACTGCTGTGTCGCTGTCGACGACGAAGAAACCATGTTCCCGTGCCACCATACAAGCAGGTTACTATGTCCTGGATAACTAACATATCTTCTATCTAACACAGGCTCTAGCCCAATTTTAATTGAATACTTAATAAACGTTGGTTGTTATCAGATCAGATCAGATCTAGAACACTTCATTTTCTCTACCAACCCAATTAACTTCCCCTGATTCACAACATGTTTCTCCCACTCTCTCTTCCACAATACATGGGTTAGAGCGCGATACTCCTTCTCTAATCAGAAATTTACCATCTAGTACCTATACCCATCAAGTAAAACTCAAATTACTCCAATAGGACGACAAACCTTCGAAAGACGGCGATACAGAGGTGATAGAAATATGGAGCGAGACAGAAGACCGGTGGGAGGTGCGAACAGACAAGCTAGTATTACACGAAGTTATAGGAGAAGGAGCCTTCGGCGTCGTGCGCAGAGCCACGCTCGCGCCGCACTCCGTGCAAGTCGCTGTTAAGATGCTGAAAGGTAAAGCGTCTCAAATTGATGATATAATCATATCATCAATGTAGTCAATTATAATTAATGTTGTCAAATTGTCAATTATAATTAATGTTGTCAAATTGTCAATTATAATTAATGTTGTCAAATTGTCAATTATAATTAATGTTGTCAAATTGTCAAGTTCCTTGCAAATTTGTTTAATATCCGAAAATTCAAGTAGAAAAACGATTATAACTTAAGTGTACTTGTTACCTTATGAAAATAATAAGCTTGTATAGTTTTATATTACTGTTTTAACAACAGCGCAACACAATGGTAATATCCTTGGACGGAGTCCAACAATAAAACTAATTTATTTCTAACTTCGCGACTCTTCCGTTGCAGACTTCCCATCGCTCGATGAAATCAGGTCATTCCGATCGGAGATGGAGCTGATGAAGAGCGTGGGCGTGCACCCTCACCTCGTGAGTCTGGTGGGATGCTGCAGCGGCAGGCGCCCGCTCATTGTCGCCGAGTACTGCAGCCGGGGAGACCTGCTCAGTTACTTGAGGTATAGCATACTGATAGATCAAGAAAACATTTAAAGACATCGGTAATTCTTACTCCAAAATTATATCTTTACTTGCGCTAGCATAAATCGATAATTAACTATACTGGACCAAGAATTGAACCCTGTGGAACGCCTATGATAATCGTAAATCGTACAAATCTATTTACGTTTACCTCCTTTGATTTTTATTATTTCTATCGATACAGGAGTCAGTTAGTCAAAGGTTTCTTATTTTGTTCCTCATTCTAATAGTAGCGCTTTTATTCTAAAGGGATTTATGCCATTAAACATTGTTGAATGCCTTTGACAAATTATGCATACCCTCGCATACTTTTAACATAATGTAACATTCTGAATTCTGATTAGAATACTTGGTTATTATTTAAAACGTTGATATATTTACAGATGCACATGGGATGTAATGTTATCAAAACGCAACGCGAAATACTACAATAACAACATAGATGTTTCAGACTACAGAAACGACCTATTCAAATGTCAAGCACAAATGGAGAACTCCAAACTGGTCGTGAACAAACTCTATGAGCTTCAAGAGATATGTGATAAGGAGCTAACGGCTTTAGACCTTTTGTCTTTCTGCCGTCAAATAGCTATGGGAATGGAGTTCTTAGCTGCTAATAGAGTAGTTCATAGAGATTTAGCAGCTAGGAATATATTGGTGACGGCAAATAGGACCTTGAAGATAGCAGATTTTGGGCTTTCAAGAGATGTTTATGAAGAAAATCAGTATAAGCAGAAAGGTAATGGGAAGATGCCCGTCAAATGGATGGCTTTGGAGTCCCTGACGAGAAGGATATATACGACGCAGAGTGATGTGTAAGTATCTGTATAAATCGCACCATGGTTCTTTATTCTGTTCTTTATCTTCGTCAGTAGTTAGCACTTGGTTATTAATCACATGGTTTATGACAAGTATGCATGAAACTCGGATTCATGCCAGTTCCACATCGTTTGTCGTAATTGTGAGAAAACTGAAGAGGTTACAACATAATTATTTATAAATCGGGTCGGTTGTATTAATTAAATTTAAGAAACCCGAAAAGAAATCGTAACCAAATTGGGGTTGAAGATCACGTTGCATTAATTTAGATGTAGAACTTTCAATAGAGAAATACATTGTGTTTAGATGGTCGTTTGGCGTGGTGGTGTGGGAGATAGCGACAGTGGGCGGAGCTCCGTACGCGTCGGTGCCCGCCGCGAGACTGCCGCGACTGCTGCGCGGCGGGTACCGCATGCCCAAGCCTAACAACTGCAGCCCACAGCTGTGAGTACCCACAACCTTATTACTTTGATTTTTCTTTATCATAATCATCATCAACCGAAAAACTTTCACTGTTCAACTTAGGCAAGCATCACTACAGCAAGTGGTTCTGCGGTTCCTTTATCCAACATATTTCCGTCGTATTCCTAGCGAATACACGTTCACTAGTTTTTATTATGTTGACATGTAGTGTTGAGTGGGGTTCCGGTTACTAATCTTGGGTAACTGATGCGTTAAAACTTGCACTAAAAATGAAATGGCTATGGGCTGGTCATGTTGCCCGTCTAACAGACAATAGATGGACCCTAAAAAAAAACACAATATGGAAAGGACCAGAAGAAAAGAGGAAAGTTGGTAGACGTAACAAACGATGGATCGACGATATCACCCAAATAGCAGGCAAAGGATGGATGGAAATAGAAAAAGACAGAACTAAAAGGAAAATGTTAGAGGAAGGCTTCACCTTTGATGGGGTCCAGATCTCAAACCCAAATCTAGAAACTTCAAACTAATTTGAATATACTAACAACTAGTTGTAAGCAAACTACTTAACCAAACCAATACTAACATTTATATTTTGTGTCATCTACTATGTAAGGTATGGAAGAAATAAAGGCTTATTTATTTTATTTATTATAGTGTTGAGTTTCACCTCTGTGGACTGTGAAATCAATAGTCAGCTCATAAAGCTCTGTAGTCGGTAGCACAACTATTTTCGCGGTAAGTTAGATAAATTCTCAATCAGTTTTATGATGATTGCCCTACATTACACATGCTAAAATGTACCATAACATGAATCGAAAGTTGGTAATTCAATTATCGATTCTTTACCGATTGGACTTGTTACTTACTATCGATAACGACTAATCTACTGCATTTGATTAATATACCTCATCGTTATCCCTTTGGATACTTTCCCCACTTTTGAAGGGTCTTTTATAATTCAATTTTTCATATCTTTACAGTTATGACATAATGCAGTCCTGTTGGCGAACCCATCCTCGCGAACGACCGAACTTCGTAGAGCTACACCAGCGTCTTGATGAGCTACTGAACAGCGCGTGCGTCAACCAGTACCTTTCTTTAGAGATTGACGCTGATGATGCACCACCCACGCCCAAGCACCATAGATATATCAAGATGTTGATGAGGTGAGGATATTTTTTAGTTTTTAACGAGAACCATTTGTAGTAAAATTGCTTCTTCTTTTAAATACAGCTCGATGGCCCGTATTCTGTCAAACTGAGCAAAGGAAAGCCATCAGCCAGCCATTCCACTTGTTCATTCAATATTAGTCAACAGTTCATTTCTTCAGGGGCCTATTTAATTTATACATGTGGCAAGGCCGAAATTCGACAATCTGTCAATATCAATACAGTTATAGTTTTCTGCTTTAAACAGCACCTGTCGTAAAAATGTGACCGTGATCGAATCTTTTTTTGAATATTTCACATTGTCTGTTGCCAAATGGGCGAAACACTACTAGAGGGCTCTGCATAGAATTTCCTATTTTGATGAGCTTGAATAGCATTGAAGAATCGTTAGTTAATAACAGGTAATACGGGCTGGTGACCGCAACTCCACGTCAATGGGCGTATTTTGCGTACAGGTGGGAAAATCGATTATTCGATCCATTCCAGCTCCTCAACGAAGGCCAGTTAGTTATTTCCACTTCTGAGCTCAAACGCGGGTGCATTCAAAAACAAGGCATGTTTTTTTGGGAATCCTCCGTGCATTGCTTACTTGGCCTTGGAGAAACTTCCGAGGATATTTTGACATAAATGATAAAAATACCAACATATTCTTCTCCAACTGCAAATACAACATCAATACAACAAACAACAACAACATTTTGCATGCCATGTGTTGGACAAATAAATGATCTTATCTTATACTGAAAATTATGTAATATCGACAGAGGCAAGCGTGGCTGGACCCGAGGCGAGACCTACGAGCGACCTCTGAAGGCTCCACACACCAACCACTACACAACTCCACCAGACTCGCTTAGTGCACATCCTGTGTGACGTCGTCAAAGGATTCATCTACTCATTCACCAATTAAGAAACCCAACGGAAAACTGAATAAACTAGGTCCAGTCAGCAAAAAATTTCGCGACGAACACGGAAATTATCAGCACCGTAATTGCGTAACACACGATCGATCACAATTTTGACAGTTCTACATTCATTGCGTTATTTACGTTGTTGAGCAGACAATTTTTTCGAACATATGAAGCAATGGATTAGCAATATCAAATATCGTGTGTTCGCAATTAGTGTGCTGAAGAAATAAGAAAATTAAACTTTACCTTAATTGTCACAAGGGGTTATTGGCACGTTTTAGAATAAACAGACCACATGACACCAGTCATTCTGATAAGAACGCTATCCCATTGAAATAAAGTTTAATTTCTTTAGTTATTTCGGCCTTCATTTAATAAACCCTGTATTTTTGAGAAACGAATCTGTAACTATTTAACAGTAGTATGTTAAAAAAATGTTAATGTGACGCCTAGATCTGAGTTCAAACTATACACTACTTGCTGTGTTATGCTGTGATACGTATCTGTTATAATACATTAGTAGGTAATCTCTAATTTAAATGACAATTAATATTAATTTCGTTTAAAATGGCTGCCAATCCCACTGTAGAATCAGAAACAAATTAAACTCGTCAAAATGTAATAGGCCCGTTGACATTTTTACACACCGTAACTAGTGAAGTAACGATATTATTTAACGCGCCAAAAATGTATGCATTCTTTAAAACACGTTATGTTATTAATGATTATTTTATTGTTTCTTTTTTCAGTTTCGTTCAGTTACATTTTAGGGTCTTTCTCAAAATGTCAAAACGTATTATTGACGACTATAGTAAGAAATTTTTATTTGTTTGTTTTGTTTGTAATATTTAACTAAAATATGATGGACACTTTTTAAATTCAGTAGTTACAGTTAATATTAATATGTTAGGACCACAAAATATGAATGTATTATTCAGGTTCGATTAAATACAGTACCTACAATCTCGCTAATCCGGCACTTCAATTCACGTTCGACACAGTATTATGTAGTTCGCATTTTTTGTATTGTTAGGTCAGTTTCCTAGTGGACGATAAAGCGAGTGCGCGCCAAAACCGTAAACACTAGTCTCACTAGATTGATTTCGATTGATTTTCGCTGATAATTCAGTTTCATATCCTTAAGAGGGTGCATCCTAAAAGTTGGCAACGTCGTAAATAGCTGTCAAATATTTACCTGTTTCGATTAATTTGGAAATAATACTGTATGGAAATAAGAAATGTGGCTAACCAATTGACTAGAATATTAATAATGAATTGCAATTATAACATTGAATTTGATGTTATACCCGTTTTAGGTGAAAAAAAGGCATTTGGAAAGTTTACAAATACTTTTTTTACATCTAAAACTAACTATTCGGTGTTACGATATTAATTATTGCATTTCATAATCAATATTCTAGTTCGCTAGTTAGCCACATTTTTTATTTCCATACAGAAATATTATCAAATTAATCAAAACTGCGAAATATTTGACATCTATTTGCGACGTTGCCAACTTTCAGAATAAACCCTCTTAATCTGTCATTATGGCTTCTACTAGTACAATTAGGGCGCATTCGACCAAACAGGAATAAATTTTATCCGCGGAATAAGATTTACTTCTGACAGTTTTCTTATGGAGAAACTGTCAAAAATTCAAAATTTATTCGGAAGAGAAGGCTTATTTCGGGGATAAAATTTATTCCAGTTTGGTCGAATCCACCCTTAATAAGAGAAAGCATAAGACTTGGGTGAGAAGATGGCCATGTCCCAATATTTTGCATTATGTCATGTCTGAATTAGTGCCATAATAGCGTTGTACTGCCTTTGTGTTATACTATGTCAAACTAATGTTGTATGCAATACAGGTGGTGGGGTTGGGGCCAACCACCAGCTCTTTTAGCCGTGTTATGTTATTTTAATATTACTTAACAGTGGGAAAGTGATGGAGCTATGCATGTCGTATAGCGCCATCTCTTTGGAGCTGAGAAATAATATTGCTATAAGAGGTGGTGCAGCAGGAGGCGTTATTATTCTAAAACTAAGAGATTTCACCTATTTTTGATACCCAAAACGAAATTACGAATTTATAGGATAAGTTTTATATAAGAAGTGTGAATAGAAAAATAGCAGTAACAATAAATTAGTATTATGGAGTTAATGTTTTTGTATAAACGCTACTCCAGCGAGGATAATGTTTAATATGTACATATTATTATATTTTTGTAAGATATTAAAGTGTAATTTAGATAAATTAGAACGACATTGTTTTGTAATTACATATTTAGATTTATGCTAAGAATTGTCTATAGAAAAAAATACGCATAAATTGTGTCTATAAAAAAATGTGTACAAGCTATATGCATTTTATTTCGAATTAATAGGCTCTACATAAACTCACGCCTTCTGCCCATGGGGGTAGGCAGGAACTACAGAACGTCACTTGCTACGATCCTTACATAAATAGTATGTATGCATGTATTCCTTCGTTTACGTTCATAAATCAGAAGGCCAATTCTCGTACTTAAAAAAAACCAACCGACTTCCAAAAAAAACACTAGAAAGTGAAAAATAACTTTAATTTCGGAAGTCGGTGTCTTTGGTTTTGAATTTTCGTTTTAAGCCACCGACTTCCGAAATTAAAGTTATTTTTCACTTACTAGTGTTTTTTTTGGAAGTCGGTTGTTTTTTTTTGTAAAAAGTTTTTATTTTTCACTTTTTAGTTGTGGTACTAGTTCGACCTGCTATGTAAATAACAGTGACACGAAAATGTTAAAACATCGTCCATATAGGCTAACTGGGAAAAATACGTATTAATGAAGCTAACTCAAAAAGTACTCAAGCTAAGTTAATAAAATTTATATGGGACCACCTTGAGAGCATACCCTTTCAAACAAAAAAAGAATTTTCAAAATCCGTCCACAATTGACGAAAATATCGACGGACATACAAAAAAAAAAAAAAAAAAAAACATACATACGCTACGAACATATAACCTCCTCCTTTTTGGAAGTCGGTTAAAAAAACGTTCACATTCAAGTCGCAATCTGTCAAACTTGTCAAAAGTGTTGGAAAATTGATTGTATTTTTGACAGATTACGAATGAGATGCGAATGAGAACGTTATTTAAAATACAGAAATTGGCCCTCTGGTCATACACGCACGCCGTTTGCGAGTACTACGCACCTGATCTTTCGGCTTAAATCCGAAGTTTGTTTAAAAACGAATTTTTTGGTAAAGTTACTTAATGTATTTTATTTCTTTCTTTAATTTTTTTAAAAACCCCATGAATAAATAAAACAATTATATAGATTGATATATTAACTTCGTATATTTTACAGCAATATGACTTATGTCTAGATATAAAAATATCCATTTAATCACACCTCGCTTTTCCAACATGGTGCCATCAATATATCCATTCGTGATGCGTGTGTTCTGTATCCATGTAGATATTATGTAGTTATAATTCAAAACAAGAACTTTTTCTTCAAAAGCAAACTAGACAAGACTTTGGAAGAACACCACAAGCGTTTTTCTTTACTTACCCTATTTCTGAGCGATTGTTTACTTATTGTATCAGCTTCCCTGACAGTGAAAGTATTCATTGAAAACCTAACTTCGTTTTAAACCTTGTTAACAGACACTACAGAACACACAAACATCGCGACCATTCACATTCCTTTATTATTGTTACTAGTGATGAACCAACTACCGCAATTAATCGTCAATTTTGACTACTGGCGCATAAGAAAAAATAAACGATAAAGCTTTGTACAGAAAGCACAAAAAAAAACATAATAAAACCGAATACAAGCAAATATCAGCTATTCGATATAACACGGTAGTTAGAACATACTTTTAATATTACTATAATACATATATTTTAGGACGTACTCAATAATTAATGAGCGAACATAAGAGCATCGTAATTTCCATAAACTATAGACGCCTTAAAACTCTATGATATGACTAAACCAAACAATCATTTTTAATTTCCTTTACAATATTATCACACATAATTTTGATTAAAATAAGTGGTTAAATTAATTAAAAGACGCTTTATATATTTTGTGTAATATTTCAATTCAATAAGTATTAGTGGTTTTCACGTTTTAAATATTCCATTTATGAAGAAAATTCATCTTACAATTTCAGTTTTTATTGCGATTCTAATGAACCAAACAGTTTCTAAGATGTTTAATATATGAAAATCAAAATTTGACAAAATATATATATTTCCCCACAAAAGCCTCAAAGGCCTCGCATACCTAAGTTTATTTTAGTGCCAAAACTCAAATAAAAATATTTAATTGTATTTTCAATGATTTTCAGTCTCAATACAATAACTAAATATGGCAAGAAAGCCTTTATGTAATGAATACACACATAAAACGGGTACTAACGAAAACTATGTCATGTACTCACAGACTATAGGTACATATCAATATTTAAATTCTATGTTCTTATAAAAGTGCGAATTCTAGCATGTTATTAACGTTAAAACATTTAACACAAATTACTCAACGATTCTAGAAATGTTTATTTTCTATTTCGATGTTGAGTTCAGAAAAAAAGAACATATTGTAGCGTTTATAACCATAAATAAAAGTCACTTTATTATTGTTATTGCTAAGTTTGAATTGCCATTAAATCACAATTATTGTTAAGCAGTACATAAAAAACCGCGGGCATTCGAGTACTTAAATCAATTTTATTTATTTTATTCGCAAACGAAGACTGTCTGTTTTGCACACAAGTGCAACATTTATGTAGAACTCACTTATCTAAATTCATAAAAAAGTGCGAATTCTAATACAAAAACCTTATGTCGCTAACGTGTGTAGGAATGATGTAAACAATATGCCTTTCGTTAGAGATCAAACTTCTATACAATTCTATTTTAGACGAACAACAGAGATACACACACAAACGTAGCTTTGGCTGTTAATACTTCGAGAGTACCATTCACTGGCGATGAAATTGTGTTAATAATAACCTAGTACAGTCCGTGACCTGCTTTACCCGACCCCCCTACCCCTCTTCTTCTTAGTAAGAGTGGTCAGGTACTGTAGAACACAGACCGCACTTTAAATTTACAATGAGAAATCGATACAAAACTTAGTAGTAAAACATCAGCAGCTTAATTATATTTTTACATAAGTACAAATATGAATTTGCCTTGTTAGTACTTTAATAAATGGCTAAACATAATGTGCACAAAGCTACATACCAAGGTATACATTACCAGTTTATGCTGATCTCGCATTGTATAGGATTTCCGTACAATGAGAGGTCGGTTTATACTGGCTGTGGCTTGATATGTAGCCGAAAGATTTTACGCAAAATTAGTACTTAAGCGTATTAGAATTATTGCTATAATACATTAAAATGAGGCAATTTCTTACACAGAAATAATATCTGTAATAGGCCGCGGAGTACGTCAAGGCAAATTCGCTGACACGGCTAGTTTCTGAAAGGTGTGCAAAGCTGAACTTTCAATAATTAATGACGACACCGACCTCTAGTAATCTAATAATTATCGTGGGGCTTATTAGAATTTAAGGCAAACGTTTTCAATTTAGAATTGTGACAAACATTCGATGCATATCATCTATACTAAGACTATTATAAAGAGATAAACTTTGTTTGTTTGTAAGTTTGTATGTAGGGGGTAATCTTCGGAAGTAGCAGTCAGATTTGATAAAATCGTCGGATTTGATAAAATCTTTTTGCGTTGGTTAGCCCAATTCTTGAGGAAGGTTATAGGCTATGTAACATCACGCTACGACCCTTAGGAGCCGAGCAAAAAGAAAAAAAGTCAGTAAGAACGCTAAGCGAAAACGAAGGAATAGCGCTGGCTGGCGATGGGATGCGGCGCGGTGGGTCGGGGGCCAAAATTTCACGCGGAAGAAGTCACGGGCAGAAGCTAGTTGTTAAATATTACTTGTTTTTTTAATCAGTTTCAATATTAACAAGTGAGAAAACACTAGAATTTTATTTCAAGTGTTGAACCGTACCAAATATTTCGAGTAATTTTCATAAGAGATTATGAAAATACAAAAACATAGTACTTACTTGAGCTTCCAAACTAGGGTCAGCTGTACTCCCCTTTCAGAAACGTAGCGTGAATGTATAGTTAGGCGGCGCGACTGCACGCTTGTGTCGCATGTCTCGGAACTGTCGCACGTGTCGCGTGTGTAGCGAGTGTCGCACGTGTGGCGAGTGTCGCGTGCGTCGGTCAGTCGATGGGCGGCGGTTGTGCGGGGATGTTGGAGGGCGGAGCTGTGAGGTAGCCCGCTGTGTGAGGAGCCGCTGTAGGGGAAAAGAAGATGGAGTGAACCTTATAACAAGCTTCTTTCATAGTAATAAAAAAAATACTTATAAATACATCTCGGTTTTGAGAGCGATGCTCTCTTAAGGTGGATGCTCAAAGGTAACCCGCGAAATTCGAATGTTCTTACGTTTTTTGCAATTTGTAGGTCAGTCTCAGGTTGTTTGTTACTCTAAATATGATTTGCGGACGTATCAGATATTTCTTTATAGAATTATAGTCATAAAAATCATCAACACAACTCTCTAAGTTCATATAATCCTATTAAATGACTTTTTCATAAAATCATGACATTTGAGGATTATTCTAACAAATACACAGTACAACTCCTTAAGAGTTGTGTTGCTGATTCTAATGATTATAATTCTGTAAAGCCATATTCGTTACGGTCGCGAATCATATTTTAATCAACATACAACCTAACACTGGCCTGTGCATTGAAAAAAACGTAAGAAAATTTGTATTTTGCGGGTTACCTTGGAGCATCCACCTTAAGCCTCTCGATAAACTTAAATCGTAATAAAATCATTGAGTATAATTTTAAGAATTGGCCTAACGTCAATTCAAATAGATCTCTTCTTACCTGTGAGCAAGTTATTCTGTGGGGCAGCAGTGATGAACAGGTCATGTCGTTGCGCGGCATAGTGCTCCCAAATGGGCGAGCGCGCCAGTACTGCCTTCACTCGCTCGCCGTGTAGCGTGGAGCGAGACATTGCTTTTAATGCTCGCACTAGCTGGGCAGCCGCTGCGCCGTCTAAACGGGTCTCGAGGAGGGATAGAAGTTCACCGACAAGGTCTGTTTCTAATGCCTGTAGAGATTGTGATATTACAATTAGTTACTGTATGTTGCAATAAAATATAACAACAGCTGACAAGTTGTAAGATATTCAAGAATATCTATTGGAAATAAATAAAAATGATAAGATAGACGTCTTAAAACTCTAAAATCGCAGCAAACACGAAAACACCACAAGTCCAAAAGAAACACCAATAAAGACGATTTCTGAAAAGTTTTATTGTTTAGTCGACATACTATGTTTCCAATGAGCTGGTGAGTGCTAAACTGGCACTAACAAGTTCCCAAGAGTAGCCAAGGATTCATAAATAATAGCTTAAAAATATAAACAAGATTATAGTAATACCACAGATTACTACAGATCGTTCACTCTGCATTTTAGGTATGAAGCTACAAGTACACGGCGGGCTCGTCTTGTCGGGCCAATTCAGTGAGTGTAAGATGTCAGAAGATATAAGAGGTAGGCCGTATATAGAAAGAAAGCTGGAAGCCGGCGCCGATCTAACAGCGCTTATCGGCGCTGGCCCATTCTGGTAACAGTTACATAAAGCAAGCAGATTGAAGCAGAGCGAGCAAAATGTCGTACTCATCGGACGAGGATTTGGTCAGGCGGCGCCAGCGCTGACAGGCGCGTGTCGTAGATTCTCGGAACTTGTCGGCGACGTTCGGCGCTTATCGGCGTTTGTTCATATAAATGCCTGCGCCGGTTACCTGCGTGGACCGGTTCCTATAAGCGCTGGTAGGCTGCCAGCTTTCTTTCTGTATACGGCCTTACGCCATAGAGAGCCAGCTTCTAGGTGAATATAACTGTAAGTAATTAGCGCTGTGCGACCTGAATTGCACTTTATTGTGTCGTGACAAGAGTCGCTTTTTATTTAAACGATTTTGCGAACTGAACCATGTGCAGTAATCTGTGATATTACTATAATCTTGTTTATATTTTTGTGGTAATACTGTGGCGGTATCTACATCACCACATGTGAGCTACGCCTCACACTCATTTCCCGCGAAATCCTGCATCGCGCAAGCCAAGTTTATCGCGCGAACAGCATATTTATAACTTGCCGACATCAATTTTTGGGCAGTTGCCCGCCAGACACGATAGCCGTCTGGTTGGAGGATCCTCCCTTTTCTATAGAGGATGAATTAACTTTACACCCTATTCCTCACACCTACCCCTGTTCCTTTTTCATGGTGTACATAATAAAGAGTATTCTATATTATCTCTAAAATACGAATAAAACATAAATATGTTACTAACCTGCAACACCAGTCGATCCGTATTTGCATTACTAGAGAATATAAGCGCGAGCGCCTCACACGCGCTCCCAATGATCTCTCTGCACGACTGTACCGCAGACTTCAGACCTGACATCACTTCTGTCTGAGATAGTGCAACTACGCATGCCTGGAATAAACGTTTATACTTATGATCTTCAGGCTCTAACATAAGGTTCAAATTAGTTTGACTCATGAGTAATTACGGGTCCCATAATTACGCGTGGATCAGTTTATTTATAGAAGAAAAGGAGGAAATTTAGAAAGCCTTTTCCGTTAGACATGTAGGTAAAATTCCTTTTCCGTTTTGGCCGAAACTGTCCAGTTCGTCCCAAAAACTCATCCTATACAAGTAAAAATTAAAAATTTAAATAACCCCCGACACAATTGCAGGTGATGCGGCAGTATCGGTGCAAGGTTACTATGTTCTTCCAATATCATTGAAGTAACAGAATACTAAATTTCGTATCATCAACTAGAAAATAGCTAATAATCTTCAAACGGCTGAACCGATTTTCTTGAATTGTAGCTAAGAATACTCTCGATCAAGAACCTTTCAAACAGAAAAATAATAATCAAAATCGGTTCAGCCGTTTGAGAGCTACGAGGGAACAGACAGATACACAGCAGATACACACGTTAAACTTATAACACCAATCTTTTTCCGTCGGGGGTTAAAAATAGTACAAATCTCACCTGCGTAGGCGCAAGTGCAGTAATGACAGGCACGGCTAGTTTGGGCGCGGTGGGTAGTAGTCGAGCTAGTCGCGGCAACTCGCCCAGTTGTGCGCACAGCTCGCCTAGCGCCGGCCGCGCACGTAAGGCTGCGCTAAGTGCTAACGCGCAAGTCTCGCCGCGGCTTCCCTGTGAGGATAAAAAGAGACTTATATTTATAGGTATTTTGATACCATTTTATCCCATGTGAGGCGTCAAAGTATTGGGATGATAAGATATGGCGATGCTAACAACAATATATTTCTAATTAGTTTATTCCTGATATAGCCAGGCTAACGGAAAAAAAATTGTTTACTCTGTCCCACTATCTGTTTTCTCATCGGATTCACAGATTGAGAACTCACCAATCTTATAACATTTCATATCAAGAACTGTAACCAGGGACCTAAAACCTTTCTAAATTACAGTACGCTAGTAAGGTTACCGCTATCTGGGTAACCCAAGGAGAAGAGGGTAGGTTACCTTCTTAATACCGGTTACACACACAGGCGATGCGCGCCCTTTGACTAATGCTGACGGCACGTGTAAGATAGAGGTAATATTTATTTCGGTAACCGGTATTAATACTGGTTGTATTCAATTTAAGGTAACATTTAAAAATACCTGTAAAAAATATAAAAAAATACCCGTATTGATCATAATACCGGTTTCGGTCCCGAATTGAAACATCTTTAAAGTTATACTTCATTAAAAAAACAAACTAACTTCTGAAGCATCCTTATTCAGCGCTGCAATAGTTTCAGTTAACAGCTCCTGCAGGAACCGCTTAGGGCTCCGTAGGTTCCAGTGTGGGTTCTGCAGATAAAGCTTGAGGTACACTCCGTCGACGACGACCTCGCCGGGCGGCGCCCACGCTTGTTCACCGGCCGCCGCACGTTCGAGCGTTTCGCGGTCTTCGAACGTCGCGTTTGGAGTGCGGAGCTGGTCTGATTGGTGTCTGTGGGTGGAAGTGGTTGTTTTTAGTTATATTACTTAATCTTATAAATATGAAAGTATGTATGTTTGGATGTTTGCAATCACGCAAAAACAGCTGAACGGATACTTTTATCCCGGTAGTACGTACCCGTGTTTTAATTTCCAAACTCCACGCGGGCGTAGCCGCGGGCTAAAGGTATGTAAAATATAAATAAACATATGGAACCAACAGTGAGGATGCCTTAAGAGGTGAAACACGTCGATTTCTTACAGGGGTTTTTACGACTCATTAGGAATAGTCAAGCGGAATAGGTTACTAAATATATCTACGTCTATTGTATTTGATATTCATGGTACTAACTTGTCTCTCAACTGCGCAATATGCGACGCGAGCCGGCGTCTCGTGTCGTCAGTCCACACGAGTTCAGGATGCTCGTGCTGAGCGTCAAACATGTGAACTGCGCTCGACGCACCAGATTCACGCATCGCTTCAGCAAATACGCCGGGAATGTACCGGGATATTGTTAGACGGACCTGAGAAAGGGAAAACATGATAAAAAAGGAAGTTCGTTCAAAGTTGTTAGGATTTTATGGCATAAAAACTCCTTGGTATAAAAGCACCGTATGCGTTCGAAATCTTGCCGTAAGCCCACAGCTTCAGGGCGTATGTTACGCCAGGTTTCACTTCTTTACATATGATGCAATCTTATATGTATATCTTGAACGCTAATTTTATAAAACTATGTCAAATAAGGTTACTCAAAAACGATAAATATTTAGATCGTTCTGCTTTACACCATTTCAGCCTATAGACGTCCACTGCTGGACATAGGCCTCCCCCAAGCATCGCCACTTCGACCAGTTCTGTGCTTCCCGCATCCAGCGGATTCCTGAGACCTTGACAAGGTCATCGGTCCTCCTTATGGGAGGCCTTCCAACGCTACGTCTCCCGGTACGCGGTCGCAATTTGGCAATTCTTCGAGCTTTGTCGGTTATCTTAGTTCTCCTGTTATTTGAAAAACTAAAACCTAAAATTGACACAAATGGGATTGAAATCACGAACATACCTTAGGTCCATGCAGTTTATCCGACATCATTCTAGCGAGTAGTTCTACAGCGGCTTCTCTTGTCTCCGGCAACTTACTATTGCAGAATAGATCTAACAGGTATATCACAGCACCTGGTAAAAAAAAAAAACATTAAAAGATTTACTCATGTAACAACGATACGACTACACGGTAGGCCCAGAAAGAGATAGCGGGATGAGCTGGAATCCTTCTTAAAGGATTGGTCCGCAATCGCAGTAGACTGGGAAAACTGGAAAGAGCGCAGTGAGGCCATTTCCCTGCAGTACACAGGCTTATATATTTTTATTTGTTTAAATCATCCAATATCTTGGTATCCATATCCCGCAATAGTCCTACACCAACCGGGAGTTATCCTTAGTTGCACTTGCATAGTGTGAACAGGGATAATCGTCGGCTGGTACATTATTTCATTAAACATGTCTAACGGGCCTCTGCGAGTTGGCTTCGGCCCCTTGTACGCCTTCCAAAGGTTAGGGTCTCCAGGGTCCCGAGAAATGTTAAGAGACGTAAAAATTATCATTTAACTCCTTTGCGGTGAATAAAATGTTCAAAAGACAGTCAAAAGTCATGAGGCCACAATATCATGGATGGCATGATATCCTATTTATGCCATTGATAGATAGAATACTCTTTATTGTGAACACCATAAAAATTACAAATATAAATGTATAACGTGTGCATCATTATCATTCACCCGAAAGGCGAAAACTGTTGAACATATGCCTTCCACAAGGACATGTCCTGTGCTTCACGCATCCAGCGGTTTCCGCGACCGTGTTGTCAAGATCTGATTTCAGCTTTTCATAGTCAACTTTTTGGATAATTTTTCAACAGGGCATCGGTTCACTTTGCGTACCAACGCTGCGCCTTCCGGTACTCGGTTTCTGCGAGCATCATGTAAAGAGCTGTATATAAACCTGCTTATAATTCGAAGCCAAAATGTTACCTTTATTGAGCGCCTCTCTAACTAACGCAGTATTAGCCAACAAGGCAGCTAAAGCCGCGAGCGCGTCGGGTCGGGGCGGGCGCTCGGCCAGCAGCGCCAGCAGGTGGCCCAGCACGGCGCTGGCCGCGACGTCCTCCACGCACTCGCGGCTGCCGCCCGCGCCGCGCACCACGCGCAGCGCCGCGCCCTGCAGGCCCGGGTGCGGCCGCGCCGACAGCATGCCGAAGATGAGGCCGAACTGGCCTATACATTGGATCTCTGCGCCTGGAATGAGAGATATCTCGAGATGAAGAATGTCATTTTGGACAATAAACAATAAAGATATTTAGTATACTGAGTATTGACATCGGTGAAGGAAGAACGTAGTGAGGAAACCTGCATAGCTATTCGGAACCGTCCGATACGTTTCCGCGCCGAATCAAACATCAATCAATCGAAGAGGTTAGTTAGGCAATAATAATTAAAGGTTATTCACAAATACAATACACGATTATTATTTTTAATATCAAGTAGACGACCGCCAATCTTCCGGCAGCTACTTGCTGTCGGGGGCAAAGCAAATTACTAAATGGTGTCATTTTTGAATGGACAACCTGGCGAATGGTTGTAAATGCTGATTCTGGACTTATAGTAAAATAAGTTTAAAATCGCCCCAACCCGTCTTGAGCAAGTGTCGTGATCAGTGGTCGTGCCTTCTTTGTGTGAGAAACCTTTACCTTATTAAATAATTATTATATACCACAACCTACAACTGAATTAATGTTCATAACATATTTATTTATTATTTAAATAATTAATTTTATACTTTTTGCTGTGCCCTACAGGGTCCGTAATTGTAACTTAGCTTTAAGACATTGTAACACCTTTATATTTACATTATGAAATTCAAATAAAGATATGAATATGAGAGGCCTTTGATTATTATACCACGTAGCACACACCCGTCGCGAGTTCTAACCTTGTACTACTATAGTCTATGTTAAATCTAGACAATTAACGCATGCATTTTGGAAAAGAAAAATTGCGGAATGGGTACGAGGAAGGAAGCAACGCATGTTCTCCAAACTGCAGCCCTTAAAAGAGCTCTTTTAAGGTGGATGCTCCAAGGTAGCCCGCGAAATTCAAATTTTCTTACGTTTTTTGCAATTTGCAGGTCAGTGTCAGGTTGTATGTTGATTAAAATATGATTTGCGACCGTAACGAATATGGTTTTACAGTATAATAATCATTAGAATCAGCAATACAACTCCTTAAGTTAGAATAATCCTCAAATATCATGATTTCATGAAATAGTCATTCATAGGATTATATGAACTTAGAGAGTTGTATTGATGATTTTTATGACTATAATTCTATCACACCTAAAGCGCGCTTATACAAAGTCGTGATGTTTAAGTCCACGGCGAGCAGGCCATGCAGTGTCTGATCGCATCGGAGTTAAGACGTCGCGAAACTGTACTCGAACTCGAACCGATGCGTTGTGCTCAGTTAATAAATTGTAATTTGTGATAATGTTAGTTTGTGATTTTAATAAACGCCGTGTGTCGCACCGAGTGTGTTTTCATTGCACGAAATCCATCTTATGCCCACATTGTCTGATTCTTATTAAATAAATCCTGATGACGCTCCGACATATATATAATTATATGCAAAACCTATATTATATAAAATAAAATTCCACAATACTGCAACAGAATAGAATAAAATGTCAATGCAAATAACAAAAAGGTATGAATTCTAAAGGTCACAGAATTCACAGAATTAAAATGATAATAAAATTAAAATAAAAGCAACATACAGATGTCGGATCACAATAAAAGTTGGCTGATATGTAAACTTGTACATTCATGCTGGAAGTTTTGCTGATGTCGAAATTATACAATCATTCAACTGATTACTTTCAAAATCAAAAGTCATTTATTCAAACTAGGCTGAATCAGCACTTATCGAACGTCAAAATTACATAAGGCCGCGTACAGACATCGCGAGGCGTGCGTTGCGAATGGTTTGTCTCGCACGCCTCGGGCTGTGTGGACGTGTGTGCTCACAGTGAGCCACAGAACACATATACTCGCAGTGAGCATTCGCGGCATACGATCGTTGCGAACGCCGCCTCAGTGCAAGCCGTACGCTCCGTGTAGACTGACGGGTGTTATATTCGTTGCGCGTCATGCGCGTATGCGTCATGGAGGCCGATACCGAATCAATGCGTGAACTTGTCCAACTTTATGAAAATAACAGAGTGTTGACGTTTCTACTGACGAACACCGTGCGTGGTTGTTTGCGTGCTCAGCTTGCGCATGCGTCTTTCGGGACGCATGCATTAATGTACAGTCGTATGCCTCAGTTTGAGGCATGCGTGACGAACCATTCGCGACGCACGCCTCGCGATATCTGTACGCGGCTTAAGATATTCCCCCAAAACGCCCGCCCTTCACCACTTCCTAGTGCTTTAGCTGGGAAGAAGAAGTGGCGCAACAAACTCCCCAGCATTACAGCTGTCTGTTCCGTTAGTTTATTTTATTATGTACACTAGTACGCAAAATCATTTACCTTACGCAACACAAAACATTCATTTAATTAATAGCCATATGTCAGCTAGCACACGCCAATATACCAACCAAACATCGAGAACTAATACTCAAGCAAAAATAAAAACTAAAAGTAAACAGAACTTAATATAAGGTGCTATAAAAATATCTGCCACGGCTGCAATGGGAGATAGTATTGTGTTTATAGATTACAATAGTAAAGATAAATTATTGATCATGTGTCATATTTTTTTTCATACAAAAAATTGTACGTATAAATTTGCAAGTGTCGAACTAGTCAGCTGATTTCAGTTTTCATTCACAGAACAGATGGAAAGAGATAGCAGTTGTTTTCATTGACGAAGTGCACTTCGCGCGTAATTTGTGAACCACGTTATGCAGAGTAGAGTCAATGTTTATTTAACTACTTTATTTTCTCAAATTGATTTAACTGTGCCGGGGTACGAAATTTCTTCACTATTGTTATCTTTAAACACAATACTACCTCTCATTAAAGCCGTGGCAGATATTTTTATAGCACCTTATATGTCGACAGAAGCCTCCAGTTTCATTCTAAGACCCTTGCACCAAAACTCCAGAAAAGCGTTTACCACTAAACGTATTTAAAACATCATTCTGTCTCTGTTCTTTTCAAACGATTGTTAGAAACAGAAATATGCTTTATACCATTCCCCCTCTAAAAAGCTTATTTTATTCACTGAAATCAGTGAATAAAAAGCTTTTAATCACTATTTTGATGTTTCAATTTAGAATACACCAATATATTCAACCTCGTAACTCAATGCTATACAACATCCTTGCGAAAAACTTTTCTTCTTCATTAAATGTCTATTTTCGCTTAAATCTTTATTTTTCTAGTAGTCACGGTATAAAGCATAGTATGCAACTCTTGAATAAAACAGATTTATATCGAGGGCCATGATTCACTGGCTTCGCTCAGGATTCTAACACTTGAATCACTCGCTATGCTCGTGATTCATCTATGGCCCTCGCTTTAAATCCGTCCATTATTCACTAATTGCATAATATACTAGTATTGTTAGGATACACATAGGTACCTGGGTTCTTGATGATGACGTTGGCGAGAGCCGTAAGTGCGTACGTGACGTGCTGCACTCTCTCTGACGTCATGTCGCCCTGTGTCTGCGCTTGAATGAACTGAAGTAAGTCCAGGATGAACTGCTGTGGGTTCTAGACAGGGAAAGTAACATTAACGATGAGACGACATAGAGATAAAAAAAACATTTTAAGTCTCAAACAGGAAGGAAAAAGAAACATATTCTTATTATTTTTAGGGCTGATTTTTCAATAGTCATAACCACGGAATATAAAAAACGATTGGTTTTTTTTTAGTATTTCGTGGTCATAACGTTTATCAAAAGAATAAATAATTATGACAGTTTCATATATTTTGCATACAAAACTGTCAAACCGGCATAATAATTTCTCTCATACGCACAGTAATAACACATGAACTTCGAAAATCGCCCTTAATACAACTACATAGAGGCGCTGTCAAAGTCGAATTGTTACCATGGATGTGCGATTGACGATGAAGCTATAATGGCGTCATGGTGCATAAATGACATTGCCCAGAAAAATAATGTCGTTTGCTCAATAGCCACTCCCCGTCGTACGTCATCATGTTTTTTCAACGCGACAACACTGCGATAGAGTTAAATGGCAGTATAAAAGAATAAAACAACCACAAAAAACCTCAATAAATACTAAAACGCTACAAGGTTATTTTAGAGGGCAGGAAAAGTCGTAACTAACGCCGCCATCTTGTTTTGTCAATACAATATCTGTGACAATTCCACAAAATGTTAACCAACAACCTACCCATCCCAATGTCATTCAGGCGCCAAAAGATCCTTGTAGCACTCTATTTATTACTTACCTCAATAGGGAAGTCCGGCTGCTCATTATAGATATCGATATAAACCCCCCCGACAGCCACGAGTCCCTCATGCGCCGAGTACGTGAATGATTCGATAAGCGGCCCTTCGTCTTCCATAACTGCGCGCGCGTTACGTAACACGTCCTTCAGCTCGGCGCGCGTGCTGTTGTCCCAGACTAGGTACGGCGTGCGCCAGTTTGAGGTTAGGGTTTTCAGGAGCTATGAAAAGACGGTATCATTTGTTTTAACAGTGTTAGTAGTACAGTTTTTTAGGTATGGGCGTTATTTCACGTCACTAGTTACAATAACTGGCTACAAGGCATGTAGCGGAATAGCTAGTTTCGAGTCACACAAAAACAGGTGATTTTTGTAACTAGTTACATTACAATGCAGTGATCAGTATGAAGGGAATTTTATTTGTGTTAGTATTACGTAAATGATGTAACTGCATACGTTGCTACAAAAACTTATTCTTTAAAAAAAACTTAAAGCTAACGTAACGTAATGTAACGTATTACATTATGTAACCATTGATATTTTCGTTTCGCAAATAACTGTAATACTTCGATAAAATCACCATGTTGAATCACCGAATAGAATTTGAAAAATAACTAGTTACTAAAATCACTAGTTTTCAAAACAGGTGACGCGTTCGAAGTCAAAATCAAAATCAAAATCAAAATATTTTATTTCACATAAACCTACATGGGCACTTATGAAACGTCAGAATCTAGGTGCACGGTTCCAATTGGTCGTTTCCTATGGAGAAGAGCCGGCAAGAAACTCCACGGTTACTCTTTTAAAAATAAATGGGTTTTACAATGCTTTAAAAAATGTACAGTTTGAATAGGTATGCGAGGACAGCGTAGGCCTGTCAACAAGATACTTAAAAAAATAGAAAATAGTCTGCAAATCGACAGTCTGTTGTGCCTACAACGTTCTCACTAGTTACGTTACGTTTCGCGAAAATCACGTAACGACCCATACCTACAGTTTTTATAAGGGCGCCGCCGCCGTCCGTGATGAACACTAGTTACTTACTACTAGTAGTTCATCACTATTGTACACATTTTTGAACTGGATCTCATCATCATCTATCAACCTATCCTTTTCACAACTATGTTGGGGTCGGCTTCCAGTCTAATCGGATGCAGCTAAATACCAGTTTTTTACATAGAGCGACTGCCTATCTGACCTCCACAACCCAGTAACTCGGTAACACGATACCCCTTGGTAAGACTGGTTGCCAGACTTTCGAGCTTCTGACAACCCGTAACGACAGTCATAGATCGACGGATGACAGCCGGGACCAACGGCTTAACGTACTTCCCGAGGTACGGAGGGGTCTTAATATGTAAACATGGTCACCAATCCACGGTACAACCGCGGCAAGCGTAGCTTAACCTGGTCGATCGACCCGTGGGGCTGTTATTACTTAGCCACAAGCCCCTTGATGAACATTAGGTCATCGCTAATTTAAGAAAACACGTAGTTCAAAGAAAACTTGTTCTTCATTCTTGGATATTGTAAATTAAATGTGAGTAGGCGGTACGAATTTTGCATTCAATTTACTTTCATATTTTCAAACTCCATATAAGCAGTTAACATTATATTCTAAAAGAGTTTAAAGGCTTCTTAGAACCGTTTGGGAAGTAAATGGAAAACATTTAATACCAAACCAAAAGTTGCGTTTATGTTAGTTGGTGAAACTTCCACAAACTTTTTGATGCAACTTTATGAGATTTTAGATTTCTTTAAATTATCTATTATTTGAACTATCTTCATTATAATCGAAATATATTATTATTTTCTCTTTACCTCATGTTGCTCAGGCTCAGCCAGTCTTCCACACAGGTACGGCGTCAGTAGTGTATGCAATGAGTTCCGTATATTATCATCGTCAGGCGACGCTTCGGTATGAGGACCGTACATCGCTGCTAACGCTACTATACACTGCTTGGCTAGTTGGTTCGCTACTTCCTGTGAAAATAATATTAGGCAATTAGTTTTGTCTTTTGTTTTTATTTAAATCTCTAAATATTATAAAACAAAGTCGCTTTTTGTACATTTACATTAAACGTAAAAAAAACAAAAATCATGACGTTTTATCAAGTCGTAAAAATGGCGCTTTTTTGAGCGCTTACATGGCGTGCGCTGACTAAACCGTAGGAGATACATACAATTAATGTTCTACAGGAATGTTCTACACCTTAAAACCGGCCAAGTGCGTGTCGGACCACGCACAATGTAGGGTTCCATAGCTGGGATGAATTTATCCCAAGAACAAACTTAACATTAAATGTAAGTTGGTCGATAATTACTCGGTAACTTGTAGAGCCTACTTAGCAGTGATAGTTTACCTTTTAATTTCGTTATATGCTGTGAATTTTGCCACATATCCAGAACTTACCATTTAGCTGACAGGGGACGACGACTTGACCATAACAAAATATTTGCACTTTAAAACTTAATATTTCGCAGACGGATCCTTCAATCCAAAAATGGGTTTTACAACCTCAATATTTTTTCACGACCTTTCTAACGATACCCATATCCCATGGTGTGGACCTCGGGATAGTTGAAAAAAAAAAGATATCCCTACTTTACATGTAGGGGAGGTACCTTAAAAAAAGGGGTTTTAGGGTTCAGTAGGCAACAAGGAACCCTTATAGTTTCGCCATGTCCGTCTGTTTGTCTGTCTGTCATCGGCTTAGCGCAGAGACTGTTAGTACTAGCAGGCTGTAATTTGGCATGAGTATACATATTACTTACGCCGACAAAGTGGTAAAATAAAATAATGAATAAAATAAAAAATAATTACGTTACACACGTAAAGTGGGCCTTTTTTTTTTTTCGTCTATCCCCTATGTGGGGTATCTTTGGAAAGGTCGTTCAAAATATTGTGACATTGTTAAAACCATTTTTGGATTGAAGGATCCGTTTGCTAAATATTAAGCTTTAAAGTGCAAATATTTTGTTATGGTCAAGTCGTCGTCCCCTGTCAGCTAAATGGTAAGTTCTGGATATGTGGCAAAATTCACAGCATATAACGAAATTAAAAGGTAAACTATCACTGCTAAGTAGGCTCTACAAGTTAACGAGTAATTATCCACCAACTTACATTTGCAGTAGCAACTACAAAGTTTGTTCTTGGCATAAAGTCATCCCAGCTACTTGTGCGTTGTCCGACACGCACTTGGCCGGTTTTTTCAATATTTTTCGACTCCATTGTTCCTTGTTTTGAAACTTATAATCTATTTAAATGATGAAATTATCTACAATTTTAAATTATTCAGCATTCTTAACGTTTTTATTATAACTTTTTTATTATTTAGTGCAACAGTGCTCTCTAGCGGGACTGCGGGAGCAATTTGGTAAGTTCCCTTCGTCCAAATTCTACTAATGGACAAAGACTCATAATTTATTTTCAATTATCCAGTTCAACTTAAATAAGTTATGCTAATAATTTCCCACAAAGCCTCATGGAACCTTAATACTGACCAAATCTTCAGTATGTATTTGGCTGTATTAATAAATAAATTTCAAACATAAATAAGTATGAAGAATAAAATCTTCAAAGTAATAATTAACATATGGGGCGTATATCAGATACAGGTAATTTTTATTAAGGTGAATGAGTCTCGTTGAAAAAGACAAAACTTGTGTTTGTTTTTCTTATTAATTAATAAATGTGATTTATAGCATTTTGCGACAAAAGTTTGATGTCCAAAAAAATTTTTATGATTTACTAGCTGCTGCCCGCGGCTTCGCCCGCGTGAGTGTCGGAAATTACCCCATACATCCCCATGGGTTTTAAGTATAAATATTGAGTTTCGAGTTAATCGGACAGCGCGTTAAAATTCTTCCATACAAACACTGACACCCCCCAATCCCCCTTTAGGGGGTAATTTAGAAAAACAAAAAACTACAAACTTTATAATTTATTTAGATTACTATTCGTGCGAAGTTTCATGTTTATTACCTCAAGGAATAAGATTTTTCATACAAACTTTCATCCCTTATTTTACCCCCTTAGGGGTTGAATTTCGAAAAATCCTGATACACGTTATTCTTAATTTTTGGGTCTAAGTATAAATATTGAGTTTCGAGTTAATCGGACAGCGCGTTAAAATTCTTCCATACAAACTTTGACACCCCCCAACCGTAGGATAGGATACTTTTCCGGGATAAAAAGTACCCAGTGTGGTGCCCAGGATATTAAAGAATAATTATACCAAGTTTCATCGTAATCGAACCGGTAGTTTTTGCGTGATACCTGAACAAACAGACAGACAGACAGACAGACAGACAGACAGACAGACAGACAGACAAAAAAATTTTTAATCACACTTTTGGGTTCGGTGTCGGTCTAGTAACACCCCCTGCCATTTTTTTTTTTGATATTTTCATTGTACAGAATTTTCACTTCTACAGATTTATTATAAGTATAGATTTTAAAATATCGTTTTTCTGCCTGACTGTACAATTCACAGTTATCGTAAATGAAATATTTGGTATTATTATTCGGACTCCCCACACCATGCGATAGACGAGCTTTCTAGTAAGTTCTTTCGAGTCTACAAGCTAAGCCGCGAACAGACATACGGAAGGACATTGCGAAACAATAAGGGTTCCTTGTTGACGGAACCCTAAAAATAAAGTGAATTCAAATAGAAGACAAAAGTAATCTGCATACTTGTTTTAAATTAATACTATAAATGATCCGGTATCATAGTGGACTCGTGTTTCTAATCATCAACGCATCAGAGTGCGCACGACGCTCACCATGGCCGACAACGCCACCAGTTTACTCAACGCCAACGTTACCGACCCAGAAAACTTTAAAGAACTCATCAGAGTGCGCACGACGCACACCATGGCAGACAACGCCACCAGTTTACTCAACGCCAACGTTACCGACCCAGAAAACTTTGAAGAACTGATTGGTCTCTCATGCTACAATAATATTAAACGGATTTTGTTCGTGCTGAGTCTTGCAGTGGTCATATACGGAGTGACATCTTGGTGTATAATCAAGAAGTTTCATACTTTCAAAAACTTTGTGCTCGTCAGTGCAACTACAGCGAAAATGTTAAGTTTATTTTTCTATCTCTTAACACAACCTCCATTCCATTCCGCGGACAAGATCCAGTATGAAACTGTGTATATTGTAACTGCAGTTCTATTAATGTATTGTGTACTATCATTTCATTGTTGGTTACTAGTGTTGTGCTACATGTTTTATGTTGATTTTGTACAAGTTTTTCGTCTTGACTTTAGCAGGAGGTACTTGAAGTGTAGCCTATTTGCCTGGGGTCTACCTTTTATACCAAACCTATCACTTTATTTTCCTGCGCTGTATTATTATTTCTTTCAAAATGAAGATAAAATAATAACAAACGACAGATTACATGTTCTCATATGTTCAATGTTATTAATACCCGTGGTCATTAGTTTTGTTATTTATGTAATAGTTTTATATCGTTTATGCCATATGCGTGATGCTGGAGGGAGTACATCTTTTAACAAATCGCGTCGCTTCTATATATCTACGTTGATTTTTGCACTCAGCAATGTAATAGTAATATTTGATATACTTGTATTAATGGATGTAATGATATTGCCCATAGATATTATGGTTGAATTAGGAGTTATCTTAAACTCAATAGCATTGCCTGTGTATTTATTTATATTAAAGAGTAATAGGATCATATGGGGACAATATCTGGATGACATATCAAAACAAACGGCACTCGAAATGAAGTGAGTATTTCCAATATTCTTACGCAACATCTTTGAGGAAAATAACTTAACTAGTTTGACCGCTTAGAAATGAAGTAAAAAAAGCAAATGACTTAAGTTTTTAACCAGTTTTGTTAGATAAATGTTGTACAATTTCGGATTAATAGATAAAACAACAGTTAGATTATACATTGACTTTTAACCTAATAAGTACAATTTTATATGTTTACCAAGCAACGTCTTTTATTTATTCGTCTGTTCAAACATCCTCAACTGTTTTTCTCCTTTCCTTTCCGTGTTCCCACATTCCATCAGTTCGGATACAGTCATACAATCATCTTACATTTTGCAACGATCCATTTCACACCCAACCTCACATGTATAGTATAATAGTAAAACAGTATGTTAATTAACGAAAGGCGTGCCCGTTAAGAGGGCGTATAAAGACAAGCTAAAAATCAGATTTCACCCCCCCCCTCTCATCGAACACGACGAAAACAAAACACAATCCCTTCCCGCCAGCAGAAACTTTTCGCCCGGCGTTTATCTACATATCATTTTTGAATCTTCTGTAGTAAGTATACGTAAAATAATCAGATGAGAATAAGAAAAGAACGTAAAAATAAAATTGGTGGAACAAATGGCATGTATGATGAAAACCTTTACTGCGCTGCGCGAAGCGCGAGTAGAAACTATGCCTGCCGAAAACATTTGTGAAAAAGAGGCCAAGTTTGGTACAAAAAAAGTACAGCATTGTCGGCTTCACCGCTAAAAGAATTGACATAATATAAGTAAATGGGTGCCAAAGTAAGGTGATTTATTAGGTTCATTATAAACTAGGCCTTTTTCAAATATGAAGAACTTAGCACCTTTTTTATCGGTGATGTGGATAATCCCAAACATTGTAATTCGTCACAACCTTTAATCATCCCCACCATAAAAAGGGGTCCCGTGCACAAACGGTGTGCTTTCGTTCATTTATCCACAATAAACTCATTACCTATTTTATACAGGTACTCCGATAATAATTAATATACATATATACGTACTAATAAACTACTTGTAGTTTCAACCTGATTTAGGGGATGGTCAAAAGTCACTCGAAATTGTTCGTCTAAGGGTTCCCTTACAAGAAGCTTGTCAAAAAAACTGGGCGTTAACGAATTTGGATCCTGAGTTAATCGCAATAAGATTTAAAATCTCCAGCGCGATCTTTCAAATGAACGGGTAATTGGCTAGTTGGCTATGTTCTAATTTTCTCCGCAAGAAGATTGACCGAAATGCAGAGCAATGGCGCTAGTTGTACCATACCAGTCACATATATCTGTCAAATAAAAAATGTATGTCATATTGAGTTTTCAAAAATCAACATTGAATTTTATATTTTATTTAGCGTATGTATTTATTTAGGATATCAATTCATAACGCTTTTAATATTCGTTTCGGAAGTGGTTTTAGTGTTTTTTTAATGTTTTCTGTTTCAAAGTTTCTTTCCTAGAATGTGATAAATTACGAAAATATTATTTACGCAAATAAATATATCTCAGCGTAGCCAAAAATTTGAGCGCAGTCCTCTCGTCTCAACAGAGCGCCGGCGACTGATTTGTGAAACAAACATAATATGTTTGTTTCACAAATCAGCCGCCGGCGCCGTCGCACATTGTGGGAACTTCAGGCATTATTATGCCTGAAGTTCCCACAATGTGCGACGGAAGAGGAATTCTTCCACGAACTAAGAACGTCGTAAGTGGAACCTTGGAGTAATAAAACCAAAAATAAAAGGAATAAAAATAAAAGCCTCCACAAATTTTTTCGCCTTGTATTAATACAAATAATCATACAATTTTTATCCTTTTAGTCATTAGCGTATTAGGTACAAATCGAAAATACGTAAAAATTAGAGGTAACTTCGTGATGTTTTTTTATCGAGAAAATTTTAATCTTTTGTGTTTCTGTTACACAAAAAGTTTCGAAATATCATGTAGTTATTCATATTATTTTTATTTTATGCCTAAGTCTTACCAAATTCATGAACAATCAAAATGAAGACGAGCAATTTCATTTACTTCCCCCTCTTAACCAGCATTAGTACAGCGTCCACACTCTCTACACGCGCTCTAGTCGCACTTGTCCTTCCACGTTGAAAGCCAAGTGCGCGTGTACAGTGTTTCTTTTACGTATCAATTTTTTAGGGTTCCGTAGTCAACAAGGAACCCTTATAGTTTCGCCATGTCCGCCTGTCTGTCTTTCAGTCCCCGGCTTAGCTCAGAGACTGTTAGTACTAGAAAGCTGTAATTTGGCATGAGTATACATATTAACCCATCGTGTGGGGTATCTTTAAAAGATAAAAGATAATTTATTTGTTCAAAACATAAGTACACCCATGGCATGCAAGATGTTATATTGGATTATAGCACAGTCATGTTTTGCCTTAACGGCGTACAAATATAAACAGGTAGGTAATTTTTCTACTGGTACAGGTGATATCTTCTATTTTTCAAAGTAATTAGAAGTCAAAATGTACATATTATTTCACACAAATTAGATTAATTTATTTGAATATCATGCAAAACATCAATAATTAACAAAAATTTAATGTTAAAATAGAATGTAAATAAAAACTAAAACTATAACAATACTTTGTCTGTTAAGAAATCGGAAATATTATAATAAGCTCTTTCACTTTTTCTTAAATAAGTTAACATTTCATTCTTTAATGTGTGGCGGAATATGATTAAAAGGATTAAAGGAAAGGATTTTAGGAGGAGGAGGAGGAGGAGGAGGAGGAGGAGGAGGAGGAGGAGGAGGAGGAGGAGGAGGAGGAGGAGGAGGAGGAGGAGGAGGAAGGATTTGAAAAGGTCGTTCAAAAATATTGTGTTTGTTAAAACCATTTTTCGATTGAAGGATCCGTTTGCGAAATATTAAGCTTTAAAGTGCAAATTTTTGTTAGAGTCAAGTGTGTCCCCCTGTCAGCTAAATGGTAAGTTCTGATTATGGGGAAAAATTTACAACAGTAGTACATATAACGAAATTAAAAGGAAAACTATCACAGCTAAAAAGGCTCTACAAGTTAACGAGTAATTATCGACCAACTTACATTTGCAGTTGCAAAAACATGTTCTCCCATACGAAATGTATGGGAGAACATGTTTTTCAATTACAATGTTCTTGGGATAAATTCATCCCAGCTACGGAACCCTTCCTTGTGCGTGGTCCACCACGCACTTGGCCGGTTTTTTTTTTGTTGCATTTGTGGACTTTTTCTATTGCGGGTTAACGGGAACGTCTTTCGTTAGTTAACATATTGTGTATATTATCATTAATCTACTCTTTTTACTTTTACAGTAGACGACGGCGGCCCGCCTGTGCACTGATATCTGTTTAGCCAATATCCTGTATGGGCAAGTATAACGCCGTTGACCTTGACCATACAAATACAAAGGATGCTCACAATTCATGTCTTTTTAAGGTTAAAGTTCATCGCACACATTTCCATTCGTAACCGGATCGGCTTGCATCGCCATAACACGTGTCATTCAGCATTAATAACAAAGGTCCCCAAAAAAAACCTGTTGAACGACCATTAGATCAACCAATTACCTACGCCCTGTGATAAAATAGTGTTGAATATATATTGCCATACGTTCAATCATCTCTTCTTCCGAATATAACTATTTATTTATTTATTAATAACCAACTTATACCGGCTGGATTTTTGAGATGGGGCAGTAAGGGCGTACCTTAGCCGTTGTAGCTACAGGAAAATGGTTTTAGGAGACTGTCCTTAACTTTTGAGAACTGTTGATCTTCGTAACCCAATAATTATGTACCTATTCACTGCCTTGCGAATTGCCGGTTCTTATTTAGAACAGGTATGGCGGCTCTTGTGTGGCGGAGCGCCATCTTCTTGGAAATACACTTTCTGTATTCGTTCGAAATTCGAAGTTTAATTTCGTCACTTACAAGTCTCATTGCCAATGAAATGAAGGAGAAAAGTTTTTTGCGATTTCTGACTTTTCTAGTACTCAAACCTCAGTTGGTGCAACAGAGGTTTTTGATCCTTATATGAAACAGGATCGATTAGCAGGAAAAAAGTTTTTGCGAAAATTGCTAATTTTCCTGCTGACTGTAAAAAAAATTAAATCTGTGAATGCAGACCAAAATTTCTTAAAAAGTTAAGGACAGTCCCCTAAGATTAGTTTCCTGTAGCTGCAATGGTTAAGTTGGCAGCCCTTAAAGCCCCATCTCAAAAATCCATCCTGTATAAAGTGTATCACAATTAATTTTACAAACTTAAAGGAGTGCTTTAGACCATAGACCTGAATAACATTTACTACGGAACCAACTGTGAAATCGCGAAAAAAATATCAACCGTTCCAAACTAAAGTTTAATACCTACTGTTTTAAACTGTTAATTATGTAAAGTTAACTTTGAAGCACCTTATATTTAAAATTTGCACCAGATGTACACGTTATACCCACTATGATGACCTCACGTTTCCACTGACTTGTAGGTACATTCACTTTATTTTTAGGGTCCTTTGTTGACACGGAACCCTAAAAATAAAGTGAATATAAAAAACGAAGTAATCTGCATACCTGCTTAAATTATAATATACTGATCCGGTATCAAAGCGCTCTGTGGCGAGTAACTTAGTGGACTTTTATAGCTACTCATCAACACAACTGCACATGCGACGCTCAATATGGCCGACATCGACACCAGTATTACCAGCCCACAAAACTTTGAAGAACTCATTGGTCTCTCTTGGTACATCAATATTAAACGGAGTCTGTTCGTGCTGACACTCACAGCGACCATATACGGAGTGGCATCGTGGTGCCTAATCAAAAAGTTTCGTCTCTTCCGAAACTATGTGCTCGCAGATTTTAAAATATCGTTTTTCTGCCTGACTGTACAATTCACAGTTATCGTAAATGAAATATTTGGTATTATTATTCGGACTCCCCACACCATGCGATAGACGAGCTTTCTAGTAAGTTCTTTCGAGTCTACAAGCTAAGCCGCGAACAGACATACGGAAGGACATTGCGAAACAATAAGGGTTCCTTGTTGACGGAACCCTAAAAATAAAGTGAATTCAAATAGAAGACAAAAGTAATCTGCATACTTGTTTTAAATTAATACTATAAATGATCCGGTATCATAGTGGACTCGTGTTTCTAATCATCAACGCATCAGAGTGCGCACGACGCTCACCATGGCCGACAACGCCACCAGTTTACTCAACGCCAACGTTACCGACCCAGAAAACTTTAAAGAACTCATCAGAGTGCGCACGACGCACACCATGGCAGACAACGCCACCAGTTTACTCAACGCCAACGTTACCGACCCAGAAAACTTTGAAGAACTGATTGGTCTCTCATGCTACAATAATATTAAACGGATTTTGTTCGTGCTGAGTCTTGCAGTGGTCATATACGGAGTGACATCTTGGTGTATAATCAAGAAGTTTCATACTTTCAAAAACTTTGTGCTCGTCAGTGCAACTACAGCGAAAATGTTAAGTTTATTTTTCTATCTCTTAACACAACCTCCATTCCATTCCGCGGACAAGATCCAGTATGAAACTGTGTATATTGTAACTGCAGTTCTATTAATGTGTTGTGTACTATCATTTCATTGTTGGTTACTAGTGTTGTGCTACATGTTTTATGTTGATTTTTCGCAAGGTTTTCATCTTGACACTCGTAGGAGGTACCTTACGAGTAGCCTATTTGCTTGGGGTCTACCTCTTATAGTAAACATATTACTTTATGTTCCTGCGCTGTATTTGTATTTCTATGACGACAGTGGAATAATGACAAACTTTAGATTACATTTTCTCATCTGTTCAATGTTATTAATACCCGTGGCGATTAGTTTTGTTATTTATATAATAGTTCTATATCGATTATGCCGCATTAGTGAAGCTGGTGGGAATTTGTCTTTTAACAAATCGCGTCGCTTCTACATAGCAACGTTAATTTTTGCACTCAGCAATGTAGTAGTATTATTTGACTTACTTGTATTATTGAATGTAATGATATTGCCCATTGATGTTATGGTTGAATTAGGAATTATGTTGAACACAATAGCATTGCCGGTGTATTTAATTATATTAAAGAGTAATCGGAAAATATGGCGAGAATTTCGGGATAAATTATTAAAAAAAAACGTCAATCGAAATGAAGAGAGTATTATTATTTCCGATATACATGTAGACAATCTTTGAGGATAATACCTTAACTAGTTTGACCGCTTAGAATTAAGTAAAAAAGCAAATGAGGAATGTTTTAACCAGTTTTGTTAGACAAATGTTGCACAATTTCGATTAATAGATAAAACAACAGTTTGTTTAAACATTACCTTTTAACCTAGATTATCCAACATAATAAATAGAATATTATATTTTTAGCAAGCAACGTCTTTTCTTTATCCATCCGAACATCCTCAACTGTTTTCTCCTTTCCTTTCCGTATTCCCACATTCCATCAGTTCGGATACAGTCACACACTCATCTTACATTTCTTCAACCATCAAATTCAGTGTTACAATTGCAATTCATTTTTATCATTGTAGATCACTAGTTAGCGATATTTTATATTTCCATACAGTAATATTGCTAAATTAATCAAAACCGGTAAATATTTGACAGCTATTTGCGACGTTGCCAACTTTTAGAATGGACGATCATAAAAGGTTAAAGACAAAA
This sequence comes from Eupsilia transversa, assembly GCA_914767815.1. Taxonomy (NCBI): domain Eukaryota; kingdom Metazoa; phylum Arthropoda; class Insecta; order Lepidoptera; family Noctuidae; genus Eupsilia; species Eupsilia transversa. The sequence goes on from OU611889.1 coordinate 3,659,950, forward strand.
ACAAGTTTTCTTTGAGAAAAGTTACGACTCATCAGTAAACAGCGACGAGGCAATTGCGTAACACATTTACCATCCATTCCTCTCATTTCGTCAATACACGAAATTTTATTGCGTTATTACGTTGTCAGCAGACGAATTTTTCAAACATGAATCAACTAGCTGCTGCCCGGCAATAGCTAGTTTCGTCCACGGGGACCCCCATTATTTTTCTAAAATAAAATCAGCCTAAGTTACTCCTTATAACATCTAGCCACATTTAATGTCATCAACCCAAATCTTCAACAAAGGAAGCCGCTTGATACAGTCATACCTAGTGGTCATCTGAGCTTATTTAGCCCTGTACTCACGTGGTACGTGCCCTTCAGGTAGGTGGGGGAGGAGAGGGGCGCGAATCTTATCTACCGTGCTGCACTGTTACGTCGATATCTTGCAAGTTTTTATTTTTGATCGTGCACATGCACTGATATAAACCAGTGTAGAAAATTACTATTTCCAAAAAAAGGACAGACGGCTGGAGAATTTACCACCAACCAAAGACGCCCTGCGGAACCATATTTTGCGAGCGATTTATTACGGAGGACATATATTTTTTTAGAAGTACCTACAAGACTGGCCATGTCCTGCTGACTGGGGTTGGGCCAAAAAGAATGGCCTAGGGGAGTCAGTGTGGACCACCCCACCGAAAGCAGCCGCTGCTTGCATGGAATTAATAAGATCTAGATGCAAATAAATGCGCAGGAAGGTGTAGCTTTTTCAAAAGAGAAATAAGGTGCACCGAACTGTGTGGCTGCATCGGAAACTATTAATAAATTTACTAAAAGTACACTATTATTCTTTACTTCATTATTATTTTTACTAAACAAAACTGTCTTTCGAAGTAAAATTATGGAAATACTAATTTGAACTCACATGCTTAAAATAAGCTGGAATTGTGGTTATCTCAGTGACTATTTATAATATTTTTGTTTTAATATTATGAGTTATCTATAGATATTTCTTAAATCATAGGTACTTACTACATCTAGATACAGAAGCACCTATAATAATTAGTGTCAATTAATCAATAAGTGCCCAATCCTATCCAAAATACGCGCTTCTCCTATCTTTATAAGTTAAATCTATTAGAAAAGTTTGTTTATATATTTTAGGTAAACTGGGCAATTTACACTTTTTTTTTTGTACAGCGTTATCTCTTGGTTTAATTGTAGGCCTAGATTTTTTAAGCAATAGTGCTATATCTTATGGCAGTCGGCAATAGATGTTAAGTGTGGAATGGAAGTGTGTATGGATGTTCGTCATTCCGATGTCAAACCCCATTGGGCCCTCGTATTGTTAAAAATATTATTGGGTTGTTGCTCTATTAGCGCGTATTCTCCTTAGCTTTGATTCTTATTTGAAAAACTTTTATTGTGTGATGTTAAAATTGTGGTTCTTTTACCCGACTACGGCGAAGCAAAAAGGAGGGTTATGATTTTGACCGGTATGTATGTATGTTCATTTGTTCCCTCATAACTTCTAAACTACTTAACATAATTTGACAAATGGGGTATCGTTGGAAGCGTCTCGGTCGTCCGATGGTTATAGGCTGGTATGTGGCGTCACATTAAATTGAATGTGGCGCCCTCTAGAGGACAAAAAGTCGTGAACTAAAAAAAAAGATTTTTTAATGGTGTCATGTTGGATATCAAATGAAAGGGCTTAATTAGCACATTTCAAAAATATATATATTATAACCCCAAAATAATTTAAATAAAAATAAAAGTAATAAAAACTAAAACCCAACTACGGCAAAAGTCAACTAAAAAGGTATAAACAAGTAATCAAAGACAGACAAATTAAAAATCCGGACTCACGTAATCTATTCAATTTATCCCCTAAACACGTGTGACTCCGGATTTTTAATTTGTCTGTCTTTGATGACTTTTTAGTTGACTTTTGCCGTAGTTGGGTTTTAGTTTTTATTACTTTTATGCAAAAAAAGATCATATCGAGATCTTGCAAAACCAGGATACTTCAAAAAATTAGACTGCATTTCCAGCTTTATCCCAGATCGAGCTTATGGCGCTGGATTTACGAACCGGTTCTAATAGACCGTTTACTTTTGGCAAAATAGTGAGTGTAGTATCTGACCTGTTTGTTCAGCTGCGCATCCGTGTCGAGCCCCGACTCGGCGAGCGTGTAGTCGTAGCACAGCGCGGGCGGCAGCAGCGCCTGCAGCGCGGCCGCACGCGCCAGCAGCGCGCGGCACGCGCCCGACGCCGCCAGCGCGCCGCACGCGCTCGCGCCTGCGCACGCGGTCTCGCCCAGGTGCTGGCCGGATACAAGTGTTCATTTTAGTGTCCTTACATATTATAAAACAAAGTCCCCCCCCCCCGCCACGCATGTCTGTCTTTCTGAACGCGATAAACTCAAAATCTACCGAACGTATCATCAAACGGTTCTCACCAATGGACAGAGTAATTCATGAGGAATGTTTAGGTGTATACTTCATTAAAGGTTTGTGTAAATTGGCTGAAATATGACTATTATTGTTGAAGATGTCGGAAGAAATCGTGCCGACCGAGATTTACTGGTGTGCGCCGCGTAAACCGTAAGAGAAACATTAAATTAATGTTCTACAAGATTGTACAGCTTAAAAGTTCAAAAAAGAAGGCTGCGGTAGCATTTATCTATCTTCTAAGGTTCACACGCAGCAACCATTTTTATCTTTCAGAAGTTAATAAAAATTGAAAGTGTACATAAACGGTTAAATAAATAAAAAAATGAATCCCAAATGACTCAGAACCGGGCGAGCAGAAGTAGAGAGTCTATACTAAAAACAGGCATGACATAGACCAAGAAAAAGAATCGATACACGCTAGAAACTCACCGGTCGCTTCAATAGCGGCACTAAGTCTGCACAGAGCTGCGGCATGTCCGCGCACACGGCGCGACACGCGGGGAAGGCCGCGGCCACGGCCAGGCAGCGCGCCGCGTGCGCACACACCTGCGCGCTCACGTCACTCGCCTTGCTGGCGTCGGACAGCACGGCCACGCAGCGGGACATGGCTTCGTGAAGGACCTGGGTGGAATTTTATAATGTTAGATTATATTATACAGAAATGACTGGCGCAGTTCGGAGGGATCGCGTGTTTTATTAGAATGAGGTCGATCGATTTTTCAATGGTCAGAAAACAATTGCTATTTGACAGCTTTTGTACGGAAAATATGTCAAACTGCCATATTTATTCTTCAAATAAAAGTTATCCGACAACTAAAATCGATATCCATTGATCAGGAAATTCACACGTGTTATAACCGACGACTTCCGAAATTAAAGTAATATTTCACTTTTTATTGGAGGTCAAATGGACCTCCAATAAAAAGTTTTTTTATTTTATTGGAGGTCCTTTTAAATAAAAAACCTTTTGTTTTTCACTTTTTGGTTATGGTTTGACCAAGGTTTTGAGATGTTTTCCCTTAGACACCACATACGTAGCTCGTATCAATAAGCTAGACCGTCACACTTACACAAATATGTATAGTCCATATCTTGAAAACTACTGAACCGATTTTGGTGAAACTTGCACTGTTCAATAAGTTGAAGTAAAGCTAAGCCAATAAAATGGTCACAATCCGATTAATAGTTTCGGAGAAATGCGTGGCCAAACATACACCATATAATTTTATGTATGTGTTTTGAAACCCTAATAGATTATTATTATACGTAAATATATTGTAATTCCAATAATATTACATACATACTTGCCGAATTGATAACCTCCTTTTTTTTAAGTCGGTTATAAATAGTAATGTTTTAAAAACGACAGTGTATCTTACGGCTGCGCCAAAAAAGTCCACTTCGCCATTCGCCAAACAGACGCTGTCTGAAGCTGGTTCTAAAGAGCACATACCTGCAAGCCTCCTTCTCTGCGCAACTCCTCAGCGTTCAAAGCAGAACACTTCACAGTAGCATGCGCCAGTTCGCAGGCGGCCGGCAGTAATGGCGCGGCGTCTTTTTCCGCAAACAGTTGCTCCGCTTCCGCTTCTAATCTCGCCGTGCGGAGAAGTTGCGGGTAGCCCGCGTACTTGTATGGGGCTAGGACTGTGGAAAAAATTAGAAGATTGAGATATCAGGAAACGTTTCTGTAAGTCAGTCAAAGTGATCTTTGTCGGGCGAAGTTGTCGGAGTTCACTTGAGAACGTTAATTTATTTTTCAAAAAATTACATGTAAAAAATTATGGCACTGCGCATTTTGAACCGTTTAGGCACTAACTTATCATTAATGACGTTGCACAACAGAGATTTTTTTTTTCAGTCTAATAAGAGAGCGCCCGTCATGTTGCACTCCGTTTATAGCCCAGTCAAAATCGTCACAAAAAAAGGCAAACTGAGCAGCGATGGGTTTTGATGATTTATTTCTATTTATTATCATTTAGTGCTCCTCATCGAGGAAACGGAACGTTCACAGAGGTCGATGATGGTATCAAAATCATTCAGTCACAGCCATTTAAGAAAAACGTAGCTAGATTTTCAATGGATACCCACAAGATGCAGTTGAGGAGCACAAAATCATAACATATCGATAATTTTTCACTTTTTTCATACAAAAACATCTTTGACTAGCTGTATCTTCGCAACCATTAGGCATAGACTGCTTGGGATGGGCTCTGATTGTAGCAAATTTTGTCCTTAAGGTATATTTTTCATAAAAACTGAAACAAAAGTCAGAATTTCGCACCATGGGAGTAGCACTAGGTTTTCAGAGTTGCAAACTTGGGTATAAACTACTCCTAGGAAACCTAACAACATACATATAAAAAAAACGTAGTTGCATAAGCGCGTTTGTGATGTTTGAAGTTGTTATTGACTGGGCTATTAGTTTATCAACATCGCTGGCTTTTGAGACATTATACAAAGGAAATAACTACATTTTCCGCTCGACTTTAAAGCCATAAGATTTTTCATACAAAGCCGTTTCGAGGTGTTGGTTGGTAAAAAAAAAAATCGCACCTTCAGAATATCTCTGGAAGAGTATAGTCTGTGTTCTCAGTATGAGCACAATGTTGTTAGTGTTGGGTCCGTCGCCGGTCCACACGTTCCTACTGCATAGGAACTCGTACGCCTGGTTCACAGCCTCGAAACGATCCTGCAATATACATGTTTAGATATAGCGTATATTTTTTTATTGATTATTAAGCAAGGCACACCCAACGAAATATTTACAATGATAGTAACAATACGTTATCACGCGATTTCATTACTGTGCAAATACATCACATAAAGGCATGTAAAACATTCTTATTAAAAGGTGAACAACTAATTCATTTTATTTTTTCTTAAGAAGCGAGTCACAGAATACCAAACCGCTATAAGGCAGTTTGGTTAGAACATTATGTACATGAGTGTTTGTCATTAGTTTGTTTGTCTTTAGTTATTTTTGCATGTGGAATGTATGTGTCAAATTAGTGCTTTTAACGGGTTTGAAATAGATTTTCGTAAAGCCAAGTTTTCAAGAATACAATATAATCAATATTCATTCGTCCACGTTGTTAATTCAACAAATGCAGGTGACTTTTTGGAGACTTTCATTAATTTGGATGGGACATATAGGGTGTAAGGGACAGCCCTCCGCAGACTGATGGGGTGAATTCAGTATATCATACTAAGATGACCGGAACATTAAATTATTTCAGGAACGTTATGGGAATCCTATAAACTAGATTTGTTTAATTACCTCACACGCAATGTATCGTTACCATAGCAAAACGCACGTAGCGGACGGCAGCGCAAGTAGAGTATTTCAACATCAATTGCTGTCTTTTTTATTTTAGCTGTTTTATTTACATAAATTGAGTGCTGCGTACAGATAATGTAATTTTGCAACAGAAAAAACGACAAAAAAAAAACCTGAGATTTTTCCGGTGGAAATATGATTCAAAATAAGGAGCTGAATGCATCCTGTAAGTTTGCGGAGGGCTGTCCCTTACACCCCATATATGCAAGAAACTACAACATGTTCGAAGTCTTGAGAGCACCAATAAGCGACGAATCATGACAGTTCCCTTCAAAATCGAAGGGAATCAAAAGCAAAATCTCTTACCCGTCCTTCAGGGTTCTTATCCGGATGGAACTGCTGCGCGAGCCTGTAGTACGCCTTGCGTACGGCCGCCTCGTCGTGTTGTCCCGTCGTGAGCCCTAGGGCTGCGTAGGCTTCCCCTGCCGTCATAGATGGAGGCTTCTTTTCTACTTCTCGCCGCCATGCGTCTAGTACATCTTTTAGGAGGCCGACCTAGGGGTTAAAAAAAAAGAAATTAGCCTATTTACTGACATTGTGCATGCTGGGTCTATGACTACAAATTTGGAATTTACTTATTTATAAAACTTTGTGAACAACTAAGGGCGAGGTTCTGTTCAGTCACCGGGTCCAGTATGTAGGTACTGTACACTCACCGGATCCAGTATGTAGGTACTTTACACTCACTGGGTCCAGTATGTAGGTACTTTACACTCACTGGGTCCAGTATGTAGGTACTTTACACTCACTGGGTCCAGTATGTAGGTACTGAACACTCACCGGGTCCAGTATGTAGGTACTTTACACTCATCGGGTCCAGTATGTTGGTACTTTACACTCACCGGGTCCAGTATGTCGGTACTGTACATTCACCGGGTCCAGTATGTAGGTACTGTACACTCACCGGGTCCGGTATGGGCCAGTCGGGGAAGCGCTGCGTGTCGCACAGATGCCTGAGGTAGAACGTGTTGCAGAACAACTCGTGTTGCAGCTGCGGGTAGCACACGGCCGGGATGGCGAGGTACGGGTAGCGAGCGGCTATGTGTGCACGTAACCGGGGAGTGAACTCGCCGATGTGGGCTGATACTTTCATTATTAGCATGCGTCTGTGGATAATGGGAAAGGCTGTGAAATAAACTTCGACCTTTCGACCCGCCTTAACGGATAAATAAGGAAAAAATATCGCTTTTAGCGATAAGACCGCCCCTATGTAATATTTCTACATCTGTAACTGAAATTCATAAGTTGTACATAATAAGGACTATTCGAGATTTAAAAAATATTTTGTAGGTATGTTTTCGGACTTCAAAACTCGATATTGAAATCCTACTTTAAATTCCTGGATTACTCTGTCAACCTGTATCTACAGCCATTTATTTATTTATTTAAACTTTTCGCACACAAATAAAGGTACAAAGGCGGACTTAATGCCTTAGGCATTCTCTACCAGTCAACCAAGGGTGGTGAAGAGATTTAATGTTTCGTAGATGCTTGCCTCTGTGAAAGTGCACGCGATTCTTTCCTAAATTCATCTTATTTCTGTATACATTCTATCAAGTCCTGTAGATGCGTTTTATCAGCGTTGAACGTTGCACGCAAAACGCAAATATTTGGAACTTAAAATTCGAAATTGTATTTTGCGTATCTAGTCAAGTCATAGTTCAGTCACTCAATGTATTAAATAATCTTAATTAAAATGGTTAAAACCATTTTAATTAAGATTATTTAATACAAATATTATACATAAAAGAATACACATATTATTTTATACATAAAAGAAATAATAGAAACTGTAAAGTTGAGGTCAAAACATAAAAAAATTACAATAATTCATAACAACTCACATTCACATATAACAAGTTAAAATTAAACATTTAAATAACCCCTGACACAAAGACAATTGCAGGTCATGCTGCAGTATCGGTTCAAGTTACTATGTTCTTCTAATATCATTAATGTAACAGAATACTAAATTTCGAATCGATCAGACCTGTGGAAGATGCGCCCATCCATTCATTCATCAAATAGAAAAGAGCTGATAATCTTCAAACGGCTGAACCGATTTTCTTGAATTGTAGCTAAGAACACTCTCGATCAAGACACCTTTCAAACAAAAAAATAATAATCAAAATCGGTTCAGCCGTTTGGGAGCTACGAGGGAACAGACAGATACACAGATACACACGTTAAACTTATAACACCCCTCTTTTTCCGTCGGGGGTTAAAAAATAGCATCCATAAATAAAACCCACAAACCTCATTTCCGAGTTCCAGATAGCTTCTGGCGTGTCCCACTCTCCGAGGAATATCTGAGCGAATTTGTCCGAGCCATGGTTCTCTAGGTAACACACCATTGCTTCCGGTAGCAACTGTCCTAATATCGACCGCTGCATTATGTCCGAACTTGACTAGAAACGAAAGGTATTTTAAAATCCAAAGAAACAATCGATACATTGATTGCCCACGATTTTACTGACATGTTACTAGATTACCCAAATAGCTTTACTTATAGTTGGTAGGTACAGAAACCTTGATCACATTTTGACTTTTTCACATTAATCTCATACATTACTACATCAATTGAATAGTAACGAGTTCTCGTCCTGACTTTCGTTCCTTGACGCGTCATTATTAACCTCGTCATTTGCATCGTAAAATATTACAATTTCTTAGGGCGAATTTTACCAATAAAAACTGATCGCAATCAGCACATAAACCACGTTTAGTAGCTGTCAGTGTCATTATTTTCTTTGGAATACTGACACTGACACCCATTGAACTGGGTTTAGATGAGCTGATCATTTCATTGGTGTTCATTCAATCGGATTTCATTGGTGAAATTCGCACTTAGTATGTTGAAACTTTTCATAGGTGGACCTCGCAGAGCAAAAAACTCTGGTTTATAGTTAGACAACTTAGAATGACACTCTCCAGAAGATTGCATAGTCATCACATCCTTTAAATATTAGTTTCACATACCTGGTCTGCTCTAAACGCCTGCTTTATATGTGTTAATCTAAGGAACCGTGCGATAGGTAATAAGTTTGATCCCGTATACAGTAGCATGAAGTAAAACACGCCTGTTAGGTATAGCTTCGAGATCTCAGGGTTATCCTGCATCACTTCGTACAGAAGGGTAGCAACCTGAAAAGTTTACCATTATATTTGAGAAATATTCTGTAATGTTCTGTATTCATACATAGCGGAGTGAGTTTATGTTTGGAGCTCATAAGATGCATTGACCATTTAGCGGTTTGTCATAGGCATTTTATTCTGTTCGTGATGATATATTTATTAAGAAATTGCACCGCAAAGGCATTGGAATGCATATTTTTTTGTTCGTAACTGACTAATGAGATCCAGATAATTATCGCGTTACCGAAATAAGGCACAGATGCCAAAGAAACGTCTGTAGAAATATTGGGAGTCTCGCAGGGCTCAATAATTTACCCAATATTGTTGTTATTTTATTTTTATGAATAAATTAAATTCATAAGGTAGGATGACGGCATTATTTTCGAATTGAATGTAAATTTAGCACAACAAAGACTTTTTTTTCTATTTGTACAAATTGAGTGATTATTTTTCTTAAAGGAGATAGCTCTAATTGCAAAATCTTACCTTTTCAACAAGTATAGGATCGAAAGTAAGTAAGAGTTGTACAACGTGTGCTAGGCAGGCAGGTTCTGATAACATCCGCTTTACTTTTGGTAATGGCCTAATCACAGCGTCTTCTTCGTCCCTGTAAACAACATTTTTGTGAAAAACTATTTTTCTGAATGCTCTTAAAAACCTCTGCCCGTTATATGAATTTAGTGGAATTCTATTTATTTTTTTACTTCTGGTAAAAAGGCTGCGGCTGGATAACAGCATTTTATATTGAGTGCCTATCTGACCTCGACAACCCAGTAACTGGGTAACACGATACCCCTTGGTAAAACTGATTGTCGGACATATGGTCTTCTGACTACCTGTAGCGACTGTCAAAGAGTTACGAATGACAGCCGAGACCAAGGGCTTATCGTGGTTACCGAGGCACGGAGGAGTCTCGATATGTAATGAATGGTCACCCGCCCAGGAACCTACCGTATAGTAAGCGTTTTTCCACTGGTATTGACAATTTTCTATAACATACTTAAAGAACAGTGTACCACATTACCTGCTAGGATAATATCTCGAGCAAGTAATGAGCAAGTCAAGTACAGTAGCAGCGAGCGTGCTCTCGTCGAACACTGGCGTGCCACGCGCCACTAACGTCCACTTAAGCTGGGCCACGCCGCCCACTGCCCGCCATCCTTCCATGCTGTTCGCCCAGGCTTTTGTCTTGTTGTTGATTTCGCCTGATTTGTAGAGATCTTTGAGCTGAATGAAAAATAGATTACTATTAATGAATAAGTAAATACAGTTACGCAATTTTTCTATTATACAGGTGGGATTTTTGAGACGGGGCAGGTACCTTAACCGTTGCAGCTACAGCAAAATGGTCTTTAGAGACTGTCCTTAACTTTTTGAGACATTTTGAGCTGCATTCACAAATTTTGAAAAAGAATTACAGTCAGCAAGAAAATGAGCATTCTTCACAAACAGTTTTTTTCCTGTGATCCTGTTTCTTATAATGATCAAAAAAGTCTATTGTACCAACTGAAGTTTGAGTACTAGAAAAGGCAGAAACTTTTCCCATACATTTCGTAGGCCATGATACTAAGACCATTTTCCTGTAGCTACTGATGGAATTTCGGTAGGCCATGGATAATCTTTGTTTCAGTTTCATAGCTACAACGGTTAAGGTAGGTACCCTTACTGCCCCATCTCAAAAATCCACCCTGTATATTTGTTTGTTCTTATTTGTGGTAAAGTCTAGTGCTACACATAGGCCTCACCAATTACACATCTTCATTCCAAAGATCGTCACTCCACCTTGTCTGAAAGCGTACTACGTTTGACGCGTTCATCAATGCCTAAAATGAAGTCGGTGCCAAAATTCAAGAAGACTTCATCGACTTCTCAGTCTTTTCTTTATAATTGGAATTTCGTGGTTGCCTATAAGCAACAGTTCAAGTTTGAAATCATAAAAAAAAATTGAGTTCCAGCTGAAAATCAGCGTGAGGTGGAACACTTTGTGTTGTCATCTGACATTATGCTGAGCTGAGGCCCTTTTGGCATTATAATCGTTATATTCTGGTTTTTTGTTTTTTGTTTTATGTTGTATTTTGCCAATAAACGCATTTTTCTTTCTTTCTTTCAAAAATTGTAACAAACCTGTTGTGTACTGACGGGTCCCTTCCTCTGCACCTTGTCGGCAGTGTCGACGTTGTAGTACCACTCGCGGTCGCCGCCGCTCTGCTGCTGCGGCCCTTCGATGACGTTGCTCTGTGTGGGCACTGTGGCGCGGGACGTGTGCAGGTGAGCTAAAGTCATTAGCTCGACTAAGATCCTGGTGAACACAAGTTTACATACAATTTTGAAGCGAATCTTGGGTGAAGTTCATATCCAGCAGATATCGATCGTAAGTGCGGTCACCGTTACTTATATTGTAGCAGACAAGGTGACCAAATACTTCTGAACAATTTAAAACGTCAATAAGTTCCATACTCTACATAAGTTACCATTAATATCTGAACATTCACTACTTCACTAATATCAGAGCAGATGCTTATCAATAATTTATATAGACAAAACTAACAAGTATCTGTTCAGATATTAATGAAGTAATGAATGTTCAGATATTAATGGTAACTTCGAGTGTATATATCTATAAGGTGTATCTTTTCATACACGAAATCTCTAAAGGGGTCATTGTACTCATCATTATGAACAACTTTCATTATGAGACCGACCCTGAAATCGCAAAAAAATATCAGCTGTTCCCTACATTATAAGATCGCATAGCTCGTCAAAATGTAGGAAACAGGTGATTTTTTTTCGCGATTTCAGGGTTGGTCTCATAATGAAAGTTGTTCATAATGATGAGTACAATGACCCCTTTAGAGATTTCGTGTATGAAAAGATACACCTTATATATAGGAACTTATTGACATTTTAAATTGTTCAGACGTATAAGGTCACCTTGTCTGCTACAATATATCTGACGGCGACTGTACCATAATTATAATGAGTTTTATAAGTTAGCCGCCCAAAACCAAACATACGTAACACAATGTCGGAATCCCGGAGACAAACTTTTCTGAACTGTAGTTATGTGACCAGTTTAAGAGAGAAAGCGGTAACGAGAGATTTCATTGTTTGTACTACTTTTTCAGCCTCAGTTCAGTTTCGAGGCCAAAGACAAACATTCTTGTTTGTCTTTGGCCAAGACCATATTTAAGTCAAACATGACTTACCTAATGCCATTCCATTCTAAAATATCGCTAACGTTTCTTCTGTGTAATATTAATTTCGATAAGAACTGTACTAGTCTGTCCCTTTCCATTCTATCACAGGTCTGAAAAAAAACACAATCATTACATAAAATGGTTGTTTTTTCTTCGGAGACAGATTCTCACCGACAAACACCGACAACCGACAGCGCAGATAGCGTAACAAAATTCTCAAACAGATTATCATTGTTAAATTGATAATTAACTAAATCGCAACTGAAATAGAGTTTAAAATACCGTGCAAGAGATGCTTCCTTTTAGCATGTGTTTAAGCTTGTTCGTGCATATTTTCATTAAAAACTTGACAGCAAAGATCATGTTCGCGCATTTTAATTAATAATAAACGAAATCACTACTAAAATAGAATTCAAAATAGCGTGCAACAAATAATTCCTTGTCAATATTTTGCTACTCAATCTACGTTGAACCTAAACTCAGCCGTAGTCGAACGATAAGTCGGTCACCGACAAAAATCGGTCAACTTTAAACTTGGCTTACCCTATCCAACATCTGCACGATGTATTTGGTGTCTGCAAAGGGGCCGATGTCTTCAAAGTATCGTCCGTACACTATACTCATAGCTTGTAGGCACATACACTTCATTTCTACCTTCGGCGTCGATAGGAACCGGTGGTAAAGGTCGTTGAAGAATTCGTAACTGAAACAGGATTTTTTTAAACTTATATTTGATCGTCTAAGTATAGTGCTTGAAGCGTTACCACGCGTCCTATTATAAAGAGATCATCGCGCGAATACAGTCTTTCGAACTTTTTGTTCGGTAAACTTGAACGCATGGTCGCGCCGACAGAGGGCGCTTTACGGTTTGCCGACTGAAAAGTGATATACGCACGCGACCGCGAACGTGATTTGGTTTAGATAGGTTTTATATTTATTATTTTATTTATCCTTTATATTTTTTGAATGTGAGAACGTTGTAGGATCAACAGACTGTCGATTTGCAGACTGTTTTCTTTTATGTTAATTATCTTGTTGACAGGCCTACACTGTCCATGAGAGGACAGTGTAGGCCTGACCTATTCAAACTGTACATTTTTGAAAACATTGTAAACCCCATTTATTTTTAAAAGAGTAACCGTGGAGTTTCTTGCCGCCCCTTCTCCATAGGAAACGACCAATTGGAACCGTGCACCTAGCTTCTGACGTTTCATATTAGCCCATGTAGGTTTATGTGAAATAAAATATTTTGATTTGATTTGAAATGACCGATCTCGATTCGCGAGACTATCGCTTTTAAAAAAGATGTGGCCTTACGCTCCTGAATGTGCATCTTTTAGCATATATGAGTTTAACTGTCACTAACGAGACACAATAGATTTTTTATTGTTATCGACTTTTAAAGGCAAATCGGAAACAGTACCGTACGGCCGAAGCCACAGATTAATTGCGCGTTTTTAAACTGCGTTCGGTGCGTTTGCCTGAGGCTAATTTGAAATGCTGCTTATAAGAGTCTAGTTTAACGTAGCTTGTCGTTTTATAAATATTTTCAAGGTATACATTATGAGTGTTTACATCCTAAAAAATACACCTTGATAAAATCGTCGTTGGGACGTATTTTGCAGAGCTAAACTCATAAAGTTTCATAGAGAAAAACTTATGGGACCAATCGTCTTGTATAGCTCCATATTCATAATTTTCTATTGCGAGACCGCGCAATAGAAAATTAATGGTGCTAACACGTCTGAATTATAGGTACGAGGACAGTGAATTCTTTCCATGGCATATTTTTTTTTTAAAGTTTACTATGGTACTAGCAGCGCCCCACGGTTTCACCCGCATAAGTCTCGATCCCGTGGGAATATTGGGATAAAAAGTATCCTATGCGTTAATCCAGGTTAAAAACTATATGTGTGCCAAATTTCATTAAAATCCGTGCCGTCATTTTTGCGTGAAAGAGTAACAAACATCCTCACAATCTTTCGCTTTTATGATATTATGTAAGATTTCACACACCACAAAAAAAAAACAACACAAAAGCCAAACTTCACTCACGACTTCCGAATAGGACTGTCATCATTATCCCTCTGTTCCAGCAGTATCCTCAGGTAATAATCTCCGATCTTGACCTCGTTCTGCAGGCACTGGTAGTGTACTTCCAGTTCTGCATGGTTCCAGGATGTCAGGGTAGTGCCAGCCACTTCGCGGTCAGATGTGAACGCGCGAAGCTCGTTTTCTAAAGCGTTGCGTAGTTCTTCACGCGTCTATAGGAAAAGGATGTAGGTAAGTTATTAAGGGCGGATTCGATCAAACAGGAATAAATTTTATCCGGGGAATAAGCCTTCTCTTCCGAATAAATCTCTTTGAATATTTGACAGTTGCTTCATACGAAAACTGTCAGAAGTAAATCTTATTCCGCGATAAAATTTATTCCTGTTTGGTCGAATCCGCCTTAAGACGGAAGACATATTTTTATCTGTGATAGCAAGGATCTGTATTAGTATTTGTGGGATCAAAGCAGCTGTGCAGGTTTTGGTATTGAGATCTTAACATTCGAGGAGTACTTAACATAGTTGTATGATTCAGGCGTGACTTGGCAGAAATCCATTATAAAATACAATAGACATAGATATATTTAGTAACCTATTCCGGTTGAGTATTCCTAAACAGTCATAAAAACCCGATAAGAAATCGACACGTGTTTCACCTCTCAACGAGGCATCCTCAGGATGACGATTGACTTGTCGCGAACCCGAACACGAGCAACACTGAGCGCTGGACGCAGAGTCAGCACATAACATTTAGTAAGTACTGTAAACTCACATGTCTTCAGATATGTTTAACACCCAAGTAATAGACTAATAAAAACTTCATAAATGAAAAAGCGTTTATTTGTGGGCCCAAATCCAGGAACAGCTGCTCTTTTGAATTTCCTAATGGAAAACCCATTTTACCAGTCTTGAGGATTGAAACCAAGACCCCATGTCAGTCGATCGATTAGGCAATCCCTATATCCCAATGTACAAGGTCAAATTAAATTAGCTAGCAAAACTCCGCAAATTAATTTATTTTTTGTTTGATCATGTTTAGTATCGATACCCATCAATCAGATCTAAGGAGTTTCGCTAGCTAATTTAATTTGGCCCTGTACAGTACCGGTCTATAGGAGGGCTATATCAAGCCAGGCCAGCCAGCTAAATGATGAAGAGGACTTACCGTGTGATTCCATATGAGGTTCGGCAGCGCGTGGTCCTTGTGGAACTGGTAGTAGAACAGCGGCCAGTTCGCGTTAGACTTGACGCGCTCCCGTCGTCTGCGCAGTACTACGGGACGCTCACGAGTCGCGTCCCGGCGTTCGGCTGAAGGACGGCCGAGTCGAGCCGCCCAGTGCTGCAGAGCTAATTGAGCGTAATGCTGTAAGAAAATAACGTTGATGAAATATCTATCAACTCTCTATCTTTTTTGGGCCTTTTCTAGAGATTGCGAGGTGCTCGATTTAAACCAATTTACGATCTCCCCCACAGCACGTAATGTAAAAATAAATCTTATTATGGTCTGTCGTTTTTTTTGCAGAAATTGATGACAACCTGAAAAACACGAAGACATTCATTAGTACAACAAAAAAATACAATTCCCTTTTCATTACCAGCAAGTAGTATCCGCAATGCTTACGATCAATCGAGATAGCCGGAGTTTGCCCTCTGATGATGCTGAGATTTTCTTTTGTTGTACGAATATTTTATGAAATATTGTAAAAGGAAATCTATAGATCTTTGAAATCTCTTGTTTGCGAGTGTGCGAACGAGAGCCGAGTATAATTCTATATCAATGTCTCTCATTTGGCCACTGTTACTAGAGACTTGAGGCTATTAATAGTTAATCAACACAGGTAACACTTACTTCCAGATGCTTCTCAACGTATTTGACTTGTCTCTCTAGCGCCTCCCAGTGTTGCGCGCGTTGCTTGACGCTCGCCTGCGCTAGCGACAGGTTGTCGCGCTCGGGCTCCAGTTCACTCGCTAGGGCGGCGGCAGGGGGAGCCTCTGTTGATTCTAGGAAGGCTAGGAGGCCTGATGGCTATGGAAGGAAACTGGGGCTTAGTAATATTTGGTAAAAATGTAAGAGACTAAAATCGAAAAAAAAACTAAATAAAAAAAAATCTCGTACACGTTCAACACAACATGAGCGTTTGCCTCATGTGGCACTTGTGGCAGCTTCACGAGGCCGGTATGGACCCGGCCATTGGTACGCACTACTAGCCTTCACCACAAAGACAAATGCTCGCAGTAACCAGCATTAAGATAGTTAATTGATTCAGGCGTGACTTGGCGGAAATCCAAATAAAATACAATAGACGTAGACGTAGACGTAAAGAGGTGAAACACGTGTCGATTGCTTACAGGGTTTTTTAAGACTCTTTAAGAATAGTAAAGCGGAATAGTTACTAAATATATCTACGTCTATTGTATTTTGTAACCAGCATTGTTGTGTTCCGGCAGTAAGAGGTAAGATAGCCAGTTCCTCTGTGGTAGAGGATTCCGGGTGAAGCTCGCTTCCACCTTCGGCTGATCATCACTTACCGTCGGGTGCGATTCAGGCCAAGAGCTTCCCGGTTATGGTTACGGCCCGGGCGTACGTTTGTGATGTGAGAGAACTTGTGGCTAGAGAACATGGTGTCTGCGTAAAAATCTGTCATCTCATTTGTGAGTTGTTTAGATAAAATACTCAAAACACACAAAAAGAACAGGTAAGTAACATCTTAAGTTAAAGCTTGTACTTGTACACGCCATTAAACTGTAAAATAAATACAACTCAAGCACTCACCATAATTCTACGCATTAGGGAGTGCGCAGGCGCATGCTCGACCAGCCACAGCGCCACCAGATGTCTCGCTAGATGTCGGTGATGCAGCCGCGGTGGTGCGTACAACGCTGTTAACAAATGTCGTGGGAGGGCTGCCTCGGCAAGCGCTAGTGTTTGCATGCGAGAACCTACGCCTTCGCCCCCTTCTTCCACTAGGGCTCGCATGACTAGGCCTGCGCCTTTTATGATTGCCATTGATGGGTGCTGCAAAGTTATAAACGACATTATTGCCGGTTTTTGAAAGACTATTCAATTTAATTTGTTCGCAAATCTCTATGATTGATTAGATTGGCTGTTCTTATGTTTACATGAGGTTTACTGCATAAATAAATAATCAGACTTTAAGAAACCGATCTATGCAAACGTTTCGTATTTATAGAGATTAATCATTTGTCTTCCATTGATTGAACCAAGTAAGACATTTATAAGTACCTATGTACGGAACCGTACATTACTTTGCCAAATTTTGCGCCGTGCATTCGGCACACACACCTTTTGCAAATAATAATGTAAAAAAAAAACATAAATCTGTGTTGAACGAGTATTTAAAGCGGTCGATTTTATTTCATCATCCCAATAGAATCGCCCCGTTATCGTATCACTAAGTGTAGGGATTCCCTACAACCTAAGTATAATATATTAGTTGGTTTTCAAGAATATTCTTTAATTACTTGAGTATATCTTCCGTCTACTCGCAACTGCAAAAGAATGGAGTAAAAGAGACAGCAATTTTTATTCGAAAGTCACAAAATCTTTCTACAACTCAATACCAAACTTACCTCAAACAATTTAAACAGCACTCGTCCTCTCTTAGAAACCATTTCCAGCAACAGGTCGAATTGCTTGCCGTCGGTAGTCTCGCTGTAGGGCACGCACAGCGCGAATGTCAGGAAGTCCAACATGGCCGCCACTACTAGTGCACCGCTGCAGCCGGTCTGGGGGGAGATACTTGGTTAGACGCTGTTTTTGATGGTTTTGGATCCGTAAGGGACGAAGCTATTGACCATTTCCTCTCGTCTCTGCATGAACTGTATGGGAATAGCTATGCCGCTATAAAAATACTAGCCAAATACACCTGCTGAGTACTTGCTGCCTAGCTGACTGGATACTAATAACTTTTCTTTGATTGTACATTTAAGTATTCCTCGTGGACAGTAGAGTAACGAAAGAGGTTTTATTGCAAAAGAATACGACCGCAACTGGCTTCTGCCACATTCGCAGCAAATCAACGCCAGTTTTACCCACAAAATTTACTCAAAGTTAATAAGTAACTTTCGTTTAACTAGACTCACCACATGATTCGCTCACATAGTAAACAGGCGATCCAGGAAGGTGGAAGAACACAACACGCTGGCCTTCTTCAGCTGCTCCTGTCTCAGATCTGGTGCATCGGCAGCAGTAGCACACAGTACTCACCACGTGATCCGCCCACATAGTGAGCAGGCCATCCAGGAAGGTGGACGAAGACAACATGCTGGCCTTGTTTAGCTGCTCCTGCCTCAGATCTGGCTCGGCGTGCATGGGCTGAAGTAGTGCACACACGGCGTCTAATGCAGCGTGCGCGCACGCGGGCGAGCCGCGACGGAGGGCGGCTACAGTTGCAGTGCCGATCCATTCGCGGAAACTGACGAGGACAATAAGACTCGTATTATTAAATTAATTCAATTTGTAGGATGTCTTGTGTCATTACGGAGTATATTGAAAAAGTATATGTTGCCCAATGTGTACAATTTAGGTGGAGAGCAGTTTCTTGAGGGCCGAAAGATTTATTTTGATGGGTCTATAGAGGCATGAGGAACAGGGTGTAAAGTTCACTCATCCTCTTTAGAAAAGGGAGGATCCTCCGACAAGACGGGTGTCGTGTCTGGTGGGCAACTGTCCGATGATTGATGTCGGGACGTTGGATATTTACTCATCACGCGGTAAAGCCTGTTCGCACGGCGTAACGTCAGTGTAATGCGTAGTTCGCAAGTGGCGTTGTAGATGCCGCCACAGGTCGTTGTTATTTCGGGCATTTTCGAACAACAAATCACAATACCTTAGATTCGTTTTGAATTAGCTTTAGAGATATGAATTTTGGTCAAGCTACCAAAATAGTATAGAAATATTTTATTGTCATGATTAACATGAATAAACAAAAGCATCGTTGTCTTTACTTATCGTCCCTGAATGAAAATAGAATTGAAATTTCTTAACACACACGACTCATAATCCCATTACCAGATAAGACAAGTCAAGAAATATGCATTTGTTACGATTGATAGATAAACAAACATGACACACCCCCGATGACTAACAATATAATCCTTTCAAAAACTTGTGATAAGATTATCACCTAATCTTTAGTAACTAAATACACAATCAAAGCATCGTATACAGCACCTCGTAATTTTTGTACCACTTTTGACTAAAACTCCCAGTCAATTGAAACTGCACTAAGGTTGAACTATCCAACTGTCATATTGGTCTTGAGAGCTAAAATAGACATTGTCTTTTTATGACGTGCAAGTGACATTCAACCATTTGATAGCCCAATTCTATAGGCCAATTACCATCACGCTAGCAGCCTTAGAAGCCGAGCAAAAAGAAAAAGTCACAAAGAACGCTAAGCGAAAACGAAGTAAATTAATAAATAAACATAACTTATCATTTGGCTACACAAACACTGCCTTTTTTATTGCATGTGACATAGTGGAATCAAAATTACTTACCCAGGTAACGCAGTAAAAGCAGCGAATCCAACTTTGCTCGCACAAAGTCTCCTCAACGCGTGGAACTGTGCTTCAAGCTCGCGAGGCGTTAAACTGCTGCCAGACGGTGCCGAGCTCACCAGCGCAGTCAATGCGCCCGTGATCAGCTTCTCTTTGTTCTCGGCAAACAATCGCTGCGGTGCAACATTTTAGTGCACTTCGTCTTTTAATGTTATGAGGGATGCGCTAATGTAGCCGGCGAAATTCTAATTTTCTGAAGTTTTTTGCCATTTGCAGCTCAGTGTCAGGTTGATATATATGATTCGCGACCGAAACAAATATGTATCTACAGAATTATAATCATAATAATCCTTACAACTTTTAAAGTAAGAATTGCTCTCAAATGTCACGATTTCATGAAATTTACATTCAAAAAGGTAATTTAAACGTAGAGAGTTGTATTGATGATGATGAAACATACTTATGTTACCCATAAAATAACATCACGCTTGTATTCCCCGACGGGTTAGGCAAAGGTGTACCTTATAGTACACCAACATTTAGCAAACTGGGGAAATGTCGTACATATGTGTTACAGTTCGATTCAAACTTACTGGCTGCTCGGAAGTTAGCTACTCACTGCGCAGAACCCCACCCCTCAACCCGCTGACACATGCAATTATTACTGCGCAGCGACTCGCCTCATGTTCTGAGCCGCCACTAAGTCTGAATCGAACTATTACATCACGAATAATATTTTGATCAACATACTTTCTAATACTGACCGGCTAATTGTAAAAAAGGTAAGAAACTTTGAATTTCGCGGGCTACCCTGGCGCTTTCGCCTTAAGCGCACGATTTGGAAGGCATAGGAGTTAGAGAGAACGCAGACGTCCGTTTTTTCCGCAATATTTACAGTTTGACCGACTTTTTAGAGATGTCATGCATTGAAGTATTGAATTCTCTTCAAGTTTTTGCCTGATTATAAATGGTTGTTTGCGTTTGCCCTTATTTTATGATAAAGAACTTTATATCGTGCAGATTTACATTTAGCGAAGATAGAACAGACACTTCGGTGACTACGGTTAATGATTTCAAAGAAATAAGGTTTTACCCAGTAACTTCGTAATCGCAATATTTTAGAATGTCCCAGTCTGTCAAATAGTAACGCCAATTATCCCAAGAGAGAGTTCTCATGATAATACTCTTCTAATTTAACAAAAACAATATTTATGCAACAAAATGTACAACATTCCAATAGTTAGTGCAACATCGTATAGAAACTGGTATTTACATGGAATGCAGATGAATTTTAACCCTCGACCATGGGGCCTAAGAAGCTACGGAAAAAAGACTTAATAGATTTTGAAGAATTTTTCGGTTCCCTCTACCTAGCTTTATAAAGAGTAGCAATGTAAGGGTGTAAAATAATAAATTGACAGGGGACTTACTAGATCCCACGTAAGAAACAGCCACAACAGGGGGCGGGCCTACAAGGCACACAACGTACATTAATATGTCCCAGGAATTTTACAAAATAAATAAAAAACCAAGCGTGGTATGTAGCTGAGTGTAGCGTGAAATGAGTACTATGTGTAATCAAATAAAATTACGTAAATGTGTACAGTACCCGGGAGTTCAAATTGTGGCGGTATCTACAACGCCACATGTGAACTACGCATCAAAGACCTGACGTCACACAAATCCGGCATCGCGCAATTACAGTTTACCGCGCGATCAAAATATATAAAATTGGGCAGTTGCCCGCCAGACACGACACTCGTCTGGTTGGAGGATCCTCCTCTTTCAATAGAGGATGAGTGAACTTTACACCCAGTTCCTCATACCTCTAAAATATAATGTGTTTTATAAACTCCTGGGTACTGTACACATTTAAGTTCTAGGAAGGTAAAGTAACGCTGTTTTTTTTCTTAAACTCGATGTGATCGAACTTTAGTACAACGAACGCATACGTAAAATAAAATGAGAGTTTCGTATGAATCTTACATACTTACATCATAACTTAACTAGTTTTCCATGCACAGACTTGACTAGCTTTGAATTATTAACAGATGTAATTTCGATTCGATTTTTTACAAGAGTGTGAATCAAGTTGCAAAATTCATACTATTGTTAATAGTCCTACTGAATGAAAATAAGGAATGTTAGGTGAAGTCGAAATAGTTAATATAGACTATAGTATACGACAACGTTCGTGACAGCTCCGGTCATGAAACGTAGAAACGAGATGACCTTCTACTAAATATTCACTGTCCTACTCGCACGTTTCATGACCGCGACTGCCACGAGCTGTGGCGTTAAGTTTAGTACAAAGTATGCATGTATAGTGCAGTTATACAGCTAGTTTTATGAGTGTTGTATGTCTTACGTCTTGGCTGACTGAGTATATGAGGCCGCTGTAACCAACGTTCGAGTTGAATCGCTCTATCACTTCGGCGCGAGACATGCCGACTGGGTTCTGGAATAATCTGCAAGAAAACGAATTTTCTTTATGGTCGGACAAAAACTTTCTAAATACCGAAATAGAACAGTATAATAGACGGAGATAAATATTTAGTAACCTATTCAGCTTAACTATTCCTTAAGAGTCTGTAACAAAAAGTGTACAAAAAGCTCTGTAACAAATCAACACGTGTTTCCACCTCTCAACGAGGCATCCTCAGGATGACGATTGACATGTCGCGAACCCGAACACGACGTGTTGCCACGCCGAGCGCTGCACGCAGAGTTACTCTGCGTCCAGTCAATCGCCATCCTGAGGATGCATCGCTGAGAGGTGAAACACGTGTCGATTTCTTACAGGGTTTTTTTATGACTCTTTAGGAATAGTTAAGCAGAATAGGTTATCTCTAGTGTATTTTACAGTGGATTTCCGCCAAGTCACGCCTAAATCAATTAACAAGCAATAGAACAGCTTAAGTTTCCACATGTAAATGTCGATTTCGATATGTTTTTGTTACCTAGAGGAATAATTTCTGATTACCCTGACAAAAAATGAATTTAGACGGAAGTTCTCATATTTCAAGATTATTTTGGGTAAATAACATTAGCCAGTCAGTACGGTAGCAGAGCTGGCTGCCAATTTTAAAGCACTCTTTGAAAATGCAATCGTAATCGTCAGAAAAAAGACGTCGCGCTAACCTAGACCTTGCACCGTCCAGCATAGAGGCTAGAGTTGATTGATTCATACCTGAGGTGATTGGACTCCGTCTCCTCGTCCACAGGTTGATGGAGAGGCCCCAGTCGGTACCCTCGCGGTGTGGGGACTGACCGAACGTGTACGTCACGCTGACCTGCGGATCTTACTCCGTCCAGCAAAGAGGCTAGTAACGCGTCCCTGTAGAAAAGAGTGAAGATTGAACGAAAACAATCACCAGCGCTGTGCCTCTGTCTCGCATAGTGTAACAGCATAATACTGAGCAATGGCCATTTTGCGTGGAGCGACGAATATTTTATTCTTTTTAGGGTTCCGTACCTCAAAAGGAAAAACCGAAACCCTTATAGAGTCACTCATTATCTGTCTGGCTGGCTGTCACAACCAATTTTCTCCGAATCCACAGGACCAATTTGTATTAATTATTATTATATTTTATTGTTTATTATATATTTATTACTTTTATTTCTCTGTGGGATCTATTTCATGTCCGTAGCTGTGTCCGTGGCATCACAGTGGGCCCTATCAGAATACCAGCGCTGCGGTATTTGTTTACTTTTGCTCAAATATCGCAGCATTATGCTGAGATAGGAGCCTTTTTGGCCTCGCACAGGTTCTCTTTGCCCTTTGTTTTTTTTTAATTTTTATTACTTTTTTGTTATTTTTACATAATTTGTTAGTTTTAACGTTTGTTTTTATTGTTTATTGTTTTATTTCCTGTGCGTGTCCCAAATAAAATATTTTTCTTTCTTTCTTTCAATTAAGTTGAAATTCGGTAGACATATGTATTTCTGTGACCCAAACACGGACAAAAATAATTGAATTTTGAATAAGGGGGTCACTTTTCGGAAGAAAATTTAAAAAAAAAGTTGTGCACACTGGACCGTATGACATATCAATGAAAGGGCTTGTTGTGAGGAGAACAAATATATATTTTTTATAATTTTAAAATAAGTACTACTGCACTTTAATTATACTTTAGTATGTTATGAAAGTCCTGTTAGCAGTCATACCTTTCTCCAGCTAAATACGTGCGTGTTTGTCCATTGAGGTATTCGATAGAGAACTTTTGAGGAGTTTCTGTGTCTCTCACTAATGCAAAGACATCGCTTAATGGACGTAGGCATACCACCTGGAAACAATATTATACACGTAAGCCCACCACGTACTCACGGGCGATTTTTTATAGCACACTGGATTTTCAACGCACTGCTTAGAGCCGAGGGTTGAAAATCTAAGTGTGTTTTTTGACGTGCTGGGATGCACTCTGTTGGATTCTTAATGGTTGGCTCAACAACGGGAGTTGAAAATCCAGTGCGCGATCAAAAATCGCCCGTGCGTACCTGCGCTAAAGAGCAGTTTCTCTTTTGGATAACAATGAATGACGTCACACGAAAAAGTTTAAAACTGTTGTATTGGTTTCCGGATTATTCGGACCACAACGATGGACTAAGCGGTCATCAAAGTTTGATGACCGCTTAGTCCATCGTTGTGGTCCGAATAATCCGGAAACCAATAGATTATCATCGAACACGCTTTAGCGCGTTTCTGTGCACTTTAAGGTCATGAAAATAAGGTTATATTACTCAATGTCACACAAAAACTGAGTTCTGCTTTGGTTTATACTGAGCCTAAATACCCGGTTTCTGAATTCAGAATTTGGAGTTGAGAACTAGTCACTCCTTACTTTATATTTGCATAACTTAAGGCTATTCCTTCCTTTCTTCCACGAAATTCAAATTTTCTTGTCTAAAAACGTAATAAATTTTGTATTTCGCGGGTTATCAAAGCGGCTGAATAAAGTAGAGTTTGCCAAGTTCTCAACTTTGAATTCTCAAATCAGAAACCAGCAGTAAGAAATTGACATCAGGAACAAGATCACATAATGCTTTAGCTGAATATACTTACCGAGTAAGTCTGTGGATCTCTCTCCAGTATGCAGGTGTCGGAGAGGCAGAGAGTACGTCTCATCGGCTCCATGTGACGTGCTGGGTTCACTTTATGTACTATAAACTCGCTTAGTGAGGTCTGGTGTTGATCTCCACTGTGGAGGAAAATATACTTTTATTGCTTTCGTTTATCTTTGCTCTGCTAAGTAAAGTGATTCTTACGAATATGAACCTTATTCTAATACACATAATGTTCACATTCATATAACTAAATGTAGAAAGGGTAGAATTTGAACATTAATCTTATTGTAATAAAGTTCATATTCTTATGAGACGCTTACTTTGCAAAGTAAAGTAAAAGACAGCCTATGGCCCAGCGCACACCGCAGGCGGCGCAGCGCAGCGCATTCGTTACTGCCAAAAAAATACCGACCTTGCCTCCGTTAAAATAAAGATGAAAATGAATAAATTCGAGAGCGTGTATAAGCGGGAAGAGGCGCGTGACTCAGGTTATTTATTCTCAACTTTATTTTAAGGCGTCCAACGTCTATATTTGTTTTGGCAGTGACAAATGCGCTGCACTGCGCCTCCAGCGGTGTGCGCTGGGCCTATGAAACTCGCCCTTTGCTTGTACATTATAAGAAGTCGTAGTATTAGTAGTTATAACTAGTTGTAGGGAAATAGTTTATTTAAAGGCCCTAGACTTGCTAGACTTTGACGGAATGCTCCTAAATGCGTTTTTACTCTTGATTTAGATTAGGAATTAATAACTTAGATAATTATTAACATGAGGAGCATGCTGCGGAGCATGAGGTCCTGGGTTCGATTTCCAGGTCGGGCAGAGTGTTATTGGGTTGTTCCATTTTTAGGAATTTCTCAGTAGCAGCCCGGAGTCTGGATTTGTGGCCGGTTGATGGCAATAGGCTCGCACCCTATTATATGGGACTAACATAACTGGCGAAATATGGGTGTGCTATATGTGCCTCTGCCTAACCCTTCCAGCAAAACAGGCGTGATGTTATGTTATATACCTTTCAATATTTATTTTTCCTGATACACATGAAGCAGAAAATATTATTGATTGATGGTTAATGCGCTGATTCGAGTCAATTAATAAACAACGTGCTGGTATGACGAAGTCTAAAGCTAGATCGATTTCCGTTGCATTTTATCATGAAACCTTCACGCCCGTAATTCAAAAAGAGATCAGCAGAGGTATCTAAACCTAAAGCCGTATTATTATCAAAGAACTAGGTGAACCGACAGACGTTGTCCTGTCCAAGCTTCATTAATTCATTTTTTTAAATCCATAGAGAAGCACTTTCACTTTTTCTATTTTCCGGCCAATTTTTCTTTCCCTAACAACCTTATTCAGACTATTAAGAATATAAAAAAAAAAAAAAACCAAATCGGTCCTGCCGAATTGAATGGCTAGACCGATTTGGCAATTTTTTTTTTCAATCAAAGAACAGCATTAAATTTTTTACCAGACTGCGACTAAGAAAAAGGAGTGTTATTATTTTGACCGGAATATATGTGGTATGAATTTTCATCTGTTCCCTCATAACTTCTAAACTACTAAACATAATTTTCTATGTAAGAAGGTCGTGGCTTGGCTGACAGTCCAGGGTGCGACGACTGTACTTTTAAAGTACATTGGTAGTGGTTTTTTACCGACAGCAAAGACAGGGTTATTTAAATTTGTATACAATCATATATAGACACGATAGATGAACTAATCGTACAGAATTTGATACATGTAACGAGTGTATAGCGTTAGATAGATAAATGAGTTCATATCCGGGTCGTCTGAATGAGTCGGACATTCAAATGTTAGAATAATATGCGTGAATGAAATGTACCAATTAGGCGTGAAGCTAATTTATAGGGGCAATGACATTCTTGTTTGCCTAAAAGTAGGTACTTTTATACAATCAAAGATTACATTATGAAGTAAACTTGTCTGCTGTTACTATAATGTAGCTAGTTTTTAATTTTATTGTGTCTGGGTCGGACGCAATGCTACGACGGATGCCTAGAGACCTACGAGCTCATTTAGAGTCGAAATCTCCCGCGAACAAACCTTTTCATATATTTGAAGTTCAATTCATTCAAGAGTGATAGCAGAGAGAGGTTTAAAAAATATCTAACATTATTCAAGGTTAAAAAGCAACTATTTTAGCAAAACATTTCCTAAATCTTACCTATACTTTCCAAATCTCTGGTCATGATAATCATCCAACGTTATCATAGTTGACAGGACCTTGATACTAATGCTCAGCGTCAAGCTTGCCATCTCCAGCATCTTATTGATGATAATCTGATGGTCCATGGCATTTGAGAACAGGTGGAGTCGGCTGTATCCTCCTACAGCAAGTACGAAGCCTCCAGGTACGTCTCGAACGGGGAGTATTCCTTGCATATCACAGTATGGATAGCTTGCTAGTAGTGTGTGGGTAGAAGGGTCCAGTTGGTCTAGTGCACATGGACCAACTTCTAAGACTACAGGCAGGCGAGTACCGCTCCAATGGTGTTTGTAGGCTTGGTATCTCTGTAAAGAAGTAAATGTTTTTAATAGGTGGACGAAAGAAAATTTTGTTATTTACTTAAGTACTTTCAAACAGTTGCTGTGAAGTTTCATTCTTTAGACAAAGCACTTCTATGAGCATTTACAAAATTTATAAACATTTTTAATAAGCACGCCATGGGTTTCCTTTCTAACACGCTTTTATTAGTCTGATCTGTATCTATCTATCTATGTAACGGAATGTCCAGTATATAGCACTTGCTGTCGAGGGCCTGATGATGGAGCCATGATGCGGTTAGTGGAACTCTTCAGTGGCTATCAGTAAACCCTTCTAGTTTCAGGTCATATGATTCACTTTCATCAGTCTAATATATTGCACTTGGTGTTGAAGGTCTAACGATGGAGCCAGGTGGTGGGTAGTGGATTTCTTTAGTGGCTACTAGTAAACCGGTCAAGTCATAACTTCGTTAACTTTAGACTTATTAACTAAATCAAGAATATACTAGACTAAAAAGTCAAAAACCTAGTTTGGAAAAACTAAAAACGCGATTTTTTTATTAAAAGTACACACAGTTAAAAAGTGCTTTACGCTTTTCAATTTAATCATTGGATACAAAATGATGACAAGCTGCATTGCGACTTATATTGCAATTACAAGTCAATTTAATTATTAAAAAAAAAAAAACTAATTTAAATGTGTGTTTTTTAGTTATTTTTTAACTGCAATGTATCAAACAGATTACATAAAAATAGGAAAGCCTTTCATGAGATTATGGTACTTTACCATATAAAATCCTGAACATTTCAAATTTTTTGGCTTGCATTGACACTATAACAGAAATACTTACATAAACATCTTTAGGCTTCTCAGCAAATGCATGCCTGTACTTGAAAGCCTCAGTCAGAATTAAACATTTGTGTTCGGAAGAAAACTTCATTGAATCCACTTTTTTATCCTTCTTCATAACAAGCGTGAAGTCATGGTTGGCTGCTGAATTTGAATGTTTTGAGGAGGCAATGGTGACTACATCTGCGTATAGCCATTTGTTCGTCACTTCCAGACGGTCCGGGTTGTAGGTAGTGATCCCATGGGTGCCAATTGAGAACACCCGCTTGTACTTGCCCTTCCATGAATGCTTGGTGACAAGGAATGATGCCACATCCTGGTTGTCTTTTAACGGCATCATCTTAACATCGCCTGATGAATTAAAGATAAATTGATTAATGCAACAAAAAGACTTCATGGCAAATGACGCGGTTTTTGAAAGTAGCAAACATTTTAACTACTGTGTACAAAAGATTGTTTTTTTTTTATGATTACATAACTATTTTTAATTAAAAAAAGAATTGCCTAATTTACGAAGTAAAAGTTAAATAAACAATACAAAAACTGTAATGTTTATTTAACTTTCTGCAGTTATATGTGTGATGTAATTTTTTCCTTTCACTATCATAATTTGGTAAATCATTCTTAATTACCAAGTTATTTAATTGAGTCAGAATGCAACTGATAATCAAGTTATATTTGTGTTTTAAACTAAATGTAGATCTAACACATTAACTAACCATTACAGCAGTAACAGATTTAAGAAATTGGGAGATCCTAAAATACTCAGTTATTATTCAAATATAGTTATTTAAAAAAAATTGGTTATGTGGTAGTTAGCTACCATATTACCAATTTTTTTTAAATAACTATAGTTAGTAGCTAGTAGTTATAGTTGTTTAAATAAATAAATAGTATGTGCATGGTTAAGGTAAGGAGCAGGGAAGCCCCCTAAATAAAATAGAGCAATTATTATGAAGGTATTTAAAAATATTACAATCCAGTATTATATATAGTATCATCAAGTATTATAGTAGGCAAGTAACAATTTTAATATATTTGTAAACAGTATCCTAACCAAAGTAAAACAAAAGATGCGTAAATAATAACATAAATATATTTTAAATTAAAAGAAAAAGTGGTCTTGGATATTTACTATAAATTCATCCTTGTTGAGAATATGCTATGCATTTCATGTTGAAAGTCAACTGTTATCAGATTCTATTAAAACTTTTTTATTATAGTTATCATAGAAGTTTGGGGGCAGACTCCTTATCAATGATTTGTACAATACAAAGCAACATTGATACAATCACAGCTATGTTTTAACACATACATTTTGTAAAATAAATGTTTTCAATAAAAAAAAATGACAATGATTAGATCACCACAACCGGCAATACATTGTACGAATTATGAACAAGTGGGTTACAATAACAAACCCGTTTATCAAATAATCTGGACAGCACCAACTAGTGGTGTCTCCAAATGACGTCAAGAGAAACAATTAATAATCTTTTGCAACATAAACCTTCCTAACGAAACCTGAACAGAATTTAATGAGAACAATCCACCCCTTTGTAAATAGATCGGGAGACCATTGATATCGAATACGTGTAAACAAGGAACAGTGCGACACATTTTTATCCGGGAACCGGCAACAGGAGCATCAAGCAAATACTCACAAACTATATGTGGATAAACAAGCTTCAATACTCTCAGCTGGTATCCGATAAGAGCCACATATTATACAAATAAACGTAAAAAATGTGAACAAGAGCTCGAGAAAGGACCGACCAATCGTTCGACAAATTGACAATTTCAGCAGTGTTGCCACGTACAAAATAAATAATGGGTTGACGTCAGATTTTCAAAACAAAAAACAAAAAGTCATTCAACAGTTTTCTTCTAGATTAGGAATAATTGCGACGTTTTATAAACTAATAGTTTCTATTGATGATATGTAAATTTTTCAGCAAGAAAAAAAAAGGTAGGCAGTTTTGGGGACTGCCGGTAGAAGTGAAAGTGAAAATTTAAAACTGATATAAGCACCATCTATATTCTATATTACAGCACTACGCGAATCGCTCAACGCGCCTCACTTCTAAACACAGTGTCGGTCAATGATATTCTAATAAAACATTTACTAAATAAAACATCATTGGTGTCGGGGTGTATTCATTGCTATTCATTAACATCATCATGAATCTGATTATTCAGAAGTGGTGTTGCGCTGACCCTTTTAGTATACTAAATATCCTCACCGACCGCGCCGACCTCACATAAATTGGGATACGAGCAAGAGAAAATGATGATGATAATCAGAACGCAACATTTCTCTGGAATGCAACTATAAGAGTGTCAAACGAAGTCAAACGTCACTATGACAACTAACCCCGTTCAAAAACAAGAAATAAAAGAAAGGTTTAAAAAAAATCAATTTAAAATTGAAAAAATACAACCTCTTAAAGCCACATTAACAATGCAAAATAATTGAATTTAAAATACAGTTTAGTAAATGAATTCACACCATCAAACGTACCATAATTCGTAATAATTTTTTTATTTTTGCTACTTTAGTTGTCAACGTTGTAGGATTTTGAACGCACCTTCTGTCTTTATAGTTTTTACCGCATGCAGTGCTACGTGCCGATTTTTCACAAAATAAGTAACCTTATTGCCTTTTTTTACCTTTTTCTACTTTAAGCACTCGGCCCCACCCAGTACCACATTATGGTGTTAGACTTAGACTTATTCCGTGCCGATAAAGACGGCGGCAACCCAGACAAGATCCGCGAAAACCAACGCAAGAGGTTCAAAGATGTAGCCCTCGTCGACACCGTGGTGGAGCAGGATACCCTCTGGAGGAGATTGCGCCACGAAGCCGACAATTACAACAAGCTGAAGAATGTGTGCAGCAAAGAGATCGGTCTCAAGATGAAGAGCAAGGAGCCGGCTGGGCCGGAAGACCAGCCAGTACCATCAGAAGTAGCGGGGAAGCTGGTTGACCTGACCGGAGATGACTTGAAGCCCCTCACTGTTAACCAGATCAAAAAGGTAAGAGAAAGATTTTATTAATTTTATACTAAGCTCATACTTTGGTTCATATTTGTTAAATGTTTTCCATATGGTCATTTTATTCTTTATATTTAAAATCCCATCCTTTTAAGTAACTCCAAAATAGAATAGGTACAGTTTCATTCATAAACTTAGAACAGTGTCACATCAATAACAATGTTGATAGCATTAAGTATCAAAACTAAAACAAATAACTAAATTTAAATGAAATAAAAGCGAATGAGAGTAGTAGTATGCAATGTGATAGTTAATATTACTTGAAATTTGTATAATGAAAGCTATGCATGTGCTTGTACTGCATTGGCATGATGTAATATTATCAAAGTATGTGTGACTCACTCAAATCAATAACAATGTACAGTTTTACAGAGTTGCAGAGAATTGTTTACTACTTTATTTAAAAAGGAATGAATGTAACAAGATAAAATTTCTATGAAGAAGAGAAGACACCAATATTTTCTTTTCAGCTTTCGTTATAATCAGAAGCCAAAATTATACTCCTGAAAAAAAATATCTTGCTGAAAATTAAATAAAAGTAGGTAATACTTTTTTCTCTGCACCAAAATCAGATTAATAATTGCGTTTAAAATATAACATTTATATTATTATAAGCAAAATCAAAATCAAAATATTTTATTTCACATAAACCTACATGGGCACTTATGAAACGTCAGAATCTAGGTGCACGGTTCCAATTGGTTGTTTCCTATGGAGAAGAGCCGCCAAGAAACTCCAAGCCTAAAGTCAAGTGGCATGCTGCAGGGCCAAGGCCTGTGTTCCTTTCACTTATGTTTTTGGTGTCTGTGGCCCAATCTGAAAAAAATATTGTCAACTAGCCGTGTGCCTGATTTGATTTCCCATCAGCAATATTGACAAACTTTCTCACTCTTTTAGGGGTAGAATTTCCAAAAATCCTTCCATAATGCTCACTTTCGTTATGTAAGGCACTCTTGTGTGAAATTTCATGCTTCTAGACCCAGTGGTTGAGGCTAAGAGTTGTCTGTCAGTCAATTAATGAATTTAATATTTTAAGTAGGTAGAATTGTCCGAAGGAGCATTCCGTTTCGGTTTGTTTCGGCCAAAAAATCTGGATTCGGATACAGTTTAGGTTCCGGCGAAAAAGTGGCTGAACCTTTGGCCCGAGTGATACCGTCGCTCTTAAGCTGTCGGTTTTGATAGAATAGGAATGACCGACAGATAAAATAAGTGTTTACTTATAAATTTAAATCATTAAGGTTCTAAGACTCCATGCTGCTTTTAGTATCAGCGAGAAGGGATTTAGTATCAGCAAATGCATCTCTGCATTCTCTAAAATTATGCAGTGTTTAGAGCTCAGTTATTTTTCAGAAGCTCAATACAGTGAATATTGAGCTTCTGAAAAATTACTAATGCACTAATCGAAAATACTAACAGTAACATTAAGTACCTTATTTTAAGTTAAGGCTGATCATAACTTTGAAGTTTTGACAGTTTTTATACAAAATCATCTTTTTCTTTGGATAAAAGATATCTTTTAATTGCATAATCCGCTCTTAATCAAATGATTTGTTACGCATTCAAAAAACGATGGAAAATAATCAGAAAATAATGACAATTTAACTTTTACTTAACTTCATAACTTTCAGCCGAACGAAACTAGAAGAGGAGGCGAATATCCGCTAACGATTTCGGTTTCGGCTGAAACGATCGTGTATCGGTCGGACACAAATCGTCAACTTCAAGAAATGTTGAAATTTTGTAATATTTTTCAGGTCAGAGTATTAATAGATGAAGCCATAACCAAGAATGACCAGGCTCTCTTAGTAGCGGAGAAGACCCGTTCAAATGCTCTCCGAGAAGTAGGCAACCACCTCCATGAGTCCGTTCCAGTGGATGATGATGAGGACCACAACAAGGTGGAGAGGACACACGGAGACTGTGCCTATAGGACTAAGTACTCTCATGTGGATCTCATTTGTATGATTGACGGTGAGTTTATTTAGGTAACTGACTGGTGAAAGGTTGGCTATGTTATTCATTGACGATCCTTTATCTTAAGAAAGATCTTTGATCCATTTTGTTCATTAGTTCCTTTACTGGCCTATATTTTTTGGCCTGCTTTTCCTCTCTCTTAAGCAAAGGCTTGCCTCCACTCCTTCCATTTTTTTCGGAACCTATCCAGTTCGTCCCGCCATGTCCTACATGGTCTGCCTCTCAGGGCACCAGCTCTGTGTTAAGAGCCCACAGTTTATCCGGCATACGGCATTATTAGTGTTGGGCAAGCTTTTGAGCCACGTCAGCTAAATTTGTTTTGGAGCGCAGTATTGTATTTAAAACACGATCTGTTAATTTAACCCTAGGTGCCCAATCTTACGTTGACATATGAAGCTGGCTTTGACCTTTCCAAGGAGGAAAGTACAAAATATATAAATACAATGCAGTTTATAATATTATTGATGAGGGATTCCCATTGCATCATAGAAATTATTATTAGGTCAGCTTGTTATCATCTATTATACAATGTAACAGCAAATCAATTTTCACGCCTCCTACTTAAGACCTAGGCTAAATATTTTTTGATATTCAGATGGCTCATGACCTAAAGAGGTGCCATTAAGAATATGAATTAAAAACCTCGACTAATTAAAAAGTTGTGCTAATAAATCCGCGGAATTTCGCGGGAATTCTGGTTTCATACAACCCAACAAAATGTAAAATAGAAAACTAAGTATTGTTTCAAGCACACTTGTATAAATATTCTCAAGAAGTACTTATGTAAGCTCATGTGTCATGAAGTGTTATGTTAACATGCCTACAGAGTGCAGACTGGATTGTACAGTCACGAGCATAAATACCTTACAGTTCCGCAACATTCAAAAGTGATTTTTCTCCTAAAGTATTGATAAAAATGTTGTGGTTGTGGTGTTACGAACATAGTAACCATACTATTATGAAATAGGTCTTTTCTTCAAGTTGCAACCGCTATTTCACGAGAAAATCGCTTGTAAATATTGCGGAAGTGTAAAGTAAGTATTTATGTTTGTGACTGTACTTGGTCAGGATTTCCTCAAGTTTTCAATGAATTATCTTATCATACCCATTGAGTTAAAACTTAGTGATGATGAAATTATCTATAACTATTACCCTAGACCTAGACAAACAAAGCAATTTTATTTGCAATTTAATAAATCTTTAGATCGAGTCTTTCAACACTAAAAATTTGACACACAAATGTATTTTGTCATAAAAGTTTTATTAAAAATGAAAATCCCACTAAAAATTTTAAACTAAATAATATGTAATTTCATAAAAAATAATAACGCTCGTGGGAAAATAATAACGCTAGCCAAGGCCGGCCCGTGGATGGGTGACCATCCATTTCATATTGAGATCCCTCCATCCCTCGGAAAGCACGTCATTTGTAGACCTTCGTTACGGGTAGTGAGGAGCCACAAAATAATAACGTCTCACTAGTTTCATGATTTTTTGAGACGACCACCCCCTCCCGCTCGGCCCCCCAGCCGTCTTTGTCACAGGTGGTCATATTCGTGTGACCTGACCTGACCTACCCTTGTCACACATTTTGCAGTAAGTAAACAAAAAGTTTTTAGTTCGACTTATGTTTAAAGTACTGCACTTTTGATTTTTGGAGTAGTTTGTACTTTCGATTTAAAGATGCGACGTCAAGAAGCTTATGAATCGTCGCCGCCTGTCACTCACTTTGTTGGACCTCTCCCTCCTCCTTAACTTGTCATGCAAATGTAAACACTACAAAATTTATTGTTTCCTATTTAGGTATGGACGGCGACCGAGGTACTGCGGTGGCTGGTGGACGCGGCTACTACCTGAAGGGAGCCGCAGTTTTCCTAGAGCAGGCGCTTATACAACTGTCTCTCAGGATACTGCTGAAAAAAGGCTATACTCCGCTTTATACTCCATTCTTTATGAGGAAAGAGGTTTGTGTTTCTCGCGATCGGTACTAACTACATATTATTATGTATTTTTTTTGTTTTAAAATGGCTAGAGAAACTTCACTGGTGTTATGATGGGTATAAAAGGGCAAATTAAATTCGCTAGCGAAACTCCGCAAACGTGATCGATATCAATATCTAAACATGATTTACTTTAAAAAAATACAGATTTATTGACTATGACGTCTCCGAGGTTTCGATAGCTAATATTTGAGCATCGTTGTGTGCGACAAATCGTCTCCTCGCGATGGTCGCCAACGAGTCGCCTATCGACGACGGTCGAAAAACTCTTCTAATTTAGGTAAACGAATTTCTACTGTACTAAGGTACTTACGAAAACCAAAGCAAGTCCATGGTTCCAAAACATAATATCAAGTAGATAACTCTCGAAAAATTCAATAATTAAACAAACTTCAATTTCTCTGCTCTCTTAAAAAAAATCTTACAGTGAATACTCAAGTGAATTGAGCTGTCATGAATTGGCTGAAACCTCTTCTGATCCTTTATAACTTGCAGGTTATGCAAGAAGTGGCGCAACTAGCTCAATTCGACGAGGAGCTATACAAAGTGGTTGGCAAAGGGTCCGAAAACAAGGGCGACGCCGCCGTCGAGGAAAAGTATCTCATCGCCACCTCTGAGCAGCCTATAGCTGCGTACCACAGG
This sequence comes from Eupsilia transversa, assembly GCA_914767815.1. NCBI lineage: Eukaryota > Metazoa > Arthropoda > Insecta > Lepidoptera > Noctuidae > Eupsilia > Eupsilia transversa. The sequence continues at coordinate 3,695,720 of OU611889.1, forward strand.
GACGAGTGGCTGCCTGAGGCTTCATTACCTATTAGGTGAGGAAAATGGTTTTACAACAATGGATTGACTAAAAGGTTGAAAAAAAAACCTGACTGCACTTTTTAATATTTTTTTCAATTTTATATCCATGTTCTTGTAGTAATTTCCCAAGGATGTGAGGAAAGCCGTCGACTATATCTAGTTAATTATAAACTGTTTGCAGGTATGCAGGTCTCTCGACATGTTTCCGTCAAGAAGTAGGTTCCCATGGGCGTGATACTCGCGGTATCTTCAGGGTGCATCAATTTGAAAAGGTGAGTTAAATCACTTTACTTTGATATTTGTGTACCTGTATGTACAGTATTTTACTTTCTACTTATTTACTTAATAGAAATAGACAAATAGAATATTAAATTAGAATACATTGTATCATTTATTTACTTAAAATGTAGGAAAGTATAATTACAGATATGATGTAATTAGTATGAATACTCTCCATACATTTTACGATAGAATTTATATGATATAGAATTGAATTATTTATATTTTTAAATGTTTTTTATATAATTATTTAAGAAATATTTAAAAATGTAAACTATATGTTCAAAAATGAAATAAAGGATATTACTCTATTGCTTGGACCCTGTTCCCGATACCGGTGGGCTACTATTTTTTATATTTTTAAATGTTTTTATATTCTAATACCTATTTATTTGATTTTACGTGGCCTCATTAGTGAGCTGTTCTAAATTCCACACCCCAAGTTCGCCATTCAAGGACTTTTTATATCTAATAATTTCAATGGTTTTTTTTGTGTCTTTTTTTGATTAATTGGGGTTTTTATCCAAATGGATACGCCCAACCCCATCATGATACATCATTATACAAACTACTACGATACAATGCTTTAAATGAAAAATTTGATTGCCTGGCTTTACGAATCATTCGTATTGCGAGGATATTGACTTTGCAAAGCGCTAATACTTTTCGCGAATTATCCTGAATTAAATCCTTTTCTCAGGTGGAACAATTCGTCTTAACCTCCCCACATGACAACGCCTCATGGGAGATGATGGACGAGATGATCACCAACGCGGAAGACTTCTACAAGCTGCTGGGCATCCCGTACCGCGTCGTGAACATCGTGTCAGGGGCCCTCAACCATGCGGCCTCCAAGAAACTTGACTTGGAGGCCTGGTTCCCCGGCTCGGGGGCCTTCCGAGAGCTCGTGTCCTGCAGCAACTGTTTGGAGTACCAGGCTAGGAGGCTGCTCGTCAGGTAAAATAAAATAGATATAAGTATTATTCTTTGCTTTTGATAAATGAATTCCTTGTCGAATTAAAATTCAAGCTAAAATATTGCTATTACTTTACCATCCATGATCGGCTCAATGAGCTATTTCTTTAAATTTCTATGAAATTATGGATTGTTTTAACTTTACATTATCGCCTAAAAAGTTAGCGGAAATAAAAAACGATACTCAAATATTTTGACAATTTCTTCCAGATACGGGCAAACTAAGAAGATGAACGCAGCGACAGAGTACGTGCACATGTTGAACGCCACCATGTGCGCTACAACTCGCGTCATCTGTGCCGTGCTTGAGGTCAACCAGACTGAAGAGGGCATCAAGGTAATTACACGGATATCACTAGCTTACATTAGCGTATTGAACAGGGCTTCAAAATGACGTGAGCGATAACTTTCACTTAACTCTTCAGCGCGTAAAACAGCAGTTTGCAACGGTGTTCGACTCTTAAAAAAACCAAAATGCACTTTATAACTAGTATACTAAGCACGTTATTTCTATAACGCAGATCCCAGAAGCCTTAAAACAATGGATGCCTGAACAGTACCAGGAGTTGATCCCCTTCGTGAAGCCAGCACCCATCGACCTGGAAGCAGCCGCCGCCGCTAAGAAGGGCAAGAATAAAGAAGGAAAGAAGTAACTTTGCTAGCAAACATAATTGTTCATTCCCGCACATGAAGCATTTTATTTATTTGTTACGCTAAGCTTAAAATTATTATAATTTAAATAAATGGCCGACTACTACTAAAAGCCTGTTTATTTTTTATTTAACCTTGATCTCAAATGTAACCTTGTAATTTGGGTGAGCTTTGCTAGAGGTAGGTAGGTATTTTTTGGTTTGTCCTTGAACATTTTGTGTTTGACCTAGACCTAATTGTTACTTAGAAAAAAATACCTTTCGCGTGGTTTTTTCATTTTGAATAATGGCACAATCCCACCGGCCGCGAAATAATGATTTAGGAATTTTATTCTAAAAACGCATTTTGTGGTATACAAAAACAATTCTGTCAAAAAAACTTGTAAATATACAAGATGCAGTGTGGCCACATAAAAAATAACTCACCCTACGTTTGTTCAAAAACCGTATAATAGGGGAAGTATACAACTCAAGAAATTGATAACGATTTTGAGCATACCTGTTTTCATAATCCTGAAACGTTATCAATTTATCGCTCTTTATATAACGCATGCGGTGCTATGTACAGTGCATTTCATAAAAATCTTCACACAATAAACACGCGTCCGTAAAACCACATCATGGTGTTAGACTTAGACTTATTCCGTGCCGACAAAGACGCCGGCAACCCAGACAAGATCCGCGAAAACCAACGCAAGAGGTTCAAAGATGTAGCCCTCGTCGACACCGTGGTGGAGCAGGATACCCTCTGGAGGAGATTGCGCCACGAAGCCGACAATTACAACAAGCTGAAGAATGTGTGCAGCAAAGAGATCGGTCTCAAGATGAAGAGCAAGAAGCCGGCTGGGCCGGAAGACCAGCCAGTACCATCAGAAGTAGCGGAGAAGCTGGTTGACCTGACCGGAGAAGACTTGAAGCCTCTCACTGTTAACCAGATCAAGAAGGTAATCAAATATTTCCACCTCGCAGCTCTTTAGGTCATGAGCATAAGCAAAAAATATTTGGCCTAGGTCTTAAGGCGTGAAAATTGCACGTTATAAACTTGCACGTGGCACAAATACTTCTTTAGGTAAAAAAGTAAAGATCGTAGGTACTTACCTAATGATTAATTTTTCAAAAACTACTCTTTAAAGGGGTGGATGGGGTGTAGAAGTTCGAAGGGGAAAGTAGAAATCCGCGCAGACAAAGTCGCTGGCGAAGTCCTAGTAGCTTATAAACATAAACAGGGTTATTGGTTATAAATAATCCGTTAAAGGGACGAAAATTGTTGACATTTGCATAGGAGGCAAAAGGGGTCATTTGGTAGTAAATGACCTCTCCTACGTCCCCATAACGGATTGCCAACATAAAACCAATAACCCTTTATAAATAGACAATGTCAAATCAATAACAATGTTAAGTGGATTACAATACTTCTACATAATACATAAAAGTGTCCACTTCCGACACTTGATTACACACTTTGTCACTCAATACCAACTTTGATAATGTTGGATCACCCAATCACAGTACAAACGTTTAGTTTTTATTACCTACTAGCTCCTACCTGCGGGTTCGCCCGCGTGGACCCTAATTCTTTTTCTAAAAAAAGGGATAAAGGATACAAAGGTCTAAAAACTTAGTTAAGAACATTTTCGAAATGTCTTATTTAAAAACAGATAACTGAAAATCTCTGTTTCTATGGAAAATTTTAAATTGGTCTAATTTGTCTGGAACACTATTTTTCGAAAATGTTCTTAACTAAGTTTTTAGAACTTTGTATCCTGCATATGCGTATGTAGTTTCATTAAAATCGGTTCAGTCATTTCGAAAAATAAGGGCTTGAAAGTTTGTATGAAATGCCGTACGACGTAAACCCTCTTAAGATACTCCTTATAACATTAAATATCTGCCAGTGAAAGTCCCGTCACAATCGGTCCAGCCGTTTCGGAGATTGGCAGGAACAAACAGACAGACGGACAAAGTTTATTTTTATTTTTTTATACTTAGGTGTCATACTTTCTAGTAAAAAGGTATTATTTTGATATTACAAACAGACACTTCAATTTTATATGCAATGCAAATTGTACATGTTAGTGTGGAACCCAAATTATGCAACTCGCTCTTGTCCATTTTTTTATTGTTTTAGAAAACTTGCTGTGTTTTTTTCAGGTCAGTGTATTATTAGATGCAGCTTTGACGAAGAACGATCAGGCACTAATAGCAGCGGAGAATGCCCGTTTAAATGCTCTCCGAGAAGTAGGCAACCACCTCCATGAGTCCGTTCCAGTGGATGATGATGAGGACCACAATAAGGTGGAGAGGACACACGGAGACTGTGCATATAGGACTAAGTACTCTCATGTGGACCTCATTTGTATGATTGACGGTGAGTTAATGTAAATTCAGGGAAACAAGCAAATTGACTACCAACGTAAATTAACCGTTAAACGGCTGCCGGCGGCAACAGCTATGCGGAAAATCTACCGTAATTTGGTTCAATTAGGTACTAAAAAGCACCTTTTTGTTTTGAAAAATTGATTTGAAAAGTAAATCGAGAACAACTATTTTGTGGAAGTATCTCTGGTTTGTTTTAGCTCCTTAATTTTAGAAACTAAAACAAACCAAGTTTTACCAAGGTTATTGATATTGTTCTTGGTACTTACTGGTAAATTCTTTTTGCTATAGGCCCCGCGCTGGCTTAATCCGGCACTGCTGGGACCTGGATACGGACATAGCCTATTTTCTCCGCATTTTTTAAGAAGAAAATACACGCAGATATAGTTGCGAGCAACGTCTAGGTCCTAATATAATATCTAATCACTAATGTATCATTAGGTATGGATGGCGAGCGAGGTATTGCAGTGGCTGGAGGACGCGGGTACTTCCTCAAGGGAGCTGCAGTGTTCCTAGAGCAGGCGCTCATTCAACTGTCTCTCAGGATGCTGCTGAAGAGAGGCTATACACCACTTTACACTCCATTCTTTATGAGGAAAGAAGTATGACGTGCCATTGGCACTGCCAATGGTATAAGTTCACAATAAATGAGTAAACATGGCACTAATGAAAAAAACCCCTGTACACAATTCCCCAGCATTATCCTTACCACTCATACCAGTTAGCCAGTAATTGAGTTGTGAAGGTCAGATAAGCAGTCGCTCCATTTAAAATACTAGTATTCAGTTGTCTCTGCTTAGACTGTAAAGACTGAACAAAATAATGGTCCCCAAAAACGCAACTGATTTTTTAAATTTTTATTCATATTCTGTAGGCCACTGGCAAGAAACCAGTAGGTATTTAAAAAAAAACTTCTCACGATAATTGTTTTACAGGTGATGCAAGAACTAGCTCAACTAGCTCAATTCGATGAGGAACTATACAAGGTGGTTGGCAAAGGCTCAGATACCAAAGGGGACGGTGCCGTCGAGGAGAAGTACCTCATCGCGACCTCTGAGCAGCCTATAGCCGCCTACCATATGGACGAGTGGCTGTCTGAGGCTTCATTACCACTTAGGTGAGGAAGCCTACTAACCTTTTAGCAGATTCCTGAGATGTAAACTCTAAGCATGTTTCTTAGACTACAGAAGAGCTAGACCATAAGTCACAGTAGGTCACTTTGCTATAATTTTTATTTCTTTTCGATTTAAAATTCGAATTCTGTTTCCAGGTATGCAGGTATTTCGTCATGCTTCCGACAAGAAGTAGGTTCCCATGGACGAGATACTCGCGGTATCTTCAGGGTGCATCAATTTGAAAAGGTTAGTCATAAAACTTTATTTGATTAACTCAGCATTTTTGAAAGGTAGGTTATAGGTATATATCTAGTCGATGCCAACATTGTGTGGATGAGCAATAGCATATTACTAACGTCGAACCGACCTTTTTCTGCAGGTGGAACAATTCGTCCTTACCTCCCCGCATGACAACGCCTCATGGGAGATGATGGACGAGATGATCACCAACGCGGAAGACTTCTACAGGCTGCTGGGCATCCCGTACCGCGTCGTGAACATCGTGTCGGGGGCCCTCAACCACGCGGCCTCCAAGAAACTCGACTTGGAGGCCTGGTTCCCCGGCTCGGGGGCCTTCCGGGAGCTGGTGTCCTGCAGTAACTGTTTGGATTATCAGGCTAGGAGCCTTCTTGTTAGGTACACTCAAATACATGAACAATTGTTGCTACTCACGTGAGTGAATCAGAATTGGCCGACTAATTTTCGGAGTCAAACAGAGTTTATTTTCGGGCTCTCATACACAAGAGAATTTCTATGGTTTCTATTAATGATATTACTTATTAAAGGCAGTCACTCTATGTAAAATACTGTTATTCAGCTGCATCTGGTTATACTAGAATCCGAATCCAACATAGTTGGGAAACAGCTAAACAGTTGATGACGTATAGTTATTGTATAATCGCGTCTTTTTATTCCGTTAATAGGTACCTACATCTGCCTGATGATCATCTGAATGATGTTTTCTTTTAGATACGGGCAGACGAAGAAGATGAACGCAGCGACTGAGTACGTGCACATGTTGAACGCGACCATGTGTGCCATGACCCGTGTCATTTGCGCCGTTCTTGAAGTTTATCAGACTGCAGAGGGCATCAAGGTAAGTCAAGGAGGCTATATGTTACTTGTGGCAAGTAGATTGAACAAGGCATAGAAAGGTAAAGGCCAGTACACTTTCAATTACATTCCGAGGAAATTCAAAATCTATCGCTCATAAGTTTGAATAATCCGTCCCAACAAAGTAAATAGAGGCTTTTGATCTTTTGATTATATGAAATAGGATCGACTGGCATAAAAATAAGTTTTCCTGCTGACTGTACATTTTTTTTAAATTCTGTGAATGCAGATTCAAATTTATCAAAAATTTAAGGACAGTCTCCTAAGACCAATTTCCTGTAGATCCAACGGTTAAAGTAGCTGCCCTTACTGCCCCATCTCAAAAATCCACCCTGTATATTGGAACGGTTAGAAAATGAACCTCCGACCCTACTAGTAACATTCAGTATGCGTTTTGACCGTTGAACTATTGCCTCTTTGTAATGAATTAATATATGTCTTGTTGATAATAATATTCTAAGCATTTTTTTCATCTTACAGGTAGATTTCAAAGGGGCTAACTGCGTCTGTGGCAATATAATCTTTATTAATATGGTACTAACATCGGTATTTCTGTAACTACAGGTCCCAGAAGCCTTAAAACAATGGATGCCTGAACAATACCAGGAGTTGATCCCCTTCGTGAAGCCAGCACCCATCGACCTGGAATCAGCCGCCGCCGCTAAAAAGCATAAATAATTTAGAAAAAATAAGATTTTTCATGTAACGTGTAGGGGTATCTACTCAGACAGATAGAAAGATTTCGTAATTTTATTTTTATCGTTTCCTTGGATGAAAACGTTTAATTAATTTTAAAAAAAAAATTGGCATTAAAAATTTAATATATTTTATACATGACCAAATAAATTAACAAAATAAGTACTTGCAATTTGTTTTTTTCAACAAACAAGTATTATATTATGAACTGGTTATCTGTCCGCGACTCCGTTCGCGTGGAAGTCGTAAGACCCCACTATAAACTACTAAAATTAGGTACTGCCACATTTTTATAAAACTTCCCTGAATACTACGTTTGTAGTTTTGGTCTCCATGCAATGCAATGCAATATTGCTCATCCCCTATAGTAAATAGCGTGATAATATAAAGCGTAGCTATACTGACAGTTATAAGAAATATTTGAACAGAATCCATCCGGTAGTTTTTGCGTGATGCTGGAACATATTATATTCAGACAAACAGACAACAATTTTTTAAACTATATTTTCGGCATTTGTATCGTTCCCAGACATCGTAGCAATTACTTAGTCATTTCCACCGCAGTGCTATATTAGACCCATTTTTTTGGGGAATGCCAGCAATTTTTTACAGCAATACTATATATAAGCTGAAGTCTCGCAACACAACTAGTTCTGCCCAAAGCTATTTTTTATCTATTAAGCTATTAAAAGAAGAATTTTATCAGCTTGTTATTGTGCATTTAATAAGTTGGTATTACCTTACTATCTCGATTCGTCGCTGTCGACCTTAGTCGATTCCAGTTAGCTACAACAACAAACGCATTGTAAACAATTATAGATAGCAAAATTGTGTGTTCATGACGAACAGAATAATCTTATCACTGGGAATAACAGTGAGTAAAGAGGTACCTACATGGCATGACTAAATACTCGAAATGGAGGACATACATAAATGCAGTGCTGAATAAAACATCATCTTGCTATTTTCGCCTTTATTGTGACAAATATCAGTCAGCGCCGATTATATGCAATGCAAACTTATACTATTTACATTCGTCAAGATACAAAATGATTAACAATAATCTCAGAATTTGGGTGCCCCCGTTTGTATATTGCAAAGGACATACACCTAAGAGTTAACTATGAATTGTTCCTTGCTGCCTTGTTTTGACGTGTGGGTTGTTCAATATTTGGACTGGATTTGTCTGGGTCCCTTTACAGAGGAAGGAAAATAATTAAAAAAATTAACATCATCATGTTCAGATCGTCAATGGTGCAGGTGAACGGACAATAGGGACAAAGTTGCCTCTTACGCCGCAATAGATGTGGGTCCTACTGGGCCCAAATAGTATACTTAAGCAATATAAATGTACCGTCAAAACGAAAAAGATGGCATCATTATCACCTTTTCCAATACACAAACGGGTCCCCTGGTGTCGGGACTTTCGCATGACAACATAATACGTCTTAATTTGGTTTTAATGTTGGCAATAAGCTAACTATTTCAGAAACTTATAAAGAGGATTTATAGCATGGGTGTAGATAAAAGCACTTAATTTATATCACTCCCAAAACTTACTGCAGCAGTGTTTAAAAAATATTCGTCCTGCAAAAATCCCGTCTAATTTTAAGCTACACGCACAGTATAAATAAGTAACAGTATTAGGTTTTTTTTTTAATTATTCGTAGAAAACGCGCTTCGAAATCTGTGTAAGTATATCAGTACTCAACGTGGAAGGTTTATCTACCGAGCGGCCGTCGGTTATTATTACAAGGTCACTGCCGAGATATAATACTGTTACTTATTTATACTGTGCTATAGGTACATAAATTAGAATTAAAATACATAAACTGTACAAATAAGGAACAAAGCAATCCTCATACTTTAAAAAAAACGATTAAATAAATTGCATTTATAATTCTACAACGTGACAGTGGTTTTCTACAACACTTCCAATGTGCGCTTTTAAAATTTCTTACGTGACGATATCATCGTTGATATCCACGTCCACGTCACGGCATCACGATATCACAGGGAAGTAAAATGTATGGAATTATATTTAGACGTTTTTACTTTTTCGTCCACGATAACTTTATAACATGCACATATTTCCATAATTATATTTTATGTAGGTACGTGGACGTGAAAAGCGCACATTAAGCTTAGGTACATAAAGTCCGTCTTGCAGACGCGGCGCTCATGAGCGTTCAACTTAAAGGCTCTCGCATACAAGCGCGACGCGACTCTGGTGGAACAATTTCTATGAAATGTTCACGCAAATATTGTTCTACCAGTGTCGCGTCGCACCAGTCTGCATGACCTTAACGCAGTGGGACTTCTCTCGTGACCGTGAGAAGAACTCTACTTAAAACAATTACTTATTTTTTTAAATAAGTATAGACAATGATAAACAAGCATATTATTATATGAAATAACGCTACAATAAACAATCCGTAACTCCAAATTTTTATCACTACTACAAGAATTTTCAATGAGTAATATTTAGATATCATATTATTTTACTTAGAAGATCTTATTTACACAGTCTTAGTAGTGCAAAACCCCTAGATACATTCTTGGGTAACTAAGCCAGATGGGTTATTAAGCCAGGGACAATGGGTCAGACATTGAAAGAAATTGCGCGCAAATCTCTGGTACCTGTATCACGACATGATCTACGTACCTACTTTTTTTTTATAATCTTTAATTGCTAGATTCACGCAAACATGAATTTGCGTTTAACTTCTCTCATTTACTACAGCTCATCCTCTCGATTAGCCGACGCGATTTTTATGGCACACTGTATTTTTCAACGCACTGCGTAGGTAGGGTCTAAATTCAAGTGTATTTTTTGACGTGCTGCGCTGGTATGCACTCTGTTGGATTTTCAATGCTCTGCTCAACACCGAGAGTTGATAATCGAGTACACAATAACAAATCGTCACACTTTTACGAATAGTAAAGGAAATTTTTGCCTGCAATTTTCCCCAAAATCAGTATATTACAAGTAAGTATATAATAGAGTATACATTAGGTTTATAGAGAATTATTTGCTAACGAAGACGTTTAAATGTGCAGATTGATCGATAGATGACATCATGACTACCTACGACTTGGACAGGGTAATTATCCTGACCATGAGTAGTACCTACCTACCGTGACGCGCTGCTACGCTACAGGAGTACATACAACATACTACAAAAAAAGTAGCTAAATGAAAATTGCTCATGTTAAAGCAAAAATATTAGCCAGTCAGCAAAGTGGTAGCGGAACTCACTGCTGAGGGTACAGAAACCAACGGGATAATTGCATAACACACTTACAGTAGCAATGGCTTTCATTTTGACAGTTCAACAACATTCGAAGCATTATTTACGTTTCTGAGCAGACAAATATTTCGAACATATGAAGCAATGGGTTAGCAATAGCCTTCAAAATCATTCGGATTGTGATTGAAAGTGTGTTACGCAATTACGGTGCTGGCCATGGAAAAATAAGATAGTTTATTTGTCTATGGCCGGATGGGTACATTAGGTATCGTCACAATATTATTGCAAGCAACAATTTCAAAGATTTAACTACCCCCGCTGACCTGTCAATTTGTTACTGCGCAACGACTAGCCACATATTCCGAGCCGCCCTAAAGTTTGAATCCGGTTGTACCTATTTACCTGTTTATATAAACTTATTTCTTTTGCTAACTGTGAATACTAACAAATACAAGAATTTTGCGTAAATAACATATATAGTTATATCTAACACCATAATACAGTTAAAGCTACTTAATCAAATGCGTAATTTATGTGCCACTAACTTTGGGTACGTATAGTTTATTAATATTATGTATAAAGGGCACTACACTTCACCTATATCGTTGTCACAGAACATATTATATAGGTACCCTAACGGGATCGTTGTCCACGAGAAGAGTCCTTTGAAGAGCGTTAGAAACTTTCAGTACAAATTAGGAGATGAGATAATAGTGGTGCATTAAAATGCCATAGTAATGCCATCCACGGCTAATGGATATAATCTAATTACTTCGTACCCACAACTGCCTTTTCTATTCGACAAATATCCACAAAGTGTAGTGCCTCCAAAATATTAGGATAAAAAACCGTATATTAATTACATTACTATGCATCCCTTGCCTCAACATGGCACAATGATTAACAACCAGATCACAACGCCTTATAACACTTCAAATGATGATGTTTGTATTTATTGTCGCTTAAACATGAGAACCCTGCATTTTGTGCCATTGCGCACACCAACGGCGCTGGCCTACCAGGGGTTTACGTAACAGTGTGTATCATAGGACCGCACATTTCGCCAGTTTATTTTACTTCCCATGCTCAGACCTTTTTGTTGGTCTGAGTTCCCATGTAACGAGTGTAACAGGACGAGACCATATAGCTATTAATTTACGGCCTAGATTTGTTTCATATAAAGCCTAGCAAGTCTGGGATGTCCTGTATATGAGTTGCCAGTCGAAATCCGCCATTTTATATGCCAAATGTTAAATGGCCATTTGTAAAGAACCCTGGCAAGCCGCGTTGGTGTAAATTACAGCTAAAACATCTCTTTTAGGAGATTTTTATCGATATGAACTCTCAAACAACAGCAAAAGTCGTAAATATTATCAGTCAAAAGTTACTAGGTGAACTTCACTATTAGGGGCGAGTCACACCGGAATGGCAGCGGCCGTCGGCGACGCCAGCGGCCACCCGGCGTCGCCGCTGGCGGCCTCACGACCTTTTCAAGCGATACTGGTCTCTTATGTAAGTATGTAGATAAAGTTTAAAATTATTTCACACTGAAAGTGCTCGCCTCGTCGCTGCCGGTCGTTGCCATTCCGATGTATCTCGGCCCTTACGATGATTAAACTTTTAGTTATTTTATTGAATGTTCAAATAAATATGTTATAATAAGGCCAAGTTGTTGGTAAGCTATTTCCTTTGACTTAAAACATGTTTAGATATACCTATATGATTTTCTGAACTATCTGTCTACCTCACTCATTCACTTTTTATCCTTGCATATGTCTTAATTAAGCGTTAACAATTTATTTATGGTAGCTACTTACATAATATTTCAAGTTAAACTTCTGTAAGTGCATGTTAACTTGAGATGTAGGCCGCGTTTTATTTAAAAGCGATCATCGCGCGAATTCGCGATCGGTCGCGTGCAAATATTACTTTTTGGCCGGAAAACCGAAAAGCACCTCAGTCCACTAAAGCCGGGTCTGCTGCGCCATGTTTGGATGTTTTAAAAACATCAAACACGTACCAATCAAATCGCTTCGTGTTTGATTTTTGGATGCCTGATTGGTTCGTGTTTGATGTTTGATGTTTTTCCCCGGCGGTTTTTGGCCGGCCTTAATTAACCACCAGTCGGTCTGACCACGCGTTCAGGTTCACCGAACAAAGTTCGAACAATCATGGAATCACGCAGCGATCGCTTTTAAATAGGACGCAGGGTAACACGTACAAAGGCGACTTGAACGATCACGTGAGTACGTCATATAAATATATGTCGAGCGCCATGATCGCATACTCGCGCGACAATCGCTTTCGGTTAGGACACGGGTCCTAAAGGATTGTTGGGCGGCAGAAAGACATTAAGAATGTTTTAAGAAGTGGTGTTTAATGATTCAGAGTTACATGCGTCATTTTAACTAAAAATGCCCTGGGTCTCAAGTTAACATTATCAGATACTTTCAAATATGTTACCACTACATACAAAATTTAACTATAATTGTGATTACACATTGTTAATATTCCTAAAGTTTGTTAACATACTACATTTATTAATGAGGATAACAAGTGACAAGTTACATCTAATGTTCTAAATTATGATTATAGAGTAAATGCAAATTGCCTAGATACATAGTGCATGATAGGTGTTCTTAATTACTTGTACATAACATTAAATTATGCACTTTCATTAAACGGAAAATGACCTTAAACATACAATGTGATGAAACATGAATCACTGACTACATAATATTGTAAATAAATATTTATTTGTCAATCCTGTGATGTGACTTTTAGGATTATGTTGAACTGTACATAATCACTATGCTATAAATGGATTTGAAAGACGATTTTTGATATTATATTTACATTTTATTGTTCATAGTTACAATTACTCCAATACAGATTACACAGATTAGCATAGAAGTCAAAGACCCAAAGTAAACAAATAACTACCTACTTTTTATGGTGTCAAATTACACATTGAAATAACGAAACAGCTATATTCAGTTCAGTTAGTAGACATTGAAGTCTTTAACTTCCCTGAATAAGATGTTTTCTTGCTCTACGTAGGATACAAAAATGTTTAATAAAGCATGTCCTACACAACACATACAATAGGTTCAAAGCCAAGTCATTCATATAAAGATTGCAGACACGGGGAAACTTTTATCAAGGTAGGATAAACGTTTTGAAGGCATTAGCCTCAATTGCTTACTGTCAGCCCAGCACATGATGCAACGTCATTTGAGTATGACTCATCATCAATTACATACAAATCACAGAGTATTTCATTTCTGGCAAGTACTTAAGGGTACAGTGCCAGAAACGATGCCACTATTAGCACGCTAGCTGAGCCTTCTGCCGACATTTGTGCATTAGAGCACGCAGGGTGAACTGCCGACGAGCCAGGGTACGCACTTGCTTCAAAAATGTATCCAAATCAATCACTTCTTTGCGTAATGCTTCACCCATGTAGTAAATAGCATCTTCTAGAGTAGCTTCCTCAGCAAAGGCATTTAACAGCTGTGAGTATAATGGAGCAGTGGTCACAACAGCTTCATCCACATCAATGCCCTCTTGTTCCTGTAAGCGTTCAATAGCAGTGTGCAATTCTTTCTCTTTCTCCTGCAAGATCGTCACATTCTTATCTAACTCAGCCCTCTCCCTCTGCAGTCTTGAAAGAATATCCTCAAGACGAGACTTGCCTTCACGAAGCTCCTGCTGTGTGCGGCGAAGAGTCTCCAGTTCTGCTTGGGACTGTAAAGACTGTTCCTTGAGCCTCCTCCGTAGTTTATCTTCCACAGCAGATAAAAGAGATGCTTTAATATGTTCCTCTGTGATAGTACCGCCAGCTACATCTGTTGCAACAGGACCACCATAGCCTGCTGCTGGTGGATAAGGAGTAGCCGTTGCAGCAGGTGGATAAGGCATGCCATTGGTGCTGACTGCACCAGGATATGGAGCCCCATAGCTAGGATATGGCAGATTTGATGTTGTTGGATAAGGAGCTTGAGTTGGATACCCTGGTTGTGGGGCACCTTGAGGGAATGGGTACCCAGCAGGCTGCGGCATGAAGGAATTTACCGGATAGGGCGCCCTGGTCTCATTGCGAGGCTTTGAATAAACCGGTGGCAGCTCTCCAAATGCAGAGATCATGCATTGAATGAGCTTCTGTAGAGTGGAGCCATTTTGCGTCCATTCGTGTAGAAATGGTAGGTATACTTTGCCGTTGCTATCGACATATTTTGATACTTTAATAGACATGTCTGACGTGGGTTTAACGAAACACAGCGGCGCATTCTGAGGGTGGGTGTCCATTAGCCAGATACACACAGGGATGTTATAGAACGCTCCTTTATAATTTACGGGGATGGTACCTTCGAGGTTCAGCAGGTCTTTTCTAGCGCCGTTGTTGAACACAAAGGCTTCCAGACGATAGGTCAAACTTCTGTACACTTGAATCAAATTAACCACTTCACGAGCCGTGTAGTCGCGGTGTTTGTATTTTGATAGATACTGCTTAAGCACTACATCGTCATTAGCCATGATTAATTATTATTATAAATAAGATAATAAACGAAATACAGCGACTAATTGAAGAAAATTACAGAAAATCGCACAATCAGAAAATCACATCGTTCATAGACAGCTTTAGTGATGTCATCAAACAAAATAGTCTGATGTTTATTATTGATTTTTATAAAATCGACTCTAATATCAATTCATTTAAATCGATTCGGAACCTTTAATCGGATTGTTTGGTTCAACATGAAATAGCCACCTTTGGATTGCTAATTCTTGAGCTCTCAAGCAAGTTAAAGTCAAACCATTTATTTCAAGTATGCACTTTTGATTAATAAATTGTTTTTAGTTTAGAATTTTCAAAAAAAATGATGATGCTCAATCGATCTACGGTAACATATTCTCAACTAAATACATTTAGATATCGTTTAGTTTTGAATTGTATTTAGTTTAGAATTTTTAATAATTTTTCGAATTTGTAAATGCACAATAATGCAAGAAACGGTAAGAGGTGCGGGAGCTTGAGCTTGAGTTACTTGAGCATGATAAATTGAGAACGAACCAACGAAACGAAATTGACACATAAAATAAAATGATTTAGGGACGATTCAACCAAACGGGAATAAATATCCGCGGAATAAGATTTACTTCTGACAGTTTTCGTATGGAGAAAACTTAGAGCATAGGTTAAATGCTCTAAGGGAGAAAATGACAAAAATTCCTGTTTAGTCGAATCCGCCCTTGGTGTTAAAAAAGTGAAATGGTTTATGAGCGAATGTGTTGAATAAGTTGAATTTTACTAATCACATCACATCGTACCTTGCCGGTGTTATTTTGAATCCAGGCTATAATTATTTATAAGTGAATAAATAAATATTTATGTAACCCAGTGATACTGATCAAAAGATTAGTTATCCATTTAAAAAAAAAACTAACAAGTCAAAGACAAAGGCACAAACTGTCAAAATATTTCTGACAATTTCTTTTTCGGTGAGCTGTCAACGTTGTGAAACGTTTGATTGCAGTTCTCCTTTTTTAATCCAAGTTAATCACCTTGGAATAGTTTGAAATACGTTAATTTGTATTTTAAAAATACAGCACAATGCCGCCTAAGTTCGATCCTAATGAAGTTAAAATCGGTAAGAGTTTATACCAGTGAAAAACTTACCGGTTTCCGAGTGATAGTGTTCTTCAATATTTTGTGTGTATTTTTGCAGTAAACTTGCGATGCGTCGGTGGAGAAGTTGGTGCCACTTCGTCATTGGCCCCTAAAATCGGTCCCCTTGGTCTGGTGAGCATATATTTAGATATTCGTAAAAGTTTCCAAAATTGTAACCTAGAAACTTCGCATGGCAGTCCGAAAACCTATATATTCTTTAAATGTTACAATAATTTGATGGTAACGCAGAGACGACTCGATGTATGCTAGTGCAGCAAGGCTTTTGGTGTATCTATTTCTGAAGAAAAACATTAATTAATTTTACTCTCTAAATTATTGCTCAATATGGAGTTAGTTGAAATCTAGTTGTCTCGATTAAAAATTGATCATCCTGGGGGGTGCCACCCTACCAGGCGCGTCCTTCCGGGTGGCGGATGGAAGGAACCCGCGACTCAGGATACTTTCCCTGTCGCGGCTACTCCGAATGTCCAATAAGGAGTCGCGGACCAGGCAATGTGACTGCCATGCTTTCTAGGTATCTTATCTACTTGTGGGATTGAGTAAGTTCATGTTCAGGTTACTATTTCATAGCATTAACATTGTGAAATTGTTATTTCTTTCAATAATCTTTTAAATTGAATTACAGTTTCTTTGGAACTAGCCAAGAGACATAAAATGTTTATGTACTGGATAAAACACACCCTAAATACATGTTACTGTGAAGAGCCTACATGGTGTAATGTATAAATCAATAATCTCAATTGGAGAAGATATAATAGCAAAATTCCATTATTTACAAGCATTCAATCTTTTCATAATGTCTTACTAACATTTATTTCCACTCACAGTCCCCCAAGAAGGTTGGTGACGACATTGCCAAGGCCACCAGCGACTGGAAGGGCCTCAAGATCACTGTGCAGCTGATTGTACAGAACAGACAGGCCCAGATCTCTGTCGTGCCATCTGCGGCTGCCTTGATCATCAGAGCCCTGAAGGAGCCCCCACGTGACCGCAAGAAGCAGAAGAACAGTATGTATCATGTCAAAATATTTGAAAAGAAGGATTTTCGAGTTTTTGTAATAAGGGCTTACAAAAACAGAGCAGGGTGTACAGCTAATTTTTATACCTTTAATACCTCTTCCACAACCAAAATTTTTATTATAAAGCCAGAGACCAAAAAACTTCAAAAAAGTAATTCAATTAACCTCATAGTATCCTTCCAAAGAGATCCAGTATCCTTCAGTATCCAAGTATCCTTTTAAATGTGCAGAAAAAAACAAATTTTCTTCTTATGGCTAAGCTATTAAGGGCTGGTTTTTAATTGCCAATTAACTTTTATCTGACAAATATGGTTGTCATTTTGGCAGTTTTTGTATGGGTCAAAACGTCACATTTATTCTTCAGGTAAAAGTTATCTAATGATTGAAAAAATGGCCCTAAGAATGACTATAAAATGACTTATTTAATTATTATTTTTTCCTATTTCCAGTTAAGCACAACGGCAACATCACCCTAGAAGATGTTATCACTATTGCCAAGACTATGAAAGCCAGATCAATGGCCCGTTACCTCTCCGGCACAGTCAAGGAGATCCTCGGTACCGCACAGTCTGTTGGATGCACAGTTGAGGGCAGGCCTCCCCACGACCTCATTAATGACATCAACTCTGGTGCTCTTACCATTGATGAATAAAACTAATATCTAAGAATAACACATTTTTGTTTTATTATTATTGTTCTAATCCTTCAGCTATTATTGTCCATACAAAAGCTGGTTGCAGACCAAGAGCTAAGCTGAGTCAGTTCAGCTTACGTCAGCTATGTGTGAAAAGCTAATCTAATCTCTCTTCTCTTGATCTGCAGGTGGATGCTCCACGGTGGCCCGCGAAATTCAAATTTTCTTGCGTTTTTTGCAATTTGCAGGTCAGTGGCAGGTTGTATGTTGACTAAAATATGATTTGCGACCGTAACAAATATGGTTTTATAGAATAATTATTATTAGAATCAGCAACACAACTCCTTAGTTAAAATAATCCTCAAATGTCATGAACTGAAATGAAAATGAACTTCTCTAAGTTCATTTTCATTTCAGTTCATGACATTGTTGAATTGATGATATAATTCTATAAATAAATATCTGATACAGCCGCAAATCATATTTAGATCAACATACAACCTGATACAGACCTGAAAATTGCAAAAAAATTAAGTAAATTGAATTTCGCGGGCTACCTTGGAGCATCCACCTTAATGACGCATAATCAATAGGTAGTGTAGCTAGAATGTAGATTCAATGACTTATTATTTACTATTTGGACCTGACAGACAGATGTTGTCCTGTAAAAATCCCAGAGAAAAGGGAGTCATTCGATTTTCCGAATTTACCTAGGTACTTGGCATCTTTTTTTTTTAATTCTTTCCGGGCTATTACGAGTCGGTCCAGCCGTTCTGAAGTAATGAAATGCATCACATAACGCAATGAATGTTGTTGTCAAAATGAAAGTCATTCACCTTGGCCACCGTTTGATGCAGCCCAAGAGCTAGGTACCCCGTCGTGGACTATAAAAAACTATGTAGGTAACCGAAAATATTGACCAAAATAGCAAAGTCACTCACTTTATTATTAGGGATCTTACAAAAACCCACTACACGCTTATGTGCCGCTCGATACCCTCTGCTCTCTCTCGATTTCCCGCAAAGGAAAGCGAAGAAAGTTATAAGTACCTACTAGTAGTACATTTAGGTAGTTTTCATCATACAATGTTTATTTCTTACAACATTACAAAGTTATAAATGCACCTGGTTATAGCCCTTTTTTTCCATTTTCCCTGCGAAATTTTTACATATCCTAGTAGGTAGGTACCTACTTTTCATAAGTTGGTTGACTGTTAAGGCTCGTTCACACCGGCGCGACTTGTCGCGCGACGCGACACCGGCAATTTGTTCAATCGTGAAGTTTTATTAGAAATTGTATTGTTAAAGTCGCGTCGCGCGACAAGTCGCGCCGGTGTGAACGAGCCTTTACAAGTAACTCGTGATATTGGTCTGTAAGCTATCTGTAAAATAAATAATAACTTGTAGAGCCTTCTTAGCTGTGATAATTTTCCTGATAACTTCATTAAGTATATCTATTAGGGACATCAAACTGAACAACATTCCATGGGACCAACATCGTAATCGCGAAAAAATTATCCCTTAGCTTTGAGTCGAGTAGGTATTAGTTTTGTTTTCTTATTTTTTGTATGTACAGTGGCCAGCACATCAAGCTACCCAAAACTGTCAAACTTTCCCAATCAAACTTGAACCTAATGCTTTAGCGATAAAGTTTAAAATCTACTAAAGAAATTTGACAGATTTTAGTAGCTTGATGTGCTGGCCACTGTACCACACATTTCTGATACGACGCTATAAAGAAGAAGAGTACGTGCCGCAATTTTCCGCTGGCCTTCTTTCGTGGCGTACACTCTACAATTATCGTGAAATTCGTGAATACTTTTTACATACCTATTCCAACAACAACGGTTTAGCTGGTAAGGGACGGACGTAACTAACAAAAAATGTGTACTTATTCCCAATATTACTTGCCAACTTATTTATCAACGACACCCCACAATGGAATAGGTAGATAAGTAAAAATAAACTTTTCAAGATTTTATTTTTAAAACTGTAGGCGTGATGTATAAGTGCCACTTTACTTCAATGACGTATTATATATAGACACGTTATCAACAAACATCTCGGCGCTTAAAAACGGCGAAAATACTAGATAACTACTTATACGCGTAAAGAAAGGGAAATACGTAATATTACGTATATATAATTATAATTATTATTATAATAGGGAAATATGTAATATATAATTTATTTTTATCGTTTTCACACACGATATAAATTAAAAACAAACGTAGCGTCGCGCGACAGGTTGGTGCGTGACTGAGCGCAATGTGGCCAATTGGCTTCATTTCATGTTGCCATTTTAGAGTGCGGACAACGTATCTATAGTTTTATACATCATTGCTTTACTTACAGTTTTTTATTACCAAGGGTCTCAGAGTTAAACCGCGAACAGCAGAAAGATGGACTCGGCGAAACTTTAAGACACCTTGTTTTACTACGGAACCCTAAAAAGTAGATTTGGGAAGGTAGGTAGTTATATATTCTAAGTTGAGCTATCCTGAATCGTGGTTTAAATAGCACACATGTACATGGTCAGTTCGTCCATCTCCACCTTCATACCTACCTGTCTGATTCCGATTCATTTATTCAGTCGGTAACCTATACGGGAGCCCTAACATATCGGGGCAGAAAGGAAAAAAAATCGATAAAACAAAAAAAACCGTACCTACTTTTTGGGGTAGTCTGGTAAATTAACAATATTGAAAAACATTACCTTCCCTTTCCAGTCGAGAAAAAAGCATTTTCAATTTGTTTTTTCTATTGCCCACAAGATGGCGTTGATGACGGAATCTTGATTTTGGATAACAGGCGTATCAATGGACAATGAAATTATTTTGACTGGGACAGACAGAAATGTTACCGATTTTTTAAGTATGCTTGTAGAGATTCGTGGCAAAAGTTATTTGAATTTTATACCTTTGTACCAAAACATCGATTTACATCTCTAGTCCAAATTATATCATTGGATGACAGGATGACATCTGATTGATGATGAGTCAACGATGAAAGTACGGTCTACTACCAACATGTCGGAAATATTTTTTTTTAAATTGAAATTCTGACATTAATTTGTTCATATAGTTGAATAATAACGTTATTTCATTCATCGTAGTAATTCGTTATTATATCATAATGAAATAGTTTTCTGTTTTTATTTCGTTTTGAATAATCTTTTTTTTTATTTATTTAATTTATTTCGCACAAAACCCTATGAAACAAGAAGTCTGGCAACTTCGTTCCCTCCAAGCAGAAATGTCAAAATGGCGTCAACGCAGGACGCTTGGTATATTTCTTTACTTGGTTTAGCAGAACATTTCCGTACATCGAATCCTCCTGACATAAAAAGTTGTATCCAGTGCCTACAAGCTGTATTTAATTTCAAACCACCACAAAGAGTCGAAGCCAGGACACATTTACAACTTGGAAATATTCTTTTGACACACACCAAAAACATCGACTTGGCGAGAACGCATTTAGAGCAGAGTGTAAGTTTTTTTTGTTGTTATTCCTATAGTTTGGGAGTCAAATGTGTTATAAGGAAGCGGTTGTAGGGATAATTGGTTTGAGTACCTGCAACATATGTATGTTTGTGGGTATATATGATACTACTTTCTCAAAGTATGTAAACAAAGTTGAAGTGGGTCATATGGTGATTAAACAGTGTTGTGGTTTCAGTGGTGCATGTCACAGACTATCAATGGGTTCGACGATGTTAAGTTCGAGGCAGCAAGCGTGCTGGCAGATCTGTTTGAGGCCCAGGGCCAACCATCACATTCAAAGCCCATTCTACGGAAGGCCATTGAGTTGTCACAGCATAGTGTTTACTGGCACTGCAGACTTATATTCCAGCTGGCAGTAAGTATACAATCTGTGTTATTCTGTGTCATTTACATAACCTTTTGCTCTTTATAGAATGTAATGAATGTTTATTAAATTATCGGTACCACTTATAAATTGTAAGATAAACAATCCTGACGTTTGTTAATCTAGGATTGTTTGAATTCAATTTGTTACTGTACTTTAGATATTATTTTAATGTTTTATGGTCATAGTTGTTTTAGATACTTATCATCCTAAAAAAGGGAAGCCAAAATAGATAATTTTTAAGGAATAAGGCAAAATAGATAATTTTCTTGAAGTTTGTTGGTTGTGCCTATTGTTTGCGTCTAACACAAACACTGTTTTTTTGGTCACAATGGTTTTGATTCAACATACTCTCATGTCATATTGCGAATGGCAATATTATTTTCACATAAGTATTTGGCATCTTCATTATCATTTTATAATCAGTTGTTTGTTATTAACCTTGACTTAGGTAAAATTCTCCTGAGAGATTTTTTGTAATTTTGAGTATTTGTTGTAAGCATAAGGTGATGTTTTTTTTCTAGCCTTTGTGAAACTTGAGGCAGGGTTCAAAATGGTAGTGGTCTATCTATGGTTTAGGTTCAAATATTAAACGGAAATCAACTTAGAATGTTTCCATCATACAAGATAACTGTGGACGTTAATTAGAGCATTAAAAAACGAAAAAGATAATGATTACAGAAATTAGAAAAACATCAGGGAAGACTGTTTTCCTAGTTGGGTTTAATTTTTTCACAAACTAAATAATAAGATATAAACATAAAAAATGTAATTAAACAAAAACAACAGCTCATTAAAAAAAACGGTATGTCCTGTACGAGACCTAAAGGTTCCACTATGACTATTAATAAAATCCTGAATTTTCAGCAAATCCACGCAACGGAGAAAGAATATGAAGTGGCAAGCAGCCTGCTAGGAGTTGGCGTGGATTATGCACAGATATCCAATGTGCCTTACACGCGCGTCCTTTTCATACTCAGTAGGGTTATGGTAAGACAACTTTATACTTATTTCTTTGTTTATCCTTTCAAGTTTAGACTTGGTTGCCATTTGGCGGCGTCCTCACCAAAAGCGACCGCACCCGAATTCGCTCGATGGTCGTTTTTGCGGGGATATACTTAGCAGAAAAAATAGACTTTACCAGAATAAGCATTTTTACATTATAAAACATTCACACAGTCTAATAGCGTTGAAGTATGAACTCATTGCCTAACCCTATAACCATTTGTTCCAGCTGTTGTTAATAGACAAGAAAATCACGGAAGTGTTGCCACTTCTGAACCAGGCAGGTCACCTAGTAGACACATGGAGCGGCAGTCATCACCAAAAAGAGTACCTCAAAGTCTTTTTCTTAGTGCTACAGGTAATTATAATTTTTAAATAAATATACTTTATTTGCCAAAATGTAAATGTAGGTGTACAGAGTAGTATGATCTTATTACAAATGTGGCCCATTATTATTCACCATCATCATCATTTCAGCCACAAGACAGCCACTGTTGGTGGAGCCAGAATATGTTAAAAGAAAAGTAGACAACTGCATATAACCTATCATAAATCATTTATTTCAAGCAACAGGACTCATATTGTTAGTAACAATATACTTACAAACTATGTTAGTAGTACACTTACAAACAAAACAAAACAGAAAACAGATTGTGACATCATTGCTGCAAGGTGACAGGCCCAGCCGAAACCTTGCAGCAGTGGTTCACAAACACACAATCAAGCCTACTTGCAATCATAGACAGGATGCTGTTGGCGCTGCCCCGTACCCTACGGACCAAGGATGCGCACCTTTTCCGCATCACCGTGTAGAAAGAGTCTACGTGAGCTTCGTGAGCTATCCCCTTCTATGTTCGCAATAAGAATCTTTATCTAGATCTGAGAATGGCCACCATTCAACAGCTCATGAAACGCCTCTCAAAGCGATTTTTCGACTCTGCTGTAAAGCACCCCAGGTGGCCGCCCGTTACTCTCCCTCCCGCATTAACAAGATTCGCCGACCGAGGCCAAGTCACTTACCATTCCCAATCACGCTATAGCCCTCCAGATGAGTGAGGGTTACCTTTCTCAAAAACACAGACTGCCATCCTTCCGTCGTCGCCGCCGAGAACCGCCGCGACGCCCCCGTTCATGCCCGCCCCGACCCTTACGCGAGCCAGCCCGCGTCGCTGAACTTGTAGCTTTAAAGTCGTCCCTAATGAATCTTAATCCGATCCAGACTGTCCCTTGCTGCCCTCCGCCCAGCGACGCCCTAAACCGAGGTCCGTACCGTACCCCACAAGGGGGTGCCCTTAGCGTGTAGTCGCTTAGTTTATAAGCCCTTCATTTATTAAGGAATCCTCAAGATAGCCCAGTTAAGCACTGGACAACCTACAAGGTGATTTCTCAAAAAGAAAAAGCGTATAGCCCGTGCCATTAAAAAAACGAATAAAAAGTGGCGGTGCTAATTCCCTCGCACTCGCACGTTATACGTTTAAGTGAAAGGTCATTATAAGCTCCTGTTGTGTTTGGCCGCCATTTGCAATAAACGTTTCTTTAATGGATGAAATGACCGCAGCTAGAAACAGAAATTAAATTAAAAATTAAAACCCAAAAACTCCAAAGAGAATATTGGTTTTCGTTTATTCAGGGTAATACATCGTACTTAATTACATGAAATATTTCTTATTATTTTATTATTATCCATACAATAAAGTCTGCAAACTCTACAAAATTAAAAATACTACCTCATTCGTTTGCAAAAAAAATAGTAAAGAAAATGTTGCAAAACACAGATTATGATGACTCAGAACAATTAATATAAAGACCCTGACCTGACACCGAATCAAACAAATCACAATGGGAACAAATACGCACACTTACACATACACCGCAAACACACCACACACACAAACACTACATATACCATACCTCTAGTCTCCATTCTAGAATTCGGACCCCGAACTCCAGGATACAGATACAGACTGTCAAGTCTAGGGCTCACTGGCAAATAATAATCAGTCAATCAATCTCCCTAGCCTTTTCCCAACTATGTTGGGGTCGGCTTCCAGTCTAACCGGATGCAGCAGAATACCAGTAATTTACATAGAGCGACTGCCTATCTGACCTCCGCAACCCAATAATTGGGTAATACGATACCCTTTGGTAAGACTGGTTGTCAGACTTTCACGCTTCTGACGACTCGTAACGACTGTCAAAGATCCACGAATGACAGCCGGGACCAACAGCTTAACGTGCTTTACGAGGCACGGAGGAGTCTCGGTATGTAAAGAGACCATCTTTACATACCGAGACCCATCCACGGACCAACATCGGCAAGCGTAGTTTAACCTGATGGATCGACCCGTGCGGCTGTTATTACTTAGCCACGAGCTCCTCTCCTCACTGGCAAATAATAATCATATACATATAATGTATATTGTAACTTAACTGTAGGTAATATCTTAAGCTACTCATGTTGTTTTAACTTGCTGTTAATCTGTGAACCTGCTTACTGTATTACCTGTAGTATAAAATATTTTCTATTTTTGTATTTGGTAACTAGCTGTTGCCCGCGGCTTTGCCCGTCTTTGCCGTAATGTGATAAGAAAGCAACTTATCATCTCTTCTTTGAAGAAAGCTATTCACCTATTTGTTTTGTCATCAGGTATGTCACTACTTAATGGCGGGGCAGGTGAAGAGTGTGAAGCCTTGTCTAAAGCAGCTGCAGCAAAGCATACAGACCATCATGGCGCCCAATTGGCCCGACGATGACAGTAAGTATCACTTTTATATCGTTTAAAGATATTGCTACTAGCAATATTACTGCCATTTGTACCATTCAGGTGTAGGTTAAGGTACATAATAATAATATGTTTTATGGCCTCACGATTTGGTCCTCATTTCAAATACATACAGCGGTGTGCCCAACGTGAAATTCCAACGGGCAAATATAGCGAAATATCTCAAAAAAATCTTAGAAGTGTACCGTACCTATTTTTTAGTGTTTTGTACCTATTTAAGTCCTGGTTACAATTTGATCCTCATTTCGCAGCGGTGTGCGGCACGGTCCAGGGCGAGTTATTCGTGTGGCTGTCCCGACAGCAACTGTACGTGCTCGTGTACCTGGTCACGGTCATGCACTCGGCGCAAGCAGGGTACATGGAGAAAGCACATAAGTACACCGAAAAGGCGCTCGCGCAGATCGATAAACTTACATGTGAGTTTTCTTTGTTACTATTCTAATGATAAAATAACTTATTAATTATGATTGTCCAAGTCAAAGAAAGTCACTCACTGGATCGTCGAGGAAGACATTACAGTCGGGGTGAATGTGGTGTGACGATCTGGCAAATATGGTTAAAGATCGCACAATACATAGTGGTTTGGAAGAGAAAAGGGAAGTCTTTGTTAAGCTGTGGGGCACAATGTAGGATAAGTTGTTTATAATTATGAGTATAATGATCTGATCCCCTTTCAGGATTTCAGTTATACCAATACACATTGTAAAAACTAGGTACGGTGGGTGTAGGCGTGTGATTTACAAGACTTTTATGTGTGCGATTGTCGAAATCAAATTACCAAAAAAAGAAACTAGATGTTCGTGTACTTTATCAAGCGACGATAAGTTTGAGCGAGACGAGAGATAACTGGCTCGCAGCAGGAAGGGCGAAGCGCCTGCGCAATGTGCAAATAATACCGTTTTTTTCTATTTTCATCGTAGCAAATAGTCTTCGTGTAAAATGACTGTGTAACGTCCTGGGAATAGACAGAAGAAATTACAAGGGTGCCGTTTTTACTATTCGGGAACCCTTAAAAACGAAATTAGATTTTTGTGTACTTTTTACAATTTAAGCCTCGAAATTTTTGAGAACGAACGTTTATTGTACAGCCAAATCGAGCGACAAGGACGACAAGTCCGAGCGAGACGAGAGGGAGCAGGCCCGCAGCCGCAAGGGCGCCACCCTGGCGTGGCGCCTGCGCATGGCGCTGGTGGAGCACGCGGCGCTGTGCCGCCTGGTGGCGGGCGGCAAGGCGCACGCGCTGCACGAGATCGCGCGCGCCGCGCATCTGCTCACGCAGGCGCCCGAGCGTGAGTATACACCGCGTTCTGCCAGTCTGACGTATTATTACCATGTTGTGTAAAGTCTATTCAAATCCTCATTTCCAATTGACGTGATATGCCTTTAAAATCAAATTTCAACTTTACGATAGTGTCATAAAATAGATACACTATCAATTTTATTTCAGAATAATCTTCAAAATGTCAATAAAAGGATTCAAGTTGTAACGGAAACTAAACTTTAAGCGTAGTCATTAAAGTATTTTTTCCGTAAAAACATATCGTAAACGCGGTTTAGTAATGATAACGTTACGTTAACAGCGGCGACGGCAGCGCTGCACACGCCGCAGCTGCACTGCCTGCTGGGACTGTACGCCATGTCCATGAACTGTATGGAGGCGGCCGAGGCGCAGTTCCTCACTACTATTAATGTAAGTACCGTTATAACTTGATTATAACCTGCTTCGCACAGTTTTTATGACTTGACGGTTTTTATCACTTGACAAAACATCGAAATTTCTTCATTATGTTAAGTTAATAATATACTTTATACATAATCCTTCCGGAAGAAATTTCCAAATGATGATGAAAACCGCATCAAAATCCATTGCGTAGTTTAGAAACATAGCGGTCATACGATAAGCGACTTTAATTTATATTATGTAAAGATTATGGCACTCCAACGACAAATTCACAAAAAACATTTACATTAACATTTATCTATAGAATAAGACTAAGCACTCTGCTTAGTCTTATTCTATAGATACAGTCAGATCCAAAAAAGTCATATACCAACCATTGTTCCATAACATTGTGTCCACTGTATAGGTACAATACATAGTATACAATTTATTTTACCAAAACAAAGTAACCATTTTGTCCCAAAACATCTATACACTGTATACTGTAATCATTCAATAACGAGGTTAAAAATGAAAAAGTTCATTCAATTGAAAAGTTCAACTTCGAGGAGAGGGGTTCGAAATAAATATTTAGTTGACAATATTTTATTCCACATAAGGGACTACTCACGCTTATTCAGCTCTATTCAGCGTTTGCCCATAGAAAACAACGATTTTACGTACGCGTCCTTTCAGCTATTCGCAGCTGAAAGGACGCGTACGCGTCTCATATAAAATCGTTGTTTTCTATGGGCAAACGCTGAATAGAGCTGAATAAGTGTGAGTAGTCCCTAAACCTACATGGGTACTTATGAAACGTTAGAAGCTAAGTGCACAGTTTCAATTGGTCGTTTCCTATGGAGAAGAGCCGGCATGAAACTACAGGGTACTCTTTTAAAAAGAATTGGCTTTTACGATATTTTCAAATAACAGTGTTAATAGGTATGGGAGGACAGTGTAGGCCATTCAACAAGTACCAGGTACTTAATCGATTTTCGATCTCACAGTTCTAGCGAAGAACATAATATTAGGATAGGTTTGAATCGAGGATAGTGACGGCAGCTAAGACAACGTTAACATTCAGCGCTTGTTGTGGAAGGGTACCAACTTAACAGATGATCTGAACTGTACTCGAATACTTCGAGAACTCGTCAGTAACCGACGATCTCAAGTGAATCTACTTGAAGAGGTTGGCCACCTACTCTTAAGTAGGTGGCGAACCCAAAAGAACGGCCTGCCTCAGTGTAGGAACGTAGACCTGCGCAAACGCCTTACTGAATACACTACAGCATTTTTTGTTGCCAACCATGTTTCCCGTTACATTAAAACTTGTTGTTAAAATAAAATAATGTTGCACAACACAATTATTGTTAAACTAAACGCTCCGTTAAGATGACATAAATATTGACACAATCACGTCTCCGCAATGCTTAAGACAGCTAATCCATTAAAATAGCATCGATGCGACGTCTGACGTCTGCGAGGACACAGGACACCTACGCTCAGTGGGAAACCACTAACAGCTACTGTTTATTAATTTATTTCTTTCATTTTCAGATGTCACAAGAAAGAGATTTATGGATGTTCGCGAAGCTGAACCTGGCTATTGTATATTTACGAGGGCGAAGGGATAGTGAACTCACAA
Source organism: Eupsilia transversa (assembly GCA_914767815.1). Taxonomy (NCBI): domain Eukaryota; kingdom Metazoa; phylum Arthropoda; class Insecta; order Lepidoptera; family Noctuidae; genus Eupsilia; species Eupsilia transversa. The sequence goes on from OU611889.1 coordinate 3,724,500, forward strand.
TACTAATGGAACAAGTAAGATATTATGCAGTACGCAATCGGAAAAACGTCAGGTCGTCGACCCCTCGTCATATTCGGGATCTTTTGTTCTTAGCTAATTCTGACAACAAACAGTTTCGGAAAGTGGGATCATAAATCAGAAGGCCAATTCTCGTACTTAAAAAGACGTTCACATTCAAGTCGCAATCTGTCAAAGTTGTCAAAAATGTTTGTAAATGGATTGTATTTTTGACACATTGCGAATGTGAACGTTCTTGGAGAATTGCTCGTCTGGTGTTAGTCATACTGACTTTTTGACACAATCACCAACAATGATTTGGCAACAGATGAATTGTCTATGCTCTCGATTTTTTTTTTAAACCTGAATTTTGTAGGTAGGATTATTATTTATTACTAACAAGAATATGGGTTAAATTTCTGAAATAAATGATTATATTTATAGGTAACATAACATAACATCACGTCTGTAATCCCTGCAGGGCGGCAGAGGTGTACCTATGTAGTATGTTAATGTAACTTACTTTTACCCAGGTAAGGCCAGAATCGTTACCTACATACGCGCACGGACTACGGGCCGCGTCCTACTACGTGTTGGGACTGCAGGCGTTTTTCCAGGCGCGGTATAACGAAGCCAAGTGAGTACATAGTACATGTTTTACAGAGTTTTAGAAGGATTAGGGCCTACTCACACTTATTCAGCTTATGCCCATAGAAAACAACGATTTTGTATGGAGACGCGTACGCATCCTTTCAGCTTTCCGCGTCTATTCAGCTTTCGCGGTAGACAAGTATAAAATGAGGACAATTGTGTTATTATCATGCGAGTGCTGTAGGTAGAGTTCAGCGCTGTTCTGCCGCGTTCAGCGCTGTTTTTTCATCATGATTATACAGGCTAGCGAAACTCCGCAGACGTGATTGGTATCGATATTTAAACATGATCAAACAAAAAAGAAATTATTTTGATGAGTTTTTTTTGGGGTCGTCAACGTACTTAGTGCTGTTTCTTGAAATATCAATTTTAAAAACTCAGTTTTCATTGTGTAAACTTCACAGACATGCTGAGTATCGATATCTAAACATAATAAAACAAACAAAAAAGAAACTCAACTCGTACTTTAATTTGACCCTGCTGCATATCAATACCTGCTAAGTTGTGAAGTTTCTCCAACTAGTTTAATCAACCCTGTAGTAAAGGCGAAAGCTACGAACGTTCTTAAGAGGGTGCATCCTAAAAGTTGGCAACGTCGTAAATAGCTGTCAAATATTTACCTGTTTCGATTAATTTGGAAATAATACTGTATGGAAATAAGAAATGTGGCTAACCAATTGACTAGAATATTAATAATGAATTGCAATTATAACATTGAATTTGATGTTGTACCCGTTTTAGGTGAAAAAAAGGCATTTGGAAAGTTACCAAATACTTTTTTTACATCTAAAACTAACTATTCGGTGTTACGATATTAATTATTGCATTTCATAATCAATATTCTAGTTCGCTAGTTAGCCACATTTTTTATTTCCATACAGAAATATTATCAAATTAATCAAAACAGGTAAATATTTGACATCTATTTGCGACGTTGCCAACTTTCAGAATAAACCCTCTTAAATACACTTGCATAGAATAGAATTACTAAAAGCTCATGTCTACTGGCGAACTGGATCCTGTCTAAGTTTATCTTGCCTGGCTATTTAATGGCATGAATTATATTTTATTGTATTGATACAATTTTGATATCAATAGCCAGTCGATTGTGACAGGGTGGCTGGTAACAGTTGGATGGGAGTAGCCTAGGATCGGAGCGTATACCCAACATTGGCCTGCTATAGGCTGTCAATGACGTCATCCCCTTGACAATGATTTCTCTATGTGCAGGAGGTACCTCCGCGAGACGTTAAAGATGGCGAACGCAGAAGACCTGAACCGACTGACGTCATGCTCCCTGGTGCTGTTGGGACACATCTTCCTGTCCATCAACAACTCGCGGGAGAGCATGAACATGGTCACGCCGGCCATGCAGCTCGCCAGCAAGATACCGGACGTGCACGTGCAGTTGTGGGCTTCCGCTATACTGAAAGGTAAACATTTGACTGACGGACTTATAAAATAGTATTGCATGTACACTGCTACAAAGATATTTTGGCTTTCGAATGACCATTAGAAGGGGCGCTGTTGGTAAACATTTCACTTGTAATGTTTACCAACTTAAAGATGGTGGCGTTAGTATCGATTTTGACCACGCGCCAAAATAAATTTCTAGCGTTATATTTTTTTTTAGTTTATATCAACTTTTGGGAGGTAGTTTTTTTTTAAATATTTTTTGTTTCATGTAGAAATATTGTGTTTTTAAAATTAGATTTTGTCACTATCTCACTTAATGGTAATTGATAATGCGGTCGCCGACGGTGCAGGCTTGCCTGTCGTTCCGATCGGGACTATAAAACTAGTGCAATCTTATACTCTTTTTGTGTAAAAGTAACACTAAAATGTCTCCCTATAACAGACTTGTACCGGCTGGCGGGCGACACGGAGCGAGAGAACGAGGCGTACCAGATGCACTGCAACTTCTCGCAGGCGCTGCTGAAGGACCACTTCCAGGCCACGCAGCTGCCGGAGCACGCGCTGGTGCACTGGACCAGCGGCCCGCCGCCCGCGCTCATGCCGCCGCCGCACGGCTAGCTACACTACTGCAGCGACACACCACACTCCGAACTGTGCGGTGGCCGAAGACATTACCAGACAGTGATATTCCACGCCAGTGACTTAACGGATAGTGATAGTGCGTTGTGAAGTGTAGACGATCTGAAAATAACGTGAATACGTGGGTGTTTGTGAGACTGTTCTCGGGGCCGAAGGGATCCGACTAACTTAGCGATTATAATATAAGGTTGATTTATACGGTCAATTAACATCATCCTTGTTGTACATCCTCACACTTGGGTTTATCAGTTATGCTGTGGGTAGGGTTGTAGAATATGGCAATTAATATTGCTCAATTGTGTCCCCTCATTCCCCAAAGTTATGGAGAATGATACTATGAAGCCAATTTCAACTTTAATTTCTTTGCGATTATGAATCATTTTAGCATGACAGTGAATTGGTTTCTTATGTATTGTACATAACATCATCTTTGAGTGATTGTTGAGTTTGTATAAAGTTGTGACAATAATATCATATCAGACTAGTATGTGTCTGGGTGTATCGTGAGAGCACCACAGCGTTGTCGGGACTACGCGACATATTTGTATCGGTTCTCATTATGTCTGATCTCATTCATTTATCATCATCACATGGAAGCGATGCTAGGGGGGAAGTTACCGTAATCAGTATCAAATTAAAATAACAAATGACATTTATATGTAATGGTTTCTTTTTATAATGGGGTTGAGAGTGAGGCCACTGGGGCATTGCCGGTGCGTTGCGTCGTCGTACCGCTATGATTTCAACGCACCAAGTGCCTCTCTGGCAACGCGGTGTCGCAACGCAAAGCCCCTTACTACGACTTCGATGCGTCTCGCTGTTGGGTGTGTCAGCGCTGTGCTGTGATGCCGCTCAGACGCTCGGCATAGCATCGCGACATCCTTGTCCACTTTGTCAATATTGTTTCTTTGGTCTCCTTGTCCAACGTGCGTTGCGTCACTACACGTCGTCGCAACGCACCGTGGCATGTCAGTTTGTATGTCGGATGACGCAGCGGCTCATGCGTCACAACGCACTGGCAATGCATCATGTGGCTTTGCTCTTAGATACAAAATGGCAATGTCAGTACTTCTTAATGTCGTGGGAGTTTATATTTGTGGTTTGCATAAGGAAATCGCTTGCAAATTGACTGCATATCTACAAAAAAATGTAGTTTTAAGGCAGATAACTTAGGACCTTTTTTCTATCATGCGGATTTATGTTCGCGTGCGTGTCTGACCCGTATGCGCGTCTCCTGCATCCTATCGTTTCGTACATACTTTTCGTGTCATGCCACACGCATGCAAGACGCGGAGAGTTTGCGGGTGCATCACACGCACTAACTAACGGATGCGGGTGAGGCACGCACGCGGGCGCAAACACGAGAGACAGGAAAAAGGCCCATTTAGTTTGATCAGCTATGCAGCTGCCTCCACCATATGGTATATGTGATTGCACCTTGCAGCTGCAATCCAGTCTGACTAACATAAAACTGTGCAGACTGTCTGTACACTCCTTATGACAGTTTGTTTTGTTGTTTTCTAATATAACGGTAATGAGTGGCAGTGCTGTTCAGTGTCACTAAGTAAGAGCAGATGATACAATTAATTGTGAGTTATATTCGTCAGTGTTCCCCCACTGGTGGTGAAGGGGCCATAGCTCATAAGAGTATACCGCACGTCTGTACTGCACCCGGGCATTAATATGACACATTGAGCTTAACGCTGCGGCCACATTGTCGCGATAAGGGGAACTAAACTTCGCGCGCTCTCTCTCGCACACCGCTCGACGTCTCGCTATAAAACAGAGAGCGCGCGAAGTGTAGTTCACCTTATCGCGACAATGTGACCGTAGCATTAGAAAGAGACTGTGACATAAGTATGAGCGATAGAGACGACGCTCTACAAAGACAAACTTTATCTAAAACTCTGTGCCATATTACGGCCGGGACTTCACGGCCCTTTACCGATTTGTCGGCGCAGAAGCGGTGCGACATCAGCATGCTCGATATACGCGGTACCTTCAGCTTACCGAGCACCTATATTTCAATTGAGCGTTCCTGATTAGTACGGTATGCGCAGGAGTGGCGCGCTATAGGGGTTCTACTCTTTAAGTCCGTCAACGAAGATACGGGCTGGTCCGAAAGTAGTTGATCCGTCAAACCAGTTTTTAATGTAAAATTAAATTTTCCCAACGGGCAAATACATATCGGAAGTAGGTACAACTATCAAAACGTGTTGTCATTCTTTCTTAGTTTGGACCCCGAACTAATCGTCCGTAAGTGATGCGGAGACGAAAACACCCGTAACTTGGCTGAAATCACAGATTTCGTTCTTAAGGCGTAGAACCCCAGATTCGGCTTAGCGCGTCTCGGTATGCATGGCCAGAGCTCGCTCCGTATTGTCCCGAGCCGAACAAGTAACAAACTGAAGTATCTTCATCACTCGAGGTCGAAGAAGAGATTATTTCGCGACGGCACAACGGCTCGTGCATGTTTTTTTACCGACATGTGCGTAGGTGCATGCGACGCGGTATGTTATTGGCATCTGAGCATGCTGTTGTCACACAGCTGCTGCGCCGACAAGTCAGAAAAGGCCCTAACTAGCTTAACCCTGTAAACATAGACAACACGCCAAAGGAGAGAGAGCATAATAAATTGTCTTATTTTGCACAATACACAGTTGAATTGTGGGCAAATTTTGAAATAAAGTGTTTATGCAGATAATACGGACTGATATATAAATTAATTGTACATAATGTGTCAAAATATGAACTTGAGAAAGAACAAAACGTCTCATATTTATTAATATTAACTTTTATTTTATTAGTTATGTTCTTAGTAACTTGTTAGGAGTGAGCGGATGTTGTTGATATGCTGGTTAATTAATTTTATAGGATTGGTGCCGTCGGTTTCAATAGATTCTTTCACTATAATAAATAGAATAACACACTATGTGTTGAAATCTTTCCATGTTCATATTATTTTTGTAATATAGTAAAGACAACTGCTTCCTTTATTCAGAAACGAATCTATTGAAATTGAACGCAACCAACCTCTTAATTCACACAATCATTGGTAAAAACAAAATTGAAAGAGTTATGTACACATTTTTTATTTTAGTAATTCCCTTTCGAACAGTAGATGTGGCCTTAGACAAAGGGTACACTTGCTGTTGTTAATATGTAAATAAAAGTTGAATTATTGTAAATAATAAAATTATAAAATATATGTTTTTTGCTATACAATGTTGGTTATTTAAACAGTTCAAAAAGAAGAATAATCGTTTTAAGATTGGTATGGTGAGTTTAGTGGATACTGCAACGAAATTTTCTGTTTTGATGAGGAACAGGATCACTCTGACAAGAAATTTGTATCCTAAGTTGGGATCTTTCGAGTTCATCACATGCAGTAGCAGGAGGCTAAGCCAGTAGGTGGCAATGTTGGGTGGTTATTGGTAGTTGGTGCAAGCGTACTCGCTGCATATGGAGACCTGTCCTCCAGCGGGTTGAGCGTAGTGTGGCGGGTCGGGTGTGAGGTTGTTCTTGCGGTAAAAGGTGTGGCGCAGGATGAAGGAGCGCCCGTAGTTCACGTCACGCGCGCGCTGCTTCGCTTGCTTCTGCTGCCAGCCGTAATCCCAGTTCGTGACTACACGGTAAAGGAATCTGTAAGCGTGGGTATTAGTTCTCCATTCAAATACCTGTCCTATCATTATTGCATTATATGACTACGGTTATTCAATGTTATGATAATTTTGCCAGAAGTTTACCTATCCCTACTTCAAACAGTATTTTCAAAAAACCTGGAAAGTTCGAATTTCGGATCATAGAGCGACGGCGATGTTAGGTAGTGTCCAGCCCTAAACTTAATCTAAATTACTAACTTCTCCTCAGGCGATTTTTTATATCTCTCCTTCAAATATCTTTCGCTGGCGCCTTTCTCTTTAGCTTTATGGAGTATGTTCAGGACTTTAGTTTCGATAGGCCTCATCAAAGCGTCGTCTTCGGACGGTATTAACTTTGTCATTGGTACTTCTACCGGCTTTTCCACAGGTTCACCCAAAATCTAAAACCATTTGAAATGCATTATTCATTCAGATCAAAAAATATACAGGGTGGATTTTGAGATGGGGCAGCAAGGGCCTACATTTCCTACGAAATGTATGGTAGGGTTTTTTGCGATTTCTGACTTTTCTAGAAAGTGAATGCAGATCAAAATTTCTCAAAAAGTTAAGGACAGTCTCCTAAGACCATTTTCCTGTAGCTACAATGGTTAAGGTAGCTGCCCCATCTCAAAAATCCACCCTGTATAGGATGACTCAGACTGACTAATCAACAGAAAAAATTAAAAACAATTAACTAGCTGACTTTTTTACCGGTGGATGTAGCCACGTGCGTCAGGAGTCCCTAGTGCTGTGTGCCAAGTTATTCATATATGTTGCAACCATTTGTGTGAGCTTGTTTGCTTAACAAATTTCTCGTTTGGCTGACGCTAATCGCTACCGATTCTAAACACGAGAATCCAACTGTACCTGCATAAGTTCTTCGGCTAGCGCGATGGATACATCGATCTCCCTCCGTTGCTGCTCTTTAGCTTCCTGCAATACTTGCAGCAAGTTGTTCTGGTACCACATTCTATTGCGGCGGTCCGACCTATTCATCGCATCAGCATAAAACTCGTGCGCCATTGTGATAATAAGTACCTCGAGAATATTTGACAATTTACGATTTGGTTCTCCAATTCTGTTTTTAAAGAAGTGCTGCGCCGACCACAATTAAATTGGTATAAGGTCAGGGATATGAAGATTTGATGTTTTAAAGACCAAATTGGTTGCTTGAGGTGATATGTGCAACTGTCAGTCTGGAGCGTGACATTTGTTTCGCAAATTGTTTCATATATTAGAATAATATATCACAGACTCATTACGAAGTAGGTAACATTACTCAGGATTTTAGAATCCCCGCTCCGCCACAAGTTCGAGAATTTGGGATCATTCTACCCAACCTTAGACCATCCAGACCAGTGGTAAAGTGGCATCAGTAGTTCATGCATACCTTTACGACATATTTTATGGTGAAAAAGTACCGAGGGCCGACGGACATATATTGCGGCTAGATTTCGGCACTTTCGGCACGGCACAAATTAATTTGGTACTTTGTAATTCCCGCATTCCAGGGCAATTCGTTGTCGACGGCGAAGTGAGAAATCACACACAACAAAAATAGTTCACCATTATATTCATAAAATTAAAATAACAAATAAGTTGACTCTCACAAAATAAAATTACAGGGAATGTTTATTTACAATAATATGATACAATAAATTAATACTTAGTTTTGGCTGTGAGATCGTCCGGCCTTTCTGCCCATGACTGGGCTGCCTCCCATTTGTCGCAAAAGGCCTCGGAGGCCTTTAGCTTCGCGCACCCCGCTCTCAAGGTGTTCGGAGGGGACCGCGCAGAAGTCGTCAACTAAAGGTAGGGGTCCGCTGAGCCGCTCGGAGTATTGTGAGAGCCGCGACTGGTGTCCTATTGGTGAGGTTTTCTCCACTGATTGTTGTGGTTGACTCTGGAAATTGGGGTTGAAAATTGTGTCTTATCTTTCAGAATGGTAAATGATTAACTGAGTAGAGACAGAAACAAAAATGTTTGCCTTTATGGTGAATTCCTTAAATCAAGAAAAATAAATGTTGCGCCGAGCCCAAATAAATTGTGATAAGGGCAAGAGAATGATAATGATATAAGGGTCAATCCATAACAATATAAAATATTTTTAAACAGGTATTCAATCCAAATTTAAACTAAAATTTTTGGAATACAATCTAACATTTGCAGCTGCTTTTCACATGGACAAAAATATTGCAGGACACAACAAAATATAGGGTTGATACAATTGACCAGATTGACCATAAGTTATTGGGTTGACACACATACAGTTTGTCACAGTAACCATAATGTCAGCCACCATTAACCAACTGCTGGACAAAGGCCTCCCCCTCTTACTTTTACCTATTTTGGTCCAGGGCTAATGTAGGTGGACCATTGTGTATACATAGTAATAATATTCAAATAAGTTTTCTTCCTTGGGGAAACTTGGAAAAGACTAGCAAGGGAAAGGGAAAATTGTAATAGTACAGAGGAATGAAAACTGAAGTGATGTAAAACTGTAACTCTGAAATAAAGTGATAAATAAATAAATAAAAAAATCCTTCCTTAGAACAAGCTGATGTGATTACCTTGCCAGAAACAGCAGCCAATTTGTCCTGAAGCCTCTTTACCATGGCAGCGTCACTTTCATAGCTGGTGAGTGTGGGCTGTGGCATGCATTGGAACACGGTGGCTAGCAGATTGTGTAGGGACACAAGCACACTGTCCTGCCATGCTCGTGTGAAGTACAGGCTGAATGAAGGGTTCTCTTCTGGTTTTGTGATGAAAGGTAGCACTGGGAGGAGTGATACAAATAAAAGATTACTGTCAAGGAAATATATTTATACAAAGGTAATTGTTTGTGCCTGTAAAAATTCATTCTAGGTGTACATGTAAGAAAATTACTGAACAACAGTCAGGAAGATAGAATGGATTGTGACTATGTTTTTTTATTTTATTTTGGTCATAACACAGGCTAATCCTATACAACAATAATAAACAGTCAGTTAGAAATACAATAATAAACTTACTGAACCAATCATTCCACTCAGCCTGTCCTTCTCTCTCTCCTCTTCTCAGCTCAGGTAACATTTTTGATAGAAAGTCAGTAATTCGCTCATTTCGTACTCCAACTGTACTTTGCGCTGCCGTCACTAAATATAACTTGTACAGGCTGTATTCCAGCTTCCGCACAGCTGGAAAAATAAATAAGTATGTTATCTTTTTGCGTATAACTTAAGGTCAAGCAGAAAGTTGGAATTAGATACCATTAATTCTACTTACCAGGTTGAACGTGTTTCTCCAATTTTGAGAATACAAGAGTGTCGAGGTGTGACCAATACTCTTTTAAACCATTAAGGTCTGAGACATTAATGTAATGTACAATTTGTTCAACTATTTTGTCCACTCTAAAACCTTTGTCTTTATCTGCCTTCAAATCGTTGTCAAACGCTTTCACCGTTGATGTAAATCCTCGGTACAGTAGATATTCCCGAACTAATTCATCCACAAATTGAATGTGGGCCATTATCAGATACGAACTTTATTTTTGTTTATTATAATGTGAAAACAAAAACGAGGAAGCTGCCCACAGACGGGGTTTCTGTTGACATTGACAATTTAAACTGACATTCAGGGCTGCCAGTAGATATTTTTAAATGATTCGGCAATGTTGCTGAAATTATACAAAATTGAATGACAGGATACAAACAGTGCTTAATTTTTTTCAAACATACACAATAATGATTAATCACGTGAATTATTACTAAAATATACTAAATTTACTAATATTATTACTAAAATTACGTAGATAACTACGTATTTTAAAAAATTGATTATGGTATTTCCTCACAGGCTTAAGCGCATCCATATAGCAACTCACAAAATATCACCATAGAACTCACAAACACCACAAAACTCAGATAATAGAATTTAGGCTTTCCGTATCCAATTATACATGAGGGTCCAGGATACAAAGAGGATACAATCAGTAACCAAATTATACAGTTTTTGTATCCAATTATACAATCTGGCAGCCCTGCTGACATTGTGCATTTGGAAGTGCGTTATGAACATTGGACACGAAATTTTCGACAACAAACATTGGACACGAAATTTTCGACAACAAACATTGGACACGAAAGTTTTATCATTATTTTGTAATAATTCAATGTTATGAATGAAATTGATTGAATTTTTTTAACAACAGTTTAGTGGTTTGATGTTGCTAAAGAACTCATAGAAACATTATTTCTGAGAGCTGATTATACAGGGTTACTTGTAATTCGACGTATATCCGTCAGGAGCTGATAGGGGGGCCAGAATGCAACAAATGGAACACCCCATATGTATGGCCGAAATTCAATAGTTTTCGAGATATTTGAATTTTACGGGTTTTCCGATATTTACCCAAAATTTGACCTTTAATTCCAAATAATAAAAAAACTACATATTGAATGCGTACTATTAAAGAATGATATCGTAGCTGGCACTTCAATCAAGCTATGAACCTAATTTAAAGTACTTATTTCAACGAAATAATTAAAATTATGAGCGATTTAAGAATAATATGTTACCAATATTTTCATTTTACGCTTCAAAAATGTTGTCTCGTCAAAAAAATTACTATGACGTTAGTCGTACAAATAACTAAAATAATTAGCCTATTCTGTAAGCTTTCCAAAAAGGTATAAAACTTAAATTTAAGATACGTAATTCGTGGCATGGCATGTGTTTGAATCAACGCGGGGACAGAAATCATCTGTGTTTTCAGTTTAGGATCCTCTCTAAAACTACCGATTTTACTGGCGAAATTCTTCGTGATGGGGCACGATGTGCGGGCGGGGGAATAAACGGCGTCTGCTGTGCACACGTCCTCTTCCTTAGTAAATTTTGACCGCCCCGAGGGATTGGAAGTACTAAAAGAGAACAGCTATTCAGTTCAGAACGTAATCCCAGTAGCGGCTTGGAAGCCTACGAACTCTCGTCGTTCTTCGCTGAGTAGTTGAATTTTTTGTGGCCTGGCGTTCTGCTTCGACTATTTGATGTTCTCCAGCTGGAGAACATTGTTCTAAAATACAACTAAAATTCTACAGATCTGCCTTGCCAGGTCCGATCTTGATAAAAGCTACTTCACCTATGGAGAGATAAAGTATTGATTTTTAAAGGTCCAGACATTTGAGTATTCATCGATCACAGTTATCATGTACCTTCCAATACAAGAAATAAGTACAAAAAATCTGCCTAGCCTTTTCCCAATCATGTTGGGGTCGGCTTCCAGTCTAACCAGATGCAGCTGAATACCAGTATTTTACATGGAGCGACTGTCTATCTGACCTCCACAACCCAGTAACTGGGTAATACGATACCCCTTGGTAAGACTAATTGTCAGACTTTCGGGCTTCTGACGACTCGTAACGACTGTCAAAGATCCACGAATGACAGCCGGGACCAACCGCTTAACGTGCTTTCCGAAGCACGGAGGTCACCCATCCATGGACCAACTTCGGCAAGCGCAGCTTAACCTGATGGATCGACCCGTGCGGCTGTTATTACTTAGCCACGAGCTCCTCTCACAAGAAATAAGTACAATAGTACATAATAACTGTGATCGATGAATACTCACGTTTCCCATTGGGTTCACATGTGCCGATATAAGTTCTGCAACGGTTATGAAACAGCCCGCACACCCCGACCTATCACGAAGAATTTCACCAGTAAACTCGGTAGTTTTAGGAGGATCCTAAACTAAAAACACAGATGATTTCTGTTCCCGCGCTCATTCAAACACATGCCATGCCACGAATTACGTATCTATAATATAACTTTTATACCTTTTTGGAAAGCTTACAAAATAGGCAAGTTATTTTAGTTATTTGTACGATTAACGTCATAGTATTTTGTTTGACGAGACAACATTTTTGAAGTGTAAAATGAAAATATTGGTAACATATTATTCTTAAATCGCTCATAATTTTAATTATTTCGTTGAAATAAGTACTTTTAATTAGGTTCATAGCTTGATTGAAGTGCCAGCTACGATATCATTCTTTAATGGTACGCATTCAATACTTAGTTATTTTTTAATTTGGAATTAAATGTCAAATTTTGGGTAAATATCGAAAAACTCTTAAAGTTCAAATATCTCGAAAACTACTGAATTTCGGCCATACATATGGGGTGGTCAATTTGTTGCATTCTGGCCCCCCTATCAGCTCCTGACGGATATACGTCGAATTACAAGTAACCCTGTAGAATGTTCCAAGAAGTGATCATGCTTTTGAACGCTTTTAACACTTCTACCAACCGTTTAGAACTTTCAAACTGAATGCGTTCAATCAAAGGTTTTTATAATCAAAAACAAAAATTACAGTTTATTAGCACCAGTAGATAGTAAACATTTTATGAAAATAATATCAAAAGTCATCAACTGCATGCAACAAAATTTATGTAAATTTTATCACCATCCATTTGAAAATAAATAAATTGAACGCATTGATAAAGTGGCCAACTTATCAAAACAAAATCGAAATGTCAATCGCTTTCAATCAGCTGTCGATTTTTTATTGAAGAATAGAAGTAAAATTATTTATTAGTAAACCAAAATGTGCATTGTTAAATGAAAGGGCTTTGCTAGTGTTGTGGTGTGATAAAATTCGGCACGGTGGTGTTAGTGTTCGGCGGGGGCGTGTGCGGCGGGCCATGGCGGTGGTTGCGGTGTGAAGGTGGCGGGCGCGGCTCTCGGGCGCAGGCATGCGGCGGCATGGCGGGCGAGGCTGCGGGCACGTCGCGCGGCCTCCGCGTCTACAAGATCGTGGTGCTGGGCGACGGCGGCGTCGGCAAGTCCGCTGTCACGCTGCAGTTCGTCAGTCACAGCTTCTTGGACTACCATGACCCTACTATAGGTACCTGACGGAATTAACACATTCCAACTATTGTTTACATTCGAAATTAACTAGCACTTGTAGATTTCACGAGAACAATACTCATATTTGATGGTCAGTTTGGCACCATATGGATTAAGTTTAGTACTGTCACTTGCTATTTGTTTAGTCTACAGTAGTTGTATTGTGTGTATGTTGAACAGTCATACATGTTTTATAAATATTATAGTTATAAATATGTAAACTTGTGTGGAAATGTTTATTTAAGAAATGTTGCTGGACCAAATTATTCTTAATAGAATTTTAAAAACAATTTTTTCTGAAAAGTGAGGTTTATGTATTGATTTTAGTAAAATACTTAATGTGAAGTGTTTCCCCAATATATCCAATTATTAATAAACATTATGTTGTACTTTCAGAGGACTCATACCAACAGCAAGCGGTCATAGATGGAGAGCCAGCGTTGTTGGATATACTGGACACAGCAGGACAGGTTAGTGCAGGTGGCAGTTTATCACCCATTGTTTTGAATGTTAACAGCAACTCCTTGCCAACACCAACACCAGAGTATAATAGGATCAGACGGTGTTGGGCATTTGTTGCTCTGATATTGTAATTAGTGTCTGAAGGAAAATGGATTTTCAGCTGAAAAAGAAACTCTATTTTAGTCTTAAAGCCTATATTTGCTCTTTCTCTCCCTAGATTTAAAAATCATTTTCATTTTCGCCCAAAAATGCGAAAATGAAAATTATTAACATATTAAAGAATATTAATATTTCCGCTTTGCACTGAAATCTGGTTTGATTTTTTAAACCTAGGGATAGAAAGAAAAAATATAGGCTTTAAAAGAAATAAAATACGATAATTCGATTATAGGATACATTTAGTGTATTTCTTGTTGTATTGATTCACCTGATATTGCTGACCTTTACGAAGCAGGCCGAATGAAAGAAGCTTCTCGGCTTGGTCGAAGCTTCGACTGCTTTATGACTGAAACCGAAAATATGGCAGAATCATGATTTTATGGCCAAAAACGAAGCTCCGGTCGGTCACTAAGGGACTACTCACACTTATTCATTTATTGGAGGACTTACAGCTAATAAAAACAGACAAAAAAGGAAACCATAGTCACCAGAAAGCCAATTACAAATCCTCACGTGTAGACATATAATAATAGTTTATGGTGGGAGCACAAAAACAGAAAACACATCGCTTTCATTAAATTCAAAAGTAAAATAAATCAGCTCAATTCAGCGTTTGTCCATAGAAAACGCGCGAAACACGTGCGTCTCATAGTTTTCTATAGGCAAACACTGAATAGAGCTGAATAAATGTGAGTAGTCCCAAATTGTTCATTAATATTTTCATTATTCAAGTGACACAGTGAACAGCATTGCAGCAAATACTTATGATTACATACTCATGATTTGTGTTAATAAAGTTATGTAGGTAGATCTGATGTGTGAGGAAAAATAAATGGTAATGGTGGTTTTATGATCAAAATCAAAATCAAAATATTTTATTTCATATAAACCTACATGGGCACTTATGAAACGTCAGAATCTAGGTGCACGGTTCCAATTGGTCGTTTCCTATGGAGAAGAGCCGGCAAGAAACTCCACGGTTACTCTTTTAAAAATAAATGGGTTTTACAATGCTTTAAAAAATGTACAGTTTGAATAGGTATGCGAGGACAGCGTAGGCCTGTCAACAAGATACTTAAAAAAATAGAAAATAGTCTGCAAATCGACAGTCTGTTGTGCCTACAACGTTCTCACGATCATTTCTTTTCTCCTCAACCAGGTGGAGTTCACAGCGATGAGAGAACAGTACATGCGGTGCGGGGAGGGCTTCGTGCTCTGCTACTCGGTGACGGACCGGCGCTCGTTCCGCGCTGCTGCCGAGTACAGGCGGCTGCTGGCACAGGCGAGGCCCTCCGAGAGGCTGCCACTTGTGCTGGTCGGGAATAAGCTGGATCTCGCGCCAAGGTTTAGACAGGTATTTAATTATCAAACTCTAGCTGTTGCGGGTGACTTCGTCTGAGTGTATTTTTTATTTCCCCATTTGTTTTATACAAATATCCAGGTTGAAAAGTAGCATATGTCCTTCTCCGGGTCCAATGGTGCATATTTGTCAAATTTAATAATATTAGGTTCCATGGCTTTGGTGTGTAAAGGTAGAAAACAGACATTTATTTATTTATTTGACTCACCAACATTTGTATACACTGGTATAAGCAAATAAAACAGAAGCAACAAATCAGAATAAATTTATTTTGGCATTTATAATATTAATACTTATAGATTTTGTATACTTAACTGGTCAACAAACCCAAGACTTATAAATATATACTCATATATCACCTACCACAGTTACATTACAAGTTACATAAATGGTATGTGAATGGTGGTAATAATAGGTTTGCTACTTTGCTATGTAAAATATGCTATTTGCGATTGTTATGTGTTAAAAGAAGCGTATTTTGGATGTAAAGTACAATACTTGTGAATGATATAGATTTCGCTAGTTCAGTTTCTCTAAACTTAACAATATTATCATGTATATTTGCACAGGTCACGACAGAGGAGGGCAAGGCACTCGCGGCACAGCTAGGCTGTCCGTTCTTCGAAACGTCGGCTGCACTCCGACACTTCGTGGACGATGCCTTCCATGCACTCGTCAGGGAAATACGACGGTTGGAGAGACAGAGACAGGTATACTCTAGTTATCTTTCTTAGTTTACGAGGTACTTTACGTAGCGTGACGACCTAGACGTGTTTGAAGGGCAGATACAAATACAAAATACAAAAAAAAAAATGGCGAAAAAATAATAAAGTGATGACAGACAGTGATCTTACATAACAATTTTGTTTTTACATCACAATGGTTTAACTGTTGTCCCCCAAACTAAGCAATAAGCTGAGATTGTATCTAGGGGGTCCGAGTGCGATTGAACAGGAGATAAGGACAGCAGAGCATAAAATAGACAAGTTTGGAAACCAAAAAGGGAGAGGGTTTGACCAGTATTGGGACATAAATATTATAAGCTTGTAATTAGGAATGTATAACAATTTCTCTTGGCTTCTTATAAATTATAGATTATCATATTATTAACGTGAATGTTCTCTCATTTTGGAGTTTATAAATCTAGGCACATAGAATCGGCGCAGCAATTTCAGTCTAATTAAAACATTGCTTTTCATTCCAGGCGTCACTTTTGGGGTCGGGTATATCGACGAGCGGTGGTCGCCGTCGGTGGCGACGTCTCCGCAGCATCTTCGCGCTGGTCTTCCGACGGAGAAGAAGGCACCACACCTCGCCTTAACAACCCAGGGTTGAACAGTCAGTAAGATCTTTATATTGACACCACTGAGGAAGATATACGTGAAGTATATTCAGTACAGCTGGTATTCTAGCTATGAAACGCGACGGAAATAAACACACCAAGGAACATAACTTTTGTTATGTAGGCTTTGGCAAAAAAAAAATGACGACGAAAATATATTCATAAAATATAATAGAAAATAACGTACTTATTAAGGATTAGGTACGTACATTCAACTTATTTTTTTAATTGGCAACACTATGTCATCTAAAAAGGTTTTATCCTCTATGATTAACTAAACTTTTACATTAAACTACTACTTACATTTTACAACTTTTGATAATGTAGTTCAATATCTAACAAAAATAGAGTTTGCATGATGTTCCAATGCGATTTTTGTGCATTTATTAAACCAATTGAATTTTTAAAGTCCCTTCTACCTCAAAATGATGCTATTATTTATGATTATAAGAAAAAATAATTCATTGCTTTGTGTTTAAATGATATTGAATCTATTAAATGTCTTTCGACTGTTTACACAGTGCAAGTGATTGATGCAATTGAATTGTCTGCTTCAATTAAATATGTTTTATTTAATTGAAACAAACAATTCACTCCACCATTGATCAGCATTGAAAAAAGCTGTAAGTGTATTGATTGTCTAATTTCTCGTTCACAACACTGCGATGCGACGCCGCATCGCAAAAATTTGCGACGGAACCGTAAGATTTTCTTAAGGAACGAAGCTTATGCGTTGCGAATTCGCATCGCATCACAGTTTTGTGTACAAGACAAAATTGTCAAATTGTCAAGCGCTCGTAAATTGCTGTGATTGGTTGAATGAATTATTAACAGCCAATCATATTGTCGTTCACGAGACTGACCGTTATTGTAGCAATAAACTTACCACTTGCACTAACACAAGTGTAAACAGCGTAAAATATGCCAAAATCTTTGCTCCACTGTTTTTAATTTGTTCAAAATAATTGCTCAAGAGCACTATATCATGTTAAATGATTATTTAATTTAATGAATGAAATCGATTGAAATATTGCGATACAATAATTTTTTTAAAGGAGGCCTAATGTAAAAGTGAAATTCTCAAACCTCAAACGTCTAACGTCTGCTAATACGTCGTCGTTTTGAATTTATTGACGTCTTTGAATCAACTACTCATAAAATGCAAAGAAATTGAATAACTATGAATGTTTTTAAAATTATTAAAAATATAACGTTGCCAGACGGTGGCACTGCCGTGCGATTTAAAAGGATTCGAAAAGTGTCACATTTCGTGAATTGATGACTATTTTGGGAAATCTTGGAGCTTGTATTGTAATAACCTGATGATTTACCATTAGCTTCCTATTTTGACTGCTCCAATTCTAGATTTCATTGATCAGGTGTTGCTATACAAAAGCCATAGATGATTTAGTTGCCATATGACACAGCTTTACTTAATGCATTTATACAACCTTGCCATAACAACGCTACTTCTACAAGATACCTTGGTCCTCTACCTCTTAAACAATTCCTAATTAGATAATTGGATATACTAGTAATTTCTTTAAGACCCCTTTTTATCGTAGGTTATGTAAGAAGGAATCTAGGCCTAAATGATATGTTTCTATTGATGTTTAATTTTATTTATGATAGATGATATTGCCTTAATGTGGCAGTTGATGGCAATTGATAATGTCAATGTCATATGCCTTTATAGAGTTTCAACTCTGTTTTACTCTATGACTGTTTGTCTTTGCATTATATTTTTCTTTCACAATAAATCTTCGGTAATGATTATAATTTTATGATTCTCTTAATCATTTAACATACTTAAAAATAAATACTTTCAAACAATTTATTTCATACAAAGTGCTGTACATTTCCTTCATAACGCCTTAACATACCCAAGATACTTTTATACAAGAGTAAATACATAATATATATTTGTATACGTGTGGGCTCCAGTACCTAATAGATTAGACCATAATGTCTTCCGAGTAACGGATCCGAGAAAGCAATAAGTAAATGTAGAAGTTATTTTACATTACTTTTCTTTTGAACCATAGACTAAAGAGTTTTATTTAGGAGGCAAGTTTGAATGTTTAGATAATATTGTACATGTTTAGGTATGTATAGCCTGAGAGCCAACTGGAAAATTTGGATTTTCCGGTACTAGTATTTCGTAAAGAAATACTGGAAGTTGAAGTTGAAACAGTACACAGTTTATTAATACTGGTATTTGAAAAGTTGTGGAATAAAGTCTGGGAATTATAAATTGAAGGTAGGATTCGGATAGAGATCAGGTAGCAAACGCTTAATACAACTTCCCTGTATAATGTTTAAATATTGCAGTAAAATATATTAAGGTGGGTCCACAGTCGTGCAACATGTATTGGAACAAATATACCCACCATTAGGGTTGAGGATATAAATTATACATTAAATAATAAATCTCTATAAAGTGGTTAGTAACTGTATAAAAACTTAGACCAGGCAATTTGTATAATTAGTCTACACTAAGATTTTAGATTAGACGATACGAACATTC
Organism: Eupsilia transversa; assembly: GCA_914767815.1. Classification (NCBI taxonomy): domain Eukaryota; kingdom Metazoa; phylum Arthropoda; class Insecta; order Lepidoptera; family Noctuidae; genus Eupsilia; species Eupsilia transversa. Next base: position 3,743,580 of record OU611889.1, read on the forward strand.
TTTCTTAGAACCTTTTTTGATAAGACTAGTGTCAAAATCATTATTACAGGCGAGTAACAATTTTGTAAGGAAAATATTTTCTAGTTGGCTTTCAGACTGAACCATAAGTAACCTATTTAATACGAATCATAGGGGACCTTGTAGGTAAAACGAAATTCCAAACGTATTATATAAATGCCATATTCGTGTATCCCAACCAAAGCACAGTTTTATTGAAAAGTTAAAGTTTTGGTATTTCCATTAAACCTTGGAGTACAATTAAGTAATGTAAGTGAGATGTGTCGAGCTCTTCTTTTATCTGTGTAACAGATACAGCAATAAGTATATGAAGTGAATATAAAAATATATTTATGTATAACTTTAGTGTATAATCGGTGTATGTATTATTGAAGTACCCTTAGTGTTGTGGAAAGAAGTGTGAATTTGTATAATGTTAGGTCGATACGCACAAATATTAGTGTAGTCGTAACTTGTTCGGTCGTGTGTTCGTCTGTGTGCTAGATTCGCGGCGGAACATTTGACATACAGGAGTAGGCTAATAATTAATATTAAAGAGAGATTCCTAAATACGAGCAATATTATACGCCTAATGTGGTAACTAATTGTGATGTGGATGTTAGCTGTGTCAACATTTAATTCATAGTTAATGGTAGTAATTGTCTAACTGAAAAGGTTTTTACCCCCCACTTAAAGATGTTTCACGGTAGATTTTGATGTATTTCTCGTGTTTTTATTAATATAGTTTGTTTGTCAAATGCTTCGCCCGGGAACGTACTGGGGTGGCACTGCGTGTGTTGTACCTACAGTGCAATAAGACGGTGTCACACTAGGGTATTTATCATTTAGTGGCGCGTTCTATGTGTGGCTCGACGCGAGCGAGCAACTGTGGGTGACAAGCGGATCGTGCTTGAAAGAAAATGGCAAAGAAGCTGTAAAATTCTTGGCATTTTGTAATTACACAGTAATGTGATATTATTGATTAACCATGCGTTTAAATAAAGGAGTTCTGATCATCACTTACCATCAGGTGAGATTCAGGCCAAGAGCTTCCCCGTTGAGGTTAAAAAAAAAGTTTATTCGACTTTTGTAAATATCACTCACACACACGTTTCATTGTCTTCGAGACTTCGAGAAGGAAATTTTCGATTTAACTAAGCAAAAAAACTCCCGACTCACCCACAGTTATGGCTTGTTTCGAAGCCCCAAAGCGCTCGAGCTTTGCCGTTTGGCATACAAAGCCTACTTATCCTAACAAGGGATTATATAACTAACTAATTTAGACCTAAACGCTGTTTAAATAAAGTACAATTTAATTTGTATCATCACTGATTGTGTCGAGTTCTTGTATTTTTAACGTATCAATAGGATCTAACTCTAGTCATTATTGTTTTGTATAGCTGTTAATTGATGTTCATCTTAACTTGATAATGGGTGGTTTGCTGGTGAAATAGGCATATTTTTTTGCCATTTTGTTTTAAAACCTTATTATTCCACGCCATATACTAAGTTAATTTTATTAAATTAAATGTTTGTTTCGCGTATTGTCTGCTTTGTCGTTCGCTTTTAAAACATTGGTCCTAAGTGAGAGCAAAACGATACGACGACACTGCAAAGGAAATCACGGCTAAAGATAAACTCTGATCGATAAACGATTTTGCTTGGAAATTATACAGTGCCATGGATACCAAACATTTTTATTACCTAGTCGACGGAAGTATTCGAATATGCCATGATTTGTAATCTAATTTATGAAAGTTGCAATATGGTCAAAAAATAAAGCATGGTTATACCTAAGTTAGCCGTTTTAATATTTAAATGAAAGTTGGTAAATTTAAATTTAATATTGTCATAGTCGCCTCGTTTAATTAATGTGCAAACAAAGTATATTATGAAGGCAAGCAACGCAGCACCTCTGACTTTTCGGATTCATGTGCGTTTTTATTATCAATTGCTTCAAAAACGGTGAAGGAAAACATCGTGAGGAAACCGGCATGCTTGAGAAATATTTCTCGACGGCATGTGAAGCCAAGTCAGAGGCCGATGGGCGGGATAGAAAATCTAACACCAGGTTAGTCACTATCCACACGAGGAAGAAGTTATTTTAATTTAGATGCAGTTTCACATTGTTTTAGCCGGCTTAACCTGGGTATAGCCTTCGGCCAATTTTACCAGTAAACCAGTACAATATTATTAAATAATATTGTAGTATTAGAGTTATTCGGAACAAACCCTCGTTGTTCACTAGTAGTTTTGCCACGAGTACTAATAATCTTATTGTCTTTTACGGAATACGAACTTTTAATAATTTTACTGCCCATTGTGTGTTTTATATAACGGTGACACAGAGAGATTCAGAGAATGAGCGTAATGAATGTTACCAGTTTGAAAACTCGTATTCCGTACGTTGGTACAGTTCGATTCAAACTTAATGGCGGCTCGGAAGTTAGCTACCCGCTGCGCAGTACCCCACCCCTCACCCCCGCTGACACATGAAATTGTTACTGCGCAGCGACTCGCCTCATGTTCCGAGCAGCCATTAAGTTTGAATCGAACTGTATCAGTTGACAGTTTAACTGGCCTAATTTGTAGTATCTGTCGTATGTATTTATTGGTATATAACTATTTATTTCTTTCTTTCGCGGAAGTTTAGCTCTTTAATAATATTAGCTGCTTTATATTGGCAACATTCGTTTGTATGGGTAAAACAAAAAGTTTAATTATTCTGTGTGCAATGTCAGACAGCAGCTCAATTTTGTTTGAGCTGGTGTTGTCATTATGATTTGCTTTCACGCCAAGCGTAATGTCCGCTCTTGAGCGCTCCTGCCGGTCTGTGCTGTGAAAATATCGCCGTGAAGTTTTGGTGAATTGAGCTGACATTCCACCTGATGCTATTGACACCTATGATTGCTCACTTCATCTAGGGGCCGAATCACACCGGAATGGTAGTGGCCAGCAGCGACGTGGCGAGCACTTTCAGTGTGAAATAATTTTAAACTTTATCTACATACTTAAAAGACCAGTATAGGTTGAAAAGGTCGCAAGGCCGCCCGCGGGGACGCGAGCGGCCACGCGCTTGTCGGTGGTTCTGCCCGCGGCTGCCAGCGGCGACGCGAGGCCGCCCGCGTCACAAACTAAACTAGTCAAGACGCGTAGGGTCTGGAGGTCGCGCGAGGCCGCCAGCGGCCCCTGTCGGCCGCTGCTGGCCGCTGCCATTCCGGTGTGACTCGGCCCTAAGTGTTACTATGAGATTTTTATAGAAAAGACCGCGTGTTCTCCATTTATAATTTTGGCCTAGGCGTTGCCTAGCTAAACTATGCACAGTGAGCTCGCTCACAGTCTGCTAGCATTACGCTAATCGTGAATACTAACACTCTCTTATTTATATATTTTTAGTAACGTTTCGTCACGGTAAAGAGCGCACTCATTAGCGTTTACTAACTAGCTGTTCAAACGCTCGTAGTCAGTACCTATGTATTTGAAATGGACGCTTAAAACGTATTTAAATTTTAATGTTTAATTAATATATTCCATAGACTATATGGTTATTAAGAGAGTATATTATTACCCTACAGTAGGTGATTTGAACAATAATAAATAAAAATATTTCGTGTTTTATGTACAAAAATTTTATATGTTGAGAAGATTGTTGTAATATTTTTGTTTGGTCGATATATTTATAAATACATATTTAGATATTTACCTATTTTGTTATGTGTAATAATTTATAACACCAAATAGTACCTTTCAGATTTGTATTTATATTTAATGCAAGAATTGTAAGCAGTGTGTAGAGATTTTGTTGAATAAATGTCATGTTTCGAATGTGTGTGTTGATTATCCAATTTTCCCCAGTGTTCCGGCTGATGCCGCAGTGTATAAGGCTTCCAAAATAATGAACATTAGGCCTGGTATTAAATAAATCAATTTTATTCTCTGAATGAATCTGAAGATCTGAAAAAGCGATACGTCCGCCATGCGATGTCTGATGTTTGTCTTCTTTCTTCAAAAAACTCGCGGCGTCCGTGACGCGTGACGGTGCGAAAAGCACAGGCAGGCGCAGCGGCATGGATACAGTAAGTCGCGGCGGGGCCGTAACACCCAGCTTTTTGGTATTTCCAAAAACATCATAATAATCGTAATCAATCAATCTGCCTAGTCTTTTACCAACTATGTTGAGGTCGGCTTCCAGTCTAACCGGATGCAGCTGAATACCAGTATTTTTACATGGAGCCTATCTGACCTCCACAACCCAGTAACTGGGTTAATACGATATCCCTTGGTAAGACTGGTTGTCAGACTTTCGGACTTCTGACCACCCGTAACTACTGTCAAAAATCCACGAATGACAGCCGGGATCAACGGCTTGTCCTGCTTTGCTATACATGCTGCCGGAAGACCTGTGCGGCTGTTATTACTTAGCCACGAGCTCCTATAATAAACATAAATCTTTATTTTTCTCAACATCATTTATTACCTCCTGCCGCGTTGGTCTAGTGGTCGCAAGCGCTACTGCTGAGCTTGAGGTCCTGCAGGGTTCGATTCCCGGGTAGGGGAAAGTGATATTGGGTTTTTCTATCTGGAATTGCTCAGTAGCAGCCTGGAGTCTGGATTTGTTCTCGGCTGATGGCAATAGGCTCGCCCCCTATTACATCGGACTTAAACATAACTGGCGAAATGTGGGTGTATATAGGTACACCTCTGCCTAACCCTTCGGGGAATACAGGCGTGATGTTATTATGTTATCATATTACCGGCACTGGCTAATATATTTTTTTTTAGTTTTTACGATGTTTTGTGGCGATGGCTGTGTATAACTGTAATAGGCATTCATACCAGTACTTTTATTTTGTTATTTTTTGTTTTTTTTTTTGTATGTACCTAGTTACTGCTGTTGGTATACCAAATAAATAAATAGAATGCACAATCAAAGGTGTCAAAACAACAGTCAAGATATGATAGATCATTTACAAAACCAAGTTTGTTAGGTGGCTACCGGGTACAAATTCAGACATCGGACTACTGTACCTACATAATAGCAAAAAAATAAAAAATAAAATAACCCCCGACATAAACAAAGGCAATTCCAGGTGATGATGCAGTATCGATTCAAGGTTACTATAACAGAATACTAAATTTCGAATCAATCAGACCTGTGGAAGATTCGTACATCCATTAATCAAATAGAAAAGAGCTGATAATCTTCAAACGATTGAACCGATTTTCTTGAATTGTAACTAAGAACACTCTCAATCAAGACACCTTTCAAACAAACAAATAATAATCAAAATCGTTTCAGCCGTTTGGGAGCTACGAGGGAACAGACAGATACACAGATACACACGTTAAACGTATAACACTCCTCTTTTTCCGTCGGGAGTCAAAAAAACAGTGGTAACATGTTGCTTGTCTCGGGGATCGAGCCCAACGAGTCGGCAAATAGAACTCATAAACAGGGTAAAATTAAATTAGCTTGCTAAACCTTACTGACGTTGTGGGTATCCGTATCTTATGACGATAAAACTAAACCAAATGATTTTCTTAATTCATAGTTTTCAAGCTACTACACTACCAACCAGTGGCGGATTAAGAGTATCCGAGGCCCTAAGCACAGAGCCTGTGTAGGCCCTCTATTGCTTAAATGGAAATGGAAGGAATGGAATGGAAGGTAGAAAGTATAAAATGAAAGTTCATCAAAATAGAAAGTGTAGTAGGTATAATTTATAACTTAAAACATTTTTTTCCTTGCCTTAATCAGAGCAAACTCCGAGATTACATCGTCGAAATTTATCTGACGAAGTATGTCTGCCTCAATACACATTAATGCTAAAGAATTAAGCTTGTCTGGACGGATTTTTGTTCTTTGCGGGTTTTTTAATCTTTTTAGTTGTGAGAAGGATCGTTCAGCAGAGCAGTTAGTAGGTAAACATTAAGCTGTGAAAGATTCTAACGCCACTTCTATATTTGGGAAAACGCACTTTACTTTATCTTTAATAATCCTTTATATTATTAAAGATAAACATAGACATAGCAGGGGGCAGGGCCCTGCGGGGGTGTATGAAGGGTCACTCCCGGACTGCTCGCGCCTTGTGATTTCGGACATATTGTGGATGAATCTCGATAAAATGTAGGTATAAAATGAAACGCCAGCAGAGGATGGAGGCCCCTGGAGAACAGGGGCCCCAAGCACGTGCTTGTAGTGCTTATACGTTAATCCGCCACTGCTACCAACGCCCGTAAACCCTCGTAATCAGCTGTAGTTCTTCATGAGTTTAGAAAATCTTTTTTTTGTTGTTTTATCTAATTTAATTTGAACTTTTATAACATAACTCATAACAGTGTTTGTGAGTCGCGAGTCCTTGTTGTGTATTGTTCTGTAATAATCATTCATAAAATGATGAGATGACATAATCTGTGTACATGACACCTACACGTGGAGTGGTCAGTGAGAACAGTTAACGAGTTAACGGCATTCAGTTGACGGTGCCATAAACAAGTTTATGACGCCGAGTCTGCCAGCACTCGGAGACACTCATGGTGTGGCACAGATTTACTGTTTAGCTAGGGTTAGTAATTATAATTATCATCCTCATTCGAGCCTGATTATTTATGGGATCAGACCGGTTCGCAAGTCGGTTTGTATCTAAAATGTCATTATTCGTTTCTCCATATCTCATTTATTTGGGGTCGGAGCAACATGTATTTTTCTTCCATACTTCTCTATAAAAGCTCGTGCAGACTGGCGCGAAGCGACGATGCGAGGCGATACCGGTAGAACAGTTTTTCGTGAAGTTTTTATAGAAATTGTTCCACCAGAGTCGCGTCGCGCCTGTATGCTTTCACACGGTCCATCCATTTTTTCTTTGGTCTTCCCCTACTCTTATATCCATCCACATTAAATACACAAAACTTTTTCAGGACATTTTCCTCGTTCTATCTAAATATATGCAATAAGTGTTTTATTTGGACTGATTAATTATTGTCGTTATCAGAAACAGTTCGTCATACATAGATTGTTGTCGGACATCTCAATTTCGAGCTTGGCGGGTCTCAATGTGTAGTATATATATGTGTCGTTCATTGTAAAAGTGGTGTAACTCCATATTTTTAAAATAAGTACTTAATTTTTTGCTCAATGGTATCACATTTAGGTAGTCATATCTTTCATTCAATTTATACTTACTTCAATTTATTATATCTTTGATTTGTATTAAACAATATTAAATATAAAACAGTGAGTGAATGCTTATTTCTTTTTTCCTACACTTTAATTCGCAAAAAGCTCGCCATTTCAAAATTCAAGGAGATAATTCACTATTACAATGAATGACACATATAGTAGTCTATGGTGTAACTGAGGAAAATACCTACCCTCTCCTTGAAGATAGATTAAGAGGGTTTATTCTGAAAGTTGGCAACGTCGCAAATAGATGTCAAATATTTCGCTGTTTTGATTAATTTGATAATATTTCTGTATCGAAATAAAAAATGTGGCTAACTAGCGAACTAGAATATTGATTATGAAATGCAATAATTAATATCGTAACACCGAATAGTTAGTTTTAGAAGTAAAAAAAGTATTTGGTAACTTTCCAAATGCCTTTTTTTCACCTAAAACGGGTACAACATCAAATTCAATGTTATAATTGCAATTCATTATTAATATTCTAGTCAATTGGTTAGCCACATTTCTTATTTCCATACAGTATTATTTCCAAATTAATCGAAACAGGTAAATATTTGACAGCTATTTACGACGTTGCCAACTTTTAGGATGCACGCTCTTAATAGGTATTTGTAGAAGCTGTGTGCCTGTAGACATAAAACTAATTCTTTATCTTTTCCTGAAGTTGCAACAGTGAATTAAAAATCATAAAATATTCCGTGTTCACACGAAGAAATATCAGCCCTAGTAAATCTCGCACAATGTCAAAATTTATGATCACTCGAACAGCTCATAAAGTGAAGGGATATTGACATCTTTACGCGTCACAAACCTTTATAATTTCTTTATGGAGGGGATCGTTAATGGTTGGAAATCTTCAGAGCAACTTACTAATCCCTGTAGGTAAGTGGTTCAGGACAAATAACAGACCTCCCTGTGTTCACCCTGTGAGGGTCGTAAATAGAGGAGTTTATGCCAAGGGTTTGAGCAGCAGCGTTTTTACTTTGCTGTTTTTTCACCAATTGGTATACCAGTGGTTTTGGCAATTTACCCTAGTTTACCTACACTATTTTAACGTTTATTGGAAGCCCAATTTTCAGTACTAGGTAGGTAGGTTTATATTACATTAGAGAACTGCTTGGTTTTTAGGGTTCCGTAGTCAAGCCATATTTGTCTGTGTGTCTGCCTGTCTGTCTGTCCCAGCTTAGCGCAGAGACTGTTAATACTACAAGGCTGTAATTTGTCATGAGTATACATATTAATTACGCCGACGAAGTGGTAAAATAAAATCATGAAAAAAATGTGTTCCCTACACGTAATATGTTTTTTTTTTTCGTCTATCGCATGTTGTGGGGTATCTTTGTAAAGGTCGTTCAAAAATATTGTGAGTTTGTTAAAACCATTTTTGGATTGAAGGATCCTAATTTTTGTTAGAGTCAACTATTCCCCCCCCCCCCCCCCCCCCCCGGCAGCTAAATGGTAAGTTAAAAGGAAAACTATCACAGCTAAGTAGGCTCTACAAGTTAACGAGTAATTATCGACCAACTTACATTTGCAGTTGCAAAAGCATTGTATGGGAGAACATGTTTTTCAACTACAATGTTAAGTTTGTTCTTGGGACAAATTCATCCCAGCTCTACGGAACCCTTCATTGTCCGGTTTTTTTGTTCTGTAAGTATTACATGTAAAACAGTTTCGAAGGACTACTTTAGCACGTAGGTATTTACTCGTGGAGGGTGAAAAGGTCTGAAAAGGGAATGTAATTAAAAAGATAATTCGAATACCATTAACTACCCTACTGTCTCAATTAATCGATCGGGACCCATTATGAAGCGGTACCTAGTGGTATTCCTTTGCTTTCCTTTTTTCTCGACTGCGCAGTTCGTTTTGCTGTTTATTCATTCATATTTTATTTCCAATTGAAAGTGATTAAACTCAATTATTTCTTGTAGTCAGAAGCGCAATCGTGTAACCCTTACTAACGTAACATAATATTGGGATATGGGAATCAACCCCATAATGGAGTTCAACACCTTTTACATGGGACTGAATACTGCCATGGTAATGGACCTGTTGTAGGTACATTACCATGGCAGTATATCTTTACTTTGGCGGGGCCCGCTAGGGCCGATGCTTGCCAGGGTGGCGGGAAAGCCTGAAAGGGATACCGTACATCTTTAATCAACTGCATCGTTGGTTTAGTGGTCTAGCGCTACTGCTGAGCATGAGGTCCTGGGTTCGATTTCCGAGTCGGGCAAAGTGTTATTGGGGTTTTCCATTTGGAATTTCTCAGTAGCAGCCCGGAGTCTAGATTTGTGCCCGGTTGATGGCAATAGGCTCGCCCCCTATTGCATGGGACATAAGCATATCTGGCGAAATTGGTGTACCTCTGACTAACCCTTCGAGGAACACAGGCGTGATGTTATCACATAACTAGATAGGTAGAGAGAGATGGTCGTATAATTTCTTATCCAAGATTATAATGTCCGATATCTCATAAAGTAAATGTCTCTTGCATAAACTCGAGCTCTAAAGCCCATACTATGTAAACATTTATGCAGATTCGCTTAGCCATTGTTACGTCACGCCAGTTAGCGACGGCGGCTTGGCTATAAACCTTTCTTCTGAGTAAGACCAGATAAAATGTAAATTAGGTACAAATGAAGTTAAGAATTAATTTCATCCACCTTTCTATATGGCGCCACCTGTGATGGGGTAAAACCTTACCTCTTTGTGAAAGAATTCGTACTTGTTACTACTAGGTAAATCTTCTGTTTAATGATTTTAAGCCAAGTAACATTGCCCTGTTCCGGATTAAAAGCAGTCAAAAAGTAATAAAAACTGGGCAAGTGCGAGTAGGACTCGCACACGAAGGGTACCACCGGTATATTACTTTCCTCTATGGGTACCACCGTGTTTAGTAAACAACGCCGAAAAAAACACGTTTCTTGCTCTTATAACCTCTTTTATTATTTTTATTTTCTTTCACATATAATTAGATAATAACATTTTTTTTTCTTAAACTTAAAAGATATAAAAATCATTTAAAAATATAAAATAACAATATCAATAGAAAAATACAATCTGTGATAATTTCAACTGTCTACCTATTACGGTTCATGAGATACAGCCCGCTGATAGACGGACGAACAGCGGAGGCTTAGTAATAAATAGGGTTCCGTTTGGCACCCTTCGGGTACGGAACCCTAAACTCAAACTCAAAACTCAAAGCATTTATTTCAAATAAACCAATAACAGGCACTTTTGAATTGTCAAGGGGTCGGTCAGTCAGAAAGATGAAGCTAGCTGCCCATTCCAAAGCGTAGTAGGTTCCTATAATGAGAAGAACTTCCACGAACACTCTTTTAAATCAAAATATCTTACAATCATTCATGTTAAAATAAAATTATACATGTGAGAACAATGTAGAAAGACGTGCACGTTAAAAGCGTCCGTAGGTAATAAAAATATAGAAACAATTAAAAAATTTAAATAAGCCGTGGCAGCCCGTTTACAGCACCATTTAGCTCAACCATTTTGGAGGGAACTTAACGATCCAACACACACACCACCGTCAGCGAGACCTTTGAGTGCGCATATGACATAGTCTCAGCCGCTAGGGCACATTCAAGTGCCCCTAAAAAGTAGCCCATAACTTTATCTTCAGTAGGTAAAGTTTTATACAGATTCGCTCAACTATTGTTACATCACACCAGTCAGCAACGGAGGATATGCTTTAAACCTTTCTTGTTAGTAAGACCAAAGACAGTGTAAATTAACAATTAATTTCATCAAATCTTCCTTTGTGGCGTCGCCATGACCGGGAAACCGGGATATAAAAAAATAAAAAAAAATAAGGGCACGTTCAGGAAAGTACCTATACTGCCTTAAAAAATAACCAAATCAGCACAGCAATCAGCAGGGTGCTGTTAAATTAAAGGCATTTACAAATTATAGTCGTAAATTATAACGTATTGAATTATTTCTATATTCTTCTTTAAAACGCATATCGTTATCCTGAAAGCGGTATGATCAATACGGCAATTTTTCGATTACAACATTTATATTTTTTACAGGTATTTTTAAATGTTACCTTAAATTGAATACAACCAGTATTAATACCAGTTACCGAAATAAAAATTACCTCTATCTTACACGTGCCGTCGGCATTAGGGCGCGCATCGCCTCTGTGTGTGTGACCGGTATTAAAAGGGTAACTTAAAAGAGGTAGGTAACATGTTCCTTTGTCTTGCGTTACGAAGTAGCGGTAACCTTAGCCGTAGAAGTAACCAAAATTCAGCGATACCAGTACCGTAATTTATACAGGTTTTCGGTCCCTGCCTGTAAGTGTGTCTCCGTTTTCACTACTTAGCAAAGCTGCTAAAGCAATTTCGATGATTTCTGGCACATATAAATCTTCATATCTACCTCAACAAGTACTAAAGTTAAGTCGGAAGTTTTCGTACCGGAATATAAAAACACAAGCAAAGCTCCACAGCGGATAAAACGAAGGTGCATTACCATATTCAGTAAAACTTTCCCCGTTCACTCTCGTAACCATAAGCTTGAATATTGAGTAGGAATGGGAAAATCACAAAGATGAAAGAGAACAATTCTTTGGACATTTCCAAACGATCTAAAGTGGCTACTTTATTATAGCTAAAAAATAAAAGAATAGAAACGCACAGAATTATTTATATTAGAATTATATGAGTTTCATAGCGATAGTTGTTTAGTATGACGGGTTACTAAATCGCCACCCTGTTTAATAGATTCATTTGAAATCAACCCCTTAGCTATAATCCAAGAAATATGAATCCCATATCTCTCTATAATCTTACCTAAAAACTTTCAGTTTCCAGAATTCGTATCAATTACATCTCCCTGGGTATATTTGGCGGGGGAAAATAGACCTGTTGCGTCCACAGCCTCCCTTTATTACTTTATCTCGGGTTGATCCAGCATTCCGGCCAGCCGAGCCAGTCTCTTGCCATACGTGGTTCAGGGAGCACGTGCTCCCGGTCGTGTGGGTACCGCGAAATATTTACTGACGAACATAATAAATAGTATTTTTGTTGTTTGGGTGAAGTAAAGAATTTGTTGTAGAAAGCATTACAATTAAATGTTTAGTTTAATTTTGCGAATGTGATAAAGATAAGATTTTTTTTAAATTATTTTTTTGTTGATAATTTAGTTTTCAGTTAGACCAGAGTGCAGTGTGTTATTCCAAAACATAATAACGATATCTTTAGAAATGTGTGAAATTAAGTATCACTCTTAGTTTGAAACTCTGAAAGCTGAACAGTCCAAAAACGTAGGTAAAAAATATGTGCAGTGCTCCAAACTAACAAAAATGCATATCGTGCATCTATCCTGTGTGTTCCTGTTCGCGCCGGTTTTAACCGGTTCCCTGAGTTCACGAGTGGTTTACAAAGTAGGGGTCCTCATGGCCTCTCGTCTGGACTCCCCCTTTGACCTGGAGCGATGTGGCCCCGCTGTGGACCTGGCCTTAAGTATGGTCAACGAAAAGTTCTTGGCGCATCACGGCGTTGAGCTGCAGAAGGTGCAAGGCAGGTTTGTGATGAAACTTTCCTACCAAAGCTAAATTTAAAAGGGCGATTAACGAAATTTTAATTATTACTGTAAACCTTTGCATGCCTACATGACGGTAAAATATGGAGAACTTTATTTTATAAACACCTATGTACCCATGTTTGCAAACAAATAAATGATTTGATTTGAAAGCTTCAGTGGTATTCCTGATTTCATACAGTCTAGGTTTCCTCGACGTGCGAAATCTCATTGGTCCTTACCGTTTTCCGTACCAACATTAAGAATGCCCTCTTCCAGGCCCCGAATCACAGGTACAGAAATAGCTATATGAGTAGGGGAAGAACGAAGAAACGAGGGATGGACTATATGGTTAGAAAAGAAGTGATTACTGAAATGACAACTAATAGAGAAGTATAGTAAGAAGAGATGCTGCGTCGACCCCAAATAAATTATGATAAGGGCAAGAGAATGTGATGAGAATTAGGTAAAAAATGTTATTAAATTATTTTAATATCAATTTTTTTAAAGTGATCATTTTTTAATGCTATTAACCATATCAAAACTTGCTAACTATAATGTCTGAATCGTAGCTTGATTAGCTGTAGGTACCTATTCTTCATTCCCTTCTACTCGAGCGTAAAGCAACAGATTAAAGAAAACTTAAGAACGTTCATTGTAAAAGTTGGCAACGTCGCAAATAGCTGTCAAATACCTACCTACTTATCTGTTTTGATTAATTTGATAATATTACTTTGTGGAAATATGAAATATCGCTAACTAGAGACGTAAAGTATTAATTATATATAAATTGCAATTATTCCAATTTGCAATTTTTTTTTTAAAAGGGCAAGGGAAAAAAAAACTTTTTTTTCATCTAAAATGAAATATTCGGTGTTACTATAATCATTATTGCATTTCATAATCAATGATTAAAATTTTAGGTCACTAATACGCGACTATTAAGCGATATTTCATATTTCAATACCAATTAATAAAAAAAAATTCATTGTCCAATTAATCAAAATAGCGAAATATTTGGCAGCTATTTGCGACGTTGCCCACTTTCAGAATGCACGTTCTTAAATAAAGAAAACTTTTCACACAAAACGGTTCATAAAGTAGTCAACGACTCAATTTATTGTTCACAACAAGTTTTTTGGAACTCGAAAAAGTTTTTAACAAAATGTGTATTTAATTTTCTCTCAAAGGCATTTTTGTATTGTTTAAGCGAGACAGGTTTCACTATACTTTGTAGGTGCTGCCATAAAATAAACTCTTATTTATTGTTACGGGGCAAGAAGTGTATCCTCAAACTTTTTCTTACTTCGTACATTTATCATGTTTCTTGACAAAGAGAAGCCTCCCAAACGGTCGAGGGCGTATTTAAATGATGTTATAAGAAAATAAATGGAGATTTGTGCCTTAAAATCAATGAAGGTAGGAGAAGAAGATTGGTAACACTCTGACCTTGAAGAGTAGTAGTCGAATATTATGGAGTAGAATAAGAGGCCAGGTTATACTGGTTTTGTTACTACTGACGAGCGGCTTACCATACTATTCGATCACCAATCTGTGTTATTATAACTATGTATATTCCGTCACGAATGTGCATCGTAGCTTTGTAGTATCTCGTAGCTTCGTAGCATCTCGTAGCTTCGTAGGATGTCGTAGCTTCGTAGCATCTCGTAGCAGTCAATAAGGAGATATTTACTTCCTAATTAGGGAATTATGTACAGTATGATAAGTATGGTCAAGAATCATCGAGGTTTTAAAAAAAAGCCACTAGCTTTTTTTAACCTTGGTTCTTGATCAACCAGCTAAATACCTCGTTTTATCACACCGGCCTTATTTTTTAAAATAATAATGTCTTTGATCCTAGCTTACAGACACCATTTACTAGAAAAGGAAGTAATTGAAAGACCTGCGAGTGAAGGTTAGCAACAAAATAATAGCACTATCACCTACACTCCACTTAATATGAAACTATAAACTATGAAATGTAAATGGAACTAGTCTGAACGTTCAGAAGCTTCTGACGTTGGTCTTTAAAGTTTACAAGCTCGTAAACTAACGTCTTCAGAGAAAGACATCTACTTGGCATTCCTCTCATGCTTCTCTTTATAGTGTCTATTACCTTCAGATGTTTCAATAAACCTTTGACAACGGAGTATGGAATATATTTTATTTTCGCTGAGAGAATTGGTATTGGATGGATCGCTCTTTGATTATGATATGATAAGGAAGGCTTATTGGTAGTTATTTTTATGCGTTTCGTGATTGAATATCTTCGGTTTTCTTTGTAGAGGTAGTTTGGATTGATTCGATTGCGCAGAGGAATGTTATAACTCTCAACTCTGTTTTGTTATCGAAATTCAGTCAACTTATACTCCTTGTATTATAACATTCATTAGACAAATAACAGTTTCGTTATTCGATATAAATGTATAATAAACTCCGTTATTTCAGGATCAATACAAAGCAATACAATCTATTTACCATTTACATGAAAAAAATAAACTCTAAAGTGCAGTTATTTCAAAAATATAACATAATAACTTTCGTTAATTAGCCGTTATTTGTCTAATGCTAAAATTAATGGAGCTCTTTTGTGAGCGTGTCGGTGAAGGGAGTCTTCTTCTTAGCGTGTCGATCGCAATCTTAATAAACCTCGGTTCAAAATTCAGCTTCGTGTTTGGCGCCATCACTAACGTCCATCAGCCGGTCTATTCTGTTAAAATCTCACCGTGAAAACATAAGTGAAGTGAGCGTGAAGTGAGCTGCTAATAGTGTCAATTCCTAGCATTGGGTGGAATGACAGCTTGCTTCACCTAAGGTTTCACGGTGAGATGGTTACAGAATAGCACTGCAGCAGTGCTATTCTGCTGTTCCTGTAACGTGCAGCTGACAGGACACGCAGCACTTGATATTCATTGTGTGTGGAACAGCATTACATTAACAGTCCAAGGCGGAGTCGTTTATGAATCTCCACCTGAACATGTTTTCCTTGCTTCGGCCAACTTGGGTCCGGAGTCTGTTTAAAGACTTCCAGGTTACCCAAGGCAACTCATATCCAGATATCGCCTTTGAAGGTAGTATATCTACCACCAAGCAGCATTGTTGTTTTCCAGTTTTGGGGAGTATTTTGAAGATAAGTTCAAGATGCATATCTGTTTTATCTCTGGAATGTCAAGACACCTGCGATGCCTCTAATATTGGAGATGACCATAGATGGCAGATGACCACTTATCATCAGGTGACGAACATCACAATTGACGAAAATATCGATGAACATACATACAGACGAACATAATATAACCACCTCCTTTTTTGAAGTCGACTATAAATAATAAAAGAGAGAGTGCTGTTTAAATTCTGTCAATAATATTGTAGTAAACTGATACTTTCTCTACCCATAATATATAATAGGATAATAGATCACGTACGAAAAAAGTGGGTGTCAATATTAGTGATGGATGTGTGTAGATCGATGTATTCACGTGTCCGACATACTCGCTGAAATTCATAAACAACGTTAGTTTTTGTTCTACATGAAGTTCATAATTTGATTTTTTGATATCCCTTATCTCTTGGGTATGAATCAGACCTTAACAAAGAATCAACTGGCCTTATTCATTCATTTTCAATACTTATTATTTACATTTTCGTTTACTTTGGTGTGGGATGCAAAATGTGTCGACACCCTTGCGCCATCCCATCTTCCTAGTACGGCGGGCTGTGCTGGGGCGGTTGCTGTAGGTGCGGAAAACCTGAAACGGCGAAAATATTCCAATCTTTTTGGGGGTTATTTGTTCGAGTCGTTTGGGGTTGAAACACTAGGGCCATGGGGTCCGAGTGCCCACTTGGTTTTCCAAGACGTTGGCGAAGCGGTTGGTAGAATCTTGACGTGACCAGAGGGCTGGCTTATTTTTTAACCAAAGAATCAGCATTGCCATACAACGTGGCAATGCTGCCAGCCTTTTGGGCATTTTTCCTGTTGACAGCAATGCGGACGATTTTTTTGATGCCCGAATGATTCTTTCCCCTCCCATTTTTATATAAATTTACATATTATTATTATTATTTTAAGTCTATTAGCGTATATATTAGGCAAGTACTTTATCAATTAATTGATACGAAATTGCCTAAACTGCGGAAACAATCTTACTGAAATTAAGAAGTTTGCTTAAAAAATAATATCTTTTCATCCCAGAAAATTAAAAATTTCCCAAGAAGTGGCGCCGCCGCCGACAGAACAGCTAGTTCAAATATATCTTTCTTCAAAGCTCTTTCAAAATCTTAATAACCGACTCGGGTTTACGGTTTACTTAAACTTCACGACAGCGTCTGTACTTAGTCGTGCAGTTAGTCACGTATTTCATTCCCGAGGGTATTTAGTTAAATAAAGCTTTAATACAAGAGGTTCATGACCGTTTCCTCGCTCAATTAAAATAATATCTTAATTTTATGGTTCTTTAAACGTGATATGTCTCGTGACTGCTTCGTTGCGATAGTGGTCGCAAGCGCTACTGCTGAGCATGAGGTCCTGGCTTCGATTCCCAGGTCGGGCAAAGTGTTATTGGGATTTTCTATCTGGAATTTCTCAGAACAAGCTTAGAGTCGGTATTTGTGCCTGGTTGATGGTAATAGGCGTGCCCCCCATTACATGGGACTTATCCATAACTGGCAAATACTGGAAATATGGGTGGTATCCTCCCAATAGGTACACCTTTGCACAACCCTTCGGGGTTAATATACTTACATAACATCACGCCTTGTTTAGGCGTGATGTTATGTATATTATGTTAAACGTGATCTATTTGTCACACTATCTTCACACTTTATGTCAACTTTAGGGCTTGAATCTGTGGGCTATTGTCTGTAAGTGCCATTGGAACATTATTTTTTGCGCTTATGGTGCTCCCACACTGCTGTTAAAAAATGTTTACTTACATTAGTAAACATTAGAAATGTATGGTACATGTATCTAATTATTAGTGTTAGAAAATGTTTGTAAACATTGGTAACAGCCAGTTTGGGAGCATCATTACGTCAATTTTTTATAGGTTTCAACCGCCAGGTTAGCCAGCCATTTCTAACGCTCCTTTACAAAGACCTTAGAACAAAATATAAGAGCGTGAAAACATTTTACGTAAAGAATTGTATAAAACAAAAATTCAATCTTTCCACAGGGATCATTTCAAACCTTATTACAACGTAGGTTAAGTTTTGTTTTGTCCTTGGTTCGTAATAAAAGGTGTCCGTCAGTAGGTATTTTACTCTTCCCGTTATAATTTATCATCACGTTGGTCAACATATTTGAGATCAGCGGCCAGGTTCCATTTTTTGTCTTCTGCTCGGTCTGTAAAACAGTAAGAATTTGTGGCTATTTTACAGATCGAGCTCAGAGGCATCTAATTATGGCTAGCGAAAGTTTTGCTGTATTTTATCTAGTCCCCGACCTGACCTTTGAAGAATCATATATTCTGTTAAAATATCACAGTGAAAACTTAGGTGAAGTGAGCTGTCAATAATGTCAGCCGTTCCCTTTTTTTTTGTTTTTTTTTTGGTTGGCAAATCATCAAATAACTTCTCCTGCTCTATGCGGAGCGTGTCAGACTCTTACTGACTAAAAACCACCCGTGTTCCTTCAGTTGTCTGTGTTGCCAGGGGTCAGGCGATTCTGGAAAAATCTCACAATTCACCTAAGTTCTCACGGTGAGTATTTTATACAATAGACTTAGTCTAGATATTAAACCTCATAATTCTTCCGCAGCTACCCGTCCTGCTCCGGAGCCATAGCTCCTGGTTTGGCAGCGGACATGCACTTCAAAGACGACGTGATAGCTTTTATTGGACCAGCCTGCGCCTTCGCCCTGGAGCCTGTCGCAAGGCTAGCAGCCTACTGGAACACGCCTATTATTACTGGGATGGGGGATCAGGTAAGGTTTCTATTCCAAGATAGTTGATTGATTTAGGCGTGACTTGGCGGAAAACCATTGGTTTCATCAAACCACAACCAAAGGTGGCTACACACTTCAAGGGATAATACAATAGACGTAGATATGTTTAGTAACCTATTCCGCTTAACTATTCCTAAAGAAAAAAACCCTGTAAGAAATCGACACGTGTTTCACCTCTCAACGACGCATCCGAGTACTGGACGCTGAGCACTCGGCGTGGTAACACGTCTTCTTTGGGTTCACGACAAGTCAATCATCATCCTGGGGATACTAACGACAGATACTAACATTGCGGCCTACTCCCATGTATTTGACCAGTACAGCATTTTCGATTTATCTCGAAGAAGGTTGTCAAAATAATGCTCGAATTTCAAAGCACGTTTGAGAAAAACCATTTTACCTCTGTAGTCTCCGAAAGCCTTCAAGTAATAAAGTACCTCAAACTAGATACCCTTGATAAAAGCAGCCAAAGAGACTAGCATAAAAAACTTTTGGTCATCTCGTGTGAAAATCAGAATTTATTTGCCCACAAAGCTGCCTATTTACTAAAAATAACATTATCTTTTTTATTCCCTTATCAGACATCTACGTTGGCATAGCGAATTTTTTTTTTTACAATAACTTATTATTTTAATATTTTTTATTAACGAAACTTTCGCTATTGTTCAGATGACATGCTAGATTATTTTTGTCTCTCATGATTAAGATTTCTTTTCTTAAAGCTAAAAGCCTGAAATTTTTCACTTCATTCCAGCCGCCTCTTATTACACAATATAAATAACAGACTAATAATTTACTAACACTTGAAGTCTCCCCAGTCTACACGTGTCAAGTGAGTTGCTCAGATATATTTTTGGAACGTGTCATACTAGAGGGCGCCACAGACTATAAATAAACTACCTAATCTGTCATGTCCCACTACAGTCAGTCTAGTCTATGGTACAAGTACCAAGTTTCATTCGTCATTAACTTCAGTGAGAGATGAAAGAACTGGGCATAAAAAGAAAAACCATTTTTTAATAGAGAAAAAAAATATTTTGGAAGTTATGGTTAAGAGTTTATGGGTAAGGAATAGGGGTCGTGGAATTATTACTATTGACATTTAACTCTGAAACTCGCATAAAATGATTGAATAAAATGTGCTTTAATTTAGTATTAGTATAACGGAGAAGAGTGTGTCTTCGTTATTACTAGCCATATTTTAACTACTGTGGGCCTTTTATTTATTTAAACTTTTCGCACACAAAAAAAGGTACAAAGGCGGACTTAATGCCTTAGGCATTCTCTACCAGTCAACCAAGGGTGGTGAAGAGATTAGATGGCAGTTGCTCTGTTACAGAGGAACAAAGAGAAAACAAGATAATATTTACAATTATTAAAAATATATCTAAATGCATTATATAAAGAAAAAAGGTAGGGTTAGACTTATAATACACATACATACATATTTACTACAATATATACCAATATAATATATATATTTATATATATATATACAGTGTGAGTCTTCATAATGTGCACATATCGAAATGAGGGATTCTATGCTTAATTTGACAAACGGAAAAAATATTAAAAAAAATCTCTTTTTATTTTTTATTTTTTACCCCAATGTAAAAAAACGGTGTAACTTTTAAATGATCTATCGCGATGAAACAAACTCAACTCCATAATGATTGGTAGTAATTAAGTGTTCTTATAAAATGAAAATTGTGGGAAAAACCCCTCCCAATTAAACCCAAAAAGCCCTCAATTGAAAATAAACAGGTATTTCGTCCAAAAATCTGTTTTTTTAATCAATTTTTACAATAATCGTAAAAAAAAACAATAAGACGAATTTTTTTAAATAAAAAAAAATTGAAAAAAAAATGTATTTAGATTTTATTTTTTATTTTTTCCGTCGATAAAATTAAGCATAGATTCCCCCATTTCGATATGTGCACATTATGAAGACTCACACTGTATATGCGAAGTCAAGGGAAAGAGGTGTTGAGATGACTCTACTCTATTTGTTTTTAAAATAACTCTGCAATTTCCGCTTAAATGCATACCGACTAGTGGCACTACTATGGGTAGTGTTGGTTATTGCGCAAAAGAAAAATCGTTTGCAGTTTAAATCAAATTATAATTTGCGATCAAATTAATCACACTAGCAACTCACACACTGTAAATACACAACACATACACTAATACATAAACATGTACACTGCTTGACCGCCACCAACAAACCCTGCCTATCCCCGGTCCAGAGTTATGTTATAGATTCTGTCGAGCGCCGCTAGGCAGCGCTGGCGCCCCGATTAGTCAAATCACTGACATATTATTTTCCTACAAGTACGTTGTAAAGTAAACTATAAAATAAAACAGATGAACCTACATGGGTACTTAACACACATCAGAAGTTAGGTACACGGTTCCAGTTGGTCGTTTCCTATGGAGAAAAGCACACGAAAGACACGGTTACTCTTTTAAAAATAATTGGCTTTGACAATATTTTCAAATAACTGTGTTAATATAGCCGCTAAAACTACTTGTTGTAAGTATAAAGTCTGTTATTTAATTACTCTCATACGACGAGTTAAAGTAAACAGTAAAGAATTAACGATTTACTGATAGCAGGGATGCACAGACTTATTGAGACTATGGGCCACTTGGACAAATGATGAACGAATTGCGGGCCGCCAGGTAAAATTAAAAACATTAAAATTAAATAGCCAAAAATGTAATTAAAAAAATAATATACTAGTTTGAAGGGTGGCACTGCATTGTGCTTACAATCTTACAAGTACGCATCATGCACCGCACAGCGAGCTCACTTAGTAACGCGCGCGGTTCATATTATTTGTAAACCTCAGCAATATTTTTCCTTCAAATTGTACGAGGGAATATTTTTGCTGGCGGGCCGCGGTCTGACCATCTCTGACCTATAGCAACTGGCTGTAAATATGCCACAATGAGTTTAGAAAAATATTAAGCTTTGTAGAAGGTCGTCACCCATACCCATAGACATAGAGAATGAACTGGGAGTTCCTTATTCAGTTGTGCAGCGAAAACTACGAGAGAGGCCAAATGAATGTGTGGGCAGTAGTTTTCCCTTTTTAGAATTCGAAATTTAAGAATTCTTTCATTAAAAAAATATTTCTTAGGGGCACTGCGCCTTTCCGGCTTGCAGAAGAGAGACAGGTATAGGCTGAACAGTCGGTTTGTCGGGTCCATTCTCTATGTCTATTTTCATACCTGTGAGACAGATTCCTTCTAAACCTCGATATAATTAACGCTCAGGTAATACAGTAGGTAGATATGAGCGATTCAAATAAATCGTGTGAAGGTTCTCATGGGAATATGGGAGTTATACTATCTTTTTATGATAACAAGATTTAGAATTAGTTTTATGTCGTACGTATTTTTGTAACTCTGCTCTGTAGGGAATGGAAAACTGTGTGTATTTATTTTCTTGTTACGTTTTGGTTTATAAGTGGAAATTCGTGGAAAAAATATTGAGTTATTTTCAGGGTATTCGTTTTTTATGAATGCATAGCTTTTGTGTGAATCTTGTGAAATTTTTTGCAGATAAATGTACATGTTTGTCTCCTTTGATAACTGGTATATATAAAACAGATTCTTTCTTCAGGCGTTATAAAAACAAGTAATTATGGAGGTACAAGATGAAATACTTAGCTGTAATTACTAACACAAACCCGTACAATAACATTGTTATAAAACAAGCACTTATCTAAATGAATGTGCACTAATTGTTACTCTCGTAGCAAAATGCTACGCACGTAGTACGTAGAGCGTAGCACGTAGGCCGCGTAGGCGTAGTTAGAATACACATGGTTTATTAGTCGCATTACTTTAATTATGTACTAGCGGCCCGCCCCTGCTTCGCACGGTTTGTACAACTTTACAAAACATCGAGATTTCTGTATTATAATACACTAGCTTCTGCCCGCGACTTCGTCCGCATAAAATTTCGGCCCCAGACCCAACGCGTCGCATACCATCGCCATCGCCCGCCCGCGCTATTACTTCGTTTTCGCTTAGCGTTCTTTCTGACTTTTTTCTTTTTGCTCGACTCCTAAGGGTTGTAGCGTGATGTTACATAGCCTATAACCTTCCTCAAGAATTGGACTATCCAATGCAGAAAGAATTTTTCAAATCCAACTGCTAGTTCCGGAGATTAATTACCCTTTACATAAAACAAAATTTTACCCCTTTTATAATATTAGTATAGAAGTATAGATAGATAACTTCAAAATTAATGTTTTAAACACATAAGCCTTCCTGAATAAATTCTCTAAATCATGGTGAAAACCGTATCAAAATCTGAAGAACAACCCGGTACACATACAGAGACGAAAGGCGACTTTAATTTATAATTATTTTTATTTAAATTATTTTGGGGTGATAATATTAATATTTTTGAAATGTGCTAATTGATACCCAACATGGCACTATTTAAAAAACTTTTTTTTTATTTCATGACTTTTTGTCCTCTAGAGGGCGCCATATTCAATTTAATGTGACGTCACATAGCCTATAGCCAGCCAGCGGACGACCGAGACGCTTTCAACGATACCCCATTTATCAAATTATGATAAGGAGTTTAGAAGTTATGATCCCGAACAAATGAACACACATACATACATACATACTGGTCAAAAATCATAACCTTCCTTTTTGTTTCGCCGTAGTCGGGTAAAAATTACTTAGTATGTCGGTATGAATGAATTAATAAAAAAATAAACAAGTATGAATGAAAGTAAAATTACGATTTATGAATGAATGATAATTAATTATATGGTATTATTAATGTTGCCTAAAATGTGTTAAAATAACGTGAAATTTATTTGCGTAGTTTTGGTTTTTAAGGTCCCCAAAAGGAAAACGGATCCTTTTATAACTTAATTTTTTTATCCGTTTGTCGCAGAGGCTTTTCACAGTTCTATGTAACGTAGGAATTTGAGTTGGAGCACGTTGTTTGGTCTCTATGACGACCTCTCAAACAAATCAATGACTAAAACAGACTTGTTTGGAGGGCCAGTTCGATTCTAAGAAAAAAATAACTTTTAACAAATGTATCGTGTTATGGCTAGTGCATACTGGCGCGACTTGTCGACACCGGTAATTTTTCTACCGCGAAGTTTTCTTAGAAATTGTATTATTAAAGTCGCGTCGCGCCTGTTTGTAGGAGCCTTTACGTCATTTGAAAGAGATTTCTCTAAGGATTCTAAAAATAGATTTTTTGTTTTTAAAATAAACGTTGCGTTTGCTAAAACTCCGTTCCATTAAGTTTGTTTACAGACATATAACATCACGCCTTGTCTCCCCGAAGGCTAGGGCAGAGGAGTACCTATAGTACACTCACATATCGCCAGTTATGTTTAAGTCCCATGTAATAGGGGGCCAGCCTATTGCCATCAATTGGGCACAAATCCAAACTCCGGGCTGCTACTGAAAAATTCCAGATAGAAAATCCCAATAACACGTTGCCCGACCTGGGAATCGAACCCAGGACCTCATGCTCAGCAGTAGCGCTTGCGACCAATAGACCAACGAGGCACCGAGGTTGTTTACAGATACATTCAAAATATATGTAAAAATACTCAGACCCGCGATGTCTGTCAGCAATATAAAGCCCAGAACATGTAGTTTTGCGCACTTTTTACTATTTATTATGAGCCGTATTGTATTAAGATAATAAAAATGAATTGCTCGTTTATTAGTCTCACTAAAACTCGAGAACGGCTGGACCGATTTGGTAGCTGGTTTTAAAATATTGGTAGAAGTCCAGGATAGGTTTAAACGGTGAGAAAATTTGGAAAAATTGCTGTAGTTAGATAGGTACAAATAATATTAGTCGCCATGTCCTGTACCTTGCCTATGATTTCGCTACCTTAAAGTAGCCGCCATTATTTAGTTTTTATAATTCCTTGCATTTGGAAGCTCATCTAATATAAT
Source organism: Eupsilia transversa (assembly GCA_914767815.1). NCBI lineage: Eukaryota > Metazoa > Arthropoda > Insecta > Lepidoptera > Noctuidae > Eupsilia > Eupsilia transversa. Next base: position 3,768,213 of record OU611889.1, read on the forward strand.
TATTGCTAAAATATTTAATCGCTGCTAAGTTATTTTTTTAGTAGCAATTATGTAGTTACTCGCCGGAAAATAATTAGCCTTTTAGAATTAGCTGTAACTCTCGAAACTAGAGCAATAAAGAAATGACAGGTACTCTTCTTCTCTGTCGTTCCCTCAATGCTGAGGATCGAGACCACATACGACGCGCCTCCAAGCTATGCGGTCTTCTGCGCTGTGGACAGCTTGGTAAATGCTGCCTCCAACAGCCCTCTTGATCGCGTCTGAACATCTTGCCGGTGCTCTGCCTTGAGCGCGTTTTCCTTCCACCCGGCCCAGTAACATAAGCCTTTCCAGACCATGCTAGGTACACAGTTACGTAAAAAAAATCACAGTTCTGCGAAGTTCATTTTCCAAGAATGGTCAATTAATCCCTAGAAAACTGTGTGTACCTTAACGTAACGTAAACGTATTACGTCCAAGGAATAGTTAAGTAATAAGTAGAATAGGTTTAGTAGAAGAGCCATCATGTTAGTGAGGGCAAACTTGTTAAATTACTTACTGGTTCGTTCCACGCCCTTTGTTTTATCTTAAATCTTGTGCTAATTTTAGTATCAAACTTTGGATATTGTTAGTGATTTTTGTTGAGTATAATGTGGTCACATTCTTTTTGATTCAAGTTTGGTGTTTTCGTCAGGACAATATAATAACTTTTGTAACTATGTTTCATAATGAAAAAGTTTGTTTTGTTTTGCTGAAACCATTATACGAAAAGGTCTACAAAATTAATTCTGGAATTATTTTGGACTCAAAGAGTAGGTAAATAAAATTCATTTCTAATTCGATATCAAAAAAAGTCTTAAACTGACTGCAAGTAATGACATTAACACCCAGCGACTGAAAAATACATTTCTGCTATCGCAAGTCGCATCAAATTGCGATCACTGCGATGAACATCAGCTGCAGGCTCCGCAGTTAATAGAAAACTTGATCTCGACATAATATCTGATCTCTGTCTGACCCTTCAGTCTTAACGTAGCCTTGCAAAGGTCTCAGGATGATGGATGGCAAACCTTTTGCATCTGCATGCCAATAAAACTAAAAAAGCTATGACGTGCCATCGATAAAATTAGAAAATTTAGGTAAAATTAAAACAAAAGAGCGGCCAAGGGCGTGTCGGACCACGCTGAATAAAGGGTATCGCACTTAGGATTAATTTATCTCAAGAACAAACTTAACATTGCAGTTGGAAAACATGCTCTCCCATAATATATTCCAACTCCAAATGTAAGTTTGTACGCACAATATTGGAAGATTTACTTTAAGAACATAGACTTCTTATAGGTTTCCATGTAATCTGTCATGTTTCGGAGATAAATGGTCAATTTTCATCAATTTTTCTTAAATATCATTAAAAGTATATTTTTTCAATGAGATCTATATTAACAAACTTCAACTAAATTGATCCAGTAGATTCGGCTGTGACAGACGGGCAGACAGCCAGCCAGCCAGACACATGAGACACTCTATAAGGGTTTAGTTTTTCCTTTTGAGGTACGGAAACCTAAAATAAAAATATCTACTCACATAAAAATCCTTCATACCACAAAATGGAATCCTTTAAATTCAACTAGGTATACCTACAATGCACTGAAAATGTATATGAAAGAAATCGGTAGAAAAAATGAATTGCATCGTGTTTCGATTAAATTCCGAGCCAAGAACTTACTGTTGAATTAACCATGTTTGCCATTCCTGGGTTAGCCCAGGAAGCCAGAATTAATGGGTTTTCAAATACGATTTAAAGTTCAAGCAAACATTTCATTGATAACGATTTTTATTTATTTATTTACATGTAGGAGAACCAACAGCTATAACAGATGGATAACAATTGTAAATGAAACATAGAGCCATTATATTTTGATCGAAACTAAAGACTACGGTTTGAAAGGAATTTGGCGCATCAAAATGTTTTTGAGATCAAACTTTTGTCAGAGATTAAAAAGAGCTTTTATTAATTTGAGTTTTGTTACATAAATTCTAGTGAATTTCGGATTAAAAACCTTTTGGAAAAAACCAAAACACTTTTATACTCGTATTTCTAAAATAAATTGCAAATATTTTTGTTTCAAAAGGCTCCGAGTAATCCAAACTTCTATAAAGTTTTCATAACTTTCTGATGTATGGACCCATTCAATCTTTATAGACTCGTAACATGTTGCTTTTATTATTATTAATATTAAAATGAAAAAGCTGAAATCTTACGAATTTGAGAATACCTCTAAGGCTCTTTATAAGTCTAGAATGTGTTTAATAGGAGGTCTTTTATCATCCAAATATGTTGTATACGATATTTTATAGACATTCTTGGATTATGTAGCTTACCAAAAATGTGTGTCTTCTCAGAGACTGTCAATCCCCCATACATTTCAAAATAATTTATACCGTTCCTCCATATGTTTAAAGTCTAATCTCGCTACTCACTAGAAATCCCTGACTTTAAAACGAATTTAGCATAATTCACGGTCGGATGCCGACCATGATTACGCCCCAAGGTTTCCAGTCTCATTAATGTAATTAAATTCTTCTAATGATTCGTCTCTAAGGAAAACACTAAGGTTAAGGGCAGCGCCATCTAGTTGAGTGATTCAGGCAGTTAAAAGGATCGTGTTGGCGATTTGCTAGTAATGGAGGGGACAATTAGAAATTCCTTAGGGTTTGAGATTCGAGCTTAATGTATCTCGTCCAATGGATTCGTTAATCCTTTGACCTTCTAGCCCTTTTTGTTCCCGACCTTTTGTTTGAATTTTTTTGTATGATAATACCTTTTTAATTTATTTTAATCTTTCTTTTGTTATGCTTTTGTTGGTGGTGCTACATTGAGGTAGGTACATTATTTTAATAATTTCTTTTTTACAAGCATACGCGTGATGGGATTTCCCATCGGTAAAAAACTAACTTCCATACAAACTTTCATCTCCTATTTAACCCAATCAGGACGTGAATGTTTAAAAATCCTTCCTTAGTTTTCACTTTCGGTTTAGAAGATTTTTATTTAAAATTTATTTCGTAGACTTTTTTAAGCTAAACGAAGAGTTATAAAAGATTAGGTTCATAATGTAGTGTAGAAAGCGAGTTGTTCTGTAAGTAACATAGCTGAAGGCTTTCAACGGTTGAACATTTCAACACAATAAGAAAACTGGCAAGTCGCGAATAGGTTTGTCCCTTGTAGGATTTCTAAAAGTTACAAAACCCTTTTTGAATGGACGTAGGTAATTGGTAGAAATTGACCGTTTTTTATGTGTTGTAAAAGTTTTGTCCTTTCTTACACGCACGTAAAATGGATCTTGTTGAAGGTTTAAAAAAAATTACGGTTCATTGACCTCTCAGTATGAGAGAATCAGAGGCCCATGGGCGGCATAAAAACTCAAGTCACTAACCACACGAAAAAGAAATACGTAACATAACATCACGCCTGTTTTGCTCAAAGGGTTAGGCAGAGCAGTACGTATTGTAGACCTACATTTCGCCAGACATGTTTAAGTCCCATGTAGGTTTAACTAAGTAGAACTCTCTACTTTAAAATTAAGTCTTGGCGGCGCGGACGGTTACCTCTGACCATCAGATGTTAATACTATAATAACTGACTGCCTCGTTGGTCTAGTGGTCTCAAGCACTACTGCTGAGCATGAGGTCCTGGGTTCGATTCCCAGGTCGAGCAAAGTGTTATTGGGATTTACTATCTGGAATTTCTCAGTAGCAGCCCGGAGTCTAGATTTGTGCTCGGTTGATGGCAATAGGCTCGCCTCCTATTACATGGGACTTAAACATAACTGGCGAAATGTGGGTGTACTATAGGTACACCTCTGCCTAACCCTTCGGGGAAACAAGGCGTTATGTTATGTTATGTTACTATAATAACGGGTTGTCATTTCTATTCAATCTTGCGTTCGAAAAAAGGGACATGTTGGCAACACTTCGAGGAGGGGTTTGACATTCAATATTGTATGATATATTGAATGTCATTTAGGTTGAGTGAATGTTGGGTTAGTATGATAACATCCAAATAGATGTTTGGAAAGCAAAAGACACTTCTGGATTTTTTTTGTGGTTACTATATACTTAAAACATTCTTAAAAGTAATGTTTTATCCAATACAATAGAGGCTGGAGATCCATCTTTATACCTAGGTAGGTATAAAGATGGATCTCCAGCCTCTATCTTGTACAACTATTAATGGAAATACTTTCGAAAGTTTTACCTTAAAGTATGCAGCAGTTGATTTATGAATAACCAACTAGTTATGGTCATTGTGCTTATGAAATATAGGTATAGTGTATAACTTTTTGGTTACTTACACTAATTACAAAAGTTATGATATTGACCGCCCATTGTAACACCCTATGTAACTTTCAAAAAATCTTTCTGAAATAAATGATTAATAATAATGCAAGTTCGGCTTCTATATCATTTTGGATTTTGTATTCGGTTGCCATTATTAATATACACATCACACGCCGCCGCCTATGGATATATCCAATTAAAGAGGCCTGAGATTTTTTTATGGTAGGTACATACCTTGTTTTAGACGCAGAGTCAAAGCTCAAAACTCATGTACTTGTACTTAATAAGTACACCAGCACTCTTCTAACTGGAATAAAGCAACGCTGTTTGGCAGCAGATTCTATGGTAGTACCTACTCCTCCAGAGAAGTTCCTTCGCAAAGAACTCCGTCGCAACAGAGTAAAACGTTTCTATTCTAGAACACAACATTGAAAAGTGATACCCTTTATCGAAAGTGTTTCACAGACGTGTCCTTATGGTCAAGGGTACAAACAAATCAATGAGAGAGCTCGAACTTGGCATTGGAGGGAAGTGTGATTGGATTGGAATCTAATGAGCCAGCGAACGATATGGTTTAGTTCATTCGTTCATTCCGTCTTCTATTTCAGAAGGGTCTGTTGTTTATCTGTGAGGTGAAGAGATTGATTTGATGGGAGATTTAGTAGATGTTTTCCTGATGTAGTCTTTTGTTTTATTACTTTCTTTAATACTCTAAGCACACAAATGTACAGAGGCGGACTTAATGCCGTAGGCATTGTCTACCAGTCCACCTTTGGGTGATGCAGAGACAAACAGCATCTACCAAGGTGCAATATCGAAAATTGTGGAATAAATGTTTATTTAATTATAAGGATATTACATAAACCTAGAATAATATTATGGGAATAATATTATGGATAGTCATTTGTTTTGCGATTCATGTGTTCTTTTTTATAGATGCGTTTAGTTTTTTTTTAAAGATTGAATGAGTTGGTTATGACTTACATAATAATGAATGTAGATTTACTGTTTCGTTTTAAATGTTTCTGATATCCTACCTTCATTCTAAACTCGAGTATTGCATGTAGGTACATTTTTCTGACATTGAAAGTAGATAGTCTACAGGCATTAAAATCTCTGCCGAAAATCGAACAGTTGTCAAAATTACACATTTGCGATATTTATAGGTATCTAGTAAACATATTGTGTATATTACTAATAACGAACAATCCCGTTCTGAAAACCCCAGATGCTCAAATAAATTGTGGTAAACAAATTATACAGATTTTACAGCTGGCACTGGAATGTTGTCATTTATCATAATTAGGCAATATAGGCATACATTATCAGACCAGTAATCTCACTGACTAACACTGACTAACTGCTTTTGTTCATCACAAACAAAATAGCGTTATATTTTAACAGCAATGTTAACATTACCCAGCTGTAAAATTGATTTATAGAATTACACCCGGGTAGAGAGTCCTACAAGCATGGAACTAGTTTGTACTATACTAGTTAAAAGGAACTTTTGGCGTTTGAAGGATATTGGTAGGTTTTTGGTAAACATTTGTGTGAAATTATATTTAAAAATCACGACGCCGGCGTTGGTTCCGATTTTGACTTCGCGAAAAACGATCCCTATACAGCTATGCTTTGTAGCGTTATGTTCTTATTTTGAATAATGTATAAACTGGCCATTTACATTCGAGATATTATACTTTTTGGTCCTGCCGGGGTTGCGGGTAAGTCCGAAAGGGATACCGTGGCCACTAGCAACACAGGCAACTGAAGGAACACGGGTGGGTTTTAGTTAGTAAGAGTCTGACACACCCTCCCGCTTTGCCCAGAGTGGGAGAAGTGATTAGACAATTTGCGACCCAAAAAAAAAATACTACCCAAAAAAAATCGGTTGCTATGGTTAATCTGAGATTGCAAAACTTTTTAATTAAGGAAGCTGGATTTATAATTAATTAAAATGAAGACAGAATCCCAAAGCTGTGAGAACAGTAAATTAACGCAATGAAACTCGAAATTAAAAACATTAAACGGATTATGACGCTCAAGTAAGCTCTGACTAAATTGAAAATAAACTAAACGAATGGAATCGCAAATAAAATCTAGTTGACAATACGGCTGTCTGTTCAACAGGTTTTCATTTTGTATCCGAGGCTATTCAGTATTCATATGTTAGTTATGGCTATTAGCTCGCACGAATGTACGTACAAATGTACCAAATATACTTAAATGTGTGCGTTTTCTTTTGTATCGTTTGAGAATAAAGTCGTGAGGAAAGTTTTGAGTATGAGTGTGGATGGCTATAAGAGTGGGCGAAGACCAAAGAAACGATGGATGGACTGTGTGAAAGATGATATGGTGAAAAAGAGAGTGACTACCGAGAAGACGACTAATAGAGAAGTGGGAAAAAGGACATGTCGGCACCTAAAATAAATTGGGATCAGGGCAGGATGATGACGTATGGTAAAGATACAAGTCCTTCCATATTTTAGTTTAAAATCAAGCACCATAATTATGCATTTTCCTAGATACAAAGAAACACCTTTTTTTTATCCACAACGGGTAATCTCTTTTTATTTTTTTTATTATTAAAACTTTATGCACAAGTAAAAAAAATACTGTACAAAGGCGGACTTAATGCCTGAGGCATTTTCTACCAGTCAACCTTAGGGTGATGCAGAGACAAAACATGGCAGGTGCAACATAAGGGATAGCTAACTTGAAAAAGAATAAATACATAGATACATACATATAAACACAATAAACTTTGTAATCTCTTGTTATTTATATATCTATTAAATTATTCATTCACATACCACTTCTCGCAAATGTGGGCCAACAAAAATAAAAAATCTTCGGTGCTGTGAATATCTACCTACCTAGCTACTTACATACTTATAGATAGGTACGTCGTTGAACCCTTAAAATAAAATAAATGAAAGCTAAAGCATGGATAGCTTGTCCACTCTAAAATGACGCGCCCCACTACCGCATTTTCCGTATGCCGTATGACGCGCCCCACGAGTCATTTCAGAGTGGAGAAGCTACAATTCTGGTCATGAAATATGAATGCTCTACTAATGATGTCCGAACCACATTACATACAATATTTGTATGAAGTGCAGGCAATAGTGACTCATATTCATATTCTTCATAACCTTAATAACCATGTTTACGGAGAACAGATTGCAAGTTTGTGGTCATAAATAAAAAGGCTAATCCTCTACTTGCAATGTTTTTTCCATTCGAGTATAAAATGACGTCAATACAAATGTAAAAAATGTCATGTCATTGGATATCTACTTTATAAATTGCACTTGAATATGGATATCTGCACACAAAACCATATTATAAACTAATTAATATTATAAATGCCAAAGTGAGCTTGTTTGTTTGTTACGCTTTCAGGTGTTTGTTAGGCTTAGGACATAGGATAATTTTTATCCCGGTAATACGGTCCCGTGGAATAAGTTTCAACCTCCATACGGGCGAAGCCGTGGCAAAAACTTAGTCCTTTATAATTTCAAGTAAATCGACTATTGTGCAAATAAAGCAGATACAACAATTGAATTTACATATAATAAACTATATTCAGACATGTTGCTCTGACCCCATAGAAGAAAACAGAGAGGCAATCCCCGTATTTTTAAGAACGTTCGCATTCTCATCTCATTCCCAATCTGTCAAAAATACAATCAATTTACCAAATTTTTTGACAAGTTTGACGGATTGCGACTTGAATGTGAACGAGTCCCATAATAAAGAATGATGAACGATGATGATTCAGACGTAAAATAATCACGCTATTTACTCTATTTATTAATAATAACATCGGTCTAGTCAAGTGCATATGTCTTAAAGAAAAAGAACTCAGCCATTACGGGTTCGTGCCATTGACATTTATAGCTGTATTTTCGTTGATAATCCATGCAATCAGGCAATATCTGTGCAGAACAATATCACGGGCAATTAAATAATTTTACTTTCTGCTCTCTCGAGCAAGAGAGCATTATTTATGATGCGTTAAAAATTGCAAAAGTTTTCGTAGAAAATTAAATAAAAGATTTGAGCGCTTGTGTTAATTAATGTATACATATGCATGTATACATACACATGCAAGGTTCGCGTTTTTAATTAAAAATACATACAATTTTTATTGAACAGAATTAATTGAAGGCGTGATATGTTATGTTCGTGTCAATTTTCCTATGTTATCATGACCGACCTCATCTACGGCTCGCGCGAACAATACCGTCTCGAGTGTAAAACATGTGATTGACATGTAAAAGTGTTTGTACAAACCTACTTACAGAAAATAAATCATTTATCATGTCTGCGTCAAACTTCTCAGAGTTTGCAAACTTGCTTGCATTCAATTGCTCCCTCCACCTGTTAATTACTTCTTGTTTGTAATGTCGTAGTTTTAGGCTCCTTTCTAGGTCTACTTAGTACCACTAGACTTAACTAGACAACAGAATATACTTGGGTAGTAAATCAATTATGTTTTGAATTTAAAGCCGCATAATACCGCTTATGAATTACGGAGCCGAAATGGGGACACTCACGGTACGTCCATAAGTTCAAGGTCGCTTGGCGAGCTATGGAGCGGGCTATGCTTGGAGTCTCTCCTAGGGATCGAATCCGGAACGTGGTGATCCGGCAGAGAACCAAAACTGTCGACATAGCTCACAGAATAAGCAAGCTGAAGTCGCATAAATTAACATTCTTGAAAATTCCTGGCATTGGCAATTACAATGCTAGTACAACCATACAATTCAAAGCAGAACACAGTGACGCTTGTTGGTGGCAGAAATTGGTGTGGTGTTAGTTCTTCACTTAAAACCTCCAATACCAATACAGACCATGAAACCATGCCTGAGAGATATTTCTCGACGGCATGTGAAGCTAAGTCAGACGACTAACCGCACGAAAAAGAAAAGAAGACTACTGAAGTAAATAAAGTAACACCATCTCTCGCTAGGTTAACATTGAATATCACGTTGCGAACCTTTTTGCATCTTTTACGTTGCTTGGCAAATAAGCGTTCCTTTTACGCTTACCTTGCCGTCGTGATCCTGATTAAAGAACTCGGCTGTACAGCAGCCATTTTGTTTTGTAAATAAACAAACAAAACCAATCTACTGGTTTTGTGAACCAATCTATTGTTTCTTGGGGATCGATAGAGATTTATTTTTTGCTTATTATAATATTGTTGAAAAGTTGTTTGAGAAAAATTTGCTTTGTTATGTGTCAATTGTTTTTTATTTTGTCATTACGTGGAGACTTGAATTTATGGGAGTAATTGTGTTTTTTTTTTGTAATATCATGAAACGGAATTTCTCCCTAGACTACTGTATTATTCGAATTGCATATGGTATAAAGCAGCTGCTACCATTTTATCCCATTATGGGGTAATATATCATGTAGACCTTTTTCTTATCACCTTAATGAACTTTAGCTATGTTTTGTTCAGTGTTAATCTTAAAACTAAGCTCAAATTCAGAATTGTTTTCAAGGGCAATAAAATCGCATTTAATAAAGCTGAAATGTCACATTTATGTTATTACAACGCTATGGTTATTTGGCGCGTGCTCGAAATCGGAACTAACTACTAAATCTTGAACAAATTCTCAAATGTTTACCAGCAACTCTCCCCTGTCAATGTCATGCAGGCGTCAAAAGATCCTTGTAGCACTCTTTAAAATACACACCTACTTTAAAAAGAACTGTTTATGACGGATAAAAGCACTAATAAGTAACAAGGTAGCAGAACTCAACAAAGATTGATCGATGCGTAGCGGGTCGGCAATTTGCTACAACGGCGTAGCAGCGTAGCGTCGTAGCAAAATCGTAGCAAGTCTTTTATTTCATGAAAAATATCAACAAAATAATAGGAAAAGTACACGTTGCCCTCTCATGAAACTTCATAAATATTTAAACCAAAAGCGTAATTTAATTCTCGACAATACAAATTAATTTCTCATAAGCCGGTTCTTGAGCTCTAAGTAGACGTTTTATTATACAAATGTTTGTATTTATTGCAGTAATAACAAGTGCTCGAAACTCAAGCACTAAACACAAGCTTGAATGAAGTCATTTTTGAGTGAAATGTTGTTAAGCATATAGTATTTCAATGAAAGTTTTAGATTTAATTGCTTTATTTATATTATAAGGTTAATTTAATTTAATATTATATTATACTTAAGTGTTTTTTGAAGTGATTACTATTTTGCGAGGGTTCGTTGTTTTTTTGTTGATATATTTATAAAGTCTATGTTATTATACGGATGATCTTGTGTGTTAATTAAATTTAATTTAATGTTTGTAATTTAATGTAATTTAATTGTTAATTTAACTATATTATATAAATTACCGTAAAAGTATCGAATAACAAAATGAAATAAGGGATCCCTACCAAACCGCGTTTAAAGAGTTTCCTTTTCATTATGTATGGTTTATGTTCCCCGCTCTGGGAAACATTCATAAGTACAGCCTACAATCGTGTTGAAGGCACTCTAGGGAGAAATTGATCATATTTTTATTACAATCGATAGTCTTAAAGGTTGAAAGGGTCTGAAGAAATACGCCATAGATTTTTTCTTAATCACATTTTCGTTCGAACGGTACTCAAGCATGAATTTAAAATACCTGATATAAGCACATAGTTTTTTTTTTTACAAGAAGTATAACAAACTTCTAAAACGAAACCACTACATCTTTCCACCAAACGGATCGGAAAGGATGCGGCGACAGCCAATCAAGTCCGGCAGGATGTCGATGCATACGATCGGCTCCGTAATGTCGCTTGTGAACGTATCCGTTGCTGCGCCTAGTCAAATAGTTTCATTCCAACCGTGTTGCAGCCGAAAGGATCCGATCGTATACGACGACAGGCGAACGAAGCCGATCGCGCGTCGCAGCATACTTTCGGCTACGATCACGTGAAGACGCCCGCGGTTAAGCTGCTGGGCGCGGCTTGTTAATATAGACTTTAAATACTGTGTATACGATTTAATATAGTTTAAAGATTGTAAAATCCGTTCCGATCCGATGCGATGCGAGTCGTTTGGTGGAAATCATTCTTTAGTTTTATTTCTTGCCAGTTGCCACCGACGATACATGTTTGGGCATCAGTCAGTAGTTACCGTACTTTGTTTTTGACAAAAATATTTTGTTTCAGCCTCCATCCGAGGGTGAACTGGCTGCGCCAGCGAGCGTCGTCAGTCGCATGCACCGACTCAGAAACTTACGCAAGGGGACAAGGGTGAATACTTCAAACTACATATTGGCCTAGCCTATTCATATTCTTATTTTAATGATCAACCGTATGCATGTGAAAAAGCCCTTGAATAACACACCTAAATTCAAATGACAAAAAATCCATAATACTAATTATTAAGTTGGATGCTCCAAGGTAGACCGCGGAAAATATGCTTCGCGACCGTAACAAATATGACTTTATAGAATTATCATTTGAATCAGCAATATAACTTATTAAGTTAGAATAATCCTCAAATGTCATGATTTCATGAAATAGTCATTAAATAGGATTATATGAACTTAGAGAGTTGTATTGATGATTTTTATGACTATAATTCTATAAATAAATATCTGATACGGCCGCGAATCATATTTTAATCAACATACAATCTGACACTGACCTGTAAATTGCAAAAAACGTAAGAAAATTTGAATTTCGCGGGCTACCTTGGAGCATCCATCTTAAACAGTTTTCAAGTTCAAACCATCTTTCGTACATCATGAAACAATTTTTTTTTTCTTCCCCTAGCCTCAAACATTATTCAATGACAAAGGCAAGTACCCCACGCTGACGCGGATGTCGTACTGTCAGTGCCGGTTACCTCGCGTCTTCACCAGCGTGTTCGAGCGCTTCGGCTGGGCACACGTCGCCTTACTGCTGGACAAGTCTGACCTCTTCTCTCTTACTGTCGGTAAGTCACACGTCTATCTTCTGTTTAGCGCAAGTATCTGACTCTGACGCGGATGTCAGTTTCGTGATGTGATGGTATTTCAAAGACATTTTTACCCATTTTCATGTTTATATTTTTTACTTACATTCGTTTATTCGTCACGCCCGAATGCCTTCAAATTATGCAGGATCCCGTGGGATACGAATTCTCGCATCGCAGGATTGGAATCTTTTTATGCGACCGGCAGGTATTTTATTTTGGTAGGCTTTTTTTCATGATAAAGAGAAAGTTAAAGCACATCGCCCCATTTTTTGAATTTTCATACCCACTTCAACCTGCAGCGGATCTATTACATATACTGTAAAACTGTCGTGAACACGTACCTACCTGAAGTGAGCTGTCAGTTCACATCAGGTGAACTAACAGCTCACTTCAGGTACGTTTAGTGATTGACACTATCGACAAGTCACTTCAAGCTCATTTCACCTAAGTTTTCACGGTGAGATTGTTACAAAATAAATCGACAGTTCTACTGGGAACTTGCTTCAACACTGTCACCGAAGGATATTGGTAACAAATGTTGGTCACGTTAGTGGTGGACATTTGGACCAATTATGCCCATTGCCTTTTCTCATTGAACTGTTTTGGCTATGCAATATCTGTCAGCCAATCATAGAGCTGATTTATATATCAAGATGAGTTCAAAGACTAATGACATGGTGCGAAAAAATTACTGACTCCTTTAATTTAGTTACTGACTTTAACCTTACTATTATATACTTTTCGTTTCTAGGCTTTGGTTTTCTTTCATTACTAATGGACAAAATATTCCATCCATGCTTCGTTAATATTAGCTTTCTCTCCGAAATGAAGCTTCGTAAGTAATACAAGATTCTGATTAAAGGCGAATCATTTCTATATTAATTTCGGAATGAAACGAACAAATCAACAATTGGTAAACCTACTCGACAGTCCTAGTAATTGTAGGATTCCTTTTGTCAAAATGATGGTACTGTAGAGGTTTTGTCTGGTTGGCTTTAACAACCGACCTTCGCGAATATTTAATAAGTTAATGGTATGAATAATTGAGATAAAAGCTATTTCATATTCCGACGATTAGATTTTTTTTTTGACTCAGTTTGGAGAGCTGACAGAGCGAGTCAAGATGTATATTGAGTAGCATCGTTTATAGGAATAATTAATATATTAATACCTCTTCTATTTATTCGTCCCGATAGTGCTCGGAGTCCTTATACTACACAGTACCTCTGAGTGGTGAGGGGTAGTGGGTCTCTCTCGCACGCGGCCCATAGAAAACAGCACGCCACGCGGGCGTCCGCTCCGTGCACCCGCTTAACGCAACGGACGGCCTGAGGTCGACAGCTCTTAATCCTGTAGTCTCCTTGTCCTAGCAAAATCATAGTTAAATTTGAGGGATAAAGAGAAAAAACATGTAATATATGGGGTTGTAATAGGGTTCACATTGCTAGCAGTCATTAAAAAGAATTGCCATCAAACGGCCGGCTGTAATGCACTAAAAGGAATCGTTTCATTGCTAATGCCTCTAACAGTACCTTTTTTATTACCCAAATGGGCGTTTATAAGCTTCGTAATGTATGTGAGGGCCTTCTGTGCAATGTTGTAAGGAACACGAGTTTAAGCTATAATCGGGGGCTCGTGACTAAATAACAACAGCCCCACGGGTCGCTCAATCAGGTTAAGCTATGACCTCCACTACCCAGTAACTTGGGTTACACGATACCCCTTGGTAAGACTGGTTATCAGACTTTTGACGACCCGTAATGACTGTATAAGATCTAGGGGTGACAGCCGGGACGTGCCTTGTGTCGATAATATGTAAAGATGGTCACCCATCCACGGACAAACCCCGGCAAGCGTAGCTTAACCTGATTGACCGACCCGTGCGGCTGTTATTACTTAGCCACGAGCTCCTCAAAGCTTCATCGGCAAATATGAAAGTAAAATCTTATACTTGCGTCTTCATTGTTTGATCAAAATTACAACGACCAATCATAATGAGTAAACGTGAGTTTTTTGACGAAAACTAAATTGAACATGGATTTAGGAAACCGTTAACACTATTTTAGTAACTACTGAGTAATATTCTTTTCTATTTCTTATTAAATGTCTTGTCCTGCCATCACGACATTTAATTAGAAATAGAAGTGGAGGCCTTGTCTCTCATGAACAAGGTTGTGGGTACAAATCCGGGGAAGTACCACTACCAATATTTATATTTTATTTTTAATATAAGTTTTTTACTTTCTGAGTTTATCTGGGACGTTACTGACATTGGTGCAGGAAAACATCGTGAAGAAACCTGGATTTATCTATCTATCTATACTTATAATAAATCTGTAGAAGTGAAAATTCTGTACATTGAAGATATCAAAAAAATAAATAGCAGGGGGTGTTACTAGACCGACACCGAACCCAAAAATTCGATTAAAAAAATTTTTGTCTGTCTGTCTGTCTGTCTGTTTGTTCAGGCATCACGCAAAAACTACCGGTTCGATTACGATGAAACTGGGTATAATTATTCTTTAATATCCTGGGCACCACACTGGGTACTTTTTATCCCTGAAAAGTACCCTATCCTACGATTGGGGGGTGTCAAAGTTTGTATGGAAGAATTTTAACGCGCTGTCCGATTAACTCGAAACTCAATATTTATACTTAAACCCAAAAATTAAGAATAACGTGTATCAGGATTTTTCGAAATTCAACCCCTAAGGGGGTAAAATAAGGGATGAAAGTTTTTATGAAAAATCTTATTCCTTGAGGTAATAAACATGAAACTTCGCACGAATAGTTATCTAAATAGATTATAAAGTTTTTTGTTTTTTGTTTTTCTAAATTACCCCCTAAAAGGTTGGGGGGTGTCAATGTTTGTATGGAAGAATTTTAACGCGCTGTCCGATTAACTCGAAACTCAATATTTATACTTAAAACCCATGGGGATGTATGGGGTAATTTCCGACACTCACGCGGGCGAAGCCGCGGGCAGCAGCTAGTAGTTAATATAAGTCTGAAATCGCCAACCCGTCTTGACCAAGCGTGGTGATCAATGCTCGTGCTTTCTCTTGATGAGAAGAGGCCCTGTAGTGGGCCATAATAGGCTGGTATTATTATATTTATTATTTCTTACTATATATTTAATATGGCAGGTAAAAGTCTGGAGTGGGGTCTTCGGAAGAAAGGAGTCCTGAAGGCGGTGAGGGAACTGGATGGCAACGAGAGGGAATCCTGCGAGGCGCTCCTCAAAGATGTCAGCATGTATGCGAGAGGTAAACTATTCATGTATTATTTGTTTATTTAATATAGGATTTCGGAGGGTGATTTCCCACCGGCAAAAATTACGCACCTCCACACAAACTTTCTCACCCTATTCAACTCCGTCCGGGGATGAATTTTCATAAACCTTTCTTTAGTCAATGTTATTGTTAGAAAGCCTTGTAGCGTAGTTAAAGTTGATATGCTTGAATCATTATAAACTTTTGAATTAGTACACAATTTGTCGGGGTATTCAAATACAAAATAATTACGCGATTCGCTCAGAATTTTAGTAAATTATGATCTCAAAATAACTGTAAAATTGCTTCTTTGTTTGAACAACCTAATTAAATTTCCTGGAGTTCGGTATTACAATCGAAACAGACGTTCTTGGAAATACGTATTCGATAGCTCGGCACGACTAGGATGTTAGTTTCAGCTCAAAATAGATTTTAATTGGTACAGAAGTTAGATACGATGAAGACGATTTTTGAATCGAAAATACAACTATTTTTAAGTATTTTGGTCACAATTTTTGCGACAAGGACAATTAAGTATCATCTATAGATATGAATAAAGTCTTAAAATTAAGTGCTAATAGCTAAGTGCTAGTGTAATGTGCGAAACGAATATTTTTAATTTTAAAATCTTTCGATTTTGGGCTACGTTCACGTTCGGTTACGTTCACGTTCGTCATGTCCGAACGTAGCGTGCGTTGTTTTTGCTCGATGTTAGCTGACCTTCTGTAGGTACCATTCCGTCGCAGAGTGCAAGCAGAAAATAATGAGAGCATTGAATCGATGCGTCCGATATTCTTTTATTGGAAAGTTCAAACCACTGGGCTCCACAATTTGTGGGTAATTGGAAAACTGACAGTTATTGCGCTTTTTATTTTCTAGTGCTCGTTCTTTTTCTATTTCCAATCCATGAAGACGGTTGATAAAAATATATAGAATTTTCACAATGTGTTTTTTTTTAAACTTATAATTTTTTGCGTTTATTTCTAGTTTATAAGCAAACTATCTACCGAACACTTGAAGCCAATGTATATTATATGCTGTTGGTGTTCTTTCACTCTAAAGAGACTGTCCTTAACTTTTTGAGAGATTTTGACCTGCATTCACAGATTTTGAAAAAAAAATGCAGTTTTCACAAAAAACTGTTTTTGATGCCAATCGATCCTGTTTCTTATATGGATCAAAAAATGTCTCAAAAGTTAAGGACAGTCTCTTAAGACAGTTTTCCTGTAGCTATAACGGTTAAGGAAACTGCCTTTATTGTCCCGTCTCAAAAATTTATCCTGTATATTTGACATTAACATGTTATAATTTATACAACATAACAAATTATAAGTAATTCATGTCTTTTTCTGGGATATAGTGGTCATTCTGAGCGTGCGCGGTTCACTGGTGCGAGAGTTCCTGTTGGCTGCGCATACGCTTGGCATGACGCGCGGTGACTGGGCCTTCCTCGACGTGGAAATATTTCAGGTACGGTCCACAAGAAGATGGAAAGTCAAGGAACTTGTCAGTAATTTGACAGAAAATCAAATCACAGTGTCATTCTTTGCCAGTCGTATAAAATGATAGCAATTCGGCGAATTGATGTAGTGTGTCATTCTGCTCAACAGCTTCGTTGTGTCTGGCGGGCAACTGCCCAACGATTGATGTTGGATAGTCAGTGATCGCTCGGTAAACTCTAATTGCGCGATGCAGGATTTGTGTGACGACAGGTCTTTGATGCGTAGTTCGCATGTGGCGTTGTAGATGCCACAATGTAAAAGTTACAAGCAATTCAAGCGATTACCTACGCTAAGAATAGAACTAGGCTGGAATTCGGGCGTAGGTACTGGAAATAATTAGATTTACAGGCAGGTAGTGTTTTACAATTTGCGTAAAGGTCAAACTTATTTTTATTCGGATCACAAAGTAAATAATGCTATGATTTCAGCCTTCGTGCTTGTAGAACACAGATAACTTCCGTTTGGGATCCGCCCTAGTCGGGTAAAAATAATGTCTGTACAGAGAATAAACCATTAAAACCATAGCGGTTTTTATTTATATCTGTTTTTAATTGCAAATTAACTTATTTATTTTATTATCCCCTAGTGGGATTCATAAAATATGTCTGTAGGTTGTCCGTGGCATCATCAGAGGCCATATCAGAATACCAGCGCTGCGGTTTTTTTTTTAAATATCGCAGCACTGTTATTCTAAAATATTTTTCTTTTCAATATTTGAAATATCGATCTATAATATAGTTACTACTTTTTTTGGTTGTTTGAACGCGCTAATCTCTAGAATTCCTAGTCGGATTTGAAAAAAATATTTTAACTTTTGTTAGCCCAATTCTTGCGGAAGGTTATAGGCTATTTAAGATCACGGTACGAAAATAAGGAGTCGAGCAAAAAAAAAAGTCTGCAAGAACGCTATGTAGGCGAAGACGAAGAATAGCACCGGCGGACGATGCAATGCGAGGCGTCGTGGCCGAGGGAGTTTGATAAAAATATTGGCTAATTTGGTTGGGAATAAAAAGGTAGTAATTTTAGTATATTGTGTATCTTATGACTTCCACGCGAAGGAAGCCGCGGGCAGCTAGTTCTTGTTACATATCTGCAATACTTATGACCAGCACATCAAACGATCTGAAGCAAGTTGATACAAAATGGCCGATGGCTTTAACGACTGGGAAGTAGTCGTTGCACTTTTGTAATTAAATCAGCATAAATACATAATAAAATCTTCATTTACAACATAAACTTTGTTCATAAAATTAAAATGTTTATCTCGTCGCAAGTTCAACAAGAAAAATAGTTAGAATGTTTCAGTTTTCATTATTTCAATGTTTACCTACAAGAACACACCGTTAATAAGAATATTTGAGTGCCATTTTCATCCAGCTATTTCACAAATTGCTGTGTCTATAGCTATTGGAGGGAAAATATTTTTCATTTTCTTGTATCGACACGCCCCATCTCTAACTAATGATATTCGATATTAATACTGCAGTTAGGGTTTTTTGACAGTGTGACACCAACAACCTCTATCATAGCATAAAGACGTGTAAAAATATATTGAAATTGAATGGATTTAGTACACAATGGTCAATGTTACTGCATTTTTGACTTGCGTTAAAAGATTTCTTAGATTTTTATTGAATTTTTGTTCATGAGTATAATATTGGAATTTATGAGAATAAAAACGGTTCATGTGCACTTATGTTATATATTTATACATAAAGTATTAAGGAGAGAATCGAGAGCAAAGTAAACAGTCTTATTTAATATTCTAATATAGTTTTAATTAGCATAAGTCCCAGCTAATGTTCTTCAGACTTGTGAACCAAACCTATGAAAGTAAATGAGAAGAATCATAAGAATAATCAGCCTATAATGTTCCGACACTATTTTCTTCGAGAGGGAATTCGAGGTGAGGTTTTTCTGAAATGACGTTCACTAGGTGGCAGCACGGAGACTTCAGGTCCGGGCACCTGTCAAAAATGTCAAAGCGCCTATATTTTCTTTAGTCGTGACTGAATGATGGACGTCATCAAATATTTTACGTTTATTGTCGAAATGGAAGACCTCTTGTCAAAGTGGCGCTAGCTGGTGGCATGAATTTTCATAAAAACCCTCATTGTAAGTGACGGTGCTGATGGTGTGCTTATTATAAATAAATAAATAAATCAAGGAACAGTTCCCGTAATTTTTAAAACGTTCGTATTTCAATCTCATTTGCAATCTGTCAAAAATACAATCAATTTACCAACATTTTTGACAAGTTTGACAGATTGCGACTTGAATGTGAACGTTTTTTAAGTACGAGAATTGGTGTTCTGGTACAGCTACCCTAACTCGATACATTAATTCAAGACCGCATCCCTTCAATCATTTCCCGATATCAGGCATGCTACACACGGTTCTCCTGACCTTTTGATCTAAGGTAAACTCTCGGCCTCCGACTGATTAGAACGTGTGATGTTGGATGTACGTGACTGCGGAGTTTTCTTAAGTTTGTGAGCTGTTTTAGTTTATTTTCAAGGTCCGGTATGCATGGTTGGTGGTTCAAGTGCAAAGCCGCGATCGTGGTATATATGTTTTGTTATAACTACTGTTTGGAAAAGCGCAAACTACTGTTTGGAAGAAGAGTTAGTAGAAATTATTGCTCTATATGTTCTACCTGAACTATGGGACTGTCCGTGTTATTGAACGATTGAATTTCAATGACGAATTTTTCAGATTACCTATGTGTTTCTTTCTTCGTAAATTGTTAACTAAAACATGTCTTTACATTTCTTTTCGATGTTTAATCCTAATACTAAAAGGGGCATGACAGTTAAGTCTGTTTTCACATTTCACGGTCTGAATGGTTAATTCTCATTCAATTACAATTTGATCCTTCCACGTGAAAGTCTGACGTCATAATATGTGCCTCGTACGGTATTTCTGAATTCATTTCCCTAATGTGGTTGAATCGTGGGACATCGGCTTAAGTAAATTGATATGGGGATTTTGTTTTTATTTGTTTCTCGTCTGTTTGTGCTGATTTTAATATTTGGGAGATAAAGACGAATTGCGACGACTCGCAAGTAAATCGGATTGAAATGGCAGGAGGATTTTGTTTTTGTGTTTAGTAAAAAGGGTACAAATATATAAGTTTAGATGTTAAAGGGTGCGCAAAATTTGTAATTCTAATTGCGAATTTGTACTTTGTTATAAAATAGTTGAGATAGCTTTCAGCTTATAAAATAACCAGATGATGTTGTATTTTAGTTTATGAATGCCATATACATAGAAGTATATTATTATAAGAATTAATTTTGATCAAACCAGTCTATAGTTATTGTGCTTGGTAAGGTTCTCCACAAACGTATTAATTATTTTAAGTTAAACTTTGTCTTAGTGATAAAGATATGCATACCTTTTTTTATACACGTTTAAATTGAGTTTTATTGGCTATATGCTAATAAATCGAATTACATTTAACTTTATAACATTTTCTTCTCTTAACCTAGGGTGGGTACTGGGGCGAGACAGGCTGGGCAGCCGACGATGAACGCGACACCGCCGCACGCGCAGCTTACGAGGCATTACTCCGAGTGTCCCTAAAGCTACCTACTGGCGACCGGTTCGACGAGTTCGCTGATGCCGTCAGGGCGAGGGCCAAACAGCACTATAACTACTCTTTTTCTGATGGTGAAGAGGTGAGTAGTAATTTTTTTACTTGTAACGAGCGACCCACACTTCTTCGCCCAGTTTAGACTTGACAAATCATCCAGATTTGTTTATTATATGTAAGTTTAATAATAATGTATTTTACACATAAACGTCCCGGAATAAATTTTCTAAATGATGGCGACGCATTGGACGGGCGTTAAATAGAATCTCATAAAAGTTAGGTATCTTTTGTTTTAGACAGCGTTTTTTTGAGCAGGAATAAATATTTATGAAACGAAAAGTATACAAAAATTGTCACGTAGCGGAAACCTCGCACCAGAGCACCACATAAAAACCATGATTTTAAAAATGTTCAGGAAAAGGAAGCCAAATGAATTTACGATTTCCAGCTACGTATAGCTTCCCACAGCCTCTTACGAAATTCTTTTTATTTTACACAGCGGAATAGGCCAAGGCCAGAACGTCAATAAATCCTAAGTCCAATGAACACACAGTACCTACAAATTAAGATGTATACCTATATACATGAGGGGCTTGTGGCTAAGTAATAACAGCCGCACGGGTCGATCGATCAGGTTAAGGTACTGCGGATGGGTTGTGGGTTACATGGCATGACTCCTCCGTGCCGCGTAAAGCCGTTGGTCTCGGTTTTCATTCGTAGATCTTTGCTAGTCGTTACGGGTCGTCAGAAGCCCGAAAGTCTGACAGCCAGTAAGCAACGGGTATCGTATTACCCAGTAACTGGGTAGTGGAGGTCGGATAGGCAGTCGCTTCATGTAAAATACTGGTATTCCGCTGCATCTGGTTAGACTGGAAGGTGACCCCAACCTAATTGGGAAAAAGCTAGGCAGATGATAATGACTTACATACATTCTGTGGGTCTAGCACGAACGCGCAAAGCAAAACTAACGTAAATTGGAACGATTTTAATTTGAAATTGAAAATATTTGTTTCGCACGTATTTTTTTTTTCCTTCGTTTTAAGATTTTATTCACATCTACGACGTCAAATTTAATTAGGTAACGAAACTCACACGACAAAAAAAACTTTTTTTTTTGTGTCGGCGACCTTTGTCGGTGTTGTTACTTGAAGTATCAATTGAGAAAATATGTTTTTTTTGTGTTTTACCTTGTTTAGATATCCATACCTCTACCATACCATACCGTATGTAATGTTTTCACAAAAAAAAACTGATATTTCAAGTGATTACTCTACCTACGGTTGATGACCCCCAAAACAAAAGCTTATCAAATTAACTCCTGTTCGTCATTTTACATAATTATGATAATTTGACCCTGTTAATTTAAACGAAAAGTTCTATAAGATGGAAGTCTTTTTGATTTAAAAAAATCATTCGAACTTAACGTTACGATTACGTCACGCATTCGTGCTAGGCCCTCTGTAGACTCGTAGATTGCTTATAAGATATTGTTCAGTACTTCTTGATAATATTTCTGCAATAATTTAATTTCTCTTGGATATAACCTTGTCGCAGAAGGGGCAGTGGTAACGGCCCCGACTTTCGAGTTATAGGTCGTGGTTTCGAAACCACGCGCGCGGCTCTCTACTTCGTGTTAATAATGTCATCACCACTGCTTTCAAAACGGTGGAGGAAAACATCGTGAGGGAACCGGCATGTCCTAGGACCAAAAATTAAAAGACATGTGACATCTACTAACCCGCACTGGTTCCGCGTGGTAGATAGCCCACTCGGAGAGATGAGGATGAGTCCCAGCCGTGGGATCATTAAAGGTTAATTATGCACAAAAGAGGAAGTAATTAATTGAACTACATAAGCAGTATACACTTCCAACAATATATTAGCTATCTGCGTAACCTTGACCGAGGTGTATGTCACTGAACGGTAGGCCTTGCGAGGATATGCTCGCGTTATTCAATTAAGTTATAAGCTCTCGTGACGATTTTTATCGTGCATTGGATTTTCAACTCTCCGTGTTGAGCGGAGCATTGAGAATCCAACAGAGCACATCCCAGCGCGTCAAAAATATACATTTTTAGATTTTCAAATCTAGGCGCTAAGCAGTGCCTTGAAAATTAAGTGCGTGATAAAAAATCGCCGCGGGAAAAAATTGCCCGTAGGTACGAGGGCTTAGTAAATATATTTTATGTACCTACGCTTGCACAAATCTGTACCTGTAATAAGTGCGAATTTGCAAATCAGACAAGGTAAATACATAAACGGTACACATGGACAAGCTAAATACATATAAATAAAATATACTTTTCGTATATTTTATATATAACCACGACAAGTATTGGTTTTTTTGCGATAAATTATTATCGCAAAAAAACCAAAGTTGTAAATTCCGTCGTAACGTGCACAAGTGCGTATACATCTACCTGTATTGGCAATGCTACAGTGCTTTCTAAAAACAGTTAAATATTTATTCTTAGGTGAACTTTTTCATCGGCGCCTTCTATGACGGCGTGTACTTACTGGGCATGGCGCTGAACGAGACCCTGACGGAAGGTGGCGACATCAGGGATGGCAGGAACATCACCAGGCGAATGTGGGGACGAGACTTTCATGGTAAGTTCCTTTTTTTACCGAGTGGTTTTTTTTTCTGGGTAAGGTTTAGGTTATTTTTCATTACTTCTGCCTAAAAATACACTCTCTATCCTCAGCATAACCTGAGTCTCCAAAATCTTCTATAGGTGCAGCTGAAATCGTATGGAGCAGAGATTGCGAGATATTTTTGCTATAAAATACTACTGTTTTGTCGACGGGAGACTAGAGAAAATGACAGATAAACAATAACAATCTGTCATTTTGTCTAGTCTGCCATCGACAAAACCCGTTTCTACGGTGGTAAGCTACGCGTGCTGGTGAAAACTTATATCCGGTATAACACGTTCGATGTATTGCCAACGTAGTTATTAGTTGTAGAACATAAAATGAGACATAGTTACTGGCTAAAATTGCCTAAAGGCCCAATATTCCTCCATTATAGTCGATCTTTAACATCGTAAATGGCTTATTGGCTATAAAAAGTGAACGGAACCAGTTTGATAGACGCGCGGTTTATTAAAGTTTAAAACGTTCTTTACAATTTCTTCGATGCTTTAAAAAGAAGGAAATAAAACATTTACTCGACAGAGACTAACTAGTCGAACTGATAGAATGTATTTTCAATTTTGTAACATGTAATTAGAGGTATTTCATTTCATACAAAAGGTTGACGACTCCTACCTATTGTTTAAACATTGTTTACTAACGTTAATAGCTTTGAGTAGTCGACAACACGGACAGAACAATAAAGAGGCAATTAAAACAAGGACTCAACGGTACAAACGGTGTACACTGTATATATTTATACTTAAACTTGATACGTGGCAATTACTGGAGAATGTATTCAGCTATAGAGAACGATGTTTCATTTCGTATAGCAATTGAGTATGTATATAAAAAAAAATCCATTCATTCGATCTGATATTCTCCTAATATGTAGTCGTTTACGTAACGGAAGAGTTCTGCTAAGCAATTTGAGGTATTATAGATAGACTCTGATACGATTGAAAGTTCGGTTAGCCCACAACACAAACTACCTACATACCCATAATAGTCAGTTTGCAGTCAATATAATATATCCGATGTCACCTTTATCCCAATATAAGGGGTTTTATCACAAACACTGATAAAACGGTATGATCACAGGTATAACAGGCCACGTCCGAATAGATGCCGTCGGCGACAGGGATGCAGACTACGCCATTTTAGATCTGGACCCAGTTACAGGAAAATTTGAGGTAAGCACTCTTTCAATCATTATACTCATTTTTTTGTTTTAAGCCAGTCCTCTATATGAATAGCGAACATTTATGTTTTTTTTTATCATCTCATAGTACATTTCTGTCGAGGCCAGCAACTCAAGCACTGATGGACGATCGTGAAAATGTGGGCCGAGGCGTAGCCGAGTCACACATACGTAAGTCCATCAATGCCTGGTTGCGGCCAAGGCTTGAATAGTACTTTTCTCAAATAATGTGCGGAAATTCAAACAAAGTAAATTCATTATAAATTCCAGAATCAATGACGGACAACGATAATTTTTCACGCGCCAATGTGTTCATTTGTTTCTTCTTTAATTTAAATCGGAATTTAAATAAAATCTTTGATAAGTTACCTCCTTGGTTGTCATGTGTTGAAGTAAAAAGTGAGTTCCATTTTTAAATAACACGTCACGACAGATATGAGTTTTCATAGTAATTTATTTGGCCGCTACACAGGACAGATATGGATTTTCATAGTAATATTGCTGGCCGCATCGTCATATGTTTTTGATCAGTACAGCAATTTTGATTTATCTCGAAAAAGGTTGTCAAAATAATACTCGAATCTCCAAGCATGTTTGAGACAAATAATTTTATTGTAGGTACAAGACTTGATTGTAGAACGAAAATATTCGAAGAGTAGCCGGTTTCAGCTGTCGTCTACGGGCTATTTAAAGTTCTCGAGACCCAAAACAAGTTGAAATGCTTGCTTGAACAAGCTATTTAAACCAAACTAACTATGCGCGAACTTAAGAGGACGTGATGGTTGAAATTCAAAATTCAAATTCTTTATTGCGAACTAGAATTTTGAAGATATTAACAATAAGTAGGTTCTTAGAACTTAGTTGCCTGTTAAGGCATTGCATTTTAAATGGTTATAAATATGAAAAAAAAAATACATACTCAATATTACAGTCACTCAGATTACATTATATTATATTAATTATCATTATTCATACATTTTATATTATATCGTACTATTCTTATAATTTATATTAATTATCATAATCAATTCAATTCTGAAAATTACTGTCCAAGAAACTATTTGGAGCCTAACTCATCCGATCCCAAACTTTGTGTTTATAGCCCGACTTCGCCGGCGTGTATTATTGTATTTCATAAATTTTTTATACAAATATCCAGGATCAAAAGTACTTCTGACTTCTCCCGGTCTCTAAGGCGTGAAAATGTAACAAACAAACACACAGAGCTACTTTCGCATTTATAATACTACATAGCTGGATACGAAATTCTTTGACGTTATAGAAAAGGAATTCGTTAATGAAAGTGACGTGAACCGAATTCAAGCTGGTCTTTTTAGGTTTTTTTAGCCTTTAATTAACCTACTCGCAGTTAAATTAGACACGGTTAGTGCTCATGAAAAAGTCTTGAATTTAAATAAATTGTACAACCTTGTTGGTTTGTCAGGAACACTGCGCTTTATAACCCGTCGCTTTTTTATTTTTGTGTATATTCCAAAACCCCAAAGTGCGTAAAACTATGAGAAAAAAGTCGCCGATTGTTTCGGGATTTGTGGGATAGTGGGAGTATTAAGATTTGGGAAGATCACGTAGCGGGTCTAAAATTGTTTCCAAGTAATAATACGGCGTCGACG
The DNA here is from genome assembly GCA_914767815.1 of Eupsilia transversa. NCBI lineage: Eukaryota > Metazoa > Arthropoda > Insecta > Lepidoptera > Noctuidae > Eupsilia > Eupsilia transversa. Next base: position 3,794,338 of record OU611889.1, read on the forward strand.
GAGCCCCCGGGGGCTTGGCGGGGCTTCCATTTCTGAATGGTTAAAAAAAAATAACCATGAAGGGGATGGCGGGGTATTTTTTCACTCGTTTCGCTCGCTCACTAGCCCCCGCCATCCCCTTCGAACCTAACCTGTCCGAGTCCGGGTGCCCCAAGTCCCGAGCTCGCTTCACTCGCTCTTGCATCCTAAATTCTCAACAGTAGTAGTAACATTACTTTTTCTACCTAGACAAAATGTCAATTTTATTGCGCTAACCTCAACACTCAACCAAATTAACAAGTGACTATGCAATGCTTACGGTACTTTAAACGGGTTTAGGTAGCGCCACTATTATGCCGCGGCACTAAACTGCGGCACTTTATCCGATAGTGATAGAATGCCGTCTATACACTATACACTGAATCTATACGTCTATACACTGAATCTATACACTTCCTAAATTAAAGATAGGTAGGTATGTAATGACTTGTCCAGTCTTCAAAAAACTAATAACTAAATTAAATTAAATCAAATATATCCAATGAATTCTCTATGTATAGATAGTCGGATGATCGGCAAAACTCATAGTTGGTCCAACACTACTATTTAGTTTGTTGGAACAGAAAAATCATTTTTTTTATTTGAATTTGAATTAGTATCGTCAGCGTCATTTGTTGTCGTATTGTCGTCTCCACATTGTGTAGTCATTCATATTCTCAAACCTCAGTGAATCTCTCAATTAATCATTTGCCCACGATATGTGTATTAAGATATTTCTAACTAAGACTAAATATCTCAATCCTTCTAAATTAACAGTATCTTTAGAAGCTACGTACTGCACTAATTACTTTGAAAGTCAGGAGTGGCTTTGAAAGTTCGAACCATTTATTTACTTTTGGCATTGAAACCATTTCTTAGTGAATCCTGAATATGTGAATCAAATCACTAAATGAGGTTTCTGATTTTAAATGAGAGGTGCTCTACCACGCTAAGGTTGAATGCCACTTGCACGTCATATATCGACGGTTACTTTCAACCTTAGTTAAGTTTCAATAGGGTTTTAACGTCAAAGTGGCGTTCAGATTCAGATTCATTTATTAGCATTACTTTATCATGTTTAGATATCGATACCCATACGTCTGCGGAGTTTCGCTAGCTAATTTAATTTGACCCTGTGTAAGAAAACTTGACATTACTTGCGATTCTTTATATTGTGGCGGAATCTACAACGCCACATGCGAACTAGGCATCACAGACCTGACGTCACAAAAATCCTGCATCGCGCTATTAGAGTTTACCGCGCGATTAACATATAAAACAAGACTATCCGACATCAGTCTTTGGGCAGTTGCCCGCCAGACATAACACTCGTCTGGTCGGAGGGTCCTCTCTTTTCAATAGAGGATGAGTGAACTTTACACCCTGTTACCATGCCTCTAAAATATATTTACTTTTAAATAGCTGCCCGCCCCGGCTTCACAGGGCCTGTGCTTATTTACGGCGCACCTACCTACCCTACCTACATACCCTACCTACATACTCTACCTACCTACCCTACCTACATACCCTACCTATCTACACACCTATCTACACACCTACCTAAATACCTACCTACCTACCTACCGTTCTAGAGTTTAAGCGAGACTAACGAACAGCAATTCATTTTTATTATTATAGAGATGGTAAAACTATATTGACTGGATTTCAAATGTGCTTGTGGAAATTTTGTGATTGATCTCTGATATTTAAAGCGGGTTTATTTAACTTGAAGTGGGTTGACAGTGGCTAAGAAAGATGATGATTGATTCGCAATAAACGACCCTGGAGCGATGGAGCCTATGTAACCTTCAGTCACCAGACGTCTGGCTTGTTCACTGGCCAAAAAGCCAAGTATAAAAAACGTGGCTTTTACACAACAATATAACATCACGCCTGTTATCCCCGAAGGGTTAGGCAGAGGTGTACGTATTTCCCCCCCTATTTTGCCAGTTGTTGAAGTCTCATGTAATAGGGGGCGAGCCTATTGCCATCAACCGGGCACAAATCCAGACTTCAGGCTGCTACTGAGCAATTCCAGATGGAAAAACCCAATAACGCTTTGCCCGACCCGGGAATCTAACCCAGGACCTCATGCTCAGCAGTAGTGCTTGAGCAACGAAGCAGTCGACGTGGCTTTTATTTTTGCATATAAATGATAGCTGTTGTTGTTAATTTCTGCCAAGACCCATTAATTATGCTTATATAAAATAATTATCCTTTTGTGCATATAAGGCGAAAATTACTACTAGTAGGTACTATAAGAAAAAGATAAAAGTAAAACGAGCCATTCCAATCTTTATTCTAGGAAGAAATGATTAAAATACTCTTTATGCATTATCCAGGTGGTGGCATTCTTCCACGGACTGAACAGCAGCTACAAGCCAGTGGCTGGGAAAGCCATCCACTGGCCCGGGGGGCGGCGGGGTCCACCGCCCGACACCCCGCGATGTGGCTTCTTGTGGAATGACCCCATGTGCCAGGGTGGTATGTATTTATTTTATATAATCACTTAAAATATGATCAAACCGTAGCAGGTGTCACCATGTACCGGTGTCTACATAATTGGTGGCAAAAAAATTAATGATGAAACTCGTTTATGAAGCTATTTTACAGAAGGCATAAAAAAACTTTTTTCTATGCATGCAAAATTATACTTAAATCCACTTTATTATCTATGAAGTATGATAATTGTGTCGAAAAAGCAATAACTCAAACTTTTGTAATGAATAGAATCGTAGTAAAAAGTTTCTTGGGTTAAGTTACTTTAGAATTGACGCTTGACAAGAGGACTGTTTAACTGTAAAAAACTAAAAAACTTATATAATATAAAAGCCACATTTCTACAATAATCACTTAAACGTAGATTACAAAGACCTTGTTACCTTACAAAGTTCCATGTCCTTGGCTTAATGACTTCCGTTCCAATTAACTGTGTAGTTAGTTGATTACGACAATCCAATTACGCACAGTAATCTACAAACACGGTATATTGCAACAGGTGCTAAGAAAATACAGTTTGTTACGCCTCATTACGACAGGCGTAGTTATTACTGCCGTAGCTCGTAGCAACTATGCCGTAGCGGCTACGGCGTAGCACTTTAGACTTAGGCTTCCTGTATATGATGCCTTAGCCGCACCGGAACCGCACAGGCCACCGGACCGCAAGATGGAAAAACATCATAATATCTCAGAATGAGTGTGAAATCTTCGCGACGCCCCTGGTCGTCGGCCCTCCAGCGTCGTGTCAAGTCTTACGGTCCGTGGGTAATCGAAAAAATTAAAACTTTTTTGTATCTAAAGAGGAAATTTCTGTTGAAGCCTTGTCGGTATGCAAGGCAACAGAAAAGCAGTAATTCTTCTAGCTAAAAAACTCCATCAAATATGACTGCAAATATACATGTGGGATCATTTAAAATCATAATTAGGCAAAGTGATTAGTCTGTCAAAATGTGAGTGTGAAAATTGGATAGTAATATTATATTATAAAGTCTCAATTTTGTTGGCAATTTTACATCAACAGTATGTTATCGTAAACGAACATAACCTTAATTTAATGTAACTCAGTGAGTACTGAGTACCTACCTGACAAATATTTGCTAGAACTTCAACAGATAAACACTCGCTTCATTACGCCACTATTAATTATTTATTATTTTTAATTAAACCGAGACAGGTTTATACTGAAAGTTTTAAATTACTTTAAGTTTGTAATGACCTGCTATGAAATATTGTCAGCCAACAGTTTATTCATTTTATTTTATACTATTTTATTTTTTAACCCCCGATGGAAAAAGAGGGGTGTTAAAAGTTTAACGTGTGTATCTGTGTACCTGTCTGTTCCCTCGTAGTTCCCAAACGGCTGAACCAATTTTGATTATTGTTTTTTTGTTTGAAAGTTGTCTTGATCGAGAGTGTTTTTAGCTACAATTCAAGAACATCGGTTCAGCCGTTTGAAGATTATCAGCTCTTTTCTAGTTGATGATTGGATGTGCGCATTTTCCACAGATCTGATTGGTTCGAAATTTAGTATTGTGTTACATCAATGATATTAGAAGAACATAGTAACCTTGAACCGATACTGCAGCATCACCTGGAATTGTGTCGGGGGTTATTTATTTTTTAAATTTTAACTTGTGAAGTCACAGGGTAAACAGTCTTCTGCGCGCGTAGCGTGATGTAATTGAGATTTGCAAATTGGCTTTTGGAATCTAGAAACAGTCTCAACATTTCTTACTTACATATTATCAATTCCAGCACCGTAGCATGACCACAATAGAATCGGGTTTTGTCGACGGAAGAATAGACAAAATGACAGATTCACAATAACAATCTGTCATATAGTCTATTCTTCCGTCGACAAAACCTGTTTCTTCTGTACTATTCTGTGGTACTAGGTATGTTATTTTCAGACTCAATTGCGCCTGTTGACTTTGCCATAAGGTACGCATTGCCATCCATTTCATCGATATGGGATATTATGTATGTATAATCACTAGAATCACTGCTATGTACACTGTTTGTTCCACGCTGCTCGGATAGAGGCGCAGACGGTCATAATCTATTGTTTCATCGGACTGGCAGTGTTTCTTACCTTTGCCGTTACAGCTGCTTGCGTCGCCTACAAGTAAGTTTATAGATTTCTCAGTAGAGGAACGAACTTATATTTTGTATATTCAAAAAGGTGAGTTTTTTAAAAATTTAAAATTTCTGAACTGTTGTGATTTAGTCTGCCCCAAAAAGATGTGTATACATCGACAAGAATTCATTATTTTTCAAAGAAATCTATCAAAAAAGGCGGACTTAGGCGAACTTAATGCAACAAGGTATTTTCTACCAGTCTATGTATGTGTGCCATTGGTGGATCTCTTTTGAAATATTGTTATCTATAAATCGCTAAAATGTATATTTTATTTCATTATCCATGACATTTCAATCAAAACAACGTCTAAAAATAAATCTTGTCCTTTAAGAAACTCAACTAAACCTAACAACAATCACTTACAGCTACAGACTTGTGTAACTACAAATAGAACACCCTGTTTAATTAATGACGATCGTCAGAAGCCTTTATAATCCTCGGTCGGAATGCTAAAAGTTATCCACTTTAATATAATATCTCAAGGATTAGCGAAAGCAAAACAATTTGGGACAGTGAAATTCTAAGGCTAAAGGCGTCTAAGGCCCATCGTCCATGACGATGCTCCTCAAAAGTAACGTGTAATGCATTTAATTTTATTACAAGTTGTATAAAGTAATTACAATATATAGAATAACAACAAAGTAGTCAAATAAAAGCCCTCTTCCTCTCCTTCTTTTGCTGTGTCCGACGGGGTCCACAATGATCATATTTTGTTCAAACCTACCATCCCCTTGGTGTGTCACGCCGACTCCAAAAGTCGTCCGTCAAAAATGCGTATGGTCACATGTGGAAGCATTAAATATATTGAGTATTGGTTTCTTAGGAAAGCTGTTCCATCATATTATAATGACCGTCATGAAAATCTGTCTATTTCACCAGTATTGGTCATTAAGGTGCCAAAAACGCTCTGTATTTGGACAGCCGTTATTATTATGTGACAGTTCACCGAAAATAAAGCTTATTCGCTCGCGTCATTTACTAGTTTGACATTCTGGCTACTCATTGGTAACATGTTACTAGTGCTGTGACATTCTGGCGACTCATTGGTAACATGTTACTAGTGATGTGACATTCTGGCTACTCATTAGTAATATGTTACTAGTGCTGTGACATTCTGGCGACTCATTGGTAACATGTTACTAGTGATGTGACATTCTGGCTACTCATTGGTAACATGTTACTAATGCTGTGACATTCTGGCGACTCATTGGTAACATGTTACTAGTGATGTGACATTCTGGCTACTCATTGGTAACATGTTACTAATGCTGTGACATTCTGGCTACTCATTGGTAACATGTTACTAGTGCTGTGACATTCTGGCTACTCATTGGTAACATGTAACTAATGCTGTGTCATTCTAGCTACTCATTGGTAACATGCTACTTCTAAGTAACGCCGTGGGCGATGGGCTTTATTGAATTAAACAAGTTGCAATGTTATTTTACCGTCTCGAGAACGTTTCAGTGGATAATTCAAATATACATATTTAAATCATTCTGAAGCTTACTCAAAGGAATATTTAAATAAAACCGAATATTTTCTGTTTTATTATTTATATTCCTTTGCTGCAGCTTCAGAATGATTTTAGAATGAAATTAATCATAACTATTCTTTTGATTATTTTCTTTTTAGAGGATCCAATAAAATTAGTTTATATTAAAACGTGCCTACTGGACTTAAAAACCTTTGTAATGAGACCGTTCTATGTTTATTATTTTAACTCTGAAATGCTTATTATTATTCTGAAATTAATGTAACAAAAAAGGTTAACTTAAAAAACTATTTCATCACCGAGCGACATACTTTTTAACTCAGTTCATTATTATTGTATTATTTTTCGCCTTATAATGCACAATTTCGTAGCACAAACTCTGATAAACTTCTAAATCCTAATTGACGTCTTCTACTTTAGCTTGGCGTTATTAATCCCGGCTTTTGCGAGGACCTCCCCTAAGCCTAATATACAAAATAAATAAAAACAACGGCGAAGGTTAGCCAGACAAAAGTTATTCTTAATAAATCGTTTTGGGTTCAGACCACATGACCATTTTGATTATATTTATTTGTGTTCTTATTTTGTTATAGGTGCTTTTCCTTTTTCCTCTGCCTTGCGTTTTGTGATCGTTCTGCCCAGATCCCTATTAATTAAAGGGTAACGCAGCTTGTTTTTCTCTCCTTAAATATCTATCAGCTATCATTTCAATACCACATTTTCATCATAATCCATCTATGATTTCCTTGTTCTGTCTCTAGTATTATATTAATCCACATTCACATTAAAACTTTTCCACGACATGGTTCTCGTTCTTCCTAATCGTGTGTTCTTCATTTCTAATTTCGTGCGTCTTCTTTATAGGCAAGCTCGTATAGACGCGGAGCTAAACAATACTTCATGGAGAGTGAGACCTGAAGAGGTCCTGGTGGAGGTTGGCACAGGAATCGGAGCCAGTCCTGCATTGCACAGCATCAACGAGGTACTGAAGGTGTGTGTGAATATTAAACGAAATTATTAATATAAATAAGGTGGTCAATAAGAATGGTAGTCACTGTACACTGTGGGAGTAAGGTATATTTTTATATAAAGAAGGAACGGCCATGGATCGTTGAATCGAATGAAAAGATTTGAAAACATATACCTAGTGTTGAGAGTGAAGCTGCATGTTTTCTCGCGATATTTTCCATCAACATATTCATGACATTAAAAAGGTTAGGAACTTTAGCCTGGTTTGAAGTGGGTCCATAAATATTTGGGCCCCTACGGCAATATTTTGAACAAAAATATTTGTTCCTTATAATAAATGCAGGATATGATGCTAACAGCATTTTCTTAAGCGAAAGTGAGCCGGAATAAAGCCTATTATTTACAATGAACAGTTTTGTGGTGATTGGTAAGTAACTGGTATAGTCAGCACATCGTAATATAATTTGTAAGAGCTCTATTGACCTTGGTAAAGTTGAGACAGTTTTACCAAACAAAGGCAACAAAAATACTCCGTTTCAGTAATAATTGCCTCACAAGCGTATTAACTGCGTACCAAGGCGCAAACAAACATATGTAAAAATAATATCAAAAATTAATAACGACCGCAAAAATATGTCGGATCATTTTATTTAATATTGCAGACCTTTCAAGATTCATAAGCCTATGACCGAAGCTATTTATTGATTAAATAAACAACAAAGTTCGTTCTGTTCGCTGTAGCGTCCAATTATTTCGTTGTTTGAGTCGTTTTATTAATTGTTTGGCAGTAATACACCAAATATTGAAGTAATTGGAGCGTATTATCAAATAAAACGAGCGATTTCTTTTTTATTTATCGGACAAAAAATCGCCAGGTCGAGTTGGAATAATACATTATGGTCGACACCCACATGCTTCAGTAGCAATTTCCCATTGCTTGCGAAGATTATCGTCATTTCATTGAACGTCTGCGTTCATGCATATACTGCCTAATGGCACAACACTGATACCCTGACTGATGCATTCTTACAGATTATTCCGGCTATCACTAAAATAATATAACAGTAGATTTTAAACACACGGGATTTCTCATGAACCTAACCTAACCTAACCATTGATATTTTTATTATTACCTCGGGGGAGGTCTTTTGGCTGAAATGATGATGATGATAACTATACAGGCTGTCCGGTAAATAATGGATAACATTGAAATAGCATATAAAAAGCCTTATGGCCGTTCTAAAAAAATACAAAAAAAAAATACAGGGTGTCTCAAATGTAGTTGTCCAAAGGCATATGAGGTACAGCGAAGGGGTCCAACTATCATTAAAAAAATATAAAACCTGTGATATTCTGAACAGTTCAGAAAGTTTAGCTATTATTATTTTCGCGAAATTTCACAAGTAGTACCTGGGTAACTGTTAGACAAATTAATATGAATACTACAAGATTTATCTGCTGCTAACATTATCTATCTCAGTAAGTTTATAAGTTAACCTCATTTAAAACCTCCCTTACGAGCTTTTAAAAGATCGCGTCTTTTGAGAGTGCTCCTGAGTGAGTCATAATTATATTACCAACTTACTGAGACACATCATCTGCCTCGCCTTTTCCTATCTAAGTTGGGGTCGACTTCCTTTCTATCCGGATGCAGCTGAATACCAGTATTTTACATGTAGCGACGATCTTACCTCTACAACCCAGTTACTGGGTAATACAATACCCCTTGGTAACAGGTTGTCAAACTTTCTGGGTTCCGACTACCCGTAACGACTGTCAAAGATCTACAAATGACAAGCGGGACCAACTGTTTAACGTGCTTTCCGAGGCACGGAGGGATCTCGATATGTAATGGATGGTGACCCATGCACGGACCGCCCCGGCAAGGGTAGTTTAACTATCAATCGATCCATGCGACTGTTAATATTTAGCCACGAGACCCTCACGTACTGAGACACTATTTATTGAGACACAAAATGCTTTATTACCTACTTTGATAGTAAGTACTTCCATAGTCTGGTTTGGTAGACATCACATAAATCATATCATCACGCCTGTAATCTCCGAGGAGATTAAGACACAGAGTTGAGCTGAACGATTACTGACAAATGCGTACCAGACTGGACAGGTCCACTCAATCTGTGTGGTTCTTTCCTCAAAAATCCATTTCAGACACTAATGTACATGGTCTTCACATGATCTGACTAAGATAACGTCTGTGCTTTAAAAGAGACTGTGACCTCTGAGTTTTTGTCGGCCTTTCTTTTCAGAGTAGTCTGATAGAAAACGCCGACCTCATCTAGTTTTTAAAATATTATTGAAGTGTAATAGTTATTTGTTATACAAGAGTGCAAAGTTGCTTTTTAACCGCGTGTTCAATTTTGATGACCGAGCAAGCGAAGGATTCTAAAATTTAATCACGAGCGTAGCGAGTGATTCAAAATTAGAATCCTGAGCGTTAGCGAGGGAATCAAAAGAGCACGAGGTGAAAAATCTTTGCACTCGAGTGCAACACGTAACTTTTCATTCCACCTCAGCGAGGAAATGACTAAATGCAAAAAAAAAAACGTTTACAATCACAAGATAGGTACACTTTTATTTCAGTTTAGGTATTAATTACTACATTATGACAGGTAAGTAATATAGAATAATCTTTAAATTATAACAAAATATTACTAAGGTATAATTAAGAAAATTTTAAAGTAACGTTGCTACAGTTATTTAAATTGAGTGTAATATTTTTGTTTGGTACTGTAATATTGGTGTTAGTCACTTGTGTACTGTTTTTCGGTAAACTATCTGTCATACTTAATAGTTGTACCGATTCATCGGATTCCCTTGGCGTGAATGTTGGAGAGAGAGGGAGATGGTTAGGTGTTTCATAACGGCTTATTTTTGATGTAGAAGGGCCAGTCCAAGGATCCGATTGAGGCTCTTTCAGTGTAATGGCTCCTACGATGCCTTCACATATTTTAGACTTATTTTGGATGGAATCCTCTATGTATCCCTCTACAACTGCATTGGACTTCCAGCCTCCGTGGCGCTTAAGGGACAGGAGATCAGCTCCGGAATCAGCCAAAAGTGTGGCTGAAGTTCGTCGGAAACAATGACCCGTGTACAACAGGGGTTCTGGAAGTTCAAGAAATGTTGCTATTTCTCGTGGGATACTGCCAATTTTATTAGTACCCATAGGCTGTCTAACACACTTTCCATTGCGATACTGTAGAAAAAATCGATTGATTGGAGTGTTAGGCGGGCGTAAGGCTTGATATTTCTCAACAATCGTTACGTATTCCTTGCGAATGACGAAGTTGCGGTCTCTTTTTGTCTTTGTATTAGGTAAATTAATTAATAGTAAGTCATCTGAATGTTTCTCAATGTTTTTGACATTAAGTTGTGTTAGTTCATTAGTTCGACATGCTCCGTTTATTCCAATAATAAGAACAACCTGTAACGTAAAGAGTATTGTAGTAGATAAATGAATAAAATTGATATGAACGCATAATTATGCCTATCAACATCTACTAAGTATACTATTTAATTGAGATTAATATACTTAAGTAGATACTGAATGTGCAACTGACTTACTTTTGCCGCCAAATATACGGAATCGGGTGCTTCGTTAAGAAACTTTTCAATATCAGATACTGTGAAAACCTTCGATTTTTTTGGTTGATGACCAGATGAGGCTCTTTTTAAAAATGCCACTAATTTAGGATAGGTATCGATATGTTTGTCTTTTTTCATCTTTATTGTTGCTTTTAGCATCGAATACGTACTCCATAGAGTGCTTGCTTTCTTGTTCTCGGATAATTCTATAAAATATGCCAGCAAAACGTTTTCTGAGAAAGTTTTGGCTCCTTTTGCTAGTCGCCACGTGTTGAACATATCGTACTGTTTTAAATACTTCTCGCGTGATTGTTGAGGGAGAAAGCTCATTTGCGCATTATTAACAGTTTCAGTTAATTCTGTTGGCGTCAAGCAAACTTCCTCGTCGCTAGAATCACTCATTTTAGTTTTTTCACTTGTTTTCAAGTTTCTTGTTTTTAATATAAGGTTTAACAATGACGTGAAAAAATGCCGCGTAAAGAACCGCGTACAAAGCAAATTGAAAAAAGAACACCAAGAAGGTTCCGAGTCTGAGTTTTTAACAAATTAAAAAAAAGTTGTATGATATATTCGGCACCATAGAGGTAGCAGTAAATAGGTTTAATGTTTTTTTTAATTCACAAACTTAGTGCACACGATGTTCTAAATTCAATTTACTTTATCCTCTAGAGAATAAAAACGGCTTTTCCACTCAGATATTGAAGATTAAAAATACTCTTTCCGAGATGGTGGGATGAAAAAGTTTTTTTACAAACCTATTTTCAGAAACTACAATCATTTCTTTTCAGAGTTGTACCGATAGTACACCCAATTTTCGCCAGTTATGTTTAAGACCCATGTAACAGGGGGCGAGCCTATTGCAAAAAATAAATCAATTAAGACTAATAAAAAACCCGACTGCAAAAACAAATATCTGAAAAAGGAAAAACAACCGTTATAATCTATAGAATGTTGGTATCGGAGGCCCTCGGACTAACAAAAGTTACACCGTATTTCAAGTTATTAATTAGTCCCCGCCTGCCAGGTTCGTCACTAACCACACGAAAAAGAAAGAAAAAGGCACCAAAAGTCCGCCATTCTGATTTTTTTTAATTTTATTATACCCACTCGCGCAATAAATTGACGAGCGCGAATCTAACGACATATCATTCATCAAAATTGGCTCATTCGTTTAGTAGTTACGAAGGAACATAGGGACGGATACACATACCTACATACATACAGGTCAAACACATAACCCACCTTTTTTAGCTGCGCCGCAGTCGGGTAAAAATATGAAATTACTTACTGGACTAAGAATTAATTGATTTTTGCCGATTAATTTGCTAAGTGTTGTGGCAATATCTGTTAAGGTCGTGAAAATTTTCATAAACTAAGTAAGTACTTTAGGCTGAGCGTAGACTGAGTCAAGACTAGGTTAGACGGGCTCTCACCAAATAACGATAGCCCGCACCGAAACAATTTCATAATCCTTGTTTTATTATAAAGAAAAACTAGTTGTGATGACAAGATAAGACTATTTTCTGACTATGATATACAAAACTCTTTTGTATTTAGTGCAAATAATAAAGATATTGTTTTAACTTACATAATTTTATGTACGTATTTGTCGAGTGACCAGCCATTGCGTAGCTTGATCAAAACCTCCTTGGTACTTTAACGTGTCCATTCTTCTTTTAAAAATCTAGCTGTCTCTGGGCTGGAGTACTCGAGGCAGTACTGGGGCTACCTCGACCCTGGGCACCCCTTCGCTGACCCTGTCGTCTTTCACCGTCGGCCTCTACAAAGGAAACAGGGTGGCCGTCAAAAAGATTCATAGGAAGAAGCTGGATCTTAACAAGAAGCTTCTGTGGGAGATCAAGCAGGTTAGTAAGAAAAATAATTCATTTAATTTAAAAAAAAAAAAAAAAACATTTTTAACCGAAAAATGTTTGTTTTGCTTGATGATTGTTTAACTGTAATGGGGTATTTACAGTTTTATTAAGGTGGATGCTCAAAGGTAGCCCGCGAAATTCATATTTTATTATTACATATCTTAGAGCATCCACCTTAAGGTATGTGATTTAAGTTGAAATTAAATTCTTTAGCAACATCATAAAATGTTTTCTCGAAATATAATTACTTTCTTTTTTTACCAACTGTATGATCCTTATTAAGATATACCTAAATAAACGGTCATAAATAATCCGTGGCTAATAATGGTACTCCACATAAAAAATATTTTTTGGTTAAAATATTATTTTTATTAAATAAATAAAAATTAAATGCTGTTGCTGTTCATTGGTAAGCGAATCACTTGAGGACGGCTGGACCGTGTTGGCTATATTATTTATTATATTTATAAATAAAATATGGAAAAGTTACCCGGGAAATTGTAAAATTCGAGAAAAACTAAAAGTGCTTTTTTCTTTTGATATTTGTGTGACATCAAGATCATATTGACAACTTCTTTGAACAACGTCTGTCCGCTCCACTAGTATCATACCTAATAATTATATTACTCATGTAATGTAATAGGCGTAAACATTCAATTGAAAGTGTTGCAATATGTAATTAGAGAGTAACTACACACAGCCCGTGTCGCCATTTCAACGTCAATTAATAGATTACTACTAATTACTTGATGGATCTTTTGTTCGCAAATGGATGATTGATCGACGATTGAAAGGCTGTATGTTATATTGTGTATAAGTTTGCATTGTCTAGTGACTAGACTAAAACTATTTCAGTCTGTATCAGTATACTAACCTGCTTTCATAGATCGCACTTAAAAAGACTCGTCAAAGAAAATAAATCGTCATTTTTTAAAGTTTTTATAATACATTTGAAAACACCATAATTGCATTACATGCACACGATCAATAATAATGTGATTAATTTCGAAGGATATTGCTAATCCATTGCTTCATAATGTTCGAAAAAAACTGCTCAACAACGTAAATAACGCAATGAATGTTGTTGAACTGTCAAAATGAAACAGATTGTTATTGATCGTGTGTTATGTAATTAGGGTGCTGTAAACAGAGGAGAGGGTACAATCTAGAGTAAAGTAACGTAATCAAGGGTACCCACAAGATGGGTCCTAAAACCGGTTTCAATTCAGGCCCTGTGTTCAGGCCTGTGTCTCAAGTGATTTGAGAGTGACATCTAAACAAATGAGATGTCACAGAAGTGTCACATAGATCCGAGCTGCGGTAATCCGATGTGACGGGATCGGATGACTATCCGAATCCGAATCAATGTATCCGATATTGTATACTAAGTAATTTAGTAACTTTCGTTTCTAGGGGATTCGGTTCTGATAAGAGTTATTGATACTGTAATTGAATTTCCAAGTTGTGTTGTTAGAGTTTTCGTGATTTCTGTTTTAGAGCATCATGGTAGTATCGGATATCTTACTTTATATTGTAATTCTTGATATCAGCGAATTTAACGGAACCAAAGCTAGACCTTTTAAAATATATTCTCACTTGTCAGTGTTGTAAAATGGCAATAATACGGCAAATTTATATGTGTCAAAATGCTCAACAATCAAGTTACATGTCTCTATCATTTACACCCAGGCCCGCAACGTGTCACACGAGAACACAGCGCGGTTCATCGGCGCGTGCGTCGACTGTCCGCTAGTGTTTGTGCTCACGGAGTACTGTCCTAAGGGTTCGCTGAAGGACGTCCTCTCTAATGACGAGCTGCAGCTCGACTGGAACTTCAGGACCTCGCTCGTCCATGATATTGTGCAGGTAAGAACAGCCGAACACTTACGAGCGAAATCTACGTAACGTTTGAAACTGAGTTTAAATGAGGCGGAGGATCTCACTTCGTCTCTGTATATTTTAAATATATTTATATGTCGGAGACGGTCATTAGTACGGTCGCTAAACGAATTGCAAGTGCGCCACTGGGGACATCACGTGATCTACCCACACCACAAGCGCGCTTATACAGAGTCGTGATGTTTAAGTACACGGCGAGCAGGCCATTCAGTTTCTGATCGCATCGGAGTTAAGATGTCGCGAAACTGTGATTAATTGACTTTGAAGTTGTGTACGAAAAAAACTTTCCTGCCTATCTTCTTTCAGGAGTACGCACTGACTATTCTGTGCATTTGATTTGAAATATTTATAAGGAAAACCGAAACACACTGTAGGCTCCTATTTCGACCTTGACTGACGGATTCGCGAAGCATGTAATTCAATGATTTTCAGGGTTACCCTAATCCAATTGTATTGTGTAATTATGTTCCTTACTCAATGGTTATCCTTGTAAAAAGGTTTCTTAACCTTTATTAAAACAATACTCAAAGCTAATCAACGGTGAAAGGTTGCCTCGAAACAATAACTGTTCGTTAATTTAATTATTTTTATTAAAAACTCAGCCTTGGACATGAAATCGTTGTGGCCATGAGTTGCTTTTTTTGACGATGTAATTTCATACGATGATTATTTCTTTTTGTACCATTTGCGCCCCGCGGTTTCACTCGCATAAGTCTCGATGCCGCGGGAATATCAGGATAAAAAGTGCCAAATTTCATCCAAATCCGTTCAGCTGTTTTAGCGTGAACAAAACTCACTTTCACAGATATAATATTGGTAAGGATTCATGTGTATTCAAGGCGAGGAAAATTACCTACCCACCAATGGTCCATAAAACATGTGTCAGTGTGGTAATCTAGGCACCGTCCCGTATTCTCTTTGTTCATTTATTCACTCACAGACAGCGCACAACCTAAACCGCGCCTAGAAGCATGAAATTTTGCACAAGAGTTCCATATTTACATAAAGTTTTACATAACGAAAGTAAGCACTAAGGAAGGATAATTGATAATTCATCCCCTAAAGGGGTTAAGGGATGAACGTTTGTATGGAAATTCATCATTGCCGAGGAAAATTCCCATCGGGCTCATGATTTGTGTAGAAGGTATTAACCTAACTAATGCGCCAATCTCGGCTTATAGACGTGATTAAAGAAAATATGTATTTTCGTTTCTAAAGAATATTTTCTTTTTGCGAAAAATAAACCTACATCTTACTGGTGTTGGTTTATTTTTACCTTGGAATTATCTCAAACAAGTTTCTAAAGCTAAATCCAATTTGTTATTTAGTAACAAATTTAATGCTAAGAATATTTTAGTCCATCTAGTTCTAGAACTTGCGATCTTAATACAATAAAAACAAATAACTTTGAGTGGTTCTGTGAATTCACGAATAAACTAAAATACTAGAACTTTACGATGCTTTGTGGTCGTCCTAACATAACATCACGCCTTGTTTCCCCGAAGGGTTGGGTAGAGGTGTACGTATAATACACCCACAACTGGGCACAAATCCGGACTCCGGGTTGCTACTGAGAAATTCCATATAGAAAAACCCAATAACATTTTGCCCGACCCTGGAAACGAACCCAGGACTTCATGCTCAGCAGTAGCGCTTGCGACCACTTTAGACCAACGAGGCAGTCGAGGCTTGGTGTTCATAACTAAGTATATTGCCACCTGCGTTGTCGTAAGTTAATAATAAAACACTATGGTTCCAAAAATATAGTAAAAAAGATGTTTAGACGGCGACGTGTTATATGTACTGGATAAATTGTGTGAAAACACATGAAAAATATTGTTTGTAGGTAGAAGCGCGTCTGCTGTAGACATTGGCTTTATACCTGGGCCCTGTTTAATAAAGCTGACAATTCGACAATGTGTGTATCAGCTTTTATGGAAATTCTCTTATAAATTATTATTTATCAGCATTATTCCCTAAGTAATCAGAATTCAGTGTAAAATATTGTCAAAATTACGACCTGCGTGCTAATCCGATACCGCCGGGAGGCAAAGTTTGGAGTTACGATACACCTAGTAAAATAAATACGAGCAAGTTGTAACTTTTTAGGGCCCCGATTTATTGGTATTTTTCTGATAAGAAAGTTTGCGATTGCGACGCAGGTTTTATTAAGTTTTGTGAGTAGGTATGACTGTACCTTCTTACCTTATGCTAGTAAAAAATCTCTCGATATAACCTGATAGAGTTCGATTCAAACTTAATGGCGGCTCGGAACATGAGTCGAGTGGCTGCGCAGTAACAATTTCATGTGTCAGCGGGGGTGAGGATAATGCGCAGCGAGTAGCTAACTTCCGAGCCGCCAGTAAGTTTGAATCGAACTGTACTAATGCTTCTCAGGACACGAGGTCAGTTTGTGAGTCAGTTCAGTACTGATTTAGGACTATCGACAGCACCGCACTCACGTGGGGGATACCCAAAAAGGACAACTTGGCATTTTGTCACGTTGTATTTGTAGCGCTCTGGGTACGCAATCTATTAAGTGTTTTCTACATAGGTCACTGCAATTCACGTCCAGGTGGCAGACGTTCCTAGGGTTTCAAGAAGCCAGTGGTGGGTGCGTTTTTAACTTAAAAATCTTATTTTATGTTTGAACAGGGCATGTGCTACCTCCACGGCGGATTGGGTGCACACGGCAAGCTTCGCTCCTCGAACTGCCTCATCGATGGACGCTTCGTCCTCAAGATCTCCGACTACGGACTCAACACGCTGTGCACGCCCACAGACCTGATTAAAGATGACACCTATTACTATAGTAATTAATACTAATTTTGCTTGTCTCCGTTGAGGTGTTAATCAAATTAGAAGCGGGTTTGTTTTGGGTTTTGAGATAGATTTAATGTCTTCGGTTTGTGAATGGTAGATAGATAAATCAATAATTTGTTTGTAACTAAATTACAGTTAATTTTGTAGTATTTAGGTATAGACCATCTTTCTTTGAAATCTTTACATAATATATGATTATTAGGCAAAAAAAAACACCTCTTTCAAGTAGTTTCATCTCAATTAATTAGCTTTATCCTGAAAAAAATACTTTTTTCTCAAACATGCTTGGAAATTCGAGCTTTATTTTGACAACCTTCTTCACGATCGTCCATCAATTTCCGAGTTGCGGACCGCGACAGAAATGTACTATAATTTAACATTAAATTCCTTAGCTAAGTTATAGATTATTTTTCTTGCCTTCTTTTAGAATTACTGTGGACAGCACCGGAGCTAGTGGCTGCTAGCATATACCCTGGCGCGGCGGCGTCACTCAAAGGAGATGTGTACAGTTTCGGCATCATTCTCGAAGAGATCGTGCTGAGAGCCGGTCCATTCCACAATTTCACGCCTACTATGTCTAATAAAGGTCAGTGACCTTACTAAGTGGGTTATATTTTATCACATTTTGATTTAAAAGAGTGGCCATGGAGTTTCTTGCCCCTTCATCTCCGTGGGAACCTACTTCGCTTTGGAATGGTCAACTATCTTCAACATTCTGATTGACCGACTCCTTGACAGTGCTAAAGTGCCTGTAAATGGTTTAATTGAAATTAATACTTTGAGTTTTTCACTGTGTGTACTATCCTCGTATAGCTCTTTACTAATGTGAAAGAAGAGTATGTCAGTATTATATTCAAAGTAAATTCAATGACATCGGTAATGTCTTGTTGGACTGGCCATAAAATGCTACTCAGAGTCAGGTTTACAGGACTTTCGCTCATCAGCAGAACAGATAAAGTTATATTACATTTGCATGAAAAGGCAACCCAGAAGTCTAAAGA
The DNA here is from genome assembly GCA_914767815.1 of Eupsilia transversa. Lineage (NCBI taxonomy): Eukaryota > Metazoa > Arthropoda > Insecta > Lepidoptera > Noctuidae > Eupsilia > Eupsilia transversa. The sequence goes on from OU611889.1 coordinate 3,812,665, forward strand.
GCTATGGGGAAGACTTCTTGCTTACCTCTTTTTGTACTTCGAACAATATAGAATATACCTAAATAAGCCCAAATCAATTTTTTCGTAATTTGTTCTAATATAGTGTGCATTCGGATGGTTGGCAACGTCACAAATATCTGTCTAAACAATAGGTCTATGTTTTGATTAATTTATCAATATTAGTAAATAAAATCGTGCAATATCGCTCTGAAGTGCACTAAAATTATGTATTGCAATAATTAATATCGTAGTTTTAGGTGTAAATGCTAAAACTGTTCAATCCAAAGTCAACGTCAAATCATTTCTTACAAATAGGTAATTAAAAGGCACGTTTAACGTCAAAATTTACAGAAAAATATTTGATTCCAGTTGCCTCTTCCAAAAGGTAGTTTTGTATGGAGAAGAATGGGCAAGAAACCTTCACCTTGTTCACCTTCTTTTTCGTGTCGCTGGTACAACAGTATCCCAAAAAAAATTGTTTTTGTTTTGTCGATGGTGGTAACGCAAAGACTTTATTCAGTGTTATTATTGCAATTGATTATCAAGTCAGCTATAAAGTGATATTACATCATTTCATTTAAAAACATTAACTGCTGAAACAACGTTTTTATTCTCAGAAAGTCTTATAATATTCTCGAAAACATTTTCCAGCTGAATAACACTACTTCGCTCGGTCAGTTTTCTCCGTTTCCGTTGTTTTCCAGCCAGCTGCAATTTCCGGTTTAATATAACATGAAAGATAAAAGTTACAACTTTTCAGGCTTTCAACTTTTTAATGGAATGTGACTGAAAAGCAGTTTCTTTGTAGGCTGTAATGTATTTATGCTTTTATACTGGAAGCTGCAAGTTTTCTTGGCATTTATCGCAAAAGTCGTTTATATAGTGCTGCAATTCTTTGTTTTTTTTAAATTATACTCGTACCTTAATTTAGTTATCAGTGGATTTATTATTCTCGATATTATAAATCAATGACCGTGCTACTTATCACTACGCCGTAGCTACTTATCGCTACGCCGTAGCTACTTATCGCTACGCCGTAGATACTTATCGGTACACCGTAGCTACTTATCGCTACGCCGTAGATACTTATCGGTACGCCGTAGCTACTTATCGCTACGCCGTAGGTACTATAGCAATACTACAGTACCGGCAAGAATCTAAGGCGCTCGATTTAAGAGTGGGGAGCGGTTTGAGCATTGTAAACTTATGGTTAAAAAAGTCCCCACTCTATCACCGAGCGCTCAAGATACGCCGGTCACTGCACTTAGTGGCTATGTAATACTACTTTGTCGAATATTGAAAACTTTTAAATAAGATTCTAATAACATCAGAAGGTGTGGGCAGAACAAGAACTCAATCGTAGATCTGTCTGATTAGAAAGTTGTAGGTTTTAGGCAATTCTGTTTGTTAAATAACTCGTTTGCAGCTTGCCAGGAAAACCATAATTAAAATATAAATTGGTCAAATACCGCATACGATATTTAACGTAAACTAATTAAAACTTTGAAGATGTTTCTTTGATGAAGAGATTTCAAATTAACGGCAATACTTCCAATTTTTTAACTTTATTTTATTATTTGTTTTAACTGTTTACCTATTACGTTTCATGAGATACAGCCCGCTGACAGACATACGGACAACGGAGGCTTAGTAATAGTAGTTCCGCGGACCCTTCGAGAACGGAACCCTAAACATGTAGGAAAATTAGAGGTTTGTTTCACAGATTGAGACTGAGTTTAGAATTCTTACATTCTTACTACTAAGATACAGGAATCGCCCCTTTGCTGCTGATGTGGCCTTCTATAGCCATTTGTAACATAAAATAAAATAAAATATTTTTTTATTAATCAGAAATAGTAGGCCACGTATGCGCTCGTGAGTCCCCCCCATTTCGTCCAGTGGTGGGGGTGGGAGAGGTAGGGGCGGCCGCGGGGGGTGGTGGAGGCGCTGCCGTGGAACTGCTGGATCTGGCGGAACGGTGCTGGGCAGAGGCGGCTGATGATAGGCCCAGCTTTGATGCCGTCAACGCTAATTATATCAAGTGAGTGGTGATGATGAGTTATATCAAGCCTATTAAGGCCACACACGTACGCCCAGACCACGACTTGTCGCACGTCGGGCAGCAATCTTGGTCGCAAATGCCCCAAAGAAGAAGAATGATTGCCCACAAGACTGGTTGCCCAAACAACGGCCAAAGTTTCTTTGAGTTTGCGGGCCTTCGTGGTCGTGGCTGCAAAATGCCCGAGATCCCTATTGGTTTTTGCAAAAGTTTAGACTGGCACAAATGAAATGAAATTGTTTATTCTGTAAATAGGATATCGGAATCAATTTTACATGTCTAAAAAAAAATAGAACTATGATAGATGAGGTCGGTGTTTCCTATCTGACAACTCTGAGAAGAAAGGCCGAAACAAACTCAGAGGTCGCAGTCTCTTTTAAACTCCAGACATAATCTTGGTCAGGTCTTACGAGGACTATGTAGATTAGTGTCATAATGTTGTGATGTTAATAAATACTTGTGCAAGTCGTGCAAGTGTATCGTTACGTGTGTGGCATTATGCGGAATGTTAAGTAACGTTCTGAAATCTTATGTTCGGTCTCAGGAAACATGGTAATAAAGTTTTCATTGTGTAACATTTTGCGTAACTTAAATTTTAATGTAACTGCCATTTTGCTAAATTTCCAATATTTTACCACAGGATCAACTAATAATAAAATAATAATAATCAGCCTGTATTGTCCCACTGCAGGGCAAAAGCCTCCCTTTCCTTTTTTCACTCAACTCGATCCAGAGCCGATACGGACCAATCCCTCCTATAAGCGTCAAGTTCGTCCCGCCATCTACGCCTGGGTCTACCGTGATGCCGTTGGACATTTTCAGGAACCCATGTTGTGGTGGTCTTAGCCCACAATGCATGCGACAGGACCAACAGGACCAACAACAACAGGATCAACTATTCTTATATAATTAGTTCGTCCTGATACAAGCCAAACGAAACCTAATATTCCATAATAATGACGTATTTTAAAATCTAGGGGATACTGTGACAACTTGATGGACGACCTCCTCCGTCGCATGGAACAGTACGCGAATAACCTCGAGTCACTGGTCGAGGAGAAAACTGAACAACTGTCGATGGAGAAACGAAGATCTGAAGAACTACTGTATCAAGTGCTTCCAAGGTAACTTTTGTAATCTATAATTTTAAACCTGCACTACTAGGTTCTCGCGAAGTTGCTCTGACGAAGTACGTGACTTTCATGCTAAGAACTACGGGACGTTTCGAGTTCTTTGACTCGGGCGCAATATTCGGAAGTCACCCGAAGCGAGTCGAGGTTGCACGAAGCGACCCGAAGTACCGTCCTACGCTCTCGTATTCGTTTATAATTATTGAATTTTCTCAGTACAATAGTTTCATGACTTTATATAATATTCTTATATAATGTACCTAGTTCTGATTTGCACGTACCTAGATTATTATTTAATATTTCTACATCAGCAATGGTAGTATGTGTGGAACAGTGTTTAATATAGGATCTCAATTTACCATATACTGAGAAATAAATAAATAAATAAACTTTATTTGCCAAAATGTAGGTGTACAGAGTAGTATGATCTTGTTATAAATGTGGCCCATTTACATTCTACCATTACAAGTGGTGTGCAAATATTTATTTTCAGAATACATTAAATTATTTAAAATGTCCTTATATTCCCTCAGTTATAAATCAATCAATAAATTAATTGCAAATATTCAATTTCACAGTACATAATAAAAATATGTCATAAAGAACTTCGATCAACTTCTCGAATACTAAAGTGCAGGATTTAAAAATTGATGAATATTTCGAAGTTCTGATTATAATTTTAACTATAAAATAGGTACATACATATTAGTACGCCTTTATTTCCTGAGTGAGTAGGCAGAGATGCACGATACACCCACATTTTCACCAGTAAGCTACTTAAATATCTAAATATAGTCGCACTTTTTTATTCATATTTTTTCTTACAAAGTTTTTATAATTCAGTTTTGATGGTAGGAGTAGGTACCTGTGATGTACATTACACAATCAGTAGGCCCACTGCTGGGGACACAGGCCTCCTGCCTGTAAGAGGGAATGGGCCATAATCCACCACGCGGGCTCAGTGCGGGTTGGTGAATACATTACGTCATGAATTTATTTTAAGGTCTTCGTCATGCTATTTACTAGACGCATAACCTTCGTCAATGCTTTCGTTCTTCCACTAACTAACTTTAATATTCTAGGAATCATAAAATTCCTTTAGAGATGGAGGTTGCTGAGAACTGTTGAGTATTTGGGTCGCTTTCATGGAATGAATATTATGTAGCCTTGAAAAATATGTAATTAAACTTCTGACTGTGCAACAGTTATTCGTAATTTTTTCTTTATTATTTCCATGGTCGCAGAATCCAAATACATTTCTTGATTAGATGAAGATTGTATATATCACGGATTGTCCAAGTTTTACTCATGTGCATGCTTTGGAGACGCTCGCAAATCACTCTGTAATATATGCTTAAAAGAGATTACTATTACATTTAGTTATAAACCGTCCATGGTATTATCAAATATTGTTTTATCATTATAAAGTCTACCGCACGTCTATGGTAACACATTGACCAGTAGCTGGCCTAGCGTAGTACGGTGCTTCAATAGAATTAGGCCAGACGCACTTTGGATACGTTTTCGTCCGAATTTTACTCGTGCGAACACGTACGAACATGCACGAACAATCCCGACCTTTCAAATACTAAGAGAGCGCAGACGAGTGCGAGTTAATCGTGCGAATACGTACGTGTAGTTTCGACGTCCGAAAACAATCCGAATTTGTTGTAATTTTAAAACACTTTACTGCGTTAAAACTTAAAAATGGATGTAGAAAAATGTATTATGATATGGACATAAATGTTTGTGGGAACAGAGTGATTCAAGTTATAATTTCGTGAAATTCACTGAATTCCTGTCGTTTTATTTAAATATATTTTACGCACACATTCTATGTTTATTTTTCTTCGTGCTCTAAAGAGGACTTCACGAGTGCGATATCACCAGAAAAATACCTAACGTATTCAATGTGCGCACTTAATTCGTACGACCACGATCATACGGTTTACGTACGATACAAATTCGTGTCCAAAGTGCACCCGGCCTTCTAGAAGCCAGCTTATACTGGCTTTGTTATCACTGACGTGCATTTCTATCTATCTCCACCCAGGCCCGTAGCTCAACAGCTGATGGCTGGTGAAGTGGTCCAGCCTGAGAGCTTCGAGTGTGTCACAGTATACTTCAGCGACATAGTCGGGTTCACTGAACTTTGTGCTGCCTCCACTCCGATGCAGGTGGTGGATCTACTGAACGACCTGTACAGCACCTTTGACAGGATCATCGGGTTCTATGATGTTTATAAGGTAAGAGACTGTTTGGGGACAGAAGTTTTAGGGGGATTCTTGCCACGTTGGAGCTGTAGCCCACAAAATGGCCGTGACGAATAAAACTGGAAATATAGGAAACTCAATTCGTTGTCTCTGAAAATTGATCTATGCTTCGGAAGATTATCTATTTATTTTTTTAACCACACAATCTCACCTATGTGATGGTAAGTGATGATCAGGCCGAAGGTGGATGTGGGCTTCATCCGGAATCCTCAACCACAGGGGAACTGGCTATCTTATCTCTAACTGCCGAAACACAACAATGCTGCTGCCATTGTTGTTATGGCGACAGACTTAAATAAGATGGTGTTAGCTAGCCAAACGGACTTCGAACAATCCCTACCGCCAATGAAACCGAACAAAATTTTTGCCCCCACTGGGAATCGAACCCGGGACCACTGGCTGGGTCTGAAACAGGTGGTTTCTTAGCAGCAGAGCACTTCTTGCTTAAAAGATGATTGGAGAATCAAAACAAGAAAGAAAAAGAAAGTCTTTAGAACCCATCCATAGGTAAACTACAAATACTTTATTTTCAATTTCTTCTATCCTTTTAAAATATTTCTTCCTTTGTGCCCTAAAGGTGGAAACTATAGGCGACGCTTACATGGTGGTGTCTGGTCTCCCGGAGAGGAACGGCGACCTTCACGCGAGGGAGATCTGTCTCATGGCCCTAGCTATTGTGGAAGCTGTGCGGGGCTTCGTCGTGAGACATCGGCCTACGCATCGATTGGAGGTGATCCTTACAAAATACTTTGTACTTGTAAAAGAGTGCACTTTTAAGGAATAACTTGTCAGATAGAAGAAAAATATAGAAAATGTTTAATTTTACGTAGTTCTTAGTTTTCATTATTATATTACGTAGGTACTAGCTTCTGCCACGACGTCGTCTGCGTGTTTCGGCCCCCGACCCACCGCGTCGCATTCCATGCCCGCCCGCGCTACCTACTTCGTTTTCGCTTGGCGTTCTTTCTGACTTTTATTCGTTTTGCTCGGCTCATAAGGGTCGTAGCGTGATGTTACATAGCCCAAGAATTGGGTTACCCAACGCAATAATATTTTTTCAAATCCGACTAGTAGTTCCGTATATTACCCCTTACATACAAACTTACAAACAATATATCTTTATGATATTAGTATGTACTGCATATATCAGCTGGGAAACCTTCAAGTTTTTAATGTTTTATGAAAGTCCAATTTGAAAATTGACACAAACGACGTTCATTCTGCTCTAATCAAATCAAAAATGTTTATTGCCAGAATATGGATCAATAAATAAAAAATTAAAAAAACTACAGTAATTTCTAAAAGAATCTATAAACGAAAAACTGGTAAAAACTAAGTCTAGGTCGAATAGTCCTGCCGGGGTTGCGATAAAGTCCGAAAGGGATACTGTGGCCCCTGGAAACACAGGCAACTGAAGGAACACGGGTGGGTTTCACTCAGTAAAGGCCTGACACGCCCTCAGCCCGCTCCGAGCGGGAGAAGTTATTTGATGATATCCCAACCAAAAAAAGGAAGGACGAATATAAGTACAGACCTGTATTATGTTCTTCTGTATTGTGCTAGAAGAACCTTAAAATTTGTTGTGTCGTGATTAGGTTCGTATTGGAGTCCATTCCGGTCCAGTCTGCGCCGGTGTGGTGGGAGTCAAGATGCCCCACTACTGCCTTTTCGGAGACACCGTTAACACCGCCAGTCGCATGGAGTCTACAGGACAACGTAAGTTACTTACATCTTACATAACATCACGCCTGTATTCCCCGAAGGGTTAGGCAGAGGTGTACCTATAGTACACCCACATTTCGCCAGTTATGTTTAAGTCCCATGTAATAGGGGGCGAGCCTATTGTCATCAACCGGACACAAATTCAGACTCCGGGCTGCTACTGAGCAATTCCAGATGGAAAAACCCAATATCACTTTGCCCGACCCGGAAATCGCACCCAGAACCTCAAGTTCAGCAGTAGCGCTTGCGACCATTAGACCAATGAGGAGGCAGTCACTCGTACGTCTCTTCTCTTCTCTCTTCTCATCTTGACGTATGTATGTTGAACACGCAAAACGAAAAGTTGAAGCAATTTTTTATTTCATACCTACCATACCATTTATCTGCCAAAATAAATGACAGAAACGGGGAACTATTAAGTCTTATACATGGTAAAAATAAAAATTGATCTAAAGGTTAACGTTTTCACTTCGAAACTGTACGTTTTATAGAAATATCTCTATACTAATATAAGCAGAGATCGGAATCTAGTCGTCATTCCAAAGCCGTATCTAGAAAATGTGTTATACTTTGAATAGATTTTGTAATTAATTTGAATCCTACTATAACTTTTTTAATCTACATATAAAAAAAAATATAGTAGGATTCAAATTAATTGAAAAATCTATTCAAATGATTAATACATTTTCTAGATACGGCCTTAATCTAAAAATAAATATTTTGGAGATATTAGTACGTAATGTAATGAATGCGGTTTTACATCCTTACGTATTTTTTTTTGAAAAATTTAGTGTGGGTTGAAACTATTTTTAATATAACTTCTAATTTTCTAATAAGATGTAATAAGATGAAATTGTATCACAAAATAATATTAATCAAATGAATTTACAATTTAAAAAAATATTGAAAATAAATTCAAAGCCGTAAATGAATACCAAAATCTATTTAAAGTTAGGACCTGTAATGACCTCCGATACCCTGATCCCTGTTAATAAGATACGTCTTGTTCGCAGGCCTTGTCTCATAAATTTTTTATAGTTAACTTTATTTACACAAGATAAGAAAATAAGATGAATCACGATTTACGTGGCGGGATAAGGCAGATTTATGTAACAAAAATTACTTTTACAGCCAGATTTGTTAATTACGAACTTTGTGAGAAAGTTAAGTACTGTAATAAAGCTTGGTCAAAGGATTCTACGTTTTATACTTAGTTGAGTTTTATTGGAAGTATACAAATAATTGTTCTGTCGCCTGAAGTTACGCATTTTCATTTATTTTAGGAACAAGCCCTTAAGTAATCTCACGATACGAATCTTTACCTTTTTTTATTTACACATGGTGGGCTAGATTCTATTCTGTAATTAGTTTAATGTTAATTTACACATTAAACGTATTACTAAGAACAGAATATTATTTATTCTAGTTATTGGTATAATATTACTAAAGTAATTGATTATTATTTGATGCTGTTTTATCCAACAACATTGAACAAACCAACCAACCAAACAATAAAGCAACCATGTAATAAGTTTATTTTTCTTGAATTTTTCAACATGAGATTTTAACTATTGATTATGTAATGACTACTTATTTAACTACTGATCATCAGAGACTTGATGGTTTTAACAAACCTTGTCAGTTCACAATACTGTTGAATAATAACAAAAGCAAAAACTAATCCCTTTAAACACTTCCAGCACTACGGATCCACTTAAGCGAAAACACTCGAGCGTTACTCGACCAATGGGGCACCTTCGTGGTCGACCGTCGAGGCGAGGTGGAACTGAAGGGTCGCGGGAGGATGCTCAGCCATTGGCTGCTGCACTGCTCTGAGCCAGAAGCAAGGCCACCTTCTCAAGGACTACAACCTCCTCCTCAGTATCCCATACTATTCCCTGCGTTACCACAACCTGCATTGTCTTTACAAGTTCCATATCTAGTGGTAGAACCTCCTACGTTAGCTGCTTAATGAGGCAATTTGTTTTATTTAGATATCTGGATGTGAACCTAGAAGGAAAAAAAAAAATTGTTTGGATTGATACAGAACTATTCCTGTTTTTACCCGACTACGAGAGAAGGAGGGTTATGATTTTGACCGATATGTATATATGTTCATCTGTTCCCTCATAACTTCTAAACTACTCATCATAATTTGACAAATGAGGTATCGTTGGAAGCGTCTTGGTTGTCGGCTATGTGACATCCCATGAAATTGAATATGGGACCCTCTAGAGGACTTGAAGTATTAATACTATAAAATATATATATAACTATTAAAAAAAAAAAACTATTTGTGCCCTAAAACGTGTGGCTCCGGATTTTTAATTTGTATGTCTGTCTCTATCTGTAGTATGATGTCTTGTTTATAGCTTTTTAGTTGAACTTTTTTGTCGTAGTTGGGTTTTAGTTTTTATTATTTTTTCTCGTTACTGTTATCCTTTTCTGTAGCTCAGTAAAATTCTTTGCTAGAGCGAGAGGGAAGCGGATGCATAGCTGTCTCAGAAAGGATAGGTGTGGCTCTGTAGGCTTATCTTCAAGCTGAAAAAGCTGCGTATTAAATGTAGGTAGGTACGTACTTTTGACTGATCGGAATCATGATCATTGTCATCTATTTATGTCCTTATAACAAGAGTTCGGGCTTCCTATGTATAGGAATTAGTTATAATTAATTCGTTAGAATGTTTATATAGTTCCATTATTATATTCTTTAGTAGATGTGGTATTCTAAAATAGTACTTTCCATTATTTATATTATATTTGTTAAGTCCTAAAGTTATTATACTTACGTGCTATTTTGCAAACAACAACATTATATTAGATTTTTTTATAAACTTGATGGTCAGACCACGTTTTAAATTAAGATTAAGCTAGCCTGCTGTCATACACAAGCCTAAAAAAACGATTTCTATGATAAATGCGTACAATTTATATTAAACAGACCTCCATAAAACGTAAAATATGAGGTATAAAATAGAAATAACAGCTACGCGAAGGCACCCGCGGACAGGTGCGACGCGACAGCGCGACGCGACTTTAGGAGAACATTCATATGAAAGTTCTACTAGAATCGGGACACACCGTAACGTCGCCCCTGTCTGCGGGAGCCTTAACTCGAATGCTGATTTTATGAAAATGTTATCCGCGTACATTACTTAATGACTTGTCAGTGATAAAATTTACATTTTACTAGCTTGTACATCACAATGGGTTTAACGACTTGATTTGCATTTGGTCCACACAAGCGTGGGACATTTGTGACGTAAGTACAGATGCATCTGAATTGCATTTTACCGTCGCAGGGGACGAAAGTTCTAACTTTATGATGATGTGACAAGTTTATGTCGCATGGCAAGTTATAGGACGGGAGAATAATCGCATTGGACTTTAGACAATCACAGCGAAATTATGCATTGGCATTGAAAGCGATTCTGTCCAAGTGTAGTTTTTATTTATTCGTAACTTTGTCCTTTGCTGGGTATCCAAGCTGGTTTTAATTAAATTCTTTTGTTTAGCCGTCAAGCGCATTAAAAAGGGACTAAGGGTGGATTTCACCAATGAAACTACTATCAGCACATCTTAAGCGTGTTCAAGAGCTGTCAGTGCCGTCATTCTTGTGGTCTATTGACACTGACAGCTCTTGAACGCAGTTTAGATATGCTGATCGCGTTCATTTTGATTGGTGAAATTGGCACTAAGCCGTTTCGTAGCTCCCCGCGGTTTCACTCGCATAAGTCTTGATCCCGTGGGAATATCGGGATAAAAAGTATCCTATGTATTGATCCAGGTTATAAACTATCTGTGTGCCAAATTTCATACAAATCCGTTCAGTAGTTTTTGCGTGAAAGAGTAACAAACATCCATCCTCACAAACTTTCGCATTTATAATTTTTTCTTGGTTTTTCCTTGGTTCTAGTCAATACAAAAAAGAATGGTCTAACATTTAGGTACCTACAAGCTGAGCTCCGAAATAAATCACTTACGAAGTTGGTTGTCATTTGCCGAAAGTTTTTCCACACGATTAATAGTTTGTATAGCTAAAATAAGGCCTAACACGGCAAACACAGCCAGTTAGGCAATATTTTACCGAGTAACAGAAATAACCCAGAAATATACACATGCTTTACGCACAAATTCTGAGCAAAATAAACACGTGTCTAACGTACAAAATATTTCATAATGTGAGGAAAAATACGAAAACATACCAAATATTCCAATTTGTTTATTCAAAACAATATTCCTCCTTTCTTATAAGCGAGCAGTAATTTTACTGTAATTTACTTCGTGTCTTCTCTCGGGAGCGTAAAACCATTTCCCATGGAAGATAACACTCCCTATAGCAGCCTGACAAATGAAGGCATATGTTTAAATTATGTGCGTTCTTACGGAGTAGAAACATTTCTGAACATTTTACTCTTTGTAAAGGAACAGTGTTGCCGAATTACAAAAAAACAATTGCAAAAATAACAATTGTGCGCGTTTACTCAATAAGTTTGTTATGAAATTGAATCTTTCCCTCTCACTGAAGTCAATAGACCTGACCTGCTAACCGAATAAACAAAACCTGACTTCTTGAGAACTGCACCAATTAAAAATAAATACATTCTACCAAGTACAATAATGCTTACAATGCTCATATACTAGTGACCCGCCCCTGCTTCGCATGGTTTTCAGGACTTGACAAAACATCGTAGGTAACTTTAATATTAACGTATTATACACATAAATCTTCAGGAACAAATTCTCGTCGGAGGATCCTCCCTTTTCAATAGAGGATGAGTAAATTTTACACCCTGTCCCTCATACCTCTAAAGAAAAAAAAGAAAAAAAAATCGATTACCTTCCTTTTTCACTTTCCACCAGTTAATGTATTTACTTACAGTAGGTAGAGAATATAAGTTACCCCTATCCGCGTAATGAAACATCCCTTGCGTCTTGCGCCTCATAAATCGGTATTTACAGAAAACTTTTGAGCGCCTATTCAATCCCCTAGTTGTAATGTAGTTACCCGGGACTGAAACCGTTTCGATCAATACGGGTATTTTTTCGGTTACAACATTTATATTTTTTACAGGTATTTTTAAACGTTACCTTTAATTGAATACAAACAGTATTAATACCGGTTACCGAAATAAAAGTTACCTCTATCTTACACGTGCCGCTGGTATTAGACGGAGGGTGTGCATCGCCTGTGTATGTAACCGGAATAAAAAAATCGATAAAACGGATAAAAAATACGGTAACCTAAAAGAGGTAACATGTTTCTTCTTCTTGGGTTACCCGGATAACGGTAACGTTAGTTGTATTCTTCGATACCTGTACCGTAATTTATAAAGGTTTTCGGTCCCTGGCTGGAGTTATACATATAATATCTTGAAGTTTAATATCATGTAACGATGTTTTGTAACTGTAAAACTTATTGTGTATTTTATTAAATAGTAAAGTTACCTGTAATGTTTTTCTTATTGTGTTAAGTGAAGTGCTGTAAAATATTTCTCATGTTATTGACCGCTTTGAATCTATGGTCTAGACAAATTGGGCCGTGTACATAAGTAATGATATTTTGTTACAAAGAATTTGATACCTTGACAAAAAAGTTTTTATATATAATTTTTATATATATTATTATATAGATTAGGTGTCGGTAGGTATATAATGCTCGATTATGATTTAAAACTTTCCTATTTTTGATGTCAAAGCGTAGTCTTTATAACTAGCAAGTAAGATCCATCAATGGTTAGAAGCTTTTCAAAGTAATTTCAAAGAACCTGATTACGAATAGTTATTTGAACGACCCGTTCCTGTTATAGGAACTGGGTATCAATAGTGCCAAATTGCATAGTTATTATATCCCTCGTGTAATATTTAGTATCATAATATAGACTTTATATCGTTGTACCTAAATGTATATATTTTTGTATGAATGTTGAAGACAAAAATATAGATGCTTTTATTTATTTCACGTCAATTAACTGTGAAAAAATGACAATTATTTTCTATGTTTGGTGATAAAATAAAACACGAAATTTTTTATTGTGGTTTTATTGCACGAAGTCAAAAACTAGGTGAGTCTAGTTATAAATTCATATCGAATTAACTGCCTTGTTTGTGCTGGAAAAGTTGTAAATGGGGCAGACAACCTAGACAAAGTGATTGACCTAACCAGTTGAGCCTAAGAATAACACTATTAACATTATCTTAACTTTATCTATATATTATCTTATACCTTCAAGTAGTGATCTTAATAATAGGTACTCATAATTCAATTACGTGCGAATAATTCAATAAACGGAATAATCCCGCCACGGGTTATTTCGTTTATCTACCCCAACAAAATCCACAACACACACTCGGAGACGTATGTCCAAAAATCCACCTTAAGCCTATACATTCGTGGATTCTCGGACATACCTACGTTTCCGAGTATCCACTTTAGGGTGGATAAACTGGCCATTTACATTCGAGATATTATACTTTTCGGTTCTGCCGGAGTTGCGGGAAAGTCCGAAAGGGATACCGTGGCCCCTGGCAACACAGGCAACTGAACGAACATGGGTGGATTATAGTCAGTAAGAGTCTGACACACCCTCCCGCTCCACCCAGAGCAAGACAAGTTATTTGATGAATTCACAACCAAAAAAAAAAACCTGGATTTTGTTGGGGTGGATAACCGGAATAACCCGTCGCAACTACACAATTACACTATACACACACAATACAACTACACAATAACAACTACACAATACAAAGAAGAATGAATTAAAATAATTATTCTTGAAAATCTATGACAAATTCACTCTCTCGCTCTAGCGCATCTAACTTATTCTTCTTCACAATGGTATAGTTAGAAGACTTCTTCCTTAAAATCTCCAAAAAGAATATAATCAAAGAGATCACACAGCCAAACGCGAGGCAGAGGAAACAACTGAGCGTCTGGTGTTGAGTCAACGGCGACGGATCAGAAGTTATCGAGGGGACGTAAGTCGTCTTCATAACGGCGTCTTTTTCCAACAAACCACTTTCGATCATCCTTGGTAACCATATCATAAGTGGCCTCACAAACGGAGAGTAAGTCCTTATCCACACAACCAACGGTACAGTCAAAATTGAGTCGGGTAGAACGTGGCCACATTCATTCTCCTTTCTTCCTTGTACTGCACAATACGCGAACGCATACTCCAAAGAGGTAGCTAAAACAAACTTTTTCTTGCCATCTAGTATATCAAGGAATACATCATCAAACTTAACTTCCGGGATTATTTCAAATCCATTCCTGATTAGGTCATCAAATTCGAAATGAGCGTAAATACCAGCACGACCACCAAACTTGTATCCGTTGTCTAAAGTTTCTTTCAAGTTTGCGAAATTGCCGGTTAGAGTATCTGTCTTCAAAGCCCCAATGAGAACGCTTTGATACGCATTTCTGACGACAAAAGTAAACCACAACCACATTCCTACAATGTAAAAGTCTCTGAATCGTTTTGGAGCTACTCTTATCGTTTGACCTAACAAGGCTCCCCATACCCTGAATGCAGCTCCTTGAACTTTGTCAAAGTTTCTAAAATAACGATTGCAAAACCGCTTTGTATGTTTAAACTTCAACACGAAAGGAAGAGATATTACTAAAAATGTTACGACTAGGAGGATTAGCCACAAATACCCGTTTAGAGGTGAAAGGAGTCGCCACCACATCGGTCCTGGAGCAACTGGAGGGGCCAGCCAGGCTATACGAATTCTAAAATAAGGTATCGAGTAATCTAGGAGACCCAATCTATCTACTCCCAAAGGTATAGTACAAGTCGATATATTTGCAAACCCTGCAATAACATCATTCAAAGAATCAGACCAGTTCTTAGCTCGATCTGAATCAATGCTTATGTAATCTCTTGCAGTCACAATAGGAGTAAAATTCATGATATCTCGGAGTAGCCTTACGATAGTTTTCTTTATTAATTCTAGTGGAATCTTTCTGTCTGTGCCGCCCTGGTGGTAGACCTTGTTGGTCGATATATACAGAGGGCACTCGTGCATGTTGCTCATCTTATCTGGATACATGTCATAGAAAGACATGTCTGGTTTCCAATAGTTGATCAGGACAGGTTCAGTATTTTGACAATTCAAATGGTTTTTGTATGGATAGTAGGTGTACAAAGCAACTTTGCTATTCTTGTCTTTAGTTATAATAACTACATCTGTGACATAGTAACTCCATAAAATGCTGATGATATGGTCATGTTTCTTGCGACTTGAGTTCATGATTATAAGAAATTTAGCTCCACCGTTGAATAGGTTTCTTCCTCTGAGATCTGGTTTCAGCGTGCTCAGCAGTCTCATAAAAGACTGGTAGTTATCCACAATGATGACCACTTGCTTCGCTGGGTCAGCTCCTCTACTTTCAATCATCACAGTTCCTTTGTATGCTTGTAAGAAATCAGTGACAAGTTTATCATCTACATCTTGATATAGAATAACAGTTGACAGTCGATAATTAAAATTGTAATTCGCTAAGCCTATAGCACAACTTATGACGTCTTCTCTTTCTAAACCCGTTCCAAGTTTGAAATGAACTATTCCAAAATAAAATATGATTTTCTGAAAATCGCAGACCATGTTGAAAACACAATTTTCAACGGAGATTTGATAAAAAGTGCCATTTCTTTCTTGTGATGGACTGCGCCTGGTTTTGATAGACGATCAGAGGTAATAAATCATCTTTTGTTTTAAATGCTGCGTTGGCGTTCAGTGCAGACATCTTTCACTTAGATTTTGATCGATGCATGTGACTAATGCAGATATTAGGTAAAAAATATAAAAGGATTTCTAAATCGTGATAAATTGTCTTTGGAACGGCGTTCGATCATTCAATACCAGGTCGCATACATTCGCATATTAAATAAATAATAGGAGTTCTAGAATAATGGTTTGAATCTTGAGCTGCAAATACGCTAATGTAGGTGTTAATTTGACTGTAAAGGGCGCGGCGTTCTGTAGATTTAATCTCTTCTTATCAAATAGGTATGTACTATCATGACCCAAGACAGGGTCACAAAAATAAAAAAAACAACTGCTTAAGACATTTTTTTAGAAAGTGTGTTACATTCTCCTTTTCTACACTTATAGGCAGGGCACAATCCGAAGGATTTTGAAGGAAATTCGTAATCCATATCTTCTTAATGTTTGAAAAAGTCTTGCCTCTTTGTCTGCTCGACAACTTAAATAACGAAAGGTATATTGCTGAATTGCCAAAATGCTGAATAACATTGGTATTGTGTGTTTCAAATACAATTACCCCGCAGAGTATTGTATGGAATTTATTATCCCATTACTAAGGGAAAGCTGCCGTCAGCTTGTAACTTTCTGCCCCATTGCGCGCTTGCGCCCGTCTGTCACCATGACGACGCACCTAACAACACAACTGTAAACAAAACAAAATCGCCAAATTGTGTTTCTTCCAACTAATTATTAAAGCTAAGATCAAGTGACATAAGGATTGCGTCATAGGTACTATATAATGACGTCACAATAAAGTTCGATCAACAACGATTCGTGGCCATTAATTTTAATAGACCCAATTAATTTGAGAGAGTGTTATTATTATAGTGATTTTGACCAAATATTTTACATTCTGAATATTGTTTTAAGTAAAATAGCAATTTTAGAGGCTAATTTGTTGGACTATTAATGTCTTCGATCAAAGCTATGAAAATCAAAGAGTTACGTCATCACCTTTGGTTGGCCATAGTAATGAATGTGATGATAGTGAGTGCAAAGGAGCTAGAAATGCCGGGTAGCTGTCAGCTGGGGCATTATTATGAGCCGAGTGCTCTAAGCTGCATGACCTGCCCCAGTAATGTTTCCATGGTCACTTCTGCAGATGGTAAGTAAAAAATATAATGGTCGCAGAAAGCTGTCTATGTGGTGCATGATTGAGTTCACAACAAAAACTAAAAAAAATATTGTTTGCCGCCAAATCTCATAACCATATGCTCATTAGCGAAGGGAGTATGGATGGATGTAGGATAAGGCTGAACTGTCACTTTAATTCTAGTTAAACCACCCGTTAAAGTAGACTACTGACTATTAGTTAGTTTTCGATTTAATCATGAGAGGCATCTATTATACCCTACATTAACGGACAATGGTGCCGATTCCCTTGTTCACAAACTAAACTAAATTTATGTTCAGTGCATCTTTTTCTTTCTATTTCATTAAGAAAAGGACAGAAAATAAATTTTTGTTCAGTCCTGTCAAATTAATCAGCGCCTGACGTAAATTGACGTAATTTTAGTAGGCAAGTTTTTAATCACGCCTAAACTTGTATGGAGTAGCTGATTAATTTGACAGGACTAAACTAAAATTTATCTTCTGTCCTTTTCATAATGAAATGGGAAGAAAAAGATGCACTGAACTTAAATTTAGTTTAGTTTGTGAACAAGTGAATTGGCACCAAGAACTTGTTATTTTATCGATGCTATGGTTTTCTACTATCTCCAACTCGTTTGCACATTGATTTTCTGTCAGTATTCGAGCCTCTAGAGTCTTATGAAAGGCTATATGTCCAATTTTGTCCAGAATTACACAGATTTATGTAAAAGTATCTATTATACAATGTAACAGCGAATACATTTTCACGTCTCCCCCTTAAGACCTAGGCCAAATATTTTTTTTATTCGGATAGCTCATGACCTAAAGAGGTGCCATAAAGAATATGAATGAAAAATAAAAAATAAAAACGAGAAATTTTGCGGGTTAAAGCTACATTAATATTTAAAAAAAAACTATCCCAGGTTTCGGTTGTTCCTGCGGAGAGCACAGCGTGCCAGCAGGTATAGATCGCTGCAGAGCATGCAACGCTACAGAAGTCGTGTCTGCTGACAGGACCGCATGCGTGCCGCGCCACTGCCAGAATGTATCTGGCAGGATTGCTTGCAGGAAGTGTCCTGGGGATTATATTACAGGTTAGGCTTCATTCAGAAATCTGTAAGTAATTGTAAACTACCTGCTTTCGTTAGTTATTTAGTTCGGGTCGTGTCCAAAAGAGCTGTAGGCAATGATGTTTTAGTAAACAGATATGTTATGAGCGCGCAAAAAGTGAAGACTAGAAAAGTACCCAATTGGGAAATATTGCTTTTAGTCTGAGCCACACACGCTTACGAGTGTGCCGCTCGGCGGGGAACACTTTTTTCTGTTGTTTTGTACGTGTATAACATATCTGTTTATTAGAATATCATTGGCTGTAGGCCAGTAAATACGGCGTTGAATAAACTGCCAGAATAAAAGTCCCGATCAACATGTAGATAATATGTAGATTTATATTGTGAAATCCGTTATTAAGCTGTCAAGAGCGGAGCTTAACTCTAGAGTGGGTGCGCTATGAGCATTTTGCCCCTAACGCCAAAAAAAAAATGTCTGCCTCCATTTTAGTACGGTTACACTCGATCAGTGCGCGAGGGGCTGCAGGAGAAGAAGGTTTTCACCATCAGGTGTTGCGTGGCGGCATTTTGCTCACCACGCGCCTCAATTCTGTAATCTTTTTTCTTTGCAAATGTGAAATATGGTTTTCACCTCACAAGCTCGGAAAGATTCTGTTTGTCATTTAAAATCTGAGTGCAAAAGTGCATTTTATCCGCTAGCGTGGAAAGAGTTTTTAAAATTCGAACCTTTCTATTCAATAAATTTTCTATACTACCGGGTCCACTGAAAATGCATATTATACGTATTTCATGTCAATGCGCCAACCTCATTATTAGAATAATCGCACTGGCCTATTAGACGACTGCATGATATGTTTTTTTTGCACCTAGCATTTTCTTCGCTGTAGTGAGGTGAAAAGTCGTGTGTTTCGCTCGGCAGCAAAGTTATTCTGCGTCTCGTACCTTTGAAACCTTCGCTTGCTCAGGCTTCAATACAAGTTCTCGCGGCCTTGCATAACAAATAACTATTTTTATATTCGATTTTTAAATAAGGCAGTATTTATTTGATAATGTCGAACCTACACACGTATATTTGTTCCTAATCTTTGGAATGGAAAGAAGATGCTCTGTGTTTTGTTGTCATCATAAATGTTATCAGATCAAGGTAACAGCTTGGCAACAATATGTACTACATACGTAATATAAATAATTTCTTACAATCTAAACTTTTGCTACGGATACCTACTTCACTTATTTATATTTTTTTAATTTATCTATCGGCCCGTGACGCCTGAAAATATAATGGTATTTTTTTTTCTACCCAGTAACCCAAAACATCAACGGCTCACCGCTCAAAGAGGTTCAATGCGTCAAATGCGCGCGCGGCTACAAAGCACAGAACAACGTATGCGCACGATGCGACGCCTGCACATGCTCAAAGAGCCAGATCATCGTCAGAGGTATCTGTATACCGAAGAGCTATGTGAACTCCAGACCCAAGTATGAGAAGAGCAGTCTGCATCCACTGGCTCTGTTGGATGTGGTCAAACATGAGTATTTGTGTATGGTTAGTAGATTTCGGTAATCATTATCTTAGTGGTCACGCTATTAAGGATGTGTATGTGTGTCTAGCCCCCACTTTGCCCCTATGTTGGGGTTAGCTTCCAGTCTAACCGGAGCAGTCTAAGCGACTGCCTGTTGCTGGGTAACACGATGCTCGTAGATTAGACTCGTTGCCAGACACCGACAACAGGTCAAATTCGGGCACCTGTGCAAGTTTTATTTTATATTAGCCTACACTGTCCCACTGCTGAGCAAAGACCTCCAAAACCTTCCAAGCATCCTTTTCCAGGGCCACCTCGATCCAACCCTTGCAGTAAGCGTCTTGGTCGTCTCGCCACCTCTTCCTGGGCCGGCTTCGGCGGCGCCGTCCAACCCCAGCCACCCACCGAGTGGAGACTGTTGCCCAACGGTTGCTATGCATGCGGCTGACATGACCCGCCCAATCTCATTTCAGCTTGGCAGCCTTTTTAGCTACGTTAAGGATCCCAGTTTTGGAGCGCAGCGTGGTGATTAGAAATCTGTCAGTTCGTTTTACGCCTAGAATGCTGCGCTCTATTGCTCTTTAGCAAACCCCCAAAGCGGATTTTTTGTGACTCGGCGAGCGACCAGGTCTGAGCACTGTAGGTTATGACTGGTTAAATTGGTTATTATTATTGGCTGTGCAAGTTAAATGGGTACACCCGGCGTGCAAGTAAACAACGGCGCATGTCCAGTGACTATTATAACGTTTGCATCCTGCGCATGTCACACGTTACTTGCATCGTGTATAAACGCCCTTAGACTAAGATTTTTCGACATTATTTTATATCTACTATTTTTCTCATAGTTGTAGAAATACCACGATTTTATAGGAAATTTCTATGTATTTCAAAGCCTTTCATTTATTCATCACTTTAATAGCTCGTTGCGACGCAAGAGAAGAAATGTACATAAATAAAATAAATATTAAAGATTGATGAAGATGGCGTCGGCAATTTGGGTTGCGAAGGCAATCATGCTTACATATTCCGGAGATTGAAAGGCTTTGAAAGAAGCATAGATCAAAGATAGCATTCATCTTTAATATAACCATTATGAGATTTTGTTTACAAAAAAACCCCTTTCATACTTTTCCACTCAATTTGGTATTAATATATTCTTTACAGTGTCAAGCAGAGTGGGTGTGACACACTTACTTAGTCATAAACACCTACACTACAGTGTTTCAGACTCCGACATAAAGTGTATAGTTCTGTATACAATAATGTAAATAACTGCTACGAGCCTACGACGTAGCTGGCGCGCGTAGTCACTACTACGCCGGCTACGACATCGTAGCAAATAACCAGGGAGTATAAACCCTAGGGTCGAAATCCGTAGTTTTGGCTGAAGTTTCGGAAGCTTCATACTCTCTATCACTTACAGACATATGATTAATTCGGGGTTTGAACTAAGTGGCCATTATTCAATAAATCAAATAATTTATTTTAAGACAAGTTAACTTAAATGTTAGTAGAAATATTGTAAATAACTAGCTTTTCATTTCACAGCAAAAAGATCTGAGAGCCTGTCGCACTTTGGCCAATGAATGCGTCAAGAATTTCTACTCCATTGACCCCGCGGGACCCTGCAGACTATGGATACAATCTAACTTGGCTACACCTAAAGGTAAAAAAACGAAGCCCTAAAGATACTGTGCACCAGTGTACGAAAACGTCTGAGCTGATTAAGGGCTGATTTCACCAATGAAATCCTTCGGGAATGTAGGTTTGATGTTATGTTATGTACACCAATGAAGCTGAACGCGATCAGCACATCTAAACCACGTTCAAGAGCTGTCACTATCATAAGAATTTACTAACAATTTTTGAACGCTGATGTGCTGATCGCGTTCAGTTTTATTGTTGAAATCCGCACTAAGCATGACTAAAAATTATATTCTGCTCATTATGTACATACAGATAAACTCATCAAAAACACATGAAGAGATAAAAAAATGGGATTATTTTGCGGAGTATGTAGGGCCATTTGAATAATCAATCATCGTTTCAAAATACGTATTTGACATTCGTGTATTCAGACATAATCTCACATCTGAAATGTCGTATTATAGGGTATGCCTATATATGTATGTAAATAGGAATACTCGAATTAGTAAAGGGTTAAGTGAAATGTCTATACTTCACCAATCTGTAAAATCACATCATACATTCTAAAACTAAGAGGGTTAAAGTAGGTACTTATAAATATGACCCGCAAAACGGAGGATGCTAATTAATAAGTCCTTTTTCCTACAAACTGTAATAAAACGACAGCAGCTTGTGTTTAATTTATTATACCACTATCTGCGCCCCGCGGTTATACCCGCATAAGTCTCGATCCCGTGGGAATATCGGGATAAAAAGTATCCTATGTCCTAATCCAGATCATGGTCTACCCATGTGCCAAATTTCATCCAAATCCGTTCAGCCGTTTTGGCGTGAAAACGTAAAAAACAAACTCGCATTTCGCATTTATAATATTAGTTGGGATAATTATAGGACCACTCTCACTCAATTATGGTAACTAGGTTTATATTCTTGCATAATTTAAAAATATCACTGTGCATCAAATGCAATTTTTGGTGGTTTCGTCCTATGGATAAGAATGTTTATTATAATGATTTGAAAAAAAATATTTAATATACATTGATCTAACATTAAAATATATATATTATGTACCCCTATAAAGGAAAAACAAATCACATCGTCAGTCTATTATTTCACACCTTTAGTTTTAGTATTTACTAAACACAATAGGAAACCTATAAAAGTGATGTTTTAAGAAATCAATCTCGTTACCGGTTTTTTTATTTCAGGTTTACCACATCTTACAGTACAATCAACTTTGGAGGACAAAAATCCAGGAGAGACTTACTTAACACGCAAAAAGGTATTTTTTTTCTTATTAAACAGTACCTAATCTACATTGAAGCTAAATGAAGGATGTAACATATAAATTGAAGGTTAATGAAGGATCAAATTGTGGCATCTCTTTGCCACAATATGTTCATCCTTCATTAAGCTTCAATTTATATTACTGTTGTATAAAAATAATTTTATAAAAATAAAACTGAATAGAAATTATGAAGGTCTTTGGCATAATATTTTAGTGTCATAATAATTCTTGTAGTTCTCGCAATGACCTAGTAGATCTTAGAGCTTAGTCATTTAAAATTTCTTTATTCGAAAGGAATATCCTTACGTGACTGTTCCAGAATCACTGAGCATAAAACGTATTAGTAGAAATCAGACAAATATATGATATCTCTTGATGGAAAAAAAAAGTGCGAGATTAAATTACTTATGTGTAAGTACCTATGTTTAAACAATTTCAACGTTAATTTTATTTATTTTCAGCAGGACTTTTTATTAGTTGCAGCAGCAGTGTTCTCCTCTGATGGTGGATTTAAGTTTATGAAAGACATAGATCAGCAGGACTATCCGTGCCGTCTGCCCGTCCAAATAAGAATAGGCCGAGATTTCTCGTAAGTTACTTTATTTTCCTGTTTTTGAGTCTGTTTGTGTACTCAATCAAAATAAATCTGAGTTGTGGAAGTCGCTTCATGTAAAATGCTGATATTCAGCTGCATCCGGTTAGACTAGAAGCCGACCCCAACTGAGTTGAAAGGACGGGCAGATGATGTTGTGTAGGATCGATATCTCAAGCACACCTGTCTATATTCAGGAAAAAAATATCAAAATTCTTTCCTTTTTTGCCACTTAGATACATTACAAAATAGATAGGTACAGTACCCGGGCGTAAATAATGGCATGTCACTTAAGAACACCTTTGTGATAGTACCTACCTACCTACTGGTTACTACTTAGTTTTGTTAGGTACCTACATATGTAAAAGATATACTCACGCGTAGTAAGTTTTAATCCTAGAACTTGTTTTATTATGCAAAATATACGTACATAACAACTTATAAACTACTTAATTAATCAATAAAAATAACAAAATTATGTACTAGATTATGAAACTTGATGAAAGATATTTTTTTCACCATCAAGATGGAAAATAAATAAAAGAAAATATCAAATGGAAAAGTTTTTTTTCGTATCCAAAGCAGAGATCAAAGAAAATAGGTTAGATTTACCTTTTACCTCACTCTCGATCTTTTCACTAAAGAAATTGAGGCTCAAGGAAAATAAATATGTCGGATTATTTTTAGGGAAAAAACAATTTCCGGAAGTAAGGACAAAATCATGAAAATGTTCGTCTAGATTTGATCTCTTTTTGACATAATGCGTAGGAGGAAGGTTTAAGTAAACTAAAACGGTAGCGCCATTCTATTCAAATCCTGGTAGACTGCGATGCGGCACCGTATTTATAATTAAAACTTAATTTATTTATCTATCTATCTTATATATCAATAAAAATAAAAGTCCTGACTGACTGACAGACTCATTAACGCCCAGCCCAAAGCCTTGGACCTAGAAAGCAGAATTGTGCACAGAGGTTTCCTTTATTATGTAGACAAGGAATAAGGAAGGATTCTACGAAATTCAACCCCTAACGGCTAAAACTTGAAAAAAAGTAACAATAGAATTTTTCAAAAAATGTCTTCTTTGGGGGAAAACGGGAATACATTTTAATAAGAAAAATCTTATTCCTTTGATCTAGCTTATCTATATTAACAAAAAGAAAAGTCCTGACTGACTGACCCATCAACGCTCAACACAAACCCTTGGATTTTGCACAGAGGTTTCCTTTATTATGTAGACAAGGATTAAGGAGGAGTTTTCGAAATTCGTTTCCGTGAGATATTTTCCGACATCCACGCGTGCGAAGCCGCGGGCAAAAGCTGGTTAATAATAAAATAAAAATGTTGAGTTTTAGAGTACTTCAGACTTCAGATAGACACTATTAGTTCAAAGTAAAAAAAAAATCGCGTCAATAATTACTTACTTTGTTATTTTTGTTATTACATTTATTTTTTAATCTCTTCGTTTTATTTATTAGTTAAAAAAAAAAACTTGGTTGCTAGTAATCGTCTACCAACGAACCGCGACAGTCATATTATTTGAAAAAATGAACCTCAAATAAAACCCATTCAACGTGGCACAGCTCTGTCAGCCTTCTGGGCACGTTTCCGGATGACAGTGATGCGGACGAGTACTTCCACTTCCTAAGTGTCGTTTTGTTTTTATATATTTATTTGTATAGCTAGTCATTTAGTCATAATGTAGTGTTAGATGGCATATTGTAATATAGGATTTTGACAAACGTATTTACAAATTAATAAAAAACACTGATTAGAAGAAAAAAAAAACTTTCGCTCTGACCAAAATTACGCGTGTATAAATAGCCGTGGCCCTTGTCTTTTGTTTGAGAATACCGTCAAAAGGGACCGGAAATGGAAACTCGGATCGACTTGAGCATGAAAAATGATTGCCATTTCAATCTGGTCTGATATAAAAGCCTATCCGGTCTATGATTGGCATATCTAGGAGCATTTCACGCTTGCAACGCATCGATATACAAGGTGTAGAGACGACATACAACAATAAATAAAAAAGCGTATATCTAATAACGTTCCCTGTCTGCATACGAAAACTCAATCAAAGATCTCCAATAGTTTAGTCTCTATATCTAGTCAAAGATTGGACTATTTAGTTTGTTAGAAAAAATCACCTTTTTTAATTTCAATGTTAGGATTTATTTGATAGTTCCTTAATACTCCTATGCATTAGTATTGCCAGTGTATTCATTTATTGTTGTATTGTCGTCTCCACATTGTTTATCATGTAACACAACAGTGTTCAAACAGTTCGTTTCTTAATCCCTTCTGTTCCAATCTTTCATAACTTGTTTTACGGCATAAGATAAAAATAATTTACCTAGTTTAAAAAAAAACTGAGAAATACGCTTCAATTTCTTTTAGCCAGTGCATAATGGGGAGAAATATGACTCTTAAAGATCTAATGAGCCCAACCCTGGTTCTCCGAGTCGTTACTTAATAAAAATTAACAAATCATTAATTTTAAGGAGGAGGCTTATAGGGTTCTGTTTTGCACCCACCGGGTACAGAACCCTAAAAACTGAGAAACTCTCTTGTCGTAGCTCTGTAATTTGATAGAGGATTTTCACACGAAGGAATTATAATGGTTTTGTACGTTTGTGCCTTTATTCAGCCTGTCATTGTTAAATTCTGTGACGTTTTTATTTTGTTCTTACTCATTCATTTATTTTATGGTATCTAACATTTTATTCTGATCTATTGTGTGGCAGTATTGTTAAATTTGTATTTATGTAATACTAACCAGGTGCTGCCCGCGGCTTCGCCCGCGTTGACCCTAATTATTTTTATTTTTCTAAAGTAAAAGTAACCTAAGTTACTCCCTATACCATCAGCTATCTGCAAGTGAAAGTCCCGCCAAAATTGGTTCAGCCGTTTCGTAGATTAGCCGGAACAAACAAACAGACATTCCACAGATTAAAAAAATGCATTATACATTTAGTAAAAAGCTGTTATTTCTTATGACACTTCAATTTTATTTATTTGTAGTATAGTATAAATGTATTTGTATCTAGGTATAGATATCTGGGTCTTGCCTGAATTAGATGTTTTTTTTTTCAATTGTATTGACCATTGTTTTGATATTATAATCATACAAGCAAACTAAAATTATCACAACAACCTCATTATATCATCTGGCAACCGAAACTTTAAGTTTATTTTCCTTTAAATAGACAGAAATACGGCAAATATCTCTGTTCTATAACGTTGTTTTTTATTCATATCTTCACATTGCAGCCACGATTGCATTATGAATGTATCGAAGCTTACCGATGATTTGAACGAGACGATCGCCCCCTATTTGTACGCAGACGGGAATCTCGTTCAAATACCAGTTTACCCGACAAAACCTAACGGATATACTGTACAGGTAATTTTGAATATTATTACAAGTTTAAAAAAATCATTACCTATTTTTAAATAATTACAATAAATAGAATAACAACTAAATAGTCAAATAAAAGCCCCTTTCCTCTCTCCTACTGCTGTGCCCGATAGAGTCCACAATGATCATATTTTGTTAAAACCTACCACCTAAGTTTACATGTGGAAGCAATAAATATATTGAGTATTAGAAGGAAACCAGCCCTGTCGTCTAAATCTTAGGTGAAGTGAGCTTGTCAATAGTATCAATCCCTAGGGTAGGATGACACCTCACTTCAAACTCACTTCACCTAAGTTTTCACGGTGAGATTTTTACAGAATATTTTTACTGTAAAAAATCACTGTAAAAACTAAGGTGAAGTGAGCTTGAAGTGAGCTGTCAATAGTGGCAATCCCAAGCATCAGTTGGAATTAAAGGTCACTTCAAGCTCACTTCACCTAAGTTTTCACCGTGAGATTGTTACAGAATAGCAATACTGTTACAGTAAGAAACGTTATTAGGCGCGGTGGGTAAAGAAATGTGTTAATTTGATCTTTAACTAGTTATTTTTGCAGAGGGGTACCTGGTTATCGGGCAAGTTCAAGCGTTACTTCATAATGGATAACTTTCTATCGACTATCGCGAATATCACCAATACTGTCTACCTACGAACAATGGTGATACGACTACAGTGAGTAAACTATCAACCGTATACATTTCAGTACCTAACCATATTAATACAGGCTTACAAGTAGGCATCAACCGCAGTGCGATTCCTGGAAATTAATAGCTCTCAATCTGTATCTATATGTCAATTATTATTGTCATCTACTCTTCGAGCGGATTCGACCACACGGGAATAAATTTTATCCGCTGAATAAGCCTTGGAATAAGCCAGAAAACTGTCACAAGATAAAAGGGTTATTTTTACCCAGGATTGAACGAGATAAAAGCAGTCCCAGCTCGCTACTAGTGCACATATCGGTTGAAACGAGCTACGCCACGAAAGCGCCTCTCTCGGAGTCAGTCGTCATGACTTTGAGAGTGGTGCATGTTATGCCTAACGCTGGTGTTCATCGTGGTATAGAGGTAAGCTACCCAGAGCAATATCTTAAGACACTTATTTTAATGTTCTGGGAAAATCGAAACACGGTATTTCTTCACCAGTGTCTGTTCGTCTGTCACATGAGATTTAAATTATGGCTATACTGCTACGGACCAAAAAGTGGTGCTGTAAAGGCTTGTACACACTGGTGCGATATCGCGGGTGCGACAAGGGTACGCTGCCTGACGCGCTATCCTTGTATACATATAGGTATACGACTGGTACCTAACCTAACCCTTGGTATGTTTTTACAATCCTTGTGAAATTATTAGCTGTACTTTATAAAGGTTACATAAATATTTCACCGCCCTTAGAGATGCTAGCAAAATGATTAATTGCACCGTCTCGGCAACAACCAAAAGCAGGAAATGAAAATTTAGGCAATAAACCTACAGTCGCCCATAAAGTTGGTTTCATAAATAAAGGTCACGTTAACATAAAACGGTTGGTTTACGTTTTTAATGTCTTCTTACTTTATCATAAAAAAGGAGTTTCTTACATGAATTTTGGAATAGAATTATTTCACCTAGCCTGTAGCCCTGTAGGTTTAATGTGAAATAAAATGTTTTGAGTTTAGTTTTGATTTTTTTGTATTTTCCTCGTTTTTATCATGTAAAAGCACAATGATTAAAAGCGTGCCTTTTTAAATACGCTACGTGGCAGACTTAAAAACTATCGTAGGTACGCAACTCTATTAAACAGCTTTTTTATAATCGAAGGTATTTAGCTTAATAACATCTCGACTCTTACAATTGTCAACAGATTCACCCAAAAGTATATATTCCAGATATGGGGCGGAGTGCTGGGCTGCCTCCTAACTTTGTACGCGATGATACAATGGCGAGGAGTGGTCCGCAGAGGAGGACTGTATGCCTCTGTGGTGCCGCTACTTACAGGGGCTATTGCTGACACCTTGTACTTTGTAAGTATAACAAATAAAAACCAATTTTGTGCCCTTAACAATAAACGACAAAATAAAAAAGTAAACGTTACCTTTAACGTTGTCCAAGGCCGCATGGTTCTCAACCCTCCATGCCTTGGCTGCTGAGGCCGGCACACTCGGGTTAACATTGCCATTGTCACGGGGAGAGGAACGCATCATCAAGGCTTTCATTTATACGGCTGTTGCATTGAAGGTTGGTGATAGTTTTAAGTCGTATTTTAACAAAGCATTGTTTTAATTTAATTAACTACCTAGTTTTTGTGAAACTGGGTTTTCCACTGTCTGTATTTTCTGTACTAGGTACGATTAGCGTCACAAGTCGATAAACACTTCAGTTTGATCAATCATATTTTTGAGCAAAATATTAATAAAAATCTAAGCAAATATAAAAAGAAAGAGACTCATTAACCCGTGGCCTATTTAAAAGCGATCATCGCGCGAATACACCATCGTTCAAATTTTATGTTTGGTGAACCTGAACGCGTGGTCGCGCCGACAGAGGGCGCTTTCCGGTTTATTTATTAAATGAAATGAAATGCTGAAAAACAACGAGATTGAATCATTTTGCCAATTAATTCAGATGTATAAAGTAACAGTGTTAATCGATTTTTGTTGCTGCCTACCTTGAACCTAACTTTATTTTTCGCGTCCGAAAATCTATTACCTGCTCCGAATATAATGTATTTGATCTTATTACCTACAATACAAGAAGCTTCTTTCTATGATCTGTGTGCCACTAAACTATTATCGGTTCGGACAAGAGTTCAGTACTATTTTAGACTTAAATTTTAAAGACCTAAGATATATAGTACTTTTTTTTCAGGCTGTAAAGGTTGCGTGGTTCAATTTCAATCAATGTCGGTGTGACATGTTCTTTTTGGACTGGTCGGAGTATAATGCACCTTTTAAAGGTAGGTAAACTATCTATTAATGTCCCACTAGGTTTTGCCCGTGGCTTCGCCCACATGGAAGTCGGAATTATCCTACAGGGACCTATGGTCTTGCTAAAAAAGTCGCGGAAAATCGGCTGGCCGCGTCTGTCGTATGCCCAATGAACTGTGGGTCAATAATGACTTGGAAACCTAACATAGCCAGAAGGTGTCGCGGCAGGCTCCGTTGAAGATGGCGGGATGAGCTAGAGAAAACAAACGACCAGGGGCCTAAGTCTACTAATTTATAAACGTTACAATGATCTCGCAGCGGTGAGTTTTTGACAGATTTGCCATACAAAAACTGTCAAAAACTCACCATTGAGAGACCATTGTAACGTTTATAAATTAGTAGACTTAGGCCCCTGTGGTCTACATTAGCCCTGGATCGAAAGAGCTGTATGTAATAGGGAGAGGCGTTGAGAGTGCCCAGCAGTGGGATGTTGCAGGCTGACAATAACAGTAACAGTATCTTCTTCTTGTTACTTGAACTTGTCCCGTTCCTAAGTCTTATGGTCCGTTAGCGGTTAAAACAGCTCCTTTAATATAGGCATAGCATAAACGATTAAAGGATCCTACAAGTTTCCATAATGGTTTAGTAAAATCCAACGTTTTTGGAAACACGGAAAATGTGAAATGAGGATCATAAAGACATTTTTTTATGCACGCTATGTCACCTTGAAACGCTGTCATCATTATCATAGTCAACAAGCAGCACACATAGTCCTCCCAAAGGGAATAC
This sequence comes from Eupsilia transversa, assembly GCA_914767815.1. Lineage (NCBI taxonomy): Eukaryota > Metazoa > Arthropoda > Insecta > Lepidoptera > Noctuidae > Eupsilia > Eupsilia transversa. The sequence goes on from OU611889.1 coordinate 3,842,952, forward strand.
CATAACGAGTGGTCCTATGCCTCCATCATCCACCAAATTCCAGGGACCTTCACCAGAGGCCTAGACAGGTGGTACACACGTACAGTACAGTACAGTATAAGTATAAGCTGATCTCGCAATGTATAGGATTTCCGTACAATGAGAGGTCAGCATATACTGGAACTGTATAGCTTGATACGAAGCCATGTACCTAATCGCTTTTTCGTATTTCTACAATTACGTTCAAAGGGTTTGACATAAGCGTTTTGGTAGCTTATGTCAGTCCCATACATTTTTGACTTTCCCATCATTAATTATCGTTCAGTCTGCCTAGGCCCTCAGGGTCTTCCGTCAGTCATACCAGTCCTATAAGTATCAAACAGTACCTATACAGTAGTAGTACCAAACTTTTGTAGGAGCAACTACGGCTGACAAGTATAATAGCTGGAGAGCCACCACCTTAGCCAGAGAGTGGAGTAGGATGCAGACTAAGAGGAGAGTGTCTCCAGGGTACATTGCCACTCTGGCACTGCTTGTTCTACATGTAAGTATTCACTTTCTGAGACAATTAAATGTTACTTGAAATCTATTCTTGGATAATTGATTAACTTGGTAATGGCTGACTCGACTTTTTCTTTTTACCTGTGAAAATTAAAATAGATTCCCTACAAGCTTCGTTTGTTTTGTGCTGTTGTTATCCAATATTCAAATTAGGTTGACCCGCACTGGGCCCGTCGTCGTCGTTTGTTCGATGAACCTGAACGCGTCGTCGCGCCGACAGAGGGCGTTTTCCGGTATTCCGAACAAAAAAATTCATAAAAATGTATTTGTGTATGTAACCTACTAACACTAGTAGTTAAGTAAAATTGTTACTAACCCTATGGACTCCGGTCTGAAATAATATAATTCTATTCTATTCTATACGTATTGAAAGTAGCCCTCAGATTTTGGGATTCAAACCCTGTCAAATCTCATGTCAGGTGTTAGACGAGGAAAATTCCAATATTAATAATATTGGAATCTCATTGGAATACTTAGTTGACACAGGGTAAAGGGTTTGACAGGGTTTGACAGAAGCTTTCGGAAACATGATATTCAGGATCTATCCTACCTACTAAAATACATAGACTGCGAGCAAGATAAGTCTGCGCGCTGCTGAAATCTGTATTATAATAATCGAATGCCACCGTCTTGTATATTAATATAAGATTAATAATATTAAGATTAAATTATTAATATAGATTTAATATTTTAAATATAACAGTACCTATTGAATTAAGCACCCCAGCGGTGCGCAGTCGTATCTTGCGCGCACTCTATGAAATGGTTAGCTTTATAGAGCGTCGGATCTGGTCGATTTTTTTTAAACTCGAGGTGCCGGTTACTTCTGTCACTGCAGATAATAGGGTAGGTACTGAGTAGAATATAGCAGCAAAATCATTAAAAAAGTAAATTAATTACGATTTCAATTTTCTGTTAGATCATGTCTCCCTGGCAATCCTACCTCCCGCCGAGCCAAGGCTACCGATGGGCAGTAGCCACAATAGCCTGGTGGTCTTCATACATCACGCTACTATCTTCACGATGGGTGGTTGACAGACTGCGGGGGTCCCCGACCGCTGCTCTGCCGAGGATATGTACTAGTGTCGGACTGTCGCTGCTGGTGTTCGAGGAAGATTATTATGCTCACTATGTGCATGGACGGTAAGGATTCTTTATTTTATATAGGATATTATTTCTAGGCTGATATAAGTGCACCAGCGACAGTGGATAAATCCTCAGTTTTTTAGGATAGACTTAGTTTTTCTTCTCACTGTATACAGTTTTCCACATAAATACCTGTAACGGGTGTAAAAACACAACGTTGACGAAGCGGGAGTTACTAGTTCTTTCCGTCATTGTGATATTTTGTCAGTACTGAGCCATACCTGGGAACCGTCTAGATCCGGAGATATTGAAGGTCAAAATCCGATTTTTTACTTTTGACTCCTTTAACTTATATACCCCCATGACCCATATACTGATGCCATAAGCTTGCGTGCTTAACTTTGCTATCGTAAACCAAGACATATAGGTAAAAGTCGTTTCCCAGGAATTATTTTTGTACAATATTATGTAGGTACGGAATGCGTAGATGACGGCTTTCTGATGGGTAGTTTTACACTCTGTATCTACATAGTTACACCGTTCATAATAAACAGTCAATATACTATGGTGACCTTTTCTTGTGTGACTGAATTGAATGAAGGGGTTGTTTAATTTACCTTTGTTTTTAGAAACGATGACTCCAAGGACTTGAGATCAATGGCGGGGCCTCTAGCTACATGTCGTGTGGTTTGTGCTCCACAACTGAGGTACCTACCTATGTACTTATTACCATATTATTCACCTTCAATGATGATGTATTTTAATTTTCATAGTAATTTAAAAATACATTTCATTTCAGGATTGTGTATAAACAGCTATCTCTCTCCATCCCAGGTATTTATGTAGTTACGTTTTTTTGCGTTAAGTACCTAGGTACTAGACGGTGCTTTTTGGTAGCTAATTTAATTAATAATAATGGTTTATTTTCATTTAATTACTCATGCTAGACTGAGTATCTATCTACTTATCTAATTAAAGGAAAACAAGGAATTTTTAAGTGGTAGGTTACCTTGGTATGTTAGTTTTACGATTAATTTAAATCAATCTAATATTATAATATTCTTCATATGTTTTTTTTAGGTTTAGGAGAAACCGAAACTCGTCAATCTCTTTTGTCTCGATTCTTGGCTGCATTCTTCGAAAGGGTAAGATTCCCATTTTATCAGAAGTAGGCCAAGTTCTACCAACACAGATGTACTAACAAACTGATAATAGTGTGTAGTAGCAGGCAGCCGGATGCGGGCACCGCAGGACCAGTTGAGGCGACGGTTGGGAGATGAGGCCTAAGTCCAACAGCGGACGTTCTACGGCCGAAATGTTAAGACGGGGACAGGTCCAGCTATTATGATCAAGAGAATCAGTTCCAAACTCCTGAATCTATACCAAATGATGTTTTCATAGGCTCTGGATGGTCTCAGCTGGGTTGCCAGCGAGCGCACTGTACTTGAACGTCTGATGAACGTGGAGTTGAATACCAGGGAGGCTGGCAACACCAGCACGCTGTTGTACGACCCTGAAGACAATACGCCTTCGTGCTTCTCTGTAACTTGGTAAGTGTCTTGTAAATGTAATGTTAAGTGTCTAGTATCTTGGTAAGTCAGAACAGATGACAACTAACTAGAATAGAAGTAGGACATAGGTATACGAGTGGGACTCGCACGCTAAGGGTTCCGTCCCATCAAAATTTTCAAAGTTTATTAACTTTGTTTTATTATTTACCATCATAGAGGCCATAGCTATTACGGATAGAAAGTTAAATCCCCTGTGGCAGACAGACGGCCAGGAAGACAAACGTACAAGCCAACAGATGGCCAAACACACGGCGCCAGCGAAAGCCTAGTAATAGGGTCCCGTTGGCACATTTTGGGTACGGATCCCTAAAAGAGGAAAATAAATTCTCTACTAGTTTTTATTTTAATGTCACACTAGGTGGGGAGAAGAGTGGAGCTTATCAACATTTGACGCAATGCTCTTCAGTTGCGTGTTGATTGCAACAGACGACCCTCTGGTGGCTGCACTAGCTACTCTCATAGCGTGGCAGGTGAGAGCAATGATACCGTAACTAACAAATTACTAATTAAAAAATACATATAACGTGTTATTTTTATCCCCCCCTTTAAGGTTATATTTTATAAGTAAAAATAAAACATAAGTCCTAGAATATGTGGTCCAAAACAGCATAGTTTCGAAGATAACATAAGACTATAGTATGTGTGTATCTAAGTTTCATTAATTAGTGCGAGTTAATCATTTGCATTCAAACCAATCATTCATATTTAAAGCTAAGAAAATGCGACGTTGTCATATTTCACGTAAGGATGTTTTACATTAAGAGCCCACATAACCTCAGGTTTTTATCTCGCTCGCAACATACTACTCGCGGACTGAGTGCGAGAGAGACGGAGGCGGCTCCAAAGCGGCAATAGTTTAGGTAATTGCTTTTTACGGCGAAAATAATGATAATTTAAAAATAAAAATAAACATAGTCGCTACTTTATAGTTAGTTCAGTTAGTATGCAAAGTTTCATGATCTAATTTGAAGTATTTATTTAATAGTAGCGGTTTATTGTTCGGTTTGGAGGTAACTTTGGATTCTTTGACACCTTGTATAGCTATAGTCATGAGCACCTGACACTTACGTAAAATTCAAAAGCGATTCTGAAATACGATTGCAACTTTGATAAAAGAGTTTCTTCATAATAAGTACTAAGTATACGTTTTCGAGAATACCATATTCATAAAACTATATTTCTATCAATACTTTAAGATTTAAGAGAACATTTCTTTTGAATCTTGCGAAAGTTTAAGGTACTTATGTCTGCTCGTAACTATACAGTTCTGGCATATCCCTGTATAGTTCAGTACCCCATTGGTCGAGAGGTCGCAAGTTGGACTGCTGAGCGAGCAGTCTTGTGTACCCACTGGGGACTACCCAGGTTGGGCAAACTGTTGTTATGGTATTCCAACAGGAATTTATCAGTAGCAGCTCGGAGTCCAGCTTTGTGGCTAGAGGCTGCCGAGGACCAGCCTATAAAGATCTGCCTACCTCTTTGTGTATAGACAGGCGTGATGTTCTGTGAACAAAATATATATATATTTTTAAATAAAGAACCTTCATAAACAGAAATTCAAATAAGAGGTCTTTTATTGCAAGCAAAAATTCATTGGAATAAATTCAAATGATTCAATGAATGCAATGCAACAATGTAATCAAAGCTATTGAATATAAAATACGTTACTTATTAGTTCGATAGTTACCTATTATTAATAAATTGGATTCCGAGTAAACAAGCTCATTTAAAGCCTTAGTAAACAAGTCAGGAGTAAACGGAAAATTCCACAAGGTCTAAGGCGAGGGACCCGAACGAACATAACTATAATGGGGTTATAATACCTACATACCTATAGTTCACACTCAAAGTCAAAGCATTTATTTCAAATAAACCAATTACAGGCAATTTTGAATTTTCAAAGGGGTCGATCAGTCAGAAAGATGAAGCTAGTTGCCCATTACGAAACGTAGCAGGTACCTATGGAGAAGAACGGGCAAGAAACTGCACGGATAATATTATTATCAGTAGTATCATAATATTTAATTTAATACATACTGGGTCAGTTCCTTCAGTTCATCACAGTCCACGGATGGACATAAGCCACCTATCACCCGATTTCCATACACAATTTGAAACGTTATCCTCAAATTCAAATTAATATATTTGCAGAGCACAAGTTTATCCGATATTTTTGAAAATACGTTGAACAGTTTATCTATTATTTTATTTAGTGTGTCCAAAGTTTTTATTGCCATTATCTGTTGATTTGTTTCAACCATGATCCAATGTCTCAATCAATCTGTGATTAACCACGCCACTGCTAGTTATCGACTCACGCGCACGTTCTTACTTTATCTTCGAAATAGGTATGTACATACCGGCTGATCCAGACACTGGTACCTTTTTTCTATTTCTGCCCCAATATTCTAAAATCCCCTATTGGGTACCAGAAAATATCCGAACCTGAAAGTGTATACCTAGATGACTTCCTTTTTTATGAACACTGCACCCAAATAGTTAAACCATTTCACAATTTCCAGATGGTTATGCAAGTAAGAAGATGGTTTGGAAATAGAAATCAAAGAGAAAAAACAGAAATCGAATTATAAGTACGGCAAAACGAAACGCCAGACACGCAAGTGACGCTCGAGTACCGACGAGTTGATGATGCATTTATATTATGTTCTTGTATATGCAATATTATGCGATGTTACAGTGCTTCCTTCAGATGAACTTACGTCACATTATGCTCCGTGGGTTGCGACAAAAGCCTCTCCAATCTTGCCTCATGGACCTTACTTCGGATTCCTTACTAACATTTGTAATGCTCTCATGTCTCCAAAATATTCTAGTAAATACCTCGGCAAATACTTTTCAATACTCAGCAACTCTCTCGAAGGTCTCGGGATAGACTACTTACAGGAGATATGGATAAGAAAATTTCGAAAGAGATTGAAAAAGTACTCCATATACAATAGCAATAAACTAAAAAAGAAAGTTAATAAATTTTTGGTATTCATATCTGATGAAAAGCCTAAAAAGAATGAATACTTCAGGGCCATGAATGCCATATATACAGTGGTGGATGACATGAAGATGGACGATTATGTTTATTTGCTCAAAAAATATGGGAAAGGTGTTTCGAAACACATTGGAGAGAACACCAGACGAGTATTCGAGCGGATAATATTTGGTAGATATCATCGACAGTCCGAAGATGTTAAATGGGATATCGAATTAAAATTCAAATCTGCTGTTGTAGAATACTGGGAGGAAAGATTAAATGGAACCGCTCTTAATTTCACGTTGGGTCAACCGTGAAATTTACAGCTGTATTTTATGATTTTTCGTCACAAGTAACAGTACAATACACAGCATTGTTGATAACATGTGTTCGTTACATTCAATTGTTATATTCGTGGCGTGTTCTATATGTTTAGGAACTTGTTTAAGTACAGAAATTAATGAATCAAACTCGCCAAATAATCCCGGTCGCAGTAGTGAAACTATATTCGCAAAGTTTATAGAAAGTTACCTCGACATGTTATCGACAGCGTTTACAGGTAAAGAGCTGATAAGATATTGTAAAATAATGAGGAAAGAACTGAAGAAAATGGAATTTCCACGGGCACAACAGTTAGCGAAACATTTTAGATACTTGTCCAAAATGCATCGTGATGATATTGTCGAAGAAATGGCAAAATATAGAAGAGAATACGATGAAAAATTACCGAAGCGACAGGAATTCTTCGAATCACTTAGAGACACATTTACTCTACAACATAGGTTGCAATTCGACGATTACATTCACGATTTGCTGACATTCGGAAAAGGTGATTTGTTATTAGTAACTATCCAAGAAAAAACCAGAAAACTGTTGGATATGATTGTGAACTGTGTTCACAAGTTGAGCACTAAAGAAAAAAGGTCCGTGGAAAAGGCATTGAAATTGGCCATTAAAGAATATAATAATAACTATTAAATGGATAGGTCCAGTACCTACCACTACTTCAGTGCATCCGATAGTTTTTTTTTTAGAACATAATAAAATCTTCAGTGAACAAAATTGACTTTTGATAGCATTTATTTTGTTTAAACTAGTGAAACTAGATGCCTAAAACCCAAAATTTGTATCTTCGTACTCGTACTTACTTCGTAGTACTTTCGCAAACGAATGATTGGCTGGCAATCACAGATTAAGTAGGAGGTACTCTGGCAATGGTTGAGGTACTTGTCCCACTGCCAACGAGGCACTAACGATCTCTATGCTAGCGATCATCGACTATTTTCTTGCTCAAGAAACGGAGGTAGGAACCTATGTAGAATAGACGTAGTTCCCGTGTCAGTAAAAAAGATAAAACACAGTAAAACTTCTTACAAAAAAAAAACAACCGATTTCCAAAAAAATCACTACAAAGTGAAAAATAACTTTAATTTCGGAAGTCGGTGTCTTATCTTTGGTTTAGTTTTTTTTTTTTGGAAAAAGTTTTTATTTTTCACTTTTTAATTGCGATACCTAACCCACACAAATTCGAATACCAATGTTCTATGTTAGAGATTTGGTTTCCGCACTAAATCCCTAAGGTGGACCTTTCTGCGTGAGCCATGGCGGTCGTCGGTGGTTATTCCAACCAGCCCACCTCCCTCCAGAAGTTAATTAAAACTCTTGGTCTGTTCAGAACATCTGAGAAAGATCTGGGTGACCCGAGGGTTTCTGTTCTAATCTGGGTGACGCCCTTGCATCATTGGAAGAGCACATGCGTGACGGTTTTTGCTCAGCCTCCATGCACGCCCTGCTCAGAAGACTCGTTATGCCTATTGTGTGGAAGTGATTATTTAGCGAGCAGTGTCCAGGCGCAAGCCGTTCCTGTCCAGGCGTAATAAACGCCTGGTTAGCCTGCTATCCAAGGATGGCATAGCTTCCTTGAACTGCCTGAAGCCCGAGTTGAGGTCCACTAGTTCTCCGCTTGTATGTAGGTGAACTCCTGTAGCCACCTGCGTATTTGGTTAAAGGGGATGGGTACGATAGGCTGGGGCCCACAGACTGATGCGCTGGATTGGACTGATTCGAATACCAATAACAGCAATGTAAATAACAGTGACGGGAAGTTATTACCTATAACATCATCCACATAGACTAAGTGCGTAAAATACCTACGCATTATTCAAGCTATCTCAAAAACTACCCAAGCCATGTTAATATTTGCATAGAACCACCGCGCAAGCTTTCTCTACCAAATTAAATTTTCAAAATCGGTCTACAATTGAAATAAATATCGATGGAGACGACACAACCTACTCCTTTTTGAAAAATTCGGTTATAAAGAGAGAACACAATACCTTGTGATTTATTGTAATTAAACTATTAATGAAAACTCATAATATTTAAAGGCTAGGCAGAATGATAAAATTGTACCAACCTAGGTACAATTTCATCATTCTGCCTAGCCTTTTCCCAATCATTTTGGGGTCGACTTCCAGTCTAACCGGATGCAGCTGAATACCAGTATTTTACATGGAGCGACTGCCTATCTGACCTCCTCAACCCAGTAACTGGATAATACGATACCCCTTGGTAAGACTGGTTGTCAGACTTTCGGGCTTCTTCGTAACGACTGTCAAAGATCCACGAATGACAGCCGGGACAGGCCGGGACCAACGGCTTAACCTCACTCTAACAAAACATATTCGTATACACACTGATGAAAAACCATATAAGTGTGATGTATGTAAGGGCTTAACGTGCTTTCCGAAGCACGGTTGGTACAATTTTTCAACAACATAAATATTACAAAAAAAAAATACATCCAAAGATATGGATGGAATCCTTGGAAACATGCTGGCTGCAGCATGCAGGCTAAAAAAATCAAACTGGTTTGTGTACCTACCTACACACTGGCATCATTTATATTTTTTTTTTTGGAAAATCGTACAATATTATTTTGTAAATATGTGAGCACTTTCTAATTACATTCATTTTTCTATACTTGTTTAATTATTTATTGTTTTTACCTATTGTGGTAGGTATAGGAATTTCATTCAAGGCTCCTGCATAGTCTTGACATCTAATTCAATATTTAATGTATACAAAGTATTGTAAATCATTTTTAAAAAGTGTGGATTTTCTCGCCCATTCTTCTCCCTACGAAACTACCATTGGGAAGGGGCAACTGTTCACACAGCCGACGAGAACTATTTCTCAACTACTTTGTTGCAGCGACTAGAGCTATTAAAGAAAATACTCGCTCAGCGACGCTCGCTTGGAGAACACTCGCTGAGAGACAGTCTCTCGCTTGGTAGGTAGGTACATACGCATACGCATATGACTGGCTGAGCAGTCATTAGCATTCTACTCGTCGCACTCGCGCACTCGCCAGCCCAGCGAAAAAACTATCCGAGACCTTAGTGTAAATTTGCAAGTGAGTAAACGTAACTATCGCGTTTGCGTTAAGATTTGATTGATAAGTATATCATAATGCTAAGAATGTAAAGGTAGTAATAAGTATAGTCATAACGCAAACGCGATAGTTACGTTTACTCACTTGCAAACTTACACTAAAGGCCTCCGAACTACACACTCGCTGCTCTTTGCTCGCAACTCGTTTCTAGTTGCTAGCCCTACTCGCTTCTTGCTAATCATCGGCGGTGGGTCAGTTGCCTAATGCCGGGTTCACACGGTTCGGTTTTAGTTGTTCAACTGCTAAGTTAACTAACCTTCTGAACAGATTTGTAATCAAATTGAATTTCAAATTAAAAGTATTTTTTGTTGAACAACAAAAGTTGTTCACCTAAAATCGAATCGTATGAACCCGGTATAAGTAGCTATCATTGTGCCGTTCAATCAATTTGATTGATGATTATCCAATCTAATATTATTAAAATAGTTAATAAACTCATAATTGATCACTGACCTATAAAATGAGGGTAGATAAACTGGTAAATTGTGGAATGTCGTTGATTTACTAATATAATAGGTAAAATTGAGATTGGATATTGAGAAACTAGCTTTCATTTTCTTCAAATACACCTTTTGAAGAAAGTTGAAGCAATTTATAATGAAAATAATGGTTTGAGTTTGATTGATTTGGCTGATGAGAGAGAATGCCTAAGCTTGAAACACCCCACGCCAGCCTATTTTAGTGATCTAAAATATTCACAAAATTGAAACGAAGAAAATAATTAATAGTTAATCCATTAATTAAAACAGAAAACGAAATGAATTAACAGATTTATTTTTAATAATATTTTTATGTTTCATCCTACTCTATTGGCAGATTTTTTTAACCAGATGGTGACTTTGCTCTTTTTCGATCTCTGAAAAGAAATACCAAAAAAAAAAGAGTTATGCAGAGGTTAAATAAATGCAGAATTCATTTCTTACTTAAAATAATTATTTGTATTATTAATTAAGGTAGAAGAACCGTAAATTACCGAAAGAAATCGAAAACAAACTACTTTTCCATAAACAACAACAATGTACTGGCAACACCACGATCATCGACGAACAAATGAAATACGGCAACGTCACGCACGTATTGAAGTGGTAGAGTGATTGTTCATTCGGCGTTCTGAAAAAGTAGTAAATTTACAAATTGTAATTTTAATTTTTACAAAAAATGGCAGATAGTAAAGGGTGAGTATATAATAATGCAAAATACTAGTACGCGGCGTAAATTTATGTATAGTTTAGCAAATAATCGATGCGCTACACTGCAAACGAATCTTCAAAAATTGGCTTGTCATCATGTCTGAGTACAAACCGACTCACAGAAATCGAATTTTGCAAGTTCATTATGGAATAGGATTTTGTTTTTACAAACAGAGCTTATTATGATTGATATTCAAAATGAAGATGACGCTTGGTGTTAATTAGTCTTATTAGAACTTAGCGCTTTGGTTATTTTTAGGGTGATTGACATTTTTTCTTGTTCGGCAGTAATCCTGATGATTTATCGACCGCAATCCTGCGCCGCAAGGACAGGCCCAACCGTCTCATCGTGGAGGAGGCGGTCAGCGATGACAACTCCGTGGTGGCGCTTTCACAGGTCTGAGCTCTTTGTCTTTAGCTGGCGGCGCTGATGGCGTATTTTTCCATTGATTTCATGGTGACCATAAAAATGCTTTGTCATCATATTGCATCTCTAATGTCACGAAACTGTCACAATTTGTGCTGGTTTCACTTGGGTTAGCATTTCTGGTCATGATTATGATAGGTATACTTTCATATCCAGAAGCAATTCTCTCATCATCAAGTATTTCGTTACAGTGGTTTATTGCTTTGGATAGAAATTATTAATAGTAACAGGTAATTATTAATTGCCAAAACAGACTAATTATGTTTCAGCAATTGACATTATACTTATAGTTCAATGACCTTGTTTGTCTATTAAGCTGATAATTTTTGAATAATAAAAATAACCTACCTAGTATGAAAATGAAATTACAAAGAAAATCTACTTAATAAATCTCTCATAGAGTCTAATTACTTTTCCTGCAATTAAAAAACATTTGCTGCAGAAATGTACTTAATGAAGTGAATACCAATATAAAACCCCTTATTATGACTATTGTCACCATTCTCTACAAAAGAATGACAAAACCAGATATAGCTTGATCAATCTACCTCAATTTGAAGAGAATATTATATTGTGTATTACAGTATGTAGAGGCCCACACAAAAAGCAGATAAAAATTAAATTATTTCTGTTATATTAGAATAATACAACATTAACAAAATCAGAATGCATTACAGAAGTTCTGGAAACATGACAAGATAAAAACAAATAAACACAACAGCTCCCTAATTGCATAACACCCGATCAATCATAATCTGGATCATTTTGAAGGATATTGCTAATCCATTGCTTCATATATTTTATCCATTGCTCAACAACGTAACTAACCCAATGAATGTTGTTGACTTGTAAAAATGAAACTGTTTGTTATTGATCATGTGTTACGCAGTTAGGGTGCAGTCTGGAAAATATCATGCTCAAGTCTGAGCTGTAATTCCTTTAATAGTGATGATAATGATGAAAGTATGAAACACATATTATTTTCCATTTTGTATGAAAATACAAATTTTTACATCAGTCTTTTAAAATAAACTATCACATTGGCCATAAGATGTCTTCTGCCGGACATAGGCCCTCCTCCAATTATATTATTATAAATGATTAGCTTATATACAAATGATTAGCTTCTCAAAAAAAATTAAGATATCTATGGTGTGTACAGAACACAAATGTTGGCAACAGAAACCCGAATATTTTACATGAATTATCATAAATTTATTGTTTCCCAGTTGCACTCAATTCAGATCGTTATTTATTTGACGACATGTTGCATTTTACATTGCACTGTCTTTAACTTAATAATCTCACTAATTTCCTTTTATATTTCGGACTACAAAACCAAAATGAAAAAGACATTTTAAAGCCTTCTTCATTTAAAGGTTTGAAAACTATGAACTGCAATAAAAGTCAAGACATCAAATAGATTGTCACCTCAATGAAACCTTTATTACAAGTAAATAGAAATGAATTAGAAATAAATAATCTAAATATACATCATAGATAAAGGCATGCGCGACTCCGGTAGAACGCGACTCCGGTAGAACAATTTCCGTGAAGTTTTCATAGATATTTTTCCACCATCAGGCCTGTCTGCAGGAACCTTAAAGAATAATCAGATTCAAAATAAAAAAATGCTGATTCATACAAGAATTGCACAACTTTATAATGGTTAAATCTTAACCAACTATAATGAAACACATTTAGTAGTAGTATATTTTGTGAAACTTCACAAAATATACTGCAGCAGCAGATTGTTTTGAGTGTAACTACACTCAAAACAATCTGAGATACTAGGTAAGCAGCTAGCCTTACTTTTTTTACTCTTGATACTATTCTAACAGTATCATTAATTGTTTATGCATAGCAAAAAACTCTATTTGAAAAAAACAAGTGATGTTATAAAGGTTTTTTATTTTATTTACCTTAAAAACCACCTGCTCACAAATATCCTAAACTAGCTTCTGCCCGCGAATTCTTCCGCGTGAAATATCGGCTACCGACCCACCGCGCCGCCTCCCATTACAGCCCGCGCTATTACTTCGTTTTCGCTTGGCGATCTTTCTTTTTTTGTTTTTGCTCGGCTCCTGAGGGTTGTAGCGTGATGTTACATAGCCTATAACCTTCCTCAAGAATTGGGCTTGCTTCACTGCAAAAAGAATTTTTCAAATATGACTGGTAGTTCTGGAGATTACAAATAAAAAATACAAACTTACAAACAAATTTTACCTCTTTATAATATTATTTAGTACAGATAAGAAAAGATACAGAATCATTTCCTTGCTATAGATACACAGCGCGTCACATACACCTTTTATTCAGAATGGATACCCACTTGATACTACTCAACACTTAATATGTCACCTGTAATCCCCGTAACCTATAATACACCCACATTTCGCCAATTATGTCTGAGTCCCACGTAATAGGGGTCCAGAAGCCTCTTGCCAGCAACCGGGCACTTGTCCATACTCCGGGCTGGGAAATTCCTGATGGAAGAACTCAATAACTGCCCAACCTGGGAATCAAACCCAGGACTTCTAGGTCAGCAGTAGTGCTTGCAACAAATTTTGCAATCAGAACATTTTTTAACATTTTAAACTTATGTCATCTAACCAGCAATTTTACTTGTCTACAGGCAAAAATGGAGCAGCTGCAACTATTCCGCGGAGACACCGTTCTCCTGAAGGGCAAGCGCCGCAAGGAAACCGTCTGCATAGTGCTCTCAGATGACAACTGCCCCGATGAGAAGATCCGCATGAACCGCGTAGTACGCAACAACCTTCGCGTGCGCCTGTCTGATGTCGTTTCCATCGCACCCTGCCCATCCGTTAAGTACGGCAAACGTGTGCATATACTGCCCATTGATGACTCTGTTGAAGGATTGACTGGGTAAGTTTAGTTGAAACAAGAAAACACAATTTGTTCCACATGGGCTTTAAGAGAATAGTTCATGTTTTGATGAAAGGATTCAGTGCAAGGTTAAGCATGTCACTGATTATTTGAGATATATTAATAAGGTTGTTCTGAAATATCTCTATGGACTCTTTGAGGATACGTTAGAATAGATAAATTATCAGAAATACGTCTTTTTGGGTACACCAAAGTAGCAGTAATACTTAGGGTAATTAATAAATTAAAATACAGGTTAAAGTTTGATAATCTTTTAATTTATTGATCTTTAAATTGATCCTTAATTTAATTCCTAAATTATTTTATGAATATTTCTTTATGTATAGTGAACCATTCTCCTAATTAAACTTTTATTTAAGCCAAAATTAGTCATGTAAACTGTATAATTGACTTGTGTTTTTACCCTTGTCCCCAGAAACCTGTTCGAGGTATACTTGAAGCCGTACTTCATGGAAGCTTACCGGCCTATCCATCGCGATGACACCTTCATGGTCCGCGGAGGCATGCGCGCCGTCGAGTTCAAGGTGGTGGAAACTGACCCGTCGCCCTACTGCATTGTGGCGCCAGACACCGTCATACATTGCGAGGGCGACCCGATTAAGCGTGAGGTGAGTAGTCGCAGCCCATTTCGAAATCGTCATCATAATATCGCCCAATAAACTTTTACTGCTGCACATCCAGGCTTCTACACAACGACTGGTATTGCGCTGCCTGATTGCCAGATTGCCAGCAGATTGATTTACAGCTTGAAGAGTTTTTTTAACCTGTTTCGATTTTTTTTCAAATATAGATAAAGAGGCAGTGACGGTTTAGAACTGTCGCAACTATTTATGGTATTCTACGAAGTGCATTTTAGGCGGCACATTTCCCGGCCTTATTTATAACAATGTTTTAGTTCAAACTTATTTTCTATCTGTTTTATCGTATTTTATTTGTGAGGAATTTAAATCAACATTATAAGTTCCTATAAAAATTAATTACCTGAACCAGAAAGCGCGTCTGCTTGCGTTTTATACGAACGTAACATATTAGTCTTCTTGCATCATGCTTGTTGCTATTGCTACTACAACTGAAAATCGTGATGAATGGAATTATTTAATTTAAACTGGTTCATGTTTTATTCCTACGAGCTAGCTGGATTGTCCTGTTAAATTTTACAGAACATTTCAATATTTTTATCTTGTTAAATTTTGAACATGCTATACTGTTACAGTATTTTTATGTCACGAAGCGACGCGCGCTTTATTTGTGGTTACCAAGTGTCAAAGACGAGTCAACGACGAAAGTGGTTGTCAAAGACGCTGTGAATGTGTGTGTAAGCCCAGGAGCTCTCGGTACGTCCGAGACAATGGCGAAGTTGGAAGTGTGTCTGTGTGGGTGTGTGTATTATGTGCTGACGCTACTCGTATTCACGCACACATTCACAACGTGTTTGTACACTTGGTTACCACAAGTAAAGCGCGCGTCGCTTCGTGAGAGCAGTACTTAATAGTTTTACAGATATAATTTATTATTAAACTCAATCTCACGTTATAATTTGGGTACCGGTATATTAAGATAACGTGCCAACAATTTACATAGTTTCATTAAAATTCCCTTTACAAAAATGTCTGTCTACATAGTATCGGCGCTATTCAATGAATGCGTAGAGCAAAAAGTTTTCTCACAAATACGCAATGTGTTCTCCTTATCAGTAACTAACATAGTTTTTTAATCTCAGTGTAGTTTGATACTGTGAGTGTACTCAACGATATCTTAAAGTTACTACAGAACCGCCAATAGAAATTTTACTCGTATTTGAAGTTCGCATTTAATGTTTTCGTTGTTCATAACAACTTGTATTTCCGCCATTTTGTTTAGGTGCGAGTTACTTTGTGGCCAAAAATAAACATGAGTTTACTATTGTTCTTTGGTACCCTTGGCAATGGACATACAACAATGTATAAAGTGTTTGTTCAGTAATTCATTGTAATCATAGTTTTCGCAAAATAGAAATGAAGGAAACAGACAGTATTTCCAAAGGTGAGTTTTATCAAAACTTACACAGTTAGGAA
Source organism: Eupsilia transversa (assembly GCA_914767815.1). NCBI lineage: Eukaryota > Metazoa > Arthropoda > Insecta > Lepidoptera > Noctuidae > Eupsilia > Eupsilia transversa. Next base: position 3,859,170 of record OU611889.1, read on the forward strand.
AATGCTAGAAATACGTTTTTGCTTAGACTAGATTGCAAACTATCTCCCATCAAAGTTTTTGGACTGTTTTGCTCAGTTAACTTATCTGGTATTAATTCATACAAAATCGGTAACACATACATAAACTTACGCCTGATCTCGACGAGGGTGGGTAGAAACTGAACGTAACTTTTTATGATACTTACATACTCCTTCTGCTTCGTTTACGATTAAAATCGGTTACATTATCAATTTAACTGCTAGACAGTGCCCTACGAAACATGACCTGTACGTATTTTCACCAATTCACCACCACTCACTCCAACAGGAGGAAGAAGAAGCTCTGAACGCCGTCGGCTACGACGACATCGGCGGCTGCCGCAAGCAGCTGGCGCAGATCAAGGAGATGGTGGAGCTGCCGCTGCGTCACCCGTCGCTGTTCAAGGCCATCGGCGTCAAGCCCCCGCGCGGTATCCTCATGTACGGGCCCCCTGGTACCGGCAAGACCCTCATCGCTCGCGCTGTGGCTAATGAGACTGGTGAGTTGTTTTAACAGTGTATTACTTTATTTATATATATTTATTTATATTATATACTTTATTGTACACCAGAAAATACATACTCAGCAAAAAACAAGTATAATATTACAAAACATACAATGGGCGGCCTTATCGCTACTTTACTTGCCTACATTTCTATAACCATAGAGGACACGCTAACTTCAAGACGTTTTTTTCGTCTTTAATTCTGTCGCTTCAATTCACATGCATCAGACTGCGAATTTCACCAAAAAAACTGAACGCGATCAGCACACCTAAACCAAGTTCAAGAGCTGTCAGTGTCAATAATCCAAAGACAATAATGACAATGACAGCTTTTAAACTTAGTTTATGTGCTGATCGCGTTCAGTTTTTATTGGGTAATAGAATAGAAAATGAAAGTTAAAGTTTAACAAAACTGCGATGTTGTTGTAAAGTTATTCTGTTTATTTACTACTGGGGTTTATGAAAATCTATCCAATTTAACATACTTGTTAACTTTTTCATGGGTTTCTCCAATTAAACAAAAATTTACTGCTTGTTCTTTACTTTTCCAACAAAAAATTAAATAAGAAGATAAAATAAGAATTCTAATGCCCATTTCGCGGCAGTCGTTCAATGTCTACTTCTTGCTTATGACTCTGTTCTGACAGAAGCGTCTGTCATTGACGCGCCGCGAACGTTTCGTCCCACGCCGTAACTTTGTTGCAGTTCCAACTCTACTGTCTAATCCCATGTTATTGTATGATTAACTGCAACAGCTTTTATACGATGATAGCAGGTTTACTGATTAGAGATTTAATTAGACTTAACAAGCTTCCAGATGTTGCAAGTTATTTTAAGTTAAAGACATGTTTGATTATTAATAACCACTCGGTATTTCCCAACAGGCGCTTTCTTCTTCTTGATCAACGGACCGGAGATCATGTCGAAGCTGGCCGGTGAATCCGAGTCCAACTTGCGCAAGGCGTTCGAGGAGGCCGATAAGAACTCTCCGGCTATCATCTTCATTGATGAGCTGGATGCCATCGCGCCCAAGAGGGAGAAGACTCACGGAGAGGTAGAGCGCAGGATCGTGTCGCAGCTGCTGACCCTTATGGATGGTGAGTTTTACATAAATAACTTTGCTTGTGTACTTTAATACAATTTAATTCAGGTAAAACCTATAATACATCAAATAAAATTTTCTAACAAAATAGATTAGAATTTATAAAATTTCTATCCAATCAAAATAAACGAATTAGTAGGTACAACCAAATTAAATAATTATGAAAGTCGCAGTTTAAATTTAAAGTCATGAAACAGGATAAAATGTCATGTTATCTGAGTTTTTTATTTTATTTTGCAAATGTTATTATTAGATTTTGGAATTTTTATTTAAAATTTGTATTCCATCATCCATGGCATAAGTAACAAACAAAATAAAACAGACTGCGAATCTGTTGCAATTTTTTTTGTCTAGTAAAAGAACAAAGTACTGACTGATAACACTTATTATGTGTTATGTACTCATCAACATTAAATACATTTAATGATGTTTCATAAAATGTATTATAAATACGTGGGCGTATGTCGATAACACACGCTCACGCATAGTTGAACTAATGCAAAGTTGTATAACTTTTTAATAAATACAACGCACACAAAGCTACAATTGTTTGCCTGCCATTTTGTTTATAATTACTGGCTGTTATAAGTACTTGACATAAAGCAACTGCTTACTTAACTATCAAACTCTTTAATTTGGGAAAACCCTTTACTATCAACTAGGGCCGATGTCAGACATTCGGGGAATTCCCGATAATAAATACGTAGCAATCATTCGAGTTTGATCCGCGGCAACTTCGTCCTTGTAAAGCTATCGGCCATGAGCCCAATAGCTACAAATATCGATCGGTTGTCATATAGAGGCTATAGATAATTGTACGGTCGACTTAATGAGCGTCGTATGAAAGCAATGTAATTGCATGGTTAGGTCTACATTGGTTACTCAGTATTTATTCTCAGTACTCAGCTTCAATTGTAAAATAATTTAAGGATAAAAAATGTTGATGTACACTGGTCACATTTTCAAATACCCTCACATTTTGCATGCTTTGTTTTATGTTAGCTAAACATGTTTGTGCCATTATTATTATATTTGAACACCATTGTATACCATTTTTTATGCAAATAAATGGTTGATTTCTTTATAACCAACTTCGATTTCGAAGAATAGAATCAATTCATTTTTTTTGTACATTTAAACGTTCTAAAGTGCCATGTATTATGTGCTTAAAATCTGCATGGTTCATACAAATTTGCACTTTATTGTTATCAGTAATTTTTTATAATAGGTATGGCTAGGTCTCGTATCAAATAGGGCTATATAAATGTTTGGTCAATTATCTATTTATCATTTTGCTTATAATTATGCACAACATCTATAATTATCTATTATAAATTGCAGTCGCCTGTGTGACTGCGTTGTTTTTGTAAACTACGCACTGTATTTGATGCGGTTTTCACCAGTTTACAGAATTTATTCTGGAGGGTTTATGTGTACAATAAATTAATATTAAACTTACATATTATAATAAAGAAATCTCGATGTTTTGACATGAAATAAAACAGTGGGAAGTAGCGGCGGGTCGCTAGTATTAAATAAATATCACGCTTGATATAGAAAACTATGTCCAGCAAGTTAGATCTTAACTAAACAAGTCTTGACTAATTAAACATTCCTGGCTTTCTTTGGAGTCGACAAATTTTGAAAGGTTAAAAGCTCAAAATGACGTCATCATCGTTCCCACCAGGCATGAAGAAGTCATCCCACGTGATTGTAATGGCGGCCACGAACCGTCCCAACTCGATCGACCCGGCTCTGCGTCGGTTCGGACGTTTCGACCGGGAGATTGACATCGGCATCCCCGACGCGACCGGCCGGCTGGAGATCCTGCGCATCCACACTAAGAACATGAAGCTGGGTGATGATGTTGATCTCGAACAGGTAAGCAATTTGGTAACAGATGTTATTTAAGGCCGCACTGGCGATGTGCGAGCGAGCCTTGAGGCGATTAACGAGGTCGCTGAGTGTGCGTAGCGAGCACGCCATGTGTGCGTATCAACCACTCCGCGTGTGCACAACGTGAGCGATTGACCTGATGCAAAAAAGAGAGCGAGACAAGCGAATGAACAATATTGTGAATACGCGGCGAACACGTTGCGTGGTCGCGGCTTGCTCGCTACGCACCCGTTCACAAATCGCTTCGCTGGAAACCACGAACGATTTGCCAGCGTGTTCCAGCAAAGCATCACACTAACGTTAAGCGTGATGATAACGCTCTACAATTGTAGCTTGTATCAACTTGTATTCTTTTCGATATGAATGGTATTTGTTATCAGCGTGAAATATTATGTTTTAGTAAATGTTACTGTTAGTTTTTGCATTTTCAGGTTTTGTTCTTTAAGTTTATCATGCTTTTTTCCAATATCTTGTTAATTAGTTACTAGTATAGTTCAAATCATGCTGAAAATATTAGTCTAGTAGTCAGTAAGGTCAGTGGCAGTGTCTGACTGTTCCGGATGCGGTAGACGTACTCACATTTATGGCATCATCAATTCATCACTACACATAATTTGTGAAACTGACAACTTTTTTCAAGAAATCGTTTTTCCTAGGTTTATAGAGTTGTTGAAATGTGGGAAAAATATTTTTAAATCATTATTTTTTATACAGATCGCGGCAGAATCTCACGGCCACGTCGGCGCCGACTTGGCTTCGCTGTGCTCGGAGGCGGCTCTTCAACAGATCCGTGAGAAGATGGACCTCATCGATCTTGAGGACGACCAGATTGACGCAGAGGTTCTCAACTCTCTCGCAGTGTCTATGGACAACTTCCGGGTAAGAAACATTTATACTTGGTTGTAAAAGAAATACTATATTAAGTATGTATTCAAATAATATTTTTACAAGTACGTGTCAATATATTTCCTTTGTATATTTAAGTAACAATGTTAGTGTGAATTTTATGTCATGAATTACGCGTTGTCGTGAAATGCAACGTCTATTTGCTAATTGTGTGATAAATAGCAATTACTTCCGAGCTACTTATCATCAGAAATAACAGTATCCCAATATCCGAATTTTATAAATGATATTTATGTAATGGTCACCCATCCACAGAGTGACCTTGGCAAGCGTACGGCTGTTATTATTTAGTTACGAGTATTGACATAAACTATGTTCCTCAGTACGCCATGACGAAATCCTCGCCGTCTGCTCTGCGCGAGACCGTGGTGGAGGTGCCGAACGTGTCGTGGACCGACATCGGAGGCCTGCAGAACGTGAAGCGCGAGCTGCAGGAGCTCGTGCAGTACCCGGTGGAGCACCCCGACAAGTTCCTCAAGTTCGGCATGCAGCCCTCCAGGGGAGTGCTGTTCTATGGACCACCTGGTTGCGGTATGTACAGTCACGTTCAATTTTTTATATGAGACATTTGTGCTAAGTTATGTGTTCATACCACATTAAAGATTAGATAATTTTTCTGCCCACTCCCTCTCGAAAAGAGGCAGCCTGTGTCCCTGGAGTGACAACATTATAGGTGGATTATGCTTATGCTTGCTAATTTGTCAGCAAGTAGGCAGACCTTGTAATAAAAGCCAAATTTAATTATGTCAGGCGGTTAAATAAGCATAGCATAAGCTGTACATATAATAAATATTTAAATTATAATATTGTCAACCAAATAATCATATTCCCTTCTACAGGTAAAACTCTGTTGGCCAAGGCTATTGCCAACGAGTGCCAGGCTAACTTCATCTCAGTGAAGGGCCCCGAGCTTCTTACCATGTGGTTCGGAGAGTCTGAGGCTAACGTGCGAGACATCTTCGACAAGGTACGTTTTATCTCCTCTAGTAAGCGGCCGATGGAAATAGCATAAGGAACTTTAGAAAATGACTCAGAAGTTATGAGTGACATAGGCCGCCTTCCGAATTAGGCTGTAATCCATTTGAGCGTGCTTACACACGCTGGTTCTTCTTCTGGTTACAAAGCAGAAGTAGAATTTTGCGGTGAAGAAGTTTTGACGTTGAGCGAGCACTGTGAGCGCCAGGGGCGACTCTCACTGGCGTAATTCGGAATGTGGCCATAGACGACGCTCACAATGCTGATCTTTTCTAAAACTCAGAACTATTCAATTTATTAACTTGATAATTGTATAACTTCGTTAATTAACTTATACAGGGTGACGATTTAGAGATCTGCATCCATCAAGTGATTTTACCTGTACACTGACAAAATCTTAAAAAAAAAACCATTTTTAGTTTTTTTTATTGTTTAGTATGACGGGTAAAATCACCCCCTCGACGGATGCAGGTAACTAAATCGCCAACCTGTAGAGTATTATGAACGAAGTGGGTTCCGTGTAACAGGTAATACTATAGCGATAATACATATATACAAAAGAATATGTTCCTACTTTTGTATTTATGAACCCTGTACAAGTAAGGCTACGTTCTAACCAACGCGATCATCGCGACTAATGGAAGCGACGATCGCGTATTCGCTCGAACGGTCTTTTTGGATAGGACGCGGGGTAATAGCGATAATTACTTTAATTCGGGTAAACCCTTGACGTTCACCAGGCTCGATCAGCATCTCCTTGCGTGCTGTTCTTCGACGAGTTGGACTCCATCGCGAAGTCTCGCGGCGGCTCCGTGTCCGACGCAGGCGGCGCGGCCGACCGCGTCATCAACCAGATCCTCACTGAGATGGACGGCATGGGCGCCAAGAAAAACGTGTTCATTATTGGTGAGTATTAACGAAAAAAATACTATCTTTTCGTACAAGAAATTGGGCTGCGAGAATCCGCTGGATATGGGCAGCGAGAAACCTATGATTTAAGTGATGTTTAGGAAAGGTCTTAATCCAGTTTTTCAGTCTGTGATATCATGATGACGGGACAATTATTGTGAAACGAACAGTCAAGTACCTAAAGATTGCTGTAATAATCCCTTTTTGCAGTACAGAAGCCTCTATAACATGTTTTATCCTGCATCGCAAATTAAATATACCGATCTGCTAGCTGAGTTATAGTACATAAACTTTTGCTTTTGAACTCTGAAACTATCCCAAGGGAAAGTATTACCGGGATAAAAAGTATTCTATGTCCTAACCGATGGTATATCCGTGTGTTCAAATCTGGTCAGCCGGCATGAAAAAGACAAGAGACCGACAGAGTTACTAAGTCAAAAAACCAATTTAATTTTTAATGGCCATTGGAAGTCACTACTAACGGTTTTTTATAGCATTTGTTACTACATATACCGAATACTGAATGCAAAACTCATATATCGAGAAAAATGTGAATTAATAACACTTGTTCCGTGTCTAGGTGCGACAAATCGTCCCGACATCATCGACCCGGCCATCCTGCGGCCCGGCCGTCTGGATCAGCTGATCTACATCCCGCTGCCGGACGAGAAGTCGCGCGAGGCCATCCTGCGCGCTAACCTGCGCAAGTCGCCCATCGCCAAGGACGTCGATCTCTCATACATCGCTAAGGTAACGTACCTATGTCATTGTAATATTGTGATTTAGGGAATCGCGCACTTCTTCGGCTAGTTGGACGTTGCGACCAAGCGCGATTCGTATCGGTTTGTATAGTTTAGCTGGTCGGTGCGACCACTGGTTGTGGTCTTGGCCGTTTAGTGCGCGAAATCCGTTAGGATACAACAAGCCGTGAGCCCCCGATGGAGGTTCTCATTGGCAAATATAAAGAACAACCATACATACTTTTATTTTATAATATTTTACCTCTAGTTAGTTCTACGCCCTACTACTACCCTCCGGTTTAGGTTGTGCGTTATCTATTAGTGAATTTAAGAATTTCATGAAGTAGGTTGACATCACTTAGTGACTAATTCGACGACAGTTGAAACTGGACAATACTTTCACGAATATCTTCAATCAATGTTGGTATTAGCAAAAATAATAAAAGTTGATTTGGTCATTGTTTCGATGTGTCTTTCACAGTATACTGTTGAATGGTCATCGGTATGACTCTGCCGAGTAAATTTATTATTACAGCTAAATGAAATCTCGAAATGCTATCTTTCACATTTCGACTCCTATTTCAGTCCTTCCGAATCTATTATCCTCGAGTTATTATATAATCGTTATTAATGTTTGCAGGTGACACAAGGCTTCAGCGGCGCCGACCTGACGGAGATCTGTCAGCGCGCGTGCAAGCTCGCCATCCGCCAGGCCATCGAGGCCGAGATCACGCGCGAGCGGGCGCGCCAGCTGCAGCCCGCGGCCGCGGTCATGGATGTGAGTCACTTATGTCATGCGAGCCTAGCTAGCTATATAAAATAAAATATATGAAATGCTGGAAGAGAATGGTTGCAACAATTTTTTTTTGGGAAGAAATTGGGAAAAGTTCCTCGATAAATTGGAAAATTCTGAAAAACTGAAAGTGCCTTTTCCTATGGATTGTTTGGACAGGACAACGTCTGTCGGGTCAGCTATACATATACATAACACATATTATCACAAATTAAAGTGGCTTTTCGTGTGAGTTTTCGTAACCGCGTGGTTCTTCTAAACTGCAAGGGATTTTCGGTCTTCCCTGACTGTTGACTTCTGCAGCCAACCATCCATAAACGATTCTATGTTCCTAATAAATAAGTCACCACGGCACCGTTTTCTAGACCTCCCTCGATGACGATGCCCATCTTCTGCAACTCACTGCGTGACGACTTTGGCCCATCCGACCCGATGCATCCTACATACATGGCCTGCTATATCTCACTTCAGCCCTACTGATTACATCGGCGATTCCTGAAAAACCACTCATTATGCTTCGTCTTCACTTAATTGAAGCACCTTCGCAAGTTCCATAGTAATAATACAAGACATCGTTACTTACAGATGGACGAGGAGGACCCTGTCCCAGAGATCAGCCGCGCTCACTTCGAGGAGGCGATGAAGTTCGCGCGCCGCTCCGTGTCCGACAACGACATCCGCAAGTACGAGATGTTCGCGCAGACGCTGCAGCAAAGCCGGGGATTCGGGACCAACTTCAGGTAATTACACGAATATGATGCCTACTTACTAGCTAACCCGCGAAATTTCACGCACTTTTAATTTTTTGATAATATTATTTATGGCACCTGTATAGGTCATGACTTCATGAGCTATTTGAATATCAAAAAATATTTGGCCTAGGTTTTAAGGGGGAGGTGTGAAAATTGATTTGCTGTTACAATGATAATAGTATATAGAATAGTGGCGAAGGAAGCTGTTCTTTGTCCGGCTGCATTGCCTGCATTGCAATCACGCACACTATAAATCAATGAATTATTATGAAGCAGCATAGTGTGCTAAGTCAGCAAGCTCGAAATTTCGTTCGAGAAGTCAACCGAGATTATATTCCTATGAAGTTTAATCTTTAAAAAAGGCTCGAGATTTCGCGAGTTCGAGATTGCGTGTTGGCATGATTTGGTGACAATGTAAGTTTTCTGTCAATCGACTCGCGAATACAAAGGTACTTGTAACTGAGACGTGTGTTGTGGTCGCAGATTCCCGCAGAGCGGCGGCGCGGCGGGCGGCACGGGCCCGTCGGGCGGCGACGTGGCGACGTTCCAGGAGGAAGGCGGCGACGACGACCTGTACAGCTAAGCAGCCGGCTCCGGGCGGCGCAGGTCTCTAGGACTGACCTTACTACTTAAGATTTATCGGTTCAGTTATACGGATGGGTGTTTCGGACTCGGGAAGCGAGCTAATGGTTCCGGCGGGCAGCCCCTCTCGCATTCGAGAGACTACAAAATAATATAAATCGGCGTGCGTCTCCCTGCGCGTCGCGGTCGATTACAATTCTACCAATCTGTGTCTAATAATAATATGTAAATGTATTTATTTTATAATTGAATCATTCGATAGCATTTGTTTCTGTTCCGATTTGCTTATGTTTAGTTGTAATTGAATAAATAATGTTTGTGTATGTACCGCTCGCCCCAGCGGCGAGTCTGTAAGATCATATGATATAGAGTAATTGTTAACTTTACTGTATTTGCCAGATCCTGTGCGTAGGCGGTGTCGGTGGGGATGCCTCGGCAACCACGCCGACTAAACACAATATTACAGTGATTTTTTTAATAAAAGATTTTTATAGACTAGACTTATGTTTTTATTTATTCAAATCACCTGCACACTTAATTATGCTATGCAGCTAATCAGTCAAAAGCCTGTGCCTGGTGTTGAGGCGAAATGTTCAGATATATTTTATCTTAGTAATATTGCGGTTGCACAACTTTTTTGTAAAAAAACAACATTTATTCTTCATATAACAGTTATCTGAATATTGGAAAATATTGGCCCTAAAATTACTAATATGACAGTGCTTTACGCTTTTTTCAAAAATATAATCTGTCTTGCAGAAAGGGCGATATGAATCGCTAATGCCCAGGGTTCCACTGTGGCGGCATCTACAACACCACATGCGAACTACGCATCAAAAAGACCTGACGTCACACAAATCCTGCATCGCGCAGTTAGGCCCTTCTCCCATTACGAAACGTAGGATTACAATACTCAAGTCAAATACTAGTTGAATACTTGTTGCTTTTTCAATGAACGGGCGTTATTTAGAGCGATTCCAGTGACGAAGAAACGCTTGCAGTTTATCTGTTTTATAGAAACAGACGAAGAACAGACATCGCACAAGAAGAAAAAATACTGGATTCATCCCTATGCGGGTACCTACGCACTATGCTGTTAGCCGGAATGCGGTCAGCCGTGCAAGACACGCGAATGCGGAAGCGCATCAGCATATAACGCGATTTGCTTCATTGTAAATCAAACAATAATTTTGCAAAACAAATTCACAAAACTTTAATAAAAATAAAAAAACAAAGCGACATATAATAAAAAAAGTAATAATCAATATAAAAATAAAAATAAAATTTTAAGTAATTTTAAAACTAAACGCTCACACGGGCCATAACGGGATAGCAACACAGAACGCGACGGGCGCTCTTTTAGCTCGAAGTCATCCGTTTATATGCAAAGTTAACCTTGTGTTTAGAGTGTTACGGGACCAAATGATCTTCGCGTTTAGTTTGCGGCCGAATTTTCCTACCGACCGGTGATAGGGGCCGTAATGTACTATTCGCAGCGAGCATGTTACGTTACGCCGTTTCGTAAAATCCGTGTAAAATGCTCGTTTCGAACTCTGCTTGCCCGTGCTCCAGATTCGCAAGACACGTGTTGAGGTCTTTGATTCTAAATTATTGTTTAATCCAAATTATGAAACATTGACCCACTCCATGTTCTACAAGAAATAAACACAATGTAGGCAACAATCGACGCGTCTGCGGCGTCTGGCACGTGCGCTCGTGTCTTTTCGCGGCGTACCTACTAAATGAACCGCGTAACACTCGAAAGGGATTCGTCAAAAAACCGACAGCGAACGGCTCGTTGCTCGCGTGTTCCTGCTCGTTTCCACGTACTGACTGCACGAATGCTCTCTTTGTAACATTTTATATTACACCCCATAATACCGGTCAGTACTATAGTTGCAAAACTTCTGAAAAATTCTGAATTATTCCGGAATACTTCTGGGAAAGTTTCTTTAAATCAGAATTATTCAAAATGAATTTAGTTAATTAAGATTTTTTTTTTGCTGAAAAATCGTATTTTGCATCGATCGTCGATCGTCGCCGCCGCTGCGCTCCTCGAGTCGTGCGTGCAGGCAATGGCGGTGCGGGGTGCGGTAAGACGGGAGATGCTCCCCGGAGAAGTTTTCCCTCGCCCCGCGAGAAAGATTCGTACCCCGCAATCGAATGTTTCCGCGGAATATTTCGCCTGAATAATTCAATGGGAATAAACGTGTTTGTTTGTGGTGTGGTGGGTGAGTTAATTATTGTTCAGTGGCACATACGTAAGTAAAATATAAATGTTTATTTTATTATAAATGGAATTGATTAAGTATATGTTGATATTTTTATAGGTAGATAATTATGTTAGCCTGCGATTAACAGGATTTTAATTCTTTTGTTTTTAGGTCGGTACCTACTTATTTCGAAATCGAATGCTATTTTGGAACCAATGATGTTTTAGTAAACAGATATGTTATGAGCGCGCAAAACGTGAAGACTAGAAAAGTACCCAATTGGGAAATATTGCTTTTAGTCTGAGCCACACACGCTTACGAGTGATACGGTGCGCGCTGCGCTCGGCACGGAACACTTTTTTCTGTTGTTTTGTACGTGTATAACATATCTGTTTATTAGAATATCATTGTTTGGAACGAAGTTCCTTATCGCGCGTTGTGAAAGGGGGCTAGACGGAAAAAATTCTTACGAAAAGTTGTCACGACACTTTTTACCCGACACTTTTTGCGCGACGCAAAGGAGGGTAATGTGTTTATTACCATGGAATGGAATGGAATGGAATGGACGACTGGACTGGAATGGAGTGGTGTGGAGTGGAGTGGGGTGGAGGGTCGAAAATCGCTTGAACCTTTTTTTTAACCTGCTATCGTTAAGCAAGTTAAAAAAACAGGTGCAAGCGATTTTCGACCTTATTGACATTTAAAATTTAGTTTGTTTTTTCTCACATTCTCGTTAGCTAACATTGCTCTGGAAGTAAATTTAATCACGTCCCGCTGTCCCCGTGACGGGGATATGGCATACGGGGACAACGGGAATAAATCTTTTCAAGTACCATTTGACAATTAGAGGTCATTGACGTGCACATTCTTAGTTGCAACGCATTATACCTACCTGACGCGACGTTGTGTGTGCTTGAATTGATGCGACGTGCACTCACAACCATAAACTTAATATACCTACCGCTCACAACATAACTAAAATAATCTATTTTACAACTTCCAAGCGCGAAATAGGTAGTAAGGTCGATTTTCCTGGTTTTTTTTTGACAGTTGAAATATTCCCAAAGCTTCGGAATATTTCCGAATACTTCCGAAGTATTCAACGGGAATGATTCGGAATTTTTCCCGCCAGCATCTATAGTCAGTACCCCACCTTCACATATAAAGCGTATAAAACAACGCGCTATAAAAATATAGACACGTTAAAGACAACAATTCGATAGAAAACTACACAAAATGTGCGTAAGTACCTAAAAGGGTAATAGTTAGTATTTCAACATTTCTCTAAAAATATTTTAACATTATAATAGATATAAATAAAATACAAAGAATAAAAATTTAAAAACGAATAAAAAAATTAAAAAAATGTCACTTTCGGGTAGGTACCTACCTACTCTGCGGATAAATTCTAAAATTTTCTAAATATGAATAGTGATGGGCCGACTATGGGTTTTGCCGATCAGTCGACTAGCAGACTGATCGATTATAAACTTGGAGTACCAATCGGCCTACTTAGTAAAGATCTTATTTAGAGGCTGAATTGGTTTTTATTAGACAATTCACAAATCGTGCCATTTATTTTGTGCAAAACGTTTCATAAAAAAATAATTGATATTAATCGAGGTAGTAAACCTGCAACTTATGAACTGTAGGTACAAGGTACATTGCTTACCATCTACAGATGGATCCTCAGATTTGTAGATCCTTTCTAGTAGATTATTTTTAGGGTTTCGTACCCAAAGGGTGCCAACGGGAGCCCATTACTAAGGCTCCTCCACTGTCCGTCCGTTTGTCACAGGGCTATATCTTTTGAACCGTACCAAATATGGTAGACACTTGAAATTTTCAAAGTGATACACACTTTGTAAAATAAATCACTACGACTATGGCCGTTATAATAAAAATATGTACCTACGTTTAATATATAGGGTGACTGGTAATTAGTGACCGATACTTAAAAATAATCTGCTGTTCCCTACATTTTGACGAGATACGCGAACATAAATATAGGGACAGCAGATTTTTTTTCGCGATATCAGGTTTGGTCCCATAGAAAAAGTTGTTCATAATGATGGGTAAAATCTCGTGTTTAAGTTTCGGACACTAATTACCAGTCACCCTATATATATTCTATATTTCTATATACAGGGTGTAAGGTCCGAAAACTCACAGGATGCATTTAGCTCCTTATTTTGAATCATATTCAACAGGAAAAAATCTCAGGGTTATTTTTTTGTCTTTTTTTCTGTTACAAAATTACATTATCTGTACGCAGCACTCAAATTATGTAAATGAAACAGCTAAAATAAAAAAAACAGCAATTGATGTTGAAATACTCTACGTACGCTTCCGTTCGCTACGTGCGTTTTGCTACGGTAACGATACATTGCGTGTGAGGTAATTAAACAAATTAGGTTTAAGTATTGGATTCCCATAACGTTCCTGAAATAATTTAATGTACCGGTCATCTTAGTATGATATACTGAATTCACCCCATCAGTCTGCGGAGGGCTGTCCCTTCCACCCTGTATATATATATATATAAGGTGCTATAAAAATATCTGCCACGGCTGCAATGGGAGATAGTATTGTGTTTATAGATTACAATAGTAAAGATAAATTATTGATCATGTGTCATATTTTTTTTCATACAAAAAATTGTACGTATAAATTTGCAAGTGACGAACTAGTCAGCTGATTTCAGTTTTCATTCACAGAACAGATGGAAAGAGATAGCAGTTGTTTCCATTGACGAAGTGCACTTCGAGCGTAATTTGTGAACCACGTTATGCAGAATAGAGTCAATGTTTATTTAACTACTTTATTTTCTCAAATTGATTTAACTGTGCCGGGGTACGAAATTTCTTCACTATTGTTATCTTTAAACACAATACTACCTCTCATTAAAGCCGTGGCAGATATTTTTATAGCACCTTATATATATATTATAGTTTTAATATAGTACAGTCTACGGTGGTACGGAAATTTTCTTGTGCGAGTGTCTAGCAAACACATTACTAGAATATTCGGTTTTCCCGACTATTCGGCCCATCTCTACTTATAATAATCTTAAATATTTCCTAAATTCAGGTGAGCCGCCAATACCTACCCGAAATTCGCTATACCTAGCTCGTGTAGGCAACTAAGCAGAACTGAAATCAGAATCCGATGTGGGTGGACTGGAATAATCTAAAAAATCGAAAGTAGTGGCTGTTATTGTCGGATTGTAAAATGTTGACAATTCTGCTGCCTGGGTTTTCATCAAATTATAAATAATGTCATCTGAGAAACAATTACACAGACTATCATATTGATGATCTTTATATTGAGTGGCCACGTCTCTGGTCTTGACTTCACTTCCTTGTATCGGCAAAGCAACGCTTCTTCTAGCCTCTCTGACCATCTTCTTTAGAGTAGTAAGCGAACATGTTTCGTAGCTAGGCAAATAATTGGGTGTATCAAAGACTGACAATCTTCTCATATAAACTGGCAAGTGTACCATCAAATGCTTTTTAGCAGTTTTACTACATGTGCATTTAGGCTCAATGGACTTCAGATAAGTCTCCAGTGTCGGTTCTGTTCTATGATGTTCGTAGATGGCCTTGCCAGCAGACATTGAATGTGAAACAATTTGTTGGTCATGTGTGTCCATCAACTTTGTATTTGTGGGTTCTTTTCTATTATGTTCGTAGATGGCGTTTCCAGCAGACATCGAATGTGAAACAATTTGTTGGTCATGTGTGTCAATCGACTTTGTTCTTGTGGGTTGAGCCGGTAGACTGGTGCAAAAGCAATCAGGCACTTTGCAGACACTGCATATGCAGGGTACTGGTGGTTCTTGTTGCAATACTTGTAATAAAGAACTTTCTAACTTAAGTTCTGACAATTGTTGGGACGTTGTATACTTTACAGGTACATCATGTTCATACACGTGGTTGTCTGTAAAATCCATATCATCTCCACGTTCACCGAGTATATAATGCTTCACTTTGTTGGTGAACTGTTCGAAATTATCACACGCTGCGTACATACAGCGCTTATTTATAACTACGACTGGCATATTGGATGCACTAGACGTGCAACGTTTTGGGCAAAGGTTTTTTTCAAGACGAATTTCATATTTTTGACTTTTATCACAGAAAAGATAGAAAGGATGTGGGTCAGGTCTAGGACCTCCAGACCATTCCACTGCAAAAATGGATTCAGCATCCGAATTTTCTAGTACTTCGTTCAGCTGTAAGAGCATCAGCTTTTCCATATTAATAAAAAAATCTGCATATGCTGGTAGCAAATTCAGACAATATGACACATACATTTGGAAATGTTTAAGGACGTACCAAACTTTCTTCTGCCAGATTTTGTCGAACTCTAATTGCAAATTATCTTTTCTTGCTCGGCCAATAATTTCATAGTCTTTCATAGCTATTTCGTCTGATAAAATCTTAACTTTTGTCTTGTGCTTGTACTCAGACAGCTTAATATCTTTTTTACATTCTTCCTTTTCTTTCAAAGCAACATAGACTTGACAAGCCAGGCGTTGGCACTCACAAAATGCTTTAAATTCCTCGATGATTACGTGTGTGTCTACTTTGAGATCATGTATTTTGTATCCCATTTCGGCGCGATGGTTTTCTACCGTGTGAACAAATTCATCTCTTAGTCTTAACTTTTCTGACATCAGTCTATTTGTGAATGTATCATATAGTTCGGCTGCTTGCTGTTTTACCGAGGTTTTGTATTTTTCTGTCATTTTTTGAAGTGTCTCATTTTGTATTCTGTTAATTTCACTAGATGCTGCATCAAGCACTACAGTCTCAATAGTATTGACAGATACAGCGTATAAATATTTAAATTCTTTATATTCTTCACGAATATGGTCAGTGTTTTTGTTTGCCGCTTTCTCAGAAAGGTCCCTAAAAAGTTTTTCGCATTTATCTTCAATTAATCTTTTCCATTTATAACCATTTTCAGAAACAACTTTTTTCATCTTTAATATCATGCATTTGCGACGGGTTTCCAGGGCTTTTGAACAAATTTCGTCGATTCCAAGATAATTTAATCTGGACTTAAACTCTTTTTTTAAAGGCTTTAACACTGTTCTGCCTTTCAAAAGGTCTTCAGGTGGGACGAACCAGTTCGCTCCACCACCTTTCATAGGAGGTTCAAGCCCTGCCATCAACTTAAGCTTCGGAGTCATGGAATTGAAGTATACGGCTGCAAGTGGCTCAGACATTATTTTCTTGATAAGTCTCTGTGTGGGAACCTCTTGCGTTCTCAAGAAGTGTTTCCTTAAACGATAGTTATTACTCATGTCGAAAGAACTCATAGTAGCAGATAAATTGGATAAGTATCTATAAATGATTAGAAAAATAATATTTTTACAAATATTCTAACAAAATGTTAAAAGATTCTTAACGTTACAAAACATTTTCAAAACATTTTTCACCTAATAAGGTACTACAAACGTCATCTTAACGTATAAAGTGTTTATAAAATAATTACAAATTAAACCAAAGAGTCCATCCAAGTATGAAGGCGCTATTTTGTAGGCGATTGCAAACTATAGGTAGAGTAGGTAGTTGAGACCGAAGAGCGCAAGTCATATTTTAATACCTAATAATATTAAATTAAATTAAAAATTGTTTATTGTTCCAAAATCGTTACAATACGTATAGCATGAGGCAGCCCCGTTAAGTTATTAACAATACTTGTGTTGGGGCTGACTCGCTACTTCCCCTGTAGTACCTACATTTACAAAATGGAGACTAATAAACCAAAGATAATAAAAAGGATACAAAATAAAAACTAGAATTCTATCAAAAAGAGCAGCTCGAATTGTGTATGTGTACGTATGGGTGTGTGTGTGTGTGTGTGTGTGTACATGTGTGTATGTGTGAGTGTGCGTGCGTGCATGTTTGTGTATATGGTATGTGAGCGTGTGTGTATGTTATGTATATATTCCAATTACTTATTTGCCAGAATATTTTCACAAGGTTTTAAAAGTGCCCTTTCCGGTGTACAAATTTATTTTGAAGGTTTTTTTTTAAGGTTGTTTTATTTGATAAATAAAACATTTAATAAAATAAATTAGGATAACATTCAAATTGCAAATTAGTCAAATATTAGGGGAAATGACAAAAAGATTCAATTATGTCAAAGAATAAGAATAATATTTATTTAAGATTAGGTATAATTATTTACTAACATTTAAGTTAACTTTTCATTCATAACATCATTATAGTCGAGTCATCGAGTAGTATTTACGAAAGAGCTAGGTACAGTGGCCAGCACATCAAGCTACTAAAATCTGTCAAATTTCTTTAGTAGATTTTAAACTTTATCGCTAAAGCATTAGGTTCAAGTTTGATTGGGAAAGTTTGACAGTTTTGGGTAGCTTGATGTGCTGGCCACTGTACTTGAATAATTTACATTTAAAATAATGTCCCAAAGTTTTAAAACAATTGGCTACCTAGGTAGTTTATTATAAAATATTTTATTATTACATGTGAACTTTGGGACTATACTCCCATAGATAATACACTATTATAGGTTTAGGTAGTTAAAAAAGGGTAAACAAAAAAAACCACGTGACTCATAGATGCAAAACCTTTTATTTCAAATGTTAAAATCATATCATTTAAAGTCACATAATAATAGACTCTATTCCACTCTATTCTGAATCTGAATCTGATGAACTATCTGTTACATTAATAATAAAGCGTACAGTGGTATCATCTATTATTTTGTCTAATTGAAACATTTTCTGTTCTTCTTTTATTACATTTCCCTCTCAATTTTTCCAATTCTCTGCAGTTACATTAGCTAAAGGTTAACCGACTAAGCGTAATACCTGCCACTTCCATTGCCAGACTAGGACACAGTTGTACTCTTCAATTTAGCAACGTTATCTAATTCGTTGTATTTTCTAAAAGGTTTGGGGTACCTGTCTTTTTGGGCTCTTTATAAGAGGCAGATTACAAAATATTATATTATTATAATAAATCTAACTAAAATATTGTGCTCAAGCAGTTACATCTACGAAGAGTAGTTTAAGAATAAATGATAAAATGAACATACTATAATAAAAGAGGAAACTATCGTGTGATCGAAAATAAATTTAATTTTGTTAGAATTTATTTTTAAACAAGAAAGTGTCAACTATAAAAAACCCTTTTTACGATTTGTTTACCCTTTTTAACTACCTAAATCTTTAGAGTTATAGGTCTGGATACATTAGATATCACTATGCAGATCCAATTCATGCTTATTTTGGTTCACAAAAATACAAAATCAAAATAATATAGTTAAAAAAAAAAAAACTAGTACTCTACTCTATATTAATTCTTTTTGAATATTTGGATCTCAATTTGGACACAGTTGTCCAATGGGTGCGCTCAGTGTTTGTCTATTGTTATCCTTAGAATCTTTGTACTCTCAACCTCTATATTTGTGTCATTATCATGCAGTATTTTTTGTGGACGCTTAGGTATTTGGAACTGTATCATTTTGATTGTGCTAATATGAATGTAGAGAATAATTATTTTAGAGAATGAATTGCGCGTGTATGTGCGTGTATATGATCTAAGATTCTTATCCATTTAATCGTTAAAAAACTTTTTTCAAAAAATACAACCGCCTTTTTAGTTTTAGAAATACAGAAGGGACGTGAGACAAGGACGCAAACACGGCGTCCCTTTCACGTATCTTCATACAAAATGTATAAACGCGATCTGGGACAAAACATACAGAAAGGAGAAGCCGCAGGCGCGTCGGTTTTCCATCTGCCTAATATTGCCGCTTTGCCGGAACCCATCCTCGTCACACGTCCATTCTATGGGGCCGCGCCACTGTGTGTTTATAATTTTTGTATGAATGTAGTAAAAGTACCTGCTTATTGTTGTAATGTTGCTGCCTAGGTGCATGCTCACTCAAATGTCTCGCTGGTGGTGGCGTGTGTGTTGGATCGTTAAGTTCCCTTCAAAATGGTTGATCTAAATGGTGCTGATCCATGCGACATGTTCGTGAACGGGCTGCCACGGCTTATTTTAATTTTTGAATTATTTCTATATTTTTATTACGGACGCTTTTAACGTGCATGTCTTTCTCCATTGTTCTCACATGATCATTTCAACGTGAATGATGTAACAAATATTTTGTAACATATATTTTGATTTAAAAGAGTGTCCGTGGAGTTTCTTGCCCGTTCTTCTCCATAGGAACCTACTACGCTTTGGAATGGGCAACTAGCTTCATCTTTCTGACTGACCGACCCCTTTACAATTCAAAAGTGCCTGTAATTGGTTTATTTGAAATAATTGCTTTGTGTTTGAGATTTGAGTTTGAGTTTGAGATTTGAAATGCTTTGAGTTTGAGTTTGAACTACCTATAATATTAAAAGTGTTTTTTTTTTGTTTTTCTCCCGCTACTTAGATATCAGGGTTATTCTTTTAAAAATGGGCTGATGTCTCGTATTGTGTGTCACGGTAATAAAATAAAGGCACGCCCCTATTACTTAAGGAACTTGTATGGGTTGAAGAAATGAGAACACACTTTTATTCAATAATAACGTATAATAAAAACGTGTAAATATTCCCAAAAAATCGATCGGTGTAGAAAACAATCAATCAATAATCAAGTTGATAATCATTTTTTTTTATTGAATATTTCTACGAGTTCAGGCGCGTTTTCGATCAATTGCCTTAAAGAATGTGCTCTATCAACTGCAAATGTACTCTGCGTAGTCGTCATGTATGAAGGTGAAACATTTTCGAAGTTTAAATGATCATCATTTCTTACTACTTCAAATGAATCTAGATTACTATGCGAGAAACAAGTGCACAGCAAATCATATTCTTCATCTGAACATTGGGTGTACATGTCCTTGGTCTTGGATGATATTGTAACAGTTTGGGAGGGAGTCCTTTTTGGTCTCGCGTGTTTAACCAATTTTTGTAAAGTTGTGGCTGAACACGTTTCATAGTTTGGTAAATCCAAAGCATCAAACTTTGACATATTTCGCATATACACTGGCAAATGTTCAGCTAAATGTTTCTTGGAACTTTTGGCACATCCACATATTTTAGGCTCAGTGTATCTCATGTATTTCTCCAACTTAGGTTCTCTTTCGTGCTCCAATCGGCTTATATGTGCAGACGGGCCTGCTGTGTTGTTTAGTAACTGTGACGGGACCAAGGGCAGCCCTTGCCGTGTGCTTTTCTCACTTGTTTTAAGGGTATTTTTGGCATCCTCAACAGGTGTACCGTGTCCGGCAAGAGGCACTTTCTTAATATTGGACATCTCAGGTTGTAAAACTTGTAATAACGAACTTTCTAATTTGATTTCTGACAACTGTTGCGAGGTTGTGTACTTTACCGGCACAAAATGCTCATAGACAAGATCATCTTTGAAATCAGCGGCGTCTCCAGGATTACCATGGATGTATTCCTTAATCTTGTTAGTGAACTGTTCGAGATTGTCACAGGCTGCATATAGACAGCGCTTGTTAATAATAAATACCGGTAGTTCCGACGCACTAGAAGTACCACTATGTTTTGGACATAAATCTTGTTTCACTTTAGCTTTGTAACCTCTGTCGCAGAACAGATAGAAAGGCTTTGGGCGTGGAACATGAGAAAGGAATTGTTCCTCTCCTACTGAAATAATACTTCTAGCAGTTGGGTCTTCAAGGGCTTCATTAACCTGCAATAGCATTAATTTTTCCATGTTTATGAAAAACTCAGCATGATTCGGTAGCATATTAAGACAGAACGACACAAACATCTGAAAATTCTTCACGACATAGCTAACTTTTTTTAGCCAAATCGAATTGCGCTCCTGTCGTTTCCTTTCTTTCTGTTCTGCGAGGCTAGCTTCAAAGTTTAATAATGTACTGGTTTCTGTCAAATGCTTTACGTATTGCCGGTGTTGCTGTTTTGTCCCTTCCATTTCTTTAAAAAAATCTTCTTTCTCTTTCAAGTAAACATAAATTTGACACGCTAGCTTTTGATATTCGAGAAATGTTCTTATTTTTTCTGCAGCTATATGTTTGTCATCATTTAGATCATGAAGTTTGTTCGTCATTTCAATGCGACATGTTTCTAAATCTTTGATAAACTTAGCTTTTAATCTAGCCTTATCTTGTTTAATTTTTGCTTTGACCTCATGGGTTATTAATATTGCTTGAGCTTTGGCAAGGTTGTCATAGCGTCTCTTCATTTTAAGACGAGTCATTTCTTGCGTCATTTTAATTTCATGTATGCAACCACTGTGGAGAACCATCTCTATGTTATTTACAGACTTTCGGTACATAGCAGAAAATAAATTAAAAACATTCTTCACGTATTCAGTATTCTTTTTTGTTTGTAGTTTGGCATTTTTCTTCCAATGTTTTTGACAAATTTTTTCAACAGTATTATTCCAATGATTATCAGATTCTCGCAGCATATCTGTTTTCTCTTTCTGAAGATCCTTGAGGTGCGCGAAGAGGATTTGAAATTCTAAGTGGATAATACCAAAATGGTTGATTTTGGTTAACATTTCATGGTCCAACGGTTTCAAAACAGCTCTGTTTTCGATTAGAATGTCCTTTGGAGAAACGTACCAGTCACTTCCCCCTCCTTTCAGTGGAGGTTCCAAACCCACGAGAACTTTAAGCTTAGGATCCAGAGACTTGAACAATACAGCTGCCAGATTTAAAGACATTTTTCGCTTTATCATACTTTGCGTAGGTATCTGTCCCTCTTGCAAGTAATATTGTCTTAACTGATTATTATCATTGTAACTAAACATCGCGAGTACTTTTTTATGTTTCCGAATATCCAAAGTACAATGGTACCTATTATAAAATAAAATATTGAGAAAAATTAATAATTTATTAGCCCCAAAATAATTTCTTAACAAATAATTATAACAAAGTATCTATATTTTTGGGTTTTTATAAAGGGTTGACAAGTCTAGGTACTAGGTTGTTATCGTTTGTACTTATCTGGTTGAAGCGGGTTGAAGTTTGAAGCCAACTAGAGTAAAACCATAAAACAAAAGGTCACTTTATGTGGTCTTTGGTTATCCATCAACAATAAATACAGTCCTACAAGCCATGCACAAGCCTATCCAGCCCAGTCCAGTAGTCCAGCCTGGTGACGGCGTCTATCATAGACAGCATGTATCACAAAAGTGTGGTTATTTATTTAAGGGTGTGGTAACACCAACATCGTAACCGAGAAAATATTTTCAACTCTCCCATACAAAACTTCAATACGTACTCGACTCAAATGTATGGGTGGCAGTTTTTTTTTTGTGAGTACCTACGATGTTGGTCCCATGGAGAAAGTTGTTCAGTTTGATGATGGTCCGTGACACATCCATAGAGACGATACCTTTGCTTACAAGGATATTTAGGTAAATGTCATCCTTGTCAATTTCATCCATCGTTGGTCAAACTTGGTGAGAATGTGTCACAGAAAGGCCTTGTGCCAAAATAACTTTTTAGCGTTACACAAAGTGAAATTGAAATTATGAGCATCCTCTTAAAGGGTCATTAAACTCATGATTATGAACAATTTTCACTATGGGAACAAGCCGCATGCCGCCATGATAGTATCGTACTTATAATTATAAGTTGACACACGCAGGGCGCTGCATAGCCTGCACCCTAATTGTGTAATACACGATCAATGACAATCTGAATCGTTTTGAAACAGATTGCTTCTAAACTGCGAAAAAAAAAATCTACTCAACAACGTAAATACGGCAATGAATGTTGTTGAAATGTCAAAATGAAACGGATCGTTTACGAAAATGTTTTAGGTACGCAATTAGATAGCTGTTAGGAAACGTCACAAAGCCCATCATAGGTGCGGACTTGTTGACTGCTTGCGCTGTCGCGGAATTCTGTTGGTAAAAAAAAGATTACTTAACATAAAACGTAAGGGAATTACAGTCATTACATTACGGGGACAAAAAAAAAAAATAAGAACACGGTGCAAACAATCTAATCAAGAATTACTATGCAAATAGTCACATTGATATCATCATTTGAATACTACGTAACCACTAAATGAATAAATGTCAAAAAACTTACTTTTGGTTCGTAAAATCACGTGGCGTCCTCTGCCATAACCTTACGCCGCAAACCGTGCCCGGCGACTAAATGCAAGCGGGGGGAGGGGCACCGGCTATCACCTGACGGTAGTGGGGCAACGTTGCGACTATTTGATAAACCTACCAGAGTGTTTGTTACTTTCGACCCACCGTTACTTTTGTACCCGGTCTCCCCTAATGCATGGACAGTTAAACCACAAAATAAAATAAATGTTGAAAGTATTTTATACTTAAATCTTTATTAAAATGACAATATTCAAATAAGTAAAACCTATTATAAAATTCAAAACTATATTTCTAAACCTATTTAAAAATACTAAAAAGAAATATATCCTCCTATTAACTATTCGAATGCACAATCTTTTCTAGTAAATATTTCTTTAGTCTCAGGAAATACTTTAAGAAGATTCCTCAAAGAGTTTGCTCTGGATATTGCAAACGAACTCATTCGTTGCGTCAGGTACGTGCACGATACGCCATCACCCGTAAACGCCAGCATATTCGGATCAATAGGCACACTCATTACTTCAGGATTACTAAAACAAGTGCACAATGTCTCAAATTCCACATCAAAGTACTGAGTGCCCATGTCTTTGGTATTAACTGGGAATTCTACTGGGGCCATGGGAGAAACTTTTCTTGCTTTTTTCACCAAGGCCTTTAGTTTATTTACCGAGCACATTTCATAGCCTGGTATTTCAGGTGGCCCATACCTCATCTGTCTCATATAGACGGGTAAATGTTCTGCTAAGTACTTCTTGACCACCTTAGCACAACTACACTTTGTAGGCTCGACGTGTGTACAGAAACTGTCCCATTTGGGTTCTCTCTCATGTTCTAATTCCATTCTTCTGCCGATCGATTGAAATTTATGGTGCGGTGACCTGGGAGATGTTATTAACGAAGATGCCACTTTAGCTTTCTCACTGCCATGTACCGATATAAGATGCGGCGAGCAGGAACACCAAGGCAACTCGCAGCCCTTACACTTAATAGGAACTTTACTCTCATCTGTTTGTATGTTTGCTATTTCTTGTTGCAGTACTTGAAGTAAAGAACTTTCTAACTTAAATTCTAACAGTCGCTGGGACGATCCATATTTCACCGGCACAAAGTGCTCATAGACAAGGTCATCTTTAAAATCAGCGTCGTCTCCACGATTACCATGGATAAACTCGTTAATCTTGTTAGTAAACTGATCGAAATTGTCACAGGCGGCATATAGATATCGCTTATTAATAATCATTACTGGTAATCCTGAAGCACTAGAAGTACCACTATGTTTCGGACATAAATCCTGCTCCACTTTAGCTTTGTAACCTCTGTCGCAGAACAGATAGAAAGGTTTAGGTTGTGGAACAGGGGTATGAAATTGTTCCTGTTCTAGTTCAATAATACTGGCTGCAGAGGGGTCTTCCAGGGCTTCGTTCACTTGTAAAAGCATCAATTTCTCCATGTTTATAAAGAACTCTGCATGTTCCGGAAGCATATTTAGACAGTACGACACAAACATTTGAAACGATTTCACGACATGACAGACTTTCTTCTGCCAAATTTTGCAGAACTCTTGTCGTTTCTTTTCTTTCTCTTCCGCTAGATGAGTTTCGAAGTCTTTAATCAGTATTGTATCCGTCATAATCTTAACTTTTTTCTTGTGCTTATCTTTTAACTCTTGTGTTGTTTTAAAGCACTCTTCTCGCTCTTTTAAAGCTACATAAATTCTACAAGCTAGATTTTCACATTGGAGACATTGCCTTAGTTTTTCTTCAGTCATATGTTTATCAACGTTTATATCATGAATTTGGTCGGCAATGAACGAACGATTAATTTCTAACTTTTGCATAAAGTCGATTTTTAGTTTAGGTATTTCCTCCATAAGCTTTTTCTCATATTGGCCGTAGAGCAAAGTAGCTTGGTGTTCTAAAGCGGCTGCGTATTTATTTTCCATTTCATGTAGTGCTTCTTCTTTAGTATTTTTTATTTCTGTTACGGCTGATTCACGAAATACAATTTCAATTTTACCTATGGACTGCCTATATAAATATACGAAATCATTATAGTCATTCCGTATTTGTACTGAATTCTTTTTTGTCGCTGCTACGACAAGGTCACCCCATAGCCGATGAGTATTAGCTGTGACGTACTTTCTCCAGTTAATATCAAAATCTATAAGTGCTTGGTCTATTTCTAAATCCATTGCGTTTCGATGCTTCTCAAACAAAGTTGTTCCGATGGTTGCGATACCTTGATGGTTTAATTTGAAAAGTACCTTTTTTCTGACTGGTTTCAATACTGCTCGACCTTCTAGTAATTCCTTTGGCGGTACGTACCAATCACTTCCTCCTCCTTTAAGCGAAGGTTCCAAGCCCGCAAGTTCTTTGACTCTCGAACTCATGGACTTGAAGTAGATGGCAGCAAGAGGAGGATTCATTTTCTTCGTTATCACACTTATCGTTGGTACTCGTTCTTCTCGGAAATAGCGGTCTCTTAAATAATAGTTTTCACTCAGATTAGACATTGTTAATAGTTGTTTAATATATTTCTATAAATATTTTCAGAAATACATAATATTGTATAAAACTACTAAAACAAAAGTGCAAAAACATAATAAAACGCTTGAATTATTTATATGCTAATAATGTTGCTTAGCAACTCTGTGACAAAAAACGACACGAAACTCTATGACTATAAAGAGAACTAACGTTAAAATCTTCAGACCACCTCCACGAGCGAGAGAATCGCAACGGATCCGCGCTTTTACGTCGGGTAATCTCCACGAAAGAGCGATTATTCCGCCAGCGTATCATCGCGACTCGTAACGGAATCGCCGCGTGTCCGCGATGACTCGTAACGGAATCACCGTGTTTCCGATATCTTTGGCTTTCAAAACAAGTGATCGCCGCGCTCTCGTTGTGAGAGAGCGCGGCAGGTGCGCGACGAGCGCGCGGCGATACGATGACGTTTCGCTCGCACTCAGCCACTCGTCGCATCGCCGCGATTCTCTCGCTCGTGGAGACGGCCCCTTAATTGCAATGCAATGGAGCAGAGACCGGACAAGAACGATTCGCTGACGTTTGTCCATGACATGCATGGTTAAGAATACCGCAATGCAAACCTAGCGCACGGAGGCCGGATATTTGACAGAAGATAGGGGAGGCCTTTACCCAGGAGTGGGTGATTCGGGAGTGAAGGCGGAAGTTAACCTATTCGCGCTCAAAGGGCCTTCCGGGCTTCAGGTGTTTGGGTTCAGTGTCTTTATTCGTCAGAGTGTGCTCCGGCACACATCATCCTGACAGACGCACAACAGGAGGGCTTCCTCTCGTACCGAGCCGTGGTTCTATGCATGGCATTGTGCACGTGGTGGTCGACACGGCGAAGGAGAGGCAGTAACCCCTCATCCGGTCACCAAAGATGGTGGCCTGCTCACGATTTATTTAGAGAGTTTAAGTCCGGTGTTTAATGAACGGCCTAGGCATCCAATTAACTGGCTAATTCAACCAAATGGGTGCGACATATCCACGTGCCAAATTTCATCTAAATCCGATAAGACATATTTACTTTGATTTGGTTTCCTATGACATTCTATATTCTATGGAAGAAGTTGGAGGACATAGATTTCCTAAAACTTGTAACTTGTATAAATGTTGGTATGGAGGCCAGCCGCTCGCTTCTGTAAAAATCTCACCGTGAAAACTGAGGTGAAGTGAGCTTAAAGTGAGCTGTCATTCGATCCTTATACTAGAGATTGACACTATTGAAAGCTCACTTCACCTATGTTTTCACGGTGAGATTTTTTACAGAATAGCATCAAAACCGTTAAATGGGCGGGTTCTCTGTCAGAACCATATGGGTTGGGTTCGTATTCTAATCTCATTCGCAATTTGTCAAAAATATAATCAATTTACCAACATTTTTGACAAGTTTGAAAGATTGCGACTTGAATGTGAACGTTTTTAATTACGAGAATTTGAATTGGCCTTCTGATATCCTACAATGTGTCAAAAATTCAGTTCATGGTTTTTGAGGCTGTCTCTGAATGTCTCTGGTAAAAGTGCAACACTTTAAATACTTAGGGCATCTAATTACTTAGCGACAATACTGACATCGAGAGGGAGCGGAGGGCGATGTCAATTAGAACTAATATGATAGCCCGCAGGTTTGTACGCTGTTCCAAATCTACCTCATTGTACACCGTGCAGCCTGTGGGTGAATCACACCTAAAAAGCATACGAATTCCTCCGCGTCCAATAAGTGTAGCAACGCGTTCAGAGCGATGCCCCATCAGCGTTCTGAAGGCCGCGTCACTGTAGTGCCTCGGGCATGTTTGCTGAATCTAGCGTCGACTGCTTCTATGCGACGGTGCATAAGCGGAGGGCGTCTCTGATGGGCAGGGTGCGGGGCAGCCCCAAGAGCGTGCTGATGGTAATAGTGGACAGGCTCGACTGTCCATAAATTAGAAGCTGCAATGTGTAATGTGTAAGTGTTGATAGTGCGGTGGGTTTGTTCTAATTTGTATTATACTGTAATGTTAATGCATTGTCTGTTGTGTGTGTAATGTATTAAATATTTGTGTATGAGTCTTGTTACTTGAATAAATAAATGAATAATAATAATAGGGAACTTTCCCGATACTAGTTTCCCGTGGGATAAATTCCGACATCCACACGGGCGAAGCCATGGGTAAAACCTAGCTTATAAAATTTATAGGAATAGAAATCTTATTGTAGGTAATATTTAATATTCAAGAGAGTTAACAAGAGAGAGAGTTTTCAAGAGTTTTTGATTATTTTTTTATATGAATTAACAATTGTGCCACGAAAGAAGGCCGGCGGAAAATTGTTGCTTTTTTTAATGCAAAGTGATGCATTGATATAGACACTAGCGCCGCGTCAAATGGACGGCAGTAGTAGCGCGGAATCTTCTGTCAAGAGTGACATGTTACCGACCGTCGTCGTAAAATCTTGAAGGGCCTGCTAAAGCGCTACAAGGTTCTTTTGGTGTGTGGCCAAAATTAGAAGTAACGCCGCCATCTTGTTTTTCGATAGGTACACTTCAAAAAACAAGTGGTCACATGTTTACCAATGGCGCCTGACAACGTCATGCGAGCGCCAGAGGCCAAAACATCCTTGTAGCAGTTTAAATCATAAAGCGGAGACTGATGACTTGCAACGGCGGCGAGACGAGAGCTTTGCTCTACATTCTTGCCTAGCACAGTAGTATTGGACTGTCGTACCAAGCTGGACGTCTTGAAACTATCTACCGCTGCATTATGTGCTGCAGCCTATTACAATTATTTATTGATCCGTGGAATAAAGCTCATTCTTTTCTACGCACCATGAACATTATTTCGATCTTTGTGGTCGCGTTCTGTAGGGTCCCATACTATATAGGATGACTTTGATAAAGTTCCAGGAAAGAGATTTCTTTAATCCAATTGGTAATTTTTATGTTTTCTTCACAAAACCAGAGACGCTTGCTACGGTGAGTGGTGGCTGCCTGAAAGCGAGAGCTAGCGAGAATATGGAGGAATGGTTTCACATAAACACAAAACTAATCGAGAGTCCCCAAGGAGTTTAAAAACAACCGCTGCACGTCAGTCTCCGCCTTCAGACGAACACGACACGAGCTCGTCGCCGAACAGACCAAAAGGCCGTGGTGTATATCTAGATATTGGTCAAATTATTCCGACCCTTCTTAGGCGTGCTGCACTACACACTTGTTCGGGTCTACATAATTCGGCACAGCCGGGTGACAAAATCGAATATTGTAGTTAAAACGGGCTGGAAAATCGAATTATAATGTAGCTATACAAAAAATCCGTTCAGCTTAGCTCGAATTGTGCGGAGCCGACCCGAATGTGTTATGCAAGAATAAATGCCGAACGAAGTTTTCTGATCGGCAGAAGCCGAATGAAAGCCGAATATGTGAAGTAATTGTTTCGGGTCGGCTTTATTGTACAACAAATACTGCCCAATCGGAACCGAACATGTGGGCACTGTGCAGCACCTTTCAGATCTGAATATGTCAGACGAATGAACGGCCTGAAGGTACTAGTGTCTTCTTTAGACGACGTATTTACACGAGCCAAAGTAGGTTCTAATGAGAAACTTTAGTTTCTACAAATATTTATTATAAGTAAATAAGTTATAATTAGAAGAAAAACCTAGTATGACGTTCAAAAATTACCCTCCCTAAACTTACTACAAAAATACTTAACTATAACAACAAAACAAAAACCTAGTAGGTTCAAAATTTACCCTACTCAAACTTATAAAAAAAAGTAATTCGAAATAAATACGTATATACTTATTCGAAATCACAACCGTCCTTCTTAAAGATAACTTCAAGTTCCAAATTACCCTCGACGAGATTTCTCAAAGAGTGTGCTCTGGCCGTAGCGAACGAACTGACTGTATGTGTCATGAACGAGGGCGACATTGTACCAAAATAATCTTTTTGAAAACCAGTATTGTTAATAAATTTCTTGAATTCATCATCAGAATAACAAGTGCACATCTCCTCAATTATCGGATCATTACATTGAGTACTCATGTCTTTGGTTCTAGCTGCCGGGGGTACTGGAAGAGCAGGGATTTCCTTTCTTGCTTCTTTAACCAAGGTTTTAAGCATCTCGATCGAGCACATTTCATAGCCTGGTATTTCAGGTGGTCCATACTTCATGTGTCTCATATAGACTGGTAAATGTTCTGTTAAGTGCTTCTTGGCCGTCTTAGCACAACCACACTTTTTGGGCTCAACGTGTGTACAGAAACTGTCCCATTTGGGTTCTCTCTCGTGATTCAATTTCACGCTGCTGCCGATCGATTGCAATTTATGCTGCGATGCCTTGGGAGATCTTATTACCGAAGATGCAACTTTAGCTTTCTCATCGAAGTCTACCGATGGTAGATGCGGAGGGCATGAACACCAAGGCAACTCGCAGTCCCTACACTTAATAGGAACTTTACTCTCATCTGTTTGTATGTTTGCTATTTCTTGTTGCAGTACTTGAAGTAAAGAACTTTCTAACTTAAATTCTAACAGTCGCTGGGAGGATCCATATTTCACCGGCACAAAGTGCTCATAGACAAGGTCATCTTTGAAATCAGCGTCGTCTCCACGATTACCATGGATAAACTCGTTAATCTTGTTAGTAAACTGATCGAAATTGTCACAGGCGGCATATAGATATCGCTTATTAATAATCATTACTGGTAATCCTGAAGCACTAGAAGTACCACTATGTTTCGGACATAAATCCTGCTCCACTTTAGCTTTGTAACCTCTGTCGCAGAACAGATAGAAAGGTTTAGGTTGTGGAACAGGGGTTTGGTATTGTTCCTGTTCTAGTTCAATAATACTGGAGGCAGTGGGGTTTTCCAGGGCTTCGTTCACTTGTAAAATCATCAATTTCTCCATGTTTATAAAGAACTCTGCATGTTCCGGAAGCATATTTAGACAGTACGACACAAACATTTGAAACGATTTCACGACATGACAGACTTTCTTCTGCCAAACTTTGCAGAACTCTTGTCGTTTCTTTTCTTTCTCTTCCGCTAGATAAGTTTCGAAGTCTTTAATCAGTATTGTATCTGTCATAATCTTAACTTTTTTCTTGTGCTTATCTTTAAGCTCTTGTGTTGTTTTAAAGCACTCTTCTCGCTCTTTTAAAGCTACATAAATTCTACAAGCTAGATTTTGACAGTGGATACAGTGTCTTAATTTTTGTAAAGCCATATGTTTATCAACGTTTAGATCATGTATATTATCGGCCATAGCCGTGCGATTAATTTCTAACTTTTGCATGAAGTCAAATTTAAGTCTAGTTTTTTCCTCCATAAACTTTTTGTCGTATTCGTCGTAGAGCAAAGTAGCTTGGTGTTCTAAAGCGGCTGCGTATTTATTTTTCATATCATGAAGTGCTTCTTCTTGAGTATTTTTTATTTCTGCTACGGCTGATTCATGAAATAAAATTTCAATTTTATCTAAGGACTGTCTATATAAATAAACGAAATAATTAAAATCTTTCGTTAACTGTTCTGTATTCTTTTTTTTCGCTGCTGCGACAAGTACACCCCATAGCCGACGAGTAGAGGCTGTGACATAATTACTGCAGTCAACATCAGAATCTAAAAGTGCTTGTTTTATTTCTAAATCCATTGCATTTCGATGCTTCTGGAACAAGGTATGGCTAAAGGTTACGACACCAATATTGTTTAATTTGGAAATTACGTCTTTTCTGACTGGTTTCAATACTGCTCGACCTTCAAGTAATTCGTCTGGCGGTACGAACCAATTGTTTCCTCCACCTTTAAGCTTAGGTTCTAGACCCGCAAGTTCTTTAAGTCTGGGAGTCATAGAGTTGAAGTAAATGGCAGCAAGAGCAGGCGACATATTTTCTCTCATCATTCTTTGAGTCGGCACCTGTTCTCGTCGCAAGAAGCATTTTCTTAAATGGTAGTTCTCGCTTAAATTCAACATTGCGTTTCAACTTAATTCAGTGAGATGTATTTGTATTAAAAAATAAAAACGTTACTAGCGACATGACAGGACTAAAATAACGGTCGTCATGATGTCATCGATGTCATCCAAAGAGTAAATTTTTAAATAGGTTATTGTCATCAATGAAAATCTCAGAAAAATTATTGTTCTGAGATGAAAATCTGCGTGATAGTAAAACAAAGTATGAACATAACTAGACAAATAATCAGTACAACAAAACAAAAAAAAACAAACAAAATAGTAATTTTAAGGTGAGCCGCCGCTACCCGGTGCCGGTCCGATAGTGCGCTGTAAGTCAGCCTCAAAGCGGATGTGGCAAGTTGCGTGTCCGAGTTTGTACCGGGCGAGAATACGGCCTCGTTTTGCCCATACAAACTGCCAACCGAGGCGTCTGCTGCCCTCACGAGCGCTCCGAAACCACTCTCGGTTCACCTTCGTAAGGCGCTCGTTCACGTAAAAGCGCGTCGCAGGGCCCGGCCGGCATGTCGATGTCAGCAGTAGTCATGTCACGACGCACGCGCGCACCCTCCAGCAGCTCGTCACGAAGGCCGCGGCGTGCGAGACGCACGACGAGGAAGCGGGGAGTGTACGTTACCCCAGCAAGAAAGTGTCTCCTAGAGTTATATGAGTAGAACGTATAATTTGTGCCTTATTTGCTGTAAATGTGCCCCCACATAAAAAATGTGTGCCCCCTGTCGTTTTGGAAAAAAACGGAAAAAACGATTCTTGCTGGGGTAACGTTTTTCTAGCAGGAAAATTCTAAACGAATGATCGGAGAGAGAAAAATTATGCGTGGCCATAGAGCTTATTTGTGTGCCAATATGTGCCCCCAAAAATAAAATCTGTGCCCCTTCAGGTTTTCGAGATATTGTATTTCCTGCTGGAGTAACGTTTGGTGAATCGTATATCTCTAAAACCATTGCATGTGCCCCTGTAGAATAAACATACACGAGTAGCTCTTAATGTGTGCCCCTTAGTGCCCCAATTAGATTTAAGAAAATATTTATAGTTTTCAAGTTATCGCGGTTTTATGAAAACCCAAAAAAACATCGCAGCGCTTAAATGAGACAAGGTATAAGTTCGCTGAAAACTGTATTCGGTCCTTCTTGACGCTAATAATAACCATACAAAGTTTCAAAACTGCACATGCATGCGTTTTTGAATAATCTTGCTAAAAGTCAAAACGATGGTGTCATAACTTTGACGGCAAAATACAAGGAACCGGCTCAATCCCACATGTGTAGGTGTAAACCAAAATCTTGTGCCTTTAGTCAAAAATATATGGTGAAAATATTCAGCTTGGAATGTTTCGCATTAAGTAAATATTAACAAAAAACCAAAATATGTAAGCAACGGCTGGCTATCCGACCAAATATGAATGACTACTAAAAAGCGACGGATTCATACATATCGATGACCTTCTTTATTGGACGTATTATACCTAAGCTGTTGTCCGTACAGTCGCGTTCAAAAGTTTTGGGGCTAATTAAACTACTTACGTCTTACAGCCGCGACTTACTGTTAATTTATCTAACCTACGGCTTATCAATAAATATATATATATATAAAGACAAATACGGGCTTTTTATTTATATACAAAAAAGAGCTACCTATTTTTAGTAGTTTTATTTTCATCATTTTCACATTCATTACACATTTCATGAACTATTTTTTTTTTTTAAACATCGGGACCAATCAAATTTTTGGTCAAAGACCTGGCAAATGGCAAATATCTGGATGTATTTTAATGAAATTTAGAATGGAGAAGATAGCTTACCTTGGAATATAGCTCTGAAGTAGCTGAAATCGAGCCATTCAATCCAAGCTATTAAATTCTTTCAATATGGAAATAAATGCTATTTTTGAGTGCGCGGGTCTCTGATTTTATCTTTAAATAAATATTTTTATTGGAGGCTCGTCTTGCAATCTCGTCCGTTCAATCATCTCCCCAACAATAGCACTTAGGCTACTATTTATAATGTACTTAATCATGTGTAAGGTCATAGAAACAGCTAGTAGGATATAATCCAATAACAACTTTATTTTATTACAACACGTGTGAACCGGTTAGTGAGTAAAGTAAAGAAGGTCATCGATATGTATGAATCCGTCGCTTTTTAGTAGTCATTCATATTTGGTCGGATAGCCAGCCGTTGCTTACATATTTTGGTTTTTTGTTAATATTTACTTAATGCGAAACATTCCAAGCTGAATATTTTCACCATATATTTTTGACTAAAGGCACAAGATTTTGGTTTACACCTACACATCTGGGATTGAACCGGTTCCTTGTATTTTGCCGTCAAAGTTATGACACCATCGTTTTGACTTTTAGCAAGATTATTCAAAAACGCATGCATGTGCAGTTTTGAAACTTTGTATGGTTATTATTAGCGTCAAGAAGGACCGAATACAGTTTTCAGCGAACTTATACCTTGTCTCATTTAAGCGCTGCGATGTTTTTTTGGGTTTTCATAAAACCGCGATAACTTGAAAACTATAAATATTTTCTTAAATCTAATTGGGGCACTAAGGGGCACACATTAAGAGCTACTCGTGTATGTTTATTCTACAGGGGCACATGCAATGGTTTTAGAGATATACGATTCATCAAAACGTTACTCCAGCAGGAAATGCAATATCTCGAAAACCTGAAGGGGCACAGATTTTATTTTTGGGGGCACATTTTGGCACACAAATAAGCTCTATGGCCATGCATAATTTTTCTCTCTCCGATCATTCGTTTAGAATTTTCCTGCTAGAAAAACGTTACCCCAGCAAGAATCGTTTTTTCCGTTTTTTTCCAAAACGACAGGGGGCACACATTTTTTATGTGGGGGCACATTTACAGCAAATAAGGCACAAATTATACGTTCTACTCATATAACTCTAGGAGACACTTTCTTGCTGGGGTAACGTACACAAGCGGGGACGGGTCTCCACCGGCGCCGTCGCCTGCATCACGTTGATGCGCCTACCTCCGACACGCTCGGCGCTCACTATGTCGCGCGCTTCGATTTTAACGCCAATCTTTGACGCAACTAACATAGCAGTATGGATTGGGTTTCCACCACTGGTCTTGGGTAGGTATGTTAGAGATCTGGATATGGTTTGCGAGCAGCTCCTGATCTCGGTCGTTTATATCGTTCCGCAGTTGCGATATCAATTCATCCATCTCTGACGATACTCGGGGCTGAGTGTGTTTGCTTTCCAGCACAGCCACTCTCTCCTCCAGATTACCGTTATAATCGGTGAAATGATCTTTAGGTATTAAACGGTAGGTCTTTTGACCGTGGCTATCTTGAAAATTGTTAAAGTAAACATAAGTCTTAAAAAGCTGTTGAATGAAATTCGTTGTCATGAACTAAAATTCACACGAACACCTCGATTTCAGGTGCAAAAACAGTACCTACGGTATCTTTTTTTTCTGCTTTTTACTTATTGGTAATATACATGTAGGTAATATTTTTTAATATTGTCCATACAATAAGTGAAAATTAATTATAAAACACGTCGAGGCTTCACCGCCATTCGATTTTAGTTGTGTCAAAATTATTTTTGTAGAGATTTTTTTTTGCAGAATAGCTCTAAGATTCTCATAGCCAAAAGTAAGGAATTCTAGTGATAGTTGAGTTCGGTGTACAAGAGAATCGGCACCATTATTAATCTTATATTTTTAACCGACTTCCAAAAAGGAGGAGGTTATATGTTCGTAGCGTATGTGTTTTTTTTCTTTTTTGTTTAACCCCGTCGATATTTTCGTCAATTGTGGACGGATTTTGAAAATTATTTTTTTGTTTGAAAGGGTATGCTCTCAAGCTGGTCCCATATAAATTTTATTAACTTTGCTTGAGTACTTTTTGAGTTAGCTTCATTAATACGCATTTTTCCCACTTAGCCTATATGGACGATGTCTTAACATATTCCTGTCACTGTTATTTACATAGCAGGTCGTGATATTCGAACTTGTAGGGGCTAGGTACCACACTAAAAAGTGAAAAATAAAAACTTTTTATTAAAAAAAACCAACCGACTTCCAAAAAAACACTACAAAGTGAAAAATAACTTTAATTTCGGAAGTCGATGGCAAAAAACGAAAATTGAAAACCAAAGACACCAACTTCCGAAATTAAAGTTATTTTTCACTTTGTAGTGTTTTTTTGGAAGTCGGTTGGTTTTTTTTAATAAAAAGTTTTTATAAATAATCCTTTAATTTGACGTAACGAGAAGACGGTGGCTTATTAGTTCCGATTTCAGCCGCGCGTATAAGCGTACGTTCTATCTATAAAGCTACCATTTACTGGGTACCTACGTCTTTCATTGACTTGAATGTGCCCTGGCGGCTGAGAGTATGTCATGCTCACTCTAATGTCTCGCTGATGGTGACGCGTGTTGGGTCATTTAGCTCCCTTCATAATGAGCTGAATGGTGCTAATATATACGGCAGGTTCGCGAACGGGCGCCGGCAGTAGAGACTGGTCATCTCTTAGTTGCCAGGGCTTATTGTAATTTAAAATTGTTTTTTTATCTTTCTGTTACGGACGCTTTTATTGTTTTGCATCGTTGTCAAATTTATAATCTCAACATGAATGATGTAGGTAACCAATATTTTATAACCATATTTTAATTTAAAAGAGTGTCCGTGGAGTTTCTTTCCTGTTCTTCTCCATAGGTAGATACCTACTACGCTTTGGAATGGGCAACTAGCTTCATCTTTCTGACTGACCAACCCTTTGACAATTCAAAAGTGCAAAACCAATTCAAAACCAATTACAGGCACTTTATTATAATATAATAAATGATTTGGGTTTTTTTGAATTTTCATACATGTCTTGTCACGAGCCAAAGTAGGCTCTAGTGATTTAATGAGAAGGACAAACTTTAGTTTCTATAAATATTTATTATAAGTAATTAAGTTATAAGAAGAAGAAAAAACTAGCAATGACGTTAAACAATTACCCTAAGCTTATTGCAAAATAAGTATAGTTAGCTATTAAAAGACAAAAACACATTAAGTTGAAAATGAACCCTACACAAACATGAAGAAAAAAAACAGAATATACGTAATTACTTAAATATACCTATTTATTCGAAATCACAACCGTCCTTCTTAAATATATATTCAAGTTCCGAATTAACCTTGATGAGATTTCTCAAAGAGAGTGCTCTGGCCATTGCGAACGAACCGACTGGTTGTGCCATGAACGAGGGCGACATTGCACCAAAATTATTTTCTTGAAAATCAGTAATATTAATTTTCCTGAATTCATCATCAGAATAACAAGTGCACATCTCCTCAATTATCGGATCATTATATTGAGTACTCATGTCTTTGGTTCTAGGCGGGACTGCCGGGGGTACTGGAAGAGGAGGGACTTCCTTTCTTGCTTTTTTAACCAAGGTTTTAAGCATCTCGATCGAACACATTTCATAGCCTGGTATTTCAGGTGGTCCATACTTCATGTGTCTCATATAGACTGGTAAATGTTCTGTTAAGTGCTTCTTGGCCGTCTTAGCACAACCACACTTTTTGGGCTCAACGTGTGTACAGAAACTGTCCCATTTGGGTTCTCTCTCGTGATTCAATTTCATGCTTCTGTCGATCGATTGCAATTTATGGTGCGATGCCTTGGGAGATCTCATTAACGAAGATGCAACTTTAGCTTTCTCATCGAAGTCTACCGATGGTAGATGCGGAG
Source organism: Eupsilia transversa (assembly GCA_914767815.1). Lineage (NCBI taxonomy): Eukaryota > Metazoa > Arthropoda > Insecta > Lepidoptera > Noctuidae > Eupsilia > Eupsilia transversa. The sequence continues at coordinate 3,896,862 of OU611889.1, forward strand.
GGCATGAACACCAAGGCAACTCGCAGTCCCTACACTTAATAGAAACTTTACTCTCATCTGCTTGTATGTTTGCTATTTCTTGGTGCAGCACTTCAAGTAAAGAACTTTCTAACTTAAATTCTAACAGTCGCTGGGACGATCCATATTTCACCGGCACAAAGTGCTCATAGACAAGATCATCTTTGAAATCAGCGTCGTCTCCACGATTACCATGGATAAACTCGTTAATCTTGTTAGTAAACTGATCGAAATTGTCACAGGCGGCATATAGATATCGCTTATTAATAATCATTACTGGTAATCCTGAAGAACTAGAAGTACCACTATGTTTCGGACATAAATCCTGTTCCACTTTAGCTTTGTAACCTCTATCGCAGAACAGATAAAAAGGTTTAGGTTGTGGAACAGGGGTATGAAATTGTTCCTGTTCTAGTTCAATAATACTGGCTGCAGAGGGGTCTTCCAGGGCTTCGTTCACTTGTAAAAGCATCAATTTCTCCATGTTTATAAAGAACTCTGCATGTTCCGGAAGCATATTTAGACAGTACGACACAAACATTTGAAACGATTTCACGACATGACAGACTTTCTTCTGCCAAACTTTGCAGAACTCTTGTCGTTTCTTTTCTTTCTCTTCCGCTAGATGAATTTCGAAGTCTTTTATCAGTTTTGTATCTGTCATAATCGTAACTTCTTTCTTGTGCTTATCTTTAAGCTCTTGCTCTGTTGTTTTAAAGCACTCTTCTCGCTCTTTTAAAGCTACATAAATTCTACAAGCTAGATTTTGACAATGGAGACATTGCCTTAGTTTTTCTACAGCCATATGTTTATCAACGTTTAGATCATGTATATTATCGGCCATAGCCGTGCGATTAATTTCTAACTTTTGCATGAAGTCAAATTTAAGTCTAGTTTGTTCCTCCATAAGCTTTTTGTCGTATTCGTCGTAGAGCAAAGTCGCTTGGTGTTTTAAAGTGGCTGTGTATTTTTTTTGCATTTCATGTATTGAATTTTCTCTAGAATTTTTAATTTCTGCTACGGCTGATTCATGAAATAAAATTTCAATTTTACCTAAGGACTGTCTATATAAATCACTAAAATATTTAAAACCTTTCATGATCTGTTCTGAATTTTTCTTTGTCGCTGCTGCAACAAGGTCTTCCCATAGCAGACCACAGGTGGTTGTGACATCATTTCTCCAGTTATTGTCACAATCTGAAAGTGCTTGCTCTATTTTTAAATCCAGTTGTTTTCGATGCTTCTGGAATAAAGATTGGCCAATGGTTTCGATACCGATATTGTTTATTTTGGAAAGTACCTTTTTTCTGACTGGTTTCAATACTGCTCGACCTTCAAGTAATTCTTCTGGTGGTACGAACCAACTGTTTCCTCCACCTTTAAGCTTAGGTTCAAGACCCGCAAGTTCTTTAAGTCTGGGAGTCATAAAGTTGAAGTAGATGGTAGCAAGAGCAGGCGACATTTTTTCTTTTATCATGCTGTGAGTCGGCACCTGTTCCCGTAGCAAGAAGCTTTTTCTTAAATGGTAGTTCTCGCTTAAATTCAACATTGTATGCGTTTCAACTTCAACTTAATTCAGTGACACGTATGAAAAAACAAAAACGTTACTTAGCAACATGACATGACTAAAATAGTCCGAGAGTTGTTAGACATTTTTGGGTAGGCATTTGAGGCACGATTAAATCTAGTTCAATACCTAATTCTCCTATTATATTATCTAAGTACAGAACCGCAGACTTGGCTTGAGGGTAACGGGGCTAAATCGTTGTGTTTGGTTTGCTAGAACCGTATATTTTCAAATTACAGTTTTTTTTATTTCAAAAAATATTCTCGATTATTCTGTAATCTCTCTCTTAAACTTAATCTCACTCATATTTTAACATTAAAAAAATAAACAAGCCACTTTATTTAGTCGGGTCTTGGGCTTGCAAAACATTAAGAAAAATGTATTTGAGGCACGCTGAAATTTTAACAGTACTTATATTATTTATGACTAAAAATTAATATTTTTTAACCCAGACCTTTTCGGTGGGACATTCTACCTGCCAGGTGATCGAGAAAGTTACATATGAGTCTGAGTGATCAGTGCTATAGGTAGGTCACAGTGTGAGAGAGAGCGTATGCCGACATACGCTCCCTGCGTCCCAGAACGCTGCGGTGCTATTGGCTCGGGTAAGACCACGTGACTTACAATTCCCAAACTGTTGCTAAAGTTCGTTTCTAGGGTTCCGTAGTCAACAAGGAACCCTTATAGTTTCGACATGTCCGTCTGTCCCCGGCTTAGCGCAGAGACAGTTATTACTAGAAAGCTGTAATTTGGCACGAGTATACATATTAATGACGCCTTGTCGGCGTCGTCGGCTTAAGTGGTAAAATAAAATCAAGAAAAAAATTTTTTTTTAGGATACCTCCCCTACACGTAAAGTTGGGATATTTTTCGTCTGTCCCATGGTGTGGGGTATCTTTGGAAAGGTCGTTCACCATTTTTGGATTGAAGGATCCGAGTGCTAATTTATGTTAGAGTCAAGTGTGCCCCCCCTGCCAGCTAAATGGTAAGTTCTGGATATGTGGAAAAATTCACAGCAGTAGTACTTATATATAACGAAATTAAAAGGAAAACTATCACAGCTAAGTAGGCTCTACAAATTAAGGAGTACCTAATTATCGACCAACTTACATTTGCAGTTGCAAAAACATGTTTTTCAACTACAATGTTAAGTTTGTTTTTGGCATTAATTCATCCCAGCTACCGAACCCTTCATTTTGCGACACGCACTTGGCCGGTTTTTTAAACTCGCAGACTAATTTGACATTTCAAACGATTGGAAAAAACTTATTTGAAAATATATGGGTCGATTTAACCTCGCTACGCTTCACCCAGGTCTACGGTTAAGTATTAAAAAAGTTTTCATCGTGCCTCAAATACCTACCCCAAAGTGTATAAGTGTAACAGCTCTCCTACTATATGTCGTCTTAATGTCATCATTGAAAATGCTCTTCTCTGTCAACGATGAAAATATTCTTAAAGGATAATGGGTAATTTACTATGGACCCCGTACCCAAAAAAAAAAATGACTGTAGCATTATGAACTATGGCTGTGTTTGTTGCCCTCATGGAGTAGTTAAATTCATATTAAGATAGCATATCTAAATTCACTTGGACAAAAAAGATATGTACCTTTAAAGTTAACAGATTTTTCGTAGTAATTAATTAATTTTCCATGACACTAAATGATAAATAAATTAAATCGGTGTCGGTACTATTTATTACTGGAAACGTGGGCCGGGCAAAAACATTGCCCACAGTCGTGTGACAATATGGTAACAGTTAACATTATGGTAATAATCCTACTATGGAAGTTTAATTATTTTAATGAAAGGAAAACATGAAATAAAAGGAAAGTTTTTAATCATTTTTATAAATTATTATAATTAATATACATTAATAATAATTATCAGCATTATTATTATCTTTCATTTCATTTTTTAAACATATACTTTACATTTTTAAATATTTTCATTAAAAAAACATTTAAAAAAATATAAAAAATATAAAAAATTGTGCTCCATCGGCATCGTGGACGGGGTCCAGGCTGCCGGTATTTAGGGCTCTAGAGAGAGGAACCTCCTCACAATGCGTGCTATGTCCAGGAGTACTGCTTTCGTTGCGTTTCGTACTGCAGGTTGTACTGCAAGGCAAGTTGCTGGTGGATAATCCTAGCCACTAGATTGTGTCCGTGCAAGTACTCGCCGTTAGCAAGAGAACAACTGGAAACAATATGGCGGATTGATTCACCGGGACGGTGGCATGCCCGACAGATTAAGAATCGATTATTCCCGATGTCCACCACCTGTTTGGCCACCACTGGGGAACAACGAAAAAACTTTTTTTTTTTTCTCGTTGTCCACCAATGGGGGACGGCGAAATAACTTTTATTTTATTTTTAATTATTCTCGTTGTCCACCACTGGGGGACAGCGTTGTTGCTTCCATTCGCCACCACTGGTGGAGAGCTACACGATTTTTTTAACATTTCCTTTGGCCACCGCTGGGGCACAGTGGCACAACTTATGATCCAATTCCGACTGGCCATCAATTTAAATTATTTTATCTAAAGACCAGTAAAGGATAGCCTAATAAACTTACGGATTTGGTTTTAGCGGATAATGCTGAAATTATTTTCATACAATTCAAATGTTTACGTAATAATAATAATAAAATAATATTTCTTTTCTTGTATAATAAAGTTAATTATTACATTATTTTTATTTATTTCTAATGCGTATTAATATCTTTTGAAAATACAAATGAATATCACTTCACCAAGATATTTACAAAAAGTGTTGCTATGAGTGAAGAAGAGTACATAATTTCAAAAAGAGACCAAAAATATATCTACTCTACTATACTTGCGCAATCGCAGCATTATAACCGGCTGTGAATAAAAAATATTATTTTTAATTACCCACTTCAATAAAAAATTAGTAATCAAAGCTTTAATAAGTAGTAGGATGATATTTTAATATTATTATGCTGTTATAACATTGAATAAAAGTTGATTAAAGAATATAATATGACTTTATTAATTATGTAAGTACCATAAATATTTAGGAATATTTATTATTAGTCTCACCCTTAGCATTACCTGCTAAACAACCAAATCCGGCATAACTTATAGATCAATTATTATAGACTCTGAGGTTTAAAACAATAAAACAAAAACATGGTCCATCTCTCCAGTAAATAATTACTTATGATAAAACATTTAGTTCTATCATATTTAAAAAAAAAAAAATTGTTAAACATTGTTAATTAATCAATATTAATTAGTTATGTATTAATAATTAATTACATATTTATTTGTTAATATCTTTGTCTGATACCTGAAACCAAGGAAGGTACCTTAAACGTTTAGGTTCGAATATCTTTTTTCTCCAAGTGAATTCAGACATGCTGTCTTAGGATAAATTAAACTACTCCACAAGGGCAACAAAGACCAACATAGTTCATAATGCTACAACTAACTTTGAGTCTGGGTACGCTCTTACCCATTCTCCTTTGTCATCATATCCTATGAGATATCCTACCTCAATGTGCCACTGACAAGGATTGAGACCACGGAGAAGAGGTTTTCAGGTTTTTTAAGTTGCCGTCTTGCTCTTGGCAGTGCGTTTGGCCAGGAAATTAGCAGGTCCTCGGATCAACGATGCCCCCGGGGCATGAGACTAATGATTTAAACTCACAAATTAAACTCGAACTTTTTGTGATCGGAGAAGTTAGGAATTAGGAAGGAGAGGACTTTTTCTAGGCTCGACGGGAATACCCCATTCAATATCATCTATATAAAAAGAAAATCTAACCTATCCCGCTTAGCTCGCTCTTGAATCCGGAATTCTCTTAATACTCATTCTTTTATTCATAAGTCGACAAGGGAACTTCTGTATATATTCGCTCGTTCTCGCACATTCCTGTTTATTTTTGCAGCCATTTTATTTTTGTTAAATTACGGAGTGTCAAACCTTATTATTGGCCCGGGATGGCAAATCATAAAATACGCCTCTATTGATTCCGAAACGCCCGCTTCTGAAAACATTTTATTACCCTATCAGGTGAATCTGCTAAAGCAAACAAATACAAATCAAAAATATTTTTTTATTTATACAAAATTATAAATACTTTATTTCGCTTAATTATTAAATTCAGTTCTTCTTACAACTAAGTAACTTCACCAACAGCCATCTGTTGTAACAACGTCATGACGTGACAGACTCTCTCTCTGATCTCGGAGGCGGATCGGTGCGGTAGCAGCTCTCGGATGCGACCGAACACTTGCTCCGAGCCCGGCTCGCCTTTCAGAACTTGTAACATAGTTTTGTCTTCTTCCCTCGTCCAACTACCACTTCTCTCTTTCTTCTCCACTTTTTTCGGTTCTATCCTCATCCTGACTACCGTTTCAATCTTCGGCTGCTTAGCTTTAGAACCCTCGTCTTTTTTCTGTAACGCGTGAGTTTTACTGTCCTTCCTCTCCCTTTTCTGCAAGTTGTCTGTTTTGTTCTCAGGCTCCTTTTTAGACGTCTTACTTTTATTGTTAGTTTGCGACTTTTTGGTTGTTTTAGGGCTCATAAGGTTAACGGCGTCTTTATGTTTGGTGTTGTCGTTGACATCTTTGACAGTTTTGGTGGGAGATTTGAGCTGTTTTTTTGGCTTTTTTCCGCCTATTTTGGAGTTGTTCTTGGCATTTCGTTTGGGGGAGGATCGTTCATCCTCGGAGTCGGCGGGGGAGAGGAGGGTGTGCGTGGGTGCGAGGCGGCGCGCGTGCACCCGGTAGGGCTCCTTGCTGTAGGGGTAGGTGACGCTGGCGCCGCGCAGCAGGCGTCCGTGCTGCACGAACACACGTCCGTGTAGGTACTGCGGAAGAAACGCCACTTTAGCCCAGGTACGCTCGGGCGATTTTTAACGTGACGATTTTTTACGATTTTTTGTTGAGCCGAGCATTGAGAATCCAACAGAGTGCATCCCAGCAAAAAAATACATTGTTGCATTTTCAACTCTCGGCGCTACGCAGAGCCTTGAAAATCCAGTGCGTGATAAAAATATGCCGCGTCAAAAAATCGCCCGTGGGTACGACGAGGGCGTACTCTCAATGTTTGTCCGTTGGCTGTTACATTATTATTCAGGACGATTACATGCTTGGATAATATTTATTTTAGTCATTTCAACTTTTGATTTTTATTGGCTGTAAACTTCTAAGATGCTATAAAAGGGGGAGATTTGTAGAGGAAAATATTTTGCTCTGACTCCAAGTAACAAGGGCAGGCAGCAGAAGAACTTCAAAGCTTGTGTAAAATATTCTTGAGTCTGCTAAACGGACACAGTACAATTTATTTATAGTTTCAGCAAAGGAAATGGAATTTTGAATAGTAATGGAATAAACTGATTTTAACTGAAAATACGGACTCACCACTGTGTCTAAACTCTCTTTGACTTCAAGTTTCCTCTTGTTATCGTTCTCCTCCTCAAACTCCCACACGTCGAAGCCTTTGTCGGTGGTCAGAAAGCTCTCATCTATGATGTCTGTGCCCATCTCGTACGTACTGCAGGGATTAATCGACATTCAGAACCGATATTGTGAAATCAGCTAGTTAGAAATAAGGCAATCCTTTTTCGACATCCAGTTTAATCACTGAACTACTCTCAGAGCAGTATATAAAGATAAGACCTTGTTCAGAGAGGGCAAATCCCGCGAGGATCAGCACACGCGTGTCCATACATGAGACGATGTGCTACAAGGCCAATACATCAGTCCGTTCATTCAGTTCGCGCGAATTACACCCGTATCAACACGTTTTTCGAAATTCGCTGTTTCTGAACAAGGTCTTATTTTTATGTACCGCTCTGAGAGTAGTTCAGTGATTAAGGTTATAAAAAAATCTGAGCGGAATTTTCTGAGCGTAATTCTGCTCCTTATAGCAAGCAAGTTAACATTTTCCGCGACTATACCTATGCGGAAAAAACGCACCGCTTTTGCATTGCCACAATCAGCGGATTTTTTTGATTTGTCAATGGCAAACACAATGAACCCTTTTCCTTACCTGTCAGGCGGTCTCTCATCAGGGAACAGCGATTTGAACATGGTAGCCAGACGCGCGTTGGAGCGGAGGTGCGGCAAGACGCGTGTCCGCATCTCATCGCTGCTGCCGCTGTTAATTCCGCTTGTTATCGCGCGTAGCACCTTGCGTAGGACTGTCGGTTTTCGAGATAGCGTGTTCTGCGAATAAATGGAGGATTTTAATACTAAATGTGTAACTTTTCGGAGGACCACTAACGCGTTTTTCGCAAGCAATGTTTTAGATTTCAATTTTATTTCATTAATATAAATGAGTGAATTTTGCTAATTTGGTAATGCATTAAAATAATTTGGCTCCCAAACAAACGGCAAACTGGCCAAATGAACTATTGTCATTAACATGACCCACTTTATACAATCATAGACAATTTGCCAAATTAAAAAGTAGGACAAAATACTACTACTGAATGGTAGTTTTTATTAAGTAACAAAATATCAAATCAAATTATGCTGTGATTGTAATTTAAAATATATTATGTAGAGAATGGTAGATCAATTTTGATACAGATTACTAACAATTTCCCTAGATGAAACAGTTATATTTAGGTTTAATATGAATGTTTTAACAATAGGAAAAATGAAATACAACATGACTATAATAGAGTAAAACCTACCACAAAACATACAGAATTCAAGTCAATACTTACACAGAAATTCAATACCAACATTCACTATTCGCATAGCATGAGTATATTACATTACTTTACTTACTTGCAACAGTTCTATGAAACCAGTCATTTGCACTAACATGAAGTGGTCCATGAACCGTCCGATCTCAGCCGCTTGTCCCGGCTTCAGGAACAAGAGAAATTCCTCCACAATATCCTTGTGTTCTTCTCCGAATACCTTCTCTATTTTCTTATATAAATCAACAGGTGTTTCTTTTGTAGGATCAAATGACTTCAATATACTTTGGAACTGGACAAACTTATTGGTAGGCACCGATGTGTTGGAAGAAAATCTTGATTGTACTTTTGTATAGTAAGATCTAACTAAAGCTGCAAGAGAATAATATTTCCTATAAAATAGTATGTTAGAGAACAGAAAAATAATGAAACCCATGATGTCCAAGAATATGGCATTCTTGGACATCATGGGTTTCATTATTTTTCTGTTCTCTAACATACTATTTTGTCACCATAATTTAAAATTATGTTTTAGTGTTTCTACCAAATACTCAAGTTACAGGAATATATACCAAGTCCTTATGTAATTTCGTACATAATATTATAATAAAGCATGTGGCATTATTTTGATAATATCTTCTCTTTAAAAAAACAATGATGAGTTGGAACTGTCATCGAGAATCTTGATAATACCATGAAAGTAGATAGAGCCCAATTTATTAGTAATTATTCAAGATTAGATCTTTTTAACTAAATTCTCTGATGGCATACTGAATTGACTTATCTATAATTAGTTTTCTGACCTAATTTATCTCTCAAAATATCACAAAAAGAATATTTTAGATTACATAAGAGGAAATGCTGCTAAATGGACTGTCATCTACTGTAGTGTTTACCTGTCTCTAAAACATTGTCATCTATTTTAGGCGGGTCAACTTTTTTCCTAGCACTTGGTTTGGTCTTGGCTTCCTTCTGTGCTACTTTCGTAACCTCCTGCGCAACCTTCTGTAGTGGCGGCTGAAACAACAACATCATAAGGTCATGTAAATAGATCATCATCCTATAAACATGGCGACACAGTTTTATGTATCCTTTCGTGCAGATATTACATTTCATAATTATGATAATCCTGCGGACGAATCACAAGAGTATTGCAAGCAGACTTTCTAAAAACTATTCAACATATTTATTTTGAAGTACAACTTGCGAGATCTGACGTGAATTACATAAAATCATCATCTACGTTCTTTGACTCACCTTTGGATTGATAACAGGTTTTGGAAAAGAATTTGGGTTGAAGAAGCTTGTGCTTGGTTCAATTTTGTTCCCGAAAGCATCCTGACTCTCCCTCGAAAACAGGATGGGCATAGAAGGCAGCATCTGGAAGATGTACGATCTATTCGTGCAACGAAATCTCAACAGCACTGCACCACGGCTACGCAGATCCTTTACATGATAATAACGCACAAACTAAACACGATAAAAACACGATATAACTTCACTATAAACAAAAAGAATTCTAAGAATGATCTGATGTATAGTACATTATTGTTTTGAATTTATCCAAACAACACAAGCCATCGAAAGAATGGAAACATTTTTGACAGATCGAGGACGCGAAATCGGGCGGGCGGAGCGCGCGCACGTTTCATTTTAAGAAATTCTGAACAAACTTTATAAATATATTTTAGCCTATTTTAGTGCCAAAAATCAATAGAAATAAATCTTTAATCGTTTTTAGAGTGTATTTTATAATTTATAACAAAAATAAGGTTATGAATATCTAAAGGAAAACATATATCTGAGCGAAGAAAGTTTTATGAGGCAGTGAATCAAGTAGGTACTTGGTTTGATTGTTTCTGAAGTTTCGCTCTTCTCTTTGCAGTTTGCAATACTTTGGCAGCAAACTTTTCTGTTCCCATTACAGTACAATATTGATTTCGAAAGAAGTTTTTACTACTCAAATAATTTATAACTAGGTACCAACCTACTTACTTACTAGGTATGTTTTTAATAAATACGAAAATCTAAGTGCCTAATACGGACCTACAAACTACGAATAAATTCATAAACTTATTTCATGCATGATGCCTGTTCTAAAATTCGCCAAGAAAATGTGTAAGTACTTAGAGATTTAATGTATAGGGATAAATAGTTAGTTAATTACATACTGTAGGTACCTAAGTATAGCTTTATTTTTATTAGGTACATAAAGTTAGATAAAAACCATTTTTACTGCCGCTGCACCTAATCATACCTATCAGTAATCGGGAAAAACAGTGCTTTCTCGGTTCAGCAACATCAGATGGGTGAAGAAAGGTGATCTTTCTTCCGTAGGTCACAGACATCCTACCCTGACGGAAGGTCAAACACGGCAACAAGTGTTAATGTAATAACTGGTTAAGTGGCGTGTTTCAGAAGTCTAAACACATAATATGAACGAGCGCACATTGGAAAGTTAGGTAAATCGCTAACTACCTACTTATACCTACCACTTATTCCAAATCACTTTTGTAAGTTAATGAAATGAAATGATTTTATTTCTGCAAGTAAATTGGTTTTTACAATTACTTTTGCACGTCAATAATATCATAAAAACTAAATGTGATCAGCGTTTCCTATCTGACTAAGTGCTAATTTCACTAATGCACCTGAAGGTGCTGCTATACAACTAGATGTGCTGATCGCGTTCAGTTTCATTGGTGAAATTCGCAGTAAGTACCTACTCTGAGAAGAAAGGCCGAAACAAACTCAGAGGTCACGGTCTCTTTAGAATCTTGGTCATTTAATGGATAATCTTGGTAAGATCATGTAAGTAATGGAGTACTAGGGGCCTAATTCAAAATATGCGGTATTATTTGTATGATGGTAAGTAGACGGTAGGTTAGTACCTACTTAGTAGAGCACAGCGTGCATTCAGTGTTGTCTTTAGTCTTTTGTAGGTAGTGTTAAATTTATTTTTAACCGACTTCCAAAAAGGAGGAGGTTCTATGTTCGTAGCGTATGAATGTTTTTTTTTTTAATGTCAAATTTTCGAGCGATTTTGAAAATTATTTTTTTGTTTGAAAGGGTATGCTCTCGAGGTGGTCCCATATGAATTGTATTAACCTTTCTTGGGTACTTTTTGAGTTAGCTTCAATAATACGTATTTTTCCCACTTAGTCTATTTAAATGATGTTTTAGCATATTCCTGTCACTGTTATTTAGGTACATAGCAGGTCGTGATATTCGAATTCGTGGGGGCTAGGTGGTACCACAACTAAAAAGTGAAAAATAAAAACTTTTTACAAAAAAAAACCAACTGACTTCCAAAACACTACAAAGTGAAACATAACTTTAATTTCGGAAAACGAAAATTCAAAACCAACGAAGAAAAATAAAATTAATATAAAAATAAAAAAAATATTAATTTCAGTGCTGGAACCACTGAATTTTTTATTTTTCTCCGATCATTTTTAGATCCACCTAGAAATTAATCTTAATCACTTGTTCACGTTCCCACGATAGTAGTCAAATATTAAAGAAAATAGCTGACTTAATGATAGCTACCTTGGGCAACTTACAAAACACCTACAGCAGCAAACTTGGTCGTTTGGTAGTTAGATACCTACCTAGGTACTAATGAATGATACCTTAGGAATAATCTGACAACAAAATGGAACTGTACTTACCCATTTCTTTTAGCAGAAATCTTGATGCCATGCCTAAAGCCTCCAGCGCCATAATTGCGTAATTCGAGATCAATCACAAAATTCACATATGGAAAAAAAATCTGCTCAACAACGTAAATAACGCAATGAATGTTGTTGAATTGTCAAAATGAAACAGATTAGTCTTAATCGTATAAAATACAATAGACGTAGATATATTTAGTACCTAACCTATTCCGCTAAACTATTCTTATAGAGTCTTAAAAACCCTGTAAGGAATCGACACGTGTTTCACCTCTCAACGAGACATCCTCAGGATGCCGATTGACTTGTCGCGAACCCGAACATGACGTGTTAGAGACTACTCATATTTATTCAGCTCTATTCAGCGTTTGCCCATAGAAAACGCGCGAAACGCGTACGCGTCATGGCGGTAAGGGAAATGATGGCGCATGATCCCTTACCGCCCTGAAACGACCTAAAACTTGTCTTCATAATGTTTTTTTAAAATTACTTAAATATTTCATGATACAAGTAGTGCAAAGTCCTAATTCCTATGCAGTATCGCCAGCTTAAATTATGTTTTCGTCAACTGTTTTCAACTTAAGTACCTCAACTTTGTGACCTTACTTAGTCTAAAATAGTTACTTAACTCCCATCGTTATTACCTGATTCCCCTACAAGAAGACATCTTATCGACTTACATCATTGTGAAAACTTACATTAGTTAGTAACTCAATAAGCTTACCTAATTAGGTACTTACCACGAAAGTATTACGGTAAACGTTGCGTGGATTTTATCAGCGTTTATTAACGTTTCGACAACGCATCGCAAACTCGTAGTAACGTATCTCCGACCTTCAAAACTGAATCGGTGTGTCAGCAGCCTTTCATTTTCCAAGTAAATAGGTAGGTAGGTAAGTACCTCATTGTTGCTGATACTACAGTCAATAGTTGTTGTGTTATCCGTCGTCAGGTAACGCCATCGATTTTTATTATTCTTTGGCTGAACACAGTAGCATCCACAGCTCGGAAAAAATCGCCCGGAAAATCGGTTCCGGAAAGTGGAATTCGTTTTTCAAACAAAATTATGGTTTTTATGAGTTGATAACTAGTGATTGCAAGACTTTTTTTGTTGAACCATGGCTGCGATTCTGCCTACCGGATTGAGAAATGGGGTAAGGTTTTATAAGCTCTATTTTTTTTGTATAGGTTCTTTGTGCATTGTCTGATTTGGAACAAAGATCGGTAGAGCTAACTCACTAAAACAAAAGCATGGGTTTATCCAGATATGCGAACCATTACCAGGGCAGTGTTTGCGAAAACTATTACTTATGTACATACCTATTTATTAACTGAAACTTAGGTAGTTGGTAAAAATTAGATAGGTTTATAAATTATACTTAATTTAAGTATAATAATTAATTACAGTAATTAACTACGTACCTAACAAGCCTTGCATCAAGGATGCACAAAAACGAGCGGCTTCCTGTTCATAGTCTTCGGTCATCGACATGGTTAGGTACCTACCTACTTTGTATTTCATGTGGTTCTCATACCTTTGAATAACACAAACAGGACTGAAAATAATTCATTGAACTTTGTTAAGGTCATAATTTAGGATCCTCCTATAGAGAAACCTGCTACCTACACCTGAAGGTACCGCAAAAGCAAACTTAGGTGTTATCCAATAAACATAGTACCATTATTCACGCCTGCCTGCCCCATAAGACCTACGCCAAATATATTTTGTTACTCGGATAGCTCTTGAACTAAAAGGTGCCTTAAACATCATTATGAATGCAAAAAAATGCAAATTAGAACAGTAGGTACCCCAAGTGTCAAGTGAGTAAACGTAACTATCGCGTTTGCGTTAAGATTTTTATTCTCACCCCTATATTCTTAGCATTATGATCTATCACTCTAAATTTTTAACGCAAACGAAATAGATCAACATAAATAGATAATGAGTCGCCAGTACCTGTTATTAGGTATTGATTGACAAACTTTGAAAGGACAACTCCAAGAATTCGACATACGGGAAACTTTTGACGAGTAATAATATTTTATAATCGATTTCACAGAATTTTCCGATCAATTGCAACGGCTGACGGCCGATATCCTTTGGCAATGGCAAATACAATTACTTAATATCTCTTAAAGTGCGTTTCTAAGGAGTCTTAACCTCACGTCAATGAACAAATACTCCTCTTCTGGCCTTGTGAGAAGGAAATAACAAATAATCTACGGTTTCTTATAATCGTTGCATTCTACAGTATCCATTCGCACGCGATCTCAGCAACACTTCAAAATTGATCGCTTTGTGTTGAGTTATTTTTTGATTAATAAAATGGAGGAGGGAACCAAGGAGAATGGTGGCAGTGATCAGTGTGAGGATCACTCAAATGGTGAAGAGATTGTGACTAAGGAGCAGGATGCCCCGACTGATATCGTGTGCGATGATGTAAATATTGAAATCTTCTTTTGAAAGTGTTCATTATAATTAACTATTCGCAAAAGTTAGCTTTTATAATTAAATGCAGCCATCGATTAAACGGTTAATAAAACAATGGACATTATAAATAGGTATCTAACTGTTTTACAAATAGCATTTCACACGAATTTACCCGTTTTCGCGGTGGTCATCGCTGTTAATTAATTTACATAATATACATAAATTACGATTTCTACGGTTTGTTTTAATAACAAAGAGTTAGATTATTACAATTGGGGACAATAATTGAATTTCTCCACTACATCGACCCTAATATCTACTGGGTCGACTTAATGATCCCAATTTCTCTTCATGTTAAAGAAGTCATGGCATGCTATTACCGCAGCATGCCGTAGCATGTCGGCTACGCCAACCAGGGCAACCGGGGCTACAACCCCGGGGCTACCACAATAGAGACTTCGAAAAATAAAACATTCAAATTCCGACTAGTAAACAGTAGTAACAACTTTTCCCTTAATTTTTTCCCCCGTTTTACCTTTACCTTTGTACAGTATTACATTACGTTTGAATTTTTTAATTTAAATTTTCAATTTTAAATTGAACTACTAGGATTTTTGATCAAAAGTTGGAAATTTCAGTCATAATTTACCGAACGTAAATTTTTCACTTTAGACCAACATTTTCATAACTTTCGTCACAGCTACGACGCTGATTATTTTATGCATAAAAGTAGTACTCATGAAGATTCAGTTGCATAAAAAAAATCTCGTAAAAGTCTTTTTAAATTGGTCAAATCCAAAAATTCTCAAAAATTCAGAAAATAAATCATAACTCGAAAACTATCAAAAATCGCGGAACATAGGTGATTCGGATACCTCACG
This sequence comes from Eupsilia transversa, assembly GCA_914767815.1. Taxonomy (NCBI): domain Eukaryota; kingdom Metazoa; phylum Arthropoda; class Insecta; order Lepidoptera; family Noctuidae; genus Eupsilia; species Eupsilia transversa. The sequence continues at coordinate 3,912,119 of OU611889.1, forward strand.
ATACGAGGGAACTAAATTTTCTTTTTGGACGTCAACCGTCCGGCCACCCTGTATAAGTTTGTTAAATACTAAAAGAATGTACCTACTTGGTTTCACAATAGGTAAATTATTTATTGAAAACTCGACTGAAAAAAATTCTTCATTTAAAAAAAAAAATATGTGGCCAGGGGGCGTCCACTCCTTTGTTGCCCCGAGGGCACCAGACCTTAAATCCGGCTCTGACGCCAACCTCCACTAGATTGGGAATAAGTACAAGAGGATGATGATAATTACCTTCAGCATTTCAATACCTTACTTCAATGTACTCTCCTCAGATCAAAGGCCTGGACGCGAACCGGTATGCGACGAAGAAGACGGTGGCGCAGGGCATGCTCGACATCGCCCTGCTGACGTCCAACGCATCGCAGCTGAAGTATGTCCTGCAAGTGGGGCCCAAGCACGAGTTCTACACGCTGCTGGTGGTGCTCATCTCCATATCTATCGTTCTTCAGGTGAGAAACGATAATATTTAGGCCAGCTTGCACCACAAATCACTAAATACTTTTTCAGTATTTTTTTTATTTAGTGTCTTATGCGTCCAGCTCTTCTTTCTTATATCTATGGTCTTGACCGCGCCTGATGGAAAGCGAGGGATGATCTTCAATCGTTAGATGACAGAGTAGAATGACGTTTTGATTATTAAGTGCTAATTTCACCAACGCAACTGAACGCGATCAGCACATAAACCAAGTTTATGAGCCGTCAGTGTCGTTATTTTCTATGGAATATTGACACTGACAGCTCTTGAACTCCTTTTAGATGTGCTGATTGCGTTCAGTTGCATTGGTGAAATTCGCCCATAGTGGTTTGTGGTGCAAGTCGGCCTTAGTTTTGATTTTGAATTTAACAGTTAAAGGAAAGCGGTTTAGTGTAACGTGAACTACCGCTACTTCATAAAGCTTGCGATCTGGATTGAGTGTGTTTCAACACAATGAGCGCTTCCTCGCAATCTGTGTATACCCGTTGTTGATAGAAAATGAGTAATGGCATTTACATTAGATTAGATAAATAGCAGTTCCAATATTATCCTGTTCCTGAAACTCCTCAAGCAACATCCAGGCTCTTAGGTGGCGATGGGTTTTGTGCTCCTGTCCCTGAACCTGTGGTGAGACTGCTGGTTCCACCGGCCGCGCCACCGGACCTCGGCCCTGAACATCAATTATGGGACCACCGGTACAGCTTTCATCGTCACCGTGCTTAACGTCCTCGTGTCTGCCTTCGACTCTTCGCTTGCTAGATATCAAGACCTAGATTAAGATTTGACATTGTAGTGAACACCGCGACCGCGACGCCATTTTTAAGATTATGGGGATTAAGGCACACTTGCACCATCACTCTCACTAAATGCATTTAAAACGCTAAACGTATATAATGTCTTTCTATTGCTTTCAATCGTTTGAAGATGACAGAGACCGACTGATGTTTTAAATACGTTTAGTGATTTCTGGTGCAAGTAAGCCTTAGTGCTAATTTCACCAACGCAACTGAACGCGATCAGCACATATACCAAGTTTAAGAGCTATCAGGGTCGTTATTTTCTATGGAATATTGACACTGACAGCTCTTGAACTCATTTTAGATGTGCAGGGGCCTTATTATGAAGTATTAATGCCATCATTATTCCACTGCGAAAAAAGGATGGTGCTATCGGCCTTGTATAGCTCCGTCTCTCTATCACACTGGAAAAATGGTGACATTAATACGTCATAATACGGCCTCTGATCGCGTTCAGTTGCATTGGTGAAATTCGCCCTTAGAGTTCGGTTTGAATACTCAAAAGACATGTTCCTTGTGTTCCGTCACCGTCGCAGTCGCAAATCCAGCCATGGAGGCTGGATTTGCAACTGCGAACTTCACTTTGCTATTTTGAGCTCAAACCGTGGGCAGAATGTTGAAGTCCATAGGTGTCCTTGGACCCGTTTGAGGAGCTAATTAGAATAGTTTTCACATTCATTACCAGCCAAATTCCCCGACTCTAACCCGCATAGTTAATTTGGTTCAGTAGTTCATTCGACTGTTGGTTCATCTAGATGACCCAGTTTCGAAAAAAAATTAACCATTTGTGTAGACCAACATATAAGAATAAACAATGCTTATCAAACTTTATACGAACAAGGTTTTGGAACGGAAACAGCTCCGAGTTACCTCCAGCTCATGTTTACCTAATAGACGTAGTTATGGTAGGTTGAATAATAAATTTGGTCGGTTTTACTTTATGATAGGCCCAAAATTATTCATTAGTAACTTGGACAAGGCTGGAGGCGTTCTATTATTCAGGTTCAACAACCAACCTATTGTAACAACTTGTTCATTGAGACTGAAATGATTTGATGTTTTCTTTTTTTTAAACAATGAAATAAACTTAGAATTTTTGTTTTAGCTTCTCGTTGGATTGCTATTCGTGGTAATCGGTGGCTTGGACCTGAACGATCATGAGGATCAACCGTCGGCAATGATACTCAATGATATCATTGTAATATTCATATTCGTCATTTCCGTAATCAATATCGTCAATTCCGCTTTCGGCTTAGAGTATTCAAATAACCCCTTAGTATTAGAACGGCTAAATTACGTTAATAATCAATATTTAAGAAAGGTTAACTTGACTGCAGTCTAAATCAGAGGTAGTACACTACAATACCTACAACCAGCGACGGAATAAGACCAAAGGTGTGAGATGTGGGTTAGTGGGTGTGGGTGGACTAGTTAGCAATGCCGCAGAAAAAAATGAAAAAAATCTGTATATTCATCTCTAGCTTCTGCCCAAGACTTCGTCCGCGTGAAATTCTGGCCCCCAACCCACCGCGTCGCATCCCATAGCCGCCCGCGCTATTACTTTACTTTTACTTACTTTACTTTATTATCCTAAGGTTGGCAGCGTGTTCAAGAATTGGGCTATCCAATTAAAAAGATTTTTTCAAATCCGATTGGGAGTTCCGGAGATTACCCCTAAATACAAACTTACAAACAAACAAAAAAATTTACCTCTTTATAATATTTTATTTAAAAGTGTACATAAAATGGCCAAAAAAGTAGGTACCTACCGTAAATAAATTATTCAGCGTTGCGGAAAATATGCGTTAGTAATTAGGAAGTAAAACTAAATAGTTAAATTAAAAATTAAACTGCATAGTTAACCGAAATTGAGCCATTTCCTTATAAAAAAAGATACCTAGGTTTAGGCGTAAGTATATTTAGCTGACAAGCCATTTCTAGGTTGCATTATAAAAGAAAATTACGACATAAAAGGCTGATGACCTACATGTGCCAAATAAAGATGACATGTGTTGGCCAGTGTAGGTAATATTTCAGTACCTAGCTATACTTTAGCACTTACGTATACCTACACAATAACAACAACAACAAACAACACCAACAACATTTATCAATAATACATAAGTAGTAGGTAGTACTTACTTAGTATTTAGATACTTACTTCAAATTTTTCCATCCTTTTGCTTTAGCACACCTATGTAGGTACTTTGCGAAAACAATTGCAGCCGCCAGAGGAATCGAAAAATATATCCTATCCATCTTTAGAAAGGTATTATACAGGATAGGTAGTTCCACACATAAGCTGCTAAATATTTTATCAAATGCTAACAGCTATCTTTGCTTACGCAGGCAAGCGCGGGAGTCCTGGCCCTAATAATTTCCTCTTTGGACGGTGAAGCCAGCCCCAGACATAAGAAGATCGCTGATTGGCTGTACCACACGTCAGTCGGTATGATGACCGGGGTAGTATTCTGTGACGTCATCAAAATGACCTTTGGCCTTGACCCCGCGCTTTCCCTGCAAGACTATCTTGGGAATAAGACTTCGAGTTTGTATGACACGTTCTTTAGGGTTGGTAATGATACTCATTAATAGGGTCACCGGTAATGTATCCACCTCAGCTAGGTTCGATTCAAACTTTAATAAATTGCGGCTCGGAAGTTAGCTACTTGCTGCGCAGTCCCTCATCAGTCACCTCACCCCGCTGACACATGAAATTGTTACTGCGCAGCGACTTGCATCATGTTCTGAGCCGCCATTAAGTTTGAATCGAACTTAGTCTACTTAAGATCAGTCAAATGCCATACGAACTTGAATTAGATTTTAGGATAAGCTATTAAAGGTCAATTTATTACTAAAGATAGAAAATTGTAACCATGTTAGTAATTATAGAATAACATGTAAGTACGTAGGTACATCCTTTTGCTTTAGCCATCTTGTTCACGCAGTGCAAATCTATACTATCTAGATACCTACCTATATCATAAGCACCGATAATTATTATGTAGTATATGTAGGTACCATACCAACCCGATCCAGAAGGAGTCAAATCAAGTTATTTTTTTTTGGTAACCAAATATTAAATGTATAAAAAGGTCTCTTAGTTCACCTTGGTCAAAGATCTGAGGACAATTTGTTTATATTTTATTTTAGAATTGATCACATCACCATTTTTTCGTTTTGAGAACATAATATTGTTTTTACCGCAGGAAACATATTGTTTCCTGCGGCGCAATTTTTTGAGCATTTTATTATTTTTATCATTATGTTTTCGAATGTTCTCTGGTTTATAATATATATTTTTGTGTTTTTATCATCAATCATGATCGATGGTTCTTATAATTATAGGTACCTACCTACTTATTTTATTTATTTTCTTCTAGATATTCTAGATTCATCCGTAGCTGAAATCAGCAAGAATCGTTTTTAGCCACTTAATACCTCAATGTTTTTAACGTGACGTGCGTGACACTTTTTTTTTTGCGTTTTTCTGTTTTATGTTTAAGAATGTGTTTTGTCTGCTTTTTTATGTTCGTTTCTTGTTTTTCATCCATAGGTGATATCAGCAGTAGTGGCAGTAGTCCTCAGCTTTATTTTCAACATAAACCATCAGCCGGACCATCGGAAAGCCGAAATATTAAACAACATAAGTTTGATCTTCAAAGTTTTCAGTATTACCGTTAACATTATCATCAGCATATTTTATTCAATGCAAATAGATATGGATGCACGCTTACTTACACAGTAAACACGATTTTCTTACCACATATGCTTTGGTTTCCTAGGAAAGCGGTTCCGTCATTTCTAACGGTCGAAAAGAAAATCTGTGATTTTCACCAGTACCTAAGGTGACATTAAGTTGTCAAAAAAGGCTTTGTAAAAATATCTCCGTGAACCTACAGGTGAAGTGATCTTGAAGGTACCTACGTGTCATTCCACCTGATGCAAGGGATTCACACTATTGACAGCATACTTCACTTTAGATTTCACGGTGAGATTTTTAAGAAAACGGCTGTCCAAAACGTTTTCTTGTGACCGTTCACCGCTTTCAAAAGAAAACATAGTTTTATTCTATTAAAAGTTATATAAGTAGGTAGGACTTGCACCAAAAATCGTAAAGGCAAAACCCAAATTGCAAAGGTATTGAAAACATTAATTTCAGTCTCTTCTTCAAACTCGATAGTAACAACCGGTCTATTTTGTTACAATCTCACCGTGAAAACTTGAGTGTAGTGAGCGTGAAGTGAGCTGCCAATTGTGTCAATTCCAAGCATCGGGTGGACTGACAGCTCACTTCACCTAAGTTTTCACGGTGAGATGGTTACAAAATAGCACTGCAGCGATGTTTAAATTCGTTCAGTGATAGGTATTTTATTAGGTATTTTTGTGACTTGTGATGCAAGCGCTGTGTGCAAGTGAGGCTTATTATGTTTACATTGAACCATTGCCTGAGTGTTAAATTAAACCACCATCTTTGATTTTGTGACAATAAAGTATCATCCACTGTCAAAGCCTGACAAAGTAGTTCGTATAAGTTTCAACCTCTTTCGTAAAGGATCGCATATCCTGTGAGTTTATGCTTCACAATTTATTGGTTTTATTTAGTTCTGAGAATCTGTGTGTGGTCGCTTCACCGCTTATAATAAGAGATAAAGATCTTTCTTTCTTTATTATGAGATAATGTTAATACCTAAACAATTCATGCCAGTCCGGCCGTCCGTCGTCAAGAGAAAACGTTCTTGACACCTGTCAGTTTCATACAAATAGTATTTTACGAAATTGATCTAAAGTTACCTACTAGAAATTGTCAGGAACGCATTCTCTCTAAGGCCGAACTGTAAGTTTAAAAAAAAAGAATCTCAATATTTTTATGTGGCTTACTATTTCTTAATTATTGCTATTGTTTTTTACTCGAACACCTTTATTTTTACATCATAAAATGCTCTCATTAAAATAGGTGCATATGTACCTGCATGTGTAGGTAGGTATAGATTGATATTAGAAAATAAGATTTTTTTTAGCAATATTAATTCAAGTTTTTAATTCTATAATGTTAGGTACTGTAGTATAAAGTACCTATAAAAGTACTAATTGAAGCACTGTGTAAGTACCGTACCTAAGTATTAGGAAAGAGGTGAACTTGTTGTAGATATGTAGGTAGGTATATTATTATGTAAATTTTTTCTCAATTTCTAATAAAGACATACCAAAAAAATACTTGCCTGTTTTTTCTCCTTTTTAATTTATTAAGCTTCATAGTCAGCCCCTCGATAATGTTCCCACTCCTAGGACACTGGCTTCCTCTCGGTGAGAGCGAGAGTGGGCCATTATTCACCACGCAGGTCCAGTGCGGGTTGGTAAATGTCACATATCTTCCAAATTTCGGTTCTAGGACATGCCCAGGCGCGGATCCAGCCCTCAAAAAAGGTTGTGGTCACAGCTGCCAGAAAATCCGCCAAGTGCGAGCCGGAGTACGAACTCGCTCATGATCATTAAAAGACGAACTAAGGAAAAGGGAAGCCTTCGCCACTGGTAAAAAGCAGCTTTACTGGAAAACTAAATAAAATATTATTATTTACTGGTTTACAAACACAAAATGTTTGTTTTTTGTTGAATACTGGAGACGTACGACAGATTATTCCCTAATCGGAGTTGAAGCCCAACTCGCGGATGATTTTCCTTACACATACACACCAACATAATTTAACACAGCAAATGCCTGTAGGTAATGAAAATAAACTTATTTCTCTTGGGAGCATGTCCTGTGAACGAATTACTCCCATAAAAGTCTTCAGGTAAAGTTATAGTCTCGACGAAATACCGGGTTTCGATGTTTTTTCTTTGGTTATCTTTCTCCCGCAGTTTTCGCCATATAGCATCTTTCGGAAATGCATGGTCACCGTGTATTTTCAGTGAAAAGGTGCGCAACGGAGCATATTAATTAAACGTTGCAGTCGCTTGTTTACAAACAATTTACAGTTAACTAACTGTCAAATTATTGGACTAGTGATAGTAGCGACATCTGAAGTGAGCAGGTGGCAGATTTTATCCCCAACGAAATGGAATAAGGTGAAATGAAGAATTAAGTCACTGATGTGTATCTAGCATTATACGGTCTGCAGCAGAGACTAAAGAGAGAAACCATTGAGAGCAAAGTGAAGTGGCTAAGCCACTGTTCAAGGTTCAAGGAGATCAAGCAAAAAATAGACTAATCTCGAGTGATCGAGAGAGTTCAAGTGTCAAAACTTTATTTTTTGAGATAGGAAAACTAGGTAAATAAGTATTTCATTGGTGTAGTGCTATAATAGTGTATAACAATAAGGACGCGAAATACCCTACTCCGTGAAGATACCATAATATTATTATTTTAATGTCCAGCGGTAAGATAGTTGTGTACGGAGGGCGAGGTGCCCTCGGAACAGCATGCGTCAACCACTTCAAGTCAGCGAATTGGTGGGTCGCAAATGTTGACTGTAACCCTAATGAAACAGCTGATTTCAATGTCACAGTGCTTAAAGACGCTTCATGGGTACAGCAAGAGAAACATGTTGTGTACTCACTTGGCACAACTCTGCAGGGTGAACAATTGGACGCTGTTATTTGTGTAGCCGACGATTGGGCTGGCGGAAATGCCGCAAAAGACCTCAGCAAACAGGCGGATCTAATGTGGCGCCAGTCTGTGTGTAGTTCCACTATCGCAGCCACTATTGCTTCCAAATACATGTCTACTGGAGGACTCCTAGCTTTAACTGGTGCCAAAAGTGCTTTAAAAAGTACACCTCGCATGATTGGTTATGGTATGGCCAAAGCAGCAGTACACCAACTCACACAGTCCCTTGGTGCGAGCAATTCTGGTCTGCCAAAGAACTCGCTAGCTGTTGCCATTCTTCCTGTGACATTGGATACAGAGATGAACCGTAAATGGATGCCTGAAGCTGACTTTGGCACTTGGACACCGCTGACCTTTGTAGCCCAGTTATTCGAAAAGTGGACCGATGCCGCGTCTGACGATCGTCCACCAAGCGGTAGCCTAGTTCAGCTCATCACAAGCGACAATGTCACGAAAGTGATTGTACCTGCTCCAGTGCGTTTATTTGAACCTGAAAGCGACTAACGCTCGGCACCCTGCAGTTGACATTATTATTAAATGAAAAATTGTGTGTTCAGAGTTTTATCCTTGACTAGCAACCCGCCACGGCTACGCACGGGTAGGACACCAATGTCTACATTGTTTTTCCTGTGTTGGTTTCGTATTAGCCGTCGAGCTTGATGTTCATCCTGCTTGGAGTATTTTACATCGCCATATTTCACCCAATTTACACAAAGCTCTAATAAGTAGACACCTAAACCTTCCTCAAGAATCACTCCGTCCATTGGTGAAAACTGTATGGAACATCCTTTCGATAGGTAGTTGAGTTTTTCGTTTTCAGACAGACGGACAGAAGCAGTAGTTTTTGCCGCCACTAAAGCAACAGCATTAACAGGCTTTTTATAAAGCTATAACAACGGATTCCAAGATCGATACAACTGCGTAGGTACTATAAAAAATATTCTTGTAGACGTAGAATGATCATAGTAATAAATTATCAGCTAACTTCAGCAGGTAACCAGTTACTTCCAAAATATGCATGAGAGTGTTTCATATCAGTCCGAGTAGCATTTTTCAATAATTTATATCAGTTGGTTAGGACGGTAATGAGAGCATAGGACCATGGACGAAATAAATACTCATAAGCAACCACGTTAGATTTTTGCAACATTGGTACAGACTGCCCAGTTTTTGATTCAACGTTTTTTAACACTGAGCACACTGTTAGGGCTGACAAAAGTCAGCTGTCTTCTGTCATGCGTCAAGTAGAGCGTTCCTTGATCTGATTCATTTCACTCAAAGGCTGCGGTCCGAGTTACGATGTAATCGATTTGAGCGTGCTACCGCGTTCCGAATAAGCGTTAGCAGGATATCGATGTCCCTTGAATCGTCGTAGATGACGTCATGACATGCACCTTCTTGCGATAACGCCGACCATGACTTTATTAAGGTGGATGCTCCAAGGTGGCCCGCGTAATTCAAATTTTCTTGCGTTTTTTGCAATTTACACCTTGGAGCATCCACCTTAATTAAGAGGGTGCATTCGGAAAGTGGGCAACGTCGCAAATAGATGTCAAATTTAACGCTGTTTTGATTAATTTGGCAATATTCGGGTATGAAATATGGCTAATTAGTGAACTAGAATATTGACTATGAAATGCAATAATAAATATCATAACACCGAATATTTAGTTTTAGATGTAAAAAAGTATTTGCAGTTATTTACAAATGACTTTTTGACAGCATTTAGCTGTCATAATCGTAATAACTAAATCGGAACACAACTATTGATAAGCGCTGTGAGCGAGGCAGAGCGAGGCATTACCCCATATACCTAATATCTCGGAATGCGGTCACGTTCACGTCTGCCAATAGCAAAAACGTCATAATTAAACGTCAAACTTGTCAAGTTGTCAAACACATACAAATACAATCCATTAGTCTAGCTGTGCATATAATGGTACTCGTAGCGTAGTACAAAATATTTCTATAAATCTAGAAATAAAGAATTAAAGATCACCGCAACCAAGCAGCACCAGCACATAAATACTAACCCAGAAAACAGTGTCCTTCATTCATTGTATCTTGGATAACCGAACGACAAAAAGTGAGAGTCGAGGTTGCCGCGCCGCGCAAGTTATAGCTAGCTTTACCTTTTACTTACCAGTATCCAGTCATTCATTCAGTTGAGTCTACGCCTTGATAGTGGTTAGACGTATTTATAATGGCAAGCGGAAAGATCGTTGTGTATGGCGGGCGAGGCGCCCTAGGTGCTGCGTGTGTCAATCACTTCAAGTCAGCGAACTGGTGGGTCGCGAATATCGACCTAAACCCTAATGAAAAAGCTGATTTCAACATCACAGTGCCTAAAGACGCTTCGTGGGTCCAGCAAGAGGAACACGTCGTAAATGAATTAGCCAGCGCCCTGCAAGGTCAGAAAGTGAATGCTGTTATTTGTGTGGCCGGCGGTTGGGCCGGCGGAAACGCCGCTAAGGACCTCAGCCAACAGGCGGATCTAATGTGGCGTCAGTCTGTGTGGAGTTCCTCTATTGCAGCAACTGTTGCTTCCAAGTACCTCTCTGCAGGAGGACTGCTGGCTTTGACTGGTGCTAATGCTGCTTTGGAAGGTACACCTGGAATGATAGGTTATGGTATGGCCAAAGCTGCAGTTCACCAACTGACAAAGTCCCTTGGTGCCAAAGATTCTGGTTTACCAGAGAACTCACTGGCTGTTGCCATTCTTCCTGTGACATTGGATACAGAGATGAACCGTAAGTGGATGCCTAAAGCTGACTTTGGCACTTGGACACCACTGACCTTCGTGGCCCAGTTGTTTGACAAGTGGATCAAGGGTGATGAGCGCCCTGGTAGTGGCAGCCTGGTTGCCCTCGTCACTAAGGACAATGTCACTGAGCTGATTGTCCAATAAACTTGCCAACTTAGGATAAGTGAATGTTGTCTCAAATATAATGTAGTTCATAAGTGAAATGTTAAATTATTGCTTTGATAAGAAAATCTTTGGTTTCAAGAGTACTTAATCTGCATCATTATTGTAATTTGTTTTGTTGAGCTGCATTTTATTTAAGTATTCCATGTACTATGTATGGTTTTTGTTTATAGCATTTAAAAATATGTTTTGTTTCACTTAATAAGTTTAAAAACTGAGTAATTTAAGACAATAAAGACAGCAATCTCAAAGTGTATGTATGTAGTAATGTCATGTCATGTGTAACATGTGAAATGTATCAGAGTATAATCTATGTGATATTTAAAAATATACTGATAGAAGCATTGAACTTGTTTTTTAATTAATGTCTGATGTAATGGTTCTTTGCTGATTGTGGAGGTCACTTGGAACAAGTTTATCTACTCAGTCAATTATACTTTATTGATAATTAAAGAATATTGGAAAAAATAACATGCAATAAGTACCTACCTATCTTGAATAGAATTACTGTTATATGATGGGAACGATGGGAATAAGGTTTCTCATAAATTATTGATATTTCTGTCTATTTTTGTGCTTATATACCCATGAAACCCTTTCAGTTTTTTGTGGATATTGTAATGCTACCTAATGTTTCTTTTGGGATAATTTAGCTATGGCACAATAATATCAGATCACCAATATTTTTAAAGGATTTGGAAAGCAATGTTTTCTCAGAAAATATACTTGAGTAAGGTAAATCCCACATTACCCAGAATTAGGAATATTTGCATGAATCACTTTACTCAGTGGTATTTCCCATCATGTAGGCATGTTTTTCCTGTTCATAGGTTGTGAACTATTACCAACAGGTGGTTTTTTTTGTAAATGTTGAATTTTGTGAAGAACATCATCCTTTTCTAAAGTATTTTGAACATTTATACTTAACTCCTAAAAAGCAGTCTTGTCTTTTATTTGAAGACATTAGTTTCACAGGTGCAAACAGTTCCCGAATTGACAAAAATGACACGATTAGGACATCTACCTATTGACGATTATTATATAAAATGTTATTGTTACGTAAATATAATTCAGGTTTAAAGAGTGTTACAGATCCAGTTTTGGTTTAACTCGGTAACTATTACGAAACGATTTAAAACCCGCTTTCACTTACCAGCTCATTGGAAAGTAACATAGGTCGATCTTATCACTGCAACAGTTGTTGGTGAAAACAGCGAAATGAATATGTCCAAGTACAATAGGTTTGATGTACCTACTTGTCCTTGAGTGCATTTGCATAGTGCATACAGGGATAATCGTCGGTTTGTGCCTCATTGTTGTTACGAGTGTCTAACGTACAAGCGAGCGTACGAGGGGCCGAATTCAACTCACAGAGGGGTCTCTGTGAGTTGAATTCGGCCCCTCGTACGCTCGCTTTTCTTGCTAATGCTAAGTTAGGTTAGCTATGCCCGTATTGAAATCTAAATATTCTGTGTCAAATCTATGGTATTAATAATTCATTAAAATTTGTTAAATTAATGTTTTGAAGCGCCTTTCGGAAAAGATTAGCAATCGAAATGTCAATACGAGATTTGTGTTTATTGTTTGTGCAGGCGAACATCATAATGTTACCAGCCTGTAACCGTCCACTACATATCACTTGAACATGGTCATTATTATAAATCGTTTCGGTTAAATGTTTCCATGTAGATTGCTCGAATCACAAGATCACAATGCCTAATTCAAAGATTGTTGCATGCTATTATTAATCACGCAGGCGCTGTTGAATGGTACTTAATGACGCTATCCTTCATACAATATAACCCCCTTAGGCCAATGTTCACCAACATTCAAACCACCGGTTAGGTATTAAACAGTTGGTTTATGTCAAATTTCCTAAGGAAATTTTATATAAAGAACTGATTAAATATCTAAACAGTAGATTTAAATTTTGGTGAACACAAGGCTTATACTGTCCTCCTAACTTAGACAACCGTTACTATACAATATATAGATTCGAGATATCGCACGCAAAGTTGTTTTTTCTTGAATTAGTTTTCAGTGTTGCAGTTTATAGAATCTTCACAAACAAATAATCTCTACGGCTTGTGCAACATAATTATATAATGAACCTACCGAAAGCATGAGCGCTGTATGTCACATTAGGTAGTGACGGTTTTTATCTCTAGGAATTTCGTTACGGTATTCAATAAACGGAATTTGCTGAAGTTTTACTAGCCATAAGAGCGGTAACACATTACAAACGTAGTTAGGATTAATGTATAGGAAATTTAAAAGATCTCTCTATAATAGGCTGGTTAGACTCAGTACAATATTTCGAGTAAAAAGTAAGCATGCTCTAAGCGTTCACACTTCCAATCGCTCACAACTGTATTTGGTTTCCCGATCTTTCTTCCTGTCACATTCTTATTTTGGATCTTAACATTTTTCGCAATCCGTGGTTTGTCTTTGTGGTTTCTCAAAGTTCGTTTATCAATGCCATTCCCAAATTACGAATGAAGTCGCTTATAAGATTACTTTCCCTATTTCGATGCCATTATTCAACATCTGTAAAACATGGCATTGATACCTGCATGGTTTAACATTGAAAATAATATATAAAATACTATCAAGGCGCTTCCAACGATACCTCATTTGTCAAATTATAATGAGAAGTTTAGAAGTTATGAGGGGACAGATGAAGAAATAATACTTACCTACATACATACATATCGGTCAAATTCATAGCCCTTCTCTTCGCCGTAGTCGGGTATAATTGTTAGCATTCAATAGTTTACAAAGGAAAATGGTGAGTGAAAAACCAAAAGATTAAATAAAAAGCATTTATTAAGCCACAGTTTGACTTATACAGTATAAAAGCTTAATGCATAATTACAATATGTAATTAGCTAATTACTTATTCTATCGACCTAAGTATAAATAATTTAACACTTAAAATTAATGACAAAATTACCTACAGTAGGCTTACGCCTAAGTTAGATCGTAATTATTACCTACATACGTTACACTTATGTGGTATATTTCTTATTTAATATAATCTCACAGTAAAAAGCTGTTTAGGTGTGTAATTTTCATTTGACTCCAAAGGTCGGTGGTATTTCCACAACGAAGTTTTGGTCGCTGTTTTATCGATTTTAACGATCTAATATAAGGTTTTAATACGTTAACAACCCACTCAGTAGTTAACTATGACCATAATATTACCATGACACTATATTTTCCACATAAAATTATGTACATATAATTTTACTAAAGCTGGCACAAACCAAATGCAGTTGCAATATGCATGCGTTAAGATTTACATTACAGCACATGCCATGATGCCTAGTTTAAATTATTCATAAACGGGAAGTATCCAGATCATGCAACGTGTGTATACCTACACGTTGCAAGTTCTGGATACACCTGTTTACATTTGGATCGCATACATATTGAACTTACTGGAGAACTGTGCAACGAGGAGAGCGTTGAACGCTTTGTTTTACACTAACTTGATTTGCTGCAATCTAACTGCACTAGGTGTTACCCAGTCATCAATATACTACAGATAGGTTTCACTGAGCGTTGTTATTTCAAATTATATTAAGCAAATGTACAGCCTTTTGAAAAAAATCACATCGTAAATTCCACGCTGAAATATCGAATTTTGTTTCCAAAAAGTCACTATGTCACTGGCCGTGTCAGCCAAATCTTGACACGTTTTATTGAGCAAAATGTTGTTTTCCACTGCTGTTTTATCGACCGACGACGGCCCTGACTGTATTCCTTAGTAAATCGGTGACGAGTTCTGTGGTTCTTATGATCTTGTACCCAATCTGATCTATGAGTGTAATGGCTGTGGAGTAAGGAAGCGGGAGGTCCGACACGGGACGCAGTGGAAAACGCGTCGGCTGCGTGTTGGTTGCTGCACTCGCCCATGTCATCATAGTTGGTCTGGAAAGAATAAACATGAATGTAATGATAGCTAGAAACGTTATATTATACGTAGTATTCTGCCTAGCCGCTTTCCAACTGTGCTTGGCTTTCAGCTTTAGGTATCTACATCACATTTACATGGATACTGTCATCTCTGATTTCTGATAATCTGCAACCCAGATTGCCGCTGTATTCACCATGCGCCTACTCTACTAAATTCAGTCGATTTTCAAAGACCATTACTCATTTAATGTCACTTATAATATCATTCCTCTACATTGTATTATACAACTGGTGTAACATGCATAGAAACGTGAATCACCTTAATTAAATGCATTACATGATAAAAAATTAACATTCCCAGTGCATCATCTACCTATGTTACAATATAAAGGTGACTTCATTTTGTATACTATTGCATTGTGCACATATAAAAAAAGAGTTGAATAATGGAACACGGCAGGTTATCTTATCTGCATTTTATTGCAATTAGTTATATGGATATAATTATATGGGTGTAATTTATTGTTTACTGCAATAACGTGATCAGCTGCAAATGGATGCAAAACATAAACACTTAATACTTAATAGGACCTATAATTATAATAAACATTCCTTATACTATCTCATGAATTCGTAACAAGACAAGTGAATCTGGATACCTAGTAGGTCATTCTGCCTAGCCTTTCTCAATCATGTTGGGGTCGGCTTCCAGTCTAACCGGATGCAGCTGAATACCAGTATTTTACATGGAGCGACTGCCTATCTGACCTCCACAACCCAGTAACTGGGTAATACGATACCCCTTGGTAAGACTGGTAGTCAGACTTTCGTGCTTCTGACGACTCGTAACGACTGTCAAAGATCCACGAATGACAGCCGGGACCAACGGCTTAACGTGCTTTCCGAAGCACGGAGGAGTCTCGGTATGCATAGATGGTCACCCATCCACGGACCAACCCCGGCAAGCGCATCTTAACCTGATGGATCGACCCGTGCGGCTGTTATTACTTAGCCACGAGCTCCTCTGGATACCTAGTAGGTAATTACCTATAATAGATACAGCATAGATCTACTCTTAGGTAGGTACAGTTCGATTCAAACTTAATGGCGGCTCGGATGTTAGCTACTCGCTGCGCAGTACCCCACCCCTCACATGAAATTGTTACTGCGCCTGCGCAGCGACTCGCTTCATGTTCCGAGTCGCCATTAAGTTTGAATCGAACTGTATTTATCTAATTAAATTCTAGTGATCAAGTGTCTTCGATGATCATAGCTACTACTCATCGATAGAACGCACTTCCATGATAAGAAGTATCAGATATCTACCAAATTTTATGCAAAATAAAGATTGTGCCTGGTTGATGGCAACAGGTCGTCTATACCTAGTTTTAGGCATTAAATCCATATATTTAAATAAATATTTATGTCTTGAATTTTCGCTATTGACCACCACACTTGGGTGATGCAGATACAACCACTGTTTGCATCTGCATCACCCAAAGGTTGACTGGTAGCAAATGCCTAAGGCGCCTCTGTACATTTGTGCTTGAAGTATTAAATAAATAATATACAAATAAATAAAATTAAAGTGTCTGTTTGTAATGTCAAAATAACAGCTTTTTACTAAATGCATAAGACATAATATTATGTTTTTTACTTAACTTTTTTAAACGATTCCGACTAATCTAACTTTGGTTTCTTTTTCTATCGAGAAAATTTTATGGAATCGTGTTTTCGTCAAATATTGTACTTACGTAACTTTAATCCTCAACTTTAACATATATTTATTTCAAAATTAATGCTGCAGTAGTTTCGATATAACGGAGGATCATGCTAAGCAATTTGAGGTATTATAAGCCCTTAACTAGTAAACTATTGAATAGACCGTTACGCATTTCTATTTGTTTCCAGCCTAAAATTACTGTGTTGATCCCTTAATAATTATCATAATTTCTGTTCTCCGCCCACCGTTAGGTCGCAAACAGCATCATTATGTACACCATTACTCACGGCATTATCTATGAGAGCTCCGTGTAATAAATAATAATTCGTTTTCACTGTCATGGTACCGCCTACAATCATTTAGCAAAAGTAGCTCAGCTTAACGACTCCCGCAGACAGGCGCGACGCGACTGACTGGTGGATAAATTTAATAAAAACTTCACGGAAACTGTTTTACCGGTGTCGCGTCGCGCCAGTCTGCGTGAGCCTTAAAGCTAGAGCACACTGAATGCGGCATGGTGGCAGAAAAGGCCAGTAGATATAATAGATATACCTATATAATGTAACAAGCCTGTGCCACACAACGCAGTCGACGTTCGCTTAAATGATTGGTTTTGATCATGAACTGTCTTAATTAATACATTTTACTTATTAAAAATCTTAAATTCATTCACTGACAGTCAACGCACAGCCTAAACTGCTGGGTCTGGAAACATTAATTTTGGACAAGAGTTCCCATCTTACTCGGTACTCAAATAGTACTTAGTCAGTGTTCCATAACGAAGATGAGCATTAAGAAAGAATTTTGAAAATACATCTCCTAAAGTGGTACTTACTAGCTGTTTTACAAAACAGCTCTGTTATGTAAAACAGCTGAACGACTTTTAGCGATGTTCCATAATTACTGAACTTTAACACGCAGAATTGCATAAACATCTGTGCTCATTTCCAGACAACACAAGAGGCAGGTGACAAAGAGGAATTATTCAAAAAATATTTTAAACAGTTCAAAGTCATATAGAGTCATAAAACACGATTCATTATGACGGAAAAATCATAAATTAATCGTGTAATGCATAGGTTAACAGCAGCCGTGCGATTCGCCTCATTTACCTACTGATCGTACAAGTATTATTTTCTTAATCATTCTGAAATTGATTTAAATCATTCACCAAGGTTGTTGAAAAATAGTGTTGATACTGCTTTCAATATATTCCAAAAATAGCTACCTATTTGTTATTGTTTACACTTATTCGGATCTTAAATGCCAAAAGCACAACCTGTTTTTAGAGCAAGATTTATAAAAAAAACATACGAAATTGTGACATCCACCAACTCATAGGGCTGGAGTGGTGGATACCACACTGAAATACTTATCGAATATTGTTACTAAATAGTCATTATTTGTTACTGGCTATGTAAGCCAAATCTTGCCACGTTATATTGTGCAAAATGTTGTTTTCCACTGCTGTCCTATCGCCCACTCCCTCTCACAGAGGCGGCCTAGGCACACAGAGGCGCTATACATGATAGGCGGATTATGCTATGCTATTAGAAAATTTGTTTACCTGGGTGGAACAGGCCTCGTGTTGGTCGTAGGCCTGGCGGTCGTAGGCCTGGTGGTCGTAGGTCTGGTGGTCCCCTGCGTCATGGGCCTCGGCGTTATGGCCGCTGATGATGGACTGCCCTGCACCACTTCACCATCCTCTCCGAACCTGGAATGTCGAGTAAAGGGGCTGAGTCAAAAATGGGGTGGAAAACTATCCATAGATAATATCCTAACTTAATATTATAAACGAGATAGTGTGTTTGTTTGTTTGTTACGCTTTCACACTAAAACGGCTGAACGGATTTGGATAAAAGTTGGCACTAGGGTAGACCATGACCTGGGCTAGGACATAGGATACTTTTTATCCAGGTAATTTTCAATATACACGCGGGCGAAGCCGCGTGCAAAAGTTATCCTATTATACTTGCGAAAGTAGGTTTCACGCCTGGGTTAGGAAATAGGATGCTTTTTATCCATGAATAATCAATATCACAGAAGCCATGTCTACATGTCTAGTAGTGGACTACTTGGCTGTTATTGATGAGGATGTTGTCTACTGTTTCTTTTCTACCAAAGATTATAAGAGAAATATTTACAATTCCATCTGTGTGTTACTATCCGTACAGTCCGTATTTTTTAAATATTCTTGGAGGTATAAGATGTCAAAAATCTGAAAAAATTTCATCCGGTTAAGCCCGCTTTTCCATCTCCAACCTTTACTAGAGACATTTCTTCTACAAAAATACAGAATGTTAGTACCTACGGCTAACTAGTGCATGATGTCGAGTGCCCATTAAAAAGACAAAAGTGGATAAGTACTAACAAAATATACAAGAAAGCTAATGATGTCACGCACGACATGTGTAAGTAGGCACACAGAGTAATTGAGAAGGCCACTCAAGTACCACTCTTCAAAATGTGATACTTTCTTCAACACTACTAGGTACTTAAATACGCAAATTATGGACATGATAATATGACAACTGTAAATATGACCTCCTTTATGATCTCAATGGATTTAAAACAAAAGTTAAATTACGCAGAGCAGTAACACTAACCCTATTACGTGGGAGTTAAACATAACGGGCGACATTTGGTTGTACCTACTACCTACTATAGGTACAGCTCTGCCTAACCTTTCGGGGAATACAGGTGTCATGTTATGTATGTTAAGTAATTGATTCAGACGTGACTTGGCGGAAATCCATTATAAAATACAATAGACGTAGATTATTATTATAAAGAGTCATAAAAAACCCTGTAAGAAATCGACACGTGTTTCACCTCTCAACGAGGCTTCCTCAGGACTGACTTGTCGCGATCCAACACGACGTGTTGCCACGCTGAGCGCAGGACGCAGAGAGTTTCTCTGCGTCCAGCACTCATCACAATCCTCATCCATCGTCAATTCTCATCCACGAAACACGTGTCGATTTCTTACACGGTTTTTTATGACTCTTTAGGAATAGTTAAGCGCAATAGGTTACTAAATACATCTAGGTCTATTGTATTTTTTTTTGTTATGTATGTTAAACGTAAGCAAAATTGTTACCCACTGCTACTTATGGACCTAAAACACAAGCCAATCAAACCTTAGAGGCCAAGAAGTCGGTTAAAAAAGGCTATGATGCATTATTATAAATGTAGGTACCTAGAAAAATAAGTAGGTATAGAAGAAGTTCTCCTACTAGTAGTTACCAGTTACCTAGGGTACTACCTAATGTAGTACCTAAATCATTGCCCATATTAAGTCATCGAATCGTCAGAAGTCTTGACTGAAAACAGTAAAAATCCATGTATGTGACGAAAGACTAAATAATTGTCGATTGGTCATCGACTCAGCGTATGATGGACGAGCCAAGAATGAATGGTAAATAATCTGATGACCTAAAGCTCACGAAGGCACGACCGTGTGGACCTCCTTTCTCAATGGTTTACGCTTTTTAGCTCAAATGCCGTTACGAATTAGGAGTCTAGCCAGTAATGGTCATGACCAGTTATTGAAAGACTTTGTATAAGAACTTCAAGGTGCCGTTGTGTTTTTAGATTCATTGACTTTGTTGCAAACGAAGATTAAACGAACAAAATGGAGAACTTTGACGGAAGAGGGACTTCAGAAAGAGAAGAGACTGATCAACATTTTAAACGTAACGTCATTTTATAATTTGAAATTGTTACAAATTATCCGTCTATCATTTACTACTTATACTTACCTTACACTTTAAAAGTTGAGGAGTACACAGAATTACGTAAAATACTCTCCACGTAAATCTAAAGGTGCTCCCACGCCGGGAGCATTCGCCTTAATATAACGTTCAGACTGTTCAGAGTCGAGCAGTACATCAGTGAGGGAGGAGCACCGAGGATTGCAGTGCGCAATGACTGTAATATTTCATCTGAAATGTTATATTACAAGCGAATGCTCGTCTGTCAGGGAGGCAGTAATGCTCAAAATCGAATCTGTAAAGTTATATTAAAGGTTAATGCTCCCGGTGAGGGAGCACCTTTACTAGTTAATCTTAGTTCATTTACAATAGGAAAGTTGTAGTTGCTATGTGCATTGTTATGGAAGATTTATTTGCGAAGTATGCGGTTATACAAGGATTACTCGGAACGTAATTAAAGAGTATTCTATTCTATTCTAATTAAGAGACTCTTGCGACGATAAGTGGCGATTCAAAGTGGGCGATGATATATCGCTCTTTCGCGTTTTCTTTAATTCGATCAGCTATTGTTGGCATTAATTATGAGAATGACAGGCCATAATTAATTACATGCTCAACTCAATTAAACGTAATGGTGAGCTTCGACAATGTCATAAATAGACGTGTTTTGTGTATTTTCTTTTTTATTATATACTAGCAGGGCCCCGTGGTTTCACCCGCTTAAGTCTCGAAATTTAAATCCGTTCAGTTGCGTGAAAGAGTAACAAACATCCATCCATCCATCCATCCATCCTCACATACTTTCGCATTTATAATATTAGTATTATATTCTCATTTATTTCGGATCACACATAAAAAAATACACATAATCCACAACAACGGCTAAACGATGTACCTATATAAAACTATGTGTATATGTTTTTTTTTAAACTATGTTTTATTTACCTATGTTTTATGAAGAAGTAAATATGTATTTCTAGTTCTGCTTTTTGATTCTATCATGTCACCGGGACACGTTTCTTGCATTAAATTAGCAGATAATCTTGTGGATGTTAAAGATGCAAGCTGTCCTTCTTTGTTCAACATAGTCTGTTCTATTTACTTCTTCATTATTGTCTCTTGCTTTTCTTTCCTTACAATATTTTTACAGCTCATTTTGTTTTCGGCCATATTCACCATCACCAAGTCGTCGAAACCGGTTATTTTATAAGGCACTTTTCTTCGATAAGTCGCGACTTTTTAGCCGAATCTACAAATTACATTTCATTCCACGAAGCCGTGGTGGATCAATTACCATAAATCGTTGCAACACATGTTACCGATTGTTACCGAGCAATTAAGCCTGCAATCAGGTCTCAGACTGAACCAGTCCATCGGAAACCGTGTTTAGAGTTAACGAAACATCGATTATGTTATTTGTGTGAACACGCGAACCTCGAGATTTAATGAACGTGTGACGTAATTTGGAACAATACCTATTGTTGTCATTGCTTAGATTAGAATTCTTAAATATATATAGTTTTTTAAATGATTATGGGTTTGTTAGATTGGCCGCTTAAATATAATACTAGTGATTAAAGTTGTTATAAGTTTATTGCACCGGCTGGCTGTACTATAGGCGATATATAACCGATTTTTATAATTGTGCGCCTGTTAACGTCAAAATATTACAGTGTATTTGGTTTAACAATAACAACTTAACGAATAATATGACAGAGCTGTGGAGACGACACGGGTTGTGTAGACCGTATTAAGAGGCGTCAGGGCACTGAGGAGGTAACTGGGCGGGTGAATTCAATACTAACAACCTACGATTTTGACAGCTCCAAGCGTAAAGTTATAAAAATCGAGTTATACAAACCAATAACCTAACCTTACTAATATGCTTATGTATTGCTACGTTAAAAATTGGCTACACACGCAATCTAGCTTGCGTAGGTATTATATTATATTACATTGCTATTCTATTTATTGACCAGCCCCTTCAAGTTAACCATAATGCTTGTTGACAGAACCAAGAAGTACTTTCGGACCTCGAGTCCTAGGTAACAGTGGAGGGCCTGACTTGGTCTCTTGTTGCCTTGCCTTATTGGTTGCCGAGATCTTCATTATGTATTTCATTAAAACGCATCAACTCAGCTCTTAAACGTAAATACCAATAGATGGCTTCCCACAGACCGATATAATGTTAGGTCCAACTGGGAATTGAAGAGGTACCTGCTATAGCTTACCTGTTGAGTACAGCAGGTTTCGGTGGCGTGGGCTCTGTAGGTCCAGGAGGCGGGTTGGCGATGGTCGGAGGTATCGCGGGGATCCGAGGTGGACCCAGAGGCGATGATGTGGGGATCGCGATCCCTGTGGGAAAACAAGATATTATTGATTTAATAAAGGTGGTGTAAGAAGCAGTTGGAGTAGTCCTTCAGAACAGTAAACGCGATGAGCTGAAATATAAGTTTGGCTTTTGATGTTAGGGCGAAGCCATGCCACACGGGCGTTGTCTGTGCGTTGCGTTGACGTTGCGGCGACTGAGCGGTGACGCTCCGTCGTTCTACATAAAAATCTGAACGACATGCCACACGATGCGTTAAAATGACGGACGGCGATGCAACGCACAAGGATAGGAGGGAGACGAGGTGGGGAAGGGAGCTGCGTTGAAACGACGGAGCGGCAGCGCAGTATTATTCAAGTCCAATATCGTTCAACGACAGACATCCTACACCATCACTGCGGCGTCGGAGATAGCTGCGGTTGACGCAGCGCTCGCGTGGCATTGACTGCGTTGAAATTATTGCGTTGCGACGACGCAGCGTAACTGCAACGCCCGTGTGGCATCGCCCTTACTGTTCTTATTACGTATCTTATAAAAAACCGTCACTATGGTCGTCAAATTGGGCACAAGGATCATAAAAGTGGAAATTACTAGATTAGTCTCAATGGCCTCAAATTCCTCATCAACCAAATCTAAAAACGAAATATATAAGGTGCTATAAAAATATCTGCCACGGCTTTAATGAGAGGTAGTATTGTGTTTAAAGATAACAATAGTGAAGAAATTTCGTACCCCGGCACAGTTAAATCAATTTGAGAAAATAAAGTAGTTAAATAAACATTGACTCTACTCTGCATAACGTGGTTCACAAATTACGCGCGAAGTGCACTTCGTCAATGAAAACAACTGCTATCTCTTTCCATCTGTTCTGTGAATGAAAACTGAAATCAGCTGACTAGTTCGACACTTGCAAATTTATACGTAAAATTTTTTGTATGAAAAAAAATATGACACATGATCAATAATTTATCTTTACTATTGTAATCTATAAACACAATACTATCTCCCATTGCAGCCGTGGCAGATATTTTTATAGCACCTTATATAATAATTTTAAATTCTAGTTTCCTTGGCTTAAAGTATTACCGGAGAACTGTTACCTTGCAGGAATGCAAAACTAAATGTATCTACTGACCTCTAAGCTCTAACTCGTAAGCTTTAAGCCTTAACAATGAATTGAAGATCAATGCAAGTGACAACTCGTGCACAATACTTATTTTAACTCCAATACAGGTTACTCAAGTCTCTTCAAGGGTAACCAAGATAGATTTCTTTGACAGATCTTGGGCCAAACAAATGATGGCTGCAACTCTAATCTATTCATAGATTTAAGATTTAATAGTCGTCATTTAAATCAAAAGACTTACATATAGATTTTATTTCTTTAGCTGGTCATTAAGAAAAACTCAGCCAAAATCTATTGAGACAGGTTTTTGAATATCTGCAGTTAAATGTTTTTGTTTTTGCGTCCTTATTTATAGTTTTAGAAGATTTTGTCGTTTTACACGAATGCGGTGGAGCTAAAAAAGGAGGACTGTGAAGTGTTTGACCTGTATGTGTATGTTTGTCCGTCTCTATGTTTCCTCGTAACTACTAAACGGATGAACCGGGTTTTGATTAATGATATGTCGTTAGATTCGTCTTTATTGCGCGAGTGTCACTCGGTACAATAAAAAAATCACAATGGCGGATTTTTGGTGCCAAAATGTATTTAAAAAAAAAAGTCTTGTTAAAAAAAATGAAACTTATTTAAGCAATACATATTATATATTATATTTAATTGTAATTTGGAATGACAAATGATACAAACCTAAGACAAAAACGAAAAAACCCGACTGCAAAAATACATAACTGAAAAAAACAACCTCAAATGTGGTGTAACTTTAGTTGGTGGGCCTGCGATACCTAAATTCTATTTATAGATTATAAGGCTTGTTTTTCTCGTTTCAGTTATGTATTTAGAAAAAAAACGAATGTCGTTATTCCTTCATTAAGGAGGTTTTTTTTGTTTTTTTACTAAGGATTACAAAAGGCTCTGTTGTTTTTAAAAACATCATTATTTAAACAATTAACCTTCTCTGTTTATTGCCACTTATTTCAGTTTTAAAGTTATTCGAATACCTGTTATGTCTAAATGTTATAAAAATCTCTGAAAGACCAAAAAAAGTTAAACAAGTTGTTAAATAAAATAAATGTTAAATGATTTATTTTCTGTAAGTACCTAAGTAAGTTTGTACAAACACTTTTACACGCCAATCATATTTTTAATAACTAGATGAGGTCGGCGTTTCATATCCACTAATCTGGGATGAAAGGCCGAAATAAACTCAGAAGTCACAGAGTCTCTTTGAAAGTCCAGACATAATCTTGGTCAGATCATGTGAACACGTAGATTGGTGTCTGAAATGGTCTTTTGAGGAAAGAACCACACTGATTGAGTGGACCTAGCTGTTCAGTCAGTGCAAGCAATACCAGATCATCACTCAAGAAGTCTGTAGTTACATTTATGTTAAAAACTAAATTATTACCAACGATTAAAGTTTTGACGGTTTAACAGATGGCCAGACTTGATGCATCGTGTTCGCAACATTATTATTTTATCAAAGCCACATTTTTTTCTGCAGTTTTATGACGAGCGTAGTTCCTCCATCAAAGATAGAAATCTGGCTCCCATACGCAAACAAACATCTTAGCATGTGAAGCGTGTAATTTAAGTAGGGTCGGCCCAAAATCCGGCTAACAACGTATTAGTTACCTGATCCAGGGATAGTGTTAAAGTGTTCTTTAGCTAGGAAATCCTCAAAGTATCTGGTGAAGTCCCCGGTGGGGTCCCAGCGCGAGGACAGCTTGGCCCACTCGTCCGGGTACTCATACTTCAACCTTTTGATCACCTTCACCGCTGTCCTCTTCTGACGCTCTGTGCATCTGACGCATTTCGTTCTTAATGCTTCGGGAAGTATTCCTGGAAAGAAGAGATGGTGTTCGTTAAAATGTGTTTTGAACTTGTAGTGATCTGCGAGGGTACTGTAGTTCTTTTTTAATCCCAGAGACTTGAGTCCCAGAAGTTGAGTTCAGTCGAGGAAATCATGAGGTATTGACTTGAATATGGGTGTCAATTTGACATTTGAAATGATTCTTGTTTGTTTTTTCAATTTGGAGTTTGATATTTGCACCTGTCACTTGGGGTTGAAAAACGAACTAAACTAATAAAGCATGAAAATTGGTCAATAGTGGACTTTATTACAAAATAGAATGAAGTGTCATGTGAAGTGTCAAGTGATTTTGTACCATGTGCGGTTCAAGTACTTATACTTTTACCTTGCCCTGCCCTTACACTACTCTGCCTGCAATTGTGGCAAGGACGTAAATAATTTTAAATTATGTTTCTTTTTACCCGACTACGGCGAAGCCAATAGAAAGGGTTATGATTTTAGCAGTCCATGTTTTTGATATGAGGAAAAAAAATTGTTTTGCAGAGTGAGCCACTAACAGTTTGCATTTTTGTCCAATTGAAATGACCTTATACTTTGCTGAAGTTACCGAGTTCTTGGTGGCGAGGTAGTAGGTATTATCTTTTACAGTTTTGACATTGTTTTCCAAGTAGAGGTCAGTAGAACAAGTCGGTGATGGCATTGTATTTAAATTATCAAGGACGCCCTTCACTTGTAAACTTGAAAACAAGTTGTATACCAGTCAACTGCAAGTTTACATTGTATGCTCCTGCAACGGTGCTTTTAAATCGGGGCCGTCACTGTCAGGTGCGTGCATACGTGCCTACTGTCAATTAAACTTCATACCTACCTATTTACTTATCTGTCATTTAAAAAGTTATGTTTTTTTTTGTTAAGGTAAAGAGCCAACTTTCAAGAATGAAATTTATTTAATAATTTTTCGACCAAACAGGAATAAATTTTATTCGCGGAATAAGCCGTCTTTTCCGAAAAAATCTTGAATTTTTGACAGTTTTTCGGAGTTTTTCCATACGAAAACTGTCAGAGTAAATCTTATTCCGCGGATAAAATGTATTCTTGTTTGGTCGAATCCGGGCTTAAACGACTTAACCAAATACATATCTAAATCGCATCTCTTAAGTTTAAACAATTACTGGCTCAGACAGAAAAAAATATAAAAGAGATGCTATTGCTGTATGGAAAGGCTAGCTAAATCCTTCAGTGGATGTCCTTATGGATATTATCACTAACTGGACATCGCATTACGAGATATCACCGGCTATCAAAAGTGCATTGAAAAAATCCGCCGCAGTTCTAATTATACTGTGTGGCAAAACCTGTCCATTAAATTTAATTGATTTTATAAGAGTCGTAAGTGTACCTAATTTATTTAAATATAAAATGCTATTAACATTTTGATCTCACAATCTTTTTATAGCTTTCAAAATATGGAAATCTTTGAGCAGGGTCTTAAAGCAGGCAAATTTTTTAATGAAGCTAATTTTAGCCTTATTGTGATACCTAATTACGTATGTATGCGGCACTTTATAAAACCTAATAATAGTTTTTAACCTTTGAGAAATGTGTTTTTATTGGTCATTACTTTAGATGTAAGCGCTGAGCGCTAAATTGCATGCAATTACCAACATGTAGGTATAAACTAGCAGCTTGCATAAACATTAAATTACCTTAATACGACCTTACCCATGATAATGTATTTTAACATACTCTTTTAAATAAGTCGGTACTCGAAACTATTGCAATAACTTTTTTTGGAAAATCGTCTAACTTTAGATGAATTTTAGAACGTTTTTAACATTTGATATGAAACGGCTATTAACATCATTACCGAGTTATATTTCCGAGCTTACCAATATATTGCTTAGTGTTATGTTACGATTATCGAACGCGAATTACGAACGCTATTTTACTAAAAAATCGTGATTTCCGCATGCTTACATAATTTTACCAGTGTATAGAATAAAAAAACGTCGCAGATCTTCTTTATCTATATAATTTGAATTTAATGAACGATTTGTATTCTATAGACTATGGTCATTCGATCACGTTCGCTCGATGACGGTATGTGCTGATTATTTCCTTGTTTATTATAAACAAAGGAGTAACCTGCTTCTTGAAGTGAGTTGAGTTAAACTGGAGCTTTTTTATTTTTATTACTTTCGCGACACGCTCTGCTTCGGACGGTTTATAAGCCTCGACAAAATATTGAGATTTCTATGTAAGTATAATATTAATTTATTATACATATAAACCTTCCGGAATAAATTCTCTAAATGATGGTAAATACCGCATCAAAATCGGTTGCGTAGTTTAGAAGGACGACGCGGTCACACAGACAGACATGAAAAGTGACTTTAATTTAAAATATTTATAAATGTAGGTAACTAACTAGTTTTATTATGTCCTTGTCCTTTTATCTGATGACAAAAGAAAAAAAAAGACTTACAAGCTTTGGATTTGTTATTTAAAAAATATCGCGAATAGTGAATTTAATATCCAAAATTTACGAAGATTCTTTGTTTGGTTCATAGCAGGTAGCAGACTAATACAGATTCAGGTAAAAATTACCTGTGAGGTAGCTTTGCCCCTGAAAAAGTAGGTAAGTAAGTAAGTATATGTTTTTCATCCCGGAAAATAAAAAGCTTTGAACCTACACTGGACAAGTAGGCGTAAACTAGGACACGGACTAGAAGTGAACAAATTATTGTAGGTAACCGAAAGTTACATAATGAGACACATAGCCACAATTTCTCTATAATCTCTATTATAATAACTTAAAAACAATCTTGTTCGCAGATAATTCAAAATATCTACGTTGCAACTGCTAAGCGCGGAGCGGCGAAGAAGAACAAACAATGACCCAGGGATGTTATTGTTTGTTTGCGCAACACACGATCAATCCCAATCAGAATCATTTTGAAGGATTTTGCTAGTCCATTGCTTTATATGTTTGAAAAATTTGTCTGCTCAACAACGTAAATATCGCAATGAATGTTGTTGAACTGTCAAATACGTAATTAGAGTCTGAATTAATTCACGGTTAGCTATTGAAATGAGACTTCAACATATCTGCCGAAATGTTGGTGTAGTGTGTACCTCTGCCTACCTCTTTAACAAAACCAGTCGTGATGTTATTTAGGTACTTCGTTGTTATTTATAGCCCTGATTTGGTACAAGCGTTTAAAACAAGTGCGTTGACCTTAAACAGCCTTTAAACTGAGCAATGTCAGTTCACGGATTAAAAAAAGGTTATATAATCGATAAAAAAAGCATACAGTGGCTTCGAAATAAATTACCGTTATTTTATAATAAATGATGGGTTTTTATAAAGATGATTTTGCCTGAAATATATCATGGAGATCTGATTATTATGCTCTCCATGTTTTTTTTTTGATCACAAGCTACAAATAAACAGGATAAAGTAAAG
This sequence comes from Eupsilia transversa, assembly GCA_914767815.1. NCBI lineage: Eukaryota > Metazoa > Arthropoda > Insecta > Lepidoptera > Noctuidae > Eupsilia > Eupsilia transversa. The sequence goes on from OU611889.1 coordinate 3,941,051, forward strand.
TATTTTATGTATGACTGAGGGAGGACTCGTACAAAAAGTAATAAATTTTATACGCGGAATAAGCCTTCGCTTCCGAATAAATTTTGAATTTTTGACAGTTTCTCCATACGAAAACTGTCAGAAGTAAATCTTATACCGCGGATAAAGATTCTTCCTGTTTGGTCCAATTCGCTGAACTTTAAGCAAAGTTACTAGTAGGCATACATTACGTACGGTAATAATGTAGGAAAACGAACACGAAATAAATGAATCTCGGCAATCAAGGGAATCAGAATGTGCTAAGTAACAAAAAAAAACGAAAGGCCAAGAAAAGGTAAGAAACTTCACTGGAAGCAAATTGCAAACTGTCATCACAATCCGAGCTACGGCAATGCTACAAGATATAAACGCATAAAAGATCTATTTATAATTACTTACATCGCATAAAACGACACTAAATCATTGAACTGCACACCAACATTTAATGGCGGCATTAGCCATGGAAAACAATCACCACGAGAAAGCATTGTATTAAAATGAACAACGCGTCGCGAAAACCATTGTTGTACGACGCCGATTTTCCGTAGAAATTTTTACTCACGCACGTTAGGTTTGTGTAAGCTTAGTAAATATTTTTTTATCGTATTTTATAGTAGTACAAGTGTTTGAATAAATGATTTTATTTCTGTAATTAGGTTATCTAGTACAAATACGCCAATCAAATTTTAGTAACCCTCCTTTTTTGGCTTCGCGCAGACGGGTGCGAATCAAGATGAGGTCGGCGTTTTCTATTTAACTACTTTGAGAAGAAAGGCCGAAACAATCTCAGGGGTCACAGTCTCTTTTAAAGTCCAGACATAATCTTGATCAGATCATGTGAGGATCATGTAGATTGGTGTCTGAGCTGTGAGGAGGTCTGAGTCCACTAGAAACATTATGCTTGCTGATAAAGAAATCAATTATTGTGTAAAGACTTCGCATGGAGACAATATTCTGAACAGATACCCAGTTGATGGCAATAGGCTCGCCCCCTATTACATGGGACTTAAACATAACTGGCGAAAAATGGGTACTACAGCTACACCTCTGCCTAACCCTTCGGGGAATACAGGCGTGAATGTTATGTTATAACCAATACAATGGTTTTCGCAGGTAAAATATCTGAAGAACTGGTTAACTAATGACAAGAATATTAGTTATGAAATAATTATCCCAATGCGAATTACATTTGCGTGTTAGAAAAACCTATATCGCAATAGTAACCTTAAGAAACCACAAAGTACTTATTGTAGGGTCAAATAAGTACTATCGTATTCTTAGATTATTGCAATATACATCTATTGTATATGATATACATCTAGTTATAGTGTTGGTTAATAAATCTTAAGGTTAGTAGGATGTGCAACGTTTTAGAAATACTACCGCAATCTGCATTCAATTAATATTGTTGCTTGTTCTCTTTCAATATAGGAGGAGCTCGTGCCTTAGTAATAACAGCCGCACGGGTCGATCGATCAGGTTAAGCTACGCCAGCCAGGGTTGTTCCGCGGATGGGTGACCATCTTTACATACCGAGACTCCTCCGTGCATCGGAAAGACCGTAAGCAGTTGATCCTGGCTGTCATTCGTGGATCTTTGACAGTCGTTACGGGTTTTTAGAGGCCCGAAAGTCGGACAACCAGTCTTACCAAGAGGTATAGCATAACCCAGTTTTTGGGTTGTGGAGGTCAGATAAGCAGTGGCTCCATGTAAGATACTGGTATTCAGCTACATCCAGTTAAGACTGAAAGCCGACCCCAACATACTTGAGAAAAGGCTTGGCAGATTGATTTTTGTTGAAAGGATTGGCTCTTTCAATTGAGAGCTTGGGGGAAGAGGCCTTTGTCGTGTGCAAATAAGTGTCATTGATAATCAAACTACCTATTATAAAGTTACAATGTGCAAGTGAGAATACACCTTGCTTCATGACCTGACGGTGGACATTAGGTTTTCGCTCTACGAAGATCTTTACTGAAAAAAAAATTGATTGTATTTTTGACAGATTGCGAATTGATGAAAATAAGGGCAGGTTGATACAATCGAGTGGTGTTTGAAGGTATAACTGTCAGGCTAAATTATTAAATTACAGTTGACTAAGTACCTTTATTCCCTTTTTTTTTTTTCCGGGTTGGAAAATCCTCATGGATGTCCTCCGCCCTGGGGCGGGCAGAGCGGTCTGTCAGACTCTTACTGACTTAAAACCACCCCGGTGTTCCATCTCACACCTACGACGGGGGTCGCGGGAACGTAAGAAGCTTCTGCAACCCTCGACTGACCATTTTCTCCCTAAACCAACCTAAGTATCTTTTTCAAAGACCCATTATATACAGACCTTGTTTTAATCATGTTCTTGAACTCCATACTGACATAGACTAATATATGTCATAATGAAGACTATCAGACGTAAATAATGTTGACAGCTGCTGACCACAGACTATTTATAGTGTAACCACAGAATGCGCATACATAACTGCTAAACTAGGGCAATAATGTTGGGCCCACACAATCAGCTATTATAATAAGTATAATTACAATGATGAAACCGTGATATTCTTCATAATAATTGTGATCTATTCAAGAGATAATTTGTATTTGTCATTAAACTGGTGGTTGTCGTGATCTGGGATAATATTTTGTCAGCTGTTCATTGTGATATATGATTGGCATGACTGTTCTACTTTTTACTGTTTGAATTGCAACAGAATTTGAATTAAGTTTTCAGCTAATTAATATTTCTGAAGACTGCCTCGTTGGTCTAGTGGTCGCAAGCTGTATTGCTGAGCATGGAGGTCCTGGGTTCGATTCCCGGGTCGGGAAAAGTGTTATTGGGTTTTTCCTTCCGGAATTTCACATTCCGAGCCCGAGCCTGGATTTGTGCCCGGTTGACGGCAATAGGCACGCCCTCTCTTACATGGGACTTAAACATAACTGGCAAAATGTGGGTGTACTACATTACATCCCATTACATAGGTGCGCCTCTGCCTAACCCTTCGGAAAATACAGGCGTGGTGATATAACATCACCACGCCTTCACCACACCACGCCCGTAGAAATTAAATAGGTACATAGGTTGATACTTGTCAATGACCATAATTATATACCAGCTTACTTATTATTTTTCCCATACCCACACTGACCACGCTTGCTCAAGACAGATTTGCGATTCCAGACTTAATACTTATTAAAAAATACCGAAAAATTTATTGAAAAACACATCCAAAATCGCCTACGCATCAACACTTCCTTGTTATCCGACTGCTCCAGAACGAGGGTAATGTTTTTCGAGAGTATGTATGTAGGTATGTCTATTTCTTTTTATCTTTATTATTAGGTAGGTACCTACTTCTTGCAAATAAGAACACCAAAGTGTTCTTCGTATTAAGGCTCGTTCACACCGGCGCGACTTGTCGCGCGACGCGACTTTAACAATACAATCTTCTATACTTATAATAAATCTGTAGAAGTGAAAATTCTGTACATTGAAAATATCAAAAAAATAAATGGCAGGGGGTGTTACTAGACCGACACCGAACCCAAAAATTTAATTAAATTTTTTTTTGTCTGTCTGTCTGTCTGTCGGTCTGTCTGTCTGTCTGTCTGTCTGTCTGTTTGTTCAGGCATCACGCAAAAACTACCGGTTCGATTACGATGAAACTTGGTATAATTATTCTTTAATATCCTGGGCACCACACTGGGTACTTTTTATCCCGGAAAAGTATCCTATTCTACTATCTATATCTATACCTATTAATAAAAATACAAGTCCTGACTGACTGACTCATCAACGCCCAGCCCAAACCCTTGGACCTAGAAAGCTGAAATTTTGCACAGAGGTTCCCTTTATAATGTAGGCAAGGAATAAGGAAGCATTTTTCGAAACTCAACCCCTAAGGGGATCAAATAGGGGATGAAAGTTTGTATGAAAAATCTTATTCCTTGAGGTAATAAACATGAAACTCCGCACGAATAATTATCAAAATAAATGAAATAGTTTGTAATTTGTTGTTTTTCGAAATTACCCCCTAAAGGGGGGTTGGGGGGTGACAGTGTTTGTATGGAAGAATTTGAATGCGCTGTCCGATTAACTCGAAACTCAATATTTATACTTAAACCTAAAAAATAAGAATAACGTGTATCAGGATTTTTCGAAATTCAACCCCTAAGGGGGTAAAATAAGGGATGAAAGTTTGTATGAAAAATCTTATTCCTTGAGGTAATAAACATGAAATTTCGCACGAATAGTTATCTAAATAAATTATAAAGTTTGTAGTTTTTTGTTTTTCTAAATTACCCCCTAAAGGGGGGTTGGGGGGTGACAGTGTTTGTATGGAAGAATTTTAACACGCTGTCCGATTAACTCGAAACTCAATATTTATACTTAAAACCCATGGGGATGTATGGGGTAATTTCCGACACTCACGCGGGCGAAGCCGCGGGCAGCAGCTAGTTTCTAATAAAACTTCACGATTGAACAATTGCCGGTGTCGCGTCGCGCGACATGTCGCGCCGGTGTGAACGAGCCTTTACCAGCTTATATATGATTAGGTATGTTATTCTTAATACTTAGGTAAGCGTTGTATTAAATTAAATTCGATTTACAAAAAAAATAAGAATCTAAAACTAAATTTATTACCACTGATTGCATTAATTCAAAACATATTTTTACAAAAAAAGGTATTTTACTTAATTTCGGTATTATCCCCCGAAACTTGGGCTATAAAATTAGATTACCTACCTATGATTTAGTCATTATGCTATAATTACCCGTCTAGCTTAACCGCAAATTAGCATTTATTATTATTTAACATTTTATTACTTTTAAGGTCAACTCGGATATGGGTTTTTATTATTATTTATTCATAAACTCTTTTTTGTATGAAACCATCTGATATTTATAAAATTATGCCATAATTAAGTTAGTTATTGCATAAATAAAAAACCGGCTTAACATTGTAGTTGTACAAGATATACGTCACGGTCAATTTTATAACTGCAAATGTAAGTTTGTAATCGCAAAAAATATTTTTTTCTTTTTTCCCTTTCCTTGTGCTGTAAGAGCTTGTTTCTTGCCAAAGGACATCATTTATTTCGTACCCAAAAAGGCCGGCAAGAAAATAAAAACTGTTTTCTTATGGCAAATGACATTTCGAATTTTTTAAACTTAAATTTTTGGGTATAAAATGTTCGAAATCTGAATGATATTCTTTCTTGATGATACGTATACAGGAACCTTCCTGTACACCTATAATCATGTCAATCAATCCTTTAGGTTTTGAATTATTTGGGAATATCAACATCTGTCGCTTAAATGACCGTATTTTTTTTAAATCTTGCTTTCTTGCTTATCGCTCTAAATATAAAAACAAAGTAGATTATTAATCAGAATTAAGATCTTTAAAAAATATAATCTTGACATCATCTGCTGCATAGTTTAGCAATTTAAACATTCTGTCTTCAATTTAGAACATGTCCTGTCATAGATTTATCGTTGGTAGGAAAAACTAAGGGTTAAGACAGACTGTCTGAGTACAAAAATCTGCGTGCGAGAAACGAAGGGTGGTGTGCCGTGTGCGCAATGGAAAGTAATTGTGCAGCGGTTAAGAAAGTAGATAAGACACGGTTGATTTGAGAACTGACATCAATGTGCGATACCCTATAGGTCTCTGTGGTATACCACAAGGCACAAGTATACAGTTTTCTTCATTACTAACAGCCTTTTGTAACCCATGATGTAGGTAACCCTTTCGTAATCATGCTATGAAATCTGGTTGGAGTCCCTTTCAATTAAAGACTAAAATTTAAAAAAAAAACTAAAAATCCCGACTGCAAAAATAGAGAAAAACAGCATTATCATAATCTTGAATAAAAAGAATTTAGGTATCGCAGGAGTTAGTTACAAAAGTTACACCACATTTCAGGTTAGGTTTGTCCCTGTCTGCGATTCTTAAGTGCTATAGTTTATAATGCTTGTTTTTCTCTTTTCAGTTATCTGTTTTTGCAGCTGATTTACATCCGTCACCTCAACTTTTAGGTCCAGTTGAAACCAGCGTCAGGCACTTATTGTTGTCTGGCATTATTGCTGAACTGGGCCTTTTTGCCGCAGCCGTGAGGCACACTCCCCTGCCAATTTTCTTTCCTGGTACTTTATACCTTTTTATTTGTTTTATTTTTATCTTTTTTGTCTGCTGTTTGACATAATTTGTGTGCCTTTTAGTCTGTGTCAAATAAATGTATTTTCTTTCTTTCTTTCAGTCGGATTTTTGTTTGTCACTACTACATCTCGCAACAATCACCCATTTACATAAATAAAAAAATACATAATTTAAAGTCCGCTTGGCTAGCCACCACCATCTTATCTAAGTCTGTCGCCATAACAGCAATGTTAATAGCATTATTGTGTTTCGGCAGTTAGAGGTAAGATAGCCAGTTCCTCTGTGGTTGAGAATTCCGGGTGAAGCTCTTTTCCACCTTCGGTCTGATCTTCACTTACCATCAGGTGAGATACAGGCCAAGAGCTTCCCTATTATGGTGGAAAAAAAAAAAATTGCCATCGTATAAACAATCTATTGACGTCTTTATACCCATAAGCTGTTTATGTCAGGCATACCTTGTAGACATGTATATTGTTTATCACCTTGTTTTTCCTTTTAGGACTACTGAAGTTCAGACGTGTGCATTGGAACTGAATCAATAATGTGTAAATATTTAGCCGAGATTTAGTTGTAAACCTAAATTAATAAATAAGGAAAGGAAATGATTTGTTAATAAGTGACCGTTGCGTCTTTCTTGTGCTTCATAAATTGTTAGAAAACGAATAACTTGCATTTACAGTGAAATAAAAAGAGAGAATGGGTCAAATTAAATTTGCTAGCGAAACTCAGCAGTAGACGCGATGGTTATCGATATCTAAACTTAAAATATTCTAAAAAGATTAGATGTTTTTTTTTTTGGCATAACGACCGTAAGTGTGTAGTGTAGGTAGTTACTTGGTATATTATTTTTTTAATGGACACTTCACATACGTAATGAATAAAGATACCTATCTAAACACGATTAACAGAAAAAAAACTAATTTTCTCAACTCATACATCAAGAAACTACTCTTCCAGATGTCGTTGACCCAAGGGAAAGAGTCACCTGAGAAGGTTTTACGATGAAGTCCATTCCGATCAACCGCAAAATTGGAGTCTACATGAATAAAAAGTTTCAGCCCTTTTTAATGAATTGACTGAAATTATTTTTGTAACTTCAGCTTTAAAAAAATAATCGATATAAAAACAATTTAAATGAAAGAACATGGGTCTGAACGTACCCAGTTTGTAGCAAGTTGAAATTGGTACCATTCGAAAGGTCTTTGAAAACGTAGATATTTTTTGTATGGGAGCAACTTTGTAACTTATGTAGGAAAAAAGATATTCGATGTTGAAAATACCGAAAATCCTTAGTAAAATGAAATACCCAAGTAAAGCTGTAAATCGTTTCATTAGACTAAGAAATAGGTAAGTACCTACTATTTACTACAAAAACTACGTTCACGGTACGAAGTCACAAATTACACAAAAGTGATTCATCTATCTCCGTTCCTAAGCAAGTGAAAATGAGTCACTCTTGTTTACATACTTAGAACCATAAAGAAAAAAACTAATCGGTCATTTTATACTTAAATATACCTAGTGTTAAACAATTTTATTTTGTGCTGAAAATTTCCGACAAATAGATAGGAACTGTGTGTTATTTAACTAAATAAATCAAAATCAAAAGTTTTTTCATTTATTAATTTATTCTCAAACTAGGCTGAGAATGAGCACTAACATATATTTCTGATAACGCTGTGTAAAAATCTATTTAGGGCGGATTCGACCAAACAGGAATAAATTTTATCCGCGGGATAAGATTTACTTCTGACAGTTTTCGTATGGAGAAACTGTCAAAAATTCAAAACATATTCGGAAGAGAAGGCTTATTATTCCTGTTTGGTCGAATCCGCGCTTTGTAGGACTAGCCAAACCTTTTTAAAGGGACTGTAGATACATAAACAACAGTATAAATAAATGCATATCTACATTCCAGAGAACATATGCCATAGAGAACGATATGTGTTAGTATTCACAGTGCTATCTTTGCGCGTTTTCTTAGCAACACCGATAAGGCAGTGTGATTCAGTTAACTAACGTCAATCTACCGCGTGAGCTAATAAAATAAGTATTCAGCGTTTCCGGCCAGCTTTGTGAGGTGACTGTGAAAATACTTGACACTTTATTCCGGGTACCCTACTTGAAATGGACAAACACTTGCTCGAAAGGATTTTTATTTTAGTACAATATGAATGAAACAATATTTTATGATTAGAAATATAAATTAACTATAATCATGAAAAATAATGATGGTTCATTACAAATACCTAGTTATTTACATTGTAAGTACTAAAATAAAAATCATTCTAACTATAAATCTGTAAATAGATTAGATTGTCTATATAATATAATATATAATTTGTCCATCAAGCCACAGATTGTGACTGCAGATTAGATCTCTTTATGATTTCAGTCCTCAGTAACCTACAATAACTATATTAATTAAAAGTAAGTACTTAGTACATTAATAGTTATTTATAATAAGTACTCTTGATTACAAACGTTTATGATGTTCGTGTTATTGGATACTTCCTTAATGGATTCTTGATCAAAATACATAAACTGTAGATAAGTTGATTTGATTTTCCTGTCCTGCACCTGTATTGCGTACGTAATACACGATCAATCACAATCTGAATCATTTTGAAACAGATTGTTAATACAATGCTTCATAAGTTCGAAAAAAAAGATCTCAGCAACGTAAATAACGTAATTAATGTTGTTGAACTGTCAAAAAGAAAAAGATTTGTCTAGTTTTAATCGTTTACGGAAATGTGTTACGCAATTAGATAGCTGAAAAAATCTAAAATTATTTATTTTCTCATTATTTCTAATACGGTGAAAATATAATAAATTTTAAAGAAGGCCATACATGCGCCAGTAGGTAGGTATAATTCATTATTAGTTAATAATTTATTTATTTCCTACTATCTTGTTTTCACACATACTGACATACCTAGCTGTAAATTACATCATGAGACGACGTTATAAATGCCAATAATCATAAAACATTTAAATAATTAAAGTTTTATACTATTATTAATTTGTTATAAATTAATTAATATTGTGGTTCGATGATCCTAAAGTTAATTAATCAAGAAATACGATGCCTTACGATTTTTTTTATTAGAGGTAGATAGATACAAGTTACTAAGTACTTCTGTTCTATTTAGACGAGCTTTTTGTTCGTGTATTTATTTATTCCAGTTATGTTAAATTTTTATTTAAATGAAATAATCTCTATTTTTATAGGTGTGGTGATGGGATGTTTTAAGACACTTTATCGCATAAATTTTCTGGTCAATATTTTTAAAAGTATAAAAAGAAAGAAATAAACTAAAAGTTGTGACTCACACAAACTAATCTAAAAACACAATGATTTAGAAGTACTTATAAAAAACAAATATATATTTAAAAGAAAAGAAAAAAAGATGGTCCTGTACGAGGCCAAAAGGCTCCTCTCTCAGCACGATGTTGCGACATTTAAAAATAAGTGTCGTAGATAGCGCCGGCATTTCCTAGCTGACTTATCCCAGCACTCATATCATGACCACGGTAGAAACGGGTTTTGTCGACGGAAGAATAGACAAAATGACAGATTGTGGTCGTTCATCTGTCATTTGGTCTATTCTTCCGTCGATAAAACCCGTTTCTACGGTGGTCATGTTACGCGTGCTAAGCAAAAACTCAGAGGTCATGGTCTCTATTTTATTATAAGTTTAGAGTTATTTTCTTCTAACGGCAACATAGCTAGGTACCCACATTACACATATCTACTCAGTAACATAAAACAAATTATACAGCAGCGAATATATCATTATGATCATAATCGTCAATATTTAGCTAGGTGGTAGGCTGCTTCACAGGTCAAACAGGTACATAGAGGGTTTATTTAAATAATGGTTACCAATATACCAAGTGAAGCGTTTGTAAGTTCATTCCTAATTTGTTTCAAGGGCGACAACATTCTATAGTTGGTAGGTTCCTATTCATTCTACATTCGTTGTTTATTCAAAATAATCTATTTCATAGATTTCCTTCCTAGTACGTATCTGGAATAGTAGTCACAGTGGCGTATTTTAAGATTTAACGGGCCAATAAGGTTTGCCGGTCCGTAATTTACCAAAAATATGTAAAAGACTAGCTATCGCGGCGCGGGTGTGGTAGTGACTAAACGGTGAAAAAACAATCATAAGCGAGAACGAGCGAAGTGAGCTAGAAAACTTTTGGACCTCGTATAGATTAGATTTTCTTTTGACCATTAGATAGAGAAGTTTCTCTGTCTACTTATGCATCAAACACTTGATAATTAATAGAATTTAGGATACAAGAGCGAGCGAATCGAGCTCGAAAACTTTCTCACCTCGTATTTGATAGATTTTTATTTTTTACCTTACTTCGACGAATAATGTATAAAAGCTTCAGAATAATTAAGAGACTTTAGGATGCAAGAGCGAGCGAAGTGAGCTCGACAAAGTAAGAACCCTTTATTTTGACCATTCATACAGATGAAATTGGAGTTACTTTTTCGAAATTCTCTCTAACTCTTAAAATAATTAAGAGATTTACAAATGAAAGAGCGAGCGAAGCAAAGTCGAAATTTGTAGCATCCTGAAGTTACGAAGGGGCAGGCTAGAATAGAGTGGTTGCATAAAAAAAATATGGGGCGGCAGAGAAAATAAGTAGTGCTTGTATCATAGTTACTTTCGATAAAATGTGATCGAAAAATAGATGATCGGTGTTGGATGTAAGGAAAAATAAACCGTTATTTTATGCAAAAATAATGGCCTAATCGCAGAAATAAAAAAATGTTGGTTGAAGACATGTTGACCTTCACCACAGATAATATAATCCTTCACTCATTGAACTGAAGAAGACATGTTCCAAATGTATGCAAATTATTTTATTATTCAAGTAAGTCTTGTTAAGCTCTACTGTAATTTACAAGAAAAATAACTTTGCAAATAATGTCATCCTTGCCCCAGTTTTGTTGTAAAACCAGTTATTTATAAGGAGAACCAAGGCGATAAGTGAATGCGGTTCCAATCATATGTACATAAACAACCGCTGTAGCATTAATAGAGCTTTCGTGACTGGTATTCTATGGAAAAACTCTAGGCACCTATTCTGAAACTGCGGTGATATTCTGTAAAAATCTGCTGAGAGCTCACTTCAGGCTCACTTCACCTAAGTTTGCACGGTTAGATTTTTACAGATATAGATTGGCTGCATTGTGTTGGTCTTCGAAACGAAGAAATAACAAAAAATATGTGCCTCATTAATGCACTCTTTGAAAACGTGATAATATAAAGCATTAAAATTTATTTGTGAATATTAATTGAATGTGATTTTACCAAATAAACATCGTAGGTACATACCAAATAAATCAATGTTGAATAACAAGAAATCTATTTGTGCTATACTTTAGTTTTTTATTAGGCAGGTAAAATTATATATTTCGAAACATCTTTACTTACCTACTATTTCATTAGTTATTCATTTACCTTTACAAATTGTGATCTTTCTGTAGGTACTACGTTAGATACCAAATCCATGATATATACACTGATGATAGGTACACAAATGATAAAACATTTTGAATAACCACAGGTATCAAGACGACAGAAGGCTATCAATAACCTACAGCTATAAACAAATTTTACTCGATTTTATAACTGTGCGCCTGTCAACGTCAAAATATTACAGTTTATGTGATTTATATAATAACAATAACAACTTAACGAATATTATGACAGAACTGTGGAGACGACACGAGTTGTGTAGACCGTATTAATTAAGAGGGCGCGTCGGGCACTGAGGAGGTAACCGGGCGGGTGAATTGAATAATAACAACCTACGACTTTGACAGCTCTAAGCGCACAGTTATAAAAAACAGAGCTCCATAAAAAAAGTTTTATTTTTTTACGCGTATCACGTCAGTATAATTATTTTAAACTTTTCCTTTCACAGCGACAATGTCAACTTGACTAAAACATAATCCGACGACCTTGGCTCATGATATTGTTTTCCTGTGCTCACGATCACATTTTGTTGTCTATGGCATAATGTCATTAAAGAGGAACCTTCTTAGGTCTAGTCCTGTCCAGTTTAAGTCGGTGTGATGCTGCCTTTTACAGTAAAGTGCTACCTACGACCAATTAATTATTCATCTTGCCATAGTTTCGATGCCATGACCTTTCCCATTGTGTGTGCTAATACCTTATTGGGCGGAGGGCATCGCCCGGATAATTCACTTGAATATTTGGGCCAGCGATACTGTCAAAATGTCACAGGACTAAGTAGGGCTGGCAAAAATATTGCTACAAGAGGATTTCAATATTTCGCAAATCTGTCATTTCTAAACTTACTAGTTATAAATAGTTTCATGGAGTCCATGGAGAGTTTTAGTGTCGTTTCACATTGACAATAAATTCACAATATTGGAAATTATAAATTCCAGAATCTTTGATAAGGATCCTCCTTGGTTGTCATATTGTGTTGAAGGAAAAAGTTCGTTCCATTTTTAACCCGACATGAGTTTTATTTATATTTAGATAATTATGAGTTTTCATATTAATTTATTTTTCATAACATTTCCGGCCGCATACCTAGTCATTTGTTTTTGACCAGTACAACAATGTCGATTTATCTCGAAGAAGGTTGTCAAAATGCTCAAAATGCTCGAAGTTCCAAGGGAATTCTCGAATTTTCGAAGTTTAACAAAAATAATATTTTGGTTCAAAATTTAAGTTCTGTAATTTACAAAGACGTTAGAGATCAGCAAAGTCGCACTAGACAAGAACGCACATTTTATTCACATAGAATGCCTCGAGTGCCTTTTTCAACATTATAAAATTGTTATTTTTTAGGAGCGGTTTGTGATTATTTTAATTTAATTAATTAGACAAGTTTTTTTTATTTTTATTGAAGTATAATTATTTTAGATAAAAATCATTTTATACCGACGTACATATAAAAAGCTAATTAACAGATGTTAAGGCCTTTTTAGCATATTTATAACATTTACAGCTCTCGAAAAAATATAATTATGTAATGAATAATTACTTACCAACCTAGTGGTAAAAAATAATTAAAAAGGAGCCTAGAATACAGGCTGTCAGTGACATCGGCACGCATACTTAAGTCTACTAATTTATAAACGTTACAATGGTCTCTCATAGTCTCAATGGCGAGTTTTTGACAGATTTGCCATATAAAAACTGTCAAAAACTTACCATTGAGAGACCATTGTAACGTTTATAAATTAGTAGACTTAGGCCCCTGTTCCCATGAATTCAGCACTTGATTCTAGTCCCCGACATCCGTCGTAGACTTTCGACCGACGCGACGGATTTCGGTGTTTACCGACTTTTTATGCATGATTCATAATATCTAAATGTTGAGACTTCGTTTATAATAAAATGTAGGTATAATATAAATAGTTAGGTACATTAAAATAGATTCGAAAGTACATAATATTTTATTTCATACACCAGCTAGTTACGTACAGTTATGTACTTTGTGAACAAAACTTACTAAGTAACTTAATTGGAGTAAATCCGGGTAAAATCCGATGATAAAATCTAACGTCCGTGTACAACTTGGGGGACTGCCAACAGGATCCACTTTCCACTGTATTTACCTTGTTGGAAAATTCACTTCCATGGCACGTTCTTATTACTTTCATTTTTACAGGTGTGTTTTGGACTTTGATACTCCTCCAGATTTATCTTTTACATAACCCACTTTTCAAAATATCAGTGTAGTGTTTACACTGATATTTTGAAAAGTGGGTTATGTAAAAGATAAATCTGGAGGAGTCTGAATTTGTGCCTGACTGCCTGGTTGATTGCAATTTAATAGGCTCGCCCCCTATTACATGGGACTTAAACATAAGTCGCGAAATGTGGGTGTACTATAGGACCTTACCCTTCGGGGATTACAGGCGTTATGTTATGTAAAAGATGAAATTATTTTGGTCGACTGTTTTCACGCTAAACTAGATATTATATTTAATAGATAAATCACAACATTCTTCAACAGAAATAAATGGTTTTTTCTTTCTTTCTTTCTGTCTTTTCTTTTTTTCTTTCTTTTGTATGAAAAATCTGCCAGAGGTGTAAAAAGGCACTTATAGCAAAGAGCTTGATTTCTATTTTCACAGGTGTTATAATAGACATATTCCGGGTGTTATCATTAACAAAGCTAGTTTTGGTATAAATAAGCTGTGTGTGAATGTGATTGAAAGTGCCAGAAAGCATTATGTCAATTCTTTTTTTTATTAGTAGTTGTAGTACGATACGAGATACGGCTTTTAACGGTAATTTGAATTATGAACAGGCACCTAATTAATTATCTCGTCATTCCATTCAACAGCTATAAAGGCGACCCTGTTAACGCATTCTTAGTGTTTGAGAGCACTTTAGATTGTTTCTAGGTTGTTCTATAATAATAAGCATCAAGAATAAGCGTGCAGTCAATCAGCATTGACTACATGCTCTGATGCTCATTGTCATACCTAATCATTAACGGTTATTTTAATTATTTGGTCATATTTTAAATACCAAAAATTCTCTTCCACAAAACCCCTTGAAACATAAACAAATCAATTATCACAAAATTCTTGAACAGAAAGCGAAAGTACCGAAAGCGAAACTACTATTTACCGCAATTATCATAAATACCTTTTACACAACCAGCACATCCTTACCCGGTGGCAGCCCTAATGTTATAGCAAATTTAACATGCGCCTGCGATCAATGATCGGCTCCAATGATCGGCCGGCGTGACGCGCATGCGTAACACGTCTGTGGCGACCTTACGCGCAAGTGTGTCACGCAACGGTCGCTTTATGATCGGTGGAAATGTAAACAAAGGATTATTTGGACACAACGGATTGTAATACTTATCATTTAAATGCTTCTCAAAGTCTAAAGTTTCCGTGCCTCGGAAAGCACGTTTAGCCGTTGATACCGGCTGTCATTCGTAGATCTTTGACAGACGTTACGGGTAGTCAGAAGCCCGAAAGTCCGACAACCAGTCTTACCAAGGGGTATCGTGTTACCAAGTAATGGCTTGTAGAGGTCAGATAGGCAGTTGCGCCATGCACGGAACAGAAATCTGTTCCGTGGCGCCATGTATACTGCTGGCATTCAGCTACATCCGGTTAGACTGGAAGTCGACCCCAAAACGTAGTTGGGAGAAGGCTATGAAAAAAAATTGCTAAAATGAACGACCAAAACGAAAAAAAAAAATCTCTCTCATAATCTGAATTAAAATATATATATTATTTCTTTCCATCAGGTGAGATTCTGGCCAAGAGCTTCCCCGTTGCGGATAAAAAAAAAAAAAACATTATAAAGATGAATGATGGATATAAATATCCATATCATAAACGTAACCGATCCACGCGATCCATAAAAAAAACAGCCCTAGAACGCGTTCCTCCACCAGTTCTTCATGCTACAAGCCTCAAATCTTCCATGACCACCACAGTTCTTAGTTCTATAAATTACGGTTCTGTGCGGCAATAGTACCCACTTTTACGAATTAGCGACGCTGTGTAGATAACCTCTCGGGATCTCTCTCATGGCATGCTTAGCAAGCAACAATAACAAACCGCGTAGATTTTAGATACCTAAGTGACATTTGCAAATCCGTAAAACTTTTCACATAACTAATTAAAAGTGACATTTGTCACTCTCACACAATAGTAGAGCAAAAAGCCGGTGAGAAATCGTTTACAAGTATGGAAAAGAGGATCTCATAAGCCGCTAAGCATATCTACCGATCTAAAAATAAATAACAAAAGAAAAATATTTTATTTGGGATACGCACAGGAAATACAAACTTACAAAAAGGAGCATTTAAAGGTAACTAAATTAAAAATGTATCTTCATTTTTAAAAGCTTTTATTTAACTTCACTTGTATGTATGTCCTGGAATATGTAGGTATGTCCTGGAATATTGCAATCAATGTTTCACCCACTTCCACTGAAGTTATTGGGCTAAATGTGGCATACGTGTTTGGTTCTCGTGACAATGCATGATTACAATAAAAAACTTTAAAAAAAAAGTATGTATGTCCTGGAATATTGCAATCAATATTTTACCAACTTCCACTGAAGCTATCGGGCTGAAATTTGGTATGTACGTGTTTGGTTCTCGTGACAATGCATGATAAAAGCTTTTTTTTTTAATTTTTGAAAAGCTTTTATTCTTTATTATATTTATTTATTCTTTCATTCAAGTTTTCATAGTGAGATTTGTACAGAATAAACCGGCAGGCCTTTGTACGTATTTGTTTAATGAACTGTCAGTCACGTCTCCTGCGGCATTTGTAGCGGAAGAAACTGACAAGCTACCGCAAGCTTGTGCTAAAACGGTGCTAAGTCAGGTGGGCCGATTTCACTTTGCGGAAATTCGTAAGTTGCACCTGTATGGCACATTGTTCGTTCAAAATTAGGTGCGTTTACGTTCATGGTATGTCATTGTTTGATTTGGAATTTGGCACTTTCTTGCCTTCTATTCTGGTAATTCGGTTTCGTAAGTTTATTTATTATGTTTGGTCTTGTGTGGCCTTTAAATCTCCAGCGTCTAGCATGCTATTTTTACGACTAACGTCTATAAAATTAAGGAAATCATAAATCAAGATTTCAGTTGCAAACTGCAAGGATGTAATGGTACTTATGTCTAGTGCACTTTGTCAACCTTGAACACTGATTAGTCAGTAGTCTTTATGAATGAAATTGCGTTGAACTTGTAGTGCATTATGAACCGTTTAACGACAGTACAAAGAGACCAAGAAGGTCTGATAAACCATGATGGCCTATAATGATAAAGGGAAAGCTGAAAACCTGAATGAACTATAAAGAAATCATAAACATAACATCACGCCTGTGATCCCAAGGGAGTTAGGCAGAGGTGGAGCTATAGTACACCCACATTTCGGTAGTATTATGTTTAAGTCCCATGTAAGCGGGGAGAACCGATTGCCATCAACCGGACACAAATAATCTAATAACTTCCAGAAGATTTACAAACGTTATACAAAACTAATTCGTTATATGTAAGTTAAAGTTATACATATGTAAAAATCAAAACGTTTCTTTACACATAATTTCTCCTAATGTAATTATTTTACCTAAAAATCATTATCATCATTATAAAACTATTAGATATAACATTGTAGAACTTAATTAACATGTTTGTAAAATTTTATGAACGGCTGGCCAGCACGCGCATAAACCCTGAGAGGTTTTCGTTGTGTGGCTAAAACCAAATTGTAAAATAATTAGAAATAAAAACAATACAGACTTGGGCTGCTACTGAGAAATTCCTAATGGAAATACCAATAACTTGCCCGACCTAGATATCGAACCTAGGAACTCATGCTCAGCAGATACCCTTGCGGCTACTAGACCAACGAGGCACTTCTACCGATGTCAGGTACGAGATATTGGCATAGTTTGCTCTTGCAAAATCTGGGCGCAGATAATCATAATATTCATAACCAACGATGTGAGAATAAAGACACATTGATGACACATGTGTTGTAATATTAAATAACAGATACACACAGGAAGCAGTTTAACTTCAATCAAAATTCTGTAGATAATCGTCCGAAGACGATAATTTTTTGTTGACGTTTTTATAAAAACATAATAAAATTGTAACTGCCGTTTTAAATATAGACGAGCAGACAGTAGGTTTGTTATGTTATTTTATATAACGATGGTCTATTATAATAATAAAGCCTAAATGATAATAGAATCAGACAGGTTTTTATCAAATTTTGGCAACAAACAACTTTGTTGGAATTTTCCATTTATGTTTAGTTTATTTATTGTATTTTATTTATAGATTTTAAGTATAGGTGTTTGGGTAGGTACATAGAATACCTACCTACCTGTATTAAAGCGGCGATATTTAATAATACTGTATACTGTTTAGAATGTGATAAAAATACCTACTTTTTGATAACAATTTATTAGGTAATTAATAAAATGTATCTACTTGACATTTTATGAAAAAGAAAATGAATAAAATGTAAGTACTTGACATTTTATGAAAATGAAAATTAATTAGGTACTTGACATTTTATTAATTTTCATTAATTAAACCTAATTTTTACTGTACCTACCTATAATGTTAAAAAGGACTTCTGGAAAGTACTGTCTTATGACAGGAAAAACACGTAATAAAAGTTAAAAACTATTATACATCCTTCACAACCCTAAAACCCCATTGTATCTGCGGGAACGCTTTTCCTACGCCCGTCCTTTTGATGCACCTTGCAGGTCGCATCTTAGAAACCTCCTTAAATCCCCTCCGCACTCAACCGACTTCTATTCCTACTCCTTCACAGTGCACGCGGTTCGGTTGTGGAATTCACTTCCGCCTGACATTAGGGACTGCCAAACTGTTGCAGTATTTAAAAGAAGAGTGAAAGAACACTATCTTTCCATTTCGTCATAGTTGCATAGTTATTTTAAATTACATTATATTTTTAAAGTATATATTTATGTATTTATTATAGTATATGTATTTTAGAAGTATTTATGTAAGTATATTCTCATAATGTAGGTATGTTTTAAATTAGTTTTAAATTAGTGAATTGTTTTTTTTTTTTTCTATTCTACTGTTACACTCGTTGTCTACATCTCTTTTATGTACTTTCCTATCGCAGGTATGCTGGAAGAGATTTCTTTAGAAATAAGCATTGCCTTTGTACGTATTTTTCTGTTCCTTTCTTCTTGTCTGTTTGTATGTGTGTGCATAAATGGTTAAATAAATAAAATAAATAAATAAATACATTTATCCGCAAAAAATATATCAATAAAAAGATTAATTATAGCTCCGAAAAAAATATAGACGGACTGGGGTTTTCAGAATGTACATCCAAGAATTAAAAATTTGAATGGAAAATCCATTTTTATTGGTTTTTTGGCGTCATGACATTTACGTATTTATTTTTAACAACCAGGCAGTCAACCTATAACAATAAATTACTGTAATCTGTGCAATATGTGTTGTTTATCGCGTGCGGGTAACATCTCCATGACATTTTTACAAAGTATTTAATTGTATCGCTACACCTACATTTACATTAATTATTAACAAATTAATTTATTAACGCTACGGGTTATCAATAAACGTAAACGTGTCTGCCTTTTTGTGTGTACCTATTCAATTAGGTACCTACTTATTATTTAAATATTATTTTTAAAATTAATGTTATATTATTCGACTGTTTTTTTAATATTTATCCAGAAATCTAAAAAATATTCATTACGTAACTGTGTCTTAAAATATGTTTGTTGAGAATTATTTTAGTATATTACAATCTAATTTAGTAGAGATTAGATTGTAATCTACATAACTATATTTCAACTTCAGCTAGGAATTTATACACTTAAAATGTAAATTACACTTGCACGGACAAATACCAATGCTGAAATGGTTACTAGACTAAGCCGAAGGCATAACTAGACACATTTTGGGATTTATAATCTGTCAAATAAGGTACCTACATAATAAATTGACCTGAATCATGAGCTTCTTCTGACCTTTGCTCCAAGTCATGCATGACGTTTCACTTTAAAACTTATTGTTTTGAATTTGGAACATCCTTACAATGTCTGTCACGTAGGACCACACTATGTGGCCCACGGATATAAAATACCGGTTTTACGTTTTTTATTGTTGTTAATCTACAAATAGATACTGTTGAAGGTATTTTTAGACGGTTTTAATTTTATAGTTGGTTTAATTTTGCTAGTTCCGAATTTACATTGTTATTGCTGTGTTAATTATCAAGGTCCATCTCAAAATGTTATAGAACTGTTCTGTAATTTGGTCAAAACTTAATAAACAAGAGCGAGCTCGTGCTGAAGAATAATCAGCCTATTTCAATGTTCCCACTGCTGGACACTCACACAGGCCTCCTATCTGTTAGAGGAAGTGAGCCATAATTCACTACGCGGAACCAGTTCGGGGTTGGTGAATGGTTCATGTCTTAGATTTTTGGTTCTATTACAAGTTGCCGGTTTTCTCACGGTAGAATAATTTGAAATTAATAAGTAATACATTATCTTTTTAATCTCATTGCCTACTGACACAACGTTAGCATTTGTTTTTTGGTACTCAAAGTGGCCTTACTGCCTTGATATTCGTTTAAAAGACTGGTAGGCAAGACTCATACATAAGCATTAAAAAAAAAAAATACTATGCTCTGACCAATACGAAACTACCAATTTAAATAGATAAGTTGCAAAATTGTGGAATTATTTTGTCAGCATTATTTAGTTGCCTTTAGGTACTTAATTAAATAGAACCATTGTCCAAAGGTATCTCGTGGTCACGATTCCAATTAAAACTAAATATTTGTCAACAATGGAATAAGATGGAATGTGTTGCGAAAGGAGTATACCCAAGGTACCGTGGGTGTACTCCATTCACAACACATTCCATCTATCTACATTTGGATTTCAGTAACTCAAACTCAAACCATTTATTTCAAATAAACCAATTAAAGGTTACAGATAGTTTAGTTGGGTAAAGTATAAAGTAGGTACGCAACAACTCCAACCTCCGATCTTTGAAGTGAACTTGAAGCGAGCTGTCAATACTGTCAATCCCATGGCAGCTCACTTCACCCAAGTTTTCACGGTGAGATTTTTGCAGAATCGCCCTGTCTCATTAAGATGCCAATAGACACGATACTGATCGCAAACTAGGTATAGGTATAATGTATTTCGTCGTAATCGTATGCTGCTATGTTTTGTTTTGCAGGATTCGTAATTTTCTACTAGTGTGTCTAATCGCTAATTGCCATAGGTGTTCATTAGTATTAGTTTAGTGTCTTCGTAAAAAGTTGTTTACTTTGTGGTTGTTGGTTCTTTGTCATTTTATCAATGCATGTTCTGAGTTTCAAGAGTCCCTGAGACCCCGAAGGAACCAACGATATGTTAGGGGATTCTTAAAGACTTGGTGTGGGATCCTCTTGGAACCAAAATACCTATAGGTGTACCTACTCACCCAGTACCTACCTAGATACTTTTAGAATCTTGTGTCTAGTGAGTGTGACATAGATTCTTGCACTCGTAAACTAGTTCTTTGTAAGCCAGACAAACTATTGTAGAATGTGGACTCTAAGGGCGAATTTCACCAATGAAACTGAACGCGATCACCGCAAAAACCACGTTTATGAGCTGTAAGAAATCGACACGTGTTTCACCTCTCAACGAGGCATCCTCATCAGGATGACGACTGACTTGTCGCGAACCCGAACGCGAAGTGTTGCCACGCCGATCTGCGTCCAGCGCTCAGGCTTTTTAGGCCAAATTTAGGGTCGAGGGTTTTTCATGACTCTTTAGGAATAGTTAAGCGGAATAGGTTACTAAATACATTTACGTATGTCCGCAACTAGAGTTGCGGACATACGTAAACATATTTAGCAGGGTCACTATACCCACATGATATTGGATTGTTTTTAGTTCGCGTTTAGTTTCATTTGTGAAATTCGCCCTAAGTAGGTATTAATTCCACTAACAAAGTCAATGTGCCAAAAGAAGAGTCAGTCTGTTAGTCTGTTGTAGTTGTAAACTTGAAAAAATAAAAATGATTCTTCACAAGGAAATAACTACGTAGTATGTAGGAAGGTGTGTACTATGTCTTTTTGTAACAAGCTGTAAGCGAGGGGCACAACAGTCTTTTGTCTATGAACAATGGTTTTTAGTTTTTATCACAGGTATTTTTAATTAACAAACCACAATAGGTGGAATTCATTTGAATATTTCACATTTTTATCGTGTTTTTATGACATTCCTAACGCTATCGTTTGTCAGTTTTTATTTCGGTATGTTTCACGGATTTTAATATTTTATAGTCGGAGTATAACTATGCTGTTTATATTTTAGTCTAAACATAAAATATTGATTTAAAAAATGCGCCTGTCCTGTTTATAGTATAACCTATGTACATAGTAATTGAAATCTAGAATGTTTTCCATTACTACAAAGCCTTGATTAAAAGCAGTTATGTACCAATGACTATTTATAGCGTCTCCAGCAAATTACCCTACACAGCCATCAGATCGCAATATCGGAAGTCTATCATTAACTTATCAAGCGGTATGCAAGTGCTAATATCTAAACGACCATGTTGGCATTGGTTCACAAACTGCAAACAAAAGAAAATAGACTTCTTATACTCTATGGTGCCATAACAATAACTGTCAAAACTTTTTTTGTCAAGACTTTTTACAAGCCGCGCTTAGAACTCATTCACACTGTCCGCGGACTTCTGCAGCTGAAACAAACATCTAACCGGCCAGATTTCTATCAGACATCCGAACACTCAAGGACGGCCCAAGGTCACGCCCCCGACTTACGACCGATAGTTTGCATGCACACAGATAAAAATAAGCCGCGATTGTCAGCCGCGGCCGGTTCCATAATGTGTTTCAAGCTTAAGCAAAAAAAAAAAACAAACAGTTTATTAGACTATTAGAACCAGACTTCCTACTGAGTAGGTACTATACTTTTCTCGTTATTCAGGTTTTTAAATTACTTAAATTAGGTCATTCCGCAGCTTTAAAGGAGTCTAGTGTTTGTTTCAATAATACTGGATTTAAATGGAGAATATATTCCAACAAAAGAGTACGTTAGGATAGGTTAGGTTAGATTTTTAATTTGCATGACCTAAGATTCGATGAAAATTCGCCTTCGGTAGGATCAGTGAAAGATATCAAACATATTATTATCTTAATCACATCTACATTACAAGTTCTTGAATCGAGAATCATGCTTGAGCATCATTCCATAATACAAAACCTAACATTTACAAAACAGAAACAGATTTTAATTGGCATTTAAACTTAATTACAAATTATCTGAATTAAGGAGACCTTGGAATGCAAATCATATTCAATTAGCAACACAAAATTAGGATGTTCAAGACATACGTAGTCAGAAAGTATATAAGTTACCGTAATAACATAATATTGGTGAAGGGAAGCTATGGAATAGGGTCTCGGCCGTGTGGCACCGGTCTTTGGTACTCATACAGCCTTTATACCGAACGACTATTCAGAAATTGCACACTTACCGCAAAGAGGTCGCCTTAGAGAGAAATGCGCTGCACTGTCGAGGGATTATGGTGAACTAGCAGCGCCCCGTGGTTTCACCCCCATAAGTCTCGATTCCGTGGGAATATCGGGATAAAAAGTATCATATGTGTTAATCCAGGATATAAACTATATGTGTGCCAAATTTCATTCAAATCCGTTCAGTCGTTTTTGTGTGAAAGAGTAACAAACATCCATCCTCACAAACTTTCGCATTTATATTATTAGTAGGATATTACTCTGTGTCTAGTAAAGAATGCTTGGAAGCCTGACAGACTTTTCGACTGAACAAGCCTTCTCTGCTTATTCATTCGAACGACGAGGCTGTGGCTAATGATGTTGATGTGATGATATGTCTCAGAATTGGAGTTGATTCTCAATGGAGAGAAAATAAATGGAGGATGAAGTTGGTAGATCTTGACCTAAAAAAAACGGGCACGGGTTCCGTACCGTAAAATATCTAACACTACATTACATATATTTATTATTTGTAGTTATAGCGGCCATAGTATACTATTATTACGGTTACACACACTTATTACGGTTCAAAAGATACAGCTCTATGACAGACGGACGGATGGACAGAGAAGCCTTAGTAATAGGGTCCCGTTGGCACCCTTTGGGTACGGAACCCTACATAGGAAGAAGAATAAACACACAGGTAGTTTCTATAACGTTACTTCAGATCACAGAATAGACTAAATTTACTGAATGATACCAATTTCAAAAAACGGCAAACATATTTACTTCCCCAATAATACCTACGACTCCTTGTGACGTCAAATCTCAGTTGGATGATGCAAGCCCAATAAGGAAGATCTTCGAAACAAAATTCCTAAGCTTAGCCACCAAATTGAAGCAGCAGCTCAACCAACCAGTAACACTTATTTTCATCTTATTTATTCATAAACACACATGCAATTTACATACAATAACTTACAAAAAAAAAACAAATACCACTATGAATGACTAGATAACATTCAAATAAAGTCTCAAACAATTTCAAATGTAATGTCAAACAGTTTTAAGTACCTAATAATGTCGAACACTTTTAAATATAATGTCAAAAGATATATTAATTGCCGGCAAATGATTCTAAATTATATAAGTAGGTAATGTCAAATGATTAATACTGAATGATTAATGATATAAACTGTATTTTACCAATTTTATTTTTGAATAATTTTTATTTTTTATTTCTTATTAAAAACAGAAAAAATAAAATATTCATTTATTCAATATGTACATGATTATATCTCTAATTTATGCACAACTCACGCAATTTATTAAATAAATACTTATGTAGGTACTAATGCTTGATATTTATGCGTTATATCCTTTTGATATGCGACGATAGATAACACCTGCGTAGACTTGCACGTGTAGGTTATTTATATATGCACATATTGCTATAAAAACGACGAAATTGGCGAGGAATATCTATACTAAGTATCTTCACACATTATCATAATTATCTTTATGTATAATGAATTTCTTTTGTTTACACCAAACTACTCTTATGGCCCTTCGCTTGGCTGTTATTACTTAGCCACGAGCTCCTCGAGACTTTATTGCCTATGATCTATAATTATCTAAATAGTCTGAGTTGTTCAGTAGACTCAAAATTAATGCAATTGGTTGATTCATTTGCAATCAACGCACCTAAATATAGAGCGTGTATCAGAATATGTAGTCATATTTAAGGGTGTGATCAGACCAACAAAGTGAACGACTTTCTGCCGGGACGAACATCGTAATTGCGAAAAATTTTGGTCCCATGGAGAAAGTTGTTCAATTTGCTGGTCTGTACTACGCCCTTAAATATGACCTTGCATTTCCGATTCACGCTGTACCTATAATATAGTTTTTAAACGAATACAGTCTTTTAACGAAGCTTTTCAAGTTTTTCCGCTCGATGGTTCCAAAATGTGTAATGCATAGGACGTATGTTAGGTTGCAGGTGCATGATGTTTCACTGAATCTAATTATGTAGTATTTATAATACTAGTTAATTAATAGCGGAAACTTTACCATAATGCATGCAGATACCTAGAAAATTCTAATAAACTATTTATTATGTTGTTAGCGTTCTTCCATATCGTTTTTTTCATGTGATAAAACCTTTACAATGAAACGCTAGGCTAACTCTAGAAGGCTGTAGACACCCTGAACAGGTGTTTATGTGTTTTAAGGTTGGTTAATTTATTTGGAATACAAACCGATAATTTAGAGTCCTCACTAACCCGTACGAGTCTGTGAACCTTACCAGCACACGTAGCATGATAACCTAGGAAACGGGTTTCCTACGGGTTTTGTCGAGGGAAGAATAGACAAAGTGACACATATGAGTGTTTATTTGACGGATTATCTGAAGATTCTCTATGCTGATGTTCTCTATGTTCCCTCTGCAACGAATATTTTGTTACGAAATAAGGCTTTTTATTTCTATAGTGCTAATAATAGTAAAAAAACGAGCTGACAGATTCGCTCGTGCAATAAATTTAAAGTGCTGGACAGATTTGAGTGAAAGTTTCTCTGTTATCTCATTATCTGTCAGAACTCAGAAGTGACAGTGTGCTGTGAGAATATGTTACGTAATGACTGCCAAAAGTAGAGGTAGTTTCTGAGATGATATAACAATAAATACTATCGTAACCTATACGTAGTACGTTTTTTTATCTCCATCTTTTGTGATGTTATCATTTTTCTTACGTTGCGAAGGGCTTGTAAAGAAATAATAACAGTCGCATTGGTCGGTACTAACTCTTACCGAGGTCGGTCCGCTGATGGGTGACCATCCATTACATATCGAGCATTGCATATCCTCCGTGCATTGGAAACACGTTGAACCTTTGGTCCCGCCGGTCATTTGTCGTCGGGTAGCCAGAATCCCGAAAGTCTGACAACCAGTCCTATTAAGGGGTATTCTATTACCCAGCTTCTGGGTTGTGGAGGTCTGATAAGCAGTGGCTCCTTGTAAAATACTGGTATTCAGCTGGATCCAGTTGGATTGGAACCCGACCTCAACATAATTGGGAAAAGGCAGAGGATGATCATTTTTCATTTAAGTTTAAATAACACTTTACTTTACATAAAATAATAGATCCTTAAAAAACGGTAAACTTTTGGTGGCGAAACTATATCTATGATGGTGACATATAGGTACCATAGACAACTAAGAAAAGTAGATTATGTTTAGAAGTATCCTTCCCACGCACGTTGCTAAAGTCAATAGAAATGGATTACAAACGAGAATTCTTGTCGCCGATGAACTAGTAACCCGATACTTATGCTCCGCTTCATAAGTAAGTACGTATTTGAAGTATTTAGGTGATTGAATTATGGATTTGTGTTTGCAAAATTGTAGACAAATAAAGCAGACGCTAAGTGTAAATTTCATATTTCACAGACTCGTAGCCAAATTCTGGGCTGACTCTATATAAATTACCATTGACGATGGCAATAAATGGCGAGGCAGAAGTGTAAATTGTTTTTTTTCAAATGAGATTTGATAGATTCGGTATTTTGTGAACATCCTTACTTAATATTATAAATGTGAAAATAACTCTGTCTGTTTTTTAACCTTTAACGCCATAACGGGTGAACAGATTTCGATGAAATTAGGCACATAGGTGGATGGCTGGGTTAGGGCATAGGATACTTTTTATCCCGGTAGTTCGTTCCCGTGAAATAATTTCCGACCTCCTTGCGGGCGAAGCTACGGCCAAAAGCTAGTACTTTCAACAATAGGTGCCATCTATGAATGTTGAAATTCCATGAAATATTACAAATATGTTTCATATATATATATAGGATATATTAATAATATATATAAATATATATATATATATAAGGTGCTATAAAAATATCTGCCACGGCTGCAATGGGAGATAGTATTGTGATTATAGATTACAATAGTAAAGATAAATTATTGATCATGTGTCATATTTTTTTTCATACAAAAAATTGTACGTATAAATTTGCAAGTGACGAACTAGTCAGCTGATTTCAGTTTTCATTCACAGAACAGATGGAAAGAGATAGCAGTTGTTTTCATTGACGAAGTGCACTTCGCGCGTAATTTGTGAACCACGTTATGCAGAGTAGAGTCAATGTTTATTTAACTACTTTATTTTCTCAAATTGATTTAACTGTGCCGGGGTACGAAATTTCTTCACTATTGTTATCTTTAAACACAATACTACCTCTCATTAAAGCCGTGGCAGATATTTTTATAGCACCTTATATATAGGATATATATATATTTATATATATTATTTATTATTCACGCTTTCAGGGCGTGAAAGTACTCATGATTATGAGCAACTTTCACTATGTGACGAAATCTGAAATATCGAAAAAATATCAGCTGTGTCATACAAAAGTAGAAAAAATAATCAATTTTTGTATGACACAGCTGATATTTTCGAGATGAAAATGTATTAAGCAGATGTTTTTTTTGCTATTTCGTTGTTGGTCCCATAGTGAAAGATTCCTATAATCATGAATATGTTCACCTCCTGAAAGGTTAACACTTAACAGTGAATTAAAAAGAAATTTTTTATTTGTCCCTGTTTTTTGAAAACATGAAAAGATTTTGTATTTCACAACTGACATGAGTGTTAGGTACACGATTCGGTTGCATGTTCATTATTTTTATTTTATAGGACAATGACCCGTGATTGTGAAAAAATGTATTGAAATAAAATGAAACGTTATTCGTTGATAAGTGCATCATCTTGTGAACAGCTGGACCGATTTGAATATTTTTGTTGTTTATTTTTTGTACTACTCCGAATTAGGTTTTTATTTATGGACAGTAAAATTGTAAAAACCCGGTTTCCCGGAACGTTTCAAATTCGGGAAAAACGGGCTTTTTTTGTATAAATTATGGTTTGGATAGGAAGGACGACATCTGTTGGGTCAGCTAGTAATTTTATAAACCTAATAACTTAAAAAAGTTTTTATTTTTTTATTTTTAAGGGCGCACCGAGCATTTGCCTCTGTCTCTGTCTTTTTCTTTACGTGTAAAGAGTAAAGAAAATAACCACACTTTTGCCCTTTTTTAATGTTTTTTGTTGTTATTTTCATCATATTGCTCTTAAATAAAAAACTATCGTGTATAAACGCTTCATTCAACTATGAACTTTATTTTAGTAAATGTAACATCATATAAAATTACTTATTTATATAGAAAAGTAGGGAAATAGAGAAAAAAAATACTCGATAAGAGGTAACTTTGCGAATTTATTCTATCGAGCCAAATTGATCAAATCGTGTTTCCATCGTGTATACGGTCTAGTATATAAGCCCAAAAATACCAATAAATTTTCCTACATTTTAATTTAATTGTTTACTACTTCAAACAAGCGTTATAAAAACGTGTTTTTATGTATAAAAAGCTCGGTGCCCCGTTAAGTATTGTTCTTTGTTCTATTATGTATTTTAATTAATTCCTTATTAGCGTGAAGATGCATAGGTTAATACAATAACAAGCTCATAATACCATCAGTTTCTTATACCTATGATATAATCGGAGGTCAAGCGTTATGACGTGGAAAACCGGCGTTTTGTTGATAACTGGGAGTTTATTATTATTTTTCATAATTATAATTAAACCGGCGCGGCGTCTAATTGCAATTAACATAATTAATAATAATATTTTTGTAGTTAAAAACTAATTTTCCCGGTATGATAGTATATGATGCTGAATTAGATAAATCGCTTACCAATTTAATTGATTGAGTTCCTACTTAATTAAATTAATAAAAGCTATCTAAATACGTAAAATATAAAAAAAAGAACTCAACCTTCCAGTATTTTTAATCTAAACATCGTTTTGCTTGTTTAGCACCAAAATTACGAATTTCACCTTGTAATTAATAAATTAATGATTCTACCTATAAATTCATTTCATTGACCTTTTGAATAGTGTTAAGGTGAAGCACCCACTTACTTGCACTAGATGTAATGCACTTCATTATTTAAAAGTTAATGGAAAACACTAACTGCTAAACAGACGGTTAATGGTTCATTAACGGTGATGAACGTCTGTGAGTGTAACCTTAACTGTTTTGTTCTCAAGTTAAGGATCTGTCCTAATGTCTCATTTATAGTTTTCTAACAAGAAAATGTCAACTTACTTTTAAGCGCTTTTCCTTCAGGCGTGCACCGGACAGCATTGATCAAGCAATCCACATAGTTCCTAACTAGTCTCTTATTAGTGAAAATCGCGTCAACGTCCAAGTAATCATACCGCTGGTCGTATTTCGGCATGTTCACCATATCATTGACATCTTGTCCCACCACTACATACACAAATACACACATAAACAACACAGCACGCATTTTTAATTATTAATTCACAACAAACTATTCAAAGAAACTCATTCACATAATCGAATCTCGAAAGAAAATGGCGCGAATTTGTGTGCGGAGGCGTGCGCGCGCGCCGAACTGGCGTGTTGTTGTGATCCGCGCGGGAGATCCGCGGCGTTATATTATGGTAAAGCTGCGCATGCGACGATCGAGACGCTTTCTTTGGTGCACTTCTGAAACAAACGAGTTCTTTTTCAAGGGTGTGCTTTAGAAAGATTTTAAAAGATATTTCTTGGTAATTCAAGTAAATAAAAATGATTTCAGCTTATTTTCTTATTTACCTGCCCGAGACATAGGTTTTCTATAGAAAAATTGGTCGTCTTGATTCTATTTTTGTAATGCTACGGCTACATTGTCGCGAAAAGATTTTAGTCGCGTTGTTTTCGATTTGCGACGATATCGTCCGGAGATAAAGGCAAGGAGATAAGCGGCTGAATCCGGCAAACACTAACATTCAGGGAGAATTTCACCAATAAAAACTGAACGCGATCAGCCTATAAACCACGTTTAAGAGCTGTCAGTGTCTTTATTTTCTTCGTTATATTGACACTGACAGCTCTTGAACTCGGTTTAGATGTGCTGATGGCGTTCAGTTTCATTGGTGAAATCAGCCCTCAGTGATCACCAGTCTTGACCTTGACCACATTACAGTTCATCATTGAGTAGAAGACATTTTGCTAAACTGTCGTTTTGATCACACGTCGTTGTGCTCTTAGGACCATTTACTTTTAGGACTTTTGATACAGAGGGAAATATTTTAGAAGCCCATTAAGTTATTGGTAAAGAAAATCTGCACTCAACCTCAATAATTAAAATAATTATTATAACTCCTTTCCATAAATAATAAGTAGGTACGTACGCCAATTATTCATGTTCAAAGAAAACGCTGACTCAGTTTCGTAATTCAATAAAATTATTTCAATAACAAATAAAAAGGTCAATAAATAAAGATTTCTCTTTTTCTGCGTAGTAAAGGTTTACAGAAAGCATTTCCGGCGGAAATGACATTTAAAAAAAAAGTTTTAAATTCACATCTTTTTGACAATTTATTCCAAATCAGTGTCATTGTTCTCTTTATACGGGGCGTCAGTTTTGAGAAATGTTTATTTTGTACTTAAATACCCTCAATCTTATTCATTAAATGTTCTGTTAACTTGTTATTTCCTTTCGAAGCTTTTACGAAAGGAATATTTCGTACAATATGGTAACTGACACGGAGATGTCGGTAATGATGCTGATTCACAGAAACCAATTTAATTTAAAAAGTTAGGTAGTTCACCGAAATTGCGGCTTGAGCCAAAGTATCCGGACACAGAGAGCCTAAACATAGTGACATTTTATCAGCGATAACCATAGATAATAATATGGTATTATCTACAGGTACATAATTATTATAAATAAAAGTCGCTTTTCGTGTTTGTTTGTATGACCGCGTTGTTCTTCTAAACTACGCAACAGATTTTGATGAGATTTTCACCATCGCGTCCTTTAGAGAATTTACGTAGTATTAAAGTTACATATATAACCAAGAAATCTCGATGTTTTGTCAAGTTGTAAAAACCATGCGAAGCAGGAGCGGCTATCTAATTTCGTAACACATTTTCGTAAACGATTAAGACTAATCTGTTTCATTTTGACAGTTCAACAACATTCATTGCGTTATTTACGTCGTTGAGCAGATTTTTTTTCGTACTTGTGAAGCATTGGGTTTAACAGTCTATTTCAAAACGATGCAGATTGTGATTGATCGTGTCTAAAGCCGCGATTCCATTAAGCAAGTTTTGCATGCAAGTATGACGTCACATTTGCGTACATTACAAGTTGCTTGCATTGGAAACATGTTTTTGAGATATGTAATGTAATGTATGAATGTACAAGTTCAAACTACCTCACACAAGTTGTAGCTTGTATGCAGGTTTGTTCAAGTTGTATGCAATTTGCAACTTGCATACAAGTAACTTGCCTAATGGAATCGCGCCTTTACGCAATAAGGATGCGGGTCGTCAGTATAAAACTATAACGTGTCAATTCTGTTTGAAGTCGATGTAGAAATACGAAATGTTTGAAAGCGACTGCCACTTGTCCAAGTCCTTAGGACATTATTGGAGATCCTGCCATCAGTTGCTAGATCGCGGGGCAATTAGTTAAAATATGTGACGTAACCAGAAAGCTAAAACAATCTAGGTATCAGAAGTTTTCATACCGGAAAATTGTGATGCAGATTATGTTACTTACCAAATAAATGAAGTAGATATGAAAGATGAGAGATTTTTTAATACATATCTGGGTGTTTGAAAATCTAGATACTCTTTATTAAACTTGGGGTTAAAGTCTTGCATTACCTTTAACCGAACCGAAGCTAATACTTTACTTTACATAGAAAGTACTAACTGCTAACAACCGCACATCAGACCAGATTGCTCCGGCCCAATCTCAGCTGTATTTATCGCTAAATCGCAGTTGCGTCTGCGCACTGTTTTCAAAACACTTAGTCGAGGAAGCGCCATTGTCTGCGACCAGCGGTACGGAACCCACATGTATTTACATAAATTAGGCTAGTATGGGCTATGTATGGACGTTTCGACAGATTCCTAACATTGTGACGAAACGTTGCCTGAACATCAGCTGTGTTCGTTGAAAATGGGAGCATCAAACTGCAGTGCTTATCGTAAAGGCTCCTACAAAAGTGCGCGACGCGACCTTATACAACTTCTAAGAAAATTTCACGGTAGAATAATTTTATCAACGGTGTCGACAAGTCGCGCCAGTATGCACGAGCCTTAAGACAAAAGAGTTGGTTGTTCTGCCTACCCTGTCGCAGTTTAGCATTAAAACGGACTCTCTTCGTTAGAAAGGCACTCGTAGTCTCGTAGGTCCACAAGTAATACGCTTGAATAGCTATGCCATAAATCTATATCATCATTTTGATCTCGGGAGAACATCCATCATTTTCGTTGAAGGTGCAGCCATCACATTTTGGTCCTCACTGTCATTAATCTTAAACATAATAATGACAGTGGGAATCAAAAAACTTAACTGTATCTATAATTATCTATCTACATATACATACTTAGGTATAATAAGTCTGTACATGGAAGATATTCGAAAAAAGTTGGCAGTTTTAAGATTTTTTGTCTGTTTATCTGTAGGTATGTTTGTTTATTTGATCGCGCATCACGTTAAAACGGCTGAACCGATTTTGATGAAATTTGGTACGGGAAAACTTTGAACCCTGTGGAAGGACATGGAATACTTTTTATCGACATAAAACGCGAAGTCGCGGGCAGATGCTAATAAAACATACTGGTGAAATTTCGGCCCCCGGCCTACCGCGTTGCATCCCATCGCCCGCTCGCGCTATTACTTCGTTTTCGCTTAGCGTTCTTTCTTACTTTTTTTCGTTTTGCTCGGCTCCTTAGGGTCGTGGCGTGATTTTATATACCTTCCTCAAGAATTGGGCTACCCAATGCAAAAATAATTTTGCAAATCCGACTGGTAGTTCCGGAGATCACCCCCTACGTACAAACTTTTACCTCTTTATAATATTAGTACTTAAAGAAGTATAGAAATAGACAAAGCGTGTCAGTTGGATCAGTGATCTTAATGACATTTGTTGAGTGCTGACTTTCACTAGCTAGCAGCCAATTTATATTATCAGGGATCCGCATAAATCTGTGTAAAATGCGAAAATATGGACCTTGGAAGTACATTTTTATAACATCCTGGATTCCTGAGGGGCAATTCCCGTATTTTTAAGAACATTCGCATTCTTATCTCACTCGCAATCGATCAAAAATACAATCAATTTACCAACACTTTTGACAAGTTTGACAGATTGCGACTTGAATGTGAACATTTTGTATGTATGAGAATTGGCCTTCTAGAACTCTTCGCTGATTCTCCAGCCAAATGCTCGCAAACATATTTGTCTCAATTTATCTCAATTGGTTTTGACATAAGATATCATAATAGGTATGTAGGTATCAGGTGACAGATTAATTTTTTGTATCAATATTGTGAGAGAAATAGATTATGTTACTTATTAGTTTCAACTAGTGCAAGTGCAGTATTCATAAGTGCAAGATTTAGCGAATCAAATAATATGACCTTTAAGATTTCGGTAAATGTTTTTTTTTAAGTTTATTTACACCAGTTATTAAATATCTACGACGACAGCGACGTTTGGGTTTTTTATTACATATTTTCCTCCAAATCCAAGTAATTTTGTTTTTTACGTAGCTATTACTTTTTTCAATTAATAACTAAGATAATAATCCTTAGGTAAATGATTAATAAAAGGTAAATATTAGGTACCTATAAAGCGCCACATCCAGTTTGACTGGAAATCGGCAACATCCAGTATGTAAATTATGTAATTTAAATATATATGCACACATTATTTTTTTATACTTTATGGCAGGTCAGGTCATTATAGATACTATTGTATAATATAGGTAGGTAACTGTTCAAAAATACAAAACGCTTAAAATAATAATGAAAAGAAAAACCTCTGCCAACTCAGAAAGTTCCTTATTGAAAAAAAATCCATCGTGGACCTATGGCGCGAAAAATCCTTAAAATCGAAAGTACGATTCGCACTTGACATTTTCGCTTTGCAGAGTTATTCAACTTGCCAAGCCGACAACATTTAGCACTTGGTCGTAAATGAAGAATTCCGTTCTTTAGAAAGTTGGCGACACATGGCAAGAAAGGCTTGTTTACCAAAATACACTGGTCAGCAAATAAACCGGGCCACCCGCTACCTAGGAACTCAGATACGATTTTCTCAAAAAGTATAAACCGTACAACTATCACAGTCATACCTACAGAAAGTGCATTTTATGCTGATTAAAATGACTATAAATTTATTCTAATGTACCGTCAACTCACATTGTAATCAAGCAACAAACACAATGCTAACGATTTGCACTGTTCTGAAAAGAGCTCGCGATTAGCATTTTTGTTCCGTTGACGGACGTTGATGTTGACAGTCGGATATTTCTCATCATTTCTTTAGGTTTTATCCATTGTTTATTCGGTCAATAATGGATACGACACCTCAGGAAGCAGCTCAAGCCGTAGCACTACTTCAAGCAGGCGTTGCGTAACGTGAGGTCGCTCGTAGACTTCAAATCAGCAGATCTTCGGTGCAACGAGTTTACAGACTACCTAGACACTGGAGCATTCGATCGCCGTCCAGGTACGGGCAGACCTAGGGCTACATCAGCAGCAGATGATCGCTATATTCAACTCACTGTTCTGCGAAATCGCCGCCTCATCGCAGTTCAAGTGCAACAAAGTCTGCGTGACGAACGCCAAGTGGTCATAAGTTCATATACCATTAGAAGAAGACTTGCAGAACAGAACCTGACTCCAAAGAGAGCTGCAACAGGCCCAGCATTAACGGTAGCCCACCGTCGAGGACGACTTGAATTTACTCAAGAGGATAGCGATTGAACGTTAGAGCAGTGGGGTAATGTACTCTTCACTGATGAGACCAGGGTGCGTCTACATGGAAGTGATCGACGTCAGAGAGTATATCGTCGCCCTGGAGAACGTTATTCTCAGTGTTGCATCGAGGAAACTGTTGCATATAAAGGGGATCTGTAATGGTCTAGGACGGCATCTCGTTAACCGCACATACAGCGTTAGTTTTCATCGATCCGACGGGCCGTACACGTGGATTGACTTCTGATCGCTACATTACTGAAATCCTCGCAGACCATGTGGTACCTTACGCAGAATATATCGGGCAGGATATGCAGTTGATGCATGATAATGCACGGCCTCATGTTGCTCACGTGCTGACCCAGTATATACGCAACGTCAGCATTCGTTCGATGGACTGGCTAGCTCGAAGCCCGGACTTGAATCCGATAGAACACTTATGGGATGAGTTGAAACGTCGGGTTCGAGTCCGGGTACCTGCTCCAATAAGGCTTTCAGAGCTGCGAATCGCAATTGAAGAGGAGTGGAATGCAATTCCTCAAGATTTCATCGTGAGGTCGATGAATACGAGGATGCTGGCAGTTATCCGAGCAAAGGGAGGTAATACTGAATACTGATCATAAACTTTTTTTAAATTTTTTCATTGTTTCAGGCTTTAATTTAATTTTTCCATTTTATTATTAGTAACAATTAACACGTCTGGAAAACGACTCTTCTTTGTAAAATCCTTAATAAACACTAAATAAATGTATTAATCTCAATGAGTTTCCATTTATTTTAATCATCATGAAACGCAGATTCTGTAGGTATAACTGTGATAGTTGTAAGTTGTATACTTTGTGAGAAAATCGAGTAAGAGTTCCTAGGTAACGGGTGGCTCGGTTTATTTGCTGACCAGTGTATTTATGAGGAACTCGTTTTTGACTTGCGAATCCAGAAACGCAATGATTTTGCATTGATAATATCATATCAGATTTTAAATCGTATCGCATTATTTTTCGGTGTAGACAATTTTGATTACCTAAGATTACCGCCCATGGGGTTAGAGGTGGACCACATGGGGTTTTAAAAGCCCTTGTCTGTATTTATCTAACAAGGTACTGGCATTATCTTGGTACATGTCCATAAATACATTTATTATAATATTGTGTTTCTCAATTTTGCTGATTGCTCTTAATTTATTTTGATTGGAACAGTCAACGTTCATTATTAGGAATTATGAGTCGTTATTATTCCTAATATGATAAATAATAAATGGGTGTATTAGGTTACTACATACTTGTTTACATTTTGCGTGTTAGTGTCAACACAATCCGAATTTTTGTCAAAATTGGTAAATTAATTACGAATTCGACTATACCTATAATGTAAAGGGACCAAGATGGCGCCTTACTGTCATTGCGTTAAAAGCTCAAAGTCACGTATTGATTTTAATACAAAAGCAACATGGGGAAATTTGTTGTGTCGCTAAAAACATTCAAATAACAAACATCGGAGGAATGCGCATCGTAAAATGCAGTTTGCCTTTTAAGATATATGTGTTAATTAAGGGTTTACTATAGTTGACCTCGTTATTGCTTTACCACCGTAGGATGTCTTGTCTATTTTAGCTGACCAATGTGACAGTTACATAGTTTTAACCTCAATGACGTTTCCATTAACTAGGAGTTTTTGTCAAAAGTGGAAAAGTAATTACGAAGTCGACTAAATGACAAATGATTTTATTTCTGTAAGTAGGTTTATAAGTACACATACTTTTTACCCGACTACGGCGAAGCAAAAAGGAGGGTTATGATTATACACGTCAAAAATAAAATAAAATAACCTAATAAACATAATTTAAATTAGGATACACCGAACTCATTCGGTGTGTAGAATACCAAATACTCCTTATTATGTACCTACACCATAAATATTACAGATATAAATTGTAGAAATAACGCTGAAATAACGGTGTACCTATCGTCATGACGCCGGAGCCGCACCGCATGTTAAGAATGAAGGCTGGTGCAAACTGGTGCGACTTGTCGCGCGACGCGACACCGGTAATTGTTCTACCGTGAAGTTTTCATGGAAATTGTACATTTTTTACATTCTCATTCAGCGATTTTTTTCATCTTGCGGTCCGGCGTCATGTACAGAACGCCTTTATGACGCCGAACTGTCATGGCGTCGAAACTTCAAAAGCTCAAAGTCACATATTGATTTAAATACAAAAGCGGTGTGGGAGGAAAGCTGTTAAGTGTCGCTAAAAAATATTCAAACCACAACAAATTTCCGAAGAATCCTCATCGTAAAAGATGTTTGCCTTTTTAGAAGTATTCTTTTCTTTTTTGAGTGGGTATTTTGATTACCTGCATCACCTGGGTGTAGCTTGAATTTGCATTATAAATATTAAAGAACATTTTTATTTTATTTGATGATCGTTGATTGAATTTTATAGAAAAAATATCGCTACTTTTATTTTTGATTGGAATCATTCCATTGAATTATCATTTTGACCAATCTTTAGGTACCTATTAGGTAGCTGGCTATGTGCAGATGTAGAATGATGGATGAGGAACGGCTGGTACACACTGGCGCGATATCGCGAATGCGACAGGCAGCGCTACCCTTGTCGCGCCTGTGATATGGCGCCAGTGTGTACGAGCCTTTATTATTGATATATCTATACTTATAATAAATCTGTAGAATTGAAAATTCTGTACATTGAAGATATCAAAAAAATCAATGGCAGGGGGTGTTACTAGACCGACGCCGAACCCAAAAATTTGATTAAATTTTTTTTTGTCTGTCTGTCTGTCTGTCTGTCTGTCTGTCTGTTTGTTCAGGCATCACGCAAAAACTACCGGTTCGATTACGATGAAACTTGGTATAATTATTCTTTAATATCCTGGGCACCACACTGGGTACTTTTTATCCCGGAAAAGTACCCTATCCTACGGTTGGGGGGTGTCAAAGTTTGTATGGAAGAATTTTAACGCGCTGTCCGATTAACTCGAAACTCAATATTTATACTTAAACCCAAAAATTAAGAATAACGTGTATCAGGATTTTTCGAAATTCAACCCCTAGGGGGTAAAATAAGGGATGAAAGTTTGTATGAAAAATCTTATTCCTTGAGGTAATAAACATGAAACTTCGCACGAATAGTTATCTAAATAAATTATAAAGTTTGTAGTTTTTTGTTTTTCTAAATTACCCCCTAAAGGGTTGGGGGGTGTCAATGTTTGTATGGAAGAATTTTAACGCGCTGTCCGATTAACTCGAAACTCAATATTTATACTTAAAACCCATGGGGATGTATGGGGTAATTTCCGACACTCACGCGGGCGAAGCCGCGGGCAGCAGCTAGTAAATAAATAAAATGAGAGTAACCGCAGAAACACATACGAAGCAAGTTAATGGTGCCGATTCCCGTGTTCACAAACTAAACTTTTTAGTTCAGTGCATCTTTTTCTTTCTATTTCATTAAGAAAAGGACAGAAGATAAATTTTCTTTTAGTCCTGTCAAATTAATCACCGCCTGACGTAAATTGGCGTAATTTTAATAGACAACATTTAATTTACGTCATAACTTGTATGGAGTAGTGACAGGCAAATGCAAAGAAAATGATGCACTGAACTTAATGTTTAGTTTGTGAACAAGGGAATCGGCACCATTAAAAAGCTTGTAAAAATATGATCAACTTATGTATTTACCTTACTACAACGCTACAAGGACCTTTTGGCTCTTGGCTAAAATCAGAAATAGCGCCGCCATCTTGTTTTATTTCAAAACAATTTCTTCTGCCAACAACGTCCTGCAGTCGATGTTATTCAGGCGCCAAAAGATCTTTTAGCACTCTAAAAAGGTTAGGTTCTTGTAACAGTATTACAAAGGTAGGCTGATTTCTATGAGAACTTTCAAAGATAGCCATAAGCCGTGAAAAGAAATTTGAAAAAAGAAAACTCTAATGGCATCACATTGTTATTTTAACCGCTGAGGGCCTGGGTATTCAGTAGAATTATTACTAAAAAGTTCGTATTCAAATAGCACGAGAATCTCCTATATTATCTACGAGGCTATAGGGGACTTAAATCAAAACTGGCGAATGTGGGTGACACTTCACACCTCTGCCTTACCCTTCGAGAAATACAGGAGTGATGTTATGTTTTAAGAAAGTACATCTATACATATTATAAATTGAACTCGCGTTTCGTGTCAGTCTGTGTGACCGCGTATTGTTCTTCTAAACTGCGCAACGGATTTTGATGCGGTTTTTACCACCATTTATAGAATTTATTCCGGAAAATTATGTTGTATATAAACATAACATAACAATAAGCTTTGTTTCCCCGAAGGGTTAGGCAGAGGTGTACCTATCGTAAACCCACATTTTGCCAGTTATGTTTAAGGCCCATGTAATAGGGGGAGAGCGTATTGCCATCAACCAGGCACATCCAGACTCCGGGCTGCTACTGAGAAATTCCTAATGGAAAAACCCAATATAGGTGCCTATATACAGGGTGGATTTTTGAGATGGGGCAGCAAGGGCAGCTACCTTAACCGTTTTAGCTACAGGTAAATGGTCTTAGGAGACTGTCCTTAACTTTCTGAAAAATTTGGTCTGCATTCACAGATTTTGTGTTTGTTGTATAATATATATACATTAATATTAAACTTACATTATAGATAAAGAAATCTCGAGGGTTTTACAAGTCTTAAAAACCACAGAACAGACATGTGGTAAAAACCGTGCGGAGCAGGACGGTTCACTAGAAAATTGAAAAATCGATCTGTTGCAAGAACAAACCGATTCAGTTTACATAAATGCTGTGGCAGTGGCACACAGTTCGATAACTTGGTTCATAACATGAAACACGCATAATTTGCGCTTACATATACTACGCAACAAACAGCAATCGAGTTTCTTTATTAACGTTACGAAAACGTTACCATTTCCATAGATACGTTATAGAAATGGATATTAGTTTTTATCTCGGTCTAGATTGTGCTAATGGCTATTACAAACTTTCATTGTCTTTAGATTATACTTCCTTTCTTTACAAGGAGTTCAGTTTCAAATCAAATTAATGGTGTTTGTGGTTTAACAGTTTAATGTATGACTTACCGCCACCTCTGCCGAACCCTTCGGGGATAACAGGCGTGATGTTATGATGTTAAATCGACAGACAAAAACATACGCCTTTCCTTATCCCAGTGCTGGATCAACGTTGTGACAAGTTTTGAGGTTGTCAAATTAAAAAAAAAATCATACGTATGTATACCTACATAGAAATAGAAGACCAATATTTCAGAAACTGTCTTTATCATGAAAAAAAAATAGTTGTGCCTACAGTTACAAATTACTGTCAACAACAATGATGTTTTAGTAAACAGATAATATGTTATGAGCGCGCAAAACGTGAAGACTAGAAAAGTACCCAATTGGGAAATATTGCTTTTAGTCTGAGCCACACACGCTTACGAGTGATACGGTGCGCGCTGCGCTCGGCGCGGAACACTTTTTTCTGTTGTTTTGTACGTGTATAACACATCTGTTTATTAGAATATCATTGGTCAACAACGAATACCTAAACGTCAATATTTATAATATGTCGTAGGGAGATTTGATAATTCGAATTTTTGCGAAAACCCTAGGGATAGCTTTAGCTTAGCTTTTCGCGAAGGTTCGAATTATCAAATCTCCCTACGAAATATACATTGCGTAGGGACATTATATAACTTGACCCGTGACGCTATTGGTAGCACTGAATTTTACAGTCATGTGATTGGTAGTACTGTTCTGTCAGTCGCCATTTTGAATTCTATTAGTATTGAAACTAAGGGCGAATTTCACCAATGAAACTGAACACGATCAGCACGTCTTAAACGCATTCAAGAGCTGTCAGTGTCAAATATTCCATAACAATGATGACACTAACAGCTCTTGAACGCGTTTATAGACGTGCTGATCGTGTTCAGTTACATTGGTGAAATCAGCCCGAAGACTGCAAAACTTAGTGTCGCGTCACGCGCCAAGATATAATGAACGCTCTGTAACAAATCAGTAAAGAAACTGAACTATCGTGAACTTGAAACAGTTAATGTTAACTCAAGCGCGATAGACGGAAGCGGTGATTTGTTAACATAATCTCGACGCAAACGACACCTATCAATTTATTGTATTGCCACTGCAATTAACTGGTTCTATGACGTCACAAATATTCTAGTAGTACTACCTTATTTGTTAGATTGTGGTGGTGGTCGGTGGAAATAGTGTAAGAGTTATTCAAGGCAAAAGGACGCACATTCTTCTTATTTTTCTCCACTGAACCGAAACTATTAAAATATTAGGACCGTTTATTTGTGCTATCTGTAGAATAACTATTAGGCTCCTAAAACACAACAAATATTCGACGATAGATCAAATGGTCTTTTGTATATTAAGCTAAAATGTGCTTCGGTCAGGCTGCGTACCTTTGCCCAAAATTGTGGGTAAAAATACGCGGTAATTTGGGTAAACATTTGGCCGGTAACTTCTTTATACGCCGATGGACTCTACTGTAAAATTGTAAATATTTCATCACCAATCATTTTACCCTACGTGATGATTAACGCAATGTGGGGGGGTATCATCATTGGAAACTCCGCGACTTTACAAAATTTCCCATTTCAGAGGAAAACTGTTCATGCCTGTTCTATGATATCGAATGAGAGGAAAATATGGAAATATAAGTAGTTAACTTAACACATTTATTCTAATTATTACGAAACCATAGAATATGGATTATCCAGACAGCGACAGGTTTTTTTCTCTCTTAGTACCACCTACCTATCACTGCTGCCTGTATGGATCAGAATGTTGGGCCACAAAAGGGATGAATGAAAGGCAATTGCATGCAGCTGAGATGAGAATGCTATGAAGGATATGTGGTGTTACACGAATGTATAGAATAAGAAATGATTATGTATGAGTTGGTATGGGCATGTGATGCGGAGGAATGAGGAAAATGTCGTGAGGAAAGTTTTTAGTATGAATGTCGATGGCTATAAGACTAGGAGAAGACCAAAGAAACGATGGATGGACTGTGTGAAAGATGATATGGCTAGAAAGGGGGTGACTACCGAGATGACGACTAACAGAGAAGTAGGTATGGAAGAAAAATACACGTTGCGCCAACCCCAAATAAATTGGGATAAGGGCAGGAGAATGATGAGTACCTATCACTGTATCAGGCAGGCAGGTATCCCTTACAGTAGGTAGGATCTGAGACTGTGCAACTAGGTTAATATTTCTGTCTGACCGACTCCTTGACAATTATTCAAAAGTGCCTGTAAATGTTTTAATTGAAATAAATGCTTTGAGTTTGAATGCTTTGAATTTGAGTTTGTTTATCAAAAGGATAAATCTCACAATTACCTAAATGCTGTAACAAAGAACCCGGGTCTGCTCAAATTCACACGACCATAAATAAAAAATAGCATATATCCTACAGATTACGTGTGACTCCAGTTAGGTATACGAAAACTGATGTTTTGTTTATACTTTTGATGTTGGCTTTTTTGTCGTAGTTGGTTTTAGTTTTTAACTTTCTTTTTTATGTCTGGTGATTATATTATTTCACTTAATAATTTAATTTCATAAGTAAGCGACCTAATAAAATTAATTTATTTGTTTTAATATGAAGAGTTTATTTACATACAGCATATCAGATCAAATCAAATCATTTTTATTTGCGTAACATAGTTATATAAGTAGTGAATACAGTTCTTAAATTAAACTTCATAGATCGCTATGTTATGCCAAGAGGCGTACAAATATGATTCAGCATATTATATTGATATTGTGCAGTTGTAATTTACACAAGCATTGTGTAGTTTATCATTAACAAATTACTTTCATAATATTCGAAAGGACATCATAAAAACTTGTCGTTATAATGGAAACTTGTTACTTTTCTTTATTTTTTGTTGTTGTTTATGAACACACACGATCAATCACAATCTGTTTCATTTTGACGGTTCAAAAATATTAATTGCGTTATTTACGTTGTTGAGC
The DNA here is from genome assembly GCA_914767815.1 of Eupsilia transversa. Lineage (NCBI taxonomy): Eukaryota > Metazoa > Arthropoda > Insecta > Lepidoptera > Noctuidae > Eupsilia > Eupsilia transversa. Next base: position 3,984,202 of record OU611889.1, read on the forward strand.
AAACAACAAATTTTTAATAACCGATGATTTTCAACGCAGTGGTGTTCAGAATCCTGTACTGAATCCATGGTAACAGGTTGTGTTGTGCGTCGATGTCCCTGCTACCCTGTATTTTTATTTCATACATTTTAAAATATAAAATGTCAATTGACTCGAAAATGGTTGACATTGGCATAGGCGTCATGAGGAGTCTTTTGGTTGCAAATAACCTCTCTTATGTCCCCATATAACCAATAACCCTGTATACGCTACATTATAGGAGCTTATTAATGGCTAAATTGGAAATTGTATAATGGCTACATTGGCAGAAGTTTATTGATGGCCATATTTAGTAAATTATACTTGGGGTTAATAACCTAAATGTTACGGTACATAAACATTACATTACTACATTAAGTTGTGTCTAAGTACTGTTATAATTTAGAACTTAAAATTAATACCGTTATTTAAATTAAACTATATTTAAACGGTTACATTATCATAATACTTATTTTCATTATAACTATTTTCAATATAACTACGGTCAAAAGACCTGCCGTTTAAAATACCTAAAGATCGTTTCACCTATTTTTGTAATAACTAATCAACGAAATCCAAAATGGACGATTCACCTACGGTTGATTCAACTACGGAGGATTCATCTACGGTTGATTCAACTACGGACGATTCATCTACGGTTGATTCAACTACGGACGATTCACATACGGTTGATTAAACTAACGGACGATTCACCTACGGTTGATTAAATTAACGGACGATTCATTCCATACCGATATGTAACCATTTAAACATGCACTACAGCCACGTGTCATCCAAATCGATTTCTTTTAATGATTAAATGGCATTTTAGCAAAAAATTCAATGTTGTTCTCTTATTTTTAAAAGCTTTTATTTAACTTCACTTGTCCTGGAATATTGCAATCAATATTTCACCCACTTCCACTGAAGCTATCGGGCTGAAATTTGGCGTACGTGTTTGGTTCTCGTGACAATGCATGATTACATTATGAAAGTAAAAAAAAAAAAACTTCACTTGTATGTCTATGTAGGTATGCCCTGGAATATTGCAATGAATATTTCACCCACTTCCACTGAAGCTATCGGGCTGAAAGGAGATGACCGATAACAGCCTTCCAATACGGGGACATGTGCGGGGTTACCGTTTTTAAACTAAGATTCAAAAATAAAGATCTAATTTATCATGGTTATATTATCCCGACTAAAGCCCAGTTTAAAATATTTGAAAAAACAGTATGTTAATTGCTTCCGCTTTTCTCTCAGATGCACTTCCACATTTTGACGTTCCATTGTATCCACAATCTTTCGATAATAATCTACACATAGTATGGGAACAATAAATTAAAGACTAGCTATTTTCGATCAAATTAATTTTAATGACAAGGAATATATACCTAGGTTTTGTTTATAACTAATTTTACTTATTGATACGCCTACAAGTTAGATTAGGTTTTTATTGAAAGGTGTGTGTAAGACCGAACACCATTTTTTTAAAATAATCACTGCGTAAATAGGAGTGTTATTTCTTTGACAATGCATCTGACATTAGTGGCAGATAGCAGACACCTGTGTAGGGAGGGACCAAAGCGGCAGCAATCTTTTTTTCATAAAATTGTTAATTCAATCGATTCAAGTCAAAGCATGAAAAATCGATTCACAAAAATTCGAGATTCAAATACATTTTTGAATTCAATTTCTATTTTACCATTTTGAACTGTGTCTAAAAATAATGTATTTAAAGTCAAGTAAATGTGAAGACTTATTTTGAAATAAACAGTCGTCATTTTATCATTTTTGTCATAAAAGAAGTGATGGATTTACGCACATAAACTGCCCAATATAATTCTTTACTGAAGCAAGATAATTGAGTGAAAAATATGGTTCTACTGTTGAGATTGTTATTTAATAAAAACAACACATAGATTTTAGTGTTTTAAGTTCGAGAAAACATCAATCGATTATTGATCTCAAATCACCATTCACCATTCCTACTTGCACATCCGATCTTGGCGTCACGTCAGGTTTCATTGTTCCCGACCCACGTTTTGTTTACGCGTTCGTTGTGTACTGTGCGATTATTGTGCTCTATTTCTAACGACCATTGCTATTCTTTACGGAGTGACATCTTCGAAACCCGATTACCATAAGTATCATAGTCTTTTTCCACGATTCGTTTATATATGTATCATGACGTGCCTAAGCTGTGGCATATCAGTAAAGCAGGTTCAAAGGCATATCAACGCTAACCCCTGCAAGTAAACTTGCCCGATGGTTCAATCAGGTATGTACCTATACTACATTGAAATAATATTATTTAGTAACAAGATAGATATAAAGTCTGACAGCGGTTCGATCACATATGACCCAGCAATACTTAACAAAGCAGCGTTTATTTAGTGGTTAACAAGACTCAAGTCAATGAATACTCAATCTATTCATGGTGGATAGGATAGTGAATATAAGTCAAATACACGCACAAGTCTGTAGTTTCATAAAATTCCATCGAATAGGTATTTTCACAGTTAAATATACAAAATAAAATGATATTTATATTTTTCAGCTGCCATTAGATGCATATATTTGTCACCCCTGTTTCAAGATATGTGATTATAATCAGTCTGTAGGTGGATGACCAATTATCAACATTATAATAGTATTTTAAAATATATATTAAAGTCATTCTATTTTCAGGATGTGGCAACAATCTATGCGTGTCGGGCCTGTTGGACTCTAGCGAATCGTCCGTTACTTCAGGATTCATCAAGGTGCTTACAAGAGAATGTGGCGCCAGCCATGCCGTCTAATTGTTCTTTGTGTAAATTGCCCTTCTTTCCTACATATTTTTTTTATATTTATGAATATTAAAATAATTCAGTCTTTCAAATAATAGTTTTATTATTCAGTGTAATCCTTTTATTTTCCGAGCCACGTAGAGCCTAGGTGTAGTCAATAGCTAACTGTAGCTCGTAATTGGGTTGACTCTACCAACGCGAAGTACCAACAATATGTTGCTGCGCTTCGAATGGTGAGTGAAAGAACTGGAAGCCCCAGGGTCTGGAGTGAGAAAAGGGAGGCAACGCATTTGCAATAACGCCAATAACCCTGGTGTTATGGATATCACCGGACGGTGGTGATTGCTTAACATCAGGTGACTCGTATGCTCATTTGCCCCCTTGATAATATTAAAAACCTAGCGCCTCGAGGGCCTGTCGAATAGTAGAAAATCATTCCTCGATACACACAACGCCTAGCGCCATCTCATATCGAAAAGCAGAGTTATTTTTTCAAAACTTATCTTTATTTTTCTGTTTCCTGACCTTTTAGAGTTTTGAAACTTTTTTATCTGTAAAATATAGAATACAACAATTCTAAAAATAAAACAATATTTGCAACCTAGCGCCTCGATGGCGTGTCGAATAGTAGAAAATTATTCTTAAACTCGATAAACACAACGCCTAGCGCCATCTCATATCGAAAAGCAGAGTTATTTTTTCAAAACTTATTATTATTTTTCTCAGTTTCCTGACCTTTTAGAGTTGTAAAACTTTTTTATCTGTAAAATATAGAATACAACAATTCTAGAAATAAAACAATATTTGCTGCACATTGATTTTGAAACCTAGGCAGGCGCCCCTAGCCCCACTGGTCATGTCCTTTGAAATACGTGTTTGGTTCTCGTGACAATGCATGATAAAAGCTTTTTATCTTTTTAAAAATTTTAAAGCTTTTATTATTAATTAGTAAAATGTTTATTTCTATAAATATTTTAGAATGAGCCGGGATAGTTTTGAAGATTTTCATAATCTTTTGAAGTCACATAATACAAAGCAAAATATAAGATTTAAGCAATTTCTAGCATAAAAAGATTGGCCCTAACTTTGAGGTAAGTAATTGTTTATTAATCATTAAAAAAGTATAAAACAAATCAGCATGTTCCTTCACCAATCATGGAGTAGTTTCTTCAGGTGTAGCCTGCATGGTGGTATCACTTAGCATAGTTGTAGAGTAGCTTTCAGATGTTGCGGTATCTAGATCACTTAATTAAAGAAAGAAAGAAAGAATACTTAATGTTTATTTGGACACAGTTCGTGAAACACAAATACAAAAAAAAACAAAGTAAATATATGCAGCGTCTATAAAAATTTTGGCGATATCAAATTTCACTTTTACTTGTTTTCGGTTTTAAGGTTTCTTGAAACGTATCCGCGTATCCTAAAAATGATAAATCTACTCCGTCACATTTAGCATCTTTATTTGGGTTTCTTGTTCTATTTTGTAAGTAATACCTACCTACTTCATTTTATCAGTTGAATCTGAATTATTTCTTCTTTTAACTTTGCCCAGATTTGTTGCGATTATTTTAGAAAGAAAAATTACGAACGGAGAACTACTGTACCTACGTGTGTATCTTTGATTTTGTATGGATTTGCCTTCGAAATGCCGGATCGATATTTCGAAAAGAAATTCTGTATTGTGGCGGGCTTATACTTCAACAATGTATGACATCTTAACAATACAAGCATGTACAAAGAGATTAAGGACATAAAGAATGTTTGTTAAGCTTTAAGAGAAAGCTGTGAGCTCAAAAGAGCCTTTACCGTTTCTATTTTTTGTTAGAAATGCTTATTTTATGTTAATTGTTATCACAAGCTATGCAAGTATAATTTATCTACAGTAAGATTATAATTATAATATCTTCAACAATATATTACGCCGCGAGGGGACGCCCTAGGACATAATATAGGTAGGGAGTGTTTTTATTGGTGATGTGAAGATTCAGAAAAGTCAGGTGCGTAGTACTCGCAACCGGCGTATGTGTATGACCAAAATTGTATGAACGTAAACGAGGCAAAAGGAGTATGTAAAGATGGGTGGCGCTCTGTAATTTATGCCTACCCCCATGGGAAGAAGGCGTGACTTAATAATAAGGTGTAGGTAATAAGTATGTAATATTATAAAGTGAATGGATTTAAAGGTAAACTCAAAATAACTGGACCGATTTTATAAATCCTTTCACCAGTAGAATGCTATACTATCACCATAGATATATGACTATCACAATTATCACTGAGTAACATAGGCATTTATAAAGATATCAAGAGAGCTAAGCCGCTGGATTTCACTCTCTCACTATTTTTTTTTAATATGATGGCAAATATAAAATAATTAGAATAATAATAAATTAATTATTTACTACCAGAATATCCACGAAATGGGGTCTTTTTTCATCTCTTTAAGGTCATGAGCTATCCGAATATCAAAAAATATTTGCCCTAGGTCTTAAGGGTGAAAATTGATTCGCAGTTACGATGTATAATATATTATACATCGTAACTGCGAATCAATTTTATGTAGATTCTACGCCCCCACGCTACATTACACATTACAGTACCTCACTAAGAGCGGATTCGACCAAACAGGAATATTTTTTATCCGCGGAATAAGATTTACTTCTGACAGTTTTCGTATGGAGAAACTGTCAAAAATTCAAAATTTATTCGGAACAGAAGACTTATTCCGCAGATAAAATTTATTCCTTTTTATTCGAATCCGCGCTAAGTAAATTCAGAACCTATCAAGTATTATGAAACAAATAAGAAAACTATCTTTCGATCATCGATGATCTCACTAATAAACCACCAAGTCATTGGTCTCATCGGCCTACTGACCGTCCTTGCTAATGGGTGGTGATTTAGCAAATAATTCGCCGAACACCACGCTAGTGTGACATAACATGTCACCGGTGCACAAAGTAACAGCACACGAGTTAATAATCTGTGGTAACAGTGGACAGATCCGCGAACTTTCCCCGGTTCGTGTGTCTGAGTCCGCTGTGACGTAATTATCCGCTAACTTTGTGATTATCTAACTTATATCCGTGTAGTTCCTAGTTTTGTATATGTTTTTGATGGAAACGGTGTTAAACTTATTTATGTTCCACTAAATGCAAGTTCCGTTTATTTATAAGTTTATTGAAATAATTGAGGATGAAAAAGTTTGTTAGTTTTTAAGTTTACACTCTGTCCACACTATAATATTACAAACAGAAAAGATTTGTATTTTTCTTTGTAACGGCTCGTACACACTGGCTACAGGCAGCGCAACCCTTGTCACGACCGCGATATCGCACCAGTGTGTACGAACCTTAATTTTAATATTTTTTTCACTAGTGTATTGCTATATTATCAGTGTGCATAAGCTATAATTTATAAAGATATCACGCGAGTGAAGCCGCTGGCGGAAGCTAGTCTGTAATAAATGTAGGTATTTATCTTTCTTTCTGTGAATCAGACCTTTGAATGTAACTTGGTGTCTAATTAAGGAGTACCTACTGTCACATTTGACAAACAATTCTGTTTCTCTTGTCTTGTGTTACGTCACGACTCTCACTCAAGTGACTGCACGCAATTTGCAAGTAGGTAAGCCAACTCTCCGTGATTCGAATTTCGAAGTAATGCCACAGCGCGGCTGAAATCTGAACTAATTTTATGCCGCCATCTTGTCGTTTATGTAAGGACAAATTATGTATTTATATAATCAATTAATATAAGATTAATAATATTAAGATTACATTATTAATATTAATATATATTTAACATCTTAAATATTACAGTATAGAATTAAGCACGCCAGCACCACCAGTCGCGCGCAGCCTTATCTTGCGCGCACGCTACCTACCAATTACCCCCGATGACGTTGAGTACCAATATAACACGCATTAAACGAATAAAATCAAGTAATATTAACTACATACCTATGTCATAATATGTAGGTAGGTACCTAGTCGCTTATGCAAAAATAGGTACGTCATTCTATTCATGATTAACTAGTAGATGTCTAGTTTGAAATTAAATACCTACATAACTAACTAATTATCTACGTAGAAGTCTATAATCTACCAAAGGAAAACTGGTCAGGAACACGACTCGTGCATAATATAATAATTGGCTGGCAACATTTTCACTTTCTACAATCTACGTTTTATAATATACGGAAATTATATTGTTGTGTTTTCTATTAATCTTGGTATTGGCTATCAATGTATCAATGTAATGTTGTTGTACAAAAAATGTAGGCACACAAACACATACACACCCCCACATTCACTCACATACACACTATATATGCTCGCAATTTTACCACGTTGTCAATCTTTACTATGTATTACAATGGGGGGCTTGGAGTTCTAAAAAACAGGCCTAGGCTTAGTTTAGACTTCAGATCTCCCACAAATTATAAACATTTTGTCATTATACCCGTCAACTTAATTATAACTAGAATAAGAATGTAATTTGTGGAAATAAATAAACAGAATTTTATTTATTTCATGTTCCATTACAGGTAAATTATTAGGTATATATCGCGTCAATATATTGCGGTGCTAATGTACTTGAATGCAGGGATCAAAAACCTTTATAAATTACGGTACAGGTATCGAATGATTTTGTTACTTCGACGACTAAAGTTACAGCCATGGGTAACCTAAGAAGAAGAAACATGTTACCTCTTTTAGGTTGCCGTTTTAAGGCTCGTTCACACCGGCGCGACTTGTCGCGCGACGCGACACCGGCAATTGTTCAATCGTGAAGTTTTATTAAAAAAAAAAAATAGAAAAAAAAAAAAAAAAAAAAAAAAAATATGGTTGTATTTAGTTAACCTTTAAAAATACCTGTAAAAAATATAAAGTAACCGAAAAAATACCCGTATTGATGATACCGGTTCCGGTCCCTGCTTAGATGTATGTATAAAGGCTGACTTCGAAAACATGCAACAAAATTTAAGGGGATGTTCTACCCATCAATATGAACAACTTTTACTATGAGACCAAATAAGAATTCGCAAAAAAAAAATTGACCTTCTTATACAAAATGGTCCAATCGGGTATACCTTTAGGTACAGAAAGGTCGATTTTTTTTTTGCGAATTCTTATTTGGTCTCATAGTAAAAGTTGTTCATATTGATGAGTAGAACGACCCCTTAAATTTTGTTGCATGTTTTCAAAGTCAGCCTGTAGAAGAAGATAATTTTAAAGTTAGTATATTCCCAGCCCACATTTTGAACTTTGCTAAGATAGGTAGGTAAGACGTACGCGCTGCAGGCTGAAGGAAAACCTTTGCCTGTTTTTAATTCACATTCGGCAATTTATCATAAAAAAGTGCACGAGTGGTAGATCTGGTAGATAATTTTTTGGCAGAATCTTTAGTGAAACGAACGTGACATTATACCTTTACCTGTTAGGTTATTAAACGAAGGACATATCCACTAAAGTATAAGCAGGTCCATACTAAAAATATCCCGTAACATAAAATAAAAAAACCTGTGTCGGACCACGCACAATGAAGGGTTCCGTAGCTGGGATGAATTTATCCCAAGAACAACAACATGTTTTTGCAACTGCAAATGTAAGTTGGTCGATAATTACTCGTCAACTTGTGGAGCCTACTTAGCTGTGATAGTTTTCCTTTTAATTTCGTTAAATATACTACTGCTGTGAATTTTTCCACATATCCAGAACTTACCATTTAGCTGGCAGGGGACACTTGACTCTAACAAAAAATATCACTTTAAAGCTTACAATATTTCGCAAACGAGTTTTTTTCTTCAGAATTGGACACATAAAGGCTCTGGCAGACGGGCGAGACGCGACTCCAGCGGAAAAATTTCTATGAAAACTTCACGATAGAACAATTATCGGTGTTGCGTCGTGCCATTGCGGGCCAGTCCTGTATGGATTGCCTAATTAAAAACAGTGATTTCTACTAAACCATTTTCCTGTTCATATTCAAGAGTACCTATAGGTTTCTGATATACGTCTTATCCGAGGTCCTTTTACGCTCCCGATGACCGATAAACCTAAAAGCCTGTCGCTGTTAGCTATAAGTTAGAACGTGACCAAACTACCGACTGCTTGGATTAACATCAACACGGAACTGAGAGAAATCCGCAAAGCTCCTTCTTACACAAGATGTTGTTTTGTGAGTAAAATAACAAAATGTTTAAAGGAAAAGACATTCATTTGATTTGATGTTTAGATAATGTAACAGCTGATATCATATTGGTTATGGATGCCTTTGTATCAGAGTTTGGTGACGGGGCTAATATAGGTAATACCTAAGATAATTACCTAATTGATTCAAGCGTGATTTGGCGGAAATCTATTATAAAATTCAATAGACGTATATATTAATTAGTAACATATTCCGCTTAACTATTCCTAAAGAGTCATACAGAAGCAGAGACTATGCCTCCAACGCTCGGCGTGGCAACATGTCGTGTTCGGGTTCGCGACAAGTCAATCGTCATCCTGAGGATGCCTCGTTGAGAGGTTAAACACGTGTCGATTTCTTACAGGGTTTTTTATGACTTTTTAGGAATTGTTAAGCGGAATAGGTTACTAAATATATCTACCTACGTCTATTATATTTTTTGCGTTATACTTTCATTCACAATCCGAAGGATTAAGAAGGCAATTTCTAATCCATTGCTTCATATGTTTGAACAATTCGTCTGCTCGCCAACGTAAATAACGCAATGAATGTTGTCGAATTGTCAAAAGTGAAAGGCATTGCAATTGTTAGTGTGTTACCCAATTAGCCCGCAAGAGCCTGGACAAGTGGCAATCGCTTTCAAAACATTTCGTATTTCTTCAACGATTTACATCAGGATTGACAAGCATTTCGGTAGCACTCAATAAAATGCATACATTTATGACATTTACATATTTTACATCACCAATTTTGGGAGAATGTCACTTTGTCTGTCTAGACTCTCAGGAAGTCTGTGCGCGGCTGAAATCGGAACTAATCGTATGCCGCCGTCATGTCGTTTAGGTAAGGTCAAATAAAGTGTAGAATTATTTAATTTATTAATAATATTAAGGTTAAATTATTAATATAGATTTAATATTTTAAATATTACAGTATAGAATTAAGCACGCTAGCGCCACCAGTCGCGCGAAGAATTATCTTGCGCGCACTTCTAGATTACCGCTATGGGATTTACTGATTTCAGTTCGCTACATGGAATTAGTACCTATGTACCTACTATAAACGTTGAGAAGTTCGGCCAGAAATAAATGTTTATTAAAACTCTGTAGATTTTATTAAATTCACATAGGTAATATTAATCGATTATTGGCCCCACCAAGTTGACTTGACCGATCTAGTCTTCGAATATTCAAGACTTGTTCCAAACGTAATTTAAAACAGTTTAGGTATCAGTCTTTATTACCTTATATGTCTGTAATCAAATCACCTTTTAACATTGCAGTAGGAATTAAAAGATCTATACTTACAACCAATATTTTTTTTGCATTATAATTTACCGACACTGAAAAACCGGTTACACAATCTTTTAATTTGACAAAAAAGAACAAATCGATTTATTTTGAATTCAATCGGCTATTTACTGTACTTATGGGCAACAATTATTATTTAAGAACACGTCAAAAATTTAAAAAAAATCATAGATTGTTCGATTTATAAATTGTTCAGAAAAATTCGCGCGCGTCTTTAACCGATGTTTTCCATTAACTGCGTATAATCTGTGGTGGTTAGTTAGGTAAGATCGCGTGCAAGCTAAACGCTAGTCTAATGTGTTTATTCCATAATTATTACTTTATTCTCTTCATCTATTTGTAGTTTTGGTACCAATTCGATCACCTATAGGAAGTTTGTTGCCATTCGTTTCCCAATGATATTTTAATTAAGGTTTTTATAACTACTCTCTACGTCTATTTACAGAATTACAAAAGCTATTCAATTAGTAGTAGGTAGTGAAGAACGCTAAGTATATAAATTACTAAGAATACAACAATTGTTTCCGTAATCTTAGCACTTAGCTGTAAAAACAAGGAACCAGTAGTGCTATTCTGTAAAAAATCTCACGGTGAAAACATACGTGAAGGGAGGTTTCAATAGTGTCAATCTCTAGTATTAGGATCGAATGACAGCTCACTTTAAGCACACTTCACCTCAGTTTTCACGGTGACATTTTTACAGAATCAAGCGGCAGATGTCATGCCAATATCGCAACAATTTCAATTAAAGTCATTTATTCAAAGGATACAACAGGTAGGTAACAATCACAGTATATTACTAGGTTTACATTATAGGTTTTCACCTGATTATCAACCTGCGTACCTAATCGCACAGCATGACAAGCAACTTATTGTAATAACAGTAAAAAGCTTAGTTCACAAAATTACAGTTAAGTACAAGGTCTGTACGTCTGCCCTCCGACGCCGGGCGGTCCGCGTCCATCCGCAATATCACACATAGTGGGAAGCCGCCTTAAGAAAATGCCACTTCTCCTGCGGCTATGAGACCTATATAACATCGATCACGATTTATTAGCTATGGATGTAGAGTATCTATCTAGGGAAGTTTCCCGGTTAAAATTACTTCCGTACATCACTACTATTGACAACGTGCTATGTAAAGTAATTGAACGTGTAGGTAGCATATTAAATACGATAAATACGTAATGTAAGCAAATTCTTAGTTAAAGCTTTCTTCCGACATTTTTACCAGGGACCGAAACCGGTATGATCAATACCGGTATATTTTTAACAGGTATTTTTAAAGGTTACCTTAAATTGAAAACGAGAGGTAACATGTTTCTTCTTCTTGTGTTACCCACATAGCCTTAGTCGTAGAAGTAACGTTTATGCCTTTTTTTTTTTTTTTTTGTATGGGAAATCATCAAATAACTTCTCCCGCTCTGGGCGGAGCGGGAGGGCGTGTCAGACTCTTACTGACTAAAACCCACCCGTGTTCCTTCAGTTGCCTGTGTTGCCAGGGGCCACGGTATCCCTTTCGGACTTTCCCGCAACCCCGGCAGGCATCGGCCCTGGTGGGCCCCGCCATTGGTGCTGACATCTCTTTGAGGCGCGCGTGGAACACAACGCGCCGTCGACCAGGGCCTGGTCCTTATCGGGGGCGAGCTACCCATTGCTCACCGCCCGCAAGCCCGCGCCTACGGTGGCCGGGAATCCTCCAGGGAGTCCCGACGCCCAGGGCGTCTCCTACGGCGGCTAGGCGCGTGAGGGCGCGAACTTTGCCTCTCCCTCACGCGCTCCGCCTCCTCCTTTGCGAGCATTACTGCTTCGCAGAAGGAGGTGACGGCTCCCCATTCCCTCTCGCTCCGTACCATGGCCTGGACCAGGGAACGTTTATGCCTAGGAACCTAATAAAACCTATTTTATTTTTATTTTTTATAACGTTTATGCCTAGGAACCTAATAAAAACATGACAATGATGCATCTCTGCATTCAAGGTTTAATGCATACAAGTAATAAAAATTAAACTTAAACCAGAACACCGCGGTAGTACCTACTTGATGGCAGATATGGTGAACAGAACTGACGAAGCCTGTGGGGCACTCCGGTCAATTATGAACCAGTTCCAAGTTTCTACACGCTTATCAGTAGCTATCAAAGCATGCGCATACGCCACTATCAGAGGGACAATTCCCGTAATTTTTAAGAACGTTCGCATTCGCATCTCATTCGCCATCTGTCAAAAATACACTCAATTTACCAAAAATTTTGACAAGTTTGACACACAGGTCGCAAGCTTGAATGTGAACATTAGACATGTAGGTAGAGAATTAGACTTCAGATCAAACCCAAGGTCATTTTGGGCGTATAGTAGAAAAAAAATATAACATATATATTCCGAACACCTGCATATTATAATAACGTTAACGCATTGTTTCATTAGATATGAAATAACTAACCATTATTGTTCCTATGATGTACTTCGGTACTATGACACGCCATAAAATTGAATCATCAAGGCAAGTACAGCACGCGTAGCGTGACAACCATAGAAACAGGTTTTGTCGACGGAAGAATAGACAAAATGACAGATTGTGATTGTTTATCTGTCATTTTGTCTATTCTTCCGTCGACAAAACCGGTTTCTATTGTGTTTTAATAATACATCTATGTATAATATTGTGGTCATGCAGGGCGTTTTCAAATTTCCTGCGTTGTCACGTAAGCACTGTAGGGTCTGTAGATAAGTATAGAAGAAGTTCTAAAATTTCATTTTCTAAGTAAATATCCAGGTAAGATACGCATATTATGCTGATTAATTAAAATACTCAACCTGATTAGTATTTTTAGCTTTTTTTTGCTTTTGATGAATAATTTAAATAATACCTACATTTTTACAGACTTAAAAGCGAATGCACATTATATTTTTACATTATATTGAATGCAGTTAAATAGCACCATTCTTTCGTTGGTCTATCAGTTCTAAAATGCTTAGATTATTATCAATTAAAGAATGCTCTTGTTCTGGTTCTAAACCCATTTTTTCCGGATTCCTTGGAATACTTTAGTCTTCTCGTGTCCGCAAGAACCGAACTATGATAGCTTAAAATCGTGTAAACGGCTACCGGGAGACGGCACGGGTCGAGCCGCGGCACGGTGCCGTATACGGTGCAAAGTGGTGGCATACGGCAAACCGCTCGGTAGTTAATGTTTTGTTGTTGTTGAGTTCGCACGTATTAATTAATGCATAATAATGGCTGACAATTTAGATGTCGACTATATTGGAAGCACGTCCCGTTCTCTGGGACAAGACAAAGGAGAATTATAAGGATAAAAAGAAAAGAGAAAGATGGAAAGATGTCTGATGAAATATTTTTATCGCGCTTGTTTGTGGGAGCCTTTATTTAGACAGTTTGTTCCGGAAGGTTTATTTGTATTATACATTGATAATACATAAAATAATAAAGAAATGTCGATGTGTTGTCAAGTCGTAAAAACCGTGTGAAGCAGGGGCGGGTCGCTAGTATTATAAATGCTGAAGTAGCTCTGTACATCTGTCTTTTAGGTACCGTTTCACGCAACAACGGCTGAACAGATTTCGATTGAATTTGGCACTCAGTTAGACTATGACCTGGGTAAGGACATTATGATACTTTTATTTATGCCGATAGTACGTTCACGTGGGATAATTTCCGACATTCACGCGAGCGAAACCACAGGCAAAAGCTTCTCACACATAATCGCTCTTGTTCTGGAGCTTTCAACTCTATCATACATAATTATAAATTATTATGTATGTAGAGATTATAACTCTAAAGTACAACAATCTTTCCGCTTATAAGCAGATCATTAACCTTTTTCCTACTATGTACTTACATAATTTCCACATAATGTATATGGTTATGACGTCAAACAACTCCATAAAGCTAATCTATCTCTACATCTAAAGCTATTTCTTAACACGTTTTCTTTTACCTAGTGACAGAAACATAAAGTATAGTATGTAGGTAAATAAATCTTTGTCACCGCGCAATCTTATTTTGATAAACATTTTCCGTTTAGGCTATGATAGATTTACTTATATAAGTCGTAGGGTAATTTGATAATTCGAATTTTCGCGAAAACCCTAGGAATATTGCGAAAACACGGATAATTATATAATGGTGAAAACATTTCTCAATCTTACTGGAAAAAGATAGGGTTTTTGCAGAAACACGAGTCGCTCTAGTAATATTGCGAAACAAAACGTTAGTTAATATTAAATAAGAAGGCAGATTGGCCGGTTGGAGCGCTCAAAACAAGACGTCCTCTGATTGGTTGACGTTTTAAATGTCAATCATTCACGCACGTCATCAGCATAGAATTTGGTCAGTAAGCAAAAATCTAGCCAATCACAGTTATGGGTATATTATGTTACTAGAGGGACTCATATTTTTGCATTGAGAAATGTGTTCACCATTGTCTAATTATTCGTGTTTTAGGAATATCCCTGGGGTTTTTGCGAAAATTCGAATGATCAAAGTACCCTACGACATGTAATATACATCTGTGCGTATATTTCGTAAGCAAAATAAAGTTTCTCACGATTGCCCTGGTGGTTACAAACACTTGGTGAAATAACTCATGATGATTGGAATCCAAGAAGTGCAATAGAAAACTTAGTATGGGGAGTTTGTTGCGCCACTTCTTCTTCCCAACTAAAGCACTAGAAAGTGGTGAAGGGTGGCCGTTTTGGGGAACTGTCTTATGTAATTTTGACGTTCAAAAAGTGCTGATACTCACTCTCAGCCTAGTTTGAATAAATGACTTTTGATTTTGATTTGATTTTGAACTGTACATGTCTCTTGCCTTGTATTTATTTTTTAAGACTACTCCGGTCAAATCAGTCCTTTCCAGAATCCAATTAGGCTTATAATATTGCCTGCAATGATCTTCGCCACAGTCAATACCAACATTATCTAAGGTATCTATCTCTATCAGCCACAAAGAAACTGTCGAACGCCCTAGTAAGAAATGCACAAAATTAGATTGTCTACTTACTTAATGATTATGTAACCTCCACATTCCAGCTCGATTGTATTACTTATTTAGTATATTTTGTCTTATCAAACAATGGAGGTCGCTTTAAACATATGTACCTAATGTAATTATGTCGAAATTGCATAAAACATTGTTGCTTATAACACAACAAAGGCTCCCACAGACTGGCGCAATGCGGCACCGGTAGAACAATCAATTTCCGTGAAGTTTTCATAGGAATTCCTCCACCAGACTCGCGTCGCGCCTGTCTGCGGGAGCCTTAAAACTAATTAATTACGTTCGTTGAAAAATAGCAATGATTAAGACTTAATAAGAACCGTAAGAAAAAAAAACGTTTATCACATGACAGTTTTTGTAATAATAGTCATGGGTAATAAATAATGCACCATAGACACAATGGGTCCCATTCATACACACTTCTTTATGTGAGGAACTTAGACTTAAAACATCGAATTGTTCGGCTAAACATGGACGGGTAACGGGTTCGTTAACTCTTCCCATTGAAAGGGTTTTTCTTCTACCACCTTAATTTCTACTTCTTCTTCTGGAGACGATGGTACTTTTGAAATTAGTTGTGCCCAGTAGGTAGCCACGTTAGAAAGAAAGACAATACGTTTATTTGCGGTAAACATGACGCAAAGAAAGAACACAAAAGAAAAAAGAACATGTTGGGGGGAAATATGCGTCACATCCAAGCAAAACAGCCATCGCTCAGCGACCCTATGCGACCTTATGCGAGATAGAGCTCCAGCGCTGGTTTTCATCGACAGCCGGCTTTGACGTTATGACGTCGACCGGTGTAGCGGGTAGTAGCGGGTAGGCCGGTGTAGCGTGACCGATATAAAAAAATGACTGCCTGCTAAGCTTGAGTTCCCTGGATTCGATTCCCGACCCAGAGCAAAGTGTTATTGGGTTTTTCTACCTGGAATTGCTCAGTAGCAGCCCGGAGTCTGGATTTGTGCCCGGTTGATGGCAATAGGCTCACCCCCTATTACATGGGACTTAAACATAACTGGCGAAATGTGGGTGTATTGACTATAGGTACACCTCTGCCCAACCCTTCGGGGAAACAAGGCGTGATGTTATGTTATGTGTAAAAAGAGGTAACATGTTCCTTCTTGAGTTACTAGATAGCGGTAATCTTAGTCGTATTTAACCGAAATTCTTCGAAGGTTTTCGCCTTTTATGCTTTCATATGTCTCGCATCGAGATAATACCAAATGCCAAAGATATAAAAGGTTCACGTGCAAAATTGGCAATGTAAACATTTGTAGTGAAAGTACAAAGGCGTGTGCGCACTCGAGCGGCACACTCTGTTCCGGTCGCCGGCGATGTGTACGCATACCGTGCAGTCTAAGTACCTAAAACTATCGTAAAATCATTAAACAGCAATCTCCTTGTCTTCTTTTGTTTTATGGAAGAAAGGGACACTGCTATCTTGCGAATATTTTCATAGTGACTTATTGGTGCTGATTCTCTTGTCACTAATGCCTCTAAACTAGACAAAAAATCATCAAAATTTAGTTTATTCCTGTCAAACAACGGTTTCTCATTCTGAAATAGACTAAAGTGACACAACTTAACTACATTTTAGTTTGACAGCACTAAGATGGCACTGGTTGCCATGTGCCAAACTTTATCCGAATCAGTTCAGCCATTTTAGCGTGACAGCGTAACAAACAAACAAACTCACTTTCGCATTTTAATATATCGAAATTAATTTAATATATTATTTAAGTTAGGATATCGAAAACAAGGTAGGTAGACAGGTAGTTCTACTGAGCCATTGAAAGCCTCGTACAGACTGGCGCGACGCGACTCTAACAATACAATTTCTAAGTAAACTTCACGGTAGAATAATTAACGGTGTCGCGTCGCGCCAGTCTGCACGAGGCGTATAGGTCCTAAACCTATTCTGTAAAAATCTCACCGTGAAAGTGAGGCGAAGTGAGCATGAAACTCACTTCACTAAACGGTGAGATTTTTACAGAATAAACTGGCTGTTTTACTAAAGCAAATATTTTGGTATTTCCTAGATCTTACCACTTTTTGTTGCCGACCAAGAAATAACCTTAGATTATCCGCCTTACTTACCTAACCGTGAATTTACCAGTTTTTGCTCTTATTAAACTGTTATTATCCACAGTTAGTTTTACATAGTTACATGAGTAATTAATAATAGACTAATACAATGCAAACGTTTACTTAACCATGTAATAATATGGAGACAAGGAAACTCTTGCGCATGTTTTTGTGCGTTAGATCTGCGACACTAATACTAATAAATACTCGTTGACATGCATTATTATGCAGCTAAGGTAATAATAGACGAGTTATTTTTATAATCGGTGCAGGATATTTATCGAGAAGATGCGCATCTGTAGCTTGATAAATATGCGGGTACCTATAGGTAATGAAATCAAATCAGTTTCCTTATGAATGATTAAGTTGGTGTCTGTACGATGGCAACACAATATGTACCCTATATCTTATAACAATTATTACCTCCTTCGATAGTTCTATGTAACCAGTCCACTTTAGACACCCAAAACCCATAATTCAAAAATTTGTTCCCATAACCTGCTATAGTGCTTGGCTCCTTGGTCGTTCAGTGCATTTGCACAATGCATACAGGGATAATTTTATTATCCGTTGGTACCTTATTTAATTAAAAACGTCTAGCTCACTCACTAACTCGCAGACGCCCGTTTGCGAGTTAGCTTCGGCCCCTCGTACACCTTCCGAAGGTCCCGATATGTCACAGACATTACCAATGCGCTAGGCTGTGACAGACAGACAGGTGTATACATAGGTCCTTTTGGTACTCATTGGGTTCGGAATCCTAAAAATCAAGTCCATAGAATATGTTTTCAGCATAGGTATAATGTACTATATAATATGCTATATAGTACATACTAAATCCATGTAAAAGGTATATTAAAAACTTAAAATATAAACCCATTGGATATACCCAATGATATTCTAATAAACAGATATGTTATACACGTACAAAACAACAGAAAAAAGTGTTCCCCGCCGAGCGGCACACTCGTAAGCGTGTGTGGCTCAAACTAAAAGCAATATTTCCCAATTGGGTACTTTTCTAGTCTTCACTTTTTGCGCGCTCATAACATATCTGTTTACTAAAACATCATTGGATATACCTCAATAAGTACCTACCTAACTGAAATAATACTGGCTTATTTTTTTGAAAAACTTGAAATGTACGAAAACAAAAAATAGGAAAAAGAAAACATTAATTTAATCATTTGGACCACAAATGGCCTATAACTAAGTTTGGATTCAAATTACGGCCAAAATTTTTATTTACAAAGAGTTGTCAAACTACCATTTTTATTGCTCAGGTAAAACTTATCTCCAAATTGAATAATCGACTTAAAAACCACTTAAAAATTTGGTACCTACCTATGAAGTTTGGGCAAGCAAATAAACAATGTTTTTGATTTAACATTGAATTCCCCTAAAATTGGTAATAATTCCAACCCCAACTCTTTGGAGTGTGACTCCAGGCTGATGTTACAGGGTAATCTTACAAAATATTGATCGTATTGACGTTATGAATGCTTTACCAGAAACAACCAGAGCTGACTTCTAAAAGCTCTGGTTGTTTTTCACTAAGTACTTCACACCAATACAGCATAGAAGTGGAATTTCTTGCCGGTTCTTCTCCTTAGGAACCGACCAATTGGAACCGTGACATTCAGGCTTCTGACATTTCAGAATTTAAAAAAATACAAATGAAATAAAATATTTTGAATTTTAATTGAAAAGTTATTAACACGAACCAGATAATTTGACCTTTAATAAAAGCTGCAGCATTTATAAATAAGTTAACTACTTGATATTTACACTACATACTTACATAAATAAAATATAGAATTGAGTTTTTTAAGATGGTATCGTGAATGATACAGATTAGTTTCATTTTTTTTTAATTCTTGTTTTAATTAAATCCTAAACAAAAAATGATTAAAAAATACCTACTTAACCCATCTATAATTATATTATTACTGACAACGGTGAAGGAAAACATCGTGAGGAAACCTGCGGGCAAGTCCCGTATTTTTAAGAACGTTCGCATTCGCATCTCATTCGAAATCTGTCAAAAATACCTACTATCAATTTTAACAACATTTTTGACAAGTTTGCCAGATTGCAACTAGAATGTAAACGTTTTTTAAGTACGAGAATTGGCCTTCTGGTCTTATTTTTTTTTTTGTCTCAAATCGCCAACCTGTCTTGAGCAAGCGTGGTGATCAAATACTCATTCCTTCTCTATATGAGAAGAGGCTTTTGCCCTGCAATGAGACAGTATTAGGCTGGTATTATTATTATTAAAATAATGTACCCATCTCGAATGATAAAGACGGATCATAACCTTTTTTTAACAGGTCTACAAGTCATGTTTATTAAAATATGTAGGTATAGGTATTAGTTGACATACCAAGGTCCTATTTTAAAATCCTCCCATTTGCTGTTTAAAATGTTTTACACTTTTGTACGAGTTTGTTTTTGTTAAGTTTTTTAAAATTATACTGTAAGTATATACCTTTTTTTTTTGCTGCCAACGGGATCCTAGTACAAACGTAATGACATCTGTCAGTCGGTCCGTCACAGGGCTGTTTCTTTGACTGACTCGCACTTGGTCTCCTAATGACAGCGACTTGTCCAGTGCTTCCCGAATCCAGCGGTACTCTGTCACTTTCACCAGGGCACTTCCATTGTGTGTCTATCTGTCACAGTCAATTTGCTCCGAATTTAAAAAAAGGGAGAAAGAAAGAAAGAAAAATATTTTATTTTGAGATACGCACGGGAAATACAAATAGGTACTGACAAACATTAAAAAAGGAGTATTCAGAATAACAAAATTAACATTAAAAAAATAGAAAAGGACCTGTGCGAGGCCAAAAGGGGGTTCTTTCTCGGCATAACGCTGCGATATTTATAAAATATAAACAGCAATTTATTGGACTGATTAAGTTGTTTGAGACGTCTAACGTACATAAATTTAACGTAAAAATAAATGAGAAATGAGAAAATTAAAAAGAAAGTTTTGCAAACTGTACCGTGTGACTATGTCCTAACTCAGGTCATGGTCTAGCTGTATGACCTAACTTAAGACTTCGATAGAATACTTTTTTATTCCCATGGAATAATTCCCGACATAAGCGCGGGCGAAGCCGCGGGCAAAAGCTTGTAAAAGAATGTTCTAGACTAGACTCAGTTTTAAGATTACATCAGGCGGTAGTTTATCGAATAAACTTCGTTTAAATAGGTATCATAAAATTGTATCGTTGTAGGTAGGTAACACAAAATTAGATTTAATTAACACAATACATGCAAAAACTTTAATAAGAACTAATGATGGCACACCAAAATAAAACGTCAGGCTTACAATTTGAAGGCGCTTGATACCTACTTATGTTCGAGGAGAGACAGACAGATATGACAGAGTACGTCGCGTCGGGGTAAATTCGGCGCTGGGGTAGTTAAGACCGTGCGAATCAAATTCTGCGCCATTTTATCCTGCCCAAACGGGGGTAGAATACTCTTCGTTTACTGTACGGTCTACGAAAACCCAGAAAATATAAACACATGAAAAAAAAACCAAGACATTTGCCGTACTTAATTAAAATTTATGGAACCTGTTAAAATGTACGGATTTTCCCGTTTTTTTTTCAAATAACACGTTGGTATTTTGTTTTCCTCGTCCCAATTTAATAATTGGATACTTCGAATATTTTGGGTAAGTATTAATTTGAATGTTAAATAACAAACTTGTATTCAGCTGGTAAATAATACCTACTTACATAAAAATTTAAATTATTTGAGTTTTGAATTTATTATTGATTTTAACTTTAAGTTGATTATGAACGCTCGCTCAACAATGAGAGACTGAGACTGTACTTCATATAGCTTAGGGGAGATGGACTTGTGGCGGCGCCTACAACGCCATATGCGAACTACGTATCACACTAACGTCACACAAAATCCTGCAGCACGAAAGCAGAGTACATATACAACGTCCCGACATCAATCGTCGGGCCCACCACCAGACACGACACCCGTCCGTCTGTTCCGTCTGGTTGGAGGATCGAAACTTACACCCTGTTCCTGATACCTCTATAAACGAAGGTAGCCCGCGAAATTATAATTTTCTTAAGTACGTTTTTTTTCAATTTGCAGGTTAGTGCCTGGATGTATAACGATACAAGGTTCTTTTGGCCTGTGGCTAAAATCGGAACCAACGCCGCCATTTTGTTTCGACAATACAATTTCTAAGACAATTAATTTCATCTGCAATTTCACAAAAATTACTTGCAAAAAACGTAAGGATTAGCATAGAAGTATATTGTTATAATAAAAAGTAGCATTTTCGCGTTAAGACTACTGAGAAGTATCATAAGGACTTGTAATAATACAAAATAAACGTCCCTCTCCTTATTAATGTTATAAAATATTCATGGATGACATAGAACATTCCTAAAAAAACAATGTACTAGTACAATAATATCTCAATGGGCCCAACCAGCCTCAGCTCGGTTGTGTGCGGGGCTCGCGAGTTTTCATTTGAAGTCCATCACATCACGTCAGCCTATCTTTCTCTAATTAAAATAAATAATATTCATTTTATTTCAGGCTGCATGCAAGGCTACAAACAGGCTACAAACTAACATAGGGGTGTACCTAGTTGTAGTGCCCGCGGGACACCGAGCTTTTTAAACACACAAACACGTTTTTAGTACTTAAACAATTAAATTTAAATGTAGTATTATTGGGGATATACGCTAGGAATTAAACGCGATAGAAACTCGATTTGATAAAGTTGACTTTATAGAAGTCTTCACACGTCAATGCTCGTTATTATTTCACAGCTCACCGGTTTGCTCCCGTTTACTCCTATTTGTTCTCTTAAACTTCGAGTAAATGTATTATAAATACATTTTAGTTTTAGTTTTAATGCGATAGTGTTTTTATTTAATTATGAGCTGTCGAGCAGTTGTTATTTTCATCATAATTATTATGAAAATAACAACGAAACACATTGAAAATGTGCATATGTGGTAATTTTCTTTACTCTTTACACGTAAAGAAAAAGACAGAGAAAGGCTAACACTCGGTGTGCCCTAAAAGCGATCGTCGCGCGAATACACGACCGTTCGAACTTTTTGTTCGAAGAACCTGAACGCGTGGTCGCACCGACCTAGGGCGCTTTCCGGTTTTTCGAACAAAAAGTGACATACACGCCACCTATCGCGTATTCGGGCGACGATAATTGGACGCGGCCAGAGTATTGTATATAGGGGTACCTACCTACCCACACAGGTGTATACTATGTACGTACACTACCTATAACGGACACTATGGTCGGGTTTTATAAAAAAGGGACAATATAAATGTCATTAACTAAAGAGCCATACATAAAGCCATTGTCAAGACCATGTAACGAGCGTTAGAACAAAATAAATGCGATAAATTGCCATTCGATTCGCGATAATGCGATGCAGTTAAACCATAGATAAAGTTGCTACAAAGTCAAGTACAAAAGATAAGTACAAAACGTCGATACCTACTCGACCCAAATGTTAGGACGACTGTTTGTTTTTATAGAATATAAATAAGTATTATAATAGCTATAATATTCTCGAATAAACACAGCTAAAAGAACCTCAAATGGTAGGTATTTTAATTTCATGAAGATAAAGTAGTAACTGATATGTAATTATCAGCTATACCTAGGAATTTGTCTGTATTATTTTATGCAAAAATTCATAATTAATTTTATTTAAGAAACTAAGTACCTATGTAATTTACGGGATCTTAAATCATTTTAATGAACGTGAATCAACGATTTTTCCGAACATTTTTCCCGCGGAAGCGAAAACGTTATTAAAAAAAAACAAGTTGCTCTATTGTCTTTGGTTCGGTATGCATGCAAAGGTCAAGAATACTGGGTTTGTTATAATCTATTGTGCATTCGATCACCAAGGGCAGGAACCAAAGACCGTAGTTTGATTTTCTTTTGCTAGTCGTATTTTTTTACTATTTTTAACAAATTTCCGTGTCTTATTTTGTTTCGCAAGGGTTCAAAAAAGGGACCTCAATCCAGATGCACATAGTAAGCGTCTCATACGAAAGTGAACTCTCATTCGCATATACGTCTACGAACATTATTGATATGAAGATAAGGTTCATATTCGTATCGCACGTTTACTTTACTTAACAATGTAAAGTAAAAGTACGTCATCTGTGAATCTTGCTCCAAGTCTCAGGGCTCGTACCCTTCGGTAAGACAATGTACAAAGGTTTATCGAATTCACTAACTTGCTTACCTTCGAGTTATTTTCCCATATCATAATATTTTATTAACGGGCCCGTGGACACCGAAACAATAGGGAGTTTTAACTACTTAATTTAAATTAAATTCAGTTTGCTAAGTAAGTAAGTTTGTTACGTAAGGTATAATCACGAGCATAAATATATTACTATGGACAGTTCGGCAGTAATATCTGATTTCATGATTCATAATAGCAATGAGTGGCACTCACATTGCAAAAATATATGACATCCCAGTGGCAGTAAATATCTTCATTCATCATTCTCCTGCCCTTATCCCAATTTATTGGCGTCGCGGTAGGCGCAAGATGTCTTTTTCTCCCATACCAGTCCCGATATTAGTCGTCATCTTGCCAGGGGTAACAGAAATATCTGACAGTACCTAATATCCCCAAAATAAGACTCTATCTCACTTGCCCAAAACGGGTGTCGACTCGATCAAAAGTTTTCAAAAAACGTTTTGTTGAGTGGCACACAATTTAAGTAAGTAGGCTTTATTTTAAAGACTTAGAAAGGCCAAGTTTAATTCTACCAACTGGATCAAAAGTTGTCTACATAAAGGCTCGTGCAGACTGGCGTGCCGCGACGACGCGACGTGACATCGATAAGAAATTGTTCTACCCGTGAAGTTTACTTAGAAATTGTTTTGTTACAGTCGCGTCGCGTGTTGCTTGATCTGCCTAGTCTGTTGCCCGCTTGCTCTATGCCCGCGGCATATGGCACGGAATCTAGCCGGTCTAGTCAGGCGGCATCAAGGCAAACGTCAATGTACACTGGTTCCAATCCATGTTCTTACTACCTTAAGGGGGTACTATCGTTGTCATTGCAATGTGTTTATTGTCATAACATCACGCCTGTATTCCCCAAAGGGTTAGGCCGAGATGCACCTATTAAGACCACCCACATTTCACCAGTTATGTTTAAGTCCAAGGTAATAGGGGGCGAGCATATGGCCCTCAACCGGCCACAAATACATGCTCCGAGCTGTGCTACTGAGAAATTATTAATAGAAAAACCCAATAACACGTTGCCCGACCTGAAAATCAAACCCAGGAGCTCATGCTCAACGAGGCGGTCTACGAGGCACGCCATACTTATTTACAGTTACCTTAAAATCTGTGCACATTGTTTGTAGTTTTGTAAGCTGTTATTTTGACATTACAAACAGACACTTCAATTTTATTTATTTGTTCTTAGCTTCTTTCTATAAAATTAACGTTCTAAAAGTCATTCATTCAAATTCAAACGGCTGTAAGACGTTCCAATTTTCCGAACATAAAATTACGAAAGACCAAAATAAGCCCAGCCTTACTTATGAACTGAAAAACATGAGGTGTGGTTTATGAGGTATATCACGTCACCTTAACAGTATACGCACGAACTAATAGGCCTTTTAACTTTTTGCTCTGCCAAGTGTCGCTGCGAACAATCAGTTTGATATTTAGTTGTTTCCTGTTCTGGGAGTGGAAAAAAAACGCAGTTATAAATAAAAACAAATCTATTTAAAAGCTACGTAGTTAATTAAATAAGATGAACTTCGACAGTTACTCGAATATCCTCGAATATTTGCATTTTCGGGAAACAAAACAAAATAAAATGGTTTATGCCTGTAAATAAAATGTTATATGTTTTATAATATGGATTTGTTTGATAAAAGTAATATAAATAGGTAAAGGGTTAATCAGTCAATTATTGAATTTAACAGTTTAAACAAAATCAACTTTACCTATACCTACTTTTCTCGAAGGCATGTCTAATTATTAAGAAAGGATCTGATATAATGATAATCGAGAACAAAGTTACTGCACTATGTCAGTTATTATAAGAATTTTTATCAGCCGAAAACTGTGTTAATATTTCTGCCGAAAATGTTCGAGAAAAAAAAACCAAATTCGGTCGGAATCTAGTCAGCAGGACACAGTAATAAGTCAAAAGTTCGCGCTTGTCTACTACCAAGATCTAGCGCATCGCCTGTTAGGTGTGTAGATATAGCCTAGATGTCACTATGATATCTCATCAATTTGACTTTGTCCGTTTTAGTTGAGTATGACAATCAATTGCCCGGAGGGTCTGGTCCGCCATTAGTTACTCAAGGAAATTTCACGATTTTCCCTGCCCTAGGGCGTATTCGACCAAACAGGAATAATGATTAACAACCGTAAAACCTCGTTGAGTGGTAGTTTTGAAAAACTAATAAAGACGAAATTTATTATTTACTTTAGCAAGTATCAAGTTTATTAAGATTTTGTTTTCATACAAACAAAATCCGCCCCAAGGTTCCAAAAGCCCCTTCTTAGGGCTCCCCTACAATATAAAAGAAAGACTCTGGTCCCAGTAGTTTCGTCCGTGTTGGTCAGTCAGATAATAGATATCATATGACGGGAGGACTAGCAAAAATTAAACAAGTGAGTAGATCAAAAAATAGATATTTACTTTAGATTAAAAAGAAATGTACATAATATATAAATATTACAAAAAAAAACTGTAACAGCATTAAATACTATAATACTATACTATTGACTTAATTTAACGAGTTTGTAATAAAATAATTTTTCCAGTCAGACCTGGAGAACCAATTCGCTGCCGTGGAAACCAAAAATAACGTTACCAGGCACTCGAATAAATGGTTGAAATCCTCAGGGAGGAAGGTACGCGATTTTGCAAAATGCGGAGTACGGGTAAGACGTCTAAACTTTCGGAGGGGACTCTGGAGCTCATGACGGAACGACGTGATAACCCACCTGCCACTTCGTCAGAACAACAGGCACTCAACAAAAATATAAGAACACCTCCGACGCTCCAATAAACGCTCTATACAGAAAGTAATTGAGCAAAATCAGGGGTCGAAAGTGTTCGTCCAATCTCTTGGGAGCCACTTGACGAAGTTGACCAAATCTAGTGCGGATACCGTCGTTTCGAAGCCGGAGATCCTTTCGAAAACTTCTACAGCCATGTACGCATCGCATGTATCTCGACCTGATCCCGACAATGAGGATTCCAGTGCCACCTTAGCCCGACATTTCGAGGAACTTGCACGGAGTCAGCCATGACGAAATCGAAGCGGCTCTTAAACAGCTTAAAAATGGCTTAAACAACTTAACAGCTTAGTAACCAGGACAGGATTAGGACCGTGCTCCTGAAAGCGGGGGAAGCAAATGGAAAGGCCTAATTTCAGTGACTCCCTTCAAGCGTCGTTTACCGAAAAGGCTCTGTTTCACTTATCTGGCCATACACTAATCATCACCTACGTAATAAATGCAATGGTGTTTACATATCCCATGCACGACGGACGACACTGTGCCTCTGTCCTCAGTTGCGTAAAGGTTTCTCTTCTCGAAATCTCCTGAACCAATCACAGCACGACCTTACCCCGTCTGGAAAAAAAAAGTTTAGATATTATTGAACTGCTAAGATATTCCTATTGCAAAAAGGAAACACAATAATACTGCTCAATAATAATTAACAAATTATTTTGTAAAATGTATGGTTTAGATTTCCATGAGCCACTGCTTTAGAATCCAACGTATGTATCTACCCACACTACCAATCAAGCAATCATGACTATATAAATAGCAAAATATATGGTTTATAAATCAACTGGACTGAAGCTCAGAAGCACGCGTAGTATGCCCACTGTAGAAACGGGTTTTGTCGACGCAAGAATAGACAAAATGACAGTATACAATCACAATTTGTAATTTTGTCTATTCTTCCGTCGACAAAACACGTTTCTACGGTAGTCATGCTACGCGTGCAGATAGCCCTTTTGAATGGGCATTGACGTTGGTTTTCATTTCAAATTTATGTCTCTTTTTTATCCTTTTTCTTTCTTTTTCTATATGAATTAAAGGTCACACACCGGTTCCAACTTATGCCAATGTAGTATGTAGGCAGTCGGTGACGCGGTCTTCGAAGCCAGGGACGAAGTTTTCGGTGTCCACGGCAATGTAGCAGTGCTCCTTCTACTGTCCAGCCTAACACGTGATGAACTGATGACTGTAGTGAGAGCCTGCGCAATATTTGTGAAAAATGAGTTTTTTTTTTTACCACGACGGGGAATCTCTTCGCCTGAATCTCCCCGATGGTAAGTGATGATCAGGCTGAAGGTGGAAGCGAGCTTCACCCGGAATCCTCAATCACAGAGGAACTGGCTATCTTATCTCTAACTGATATTTCTAAGTAAGTACTTTTTTTTGATGTCACTAAAACGGTACTGAAATAAACTTTCAATCAGCATAAAAAAAAAATACAATGTTAATTAATATTCATGAAAAATACACCGAAAAAAGTTAATTTTATTGCTCTCAAGTGAATATGCTAGTACTTAGATGAATAATGAACTCTGCCACATTGTGCGAGAGGTGGTCCTTTCAAGACCATTATTTTCGTGGCAATTGTTAATGCAAAGGAAACTTTATGTCGAACGCATAAAGTTTTATTATACCATTTGAAACACAGTCATCTGTAAGAATTGACGTATCGCGCTCTGATTCACGTTCAATGTCACGTGACCTTACTTATACGCAATTATTTCTCAAAAAAATAATTAATCTAAAATCCTACTCACAAAATTTAGTAGATTTTTGATATTTTTCTATTATTCTTTTCTTGATTACTAAACTGATAATATTCCACTGAACATCTCAACCATAGCCGCTAGTCCACACCCTTGGTATTCTGATGTCACCTCGAGGCCATCCTGTGGCATCAGACAACGGGATTTGCTTGCCTGGAAAAGAGACGGAATAATAGTTATATGGAAGGATATGATGTATAGAAGATTGAATAATATGGATATATGTCAACGTAGATTATAAAAGTTGAAAACCCTCTCCCCCTCCAACTCCTTTAAAAGATAGTTTCCGTTAATTAATGAATTACTATCTTTATCATTTAATTGGCCAATTTCGAAGTTTATAAAAATTATAAATCACAGGGAATAAGATTTTTCATAAAATGCCTTTTCACCTCGTTAGGGTTAGTTTTATTAAATTTTTGTTACGTTTCCAAATATTAACATAGTATTTATACCAAGTTTCGCAGTAAGCTATAATACCGCCTTCTTGGATCTGAAATAAGTTCGCATAACCAAAATGTAGGGAACACCTGATATTTTTTTTCTCGATTTCAGGGTTGGTCCCACAATGAAAGTTGTTCATAATGATGAGTACAAAGTCCCCTGAAGAGAAAATTAACTATTCGCAAGCGCTGCTGCTGGTCCTGGCGCTTCCCAGATCGTGTTATCGGGTTTTTCCATCAGAAATTCCTCAATAGCAGCCCGGAGTGTGGATTTGTGGTTGGTTTATGGCAATAAGCTTGCCGCCTAGCCTATTCAATGGGACTTAAACTTATCTGGAAAAATGTGGGTGTATTATAAATAGGTACCTCTGTCTAACCCTGCAGGGAAAGCAGGCGTGATGTTATGACATTAAGAATGTCTGCCATCATTCCGTAGAATGAGGCGAAATGATTGAAGGCAGCCTATCATGGCCCACAGAAATGTGGCTTCAGTGCTTTCTAATATGTGACTTCAGTGACTTGTTTTTATACCATCGCATTGATACTTTCAGCGACTGTCGAGCCCGAGAAGAGACTTTGAATGTAACGGTAGCTCTTATAGTCATAAAGCAATCTTAAGATCACCAGCTTCATAGAAGATAAGCCCATTTTTCGAATTATGCCTCGTTCACTGTGCCAGGAGTAATTTTAGATCAATCAGATAGGATCATTATTGAAACCCACCAGATCAGCATCTAAAGTTTTATTTCCATCGGGACCTTGCACCCAGCCGGGTGGGAAAGGTTCTCCTTTCATACCCTGCATCTCAATCTGGAAAATATCACATGAAAATAATAATTATAAACACACACTTCGTTTGTTTGAGCTGTTTGGGGTTGAAATACTAGGGCCATGGGCTCCGACAGCTCATCGAGTTTTTTGAGATATTGCCAAGCGGTTGGTTGACTCTTCACGTGACACGTGACCAGAGGGCTGGTTTATATTTAAGCCAATCAAACTCAAGCTTAAAGCAAAAATTGGACGGGCACTTTTGAATTGTCAATGGATCGGTTACATCATTCATGTCGCAATTATACATGTGAGAACAATGTAGAAAGACGTGCATGTTAAAAGCGTTCGTAATAAAAAGATAAAAACAATTCAAAAATTAAAATAAATTAGCATAAAGCCTTGACAGCTAAGAGATGACCAGCGCCAATTGACGGCGGCCGTTCACGAACATGACGCATGGATCAGTACCATTCAGCTCAACCATTTTGAAGGGAGCTTAATGATTCAACAAACGCGCCACCATCAGCAAGACATCTGAGTGAGCATAACATACTCATGACATACACAGAAATCAATGAAAGGCATTTATATTACCCGGTGAATGGTAGCTCTATGACTCTAAAGGCAGAACTGTTTCTATATTTCTATTACCCCTATAACCAAGGAGGTAACTGGTACCTTTCCAAAAGCAACCGCAGAAGTACCCTTGTCAAGGCAGAAGATTTCATTCTCTAAACCTGGCGCAACAACTGACGGAGAATTATTGCCCAGTTCCGCCTGGAATCAAAGAAAAACACATCAGTCCCTCAGTTTCGTAAATCTCGTATTCATGGAAAACAAAAGTTATATTTAAACGTTGTTGCAGCAACATTCTAGTGTGTTGCGGGCCACATGGCACTACAAAACTGAATTCAATATCATTTAATTGATGTTTTCATGCAAAACATGTTGCACCAAAAAGGTAAAAAATATATATAATAAAAACGAGCAAAAATCTTAGGCCCAAGTCACGCGTTCTAGCTGTCGCCCGATCCTGCAGTGGTGAAGTATTTGGATAGGTCAATAACCTAACCTTTTTTTTTTGTTCCGGGGTGGAAAATCCTCATGGATGCCACCAACAACCGCCAACCACGAGGGGTGTTCCATCTCACACCTACGCCGGGGGTCGCGGGAACGTACGAATCTTCCGCAACTCAATAACCTAACCTTTTCCCAACTATGTTGGAATCAGCTTCCAGTCTATCTGGATGTTGGGCTCTACTTTTGGGTTTCTGACTACCCGCAACGACTGTCAGAGATCTGCGAATGATGGCCGGGACCAACGGCTTAACGTGCTTTCGGAAGCACGAAGGCGTCGCGATATGTAATGGATCGTCACCCATCATCAAACCGACCGCGGCAAGCATAGCTGAAACTTCGATCGGCCCGTGCGGTTGCTATTATTTAGCTACGAGCCCCTAGGGTCCTAGGGCCCCTAAGGTCCTAGGGCGCCTAGGGTCCTAAGGCCCCTAGAGCTTAGGATGCCCTGGAGGATGTTAAGGGCAGACTTATCCAAATATTATAATAGTATTTGGATAAGTATGCCCTAAACACAGAAATCGACTAAATTATCAGTACCTACTTAATAAGGAGATCGAACACGAAGGCTTCTATGGTTGTATTCTATACGACTGACCTTTTTACTCCTGGTAGGTGTAAGGAATGGCGACGTGTTAGTTAGAGCCATGCCTA
Source organism: Eupsilia transversa (assembly GCA_914767815.1). NCBI lineage: Eukaryota > Metazoa > Arthropoda > Insecta > Lepidoptera > Noctuidae > Eupsilia > Eupsilia transversa. The sequence goes on from OU611889.1 coordinate 4,015,418, forward strand.
TCATGCCTTTTTCTGCTGCCATTTCATCCCAGAATCCACCCATGCCATAGTGATTTGCACCTACAAAATATGTAACGCAGATCCAATTACGACATTGTTATATTTCATTCATGAAGTAAGTATTCAAATCAAAAAAAAAAAATTGCTTAGTCAAGAAATCAACATCAAACGATGAAATTATCAGAACAGTGAAACTAAATTAGCTATGAATCTGAATACTTAGCGGGGAATCGATCTAAAAATAATAGAACCGAATTAATTTAAGTTTTAATTAATAAGTAGGTGACACAAAGTGAGTGACTCATTAAGAAAATTTTTCTTTCCACCAGTATCGCTTTTTACCTTTAACAACAAAATGTATATCTTGTTTACCTACCTTTGAGTGAGACCAACCCCTCGTTACAAGCCTTCTGGATGGCCAAGTCCAAGCTAAAGTGGGCTGAAGTGGTTCCCAGCACGTCGGTGGCATCGACCCACGCTGCTGTAGCGTCGTTCTCTTTCAAGATTTTCGGCTCGTTGTTGGGCATACACACGTTTTTTAAGATGTCGTTCACGTACTGTTCTGAAAATGTTAATGACTTTGTGGACCTCGCAAAATTCATAAATAGGTACTTACTGCCTTGATAAGTGTAGCCCAAGTACCTTAAGAGCCCACTCAACCTCAGGTTTTTATCTCGCTCGCACCATACTACACGCGGACTGAGTGCGAGCGAGACGGAGGCGGCAACAAATCGGCAAAAGCGTACTTAATTGCTTATTACGGCGAAAATAATGGGTAATTTCAAAAAACTAAAAAACATAGTTGCTGCTTTATAGTTAGTTCATTTAGTGTGCCAAGTTTCATGATCTAATTTGAAGTATGTTTTGAATAGCTGCGGTTTATTGTTCGGTTTGGAGGTAACTTTGGATGTTTTTTCTATCGAGAATTTTTTATGAAATCGTGTTTTCGGCTAACATAGTCGCACATAACATATTTATTTCAAAATTAATGCTGCAGTAGTTTCGACATTTTGATTATAATTTTTTTTTTGAAAGGTTTCTTGATCGAGTGTCCTTAGTAGCTACAATGCAAGAAAATCGGTTCATCCGTCTGAAGATTATCAGGTCTTTTCTAGTTGATGATTGGATGTGCGCATTTTCCACAGGTCTGATCGATTCGAAATTTTGTATCCTGTTATTTCAATGATATTAGAAGAACATAGTAGGTAACCAATACTGCAGCATCACCTGGAATTGTGTCGGGGTTTTTTTTTAATTTTTTTAATTTTAACTTGTAGCTCACTACACCGTAGGTACCTACCATAAAATGTAAATCTATGGAAAAAAACGAACCAAAAACTAATTCAGTTGATCAACTAATATTTCAATGCAAATATTTTATGCTGTCGTCCTAAATAAATACGTCGCTCTGCATTTGCGGGAGGCCGAGGTAGCGTTTCAAAGACCTACAGGCCCGGAAAACCTCGCGTTAAATAAAATATTATAAATATTCGATAGTCTTACTACCATATCTTGAAATATTTCGACAGAAGTACTTATAAAAAAAGCACAGATTTGATAGAATCGAAGTAATCAATTCACTCGAGCCTCCACGATAGAATGCCCCATTTTGATAATAAAAATTAAATTGCGGTATCAAAACGAAAAATTTGTTTGGTTAATTGCTGAAATATTCATATTTTGAGGAACATAAATAATCGATTTCTCAAAAACTTTTTTATAATAACTTTTTTTAACATAGCCCGCACTCCTAATTTTATTCGCGCGAAATTATTATCGCAATTCTCTATATAACCAATCTGTGGTTTGATACATATTTGCCGCGGTGCGATGCGAATTTCATTCGCGCGGATATTTTGGGTTGCATGTCGAAAAACGCATAGCGAAATGAAAATCGCGCGAATGGGCGTTCACTACTCAGTAGTAAACCGCTATACAAGACCTATACTGTGGGACAAGGCTGATGCGAAAAACCACGATTGAATTATTAAGGTAAGATTGTGGGAGGAAATTTATAAATAAACAAATATATTTTATTAGTTCTGTTGTCCATTTGTGGACATGCGTCTCAGCATCTCAAGGAATTTTACACTGAATATAAACCGCGCGAATAAAAATCACACGTTGAGATTGAGCAATGCGGGTACAGTAACAAAAATCCATCAAGACGTCTCCAGTCTTGTCCAAGTACTCACCCAACCTATTAGGTCTTTGACTAGGCTGTCCTATCTTGTCAGCGTGGATGAGCAGCTCGGCCTGCTGCACAGTCGGCTTGCTCGCAGCACCCGCTGCCTTCAGACAGTCCACCATGAGCCGGTGAGCATCAGCCGTCATGACTTTTCCCATAGTTACAGAAACTGGAAACAGTGGTGACGTTACATGAATGCGAGATTCAAAGACGATTCCAAACTGAAGTGAAAATGTGCTATTCTAGAAAACAATAAAACACTTCATATAATTAAATATAATATATATAATTTAAAAAAAAGTTCCTTTAATATATCTACAGGCTGACTTTGAAAACATGCTACAAAATTTAAGGGGGTGTTCTACCCATCATTATGACCAACTTTTACTATTACGATTATTAACTTTTACTATTATCACGACTGTGCTACATTTAAATGTAGCACAGTCGTGATGGATATAGATTTATATGTCAGCATCTAGCATGTAGAAAAATGTACCTTATGAAGCTGTTTAAAAAGAATACCGTGTTGAACAATCATTTAAAATATATAATTTGTGACTATTGTAGAGGTCATGAAATATTATTATTTCCTTTTTATTTATGTTATATTTTTACAATATTTTTGTGTTTCTTTTGGTTTAGTTACAAGTTTTGACTGACATGAAAGAAAAGTGAAGAAAAGCAAGTCTTGTTTCTTAGAATGCTTTATGACAAAATGATACCTTAAAACTCTAGTAGCCAGTACTAAACTGTTTATCCAAAAAGTGCAGATAACACTTTGAATTATTCTACTGTTATTTGGTGAAGAAACTCACGACGGGTAATCGAACACAACGTCGCGCGAATTCGCGATCGGTCGCGTGCATTTACGTCACTTTCTTTCGGAAAACCGGAAACCGCCCTCAGTCGGCGCGACCACGCGTTCTGGGGCCTCCTTCCGCCTAGCCTTTTCCCAATCATGTGGTCGGCTTCCAGTCTAACCGGATGCAGCTGAATACCAGCATTTTACATGGAGCGACTGCCTAATCTGACCTCCACAACCCAGTAACTGGGTAATACGATACCCCTTGGTAAGACTGGATGTCAGACTTTCGGGCTTCTGACGACTCGTAACGACTGTCAAAGATCCACGAATGACAGCCGGGACCAACGGCTTAACGTGCTTTCCGAAGCACGGAAGAGTCTCGGTATGTAAAGATGGTCACCCATCCACGGACCAACCCCGGCAAGCGCAGCTTAACCTGATGGATCGACCCGTGCGGCTGTTATTACTAAGCCACGAGCTCCTCCAATGGTCTCTCAATGATGAGATCTCAATGATTTGCCATACAAAAACTGTCAAAAACTGACCATTGAGAGACCACCGTAACGTTTATAAATTAGTAGACTTAGGCCCCTGGTTCACCGAACAAATAGTTCGAACGATCGAGTATTCGCGCGACGATCGCTTTTAAATAGTTCGCGGGGTATGGATATCTGTGTACCCAATACCAGTCATCGCTGTCGCTATGCCATCCCAGACATAAGTATAATAAATATGTATTCCAGAGACAAAGCAGAAATGTTTAAGGTGAAATCATTAGGGTAGCCCGCGAAATTCAAATTTTCTTACGTTTTTTGCAATTTGCAGGTCAGTATCAGGTTGTATATTGATCTAAACATGATTCGCGACCGTATCAAATATTTATTTATAATCATAAAAATCATCAATTCAACTGTCTAAGTTAATAATATTATAATCCTATTGATGACTATTTCATGAAATCATGACATTTGAGGATTATTCTAACTTAAGGAGTTGTATTGCTCATTCTTATCATTATAGTTTTGTAAAGCCATATTTGTTACGGTCGCGAATCATATTATAATCAACATACAACCTGACACTGACCTGAAATTTGCAAAAAAAACGTAAGAAAATTTGAATTTTGCGGCCTACGATGGCGCATCCCCCTTAACAGAAATAACATCCATAATTATCCATTCTTATTCGGATCTGGAATGTTAGAAGGATGCTACAACAATCTGTATGAAGCTATCCGAAGGTTTCTGAAACAGTGCATACTTACGTAGTTTTATATACCTACTACTAGCTGTTGCCCGCGGCTCCCGCGATTCAGGATGAAAAATAAGTCTATGTCTTTCTCCAAGTCATGGTGTACCCATGTGTCAAATTTCATCCAAATCCGTTCAGCTGTTTAAGCGTGAAAGCGTAACAAACAAACAAACAAACTCACTTTCGTTAGGATTAGCTCGTGCAGACCAGCGAGCGCCACCCAGCGCGATAACGAGACAGTGTGTACGAGCCTTTAAACTTTAAGCAAAACTAGCTGCGCTGCGCACCGCGGTTTCACCCGCATTAGGCTGAAATTGCCATGAAGTTTTCATAGAAATTGTTCAAGTACAGTCGCGTCGCGCTGTCACGTCGCGCTGTCGCGTCGCGCCCGATCTGCAAGAGCCTTGACAAGTTCTGTGCGAACGTGACCTAAGGGCGACGATAGGGTATATCTATATAGATCGCATACGATACGCCCCAACCACCCCCTGCACCAACTGACAATAGACAAAAATAATCGCTTAGGTACGCCATTCTCGCTATACGTATACAAGGATCGTTTAGCGCGTGGCCATAATCGGAACTAACGCCATGGAATTAGTATGTACTATATAGTTAAACTAGCTTCTGCCCGCGACTTCGTCTGCGTGAAATGTCTTGTTTATAAATCGCTGAGACTTCTTTCTGACTCTTTTCTTTTTCTTCGGCTCCTCGTGATATTAATTAAGTAGCCTATAAAAATTGGGCATTCAAATACAAAAAAACAAAAACAAATCCGACTGGTAGTAGAGATTAGTGCATTCAAACATACCAATAAAAAAACAAACTCTTCAGCTTTATTATTAGTATAGATAGAAAGTATATTAGTATAAATAAAATAAAAAATGTAATTCCTTGACCATTTGACGAATGTTTACCAACGACGTGTCACCATGTTTTATTTTGACAGTTCAACAACATTCATTGCGTTATTTACGTCGTTAAGCAGAAAAAATATCCGAACATAATTTATGAAGCAAGGGATATTAGCAATGGATTCCTTCAAAGTGATTCAGATTACAATTGATCGTGTGTTTGTGTTCCATGTTGGTAGGTATTGTTTTTTGCTGTCAAATAGCAAATTCCTGAGAAATAACATTTCTTACAATATTTTATTAAACCTTTCGTTTGGATTTAATAAATAGTTTTATATTTCGATGAAATACAAAGACCATAGGATTGTGCAAGTATACCTAATTTATTAATATGTATAACTGTAATTAGTAATTCACAAGAGCACATTCACACCATGGAAGGACGCCACCGATTCCCATAACACTGTTTATTGGTATACTTTTTGGTAATTATAATAGTACATATGTACGAACGACCTGTTGGTCTGTATGTGTAACAGTTTTCAGATAAATCTTTGCAGAGATAGTCTGGCTTCTTCTCTTAACTCTATACTGAACGCAAAACAGTCTAAGCCAAGATCGTCTGTAGAGGCTTAACCCCGATTCTCTTGGCCAAGTCAGCCATGGCTTCGATTTGTCTTTGAGGGTAATTGACGGTTCCTCTGGCCAAGGTCACCTCGCCAATCTTGTGCTCCTTATCTCCGGGAGCCAGGACTGGTAGTGATGGGTCCACCTGGAAAAGGAGAAGAACCGTTTTATGATGTAGATATGTTACAAGCCGTGAGCCGATAGGATTTCCCTTCGGCAACTTCTTTAGAGCCTTAGGGGATAGCCCGTAGCGCTCCAAGCGTGACGGAGCGTATTTTGGAAAATGTGACGGCGCGGGGGTCAGCACCTGCTGACCGGAAGGGATCGAACAAGCAAAAGAGTTGCATAATGAAATTAGCACAACATTATAACACTCGTTTCGATGATATAATGGTTACTATGACACTGGTCGTTATAATGTTGGCAATAAGCTAACTGTTTCAGAAACTTTTATAGAGGATTTATAGCATGGGTATATAAAATATATTATAAACTAAAGTCACTTTCCGTGTTTGTCTGTATGACCGTGTTGTTCTTCTGCACTACGCAACGGACTTTGATGTGGTTTCCCGCGAATGTATATCATAAGTTCGACAAAAAAGTGTGCGACATGATGTCATGATCGACAAGTGGTTAGATCTACAGCTCTTAAATTCGACAGGTCCTTAGTGTGACAGTGAAATAAAATGAAAATATGAATGAAGCGCATTTTCTGTCAAAAAATTACCTATTTAACCCGTAAATAGGTCAACTTAGTAAACCCCCAAAATACAGTTCAATTACTTTATACATACAGGTTCTAAATTCCTCCAGGTGTTGAGACAATCAGCGGCTCTATCTTCGAAGCCCGGAGCGAAAAACCCTGGGTTAATAGCTGCAAAGCACTGCCCCAGGTTTGGTGGACCCTGAATGCTGGACAGCTCCCAGCCACGGATGTTGTGCGTCATATTCGATCCTGTAACATTCCAGAAGTCCCTTTAAAAAGGTATAGTAAGTAGGTAACTGATGCTAGAACCATTTGAAAAAAGTCATGTCTGGTTCTGATGTTCCGATATGACCGTTAAACTCATCAAATAGTTTGACGCACGGTTAAACAGTAAGAAACACAGTATCAACATGGAGCACAAACACACGATCAATCATAATCTTAATCACTTTAAAGGAATCCATTGCTAATTCATTGCTTCATATAATTATGTTCGAAACGCAATAATGTTGTTGAACTGTCAAAATGAAACATATTGTAATTGATCGTGTGTTACGCAATTAGGATGCTGTTCCCTTGCTGATTCAATAATGCTATTATGACATAGGACAGTAAAAATATGTGGGTATTCTTACCCGATAATCCACTGCAGAACATTTCCACCATGGCAGAAAGGGCATATCCTTTATAACCACTCGTGTTCTCTTCTCCTCCTAAAGGCATCAGTTTACCTGCCTTGAACGCCTGGAGAAATATAAGGGTTTTTTGTTAGTTATGAGAACTACTGTAATAATCATTGGACCCGTTTTAGTCGAAGAGGTAAGTAGGCTTACTGCCCAGAATGCGCCCGACGAACGCTTAGCAAAGTCACTCGTATGGAGTACCTATTTATTTGTAGCCGAAGTAAAAACTAATAATGTGAAAAAGTCAAAAACGTTCTCCAAAATGAAGATGAAAACAAAATATATCAACATCACCACGAATCTTAGCAAAGCGTCATTAACAGTCTTTGCTATTATAATTGGTGTAGGCGTTAGATTACGTACTGCCTGGGCATCCGTGGTTGGCTTCCCGTCAGGACCCAGGGCCCAACCTTGGGGCAGTGGCTCTTCTCTGTGGATTTTCACTTCAATCTGAAAATAACCATGATTATTACCAGTTTAATATACATTTACGTGTGGATTTGAAGGACAATTTCCCTACACTTATACTTTGAATGAATGGAGTAAGGATTTGATTGCCATATTCTTCACCGTAATCTAATCTGGTTAAAGCCCGAATATTTATTTACATATTGCGTTTATTTAATTTACCTTCCCCATAGCGACAGAAGTAGTAGCCATGTCGACCACCAGCTTATCACCACCACTTGCAGGAGCTGTCATTCCGATAGGATTCGTTCCTAAGGCCCTCTGAAAAACAAGGGAACAATACTGATTACGAAAAATATATTAATATAATTTCTTCACATACAACAACACAAAGCACCTAGCTTTTGTGTGTTTAATAAAAAGAAAAGCCCTGACTAACTGACTGACTCATCCATGCCCAGCCCAAAGCCTTGGACCTAGAAAGCTGAAATTTTGTACAGTGGTTCCCTTTATAATGTAGGCAAGGAATAAGGAAGGATGTTTCGAAATTCAACCCCTAAATGAGTCAAATAGGGGATGAAAGTTTGTATGAATTTTTTTATTCCTTGAGGTAAGTACCTAATAAACTCGTGTTTATTACCTCAAGAAATAATATTTTATAAAAATGTTAAAATAAAACTCAAATGCTAAATAAATTATAAAGTTTGTAATTCTTCGTTTTTCTAAATTACACCCTAACGGGGGGTTTGCGGTTGTCAGAGTTTGTATGAAAGAATTTTAACGCGCTGTCCGATTAACTCGGAACTCAGTATTTATACTTGTATCCGTCTATCCGGGTTTTTCGAAAATCTACCCCTAACGGGTTGAAAATTGGTAACCAATTTTACAGGAGAGGATTTTCCTGCGTGGTTTAATTAAATTGAAAATTGGTATATCACCTATAACATAAAAGTCAAATAAAGGAACGTCGCCCCTTAGGATATATAACCTAAATTAAAACATAGGGTAGTTTTAATCCAGGTAGTACGTTCCCGTGAGATATTTTCTTACAAACACGCGGGCGAAGCCGCGGGTAAAAGCTAGAACTAAATAAAATTATAGATTCAGTCGTTATATCTTGTAAATATTAGAGATTTTGTAATTATATCATATTATATTACTTACCCCTGACCTGCTGCTGCGGGTCTTGATAAGATAGATCATGATTCTAAATATTATACAACATTGAAGAAGCGAATAGTAATCAATTTTAACTACCTTAGAATGATTTGTAAATCTAGCCATACAGTGCAACTATTATCAATGGCAATTATCTAGTTATTTTTTAAGGTTACATAATACAAAACAATACTCCTGGTGTACCATGAAAAGGTGGACGTAAGCAGTTAAGTTATTAAATCCTTTGACATATGACGCTATTCTGTTGCCACTTGCCTTGGTAACTGGGCATATCCAAATCAAAAGTCATTTATTCAAACTAGGCTGAGAATCAGCACTTTTCGAACGTCAAAATTACATAAGACATTCCCCCAAAACCCCCACCCTTCACCACTTCCTAGTGCTTTAGCTGGGAAGAAGTGGCGCAACAAACTCCGCAGCAGCACAGCTGTCTGTTCAGTTCGATTTTTTTAAATCTGTACAAAATTAACATTACGCAACACAAAAACGTCAAACAAAAATTAAATTAAATTTGTCTTATGTCAGCTAGCACATGTATGCCAATATACCTACCCACAAAAAACATCGAAATCTAAACTCAAGCGAAAAAACAAAAATTAAAAACTAATCGAATCCCGACCCCCGATGCTACAGCAAACAGTGGCTATATCTATGGCTGCAGGCTGCTAATGGCAATCAGCAATATTTTGGTGAATTTGGCGCGGTATCGGCACTGTTTGTAGCAGCCTTTAAATACATAGTTTGTACCGATACGAAAGAAAAAGAAGTAGCTAATCGACTCACTTGTTTGGACCTGGTGGGCACCATGATAGGTGATGAGTTGGTGAAGGCCAGGCCGATGAGTCCCTCGCGTTCCGCCTGCAGCGCCCAGTACCCCGCCATGCCATAGTGATTGCTCCCTGTAAAACAAACATTTACGTCACGTTACGCCTAAGGATTCAGATATAGGCGATATCGCTGGCGCGCTCGGTAGCGATAGGTACTGGTCCAAAGTGACCGATTCGACCGATTGAAAACCGATTTGAAATGTACACATAGGTACCTCTTTTTTACAATCATCCATGCAGCCGTCTAGTATATTTCGAATATTATCCGGTTTACATTTAGGTACATACCTGGCATCATAATACCAGAAGGCGGACCAGTATCGCTACCGAACGCGACAGCGATATCGCTTATATCTGAACAGGCCTTTATTATTTGTGTAGTGATTAAAGGAGTTATCAATCCAGACTACGGACTGCTACTGAAAAAAACCGAATGAAAAATCCCAATACTTTGCCCAACCCGGCGTTTCCACACTGGACCCCATCAAAAACAAACTCACGTTTAGCCGACACCCATCCCACGCCACATTCTTTGGCTTTCTGGATGGCTAGTTTCATGCAGAAGTTGCCCACTGTGGAGCCGAGAGCGTTGTGGCCATCCACCCAGGCGGTGGCGCCTGACTCCTTCAGGATCTCGGGCTTAGCTGCCGGCACGCAAGCTCCAGACTTGATGTCGTTTATGTAAAACTCTGTGGAGCAAAGGAATATATTCAAAAGGCAGATTTATAAGTGCAGGGCAAAATAAGGTGACAGACGGCATAGCTCGATTTTTATAACTGTGCGCTTGGAGCTGTCAATATCATATAGTATAGTTGATATTGAATTCACCCTCCCGGTAACCTCTTCAGTGCCCCGACGCGACGCCTCTTAATACGGTCTACCACAGGGTCTACACAATTCGTGTCGTTTCTTAAACATATATTAGTCTATGGTCTTCTCCACAGTTCTGTCATATTAACCACAAACACTGTAATATGTTGACGTTGACAGGCGCACAGTTATAAAAATCTTGTTTTTATCTGTAGCACCGCAAACCGCACATGGTTCCGTTCCTACACATTCACAGTGACTAATATTGTTTTGTCAACGAATGACCTACCCTACACCCTAATTGCGTAACACGACACTTTCAATCACAATACGAGGGTTTTGAAGAAAATTCCTAATCCATTGCTTCATAGGTTTAAATTCGTCTGCTCAACAACGTATAAAACGTAAGGAATCAACTGTCAAAATGAAAGAAATTGCTATCAATTGTCATTGTATGTTTGTTACTCAATTACCCCACTGCACCCCCATAGTAAATTTATCGTATCACAAAAATAACGTACAAAATATCTATTATAGGTACATTTTAATATTTTTTTTCATATTCTGATAGCTCATGACCTAAAGAGGTGGCATAAAGAATATGAAAACAAACCGCGAAATTTCACGGATTTCTGGTAACGTACAAGGTACAACGTATAAAGTACCTACAACAATAAACGCCACAGTATTTAATTAAAGTGTTTCATGCACCCTTTAAATATCTCCAACACTCACCAAGCCGGTTCAATCCATGGCTGTAATGACCCACGGTGTCGGCATGTATCAGCAGGTCAGCATGGGCCTTCGCCTCGGATTCTGGAGCCCCCATGGCCTTCAGGCTGTCCTCCATGAACCTCCGTACTTCCTCTAGATTTACCTCGGGCATTTCTGTTCATAACATTAGAAAATGTTAATGCTTTGTAGCAAGACCACATCAGCCACTATGCAAGGTCGTAGTTGGGGGAGGGGGTTGAACCCACTAATGAGAGATTTCAAAAGAATCCAGACATCGTTGTCACGCGCTTTATTTGTGATGATCTCTTCAAGAGGGACTGGGTTGTTATCTACCACCACGCAGGCCCAGTGCGAGTTGGTAGATGTCACATGTCTTCGAATTTTTGGTTCTAGGACATACCGGTTTCCTCACGATGTTTTCCTTCACTGTTTTGAGAGTAGTGATGGAATTATTTACACAAAATAAAGCGCCTGCTTCCAATATTTCAGGTCAGGCAATAATCCACACAATAAGTAATACATCATTGAATACGAACTTAGATGAGGGTGACGATTCTGAAGAGATGTCAACACGTTAGAAGCTAACGTTGCTTTGAAGGTAAACGTAAAAAGAGATACGTAGTTAGATGTTTTAAAGAAAGTGGTGGGTGATCCAGGGGGGAGCATTGCCGAGCTGTGTTTTGTGGCTGGCAGGAAGTGGACGATACAGGGCTTTTGAATTTACATTATATTTATTATTTAATTAATAGAGAAATATTTTGAAATCCATCTCAACACTCAACAATTTAAAGTGGACACATTCTATTACTGCTTCTAGTACCTACCTAGTATCTACACAAAAATTCAAAAGTTGTGTTTCTTTCAAAGGTCGCGGATACTGACACCGACACCGGTGATTGTTCTAAAGTGAAGTATTCTTAGAAATTGTATTATTGAAGTCGCGTCTTACTGTCGCGTCGCGCCTGTTTGCGGGAGCCTTAATGTGTTTAGACAAACAATTATTGATTTTTTTTTTACTTTTAAGTGGCGGGCCGTCGGTGTAGCTAATTTCGATGATCCTTGCAATTCATGGAGTAAAAAGCATTGATTATAATATCTTTACTTTAAAAAGAAACACTTACTTAAACCCATTCTTACAACACCCTGTATACACTGACACGATACGATACGATTGGATACGATCAGATTTCAGCCCACCACAGAACAGTAACACGATACAATAATACTGAACTATCACCAGGAAAACTAACCGTTTTATATAATGTATCAAGAGAACACGGAAAAAGTTTGACATTTCTGCACTCAACCGGCAAAATGGCAGGCTGGAAAAAAGTGCATTGATTGAAAAATTATTGTTTTTCTTTTAGGCATTGACCTTGTCGTCTTAAGTAATTTTGAGAAAAGTAAGGAAATCAATCAATCTCGTAAAAGGTGGGCACAGATGCGTAGCATCGGGAATCTAGAATGGCGGTGAAGAATAGTGACAAAAAAAAAAACTATACCTACTTATATAAAAAAGTGTACCATAAAGACTCGTACACAATGGCGCGATATCGCGGGCGTGTCAAGGGTTGCGCTGCCTGTCGCGCCCGCGATATCGCGCCGGTCTGCACGAGCCGTAATTCAACGTCACATGTCACACCTCTATAACATAATACCTCTATCGTAGCTAGATCACACACGAGTTTCTTCACTGGTCCACTGCCACTGTCGCGTCGTAGCGTAGCGTAGACGTCACGTAGCAGCGACGTAGGCTTTACTACCCCGTTTGCACACTAATGGCGAAAGGTGTTGGAATAAAAAATAAGTAAATAATATGTACCTTATTTTAATAATCAGGAACCGTATAATTAATAACAGAGAATAAGACGAGCGCAACACAAATACGCAAACAATGAAGTGCCACAGTTTATCAGAGTATAGTTTACATAAGAGTATCATTCTGTTTGTAAACATTTTATTAGTTATTTACCTACTATTAAAGTATGAGACGCTTTTAGCTAATTTGTTACACATTGTGCCAAAATAAAGACCCAATCTATTTCAACTAGGTACGAGTGGCTTTGTTTGCCGTATGCTTTCGTAAAGGGACAATATGTCATGATGCTGCGACAAAAATCCTTCTGCCAAGCTTGACATTTCGCAATATTCTCTCAGGAGAACTCTTGTTGAGCTGTTCTATTAAACCAATGTTTATTGATTGGTCGGAGGTGCAAGTAAGCTCTAGCCGTAGTATAAATATTAGCCACATAGAAAAATGTTAGCGGGCTGACTGAGAAACTTGGTAGAACTAGTAGATTATTAGATGCCCTTATATACGCGAGCGGCACGTTACCCACGGCTGAGGCGACTGCAGCCGTCGACACTCGTAGGCGGCAGCTGTAAATCCGTCGACGGCAGTCGCCGACGCGTGTAGGTATATGAACCCTTTTTTTTTGGGTTCCCAATCATCAAATAACTCACCCCCGCTCTGGGCGGAGCAGGTGTCAGACTCTTACTGACTAAAACCCACCCGTGTTCCTCTTTTTTTAAATAATTTTTATTCATGACCATAGATAGATACGAGTCTCCCGTGTTCCTTCAGTTGCCTGTGTTGCCAGGGGCCACGGTATCCCATTCGGACTTTCCCGCAACCCCGGCAGAAGGTTTATTAGCACTTATCTTACTTACATTTATGAATCGCCACTCGTGGCGTCCCTTTGTAAGCTATTGCTTGGTTTCTTGTTTGCTAGCTGACACAGACCAGACCCAATATTTAATTAAATTATCGTTTCTAATACTACCATTTTCCGCTCCGCCAGTGTAACTACTTAATAATATCTATGTATAATTCTGTTACATCTTAATCATATCGTTCGACAGTTATCTCAATGTTATCACACTGTACAATAATATTATACAAACAAAATCATTATGTTTAGGTAGGTAACAGCTGAATCTCAGAATTATGTATAAATCAACAACTCGAAATTTTCCTTTCCAATAAAAATCTTATCATATCTAGAAAAAACCGGCCAAGTGCGTGTCTGACCACGCGCAATGGAGGGTTCCGTAGCTGGGATGAATTCATCCCAAGAACAAACTTAACATTGTAGTTGAAACTCCAATGTTGAAAATCCAACTCTCCCATACGAATATGTATGGGAGAACATGGTTTTGCAACTGCAAATTTATGTAAGTTGGTCGATAATTACTCGTTAACTTGTAGAACCTACTTAGCTGTGATAGTTTTCCTTTTAATTTCGTTCTAAATACGGCTTTAACAAACTCACAATATTTTTGAACGAATAATAATCCTGTAACTTACGGAAAGTAAAGAAAGAAGAAAGAAGTTATTGATATTTCTATGGTGGCGACCAACCAAAAAAACATCGAGACAAAATTGCTTGACGAATCTAGAATCCCTTGGGAGGTTATGTGTACTTTTCTGGTACGTTTTCATACTGGGTAGCTAATAATTTTACAATCGGAGTCGCAGTACACTGCTACACTACATTACACAGCACTTTTCAGGTTTTTGTGACATTTTGCCAGTCTTATTATTATTTCTCTAAAATAAAACAGTGAGACGGGGACATATTTTGCCCTTTTTAGGGTTCCGAACCTCAAAAAGTATTATTTTTATTGTAAATTTTCAATCTTGCGCTAGCAGAACACGTTGAATATCGTTAACTCTGTGTATTGTTTGGGTCACCAAGACACAGGCTGTGCCCAGTTTGGGATCCGCTGTCTAATCTGTTTTTCTGTTAGTGAGAATTTCATACCATGCTACTTGTATATTTAAGAACTTTGTGTATGTATGGTTAAATAAATGAGTTTATAAATTTAAAAGAAAAAAAGGAACCCTTATAGGATCACTTCGTTATCCGTCCGTCCCCGTCCGCCCATCCGTCTGTCTGTCAGCCTTTCAAGACCCAGCTCAGGAACGCCTGTAGTTATCGAGTTGAAATTATACATACGGCCGATAAAACTTCGCGCAGAGGGCTGCGCAGTAAAAATTTTTAGGAACTAAATGGTGACATGAGGCGAGTGTGAGTGAGAGAACATGTGCGAAAGTTCGTAGATAGTGACATGAGGAGAGTGAGAGAACATGCGTGAAAACGATCGTTTTGTACGTAGGTCAACGGTCCTTTGGAGCTCTAAAAAAAATCAAGGTTCTATGTCAACGCAATAAAAAAATACGTCCATTAATGTGACATATTTTGATACTCGCAAATAAATCAAAACCCAAAGGGTACTTTCCGTTGACGTGGAATCATAAAATTTGGCAAGAACTCAAGCAAGGTCTCAGCACAAATAAAGGAAAAAGTCCGAAAGTCGTTAATTTGTAGTTTTATGTCATAATAAAATGCTGTCAGTCTTCTGAGCACGTTTCCGGATGACAGCGATGCGGACGAGTATTTTGACGCATAAGTGCCCTTTTGTTTTTGTATTTATTTATATAATTAGTTAGCCATTTCATTAGTGTCACTCGTAGATTGTATATTATAATTATATTGATTTGATTGTATATTATATTCATTTGTCATCAATTGTTTTTTTTTTTTTTTTTTATTATATATGCGATTACGAACACTTGCAGTTGGAGAATTGACCGTGACGTATATCGATATATGGGAGCACATGTTTTTCCACTACAATGAGTTTGTTCTTTGGATAAATTCATCCCAACTACGGAACCCTTCATTGTGCGTGGTCCGACACGCACTTTTTACGAATTCCGTTTACTTCGTCTGTCTGTGAAATTGAATAAGAAACTAGATAGTCCAGTATTGTTCGATTAAGTTCAATATCAATGGAACTGACCTTGAGAGTTTCAAGGTGAATGGCGACGCTATTTAAACGCATAACATTACTACGTGGCCACGTAGTAATGTTATGCGTTTAAATAGCGTCGTGGCAGTGAGGTCATCTGCCGATAACTATGTAGTGGGAGCGACCTAAAGGCCCCGACTTTACTTGTCCTGGTCCAGGGGCCAAAGTCTACTAATTTACAAACGTTACAATGGTCTCTCAATGGTGAGTTTTTGACAGTTTTTGTATGGAAAATCTGTCAAAAACTCATAATTGAGAGACCATTGTAACGTTTATAAATTAGTAGACTTAGGCCCCAGGTTTAGGACCCAGTCAGTTCCACACTTTACTTTGTGCAAGTTTTATCACCACTGCTCTTGAATCAGTGAAAAACCTATGAAAGAAGAAAGAAAATACATTTATTTACCACAGACTAAAAGCTAAAAGGCACATATAAGTACAGCAGATAAAAAATAAAATAAAAAGTTTACGCTGAATAGTGCATAGTATAAGTGGAAAATGGCATAACTAAAAGTTCGAGGACAGGTGACGTCCAACTCTCATGGAGAGGAGAGTAATTGCAAGTGAGTAAACGTAACCATCGCGTTTGCGTTAAGATTTTTATTCTCCCCTTTATATCCTACCAGTCAAATCGCATTATGATCTATTGAGATATTATGTCAAATCTTAACGCAAATGCGATTGTTGCGTTTACTCACTTGCAAACTTACACTAAGGACTCGGAGTCCCAACCAGTGGGAACATTTTAGGCTGATAGCTTACTATCAGCCTAAAATGTTACCTTCTGTACTAGTATTTTTTGAAAAATATTTTTTTAGAGATTCCACTTGTCAATCATAGTGATTACTAAACTTATTACTTAAGTCGTTCTTATAGGTCGTTAAATTGCTTAGCAAGATCCGCCGTTATGTCGAAACTCCTGCAGCATTAATTTTGAAATAAATATAATATGTTAAAGTTGAGGATTAATGTTAGCGACTATGTTAGCCGAAAACACGATTTCATAAAATTTTCTCGATAGAAAAAAAATCCAAAGTTACCTCCAAACCGAACAATAAACGGCTGCTATTAAAAAAATAGTTCAAATTAGATCATGAAACTTGGCACACTAACTGAACTAACTATAAAGCAGCGACTATGTTTTTTATTTTTTGAAATTACCATTATTTTCGCCGTAAAAAGCAATTACCTAAACTTTTTCCCATTTGTTGCCGCCTCTGTCTCGCTCGCACTCACTCCGCGAGTAGTATGGTGCGAGCGAGATAAAAACCTGAAGTTGGGTGAGCAAAATTTACCTTAAGTTAATTTTCAGCAGTGGCGATGATAAAAATGAGTTCATTGTTGTGATTTAACCATGAATCGCATTACTTACAGGTAATTATGTGATTATCATGAGTGCACTTGCACACGTTAATAACTTTATTATGATTGTTTCGTAATCAGTTTTTAAATCTTTGTTATCAGTTTTAAAACCTACCTTTAGTACCTACGTGTATACCTAGTACTCTCAGATGTCATCACTTATGTATACATCGAGCCATTATACTAGCAGTCTCACAAAACACAACAATTTTATGAAATTGCAAACTACAATCGCGAGCAATAAACTGGAATCACTTCATCGCGCGTTGCTCAAGACAATTTTTTACGACTTCTATGCAATGAGCTGTGGATTGTGGTATATCACCTGAAAGGTAATTTTGTTAGCTTTCAAATGATATAAAAAAACTACTTAATTAAAATTTTCTACCTTAATTTAGAGAATTATTGCAATAGGTTGAAGTTGACGTCTAAATTAATAGGAAGTAATATAAAAAGATATTTTTTTATAAGTTATAGCCGTAGTCTTTCACGGCAAAAAAACGTTAACACGGCTACATATTATCAAGCTATACATTTCCAGTATAAGCTGATCTCGCATTGTATAGGATTTCCGTACAATGAGAAGTGAGCTTATACTGGAAATGTACCGTATATGTAGCCGTGTGTACAACGGATCTAATAGTAATAACAGCGTTGTATGTTTGCATTTGAATCACTTTTATGAATATTCAAACAACTCGTCCGAAGAAATTGGAGACTTAAGGCTCGTTCCCACCGGCGCGACTTGTCGCGCGACGCGACACCGGCAATTGTTCAATCGTGAAGTTTTATTAGAAATTGTATTGTTAAAGTCGCGTCGCGCGACAAGTCGCGCCGGTGTGAACGAGCCTTTATTATGTAAACAGTTTTGAATGACCAAACCAGTCTTTACGATTAGTAATGATAATTATTTAAAACGAAATAGATTTTTTCCATAAAAATGTTAAAGTTTGCCTCACCACCTCTGGATGAGTTCTATTCCTCTGTTTAAATTATCTGGAAGATAACTTAATACTACTACTAATAGAATGTAACTATTCGGGAAAAAAAACTAAGTATATCTGTTAGTACCATATGCACTGTAATAAAACAACCCAACTCTTTGGCATAATGTACTTATTAATTACCTCAATAGAGCAGGATAATGCAGACATATTTACAAAAACGTAGGCACGAGTTCCAGGAATATTTTGGTCTGCGCATGCACACTTAAACGTAGGCCAATTTTATTATTAGTGCTATAAATTCTCCTGCAAACAATATTATCTGACCAGCAACCAATCAAACCACACACAGAAGTTTAGTTAACCGGCCCGCGTTGTCGCGAGCACACGTTTATTCCGTGACGACAAAACAGTTCGAATACATTGTATACTAATTAAATAAAAACGAAACATTACCTACACCGAACACGTTATTTATTACGAAGACAGAACACTTTAGTTATGTAAGTATGCAAATAAAACGCTTTCAAATGACAAATAGCTTACAAGGGCATGTTTTGTTTGTAAATAATGGCATTAAGTAGCATTATGTATGTATTATCACAGTATCGCTGGTGTTACCATGTGTCTTGGTTGATACTGGTTGCGTATCCACTTAATTAAGTAAGTAAAAACGATCTTATCGAGTAATATTATCTTTTTTTTCTGTATTATACAGTGTTGCATTGATTTTTCTGCCGACTCCACTAATGACTGTTACCTTGAGTTTGTTATTGATGTCTCCATGCACTTACCTATGCAGTGTTATTTTAAGGCTAAACGGTAATGAGGTTTATTTACTTATAAACGTTATGTAATGATTAGCGACTATTTAACCATACATGTTTGACATTGGAATACCAGTTAACTCTAAGCAACGTTTATGAATAAACCACATTATGTTTATTATTCTACTAGCTGTACCCCGCGGTTTCACCTGCCGTTTAATTTAAAAATCATCGAAGTGTTTATAAATTAGTAGGTACTTCGTTTTCGCTTAGCGTTCTTTCTGATTTTTTATGATGAACAATTAGGCTAACCAATTCAAAAATAATGTTTTTAATCCGAGTGGTAGTTCCACAGATTAGCGCGTTCAAACAAAAAACTTTTTTCAGCTATTATGCAGGGTTATTGGTCATATTCTTGGTCCTACGAATCACTATAAAATTAACAGTACAATAACTAAATAAATATTTATCCGTCATTATTACTATCTACACGGTTATTGGTTATAATTATGTCAGGAATTCGTTAAGGGGATGTAGGAGAGGTAATTTGCAACTAAATGACCCCTGATGACCCCTATGCCAATGTCAACCAGTTTCGAGTAATTTGACATTTTATATTTTAAAATGTATAAAATAAAAACATAAAATGTCAAATTACTTGAATATTGTTTACACTGGTTTTAACGTTTACGCTATGTAAAAAACATTACCCTCCTTTTGTGTAGTCGGGTTAAATTATTAAAAGGAGCCATAATAATACCTTATGAGATGAGTAGAGTACTTATGGTAGGTACGACTACAAAATCAAGCTTTACATTTCCAGTATAGGCTGACCTCTCATTGTACGGAAATCCCATACAATGCGAGATCTGCTTATACTGGAAATTAATAAATAGGTTGGTTATAGCGCTTGATTTAGTCCCCAGAGTGGCAAATTTTCAGGGGCGGCAAAATTCGGAGGGTGAAAATAAAACACTTCTTCGCGTTATCGACACTGCCTTTTTTATTTTCCAAAAAAAATCATTAAAAAAATAGTACACATTTCAAAAAATTGAAAACGTTTATAAATATTTTTTGAAAAAAAAATGGGGCGGCATTTTTTACCGTGCCCATAGGCGGCGCTAAGGTTGAATCGGGCGTTGAGCCGTGTGTACCATCACTACCATCAAAGCGCAAATGGATTTTAAACTACGGTATTAAAATAAAGCTGACTTCATTCCTCCAAAAGTATTGATGGCAATAACCCCTGAGACCGCTCCTAGCAATCATCATTGCGAGCACGTGAGTGATTTAATTATTTAGATGGATGGATGACTGTTTTAACAAAAAAACAACCAAAGAAAATATCGATGACTATAAATTAAAAAAAGAAAAATATATACGGTCTATTTTTGAGATGGGGCAATCGACAACTACCATAACCGTTGTATCTACTTACTTAACTTTTTGAGAAATTTTGATCTGCATTCACAGATTTTGAAAAAAATGTACAGTCAGCAGGAAAATGAGAAAATCGATCGTGTTTCTTATAAGAATCAATAACCTCTACTGGAACTGAGTTTTGAGTACTAAAGTCAGAAATCACAAAAAACCTTTCCCATACACTTTTGATGGTTTGGTTTTCTGTGAGTTGGCGTTCTTCTCAAAGAAATTACAGATGCATGCAAATGGTTGTAACAGTGTCCCATAGAAGGCAGCATCATCAACTATGTGGTGAAATAACAAATTGTAATAAATAGTTACGCATAAATTATGTTATAATATTTACAGGTAGACACTTTCGCGGCCACATATACCTACATACATTACAGACGAACATAATAACCTCCTCCTTTTTTTGAAGTCTGTCAAAAAGACAACGAATTTTCAATATATTTGGCGCAATCAGCGCTGTTTGCATTTTTTTTTCCTAGTTACGTTATCCTCATTTTAGAGCATTATTGTGATTGAAATATCATTTTGGCTATCTGGTTTTCCTTTTGTGGTTTGCCTGATTTGTGTTAACCTATGTGTTTCAGTTTCAATAACAATAGGTATCCTCATTAAGCCCCGTTTGCATACTCTGGGAATTCTGCGAATCTTGCACAATGCAACTTATTTTTTTAATTAAACTTAGAACGCTCTTTGGGAATTATATGCCCGCGGCCTGTGGTATTTTCTGTACAATTCAATTTCGCATTGGACGTATCGTGTTTTAGACGCACCTTATGATTATGCAAAAAAAAAAAAAATAGAAGAACTTAAAAATATTGTTTAGTAGGATTTAAATCCTACATAAGGGTTTATTGTCATCGCTAGCGAGTACCTATAGCGTGCATGACCTATTCTAATTATTTTATGACCGCCACATGCCATGATATCACGCATATTTAAAAACAGGAAATAACGAAAGGGTGATAATCGTTATTTGTCTAAGGTTAAAATAAATAGAGTATATATAGGTATACCTAACTGACAATTCTAAGAAAAAATAGGCTAGAGCGAATATCGGCAAAGCAGTGTTTTTAGTCTGAATTTTTACTCGATGGTTGAATGTTTATTTCAGTACAGTATCTAAAGTAAACAAACGATAAAACATATATACTATTTTGGTTTTTTGACTGTAGATTTACTGTTCTTGTAATCATCATCAATTTTTTTAACCTCTGACTTAATTCATAAAATAATATTGTTACCAACCAACTGAAATATCTGTTATCTGAAAAATAAATATATTAACGTTATTAAACAGTAAATCTGCGGATAATCTGTATGAAGCAAGGATAGATAATTTCCGACAGCCACAGAGCCACTCAGACATAGGCCGTCAGATCCTCAATTAAAAAGATCAATTTTAGACCATTTAGATAAGACCATTTATAGTTTTTAATAGGTACTATATCGAAAATATTTATCTCTTAATTCTCGCTATTGCACCTACCACTGTTTGACTCCGCATTACCCAAAGGTTGACTGGTAGACTGCCGCCTGTGTACATTTGTGTGAATTATTAAATAAATAAATTAGAACATAACGACGAAACCATTTTCAAAAAAGCTGCTGCTGTTACGATAGTCTTAAAGTGAAGAACCATCATAGCTCCAGTAAAAGAAAGAGAACAATGATGGCTTGATGGTAATGACCCCTATAAACGTATTGCTTTCTCCATTTCAGTCGCAGTTATACTAATGATGGGCAGGGTGGTGACAGCAGAGGCTCAGCGGTTCATGGTGGACTGTCTGAAGGCGGTCGGTACTGCAAGCAAGGCCGCTGAGCAGCAGGCCGAGCTGCTAATCCAGGCCGATAGGTTTGGACACCCTAGTCATGGACTTAATAGGTTAGGTGAGTAGATGAAACGGTAACGCAGATAACAAGAATTGGTAAAGTGAGGGGCACATTGCTCATGGAACTGATGACTGATGGGGTCGAAAAATTCTGGGTTAGCGACGGCGTACCGGAAGTCTTATCTTGGGTAGTTCCATACAAGATAGAACGCCGGGTTAATTCGCTGAATGCAAAAAGTACAAGAGCGGTCATTTTTAGTAAAGCTTACGGAGGCCTATCTATAATAGATAAGTGTGTCTTTCGCCTGAATGATGATAATGATACAAGAAACGCTAAGACTCTAAGACGTTAAGGTCGACTAAAACGTTCCCTTCACATTATGCTGAGTTATCGACACACTCACTACACATACGGATGTACTGCAAGCTTACATTATACCAATGTGGTCTATTCCAGTCTATTCAAATTAGGCTCCACAAATCGCCGGAGTAACCTCTTTGTCTAATCCTCAAAACAAATTCAATAATTTCCAGAAATGTATGTGAACGACATCAAAAGCGGCGCATGCGAACCCAACAACGAGCCGAAGGTGCTAAAAGAGACCGACGCTACAGCATGGGTCGATGCCAACAACGTGCTAGGAGCCACCGCCAGTCACTTCGGTATGGACTTAGCCATCAAGAAGGCACAGAAAACCGGCGTAGGTTGGGTCTCAGTTAAAGGTAAGAAACTCTGTGGATACTCTTTTAAAGTTTTCTCAAAGATTATTTACATTCGTATTCGTTCGTATGAAACCAACCAAACTCGGAAAGACGGACAAAGGCGGCACAAAACCGACAAGGAGAAAATATTTCCATGGAGATATCAAGACCTAATGAGGAACAGAACGCGAGGAAAAAGACGATACGTTGTTTTCCTGCCAGTTTAAATTATATTATGTGGTTAAGAGTAGAACTACTTAATTTACACACACCAAAACTGTTCCAGGTTCCAATCACTTTGGCATGGCCGGGTTCTGGGCTCAAAAGGCAGCAGACCAAGGCTTGATAGGCATGGCTTATACAAACACCTCTCCTCTCCTTGCACCTACTAGGAGTAAAGAGGTCAGTCCTCGTAGATATAAAGACTACTAGTGAATACCAAAAGGTTTGGGTTCAGGGCTTTAATATACATATATACAGTTAATTGATTCAGGCGTGACTTGGCGGAAATCCATTATAAAATTCAATAGACGTAGATTTTCGTAACCTATTCCGCTTAACTATTACATAAAGAGTCATAAAAAAACCCTGTAAGAAATCAACACGTATTTCACCTCTCAACAAGGCTGGACGCAGAGAGCGCTCTGAAATCATTTGGTTGCAAATGACCTCTCCTACATGACCTTAACGGATTGCCGACATTTATAACCAATAACCCTGTTTATTTAGTAGAAATCCTAATACCTATATTTTTTCTGTTTCCAGGCTGCATTGGGCACTAATCCCGTGGCATGCGTTGCTCCAGCTTCGCAGGATGAATCCTTCTACCTCGACATGGCGACCACTACGGTGTCTGTTGGAAAGGTAATTATATCTTATCTTATTCGGCCACCGGCCGAACTGTCACACTTGCATAGTTTGTTACAGTCGCTCATCGCTTACTACTCATTTAAGGGCGGATTCGACCAAACAGGAATAAATTTTATCCGCGGAATAAGCCTTATCTTCCGAAAAAACAGTTTTTCCATACGAAAACTGTCAGAAGTAAATCTTATTATATAAATTTATTCCTGTTTGGTTGATCCGCCCTTTAGTGTTATAAATGATTTATTTTCTGTAAGTAGGTTTCTACAAACACTTTAACACGTCAATCTCATTTTTTTTAAACTAGATGAGGTCGCCGTTTCCTATCTGACTACTCTGAGAAGAAAGGCCGATACAAACTCAGAGGTCACAGTCTCTTTTAAAGTCCAAACATAATCTTGGTCCGTTCATGTGAAGACCATGTATCTTCGTGTCTGAAATGGTCTTTTGAGGAAAGAACCACACAGATTGAGTGAAACTGTCCAGTCAGTGCACGCATTTGTCAGTAATCGTGCAGCTCAACTCAGAACTCAAGGAGCTCAAGTGTCTAGAGTTAAGTATCGGTTGCCTAGTGTCCTTGTGAGAAGTGCTTAGGTACTCTTTGTATGAACTTTTTGTAACAAACTTTTTGTAATCACTATTACTATCATTTTCCAGATTGAAATGCAGCGTCGAAAAGGAGAGTCATTGCCAGCTGGCTGGGCGCAAGGACCCGATGGCAATGAAACAAAAGATGCTGAACTGGTATGTTCATCATTAATATCGTCTAAACGCATAAATTCACCCACTACTATGTGGCCTCACTAGCGTTTCGCACTGGGGCCTAAGTAAACGTTGCAACTTGCGATAGAATCTCCGTATCTCCATTGTGAGTTTTTTGACAGGCTTTTTTGCAGATTTTGTATGACAATTCTATCAAAAACTGACAATAGAGAGATCATAAAACTTGCCTCCTTTTTACATGGGACTAAACCTAAACTCCTTCAATACTCCTTTTGCTTTGTACACATAAGTTTTGCCTACCAATAATGCGACTACGCCACTAGATGAAACCACAACAACGACCTTTTTATCCATAAAAGATATAAGTACTGAAACGGCCATCATCAATTCTCGTATTCATTACCAGGCATTCAAAACCAGTTGTCTGATGCCCCTGGGTGGCGGTGAGCTGACATCAGGATACAAAGGGTTTGGACTAGCGGCTATGGTGGAGCTGTTTTGCGGAGTACTATCAGGTTAGCTCTCTTCATCAAGCTATCTTCCACTTAATAAAAGTCTGGAATTCATTAATTCACTGACAGACCACCGCAGAGGCGCACAGCATATTTTAAATAACTAGGTCTAGAATCGTGAAAGCACAAGAGTTAAAAAAGCACACGTATAGAAAGTTAGCAATAAGGATTTTTCTAAATTCTCCCCCTAAAGGGGTTAAATAGGGAAAAGTATATATGGAAAATCGTAATTTTTGCCGATGAGCACTCGGCTTGTCATAATATAAGTCTTGAACTGCTATCAGACAAGATATTATTAATGTGCTGGCCCATCAAGGTCACTCAGCCAGCGATGCCTGATTTTTTCCAGAAGAACCGCAACTTTAGAAGTGCAATAAGTATGTAGTTTAACACAAATCTGCGGTGGACAAGCAGCTTGTCATCATCTGCCAAGCCTTTTCCCAAATACGTTGCAGTTGGCTTCCAGTCTAACTGGATGCAGCTGAATACCAGTAATGGAGCGACTGCCTATCTGACCTTCACAACCCAGTTACTGGATAATACGATACCCCATGGTGCGACTGCCTATCTGACCTCCACAACCCAGTTACTGGGTATGACGATACCCCTTGGTAAGACTGGATATCAGGCTTTTTCATCTTGTAAAAATATTAATTAATTAGATGAAAAGTGTAGTTAGTTAGGACGTCCCTAAGTCAAATGAATTGAAAGCAGCGACGATATTTGCCACCAGCAATTAGCAATAGACCTCAATCTTTCTTTACTCATCCCTCTCGAATTCCGCACAGGCGCCAACTACGGCCACCACGTGCGATCATGGTCACACAGTGGCGCGGGTGGGCCAGCCAACTTAGGCCACTGCTTCGTCGCCGTCAACCCGGAGTGCTTCGCACCTTGCTTCGGAGATCGCCTCGCTGACTGCATCACGCATTGGCGGCAGATGGAACCAGTGAGTAACATCTGAGTTCAAATTATTTAGAAGACAAAAAAAGCTTTGGATTGAGCTACTCGCTCGGCTAAACCTTGTGATAAAACCATAAAACTTGACATTTTAATTATTATGTAAAATCATCAAAATATACCTGTTTATAAACACTTTGACATTGTTGAATATTACAACCAAATGACATGATAACTTTGTAAAGTATTATATTATTTTAATTATTGTAAATATGAGGACAATGTGTTTTTTTTTTTGTTTTCCTTTATTTCACAGTTACTATTAAATTAATGATGGTCTGGCAGTTTTGAGTATTTTATGCGGCCTAACCAAATGGTTCTTTGGTATTATTCGTCGAGTCGCTGAGCTTCTTCTAAGTTGGATAGGTCCACTCAAATCTGTGTGGTTCTTTCCTCAAAAGACCATTTCAGACACTAATCAACATGGCCCTTATATGGCCTGACCAAGATAATGTCGGGACTTTAAAAGAGTCTGGACCTCCGAGTTTGTTTCGGCCTTTCTTCTCAGAGTAGACAGACAGGAAACGCCGTCCCCACTCAGCTTTTATTTTTAATATGATGTATAAATTCTGGTATCCTATTTACAGAATAAACGATTTCATTTCATTATTCTGTAAATTCATAACAGATTACTGTGAACTTATAGTAAGTTGTCGGCAGACAAATCTAAATATTATATGATCATTGATGAGAAGAAGAGTGATTATAGTCAGTAGAGTCTTTGGCTAGCTGCGAGGGCACTTTTGATAAAAGGCATTGCAATAAATCTAATGATGCAGAAACAACAATGATTGCAGGTGCAAAAGTATCGCTTAAAGGTATGGTCAACCGCATGTCAACGGTAAGTACCTAGTAATACTTAAAATAAGAAAACAACCCTTAACACTACGACATAAAGGCGCTGTCAATGACAAATTGTGCGGTTGACTGTACGACTCCGTGTCTCAAAGATCAGCCCTATAGTCAATAACAGATACTGTATGGCATTCCCTTTTTTCAGACGGATCCCAAAGTACCTGTGTTGGCTCCAGGAGATAAAGAGAAGCAGGCGGCTGCGGAAACTGACGCTAGAGGATATGTGACGTACGTCAAACAGCAGATCGTAGCCTCCGCCGCACTCGCCGAGAAACTGAAAATAAAACCAATGAAAGTAGAAATGGACGAATGCGAGTAATCGTTAAAGTTGATTATTTTTTAGGGTATTGCGTTTGTTATAATTATCATATTGTTTTATATGCACAACATAATATTTAAGACATCTAGGGATGCTGGTACCGAAAATGAGGTCAAATTGTAAATGTAAGATGGCGGCCAAAAAAATTATACTTATTATGCTCTTTTTGCCTCTCACGAGAATCAAGTAAAGTTCAGAACGTGTCTTGCCAGATTTGCGCCAGCCCTAATAGTCTCCACACAAATCAGAATTAGGGGCTTTCTGGACTCCGGGCTATACGAGCTCAGTGTCTCGTGGGGGACAGGAAAGTATATACAGTTTCACCGTTTGACAGAGAATAGCTCATTCTCTATCTACGTGCTCATTCAAACGAGCAGCACGCGTCAATAAACGTAAATGACGCGTGCCGCTCGTGTTTATGAGAACTACGAGTTTTAGTTGTCAATGTCATTCATGCGCCAAAAAATCCTTGACGCACTGACGGACCACACAAAACAAAAGAGTGTACCTAATAATTGAATGGTAATATTGTTAATACAAATATAATAGTACCTATAAATTACTTGCTTCTTTAATTTTTATTTTTCATACCCTGTCCTGTCAAGTATCAATTATTACTTGAAGAAAACGACGAGCTTCCAAATGTCACCGAGTGTCACAGTACCTACTGTAGTAAGACGTACCGTAGTAAGACTTTAGCGTTCTTTCTGACTCTTTTTACTTTTGCTCGCCTCCTAAGGGTCGAAGCGTGATGTTACATAACCTTCCTCAAGAATTGGACTATCTAATGCCAATTTTTTTTTTCGAATTCGACTCCTTTTTTCGGAGATTACACCCCATACAAACTTACAAACAAACAAATACCTCTTTAAAATTTATTTCTTTATTCATAAAAAAACACTAGCTTCTGCCCGCGACCCACCGCGTCGTAGGTACCTTCGCGTTCTTACTGACGTTTTTTCTTTTCCTTTTCCTCGGCTCCTAAGGGTCGTAGCGTGATGTTACATTATACCTAACCTTCCTCAAGAATTGGGCTATCCAATACAAAAACTGGCTGCAATTCTTTTGTGTTCAATGTTCCCGTGGCAGGCATGGCGTGGCATTAACACCAACGGCGAGTACCTACATCTCACACTTTATATTTGCAGATGATATCGGCATACTAGCTGAATATGACTTACAGCAGATGCTGGACGGCCTAGTTGATTATTTTGTACGCATTGGTCTCCGGATGAACTTGGACCGATTCCTGTCAATGGCGGTTCTCTTGAAGTTGTTTGAGAATAAGTTTACCTCGGGTAAACTCTGCAGTTTGGTAAGAACAACTTTGAGAGGGAGGCTAACAGAAGAATTCAGCTGGGCTGGGCAGCGTTTGAGAAGCTTCTTGGAGTCTTCTCATCACGTATTCCACAGAGACTAAAGACGAAGGTCTTTAATCAGTGCGTCCTACCTGTTATGACTTACGGAGCCGAAATGTGGACACTCACGGTACGGCTGGTTCATAAATTCAAGGTTGCTTAGCGAGCTATGGAGCGGGCGGGGTGCTTGGAGTCTCTCTGAGGGATCGAATCCCGAACGAGGTGATCCGGCAGAGAACCAGAGCTGTCGACATAGCTCACATAATAAGCAAGCTGAAGTGGCAATGGTACGGTCATATTAGCCGTAGAACCGATGACCGGTAGACGTGTTCTTGAGTGGAGTCTTCGAATCGGCAAATGTAAAGTAGGACGCCCTCAGGCTAGGTGGACTGATGATCTACGCAGGGTGACTGGTGGATGAGAGTTGCCGAGAATCGAGCCGAATGGCGTGCAATTGGAGAGACCTATGTCCAGCAGTGCACCTCTAAGGTTTCCTCCAGACTACGATGCGTCCCAACGACGGACGGGGCGTGGGAATGTGACTTTATTGTAGACAATTAAAAAAATACGCGCGTAGGGTCACATGCGTGTCACGTCGCGTGACGCGAGGTAGTGTAGACAATGCCTACAATACTGTGAATTGCAAACCCTGCCTGCGTGCAGTCTCACAGTACACGGGATCGGAGTAATATCGCTACTTCTGGAAACCCGTATTGATATGCACTCAATAATTATTGAACAATATTGAATAAAGAACTGTAATGAGTATTCAACAGAATACTATTCTATCAGACAGAAGGTATCACTTCTTGCTTTTTGCTAAAAAAACAGGGTATCAGCTATCGGAACTGACTAGAAACCTTAGTTTAGTCACAGTACTTCGACCTCTTTTCTAAAAACGAGTTTGTCTCATAATACACATTATCAATCACGTAGGTTGAATATGGCACAACCAGTCAAAGCTTCAGTACGTGGCTGCTATTATTGCTTATTCTATTTAAAAAAAAAACTGTCACACATGGAGGATTGACATGGATCAACAGCACTGACCTGGACCTGGCACTGGTTGACAGAGACACCTGGAAAGAAAATATCTGAACTTCCTCTGCGTTTAGAGAGTGGTCTGAAGCCTTGTTCTTCTTATTTGTTCCGACAGGCTATTAATATTTTGTGGCCATTTTGAGTGTCTTCGCACTAAGACGCATAGACTTAGCGGGCCCAGTGCAGGTTTGTGGACGTTTCGAAAGTCTTCGAATATTTGGTTCGTGGACAGTCTCGGACAGTCTCTCTTTGCGATTGTCCTCAAACCGCAATTCAAATAGCCCATCGATTTGTATAAGTATCGGAAATTACCATTTTATAATATAAACAGTACTATCGCGTCTGGATTCGTTTGACAGTTAAGATATCTCCGTACGATTTCTTTTAATGAAGCTGTACCTACAACTTATACTATATGCGTACTTTTGCGGTTGGTGGTCTTGTCCGCTAAATATATCTATCACTGGAATAGAAGTCGTAGGTAGATAGAGGGATCCTTTTTAGCGGGAATGCACTACGCTGAGTTCATTGATGTAAAAGTAGGTTTATCTTACCTCAGAAAGCTGAATGGATCAATTTATTTTGTTGCAACTACAACATCATATAAAAAAATCTAGACTTCGTAGTTTGTTGAACGAGCAGTTCAACGATCGATTCGATCGATTTCCTTAGTGCTAGATTTCTTTCCCAGAAATATGAGATATAAATCTACAATAGGTAGGTGCTCCGAACTTTCAGTAACCTCGAATGTTAAATAATACATATCTTTTTTTAATTTTTCGGACAACATGAGATCCACTACCTATGTTAGTAAATGTGTTATAATTAATGTTAGTAAATTAAATATATTAGCATAAAGTATATAATTAAAAATTTCTTATTTGAGTTCGCTTCATGTGGATGACGCACAAGCGAAATACTCTGCATCACCCCCACAAAACGTCTCAGAATAGGAGAGCAGATGTTCTCCGCCACTGTCCTCAGAATACTGTTGTCACTGTCCTGCAGTCTTGTTACTAGGAACGAGATTTTTTAAATAATAACCGCATAAAAAAAAAATTGGTGCGGTACTTATTTTTTTTGGTTTCAGTTACATAAGTCGTCATGGCCCAGGTGAAGGTGATGGAAGTTTTCCGCTTTGTGACAGACTGTGTGGTGGCAGCCGGCAGTCCTCGCAAGCCAGCGGAGCAACTAGCCGACCTGCTGTTGGCGGCCGACAAATGCGGCATTCGCAGTCATGGACTGAACAGGTTAGGTAAGATACAATCATCATTATCAAACTCGAACATTAGGTAAGTATTTCTCGAACGACCATCAAATCGAATTTTCAGAACAGTTTCATGAATTTGTATTGGAGTAAAATAAAATGAAACATTATGTTAGGAACCTATAGAGTAGACATTAATATAACTCAAAAATAATCAAAAATACGTATGCGCTTCGGTAATCTTCGTGTTTCCGAATTAAGGCCCGTACAGTATTATAATGATGCTCTGTGCTCGTACACACTGGAGCGATATCGCGGGCGAGACAAGGGTAGCGCTGCCTGTCGCGTCCGCGATTTCGCGGCTGTGTGTACGAGCCGTTAGCACGAACGCTGCGCCACAGAGTAACCCCTCACCGCTGTGAGGGTTAGTGCGGCAGTACTTTGAAGCTTTGCGTCTGTTGGCTTGTATTAATTGGTTGAACAGTGTTACGATTGTAAATAGACTAATAAATCAATAATTAAATAAAGTTTCTAAGTTTTTTACTGCCGCGCTGTGTAGTAGTGCATTGTGCACCTATTATTGCGCGTTGGCATGAAGTTTTCTCTCTGTCGGGTTACCTACTCCGGTCGTAGATCGTCAACTGCAAGTTTTGAAATGTTTTTTGGAATTGCATAGAGTTGTAAATCTTTTATTTTGTAATCATGGTGATGGTAGAGTACAGACGCAGCGACTGTACTCGCTGGCAACTTCACTAGTGATTTGGGAATCTCTCGACCAAGATTTCAACATCCAAATAGGTGCTAGCAATTTCATAATCTGTGTGTGGACGTGACATTTACAAATCGCTAAACTAAAGCCGCTTTTACCTAGCATTATACAGAAGAAGCAACTACTGCCATGGTTGTAAGCGCTCTATATTAGATATCATCACATCACGTATTTCCGAAAATATACGATGATTCCCGAATCGTATACTCTTCCTGAGATATCTGTGCCTAGGTACTCGATGCCTGTTCAAAAGTGAACAAGAGCTGTTGTTTTGTTATCTAAACTTAGAACTAACATTCACTGCAACATTCACTTTTAATTTATTATTTGCACATAATCAGTTATAATAAATGAATTTTAATGTCAAGAACGCTACATCCGAGACATTATGACCGGGCTGTGCTGTCCATCCAATACGCCGAAGATAATAAACGAGACTGCATCGACAGCATGGGTTGATGCCAATAACGCGCTGGGGGCCACAGCTGGCAACTTCGGCACGGAGCTGGCAATCCAGAAAGCTAAGGCCACAGGAGTAGCATGCGTCTCAGTTAAAGGTAACATCACCAGCTCAACTTATTACTTACAATCTGTCAAATCTACTTATAAATCTCACCAACAATACTCTAATCTTGAAAATTGATGAAAACTAATTCTTATTTAAGGGTTTTGATGTAAATTTTGATAAAATAATATTTTCAACACGTCTCTGAATGAAATGATCTAGTCCTATCTTACAAACTAAAATCGTGCATTTTCCAGGGTCCAACCACTTCGGCATAGGTGGCTACTATGCCAACAAAGTATCAGAAAGTGGGATGGTAGGCTTGATATTCACCAACGGTTCACCTCTAGTAGCACCCACCAGAGGTACCAAGGTCAGTTCCACTAGCGATAAGCAGGTTTCTTACAGGTTACGTTACTTTATTTACAGAAAGTGCAACGGTTCATTATTTTCTGTTATGTAGTTCTTTTCACTTAATCACACGCTCTGAACATACCTTAACACAACTTCGAGATAATTTGTAGGTAATAGTATCTACCTATTTCAAATGTCGGTGTACGTGCATGCGGGACAATTCATGGTACTTAGCAGGAGCAACTGTAAGGTTAACATCCCTGGGGATTTCCCTCCAAATTCATTTACTAGCTTCGAATTTGATTGAGTGTCGCGGTCACATTTTCACAAAAGGCTTGTGACGACGCATCGCAGTACAGTAAAAACAGTTTGTTTTTCTAAAAACTAAAATATGTGCCTACCTGTTTCACCTGTTTCGCCACCTCCGCTGAAAAAGGTCCGAATAAAGGTCATCGCACACATATCAGCTCGGCACCGAATTGGCTCGCCGTCAACCAGGCGTTAACTCAACGTAGGGACGTAACTGGGTCGGTTTAGCACCTCCGCCGGGGAGACGCTGGCTACGGCTAGGCGAAGTTGGCCATGAGTCCATGACCCTACGTAAGCGAGGCTACGACCGGCAACCTAACGCCCCAGTGTTGCCGCTCCGCGACGCCTTGCTTCCTCACCCAGCCGTAAGCCAGGCGAGCCCCCAACGAAGATCCGGCGAAGCCCCGACGTAAGCTCTGTGACTGATCACCATTAACCGTATCACGATCAATTCCCGAGGCCCGACAATACGACGCTGATGATGAGTGTGCATTGCAGTAGGTATGGAGGTTCATAGAAAGAATGCGGAACACTCCGTGTTGAAGTGATGCAGTATCTATAGCTATTCACAATCATTTGACAGGCTGTCGAATCGAAAAGGACACATTTCCGATTACCTGACTTGCATTACCCCTGACAGGAAATAGTGGTGGCGGTAATTTAAGTGCCAAATTTTCGGTTTTCGGATTTGTGTACATCGTTTAGGGGACTCCTGCGATATGATTGATGTTCAATTCGGCACGGAAGCATAATATCGAATGGTGTTGAATAGCTACCCGATGCTGATCCGGTGTCGAGCTGATATACAGTGTGATTCTTCATAATGTGCACATATCGAAATGGGGGAATCTATGCTTATTTTCATTTTATAAGAACACTTAATTACTACCAATCATTAGGTATGGAGTTTGTTTCATCGCGATAGATCATTTAAAAGTTACACCGTTTTTTACATTGGGGTAAAAAATACAAAACAAATAAAAATAGATTTTTTTTAATATTTTTTCCGTTTGTCAAATTAAGCATAGAATCCCTCATTTCGATATGTGCACATTATGAAGAATCACACTGTATGTGTTCGTTGCATTCAATTGTGGTTAAGTACCTATACTATTTTGCAGAAATAAATGGATTGTGCTAATCAACACAATATGAAACAAGCCCTTAGCATTATTCTATCTCGTTGCAGGCTGCATTGGGCACTAACCCCTTGTCAGTAGTCGGTCCGGGTTTACCCTCAACTGGACCATTATACCTCGACATTTCGACTGCTACCGTGTCTCTAGGGAAGGTAAAGTAATTTATTTTATTATTTATTTCTTTCTTTATTTATTCATTTATTTATTTATGTTTTTTTATTTTATTTATAACAGCTTAAACTATCATTACAGGGCTTATCCCAATGCAATAGCTAAGAACTTAAACAAAAATCAAATCAAACAAATTATCAATCAAATTAGAAAAAATACAAAAACCTAGCATTAAGTACATAATTATCTACTAACAAAACATAGGACAAAAAGAAAAAAAGTTAAAATCAAGTAATATTTTGCTTATAGCATAATATAAATAGTAATACCCTTGCGATTTCACTAAAACAACATGTAAACACATCAATCTGAGTTTGAAGGTCGTTGATGGTACGGATAGCTCTGGTAAGTGGTGCCTTGGCAAGCAGGTTAGTTCTGGCTATAGGTACCAGTAGCAGTGGCGGGCTGCGCCGCTTCCACGCGTAGCGGTCCGGCACACATGTAAGGTACACGGCCTGACGGCCTAGACCTAGTTTCAGAAAAACTTCAGCTGTCTCTATTCATGCTTTCCCGTCTCGTTCTAAACTCTTTGAGCTATATTGACGCCCGGCCCCGCACTTACACACAAACCCAATGCCATTCATTTTGACAAGTCGACACAACTATTTAATTACGATATATTTACGTTCGACCAGACGAATTTTTGAAACATCAATCGCAAGTATGTTACGCAATTTGGATGCAGGTGTGAATCGCATAATTATTATTATAATAGTCTCTCCATTAATTTTCAGATAGAAATGTATCGGCGAAGTGGTTTCACTTTGCCACCAGGCTGGGCGCAAGGACCCGATGGAA
Organism: Eupsilia transversa; assembly: GCA_914767815.1. NCBI lineage: Eukaryota > Metazoa > Arthropoda > Insecta > Lepidoptera > Noctuidae > Eupsilia > Eupsilia transversa. The sequence goes on from OU611889.1 coordinate 4,050,231, forward strand.
AAGAAACACTGGACCCAGATTTAGTAGGTATCAACTACGGTTATCATCAGTAGTCATCCATATCCATGGGTCATCATGGTATCGTACAGCGGGGGTGTTAACGAGTGTGAGGGCACTGAGGGCGGTGAATGTCGTGTGAACAACTTCGAACGTATCTTGGAAACGTTTCAATTTACGGGGTTTGGTCATATATGTTTTATGTTTGCATTAAGTCAGCAATCGATTTATACAGGTGTCATGCGTGGTCGACAATTTGAAAAAAAAAACATAATGGCGGGCCTACATACCGGGACCGTACTTACTGTTAACCGCTCGTCTGCAGCCAATCCTGGGTGCAGCAGCCAGGTTATGGTGGGCTTTAGAACGGACTATCATAATTAAATACTTATATAAAATTTCGTCTATGTACTGTTGACCGTTGAAGAGTTCCCTCGCCTGGAGCCAATCTTGGGTCAGCAGGCAGGTCATGATGTATGAATGCTTATATAAAATTTAGTATCTGTGCTGTTGATCGTTTAGGACTTTCCACGTCTGGAGCCATCCCTGGGTACAGCACCTAGGTCAGGGTGGACTTTAGAACGGACTATCATAATTAAATGCGCATAAAAAAAATTGTGTTTCTACTTTTGGCCGTTGAACAGCCCATCTGAAGCGGGTTGCTAAAATGTTCGGTCCTACATTCTCCATACCTCAACCTCACTATCATAAAGTGCCCAGGGGCTCTAATAGGTTAAAGACGTCCCTACAGATATTATAATACCTGCTGACATGCTGACATTTTTACAGGCGATAAAATCTGGGTCCCTGATGCCTTTAGGCGGCACTGAGCAGACGGGTGGGTACAAAGGCTTCGCACTGGGAGCGCTTGTCGATATGCTTTCTGGGATACTGTCAGGTTAGTACAGTCAAACTGTATGTCTGCACATCGTTGTGCAGGTTTCAACCAATGCCCTTTCCATGTTATTTAGGTCTGACCCGAACGTTGTGGTGGCACATTCGATAAAAGAACCCAGATGAAGAAGGTGCAGCAGTACAATGGCACTGCACCTTCATCTGGGTTCTTTCGACGATCTAAGATTAAAATGCAGTGAACCAGAGGGTAGAATTGCTAGATCATTAAATCCACAGATGCTGAAATTCTTTAGTAGCCACAATCATGAAATATGCTTTAGCCCAGTATGCTTTGCACATTCTTCAATCCGTCATCACCATCAGATCAGTTATAGATCTATACAAATCTAACTTTTCGTTCTTTAATTTCGCACAGGTGCTCACTTCGGTCATCACGTTCCCAAGTGGACCCCGAATGTTACAACTAATGCAAACATCGGCCACACCTTTATGGCCATCGACCACAAATGTTTTGCCCCAGGTTTTGAAGAGCGCGTCTCCGATGTTATAGAATATTGGCGGAACATGAAACCAGTGTGTATCTCATTTACTAACATTGTTTTGTAATGGTTTTACTCTACAATTTTATCTTAGACTAGCTAATGCCGAAAAAATGTGTTGCAACGCCATATTTTTTTCTTAGGAGCCTTTTCCGGCGCGCACGCTAGAACTTACCAAAGGTTGCATCACAATCGGTCGAGCCACTTTTAAGTTTTTGCGAAACTAACGCACGGTAATTGATTTTTATTATATCTTATAATTTCTCATAAATATTTTTATAAACTTCCCAGGCAGATCCACGGTTTCCAGTGCTTGCTCCAGGAGACATAGAGAAGAAAGCAATAGCCGAAGCGGATTCATCCGGCGTGCTCGTGTACATTGAGCAATTGCTCGACTCCTGCGATAAACTAGCCGTGAAGTTAAAAGTCGTACCATTGCAAAGGATAAAGGTGTGTTTTTTTGTCAGTTTTCGAACTTCTTCGTTGTTCTAGTGATCACAAGCACTACGTACTGGTGAGCATGTGGTCCTGGGTTCGATTCTCAGGTCGGGCAACGTGTAGCGCGCATTGTAACGCACGCACGCAAGACATTATGCTTATGGGTGCATGCAACAGTTGAAATCTTCATATTGCCGTAACCCAGAAGGTTCAGTAGGTACAAAAAAAATATCGCAATGACGGGGAGAACAAATAACTCTCGACTAAGTTAAGCGGCTTTTTACCCCCGATAAAAATACGATTAATTTTTAGTTTAAAAGGTATTTCTGTTATTCTGATATCAAACCAATAGATGAGATCTCATCAAGGAGAATATTTCTTATTATGAAGATTTCTCTCGATTGTTAGTACGTAAAGAGCTACAGCTTTGCATTTGAGTCATTAAGTAGATATTATTGAAATTCTGGTATTTCGTCAAGTAATTAACTTTAATTAATTCTGTGCCGTGCAAACATTATCTTTTAAGCGGACGTTTTAAAACATTGGCCTCCTAGATGCTGTTTTAGAACAGTATTTTTAAAAGTCTGTGGACCGGACAGAAGTTAACCCTACCGCATCCCCCAATAGCGCTAGGATAATAGTTAACTTATGAAGAGAATTAAGTGTTGATGTTTAACGTCACATGTAGGACGATTTAACGCTGAAAAACGAATTATTCAGACAAGTCGTAATAGAAACGTTCTTCTAAACGACACCTTTTCAAAGAAATATAAGTATATCTTAACGCATTGGGGGTTTCGGCAGGTTTAACATTATGTTAGACAGACTCCTAGAAACATTGTTCCTAAAACGGCATACGAGTATATGAGGCCATGCTTTAAAATGGACGGTGATAGGTTTAAAAGATAATGTTTGTAAGGCACAGAAATAATGAAAGTTGATGAAATACCTGAATTTAAAAAATGCTTATTTACTACTATTTAAAGCTCTGTAGCTCCTCACTGACTAACAATCGAGAGAAGTCGTCATATATTTTCATTGATGTATATCTTATAGCTATTGAGCGCCAAGACAACAAATTAACAATTGACAGAAGTCGTGTTTGTAAGCAAAGGGTCTCCGTGAAAAGCTCTTTCCATATATGTAGGTATATCTTATGGCTATCGGTGCCAAGAATTTCTTAACTTCGGTGCCCAAGTTATTCACCATTGAGGTCATTAACTCCGAACTGACTAACAATTGGCAAAAGTCGTGTTAGTAGCAAAGTTTCTACTTGAAAAGCTCTTTCCATTGGTATGTTGGTATATATATTTATATATATATATCTTATGGTTATTGGACTTCAGGGCGGAAACCCATAGTTCGTTGCCCATTCTCCTTTGTTTGTGATAAGCTTTGTAATTTGCTGTTTTATTTTTATTTCGGTGACGCTACCGCAGCAAGGACGGACGTCACCATATAAGGGCCCGTCCTCCAACATTAAAACAGATGTTCATAACAACTTGTTGAACTATGTAAGGCGCGACGGAAAAGAACTCGACAGCGAAAAGTAACTTCAGTCAGCTCGCACCAGCACCCACCCATGCTGTGTGGGGAGAGAATGAGAGAGTGAATATTTGCAGCTATTCTGTTCTAGTTTCTGGCCAGGTGTTTCTGTCAATACGTACTGAATTTTAGTTATTATTTTTAGTATTTTCATTCTTGTTTGTTTTTTTGATATTTAAAAATCCTTTTTGGTGAAAAAGTAAATATTTTTAAACAATTTTAACTGTATATTCTTTTATTTTATGGTATTTTTAGGGGCGCAGGCGCTCTTTGCTCCGTAAAGAACGAGGATGGTTATTTTTTTGCGAAAATAGCTATAGCCATTTAATTTCAATAGGGATGATGCCTGGGTAAACACAATAAAAAAGAAATTCTATCGTCCGTCAGTCACATACGTACCTAATAAAAAAATATTAGACACGTATTTTTGCTTTAGGTATCAAAGTTGGGGAGTGGGCGCTCGCTACGTCAATATTACTTTCCTCTATGGTCAGAACTCATTATAAAATCAACCAAGGCGTGATCGACTACATGCCAGATTTTAACTCAATGTATCGCCATAAGTAGATAATCTTTTAATAACATTTTTTGTATTTAACCCACGAGTATTAGAATTGGAATTAGTAATTAATAAAATACAGTTGGTAGTACCATTCATTTTTATTTTGTTTTGAAACAAGTTGTTGACAATACAGAAATTTTGGAGTACTCTTCAACCTTTATGAATTTAAATATTGCCCCAACGAGAGCTTGGCACAATTTGCTGAAGGACTGTTAGATTAAAACATGCCTTTTCAGACTAGTTCTTCTTCTTCAGACTTCTGTTTAGACTTGTCACTTAACTGCATCTAGACTAGACAAGTATAGCAAATATTAGAAAAACGAGTCTTAACAGATTGTCAAACAATAAACATCTGCATTGTGCTGCACACTGCACAGACTCACTCACTAAAAGCGTTCCACATTAGCACAATATTATTACAGTTCTATCTATATTAGTGGTTTGCGATTGCACTTTAATCAGTTCGAGTAAGACCCTTCTGCATATTTCTGTTTGGGGTATGTCATTACCCAGTTAGAGCTTGTTACAAGCTCTTACTGGGTTATGGAGGTCAGATAGGAAGTCACTCCATGTATTGTATTGGTATTCAGCTGCATCTGGTTAGACCGTAAGCTGACCCGAACATAGTTCGGGAAAAGGCTAGACAGATTGATTGGGTTGAGGAGCCTTGAGTTTTATTTTATTTATCAAGATTGAGGCAACAAACATCTGTAGTGTAAACAAATATCCGATTATATTAGAAATAAATCTTTTGTGATTTGATTTTCCAAGGCTTCACTTCACTGGTGTTGTGATGTCATCAACCTGGTTTGAGTTGTCAATACATGCAGAAGATGAGCATCAATTCCTGAAAAGAAAATTAGTTTAGTTATGTAATAAAATGTTATCAGCTGTTGTTAGTGAGTGTGGTAAGTGGGTAACGTGATGTGGCTGTACTTTTCTTTTAAACATATAATTACATTTATATTATTTTATTTCATTAGTATAATAGGCAAGGTACGGTAATTATGAATTAAATTATTGTTGAATGATGCATTTAGTTAGACATAAATACTTAAGATCAAATTAACGTGCTGTTTGGGTTCTTACCAGTGAGCCTAGTTTAATAAATTCAACTGCTGTTTTCGCTTAAAAACAACTTCGAATAGGCGCCAACACAAAAATGTGGCCTCACAATATGTCTTTAGGCAATAAACTTCTTCAGAAAATGTTTTAAGACACACACACATGATGCTTGCATGTTTTTCTCTTTTAGATTCCACGGTCTTTTGGATTCCTCGGTATTGTTCACCTTGTTGTAGGGAAAAAGAAAATAGTAAAAGTAGTCTGTAAAAGTAAATATTGACGTCATTGCGTCAAATAAAGGCCGCGTTCCGAGTTAGGCCATAATCGCTCACAGCGCTGACATCAATATTTTGCGTTCCGATTTAGATATTACGATTATGACAGCTGAGGTCTGTCATCAATTCGGAACGCTCGTGAACGCGCCTACAGTGCTTGCTAAACGTCAAAACTTATAACATTACTAAATTCTTTGTATAAACATCAGAAATGTCTTTTTCTTCTTTGGTTAAGTGGCGACGGTAGCCAGAAGCACAATTTAGAAAAAGCCACGTTAGTTTATAGATATATGCGACTCAAAACTACAGCGCTGCCAAAAATGACAGTTCAGTCAACTGTCATTATTGACAGAGATCACGGTGATATTAGTAAAAGGCATGGTCGGCGTTATCGCAAGATGGCGCATGTCATGACGTCATCTATGACGTTTCATGGGTCGGCGTTACCGCGCTAAGGCTTATTCGGAACGGGTGTTAGCACGCTCAAATCGATTACATTGTAACTCGGAACGCAGCGAAAGTCGTCAAAATATTGTAGTAGGTACTATTAGCCCCGTTGACATTTGTCATCGCGACATAACTAGTGAAGTAACCATAATATGTAGGTAACGCGCCAAAAAAATGTATGTATTTTTATATACCACTTCATTTAATTAGTTATTATTTTATTGTTTCTTTCAGTTTCGTTCCAAAAGTTACATTCTGGGTCTTTCTCAAATGTCAAAACGGGCCTTTTATTTTTTGACAACTATACCGTAAGGCTGGACTCACACATTCTGAATTCCTCTCTGAATTCAGAGTCAGATTTCATTTTATTAATTAAAAAGCCCAGAATTACATACAATTTAATTATGCTCCACGCACATTCTGATTTTTTCAGATTATGATTTTCTCAGATCGATCTGTAAATGCTGGGCTCTGATTGGTCGGAGCGGAGACGGCCATATTTGAAAGAAACATTCATGGAGATTGCCGATTTTCTATGAGAGAATGCCGCTTTTGAAGTGAATTTTGTTTTACAATATGGAGAATTGACCAAAGAGAAAATATTTACATTCATAACTTTTTTTTTACCAAAACTGGAGATTGCCGGCTTTGATATTATATGACTCAATTATTACAAAAGCAAACAACAATGATTTGAAATGTCAAATTATTAACTGGGATTAAAAAAAACGAACTAAAGGGCTGATTTTACCAAATTCAGAACCGTATCCGCGGAATAAGATTTACTTCTGACAGTTTTGGTATGGAGAAACTGATAAAAATTCAAAATTCGGAAGAGAAGGCTTTTTGGTCGAATTCACCCTTAAGGCAGATTTTACCAAATTCAGCACCCTAATTGCGTAATACACGATCTATCACAACTTGTATCGGTTTGAAACAAATTACTAATCCATTACTTCATAAGTTGGAAAAAAAAAATTTGCTCAACAAGGTAAATACAAAAACAAACGCAATGAATGTTGTTGAACTGTCAAAATGAAACAAATTCATCGGGATCGTTAACGAAAACGTTTTACGAAATTAGATAACAGATAGCTGTTAATCGTGGAATCAAATTGACCCCTGACAGTTTTTATAAGGAGAAACTGATACAAAAATTGGTAAAATCCTCCCTTCGTCGCACAAATTTTGAAATCGCTAGTGACAAATCCGCTGTCAAAATCTATGTGTGGACGTGAGATTTTAAAATTGCTAGCAGGTCGCTGCGTGTGAACCTAGCATTATGAACTGCTATCTAATTGCGTAAAACGTTTTCGTAAACGATTCCGACTAATCTGTTTCATTTTGACAGTTGAACAACATCACAGCGTTGCAGCGCGCAAAGATGCTTGTACGAATATAATATTCGTGATTGAATTTGGCGAAATTGAGCGCTAGTTAGTTTGCATTAGTGTGCATTATTAAAATTGTCACGGGCCGTCAGTTCTATGCTCAGAGTATTTGAATAAACGGTGACGTTCACTGACTTGCTTGCTTAGGCTGCGTTCCGAGTTACGATGTTATCGATTTGAGCGTGTTAACGTTAACACCCGTTCCGAATAAGCGTTAGCGCGATAACGCTGACCCATGAAACGTCATAGATGACGTCATGACATGCGCCATCTTGCGATAACGCCGACCATATGTCCTTTACTAATATCACCGTGATCGCTGTCAAAAATGACAGTTGACTGAACTGTCATTTTTGGCAGCGCTATTGTTTTGAGTCGCATCATATTTTTAAACTAACGTGGCTTTTTCTAAATTGTGCTTCTGGCTACCGTCGCCACGAAAGAAAAAGAAATTTCTGATGTTATACAAAGAATTAAGTAATGTTATAAGTTTTGACGTTGAGCGAGCACTGTAGAGCACTGTAGAGCACTTCTAGGCGCGTTCACGAGCGTTCCGAATTGATGACAGACCTCAGCTGTCATAATCGTAATATCTAAATCGGAAAGCAAAATATTAATGTCAGCGTCAGCGCTGTGAGCGATTAAGGCCTAACTCGGAATGCGGCCTTAGTTTGAATGAAGTGTTGATAGACTCCTCGGCGACCGCTGCTAGGAAGCAGCGGCATTGTCAATACAAACCAAGCGTACGACACAAATATCGTTTAGAAACTGACGGCTTTGACTGACTGACCCGTGCCGTGACCAAAGTAATGCGCTCAACGCGCTTTCGGTGCCAGGAATTTTATTAGTACTGCCGTCATGCCGTAACATGAACGCTGCTGCTTGCCGCCGTTGTGCTCTGTCCAGTGCTCAGTAATGGCAAATTGGCGGCATTACATGGGACTTAGACAGTGACGGTTTTAACACTACCAGCGCCCTGGGCGAGATTTATGCGGCGCCCCCTAACTGCAATTCAAACCCATATGAAAAAAGGAAAAAGATATTGAAATTACCATTTATTAAAAAAAATAACTAATAAAATTTGACTTTTCTTTCTTTTCGCGTTTGTGTCGGCGCTTGTTTCGGCGTTTGTGGTTGTGGCCAGTGGCCTGTGTGAGGTGACCCTTAGGTATAGGCCCTTCGGGGACTGCGAAAGTATTCCATGACGGGAATATCTCCGGCCCCAATTTCAATTTACTGCAGTTTTAAGACGAAACAGAGATGACTGAGTTTAAATTATCAGTCAACTAATAAAAATATTTTAATTAGTAGGTACTTACATAAATTGCGAAGGTTCAATGGACGACACCAAGACAGCGCCTCTCAGCCATCTTTGAAGCAAATGTTTATAATTATCCTATGCACGTGCAGAATTGCTATTAATTAAGTTAGTTTTCTCTGCTTCATTGATAGTCCGAGGAATGTTCCGATGCGTCGGGGGGCACTCGGCAATAGCAAGACTAGGTACTAATCTTTTTGCTTGATCAATCATTGCCCTCGTGAAACTTTGGGTAAATTAGCCACTTCTCTTGCGTACTCTAGGACATTCTTCACTTTAGGTATTGCTTTCCTAGCCATCAGTGAGTCAATTATCAATAATATGCACGCCCTCACACTGTCTTGGAAAAATTCTAATGCTCTGCTCTTTCCGACAATTTTTCTTACGTGCAAGCGCTTTTTCATTGAAAAATAAACCTCAGTGAAGGATAGCGCACAGAAACGTTCTAGGGCCCTGTTAATAAAGCTGACCTCTCATTTATACCTATATACAGGGTGGCCGGGACATTGACGTCCAAAAATATATACAGGTTGGCCGGGACATTAACGTCCAAAAATAAAGTTTAGTTCCTTCGTACTTTGGGCTATCCGAATCACCCCCATGTATGTTCCGCTACTTTTCATAGTTTTCCAGTTGTTTTTTTTTTTACGAAGACGAAGTTTTAAATGTATTGGCTAAATTTATGCATTTTCCACCTCGCTGTCTTTGAAGGCCGATTTTAGCCAAAGTAACTTCATATAGTACTAATTTTTTTTATGATTATGAAAGCTGAGAGTGTGGCACATTCTTGAAGCTTACTTATGAACCAGTCACCTGTTTAGATTTTTAATGTATGTTGAAAATTTCATTCATAATTTACCGAACGTACATTTTTCACAGTTACGAAGCTGATTATTTTATGCATAAAAGTACCGCTCATGAAGATTCAGTTGCAGAAGAAAAATCTCGTAAAACTCTTCTACTTTTTTTAGTAGTTTTTTTTTAAATTGGTCAGGTCGAAAATTCTCAAAAATTCAGAAAAAAAAATTATAACTCGAAAACTATACAAACATATATGTCAAAAAATGACAAAATTGTAGCATTGCACGTTTATCGGACTTGTCGGATTGTCAGCTTTATTTTAAACAGGGCTCAAGTAGTAAAATTGGAGGGAGCCCCCCCCCCCCCGTTTAATTTTAGGAGGGGCATCTGGTCTCCTCTGCGCCCACTTTCGAGGTCCCCAGACTAAATGAATAAACCGGGGAGCCCAGGACCGGAACCACATAGAAAAACATGGAGGAATTTTACACCTTGAGATAAAATAAGTGGCTGAACATGACGAACCGCGCAAATACTCCGGCTCAATATGAAAACACCGGCCAAGTGCGTGTCGCACCACGCACCAATGAAGATTCCGTAGATCCCAAGTAAGAACAAATTAACACTAGCTGAAAAACATGTTCTCCCATACATTTCAAGTGCAAATGTAAGTCGGTCGACTTTTTAACTCGTTAAATGGTAAAGCCTACTTAGTTGTGATAGCTTCGCTAAGCTACTGCTATGATTCTTTTCACTTATCCTAAAACAACATAGGCGGCAAGGAGAACACTTGACTCTAACAATTTGTAGTTTGAAAACATGTTCTCCCATACATGTTTGGGAGAACATGTTTTTTCAACTGCAAATATAAGTTGGTCGATTTTAAATTGTAGAGCCTACTTAGCTGTGATAGTTTTCCTTTTAATTTCGTTTTATTTACTGCTGTGAATTTTTCCACATGTCCAGAACTAACCATTTAGCGGGCAAATTTTTGTTAGTCAAGCGACACTTGACTCTAACAAAAATTAGCACTTTAAAGCTAGTTATTTCGCACAGATCCTTGAATCCAAATGGTTTGGACGAACTCAAAATCTTTTTGAACGACCACTTTTCCAACGATACCCACACCATGGGATAGAGGGGAAAAAAAAACCGCGCTTTACGTATAGGGGAGGAACCCTAAAAAAAATTTTTTTTCATGATTTTATTTTACCACTTTGTCGTCGTGATTATTAAGTAATAGGTACTCATGCCAAATTACAGTTTTCTAGTACCTACTGACAGACAGACAGACGGGCATAGCGAAACTCTAAGGGTTCCTTGTTGACTACGGAACCCTAAAAAGGTAGATAATAACTATATTACCTACTTACTTACATGGAATGACATGAATGGAAGGAAATTACAAAATAATATAGGTAGGTATCCATTTTGTGGGCAAACTACCTATGTGCCAAAGTACTACGGAGCCGGAGGCCCTGAAAACGTGGTGTCGGGCCAGGTCATGCATGATAGACATGGCATGGCAGGACGAACTGGAACAGATTCTGAAACTTCCAAGGAGGAAGCGCATCCTTCCATCTTTGGTTTACTGAACTAGAATATTTAAAAAAAAAAAAAAAAAATAATTATGAAATAATGATCTACAAAATAATTTCACGCTAACGATAGGACGTCACGTTGGCATTATGTATTGTAATTTTATTTGTAAACTAACAATCCGTATTGTTTTTCCTGCCAGTAGCAGCAGGTCATTTGACGGCTTCGCGCGGGCGTGTTTACTGTCTCCGTGTCTCGCGCTCCCGTACTCTACGCAAAAAATAATAAGTAAACCGATTGCGCTCGCGTGCGAGTAGTAGGTGCTTGCAATCTTCTGTTTTAATCATTTTAGAAATTGTTTATTTTTATGAAAAGTGGCAATAGTGTTCGTGTTGTATTTTTACTTTGACAGTGGTGTATAATAAAATAATCTTGCTACTTTCACTTTCCAACGCGATTTGTCGTTTATTTCTACATTTTCTACAGTTGGATCCTCTCTGTCAAATGTCAAACCTATTTTTGTTGTTTTGGACCGTGTACGGCCGTGATTTTTATTTTTATTTGTAATACAATCAAATTTTATGTTAAGTGAATAGTGTATTGCAAAACGAAAAACAAAACATGTGAAAATAGGTGCAATTAAATAACTGTGAGTTCTGAGATAATTCTGCAATTTTTTTAAATCGAGTGTTTCGTCGCCTTCTGTTTAGGTGTGGAGATTTAGTGCCTGTGATCGTTTCATCGTTATTCGTTATAACTAATACAATAGCAAAGACACGGGTTCGTGGATTTTATTAAAGCTGTATCAAAATGGTAAGTTATAGAAAATATGTATGTTTTTCTTAGTAAGACTGCATTGCACTGAGAGTGTGTGTGTATTAAAACGTAGAATAAAATGTTAGTTTTTATACAATTTTACGATTAATCCTACACAGTGCCAATATTGGCAAGGGTAAATACATAGCAGTGTGACACATGAAAGTAGGCAACAACAAAACCCTCAAGAACCTACTGATGAATATTCCTTTATCAACATTATCTTGGCAACCACGAATGTTGAATTGTTAAGTAATATTGTCACAAATTCCAACGTTTTTAGACAGTTATGTTTAACTTGGAGATGGTTTATCAAGATTTGTTAAAAAAAAACAATTAAGACCTATAATCCCAAACTGGAATCTTTGGGTTCCTTTCTTATTGTCCCTCAACCTTTTTCTTCCATACCAAAACTGTGTATTGTTGCTACTGATGATAACCATAAAAGGTTGTAAGTAAAAAAAATACAACTACAAAAACAAAATTACAATGTGACATAACCAGTCAACAGCTGCAATGAAATAAACACAATTATAATCATAAGATATCTTATCGAAGGTAGAAGATATCTTATGCTGTATACAATGAGTTACCATACCGTAAATGACCATATATCACATAGCTATTCATAATTTAGCCACTGAAATTGTGCAATTAAAACAAAACATCACCTTAGAAAGTCAAGATCAACTGTAATATATACATAGAATCTGTTTCTCTGTCTCTGGATAAGCACTATTGCCCAAATAAACCAAAAGGATTGATTTTTTGTGGAATTATCTGCCTCATATTTATTGGGAACAATGGCAGAGGTGGTGAGGCAGGCCATTAACCCTTTGCACAATGGGTTTTTGTTTGTTTCTGTAATTACCGGCAAAGAACAGTTAATGTAAAGTACTTTCATATTATTATAATATCTGAAGTATGAGAACCCATTTGGATTAGGTACTTACTTAATTACAATGTAAGTTCTTTCTGATTTTAGACAAAGCTATCCAATAGGAATAATAAAAATAAGTTTACTAGATAGTATAATAAAATTATAGAACTAATACAAATTTTATAAATAATAATCTCTAGAGCCCTAACCACCGGCAGCCTGGACCCCGTTCCCAATGCCGATGGACCACTATTTATATTAAACAAATTCAATCAGTAGTAGAAACAGATGGAGGAGGATTCCACAAGGGATCACACATAATTAAATTTCAAATATCAATTTTATGCAGTTGTGTGAGAAATGAGCGAGTGTGTGAGTAATAATAATAATAAAGTGAGTTACATATGTAACACTTTACTTATCATTAGTTGTCGATTCTAGGTCACCGGAAAGTACTTACCCTATTTTGATTTAATGCGAGTATCAAAATATGTCACATAAATGCTCGAATTTTTACTAGCTTTATATTAGCTTGGTTCGTTCTTATGTTTCCAGTTAATCCAATTTTCATCCATTTTTCAAGCACTTCCTGTCATCCGAGTACCAGCTGAGGCTGTTTTCCTAATGTACTACCACTGAGAAAAACAAAGTACGACAAAGTCCTAGGATACTTTTTAAAGTGCAGAGTGTAGGTATAACTTGAGTTATAACTTGATTATGAGAACTGTACAAATTTGTGCATATAAGTACATATTATTAAGGATTTCAATATCGTTACTTTACTTAATGTTTAGCAAAATAGTCTTTAAGCAGCAAGGCAAATACTTTATTACTTAATTACTTAGTAAGTTAAATCTTCTACTTGACAACAATAAAATGTTATCAAATACCTAATGTAAGTACTTACCGCTATTTGAACATTTGCGCTTGTCACATTTAGTGACAAAAATATTAGAAAAAGTTCAATACATAGCACAAGACCGATTTTATACAATACTTTAAATGGTGCATTAAATATTATTTCCTGCAAAATAATATGTTATTGAAACAGCCTGCTGCAACAAAGATGTGAACCAGGAAACAATGTCAAGTGGTGCGTGTGTGTCATTTTTGAATTTTTACATCCTACGTATATAATATTATTTACATGGCATAACAACATGTTATTGAAGCCCTGTGCTGCTTGTATACACAACACAATGGCCTTTTAGCAAGATCAAGGCCAAAGAGGCAATAATTTACAAATTAATATGCAACTGTTTTGAAATCTTTCTGGAGGCATTGTAACAATTGTTATTGTTTAAAAAAAAAATTGATCCAGTCCAGATACAACTGGAGTTAAAAAAAAAACAATAATAACTAAGTAAGTCAGTGTTAAACAAGTACTTTATTCAACTCATTTACTTTGTTACACTCATATTGAATATTAGGTGCATATTATGTTTATCTACTTAGTTGAGTTTCCACAAATTATTAACTGTACTTAAATCTTATTTTGTATTACTAAGTAAATATCAAATCCAGAAAGGTACTCATCATACCAAACACTACATGTTTATGTAACATAAGTAATTCCAAAAGAAAAGAAAAAAACATCCTTCTTTCTGTTAGTTACTTAACCTCCTAAGGTTTAGCGAGCACAGACAGCAGCAAGATGCTCCAGCAGTCTCCATTGATTAATTGATAATGAACTTATAAGGAATTATAATAGAGTTCAAATCACCGTGCAAGATATAATTCCACGCGGTATGTACACACAGCTACATAACAAGCTGTACATTTCCAGTTTAAGCTGATCTCTCATTGTATAGATTTCTGTACAATGAGAGGTCAGCTTATACTGGAAATGTATAGCTTAATATTTATAACTGTGTTTACCATACCACGCAGCCACGCGGGCGGTCTCTAGCACTTTCGATCATGCTCAACCAGAGGCTGACTATCCCTAAGGCAAACTAGGCACGTGCCTAGGGGCGCAAGGGCATAAAGGTGCGCGTGCGCGGAAGTTTTTAAACAAAAAAAAAACAAAAGTAATTGTGTAAGTAAAAGTATTATAGTTACACAATGTAAAAGATTCTTTAATTCTATAGCGATGTAGAGCTTCCGAAGCATAATATACTTACTAGTTAAAATTTATAATATATGGCAGAGGGGCGTCGATGAGGTGCTTGCCAAGGGCGCTCTCGACATTTAATCCGCCTCTGCGCTCTAGTGTAGGTAAAGCTTCGTGCAGACTGGCGCGACGCAACTCTAAAAATACAAATTTCTAAGAAAACTTCGCATCCGGCCGTTGTCGCCGCGTCGCGCCAGTATACACGAGGCTTAGAGTGTACGCGCGTAGACGCTGGCAAACAGTCGCTTCCGAGGCTCCGAGACAAAGCTTCTAAAGAAGGTATTCAAATTGTATATTTTTTTGAGTATTCTGTATTTGTTATATATATATATATATAGGTACTAATACTAATTGTTTTTTATTTGTTTGAACGCGCTAAGCTCTGGAACTACCAGTCGGATCTGATTCTTTTGATTCTTTTTGGCTTTTGTTCTTTTTGCTCAACTCCTGAGGGTCGTATCGTGATGTTAAATAGCCTATAACCTTCCTCAAGAATTGGGCTATCAAATGCAAAATATTTTTTCAAATCCGACTGGTAGCTCGAGAAAGTAGGTACTTACAGTAAACACAAAAAAAAAATCATACCCATTAATTACTAAAGTATTTCAAAATAAAGTTAAGTATTAAAATAATTGAATTGTAAACCTAGTAGGTATGAGCAATAATAACTTTAATATAAATTGTTGAATACTAACGATAAAATACTTTGAAGCAACCTTGCCTTGAAAACCGGTAACTGCTTTGGGCGGCGTTACTGCGCCAATATTATTATTACTCTAATCAAAATGGTAACTAATTAAAATTTCTTTATTAGAACTGATAATTGCTTAACCGAAGAAGTTTTTACTGAACAAAATTAATTTCTGTGACAGCGTTACCGCCTGTATCAGCCGGGCAGCCGTATCAATAATACGAGACCCTGAAGCTACAGGGCCCTCCAATGCGACGTATGTTAGCAAAAATTCGTAAAATATTATCCATAAACTCAAATTCTTATAGATAAGATACCTTCTGAAAATGTGAACATGAACCTAATTTATTTATCCATTACAAAGGTTTAGCATTCATTTCGTAAAATCACACAGAAAATCTAAACTATTCGTCGCAAGTTAGGATGCTCCAATTTTCAAGCTCGCTTTGAAACGTAAACAAAAATCCCCTACTTTGGATCTATGGCACCTTTATGAATACACGGTACGATCTGATTAAATTATTGTGAAATGAAGAGCTGTAACTGAAATTTTGACACTGTAGCTGAAACATTAACTGATTTTGAAATGAAACTAGTTTAAACAATTTTTACATTTATTTGTTAATGTGTTTCCGTGGTCCTCGCAGGATGTCTGATATCTCGTGTGTATCAGGCTAGTCGAGCAACGCATAGTGATACGCGCGAAGCGGCCCGCTTCCTGCTTCACACGCACGCAACTCCGTTTGTTGAATATACGACGCCAAATTCGATACCGCCGTGTTTAAATACACACGGATCAATTACATTAAGACTCATTTAACAGCCATGAGAAAATCTAGATTCCCCTATGTATTGTGTTGTTTAAAACCGATGAACTACGAAGCCCAAGTTTCATTAAATATTTTCATGGACCTATTTTACGAAATGTATGGGGAATGTTTGTTGTGATTTGGGGCTTTTTTGTACTCTAACCGCAGTTGCGACACAGCATGGATTAGTAAATTTGGCATTGTAAAAATAAATCGTGAGAATTAAAGTGTCTCTATCGAACTATACGTTCTCAAATCAGTTCATCTGAATGCAGTAAATGATTACTCAAAAAGTGAAGACAATCACCTAAGAACGTTTTCCTGCAGCTACGGCTGCCGTAACTGCCCCGTATCAAGAATCCAACCTTTATAACGGTGCAAAAAAGTAACAGAAAATTGGATGTGATCATCCTAGTCATTCCGTAAGTGGAGTCCACCGTGTATTTTACCTACTTTATGTAGCGGTACTCAATTAGAACTGAAATAAGGAATAACTGGGTCATTGTCATAGCAATTAGCAAAGCTATCCGGACTCAACTATGCCCTTAACACCCTATACTTACAAATTGACAATGTGCATCAGTTATCATAAAAGTTGAATAGTTCCTAATATCCCATAGTTTTGAAACTTAGCTAGAGAACACCTTATTGGTTTCATTCTGACCCAGTGTAATTAACCAGAATACCCGCGAAACGCGTTGTTGCATAATAATATAACATTATAATCTCCTCATTATCCTCTTTAGGTCATGAGCTATCCGAATATAAAAAAAAAAAAATATTACCTATTTATTTATCTAATACTTCAAGCACAAAAATGTACAGCAACCTTTGGGTGATGCAGAGACAAACAGTGGTAGGTGCCTAGGTCTTAAGGAGGTGTGAAAATTGATTCGCTGTTACAATGTTAAAGTAGAATAGCTTGTTGATTGGCAATCAATTTGCAAGTCGGAAAAGCGTGAAACAATTAAGATTTATATTGTATTCGAAAATTGAGATTTATGATGTTTTATGAGAAAAAAATCTGCGAGTAGGAGCTACTATGAGATGAGTCGCCCCACTTGGACATCTGTCGTGAAGATGAGTGATTGTAGTCACTGGCTATTATTAGTAGTGCTTGGAAGCGACCATTACACCTCGCACTTGACCATTTAAGTGTCTGTGCTAAGGACCTTTGCCCCCAGATGTATGTGCTTTAGTTTTTTCATTGCCTCATAAGGTAGGCTAGTAGAAAATGCCTATGGTATTAGTTCGTGTCTGTAAAATTTTATTCGTGCATAAAGTAATGAATAATAATGATCATGCCATTTAGATTTTTTTATTTTAATAGTCTTCGTTTTTAAAACCCATCACATCAATCGATTCCAATTGCCAATACTTAAAGCAAAAATGTAGTATTTTAAATCATTAAACGTCAGTCAATGGTACTAAAAGGTACTTTTAGTTGCGTGTTAAGCTACACTCCATTAGGTGTGACTCAAGGTTGATAAATGTGTCTCCCATTGGTTGTTCCTCGATCGATAGATACGCTAGTGCGAATCGCGAGTGTGATCAAGTTTAATTTGATAAAAATAAATCTGCCTGCCTAGCCTTTTCCCAACTATGTTGGGGTCGGTTTCCAGTCTAACCGAACGCATACCAGTATTTTTCATGGAGCGACTGCCAATCTGACCTCCACAACCCAGTAACTGGGTAATACGATACCCCTTGTAAGACTGGTTGTCAGACTTTCGGGCTTACTACGTTACTTAACTAAGTCTAGACACTAGGTACTAACTTTATCGTATAAAGTTAAATTGGCGCTCTAAATCAAATCGGATGAAAATTGTTCTATCAAATTTTTATTTTTATTAATCTACTTTTTTGGATCTTTGGGTTGCTTGAGTTTCAAAGTGAATACAAAGATAAAAGAAGATTTCCCATCAAAAGTGAACCTCAGACCAATAATTTATATTGGTCTCAGCTCAGAACAGTGTGTTCCAGGGGAACAGGTGTTCATAAATTGCTTTTTAATAATAAGCTACATCAACTATTCAGAATATCGATCTACTGTTTATCAGCAGCAGAATGCAGGGGCTTATGCCTCTCGAATTTCATGCACAAACATTCTATCTACCTATTAAATCGCTTTTTTGTAGGTATGTAACACTGTTAACTGGATCGAAACAATTTGATGACGGACATGTAAAATTATAAATGATCTCATCCCAAATCCGAGACTAAAACTCATACCTATTTGAAAAGAGACTATCGCTTGTGTTATTTAAGTGGTAAATCAACGTTTTTTATCAGCGCAGTAGCAACGTGGGTCATCTGAACACCGATGTCCCGAGTCCTACTGATAATTATCACCAATTGAATGCACGCACGGTCGTTAATTGGCGGGTATCATTTACGTTGTGATTAACTCCCAGTGACCGTCACACGAGTGACTCTCATGCAGATACAGTGTCGCGTTTATCTAAGAATAGCCGAACGTCACTTGGGCACGCACGAGATTTTGCAAGAGTAGCAGTTTGTCGCTGTATCTTTGGTTAATACATCATCGTTATCTTATTGGCTAGTGAACGTCTATTGCTTAAAAAATAGAGCTGTAACATACTAGACAGTATGCGAAGGTCTGTTGATATTATTTTTTTATCTGTGGGGGTTATTCTTCTAATTAGCAACTTAGTTAAATGTCATTACTTAGAATGTTATTAGTCTGTAAGCCTTCCGACAATAATTAAAATAAAATATTAAATTGATATTTAAACCACAATGTTAAGGATTGTTTACCCACATTTCGCCAATGACGCTCGTCAACATTAAGTTTGCTTAAGATTTCTTAGGGCCATGTTTATGCTACCGATAGATTAAGATTTGCTGAAAACGAATGGCCTCACTGAGACTACATGACATGGAAGTTGAAAGTCTTCTCTAAAATAGTTTTTTAACTCACATGCTAAACTCCCCGCGATTAGAATAGAATATAATAGTTCTTTATTTGCACAGAAAGTAGGTACCTACAAGTTACATATTAAAATGATCCCTATACTAACTACCTTAACTAAATGCTATAATAATAGAGACTCACTTTTATAATATTATTTACACATTCAATCAAATCAATACAAGTTTACCATGTCAAGATGAAATTCAGTACTTAAATAATTTGAAATAGAACTGTACAATACATAATTTCAAGTTTAATAAAATGGCGAATGGCGAATAATATGAGTCAGCCCCTCGTGAATGATTGTCGCTTTTATTCAGTAAGTAGTTACGTATGAGAAAATAATAACAAACATTAATGAATAGTAACACAGCAATTGTTCATATTTCTCAGCCCTATTGTTAAGTTTGTGCTTGCAATGCTGTTACGTATTAAAATAGCTTCTCGAAGTAAACAGCATAAAGTATACGAATCGATTTCTTGAATAGTTTCGATAAATGAATTCAAATTCAAAATGTTTATTGCTCAACACAGTACCTACAAAATCATACATTTCTAGATGTCAAGTGAATGCCTTCGACTGTGTTGTACCAATTCAGGCATGCAAAATTAAGGCTCCCGCAACAGGCGCGACGCGACTTTAATTTAGAAAAATGTAAGAAAACTTCACGGTACGATTACTGCTGTCGCGCCAGTATGCACGAGCCTTTATCATTAAAATTGTACCATGTCATAAATTCCAAATAAATAAACAATTTAATTAATATCTAATAAAATGTCATAAATTACAATTAGTACTTTAAACAATGTCATAGAATCATAATTATTACCTTATCTATTATATTATCTATGAAGAGATAATAACAAGATAATATTTCGAATGAAAACTTTTTAGACCTCATTAAATTTTGATTCGACGGAACCCTTGTTTCTGAATTCAGTGCAGTCTGCTCTCTTTTTTTTCTGCGCTCGATTTTTATAACAATTAAAAGATAAAGATAGCGCATAACATACATAATTATCTACAATATTAATAAAAAAACATAGCTAAAAAAATAGTAAAAAAGGTTAAACCCCAGTAGGTTTAACTCTTTACCGCTAAAATTTTTCTACAGCGCCATCTGTACGCGACTCATAAGAACTTCTGAAGGGCGGGCAGAAGCAGGATAGCGCTGAAAACCCGCCATGCCCCCAAAGCTTCAACGTTAGTTTATTTCAATGAGGAAAAGCTTTTGGATGACGTCACTGGATGGCGCTACTCATTTAACCAACTTCCATCTTTGATTTTATTAAAGAGTGTCCGCAGAGTTTCTCGCCCGTTCTTCTCCAAAGGAACCTGCTACGCTTTAGAATGGGCAACTAACTTCATCTTTCTTGACCTCTTTGACAATTCAAAAATGTTTGAAATA
Source organism: Eupsilia transversa (assembly GCA_914767815.1). Taxonomy (NCBI): domain Eukaryota; kingdom Metazoa; phylum Arthropoda; class Insecta; order Lepidoptera; family Noctuidae; genus Eupsilia; species Eupsilia transversa. The sequence goes on from OU611889.1 coordinate 4,070,653, forward strand.
AATGAGATTGAGTTTGAATAAAAGATAACATCCTTTATTTATTTATATGCCTATTTGTTACTGAAGTGCAACTTAATTAACAGAGCTTGCAAAACAAACTCATTCTTTTTTGTCCACGCATATTTTTTGTTGAAAGCTTGGCCTAACCTCATTTTCCTTGGCGGTCTTCTTGAATACTGAGTGCGTTGTCAATCCTGAAGCTATTCTTCATTCATTTTATCGATGTTGCCAACATACATACACATAACATCACGCCTGTATTCCCTGAAGGGTTAGGCAGAGGTGCACCCATACAACATTTCGCCAAAACTTGCCAATGTGTAGTGATAATATTCATTATTATTGGGGCAGGTCTGCAATTTTCGTAGTCAGATCATACCAGATATACTAGCATACCTACTGACCCATCTCGAGGGATCAGCCCATGTATTACTTTAAAAATAAAATGAATTCTGTACCAAGAGCGTCAGCCCAAAAATGTTTGAAGCACCCAAAATGAATCTACTAAGTATTATAAGTTCTTGTCATAGCGTTAACTATGTTCCATTTTCTATTTTAACTTAAACAGCGTTCCCATGTTGTTGGCGTTTAATGAGAACTGCGGTCAGTTGCCATCTAGCGTGCCTAAACTAAAAGTAGTGCCGCGATACGACCGCAAATTATAAAACTTGTTTTAAGCGCAGTTTCGACAATCCTCTGCGGTTCAGTGTCAATTGGAAAGTGACCATTGTCGACTACAAGGCTGCATTGAATTTTAATTAAAGAGGCGCCACTTGCAGGTATTGACTTCAAGTTCACTTCGGAGTCGAAGATTGTAGTACATGTTATTTTTTGGAACGAAGTTCCGTATCGCACGTTATACTCCGTTGGCGAGAGTCAGACCGAAAAAAGTGTAACATTTTGACCGTCACGACACTTTTTTTACCCGACTACGGCAACGCAGTTCCAACCGGGTGTCCCACGAACCTCTTTTTTTTGTTACGTGCAGTTTTCTGAAGCATAGCTTCATAATGTTGATGCATTTGTTTACGACTTCACGAGTTAAGGCTCTTTGGAAAACTTTTTGGAAATTGTTCTACCAGAATCGCGTAGTGCCTGTCTGCGGGAGTCTTTAGTGCAAAGAAATACCTAATTAATTAATAATTCATAGCAGGTAATAAAACGCACTAAGTATCTCTAGCGCATAACGTGAAGCCAAACAGAATTCTGCATCAAAATTCGCAATTTCACATTTGCTTAGTAAACAGTTTTAGAGAACACTTCATATAGTATATGTATAGGTAAGTACTAATATTCATTTTCCTTTGCCCGGCCCCAGCTTATATTAAATACGTCGTTCAACACTTAATCACGTCATGATTATTCAAAACTTGGCCCACGCTTAAAGCAATAAGGCGATTAATTTACATAATGTATTAAAGTATTTTTTTTTGCACTAAGGTTATCTACTCTGTTTACTTAACTATATTTTTGTCTATCACCAATGTGCATAAATAACGTCATAAAATAAATCGGAATCACGTAGGCAAATGCCATCAAAACTATGGCTCACCACGTCCTCAGATTTTCGGAATTTAGTTCTGGGATATGGTAAACTTGCACTAAGGTGCAGCGCAGACGACACACTTTTTGTTCAATCGAGTCTGTAGTGCTGCATATAATAAGTACAGTTTTGCCTTCGTTACTATTTTTAATATATGTACAGATAAAAGAAGTGTATGAGTCGAAAAATATCTATCTACTTACATTAGAACCTAAGCAATTTATATGCAGCACTACAGACTCGATCGCACAAAAAGTGTGTCGTCTGCGCTGCACCTAATTGGTAATTCTTTGTTCATTAAATTAATTAAAAAAATATGCAAGATAATTTCTTCGTATTAAAATGAGGAATTTAATTCTATGGGTTAAAGTTGCAATAATCTAATTATTTCTTTGGAGTAAGTAACAATGTTTAATATTATGAGGCAATTTATTCATATTAAAATGCACTGTCGCAGCAAAACAAGATTCATGGTAACTTTTGTTGCATTACCTAAGAGGGAACTAAAGTAAATCTTTATTATGAATATTAAAATAAACATCTAAGTCATGTCAGCTATTTAAAATGTGACAGCAACTTCCAAGAACTAAGTTACGAGTATGACTATTATCCTAACTTGAAAAAGTCAACGAGTCGGCGTTGTTTTTTTGTTTACTGCAGAAAAGAGAAATTAACCTTCCTACCTTATTAAGGCTCCCGCCGAATACCGACACCGGTAGACCAATTTCCGTGAAGTTTTCATAGATTTTGATCCACCAGATGACCAGAGTTGCGTCGCGGCTGTCTACGGGGGCCTTTACATAAATATGTTGAACTTTAGCTATAAAAAGGTTATTTTAGAACCAATGTATACCTGAATTTTGTATCAACGTAACCTAGCAGGAACAATAATACAGTAATAATAACAGGAAAATGTCATGCATATTATGTCTGTAAAATATTGTGAACATTTTCCCACTAAGTAATTTAACTTTTCACTCCCCATAATAGCTAGGCTCCCCATATGTAGTGAATGAATTCCTATGTATGAAAGACTTAAGAAGATTAATTTCTGACTTTTATTACTGCTCGTAATATCCGGTTGCTCTCGATAGCAAATACATCTCTTCAAATATACCTAATAAAATATTCCATCTGCTCGTCACTAAATAATAATCTTTAACAGCCTTAGCAATAACCCAAGTGTATTAAAAGGGAGAAATCCGTAGCCATACTAATATGATAAAATGTGAAGTATGTTTGATGACATTCGGTAACGTTTATGAAGATAGTTTGAACCATGGCGAAGGACGAAAGCATGTTTAAAAAACCTGCCAAGTTCCGTACCACGAAGGGTTCCGTACCACCGTACAATATTTAATAAAAAACACAGAAAAATAGCACGTTTCTCCCTTTAATTTATTTGTATTATTTGTTGTTATTGCGGAAATAGAAATACACAATCTGTGAAAATTTCAATTGTCGACCTATTACGGTTCATGATGCAGCACGCTGACAGACATACGGACAGCGGAATCTGCCAAAAATACAATCTATTTAAGTATTTACTAACTTTTTGACAAGTTTGACAGATTGCGACTAATTGAATTTGATCGTTTTTTAAGTACAAGAATTGGTCTTCAGAGCTAAAAGGTGCGTGGTGGGTAAGATGGTGCTCTGAAGATGCGCATATAGGTATAAAACTTAACTTCGTTGAACCCTTTTCCAACAAACCTAGATCAAACGATTATATTGGTCGATTGATTTGGTGGAAAGGTAGCCTAAAGAGGCTGGAATGGGGTGTTGAAAGTTAGTACATTAGATATGGGAAAATCAGAAATCCTCGCGGACATTCTTAAATACATGAAGAAGATAAATTGGCAAGTAGTTTCTAAACCTGCAGACCAGGGTTACGTCCACTCAAGAACAATAAAATGTTATTGAAGTTATTTCCTGTTGTTTCCGCCGATATGATACAATGTGGAACACAGGTGACAGAGTTGATCGATCGCTATAAACCATCAAGTCGTAACTCGTAACGTAAATCGATTCGATTAACAACCAACACGTCAGTGCTGGACTTTACAAAAACAATGAATTAATATGAAAGTGTGTGGTGAGGTTATGAGCAAACTATCTTGTCACTTCTTCCCAGCTATACACTATAGGAAGTGGTGACGGGCAGGGGCCTAAGTCTACTAATTTATAAACGTCACAATGGCGTCGTAAGTCATAATGGTTAGTTTTTGACAGTTTTTGTATGGCAAATCTGTCAAAAACTAACCATTATGACACCATTGTGACGTTTATAAATTAGTAGACTTAGGCCCCAGGAGTTTTGAAGGCTGCGGCTTTTATTACTATTGACGTTCAAAAAGTGCTAATTCTACGCCTAATATGAGAATAAGATTTTTGACCGTACTACGTATCTTCTACTTTAGGTCTTCGGGTAAGATGTCACACATGTTTCTATTTTTTTTTTATTCTGTGACATGTCGGGAGATAAATGAGATGTCTCCTCGCACGGTAGTCTGGTTCGCGCCATATTTCATGCAAGGTGACCCTTCCAGCTCACGGCGTCGGCTAATAAGACCGCACAATTTTTTTTATTATCTGCACGAAACTAATGATTTGGTTTTCCCAAGTTCTGCGGCACCCTCTGGATGTTATGACCGCAGCGCAAAACCCACCCTAAGGTGGATACTCGGAAACGTAGGTATGTCCGAGAATCCACCCCAAGCCTATAAATTCCGTTTATCCAACTAGGCCTTGGGTGGATTATCGGACATACGTTTCCGAGTCCACCTTAGGGTGAAAAATCCACCTGATGGTGAATTTTTTGGGGTGGATAAACGGTATAAACTATCGTAGCTTATAACTAACTGCTAGTAAACGTCAGAATCAAAAGTTTTGCTAGAGCAAAACTTCATAGCATATCTATATGCAAACATTTCATAGAGCAAAATTATATCCAATTACCTATCAATTAATTATCATGAAGGCACTCCTAACGTGATTGCTAAGGGAAATTAGTACGACGTACATTTATTAGGCTGGCGTCGAGTCGGCAGCAATCAGGCCCGGGAACTGCGAACGACGGTTAAAACTTTTAATGGCTAATTAACTGGATAACTAACCAGCTATCAGCGCTTTACGTACCAAGTGTGACATCCCATTTCCCATTTTTAACGATATTTTACTGCGTAATGATAAACTGCGCGAAGCTTGGAAAATTTATCTTTTCGGGTTGAAGTAGGGTTCCCAGATCAAAATATCAAAAATCCGGAGAAAATTCCTGACATTCCATGAAATTTCCGGACAATCTTGTTATTTTTTTATTAAAATCGTTACGCATCGTGCAAGTAAATAAACTAACCAAATCGATTGCCAAATCGTTCGAATTTTGACACGCGCGCGGTGAAATGGTAAAAAATATGACTTGCGAAGTGTTCTACAAAACTATTATTAAAGATTCAGAAATTTTGAACAATATTTCTGGGAGCATTAAATATCAGAAGTAATGTAGTAGATTTAGAATAAAAATAATTTTGATTTTCTTTGATTTAGAATAAAATTATTTGGTTTTTTCATTTTTTATTTCACTCTTCACTTATTTGTAGAAATTCCGGACGGTTTAAGATTCCCCCCGCATTCCGGACAAAGACCTATATTTCCGGACTTGTCCGGAAAATTCCGGACGTATGGCAACCCTAGGTTGAAGACGCTATATTTAATAAAGTTCTGTTTACTAAACATAGCCTGTGTGTGTCGAAAATTTAACTGGAAATTCGTTTGTTTTACTAGAATTTACTACCACTATCAGGTAATTAAATTACACTAATTACTTACCATGTACCTACATATCTACACTACACATTATGTAACAATTACAATATTGTATAATACGGCCGATGTTCAGACCTGCCAAGTTATGGCAGGTCTGAACATAGGCTCTGCGACCTTTCGAGCATGTTATCTCATTCACACTCGCCTAATGTCAATGTTCCAACGCAGCCTTCTGCGTGAAGTTCGGAACTGCCAAGTTATATCGGCCGTATTGTACCTATCAGCTCGTGAATGCATGCAAAACCTAGTAACAATCAAATTAACTACTTACTTAAGAGCCCCATACTACCTCGGATCAAATTCACTTTTCATCTCGCCCGCACCATACTGCTCGCGGACTGAATGAGAGACGGAGTGGGGTGCTGGCGGTTCCAAGACGCCAATAGTTTAGGTAATTTCTTTTTAGGACGAAAATAATGGTAATTAAAATTAAAAAAACACGCTGCTTATAGCTAGTTCAGTTAGTATGCAAAGTTTCATGATCTAATTAGAAGTATTTTTGAATAACAGCGATTTATTGTTCGGTTTCGAGGTAACTTTGATTTTTTTTTCTATCGAAATGGAATTTTTATGGAATCCTGTTTTCGTCAAATACAGCACTTATCATTAATTCTCAACTTTAACATAATACATATTTATTAGGAGGATCATGCTAAGCAATAAGGTATTATAATCTAAATAGTAGGACCGACTTCAAGTTAGTGTCAATTTTCCTCATTCAAGTTATGAATAACTCATAAATTAAAATGAAGACAGTCCTAAACATTCATTATAACATCCCACCGGTTCGTTCTTAAAAAAAAGAACAAGTAAAAGAACATCATAATGAAAGCAGACTATTATCTGTTCAAAAACCCTAAATGAAGCGTTCTCAAACAGCGGGAATATTTGCTTAATTTACAATTTACTTCGGTTTGGCTTGTCAGCGAGTGCCGCACTTGAATTGAATATATTCTTTTTTTTTTCGAAACTCATGGCAATGGTCCTTCAGCGTTCTGCCGCTTGATTTGCGAATGGGCTGTGAAGAGCCCACGGCCGGATGCCCCTAGCCTCTCTATAGCTATTTATTCATACAACCTTCCACATTTATTTTCTATTGGCATTTGAGCTGTTTAGACGAGAGTTAAATGCAAAGAATATTAAATGGCCACAGAACAGCATAAGTACTCCTTTCTCCATTTCCAATATTCATAGAAAAAGTCTTCTGCAAAACAGATACTTACTTCAGTTTTGCACTCACAAGAGCCGAGTTTCAAGTCATAAGTTCACAACCTCGCTCAATGAATTGCTTATCAGATTAAACTTACAAGTTCAGTTGCATCTTCCATCGTATCGAATTCGACGGCGGGACTGATACTTTTTAGAGTCGGATACTTTTAAAAGAAAGATAGCGTTGCCATGGTAACTTTGTAATATGATGTAGATAAGTATTCGAGACACGGGATGTACTTTTAAAACACACTGTAGTTACTTAGCGCTGAAATCTCACATATCTGAGAGTCACATCACGCACGAAATTAGTTAGGATCACGATACGAGTACCAATAACAAAATATTATTATACTGTACAAGTACAACCTACAAATATATTTCAGCGTCTTTTAATTAAGAATTCCCAATCCTTTAAGTAATATTTTATCTGTAACAGCATAACGTAGGCCTGGGTTTCTTCATTGGCTTAAATAGGCCATCATGAGGAGTAGTAACTTCCTGTGGCTATACCCAGTATTCCCTGTTAGTGCACATTTGTGAGTAAACAAACCAATAAAACTCGTTGTTTGCTGTAGATAATTGTACTACCTACTCAACTACAGTTCCTGCCTGACCGATGCTGGGCGTTGGCACTTCCTAATACGTAGCGCTCCAAACAAATATAATAATGAGGCGTTGCGTGTAAAATGATCTCACAACTCGGACGAGGCTACAACAAAGAGTGGATACCTACAGTATTTGAAGGTGCAAAAATTTGGGCTCTGGCGTAGGCCAGCTATTTTCAACCTGTTATATCTCTCGTTTATCGTGCAATCTTCAACCAATTTGTAGTCTTTGCTGTTTTATTACCTAACAAGCTATAAAGTTAACTAAAAGGCAATCTAAACCATTATCGTACGGTATTATGTAGGTATGTTGTAAAACACGGCGCCAAAAAATGGACTTCGTTCAAAGGCGTTTTTTTGTGTGAACTTGCTGAAGTAACGCAGTAACCTTATGACGAACAAAAACATACGATTTAAACATTAAATTGTTCCCAGAATTGTTATTTGTGCTGCCTTGTAATTAACATCATCATCAGCGTCGTTTTGTCATGCTCTAGAGCAAAGAACAGTTTGCAGTGGAAAATAATGCTCTGCCGGGAAATTGTCTGATTGTGTTTTTATCTGACACAAGACGCGCAAGGTAATGATTAAAACGCAATAAAGTTGGAAAAGTAGTGGGTTTTATTTAGAACTAGCTACCCGCCCCTTCTTCGCACGGCTTTTATGACTTAACATTGAGATTTCTTTATTTTAAGTAAGTTTGTAGTAAAACATAAACTTTCAGGAAGAAAATTCTCTAAATGATAATGAAACCCGCATCCAAATTAGTTGCGTAGTTAAGAATAACAAGCGGTCACACAGACAGACCTGAAAAGCAACTTTAATTTATAATGTGTTGATGATACAGTACAACTTGTAACACGTGCCTGTCTTATACAGGCTGGCCGAAACATTGACGTCCAAAAATACCAATTTAAAAAGACTTTTACAAGCCTTTGTTTTGCAACTCAATCTTGTACTTATAAAAAAATCAATGTAAAAAAAAATGTATAATGTCTCTTTGTTCTGGTTAATCTCCGAAACGTCTGGACTGATTTTGACCTAACTTTCACTGGCAGATAGCTGATGTTATAAAGAGTAAGTTAGGCTTATTTTTACTTTTATTTTAGAAAAAAAGAATAAGGGTCCACACGGAGGAAGCCGCGGGCAGCGACTAATAAAATATGTAAAACGTTGCCTCGGCTATTCTTATCATCAACAATAGTAACTTAATATTCGGAATGCATTCTATCTAAGCAAACTAGCTTTGCATCGTCGCCTCCATTACATAATTAAGAGGTCATTACGAGGATACTCTGAGATGGACTGAGCGTAACAAGTATCTAGGATACGGTTTGTTGAAACAGTAGAGATCAAATTCATCTTACACGTAGGGCGAAATAATCTGCCCGATTGTAGGATCTACAAAAATTATGCAGTTTGCGAGCGCGTTTATGTTGCTGTCATCACAATTGTTTTGGAATGACTTTGCCATTTTTATGCATTCCCATTCCTAGAGCCGTGAGAAGAGTAAACAATAATGAATAATATTGCGTAAAGGCTCCTACAAACAGGCGCGACGACGCGACTTTAATAATACAAAAAGTTCCCTGTAGAATAATTACCGGTGTCGCGTCGCGCGACAAGTCGCGCCAGTATGCACGAGCCACCAAATGACGAACCGCGGTCCGGACATATTATTTGCTGACAACCGTAAAATTTATAACTAAAACATAATTAAAAAAAAAAAAGTTTTAGCCTGCCTTCGATATTTTAAATCTTAATGATGGTAGTAATCGTCCACCAAACGCGCCGTGACGGTCATTTTTTTTTTTAAACAGACCCCCATCCCCCATTGGAACTAATTGGTGATCCCTGGCGTAAAACAATAGTTCCCAAAACAAAAACCTTCGATTGTTCCTGTAGTTGAACGCTTGTTACAGTATCAACATGTTACTTACCGACCGAATAATTTCCGTACTCCCTCAGGTATGTACAACTCACATGCGCCATGCATTTTTGAGTAGCACGGAAGTTATTTGGTCGCTTATTGTATTGTGTCTCAAAGAATTCTCAGACACGTTAGGTTCACACAATTAACATGCATTTTTAAATTATCTATTCTGGTATAAAATCTACTACCTAAGTGGCGATGATATGTTAAAAATACATAATATATTCTTGAGATTGTGTTGACTTCTTTTAAGTTATGCTGAACTGGCCAGCTTCCACTACCAAAAAACATTCTACGTAAATATAATTTTATATGTAAGTAAAATTAAATGTAGTTTAACATAAAAACAGCACGTGTATGGAATGAAAAGTGGTACGTATGTTCCGAGCGAAAGCCTGTAAATAAGGATGCTTAAAACACACAATGCCATGCCCGAGGGCAGGCTCTGGGCATACTACGGACATTACCCGCAGGAAGATCTAGTTAGTTTGCTTTTCAGATTCGGGCATAATGTTGCACCAACGGACTTCCCATGTTTTATCGATGAATCTCGATATTTTCATCATCCCTTTAGCAATTTCTGAAGGAATATAAAAAAATTGTATCATTTACTGTCCCCGCGCCAGTGAAGCTAACGGAAATAATAGCCTTTATGTATAATGAACAATGAATTTTCAATCTCGCTATTGTTTGCTGTTTTCTATGATGTACCTTCTCAAGAATTAATAGGATATAATAAAACTGTACAGGTTTTTAATAGTTTTCACGTCCTATTATTTCTGAAAACTGTATTCTTGTGCAGTGTTGTGATCAACGAGATTATTCTAGACTTTTAATCACGTATCGATCGGATTCAAGCAAACCTCGTTTATCATGACCACCATCGTTAGCAGTCATTCGTACACTGCTGAACTCATAAACTACGCCAGTTGCATTCAAAATTCTCGCGCTATAATTTTCTTTTATTTATCTGCCTGTATTTTTTAAGTGAAGACTTCTTTAGGCGCCGAACTGAACCGTCACGCTCGGGTAGGTGACGCTGAATCAGGTATACTCGGCTCCAGGTCTGTGACGCTGAATCGCGTATACTCGGGTCCAGTCTTTATTTTTTTAAATATAAGTAAAGCAAGTTTTGTAAATTTGGAAATACGTAAGTCCGATATTGTATGCACTAGTCTTGGTTCAGAGACGCTTATTGGCAATTTTCTATACCGATGCACCGGAGATACCGGACAACGGACATCGGATCGAAAATTGGGAACAGCTTTTATATTGTGTAAACAAAAACTTTATTACGATATTTTGGGAATGATGCAGATTTTTGTATAAAAAATACTATGGGTCAGAGTCGTCCCACAGTGGGGGCCAGATGATAGGTGTTGAGGAAATGCTGGCGTGATGACTAAAATGCGTTTATGGGAGATTGGCCGGAGAAGCTAACACACAGGGAAGACTGGAATTCTGTGGGGGGAGACCTTTGCCCAGCAGAGGGAAAATACAGGTGAAAAATAAAATGGTTTAGCTAGACCTTTTCCCAGCTGTGAGACAGTACAGGCTAGCTATAATTAATAATAATAATAGTCTGATGTAATAATGTGTTGTAATGTCTGGCTCTAGACTAGGAGCCGATGAAAGTTATGATGTAACCATCTATTATTATTTTCTGACGCTGAGATAATATAAGCGTAATGCAGTCAGGTATTTGTTTTGTTCGATGAAAGTATGTTTAGGTAGCTATTTATCGTTTGTGTGATATGATAGAGAACAAGAAAAACAATGGAAAAAAAACCGTTCAAGTGCGTGTAGCAGCATAATGAAGGGCTCTGTAATCGGGGTGAATATTTACGCAAGCATAGTATTTCTTTTATCGGCCAAAAAAATAAGTATCTATTTGAAAGGAAGAAAGAATAACGAGTACTAGGACACAGCGCGTGGAACACAAAAAAAAAACTAAATAATAACGTGCCGTGGAACCCAATATTTTCCGTTTTTTTTCTCTTAAGTTTTCTTCAGCGTTGGTAATACCTACAGCTAATAAGTAGGTAGTTTTAATTGTTCCATGTCTGATAAGGTTATCGGTTAACGCTTCATAAATCCGAAAGCAAATGTAGTAAAAGTTTGTTAATAGCTGCTTAATCATCCGTGAAATTGGTCATTTACTATGGGATAATCGATCACACATAAAGGCTCCCGCAGACAGGCGCGACATCAGTAGAACAATAACCGTGAAATTTTCATAGAAATTGTTCCACCAGAGTCGCGTTGCGCCTGTTTGCGGGAGCCTTAATAATATTATGTGAATTTCTTCAACTAGGTACAGTCAGCCTCTAAAACAGTTATACATCAATAATAAGTCATTCAATTGTCTATCCACTATCACAATATATAGGTTGTCTCAAATGTAGTGGTCCAAAGGCGAATGGAGTAAACTGAAATAGGTGGCCACCTCCGCTTTACCCCATTTGCCTTTGGACCACTACGTTTGAGACACCTTGTATATTATATACTAGCTGCCCGCCCCGGCTTCGCATGTGTAGCTCTAAATACTTATTTACGGCGTACCTACCTACCTACATACATACCTACGTACCTACCTAACTACCTACGTACATACCTACCTACCTTCATATCTCCCTACCTACCAACCTTCCTACATACCTACCTACCTAGTTACATACCTACCCACCTATTCTTCGTACCCTAACACTTTGGGTACTTAATTGTAGCTACACATTACTTAATACATTAATGGAACACAGATTCTAAACAATCAATTGAACTCTTGTCGATATCGTATAAGTACCTACATCGTTTTAAGGCCGACTTTCCCAACAAGACAGTATTCCCTCCGTATAGATTCAATCAGGTGAATCCTGATATCATTTAATTGAGTTTACGTTTACTTGATAAACTAGTAAATTGCTTACATCCTCATAGTTTCCGGTCGACGGAATCGCTTCCAGGGGAGGTCGCGAAATTGAGGAAACCTTGCAGCATGTATTTATTTGTTTATTTATAATACACTTAACTTATTTTACAATTTGGTTTTAGCCACACAACTATCAGGGTTTATGTGTGTGCTGGCGAGCCGTTCATATTTTTTTACAAAAATTTGTTACTACAATGATACATCTAATACTTTTTTAGTGATGATAATGATTTTTAGGTCAAATGCATAATATGAAAGTATATATACAGTACCTATTTATACAAAAAAAAACATAAAAAAAAAAAAGTCTGTTTGTTCCGGCTCTCCGAAACAGCTGGACCGATTTTGACGGGACATTCACTTGCAGAAAGCTGATGTTATAAAGAGTAGTTTTATTTTAGAAAAGATTTAGGGCCCACGCGGGTGAAGCCGCGGGCAGCAGCATGTTTATGTTTTCCTTCTACTACAAACACGATATTTTTTAATAAACATGCTATGTTTCCTCAATTACCGGCATTATTATACAGCAGGCATTATTATTCGTTTGCAGGCGGGGCTGCAATACCAAAATTCTATACAAACGAAAGTTACACCATATTAATTTTAGGTAATTGGTTTGTCTTGCCTGCAATACCAAAATTCTATAGATTATGTTGCCTGTTGTTCACTTTTCAGATAAATGTGTTTTTCTCAAACATGCTTGGAAATTCGACCATTATTTTGACAACCTTCTTCGAGATAAATCGAAATTGCTGCAAATGACGATGCGGCCAGCAAAGTTAGGTACTATGAAAATCCATATCTGTCCTGTGTACCGGCCAAATAAATTACTATGAAAACTCATATATCTGTCGTGTTATTTAAAAATGGATCGAACTTTTTAAGGCTCGTTCACACCGGCGCGACTTGTCGCGCGACGCGACTTTAACAATACAATTTCTAATAAAACTTCACGATTGAACAATTGCCGGTGTCGCGTCGCGCGACAAGTCGCGCCGGTGTGAACGAGCCTTTACTTCAGACAACCAAGAAGAAACAAATGAACACATTGCATTGGCGCGTGAAAAATTATCGTTGTCCGTCATTGATTCTGGAATTTATAATTAATTTACTTTGTTTGAATTTCCGCGCATTATTTGAGAAAAGCACTGTTCAAGGCTTGGCCGCAACCAGGCATTGATGGCCTCAAGTATGTATTTTCACGATGGTCCATCAATGTTTGATTTGCTGGCCTGGACAGAAATGTAGTATTTATTGTATTCCGGTGTGTACGGGCCGTAAAGCCGTTTAGGCTACAGAGCGTGCCAAAGAAATGTACACATCCTTAGTCCTTACCCACATACATACTTAAATTAATACCCTCGAAATCATTACCCTACTTGTGGGGCAGACAGGTGATAGCCTTCCACTACAAACACGGTTAGGTGAATATTAACTACGTGTTATCAAATTACTGCATTATAGAACACTTTAAATTATGTATGTTTCGATAAGACTAGTTTACCCGTTTCTTTTAAGGGTTCAGTACCCAAAGACCGGCCAACGGGACCCTATTATTAAAGCTCCGTCCGTCTGTCTTTCTGTCTGTCACAAGGCTCTGTCTTTTGAACCTTAATAGGTAGACACTAGAAATTGTAGTGTTAAAGTTACAAATTAAAGGGTCGCCATATAAGAAACGTGTTTTTTCGGCGTTTTTTGCTCTAGTGTTAAATATTGTACGGTGGTACGGAACCCTTCGTATGAGAGTCCAACTCGAACTGGGCCGCTTTTTTTAAAATAAGTAATTACCTAGGTACTAATCCTACTACACAGTTAAGTCTCGCGAAGTCGCGACTTCGCCGTGTGAAGAGTTGCATTAGGTAATAGTTGGAAAACCTAAAATAAAATAAGTGAGTACTAAAAACCATTAACATAACAATAATGGTATACTTCTCCTGTTGCCAAATGGGACAAGATGCGGTAAATGTTTTACATTATGTATCCTTGATAGCAGACATAGATAACATACATTCCACGTGCAGAATATTTAGACAATTCATATCAGTACAAACAGTCAGTCAAACTTGACTGATTAGCTAACACAAATACCATTGGTGTGCTGTCCATAGTTTGTTCTTTGGTTTGGCATGTAATTTTAAATCAGACTAGCTTCTGCCCGCGAATTCGTCTGCGTGAAATTTCTTGTTTGAACATAAAATACAATGATCCTCGACAACAATACTTTAGCTTCCCATATGTGAAAGAATTTAGTGAATTGAATCAGTATTTCCGAAGATTACCCCGTGGGTACATATAACTCACAAATTTTAGCTCTTTATACTAATAGGTATTAGTTATATTAATAATAGATTGTAATGATGAAACATTTTCTCAACACGTAATCGTTTTCGTTATTTACTAGCATGGCAACGTTGCAAAATATTCACACACAGACGGCATATTATCTTAGGGTCTCAAAATATTGTTTATATTCTCAAATCAACCCTCTCAGTCGACCTTTTCTTAGAAATCTTGGTCCATCAACTTGCTAACCGGTTTATACTAGCTCGTACCGGTTATTTGCCTTTAAAGCTTTGATGCCAAACGAATTCTTGAAGCAACTTCCTCAAGCTTCGGGGAGGTGGATGTTTCCGCGTTGTACCGAGCAGCGCGCGTCTAAAGATATTTATTATCTATACTTATAATAAATCTGTAGAAGTGAAAATTCTGTACATTGAAAATATCAAAAAAAAAAATGGCAGGGGGTGTTACTAGACCGACACCGAACCCAAAAATTTGATTAAAATTTTTTTTGTCTGTCTGTTTGTTTGTTCAGGCATCACGCAAAAACTACCGGTTCGATTACGATGAAACTTGGTATAATTATTCTTTAATATCCTGGGCACCACGCTGGGTACTTTTTATCCCGGAAAAGTATCCTATCCTACTATCGATATCTATACCTATTAATAAAAAGACAAGTCCTGACTGACTGACTCATCAACGCCCAGCTCAAACCCTTGGACCTAGGAAGCTGAAATTTTGCACAGAGGTTCCCTTTATAATGTAGGCAAGGAATGAGGAAGCATTTTTCGAAATTCAACCCCGAAGGGGGTCAAATAGGGGATGAAAGTTTGTATGAAAAATCTTATTCCTTGAGGTAATAAACATGAAACTCCGCACGAATAATTATCAAAATAAATGAAAAAGTTTGTAATTTGTTGTTTTTCTAAATTACCCCCTAAAGGGGGGTTGGGGGGTGTCAAAGTTTGTATGGAAGAATTTTAACGCGCTGTCCGATTAACTCGAAATTCAATATTTATACTTAAAACCCATGGGGATGTATGGGGTAATTTCCGACACTCACGCGGGCGAAGCCGCGGGCAGCAGCTAGTCCATAATAAAATAATAATATTATAAAGAGGTAAAATTTGTTTGATTGTTTATTTGTTTGTAAGTTTGTATGTAGGGGGTAGGTAATCTCCGGAAATAACAGGATATACCATTCTTGAGGTAGGTTATATTATAGGCTATGTAACATCACGCTACGACCCTTAGGAGCCGAGCAAAAAGAAAAAAGTCTGAAAGAACGCTAAGGGAAAACGAAACAAAAAGCGCATGCAAGCGCAAAGACATAATATTATGTGCCCAACATACTTAGCGCTATTGTTAGATATCATTTTTATTTCAAAAAAGTTGTAACCGTTGTTTATTTTTAGTAATTTATCAAGATTCTGTGTTCTAAAATTACCTCTAAATGGTTTTGACCCAAAATAGCTCGAGGAGTCGTAATCATTTTTGTTCTTCGCATTGTTATTCACCCAAAGTCTTCTTTTGTGTACATTGACAGGAATATAAATGGATGCAATTTTTTTTGCGAAAAATCTAATTTACACTTAAATATATACTTATATAATAAAATAGCATCGAATACTTTGGAAAAAAAAAATGCTACGAGGTGTGGGAACAAGTCTGATGGCGAAAATGTATGTTTCGGATTGGCGCAAAAAAGGCTGAATGGATTTGGATGAACTTAGGCACACATATCGTTTTTAACCAGGATAACACATACAGTACTTTTAATCCCAGTAGTACGTTTCCATGTGATATTTTCCGACAGCAAAAAGCTAGTAATGCAATAAAGTATCAAAAGAATTACTTGAATAATGTCTCGGAGACGTGTCATTCCATAGCGTATCAAAATACTCGGTTACGTTTTGCATTCACTGAGTTTACGCGAACTTTTCGCTTGTTATTTCATAGAAATGTCACAGACAACGTATCATACAGTATACATAAGTATACGGCTGTTCTTCTCAGTTCTCAACGAATGTTTAAGGCCACACATAACTTTTAAATTCGGTTGAAACAAGCGATATTTATTATTAAAACTCGAAGGTCCCAAGTTATATATCTCTTTGACTATGAATAGCATACAATTTGAATGATGCAGTCTACTTTATGATCGTGAATTGAGGGGCGAGATGCAATTTACAAAGAATACTCTTATTGTATCGTTTTTATTACTTTTCTTTGTTAAATTCTATTCATCTGCAGGTAGCAGTAAACTTTGTTGCTTTTAAATTGTAGATAGATTTGTAATTGCTACAGGAATGTTTTCTTTTATTTCAGGTATATCTTTGAGATGAACATCGAAAGGCAATTTCTGTTACAAAATTTAAGATAGTAAGTACAAGACACTGTATAATTTATAATTACCATTCAATTATGGGCACAACTTGTATTACTAGGAATGACAAAAGGTCAGACAATTTACCACAGTTGACAGCTGTGCTTGACAGCCTTAGTAAAAAGAAACGTGTGCGATCGGGGACACCCATCAGGAACGAAGTTCCTTTTCACGTATGATTTAACAGGAAAAAAATGTTGCTGCCGCGATCTTGGATTTATACTTTACTTTAAATTTTACTTATTTGAAAACTATTAAAACGATACCAATGACGAAAATTTTCGCAGACGCCATCTTGGACTTACATATTACCGTCACTATCGGCTTAAGCACCCTCGAAAATCATGAAATCGATAGTCGATACCCATGACGAAAATTTTCGCAGCCGCCATCTTGGACTTACATTTTGACCTCACTATTAGTCACTATAAGCATTGCCGGCATGCGCCGCCGAAAACTATGAAAACGCCGAAACTATGACAAAAAAATTGAAAATTTTTATAGTCTCCATTTTGGATGTTCATTTTGACCAAATTCACACTTTCTCTCTCGTTATCGAATTAAAAGACAGTCGCAAATATGAACGCTTTTTCTTAAAAAACTTCGTTCTGAAAACCTGATGGAACATGCAGATGTAGGTAGTATTATATGTATGTTTTGTACCTCGCTCAGATGCAAATTAACATCACCCTTAGCTGCTAGCAGTTGTAAGTTTGAAGTCCACTTCAAGCTCAGCCCAACGAAAGGCCCAAAACTGCGCTACTTTTTAAACAGCTTAATTTACATATTTTTTACATAAAAACTTGAAACTTTGTTCCGTATTCCTTTTGCAAAGAATAGTCTGTCCATTAAAATGACTCGTATATATAAGGCTCAACTGTAGACAGCATGGATCGTGTTCATTTTTTTATAGGGACATCAGTTCTTTTGTAAAATAAGTCCTTTCAGTGAATATAACATACCTAGTCTGTCTCTGTATTTAAACAGCTGCAGGCCGGTCGGCTATTTAACTAAGAAATAATTATGCTGTGGTAATTTATTGCCTTAGTGTAATTAGCATAGAAGGTATGTCTTTGTACGCAAAGTCATTTTGTCTAGTAAAAATACAATTTATGAGAACCCTTAATTACCTGCATACAAAATCAACTATATGCATAAAAACTGAGGTAGCAAACACAAGGCTTCTTCAAAATGAAGGCCGAAAGCCGAAAATGTTCCTAAAATCGATCACTAGGCGATGAATATTCATAAAAGTCGTTTGTAACCCATCGTTATCCTTCACTGTGGCTAATTAGAACCGGCAGAAAGTACTCGCCACTAGACATGCTCAAAATGCTAACTACTCTTTATGTCCGAGATACTTGAGCTTTGTATTTTCTCGCAGGAGATGGGTGCTTTTGTTTTGCATCATTTTATAGACTGGAAGAATTAGAATTTATTATTATATATTAAGAATTTATATAAAAATGCCCTTTAACAAGGTATATTATGCAGGTAAAATATGATGCATTATAGTTTACTAATTGTCAAGCCATTATACGGCGTCCTTGTCGTTTCTTAACTTCGGAAATTGTTATGGATATCTTCGAGATTTTTTTTTATAAAGTTACGTCCAAACCCAAGAATAAACCGCTAATATTAAAAAAATACTTTAAATAAGATCATGAAACTTTGCATAATAACTGAAATATAAAGCAGATACTATGTTTTGTATACCTAGGTATTATTTTAATTGCCATTTTTTTCACCGTAAAAAGAAATTACCTAAACTATCGGCGCCTTGGAGCCGCCAGCACCCCACTCAGTCTCGCTCTAATTCAGTCCGTGAGCGGGATACAAAGTGAATTTGAGCTGAGGTACTATGGGCTCTTAAACGGTGATACTGAGCAAGTCGATCGAAGCTACGATACCGAATGATACCAGAACGGCCATAAGTGTCGTCGTGCTGTGTCGTCAAATTCAACAAAAAATAATATAAAAGATATTACCATCAGGTAACCCTTGAATATTTCGCAAAGTTTGGCGATTCTTGAGCATATTGCGCCAGTCCGAGTGGAATGCAGTGTAGCCAACCATTCAATCGATACTCTGATATAATCGAGAACCTCTTAAATATGTATCGAGTCAGGTGTTGGCAAAGATGTGAATTTCAACAAGTCTGAATAATTTTTACTAGTATTTTTCTTAAAAATTCGACATGTTCGTCGCCAGTTTGTAAAATGTTAATAGTCATGGTTCGCTATACAGTTGCTGTGTCTAGTAGGTACTAGTAACGCCAGCAAATCAAACTACCCGAAACTGTCGAACTTTCCCAATCAACCTTGAACCTAAGGCTTTAGCGATAAAGTTTAAAATCTACTAAAGAAATTTGACAGAGGCCTTCCACAAATATTTCAAAACCAAAATTAGCCAAACCGGTCCAGCCGTTCTCGAGTTTTAGCGAGACTAACGAACAGCAATCCATTTTTATATATTATGTAGAATAATTCCAAATTAGCTTGACACACTGGCGCGATATCGCGGCCGCGAAAAGGATAGCGCTGCCTGTCGCGCCCTCGATATCGCGCCAGTGTGTACGAGCCTTAAATTATGAATGCAATAGAGTTATTTTTCTATCACCCTTACGACTTAAGGTCGCCTGTTATATGTTACCATTACCGTAGTTCTAAAAGATAGCTGAATGTGTACGATAAAATGCTGATAACTGTAAACTTGTGCAAATGTCAGCAATACCAGCTCCCTGTTAGCGTGTGCAGCTACTATTTACCTCACACACACTAAACAATCAAGAAAATACGGTTAATGTGACACTTGGATGCTATTTCAGCGGCAGCTATGACAACAGTTGTAACGTTTCATGTACGTTCATATTTATGATAAAAAAATAAACAAGAAAAAGAAAAGAAATATAAAAACAAGAGACATTTAAATATGAATAAGCTAATATTTTCTGAAAGTTTACTCAGGTGAATATAAAAGTGACGTTTCATAAGTGACTAACAAACAACACAGTGGATGCAAAAAACATGGATGATTGTATGTTCCATTAAAAGGGTAGTTGAAGAGGTTTGATTACGAAGTTACGAACGAACTCGCGGGCAGCAGCTAGTTAAAATCTCTAAATGATATTCACAGTTATACAGGGCCGCGAGCATGGCAATTGACTGCGAAAATTTGGCAACATGTTCAGCATTAGATAATCGGAGGCAATCATACAATACCACCACCACCAGGCGATAACAAACACGTCTTTCACGTATTGGCTTCAAATTTACGGTCGAGTTATTTAATACAGACGTTTTACCTGAAATAAAACGAAAATTAAATTACTTACCTAAATTTGAAGCCTCAGAACTTAAATTCTGCCTGGTCTACAACCACTTCAATGAGGCAGGTCCAAAAGCAAACCGACGTTTGCAACTCCTAGTGGTGGTGGGAAGAGAGACAGAAGGCGATAGTACCCGACAAGGATAGAACGGATATGAGAAAGGGACAGAACGATGGCCTCTCTCTCATGTATTATTAGGCTTCAAATTTAGGTAAGTAATTTAATTTACGTTTTATTTCAGGTAAAACGTTTGTATTATAACCAAATGACCACATTCACGGGCTACACTGATAATAGCTTGTAACTCAATATGTGGACGGAAGCCGCATGTTAAATAGTATTTAATTTAATACTTAAATATGTATTAAATTATGATGATTATGACATAATACTATCCCGGTCCAATATTTCAGTTATTAAGTCGAGTAACCGCAATTGAAAATGTAATGTATGTTATTTATGATATTTTAATACATGTGTCAACATTAATGTAAACATGTGGTACCGCTAGCTATTTACAGTGATGACATATTTATAAATATAATTATTTAAATAAAATATGTTACTAACATTATCTAAAATGATTTCCAACCGAACATCCTTGGGATAAACCGTGGGATAAGCGACGGAAATACGCAAAAAATACAGCAAAACAGTAGGTAGAGACCTTATTAAAATGCATACTAAGATCCTTACTGGTCACTCACTGGTCACCGTCGAAAAGAAGAGCTGTGAAAATCGAATCGCACACAAACTTGCGTAACTTGTACCTTCCTGTTCACACGTTTTTTAAGCCTTTTGCTACATCAGCTAAACGTAACGAATGTCCCATGCCTTCGTAAACCATGTTGTGTGTATTGAGCCGGTTGCCTCTCCCGCCATGATACCGTTCCGAGCGGATCAGCCCTCCTGTGTCCGGTATTGTGTAGCTCCTAACAGCATTGCAAACTCCAATGCCGGCTCCATTCGGATTAGTATCCATGTATTGCCCAATGGGAATGCGCCGTCTATTTTCTTTTCTTTCGAGTTTTGATGTGAAGCCATTTTGGTGTTACTAAAACTGTTAGTTATTTGACGGATTGGTACACTGTACGCTAGAAATAGACTTTTATTTTGTACTTTCTTTATGTTCGTGGTTTGGTTGCTTATTTATTTACCGAGGTTTCGAAAATCAACCAACTGAAACTTTTAGTGAGTCGCAAGTACAAAAAGACTGAAAAATATATATGCTTTCAAAACCCAATATCCTGAAAAGCATAGACCATCCCACATGTTATAAGCGCTGCAAAGAAAGTGTCAAGGGGCTCTTTAGAGTAATAATAACAACTATAGAGCGCTCAGAAGTCAAGCATGGTCTATGGAAAGGACTGATTTGAGAAGCTTACAAACTGGGAATATGGATATGGTTAGAATACTTAAAAGCTTTAGCATAATCTGTCAACTCTTCCAAATATGACACATGCATTAACAAATTTTGGAAACGGCTCTGAATAAAAGGCAGGCAAGTTATCCGCGAGTCTTCTGGACACGGATATTCTCTTTTGTCACCTTTTAGATATAAATGTAGTTTTAAAAGTGAAGACGCTCTACTATACTTGTCTCATACGCCAAGTGTCGAATGCCTCCCATTGTTGGCGCGTGCTTGACGCTGGAGTGGATCGAGAGGGATAGAGGTCTGCTACTCACCGGCACCGACCTACCTTCAGATGCCTACATAGATCAGAAAAAACTGAGTGTTTAGCTTTTTTTTGCAATGTTATTGAGGATGAGCTAGTATCTATCTAATGTTTAATAAAGTTCTTTTTTAAATTCTTCTTTTCGCGTCGATTCGTACCCTTCTTTGTTCTAGAATACCCGCGAAATTTCGCGTTTTTTATGCATGTGCACCTCTTTAGGTCATAAGGGGGAGGCGTGAAAATTGATTCGCTGTTACAATGTGTAATAGATAATAGATTGCTTGAGCCCAGTAGATGGCCACGATGATTGCGACATCAGTGGCATTCTTTAGATCATCCGAGGTCCAGGTGAACGCTCACTTTGGACACTCCAGCAAGTGGGGCATTGTCTGATCAATTGAAACGATGCGATAAAAAGCTTGTTCTTTTCTCTTCAAGAGATCAAATGATTTCTTCTTCCAGATGTTTATCTAACAGCAAGATCAATCTATTAATTCATTTTAATTGATATTCTAGACTTAAAGAAACAATTTGTAAGAGCAGTTTTCACCCATTAGTAATAGCGTAACCGACAACAGCTGATTTGTATTCATGGTTCATTCCTAAAGTGGTCCATTCTACGGGATTGGAACGTGCGTAGCACACTTTCTGACTAGTTACATTTCCAGTCTTTAATTCTAGTATAACAGCGTCCTTGGAAAGAGACAGACTATCGAATGCTTAAATTCTTCATGCATGTTTAAGTAAAGTAAAGTTTATTTATTTATTTTCTCTCACAATGGCTTTGTTCTATCAGTTACTTAACAGTTTTGGAATATAAAAATACACATGTGAGCTGGTGCCTGAAGTAGGTTTTAGAAAAAACCTGTATTGTACAGGTCACACAAACAGGCAAGTAACATGTATTTCTTATAAAAAATTAAAACAGTTATAAACGTTTGTGCTTTTATTCCCCGAAGGGTTAGGCAGAGGTGTGGTACACCCACATTTCGCCAGCTATGTTTAAGTCCCATGTAATAAGAGGCGAGCCTATTGCCATCATCCGGGCACGAATCCAGACTTCGAGCTGCTACGCAGAAATTCCAGATTGAAAACCCAATAAATCTTTGCCTGACCCGGGAATCGAACCCAGAACCTATATGCTCAGTAGTAGACCACTAGACCAACGAGGTATTCTTTTCTTGTCGTCGGTTTTTAGGCTTTAATATTTTACTAATGCCGTAAAATTTACTGTTTAACAATAAAACAATAAAAATGCCACAGATGAAGCCACTTGCCAGTAAAGATCAGTCAGTGATGCCTTTATCAGGATAATTATGATGAACCCTTAAGGATCCCGCAGACAGGCGCGACTCAGGTGGAACAATTTCTATGAAAACTTCACGGAAATTGTTGTACCGGTGTCGCGACACACCTGTCTGCGGGAGCCTTTAAAGTTCCTATAATTCAAGGAAAATCACTTCTTCAGTAGGTATATAAAACTAGTATAGTGTAAGTACTCAATTATTGAAAGCAAGATACATTATTTCAATTATTTGATAACGTTCTAATCGGAACACGTGTATACGGTTGTTGTTGAAAAATATTTCCAAGCATCGACGATTTTATTAAGAAATTCGAAGGATATGAACGAATACATCGAATATTTTCCAACCCGTCAATACTCTATTCAGAATTTACATGAAAGCATTGAAAATTGAAATAGCGGTTTTAAAATATTCAATTTACAAATTGCTATACGTTTTCATAAAAACATTTTTTTTAAAGTTTTTTAACTATGAGCACGTGAAAAGTTACGACATGCCACATGTGTGACAATTAAAATTGTTATCGATACTAATAATTGAAATATCGCCACTGCCTGTCTGGACTGTCTCGTTGGTCTAGCATGAGGTCCTGGGTCCGATTCCCAGGTCGAGCAAAATGTTATTGGGTTTTTCTATCAGGAATTTCTCAGTAGCAGCCCGGAGTTTGGATTTGTGCCGATTTGATGGCAATAGGCTCGCCCCCTATTACATGGGATTTAAAACATAACTGGCGAAATCGGGGTGTACCTACTATAGTACACCTCGGCCTAACCCTTAGGAGATTACTGGCGTGATGTTATGTTATGTACTTGGAATATAATATACCCTTATATGGTTCCATTATTTTCACATTACAGTAATTGGTGTAAAGGCTCCCGCAGACAGGCGCGACGCGACTGGTGGAACAATTTCTGTGAAAACTTCACGGAAATTGTTCTATCGGTGTCGTGTCGCGCTTGTTTGCAGGAGCCTTAAAAGTGGTGGATAACCGCAAAATTTATTTGCACAAACTGTATATTGATGACTTAAAACGTTAACATGTTCACACGTACGCATTTTATTTACACTTACACCCAGTTTTTACCCGACTACGGCGAAGCAAAAAGGAGGGTTATGATTTTGACCGGTATGTATGTATGTATGTATGTATGTATGTATGTTCATTTGTTCCCTCATAACTTCTAATCTACTCAACATATTTTGACAAATGGGGTATCGTTGGAAGCGTCTCGGTTGTCCGATGGTTATAGGCTATGTGACGTCACATTAAATTGAATATGGCGCCCTCTAGAGGACAAAAAGTCATGAACTAAAAAAAAAAGATTTTTTTATGGTGCCATGTTGGGTATCAAATGAAAGGGCTTAATTAGCACATTTCAAATATATATATATTATTACCCCAAAATAATTTAAATAAAAATAAAAGTATAAAAACTAAAACCCAACTACTGCAAAAAAGTCAACTAAAAAGGTATAAACAAGTCATCTCAGACAGACAAATTAAAAATCCGGAGTCACACGTAATCTATTCGATTTATCCCCTAACAAGTGTGACTCCGGATTTTTAATTTGTCTGTCTGAGATGACTTGTTTATACCTTTTTAGTTGACTTTTTTGCGGTAGTTGGGTTTTCGTTTTTATACTTTTATATGCAAAAATGTTGAAGACAACAAAAAAAATTTTTACAAAAAAATTATCAAGTGAAATATTTTGTACAAGCCACATACAGGTGTCTTAAAAACTATTTTTTTTTCTAACATGAAAGAACTTTACAGTGTTTATTTTCTTTTCACTAGAACCGTGTAAAAATACAAATAATAATTTTAAAAAACTGGGTGCATCGTGTGGCGAGAGTGGTGAACAAACGCTAACCGCATCGCAGCACAAGGCAGCGCATTAGTAAATTAAACGAAGCTCACTCAATATTGTGCGAGCATCGAAGCGTGCTCGTCTAAACAATCATATACAAATCGTAGCGCAGTTTCATTATATAGCCGCGTCTGTAATCCCTGAAGGATGGACAGACTTAGGTATACATTCACCTAGCATAAGCATAATCAGCCTATAGTTCTCACTGCTGGGACAGGACAGGCTTTCTCTCTCTGAGGGCGCCCTAACCCACCACGCGGGCTCGCGGGTGCCGGGTGGTGGATGTCACATGTCTTCAAATTTTTGGTTTGACTTCACCATTATAAGAGCAGTGTTGATGAAATAATTTACACAAGGTAATTTGCCTGTCTGCGTTCGTTTCTACGACTTACAAATCGTAAGTCGCTGCCGTTACCATTAGGCCACCACTGCTCTCCGCTCGTATACAAATAGCAGTGTAGGTTCATTAGGGACTACTCACACTTATTTAGCTCTATTCAGCGTTTGCCCATAGAAAACAACGATTTTGTATGAGACGCGTACGCGTCCTTTCAGCTGCGGATAGCTGACAGGACGCGTACGTAAAATCGTTGTTTTCTATAGAGAATAGAGCTGAATAAGTGTGAGTAGTCCCTTAAACAGTCGTATCTATAAACTCTGAAGGAATAGGCTGGCAGTAACTTACCACATTTACCTACACAGTTCGAAAATGATATTGTTTTGCAGTCTTCTCTACAAGCACTGTGGAAATCAGTCTGAGTATGTATATTTTATCTACATGTGAAAAATGAAAAGATTCAAGAAGTATTCAAGAAAAGCATTGCTGTTGTAATGTAAAAACATTATGTACCTACCTAGTCCTACATAGTTTAGTAAATCTCTATTCCCGTACCTGCTTATTGAAGCTGAATGTTAATATATGGTATACCATCAGTACATAATTAATATATTATTATCTACATAGTTAGATTCTCTAGCATAATCAGCTTAATTGGCAAACCATGCGTGAGCAGCCAAATACCGCGGAATAAACCCTCGTGCAAACTGGCGCGACGAGGCTCTAACAATACAACATCTAAGAAAACTACACTACAGAACAATTTATTATCGGTGTCGCGTCGCACCAGTCTGCAAAAGGCTTAACTCTGTATTATAACCCGATTTTTATAACAGTGTGCCTGTCAGCGTAAATATATTACAATGTATGTGGTTTAATTAATAACAATAACAACTTAACGAATAATATGACAGAACTGTGGAGACGACACAAGTTGTGAAGACCGTAATCAGAGGCGTCGGTCGGGGCTCTGAAGAGGTAACCGTGCGGGTGAATTCAATACTAACAACCTACGACTTTCACAGCTCCAAGCGCACGGTTATAAAAATCGAGATATACTTAAGTACTGGCCATGCAAATTATTATCTTTATTTTAATTTAATGTCTACCTCATTAATTACTAAACTTATCAATAACGTGACCATAGGACCCTGCTTTGAGCGGACAGTCGCTCGTTTAAGCTAATGTTTCCCGCTGTCCCCAAGATACGTAAAATGTCCCACTTTGACAGACTGGCGCACCGGTAATTGTTCTACCGTGAAGTTTTCTTAGAAATTGTATTGTTACAGTCGCGTCGCACCGTCCGTCGCGTCGCCCCAATCTGCTCAAGGCTTTACTGAAAATCTCAACAATACCAATTTTCGTAAAATAATTGAGTACATACCTGACAGTTACGCTCACAGACCGAAACCGGTATGATCAATACGGGAATTTTTCGGTTAAAACATTTATATTTTTTACAGACATTTTTAAAGGTTACCTTAAATTGAATACAACCAGTATTAATACCAGTTACCGAGATAAAATTTGCCTCTATCTTCCACGTGTTGGTGGCATTAGTCAAAGGGCGCGCGCGCATCGCTTTTGTGTGTAAACTGGTAACCTAAAAGTGGTAACACATTTCTTTTTCTTGTGTGGATAATTCTGCATTGAAAATATAATTGTTTGTTATTCCGCTTTTTTAATTTTCTGATAAGAAAAAGAAGTTGATTATTTCTCATTTATTTATTCAATGTAGGTAACAAGCGTTTTCCAGAAATAACATGATTGTAATAATTAATTATCGAGTGAAAAAGACTAGAAACATAAATTGCACTTGAAATAAAATTGAACTTGAAATAAAATTGAACACTATTACTTACATACATATATGTCAAACTGCCATATTAATGCAACGATTTTTGAAAAAAAAACAGGGATGGAGGGAAGGATGTGTAAATAATAAAATTGACAGTTCGGGTTAAACAGCGTGTTTTTTTTTATATCTTATAACTCTAGGGTTATATTCTATAAGTAAAAATAATACAAAAAGTCCTAGAATATGTGGTCCAAAAACGCATAGTTTCGAAGATAACATAACACTATACTCTCGATGTGTGTATCTAAGTTTCATTGATAAGTACGAGTAAATCATTTTCATTTAAACCCATCATTCATATTTAAAGGTAAGAAAATGCGACGTTGTCATATTTTACGTAGGTAAGGGTGTTTTACATTAATAATCGTCACTTTGTCGTATTATTTTGTATGAAAAAAAAAAAATGAAAGTTGAAAAGTTGATTCTTTGATATGGTCTCATTCATACCCAAGAGTTATGGGATACCAAAAAAGCACCTTGTATAAGATATAGGTAAGTAATATAATCCTTAACACATATCATCACGCCTGAATATCCTGAAGGGTTAGGCAGAGGTGCACCTATAGTACACCCACATTTCGCCAGGTATGTTTAAGTCCCATGTAATAGCAGGCGAGCCTATTGTCATTAACTGGGCACAAACAAGTAATACAGAATTTTCTTATTAAATAGGTTACTCTAACTAATTTTATGGTTGGGTTACTTCAACTACAAAATTCGTGTTCTTACTTTTAAAGTTATTTTATTCTTTACATTTACGTGCTGTATAAAATATTCCTAATTTACGTAATACATAGAAGTTCTAAAGCATATAATGAGAAGAAAATTATGAAGAGGGAATACAATAATAATTTAACGTATAGAATAATGCCGTTATTGATGTTATATGATCGTAAATTAATAAGAAAAACGTACAAGGTGGAGGCGACAATATGAAAATAAATTAAACTGCGTGTATCTAATGACGTTCCCAGTCTGCATACGAAAGTTCAATCAAATATATCCAATAGTTTAGTCACTATCACTAGTCGAAATTGACAAAACCTATAGTCGGCGCATCACTACTATTAAGTTTGTTAGAAAAAAAAACTTTTTTAATTTCGATTTTAGGATGTATTTGATTGTTCCCAAATACTCTTATGCACGTGCTTTCATTTAATGTCGTATCTTCTCCACATTGTATATTTACACCACTATGTATAATGTCCTGTATACTTATATTGGTCTATATTTAGGGCTCTTTCTAGTTAGAGAGATCCCCTGAGCCTGAGCCCCTGAGCTACAGTGAATTAAGTATTATAAAATAGCGTTAAAAGCGATACATTACGATCATGGTATTATTGTTTTATTGACTAACCTATATAACATACAATCTAAAATCATACAAGTACCTAAGCCATAGATTTCTATCTAATAATGCAAATATGTATAATTGTAACAACAATACATAAGAATACTAATTGTAATTATACACTGTGTTTTAGAAAAAAAAATCAAGAGTGGAACTGGGATATTCATTGAAACTAATAACTTTATTTTAAAGGAAAATAGATGTATCTTTTTATATAATAAACAAAATATATAAATATTATTGTGCTAGTCCAAAAGCCGTACCTTTTATTTAGTTATTTGTTCGGCCGTAAGCGCCGAAAAAAAAAACAATGTATACTTAACGGTCGATCCTTAAAACGGCCGACTCATCTCGATTTAATACTCGACAAGCAATAAACGACTATCCAATAATTTTATTATTTACTATTTATTCTGTATACATGCTTATCCTATTCATAAGACCCCGTCTGAACATGACACATACTGGTACGATAAGGCTTACATTTAGACCGTGTTCTTACAGTAGACATAACTTTAAAAGTGCAAGAAATATTTAACTACAGTCCAATCGCGAAAAATATCCTTTTCTTAAACATGCTTGGAAATTATTTTGACAACCTTCTTCCAGATAAATCGAAATTGCTGTACTGGTTGAATCCATGCGAGTCGGCAATGTTTGTATGAAAATCCATATCTGTCCTGTTTAGCGGACGAATAAATTACTATGAAAACTCATACATCCGTCGTGTAATTTAAAAATGGAGCGAATTTCTTGGTCACATGGCAACCAAGGATGTAACTTATCAAAGATTTTATTTAAATTTCGATTTGGCCAGAAAATAGAGCTGTTTAAAGTCAAATAAAGCTTGTATACTATAATATTGGCGCGTGAAAATTTTTATTTGTTCGTCATTCATTCTGTACTTAGTTTGAATTTCCGCGCATTATTTGAGAAAAGTACTATACAAGCCCTAGCCGCAATCAGGCATTTATGGATTCACGTATGAGTGCCTCGGCTTTTCACCTTCGTCCATCAATGTCCCTTTTGCAAGCCAAGCGAATCAGTTTTCATCGTGACTGTATCGAGCATCCATGCCGATCGGCCTTTTAACTACAGCATGTGTTTCTTTTTGCAACTCATGATTACAAATATAATTTTCTATATTTTCCTTAGTAATTAAAATAATATATAAATTTCATTTTCCTGTTATGAGAGGAAAAGTATAAAAATAAGTAAAGTTAAATTAGCAAAATTGTATTGTTTTTTTTTTCAGTGGAAGTGAGAGTATACTATTAACGAAATAATTGCTGTTCACAATCTAAGCGAATCAATATTTTTAAGTCAGTAATGATGATTCATCTTTGGTCGTAACATTATCATTATTGAAGCTTGAATTTACAACTTCGAGAATATAAAAAGAACTCTACTTTTTAAAACATCTATATATGTTTTATTTAGACTAAGACATTGCTTTTGACAAGTCAAATGGCTTATGTAGGCATAAGCCATTTGACTTGTCAAAAGAAGATTGGTGAAAGCATGCAATAGACTCAATCCTACACTTCTGAATAGCCTTCACGGGCTGACAAAGAAGGATAAGACTGACGCTGAAAAATAGCTTTTTCGTCCTGCGTGACAACGCGATGCGATGTTTTAAAACATAAGGTCAAATCACTGAAAGACAAAAATAATTTTATGTTGCTCGGAGAGAATCGATGTAATCAAATATTTTTCGTATTTAGTTCGCTACGAGTTGTTTTTAGAGTTTTTTTTTTGTATGTAATGTGCGTTTATTTTGTGCAGAATAAACCATTAAAAAAAAAAAAAAAAATCAGATTAATTATAAGAATCATCTGTTGAAAGGGTCGTTATTAATAATTTAGAAACCATATAATATTACAATGGTGGTCTTCATTGTCTTCAAAATAAGTACGTGATATAATTAATATGTGACAGATACCTATGTTTCATTGATATAACGGAATTTTTCGCTTCGCATCCGTTGTTCACGTAGGACGATGAATCAAGCACCAACGAAGCTGTGAGAACATTCTTAGAAATAAGACCGTCAGATCTCTTCCATTGTACTACAGCGCTAGCTAGAAACTAGCTAGATTCTAATGCCATTTTATGATAAGATATTAAGTGAAAAATTCCGCGGGTAATACAATTCTGATAAGTTTTTATTATCCGTATGTTTTGATAAACCGAAGCTCAACATATAATATATAGTTCACATGTTGTCGTGTTATTCGATTTCATATCCTTGAAAGCAGCGTTAGGCGTTGTAAAAGTCTCACTACATTATTATAATGGATTGTTCAGGACATTAAAAGCTTCACTAATAACAAATAGAGCTCGATCAAACAGAACATAATCAAATATTACGATAACCATCGAAAACTAATTTTCAATTCAAAATTATTTAGGTTAATTGCTATCACACGGTTGGATACCAACTGACGCTTCTGGATTAAACATTTTAATCTTTAATCAATAAGTTTATACAATACAAATAACACAAGCGTGCATTGGTGCGAATCGATGTAAATGTAACATAATTCAGTAACCTAAATTTCGAAACCCTCGTTGGGGCCGAGGGTGAAGTCTCCCATATACGTCATCGGCCGCATATCAGAGCTTACCGTACGTGGCGTGCTTGCTATAAGAATGTTCTGATACGGTCTCTGAAATGCTCACTGCAGCTTCAAAAATACTATGTGAAGTTAACGCTGATGCCAGGTGACAACGATGGTGTTATTTTCTTTCTTTCTTTTCTTCTTTCTTTCTTTCAAATAGGAGACTTCAGCCTGAATAAACTCCTAAGGAGTAATATTTTCGATGGGATGATAAAATAACAAACGAGAGACCTTAGCCGCGCACGGTCTGCAAGATCCTCAAGGCTTAAATTGGTGCTTCTTAAAGGCCATATAAGTTTGTGCTCCCGGTACTGCCTCAAGGCATTATAACTTGGTGTCTCGGAGGAGGACGGCTGCCTCGTATGAAGGCAGGCCACCGTTGCAGCGCGGGTCGCTGTAGCATCGGGCACAAGGCTCCGACACCACATCCTGGAAAAATTACATGATTTATTCAATTTACAATGACATAGTTTCTGTCTCATAATGTTATTTGGTTTTGCAGGGTAAGAACAACTCATGGTGAGGGATGAGGGACATGTTAGATAGAAAAGTTTTGCGTAAGAGGATGGATGGCTATGTAGGTATACACTAGAGGAACACCAAAAACACCATTTATTGATTGTGTTTAGGTACCTAATGTGACATGGCTGCGACAGAAGTGCATAGTACGATATTTGTCGAATTGCCTGACCAAGATGTCTGGGCTTTAAAAGAGACCCTTGAGTTTGTTTCGCCATTGCTTATAGTCAGTCAGGGGTAGTCAGATAAATAATGAAGTCTGATAAAACAATATTAAACATATAAACTATAATATTTTTTATATGACGTGTAAAAGTGATTCCGACATCCTATATTTACAGAATAAACAATTTCATTTCATTTCATATGATAGCTAATTCCGAGATGTATGGAAGAAAGGCATGCCTCTGGCACCGACTACAAATAAATTGACGTTAAGCCAGTACCTTCGATGAACAGAACAATTAACATTTAACCTAGCAACCGAAATAATAAAGTAATCAAAGTCAAAGCAATTTTATTGAACATACAAAAAATCTATGAAAATGTATAAAAGGCACCCGCTGTATATGCAAATTATAAAACGCATTGTGTTGTGAACTAGTTGTAAAACAAGTAACACAGTGTCCTTGCTCTCGTAAGGCTTCTGTGAGTAATACAATCATTATGATAAACACAAATTATCATATACAATATTATGCATATCGTGACGATGTCCATTATTGTCATGTCCATTCACTACTTGCCAACAATATAGAATGAGCACAACGGTACTTCATTATTATATGATCATCTAAAACTGTACACAGTTTCAATGAAGTCTAATTAATGGTGCCAAAACATCGACTTCTGAACTCGACCGAGCGAATATAGGTCACAGTAACTCAATCCCTTCGTTAGATCGCATATAAAGAACAAGCAATAATATTTTGACAGCAAGAACTAAAAGTTATAGTTTGCAAGGGAACCGGTGTAAGACATCGAGGTCAGAAATTGGGTCACAGTTTGCCGTGAATAAAAACCGACTACAAATGAAAATGCCACATAATAGTCGTATTATAAGTAGGGCCGGCTTTTCCGTGATCAGTACAAATCCGTTTTAGAACGACGTTTGACCTCCAATATCCACTTAAAGTCAGACGTCAGAGTTCTAACACTCCTACAGTAATGTGAAACCCCGATTCGGAACGATTTGTAAATAGAAAAAAATACTAAAAATAAAACATCGATCGGGAACCCACACAAAGTTGCCATTTTCAACTCTATTCGACTGTCTTCATCTATTTCAGGTTGATGGACTGCCATTACCGGGTTTGGCGCGGTTTCTACCATTTTACATGGCTTGATCGAGTGCATTTTATTTGTTCTATTTTCAGTTACACGTCAAATCGGTTTATAACTTTGAGTAGAAAGAAGAGTACAAAAGTTTGACATTTAGGGGTATATTTATAAACGTTTAATACGCACGAAAACACCCGGAGAGATGGGCAAAGATCGTCACTCACTAGACGTCTGCGGGAGCACATCGCCGTCGAGGTAGACCTCGGCTAAGGTGGTGTGACGATCTAATACATGTTTGCGGGGCCAACATGACCAGAAATCGCACAAACCAGAGAGATTTAAAAGAAAAAAGGGAAGGCCTTTGCCCAGCAGTGGGACAAAAAAGGCTACGAAAAAAAGTTTTGTACTGATCATAAAATGTATGGGAGTCGGCTTAACCATCCATTTTGTGACGTTTAAACGTCTCTTAACTTAGGTAAACGTTCACATATAAACCATTATTATACATAGCAAACTAACTCACCTCAAGTGTTTGACAGTCCTTAATAATCGGGGGTCCTTCGACAATGGTCTCGTAGGCTGGTGGTGGTCCTGGCACTTCCTCGAGCTCCTGCAGAAGATAAAATAAAAAGTTTAAAAAAGAAGACTGACTATGAATGCTAGCGGAGACTGAAGCAGTTCTGGTTAAGGTGCCCACGAAATTCAAATTTTCTTACGTTTTTTACAATTTTCAGGCCAGTGTCAGGTTGTATGTTGATTAAAATATGATTCGCGACTGACGAATGACCTTATTGCCTAATAACTAAACCTTAAAAAAAAATACAAATCTCTTCTATTTATAAGATTAGTGTAGATTGCACCGTGGATCTGTTCAATTCAAAGCGTATCATTCCGTCAATTAAATATAGGACGGCTTCCTTTTAATTTTCAAATCAAATCAAAACGCACTTAAAGAAAATACTACGAATATTAGATATTTAGTTTCATAAAACGCAATGAAAATTACGTAAACACAGTCACAAGGAAACCATTTAAATTCTAGTTTACGTTAAGGACAAAAAAATGGGAATTAATTACGTACAAGGTTTGATTGAAGCCCTTAAACAATTATTAGGCTACTTGGACGCCTGTGGGCAACCCAACAAGACGGTAACTTTATAGATATACTATTGCTGAAACATATTTGTTTACATACCGACGCCCGTAGCGTTACCATGGCAACGGGGAAATTATTTTCTAATACCAGATGGTGTTTTGTTTATTTTTGTCCCAACTATTCTGGAGCTTTGACGCTTTAACGATTTCGCGGCCCTCCAAGTTTGTTTTAGCCCTATATGGTTTCTAAATAACGCGCGTCTAGACGAATCCATATGTTGAAAGAAAGATACTTCTCTTATTTTTATGGAGGTAAAACAGTTTTACAGCAGATTATATACGTTACACTTCCGTGTTTGGGTCACAGTAATTAATATGTGTACCCAAATTAATCTATCCAGTAGATTCGGAGCAAATTGCCTGTGACAAACAAACAGACAGACGGACACAGACGAGTGATCAATTATGTATTCCATTTTTTTATTCGGACGTACAGCCACCACAACGCAACCCAAAAAATGGTCTAAATAACCTCCAAATGAAGGTAGAAAATTTCGAAGCAAGTTCAACAGCTTTACTTCTCTTTTTCAGATGTTCAAGCAAATGTGAAGATTGTCACCAGGCCTCATTGACGTTGTATGATATAAATGTAATGGTAAGTGTATTTTAATAAACAAATGTGGCATTCTCCAAATACCTTCTAAAGTATGCTACACGGTAAAATAGCATCATGGAATAAACAATGAATGTTGTACATAGCAATTGCTAACATAAATATCCTGTCATAGCGGTTTAGTAATTATTTCAATTCTAAGGTAAAAACATTAGCATAAATTTTAACATTTTCCCGGACAACGTTGTAATAATCACAATCCGAGGATTTTGAAGGATATTGCTTTTTAGAGCTATGAGGAACAGGGTGTAAAGTTCACTCATCCTATAAAGAAAAGGGAGAAATCTCCGACCAGACGGGTGTTGTGTCTGGCGGGCCCAACGATTGATGTCGGATAGTCATATATAATATGTTTATCGCGCGGTAAACTCTAATGCGCGATGCAGGATTTGTGTGACGTCAGGTCTTTGGTGCGTAGTTCGCATGTGGCGTTGTAAATGCCTCTAGACGGGCAATGACGTCACCTCGCATTATATTGTGGGATATCTCTAAAAGTTCATGCTAAATATAGCGATGCACACTAATAAGTTTACGGTAGAGTAGACATATTGTTCACAAATAGACTTCAACGCTTTTAACTATGTATTTCCAATAAAGGGAACAGAATGATCGACGATGACGCACCATTTAATACAATTGGAATCTGATATAGAGAAGTTATTTGTGTACACATTATTGTTCGGTGAATCGTGAAATATTCCTAATTTTATGGTCCGACGTTTTCGAGTAATGGAGTCTCTGTCTGTGACAGTCATTGATGATATGATTAATTTTGTGAATGTCCTTCATGTGTAGCTAGACATCTGAATATTAATGGAGAAGTTATTAATGATTTGCTACTAATTAAATTATCTTCGCCACTATTAGCTTGTATGCGATGTCACCGAACGTTATTTTCTAAGACAACAGCCGTTGGTATCTGCAGCAGTTCCAACATCTGTTTATAAATGACGTAATATATTATTTTCTGTCGTCAATATCGATAGTTAATTCTGCCAACTGGAGCTGAACTCGAGTCGCATGGCTCGTCGTAATCGAATGCAGTACGGTATTCGTTGGAACTAGCTCAAGACTCTCAACAGCATGTAAGCTGTAGGTTCTAATTATTCCCACTACGTTAGTCTGCAGGATTGGAAAACGAGCTGTATTTGTAGTTAATTGAGCAAATCCCGATTGCTGTCTAATCGTGCTTTGCAACTTGCATTCGATTAAAATCAATAGTTGGTTCATTTGTCTTCATTAGAAAGACGAAGAAGCACAATCATGCCTTAAAATGTTTTAATAGATACAAATGTATTAAAAAACAACATTTCCACAAAGTAGATACGGATTAGCAACTTATAAAAGGGTTGCACAAAGTAAGGCGTCGGGCGTCTCTAACTAAGACGTTTGTATAACCGAATTACTCTGGAAGTATACTGCCTGTCACAACTAAAACCATAGATATAAGAATTATTTATATTTCTATGACTAAAACATGATTAAAAAAAACCATCTAACGACTAGAAAATCAGATACGATCGCTCATTTAGCTAGTCGAGCATGTAAAACCGCGCTCAGTTCGGCTCGCCGGCCCGAAACCAATTATCGCAAATGCGATTTTTATTTCTAGCCAGTCGACGGTGCCCATTAAATCCGGTGAGAACGAATCTTTAGTCCCGTGGGGTCGCTCTTCGATGCTCCAAATTGTGATTGGACAGAACAAAATAAGACATATCGATGTGATGTGATTTCTGGCGGGCGATCAATGGGAGTAATTTATTATTTATTAAGATGTCTGTGGCGAAAAGGCCACAGGTTGTGGCAGGATAGCTTGGCCCGAGCAATGTCAAATTCGCTAAGAGCTTCTTGGGATAGTCTGGTAAATATGTCAGGTACAATTTAGTTCTAGCTCTCCTGGAAACTGAACAGGACAATGTAGTCTGAATTTAAGAAGGATTAAGATTTAAAAAAGACACTGATTTGTGTAGGCGGGAACGGAGATCATGGAAGAGTGGACACAGCAATGGAATCATGATGTGGGTCAATGAATACAACAGTCCTTTTTCGTATTTTACTAAAGGAACTGTACACGCTGACTTCACTTATTTCTATTAAAAACTTGTGCGAAAACAAATTTACAAGTGCATGCCGCACAACTTTTTTCCGGAAAAGTTCGGATAACTTTGTAACATTTCTCCAAGTTGCGGAAAAGAGTTGTTTTTATTTTTCATTAAAGCGGACTGTACGGTATTTATTTGGTCGTTTCATGTTACTGTACGTTATGTTAACATACACCATGAATCGTGATATAAAAAAACATGTACACACATGTAATTAGCTGATTATATCAGTTGTCGATTCTATCTTATTTCCTCGGAAGCATAATAATTGTACCATACACGCAGTAGGTACATAGATTACGTTACTAAAATGTTAACTGAACATTAAAAACTTCTCCACAGCTGGGAACTGGCGTTTAAAACTGTAAATTGTGACTTAAATTCAAGTCAAATGGCAAATAGTAGTAAGTTAAAAGGCTTTCGATGTGCCTATCCGATTGGACCACTGTTTATTTGCACACGCTTAAATGGTTGACAGTTTAACCCTTACTGACTGGAGGGTACAGCTTAGTCATTCCACATAATGGCTGGTCCTAGCACAAAAGATGTGAATTTTTCAGTTTATGCTGAAGTGACACATATTGCCCCTGTATTAAATAAAGTAATCGTTTCTGATTTTGCTTTTGGGATTAAGATTAACTAACATGTATGATCGCGGAAGCCGGAAAACGATAAGGCCGTCCATTGTATATTTTTAGTGTTTGATTTATTTATTGTTCACGTCTTCCCCACTGTTCAACTGGTTGAAGATGAAACATTAAAATATTTATTGGTTTTAAATCATTTTCAAACGATGTAACGTGTATATATTTATAGTCAAAGTTGCTTTCAGAATCTTCTATTATACAATGTAACAGCGAATCAATTTTCACGCCTCCCCCTTAAGACCTAGGCCAAACATTGTTTGATATTCAGAAGCTTATGACCTAAATAGGTGCCATTAAGAATATGGAATAAAAATATTTAAAAAAAACGCGAAATTTCGCAGGTTAAAGCTAGAGGTTCTACAAAATAACAATACAGGCTGTGTTTGTTACTAAGAAGTCATATAAACACGTAATCGACTTAATAAGGAAATACATAGATAACAAAAAATATAGTTAATTTCCAGAAATGATACACGTCGTGTTACCTAAGTATTACCACACCAACGGAATGTTAATTTATCATATTTCTTCGAATAGAGGCTGGTGAAGTTGATTAGTACAATCTTATACTAATAACCGAGTACGGTTCTCACGTTTCCTCGAGGCGGCCGCGGGGCGTGTGCGAGGCGGGCGCGTGGTGTGTGCGGTTGGACTTTACTTTAAATCTTAAGACACATCAATAGACCACAAATTGCATTTATCTAAGACTTATAGTATCTACAACAAAATTAATTGAATGAATGAGTTAGACGCGGGTGCTGACACGCGTGGCGGGCGCGTGGCGTTCGCGTGTCGTCTGTAAAGTTAAAATTCCTGTAACAATTTTTTTTAAATAGAACTGCTTGATTAAAACTACCATCACCGG
The DNA here is from genome assembly GCA_914767815.1 of Eupsilia transversa. Lineage (NCBI taxonomy): Eukaryota > Metazoa > Arthropoda > Insecta > Lepidoptera > Noctuidae > Eupsilia > Eupsilia transversa. The sequence goes on from OU611889.1 coordinate 4,108,898, forward strand.
CACTAAAACTAAGTGATCTTTGTTGAAAGTACTACGCTATATATTATTTACCAATCTACAGGGCTGACTCCCGGTGGACTTTTTCCAATATTTCTAGCAATAAAAATATACCTTATAAGCAATAACGATTTTTCGCATCCCAGATCGAAATGTAAGAAACGTATTCAATGTTCACACCGAATACAGAGAAATAATCCACGAAATGGTAACGCGGTACCTCTCGCCATATTCATTACAATAATATACGCATTACGTGGTGTATCCCGACACTGCGTTGAATATCAAAATCCGGATAGTTGCGTAACAAAAGATCAGATAACGTCACCTGTCTTAGAGAAGGTCGCTCTGACACTTATTCTGTGTATTCCATCTAAAAGCTTATACAATAATGGATCTTTGGAATAGCAACGTTAAAACACGATATATCAATCTTAAAAATGTTTTTTTCAGTAACAGTTTACATTTGCTATAAACCACTATGTATGTTGGATTTTATGTGACGTCATATACCCTATATACCCGCGGAATAATATGATGTTTCCAACGATACCTCACAACAGCCAACAAATGAATATACATACATATAGCCTGTTAAAATCATAACTCTCCTTTGGCTTTTTCCATTTTCGTGTCAAAATAGGCGGAAAAAGCACACAGTATGAACTTTTGAATCTGAAAACATAATCAGATGACATTTGCTTGAAAGATGAAAATTGGTAAAAATAAAAATGAAATTGGAATGTAGCAAATGGAAAGAAATAGGTCTGAGAATAATTGGAGTCCCACAATTTAGTCAAACTAGACGTTGATAAGCTGAAGGTACTTCAATCAGGAGCCTAAGTCTACTAATTTATAAACGTTACAATGGTCTCTCAATGGTGAGTTTTTGGCAGATTTGCCATGCAAAAACTGTCAAAAACTTACCATTGAGAAACCATTGTAACGTTTATAAATTAGTAGACTTAGGCCCCTGGTCTTAATGATGTTCATTGTAATGACTTGTAAGATTCCCTAACCAATAAATTACTATGACAATGACTATGATTACACAATGTTCTTCGATTGTTTAGCGATGAGTATGAATCAGCTGTTTGCTTCCGCACGTGGGAATAGATACGCAAGCGTTTTAATTACCAACTATTATCACTTCTTGCTGATCTCGACGTAATATTAGAGGAGACTTTAGAAGGTTACGAGTTAATAATACCTGCTTTTAAGAGTCACGGATGCATACGTAGGGGCCTACCTATATACTTTATTTACGTGAGAATCTGCAACTACAGAAGATTTATCTGACTAGAAATGGCCGAAATCACATACGATTATACGACCGGCCGAGTTGTAAAAAAAAAACCATCCAAGCAACACAAATTCCGTAAAACTTGTGCAAAGTTCTTTATCAGGCCGAAGACAGAGACAGAAAAGAGAAGGAATAATAACTAAATGTGTAGCCTTGTCACAAATAAAATGCAATTTTTTCACATATTCAATTATAACCACAGGAAAACATCAAGAAACTTTTTACGACCACAGTCAAGAAAATTAATTGTTAGGCAAATAGCCGTGTCATAGCCATTTCATACAACGTACTGTCAAAAATTACAGTTGTGATTTGAATATACGGCCAATTTAAGTTGGTAGTCAGTTTCATTAATAATTAATTTCGCTGACTTTACAAACTGAAACTCAAAGCATTTATTTTAAATAAACCATTTGCAGGCATTTTTGAATTGTCACGGAGTTGGTCAGTCAGAAAATAATATGAAGGTAGTTGTCCATTCCAAAGCGTAGCAGGAAGGGACCGAAAAACCTTTATAACGGTAATGGTATTGAAGAATGTTGGTTACTTCTACGACTAAGGTTACCGCTATCTGGGTAACAAAAAAGAAGAAACATGTTCTTTTAGGTTACCGTTTTATTACCGGTTACACACACAGGCTATGCGCGCCCTTTGACTAAGCCGACGGCACGTGGAAGATAGAGGTAACTTTTTATTTCGGAAACCGGTAATAATACTGGTTGTATTCAATTTAAGGTAACCTTTAAAAATACCTGTAAAAATATAAATGTTGTAACCAAAAAAAAACCCATTGATCATACCGGTTTCTGTCCCTGGTAGCAGGTACCTATGGAGAAGAACAGGCAAGAAACTCCATGAACACTCTTTGAAATTATAACCAAAGCATCACATTGAATAGGATACAGGTAAGTGCAGTCAAAGTTATGGCAGGTGAAGCTAAGTTGCAATCCAATGGGCTAGCCGACGTAAATACTTAAACAGATTAACACTGCCAGAATTGTGAGCGTTTTGACTGAGTTATAGGCTTTGTGGGCAGAACTTGCGCTCCCATCATGCCGGTTCAAGCTGAGAGTTATACAATACCTAAGTTACGGAGTCGGGGCAAATGGACAACAGGCCAGAAATTTCCAGAGGTATTATTTTATTGGATTATAGTTCCCATTTTAATTCAAATACTAGGGATTATTTTTGCACACAGTAGGACATGATAATAATATGCCTCCGCAAAAAGAAAACCACGGTGCAGTGCGAAATTCATCTACAAAACCCTTTCAATTTTATAAATAAAATACTTCGTTCTCATGTTCAAGTATTCCAAGCTTTTTCCGTAAAACCGTTAATAGGAAAATTGTTATGTTCTATCCCCGAACGGCTACTGTCCACCACGACAGCTGAAGACCCGAGAGAGAGAGAGAGAGAGTGGGGGAAGGGGGTTATTTACATAATTGCACTCATGGGCATTCCGGGGTGGCAAGTGGCCGCGAACAACACTGGAAGAAACCAGTATATTGGAATAAGACGTTTTAAAATTCAGTCGTTATGCATAATTTTACCGACTTCATTTTTTTTGCTGTTCTGTACATAATTGTATTTATGAGTATCATTAGGAAGAAAATTTTTATTGTTTAGAAAATTATTTTTTTACGAGTTTGAAAATCGACTTAGCGATCATTACATTAATTACGGTGTTTTATCTTATTTTGTCAGCACATAAAATAGTATTATTAGCTATTGCAAAATATACCGGTAAGTCCATTAACGTCAAACAGATATTTTCTATGCTACGAATGCAATGCGTCCAGACCAGACGACTCAAAGCGTAGGCATTGGGCTACGGGCTACGCCTACGCCGCTACGAGATTGCTACGGGCTACGAACACCCACAAATATTCGAAATTACAGGAAGACTATTCCATTCATGATCTCTCAATAAATATACATATCCAACAATTCTGATTTCATAGGGTGCAGTAATTTATGGTAATTTATTAGCGATAATATAGATCCTTCGTATATAAAGGGGTATTATCACACAAGCCACGTAGACAGAAAATATATCGTTTACGAGATTTAGCCCTTCTGAAAATGTGTTTATTGCGTTCGAATAAACGAATGTGTTATGGAGATTCTATTTACATAGTATTGCATTTAAAATACCTATGAGACAAAACTAACTTATATTATGATATAACATACATCACGCCTGTATTCCCCGAAGGGTTCGGCAGAGGTGTGCCTATAGTACACCCACATTTCGCCAGGTATTATGGTGTTATAGTTAAAAATTTAAAATAGTGTCAATGTCGGAAATCAAAACAAAAGGGGACGGAAATTCAAGGGCCTTTGACCTTAGCCAACGTTTGTATCAAGTGAAGGTCAAGGTTACAAGTTCAAGTTCGAGAAAAGTGAGCAAAACAATATTCTCTATAAATAACTAGCGACCCGACCCTGCTTCGTAAAGCTTTTAAGACTTAACAAAACAACGAGATTTCTTTATTTATGTAAGTTCAAAGTTAAGGTACTAACACACAAACCTTTCACGATAAATTCTCTAATTTATGGTGAAAATTGCATCTAAATCCGTTGCGTAGCTAAGAAAAACAACACTGTCACACAGACGGACACGTAAAGCGACTTGAATTGATAATATACAATGTGGAGACAATAACACAATGCAACAATAAATGAAAACACTGGCAATATTAATCCATAAGAGTATTTGGGAACTATCAAATAAATCGTGACAATAAAATTTAAAATTTTATTTTTCTAACAAACCAAATAGCAGTGATGAGCGGACTATGGGTTTTGCCAATCTTTAACTTTTCGAATGCAGATTGGGAACATCATTAGATATACGCAGTTTAATTTATCGTTGTATTGATAGATAATTATAGAAGTTCTATGGGTACTCCTAATAGTATATCTCGTAGATCTTATCCGTTGAGTAGCCTGTAGGTATTACCTAAACAATAAACAACTTGAGTTCCTATTCAACAACTGCTCAACACTAACTCGTTATAATTTCAAGTTTCTTCAATTCCACTGAACAGACCTTCACATTGTTATTGTAATTTAGTTTAATTTTACATAAAGGAAATACATTATTAGCATTTTCACTACATTAAAATTTATTTTGTAACCTCGAGTACATAACTGCTTGCATAATTCATGTCTTTCTAGGATTAGAAGACTGGTATTAAACCATTTTTACCCGACTACGGCGAAGCAAAAAGGATTGATTATGATATGATTAGGGTTCCGTAGTCAACAAGGAACCCTTATAGTTTCGCCATGTCCGTCTGTTTGTCTGTCCCCGGCTTAGCTCAGAGACTGTTAGTACTAGAAAGCTGTAATTTGGCATGAGTATACAAGTTAATTACGCCGACAAAGTGGTAAAATAACATGACGAAATTTTTTTTTTTATAGTTTACCATTCTACACGTAAAGTCGGGAACTTTTTTTCGTCTATCTCGTGGTGTGGTGTGGGGTCTCTTTGGGTAGGTCGTTCAAAAATATTGTGAGTTTGTTCAAACCATTTTTGGATTGAAGGATCCGCTTGCGAAATATTAAGCTTTAAAGTGTTAATTTTTGTTAGAGTCAAGTGTCCCCTGTCCCCTCCCTGCCAGGTAAATGGTAAGTTCTGGATATGTGGAAAAATTCACAGTAGTACTTATATATGTGTCGTTCATTGTAAAAGTGGTGTAACTCCATATTTTTAAAATACTTAATTTTTTGCTCAATGGTATCACATTTAGTCATATTATTATCTTTCATTCAATTTATACTTCAATTTATTATATCTTTGATTTGTATTAAACAATATAAAACAGTGAGTGAATGCTTATTTCTTTTTTCCTACACTTTAATTCGCAAAAAGCTCGCCATTTCAAAATTCAAGGAGATAATTCACTATTACAATGAATGACACATATAACGAAATTAAAAGGAAAACTATCACAGCCATGCAGGCTCTGAACTTAACGAGTAATAATCGACCAACTTATCTAATCAGAATCAGGCAGAATCTAGTCATTAAGATTTATATAAAGTAGTGCATCACAATGAAAATCGCTGATCCACAATCCTCAATCCAATCTGTTTGTAAATTGTCGAAGCGAATTATTGTAACGATGTGCTTCAATTACGAACTTTCTTCGCGATTGTACCAATCCATTGTACCGGCTCCAAACAACCTGACACAGTTTAAATCAAATACCAGCTTTTATAAACTTCTTGATTATTATTACATCACCGCATTGCCTTAAGTTGGAAGCTGAATATTTCCGGACGTCGAATTGAATATTTTTACTTTGAAACTGTACGTTGCCTTAAGGGGGACGCGCTTATAATCATTACAATCAACAATACAACGCTTACTTTTGTTCTCAACTGTCATAATTTTATGAAATAGTCATTCAATAGGGGGGGAATTTTATTGATGATTATAATTCTCTAAATAAATATTTAAAACGGCCGCGAATCATATTTACATCAACATACAACTTGATACGTACGACCTGCAAATTGCAAATAACGTAAGAAATATGAATTTCGCGGGCAACGCTGACGCTTTCGCCTTAAGAATTCTTGCTCAGCAAGCGAGATTACACATCGCTAAAACAATAAGAAACATCGCTCATTGCTATTCTGTGCCGTCTTCACTGTTCCAATAACTATCGTGTAAGATTTCCCCATCTAGACGATAACTCGCGCCGCAGTCCCGCGAGATGTGATCATCGAGGCAGAATCGCTGATAAAAATCGCATTAGCCTTAATTGGCCCGGCTGCGATTAGTCGGACGCTCGCGTGTAGTTTGGTCAGTTCACGCACTTTACGACCACTCTTTATTGTATCGCAAACACAATAAACGTACATGAACATGAAAATAATCTACTTTTATGCCGAGAAAGATCAACAGATGAGAAATTAAATGACACTCGTAAAGTGGGGTCGATATAAAAAAGGCAATTTGGTTTATTGCGAAATTGTCCAATATTAAATTACTATTTACCTTTTCCTTTTTATGTAGATTATCATTTATCATGTTCAAACTTTGATGATGCGGTAAGCCCAAAAGCCTTTCAAACTGGAAATTCTATTTAACTTATGTTCCGATAATTGCATATATCGTGTCCATCAGGCAAATATAAATAAATGCCGAAAAAAAAAAACACAATTTAGCCTGTCAGTGTTATGCGTCCATCACTGGCTCTCTGGTAGCAGAGCAAATGAGGGCGTTGGAAGTGGCCTCACGCAGTTATCACGTCACCGTGAGTGAGTGCCTCAAAACATGCAAATAGCTGCCTATGCATGAAATCCAGGAAAAGTTCATATTAATCTGGACTGGATCCAGTCCATATTAAATGGACTTTAAAGACACTGCGACCTCTGAGTTTGTGTTGGTGTTTATTCTCAGAGTAGTCGGATAGGAGACACCGATTTCATATAGTTTTTAAAATTGACGTTTAAAGTGTTTGTACTTAGATCTTTTATCATTGATGTGTTCCGATGAAATTAAATTGAAAATTATCACAGTGATGAGTCCAAATTTGCCAAAATGATGACTGCGACAGCAATTAGAAGAGACATCCTAATGATTATGATTAATTGTTAAATTAATGTCATAAAAATAGCTCAGCGTTTGCACTAATAAGTATATCTATATTAGTTTACGTACTCTAAGTAATCACCGAGTACTGCAATCGGGCCTCATCGTACAATAAATCGTCAACTGGAATATATTGTTATTGTCGCTTACGAATTACGGCTCGTTTTCGAAGATACGTCTTCATTGCTCGTTAACTACTGCCCCATGTTGAGTACTTAACTTAATTCTAGTATTGATTAGTAGTACAACTATATTACGTTTGGTAATTTACTTTTGGTTCTCAGTAGTCTGCTGCTGTCTGAAAATTCTAATGGACCTTATAGTATGAGCATGTTGAGATTTTCTAACAAGCCGATATCAAGCTTTAACCGATTTTGAGCGTTTTGCTATTGTTATGAATAAGTCTACTGAAAATTTAACCCCCGTAATGAAAGAAGTACTTAAAAAGTCAAAAAATAAACTCTACTTAGTACCTTCACAACTTCTAAGGATAATGTTAATGATGAATCTATATCACCGTGAAAACAACAAAACAGCACTATTAGTATAAACTTTGCGTGACTCAGTAGTACTCTTTGATAAATATAGTTTAGTTCTTAATCAATACAAGTAGAAGGCCCCTACAGGAGCGGCCACGACGTGACGTGTGGCGGTATGGCACGCTTCCGTACTACGATAGCCATAAGGTTAATAATAAATGAACCTTCAAACTAACTTTTAATATAACATAGTTCGTCTTTTTTGACATTTCTGTTTATAAATGAGGACGGTATTTATTGTTGCTGGCCAACAAAGGCTACAAAAACAACTCCCTTTTAATTTTAGGGTCAATACAGGAGACTTGGTTCAAATTCAAATTCAAAAGTTTTATTCAAACTAGGCTGAGAATCAGCACTTTTCGAACGTCAAAATTACATAAGACAGTCCCCCAAACCGCCCATCCTTCACCACTTCTTAGCGCTTTAGCTGGGAAGAAGAAGTGGCGCAACTACTAAATAACTAGGGGTATTCCAGGATTCAGCTTCTGAACAATTAAGTATTTCAATATGAAATATTCATCATCAACTTATTGCAGTTCTCGATAAAATCAACATGTGTGGCTAAAAGTTTCATAATACATTCAAATAGACTGCATTTATTTTGTTGATAATATATTGCGGGCTGCGGTCCCGTCAGCCATAATTTGACGTTTTAGTAAATGTTTTCAGAGCTACATATATGTTTGTGCAAACGATAGGTACTCACAATTAACAGTGCGTTAGCGACCGGCTAGGGTTCATAAAACGGTTGTCAACTAATTAAAGCGTTGCTAAACGCCTATAAAATCTTTTTATTGCGTCCGAGTGCGTCAACAGCATGTGTGTCTAATTGTAGGTTACTCGCATTGTACATGCATATGAAGTGCGGCCGAGTTTGTAATCAAGGCTGTAGAAGTGATAAGAAACTAAGGCCCGTATTACAGAAACTCACTTAAGACTCAAGCATTACTTAAAACTAGTTTCAACTAATCAAAACGCTTTAAACGAGTTTTAGGTAATGCTTGAGTTTTGAGTGAGGTTCTGTAATACGGGCCTTGGGTTTGCAAAGATTTCTCTGCACACCTAATTTTGACATACATGTTCTTTTTTTTATCCTAAAAAGCTTTTGCCAGTTTATTTCAAGGAAATCGAATAAAACAGTTCTTACAAATCAAGACGCTTTACTCGAAATGTGATAAAAATGTTTATTGGAGCCCTTTTGACATTGCGGCGGGGAACGGAATCGGAAGCGGAACAACAATCCCGTGCCGGAACCGCCGCCGGCTGCCGGAGTGCCGGCTAAACGCATTACGTGCAGCACCGCGTCTTGCCATTCAGTGTAGGCTTGTCTAAGTCCCTCCATTCATGACACGACACGAAACTTGTATTACTTCCCGAACCGTTAACAATGACATGACAATTTAGTTTTCTTAGCATTTTGTTTTGTTCTGTTTCGATTCGAGTAATCTCGAAAGAGTATGATGGCCAAGCTATAGCCAACAGTTAAAGAGTGATGGACTTACGACTGATAGTTCGACTCATAACACTATCATACTTTCTTAATAGCTTAAGGGGCGTCCATTAATTACGTGAGGCGTTGAGGGAGGGGGGAGGGGCTCGAGTTGAATCTCCCCCAATCTCACATGGGGGAGAGGGGGGTCTCGGAAAATATTATGTAATTTTTTTATCCGCAAGAAACGGTGTTAAATTGCGAGAAAACTGGGTAATTACTATTTAAAAAAAATAAGCACAGATTAAGTTATTCATAATTTCATAATAAAAATACGCATTTTGAAAAAACTCGCGTTCATATTAGGGGAGTGAGTCGAGCCAAATCTCACGACGACTCACAAAGGGGGGGGGGGGCAAAAATATCAAAATTCGCCTCATGTAATTAAAGCCTCGTGCTGACTGGCAGGACGCGACTCTAACAATACAATTTGTAAGAAAACCACACGTTTGAACAATAACCGGTGTCGCGTCGCGCGCCCTCTTATGAAGAATACTAGTAACTGTAAAGTGCAAACCACAATGCTAATCATTAAAACAAATGCGTTATCAGAGTAACCGTAGACAACAAAATTAAGGTTATCTTGATTAGTTAACTACGTAATGACTTGGTGACATAACGTTGCGATAACGAATGCGCATGACTCGCATGGCACTTACTTATCGGTGTAAATTCGTCAATGTTTACTACATTTTTTTCAAAGGTTGCATTCTGAATGTTGGCAACGTCGCAAATAGCTGTCGAATATTTTGCTGTTTTAAATAAAAACAGCTATTATTTGACAACTATTTAGCGCAGCATTGACTTACATTGGCGAGTTAATCAAAAGTATAATAGCAATAATATCACTGTTTTTTTTTTTTTTAAATTTTATATTACAGGCAGACACTTCAATTGTATATTGTATTGATTACTTGTTAAGATAACAAAAATAACTTTGACATAGAATTTAGAAGCCTAGTAGTTTTAAGTTTTTTAGTTTTAAATCCTTTGTTTTCCTTTTATCGACTCACGGAGTCATTTTGTTAATTTATACTGCATGATTTTGTTTGTTAAACTCATATTTAAGTGAACTATTGTGTTCTTTATGAGAATAAATTCTTTAAACCGAAACCGAAATTAAATAATGTAACAATATTAATTTTGCAATTCATCAATATTTTAGTGCAATTTAGAGCAACATTTCATAATTTTATTTAGTACCATTGGCGAATTAATCAAAGCACCGAAATAATTGACAAGTATTTGCGACGTTGCCAATGCTCAGAATGAACCCTCTTAACTACTCGCAACAAGTCTTGCAGTATCCGTATTCGATAACGTAAAACTTTTAATAATAAGTAGTACGGTAAAAAAAAATGTTTATGCATGCACGCATGGCTCAGTGGTTAGGAAAGCTTTCAGATGTGAAACGCATTATCCTTCACAATCCAATATTTCCTTGCCTTTTTTTGTAAAATACATGTTTTATTTCATTCAAACTTGAAGCAGATTTTAATTAAACTTGGAATGTGCGAATCCCGTATAATAAATACATATGTATCTTTTAGGTATTTGCAATTTGATAAAAGCTGTTTTAAATAACGTAACCTACGTTACAAGTAGTGAACAATTTATAACAATATACAGTTTATCTTCAACTTGATATTACACACTTAAAATAATGTTCAAACTGCAATAAATATGCAATGAAACTGGAGTGTTAACTTAGCAGTATACTTGTCTCGGCAATATTCTGAGCTGTCACATACTCTTGACGGCAAATTTACTTCAGCGTGAAATGATATTCTTACAGTCACACGGATACGGCAAAATTCTTATATAAATTCTCTTTTTCAGCATTGTAATTATCAAAAGAGTCATAATTAAGAAGGATAATAATTTAAAAAAAATACAAACAGTTATTTTTCACTTTTGTTTTTTTTTGTAAAATGTTTTCTGTTTACATACTAGTATACCTGGGAAATTCCGCGCAATGGCACCTCTTTAGGTCATACTCATGAGCTATCCGAATATCCAAACAATATTTGGCCTAGGTCTTAAGGGGGAGGCGTGAAAATTGATTCAATGTTACAATGTATACTAGATTTTAAGTTGTTTATAAACTCACCAGTGCTTTAGTTCTACAGAAAATTAGGTACAATCTGTTACAAAGATGTTTGCATCCAAACGACGCGTCGGCTATCCAAAGGTACGTATACATTGAGTTGTCAGAATGCATTGTTGTGTTGATCTCGCATACACTCCCGGCATTCGACTGCGAATGTATTGGCTTCAAGGTGCACCTCAATCTATGCCGATCACAAAGGAATTGCGGCAGAGAGCTGCAATAATAGGGGAAGCCTATGTACGAAGACTGAAGTTTGAATGATATTAAAATGTATTTCAAGTGAATTTAAATACGTCAACGTATCAAATAATGCGCGGAAATTCAAAGTAAATGAATTATAAATTCCAGAATCAATGACGGACAACGATAATTTTTCACGCGCCAATGTGTTCATTTGTTTCTTCTTTACTATAAACAGTTATATTTGCAAGCGAAACCGAATTTTAAATAAAATCTTTGATAAGTTACCTCCTTGGTTGTCATGTGTTGAAGTAAAAACTTAGTTCCATTTTTAATAACACGACATATATGAGTTTTCATAGTAATTTATTTGGCCACTACACAGGACAGATATTATGGATTTTCAAAGTAACATTGCCGGCCGCATAGTCATTTGTTTTTGACCACTACAGCAATTTCGATTTATCTCAAAGAAGGTTGTCAAAATAATGCTCGAATTTCCAAACATGTTTGAGAAAAAGTACTATACAAGCCTTGGCCGCAACTAGGCATTGATGGACTCCTGTATGTGTGCTTCGACTACGCCTCGGCCCACATTTTCACGATCGTCCATTTATGCTTGAGTTGCTGGCCGCGACAGTAATGTACTATTCAATACCAATTGAAAATTATTTTATAAAGTACTTAAGAGCCATTCATATTTTCTTCGAAATGGGACACGACTCCGCGAAAGCGATTAATTTATTCAAGCTGTACAATTTCCTTTGCGTCCATCAGTTAATTTAATAAAAAAAGTTTTATTTATGGGATCCCTTTTTTTCGCATAATGTTTTTTTTCCTAATATTCTTTGGCATAACGATTTTGGCATAAGTATTTTTGGTCTAATAATTGTTTGCCATAATTTTTTTTTGGCCTAAATATTTTTTGTCTTAATTATCTTGTTGCATAATTTGTTTTGCCATAATTTTTATTCGCATAATGTTACTAGACGTAATGTTAGTTGGTTTAGGTTAGGTTAGGTTAGAACTGTGACCTCCTACGCACGAGCCGAGCGAGCGAAGCGAGCGGTGCCGCGGCAGCGGCCGGCGAAGTGCCAGAAACTACTAGAATGATGAAAATATATTTATGCTTTAGAATATTATGCTTAATCATTATTATGGTTAGAGAAATTATGCTTAAAAAAATTATGCGTAAGCTGTTATGCGTATTTATATTATGCGGAAATATAATTATGCCAAACAAAATTATGCTAAGTTATATTAGGTCTTAAAATTTTATGCAAATGGATAGGGAACCTTTATTTATTCCTCTGGCTAGATATTGACTTTGCGTAATTCTTCATATACTGACTAATTTACTTCAGCACGTTAAAATGTTAGAACTAGCTGTTTAAAAGAAGTTTGTTTTAACAGTCTTAAGCGGTTTAGAACTTACAAAGTGGAAAGCGGTTGCCTGTAAACCTAGATCATCTAGAATGCTGACGAAAACTCAATAAAAAATCAGTCTGGGTAAACAGTATCGTTATCATCAAATCCGCTAGCGTAGTGTTAATAAAATCTGGATAAAAGCTTGTCCTAAGTGAAATAAATCTAAATATTTTCATCATACGAGAAAACAGGCAATCTTTGCATCTATCATCATTAATACCACCACTGTTACTGACCTGATGCAGCCTGGAGTCTGCGCTGACGGTGTATACCCCACGGCATTCGGTGCTGTCCTCAGGTTTGTCAGTCGTTGGCGACCGTCGCCAGCAAGCCGCACAAACCGCCACCAGAACGCCACATAACGTTACACTGAGGAAGAAGAAAGGTCTGTTAGGACTAGAATATTAGCCTGATTTCCACTAACCTAAAACTTAATGAAATGATAACAAGAAGATAAATATTTAGAACTAGATAATTAGACACTTTCTCTTTAATAGTCTTTTAATATTTTGAATACTTTGTAAATTTCTGCGCCCTAAGGCTTCCGGTACCTGACGCCGAAGCCGCACCGGCGCCGGACCGCATGGAACTGTGATAGTTGCTTTACTATTTAACTCGGCATCAATGCCAGTGTCACGCGGTTCCGATGCACCACATGTTTGATATTCATTCGTACATAAACTTGCGTTCCGGCGCCGGTGCCACTCCGGCGTTATGTACAGGAAGCCTTAAAGGGTTAATGTCAGGACTCAGAACCTGGATCCCTTGAATGTAACATATACATACAACATGAGTGCAATAAAATATTTGAGTTTGAATTTGAAACTAACTGCAGAAAAAAGCCATGTTGACTCGATTGTTTTAAAACATTTCATTCTCTCGGAATGTCGTCTCGGAAAAGGGTTAGAATATTCGAGACGCCTTCCATCTAAAGTATCGCTCCAATAGACTCGATACAAAAGACCGGTAAGAATAAAATATGTCTTGGCTTCCAGCGAAACTTATCGTGACTTAAACTCGGAATTCCTTCCGCGAACTTAAAGGTATTGTCTAAAGTGGGTCACAGATTAAATATTTTGTAAGCTATCATGCTCCCCTACCACCTCGCTCCTGCTTTACGATCTTCGTCTCTGCTCATTACTTTTGAAGGCGATAAGCACTGATAACTCAATACATGGCGACTCTTAATACGTGTTACGTGCTTAAAATTTAACACCAACATGTACACATTACGGGGTTAAAGGGTGTTGTAATTTTTTATGGTAATATTTCGTACTAACTCTTTTTGATTTATGGTTATATCTTTTTAATTATTCGGGTTTGCCTTATAATTTAACAGAAAATATTAAAAGAAATAGGTAACTAAACCGACTGTAACGTTTTTATCAACGACATTTAAAAATGTATTTCCAAACCGAATAATAGGTACCCACATTAATATGTACTATGTTCTTAATTAATAAATAATCCCTTTCAAAAGTCTCCAGGCTTCGGTTATAAAAGCGATAATCACTTTAATTACAACATTATAACCGACGGAAAAATTAAATCGGTATTTTTATGCGCCTGTAGTTAATTGTATTTATAAATCAATTTGTTCAGTTAATTTCTTAATGAAAAACTGACTAGGCCGTCAAGTAATTATAAATAAAAGGTACCAATTTATATTAAAAAAAACTTTTTTAAATTCGGAAGTAGAAAGGATATTGTTTTAAAGATTCTAAAATTATATTTTGGTTGTATAAAATTGGCGTGTAGATATCTACTGCAAAAAAAAACTCGATGATTATGCATGAAGAAACTTTAATTCCAAAACGACTTCAGTTAGCTAAATAGTGTAAATATAAAATGTCTGTCATAAAATAAAAATAAATGACTGTCACATAATTAGAGACGTGATATTAAATTTTTCACAGTATCTCCGCTAGTAAATTAATTCCGACATTGGCGTAGATTACAGGGGGAGATAAATCGGGCTCCATCAGCTAGCGATAGCTTAATTAACATGACTATCTAAACTATATTATAGAGTGTGTGATATTTGTGGGTGCCGGATACTGGTCATATATGTATGTTACCAGCTGATTATGTCGGAAAATATTGTAGTTTTCCGCGTTATTTTGGTTTGTGGATCGCTTTTTCGCCTATATAAATTAGTCTTGTTCATAGTTTGCGATATTAACCTTATTACACATAACTACCCAAACTATATATAGAGTGTGTGATATCTGTGGGTGCCGGATACTGGTTATATAATATGTATGTTAACAGCTGATTATCTCGGAAAATTTCGTAGTTTTTCGCGGTATTTACATTTGTGGATCTCTTTTACGCCTAGGATTATATGAATTAGAATTATTCTTGTTCATAGCTTGCGATATTAAGCTTATTACACATCACTACCTAAACTATATATAGAGTGTATGATATTTGTCGGTGCCGGATACTGGTCATATATGTATGTTACCAGCTGATTATCTCGGAAAACGTTGTAGTTTTCCGCGATATTTACATTTGTGGACTTTTGTTTACGTCTGAATAAATAGATACATTAATTTTATCCATGTTTTTGCTTACGTGACGTATTCATAACTAAGAAATTATAGTCGTTTCATTTTGACATTGATATTATAAAGAGTATATTTATATAAAGACTCCCGCAAATAGGCGCGACGCGAGAGACCAATTTACCGGTGTCGCGTCGCGCCAATATGCACGAGGCTTCACTTAAAAAAAGTCTATTAATTATGATTGCGCTTTGCACTTACACAACACAGCCTAGACCTACATAGCACTTACAATAGTCTATGAATTTAATTGTGCATGCAATTATTCACCTTTGAAAAAATACAACCGTTCAAATCAAAAATCAAATCATTTATTTTTTGCTGAATACACTGTTACAATGGTGTTATAAGAATTACATGTTTCAAGTGATTCTACCATAAGGCATGCAAAAATTTATACAGTCATAGTTATTCATCAATTAATCAAAATAGACATTGAAATAGATAAAATTAGATGAAATAAGCACGAATAGTTATAATAAGTTAAAGTCACAGTGGAGAATAAATTAAATATTAAATAATAATATTTTTTTTTTTTTTTTTTTTTTATATATTTTTTTTTATATTTATTTTGTTGCATGGATTTTTGTTATAACTAAAATCTATAGTAGGTATACGGCCTACCTTTTAAACATAATATTAACTATAATTGCGGTTTTATTTGGTGACCAGGAAGTTACATAGATCTACATTTACTTTAAATTTATTTAATTTAAACATGTATATTCCACTTACACATATTAATCAAACTGTAAACTGGTGTCACTATAATAAACATAAAAGTATGTAACTACTTAAGTATGTGCATTAAAGTACAATTGGAAATGAAAACAACTGCACGTAATTCAACGATAGCACAGTGTAATAAAGTAACAGTATTATGTCTCGGCAGTGACCTTGAAATAATTACCTACGGCCGCCGCTCGGTAAATAAAACTTCCGCGTCCGTGCATAACTGCCGCGCTTTCGAGGCTGTTGCATACAAAAAGATTTCGAAGCGCGTCATTTCGGCCGTTTTATACACATAATACTGTTACTTATTTATACTGTGACGTTAGGAAGAAACCAGGTTTAAAAGAAGTTTAAGTAAGAGTTGTTACTTAGACGCAACCATACTAAACACTTGAAAATTTTCGCAAACCTGAGCAAAGTCCTTCATAGTCCGCCCAAACCAGCGAAGTAAAGTTCAAAGTTTTACTATAACTACCAAAAGCATGTTATCTATTCCCACTCGTAGGTATTTATTCAAAATTCTAAGTAACAAATACCCAGAATAGTTTCATGGAATTATTAGTTATAATTAACCTAAACTGGAAACAATGTACAAACTACAAAGTATTCAATTTTGAAAGCCTTGTAACTTTTGGTTTTGCCTTTTGGTTTGGCACACTTCGCTGCGACCTTGTTCGACGTATGGGTATATAACTGTTATCAATTGAAGACTAAGAAGAAGAAAGAAAATGGAAGTTACAGAAATAAGATCCTTTGCGTGCTGTTTACTTGTCCTTAAAACTTATTAATATTATTTTCTCCACTGAACTGTAATTTCTTTCGATCTGTTCTTCCTAGAAAGTTCTTGTGTAATCTCAACACAATTAATACACTTACACAGCAGGAATTATGCAGTAGCACAACATTTTATTTCATTACATTAAATTATACAAATTAATTGTAAGAATTATCCCCTTAACGTCTCTAATAAATTCCTGCGTTTCGCTTCCCAAGCCGGGAACTGCAAAAGGATCCTTTTAGCACACACCGTACGTAGATCCTTATCTCTTTTATGGCCGTTTACGCAAAAATAAAAACGTACACGTTAAATTTTTCGACATTTAGCTTATACTGTAATATGTATCCGGGGAATACATGTCAAATATACGGACCCCGCGATATATTCTTGAAAGTGTACCTATTTAATGGTTATCCCTCGTAGATTTACTACACGAGATGTAGTTGTTAGCATTTTTACTTAACTTATTTATGGTGCTTTATTTTTATAAATCTTAAAAATAGCTTTAGAGCGTTTACGTCTTTTTGACGTCTGTCTGATAAAAGTAGGTCGCAATTGGGTCAAGTGATAAAAATGATCTCAATTATTAATACTTTAATTCGTGTGCTTCGACTTACGAGCCTTAACGAACCGATCATTTTCGTAAATTAAGAAACCAATTAAAATACGATTATCGAGACTCGTTCCAAATTCACCCATAATAAAGAGCGACGTGAAAATAAATTATGTGGTCATCTATAAATAGAAAGAAATCATTATCGGTTACTTTGCTGAAGATTTCGTGGTAATACGGTTTCGTATCGGCTGATATCAAATCAAGTCGCTATCTATTAGCTAAAGTGTCCGACGTGTTAGTATCACGCGTCAAATTAGAAGCCACCGTCGGGTGTAGAACTGAAACTAAGTTTACGAGGTAATCCCTTTGGCGACTCATCGTAAACGATACGCGCGACTACTGCTACTGTAAATTATATTATATAAAGTTACTCTTACATAAACGACGACTCCTCGAATTTACATGAATTATTTGTTACAAGATCTTGGTAACACGAGGAATGAATGCTTAAAAGGAAGGGTTGGGAGATTAAAGACTGCTAAATTTGTCATTTGCAGGAGGAGGAGCATTGTGTTAAAATTGTGTTAAGCTTTAGAACAATCATTCGTAAAAAGAAATACAACTTTCAACAATAAATAATCAAGTAAGTGCTTTAAACACCCCTGAAATGAATCATGAAAATTCCACTTAATCCAAAAAAAACTCTCTTGTATTAAAAGTATAATTGTAAAAGGTCGCAGGTCCCACCTGCTAGGTAACATCAAAATGATACAGAATTATTCCCACTTACCCTTTTGCGCCTTTCATAAATCCTGAATTACAGTTTAGAAAGTTCGTTCAACTTGTACATGTAAGGAATAATGATTTCTGTTAAATTTTAGTGGATAAAAACTAATAAGTAAACTGCTTACATCAGTTCACATTGTCACATAATCATAAAACGGTTCGATGGGTAGACCCATAACCTTTAGTGCATCCATGAAACTTTTAAAGGTGACCAACCGTTATCAAAGATTGAAATATGGTGGTGAAGTCTCGTTATCAACATAAACCAGTTACGACGTACTTTTAACCCTGGCTTTACTACTCATATACACGTTATAGTTAAAATTACGGTTCAATCACGATGAGTGTAGAAGCTCGCTTTTATGAGCTCAAGATTTATAACAGAATGTTATTCCGACCTCTTCTCATATGAGGTTTATTGACATGTCAAGTTTCTACTTAACATCGTTAATTATTACAGAATATTCTCTGCGATGATGAAACCAAGTCGCATGTACTCCATTAGCTACTGAAATTACCTTAGCAGATAACATTTCAATGTGGTAAGACAAACCTACCTGACGAAGAATATATTGATATTGTATGAGGAGGCTTCCGTGTGCTGTACATCGGGCTGCGTGTGATTGTAATAGTGTCGCGCGTGCGAGACGGCCGCCACAGCGGCCAGTCGCTGCGAGCTGCCCATTGCCCAGCCGAGCGGGCTGCGCTGAGCACTAGCAGCGCCCGCGCCCGCCACCAGGCACCAGCGGCGCCAGCGAGCCACAACCGCACCACGCGGCGCCGCCTGCGCGACTGCCGCCACAAATTTTGTGCGTTCTTTAGTCAACTTTCTTTCAATTCTTATTTTCTCTTTTCCTGGCTTTACTATGTGGCTTTCACTATAATATTCTTTTCAGCCAGTGTTCATTGAATTCACAAGTATTTTATCAGCTGGGCATATTTTTAAGATACAAGTGACCGTGGCACATCTGAAACAATAGATACGTGTTCTTTGTACTTCCATTTAATTTGTTAACGAACCATAACGAACATTGGTAAGTTATTTTACTTGGTATAACATTTTCTTACTACGTGTTGAATTGTGTTTGCTCGAAGTAAAAAAAAGTTTTACTGAATTTTAGTGTTTACACGTTATAGAAAAAAAAATCTCTTGAATAAATAATAGTTTCTTTCATCTCATACTATAATGTGCCCTTACCTTAATCTGTGGACTGTTTCCAAATTCAAAAAGAATGGAATAAACAAAGCCGGTTTCATTTTAACTTTCGTTAGTTGAAAAGTTTGTTCCGGAGTATGTCCGTGTGAATCGTAGACTGGCTACGAACTACGCGGCGTAGTCTGCTGGCGTAGCGCCGTAGCACTTATAGACAGACATGCGAATAATGAATATGCTTCGCGATATCTCAGAATCAACTACTTTTTCCTTTTAATAGGAAAACAATAATGGTTAAAAACAAGGATGTTTTTTAAGTTGAAATTACTTTTTAGTAAGTACTTAAAATTTTGAAGATTTTAATTCAACAGTTGCCAATTGGCATCGTATGAACACAAATTATGCCAATTCAATCTTTGTATGTCCACTTTATAGAGCTCGAAGTAAACCGAATAGAGAATCTATTTCTCTATCTCGTTTCAATTTTGAAAACGTGATGCCAATTTAATTTCAACTTAGAAATAGGTTTTTAAGCTATTTAGTTGTATTGAACCACAAAATTTAAGACTAACTTTTAGAACTTTCAAAATTATGTTCTATCTAAACTTAGCACTTATTTCAACAACTCACGCGACAACATACCTTAAAAAGTACGTAAAACTCCCGCTAACCATCAACGTTATCGAAACTAGGTTTATTTATCAGTTTCACTGCAGTTTAGTTCACAATAATTCAATTTAGACACAATATACATCGATCGCGTGATAAGTTCGTCCTGGGCGGGCGGACACGACGCGAGCTCCCGACGTCAGCTCGTGGAGTGAAGGGAGGCTCGACTGCCCGCCCCAGCCCCAACATTGGCGCCATATACCAACCCAACCCAGCCAGCCAGCCCCAGCTTGGCCCTAAACTTGCGGTTTGTTTGCAGTGGAAATAGCGATTTCGGTGCTGAGCTACGTTAATTTTGTGTGGCATTCAACATACCTATTGAAGATATTGTGACATCTTTCAGGTACTTATTGACCTAGTTTATTTGGAATTGATTCTTGTGTGCCTTAAGTTTAATGGCAATTTTCCGTGTAAAGCTTCTATTTAAGAATTCAGGATTTTACGCCCTGATGTGAAATAGGCTAGAAGGCACTAGATACGAAACATTTCAAAACAAATATTCCATAACATCGTTCACTATAATCTTAAATAAAATATTATAGTACATTAAATCGTGAAATGTGGGTCGAGGCGAAACCGAGGCACACATACGTGAGTCCAATTAATCAATTAAACAACTATTTACATCATATGTATTTATTAGCATTTTAAAGCCCTGTTTATAATAATGAGTTGACCAGCTAAATTCACATGTAAAAAAAAATCGCGGGGCAATCCCAATTTCAATCCAATGTTGACATTATTGTTTTCAAGAGTACCGATACACGTGACTTCGAAATTATTATTGGAATCGGATTGGCTTTAAGATTGGAATTAAATTAATTTGAAGAGTAAGCCCTGTACCTACAGTAGATTTTCTACTAGATACTTTCATTTAACAAATGCGACGAAACATGTTACAACAATCAATCCAAATGCCAATTAAGCCCAACTTTGGGTCCAACATTAATGACATTAACGGGCCAATATTGGGTCTTTCCCGTCACTCCCTCGACCGTGTTCGTCCCGTCACGCCGCCAACAGGTTCGTAGTAACTTCGTAAATTTCATTTATTGATATTTGTCACGCGAATTTGCACCTTATGCTAAAGATATTTCATTTTAGAAGGCCACTCGTTGACATTTTCATTTTTGTTTATTTTTGATCCTTAGTACTTTTGCACGGGAAGCGAAATGCCATGAACCGTAATAGATATTTAATTATGATCGATCTATTGCACCAGGATTTCTGAATTTAGAATGATAGATTGATTGAGTGCTTGTCAGTTAAAATATGGTTAGTAACTAACATCACGAAAAAAAAAAGAAGTTGAAATAATATGTATTCTTTTAACGTAAGTAATGTCTTTGAAAATATCATACTTAAACCACAATTTTATTTAAATCTTGTGTCAAAACAGTTTTAATTAACTTCGAACAACTTGAACTCAGTCAGAAAACCGAGTTTCTATTTAATCATACGTTACTAATTTAACCGGACAACTTAATAAAGATAAAACAGTAAGGTTAGTTCGGCGTGCCTATGGCATTTATTGATTTTTATGGAAATTATGTCGGACATGGGACAGTAAATGGTTATCGGTGTCTGTAGAACAAATGCGTTTGAATGTTTTGTTTTTCATGGTTTTTTAAAAGATAAAGAACTTACTGCATAAAGGCTCGTTCACACCGGTGCGACTTGTCGCGCGACGCGACTTTAACAATACAATTTCTAATAAAACTTCACGATTGAACAATTGCCGGTGTCGCGTCGCGCGACAAGTCGCGCCGGTGTGAATGAGCCTTAACTGTTTCTTTTGACTTTTTTGTCGTAGTTGGGTTTGGCGAAGCAAAAAAGTGGGTTATGATTTTGACCTATAACTTTTATTTATATTATTTTGGGGTTATAATTTTTTTTTACATAATATGTTAATTATTAAGCCCTTCCATTTGATTACCAACTCATCATTAAGACATTTTTTTTTAGTTCATCACTTTATGTTCTCTACAGGGCGCCATATTCGCCAATTTAATGTGACGTGTAAAGTAGTTTGAAAATTATGTCGGATCAGATTTACATACATACTTACAAACACCGGTCAAAATCATAACCCTTCTTTTTGCTTCGCCGTAGTCGGGTAAAAACGTAACGTAACAATATAACCTGGAACATATTTTTATTTTTTTTCGTTCTCGATTACGATTTTCCTAGGTACCTACCTCTATTATTGTTTGCCAGTCATAACATGCATCAAGTAATTCTTGTATGAGTGGTCTCCATGGATTCGTCATTCCTTCTATTTTACGTGTAACTTCGTGGGTTTATTCTTAAAATGTTATTTATTTACATATTGGGGTTTGACGGATGTATCTGAAATTTTTCACGTAACTCATATTGCGGGCGGCAGCATCTCGCGTTTACTAGGGTTCCACGAGCCCCAGGGGATGTAACGAAACCTTAGATTCACGCAAGCGAAATCATATACAAGTCCTACATATTATATTATGTACGATCTTGGTATAAAATGAGTCAAAAGTTAAAAGGGTCAAAAACATATTTATCATTATTTATTTATAATGTAAACTCATTTTGTGCGTATAACTTAATGCTTCGGTAAATTTTTACTCAATTTCGAAAGTATGATATAGCTTTTCGTCACTATTTTGATCATCAGCACTGTCCTATGAGCTTTTTTGTTTTTGATGGTTTCCGTTGAATGAGAGTTTTCATAAAAAATCATGCCGCCTTTTGGCGCCACTTAGACAAGAGGTCTGCCATTTTAACAATTAATATAAAATATATGATGACGTTCATCAATCGTTCATCATTCATTCACGACTAAAGAAAATACAGGCGCTTTGACACTTTTGACAGGTGCCCGGACCTGCAGTGATGCAACCTGGTGATCGTCATTTTATAAAACACTCATTGTGGGCAAACCATTAAAATTGGTAGTTTCTAAAAAGTGTGTATCGAAAGACGAGCGGAATGTAATAAGGGAGATACTGTAGATATAAGAAATTAAATTTCTGTGGGAGTTACCCTATTCTTCTATCTGCGAACACAACGTCATTCTCTATACTTTTATTCTGTTTACTTTTAGTTTTTATTTCTGCTTGAGTATTCGTTCTCGATGTTTTTGGTTGGTATACTGGCGTGTTCTAGCTGAAACGTGTAACCACAACACATTGAAGCATAAAAGATAACTACAGACACATGTGCGTATTACCCTTCGTAATGACGTGTCTAATACCTTGCGTTTTATACTGTAGTACAGGAATAATGCTAGTTTTTAACATTTAATTGTACGTGAATTATACGCTGTTGATGTTCTGCTTTAATCTCACGTTTGCATACAATTTGCTGCAACAGCTTTGTGTATAACTAATGCATTGTAATAAAATGCAACAGACTGAAAAAATAATGCAATCACTGAACCGTTCATACACAAAACACATTATATCGATTATATACCGACCGAGGTCGACTCGATTCGGCATGCAAAGTTTACCTAACTCATCAACGAATAAGAAAACCAATGAGACAAATAAATGTTGAAATATGCCGTAAGTTTCTACTTGATTCCTTCATAGAAGTTCTTATGACACTTGTGAACAATGAGGGCCTATTTATCAACACTGGCTCTTTGTAGCATTGTAGCCAAAATTCCAACTAAACTCATCTATATGACGCCATCCGTCATGTCTTAGGTTCACGCCCTTAATGCACACAATAAGAAAGCGAAGAAGGCTCATCGTGGTATTTACACTCTTTTCGTAGCCTAAAACAAAATACAATGTTGCCGTAAATACGTCAAACAGTGTTGAACAGCGGGGTAATTGTGTAACACGCACAAATTGGGAATGCCTTTCATTATGACAGTTCAACAACATTCATTGCGTTATTTACGTGGTTGGGCAGACGAATTTTTCAAATATATGACGTAATGGATTAGCAATTTCCTTGAAACTCTTTCGGATTGTGAATGAGAATGTGTAACACAATTAGGGTGCTGATTTCTTATCTCCATCAGCTCAGCATCGTCATTGTCATCATAAAAAGTCCTTTAAAAGTAGCTACGGTATTGGGCATAGGGTAGTTCAATGTTTTTTTCCATTATTATGTTTGTTCAGCATTCACAACGCATTATTACAAAAAATTTACAGTACCTTTAAAAGGGTACGGAGGCACTTGCCAACGTGTTGGACCACAGCAGTTTTAGTTGTTTTAGTTTGTAAAAGTTTACTAACAATGTTTTCATTGTTACTAATTCTATGTTTATGGATTGTATGTGTAGACCGAAATCTTCTATGTAATAAAAATGAATTGCTGTCCGTTAGTCTCGCTAAAACTCGAGAACGGCTGGACCGATTTGGCTAATTTTGTTTTTGAAATATTTGTGGAAGTCCAGGGAAGTTTTAAAGGGTGAGAAAAAGTAGGTAGCGTAGGGTAGGTAGGTACTTAGTGCTACCCGTGCTAAGCCGGGGCGGGCAGCTACTAAAGAATATAATAAGAGTAGGTACGTAGACCTTCTACAATCTATTTATTTAGTGTCATAGGGTAGGGCGCACCCTTATAATGTTTTATGTAACGACACAGTGGACACAAAGGCTTGGCTGAAGTGACTACATAAATCTCGTATTACCCGCAATCGACTGCGAGATAATGTAATGACAGGTTTAAACCCGGTGGTAACCAGGATTTTAGGTGAAATTTTGTGTCATATTTTCTAACCATTATTCTTGCGGCGTTAGAAACTATTTTGAATTTAGGTTTACTTAGTTTAAGTTTCCGTACCCGAAGGGTGCCAAACGGCATCCTCTTATTAAGCCTCCGCTGTGCGTCCGTCCGTTTGTCTGTCAGCGGGCTGTATCTCATGAACCGTAATAGGTAGATAGTTGAACATTTCACAGATTGTGTATTTCTATTGCCGCTATAACAACATTAATAATAAAAATTGAATGTTGTACGGCGGTACGGGGAACCCTTCGTGCGCGAGTCCGACTCGCACTTGGCCGGTTTTTTTATTTTAAAGATTAGAACAATTAAGAACATCATCACTAAGTACTAATTCATAATATCTTGTATAGTCAAGCTACTTTGACTTTGAGTGTTAACGGGTAGACGACAGAATTAACCTAATTAACCTGCGTACCTTTTGATCGTGTAAAGGTCCATTAGGAGCCAGACACGATGTTGTCAAAAAGGTATTTACGTACAGATCGTTTAAAAATAACCGTTCTTCATGACACCATCGCGCCATTCCAAACATAAACGTTTTATTAGCCGTTAATTCAAACATTGGACACAGTTCTTACTCGATACTAATAAGTGGACAAACATACAGAATACAGGTTTGGCGGACAAAGATAACAACAATTACGGCCTATTCAGATATAAGCGATATCTTTGTCGCGCTCGGTAGCGATACTGGTCAAAAATGACTATCTAGAAGGCGGACCTGGGGGTCTACTCTCTAAGCACTCTCTAAGTCCGTACTTAAAGCCAAAGTTACAGCCTACTCCTTATCACTTACGGACATAAGATTAGTTCGGTTTCGAAATATGAAATTAAATAACATTTTATTTATTTTACAGAATCTATTATACATTGTAACAGCGAATCAATTTTCACGCCTCCCCCTTAAGACCCAGGCCAAATATATTTTGATATTCGGATAGCTCATGCCCTAAAGAGATGCCATAAAGAATATGAAAGAAAAATCTCGACTTATAAAAAAGTTATGCAACAACGCGAAATTTTGCGGGTATTCTGGTATACTTACATGGTAAAATAAAAATGTCGTCTCACTATATTCGACTTATCAGTCGTACAAATGTCGTGCAAGGTTATCTGTATCAATAAAAAAAAAAAACTTATTTATTTTTATTTTTTGTAAGTATATGCATAATAATATCATGAAATTACATCAATGACATTAGTCATACACCTCATAATCATAATAAAATTGACAGTCTTGCTTCGATAATATAAATTTATTAGAATTAATGACAACACGATTTGGAAGTTGTACCTACGCCCGATGTGTCGATTTTTTTATTTGACACATGCATTAACTGACTACAACAACTACTTTTGGACGGGTCCGATCTTCGTTGACGGACTCAGAGGGTAGACCCCCAGTATCGCAACAGAGCGCGACAGCGATATCGCTTATATCTGAATACGCCTTAAGTATTAGTAAGTATAATATATATGGTTTATATAATGCATGTCAACGACACAGGGCGACGACACCCGTGCGTCACGCGAGCCAATTTGCTAAGGTTGCAGGGCTGTCAAGCCATACATATGTTACATAATTTAACATGTGCAAAGCCCTTTGTTATACTAAAAAGGAAATTGTGAATAGGAGCGTGCCAATAAAGGACATCTCAGCCTAGGAACGGAAAAGGTGGCGTTATTTTGGTTTTGCATGTGCAGCTCAGTCTATGTTACCGTCTTTCAAATTCTAAATAAACAATTTAAAGATTTACACTTTCGTGCTTTTTCAAATTATGTAAGTAATTATCATAATTATTATTAATGAATAACAAAAATTCGTAGCAATCATTTCGTAGCATCGTAGCGCCGTAGCATCAAACCAACACACATAGATTTATGAATAAAACATTATTTTTAATAGCAGCGCGGTGTGGGAGGGGTGTGGTGTCGTGATGCGAGACCTCACTGATTCGTCAACTGGTGATAACTGTCACCACCGCACCGCAGCTACCTCAGGAACGGTCTCAGTTATGCGGTCGGCCTATAACTATATTTTGCCCATGACTTCGTCCGCGTGTATTTTCTTGTGCCCCCAACCCACCACGCCGCATCGCATGGCCCGCCTGCACTATTATGTACTTCGTTTTCGCTTAACGTTCTTTCTGACTTTTTTTCTTTTTGCTCGGTAGCTGAGGGTCCTAGCGTGATGTTAATATTAGCCTAAAGCCTTCCTCAACAATTGAGCTATCGACTTCCAGCAATATTTTTTTTTTCAAATCGGACTTGTATTTCCAGAGATTAGCGCGGAAAAATAGAAACAATTATTGGTTAAAGATTATAAACTAATTAATAATTTACAAACTAAGTAAAGTCGTGACTCCACCCGGTAGAAACACCTATGTTACAGTTACAGGAGCCAGTGTCGTCTCCAATCAGTAGATTTTGGATTATATGCATTATGTTGAAAATAGACAATGAATTACACAGATTGACTTCTAACAGCCCTATGGTGGATTCATTACACATTCACGAGTTTATCACAGATCTAACACGACTTGTCGTTCACAATACTACAGAAGAGAACACCTAATAACCTCAAATGGATATAATATGTACAACTCTATTCACTCACGATTGAAGTCACGAGAATTCGAAGACGGAATTTGAAACTTGTTAATCCACTTTGTAAATTGATTAAGTACCATCAATCAGTATGACACATAGAAATATAATAGGACATGAAGGAAATGAAATTACTGAACGCATTGAATGTATCCGTTGCTTTAATCAAAGAACCAATCGCTTATGTAATAATAATCAGTCTATAATGTCCCCACTGTTGGGACACAGGCCTCCTCTCTATGAGAGGGAGTGGGCCGTAATCCACCACGTGTACCCAGTGCGGGTTGGTCGATGTCACATGTCTTCGAATTTTTGGGTCTAGGACATGCCGGTTTCCTCACAATGTTTTGCTTCACAGTTTTGAGAGCAGTGGTGATGAAATTAAATACCCACAAAGTAAAGTGAGGCGCCTGGGTTCTAACTCCAATCTACTACTCGTAAGTCGGGGCCAATACACTTCAAAGAGTCTAATAGCCGCTGGAGAACGTCCACAAAAAAATGTAATCCTTCCACAGTGCTTGTAGAGCCGTTATCAATATGAAACGTCACGCAACATAAATCTACATAAAAATATCAGATAGAAAAAACAATGCGGGAACTGTACCGAATCATTATTAAGGGAGCATGATTCGATTTCATATTTGAAACTTATCTGCATTCAAATTCAAATCGCCTTTATTAACAAACTTATACAAATTTTACATTTTTTTTTTTAGTTGTAGTACAGATAGTATCGTTAGTATCAGCGAAATAACGACACTTCCTTTGTAATATCTATCAAAAATAGTGCGATGAGTAAGAGGTCCGTATTCATCCATACATATTTTATTAGATACGGACTTATGTCCACTGAAATAGGTACAACGAATGTGGGTAAAAGTTATTATCCTCGGAAGTTGCTCAAAAAGCCGAATTAAGAATAGAATTGACAGAAACAGAAAGACTGTAAATTGTGACGTTATCTATCGAAATAAATTTAGTTGCAGAAGAAAGTTAGTACGATTCGATTCTTATACAACATGTTTTTTTTTATATCCCATAACTCCAGAGTAAAATTATACAAAAAGTCCTAGAAGATGTGGTCCAAAAATGCATAGAATCGAAGTAAACATAATACTATATTCTCGATGTATGTATCTAAGTTTAATTGATTAGTACGAGTAAAAGATTTTAATTCAAACTAATCATTCATATTTAAATCTAAGAAAATGCGACGTTGTCATATTTCTCGTAAGGGTGTTTCAAGTTAATAATCCTGACTTTGTCGAATTATTTTGTATGAAAAATTAAAGCAAAAAAAAAAAAAAATGAAAAATAATTCATATGTCAGTTGATTCTTTGGTATGGTCTAATTCATACCCTAGAGATATGGAATGTAAAAAAATAAAACCTTTTATAGGTAAATATGTTATGATATTTATGATTCTACAAGTACAAGTAAATTAAAGGTAACATCGTGCTGGTGAACTAATAAATAAGACCACTGACCGTCAATCAGTTTCACGACTTACTAAATTTTTTTGCAACCCCAACACAAACTTAGAGTTTTGCCAGGGCATAGCGTTAATTCTTTATCTTCATGACATTTATCATGTACATATTTGACAATGTAACGAAAAATAATAATGCCAGCATCGAAACCTCCTTTGTCCCATAGATAGAAAGATTTTGTTAAACTTCAAAGGGTTCTATATGTCCTAAAACAACTTAGAAGTGCCGGAAGCCCGGTAATAGGGCCCTTAACGAGACGAAACGATAAAAAGGGGTGGGAAGTACGTGCACATACGTCATAGGGACACACAAAACTTGCTTTGATAAAAACCTATAGCAGAGTTATGTAAAGGAAAGTGTCAAGCTACCGCTAAAAAGGGCGATTTCAGCGATATTATAACGGTCGTCATGAAAATCTGTAATTTTCACCGGTAGACGACAGACTGCGTGATCCATTTTCTTGTACGCGTTAGTATCAGATTCTGTGCAAAAAATCTTTAAACTCTTCGCATAACAGTCAAAATACATCTAAATCCGATAGTGCTCAAAAACTGTACCTCAGAATACAGAATTCTAAGCACTGTGCAATCCTCCTTATAGCTTACAAAGCTGTTTGCGTATAAGCATGGCCACGTTGTTTACGTAGCTTTCAATGTATCTGTATTAGTTTTTGCACGTGTCTCCATCAGAGCTCGTAACTTGTGTGTTTTACGTGTAATCTCCTAGTTTACAAAAGCCACAACTAAGCTGTTTTACCGTCAAACAACTGAACCGTCTACTGCACCCTATATTGTGTACCTACTGAGGTTTAAAATAATCCGGAGTTTCTTGCCAGATCTGGAAAATAAAAATACTTTTTTGAATTCGTTATTATAAAATAAATACTACTGCAGGAAATAGGTCTGTTCTTGATCACCACGCTTGCTCAAGACAGGTTAACGATTTTAAACTTTAACTATAGTTACTATAAGTTTGAAATCGTCATCTGTCTCTCCAGGTTTCGTGGCGATGTTTTTCTTTACCGATTTATGCCCAAGATGGACTCAGAAAGAACATATGAATTGAAAAAGTCTCATTGTTATTTGATTGGATTTTAACCCACAACCTCGTGCATGAGAGGCGAGGCCTTAAACACTGGGCCATCAAGACATTTCAAAATCTATAAACACTATAGTGTAAAAATTGGGAAGTTTAGTACAACTAAACAAAACAGCGAATGTATATGACGTAGAACTAGTACTACTTAGCAGTAGTAATAAAGTATTGGCACTTGATCGATTTCATTGAATTATAGAAGAGCTTGCGATGAAGCCCGTTGGGCCACGTTCTTGTGACGTCATCCGACGACCCGCCGTAACACGCCATTGGTGGAAACAAACTGCTTTCATGCATGTTACCAACAACCAAGAAATTCTTATTATAGTCAAATACTATTACTTAAGTGATTAGAAACAAGAGCCTCTTATTTTACTACCACTGTTTATTGGTTTATTTATTAACTTTATGGAGTACCGAAAAAACTGGCATTAGTGGACGGAAAAGAAAGAGGGAGTGAGAGGCATTAGTCCTGCCCTTGGACAGTACAGGCTAGAGATAGGGCACGTACTTCCATAAAGTATAGTTTCATGTACGCTTCACCTGTACGTTCATTAAAGGCTGAAAACTACAGCAAACACGTTAGATTAAGCTTAATGTCAACCACCACCGTAAAGTCTCTCGAAAGTCTTTTGAAACTTATGTTTAATGAAGTTTTACTTCATGATAGTTTGAGCATATTGCCAAACTTGTATTCCCTATCTGGCAGGGGCTAAAGCCCGTTTGAATATATTGAGTGGCAACACAGGTGGTGGTTCCCTAGAGAGGTGCCAGGCTGGGCTCCCTGCGTCATGGCTAGGCGTTTAAATAAAATAGACACAACAACGCGACTACGCAGCGACCGTAAAGCTTCCATGGCATTCTATTCGTGGTACTGTTTTATGAATATCAATAATTATTAAATCAAACCTCTGCTTAACTATAGCTTAACAAACTCTAGTCATCATCGATAGATTACAATGCCGTTATTATATGCCTCCATTTGATTATTTTCTTACTTATGTCAATTACAGTGTAGGTAGTTCTTAATATTGTATTTGCAGGTTTATAAACCTGCCAAACGCAATACACTGTATCTAGCATAGGTACATGTTATAAGCGCCCTACGTCACTTTGTGAAACTTACCTTCTTGCTACCGTCACAGAATAGTACAGAAGATTCACTTCGCAAAATAATTTAAATAAAAAGCGACTCTTGCTACGACACAATAAAGTTTTATTCAGGTCGCACAGCGCTATTTACCGTTACGTTACAGGTATTTACACATGAAGTTGCCTCTGTTTCTATCGCGTAATTCTTATATCTTCTGACTACGTAACGCTCACTGAATTGGCCCGACGAGACGAGCCCGCCGCGTACTTGTAGCTTCATAACTAAAATGCGGAGTGCGTCCTTTGTACTATTCTGTGCTACCGTTGCATACTTAATGTACCTACGCCTGGTAACTTTCTCACGAAAACCTATGAATACCCCATTATAATAGGGAATGAAAAGGGGTTGATGTATTCATGGAAAGTTTAACTTAAAAGAGTCTTCAGTCCCTCAGTTCCCAAAAAATACTATGTAACACACACTTTCAAAAGAATACTTTAAATATTTAGAAGGCGAAATGCTAGTCAGGTTTTTATACTTCAAGAATGCCCATAATTTTACAACTGACTAATTATGATTGAATAAGGAATGCCCTGCCGTATTATGATAAAGAAAATGCCAGAGTTCACGAACAAACTTAATTATATCCATTCTGTATGTAATTTCGTACAGATTATTTCCCTATTACAGGAAATTGAATTAAGTGCTGCAAACGTACCTACGTCAGACGCTGCATTCAATGATCCTTATAACGATGGAATAAGGTTGATGTTTCGTTACACAGTTGGTACTTGTAAGTTTGCAGAGCCGACCCGTGCGGGCCGGGGTCAGTGAATTCGGATATCAAATATGCAACTTCGTAGACTCTCCCAAACCACTTATACCAATTGCAAATGTTGAAAATGTTGCAACGTTCCCGTAAGTTGTAATAGTTGGAACGATATGTTCTGTAGACAAATATATTATGCAATCATCATATCACGACAGCAAACTGTATGAAAAGTGTAGTATTAAAAACCTGGGAACAACTGCCTCTGTTGGTATCCTTGTTATCATTTGTAGCTAAATTAACATTGTTATAATTTTTTGGTTGATTAAAATGCCTTTTTATTCGAATGAGAATGTGATCATTAAATTTTGACCAGCGCGTAGTCCTGGGGCCTAAGTCTACTAATTTATAAACGTCACAATGGTGTCATAATGGTTAGTTTTTGACAGTTTTTGTATGGCTAAATCTGTAACCCCAAGACTACGCGCTGGTCAAAATTTAATGATCACATTCTCATTCTGCTATGCTCTGTAGTAAAGTAACAAGTTAACAACGTCTCTTCAAAACGCTTTAGAACTTTCTCACGTCAATAATAGCCCATGTGGCAGTCAGCAGCGCGAACGAAAAGCGTTTAACATGGATTCTTGAACCACACAGAGTGAAACTAACCACAGCAAAGTGTTGTATAATTACGCACCGAGAGTCCGTGATACTATACGTAAAGCGTTACACATAAAATGCACGTAGTACCTGCACAATGTTTCCAAACTTAACTCTGAAGTAAAACGACTGTCTGTCAGAATTGAGATGGGTTGGAAGTGTACAATGTATCATAAAGTTTATGCTATTTATTTATTTAAAATATGTACGCCAACAGCATATGACATAGAGGATAAGCAGCTTTCTAATTGCGTAACACATTTTCGTAAATGAGTAAGACTCTGTTTCGTTTTGACAGGTCAACAACATTCATTGTGTTGATTTAAGTTTTTGAGCAGATTTTCTTTTCGAACTTATGAAGCAATTTATTAGCAATCTATTTCAAAACGATTCAGATTGTGATTGATCGTGTATTACGCAATTAGGGTGCAGAACAGTTCGTAATATTTTATTGGCTACAAGAAAATAAACGTAATCTATGTTTATTTTCACTTGCTTACTATTTTCTTATAGTACTTGCCTGAAACTTGCATTTATGCCAAGCTTTGCACAGCAAATTTGCTGACTGCCATATTCTTATCCCATTTTAAACAGACATAAAAAAAGGAGGAGGTTCTGAATTCGACTGTATGTTTTTGTATGTTTGTTACGCGATTACTCCGCAAATTATGAATTGATTTTGATGATTCTATTTTGTTTGGTAGGTTATACCTCAGAGGTCGTTCGATATAAATATTATTTTATTAACTTTGCTTGGGTAGTTTTTGATTTAGTTTCAATATTACGTATTTTTGTCACTTTAGTCTATATGGATGATGTTATAATAAGTTCCTGTCTATTATTTACATAGCAGGTAGTGGTATTCAAATTTGTGTGGGGTAGGAAACACAATTAAAAAAGGAAAAATAAAAACGTTTTACAAAAAAATACAACCGACTTCCAAAAAACACTACAAAGTGAAAAATAACTTTAATTTCGGAATTCGGTGGCAAAAAACGAAAATTCAAAACCAAAGACATCTCTGCCTAACCCTTCGGGGACAACAGGCGTGATATTATTTTATGTATATTTTTAAGTATTGCTTACCAAAACTTCTGACTAAATGCATTATTCCGAACTTTCTTATACATTTTTGAGTACCTATACCTACACATGAATATTACCTCACTTCAACTTGTTACTTCCGAGAAAAGTTTTAAACCTCAAACCAATAGCAATAGTATAAATTCTATGACAATCACATACACGTGTCACATCGTATAACGAATTGGCGTATTAATCTCCGGAACATTGAGGAAGCCATCTATATAGAGCGGATGTGCAACCAACTACAAATGTGCCCTTGAATAAAATCTAGCTGAGGCCTGTTTTTCATTCGGCCTGTACTCGCAAACTACGCAATTCAAAACAACGATACAAACTGATTTTGACTTTGTTTATTCAAGTATAGACTTGATAGATTCTATATAAAAAAACCTGGTCTCCTGGCTTTAAAAAACTGCATTGGCAAACTGTTTTTCGTATTATATCTCCGTTATATCATTAATATACTATAAAAAACAAAAAACTTTTTTTTTATTGCCCATCGGTATCAGGAACAGGGTCCAAGTAATCGGTCAAGGCTCCAGAGGGGTCCTAAGAATGGGAGCCGTTTCCAGAAGTACCGCTTTCTGAATGTAATCCAGTTGCCCAACGAGAGCCTCCTCAGCTGTTGGTCAAGGCTCTTGGCTATTAAGCCATAAGCTGTCATGACTATCGGCACAATGATCGCTGAGTTCACATCCCACAGGTCGACAACCTCACGAGCCAAGTCAAGACACTTGTGGTTTGTTTACCTTTCTCTGCTTTCACGGGGTTCCCGTCATGCGGGAACGTTACGTCAACAATCATTGCACGCCGCTCTATTCGATCCACCACCACTACCTCAGGCTTATTGGTTACAATAGTCAGTGATGCTGATGATGGATCGATCCCAGTACATGGTGATATTTCCATTTTCTAGACTGGGTCGGGCACAAACCTGTAGTACGGCACTTCCGATTCACCAAGCCTGTATTTCAGAGCAAGTTGCTGATGCATAATCCTGGCTTCAACGTTGTGTCTATGCAAGTACTCTTCGTTAGCTAGACGATAACACCCGGAGATAATTTGTGTCTAATTTCCCAGACATATTGTTAAAATGACGTTTTGATAAAATGGTTAGTGCAAAAATGACGTTTTGCGAAACTGACATTTCGCGAAATTGACCAAATTTTAAACGATGACATTTTATGACAGTGATGTTCTGCGTCAAGACCAATTATTATTGTTGATTGTGAGTTGGCTGTGTATGTATTTAGTTGGTAATAACTAAATATTCATTTTATCAGTATTTTCTGTAAAATAAATATATTACTGGTTGAATTATGAAATCAGATATTATTGATGAGCTGTCCATCGTACCTAATATTGATATTTATGCTCGTGACCGTATACATGGTGTAAACAATAAAGGTGCAATCAGGACGGCAGATCAGTGCAAAATCTGTAATAACAATGAAAGTATGTTTTTTTTGATATCGCGGTCATAGGAAAACTCCTTGGGGTGTTAGCATATTGCAACCGAAATCTGCTATGCAATGATAATATAACTGACTAGGTAAGCGCTGCAATACCTGTTTTTGTTATAAATCTTCTCCGGCGTGCACACAACAACTTACCAAAGTTTCATCATAATCGGTGGAGCCATTTTCGAGTTTTTGCAAGACTAACGCACGGCAATTCAATTTTATACATACTTATAGATCAGAACGATACAAGATAAATATATAGATAGATAATATCATGAATAGTAGGTATACCTACCTATGTATACGACACGTAAATGAGCCGATTCTAAACTTTCGACCTTATAAACTCGTGTCGTCCACAACTAGTCCACGTAAAACACCTCATCAGTAAATACAACATCAGAAGCAAGAAGCAAGCCCTGTATACGCCCCCAGAGTGAAGTGACCTAAAAGCTGAACGTCTGGCGCCTTTTAACTCGTCTCGCTTTCGAAATAGACACCTCGCTGTCTCGTAAAACGAATGCCGATGCCGGAGAGGATTGTTTTAACTGCATCAACTAGTTTTACGACTGCTATTGTTATTCTTCCTTTTAAGTTATATAGAGTAAGTTTTAAACATGCAGCGTTTAATCCAGAGGAATGTAGGATGGATTATCTTAACTTTTATGACTAACACATCGAGAAAGTTGATCGAAAAAAAATGATTGTAATTTGTATTATTTAACAGCATCGGTACGCGGTTAAGGGCGGATTCGACCAAACAGGAATAAATTTTATCCGTGGAATAAGGTTTACTTCTGCCAGTTTTCGTATGGAGAAACTGTCAAAAATTCAAAATTTATTCGGAGGAGAAGGTTTATTCCGCGGATAACTGTTACGCGGTCTACCTGTTGTGGCCCAGCTAGTAAGATCTTGTAGTGGTCGTGGAGGAAGCTCTACGAAAACCGCTCTGGCTCTCTACGTGAAATAAGAAAACAAGACTATTACGTGTATTCTTCAAAAATACCTATTCAAACGTTCGTTTTGACGTACGGAATTTCATTAGACAAAGCAATGTTCTTTAGAACTTATCAGTTACAGACAAAACCGGAAGGGATCCTGGTTAATCCCTTGCCGTTTTTAGTAACGATTAAAAAGGTTTTGTAATCAAGATTGGAACTAAAGTGGAATACCGATAATATTACAACGAAACGGTTCGGGAGGTAAAAATAAAATGGTATTGACAAAATATAGTTCCGGTCTAAATCGCAAGGTCGTGCCTGGTTTGACGGGTTTGTTTAGATTACAGTTACGTTGAATGACCCCTTCATGTGTTACCGAAAATGCTGCAGGTCGACATGTGACATTAAATTATCCACTGTAAAGAGTGTAAAGTATGTCTTTGGGACTGGCCCTTGATTTCTATATCTTACTATAGAACCTATACGAGTCCTACGACGCATCAGGCAGCCGAAGTTTGGATAAAGGACTACTGCCACAACTGCTATAGATTTGAGCACTCCATCTGAAAATAAATCTCAGTAGTCTCCGATATGTTTGCGTTATCTCGTCAGTCTCACCTCAGTGATCCTCCCCGCTCAACTGTCGATTGGGAAATCGACAGTTGAGCGGGGATTTAGAAGTTGAAAACAATAAAAAATCTATTGTCTCGTTAGTGACAGTTAAGCCCATATTTGACAAGCTATGTGCAACATTTCCTCGACGAAACATACAAACTTTCTTCCCTATTGAACCCCTTCAGGGGATGGACTTCAAAACTCCTTCCTCAGTGTTCACCTTTGTTATATTATAAAGAACTCTTGTAGTTGTGCACAAATTAATGTTTCTAGACTCAGCGGTTTAGGCTGTACGCTGTCTGTCAGTGAATGAATGACTGAATTTAAGCTTTTTCATTATATTTCATAGCTCACGTTTGAAAACCGGCTTACCTACCTGATGCTAAGAGATGGGTTACGCACGATTACTGACCTAAAGAACTGTTTTCATGGAAAAGTAGTTTAGTAACTAAACAACATTGCATTACTTTTGTTAAGGTGATACGTAAAAAATAAATCATAGCTCGAGGGGCGTGGCTTAACCCGGGCGCTCAACGCGTTCAACCGAAGACGCGGGGAGCGCCCCGCGCCCCGCTTGAATACATCGCAAACGCACCGCGAGCGCGTCTGTGTTTTGAAGTTTTAGAATAGAGAAGGCATATGAGTCGCCAGAAATACATTTGTTTTTTTTCCTCTAAATTAAACTAACTATTATAATTTACGTATTATTACTTAATATAGTATTTTGCTTAATTTGAATGAAAAAAAAAAATATAACTTGTGTAAATGAACAGGTAACATTTAAGATCATATTGATCTAAGAAAAGAAACCGCGTCAGTAAAAAAACCGGCCTTGGTTTTTTTTAATGTGCTGTGTACTTTGTATGAACAGATTTTTAGGGTTACGTAGTCATTAGTTTTATTCTTTTATTAAAATTATTTACTGTTTTTATTGACATAAACTTTACAAATATTTATTTTTAAACAGCTTTGTAATTATCTAGTGTAGTGCTAGTGAACAATTTCTTACTATGTAAAATTCAAAAAAAAAATGTAAAATAACATTCTCTGTACGCAGTACTCCATTTATGTAAATAAAACATCAAAAATAAATAAATCTGCGATGGTGTTGAAATACTAAAATAATAAATACTCTTTAGATTTGGTAATAAAATCAGCTGGTGCTCGGCTCACTTGGCGGCAACGCATTGAACCCGTGGCGCCGAGCGCGACCTAAAGCTCGCTGCGCTGCCGTTCGCTACGTACAGTACGTACGATCAGTGTTGCCACACTTGATTTTAGAAAATCGGTAGATGGCATGTAAAAAATAGGTAGAAATAGGTAGATTTTAAATGAAAAATTGGTAGATCTACCACTCTAATTTCAGTACATTTTCAGAATTAATAATTCGAGTAAATAAAAAGGTTTTCTGTTCTAAAGCCCTCGTGTTTCAGTGCACAGTCGGTTTCTCTGCCATGTCTTCATGTTATTAGAACAGTCAAAAAAAATCAAATGGCCGCGAACGAAATATAAACAAAACGCGCGAACTTTTCATCTAAAATGTCAAACGCTCCGATTCGCGAAAAAATTTTCCACAAACAACCCACAATGTATCGTTGTCACGCTCACTCTGCTCCCGCTCACATCAATACCGACGCAACGGAAAGAGAAATATCGCCGAAATCGGAGAACAGATCATTTCGGAACGCTGCTAACTGTCAGGGTCAGTTTCATGTTTTGTTGGATGTCAAGTTTATGACGCATGCATAGCTCAAATTGTGTGTTCCTAAAAAATGTTTTCAATCGTAATATTTTGAAAAGTAGGTAGATTTGAGGCCGAAGTTGGTACATTGTTTTCTGACAAATATAGATAATGAAGGTCATGAAACAAACACAAACAAAAGTATTGGGATAAAAAAATGTTGCAAGTTGTACTGTTGCACGGTTGCGGGAGGAACCGACACAGCACAGGTCTGTTACTGGCAAAGGCCGCAGGCGAACTGTGCGGGAATAAGAAAGTGACAGAGTCAATTACATCCACATGCGAAAAAAGAGAACGCAACAATGCGCTGGGACCAAAATAAAACAACGTAAGCGCCAAACCAAATAAAAATTGTTTAAAAATAAATTAAGCTATCTATCAAAAATGTTTTCAGTCAGAATTTTTTATTACCTAATACGCACATTTTGAATTCAATTTTGCAATGAAATTAATTAGCATTTTAGAATTACAGAGAAAATTATAAAAAAGTGGAGGTCTTTTCGGAATTAAATTCTATCGAGCAAATTTAATCCAATTGTTTTTTCCTTCAGTCAAAGTATTAATCATTTAGTCAATAAACATTATATCCAATAATAAAATCGATACATGCTGTAATAGTGAAATAAATGGATACGAAAAATACCCCAATTTATTTTGGTATCGCCTTAAGAGGCCGTACTTATAGGAAGTTTTGTCAATTTCGCTGATTTACGTGATTTTCCGGACGTGATTTTAGGCCCTTTTCTGATTTATCAACAAATCAGAAAAGGGCCTTACAGTTAAAATAATGTATTTCTTTAAGTTTTAATGCACAACATGAAAGATCATTTCAATTATGATCTATATTGACGACCTCGATCACAACAATACATTGTATTTTTTTCACACCGTTTAGACGCCAAAACGATTCGTAAATACAGTAAGACCCGTTTCAGACGATTTTAAAGGGCCGCAACCAAAAACACGTCTTAAACGAAAAAACGTATTATGTGGGATAGGGAAATAAAACGTATTATGTACTAATTTTGTTAGAAAGTTATTATAACTTTATGTACCACAATACCTGCGAAATTTAGCAGATTTTTGCATAACTTTTTACCACCTCTTTGGCACCTCTTTAGGTTTTGATGCTATCCGAATATCAAAAACTATTTAGCCTAGGTCTTATGGTGGAGCCGTGAAAATTGATTCGCTGTTACAATAATAGATGTATTTTTTAACTACTTTACATCATAGTGTAATAATATATTTTGGTGTGACGTAGATATTTTGATGTATTAGTAAATACAAGACTTTCAATATAACTAACCTTTGCAGTGCGTCTTCGCTTTTACCCAAAGAAGATACATAGCGCCTTAAATCCTTAATTGCTGATAATGCCTGGGCGTTTGACAAAATCGGAATTGACTCTTCATCTTCATCATCGTCACTTAGGGTCTCTTAACTTAGGGCATCATCACTTAGGGCGTCTCGCTCAGTCAGTCCGCGAGCCGCTGCCGCGTGAGATAACACGCGTGTACAGATGACGCCTTAAACGGAATGACGAATCTTATTAAGTCCTATGTATGAAAATATGCCTCAACCTCAAGTTGCAGGGCCTAACGTAAAATGGTGTATTATGCGGGAAATCGTATTAAGCGTGATGGTATTATGCGGCTTTTATTGTATTTGATATTCTAAACCACAGCAAAATTCACAGAACGGTCTCCGGTTTGAAGTCGATTAATCAAAATTACTAATAAAAAATAAAAAAAATCATTAAGATCATAATTTAAATGATCTTTCAAGCTGACAAATAATAGGCTTTGTAACCTAGCTGTAGGTAATATTTCAA
Organism: Eupsilia transversa; assembly: GCA_914767815.1. Classification (NCBI taxonomy): domain Eukaryota; kingdom Metazoa; phylum Arthropoda; class Insecta; order Lepidoptera; family Noctuidae; genus Eupsilia; species Eupsilia transversa. Next base: position 4,148,910 of record OU611889.1, read on the forward strand.
ATTACTCATGTTGTCTCATCCTGTGTTTTACCTATATCCCTACATAATGTAGTACCTGAATATTAAAATATTTTCTATTTCCCAACAATTAATAAGGGGTTAAAAGTAACGAATTCACTCGAGTTTTGAAGATGTTTTAATGTTGATGTTTTTTCCAGGTGCTTAGCTAGTCATCACGATGAAATGGTGGGGCGAGGGCATGGGGCGCGGCGCGTCAGCACACCTGTCGCGCGTGGCCCGCATGCGGCGCGCGCTGCTACTGCTGGCGGCGGCGGCATGCACGGCCGCGGCGCTGCTGTACTGGCGCCAGCAGAGCGACGACCGCGCGCACCGCCCGCTGCACGCGCTCTACGCGTATGTTTTTTGTTTCTTTTATCGCATCCCTCATGTTGGCTGCTTAACCGAGGTATCCTGTTCCTGTAGGTGCCATAATAAATTAAAGCCTCCAGCCAGAGCATAAAACCTGTAAACTCAGCCACTATACGCTAAGGGCATTCCCTGTGGGGTGCGGATCTCGGCTCTTCGTCGTTGGGGAACAGGAGCAAAGGACAGGCTGGATTGGAAAAGACGCATATGTATGTACAATAAAGAATAAGAATCATGCCCTCGACTAGATTGTCGAAGATCTTCTTGGTCGCGTACTTCATTACTGAAGGTCCTCGGTTCTCGGCTTCTCTCAGGGCGGTCGTAACAGACAGTCCAGTGAGGTCCTTTCCCATCGATCTACCGTGCCCATCACCACCAACTTTTCAAGGATATCTTGTTTCGGACTTGCGATGTGACCAAAGTAACCGAGAATCTGTTATGCGTAGTTATTCGAAGATAGATTGGTTATTCGTCCCTTGGCGGTCCATGGTATGCGGAGCATTATTCGCCAACACCACATATTTATTTTTTATTTTTTCTGTTCTTTTGCCCGACTCTGAGCCGTAAAGAAATATCGAGAAAACCAGTGCTGTCTCATATTGGCGACATTGGAAACCTTTCTCTCCTGCCAAATACGTGACAGCTTACTCATCGCAGATTTGGCCATTTCAGTACTTCTCTTGATTTGTCGTTCGCGTCCTCCAAGGTCAGTAAGTAGCGATCCGAGGTATAAAAACTATCTAACAAATTCTAGATTTGCGAGGAGAGTTGACCGTTTCTGTCAATGAGCAATGGGACTGGGAATGGTTGGATAGCGAGTCCAACCAGTCCGCTCTCGTATTCTATCCTGCGAAACAGATCAGCTAGCTCCATTTCTGAAGATGCAAAGAGTGTACTGTCGTCCGCATATCTGTTTGCTGATCTTTATTCCCCCGACAGAGACGCCGATCTCATCCTTCTCAGGCTTTCCTCATTATGTTTTCACCATATATATCAAAAAGAATAGGAGAAAGAATACACATCGAAGATAAGTCTGGCCAATAACTCAGCAGTTCTAAAAAAGTCAACGACGGCCTTTAGTTACTATTTCCCATAACTGTTACAGAGGTGTCGAGCCGCAATGGAGCTGGGTTTGCCGCAACTTGCGTTGCGAGCGCCTGCTGGCCTCGGAGACGTCAACGCTGCAGTCGCTGCCCACGTGCAACATGTTGTGCGACTCCACGCAGCTGTGGCCGCAGCCCACCGGGCCCGTGAGTCTCGCCACGGCCGTGCAGCCCGTGCGCGCCGACTCCTTCACCCTGCAGGTGCTGGCCTCGCCCTCGCGCGACGTATCCGACCACCTCACCGAGGCCTTCGAGCTAATGAAGGAGGACATGCGCGTGCTGGAACGCAGCAGCGAGCCCGAGCACCGCACCGCCGACTACGGCTCCCCGCGTACGGTAGTCGTACGTGTCGCCATTAATGGTAGCGCCGACCCGCGCATGCGCCTCGACACCGACGAGAGCTACAAGCTCACGCTGCGCCCCGCTAGGAAAACTCTATTGGTCGACATCACCGCGCATTCCTTCTGCGGCGCCCGGCACGGCTTCGAAACTCTTTCACAGATAGTTTGGATGGACCCTTACGCTGGATCGTTGCTCATTTTAGAGGCGGCCACCGTGGTGGACGCGCCACGTTTCCCCTACCGCGGCCTTCTTCTCGACACTGCGCGCAACTTCTTCCCTACGGGTGAGATTTTACGAACGATAGACGCAATGGCTGCGTGCAAGATGAACACGTTCCACTGGCACGTAAGTGACTCGCAGTCGTTCCCGCTGCGCCTGGATAGCGCGCCGCAGCTGGCCGAGCACGGTGCGTATGGGCCCGGCGCCGTGTACTCGCCCGATGACGTGCGCAGCGTCGTGCGCCACGCCAAGCTGCGCGGTGTGCGCGTGCTGCTGGAGGTGGACGCGCCCGCGCACGTGGGCCGCGCCTGGGGCTGGGGGCCCGGCGCTGGCCTGGGCCACCTGGCGCACTGCGTGGAGCTGGAGCCCTGGGCCGCCTACTGCGGCGAGCCGCCCTGCGGACAGCTCAACCCGCGCAACCCGCATGTGTACGAGCTGCTGCAGCGCATCTACGCCGAGATCATACAGCTGACGGAGGTGGACGACCTGTTCCACTTGGGCGGCGACGAGGTGTCGGAGCGCTGCTGGGCGCAACACTTTAACGACACTGACCCCATGGAGCTGTGGCTGGATTTCACACGGCGCGCGCTGCTCGCGCTGGAGCGCGCCAACGGCGGGCGCATGCCCGAGCTCGTACTGCTATGGTCGTCGCGCCTCACGCGCACGCCGTATCTGGAGCGCCTGGACGCGCAGCACGTGGGCGTGCAAGTGTGGGGCTCGTCGCGCTGGCCGGAGTCGCGCGGCGTGCTGGACGCCGGCTTCCGCACCGTGCTGTCGCACGTGGATGCCTGGTACCTGGACTGTGGATTCGGCTCGTGGCGCGACAGCTCGGACGGGCACTGCGGACCGTACCGCTCGTGGCAGCAGATGTACGAGCACCGGCCGTGGACGGAAGAGGGCGCGGGTGGCGTGGACAGCGCGGGCGGCGCGGGTGGCATGGATAGCGCGGGCGGAGCCGGCGGCGCGGGTGGCGCGGGTGGCGCGGCTTGGCGCGTGGAGGGCGGCGCGGCGTGCCAGTGGACGGAGCAGCTGGCGCCGGGCGGGCTGGACGCGCGCGTGTGGCCGCGCGCGGCGGCGCTGGCGGAGCGCCTGTGGGCGGACCGCGCGGAGGGCGCGGGCGCGGACGTGTACCTGCGCCTGGACACGCAGCGCGCGCGGCTGGTGGCGCGCGGGGTGCGCGCCGCGCCTCTGTGGCCGCGCTGGTGCAGCCACAACCCGCACGCCTGCCTCTAGCGCCCGTAGCGCCTGTAGCCGGCCGGTGTTGTTCATAGTGGCGAGTCATCCTTAGTGTACACGACTAGCTAGTAATTGTACAGCGCTTTCTGTTATTGTTTTGGTTTGATAGCTCGCCTACTCGGGCCCGGAGACGTATCGATGTGGTTGTTGTGTTTACCGCGACCAGAGTTACTGCCATTCGATCACTTATGTTCGACTTTATAAGTAGTTACATAATAAAACGTGTTACATAGCTAGGCTGATGATGTATGTGATAACTGGTAAGAGACTATAACTTATTAAAATGTATTAATTATTAAGGCGAAGATAGTAGTGAGTGTTCGCAAGATGAAAGATCTGTTACCTGCAGCGAATGATGATTATAGAATCACTCATTTAAATTAAATCGCATTTTATAACGTGTTGAGCTTTCCCTTTTAATAATAACGAATCTATAAAAGTTGCTTTGTTTCTGTAATCAATGTTATTTTAATAAAATTTTGCAATTTGTCTTTGAACTTTAAGGTTGAACTAGTCGCGAGCTCGAACTCACTGGTGGGCGTGACCAAAACGCACGCTGTCTCATCGTGTTCGACATAGATAGTATCGACATATATACGTAGTACATGCACAATGTCTAGTTCGCACTTAAAAAAAATATGAAAAGTCTTTTGGAAAATCGAGTTTTATGAAAAAACCCCTGCATAAATCAATTAAAGTTTATTGAACTCTTCGATAATTGAGCTTTGTCGATGCCAACTTTGTTTTGGAGATTTTACACTTCTTTTAATACTTATTTATGCCCAAAGTAGCGTTAAAATTAGCAAAAAAAATATTTTTTTGTTGGCTTATAACATTTTAATTGCTTTTATTTTACTATTCTGTTTCCGCACAGAAAAAATTAATAATGAAACAAAACGATATCATGTTTAACTTTGGATGTACAATGTCAAACATAAACACCGTCCCGAAATTTGTATAAAAATATCGACTAGTGCAACCTTAAGATCGAGTATTGTTAATAACTGAAATTACTGATAATTATTAGTTTTAAATGATTGTTAATTCAGGGCTCTACCAGCTGTGCTGTAAGCGAGGTCTTGGTGTCGGAGAAATATGCTTCAATATTGTAAAGTAACAAACCAGGACAATTATTTATATATTCAAATGTATTTAATTTTTTCATCATTATTTCATGCAGCGTTCAGTCATTTTTTCTGTTCACCCTGTGTTGCTTTAACCGTATTTTTAAATAAAGTGTCTGCATCGATAAGTTGTATTGCACAATAACAAAATGTAATATTTAATCCTTTGATTATTTATATTAAACAATGTATATTTAAATAATAAATTGGAATTGAATTGCGTGCATATTTCCTATTATGTTGTTATAATAACAATTAAATGACGTAAACGCACAGGCTGTATGTTGACATTTTATTAAGTACTGAATTGTTTTATTGTAAGTTAATAGATGCATAGAAAATGAAATACTTTGGATGTTTGCGTTATTTGTGTGCGTTTTTATAATAACTTGAGAATTAACTGTTTTAGTACGTAGGGAATGTTAATTTGATGTTTAAAACCGAAAGCCCTCGACGAAAATGAATTGTTACATAATCCCGATAAGAAAAATATTTAGGGCGAATTTCACCAATGAAACTGAACGCGATCAGCACAAATAAACTGCATTCAAGAGCTGTCAGTGTCATCATTGTTGTAGAATATTGACACTGACAGGTCTTGAACGCAGGTTCATTGGTGAAATTCGCTCTTAGGATGTAGTGTCAATTTAACACAATGTCAAATGAAATAAAGGTACTATGCTGAAAATTAAACTGACTGAACTTGAATTGGGTCGTCCTTACCTTGGTCTTCATGCGGGGGCGCATGAAGACCAAGGTATAAAGTTGATCAGAGGAGCTAGTTTCAGTGAAAACTTTATAATATGGCGAGACCCCACGTCCTAATCCTTACCAAAAGCGATTGGCACGCGAATACACGATCGCCGCGTTGATAAATCTTTTTTTTTTTTTTTTCGGAAACCCAGAAGGCGCCCTATTTCGCCGCGACCACGCGTTCCGGGCAACCGAACAAAAAGTAAGTGACATGGACGTGACGATCGCTTTTGGTTACGACGCGGTCAATACTAATTTTATTTTGACCACATTATAGTCCTTAAGCCGTGATGGTTATGCATCTATAGTGTGCGGATTTGTAAACACTAGACAGCCTATACAGGGGAATAGATTTTTCAACCCAGTTTGGGTTCAACCCAATTATCAGAATATAAAAAAACCAATATAATTATGTATTTTTTTCTTTATTGTGAAAGACTAGTTTAAATAAAAAATTGTTATGCTGTGCTCAGAACATAAAATTCTGGTCTCTTCGAATGGTTAAATCATGGTCAAGTCATGGCAAATGTTAATTTATATTTTAGATAATTCTAGCAACTTTAGACCTGTAATTGTTACATGAATAAGTTTTTATGTGATGTAGACGCAGAATATTTAAAAAAAGTAAATATTGTCAACAACGCACCTTTTTTTTAAATTAATTCAGCGTTTTTCAGCACGCTTAGCATCATCAAACGGGGTTTTTTTGACGGAAGAATAAACAATAATTATGACAGATAAACAATCACAATCTGTCATTTTGTCTATTCTTCCGTCGACAAAACCCGTTTCTATGGTTGTCATGCTACGCGTGCTGTAGTTTAGAACTTCCCTATATAGAAAGAAAATAAAGGGAAAAAAATACCTATATCGTCTAGTTGATCAATTCAGCAATATTCATCAATTTTACTTATGGACAATTAATACAATAAAAGTCACTACTCACCGAATCAATTAAAAAGTGAAATAGAATTTGTATGCATCTGCCAAGTTAGTTAACAGGGCCTTAATGGTATGTGGATAAATAGACCCTAAAATTAATAATTACATCTACCCTTGTAATCTTTTGTAGAGATATAAAAATTTTGTCGTGGTCTTTTAGCACCTAACTACCTGTCTGTTGTTCATACAACGTAATGCTCAACCTTAACAGAAGTCAACAATATTTTTACATTTACACATTTAATCATTATTTTTCTAATTTCATTTTGAAACGTCATAAATAATTTTACTACTGAGATTTTTTTGTAAATAAATCGATTATTTTGTATATTACGATCATATTTATGGTTTTATTTATTTTTTAGTTTAAGATTAGTTCATTGTCTTAATAGAAATCGATATTCAATTATGAATCTGTGTTCCGACTGGCTCGTTTACATCGTGCGTGACTGAAGATCACCGTGTGCGACCGTGGCGCGTGCGACGGAATCTATGGGAGTGAGCTTCACGTAAACGCCTTGCAATAGTGACCTATCACAGGCAGATTGCTTGAACCAGACTCACACATTACATTACTCCATGACGAACTCGCAGCGGTTGCAACACCTTACCTTAGTAAAATTTACTATCACTGAGTTTAATTTCAAAATAACTAATAAGTAAGTCTGCTAGAGATTTTCCGTATATTGGAAAATTTCTTTTAATACGAGATAGATGATAAGTTTAACGCATTGTGTTAATGAGCTAGATTTCATTCCCCCGATAAATGTGATGAGTAAACTGGCACAATTTTGTACATTTTGTATGTAATGTTTGGTGCTATAGTGATTTTCGTGGTGTACTTCTATGAATTAAAGAAAATATGAAATGAATAAATGGTTTTGTTTTACTATTGTACCTCCGTATTCTGGGGGCCTACCAATCAATTTGCCTGGCCTTTTCCCAACTATTTTGGGGTCGGTTTCCAGTGTAACTGGATGCAGCTGAATACCTGTATTTTACATGGAGCGACTGCCTTTCTGACCTCCACAACCCAGTAACTGGGTAATACGATAGGTACCCCTTGGTAAAACTGGTTGGTGGCCTACCACAACCTCATAAAAGTACTTGTGATACAAGTGTGCTGTATGTGTCGATAAGGTAGCCGATTGTATAATGATCAATGCACACGCGTTTCACACGACGTTTTTCTACACACTTGCGAGGAAAAAACGAGACTTGTTGTAAGAACACAGAACCTATCGTAATCATAGAGATGATACATTTAGATTCAACTGAACTTTGTTGCCAGGTCCTGACTCCGGAGCTTCTTTTAAAAACTTTTCAACGTTTGTTTGTGACTATAGGTACTTTAGATTTCGTATTTATGATAATAATTAACCACACAACGAAAACGTGAACAATAGATGGAAAATGGCGCGTTGGGTTTGTTTTTCCGTAGGTGTAAATAAGGCATTGGCAAAACCGCTAAACAGCCTATATTAAAAATTTAATAAACATAATGTTTTGAATACTTACATATTCAAAACATTATTAAGGTTAGGTAATGTGTTTCGTAAGCAGGTAGGTACTCAACTTTTGGTTGTGAAAAGATTCCGTGAGCAAATTCAATCAAGTTTAAGACCTGCTCAACTTCCGTAAGTTGTAAGAAATAACGATAAGTTACCATTTATGCCTGTGCCACCCTGACTCCATTTAAGCTTATGCACACTGGGAATGAAGCTAAGTTCGTTTAGCTTTGCTCATGTAGGTATCTACCGCGTCTTTTCATTTTCATACTTCGGTTCATAGTTCGCGGTGTGAACCGAAGTATGCAAACACGCGGTAGCGAAACTAAGTATTAGGTACTTACATACCTACAGTTAAAGAGTTGGTTTTGCCTGAAATTGTATCTTTAAATTCAATGTAACTGACAAACCCGATAATACAGCTCCTGTGGACAGGGGAGCCCCCCTTTCACCCGCAAGTCTTGCTACTACCCGCCAGAATCGCTCACGGCTTAGCTCTGTATTCTCTCGTGAGGTGTAGGTAAGTCATATTTTCAAATAAAACCGGAAATTCGATTGTCCGGTTTTGCAAACTTGACTAGACCAGACAGCAGTTTAAAAAACCAACCCTAGCCAATAATTATTAAAATAAAAAAAAGGCTTGTAAATGCTAAATGCTAAAATCTGAAGAAAATACTGACACTGACATTTCGAAACCAACGGCGGCGACGGACGGTGAAAAAATAATTGCAATTCAAACTGCAACGGAACAAATTTTCATTGAATGAAACGACAGTTACGAAATTGTTTGTTGTTTTCGTTGCACACACATGTGATTTATAACTAAGTTTATGGGTAATATGTAAATCTGCCACTGCGCAATTATTAATTTCTTTTTCAGCCTTGTCCACCTGTTGTGACCCTGCTAGAAAGTGTTGTGGAGGTAGAAGAAGCTCTAAGAAAAGCACTCTGGCGCTCTATGTGGAAATAGTAGACAAGTGATTCGTGTGATGCTCAAAAAACCTATTCAAAATTCGTTGTGACCTACGCAATTTCATTTCATAAAACAATCTTCTGTAAAATTTATCAGTTACAGACAAATAAAGAAAGAATAACGTTTATTTGGACACAGTTCGTGAAACACAAATATAAAAAACAATTTAAAAAATGAAAAAAATGTTTAATAATAGTGTGCCTCACGGCTGAGGAAGCTGACGGCTGATAAAAGCGGAAGGTATCCCGGTCAATCCCTTGCCGTTTTAACCAACGATTAAAAAAGGTTTTGTAATCTAAGATCGGAACGAAAGTGGACTACTACCATAACTGCTATATATTTATACTAGCTTTTGCTCACGGCTTCGCCCGCGTGGATGTCCGAAAATATCTCACGGAAACGAATTTCGAAAATCCTTCCTTATTCCTTCTCTATACTCTGTGCAAAATTTCAGCTTTCTAAGTCCAAGGGTTTGGGCTGGGCGCTGTTGAGTCAGGCAGTCAGTCAGGACTTTTCTTTTTATTAATATAGATAGGCTAGATCAAAGGAATAAGATTTATCTTATTAAGGCTGGATTCGACCAAAGGAATAAATTTTATCCGCCGAATAAGCCTTCTCTTCCGAGTAAATTTTGAATTTTTGACAGTTTCGCCATACGAAAACTGTCAGGGTAATGGGGTAAATCTTATTCTGCGGATAAATTTTTATTCGTGTTTGGTCGAATCCGCCCTAAACTTTATTCCCTTTTCACCCCCAAAGGGGACAATTTTTGAAAGTCTTTTGTGACTTTTCCTTACTTTTACTTACTGGTGATATAGGTACCTACTAATTTTCAAGTTTAGGGGTAGATTTTCGAAAAACCCTGATACACGTTATTCCTTATTTTTGGTTTTGTATAAATACCTACTGAGTTTCGAGTTAATCGGACAGCGCGTTAAAATTCTTCCATACAAACTTTGGTACCCCACAATCTCCTTTTTAGGGTTCCATAGTCAACAAGGAACCCTTATAGTTTCGCCATGTCCGTCTGTCTGTTAGTACTAGAAATCTGTAATTTGGTATGAGGCCGACCAAGTGGTAAAATAAAATCATGAAAAAAAAAAAAATGGATACCCCTCCCCTAGGTAAAGTGGTTTTTTTTTTCTCGTATATCCCTATGTTGTGAGGTATCTTTGGAAAGTTCGTTCAAAAGTATTGTGAGTTTGTTAAAACCATTTTTGGATAGATGGGTCCATTTGCGAAATATTAAGCTTTAAAGTGCTAATTTTGGTTAGTCAATTGTCCCACCCCCCCCCCTGCCAGCTAAATGGTAAGTTCTGAATATGTGGAATAATTCATAGCAGTAGTATAGGTATATAAAGAAATTAAAAGGAAAACTATGATAGCGTACTTTTCCGGGATAAAAAGTACCCAGTGTGGTGCCCAGGATATTAAAGAATAATTATACCAAGTTTCATCGTAATCGAACCGGTAGTTTTTGCGTGATGCCTGAAAAAACAGACAGACAGACAGACAGACAAAAAAATTATTTTAGGGGTAATTTAGAAAAACAACAAATTATAAACTTTTTCATTTATTTTGATAATTATTCGTGCGGAGTTTCATGTTTATTACCTCAAGGAATAAGATTTTTCATACAAACTTTCATCCCCTATTTGACCCCCTTAGGGGTTGAATTTCGAAAAATGCTTCCTTATTCCTTGCCTACATTATAAAGGGAACCTCTGTGCAAAATTTCAGCTTTCTAGGGCCAAGGGTTTAGGCTGGGCGTTGATGAGTCAGTCAGTCAGGAATTGTCTTTTTATTAATAGGTATAGATATAGATAGTAGGATAGGATAATTTTCCGGGATAAAAAGTACCCAGTTTCATCGCAATCGAACCGGTAGTTTTTGCGTGATGCCTGAACAAACAGACAGACAGACAGACAGACAAAAATTTTTTTAATCAAATTTTTGGGTTCGGTGTCGGTCTAGTAACACTGCCATTTATTTTTTTGATATTTTCAATGTACAGAATTTTCACTACAGATTTATTATAAGTATAGATAACAGATTACTTCCGACTTCCAAAAAAACACTACAAACTGAAAAATTACTTTAATTGCGGAAGTCGGTAAGTATCTTTGGTTTTGAATTTTCGTTTTTTGCCACCGATTTGGTTTTGGGTTGCTGTTTTGTTAAAAGGTTTTTTGTGAAAGAACTATGTTGCCAACCACACGTTTCCCGCAATAGGTACAAAATATGATGCTGAAACCATGTTGTGGAACTTTTGGTTTCAATTAACAATAAGCTGATTCAAAAAATACTTTGAAACAGCTAGTTTCAAATTACTCATGTTGTCTCATCCTGTGTTTACCTATATCCCTACATAATGTAGTACCTGAATATTAAACTGTTTTCTATTTCATAATCTATACGTCATATAAAGCTGAAGAGGGTCGAAAGTCTGTACATGGAAGATATTCGAAAAAAAGTTGGCTAGGGATACTTAGATAGAGTCGATAACAGAACACGTTCCAACAGTTTTTAGAATATTTGTCTGTTTATTTGTTAGCGCATCACGTGAAAACGGCTGAACGGATTTTGATGCAAACTTTACTAATCTTTTGAGAAAATCCCCGGCCAGGTATAGGCTGTGCTGACGTAACATCACGCCCTGAAGAGTCAAGCAAAATGAAAAAAGTCGGAAAAACCCTAAGCGAAAACGAAGTAATAGCACGGTCGGGGTGATGGGATGCGACGCAGTGTTCCGGGGCCCGAAATTTCACGCGGACGAAGTCGCGGGCAGAAGCTAGTAATTAATACGGGGTTACAAAGTAACTAATTCACTCGAGTTTTGAAGATGTTTTAATGATGATGTTTTTTACAGGTGCTTAGCTAGTCATCACGATGAAATGGAGGAGCGTGCGACAGTCGCACGTGGCCCGCATGCGGCGCGCGCTGCTGCTGCTGGTAGCAGCGGCGTGCACGGCCGTAGCGCTGCTGAACTGGCGCCTGCAGAGCGAAGACCGCGCGCACCGCCCGCTGCACGCACTCTACGCGTATGTACTTTTTTTATGCGTAAAATCTTTCCTCTCTCTTTCCTGCAATATGCAATCCGTGGGATCCTGCAATCTGTAGTAGTGATTTTGTGAAAAGGGACGGAAGTTTGTACCAGGAAGGCGGCCGGTAAAGCGCTATTTGATTTGACCAATAAGCGCGCGCGGAGCTAGAATTGGCCATTGTACCAACCCATTTTTTTCTAACTTTTCTGTATAGGTTGCCAAACTAATTCCTATTTCTGAATAAATGTGTAAGGAAAGTTTAAATTATGCAGGGTTTTAACTATTCGTCAAAAATGCGTTTGTGGTCGACGAAGTATCTCCTATTTATGTATCAATAGTCAAAACAAAACCTAAACTTTAATATTTTGACGTTTATTCCTGGGCGTGGGGACCCCATTATTTTTTTCTGCCCCGGACCGCGACAAGCTTTGTCCACCACTGCCATAATACAGAAATATGAGATACTTGTCGTTGTTGACTAATGCAGAAAGGGTTGAGTATGAGCAGAATATAGAATGCTAGAGCGACCGAAGCGAGGTTGAAAATTTTAGCACCCAGTCTCATCATTTCAGCAGAAAGACGTCCACTGCTGGACATAGGCCTCCCCCAAGCACCGCCACTTCGACCGGATCTGTGCTTCCCGCATCCAGCGGATACCTGCAGCCTTCACAAGGTCATCGGTACAACTTGTGGCACCCAGTCTCAGAAAGGTAAAATTTTTTTTTGAACATTCTTCTGTTCTATTGTCTGAATCGTCCACGACTCTGAGCCGAAAGGATTATCGAGAAAATCAGTGTCCGGACCAGTCTCATCTTGGTGATATTGGAGATCGGAGACCTTTCTGCTTGTCCTGCCAAATACTCATCGCAGCTTTGGCCATTGATTTTTCTCTTGATCTATCGTTCGCTTCTTCCCTGGTCAGTAAATCGGAGATTGAGTAGCAATCCGAGTCTGCCAGTTCTGCTGTTCTTAAGAGTTGCCCGGGTCTGTCTATGAGCATTTAATTGTCTTCGACTTATTGATAGTGACTCCAGCCAGTCCACTGTCGTATTTTACCCTGCGAAACACCAGCTGACTCCATTTCTGAAGATGCAAAGATTGAAGTGTCGTCCGTATATCTCAGGTTGCTGATTTTATTCCCCCGATAGAGACGCCACCCTCCCATTATTTTAAGCTATCCTCATTATGTAATCACCATACATATTTATATTAAAGGTAATTGGAGAAAGACGAAGATAAGCCTGGCCAAAAAGCCAGCAGTTCTAAAAAGGTCACCTACGGCATTTAGTTACTATTCCTTTACTATTCGTTACAGAGGTGTCGAGCCGCAATGGAGCTGGGTTTGCCGCAACTTGCGCTGCGAGCGCCTGCTGGCCTCGGAGACGTCGACGCTGCAGTCGCTGCCCACGTGCAACATGTTGTGTGACTCCGCGCAGCTGTGGCCGCAGCCCACCGGGCCCGTGAGTGTCGCCACGGCCGTGCAGCCCGTGCGCGCCGACTCCTTCACCCTGCAGGTGCTGGCCTCGCCCTCGCGCGACGTGTCCGACCACCTCACCGAGGCCTTCGAGCTCATGAAGATGGACATGCGCGTGCTGGAGCGCAGCAGCGAGCCCGAGCACCGCACCGCTTTCTACGGCTACCCGCGTGAGGTAGTTGTACGTGTCGCCATCAACGGTAGTGCGGACCCGCGCATGCGCCTCGACACCGACGAGAGCTATGAGCTCACGTTGAGCCCTGCTAATAACACTCTAGTGGCCGACATCACCGCGCATTCCTTCTGCGGTGCCCGGCACGGCTTTGAAACTCTTTCGCAAATAGTTTGGATGGACCCTTATGCCGGATCCTTGCTCATTTTAGAGGCGGCCAGCGTGGTGGACGCCCCACGTTTCTCCTACCGCGGCCTGCTCCTCGACACTGCGCGCAACTTTTTCCTCACGGGTGAGATTTTACGAACGATAGACGCAATGGCCGCGTGCAAGATGAACACGTTCCACTGGCACGTAAGCGACTCGCAGTCGTTCCCGCTGCGCCTGGATAGTGCGCCGCAGCTGGCTGCGCACGGCGCGTATGGGCCCGACGCCGTGTACTCGCCCGATGACGTGCGCAGCGTCGTGCGCCACGCCAAGCTGCGCGGTGTGCGCGTGCTGCTGGAGGTGGACGCGCCCGCGCACGTGGGCCGCGCCTGGAGCTGGGGGCCCGGCGCCGGCCTGGGCCACCTGGTACACTGCGTGGAGCTGGAGCCCTGGGCCGCCTACTGCGGCGAGCCGCCCTGCGGACAGCTCAACCCGCGCAACCCGCATGTGTACGAGCTGCTGCAGCGCATCTACGCCGAGATCATACAGCTGACGGAGGTGGACGACCTGTTCCACTTGGGCGGCGACGATGTGACGGAGCGCTGCTGGGCGCAACACTTTAACGACACCGACCCCATGGAGCTGTGGCTGGATTTCACACGGCGCGCGCTGCTCGCCCTGGAGCGCGCCAACGGCGGGCGCATGTCCGAACTCGTACTGTTGTGGTCGTCGCGCCTTACGCGCACGCCGTATCTGGAGCGCCTGAAAGCGCAGCACTTGGGCGTGCAGGTGTGGGGCTCCTCGACCTGGCCCGAGTCGCGGGCGGTGTTGGACGCCGGGTTCCGTGCTGTGCTGTCGAACGTGGAAGCCTGGTACCTAGACTGCGGCTTCGGCTCGTGGCGCGACAGCTCGGACGGGCACTGCGGGCCCTACCGCTCGTGGCAGCAGATGTACGAGCACCGGCCGTGGAAGGAGAAGGGCGCGGCATGGCGCGTGGAGGGTGGCGAGGCGTGCCAGTGGACGGAGCAGCTGGCGCCGGGCGGGCTGGACGCGCGCGTGTGGCCGCGCGCGGCGGCGCTGGCGGAGCGCCTGTGGGCGGACCGCGCGGAGGGCGCGGGCGCGGACGTGTACCTGCGCCTGGACACGCAGCGCGCGCGGCTGGTGGCGCGCGGGGTGCGCGCCGCGCCTCTGTGGCCGCGCTGGTGCAGCCACAACCCGCACGCCTGCCTCTAGCGCCCGTAGCGCCTGTAGCCGGCCGGAGGTACTTCTGTTGTTCATAGTGGCGAGTCATCCTTAGTGTACACGACTAGCTAGTAATTGTACAGCGCTTTCTGTTATTGTTTTGGTTTGATAGCTCGCCTACTCGGGCCCGGAGACGTATCGATGTGGTTGTTGTGTTTACCGCGACCAGGGTTACTGCCATTCGATCACTTATGTTCGACTTTATAAGTAGTTACATAATAAAACGTGTTACATAGCTAGGCTGATGTTGTATGTGATAACTGGTAAGAGACTATAACTTATTAAAATGCATTAAGTATGGCGAAAATATAGTGACGAGTGTTCGCGAGTGTGTGCAGCCATTTTAGTTTACTAGAATATCCGCAGAGCACGAAGTCGCCGCGCCCGCCGTGGTGCTCTGTGAGTATATCGATTAGTTGCATAGCACAGTTGTGGATTATGCAACTAATCGATATGGTACTATCTTTGATTATTTATAGATATGTCTATATAGTGTCGCGCTGCAAAAGAAGTAAAACAAACAAGCCAACATTGCTAGCCTGGAGTGCGTGACAGTTACGTCTTACACTCGCGTCACGTCAATGTGCTGTCATTGTGCTTTTCTAGTGTGCGTGCATTTAGCGGCCAACAGTCGGACGCAATTTTTTTCGAGTTCCCTGTTTTGAATATAGACATCTAGACATAATAATATCTTTCTATCATATCGCATCTCTGATTTGCAAAGCTTACAGCAATAGGGAATATGCATGTAATTTTTTTTTTTCACTAAATTAACTTTAAATGATAAACAGGGTGTTTGGAAGCTGAGTGCAAAGCGATAGTTGACACCATTTAGAGTATTTTGAGCCTTATATTGTCTTGAGTCAATTTAACCTGACAGGTTAACCGTAGTTAGCTGTGCTCAAAACATGAAATTGTGGTCACTTCAAATAGTTCATCATGGTCAAGGCAAATGTAAAATATTTTATATAATTCTAGCAACTTTAGATCTGTATTTTTTACATTATTAAGTTTATATGTGAGGTAGACGCAGAATATTAAAAAAAAAAAGTTATTTTTAAAACTCGTTAAATATTTTCGACAATACACCATTTTTTTAAACAAACTCAGTTTTATTCTTTATGACCTGTAGTTTAGATAAAAAAATCTAACCAAGCCGGTACCACATGCAGGCTAAAAAAAATGTGTGTACTGCCTGGTCGCGCCACAGCGGAAAGCTTTTTAGTAGCACTATATGCAACCATCTCACCGAAATAATTACCTGCAGGTACTTCTAATTTGTAGGCCCACATCTAGTAAGTACAAAGGTCTGCTGATGCGATTATATTTCATTACACGTACCTACCGTATTGTACAATTTATCAAATGCCGCGCTACAGTGGAAAATTAAAAAAAGATGTTTCTAATCTTTTTTTAATTTTCCACTGTGGCGCGGCTAGGGAGTATCACACGAGGTACTCGTGTACCTCCGTGTTCTGAGGTGGAGTACTCGTGTACCTCCGTGTTCTGAGTTGGGGTACTCGTGTACCACCGTGTTCTGAGGTGGGGTACTCGTGTACCACCGTGTTTTGTGGTGGGGTACTAGTGTACCTCCGTGTTTTGAGGTGGGGTACTCGTGTACCTCCGTGTTCTGAGGTGGGGTACTCGTGTACCTCCGTGTTCTGAGGTGGAGTACTCGTGTACCTCCGTGTTCTGAGTTGGGGTACTCGTGTACCGCCGTGTTCTGAGGTGGGGTACTCGTGTACCTCCGTGTTCTGAGGTGGGGTACTCGTGTACCTCCGTGTTTTGTGGTGGGGTACTAGTGTACCTCCGTGTTTTTAGGTGGGGTACTCGTGTACCTCCGTGTTCTGAGGTGGAGTACTCGTGTACCTCCGTGTTCTGAGTTGGGATACTCGTGTACCTCCGTGTTCTGAGGTGGGGTACTCGTGTACCTCCGTGTTTTGTGGTGGGGTACTAGTGTACCTCCGTGTTCTGAGGTGGAGTACTCGTGTACCTCCGTGTTCTGAGTTGGGGTACTCGTGTACCACCGTGTTCTGAGGTGGGGTACTCGTGTACCTCCGTGTTTTGTGGTGGGGTACTAGTGTACCTCCGTGTTTTGAGGTGGGGTACTCGTGTACCACCACCCCATAAAGCACTATTATTATTAATCTTACTTCAGTGTGGTGAAAAGATGCGAGCTATAAAGCCTGTATAGCTCTATCTCTTTGGTTCAGCACTTTTATCAATTTCTCATAGTGTCGCCTATTTGAATAAAACACGGGCTTAAAAAAGCAATAAATTAATTTATTTATTAACAATTTCGTTGACATGTTAAATTTGGTAAAGATAAAACTACCTATTTCTTTCTAAAAATATTACTCAGCCTTCTGCTTCGTGGGGTTCCCTGGAATGATTAGAAACGACTTATTAATTGCCCACCAAAAATCCACAATATAATCATCAATAGAAAATAATCTACAGAAGATATAAATAGGGGAGTTTACACCTATTCCATATTTAAATCCTCGTTCCCAAATTGATGTTAGTTTCACTTTCCGCAAGTGTAAACTAAATGTAAATTAACTTCAGAATGACTAGTACTAGTGTAGTCATAAAAAAACATGAAACTGTCCCCACAAACTGAACTTAATGTCTGGGTATTAAAGTAATTTTTCCAAAAAAACTTTTTATAAGGCGCTACTTCTGCTTCGTGGTGCAAACGGGTAGTATTATCTAATGACGTAGGTTTACAAGATTCGAACTCACTTCGGCGGTATCGTTTTTGTTGGATCGGAACAGTGACCGGATCCGGGACGGAGTGCTAGTCTTGCGGGATGGCTGCGGTTCGGCCTCCACACGCAACGCCTCGCGCAGCTCGGAGTCCTGCGAACAACGGTTACATTTACAATACATCACTAAGGCCTCCCGCGCACTAGGCAGCCTGGCAAAACATATGACGTTGTATAGGAGCCCGTGCACTAAGCAGCCAAGAATTTTCTCAATATTCCGGCTGCCGCAGCCTGGCTGCCGCAGCCAGGCAGCCTAGTGCGCGCCTGCCCTAAGGACCTTTGCACCCTTCCATATTTGCCTTTTTTTAAATTTTGGTGTGTATATTAATTTTAAGGGGCTCGTAGCTAAATTATACTAGCTGCACGGGGCGATCGAAGGTTAAGCTACCCTTACCGAGGTCGGTCCGTGGATGGGTGACCATCCACTAGTTTTCGAGACACTCGGCGCTACGGAAAGCAAGTTAAGCCGTTGGTTCCGTCTGTCATTCGTAGATCTTTGACAGTCATAAATATTGGGTAGTTCGAAGCCCAAAAGTGTGACAACAAGTCGTACCAAGGGGTATCGTGAACCGAAAACGACGTACGGAAACGTCACGTTGAAAGATTTGTACAGATTAAACAAATAGTAATAAAGAAAAATAAAATAAACAGGACTTGCAAATAAACATACATACATAAACTCACGTCTGTTCCCATGGGGGTAGGCAGAAACCACAGAATGCACGAAACCTACTACGATCCTTACATACTCCTTTTGTTTTGTTTACATTTATACATCTGGTCATACACGCACGCCGGTTGCGAGTACTACAAACCTGACCTTTCCGAAGAACATCAACAATAAGGTCAATATAATAATGCCCTTCTAGGGCGTCCCCTCTCGGCGTTTGCTCTCACATCTGCCTTGTAAAATAACAGATGAATAAATACTGTAAAATATCAAAACTGTTAAAACTCACGGTAGCGGATAGTCTCCCGGCCTGTTTGCTGGGTGTGGGCGGGCCGGGCTTCTTGTAGGCGGTGATGCCGACCTCCTTGCGCTGCGCCTTCACAGCGCCCGGCCCCGCCGCGCCGACGCACTGTAACATTACCCACTATTCAAACTCTCAAATTCAAAAGCATTTATTTCAATTAAACCATTTACAGGCACTTTTCAATTGTCAAGGAGTCGGTCAGTCAGAAATATGAAGCTAGTTGCCCATTCCAAAGCGTAGTAGGTACCTATGGAGAAGAACGGGCAAGAAACTCCACGGACACTCTTTTAAGCAAAAAAATTGTTTCAAAATTTACGTGTTCAGCTTCAGCCGATCTATCCTGTAAAAAGCTCACCGTTAAAAAGTGAGCTATAAAATAAATAGAGTCAATCTAGCATCAGAGGGGCAATTCCCGTAATTTTTAAGAACGTGCGCATTCTAATATCTCTCTCTCTCAAAAATACAATCAATTTACCAACATTTTTGACAAGTTTGACAGATTGCGACTTGAATGTGAACGTTTTTTATGTACGAGAATTGGCCTTCTGGGGCCTAAGTCTACTAAATGGTCTCTCAATGGTGAGTTTTTGACAGATTTTGTATGGCAAATCTGTGAAAACTCACCATTGAGAGACCATTGTAACGTTTATAAATTAGTAGACTTTTAGGCCCCTGGTGGAATGACAGCTCACTTCACCTAAGTTTTCATGGTGAGTTTTTTTGAGAAAAAATCGGCAGGAATACGTCGCTAGGATAAGTTTTTTCAAATGGATCGTTCCATGATTTAGGCTAATGGTGCTCCGACACTGGCTGTTAAAAATGTTTACATACATTTTCTAACACTAATAATTAGGTACATTTACCATACATTTCAAATGTTTACTAATGTAAGGGCCGATTTTTCAATCGTCAGATAACTTTTATCTGGGGATTATGTTTTACGTTTTGACAGCTATTGAATAGAAAATATGTCAAACCGCCATATTATGAGTGGGAGCACCATAATGATTTTTTTTGTGAATGCTTGTCATCGCGCAATCAATATCATACTCATATTCGAATACCTGCATAATCAGTGGCGGACCGGACAGCCTTACTTACAAAGGCTGTCCACCACTATTTGCCCCCACCAATAATAAGATAAAAATAAAAATACGGAGATCATTCAGGCGTCGAAAATATTATTGTGCATCGAAATTTAAATGCCAAAAAATATTAATGAGCTCATTAGCAAAAAAAAATTCGCTGTAACTGTCAACGAAGTTTCTTTTTCGAAGTTTGACCATTTGTTTTCTTTCTGGTTAAGCATAGGTAATGATCGATTTCCCTTGCTAAATACAAATTACCAGAGTAGCAACTTCCACAGAGTCATCCTCTTACTTACGCAACTACTGACAAAGTAATCGTAGTTTCTCTGAGCGGGTTACTCAGAGAAAAGCTATTTAAAACTTACCTTGATATCTTCCTCATCGACAGCTTGCGTGAACTGCGTCTCAGCGGGGTAGGAGCTCTTGAGGTGCGGCGGACACAGCGAATTGCGCCAGCGCAGCTCGGACAGGCGCAGGCCGGGCGGGCCGGACTCGCGGGCCCCCGGGCCGCCGGTCTGCCGGGCCCTAGGGGCCCCGGACTCGCGGCGCGGCGTGGCTGACAGCTCCTTCAGCCAGCGGTTGTCGAACACCTCGCCTTCCTCGTCCGACATGTGCATTGCGCGAACTTCTGACGATATACATCCAAAATAAAGAAACTTATGTGAGACTTGACTTGATTTTACCATGTAAGACTTATGTGACTATAATATTATTAAATGACTTCACTTTAATTTCTGTTTTGTTTTGTTGACATTATTTTGTTTGTATTCATATTTTAATTTATGTAATAATTTGCACGCTGTAAGGTAGACTGTAGCCGATCACATTAATGTATGTACAACATCTTATTATATCTGTAGTCCTGTACTTACATTCATAGCAAATAAAGTTCTGATTCTTATTAAAGATCTTTTGGAAACTTAAGATCTTTTGGTGAAAACCTCAACAAAATCCATGTGTACTTTTAGAAGTGCTAAATGCACATACAGACACGAAAAGCGACTTTGTTTTATTCTATTTCCATAACTTAGAAGAGGAAAAAAAAGTTTTTTTTAAATAAAATTAATCCATACTGTCCTTGTGACATTCTCAAGCATTTCGTTACTTATCTTACCTCGTTTAGTCCCGTTGTTGTTCACAGGGAGAGATCGTAATGAGTGCGAGTCGGACGGACGAGCCGCCGCTTCTTGGAACGGAACGAGACCGGACTGCAAACGAAAAACAACGTTATTATAGCGTTATATATTCGTTACTGACATATTATTATGATAGAAAGTTAGCTGATAGCATATACTATTATAGTGAGTGAGAGCGAGTTATGTGTGTAACCGTATCATACAGTCACTAGGTTGTGTACGACGTATTTACTTATAGTGTGTACGTACAGAGTGCACGTGCTGCAGCGACATGAGGCTCCCGGAGCGCTGGTCGCGGCGCAGCCAGTCCGCCTCGTCCTGCGTCAGCAGCAGCTTCTCCCCGGCGCGCCACAGCTCGGCCGTGAGCCCGCGGATGTGCGCCTCGTACGCGCGCGACGTCTGCGCCAGCTTGTCGCGCGCGCGCTCCAGCTCGCGCTCCAGCGCGCTCATCTCCGAGCGCTGCTTCTCCTTGAACACCGCGATCTGCTCACTGTACAGTTGTTTCTGAAAACGGTCACACGAGTCAGCACGCCTTCGGGCTCCGAACCGCATGCATCCATTTCAACGCGTGCAGCAGGCCATGCATACATAAATATATACAAACATATTACCTTGCGAATCAGCAAACTACTAAAACAATGTTTTAATGAACACTCTAGCAAAATACTTGAAATAAAACAAAAGCATCCATTAAAACAATTTATTGAAATCAACATAGGTAAATAAATAATTATCAACTTCACAAGCCACACTCAGTTATCCATGAGAAGGTAGCACCACCACACCAGCTGGTATAGCATTATCAACAACAGTACGGGGAGGATACTGACCATTTTGCCCTTCATGCGGTCGAGTTTGTCCTCGTACTCGGCGCGCACCTCGGCCACGGTGTCGCGCGCGTCGCCGGTCTCTCGCGCGCGCTCCACTTGCTCCAGCAGGCGCGTGAAGCTCTGCGCCAGCTCGTCCAGCTGCACGTCCAGCGCGGCGTCGGGCGCGGGCGGGGCGGGCGGCGCGAGCGCCCGGCGCAGGCCGCGCTCCAGCCAGCGCTCCAGCGCCAGCGCGCACTCGGCCAGGTCCTGCAGCGCGGCCGCGTGCGCGCGCTCGAGCCGCGCCAGGCCGGCCGCGCCCGCCGCGCTCTCCGCGCGCAGGATCTCGCGCCGCGCCGTGCGCTGCAGTGACGTCACCGCGCTAAGCTTCTGCACGTACGCCTCCCGAGCGGAACACAACGTCTTGAAGCTGACCGCCTGCTCGTTCAGAACCTTCTTCAAGTTCAGGATCTCCGTCTCGTGGATCCTGTTCACTTCCGTGAGTCTGTCCCGTTCTTTCTGTAGAGCGAATTGTTTCTCTGAGCACTTTCTCAGATGTCTGTCTGTGGTCTCCAGGAAGTTCTCCAAGTCTTCCATAGTGACAGTTCCAGCACTCAGACTGCGTTTCACCTCGGTATCGTAATTGTTAGAGTTGCCAAGGTTCGTGAGCTCTTTAAGGACAGTGTTGGTCTTTATTTCGGCGATCCTCTTGAGTATGATCGCCTGGTACTTGGCGGACACTTTAATGATCTGCGTGGCTCTGTTCTCGTTGACGCTCATTTTGCTCACCTGTCTCTTGAGATCCGCGATCTCCTCGTTCTTCTGGTGCACAATTTTCTTCAGCTGCGCGGACAGTTGGTGGCAGTTCTCCTGGCTCAGCTCAAGGTCCTTGGTGATGTCGAGGAGTTTAGTCTCGGACTCTGCCAGTAACGTCTTGAGGTAGGTGACGTCACTGTGCAGCGTCGTGATCGAGCGGTTCTTGTCGAGGATGATCATTTCTAAGTCTGAGATGGTCTTAAGGCTCTCCATGGATGAGTGTGACATGTCTGAGGATTTGTTATCTACCTGATGCTGGAGGTCGCGGAGCTCCTTCTCCGCTTTACCCGACTGCTTGTGGCTCGACACCCTTTCTAGGCTTTGTGCGGCTGCAACTACGAAAGATATACGTTAATTAGTCACAAAAAAAAAATTACTACAGAATATTTCAATGAATAAAGCATGATTTACTATTACAAACACATTAATATTTTTACTGTTTGTAATATACATAGCAACATTAATGAATAAATGATGTTCTACGTACATGTCTCTCTCTGTCCAACAGCCTTGATCAGCTCCTCGTTTTCCTTTCTCAGAATGTGCAATGCTTCTCTCTCGTTGTTAATATCCTCTAAATTCTGTTTCAATTCGCGAATAGTCGTCATCTTTTCTTGTATTTCCTTCTCGTTATTTTTCTTTGTGTCCTGTAGCTCCTTGCTTATTGAAGCAATCACAGCATCTTTCTCTTTACTCATTTTAGATATAATCGTGTCTTTGGCTCTAGAGTCTTCTTCACATAACTCCACTTTACACTTCAGGGTGTTAAGTTCTTTCTGTGTTGATATGATATCTTTTCGTCTTTCTTCGAGTTCTATCTCAGCCTTGTCGTGATATTCTTGTAGGATGGCACAGTTGTTGACAAGATTTAGTTTTTCGTTGTTGACTTCTTCACACAGTTTTTTATTCTGCTCCTGCGCCTCATTGAGGCGTTGTTCCAGGTTTGATACCACTGGAAAGCAAAATTTTAAATTAGTATATTGGGACGTCGGAGGGTGGACTTACTGAATAGCGAATAATCCAACTCTCGCACACTATTACACCTACCATTTGTATTTTCTTCAATGATTTTTACTAAATTTACATTTTCAATATTTAATTTAGCAATTTCTTCATGGTATGTAGTAATATTTGACTCCAAAAAGCAAACGTGAGATTCGGTTCCTTTATTGTTCATAATTAAATCATTTTTCTCTTCTTCTAAAAGAATTTTATCTTGTTCCAGCATTTTTATTAGCTTTTGAAGTAGCTGGACTTTTTCTGCCATCTCGTTAATATGTTCAGTCTTTTCTTTGAGTATACATTCGAAGTCCTTGTTCGTTTCTGTTATTTCTTGTAAAGATTTTTTTAGCTCATCAATTTCGGCTCGTAATTGTATTTCAGTGGCGGCAAGCTCTTTATTTAGTTTTTCCATTGAATCCATATCTGTAGTCAAGAAAACATTATAAACTCAAATTCTTTATTGCATTCATGTGTACACCAGCTGTTACATACATGAAAACTGCAAGCAACATGAAACCTGTTTAGGGCACAGCTAGGTACACTGGAATGCATGGTTAAACATGGTTTATGTAGTTATTATAATTAATATCATGAGGTTATTAAATTATAATTTGTTTTGTTATGTTATGTGTAAGTGTATGTATGTGTACTTTTTATGTAAGCATTATTTTAATGGCTTTATGTAATTATCTATCTATCGTATTTACCAAATATTTTATTCTATGTATTCTGCGACCGAGTAAAAGCATTTTTGCGTTAGATATTCCTTCAATCCTCTGTTAAAGATATTGAATTTGGGCATCTTCTTTAATTTGTTCCGGTAATTTGTTAAAGATATTGACTGACATGTAGTATGGGCTATGGTAAAGCATTTTGATCAGAGAGGGTGGAAGATGTAATCTATTTTTATGGCGTGTGTTTACGTTATGGATGTCTTTTATTTTAGGGATTGTTGCTATTTTTAAATACAAATATGCCAAGTTCCTGTATATTTATACAATGTAAAGTTAGGTTTTTTTTTTTTTGGATTATAAATAATGCGCTTGCATTTACGCTGTTACCCCATAACATCACTCCATATCTTAGCCACGAGTTTGCGTAGGCGTAGTATACCGATAGTGCCGTTTCTGTATTTGTGCTGTGCTTTAGTTGAAACAAGGCGTAGGTTTAGATAATTTAAATTTCACTGTTTGTGCTTTTTCCAATTGAGATGTGGGTCTATGTTTATACCGAGTAAGTTAAATGTAGTTACTAAGTCTATAAGGGTGTCATTAAAAATTACATTATTACTTAGGCCCCCGGGCTTTGTAGGATGTAAATTGTGTCATTTTGGCCTCGCGTATAATAATCGCGTAGCCATAACATTTAGCGGGATTCTTTTTTTTGCAATTGCCTGTCTTAACTTTTTGTAGGTCATTCATGCTATAAATGTTGAAAATTGGAGGCTCTGGGTCACGTTACGACCACCATTTGTACGCACTTATTGTAACGCCGTGTAACGGCATCCTTAGGGCCGATTTTTCAATCGTCTGATAATTTTTATCTGAGGAATAAATATGGCGGTTTGACATATTTTCTATACAATAGCTGTCAAAACGTAAAACATATACCCCAGATAAAAGTTATCTGACGATTGAAAAATTGGCCCTAAAACATTATCTTCTTACCACTTTTATATTTTTGTACGGTAGTTGATAAATTTATATTCTCCTCTTGCAATTTCTTAGATTCAAACATTTTAGTTTGCAACTCAGATTTCAGTTTTTTTATCTCTGCAGCTATATTCGTTTTTTTGGGTCCAATCCCTTTGTCATGTATTTCTTTAAATACTGATTCTAATGCAGATTCATTTTCTCCTATTGCTGCTTCTAATGCCTTTTTTTCTTTTTCGAAAGCTACTTTTTGGTCCTTTATTTCTTTTTCGAACCTTTCTTTTTCAAGTTTTATATCTGCCATTTCTTTAAATAGTGATTCTAAGGAAGATGATTTTTCCTGAAGTTTTGCTTCGAAATCTTTCCTTTCGTTTACCAACTCTTCCGAGAGAGTTTTAATCTCTTCTTGTAATGTCTCATTGGCTCGCACATGTTCTGATATAACGTTATTAAGTGTTACTTTCTGGTCTTCCATAATAGATTCTGTCACCGTCACCATGTTTTTAAGTATCTGTCTTTCCGAGTCAAAATCAGTGAGCAATTTTTGTTGGTTCTGTATTTCACTTTTTACCCCCTCTTCTAACTCCTTTATCGCTGTAAATTAACATTTCATTCAAAATAAGTTGTGCACATGTTTTAGAAATGTTTGATGAATGACTTTAAAGTATCATAAAATATCGAAATCATGTTTATGAATTTAAATAGTACCTGGTTGTTTCTTGTTTGTAAACTGCATAGTAAGGCCATATTTACAAGTTAAAGCAGACTTAAGGTTACAGAATCTCACTTAACACTCAAGCCCTACTTCAAACTAATTTCAACCAATCTTCAACCAGGTTTTAAACTAGATTTAAGTAATACTTAAGTCTTGAATGAGGTTTTGTATTATCGGCCCTAGTATGGAACCCTGAGGAACCCCTGTCTAGGAAGCCACAATTTTATCCTTTAAAACGAAACATTTTGTAAACTGGGTTCTAAATACTATTCTTATGATATTTAAAGATATATTTAATAACTAGTAATATGCTGCAAAAAAAAATTGTCTTGATATTGTTGCCTATGTAATCAAATGCTTAAGAGAAAATAAAAAGAGCAAAGATGTTTGATTTTTTTTTTAAATCCTAAGACATCAATCATAAGACAGATATGTAACAACAAAAGAAAGGTAACAACAAACAAACCTTGGCTATTGTCTTCAATGTCTTGCATAAGGCGTTCTTTCTCCTTCCTGATCGCGTCTAACTCCGCAGTTTTATCTTTCAAATAATTCGTCAGCTTAGTGATCATAACATTCAAGTTATCTATCTGACACTCATAAGTGCTCTTCAGTTTATCTGTCAAATTCTCGTTGTCAATAAGTTTTTCCTTTAGAGAATGGACTTTGACCTCTAACTGTAGTTTGACATTGTTCAGATCATTAGTAAGAGATTGATTCTCTTCTTGTATCACATGCATTTCTCTTACTTTGTTATCTAACGTAGTGTTGAAAGTATCAGTTCGCTTTGATAATTCTACAAATAAAATATACAATTCTAACATTATGAAGAAGATTAGCGCTACAACCTTAAGCAAATTGAAGAATTTATAAAGCTGACCACGGCTACAGGCAGGGATAAGGCTAGGATGAGATAGATAGATGCTGAAATGAAAATTAATTGACAGTTCGAAGAATGTTTAGTATCCAGTTGAATGATCCACGCTATCGGAGTCGTGATGGTTAGTTAAACGAGCACATATAAATGTTTGAGAACATTGCAGCTCTCACAACTGTCCCCCGCAAGTATGAGCGCTGCAAAGTTCACAGATAATTACTACACATTATATAGCAGTGGTTGACCAAAGCTTTATTGGTAATCATCATGCATAATTGTTAAAATTATTCAAATATACCAGAGAGAAACAAGATCAACAGTTTTAAGGTAAAACAATGTAGGTTCAAATTGATGAAACGAGTTTGTTCCTAAGTTCCCCAACAGGGCATTGCAGCTGAATACTGAGGATAGATTTTAAATTCATTACTCACCAATCTTATTCTCATTGACGACTTGCTGGAGCCGTTTAACCTCAGTTTGTAGTTCAAACAACTGTGTCTCGTTCTGCTTCAACTCTTTCTTCAGCTCCGCCACTGAGCTATTACTATGTCCAAGTGCTTTCTCTACATTCTGCCTCATCTCCATTTCAGTGAATATTGTGTTAGCAATGTTTATAAGCATATCACACTTGTCTCTGGATTGACTATCTGTAGCTTTGGCAGATTGCAATATATTTTGTAACTTTTCGTTATCAGTTCCTTTCTTTTGAAGTACTTGCACAAGGTTTTCTAGTCCCTCATTTAAAGTGGTTGTTATTTGGCTGTTCATTTCTTCTTGATCTGAAATAATAAAATCATGATTCAACAATAGTTTTAGTGCCAGATACTCTCATCTGAAATTAGCCTGGATATGTAATATATTAAATACGATAACATAACTTACTTTTAATATCCATTTGTAAACTATTCATTTTCTGATTAACTTTTTCAAGCTCTGCTTGTACAATCATAGCTTTAGATGAATAAGTTTCATTCAATTCACACAATTTCGTGATCAGTTGATCTTTCTCAGTTTCCTTTTCATCACGAGTAGACTTTTCAACATCTAAAGCTTTCACAAGTCCTTCTTTTTCAACAAGTAATAATTCTTTGTCAGTTGTAAGCACTTCTTGAACAGTTTTTTGGTCACGCAGCTCATGTTGCAAACCTTCAACTTCAATATTTAAATATGCAATGTGAATCTCCATTTCTTTAAGAAGAACATCATTAGATGTCTGCTGTGCCGACAAGTTTTGAACCAACTGTATCTTTTCTCCTTCCAAAATCTCGCTGGTAGTTCTCTCTTTTATGCACTGTTGATCTAATAAAGATTGTTTTTTAACAAGATTGTCTATTTCTTTACTCATCTCTTCTCTATTATTTTCTACTTCTGTTATCTTCTGCTCTATAAGACGTTTCTCCAATAAAAGATTCTCCTTTTCCTTCTCCGCTAGTTCTTTCGCAGATTTCTCTTCGATAAGCTGTTGCGTGAGACATTCTTTATCTTCCAGAAGAGTTTCCGTCATTTTCACTTGTTTCAATAGTTTTCTCCCAAGTGTCGTATTCTCGGACACGAGTGCATTTATATCTTCACTTTTCTGCTTCTTTTCTGTTTGTAGACTGTCTCTAATAGCTTTTTCTTCTACTAGCTGGTTTTGTAAAGCCTCCTTTTCCTTCAAAGTAACCGCACTTTTAATTTCTTCATAAGCTATTGTCTCTACAAGGTTATCTACTTCTTGTCTGTTCTTTGTCTCAGTATTTTTAACTTCTTGAGCCATCACTTCAAGTTGTTTAATAAATTCATCTCTTTCGTTTTTGACTTTAGAAAGATTTTGTTGTAACGATACAACTTCCTGAGTTAATTTTTTGATTTGTTCTTCCTTTGCTTCAATATTTTCTTTACTCTCCACCTTGTATAACTCCCAAGTTAATGTAATATTTTCGTAATCTTTCCTGATGGATTCCAACTGAACAGTGTGCACTTTCAATTGCCCTTCTAGTCTGTCAATGATACAGTCCTTCTCTTTCAGTATCACTTCGTGGCTACTATTATCCTCTTCAATGGCAAAGTGTAACTGTTCATTTTCTTTTTGCAATGCTTCTATTGCTTGTTTCTTACAATCGTATTCCCGTTTGACTTCTTGTTCCAATTCATAGTTTAATGATTGCAACTGACTAACCCTTTTTTGTAAATCTTTGGTCTCAACAGTTTTCTGGTGACCCAAATCTCTAATTAGTTGATCTTCCTTGGACAATCTCTCTCCTAAGATTCGGATTTCTGAAAGAAAATAATGTTATGGTTAGTTCTATTAAAATATTAGATTCTACAAATATTTATTTAATTACGAACGCAAAACTGACCTTTACATTTCCCTTCAATGGTTTTCATCGCTAGTTCAAGTTCCATTTTTAATGTTATTATTTCATTATTCTTGGTACATATTTCCTCATTCAGTTGGGACGTGATGTTTTCTATTTTCATTCCCTGATTCTGATATTCCTTTTCAATTTTGTTCTTAAACGAAATCTCTTCATTCAGTTTTTGAGTCAATGCCTCTTTTTCCTTGTGTATTAAACTCATATTTTCTTTATCAATATCTAAAGTTCTTTTGAGGTTTTCAACTTCGCTATTAAGTGTATGAATTTTATGGTCTTTGTTTTTAATAGTTTTCTTAGAAGTGCAGCTTAGTTCTTTTATGGTCTTTTCAGTTTCGTTCAGTTTCTGCATTAGTTTAGACATTTCTGAGTCAAAGGTTTTCTCAAGTGCAGTATATTTATGTTTTTCTTTAGTCATGTTCTGATCCAAACTTCGAATTGCTGAAACAAAACGAATAAACATTAGAACTACCTAAGCTACGCGATGCCATCACATCTAAATCTAAAATACTTATATACAAACCTTTCTTGTTCTCATCAATAGTTTTTGCCATTTTTTCACAATCTGCCTGCAACTGTGATATTTCTTTAGATTTGTCGACAAGATCATGGTCCAGTTTACTCTTTTCTGTTTGCATTAACTCTAATTTGCTCTGCAAGGCTTGTTTCTTAGCAGTCATATTAGCTAACTTATGATTATTATAATCGATAGTTGCAATCTTATCAGAAAGTTCATCCTCCAAAGACTTTTTAGTGGTTTCCAGTGTAGTGTTCAGTAATTCAATATTTTTATTTTTGAGATCCATCTCACTAGACAGTCTCGACACGTCCATATTTAGTTTGTCATTCTCTGCCTGCAATTTTCCAATGGTATCTTTGGCCTCGTTCAAGCACAATTCCAGGGACTCAATGGTCCTCTCCTTGCCGGTCAACACTATTTTCTGTTTAGAGAACTCGACAGTCAGTTTGTTTAACTCTTCCGACAAATGTAGTTTGTTCGCCTGTAGTTTCTGTAGTTCCTCTTGATATCCAATCTTATGATGTATTTCGTCATGTAAATGTGTCTGTAATGTATTTATAATAGCGTTTTTTTCATCTAAGTCATATTTAAGTTTTTCTGATGCCTCACTGAAAGTATTTTTTAAGTTTTCCGCATCTTTAAGAACTTCCTCAAATTTAGTAGTTTGGTTGTTTATCTCAGCCTCCAACTGTGCTTTGTTTTGTTCCAAATCCCTGCAATGACCTTGCAAGCTAGCTACTAAAAGCTTAAAACTTTCAATTTCTTTCAATACAGATGCAATATTTTGTTCCAGGTTTAGTTGCATTGTATTCATTTCTTCATTTTTATTTTGTAATTTATTCTCAACTTCGCGTTTCTGTTCAGTTAGTTGACGCACATTTATATGATACTTGTTTGAGATCTCTTTCTCATTTCTCAAATCTATTTGAAGAGTTTCAATCATCTCACCCTTTTCAAAAACGTTATTTTGTAGCTCAACCAGTTCATTGTTTCTATTTAATACTTTTTCATTTAACTTCATCATTTGGTTTTCATAACCGTCTCTCATGGTGACCCTTGCCTGTTTCTCTGTTGTTATTTCAGCTTTGAGCCCTATTATTATGTTTTCCAACTTAGTAGTCTCATTAGAAAGACTTTGCAGAAGAGAGAACTTCTCTTCCTGTAGGGTTTGAATTTCTTGAATCTTTTTATCAATTATTACTCGTGAGTAGTCATTGTTTTCTTTAATCTTTTGTTCAAGTTCATTAATTTCATTATTCAATTTACTAATTTCATCATCATAATAAGATTTCAAATTATTTTTCTCTTCAATTTCCTCATTGATGCGGTGTTTCAGATTAAAAATGTCATTTTCTTTCATTGAAAGAGTGCTTTCCAAGTTGTGTTTATCGTTTTCAGATTTCTGACTGAGTTCATTCATGTCGGCCTACAATAAAATTATGATGGTAAGTAACAAGTTTATCACCAGCACATCACAGTTGACTGTTCAGGGAGAACGAGTATACAATATACATACGAGGGTGACAATAATAATTGGTTACTTACCTGAATTCTTTGTAGTTGCTGTTTAAAAGCATCTACCTTAGCTCTTTCTTCCGACAGTTGAACCTCGACAACATTAGCGCACGCCTCGCTACAAACAGCTGCAACACGAAATACACCATTTAACAAAAAAATTGTCGTATGATATAAATCATAAATCTGTTTTATCATGACGGTACGTATAGATTCAGTAAATTGAACCCGCGCGAGCAGGGTTCGCTATAAGCTAGCGACCCGCTCCTGTTTCGCAGGGTTTTTACGCCTTGACAAAACATGGGACATTTAAGTGAAATATGAATGTTTTATCACATAAACCTTTCTGATTCAGATTCGGGCACAGCACGTGTATTGATAAAAATTATAATAATGTAACATACATAAATTTTGTTGCAAGGAATGAATGCTAGCATCAGGGTCATCACATTCCAGCTGACTGGAGTCTAGACCATTGCGATGATTGTGCTGTCTAAGCTCGGCGACCAGCTCCTTGAGTGAGTGCATGTGCCGTCGCTCCATCTCCAACTCTTCGGCCAGCTGCGTGGCGCGACCACTCTCTTGCTGGCTCAGCGAAAGCCATTTGTCCCGGTCCTGCTTAAGCTCGTCCACCTGCACAAATAGAGCATAGTTACAGGGGCCCTAGCACGAACGAACGCGCGACGTAAACGTTACATAACTCCGTACTAAGAATCGAAAATACAACTACCCTGTAGCATTTGGGGTTAGATTTTTGCGACAGGCACTATTCATACACATACCTACATAGATATGAAGTCTTAAAATGAAGTAATTATTATCTATTATTTGCGAAACGAGTGTTATATATTTTAAAATCGTCTGAATTTACGTTACGTTTACCCCATTTTTTTTTTCAACAAAAACAAAGAAGAAGACTACCTCTTCTTTGTTTTTTTAAGTTGTTTGAGCCTAGTAGGTGGCCACGTTGATTGCGGCATCAGTGGTTTTATTTAGGTCACCCACAGGATGACAGGGTCCGTAAAGAAACTTAACCTCTCTCCTATACCGACCCACCTTTAACTCTGCCGGCTAACCCTACTGCATTAATGGTGACCGGGTATTTAAAACTAAATATTGGTCTGACGAGACGTGTCACCTTCTGAAATTATTTCCTAAGGCACAGGCTAGGAAATAATTAAAGAGGCGCCGTTAACGAAATTGATACGGAGAAATGTATTCCGATTCTGATACGGTCCTGTCAGTTGAGTACTAAAGAATAAATTACTTAAAATTGGTAAAATATTAACATTACAAGCTTAGAAATAATGGTTGCAATTATAAACGTGCCGCCTTGTAGGGTTTGCCCCCACCCCTCCCCCGCCAGAGATAGAAAGTTTTTTTTATATATATATAATATATAATATTGATAAATGACATGTAGAGGGAGGTCGAAGGGAGGAGAGAGGAAAGAAATGTTGTGGAGGGTTTAGGAGACCCTTTAGAACCCCCAAATAGCCTCATAATCTTTCTAGCGAGGCGGCACGTTTCTAAGCCCAACCCGAAATAATTAACAACGGTATAATGTTAGATGCCTGTACACGTATAAACCTGTACCACAGGCTGCAGGAGCTGAGCTCGCTAAGTCATGGTAATTGTAGGACAATAAAATTCTTAAAAACATTTAGCATTAGAAGTCTTGTAATAGCGACAAAATTAGATTAATTAATTATTACACAACTGCCCAAGAAAGGAATGTTTTCAGGGTTAAAGTATGAATGAAATGTGTGAGCTTCTTTATTCCACCATAACTTTTAATTCCTTAACATATTTGGATGTATGGAGTAATCGTTACATCATCCCGTGACAGCCAGCCGTGACATCAGCCAGTGACAGGGGCTATAATTTATTTTTTACTCGTGCCAACATTTCATACCTTAGTCTTGTAAGTGTCTCTCTCATAGACAGCGTCATCCAACATCTCCTGTGTGCGGACCAGGCGCTCTTCCATGTCTTGCAGCTGCCGCAGCAGCTTGCCCGAAGTCTCCGACTCGGCCTCGGCCCCCCGCGAGTCGTGTTCCTGCCCGCAACACATCGATATCTTCGCCTTGAGGTTCACTATCTCCAGCTTGTATTGTTCTTTGTCCTTTGCTGTAAGCAGACCATTAATCCATACTAATATAATGAAGCTGAAGGGTTTGTTATTTTGTTTTTTATTTCGTCTTGAACCACATGACTAAAGTCCTGTTTATACCTACCCCATTTATTTTAGCATTTGACAAATAACGGCTAAATAACAACAGTTATTGTGTAATATTATTGAAATAACCGCACTTTAGAATTATATTTTAAATGTAAATGGTAAATATGTATATTACTTACGTTGCTTTGCACTTATCGTGAAATAGCGGAGTTTATAATTCGTTTATTTCGAAATAACGAAAGGGTGGTAACCGTTATTTGTGTAATGTTATAATAAATAGAGTATAGATATAAGCGAAATTGCTATCGCGCTGGGTAGCGACACCGGATCGGTACGCGATACAGAATCAGTACCTACGATAAATGTGCAAATGTCCTATCTTTGGTATTGTTCGTCGAGTCGCTAAGCTCCTTAAGTTCTGAGTTGAGCTCCGCGATTACTGACAATTGCTTGCACTGACTGGACAGGTCCACTCAAATCTGTGTGGTTCTCTCCTCAAAAGACCATTTCAGACACTAATCTACATGGTCCTCATATGGCCTGACCAAGATTATGTCTGGACTTTAAAAGAGGCTGTGACCTCTGAGTTTGTTTCGGCCTTTCTTCTCAGAGTAGTCAGATAGGAAACGCCGACCTCATCTAGCTTAGCTCTAATATTTTTTATATGACGTGTAAAAGTGATTCCGATATCCTATTTACAGAATAAACAATTTCATTTCCTTTCGATACCGAATCTGAACAAAAAATACTTTTACATTTGTTAACCGAATTCTTTAGGAAGATTATTTAACATCACGTTCCGACCCTTAGGAGCCGAGCAGAACGTAAAAGAGTCAGAAAGAACGCTGAGAGAAAAAGAAGTACCTAACAGCGCGGACGGGCGACGGCGATGCGATGCTATATTTTAAAACGTTATAATATGTTGAGATAAGAAATTTCAACGTACCAAGTCACGGGCAGAAACTAGTACTTATTATATAAAATAAAACCAGCATGATATGGTATGTCTGTGGCACCTGCGCATGGGCAGGTCCGCTGTTTCGTCGTACATAGTATAAATCAAAGTGCCATGCCACACGCTTTGTTGAGACTGCGAGTGATTTTCCATAATAAACTGCCTAACACTTGATTCAAGCCAGGGGCGCCGACGCCGCACCGCCGCCTGTGCGCACCCCATTCGGAAAAATCATTGCAGTGCGGCGCCGCAACGCATCGTGTGGCCTGGCTCTGCCATACTCGTGCGCAACTATTTTTTATTGTAACTACTTGGTACGCAAGAGAAAAAAAACATGTAGCTTTGGCAGCAACGACACAATGAAGGCGTGACTTGAATTTAATAATTATGATGTGTGTACATAAATGGTTAAATAAATAAATGATCATTATCAATATACAATATAAATTGTTATACAATGTATATTTGTGTTGTACTTACAAACATACATTAAAATAAACAAATTTGATTGACCAAACAAGTGACCATATACAACTATAAAGTACAAGGTCCTTGTGCTATCTTACAAAAACTATTTAAATTCATGTCTGGTATAAAAACATAAGGTTTTCCTACTCAATTTCACCTTGAAAAAGGTAACTATTTATGACATTCTAGTTACAAGTACAAATCATGTGAAATCAATAACACCCTTCTTTTGTTTTGTGTTTAGACTTCACTTATGACAAAGAAGCATTCATTGTAATGGTGGAGTCACAATAACTGCATATACAAAATTCTTGGAAGTATTTGAAGTTCCATGACCATGCTATGTACCTACAAACTCATTTCATGACACGGCCTCCCGCTACGCCCAGGGCGGGAAAACTTATTTAAAAAAATTCTCACTCAAAAAAAAAAAGGTGGACCCTATACTACTTACTAGTGGGACAATAATATAGCCTAATAAAAAGCTATTCTAAAGCAAATATGTCAAACAACCACATTTTAACTTGAGATAATAGTTATCTGACAGATAAAATTAGCTTTTTCTCACGTTTTATTTACTTAAATGATTTTATTTTTGAAAGGAGCTTAATACAATTATACAAAAGTTGATATGAGAACATAATTTTTTTTACATCAGAAGATGTAAAAAAAATGGCCATGAAGTAAACGAACTAATATTTTTGCCTGTATAACTATCTCTTTTGTCAACTGTACTAATTATAAACAATTATGAAAAACATACACAATTTATCCATCCGCAAGTTAGTCCTAGCCAGTTCTTCCTGCAGATAGTTACGGTCAAAACGCTCAGCATCTAGAGAAGCCTGCAGTCGTCGCACTTCTCCATGCAATGAGCGAAGAGCTGGGGGCGTCTCCGCCACTTTGGCATGTCCAGAAGCCATGTCTAAACCACATGCCTCTGTAAAAAAATATGACCAGGATTTGTATAACATTTACATTGTATGTTATTTTTTTATGCTAACTAGTAAAGTAATAACATAATATTCTCCAAATGTTATTATTGAACTTCCTTTGTTGCCTCTTGAGTATGACATGGGCCCTCCCCTTTATAACAGCTGCTACTTTCAGACAGCTGTTTCAACATTAGCATAAAATATAGCAAAAATATTTTAATTGAAAGTTCCCTATGTAATAATAATAGGCTTGAGTCCTGGAACAATGTGTTAGATAAGGTACTGTTGTAAATTCAATAATCATTCAAGGTTACCTGTAATAGCTGCCTGAACATCCCTGCGTGTGATAGGGCAGCACTCCAGTAGGCTCTTACTAAACTTCAGTATGGTCTCCTGATCTTCGCCACTCAGCTTGCTGCACATCGCACTTTTTATGTCCACATCCTTAGAATTTACACACACAAAGAAAAGTAGCAATGATGCCACAAGGTATATTTCGTCCTCATTGGATGCCTCAACTGTTTCATTTTCAAATTTAAATTCTGGATACTTCTCCAAAACGAATTCTTCAACTGTATGCGCTTCTAGTATAGACGACTTGGATTCGTCTAAGTTCAGATTCTCATGCAAATGAGATATTATGTTTAGTAACGACTTTATGTTAACGGACCGCTCATCTTGGTTGCTTGCATCGAAATAACAGTTTATCTAAAATACACAGGAAAACAAATGGGTATTTAGCTAAAAGTAACGAAACACCAAATAATCATCACCAACGACATTTGAAAAACATCTGCTACATACCCAGTTTCTAATAATATGTTTCCATTTTTGTAACATGGTATGATGGTACACAATATATTTTGTTTTTACCACTTTTTAGTTTTTGCAGGCCTGATAAATCACATGTGTGTGCAACGAAAACACTAATAAACAAACAATTTCGAAACCGTCGTTTCATTCAATGAAAATAATGAATGTTGTTAGTTGCCGTTGCAGTTTAAATTCTAATTTTTTTTTCACTGTCTGTCGCCGTTGGTTTTGAAATGTCAGTGTCAGTATTTTCTTCCGAATTTAGCGGCTTGATACAAAAAATAAACGTAAAATGTAGTAAAAAAAATTTATTATTTATATAATCTGGAACTAAAATGGAAATTGAGCTTTTGTCAGAAAATATAAAATGGATATTACATTTTTTCTGGATAGCAGTTTTTTTTTTAGCCTAGCAAGCAGTAAAAAATTTTTACTGCTTGCTAGTTGCTAGGCTATGTTTTTTTTGTCACTGTCAGTTTCAGATAACTTTGAGATGACTATGACAGGATCTTCTCTGACTGTCAATACATGTATGGACATGAAGAAAAAAAAACTGTAATTTTAATTAAATTTATCTGTAAATAAGTAGTAAGTATAGTGTAAATATAAGCCACGGTTACTGTTTGTTCTAATAATGCCTGCTAAGCGGGCCGCTGGGCTCGTTATCTTTAGGAATATGAATCAAGCAGTTCAGTTTTTGATGTTACAAACTTCTTACGGAGAACATCACTGGACACCACCAAAGGGTAAATAACCGTAAATTGTGTATTTTCTGTATTCTAATAACTCTTCTCTCAAGGTACAACGCATCAAAGATACCATGTTTCTTTTTCGTTACTCCAAAAACAACCTGCCCAAAACTTTTCTATGTACCTCACATTAATTAACTTTTTACTTAGGCCATGTTGATCCCGGTGAATCGGACTGGGTAACAGCTTTAAGAGAGACAAAAGAAGAGGCTGGGTTATCTGAAGATGATTTAGAAGTAAGTCAAAAAGCATATATTTTGGGTCTCTCATACTTTCTAAATCAAAAAAAATATGTTTTAGGTTTACAAAGATGTTTCAAAAGTATTGAACTATAAAGTGAAAGGCAAACCAAAAGTGGTTGTGTACTGGCTGGCAAAACTAAGGAATCCAGAGACAAGGGTTCTGTTGT
This sequence comes from Eupsilia transversa, assembly GCA_914767815.1. Lineage (NCBI taxonomy): Eukaryota > Metazoa > Arthropoda > Insecta > Lepidoptera > Noctuidae > Eupsilia > Eupsilia transversa. The sequence continues at coordinate 4,186,289 of OU611889.1, forward strand.
CTGATGAGCATCAAGATCTGAAGTGGCTGCCACTGAAAGAAGCACAAGAAATATCGGGATATGACGATATGAAACAACTTTTACTTGAGTTTAATGAGAAAGCAACAGTTTTGTCTAGTTGAAATACTGCTGTATAATGCACCTACATAATTTAGCAATATCATGTATTATTGGATGATTGTAAATAAATAATTAACTCAAGCTAGTTGTCATTTTATTTTTACAAATGCAAATTATTATTTTGTGGAATACAGGAATGCAGAGGTTTGGTAGTACAGACAATAGAAAGGTTTAGGTTTCTTCAATATTCAATGTAAATTACAAAATTATCTGGCGTGCATCCTATGTATGAGTGAATGTGGACAAAGGAAAAGGGGGAGGGGGAGTAGGTAAGGACTGTAACACTTCAGGGACTGTAGTTTGCCTGATTACCCCTCTGCAGGAATTTTACAAATCATACATATCTAAGGTACAAAGTCTAGCAGGTGTGCCTGTGCAGGTAGACCAGGTAGTAGTGTTTTTGTTTATTTATAATAAGCAACCACCTCTGTGGTCTGGTGGTTAGACCAAGTGTCTCAGACCCAGAGGTACCGGGTTCGATTCCCAGTGAGGGCAACATTTTCTGCTCGGTTTGGTTGGTGGTACGGTTTGTTCTACGTATGCCTGCCTAGCAACCACCATCTTATCTAAGTCTATCGCCATAACAACAATGTTAACAGCATTGTTGTGGATAAAAAAAAGCACACTAACAGTAGGTACATTAAAATTCAAGTAGGGAAAAAAAACTTTTTTTTTTTTTCATGGTGCTCGGTCTGTTCAGCTCGCTTTTCTCACCATACGGTGTCACGCGAAAGAATTTATTAGAATGAATATTTACGCAGACACAGTAGGTACCTACCTACCTAAAATATGGGCACAAATAAATTTGATTGGTTCGTGTTTGATGTTATTAAAACATGGCGCAGCAGACCCGCCTTTACACAACCTAGCTGGGGATTTTAAGTACACACGTCTCTACTTTACTCATTCGTCGGATACAGGCACATTTTATCATAGCTCGATTCAAACTTAATGGCGGCTCGGAAGTGCGTTACTCGCTGCGCAGTACCCCACCCCTCACTCCCGCTGACCCATGAATTCGTTAAGTACTCAAAATCAAAATCAAATCAAAATATTTTATTTCACATAAACCTACATGGGCACTTATGAAACGTCAGAATCTAGGTGCACGGTTCCAATTGGTCGTTTCCTATGGAGAAGAGCCGGCAAGAAACTCCACGGTTACTCTTTTAAAAATAAATGGGTTTTACAATGCTTTAAAAAATGTACAGTTTGAATAGGTATGCGAGGACAGCGTAGGCCTGTCAACAAGATACTTAAAAAAATAGAAAACTGCGCAGCGACTTGCCTCATGTTCCGAGCCGCCATTAAGTTTGAATCGTGGTGTAGGTACAATCACTGTGATACAATCATACAAGTCAGCGAACATGATTGATAACACACTCGTGACTACTCGTGAAGCTTGTAGCGCGCCAAAGATCAGTAAGAAACCGGTCGCAATGCCAATCATACGCTAACTAATACTAAGAAAATCCATGAAAAACAATGTTATTTCTGCGGTTTGACTTATAACCGAACTATTAAAAAGCACAAACATCATCATATTTTTATTTTCGTAATTAGGATCCATCCAACGATTTAGTACATTGTTTTTTTAATCCTCAGTTACATCATGTAACTGAGGATTAAAACTCGGTACTCCCCATGCATGTAACTTACATGCATGGGGAGTACCACCCCTGCTTTTTATTACACCATTGTATAGCGGTGTACAGAATTTATTAATAATGGTGCCGATTCTCTTGTCACAATTATGTTTTGTTTTTATTTATATAATCTCGTAAATTGAAAAACAACCTACGAGTATTTCCGGCTTGATCATTGTGAACAAGTTTACTTCTTGTAGTACGTTAGTTCGTAGGTGGTAGTACCATTGTACGTAGTTTCTTGTACAATGGTCAAGCAAGCCGGAAATGCTCTGCCGGGTATCGCATGTTGGCTAAAAGCCGGAAGCCCGCCAACCCAACATAATATTATATAAAACAAATTAACGACAAACTATGAGAGCTAGTAGTAGTACTATACCTACGTACGACTCATGCTTGTGCGGGCTGTGCCACCAACACTCCATTAATTTAGAGTAATTATATGAATTACCCCGATACCCGGAATTATTAGGATGGTTATATATCGTCGTCATACCAATAATATAGTACTTATTAAAGGAATAAATGGAAGTAGATCGCTAGTTTAGTAAATATTTAATCCAAGTAACTAATAATGTACATGTGTGTCTAATGATGACTTGATAAGTTTTAATCCTAGAATGCAATGCACTTATTATTTGTTTTACATACAGGATGTCCCGTAAATAATGGATCAAACGTGATGGATATGAATGAATTCTAGTAGAGAAAATGGTAGAAGTCGAAAATAAAAATACAATGGTTACCGTAACGGTTTTTTTTAAACTGTTCAAATTAGGTACATACTTAAGCTACCTACCCGTTACGTTACATCCATTATTTACGGGACACCGTGTGTATTATGTGTTTACAATTTATTTCTAACGTTGCTACGTAAGAAATTGAGACCCATTTCGACTGCATCGATTGCCGTGCCGGGGGCAGTCATGACTCCATATCCTCCATGCCCATAACAATGTACAACCTTTACACCATCAATCAGCTCCGGCTCAACACGAACCGGCATTCTGTGAGGACGCAGACCAACCTTATGTGCGATGACCTCCGCATTTTTCAAGTTCGGGAGAAATTCACAACAGCGCTCCATTATGGCCGCTGCGTCATACTTGCAATAATTCATATTATAACTGTCATAACCTCTACAGCCACCCAATGTAACCACCCCATTAAGTCCCGGTATAATATATGTATCATAATCCCCATAAAACGCTGATTTAACCCATGGTGCCTTCACCTTTATCACTTGACCTCTTATCGGCACCATATCATAGTCATTACATAAATATCTTGCACCTAAACCAGCACAATTAAAAACTAGATCATAATTTGACAGGGACACAAAACTTTCCACCTTTCTATTTATCAGCTCTCCGCCTTTTTCTACTATTATTTTTCCCATCCATGGCAAATAGCGCTCGCATTCAACTTTCAATGTTGAAAAGTAAGATCCAAATTTTGTACCTTGAGGACCTAGTTTTAATTCCTCAATATTGACTGGTCGGTAGATTGGCACTAAATCTTCAATAAGATGATTTCTAGTGACATGATAGTTCTCCTTTGAAAATATGTAGGCTCCTAAGGCCATAACACCAATTTGTTCAGCCTCGGGTGTCTTGAGTATATCTTGCCAGAACTGCCAGGACTCGTTCAGCCATTTCTTCGTAATTGCCTTTGTCGGTCCTTTAAAACTGGTTCCCGGCCTGAAGATACCAGCGGCAATGTGGCTAGTGGTATCTTCTGTGTATTTTTCAGCGAGAACTGTTACTTTTGCGTTCTTGAGTCGATCCTGGAACAGTTTAGCCACTGTTATGCCAACCACTCCTCCTCCAATTACAGCTATATTTGGTTGGTCACGCATCTTGGATGTTGTTGCTCCCTGCATTATAAATAAAAAAACAATTAAAGTAACGTGCATAATAAAATTGTTTAAGTCTTGTAGTATGTACAACTTACATTTGTATGAATACCTACTTACCAAAAAATTCTACGAGTAGCACAATAATTAATAATGAAAAATGTAAAAAAAACTCTCCATTGAAGATTCGCGTAAAGATAACATGTACCGGTGCCGACTGTGCCGAGCCGAATTGTCAACCTGAACTGGGTTTTAATTATTTGCGCGCTTCATACACATACACACACGTATGTATGCTCACAATAAATATGTTTATCTTGTGGACAGGCTGGGCGGCACCTCGGCGGCAGCCACAAACCATAACACTGGGCCTCTCTTCAAGCCACGTCTTTAATTTTGTGACAAAGAACTCGAAAAAAGTAAGACTCTAGCAAGAGGATTGTACAGGGTTTATTTATTGTAATAACATACACTGAGATCGCCAGTGCATTCATTTATTAAAAATTGCTAAAGATTGTGATTATGATAATTGCGTAACGAGTGCGTAGTGGGCGCACCCACTCGGTGCCACTGGACGCTTGACCCTGAACTTTCTGTTATCATGTTTTCTGTGATACAAACACGAAACCTGAATCGGAAAAATGCGAATTTGCCATTCGTATTTTTAATGCATAATATAATTATACTGATTGTCAATCGTCAGTGCCTTGCCTTGGTGGCTGTGGCAGGTGTGTTAGTGTTCTACTTCTGTGGCTGACAACTCGTTTGTAAAATATTATTATGAAAAGCCTCCATGGTTTTGTCTGAGGCCCAAATCATAAAATTAAAAACATCATTCTTCAGTGGTCTGAATTATAGATTTGAGATTCTTTTGAGACTGATTTTGGGTTTGGGGTCCCAATCACATTTGTTATTGGCAACATTGCAGGAATAACAATCGATTTACATTTGACATTAGAGTGTCATTTGCACTACTATTAATCACAATAAAACGTAACTTATCTGTGCAATGCAGATGTCAGCTAGGCTGCGTTCCGAGTTACAATGTAATCGATTTGAGCGTGCTAACACCCGTTCCGAATAAGCGTTAGCGCGATAACGCCGGCCCATGATTACCCATGAAACGTTATAGATGACGTCATGACATGCGCCATCTTGCGATAACGCCGATATTAGTAAAAGGCATGCCTTTTACTAATATCACCGTGAGTTCTGTCAAAAATGACAGTTGACTGAACTGTCATTTTTGGCAGCGCTGTAGTTTTGAGTCGCATATCTATAAACTAACGTGGCTTTTTCTAAATTGTGCTTCTGGCTACCGTCGCCACTTAACCAAAGAAGAAAAAGACATTTCTGATGTTTATACAAAGACTTTAAGTAATGTTATAAGTTTTGACGTTGAGCAAGCACTGTAGGCGCGTTCACGAGCGTTCCGAATTGATGACAGACCTCAGCTGTCATAATCGTAATATCTAAATCGGAACGCAAAATATTGATGTCAGCGCTGTGAGCGATTATGGCCTAACTCGGAACGCGGCCCTAGTTGCTTATTGGCTGCTGAGATTGGCTGTCACAGAGTTTGACAGAATGCGGTTCATGTTGTTTCATGTTTGCTGTTATTATTCGATTGAAATATTCGTTTCTTCGATTTATATCCTGTTGCAGGATTTCTTAGATTTTAGACAACATGAATAAAAACGAAGAAGACGGTAAACCTGCAACGACCGAAAGTGTTGGGACTAGCAAGGAAAATACTTCTGTGAAGGGTAAAGGAAAAGGTCGCGGGAAGAAACGAAAACGGTATGTACAAATAACAACCATCATAACAACAACGCTGATAATTTCTGCCGATTTGCCGACCGGAATATTCTTTGTTTTCCCATAATATCACAAACGCTAATATGAGATCGTACAGTAGGACGCTCTTCGACTTGAGTGGTTATCGTTTCGGCTTTTGCTGCTAAAACTGAATACGTAATTTAGAAAATATTGTTTAAAATAACTAAAATTGATTCAGTAATGGTTATAGGTATACTTATATAAAACTGATCGGACAGAGGGTCGTCGGGAGCTTAAGAGTTGGATTATAAGCTAAGGGGTACTATGAGAAGCAAAGGAAACCTATCATATCACATGTTTTTTTATGCATATCGCAACAGCACAGAGGTACTCTAAGGACACTGTAGGAGCAAAGGTATCAGTTTTTAAATATATAATGTAATGTCTGTATTTTTCAGTTGCGACAGTGAGAGTAGCAGTGAAGATGAGGATGTACTTGCAGAGAACTCTGTGGAGGTGGACAGGAGCCTCCATGCGTCTGCCATTAAAAATAATTTAGATGAAACTAGTGTCAGGAAAATTATAAAGGTATGCATTCTGTAGATTCCTTTAAAAATACCTTGAAAAGCAGAAACCATTACTTGTATATAAACTTGAAATCATTTATTATGGAACCTGGGTGCAGACAGCCTCATCAAAATTCTCGGATGACGAAGGTGATGTTATAAAGAGTAACTTAAGCTACTTTTATTTTAAAAAATGAGTTGGGTCCACGGGCGAAGCCAATACAAGAGAATAAAGCTTGTAAAAAGAATCTCCATCACACACATAATTTAAAGGTCTTTTATGTGGTTCTATTATAGAAAGTGGTGACAAATGACCGTGTGTTGGCACTCGTCAAGATGCGAGAAGAAGAAGACTCCGGTCCTGAAGAGAACAGCCTACGACCAAAACTTACCAGAGCTAAAGTCAAGTATGTAAACTATCTACTTAGTTAAATATGAGGATGTAAATAAATTAAATGAGCAATATTTGTATATACAGGATGGATTTTTGAGATGGGGCAGTAAGGTCAGTCCCTTAACCATTGTCGCTACAAGAAAACGGTCTTAGGAGACTGTCCTTAACTTTTTGAAACATTTAGATCTGCATTCATAGATTTTGAAAAGAAGTACAGTTAGCAAGAAAATGGGCAGTTCTTACAAAATCTTTTTTTGATGCCGATCAATCCTGTTTCTTCTATGGATCAAAACCCCTAGACCAACTGAGGTTTGAGTACTAGAAAAATATAAAAACGAGAATAACTTTTCCCATACATTTCGTAGAAAATGAGACTCCAACCTACTTTTTTACGATGAGTAGACTAGCCAAATAGAATATACGAAACAAGAATAACGTGAATCAGGATTTTCGAAATTCAACCCATGGGGATGTAAGGGGTAATTTCCGACTCTCACGCGGGCGAAGCCGCGGGCAGCAGCTAGTATAATGAATAAATGATGAATAAAAATATGTTTCAGGGAGCTAATGAAAGTGTCTCCAAAGACGCATTCAGCTACAGCTTGGAACTTGGAGAAATTGGAGCTGACTCCCATCAAGCACATCCCAGTGAAGACCAGGCCTGAAGTGAAGGCTCTCATCGCCCAGGAGTTACCGGAAGACGAGGATGATGAAGAGTATGAACCTACCCATGATGATGTGCCCGTTAGTATTATAGTATTTAAATTGACAGAGCAGTGGTGGCCCAACAGTAACAGCCCCCGACTTACGTGTCGCAGGTCGTGGGTTCGAACTTCGAACCCAGGTAGGCACATTACTTTGTGTAATTAATTTCATCACCAGTGCTATCAAAACTTTAAAGGAAAACATTCGAAGATGTGTCACTCACCAACCCGCACTGGGCCCGCGTGGCGGATTATGGCCCACTCACTCTTACCGATGATTTCCACCAAACGGCTCGCATCGCATCGGATCGGAACGGATTTTTAAATCTTGAAACGATATTAAATCGTGTACACAGTATTTTTTAAAGTCTATATTACCAAGCCACGCACAGCAGCTTGACCGCGGGCGTCTTCCGCGACACGCGATCGTAGAGCCGAAAGTATGCTGCTACGCGTGATCGGCTCCGTTCGCATGTCGTAGTAATCGATCGGATCCTTTCGGCGAATGAATCTATTTGACCAGGCGTAGAAACGGATACGTTCCCAAGCGACGGTACGGAGCCGATCGTGTACGTCTACAGTTCGTACCATTTCCGATCCGATGCGATGCGAGCCATTTGGTGGAAATCATCCTTTATTTATAGGCTGATTATGCTTATGCTTAAATCATCGAAAATGTAACCGTGAGCTTCTGACGTTTCATAAGTGCCCCTGTAGGTTTATGTGAAGTAAAATATTTTGATTTTGTTAAGTGCAATGTTAAAGTAATAATCAAGTAATGGTTTTAGTAAACGGGCCGACGCGGCCCTACTTTTTAAGGCCTATTCAGACCTAAGCGGTATTCGCTACCGTCTGCGGCAGAGAAAACCCAGTGGGTATGCGGTAATATTACTGTTCAGACCTAAGCGGTATTCGCTACCGTCTGGTATGTACCTCTACCCACAGCGGCAGCGAATATCGCTCAGGTCGCTCTAGCCGCGGTACTTGATACTAAATACCTGAGCGAAACCCGCGCGGTATGTACCTGTACCCACAGCGGCAGCGAATATCGCTCAGGTTTGAATAGGCCTTTACCCGACTACGGCGAAGCAAAAAGGAGGTTGTGAGATTAAAATGTAATTGCCACCTATGAACATTGCAACACAAGAGGCATTGCGAATATGTTGCCATCTCTGAGACAAAGGTGAAATGTTTTATGCGCCTGTAATTACACTGGCACACATACCATTCAGATTCAGACTGGAGTTGCCAAAATGATATCTTTATAAATTATTAGCTGCCCGCCCCAGCTTCGCACGGGTTCGCTCTAAGTACTTATCTATGGCGAACCTACCCTACCTAAAACCTTCTCCTGAGAATAAGGAACACATCAAAAAAAAAAAATATCCAATTTGGTCCAGCCGTTCTTGAGTTATAAAATTACAACGAAAAGTGGCATTGATTTTTATATATATAGATAGCCTATGTTACTCAGTGATGATAATCTATAATAGTCTACTGGTTTTTTTAACTCAGTTCAGTAGTTTTTGAGTTTATTCATAACAAAAACAAAAATACATATCTTCTCTCTTTGTAATATTACTAGCGCTCCTTCGCACGGTTTTTACGACTTAACTCAACATCAAGATTTCTTAGTTATATTTAACTTTAATATGAACGTATAATACACATAAGCCTTCCGGAATAAATTACCTAAACGATGGGGAAAACCTCATCAAAATTTGTTGCGTGGTTTAGAAGAACGCGGTCTACCACCTGTACTAGCCGTCATGAGATATATTTTTTTTGTACTGGACCATACCTGCGGATATGATTTCTGATTACGGAGATATTGAATGTACAAATTCCAAATTTTCTTTCCACAAAATCATGATCTAAATTAACTTTAAATACCCCCACAACTCTTATACCGTTGCGTGCACCCATAATTTTTGTTCAGTGCTCCTTAGTTTGATGTACAGTATGCGTAGATAACGGCTGTGTTGGTTCTTGTTACACCCTGTATATAGATTATGATGACTGTCATTTTCAGAGCGATGATGACCAAGGCCTGGAGTCGTGTAGTGACTTGGACTCCCAGCCAAGGACCCCGGCTACGCCTCGGAGCCAACACTCCACCAGTCCTAAAGTCATTAAAGATGGCCCCTTCAAAGTACCACAGGTAAGATCATCAGTGTTGCCATATAAAGGGTATGAATATGCTTTATGTGTATTTGTAAGACAGCCAAGACTCATCTGTCTTCGCTGTCTTATAAGAGTCCGTCGTATAAGGGTGCAACCAGGTTTAGGTCGAATGACGTCAGCCGTTGATTCATAAAGTGTAATCTTTAACGTCATATATCTCAAAATAAGTCAAAATGTTGTGGATTGACTATTTTATAGTTTGGTATATTTGATAGTTTGGTTAAACGTAACATAAAATGTAAAATAAAAACTTGGTAAATTTGTGTTAAATTAATTCATGTTACGTCTCACTAATCTGCACTCTACATATGGGCGCGTTTATTTGATCACGAATCCCTATCTATGCGCAAGCGCCGTGCGGCCTGAGCGCAATTATACCATATTATTAGTAGGCCAAACATATTTGAGATAATAAAAAAATAAAAAAAACTCATTTGTAAAGCTACGATTAAAACTAAAGATGCAAATAAAAATAATAAAAACGTCGAACAGAGCAGCTTTCGACAGCACGGGGGCAACCGCGTGTACTACCGCGGTTATGTTACAGAGAGGAACTTGAATGTTGTTGCCCAGAGTTTACACTCATGGCATTACCGTGCTCTGGGGGCCTCACCAGCCCTACAGGACATATAGCTCCATCTCTTTCCCCCACTGAAGTAAGATTAAAATAATAGTCCTATACGAGCTGCACAAAATTTTTGTTAACGTCTAAATGCAGCCTAGAAATAAACAAATAAATCATTCCGTATTTTAACACATACATGCTCACATAGCAAACAAATAAAGGCATTAGCCTCTTCCTAACCATTTAGAAGACGTTGTTTATTTATGTTGTTTTTCAGGACATATCAACTCCCACACGGCGGAAACTGGACCTTGAAGAAGAAGCGACAATCGCGCTCCGCACTCGATCCAAGCTCAGTCTGTCGGCAACATCTATAGAACACATTGAGAGTACCTTCGTCCCTCCCGACGATATTCCGATGCCTGCGGTCGATGACCTCTGGAACCAGTTTTTAAATGAGTGCCTAAATCCAGCCTCTACTTCGAAGAACGAAGATGATGATGAGACTGATCCAGAGTATAATGTAGCTGCTGATCCGGATGCGCGTGAGTTGATACTGTTTCATTCCTATGGTCTGTTCCAAAAGTATCTGATGAAAGTGTAAATAAACGCTGTTCATGTTAAATTCTTACGCAATTACCTACTACAGGGAATTAGTAACACATTCATCTGGATTTAGAAGGTTTCAACTATTTGACCACTTTTACCAACAATTATTATTTTAATAACATTATTAATTTACGTTACAAAATTAAACTCAATTGTGAAATGAAAAACATCTTTAAGGTGATTTAAAATAACTCATTCAATTTCTAAGACGCACTACAAATTGTATTCAATTTAAGGTAACCTTTAAAAATACCTGTAAAAAATATAAATGTTGAAACCCAAAAAATACCCGTATTGATTCTATCGGTCTCTGGTTTAAGTATCAACATTTTGAATTACTCAGGGCGGATTCGACCAAACCCAAATATATACACGAGTAACTATACGACGAATAATCTATTCCACGATTTTATTCTCGAGTAAATCAAAAGACGTTTTTCCATGCAATCTAACGTATAGCTATAAGCGGAGTGAATTTGGAGGAATTTAATACCTGAAAAAAAAAGTTGTTCTACAAACGGTACGGTTCTGTATTGTAGCTGTCAATGGTGCCGATTCCCTTGCGCACTAACTAAACTAAAAATTTAAGGTTGAAAAAGTCGTAATTGTCCGTGGTATTGATAGATATTTTATTTACGAACAAATTATTGTCAACAAAACCATTCTATTTTGAAATAGGTCTTTTCTCCAAGTTGTCATTTTAATTTTTCGAGAAAAACGCTTTTGAATGCAGCGTAAGGTGTTGATCCTTAGGAGCATAATTAAATAATGTACAGTGGCCAGCAAATCAAGCTACCCAAAACTGTCAAACTTTCCCAATCAAACTTGAACCTAATGCTTTAGCGATAAAGTTTAAAATCTACTAAAGAAATTTGACAGATTTTAGTAGCTTGATGTGCTGGCCACTGTACATACATTATTTAATTATGCTCCTGTAACAACGAATAACATTTCACGCCTCCACCGACCTAGGCCACATATTTTTTTAATATTTATTCGGGTAGCGCATTACCAAAAGAGGTGCCATAAAGTATATGAATGGAAAATCTAGACTAATTAAAAATGTATGTAACAACCGGAAATTTCGTGGATATTCTGGAACTTTATATTGTAGAAATAGCGCCAGAGCGTGCCCAACAAGATATATTAATGTGTATACTGTTCGACGACAGAACGCGACACGACACGTCGCGATACGTTAGTTTGCTTCTACCTACACGCAACTTATGTAGCATAATACATTTAAATTGCTAGAAAGACCGACTCCCATATTTGACATAGAAATATCTGTTCAAAAACCCAGCCTGTATAAAATAATTATATTCCATTTATAGACGATGAAGACGAAGAGTCATTAGGCAATAGTATCATCAAGATATCTAAGAAGGAGCTTAACGATTTGGTGACGGAGCTGTTCAACATAATTCCTGAGACGGCTACTGAGGAGGAACTTATGGCCGATGGCCTGAGTAACAGCGTGCTCACTGAACATAGTCAGGGAGAGGTACGAACCTGTTAACCTTGAATTCGCATTTTTGTCTTGTGTCGTGTCGTGACGCCTTCTGACGCAGTGTTAACCAACTAAAACTCGACTCTCACGACTCAGTACTGTGCCGGTCGCTATATACTATACCCCATTCGCAATAAGATTAGACATTTAAACCAAACGTTTTACAGTTCGTACAACCGATTTTGACTTCTATTCCGTAGGCATTAGGATGGCATTGAAAGAAAACACGTGATTATAATACCAAATGTTTACTGCAGCTGCCATTTGTCATGCCACCAACGCAATAGAAGTCAAAATCGGTTGAACGGACAGTAAAAAAGGTTGGTTTAAATGTCTAATCTTATTGTGAATGGGGTATAGTTGTGGCTGACCGGACTATCTATCGTACACGTTAACAACTGAACACAAACTCGAATCAAAGTAAAGCATTGAAATGTGAGCCTTATTTTATGTCATGTACAGTAAAATTTTCATTGATGCAGATTTAAATAAGGGAGGAGGATTTAAAAGAAACTCTATGAAACACGATATAAAGCTCACATTTCAATTATTTGAAAGTCACAAAGGTGCGCCTAAACCTACCTTTACCTTTAAAAATATCTTAAATTTTAGACAAATATTCATTAAATCAGTTTCTTCACTATAAGTTCGTTATTTATATTTCAAATCAGGCGTCCACTCGCTGGGAAGGCAAACAAGAGCCAATTTCCGACGAGGAAAATGGAAATGGGCAGAAGTTATCTGATAGAATCACGTTTGAGAAGAAGAATTACTCAAGGGTCTCTCAAGGGAAGAGTGAGTCACAAGGCAATGAGGTAGCAAGAGTGAACGAGATAGCAATTCGTCCCAAGCCGGATGCCAGTAAAGATAAAAAGAAGCCAGAAGAAAGAAACGTGACGCCTAGGTGAGTAAGAATTACGTCCGCTTGCGCCAAAAATAAAAAACGCTAAACGTATTTAAGGTGGATGCTCCAAGGTAGCCCGCGAAACTCAAATTTTCTTACGTTTTTTGCCACTTGCAGGACAGTGTCAGGTTGTATGTTGATTAAAATCTGATTCGCGACCGTTAATGGCAAAAGCAGAGCAGTGGTGACTCAGTCAGAAATCTGAAATTATCAAAACTGGTGAAATGTGGGATCTGGGTGTACTACGTTAGTCCAGTATGTCTCTTGATCCCTTCTGGAAATACAGCGAATACACGTGTCATGTGATGTGGTTATGTAATGCGTTCATTTTATCGCAGTTTGCGTATTATCAGTTCAGAACACACACCTGTATTCCCCGAAAGGTTAGGTATGGCGCGTATCCTTATGAACCGAAGTCGTCGGGCCAAAGGACATTCATTCGATGTGTACCATGTATTTGTTACCAGACAGGCGTCCACGGTGGTGAGGGTGTCCGTACAGGAAGAGGATGTGTCGAGCCCCTTAGAGACCGCACCGCCATTGTTACAGGAAAACTTGAAAACCGTCCCGCCCACCACCGAGGTCGTTCACATACATGTCAACCAGGCTGACAGCGTAAGTCTAAATTACTAACCTTAACATATAAAACAAATTCGGGTCTGTTCGAACACTTATAACTCTATGGTTTTTGGTTTGTTGTATTTGTCTCCGTCCCGAATAGCAGAGTTAAGATTAACAAAATAGGAAAATTTACGGAAAAAAAAAATTGCCGTGACTCGGCGAAAATCAATTATAAAATACAATAGACGTAGATATTTTAAGTGACCTATTCCGCTGGTGAAAGGTGAAACACGTGTCGATTTCTTACAGGGTTTCTTTATGACTCTTTAGGAATAGTTAAGCGAAATAGGTTACTAAAAATCTCTACGTCTATTGTATTTTTTAATAGCCTCGCGACGTTCTCCTATGCTTTATGGAAGTATTTTATATTGAAGGTGTGATATTTGTTCAGATGCTCCCTGAACAAGTCCAGATACTGCAGCAGCAACTGAGGCAGCACGTGCAGCTGTCGACGTCCTCCTACCTCCAGCTGTACGTGCACCCCGTACACTGGAGCTACGCGTCCAAGTACAAGGAGTATTTAGTGAGTAACCGTTTAGAGAATAATAAAGGCTTGCGCACACTAAAGAGGGATCCATAAATTACATCACAGTTCACACCTTAAGGGGAAGGGAGGGTGTCAACAAAGTGTGACGTCGTGTCTGACAAGGTGGGGGGAAACATAAACGATAAATGACGTCACACTTGATTGATCCCTCCCTTCCCCTTAACAGCAAAATGTGTGATGTCACACCACTCAAAAATATGACCTGTGAAAAATCTTGAAATTCGTGTGACGTAATTTATGGATGGCCTCTAAGGCGGGCTGCATGCAGTCGACCTCAAATATCATCCTAGAGTCTGCGCCACCACTGAAGTCCTTTTGACGCGGCGCTAGTGTCCATGTCATTGCACCAAATTGCATTTTTTTTTTAATCATCATTTTCGTACATCATAATGAACCACCGCACACTACAGGTGGGTAGCACCGGGCTTTTTCGTATTTGGAATGCGATGCGCTGCGGCCCGATGTGGCTCTTAATTGCGGTCGCCCTAATAGGCAGTTGAACAGTGGTGCCGATTGTTATGTTCACCACCTAGGGTCTATTCAAATTCTTGTTTCCAAATGAAGTTTATTTATTATTTTAAGTCCTAATATAATCCTAACTAATATTAATGCGAAAGTGTTTGTTTGTTACGCTTTCACGCTACAACGGCTGAGCATATTTGGTTGAAATTTTGAAATAAGTACGTTCCCGTAGGATAATTTCTGACCTCCACGCGGGCGAAGCCGCGGGGCTAAAGCTAATTACTAGCTTTAAAAATAAAAATTATTTTCAGAATATCAACTTTATAACTGTGGAAATTAAGTTGATTTCAGAATGACTAGAATTATTAAAAAAATCTAACTGGCTCAATCAAATTAACAACTAGATACTATACTACCAAAATAATGTTCATGTTCATTCAGGAAGCGTTTTCCAAGATGACGGATTCAAATCCAAAGTCAGTAGTGAACGTATGTAACCTGAAGCCGGCCGTGGAGCTGATCACCACGTGGGAGAAGACCGTGGCAGACAACACGCCTGAGAATCGAGAGATGATCCAGTGAGTCATACAATTTACATACCTATATTAGTCTGTTGAAAAACTATCTGATGGAATTGTAAACAAATCCTGCTCAGCATAGCTATTCGCAACCATTGGACAGGCTATCGTGCCAAAAATTACACATTCCGAATCCATGATTTGCCTGCGACAGCAAACAGCTGTCGGAAGAACAGCGGTCGTTTGTTTGATTTAAACTGACAACATTTTTGGATTTTCGATTTGTGAACAGCATTTAGAGGACTCCTATACCATTGATTATGGTTCGATTCGGCACGGAAGGGTATCGAATGGTTTTGAATACCTGTGCTAGTTAAATTCTGACGCAATCACACACTGAAGGAAATTAGTAACACTTTCATCTGTATTTAGAAGGTTTCAACTTTATATTTCACCACTTTTTATACACATACACCAATAATTATTTATTGAATAATTTTATTAAATTGTATTTCAAAAATCGTTAACGGAAATTGAGGTTATAAAACTGACCTCTACTGTCAAATGAAAAACATTTTTATGGTGATTTTAAACCATATGTTTACATTTTCATTAGATACTCTTTGATCAGACTATACACACGTTTTGAAGCCCATAGTTCCAAAATATAGAAAAAGAAAGACTTCTTCAGCTTTGACTTTGTTGTTCCCAGATATGTTATTATTATTATTGCGGAATAGATAACTTAGTAATTTCTTGTCTTTTTTTTACAGATTTATCCAAACTGAAATTGATCGATGGTAAGTCAAAAGAGTAAACAGGCTCCACTGAGTTCGGCGCCCGCGGTTTAAGAGCAGTGGTGGCCCTAATAAACTAATAAACCCTAGCTCCACCATTGGTATCCCAGAACACCAGTGGTGGCCCAGTGGAAACGGCCGCCACTTATGAGTTGTAGTTCTTAGGTTGGAACCCAGGCAGGCACTTTACTTTCGTGAAAATTATTTGACCACCAATGCTCTCAAAACGATAAATCAACCTCTCTCTCTCTCTCTCCTCTCATCATGACGTATCCCGGCATCATGAGTAAACCAGCGTGTTTGCCAATTTTAAGACATATTAGATTACACCAGAAATGATTGCACCATTGTCTAATTATCCGTGTTTTCGCAATATCCCTAGCGTTTTCGCGAAAATTCGAATTATCAAATCTTCCTACGACATATACAAAATATTGTAAAACATTTTAAAAGACCAGCCCATTCTTCTCCATACGAAACTACCTTTTGGAAGGGGCAACTAGAATCAATTTCATTTTCTTGTAAATTTTGACGTTCAAAAATGCCTTTTAAGTGACTATTTGAAATAAATACTTTGACTTAATACAAAATATTTATAACTCCCTGAAATTGCTAGCCAGCGCCGCGGCTTTCACAAGGCCCTGTACGTCGGCGACTTTCACGAGACATTCATGAAGGTAGTGGCGAACAGTCCGGTGTTCCTGTACCCGTACCTTCTGCCGTCCATGCCCTACCGCGGCGACCATCCGCGACGGTTCTGCTACCTGCACTCTGAGGACGAGTGAGTATCGTTATCATAATAATAACTATACAGGGTGTTTGGTGCATCGTGTGCCAAATTGAAATGGTCGACTGAAAGGGTCATCTGATAGCTGATGACCCCTTCAGTCGGCCATTTCAATTTGGCCCACGATGCCCCAAACAGCCTGTATAACGATCCGCCCAGCATGTTCGCATGGTTCTTACGACTTAACAAAATATCGAGATTTCTTTAATATAATTATGTAAGTTTAATATTAATGTTTTATATATACTCGAATTTAGAATCGTAAATAATTTACCTTTATTGCCATTTACTCAAATATCTACTTTAGCGTTCTGTATTCTAAGTAGATTTTTCAGATTGGGTTGTAAAGGAATGAAATTTTGTCTTGTATGACATTGAGTTTGTTGTTCCAAAACATGATTTTGAATTGATGTTTAGACTTCTACATGTAGGTAATATAACGTTCCCTATATCCTACGTAGGATATTGCCAATTTTTTTTTTTTAATTTTTTATTTCATTCAAATCGAAAAATAATACTTCGTAACAATTCTTTAAGCAAGAAAACCCGATATTTAGTCCCCCAGTGACTTACGCGCTACTGCTGAGCATGAGGTCCCGGGTTCGATTCCCCCGTCAGGCAAAGTGTTATTAGATTTTTCTATTAGGAATTCCTCAAAAGTAGCTTTGAATCTGGATTTGTGCCGGGCTGAAGACAATAGGCTCGCTCCTTATTACATAGGACTAAAACATAACTGGTGAAATGTGGGTGTTCAGTAGGTTCAGCTCTGCCTGACCCTTTAAGGAATATGAGCGTGAAGTTATGTATTTAGCTAATGGTGGTGCAAACTGGTCATAAAATCCATGCTCCATACCTCCAACAGACTCATAGCCCTAGGAATGGAGCAGTTCTGGAAGTACATGACCGACAACCCGGAGTTGTTCAAGCCTAAAGTTCGGCAAGGGCGCTGGGGCCTCAGCGTGGTGCTGCACCTCGTCATCAAGCACATGCTGCCCTGGATGCCCTTCAGGGTGCTGTACGCGCACGTGCAGCATATCAGGAAGCAAGCGGATAAGGAAAATCCTATTAATGTAGGTATTATCTAATTTATGTCTGTCATTTTTATGGCGTACATAATAAAGAGTATTCTATTCTATTCTATTATCTTACAAAAAAAGGTATTTGTTTAAACAATGGTTTAATTAAACTATCGTCCAGCCAGTTTTCGTATTTTTAACACAACTTTAAAGTTTTAAATATAATAATTTTTAACCCGAGTCTAATGCCCACTTGTACCACAAAAACGTTTAGCGCTAAACATATTTAAAAGAACGTTCTGTTTGTATTAATCCTTTGAGAAAGACAAAGACAGAACGATTGACTAGGTGGAATAAACTTGGCCAAAAAAAAACAGTTATATTGTTTAAAAAGTGCAGGGCCAAATATTTGGGTCAACGACAGTTCAATCATTTTTTTGTTTGTTAAGATTACGATATCGTCACATCGGTGGAGTTTTGCTAGCTATTTTAATATCAACCGGTATGGAGGAGTATTCCGTAGTTATTTTAAAATAAAGTTTGTTGTATAAGTTTTTGTTAGTTACGATAAAAACATTTTTTCGTTAATGTTGTGTATCTTTACGCACTTAGGCACGGAGGAGTGCTCGGAAAGCACTTTAAGCAGTGTAGTTCTCGGCTGTCATTCGTAGATCTTATACAGTCATTACGGGTAGTTAGAAACCCGAAAGTTTAAGGCTGCGGACACAGTCAGCGGGCGCGCGGCGGCGGCGGCGCAGCCTAACAACCAGTCTTGCTAAGGGGTATCGTGTTACGCATTAACGGGGTTGCGGAGGTCAGAAAGGCAGTCCCTCCTTGTAAAATGCTGGTATTCAACTTTACACTAACTTACATATATCTACTACAATTTTCAGCAATACCTGAGGAATCGCGTGGTGGCGCTTGTGAAGCACAAACTGCTGCCCTACAACCCCAAGTTGTCGCTGTACGAGCAACCGGAACACGAGGTACCTCGCATATGGTTGCGCTACCTCGCCAAGACTAGCAAGCGGTTCAAGGTAAGCAGACTAATAAATATTTACTTTTATGTTAACTGACCAACAGAGCGAAGAAACCATAGTTTTCGGTTCAACAACGTAAAAGCGACAAAAATTAAGTGATGATTTCAGAAAATGTAGGTATGGAATAAAACAAAAATTAAATGGATATCTTGAAAAAACCCAAAAGAAATTACTATTACAAAATTAGAGAAATTAGAAATCAGATTAGATTAAGAAATTAAATTACTATTTTGCTTATTACAAAATAAGCAAAAAAAAAACAAATTTGTAATAAACTTTTACTATTCACTTTTAGGTGTGATATCTTCCCCACACAAATTCAAATACCACTACCTGCTGTGCCGTGAGGCACACTCCCCTACTAATTTCTTACATCGCACTTAACATTGACAGGAACTTATTATAATATCATCCTTCATTTAGCTAAAACACTAACGAGACGTTCTCACCCTTTACTTTCAGAATTACTTACATAAACGAACAAACAAAACAGGTGTGCCGGCTAACGGCGTTGACATAGAAATGGGTCAGGCAGTCGTCGAGCCCAGCAAGGCGGCGCTACCCATATTCTTCACCAAACCGGTCGCCGTAAAGCCAGAACAAGCTGACAAATTTGACATACATATAACAGACAACACACAAAAACAAACAACAAACTACTATAAGTTTGTCGAGACAAGCACTGGAGCTTACCTACTACCTTTTACTAATGCCACAATGACAGTTGACGCTAATTCCGGACCAATCACGACGTCAACAGAAATGGAATCTGTCATTATTAACAATCTGTCAGAAACATCAAAAACAACGCAGAAAAATGAGCAGAAATCGGAACATTGCACTTGTTGTATCCAACTAAGAAAGATATGCAAACAAAGACAAACAGTAATAACTGATTACTTTGGTAAAAGAAAGGAAAATATATGTAGTTGTAAAGATAAAAGATACCCGAAGGTATCGAATAGATTAAAGCTTTTAGTCAATAAGCATAAATATTATTATAATCAAGCAATGCAAGAACTGCAGATGAAGATTGATCGTTTAAAGAAAGCTAAAACAGATAATTTAAGACTGATTGAAAATGATACTAGTAATAACGATAATGACTTAGATGATATATGTAAGTGTTGTTAGATTTATTTTTCTTTTTTCTTAGTGGTATTCTGAATTTGTGCCTGATTTATGGCAATAGGCTCGTTCCTATTACATGGGACTCAAACGAAATGTGGGTGTACTATAGGTGCCTAACCCTTCGTGAGATACAGGCGTGATGTTATGTTATGTGTTATTATTTATATTAAACGTTAATACTGCTTGCGCGATGCAGGAGACGTCAGTGTGATGCGTAGTTCGCAGTTGGCGATGTAGATGCCGCCACAATCCTGTAAACTTACCCGAAGCGTGCGAGTCTTAAAATGCTAAAGGGTTTTAAACTTTGTATGACTCGGGTTGATATTAACAACAGCCCAAAGAGATTATTAACTCGCGGTTTTCCCTGCCAAACAAATATCAACATTGCGTCTCTTAAAATAAAGTCGGAAATACCGGTTCGGACCTTAACCGCATACCTCTGTCCGTTTTGATGCTCCCTCAGACTAACACAGCTAGAACTGTATTAGGTTGCTATTTGTTCTCCGATGAAAACAATTCTGAGCTGCGCCAAGTCCCTAACTAATTCCTTTTAACGTTTCAGTATACGTAACAAATTTTCACCTGAAACTCATTACTAAGACGTCGTCATCCAGATACTCGCTCAAAAAGAAAAAAGTCTTCACTCTCTTCACTAAGTTCAATCCTTATGAGCACGACCCGCTAAAACTAGTGGCACAGATGGAGAAGGCATGTGGCAACGAGTTTGTGGACCTCTACAAAGAGTTCTTATGTTTCCTCACACCAGAGCAAGCGGACAAAATGGATGTCTTCACAGATTATTTCAGAAGGAATAATATCACGGATTTAATTAAAAAAGTTGAAGTGAGTATTAGTTTTTCATTAATCCGGTGATCGAGCATTAATTATTCATATTCATTTATTTATTATTTGTCACAGGTGAAATGATAGTTCATACAATTAGCATTAAGGCTCGTACACACTGGAGCGATATCGCGGGTGCGACATGGGTAGCGCTGCCTGTCGCGCACGCGACATCGCGCTAGTGTGTACGAGCCGTTATAGTATCACTGTGACATACCCATATGTGATGTACAATATTTATAAGTATGTCAATATTATTGGCTATGTTAAAAATAATTAATGATATTATAACTTCTATCATAATTGTTGTGGTTGTTATCCATTGCATTGCTTGTTTAAGTCAACCTCATTTTACATTCATTTTTATACATAACTAGCTGCCTGCCCCGGATTCGCACGAGTAGCACTAAGTACTTATCTACGGCGTACCTACCTACCCTACCTACCATTCCAACCGTACCTACCCTACCTACCATACCTACTCTACCTACCCTTCCTACCCTACCTACCCTACCTACCATACCTACCCTACCTACCGTACCTACCGTACCTACCGACCTACCAACCTACCTACCCTACCTAAAAACCGTCTCCTGAGAATAAGGAAAGGAACACAACAAAAAAGAATTATCCAATTTGGTCCAGCCATTCTCAAATTTTGCGCTTAACAACACATTAAGCGATTCATTTTTATTATATAGATTATTATTAATGAAACCATTATTTAATTTACTTAACGGATTTAGTTACGGCATACAGTTCGATTTATACAGGTTCAAATTAAATTAGCTAGGGAAACTCCTACAAAGGGTATCGATATACAGGGTGCCACGGCCACCGTGTATAAACATGTCATGATAAAACAAAATGATTTAGAGTTAGTGTTGTCACTTGAAGAATCTGTTTTTGTTAAAGTAAGACGTCTCGTCAGTGAAGTTTACACAAAAAAAAAACAAATTAGAAGCTGCGGTCGATGACCCCACAAATAACATCATTAAAATTAATTTCATGTTTAGATATACATGTACACCCATCACGTCTGCAGATTTTCGCTAGCTAATTTAATTTGACTCGGTATAACCCAAATAACGCAAATATTCTTTAATGTATGTAAAGTCTTCATAATACCTCCATTTTCAGGAACAAGTGACGGACCTAGAGAAACGTCATAAAATCCTAATGCAACTAAACACAGTGTTCTCTAAGAACTTGTTGACAGCTTGTGAGATCTGCACAGGTATACTGTGTACATTAGAAGGGTACCCTGCGCTTGCGCAATATGTGCACTCTTTGTTCCCGCATCGAAAGGAGAAAACGTAAGTGCCTAAAGTTAAACCAGAAAAGGTATGCGCTTCGGTAATCTTCGTGTTTCCGAATTAACACGAACGTCTTGCCACTGAGTAGCCCCTACATATAATCAGCCTAGTTTGAATAAATTACTTTTGATTTTGATTTGAAGTCCAGATTGGACTTAATCTGCTTTGACCAAGCGTAGTGATCAATGCTCATGCTTCTCTATATGAGAAGAGGCTTTTGCTCTGCAATGGGAGAATAATGGCTAATATTATTATTTAATTTCCTTTGTTATAATTGCGCGCCGACGAGCTTTTCTCAAATTGATTTTAGCATTTTTATAACGGCAAAATAACTTTTGATACGTTACAGCCCGGAACAGACAGAAGTAACGCCGCCAACACAGGAACCGTCGCAGTCGGCAGAGACACATTCAGATGAGCGTAATTGTAACGACACTACTGTGGTAGAAGAACCTATCATCGCAGACTATGAAGCCGACATGTCCATGAGGTACGGTCGAAGTCAACTACTTTACGGACGTCTACGGTCGTCTTTACGGTCATCTACTATATGGACTGTTCCAAAAGTATCGGACAAAAGTGTACACAAGCACTGTTCGGGGTTAAATTCTTACACATCTACTCACTAAAAGGGATTAGTAACACATTCACCACTTTTACCAATAACAATTGTTTGAATAACATATATCATTGATGAAAATTGAGGTTATAAAATTAACCTAGATTGTCAATTGAAAACCTTAAAAAAAATAGGTTAAGTATTTAAATAATCAAATCAAAGCACTCGGTTTGTAAGTAACACTTCAAATTGGCAACCACAAGTACAATTTTTGATTCCATTTATTTACATTTTTAATCAGATTGAAGACGATGAATAGTGGACTGTATGTATTAGTGGTTGTTGGAATGAAATAAAACTAAAGCTCAGTATGATAAAACGATTTTAGTGGGAAAATGAGGAAAAATAATATAACATAAATTGAAAATACAAACCAAACCTTTTGACAGCTCAAGCAAAAAGAAAAGAAAACAAAAGAATCTAATTCAAATAAAAAATATAAAAATCACCTAAAAAGTTTACAACCAAGCAGTATGCAACACAGATACTTTTGGAACAAACATGTAATTGAAGTAACTAAAAACCACCTAAAAGCGTACAAAACAGGTGTTCCATACATTTGCACAACGTGCGTTGTTTTGTGATTACATATCACAAAAAAACGCACATTATGTTCGTGTTTTGCGGAGCAATTTTGATTTCTGTTTGATCTCTCTTTCCATAGTAAAAGTTGTTCAAAATTATGAGTTCAATAAATGCATAAGAGGTTTTCAGTTATGTTGAATTACAACTTATATAATGAATACACAAATCGGCAATATGTTACGGATAAACAAATGAGCATCTGTAGTTTTTATTTTTCACAAAATAAAGAGTATTTTATCTATCTATCTATGATTGCATAGTAATCAGACCTTTTGTGTTTTGTTCTATCATTGCAGTGAGGAAGAAGACAACGGTGGAAGTAAGAGCCATTCTGATTCGGAAAAT
Organism: Eupsilia transversa; assembly: GCA_914767815.1. Classification (NCBI taxonomy): domain Eukaryota; kingdom Metazoa; phylum Arthropoda; class Insecta; order Lepidoptera; family Noctuidae; genus Eupsilia; species Eupsilia transversa. The sequence continues at coordinate 4,209,752 of OU611889.1, forward strand.
AATCAGGATGTTTGTCGACCTATTAAAGAAGTATGTACTTTTTCTATATAATAACATAGCATTTATTTTATGAAAATTAATGTTGTTAGATGACGTTTGTACAGAAAAGACAGACCCGAAAAGAATCGAACAGTGTCAAAGTCACGTAGACCATTAATTGTTTTTAAGAACGTTCGCATTCTAATCTCATTCGCAATCTGTCAGAAATAAAATCAATTTACCAACATTTTTGACAAGTTTGACAGATTGCGACTTCTATTCTATACTATTTTTATAATATGGCAAGTAGAGCCGATGTCGACTATTCTGCCAATGTCTAGTGAGATAGAAAAGCAAAGATTGCTACTTGAATGTGAACGTTTTCTATGTACGAGAATTGGCCGGCTGAACGTCAAATTATTACTATAATTTTTTGTGCTTGACGCATCATTCCTAATTTATAATTTTGCACATCTTAACAACATCCACATACATATGTATGTATACTGTTTTTTTTTTTTTTCAGGAAAACACAACAATGGAATATTTAACACCAACATCTGAAAGTGTATCACTAGTAGTAACAGTAAGCAAAACTGAGGTGCAAGAGTTCAGCGAGTGTTCCAACTCATCCATGCAGATCATGTTCGAAGACGAAATAGTCAAGACAGAGAACCCCGAGTGGAAAAGAGACGAAGATAAACTTATACTAGAAATATTGAAGGAACATCTAACCCCGGAAGAACGTCAAGACAAAACTATTCTAGAAATTTTAGACGACAAAAATATTATCGGCATGATCTCAGATAGTTTGACAGATAAATCAAAAGAGGAAATCAGAACACGCATTTTGTATTTATTACAAATCTGTTAAGTTGTAGCCGGGTTACGTAAGTGTTAAGTAGTAGTTAGGGCTTCGAGATACAGAACCGGTTTAAAAAAAAACAGTTTTGATCCATAGCCATATACCCGGTTTTTTCGGTTCCTTTCAAACTTCAGCTATTTTACTACTAGTACTAAAAATAAAATTGTATTATATATACGAATAAGAAAAAGGACATCATAAATCAAATGGTGAATTCGAAATCCCGTCTATAATTTAATATTAATAGAATAATCAAATCTTTGTTAAAACAATCAGTTCTTTTCTTAATTCAATTGTAAGTAGTCTTTGTAACTATAAAATCTTAAATAATATATTTTAAACATTTACAAATCACAAATCTCACTACAAATAGGAACTTGTATGATGGCACACACAATACATTTATTAAATTGTTGTCATTGGCATATCCTCAATTGGTTTATTTTCTGTTGTGCGGTGAATAAGAGTTACAATTTCGTGTAGCATTTCTTCACTTGTAGGTCGAAAAAACACAGTTGTGTCTTCGTTATCAAAATTCTCAAAATACATACATCTCTGGGTTGCTCAAGTATTGCAGTATTGCTGCTTGGGTAATACGTCGCTTTTATCATCATCATCATAATCATTTCAGCCGAAAGACGTCCACTGACATAGGCCTTCCCCAAGCTGCGCCACTTCAACTGGTTCTGTGCTTCGTGCATCCAGCGAGTTCCTTCGCTGCTTTTTGTATCGTTTACGTCGTCATCGAATTTTAAAAAAGAACCGCGTTTTTGTATTTTAGACCCGGTTTGTTTTGCAACCCTAAGAACCGGGAATACTAGTTCTTTTGGAACCTGGACAAACCGGTTCCGATGCGATAGTAGTAGTCCTAACAAGAACAAAAATATTTGTAACGTAGCGTTTGTATAGTAAAATATGGTAAGTGTTGAAATCGTTGGCGTTAACTATTCTATTTTCCTAGAATACTTGTGAAGGGTAGGAATATGAACGCAAGCACTTTAATCCGATTCCATATTGAAATTATTTCGTTTAATTAATCATAAACCTCCTTCTGGTGTAGTCGGGTAAAGGACATCGCTCATTAAAGCAGCACCGACACGGCAAATAACTTGTCATTCAAGTTAGGATTTCAAATCAAATGCATTAAAGTCTATTTTACGATGTGAATACCGAATAGTGGACGGCTCGCGGGCATTGATCGGCCCGCAAGCTGTCACACGTCGCGCCGACAGCACGCTTCAAGCGAGGAGCCCGCTCCCCGGCGAAGAAATGCCTGCAGGTGGTATGCATGCCGACGACTCGCCGTTCGCACGGTGACGCCTTGCCGCACATGAACAACTAGCCGTTACCTCGCCGGTGGCGTGAGGGCAGCGAGCGGTCGCCTTGCTTACGGCGCGTTGGCGACTAGATTTTTCGAGGCGGTGCCGGGGCGTTACTGCGCTGGAGCGGTTCTGTTATAATGGGCGATGTCCCTAATAAAGAAACACTTACCGATAATGTAAATAGTTTTTAATCTTTTTTACAACTTTGTTCGCTTGTGTGAACCCGGCTTTAGTGAATGTGTAATTTTTATGATTTATTTATATAAGTATTTTTAATCTAACTTAGTTTTATTTAACTTCCGTTTGATCCTGTGTAAGAAGACGATGATTGTTTTCTCCTATCCTATCAGTCCATAACCAACAGGCATGAACTTGTGGAAAAAGCGTTGGTAAACGTGGTAATATTAAAATGAGTAGGATGGAGTATGCTCCTACTTCCTGATAAATCTCCCTTCTCTTAGTGTACTTGCATAAGCGCTCACACGTTATGAAACATGTAACTCATTGTAACCATTTATTTCTGTAGATCAACCTACAGCGATCGGTATCTGAAAACCAAGTACCATTACGCCACACTTATGAATGAGCAGTAAGGTAGGTGGGTCTTGTGTTGGAACCGGTACGATATCTTACGAATGAAAGACATGTTATAATTTTATTTACTAAAGATAAATGCCGGGAATCTCTCAAGTAGACTCCGTAATTCTCAAGAAAGGAATTCTTAGTCTATGCTACCAGATTACTGGACGAAAGATCGTAAAACTGGATTTCTAAACTAATCAAGAGACGTCAACTTTCTGGTTGCGTTCCAGGTTATTGAAAATAGAAAAAGCATGTCTTATTCTATCTATTTCTCTTACACGCGATAGAAACTGGCCAGACATAGAATTCGTTTCGAAAAAGCCATGTTAAAAACAAGCAGTTTTGTTATGATGGACTATTTCATTATGCGGGTCAATTATTTTACAGAGTGAATTTTGCGTTTATTTATTTGTAGATAATTACCCAAATTCGTAAGTGAAAAACATTTAAAATGGCTCGTAATAGTAACGAGAATGATGAGGACAATATTGACCCCGCGTCTGTAACATCGAATGTGAAGAACACTCTTAAACAAGTACGTATTACGCATTAATTAGCCATAATAAATTACTGTTTTATTTCATTGATCGCGAAGGCCTATGATTCAAGTACCTACCCCTGAATAAATGTTGTTATAACATGAACGTAATACTTAGATGTTCAAAGTTCAGACGACTACTAATTCACCAATAATTTAATACCAATCTCATTGGTATGGTTAAAAAAAATGTAAATAAACAAACCTATATGTCATAATTTCCAGGAAGTAATCAAAGAGCTTCTAAACGGTTCATTCCAAGACAATAAAACAAAGCTGGGCAACGATGCGTTGTCACTGGTGGTGGAGGTGGCTAAATGTCTGGTGACAGAGACTTGTCTGCGCGCCTCTAGTCACGCTCTGCGCGAGAGTTGCGACAGAGTCGATATTGAACACATTGAGAAGTGCCTCCCACAGCTGGTAATTATATTTTTGTTTTTAAACTTATGAGCAACCACATTAGTAGGTCATCACTAACATCGAAGGCAAACTGAAATCATTTCAATTACACACACAAGGCACTTTTGAATTAAAATGAAAGGAAATATTGCTTTGACTACTATGATAAAATTATTTAGTAGTAGGTTCTAAAATATTGAATTATGAAAATTCTAAAGTAATCAGTGACTTCTGTTCATGACTATACATAAGCATTGCTGACAAAGTATGGATAAGAGTGAAATTATGTTAAAGTTCAGCTTTATAGAGAGCATCATTTTTGTCCCTCTCAACACCTGCACGTGGTGTACGTTACCCCAGCAAGAAAGTGTCTCCTAGAGTTATATGAGTAGGACGTATAATTTGTGCCTTATATGCTGTAAATGTGCCCCCACATAAAAAATGTGTGCCCCCTGTCGTTTTGGAAAAAAACGGAAAAAACGATTCTTGCTGGGGTAACGTTTTTCTAGCAGGAAAATTCTAAACGAATGATCGGAGACAGAAAAATTATGCATGGTCATAGAGCTTATTTGTGTGCCAAAATGTGCCCCCAAAAATAAAATCTGTGCCCCTTCAGGTTTTCGAGATATTGCATTTCCTGCTGGAGTAACGTTTTGATGAATCGTATATCTCTAAAACCATTGCATGTGCCCCTGTAGAATAAACATACACGAGTAGCTCTTAATGTGTGCCCCTTAGTGCCCCAATTAGATTTAAGAAAATATTTATAGTTTTCAAGTTATCGCGGTTTTATGAAAACCCAAAAAAACATCGCAGCGCTTAAATGAGACAAGGTATAAGTTCGCTGAAAACTGTATTCGGTCCTTCTTGACGCTAATAATAACCATACAAAGTTTCAAAACTGCACATGCATGCGTTTTTGAATAATCTTGCTAAAAGTCAAAACGATGGTGTCATAACTTTGACGGCAAAATACAAGGAACCGGTTCAATCCCAGATGTGTAGGTGTAAACCAAAATCTTGTGCCTTTAGTCAAAAATATATGGTGAAAATATTCAGCTTGGAATGTTTCGCATTAAGTAAATATTAACAAAAAACCAAAATATGTAAGCAACGGCTGGCTATCCGACCAAATATGAATGACTACTAAAAAGCGACGGATTCATACATATCGATGACCTTCTTTACTTTACTCACTAACCGGTTCACACGTGTTGTGCCTGAGTACAATGAAGTAGAAAAGTAATAAGTAATAAAATAAAGTTGTTATTGGATTATATCCTACTAGCTGTTTCTATGACCTTACACATGATTAAGTACATTATAAATAGTAGCCTAAGTGCTATATTCCAAGGTAAGCTATCTTCTCCATTCTAAATTTCATTAAAATACATCCAGTAATTTATTTATGAACGAAAGAAATACATCCAGATATTTGCCATTTGCCAGGTGCCCAAAAATTTGATTGGTCCCGATGTTTAAAAAAAAAAAATAGTTCATGAAATGTGTGATGAATGTGAAAATGATGAAAATAAAACTACTAAAAATAGGTAGCTCTTTTTAGTATATAAATAAAAACCCCGTATTTGTCTTTATATATATATATATTTATTGATAAGCCGTAGGTTAGATAAATTAACAGTAAGTCGCAGCTGTAAGACGTAAGTAGTTTAATTAGCCCCAAAAGTTTTGAACGCGACTGTACGGACAACAGCTTAGGTATAATACGTCCAATAAAGAAGGTCATCGATATGTATGAATCCGTCGCTTTTTAGTAGTCATTCATATTTGGTCGGATAGCCAGCCGTTGCTTACATATTTTGGTTTTTTGTTAATATTTACTTAATGCGAAACATTCCAAGCTGAATATTTTCACCATATATTTTTGACTAAAGGCACAAGATTTTGGTTTACACCTACACATCTGGGATTGAGCCGGTTCCTTGTATTTTGCCGTCAAAGTTATGACACCATCGTTTTGACTTTTAGCAAGATTATTCAAAAACGCATGCATGTGCAGTTTTGAAACTTTGTATGGTTATTATTAGCGTCAAGAAGGACCGAATACAGTTTTCAGCGAACTTATACCTTGTCTCATTTAAGCGCTGCGATGTTTTTTTGGGTTTTCATAAAACCGCGATAACTTGAAAACTATAAATATTTTCTTAAATCTAATTGGGGCACTAAGGGGCACACATTAAGAGCTACTCGTGTATGTTTATTCTACAGGGGCACATGCAATGGTTTTAGAGATATACGATTCATCAAAACGTTACTCCAGCAGGAAATGCAATATCTCGAAAACCTGAAGGGGCACAGATTTTATTTTTGGGGGCACATTTTGGCACACAAATAAGCTCTATGGCCATGCATAATTTTTCTCTCTCCGATCATTCGTTTAGAATTTTCCTGCTAGAAAAACGTTACCCCAGCAAGAATCGTTTTTTCCGTTTTTTTCCAAAACGACAGGGGGCACACATTTTTTATGTGTGTACATTTACAGCATATAAGGCACAAATTATACGTTCTACTCATATAACTCTAGGAGACACTTTCTTGCTGGGGTAACGTACACCTGCACGTGTACCACTGTAGAAACGGGTTTTATCGACAGAAGAATAGTGGTCATGCTACGTGAGCTGTGTGACGAGGCTGAACTGTAATCGATTTTTTTGTTACAGATGATGGACTTTCCTTAAGTAAAAGGACATTTGGTATCCCTTTATTATTTATGGAGATCATGTACTCTGAAACTCATTATTATAGTACAAGTTTTAATTTGTAACCTTGCTTGATATGCCAAAAGCAGCTTCGCGGCTTTGCCTGCTCCTACCTCCCTAAGTATTAGCTTCATGCATTTCATATAAAAGACTATATTTTTTTAATATTTCTTCCAAATTGTTCACTAGATGTATAAATTGTAAATTAGGAACAAATTTATCTAAGCTGTCTAATAATTTGGTTGTTATGAATTTATGAAAGCAATAAAAGGTATTTTAACCTAAAAATGTGTTTAGTTTCTATCCACATCAGTAGATTTGAAAAAAAAAGTGTTCCGTGTTTTATTGCTACCTCACATGATGATTTGGATAAGTCTGAACATAGGTACACGCCCACCTGGAAACAACATTCATTTCATCACAAGTCATTTGTTACTAGTCACAAGTATTTCCTGATAGAAATACTGGTTGGCAAGGCCTTATATATAAATAGACAGATGTTTTAAATGAAACAAGGTATGTTTTTTATCAATTTTATTATACAAATTATTTCTGAGAGTCCGTCTATCAGTAACATTCAGATAACTGTACATTTCTCAACATCACAACACTTCAAAGCAACTTCATTGTATAAAAGACAGTCAGTACCTTTCAAGTACCTCAATCGCACAGACCTTTTCAGTAAATATTTTGGCAATACATACATATTAATTAATTGATATTTAACACAACAATCTATAATTTACACAAGTTGTATCAAACAGTTAGACCAACAATAATAACATAACGCCTGTATTTCTCCAAAGGATTAGGCAGAGGTGTACCTATAGTACACGCACATATCGCCAGTTAGGGGTGTTACACAAAAGTTGGGTTGACATGATTCGGCACAATTCGGGAGACAAAATAAATGTTTTGCTTCCCAGTTGTGCCGTATCATGCCGAACCGATCAAGTGTGTCGCACGCTTATGTTTAAGTCCCATGTAATAGGGGGCAAGCCTATTGCCAACGATTGGAGACAAACCCATAATGGGCTAACCAACAAGAATCTTATCATACATACCTATTTCTTCGTGTTGACCTGCCTAGACTATCCCTAACTTTAGTCAATTTACATAAAAACTTGTGGTCAACCTGTAACATAAACAAGTACCCCTAATACTTGCATTTCCAGCCATAAAGGCAATGTTCAAGAAGTACAGCAATATGTTACCGGATACAGTAGCTGGATCAGTATTGTCACACTCTTTGAATTGATTGCCCTAAACAAAAAATAAGCTATTTATTGTCTACTTCTACAGCTATTATACAGCCCACTTATTGAACCAGAGACAATCAGTTTAGTAACAAAAATATTTTTATAGGCGGATATGAACACCATAATGCCCAGGTTTTATATTTATTTATACATCGTTTTATATTATCGAATCGTTTATATGTTTCTCTAGGTTTTAAATCTGCTAAGTACAGTTTTTATACATAATAATAACCAATTCCTCCTCAGTTTTTGAGATCAAAGAAAAATCAACTATAATAAATAACTGTTTTATAGGATAGTCGAAGGGAATACTCAAAATAAATAGGTTTATACCTATTTAGGCGCTTTACACACAAATACATGCATTTAAATATCACATAACAAATGGTTTAGCCTCAAAAACTCAACCCCATTTGCAATACTAGTGGAATATAGTAGAAAGAATATAGCACATAACTGCACCCTAATTGCGTAACACACGATCAATCACAATGATTCAGATTGTGATTGATCGTGTCGCAAATTAGGGTGCCGGTCGAAGTGGCGGTGCTTGGGGGAGGCCTATGTCCAGCAGTGGACAGTCTTTCGGCTTAAAATGCCCTACGAAATTACTAAAACCAACAAACAAGAATCATTTCTTGCATAGAAATTAAATTGAAGAGTTATTGGTGCCGATTCCCTTGTTCACAAACTAAACTAAATTTAAGTTCAGAGCATCTTTTTCTTTCTATTGCATTAAGAAAAGGATAGAAGATACATTTTAGTTTAATCCTGTCAAATTAATCAGCGCCTGAAGTAAATTGACGTAATTTTAGTAGGAAAGTTTTTAATCACGTCTAAACTTGTACGGAGTAGTGACAGGCGCCGCCGGTTCATTTGACAGGACTAAACTAAAATTTATCTTCTGTCCTCTTCTTAATGAAATACAAAGAAAAATATGCACTGAACTTAAATTTAGTTTAGTTTGTGCACAAGGGTATCGGCACCAATATTGCTTGTTTAAACACTTTATTTTTACTTATACCTACTCTTATTTTTCATTTGCTAGACTAAAATTATATTTGGCGTCGACATAAAAATTACCTAGTTACCGAAGGACTCACCAAGGACCACTGTCAACCTCTACAGGAGGACCTTCACTGTTGTCGTGTTGTCTTTCTCTTTAATATTAATTATTTATCGTGTTATTTTTAAAAAAAGGTTGATCGCAGCTGTCATTTTGGTCTAGCAAAATAAAAAATCAGAGTTCAGTCACATTTGTTTGAGTTTTAGATGACCATTTGACCAAGGTTTAAAACAATCTTGAGTTTACAAAAACATCAAGTTTGGAGAGTAATCATTTCTAATAATTTTATGTAATCAATTACATAATTGCAAAAAAGTAGTTTGTCAATTGACTTGTCTAAATGGGGCTAAAAGTAGTGAACTTCATGGAGAATAAATAAATCACTGTGTGATAGTATACTGCTATTTGATAAGGTATCTATAACCGACACTTTAAAATCTAATAACAATAATATTTAAACTGTAAACACGCTTGTGAGTCACACTTGAGGTGCATCATGAAAATCAATACTAGGGTGATATGATTGTCAAAACAATCTCATTCACTTTGCCTATTCCAGATGCTACAAATTGATGAATTTTTTCGACAAAAAATTAATGACTGCACGACATAGAATCGAATAGTCTTACTCGGAATTTAAAATGGTATTACAGTAATACTGTCCTATGAGTGAATTTAAAAGTTCGTATTCAGTAATACTACGCGCTGATTCTCTTAAACATCTTAAAACATTACATCCGCACACCTTGTAAGCACTCAGTACCGAGGAACTTTACCCAATCTATGTTTTTCCTCGCACCATTAGAAATAACAAACTCTTGAGCTCTCAGAGTAAAGTAGTACACTATTATCTTTAAAAATTGGCAGTTTACGTACTTACAGCTAATACAAAAGTTTGTAGTTAACAGCTGCCATACTTTCTGGATTGAGCAGGCTTAGATGACACAAAGATCTCTTTCATTATATTTTAGTCTGTGGACACACTGTTAAAGCGCGAATATGTAAATGTGTAGTCAGTAAATAAAGGACATGCTGCAGTACTTTTGCTTTCATTACACAGAGTTAAAACGAGCTTACTCATTACGTGATTGCATTACCAGTGAGACCTCAGCCTTAAACAAGCATAATTTTCTTCTGCTGACTTGTCCGTAATTGTTAACACATAAGTGTAAAACTAGATCAATTGGCTTTTAAATTCATACAGATATTTCCAATTGCGATATATTAATGTTTGTGATTATATACTCCCTGTTTACATTAGAATTGCTATGTGTAGGATCCACCGAAAACGCTAAAATTTGTCGTTCTTGCAGTACAACTGCAATAACTTCTAATACGATTTACATAACCGATTCACTCGCCCTTAGGAATACAACAATGATGTTCAGATGGGGTAAGGAGACGAGCGCCAGGCATAGCCTCATCGAGAGGCAAACACAGGTCAGACCGGACCTCACCGAGTAAGCGCTTATTCGAGTACAGAACTTAGGATTGACCGGCGACCTTAACCTAAATTGGCAGTTCGCTGAAAGTGACGCGTGTCCGTAGTCAGTGCGACGTTGTGTCTAGAACAGGTCCATGTCATCGTTGCACATGACCTCGAGGAAGTCATCGTCTTCGTAGTCGTGCAGGCGGCGCGGGTCGGCACGGGTCGCGTCGTGCGGGTCGCGCGGGTCGGTCCGGTCGGGCAGCGGGGAGCCCGGGCGCGCGGGGGAGGCGGGCGCGTCCGTGTGCGCGTCAGTGTCACTCGAGCAGTCGCGCGCGTCTGTCGCGGGCGACGGCGGCGGGTTGCTGCCATGCTCCGACGTTGCAGTCGCCTCTCCGCGTGATAACAGAGATGGTAGCTCCGAATCTGAAAGGAATAATTTATTGATATATCTTACATGTAGGCAAAAGCCACCACGCTTGCTAATTAGGTGTAGGTTATTCCAGATTTGGGAGTTGACAATAACCCATAGCGACTAGAGATTTGAGCAGATTGTGAGTTTCTGTGACTGTTTTGGCGCAACTTAGGAGAAGCCAATAACCCGCAGTTGTCTTATAATTCAGAGAATTGCCCCTGCGACTACAGAAAACAAAACTGCTACTAAACTAGAAAATATTACGACATGTCAATGCAGTGTCATCGTCGCAGACAACAAACTATACCTATGTGTAAAAGTAAAAATAGAGTAAAGAAGACGCATATAGTTGATACTATACACTAGCCGACACCTAAATTAATGTCTAAATAAAAGCGCACTATTCGATTTAAAATTTTCGGCGCATTAATTTAGGTGTCGGCTAGAGTTAGTGAAAAAGGGCATTCTTTGACAGATCATGACAAACCTGTGAGACTCTGTTTGAGCTGTTCCATGACAGTCTGGCGACTTTTAGCGCGCGCTCGCTTGACCTTCCGCTGCGTCTCCTTTCGATCTTCCGTGAAGATCTGGTTCACCATCTCCTGAGACACGTCGCCATCGCGCTTCAGCAGGAAGAAGTAAACACCGCCAGGGGTGCGACGACGCGCGCCATTCTAAGAATTTTTTTCTACATAAAACATATACACGGTGTAAGGAACGCAGATGCTGAAACTGTTACCAGCACATGAATCTAGAGCCCACCATTTTTTTTTTTTGTCGGTTATCTATTCTAAGACCTACACGGTCGAAATGAATCATTTCAACATCGGTGGGTCTAGATAATCATGTATTGAATCATGGTAAGAGTTTGCACGTCGATGTCCTTTACACCCTGTATAATATAACGACTGTATTCCTTTATGGGATAGGCAGTTTTGTGTGGATTTTCAGTCGACTGTCAGTAGGTAAAACAAGGCAGTCAGTAGGTAATACAAGGCAATCAGTAGATAAAACACGATGGCATGAAATGTATTGAAATTGAAAAGACTGAATTTTTTTACCAATAATATACAGAGCAAATCCAAGAACTTAATATCACCAAGGAATTTCCCAGTTTTTTTTTAAACAATTACAAAAAAGTTTAATTCCAATTTTAACTTGTCACTTGTAACTGGCTGCACCCTCTTTAGCGCATGCGCGGTTATGCTCTGGCGCCATTCATACGTATTTATGAGAGTAGATAAAGTAGTGTATGACTGCACTTATCTAGGTATTAAAACAATCGTGTGATACTATTAAAAACCGAGCCTACAAACAAACAACAATTAAAAAACTTTTTGCTGGCATTTACTGGTTTTATGAGCAGAACAACAAGATGCTACCCTAGTAAGGAGTTAGTTGAAGAATTTTCATATTATAGATTTATTTATTTGAACGAATAGTGTGATATTGTTTTTTTGTTTCAAGTATATTTTTTGTCACCCACTTTATGCTGAAAAGCTATTGGTATTAATAATAATATCTATTTTCATCTAGAAAGGAAATACGAAATCCGTGTTCAATCAAATACCCGTGATTTATTTCTACTAAAGAATGAACATTCTGCATGTATGAGATCTTTAACATTAAAATAAAAAATAAGACCCAAGAGGCGCCATCAGAAAGTGTCTATCTACCCTATTACTGCCTCCTTGTTCTAGTGGCCAGTGTGGCCACAAGCGCTACTGCTGAGCATGAGGTCCTGGGTTCCATTCCCTGGCCAAGCAGTGTTAGAGCGTGGACACATGTCTACGGTGCGGCGCCAGCCGCCGTGTACACAACCTCAGAGAACGGGACGTGCTTCCACTAGTGAAATTAAAAAGTTGACATCTAAATTATCAGCCATTATTATGCATCAAAACGTGCGAACTAAACAACAACAAAACATTAACTACCGAGCGGTTCGCCGCCGTATGCCACAGCGGTGCACCGTAACACCACATGCGCCGCCACGCGCATAATGGAGCCAAAATCGACGCTAGTGGACATTTGATTTTTGAAAAATCAACTTCATTTTCACCTCAGACATCCACGTTCTTATTGGGTTTTTTGGTCAGGGATTTTGCTGTAGCCGGAGTCTGGATTTGTGCATGGTTGATGGCAATAGGTTCGCTCCCTATTACACGAGACTTGAACATACCTGGCGAATAATGTGGGTGTACTAAAGATACACCTCTGCCTAATCCTTCGGGATGAGAATGGTGGAGAAGAATTCAAATGAAAACCCAAGCTTAATCTGATAATTCCACTTACCATAACAAGCATGCCTCCTTCTGCTTCCACCTTTTGTGTTTCTTTGTATATTTCTATAGCTTTGTTAGCACCAACAACTTCTACAATCCGACCTGAAAAATCTTCATTTTTGAAAAACATAGTCAAGGTATGTCATTGGCCTTACTAAATGTACATAGTGGGTTGTGGTACAAGTGGACCATAAAGAGACCTAGATTTTTTATTTTAGTATTAATCATCAGACAGCTGTGCTGCAGCAGTTCAAGCACTAGGAAGTGGTGAAGGGCAGGCGTTTTCGGGGATTGTCTCAGTGCTCACCTATGTAAGGGACACTTGTATAAAATTTCATGCTTCTAGCTAGATCAAGCATAGCTGTGGCTAAGTAATAACAGCCGCACAGGTCGACCGATCAGGTTAAGCTACGCTTGCCGCGTATGGTCCGTGGATGGGTGACCATCTTTACACACCAAGACCCCTCTATGCCTCGTAAACCATGTTAAGCCATTGGTCCCGGCTGTAATTTGTAGATCTTTGACAGTTGCTACGGGTCATCAGAAGCCCAAGTCTGACAATCAGTCTTACTGAGAGGTATTGTGTTACCCAGTAACTGGGTTGTGAAGGCCTGCTCCATGTAAAATACTGGTATTCAGCTGCATCCAGTTAGACTGGAAGCCAACCCCAACATAGTTAGGCAGATGTGATGAAGTAGATTACAAACAGTGATTGCAGTAAACTATAGGGAATACTTATATTTGTATTGGTTTTTTAACACAGGAATTAACAAACATGAGGATTATGACATACCCAGTAATTCCTTCTTATCTTCAGAAAGACTTTCTGCAATATCATCTGCTACATTTTCTACAGTCTCCTCTCCATTCACAATCAGATCACGAAGGTTCCTAGGCTTCAGTTTATCATCGTAATGTTGACTATTTGCTCTTTTCCCCAACCTTAACTTCACATTTGATCGATCCACATGTCTTCGTTTATTAGACAAACGTTCACTATCATTATAATCATCATTAGAGGTAAATATTTTCTTCGTAGATATATACTCATCATCTAATCTATACTTAATAGTATAATCATAAGATTCAACGCCATATCTGCTTTTCTTTGTTACATCACAACTCACCATATCCTCTGTTAACAAGTCTTCCTGTAATAAAAGTAAACAAATATATTATTTATTACGCCAATCTCCATGACAACAGGCAGAAAAGGGTAAACAAACATAGAATAAGAGACGCTTTATAATGACTATGCCAATAGCCTTCTACACGATAATAATTCTATTAAATATAAAAAAATCATAAACCTGTAAGGCTTTGCACCAGATGTTGTACTTGTCCTTCTTGCCGGGCTGCGGCAGCGGGCGTCGCGGCCGCAGCTTGGTGCGCTTGGCGCGGCGCCGCGGCTCGTCGTCCGACTCGGAGCCTGACGACTCCTGCGGTGAGCCTTCATCGCTCTGCTCGTCCTGTATCTGCATGTTCACTAACGACGGAGGGTTAAACGCCTCTGGCCGCGCCAGAGGAATGTAAGTACCCTCTTCCACATCCGAATCTTCCAACTGCAACGCAAAAAAATCTCTGGTTATCGAGTACGCCCTAAGACGTCATTAGTTATTTTCTTGTTATAAATATTGTTTATCAGATTTATATAGCAGTTAAAGTCACTTGACCCTACTAAAATATTTATTTTTGTTTATAATGGCAAGGCATCATTGAGAAACTGCTATGTAATTAAAATTAAAATGTTCAAAGTAAAAGTTTATTCTAACCTCCCCGTCTTCCCTTTCCAGGGAAACTTCAACATCCAACTCGCCTTCAGTCGTTGACATCATACTCAAGACTTTAGTAAGATATAAAATAAAAGATCATGAAAATATTTTAACGAAATACAGCAATTCCAATCTGCAGCTTCACTACCTAGCTGCTGCTGCTGTCATTTTGAATAGTAGACAAGGTAGAGTTTCTTCTGTCTGTACCAGCCACCAGCTGTCAATGAAGGCTGCGTTCCAAGTTACGATGTAATCGATTTGTCTCGTTCCGAATAAGCAATAACGCGATAACGATGTCCAGTGAATCGTTATCTTTATAAGACGTCACGCATGACATGCGCCATTTGCGATAACGCTGACCATGTATTTTATTATACCGTGAGCGCTGTCAAAAATAACAGTTGGCTGTATTGTTTCGAGTCGCATCCGTCATAATAACGTCCATTTTCTATGAGTGGGCGTTGCGACGACGAACCGTTTCCAAAGACCATTTTATGTTCTGGGTTCAAACAGTCTTCGTTGCACAAACCAGTCTTCGAATTATTCAGTGCGATTCTTTATTTTACGTCTTTGAAAATACAGTCCAGAACGCAATGATAAATGATTCAACGAACGGAACAACACGAGTAGACGAGTCGTCGTCTTCGAACGACCGAACGGAACGCGACAAGTAGTAGACGGACGGACGACGAGTCACTCGTCGTTCGTCGTCGTCGTTTACAAAACAGTCCTTGCAATAAAAAGTGAACTTTATACCAATGATATAGAGTCAATAATATATTACCATTACCATATTACATACATACACATATTACCGGTTTAGTAAACCATTCACACATTTTAAATCGTTGATAGTTGAAGTTGAAATTAAGAAACTGCAACTATTTCACTCGACGAGAACGTCGGGAACGTCGAAAAGACGACAACGACGAGAACGTCGAAAAGACGGCAACGCAATTATTCTTCGTCTTCAAACCAGTTGCAACGACGACCGTTTCTTGCAACCGTTTTCGTCGTCTCGAAAACGGTTGCGTTTCGTCCGCGAAAAATTCGACAACGACCCACCACTACCATTTTCGAAATTGTGTTTCTTGCTACCGTCACCACCTAACTGTACTTGTAAGTAACAGTAATTCTTATTATTTTTAAGTCTCTAGACAATTCTCGGGACCCTGGAGTCCCGGACCAATGAAAAGCGTACGAGGGGCCGAAGCCGAGGCCAACTCGCAGAGACCCGTTAGAAGTTTTGAAATGACGCACCAACCGACGATAAGGGTGCGTTTCCACTGAAGCTGAGCTGGGGCGGAGTGAAGTGAAGCGGCGTTGAGCAAAAATGCGCCGATTAATTACAGTTACACTCAATCCTCTCAGAGAGAACATATACTGTCGTCGTTAAAAAAATTAAAAACAGCGCTTTTATATCTTTCTCTACTAGAAGACGAAGATATCGAAGCAGATGAAGTACCATGGACCGTGTCCGCTGCCCACCCCTACGCACCGCACCGCCCCGCTGCCCTCCGCTGAACACCGCCACGCTCGTCTCCATTCTATCCCGCTCGGGATCGCGTGCTCATATATTTTATGTGTAGTCCGCTCAGCTCCACTCCGCTTACACTGTTTCCACTGAGTTTGTATTTCTTTCATTGCCTCATGGGCCTGCTTTTGACCTCGATCTCGCCTGATGGAAAGCGATAGATGAGGTCTTGATGGAACGAGCAAGCCAAGAAGATGCCTGTTCAATACTGCTCATAGTATTTCTCAAAGACTCTGTGAAACACAAAATTATTTTTGCGGTTGTAACGTTATTTATATCCCATACTTATCTCATAAACTAAATGACGTGGTATCTTCTGAAAATAATTTTCATTGAAGTATTTTTAAGTATTATAACATGAACTGATTAATAGTGAAAAAAAAAACTGCTGTTCCCTACATTTATGTTCCCATTCCCATAACTCGTCAAATGTAGGGAACAGCTGATTTTTTTTCACGATTTCGGGTTCGGTCCCATAGTAAAAGTTGTTCATACTGATTTGTACAATGACCCCTTAAGAGTTTGAATCGAACTGTGTACGGGGAGTACAACTCCAAATATATTTTTTGTTATTTTACTACACAATTGTATAGCTGTTCATAGAATAAACCTTTCTTCCAAATTTCATCGTGATAAAGCCAATAGTCTCCGAGTACAAGCTGTGTGAGATACGGACGGTCATGACGAGTTTATAATTTAAACTAGGGTTCTGTTTTTACCATTTGGCTAATGAACCCTAAAAATGGCTGTCGTAGGTCGTAAAAGCCGTTGCCTGGCAGCAGCCGGCAGGAGTCACAGTCAGTCACAGGAGTCAGTGTCCATATATTTCTCCGACTTATATAGTAATCTGTGATATATATTAGTCTATGATCACTCGATCGTCGATCACTGTCACAGAGTACTTACTTTTTTTGTTCTTCATTTTCATTATATTCAATGTTGAGTTTTGATCATCGGTATTTTTAACCAACTTACTTGATAAAAGAAAATTTGATGTTAATTCCAATGAAACCCTACAATCGATTTGCAGCGTGGTGAAAATTTGAAGTGGATTTATTAGTCCCTAAAATAACCGGAGAATACAGACCAATAAACTATATGAAAATGTAAGATCTCAAAATACTTATAAATTTATTTAGAGAACACCGTTCTTGTCGACGTAATTATTGGTTGCTTTCGTACATACAGATTGCTTCTTCTTATTCTACAACGTGTTCCTTTTGATGTCCTTTTCCTATTGACTCTAAAGGCGGAGACTGACTGGTAACATTTGTTTGTAATGTATCAGTAATGTTTCATTCGCGGCGAGTCTTGTTGCAATACGGTAATACAGAAGACGCGACGAATGCTCGCTTCGAGCACAATGAAAATTTCGTTTCGGATTATTTCCATTTCAAAGAAACAGCCGATAGTTCACAGAGGGTCCGGCGCTCGCATAGAGCGGCTCGGCTCGCTGACTACTGAAACACGTTACAAAAACTCGATACATTACAAACAAATGTTACAAGTCACTTACCGCGGTTATATTATAAAATAAAATAAAAATAATATGAAAAGTCCTAGACCAAGTATTCCAAAAATACATAGTTTCCAAGATAACATACTGATACAATAGACTCTCAATGTGTGTAAGTATCTAAGTTTCATTGATAAGTACGAGTAAATCATATTCATTCAAACCAATAATTCAATATAGCTAAGAAAATGCGACGTTGTAATTTTTTTTTTGTGGACTAAAAATAGTCTCTGAATTCTTTTTTTATTTCACGCTACGCAAGGGTGTTTTACAATAATCGTGACTGTCTAATTATTTTGTAAGAAAAATGAACGAAAAAAATAATAATTGAAAAATAGTTCCTATGCCAGTTGATTCTTTGACATGGTCTCATTAGCAAAAGGAACACGTTACAAAATATTAGCGAACAGCGCGTACAAGAATAGCTCATTCATGCCAATGTATTCTGTGTTCTTCAGGGTTAATAAAGCGACTCCTCCTGGTGTAAGTAGGTAGGTATATGATTTTTATTTGAAAATGCTTCTAATTACAATACTACTTAAAGGTTGGAAAAACCGTTCTAAATTCAAGTAACTAGTTAGTTATAATGTGATCCGACGACAAGAAGCGAAATTAAAGTCTCTCCGTGTTGATTGAGGTTTGTGATTTTTATATCTGCGTGGCAGCGCTATCTAGTTCTCTATTTATGATTGTGCATCTTATTAACCAGTGCCTGTAATATGATATTGAGTTTTAAAAAGATTTATAATTATGATCTAGTCTGTCTTGCTGGAATTGGCGTGTCTTGATGCCGTTGTCAATCGATGTGCTGCGCGTATGAATGCGCGCTGTTGCGTCACCCAGTCACCAGGTGGAGATGCATGTCGTAAACATGCTGGCGGGGCTTGAGAGCTCCACAGCTGCTTTCAACGATCTTGAACGGGGCTTCGTTGCTGCTGATCATTCGTGGAAACTGGCAGAGGACAGATTTTGATGATGCCCCTCTCGATGACCCCATTAGCTGTCTGAATACTGGTCACTCGGGGTACGCCGTCCTTCCCTTCCCTAAATTCTTCCCAAACGCGACTTCAGCGGTGGGAGATTAACTTCTTTTAGTGCAACACCAAAGTGTTACGTGCTAAACTCCTTTTGACTTCTTCCATTTTGTGCGGGTTTGCAGCTCTCCAATGTACTCTGCTGATCATCGCCTCCAGAAGTGTTGCCTCAGTTGTTCCATGCGCGCGGGATAATGCGTCACATGAGGTACTGGCGACGTCATCGCCCGCATGTGAGGTCAGTGGTCTGTACAGACTATTGCGTTAAAGTTCGTTCTAGTGACAGAAACCTACCTTTATCGGTTTCATAACTATCACCGAGCTTTGATATTGAATCTTTAAGCGGTATGCGCACAGAGAACCGACCATCGGCTAAACGTTTACTTGGATCCATAAATAATTTCTCAGAAGCCTGTTCTTCCTGTGAATAAAAGTTATGATTTTGGCATGACACTTCCTCTATATCCCAAAAGTTCCTTACCTACCTGTTCCCCAATTTCTAAAGTTTGATTAGCTACATTGTACTGGGGCCTAATTAGGCCCCAGTACAATGTAGAGACCATTGTAACGTTTATAAATTAGTAGACTTAAGTCTACTAATTTATAAACGTTACAATGGTCTCTCAATGGTGAGTTTATGACCGTTTTTGTATGGTAAATCTGTCAAAAACTCACCATTGAGAGACCATTGTAATGTTTATAAATTAGTAGACTAGGGCCCCAGGAATCATGCGCCTAGGTTCAAAGTGGATGGGTGCAGCGACTATCCATCCTAGTATGGTATTTAATCCCATGCTTTTTTTTTCGAACTTTCGAACCAATAGATTAGCAATCCATTGCTTCATAAGTTCGAAAAAAAAATCTGCACAACAACGTAAGTAACTAACGCATGTTGTTGAACTGTGAAAATTAAACAGATTAGTCGGAATCGTTTACGAAAACGTTTTACGCAATTATGTAGCTGCGTGGCAAGGCAACGCCATAACGCCTAGTCTGTCTTGCTGGAACTGGTGTGTCTTGGTTGTCAATCGATGTGCTGCGCGTATGAATGCGCGCTGTTGCGTCACCCAGTCACCAGGTGGCGATGCATGTCGTAAACATAGTTTCGAACAAGTATCGTTCCATTCCATTTTCCGTTCATCGTTGAAAAATAATTCTTAAGCCAGTTGATTCTTTCATATGGTCTCATTCATAACCAAGAGTTACGGGATATAAAAAAAAACACCTTGTATAGTCTGTGGCTCGCACTGAGGCGGCGCCGGCGTTCGCATGTTCGCAACGATCGTATGACGCGAATGCTCACTGTGAGCACACACGTCCACACAGCCCGAGGCATGCGAGTGCGAGACGAACCATTCGCAACGCACGCCTCGCGATGTCTTTACGCGCCTCAAGAGATATGGGATATCAAAAGGAACACGTTGTGTCAGTCGTAGAGAGATTTGATGAAATATTACTAGAGCGATTCATATTTTGCAAAAACCCTATCTTTTTCCAGTAAGATTGAGAAAGGTTTTCACCATTTTCTAATTAAGTATCTGTGTTTTGCAATATCCCTAGGATTTTCGCGAAAATTAGAATTATCAAATCTCCCTACGACTTATACATATAGCGAACAGCGCAAGTAACAGTACCTATAAGACTAGCTCATTCATGCCAAAATCGTGTTAACATAATAATAATTAATAAGTAGGCAGAAATATGGTATTAGATGCGCAGCGCAGCGTGCGCTGGTCATGCAGGACATGATATTATACCGTGGGCGTGTGCCTATTTAGATAAGCATAGCCCTTAGAGAATTTTGAATGCTGCTGCCCGCTACCCATCGTCTTCAAATATATTTTTTTGTTTGACTCGTCAAACTTTGCATTATTCAATTATGCACAATTTTGATGGTTTGTGCTATTTATTACAGGGACAAGGAGGCAGCCCGCTCCACCAGCAGTGCACTTCGTACCCACCCTTCTAAATTATCAACGCTGTCGGATATCACACACATTCGGTTACCTTCTGGCAGGCAGATAAGCGACTATGATCCTAGGGCCCATAGGGTTCCTCCAGACAAAATTGAGTACGTATTGTATTGTCGACCTCTGTTATTTATATTTCTATGGTGGAGCTCGTTATTGCTGTGTCACACAGACAGACAATAGACGTCGTTTTCGTGCAAGTGACATTCAACTGTTGAAGTGGTAAAACAATTACGTGGTCGATTATACGTAAAGCTCGGCTCCTTCGCTACGGCCCTGTTCTATTTGATAGAACAGCCTATACAGGCCACAATAGACTTTGACACCGCGATAGCTACACCCAGCACCAACCATGCAGCAATTGCATGCAGCATTGAGAAGAATGAAAATTACATAGCGAACAAGAAACTACGACTGTCCCACTAAAGCCACACGCGTCGTAATCTATGCGACGACGCGTCCCACTTAAGTCGGACGTGCGATAATGGGTTCCAATGCGTTTATTGACATCATATTCATAGGTAATTAAATAAAAAAACATTTGGTCACAGCGATAACCTAACCTAACGAGTGGAGTTTCCTAAACAGCAACGCGCTCCGCTCATTCGTGTCAAGCAAGAGTGGGTTCGCTACGCTCTCTGTATCGTGAGAGCACAATATACTCCTACGCATGTGGTGAGAGCGTTCCTTTCGCTCGCTCGTCCCGTGGGTAAGCGCGCTCCACTCGACCAGCTCTCCAGGGGCCTTGTCTTTTTTTTTTTTTCATTTAACCTATATTGTCTCACTGCTGGGCAAAGGTCTCCCCCATATTTTTCCAGTCTTCCTTGTGTTGTGCCTTCTCCGGCCAATCGGTGAGTTTTTGACAGATTTGCCATACCAAAACTGTCAAAAACTTACCATTGAGAGACCATTGTAACGTTTATAAATTAGTAGACTTAGGCCCCAGTTCTTCATAATTCTTAATGTTAATTCAAGTTACATTACTTTCTATTGTACTTAATGTGCAGGCTCTGGATGGCTTACTTCAACCTTTTGCGAGGGATGTGCGGCCCTGGCATGCTGGCGATGCCTCTTGTTATAAGTCAAATGGGCATCATTATGGGACCAATCATTACGCTGGCCACGGGAATCCTAATTATTGGCACACACAACTTGATGGTACAATATCAATTTAAATCAAATAAAATTTAAGTAGTACTTAAACTATTTCATTATTTTTAAGATCGAAGGCAATCTACCTTAGATTCTCTCTCTTACTCTTTATCTCTAAAATTGACTCAACGTCTCGCTAAAGTTTTCTTTATTTATTGTTTACTCGATTTAACGACTAGGTAACTCCCTAAAACGTTGAAATTACTTGACTTTGGTTGGTTTACCTTGTTTTCCATAGAATATTATTATGATAGGTACACTCTATGTAGCACCCAGGCCCACTCTAAATAACGACAACAATACGCCATTATTTAAGCAATGAATACTTTCTAAGTTGCCGAAATTTATAAGAATAGCCGCTGTGTACGAGTGTATGTTCTTTTGTTTCTATATTGTCTAGCTTCTAGCAGTAGCAAGTGGGTGAAATCACAGATCATTTTGTTTAGTGCTCTCCAGACGAAGACGTTTCGTGATATATTTTGAGGTTTTAATGCGCCTGTTAGGTATCATAAGAACTAATCTAGGGACTATTGCTAGAGCAGACTTAGGTACGCAATAAGCGTTGTTATTTGTATCAATATTATTCATGTTTGTTGTTTGCAAATTTTATTCTTTATTAGTAAATACAAATAGTAAAGAATTGTGATCTCCCATTTAACGACAACTCTCAATAACGCCATAAAATGCGCAGTCCCATAAAGGTTCGTACACACTGGCGCGATATCGAGGGCGCGACAAGGGTTAGCGCTGCCTGTCGCGCCCGCGATATCGCGCTAGTGTGTACGAGCCGTAAGTTAAGTGTTGCTATAATTACTTTACACTGTACCTACCTCCTTCTGATTTCAGTTAGACTCACTGTGTGAGGTCGCTCGGCGGTTGGAAATACCTCACGTATCGTATCGATATGGGTTCCGAATTGCTCTTCTTCATGGGCCACCGGCATTGCATTGGATAGGAAGATCGGGTCCGTGAGTATTCATTTTTGAAGTACCTAATTATAATTAGTGTCCGACCGAAAAACAATTTTCTGCCGAAACCGAAACTGTAACCGAACCTTCGGCTCCTCTTCTAGTCTCGACCGAAACCGAAACTTATGAAGTTAGGAAAATTTTTGTTTATTAAAGACTTTTTGAATTTTCTGAGACCCGCGGTAGGTTTGTACCTACAGCTCACGAAAGCCATACGCCAGTTTCGGTCGGGCCGAAGATTTGGCCACATTTTGGCCAAAACCTGAAACTGAAACATTCGGTCGGACACTAATAATAATTGATTGATTTATTCGAAAAATTAAAAGCTGCTACAGAACTATCTCGAATTAATTTATTTTCAGAGCATTCGTAGCCATCTTTATGATTGCCAGTCAACTCGGAATATGCACGGTGTTCGTTATTTTTACAGCAGACAGTTTGAGAGATGTAAAACTATTTACTTAATCATGTAATTTCTCTTAGGGCGGATTCGACCAAACAGGAATAAATTTTATCCGCGGAATAAGATTTACTTCTGACAGTTTTCGTATGGAGAAACTGTCAAAAATTCTAAAAAAAATCGGAAGGGAAAGCTTATTCCGCGGATAAAAATTATTCCTGTTTGATCGAATACACCCTTAGTTTTTAATATACAACGTGTTCCTTTTGATGTCACATAACTCTAACGTTTGGTTATATATATGCTGTATGTAAAAATTCTACAAAAAATCGTACTTAGAGGAAGTCTTCCAAACATAACAAAGTTTCGAAGATAACCTAACTAGAGTCTCGAATTCTCGATATGGGTATTCCTGATCGAAGATATCAATAATATTTATAATCTTATATTGAGTCCCATATTTTATCATTTTTACGTACCTACCTATATTTGAAGCATCCGCCCGCCGCACGGTAGACGCTCCCGCGTTGTGGTTGCTCAGGTTTGGCCGTACCTTATATTTTTCTTCATCTTTCTAGATAATGGACTGGCAGAGCAGTCAGTCGGCCCTGGCACTGTTATTTGTTCCTTATTTGGCAATGGAATACTTCATGAAAGATTTATCGATTGTCAGCTACGTTTCATTTTTCGGTGATCACAATTTTTTATTACTTAATTAGGTACTTAACTCATCACCAAAGTGTCGCACTTTTGAGAGCTTATAAATCAATTTTAATTAATGTTCTTTTGAGGCTTGGGAGACCGATAATAATTCACCACAGTTTATTATTAGCAGGCACAGGCAGGAGAACGCTGCAGCCAATCTTCATCATAATCTGTCATTCAGGATACCTAAGTACCTATTTATGAAACATTTTCTTGATTTGTGTTGTGGGCTCGTAAGCGTATAAAGTAAAGTGCGCAGTCTGGTTTTGGTCTTTTGTCCACAATTCCGCAGTGATAGCCCGCGAAATACAAATTTTCTTATGTTTCTTGCAATTTGCGGGTCAGTGTCAGGTTGTGTCTAATCAAAATATGTTTCGCGACCATAAACATTTCTACCATAAAAGATACCATTTTCTAGCGTTCCCCCGAAACGAGCTTGGGCAATCGAATCCGATAGCGAATCGAACGCAGATCACAGATCGTAGCTGTGCAGATGGGACAAAAGATTGTTGATAGAGTTGGCGGTTTAGCCCAACCGTGTTGGGGACTCTCGTGACCGTAGGCTTCACCGCTATGCCGTGTTTATAACAATGTAAATTCTGATTTCAGGTAATTTTTTAAATATGGCGGGATTGGTTTTAGTTTTCGTGCACATGTTCATTGACAACAATGGGGAAACAATGACGAGCAGAACGTCTTTAGAGGCCTTTTTATTTGGTTTTGGTATACTGCTGTTTAATTTGAACAACGTCGGTGTGGTAAGATTTGTACATTAATAGTTTTTGAACAACTCGAAAACCGCACCGTTTATATGTATTAAACACGTGTTTTTTTTACTTTACATTCCCGCACTATTGGGGGCAAGTGCGCCACAGATAACTATATATTATGTGTAGGTAAACTACCCAAAGATGCCATGCCGGACGGGGGGCAGGCGTGTGCGCGCCTTTATCCTTTCCTAGTCAGGTAGGTATAGGCAATCGAATAGGCCAGGTATAGGCCTTTATTAAGAGGGTAATTTAAATTGTTTGATTTAATATTTTAATTTTAATCGAATTGTATGGATCTAGTTGTCTGAATTAAATTTATTTTATTTCATTTATAGGCGCCAGGACGTTATGGTGGGCCCCGCCTCCCTCTGCGGCCGTCACCCGGCCATACCTACTTATAATGTTGTACATATACTTATAATGTTTCTCCATTTCAGATCTTGTCAATCGATAAAAGTTTAGTGGACCCGAAAAAAATTACGGAGACATTTGGTATTCTCAATGTTGGTATAATGGGCCCAACTATTTTAGGAATCGTGTTCGGATCCCTAGGATACTCCGCTTTCGGAACACTGGAAGAAAATGTACTTAGAGGTTTGCCGTACGATGAAAAGTAAGTACATTAGGTATGCTCCGACCATTAATATTGTAGTGGAGAAGGGGGATCAGTTGAGGTACGTTCATTTTGATATCCATTGCTTCATAGGTTTGAAAAATTCCTCTGTTCTACAACGATAAAACGTAATAAACGTGGTTGAACTGTTAAAATGTAAGGAATTGCGATCGATTTACATTTTATGTGTGTTACGGAACTACCCCGCTGATTCCCTGATAATTATTTATTTTTATACATTAGAGACGTTTTTGTTTTTCTTATATAGTACATCGATGGCTGCAATCGGCTTATATTTAATAGCTGTGGCATTTGCGTACCCGCTCCAATGTTACCCAGGCATAAAGACTATTGTTGAAGTCGTTAAGTACCACGACGAGTTTGAAACTCCTTCCGACAGAACACTGGAAATACTGGAAGCCTTTGCCAGGCCTTTGTTCGTCATCTTATCTTGTTAGTATATCCAAGTTTTTTTAAATCTATTCTTCAAGCTAGCAAATAGAGTACCTACCTATTTTATAATTAGTTATCTAGTCAAGCATCTAATGAAATAATATTAAAAAATACTTTTACAAAAAAAAATACTACCGACTTCCTAAAACAACACTACAAAGTGAAGAAATAAACGAAAGTTGGTGGCAGAAACAAAATTTCAAAACCAAAGACACCGACTTCCGAAATTATTTTTATTTTTAACTTTTTGCTTGTGATATCTACCTGGAGGATGGCGGGATCTTCCAGACCCCACCATCCCCTTCTAACCTAACCTGTTCGAGTCGGGGTGTCCCATGGAGGATGGCGTGATCTTCCAGACCCCGCCATCCCCTTCTAACCTAACCTGTCCGAGTCGGGGTGCCCCAGGTCCCGAGCTCGCTTCGCTCGCTCTTACATCCTAAACAATTCTCCTAGTACGGTATGTAATATTGCATTTTGTACCGATCCCTTCGACATAATTTTAATCCAACTGGGGCGGTCAACAAATCATATTAGTCGCCATGTCATTGTTAATAGTAGGTATCTCGCCTATGATTTCAATTGGCCTTGTTTAATACGTTCACTACCTTAAAGTAGCCGCAGTTTAATTCCTTGCATTTGGAAGCTTATCTAATATAATTAATGCTAAAATATTTAATCGCTGCCAAGTTATTTTTTTTTGAAGCAATTTTAGTCGCCCTTTTAGTTGTAAGTCGCCTGGAAATGAATAAATAAATAATAAATAAGCCTGCAAATAACAGTGACTTATTATAACATCATCCACATAGGCTAAGTGGGAAAAATACGTATTATTGAAGCTCAACCGAAAAATTACCCAAGCAAAGTTTATAAAATTTATATGAGACCACCGTGCAAGCTTCCTCTACCAAATGAAAAAATCCGTCTACAATTAACGAAAATATCGATGCACATATTAACATAAATAGAAAAAAACTTACAACTCCTTTTTTGTTGTAGGTTAAAGTTGGCTATAAGATATTGTTAATGACTAAAATTGACGCCACCTTTTACAGTGCAACGAGCATCCGGTCCCAGCTGAGTGGCTTTACCCACAGACCCAGAGCGCCTAGGCACTTGACAATTGAGCGACCCCGTTCCCAAAAATTTCCAATTTGGAAATTTTGCAATCACTCATACCTGTGCGCAGTCTATTTCCGACATTATGTGCCATTACAGCCGGGTTTTATTACCTACTAGCTTCTGAGATTAGCGCATTCAAACAAGCAAAAACTAAACTCTTCAGCTTTATTATTAGTATTAGTAGCTATATAGATTAGTATAGATTTAACTTTCAAAACCATTTACTTCTTTTCAGTTTTAATTAGCTACCTAGTACCGTTTCAAGGACCGTTTATAGCATTTGTCGGAAATCTTTGCACCACCATGACGCAACTGGTTTTCCCGGCTTTAATGGATATCGGCCTAAGGTATCCTAATGACTACGGCAACAACCACTTTCGCCTATACATAGACCTCTTCATCGTATGCCTAGGATTAAGCTGTTTTATTCTTGGTGTATCTCATTGCGGACATCTTATCCATATACGAATTCAGTCTATGTACTCTCCGAACAACAATGGATTTTTTTGAATTATTATTTGTTTGTTTTTTGCCTATAAAATCCTAAAACAATTAAAAACAAATTGCGTGTCGTTAGTGACTGTTAAGGTATTGTGATCTGATTTTCAAATAAAACGAACAATTCCTTGGAATATGTTTTAATTAAACAGTACATTCATTGTTTTAAGTATTTATAAATAGTATAAAACAAAGTCGCCTTTTTCGTGTTTGTGTATGTGTGTGTGACTGTTTCCTTCCCTTAGTTCTAATACAATGGATTTTGAAGCGGTTTGCATATCCACCATCATTTAGAATTTATTCCGGAAAGTGTCCCGCCATCGGTGTTTAATACATATTATTTAATTCTAATACCTGAGTAGTTCCTACTGGAGGTGCTGCTACATTGGAACAAGTAATTTTATATCGGCTGCTAAGAACAACGATACTTACCCAGTATTTTCAGAAAAAAGAAACATAATGAAGCCCAATTTTTGTATTTAAAAAAACGTTCACATTCAAGTCGCAATCTGTCAAACTTGTCAAAAAATGTTGGTAAATTGATTGTATTTTATATTTTTGACGGATTACGAATGAGATGCGAATCCGAACGAACGCTTTTAGTTTAGGTATAATCTCTTTTTGGGCGACTCTGATGTAAAGTTCCCAACGACTCGCTACTTTAAATTTTAAAATACAATACTACTACTAGTAAGTACTTTATAAATATAATAAAACTATAGTTACCTACGTCTTATTACAAAACGAGTTCTTACTTTAGTTCACTCGGTTCTAAAGTCTGCTTTTTATTTATTAAGAATTTTACGCTCGTCGGAATAAAAATTTAAATATAATAGCTGTCTCAAAGGTTTGAGCTTCGTCTGAGGTTAGGACTCGTTTTGACATACACTTGTCCTAACAAAAGCCAGGGGACAAACTTTTCATTACTTATAAGTAAACTGGAAAAATAATATTATGAACCAAAGTAGGTCTGATTTTGCAAATGTTCCTCTCGTGCTTCCATGATTACATCAAATATTTTCCTTTCGACCCTTATTTGTATAAGTTCTGGCAAAGCACTCGTCATCTCACACATGCTGGCGAAGAAACTCTCCAGAGCTGGTCTTGGTGAAAAAGAGACATCTACTACTCGTGTATCATCGAACGTTTGATTTCTGCCCAAAGTATTACTATCACTGTCTTCTCTGCTAAATTCGTTAACAAATATATTTTCCGTCTTACGAGGCTGCTTGGGAGTCGTACTGCCACTTGCATTATCATCGATTTCAGTGTCATCTTTTAAAATATCAGAGTCTGCAGTAGAATTTCTACTTTCATTCGGCCGTTTCAAGTAAGGCAGTATGAATTCCATCTGATCTTGGTGTTTCCATTTCTTTGTCCCCATATCTTTTCGTTGTCTAGTTACTGATTGTCGATGCATATCTCTTAATTTCTTCCAAAAGTATTTCGCTTCTTTCACTAAAATGTGAATATTTGACCAAGTAAAAATTTGATAAGTAGGTAGGTACAGTACAGTAAGTTAGGTAAATCAAGGCAAGCTGTTTAACTCTCGGTCTCTGTCTTTGGTAACCAAGAGCCAGGAGGGAGACAGGAGCCAAGAGGTCCGTAAGTATTATAGTAAGTAGGTGTACCTTAGTTTTATTGTGCAAGTGGACTATGCAAGTTCAGCAAGATTAAACGAGATTTTAAGAGAATTAAAACTGGAAAACTTGCTGCAAGATAGTACATTACAGCGCGCCGAGTATAAAGCTTCGTTAGATCATTATAGCGAGCTCGTATGTTGCCGTAGTAAGTGCGAGACAAGGATATAAAGGGAGCGTGGCGAAATCTTGAACTACGTGTTGCAAATGCATGTTTGCTGCATTTACATATTTTGGCATGTTTTCTATAATTTAACCATATCTCCCGCGCAAATACAAAAATGTAAATACATAAATAAAAAATTATAACAATATTTTAAATGAAATTATGAAAATGTTTAAAAATATAAAGAATATGTTTATAAATGAAATAAGGAATTTTAAATGATAGGAGCATTGGTTTATATTTCCACGAATAGAAGAATCTTAGTACGGAGCATTTGGAGAACAGCACCGTCCACGTTTATTTAATTTTATTCATTTAGATAGACTGGCTGGAAGGTCTTTGCGTCCTTTCCACAAGATCCATAATGTAGCCGGTAATTCTTACTACCATACAGTCACCTTTCAGTTATTTCCCTCAACAACCATAATGTTGTAAAAGGATCTTTTGGCGCGTGGCCAAAATCTGATATATCTTGATTTTTTTTTCAAAACAGTTTCACAAATGTTCACAAACACCCCCGCTCCACCTAGTTAATGACAATCAAGCAGCACTGTATACCATATAAAGGGGTGATAGACGTGCGAGCAAGTACGCACGCAGACATAAGGCTGGGCAACCTTTTTCGCACGTGTGTTTTATTCATCGTACTTTAAAACCGCTGTATGTCCTTATTCAATCTCACGCTCAACCCACTCTGCTACCATATTAAAGTTGTGTGGAGGATATAGAAATACAGTCAGCTATCATAGCCATTTCTTTATTTATCCGAATGACATATATATATTAACCGTCAGTGTTGCTAGGCAAGTCATAAGGAGTATATATTCCATAAGATATTGAACAACAACTACAACCCGAACACAATACCTCGGAACCGTGATTTTTTCAGGTACGACGACGTTTATTACAGTGCTTGCACACATGCACACGGCTTCTTATTAAACAACGAGCCGAAGACGACCCGTCACCCGTCAGTATCCATGCCCGACTCATTCGACTAAATTGTAACAAATTGCCTGCCGGGGGAACCAAGTCCCCCGGGTCAGGCGGGGACGTTCATGTTTCGCGCTATACAATTTAAAAAATACTTATCCTATCGAAGAAAATACAGTAAATTAAATTAAATTTTAGGTAAAGAAAAAGGAACCCTAAAACTAACACTACCTACTGCTCCTGTATTACAGGTATTAAAAAAAAATTAAATTGCTCTCAAAAAGGACGCGTCACAAAGTTCAAAGTTTCCCGCGCTTTTTTCCACTTCCAGGATTGTCGAAGGCGAGTTTTGAGTTTGCGTTCCGTTCCACCAAAAAAACGCAACATAAAATAATAAATTGTAAAATAAGAAATGCACAAAAAAAGAAAACAAATAAAATAAATAACTAAAATAATAAATAAGTTTTGAATTATGTGCATATTCCATTTTGATCACTATTCCAATGCTTACTTGGCGCACTGTACTATACTGTCATTACTGTCAAACTTTGACAATAAAAAAAAACACCACCCACATGACCACTACCTACTTGATGTGATGAAGATATTACGGCGTTTATTATTATTATTTTATAAGGCGTATGACTCTATTCTGTTATTGCCTTCAGGCAGACACGCTATTTGCACAGACTACATAGAGAACTAGCTTTGTGTAGAACTTACCAGTTTTAATACCGTTCTCTGATACTTCGCTCTCATCTATTACTTTTCTCCAAGCTTCGTCCTTCATTGCACTTATCTTATATTCTTCCGTGTCCGTGTTCCATAAACACGGGTGGTTTTTAACACATTCAATAAATATACGCTCCATGTTTTCGTAAACAATCACTAAGCTGTCACTCTAAAACAAATACAATATGGCCGATGCCGATTGCCGATGGTAGTAGCATAGACTACTATTTAGTAGTAGGAAGGAGTGGTTGGATTGGAGCACCTACATTGCAAAACGCATGAATGCAGCCAAATACCTAAGCCAGTATCTTTTAAGAAACTAAGAAAGCGTAAATGTGATTCACTCGACACCCAAGAGACAGTGTAGAGAAAACAATAGGTGATCAAAATAATTTCTTACAGCAAACCTACCAAAATAAAGTGACTTTTGATTCGCTAGGATTGTACGTGGAGAAAAGTCTTCTAAACTAGCCGAGCAACAGTGCTGAAGCTGTATCTAATCCGAACCGATAGATGTCGCTATTATAACTAAACTTTACAGTACTGTCCAAAAAAGTAAAAATAATAACCGACTTCCAAAAAAAAGCTGCGTAATTGTGGAAGTCGGTGGAAAAAAAAAAAACGACTTCCGAAATCAAAGTTTTTCACTAGTGTTTTTGTAGTTTTTTTTTTTTTTTTTTTTTTTTTTTTTTTTTTTATCCACAACGGGGAAGCTCTTGGCCAGAATCTCACCTGATGGAAAGTGACGATCAGGCCGAAGGTGGAAGCGAGCTTTGGAAGTCGGTTGTTTGTAAACAGTTTTTATTTTGCACTTTGTGACTAGGTATATGTTAATAGTGACAGTGACAGGAAGTTATTATAACATCATCCACATAAACTAAGTGGGAAGAATACTTAAACGGAAGCTAATTAAAAACTACCTAAGCAAATAATTTTTTTAAGGAACCTGGGTTACTTAAAAGAAAAAAAAAGAAAATCGGTCCACAACTGACGAAAATACCTACAGACGAACATGGAACCTCCTCCTTTTTAGAAGTCGATTAAAAATAAAGTAGAAAACATTCTGTGTAAATTAGGTGTTCTTGTACTGAATTATAGAAGTCAAACTATGCAGGTATGCAAGAGAGAGGTGATTGTAGGTACAGTGGCCAGCACATCAAGCTACTAAAATCTGTCAAATTTCTTGAGTAGATTTTAAACTTTATCGCTAAAGCATTAGGTTCTAGTTTGATTGGGAAAGTTTGACAGTTTTGGGTAGCTTGATGTGCTGGCCACTGTACCTACGGTCTACGAACAACTATTTGTTCTTCACAGTCTTATCCTGTTGTTAAATTAATAATACTTACACCAATAAATTAATAAAATAATCGTCTTTCTCTCGTGAAGAATAGAATGTTGGGTCGCTTTGCAAGAGCCACCAAAGCAAAGGTGTAGTACTCTGTAGGTACCGACTGCTACTTGGTTATACCTACTGCTACCGTTTAGTTACTCCAATTATTCGGAACCTGTCCCACCACCACCACCGACGACGAAACAACTAGTGTTCTCGCCGGCAGTGTGAACAGTCAGCGATCAACCATTAATTAATAATATTATAATACAAATGTAGGTATCTCTTTTAGTGACACAGGAACAGGACCTAGATATCTATTGTAGTATTTGTAGTGCCTACAAAGTTTGTACCTACTGTGTCATGTTCTCATATAATCATCATCATTCTAGATCATTTAAGATCCATTCCTGTGACCCCATTCTATCAATTACAAACGCAATGTTTGATGAAATTGAAAACCGTAGGAAAACCACATAATGAAGTGTTGTATGTAGTATGCCGCCGTCTTGTCGTTTATACAGGGTTACTTGTAATTCGACGTATATCCGTCAGGAGCTGATCCCCTATCAGCTCCTCCTCTCCCTCCGGCCAGAATGCAACAAATTGAATACCCCATATGTATGGCCGAAATTCAATAGTTTTCGAGATATTTGAATTTTACGGGTTTTTCGATATTTACCCAAAATTTGACATTTAATTCAAAATAAAAATAAAACTACATATTGAATGCGGACCATTAAAGATATCGAAGCTAACACTTTAATCATGCTATGAACCTTATTGAAAGTACTTAATTCAATGAAATAATTAAAATTATGAGCGATTTAAGAATAATATCTTTCCAATATATTCATTTTACGCTTCAAAAATGTTGTCTCGTCAAAAAAAATACTATGACGTTAATCGTACAAACAACTAAAATAACTTGCCTATTCTGTAAGCTTTCCAAAAAGGTATAAAAGTTAAATTTAAGATACGTAATTCGTGGCATGGCATGTGTTTGAATCAGCGCGGGGACAGAAATCATCTGTGTTTTTAGTTTAGGATCCTCCTAAAACAACCGATTTTACTCGCGAAATTCTTCGTGATGGGTCGGGGTGTGCATTATCAGCTCCTGACAGATATAAATCGAATTACAAGTAACCCTGTATAACATCAAATGTATACAATTATTTAATATTCGGATTAAATAACTAATAAAGATTAAATATTTAAAATATTACAGTAATTAGTATAAAATTAAGCACATTAGCGCCACCAGTCGTGCGCAGACATTTGTCTTATGCTCAACATATATTACGTAGATTCTAGTATCCCTAAGTAGTCTGTGTGCACAACTCTTCGTGGTGTCGTTGGTGCGTTTGATAAATAATTCAAATGTCAATCCACAGACTTAATTATGAGAACTAACGTTTGTCAATCGTAGAGTCAAAACCGTCAAAAGTAATAGGAGGGAATTAATGGTTTTTAGAAATGATTTTGGAAGTGTACTCGTAGCAGTTTTATGGATGATTTTATAGAAAAATATAAATTAATGTAATGTGGCTGGTAATCCAAGTTTTACCTGACAACATACTACTCATATTGAGTCTATTAGCTTTGAAAACAAGCGTTTGTGAGACAACTTTTACTAGGTGAGCAGCTTTTTGTTTATGTTTAACGTATTCTTTTAACTATTTATTAGATTGTGGGCCTATTATATTATACGAAAATTAAAAAAGTAAGTAATCTGTTTTAGAAATTCGTTGCCGCTATGGAATTGGGAATGCATAAATGAGAAGTGTTTACCATTGAAAGCAACGCACGTAACAAAGTTGCAGTCCCTGGAAACATGCAATATGCTTTGCTCATCGATGCAGATTTGGCCACAACCAACCGGGACGGTTAGTTTGTCTACCACCGCAGTGCCATTGCGCGCAGATATGATTCAGCTGCAAATGATCCAGGCTCCATCCCGGATAGTTCACGAACTTCTTCAAGATGCATTTTTGTTGCTCCGCGACGACTTGCGTATAATAGAACATCAAGCGCGGGGGTTCGAAGAGTGGCGCAGTGTATCTGTGCGCATCGTCGTCAACGGCAGCGGAGATCCACGTCTACGTCTCGATACTGATGAAAGTTACAGTCTGTCCTTACGACCAGTAGACGGAACCTTCCGTGCGCTAATGGTAGATATTGCTGCACCCTCATTCTGTGGTGCTAGGCATGGTATGGAAACGCTTTTGCAACTAGTTTGGCTGGACCCGTATTTGGGAACTCTTTTGATATTAGAAGCAGCAAGGATAGACGATGCACCGAGGTTCCGCTATCGAGGGTTACTTGTAGATACAGCGCGAAATTATTTTCCTATTGCAGAGCTGATGATGAATATAGATGCCATGGCAGCGTCTAAATTGAATACATTTCATTGGCACATAAGCGACTCCCAAGCATTTCCGCTTCATATCAACAGTGTTCCGGAATTAGCTAATTATGGTGCGCACACCCCCGGAGACGTTTACACTCCTGAAGACGTACGAACAGTCGTGCGCAGGGCGAGGCTGCGGGGGATCCGAGTGCTGATGGAAATAGACGCACCCGCGCACGTTGGCCACGCGTGGAGCTGGGGACCTGCCGCACAGCAGGGGGACTTAGCATTTTGCCTTGATGTCGACCATTGGACTCAATATTGCGACGAGCCACCATGTGGACAGTTAAACCCATTTAATACACGCGTGTACGACATGTTTGAGCGCCTTTTTGTCGAGATCTTGCGTCTCACCGGAGTCGAAGACATCGTTCATCTAGGCGGTAATGAAATTTCCATTCGATGCTGGGAAGAACAATTTAAGAACACTCAAAATGACACCATGGGCCTCTGGCTGCATTTTACGCGCGCTTTACTAACTCGCCTAGAAAAGCGAACCGGCATATTACCCAATCTTATAATTTTTTGGATGTCTCACCTCGGTGAACGATTTAAAGCTGATTTAAGAGATTACATTCATCTTATAGGCATTCAGGTTCGAAACGTTACATGGGCTCAAACATATGTAAGCGGTCTCCGAACAATTATGTCTCATGAGGATGCGTGGGATTTGAATACGGGACTCGGAGCGTGGTATGAAGAAAACAATGGTGCGCCGTACAATTCATGGCAACGAGTGTACGAACATCGTCCATGGGTCAAACATGGTGCCTCTGGTATCGTAGTAGGCGGGGAGGCTACGGTATGGTCGTCATTACTGAGTGAAGGAGGCTTGATAGCGCGCGCGTGGCCGCGAGCGGCGGCGCTGGCGGAGCGCCTGTGGACCGACCGGCCCGAGGGCGCCACCCGCCCCGTGCACGCACGGCTCGACGTCCATCGCTCCCGGCTCATCGCACGCGGTATACAGCCTTCTCCGCTATGGTCTATGTGGTGCACACAAAATACACTTACCTGCAACTAAGTTCTTTAGCGAGATTTTTAACATATATATCAAACACCCGATAAAAATTTCCGAAT
Organism: Eupsilia transversa; assembly: GCA_914767815.1. Taxonomy (NCBI): domain Eukaryota; kingdom Metazoa; phylum Arthropoda; class Insecta; order Lepidoptera; family Noctuidae; genus Eupsilia; species Eupsilia transversa. Next base: position 4,245,400 of record OU611889.1, read on the forward strand.
TGAACATTTTTGAAGATTAAGGGTTATATTTTTTTTACTTCTGTGAAGAATTCCTCAATTAGTTTATGTACCTACCTATCTACTTATTTTAAATAAGTTAGTTAAGTAGGTACAGAGTTACACAGACTCATCCCGAAGTTTCATAAATAAGTTATTTATGAAACTTCGGGATGAGTCTGTGTAACTCTTGTACGTAACATACCAAATACTGAGAGACATCTAGTCATTTCCATGTGGGGACCAATGAGGTCAGCACATCATCCTCCTGCCCTCAGGGTGCGTTTCCACTGAGGTGTTCGTCAACAGAAAGATGAGCGGAGCGGAGCTGTGAACAGAGGTGGTGTTTCCAGTGAAGCGGAGGCGAGTGGATATGTAAAGCTATACCTTGCTCCTCAACGCTGCGCTTCGCTCGAAGCTACTTCACATGCCGTACAGTCATTCAGTTTGATATAATTCTTGTGATTTCTCCTATGAGTGCTAGCCTGCGACTGTTTCCATTGAATCAGAGTGAAGAGGAGATGTGGATTTCTACCAATGTGATTGCTTGGTGAATTCCAGCACGTCTCCTCTCCGCTCCGCTCGCCTCTACCTCGATAGAAAGGCACCCTAATTTTAATTTATTCTGTATCCTAATTTATCTTGAGCGCAGGACTTATTTTGCTTTGATCACTCACGATTTAATCATGCTCTCTACTTCATGAAACCAAAGATGTTAGTTAGAAATTTTTGAATGTTAAAATTAAATTAAAGTACCTACCTAAACTTACCTTCGTTTCTCAGAACTTTTTTATATAAGTACCATATTTTATAAAAGTTTGATATATCGTATTTATATTACCTTAGTTTTTATTTTAAAAGTAAAAATAGGTACACCTATGACCTAGGTAGCACTAATAAATTATCCTCCGCCAATAGGGGAGGTGATAAGATACACCGATACACGCTAATTACTGTGGTTAGATAAATTTCTATAAATAAAGCTAAAGCCCTATAGCCTCTCATCTTTTAATGACAGATGTGAGGAAGTCCTCACTCCTCACATCGTTTAAAGCTACTAGAGAGCATCGATAAAAAGATCACGTCGATAAATAAGGTGTAGCATCTAAAAGAATTAGGAAACGGAAACATAATCACAAACAATAGTGTTTCCGTCCAAGCAGCTTCCACTTAACGAGCGTTCTGAAACTTATAAAGTCGCAGACCCATTATTATGCGTATTACGACATTGTTGTTATCTAACAGATGTTGGTTTGTAGTCTGAAGTGGCTCACAGTAATGAAATAAGTAATTGAGTTTAAATAAATTAAACTTAAATGCACTGATATTATTTATGACAACAACAGTTTAACAATCGTCTTAGGAAAATATAAGTTTATACAGTATCTGAACAGTTCACGTTCGGATACATTTTTAATTCATATCAAGAGTAGTTTGTTAAATCTCTATGCTCATATAAGCTGAAGATCCCGCGTTGTTCTCCAATATAATTATTATGTCATTATTACGATCCATGGTCTCGTAGTGCGTATAATGCGTTTTTTATAACTATGCGCCTGTCAACGTCAAAATATTACATTGTAAACGAAATGTCACATGATCTGACCAATGTGGTATTTTTTAGTATATTAACACTATCTGACAACTTATCAAATAATATTACTTAACTGTGAAGTCGACACGAGTTGTGTAGACCGTATGGCGTCGGAGTACTGAGGAGGTAACCGTGCGGGTGAATTCAATACTAACAACCTACAACTTTGACAACTCCAAGCGCACAGTTCACGCCGTCCGACACAAACAAAGACAATTCCAGGTGATGCTGCAGTATCGGTTCAAGGTTACTATGTTCTTCTAATATCATTGAAGTAACAGAATACTAAATTTTGCATCGATCAGACCTGTGGAAGACGCGCACATCCATTCATCAAATAGAAAAGAGTTGATAATCTTCAAACGGCTGAACCGATTTTCTTGAATTGTAGCTAGGAACACTCTCGATCAAGACACCTTTCAAACAAAAAAACAATAATCAAAATCGGTTCAGCCGTTTGGGAGCTACGAGGGAACAGACAGATACACAGATACATACGTTAAACTTATAACACGCTTTTTAAAATAAAATAAAAAGCGCACAGTTATTAAAATCGAGTTTTACCGCCTAATTAACGAATGAAAGATGAAGTCAGTCTTCTTCTGAATTTCACTTCTTCTGAATTCAGAGGACGGACGGTAAAGCCTGATGCAACCATGTGTGTGCTTTGTGCAAAATGTGGGAAATCCCAACCATGTAGAATATAGTAGAGATCTATAATGAAGAATTTACTTGCTCAGGCACAAGGAATATACTACTCTATAATCGAGATAAGTGCATTGCCTACTTCTGATTCATGCAACGTATAAGATTATTTGAGCACACAGATTAGAGAATATCCAAACCAAAAATTTGCACAGCACACAAAACTAGGAAACGGAATTTGCGTAATGGTACCGCTGGTGTGTACTCAGCTTTACAATTACTCATATTTTTTTGTCATTGCATCGGTTTTATCTGAACATATTTTCAATATTTTTTTTGTATTTCGTGAGCGTTTGAATATTATTGACTAAGACCAGTATGCTAATGAACTAAAAAAGATCATACATTTCTACAATTTAGATAATCTAAACGTAAAATTATGTAAAGGCATAAACACATGGTAGTAAAAAATAATTTAGTCTATGGTCAACGTGGCGGCCGTGTAGTTGTAAGCGTCAAGTTATGGCGTTTTGTGGAAAACACGTAAATATTTTAAATAGTAATTAAATGTCAGTGATACTTTTATAAATTAGAATTAATATGAGTAGATATTACGATTACGGTAACGCGATATCATGGTGAGTAAACTTTGATTTGTAGTGATGACAACCATATTGTTTGAGATTTTGTATACGTTTTTCTTTTAGGACATAATAATGTCTTTATTTATTAATATAGCCAAATAACTCGAAACTTAGTTAAACCAATGGGTAGTTAATACTTTTGGCTATAACATACTGTTCTTCTATTAACCGGGATTTTTAAATATAACTGAGTTTCCAACCTACGTTTTTTAACGTGGTTTTTACAGTAAAATAAGTAGTTGAACTTGCCAAATCAAGTGTTCCTTTCGCCTTCACATGTATTTGGAAGGATCGTCATTCCCATTAGAGTTAAGACGAAATGTAATAAATGTTAACCCCACTAATGAATGTAATTGGTAGGCTGTTATCGATTTTATAAAGGTAGGTACTTAAGCTCTCCCGGAACCCGGGTATTCATTAGGGGAAAGTTCCAAAAATATAAGTATGACTTTATTTTTACAACTTGATAAATCCAGACACTTTGTTTGTTTTGGTTTGTTGATAAACACATCAGCATTTTATCCACAAACATCCAAAATAAGTAGAAATTCCCATCAAAGAAAGCTATGATAGTTAAACCATGTATGTGCCATACTTGCCTTTGTTTAAAAGTATTTAAAATGCTAGCAAGCATACACATTCAGAATGCATTATTTTAACAAAAATAAAAGAAACAGTAACATAATTCCGATGTAGATGATAGTAGGTCTGAAAGAATACATATTTCTGTTAAATTTGCATAGCTCTAGTTTATTTTATATTGTATCGAAGCAGCTATAATGATGCATTATTTCTTAAAAATGAGTATGATGGAGTGGTCCTGTTTCCTCTGTTTTCTATATTATTTAATAATAATTGTTGTCAGTATTCTGGAAAATTTCATAAACAGGACACCCCTTATTTCTCTTACCGACCAGTTCATTTCTTCTCTACACCCGTGGGTTTCTCATGTTAACAAATTGTTGATGTACTTTTCTCTCCCTAGCGATGCTCGTTCACAGCTGCAGTGGAATAATTTCTCAAATTATTTAAAACTAAAGGATCACCAACAATTGTTTTAAAACAATTTCTTAGTTTAAGTACTTTTATGGTTTATCTAGTTGTTAAATTAAAGCTGTAAGACATGTTTTAACCATTGATGACTAAAATGGATAATTATTCAATTGCAGATGTTCAGTAGTTCTTGTCCCTTTCCCTGTCAGTTTCCAGTCTGTTACGTAAGAGAAATAAGGTAAAGTCCGCGTGGTGCCATTTCATTCACGATATGAAGAAATTTTCCAGAAATCTCTTCATTTTTATACAGATAATTGATGTTAGTTTGTCCATTTTTGGACTCGTGAATTTCAGTTGACATGAGATGGTCGTTCGTCAACAATGGTTAAAACACGATCTTCAGCGAGGGTAGGAAGCGCGGCTCCCAGTGCGCCCGCCGAAAATGGAACTTCTTCCGAACTTAGATCGCGGCTCAAAACCACTGAGAACGGTCACCGCTCGCAAAGGCCCTACAATCAAACTAGGCAAGTTTCAGTTCTTGTCGCGTTTGCCTCAAGCATAGCTGCTAGCATGATAACCCACTTCTGTCCAACAGTCACCATTGTCGTTTCTGTTTGCTACTGCAGTCGTTACTTGTGGAGAGCCGGAGGCAGTTGAAGCATGATCTCGGGGCTTTGGGTGATGGTTCTTGTTTTGAACGAATAACTGTTAGCAATTCAACTTAATGGTAGTGACCAATGTGCAGTCATTTGTTGCATGATGTTAAATCCCTAAATAAATGTCCACATATAATTATTTTATTACTGTGTTGGTATAAATAAAGGGTGAGAAGTGTAAGTCTTGATGGTTTTGTAGGAACAATCAGTCGCTGTCGTCCGGCAGCGTGGGCCCGGGCAGCGGGTCGCAGGGCAAGGACCCCCTGGCGCCCGCGTTGCCCGGCTCGCGCGCGCTCTATCAGCACCCCGCAGTCAGCGGCTACAACACTCAGGACTCACGCGGCCAAAACATGCCTGTCTCGGTAATTTTACAGCTACACGACTTATAGCTCACGAAAACGTGCAGTATATTAATAGATAATCACCATTATCACAGCAAATATTTGATTTAGTCAAATCATTTTCCAATATGTGATGAAATTTTTACCTAGGACGTTGCTGGATTTTTTATAACGAAAATGGCTTTGATCAGAACTTGGAGGGCCCTGTATTCTAAAAAAAGCGCAGACGCTTCGAAAAAATATGTCCTTTTGGCCAAGAGTCCAAGACAGTGCTGGCTAACCATTCATGGCATTCAAGCTTTAAAAAAATAAAAACTTTAAACTACAACCCGTCACATCGCAATATCTACGAGCTCGGCGCTTGAACGCCTGAATAGGTACCCGTTGCGAATGTGTATCGCGTTGATGCTTTTGGGCCCTAAAGACTGGATTAATGATCTAAGCTTCACCACCAGCAAAGACACAGTTAGAGCAGTTGAGGTACTTTCAGGCACGGCAGAATCCGATATACCCGAGCAGCATGTACCACGGCTACGGCGGTGGCGGCGGCGGTACCCTCGCACCCATGCCCTCGCCCTCGCCGACAGCGCCCCTTGCACCATTCCCGGTACATCCAGACGTTAAGTTTAGGAAGTGAGTACTCTTATGATCTTTATCTTCTATTTTTTAGATTATTTTCGCTCATAATTAATAGTAGTAGCTATAAGAACAGCTCAGGCCCCGGAAACTTGTATTAGCCAGCCAGGAAAGCGGTAATATGGCTGACTCTGACTGCCCATTGCAGGGTCTGCTAATCGTACATTTAGCATCGCTGCTCGCTTAGATAGATAGATAGAATACTCGTTATTAAGAACACCATAAAAATTACAGTTATAAGTGTAGAAATTTGACATTGGGTGACACAATGGGCGGTCTTATCGCTAAAAGCGATATTTTACAGACAATCTTTGCATGGATTAGAGGTCGAAGGAGAGGCAATACTGCAGTTAGCCGTGGTAGATCTAACTAAGAATAATCAGTCAGTTCTCCACTTATTTGCAAAATTACAACCAGTGCGAAGTTGCTTTTGCTTGCCATAAGCACAGAATGGATAATAGTACTTTGATTGTGTCAGTCTGTAATCCAGGTTCAACACTATAGCCCTAAGCAAACCTATACATTGTTTAATTTGGAAAACCATGAAAATCTCAACACACCGTGTTATAAATTGATTTTCTCCCTCAGACTACCATTCTACGACGTGTTAGCGGAACTGATGAAGCCCTCCACAATGATGCCGATGCAGGCGGGCCGCATGCAGGAGGGCACCTACGTGTTCCATCTCACGCCGCAGCAAGCTACCGAGATAGCATCAGGCAAGGATCTCGTCGGAACCAGCAACAAACTGGATTATGTCATACAGGTTTGTAATACCCCATTTTATTGAATTGGTTGAATTTTATTATTTATGTTTGTGTTTCTTTATTTATAAAAGTTTACAGTGGATTTATACTTAGAACTATGCCCCACAAAACCGTTAGCCTTGATATTTACATTTATGCAAGTTTTCGTCATAAACACGCTTCCCTTATACATGATCTGTTATAGTTTGTTCTTATAACTTCACACCTGTATTTCCCATAGGGTTAAGCAGAGGTATTTAGAACATCCGCTTTTTACCAGTCTCTAACTGGCCACAAATCCAGACTACTAATGAGAAATACCTGATGGATAAGTCCAGTAACAGTTTTAATCAAAAATTAAATGTAATAAACTTTGTTCTCAGGCACAACTCCGGTTTTGTCTCCTAGAAACTTCATGTGAACAAGAGGACCACTTCCCGCCTAGTGTTAATGTCAAAGTTAACAACAAAATGTGTCCACTGCCAGTAAGTATGTTTACTAAATAATAAATCAATGAAAAGGTCAAGTTCAAACTTTTGTATTAATCATTTATTGTGAATGTTTGTTCATTTCTTGTCTATTACCAATGAACTGACGTTATATTGCAAGCAATCGAGTTCTATCATATTGTAACATGCGAAATCGGGGTCAAGATCAGACGTATTCATCTATCTTTATAGTAAAAATGAAATTCTGTTTGTTTAATACGGGCTGGTGTCGGCAACTCCACGTCAATGCCCGTATTTTGCGTACGGGTGGGAATACTGGTTATTCGATCCACCCCAGCTCCTCAAGGTCATTCTGTTTGTGTGTAAGCGCATCACTTGAGAACGACTGGACCAAATTGATATATTTTTTCTTTTAAAATGTTTGTAATTGTCCGAATAAGGTTTGTAGCGATAGAAAAATTTGAGAAATATCCCGGAAAAATGGGAATAACTGAAATTCCTTTGTGTCACTCTATGTAAAATGTCTAAATTTATGTCTGTAATCTTTATGGTGTACATAATAAAGAGTGTTTTATTCTATTGTTTGGTCGGACGTCTGTCGGGTCAGCTAGTTAATAATAAAAATCTGTACCATTTCATTTTAAGCAACAAAATTACTAATCCTATGGCTTTCAATGTGTAAATACATAGATACTAGTAGAAAGAAATACTTTATGACCAAATATATTAAAGCACATCATACCTACCTATAAGCATGGAAAAAATCACACGGAAGAGGTGACTCCTTATAAATAAATATTTGAAAAGGAATCTTTTGGTTGGGGACTCTAGCAAAAACCTTTCAGAAGGTTAAGGATTTTCCAACCAGTCGCGAGATCTTGAAACTATAAACAAACCCATATAAGTAAACTTTTCTCCTGCCGCACTTTTTACAGTGCACCATTGTGTTTTGTATGAAGCTTTCTTTCTGTCGTGTTATCTACTTTGGTACCAGAATGTCATCTGTCACTCAATCAATCAACTCAGCCTATCGCAGTCCACTGCTGGACATACGCCTCTCCCAGGCTGCGCTTCAATACCCTGTCCTCCCCCTTCCGCATCCAGTCTGTCCCAGCCACTTTCTTAAGTTCGTCGGCCCATCCGGCTAGGGGTCGTCCCACACTACGCTTGTCGATACGCGGTCTCCACTCCAGGACTCGTCTGCTCCACTGGTCATCGGTCCTACGACAAACATGGCTAGCCCACTACCGCTTCAGTTTGCTTACTCTGCAAGCTATGTCGATAACTCCGATTCTTTTCCGGATAACTTCATTTCCGATGTTATAGTTCAAAGAAACTCTGAGTCCGCCGCTATTAACTATACTACTTAATAACTATTCTCCACCACTCAATGAGTCATAGTTGTCGAAGCCTTTCAGTTTCTTAGAATAAGAACACCAAAGTTGCCCATTTAACGCAAAAACCACGGACAAAAATAACGCAAAAATCACGGCCTATTTGTAATCATGTATTGTACAAATACATAACAGGCAAGAACTTTCATCGTTGTAATAGCTCTACACTATTTATAAGAACTCATCATCGCACGTTCGTATTTCCGAAGATAGACGATGATTCCCGAAGCGCATTCTTATCCATATAGTAATTAAGTAACCATTAATTTCCACTTAGAACCCAATCCCAACGAACAAGCCAACACCAGAGCCGAAGCGGCCACCGCGACCAGTGAACATATCGTCGTTAGTAAAGCTGTCGCCCACGGTCGCGAACACGATACAAGTGACGTGGGCAGCGGACTTTACGCGTGCGTACGTGCTTAGCGTGTTCATGGTGCGTAAGCTCACGTCAGCTGAACTGCTGCAGCGGCTGAAGAACAAAGGCACCAAGAATCCTGACTACACGCGGTCACTCAGTAAGTTTATTTTTATTTTTTATTAACTTATTGTGTCTCACTGCTTTGCAAAGGTGTCCCCCATATATTTCCAGTTCTCTTGTATTGCCTTCTCCAGCCAATCTGACAAGAAAGAGTCCAAATCGTCACGCAACGGTTTCCTACGCCTGCCTCGGCGACGACACCCGTCTTCAGGCACCCCTGTGTATATTCTTCTGTGTATATTAACAACGGGGATTGAAATTTTTTTTATGGTGCCCGCCTTTTTATTTTATATAAGTTTTTATTTATTTATTATTTAGTTTTTATTTGTTTTTAATGTCAGCCCCGCATTATACCTAACTGAAGAATGCCTACCACAGCTTAATATCATTACTAATATGATTACTTTAACAACAACAAGATGTATGCAATTTCAAAAATATAGATGTCACGTGATCAACTTTTAACATTAATATCTCGGAAACGTGACACTTTACGGGGATTGGTCTTATTTATGTTTTATGTTTGCATTGATGACAGCTATCGATTTAATCCCTAAGTATCATGTATCGTGACCGCCATTTTGAAAAAAAAAAAAAAAATGGCGGACGCTATGCACCTTCAAAGCCGAACTGCGAACCTCTTTATAATATTAGTATAGATGTCAAGTTTTCATTAGTAGGATTAACCATAATTTAAAATAACCATTACCCAACAGTAAAAGAAAAGCTGTCAGAGGACTACGACAGCGAGATCGCGACGACATCCCTCCGAGTGTCACTGATGTGTCCTCTCGGCAAGATGCGCATGTCATGCCCGTGCCGGCCCGCCAACTGCCCGCACCTGCAGTGTTTCGATGCTTCGCTGTTCCTGCAGATGAACGAGAGGAAGCCCACCTGGCTGTGTCCCGTGTGCGACCGTCCCGCGCCTTATGACTCCCTGGTAGTTGATGGGTAAGAGAGACTCTATTTTGTATGTTTTTTTAGGGAAACAAGCCGTGTGCAATGGGATCTCCTATCCGCAAAAATGACAACTTCCTCGTACAATGTCATCCCCTATTTTCCCTTTAGGTGACTTGATAAATTATCAAAAATCTTTCCACACTTTCATATCATGTGACTAGACCCAGCTGTCAGTGAATGAATTTAAGATTTTAAGTTTATTGTGGGATTAAGTGGATGTGTGTTACGCGGTTGCTGGTCAAACCACGCTGGGGTCGGTGCATTTTAAATTCATGCATTCATACAATTTAATAACGTTATTCAAACAATAATCGTTATCGTTAGAAAAAGTGTAGAGATATAAAGTTGCAACTTTCTAAATACAGATGAATGTGTTACTAATAATAATTCTAATTCCCTTAAAATAGTGAGTGATTATGATTGTGTAAGAATTTAACCTGAATAGTGTTTGTTTACACTTTCAAATTCATTTATTGGTGTGATTTTTGGTACATTTTACATGAGATCTTAATAATAAATAATTAATTCCTCAAAAAATCTACCTTAATTAAGGTGTTTCATCAGATTCTTTTGGAAGAGACATTAGTTTTAAAATATAATGTGGTGTGTAAAAGTGTTTAAAAAAAACAATTTACAGAAATAAAATATAATTCATCCTAAATTTTTATGGTGGTTGTCCAGGTACTTCCAAGAGGTGCTGACTTCCACCCGCCTGTCGAGCGACTGCAACGAGATCCAACTGCACGCGGACGGCAACTGGTCTGCGCACGCGCCGCCTGCGCGCGCGCCTCAGCTGGCGCAGCCCGCGGCCGAGCCCGTCACGCTCATCTCCGATGATCTCGGTCAGTTGAACTAGAAAGTAGAAATAGTTAATTATTATTACTAATGAGCTCAAACGAGTCAGTCTGTATCTTGGGGGTTGAGACAGTTCCTTCTACTTATATTCAGTACTTTGGCCGTGGCTTCGCTCGCGTGAATGTCGGAAAATATCCCACGGGAACGTACTACCAAACCGTACTGTCAAACCAACCGATTCTGCGACTCCCGCATCCAGCGGATTCTAGTGAACTGCAGTAGGTCGTCAGTCCAGTTTTTCGTCGTATTCGGGCTACGTTGCGCTTTATTCATAGCAAAATTTTATAAACGATCTGTTTTTGGACGAATTGACGAAGATTTTACTGTCAGAAGTAATTTATGGAAGTGTTGTTAACTTTTTACCTTAACTTTATGGTTTTATATTTTCTCATTTATGTGCATGTGTATATACATCGTATAACGTAAAGGGTATATAAGTGCACGGATTCTTTGAATAATAACACTTAATATTCGCAAGTGACGTGCAAAAGATAATAGCTCTTGTAATGCGGTGACACGTTTGTTATGATTTCAATTCAATAAGCCAAAAATTTGGTATGATTTCTTTGGCACAGAGATTCCATCTCTGATGTAATCTTCACCGGTTTTGGATAGATATATCCTTTCCATTACACGTTGTATGAACTGCCTTAATTAAAGAAAATAGATAGATTTATAAATAAGCAAACTGACTGATAAAATAATAAAATCGGATGAAAATCATACCTAAGAAAAAACGAATTATCTGTACATCTTCCCTCCATGGTAATCTTGCAGGGTCCAATTTGGAAATCTCAACTGTTAACAGACCTGATCATGTGTAAATCTCACCAAGTGAGGAATATTAACGGAAAATACAGGCGACAAGTTCGCTGACACTATTTGCTTGTCGTACAGAAGTGATCCCAGTGGACAGCGGCGTGGGCGCCGGCAAGCGCGTGGCCGTGGGCGAGGCGCGCGCGCCGCGCTGTGCTGACGTCATGGTGGACCTCACGTCCGACTCCGACGACGACGTGCCGCTCAAGCGCAAGGTGCCGCAGCCCAAGCCCACGCCGCCGGCTTCCGAGTCCAGCGTCAAGAGCGATGATAATTACTCCTCGTCTAGTGGTGAGCCGAGTTCGTTTTTACTTTCTTGTAGCCACCAAACCGATGTCCCACTGATTTTACAATAGCTTATGGATATCTGCATGCCACTTCACAGCTATTCGATTCGGTGGCTGATTCGAGTGTAAGGATTGGACGGAAAAGCTACTAAATGGTAGCTTTTTTGGTAGGAAATGTTATAAATACATTTTGGTTAGTTTGATGTACAGAATGCGTAGATAATGGCTTTGTGGTGGGTGTTTTTACATCTTATATAGGACGACATCGATATGGCCGCTCAACCTGTTGTCATGGATTCAATATATGATTCAGAACACCCTGAATTATTAAAAAAAATTGTTGCTACATACCGCATAGGTATTTGACTTTTGTAAGAAACAGCGTTTTTTTTAAAATAACCAATGAAAAATAATTTATCTGCCACTCTGTATAGTGAAACAGCTGATGTTACACCTAATGTTAAATGGTTACCGCCGCCCATAAAGGACATCTGCAATACCAAATGCACATTATTATGTCCTAGACAACGCTGAAATGTCTCATGTCATTTGTTACATCGCACTTTACACTTTTTACTTTCTTTTTTTCCCTCAGCGGCCGAGGCAGTATCGTCGAGCGGCTACCGCTCGCCGGGCGTGCCGGGCGCGGCGTGCGGCGTGATCTCGCTGGACAGCCCGTCGCCGCCCGCGCCCGCCTCGCCGCCGCCGCCCGCGCCGCCCGCGCCGCAACACATAGGTGGGTGTACCTATCACGTGTATTACCCATACGCTTATCATCCGCACGGTAATACGGCACATTTGAGTTTTTAGGAGACTGTCACACATGCATGAGTATTCAGTAATGTTGCTACAGAGGTAATTGTAGACTAAACATATGTCACCACTTACAACAAGTCCCCAATATACAAATTTATAATCAGTACAAATAAGATAATCATGTAATAGTTCTAAGATCATTTTTGTAACGATAAACAAAAAATAATATTTTTATCTCATAATATGCCACGATGTCGGTGATCTACCACGGTCTGGATGTACCTTTATAAACACGACGTTCTACAAAGCCGATGTTTTTTCTAAATCTCCATGTGCCGTATTATCAGTATACTATGCATAGTTACCCAAGCCCCCTGCCGGACACGATGACTTCGCCAGGAAACAGGTATAACCCGTAGGGCCAAAGAAACCAGATGATGACCACAAAGGTCGGCAATTTCCTTCACCTAACTGCCAACTCCAAACAGGTAAACGATCACTGACTTTTAAACTGACAGCGTCATAAAGTATAAATACACAATGCCCGTCGCCGCCCGCCACCTTTCAGATCTGCTGCGCAAGATGCCGCACTTATCCATCTCGCTGCTAGCGCCATCTTCGCCCTCGCCGATGGATTTAGGTAAACTAAATCATCCCTCTATCTAACCTGGTGTCGATGCTTGGCTAATACTTCCACTCTAACTGACCTTGCTATGTTCTGCCCCTTGCTGCCTCCCGCCTGGCCGCTGCAGTTCCACACGACGTCCTGACGGATGGGCCGCATCTGTCCATCACACCTGTCACAACAACTGCGGCCTCGGCGCATCTTATTGGTAAATATCATCATCATATCAACCAGAAAATAGATGGACTGAAAATGGTCTTTCACTAATCATATAAAAATAAATCATATTTAAACCACCTAGTTTTAAAATATTGACTAAAACTTGACTCGGTAAAAGTGTCTAAAATCTACTTACAGAAATAAACATTTCATGTCATATTTTTTACTCTAAATATCGTGCTCTCTAAGATCACTGTAGTTAATACTAAAAACTACCGTTTTTTGGTACGAAATTCCATAACGCTGCTTGCGGTGGACTGGTAGAAATCGTCACGTAAGGAAAAAGCGTTATGCCCCGTCCATGCGACTCTCTCTCTGTGTCTTCTATAATATTTGAGATATCAAGATTCGAGCAGACGAGCGTTGTGCGCGGCCTGTTGTATAACCTCAATACAGAACGCGTAGACACATAATATAACATCACGCCTGTATTCCGCGAAGGGTTAGGCAGAGGTGTACCTATATTACACCTACATTTCGCCAGTTATGTTTAAGTCCCATGTAATAGGGGGGGGAGTCTATTGCCATCAACCGGGCACAAACGCGCAAAACGCGTGGAGATTTCCTTAATAATATATAATAGTAATAAAAATGTAGAAAAGTAAGCTAATCAAATTGTGTAACTTGATTTTACTTGATACAAGTATTAGTAGGTTAGCAGTGATATAAATAGAGCATTACCAACCGTATTCATCGAAAATAAGAAAGAAACTAACCATGGTCATGATATAAACTATGAAGAATTAATATTTAGTCAGTTTCAAATGCAGACAAATCAAATTCAACAATCAATAAATAATGAAGCTGCTCAGCCAGTAATAAGTCCAAGGTATCAATCATTTGAAACCCCATGCGAAGAACATGCTGAATGTTCAATGCCAAACGCCTTGTTGCATCATGAAACAGACATTGCTGGCGCGACGGTAACTACCTATTTTCATCTCTCATAAGAATTTTACATCTTCAAATATCTGCATCAGTTCTTCGGCAGGAACTTTATGATTCAACCTACTTGAATGCTTGTCAAAATTCTGCAAGAAGAATACTTACAGACCGTTCACTATAATTTGTCCCTTGTCGTCATTTAAGGCACCATATCATTGCTTGTCAAGATAGATAGGGTCCGACCGAAAATGGATTTTCAACCGAAACCGAAAAAGAAACTTCGGCTTGAGCCTTATTTCGATCGAAAACGAAACTGATTTAGAGATTTAAAAAATATTAATATTTACGCTGTACACTGAAATCTTGTTTCGTTTTAGTAGGTCGATTACGCGAGATAATTCACGAACTTCTAAGCTTTGGCAGGTTTATGGCCGAATCATGTTGTTTTGCCGAAAAAGGCTGAAAACAAAGCTTCGGTCGGTCACTACTAATTGAGTTCAACTACCATTTACATGACTGCGAAATTCAGTGACGTGACGCGTCACGGGAAAAGTTATGAAGAGCGCACAATAGCAATGAGTTTGAAGATGGAGATTTAGATTAAATATATCATAATATCCAGAACATGCAATCAAAATATACTTATGCACTTTTAATTTTAATAATAATACATAAAGAGAAGATGTTCGTTTCTGTTATTTTAAAGTTAATAATTCAACAACTTTGTTCCTGACGCCCCCGACCGCAAAACGTTTTGTATATGGCATTATATTAAGGCACAAATATTCGGATAAATTATACAAATCATGCGTGATGTATGTATTTTTAATTTGTTTCTTCATTGTATGAAAGGAGGTCTATTGCAGTGGAGCAGACCTATATTCATGTTATGTGCAGGTATAAGCACAATCAGCTTATAACGTTTTCACTGCTTGGAAGCACGGATACACTTAACCAACCTAAATAAACCACTATTTGAGCTGACAGACTTAAGACTGCCGAGTTGGTCTAGTGGTCGCAAGCGCTACTACTGAGCATGAGGTCCTGGGTCCGATTCCCAGGTCGGGCAAAGTATTATTGTTTTTCTATCAAAAATTTCTCAGTAGCAGCCCGGAGTCTAACTTGTGTCCGGTTGAAGGTGATAGGCTCGCCCCTGTTACATGGGACTTGAACATAACTGGCGAAATGTGGGTGTAATATAGGTAGACTTCTGCCCGATCCTACAAGGCGTGATTTTATGATGATGACGTACTCTTTGAACATATGAACGCCGTCTTTTGCTAATGCTGCAATTCTCTACTATAGATATTCCCATGGGAATAAGGACCGATATGATAATCTAACACTCTCATGTTTTTTTTAATACGAATTTATTTTTGCTCTACGACCCCATAATATAGTCCAAAATCACACGCAAGTTGTTCGAAAAGCAGTTAATGCATCTACATCTATTAACATCTACATATATTATATTGTTTCTTTGCATCGTATTATATTATGTAAAGTGTATTTACACCTAACCTATGTGCTGGTTCAGGTTCGAGCACGGGCGCCGAGCGCGACGACGGCGAGGCGACGCCGGCGCATTGGGCGCCCTACGCCGACTCTGACAGGGATGATAACTTTAGGAAGTGAGTATTTCATCAGGTCACAATACTATGTAATGTCTGATCCAAAAGTAATAAAGTATCTAATGAAATTGCGAACAAATGGATCGGAAAATGTATCTATGGATGACAATTTTCTGACTGCGACTCTCCACAAGTGTTAGTGAACATAGTTTTTAGGCGAATCGTAATAACCAATATACATCTATCCAAATGTTATTCCTCTATCCAGATACTGACTGAGGGAGAAGAGTGGCCGCACTTCATATACCAGCGACCATTCTTCAGAGGAAGACCCGGAGGCGTCGTACCCAGAGGTGCCGCTGTTGCCGCCGCCGTAGAGCGGCACGCGCCGTCACACGCGCAGATATACCGTCACACGCGCAGATATACCGTCACACGCGCAGATATACCGTCACACGCGCAGATATACCGTCACACGCGCAGATATACCGTCACACGCGCAGATATACCGTCACACGCGCAGATATACCGTCACACGACGCGGACATACCGGGTCCGCGAGCGCGCCCGTGCGGCCTCCAACACCGCTGCCACAGCAGATCTTCCAGTGGACACAAGCAGGCTGCTACACACACTGTACATAAAGTTTGACGCTCGAGTGTTACCGCGGGAGTCACATTCCACTTGACTTTCTGCTCAAGCCCCACTACATGGACCCTCCGTGTTCCACGTGAACATTGAAGTCTACCACATTTACGATTGTGACTAACGTGCATTTTGTTCACCAAATATGTGTAAATCTGTGAAATAAATCCTCGAGTATTGCAGAATAAGCTAGCAAATCAAATATTTTAGTCTGTAAGGGCCTTGATTTGACTAGATTCGCTGTAGTGTAGACCTTCAATGATAAATATCAAAATTGTTTAAATATCCGAAGAACATAGTGTATTATAGAATCATTTTTACAGACTATAGTTTTAAAGTATTTGTATTACATGATCTGTATGTCTCAATGAGTCGTACAAGTATAAATATGATGTGGTTTTGATGTGTGAATGAGATCAGTTGTAAAATAGTTATAAAATTTAAATAGAAAGCCTTAAGATTCAAACTTGAATGCGCAAGTATTTCGTAATTTTGTATTTTTTTAGGTAGTGAATGTCGTGTAACGATTATCCATTTTCTTCATTAAAATAACGAATTATCTGTTGCTTTCAACATTATTTTAAATACAAATTAGTTACTTAGCTTTAGCTCTGATGACAAGTCTATATTTTGGTAATTCACATAAAACAAAATATAATTTAATTGAGTTTATTTGGGGCTCGACATTGTAAAGCAAGATTTAGTATGTAACATCATTTTCATGTTAGGCAGAATGGATGTTTCACTGACGAAAAATTATGCTTTTAAACAAACATAAATGTATGTTGTTAAATCGAAATCATCTCATAAGACAAGTGTACCTGCGACCTGCGATACCTTTTCGTTGTGGACACTGTGACTGACACAGGCAGACTGTTGCAAATCTAATAGTAATCCCATGTCAGTCAACAGTTCCACCTAGGGAGTGCAATCTCGATCTCGCTAGATCTTGAGCCTTTTTATTTACAAAATATATCTCGATTACCCTTAGTAGGTTCAGTTTTCATAAAAAAAAAAAAATTAAAAACGCATTCATTCAAAAAGTAGGCCTAATTTCGATCACGAATACCTCGATATCTCGAGTTGGCCATCTCGACAAGAAATTGCATTCCCTAGTTCCACCTGTATATAGAATAATATATACAGGTGCATTTAGCCTAAATGTTGATGTGAGTTGGCATCACTTAGACGAACGTGAGATTAGTATCAACTAAACTATTATTATTATTCTATTTGCACTCGGCTTAACCAATTACAATAATTTGTCATCGAAACTGGATCTAAATGTTTACCAAATTCTTTAATTGTACACCTCTAGCTGGTCACGACACGACAGTTAAAATGTAAATAGTACTTATGTTAAACCAAATTATTAATTTAATAATCCTTTTAGTGATAAAAAGCTTTTATTCTTGACTGAGTCACTGAAATCACTTGAAAACTGTTCAGAAATTCCTTTATTGATGCAACTTGTTGATTGTAAAAATGAATATTCTTTGCTGCAAACGAGAACTTGTTAGACCTAATGCTCTTAACTCGTTATCTATAGTATAACTTAGTTTAATAATAAAACCCACGACAATTTTCTCTTTGAATATTGCATAATTTTTACTGTTAATGATATTTGCCTTGGCAACAGTGATGTTTTTTTTTATACAAACTGCGATTGGTCTTTTGAATGTCTTGTTAATATTTAGATTCAATAAATCTTCGATCTAATGATTTATGTATTATGTATTCAAACTAATAATTTCTTATTAAGTTGCTACCACGTTGCTGAGACAATACTACTACCGAATAATATTAATTTTTCTAACGTCCCTCGGAGAATGTTTCTAATTTATTTATAACTAAGGTGTAGTTTATGTGTACTTGTATCATAATATTGAGGTGGTTGTCGACATTGTAGACTACAATGCGATACAAATTTAAAATGTTAGGATAAGATATTGTCATTCAATAATAAATGTAAATATTGTCCTACTGCATTTTAATAGTATATTATTCACACCTGCTCTTCTCCACCATTTATAATAGCAAAATACCAACGATCTGCGGCGACCGATCCGGTGAAGGAATAATCATGTTCGTTCAACCTCTAAATCAAAGCTTCAATCATAAAATTAAATCCAAAAGCAGGAAGTTATAAAACAATAGAAAAAGTAGTACGAAGCTATTCGAGCAGAGTATATTACTGCGGCGGCAGTTAAGTGAAGTACAGTAACAGAACTAAACGGCAACGACCTCCGTCGCAATGTTTAATTGTCGGATAATTATTGAAATGAATGGGCGGCTGTGCTGATGCCGCCTCAAACGCTACAACAATCATTATCTATTCACTCGGTGGATCAATCCAAGATAGCAGTAGTCTGTGGCGACGCCGATCGTACTCTGTTCTGTATGTACGCGCCCTTCTCACATTTTTATGCCGCCCGCCTCATAAACTACGACCTCCCCCTCGCACTGGCGCTCGGCTGCGCTGTGCGTCTCGCTCGCTCGCACACTCGCTCACAGGGGGGACACGTAGCTTTGCTCGCTCGAAGCCAGTTCCGCGGTCGTCCGCCGACTCTTAGCGGCGCTGACGTGCGTTACGCTCTTACGACAATTTTATGTTTCTACTGTGAAATCACCAGTGTTATTTGTTTATATTTTATAACATAGCCCAAGGATTGAACCACATCGCTCACTGGATCTGCCGTTAGCAGTGTAGTGTACTGTACGTGTTTGTGTGAGGGCCAAAGCGAATACTATTGTGAAACGGGTCGGCCGTGTTCGTTTATGTGCTGAATGGTGATTAAAAGTAATTTACTTTGCTTTTACGGTGTTGAGGGTCGGTGCGTATCGATCGTATATTGAAAGACAAAGCGGTGGATTGTTATTGTGGCGTGGAGGAGGCCGGTGCAGCGATAGGTGAGTGATAAAAAGTGTTTTCGTTTCGCTGTGGCAATGGTTTGGCCTGGCCATGTAAGTGAGTTAACGTAGACGGCCGGCGCGAGGATGCGGCGGCACGGCCAACATCGGGCCACAGACTAGCTATAACCAGTAAACTAACGACCGGATTATACGTGAGTAAATAACCCTTGGGCAGCTAACTTTCTGAATAACAAGAACGGTGAGTTATACATATTATAAAACACTGTCAATTCGTTACTAGGCCCACTCAGCTAAGTATTACTCGAGGCGTTAATAAGATTCCCCTTTGATAAAGAGCACGTGCTTTAAAGCTTTGTGAGACCAGCATTTTAGAGTTCAAATCAAAGATTTGATGCAACTTGAGATAAAGATGTACCTACATTGATGGTAAAACACGATATTGTTCTCAATGACCTCTAGTCGAAAACAGAAAAGTTTAGTTACCTATTTACTTACCTACCTTTTCGATCAATCTTATAGTACCTACAGTCAACTGCACGCCAGTGGCAACACTGAAACTACGAAAGTCGCCATTATTAACACGACATAGAAGCGCTGTCAATGTCAAATTGCTACAATGGACTTGCGGTTGACTGTACCCACTTCCATGTTGAGTCAATGATTTTATTGAGATATACCCACCTGCATAGAACATAGGTATTATTAGCTCAATATTTTGCAAACGTTTCTTGTACAGTCAAGCGCATGTCCATAGTTGCAATAGTGCCTTTATTTCGTAGCACTAAGGGCGGTTTTCATAGTTCAACAGTTACTACCGATTCAGTATATATAAAAAACATAACCCTGTCTTTGCTGCCTCGAAATCGGGTAAAAAAGATTGCAAGGTTTTTTATAAATCCATTTGTTGTGTTTATTAAGATTTACCTATTATATATACATACTTACTGAAATGATAAGTTACAAATCAGAAGCTTTATAAGTTCACACGAATTCCATTGACAAAGAAACCTATTTGTCGCACTCGCATCCAATACTAAACTATGTCTTATACATAATAGGCCTGTTATCATTAGCGTCGAAGCAACTAACTGCAACGTCTGCAACTGATCCGTTATCGTTTAGGTAGGCTCGCCGATGTGAACAGCGCCTAATAGCTTCAAATTCTGAGTGAGTAATAATGCTCTTCCCTAATGGGATAATGGCGGGCCGCTGCTCGCCGCGTTCGAAATTCGAAATATTTATAAACCATCCGACTCCATCGACTGTTTGCTTTCCCATTTAAGGCTCGTACACACAAGCGCGACGAGAGTCGCGCCCGCGATATCATGCCGGTCTGCAGGACCCGTTAGTTGAGACGCACTGGTTCGGCAAGGGTGCCGTAAGGCAAGCTTCGACAATCACAATTGGCTTTTAGCTCTCAAAAGTCATAATATACTACGAAAACACAAGAAGAATGTGGAACTCCAACTTACAAGAAAGGGCACTATCGTTATTCATAATCAAATAAATAAAATATCTTACTGCTGCTTATTACTGCGATTACAGTGATCAGCGTCAGCGTCAAAAATCATGAATTTTCTTAAAAAGTGTAATAGGACTCAACAAGGCAACAAGGCACCACACAAAATCTCTATAAAACATTAAAGCGACGATCCACAAAGGGACATTGAAGTGCCTCGAGGGCCCTAAACTACGTTGTCGAGCTCAATGGCACTTAAGAATGATAAGTAAACACCACCACCTACCTTCTTGAAAGATGTAACAAAACAGATTTATGTAAACAAAGACATTTACGTGTTTTCACCCCACTCGATGGGGTTAAGAATTACGAGGGTGTGTCGGTGACGAGTGTGACGACAGACTGACCGGAGTACCGGACACGCGGCATGCTGTACGCGGCTCGCATACTTAACGACAGTTTTCTCATTTCCTTTTACATTAAACAGGCTTCACCGCAGCTCTAAGGCATCAATAACGCAAGTTTTTTTTTTTTTTTTTTAATATCTCAGTTAAAAATAAACGTAAACGTAAAGAACCAATAAAAACAATCAAATCAAGCAATTAGTTACTTCAATGTAATTTTCGTTTCAAGTTGATTTACGCGGCTCAACATTTCAGTATCGTTTACGATCAAACAAAACTAATGACAAATTGCTTCTCAAAAGCGTGTTTTACGAAGTCGCGCGCGTGCTTGCTAATGCTAATAGAAAACCGGATTTATTATGACCATAATACCACTATCTGTGTGTGCTGACTGTAGTAAAGGCAATGCATAGCGTTGAGTAACTATATTCTAAACACGCCCTAACAATTTCTCTTTGTAACTTTATGAATTTCACAAAATATTGGCGAGAAAAGTTACTGTTAGTAAGCAACAGGGAAGTAATTTAAATATTTAGTTAGTACAGTAGAATGAAGTTAATGCTTGCTAAGTAGGTACTACGTAATGAGAAAAAATCATAAAATCGATTTTTCTCACAAAAAATGTAAAGTTTTAATAGAATAGGTGTACTTAACTGTACAGTCTCATTTCAACGGTTGTAACAAATGATTTGGAACAATGAGCTATTCAAGACGAGGCAAGTGGTAAGTTGAGCAAATGTTTTAAACATTGTCGCTCGTTAGTGGTGTTCGTGGCATGCTCTTCGCGTCCAATTTGTAAGTTTTTTGGACGCTTGCAGCGCCGCGGGAGCCACTGCGGGCGGTCCGCGAAACATTGCTCGCTTTGTGCACGAACTACGTTGTTCCCTTTCATGGCATTGGTTATTGTACACCGTACTTATTGCCTTGCTCTTTGAGGCACGAATGTTGTTCAGGAATAGAATTGCGATAGCCCGCAAGCTATTCCAACATGCCTTTATTATTGTTCGCTTGTTTAACACTCCTATCTACCAAAATTATAGCTAGGTATTCTGCGCAATCTTTATTTCTTTAGCAAAACCAATGTTATCATCGGCGTTTATCAGTTGTAAGAATGTAACGGTCTGCGACGAGATTGGATAATGATATCGGCTACGGACTGTGTAGGTATTAATTTAATAAATTGTTAACTAAACCGTTATCTATTCTGTAGTCAATCGTGGGGGCTGCTGCCTTCTCGATCAGAGCAGCACTCTATTAAAATCACACTTGATTAGATCTCAGCGCGGTTTAATTGAACACCCCAGCCGTGGTATGCACGCCTGGTACACGCTGCACAACACAAACTGGGGCCGCCGAACGAGAACGCTCCGACGACGACCGACCGACGGCGACGTCTTTATTTCTTTTTGTACTTTCATCTCTCGTCCGATTCGTTTTCGTATTTTTTCCTTTGTCCCTTTTGTTGGATTTTTCATATCCTTCTGTTTTCCGGGTGGATTAATTTTAATTTGAATTCAAAGACTTCTTCCAATATTTGCGCTTTTTATTTCCTATGAATATTTTATGTTGGAAAGTTATCAACTCATCATCAAATATCTTCTAAAGTGGTTGGGTATTATTTTTTCGTAGCGGAACGTACACGATCTTACGCGATAGATATAATATTTATCGCTGGGGTCGCGGGATCACGGCGCGCCGCCGCCGCCCACTGGCAATTTGCCGTCCGCCCGCGGCGCGCCGCACAGCCGCACTCACAGGCTTACAGCGAGCTGTAAGACATGTTCTCAAACTAAACGTTATGCTAATGTAATGGGGCTCCATTTGATCACAGCCCACGGCTAATTTCAAATTTTCAATGAGACGTCTGTGGCAGCAACTTTATTAGGTGATTAGTTTTATTATTAAGCGATATAATCACAGGAAGGCTAACGTTATAGTTGATCATTTTATTGTTGCGGCATTTTAATCGTTGCTCTTACTTGTGCTTTTCACGATGTTATTTCCTTATTTTTATGGTGACAACTTTTTAGTAAATGAGCGATAATATTCGTGACTCGTGATTTGGTGAGTCCCGCACAGCCCACAGTGCCTTTGATTTCGGGTGAACCTACCTGCGGAAACTATAATGGATCTTCCCGGAAACACCGCTCCTACTAGTCATACATGCCATTGACAAAGTCATTGTGTGTGACGTAGTTTTATATGAGTAGCGTTTCTATGGCAAGTTATTTCAACAAGCAATGTTGAACTTCCGATTTGCTTGTTGCATATTAATCAAATGGGTTTCAAAGGAATCGAAATGTTTTTGGTATTCGCGTTGAGAAACAGATAATAATCGGCAAACACTCAGCGTTTATTATAATCACGATTGCGCGCCATTTCGTATGACAGCCGATCAACCGACAATCTTGTTTATGTTTAACATTTATGCAACGTTCTGGCATGTTTAACACTCAATTCACGTCTGTTTCTCAACCAGGTTATGTCTTTTCGCTCGGTAAAACCGGTATAATGTAAGTCGCAGTGAGCCTCGCATGTGTGGAGTAGGTAGCCGGATCGTAAATCACTGAACGCGGCGGTAATGCGTAGATAAGAGCTCTCTCATTTGTTTTCCCATTTCCCCAGAGAAATTTCTTAGTGACATTACCGCGCGGCGTATGACGTAACGAGCAATTACCCCGGCTTCACGCGAATTCCTAGTATTCTTACATTTTTATAAAGTTCCGTAAGCATGGTGCTTTATTTTTGTACTAGCTGCTCACCGCAGTTTGACTCACATAACGGCTCGTGCAGACCGGCGCGATATCGCGGGTGCGACAGGCAGCGCTACCCTTGGTGTACCCGCGATATTGCGCCCGTGTGTACGAGCCTTATTTCTCGATGAATGCCGTGGGAATATCGGGATAAAAAGTATCCTGACACAGATCATGGTCTACCCTTGTGCCAAATTTCATCCAAAACCGTTCAGCCGTTTTAGCGTGAAAGCTTACAAATAAACTAACTTTCGCATACAATTTATAATATTAGTTAGGATACTAAACAAACATCAAGTATTCAGAGATTTGTCATCTCCGTCGAAGTTAACTTTCGAAACAACGGCGGCGTTGTGATTATTAACGTCCGTTTGTCGTTTTCTAAAATCCATTGAGTAATGGAATGGATTGTACCTACATAAAAAAATATGGGATAGCTGTTCACATATTATTAGACATTGGACATAAGATACATAACTAAGACCGATACAATTGGTCGAACCGCCAACACCAGGGATCTGGTGCACGCCATCTCGCTTGATTAAGCCCAAGTATAGTCTTCATGCGATTATACTGTCGCGAATTGCGGATAACCCCGCCATTTTGAGAGAGACGCCTCTTTCATTAGCATGCCATGAATTGCCATGCCATTTCCATGTTCGAAAGCTTAATGACCACGGGCGTGGACGAATTTAATCGTCGAGTCGCATTATGAGTACCGGCTTCGGTAAATTACAAATGTACAATTACGGCAAAAATATTGCGCCTCTTTCATCTCAGAAGTTGTTTAAAAGTAAAACCTCTGTAGTGTTATAAAGTAATCACAAATGAGCTGTAAACGACTAAACGTGGACTCATTTCAATAGACAACCAAATGTCTAATGGAATACCAGGGTCGCAGACTACATAGTAGTTCAAGTTACATAAGTACAGTAATACAAACAAGGGCTTGTCCAGAGATTGCAGCGATAACACGCTTGCTTATCGTGAATACAAATTGATTGTCATTTCAGTTCGATTTAACTCTCAAAGGACCGTTTTACGCTTGGAAAATAAACTCTCAGCGTTGCAAGTTTGCGAAGAAAACTTCGGTCTTTATAAATGTTAATCTACCTACTGCTACAAAACAAAAACGAAATAATTACCATTCAAAAGATTAGAGTCCTTTTGAAGCTAAGTATGAAAGAGTAAAAAATATTCGTTACCCAACAATCCCTTATTATGAAGGCTCGTGTATACTGGCGCGACACTGGTAAATTTTGTTCTACCGGAAGTTTTCCTAGAAATTGGGCGCGCCCAGTTTGTAGGAGCCTTTATGCTTCAAAAATAATCATATTAAAATTACTAATTAACTGTCGTACCTACCTAAATTAAAATCATCGTAAAAATAAATACCACCAATGATAACAAAACATTCAATTCAATATGCACTCAAACAACCAAACAACTTACACATAAGTACATGCAACTTGGAAAAAAATTATATTACGTTCAATCATCTTTGTAGGTTATTTAGATCTATGTACTATATCGCGGTAGGTATTAAAGGTAAAATACCTACCGCGAGCGATAAGTTTCCGATCGAATTGTAATAAAATCGAATCAAAATCAATCAAGCACAGCGATCGGCGGTACCAAGGCAGCATAGGCGCGCAGAGCGAGACGACACGAAGGTCGACGTTGAAACCAGTTTAGCTGGACGCGGCCGCAAGGTGCCGCGGGCCAGGTTAAGTGCACTGTATTAGCATCATCGCCCGCCCTTTCATGTCTGCTTATCTCCTGGTCTAGGCGATCTAAATGGGCCTATTGAATTGTATCGTGAGCCTACAGCGGGTGGTTTATTTATAAATAATATAAAAATGTATCACCTTATTTTATACGGTTCATTAAATTGGTAAAAGAAAAACAAAAGCGAATTTGTTTTTATTTGACTCCAAATAGATTCTACGTTATCGATACCTATTATTAAAAATAATCTAATCTACGATTATACTATCGCGTAGTTTGTATGTGTCCACTTAAAACAAATATCCACTTAAACTTTATATTAAAGGTTGTAAATTAATAATGTAAGTGTGAAATTGCTTCTAATAAAGATATTACTATAATAATAATAGCTGGCTATTCAGTGAGTTTACGTGCTTCATATCGCTTAACAAGATAATGGCTCTCCACAACAATATACTTGAAGTTAGTTTCTACTTTACAACTAGGTACACTACAAATACAGCTATTCTACTTGTGGTTTGTATGACCATAGTTAACTGTTCTAGTCTATTTGACTTTGTACATTTTAAAGATCTGTAAACCAATTACCTAGTAGTTTGGTAACTTCGCTCATCGGCCAAAATAGGAACAGATGTGAACCCGTGGGAATGATGATGTCAGATGGCAACTGTGCGTTACCTACTGACCCATAACTCCGATGTAATAATATAATATTCGAAAACCCCTTAGTAATAGACGCGTAAAGTTAAAAAGTTAAGGCTCCCGCAGACAGCTACAGTTACTGGTGGAACAATTTATATGAAAACTTCACGGCAGAACTCTGTAGAACAATTACCGGTGTCTCGTCGCGCATGGCTATGGGAGCCTTTATGTCAAATTTAAACCTCGAAAAATGTTGGTATGGTTAATCTGATGAAAATCATACTGCTTGTCACTTTACTCCAAACTTATTAATAATTTATTGCAAACACTAAGTGTTTCTGTTTATTTAGTGTGTTTAGTTGTGTCTTGGTTTATAAAATAAAACGTTGTCGTTGTACATTTTCAGATTCGTAGTTATCGTAAATTGTCCGCCTGAAAGCGACATGGTTCATGTTACGTAAGCAATTCTAAACGCTTATTCTTTTATACTTCGCAGAAAATAACGCTTTATTTCACTGAATACTGCTTTATTATGTTTACAAAGTAAGTATACACATGCCCCTGTGCTCTGTGCTGGTGCTTATTCATTTGTACAGTGGCCAGCACATCAAGCTAACCAAAACTGTCAAACTTTCCCAATCAAACTTGAACCTAATGCTTTAGCGATAAAGTTTAAAATCTACTAAAGAAATTTGACAGATTTTAGTAGCTTGATGTGCTGGCCACTGTACTTAAATAACAAAGGCGCGTTACGTTCAATTCTCATATAACTTACATTATCTACGTGTACCGACATTATAACATATTTAAACATCTACGTTACTTACTCACTTGTACTTACTTAGAGATGCTCAGACATTAAAATTGAATACTTTACGCACCATTACCATTTTTACGACGACGCCATTGAAGTTGGTAATAAGGTACATCGCTCTCATTACTAATATCCTCTAAATATATCAAAGCGGAGATAAGACTGTGTACAAAATACACGCCCACTATAATTTAATAAAGTTAAATTACTTAACATAAATTTGATCCATTAAAATGCGGAGAGTACCTGAAAATAATATAGGTGATCTCCTTTGTTTAATTTACCGGTGGTACAACCGACGAAATCTGGAGGCGCGAGGGTAGCTACGGTTTCCATAACAACACGCGCCTGGTGGTTGTCCCCCTGCCTGCCCCCCTGCTCCCCCCCCCCCTTCCCGCGCAGTATCGATCCCGGCGCCCCGCGTTGCCCCGCTCCACTCCAAATCAAATTACAGGAGCACGAGCGGTGAGCGGAGCGGAGCGAGCGAGAGCCGTCCGCGCGCCGCACGCTCGCCTCCACTGAATCAACTTTGTATTGCCGTAATAGTATTTTAATTCTATTGGCGCGCTTTTGACTGCGGCCCCCTATAATAGCTTGTTTGCAAATTGGTACCTACACGTTACGACAACGTTGGCGGGTGATTTAGCAGGTTTTGATCGAACGGTATTTGAACATCCTTTGTGACCTTTTCATTAATTAAAGTTTTAGATTGAAAATACCTTACTACCTACTTTTTTATACGTCCTAGGTACTTATGAAACGGGATAATCTAATCATCACTGTTATTTCGGCACTTAAATCTCTGCGTATCACGTTTCTAATATCGTGACTGACAAAAGGTGTCAATTGCCAATCTTATTGGCTAATCTTATTCTTGGAAGTGCGCGTACAAAAGGAAAATGTACCTAATGGAATAACGATTGCATTAAGTAAGTATAATAACTTCAGGAAAAAAAGGATCAACAACCTTCTGAACATAAACAAAATTCTATTTCAATCGAATGGCTGCAATACGCTCGACGTCAATTGGTTCCGCTTTACACAACAATCGGGGGCATTGATTCTACAAGTTCTCGCTCGTATTGCCAACAAATTAGAGCTGTTATTCAAATTAACCGTCCGTAATGAATAACTCGCTATTTAAATAGTACAGTGATTGATTCGCGACGAGGAATGTGTGACAGAACTAAAACAAACAGGTACGTTGAGAGATTTTATAGCGATCGGCAATAAAATCGATTATCGTATCGAATCGCCGAGGGGACCACAGTCGCTCGGGGACATTTTAATGAGGGAATGCCGTGATGCCGACTCGAGTAAACCGAACGGGACATTTGTCTCTCCCCGAATAATGGAACAGCGCTGAAAGGATATTTATCAAAACCGACGGAGCTCTTCGGCGGTTTATTTTATTTGCGATATTTCGTCAATCGTTAAAATTGTCAGTGAACGTGGCGGATTGCGAGAGCTGCACGCACTTTTATTAATACATGTGAATAGGAGCGGAACGTTCACTATTTTATGATAAAATACGACATCATACGTTGGCTCATTTAGAACAGTGAATAGCTATCACGATGGGTAGTTTTTGTGACACAGTAAATTTGTCGTTAAATGATGTCGGCGTGTTGCGTGATTGTGATGAGCGTGTTCTTGGATCGTCGCCAGTTATGTTACAGACACTTCCACAAACATTCTAAAGAAAACCTTTTTACGCGGCACGGGGTGATTCACTTCTGCTTCATTTATTACCTTGTACCGTTGTCAAACAAACCACTATTTATTTACTGGTGTTGTTAAATAAAATAGAGATTCGTTCGCCTACCGCAAAACTTCGAATAACGTTTTAAATTGTTCATGCAGTACACTAAATCAGAATTGTAAATGACGTTGGATTTCCGCCAATGTTACTATGTTTCCAACAGACCAAGTATTCATAACTGCCTTAATCGAAATATGGTTTCGGTATCTCAGCTAGACTTGCGAGACCTCATACTGAAAGTTGTTAAATTAACAATGGTAACTATGAGTAATTATGTAAATCGAATTAGTGCTGCTTGGAAAGTGCTTAGATTAGAAAGTTCTAGAGGTTAATAATTGGGTCATAAATCGTAATTGTGATGCAGCCGTACGGTCGTAGGAGCACGTGTCGGAGGGAATTCGTGATCAGTGAAACGATATCGAGTGACCTCAGAGGGTCGCGGGGTGAGCCGGCAGCCGGCAAGCGGCCGACCGTGTACACGATACCAAGTACACGTACGTATTAACATAGCTAGAGGGCGCTAATAAACACCTACGACGCTACGCACGTACAAAGCCACTTCGTGCGGACACAAATTGCTTTTGTTCGGCGGGAACGTGCTGTGATGGAACCTGCTAGAATTATAGCCCTCTTATTGTGGTTCGCTGCTGATGGACTTCCAATGAACAACTTCTTTCTGTTAATTACTTGTAACTTTTACCTTTTCTAGTGGCGTTGAGTGTTACGAAGGTGACGCGCGCTGAAGTTTTCTTTGTAAGTGATAGGTACTGAAAGTAGGGAGATATACATAGAATTATAGATAAGTACGTCAAGTAGATACGACTCTTGAATTAATGAGTAGATTCTTCAGCAGTTTCTTTCTGCAGAGAACTTTTCTTTGCAGATCATGTATTATTAAACTAAACCTACTAGTAGGAATCAAATTTTAAAAATGGATTGGTGGTGGACTTTTTAATATTCTGCCCGTTGGTCTAGTGGTTGCAAGCGCTACTGCTGAGCCTGAGGTCCTGGGTTCGATTCCCGGTTCGGGCAAAATGATATTGGGTTTTTTCCATCTGGAATTTCTCAGTGGCAGCTTGTAGTCTGGATTTGTGCCCGATTGATGGCAATAGGCTCGCCCCCATGGGACTCAAACATAACTGGCGAAATTTGGGTGGTACTAAGTTGGGTACACCTCTGCCCAACCCTTCAAGGAATACAAGGGTGATGTTATGTATGTAAGTAATATTTTGTACAAAGGTAGGATGCGTGAAATTAAACTGTCAATTTGTGCCTCCTACAGCCTACCTTAATATTCTATTATTTTTTTTGTTATGGCAAGGATAGCCGATAATTATGTCGACTATTCTGCCAATATCTAAGTGAATTTGAAAAGCAAGTGTGTATAGTCGTACTTTATATTTCGTAGCTTACTTACATAAACGGCTACACATGAAGCTATACATTTCCAGTTTACGCTGACCTCGCATTGAACGGAAATCCTATCAAATGCGAGATCAGCTTATACTGGAAACGTATAGCTTGAGGTGTTATAGCCGTGTGTACATAAGCAACACATGTATTAGCAGTAAGCAGCTCATTGGTTTCGACATCGACACAGTATAAAGATTACCAACTCTAAATCGCCTGTACCTAATCCCAGAAGGGTCAAGTAAAGGTATCATGGACGTTATTACCCACTGTTCGCCAATACCGGCATTAGGACGGGAGCATCCCTTACGATGAGCCCCGATGAGGTGCGAACCTATTGCTATTTACCCGAATCCAATCCTATGGCAGGAGGATTGTAACAAAAAATTCAATAGTGTTGCCCATCTTCGTAATCCGATGGTTCTAAAGACCCCCTAGTCCATAGCACAGCTGTGTTTGCTTTGAATAGAGCAATACCAATAAGGAAGGCGATCAATAACACAACAAATGCAACGCATGCAATGATAATAATAAGTAATGCGGTGATAATAACGAAGACTACCATGTAGGTACATAAATAATGGTTTTAATGAAACCATTAATATTTATGTTTTTTTGTTTAACAACGATAAGTTTAATGTATTTATGAGCTGTATCTGTAAAACATGCAATCTCAGATAAGTTCATCCTTTATAAGGCTACGTATCTAATCTTATTGAAATAGAAAAAAGAAACAGGGTAACCGTATATCAAAAATGCGAGCTCGTTTCTTATTTTATTTTATCTGTGTCGAGATACACAATATATTTATGTGTGTTATCTTTGTGCCGCTGTCGCATCTATTAGTTGGGTACTAGGCGGGCATAGAACTGAAGAGAACGATTTGGCTTAATAATGTCGTTTGTGGCTCACTTGACGCGCGTGGGTGCACTCGCAGCGTACATATTGCTGTCAAACGATCGCTTTCTTTCTCAATATTTAGACTGGAAATGTATTGGAAACTTGAGTCTTTTTGAAATAACAAGACGTATCATTTGTAGACGAGCCAAAGGAAATAAAACGTTAATGTATTGTAATGTTCCTCCTACATCTCTTCTACATTGTATTTAAAGTAGTGCTGCAGACGGTTTGTAATATGAAGTTCTTGTTGTAGACTTGATATTATGTATAGTATTTAGTCTCTTTTATTTATTTAGTTATCAACCTCAGTCTGTACCTACAATCCGCATAGGACAACCCGCTATGAAAGTAACCATGGTATGAAATCCGTGCTATTAAAACTAAAGAGCCACTCACATAAATAAAGTGAGATTAAGTTGAGGCGAATTCGTGATTATTCAAGTTCGGTTGCCGAGCGGGACCACCGACCGTCTCGGATAAAGGGCTTCTAACTCGCTCGTATTTCATTTCACTGAAAATGGATTCAGCCTTAGAGGCAAAAAATATTTATATTATATCAAAAGAAAGATCAAAAGTGTTCGCGAATATGAGAGCGAACGACCGCGAACAACTTGAAGGAGTGAGTAGGGGGAACAGGGACCGGTGAGGGATTTTTATCGAGTCCCCCACATTGATGTTATGAGTTGACTTATACGATATAGCGGCGCGTCGGAAATATTGTAATCTAACATGAATACAGAATTCAGATATAGGTAATACGTTTTACGACAGCTCCGGACGAAATAGCGTGGGAGCTTTTACGTCTCCGCTGTCATATTAGTTGTAAATTGTTTATTTTTTTAAACAAATTAACATGAGCAGACGCTGTTGACATTATTACGACTTTTATAAGTTAACTGTTTAAACATCCAGGATATAATTTTATCTACATAAATAGAACGTTTTAAATATTGTTAAGTTTTATACATCTGATTCCTAGATGATTCAAACTGAACTGAAAAAAAAACAACTCTCAATTAATATAAAAGTTATAAGAGTATTCTCTGTAGTTTATTTATATATATCTAAACTCGTAAATAAAAACACGTAATACAACTACGATATTCTGAAAACGTTAGCGTTATTTTCATAAAATAGGTAATTGAGCCGGATCTTTTCGAGGCGGGCGTAAATGATTATGAACGTGAGTAACAGTCGTGTACGTAGTCATTTCAAATAATCAAAAGAGGGGAATGTTTATGTGTGTACGAAACATCGTTATTTTTTACGCGGTAATAAATGAAATAACGAGCGACTTACATGCAATGTGCACGCGCGTACTCACGAACGCTTTAGCGGCAGGGTAACATTAGCATAGTGCAGGTGACATTTTGTAATTTATCATTTCTTTTTGCTGCTGTACCCATGTGGTTTTATTTACACTGAGAGACAATGAGATCAATCCAATGGGTTTGTCTTTATAAATAAATCCTCAAAACAACAGCTTTAAGCCGATTCCGTCACCGAGAGTATGAAGTAATAATCATTTTGCCAATAAAATAACTGTATAAATTCCAGTGAGCAAACGCTAAATTGAAATATAATATCGTTGTTGTATAACAAAGAGAATAAACACCGTGAAAGCGATTATATTGATTAAGTTCTACACGAGGAGCTCAAAGGCCATACGTTAAAGCCAGCAAAGCTTTTACTTAGTTTTAGTATTTGTTTTGCGCCGAGACTGGGGAAAACATTGTACCACTCGAGGCTCCGTCTTCAAATTCTAGGCCAAATATGTGTTTGTTATTTGCCTTGTCTTGTACTAACATTCAGTGCTGGGTACCCAAGATTATTATAAAAGAATTGAAGGGTTTAAAAAAAAACTGGCATTTATATTTTCAAGTGACTTGAAAACACTGACTATGCAATCAATGGTTTTCTGTCAGTTAAACACGATGTAGTTTAATAGGTATAATGACTGCTTGCTTTCGACTTCTACTTTTATTGAATAAATACCTTCCACCAATGTTAAGTAAAGCAAAAAGATAAGATTTAATAATATATAATTATGTATGGTCGAGGGATTTTAATTGGCCACCATAATAGGCAAAATGCGCAATGTTACAAATATAAAATAAGACACAGACACGATCCTAATCAGAGTAGTTGCTTTTGTTCATTGAATCGATTATCCCACGCGCTCGGATTATTTCTTGTAGCCTACTTATCTCCGCTCCGATCTTATCGAATATGAATATCGATTCATCGATGCTAATGGCTTATACACATAAAATGTTTAAAGAGATAAAAAACAAGTAAGTAGATAAATATTAGCTAAGTGATATTATAAACATGTCAGAATGAAGCCGTTGTTATAAATAATGAAGACAAAGACATTAAATTCAAAGAAGTTTCAACATTTTACATTACACAAAGAACAAAAGAATGGAGAAGAAATAGCTAGTGATTCCCGCAGCTCGGCGCGGGCGGTGCAATGTTTGTACAAGTTATTAAAACTAAGGCTCGTAGTGTTATCTCCCGTGTAAATTTATGCAACAATCTCATCGAGGCGGCCGCGGGTTCGGGATGCCAGCGATAACATGAAATTGACACCGCGCCATCAATCACTTTGGAGTGAGTGGGCTGGCCGAGTGTACCCGGTGTCGCGTTGCAGTTGTGGTTATCGGCTACAAATTGCTGTCGCTCCACTGATTAACAATGTACGACTCATACGTAAACACGAATGAATAAAAAGTAAAATAGATTTCAACAATCACACAACCGTATGAATAAAGTCGATGGAATGCTTGCGGAGCGGCAAACATAATACCCGGTGTAACAATAACGCGTAAAGTATAATAAATCGTGAAATAAATTCGAATCGCACAATCCGAGCTCAGCCCATAACCAATCAGAGCGGAGGTACTCGAATAGAAGTTGATAATAACGATCGCGTTAGTACTGTGTGGACAGGTTTACAAGTAGAAGTAAAGGATGTGACAATCCCGCGTTTAAAAGTAAGCCCATATCGATTATAGTTTCCGGTATCTCTTACGTTCTATTGTGTGTATTGTTGTCGGCCGGGACTGTGAAAGCTCGGCTTCATCCGTCGGCCATAAGGTTGGTTCTCGGAAAGCCAGCTGGCGTGTCGTTCCCAGCGCTCCCTGTCTCGCCGGGTTAAGATTACAATGTCAATAGACGTTTCGGCTATTGAATCGCTCGCTTGGTTGGAAACTTTCGTCTTTTTAAACAACATTCTTAAGATAACGAGTACTTAGTTAGCAATTCTCTAAACAATGCCAATGTCCACGAAAATTTGTGCATCATGCTCTTACTACAAAAGATAATATTTCTCAGAAATGTATTTAAACGGAGTTCAGTCCACTGACCGTATGACTACTAGGTACTTAAAATTACAATTTTACAAAATAATAGAAAAGCTACACGTACAGTACTGATATTTGTGTCAGTTTAATATGCATAATATCTGCAAAAGTATCAATTTTCGACACCATCATCCAGACAAATGAAAGATTAATTTGCGAATCCATAAAATTTTCTTTACAAATCTATATCCATCTTATTTTATAACCGTTCAAAGTTCCGTAGTTAAGAATCTCAAAGTATTCCAGTTTGTGAAAGCGACTTTTGAATAATGCTTCAGTTTTTCTTATTCAGTAAGTCTTCCTATAACTCAAACAACAAAGAGCCGGCTGGAGAGATCCTAACAAAAGAATATGAGAAATATCTGCGCCTCTACAATCCGAACCGCATCACTACTTCGGTTATATTGGAAAATATTTCTTGCTTCTCGAATACCCAGTTAAAATCTGTATTTTATCAAAGGCAAAGGCATGAATGTAAATGTTGATATCCGAGCCATATACAAATAATACTGTTCTGAACTCTCTTGGGGTTTTATGGAAAGTTTTATCTAATCTGCTAGTTTGCCGTGTGTTTAGTTTAAGGATAGACGAAAGCCATTCATAATTTAAGTCCCAGATGCTCTGATTAAATTTCTTCCGCTCCAAAGGTCTCTTTGTTGTCAGTAACTTCTATTGCGACACAAAAGCACTCGTCTACGGCAGGATAATTTATTATAAAGAGCCCTCTGTCTTACAGAGACTTTTTCGACTTATTACGCTGAATTGTATTTTAAAGATTGTTTTTGTCGTAAAATATGCTTCGTTATATTTTTCTTTTTATATGTCTGAACTCAGTGTAGTCTTTTGTTATATTAAACGGGAGATATTTCAAAAACTTCAGAATTAATTTGTAAAAGTTGTAAAATTAATTTGAATGTTTGGAAACCTATAATTACATTTTATAATGTTCAGTTCTTTTATACAGCTCTGAAGTGGCCTTAGGCATTGACTAGCGTTTAATTTGTTATAACCACAAATTAATTTCGAGGGAAACCGTAACGACAGCGTAGCCATCTAAATTTTGATTATTTAGAGGCAATTCAGTGAAATAAATTATTTGTTCCGACGAGCGCTGTAACTCGCCATAAAACGCTTTGTAATTATCCGTTTGTTTAAAGAATGTATTACACAAATAAACTTTACGATTCCAACGTTTAAACATAACTTTTTATTATCTCACATGTTTTCTTCAACGCACACACGGGAAAAAATGTTTTATCACCACCTACCGCGCGTCCGTGAACGAGCACGCGGTCTCATTACATGGTGTTCAATAATTTGTCCATTAAAGCCGTCAGTGGTCGACGTGATCCATCATTATAATACAGTAGGTATGTATAAATCAGAGCGGTATAATAGAGCCGGTATTTTGTTATCCCTTCATGCATAAATGTTTTTGTAATATTTTGGAAGCGGTGTTCCAACGTCGCCCCTTCGCCCCTCGCCTCCCGTGCCACGTTGCATTGCACGGTTTCATATTTCTCTTTCTAACTTTAGTTTTGTGAATACGGTGCGCTACGAGTGACGCCCGGTTCATCATATTCTTTATAGGGAAACTTTACGAGCGCGCTCCTCGCACTTCAATTCGAATGCCTCTTATTCTATAGCTCGGTACGTGGCTGTGAAAAATATTACCACAAGTTTAAAAGAAATTAAAATTTCAAAATGTTGTCATCTTTAAGGGCGTAAATACATGTTAGTATTTGCGTGTGATTTTACACTTTACTCTTCCACTTAATGAAGTGTGAAATGATTGTTGCCGCGCGCTGAACATCACGATTTGAATTCCGCAGTCGAGCGCGCGGCCGCTCGGCTGGCCAAGTCAGTGTTCGTGTAGCGTGCGGTTACGACGCCCGTCTGTTTGTCGTCGCACGGTACCGTGTGATACCGTCGCTTGTAATACACACCACTGCCGTGTATCGAGTGGCTACAAAATTCATGTTTTGGTGTTTGTGGTGTGCTGATAGCTTCCTTTGTCTCTCCGTAGGTGTGTCGAGCACGGAGCCGCAGTCGAGGATCGCTACCGGGATGCCAGCGTGTCTAGTGATAGTGTGAGATCGTGCCGGTCCCGTAGTGTAGTGTAACTATAGTGCATCACAGTGCTGAATGGATTGTGTCTCTTTTGGATTGCCATCGAGAGTCATCGATAGACCAACTTGAGAACGGTGAGACATTCCATTAAGACATCTTTATTTGTTCAGATAACAGACGCGATAACACGCTTATTGTATTTATGTTTAATTAGTTTATTTGTTTAAGAGTTAATGTATTATAATTACGTTTTGTTTGCATAATGTATCAACTCTTGCATAGTTATGTAGATAATGTAGATTGTAACAAATTATTCATTAACCTTTGAGATGCTTGGGTAAGTAAATAGCTTTGTTCATATTAGGTATCTTCTACCTGTAGATACTTATGAACAAGCAGGTAGTTATGGTCTTGACTTATCAACATTGATCATTTTGTAGCTGCAGTGAAGTATAATAATGTCTTCCTGTAACGCTAATAGCTATTAAATACTTACATAAATGGTTAGAAGATGTTATCAACACATCCTGCTTGTTATCTTCAATACACAGTGATATTTAGTTACGAAGTTATATCAGTAGGTATCGATAAGTCCTAGGTAGCCTATTTCCGTGGCGGTAATGCTTGGGGACGGTTCAAGTTCCCGTCTCACAGTACGGGCGCACCTTATTACACTCCCTAAATGAGTTTTCAGCAAGTTAACTTCTGTCAAAATACAATTTATGCCCGGGATGCGTACTTAGTGCAAAGCTGCCCTTTAATTAAGGCTCTTTCTTACAAACAGGCGCGACGCGACTTTTATAATTCAATTTCTAAGAAAACTACGGTTGAACAATTACCGGTGTCGCGCCGGTATGCACGAGCCTTTACCCTAATGACTGTTATTGAGGTTAGGTACTAACAAACAAGTTTGTTATTATATTAGGTAGACAAAGAGTAGGTACTTAGGTAGGTACCTATCTACATCTAATAAATAGCTGTAAAGCCGTGAAGGTCTAAAATTCAAACTTTACCGTTTTTATTTTTATGCTTATGCTTGTTTTCACTAGGACTAAGCGATACCTAAATAAAAGTGCGCTGTTGGATTTTCAACGCCCGGCTCTACGCTGAAAGTTGAAAATCCAACAGCACGCTTTTATACATATATTTCAGGAATTTCTTTAGTTTCCGTCCAGTGCTAGTGAAAATGGGCATTCATTTCATTTTACTCGTCAGTGCACAGCGGTCGACTAAGAATTAGTAAGAAATCCTCATTGAAATACCTACTCTGCCATAGGAGGTAATTGGATTATCCAGCATTAAAAAGTTGAGCCGAATGTCAGTACTAGAGTATTAACGCTTGAACCACGAAATCCATCCTTACTGCTACGCAATAAAGGCTCTGTCAAAGTTAAATTGTTACCATGGATGCTTTTGACTGTAAAAAATACATAAATAAGTTCAAGCCATTAATTATAAGGGTCAAAACCTACATGGTGCTAAAGGCTCCTGCAGACAGGCGCGACGCGACTCTGGTGGAACAATTTCTGTGAAAACTTCACGGAATTTTAATTGAGCCTTAATACGATGACGCCGGAGTTTCTTGCCCATTCTTCTCCATACGAAACTTCCTTTTGGAAGGGGCAACTAGAATCAATTCTATTTTAATGCAACTTCAAAAAAAGGAAAGACTTCATAATAAGTTCAGAGTCAGTGGCAAAAAACGAAAATACAGAACCAAAGGCAGCGACTTCCGAAAGTCGATTGTTATTTTTATAAAAAAGTTTTTAGTTGCCATTTTTCTTGTAAACGACGTTC
Organism: Eupsilia transversa; assembly: GCA_914767815.1. NCBI lineage: Eukaryota > Metazoa > Arthropoda > Insecta > Lepidoptera > Noctuidae > Eupsilia > Eupsilia transversa. The sequence continues at coordinate 4,283,573 of OU611889.1, forward strand.
AAAAGTGCCTAATTTTATTTATGTAACTATTTGAAATAAATGATTTGACTTTGATATTATATTATATTATGCAAACATGCACGGAATATCGAAAACAAAAAATAAATTTTAAAAAATCGTCAAATCTCAAATGTCCCATTTGTTTCATCACCAAAGCTAACAATGGCCAAAAAATGCGCATTTTTGACGTACATGAACTTTTAATAACATTACTTTGTTCTTCATTTGAATTGAATGGAGCAACGATTCAAAGTGACCTACCTGACACGCTAAACGTATCTACTTAATAGACATTAAACAAACATTAATTCAAGACGAAAGACATATTTGCATGGCGACAGAACATACAAAATACTTATGACCTACTTACTTGTAATGTATTTTGTTTCGGCATTTCTTCAAGGCTCGTGCAGACTGGCGCGATATCGCGGGCGCGACAAGGGTCGCGCTGCCTGTCGCGCCCGCGATATCGCGCCGGTCTGCACGAGCCGTAATATCAGTCGGCTAGAAAATGCCGGCGCCATCTAGTTTTAAAACATGGACCGTTTTTTTTTTTTGTGTAAATATGTATTAAAAGATCTCTACATAGAAATTAACATCATCATCAATAATATTTTTTTAAATCATAAAGTTAACTGTCCAAATTATGCACAAGGTATATCGACCCGGCATTAATATTAAGACATTCACCTAAAAAAAACACATGACGATACAAATATTTGACAGTGCCTCCAGTAGGTGTTTTAAACCCGGGAGCTAATAAAACTTGCACATAAAAAGCTTACTTATAAAAACTTTTCGTCGTCGGAACGTCAACAACGGACCCTTTTGTTTATTTTGAGACATCAAGGAGGGTCGGAACCCATTATGGTTTAGTGTATGCCGACGTGAAAGGGCAGTACCTTATTGAAAAGGAAAAAGTACCACGACCATAGACACCTAAATTGGTCCTAATAAGACTTGGCGGCATGGAACTAGTATGTACTTTATAGGACTTGGCGGACTGACAACTTTTTAATCTGTGGCTTACAGCAATTTGTTCTGATTAGGATTTCTTTTATTGCCTTGTGAAAACTTTTAATAGGTTTATAAAGAACTTGCTTGAAGATATATTAATTAATTTGATATTCATCGTTTTATTGATAGTATTAATTGGATTAGAGTTTTTATGACGCCTCAACTTTTACAGGCAGTCTAAGTTGCATAGCTTGTAAATGAATTGATTTTGAAATCATTTTTTTTTCTTTCTAGATTTCATTTCTTTTGCTTTATAATGTGATATTAATTGAATACGCATATGAATTAATTTGACCTACCTACGTTTTAAAAGTAGAAACTGACTAATCCAACGCTGCCCGCAGAAGTTCCTTACTAACTGAACAAAGTTCCTTGCCATTTTAGTATGTAAAAGTATTCATTTATGGCTACCTACTTAAATTATAATTTACCAAACACTAGTTTTGGAAATATAAACTATAAAAACTAATTCAGTTTCATAACTACGAAATACCAGTACTTACCTATAATGTTCGCTGAACACGCATCAGGCCATTTTTTTACATAACTGTAAGTATTTATGTAGCTGAACGTGCGTTCGGTTCGACTGTGTTCGACTCAGCGATGTAAACTTATGTTCTATTCTTGAAGTGAAATATGTGCACACTTTAGTACATACACGTAAACATGTGTAAAGGTAGAGAAAGAACATACAAACACGTGCATTTTACGGAGAGTATCGACATTAAATTATACTTAGGTACTCTACTGAGTAGCTATCGGTAAATGCTATTGTTTATAAAAACAGACTTTAAAAAAAACTACCTACCAAAGTAATCTTTGGTTTCCTATTTTAAATTTTTGCCACCGACAATCGAAATTAAAGTTTGATTTTTTTTAAGTCATGTCATAAAGATTTACTTTACCTATTAAATATGAAAAAATAAACAAAATACTATTGTAATATTAAAATATTGGTTTGGTAATACCTGAGTAGGTACCTAGTTACCCACTTTTTAATTACGTGAGTATGCATTTTTTTATGCTGCGTTTACATTCATTCAATTTGATTCTCAGTTCGCCGTGTGCTACTTAAACCTGCTTGCGAAAATAAAAAGAAGCGATTACGCACAAAAAATAATAAAAATAAATTAGCATTAAAGTAAGCATGACAAGTATTACTAATAGACTGATTGTCGGTTACCGCAAGCGAATTCATCAAAATTCGTTTTGCAAACGGAAATATTCCGTTCCAGCAATGGTGGAACTACGTAATACAATCGTGTATTCATTGTGAATGCAATGGTGGCTGGGAATACCTCTCAAATTACACTAGGCAGGTACTTCGTGTTCGCGAACTCGGTTTCCATAGAATCACCATTAAATGATCTTGCATCATATTAGTAGATGATGTTGTTCACCAAATATTGTACATCAGTACCTAATAAATAAGCTCAAATTGCGTCGTTGATTCTCTAAAAATGTAAATTTTATATTTTACTAACATTACACATAAACAACGTATTCATTACTTCTAATTTGTTAACAAAACAACAAGGAATGTTAAGTGATTCCATCACTTCTTCGAACTTCAGCCAACGCTTCAACACGTGTAAGACGGACTAAGAAAATTGTTTCTCAAGGGAAATTGCAGCAGAAAACGTTTTTTTCTTATTTGCTTGTAAACTTAAGATAACCTCTGTTCAACTACGTGCCCTTATTAAAGTCGCTACGTCTATTATAATTCTACAGAGACTTTATTGAGAACCATTCGAGTCCAGCCAATCGACTGATCTAATCGACTCGACCAAAAAAATGCTACACTGAACACGCCAACGATTTATGTTCTTTTGCCGTGGCTCCGAATCTCGTATACGAATTAAAATATTTTATAATAATCAAACGAAAATTCAAAGCTCGACAGACATGAAGTTTTATGAGTGTTTTAATCAATTATTGTTTAATGGATTCGATTATAAATTGAATGGGCTCGGTGGTATTAACTGATTTTATCGTTCATAAATATCTTCTAATCACAATAGAACATTAGTGGTGTCTCCGCGGCTTCTAGATACAGTTACGCTCACTGTTATGTGGGAAGGAGTCGATGAAGGAATGATTTATAATCCTATTCACTTGTCATAAAGTAATTACTCGTTTCATTTCTTGTTTTTTCCTTCGTAGTAACCGTTATCTCTACCATCAAAACGTAAAGGCTCGTTCACACCGGCGCGACTTGTCGCGCGACGCGACTTTAACAATACAATTTCTAATAAAACTTCACGATTGAACAATTGCCGGTGTCGCGTCGCGCGACAAGTCGCGCCGATGTGAACGAGCCTTAAAACGTTGCAAGGTTACAGTTATTTTTTGTTACTACTATCGTACCTATTCCATTCAGCTTATTATTATATTTTAAATTTCAATATTTTCCTGTACTAAACTTATTATCGTTAGTATTTGAAATAGCGGTTGACAGTTATATTTCAGTTAAAATATGAGCGTTATAAATAAAAAGATTAGGAGCTCCCTAATACCTGACGCTAAGGCGATATTTTAAAAGTTGTAAAGCACATTTATTTGTATATGTTCTTTGAATCCGTGACTTATTATTAGCATCAGCTTACAAGGTGACGGATCCAATCCATCTGAATCAATATACCTTCGCCTTTAAAAGAAAATAGTCAAGAAGCCTGCGGGCGTTATCTCGTATTATATAGCCCTCTCTCTTTTATTCTCGTGAAAAGTGTGTGAAATGAAAGGGATAGGCATCATTACACCTTTTAGATTCGACTGCTTTTTGTATAAGAACGTTATATGAATAGAGTTTCTCAATAAGTGCTGATAATCCTGAGGTGCTTATGTGCTCTTCACTCATTCTGTAATCCCAGTCGTGTCACTCTGTTTGTTTTGTTGTGTGCTAAGTACTTTTAGTAAATAATGAGGCGATAACGTGATAAGAACAAATACATTTTTATTATGTACTCGTAGCTTCGAGTAGGTTGAACCATGTATTGTATTTCCTTCTGATAGTTTATCTCGCTCTTCAATACATATTCGAAGTTTTTTCCCGTTTCAAATACTAACTACAATGGACTAAAAACAAGCATCTGTTTCATGTATTTGAATATTCTCACACATAAGCTACAGGCACAATACCAGTATAGAAGAAAACATATCCATTAATTGCCCCAACTTGAATACCGAATCAATTAACCGAGCAATTAAACTGTCCGTGCAAAAATACCTGCGTGATTATAAAATAGTAATAAATACTATAAAATTGTAATAAATAAATATTACTTAATTAAGGAACAGGCGTTTTTATGTCTTTGAGCTGTAGAGTAAATCTCTTTGATTTTATGTGGTGATAACATTCGCCGCAGACGCATTCGTTGCAATCTGCAGTCTTTATGTGCAAGTGTTATGCGAGATGTGACGATACGTGAGAAATAAGATAAACGATCTTATTAAATGTTGACTAATGGCGAACACAGGACATTGGTCATAGTTTAAAGCGTCGCGTCGTACAGACAGGTACAACACGACATCGGTAATTTTTCTACCGTGAAGTTTTCTTAGAAATTGTATTGTTAGAGATTAAAGTCCATGCATTGACTTGTGTACGTAGTAGTACCTACTGTAAAGGTTGTCTGCAAAACGGAACCTTACGTCATACAGGCTGGCTGAATACTTCTCGATTCTTATTTTGAATTCTATGTTACATGCATTATAATATTATGATTTGAAATGATTTTGGGTGCATTCAATCACTCAAGCGAATTTAGTTTTTTTTTTTAAGAAGCTTCTGTTTTAGAACAAGACATTATTATTTTAGGCGCGGAAAAGTGAACACGTCGTCTTGAAATAAATAGCTAAAATTCAGTATTGTATTTGCCGTTTCGATTCTGGCACCCATAGGAGCCATACAGTACACACTTCAATACTGTGGTGTGGTTTATCGAAGTATTTTGATAGTCGTCTATCAAGAAGGGTCTATAAATATGTTAAACCTAGGTTGTTATGATGTTTCAAATTTCCAATTTTCTAAGTTAGTCCGCGTGTAGAAATTAAAAATAATCATGGCCTCGACATCAGACTGTGACAGGTCGGGAGATGATTTTAGTTGACAGCTCTAAATTATCACCTAGCCACATTTTCCCACACATACTTACCTAACAATATTGTCATAAAAAATTGGCAAACAAAAGATCATGACATCCAAATTCTTTATGAATAAGCCTCCCGCAGACAGGCGCGACGCGACAGCTCGACGCAACTCTGGTGGAACAATTTCTATCAAAACTTCACGGGATTTGTTCTACCAGTGTCGCTTTAAGGCCTCCCGCAGACAGGCGCGACGTGACACCGGTAGAACAATTATATGTTTTTTATATAAAAATAGAATATCGATTACTTACCTGTACCTACTTTCTAGAAGAATGGCCTTGCTCAGCCAAACGGTCAAATATTTGACCATAAAAGATCCTTAATTAAATATGTGGTTAAAATAACGTAAATAGATGTGCAAAAATACGTTTGCATTACAAAGCTAACAGGAAAACATAATTAGCACGAATATCAACAGTTGTGTTAATGATCGCAGCTGGAGACATATTTTTTTCTTTAAAACCTGTAATCAGACTTGTGGTTGTAGAGAAAGTGTGTTTATTTATGTAACTGGCAACATTGTACGTAATCTAATAGCCGATTGTTTTGTATTTATGTCTCTCATTTTGTTTTTGGCATAGTTCGATAGGTATTTATTTTTTAAACACGGTCTTTGTGGAATGACAGAATGATATTTCTTTAATTGCCATCTTTAGACAGTTATTTCTTATTCATTTTCTTGCTCTATTGTTATTTTCCGTAAAAATCCACTCCAAAATTGGTCCAGCGTAATGACGTAGCTCTTAATTATGTAGATCTTTCGAACCGTGATGTCATGCCCGACGCTGTTATGAGATAATCAGTTCGAAACGAAATACCAATTATAAATTCATTATTAATAGTCAGCTAGACAAATTGAGTCTGTCTTTATTAATTAAATACTATCAGTATATTCTTAGAACGTTTAACGTCTTTTAAATGTGAATATTGTTAGGTTTTAAATGCATCGCAAATTAGATATTATTACTCAAGTATGCATTGAATTTAATGATAAATGTGCACATTAGGATGATCCCAAGGCGATGATAATAAAACAGAGCATCAATATTTTTTATCTGTACCTAGATATCTTTGCGTCAGTAAATAATGTAAAGGCTCCCGCAGACAGGGGCGACGAGACAGCGCGACGCGAGTCTAGCGAAACATTTTATAAGCAAACTTCACGGTAGAACTATTACCGGTGTCGCGTCGCGCCTGTCTGCGGGAGCCTTAAAGCTGTGTCGTGTTCTGTCAAAAGTGGCGTACACGCGAGCAACACGACGATGTACCCGTACTTTAATAATATCATTACCTCTCAAATGTTTAACACGATGATGCACAGGGGGCCATTACCGCCACTCATTATTGCTTCGTATAAACCACTGCAATTTAGACGCGCAACAATTTTACTTGTATACGAATAGTTACGCCATTAGCTTGGTCGTGAGATTATCTCTAGGCGATAGGGCTGCTAAACTTCTTGGAACTAAGCCTATAAAAAATAAATTGCTGAACGCTCTGTAGATAAAACTTTCAAGTAATTTAATTGTTAGTAATTACAGTCTCAATTTTTTAAATATCGGCTTTTCCAATCTTCAATATTTAGATAGTTCATGCTTTTTTAAATTCTAGCGTCAAATACTTAATCCTGCTGTTATGACACCTTAGAACGAAATCGCTTTTTGGATCTTAGATTTAAATCAACTGTTTGATCTGAATAATATTAATTTTACGGATTACCTCGCAGTTCATTTAACTTTTTACAGGTTTTCAGACGGTTTTTTTTAGTTCCATTGCAACTGAACTCTAAAAAGTGCTCGAAAACCAAAAAATTAATAACCAAAAATATAGAAATAGAAATAAGTTCAAATCTGTCCTGTTGAATATGTGACTGAAAATCTTTAAGAAACTACATTGAGTTTTGCCAAAGTGAATCTCGGCGGTCGACTTTTGTGTTTACTTGTGATATGTGAGCTGGGGTAACCCTACTTGAACGATATTAACGTTACACATCGTGATTCATGTCGGATTAACTCAAGTTCTATTATTTCACGTCGTCATGTGGCAACACTGGGGAAGCTTCTGGTGTCACTATTAAATTTATAAGAACTACTCCATTTTGTCGCATAGATTTATGATGATTAATTCTGTGAATGAACATCGAGCTCGTTGCCAAGAAATCATGTTCTCATTTTGTACCTAATCTTTCGTAAGATTATAAAATTGGCATTTTGTAGCAATAAGCAATAACGAATTTTACGTTCAACTAATAATAAAATAGCAATGTAGAAGTTTTACTAGAGTGCTTGGTGTAATAATATGAATGTTATTTTCCATTACTTTTCGAGACTTACTGTACTTTATGCGACGTTTATATTCCCTTTGTTTTTTTTATTTTATGGTTGCAAGAATGTCGCCCTTGTCTTTTGTAAATGGCCTTATAACACGAGAACCGAATGCTTATTTATTATTTCGTAAATTGTGTACCAATTATGTGCAGTTAGTAGCAGGCATAGATAATAAAGTAATTACTCATAAAGCTACATTAGCGCCATTGATATTATTCCAGTGGCGAATTTACATCTTTGATCTATATAAGCTAAAAGGTAATTATGATCAAGCGGTGCGTTATTATTCATGAATGTAGATTAAATTCAAACTACAAATTACTTATTTGCATGTTAGATTAATGTTACCAGTAACAAGGTCTGTAGTCACCTATTACTTTAATTAATAACCGGGTAGTAAGAATAACAGCGCTTGTCAAATCAGGTTTAGGGTCAAATTCCTCCTTGTCATGACGAGTTTTCATTTTGTGATTTGTTTTCAGTAAAATTGTGATAAAATAAAGTTGCGCAGAATAAAGCTTTGTAAATCTTTTCTAAATAGAAACATTGCAAAAGTTTCCTAAGTCAACATAAAACGTTAAATGGTTGTGAACTTGACGTTTCGACAGTGACACGCGTATTATATTGCCTCTGAAAATCTTCAGGTTACAACGACTTTCATTGTTGGAAACAAAGAGACCTTTTTTGTTCATTAATTTTCCTCAAATCGAACCTTGGTTATGTGAATATTTTTCCATGCTAAACGTAATACGGATATAGCTTATCAATTTTGACTGCTAACATTTTTGATTTCAACACAAATAAACTAATGTCGGGTATATTGCAACGTATTTCCGCCCAACAAGCAATTTTTCTCCGGGTGAAGTGCACCTCTGGTCCGGGTTCGATGCTCGGGCAGCGCGCCAAGTAGCGCGGCGGGTCGGTAAATCACCCGCGCGTACCAGGCTCGCAGCGCGTCGAGGAGCTCCCAATCAGCCGCCCTATTGACAAACATACGGCTGGAGTATAATGGAATCCGTCGCGATTTATCTACCACTGAGCAATTCATCTCTTTCCTTTGAAAACATTCTCATAATTTAAGTTGACGTCTATAATTATAATAAAATAGGTTTATTTATGGGTTCGAATCAGTTACAGAGTGATTATTGTTTGAAATTCTTGCCATTCAACACTTTTTCATTTGAGTTGTTTATCGTTTTAGACAATTTTTGTTTAGTCTTGCCGTTTGTGCAGTCTATAATTGATCTGCCCACCTTTACAAACTGAGCAATAAGACAGAAACATGAGAATACAAATGAGATAGTGCTGGATTGGTGCCATAATATAAAGTTATGCTTTTTAATGGTTTTCCATATGTAAGGCAAACACTTAGAAAGCTAGTCTATCTATGTGGTGTGATTCCAACAAATAATGACAAACGAAAGCATTTTTCGAAGCCTGTGACGCGACAGCTGCTTTCTTCGAATCTACACTTGTCTGTGTTTGATTTAGGGGTCATATTCCACTTACATAGGTACACTTCTACTACACTATGAAATCCTGGTACTTCAGTAGAATGAGTAATCTTTCCTTCGTTATTTTATATACCAAACTGTCAATTAATGTATAAACGGCAGCTAAGTGCCTAATTAAACAATAAACAGTTGTATGACATAAGCAGAATTACTTTATTTTATTGTAGTAGTTTCATCTTCTGTTTCTGTTACTTCTTGATACAGGCTATTTCATAGCCTAGCAAGGAGAACAGCGTGTCACCCACTTGATTGTCAGAGATTATTCTGATTAATATGTTTTCATATAAATAAAGATTATATTATTATTTATATTATCTTCATGATAGTTTCATGTTTAACACTTTACTTGCTTAACTTCTTTTCATACTCATTCAACAGAAAGGTCAATAACTTTTTTTTTTGTTAAAAACCTAAGTATGTACTTAAATAAAAATTGAGTTAATTAAATATAGATTCCCAACTCATCCCAACAACTGGTAATTGATTTTAATAATAAAGTTTTGGAAAATACCTGTAGTGGAAAGGTGACACTGTTTATTGAACTACAGCTGTTCAATATCCAACATTTAGTAATAATAACCCATTTGTTCGGAGCCACATAGGCTTAGTTATTGCAAATAGAATAGAATAGAATAGATACCTACTCTTTATTATGTACACCATTAAAAAAAAAATAGCGAATAGTTTGTTTGTATCCCATTAATTATTCTACACTAATCTAAATGCCCAAAACACAAAACTTTTCTTGAAATCATAATCGATCGAAATTAGTTTATTCGTTTCGTCAATTAAATTGATCTATTTAATTGCAATTATTGCAAGAATATAATCACAGATATCAGCGTTTTGTTATGCATAATTAGAATAGCATTCCGTTTTGATTTATTACACTGCTACCCAAGATAATAAAAGGTCTATTTCAATTTTTATATTAACCATTAAAGAATAGCGCTCTGACAGGTTTTTATCAGACTAGATCTATTAAAATCATGTATTAAAAAGCTTTATTTGAAATGTTATAATAACTTTGAAATATATTTCAAGGCACAGTTGATCGGCTTATTGGTCGATTCGCACGAATTTACTCAGCCGAAACGGGCGAAACGTCACTTGTAAATAATATTATTGTTTCTATAGAAGCAAATATAGTTCCTAGTGTACTTTTTCTCAACTTTATTGCATACATTTTAAAATGTGCCAATTGCATATTACGTATTTCTGGGGTTGTCGATTCGCCCACAATTAAATAAACAGCTTGCGAATCGCGTAGAATAAACAATATTATTTAAAAGGGACGATTCGCCCGTTTCGGGTGAATTGACCAATAAGTCAGTTTATCGCGACCTTTTCCAATGATATTTAGAATTTATGATCAAAATAAACAATATCACATTTAAATCGGATTATTAAAAAAAGATTATTGTTCGTGTTCATAATAACCACAAGCATGGGAAAGCGTAAGCGGATTATTTGTATTAAATTTGGATCGTCAAATTCTTTATTCAACCCCATCGCACAATATCGCTGTCGACGTTCGGAAGGTATGCGGGGTTTACATTTCCCCACGAATCGAGCTCTTTTCAACGCTTATGGACGAGGGGAAACTTGTCGAGGATCCCTCGGGAATGGAATCTCCCTGGAATCTTAAAAGTTAAATATAGCGCTATAAGTTTGTCTCATTTTAATTTAATCGTCATTGTTTGCGTAAAAAGTCCTGTTAAAAAAGAAGCAATCTACCTAGCCTTTTCCCATCTATGTTGGGGTCGGCTTCTAGTCTAACCGGATGCAGCTGAATACCAGTATTTAAAAAGTCCTGTTAAAAAGTCGGTTCTATTTTCAGGAACCTGAATTCTTAACTTTATCTAATGCAATGTCAAAATTCCCACTCCACTCTCACGTATTCCTGCAGTCTATAGCCTATAAAGTATCATTTAATGTGCAAGATAACACTCTGTATCCATAAAAGTACACCTTACCTACTTTTTTCAATTCCAAGAAAGACAAATATGTATTAAAAGTTCACGTCTGGAACCGCTAATTAAGTGCCAGTGTAATTGGTTCGGGTATTAAGTAAATTGCAAGCGTTACTTGCTACACAATTTTCTTCGCCGTAATGTGTTGTGGGCGATGCTTACCCTTTAAAAACGTGTTTTAAATGAGATAGTAATGATTAAACTGGTTATTTGTAAATTCAATGCTTTTTTAATGTTAAAAAGATGAGAAGTATTGGTACTCGGAATTGTGAAGATGATGATAAATAAGCCTTTTTTGCTAAATGGCCAGGTATTTCACATAGTTTATGTGTTAATGAAAACATAATACTGAGTAACAACTGCGAATTCTGTGAAGCACGATGGAAGTTTCGAGTACCCGACTTCTTTCAGAGATATGGGAAATAATGATGTCGTCTAAGTATAACTTGTATTTGTTGTGTATATGGAATTTGTTCGGGAAACCCACAGTAAATCTCAAGATCTTAAATCAGAGTTCGCCCCATTACTCCCCACGGACGTCGTAACTCGTAAGAGGTGAATGAGGGTCTCGTAACTAATATTCTTGCTAACCTCACCCAACTAATCTAAACTTGCTTGAAGCCACTAGGTTAGTCCACCATAAATAATAGTTGTATAATATTGAGACTTGAATTGACAACGACTCCTCAATTGGCATTCAATGCCGTGACTCGTGAGTCATTTGGCTTTTGCCGTTTAGACAAAAGAACTTGTACCTATTTTTGTTATACATTGCAAAAGAAGGATTTATACGACACCACGTCATGCACATGAGCTGTGAGATTGTGATATTCTTAGGTTTTTATTATCTTAAAATTTTAAGTAAATGCCTCTTTTAACATAACTGACGTGTATTTTGAAAGAAAATGCCAGGATATTTTCTAAGCATGTTTTTCATGAACAGCAAGGTACTTTTCGAGTAAATGCTGAAGCGTTTGTACCAGGCTCGCATAAGCACGCGCGTCATAAAAAAGTTACGAGGAGTTATCAAAAGGGCGCAGTAAAGCCGGCATCGTCGCCATCGCTATAAACTGTCCGGTCTATGTAGGGTTGCCTGCCATATACAAAGTTTTCCACACTACTTAGAAGTTTCGAAAAGTGCTTGGGGACATAGCGATACCGTTGAGAAAAAATGTTAGGAAGGAAATCTTGTGTGCTATTTGTACTTACTTCTTATTTGAAGCGTTCATGCAACTAGAGGTAATGGTATTATAATAGAAAAGTGAAGTAATATAACAGTTTCTTGCAATGATGTATTGGTTCAAAATGTAAACGCAAGGTACACGTTCCTAACATTTGAAATTTGTTGTAATTAAGACTTAATAAAAAATCGTCAACCCTGGAATAATAACATCCCTGTTGCACTGTTCTGTTTTCCTATTAAATTAGAAACTGCTCCATTCAGACATAAAGCGAGCCATGTTTAAAGCTATTTAAATTATTTGCCTCACATTAATGTAAACAGTTAATCAAAGATGTTGTTTATGAGGACATCATAATTTATTGCAATTATCAAAGTGCGCTTTACTGAATAGTAGCGATCAGTAAGTGAACTGTTAAATTGAAGATTTATCGATTAAATTAAATGTGAACGGAATACGCGATGCATGTCTAAAATATTTGTATTTAACTAAATAAGACATTTAGATAATGTCGGCGCCTTGTTATTCATAATAACATAAATTCAACGTAGTTATGGTCTATGTAGATTCGTGTATTTGTCATGGAGAACCATAAAATATTGGGTTCGGGTGTGCGGAAGGGTGTGTGATAAAATAAAACAGTCCCAGTTCTATAGATAACACGATAATGGATTTCTAAATGGCCCGCTGGCACGAAACGTACATTTCGTTTGGCTTTTAAAATTCTCGTCATAAACTAGTCGGTTTAAACAGCAGGGCTTTGCGTAAATTTGAAATGTTTTAGTCATAAGCGTGGTGCAAACGCTAATCCCGTGGCAGTTTGCATCTTCTATTAATCTAATGCTCACAGTTGTAAATTGCAATGAATACGCATAGCTGTGGCACTAAGTACGCACCTAGTCCGGGTTTATGTTACGCTTTGTGAGAGTAACCGGGCTTATCTACGCTGTTTTATGACTATTTTACGATTATTGCCCCTTTGAATTGGTTATAACTTCGTACGATATGAAATTTCTATAAAGGAATAATTTTAAATGGACATGTTCATTTAAGTGGTTTTTACGGCGCTGTATTAATTTTTATAGCTCCAGGCCCGGTGAGCTCGCCATGCTGTTATTTAAATTCCATCTTCTATCGCAGCCTCCTATGCGAGGCTATATACGTCGATAGAATTTAATTAGTTATTAATTTGATACTTTGATCAGTCGTGAGTCTGTCGCGAATTATAGGTCAATAATTTTAGACTTCCCAGTATCATAAAACGTTGCTTGTAATGTCGGTTGTTTCTGTGTTATTGCACTTGTTGTCGAAGAGTGGATGAGATGATGTAATTGTTGCAGGGCTACAATGGTGTGTGCGTGTGCGGGGCAGCGGGGGGCGGGCGCGGGCAGCCGGCGCGCATGGCGGCGCCAATGAGGGAGGGCGCGCCGGCCGGCGGAGCTCGCCCCGCGCCCCACGCGCACCCCGCCAACTTCGAGTACGATGACAACGAGTGGGACATCGGCATCGGCGACCTCATCATAGACCTCGATGCCGACATAGAGAAGACAGACGAGGCGGGCGGCATGGCGGCGCGCGCCGAACCCGACGCACAGCGCACCGCGCTCAAGATGAAGATCAAGCGCACTAAGCCTGGCACCAAGAGCTCTGAAGCCAAGCACGAGATCGTTAAGTCGAACGAGATGAACGGCGAACCTAAGGCGTCAGTGACCGCGCAAGCCGCGCCGCCCGCCGCCGCCAAGCGCGGCTCTGGCGGGCACCGGAGAGACAAGGCGCGTGACAAGCACCACCACCCACACGCGCCTCACGACGTCAACGGCGTGGCCCGCGTGCCGCCGCCGCCCAACGCGCCCGGCCCGCCCGCGCCGCCGCCGCCGCACCCGCCCGCGCCGCTTGCGCCCGTGCCGCACGCGCCGCACGCACCGCACGCACCGCACGCCGCGCCCGTCAGCAAGCCGGAACCGCGGCCGGCGCCCGCGCCGCGACTAGTAGAAAATAAGCCCCCCGCGCCTGCGCCCCCTGCGCCTACGGCCCCAGCGCCTGCGCCCCCGCCGGCGCCGGCGCCCGTGCAGCACCCGCCGCACGCGCACCATACCTCGCATGCGACGCATGCACCCTCCACACCTTCAAAACCTGAACCTGATGACTCACGGCAAGAAACGCACAGTTCGCAGCCACCAGCCAAGAAACAAAAAACAGAATCTAATAAGGTACTTATTAAATTTATAACTGACTTGAGGTAGATTGATAAGCCTGAGCCATGACGTAGATAGTTTAATCCGTGGACCGTCAGACGTTACTGTAATCTGGTACGACTGGAATCAGCTGATCACTTGAGCTCTTTATCTGAGAATTCATTGTTTCTTCTGAAATGCCTCAAATTCACAGTCGCGGTTCCGCAAAAGATGTTTCACTGATCGCAGTGAAACATCTTTTGCGAGTCCTCTCCACCAGACTTAATAAATCTATCAACTTCTTTGTGTTTCTAGCTCAAACCTAACCTACCCTTGTCTACCCAACTGCTTTGTTATATTTGTCGGGACATTGGTCCAGGACCCACGCCAAGGCCCAGTTTCAATCAAAGCAGAAAGGAGACGAGATGACGTGTCACAAACAACGAATAGGTTATTTTATTACGTTGCAGCTAAGCGCGTAACACAAACAAACCCATCCATTGCTTGTTCGGGACATCTCTCCTCGCCGCGAGCGTAAGCATTTATTGCGGCTTTAAGGATTCGTCTGCTCCAGCGGCCATCACTTCTTCCACTGATATTGTCAGTTCCCCTTTAGGTCGTTGATGCTGCAAGCCATGTTCACCATGTTGGTTTGGCAACTAGTGTTTATCTTCGAATAATTTAAAATTTCTTCTTATTGTTGAAACAGAAAGTTACAAAACGAGCATTAGCATAGCTTGCCGAGCAATTAAGAATATCGTGAAGGTCAGAGGCACTGGTCCACTTGATACCGATGACTTAATGTCAAGAAATTAACAACTTAAGCAAAGCCTAGAAAGAATTCGTAGACATTTAGTACTTTATGACTTTCGAACTCCACCATAACAAACTTTCTATCTCCTACCCAATGAATTTAAGCGTTAACGCGATGATAAGAACATCATAGTAATAGACAAATGAAGTCACTCTGTGTAATCTATCGAAAACCCAATCGTCGCTGATAACGATAATCGCGCGCTAATCGTCCGATTGCACTTATCGCGTGTGTATCCGATTGTTTCGGAACAGTGTATTTAATTGTCCGGGCTTAGGGCTGTTTGCGAGCTTGATTGAGTGCAAACGGTCGTGGGGTGTAATCCGGGCCTGTCGCCTGCCGCATCGGTTCATTAAATCACCCCAGCGGGCCGCTCCTCTCCCCCCGCGCACCGCACCTCTCCCCTGCGACGTCACAATACCCGCTGCACTCCACAAATTAATGCGATTGTGGCCTCCGTGGCAAATAAGGCTGTGTATCTTCGATGCAGAATTGCTGAAGCCAAATTATACAGTACAAAGCTACCAACGCTCGAATTCACAAACGAGCATTGTTCCATAATTTGATCTCCATTCAAGATTTGTTACTTAAATAGAAATTGTTAACATTCAATCTGATTAAAGATTCCCCTCGGCATTTCCATTTTCTTCATCGAAATGAATAATTGAGAATACGTGACTAGAAAGTGATCACATACAAATGCGAAGCTGGTCTCCGGCTGTATATTGAGAATTTAATGATGTTGCAAGTTGTCATGCGCGGTACACATAGAGAACAGTATAAGTAATGGGGATCGGCTCGTTAACTCTTGGTAATCACCGGCCGCTTTCCCTGCCTCCTATAAAATAGTTAAGTTACTCCGTTAATAAAATACCTCCAGTGAAGAATCCTCGTCGGCTTGTGCACCTGCATGCAATGAACATCTTTCACAATGCTTAAGCGAATGCACGACGCGCATCATTAATCATGGCGACGTGACTCCGAGCTATTGCCAAAGGTTTATGCAAACCGCGTCTCGTATGAACTCATCACGCTCAACCAAATCAAATTATAGTTAGTTTGTTACATTAAAGTTTTATCAACGACAGCTGCTTGAGCAATACCGCGTCCGCAATATTTTATGGCACAAGCAAGATTACTGCGCAGCATAAATGTATAGGGTGAATCTAAGATGAAGGGATCGCTCCCTTTTGCTTTTCTTGTTATTATTCGCTCGAGGGTTGCGAACACATCGCCGTCTCCCAAATTCCATTCATTAATCACTGTCGGGGGCTCTAAAAATTTCTAAAGTGCCTGTGGAATCAATTTAACGTTCGCCCCCCAAGCCCCCAACTTGGAAAGTTTCTGAGCGTGATAATTAAAGACGAGATATCAATTTTGAAGTCTTTACTCTTAGTTTAACAATGTTCAAAGATTTAATCCACTCTGTCTTATTAAAATGCGATAGCGTAAAATATAAACGTAACAAAAATTTCAAGAGACGGATTGAATATCTTTTGAAGTCTTCAAACAAGGATTCCAATTTGTTTTGAAATAGCTACGAAATGTTTTTTATATTACAATGAATCACCATGGCACTCAACAATCTAATAATGTTGTACAATAAAAAATTGACACTTAATTGCTCTTGGCATTCTCAATTTCTTTCACACGATAATATTATTAATTCCGTGATGTGAAAGCCGGGTGCATTCAGTCGATCCTCTTTATTTGGTTACAGTATCTGTGTGCCCCTGACCATTGTCTGCTCTCGCGGCACTTAAACTGTCGTATAATGCACTATTATTATGACCAAAGCTTCGAATGAGGGGTGATACCCTCGTCAATGATTTTCAATTCGTTCGTTCAAACGCGCTCGCTGCAGTTATGTCCCTTTTAATCTGACAAAATGCATTTTCCAAGCTTTCTCCCCAGTGATGTTATGTTGATTGTTAACGTTTAATGAGGTGGAAGATAAGCATAACATAGAAAATAATATATAAAATCCATTAATTAAAAACATGTTTCATCATAGTTTCAAGTTTTGGATTATAATCTTCGTTCAACAATGTTGGTGGTATTGTTGATCGAAGATTAGCTAATAAGTAATACGGACTGGAGATTATACATTATAATAGATTTTGACTTAAAAGATTACGACTCAATTTTATTTAGGTGTACTAAATTGAATAATTACGGTCTCATAAGAATAAATATGAGACAAAGGCGAGTAATATATAATATTATTAACGCTATATAGCTTAGACGCAAAGAACTACTACTATATCCAAATGAATAAATATCTCAGTTTCATTTTTATTCGATATATCAGATGATAAATATCAATTTTCAAAAGCCATGATTACGCACAATAAAAAAGAGATCAGAAGATATTTATAGCCGTGGTAGATATGATAAATTAATATAATTTCTATCAAAGTGACCAGGGGAGCATGATATTTAACAAGTATATGTCGTCACAAATGAGGTTAATAGCATCGCAGCGCTCGATTATACCGATCGCTCTGAATAAATTTACATGTTGATTGCCGGCTGATCAGTGTTCTCACTAAACTAACTGCTAACTGGCTGCCAAGCTCACCGCTTACATTAAATAAATATGTTGGAGCTTGTGCCGCAAGTCACGCCAATTGTTAAATCAATTTCTGTGTTGTGCCACTGATTGCCCAGGTTTATATTCTTGTACTTCTACCGCTACTATCAACCGGTACGGGTATATCAGCGGTCATCTATGTTATTTACCCAGACATTCATCGAGGTATAATGTCCGACTGCCATGTAATTAATTTGCCGGGTTTGTAAATATACAAAAGAGCAGCGACTCACGATACTGCATAATGTATTGAGTGGAATCTGCAAAATTGAACCATCTCTGACGTGAGTGATAAATTCCAATGAATTTTGCGCTTCAACAACTTTATTGATACGTCGAACGTACGTATCGCGTTACCTGCCCCGGGCGTATCATCATTCATTTAAAAAAGCGTTATTGCTTCAGCCAAACTCCATGACTTCATGCCGTGAATTAAAATTTTAATAACCTATACACGGAGTAATTGATTGATGCGATAAAATAAATGGGCTATCGAGCTCCGCCATAACTCCCTCGTAGGACCGCGGAACGAATCGCAATAATTACTATAAATGCACCACCATCATTATTTCACTCGTTCACAGCGATCGTGTCGGCAGGATACGCAATGGCCTAGCTATCTTATAAACGTTTATAATATCTGCTTCATATTAGACTCTCTAGTAAATCGTTTTGATCTCATTTACGAGGCCTACAGCCGTCATAAGTTGAAATGTGTTGTTATTATTATTATAAATTAATTCCCGACATGAATGTGAACTAGACAAGTAATTGTTTTTTTTTTTCTGTATTGAAAGTTCATTAAGCTATTGATCAAGACAGCAGCGGGTGCGAGGAGGTGGTTGCCAGCTGCCGGCGGCTACTGTGTAATTATTATTGGCGTAATTAGGATGTGAGGCCGGGCAAGGCCCGCGGCGCCGACAGCGCTCCACTCTAACAAATGCCATTATTATTTCCGCTTCGCATTATACTCGGCTGCGGTTTGTTACGTCCTCGTTTATTATGTCATGAACAATTGAAACTATAATAAATATTCGCTTCTGCAAAGCAAATTGATTCAACATTAATTGCAGTGATCTGTAAGTTATCATATCACGATTCACGCTCGGCTCGCTTCCACTCCGTTCTCGGCGCGCACAGTTTATGTTTACAGTTACTTATTTAACGGTTTTGCAATTTGGCTGAGTAACTGAATATTATTCCACTCGAAATGTTTGCTGGCCAATTGACAGCTGCCATATTGAGTTTTATCGAACGTCGGGGTATTATTACTTCAATTAACACAAAATTCAATCTGTCATCACTAGAATAACGCATTGGGTTGCGTTCGCTCGTTATAAATTCCCCCCGTCTTAGTTGTCATAAACCCATTTAAGTTAGTTTCTACGGTATTCTGGTTGTAGGAGCGCGTTGGGTCGACTGTGGAGTCGTTTCATATTTAGTCGACCGGATCCGGGATCGAGTCGACGGTTTTGTCGGTCACGGCAGTAATCCGCAGCTGGCGTTTACCTGCGCGTCTCTTTGTTCAGTAGAGTTTCACTGCGACAGACACGACCAACAGATTTGTCGCATCACACATCGTTTTTAATGGTGTATAGGTAACGAACGACATAGAATGTCTTGAATTTATCTTTGAAACTAGCACAAGCTAAGCACTGCAAATGGAGTAGCTAATTATGGCTATGACTGATTTGAGTGACTACAAATGTTACCACCTACATATACTAAAACGCGTTCAGCAGATCTATACGTCGATTCCTCTAAAATTATTTCACAGTTGACGCTGTACAGTTCTGCGGCTGTGCGTCAGAATGAAACAATGATTAAAACCATTTGATAGAACCCAATAAAACTACACGATTTCGGAGTTGTATGAACAAATCTAAATCGGATCGCTCGACTAGTTCGTCGACTAATAAAACCTTCACAAACAAAATATAGGGGAGCTTGGGATCAAAAGCCGATTTTTTGTTACTTTTTTTTATAAGCCGCTATTTTGCCCTCTTTTGTGCCCGTGTTGTTTACTAATGGTTTCTGTTGGGTTCGACTTAAGATAATAACTCTGGTTTTTTCTCGCCATGTGTCGTGGTGAGCGAGTTTTAGCCGCCGGAAATGCGAGAATGCTGTTGGGTAGGATTAAAATACAAATTTGTTGATTTTTCGGATTAATCTGCAAACGGACGAGTGCCCCATGCATGCTCGTCGCGTTTTTGTTTTATTTTTATTCGGAGCGGGCCGATTACAGGCACTTCGATTCACTTTCATTTCGATGTCAACGTTTGTTTTTTAAACCGATTCTACTTTATTAAACCGCGCGAGGCGCCCCTTTTTCCCCTTCATTTTTCATTTAGCCGCCGCAATATCCGTAATCGTTATCGGTGGTTAATCAATCACCGCTCTCGTTTAATTCCCCAATATCCTGCGGTATCCAACTAACAATTACATGTGAGGGTCGGGTATCACCGGCGGCTGGCGGACAACGCGGTGCCAATAACATAAATTGTCACGGGTGGTCGGAAGTGGCCCGCTCTCCCTCCGCGTCGGGGCGCGTTCCTCGCGCCTCCTCGCGTCTCTGGTCTCCTAGTCGAGAGCTCGAGATTGCTGTCGACTCGACAATCGATATTCAATCTCTTTTGACGTTTTATACGCTCCCTACTTTCTTACTTTGTGTCGGCGTTTAGCGCAGATGATTGGGATTGAAGCGAGCATTTCCCTTTTCTTTAATCGATGTCTGGCATTTCATTTCGCATTGTGCCTTCTTAAATGTGTCTCGTTAATTTTTGTTTGAAGACTGAAGAGACTATTGCCTATTGATGTTTTCATTCTATTACATTGTTCAAAGAGAAAATTGCTTCACTTGTCAGTAATTATTGAACAGACGTTGTCACGACATTTGTTTTATCGAGATTTTATTACTCGATAAAAGCAATTTATCATCGCTAACGTTTTTATTAAGCAGTAGTAGCTCATCTAAGTATTAGCATTTAAATCAATTAGTTATCCTTGAACTTTGGTTCTATCGCGCATTATTAAATTAATGAGCTGAACCATCCTTCACACATAATGATCACGACGATGTATTGGCTAATAAATTACTGTTAAACACTAATATAGAAAATTCAACAATCTACGTAGTGTGTGACTGAGTGAGCTAAAAGCTTTTAATACCGTTTACGATTTCACAGAGCTCGTAATTACGACATAGTTGAACTAATTAGTGAATTCCGAGCGCGGAGCAGCCATCGGTCGGAGGTAATTACAAATCCAACCCGCGTCGCTTATCCTACCAAGTTATAATTGAAAGCTCGGTGGCCCAGAAGCCGGGAGCCTCGTGTATCGCGTTATTAGGTGCGCATACGTAATTTGTTTGTTAAAGACGGCACGCAGTTATACCCGCTGTGAATAATTTAAATTCATCCCCTCGATGGGACGCGGGGTGGCGGCCTCCGTATCGATTCTGTGCTTTGTTCCGCTGTGTGTGTGTTTGCGATGTGCACTCCATACTTTCGGCGGTGCTCTGTTCCCCTAGTATTAGCGAGCACGGATTCTCGGCTCGTTCGGTCGGTTTGCCGCAAAGCCGGGCTATCAGTTGACACGGAGGCTAGGGTTACCGAAAGTAATCTGCCCGTCAGATGCGCAGTTTTGTAGCCACTGGGGAAACTTTAAATATACTCTGATCCGGTCCACCAGACCTTTTCATCACGTAAATGCAATAAAAATTAAAACTTTTTATGCTTCATATGTCGTAAATTATTCATGAGCACCTCTCTTCTCTTACTTGTGATGTTAATTTCATTCTGATTTTAATAATTGTATTCAAAACATGTAACATTATCTAATGAAAAAGGTTTGAACCTTTTATTGTAGTTATCTATTAATAGGCAACCCTAGAATGAAGGGATTTATTTGATGCCTTGCCTACGTATATCGTGCTAGTTGTGGTCTAGGAGCGTGGGTAAATATTTGAGTGTATCAATTTACATTGTAGAAAACATTTCAATTGAAATGTTGTTGATTTATACTTCGGGCGTCGTGTTTACATAATTATCGTAAACAAAACGACACGCTGACAGCTAGAGTATTAAGGGAAAATATATTATTAAAGTACACATTCCACTTAATCTCCGTGGCTAATTTGGAATGTTTGTTTCCATAATATTTAGATGTGATGGTCGCCCACGCAACAGCGGACGTCTATTTCTAAACCGCTGAGTTTTCAGAAAGAGGTGCGACTTTAGTTTCTATTTCTATCGCAATAAGTATCATTTGGCTGTTAGGCGACGTATACTACAGTATTTTGTTGACAAGAAAACTGTACGCCAACATTGAAATATACGATCCATTTAGATTTTTCAGCGGTCGTTAGTAGGTACCGCGAGCACATCGATACGAGTGATTGTGAATCTAAAACTGTACGCCGCTTGACGTGCGTCCGTCCCACTTGCCGTCGCTAACAATAAATGACATTGATGTTACATTTAGAGGCTAATTGAGATATCACGATAATCTATCTAGTGACTCGTCCGTAGGTCGGACATTACTATAGAAATCGGAAAATCTAGCACAATACTATCATTATCTGGGACACTCGTAGTTGCCTTATTAAGACATCGGCAGAACATGTCGGAGGCACTTAAAAATCTGTTTTAAACTTAAGTACAATACTTGCACGACTTAAGTAGGTACATAACTACAGAGTTGCAATGTTAATAATAAGATGCACAAAGCTAAAGTTTTCAGATAATATTGTGCTAATGAGAAAACAATATCTGCTGCCAACATCATTCTCTTCAATTATCGTTTCGAATGACACGGAACTGTTGTAGATTTTTGTTGAAATACATACATCGCTGTACCGTAGTGTAAGTGTGTAACAGTGCCGTTCATATTACGTCCGTGGATGAAAATAAACCGACATTTTATTTTTATCAAGCTTGCAACGCGAACTGTGACGGGCTATCTGATAATACATGAAATATAACAGCTCTGCGATGGAGCAAATTAAGGTAATTACGTATTTTATTTGCCGCGCGAGCTGTCGTTGTTTTTAGAAAATAATAAATAATTCATTATTTTGTTAATTTTTTGTCGACTCTTGGACTAAATCTAGTGTAAATGTTTTTGTATCCGTTGCCGAGTTAATTTCGGGAGGTCCTATTATGTTTGTTAAAAATTTAATATATACCTTGTATATTTTAATATAAAGATTGTCTAACAATGGGGCTTTTGTAAAAAGCTTGTACACACGGCTACAAGGCTACGGGTTGTATAGGAATGCGAGATCATCATAAACTGGAAATGTTAAAGCTCGATATGTAACCGTATGTACCTAAAGTTCTAAAGTACGGTAAATCGGATGGGGTGAAGACATGTGGGATTCTGGAGGGTGATATTATTACAATATTGAAGTAGGTAATTTAACTGTCTGTGACTACATCATTTTATTTTGTTTAGTTCAATGTAAATTGAAACGAGACTTCGTGAAGGGTAATAGTTATTTGTTATACAAGAGTGCAAAGTTGCTTTTTAACCGCGTGTTCAATTTTGATGACCGAGCAAGCGAAGGATTCTAA
This sequence comes from Eupsilia transversa, assembly GCA_914767815.1. Classification (NCBI taxonomy): domain Eukaryota; kingdom Metazoa; phylum Arthropoda; class Insecta; order Lepidoptera; family Noctuidae; genus Eupsilia; species Eupsilia transversa. Next base: position 4,306,888 of record OU611889.1, read on the forward strand.
AATTTAATCACGAGCGTAGCGAGTGATTCAAAATTACAATCCTGAGCGTTAGCGAGGGAATCAAAAGAGCACGAGGTGAAAAATCTTTGCACTCGAGTGCAACACGTAACTTTTCATTCCACCTCAGCGAGGAAATGACTAAATGCAAAAAAAAAAACGTTTACAATCACAAGATAGGTACACTTTTATTTCAGTTTAGGTATTAATTACTACATTATGACAGGTAAGTAATATAGAATAATCTTTAAATTATAACAAAATATTACTAAGGTATAATTAAGAAAATTTTAAAGTAACGTTGCTACAGTTATTTAAATTGAGTGTAATATTTTTGTTTGGTACTGTAATATTGGTGTTAGTCACTTGTGTACTGTTTTTCGGTAAACTATCTGTCATACTTAATAGTTGTACCGATTCATCGGATTCCCTTGGCGTGAATGTTGGAGAGAGAGGGAGATGGTTAGGTGTTTCATAACGGCTTATTTTTGATGTAGAAGGGCCAGTCCAAGGATCCGATTGAGGCTCTTTCAGTGTAATGGCTCCTACGATGCCTTCACATATTTTAGACTTATTTTGGATGGAATCCTCTATGTATCCCTCTACAACTGCATTGGACTTCCAGCCTCCGTGGCGCTTAAGGGACAGGAGATCAGCTCCGGAATCAGCCAAAAGTGTGGCTGAAGTTCGTCGGAAACAATGACCCGTGTACAACAGGGGTTCTGGAAGTTCAAGAAATGTTGCTATTTCTCGTGGGATACTGCCAATTTTATTAGTACCCATAGGCTGTCTAACACACTTTCCATTGCGATACTGTAGAAAAAATCGATTGATTGGAGTGTTAGGCGGGCGTAAGGCTTGATATTTCTCAACAATCGTTACGTATTCCTTGCGAATGACGAAGTTGCGGTCTCTTTTTGTCTTTGTATTAGGTAAATTAATTAATAGTAAGTCATCTGAATGTTTCTCAATGTTTTTGACATTAAGTTGTGTTAGTTCATTAGTTCGACATGCTCCGTTTATTCCAATAATAAGAACAACCTGTAACGTAAAGAGTATTGTAGTAGATAAATGAATAAAATTGATATGAACGCATAATTATGCCTATCAACATCTACTAAGTATACTATTTAATTGAGATTAATATACTTAAGTAGATACTGAATGTGCAACTGACTTACTTTTGCCGCCAAATATACGGAATCGGGTGCTTCGTTAAGAAACTTTTCAATATCAGATACTGTGAAAACCTTCGATTTTTTTGGTTGATGACCAGATGAGGCTCTTTTTAAAAATGCCACTAATTTAGGATAGGTATCGATATGTTTGTCTTTTTTCATCTTTATTGTTGCTTTTAGCATCGAATACGTACTCCATAGAGTGCTTGCTTTCTTGTTCTCGGATAATTCTATAAAATATGCCAGCAAAACGTTTTCTGAGAAAGTTTTGGCTCCTTTTGCTAGTCGCCACGTGTTGAACATATCGTACTGTTTTAAATACTTCTCGCGTGATTGTTGAGGGAGAAAGCTCATTTGCGCATTATTAACAGTTTCAGTTAATTCTGTTGGCGTCAAGCAAACTTCCTCGTCGCTAGAATCACTCATTTTAGTTTTTTCACTTGTTTTCAAGTTTCTTGTTTTTAATATAAGGTTTAACAATGACGTGAAAAAATGCCGCGTAAAGAACCGCGTACAAAGCAAATTGAAAAAAGAACACCAAGAAGGTTCCGAGTCTGAGTTTTTAACAAATTAAAAAAAAGTTGTATGATATATTCGGCACCATAGAGGTAGCAGTAAATAGGTTTAATGTTTTTTTTAATTCACAAACTTAGTGCACACGATGTTCTAAATTCAATTTACTTTATCCTCTAGAGAATAAAAACGGCTTTTCCACTCAGATGTTGAAGATTAAAAATACTCTTTCCGAGATGGTGGGATGAAAATGTCATTATGTTTCTTTTGCTATTCAAACATTTCAGGAGCCGTATGTCTCTTAAATTTTGTAAGATTGAGAGACTGAGCAATCTCATCAAATAAATGAAAATAATGAGTCTGATTTTAAGAATTATTAATTTGCTTCTTTTGTGCGCGATACTTACCTATTCTACTAATTAAAGCTTTTCTAGTTTGTTAGTTTGTCCTTTAATGATTGTATTTATTTTATTAGCAGTAGGTAATGATGAAATCTGCCAATACTTGGTAATTGGCATTAGTGATTGCAGTACGTAGTCGTAATCTCTAATCACAATGAAATTGCTAGCTAAAACCATTTTGCATGGTAGGTAATATTATAATGAGATCTGTTTTTGTTTATTAAAGTACATTTTGTAAAGATGATGTAGTATTAAAAAAAAATCTCACTGAAGCCAATACACTGCTGGTTAGACCACCAAGCAATGGAAGACAATAAAAGAAATATCCTGTTTCTTTACAGCAGTCACTGCAAAAGAGCGTCATACAGCGTAATAGGTACCAGGGTTACAGCGAGGCGAGATGTTAGTCAAATGGCGCGCAATATGCGGCTTGGCTGAGAATAATTTCCTCAGCCATCACGGCTCGCGGCGAAGCGACAACTGAATAAAGTTTTGTACCGTGATAATTGCCACCAGGGGCTTAGCCGAATGGCACGTCTTTAATGAGACTGCTTCTTTAATGAAAATACCAAGTGAACAGGGTTGTCATTTCTCTATTTACGAGAATCTGGCTTTGTACCCGTTCAAATTGGAATAGCTCAAACTCAGACATCGTTAAGTTGAATAACTGTGCTTTAAGCCGTCCTTTGAGGATTATTTCCGTTCTTTATGACGTTAGGAAACACAGCAATTATATTTCTGTTAGAAAACCACAACACGAATTTAGATAAACAAACGCCGGTTAAATGGGTGCGCGAAGGTAGGTGCAGCTCGCATTTAAAGGCTCGTTCACACCGGCGCGACTTGTCGCGCGACGCGGCTTTAACAATACAATTTCTAATAAAACTTCACGGTTGAACAATTGCCGGTGTCGCGTCACGCGACAAGTCGCGCCGGTGTGAACTAGCCTTAAAACGTTGTAAAAGGATATTGCATGCTGCTATATTTTGCTAACGGATGCGTAAAAAATAGCTATTGTATTAAAATAACACTGCGCAAAAAAGGTTCAGCTTTGAGACTGGAATACTACAGTTAAAAGCCTAATGATATCTGAGGACTTAGTGTAAGTTTCCAAGTGAGTAAACCTAGATTTGACTGATAGATCATAAAGCTAAGAACATAAGGGTGAGAATAAAAATCTTAACGCAAACGTGATAGTTACGTTTATTCACTTGCAAACTTACACTAAGGCCTCGGTTCGGCTGCAGTAATGTTGTTTCAACTCTTCAAGCTTCAACAATGTAATGATATCCGAGCTGTTAGGTACTTGTTATGACAATATTTACAGTTCACGGTCCATTTATATCTCGGCAAGATAAATTTTTCAGCTTTAAAGAAAACAACACAAAGAAGTTCACATTTTTTTACGAAATACAAAAACATCGTTAAAATGCAATTCATGTTTTGTTTTTCTCCTTGCCACTGACTGACAATAAGAAGGTAAGTACTCGTACATTAATTAAGCATTTGTTATATAAAAGACAGGTTGTGTAGGTAGGCATATTTTATGTCTGCAAAAGCAACTCTGATATAAACAGTCAATCAATATATAAGCGTGCTAAATCAAGAAGTTAGCAAGAAAAGTTTGTTGATTAATTTATTACTGTTATGAGATAATAATACCACAGACAAACGTTAAACCTCGTTTAAACCATTTTATCTAAATCCATCGGATTTTCGGCTTGTACACAATACACAAGGTAATTAAAACGCCAGCCCTATCCCAGCTTATTATGCGTAATTCCGCAACAGCAGACGGCTCTCATGACTCGACACGGCGAACATAAACATATAGGAGTTAACTTTTTATAACACGTCCGTAATAATTATACAGATTGGCATATAGATAATTGAAATCGCGTGAATAATCGGCTAAGATGCGGCGAGACCGACTGCGACTGGTCGACACGTCACATCGCGTGCAACCGATCAACTAGGTACACAGAAAATAAATAAGTTATCGAAACATGACATGTGCTTCTCGGAACCGATCGGTTAGGAACTTTTCCATAAAAATGTCAACTCAATATAAATGGCACAGTCGTTAAGTCGAAAGGAAATAAACATTTCAGATATTGGGAAAGTATATTTTTAAACGAAATTTTATTCTACATTTTGGTTGAACAACAAGACTCGAATATTCGATCAAAATGTTTGTAATTGCATCGCCAATAACGCCCCATACACATACAGTGGTATCTACACGAAATTAAAATGACGATACCTCAGACCAAGTTTTTCTTGGTCTGAGGACGATACAAAAAAAACTATTTAATCGCCGAAAAAATCGAATCAAAAACAGATTAATACGAATGTTTATTGGAGTTTTTATCGAGTATACAAAAAGCCAATCGATAAAAAGACACATCAAATAACTTTATAGAGGTACCCAGGCAATAAGTAGGTTTATTCGCTTTTATTTTGAAACTTTTGATTTTAATAAGTCAAGCAAAAAAGACTTGTTCACTAATTAGTCGAAGAAAGAATTTAGTTTCGCTGTAATCAGAGATTTATCGCGAAACCAAGCAAAGCAGAGCATAGTTCTCGACACAAATCGATTCTACAAACCGGTTTATTCAATTTAAAGTTAGGTAGGTGTAGGTGCTTAAACGTCTAGTCGGGCTTTATCTACGCTCATCTTAATTATTATGTTACAATTTTATTATTTAGAACAATTCTCAGGATTTGTACTGCGGGGATTATAATAAAACTCTAAACTACAATAAAGTATTCACACAATTACATGTAAATTATAGTTAATGTTTGATTATAGCCTGATGTTATGCGAATTATGCGAAGATGAGTCATAATCGTACATTTAATCAACAGCTGCTTAAAATGTTACTAGAAGTGGTGTGGGACTTAAATTCGCTGATATGAGTTACCTTATCTTCTCATCGTGGCGTTTCTCATGATAAAAAATTGTACTAGGGCGCGATAAAATCAATAGTAAAATCGTTGATGAGAATCCAATCAGTGGCGGCGCCTATTTATATTCCATTATTTTACTGATTAAGTGTGTTTTTTGTTCTTCGAAAACAGATAGTATCTTTGCAAGCGTAATTACTTAAGTAAATGTATTTGATAGGTAGTCTTATCTTATCTAACCGTATACTATCCAAGTATCCATCTATTAATGTAATGTAACGACTGGCACAACTCCATAATTTAATGTAAACCTTAACTCTTCGTGGCTCGAGTATTTATGGCCGATTTATGAATAAATCATATAATTTTATGTGTTTCCAATGTTTCCCCTTATCGGGTACTCTTATCATAAACTGATACCTATCCAACTTATGGTGTGCATGGAGCATAAATCGATATACGACGTAATATTTTTATTAACAGTTACGCACAGTAATAATTATGAACAGTTTACTGGGCACCGCACGTTTATTTATTTCCTGTGAAGTCTCCTCGAACGCATACGACTCGTTTTGGTATAAAAAACCTGTTTGCTCCGTTAATTTATAAATTGAACACTTAATTATATCTAGTTGGTCATTTACGCCCGCGGCCGCGGCCGGTCGGATAAAAACTAATAGCAGGTAGTATTGATAATTATACATAATTTAGCTTAAATTACAGTAAGTATAAAGCGGTCACTGAATTCCGCTGTATCCCACGATATCAATGATCGAATATCAGCTTTCGTAACATCATGATAACCCGTCTAATGTCAGATTTAATATCATAATGCGTTTGTTGATTGATGAATATTAAGCAATAATATTAATGTATTGAGACATCAACAGGTTACGTAACTTAATTAGATGATAACAAATATTTGAGAATCGATTTTTTGCAATCAGTATTTATTTGTGTAGGGGGAGCGTTAATAAAATACTCATTAGTCAGCAAGCGAGCCGTCCCGGGGCATTTAAACAATGTAGGCGTCGGCGTCGAGTTCGCGATTGGCCATTATACCATAAATCAGCGTTGACGCGCCACAGTAATTGGCTCGGTGACCGCGGCCCCGCGGCCAGACGCTGCGTCCGACTAGATTGCCTCTCTGTTTGATGGACCCCTGGTACTGCACAATTTCGACACTAATGGCTATGCTCTACTGCTGCCCCAGTCTAAACGATTGATTGATTTTGGTTTGTCACTTCTTTTACAATAACAGAACAACCAGACTAGACTTGATGACTTTTTACGATTATGATTTTTTGCTTGTTTTTAGGTTTTTTATAAATATTTTGCTAACACACGTGATAAATTGTTCTCGTTTGCGCTTACAAATTGTATAAAATATACCTACGCATATTTCCATATTTCTATTCATATTTTTTATAAATTATGCTTATGTAACTGTTTTTAAACAAATTACTACAAGCTTTGAAAATAACAGAATTTCCATAACAATGGATGGAAATTATGCGAATGCGATATCGATAGTACGGAATATTTTAACCGACTGTTTAAATAAATGTTTGTCAATAGCTTGACGGCGACTAAAAAGGTGATAAATACTAAAGGTGTGTACCTACTAAGTAAAAGGTCAAAAAATTACTATGCTATGGCATCGTTACGTGAATATTCATCATCAGCATTTCAGCCGAAAGACGTCCAAAGAATTTAGCGGATTCTTGAATATTACATGATTAAGAGAAACGTTTAAGAATTTTATTTGAATGGATGTATGTATGTTTTAATAAATATTATGTATGTATGATTATTTATAGAAATAATAACACTTAATATCAACCTTGGCTAACAAGTTAACACGGTAAAGTAGTTGCATTTAATAGCAGACTCTATTAAATTAACTATGTACCACTACACTACGTACGAACTATCAAACTAACTATGTACCAACCATATACACGTTAAGATTAGACGCAACTTTGTCGCATTTTTTACCATAACCGAAATTATATATTTGAAATGACTAAACGTGGATTTCGATTGATAATTATGTTGTATAAATAATGTATTTTTCTGAAAGTCTATTCAGATAATAATAGGTCAGTTCAGTCAAGTACGAGTCAAACACTTGGACGGGTCGAGAGGTACTCGTGTGACTCGAATGCTTGTATGATTAACATGCTTTCGCACACAATGAAGTGACGTTGACATACGACCATAAATTACAAATGAAAAGACGCCAACTTTCTTCAACAATCCATAGACCAACTAAGTTTTACACAACGGCAAGCATAGTCATTTTAAAACATAAGATATTTTATTTCAAAAAAGATTTCGCCACAAATAAAATATGACGGACTGACTTTATGAGTTGTTAAATTGTTATTGCGAAAAATAAACCTATTACGTATCATGTATGTATGTATGATTGTTAATTAATTAATTAATTGTTTTCTTACGAGTCAGGACTGTGTTTTATAAATAACGTGTCTCCCGTTTATTTGCTTCGCAATTAATTTTATCGTCTGTAAATAACACTAATAAAGAATGCATTAGTGAAGATAAAATATTTATAATGAAGGTTGATGATAAGTGATTGTTTGTATATGTTACAGATACACGATATAATGAGTTTTTCAACACACTTGCTCGTAAAGTGGCTCTTATTGAACCGCTTTTAGATTCATAATGCAGTGTATTAAAAACGCGTGCTTTTTACTTTACCATAACGAACTAGTGCTGTAATGCCACAGATAACTATTTACTAGTCGGAGTACCTAGTACCTATACCAGTCCTATGACATGGCAGTGTGGAGTTAGTAAGTACTATCATGGCGGCATGGAATTTATATTGTAGAAATTGAATTTGGTGAAGCTTTTTATTTTTGTAAAACATAATACTATACGCAAACCACTATGTCACCCGAGCAGAGGATGTGCGCTTTTTTAATCTCATCAAAGAGACTTTCGTGCCTTTATATTATGCATAATATTTATTACATAAAATATGATGGACATATTTCATCATATATTATTTCATATTTTTCGATACTTACATATTAACCTTATAATGTTTTTAATAGGTACGTATTCAGAACAAAAATAAAACAAAAATACCTATTATTTTGTGTTTATTTAATAGGCTGTCTAGCAGTTTTTCCAGCGCATTTATTTAAACCTGCGCGCGAATCGCTGGCGCGGCGCGCGAAAATACAAACCAGCTCGTCATTTTCCAATACTTACTTGCTATCATTTTCGTTGTGATTAATTAACAAAAATGTCGACTTCACGGGCAATACGTAGGTTTGACTCCGCCGGAAATACCCATCGAGGCACGAAACGCGAGTGATAGCCTGTTGCCACCAAAATCTAAGGAGAAATACGTAGCGGCCTACGAAACTTTTATACAGTGGAAAAACAACAAAAATGCCAAGTCATATTCGGAAAACGTTTTTTTGGCATAGGTACTTCAATGAACTTGCAAATAAATACAAGCTCAGCTCGCTTTGGTGTATCTATTCCATGTTAAAAAGCACAGTTATGACCAAAAATAACAGTGTAAACAAAATTCCATCTTAGCACTCATTACATTTACTGATCACCACAGAACACATATACTCCTCTGATCACAGAGTACTTTTTTTTTTTTTTCCGGTGTCAAAACGTTAGTCATAGACTGCGTTCCGAATTACGATGTAAATGTAATGAAATCGAATCGATTTGAGCGTGCTTACACCCGTTCCGAATAAGCTTGAGCGGGATAACTTATGTTTGTTCCGTGAACCGTTATTTGGCTGTGTTGTTATAGGCATTTTTTCGAAATTGTGATTCTGGCTACCGTCGCCACCTAACCAAAAAAGAAATAACATACACGAAGAAATTAAAGAAATACTATACACAAAGAAATAAGTAACGTTTTAAGTTTTGACGTTGGGCGAGCACTGATATGCTGGGGCCACATTGTCGCGATAAGACAAACTATACTGCGCGCGCTCTCTCTCGCACACAGCTCGACGTCTCGCTGAATAAAAGAGAGCCCGTGGAGTTAAGTTCGCTTTATCGCGACAGTGTGGCCCCAGCATTAGCACATTCACTAGCGTTCCAAATTGATGACAGCCCTCAGCTTTCATAATCATATCATAACTAAATTGGAACGCAAAATATTGATGTGAGAAGTGTGGGCGATTAGGGCATATCTCGGAATGCGGTCGTATAGTTTTTCGGAGGCGGCTCGCGACTCTATGCCATGTCCATGCCGACTGAACGGAATGTTGCCATTATTTATTATATTTTATTTAACCATTTACAATTTGATTACTATACTTATAGTAACATAAGGTGTATTTTGCTGCTGAAAATCTTTCTTCATCTCTTCGTCTTTCAAAATATTATTTTGTTTTTATACATTTTTTAATAGGTGTAGGCTGTTTAGCGGGTTTGCCAGTTGCCAGTGCCTTTATTTACAACTGCGGAAAAACAAAACCGTCGCGCCATTTTCTATACATATTTGTTCCCGGTTTCGCTGTGTGGTTATTTTCATAGACTAATACATATTTAAAATAATATTATCAATACGAAATCTAAAGTAACACCAACCTACGTTGAAAAGTTTTTAAAAGAAGCTCCGGATAATCAGTACATGGCAACAATGGTCAGTTGAACTTTATAATTACCTTATTGTAGCATACATTCTTACAAGTCTGTTTATTTCCTCGCAAGTGTGTTGAAAAACGTCGTATGAAACGCGAGTGCGTTGATCATTACACTCTCGACTACCTTATCGCGCTCGCCTGCGGCTCGCGCGGACAATACCGTCTCGTGTGTAATGACCAACACCGCACACTTGTATCATAATGTACTATTATCGATATCCGAGACATGTCAGTACCTATGTAATTTCGTCATCGAAAATATTAGTGTACCTATCATATCCTGTTCGCTGTTTGTTGTTTGTGAAGCGACATTTCATTTGTGTCACGTTTGCCTCGTAAACCGCGTTGGAGACTAATGTACGGAACCCGAACGTAAAACCAACATAACACGCCTTGTATAAGTGCCGATAAATCTTCCGTTTTCAAAGTGACAGCTGCTAACTTCGCTCCTCAATATGTACTCACAGAGTTATAAAGACTTCACTGTAATACAGGCGTAGTAAGTATTACGTACCTATTTTACGACAACAACCATAACAATAAATCGAGATAAACACAACGTATTTTGTGATTACATTTGTTCAGGCTAAAAAATAAGTACGACAGTTGAATATAAAACGCAAATAAGACTCCTAAAACAGATATATTCGTGTTTTTATTCAGTTGGAATGGTTCCAACGACCGTCAAATCTATTTAGGTGACGTCACGATACAATACAACGTATCGAGTTTTTCAGTTCTGTCTGAAATAAAACTGGCTGATTTCATCTTTAAATGATAAAATTTTCAAGCGGAGTTGCAAAGAATGGTTCCAGTGCGCTCGTTGGTTTGGTAGTAATTTTCCGAAAGACTTTTAATAGTGGCACGGGCGCGGGCGAGTCGTGCCGGGTGACAAAAGCACTGCACTAACGGCGGTCCATTTGTCGGCGAGCACGGAAGGCGCCGCGTTCCCCTTTATTTCTGCTGCTCAGAGCACCGCTGCTGTGCCCGATCGCAATATCCTGGACGCCATGCAAATGGCGACCCAACTACCGCGTGCTGCTCGTTTTTATGCTCGCCTGGTACAAACTGCTTTTGTTTTCAAGGGTTTATAAATTCGGACTTAACTTTTTACTGTGCTGGATGTCATTCAATTAACTTAATAGGTGATTGATACCAATGAGTTTGATGCCTCTAGGATTTATTTTTAACCCCCGACTGAAAAAGAGGGGTGTTATAAGTTTAACGTGTGTATCTATGTATCTGTCTGTTCCCTCGTAGCTCCCAAACGGCTGAACCGATTTTGATTATTATTTTTTTGTTTGAAAGGTGTCTTGATCGAGAGTGTTCTTAGCTACAATTCAAGTTCAGCCGTTTGAAGATTATCAGCTCTTTTCTAGTGGATGATTGGATGTGCGGCGCATCATCCACAGGTCTGATCGATTCGAAATTTAGTATTCTGTTACTTCAATCAATCATGTAACTTTGAGCAATACTGCAGCATCACCTGGAATTGTGTCGGGTGTTATTTAAATTTTTAATTTGTTCCCTTTAATTAACACATCTATCATCATCAATGACTTCAAAACGTATGGAGACGTGTTCATGCGGTCAATTATTTACTCTCAAAATAGGTACCTAGCTGGAGTATACCGGTGTAGAAAATTACCATGATTAATCAAATGATAACAAAGGCACCATTGCCTGTGCACTTTAGAAGACATGTTCAAAAACATTTCACGCTACTAGTACAACATTTACTAACTGTATTATTTTATCTGTTGCAGGTAAGACAGAACTGGCCGGGCAGGTGAGAGTTTTATTCTCTTTGCGGTTCGCGGGCGACATGTGTGAACTTTATTATGGCCGCCTTTATTGTCCTCGGACATACGACGCGCGAGCCGACCACATTCAGCCAGTCGCCACCATCTTACTGAAACGTCACGAAAATCATAGAATCATAGTTCATAGAAAACTAGATGCGCTTGTTTGATGAGCTAGAAACAAGTCGCTAACAGTTATAAAAACATAACAAAAATGTAGTTTTCATGAGCATGCGACAAGCGACAAACTTATTTACACAAGTACTTATGTTATCGCAAAGCAAATTTACACGCTTGAGCAACGGTTCCGCGGCAGTACATTTATTATAAATTACGAGCTGTGGTGTAAAAAAGTTATACCGTCTCATTGTTTGCGGAGTCGACGATGCGTGTGAACTTTAATGTCCGCGCCATTGTCGCGGCGGTCTCGCTAAACGACTTACATCAGCGTCCATTCAGCTGAACACTGCCGCGCATTAGGCCAGCATTAAAGCTGACTTAGCGCATTAGCACTCATAACAATAACGGCCGACTGAGGCGAATTACTATTTATTGCTGCTATTTTGAACGACATTAAATTACAGCCGGCGCTGGGCGACTTGAGATACATCCTTATCTCGGGCGTTATTGCCGCTTTGACCTATTCGACGCGGCTAATAGCCGACACCAATTGTTTGTAAGTGTGCTGACTACGAGGAGGTGGAGATATTTCGCCGAGCGGTGTCGGTGACTCGGTGCGTAATGATCGCTGATACAATCTGTGATTTCATCGTTCCAATATGAACACGAGGCGATAAACCGAAAGTAAACCGTTGATAGCTGATTGATTCATTTTAGTGTAGATAAAGTCACGTTGTGAGGCGACAGGGTTTATTGCCCAAGATTTTATTGTCTCGTCGAGAATATAAAGAGGTCGGGCGGTACGCGCCGCCAGACTACGTTTACTCGCCTAATGGCTTTTGCAATATTTATTGCTCTAATTTAAAATAAAGTATTTTTGTGGTAGATGTATCGCTTTATTTGAGTGATAAAAGTTAAATTTATTGTCTCTTTTTGTGCCAGTCTATGAAGATAAATATTCAATTTGCTGCGATAACATTTCTGAGAAACGAGTCTGCAGTGCAGTTTGATTAAACGACGTACTAAAATAAATACGAGGAGGTAATTTGGTTAGAGAGAAGTCGGCCATTTGCATTGCAGCTCGTCCAGGAAATTGCTATCGGAGCCGCGTGGCTACTCCGCCGGTGTATTAAGTAGTCTGTGATTATCAGCCGCCGTGACGGTAACTGCCCACTTCCATCCTTCGGGACATTCATTAATGTCACACTTATTACTAATTTATTACGAAAACGAAAATTAAACAAAAAGTAATGAACAACGCTGTGAGCATTACATACTGTGAGCTGTCAACAAATACACTGTTCTGCAAAACTGTAATAACGGTGGTTATGCGATAAAACACGATAATGTCTTGAATGAAAACATAGTTACAAAACGCAATTAGTTAAATCCGAACAGATAAGATCCATCGGATCTATTAGTTTGGAGTTATCTCATGAAATTATCTCAGTGGCGAGCCTTCAATAGTGAGTGGAATTATTTCTTGAATTGGTGTTCTATCTTAGCGGTGGTCCGACGCTCGGGCGAACGGGAAAATAAATCATAACTTCTATACATACCTACTACATTCCGTTTCGCTTTTGTTTTCTATACACCGTCGCATTATGTTTTACTAGCAGCGCCCCGCGGTTTCACCCGCATAAGTCTCGATCCTGTGGAAATATCGGGATAAAAAGTATCCTATGTGTTAATCCAGGTTATAAACTAGTGTGCCAAATTTCATTCAAATCCGTTCAGTCGTTTTTGCGTGAAAGAGTAACAAACATCCATCCAACCTCACAAACTTTTGCATTTTATAATATTAGTAGGATAGGATAGGATTTGGAGAGCTGTAACAGTAACATACAAGTTGAACTGAAAATAAATGACATCTCTATGTAGAGTGCGTTTCATCAAATAGTTCCTATGCCATAATGTTGGCTCCACTGAGGACGAACACGAATACGCTACGGCGCTACCTAATAGGTCCGTTGATAAAATTTAACAGTAGAGCCAACGTTACAGCAAATTAACTATTTGATGAAATGCTCTCTATCTGTCAAAGAGTAGACGGTACGTCATTCGATATTTTATTGAACTGTTAAGGCCCGCGCAGACAGTCGCGACAAAACTGTGGTGGTGGACGTGGAACAATTTCTATTAAAACTTCACGGAAATTGTTCTCCGGTGTCGCGTCGCGCCAGGCTGTACAAGCCTTTATGTGAAACATCGTATTCATTACTATTCCTGACATCGATAATGATTGTTACGTCTACGTTTTTGTTACTAATCACAATTATCATAATATATTATCATTGTAATTAACGCTAAATATTTGCATAACAATGTTCTGATTACCACTATTTGTTAACTAGGTCATGTATGTAATGTACCTTGTGTGTTTGCAAGGTTAATAGTGTTAAGCCTCGTGCAGACTGGCGCGACGCGACTGTTACAATAGAAAACTTCACGTTAGAACAGTTACCGGTGTCGCGTTGCGCCAGTCTGCACGAGACTTTATAATATTGTGACCGTATTTACTTATTTACTTATATTTTATCAAGCTTCTGCCCGCGGCTTCGTCTGCGTGAAATTATTTGGTCTTCGCTTAGCGTTCTATCTTTTTTTTTAGCTCGGCTCCTAGAGTTCGTAGAGTAATGGTAAATAACCTTCCTCATAACAAATGCATTTTTTTTTTATCAAACCCGATTGGGAGGTACTTCCAGAGATTAGCTCGTTCAAACAAACAAACATACTCTTCAGCTTTATTATAATTATTAGTATAGATTTAAGCACCTCTCCATTTATGATATCCTCGCGACACGATTGTGTGACCTGATAAATTTATGGACCTAACTTGTAGGAACTAAACCTATATTATATGAATACTTGAATAGGTAAGTGATTACTTAAGATTGATCTGTCACCATATTTTGATGCTTTCGAACAAACTTCTGTAATCACGATAGTTAGAATTGTATTAGAATTCACTAAGGCTCCAAACTAAGGCTCCCGCAGATAGACGCGACGCGACTCTCGCGGAAGCGGAACAATTTCTATGAAAACTTCACGGTAGAACAATTACCGGGTGTCGAATCGCGCCGTCGCGTCGCTCCTGTCTGCGGTAGCCTTTAGGGACTTAGGTAGGACATTCTCGGTCAAGGCCAGTCCTATTTTTCCATCCCATAGAACCAACACAAAGTTTTTTACTGTCTGCTCCCAGGATGGAATGTGCATTAATGTTTTATGATCTGGCCGGCAGCCCAGCACTAAAACAACAATGTATAACAGCTAAAGCATTTTATAATAGTGGTTTTAAATTTTTAATACTGTAATTTGCGAGTTGCGAACCGTTCTTGCCGCCCTAGTACTTGTAGCACGGACGTATTGTACTGAAGTGATGTAATTCACTTCGCCTAGCTACCAGTGTTTGTTTTCTATGACTTTTTCCACGGTTCCACGGTGAAACGGCTATTAGCGTGAGTGCACACGAGTAACATGTATTAATTATTTAATGAAGGCGGCGGCGCGGCGCGTCGAGCCGCCACATGGCCACATGGACGCGCGGCCGACTAGCGCCCGCGGCCCCGCCAAATGTGCTTCTAATTACACAGCCCTACTTTTAACTAATAACTCGCTAGTGGGTAAAAATCGCTCGCTTTATTTTCAGTTACCACATACATTACGACTAGCCCACGTTTAATTCACTGCTTTATTAACAACTTATTATTTTATTATTTAAAAGTGAATTAGTCCACGCAATTACTTTGTCTGTTTTACTAAGTGGATTAAAACGGAATCTTTTGTTTTTTCCAGTATTCTCATCTGAATACTTTGAACTGGGGCAGGCCGACTTTGAAGTTTTATCTCTGTATAAATTGTATTCGTTGAATTTTCTTAACTTTGACAACGTAACCGTTTCTACAAATTGAAGTTTCTCCGAAGATTCTTTGTGAAATTAATAAAGTTTTAATTGAATCTGTTGAAAAGCAATTTTCGGTAGATGTCAACTCAGATAATTTTTGGCTATTTAAAGCATTATCATTTAAATCATATCAATAGTTGATTTATTTTTGGTAGCTGCAGGACTGTCGCTCTCTGGACACGTGTCCACAATTCCTTTATCCATCCGTGTGCCAGAAATTCTCGGAGCTTTACGATCCGTCACGATAGCTATCTCAGCTCAGACATCCAGCCGAGAATTTCTTGCTAAAACAGCAAAGTTGTCTTCATTTCTTTGAAAAATCTTATTGTTGTATTCGCTGTTATATTATTTAACACGAAATCATTGGTTATTAACGCCTCTGTTGGTAATAAAGCAAGGTAGCAGCGCATTGAATCCCGTCACGAGTGACGCGAATGTCGGTAAATCAGAGTTAACGCTTTCTTTACTCCGGCGGATTTATGGCGGAAAGCTCGACACCTCCCTCGTGTATCTTCCGTAGCTTCATGCTCCCCTGGTACTATTGGTGCGCATCTGTGAACCACGCCGGCCGGCGGCGGCAGTCGACAGTTCCAATCGCTGTTTACGTTGCATTTTATTTCAATAAACTCACATTCGACTCGAGATATAAAATAAACAGCGCAGATGTTTATAATACTTCACGTCCGCTTATAAAAACATACCTATCTTTTTATCGGAGCAAATTCCTAGAGCAAAATAAAAACGCTTTGAATATGACAGGAATAAATGAGATGTCTTGTACTTGAAATAGTGCGACGATAGTGAGAGCAATCGATCACAGGAACTCGCACGAATTGCAACATTTATATAGATCCGTCCCGAGCTTTCCCACTTTTATCCTGGCGGGAGATTTATATTCACGCGCGACACCTCTACGCCCTTTGAAGTTGTTAGATGGGGGAATAAATTCTTACCGCGCTCCGGCGTTGTTTTTAATTAAAACGCCATAAAGTTTAATACTTTATTATGTTTAGAACAGAAATGATAATTACCAAGAAAATAATGTTTAGCTAACAAACACGTCGTAATAAATCAGAAGGGTAAACACATAAAAGACGGTGTAAATGTTAAAAGCCATTACCGGAAGCCATTGTCCGAGTGGTGAGTCAGGGCTCGAGTGTGATCTCCACTTAATCCGGTGTACGCGGATAACAACGCTAACAATGTGATAAAGCGGCTCCGGACACGTCGCACTCGCTCGCAATAACTATAAACTATCAACCGCAAACGTCTGCCATCTTGTACCCGGACTCGATGAAATATCCACCTCTCCCTCACACCTCCAAAGAAGGCGGGGTGCTATCTCCTTCCGCCACCCTCAGGGCCTGTGCACACGGGCTTCATAAACGCAGCGTCATCTTGCCACTCGGAAATTCACATCTCATACCTACACAGATTTTCATTGGAATAGTAAAAACAAATAAATGAAACGGATATATTTTTCTGTGTGTAATTCACAAACTTCTTGGATTTCCCACGTGTAAGCAGTAAATATTTCAGTTTATTTTTGCTACACGTTTAACATCCGCTTTCCTGTTGCATTCCATCTTTATTTCCCGCTGATAGTATGTTACAGAGTTACTCGTCTGGATTGGTAGTTTCACATTAGGTGAGCTGAATATCTACTCAGTTTCGTATTCTCCTGGTATTGGAGTTTAAATTACACGAATTAATCCAGTCGGCTACTGCGCCTTCCCTCGGGATGAATGTGTTTACGGGCCCAATCTCGTATGATATTTTTCTTACGAGACCGTTTCAAGCAGCTGGTTCCTTTTAGGATTAAATCTGTAATCCTGTTTAGAAATAAAAATGCTTTGAATCCTTTCTGCGAAATTACTATGCTAATTATGGTATAAAAATCGCAATTCTGTCCAATACTATTTGTAAGTTCTACCATAAGTTTCGTGTTTACTATTTCAGGAATTGGCGTCAATGTTTCAGTAATTCCAGTGGTTGGTGGATTTATACCACTCTATTATTTTTGACAGCTACGAACGGACTACTTACTAATTTATCGTTTTAATAACAGTTCCAAACAATGAAATGTATTGTTTGTCATATATGTGTATTGAAACGAGTATCACAAAGAAATGTTTTAGTGATTCAATGGTTGAATTAGTATGGCGATCACAGAGCACTTTCTCAATGGCGCGATGTCGCATGAATTATTGATGTAGGGCGGAGCAGCGAGGCAGACGCGGCCAAACGCGACATCTCCGCACACCATTTTATTGTTATAAATTATTCTTTTTCTTTCCGACCACTTTTATTACTACATCACACAATTCGCTGACTTTATTGTCCCTCATCACATTGAATAGGTACCTATAAGCTTTTTGTTTTTTGAGCTGATTTACACGTAAATAATTGTAATGTATATGATTTTTTATCCTAGCTATAAAACACTTAATTGAAATCTTGCCAAGGGAAGTATAAAACGTGTATTTTAGACTTCAAAGTTGTTTCCATTGAACAATAAACAGCACAAAACATTCAATAAACGTGTAATTAAATTCCATTATTAAAATAACAGTTATAATTATTATTGCGAGGGAATTTTACTTGAACTTCGCTTCGCATCGTTTATTATGAGGTTATTATAAGTGGAAGTGAAATGACATGCATATTATTCAAATTACGATTTTAAAACGCTCAACGAGGCTTTCCGGCGAGGGATGTTTGAGCTGCGCGTCCGTCACTGCTCGTCAACAGGTTCTCAAACTGTTAATCAATTACACACACCGTTGGTTCGCGCGCTTTTTCCTCGGCGTAATGGATACCGCAGTCCGCAACACACGTACCGGTAATAAGTACGTAGCCATGTATGTACAGCGAGTCGGTTGGGTTCACGCACGAATGCCTTGCCGAGTGCGAGGGTAAGCTGAGCGGCCGACTCTAGCTACACGCTGTTGTGCTCGTGTGCGGTTGGCTGTTTTTTATTCGTGCATGTGTGGCAGCTTTATACTGGTCGTGGCGAGGATGGCATCGCGGCGCGTCCCGTGTGTGCCGCTGCTATTTTTCGAGAGCCCCGCTTGCGTGTACGGTGTCGTTTTTGCGCTCTCTTTGTTTTATTGTTTTCCTTTGCGACTACAAAAATGAGCGGTGCCGTCGTTATTGTTCACTCGGCTCTTGTCTTGTACTGTCGTTTCGAACGATTTCTTGAAGCCGGTTCGATTGCATTATAATGGTATTAAACGCTGTAATAGACTACAGTTTTTGCCTTGTTAACGCTCTATTCATGTCTACTTTTTATCCGGTTCGTAGACAAGACATAAAAGTAAATTGTTTTGTGGAGTAGTAGGTTGATGAAAAAATTGACACGGTAACTGATTTAAAAGGGCTATTTAAACAATAGAAGTTTTAAGATACGGCTATCGGCAAAGCTCGGGGCCTCTCATTTACATAAGGACGTAGAGTTAACGTCCGCGGCCCAAATAAAGACGGAACGTAATTTGCATATGCAAATATCTTGTCGTTTTCATGCAAATACTTACTTGGTGTATTACAGACGGCTTTATGGTACTTACACAGCCTCTAAGATCCCCTAGGAGCTTTGAATATAGGATACAATAAAACGAGACAGATAATATTTAATTTACAAGCTGGTTTATGATGATTTTCGTATTGCGACTGTCCTTAGAACAAATATAACACCTTTTCCACAATTTCTCCTTGTTAATGAGAAACGTAATAGGATGTCTGTGTAAACGCTGCGATATTCCCATTCAGAGTTTGTGTATTGTATGTATGTACAACAATCGAAAGGCTTTTGTGGCTGCAAACAGGTTTTCTGTCTGAGGCATCACAAATGTCAATCATCCTATTGAGTCCGGAGATATTTTTTGCGTCGGAGCTCATCTTGTTCGAGCAAAGATAATAACACTTCTCGAGTACCTAATTGTGGTGTCATTACCTTTTAAGCAACTTGTTGTGTTAGCATAAACACTTAGCGTGGTTTATAATGACACTTATAATTATATAAATTCTTTTTTTTAAGGGAAAACATTTTTTTTTTTGTTAACGGAAACGAAACAATATTATATCTAAGTATTTAAAATAAACAGAAATAACTTAAAAAATATACTACCCACTACTTTTTCCACAGATTGCAACTTAGATATTTACAAACATATGATTTAACTACTTTTATTTCAAATTAACAGCTGGATGGTTACGTGTTTTCACGTGTCCAATTTATTTAAAACTCTTGTTTACAGTATCTCGCTTGCAGTGTATTTTATAAGCATCTGTTTACATTGTAAAAATGAATGATGTTCAGCATCTCTTCTTTAAGTAAACAAGTTTGAATACTTGTTTCACTTGTGCATAATATATGTAGGTATTGTTTGTACCTGTCATGTTAATATTACCTCTAATAGGTTTATTATCTATTTATTCAGGACGATGCGACAAATCGCTACGTTTATTGAAATTATTATCAACGTTGCTTTAATGGCCGGGCACGGGACAGCTCGATTGACTTTCAATTACATTGTAATGTGGTTTTTCGCATTCTGTACTGCATTTTTCGTCCAAACGCATAAGACTTCGTTAAAAAATGAGTTTTTGTTTTGTTTGACCTTTTTTAGCACTAAAATAATACTATGTAAGTATTAACATTAGGTATGTTTAGTTACTATTTTGTATAACTTTGCTAAGGTTTATTCTTAGAAAACATTACATTCCACCGACAAAACACAACACATTGTAAGTAAAACGTTTATTTACAAATACTGCTAAAACAAACTTTACGCGTTCATTAGGAACACGGAAGAAACGACACATGTTAAAGACGAAGTGCATTCAAATCGTTTAGTTGTCTGGAGTTATTCTGTGTCGAATGTCGATATAGACAATAAAATGTCCGTGTCGGTCTCGCAGCCACAGCCTCCACCGATAACATCACCTCTCGCTATACAAATAGCGCTATTAACCTTAACACCGCTAAACGCGACATGTTGAGAAACGCTGGCCCCGCCGTTTCACTCGCACGCACTATAAAAACATTCCATCCCGCTCTTACGTGAGCATTAGGAGCGTCGCGTGTTTTAAAATAAAGGGCGAGATGAATTAAACTGATAAGTGGAGTGTTCGGGACATACGTGACATAATGTGTGGTAATTGATAATATATACATTATACAGCTTGTGAGGACTAGTGGCACTAGTTTAACAGATACGATCACTAAGTGAAGGTTTTGTTCGTAAGTCAATGTGGAACACTGACAAGCTTCGGTTTGTTTATTGATAACTCGAGTCAATTGAAAGAAATATTATCATACTTAGTACTAATATTATTTGTTGTACACACATTAAACTTGTTTGTTTGAAATCCCATAAACATTTTATTACCTATATTTAGATAGCAACTTCTTTATTTTTATTTTATACTTACATTATATTATTTAGTAGGCTGTTCTGTTTTAATTTGGGAGAGGTTTTTATTTGCAAGAAAGAAAGTTGGTGAAATTACTTCAAAGATGGTTTTCTTTGTTCATTTTCTAGATACACTTTATAGATACATTATTATTTTCTTGAAATACGATACAGATACTTACGTGAAATTATTGTTTTTAACATCTATTTAACCAGTTCAACACGTACGATTCGCAATAAATATAGGTATTATGAAACGCTATAATTATGACATTATGGAACCAATAACCTCACACCACGATATAGAAATTGTTTGTTTTTATTGGCGCAAATCAATATACCGGATGCTTTCATACATTTTGCAATGTGGGAATCCCGTATTTATTTTTTTATTTCGAGAAACCTACATTCTACGCAATTTCTAATCTAAAAGTAATCTAGCAGTGTATTACATAGATTTCAAATCGCCATAGTAGAAGTAGGTGGGTAACGCCAGGGGAATTAATTAATCACTTAGCAAATGGCTTTACATAAATTACCAACATATACACAATTCACATTAATTTGTAAGAAAAATATTAAATTAAGTACAATTTTTTTTATTGCTTTCTTCAAGTTTATAATGTTTATTAATGGTTGGTCATCTGATAAAACCTACCACTTTTTTACATCATGTACTTAATTTCTACCACGATCTACCAGGATGCCAGCGGTCAAAGGAGTAGTAATCTGAAGTCTCCTGCTGAGTTTATAATAGACGTTTAATTACCGACTGTACAGATCTCGTTGAATTCCGTGAATTACCGGTAAGGCATATATAGTAGTTACTATGAATGACCTGATAAATACCTAACTATGTAGGTAATAGCTACCTAGAATTCTCACATTCATTGTTGAATGGTGGTCGTTTATAATGAATACAAGACGCTTTTTTAAACCGAACTAATTATACTATTCAGCGAGTTAATAATAGCGGTAAAACAGTTTTTGACACACGAAATTTTGATCCTAAATAAACCTGAATACTAAAACAACATAAAGCATCAGCAAAACCAGCATATTAAATAAACAAGCTTAATTCATAAGCCAACCTAAACTGTCAGCAGTGTCAGCATTTCAATGCAAGCTCTGATTTAAAATACTTATGAACAAACACCCCAAAATTGGGGAAGCTAATGCAATACAAATTATGCATGGGGTAGCTGCGGGCAATGTGAGCATATGCCAGTAATTTCGGCGCGCGCCATCGACGCTCAACGCCCGTGACATCAAAGGGTTCTCTCGATTTAATCACAATTTGATTAGATTGGAATTGATGCTTAATGAGCTTTGTGTGCGTTCGGCGTTCGCAGCGAACCTAATTACCTTGTCTAATGTTTAAGATACGATTACGCAGTAATACCTACCTACTATCTATTCTTACTAATTCCTGTATCATGTTCAAGTACTTATGCCTTTTATAATGTAGCTAGTCAATACACGCAGAAGCTATCTAAGAAAATAGGTTATCTCAATATTTTATCGGTACTGGTACGTAAATAATAAAATAGTGTTATTTCAAAAATATTTTCCAATTTCATCCGAGCATTTTGCTCCGAATCTCGTTCGCTCGTAAAAGCTGCACAAGAAAAAATTAGAGTTGTCATGGCCGCTTTCTTTGCACCGCTACGGTCATAATTTCATTTTCTTCGTCGGGGTAACATGAGGCAACGGAGCTCATTTCATAAACCCATAATGCGGTCTCTGCATCCCGCTCTCACTCCCCATGAGCAAGCAGGAGAGGCAGAGTTATAAAAGTGTTCCCGTCGAAGTTTGAGCTCTACGACGCTCTGTGTAGACACAGTTTTCGGTTAGATAAGTGTGCGGGTGATGTCTTCCGCCCTCGACAAACAGCACACTACATAAGTAGAAGTTTTCTGCTTCATTTATTAGCAGGCGAATGTCGACGTGGAGCCAATAAACCGGCGTACTCGCCACCCTCTCCAGACGATTTATGAGTGAAAGTCGTACTAATTCCACTAACAGCGCTCCCCAATTTGAATGTTAATTTTTAACAATTTAAGACTGTTTAGTGACTTTCTTACGAGTTGAGGCGCGTCTGGTGAATTCGTTATATTCCTCTGTTGCTCATTCATTTCAGATTTGCGCTCGAATGGCAGCTGTAAAGGTTGACGTTGTAATGCCATTTTACGATTATAGTATACTGTTAGCACTCGTGTACTGTGAATTAATGAGAGTCTAACAAATCCAGTCTTGTCGCAGAGTTATTCAACGTATTTTACCGAAAAGATATAAAACATGAATTCGCAGAACGAAACCCAAACCAATATTCCTTTTGTGAATACAAATATCTTATTTATCAATTACTGAACAAGAATTATGTTTTATAGTAGTACTTTATTCTTTCCAGGTAAGTTTGCGGGTTCGAAACAATTTGGTGGGTCTTCCAGTAATGGGTATTTATTCCACCCACACACACAGGTAAGTGAAAAAAAAAATGGTTGAGCGAGAAATATTTGAATTTATTAATTCATATAAATATTCATAAAGACATTAAGAGTATAGGTTGGCTTTGCATAATTAAATGTTTTCAGTAACCTTTGAAAGTGAAGGCTCGAGTGATTATGCAAAATGATGGATTATGCCTGGCTGCCATCAGGCGTCATTAAGCGAGTGTGAGAAGAATATGTCATAGACACGTTATTATTATAACTATACATATAATCTATAGGTTAGGTTTACGTGAGAATGTTATCAAGTAGGTAGGTAGTTAGAAAATTTCATTCGGTTCATGTTTTTTCCAAGGTGAGGCCTTCAAGGATTGTCACGCGATTTTCCTTAGTAGGTACATTCCTTTGAACTTATCATAATTTGGCTTAAAAATATAAAAACATACAAAAAGAAAATTAATAAGATGGTGGAGTTTTTCGAGTAGGTATTTATGTAATAGTTATTGTCATTGTAATGGAATAAATATGTATGAATAATAACCCGGTATTTGTAAGTAAATGTTTTGTAATGAAGTAAAGGAGAATAACATTTGACATAAACATTGACATTGCCTATAAATCATATTTTATCTCCTTGACCTTATTGAATTTTGCCAATTAATCTTTTTACAACTATTGATAATTAATCTCTTTTACAACTATTGTTCAATTTATTTAATTAAAAAATATATCATATATAATCGTGACCCTAATTTTACAAAACATATTTGCACGGCACGAAACGGCAGAATGTTATGATCGTAATACATAACACACATAACAACTTTGTACAATATTCTGACAAATGAATACATTCTATTCTATTCTAACATCTAAAGAAACGCTAACCAAACTTTAGGGGTCACAAACGCGACGATAAAGCTACTGTACCTCCTCATAAACCTTTACACGGCGATCAAAAACAAATAAACCTGAAATAGATAGGTCACACGTTTAAAAGCCGACATAGCTCCACATCCATAGCTCATTGACTCCCAGGGGCGTACGCTCCGAGTTATTGCTCGGTAATTGTCTCCATTGCCTCAGCTCCTCCTCTAGTTCCGTTCATTAAATAATTAATTTGGATTGAGGTAAACCATGTCAATACCACTACCAACAGGTATATTGTAACCTTAGCAAATACCCAAATCCGACGCCAGACTGCTATATTATTTACCCGAGGGTAAATTCTCTCCTTTGATCTCCCTCCCCGACATTTTCTTATACCCTCCGCTTTAATTATTTTGCCTTTGAGCCTCCCTCTGCGCTCGTGGAGTGAATTTTAAGAGGCTGTCACAAAATGGACTCTTAATTACGAGTCGACCGAGTTTTATTTGTAATAATTAATAAGTTTTCTTTAATGTTACGTTACGAATGTTATTGCGTTAAAATACAAACTATTATAAATTAAATTCGCTTTTCGTGTTTGTCTGTATGACCGCGTTGTTCTTCTAAACCACGCAACAGATTTTGATGAGGTTTTCACCATCGTTTAGAGAATTTATTCCGGAAGGTTTATATGTATAATACGTTAACATTAAAGTTACATATAACTATGAAATCTCGATGTTTTGTCTAGTCGTAAACACCGTGCGAAGCAGGAGCGTGTCGGCTGTAGTAAACTATAAAATAAATTGTCTATTTTAGTTGTTAATTACAAACATTTGCAATTACGAGTGACTTTTGACTCGCTGTTGACCTATGTAGAGCTGTTAACTTGTAACCTTTGCGCTTTTTGCCAAATTACTGGTTGACTACATTGAAAATCAATTCTGTTTTTGCAAAGAAATGAGGACCTTTTCATTTTCTTCAGCGTATACGATTTAAAATGATTACAGGGTAAAAGTTCAAAGAAAGAGATATTGTGTTCGTGACATTACAACAGAGAACTCGACAAGTTTTATTATAGGTACTTTTCTATGTCACTCTGTGAATTGTATTCATTATCATTCATAGCATTTTTTTTTCGTTTCAAAGAACGATTTCAACACCCTTGCCTATTTACTTGGATATTTATTTTATTCCCCAAAACATTTCGAAATAACTTGATTCTCTCACATATGAGACAGAAAATGAGATTGCAACCCTATTTCGTTACATTTGTTGTCCTTGTTTGACCTCATTCAATAATAATACTGTTTTAGAGATAGGACACCCGTTTGATGTCACTTCGATCTGTCGTACAAGGTCTATCGTTTCATTCGATATTCGAGACAAGAATCACATAACACAGAAGTTAGTACACTATCAACACAATTTAGAGGTAACGAAGAAGTTTTACGATATTCTAGAATAAAAAGATAGAACTTGAATAATTATTATAACATTATAGAATTCGAGTGGCATATAGTTTCTCTTCTCAAATACGTAGTTTGTATCGTCGAACTCACGACAGAGGAGATGACATAGAATCATTTTATTGAGGAAGTTACCCCAGGTCGGTCATTAAACGCCGACTGTGGCGATCAAGTTAATCCATTACGATTTTATATTGTCGTAAATGTTTCATGACTGCCGTCAACAGTTAAAAGTTTATTTGCCATAATTACAAAATTAAAATTCTCAATTGACTTGGGAAGTCGACGAAGAAAGGTTCGGAAATATTAAACGGAATAGTGTTGTGATTTGATCGAGCGTTCAATTAACTTTGATTGGATAAGGATATATGAAAAATCATATTTGAGTAACCAAGTTTACTATTAAATGTTCATAAATCCGTAGAGAGATCGTAAAAATATCTAGCTTTATCAGAGTCTTTTTTTTCTTCGAATCCGTCGTGTTTATATGCTATCAACAAAGACGCACATTAACTTTCACCCGAGAGATAAAATGGGGCTCTTACTGATAATATTAAATGAGTATAAAATCGAAATGAATTGTTTATCAAACTGTGCTCACATTTATATTACTCGCTCTTTGTCTTTGTGATTGAACTTAATTAGTTTCAATAGGAATTAATCCAGTAATAATCCGGTAACCAAACCGGCCAAATTATCACGTTCTGTCCACATGTGGATAGATAGAGCATACGTTATTCCAAACATAAGCTTTCTTAATAATAACATAGCGTAATGTAGGTATGTTAACAGAAAATCTAATTAATTAAATAGCGTGAGTAGTATATTAACGCGAACGGTGAAAGTAATAAGTGAATATCAGGCGAACTACTAGGAGAACATTATCGTGTCGAAAGTGTGGCGTGTGGGAAGTTTGCGTGCGAATTAGCCGGTAACAACACGGGAGGGCGCGTTAATCCTGTTATCGGCTAGGTATCCGTAACTCGGGACGAGGCCGTGGCTTGCTCGACACTACAACTTTTACCAGCCACAGCTTCTCTCTCATCCCCTTACACTTGGATTGTTCTTCTTTGTAGAGCACATGGTTAGTGGTTTTGCTAACACACTGGAATTTGGAGCTGAAACTTCTCTATCTCTTTCTTTGGTTTTATTGTTAAACAGAACTTGTAAACGTTTGTAGTTTTGGAAATAGTCCTAGCATTTTCCATCCACCCTTTTGCTTATTATATAAAAGGTACAGAAGCAACTAGATAAATCAAATTTTTCACTGAGTTTCAGTGAAAGCAATTTGTTTTTGTACAGTAGCGGAACAAAGGAAAGCTCGGAAACCTTGTTAACTTTTTAAAGCATTCGTTGGCTTCTCATGCATTATTCAGAACAGCCGGTGGGTATACACACGCATCCGTATGATGTTGTGTGTTTGTCACGGCCGCGTACATGTGTCCGCCAGTACCAGGATAACATCGGCGGTAGCGGGTCGCTCGCTACCCTCCTCACAATTGACATTTCGCAAAGAGCCAACCAACCCTTTTGTTGCTCGGATGAAATGTGAATTTCAATGAAAACGAGGTTAAAATTGCTCGGCCCCGACATAGCCGTGAGCCGTAAAAAAGAGATTTCATTACGGTCCATTGTTGCGTTATGATTTTCACGTTCCATTTTATTTTTAAGAATTGCTAAAGCACAAACACTTTTTCATGCAGTTTAACGTTTGTATTACAGTGTAGCGTCTCGAAAGCTTTTAGAACGCTTTGTCGGGAGGGCAATTAACTCAGAGAGTTGTTATTGTGTTTTTCGCTTGCTTTTACTCAATTAAAAATAATTTGAAATAATAGCAACGGCACAAAGACAAGAGCGAGACGCGGCTGGAATAATTTAAGCTCCAGCCTCACCCCACGGAGTTAGCATCTTGTTTCATTAACGTGCCGAGTGTCTCGAGTAATATTTATATGAGTCGCAGATCATGAATATTTAGTTATTTACACTGCGGCCACGGTTTCAAAAAGAGCAAATTTTGACAGAGGTTCTCTCGTTGTTAATAAAATACAAGGATTACTCAGTGGAGTGGCTGCGTAACGTTATTTAATTTAATAGTTTTATTTGCGGCGGGTGAGATACACGCACACAAACCCGTCGGACGTTAAGCTTCTTTTATCTCTCCCTGAGGCGGGATGAAAATCGAGCGTCGATATTGTGCTCGTAAAGGGCGTTTGGACGGGGATAAATAACACGTCGTCGGGCCGTGTGCCGTGTGCCGTGTGCCGAGTGGAGCCGAGCATGGGTTACTTGCGAACTGCACTCGGTGCTGCGCTCTTAGTACACTTTCTTGAACAAACCAACTTAATTTTCTATTCAATTATTATATAAATTACACATTTTTAGACTGTTATAATGTTGAACGGTTGTTTGTTTGAAGGTATACGTTTCAGAGGATTAATCCATGTCAATTTAAAAAAATTGGGAGAATAATAATAGGGATATCAGTTGCCAGAGCTGTCATCTGTATAGCTCGGAGCTCAGTAACATACCCCGAGGGAAGAGGGGGAAACACAAACATTTGCGTCCCACCCCGCAAACTACAAAACTAGAGCTACGGTGTGTGTACTGTCCTTTGTGCAATTATTTATACTTACTCGAAATTATGCAATCAGATAGTGTTTGTTATGCACTTTTATTTTTGTTTTTGCGGGTAAAAGTAGTAGGTACCTCATTGGTAGTTTTAAAGGAAAATAATCAAATCAACCTTTAAAATAAAATACAGCAACAGCGTTTCAAAAGTGATTGTTTATTTGAAGATTAAATCAAATGTATTATGTAAGTGTATGATTTAAAAAAAAAGTAAATTGTATGTAAAACCACTTTAGTACAGTAAAGTTTATAAATAAAATACCTACTACCCACCTATAAAAAAATCATCGCAAATAGAATGAAGCACTTAACTGAATTTGCGTGTTTTTCAACAAATTACGTCGGCTAGTGTGAAAGAGCGTATAAAGAAGAAATACGGCCTAGAGATATAAATCAGATTACTCTCCCGCACAGCCCACTGTGCTTAAATTAAATGGCTTTGAACGAAAATTACGATGTTTTCCAAACGCTTTTATTTTGTTGTTCATTCGTCTGTGGAAATTCACGAAATATTGGTGTTAAATAACATGCAGATGCCAGGCATATTTTTGTGTGCTGAAAATTGCACGATTCACTTATAATATGAGAAATAAGATATAATTTCTGTAAGTAAAATCAATGATTTTCTTTTTCAATAACATGTTGAAGTGTTTCCTCAAATGCGAGCCACAAGTAATAAAATTCAATTTGTTTGTAAACATAGGTTGTTAACCATCAATTCTTGTTTTATCGTCTTCTTATTTTCGAGACGATCATAGAAATAAACCTGTTTATGTATACAAATGTGTGCGCTGTGGTGAGCACCGGAGCCCGTGTCTGCACGACGATAATATTGAACGATGACTTCAATTATCCATTTGTATTGTATCGGAATCGGAGTTCTTCAACACATATACCTAATTGAATTCAAGTTACAATCAGTTTTATACACGCAAGACCACTGAGCCCGTCATTCGCAGTTATATATTATTTCATAAACCATTAAACCTCCAATATATAAACGGCGACCAAATCACGATCCCTCCTTTTTTTATTGCTTTATTTCTCGTGATATTTTATTTGATTGCTTTTTGAGAACCGGTCGTATTATTCACTGAGCGCTGATTTAATATTGAATTAAATCTTTGATGTATGTCTATGTTTAAATGTTAATTCCCATCGTGTTAAATGATTATAATTTGAGGCTGTAATATATTGACATAGTGTGTTTTATGAACTCATTAACCGCTTCCGTTACATGTAAATTATTCAACATATTTCTTTTGAGCAAATATGTTAACACCATGTTTTATTCAACACCGTAAGTTATTTATTTGGTCACGGATTTTTAAGTTCGATTATCGTGGTACTGAATCGCTTCCATACCCATCATATCTATCAAAGAGCGAACGCGTTAAACTTGAGTGAATTTCATTTCCATACATACCAGGAACCCATGCACGCTCGGAAGTTGGAAATATAAAAGTCCCTTTGGCAACGATAAAGGCGTTCCAGATTCAATGCAATTTCGTCGTGTGTCAGTGTCGCTATTCCGTGTCACATCGTGCGCTTCCGCCAGCCAGCCAGCCAAGGCAAGGCTGGGCTTTACGCGTTTCGCTTCTCATTTACAAAGGCCGCCTTGGAACAAAGTTGCATTCTTTTAGTCGTGGCAGTTCCCGACAAGAATCGCTGCATAACCCTACTTAGGTTTTTACTGAGTCTTTTGTAATGAATAAACTCTTTGTTTTGAGAGAAGGAAAGAAGCGAGCTCGGCTCGATTAGCATTTCATTTTCATTGCACTTAAATTTATCTCATAAAAGGCAATTTATGCAAATCTTTTCATCTCAATGGTAGTCAGTTTAACATTTTTGTTTTTATGACGTCATGAGACCCAATAATAGTGATGTTGAATTATTATCTCGTAATTTTGATGTCATAAAAGCCGTAGGTGTTATTTATATGGGTGTCAAGTCAATATATGCGAGGTAGGGTACAGGATCTGTAAATGCTCTATTTACGGCCGGAGCGGCTGCCTTCCTATTTCATAAAATCTATGGGTCCTTTTATATTCCTATTTAGGTAGGAAGTTTCCCCCTTGAATAAAATAGAGCGTTTCAAAGCGCCGCGCCGCCCGGTATATTAAAAAATATTTTCCTTGCATTTTCTTTGCTCAAAGTTTATTTATTTACAAGCTTGCTATAGGTGCGCTTTTGTTCTGTAATTGTTATTGGACAAGGACTACTTTTATTATTATATGTAGGGGGAATGAAACGCTGTATTTATAAGACTCTTGTTTATCTTTGTTTTAGTTGTTGTCGTAATAATATTGTGAACTACGACTTAAGGCTCGTTCACACCGGCGCGACTTGTCGCGCGACGCGACACCGGCAATTGTTCAATCGTGAAGTTTTATTAGAAATTGTATTGTTAAAGTCGCGTCGCGCGACAAGTCGCGCCGGTGTGAACGAGCCTTTAAATAAACAAACATCGTTTCAGATAATCGCGACGACCGCGGCAGGTCAAAAGATTAAAGTTTATACCAATGATTGATAACTTAAATTACTAAAAAAAAACACGATGATGATTGCAACTTCATTGCGATATAATGACAGCAACCAAATTAACATTATCTATTGTCGTTTAATAAAAATGAAATGCTGTTCTGTGGAAAGCGCATAACTTCAGAACAACTGGATCGATTTGGCAATTTTTTGTTTTAAAATGTTCGTACTAGTCCGAATCAGGTTCTTAGGAAAAGTTAAATTTTAAGAGTTGCCGGGAAAGTTGGGAAATTCGGGAAAAACTGAACATCGTTTTTTTATGGGAATTGTGTATGAATTATTGACAGAACAACGTATGTCAGTTCAGCTAGCTAGTGTGAAATAAATTAAAATCATCGTGACAACTAGCGTGCGTCATATTGAATTTCCTGTGATTTTATAATATCGCCTACAAATAAAATTCTCACATAAAATAAAAGTCACATTTTTTTTTATGATTCTACAGTTGAAAATTGAAACTATAGGTACGGTAGTTTTTCACAGTTAACCTTTATCGATGCGCTTCATGCAGAGTTCCAATTTCAATATGTGCCACCAGTTATTCAAAAACTGCAGTTAGTGTTTCAGAGTAGACACCAGTAATGCTATTCTGTAAAAATGTCACCGTGATAACTTAGGTGAAGTGAGCCGTCAATGGTGTCAATCCCTAGCATCGGGTGGAATGGCAGCTCATTCAAAGCTCACTTCACCTAAGTTTTCACAGTGAGATTTTTATAGAATACCACTACCTGGTGTCTACGCTGAAACACTTACTGCCTTTCTACAAATTAGAATGACGTTCCTTGTGCAACATACATCTTTATTCCTCACACGTTTTGGGTGTAAATGCATGCTTCGCGCTAAGTAAAATTTGTGCGACGGTAAAATCTCAATATGTAATTAAGTGTAACTAATTTGTTTGCTTGCTACGGTGGCTAAAGGCAAAGGCAGAGAGACGAGACAAGAAGTCAACTTTAAAAAAAAAAACGTTATTTTATTATAAAGGTACTTAATTAAAATAAAATATAATTAATTAGAGCTCTTATTAAGAGCCACCAGCATCATCACCTGCCTAGCTTTTTCTCAACTATGTTGAGGTCGGCTTCCAGTCTAACCGGACGCAGCTGTATACCAGTATTTTATACTATAGAGCGACTGCCTATCTGACCTTCACAACAATCACAACCCAGTTACTGGGTAACACAATACACCTTGATAAGACTGGTTGTCAGATTTTCGGACTTGCGTAACGACTGTCAAAGATCGCCGAATGTCAGTTGGGACCAACGGCTTACCGTGCTTTCCGAGGCACGGAGGGGTATTGTTATGTAAAGACGGTCACCCATCCACGGACCAACCGCGGCAAGGGTAGTTTTTAATTGCTGTTATTACCAAGCCACCACTTCTATTGCGGGTAAGGTGGCCCTTTAAGAGAGGCGCATTAAGGGACCCCGTACCCGCAAAAGAAGTTGTAAAAACTAAAATACGCAGATTAAAGTACATTAAAACCCATCTTTCAACCTTTATAAATTGTAATTGAAACTTGAATTTCGTTTTCATTTATTCCTGTTTTAATTACAGTGTCGGGGTTGACGGGAGATTTTATTTTTAATTAATCTCGTTCGAATTTCCGAGTGAGAGCGCGCCTGTGTGAAATGGCATTGGATTGTTTTTCTATACCACTTCGTTTTTTAAATGTCGCGTTTGTTTTTGTATTGATTTAGACCTTGGGAGATGTAGTTTTGCGTTGTAGGTTACCGCGTTTAGAAAAAAGTTGGTAGATGATTGGTTTTGCTTTTTTCTTTTGAAAGAAATTAAAGCCGTTTGGAAAAAAAAACGCGAAAAGTTCAAACCCTATTTTGATTGCACCATATACCTACTGGAAACTGGAATGTAAAATAGTAAACTACACACCTGAGCTCTATTTTATTTCTCTTCCGTCTAAATAAAATCTTAATAAAAACCCATTGTGATTTTAACTGGCTCTGCATAACATTTTATAAAAAAAAACAGCGAACGCAAATGTACTGCCAACAGGCAGTACATTTGCGTTCGCTGAGTAAATGAGTTTTTTCCATCTTCACATGAATTATTTAGTTGCCCAAACAACGCAATAAACTAGTTGATAGTATCTAGATCTAGTGACTAGTACATTATCTGATGCGTCCAACATCCCAAGCGTGAAGTTAATTTTATATTATTTTTAATTATAATGAGTATCTGATGAGTGGGCGCTGGACTTAACGATTTCATCGTTAACTCTAGCGCCCTCTAGTTTTAAAATATTGAACAAAAAATTACCTTGTAAATTAAAATTTATTTTTTTCGATATTAAAAATACGAAACTTTCCGAAATTCCGAACTAACAGACGTTTACTGGGGTTTTTTAAAATTAATTAAGTAAGTAGTAAGCCGTAGTAAGTAGTACCTACCGTATTTTTTAAAATATATCAGAAATGTTGTTTTTTTTTTTCGTAACACGAGAATTAGGATCAATTAACGTGGTGGTTAAATATAGTTGTTAAAAGGCTGCGAATAAAGCTAAGATAAAGAATATTCCGTTTATTTTTGGAGCTGCCTAAATTAATCGGTCTGACTAACGAAAATGAAACTTTTTGTTTATTGTAGGTACCTAATTTACTCATTATAATTTATTTTTCTGTTGGTAGATTAAGTATGCAGAGTATGTATACATATAAGGTGCTATAAAAATATCTGCCACGGCTTTAATGAGAGGTAGTATTGTGTTTAAAGATAACAATAGTGAAGAAATTTCGTACCCCGGCACAGTTAAATCAATTTGAGAAAATAAAGTAGTTAAATAAACATTGACTCTACTCTGCATAACGTGGTTCACAAATTACGCGCGAAGTGCACTTCGTCAATGAAAACAACTGCTATCTCTTTCCATCTGTTCTGTGAATGAAAACTGAAATCAGCTGACTAGTTCGACACTTGCAAATTTATACGTACAATTTTTTGTATGAAAAAAAATATGACACATGATCAATAATTTATCTTTACTATTGTAATCTATAAACACAATACTATCTCCCATTGCAGCCGTGGCAGATATTTTTATAGCACCTTATATATACCTCTTCCTCAGTTCACTAGCAAAATAATTTACTTACACCACGCAACGCTACTAAGGTTGTGAAAATGAATTTCTTTTAGTCATTCTGTAAATTAGTTTCACTGTTTTGCATTATTCATTCACAAAGTTATTCAGCTGGATGTTTTACTTACAGAATGCCGTTTAAAAACGTAGTTGACGTGCAATTTTGACAGTTCCAAAAATAATGAATAAATTAAAAAAGTTCGCAGAACATAGAGGGTTGAACGAATATTGAAACAGTTGCGCATCAAATCGAATTGTACAAAGTTAATTACGCGGCGGTGTCAGCCTGAGTAGGGTGCCCACGACCCTCCGCTACGCGCGGACAGTCCGTCCGGCCCCGCGCCTGATTGTGTCGCTTAATTATTATTTATAACTCGTTACCGCTTCTGATACGCTACTGGAACTATGCATGCGTACTTTTTATAACATGTAATAGCGTAAGTTTTTTTATTACTTGCTAATAAACTTTTTGTTCACAGTCCTTTAAGCCTAGTTATATTTTGGTTATGAAACGGTACGTTAAACATAAACAAGTAACATGAACAAAACAATGTTTATGAATCCAATATAAGCAGAAGCACATATTACCACCGCCGAGGTTATTCAAGTAATTTGTCTCATAAATATTTTACTCCTTGATTTACATAATTTATTGAAAACACGAAGCTTCATAAAAGAACACGAGGAAAACGGCATGATAATTATTTCCAGTGCTCACGGAACGCTTTCTTTACCTTTGAAAGTTCATTTAAATGATAATATACTCTACTAAGAGGGTTAAGGTGCTGCAGATTTCCTCGCAGTTCTCGGTACAATTAGCCTTATCCGTAATTTCCTTTGCTTCTTTTCTTGGCAAAGTTCTTATAAGTCGTAACACTGATGTGTTCTAGCCCATTAGCTGACACGAACACTCTTTGTCGCCACTTATTCCGCATAGCAGAAAATTAATGTTCCGTCTCGGGTAGGTGGTTTATAAACAAGATGGTGGGTGGCTCCGCCCCGGTATTTATTACTTCTGGCACGCCGCGAGCGGCCCATCCACCAGGCTGCCATAAACGCGAGCACTAAAACGTGCCATTTCCCTAAATTATTTTAATGACGTATGTTCCCTCGGTTTAGTGGATTGTAATTCGGTTACACTGTTGGGAATCGCTTCCCGTGCTCCAGTATACGTATCCGTTGCCAAATATTCACCAGTTTGTGAGATTTAGCCGTGATTTGTCACGGTCGGCCGCGCGGATACTAAATTGTTACAAGTTTTGGAAACGATACTGTTATGAGTCAGTGTGCGGCGGGGCAGAGGGGACATTGTTTCAAGTCATTAGGCATGTAGGATGGTGTTGCTCGTCGAAACGCTTTCCTTTTTCGGTGCTTGTCGGCGGTGCGACTACAAATTAGTTCCTACGAAGCCGCAATAGAAGATCTTCAAACGACTCCCTTCGGTGTCTTAATCGTTCCGGGGCATGCCGACGCGCTCATTACACTACGTGCGGCACGCTCTTTTGTTCCTGTTGGTTGTGAATTGATTTACTCGCTATTGTGTGTTGCGGCTGCAATGGCATGCGGCTCAGACGCCACACCATGCCGCCGCTAACACCGACTGTAGGTACTTTGCGCTCGATATTCCCGTTGGCGAGCGCTTCACCTCGCTTTTATTGAAATGTAAATTCCTAGTCCCGGTAATAAAGCTTTTTTATAAGTTTCTGCTCGTGAGGCGAGTTCGTTTGTCAATGTAAAACGGCAGCTGGTCGGGCCCGACCCCTCTTGTTTGCAGTCAACTAGCGGGAGAGCATTGAGCCAGCGTTCATAACTTCGGCTGGTCGACCCCTCCGAGTGGCGCACAATGCCTCTCGACTGGCTCAAATTGTAACATTCACGCCATCACCCATAAAGGATTTAAAAGCGATACGGTGTGTCGAAATATTAATATGTTTGTGGCAATATTATCGTTCGAAACTAGTATTGTCTGTTGTCTCCGGGCCTGTGTAGCGGTCGCGCACTGCAGCCGAGTGAACTCGAAGTCGAGTGCCGCCGATGCCGCGGCCTGGCGTCGGTGGGCGTAAGACTATCGCACATTTGTCATTCGACTAACAATAAAGCGTTTAATTTTATTTATAGGCGTCGCGTGGGCATGATTTAATCGATTATTTGCTGTTATCGCACTTGAGATATTTAGACGGTATGACTTCATCATAGAAGATCGGATTATAGTAGCGAGAATTAGCACTCGATAATAAACTACTTATTTGAACAACAGACATCTATTTATTTTACGAATTCGACTCGCACAGGTACTTGAATACGAAGCTATGAAACTGAGAGTTGCGCAGATTACAATCATCGTATCGTTATTGGAGCGTATTGATTCAATCCACTTCGTCATTGTTAGAAACTGAAACGTAAAAAGATTATTGTTAGACTATAATATCAGTCAATTCACATAAAATTTTGTTATTTTTCCAAAAGTACTCTTCGGAACGACAACTCTCGGATTCAACGCTGGAGTGCTTTAGTTCGCAATTTGTGATGCCATTAACCGTGTGCGTAAGCGAGAGGGGCGATGGTGTCGCACCGTTCTCATATCGGGCGCTGAATGTAAATGGCTTCATTTGATTATGTTCTACGCCGTAAACGCTCTTTGAATTTATGCAATCCCGGCGACTTGGTACCGCGGTCGACTCGACAAACGTTACGATTTTCCGGAGAGATCGGTGAGAAAAATTATAATATTCAGGAGACTCTCATTTCGATGGTTTGTTATTCCATTTCGTTTTTTGTACTTATCGCACTGGTGCTTCGATAAAATGTAAGAGGTCTTTAGAATGTAGGAAATATCCTCGGAAATCAATACATTTGGGGCACATGTGTATCTAAATCTTTCTTTACTAAATCAATACCTATATTATTTTTTACAAATTAAATGAAACAGGTGCTAACTGTAGATTTTATTTTCAGTCAAAGACAAAGTGAAATTGCTACGCAAAAATTGTTAATTTGTACAATCCGTCAGTTCCTACCTGAGCAAACAAGCCATTAACATTTTAATTACAAATGTATTTACCTCAATAGTAACATTTGTGAAGTAATTTCAACATAATTCGCGCGAACAGTATCAAATTAATATAACGGGAACAATAAGTTTTAATTAATAACACTTGGGTGTGCTGCGAAGCGGTGCGAGCGGAGAGCGCTGCTATTCGATATCAAATTGATTAATTTATAATTAATACGACACAGTTAACATGTGATTATCTTAAAAATATTGGATGTACTTGTAACCTTTACAATGATAAATTGTATCTACTTAGTAGATACAATTTACTTACTAACCTTTGTAAGGTTTGTTTTTTTTAATACATACATAATAATATGTAGGTGGAGGATAAAAGATTTAAGTAAGTACCTTTAACGAACTTTGTAGTTTATTTAGTTAGAGGGATACGTATTTCACTACACCATTGTACATTATCAGTGTTTTTTTTGTTACTTACATTATTATTTTTATACATAGCAACAGTTTTTTTAAATTTACATTTATGTTTAACTAGCTGCTTCCTTCGGTTTCACCATGAGTCTCGATCCCATGGGAATTATCGGGATAAAAAGTATCCTGTTTCCCAAGCCTAACCCAGGTCATGGTCT
The DNA here is from genome assembly GCA_914767815.1 of Eupsilia transversa. Taxonomy (NCBI): domain Eukaryota; kingdom Metazoa; phylum Arthropoda; class Insecta; order Lepidoptera; family Noctuidae; genus Eupsilia; species Eupsilia transversa. The sequence goes on from OU611889.1 coordinate 4,344,476, forward strand.
AACCATGTGCCAAATTGCATATAAATAAACCAACAAACTCACTTTCGCATTCATAATATTAGTTAGGATAACTTATTTATTATACACAAATTTAAAAAAACTACTCTAAATTATTGCCACCCTACATTTTTCTACGTGATGCAGGAATTTGATAGTCCGTTTGTTACTCAACTAAAACATAAGTACATTTCTCTTCTACACTTCACTATTAGGTAGATATAATGTATAGATAGATAGAGATAGAATACTCCAAAATCAAGTACCTAAGTACCTAAGTAATAAAAAATCTCTAATAAAAAATAATAAAAAAAACTTTAATTAAAATGAAATAATCTATGAACATTGCGTCAGAGCTTTTAACAAAAGCAAATTAAAACTACTAACAAGTTTTGATTTACTGTAGAAATACGGATACAACAAAACTGTCAGAATCAATAGCCCGTTAATAAAGGCTCGTTCCCACCGGCGCGACTTGTCGCGCGACGCGACACCGGCAATTGTTCAATCGTGAAGTTTTATTAGAAATTGTATTGTTAAAATCGCGTCGCGCGACAAGTCGCGCCGGTGTGAACGAGCCTTTAAGGCTACGTTCAGTCGTTCACATTGCATTCAACGTTCAACATTCACTCATCGGTTACATTCATTCACGTTCATCGAACGAGGGGGAATGTTGAGGCCCTCTTGTGATAGTTTTAAAGGTATTTTCAGTTAGAACTTGTATAGGACTTACCATACTACACATATTATTGTCTATTGTTGAAACGCAATCTTATTTTACTTAATCTTTGGGTAAGTTTATGAAACCGGTGAACTGTCACACACGGCTGTTCAAATACAGAGCGCTTTTGACACCATAATGTCAAATACTGGTGATAATGACAGATTTTCCGAACCGCTTTCCTATGATACCAAAGCTTTAGAGCCAGGTTTGGTAGGACCACAGATCATAAAAAAGTTGGACGCACATCAGTGGTTACAAAACCAGTACAAGCTGCGGGGGATTGCGTAACTCACACACATAAAATGACAATTGATCGCGATTTCTTTAATTATTTATTTATTTTATTATTTATGCACAGACAGTAAAATAGATACAGATACGACATTATATAAGAATTGAGTACAAAGGTACTGCTTGTTTCAAATTTCTTCCAGCAGGCTTGCGAAAAGAGAAATAAAAATGTAGACAATAGTGTGTGAGAACAAGAAGAGAAGAATATGCATTTATGACGTCTGAAACTAAAATATTAAATGTAGGTATGCATATAAAGGCTCCCGCAGAGAGGCGACGACGGTGCGACGCGATTTGGTAGAACAATTCCCAAGAAGTTTTCATAGACATTTTTCTACTAGAGTCGCGTCGCGATGTCGTGTCGTGCCTGTCTACGGGAGCATAATGCAAAATAAAATAAAAAAACACTATCATCCACACTTTGACCGTTCAGCCACGTTCATTGCGTTATTTACGTTCAACAACGTAAATATTTTATTATTTTTGAATAGACAAATTTATTAAACGTATGAAGCAATGGATTAGAAATATCCTTCAAAACTCTCGGATTGTGATTGAAACTGTGTTACACAAATAAGGTGCTGGCCTCTTGTTCTATTGAAACTCTATTATTACGCTCCAGGTGAAGGTCAAAGCCACACTGAAGGCCTACGGTACTTAGAAATACACTATAATTCTTTTTAAATCCCAAAGTTTTGTACTAAATAAGTAATGAATAAAACATTATTTAAAATTAAAATATCATTTCATCTAACACAATGTGTATTGCGCTGTGTACGGCTTCACATTATTGCTCAGCGTTGTCAATGAAAATCATTTACATCGGCTTTCATATATTACGGCGCATTGCATTCAATTTGATGAATCAATTCATTGAACTGCTGTTTTAATATCGTTGTCGAAAGCCGAAATAAACCGATTTCTCGGGAAGCAGCCGTATCGTCAATAGTATTTACTGAGCGATGGTTTACCATACATATATTTGTTAGTTTAACTACACTCTTTTGCAAAAAAAACGGGCACCTAAGGAAATTTATGTTCTAAGGTCGATTTTAGTTAATTAAATGAAATTTATTTTTTTGACGTAGTTGTATACTTATAATCGTGTAAATTAATGCGCGTGAAGTGAATTCGAGCAATTAAAAGAAAAAAAAAACGATGGATTCTTTAAAATCGATGTAGACGCCCAAACAATAAGAAGTGGTCGGCAATAAAGACAAGTTTTTTTTAACTTTTTTAAATTAAATAAAGTTACAAATGTAAAAACCTAATAACGAGTGTGACCTCCTCTTGCCAAAATCACAGCTTGAATCCTTCTGGGCATGCTTTCCACTATGTTTTTAATAACGTTTTGAGGAATACGTTCCCACTCTTCTGCAATGACTCTTTTTAGCTCCCTGATGTTTTGTGGAGCAGGTTGCACTGATCTTACCCGTCTCTTTAGAACATCCCACACATGCTCAATTGGATTGAGGTCAGGACTTCGAGCTGGCCAATCTAAACGACGGAACCCAACTTCTTGCATGTACGCTTCCACGTCGCCAGAACGGTGCAGGCGAGCATTATCGTCCATAAAAATGGAATCTTCCCCAAGTGCAGTCAATGTGGGTTGTGCATATGGAATTAGGACTTCCATTATGTACCGGTGTGCATTTAATGTTCCATTTTCTATGAAAACGAACTCCGTACGCTCCGTCGAATTAATTGCTGCCTAAAACATAACGGAGCCTCCGCCATAAGGAGTGATTTCTTCGAAACACACTTCCGCATAGCGTTCCCGTGGTCTTCGCAGCACTCGCCGGCGTCGGTCCTCTCCACACAAAGAGATTCTAGTTTCATCAGAAAACAATACTTTATTCCAGTCCTCTAGAGTCCATGAAGCACAGTTCCGAGCAAACTGAAGTCGAGTAACACGGTGCTCACGGAGTAATTTAGGGCCCCGAGCTGGGCGGTAACTCTTGATATTGGCAGCCAAAAGCCTCCTCCTGACCGTCCACAAGCTAACTTCTACTCCTCTTACTTCTTCAAGGCTCTTCTTCAGGTCCACACTTGACGCCTTACGATTACGCAACGCCTGACTCACCAAAAAGCGGTCATCTCTTGGTTCTGTGCATCGTTTTCTTCCCGAACCGGGTCTTCTTTTGACCGAACCAGTCTCTTGATACCGTTGCCAAGTCCTCTGGACAGTTGAACGACTCACATTTAGCCGCTGAGACACGTAAGTTTGCGAACAACCTTCTTCAAGTAGGGCTATAATTTTACCGGCCCTTATCGCTTTATCACTCATATCAAAAAGTGGTATTTAATGTAAAAAGAAAGATTAAATTGTTTAATTTGCAGAAAATATCCAAAAAGTTTTAAAATATCGTAATCAGTTAAAAATCGTTTCAGCAATTCGCGCCATTAGTAAAGCAATTTTAGAATAATCCAGAATAATCATTATTTTTCTTTTAATAATTTCAAATTTTAAATTTGGAACGTAAAGAATCATGCCAGGATGCTTCAAAAAACATGCCAATACATCGTCAAATTAACAAAACCTATTTCTTGTTCTTCTTCATTGAAGTAGAGAAAAAAATCTAAAGTGCCCGTTTTTTTTGCAAAAGAGTTTATATATAGGGTGTAAGGGACAGCCCCCCGCAAACTTACAGGGTGCATTCAGCTCCTTATTTTGAATCATATTCTACCGGAAAAAAACTTAATTTTAATTTTTTTTGGCGTTTTTTCTGTTACAAAATTACATTATCTGCAGCACTCAATTTATGTAAATAAAACAGCTAAAATAAAAAAAAACAGCAATTGATGTTGAAATATTCTACGTGCGCTGCCGTTCGCTACGTGAGGTAATTAAACAAATCAGGTTTATTGGATCCCCATAACGTTCCTGAAATAATATAATGTACCGGTCATCTTATTATGATATAGGTACTGAATTCGCCCCATCAGTCTGCGGAGGGCTGTCCCTTACACCCTGTATATTATATACTAATAACTACCGACACGCTCCTGCTTCGCATGGTTTTTACGACTTGACAAAACATCGAGATTTCTTAGTTATATGTAACTTTAATAGTAACGTATGATACACATAAACCTTCCGGAATAAATTCTCTAAACGATGGTGAAAACCTCATCAAAATCTGTTGCGTGGTTTAGAAGAACAACGCGGTCATACAGACAAACACGAAAAGCGACTTTAATTTAATATAGATAGCTGAAGAGTTTGTTTGTTCGAACGCGCTAAACTCTGGAACTACCATTCACAAAACTAAGTTTAACGCTAAGCGAAAACGTAGTCATAGCGCGGGCTGGCGGCGATGCGGTGGGTCGAGGGAACAAGAAATTCCACGCGGATGAAGGCGCGAGCAGACCCTAGTTGTATATAAAAGTACTAAAAATATGTGTGTAGTATATTGATGTAGTTGTTTCGGGTACTAATGTTTGTGTACGATTTGTGTTTGAAAGTGCGCCCATCCATCTCCATCCTTGACAATAATATTGTCAAGGATTGACATGTTCTTGTTATAATTTCAATGTACAAATAAAGCATATTCTTTCATCTATTTACAATTTTATCTATAACATGAGACATTCTAGTACCTACCAACGACGTTTTTAAGAAAGAAAAATACTCCCCCAACATACGAATTTTAGTATAGGCGGTTATAGTGTTGTTTTACTATCTACAATTCGCAGAACATAATAATTAATTCAGATGAATACTGTCAATATCCAAAGGCTTCCAATTTCTCTTATTATCCTGTTTAATTAAATGCGGTCGGCCGACAATTGGATATTTAACCCTATTACGCTATATTTTACACAGCAATGTGAAATGTGTGCACAACCAATAAATTAACGTTTTTAAACATGTTAACATGTTTGCGGTAGCATTATTATTTATTATTTCGAGTGGTACATACGTTCGTAATTAATGTTTAATAATTACATTTCATGCTTTGTGCACTCTACGTCAGTATGAATTGTTTTCAGTGTATTGTTTTCATTATGACGAATAGTAATTAATTGCATTTAGATATTGAAGTAGATAATATACGTATTCAAGTTATATTGTTAGCACAATAAAGCTATTAAGTTATAAACACATAAAATTTGACCCTATGTTTTATTATTTAACATGTTGACATTTTAACATGCATGACAATTTCGACATTAGACAGATTTTATTGGTAGAGGAGTTACGAAATATCCAATAAAAATGTGTGAATTAAAGAAAATACTAACAGGTTCATTTTTGTCTGCAGGAAACCGCAGAAGTATGCGTCGGCACGTCTGTGGGCACCATTACAGAGCCAGACTGCCTCGGCCCCTGCGAGCCTGGTACTTCGGTCACCCTGGAGGGCATCGTGTGGCACGAGACGGAAGGTGGTGAGTTGTTACTAGCGCACGAACGCAAAGCACCGTAGCGCGCCCATCCCATACACACTGCACGCTTCTGCACGCCTAGTATACGTTCATGCTTTGCGAAACATCATCACCATCGTTTTAATCATGCCATCGTTATTTTCAAAGAGATAAAAAATATTTCCTAAATTACATTAGGATGCCAAGTTTAAAGAAAAGGTTAATTTTCTATTTTTTTTCAACTAACCCTACTAATGCCGTATCTGATCTACCTTTGTAGTAGGGTTTAGTCAACACAACAAATCCAGCTTATCGAACAATCTTTCTTATACACTGGTGATCGTGTATTATATTCCGTTATTATTTAAAGTACTGAAGTACTTTTATTTAAGCTCGTCGTACGACTTATTTACATTTTTATAAAGTTCTACGTGAAACAAAACATCTTTCTGGAATTATTTATACATTGAATATAATGATTGATTAACTTTTAGAGAGATTTAATCCACGAACATTGCCACGATGATCGATGTCGTAAGACATAAATAATTAATTAAAAAAAATAGTTTAGGTACGTTGAAAATACAAATTGAAGTCCATCGATGGACAAGCAAACGCCATTTAAATCATCTCGTAGAAACGGATGACGAAACAAATATGGTGGTGAGAAGCCATAATGAATTCGGAGAAATAGGGTTTGGCGATAAATAACGTCGGATATTTAGGCCAGTAATAAATATTTATGTGTTTCCTGATATAATGTACAACCAACGATTATTTCGTGTCAAATTCAATATAATTGAAGAATCTATCTACCAACAACATTCTGAGAAAAGAACTTATGAAAAAGCTTGCTGAAGAATTAACTGTAGAAATAAAACCTTGGAGCTCAATACACATAAAATGTGCGTCATTAACGTCAATATAGAAATAGTAAAAACCCCCATAAAGCATATATAATTAAGAAGTCCACTTACAGAAGCAATATTAATTTATTTACGACACCTGGCTCGGTGATTATGATTACCGATTGTACGTCTACCTACAGCTTTTTTGTCGCTCGTCATTCGTATTTCACGACGTCCATAATCATCTCGTCGTTTCTCAGTGTTTTATATTTATTTATACCTCACAATCCCGAACTGGCCATTAATATTAAAATATTCATGGCGCACATAAAACAGTGAAGTCAATGAGACTCCCTACATAATTACTGGGCGCTTATTAGCCGGAGATAGCATCGCGGAATATTTAATAACCCGCCGAACCGATACGAGGGCCTTTACACCTTTTATGCTCGCCTGGTAATAAAATGCCCCGCAACTCTTTAGGGTAAGTAAATAAATTTCAAAATGGCCGGTAATCTTATTTACATAAATTATTATTATGTTTGCGATGAAATCAATTCTCACTGCGAGTCTTTATTTATTACTTATTTTATTTTCGGTGTTCAGGCATTTAATTTCAAGTCGGAGCAATTCGATTGTTCTCTCCGAATAGGATCCAATAATGGAATCGCGGGAATTTTATGAATGCTTGTTTAATTCGTTTGCATGATTTATTTTATTTCGAACATCATTAAGGGATCAATTTAATGTTTATCCATAAGATGTGGTCGTCCATCATTAAGATGAAAATAAAACAGACAATGTAATACGAGAGCACACGTCCCGAACGCCATTAGAGGGCCAGGGCACGCAACACAATGCCGCTCCCCCGTAGCCGCTCGTAATTATTATAAAACACGATAATAAATCACCATCTGCTCGCTTCTGTTGCCACTTTCCAAATTTATCCGGGCGATGGACGCGCGCAGGGGGAGCGGTACGCGGGGGAGGCAATTCACGCCCTTCCTCTTCAAGCTTATTTATTTTCGGCTAATGGCGCCGAGGAGCTTACGGAAATTAAATACTGTTTACTGTGGGACTCCGACCGCGTTATAATTTTATTACGGGGCTCACGTGTAAAATAATCGAGTTATGAAGTTTCCTCATTTAGTTAGACGGGCGCGAGCTGCTGTACCGGCCTCCTCGGAACAAATTCTCCATACGTCTAAAAGTCCGGGGCATATCGAGCGGCATTTGGTGCTCCGCGACCGCTCAAAATTATGTCCTCAGAGACAGGTTTACGAGGCTCGCTCCTACCACAGCACACAGTACACTCACTGTACAGTGAACGTGCTAACAATTAAGCGGAGGCTACCCAGTACACGCCGCGTTGCATTCCATTCCACTAATTAGTGGACGTATTTTAATATTTATGCTTCGTTTTCGAGTTTCGGTTTATGTCTCTGTTATGAAGCTTATTGTGGAGCATTTTGTATCTGACACATAATAATCAACAACTTTTTTGTGAGGAACATGTTAAACGGGTTTTATCATTCCAAATGTGGTTGTTGGACTACCTACCATTTTAAGAGAGAAAAGTTTACTTTACCGAGTCGGCACCATTGAATGGATGTAAATGAAATCGTCGGAACTTTGACTCGGTGTGGGAAACAATGGGCGAGTCTGATTAGTGCCGTGCCCGGACCAACGCGACGCTCTGCCCGCCTGCCACTTTGCCCGCGTGCTCGACGCCCACTCCACTATTTGTGTTATTAACTCAAACGATTTAGTCAACAAAAGAATGCTGGCTGGTAAAAAAATAAAAACAATCAAGTTTGGGTTTTTTGTTTTTACATGGCACAAGGCACGCAATATTAAATATTGCGTCCTTAAATCACAAGGTATAGAGTTTAATTTCCAAGTTTAAGATTAACTCTGTGGAGTGCGACTTATACAAATATTGATGTAGGTAGAGATTTGTGAGAGACGAAGTTGGAGGGGTGTCGGGAACAAAGCCGGCAAGCGGCGGGCAGGGGAAAAGTGGGGGCGAGGGCACGACAACTATTAGGCCGTTGATTACCGCGGCCGAGGTGTAATTAGCACCACCTAAATGAACCTATTTCGCTTGCTGCTTTCCTGGTAAAATGATCAGCGACTTAATCAAACGATGGGATAATCTGTGGTTTAAAATGTAAACTGAAATTATTTATGCTTAATGTTTATGGACAGGATTTAGGCTAACTCACAGCCTAATTTTATTTAGGTTCTTGAGTAGGAGATTTTTGTAAAACGGCTTACAAAATGTCTACTTATCTATTTTTGCAAAGGGTGTTTCAGCCCAAATCTATAGTTATAAAAATCGACGTTCGTTTTCTGACGGATTGACAATAAAAAATAAAAGTACTTATCTTAAAAAAAAATGTCTTTCACATATCTCGGGACCCTGGGGTCCCCCCCCACCTTTGGAAGGCGTATGAATTAATATAAGCCTGTGTTGTCTCCCACTGCAGGGCAAAGCCGCTTCCCTCTTAATGAATAAAACAAAATAAAAACCTACTGCGATTTACGAACACATTCAACAATGCCGGATAAGGTTAAGGATATTGATCTACCTATTGTGTTAATAAATAATAATTGTATAATTATGGCTGACTATAAATAGATAAACTAAACAATTTTGTTACAAAACGATCGTCATCGCGTGTTCAAAAACGTTACTTTCGCGTCGTCTACTACATATATGACACAAATATTGATGTACTAGCTATTTGGACGACCCCCTGTCGTTAACAAACTGTAACAAGTAGGTAGGCACAGCCCACAGGCAGAGGCCGCACGCGGTTGAGCCATTAGTGACGTTCCAACAAATCGAAGCGATTACACGCAGGCAAACAGTGGACCGACGATCTCTAATTTAACTTTTCCGTGACCGGTCGGCCGTATTAACAATTTACAAGGGGATTTCACCCCTAAATAATAAAAGTATGGAGCGCGCCCAACGATTTCCTTTAGGAAGTTGCGCACCATCTGCTCCCAGCTACTTTTTAAATATTTCTGACAACCTGGTACTTCGTTTTATTAGTCGGCTTCGTACGATGGTTTCCGTATTTGTTATTTTCTTTATGGCGTGAGTTTTTATATAATACATCACATTGCGGTTTTTATACACAAGAATTTATCGTTCACGTATAGCGTGTGAACGTTATAAATGATTTACGTGATCACAATAGAAAGCAAACACGAGATTTTAAACATAAATAACCGTAGACAAAGTGGTAGCATAACGGTTGTACAATAATAAACTAGTGATCGCCTCCATTGTCTCATTAGTCACCGAGCACGTCTCCTTGTTACAATAACTCCACCATTTTATGCTAATGGCTTATAGAAATGCTTTATGTGTTCATTGTTTTGTGGAACAATAAATAATAACTGCGAGCTATGGTATGGAGCACTTGTACCCACATTATACGGGTCACTTATCAATCTTGTTACACATTTACATTTTGTTTTTCCACGAAACAACTTTATTTTTGAAGCTCGCTATCAATTTATTTGGGATAATGTTTTTGAAAGTTAATGGAGCGTTTCTTATTCTATATTACTCGAATTCAAAAAGCGTGAATCTGTATTTATATCATTGTTTATTTTTGACATTTCAATGAAGCAACTTCAGTATGTGAATGACAATAATCACTATTTTATTTTTTTAGTACTTACATTTAATTGAGGCTCTAAACTATTTTGGGCTTTCCAACAAAATACACGTACTTTTGCGATGACAAAAGGATATTATCGTAGTTGTAATCGCTACGACCAAATGTGCGGCCAATTTTGTTATCACGTAATTGTACACAAAAATGGCCGCTTCAGGTCGGCCACAATAGCGTATGTGGCCATAGTGGCGCATTAAACCTGAAACAGCACACCAGAGCATCACCGCCACCACTACGTTCATAAATCAGATTTCACAGTAATTTACTAACAATGGTATTTACGCTTCACAAATTAAAATACTTGCCACAAACGCAAACCGCTTGCGTATTTACGTCCTCACCCAAATGTATTGAAAGCGAACTACAGATGTACTGTGATAGTTTTTGTTCATGTTTACTATAGTTAGCTTAGTTTTGTGTATGTTTATCATGTGTCTCTGTCAGTAGAGTGATGTAAACTTCTTCAGTGTACATCATAAATTCGTGCACCAACGCGGCCAAGCTATAAAAATGTATTAATATGCTGCAAACAATGTTAGTAGTATGTGAGATCATAACTTATGAGACGCGCACTGCGCGGATACTCCGCTGCTTTGAAATTGTTGCTGGCACCCGAGATATATGGCGCACCGCTGTATGGAACCTATTTTACGATATAGAACTAAATACAACATGTGAATTTGTGAACAGATGTCTGCATCTGCAGGCATCCAACAAATCTTTTCATGAATACTACATTACTGCTTCGTTTTAAAAACATATAAGTACATACTTATTTACAATTCAACGAGACCGCTACATAAAATCGAGTCCACGAAAAAGCTCGCCAGGGATTAAAAAGGGATTGTCCGGGCTCTCACTTTTATCTCAATTTGTTACTCTTGTTTACGAAAAACATTTTAAGGACAAAGAGAAGATTAAATCGCTCTGAATTACAATAAGGTCCTAAACCGAGGTAGGTGACATTATAAATTCAAAATGAGCCTTTGGTTTGTACAATAAAATTGTGATGGCGGAATGTCCTATAAAGGCGAAAAATTGTCGCGAAAAGAGGGGTGAAATTGATTAATTAAATTTGCATAAGTTGGCACGCTAGCGCGATAAGCGGGCGAGGTAAGGCAGTGCGGGGCGCGGGGCGGTGCGGGGCCGCCTGCGGGCGCGGCTGAACGTGCGGCGGAGTCACGTCCGCGCCGCGCGTCTCCTGCATCCCCCAATATGCAAATGAGTGCTCCCGCGTGACAAATTGGATCCGAGGCTGCCGTCGCCGCCGATAACTTCGCTGCACCAATTTCGTTAAAGCCGTATCTTCTTACACAGTTTAAAACTAATCCCATTACACGATCGACAGGACACGTATATGATATGACGTGTACAAGAAGCCATACTTATATTTATCGTTCCGTGATATTGTTACAGGTGTACTAGTAGTGAATGTGACGTGGCGAGGGAAGACTTACGTAGGAACATTACTGGACTGCACGCGACACGACTGGGCGCCACCGCGGTTAGTATTTATGCGACTGTGCGCTCAAACTCTAATGTACACGAACGGAGAATACTAATGCCGCCGGGAATAACGCGTAGCGAGCTCACAAGAAGTGGCTCAATCTGTTACAAACACTGTGTAATGGACGTGCTTAGTCACGTATGTCTAAAATGAGTCGCAAAAACGTGAGCAGAAATTCCTGAATAGGGAAACACCAGGAATATCTTTTCGTTAATAATGACGCCATTGATATTCATGGGTTTCCACAAGTTTGCCGGTTCGTTCGTCGGTAAGGTTAAATGTCATACCTATTAAGTTTCATATTATATTCCCATAGGTTTTGCGACTCTCCAACGGAGGAGTTGGATGCGCGGACACCCAAGGGTCGAGGAGCGAAGCGTGGTCGCGGCGCTGCACCGACTGACATGACGAACTTCACCGAGACGCGGTCCTCGGTACATAGCAAGCTACGGAATGGTGGTGCCAAGGGGCGAAGAGCACTGCCTTCTCCTACACCCTTCACGCCTCCCAGACCTGACTCGAAAAGAAAACGCACTTCGGACGCGGAGGACCGACCTCCGACGCCGAAGGCTAAACGTCCGCCTCCCACAACGTCTTCCCCTCCCCCTGATCCCGTCCTACTGGAGTGTCCAGAACCGAACTGTTCTAAGAAGTACAAACATGCGAACGGTCTCAAGTATCACCGATCACACGCACACGGCTCGCCTGACGACGATGAGAAGGACGGCTCAAGTTCTGAGCAAGAGGAGCCGGCGACAGAACCAGCCTCGCCGGCTCGGCCGCCGTCCGCGCCGGCGACGCCAGCTACGCCTGTCAAGTCGCCAACGCCAGTCAAATCACCTGATGCCAAGGTTGACAAGTCACCTGAGAAGTCTCCGGAGAAGCCTGAGGTGGACGCGGAGTCGCCTCGGGTCGAACAGCCTCGGTTCGCTGAGGAGTTCATCACAGCGTCAGAACCGCCCCCTGTCGTGGACCGGCCGCAGACGCCGCCGCCGCCGCCCGCCACGCCGCCTGATGCACTGCCCACGCTACAACCTACTCAGTTTAAGGTAAACTTCAGAACCTAAGTTGGAATTTTACATTACGTGACCAAGTAGGGCCATCTATCAGTCGTCGATAAAGCCTTTTAAAACACAAATCAATATTCCTGTATTCCTGTCTAGGTAAAGCCTCGGTCAGCACTAATGGCGGACGAGCGCAAGTCGACGGAATCCCCCGCAGAAGAGTCGCCGGGCAAGCGGCGCGCGCGGCGGTCGCCGACGCCGGGAGTCCGGTCGCCGGCCTACTCCGACATATCGGACGACGCTGCGCCGCCGGATGCGCCGCCGGATGACCCCGCGCATAGACCCTTTCCGGTTTATCATCAGGTACGAATATACACCTTGTAATAAGAAAGAGGTATCTGAGTTAAGGAGACAAATATCACACGAATACAAGTTACAGCTACTAGAAACGCCAAATCTTTCTTAAGCCCCATTTACACAATGTAGCGTTAAGTTTCTTGTCTGTGGTATACAATAAAATTGAAGCAACAAATAACTTGTATTGTTTTAACATTGTTTAGTTAGTTATTGTTCTGAGGTTTAGATGGTACAACTTTTAATGTCGCTTGCTTCTTTCATAACAAAATAAATTTATGCGATATTTCAGTTCTACGGTCAGCCGTCATACATGCCGCCTTCGCACCCCCCTCCCGTGCCTCCTCAGTCGTCCGACAAAGGCAAGGAGGATCTCTCCAAAGGAGACCCCAAGGGTGACATGAAAGTGAGTACTTGGGGATCACCAGACTCTCTTATTGCAGGACAATATTTGACAAAACGTGAAGAGTCTCCGAGTGATCCTTATTTAATATCATAAATGCGAAAGTGAGTTTGTTTATTTGTTTGTTACGCTTTCACGTCTTAACTACTCTACCAATCATCATGAAATTTTGCATACACGGTTGCAGGGGTACAGAAAACGACACCTCGTTCTTGAAAAAAAGTACTGTTCCCGAGGGATAGAAAAATGATTGATAAAATCTACATTAATGCGAACGAAACCGCGGGCAAAAGCTAGTTAAAATATAAATTGGAATATCTTGAAATGTCTTACACAACCCCTGCTCTGAAAGTGTAAAATATTCATAAAAGAACAAAAATTCCATTACACTGAATAATATGATCTAAAATTCTAAGCAGGATCGACAATCCGATCCGAATCCGATGATCCTATCTACAGTCGGAGATTTGCCGATTTTAATGTTTTTGTATGTCTGTCTTTTATTGAAGTCATGGCTATCGCTAACCTCCTCTTATATCCACCTCTTTCATCTTTTCCAGGACGGCAAACCCGATAACGGACCTCAAAAAGTGTTACCTCAACACTTTTACCCTTACAACTACGTTCCGAACTTCCCTTACAACGTTGAACCTGGGGGGCCTCCACCAGGTCCTCCTTTAGAAGACAAGAGTAAGGACAGTGACCGCTCTAAGACGACACCTAGTCCTCTAGACAAGAACAAGCAACAGCGTCCGCCGGATGGCAAGGAGAACCCTGCGCGGCCAAATGATAACCATCAGATATTGAAAGAGAGTATCGAAATGAAGGCGCAGATGGGACCCTATGCCTTTCAGAGACCACCGCATGCGAGAGAAGAGGAATTGAGGAGGTTTGTGTTGATATCATTTTATAATAAATAATTCATATATTTTAGTATTTTTTTTGTCTTTCGTCACATGTAGTCATATTATAATAATTTACTGCTTCTTGACTGCCTCGTTGGTCTTGCTGAGCATGAGGTCCTGGGTTCGATTCCCAGGTCGGGCAAAGTGTTATTGGATTTTCTAGCTGAAATTTCTCAGTATCAACCCGGAGTATGGATTTGTGCCCGGTTGATGGCAATAGGCTCGCCCCCATGCATGCTCATGGGACTTAAACATAAGTGGCGAAATGTGGGTATACTATAGGTACACCTCTGCCCAACCCTTCGGCGAAACACGGCGTGATGTTTATGTTATATTATAATTTAGATGACTTATGAAGACACTGGAATAACTGAGACGTAATAACATGATCAAATGTTTGAGTCGTCGGCAATAAGAGAAAAGTACCTAACTCCATTACAGTTGTGCTTGTGCTAATTCCTTTTAAAAAAGTACCACAATTAGATGAGGCGTATGAGCTTGCAGAAATCTGTAGTTCGACAAAAAGTTTTACAATTGATTTAACATCATTAAAATGGCCTACCACTTTTGATTCCAGATATTACATGAGTTTAGATCAAAGAAGAAAAGAAGGGGGCAGTGATTCCAAGCCTCCCGGGATGCCGCCAGGGGCCAGCGGGGCCCCAGGAGGCCCAGGGACCCGCCCGCCTCCACAGCCCGCACACAAGCAGCCCTCCAAAGACAAGGACGATAAGCCCAAAGAGGAGGTCAAGGTAACCGATTTACTATGAATTGTGAATACAAAGTTGCCAGGAATAAAGTGTCCTAACAGACACAAAATGCATTCTCCTTATATGGTCAATGTTTACTTCCAACTCTTCCGCTATAAGTACAGAACTGATCGCGCATTGCCACTAAAGAACAAAAAAGAATAAAAATAAAAAAAACACGGATTTCAATTACTATGGGTACCTGCGTTTTCTATTAGTCTGGCAACCTTGTATCATACTGTGACATAACACCATCAGGCTAGCCCCTCCCCAACCTCGTTGGCTCCGGCTGCCTGCTAACCTAACCTAATTTTAGACGGAGCAACAGCCGCCTGACCAGCACTACCCACTCTATGGCAGAAACCGATACCCTAAGGTTAGATACCAAATACCAGATACCACCACTTTTAGACGAGGGAACTCGATGCGAAATGTTAAGGTTGCGTTTACCGTGGCAGCGGCGTGTGGCGTGACATTTAGAATTTTAGATGCACCTTGCATGCGCCGCTATCGCTTAAATGGCTACCAATCCAAGACTTGACCTTCGCAACCGTAACTTAACTTCGTAGTTTGATCAATTTGCACGGTAGCCTCGACCTGTAATGTTAAGAGCCTGATTGACGGGCGAGTTATAAGCTTGCGGTAAAGACTACTACAGTTATGTTTGGAACAATGCTGCTCACAATAGCGAGGTTTGGCGAGATCCAGCGAACTTTACCGGCGAGTCAACAAGACCGTGGTAAGGCTGCCTGTCTACTGAAACGGAGAAATGAGGAGAGGAGCGGAGCCAATAGAATCTCAACTCTGCTCCACAGGCAATATTAACACAGCTCCGTTCCTCTTCTCTCTTCTCCGCTCCAGTGGACAGGCAGCCTTAAGCTCGCATATGGATCAGCCGATCTATTCTGTAAAATCTTACTATGAAAACTTAAGTGAAGTGAACATGCATCCATAGCATCGGGTGGAATGTCAGCAGACAACGCCAAAGTTTTCACGGTGAGGTTTTTACGTATTCCAATACCCCATTAGTAAAAGTGTCAGACGGCTCGTCTAAACCCATGTTTTGTCTTGCAGGTGAAACAAGAAGGCCAGAAGCCGACGACAGAGACGCAGGGTCCGCCGCCGCCGCCCACGTCGCAGTACTACCTGCCGCCCTACATGCAGCCCCCGCACTACGGCGCGCTGCCCTTCGACCCCGTGTACCGCGCGCCCCTCAGCCCCATGCTGGTCAGCGGCTTCGGCGGCGGCTGGACCGTGCCGCGCTACCACGCGCCCGAGGACCTGTCGCGACCCGGCGGCGCGGGCAAGCTGGACCTCATGCCCGGCGTGGGCGGCCCTGGAGGTGGACACGGCCCAAACTTCGCCTATGGCGGCGCTCCACACAAAATACATGAGTTGCAGGTTGGTTATTAGTTAACATACAAGCATGAATGGAAAACAAGAAAATCTTAGACCAAACAAAAATGTGCCATCAATATAACAAATTCAGAATCTGGGCAATTCAAGGGCAGGTGTAAGATTGGGCAAATGTATTATTCTTAGCACATATTACCAACTGTTTTAATACTACAATACTGTTTTTTTTTACAGGAGCACGCCAAATCTCCTCAGAACAAGCCGCGCGCGGACGCGCCCAAGGAGCCGGCGCCGTCGCCGCGCTCCCCGCGCTCGCCGCCGCCGCAGCGTCACGTGCACACGCACCACCACACGCACGTGGGGCTCGGCTACCCGCTCTACCCGCCGCCCTATCCCGGTCAGTAGCACTCCACACTCTGTGCGGACTAGTAAGCGGATGAGAGCTCGAAGGTGTATGAACTCGTATATTCGAGGCTTCAAGCCAAACGAGGAGGGCTCTCGACTGTCGAAAGGCAAGAGAAAAATGTTGTTGAAATTTGATATCCATTTGCTTACTACTCCGTGGAGCATGCTATTGATAACATCATTCATCTTTTGACTCCTAACATTCTTAATATCCTCCTCGAGTTTTTTGTGCGCTTGAAGTGCTTGCTTTAGCCGAATTTCGATTACGTCCACTCTACACCCCTCGGCCTAGCGACCGCCTGCGGTCGCTAATAATGTGATGTGCTTGGTTGCAGGGGCGCGATAGCACACGACGGACGAGCGGGCGAGCCCCGCCCGACCGTAGCTATCGTAGAGAGACGATAGTCGAGGCCGGTACAATGTCGAACAGAGACAGTAATGGAAGATTATGTTTTGCAGCGGCAGCCGTGCTGGCCAGCACGCAGGCCGTAGTCAACTCGTTCCCGACGCCGCCCAAATGAGAGAGACGCCATGACGTGTAGTGAGCTGACCGTGACCCGCGCGCGGAGCGTCCGCGTCCGCGACCCGCGACATGCACGCGGAGCGTCCGTGACCCGCGACTCGCGACTCGCACGCGGAGCGCCCGCGACCCGCGATCGCGCGACCCGTGCACAGTGCACGCCGCGCGGACAGACTTTGTGACTCCGTAAAGATCGAACTCCGATCGAAAACTTTATCTCTATGCCAGTAGCCATAATTTAAACACTGTGATCTCGCGTAACCCACAAAATGTGTATGTGATGTGCGCTTTGAATGTTATAGAATGTGTCCGGACCGATAGTTACCTTTTATAGTTGAGAGTGTTGTGTTATCGAAGACTCCTCGATGGATGTTGTGAACGTTTGTGCGGAGCGCGCGTGGACCTGCGCGCCCGTCAGTGTCTACCTTGTTTTATATGTTACTAGTGGAAGCACAAACTAGCTATGTACATATTAGTGTTATGTGTAAAGTACCCTACGATTGTTAGTGTTCCATAAGGGTTATGTAATATAAACATCGAATTTTCCGATTCTCCCTCTGGGCATTGTACTGATGTTTGAAGCCCCGTGTCTAAAATTTATATCATTGCGAATACAGCCTAGTAAGATCTTTATTTATGATGATATCTGCATTCCACAAAACGAAAGCGAGCGTATCTAGTTTTAAAGTATAATATTAATTAAGTTTTAAGTAATATAGTGTAAGTTTAAAGGCGTCAATGTGATCATTACAATATGAGTCGTAGCGTGCACAAATCGTACTGTCTCGATATAGTGAACAAGGACTTATTATTATATAACGTAGAGAGCATCCTATAGATTCGTCGAGTGTTTGAACATCGCTGTGCGTGTATGTATGTCAGGCTTTTAATCATAAATATAAAAATCTCATAGTCCAATATGTCTCAATACAAGGGATTAGGATTTCTGTACTGCACTTAGTTAAGAGTGTCCTCCTGTGTTCGACGACGACTATTATTTCCATGCATTTAAAATACCATTGACTTCCTATTAGATTGTCTCAACGGGAATGTAATCTATTGTTTCGTCAAGTAGTCTTCCAATTGGTTCACGAGAGGAAATCTTATTGTGTTAATGCATCTATTTTGTATTTAATATTAACTGAAGAGATGTTTGTTATTTAATTCGTAACTGCACACCATGTGCGGTGTGCGGTGCGGCGACTCCGCTGACGGAGACAACGGTTGGTTGCATTTCAACTTTAGTAGAGAAAACATTTATAAACACATTTTAGACAATTACATAAAATAATTGTAGTGATATGGTATTATTTTCATGACATTTTAGTCAATGTACGCGCGTACCTGTTTCATATTAAATTAACAAAAAAACAATATTTTGTAGAAAATGCGGGGCCTAATACCTAAGTTTATATGGTGTAAGTGAATCAAGTCTGTGAATTTTGGATAACCAGTGACTTTCAAACTCGTATTAATACTATTGATTTAAAGCAAATATCTACTTAACTATTTATAATTGGAGCTGCATAAATTGATACAGGACTATTAGTGAGTTGATTGATTTATAAAATATAAATTTATTCCAATATTATGAATGATAGGTTTCATTCCTACCTACAAATTCTTAACATGTAGAATGGGAACCATGTGTGATTTCCGACCTTCTGCTGGCAAAATTATTCGAAAAATAAATGATGGAGCCATTACTATATAACTGAATTGAATATACTTAATAAAGTTGAAAATTATAATCATCAATCAACCATCTAATATGACTGTTATTGAATGTCTGCAGGAAAAACAAAAACTCTTTATTACAACAGTCACTATCATGATGAATAGATATGAATATTGTTATTTTCCGTCAAACTCTATGTAGTCACGAAAAGAAAATTGTAACTTGAATAATTCCAAAAGAATTTATCTAAATTGTATACTGAATCATTAATGAGAGAATGTGAAAACTATACAAAAAACTGTAAACGAGCATTAGGTGTTCTGAAGTGTACTTGCTTACAAGCACTTTAAAAGCAATCATAACAAGATCGTGATAATCAGCTGTGATTAACACTATTTTGGATTATCAGAGTGGTCAATCAGGGCGTAATGTCGATTGCCATTCTTGTGAGGAGGCTCTTGCACTCACTGTCACCGCTCGAGTATTCAGTTAGGGCTTTGTAGCAGTATGCGATGCGATGCGGGCAAATAGGATTGATTTAACCGAGATGCGATCGTTTGGGAAATAGAGCATGCGATGCACCGCATGGTATGTCAGGATGCGTAGCATTGTATTAGTGATTAATTTGTGATGACTCGAGCGTCGTATCGCGCCGCGTATTGTGCTCGGTTCGCGCGTGTAGCTTGTAACTACCAGGAGAGCAGACACAGGCAGGAGCTCACGTGATCTCATACGCCAAGCGCTCGGTGCATTGTCGACGCATAGACTGATCGATCTTTTGTTTCTAACCCCGTTCGACCACGGACATTATACGCTTTCATTCATTTGTACCAGTCGCGACTTGGTATAAAACTTGATCATTGTATTTATAATATATAAATGAACATTTGTGTATTTTTTTGATGTAACTAAAGCCAAGTTTGATTTTACTTAGAAAAGAATTCGAGACGTTGAAAAAAGGAATAATAAAGATAAAATTATTTCTTAAAAAATGTGTTTTATTTCCTGCTTAAAATGTTTGTTAAATTAATGTTATAAGAGCTTATTGTCATGATTAATACATTATGCTTACATGTTATTGTATTAATGACTAGGAACAGAGTGCAGAACTATACAATACGTACATTTTACATATTTAAACAGGTACTATAAGGCAATGTAAAAAGCAACTTAATTTCTAATTAAATGGTGCGAGATACATGGAAAGTGCAGTGTGGTAACTTAAAGTATATGCACAAGTTAAAGCTACTTATAACGTCGAATAAATTATTCAAAATACTGATTACTAATGTAAATCTAAAATTATGCGAAATGTGTTATAATAATTTATGTGGACCCATAAAAACGTCAGCGCTAACTCGTTGAGTTATAGCAAACGACATTATTACAATTGTTTCGTTGGATTTAAGGTGGGGCTAACAGTTACTCGGAATCATTGGTATTAATTATTATGTCATGTAAAATAAATATTTATTATTTGGCTACATTAAATATTAAAGCATATAAATATCTTGCGAACATTTGATTTTTCAATATCTAAATAATAAAACAATCCTGGTAAGGTCACTCAGTATTTTGTCTAGTACCTACCTCAAATGTTTTAAAATAATTGGTAATTAGTACCCAAGGTAAAATAAATGCATAAAGAAAATAATGAGTTCCGCACAGCAACTGGTAGCTCCTACCTATTCTTGTAAAATTCTTTGGCCTCCGGTTTGTAACAGCAATAATACTAAACTGTGGTAAAATTAAATACTAAAATAAAACATTAAAGCTTAATAATTATACACTACGGTACACTTAAAGATAGAAAATTTCATCAAATTGAGATAACTTCGAAAATAAATAATGTTAAAATTCATTTAATTTAACGCAAGAATTTCACAACCAATGTAAAAATTTAGTAGGTAGTTCTACTTCAGTCTAAAGGTCGTCAGGTTTCAGTTGTCGTTCTCCTTCGCTTAGGAAGATGAGCATTGCTTTGTAAAGGAGATATAGTCCAAGCATGCGCTTTTCTCTCGACGGCCAGGTGGCGACCACGCCATAATAGTTCCCAACTTTAAGGTTCTTCAAACAGGTCAGCCCTAGAGCATCTATCATAGATGCTTCATACGTATACGCCTCAGCTGGTATCACGTTTTGAAATATATGAAGACAAACAACACCTACTTTGTCTGACCAGATGTCTAGGATATGTTGAACCTTCTTGTCTCTGGATGTTTTAAAACCTGTCTTCCATAACGTCTGTGCTTGGTATAAATGTGCGTACGGTCGGGAGCGTTTTCCTGAAAGGGAGTGCGTATTACAAGCTTATTGTTGCAAATCATTGGAGAATAGGATTCTACTATGGAATTTGGTGGGTCTTTCGTCGATGACAATAAAACCGGCCTAAGACAGACGACGGTCGAATCGGAACGCAGATTTTAGAGAAATCAATCACTTGATCTCATTGCTAAATCAGTCACTAATTAGCTAACAGCGTATAGCAGTCTACTGCTGGACATAGGCATCTCAAATCGCACGCCATTTAATTCGATCCTGAGGTTCTCATCCAGCTATGACTGGCCATCCTGCGATCTTATGGCCAATTCCTATAATTTACGGTCCGTTATTGGTTTAAATTAAAGACTCCTGTATCTTTACCAATAATGAAGCAAAAACCTCATAGCTTTGCATAGAAGACCCTCCCAAAGGAAGTAATTATCACAGGTAAAATTTGCTTAAGAATCTATTTATATGCCCAGTTTGGCAATAAATAGATCCATAGATCACCATTGGTAAGAAAACATTAATGACTTGTGAGCTAGCAAAAATAGTTAACAAAACAATTAGGTACCTTTTCCGACATAAAATATTGAGTTAACAAAAGTAACCCAAGACGCGTGTTTATCCTGTTTCCCGGCCTTCACTGGTAGATTGTTAGTTACTCGAGGATCCAGTAACAAATATGTGAAGGAAGTCTTCGCGGTTCCTTCACGCCAAACCTTAGTGTTGTCGCTGAAGTTAGCCCGGGCATTGCTTTCCAACTCCATGTAAATTTTGAGATCGTTTAACCAGTTGTTATTACGCAGAGATTTTTCTATTTCTATACTGTATGCTGGAAATTAAATATTTGTTTGTTACAAGACCGTTAGCAGCTAGTATATCATAAAAGAGAAGATTTAGGTGTCTAAAGAACATTTTGAAGTTACATTGTTACTATAAATATTGACCAGTTTTACCTACTACATACTTAG
This sequence comes from Eupsilia transversa, assembly GCA_914767815.1. Taxonomy (NCBI): domain Eukaryota; kingdom Metazoa; phylum Arthropoda; class Insecta; order Lepidoptera; family Noctuidae; genus Eupsilia; species Eupsilia transversa. Next base: position 4,366,513 of record OU611889.1, read on the forward strand.
TTATCTAAATAACTTTATTAACTATAAAAATAACTTTGTGGTTTTAAAAATAACATCTTAGTTGTTTCGGAATGCCCGCAAATATGACCTTATTAACATTGAGATATCAGTAGGTATTTGTTTCCCAGTGTGTGGGTGACGTAGGTCAAATAGCGGCTGCGGCGATGTAAATAGCTATATTGATATCAGCCGTATTTTTCAAATTGAAAGCCGATTTCAACACAATATATTGGCAAAATGGGATGAATAAAGATATTAAATTTAATAACTTTCAAAAGGATTAATAACTTTATGGTGGGGGGGAGGGGAGGCTGCCCCCAGACCCGGACTGACTCACATATTTAGCTGGTAAATGACTTTGTAAAAGTGCTACAGGAAACTCTTGATTCTGTAAGGCTGGGCGGAGCCCATGACTGTACTGCCAACTAGGACTCTTTTTTTCTTTATGAGTTACCTAGTCATTAATATGTCTTGTGCGAAAAGAATGTTCGAGTTTAATGTACAAGTGAAATAAACTTGCACCAAAAAACAAAGTTAAAACCAAAGTCAACAGGACGCAAATACTGAAGAACTTATAACCTTTGTTCAGGAAGAATTTAACTCCTTCTTTACTTGGTAATTTTAGTTTTACAACCATTGTGAAAAAAAAATAGTTTATAAAAAGTATTGTAATCTTAATAAATTCATTGACATGACTATTGTCCAATTGTCAGTAATTTTTTTAAAGATTAGAAAGAAGTTATTTCAATAAGTTTTAATATTTATCATCAATATTTTGCAAAAAGGCAAATACCTTTTCAACACACTTGCTCGTAAAGTGGCTCTTATTGAACCGCTTTTAGATTCATAATGCAGTGTATTAAAAACGCGTGCTTTTTACTTTACCATAACGAACTAGTGCTGTAATGCCACAGATAACTATTTACTAGTCGGAGTACCTAGTACCTATACCAGTCCTATGACATGGCAGTATGGAGTTAGTAAGTACTATCATGGCGGCATGGAATTTATATTGTAGAAATTGAATTTGGTGAAGCTTTTTATTTTTGTAAAACATAATACTATACGCAAACCACTATGTCACCAGAGCAGAGGATGTGCGCTTTTTTAATCTCATCAAAGAGACTTTCATGCCTTTATGTTATGCATAATATTTATTACATAAAATATGATGAACATATTTCATCATATATTATTTCATATTTTTCGATACTTACATATTAACCTTATAATGTTTTTAATAGGTACGTATTCAGAACAAAAATAAAACAAAAATACCTATTATTTTGTGTTTATTTAATAGGCTGTCTAGCAGTTTTTCCAGCGCATTTATTTAAACCTGCGCGCGAATCGCTGGCGCGGCGCGCGAAAATACAAACCAGCTCGTCATTTTCCAATACTTACTTGCTATCATTTTCGTTGTGATTAATTAACAAAAATGTCGACTTCACGGGCAATACGTAGGTTTGACTCCGCCGGAAATACTCATCGAGGCACGAAACGCGAGTGATAGCCTGTTGCCACCAAAATCTAAGGAGAAATACGTAGCGGCCTACGAAACTTTTATACAGTGGAAAAACAACAAAAATGCCAAGTCATATTCGGAAAACGTTTTTTTGGCATAGGTACTTCAATGAACTTGCAAATAAATACAAGCTCAGCTCGCTTTGGTGTATCTATTCCATGTTAAAAAGCACAGTTATGACCAAAAATAACAGTGTAAACAAAATTCCATCTTAGCACTCATTACATTTACTGATCACCACAGAACACATATACTCCTCTGATCACAGAGTACTTTTTTTTTTTTCCGGTATCAAAACGTTAGTCGTAGACTGCGTTCCGAATTACGATGTAAATGTAATGAAATCGAATCGATTTGAGCGTGCTTACACCCGTTCCGAATAAGCTTGAGCGGGATAACTTATGTTTGTTCCGTGAACCGTTATTTGGCTGTGTTGTTATAGGCATTTTTTCGAAATTGTGATTCTGGCTACCGTCGCCACCTAACCAAAAAAGAAATAACATACACGAAGAAATTAAAGAAATATTATACACAAAGAAATAAGTAACGTTTTAAGTTTTGACGTTGGGCGAGCACTGATATGCTGGGGCCACATTGTCGCGATAAGACAAACTATACTGCGCGCGCTCTCTCTCGCACACAGCTCGACGTCTCGCTGAATAAAAGAGAGCCCGTGGAGTTAAGTTCGCTTTATCGCGACAGTGTGGCCCCAGCATTAGCACATTCACTAGCGTTCCAAATTGATGACAGCCCTCAGCTTTCATAATCATATCATAACTAAATTGGAACGCAAAATATTGATGTGAGAAGTGTGGGCGATTAGGGCATATCTCGGAATGCGGTCGTATAGTTTTTCGGAGGCGGCGCGCGACTCTATGCCATGTCCATGCCGACTGAACGGAATGTTGCCATTATTTATTATATTTTATTTAACCATTTACAATTTGATTACTATACTTATAGTAACATAAGGTGTATTTTTCTGCTGAAAATCTTTCTTCATCTCTTCGTCTTTCAAAATATTATTTTGTTTTTATACATTTTTTAATAGGTGTAGGCTGTTTAGCGGGTTTGCCAGTTGCCAGTGCCTTTATTTACAACTGCGGAAAAACAAAACCGTCGCGCCATTTTCTATACCTACATATTTGTTCCCGGTTTCGCTGTGTGGTTATTTTCATAGACTAATACATATTTAAAATAATATTATCAATACGAAATCTAAAGTAACACCAACCTACGTTGAAAAGTTTTTAAAAGAAGCTCCGGATAATCAGTACATGGCAACAATGGTCAGTTGAACTTTATAATTACCTTATTGTAGCATACATTCTTACAAGTCTGTTTATTTCCTCGCAAGTGTGTTGAAAAACGTCGTATGAAACGCGAGTGCGTTGATCATTACACTCTCGACTACCTTATCGCGCTCGCCTGCGGCTCGCGCGGACAATACCGTCTCGTGTGTAATGACCAACACCGCACACTTGTATCATAATGTACTATTATAATTAAAACTCTATGATACCACTGAAGGGCTTTTTTTTGGGTGCCGTTACCCCTTGTGTCCTATGCTAGCCGCACCCTTGCAGCTAAAATAATCTGCGACATTAGCCGAACTGCCGAAGCGTGCGAATGTTAAAGCAAGATCCTAAGTTCTTGTTCGTTGCAATGTCGCCTAAGACAGCCTCAGGTTATTGGAGACTCGTCGTATGCGGTCGTGATCCTCAGGATTGAGGTAACGATGAAGAAAGACCAAAGCGAAATTTGAATAAAGGTAGATTTTTTTTCAACACCTTTTTAGGAAATTATTCTGAACGGGTCCTAGAGAAAAACGCTGATAGGAACGATGGGCTACAATTTAAAGAAATTTAAAAAGCAAACAAACAAAATTAAAGTTAGTTTTTTTTTATGTGGCACCATTTCTTTAGAGTCAAAAGTGTGCTCAGGACATGAAATGATACACTTGAAACAGTTTATACGATAATGGTAAATTATTATTTCAGATAACTTCTAGCAACTTTAGACTTATGATTGTTACATGATTTAGTTTTTAATGTAATGTAGAAGGAGAATAAAAAAAAGGTTATTTATTCAAAAGTGCCTCTTTTGTTTATTATTCGTATTATCACTTTTATTTTCTTTAGAATTGAGCGCATCGTTTCAATCAGTTTTTTTCTATATGACCTGTAGTTTCGAATTTACCCAAACTGGCAAGTTAAAAAATCACCATATAACAAAGACGACTGTGTCGAGAGGTCTTACAAAAACCTTAATAATAATAAAGTAATGAAAAAATAACTCACTTTTCTTCTGCTTGCTAATACCAAGTCCCTGCAGACTACTGCTCAATGCGTCCACATCTTCCTCCCTCCTCCTAGGCTCTTTCTTCAGCGCCTGCAGCTTTTTCAAGTACAGTTTTCTAGTGGAAGCCTGTATGGGGCCCGGGGTGAACCCAAGCCGGATCAGTTCAGCTCTGAGGGTCCTGTCATCGTAGTCTACGGAGGCTGGCAGGGACGACGCTACGGAGACTATCGTCTGGTCATGACTGTATAGTTCCGAGTCGTCATACACGGGAAGCCTGCGATTTCGGTACATTGTTATATGATTTCAAGAGTTTTTTACCTTGGAAAAGAGACACTATTACTGACCGAGTGTGGTAAGAGAACTATATTTAACAAATGAATACAACAGCCTTTCAACAAGTCCCTAGTTAGAATGTTCCCAAATATTAATATTATAATAATTATATGTATTTATACCTAGTTGATTAAGAACTGAGTCACTTCCCCGTACTGGTATATAACAGTAAAGAGCTATTTGTAAACTATATATTATTTAAACAATTCAATAGCTCTCGATTTAATGAAAATGATATCCATAATCTATGGTGATTAGTGATAACGGGAAGTTCTTAGGTAAGTAATGATGCTAACAATGTGCCGTCAGACGTCACAACTGATAAGAACATTTTAGGCCCGACCCACGTCCCGATCGGGATTCCCCTCTGGTTGAACATTTATACAGACAGTCAGTGACAAAAATATACATTTAGCGAATATCAAAAGACTTTTTCTGCTAAGCTATCAAAAGTAATTAGTTTGTAAACCGGTATAATTATGGTAAAAGTAAATGAGTATCATTATGTGATGCTGAAAAAGTTAGTAACTTTAAAAAAAATAACATTCGAATTTAGCAAAGTTACTAAAAACTAAAAAAAAAATTACTTGTAGCTATGACGTATTTCGATCCCACCACACCCGAAATTTTACAAATATATAGCTATAATGGTCTTTGTTAGTAGCGACAAAAGAACGAACCATTAAACTTATTCCCTTTGTCAACATTAGCTGGTCTAGTTTTCAGATTTTTTAATAGAAAACTACTTACACAACAGGCGAGACAAGCAACCTCTTCTCAATCAACACCACATCTTCCTCCTTATCCTCATACTTGTACTCTTCGTGTACATTCGCTATCACGATACTGCCGCCCGAGTAGTTACTACTCACACCACTGCTGGCTGATGATCGCCTGGTATTTCCAGCCTCTTCGCCCTTATTAGTACACAACCACTCATTCGTCTTGTTCTGAACCACCGCTAAAACTCTGTCCAATTCTTGTGAACAATCACTTGAGATCAAACTACTTGTATTTGTATTACATTTACTCCTTTGTTTCTTCAAATTAGTCTTTGTTTTATAATTCTTATGAGTTATGTTACTTGGTGAGCCTGGCAACGAGAAGTTCTCGTATACACTGATGCGTTGGTTCATTACATTTGAATGTTCAGTGGACTGTCTGGTCTCGTCTGAGGTAAATTCTAACGGCTGTATCCCACTTATATGTACATCTGATAATTTGTTTGAGATGCATGATTTAAAGCTAGTGTTTGCGTCACTGGATATCCTATCTTTAGTGAGATCAAGTGTGATGTTTTCTGTGAAGTCTAAACAGGTGCTTTTCCATGGAGCTGATTCGTTATCTATAAGATATGTGTCGCCTATTATAGTGGGGTATAGTTTGTTTAAAGTTAAAGTGTTCTTTTCGCACCATTCGTTGATAAATTCTGATTTCCGGACAGTGGGAGCGTTTTCTTGTGGGTTTTCGTCAATAATGGGTTCGTATTCAGCAACTATTTGGTCTGTTGTCAATAATACTCTCTCTGGAAAAGGATTCATTTCAATATTAATGTGAGTTGCGATACACAATTTTAATAAGTAGTTCAAAATACAATTAGTTAAAAATTAGTTTTGTTATCTAAAATCGAATTTAACAACTTCATATTTAGCTCAATGCCAGTTTAGAGATTGCTGAAATTTAAACTATTAATATTTAAAAAAACAATCTGCCTAGCCTTTTCCCAACTATGTTGGGGTCGACATCCAGTATAACCGGATGCCGTTGAATACCAGTATTTTACATGGAACTACCGCCTATCTGACCTCCACAACCCAGTTACTGGGTAACACAATACCCCTTGGAAAGACTGGTTGTCAGAGTTTTGGATTTCTGACTACCCGTAACGACTTACCGGGTTTTCCGAGACACGGGGGGTTTTCATATGTAATGGATTGTCACCCATCTTCGACCCGACCGCGGCAAGCGTCGCTTAACCTTCTATCGACCCGTGCGGCGGTTATCATTTAGCCACGAGCACCTCTATACTATAATTTAAGAAGATACTAATATAAAAAGGAAACACTCCTTACCTAAATCTAATGTATAAGCACATTTGTTAGCGGGGCCGTCATCAGTTACATCTACAACATTTTGTAGGTAGTCAAACACCTCCCACTGTTCCTCTTGGGTAGCATAGTCAAAAGCGGAGTGCCCATCCAAGTCCCGCTGAGAGGGGTCCCCTCCGCAGCCTATCAGGAGCTTCAAGTTCTGTACACGGCCCCATATAGCAGCTATGTGGACTGGAGTTACTCCATCGTCATTACTGAAATTTTGAATTTTAATAAGGTTAAATAGTTTAGCATGTTGGTAAGTATTGAAATAATTTTGAGAGGCCTTATATTTTTCCTCAACAATTGGTTGTCACGAGGAAAGTTTTGAGTATGAATAAGGGAAGACCAAAGAAACAATGGATGCTCTGTTTGAAAGATGTTATGGGTAGAAAGGGGGTGACTACCGAGATGACTTCTTATAACCAATAGAGAAGTATGCAAGAAAAAGACACACTGCAGACTCCAAATGGATAAGGAGAATGATGATGAGTTTCTGCAAGCCAGCCTTAGTTTTTTTATTTTTATTAACTGGAGTAATCCAAAGCCAAATCTAGCATGCTTGGAGGCAGTCTATCCTCGTCCTAAACGCAAGCGATCGTCGCAGGAGTCCCTCTTGAATAATAGATCTTTTGTTTGATTACGAAAGATGACATAAAAAAACAAAAATAAACTTTTTTACATAATCAAAAGATTACAGCGATAAATTGAGTTAAAATGTGGCATGCCACCACCCACTACCCAACTTTAAGTCTTTTGTTTTTTAAAGCAAAAAAATACGTGTCTAACATTTTTTTTATTAAGCACCTAACTGGCAGACTAAATAGTTTTTTTTTTTACCCAGTCATCATTCCCAATACGACGTGACTTGATTGATTGCGCGAGTATGTTATATTTATTAGGGTTTTGAAATAGAAACAATTTAATATAATTTTAATTTAAAATAAATAACTCTACCATAAATTAGGATCTCCCCCATTCTTCAGGAGTAACTCGGTGCACTTCTTGGACTTTTCCTCTGGTTCTATACCCACGGCGAGGTGCAGGGCTCCGATACCCTTGCATGGTATTATCTGATTGATCTCTATTGGGGTTTCTTTCAGAAAATTTTCCAAAGACCTGGAAAAATTAATAAACAATAATTGTTGAAAAATTGATTTAAACAAAAAAACTCTTTTCAAAGGCATGAATTAAATTATATAGTGACCTCAATGGAGAGGGTGCCAGACTGCTAGAGTCAAAACACTGTGACTGTTTGAGACTTAAATTTTAAAATTACTGATAGCATATCTTAGACAGCCCTTACAGACAGCTTGCAAGATTATTATGACATTGCAAAGAAAAAAAAATGTTGCAATGGAATTCATTAAATAAAGTCCTAATGCTTCATAAGTAATAAGTATCATGGTTGTTGTGAGTTTAGTTGCATTAGATTTTCTTCAAGTCTAGAATTAACTTTTACATAACAGTGTCCAGAGTGCAAAAACTTTCAACATAGTTTGAAGCACACTAATTTATCTAAACTTCCTCGGTTATTATGCAATATCTACGAAAAACATTTCAAGTTGCAACCTGAATTATAATTGTGGTGCAACTTTTCTCCCTGTGGGGGGTATCAAAAAAATATTAAGTACCAAACTCATTTCCTTGCAAATTCTTAAATTAAACAATGACTAAAAAGTAAATTTTTATACACTGCTACAGGCAGATGTTTGATAACACAAAAGGATAATAATACTCACTCTAAAATTCTGGTTTTGCGGCAGGTGTTCGCACTTTATTTGGTGTAAGAAGCACTTTAGCAAAAAGTTTTAAAATAAAGTTGTACGTACCTCTCATTTCCATTCTGAATTATATCGTATATCTTGAAAAGCTCTTTGTACGCTGTACCCATGATTTTTGAAAGTAAACTGTGTATTAGTCATCGACTTCCTAACTTGTATTCATTTCCTTTGGTGTTTCCTGCCTCGCCTACGTAACAAGATAAAAAATATTGGCATTGAAACTATTTATCAAAAACACAGCGATAAAGATTATCCTCATGATTATTAATGTAACACCGAGGTTAAAACACACACATTTCTTCAGTATTTTGTTTTCTAAAATTATTTAAATTAACGTCAAGTTAGCTCGGGAATATTTTGTTTACGTTTGGTTGACGTTCCTTTTCACGGACTAAGTTTATTTAAGCAAGATTGCGCGTTTCGTTTTTAGAGAAACACAGTGTATGTATAATTTTGTTTATAATGATAACGTAATTTTTATTTAATTATATTAAGCTAGCTTAATTAATTATTCCTAGTATCAAACTATAAGATTCAAATTGCCCAGTAGGACTAACATTTTTATTTTGCAACATGAAGCATAGATGGCGCTGTAATCATTATCTCAATGAGCTGTACTGGCCGCGTGCATGGACTCATTACGGCCGACTTATCAAGCTGAAGTGGCAATGGGACGGGCCATATTAGCCGTAGAACCCATGACCATTGGGGTTCTTGAAATAACGATGGCAAAAAAATCTGTCACTGTTGTATGCTCACGAATAAAATGTAAATATTTGTATGCCGCTTTTAGCGGCGGATGTGTCCTGAACCTTTACCTAATGACCAACTTTGTACCTACCATATCCGACGAATAAAGGCTCCCGCAAACAGGCGCGACGTGACTATAATACAATTTCTAAGAAAACTTCACGGTTGAACAATTAATGGCGTCGCGTCACGCGACAAGTCACGCCAGTAAGCACGAGCCTTTAATGTTTTTGTCTTTGTCTTTACAAACGTAAGATGTTTTTTAGGCGTAGTAACTTGAGATTTTCGAGGGCGGGTATATCTACTTCATCAAAATCAAAATCAAAATATTTTATTTCACATAAACCTACATGGGCACTTAAGAAACGTCAGAAGCTAGGTGCACGGTTCCAATTGGTCGTTTCCTATGGAGAAGAGCTGGCAAGAAACTCCACGGTTACTCTTTTAGAAATAAATGGGTTTTACAATGTTTTAAAAAATGTACAGTTTGAATAGGTATGAGAGGACAGTGTACCTAGGCCTGTCAACAAGATACTTAACAACATAGAAAATAGTCTGCAAATCGACAATCTTTTGAGCCTACAACGTTCTCACATTCACAAAATATAAAGGAATCTATATATAGGATAAATAAAATAAACCTATGTAGACCAAATAAAACATTTACCTACTCACATAGTCAGAAAGCGCCTTTATTCCATTCGGGAACCGCCTCCTGTCTGCCACTAGGCGGCCATCAGCATCTCGTGCCTTCTCAAGCCTGCAGTCGTCGATCGTGATATACTGGTATCTATATAGCCGCCAGGTAACCTTCGCTCACCATCAGATCAGCTGTTGTCCTCTTTATTTTTTTTAATTTTTTTTTACTATCATGATATCTGTATCTCCCGAAGGCTCTAGGCCTTTGACTAAACCGTTCGCAAACGTGACTATTGAGCATGGGCCCTAGACTGGATGGAGCCAGTTCCTGGCGATAGGCTCGCCTTCTATTACATGGCATGGGACTAAAACATCACTGGCAAAATGTGGGTGTACACTATTGCATATCCCTTTGGAGATTACAGGCGTTATGATGTAATGTTAATGTGGTTTACCTTATACATTCCTTAGGCTGAGCATTAGAGTCGACGGTACAGCCAAATCGCAGCCAAGAGAGCCAGCCCATGGGGGGAGTTTCAGAGCCAACCCATTGTCCAAAGCCTGGGTGTAAGATAGCAGTCCACACACGAAGATACACAGTGCTGGTATTATCAACATTTCTGGAAAGAACGACACCCTTCTGGCTACACCAGGTAGTTTTTTTAGGGTGCGAACATTTGCAAACTTATAATTTGTGAGATTAAAGCGAATTTTCCAACTAGACAAGTTAATTTCTATAGAATTGAGAGAATCTAGATAACTTATAAGTCCACTGAATTGAACCCACGCTAAAATTAAGTTTTGTACCTACGTAGGTACTTGTTATGATTTGTTATATACACGTGGTCTTAAATGGAAACTATATTGATAGTGAGGTTCATCCAAGGGGTTAACCATACGCGCAGCTATTTGTGATAACCTTAGCGTGCCAGTCACAGCGCTTAGTAATAATTAGAGTAAATACGATTTTATGCATGACATGACAGTTTTTACGAGTACCTACCTATATTAATTTAAACTGTGTATTTTTGAGGGACATGGAACCTTAATCATAAATTGAAATAAGTAAAACGTAATAATTATGTTATTTACCTAAGTACCTACATAGTTTTTTAAGGGTTCCGTACTCAAAGGGTGCCAACGAGACCCTAGCTCTATGGCCGCGAGAGTCTAGACGAGAGGAGATGCGCAGGAATTGTCCAATCACAGACGAGACGAGAGACGTGGTGAGAATTTCAACCATTGTGATTGGTCGATGCCTGCAGATCTCCGCTTCAGTGGAACGCACCCTATTACTAAAACTCCGCTGTTTGTCCATCTGTCACAGTGCTGTATCTTTTGAACTGAAATAGGTAGACACTTGAAATTTTTACAGTGTGTGTACTACTATAGCCGCTATACGACAAGTCGACAAACAATTAAAAATAAAAAGGGGGTCAGTTGAGTTCGCCCTGAAAATGATACACAAATTGTGGTATGCTGTAAGAAGTGTTTGGTATTTAATATGGAGGATAGTGTATATGTTAACGGAAAAGTGTGTAATCCGTCATTGTATACAAATCCTAGGAAATGTGTACAATTCCTAAAATTGAAAGGAAATCTATGATGTATTTTGTAATATGCACTTTTCCTAGGAAATCTATACAATTCCTAAATAGCAATCGGAAATGTATTACATTCTTGATTTTTGTAAGTACAGCGGGGATAGCGGAGCGAGGGGAGGGTATCGCGTCATTCGATCAGGGGATCGAGCGCGATACAGCCGCTCGATTCTGTAAAAATCTCACCGTGAAAACTGAGGTGAAGTGAGCTTAAAGTGAGCTGTCATTCGATCCTAATACTAGAGATTGACACTATTGAAACCTCACTTCACCTATGTTTTCACCGTGAGATTTTTACAGAATAGCACTACAGTTCTATTCTTACATTGTGATGACATAGAATTACTTAATTGTCAGACTGAATATTTACCAAATGAAAATTTTTATACGTATTTACGTATTAAATTATACGTAGATTTTTATGTGTGCAAGATGGGCAATAGAAAGGATTTTTTTTTGTTGATTTTTGAAATTTTATTAGTAATAAGCTGTATGAATAAGTATTTTATGTTTTACGATGTGATTGTTACAGCTGATTATGTCAACGACATCCATAATAAAAATCCTGTTTTCAGTTTACAAACGTGTTTTATTTCTTTTAGTCACAGAAAGCTTTACTTATATATTTCCTAGTATCATCTCGGAATTGCATACAATTCCTAGGAAATACATACATTTCACAGGAAATGTGTGTATTAAAGAATCTTTGAAACATTATTTTACACATTTCCTAAGTAGGCTCGGAATTGCATATATTTCCTAGGAATTGTGTACAATTCCTAGGTTTCATACATTTCCGGTAACATATACATATACTTAAAACATATGCAGATGAACGAAATTTTGTAATGAGCTGTTCCCTAAATTTATGTTCGCATAGTTCGTCAAAATGTAGGGAACAGCTGTTTTTTTTTTTGTGATTTCGGACTTTGGACTCATAGTAAAAGTTGTTCATAATGATGAGTACAATGACCCCTTAGGAGGTTGTTAGTGTTTTACCAATAACCCTGTATATGTGAAAATTAGTTACGCCGGGCGTACATATTCTAAAGTGCATTATCTTTGTCTTACTTAAAATATTCAAATGACTTTTGTCTAGCCATTTAATTATACAGTCAAGAGAATTATTAATGTCATTTTCGTTATTGCATTTTTACAAGGGATAGTTATGGTGCTAACATCAGCAAACATAGTCAAAAGTTGTTCAATGGACATGGGCATGACATTAACATATAAGGTGCTATAAAAATATCTGCCACGGCTGCAATGGGAGATAGTATTGTGTTTATAGATTACAATAGTAAAGATACATTATTGATCATGTGTCATATTTTTTTTCATACAAAAAATTGTACGTATAAATTTGCAAGTGACGAACTAGTCAGCTGATTTCAGTTTTCATTCACAGAACACATGGAAAGAGATAGCAGTTGTTTTCATTGACGAAGTGCACTTCGCGCGTAATTTGTGAACCACGTTATGCAGAGTAGAGTCAATGTTTATTTAACTACTTTATTTTCTCAAATTGATTTAACTGTGCCGGGGTACGAAATTTCTTCACTATTGTTATCTTTAAACACAATACTACCTCTCATTAAAGCCGTGGCAGATATTTTTATAGCACCTTATATAATATAAGTAAAAACGGGCCCAGAATGGTTCCCTGTGGTATACCGAATGCGATTTTACGTTCTCGTGATCTTGTTATCTCTTCAGGTTTATTAACTACAATACAGCTGATTTCGGTTAAGTATTTGTGTTCTGCTTTCTAAATACGATTTTATAAGTTCGAACACGTTACCTCTAATGCCTTGGACTTTAAATTTATTTAGCAATGTATTATAATGGACATAATCAAACGCCTGAGTCATATCACAAAATATGGCAGAAATGGTAGATCGTTTATCCACATTTCTGATAATGGTGTACAAAAAATCATTAATATTGCTATATTAGTGTTTCTATGCTGTCTGAATCCTTTTTGGTCTTCACAGAGTATATTTTATATATAGTTGGGTAGGTATATAATTCTTTGTAGATATATTTCTCAAATATCTTTGAAATAACCGGTATGAGTGAAATGGCTCTATAATATTTCATCAACTCCTTATCTTCTTTAGGTTTAATTATAAATGTTTTTAAAGCTTCGGGATGTAGACCCTTACAAATACTAAGGTTAATTATGTGACTTAGATGACCGCATATCTCGGCTGGCACTGACTTCAGTACCATTGTAGCTATTCCATCAATATCTACACTGCTAGTATTTTCTAAGGAAATTATTGTTTTAAATATATATCGTGTGTTGTGCTAGGTGCCATAAATATTGATTGTTGTGTTACGGTTGACATGCCTTTGGCTTAAATTCAGCATCTATTTTTGGATGTCTACGAAATAAGCATTAGCAATATCCAAAGGTTTGTATAAAAGATTACTTTTTCAGTTTTGTTGTTTGTAATTATTCTGTGCTTTTTGTGTAAGATTAATAACTTCATTATATAGTTTAGAATAAGTGAAGAATCAGTTAGTTTATAAAAGTTTTCCTTCATAACTTACTTACTTCGTCTTCTTTTCTTTTTTTTACTGCTGATCTTCAGTAAGGTAGATTTCGAGTCTTTTCAGCTTTATTATTTATGTATAGATTAGGATTCTTTGAGTGATTTTTGAGTTTTTCTTTGTCCATAACAGGAGATGCTTAATACTAACATTTGGTGTTAGATAGTGACATATTTGATAATTGTTTTGAAAATATTTTTCTGCTAAAGTATACATATTTTTGTTAATTTTATTAGTACTTATTATACATAGGTTATATTTAGATCGAGTGCAGGTGTTCTGGGTTCGACTCTCGAGTAGATAATTCTCCGTAGGTGCCCGGAGTTTTTTAATAAACACCTACATACAAATGTAAATGAATCAATACCTACTAACATTCTAGTCCTAGTCCGTGAGTATGACTCAAATATCCCATATTCTTGTTTTTTCAGTAGATACAAAACGTCATGCTAATTTTGAATTATTCTAATATAAGTGATATTTTAAGTTACTTAATTTGTTTTTTTCGATTTTTTCTTGTGTAAAATTATATTTATGATCAACTTTTTTTAAAGTCTGAATCTACTTGTATTTCTCTATCTGGAATAATGTAATACAACGCCTTTTGTCCTTCGCTATTTATGCTCTTTATATCCTATTCGGGCAATCCTCATAATTATATCCTCTGCATGTAGTGAAGAGTTATTAATAAGCCATGAATAATTAGCTAGGACTCCAACCTGCTAGAATGACGTACTTTGTACATTCGGAGGAGCTCCATATTCTCATGTCAACGCCCCATCTTCTGTGCTATGCTGACAAAGCACGTTGGGGGTTAAATCAATTCTACTGTCCTTTTTTTTTGTATGGCATCTTGAAGGTCAGCCGGCTGCTTAACTGGTCTTTCCTGTGGGTGCCACAATAAATTAAGGCCTCCATCCAGGGCATAAACTAAGCGACTACATGCTAAGGGCTATATGGACCCGCTGTGGGGTACGACCCTCGGCTTTTGGTGTCGCTGGGGGAGGGCAGCAAGGGACAGGGTGGATCGGATTCAGTGTCCTACTGTCTACTGGTCCTGTATGCCTTCTCTCCATATTATCTCGTTCAAAGTCTATTTTTAATCCCATCAAATCCCATGCACACTCCAATTTATTGACTGTTCTCTTCAAACAAAATAATTTCTAAAACTGCGTATCTTGTAGATGCTCATATCATCACTGTTTATCTTCTGTGGCTTGGTCTTGTCCAGTCAGGCTCTGGACAATGGCCTTGCGTTGACCCCACCCATGGGTTGGCTCTCGTGGCTGCGATACAACTGCACTACCGACTGTGAAAAATATCCAACCGAATGTATCAGGTAAGTTCTGAAACGTTCAAAAATTCTATTTATTGAAACAAAAAAGAAAAAAATCTTTCACTTTCATTAAAACTATAATTGAAAAAACGCCAAACTTACTGGTAAGCAGCGTTGCTGACTTACTGTATTTAAGTTTGAAGGGTATGGGTGTCGATGCTGGTGTAATAATAGCTGGCTCATGAGACAATTACTAACATCTTTTTCTCTGCGTTGCCAGCCCGGTGAGTCGTTGCCCAGTTTGACAGCAAATAATATACATATTCAGAGTAATCTATGACAATTTTTTTAGTGAAAATTTAATAAAGAGGACAGCGGATGCGATGGCAAGCGAGGGTTACCTGGAGGCTGGATACAAGTATGTGACGGTCGACGACTGCTGGCCGGAGAAGGAACGGTGCCCCAAAGGACACCTTGTCCCTGATCGTGGTCGCTTCCCCAGTGGGATGTTGGCGCTCTCCCGCTATGTACGTAATATAACTATGAAAACTCTTTTTATTAAGATAATGTGTATTTATTTTATTGGCTTTAATAATAAATTGGATTGTAAACCCACATTTCGCCAAAGTCCCATGAATCTAGCGTTGCCAGATGATAATTTGATAAAGGAAGGCAAATGGGTTTAAAAAGGAGGATTTTCTGTAAAAAAAGGAGGACATTCACAAGTAACCGAATGTTTCATATTATTTTACTTTATTTTATTTTAATCATAATTTGCTGAGCTGCCAATTTTTGCAAGAAATTCTTGGTTTTTCAACAAATAATTTTATTATGAACATCTTCACATGTCATGTGTTTGAAGTTGTATTCATTTTTTTGCAGGACACATTTACTATCAATTTTAATTAGTAGTATAATTAAATACTTGTTCCAGGTACAAAGCAAAGGTTTGAAGTTCGGCATTTACGAGAACTATGGACAGATCACATGTTCTGGTTATCTAGGAGTTTATGCCCATGAGGCTACAGACGTGGCCACGTTTGCTGAGTGGGAGGTGGATTACGTCAAACTGGATGGTTGTGGCGCTCCTGACCTTGACAGAGGTTCGAATACATTTCGTAACGCTTTTTCTGTTATTTAATAAAAGGAAGATGAGGCATGCCATACAATTCTTACGCTAATCTTCTGGGTTACGTTTATTTCAAAGGTGGAATGCCTCATCACATCAGCTCATGTGGTTCATAATATTTCTAACTTTAAGTTTCTGGCTAGATCTTTCACGAGTATTATTCTTCTTTGTAAAGGTTATCCAATGTTTGGCAAACTTCTCAATGAAACCGGTCGACCAATGATATATTCTTGCAGCTGGCCAGCTTATCAAAGTCACGTAAGTATCAATTAAATTCATCAGTTTTCATGTTCCATAATAATCAGGATACTTTTTAGGAAAGATATGCGTGTCCCCCAGATGGCGTAGAGTGGGTTAAAGTAGGACCAACGAATGGCTTGGTGAAGATCGTGACAATTCGCTGGATAGCATATAGCATAGGGCCGGTCATAGTACTGCTTTGGCGAGGCTTATTTCCAGCAGTGAACGTATTTCGCTGAATTATAAATTGCATGGTGCAAGCAGCAATACTGACCGGCGCGACACTGTTGTCGGAGGAGCCCTTGTCGTAAGAACAATCACTCTTAAATGTCTAATTTATAATACATTCGATTCAGATATTTATATGTTATTTAAATGATATGTTATATTTCCAGCCTAATTACACTGCAATAGCGAAGGTCTGCAACATCTGGAGGAACTACGGCGACGTTGAGAACAACTGGAGATCCGTGGTCAATATCATGGCTTGGTTCGGAGAAAAACAGGACGAGTTCGCTCATATCGCCGGCCCAGGGAACTTTAATGACCCTGACATGGTAAGTATTAAATGTTAGTTAACGGACACTATTTGTTTCATGGTCCTTACTGTATAACCCGTATTTTCTCTTGATTCATTAGTTCAAGAGAAAATAAGGGTTATACAGTACCCGGGCGTTAATGACACGTAGAATTGTGACACCGACAGAGACGGCGCCCTACAAAGCCAGAGTTTTACTAAAAATAGATGAGCTAAGGCACATCGTCATCGGAGTTCAGCTAATGGCCACGTTTTTTTAGGCTCGATCTCCACCAAAGCGGAGACGAGACGAGGGGAGAGGAGATGTGTTGGATACAACCAATAGGATTTCGTTATTTACATATCTCGTCTCCACTTAGCTTCATTGGATACAGTTGAACAGGGAGAAGAGGAAATGTCTCATATTTGCTTAGCGCGAACAATACGGAGATGTGAGCTGTGCCTCGTAAGCTAGCGACGGCAGCGCGCAGCTGAGACGAGAGGAGATGTGAGCTGAGTGGGGTGCCGCAAGTACCGTTAGTTCCCCTGCGTCGCACAACTCGCCCGTCGCGCCGGGCCACTTGCCACTCTCGTCTAGTACTGACAGACAGTGCCCAGCCAGCCAGTACAGATCTCTGCTCCAGTCTAGCCAGTACGCAACTCCGCATAGCTTCGGTGGATACACCCTAGCTGTTAAGCATCCACTCCTCTCCTCTCGGCACATCTCCTGTTTGAGTCCGGGCATACATAGTATACGCCTCTTTTCAGCTTATCATAGGTAACTCCGGACTAACGGTAGACCAAGCTCAGGTGCAGATGGCAGTATGGTCGGTCCTGGCAGCTCCTCTAATCATTAGCGCTGAAATATCCAGTATCCAGCCCGAGTTCAAGGAGATTTTACTCAATAAGGACGTGATAGCCGTGAACCAGGACGCACTGGGCAAACAAGGTCGAAGGATTTGGACTGGCGTTGATAATGATCAGGTAAGAAAATAAAAAGTCTGGTAAAGAAAGATAATATTGTAAAAGTTCAATGATTAAAAAATATTCATCATGTAACCAGCTTATATCTACAATACCTACACTTTCATTTCAAATGTTACATATTTAAAATGAAAGCCTATTAATAGGGACAAACAAAAGACAAGAAATGTCTGAAATGAAAATATTTATTCTGTAAATAGGATTATCGGAATCACTTTTACTGGTCTTATTAAAAAATATTAGAAATAAGCGAGCGTTTTCCTGTATGACTATACTCTGAGAAGAAAGGCCGAAACAAGCTCAAGCTTAAAGTCCAGACATAATCTTGGTTAGGCCATACGAAGACCATGTAGATTAGTGTCTGAAATGGTCTTTTAAGGATGTATCTATTTTACATATTATTTGTTTGTTTTTTTTCTACAGAGAAATTCTTAGTGTAAAAGCACATCACATAAGTGGCCAAATGTGGATTCTTCTGAAGTTTCGAGGAATAAAGTGATATTACAATAATTACGTTTATTTCAACAGATATGGCATCGAGAATTATCAGACGGTGCGCGGGCGCTGGCGTTCGTGAACTGTCGAGACACGGCAGCTAACGTGTCATACACACACGAACAAATGAAGCTGCCATTACAGGACTATATTATACAGGTATAAATTTTCTTACTCCTCTACTATTATTTTCTGATTAATTTAGTTGCGGGTTCCAAGAGTCTTTCGTTGATTTGTCTATAGCTTCATTTTTATCTCGGCGCATTTCTGGTGGTCGCCTAGATTCTGGCGTGAGGAGTTGCAGGTAATTGGAATAGTATGGTGGGTTTGTCAGATTAAATCTAGCCGCCTGTTATAATTAACACAATATAACATCACGCCTGTAATCCTCGAAGGTTTAGGCAGAGGTGAACCCTAGGCGGATACACCCACATTTCGCCAATTATGATTCAAGTCCCATGCAATAGGCAAGCTATTGCCATCAATCGGGCTCAAATGTGCAAATGTGTGTGTTACATTATGTTTAAAATAATGAATGTGTATTTTGTTATTGTACAGGATCTTTACAAAGCAGAAGAGGAAAGGACGCTAAAAGCTGGAGAAGATCTTAAAGTGAAAATAAATTCGACAGGTTTGTTAGACAACAATATTAGCTTTTTTTGAATAAATGAGGTTTGCAATCTTGAGAGACTTGCCGAGTAGGAAATATACTTATCTTTTTAATTTTATTTACAGGTGTTAAATTCTACAAGTTCATCCCGAAAAAATCAGACACTTCGAGTGAAAACGAAGTTAAATAAACAATTTACTGTAAATAATTTTTTTTCTTTTTATATCATTCGTCGTTACGTGATTCGTTATCAAAATGTTTTCGTTGTAACGATATTCGTTGCCTCGTGATTAGTCGTTATTGCAAACTTTCAGCGCTGCATTATTCGGCGTAGCATATTCGAGGACACTTGGCGGACTCTTTTATTCATCAGTAGAACTTAAACAAAAACTTTACACACGTCTGTTTTTCCCGTAGGGGTAGGTATAGCACAGACAGGCCTCCTCTCAGTGAGGGAGTGGGCTGTGATACACCAAGCGGGCCCAGTGTGGGTTGGTATTATCTAACTATCACATCTCTTAAGGGGCCTGGACTGGGAAATTCCTGATGCAGCCCTCATAATATATACTTTCCCTGACCTAACAAGTGGGAATTGAACCTGGGATTCTCAGTACTCGCGCTTTTGGCCATTCGACAATGAGGTTTTATAGGTGTACAGTCACGATCAAACATATGTTAACACTACGTAAAATTCTAAAGCGATTTTCTCATTTAGAGACTAGAGTATGGATTAAAGTAATGCAATTTAATTAATGAAAAAAATAAAAGTTCTGTTTAAAAGTTCTGTCTGCACAAAACCCTATAATTTCGATAATTAATTTAAGAGTAATTCGTTCTTGAATTTTACTTAGTGTTGACCATCGAGATATCTCGATGGTGTTGACATATTTTTACTCGTGACTGTACTTAACAATAAAGAATGTCTTTAAATCAATGGTTTCTTATCTACCCAAGAATGTATACAGGCTACAAATTATTGTGTTACACGTGTGTGTGACAGGCAGGTGTGACCATAGAAATTATATCTATGGGTGTGCCTGTTCTAGATTATTGTCATTGCACAAAGTTGGGATTGTTATGCACTGCATTCATTTGTTTTCTTAAAGTACCTATATCGAAAAAACTGCAGCATTAATATTGAAATAAATACATATTATGTGGTAAAGTTGAGGATTAATGTTAAGTAAGTACTCTGTTTGACGAAACCACGATTCCATAAAATGTTCTCGGTAAGAACAAAAAAAAATCTACTAAGTTACCTCCAAACCGAACAATAAATCGCTGGTATTCAAATTAGATCATGAAACTTTGCATAGTTTGACTAACCATAAAGCAGTTAGACTACTATGTCTTTTTTTTATTACTTTTATTTTCGCCTTAAAAAGAAATTACCTAAACTATTGGCGCCTTGGAGAATTCTCCCCACCCGCCGCTCAGTCTCAGTCCGCGAGCTATTGCGAGCGAGATCAGGGAGTGAATTTGAGCTGAGGTATTATGGACTCTTAAGTGCTTCAAAAATTTAACTACCTAAGTATTTTAATATTTTTATTTTTAATTGCGAGATTTTTCGCAGCACATTGCGGGATACTAAACGCCCCCAGACGTAATATCAATAAACTTCCATTGTGTATTGGTCAGTGTTCTACTACAACCGATTCATTTTTCTAGACGATGTAGGTTTAAGGCTCGTCCATACTGGCGCAACTTGTCGCACGACGCGACACCGGTAATTTCTATCTTAAAGTTTTCTGAGAAATTGTATTATTAAAGTCGCGTCGCGCCTGTTTGTAGGAGCCTTTACCTATACACGACCAACACCAAAACGGATAAAGTAACAGGAGTTTAACAATCCGTCAGTGGGTGTTGAGTGTTCTAAAGTCGGTTCAGTAAACCGGGTGTGAGCCATATAAAATACAAGTATTTTGACTACCCACAACGAGTTTTGAGTTCCAATCGGCCGGTCAAGCGAGGCAGGCCCCAGGAGCCAATTTATCAATAAATCCAATCTAATCAGAAACCAGTCGGGGTTAACGCCCGGCAGTGATTTGTTAAACAGGCCACGAACAGTAGCAGGAACCGTTATATTATTTTAATTATTGTGTAATCTAGAGGGTCATTATATTAGTAGCAAAACTCTGCAGATGTGATGAGATCTTTATCAGTGATGATTCCTAAAATTATGATGAAGAAAAAAAAACTATTAGATGGTTATTTGAAGTTCCCGTTCCTCACTAATTAAATAAAAGACACCACGTAGTCCACGTAATCAAATTACCTATTGTACAGTCAACCGCACACCACTGGTAACACTTGCACTAAGAAAGTCGCCCGTACTGCCACTACACAAAGGCGCTGTCAATGTCAAATTGTCACCCCTAATTTGAGGTTGAATGTACAGTGGCCTGCTATCTAATTGCGCAACGCATTTTAAGTCATCCATTCCGATTAGTTGCTTTGGTTTCGATAGGTATTTACTTAATTTTACGACTTTCGAATTGCGTAACTTCAAAATCAGTGAAGCCGATACCAATCGCTTAAGAGTGAACGATAAGCGTATAAGTAGGCTAATATTGGAATTGTGTAACTATTTTGACAGTTGGAAATCGGCTTCAAACTAACAACCGATATGTTTCATCTGTCAAACGAAACCAAAGGCAACCCTGTTGGTTGATATCATTTATCTTAGTAATTTTTTTGGGATTTATTCGTGTATTCTCCTAAGTTAATACGAAATTATGTAAGTGAACATCATCTTGATAAATTATGAATGTGTTTTTGTGTAAAACCACAACGATAAATCACTATTTTTGGTATTTGAGATACCGGCAATATTGTCGGCAGCCGCACGTAAGTAATTTATAGTGTTAGTAAACCTCGCTTTTGGCTATTTCCTAATTTAATTTTTGTTTCAGCTGCCACAATGTCACGAGGTTATTTGTTGCTTATCGCGGAAGATCAACGCCTCAAAGACGGGTTTATTATAAGCCGCAGACTTTTGAAGAGTGCCTGCAATCGGCTCGATCTGCCAACAAACAGCAGCCTAATTGCGTAACATATTTTATTTCTGATATCAATTCCGAAACGATGACAACTCCGATCTGGATCGTTTGCCTTATTTGGAATTGCGTAATGCATTTACCGATCATCTGAGTAGGATTGACTAGGGATGTTCGAAACAATAGTCCATATCTGCATCGTTGAAGCGTTTTGTTTCATCATATAGGCATGATTTGTTTCCGAATTAATGTGATATAATTTAATTTTGTTTTCATTATAATTGATGGTCTACTAGTGCATGAAAATAAAAATGTACACTGATTGCTGAAAAATTAAAAACCATTTTTTTAAACTCTTTCTACCAAAAACTACCATAATTGAAATACGAAACAAAACGTTTTACTTTTTGTGTTTTTGTTATCTGTGGCCAATGAAAAAATCGTAGAAAAGCAGTGTTGTCAACGTAGTAGGATTTCCACTAAACCTGGGGGTTTGGACACCCCTAAAAAATATCCCACGGAAACATACTTCAGGGATAAAAAAATCAGGCGTTCAGCCGTTATGTATCTAACAAACATCCAAATATCTTCACGAAATATTTTGTGATATTACAGTAGGTAGGAACTAGGAGTATGTGAAAAAACCGGCTAAGGGCGTGTTGGACCACGCAAAATGAAGGGTTCCGTAGTTGGGATGAATTTATCCCAAGAACAGACTGAGTGATAAAATCCTAGTAAAAAAACCTGTTCTCCCATACGTTCACAGAGTACTTTTTACTATAGGTACTGAAACATACTTCCTTTCACTACTTATGTAATTTGGTGTGCCCAACAGGATCCATAATTGTTTCTATATATTTTTTATTTTTACCACCTGTAAGTGTACATTATGGATTGCAATAAACGATTTGATTTGATTTGATACATTCCAACATTTCCAACTGCAAATGTAAGTTGGTTGATTAATTTCAAATTACAGCTTTCAAGTACTACGAGTCTCGGATGTAAGCAGTGGACAGCCAGACAAACGGACATGGCGAAACTATAAGGCTTCCTTGTTGAATAAAGAACCCTAAAAATGACAATGAGTGATTTCGTATGCAGTTTTGTTTTCATTCTCCAATCTTCAAAATAAATGGACCTCCAAACCGGAAAAAGTTGGCAACACTGAATAAAAGTTTTACGAAACTTCAAACTTATGCATTGTTTTGCCTTGAATTTTGTTGTTGTTTTATATTTTTCTACATAGAGAATTATATTTACTATTCCCATATGGAAATAATGGGCCTCTGATAAATAGTTTTGGAACATTTTTCTTGTCTGACTGTCTGAAAGACGTTTGGAAAATTCTCTGGTTTTAAGACATGGAAGACAGCAGAGCCCTAGGGCTTGTCTTTGGTTTGTACGGGCTGCACTAAGACGTAGGTTGTTTTGATCAATAGCCAAAAGTAACAAAGTCAATAACATAACTACAAGTAAGTTAACCAATATAAATAAGAATAACGTGTGTAGGACTGTGCCTTCGTATCTAATTAAATTATTGCAGCTGTAGCATTGACTTATAATTACTAGCGAGGTAAATTATTGGTCAGGCTACACAGGGACAATCATTCCTTTGTTGTGTAGACACAAGCAACTTACGTGAGGTTAACTATTTACTGCAGTTAAAATAATAATTATTTTTACTATGACCGGCAACCTCACAGTCTAACAACTGAAATCGTTAATTAATATTTGTGGATTTACATAAGTTGATGCTGAAACAAACTATAATAACTAAATAACAACTGCCTACAAAACATTAAGCATAATATTTTCACAGACGGAGCTAGCACTGAAAATACAAGAATCAAATTAATCAATCTAGTTGAAACATGGAGGATTTTATTATTGGTGGCTAGACATGGAAAATCAATCTTCTGTATGAATCATTAAAGGTAAGCTTGATTGTAAGAATCAAGCAGCAACTCAACATAATTATGAATATAGGTACTTCCTTGGGGAAACTTCTACAGTCATTTAACATATATTTTATGTATACCTAACTACCATTCTAATATAGTTTTATGTTATATAAAAATATCTGGAGACTGATAAATGTGCCCTAAATAAAGAAGAAATTAAACAACCGGCAGCAAAGACTTTGATTTTGATTATAGGCTGATGGCTGTTATAGGCATGGGCTTATGAAGGCCTAGTTAGCCACATAACGTTTGTTTGAGCAGTAAATAATTTGATTTTGTTTTATAACTTTAGGAGAGTTCCCGGGGTGTTACGGAGATGAAGCCAGCAAGAATGATGTCACCGCAATGCCGTTGTTTGCGCAAAAGCAGGAAACTGAATATTAAAGAATTTAATATCTTTCTTCAAAATAAATACAAGTGATTAATATATTAAATTTAGACTTGTGTTCACCAAAATTTAAATCAACTGTTTTGATATTTCTATAGATAAAATTTCCTTAGAAATTTGACGTAGACCAACAGGTGGTTTTAATGTTGGTGAACACAGGCCTTAGAAAATAGTGGTATTTAGTAAATTTAATTGTCTACGGTGAGGTATAGGTAAAAAATAGGAAATAAATAAATTATAGTAAACAAATTGTTTTTTTATTTATATCATTATCATTACATATAATTAGCATTTATTCACATTTACATGAAATATACATGAGGCAAAAAGAAATTGGTAAGTATAAATATAGTGTATGATTTAGTGGAATTTGGCATCGAATCTTTTCCTGTGGAAGTTATCTTGGATAATTTATATACTGCTGCTAATACTTGCTGGTAGCGCATGAGAGAAAGTTTAATTATTTCCTGAATAATGTAGTTGAGCCTGATACCTGAAATATAAAAGGAAAGAATCAATTCATCACGCCTTACCATCTACAATCTTTAATAGGCCTCTCCCTTAAACATTTCAATGCACAATCTATCTACTATATAGAATAATATTCTTTCATAAACAACAATTAGGTGCCTACAGTTCTATTTAATTGATGGATGAAGCATGGTAACTACTTGACTAAGATATTTGAAATAACTTCGGCAACTGCATCATTGCTAATTGTGGTAAAAGAGTATTTTGAAGGGTTCCACATAATAAACTAACAATAAACTTTAGAAATAAATTTAAGTAAGTACCATAATATTATAGTTCTATGTTTAGATAATAACCTTCAAGACTATCGTAGTATGGTAGTAGACTACAATATTGATTTTGATTATTTACACTGGACATCCTATAATTTATGACAGGATACATTTTTACAACTTAAATAGGCATGTTTTGTAAATGTTTTAAATACCTACTTATCCTATGTATACAAACTATAGGTAAGATTTGTTATTCTATTACTTCTAGCAAAGTTTTAATATAAAAATAGTTTAAACACTGATTGTAGGTGGAATTCAAATTGTAATAAGAAAAGGTATACTTAATTATTAGTCACAATAAAATTATGATTAGGTAGGTACTTACAGTCAGTACATTCAGGCTATTATCATAAAGGCAATTTTCGGTTGAGATAAGCTTCCTCATTTGCATGAGAACGGATTATAGCAACATGGTTACCATCAATTTGATGCATCCTACCACACCGTGAAGTTGAAACATATCCATAAATCTGAAACCACATAATTTGATTATTCATTATTAATATTGAAAGAATCCCTAAGAAATTACCTAAAAGAAAATGAAAATTATGTCAGTAACGACTGCTAATACTTAATGTATATTATAGGAATATATAATGGTAGAACTTACCTCGCACAGACAATCATGTACTCCTGCTATCTAATTGCGCAACGCATTTTAAGTCATCCATTCCGATTAGTTGCTTTGGTTTCGATAGGTATTTACTTAATTTTACGACTTTCGAATTGCGTAACTTCAAAATCAGTGAAGCCGATACCAATCGCTTAAGAGTGAACGATAAGCGTATAAGTAGGCTAATATTGGAATTGTGTAACTATTTTGACAGTTGGAAATCGGCTTCAAACTAACAACCGATATGTTTCATCTGTCAAACGAAACCAAAGGCAACCCTGTTGGTTGATATCATTTATCTTAGTAATTTTTTTGGGATTTATTCGTGTATTCTCCTAAGTTAATACGAAATTATGTAAGTGAACATCATCTTGATAAATTATGAATGTGTTTTTGTGTAAAACCACAACGATAAATCACTATTTTTGGTATTTGAGATACCGGCAATATTGTCGGCAGCCGCACGTAAGTAATTTATAGTGTTAGTAAACCTCGCTTTTGGCTATTTCCTAATTTAATTTTTGTTTCAGCTGCCACAATGTCACGAGGTTATTTGTTGCTTATCGCGGAAGATCAACGCCTCAAAGACGGGTTTATTATAAGCCGCAGACTTTTGAAGAGTGCCTGCAATCGGCTCGATCTGCCAACAAACAGGAGTACATGATTGTCTGTGCGAGGTAAGTTCTACCATTATATATTCCTATAATATACATTAAGTATTAGCAGTCGTTACTGACATAATTTTCATTTTCTTTTAGGTAATTTCTTAGGGATTCTTTCAATATTAATAATGAATAATCAAATTATGTGGTTTCAGATTTATGGATATGTTTCAACTTCACGGTGTGGTAGGATGCATCAAATTGATGGTAACCATGTTGCTATAATCCGTTCTCATGCAAATGAGGAAGCTTATCTCAACCGAAAATTGCCTTTATGATAATAGCCTGAATGTACTGACTGTAAGTACCTACCTAATCATAATTTTATTGTGACTAATAATTAAGTATACCTTTTCTTATTACAATTTGAATTCCACCTACAATCAGTGTTTAAACTATTTTTATATTAAAACTTTGCTAGAAGTAATAGAATAACAAATCTTACCTATAGTTTGTATACATAGGATAAGTAGGTATTTAAAACATTTACAAAACATGCCTATTTAAGTTGTAAAAATGTATCCTGTCATAAATTATAGGATGTCCAGTGTAAATAATCAAAATCAATATTGTAGTCTACTACCATACTACGATAGTCTTAAAGGTTATTATCTAAACATAGAACTATAATATTATGGTACTTACTTAAATTTATTTCTAAAGTTTATTGTTAGTTTATTATGTGGAACCCTTCAAAATACTCTTTTACCACAATTAGCAATGATGCAGTTGCCGAAGTTATTTCAAATATCTTAGTCAAGTAGTTACCATGCTTCATCCATCAATTAAATAGAACTGTAGGCACCTAATTGTTGTTTATGAAAGAATATTATTCTATACATATAGTAGATAGATTGTGCATTGAAATGTTTAAGGGAGAGGCCTATTAAAGATTGTAGATGGTAAGGCGTGATGAATTGATTCTTTCCTTTTATATTTCAGGTATCAGGCTCAACTACATTATTCAGGAAATAATTAAACTTTCTCTCATGCGCTACCAGCAAGTATTAGCAGCAGTATATAAATTATCCAAGATAACTTCCACAGGAAAAGATTCGATGCCAAATTCCACTAAATCATACACTATATTTATACTTACCAATTTCTTTTTGCCTCATGTATATTTCATGTAAATGTGAATAAATGCTAATTATATGTAATGACTAGCTGCTGCCCGCGGCTTCGCCCGCGTGAGTGTCGGAAATTACCCCATACATCCCCATGGGTTTTAAGTATAAATATTGAGTTAATCGGACAGCGCGTTAAAATTCTTCCATACAAACACTGACACCCCCCAACCCCCCTTTGGGGGGTAATTTAGAAAAACAAAAAACTACAAACTTTATAATTTATTTAGATAACTATTCGTGCGAAGTTTCATGTTTATTACCTCAAGGAATAAGATTTTTCATACAAACTTTCATCCCTTATTTTACCCCCTTAGGGGTTGAATTTCGAAAAATCCTGATACGCGTTATTCTTAATTTTTGGGTTTAAGTATAAATATTGAGTTTCGAGTTAATCGGACAGCGCGTTAAAAATCTTCCATACAAACTTTGACACCCCCCAACCGTAGGATAGGATACTTTTACGGGATAAAAAGTACCCAGTGTTGTGCCCAGGATATTAAAGAATAATTATACCAAGTTTCATCGTAATCGAACCGGTAGTTTTTGCGTGATGCCTGAACAAACAGACAGACAGACAGACAGACAGACAGACAGACAGACAGACAAAAAAATTTGTAATCTCATTTTTGGATTCGGTGTCGGTCTAGTAACACCCCCTGCTATTTATTTTTTTGATATTTTCAATGTACAGAATTTTCACTTCTACAGATTTATTATAAGTATAGATAATGATATAAATAAAAAAACAATTTGTTTACTATAATTTATTTATTTCCTATTTTTTACCTATACCTCACCGTAGACAATTAAATTTACTAAATACCACTATTTTCTAAGGCCTGTGTTCACCAACATTAAAACCACCTGTTGGTCTACGTCAAATTTCTAAGGAAATTTTATCTATAGAAATATCAAAACAGTTGATTTAAATTTTGGTGAACACAAGTCTAAATTTAATATATTAATCACTTGTATTTATTTTGAAGAAAGATATTAAATTCTTTAATATTCAGTTTCCTGCTTTTGCGCAAACAACGGCATTGCGGTGACATCATTCTTGCTGGCTTCATCTCCGTAACACCCCGGGAACTCTCCTAAAGTTATAAAACAAAATCAAATTATTTACTGCTCAAACAAACGTTATGTGGCTAACTAGGCCTTCATAAGCCCATGCCTATAACAGCCATCAGCCTATAATCAAAATCAAAGTCTTTGCTGCCGGTTGTTTAATTTCTTCTTTATTTAGGGCACATTTATCAGTCTCCAGATATTTTTATATAACATAAAACTATATTAGAATGGTAGTTAGGTATACATAAAATATATGTTAAATGACTGTAGAAGTTTCCCCAAGGAAGTACCTATATTCATAATTATGTTGAGTTGCTGCTTGATTCTTACAATCAAGCTTACCTTTAATGATTCATACAGAAGATTGATTTTCCATGTCTAGCCACCAATAATAAAATCCTCCATGTTTCAACTAGATTGATTAATTTGATTCTTGTATTTTCAGTGCTAGCTCCGTCTGTGAAAATATTATGCTTAATGTTTTGTAGGCAGTTGTTATTTAGTTATTATAGTTTGTTTCAGCATCAACTTATGTAAATCCACAAATATTAATTAACGATTTCAGTTGTTAGACTGTGAGGTTGCCGGTCATAGTAAAAATAATTATTATTTTAACTGCAGTAAATAGTTAACCTCACGTAAGTTGCTTGTGTCTACACAACAAAGGAATGATTGTCCCTGTGTAGCCTGACCAATAATTTACCTCGCTAGTAATTATAAGTCAATGCTACAGCTGCAATAATTTAATTAGATACGAAGGCACAGTCCTACACACGTTATTCTTATTTATATTGGTTAACTTACTTGTAGTTATGTTATTGACTTTGTTACTTTTGGCTATTGATCAAAACAACCTACGTCTTAGTGCAGCCCGTACAAACCAAAGACAAGCCCTAGGGCTCTGCTGTCTTCCATGTCTTAAAACCAGAGAATTTTCCAAACGTCTTTCAGACAGTCAGACAAGAAAAATGTTCCAAAACTATTTATCAGAGGCCCATTATTTCCATATGGGAATAGTAAATATAATTCTCTATGTAGAAAAATATAAAACAACAACAAAATTCAAGGCAAAACAATGCATAAGTTTGAAGTTTCGTAAAACTTTTATTCAGTGTTGCCAACTTTTTCCGGTTTGGAGGTCCATTTATTTTGAAGATTGGAGAATGAAAACAAAACTGCATACGAAATCACTCATTGTCATTTTTAGGGTTCTTTATTCAACAAGGAAGCCTTATAGTTTCGCCATGTCCGTTTGTCTGGCTGTCCACTGCTTACATCCGAGACTCGTAGTACTTGAAAGCTGTAATTTGAAATTAATCAACCAACTTACATTTGCAGTTGGAAATGTTGGAATGTATCAAATCAAATCAAATCGTTTATTGCAATCCATAATGTACACTTACAGGTGGTAAAAATAAAAAATATATAGAAACAATTATGGATCCTGTTGGGCACACCAAATTACATAAGTAGTGAAAGGAAGTATGTTTCAGTACCTATAGTAAAAAGTACTCTGTGAACGTATGGGAGAACAGGTTTTTTTACTAGGATTTTATCACTCAGTCTGTTCTTGGGATAAATTCATCCCAACTACGGAACCCTTCATTTTGCGTGGTCCAACACGCCCTTAGCCGGTTTTTTCACATACTCCTAGTTCCTACCTACTGTAATATCACAAAATATTTCGTGAAGATATTTGGATGTTTGTTAGATACATAACGGCTGAACGCCTGATTTTTTTATCCCTGAAGTATGTTTCCGTGGGATATTTTTTAGGGGTGTCCAAACCCCCAGGTTTAGTGGAAATCCTACTACGTTGACAACACTGCTTTTCTACGATTTTTTCATTGGCCACAGATAACAAAAACACAAAAAGTAAAACGTTTTGTTTCGTATTTCAATTATGGTAGTTTTTGGTAGAAAGAGTTTAAAAAAATGGTTTTTAATTTTTCAGCAATCAGTGTACATTTTTATTTTCATGCACTAGTAGACCATCAATTATAATGAAAACAAAATTAAATTATATCACATTAATTCGGAAACAAATCATGCCTATATGATGAAACAAAACGCTTCAACGATGCAGATATGGACTATTGTTTCGAACATCCCTAGTCAATCCTACTCAGATGATCGGTAAATGCATTACGCAATTCCAAATAAGGCAAACGATCCAGATCGGAGTTGTCATCGTTTCGGAATTGATATCAGAAATAAAATATGTTACGCAATTAGGCTGCAGCACATCAAGCTACCCAAAACTGTCAAACTTTCCCAATCAAACTTGAACCTAATGCTTTAGCGATAAAGTTTAAAATCTACTAAAGAAATTTGACAGATTTTAGTAGCTTGATGTGCTGGCCACTGTACTTAATTTCTTAGTTGAATTTCAGCACAGTTTTAAAAGAAATAAGGATAAAAAGGTTTTGAAGGAAAGATAAGATTATCAAATAACTTGTATCCATGTCAAGTATCGACAAACATTACACAGATATCTTTTTATTTACAATAATAAAAATAAACTAGGTTAAGTGAAGAGCCAATTGTAAAAGTGTTCAGTGTGTCTAGCTATGTCTTACTCTTCGGTTCTGGTCCAAGGTGGAGACGACAATACAACAATAATGTAACTGCTAAGTACTGCTTGCTGCTACGAATGACGTTCCCAATCTGCATACGAAAATTCAATCAAAGATCTCCAATAGTTTAGTCGCTAAAGCTAATCAAAGATTGGCAAAACCCATAGTCGGCCCATCACTATTATTTAGTTTGTTAGATAAAATCACTTTTATATTTTTATTGTTAGGATTTATTTGATAGTTCTTAAATACTCCTATGCATGAATATTGCCAGTGTTTTCATTTATTTTAGTATTGTCGTCTACACATCGTATAGATTCCGCGCCACCACTCAAGTCCGATAGACGCGGCGCTAGTGTCTATGTCATTGTATCAAAATTGCATAAAAAATACTGTAGTTCCACAACTTTCCGTCGGCCTTCAGTGGTGGCACGGACTCTATCTACATTCTAGTGCAGTAATTTGTTTACACGTTGAGGCTTTCTTAGGGTTCCGACCTTAACATAACATCACGCCTGTATTAACCGAAGGGTTAGGCTGAGCCGCTGAGGTGTACTTATAGTACACCCACATTTCGCCAGTTATGTTGGAGTCCCATGTAATAGGGGGTAAGCCTATTGCCATCAACTGGGCACTAATGCAGACTCCGGGCTGCTACTGGGAAATTCCAGATGGAAAACCCGATAACACTTTGCCTGACCCGGGAATCGAGCCCAGAAACTCATGTTTAGGAGTAGCGCTTGCTACCACTAGACCAACGAGGCATCTTAGACAGGTCCAAATCGGAATCTATAGATAAGATCACTGTTTTTGTACGTCTGTCACAGAGGTTTTTTTACTGCTGACTTCAGACAAATGTTTTCGAGATCTCCTTCGTTTGTCAGTTTGGATGAAACAACCTAAAGGCTTCATTTTTTGTTTGTATTTAGGTAATGCACTTAGAATTTCAATGTTGCTTATAAAAATAAAATGGTAGGTAGGTAATACAATACCAAACACATATTACGTTCATTACAACAAGGAGTTCACCTCAAAGGCCTATAAAAGTTCATATAAGCTTAATGTACACACGGCTAATTAAGTCATAAATTCCCAGTATAAGATGATCTCGCATTGTATATGATTTTCGTACAACGAGAGGTCAGTTTATATTGGAAAATTATAGCTTGATATGTAGCCGTGTGTGCTAATCAATACATGAAGAAATTACAATTAACTTCTAATTAAATTAAGCAGTTAACCTGATTAGTAAGTAACAATCTTAGTACTTACGTAATTGAAGTTGTAACTTGGTACTAGGTACGATTACATGAGAATTTCCTAATGTAAAGTACTTAATCGCAACTTGATATTTTCATAGAATAAGAAAACCCTAGTGTACAATGTTTTAAAGCAATTAAATATATTCTATTCTATTGTAAAAGTTGACATTTTAATGTACAGCCCATATTTTGCCTGTTTAGGGCATGCAAATTAATTTCACAATAATACCTAATAGGTACTTGCTTATTTTAATAAGATAATAATATGCAGGAATATACCTTTGTTCTAATAGAATTTATAAATTAATACATTTTAAGTTACGAATAAATATAAGTGGGTACACATAATTAGGTATAACAAAACTTTTAAGAAAAAATAAAAACTAAAACCCAACTACGGCAAAAAAGACAACTAGAAAAGTATACTTACACAAGTCATCACAGACAGACAAAATAAAAATCCGAAGTCACATGTGTTAGGGGATAAATTGAAAAGATTACTCGTGTTTTAACTTGTTTTTTATTTATCTTATTGAAGAGTTAAAAGTATAGCCTCTTCTAAGCTGCTATAGGTATAGGTACGTATTTCTTTCAAACATCCTGATTTTTTGACATATATCTGTAATTCTGTACTAAACTTTTTTTTTGTGTGTTTTTGAACGCGCTAATCTCTGGAACTACCTGTCGGATTTGAAGAATTCTTTTTGCATTTGACAGCCTAATTCATGAGAAAGGTTATAGGCTTTAACATCACGCTACGACCCTAAGGAGCCGAGTGAGTCGGGTGCAACCACGGGGAACAGCTAGTATATAAATGATTAGTGGATCTTGAAATTGGAATATAAATAATTCTTTTTGAAGATCTTTATCGATTTCCGAAGCAAAAGCTGATTATTTTATCAAAGCCTGATTGTTTTGCCGTTTAGTAATGTTAAGATATTTGATGATTGGCAGGTGTACTACTTATAATAGAACTAGTAGCGCCCCGCGGTTTCACCTGCATAAGTCTCGACCCCGTGGAAATATCAGGATAAAAAGTAGCCTATATCCTAACCCAGGTCACAGCTTAGGACATAGGATACTTTTTCCATCCATCCAAGTGCCAAATTTTATCCAAATCCGTTCAACCGTTTTAGCGTGAGAGCGTAACAAACAAATAAACTCACTTTTGCATTTCTAATATTAGTTAGGATTGTGGACACAAACCTTGATAGATTTGCAAGATATCAACACTGAACTTCTATCTAATTGCGTAACACATTCTCGTATCTGTTTTTATTTTTACCCGACTACGGCGAAGCCAAAAGGAGGGTTATGATTTTGACCGGTATGTATGTATGTATGTTCATTTGTTCCCTCATAACTTCTAAACTAATCAACATAATTACTTTTATTTTTATTTTCAGTTCAGTTCAACAATATTAATTGAGTTACTTATTAACGTTGTTGAGCAGATTTTTTTTCCAACTTATGAAAATCAAAATCAAAATCAAAATATTTTATTTCACATAAACCTACATGGGCACTTATGAAACGTCAGAATCTAGGTGCACGGTTCCAATTGGTCGTTTCCTATGGAGAAGAGCCGGCAAGAAACTCCACGGTTACTCTTTTAAAAATAAATGGGTTTTACAATGCTTTAAAAAATGTACAGTTTGAATAGGTATGCGAGGACAGCGTAGGCCTGTCAACAAGATACTTAAAAAAATAGAAAATAGTCTGCAAATCGACAGTCTGTTGTGCCTACAACGTTCTCACATTCACAAAATATAAAGGAATCTATATAAAGGTCGAATAAAGCCATGGAGCCTAAAGAATAAAGCCTGGAGAATAAAGCATGGAGGAAGCCATGGATTAGCAATCTTTTTCAAAACGATTCAGATTGTGATTGATCATGTATTACGCAATTAGGGGGCTGGATAAAATATACTTAATACCGACGTAAAACTGAGAAAAATGAGTAAGTAATCATCAAATTCAAAAATGTTCAGAGTACCGGTAGGGAGAGAAGCTTATTATTAGCGACACGTACTGCTTGTGAGCTATTTTACTTTAAAGTTTTATTCATGTTCTTAAAAATGCATCTTATAAAAATAAAATAAACAATTATTGCATTATCCCCAGTCCTTTGTTTCTCGTAAGGTTCATATTTTCTTCGCACAAAATACAAAAGATCATTTACGTTTCAGGTTTTTATTTTGTTACGCTTCAAAACGTAGCTAATTATTTCAGGTCTTATTTTTTTTTAGTTCCAAGTGAAGGGCCGAGCACATTCAGTTACGTATTTCTTTGTTATTGAAAAGTAATGTGAATGCTTAAACGTGTACTTGAGGGTTTGAGGAACCCTATTATAATTCCACAGACAAGTTAACAGGTAAAGCCAAGTTGTATTGATTACATTGACAACAAGCTGATCCTTATCATTCGGCGTCCAAACGTTGTTGGGTGCGCCATTCTGCATTGACGCTTTGAGTGTGCTTGTGGTTCAACTAGTGCCATAGACACAGACTTAATATTTTAAAAGGTGCATGAAAACTAAATTTAAAAAAAGTTTGCATTCAAAGTTCGAATAAAAATAATTTGACGCGGTAAGTACAATTTGCATCATTTAGTTTTTATTGTTTTTTGTTAGATAAGTACCTACTAGCTTTAAACCGCGTTTTTTTTTAATCATTTTAAAATTCGTATACTGTAAGGTACCTCTTTAGGTCATGACTTCATGAGCTATCCGAATATAAATAAAATATTTGGCCTAGGTCTTAAAGGAAAATTGATTCGCTGTTACAATGTATAATCGATGTGTAGGTAAATCCGTTTTATTGTGCGACTATGGATTTTTAAAGCTTTTATGTTTTGAAAATAAACCAATGAGTCTTTTGAATTGAAGCTCTTAATAAAAGATCAATCAGCAACCCAACACTCTTAGGTACACAAATAAAAACCTTCTCAGGTAGGTAGAGTGATAACGATATTTCGAACTTTATAGGTATAATAACTATTTGTTTACGTTTTGTAACTATTTGTTTACTTTTTTGTATTTTTGTTTTTTCGTAACTTGTTATTTTAATTTAGAAATAAACAACATTGGGGTTATTTTATTTGGGGCACGAGCGTTTTTTATTTAATAAGGAATACCAATGTGAGCTTTTTACTTAGACTTATTTATTTAGGTAAGTACTATATTTCTTGCAGTGTTAACTTTTCCAACTACCCACATAGCTCCGCTAAATTTCCGAATACTTGTTACTGTATGAACAGCTGATAGTCAGAAGACAGAAGGTTCTTGTAGGTGTTTGTTTACCTATTGTCAGACAATTTCAGCATTTTTAAAAACTTTACTGGAATATAACGGGACACAGTCTTGCATTGGAAATTCGGGACATGGTTTTGCAAAAGGTCTCAGTTTTGGGGCTGGCACA
This sequence comes from Eupsilia transversa, assembly GCA_914767815.1. Classification (NCBI taxonomy): domain Eukaryota; kingdom Metazoa; phylum Arthropoda; class Insecta; order Lepidoptera; family Noctuidae; genus Eupsilia; species Eupsilia transversa. The sequence goes on from OU611889.1 coordinate 4,402,230, forward strand.
ATTTTTATCGACATTTGTCGTTTCGACTATTGCATGGATCGATGGATGAAGTGGTGTCCAATATGAAACAACACTCCTAACTCATTTCCATCACAATCGCTTCTGTTCTCTAAATACTCTTTAATAATTAGTCACAGGTTTGAAGCCGATTGTCAAGACATTGGTCAAGGTCACAATATTGTCTTGCGCCAATATTTAGGTCATCTAGCTTTTAAACTATACTACATTGAAAATGGAAAGTATCCAATTAGTTGGTGTCCTTTGTAGTTAACTCACGTCGCATTGTCACGTCGCTATTGCTAAATAACCAAAAATAATGACACCTTCTAACTTGGCTATTTGAATACGCAGCTGTAACTTCTTTTCGTAATGGTGGAAATAAACGCATATGTAACAAATCAAGCAGGAACTGACAGCCTCATTTCCCTGATGCTGAAAAATTTCAATCTATTTCAAAGGACCTACGTAAAACTTTGTGACTCAAAATATTGTGTCCAATTGTTTTGCTCAGTTTTAATTGTAGGAATCAGCTATCTAATTGCGTAACAAATTTTCGTAAACGATTAAGACTAATCTGTTTCATTTTGACAGTTCAATAACATTGATTGCGTTATTTAAGTATTTGAGCAGATTTTTTTTTCGTACTTATGAAGCAATGGATTAGCAATCTGTTTCAAAACGATTCAGATATTAGTTACGCAATTAGGGTGCAGGATAGTATTTGGAGAAGAAAGAAGTAATCGGCCCAGTTATCACGGAGAAATCGAAGAACATACATACAGACCAAACATAGAACCTCCTCTTTTTTTGAAGTCGGTTAAAAGTTAGAACAAGAGCTTACTCAGTTGAGAGTGCAGTTTCGGTGGGTCTACCAACAGCAGTTGACGAAAACAAAAGTCACTAACGTACAAAAACGATAAAATGCTTGGGCTTATCTAGTTTTTTTTAGCATCACTATCACGACATAGTATATTTTTAATGGGGCAAGTTATTAACCTAAACTATTTTAGCAAACCACCCCGGAATGTGCCAGCGATAAAATATAACGTTCCGAATTCCATACGTGGAGCTATGACGTTTGAAAGAAGTTATATGAGGCGCATTATAATCTTATAAAATTTCAAACGCAATGGATGGTATCCCATTCGCCATTTTCTTTGACAAAAGTTCGCTACACTGTCTCCAGCCACTGGAACACCTTTGTGGTTTACTTTTGGTCAGAATCTACAGCGGCTATCAGTCCCTGGGCGTATTTGGCGCAGCCGTGAAGCACACATTCCTGCTAATTTCTTACAACGAAGTACTACTACTACAACCTAATTCAATTTTTATTTTGCAGTATATGATAAACTTTATTATGTTAAGTGCGCTATTAATGTATTTTCTTTTTTCTTTCTTTCCTAAAACGAATATTTTCTAAATACCTTACAAACAGGGTAATATTCTGTTTTCACAATACTCCTTTTGGTAATTTAATTTTGTTGAAAACTTTTCCCGTTTTGGAACGTAGGTAGGTACCGTTATGTGTCTGCCACTGCTCTTCTAAGAAACCCTGACTTTAGCATATAATTTCAATATTAGCAGTTCTTTAATTAACACTAGTTGAACGTCCAAGATATGCAAAACAGATGATTTTATTTGAATAGTCTCAATACTGGTTATATTTCGATAGAGGTGGTCACAGAGGTGGTTGACACAGCTGTCCGTGTTGGTACTTATTGGTGGGGTCGATGACTTAACAGATTCAATAAAGTGTTTATATCTGGCAGAGATGTCTACCTATCGCTAATAAAAATAAATGGCGTCTATTTGTTATTGTTAGGTTGTTATTGTGCGAGCTTGATAGATGATTAGCCAGATTAGCGTATTGAATAGATTAATTACAGGCATTCTGTTTGTGGTTGTGGAGTCTACGAGCATGATTAGGTACCATAGACTATAGTGCAGGTTTGGATAGCAACTATTGTCTATTTACAGGTTTTTTAACAGACTTCCAAAAAGGAAGAGTTTCTATGTTCGTCTGTATCTTTTTTTTTTAAATGTACTTTCATCGATATTTTCCTCAATTTTGGAATGATTTTGAAAATGATTTTTTAATTTGGCTTGGGATTTTTTATTTTTATTTTTTTTAACTTTTGTTTGGGTTGTTTTTGAGTAAACTTCAATAAGTATTTTTCGCATTAGAATAAGTGGATGATATAATAATAACTTCCTGCCACTGTTATTTACATAGCAGGTAGGGTATTCGAATTTGTGTGGCGTAGGTACCACAATTAAAATCTGAAAAATAAGTTTTTTTTTTTTGCAAAAACTTGGCAAAAAACGAAAATTCTAAACCAAAGAGACCGATTTCCGAAATTAAAGTTATTTTCTGCCATATTTATAGCCGCGTACTGTCTGTACAGTAGCACGCACGTCAGTGGTAACACAAGAAGTATAACCTGGCCTCTTATTCTATTAGAACTCAAACTCAACGTGTTACCACCGCGACGTACGGTCTACTGTACGTTCAGGTTTCAGGTAAACAAAGAAATAAAAGAAAATACATTTATATAAGTAGCACAGACTAAACTAGGTGAATCAATGAACAATTTCACTGAGTCACTAAACTAAGTACTGAACAATTTCATTGAGTTATGTGCCAAATAAATGTATTTTATAATGAATAATAATATAATATCCTAACCCAGATGCTGGCGACGTTTATACTTCTGCTGGGGATGTCCTCGACCCTGGCGCTGGACAACGGGCTGGCCCTGACTCCGCCCATGGGCTGGCTCACGTGGGAAAGGTTCCGCTGCATCACAGACTGCAAGAAGTATCCCAATGAGTGCATCAGGTGAGGCGATAACGTGTGTCAAGTTATGGACACTAAGACAAAGATCAGGGTCATGCGGGAATATTTTAAATTCATACTTAAGGTTCGGCGCAAACGAGCCATCAGACCCAGGGGCCTAAGTCTAGTAATTTATAATCGTTACAATGGTCTCTCAATGGTGAGTTTTTGATAGATTTGCCATACAAAAACTGTCAGAAACTCACCATTGAGAGACCATTGTAACGATTATAAATTAATAGACTTAGGCCCCTGGGCCTGATGGCTCGTCGCCTCTTGCTGCGGTGTTGAGTAGGTACTGATGTAGCGGGTGGCCGCCACCAGCCTCACGTGTGCGACGAATCCATACAAAACGATGAAAAATAATGTGAACTGCTTGTCGCTGGGCTTACCGGTGGCTGTGGTGGGTGGCTCTTTTGCGCCTAGCCATCCATCGCTTTCTTACCAAGGGGAATCAATATTACCCAGTAACTGGATTGTGGAAGTCATATAGGCAGTCGCTCTATGTAAAATACTGGTCTTCGACCGAAGACAACCACAACATACTTGGGAAAGGCTAGGCAGATTATGATCCATCGCTTTCCATCAGGCGAGAACGAGGTCTAGGCTTCGTCTCAGGCTGGCTCATCTTCTATATACTTATAATAAATCTGTAGAAGTGAAAATTCTGTACATTGAAAATATCAAAAAAATAAATGGCAGGGGGTGTTACTAGACCGACACCGAACCCAAAAGTGTGATTAAATTTTTTTTTGTCTGTCTGTCTGTCTGTCTGTCTGTCTGTTTGTTCAAGTATCACGCAAAAACTACCGGTTCGATTACGATGAAACTTGGTATAATTATTCTTTAATATCCTGGGCACCACACTGGGTACTTTTTATCCCGGAAAAGTATCCTATCCTACGGTTGGGGGGTGTCAAAGTTTGTATGGAAGAATTTTAACGCGCTGTTCGATTAACTCGAAACTCAATATTTATACTTAAACCCAAAAATTAAGAATAACGTGTATCAGGATTTTTCGAAATTCAACCCCTAAGGGGGTAAAATAAGGGATGAAAGTTTGTATGAAAAATCTTATTCCTTGAGGTAATAAACACGAAACTTCGCACGAATAGTAGACCCCGTCAGTTTTGCTGACATCTCTTTGAGGCGTGCGTGGAACACGACGCGCCGTCGACCCGGGCCTGGTCCTTATCGGGGGCGAGCTACCCATTGCTCACCGCCCGCAAGCCCGCGCCTACGGTGGCCGGGAATCCTCCAAGGAGTCCCGACGCCCAGGGCGTCTCCTACGGCGGCTAGGCGCGTGAGGGCGCGAACTTTGCCTCTCCCTCACGCGCTCCGCCTCCTCCTTCGTCTAAATTACCCCCTAAAGGGGGATTGGGGGGTGTCAGTGTTTGTATGGAAGAATTTTAACGCGCTGTCCGATTAACTCGAAACTCAATATTTATACTTAAAACCCATGGGGATGTATGGGGTAATTTCCGACACTCACGCGGGCGAAGCCGCGGGCAGCAGCTATTCAGTAATAAAAAAGGAGGCCTCCTTTTACCTTTTTACCCAACTACGGCGAAGTAAAAAGGAGGGTTATGATTTTGACTGGTATGTATGTATGTTCATCTGTTTCCTCATAACTTCTAGACTCATCATAATTTGACAAAAGAGGCCTAAAAAAATAAAATGTTGACGACTTGGTGTGGCTCACTCTGCGTCCAGCACTCGGCGTGGCAACACGTCGTGTTCGGGTTCGCGACAAGTCAATCCTCATACTGAGGATGCTTCGTTGAGAGGTGAAACACGTGTCGATTTCATACAGTGTTTTTATGACTCGAAGAATGCGGAATAGGTTACTAAAAAATATATCAACGTCTTGTATTTTATAATGGATTTCCGCCAAGTGACGCCTGAATCAATGAACTAAAGGAGGCCTCCTTTTACCTTTTTCTCCTACCTCAAGTTTGAAAGATGATGAGACTGATGCTAATTATAGAGTTTGTAGAACTACTGTTAAATGTATTCGATCTACAGTTAGGTGAAATGTTTATGTATGTTCTGTTTCCATGCCGTTAACGACATTTGTATTCCTGAGGTCCATTACTTGGAGAATGCTGAGAACTGGTAACGACTACTAAGTTGAATATTAAGCAAGTTCATCAAGATTAAGACCTGTTTTGTATAATTCGTTTACTTTTGTGGATATCTCTGTACACAACAGTGATGATTGATGATATATCGATCACTTTAAGACGTGGATGCTGATTCATGAAAAAGTACCAATTTAAAGGAGATGTCTGGTGGGGCAAGAGACGATTGCCTAGGTAGTCAAACAACAATGTTCAGTAATGATTGTTATATTATTGGAAGCGTCGTATTTTATAGTTTATCAATTAATAAGTTTCAGGAGTCAGGAACTTGCGAGAACTGTTGAATTTAACCCAAGAACAATCTTAACATTGTAATTTTTACCATGTTATTTTATGACCATAGACTTATAGGTTTTCCCGTAATCTATGAGTAAAGAACCATTCTCTGTATTTAAAAAAAAAAGGAAATCTAAAGTTAGTATATCTTCATGATGATGACTGAGTATGTGAGCAGCAACAGTTCTGAATTCCTCTCATTTACAGTGAGAACCTAATCAAGCGAACAGCAGATCTGATGGTGAGTGAGGGTTACCTGGACGCTGGCTACGAGTACCTGGGCATTGACGACTGCTGGCTGGAGAGGGAGAGAGGAAGTGACGGACGCATGGTGCCCAACAAGGAACGGTTCCCAAATGGAATGAAGGCTATTGCGGATTATGTAAGTGTTTTAAGCCATCGCACCATTCGTACCTGAATTTACTGAAGGTTCGGGTGGGGAGGTGTAGGTACAGCACCTGCGCCAAAATTTCGCCAAGAGGGAATATTTATTTATATTTAATTTACAAGTAACAGGAACTCAATATGTTAGTAACAATATCACGTAACAACTATGTTAGTAAACTTAACCTACACACTTAACCTAACACTGCCCTATAGTTATGTGAATCCCTGCTACAAACTCAACACCGGTGTGGAAAGCTTGCAGCAGCGATTCACACTCAAACAGTCCAGTCTGCTCACGACACACTGCAGTATAATATTGGGGCAATACAGCAATATGCACGTAATTCAATACTTGAACACGGCAAGTTTGAACATCAAAATATACAAGAAAATAGAATTGATTCCAGGCGCCCCTTCCAAAAAGTAGTTTCGTTAGGAGAATACTTCTGTATTAGTCGTCATCTAAGTAATCTCCCCCTTTCTTGTCAATTCATCTTTCATACAGTCTATCCACCGTATCTTTGGTCTTCCCTTACTCTTATTTTCTAATTGTTCTTTGGCTCGACCTTCCAGATCCATGGCAAAGGGTTGAAGTTCGGAATGTACGAGGACTACGGCAACCTGACCTGTGCTGGCTACCCTGGAGTGCTCGGCAACGAACGCTTGGACATCCAGACTTTCGTGGACTGGGAGATCGACTACCTCAAGCTTGATGGATGCTATATTGAGCCTAAGGAAATGGACGCAGGTATGAATATACTGAGAATGATATGTTATGTTTTGGGGAAACTCAAAGAAAAGATGCATGGATGTTGTAAGAGGTGATTGATGGCTAAAAAGTAGACATGCTGGTGTGAAATACAATAGATGTAGATATATTTAGTAACCTATTCCGCATAACTAATTCTAAAGAGTCATAAAAAAACCCTGTAAGAAATCGGCACGTGTTTCACCCGAGGCATCCTCAAGTGAGGTTGTTGATTCCTAAAGAGTCGTAAAAAACTATGACTCTTTAGGAATAGTTAAGCGGAATAGGTTACTAAATATATCTAGGTACGTCTATTATATTTTATAATGGATTTCCGCCAAGTTATGCCTGAATCAATTAACTATGCTGGTGTGACCCCGAATATATTGGGATAAAGGCAAGGTGATGATGATATACATATAGCAGATATTCGTGATGCAACTCTCTCATCCGCCTAATATATACCTACAAACTGGTTAGGTAATACAAGTATTTGACACTGGACATTTCTAGATTTATTGTTACACATTTCAGGATACCCATCATTCGGGAAACTATTGAATGAAACTGGTCGGTCCATACTCTACTCGTGTAGCTGGCCGGCCTATCAGGAAGACGCCAAAATGCTTGTAAGTATCTCATTGGTCTTATTTAAGTATGGTAGAAAAAGCATGACTATTTTGGGGTTTCCAAAATAAGGGATATATACATATATAAAAACATACCAAACCTAAGACAGGAAACCTTACATTAAAACATTATCCTCTTCGCCATTATCCGCCTGCTCTTAAGCTATAGCATGTGAGCAGATTATCATTCTGAAATTAACAATTAACCTTCGATCGTTCTGTCCTGTTACCCAATTTTCCTCATGTTGCGTCCAGTGTCGAGGTTATAATAATACGAAAACCAAGTAGTAGTAGAAATATGTGAAAATATGGCCGTGGACTTTAATTGTGCGAGGAACTTATCCTCATTACGACTAGTACACACTGGCGCGATATTCAGGGCCCGACAGGCAGCGCTACCCTTATCGCGCCCGCGATATCGTGCCAGTGTGTACGAGCCTTTATACTCTCCTCTATTTTGCAGATTCCTGAATTCATTCATGCGTGGCTTGGCGGAAATCCATTATCTATTATACAATGTAACAGCGAATCAATTTTCACGCCTCCCACTTAATATCTTGGCCAAATATTTATATATATTTATATACTAGCTGCTGCCCGCGGCTTCGCCCGCGTGAGTGTCGGAAATTACCCCATACATCCCCATGGGTTTTAAGTATAAATATCGAGTTAATCGGACAGCGCGTTAAAATTCTTCCATACAAACACTGACACCCCCCAACCCCCCTTTGGGAGGTAATTTAGAAAAACAAAAAACTACAAACTTTATAATTTATTTAGATAACTATTCGTGCGAAGTTTCATGTTTATTACCTCAAGGAATAAGATTTTTCATACAAACTTTCATCCCTTATTTTACCCCCTTAGGGGTTGAATTTCGAAAAATCCTGATACACGTTATTCTTAATTTTTGGGTTTAAGTATAAATATTGAGTTTCGAGTTAATCGGACAGCGCGTTAAAATTCTTCCATACAAACTTTGACGCCCCCCAACCGTAGGATAGGATACTTTTCCGGGATAAAAAGTACCCAGTGTGGTGCCCAGGATATTAAAGAATAATTATACCAAGTTTCATCGTAATCGAACCGGTAGTTTTTGCGTGATGCCTGAACAAACAGACAGACAGACAGACAGACAGACAAAAAATTTTTAAATCTAATTTTTGGGTTCGGTGTCGGTCTAGTAACACCCCCTGCCATTTATTTTTTTGATATTTTCAATGTACAGAATTTTCACTTCTACAGATTTATTATAAGTATAGATAGATTCGGAGAGATCTTGATGCCATATAGAATCAATCTGTCTAGCCTTTTCCCAACTATGTTCGGGTCAGCTTCCAGTCTAACCGGATGCAGCTGAATACCATAGTATTTTACATGGAGCAACTGCCTATCTGACCTCCTCAACCCAGTAACTGGGTAAGAGGATACCTCTTGGTAAGACTTGTTGTCAGATTTTCGGACGCGATGCCATACTGAATTATGAACTAAAAAAAAAAACGCGGGTTAATGCTAGTAAAATACAATAGACGTATCTAGATAATATAGCTACGTCGATTGGATTCCTGTTTTGTTGTAATTTGAAACCTCTGTATTGTTACGCAACTAGCTCCTTCTCAGTTTTTATTTTGAGGCTGACTTAATAGTTTACAATACTTTCTAAACTCTTTGCAGCCAGACTACGGATCCATAGCTGAGCACTGCAATATGTGGCGCAACTGGGATGATATCGACGACTCCTGGACCTCACTCACCAAGATTATGGACTGGTTCGGAGATAACCAGGAAAGGTTGGCCAAGCACGCTGGCCCAGGACATTGGAACGACCCAGATATGGTGAGAAACCACCCTTTACCCAGTTAAGCCTTTTTATCGCCCCAATTAATAGTCGGTGGTCGATCGACGACCGTTATTCGGCTGCCATATTATATATACACCATAGCACTACGTATGTACCTGCGTACGTACTACCTGGGAACATGTGAACGGTCAGCATCATTGATCAACCGCAATCTAAAAATGTCTTCATGGTACAAAAAATCGTTTGCGTTCCCATTGAGGGACCACATTTGATTTTGAGCTTTTGAATGCGTCAGCCTTTAGTAAAAGTTCTCAAACAATTGTAAATTCAGCCTTTTATTTGTAAAAGTAGCCACTCAAGAGTTACAATCGGTTAAAGGTGGTCCCTCAGTCGTGACTGACCGGCATCCATATCTCAAAACATAGTTAAAATTTACAACTCCTTTAAACGACTACTCTTAGTAAAAGATTTGTAAAACTAATCTATTGAATATCAACCCTTCCTGTTCATAGAATAAAAAGAACTAGCATGCGAAAGGTGGTCCCTCAATCGATCACTATAAGATCACATTGAGTGGAGACGCCAATGGAATTTGAAATTTACTTATGGGTCTAGAGTTAGTAAAAGTACTCGAACGATTGCTATTTCAACCTCTAGTTTGTAAAAGAAGCCATTCAAAAGCTACAATCGTTTTAAGGTGGTCCCTCAATTGAAACGCTTATCATAAGAAAAATCAATTTACGTAGGATTCGGAAATTAAATAGACGAATGCTACAGTCTAGCCTTTAGTAAAAATTTTTTACTAACGATTACTTTACTAAACAGTATAAAAAAATTTACCGTTTTATCACAAATATTAATCGTATTCCTGGGAAGAAATACTAAGATAGGGGTGACCACACAGCAGGATTTTTCTAGTGACTGTTTGTTGATACAAATTTGTAATACACATAAAATAAAAGTAAAACTAGTGACCGTTTGTTGATATTATTTTTTATTAATATTTGACATCACTTAGCTAATTAAAAACACAGAAACAAAATAATGCTTATTATAATAAAATAAAATAAATTACCGTTCCTGCCTGCCCTGCCACAGATAACTATTTACTAGTCGGAGTACCTGCAGTCCTATGACATGGCAGTATGGAGTTAGTAAGTACTATCATGGCAGTATGGAATTTATATTTAATAAAAAAATACTTTGGTGAAGATTTTAATTGTTTTTGTAAAAAGAAATACCATAGGCAAACCGGGGCGTTTAGTTATGGTAAAAAAAATCTAGTCTAACCATAAGTTCTGTCAGAAATGAAAATGCTTTTATTTGAAGTAGGTAATGTAATCCTAATAAAAGTTCTATGTACATATTTTTTGAAACCGGACTATGTACAGTGGCCAGCACATCAAGCTACCCAAAACTGTCAAACTTTCCCAATCAAACTTGAACCTAATGCTTTAGCGATAAAGTTTAAAATCTATTAAAGAAATTTGACAGATTTTAGTAGCTTGATGTGCTGGCCACTGTACATAGTCCGGTTTCAAAAAATATGTACATAGAACTTTTATTAGGATTACATTACCTACTCCAAATAAAAGCATTTTCATTTTTGACAGAACTTATGGTTAGACTAGATTTTTTTTACCATAACTAAACGCCCCGGTTTGCCTATGGTATTTCTTTTTACAAAAACAATTAAAAGCTTCACCAAAGTATTTTTTTAATAAATATAAATTCCATACTGCCATGATAGTACTTACTAACTCCATACTGCCATGTCATAGGACTGCAGGTACTCCGACTAGTAAATAGTTATCTGTGGCAGGGCAGGCAGGAACGGTAATTTATTTTATTTTATTATAATAAGCATTATTTTGTTTCTGTGTTTTTAATTAGCTAAGTGATGTCAAATATTAATAAAAAATAATATCAACAAACGGTCACTAGTTTTACTTTTATTTTATGTGTATTACAAATTTGTATCAACAAACAGTCACTAGAAAAATCCTGCTGTGTGGTCACCCCTATCTTAGTATTTCTTCCCAGGAATTCGATTAATATTTGTGATAAAACGGTAATTTTTTTTATACTGTTTAGTAAAGTAATCGTTAGTAAAAAATTTTTACTAAAGGCTAGACTGTAGCATTCGTCTATTTAATTTCCGAATCCTACGTAAATTGATTTTTCTTATGATAAGCGTTTCAATTGAGGGACCACCTTAAAACGATTGTAGCTTTTGAATGGCTTCTTTTACAAACTAGAGGTTGAAATAGCAATCGTTCGAGTACTTTTACTAACTCTAGACCCATAAGTAAATTTCAAATTCCATTGGCGTCTCCACTCAATGTGATCTTATGGTGATCGATTGAGGGACCACCTTTCGCATGCTAGTTCTTTTTATTCTATGAACAGGAAGGGTTGATATTCAATAGATTAGTTTTACAAATCTTTTACTAATAGTAGTCGTTTAAAGCAGTTGTAAATTTTAACTATGTTTTGAGATATGGATGCCGGTCAGTCACGACTGAGGGACCACCTTTAACCGATTGTAACTCTTGAGTGGCTACTTTTACAAATAAAAGGCTGAATTTACAATTGTTTGAGAACTTTTACTAAAGGCTGACGCATTCAAAAGCTCAAAATTCAATGTGGTCCCTCAATGGGAACGCAAACCAAAAAATCGATCGGCCCCGTTCGTGTGTCGTCGTATCCGATCGGATCCTTTCGGATGCAACACGGTACTAATGAAACTATTTGACTATGCGCAGAAACGAATATGTTCGCAAGCGTGCGACGATACGGAGCCAATCGTATGCGTCGACATCCTGCCGGACGCGTTTGGTAGAAATCATCCTTTAGACAAAATAACCTTGATTAATTTTGTCAACAGCTGCTGATTGGTAATTTCGGGCTCACAATAGACCAGGCGCGAGTACAGATGGCAGTCTGGTCGATCTTAGCGGCTCCTCTCCTCATGAGCGTAGACCTTGCCACCATCAGGCCAGAGTTTAAGGAGATCCTGCTAAATAAGGACATCATTGCAGTCAATCAAGACCCCATGGGGAAGCAGGGGATGAGGGTGTGGAAGAAGAAGGAGCGTGGATCTGTAAGTAGACTTATTACAATTTTAAAGTGTCATGATCAGGCTTTTACATTCTACTGCAGGCAGGACATAGGACACTTCAATATCATGCCAATTAATTCGATTTTCGCTGATCTCATCCAGTTGCTCATTAGCTAATTTAGTGGCACTTTTGTAAAAGTCGTTAGTATAAAAGTGGCTATGCAAGACCTTTCAAGATTGACAGACCCTTTTTCCCATGGCGATGTCCTCATGGGATCGTTCCTGATTATAAACTCCAGTTTCCTCTACTCCATTGCATCTATGTTACGCAGCCAAGGCTAAGATTGAAGGACCCCGGGGTCTGATAGGCCTGCTAGATGGATGTCGAATGATCAATTTACTGTATATCTGATTTGTAGCAATACTTTTTTCTCTTGAAGCGGTCTCGTCTGGAGATTTGGTGTCGTGAGCTGCACGACGGTGCGCACGCGCTGGCCTTCGTGAGTCAGCGCGACGACGGCATCCCCTACGCCGCTAACTTTACTTTACAGATGCCACAGAATGGCGTATATGAAGTTCATGTAAGTAATAACTATGTAAAAGTAAAGTCGCTTTTCGTGTCTGTAGGTTGTGACTGCGTTGTTCTTCTAATCTAATCTATGCAACGAATTTTGATGTTCACCATATTATTGAGAATTTATTTTTAAGGAATAGGTATATTAAACTTACATATTATTATAATAAAGAAATCTCGTTGTCTTATCAATTCATAAAAATGTTGGGAAGCAGTGGCTAGTACCTGGTAATATAAACAAGGAATAGCGAATACGAGAAAAATAAGATATAATTATGTGCGCCGTTTGGATTTCTATGAGCAAAAAATGCGCATTGACCACTGTTTGCCTCCATAAAAATAAAGATCTTTTAAATAATAATATTACGGACAATGTTATGGATATCTTTACCTAAGTCCCTACTGATAAATTAATACTTACTATGTGACCGTTCGGTTCCCATAAACAAAAACCGGCCAAGTGCGGGTCGGACCACGCACAATGAAGAGTTCCGTAGCTGGGATGAATTTATCCCAAGAACAAACTTAACATTGTAGTTGAAAAATATGTTCTCCCATGCAAAATGTATGGGAGAACATGTTTTTGCAACTGTAAATTTAAGTTGGTCGATAATTACTCGTTAACTTGTAGAGCCTACTTAGCTGTGATAGTTTTCCTTTTAATTTCGTTATATGAACTACTGCTGTGAATTTTTCCACATATCCACAGAACTTACCATTTAGCTGGCAGGGGGGGGGGACTTGACTAACAAAAATGAGCACTTTAAACCTTAATATTTCGCAAAAGGATCCTTCAATCCAAAAATGGTTATAACAAACTCACAATATTTTTAAACTACCTTTCCAAAGATATCCCGCATTACGTGTAGGGGAGTACCGTTAAAAAAAAAAAAAAGATTTTATTTTACCACTTTGTCGGCGTCATGAATATGTATACTCATGCCAAATTACAGCTACTAACAGTCTCTGCGCTAAGCCAGGGACAGACATACAGACAGACGGACACGGCGAAACTATAGGGGTTCCTTGTTGACTACGGAACCCTAAAAACGAATCGTTTTGCAAACTGTATAGTAATAAGCTGGTATTATTTATTTATTTCAATGTGACCGAGAGCATAATTATTTGTTTCAGGATCTCTACAAAGCCGAAGGAGTACGGTATTGGAACTCCGAGCAAGACTTTGAAGTTCGGATAAATCCATCAGGTTTGTAATAGATTACCTACTGGAACCTATAAATTCACCAGTCTGGCACTGGTGAATTCACCAGTGCCAGCATTGAATGCCGAATGAGATAAGGGTGGAAAAAAACACGCGGTGGATCCATGCCCTTATGGCCTCCTTACGATGGCGGGTTGAACTGAAAGATGTTAATGGAAAAGGGTTTTTGAATGTATAATGATGGATCTTCACTACAGTCCGCTAAAGCCCTCTAAGGCTAGGCGCAAACGAGCCACCCACCACAGCCACCGGTAGCCCAGCGACAAGCAGTTCACATTCTTTTTCATACCGTTTTGTATGGATTCGTCGCACACGTGAGGCTGGTGGCGGCCACCCGCGTCAGCAGTACCTACTCAACACCGCAGCAAGAGGCTACAGCCACCAGGGTTTGCGGTTGGTGGCTCGTTTCCGCCATGACTTACTGTTTTTTATTGGCCTCTGATTTTGCATTACTGGAAAAATCACAGTCACCTTTATTCTCGTTAGAATAAGGTTGCTACTGGGTCGCAGCTCACATATAATTCTGAAAGGGCTGCAGCATGCTCTTTACACAAACCCGTCGACAGTTTGTCCTGTTTTATTTGTCCCAAAAATACAGTCTTAACGTTATTCGTTTTTCAGGTGTAAAATTCTACAAGTTTATTCTGAAGTTGCCGAGTGCGACCGTCAAAGCCTACCCCAAGAGTGAAAGCAGTTCTGTGTCTGATGCAGTCGTGAACATTGTACTGAACAAGACTTAGATTGTAAGGTTTAGATATTTGTAAGTTAAGGTAGGCATAAATAATGAACATAAGGATGAAATTAAAGTTTTAAATATTTTTGTGACTGACATTATTTTCGATCTTCCCCGTTTTACCATGCATGACCTTGTGCTTGTTTAATATTTTGCCGAATCTACTAAATTCCGACCTCATATCTAGTCCGGTTAATGTGCTAAGTGTTGGCATACAATAAATTTACTGTAGATTTGAGAACAAAGTTAATAGTATACCGACGCTATTCTGTTTATGGAGTCATGACGATACTTTTACCACTTAGTTATAGTTACCTACATATCTATCCAACTATTTGTCAGCATAAAGCTTCGTAAATAAAGCCTCATGCACACTGGCGCGATTGGATAGCTGGGCACATATCGATATCACACGCCGAGATCCGTTTGCAAAATTTATTTTGGCAAACATTTATTTTATTTTATTATATTCGGGAAACTTACAGCTAAAATAAACAGTGTTCTCAAACAATATGAAATTGAAAGCCATTTAAGTACAAGTTTCCGCTAATCACTAAAAATAAAAACCGGCCAAGTGAGTGTCGGACTACGCACAATGACGGGTGTCGTAGCTGGGATGAATTTATCCCAAGAACAAACTTAACATTGTAGTTGAAAAACATGTTGAAACATGAAACATGAATTTAGTGAAATCCGCCCTTAGGCGCAAACAATTATCTACTTTTCCGTAAACAAGCTTTTCACCAACAAATGCTTAAGCCGAGGAACTCTGGTAGGTACCTATGTATCCAAATCATGTAGGTACACTATAGACAGTTTATTAAAACTTCTGCTCGCACTTATAACACAGTAATACAGGAATGCTTGCAGTAAACTGAAGCCGGGCAAACAGTATCTAATGCTGCAGATAAAGTGCTTGTAAATAGAAGTATCGATGGTGAAGCTGCTGAACCTCTATTCTTCAAGTTTTGATAGCTACGTACGAGTAGGTAACACTTGGTATAAGCCCAAAACTTTGCAACTTCTAACTATTATACCTACGCCATATTAGTGGCAACGCAGAGGTTGCATAGAATGCACTATAAAAGCATCTGGAAGGCCAGGTACTTTAGCTACGCATAATAGTATAGACTCTAATCCTATATTAAAGAAGTTTTCCTAAGGGCAATTCCAGAAATTGGCACTTGGGGCACGCATAAAAGTATCTATGTGAATTTTCCAATTCGAGTTTCGCACAAATTACCAATAATTGGTTCAATTGCTATCTAGGTTGAAGCTGCCAATGCCATGCCGGTCGAAAGTAAGGCAATAACGTAATTTAGGGGAGGTTTTCATTAACTTTCGATGACGCAGTGTTTCGTACTTTCGTCTTACATAAGTTATTGTTGTGAAGGCAGGAGGCATGGCAACCGCGCGAGAATGGGTCAGCTGCATGTTATTATACCTACTAGAAGATATTAGACCCCAAAAACTAAGTTAGATTCATTCGTTTTCGTTGCGTTCGAGTTCCGTAACAAGCATGATGCAGGATGCAGCCTCGATCAGCGGGGCTTTTATTTCTGAACCGATATAAAGATAGGTACTTTTTACGACGTTAGTTAGAGATTACGGACTGCATGGAGTTATTCGGGTCAGTCTTGTTTTTGGCTATAATGTAGGTACCTAGGTAGGGATTGTAAGATTTGTAAACGCGAAATTGAACATAACGGCGGAGCACTATGAAACCAGTTTGAAGATGGTATTTATATCCTCATGAAAACAATAACCTCAAGAGTATGTAACCGGAGTTCATCAACATTTTTTAACCTCCTACGACTTACGTAGAATATCTATTTATTTATCTCTACATTTTTTTACGCATGAACAGAATTTTACTACCTAATCTGTAAACCAGACTAGGTTTCAATCGGTTTTTTTTGCAAGTCATTTTACGACGTTTACGAAACATAATTAGATAAAATTGATAGAGTGTACCGAATTAAGGCCGCCTGGCCTGAATTCGGGTCAATGATCGAACAATGTTTTGATAGGCTAAGTCTCTGTTTTAATTATTATGTGGGTGAGTAAGTAGGTACCTACATACCCATCGCCATTATTTCGAAAACCAGTTTTCTTTGGTATGTCGCTCATTCGAGCTCTAGTTTACCGTTAGTCTTAGTGAAAGTTTGTATTTTCATCAATCTTTATGTAAACCATCTAAATGGTTCAGATTTAGATTTTCTTATGATGACAATGTATTCAAAGAGATTTTTTTGCAAATTCCCGAACGCTACTAATAAATGACATAATCTATTTGACGTAACCACATGATTGCCCCTTGCCTTGCTTGCTGTCAAAACTGTGTCAAATTAGAAATCAGAAATTCGGAAGAAAATGCAAGCGGCATAAATTATAAGTTAAATTATCACAAGATTTACGCAAAATAAATGTAAACACAAAGCGGACAAGTTGATCGTGACATTGCTATAAACGAGTACTAATCGGTACCGCGCACGGCGCAACGTAAATACTGTTATCGGGCGTTCGCGTAAGAACGAAAGAAAGCTGGTTATTGGTATTAGGTCAATGGTGTATTCGTGCCGGTAACGTGAGGCTGGGTGCTGACGTCGGCACGTACGAGACGCGGCAGGCGCGGACCAGCGGCCATCAGTTTGCGCCGGTTACATCGCTCGGGTAACACGTACCGACGAACTAACGGTCGACGTCTGACGAACACTAATCTCGAGCGTGAAAGTTATTAACAAAGATGGGCGGAAGAGTAGAAAAGGTCGGCATACTCGCCATGGAGTTGTACTTCCCTTCACAATACGTAGACCAAACGGAACTGGAAAAATACGACGAAGTGTCCAGTGGCAAGTACACGGTCGGCCTCGGCCAGCACAAAATGGGCTTTTGTTCAGACAGGGAAGACATAAACTCAATTTGCATGACAGCTTTACACAGACTGATAGAAAAAAATAACATCAATCTTCATGATATTGGACGGCTGGAGGTTGGTACTGAGACAATCATAGACAAAAGTAAAAGTGTGAAGACTTACCTCATGACATTATTTGCTGAGAAAGGAGCTACAGACATTGAAGGTATAGACACAACCAATGCTTGTTATGGTGGTACTGCAGCTCTGTTTAATGCTGTGAACTGGGTGGAGTCGTCCTCCTGGGACGGCAGGAAAGCAATAGTTGTGGCAGGAGACATTGCAGTGTATGGTAAAGGCCCAGCAAGGCCTACAGGAGGTGCAGGAGCAGTGGCCATGCTCATAGGCCCCGGTGCTCCACTTGTGCTGGACTGCGGTGTTCGTGCTTCATACATGACACATGCTTATGACTTCTACAAGCCAGACTTGTCTTCAGAATTCCCACTTGTTGACGGGAAGCTCTCTATCAAATGCTACCTCAGTGCTTTAGATAATTGTTACAACTTATATTGTAAGAAGATGAGAAAGATTGAGCCTGACTTCAGAGGATTATTGAGCTTAGATGGTATGTTGTTCCACTGTCCTTACAGTAAACTAGTACAGAAGTCTCTGGCCAGAGTATGCTTCAATGATTTCCTAAATGCATCACCAGAACAACGTGAAAAACAGTTCCCAGGCTTATCAAAATTCAGTTCCTACAAATTGGAAGAAACATATTTTGACAGAGATGTTGAAAAAGCATTCATGACATACAGCGAAGCTTTATTTGATGAGAAGACGAAGCCATCACTATACATAGCAAAGAATGTAGGTAATATGTACACTCCATCACTGTACGGAGGCCTGGCGTCATATCTCATCAGCAAATCCCCTGAACAGCTGATTGGGAAGAAGTTTGGACTATTCTCATATGGATCGGGTCTTGCCTCTACAATGTATTCTATAAATATTTGCGATGACATGAGTGCTGGTTCAAAACTGGCAAAATTATTAAAATCCTTGAATGAAACTGTTTCTCTGTTGGATGAGAGGCAGTGTGTGGAACCTAGCAAGTTTTCTGACATCATGGACAATAGAACGATGAACTACCACACAGCTCCTTATCAACCGTCAGGCTCAATAGACATATTGTTCCCCGGTACGTACTACCTCATTGACATTGATGAACTGAGAAGACGTTTTTATGCAAGGAAAGTTTAAAGTAATTATTTATTATTAGATTAATTTTGTGTGACTTGGTGCAGGAGCTATTCGGTGTTGTTGGTTTAAAATTTATTATTTTGTAGATTGATTAGAAAATGAGACTGTTATCTATCTGGTTAGCCCTTTTGTTTGTGAAACATTCTGCTCCTAACTGCTAATTAGCAATGTTTATATTATTGTGACCTATTCACCTCGTAATAAGACATCAACTTCAGGAAGCAAGTGTACTTTGTACGGTACATTTGCACACAAAATCAATAAAATGTATGACTTGTATATTTATAGTGTCGGTATCTTAGTAATTTATTATGTATTTTGAATACACAATGTAGAAAATAATTGTGAAGGTTTGAATTTATTATAATTATGGCTATATTTAAATGGTATGTGAGGGGTAAATGATATAAAGAAACAATTATGTTTAAGTTATGAGTGGTAAAGTCCTTGATGTTCCCTTTTATAATGTAATCATCACTTTCAAATAACTTATTTCCTGTGTATAGTATGTGCAAAGCTCAAATGTATACAATTCGCATCACACCAAAGCTATAGAACCTATAACAACATAAGAAATGTTGTTGTTTATCATTTCATATGTTTATTATTTATTAAGTTGGTATTTCATAATAGTGCAATTATAAAATATTACTTACCTATTCATAAAAATCGTAAAATAGATTCCATGAAATGGACCATTATACTGCATATTGTCAATAAACATATTGAGAATTTAAAGATTTGTTTTGATCTTTTTACTGTTGCAATCATGTTAGCTATCTTTCTCAAAAATGTTTATACGCATACTTCGCACGCTTGGGCGACTGCCGAATTTGGAGTTCTAGGTTCGATTCTCATGTTTGGAAGTGTTTATAGTGAGTTTAATAATGCATAGAGTCTGTGTATAAAGTTATTAATGTGGGTCATTGCTGCATATCGTCAAGAAATATGTAGGTGCAATAATAGATTTATTGCTACTGCTATGTCATGTCTTTTATTGCATTCACAACTTTCAAAATGAAGACGAATCTTGCCCGCTAAAGCCTCGTGCAGACTGGCGCAACATGACTCTTACAATACAATTTCTAAGAAAACTTCTCGGTACCTAGAACAATTACCGGTGTCGCGACGCACCAGTCTGCAGGAGGCTTAAGACTCAGAACAGAATGATCAAACAATACATTACAACGACGATACGATTATTTACGTGAACTCAAAACTATAAGTTAGAACCTGCATACGTAGGACTTGAGACTCAGGGCCAATCGGCACTTGGCATTTGAGCCCCCCCCTCCGAATCCATTTTGGAAATTTAGCAAATAAAATGCACTAATACAGAAAATAGAATTTCTAACCCCACATTAATTACTATAAAAGTCAATGTTATGTAGGTACGTCAACGGTCTTAATAAATCGACGTTTCTAAACAAAGACATTCTTTTCCTCTTATTCCTTAACACTCAAGTTACCTACTTGAACACTTACCTTCTTCAAATAATACGAATTTTAGTAGGTACTTTTGTAAAAACTTACATGATTGATGTTTCGCATCTAGTTGATGCCGGCAGTGATTGAACAGTGATTTCTAAGATAACTTTGGATGGAAGAGCGAGCGAAGCGACCTCGAAATTTTTAGCACGTTGGTTACCACCTATGTTAGATTTCTTTTGACTATTCATACAGTAATAGGTGCTACTTTGTCGCGCAAGATAGTATTAAGAGTTAATAAGATGCAATGGTGCCGATTCCCTTGTTCGAGTGCGAGCTCGAAAAGTTTACGCACCAAGCTTCGGAAAGAACATTCATAATAATATTTAGTTAAATGTAGATTGTAGATCCTTGTCGACTCATCAGCAAAGTAAGTTGGTACTATCTCCTTATTTTCAAAGTTAGTAATATATTTGTACAGTGTAGTTGATTAGGAAGGTATTCCAAATTACCATGAATGGCTGCCTAGTTACAGAGCAATGCATGCTATGCCCCGTGTATGGCATGCTGGCATGCATGATTCGACTGCTAATATCAATCCAATTATCGCCACGAATGCTCGGCCGTTACGTCTGAAATGTAGAAAGATTAGTGTAGGTAGGTAAGTACTTGGTTCTATTTCAATCCTTCGAAATATAAACAAACGGTGTAAGCAGAGTTGCATTATTATCCCGAGGTGGGTATATAGACACAGCAACAGTAAGTAGGTACCTTATACCTAAACCATTGATCGAGTATTACGGCTCGTGCAGACAGGCGCGATAGGCAGGGCGACCCTTGTCGCACCCGCGATATCGCGCCAGTCTGCCCGAGTCTTTACTCAATGAGTAGGTCACACAGCAATACTAGGTACAGGCCAGTTTGTCAAATGGCGTGCATATTGCTCGCTACCGGGACTACATAATTAACTGCTAGTAAAGAAAAAGAATCAAAGAAATACGTTTATTTGCGGCGAAAAATACGCAAAGAAAAATAAATACTCGAATAAAGTTGGGGGAAAATTATGCGTCACATTCACGCAAAACGGCCATCGCTCAGCATAATGCAGCAGTACCGACCTAAATACAACTTTTAATAAATTGACATGGATGAATTTTATACACAATTGTATACAATACAATGACATGAATAAATAATTTGTATAAACTATTAAATTATTTTAATTAAGTATTGTGAATGTGAAGACTATGTGGATCATTTTTTTTTCTTCATTATTAGCTTTAATCGTGGTCTGGCAGTTTTAGTAATTTATACGGCCTACCCAAATGTCCTTTCTTTGGTATTGTTCGTCGAATCGTTGCTGATGATTGACAAATGCGTGCACTGACAGGAGAGGTCCACTCAATCTGAAATTGTCTTAGGAAAGAACCTCAATTTCAGATACCAATTTAGTACATGGTCTTCTGATCTGACCAAGATTATGTCCTCTGAGTTTGCCTTTCTTCTCAGAGAAATGCCAACCTCATCTATGTAGTTTTTAAAATATGATTGATGTTTGTACAAACCCACTTACTTACAGAAATCATTTATCATAAAAGCGCTATTTTTCATATCGCAAGGCAAGCAAGTAGTGGTTGAGTAGAGTTTGCGGGGTCGTAGATTTGATCGCAGTTTTGTACGTTCAGCCAAACATAGATTATTTTCCCAAACGTGTTTATTCCCACGATTCAGAAGATCTCAGACTGCAGATAATGTTTCTGCAATAAAAGCACTAATAGTCACGTAATATAGTTAGTATTCTTTGGTTACGAGAAGGTACCTACATACCTATATCTAGTATTCAACATGTTTTACCTCCCTCTGTCACTCCTCACACCTCAAACTGACACTTTTTAGCCTTTTCCGCGGCTTCGCCCGCGTGGTGGTTGTTAATCTAACCACGGGATCGTACGGTGGACTACCGGGATAAACAGGACCCTATCCCATCCCATGTATCTCCTAATTAACCCATTTCATCGGTCATGGTCTGCCTGTGTATTTAATCGAAATCCGTTCAGCCGATAAGGCGTGTAAAGGTACAAGAAAGATAGACTTACTTTGCATTGACAATATTGGTAGGTATAATTTATGTGTAAGGATATAGTATACCTAGTATATCTATAGTATGAAAGTAATAAAGACCCTCCGTGCCTTGGAAAGCACGTTAGCCATTGCTCGACCGACTGACGACGCGTAACAGTTCCACGAATGACAATTCGTGGATCTTTGACAGTCATATCTTTGACGTTACGGGTCGCCGAAAGCCCGAAAGTCTGGCAACCAGTCTTACCAAGTGTATCGTGTTATACAGTAACTGGGTTGTGGAGGTCAGATAGGCAGACGCTCCATGTACAATACTGGTATTCAGCTGCATCCGGTAAGACTGGAAGCTGACCCCAACATAGTTGGAAAAAGATTAGGCAGATGACCTACAATATAATATTATAGAAGTAAGTATATGGTACAGATTACGTTCCTCATTTTGGTATCTATCAATTCTATGTGATGGCGATTAAGTTAATAATGAAAGAAATATGGAAATGCGTCATTGCAGTATCGCGGTCACAGTGGGTCAGTGAGTAGTAGGTAAGTACTTATAACTATGCAGCTCTGATAACCTCTTGGAAAGTATTTATTACGACTGGTTAAAAGCTCGTACACACTGCCGCGATATCGCGCCAGTGTGGATGAGCCCTAATTCAGTAAGATTACCTAAGAGGTAATAAGTACAGTGCGGTACTGCGGTCATTTTAATGAACGCACTGTAGGATGCCGCCGCCACCTTTTTAAGGCTCGTACACACTGGCGCGATATCGCGGACGAGACAATGGTCGCGCTGCCTGTAGAACCTGTGTGTAGGAGCCTTTAACCGACTTAAAAAAAGAAGGAGGTTCTCAATTCGGTTGTTTTTTTTTTGTCTAGTCTAAATCGCTTATTTTTGTATAGGTACTTAATGTTTTCCTCAGACTTGCTCCTTTTGTTTACGGCAGCAGCATGGCTGAAGTTGAGTGTAAACAGCTATCTAATTGCGTAACACATTTTCGTAAACGATTAAGACCAATCTTTCATTTGGACTGTTCAACAAAAATTGCGTTATTTAAGTTGTTCAGTATGTACGAGCCTTAATACACGATCTATCATTAATTGTTCTACCGTTTAGTTTTCTTAGAAATTGTATTAAGTCGCGTCACGCCTGTTTGTAGGAGCCTTTACGCAATTAGGATTCAGGAGTGCTCCGTGACGTTCGTCAATTCGGAAACTAATACAAATGCTTATGAAACTCAGCATATTGTCATCATTCTCCTGCCCTTATCCCAATTCAATTATCCCAACTCAGTATATATTGTATGCTAAATAAAGGAAATAAAAATAAAGAAACAAAGCACGTCATAACACGACACCATGCTACTGTTACGTCGCGTCGTCGGTATGAATGTCTCCGATGACCGAGAGCGATTGCCTGACTGTTTGAACTCACTTAAGCTGATAATCTTTACAATACAAAGCCATTTATCTACATAAGTCGGCTTAGTATTCTTCCCTATTGTGATGCTGTTCCTGGATATTGTTGGGCGAAAACAGGACGTGACGTAGACACCTATCAGTGATAAGAATAGGACATCCTGTCTTTTTGTGGGTGACGTCAGAGATATGTCTTGGAATTTGGACCAGACATAAATGGAGCGCATTATGAAAATCCCTTAGAGGCTGCACAAATTCAATCTGTTATTTAACACATAACGCGTAACACATTTTCTTTCATTTTGACAGTTCGACAACATTCATAGCGTTATTTACGTTGTTGAGCAGATTTTTTTTCGGACTTATGCATCAATGGATTCGCAATCTGTTTCAAACGACTGTGATAGATCATGGATTACGCAATAGGTGCTGTTAAAAATGATTACTGAGTCTACCTTCTACCTTCTTTACAGAGCAGCAAGCAATGGCTAGGAAGGGATTACTTCTGAAATGACGGACGGACTACAAGAGATCTACCTATATAAGAAAGAAAAAGATATATGCCGTGCCGACCCGAATAAAGGATAAGGGCTGGAGGATGATGCTGATGACCAGGCCCGGACTTAGAGACCCAGAGCCCCTAGGCACTTGACATTTGAGGCCCCCAAAATGAAGCACCTCGAATAGGATTGGTTTCTTTTGATAATTTAAAACAGGAATAGGAGTTGTTGCAGAGAAGCTGAAGAATTTAAGAGAAAGTATGATGCAAATTTTTTAGCATTCCGCCTCGGAGAGGTTTGAGTTATTTTAACCATTGATAGATAATATTTCATTGGCCCTACGGGTGGTATAGTTTCCCTGGTATGAGCGCGGGGCCCCCTAAAGCGCGGGCCTGTAGCTTTTGCTACACCTGCTACCTCGTGGTTAATCCGGCACTGTCCACCTACCATTAGGCAGGCAAGCTACTTGGTCGGGTTATCAGGGTGGGTGGCGCCCCTAAGCTTGCTGGGACCCTAGGCCACGGCCTTGTAGATCTAGGCGAAAATACGGGGCTGATAATTACTTTAAATAGCATACACGAGCAGGCAACTGCTGCTAATTTTGCCGACAGTAAACCTCCACAGTTGACAACTTGAACGTGGCGCTTCTAGGGAGGGGTGTCATCACTCTGCCGTCCGCACTTGTGATGCCCATCGGCCATTAGGTTGTTATATTAGATGCAGCAGGAGAATGCAAATAACGACAAATCGTCTTTCTATAGGTACTCCACATTGCCACGTTGAATGGCTTTGCTAATCTTTGACCAAAGATCAAGGCAGCGTTCAAAGTGTCTTCCTCCGAACAATTTACTTCAAAAAGAGGCATGCACTTTGTACCTCGTAATATTATGATTACGATGATTGCTTTACGGTTTCACTCTATTGCGTGTTTCAGGATGATGTCTGTATGTGGTTATATAAATAATAAGATTTCTCATACGTCATTGCAGTACTTATTTTATATTACTTACCGAATTACTGCTGGTAGATGTTTGTTGTTATCAAAATCAAAGATTCGTTGTTATCGGATTATGTTCGTAAATGGTTAGGTGCGATATCACGCATGAGACTAAACAGCAATTGTGGCCATTATAATATTGTTAGGAATTCGTAGTCAGTCGAACGCACGTCAGTGGCAACACTTTGACCTTGAGCTGGCCTAGCTACGCTACGGAGTTTTAATAGAATGCGAAGCCAGCTTATGTACTATGGTTTTGTTACCACGTTCAGCCGGGCTGGTTTGTAAAATTGCTGTTAACCGCGTTATTGCACTTTTCTATGAAAACAAATGCGCCTGAGGTAGAGGCTTATTTCACGCGCTCACGCCCCTAGTCGCCGCAGTAGACGCTCTGGGCGTCGGGAATCCCAGGTCGATTCCCGGCCACCGAAGGCGCGGGCTTGCGGGTGGTGAGCAATGGGTAGCTCGCTCCCGATAAGGAAACTCCTTTGGTCTGGTCCTTATTAAGGACCAGGGCCCGGGTCGACGGCGCGTTGTGTTCCACGCGCGGCTCAAAGAGATGTCAGCATCATTGACGAATGACGGCGGGGTCCGCTAGGGTCGATGGCTGCCGGGGTTGCGGGAAAGTCCGAAAGGAATACCGTGACAACACAGGCAACTGAAGGAACACGGGTAGGTTTTAGTCGGTAAGAGTCTGACACGCCCTCCCGCTCCGCCCAAAGCGAGAGAAGTTATTTCATACTTTCCGTTCAGAAAAAAAGGGGGTCTTAATCATGTGCTGAATTCATGGTTCAGTTTTCGCGTCGATGTCCCTGCTACCCAGGTATAGTGCGACTCAAATTATAGGTTCCATTGATAATCTATTTCCGGACCTAACGACAAAAACTTGTCGATTTTCAGGACCTAAATAGGTACACTAATTTGACTATTTAGAATTGATTCTTAAACAGGCAAAAAAAAAAACCCCGTTAATTCTAAAACTATCTACAATATTTTTATTTTTGTCCTCGCCTTTTACAATTTACGGTAGACTGTAGAAAAATATGAATATAAGCACTATTGCTCATCCCGCATAGCAAAGTTTTCATAGAAATTGTTCCACCAGAGTCGCGTCACGCCGATTTGCAGGAGCCTTCAGTCAAGTTGCGAATTGATTATGTTTCACCGATAGAACTTCTAAGATTTCGTAATGTGGGTTTGGATGTCAGATGGCATCCATGTGGTCATCTGGTAGGTAAGGGTACGATAGGTGACCTAAACAGTTAACTAGATCAACGCAATGGAAACTTGTGAATTTATCAAATTATTGATTTATAAAAGATACCCTGTCTATCGGCCCCATCATTACATGCTGATTACTACACGGGGGGGTGTGTTACCTATTGTATATCCTTATGATTACTAAAGTAGTAAATTATTTGTAAACTAGCTTTTGCCCGCGACTTCGTCCGCGTTTCCGTCGTTTTTCGTAAAAAAGTACCATATGTCCTTCCTCACGGTTCAGTGGTTTTGATGTAACAGACAGATTAACTTTCGTATTTTAGTAGGGAAATATAATATGTCAATCCACAATACTGTTGAAAAATATCGCAATAAGGAACCGCAGAATATTATTATTAATAGCTGTGCCCGCAACTCCGTCAGCGTGTAACTCCTTGTATGTTATTAAGTTAATGTATTGGTAATATTGTTTAGATGACTTTCACATGAGGCTTAAGTACCTATAGAACATAAAATACTTCAGCGCAAAGCTTCCGGGTAAACTATGTTGAAAGTTGACCCGTCCGGCACGTGAACATAAAGTTTTCTAGAACTGCTAACCCGGGAAAAAGCGACATATAACTGACCATGCGAGAAAGAACTGACACCGAGATCTACTCCAGCAACACGAAAAGTCTGCCCTTGAGCCTTATTAATTGTCATTGCATAACACACCGATACTGGGAATTGCGTTCTTTTAAATAGGAATGGAAAATTATTTGGTAGTATGGGAATTCTGGGAATAAAGACGGTCTCTCCTGCACCGCAGCCTGTTAAAATTTGAGCCTCGATTACATTTTGTTGCAACTGGGTTACTTTTAGCCGAGTTCCATTGCAAAGTTGTGGTGGTCTTAAATTTCGGAGCAGAATAATCGGAATGCCAATTTTTAAACAAATTTCATGAGAAGGAAGTCCGGGCATATTTAAAGAATTTAAAAATTCTATCGGGTAGTTAGTGGTTTCTTCTTCATCGACCATTCTATTTATTGAACTATAAACTTTGCTTTCCCCCTGGATATTCGACAGTATTTTATTATTAATATCAGATGCCTGGTCATTGCGAGGAGTTAAAATGGACCTTTCGCATAGCCAAGAATTGTGCCTATTTAATATATTTGTTACGTCACCGTAAACCGACGATATAAGATGTTGTTGGGATTGCACTATACAACATAACTCAGGCGTCAGAATAAGTTTTCCTTGGTGTAGTTGTGGATAGGTACCTTCACCAATCTTTAATAATATATCAGAAAATTCACGATCATCCGGGTTATCTCCAGTTCTCACTCGCATGTTTATAGTCAAATGCACCGATTGTATATCACGCCACAAATAAGAGCTTTTCAGGCAAGCCCTAACCTCATCAGCTCGTTATTTGTAAATAGTTGATGTTGTTTTTTTCGTTTTGACAATAAATTGAGTTGTGTCAGCGGACTTGGTGATTAAATCTACTAAAAATACAGTCCACTCGACTTTCCATTACATTTTGATTAATTACAACGTACTAAATCCTCCCGCAAGTAAGTTAAGGTCTGAATGAAGGTCGCCTCAAACAAAAGTGATAACAGTTTAATCCAGATTGTACAAAGTAAGTTTAGTAACTATTAACTTACCTAAAATTTGTAATCGTAGCGAGGGCTTTATCTGGATTTGCCTTAGAACTAATTTCGATATGATAATATGTAAAGTAAGAAACTAAGTAAAGAACAAGGTAGTAGTAACAGTTCAAACTAAGCTAAGAATCAGCACTTTTCGAACGTCAAAATTACATAAGACAGTCCCCAAAACGCCCGCCGTTCACCACATTCTAGTGCTTTAGCTGGCAAGAAGAAGTGGCGCAACAAACTCTCCAGCAGCACAGCAGTCTGTTCAGTTAGAAAAAAAAAGATGCTATACAATAGTATGTAAAATCATTTACATTACGCAATACAAAACATTAAAGGTCAAAATTACATATGACAGTCCCCCAAAAACGCCCGCCCATCAGTACTTGTAGTGCTTTAGCTGGGAAGAAGAACGCTAGATTTACACTAAGGGCACTCGGGGCTCGTGCCCAACTACCCAGCGCGAAAAATTGAAAACATTAAAAAATAAAATAAACTATTTTTTATTTGATTAAGGGGCGGCTTTTTTGTACAGTAGGTACCCAGGGGCCGCGCTAAGGTTGAATCCGGCACTCGTGGACAGCTTAGCACACAGAGTACCTACTTTTACATATGCTTAGCACATCGGAATTGGTATCTTAGATATCTGTGGCACAGTGCAGGTCTTGGCCTTATCAGTTTATTGCATTCGATGCAGTAAGTACACTAAGTAGGGACAATTGATAAACACCTGCTTTTACTTTACGATAAGCTGTACAATTCAGGGTCTTTTTTATAGAATGACAAGCATTTCTAGTTGGTTTGTTTTATTTCTAGATCAATATACAGTAATGTGCACATATCGAAATGAGGGATTCTATGCTTAATTTGTCAAACGGAAAAAATATTTAAAAAAATCTATTTTTATTTTTTTATTTGTTTAGTATTTTTTACCCCAATGTAAAAAAACGGTGTAACTTTTAAATGATCTATCGCGAACGCGATGAAACAAACTCCATAATGATTGGTAGTAATTAAGTGTTCTTATAAAATGAAAATTGTGGGAAAAACCCCTCCCAATTAAAACCAAAAAACCCACAATTGAAAATAAACAGGTATTTCGTCCAAAAATCTGTTTTTTAAATCAATTTTTACAATAATTGTAAAAAAATTGAATAAGACGATTTTTTTTAAATAAAAAAAAAATGGAAAAAAATGTATTTAGATATATTTTTTTATTTTTTCCGTCGATAAAATTAAGCATAGATTCCCCCGTTTCGATATGTGCACATTGTGAAGAATCACACTGTATTTAGGTTCAGTCAGTAGTTTGCAGTTACTAGCTTATAAAATAACTGGTTACTCCCAAAATAGGTTAACTGGACAAAACTGGTTAGTGTGTGGATTGTGGTTAGGGATGTTCAGTTTCAGGTCAATGGGGCAATTAGCCTATTCCCCAAATCTCATTAGAAGTGAAACTAGGTACAACCGCGGACATTTGTGGTTGGGCATTGTTCTCCCTTAGAAGCACTAAGGGAGAAAATTTTAAGTAATGAGGTCGAAAAGTAGGTAGTCCACCGCCACAACGGTAAAATTAAAATTAAAAAAAAACAGAAAACGGGTACTTATGTCGTACCTACATATCTACATATAAAACCAACTTATTTTGTTTTACCTCGGTACATAAACTGATATCTATCTCCCGTGGGAGTAAGCAAAAAGTTTTAATTAGATTTTATTAATATCTATGGGTGATAGAGGAAACTAATCAATTGTGGTTTTAAACCAAAATGCTCTAGGATTGTTGTATTTTCGATTCAATAATCGTTCGAATTTACGATACTGTATATAATGTAGATATTTGTCTTATTGAAAACGGGCTGGTATCGTCAACCCATACTGCGCCCGCGTGGTGGATTACGGCGGCCGTCTCCCTATCACAGAGAGGGCGCCCGTCTCCTAGAAGTGGGTAAACAGAAATAGAAATTATAGCTGCGTAAGACGTTCTGGGTAATCCCATTTATTTAGTAAGTACATTATATTACGTTGCATATTTGACGTAAATGTTAAGCAATACATTGATACCAATTAATTACGACCATAATAAAAATGAATGGCACATCATATTATCAATTTATTTGAACCATAAATTAATTATTTTTGTTCCTCTGATATGATAACACTTTGGTATAAAACGTGAAGTATAGAAACAGAAAGACATGATTGTTATAGCATCTTCTTGATCGACGCAATCAACAAAGGTAAGTGAAGTCTCTGTTTATTTTAATTATTATATTTAATAAAATAATTAAAAATATTCTTAAATTAGAAATTGCAGTAGTAAGTTGTTATTGACTCTACAATATATGATTGCATAGTTGGTCTAGTGGTCACTTCTTACAGCTTGTTCGATTTAGAAATTCCCTGTGGAAAAACCATCTCTCCCGACTCTCCCGAGATGGTTTTTCCATAAGGAATTTCTAAGTAGCAACACTGGGATTTTGGATGTTTGCCCCTTAATGAAAAGGGTCTACTAATTGCCGTTGGCAATGTGGGTGTACGCACCTGGTAACCCCTTCAGGGAATAATGACGTTATGTTTTATTAAATAGAATCAGTGTTAAGTTGGAATAGAGTTATAATATGTGATTTTTCTTACACTTTCAGACCCAAAAAAACCGAAAAATGAAATTCTTCGTTGCCTTCGCTGCCCTTGTGGCTCTAACCGTCGCCGTCCCGCTGAGCAAGCCCGCGGACGCTGACCTCGCCCAGCTGGAGGCCATCATCGCTGCCATCAACAGCCCTAGCACCGACCCCGCCACCGCCGCCCTCCTCGAGGAACAGCTCTTCGACATCATCAACGCCGTTAACCCCATCGCCGTCGGACCTGCTATAATCGCCCCCGTCGTCAAACCCGAGCCCATCGCCGTTGGACCCGCCATCATCGCCCCTGTCGTCAAACCCGAACCCGTCGCCGTTGGACCCGCCATCATCGCCCCCCAGCCTGACCTTGGCGCTGTCACCGCCCCCGTTTCTTCTCCCGTTGTCATCGGCGAAATCCCCGATGGTGATTCTCCCCTGGTCCAGATCATCGTGAACGTGAACAAAGCCACCGCTGATATCCCCGTCTCCCCCATTGCCAGCCTTGAGCCCGTCTCCCCCATCGAGAGGCCAGAGCCCATCGGTAGGCCCGTGCCTGTCGGTAGGCCTGTGCCCGTCGGCGATCTTGAGATTGTTGAACCGGAACAGGTTGTGGAAGTCTCCCCTATCGTCAGGCCTGAGCCCATCGGCAGGCCTGAACCCGTCGGCGATCTTGAGATTCCCGTTGAGCCCGTGCAGGTTGTCGAGGTTGCCCCCGTGCCGGTTGAGCCCGTTCAGATCGGTGTCCCCGTCATCCCCGAAGCCGCTGTCGTCCTCCCCGAGCAACTCAACTAAGTTCTTGAGCAGTGAAAATAACACCTTTCCGATGATCTAACACTTGGTAAATTCTTAATAAATGCTTTACTTAAAATGTTTTATGTTTTATTAAATAAGTAAATATCACAAAATGTTAACTACCTAGTTTGATGAATATAGAGTAAGTAAGAATATTGACATTGTCAAATCCCGGGACGAAAAGTTCGCCCCTTGAAGACACACAGTTAAATTGTTACCTAGTTCGGTTAATAATAATTGAAGTAGGTAATAATTTAACTGAAAGAAAGTAGTGTGTAAACCATAAGGTTTACTGGGAAAATAATAATAAATCACACTAATAGTTTGTGGTATCAATAAAGCTCTCTCTCAACATAACGTGATGCAACCAGCTACATGCTGTCCCAAGTTTAGCATAGACAGAGTTCCATACAAAGCAACGCCGCATGTTGACTGAAGCTTTACCTGAAATAACCGGCCAAGTGCGTGTCGGACCACGCACAATGAAGGGTTCCGTAGCTGGGATGAATTTATCCCAAGAACAAACTTAACATTGTAGTTGAAAAACAGACAAACAGTTGTTTTTGCAACTGCAAATGTAAGTTGGTCGATAATTACTCGTTAAGTTGTAGAGCCTACTTAGCTGTGATGGTTTTCCTTTTAGTTTCATTATATATACTACTGCTGTGAATGTCTCCACATAATATCCAAAACTTACCATTTAGCTGGCAGGGGGGGGGGGGAACACTTGACTCTAACAAAAATTAGCACTTTAAAGCCTAATATTTTAACAAACTCACAATATTTTTGAACGACCTTTCCTAAGATACACAACATGGGATAGACGAAAAAAACAAAAATCCCCACTTTACGTGTAGGTGAGGTAACAAACAAAAAAACTTTGTAAGCGTAGTTAATATGTATACCTACTCATGCCAAATTACAGCTTTCTAGTACTAACAGTCTCTGCGCTAAGCCGGGGACAGACAGACAGACAGACAGACGGACATGGCGAAACTATAAGGGTTCCTTGTTGAAATGATTTGAAATGATTTTATTTTTTTGTAAATACACAAACACTTTTACACGTCAATAATATTTTAAGTACTAGATGAGGTCGGTTGACTACAGAACCCTAAAAACTAAAAGTCTCGCTGGCACTATGTACTTTTAAAATATTAACCAAATTAATGACGTTTAAAAGTGTCTTAGAAGATCTACTTACAGTAATAAAACATTTAATTTAATTTCACACTCAAAGCATTTATTGCAATTCAAACATTTACAGGCACTTTTGAATTGTCAAAGAGACTATCAGCTAGTTGCCCATTCCACAGCGTAGCAGATTATTATGGAGAACGGGCAAGAAACTCCATGGATAAACTTTTGTTGCATCATCCATGCTGAAATTATAGGTAGGTAGGTAGTAGGTACATATTGTGAGAACGTCGTAGAAAGACGTGCACGACGAAATTACTGAATCATCCATCCTTTTTGGTAATAGACGTTTCATTCAGAGTAACGGATTTTGTCCAGGAAAGCATCCTCATTATCAGCCTCTAATGTTCCCAATGCTGGAACACTGGCCTCCTCATTCTGTTAGAGGGAGTGGACCGGCCAGTAATCAACCACGCAGGCGGGTTGTTGGATTTTACATGTCTTTGAATTTTTTGTTCTAGGAAATGCCTGTTTCCTCACGATGTTTTCCTTCACCGTTTTGACAGCAGTGGTGATGAAATAATTTACTTACACACAAAAAAATATGAAGTCAAGTCCAGACATTAGGTACCATACTTTTACTTATCTGGTCAGATCATGGCAGGACTAGGTTAAAGGATAAAGTTGTCTTGTTGAGGAATCCCTTCAATGTTGACAATATTATTGATAAAATGATTGTGCATTGCAAAGATATTTAAAGCGCCCACTATTTATTTATTGCTATAAATTGATAATAGGCGTCTTTAACCTTAATTAAATGTAAAAATTGTATTACTTATAAGCATCTAAGATAACGACCCTGTCCACAACTGCTATCTTACGTAGTGTCGGCATCTTGATTATGATTAAAGTCAAGTAGGCCAAGTAGGTTTTATGTCCAAGTAGTGCCGTATCGTACATAATATAATTATATGGTGTACATTATAAAGAGTAATATATCTTATATCTACTTATCTATTAAACATCGTTTCTATAAAATGCGGAAACGTAATGTCCATCACTTAAATCCACTCTAATCTGTGTTTTCTTTCCTCATAAGAACATACCATCTCCGATTGGTTTTTTCTTTCCGGATGAAAAGTAACGGAGTTTAATATTTATGGCACTGATTCAGGCGCTCCGCAGACTACCAACTATCAACTTTTTAAAAGAGCTTGCCAGTTGCTGCAACAATAAGGCCCAGTTTACGGTTGCCGCGATTCTAAATAAACTTTTCAAATCCATGGTTTCCATGGTTTTTTTGATTGGTTTGGTTTTTGTTTTTCATGGTTTTTCAACTTTTCAGTCAGTGGGGAAACCAGCAACTTGACACAATTAGTACAAATTTGACAGTTGCTAATTGCGTCAATTTGAAACTGATTCTGTCATCGAGTGCAGCAACTGAAAACTGTTGTCAATCATCGAAACGTGCACCCACATCTTGCTATGTCTGCGCAGTTTCTTTATGTTATTTATGTATGCAGCTAGTTTCAAGTTGCCTGTTGCCGCAATACAGAGATCAAAGTTCCTCTGTCTGCGAAGCGATTATGGGGGCACCGAGCTTTTTATACACACAAACACGTTTTTATAACCCTTGTTTGAAGTAATAAACAATTCAATTAATATTTAGGGAAATATATTGGTTATATTTGGAAATATATACTAGGTACGCAATGGAAACACGATTTGATAAAGTTGGATCGATAGAATAAATTTGTAAAATTACCTCTTATCGAGTAATTTTTTCCTCGATTTCCCTATTTTTTTTTGTAAATAAGTAATTTTATAGTAGGTATGATTCATTTACTAAAATAAAGTTCATAGATGACTGGCGCGTTTATACGTGATAGTTGTTTATTTAACAGCAATTATGATAAAGATAACAACGAAAAACTTACACGTAAAGAAAAAGACAGCGACACAATCAAACGCTCGGTGCGCCCTTAAAGCGGCAGTTGTTAATTGTAGTATTGGAAAATAAAAATTTCCAAAATGCATGTTGGTTGATTAACAAGTTCGGCAGTCAAAACTTAGTCATAAATAAATAATAAATCAAAATTACGGCTCGTACACACTGGCGCGATATCGCGGGCGCGACATGCAGCGCAACCCTTGTCGCACCCGCGATATCGCGCCAGTGTGTTCGAGCCTTTAGTCGGTAAGAAATCTAGCATGGAATTAGCGGCCGCGCAAAATTTGATCGAAAAGGAGGAATTCGAGTGACAGAGTTGAAAGTTTCGAATGCGATTTCTAGAAAAGTTTCCAGAAATTTAAAAAAAAATGATTATAATTCGAAAACTACCAAGAATCGTGGACCATACATGGAATATTTTCGGATACCCCTGGGCATGTGTTGTCATTTTTTTTTAATGAATTAACTATTTGGACAACTTGTAAATTTAATATTATAACTAACATGGAACAGTGCATAACCCGTGCCTACTATCTCTCGCAGAACGCCTGACATTACTAACGCATAATTTTACTCCATTCATCCACAAACACATCACATTCAGGGTTTGCAGTCAGAAGGGCGTTGAGCATTTTCAAAGCACGACACACTGCGGATTCAGCTCTGGAGACAGTTTTGGATGACGGATGACACAAACAGATAGGTACTTAGTACCGTCAGCTCGGACAGTGTCCGATGTATTTGTCTGTCTACAAATAGTCGGGAGAAGGCCATGGCCAAGGGAGAAAAGTGTAAGTGATAAGGTTGAACAATGAAGAACAAACTTAACATCGTAGTTGAAAAACATGTTCTCCCATACAAAATGTATGGGAGAACATGTTTTTGCAACTGCAAATGTAAGTTGGTCGATAATTACTCGTTAACTTGTAGATCCTACTTAGCTGTAGTTTTCCTTTTAATTTCGTTATATACCGTACCGTATATCGTATACTACTGCTGTGAATTTTTCCATATATATATAACTTACGATTTAGCTGGCGTGTGGATCGCCCGGAGGACACGGTGGAGCATACGGTGGAGGTATGCCCGGCTTGGGCAGAGCACCGCCGTGTCCTCGTGGAGGCGATCGGCGGCAGTGACCTCTCGCGTCCAACCCTGGTGCAGGCCATGGTACGGAGCGAGAGGGAATGGGGAGCCGTCACCTCCTTCTGCGAAGCAGTAATGCTCGCAAAGGAGGAGGCGGAGCGCGTGAGGGAGAGGCAAAGTTCGCGCCCTCACGCGCCTAGCCGCCGTAGGAGACGCCCTGGGCGTCGGGACTCCTTGGAGGATTCCCGGCCACCGTAGGCGCGGGCTTGCGGGCGGTGAGCAATGGGTAGCTCGCCCCCGATAAGGACCAGGCCCGGGTCGACGGCGCGTTGTGTTCCACGCGCGCCTCAAAGAGATGTCAGCACCAATGGCGGGGCCCACTAGGGCCGATGCCTGCTGGGGTTGCGGGAAAGTCCGAAAGGGATACCGTGGCCCCTGGCAACACAGGCAACTGAAGGAACACGGGTGGGTTTTAGTCAGTAAGAGTCTGACACGCCCTCCCGCTCCGCCCAGAGCGGGAGAAGTTATTTGATGATTTCCCACCCAAAAAAAAAAAAAAAAACAAAAAAAAAAAAAAAAAAAAAGGGGGGCATTTAGCAGACACTTGACTCTAACAAAACCTAGCACTTAAAAGCTTCATATTTCGCAAACGGATCCTATAGTCCAAAAATGGCAAACAATATTTTTGTGAACGGCCTTTCCAAAAGATACCCCACACTATGTTTGTAGTGAAAACGGGCGGGTATCGTCAACCCGTACCTACTGCGCCCGCGTGCTAGATTACGGCGGCCGTCTCCCTATCACAGAGAGGACGTCCGACTCCTAGAAATGGGTAAATAGAAATTGAAATTATAGCTGCGTAAGACGTTCCACAGGGCAATCCCATTATAATACGTTGCATATTTGACGTAAATGTTAAGCAATTCATTGATTATTAAGATTATTATTTATTTGAACCATAAATTAATTAATAGAGCTCCTCTGATATGATAACACTTTGGTATAAAACGTGAAGTATAGAAACAGAAAGACATGATTGTTATAGCATCTTCTTGATCGACGCAATCAACAAAGGTAAGTGAAGTCTCTGTTAAAAATATTTAATCAAATAATAAAAATAATAAAAAAAATCATAAATTAGAAATTGAAATACTTAGTAAATTGTTATTAACTCTATAATATATGATTGCATCGTTGGTCTAGTGGTCACATCGCGACATAATTATTATAGTGGGGTCTGTCGTTTTATTCCCGAGTTTGGTTTTTCCATAAGGAATTTCTAAGTAGCAACACTGGGATTTTGTATGTTTGCCCCTCAATGAAAAGGGTCTACTAATTGCCTTCGGCAATGTGGGTGTACGCACCTGGTAACCCCTTCAGGGAATACTGACGTTATGTTTTATTAAATAGAATCAGTGTTAAGTTGGAATAGAGTTGTAATATGTGATTTTTCGCACATTTTCAGACCCAAAAAAACCGAAAAATGAAATTCTTCGTTGCCTTCGCTGCCCTTGTGGCTCTAACCGTCGCCGTCCCGCTGAGCAAGCCCGCGGACGCTGACCTCGCCCAGCTGGAGGCCATCATCGCTGCCATCAACAGCCCTAGCACCGACCCCGCCACCGCCGCCCTCCTCGAGGAACAGCTCTTCGACATCATCAACGCCGTTAACCCCATCGCCGTCGGACCTGCTATAATCGCCCCCGTCGTCAAACCCGAGCCCATCGCCGTTGGACCCGCCATCATCGCCCCTGTCGTCAAACCCGAACCCGTCGCCGTTGGACCCGCCATCATCGCCCCCCAGCCTGACCTTGGCGCTGTCACCGCCCCCGTTTCTTCTCCCGTTGTCATCGGCGAAATCCCCGATGGTGATTCTCCCCTGGTCCAGATCATCGTGAACGTGAACAAAGCCACCGCTGATATCCCCGTCTCCCCCATTGCCAGCCTTGAGCCCGTCTCCCCCATCGAGAGGCCAGAGCCCATCGGTAGGCCCGTGCCTGTCGGTAGGCCTGTGCCCGTCGGCGATCTTGAGATTGTTGAACCGGAACAGGTTGTGGAAGTCTCCCCCATCGTCAGGCCTGAGCCCATCGGCAGGCCTGAACCCGTCGGCGATCTTGAGATTCCCGTTGAGCCCGTGCAGGTTGTCGAGGTTGCCCCCGTGCCGGTTGAGCCCGTCCAGATCGGTGTCCCCGTCATCCCCGAAGCCGCTGTCGTCCTCCCCGAGCAACTCAACTAAGTTCTTGAGCAGTGAAAATAACACCTTTCCGATGATCTAACACTTGCTAA
The DNA here is from genome assembly GCA_914767815.1 of Eupsilia transversa. NCBI lineage: Eukaryota > Metazoa > Arthropoda > Insecta > Lepidoptera > Noctuidae > Eupsilia > Eupsilia transversa. Next base: position 4,439,915 of record OU611889.1, read on the forward strand.
ATTCTTAATAAATGTTTTACTTAAAATGTTGTATGTTTTATTAAATAAGTAAATATCACAAAATGTAAGAATATTGACATTGTCAAATCCCGGGACGAAAAGTTCGCCCCTTGAAGACATACAGTTAAATTGTTATCTACTTACTGAAGTAAACCATAACAACTGTGTTATGGTTTTCTGGGAAAATAATAATAAATCACACTAATGGTTTATGGTATCAATAAAGCTCTCTCTCAACATAACGTGATGCAACCAGCTACATGCTGTCTCAAGCTTAACATAGACAGAGTTCCATACAACGCAACGCCGATGTTGACTGAAGATCTACCTGATAAAATTAAAAGTCTGTTTTAAAAGTCACCTTTAAAATATTAACCAAATTAATGACGTTTAAAGTACCTATGTTAGAAGATCTACTTACAGACACACTCAAAGCATTTATTACAATTTAAACATGTACAGACACTTTTGAATAATGTCAAAGAGTCGATCTGTCAGAAACATGCAGTTGTAGTTGCCCATTCCAAAGCGTAGCAGGTTATTATGGAGAACGGGCCAGAAACTACACGGATGGACGGAAGTATTTGTTACTGCATCCATGCTGAAATTATAGGGACATATTGTGAGAACGACGTAGAAAGACGTGCACGACAAAATTACTGAATCATCCATCCTTTTTTACCCGACTACGGCGAAGCAAAAAGGAGGGTAATGATTTTGACCGGTATGTATGTATGTATGTATGTATGTATGTTCATTTGTTCCCTCATAACTTCTAAACTACTCAACATAATTTGACAAATAGGGTATCGTTGGAAGCGTCTCGGTCACGCGTAATCTATTCGATTTATCTCCTAAACACGTGTGACTCCGGATTTTTAATTTGTCTGTCTGTGATGACTTGTTTATACCTTTTTAGTTGAATTTTGCCGTAGTTGGGTTTTTAGTTTTTATTACTTTTATTTTTTGGTAATAGACGTTTCATTCAGAGTAACGGAGTTTTTCCAGGAAAGCATCCTCATTATCAGCCTCTAATGTTCCCAATGCTGGAACACTGGCCTCCTCTTTCTGTTAGAGGGAGTGGTCCGGCCAGTAATCAACCACGCGGGCTGTTGGATTTTACATGTCTTTGAATTTCTTGTTCTAGGACATGCCGGTTTCCTCACGATGTTTTCCTTCACCGTTTTGAGACTAGTGGTGATGACATAATTTACACTCAAAATAATATAAAGTCAAGTCCAGACATTACCATACTTATCTTGGTCAGATCATGTCAGGACCATCATGGTCCTCCATAATCTGCAAGTAAAGTTAAAGGATATGGTTAAAGTCTTGTTGAGTAATCCCTTCAAATGTCATTGAGGTATTATTGTACTAACGTAATACCTCAATGTCAAATGTTGACAATATTATTGATCTGATAAGATGTACCTGTACCTACATTGTTGGCAAATAAATAAATCTGAATCTGAATCTGATGACTGTGCATTGCAAAGATAATATAATGCGCCTACCATTTATTTATTGCTAGAAATTGAATACAGGCGTCTTATACCCTAATTATTGTATTTTATTGTATTATTAATATAATTATATGGTGTGCATAATAAAGAGTATTCTATCTTCTATCTATTTATTAGGAAACACCATTTCTTTTTAATCCGGAGACGTATGTTCTTTCCTCATAAGAAAATACCATCTCAGCAAGCGTAGTATGACCACCGTAGAAACGGGTTTTGTCAACAGGAGAATACAAAAAATGACAGATGGTAATAGTTATCTGTCATTTTGTCTATTCCTTCGTCGAAATTTTCTGACGCGAGCTGATGAGTGTCTGAGATAGTTTTTTCTTTCCGGATGAAAAATAACGGAGTTTAATATGTATGGCACTGATTTAGGCGTTCCGCAGACAGAGCAACTTTCGTTGAAAAAACTATCAACTAAGTTGAAGAAACTATCAACTTAGTTGAAGAAACTATCAACTTAGTTGAAGAAACTATCAACCTAGTTGAAGAACCTATCAAAACAATTTTTTTGACACTATTTTTAAAAGAGGTTTGTATTTTTGAAAATTAAATTAAATTAAATATTTATAGGGAAGTAATGTTCTATTGAATTTGAAAGCGACAAAGCCAAGTCGTGAACACCAGGACTGTTCAGGACATCCTCCATTAAGAGGAAAAGAAATTAATTCTTCAAGGAATCGAGGGTGTGGTGGAGGCTTTACACAAGTTCAGAGTAAAAACAAAATATTTTGTAGTCAGATCCGATATATTTGTTCATTTGGTAGGCATTAATTGGTACATACAGGCATGACATAGTTCTTATGAACATCAGCAAAATATAATTTGAAATTTATATGACATTTCTTCATTCATTTACATAATATTTCAGTAGTTCCATACCAGAGTATTATTGATTTAGTTGAGTTCCTCGGGGAGGACGACAGCGGCTTCAGGGATGACGGGAACGCCGATCTGGACGGGCTCAACGGGCACGGGGGCGACCTCAACAACCTGCACGGGCGCAGGTGCGGCGTCAATAACCTGCACGGGCTCAGGTGCGGCGTCAATAACCTGCACGGGCATAGGAGCGGCCTCAACAACATGTACTGGCTCAGGCTGGATTTCGACGAACTCGGGGGCGACGGCGGGTCCGACGGAGACGGGGCTGGACGCAGCCTGGTTGATGTTCAGGATGATCTGGACCAGGGGAGTGCTGGCAGCAGGGGCGGGGGCGGCGCTATCAACGACGGACACGGGAGAGGGGACGATAGCGGACTCCTCAGCGAGGGCACCCTCGGGCAGGGGGAAGTCAATGATGGCGGGTCCAACAGAGATGGGCGCTAACCCGTCGACGATGGCGGGTCCAACAGAGATGGGCTCAAGGGGGCTGATGATGGCGGGTCCAACATGGACGGGCTCGAAGGAGTCGATGATGGCAGGTCCGATGGCAATGGGCACGAAGGGGTCCTCAGGGGCAGGGGCGGGACCGGCAGGTCCGGGGGCCACTAGACCGCGCTGTGTGGGCACAGCGACGGCCACGGCGATGACGGCAGCTACAGTCAGTAGGAATTTCATTTCTGTAAAAAGCAAGTGTTTGTATTAAGTTTTATGTTCTAATGAGACAATCGATTTAAGACTAAGAAAATTAAATACGAAGAGTTGTGTATGATATTTGAATAACATAATATCTGAAATAAGGTTTTTAAAATGGCACACTAAACTTTAAATCAACAAAAAAAGATCCATGGGATGATTTGAAAAGTCTATAATATGTTTTCCAAAAAGGAAATTTAATTTAATATTTCTTAATGTCAACTTACTGTGTAATTGCTTGTAGTTGAAAACACTAATTATGATTTTTGATTGGATTCGAAACCTTTTATATGACAAGTTTATCAAACAGAAGTGATAACGGTTTGAATCCAGATTATACAAGTAAGTTTAGAAACTTTTAACTTACCTAATATTTGTAATCGTTGCGAAGGCTTTATCTGGATTTGCCTTAGGACTAATTTCGATATGATAATATAATAACATGTAAAGTAAGTAAATAAATGAAGAACAACTTAGTAACATCATCAAATTCAAAAGTCATTTATTCAAACTAGGCTGAGAATCAGCACTTTTGGAACGTCAAAATTACATAAGACAGTCCCCCAAAACGCCCGCCCTTCACCACTTCCTAATGCTTTAGCTGGGAAGAAGTGGCGCAACAAACTCCCTAGCAGCACAGCTCCTCAGTTACATTACGCAACACAAAATATACATTAAATTATTTGCCATATGTCAGCTAGCACACGCCAATAAACCAACCATCGTCGTGCTCCTCTCCTCATCCCAGTTTATTTGGGGTCGGCGCAGCACCTGTGAGGTAATTGTGTAATAACTCTTAGCAATGGGTTTAATTTTGACAGTTCAACAACATTCACTGCGTTGTTGACTACATATACTTACCCAGCATCAGCAAGTAACAATACCTTCACCGCCTAAGGGCATATGGGGAAATCGGAACTGAAGAGTATCTTCTTCTCCCAATTGGGAAACTACAGTCCTTTAGAGGTATTTTGCATCTGTCAGCAGTAACCTAATAGCAACCTTATTGTAATCAAAATAACGATCACAGAAGAAAAATAAGACAGTTGCAACACTGTCAGAATCACAGTGATCTTTATTGTCATTACTATAAGGTTGCTATTGTCGAAAGCTAACATAACTGAAAGGACTTGTTATAAGACAACGCTGTGATTTAAAAGAAGATGTAGTGACAAAAATTGAAAAGAGTATGCTTAGATGGTTTGGTTATGTTGAGAGGATGAATGAACGGCGACTAACAAAATGGATTTACAAGGCAAGTGTGAATGGAAGCCGGGAGAGGACGGCCTAGGAGGACATATAGTGATCTTATTGGGAATGTTCTTCAGAAAGGTCAGGTGCGTACCTAGTACTCGAAACCGGTGTGCGTGTATGACCAGATGTAAGACGTTAACAAGGCAAAAGGAGTTTGTAAGGATCTTGGCAGGTGGCGTTCTGTAGTTTCTGCCATGGGAAAAAGTCGTGGGTTTATGTTTGTATGTATGATTGTAAAGTGGATTTTATGTTCTGTGCATCCCTGCAGATGATCATTACATAGAAATAAGGATGCCAGCCAGTATGACAACAATTTCGTAAAAGAGGTTCCATATTGGTTTAACTGATCACCCCATCCCCAAACTGATTTATGGTTATAAAACATCTACTTAAATCATGCGAATAAATGAACATTCAAAATGATGAATGTAGGTTATCCATTCCTACTAATTTACTACAGGCACAAATCATAATATTCATATTGATCATTTAGTACACTGTACTGTTCTGTTTTTGGGTTTAATTCACTGTTGCGAGGGTTCATCGCAACCCCCAGGTACCTTTTCAGGTGTCTGTGAAGATTTTGATATTTATGTAGTAACTTTTATAATTATATTATTATAACAAGCATCGAGTCAATGTACCTAATCAGCATGTACCTAAACTTAATCAATTTGATCGCACTGGTAATAAATAAAACGTGAAGCTATCGGCGTAAGCGGGTGCCGGAAAAGTTTATAATTCAGCCACTATATATTACTTACTGATTGCGAATTGATATCGTATATTGTGGCGATAGTAAACTATAGTATCACGTGTCCTTGCTACGTTACTAGCAATTATTACCTTAACCTTAATATTTAATAGTATTAGGTACCTTTAGTTGTATCGGTACCAAAGCCACGCTTTCTGCGCATTTCAGTACTACAGTCCCCGTCGAGAGATTGCGTTCCTGACACCAGTTGGACAATTTCTAGTAGTAATTAATAAGGATCAAATTCGCAAAACACATTCGTTAGTATGAAACTCACAGGTGTCAAGAACGCATCCTCTTGACGGCAGAACTGTAATTTTTCTTTAATGAAATTTCTTTTTAATGCAATCTGTCCTGGGGACATTCAGCAATAGATAGATGATGGTTTCTGATCTTGCACGGTATGAAGCCACTGCCTCATCCGAGAACTGTAAATGAGGACAAGCACGTATGAGACATTTCACCTTTGGCTCTGGGATGGTTACGCATCGGCGGGCGATGCCTTTGCTATGGGGAATGTCCATAGACGGCGTCATCACTCGCTATCAGGTGGGTCGCTTGCTCGCCATACAATACCAAAAATAAACCAAAAAAAAGTTGCTGTGAGGCTTAATTAACAGCCAGTACTTTAACGTACGCTTGATATTACTTGAAGTGATTTAGTGATCACCAATATGAAACCAACGGCTAATTGCGGGATTGATAGAAGGAGCGTCAAGGGCCACAAGTTCTTTATAATAAATTATTACCTGCAATACTTACTTCTACCAACCTCCTAACAGATAACTGTCTGTGTAATGTTTATTTTATATGTAGGCTGGGATAGGGGAAGACGGACTAAGGAAGGGGAGGAAGCATATGCTTAAAAAAAGCTAAAGAGAGTTAATATTAAATTTTGAATAAAGGAATTAATACATACGGTATGTATCTTGAGAAATAAAAAGTCTTGTAAGAACAAAATGTTCGTCCTTGGGTAAATGAAGCACTGTTTTTAAATTGCCCATTAAGATCTTAAGAATTAATGGCAGAATATAACAACGTTCACATTCAAGTCGCAATCTGTCAAACTTGTCAAAAATGTTGGTAAATTAATAGTAATTTTGACAGATTGCGAATGAGATGCGAATGCGATTCGAGTTCTTAAAAATACGCGAATACGGGCCCGGGTTCGCATTCGCACCTTATTCGGAATCTGTCAAAAATACAATCAATTTACCAACACTTTTGGCAAGTTTGACAGAGAATACGACTAAGGGGACAAATTGCTTCGTGTACTTCGTGTAAGCCCTTATGCTGATTCTATCATATTATTTCCTAAGCACGGAAACATATTAGACAGAAGACAATAAAAAGAAATTCGGGATAGGATATCAAAATGAAACGCAACCAATAATTTTATAGGAATAACCAAAGTTGGCTGTGTACTTCGAAATGTGCTACAAAGGTTCTTCGACACCTCCTTCCTAGCCTTCAAACAACCATTAAACGTGTATCTAATAATAAAACCTAATCATTTTATCATCTAGTCTGATAAAAAAATTAGTATAAAATGTCGTGAATTCGAAACGAAAATCAATAGATACTTTGTATCTTGCAGCTATAAACAAGCAGCATAAGTAAGTACTTGAATTTATTATAATATTTTAATAGTTGTTGTTCATTTTCTAACAATTTACTTCTCATATCACCACAGTTATTAGTACGTAGTAGTTATTGTACGTTTTAGTACAATAATACCTCAATGCACATGATGCCTTTTACTGTTTTTACCATAATATTAGAACACATCACGCCTTGTTTCCCCGAAGGTTTGCACAGAGGTGTACCTATGGTACACCCACATTTCGCCAGTTATGTTTAAATCCCATGTAATAGGGGGCGAGCCTATTGCCATCAACCGGGCACAAATCCAGACGCTGAAAAGACTGAGAAATTCCAGATAGAAAATCCCAATAATACTTTGCCCGACCTGGGGATCGAACCCAGGACCTCATGCTCAGCACTAGCGCTTGCAATTACTAGACCGACGAGGCAGTATGATTGAATATCAGAAATTTCATTTCATCATTCAAAGATCCATGTCATTTCTAAGATAATATTCTGTTTCCAGAAATGAAATTCCTGCTGTCTGTTGCTGCCGTCATCGCCGTGGCCGTCGCTGTGCCCACACAGCGCGGTCTAGTGGCCGTTGGACCTGCTGGCCCCACCTTCGCCCCGGAGCCCATCGCCATCGGACCTGCCATCATCGATTCCTTCGAACCCATCAGTATCGGACCCGCCATCATAAACCCCATTGAGGGTATCTCGGTCGGACCCGCTATCATTGATGCTTCCGAGCCCATCTCTGTTGGACCCGCAATCGTTGACTTCCCTCTTCCCGACGGTGGTGCTGTCGCTGAATCCATCATTGCCCCCTCTCCTGTGTCCGTCGTTGAAGGCGTCGCCACTGAGATCGCTTCTGGCACTCCTTTGGTCCAGATCATCCTGAACATCAACCAGGCTGCTTCCAGCCCCGTCTCCGTCGGACCCGCCGTCGCCCCCGAGCACGTCGAGATCCAGCCTGAACCCGTCCACATTGTGGACTCCGCTCCCGAGCCCGTGCAGGTTGTTGACGCCGCTCCTGAGCCCGTCCAGGTTATTGAGGCCGCTCCAGCGCCCGTCCAGGTTGTTGAAGTCGCTCCCGTGCCTGTTGAGCCCGTCCAGATCGGAGTCCCCGTCCTCCCCGAGGCCGCTGTCGTCCTCCCCGAACAACTCAACTAAACGTATACCATCGCGACAAGCCACTGCGCATGACAATTTAACATCTACAATTGTTTGAACTTAGATTCCTTGGACTTTCTACCAACATCTTGAAACGCTTGTTTGTCCAATATAATGAAATACATTAAAAGATCTAAAATGTAAATATTTCTTTGTTTTGTTTCCTGCTTTCTAATATTACCTATTTACACAAATTAATAGTTTGATTTGAAAAGGCTACAAATAAGCCATTAATCAAATCTATTTTATCTTGGTACACCAGCAACTGCAGCTACACTAACAACTCACAAGTACTGTGTAGTAACCTACCAATGCTTGTAAATATTGAACATATATTTTGGACAATAAAATACATCTAAAGTAATAGTGAGGAAAATAATGAATAGTTACTAGAATCAGCATTAAACCTTCAACAACTGGTTAGCTTCACACCAGCCGATCTACTCTGTAAAAATACCCAACGCGGAAACTTAGGTACAGTGCCCTTGAAGTGAGCTGCCAATAGTGTCAATCCCTGGCATCGGGTGATATGACAGCTCACTTCACATAAGTTTTCACGGTGATATTTTAACAGAATAGATGAGAACTATGGATTTTAGATTTAATTCTCACGACAATATAATAGTACATTATGATACAAGTGTGCGGTGTTGGTCATTACATACGAGACGGTATTGTCCGCGCGAGCCGCAGGCGAGCGCGATAAGGTAGTCGAGAGTGTAATGATCAACGCACTCGCGTTTCATACGACGTTTTTCAACACACTTGCGAGGAAATAAACAGACTTGTAAGAATGTATGCTACAATAACGTAATTATAAAGTTCAACTGACCATTGTTGCCATGTACTGATTATCCGGAGCTTCTTTTAAAAACTTTTCAACGTAGGTTGGTGTTACTTTAGATTTCGTATTGATAATATTATTTTAAATATGTATTAGTCTATGAAAATAACCACACAGCGAAACCGGGAACAAATATGTATGGAAAATGGCGCGACGGTTTTGTTTTTCCGCAGTTGTAAATAAAGGCACTGGCAACTGGCAAACCCGCTAAACAGCCTACACCTATTAAAAAATGTATAAAAACAAAATAATATTTTGAAAGACTGAAAAATGCGTGTATTGGATTTTCAGCAGAAAAATACACCTTATATTACTATAAGTACAGTAATCAAATTGTAAATGGTTAAATAAAATATAATAAATAATGGCAACATTCCGTTCAGTCGGCATGGACATGGCATGGAGTCGCGCGCCGCCTCCGAAAAACTATACGACCGCATTCCGAGATATGCACTTCTCACATCAATATTTTGCGTTCCAATTTAGTTATGATATGATTATGAAAGCTGAGGGCTGTCATCAATTTGGAACGCTAGTGAATGTGCTAATGCTGGGGCCACATTGTCGCGATAAAGCGAACTTAACTCCACGGGCTCTCTTTTATTCAGCGAGACGTCGAGCTGTGTGCGAGAGAGAGCGCGCGCAGTATAGTTTGTCTTATCGCGACAATGTGGCCCCAGCATATCAGTGCTCGCCCAACGTCAAAACTTATTATTTCTTTGTGTATAGCCACAAATTTCTTCCTCTTTTTTGGTTAGGTGGCGACGGTAGCCAGAATCACAATTTCGAAAAAATGCCTATAACAACACAGCCAAATAACGGTTCACGGAACAAACATAAGTTATCCCGCTCAAGCTTATTCGGAACGGGTGTAAGCACGCTCAAATCGATTCGATTTCATTACATTTACATCGTAACTCGGAACGCAGTCTACGACTAACGTTTTGACACCGAAAAAAAAAAAAAAGTACTCTGTGATCAGTAAATGTAATGAGTGCTAAGATGGAATTTTGTTTACAATGTTATTTTTGGTCATAACAGTGCTTTTTAACATGGAATAGATACACCAAAGCGAGCTGAGCTTGTATTTATTTGCAAGTTCATTGAAGTATGCCAAAAAAACGTTTTCTGAAAATGACTTGGCATTTTTGTTGTTTTGCCACTGTATAAAAGTTTCGTGGGCCGCTACGTATTTCTCCTTAGATTTTGGTGGCAACAGGCTATCACTCGCGTTTCGTGCCTCGATGAGTATTTCCGGCGGAGTCAAACCTACGTATTGCTCTTCTTCCCGTGAAGTCGACATTTTTGTTATTAATCACAACGAAAATGATAGCAAGTAAGTATTGGAAAATGACGAGCTGGTTTGTATTTTCGCGCGCCGCGCCAGCGATTCGCGCGCAGGTTTAAAAAAATGCGCTGGAAAAACTGCTAGACAGCCTATTAAAAAAACACAAAATAATAGGTATTTTTGTTTTATTTTTGTTCTGAATACGTACCTATTAAAAACATTATAAGGTTAATATGTAAGTAGCGAAAAATATGAAATAATATATGATGAAATATTATGTTCATCATATTTTATGTAATAAATATTATGCATAATATAAAGGCATGAAAGTCTCTTTGATGAGATTAAAAAAGCGCACATCCTCTGCTCGGGTGAAATAGTAGATAGTTCATACTAATGCCGTGTAGGCACATAGTCCAGCTTCAATAAATAAGTACACAAAAGTTTTATTAAGATTTCCTACATTAGGTACTTCGTAAAAAATAAAAGCATTTTCATTTGTAACAGAATATGGCCAGACTAATTTTTTTTACGTTAACTAGACAGTTAACGCCCCGGTTTGCGTATGGTATTATGTTTTACAAAAATAAAAAGCTTCACCAAAGTCAATTTCTACAATATAAATTCCATGCCGCCATGATAGTACTTACTAACTCCATACTGCCATGTCATAGGACTGGTATAGGTACTAGGTACTCCGACTAGTAAATAGTTATCTGTGGCATTACAGCACTAGTTCGTTATGGTAAAGTAAAAAGCACGCGTTTTTAATACACTGCATTATGAATCTAAAAGCGGTTCAATAAGAGCCACTTTACGAGCAAGTGTGTTGAAAAAGTACATTATCAAATGATCAATAGGAATACATAATAGTTTTAAGAGACTGCTGTTTTCTCGCAACAAACTTTGTTTGCATTAACACAAGATTGGTGACCCCTGCAGCGGAGGGTGTGTTCAATTTGACCTCTGTAACCCTCTGAGCTTCGTCAAGGTCGGCGGGGCAACCGCTCAAACTTGATCTCTAGTGGGCAAGATCAGGATCAGATGGGCCGGCCCATTCATACCCAATAATTAACAAAAACAAATGAATAATATTATCATTCACAATAGTAATACTTCGCTGTCTCTAGCCCTTTCATTCAATCGTATATATCTAGAATAACAATGGTATCCACTCCTTCGGAGGCAGTTACGTTTACATCGGATTGTGCACTCGCTCGTAGACAAATGCGATAAGCTACATTAAAAAAATATAAGAAAAATGTTACTAAGGTACCAGAATACCCGCGTTTCGCGGATTTTTGCATAACTTTTTAATTAGTCAAGAGTTTTAATTCATATTCTTTATGGCACCTCTTGAGGTCATGAGCTATCCGAATATCATCAGTGGCCGAGTCAGCATCACCTGGGTATTGCTGTGGCTATGCGCTCCTAGTGCTTTGTCCGAATGAATGTTTTTTTTTTGCACCCTGACAAATTGTTGGTATTGATTGAGTGGAATTGATTTGCTCTTAAGCATGCATGATTGGTGACTTGGAGAGGAATCATTTTTGAGTTCAGTGTTGTAATTAATTCGGCAGTTGTTAAACAATTTGTGGCTTGAAAAATCCCGACCTTATCGAAGGTTGTCAAAACTATAATTAGATTTTTCTTAGATACTCACAGACATTGTATAATTAGCAGAATCTTTTTTCGGTATCTAATCTATTGATTGTGAGGGTCTGGGGGTGTGTGTGGCGTGTGTGATAACACATGAGATGATGACTGATTGAACTGCCTTCGAAAGAGTGGAGACCTGGTCTCCTGAATACAGGCCTTACGCCTAGTTTAGGCACCAGTCTCCCACAGTATAATTAAAACTGTTATGTATTCTTATTGATGATTATAAAATGTATTTTTATATTGTGGTGAGAATTAAATCGGGAGTGCGACACATACCGAGCTAATCAGAAAGGCTCAATTGAAATATAGGCGCTCGGTAAGCGGTCGGTAAGCTTTCGGTACCGCGTATATCGAGCATGCTGATGTCGCACCGCTGCTGTACCGACAAATCAGAAAAGGGCCTAAGTTTCCGCGGTGGGTTTTTTTTACAGAATAGATCGTTTGGTGTGAAGTTCACCAGTTGTTGAAGGTTTAGTGCTGATTCTAGTAACTATTCACTATTTATTACTTTAGATTTTTTTCAGTGCCCAAAACGAATCTTCAATATTTATTTTAATACAATACAAGCATCGTTTGGTTACTACACAGTACTTGTGAGTTGTTAGTTTATCTGCGTTTGCTGGTACTTAAAGTAAAATAAAATTGATTTTATTAATGCCTTATTTTTAACCCCTTCAAATCAAACTATTAATTTGTGTAAATAGTTAAAATATTAGAAAGCAGGAAACAAAACAAATAAATATTTACATTTTAGATATTTTTATGTATTTCAATATATACAAGCGTTTCAATGTGTTGGTAGAAAGTTCAAGGAATCTAAGTTCAAACAACTGTAGATGTTAAATTGTCATGCGCAGTAGCTTGTCGCGATGGTATGCGTTTAGTTGAGTTGCTCGGGGAGGACGACAGCGGCCTCGGGGAGGACGACAGCGGCCTCTGGGAGGACGGGGATAACGACCCAGATGGGCTCAGCAGGCACGGGAGCGACCTCAACAACCTGCACGGGCTCTGGAGCGGCCTCAATAACCTGGACGGGCTCAGGAGCGGCGTCAACAACCTGCACGGGCTCGGGAGCGGACTCCACAATGTGGACGGGTTCAGGCTGGATCTCGACGTGCTCGGGGGCGACGGCGGGTCCGACGGAGACGGGGCTGGACGCAGCCTGGTTGATGTTCAGGATGATCTGGACCAAAGGAGTGCCAGAAGCGATCTCGTTGGCGGCGCCTTCAACGACGGACACGGGAGAGGGGGCAATGACGGATTCAGCGACAGCACCACCGTCGGGAAGAGGGAAGTCAACGATTGCGGGTCCAACAGAGATGGGCTCGGAAGCATCAATGATAGCGGGTCCGACCGAGATACCCTCAATGGGGTTTATAATGGCGGGTCCGATACTGATGGGTTCGAAGGAATCGATGATGGCAGGTCCGATGGCGATGGGCTCCGGGGCGAAGGTGGGGCCAGCAGGTCCAACGGCCACTAGACCGCGCTGTGTGGGCACAGCGACGGCCACGGCGATGACGGCAGCAACAGACAGCAGGAATTTCATTTCTGGAAACAGAATATTTTCCTAGAAATGACATGGATCTTTGAATGTATAATTTTTAAATTTCTGATATTCAATCATACTGCCTCGTCGGTCTAGTAATTGCAAGCGCTAGTGCTGAGCATGAGGTCCTGGGTTCGATTCCCAGGTCGGGCAAAGTATTATTGGGATTTTCTATCTGGAATTTCTCAGTAGCAGTCCGGAGTCTGGATTTTTGCCCGGTTGATGGCAATGGGCTCGCCCCCTATTCCATGGGACTTAAACATAACTGGCGAAATGTGGGTGTACCATAGGTACACCTCTGCCCAAGCCTTCGGGGAAACAAGACGTGAAGTTATGAGTTATTTCTAATATTATGGTAAGGCATCATGTGATAAGAAACTGTGGTGATATGAGAAGTGAATTATTGAAAAATGAACAGCAACTATTAAATTATTATAATAAATTCAAGTACTTACTTATGCTGCTTGTTTATAGCTTCAAGATACAAAGTATCTATTGATTTTTGTTTCGAATTCGCGACATTTTATACAATTTTTTTTATCAGACGAGATGATAAAATGATTAGGTTTTATTGTAAGATACACGTTTTATGGTTGTTTGAAGGCTAGGAAGGAGGTGTCGAGAAACCTTTGTAGCACATTTCGAAGTACCTTAGTAATATTTTACTGGTAGCTGTACCGTTAAACGAGCCTACGTGCTAAGAACACACAAACTTTTCACAAGACATATTAAAAAAAAAAGGAGTTAATACGTGTTACACAAATATTGTGGTATTGTACAACTGAGAATGACGAGTCCAAAATTTCAACTAAGGTTCGTTTTTTAATCCCGTAGACTAATTTGACAGGTGCATATGTCTAACTCCAAATTGAAAAAACAAACAGCAAACATTTGAAATGTCAAATTATCTACGGGATTTTGGGTATTGTAAGTCACCTGAGGGGCAATTCCAGTAATTTTTAAGAACGTTCGCATTCGCGTCTCCTTCGCAATCTGTCAAAAATACAATCAATTTACCAACATTTTTGACAAGTTTGACAGTTTGCGACTTGAATGTTTTTTAAGTACAAGTATTGGCCTTCTGGTCTTGATCGACCCAATAGCTCTGCAGCGTTCTGGGTCGCAAACAGCTGCCGATATACGCTCTCTCTCTCTCACACTGCAACCTACCTATAGCACTACTCACCCAGCCTCATACGTAACTTTCTCGATCACCTGGCAAATAGAATGTCCCACCGAAATGATCTGTCTTTTGAAAAATAAAAATTTTTAGTCGTAAATAATATACCGTTAAGCGTGCCTCAAATACATTTTATTAATTTTATTGCAAAATAATTTTGCAAGCACTCTTTAAAATAGTAAATGTTAAAGAATCAAAATTACAGAAGGCCTCGAAAATAATATCAAAATCATATCAATAATATCGATCAAAATCTCTTGAAAATATAAGGGTCGATTTAGCCCCCTACCCTTCAGCCAGGTTTTCGGTTCTGTGCTTAGGTGTAAATATAAATAGCATTGATCCAACGAGCTAAAAGAAAATAGATGGAAGAAAAACATAATTGATGATTCAAATCGTGTTTATTAGTCTCTCAAAGGGTGTACAATCGTTTCATGCTGGCAGCAGAATGTCAACAAAGTACTTCAGGTAATTCTTCTAAATTATATTAACGTCTAGTAACTATAGTTTAGTTGAGTTCCTCGGGGAGGACGACAGCGGCTTCAGGGATGACGGGAACGCCGATCTGGACGGGCTCAACGGGCACGGGGGCGACCTCAATCACTTGCACGGGCGCAGGTGCGGCGTCAATAACCTGCACGGGCTCAGGTGCGGCGTCAATAACCTGCACGGGCATAGGAGCGGCCTCAACAACATGTACTGGCTCAGGCTGGATTTCGACGAACTCGGGGGCGACGGCGGGTCCGACGGAGACGGGGCTGGACGCAGCCTGGTTGATGTTCAGGATGATCTGGACCAGGGGAGTGCTGGCAGCAGGGGCGGGGGCGGCGCTATCAACGACGGACACGGGAGAGGGGACAATAGCGGACTCCTCAGCGAGGGCACCCTCGGGCAGGGGGAAGTCAATGATGGCGGGTCCAACAGAGATGGGCGCTAAACCGTCGACGATGGCGGGTCCAACAGAGATGGGCTCAAGGGGGCTGATGATGGCGGGTCCAACATGGACGGGCTCGAAGGAGTCAATGATGGCAGGTCCGATGGCAATGGGCACGAAGGGGTCCTCAGGGGCAGGGGCGGGACCGGCAGGTCCGGGGGCCACTAGACCGCGCTGTGTGGGCACAGCGACGGCCACGGCGATGACGGCAGCTACAGTCAGTAGGAATTTCATTTCTGGCAACAAAATATAACTTTGAGTAAATCTGAACACAAAAACTTTAAATAGTCTTTCTGGAATTAAAGTAGAATATAAATTATCTAGGCAACGTCAAATACAAAAACTAAATACTTCAAAGTGAAAACATTACTTACTTGTGTTTAGTTTACTTGCAAAATACAAAGTATGTTCTTCGATTCGAATTCACGCTGTTTTATATGAAATTGTTATCAAATCAAAATACTCAAACTTTTAATTTTGATAATCTCTTTGCGCCTAAACTTACAGATAATTAATTACCTACAAGGAAGTTGTTGATTACACTGCTTATTTATGACAGCCGTCAATATTATCGGTTCATGACTTGTCTTGTTGATTAAAATGCTGAGGCAAATGCGGGAAAAGTTGTAAATAAAAATAACTTTTGCCCGTAATTTTGCAACGGGCAAGTTTCATTACTCTAATTTGGCTCAATGCTGCTATAGGTATCTAATTGCGTAACACATTTTCGTAAACGATTAAGACTAATCTTTTGGAGCCTTCTGATACAGGCATTGTTTGCATAAAAGGACGCTCCAGACACGATTAAACTGTAATTTAATTTTATATCACAATAAACTTTCTTTACTGATTTTTTTTGTCACAATAAACTATTTTGTATTTTGCATTGTATTTTTGTTACATTTTGACAGTTCAACAACATTCATTACGTTATTTACGTTGTTGAGCAGATTTTATTTTCGAACTATGAAGCAATTAGCAATCTGTTTCGAAACGATTCAAATTTTGATTGATCGTGTATTACGCAATTAGGCTGCTTATCCTGCACTACAGCTATTTGGAGCCACAATTGAAAAACATTTTGTTGAAGATCTTTCCATTTTTTCTGGCATTACGAACTTAACGTTTAGGTATTTTTTTTATTGAGACAAGTTTTAATTGATGAATACTTCAATGATTTCTTCCTTTTTGGTAGAAAATTGTATTCATCTCACAAATTATTGAAAACCATCGTTTTGTATAAGTAATTTAGAAGCATTTTCAATTTCGTAAATGTAGTGTCACGGGAGCACATCGGGGGTGACGATAGCCCGTACATGACCAGTTCTACCTTCAGAAACGAGTATCCGACCTGACCTCATCAATATTTGTGTACAGCAGTTCCGCAGTTACACACTCAAGGAGGAGGAGCGACCTGGCGATACATGATTTTTGACGGTGTAATTTTCAGCATCAGTAAGATAGCAGCGTAGCAGAGCAGTTGGGGGGGTCCAGAATCATATGCTGAATCCATGGTAACAGATTGCACGACGATATACCTGCCACCCTGTATAAAAGAAAAAACTGACTGACTGATTGATTGACTGACAAATGTGACCTCAAATAGTCAAACCAGTTAAAGGTATAGTTTCTGAACCAACTATCAAGCCAAAAATGAGTAATAGCGAATTATCATTATCCGCCACCTTTTACAACTTGTTATTAAGATAAACGTAAGTATTGTACTTCATACCGTTTCAGATTATGGTGACAAACAAAATAATATAAGATTATTAATTAAGAAATAATAAATATTTATTAAGGCTCAAAAACAAGATCATTATCATAAGGTAGGAGCCAACGAATTAATAGAAGAGTAACTGTTTTTTTGATAATAATCTTTATTTTTTCTTTGCGTTAGTATTATTACAGTTTGTTTTTATGGAGCAAATAAAACAACAATGTCATCTATGAAAAACTTGAAGAATTTTGTGTGCTTCACGGCTTAATCAAAATATGTACATATTTCACCTAATTTGCAAAACGCTACAAAACCTGCTCTTGTTTACAGATAATAATGAAGGATTTACGTTTAGTTGAGATCTGCGGGGAGGTTAACGGGTTGCGGGAGGATGGGGATTGCAATGTCGACGGGCTCAACGGGTACGGGGGCGACGTCAACCACCTGGACGGGCTCAGGGACTGCTTCAACCTCCTGGACGGGCTCGGGAGCGGCTTCAACCACCTGGACGGGCTCAACAGGGATAGGAACGGGCCTTGCGGGTGCATTGGCAGCAGCGTTGACGTTCAGGATGATCTGCACTAGAGGATTAGCGGAAGAGGGTACAGCTGGAATGGGCTTGTCAACTATGGCGGGTCCAATGGCAATGGGCTCGAAGGTGTCAACGAAGGCAGGTCCAATAGCAATGGGCTCGAAAGTGTCAACTATGGCGGGTCCAATAGCAACCGGCTCGAAAGAGTCAATGATGGCGGGACCGATGGCGATGGGATAGAACGTATCCTCAGGGTTGGGAGCAGGTGCGGGGCCGGCGGCGCCAGGCTGGACTAGACCGGCCTTGGCAGAAGCCACTGCGACCAGGGCGGCAAGTAGCAGGACTTTCATGATTTCTGTGGGCAAATAATAATGATTTGAATTGTGGTGTTAGAACAAGCGAATAGCTTAGAAAATACTAAGCTATTCGCTTTAGCTTGGTATTATAACTAAGTTGAGTTTATAGATTTAATTTTAAACCATAGATTGGTATCATTCAATGCACTGAAGATTGCACAAGCACAAATTCACTGGTTCACACAAACTAAGTAGATACGTTGAAAATGTTGAATTGTCTCTCAAAATAAAAACTGATCAATATGGTTTTAAACTCCAAAACAATAAAAAAAATATTAATCCGAAAAAACCACTTACGCACCTGTTTGTTTTCTATTTCAGACAACAAATACACAGCTCTTGATGAAGTTTGACCATTTTATATAATATCTTTATCAAGGGACCATATTCCAAAGGAAACAGATAAATAAGTGCAATAAATGCACTAAGTATAAACACAAAGGATTGATGCACGATTCAAAAGCAATAAAGCTTATACTACATACAATGCAGTCATAGATAATAATGAAAAAGTATATACACAAACTAAAACCAGACTAATGAAAAGTCACCCTCGAAAAAGTATGAAACAAGAAAATATTCTCATCTGAAATTGTTATGTACAAACTATTTAATACTTATCATCTTTTAAAACAACTAAGACAATTCCATCGAAAAAATCTATTCATGCTAGGTATCTAAATCTTTCACACACAAAACAGACAATTTCCAACCATCGTTTCCTTGATATTCCTTTTCCATTATCATCAATATTACTGAAACATCTATCATAATAATATGTCACAAATGTCCCATATTCCTCCATAGATCACAAATCTATAAGGTGGTCAACGATTCTCATAAGAATATCGTTCAACTTAGCTGCGGTTTTTCATTCATTCCTTGTGTGGGTCAACCACTTTTATATCCAATAGAATGTGTTACCATGGTTTGTATACCTAAATGAGTAGTCAGGGGAGTCGCACATAATTCCCGAGGTCTGCAATCATTCTCTCTGTTTTGAATGCTAGTCTAGTATTCAACTTAATTCTATTCTATTTCAAAATTCCTTGGCACGTTATGGAACATCGGTTTTAGCTGTATTTAAAAAATCTTAAAGTTGTACTTCCATCTCGTGGGTGATTAATCTACACCGTTCGACATCTCCTTAGTTGCGCTACTATGTACGTCCAGTCTATCCCAGTTGCCTTCGATCGTTGATTCATGAATCTTCATAATTTTGTGTACACCTAAAAAAAATCACAAAGTAAAAGATTACTATCACGTTTTTGGCAGCCATGGCCACGACGTCACGGTAGACGAAATGTTAATCTGAATTTATCGTTTTATGAGCCCTTCTAATACCTGCCGAATTAACCTGAGTTTATCGCACGGCAAATTACACTGTCATAAATTAACTGTGTGTTTTATCATCACGCTATCGGTGTATTGTATTATGATAATGATTTCTTGGTGCGTCGTGCTTTTAATTTTGCAATTGTTGGTACTTTTGTAATTATGACTACCGTTTTGAGAATTGTTTTTTATTACGTTTGGCCTTAGTCTATTCTTTTGGCTTTTAGCGTGTCACATCCTTATTACTATTCACCGGTGAAACTTCCCACTGAAGAAATTCCAACTGTTGAACTGTACACTGTCTATCATCATGACATTGACAATATAATAGTGAGACTCTTTCACAGAAGTTGAAAGATGCTCCTACAAGTGACTGTTCCTCAAAAAGGTACGTCCAAGGAATCCTAGAGAATCAAGGCTCGTTCACACCGGCGCGACTTGTCGCGCGACGCGACACCGGCAATTGTTCAATCGTGAAGTTTTATTAGAAATTGTATTGTTAAAGTCGCGTCGCGCGACAAGTCGCGCCGGTGTGAACGAGCCTTCAATCGTTGTTACCAAATGTAAATGTATTTACCCTGTCAACTGATTAATCTTTAAAATTTGATTAATAACACATTAACAATTATTATCATAGGTAACTCAAAAGAATCTGTTATTGAAATCCTTTCATAACAACTACGGCATAAACGCCAAAAACGTCACAGACAGACAAATTATAAAAACGGAGTCACACGTAAGACGGTGTGACCGTGTGAGTGTGGCTCCTGGTTTTAAGTTTTAGTTTTTTATAACTTTTATTTTTATTTAAATTATTTTGGGGTTTATGTCCTCTAGAGGGGCCATATTTAATTTAGTGTGACGTTACATAGTCTATAACCAGCGGACGATCAAGACACTTCCAACGATAGGTACCCCATTTGGCAAATTATGATAAGAAGTTTAGAAGTTATGAGGGCACATACATACTTACCGGTCAAAATCATAAACCTCTTTTTTGCTTCGCAATAGTCGGGTAAAAGGAAAGCTTATTTCTTCAAGATTTTAAGACTTAGATTAGCAAGAGCATCATAATAACACCTGAACTTACCGTAAATTCGTTAATGTTCTATACACTCTGTATAATTTTTTTTATGATTATGATGTGTATGACTAATGACTATTAACATTGATGTAATTTCATGATATTAATGTACTAGAAATATTTGCAAGACTAGTGAGACTAAAATTATTTTACCATGTTATTATGTATCTACCTATATTCTGGCAAATAAATAAAGGGGCGAGTAGATACATTTAGGCAATCAGGGGCAAGATCCAAGGGGCGAGCGGAGCCTAAACCAATTTATTTTATTTCACTGGAATTACAATCACTTTCATTTTGAAAATTGCGCTATTAGGGTGCTGCTCATGCGTACCAGGATACCAAATTAATATCTATACAATTTTCTTGTACAGGAAATCCTTCTGATATTACATGTTAGTCTATAAATCCATTTTTTTATCTAGTGAATTAAAAACGTATTAAATGTATTTATTAGGTAATCGCAAGATAATAAATAAAACATCTGTACTCTCACTAATGCTCCCTTCCTGAGATAATCTTAGATTGTCCTTGAAATTACTCATTGATATCTAATGACACTCGTCATTAATGAGTATTATCAATACATTATTATCTTTTAATCTTTTAACCAGGGTACCAGATGAATGGAGTTTTGCAGTAGGTTTGCTTATAATTGCAGTATCATTAACATAGGTGAATACTTTAATGTTTTTGAGAAACACTAATGCAACAGCATAAGTACCTCTCAAAACCCTAGCTAATGCTAGCTTGATAGGTCGTTAATGCAAAACCTGGAATAAGGTCGGCCTTAACTTACTTCCTTGCGGTACTCCGAAAGTGATGGTTTCTTCTCTTCTGACGTAGTACCACCTCTAACACACAATGTAAGGTTAGTAAGGTAACTTTCGAAAATATCATGAGCTAGACCGTGTGAACAAATGCCTTCTAGTTTCGATAGAAGAGTTAACAGACACTGTCAAACTAATCAAACGCATTTAAAAAATCTAGGATGCCTATTATATTCTTCATCCACCATTTTTAAGACTATTTCAGACTATTTCACATACTGATACTAACTTATAGCTTTCTATTACTTTTTTGAAACCATAATGATTTTCTGCAATTATTTTGTTTTATTATGTGACTGGTCCTAAATTACCCTAGTTTCAAGTTATAATAGTCTTTAAATGTAAAAATTATCCAGAACCATCCTGGAACTGCATAAGTCTTAGGCATTTTTTTTTAAGTTTTGGGGCATGCAGGTTTTAGATTTTTTTTGGGTTTATAAATAAAGCACTAACTTCTGATCGTCCCCATTTAGGATAATTTTTATTAAGCATTAGTTACTAGGGTATCTGACCAAAGGACTCAAGGAGTGGTCAAGGCTTTTCACTAGCCAGCAGAATACATCAGCATGGTCTTCAGACATAGTTCACCTATCTACTAGAACTACCTACTTCAATTTAGTTTAGAGGCTGTTTACCTACATCACTGGGTTGGAAGATACAGATGAACTCATTCAGATAGAGACACACAATATGGAAGAGTAGCGCAGCATGATATGATCACGATTAAGATCATAAGATTATTATTTCATATTTTGAGGTGCGGTCCTTAGAAGATTAAGTTTATAGCAAGAAAATATTATGGACTTACATTAGTATGTTTGTAATTGTTATTTGTTACAAAACATCGAAGCAAAAAGGAAAAATAAAAAATGTAAATAGTTCGCAAATCTCTTTTATTGTATCACACGTAAGGTCATTTTCAAGATACTGTAATCAAGTATGGAAACCACTTCAAATATTTGACTTCTTAGTTGAGTTCCTCGGGGAGGACGACAGCGGCTTCAGGGATGACGGGGACGCCGATTTGGACGGGCTCAACGGGCACGGGGGCGACCTCAATCACTTGCACGGGCTCAGGTGCGGCGTCAATAACCTGCACGGGCTCAGGAGCGGCCTCAACCACCTGCACGGGTGTAGGGGCGGATTCTACAACATGAACGGGTTCAGGCTTGATCTCGACGATCTCGGGGGCGACGGCAGGTCCGACCGAGATGGGGCTGGGCTCAGCAGCGACTTGGTTGATGTTTAGGATAATCTGGACCAGAGGAGTGCTGGATGCGATCTCGGTGGGGGTGGCTTCAACGACGGACACGGGAGAGGGGATGATAGCGGGCTCCTCAGCGACGGCACCACCATCGGGCATGGGGAAGTCAACAACGGCGGGGCCAACAGCGATGGGCTCGTACACAGGCTCGATGATAGCGGGGCCAACAGCGATGGGCTCGTACACAGGCTCGATGATAGCGGGGCCAACAGCGATAGGCTCAGCGATAGGCGTTAATCCGAGGACGTCGAGGACCATTTGTTCGAGGGCGGCGGCGGTAGCGGGGTCGGTGCTGGGGCTTTGGATGGCAGCGATGATCTCCTGGATCTCGGCGAGCTCGGACCTCAAAGGCCTGACGACGGCGGCCGAAGCCACAGCGGCGATAAGGGTGATGGCGATGAAGAATTTCATATTGACAGTATCTGCAAATTGAAAAATGGTGTTATAGAGAAGATTTTTAAGCCGTCAAATAATGATCATTGTTTTATTTTCCTACATTGATATCTAATGCGGTAAACACACACTTACTTTATAAAACGCGTATCGAAGACGACTTGCCTCTTTCAATTTTCGTATAGTATTTATATTTGTTATTATCTATGTGTTACTTAAAGATTAGTAATTATCTTAAGATTAGCCTAAGCCATTTCCCAGCCTAACGTTTTCTAAACTCAAATGACCTTACAATATTTAAATTTTATTAGTGCGAAGTGGTATTAATAAGGTAGTGCCTACTTGTTTAATTTACAGCAGGGATGATAGATTTATCATTCATATCGAATTCCGTGTGATACAAGTCATTGTTGTTCAAACTTTTCTTGATTTTCAACAGATTCTTCTTTTGTGTCCTTTTGTCATCTTTCCTCTATAAAGTAGTTGTAGCTTCGTCAATAAAAATCAAGACGGTGATTACAATCAACCAATTGAATTGGTAATTAGTAGTGATCTGTAACATTTGAGAGCTCTGTCCCAAATGTTATTTTGATTCACTTCGGTGTAGCGCCATTGTTACACTACTCAGAAAAGTACAAAGTCCTTGGTTCTTACCTACTTTAGTTTTGGCTGATGTTCAATTGAAATAAAATTATTTCAACACTGATTTTAATTACATTTGTGAAAGTAATCGAATTAAACAAACTCAAACTCAAACCATTTATTTCAATTAAACCATTTACAAGCACTTTTAAATTGTCAAGGAGTCGGTCAGTCAGAAAATGTGAAGCTAATTGCTTGTAAAATTTCGTTACATTTTAAAATAACACGACTGTCATAGTTCATAGTGATTTATTTGGTCGCTAAACACGACAGTTATGAATATTCATACAAGCATTGCCGTCACTCGTATGAATTCGACAAGTACCGCAATTTCGATTTATCTCCAAGAAGGTTAAATCAAAATTGCTGTACTGGTCAAAAACAAGTGAATAAGCGGCTGGCAATGTTACTATGAAAATCCATAGCTGTCCTGTTTAGCGAACAAATAAATTACTATGAAAACTCTAATCTGTCGTGTTATTTAAAAATGGAACGAACTTTTACCAACATACAAACAAACAAATTTTGGCACGAGCCTATTACCATCAACCGAGCACGATTCCAGAGTCCGAGCTGAAACTGAGAAATTCCAGATAGCCTAATAATAACACTTTGAATCCCGACCTGGGAATCGAACCCAGGACAGCTGTTGCGCTTGCAACCACTAGACCAACGGCAGTTATTTACGAGTACATTGCGCAAATAATGGTTTCATTTATAAAACTGTTCTCACAGCATATGAATAATGCTAATAAAATTACGTAAAATTGATGTTTTTTTTTCCAAAAATTTTGATACAACAGGTGATAGGGCTTGTGATTCAAGGATACGATACCACGTATCCTTGAATCACAAGCCCTATCACCTGTCTTCGTTTTCGGAAGCGTTTCCCTTATCCCACCCTGTATACACCTATTATATTTGTAATTATAATTAGTATGTAAGTAATATGATATACGTATAAGTATTGGTTGCACACCTGTTGAGGTAGGATATATGGTTTAAATATATTTTGTTACTTTATCGCCTCAAGTAATCAAGCCAACAAATGATTGATTTGATTCAATCCTCCTTCTGCAATTTATTCCAGATTTATGGTAGTTACATAAATCATAATATGTATCAATGTATATGTAATTATCTAACTACTTCTACGAAATTGTATAAATATCTTAAATACGACTATGTCTGATAAATCGAAGAGAAGCGGTTCACGTATGTTTTTTTTTAAGAATGGTCCAATTCTAATCTCTAAAGATGATATGGCTAGAAAGGGGGTGACTACCGAGATGAAGACTAATAGAGTAGTATGGAAGAGAAAGACATGTTGCACCGACTACAAATACATTGGGATAAGGGCAGGAGAATAATGACTGAGATGAGTGACTAGATTTTAAACGTTTATACATACGGGAATTAGCCTTTTGACCTGCACCCTAATTACGAAACACACTTCCAATCACACACATCTGAATGATTTTGAAGGATGTTGCTTATCCATTGCTTCATATGTTCGAAAAATTTGTCGGCTCAACAACGTAAATCACGCAATGAATGTTGTTGAACTGTTAAAAGGAATAGCGATTGCTACTGTGTGTCCGCAAAATTACCCTACTGTACAGAAAACCAATATTTTAATGTTATGTAATATCATAAGTTCATAGACCTAAAAACCATCAAATCCTATGTGGACGGATGCGTGATGATGACGGACTATGATCAGGGAGCCCGGGACCGAAACCGCTATGCTATATTTTTTACAGGTATTTTAATAGGTTACCTTAAATTAAATACAACCAGTATTAATACCGGTTATCTAAATAAAAATTACCTCTATCTTACAGGTGCCGAAAACGATAACCTAAACGAGGTAACATGTTTCTTCTTATTAGGTTACCCAGATAGCGGTAACCTTACACGTAGAAGTAAACAACATTCTTCGATACCTGTACCCTATTTTATAAAGGTTTTCGGTCCCTGGTAAAAGGGGAACCCTCCCCTATATTTCCAGGGACCGAAAACCTTTCTCATTCTATTAGGGGAGCTATCATCACCATAAACCGGTTAGGTGTTAAGTTAGTTCAATGATGATAGCATAACGTGCTTTCTATTGTTTCTCCAATACTTACATCTCCATCATTTAGTAAAATGGAAGTTTTGACATTGTCGGTCACAGAAGTTTGTTATATCCAGTATTCAAGGATGCTGGTGCCAAAAATGTGGTCAATAAAGTGAATATTAAACCACAAGTCCATCGTATCCTTGATTTTAGTTGTACTGAAGGTTCATGCTCATATTGCTCCTACTATGAATAAAAAGATGGTGGCTTTAAAATAGTAGTATTTTTGTCTGTAGGTATATGTGTCATTTTCATGAGTTTCTGATGTTGATATTGAGGATCATAATTCAATATAACAAAATCAAAGAGGTTACACTTTGGGGAAAACAGTTAATTCAGTATAATTCTTATGCTAAAGCATTTTCTGTAATTCATTAAATTAAAACAATGTGTGTATATTCTGTAGATCTCTTTTATTGCATCACATGTAGAAAAAAACATTTTATAGATACAATAAGTCGATCAATGCTTCTGCTACTTCTTAGTTAAGTTCTTCAGGGAGCACGACAGCGGCTTCAGGGATGACGGGGACACCGATCTGGACGGGCTCAACCTCAGGACCGACAACACCGATGGGGTTCACGGCAATAGGAGGGCTGATGGGTGAGGGCTCGGGAGCAACCTGCACGGGTTCAGGAGCGACATCAACAACCTGCACGGGCTCAGCAGCGGACTCTACAACATGGACGGGCTCAGGCTTGATCTCGGGGGCGATGATGTCGACGGGAGCGACAGCAACGGGGCTGGAGTCGGCGGCCTGGTTGATGTTCAGGATGATCTGAACAAGGGGTGCGTTGGCAGCGGGAGAGGGAGCGGGTGCGACAACTGCGGGGGCAGGGACGACAGCGGGCTCCTCAGCCACGGCACCACCATCGGGAAGGGGGAAGTCAATGATGGCAGGGCCAACAGATATGCCCTCCGTTGGTGTCTCAATGATAGCGGGGCCAACGGCGATAGGCTCTATTCCGAGGACATCGTGGAGCATCTGTTCGAGGGCGACGGCGGTAGCGGGATCTGTGCTGGGGCTATTGATGGCGGCGATGATCTCCTGGATCTCGGCGGTCTCAGCGCTCACAGGGGTGGGCCTGACGGCGGCAGAAGCCACGGCGGCGATAAGGGTGATGGCGATGAAGTATTTCATTTTGATTTATCTGGAAACAGAGTTAATGTTCAAAAATCTAAATTCAAAGATAATGGCGATACCAGAAAGTATTTATTATGATAGATCTGAAAGTTCAACGTTTGTATAAATAAAGATAGCTACAAAAATCGTGGCTGTGGCAGGCAACTTTAAACACGGAAAAAAATACGTAGATCAGATATCACTTTGGAAAACGTCCGTACTTACTTAATGAGACGCGCTTCGAAGACGACTTGCCTTGCGCAATTTTTGTACAGTATTTATATTGGATTTTATCTACTAATTTATACTGCAATTTGAATTATCGTATTTCATGATAGTGGCAGGGTTTTAAAGTTTACAGCCCCAAAAAGATAAGGAATCATTTATTTCGTTTTTATATGTCAATCTATAGTTATATCTAGCCGTCTAGCCAAGTCATATGTTCAGGAGCGAGGTTAAATATGTCTGATACAGGTTACCTATACCATGAAGCTACTTGCTTGGCTTATATAATTTGTCAGGTTTACAGACTCTTTGTGTCGGTATCATCGAGATTGGGCTGCAAAACGTTATCATATAGTGACTTGCAGCAATCAAAAATCTTTGTTTTGGTGTATCTAATTTTTCAGGTTCTTTAGTATGACAAGTTTGTTACTGTTTGTTCTATGCCTGTACATATAATTGGAAAGAAGCCCGAAATTCGAGCTTAGAATCTCGGTTTAGCTTCTCAGTTGGATTGTCGAATGTAAAGGTTAGATGGTAGTCGCTTCAAATATTGATATTAAGCCGCATCTTCTATGAGATTTGAAGCCGACCCCAACTGGAAACTGCTAGGCTGATGACTGTTTGTTCTTTCCTCAAATAAGTATTATTAAAGTTTGTACTTTGTACTTAGCTAGTTAATAACTTTTACTTCTCTAGATATCATCTTTTCCCCTATTTTACCATCGGTTGCTTGCTTGCCACTCCTTGCTAAAGACATCCATGAGCTTCATCTTTCGTAGTGTTTCGCGTAGTGTGTTTATTGGGATTAATTTTGCCGCTGTTTTTTTTGAGAAATATAGACAAGCGAGACATCTTATGTTATTTGCTTATGTAATTGCGTAGCTTAGTGTGAAGTTTCAATTCCTATCCTATCAGATAATCAACGTATATATATTATATATTTATATTACCTGCTGATTACTTATTGATTTTGTTTTTTTTTCTGTAAAGTCATCTTTGTTTTGTTTGAACAGTATTGCCTCTAGCAATTACTGATTATATCTTCTTTAGGCATAATAGAATACCTGTAGTATATAGAATTTATGTATTTCCGTGTCACCGCCTTATTTTACTTAGCGGCTCATTTTGTTTCTTCAGAATTAAAAGTGAATATATCAGAACTTGTTGTTCCATTCTCCTTTACTGGTGGTGCGATGAAATCCTTCATTCACGGTTCTACAGTCACAATCCAAAGAGCATCTAGGTTTCTTGTATTGTTTCATAGTACATCCATAAATGTATTGGGAAAGGTATACCTACTTATAAGTATACTTATTGGTAAAAGTATACTTACAAAATGTTTCATGGTTATTGTAGTTAAGACGGGTGTTTTCTCGTGGACCTACTTTTTTGTCCTACCAGTAGGTCCACGAGGGTATGTTTTGGTTTTCTAATAATTATGTTTATTCCCATCTACTTCTGAAACTGTTGCCCCCTTATTCTTAGCATGTCGATGGCAATCTATACTAGAGTCCGCCCAGAATTTGGCTATCTTCAGTATCGTCCATCAGCTCCTGAAGCGTCCCATTGTTTGTGGGACAGCACCTCATCTACACTCCAAGGCGGCGTCATCTGTGAATCTCCACCTGAGCAGGTTTCCTTTGCTATGGCCTACCTGAGTCCGAAGTCTATTTAAAGACTTCCAGGCTAGTCAAGGCATCTCATGTCCTCCAGGTGGGGGATTTTCAGCAGGTGGAACTAATCGGTTGGGCAGGGAAGCACTATCTGGCCACAGTTTAGCCTTCCCTTAGACCGTTCGCAAATGAGTGGGAGGACACACTTTAAAAAGCTATTGCAGCTTTTCAGCTTTCGTAACCCGAGGCTGGTGTCTATACCAGGTAGCCAGGTATAAACAGATACATTCGGTTAGGAGCAGAAAAAAGGCCGGCAACCTATTACCTATAACCTAATGTTCTGTATGTTTTATACTTTCAAATAGAATCTAAATCGTTTGGTAACCAAGTTAGAGAAATATATAAAAAACGAACAGTATTTTAATTAATCATAGCCATGATCATAGACAATCCATTTGCAGTATACTTGTAAGCTAATTTGAAGAAAAAACATATTTGATAAAAAAATAATTTTCACCGATAAACAGATGCATAAAGGTCGATGTTACTTCGGATCCTATACCTACTGGTAGTAATAGACAAGAATTGAGACCACCAAGAATGGAACCTTAGCGGGTACCTACCTAATAACAGTCCCCCAGGCCGAATTTCGGCCATGGCGGCCAATCTCTGTGAAGACTATAGCAAACAATATGTCTGCACTTTAAAAGAGACTGTGACCTCTGAGTTTGTTTCGGCCTTTCTTCTCAGAGTAGTCAGATAGGAAACGCCGACCTCATCTAGTACTTAAAATATTATTGACGTGTAAAAGTGTTTCTACAAACCCATTTACAGAAAATAAAATCATTTCATCATCATTTCATTTCATTTCAATCGACGCGGGAGATATAGTTTAGTTATTAGTGCGAACAGGTGTGAGCGGATACACAGGTGCACTAACTCTGCCCTCACTCTCATAGTCCAATGGGAAGGCAGTGCGACATGACCGGAGAGAGATCAGGCACAGGCCCAACGGCTTAACGGTATTTCCGAGGGATGAGGGTATCACTCCGCCAACTTCCAAATTCCGGGCTACAACTAAGAAATTCCTAATGGAAAAACCCAATAACACTTTGCCCGACCTGGGAATCGAACCCAGGACCTAGCGCTCAGCAATCGTGCTTGCGATCACGAGACCAACGGGGGTGCCTACGCTCTCATTTTAACCATAGTAGTTATATTTACTTAATATGAGTTAACTAAACGCAGTAACGTGGGATATTTCATTGCATAAGTTATATTTAAAAAAAAGTTTTAAAACCTTATCATCACTATTGGTTGTCAAGACCAAAATCTGGTGTCTGTTGCCAGTGTTGCCACACAATAATAAATGGTAAATCATAGTAGGTAAAAAAGATGATTTAAAAACTGTACATATTTGTATAAAAAAATGTTATTGCTTAATTTGTAAAAAGACATAGGTAAGGGTTTCCAATCAATAAATATTTAGTTGAGTTCGTCGGGGAGGATGACTGCGGCTTCGGGGATGATGGGGACACCAATCAGGACGGGCTCAACCGGCACGGGGGCGACCTCGACAACCTGCACGGGCTCGGGAGCGACCTCAACAACCTGTACGGGCTCAGGGGCGGAGTCAACAACCTGTACGGGCTCAGGGGCGGAGTCCACAACCTGGACAGGCTCGGGCTTGATCTCGGGGGCGATGATGTCGACGGGAGCAACAGCGATGGGGCTGGACTCAGCGGCCTGGTTGATGTTCACGATGATCTGAACAAGGGGGGCGTTGGCAGCGGGGGAGAGGGCGGGAGCGACAACTGCAGGAGCGGGGACGACAGCGGGCTCCTCAGCGACGGCACCACCATCAGGCAAGGGGAAGGGAATAATGGCTGGGCCAACAGAGATGCCCTCCAACGCAGACGACACTCCAAGGACATCGAGGAGCATCTGTTCGAGGGCGACGGCGGTGGCGGGATCGGTGCTTGGGCTCTGGATGGCGGCGATGATCTCTTGGATTTCGGCGACCTCAGCACTCACCGGGGTGGGCCTGACGGTGGCCGAAGCCACAGCGGCGATAAGGGCAATAGCGATGAAGTATTTCATTTTGATTTATCTGGAAATAGAGTAATTAAGTTAACTTAGCAAAAGTCTCGTGTCGCAGAAGTTGCTGTGTCTGACAGACTTGAAAAGTAAAATAACGAAGAGAATTGTATACCATGTTTTATGCAAATAAAATATCATATCTGAGAACTTGTCTTACTAAGAAAAGATTTAAAAAAAAACATATTCAAAATATGAAGGTTAAGGTTTGGATGCAGTTTGGATGTGAAAAAAGTAGCAACAAATAGAATAGATTTCTTGGTCAAGAGACCAAGAAATCTTTTAATAAATTACGGAGAATTTCAATTAATTTTATTTCAATAGTTCAAAAGTCAATAGGTCTTACCTTTGTCTGTTTTTACACGACTGTGATATTTTTACTTTTCATGCACTTTTATATTGTTGCATATCTATTCATTTACAGGGTAACAAAAAATTATCTGACTACAAGTGCTGCACTATTCCTCATTTACAATCCTGATTGGATAAGGAATCTACGTTTTATTTGGGTGCATAAATCTTGTATATTCTTTTCCTTATTGATTGTGTTTCTCATGCAGTAAATAATATGTGTTTGCTTATTTTATATGTAAACGATAGTAAGCAAAGGTCCAAGAGGTCGAACTACGGGTAGCGGCTCTGAAATGGAAGTGGACAGCAGGTAACAGATACATATATTCAGATGTAGGGCTCGTCTCAGGTTGAGAAGATCCCTGTACCTGAATGGTTACCGAGAGACGTTAGGAGGAGTGTTGGCAGACAAACAGCCCGATGGGTGGATGACCTACAAAGATCTCGAATTAAGACCTGGATAAGAATCACACCGACCTGCACCCTAATTGCGTAAAACACGATCAATCACAAGCTGAATCGTTGTGAAAAAGATTGCTAATCCATTGCTTCATAAGTTCGGAAAAAAATCTGCTCAACAACGTAAATAACGTAATAAATATTGTTGAACTGTCAAAAAGAAACAGATTAGTCTTAATGGTTTACCAAAATGTGTTACGCAATTAGCTAGCTGGGAAGAATGGTACAGAAGCGAGGTCGCCTTTTGACGCCAGAGTGGCTGGATTAGAGCTACCAATGTTGATGATGCTATCGTTACAAACATTCCCACTAGTTCTTTAAATTGACTAATTACGTATCATTGAGAAGCTATTGACTATTTGTGTTAACTATAAATATAATTTGCAGGAAATGACGTTATAATACAGTTTGTCGC
Source organism: Eupsilia transversa (assembly GCA_914767815.1). Taxonomy (NCBI): domain Eukaryota; kingdom Metazoa; phylum Arthropoda; class Insecta; order Lepidoptera; family Noctuidae; genus Eupsilia; species Eupsilia transversa. The sequence goes on from OU611889.1 coordinate 4,471,796, forward strand.
CTCGATTGGACATAGGTACTGTATATGATTCAGTTATTTAGACTCTTAGCGTAAAAACGGATGTCCGATTCAGTTTCGACAATGTTCCATTCCTTTGGGGATATAAAAGTTTACTTTGATGAAGTTATGAACCTTTGTAGGTTACCTAATTCCGGTAAAGAGAGAAAAAAACAGAGTTGCTAAAGGAGTTTTAATAAAAATAATAAAGTGCACATATTTTATTGAGTAAATATCATTCCGGCTCGCTACATGTTTGAGTCTGGGCGCTCCCTGTGGGGCTCCACATCGCTGTCAATGCGGAGAAGGAGTCGACTGCCTCGGACACCACGGCCTATCCTGCAGCAAGAGCGCTGGCCGGATGGCACGGCACGCCAGCATTAACGACACCATCCGTACAGACGGAATAAACATAATGGCCTGGAAGTTGGCTAGGCCTCTGGTGTGGGATGCAACCTGTGTCGACATCCTCGCGCCATCCCATTTTCCTAGCACAGTGGGCTGTGCTGGAGTGACTGCTGCGGGAGCAGAAAACCTCAAACGGCGCAAATACAACAACCTTATTGGAAATTATGTGTTTGAGCCGTTTGGGGTTGTGTTTGAACCATGTATATATTTTAATGTTAAGTTAGATGTGTAAACATTATTTGATAAAAAAAGTAAATATCTTTATTTGCATAAAACGTAGTAAATATCAAGGATTGTTGCATATCCGATTGCACAAATATTCTGCTAAGACTATGTCTATAATGAAATGGATGGGGCTGAGAATGTATCTTGAGAGACTCTGGTTTCAACCAAACTTTGGGTTATTTTATCGCTAATGCGATAATGACTACATATTTCTGTCTTTCGTCTTAGATTCTAAAATCTTTAAAGTATCAGTGGTTGTCCCAAAAACCTTTTACAGATCTCTATGAGAGTGCCAATAACTTTCAAAATCAAAATCAATCAAAAGTCATTTATTCAAACTAGGCTGAGAATCAGCACTTTTCGAACGTCAAAATTACATAAGACAGTCCCCCAAAAACGCCCGCCCTTCACCACTTCCTAGTGCTTTAGCTGGGAAGAAGAAGTGGCGCAACAAACTCCCCAGCAGCACAGCTGTCTGATCAGTTAGAAAAGAAAATGAATCTATACAATAGTATCCAAAATAATATGCAATGCAATGCAAAAAACGTCAAACTTATATTAAATTATTTGCCTTATGTCAGCTAGCACACGCCAATATACCCACAAAAAACATCGAAATCCTTACTCAAGCGAATAAATTAAAAACGTAAACAGAACTTAATCGAAAAAAAGCCTCCATGCAAGCATAAAGGGCGTGCCCACTTACATAATAGCTATTAAAACTGGAACTCAAAGCCACAAAAATGTTAAACTAGGACCATCGAAGTAAAATAAATAAACAGTTAATTACTAATAACAATAACAAAACCATGGACAGCAAGACGACCAGTCACCACGAGCAGCACCCGTTCACGAGCATAACGCGAAGATCAGCCATCACCCCCTTCGCCATATTTGAGGGAAGGAGGCAACCCGACCCCCGACGCTACCGCAAGCAGTGACATCTAAGGGAGCATGACGAACTTGCTGCCGGTTGCTCAGGCAAAATAATATGATCAATTGTCGAGGTCGCTAGCTAACCACTTATTGCAATACAACTCATTAAAAAAAACATTTTAATGAGTAGATTATGTCAAAAATAAAAAATAACACCAAAATAAATAGACTTATTAGTCAACAAAAATAAACATGTCGGTAGGAAAGCTAATTCTGGAGAAAGAACATAAACATTGTCTTGAGTTAATCACAGCGCCCAACTATTCTTTATAGAGTTTCAGCTCTTCTTATTTGAAGTAGTATGAAATAATATTTCTGTTCCGCTGCAAATCGAATTCAGGAAAAGGTCAATAACTTAAAAAAAAAATGAGTAAGGTATTGATTATTTTTATTGCCTTATTTTAGAAATATAGTTAAGGTGTTTAAATCGCTATTTAGTTAAGCTCCTCGGGGAGGACGACGGCGGCTTCGGGGATGACGGGGACGCCGATCTGGACGGGCTCAACGGGCACGGGGGCGACCTCTACAACCTGCACGGGCGCAGGAGCGGCCTCAACAACCTGCACGGGCCCAGGAGCGGCCTCAACCACATGTACGGGGGCGGATTCTACAATATGAACGGGCTTGATCTCGACGAGCTCGGGGGCGACGGCGGGTCCGACGGAGACGGGGCTGGACACAGCAGCGGCATGGTTGGTGTTCAGGATGATCTGGACCAGAGGATTGCTAGCAGCGGGAGCAACAACTGCGGGAACAGCAATTGCGGGGGCAGGGTTGGGGGCAACAACCACGGGAGCGGGGATGATAGCGGGCTCCTGAGCAACGGCACCACCATCGGGAAGTGGGAAGGGAATGATAGCGGGGCCAACAGCGATGCCCTCCGACGGGGACTCGACGATAGCAGGGCCGACAACACCGATGGGGTTCACGGCAATAGGAGGGCTGATGGGTGAGAGCTCGGGAGCGACCTGCACGGATTCAGGAGCGACCTGCACGGGTGCAGGAGCGGTCTCAACAACCTGCACGGGTGCAGGAACGGTCTCAACAACCTGCACGGGCTCAGGAGCGACATCAACAACCTGCACGGGCTCAGGAGCGTACTCCACAATATGGACGGGCTCAGGCTTGATCTCGGGGGCGATGATGTTGACGGGAGCAACATCAATGGGGCTGGACTCAGCGGCCTGGTTGATGTTCAGGATGATCTCAACAAGGGGGGCGTGAGCAGCGGGGGAGGGAGCAGGGGCGATAACTGCGGGGGCGGGGACGACAGCGGGCTCCTCAACGACGGCACCACCATCGGGAAGGGGGAAGTCAATGATGGCAGGGCCAACAGATATGCCCTCCGTTGGTGACTCAATGATAGCGGGGCCAACGGCGATAGGCTCTAGTCCGAGGACATCGTGGAGCATCTGTTGGAGGGCGGCGGCGGTTGCGGGGTCTGTACTGGGGCTCTGGATGGCGGCGATGATCTCCTGGATCTCGGCGGTCTCAGCACTCACAGGGATGGGCCTGACGGCGGCCGAAGCCACGGTGGCAATAAGGGCGATAGCAATGAAGTATTTCATTTTAATTTATCTGGAAACAGAGTTAATGTTAGGTAGCTAAAATCTCGTTCCGCGAACGTTTTTAGTAATCTATTTATAAGTCCGTAACACATATTGTTGTAAGTTATAAAGTACTTCTAATGTGAAAATGAAATAGGTAAACCTAGGGGTTGGAGTCTACAAACAAAGTCGCCGTCAATAGCTAGTTTAGCTAGGATATATTATCATTATTAAATACTCAAAAACAAATGTACTTACTTTTGTCTGCTTTTAGCACGACTGTGATAATTTTTTGGTTTTCGTCAACTTTTATATTGTTGTTTATCTATTAATTTATAGTGTATTAGAAAATTATCTGACTCTAGACGAGATTGTGATTTTAACTAAGTCTTCATATTTAAAACTAGATTGGATAAGAATGAGGAAACTACTTTTATTAGGTTTCTAAATCTTGTATTGCTTTCTTTATTGGTTTCAAATAGAGTAGGTAGGAATGTAGGATAGTTATTAACATCTAGACAGTCATATATATCAGCAGGAAGGCAAGTGTTATTGGGATTTTCCAATTGGTATTTCTCAGTACCTAGTAGGTCGGAGTTTGGAAGTTTTCAGTATTAAGCCCCGTGCCTTGGAAAACACGTAAAGCCTTTGTTCGTTGCTCCTGATCTCTCCTAGGTCTTGTCGGATAATTACCGTCCCATCGCTAGTGCGGAAGAGGGATTGCATCTGCGTTTGTTCACACACTTGTGCACATGTACTATTTACTATAATAATAATAGGTATATCCTGCGTACCTATTTGACTATAATCTCCGTTGAGATTATAGTTTATTTTCGGTAAACCTGACGCAAAGAAAGAACACAAAACAAAAACCGGCCAAGTGCGAGTCGGACTCGCGCACCGAGGGTTCCGTGCAAACCTGTACGTATATAAGTAAAAGTTCACCCAGCACGACAATCGACTCGTAGTTATGGTATTTTTTTTTAAATATTTTTATTACATGATGTATGTAACTAACTAAAAATTTACGGATTTCGCAATTTTGCCTTTATCTGTGCTCTAAGACGTTGCTTCGTAAGAAATTTCAAGACTCTGAGTTCACGGGAAGTACCCTGTAGGTTTTGATTCCCTTCCGAGTTTCGAAAATTTGCGGTTGCGGCATATACGGCTGTATCTTTTGATTGCGTTGGCTTAGAAGTTTTATTTTTTCACAGCTCCAAGGAACAGTAGACTTGAGTATTTGATATAAATTTCAGAGACGCGTTCCTGAGAAAAAGGGTCTTGACAGACGGACGGACGAACGGACAACAAAGTGATCCTATAAGGGTTCCGTTTTTCCTTTCGAGGTACGGAACCAACGGAACCGGTCCATTTAAAGTCTGTATCTGCCTACTTAGATTGTTTGTACCAAATGTTTTAAGACGAGCGCTAAATATCCTGTTGACAAACTGTCACTCAGTTTGGCAGGATTATGAAGTTTGATCCAAAATAAATGATTAATTTATTGACTTGAATGTGTTCTGGCGGCTGAGAGTAGGACGTTGATGGTGGTGAGTGTGTTGGATCATTTGGTTCCCTTCAAAATGGTCGAGCAGAATGGTGCTGATCCATGCGTCATCTCTTAGCTACCACGGCTTATTTTAAATATTTTTTTTTTGTTTTTTTTTTATTTGTTTTTGCTTTTATCGTCGTTCTCACAAATAATTATGTAGGTAGGTACTTAAGTAATTTTTTATATAATATAATTTAAAAGATTGGCCATGAAGTTTCTTAGCCGCACCATAAGAACCACGCTTTGGAATGGGCAGTTTCATCTTTCTGAATGACCGACTAATTTAACCATTCAAAAGTGCCTGCCGCTCGAATGTCGATTTGCCTTTAAAAGTCGTTAACAATAAAAATTCTTTTGTGTCTCGTGACTACTCGTGAGTGACAGTTAAAACTCACAAATTGTCAGTTTATAAGTTTCCCAAAATTATTGACTTAGTTGGTACTGATTAATATATCGTAGCAGGTGGCGTTCTGTAGTTTCTACCTGGGAAAAAGTCGTGAGTTTATGTATGTGTATGTGTCATTAATATAATACCTACATTTAAACACACTTAGGGCGAATTTCACCGATGGAACTGAACGCCATCAGCCCGCACATCAAGGAGTTCAACAGCTGTCGGTGTCAATATTTCACAGAAAATAGCGACACTGACAGCTCTTAAACTTGGTTTATGACTTTATGTGCTGATCGCGTTCAGTTGCGTTGGTGAAATTACCACAAAAAGATTGAAGAAAAAAAAAAAAACCTAAAACCACAAACTTTTGTTGCTTTTGCAGTGGGATACTGCAAAGCAAAAGTTTAAAACAAGCTCACTTTTCAAGAAGGCATTTAAATCTGAGACCGAACTAAAATAGGTAATCTGCCACCAACTGCATCAAACCGCTTGAAAAACTTTTTCAATTTTCTTTACATAATTATCACTTTAGGGCACTCTGTAGCTTAGTTATTCTAATTTAATCAAATCGAAATCATAAGTATACATGAAAACAAAAATGTTTATTCATAAGTATTACCTAAGTATATATTTTATTCCATATAAGTACCTATTTGTAAAACAAAATATAGGTAAAAGATCATTCAATATGAGTATTTTATTTAGTTGAGTTCCTCGGGGAGGACAACAGCGGCTTCGGGGATGACGGGGACGCCGATCTGGACGGGCTCAACGGGCATGGGAGCGACCTCAACAACCTGCACGGGTGCAGGGGCAGATTCTACAATATGAATGGGCTCAGGCTTCATCTCGACGAGCTCGGGGGCGACGGCGGGTCCGACGGAGACGGGGCTGGACACAGCGGCGGCCTGGTTTATGTTCAGGATGATTTGGACCAAAGGAGTGCTGGCAGCGGGTGCACCAACTGCGGGAGCAGAAACTGCGGGGGCAGGGTTGGGGGCAACAACCACGGGAGCGGGGATGATAGCGGGCTCCTGAACGACGGCACCACTATCGGGAAGGGGGAAGGGAATGATAGCGGGGCCAACAGCGATGGGCTGTCCTCCGAGCACATCGAGGAGCATCTGTTCGAGGACGGCGGCGGTTGCGGGGTCTGTGCTGGGGCTCTGGATGGCGGCGATGATCTCTTGCATCTCGGCGGTCTCAGCGCTCACAGGGGTGGGCCTGACGGCGGCCGAAGCCACAGCGGCGATAAGTGTGATGGCGATGAAGTATTTCATTTTATCTGGAAACAAAATTAATGTTAGCTAAAATCTCGTTCCGCGAAAGTTTTTTGGAAACTATTTAGTCCGTGACACATAGTATTGTAAGATAAGAACATCCATGTCATACTATAAATGTGAAAATGAAATGGGTACCTAAACCTAGGGGTTGAAGTTGAAGTCTGCAAGCAAAGTCGCTGGCGCCGTCAATAACTAGTTTAGCTAGGATATCATGATTAAATACTCCAAAAACAATTGTACTTACTTTTGCCTGCTTTTAACACGACTGTGATAGTTTTTTGGTTTTCGTTAACTTTTATATTTTTGTTTATCTATTAATTTACAGTGTATTAGAAAATTATCATAGCATAACGAAACTAATTTTATTAGGTTTGTAAATCTTGTATTGTGTTCCTTATTGATTTCAAATAGATTATGGTAGGCCTATTATTAACATTTAGCCTGTTGGGTTTTTCTTTTAGGAATTTCTCAGTAGGTAGGTCGTGACGCACGGTGACACACTTCCAATGTCCGTGACATTGCGTGCGTCAGAAAACACTTAAAACCTTTCGGTCCTGCACCTGATCGTTTCTAATCCTGCCTGGTCTTGTTGGATTATCAGCCCATTGGACTATAAGAAATACGAAAGAAAATAATCAATAAGTTGCACAAAAATTATTACCTATATAACACAATATAGTTACTAATTCTTTATCAAGTTTATAAGTAGTAGAGCTCATTGTACTGGAGACTCCCACAGGAACTTTTTCGGAATCAAAGCCTTTGTCACTCACCATATGAACTACTATGCAAAATCACTTCGACCTGTTGCTTCCTTGCAGGCAGCGTGAAAGGACAATCCAACAAACACATATTGAGTTCAACATTATTTGAGTTCTACGCTCTACGCCCTACGAGTGCCTCAGTGGTTATTTGTAAATTGTGTTTTTAGGGTTGCGTATTCAATAAAACAAGGAACCCTTATAGTTTCGCCATGTCCGTCTGTCTGTCCGCGGCTTAGCTCAGAGACTGTTAGTACTAGAAAGCTGTAATTTGGCATGAGTATACATATTAATTACGCCGACAAAATGGTAACATAAAATCTGGAAAAAATAAATAGTTTAGGGTAGTTACCCCCCCCTACCTACACGTAAACTGGAGATTTTTTTAAAACCATTTTTGGATTCAAGGACCTGTTTGCGAAATATTAAGCTTTGAAGTGTTTATTTTTGTTAGAGTCAAGAGTCCCCCCCCTGCCAGCTAAATGGTTAGTTCTGGATATGTGGAAAAATTCACAGCACTAGTATGTATATGACGAAATTAAAAGGAAAACTATCACAGCTAAGTAGGCACTACAAATTCGAGTAATCATCGACCAACTTACACTTGCAGTTGCAAAAACATGTTTTTCAACTACATTGTTAAGTTTGTTATTGGGATAAATTCATCCCAGCTACAGAACACTTCACGCACTTGGCCGGTTTTTTGTAAATATAGTTAGTGTCCACAATTATTCCGCAGACGCAAATGTGGAAAATCTGTCGCTCTAGAGTCAAACATTCCACGTTTATAGAAATAGTAGCAAAAACAGGTTAATGAAATACATTTTGATTTATAGTAATTATTTTATTGCAAATATCATGAATATGTATTTAAATAGATCTTAGGTCAATAAATTAGGAGAATTCGTTTTTCTCTTCTTAGTTAAGTTCTTCGGGGAGGACGACGGCAGCTTCGGGAATGACGGGGACGCCGATCTGGACGGGCTCAACCTCAGGAGCGACAACACCGATGGGGTTCACGGCAATAGGATTACCGATGGGTGAGGGTTCAGGCGCAACCTGCACTGGTTCAGGAGCAACCTCAACAACTTGTACGGGCTCAGGAGCGGACTCTACAACATGGACGGGCTCAGGCTTGATCTCGGGGGCGATGATGTCGACGGGGCTCACACCGATGGGGCTGGACGCAGCAGCCTGGTTGATGTTCAGGATGATCTGTACAAGGGGGGCACTGGCGGAGACGTCGGCAACGGGTCCAGGAATTATAGCCACGGGGGAGGGAGCGACGACGGACTCAGGGACGGCACCACCATCGGGGAGGGGGAAGTCAACGATTGCGGGGCCAACAGAGATAGGCTCGTACTCAGAGTCGATGATAGCGGGGCCAACGGAGATAGGTTCAGTGTCAACTAAGGCAGGTCCGACGGCAATCGATTCAGGTTTCAGGGCAGCGATGGCTTCGAGGATTTGGGCGATGATTGAAGCGGGGGTGTTGGTGGGCTCGGCCGAGGCCACAGCGGCGATAAGAACGATGGCTGCGAAGAATCTCATCTTAATAGACCTGGAAATAAATGAAGATATGTACTTAATTAATAAATATTTCGTCTATCTTTCGATAGTTGGCTGGCAGTTGGCTTAGTCGACAAGGTTAAATTCCGGAAATCGGAATCTTTGACTGTAATGTTTTAGAACTTTTTTTTTTTTTTGCAATTTTAAAATATGATCGCGACTCTGCTGAGGGTACTTACTTACGTGTATGTTTGTGATACAAATATGTCATTTCTCACCTTCGTTACCTTTTTATATAGATAATTATCTACCGATTGGAACACAAATTGCAGTTTATCAAATTGATATTGTGCTGCGGTGATCTTTAATTATACAATCTGGATCTTTGTTTATTATACCCTGCATTATATTTTTAATAAAATTATACTTTTGTCTCTTTATCAGAGATATAGATATCAATGAAGTTTCTTCACCAAAAATACTTTCAACTTCAATTGTATGTTCAGCATTATATTTAAGACCCATCCAATGAAACCTCGACGTTGGATATTCTATATTCCACATGAAGCTGCCTTGTGGTGGGCAGAGGGGTCTGTCAGACTCGGTGTTTCTCTGGCCAGTGGGGGAGTGCAGTGTAGGCCAGTGGGGGAGTGCAGTGTAGTCCAGTCAACCTCACCCGAGCAGGTGTTGTGTACCTATCCCTAAATTCTAAGAGGGCCCTCTAACAGTCGAATTTTTGAAATAATAACATATTAGGTGCAAATCATAAAATTATCAGTATAAATACTTTTAATTTACAACGTCTTTTATTACCAGATCAGGTAATTATATTTTATACTAGTATTAAAGATACAATAACGATTCGGTTATCTTGTTCAACTGTAGTAGCTATTTATGACACGGCTTAGACGAATGTAGTAAAAATTCGATTCAATTCACGTTTTAGATACAGATGTGACGTACTACACGTTTTTATTTTGCTTGTAGTGATGGCTTGTAGGTAAATAACAATGATAATCTTAAAATAAAAGACAAGACAAAGGAATTAAGTATCCTTCTATTTCGTGCTATGAATCTTAGCCCTAGAACGCTGGAGTGTTGAGAAGTAAATGGAGTAGAAAAATATTTGGTGGGGGGGTTTACTAAACAGGTCTACGATCTGTGAAAACCAACACTAAGTCGACCAACACGCAGAAGTGTCTAAAAAAAAGGGTGACTTGATAAAAGTGCCTCTGTTACGTCCACCTAAACGATCGTGGTCATTCCTGGCGATGACATTGTGATAAAGAACATAATGGTACAAATGAAAAGAAAAGTCAAAGTTCATTCTAGTTTGTAGTCTTGGGAAGTGGTAGGTATTTTCCATGAAAAACAATGTAGCAAGGCTCCTGGCCCAAGTCAGAGCTGTACGTCGCCTTTTACGGTCTTGTAATGTCTAGTGAGGTAATAACTGATCTCCTGCTGAAAAAAACGTGACTTTATGGACTGAGTCAATTACGTGGATAATAAATATACAGGGCGGCCGGAACATTGACGTCCAAAAATAAAATTTTGTTCCCTCGTATCGTGGGGTATCCGAATCACCCCCATGTATGTTCCGCGACTTTTGATAGTTTTCGAGTTATGATCTTTTTTTCAGATTTTTTTTGAATCTTCGACCTGACCGTGTTTGACCGTGTGAGATTTTTTTTAAATCAAAACGTGAATTTTTCACTTTAGACCAATGATATTCTGATAAACAGATATGTTATACACGTACAAAACAACAGAAAAAAGTGTTCCGCGCCGAGCGTAGCGCGCACCGTATCACTCGTAAGCGTGTGTGGCTCAGACTAAAAGCAATATTTCCCAATTGGGTACTTTTCTAGTCTTCACGTTTTGCGCGCTCATAACATATATGTTTACTAAAACATCATTGCTTTAGACCAAAATTTTCATAACTTTCATCACAGTTTCGAAGCTGATTATTTTATGCATATTAGAACAAGTTATGAAGATACAGTTGCAAAAAAAAAACTAGTGAAACTCTTTTTAAATTTGTCAGGTCCAATGATATTCTAATAAACAGATATGTTATACACGTACAAAACAACAGAAAAAAGTGTTCCGCGCCGAGCGCAGCGCGCACCGTATCACTCGTAAGCGTGTGTGGCTCAGACTAAAAGCAATATTTCCCAATTGGGTACTTTTCTAGTCTTCACGTTTTGCGCGCTCATAACATATCTGTTTACTAAAACATCATTGGTCAGGTCTAAAATTAAAAAAAAAAATTAAAAAAAAAATCATAACTCGAAAACTATCAAAAGTCGCGGAACATACATGGGGGTGATTCGGATACCCCTCGATATGAGGGAACTAAATTTTATTTTTGTACGTCAATGTTCCGGCCACCCGTATAGGAAAAGCTGAAAATGAAGAGCAATCGCAACTGATGAATACCGCCTCGGACCTTATGCGTTTCACGATCGGCCACCTACATTTCTGAACGATTTCAAGGATGTCAATGTCACCCTTCATGTCATTGCATGATTGCAATGCATTGGCATTCCTGTGATTCCTGTCATTGGAATGAAATCATTAACAAAAAACTTTGTAATTGCACTGTCTTTATCTCTATCAACTTACCGCAAATGCTAATATAGTTCTCTCTCTCACTCTTCCAAGTAATGTTAAAGTATAGAAAATTTGCAACTCTGGAACGCAATTATTATAACCTCTTACGTTTTCTGATTTTATTTTAGACAAGAAGAAAATACAAAATTAGTTTTATTTTGAATTAAATTGCATAGTTCTAGGCATTCATTATGAGGCTAAACTATATGTTATTTGCGGGCCCTTCGCAGAAAAGTGCCAGAAGGCCTCAGAGAGAGCCTGTACCATTCAAACAGTTGCTACCATTGGAGCTGAAGAAAACAGTTTCTGGCAAAGGAGATAAGCTCAAAGAAGCAGCTTGTATGCAAGAAATGGCTGTAATGTTTGCATGTTTCAAGAAGTCTGAATTTGACCAGACAGCCTGCTTGAAAGAAGTGGCGGCCTTTCAAGGATGTTATAAGGACTACAGTGAAAGATTGAATGCACAGAGAGAACAAGGAAAGAAAGGTATCCTCGTCCCAGGAGAGAAGAAATTAACGCATAGACAATTGAACCAACTAATGAAAGCTTTTCCACCCAAAAAACAAGTAGTTTAATTCATGAAGTAGTTTGTATTTATAAATAATTATAGTAATAAATAGTTGTTGTATATTTAATCTTTGTTTTTACTATCATACACTCCACCTTTATCTTTTTGAGTCTGTATCTATTCAGTAAGATCTTGTCCAACAGTGGCTTGTGCTGGTACTGATCAGTTCAGTTGAGAGCAGCCTGAGGTTTGGGTGTGCATTCAATTTTTATGAATAAGAACCTGTTTTTAAGCATGACCGCAGTCTCTTCAACATGGCTAAGTTTACTATTCTCTACATCAAAGTAAAATCACGCAGAAGTTTCTCTCTATCATGATCAAATGAGAAATGAGGAATTTGTGGGAAAATAAAGGTTGCTGACATAATCTGTTGTGGTCGTTGGGCAGAAAATTGAAACATGTTGAGAAAAATAAAACAGTCGGATCATGTCATATTTCATTTATATTAAGTAAAAATAAGTAATCAATTACAATCTTACATTTTAAGAACTAGTAAAGTGTATAAAATAGCACAGTTATCACTTAGGGGCAGTGTGTAACCATTGTGGAGAAGACACTTGCAGCTCGATGCGTCGCACCGTGATCAACTCATCATCTATTTCATGGACGTTGTAGAATCTCTCCAGTTGCTCTATGGCTTTGTCTTCAAGCTGTACAAAAAAGTAAAAATATTAATTAACATAAGAGGTATTGACATGAGGGACTTGCGACTCTGCAGTCATTGTAGTCAAAGGCCTAATTCTCTAAATGCCTAGATTAAGCAAGACTATGTATTGCTGAGATGGGTAGGTACTCTCTCTGTACTCTGGAAATTCAGATCAATATCAGCTTTGACTCCATACTGGTGACCTTTGAGTGAACATCCAACTCTATTGGTATCACCCAGATATCAGTAATTAACTACTGATTCTAATGGACAACTTGATGCAAAGCATTTTTTTCTTTTTATAGTCTGCTGGGCAAAGGTCTGCCCGATTTCCTTCCACATCTTGCTGCATAAGTAATATAAATTATTTGACTTTCCTTTACACAACATTTTCTCTATGACAGTTTTGAAGGAAATAAATAACTCCTCTAGGCTCATGTGCTTCTAAACTGCCCGGTGGTCGCCACTTACAGGGCAAAGTACTTTGGTAACCCAGGTACCCTCTGAGAGATTGTCAGGAACATCAAGGCGTTGTTGGCTTGCGGAGGAGCTGGGGTGGATCGAATAACCGATATTCCCACCCGTACGCAAAATACGCGCATTGATGTGGAGTTGTGGACACCAGCCCGTATTACCTATTACCTAAATAACTCATCTGTTAGAAATTATGGTTGACGAGAAAAGAACCTGAATGGCAGTTTACATACCTGTGTCATAAGGAGTGGTTTGGTCATGATTCTCGAGTGATCTTCCTTCTGTTTCCTTTGGTCAGTCAATATCTTATTAAACTCTATAGCTTTCGAGTTAGGGCTGCTGCTAGCAACCGGCGGCTCACAGATCTTCCATGGATTCTTCGGCTTTTCAGGCGGACTACCTACATTTATCTTAGTGAAGTAATCATCAATGCTTTGTGATGGTGTTTCGTTTCCTTGTAAAGCCAACTTTTTTCTTTGCTTCTGAGATAGTTTTGGTCCCACATGACTTATAACTACGTTACCCTGTTTTGGACTCCAAGCAGATTCAGTGATAGGAGAATCTTTCGGTGAGACTGACATTCGTGATGAGGTAGGTAAACTAGGCAATTTTTCTTGTATTGTCATGGCACTCGAAGAACTACTCTTCGTGAGTTTAGTAAATGATTCGGCGGGTGCTTCATTCAATAAATCTTTCGCAATGTTTATGGCTTTCAGTCTTGCTTGGACGACCTTCAGTTGTTTCTGCTGTGAGGATGGCACTTCGGTCCACTTTTCCTTCTTATCCCGCGTTTCCTTTTCGGATTCCTTCGATATCTTGCTCAACGATAGAGTAATATCGCCGGAGGTGTCATTAGACAGGTCTAATGACGTCACCGAGCTTACAGATTCGTACCTCATTCTCTCCTTCTCGCTATCAGTGTATTCAATCTTCCTTCCCTTTTTCTTCTTAACTATTTCTGTTATACTGTCATCTTTCTTTATATCTTCGTCAGTTACCTGCAAGTTAACTGGATGTGTTTTAGCGAATTCCTCAATAACTTCATCGGTTGGAGCATTGTAGAATGGAGTTATTACTCTGGAAGACATGATTGGGTTGAACTTGCAATAATACTGAGTTATATCTTCCAGCAAGGTTTCTTCTAGTAGATCTAAAGATCTGTTTTCTAAAACACTGTTAAGATTTAGTGCGATGAATTCCATGCAGCATTGTTTGAGCTGTGTTGCGTTGTAAGTGTGTCCGAACTGGCAGAGTTCTGTGCAGTTTTTGAGGTTGATTAAGTTTGCTAGTGCGATCTCACACATTTCCCTGAGTCGTGATATGAACAGCTGGTCGGCGACTATAAGGAGGTTGCATATGAAGTCGATGCTATCACAATTTTCTAGTTCAGGGCAAGAGTCGGTGTATAGGAAGTTGATGACAGGTAGTAGGATGCCGTAGTTTATTGGGAGAGTAACTGTTGACAGCATCTTGCTCTGGAAATAAAATAAATTGCGGTATAGTACAGATTAAAAATCAAATCAATGAATAATAGTTTTTTTTTTAATAAAAAAATCATAATTTCAGCGGTTATGGAAATGACGATGACAATGTAAGCTATGATGCGCGCTCTTCGTCTAAAAACATACAATTAAAAATCATCAGCCTTGATTCAGTAGTTTTGGAGAAAACCACAGAATGCATACACACATACAAGTCGAATAAAACCACTTTTATGTCGGAAAAAACCCATAGGAACTCAAGGTGGAAGAGACCTATGATTTGATTCATATGAGCAAAAAAAAAAAACAACAAAAGTTAAGTAACATTAACACCATAATATTGACCCACCTCGGTCCAAGAATGCATAAACATCCCCTGGAAGTACTCAAGCCTGGCCGCGAGTACACACTTGTGTGCGGGCACTCTCGCGCCATCCTTGGACACGACACTCGTGTCGACTAGCTCGGGAAACGACTCGCGCTCCCAGTTGGGGCACGGGTTGCGGGTGTAACTCGTACTCGCGCTCTCTTTCAGACAAATTGACCCGTTTTTGTAGCTGAGTAGAGAAAAGTTAGATTAATAAAGGGGGATGTTGTTTTTACTGGTTGAAATGGTTGATTATGTTATTACAAATAACATAGCATTACGCCTGTATTTCTATTGCCATATGCCTACGCTCGCCCTATTTTAATTAAACCATATTGTAATCAAAAAGAGTGTCCGTGGAGTTTCTTGCCCGTTCTTCTCCATAGGTTAGTTCCTATTGCCATATGCCTACGCTCGCCCTATTTTAATTAAACCATATTGTAATCTAAAAGAGAGTCCGTGTAGTTTCTTGCCCGTTCTTCTCCATAGGTACCTACTATGCTTTGGAATGGGCAACTAGCTTCGTCTATCTGACTGACCGTCCCCTTTGACAATTCAAAAGTGCCTGTAATTGGTTTATTTGAAATAAATGCTTGCCTATATTGTCTGCTGGAGTTTCTTAATTTCATTTTAAAAACTGGCTGTAAAATATTTTTCAATATAATTTTAAAGGTGACTGTAGCTACTTACTAGAACTTATCCAGTAGTTTGTGTAGCGTCATGACCTGCAGTCGCTTGGCCGAGGCCTGCAGCAGCTTGACTGGGTCACAATACAGATGGGTGCGCGGCGGTGTGTCCGTGTTGCGTCGATTGCGGTGACGCTTCGACTTGTCAAGAGGTTTGTTGTATACTTCGAAGGCTGATATCTCTGACGGGTTTTCTGAAATAATAAAATAAAATACGTGTTTATGGATAAAGTTTTTTTTTTTAACTTACGAAGATACCCAGATAATAGTTGCTAAACAAAAAAATATTTTTTTCCATTGACCCATAATCACAGTCATAATCCAATAGTCATGTAGCTGCATCGTCGTACTAGATAACGCGCGCCGGCCGAGTGGCCGACCGTGGAGCCCTAGCGCTCGGCTACCGCCATCGCGATGGTGGCGCCCCCGTCGTGAGTTGCTAGAACTACTCACCAATACCTGACCAATACGTGCTGTGCGGTGATTGTTCTATACGAAATATAATGTTTTTTAAGTTGCCCGCAATTTACTTTTTATTTGTAAAAATCTATATTAGTACCTTAGCCCTTCCGAAATAAAGTGAGTACTGTTTAGCGCTTTGAACTGATCATTTCACTCAACCACGATTATGTGCCAATATGGCCAAAGGGAACACCAAAATTATTATTATTAGGAAAAATGACTTATATACAAATCCAATCCACCAAAAGACACATACCAATCAATTCTTCTTCCTCATCACAGTCCTTATCCTTCTTCACCAATTCTTCCTTCGTAATCTTAAGTCCACAATGTCCTAACTCCGTGACATCGCAAGTGCCAGTGTACATGAACTTCATGATTCGTTCAAAGGCTTCAGGATGAACGTTGTCCAGGGTCACCTCGGGTTTATCCCCCGGGGCTGTTATGTTGTCCTGGTATAGTTTGTAGAGCAGTTCACTGCTAGAGGCGACGATGAAAATGTGCGCGGGGAAGAGTTTTGTGCCGACCTTGAATAAAAATGACATCATAACTTTTTGATAATGTCAATAGCAACAATGTTAAACAGATAAACAGACAAAAATTCTAAAAACTGTTGGAACGTGTTCTGTTATCGATTCTAAGTATCCCCAGCCAACTGTTTTTCGAATATCTTCCATGTACAGACTTTCGATCCTCTTCAGCAAAAATATTAACATTGGAACAACATAATTTTTTGTTTTTAATCATAAAATAATCACAAAAAAATATTTATTAATACGTAATAGAAACACTCAGTACACGCGCATTTGTCTTTCCATGTTGAAAGACTAGTGCGCGTGTATAGTGTTTCTTTAACGTTTTTTTAAATTGTATTTTTTTTTGCATACTTATATGGATTTTTTTGTGAATATTTTCTTATAAAAAAATATTATTTTGCGTTTTGCACTTTACTATTGCGGGTTAACGAGAACGCCGTTCGTTAATTAACATACTGTATTGTAATCATTTACCTTAAACACTACATCATGTAACAGATCATCTTCGGAGGCGCATTCACGCAGAGATTCCATATGTTTGGACATACTTGTCGGTGACAGCTGCGGCAATGACTTCAGGCCGCACGTCGGTTTTATCTAGAACATAAATTTAAGTATATTAAATTATTTTTATAATAGTGTTTAAAAGTAATTATTGTATGCTTTATGCCTAGTTTTTACTATATTTGGAATTGTCTCTGTCCTTATGGACACAAATGGCAATATTAACAGACCTCATTTTGACTTAAGCGTCTCATAAGAATGTTAACTTTATTCATATAAAAGTAATGTTCATATTTGTATGAAACACTTGCTCAGATTCGCTTATACTAATATGAACATAATTGCCATTATGAAAGGAAGCGTCAAACATATAGCCTTGACAAGGTCCTTATTTTATTTTAATTTACGCCTAATTACGATAAAATAATAATACCAACCTGCAAACAAGCAAAATTAAGTCCTTCACTATCCACAGCGATAGAAACCGCTCTATAAACATTCGGTATCTTCACAATTCTGACAGACGTACAGTCGTCCTTTTCTAAAAACTTGACGAGAGAAGACTTGTTGTCTCTTTCCTTCTCTTTCTTGATTGGCTGCGCGGGCGTGGTGGGCGTGGTCTTGCGCGAGATCGTGCCAATGAATGCTTCGCCGTATTTAGTCGTGAAGTAGAGAGCGTCGTGGGTGAGCGCCACGTTTGTTATTATAGTTTGGTGGACGAGACCGAATACGCATCTAGAATGAAGAAAATATGTTGAATAGGTCTGCTATTTACAGTTCGATTCAAACTTAAGCCGGGTTTTCACTATACGAGTACTCTCGGACTGAGTGCGCTCATACGAGCTAGATCATATAGGAGTCCATTCGAAATTTAGTTGACATGTTACGAGTTCATATTGCTACCCATTTTGCCTTGTTTACTTACATAACTTTGTTTCATAAAAGCATAACAATGTAAAGTTTACCTAGTAAGTTTGTTGGTGGTGTCCTGCCATATGAACAGTTGTCCCACGTTGGTGAGCAGTAGTACTGTCACTCGCGAGTACGCGCCTTGGTCGTTGACTTTAGCCTCTACGCACACTTGACGCAGGTTTATTTGTCTGGAAAATAATAATAATAAAATTAACGGATATTTTCAGAAATAGCAAAAAAAAGTACCTGATCCAAGTTCAAGAGTTAATTACTGAGTGCGAATTTTCACTAATGAAACTGAACGCTATCAGCACATCTAAACCGAGTTCAAGAGCTGTCAGTGTCAAAATTCCAAAGAAAATAATGACACCGACAGCTCTTAAACGTGATTTATGTGCTGATCGCATTCAGTCAGTTTATTGGTGAAATTCGCCCTGAGACTACCTTAATCTGGGTTTTCAGAAATCTGAACAAAGTTCTGCAAGTACTTTTTACCAAAGCAAAATAAACGTTAGACACAACAATACATAAATAACGGTGAACATTAAATTTAACAGACATTCTGAACCACAGCCGTTTATTTACCTTACAATATTTTAGGAGTTTTAATTACATAACCGCCAGAAACGTTGTCAATCTAAAAACTACGAAAAGGTACGGTCATCGTAAAAAAAACACACAGGAAGCCCTTGTACGATGTTCGCATTGCAACAAAAATAAACTTTAATCCAATAGCAGTAGGGTATATTTTGGTTTGACCAATACGCCAAACAAAGACTCACTTGATAGCAATCTTCTTGCAGATATACTTGTGCAGCAGGTACACGTCGCCGCGGCTGGTCGTGATGACTGTGGCCGCGTCGGCCGCGTCCACGAGCTGGATGCCGGCTTCTTCTTTGTTGTTCATCGATATTGCCACCTGACAAC
The DNA here is from genome assembly GCA_914767815.1 of Eupsilia transversa. NCBI lineage: Eukaryota > Metazoa > Arthropoda > Insecta > Lepidoptera > Noctuidae > Eupsilia > Eupsilia transversa. The sequence goes on from OU611889.1 coordinate 4,490,584, forward strand.
AGCGAGAGGGTCAAATTGATGTTCGTACCATTACTGGGTTCAAAGGCTGAGCCAGATATCTGCGCCTGGATTAGCAATTTTCTTGCTATTCGATTATTAGCCCCCTAATTGCGTAAGACAAGACATGTATAATTTCAACATGAATTATGTAACCAATTTTTTGTAACAATTCTTTTATTTAAAAGAGAGTCCACGGAGTTTCTTTCCCGTTCTTCTCCATAGGTACCTACTACGCTTTGGAATGGGCATCTAGCTTCATATTTCTGACTGACTAGACTCCTTGACAATTCAAAAGTGCCTGTAAATGGTTTAATTGAAACAAATGCATTGAGTTTGAGAATTGCTAATCCATTGCTTCAGAGATATGAAAAATTCGTAACGTTGAAACAAATGCTTTGAGTTTGAGAACCGCTAATTCATTGCTTTAGAGATATGAAAAATTCGTCTGCTCAACAACGTTAATAACGCAATGAACGTGGATGAACTGTCAAAATGAGATCCATTGCGATCAATTGTAATTTTATGTGTGTTTACGTCGTGAATCAGGATACTGTATAATCATAACGCGAATTAAATGCCAATGCAGGGACGGCCAATGGCACACGTACCATCAGGTAACAGAATAATTTGGACACGGCATCAATGAGGCATTTAGATTGCAATAGATTATAATAAAGATATTATTGTGAAATTATACAGTTGCAAATAAAGAGTATAATTGTGAAATTATATAGTTCACCATTCCTGCTATAGGGTAAGCAGTAAAATAAAAAATACTTACCCGCTTCGGCGAAGCAACAAACTTATCCTCATTCGAATGCCCGAGCTGTCCATTGTTAGTTCCCCACGTGTACACAGCGCGCACGTTCCACACGACGCAGTGCGCACGCGCACCTTTGACGCCGAGTGGTTCTGACAGCTTGATCAGTGGCTTGATGGAGGCTAGCTTGATGGACGATGGCGTTTTAGTGGTGGACTGGCTTGTTATGTTGTCGGTACTGTTGAGGGCGTATTGTAGGACCTGGGAAAATAAGCTTTATTGCTTTAGTAGGAACCCAGTGGAATAGAAGCACATTGATGACGGTGTTGCCTGAAACATACCTAGACTAGATGTATGTAATACAATGGAGTGTCAAATTTTGCTGGTACTGAATTATATGAGTCAGGATGCTTGGCTGAGCAACCTTACGTCATCTAGCTCGACTTTTCACCGATCACTTCACTGCAAATTGTTGCACGATCGGAGATTACATTATTATCTTTATTTTTTAATAACTAATTTATATTTCAAGTATCACACACACAATTTATCGGTCACTGCAAGTAGGTAAGTACACATAAAATCATACATTAAATTAAATTATACAAGAAATCATGTAAAAGCCTGCAGGGTAAAAGTCTCCTTATATTCGCCTTCCATTTCTTTCGATTTAGGACTAAAGTCTTTATCAAAACAAGTCCAGTTGATTGAAATTTAATTGAAGAAGATTATTCTAGTTTTAAATACATACCGTCCCACTTTCCAGTAAAAACACCGTCGAATTCAAGGTGATAGCGACAGCGGTACACGGCTCGCTGAGCCGCAGCGGCGCGGGCCGCAGCGCCGTGGCATGCGGGCCGCCCGCACGCGCCTGCTGCCCGCAGCACCACGCCGCGCCCGCGCACAGCCACACGCTGTGGAACTTGCCCAGGCACACCTGCAGCGTGGAGTTGATTTGTTATGTTATTGGATGACCATCTAGGGTTACCATTTCGAATTTTGAAAAGTCCCGGCAAAAACGCCGGACATTAGCAAAAAAAATCCGGATATTTTACTATTTTATCTTACATTCCAGTCCAGTCATTAAAATATATTTTTATTTTCTAAGTAAATCCGAGTCCGGAGAAATGACAAAGCCGGACCAAGTCCGGACAAAGCCGGACGGATGTGGTGACCCTATCATCCCAATCAAATGGCAAACTAAAGAAATGATGAATTGATTTTATGTGAAGAGAATTTGATAATAGAGGAGTTCCTTCCATGGAGTTTCTTGCCCATTCTTGACCGACTTCCGAAATTAAAGTTATTTGCCACTTTGTAGTGTTGTTTTTTAGTATAAAGTTTTTTGTTCATGAATTAATGATAACAGTTTCATTAACCGCTCAAGTACCTCGCCGCGATTACGTCACCATCCGTCAAGGATTTGGAGACCACGAGACCGTCAGAGAGGGTCATTCCTACAAGATCGTTGCATATAAGCATTTCAGCTATCTAGAAATCTCTCATTTCTCAGTTATGTTGATATGTTGTGTGTGTGCATATTACTCTGTGATAAATAAATGTAATTTATTCCCTTCTTTTCAGTTTCAAAATAAAATTTCATGTGTCACTCGTCAATTACCTCGTCATTTACAGACTCCTATTTCATCATTGAATATGTTTTAACTACAATAATAAGTAACACGTAGGCCATGCAACAGGAACACTACAATCACGGCTATTAACTAAAATGAATTATTAATTGCAAGAAATTAAACCCGAAGATATAATATTTGAAGTGTTTTATTGAATATTAAATCTATGGTCTCATGCTATGTGATCGATATTTGTCGGCTCCATAGTCTTCGGGCCGACTGTACGCGCTCGGAGCCAACGTGTAGGACTGGAAGGGGTTCATAGCCGACACCACTTTCACCACTTTCTTAGGCTGTTCCTCCACATACACCATATTGCTCAAAGGCGCACTTGGAGCATCAATTCTGTTCGCCTCGTCCCGAGCTTTTGAAGGAATCAATTCCGTAAAACGCCCCGCCATCGCCCCCAATAACGGCTCCCCCCGTATTATGCAATACGCAAACAGTGTCAACATTGTATACATGAACATTATCAACAAGATGTAGCATATTAAACTTCCTTTATTCATGATTATTGCCGTCCGCAGCGCTTTGAAACATCCGACTTCTTTGTTAGATTCTATGCCGGGATCGAGACTCATCGAGCATTCCTTCGAGACCGGCACGAGCTTAGTCACGTTAGCAAGCTTACAACACTGGATTGGATGTACTTTTGTAGGGTTCAACCTTTGCCAGTGACTTCTCGAAAAATCCCTATAACTGACCGCGCCGCAGCATTCGTGCTTCACCATTATGTAGTCCCACATGTAAGTGATGAAATCGTTATCTTTTCCGTAGTACGTGTGTATGGACGACTGCATGGTTTTCCGCGTGTTCTCATTTTTGGTGTAGATATTGTAGACTCCTGTTATAAAAAATATCCAAAATGCAATGAAAGATAGTATGCTGACGAGAAATATATATGATTTTATCGCGCACTTCACTTTGCAGCCGGCGCCCAGTACTCCGCAGCATGACGTCATCATCGCGAGCCCGGCTATCGGCATCAGTATCGACGTTAGTGGTGTCACCCACAGCTTCAAATTGACGAATGTAGCGATAACATCGACTAGAGAGCTCTTCGTAATGGTGTAGTTCACATCACGGAAGAATTCGGTGTTCATGGCGCACCAAATGCAAATCACGAAGCCGATCATACCAAACACGAAGAACAATAAATTCGTGAATCCAAGACATGTTCTTGGCAAGTTAATTGTATGCATGTTTTGTTAATAATACAAGACGAAGCTAAATTGATTAAAAATTAATTGAAATGTACAGGTTATTTCCAAAATTTACATTTTGTGACATTGTCAAATTTCTTGCAGGCCAGCATTTTTTTTAGGTAAGGAAGGGTGAATGAGTTTCTCAAGAGGTTTGTCAAGCATAGAGTGGTTGAAGTAAAACTCTTTAGTTCGTCAACAAGCAGAGTATTCACTGGGCATGCAACGCAGACAAATGCGGCAAACTAGGATCTGTTCACACGGTGCGTTGCGGCATGCGGCACCGCAATGCAATGACATGGAGACATTGATGTGATTGTATTGATGATTTTATTCATTATAATTATGTAAATACATATTTTTTACCTGATAATGACCTTGAAATTGCAAAAAAAAACGTAAAAATAATTGAATTTCGCGGCCTACTGTAACGTACCTGTTTAACATATGTGTTGGCTCGATTAAAGCAGGTGAGCAGCTCGGGCGAGTTTCTCTGCTGCTGCGTGCCAGTGCCGAGCGTGTAGTTGCAGTTACTGCCCCAGACGTACACCTCGCTGGGCTGCGTACCGTCGTGCTTGTACATGTACTGGCGGTCAAGCATGGCGTGTTCTAGCGCTCGGTAGTCGTCTTTATCGACTATATCGGTGTTTACACCTGGAATATTGTAAATATGTGTTTTATTTATTTGTTTGTAGTCGAGTTTGTTTTTGATGTAGGGTTTTAGGTATGGTCTAAAAGTTTAATTATGAGGTAAAAAAATTACGCAACTTTCGGCTTCATTGGCTAAGGAGTCTTTATAAACTATAGAGATTATTTAACTATACAGGATTCTTGGTAAAACACTAACAGCCTCAGGGGTAACCAAACCTAAACCTAAAAATCCAACCTAAAATAATTTGCTGTGTAGGTAACAGCTGATTTTTTTCACGCGATTTCAGGTTTGGTCCCATAGTAAAAGTTGAGTACAATGACCCAAGAGGTTGTTAGTGTTTTACCAATAACCTTGTATAAAGGCTAAAACAATGTAATGGTTAAATATAATACACTAAAATGTATGAAATGAAATCTATTTAAAAATGTACATGTCTTTAAAGGATCACCAGACACGAACCCAAGTTCTTATTTTTCAGACAACCGTTTGACTTTGATAGCGCCTCTATATAAATAATCAAAAGAAAAGTCCTGACTGACTGACTCATCAACACCCAGCCGAAAACCCTTGGACCTAGGAAGCAAAAATTGTGCACAGAGTTTTCCTTTATAATGTTGACAAGGAATAAGGAAGTATTTTTCGAAATTCGTTTCTTGAGATATTTTTCGACATCCACGCGGGCTAATCTGGCCGAAGGTGGAAGCGAGCTTCACCCTCTACCTCTTACTGCCGGAACACAACAATGCTGGTAACATTGTTGTTATGGCGACAGACTTAGATAAGATGATGGTAGCTAGCTAGGCAGACTTAAAACAAACCCCAAACCGAGTACAAAATTTTGCCCCCACTGAGAATCGAACCCGGGACCTCTGGGTCTGAGACAGGAGGTCTAACCACTAGACCACAGAGGCGGTTGAAATACGAAAAACGGTATATAATCATAAGGGGGATTTTCGTATTGTATTTATTACTACTGCCGTGCAGTTGAAAGCGTGATAAACATAATGATAATCTTACCTATCTTCATAAGCCCGACAGCAGCATGTATTTGTCCGTAGAACACGCTTCTGTGCAGGGGCGTGTACCCTGACTCACGGTCGCGCGCGTTAATGAAGGCTACTGAAGAGTGGCGGATCAACCAATCCATCAGGGCGATGCGGCCGCGGGATGCTGCTGTGTGAAGGGCTGTACGACCCTGGAGGAACGGATTTTTTTTTGTATTTTGAAGATCATGTCATGATTGATGAATTTTAGTTTTTTTACCAAGTCTATTTCTATACAGGCTGGCAGGGACATTGACGCGCAAACTGTAACCATGAATTTAGCACATGATCCTAGACCACAGGGCGTAGAAATTAATCGTCGGTTATAAAAAAAAATATCTCTGCTGTTTCATAAAAAAGTGCAATACCTACGCGATCAAAATAAGATCAGATTTTTTTTAATGATCCAAATATTTCAATGTTCCTCTAGCGTTGTAATTTTTTTATAATTTTTAAATTTTTTATTTAGAATTTATTTATGGCGGGAGAAAATCGGTTGTAGAAGACAGAGAGAGCATTTATTATTTAGGAAAAAACCTTTAGTCCATAGTAATCACTCAGTTCTTACTAATACAAACAATAGAAATGATAGAGAATTAATATTGTTTTTAAGAGCAAATTCAATTTCTTACCTCAAAATCGAAAGCCTTGATAAAATTAGCACATGTTCCCTTAATGAAGCTTGCCAGCGCTTCATCACTGACTGATCTCTTCGTGATGGCACTCGTCAGAGCCTGTCCATGACTCCGAGACCTGCACCGTGACGTACAGTCCACTTCAACTTTGTGCTTACTCATTTTAAAATGTCCGATACAGGCACCGTAAGTATCAAATAATATTATTATTCTGCTATTTGTTAAAGACTAGATTTCTCTCTTGTTAATAAGTAGTATATATTTCTTTTAAAGTATATTTTAGTTTCTTAATAAGTAGATATGTGCGTGAAAATCGCGAATATTATCAATGAGCAATAAACAGGTACAATGTAGAGCTCAGCTCAAGAGTAGCTCCCGGAGGAGCTACGGTTCCCCTCTTTAACAGCACATGATTGGGTAGGTGGCAATCTGCAAAAAAAATATGTTTAGTTAGTCCTTATAACAACCATTGTTTTTTCCAAATGATCACTAATTCACTGATGAATTTATTCGGGAAGTTGTAAACTTCTAACAGACAAGAGCTAAGCCTCAGAACTAATTTTAACAACAGACACGACTACCTGAGTAGTGCTGAATATGTGACTCACTGTTATTAGGGTTCCATAGCCAAATGGCAAAAACTGAACCCTTCTATGTGTTCTGTCTTCTATGTGTCTAGTTATTTGTACATTGCCTTGTGTAACCATAACCAATCAATGAATAGCAAAGCCTTTGCATTTACTTTTCAATAAGTTTAAGCAATATTCTCACTCAATTAGCTGAATATTTAATCAAAAATAACACCCTACCTAAAAGCTGAACCGTGACGTCTGTGACGAACTTTATAATAATTTATTTTAAGCATTGTTCTCATGTAAGTGAATTTGTGTCTTTTTTGAGAATAAATATCTTTAAACCTAAACCTAATATTTCATTCTGAATATGTGATCAAAAATAAGTATTATTTTAGCTATTTTAGCTGCAAAATTGATTACCTACTTTCCTCATTATGTGTCTAGTAATTAAGTACCTACTTATTATTTCACTGTTAAGTGAAATACTTAGTGCTTAGTTACTTAGGTATGTCACAACAATTTACAATGAAATGAAAATAATCAGAAGTGAACTTCCGATGGTAGCAAAGTAAAGCTAAACCTCCTAAAATTTAAAAACATTTTCGTATCGACTTCCCAAGGTCGAATGATAGGTGACACCGGCTATTCGGTGTCCGCCGTAGTAACAGTTTAATTATTTCGTAATGTTAGGTAGATGAACAAATATCGTTAAGAATACTTGGCCGACCGAGAATATGCTGAAAAATCTTCTTATTCTAAAGAAAAACTCACCTTTACATGAAAACAGCTGTTTGAAGTCTACTGAACGCGAAACAAATATTGCACACCATTTTTCACGTTAAATATAAAAATAAATCACACATAAACATATTTATGCAGGAGAGAATTATTTCAGCATATGATAGTATTCTTAAAAACGGTGCAGCTAAAATCGTGCTAACACAGATTTTTGCGGTTTAAAATCGCAATTATTCATAGATTTTTTTTTTTTTTTTTTTTTTTTTTTTTTTTTTTTCGTTTGGCTTCGCACGGTTTGTGCATTTAGCCAATGTCACGTTTGAGTTTGGTTCGAAGATAACAAAGGTAGGGAAACAAAAATATAAAATAATGATTATGTTAAATTAACGGAATTTAGGATAGGACGGATAGATAGGATCAGTATATTTATAAAGGTGATAATGAATACTTAATGAGTAAATTACAACTTAATATTATTTAAAGTAATGAATGAGACTATACATTTATATACAGGAAAGCTATTTGTACAAAGTAAAGAAAGTACTGAGGTAGGAAAAGGAATACGGAGGGACAAGAGGTTACTGAGTAAGGAAGAACGGTCATATAAGGGACAGGAGAAGAAGATGTGATTTAAGTCGCCTACATCTGTGCCACACAAGCAAAAAGGGTCGTCGATTATGTGAAGTTTGGCAAGATGTGCTGGAGTGCAAACATGCCCTAATCTCATTCTTATTAGAATGGAAGTCTCCATTTTTCCAAACTTTGACCTGCCAAACCACGGTTTTTCGGGAACATCGGGTTGAATATGTGAAAAATAACGTCCCTTCGATTGGCTGCTGACATCCCAAGCTACTTTCCAAGTGTCCCGAAGAAAAGTCTTTGGTAACGTCTCGAGGTCATGACTAAAATTTGTATAAGGAACTAAGTCTCCACATTGCACCGCATCACCAGCAAGTGTATCGGCAACTTCATTGCCATGGATTCCAGCATGGGCCGGAATCCACACAAATAGTAGTGTATTGCCCTCAGAGATGGTTCTGAACGCAAATTCTCTTATAAAATAAACGATAGGAAACTGCGATTTGTGTTCGAAAGGGGATTTATTAATGGCTAGAAGAGCACTTTGAGAATCAGTAAAAATTATAGTTTTTTTCAGTTTTAAAACTCGAATATATTCTAAAGCTTTTAAAATTCCGAAACATTCCCCCGTAAAAACAGAAGTTTCAGGAGGGAGTTTTATTTTTTGTACGATGTTGTATTGAGAATGATAGGTACCTATTCCTACACAACCCGTCGGAGAACGCTTGGAAGCATCCGTAAATATATGGTGATACCCTTCGTGTTCAGCCAGAAACTGATTAAAACATAAATGGCAATCAGAATCTGATTTACTTACACAGATATATTTTATATTAGGACTAAATTGTAAGCTGTCATAACTACAGCTAAATATGGGAAGTTTGTTGGAGCAGTGTATAGGAGAAGAAAGAGAAATAAATTTTTTATAGCTTACAACTAAACAGGGAGCACGTTTATGGGACCAATAATCTGAAGATTCAAGCTGTAACAGTAAAGAGTCCAGTTTAGGTATGAGAGGATGAGTTGAGAACTGAAGAATCCTGAACAAATATTTGTCAGAAAGGAATTGTCTTCTAAGATATAAAGGAGCTTCCCCACATTCAATTTGGAGTGCATTAATGGGACTAGACTTCATGGCACCCGAAATAATACGTAGTGCTTTAGACTGGATGCGATCCAATTTTTTAAAAGCCATAACACTACCAGGTTCTAAAACAAACAATCCATAATCCAGAGTGCTTCTGATGATTGCATTGTAAACAAGTTTCAAAGAAAAGGGATGTGCACCCCACCAAACACCAGAGAGGCATCTAAGCATGTTTAGGTGATTTTCACATTTATTAACAATATAATCACAATGAGGAACACTACTTAATTTACAGTCGAGGATTACACCTAGATATCTGAATGTATCTTTAACAGGAATAGGTATGTTCTTATAGAAGAGATTAAGTAAAGGAATATTTCTCTTCCGGGTGAATAAAACAGCCGCGCATTTAGATGTGGATAAATCCAAACCGTTTAGATGTAACCATGACTCCAAAGCAGATAAAGCAGAATTGATAGCATAGCTAGCTTGTTCAACAGCTTGACTTGATGAGTATAATAATAAATCGTCGGCATATTGCAGAACCTTAACATGATTAGTTAAGGACGAGTCTAGATCAAAAGTATAAATGTTATATAGAAGGGGACTGAGGACTGAACCCTGAGGGAGACCTCTCCATACAAGATGCGATACCTCATGATCTCCTATTAACATGTTAACAGAACGTTCAGTAAGGATATTAATAATGAAATTCGACAAAATCAAAGGAACTTTTAGGGCTTTTAATTTATTTTGCAATACTGATAGAACAACATTATCATATGCTGCATTAATGTCAAGGAAAACTGCAACAGTTGAATGGTTATTAGAGAAGGATAACCGAATATCGGAAGTTAAAATGCTTAAGCAGTCAGTTGTACTTCTACCTTTTCTAAACCCATATTGGGATTCAGCCAAAAGACCATTACTTTCAATATACCATTCTAGGCGATTTTTAATTAAGTGTTCCGCTAATTTCATTAAAATTGAAGACAAAACTATGGGTCGGTAAGAAGAGACATCAGATGGAGTTTTATTTGGTTTAAGGAATGGCAACACCATTTGACGTTTCCAGTCAACAGGGATATTTCCTGTAATCATTATACGATTAATGAGCTCTAAATAGTAACAGAGGACGTCGTCATTTATGTTAGCAAAAAATGAATACGGGATGCCATCAATGCCTGGTGCTGATTCCTTACTTTTATAAATAACACCCTTTAATTCAGTGAGAGTAAATGGAAGATCTAGTGACGTATGAACTCCTTGGGTAGTAGATACGAGAGACAGGTTAAGGTTAGTGACCTCAGGAACCCAAGGCGGAGCTAATTTATCTAAAAATTCACTGGCCAAAGAATCAGGAATAGGGGAAGGGTTGTTGTAAATGGACCTAAATCTACGAATATTACGCCAGACAATTGCAGGGTGAGTATTCGGTGAAATTGATGAACAAAACTTACGCCAAGACTCAAATTTTTTCTTCTTAAAAAGTTTATATGTTTCATTAATTAAGTTAGTAATGATTTCAAAATTAATATCAGACATATCAAGGTTATAATTGTATTCAGCCTCTTTACGTTTTTTAATCAATTCTGTGCACTCTGAGTCCCACCACGGAGGCGAGGGAATTGTACTAATATTGTTATTTTTTACAGGAAACACTTCATCTGCGGCTGCAACTAATATGCGTGCTAACGCTTCAGCACAACTATTTTCATTACCATCAGAAATAACAGGCAACAAGCAAAGCTTACTGTCAACAATGTTTCTAAATTTGTCCCAGTCATTATTATTTCTATTAGGTAGTTTATGTCTTAAGTTAGATCTCCTCATTGGAGCCTTTGGTTTGGAAAGAGGATAAGAAATAACTATTGGAAAATGGTCACTGCCAAAAGTAGAGGAAAGAGTATGCCAAGTTAATGAAGAGGCTAAGTTTGGAGAACATATAGAAAGGTCGATTGCGCTTTGGTTCTGATTGGGATCTGAACGACGTGTGGCAGCTCCTGAGTTCAAAATACATAAGTTATGTAAATCTATTATATCTAGCAATTCATCGCCATAACAATTGGAAGTTGAACAACCCCATGAATGGTGATGGCAATTAAAGTCCCCCAATATTAAGAATGGCTTTGGAAGAAAAGAAAAGAGATTATTCATCTCTTGAAGAACAGAAGAAGAAGGATGAGGAAGGTAAATAGAAACAAGACAAGTATTATGCACTTTAATAGCTACAATTGAAATTTCCTCACTATGAGGAGGTAAAGTAATGATAGAGAAAGGAATAGAATTTTTGATAAGTATAGCTACTCCACCATACCCATCAGATCTATCCTCTCTTATGGTTAAATAACCATTAATTTTGAAAATATGAAATGATTTGAGCCAAGTCTCTGCTAAAGCAAAGGCAAATGGCTCATATTTGTTTAAAAGATAAATAACATCACTCTTTTTGTTTACTAGACTGCGGCAGTTCCATTGGATTATTTTGGATGTGTTGTCCATTATGTAAGGATTGAGGTACATTAAAAGATGGGGCAACGTTGGACGGTGAAATGTTGAACTGAGAAAGAAGATTGTGTAATGCAGAAAGAAAATCGTTTATGGAAAAATTTGCATTATTTTTTTCATTGATAGGATTATTAGAAAAAGCACAACCATTGGATGGTTGGGGAATGTCAAAATCTTTAATAATGGCATTGTGGGCCTCTTGATTATAACCTTGTACAGATTTGGGAGGGGATCGTGGTTTGAGGAAGACAGTCTTTTTATAGCTATTTGAAGCAGGCATTCTATTAGGTGAAGAGATATACGGAGTATCTGCAAAGTTTTTGGAAGGAGAAGATAAAAGTGTATCAGCATACGATTTTGTTACTGGAGGATATACTTTTGCCGCTTCAGCATAAGATACAGAACTTTGTGCCATATATGTTTTAATCAATTTCTGCCTAGAAAATTCTGGGCAAGACTTATTAGTAGCAAAGTGAAAACCAGAGCAAAGGCAGCAAGATGCACTTTCTTGATCTCTTTCACAACTGTCCCCAGTGTGTCCCTGACCACATTTGTAACAACGAGGTTTGGACCTGCATTGAATTTTAGTATGACCAAAACGACAGCAATTGAAACACTGTACAGTAGGGAAAATATATAAATCTACAGGTAATGCATTGTAGCACATAAAAATTCTTTTTGGTAGAACCTGCCCATCAAAGGTCACAACTATGGATTGGGATGGTTTCCAAGTGTTTGTACCATCAACAATGGTTTTAAAATTGAGGCGTCTGACTTTTAAAACTGGACCACAACCAATTGGTACTGATATATTATCAATAACTTCTTCTGGAGACCATTCTGCTGGAACACCACGCACTAAACCCATTTTAGTAACATTGAAAGTAGGTATAAAAGCTTTATAATTATATGTTTGAAGGCTATTATGTGAAATAAAAGAATTTGCGTCCTGGAAATTGGAAAATGATAAAGATATTTTATTGCGCCCGATTTTTTTGACGCTACCGTTGACTATATTTTGAAAGGCATTGTGCTTTAGGAACTTGCCAAAAGTGATAGGGTGCAGTGTAGTTCCATCATCAGGAGAACTTATAACTTTTTGAACATGTATAACAAAAGGCGCGCTGTCAGTTTTGTCATACATTTTTCGCCCAATTTGCGTGGGATTAACTACGATCGGAGACGGAATATCTGGCATTATTTTGGGAACAGTTATTTCGGCTTTAGACTCCGTTTCAGTAACAAGAGATGACTCCGTACAACCACAACCCGAGGTCTCGGAACCATGGTTTTTTCGAGTACGACGGCGTTTATTACAGTGCTTGCACACATGCACACGACTTCTTTTTAAATACCGAGCCGAAGACGACCCGTCGGTATCCATGCCGGACTCATTCGACTGAATGGTAACAAAATTGCCTGCCGGGGGAACAAAGTCCCCCGGGTCAGGCGGGTCATTCATTATTTCGCGCTATACAATTTTAAAAAACTTACCCTATCGAAGAAAATACACTAAACTAAAATTAAATTACAAGTAAAGAAAAATAACACTAAAACTACGACTACTGATCCTATATTACAGGTATTTAACAGAAATTTAAATTGCACTCAAAAAGGACGCGTCCGCAAAGTACAAAGTTTCCCGCGCTTTTTTAAATTCATAGATTTCTTATTGACAATTTGACAATTCCAATTTTCCAAACTTCACATTTGACAAGTGTTCGACTATGGAATTAGTAATTATGAGACACAGTTATGTGACAAGTGAGCATGGAGTTAGTATTTACAAATGACCGTCAGCGCTGGAGGAGCGATGACGGTTTATACAGGTTTATACATTGTAATACCCTTAGAGCTCTGCTGCCGATCGAACGTCAGATTAAAAAAAAAACAAAAATTCATACGCTACGAACATAGAACGTCCTCCTTTTTGGAAGTCGGTTAAAGGGCTTGTACACCCTGCGATGCGCTTCTGCGTTGCCAATTCACATCGCAGCGCAATTTTGTGTACAAGCCCAAAAAGAGAAGCAACTTCTAGGTGAACATAACAGTAGGGTCGTAGCAAGAGTCACTATTTACTTTATGATTTTGCGGACTCAATATTCTGCACTTGTATGTACTTTTAAGTATTACATGCTACCTAGCGCTTTTTTTGGTATCTTTCTCAGAGAAGGCCGTGAATGAGCGAGAAATGGTTTTCAGATATTCTTAATCTGTATTTGTCAGTGTCAGTCTATCAGTACTGTCAATGTCATTAAAGTCACTACAAAAAAACTCAAAGATTGACAGCACGAGCACAGCGCAATCCAGAACTCGGACAGTCGGAACGTAATTTTCATTTTCAGTGATTGTTACGTAAAAATTAAGATGTTTCAGGTGATTAGCCGTGCAGCGAGTTTGTCTAGAACTTCGCTGTCTAGGTAAGTGTATTAACAGGGCAATTCCTGTATAGTTTTAATTCTATATATCACATGCATAGAACTTAGCAGGTAATGCCAAATTCAATGACAGCAAGATTTTGTTTTTAGATCCTTGCCTGCATTCTCAACAACATGTTGCCTTAATGAGCGCGATCAACTTGGTCGCCATGAGGCGCCTATGATTGAGAATGATGTTGCTATAGCATCTCCCGACGAACAACAACAAAGAACTGTTTTGGACTCAACCATATGTGTTCCTGTCAAGGTAAGATTGGTTTCGGTCTGAGGAAGTCTTCTTCTGCGGGTACACAACTGCTTTTAATACTGCCTGCCGAAGGTTAGACGTTGGAATGACATATTACAAGAGCAAACATTAACACATCTTTTTGAAGCCAGATAGATAGTTTTGGTTTTGCTTCGATGTCACATATTTGTACTGTCAGTTGTATGTGCCTTCCACAAATGATCACTTAATATATTGGCCGTCTTCTTGACAACAGATATTAATGGATGAATCATGAAATCAGATATTATTACTAAACTGTTAATAGTTAATATATTTATGCTTGTGACAGTACTTTAATTCTGCCCCTAAAATGACCCACTGACCCTTAATTTTTTTTTATTATTAGAAAAGAGTAGGTTTTCTATATTGGAAACTCTGATACTGAGTCATGGGCAGTATTACAGATACATTCAGAATAGACTGTATTTAATTAATAATATTTGCATAATGTTTTCCAGGTGGACCTCACCCCTGTGAGTGGTGTTCCAGAGGCACATATTTGGAGTCGTCGTGTGCGCATCTACCAGCCTGCCAAGAATGCCATGCAGAGTGGCACCAACAACACCCAACATTGGGAGATGGAGTTTGACAACCGCCAACGCTGGGAGAACCCCTTGATGGGCTGGACATCCACTGGAGACCCGCTGTCCAACATGAAAGTGGCATTCAAAACTCCCGATGAGGCTATTGAACATTGTGAGAAGAACGGATGGTGCTGGTTTCTAGATGTGCCCAAAACTGAGAAACCGATAAGGCCTAAGAGCTATGGACTTAATTTCTCATGGAACCGTCGCACCAGGGTGTCTACGAAGTAAAAATGTTAGTACAATTTGATAAGTCATGTTTATTTAATATACTTTTGATTTTAATGCAGAAATAGAATACATAAATGTATGTTCACTCCTGAACCTAAATAAATAGCTGTTGTTTATATTATTTTTTTTATACCCTTATTCTGATTAGAAGTGGGTGCCGACTAAAAATTTGTCGGCGGCGGCGCGCCTGGACTGGAGGAACTGGTCGGCGCGGCGATGCCAAGCTCCGGAGCGGGTCTTTTTAGAAAAATAAAAGATTTTTTTTAAAGCTATCAAAGGCACAAATTAAAACCAGGAAAATGCATTTTTTTTTTACAATAATATGCATAATTGTCATGGATGAAAATGATTTTGTTGACGCGTGTAGGGCTCAAGCGCCATCTTTTAGCGTTCATAACTAAAGGCTCCCGCAGATAGGCGCGATGCGACGGCGCAACGCGACACCGGTAGTACAATTTCCGTGAAGTTTTCATAGAAATTGTTTTCACTTAGCACAGCTATTGTAGCAGTGTCATCGGTAGTAATAGTTGCTGTTGAATTTAAAATTGTTTATTTTATTAAGGTTTTTGTCCTGACTGTACCTACTTTTACATATATTTTTTTTTCCATAATCAGCATAGTTTCTTTCAGTACTTACTGCCTTTGAATGTGGAATAATAAATTGGGGTTACTGATTGTGGATTATAAAAGTTCCTACCTTCTTGTAGGTAAATTATTTCCCTCATTCAGTTGTTGATTCTGTGACTTAAGTATTTCAATTTGTTCAGGGTACTGCTTAAACCTAGGCGACACCTAAATACAAGCGCATTGTTGGATTTTCAACGCTCGGCTAAGCGCTGAAAGTTAAAAATCCAACGGCGCGTGCTTCTATTTAGTCATTCATTTAGGTGTCGCCTACTATTAGTGGAAACGGGCTTTAATCTGAAGAATCTGATCTGAAGAGTCATGAGGAGTCTGTTGCTAAACCTTCTAAAATATTTGAAAACATTTCAAAGCATTTTGCTTTTTTTAGTAAAACTCTCCGTTATACCTACACCTACATGGGAAAATTAGTATCAGTATCAATCACAAGACGTAGGTACTTACCTAAATAGGAAAGGTATGTAATAAAAATGCAACATTTTCTATATTTTCATTTAATCATAGTTTTCAACATGGTTAATTTATATTTTGTACCTCGGAAGAAAATCATATTTCGCAGGTCTCATTTAAAGTTTTTATTTACATATCATACAATTTAAAAATATGTTACACAAATCGAACCATGCCCAACACATGCTTTAAACATTGCAATTTCACTAACTACAATAGTTTTACATGTACATCGTACATAATTATAAATTATAGTTAAAAGTAACCACTAACAACCTCTCAAGATTATAACTATAGATAAAATTATGAAAAATTATTGCATCTTCTTTCATTATGTACATAGTAATGAACAATATTGAGAAATATTATCTATTCTATTAGAACAATTTTATCATGCTTTCCCCTTTTAGATTTCAAAATATTTAATAGTGAGTGTGGGTTGTTGAGATATCAAAGGGTTCAAAGCAAATGGTGTACCTAAAACTTGTCATAAAGCGAGGTGGTACAAATACTAGTATGTTACAAGGTGTCAGCATCTAAAACTCTAGCATAATCTGATACAGGCTTCGAAAATTCTAAGTAAAAATGAATTCAAAAGTTGGTCAAGAATATAAGTAGTAAATTGAGATAATTTTTTCTAACGAAATGAAGTTTTGGTCCTTGCTAAATTGGAAAATATTGGGGGTTTTAAAATTTACCTGCTCAAGTATACTCCTAGAGAAATTTTAAAATTTTCTTTTAGAAAAAAAGCTAATTCTATAGTTAATATGAACTATTTAAACCAACGCATCAACTTTTTATTGAATGCTTTACAATCTTAAGTAAAGTCTAAGTAAATTCTCGTCATACGTGTAATATCGGTTCCAAAAGTGATTTATGGCGCTTAATGATTCACCAACAAATAAAATATTATCACTTTTCGGGCCGATTGTACATAAATGCAGCTAAAATATAATTAAAAAGCACTTGGTGCGCCTATATTAGCAACTCGTTATCACTATTAGCAGCTAATGTTATAACTATAAAACAATCAACAAAAGGAACATGTGGACGGGACTAAATATTAAGAAATTATACACTTTCGCTTAAAGAGAATACAATTAAGTAATTCATGTAAGTATAAAATTATATAATATTTGAAATAATGGGTAGGTAATCATAATTTACAGTAGGCACATATAAGTTCACAATTCAATCAGATGAAAATGTTGTAGGGAAATAGCAGATAAACAGAAAAAATAGTAAACAAAATGATACTGTCTTTTACAATAATTATGTAATAATGTAACGTCAAAACTAACTACATTAATTCAACGTCTATTGAGATTTGTGCGAATATTTGCCCATTTTGTACATGTCTGAATGCTTGCTAGTCTTGTTTGTACGAAAAAGGAATCTCTTGTTACTATAATGTAATTTTTATAAGTATTTAAGTAGTAATGGTGTAATGCAGTAATGATTTTAAACCAGGAATAGCATTTTCTACTAAAATAATGGCGGGCTATGTCAGATCTTTGTGCTTATGCCCGCAAATTTTACATTTTTCTTACGTTTTTTTTGCAATGGCAGCTCTATAACAGTTTGTAGGTATGTTGATTAAAATATGATTCGCAACCGTGACAAATATTATTAATCATCAATAAAAGTCTCTCACATTCATATCGCCCCCTATTGAATGAGTTTTTCATGAAATCATGTCATTGTAGGCCAATTCTTAGGGCCGAAACTGCGTTAAGCGGACGCCCGCGCGGTTCTATACAAAACTGCTGCTGCGGGTGACCCGCGCGGAGCACTTTTGTATAGAACCGCGCGGGCGTCCGCTTAACGCAGTTTCGGCCCTTAGAGTTGAATATATTTTTGTAGTGATAATTAAGTATAGAATTATAAATCAATACAAACACGTAATAATACTAATGTATTTCTTGCGGTCGCGAGTCATATTTTGATGAACAAACAGCCTGACCTGTGATTGCAAGCTATAAATTTCGCGGACTACGTTCTTAGTACATCCGCCATAAGCTTTTGCTTTATTTATATACCAACTTAATAAAAAAAGGTAATATACATTGCTACTACAAGTCGATGCAAATCAGGAGTGCGATTCATGAGACTTATGTACATTGACATATGGCTCAAACTACAATGCTCTCGTGAAACGCAACAACTATAGGTACATTTTCAGGACTCCACTACTCCTGAAATATGGATAAAATCACGGTCTGTCAGTTCTAAATGGCTTACGTTAATATTTACTTCAAACTCGTAGAATAAATTTAAAAAATTGTGATGTAAAATTATGATTATTTTGTGTTTTATGTCTGAATATTTTTTTTTACCATATAAATCTGCTCCACATATCTAGCCTACCTATTATGTCAAAAAGATTAAAGCTCTATCGAGATCATATTGACTAGTAGGTAGTTAAGAATACAAATCATTTTTGTCATAGAAAAAAAACTACATAATAAAAAATCTACGTCTAGCTGCTTCATGAATCAAATCAGTATAAACGAAATTGCTAAGAAACTTGATCATTTAAAATCTCAAAGTTTGTCACAATCACAATGTCTAATCTAGCTGAGGAGACTGGTAGTCAAATCTACCTACTGTAGAATTCTGTAGTATACAGAGAGTAGTATAAAGAATTGTGTAGTATAAAGGCCGAGAGAAGATAAGGGTCGAGTCTATAAAGTTAGGGACTACTCACATTTATTCAGCTCTATTCAGCGTTTGCCTATAGAAAACTACGATTTTGTATGAGACGCGTACGCGTCCTTTCAGCTGCGGATAGCTGAAAGGACGCGTTCGCGTTTCGCGCGTTATCTATGGACAAACGCTGAATAGAGCTGAACAAATGTGAGTAGTCCCTTATGTAGGTACCTACTTTAGTAAGTATTCTTAATCACTTTCCATGTGGTGGTGAAAGTTTTGAATCAAATTAACAAATAGCTCACGTAGTTGGTAATATCCACCCTGTATAACTACATTATTGATGGTTATTGTTTATTAAAAGTATTTGACGTTGCCACGCCTTTTCCACAACCTGAGTATAAGTAATTCTGCCTGGTTATTAGTTATAGCACTTATTTAAAATTACAGGTTTTAAGAGAGAAATATATCGATTGATTTCATATAAATGAGGAAATAGGGGTTATAACTACATTAAAGATATCAAGCACACTTTTCCCTAAATAATATGGCAACATACTTAAACTAAATACATAACAACATGCCCTCCATTTTAATGCTCCTATAATTAGAACCAAAATTTTGCAAATACTTAATGTCTAATAATCTTCAACAATAATAATGGCATTTCATCTGGAAACATGCCTGAACTAGGTGAGGCGATTAATCGATAACGATCAAGTAATATAGGTAGGCCGCACACCAAACAAGCATAATATATGGCATGTAATACCTGTATCTATTACATAGAATTAGAATCGACAAAAAGTTCAAAACGATTCATGAAAATATTTACGGTTCAACCTTTTTAAATGGATATAAGCGAGGCTTTCGATCATGTCGATCATGTTACACTATATAAAAATGTATAGCTATGGTGCTAGGGACAAAGTTATTAATAAAAAAATCAAAATATAATGAGAATGTGAACCAGACGTAATATTAACTTATTTATAACTATGATTACTTCAGGGTTCCCCAGGGTAATATTTTAGGCCCGTTGCTATTCCAACAGTTTTTTTTACTGAATCGTACCATGATAATATAGGTATTATGTGTATTTGCGTTACGAAAAGAATGGGATATATAATTGAGAGTGAAAACATTCGTTTAATCAGAATTTTTGCACAAATAAATAAAATGAGTACTACATCTATGATTATCTGGTGTGCACCTTGTTTTAATGAGTTTCTTATTAATTCTATCGACATGGTGACATCAGTCATTCTCATATAATTACAATACTACCTATTTACAACAACAAATTGATTTACATCCAACTTGACACTGGCATCGCGTATCTACTTAAATAAACATAAAAACCATAAAAAAACTTGCTGTCTTACCGAATTTTGGATCGTAGAAGAAGCATAGAAGATCTTTCTATTCATTTCTGCTAAAATTAATCGCGAACAATTTATTGCTTTTAGGTACGTAGTTATAGAAAAATCTAAATCTATAAACTATGTATTAGTCAAAAGAAGAAAGTTTCAGGATGATAGAATGTATTAAGTAGGTACTTATAAATATCTTAAATATTGTATGAACTTCAGGTGTAAAAATCTTTACAGGAATGGATCCCATAACAGTTTTTTTGAATTCTCGTAATGCGATAGAAACTAGGCACATTTAGGTGGCAATATCATTTTACCTACTAACATCCAAATTTTCTACGATCCATAAAAACGAATTCAGCAAGATTAATCTATTAAAGCGTCTACAAACGAATGTTACCTAACAGCGTGTAATGCAATTTGCGTGGCGCGTTTCAGCGCAGTTCAGTATCGTAAAGCTTATTGAATTCGACGAGATACTAATGAAAACGTTATTGTAACGACTCTGGAAGTTTCCGGTTATTACTGTATTTAACTATCTATTATTATTAAGTGTTGAGATAAATGGGCGCATTTCAAATTCTACCAGCAAATAACAAAATTATTTCTCTCGTGTTCTAACGTTTACTGGTAGATGGAAAGAAACGGGGTCATCTATCTCAACGTATCCACCATAATGACAACCGCGACGGGACTAGTTAAATTTAAAAATCACAATTATTCGCCGGAACACTGCCGGTTGGAAAGTCAATGGGGATCGTTCGGTTCGGGAACGTCCGGGTGCGGAGCTCGGAGCTCGAGCTCGGGAGTCGGAGATCAGCTGGGGCGCTCGTCGGACTCGCGATGCACGAGCACTCGCACCAGCGTGGGCGGCGGCGGCGGCGGCGCGGGCGCGGCGTCGGGCGACGCTTCCGTCACCAGGATGCTCACCTCGCTGTTGGCGTGCGGCGACGGCGTGCGCGCGCGCGCCGGCGGCGTCACGCGCCGCATAGAGCTGCGGCGCGAGCTGCTCAGCCGAAGGGAACCTGCGACACGTCACACACAACACCATAACACACCACTTCCGAAATATATTTGTATTCCTAGCATTTCATTTAAGTGTCGTCGTTGAGGTGCATCAACTGAGGTGTTAAAGCCATCTATGTTATCTCTCTATCCTCTTGAAGTTCCGTCACTATTATTGTTGGATTCTATCATTCTGTGATTCAAAAATTTATTACCGCTGACCTTAACCCTGTCAGTCTGAAGAACGTGACGGGCTAAACGGTAGCTCCAGTAGAAGTAGCTTGGTAATAGTCATATTAGTGAAGGTAGCAGCTACTCCAGCTAGTGTTGATTTTGTGTCTTCTATTGTGTTAATCTGTGCGATCGAAGTGTTAATACCATTGCCATATATAGACGTCCTCGAATAGATTTGACTGAATCAATAAAATATAGAATTGTACTTACGGACTCCTGAGTTGCGTTAAAAGTGAAGGGAAGACTGTAGAGGGGAACGAACTACTCAGACTTACACATTACATTGCCATGCGGACATTCACTGACATTGATATAGCTACAGAAGCGAGATTCTCTGGGGTACTACCACTAAAGCATGCATAAGCTGTCAATATCCTGGTTACTTTGAAACTTTGTTCTTAGGTATGCTTGTTAGACACGCCATCTAAAAACTGAGAAATATAGGTGAAATATAAACTCATTTGAAATACATTTCAGTAGATGATAAGGAATTTAATGCCAATCAATGTTTTAAACAATGTTAAAATTTTGAATCAAATGAATTTAGTTACCTAAGAAGTTTAGGACCGAGTGGTTGGTTCTGGCTACTCTTGGCAAGACAAATGTTTCCAATTAGACAGGCACAAGACAATTAAACGTAAGCAAACACTCAAGAATGGCTAAATATTGACGTTAGTATTACTTTCCGAGTCCATTTACTACGGGATAAAAGAAAAATAAATAAGACTGGTGACTAACCACTCAGTGCTAGCCAAGTCTTAGCTAAGCAGCGCGTTGCGTGAAAAAACTAATTGTTTTATCCATATCTTGTATCTAGTCGTTGTAACTGCTGTACCTCATCTAAGTACCACAAAGACTAGTAAATATTGACTATTCACTAAGGTTGAAACTATATCTGTCACATTGATCTTGAAGCAAAAATTATACCTTGACGTTTTAGGACGTTCAAGTGGCATTCTACTTTAGGGTCGGTAGTAAAGCAATAACGAAGTGGACTATACTTTCAAACATATTTTTTAACGCAATGCAACGCCTTGCCCAGCCAGACCGAAGGGTAATCAAAATGCATCTATCTCTAAACCTACTGAGGAAGAGACACGGAAAGCAAAACATTACATATGAACCTGCTCGTTTCGGGCCGGTCTCCTCGTCCATGGCGTCCTGATGCCGCAGGAAGATCGGCAAACCGTATGCCGAGCGCCTTCGGGGCGGTGCCGACTCGGACCCACTCGGCTGTTCCACGATAAATGTAACTAGCTTTAAAAATGGAGAGGATAGGAGCCGGAACACCGATTTTGGAAGCACCGTTTATTGCCGGTATGGTATGGGGTTTACCTAAAGCGCTATGAACGTGATAAAAAGAAGCTCCTCCTGTATTTTTAGCAAGAAATCAAGCTTTAGGTACTACCTTGCTGCAAATATGTAAAATAGAATGCCTAAAGAGAAGGAACAAAGTCAACTTGACTACTGAAATTACCAACTACACTGGCGGTATCTTTTTTCCATAATATTACCTAATCGTAACAGTCTAACTAATCTATCATCAATACTCTTCTAAGACGATGTTTAAGTGTAAACTAAAAGTGGACGGTCTGCCCTCCGAATGTGCCCCTGAATCAAGCCTGGGGCACCGGGCCAGGTGAAAAAAAGTCATTGAATTGACTCATTGCGTTCTCCCTGCGGGTCGATGTTTTTTTTTCCAACTGCCCCCGTACTGGGGACTCTGAGGCAGATGGGACTGAGTTAACCTTTCGGGAGTACTCTAGGTGGTCGGTGGGTACCCACCTGTTCTCCAGGCGCGGCCCCCGGCAGTAGCAACAGTGGTAGGTTCAGCCACGCTCCTCCCAGCTCGCTGATATCGGATGCGTCAGACGCACGCGACGACTTGCGACTGGACGCGTGCGAGCCGCGCCGCACGTGCAGCAGCGCGCTCAGCCGGCCCCCCCAGCCCCCGCCGGGGGACCACTTCGTGCTTTCTTCTTCTTGTGAGGGGCTGCGGTTCTTACGCCTGGAATTATGGTGAGTGAATTTTATTGCTATACTTCTACTTTTCATGTCATTTGACTACTTCTTAAATTTTGTCCGACCAGTACATAGCTAAGCTACCTAGACAGGTCTGAAACTGCTATGTAGACTCTCAGAGTCTGCAATTTTAAATTATCTTGACTGAGAGCTGCACGGGTTTTGTCGACGGAAGAATAGACAAAATGACAGATAAACAATCACAATCTGACACTTTGTCTATTCTCCCGTCGACAAACCCCGTTTCTATGGTGGTCATGTTACGCGTGCTGAAGATTAGATAAACAAGAGCACTCTACTAAAAGATTCTGTGTACGTCACTGAAAGCAGTTGTGTGGTGATGTAAATAAGTTTAGAATCTTTAGAATCCAAGTCAAAATATGTAACTATGTAGTCATCAATTCAACTCAATTAATTTAATTTGGTTAAAAATATCCTTATAAACACAACAATTACATTACAATATTTAAAAAAAAAATTCAACAATAATTGAAATTTTAATTTAACGTGTAATGTTGAACTAAGAATCAGAAATTGACTTATATATAACCCAATGGCGGTGATTCATTCAATTCATTCAAAGAGTTAGTGTTCGTAATTTTTATCTCTACTTACTTGACATAATCTCTCCACGCCCGCTGCACTGTCCGGGCCGCCTTATCCTCCCTCTTCCATATCCTAGTCGAGGACACTATCTCCAGCTCTTTCCTCGTAGGGAACTGCTTCTTGAACTTGATATCCATCTGCTCTTGAAGCTGTCTGAACGTGTCCGTCTCTTCCACATGCCCCAGCACATGCTTGACTAGGGCATGGAGTATATCTAAACAATGAATCTTGTTGCCTTTCGCAATTGGTAGATTAAAACTGACTAAAGCCACTGTATTTGGTTTGGAAATGCCTAGCGGAGGGTCTAAAGAAGCTATGAAGTCTGATAGTTGAGCGAAACTTATGAATTGAGTTGCGTGGGGGTCGTATCTGGAAAGAAGAATATTTTCTGTATTCGTTTCTTTACTAGGTAGTCGATAATTTAGACCAGCACCCTAATTGCTTATCACACGATTCATCACAATTTGTTTCATTTTGACAGTTCAACAACATTTATTACGTTATTTATGTTGTTGAGCAGATACATTTTTAGAACATCTGAAGCTATGGTTTAGCAATATCATTCAAAATGATTCAGATTGTGATTGATTGATCGTGAATAGCGTAATTACGGAGAAGGTTATTATGAAAAAAAAAAATTGGATGAACGTCGATTATGTAGTTGAGAGATAATTGATAAATTAATTTATTTCTGTAAGAAGGTTTATACAAACACTTATGCACGTCTATAATATTATAAAAAGTAGATTAAGCCTGTGTTTTCTATCCGACTACTCTGAAAAGAAACACTGAAACAAACTCAGAGATTCATAGTCTCTTTTAAAGTCCAGACAATACAATCTTGGTCAGATCATTTCAGGACCATGAAGATTAGTCTTAAATATTCTTTCAGTGTCAGTGGAACTTACATAAATAAATCTGTAATTCTTCAGCTACTGCCTATCAGTAGAATAGCTATCGACTTCGTACGCGGTACGTGCTCGGTAGGTACATTTAGAGGTTAAATTAACGAGCAAGAAACACAATTGCAAAATACCTACCGTTACCAAAACAATGAAGTTAATGCCAAGCAATAATTGTTTGAGTAACTTTTAATGTGTTCAGTTGAAGCCGGGGATCGAGATGGATGGCAAGATTTACGAGCTTCCCTTTACGACGTCATTTGTGTTTAAACTGTCCGTTCTGAACTGTCGTAATTGTAAATACCTCTAATAATTCGTAAGTGGTGGCTATTGGTTGTAGACTGGTTCAATATTGAAGGTGCTGGGCCACGTTTTAATTTAACTGTTTTTTCGTGGTTAAGTTAGGACGGTTTTTTTTTTGTAGATGCTTATAATTTGCTTGCTTTATGCTTATAACAATTATGTACATACAAAAATATTCTTTTTGAATTAATAACATTAAAATAAATAAATCATTTAGATAACTAAGAACAACGTACGAACAATGTTCGCGCGAACTTGCGATGGTCGCGTAGTCGCTTTCTATTAGGACGCGGGGTAAGGATAAATCACTATGCAGAAATACTCACTTGGACCACCGTATATAGAACATCTCGAGATCGTCTTCAACGATGCCAATCTCTTCCTCCTGATGCGCCTGATTGAAGTTCTCGAGAATGATGGCTATGTACATGTTGATAACGATCATGTAGCTGATGATGATGAACGACGTGAAGTACGTGATGGCCAGCAGAGGGCTCCCGCAGTTTCCGTTCTGACCAGGATGCTCGCCTAACTCACACTCAGGAGGCTGGATCATGAGGGATTCGAGCACGTCGTTCCAACCGGCTGATGTCATTAAACTGGAAAGTTGAGGGGAAGAACAATTTATATTCGAATCAAATTTTTTGTGGTAACAAACATTGTGCTTTATTACCACTAAGAATCATCTTTGAAAATTTACATCGGTGGTTACGGATCATGTTATCCAGCAAGTATACTTCGTAGTTTCTTACTTACAAAAATACCAACTTTTGCTAAAAAAAAAAAAAAAAAATTTTGACACTAAAAATCACACTAACAAATAACATGTACTTTGACCAACCAGCTCATCCAAAAAGACATCACAGAAGTACCAGGAGAAACTTACCGAAAAAGCAATTGCATGCTTCTCCCGAAGGTCTGAAAGTTGACGATGTCGTTGAGCGCGCCCTGCTCCTTGACGTGCCCGAACACGGACATGCCGATGATGGCGTAGATGAACGTGATGAGGGCCAGCAACGCGCCGATGTTGAACAGCGCGGGCAGCGACACCACTAGCGCGAACAGCAGTTTTCTTATGCCCTTAGCGGCCTGGAAGAGGGAAAAGACAGGTTTTTGGCAAAATCTGAAGTATTTTTGGGAAAATTGGCTTTTTTAATTTTCGGCTTAAAACCGTGAGGCCCCTATTTTTCTAATACGGCAGCGTGAGCGGCAAAGTATCGAGATGGCAAACAAGAAAATCAACAGGAGCACGTCAAAATCGATACATTTTTAAACTCCTGGTCAACTTTTCAGGATTATTAGCAAAAAACTGGACTAAATGTGGAACTAACTTAATTTTCAAGGGAACACGATGTCGATGAAACTGAACAAAACAGCTAGAAACTACTCACTTTAATCAGTCTTAAAATTCTCCCTATCCGGAACACCCGTACGACTCTTAGCAAAGTGGGCGATATGGGCAGGTCAATCATGATGTCCTCCATCAAGATGCCCAGGATCGAAGCCAGCACCAGCAGGAAGTCGAACACATTCCACGGCACCGTGAAGTAGTGGTACCGAAGACCTACTATTTTTACTATCGCTTCTGTAAGATTTAGAAAAGTTAGGAGCATAGAAGATAATTATAGTGGGCATACTATAAGCGGTAACCGTGCCAAACCCTCAAGTTGAAATTAAGAAACCTCATGATTTTTGAAGGTTGAAAAACGTGGTTCGGTACAAATGATGAGGTGTGTTATAAAAGGCAAGTCATTCAATGAAGATCATTAGACTCAAGACTTAACGTAATATCAGAAAAGGTTTGGCGCTGTTCTTACTTAATACAAGATAAATTGAAACGATTATCATACCTAAACCAAATACAGTCGTGAAAAACGCATTACTAACTTCTAATATAAAAAAAACAGAATGCGGTTGATCATAATGTTCTATGCCCATAGTGAGCATATTTAGAAATATTAAAACGAAAATGGCGATCTCGAATCTTCGCGAATTCGAGAGATCGTAGAACATC
Source organism: Eupsilia transversa (assembly GCA_914767815.1). Lineage (NCBI taxonomy): Eukaryota > Metazoa > Arthropoda > Insecta > Lepidoptera > Noctuidae > Eupsilia > Eupsilia transversa. The sequence goes on from OU611889.1 coordinate 4,517,718, forward strand.
GCTAAGAATTGATTCCTCGGCCGTTTTATTACTTTCTGGGGCTTTTTTCTACCGAGTTTCTTCATTGCTGTATAGTAATGCTTTTGACTCTCGGTAAGGAACATTTCTAAGACTCCACCTTCGTACTGAAAGGAAAATTCGTAGCATTAACACTGAAAAACAATGTTTATTTCAATAAGGTTGTAATAATTAATAACAAACAAGGTACCTTCTTCTTGAGCATATTAAAATTATCTATAATTACTCCTATAAACAGATTGAGGGTGAAGAATGAACCGCACACGATGAAGATGACAAAATAAATATATGCGTATATGTTGGCTTCTCTCGCCGGTTGTAAGTCTACTCCTCGCGCGTCCACAGCATCGGCCATCACTTCCATCCAACCCTCAAATGTGGCCACTTGAAATAACGCTAAGTAGGCTATACCCACGTGGTCGAACGATATTTTCGAATTTATCCAAGTGAAATTGTTATAATAACATTCCCATTTATCGTTCACTATCTAAAATCGAAAGGAAAACATTAAAAACTCCATAGGAATATTCAAATGTCAATATCAATATGTAGTTATACTTGCCTCTAATGGTAATAATTCTCCTTCGTCATCGACGCACTTATAAAACTTCCCACCAAAAAACTGCACTCCCATGATAGAAAATATTAACCAAAACACTAGACACACTAACAACACGTTGAAGATACTAGGTATCGCATACATTAGAGCGTTCACTACGATACGCATCCCCTGCCACCGCGATATCGCTCGCAACGGCCTCAATGCACGTAAAGTTCTTAACGATCTTAACACTTTTAGGTTTTCATTTTCTTCTATCAATAAACTGAATACTGAAACCTGAAAGCGGAATTGAAGCGTTAGAAAGAGAAGTTTAAAAGCGTCAATAAAAATTTTGAAAGAATTTATACTTACAAAAACGATAGTAAAGTCTAATAGCGTCCAGAAACTAGTGAAGTATCTGAAGAACCCCAACGCTATCCACTTGAGAAACATCTCGATGATGAAGATCATGCAGAACCCCAAGTTGGTCCAGTACAGTATTTTCTTCAACGGCTTGTTCTTCTCGAGGTGGATGTCTTCGAAGCAGAGCGTGATGCTGGACGCGAAGATCAGCACCAATACGAACCACTCAAAGGCTGGAGTGTCTACGTACCGCAGGATGTAGGTTCGGAGGAACATCCAACGTTGACCCACGTTGGTCTGAATACATGCATCCCAACAAGAACTCCTAAAAGGACAGCGTATTTGCATTCATTCGGATCACAAGCAACTATTACAACCCTGTACCTACCTACATACTTCTGGATATCCTAAATACGTACGGAGAGTCGTGATTCTAACTTCCATCCCTGGAACCTTTTATTTGTTACCTTGGTTCCGTAGTTTTGTAGGGATATTAGTACGATTGATGTTGTGAAGCAATGGTCATAGCAATAAAGTTCGATGAATTACATTACATTACTGGATGCATTAGGTTGTTTAGAAGTGCAAAAGGTTAAGAGACAAACACAACTCGATAAGGGCATGAAGATTAATGTCAAAGGAAGAAGAGTTAATCGTAAAAATCGGTTTTCAAAAGACTTGGATAACTACCAAACTCCTACTATAGAAATGGAAGCGAATATGGCATTGAGCATCGAGACATTCTTGAATGAATACATACGCATCGTAACATTGGCGAGGGAAACAGTTCTCGGGTACTTTCGGCTCTTTCTGTTTCCCAAATCCGGGGAAGTTTCCCATCGCATCAACGTATTGACCCTGTGAGTTTTTTCTCCCACCTACGGTTAATTCATCTACATATGAGACTAAAGTTTGCCACGGACGCTTCATGTCTTCGTCATTTCCTTTGACTGGTTCCTTACTTAAGTTGTTTGACGGAAGTTGTTCCCTGGGCTGGTGTTGCCTCTTCGGCTTTTCGGGCGTTGTTCTACTTGACAATTGTGCCATTTCATAGTGTTCGTTTTCATCTGAAATATTTATTAGTTGCGAGTTTCTTATTTTGTCCTGAGACTAATAAAAGTTTTAACGGTCATAAAAAGAGTAACTTATCATGATATTTTAATACTATATCAATTCAAAAAACACTACATCACTTCCCTAAAAATATTTTTAGGCAATTTCTTACCTCTCGAATCCGAAGGCTGTGTATGATAACCAGAAGACATCTGGTTCAACAACTTCTGCGCAGCAACTTGCTCAGTCAGCGATGTGTCTTCAAGATTTTCTTTCGAGTCTTCCCTAATACTAGTTATCTTATGTTCGGCCGCCAAGTCACGCACATCTTTTAAAGTTTCTTGACTGCCGTGGTTAAAGTTGTTGGTAGCTTGGTAAAGCTGTGGGTAGGCGAAGTCGGAACCTACTGATATCGGCCTGAAATATTTTTGTAAAATTGTCAACGTGTTTCAGATATCGTCGCTAGTTCCTACTTAGGAAACTAACTTTTAAGAAAAGCGAGTAAACCAATTCTCATTTCTCTTTTCTTTTGAGAATGCTTATTCTGTTCTTGAACTTTGCAATAAATAATTGTCATTATTTTGTATATGTCTTTTGAATCTTATTAAAGGGACGACGTTATTGATAGAACATTTTAATACATACCTATTTAATGCTTCTTGATAACTATGACTATAAATATTGTCGTGTGGGAACAGGATGGTCTCCTGTATAGACGCAGAGTACCTCTGCTCGCTCGGTATCGACGGTATCGACGGTATCGACGCCTTCTTCTCCTTTATGGCGCGTTGTTGTGTCATAAATTCGTTAACTAGCTCTTCTAACTTAGATTTTTTGTCAGTCTCTTTACTTCTCGATATAAGGAAACCTTTTTTTCTTACTATAGAACGTATTCTATCGAAACTTTTAGCTAATTTTGAATCTTCACCAACTTCCTGAAAATTGTTAATGGGATCATTACTGTTCTTCGTTAAGCTGTTATAGCTTTGAATAAGGCTCACTTTCCTTTACTCTTGGAAGGGTACTCTCACTAATATCAGCGGTGTAGGCGGCGTTTATCGTTCACATGCGTCGCACAGACGCCGCGCTAATGAAGAATGGATAATGGCGCCGACGAACGCCTACACTGCACGCGCGGTAAACGGTAGTGTGATATCATCTTTAGGCATTGCAAAAGGGGATTGAAAATAATTGATGTCTGGCGAGTAGCGACAATATGCTTTTGAATTTAATATGTTAGACTATTTTACAAATGCAATTACTTTTTTCGTATTATTGAGAAATACAGTGAAATAAGTGGTAAATTAGATGCCCTTATTTATAGCTATGAACCATCGAACAACATACCATTTCAAATTTAGCTGCAGAAATATATTGAATATAGACTTCAGACAATCAGGTAGTTTAGAAATAGGTACTAACCTCCTTCTTATTCTTAAGTTCCTCACTATTGAAGCTGTTGAGCAGCAAGGCAAGGAAGAGGTTGAGCACCATAAAGTTGCCCATGACAAGCGCGGGCAAGAATATGAAGAAGCAACTCTCTGCCCCGGTCTCCTGCTCAGCGCGCATACAGTCCCATAGAGGCTCGATCCACTCGCCACACAGGATCCGGAATATCATCATGAACGAGTGGAAGAAGTCGTTGAAGTTCCACCTTTGTACGTTGATGAGTCAGAATTTTTAGTAGATACATTGATTAAGAAACTGGTTGGTGATAAAAATGAGGAAACGGTTCGTGCAACAGAGGTTTTATAGAATAATGAAAAGAAAGACATACTATTTCTAAAACTACACATTGGAAAAGAAATTATACATAAATAAGTAAACAATCAGCGTAAAGTTACAACACTTGCCGCAAAAGTAAAGTTCTGACGTCATGCAATAACGTGTGATGTCTTACCTGGGTACTGGATCCGGGTCGAACTTATCTGGCGTGTAGGACTTGGAGAAGAGCTGCATACCGATCACAGCGAATATGTATATAACTATCACTAACACGAACGTCAAATTACCAAGAGCACCGATTGTCGATATTATAATACTCAATAACACTTTCATTGTAGTCCACGATTGAGCTAACTTTAACACTCGTAACTGAAACAGAGTGAACAAAATATTAGGAAGGATTAATTATTATTTCTGAATCTTAAACAAGATGTTCCTAATCTACCTACGTATGGAAAAAAAGGGAAAAAAACTGAGCACCTATAAAACCACACCGAAATTCTCCTTCCACAATACAGGCATATTGTGGAAGGAGAGAACACAATATGGAAGGTATTTAGAAAGTTTAATATAGCTGCAAAACAAAGAATCTACGATTAATAAAGTAATAATTATTTCACATTTAAAATAATTGGAATCTGAAAAATAACTCCGTAATTATTTTCAATCTTCTTTATTATTATTTTTTTATAAAATCCTGCAAATGTGTAAAATTTTCGAAATTGCTTTGAAACTTAACACCATATAATTTACTATATTCTGACAAATAAATGCTAAGGTTTGATAATATTCTTCTAAATGACTTACCAAACGAAGACCTCGCAACACAGATAGGCCATCGACGAGCTCAAATATTAGATCTAGAAGGCTTGCTGACACTATAATCAAGTCGAATATATTCCAGCCGCACGCAAAGAAGTCTTTGCTCATCGCCATCACTTTCATTATACATTCTAATGTAAATATCGACGTGAACACCTGGAAATTGTTGCTTTATTTTCACTTATCATAATTATAAGATGTAGGTATTGAAGCATGTCGGCAATTATAAATCAAATAGCAGTTTCTTGATACGATTAGCAGCCAAAACACAGTTTTCTAATAATATCTATAGTAAAGCGTTGATTACCTTATTTCCTATATCTAAGGCCGATCTAACGTTCTCACTCATTCCATGATGCTCTAACGCGAGGAAGAGCGTATTGAGAACAATGCAAGTTGTAATGAACAACTCGAACAACGGATCCTTCACGATCCCATACAAACAATTCTGGAACTGGAGCCAGCCTTCATAATCTATACAGCAAGTGACACAGCACTCACAGTTTCGATCCACCAGCTCATCTGCCAGAAATTTCAAACCAGTCAATAAAATATACAAACATCAAGAACAACAAATATCACACATATACGTCACGAACAGAAGAAAAAAAGAAGTGAAGAAATAGATCAATTAGAATAAGCGAAAGCATAGTGAGGCAAATTTAAGTTTCATCGATGCAAAGCTTTCGTTTTACTAAATTAATCTATCACTTATCAAATATTAAACAACTCATCATGCATTGAAAGCGAAGTCAGGACAAAGAAAATATGCAGGAAAATTGCATTAATATGCAAGGAAAACCAGCATGGTAGTACGAAAATTTTTGATATGCCAATTATGTGTACAAACGGTGCAGTTACCGGTACAGTGGTTAAACTGAAAGTTCGACAAAACACTGATATGAATTTTGATGTTTCCAAATACGAATCGCATAAAAGTTATGCACAAGTGTTCAAAGTATTTGTTAAAGTAATTGAATGTAATGTGGAAAGACTTGAATGCGATTCTTGAGCTATGACAAGACGACAGCTAGTCAATCGCAGTCACCCTGCAGTCTTCCTGTGGGGACAGGGGTGGACTGGGGGGTAGAAGCGTTTGCGTCTGTGTTTACTAACCTGTGAAGTAAGTGCAATTTTGCTCGTAATTGCCCATATGAGTTTTGTGCGTGGCTGCCAATAAACTGAGCTCATTAATTTTCGTCGTCTCCGCTTGCGGGAGGTCGGGCGCGCGCTTGTATGGCCAGTCCGCCCCTGACGATATTAATGAGGGTAGAAGCGAGATTGCAACCGTGTCGTATTAAAATGCTCAATGAAGTGTTCCTCATTGAGAAGTGAAGCTACTGGTGAATGTTACCAACCATAGAAAGTAACTATTCCGTCTCTTAGCAATATTTTTTTGGAAACAGATGTGTAAAACAGAAATGGAATAGTTATTTCTATGACAAATTAGCAATACCTAAAACTGTTTTAATTGCATAATGTAATTGCAGTATCTACAACTTTGGTAGCTTTTACGGGAGCGACTTGAATTATTTCAAATTGCGAATGAATTTAATCGTAAAGCTACCAAAGAATATAAATGTGAAACCATTTGATTAAGAATTTCAATTACATGAGTGTTTCGTAGAATATCTCCACAATCAAACGGTTCACGTATTCGAGGATTGTTCAAAAATCAAAGTGGAACCTTACATAATGCTTCTGAAATCCAAAGAAAATATCATCTGTTGCAAATGAGAGTTGAAACAGAGTGAATAGTTAGAATTTTTAGAAGAAAAAGTACTTAAAGTGAAACTACCTAATAATTTAGAAACTTTAGAATTAAAATTAACCTGTACAATGTAATTTCAATTAGGAAAAGTAGAAAATTGAAAAGAACGCAAGCATTTAAAGTTTGATAGATGTCGAAATAATGAACTCCTAAGTAACGCAATTTTGACAAGAGTTATTGAATATCATGCAGAATTATAGCCAATAAACTTACGTCCGTAAACTAAATCTACAAAATTAATTTTGCAAGTTCATTAATTTCAATAATTGTACCGAACCCCTATAAAATGCATTCGTTGTCATAGTATAGTTAGCCCTTCGTGTTTGCAAAGCGTTCATTCTGATACATAGTGGCAGCATCGTTTAGTTTCAGTGTTATTTGTCTCGTGCTTTTCAGTGTTGAAGCCGTGCCAATAAATTGGATTAGGTTATGTAGTGCCATCAAATTGTTGAATTATACTTGATTGACTACTAATTCCTCAATCACATATTATGCTCGAATATATTTTTCCCAACAATCGGTCTTCGAATATTACATATTGAATTTGATGGCATTACTGAACCTGAAAAGTTTTTAGGAAGTGAAAAATGTGCTAAAGTACGAAGTAGATTTTACCTAGCACCACGATCTGGTTGAGGTAGTCAGGGTTCAGCGGATACTTGTCCTGAATGCTTTTCACAGGTTTTTTTGATTTCACAGCTGGCTTTTCATTCCTAGTTGGCTGTCTATATCTTACTTCTTGCGTTTGTGTGTCCTGGGTAACCTGAAATGGTGGATATCATTAGAAGGTCATATCATATCGGTCGTGGTTGATCGTATTTCCACTAAATTAAGATTTTTAGACGATATAGTAGTGTAGTTTAATATAATATATGCTGCCGTACTTGTTGAATGTGGGGCATAGGCATCGGCGTTGGCATTGGTGTGGGCATCTGCATCGGCATCGGCATCTGCATGGGCATTGGCATCGGCATTTGCATCGGCGTTTGCATCGGCATCGGCGTCGGTGGGTGGTTTGGCGGTAGTGGCAGCTGTGGTATTAGCAGATGCCTCCTTGGGTGCGGATGTGGTGCTTGGTCGTCCGATGTATGCTCTCCATCGTCGTGGTCATCCACCACACCTGAGTCATCTAAGGAAGACTCCCTGTTGTTGCTATGGTCACTTAACTGGCGACCTGCTGCACTTAGTGCACCACGACCTAGGATATTAACAGTCAATACAGTAATACTCTAGAAAACTTTGTCGTCAGGTTTCCGTAATAGATCCATCTTAATTTTACTAATAAATAGGTCATTTCAATTTAAAATGCCAACACCTCTAATAAAACCGACTCTCATCAAAGAGATATTCCTCTCTCATCTATTACAAATTATGTTTAGAGAGAAAACTTCGTCTTACGTAGAAGCATCTGAAAATGTTTATCCAATACGTTTCTGCTCAAGGAAAATATTAACATATTCGAGAGTAGTCGGTATTCGGCAGCGAATCAATCTTTCTATCGTTGTATCGCCAGATTCATATTAATATGGAAGCTTTTAGTCTGACGTGCGATGAAAATGGTACAGTCGGCGTAGATTCTAGTACGTAATTATGTCGTATACAGAGTGTTTTTTTTTTAATAAATGTAATTTTAAATTAATATTGGGTCAATCTCGGTCTAAGCAAATCGTTGCCTATTGTCACTGACAACTAGTACAGCTTGGTTAATTTTCTGGCCAAGATCAGAAACATCCTTTCTTATACTTAATAATATTTAGCTCGACAAGAGGATTCAAATGATGTAGCAATAGCAATAAATTATATTCTTGGTAAACTCTACAAATCTGTTGGTCAAGTTCAAACATCTCTCCACAAATCCTTTTAGATTCAGAACCACAATAGCCCTTAGAAAGCAAGCGCAGGTTGTAGAAGTATAAAGCGACGTTGTACCTAATGCATTGTCTGGGTGCAAAGTGTGGGGCGGCGGCGGGGGCTGCGGGGCGGGCAGCGGGGGCGGGGAGTTGCTCGGGGTCACAGACCGCGACCGAGACCGCGACCGGGACCGGCGGTTAGCGTCACTGAAACAACATGGACACGGTTTTACAGCTGAAGAGAAAAAAAAAAGAAAATCTTCGTTCATCTGAAATGTAAAGAAGATCGTGAATATTTTGCGTCTTCTAAAATTAAAGAAAAATCTTTAAGGGCCTGCACTATCTACCAAATAAATTAAACTTAGATAGATAGATAGTTAGATAGAATACTCTATTACAGACATAAATTCTCTAATCATAATCACATTGCTGGGACACAGGCCTGCTCTGTGTGAGACGGAGTGAGCCGTAACCCACCACGCGGGCCCAGTGCGAGTTGGTGGATGCCACATGTCTTCGAATTTTTTGTTCTAGGACCGGTTTCCTCAAAATGTTTTCCTTCACCGTTTTGAAAGCAGCGGTGATGAAATAATTTACACAAAGTAAAGCGCCTGACTGGGTTTGAACCTACGACCTAAAACTCGTTAGCCGCGGCCGTTTCTCCTGGGCCACCACTGTTCTCGGAGTTTTACGAAACGAATTACTGTAGAAATAATACTTATTTCTGACGCACATACGCTCACATAAATCAAAAGATGGCCTTGCAAAGATGCAAACTGGCACAAATACATTTAAAACACCGTTTTTCATTATGCAAGAATCGTACTATACAAGCTGCATGCTACATCTAAACTAACTTTATGGAAACATTAGTGTGTGCATTGTACAAGTTGCCATTGCTCTAAATTCTAAATTTTATTCTGCACGCAGGTGTGACGTCAAACCAACGTGCACGCCTTCGAAACGACGTCGAATATCAACCTTTACAATGCATAACTTGGTTGTGTTTAAATATTTGAGGAAATCTATATTTTCATAGGACGAACGAATAGGAAATCATATCTTCAAGTAATAAGCTCGAAAGAAACCACATAATAATGATTTGAGAATTTTTGGATTATATTGCCAAACCAAGTCTAATTTGGAAATGAAGATCACAGAAATATATCTTGTTCTGCTGCCAAGAATATTAAAAATGTAACCTTTATTATTAACACCATGCTTGACATTACACACTTCTTCTTCGACCATATCTTTTAATAACAAAGACCGACTAAAAATACAATGTTCGATGTTAACCAAACCAGCACCAATCAATAACATACCTGAACATACGTCATGGCATGTTCAAAAATTTATAGCCTCTCAAGTTTCGCCGTTAATGGATACGAGGCTAAGCGCGGCTACCGCTCGCTATGGTAAATGGTCCCGCAGCAAACAGCATTATCATGTAAATTCACATGTTGACTTCGAGTTTTCCAGAATTGGGTCAAACAGGTGAGCCGGCTTTCAAACGGAAATATGTATTGTGGATTGCGGGAACTACATTTGTCGTCAGCTTCTCTAGATTAATAGTTTGCTTTATTGTAGTTGTAATGTGGCGAGTTTAGTATTTATCGCATTTAATACAAAGCAAGTTGCAGCTATAATATTATTCCAAGTGGAAAAGGCTAAGCCTTGCTCCAACTTACACAAAGAGTGTTGCATCCAGGTGCTTTGAACTTTAAATCGGATCGAGTTAATGAAGTGCTTGGAGATTCTTCATTTAATTAAAAGCTGTACTGAGAACTGCTTCGTAAGAAATAATTTGGAGTTATTCAACTCTTAAAGTGAAGACAGATTTGTAGATGTCATAGTAAGTCAGATTAACCGTTCTTAAGAAATGTACCTACCGTATAAATAAGTAATTTTATGGATAACTATACATAAAGTAAGAAAGTTCGATATACGATGGCTATAAGCTGCTTCAATGTTACTTCAAACGAGCTCATTACATCTGTTTGACATTTTCCTTAAATTGCTTTACGGTTCCGTATGTTCCCCAAGAGACTTACTCGATGGAGTTCCACAAAGATTGGATTACGATTGGTGAAACTCGATATAACCTCCAACTCAATCGAGTTGCTTCAGTTACATTATCAATGTTACTGGAAATCGTATTTTGCATTTCTCCAAGTGATATGAATCCAGAAACTTTTGAATGTTAGAAACGACACAGCAATATGTTGAGATGAAATCCAACAGCGCTCTTCGTGGGGTATTTTCTTTAAAATTTATCTGTCAAAAGAGACCAATACTTCAAAGTTTTACTTTAAAATAGTCCGTCTTTTTAGTCAGACGATTCGTCTACAGTCTTTTGATGTTCCACTCGAGTCAAAAGTCAGACAGCAGACAACGTTTGGTAGAAGGCGAAGACTAAATGAGCTTTTTCATTATCACCTCGGGGCTTACAATCTGCTCCAAATCGGGATCGTTTCGATTTTATTGAATTACTCTTCACAATTGGACATCTGTGGATCGATTGAGATTACGGTTTTGTTGTCAAATTTCACAAGGTAAGCTGTTTTGCGTCTAATGGGAACAGGTTATTGCTATGAAATTGATTGATCGTTACTTTAGGAGAATATAGTTTTGTTAAACATATGCGTTATATTATCGTGCACATGGTTACTGGATTTGAATTCCTGCTATAAAATAGAGTTTTCCGAGTAACTATAAGATATTTGTCTAAATTTCAAACTTGGCACCGCTGCTAAAGCATGCATGCCTGTTTTATAAACAAAGAACATCAGCTTAGTTCAACAAAGTCTGCCGATACAGTACGGGGTTGCATTTCAGCCGACTTATCTACGAGTTTGAGAGTTTTCTCAGTAGAAGCAAACTCGTTCTATAAGTAAGTTTGTTGGCTCAGACATGCTTATTTGATACCCTCGTCGTGCACCTTTAAGTCAGGTTTCAGTCAACAGTCTTGTTTCTGATTCCAGTTTATTTTTCGATGTAATTACTGGGTGTTGTCAGTGATATGTTGATTTTAGTTTATTTATAGTAGAATTTGGTGTTGATTAGATCGGCATGTTTTTCATCAAGGCCTTTTTGATTAATTGCTTTGGCTTCTATTTAGAAATTGTCTTTCAAAATAGCTGTAAATTAGTTAGAAGTTGATGAATTAAAAGATTCCACGTTCAAAGAACTACGTTTTATATCTGTATTTCTTCATCTGTTTTATCATCATAAACCCAACGAGCTGGTTAAATTCAAAGTCTCTCACTCAAAATTCATAGCTTATTTCGAGTACAAAAAACGCAAATCCGTTGAATGTTATCGCTCAAAATGCAGATATTTATTTTTTGTGGAGCGACGCCGGCAAAGTGTCCCGTGGCTGGCTCAGATAATTCTCGCTCGTCCTAATTCCAGGCTTAACTTCGTGATAATCCCGCCTCTGGAATCTTGTTAGTCGCCTCCTCGCTCTTTGACTGCATTCCTTTGTTTGTTACTGTGTTTTCTTTGTATAATTACTCTGTAGCACGAGATTTGTAATTAGTTTTGTGTGACACGCTTGTAGGTTTAGACATAACTTTAACGCTTGCTACAGAGCTCATTTTGATGTGTTAAGCTAAGTGTGATTTGATGTCTTTGACAATGTTGCTTTAAAGAAATGCTGTAAGTACCGTCTAATATGGTAAATGATTTTTTTTTCATTATCCAAGCGGTTCATTATTCAATTAATCTTATACCTAATTGATCTAAATCCAAACACACGATTCAGATATTAAACGCTATCCAATCCATTACCGTAACAACTAATGTAAAAAAAAAAACAAGTCAGCAAAATGTCTGAAAAACAAAAAAGGTTTCCATCTGCCATTAGATCGTAGTAAGCGGAACAATTTCGCATCCAGCAAGTACCGCAAAACGCTGAATCTCGTTTAAAAGCGAGCTCGATATCAAAGCGAATGCATCGTTGATATACTTCAGTTGGCAGCTGACATTCCGACGGCTATATCGCCATCGCCTATCTATATCACCGTATAGATACGGTATCTGTATATCGTCCGTGCAGTGCCGCATGCTGTCGACAGCTTTCCAACAATCAACAATTGTCAATGTCGCGCTTGATTCGCTTTATTGTGAACTTTTTAAAATATGAATATGGAACGATTTGTTTTTTTTTACGTTTTTAAATTGGGAACGCTGCGGCTAGTTTTTTTTTGCGTTGTTTATGCTTTATAACAAGCTTGATCGTTTGATAGCTTGATCTGTTTTTGTAAAGTTATAACTACGCCTAGTTGCTTGTTATCAGTACCTACCGTTTTAGCGATCCGCCGACTAATATTAGGTATATCTACACTAGCGACCCGCTCCTGCTTTGGAAGGTTTTTACGACTTGACAAAACATAGAGATTTCTTTATTTTGAGTAAATTTAATATTATGGTATTATACACATACATTTCTGAATAAATTCTCAAAATAGTGGTGGATCATATATCCACATAATTACCTCTATACCTAGTCCTAAAATAAAGAAAGAGACTACTCACCAAATAAAGGTTACAATACTCACCAAATAATGGTTACAATATTCGGTGCAAAGAACTGACAGAGTAAATGAGTGAGGAATAATGACTAACAAAAGATATCGGTAAGATGATACATATTCAATAAATGTCAGAATTGATATTTATTATTGAAACAACATTTGCCGATGACATTAATAAATTGTAGGCACATTAGAAGTGCTATCGATCGGCCCATTCACTGATCCTTTGTTTCTGAATGATATTTGGATAATTACCTTTTGTTCAAAAATATTTCGGTGGAACGTACTTTTTGTACTTATATGATATTAGCGACCCGCCCCGGCTTTGCATGTTTTTTGCGACTTGACAAAACATTGAGATTTTTTTATTATCTAATATAAGGGCGGATTTCACCAATGAAATTTGCTCTTAGTTAGATATTAATGTACATAAACCTTCCGGAACATATTCTCTAAGTGCGAATTTCACCAATGAAAATGAACATCTAAACCGAGTTCAAGGGCTGTCAGTGTCAATATTCCAAAGAAAATAATGACACTGACAGGTCATTAATGTAGTTTATCGCGTTCAATTTCAATGGTGAAATTCGCCCAAAATGATGGTGAAAACCGTATCTAAATCCGTTGCGTAGCACGTAAGCACAATGCGGTCACACAGACATACACGAAAAGCGACTTCAATTTATAATATGTATAGATGAAGTTGATAATAACAAAGTTAGTTTCATTATTAAACTTTATTAATTTTGTTGAATAAATTATACTATCTTGCAAGAGATAGGTAACTTACACCATTAGCTTAATTTTATAAAAGAAAGGAAAAAGGCGTTATTGAGGGATTTTGTTTAGTTAAAATTATTTTTACTACCTCATTAAGTGGATTAAACATTTATTACTGGATAAAAAAACACCTCCAAGAAAAAAGAAATAGAATATTTTCATAAAACAATTTTCTTTGAAGCAAAAGTTGGTATGTAGTATCCTATTTTTTCATACAGAAGGGAAGATGAACGATAAGAATTTATCAGTTGCTTTAAATACCATGTTTGGTTTGGCGATTTAACAAACAAAGCTTATTGAAAATAAAAAACCCGCATCCCAATTCCATAACACACTTCCCACCACAACCCGAAATATTTTCTAGGAAATTGCCAATCCATTACTTCATAAGTTTGAAAACATTTCGAATATCACGACCTGCTATGTAAATAACAGTGACAGGAATATGTTAAACCATCATCCACATATACTAAATGGCAAAAATACGTATTATTGAAGATAACTCAAAAAGTACCCAAGCAAAGTTAATAAAATTTATATGGGACAACCTCGAGAGCATTCCCTTTCAAACAAAAAAAGAATTTTCAAAATCCGTCCACAATTGACGAAAATATCGACAGACACAAATAAAAAAAACAAAAAAAACGAACATACGCTACGAATATTTCCTCCTTTTTGGAAGTCGGTTAAAAATCTAGATATTTTATAAAACATAAACCTACATGGGCACGAAACGTCAGAAGCTAGGTGCACGGTTCCAGTTGTAAGTAGCACTGTAAATAAACTAGCGCATATTAAATTCCCTCACATATTCCTCCCAATATTTCTTTCTGTAACGCCACAACAGTCTAGAAATACTCCTATTTCACGCAAATATGCAGTTTTAAAGTTTTATTTAAGTTAGAAAATGACCTCTTGTGAGTGTTCGCTCTGTGACTCCGGGGAGCGATTCAGAGGAATCGCATTGTATAAAATATTGCTTATATAGCATCAGGTGCTTGTGTTCTGTAATATTGTTTCTACTTTCATGAGCTTTCATTCATTCTAGTTACTTTGTTATTTCATATATGATTTCAGTCCAGAAAACGCCAGATCCACGACGAGCTGAGTTTTTATATCAGGAATTTTATGTTTGCCTCGAGATTGGTAGATTTATTTGTAAGAAATCTTGTAATATACCTTTGGTATCGGAAAAACATGTTTTACTTCGTGTGGTGGCGGCAGGGTTAATCCAGTTCATCGGTCATTGCTGCCCACTGACTTAGATATACTTAGTAATATTTTGGCCATCTGTTATGATTTCCCATCCAATCTTGTCGTGTAGACTTACAAGGAAACATTTGGAAATTGATAGCATAGAGATGGCACGAAAAGATAGATGATTTCTGCTGGTGCTGATAGCTTGTAAGAGACCGCATATTGGTTTAGTGTTGTTTTGTATGCACTGTGAACAAAGTTGTTGGTAACTTTAAAGAAAGAAAGAAAGGAAAATAGGTTTATTTGTCACAGACACGTGCAAACAGAAAGATTGGTAATCAGTTTTTTTTTTTACAAAATATTAAAAAAGGAAGCAAAGCATGCAACGAAGCAGGAAGCATGAATTTATGCCAATGCATAATCTTGTATGACTTTGGTAGGTACCTACATAGGGTATCAGTGTGACATGCAGGTAGCTCTGAATGTTCAAACAAAAAGGTACCAAAGATAATTCGTTATGCTCTACAACAATTTTATCAAGACTTGGAGAGCCATCAACAAAATTGGGAATCAGAACAAGATTTATTTTTTGCTTACATGTGAAAATATTTCTATGAAAGTAATATTATAGGCGAAAGCGAGGCGAGGGCGTTGAAATATATTTTATTAGCAGATGGAGTTGATAAATAATAAAAACCTATTTCGTTTGAGATTAATTTCATGATTGAAAATCCAGTTATTTATGAAAAGTTATTAAGTTGTAATCAGCGCTGAGTTTCGCGTTGAATTTTACATCGTGTTCCCGGAATAGGTACAATAGTACCTATACACACGACGTATACTAACAGACTAATTAGTAAACATTCTTGTTAGTCTGTTAGTATTGCGTCGTGACCCCAAAAAGCTGAATACAAGTCAGAATTTTGCGAGCACTAATTGTATTCAAAGGTAGGTTTAACGCACGAACCCCTTTACTTTGACGAGCACGATAATAATAATAAATATTAAAGTAATCATAATTTGCACTAAAGAGAACCGGAGCAATTGATTATATATTATATCATACCTTCACCTAAAGTCATGGAAATTAATTGTAAATGAAACTGATTACATACCAATTAAATTGTCTATCGGTGTATTGGGAACACAACTGTTATTTTTTGATAAAAAACATTAATCTGTCCAGCTAGGCTTCCAGTCTAACCAGATGCAGTTAAATAGCAGTAGTTTACATGGCGCGACTGCCTAACTGACGTCCACAACCCAGTAACTGGGTAATACTATACCCCTTGGTACGAGTGGTTGTCAGACTTTCGGGCTTCTGACGACCCGTAACCACTATCTAAGATCCACTCATGACAGCCGGGACCAACGGCTTAACATGCTTTTCGAGGCATGGAAGACACTCGATATGTAAAGATGGTAACCCATCCACGGAACAACCCCGGCAAGCGTAGCTTGACCTGATGGATCGACCCGTGCGGCTGTTATTACTTAGCCACTAGCTCCTCGACTCCTCGACGGTCATTCTTTGCCAGTTGTTTAAGTAAATAGCTTTAGCCATAGAATTAGTAAGTATATGTAAATAACAAATTGTCGTAGTGTCAAACAATTAATTTCGGTAACTGTACAAGACTATCTACGTTTTCGGAAAAAAATCCCTCAGCCGAATGCTACAGCTCGTAAAATACGTTCCAGAACGTTCAAGCGATTTCAGATGTCATGTTCTGCCGCCGGCATCCGGTCACATACATTACCCTAATGTCTCGCTGAATTTTGAAGTGGGACATAAATGCAACTGTATTTATAGATAGCTTCGCGGTAAATATAATTTTAAAGAGCGGTCCATTTGGAAAAATGTAGTATGTAAAAAGTAGGTATAAATTCGGATGAGGGCAAGAGAATGATGATGAGTAGGTACCTACTTATCCATACTAATATTATAAAGAGATAAATGATTTATTTTCTTTTAGTAGGTTTGTACAAACACTTTTACACGTCAATCACATTTTATTTTAAAATAGATGAGGTCGCCTATCTGACTACTCTGAGAAGAAAGGCGAAAACAAACTCAGAGGTCACAGTCTCTTTTAAAGTCCAGACATAATCTTGGTCAGATCATGTGAAGACCATACAGATTCGTGTCTGAAATGGTCTTTTGAGGAAAGAACCACACAGATTGAGTGGACCTGTCCGGTCAGTGCACGCATTTGTCAGTAATCGTGCAGCTCAACTCAGAACTCAAGGAGCTCAAGGTAAAATTTGTTTGTTTATTTTTTTGTATGTAGGGGTTAATCTCCGGAACTACCAGTCGGATTTGAAAAAATGTTTTTGCATTGGATAGCCCAATTCTTGAGGAAGGTAAGACTATGTAACATCACGTTACGACTTTCAGGAGCCGAGCAAAAAGAAAAAAGTCAGAAAGAACGCTAAGCGAAAACGAAGTAAAAGCGCGGACGGGCGGGCGGACGAAGTCGCGGGCAGAAGCTAGTCCTAACTAATATTATAAATGCGAAAGTGACGTTGTTTGTTTGTTACGCTTTCACGCTAAAACGGCTAAACGGATTTGTGTCACATGGGTAGACCATGACCTAGACAAGGACATAAGCTACTTGTTATCCAAATATTCCAACGGGATCGAGACTTATGCGGGAGAAACCGCGGTTCGCAGCTAGTTTCATATAAATTACGGATTAGGAAAGTACCTACCTATTTTTGGTAGAAAGTGCCTAAGTGCCTATACACGATGTTATAATATAAGGCGGTTCACTTACTCGACAACAGCAGCTACGGCACCAACATTATGGTATCCAACATCATCCGTGCTTACATTTAGTGCGCTTGTGTCACTAGGATTAGGAGGTCAATAGCAGGCCTTTGCATAACAAGTTCAAATTAAAAATGTAAATAACCCCCTACACAATTCCAGGTGATGCTGCAGTATCGGTTCAAGGTTACTATGTTCTTCTAATGTCATTGAAGTAACAGAATACTACATTTCGAATCGATCAGACCCGTGGAAGATGCGCACATCCAATCATCAACTAGAAAAGAGCTGATAATCTTGAAACGGCTGAACCGATTTTCTTGAATTGTAGGTAAGAACACTCTCGATCAAGACACCTTTCAAACAAAGAAATAATAATCAAAATCGGTTCAGCCGTTTGGGAGCTACGAGGGAACAGGTAGATACACAGATACACAGACACATAGATACACACGTTAAACTTATAACACCCCTCTTTTTCCGTCGGGGGTTAATAAAATATAGGCCGTCTACTCACTCGGCAACAGCAGCAATCGCAGCAGTATGATGAATGGCACTCCGTCCGCGCTTACGTCTCCTAGTGCGCTTGCGTGAGTAGGAGGCCAATAGCAGGCCTTTGCGCGCATCGATGCGCTTGCGCGAGTCCTTCGCCAGCGTGCGCACTGCCAGCGACGTGGGGTCGAAACTGAACGTGCTGTCATCACGGTGCTCGTTCAAGTCCTTCTTCCTTTCCTGTATGACAATATGGACCAAGTTAATAGAAGAATATAGAAGAGAAGAGAGTAACTAACAGATCTGTGTGTTTTGTAGTGACAACAGTCTGTACTGTCTTGTACTAAGAATGTAGCGAATAACCCCCAATAGTATAATCGGACCCGGAGATCTCTCCGGGTCCGATTATGATAATGCCGAACAAGCTTTGCTCTCTTTAACCCCGGGTAACATGCATGCAGCAATAAGATTTATTATTCTAGATTCACTTTGCATCGTGGATTAATTCTAAACCAATGCTTACCTTCAAAACTATTTATGGTTAATAAAAAGAGAGTAATTATTTATTTAGTCAACGTATTAAATAAGTAGATTTTAAGGTCCTACTCATGGGCTTATTGGTACTCGCCCGATACGGGCGAATCGACAATCATGTGTTTTTGTGAGTTGTCGATTCGCCTACAAATAAATTAACTTCGTGCGAATCGCCTCAAGATTTTTTTTTTATGTGTCGATTCGCCCGTTTCGGGTTAGTAAATTCGAGCGAATTACCAACAAGCATACTCAAGAAGATCAGTAATAATGCTTCCTATACCTATATGAGAAGATATCCTTTGCCCTGCAGTGGCACAACAATAGGCTGTTATTATAAGACCCTACTTGAGGATGTTCTCAGCCTGTTAAAGGAACCTGTACATTACATACCTCTTGCGTGATCTGCGACTCCTCTTCATAGCTGAGCGCGACGACGGCAAGCATCAGGTTGATGAGGTAGAACGAGCCGAAGAACACCACGACAGTGAAGAACGACACCGACATTGGACCACACGATGACAGCACCTGGGGGTAAACATGGTTATTTAGCATAGGGTGTAATAAATCATTATACTCCATTTATTTTAGCATTAGCCAAATAACGGTTAAATAACGACAGTTATTGTGTGATATTGTTGAAATAACTGCACTTTAGAGTTATTTTTTATGCATTGCTTTGTATTTATCGCGAAATAACGGAGTTTTTATACATTAATACCGAAATAACGAAAGGGTGTTAACCGTTATTTGTGTAATGTTATAGTGTATAGTGGCATTTGACAGAATATGTCATTTATCAAGCGGTAAAATCATTTAGTTTTACACAACGATTCCGTTTCTGTGAATAAATAAATAAGGTTGGCTGTATGACGCAAAATCGTTGCGATCTATAACGTAGAAAGCCAAGCCACTTCTACATCGTTTACATTAGTTTAATAATTAATTTCTTGCCTATCCTAAGTGGGATATCAATATCTCAAACGACCCGAAGTCATCTAAACTTCGAAAACTTTACTGATTAACCTGATATCTTATTTTAAAACTTGATTTACGACCTTTTCCAGGTTTCTTTGATAAAAATTGCCACCGGATAAAGGTAAAACGGATTAACTGGGGCCGTCCTAAAGTAAACGGATCCGTATAAATAATGTTGTCACTAGCATTTCCGGTCGTTTCAGCGGACCGGCAAACAGACGGCCCGGAACAATATGGCGGTGGTAACAGCGGGGTCTCTAATTGATAAGATCATGATTTATAAACTGAGTTTTACATCCAAATTATGCTTAAATAAAGATGTGGCTTTTTCACAATGTCTGAATTACAAAAGCGCTGTCAATATCCGCTGTTAAATACGTCTGCATTGCTGTCTTTTAATAAATAACATACTGCTCATTTGCAGACGGTTTTAACCCGTGGACGACGTTATAATAAACCTAATTATAATGATGTTTATAGGCAGTAAATAATTGTCCCAAAATACTTGAAAGCCGCAGCGGAAATTAACCTACATTACCTCCGTACATCAATAACGCTCAAACTTTCGTATTTACCCACCATTTGATGTTTAAAATTAAAGTAAAGACGGCCTATAAAACAGGCGAGGTTTACAGTTCATGATTTTATATTTAGGTCGATTAGTAATTAGTATGATTTTTAGCAAATGTAAATGCAAATGTACCTAATGTTTTCGACTACACGAACATTTGAGCATCAGTAGGTAATTACTCTCAAGAGATTGGCGATTATACCGCTGTTAAATTGCAGCGTTATGTTTTTGCAATTAATAAAGTACAAGAACCTAAAATCCCCCAACTCGCACTGGGCCCGCGTGGTGAACTATGGCCCACTCTCTCTCACGGAGGAGACCGGTGTCCCAGCTGTGGGAACATTCAATCTACCGAGACTTTTCCCAACTATGTTGCCGTCAGCTTCCAGTCTAACCGGATGCAGCTGAATACCAGTATGCCAGTGCAGCGACTGCCTATCTGACCTCCACAACCCAGTAACTGGGTAATACGATAGCCCTTGGTAAGACTGGTTGTCAGACTTTTGGGATTCTGACAATCCACGAATGACAGCCGGGACCAACGGCTTAACGTGTTTTCAGAAGCACGGAGGAGTCTCGATATGTAAAGATGTTCACCCATGCACGGACCAACCCCAGCAAGCGTAGCTTAACCTGATGGATCGACCCGTGCGGCTATTATTACTTAGCCACGAGCTCCTCCTGTTAAATGCTCTTCCCGAAAGCGAAATCTGTGCTTGCAATGTCTTGGATTAGCAGGAGGTAAGCATGCAATAAGCCAGGATATGTGCGTGTACAAGATGCAATAACGCTAGTTTGGTACCTATATATACATATATCAACTGCCTCATATTGGGAGCAATATTATCTATGCAATATTCAGCAATATTATCGATGGATGCTCTTGCGCTTTGCATTGTAAATTTTGTATTACATATACGGGGGTTGATTGGACGCTGTAATGCTTGCTTTTGAAAGAGCTTTTGACTTAGGTTTCCTTTTGTAAAGCAAATGTTTCTACGTTTAAATAACTAAGCATAATTATGTGTGGTTCTGCAGTGAAATTGACATGTTTTATTATTCTTGGTTTCAAAGTTTTCTTGAATGTATTTGGTTAAAACTTCACAAAACCACACTTGCTCACATTCAAGCAAAGCATGGTTTTCTAAGTTAAGCTTTAAGCTTATATTAGTCTAAGCCATTATAAATCAAAATAATAAGAGATTAGCTTCTGCCCGTGACTTCGTCCGCGTGAAATTTCCGCGTCGCATCCCATGGTCCACCCGCGCTATTATTCGTTTTCGCTTAGCGTTCTTTCTGACTTTTTGCTCAGTTCTTAAGGCCGCAGCGTGATGTTAAATAGCCTACCTTCCTCAAGAACTGGACTATAAAATGCAAAAAGAATTTTTCAAATCCGATATGTTAGTTCCGGATATTACCCCCTATAGAAACTTATACAAACAAACGAATTTTACCTCCATAATATTACCTCCATAATATTTTATGTTTTTTTTTGTACCTACTTAGAATTATATCATTATTGTATTTGTACGCCTTTCTAGGCAAAACATGTTCAAAGTAGTTTAACACAACACATTTTTTCTTTTTTTGTAATCATTCCAACTTCTTGTAATACTACATAATTATGTTTTTGACAAATAAAAATATCTTATCATATGTTATTATTTTAGTATACAAGTATAGATAAAATTTTCTTCAGCCTTTTCTAGGAAAACTTTTACCAGAAAATACGACTAGTTAATTAAACGAGTCGTTTTCGGTTACAGAAACCAAGTCTTAATTACAGTGGCCTATAACAACTGTAACAGCATCCCTTTAGTGTCAAACCGTGTCATGTTCTCCCAGCAGAAGAGAGAAAACAAACATAAATATACTTAGTAGGTCTCCTGACGCCCGTGCCTCTAAACGTTTGTCTCCCAAACCGCTGTAGAAGATTGTGCAAAGTAATTTATTAGTGTAACCGCCGCTTGCCCGACCGGTCGTAAGATAAGCACGTGTTCTGTGTTTACTTAGGAACATGCTTGTGGGCAGGCTCTACTACTTTAAATAATGTGAAGCGTAGAATACACATTCTAAGAGTATGTTGTAGTTCATAATCATAAGCATGTTGATTTCGAATTGCTACGGCGTAGCACACATATGCTACGACGTAGCTGTTCGAAATTTGCTCTTTTCGTAAACACGTTCAAAAAAAGTATGGGTAGGAGTATCTATTTTATACAACCGGAGAACATGCTTGAGCTTGAGAATGCGTGAGATGAGATGATGTACACTACTTAGGGCGAATTTCACCAGTAAAAACTGAACGCGATCAACACTTAAATCATGTTTAAGAGCTGTCAATGTCATTATTTTCTTTGTAATATTGACACTGACAGCTGTTTAACTCGGTTTAGATGTGCTGATCGCGTTCAATTTCATTGGTGAAATCAGCCCTTAGTAGTGAACTAGTACCTATACAAGTTGGAGACGACAATACAACAATAAAATAAACTGCGCATGTCTAATGACGTTCCTAGTCTGCATACGAAAATTCAATTAAAGATCTCCAATAGTTTAGTCAGTATAGCTTGTCAAAGATTGGCAAAAATCATAGTCGGCTCATCACTAATATTTAGCTTGTTACAAAAAAATACACTTTTTTATTTCAATGTTAGGATTTATTTGATAGTTCCCAAATACTCATATGTATTGCCAGTGTTTTCATTTGTTGTTGTATTGTCGTCTCAGTGAGTGAGGAGCTCGTGGCTAAGTAATAACAGCCGCACGGGTCGATCCATCAGGTTAAGCTGCGCTTGCTGGGGTTGGTCCATGGATGGGTGACCATCTTTACATACCGAGACTCCTCCGTGCTTCGGAAAGCACGTTAAGCGGTTGGTTCCGGCTGTCATTCGTGAATCTTTGACAGTCGTTACGAGTCGTCAGACGCCCGAAAGTCTGTCTTACCAAGGGGTATCGTATAAAGGCTCGTTCACACCGGCGCGACTTGTCGCGCGACGCGACTTTAACAATACAATTTCTCTAATAAAACTTCACGATTGAACAATTGCCGGTGTCGCGTCGCGCGACAAGTCGCGCCGGTGTGAACGAGCCTTTACCCAGTTACTGGGTTGTGGAGGTCAGATAGGCAATCGCTCTATGTAAAATACTGGTATTCAGCTGCATCTGGTTAGACTGGAAGCCGACCCCAACATGATTGGGAAAAGGCTAGGCAGATTGATTGATTGATTGTTGTATTGTCGTCTCCACATTGTATATGTATTCTTTTATCTGAGTTGTTTTAAAACTTTCATAATAACAGACGTAAGTAAGATAAGTACCAAACTTTTTTGATATTTGATAGTTTCTATCATGGCCAAGTGAATGTTTTTCTACAATAATTTCTGCATAAACGTACAATACTGTACCGTACTGTAAAATACACTCACACAAGTTTTATTCGACTTTTAGCTTCGGGTTACCGTTTCGTCGAAAGTTCTTTAGTAATTTATGTAATTTAGTTTCAAATGAATTTCATGTGCTGTGTTGTACATATGAATTGACTAATTGCTATGGTAACTGCAGTAGGTTGAGCAATCGCTTTGCGTTCAAACTGTCTGTCTAGGGGACCGTGGATCCGATTTCCGAATGCAGCAAATCCCAAACGGCGTATGTGAATGATTGATGATAGTCGCCGCAGCATTTGCGATACAGCAATATCTAGTCCCGTTAAAGTGGTCTAGTTAATTTGTTGGATACCCCAGGGTGTGAAATTAAGGCTATGCTGGTTGTATATTGAATTATTTTGCTACTTAAAGCACAATGATCATGTTAGCATGAACTTGTTGGATTTATACTTACAATATTCACACAGATCACACGCATAGACTTCCAAATGTTTTTCTTCTCATGGACTACACACACCTCCACACACCTCTCAATCCACACTCACACGTTCATACTCTACATACTCATAAAATATAATAATATGTGTAAACTATTAATTATCTTGAAAAAAATAATGTTAATGTAAAATTTTCCGAGGGGATTGAATCTGATAGTCGAAATACACGAAATACTCATTTGTATTCAAAACTAGCCTAGGTTTAATTTGTAAAAGAATCTAAAAAAAAAAATCTTATTCTGTTCTATTTATTTGGTTTAATTAGGTACATATACCAAACGTTATTGTACAGCAATAATAGAATCAAACCCTCATTGAATCTGCCCAAAGTACACGGATCCACTAATACATTTCGCAATTTCTCTTTACGTCACAGAATTTCGGTTGAAAGCGCTCCAGTCGCACTGCCATCTTGAAAGCGGTTCTCTTAGAATTAATTAAGGGGCGACCGGTAAACGACCCTCACATTATGACCACACCCACAACTCACGTAAACTTCATTTGGCTACAGTCTGGCAGACCCTTTGTAATAAAATTCGCGGACCTCAAAACCGTTGGAGCGTTTTGAAGGGTTTAGTTAGGTGCATGCTTGATAAACTAAGTTTTTTTATGGAGGTTGATAATGAAGGGATATTGTTTATTTTATTTTGTGTTTGTTTTTTATAGAAGACTCTAAAAGTACTTTCATTATGCAATATTAATTGCAAATTGCTATGTTTACATGTAGATAGGCGTTAAAAGTTTTGTTTTACAGAAACTTTATGACAAATTGATTGAATGCTGATTCGATATTATTTTTAAGTTTAAAATATCCTTTTAGCTTGATAAACTGCCACCGTTTAACAGTATAGGTATGCATTGTGCAATAAACTTCAATTTTGTAACACGATCCAACTGTTACGAGCCAGGCAATCAAGCCGAGTGCCTACCTATAATATTTTGCAACAAATATACGAAAAGTATTTATATGTACCATTCGCAAATCATACCACAGGGAATTCTATACGCTAATGATCGAATCTAACGAACTGTATTTTGTGTTATCTATTTAACTTACAATCTGCGAGAGCAGTTATGTTTTAGGATGATTTGATAATTCGAATTTTCGCGAAAACCCTAGGGATATTGCGAAAACATGGATAACTAGACAATGGTGAAAACATTTCTCAAGCTTACTGGAAAAAGATAGGGTTTACATGGATCACCATTGAAGCTTATTGTCAGACACGTTTTTTCTACGGCGCGGCTTATTCACCGTGCATAGGCACGGTCGTCAGTGTTGTATGGATCATTAAGGAAGCTTGTTGTCAGACACATTTTTTCTATGGCGCGGTTTATACGCTATACCGTAAAGAAACCGCGCCGTTTACAAAGGGCCTTACTGTCCTTCAAAGTTTTGACAGCTTAAGTTGGTAATACTTGTAGCACAGGGTTTCTGCTGTTAATTTTCCATTGAAGTGAAGACGTTGTCCCAATGTACAGTATCTTGCCATAAATGCCACATGAAGTTCTAAGAAAGACGTCGCTTTACGAAGCAAAACTTTTTCTAAACTCATTGGGATATTACCTAATCGATGATGAAAATACTATGGCTATGTAACAAATAAAAAACTCACCATATTATATACATTCTCCCAATAATCCAGGGTGATCAACTGAAATGTGGTGAGCATGGACCACAGAAAGTTGTCAAAGTTGGTGTACCCGTGGTTGGGGTTGGGGCCCACACATAAGCAGGTCCATTCTGCGGGACAGTGCCTCGCCCCGGTCAGGTTGCCGCAAATTATAGGCACTTCGTCCGCGTTTACCATCCAGTTTGATGGTTCTTGGATCCACCTGCAGAAATGAATATAAGAGTTTAATCATTAAGAAAGACAAAAACAAAGACATTTACTCTTAACATATGGACATAAAAAGCTGTTAGGAATACCTAATAGAGTTAAAAGAAGCCTTTATCGTCATCTTCATCAATTTGCCAAAGTCGCCCACTGCTCGACATAGGATTCCCCCAAGCATCACGTTATCACATATGTACATAGGAAATAAAGCTCTAGATCAAAATCAAAAGTAATTTAGTAGGCTGAGAATCAGCAATTTTCGCACGTCAAAATTACATAAGACAGTACCCCAAAACGCCAACTCCTCACCACTTCCTAGTGCTTTAGCTGGGAAGAAGAAGTGGCTCAAAAACTCCCCAGCAGCAGCTGTCTGTTCAGCTGTGCTGCTGGCGAGTTTTTGCGCCACTTCAGTTACAAAAAAAAAGATTCTATACATTGTACGCAAAATCATTTACTTTACGAAACACAAAAAATATGTACTTTAAATTATTAGCCATATGTCAGCCAGCACACGCCAATAAACCTACCAAATACATCGAGAACGAATACTCAAGCAGAAATAAAAATAACTTAATATCTGGATAAAAACCTCCAGGCATAAAGGGCGTGCCCGCTTACATAAAGCAGATGATGTCAAGTATGTGACAAAAGTGATGAATGCAGCTAACACCATTAAAAAGATGGAATCAGATGGTGGTAGATATAGTTTTCTTTGATTTAACTGTTATTATTTTACAATTTGCTTTAGTTTTCATTTTTCTTATTGCATTTCTTAGAAAACATAATGATTTCTCGTTGATATTTTTTAACAAGTGAAAAATATAATAAAACGTCCATATTCGCGGTTCACTGAACTTCATAAATCTCACTTATAATATTTCAACTGTGAATGATAATCCTTTTATTGAAATTTCTTGGAACAGGCTCATAATTCAGGATGGTGCTCATCGTTTTTACAGCAATTGATTCCTGAAACTTGGTGGAAAGATAAACTGTTTGCTAAAGTTCGTTAGAGTGGAAATTATTATCGAATTCTCGAAAATAATAAAGATTGCAGAAGAGTTAAAACCTCAGGTATAACTCGATTTTATAACTGTGTGCTTGAAGCTGTCAAAGTCGTAGATTGTTATGTGTGAAGAGTTAAAACCTCAGGTATAACTCAATTTTATAACTGTTTGCTTGAAGCTGCCAAAGTCGTAGATTGTCATGTAAACTACGCATCACACTGACATCACGAAAAATCCTGCATCGCAGCATATATAACGTCCTGACATCAATGGTCGAGCAGTAACTCACCAGGCATTACACCCGTCTGATCGGAGGATCCTTCCTTTTCTATAGAGGATGAGTGAACTTTACACCCGTTCCTTATAGCTCTAAAGAATCATGTAACGCTTATATTTCTTTCTACATAATATAATCAAATAATTCAACCCGTCTGAAGCAAGCGTGGTGATGGATGCTCATGCCTACTCTACGTATGAGACGCTTTCCATACCCATACAAGACATAAGCATTGATAATTGCTACTCTAGGTAGGACAGTCATTAGCTGGTATTATTTAAAATTGTACTCACGCTGACCACGCCTCCTCAGTGAAGTTTTCCCCCGGCGGCACGACGAGGTTCTTCACGCACTTGTTTCGCAGCTCCCCCATGTAGACCTGCAGCGCAAACAGCGCAAATACCATCAAGCAGAAGATGGTCAGCGTCATTACTTCTGCCAGCTGCTTGAACGAGTGCAGCAGCGCGTTGATGATGGTTTTTAGACCTAGAGAAGAGAGTGTTTTTTAATAAAATACTATCGGTTCTTGAAACTATAACGTGGTCACGACCCAGCATTAGAGAAACGACGCAAGGAGTATGATTGGTTCATAATAAATTGTATTAAGAATAATACAATTTATAGCCCATTACTTTGTGGACCGTTGACTAAGATATGAGCTTTTTCAAGTGGCAAATTTCATAAATTTCTTAATAGACAAGGAAAAAGAGCCTCCTAAAAGTAAGTCCGTTGTATTCAGAGCAGGCAGTAGTACTAAAACCCTGCCTGGCTAAAACGTTCATCACGCCCCCAACAAACTGTTCACTTACAATAAATAAATAATAAATAAGCCTTTATTTCTTCCATAATATCTTACATAGTAGATGACACAAAATATAAATGTTAGTATTGGTTTAGTAGTTTGCTTACATCTAGTTGTTAGTATTATTAGTTTGAAGTTTCTTGATTTTGGTTTGAGATATAAACCCCATCGTGGGTGTAGGCCTCCTCTTGCATTTTCCATTTAGTTCGGTTTTTTCCTATTTCCATCCTTTGCCTGCTATTTGGGTGATACCACTGTTCACTTAGGTACAGTCAAACAAGCTATTTAGTAAACAGGCAAAATATTCATCTTTCCACTTCAATATTAATTTCTATTGTGTACGTAACAACTTTTTGAACAGCAAATTGCGGTTTACTGAAGAGAGTGATGTTAAAATAATTGACTACTTAGCAAACTCACAAAATTGTTTTAAAGTAGTTGCAAGTTAGCTGCCTGCATACCAAATAGCTTGTTCAACTGTACATTTTATGTAGTAGTTACACTCAACCATGATAGTAAGAATTGCGTTACAAGATAGGAGGATTGTGATGATGAGGAATACGTGAGTAGGTATGACTATAGTCTACTAGACTACTCATCATCTTCCTAGCCTTTCCTCAACTATGTTGAAGTCAGCTTCTAGGTTAACAGGATGCAGCTGAATGCCAAGTAATTTATGTGGAGCCACTACCTATCTGACTTCCACAAGCCAGTTACGGGGTAATACGATACCCAATGGCAAGACTGGATATCAGACTTTCGGGCTTCCGACTAACCGTAACGACGAGTCTACTAGACAAATATGAATTCATGACATGTCATCTATGGTTGAGTCCATGACTTTTGTTAATAATTTTTTGCTAATGAAAACAGAATGATTCTGGAAAAACAGCCTTGTGTTGAACATTATCTCGTAATGAATTTTGTATAATTGTCGGTATTTAATTAAGACTCTTTGATTCTTTTTAAATCTTCCTTGTTTGGGCAATCTTTATTAAGCGTCTTTTGATCTCAATCTCGAAGTTTACTGTAAAGGCTCTTAATAAGTAAGAGAAGGTTTAATGAGTCATTAAATAAACGTCTTGAATGTCCTCGTGTTGTCTCCCTCACTCCTCAGAAACAAACATAAGATCCTCTCACTCGTTTGTTTAGGGAGTTTAATTCCCTGACGCCAAATCGGGAACGAACTAGTTTCAGTTCTAGTTTCGTCTGTCTGTATTCTAAGTATAAATTGCGAGGCTAACGTCTTTGAGTTAAGTGGATTTAAATGGAATAGGAACAAGAATGTTTGGGGAGGCTATTATTTTTTGCTGATAGGTAAATATATGTCTAAGCAAAACAGGGGACCACCAGACTGCAGTAACTGATCTTTTATATCGTTAATGTAATCTTATTGAATTCTTAATCCGGTTGAATGATTTATCAACTAGTCCTTAGGTATATTATAGTAATAGGGAATAGAGTTTCTTGCCCGTTCTGCTCCATAGGAACCTACTACGCTTTGGAATAGGCATCATCTTTCTGACTGACCGACCCCTTGACAATTTAAAAGTGCCTGCAATTGGTTTACATATTTGAAATAAATACTTTTAGTTTGAATTAGGTAACGTATGACTGCACTTTTTTAAGAATGGTGAAAGGTACGTTAATAAATCAAATTCTGCCCTACTGGCAGCTTTGCTTACCCTCCCCTTGCTTTTATAGGAACAAGTGTTAAAAACAAAGTTTATTTTATTTTTATTAGACCATTTATAGGCACTATTGCATTGTAAGGGTGCTTGCATAACGAAGCGGGTTGTCGGTGAACACAAGTTGGTATCTATCTGTGCGAGTGTAATAGTCCTTAAAGTTTTCCTAAATATACAGAAATAAAAATAAATAAATAAATAAATAAATAAATAAATAAATAAATAAATAAATAAATAAATAAATAAATAAATAAATAAATAAATAAATAAATAAATAAATAAATAAATAAATAAATAAATAAATAAATAAATAAATAAATAAATAAATAAATAAATAAATAAATAAACTTAACATTAAAAAAAATCTTTACTGCAGACCACATGAACCATAAAAAAACGCAGTTATTTGTAGCCACCGTTTGTAGTAAATTATTATTCAAATTAATGAACTACTTACCCGGCATTATAGAAACAGTCTTCAAAGCCCTCAGCACCCTGAAGGTACGGAGACCAGCCAGGTTGCCAACCTCCATGCCGATGGTGGCGTACCCTGAAGTGATGACCACGAAATCCAGCCAGTTCCAAGGATTTCGAAGGTATGTGTACTTATTTAATATGAACCCTTTAGCTATACACTTAATTATCATCTCCGCCGTGTAGATCGCCAGGAAAATGTACCTGGAATAGAGGAAAATTGTTTAAAGTCAGTGGCCAAAAGTATCAAACTAAAGATTTATTCACACGACGACGCAAGTTTCTTGTCTGATTCATACAACAAAATTTAAACAATCATTACTTGCATAGTGGGCCTACTATGGATAGGTTTATCAAGCATCATGAAAATTACATGGGACTTGATGGAACTATCTGTCGTCGATATTATTATCACCTTTTTAGTCCGTAGTTAACAAGGAACCCTTATAGTTTACACGTTTTTTTTTTACCTGTAGAGACTGTTAGTACGCTACGGAACCCTTCATTGTGCGTGGTCCGACATGCACTTGGCTTGTTTTTTTTTTCTAAGCATATTCTAACATCGTTTATAAGATAATTTTAGACACTAACACAATGAGCCTATGTAGATTTTTAGTTGTAGTCTAATCACATGTTTAGAGAGTGCAACTGTTATTGTTGCTTCAAGCTATCTATGGCGCAGGCAATTAAATCGCACCGTGTAAATGAAATAAAATAGGAGTTACGGTAAAATAAAAATATTTTCCATTTTTTTATCGCTTGTTTCGGAGAACAAAAGGACTTTTTTGAAGTCAACTAGTTTTTGTTTGTTTACTTTTATTATTTTAATAGCATAGTAAAACATGGTATGTGCCTAGTTATACCTATTTTAATAATAATTATATAGAAATGTATGATTTTATTATAAAGGGATAAAATCCAAGAGAAAAACTTGGCCCGAATTTTGTAGTAAAGGAAGCAATTTAACTTATGGTGTTTGTATAACTTTTCCCTAACAAAGTTCAGTTGGGGTCAACCATGATTCCCCAAAGCTACTTATTCGTATTAACATTATTAATATTTTGTCAAGAAACTTGTAACAATAATAAAGGATTTGCGTGTTGTGTCGTTAAGAACATCATTAGGTTATTTTATAAAGTGACATTATGATTTATATTTTCAAAATGGTGTTCCGGGGAAAATTGCGAAGTACCTTCTTTACTTTTTAATGGACCTGGTATTATACTGTCTTATACAGCCTTTTAAGGTCGTCGGTCGATCTAGCTGAGGGGCGTCCCTTACTACGCTTGCCTTGATTTTGTAATTGCTTTTTTATTAAGGGTCAATAGAGCGTCCCATCATAAATTGAATTATTCGATAAAAAAATAAAAAACGAATGTCATTTATTGAAACTAGGCTGAGAATCAGCACTTTTCGAACGTCCCTTCACCACTTCCTAGTGCTTTAGCTGGGAAGAAGAAGTGGCGCAACAAACTCCCCAGCAGCAACTGATTGCTGTCTGATATAAAACGGACTAAACGTAGGCTTCCGTTTTTATTTTTTTTGGATTCATATACATCTTTCTGTGAGGAAGAATTAATTCCATGTCTTATGACAACGTTATGTCAAATACATTCGGATATAAATGGAACATTTTCATATTATAGACACTATCAAACAGTATAGTTCTCAGTAAACTTAACTTAGTATGAATAATTATAGTGAGTTAAGTTTAATACTTCAACTAATTGAAATGAATTCAATTTCCAGTCAACAGTAGCCAAAGTACAGTTGTTTCAAATTATAAGTTCTCAGGTGAAACCTTGTACCGTATAGCTACTCGTATAATCCTACCCTCCTAAAAGGTTGGGTATACCCTTCCCTAATACGGAACCACCACACGGTGCGGCGCCATATTCTGCAACTTAATTACAATTTGCTGGCCGAGATGTTATGGTCACCCTGAAATGTATGATACTTTGTGGTGTCGCCAAACGTAGCCTACCTACTGTCTGACTGTCTGCAACCATTACGAATTTAATCAAGGGAAAAATAAGAGCCGCAGCAAAAGAGGCTTGCTTCCTTTTTGAGGGACAAAGGAGGTTTATACAATTAGAAACAGGAACTCTTTTAGGCAGGAAAAGGTTTATTTCTATTCACATTCGTTTTTAGTCTTTTTAGAGATTTAAATTGGTATTTGCATACTTACCTGCTTTTGAATATTTCAAAATGTATGCAATACGTCACTATTTATTTCCGATCAGTAAAACACAGACAGTAGAAAAAGATTTGATTCTTCCGACCGTAAACTTTTAAAAAGTCTTAAAATCCCATAAAAACTTTACGATGTTTAACCGTTCTTCTTACTCTTGCACACCAAGGCTAATATTTTGTCATTAAATTTCATTAAATTAGTTTACACAACCACCTTAATAAAGGTTACCTCTAACCAAAAACTATCCAGACTCGGTTCCCTCATTTGCATACTGTTTTATGAGACAAAACCTCGCCTACGGACATGAATCGTTGGAAATTTTCAAGTAAACTTGTAAAAATAGGGAAATGGTATTCTTTTCTATCTTTCCAAATGGTATTTTTGGTTGGAAATGCTGTTTTTAAGGCTCTTATTGCACTGTGTGCGATAATGTTTGCATTTCAGTTTGTAGTAGCCATTCAATCTGGTTTCCCAACTATTTTGAGGTCAGCTTCCAGTCTTACCCGATGCACCTGAATACCAGTATTTTATCTTGGCTATCTGACATCCACTACTCAGTTACTTGGAAACACAGTACCCACCCCTAGGTAAGAGTGGTTGTCATTGTCAGACTTTTGAGCTTCCAACTACTCAACGGCTTAACGTGCTTTCTGAGGCACGGAAGGGTCTCGATATGTAATGGATGGTCACCCATCCACGAACCGACCGCGGCAAGCGTAGTTTAACCCATGCTACTGTTATTGTTTAGCCAAGAGCCGATTTAACGTCGATTATAACGACATTATCAGCACTAAATACAGCGAAACGACATCATAAAATTTGTCCCAGCATCGTCAAACCATCAATAAAACTTCGACGAGAGTATATTTTAAGAATTTCGTAGTTAATTTGGTAAGGAAGAAACGGCCGTTCATTATATTGTGTGTCAACAAATTTTGAAGATGGCCGCCATCTTGGATTCCCACTTATTTTTCCGGGAATTTTAATAAAGCAATGCAAACGACGGCTTCTGAGTATGACATGATTTGATGAATTGCTTTCTCGATTTTATTGGATTTAGTTAATTGTGTTTTATTTTTTGGGTCGGTTCTATATAGATATCTATACTGAATATAAAAATTATGTCAGTAGTCTTAAGAACCTGATATTACCTACTATTATTTACCGAGGGGTTATGCATTCTGTAAAAGTGCACTAGTATTCTACAAGAGTAGAAAATGCATTCTGAAAGTTCGCAACGTCGCAAATAGCTGTCAAATATTTCGCAGTTTTGATTCATTTGGCAATATGAAAAATATCGCTAACTAGTGAACCAAAATATTGAATATTAAAGGCAATAATTATTTGTAACACCGAATATTAAATTTTACTTTTAAAAAAGTATTTGGAAACTTTCTAAATGCCCTTTTTACATTTAAAAAGGTTACAACGTCAAATGCTATTTTAGGTCACTAGTTGTTTACTTACTACGATGTTGCATACTTCCATAAAGTAAAAAAAAAAAATGCAACTATTTTGGAGTCGGCTTCTAGTCTAACCGGATGTAGCTGAATATTATATGGAGCGACTCCACAATCCAGTAAGTAGGTAATACGATTCCCCTTGGTAAGACTGGTTGTCAGACTTTCAGGCTTCTGACGACCCGTAACGAGTGTCAAAGATCCACGAATGACAGCCGGGACCAACGGCTTACCGTGCTTTCCGAGGCATGGAGGAGTCTCCATAAAGTAATA
This sequence comes from Eupsilia transversa, assembly GCA_914767815.1. Lineage (NCBI taxonomy): Eukaryota > Metazoa > Arthropoda > Insecta > Lepidoptera > Noctuidae > Eupsilia > Eupsilia transversa. Next base: position 4,551,611 of record OU611889.1, read on the forward strand.
TTGCCAAATTAATCAAAACAGGCAAATATTTGACAGCTATTCGCTACGTTGCCAGCTTTTAGAATGAACGCCCTTAGCAATAAATGCACATTTAATACTGTACCATACTTTAATGCATCTGACACACAATATGTCAAAGCTACATTAGAGACTGCTAAACCGTGCGAGTATTTAATTGTTTCCTTGCCATTCAGCGTAATAAACGATTGTTTCCACGAAAATACTTGTTTATGTCGTAACCTGTGCTTCCTACATGCCGGCGGGTTAATAGACATGCAATGTCGTCGTTAACAGTGCTGTGGGCCTCCCACGAACCTGCGGAGTAAGACTTTGGTTTATTAAGACTGCGGTGAACAGTCGCACAATAACGGCTGTCCAAAGAATAGAGCGTTTTTGACACCTGAAGGCCTAAGGTAATTGAGCCTTTTGATTAGCTCGGTATGTGTCGCCCTCCCGCCCATACCGACCTAAACAGGAAGGATCAATTGAAATATACGCGCTCGGTAGGTGCTCGGTAAGCTTTCGGTACTGCGTATATCGAGCATGCTGATGTCGCACCGCTGCTGTACCGACAAATCAGAAAATGGCCTAAATGTCACACACTGGTGAAAATGACATATTTGTATGACGGCTGGTATAGTGTGACAGAACCGCATTCTTAGGAAACCAAAGCTTTATCGTAAAGTAAATCATAAGATTTTCAAATTGAAACTACTCATCTCGCACATAGGTCATATTTACTTGGTTTGAAGACTTCATAACTATGAGTGATATTCTGCTTGTCGCAAACCAAAATCCTATAGAAATGTTGTATTTTCGATTGAAAAATCTTTCGAATTTACAATTACGTTTACGTCGCGCGTTCGTGCTAGGCCTCTGGCATCAGAACAGGTAATACAAGAGCCGTGTTTCCCCATGCTTATATACCTACGTCACTTAGGTGTAATTTACTTTCCTACACCGGATTATAATGTGGTCCCGCGTAATTTATCATCGAGGTTGAATAGGCAACTTAGTACTTACCTAGTAACAATTTTGTAAGGCTTTTGGAATACCGAAAGTTGGTAATGATTGTATTGTGAGTGAAAATGCCTTAATAATATTAATTAAATTACCTTCGATTTTTTTTACACGTGTAGATTGAAATAGTTGTTACAACAATGTTATTCATGACACTGGCAACTATCTTAATTAAAAAATAGATGCTATTTATATAAAGGAATAAATTATTAAAAAAATATCTAATGGCATTTCATTCTTTTTTTTATTGAAAACCGCCAGTCTTACACGCATTTATTTTATAGTAAGGAGTGTTTATTATATGCCATGCCGCAATATGTTTTTTTTTTATTAAGCCAGACCATTATAGATTTTGTAATTTTTAAATCTAAAACGCTAGACTGAACAACAAAAGTAAAGGAAAACGTGACGCGCGGCCAAAATCGGAACTAACGCCGACATCTTGTTTTTCATCTTGTTTTTAATAGTGAATTGCAATTTATAACACTGTATTTGATGTTGTAACCGTTTTCAAATGGAATTAGTAAATACTTGACATTTCTATAAAGTACGTACTAATTCCATCATCCATGTACTTTCACAAAACAATTACACAAAAGTCTACCAACAGCGCCGCCTGTCGATGTCATTCGAGCGCCAACTACTACGCTTGTACATAGTAAAGAAACATGTTATATTTATGTGGTTACCATCGAACACAACGTAAACAATATCATTACGTTTGAACCTTTCGCCAAAACATCAATTCTGTCCACACGTGCTACTTATCTTGGGGCTGGGTGCCAAGGTATGTGCCCGGGCCGTAGGTACATCACTTTGGGCACATCACTAATATACCTAGGTATTTATTAGGGATGTGCCCAAAGTGTGCGGTACCACAGTATAACTGAATTACTTATACGAGTAGCACGTCTGGACTCGCATAGCGGGACGGAATGTAATTACTGGGATATAGAGCAAATGAATTTTAATAGGACTATGGTTGGTCGTCGGTTCTTGGTCCTGTCATTTAGTTCTCAAACAATCAACTCCTCGATGTCCCGAAGCTTAGCCAAATGCTGTGCCTCTACCCTAAGTTTTTATCTTCAGTGATGCCCAATGTTATAAGGAAATAATATCTTCGTCCACCCTTTGATTTTTCACCCTGACTTTAACTTAAGGTAATTTTGAAGGTTATTAGGTTACCTAATCAAGGTCATATTTACTGGTAAAAACGAAAAAACCTACGGTCTATTTCGAAATGAAATGTCACAGAGACAAATTTTTGGTTACTTTTACAGTCACCTACGTATTTGGCATATTACAGGGCAACAAAGAATTCTACTCAGCCAAACACACCATTCTTTCTCTTGATCAAAATCCAATTAAATTATATTCAAACTTAAAATATTAATTATGAAAATGAATATTCTTGCGAAGCTCTGAATGCAATAGCGCTCGAGTAAATCTTCGTTAACTTTATTAGACAGTAAGAGCTGTCGACAAGTACCCCACTTTATCATACTACTTTTGTTAAAATAAACTTTAGAATGTGATATATAGTGGCCTGGGATACTGGGATACTCGGATACATTGGTCTAGTTGTCCTTAGAGTAGGACAATTCGGAATAGAGAAAGTGTATTTTCTAATTTTGAAACTGATAAGCAGTTTATTGAGATAACTGTAGCTGTTTCTTGTTTACGGATAATTGTTGAACATGTAATGATCATTTCAGATACAGTACAGGGTGCCAAACAAAAGTAAAGTAAAAAATCATTTATTTCCCACACTAATCAAGAACACAGTACAGTCATTATTAAAATGGAGTGGACTGGAACCTAAACTAGGGCAGCCCTGAATTTCAGGATTCCAGTCTCCAGTAAAGATGCATGCATCTATTTGAGCTTTGCAGCCGGGACACTTAATGTTACTTTTTATTTTTAACATACTATGTACTTCTTAACTACGCAAAGGATTTTGTCCAAGCGTTTTTTTATAGCTCGGTAATTCTTGCATCCTTTCGTAGCTGAAAATGGCAGAATTTTCATCAGATTTCCCACAGCTAGCTTTGTTTGACATAAGAACTGGCACTTAGACGGGATATCACTATCATTACATTATTATAAAACAAAGTCTCCCCGCTGCGTCTGTCTCTCGCTCCGTGCTGTCTGAACGCAATAAACTCTAACTACCAAACGGATTTTCATACGGTTTTCACCAATGGACGGATTGATTCATAAGGAAGGTGTATAATCCATTAGGGCCGAAACTGCGTTAACCCGCAGCAGCAGTTTTGTATAGAACAGCGCGGGCGTCCGCTTAACGCAGTTTCGGCCCTTAGGGTTTTGTGTAAATTGGCTGAAATATGACGATGATTGTTGCAGATGACGGAAGAATCATGCCGACGGGAAGCTTACTGGCGTGAGCCGCGTAAACCAATAGAGTTATCTATTATACATTGTAACAGCGAATCAATTTTCTAGGCCGGATATTTTTTGATATTCGGATAGCTCATGACCTAAAGAATTGCCATAAAGAATATGAATTAACAATCGCGAAATTTCGCGGGTTTAAAGCTGACAAAAACAATGTATTACGGAATTATTCCTCCCGTGGAATATTTTCCGACATCCACGCGGGCGAAGGTCGGGGCAAATAGAAAGCCTTGACTCTGGAAAATTCAAATAATAATATAGAAAAATATGAAAGCATTACGTCAAGATATTAATATTTTTCACAGTACCTACTGAAACTTTCTGGCTTCAAAAAGCTACAACGTAGTACATTATCGTTAACTTTATTGTTTGACTAGCAAAGAATTAGGTTAATACGGCTATAACAAGTTAGGCCATGCCGCAGAGTTCAAGTGTTGTGAAAAATTGTGTTGCTTAGTTAATCAATACTACTGTTGGTTAAATATTAACTAACGGGTAGAATCGGTTATTTATACGTAAGTACATATAATGTAGGCAAGTACCGTTCTATACATACCGTTAAATCCGACCTAAGAAATCTTTATAAACAACTAGCTGCGCCCCGCGGTTTCACCTGCATAAGTCTCAATCTCGTGGGAATATCGGGATAAAAAGGAGCCTATGTCCTAACCTAGGTCATGGTCTACCCATTTGTAAAATTTCATCCAAATTCGTTCAGCCGTTTTAGCGTGAAAGCGTAACAAATAAATAAACAAACTCACTTTCGCATTTATAATACTACTAGCTGTTACCCACGACTTTGTTTGCGATTCAGGATGAAAAGTAGCCTAAGTCCTTCTCCGGGGTGCCAAATTTCATCCAAATCCGTTCAGGAGTAAAAGCTTAACAAACAAACAAACAAACTGACTTTCGTATTTATAATATTATGGTTAGGATAATTAGGTTACCTGTCTTTTTCATGTAAAATAATATTTCATACCTACCTAATATTATATTTACGAAGTTAATTGAAAGCAAGTAGGTACCTAACGTATATCCCCTTCCATCAATTTCATATCCCTATTCATACTCCGTTCATGAACTTTATACAAAGTTCGGCTAAATGTTCACGAGAGTATAACTCAATAAACATAGACAACACAAAAGAGGTCATGCGTGAACGGAACAAGCGTAAAATGGCGGCCATTGTCTATGCCTGCAACGGACACGGTTCAATTTATGAACAGATAATTTTAACACAAAATCATAAATTCCATCCACAGCCTAAGGTTCGGAGAAGACTAATAATTATCCGCATTCTGAGCTATTAAATAATACTGATACTTATTTGTGATACAGTAAGGTTGATAATCTTCTTTACTGTCCAGGTTAGGGGTTTAACAGACTTCCAAACGCTTGTCAGCCGGGATTCTGTCACGTGTCAGTGACAGATACCGCCTGCCTTACTGAAGTTTATCAAAGATTATATTCTCCGATTGAATTTGTGTTCATGCTTATGGTTATTAGAGTTCAATTTGAAATAAGACGCACGTTAAGGTGCTTTCGGAAAGTGGGGCTTGTTTATAAGCTACAAAGTAGGTAAGTCCATAATGAATGATGAATCCCTCAATATTATAATTATCACACCTCTTTGGTAGCGGTGTATTAAGTATAATATTTTGGAAGAATGTATAAATTATTAATTACTTACTATCTTTTTAATTTAAATTAAATGTAGGTAAATGTACCAAATACCTACTTCATGGGAATAGTGTTTGAAGCTTTGAAGTAATTCCTTAAAATAAGATTTAAAGGTCTCATACCTTTCAATCTTATTTTAAGGAATTACTTCAGGACAGAACAGGGTGTAAAGTTCACTACTCTATGGACAAGTTTAAATTAAAAATTTCAATAACCCCCGACACAATTCCAGGTGATGCTGCAGTATCGGTTCAAGGTTACTATGTACTTCTAATATCATTGAAGTAACAGAATACTAATTTTCGAATCGATCAGACCTGTGGAAGATGCGCACATCCAATCATCAACTAGAAAAGAGCTGATAATCTTCAAACGGCTGAACCGATTTTCTTGCATTATTGTAGCTAAGAACATTCTCGATCAAGACACCTTTCAAACAAAAAAAATATAATCAAAATCGGTTTAGCCGTTTGGGAGCTACGAGGGAACAGACAGATACACAGATACGTTAAACTTATAGCACCCCTCTTTTTCCGTCGGGGGTTAAAAAGGGAAGATCCTCCGACCACACGGGTGTCGTGTCTGGAGCGCAACTGTCCAACGATTGATGAAGGATAGTCTTATATGTTAATCGCGCAGTAAACTCTATTAACGCGATGCAGGATTTATGTGACGTCAGGTCTTTGATGAGTAGTTCGCATGTGGCGTTGAAGATGCCACAAAGCTTTAAAAAAAATAGTTTCTTCTCACCTTGAACTCCTCTTCCTATACCTCTCAAATAGTTGCTTCTTCCTATATCTACACTACGAAAAGCTTATTTTGTCAGTCATCAACAACATTCGAAGTCAAAACACATTATCAAGTTTTAATTAGTCTCAAACCGAAGAACAAATAAATAAAAACATGTTCCCAGCAGTAAATTCCATTGTTTGTGTTGTAACGAAACCAAATACATTCAACATTCTGTTTATGTCTACAAGAACAGATTACTGAAATGTGCTGTCGTTGAATTTCAGAATAGCTTCTGAAAACAATTTACCAGGGGGCCTAGTCTACTAATTTATAAACGTCACAATGGTGTCATAATGGTTAGTTTTTGACAGATTTTCCATACAAAAACTGTCAAAAACTAACCATTATGACACCATTGTGACGTTTATAAATTAGTAGACTTAGGCCCCAGTACGCTTGTATTCCATTCAAGGGTATATACAGTGTAGGTATTGGTTAACCATTTTCGAGTAATTTATGACATTTTATTTAACAAAATGTATGAAATAAAAATATAAAATGTCAAATGACTCGAAAAATGTTACATTTGCTTAAGGGTCACGAGGGGTCATTTGGTTCCAAATGACCTCTCCTACATCCCCTTATCGGATTGCTGACGTATAACCAATAACCCTGTAGAGATGTCCTGTAGGTCAGACATTTCGCAAGATATTATTTTAAAGTTCCAAGTCTAATATATCCTTTCAGTTTTTGGAACTCCTGTCCTATTTCTTAGTACGTAAGTGCAATTGATTTTGGATTTTTAGAGGGTATGAGTCTGGAGATCTTTCATACAGGTCCCGAACCCAGTAAAGACTCCAGCTCTCGTTAAACGTTATCTTGCTATGAACCAAATGCTGTATCTTTGTGAGAGAAATAAATCTACTATTATTATGTAATTGGGTCTGAGTCTATTGCATAATTCCAGGCTGGTACAAAAAAAAATCGAATGGAAAAACCCGGCAACATTTGGTCCAATCTACGAATAAAACCTAAGACTTTATCGACCGCTCGATTCTGTAAAAATCTCACCGTGAAAACTGAGGTGAAGTGAGCTTAAAGTGAGCTGTCATTCGAAACTAATATTAGAGATTGACACTATTAAAATCTCACTTCACCTATGTTTTCACCGTGAGATTTTCACAGAATAGCATTACAGGAGTCAAGCTTGCACTCACCAGAACAAAAAAGCAGTCAAAATACCATTATGGAAACAATACCAACTATTTTTGAGTAAGTTAATCAACTTGCAAATTCGTGGATATTGTAACGGCCGAAAATATAGATATCAGAATGGGATAGTCTAGGAATCGATTTCTGAGAACTATGATATCGAAATTGGATTTCTGAGCAATAGTTAAGATATTCAAAATCAAGTTCTGGATTCTAGAATGATCTTGAATATCTGAATTCAATTTAATTGGACAAATTCCATCATAGATTTACATCCTCTATGTACGGAAATATATGTTTTAATGATTTTTGCCTCATTGGTCTAGTGGTAGCAAGCGCTACTGATGAGCATAAGGTCCTGGGTTTGATTTCTAGATCAGGCAAAGTGTTATTGGGCTGGGATTTCTTAGTCGCAGCCCCAAGTTTGGATGGATTGATGCACGGTCGATGGCAATAGACTCGCCCCCTATTACATGGGACGTAAACAATATGAGGGTGTACTAAGATACACCATATTAGTACACCCAATCATTTGGGGATGATGTTATGTTACGTGTTATCAATAGGATTTTCATTACATTAACTTTACGACTTCTATGAAAGATTTGTGCTAATCAGAGGAACAAAACCTGAGCCATTGCAGATACATTGCACTCCCAGATACAACGCTTATAATATATTATTATGTAATGTGCAATTACATAATAATATATTATTATATACAGCATTACACCGGCACGGGCTCTTAAAACCGGAACACAGACGTCATGTTTTTCATTGACAATGACATTTGAATAGTATTATCTCGCTCACACATATTGAAAATCGTTCCATGACGGATGTGTGAGCTCACTCTTCTCAGTTTGTACACTTTGTCGCGCGAATTTAGTTAAGTTGAGGGCAAATTTAACGATTTAAATCTTTGGTTTAGCGGTACTTCAACAAATAGCTCTATTAGGTAATATCAGGTTTATAAAACATTGTTACAGTCCGGCCGTCGAGAGTATGCGTTCCTGACATCAGTTGGACCATTTCTAGTTGTAATAAGGATCAAATTCGCGAAACACATATTCGAAACTGACAGGTGTCAAGAACGCATTCCTTCAACGGCCGGACTGTAGTCTTACAGTGTTGTTCATCAAGAAATGAATAACGAACTAACTATACAGCTTTTATTAACGTAAGCTCGTTACTGCCAATAAAATGTTTTCTTTCACAATCCATCATTATTTGCGGTTTCTTATTTACCCCGGCTGTTTGCTCGATCGATCAACGTCAAGACTGAAATCAGGTTCTCTTGGTTGAATCAAGTTAATTTTAGAAGCTTGCAGCCAACTGCTTTTGTATGAGCAGATTTTCAAAAGAAATAAATTATATAAAAATGCTTTTCTGCTAACACAATTTGTTGATTCTCGTTCAGATTATGTAAAAAAATCTCTTTTTTTTTGGAATTTTTCATGGACATCAAAAAAGTTCATGAGATTTAAATAATTGGTGAAACTTAATGTACATCTCTGCCTAACCCTTCGTGGAAAAACCGGCGTAACGTTGTGTTTATGTTATAAAAAAAGTCAGACAATTTGTTACGTATCAACATAGTTTAATTTCAAGTATTATGGAATTAATAAAATGCAATTTTAAGCTGGTGTTTCTATATTTTTAATTTTCCAACTGTATATAAAACCTAAGTTGAAATAATGTCATAAAAATGTAACTTAAGACAAAAACAGCTTATATAACAAAAACGGTTTGTTAACGGAAAGTTTTTAAGGACAAAAGTTTTAAGTGGATGCACGCTCGCAGTAGCTACGTCCATATCACATGACGTATGTATGAAACACTCCCTCTTATCAGTCATTCATGTTTATAACCTAAACATGTATGGTTCATCTAACCATTTAAATCTTTGGAAAAACCCGATAAACCCGATTCGACGATCAAACCCAAGAAGTTCTGTTATTCCGAACATTTTCTAAACCTATATTACAAACATAACTTCCTAAAAATTGCCATTTTATTTGCCTACTGGAGTATTTCAGCAATATCGTATTGTCAGTTGTCCTACAGTTAAAGCCACTTTTCCTTTTGCCAGAAAAAAAATTAAACTCAGAAACAATCATCAATCTGCCTAGCCTTTGCCGACTATGTTGGGGTCGACTTCCAGTCTAACCGGATTTAACTAAATACCAGTATTTCAAATGGAGCGACTGTCTATCTGACAACCCAGTTACTGGGTACCACAATACTTGACTACTTGTAAGACTGTCAAACTTTTGGGCTTCTCACTACCCGTAACGACTGTCAAAGATCTATGAATGACAGCCGGGATAGAATTTTACTTCAGAAATAGATATCTTATATTTATACAGACAACATAGAGGTGGGAAAACGCTTCTAGTTATTAGCTAACGACTGTTTGTAGCAACAGGTTTATTTGGTGTCAGATTCCAAAACAAATAAGGGTATATTATTATGATAGTACACTTTCTAAAAATACTGGCGAAATATAGGTAATTGTATAGAGAGATACCACCGAATACGCCTCTGCCCAATCCTTCGGTGTGCCCAATACAGGCGTGATTTTATGTTTCTAAACATAAATTATTATTGTTAGTCAAATCTACCGTTTTAAAGGGCTTCTAAAAGGGTGTCTACGTCCGTATAAGTTTCGATTAATTGAATACAATTTCTGGTCCATTTTGGAATGCTTATCTAAGTCCGGGGATTGTGAGATGGGCCCTTAATATTATTCGGCCTTGCTGGGTGTCAACTATATAGAAGAATTTAGTTTCCTTAAGGGGATGCGTTCCCTCCCGCTCCGCCCAGAAAGGGAGAAGTTATTTGATAATTTCCCAACCAAATAAAATGAGGGGATGCGTTGAAGTAGTCCGCGAAATTCTAAATTTTCTTACGTTTTTTGCAATTTGCAGTTCAGTGTCAGGTTGTATGTTGATCAAAATACGATTCGCGACCGTAACAAATGTGTATTTATATAATCATTAAACTCATCGATGCAACTCTCTTTTAAGAGTAATTGACTTAAAATGTCTCGAGTTCATGAAAGAGTTCATGATATAGTCATTCAGCATAGTAATCTGAATATAGAGAGTTGTATTGATGGTTATCATGTTATAATTCTGTAAATACCAATTTGTTACGGTCGCGAATCATATTTTGATCAACATACAACCTGATAATTGACCTGCAAATTAAAAAAAAACCGTACTGAATTTGGCGGGCTACCCTGTAGCATTCACCTTAAACAGAAAGCTGTCATTATCTTTTCAAACCATTTTTACACCATAAGTAAAAATGGTTATCGTTTCAAACCATTTTTACACGTATAAGAAAAATGTAAGCATCAACCTATATCTATATTTATGTGAAAAACACATAGGTGGCAATAGGTATGTCGATCGTGTGAATACAGAATTAGGTACATTTCGTAAAACATCATTGTGATATTGTGGGTCATGTTTTGCTATTGTGGTGAATTTGTAAGTACAATTAGTACAATATTCAACACCAACAGTGTAATGGAACGCTTATTTAGAATGTTTGCCGTTCATGCAACTAATCTAATTGCTATGTGTGAATCATACAATTAAAATAGCAATCAATCAATATGTGAAATCGACATCGACATTTATAACAAGTTCACATTTGATTGCCGAATTCGGCTTTTGATTGCCGAATTCTACTTTTTCACGTGGCAAACTTAACTTAAGGTTAACACGATTATAGATAAGAAAAGGCTTACGAATAGGGAAAGTAGGAAATATCACTTTCATATTCGTAAAAAGGTAAGAGACACTTTGTATTTGAAAAAGAACATGTACAAATACTTCCCAAGTTTCGAGCCGCCCACCTAATAACTTATAGGTAGGTATAAGTAATAGTACCCCAAGAGAAAGAATCCTTTTTTCACATTTCACTTCGGGCACGTTGCCAAAGCCGAACAATTCCGAAGCGAAGACGGCGAACGTTCGGAACATGAAAAAATAAAACTGGCAACTTTGTACGAAGGAGGCCAGATAACTCCGAGACTGAGAAACAAATGTATCGCGGAAGGAGGGTTTCATTTAAAATGTTCTTGCGTAGTCTGTACTACTTTTGTAAATGAAGTGGGAAGGAGTTAATACGATAAAAACGGTTGGTTGTTTTAGGAAATGTAAAATTGTGTAAGTACTAGAGTAGTTAATGTATGGTTTCGAAAAGTGGTGCAAGAGGTGATGTTAGGTTTAGCCAGTTGTCTTTATTTTTTTAATAATAGAGGATTAATGTATTTACTTGGACATAGATATGGATAGTTTCCACGCAGAGTAGGTAAATCTATAGTAGAGTAACCAACAAATCACCATATTTTACTCACAAACCCGCCTGCGCTGAACTGTATTTTAATATTTAATGAACATTTAAAACAGTGCACTAAACTCGAGTTCACATTGCAAAAATTATCAACCAACGACTATTTCATGCGACAATTCTAAAGCGCTTCAATAGCTAACTTAATAACACTAAAAACTCATGATCAATAACACTAAAAACAGTACATAAACAACAAACAATGAAAAGTAGGTAAATATTTAACTAATTTAATCACGTAACAAAATCCGTGCATTTGCACAGCGCCCCAACTTGTTTAATTAGGCTCGTCTATTTGCCGGCTGTCGGCTGTTGCGTCCACAACACACAGAAACACTTAGGACGACCCTCAAGTAAAAACTTGTGCGGTGACCTGAATACGATTATGTTTTAGTGATGCCTAATTTTGTCGTAAACATAGGTTTTTTTATAACTCTTGAAAGATCTTATAGAATACAATAGAAGTAGATATACTTAGTAACATATTCCACTTAACTATTCCTAAAGAGTCATAAGAAACCCTATTTGAAATCGAAACGTGAAACGAACGAACGTGAAATTGAAACGTTTTTAATTTATAAAACCTTTTTTCTGTTGTAAAGCCACCACAGATTAGAGGGTCACATAGGAAGAAAATTTATAACCCGACATGCAATCATAAAATACGTATTTATAAAGTGTTTTTGTCATCTACATAATGGAAGTCTACTTGACATAGATATCTCTGCTTTTTCTACAATCCTAGTCTATGAACGGGGAAAACAGCACGAAAAAAACTATTATTAAAAACGGTGAAGAACATCACATCTGTGTTCCCTGAAGGGTTAGGCAGGGGTGTAGGTACCTATAGTACACCCACATTTTGCCGGTGTATACAGCTAACAGCAATGATAGCGGTGTGGTGTGACCGTCGGACTGCAAGTCATAGGTCTTGAGTTCAAACCCAAGGCACGCACCTCTGACTTTTCGGATTCATGTGCGTATTGTACAGGCTGTGACGTAGTTGGACACACATCTTCTATTATTTGAAGTTACAAATTAGTACATGAACTTTTTAAACTGTTATTTTTTAGACAGGGTATTTTGCTAAATGTTTTCCGTTGCACATGCATTTATGTCACTCTGGTACTTCTGTCAAACTACAAGTGCAAGATAAGGACGGGAACATATGTAAACTAAGTAAGGTTTATGGATCTCGGCTTTAGTCTGTTTAGAATGTAAACATTTAAAACGTTGTTGATTGTATTAGTTTTTTAAAGCAACATTCCTGAGACTCTAGACACCATGAACCAATTTTATACGTTGGGTTAAAAAATTGTCTAAAGTTGATTGTAAAACTCATTATTTATAGAATGTATTTATGGTGTATATCATACGGAAGGGTATGGGGTGTAAACTCGTGTAACCATATATTTAGGGTTCAGGGTGAGCTCTGTTTGCACAAAGGGTTGTTTAGAACGATATTTTGTTTACCGTGTCGCCTTCCAGAACCTTATTTTATTTAAGCACCTACTTAGTTAGAAAAATCGTTATGAACGATTTTGTTGGAATGATTTTTAATCTAATATGTTTATTAGTAAGCGTTCATAATTTAATTGTTAGAGGGAAAAGAAAAAAAAGACATAACATAACATCACGCCTTGTTTCCTCGAAGGGTTGGGCAGGGGTGTACTTATAGTAGGCCTGTATAGTATAAAAAAATCATATAAATAATTGTTACAGGCCTGCTGAAGAACTTTCAAGAAACATTCAGTGCGAGGTAAAGTAGTCGGATATTATTAAGGCGGAGACTGAGTTATAGCATTTGTTTGTAATGTATCATTCGCGGCGAGTCTTGTTACAATACGGTGTTACACAAGACGCGCCGAAAGCTCGCTTCGAGCACCATGAAATTATCGTTTCTCATAAATGATCGTTTCAAAGGAACGAAACAGCCGACATTTGTTGTAGGATCCGGCGCTCGGATCGAACGGCTCGGCTCGCTACTGTAACGCGTTACAAAAACTCAATACATTACAAGCAAATGTAACAAGTCAGTCTCCGCCTTTATATAAAAAAAAAACTGTCGAATAACAAAAGACAATCACTACTAGAAAATGTCCATTTTCACGATAAAAACACGGAAATAAACCAATGTTTTTACACAGACAATCAATAGGTACCTACTTAGAAACATACGCTAGCACAATATTTTATTCTTGATATTTCCACCGATTTATGACACACTAACTGCGTGGACACCCTTTCTCACAAGTGAATGGCGAGTAGGGTTACCATCCGTCCGGTTTTGTTCGGACATGTCGGGCTTTTTGGCCCTCGATCCGGACTTTGTCTGGCCTTCTCATTTGTACGGACTTAAGGGGAATTTAATTAGAAAAAATAATGAATACTGAAAAAGAAAGATTAAAAAGTAAACTGTCCGGACTTTTTTTTGCAAATGTCCGGCTTTTAAGTGGGTTTTTTACAATTTAGGAATGGTGGGAAGGCAATAAAATGTCGACAAGACAGTTCGGTGGACATGTCTGTTATCATTAAATCCTTTGTAAAGTAATCAGAAAACTATTCGGGTAACCCCCGGACAGAATCAACTTTGATAGCTTTATTTGACATTCGGATCTCAGGGATTTTCCGAAGGTCTATTTCGGGTAATAAAACAGGAAAATTTACGTTTCCGAAACGATTTTTCGAGGTTCGTTTGAGTTTGTGTTTTTGGCTTTATAAAGTTAAGATTGACGAATTATTTTGCCTTCTAGTCGAGCTATTGGGAAATATTTCAGTTGCTGTGGTTAACAATTTACAACTTTGAGGAATATATATGTATACCTATAGAGTGTCATATTCGTATCAACGAAAAAGCTCTTTTAATAAAGATTTAAAAAAAAAACTTTGAGGAAATACCTATGTAAGAATAGAATAGAATAGAATAGATACCTACTCTTTATTATGTACACCATAAAAATTACAGACATAAATTTGGACAGTATTTTATGTAAGTATGTCGGTGATTAGATTAGATAAGACACCATTAAGATTTTATACATACCAAAAAAAACTATTGTTTTATATAACAGTTACAAGGCCATTATTAATTACTATTTGCAATATTTCTAGTATCTAGCAATTATAACGAAAAACTAACTATTATAACACATAAAAAAGTACTTTATACATCACGTGGTATACGTCAGCGAACAATATTCATTACAATCCAAACGACCATCTTTCTGTGTTCCAATAAAAACGAATTGGACTAATTAGACTACGCACTGCCGACCAGTAACAAAGGCACCGAACAAAACAATAAAGGCACCGAAATAAACACTTCACACTACAGCGCGGTTATTGAAATGACTGTAAACGTCAAATGAACATTTGTTATTCAACATATTATGACCGCTAGCATTCGATTTTAACTGCAATCGATTAAACATGTTCGTTCAATTTGTCGATGTATTCAAATTGGGTATTGCGTAGAAATTTTCGATTTATGAACAACCTCTGGTCTATTCTGCAAATATCTCACCGTGAAAGCAAGGTGAATTGAGCGTGAGGTGAGCTGTCAAATTGTGTCAATCCCTGTTGAATAACGGTCACTTCACGCTCACTTCACCTAAGTTTTCACGGTGAGTTTTTTACAGAATATCATTCTGCCTAACCTTTTCCCAATCATGTTGGGGTCGGCTTCCAGTCTAACCGGATGCAGCTGAATATCAGTATTTTACATGGAGCGACTGCCTATCTGACCTCCACAACCCAGTAACTGGATAATACGATACCCCTTGGTAAGACTGGTTGTCAGACTTTCGGGCTTCTGACGACTCGTAACGACTGTCAAAGATCCACGAATGACAGCCGGGACCAACGGCTTAACGTGCTTTCCGAGGCACGGAGGAGTCTCGGTATGTAAAGATGGTCACCCATCCACGGACCAACACCGGCAAGCGCAGCTTAACCTGATGGATCGACCCGTGCGGCTGTTATTACTTAGCCACGAGCTCCTCAAGTTTCTCTTTCCTCGAGTTTTTTACAGAATAGACCACCCTATATAAGTGTGTAGTGACAACTGTGACAAGACAAGATGTGTCACAATATACGACTTGCATCCGCAAATAGAACACAAACGAGTTCAAGAAGTTCGCGTAGCGGCCATGCTACGACGTAGCAAGCGTAGCGGTGACGTCAGCTACGGGCTACGACGTAGCAGTCACGCTATCTCAATTATTGTGTCCCTGTGTCTATTTTCAACGGTATACTTTTGTTGACTTTTAAAGACCATTTATGCCATAATATTTTTGTGTAGATATGACAGCAATGACGGGTAGTATAACCATGGAGATGGTTTAACCATAGAATGGCGGTAGTTTCCAGCAATTGAATTGTGGAGGTCAGACGAAAGTACCAGCATAACGTGGTCAGACTAGAAGTCAACCCCAAAATTTTTAGACAAAATCAAGACAACGATTAGTCAGGCATTCCCTTTCGTCCATCAAACAAGGATTAGCAAAATTCAAATTGCCAAATGAGCCACCGATTACTTTCCAACACAAACAGTTTGAGTGACCGCCAATCGGCGCCATGTTTATAAGCCGACGTTGATCCGGCGGCGACTAATCGCGCGGTGGACATGTTGCGGCGTGACGTCACTGTCGCCTGTCACGTCATGTTCCCAACAGTGATCGTTGAGCGACGTTTATTTATATATAGATGAGAATGAGAATTTATAGAGATGGTTTGGAATTGAATAAAATGTTGTTAAAAGTTTAACTTTTCTAGTTAATTCTAATAGTTTTTTTTATAAAAATGGCGTAGACCTAGAACTTTATTTAGCAATTATAAAAGGTTTTTAGTTTTTATTACTTACCAGGAAGCTTTAATCTCTCGTGTTCTTAGAATTAAATCTTCTTTCTTTTCCTATGTTTCGGTTTAAAGAAATTTATTCTCATAAGAACTTACAGTCCGCTTATAATGAGATACAAAGTAATACGTATGATAATACAATACAATTTCCTCCAGCGTATTAGAAGTTACAATGTACATACATATTTCTTAAGCTTATTTTTAAAAGTGTTCCCGTTATCGCACTCTTTTATATCGTCCGGCAATCCATTGAACAGCTGTGCTCCTTCAAATAATATTGTCTTTCTACCGTAATTAGTCCGTGCGCTGATGAATTCAAGATGGTTTTTATATCTATTTCTTAGGTTATATGACATTGTTTTTTTCTTTAGTTGTGTGTTAGTTTGTATTGAGTTTGTAGTTATGTTTTTAATAAGAATGCAAGTGTAGTAAATGTATAGCTGTCTAATATTTAATAGTTTAGTTTTTTCGTATAAGGTCTTTGTTGGAGTGAGATAATGATAATGGAACAGCGTTTTAATTATTTTATTTTGAACTCTTTGAAGTGGGTTTAAATTAGTTACTGCTGCGGATCCCCATATCTCAATTAAATATTCTAAATGCGATTTGACTAACGAGTTATAAATCAAAGTGCGAACTTTACTTGGAATACTGTTTGCTACTTTCCGTAACGCTCCCAATAACGATGTTAATTTACTTTTGAGATGGTCGATGTGTAATTTCCAAGATAGTTTTTTTGCTTAAGAAATTATAGTTATACTCATCGCGCGGTGGACATGGACGTTACAGTTGCCTGTCACGTCATGTTCCGAACAGTGATCGTTGAGCGTCGTTTATTAAAAAGCCTTACCATTCATAAGTTCTAGTTAGAATTTTGTTGTGTGAGATGAAATACTGTTTTTTTTTAGTTTGAGCTTATAATTAACATTTTGTCCTGTAATTCTCTCCGACGATGAAACCTGCCAATTAACATATGTATATTATATAAATGAAATATTCTGGTGAATATGGTAACTCCTCTGTTCTCTCCTCCCCAGGTTTTGAGCTTAGATATTACAAATAATTGCGTTCATATTTAGATTGAATAAAGTATTTTGTTCCTTCTTTTCTATTTTTTTGGGTAGTTCAATAAAAAAAAGTATTGTATACAAAGTAAAACCCTGTAATTGCTTCATATAATGTATGTACATTCGTTCATATCGACTCCAGGAATGCCATTCTTCTTTTGATCTCAGATTTGCTAATCATAAGATCACCTTTGTAATCAGAGACGGCCGAATATGCTTAGCTTTAAACAAAAGGTTAAAATATGTCTAATCACGCTTCGGGCAGGCGGACATGCTGAGGCGTGACGTCAGAGTCGCCTGTCACGTCATGATCCCAACAAACAGTCATCGTTGAGCGACGTTTATTGTAAAGGCTCGCGTTTTAAAGGGATTTAAAAAGAATAACACATTTTAAAATAAAAAATATATGGCTTTGAATGTTGTTAAATGTGTGTAAAGTTTTTTATGATTCTTAGCTTTATCTTTTTATTTATGGATTGATGTTACAGAATATGGGTAGAATATGCTATTTCGCTAGCATTTTAATCTCAGACGAAGACCTCATAGATTTGTTTTGCTCACATTTTGACCAAACATCATGGAATCTTTAAAATGAATGAAATTCTTCCGCAAATATATGACCTCCAAGCTATTTAGATCGTAGTACACATCCCAAAGAATAAAAGTAACACAGTCAGAGATCACAAACCTATTAAAATGCGTCCACAAAAACGAGATTAACGAGTATTTTGTCATAAAGTACCGGAATTAAGTAGGAAGAAGCTGTGAATTCATAATATTATATGCCTCGCTTGTTGCTTTTATATATTATAACGTGAAATTGCGGCCTCCGTATAACCGGAATAAGTTAGCGCAATGCGTAAAATACTCGTACTTTTGGGTTGAGGACCCATGTATTGTTACGGTTTGTTAGCCATAATTGTTTTGGAAAGTGAAACTTCAGGGATTTTATTGTTTATATGGGAATAATAATGTCGCGATGGCCCAGTTCAAGCTTGTGCTGACAGGTTGTGAGTTCAAATTAGGGTTTGGGAAGTCTCGACAGTTTCAAAGTCACGAGATAGCTCACGATCAAAGTCTCGGGACGTCCTAGGGACCCAAATCCTAGTTCAAATCCGGGCAAGTGATAATGAGGCTTTTTCAAATCTTAAAGTAGGTACTATCTGAGTTTATCATTAGATATATTTGACATCGGTGAAGGAAACATATCGTGAGGAAGCCTGGGCTTTATAGTCAATGTAAGTCTGAAATTGCCACCACGCTTGGCCGTCTTGAGCAAGCGTGGTGATCAATGCTTGTGCCTTCTCTGTATGAGAAGAGGCCTTTGCCCTGCAGTGGAACATTATGGGAATATTATTATGGGAATGAAGGTTGTTTGATGTGAATGATTGAAAATGTACATAATTATGTTACAGCTTGTATACTAGTTACATTATAATGGTTCCAGGCTTCATTGTAAGCCAAATTAATTGTATGGTATAAAAACTTTCAATGTTGTCAAAGGCAGAAACCAATCGATTGTGAAGAAAAGTTCGTTCAAAACTCAAGTTTAACGTAGGCACTTTTAAATAATTTTTTTTTTTAAAGTAGTTGCCGAATATATAAACTAATCTCCTCTCTCAAAACAAATTAAATAATCACCGTGCAAAAGAACAATACAAACAAACTCCCAAGTTAATAATCTCGTGAAACCTTCCCATTATTCTACGATAAAAATATTCATTTATACCATTAATTTATCACGCCTGTCAGTATGAGATAAACCAATGAGGCGATGATATTTGCGAACGCCAAACAAAAGACTGTTTGTCAAAGCCGGCTGAACTGACAACCGACTTTTATATAAGGTGCTATAAAAATATCTGCCACGGCTTTAATGAGAGGTAGTATTGTGTTTAAAGATAACAATAGTGAAGAAATTTCGTACCCCGACACAGTTAAATCAATTTGAGAAAATAAAGTAGTTAAATAAACATTGACTCTACTCTGCATAACGTGGTTCACAAATTACGCGCGAAGTGCACTTCGTCAATGAAAACAACTGCTATCTCTTTCTATCTGTTCTGTGAATGAAAACTGAAATCAGCTGACTAGTTCGTCACTTGCAAATTTATACGTACAATTTTTTGTATGAAAAAAAATATGACACATGATCAATAATTTATCTTTACTATTGTAATCTATAAACACAATACTATCTCCCATTGCAGCCGTGGCAGATATTTTTATAGCACCTTATATAAATATAATGTCGAAGGGACGATTTACTGATAATACCCTGATGTGAGTTTAGTACGTAAAATGAACCTACGTAAATTGGTCGTGCATAAAGGCTGTTATTTTTTTTTTAAATCACATAAGGGGTTTGAAGATCCGTGGCATACGTACTGTTCCGCCATCTTGATTTTTTTTCACAATAGCAGCCTGTCATGAAACCTATTTATATCGATAGCTGACATCAATGCAAACAGAAAAACATTGTAAGATCAAACCCCGTAAAGTGCCACGTTTCCGAGATATTAACGTACAAAGTGGATCACGTGACATCCATATTTTTTTGAACTTGCGTACATTTTTGAACGTATCTCGGAACTGAGACATTTTACGGGGTTTGGTTCTAGCATATTTTCTGTTTGCATTGATGTCAGCTATCGATCTAGATCCCGCCATTTTGAAAAACAAACAAAATGGCGGACACTAGGTATGCCAGACTCCATATAAAAATCTTAAATCCCCTTTATTAGAGATGCACATGGATAAAGTCATTTAGTCAACTATTTTATACAACTATTTTATTACATACGTACCATTTCTTATTCAATAATTTAGGTATTTGAAAACATAACCAATAATTACTTCAATATGGAAAGTTGCTCAAGAAAACATGTGTTTGTAAACCTTTTACTTTACAGGAAAACTAGAACTTGCTATTCAATCTCGATTATGAGACTACCTATTTCTAAGCACAAACTTAATTGGCGAAAGGTGGGTGGGTGTGCTATACGGTACATATCCCTTCGGGGATTACAGGCGTGATGTACCTAATTTATGACAAACCTAAACTAAGAACAAAAAGCTAGTTACGTGTTATTCAGTGAGTAACCACCGGCTTATCGCTCACCGGTTAAAATCAATAAACCTGTTGATCAAACGAGCCGATAAAACAGGCTACACACTAATATTAGCCGGTATTAAGCTCGAATACCGCAGTGCCACAATGTCGGCTAGATAAGGCAGCCTTTATAGGTTAGGGTACGATTATTGAGGCCTGAAATGACGTGGCACAAAAATGTTGTAAAGTCCATTTTGTTAGGCAGTTTTGGTTAAGAGAAATTGCTGTTTGCTTTAGTACGGGTGTAATAATGTGCTAAAATGCTTATTTTATGTGTAACAGTACAGCCTACAGCACTTTACAAAAAAATTAAAAGCCATGTAGGTATCTAAAGCATAAGCCTATAATATTTCCACTGCTGTACCGCTCCACTTCCACTGCTCTCTGTGAGAGGGAGTGGGCCGTAATCCACCACGCGGGCACAGTGCGGGTTGGTAGATGTCACATGTCTTCGAATTTTTAGTTCTAGGACATGCCGGTTTCCTCACGTTGTTTTCCTGCACCGTTTTGAGAGCAGTGGTGATGAAATTCTTTACACAAAGTGAAGCGCCAGTCAGTGTTCGATACGTAGGTACAAATAGTAAGTCGCGGCTGTTAAAGGGCCACCACTGCTCTCAACCTACCTCTAGAGTGTTAATTTGACACATCAAGCTTTAGCAAATAGCTCCAATTTCAATATTAGGTGCAAGACTTCTATGGAAAAATGCTCAAAAAAAAGAAACATTTTCTTTTTCCAGAAACAATCAATAAAAACTATTTTCCACCAAAAGAATCTATCATACAGCACGCGTGGAATGACCACCGTCAGAGTAACAGATTTTGTCGACGGGAGAATAGACAAAATGACAGATAAACAATCACAATCTGTCATTTACTATGATACTACTGCAGTGGTTAACCTGCGCGTGCAGTATGACAGACTCTTTGGTATGATTGACATACATCTTCTAACGCCGTGTCCTATTTTAAAGCGATCGTCACGCGACTACTCGATCGGAAAAACGGAATGCGCCCTCTGTCGGCGCGACCACGCGTTCAGGTTCACCGAACAAAAGTGACATATGATCGTGACGATCTCGTAGTCGTGCGACGAGAGAATTTCATTAGGACGCGGGGTCCTAGGCCGATGGTACCTCGATGTGCCTAATTAGCGATCGCGTATTATTGAGTACCAATCAAAGCAGCATAATACATGGCGAATTGGCGATACCAATTAAGGTTTGCATTATTATAATTAACGGAACACTATCACTTATATTTCTAAACCATTTGAAACTACAACGTACAATTTCACACTTGACTAGAAAATAGGTTTTCGTATTTTATTTTATTCTTTCGTATAATTGTATACGTATTTAAATAATTACAGGGCTCAAGGCCGCTGAAAACGTTACAATGAGTGTAGAACGACCAAGTTTTATTTATAAAACTGTGGCCGGCTAACATTGAAAGGCATTTGTTTGTTGTAAGCAAATAGTACCTACCTAAACGGTTTTTCCTTTCGTATTTTATTCATTTTTGGAGTTAAAATAAAGTAGCACAAACTTCTGTTTGTCTTGGGGCCTATTAAATAAGAATTACATTGGGACATTATTGTTAATAATGCAGAGAAAATAATATTTGGGAAACACACTTTGCACACTTTCTGACACCCTAGGGACAAGGACAACGCAATGTTAAAGTTATTCACAAAATAAGGAAATATAATTTTACTAGCAGCGCCCCGCGGCTTCACCCGCATAAGTCTCGATCCCGTGAGAATATCGGGATAAAAGTATACTATGTGTTAATCCAGGTTATAAACTATCTGTGCCAAATTTCATCCAAAACCGTTTAGTCGTTTTTGCGTGAAAGAGTAACAAACATTCATCCTCACAAATTTTCGCATTTTTAATATTAGTAGGATAAATAAAAAAAATAAAAAATGCCGCCGTAGGAGACTCGGGAATTTTTGGATGATTCCCGGCCACCGTAGGCGCGAGCTTGCGGGCGGTGAGCAATGGGTAGCTCGCCCCCGATAAGGACCAGGCCCGGGTCGACGCGACGGCGCGTTGTGTTCCACGCGCGCCTCAAAGAGATGTCAGCACCAATGGCGGGGCCCACCAGGGCCGATGCCTGCCGGGGTTGCGGGAAAGTCCGAAAGGGATACCGTGGCCCCTGGCAACACAGGCAACTGAAGGAACACGGGTGGGTTTTAGTCAGTAAGAGTCTGACACGCCCTCCCGCTCCGCCCAGAGCGGGAGAAGTTATTTGATGATTTCCCACCCAAAAAAAAAAAAAAAAAAAGTAGGATAAATAAATGACTACGTAAATAGGTACTTACTTGTAAGTATCTTACTCATGGTAGTTATTTATTCATTACGTATTTAAGAGTCACGTTTATATATTTTCAAACAATTAATAATATTTAC
Source organism: Eupsilia transversa (assembly GCA_914767815.1). Classification (NCBI taxonomy): domain Eukaryota; kingdom Metazoa; phylum Arthropoda; class Insecta; order Lepidoptera; family Noctuidae; genus Eupsilia; species Eupsilia transversa. The sequence goes on from OU611889.1 coordinate 4,574,482, forward strand.
AATAGAATGTAGCTAGCATTTTTAAAATAAAAATAAACGTAAAATTCGTGCCTCATTACGTGAAAAACGTCTAACGGGCATCGGCAACGAGTTGGCTTCGGCCCCTCGTACGCCTTCCAAAGGTCTGGGACCCCAGGGCCCCGAGAAATGTCAAGAGACTTAATAGTAAAAATATGATAATTTTGATATTAGCTTGAATCTAAAGTCTAGTTGGAGTATTGATAGCAACATGAACCGGGTGTAACAAAGGTGCTAAAATGCATAACATCTCCAATTTATCTCAACCCCCATAAACATCTCAGAAAACCTACACTCATCACCAATTTATCAGTCTTAATACTCAATCAGATTAAGTATCCCACATTATCATAAAAGCTGTCCGGAGCTTCATATCTTCGCAGTCTGCTCACGGAAACTTGGGGGGAACGCACCCTGCATAGCTGATCACCCAACACCTTTGGCCCCCAAGTTGTAGTTGCTCGGCCAAATTGAGTGTCAGCAACTTTGTTTTCACTTACATCTTGAATTACATGTGAGGAATTAGATAAGAGGGTCGTTTGTGTTTCTGGCTACATAGCGATATTTCGGAAATATTGGCGATCTGTTTAGATTTTTGTACTGCTTTTGTGGGTTTAGTAGGTAAATGTTATGTTGTATGAGTGGTAGATCTCAAACGATGGATGAGGCCAGTTCTAATCTCTAAGTTAAATAAGATAAGTAGAGAATTAAATCTTAAATTAAATGTTGATAAGTATATACAACGACTGCCCATGCAGGAGAATTCAAACTTTCTCAGGTCTCAAAATATCAGCACAATCACTTCAGTAATCAAACTTAAAAAATACATAATTATGTCATTTAAAACAGACAGAATCACTTTCGCATTAACTTTCCATAATTTCAACAAACAAATACAAAGTTATGTAACACTAAAACTTAAACTTAGTCTACATAACCCGTCCCCCATTCCCCCTTAGGGTAAATGTCCCCCAATTCATTCAAACGCTAACATCGCCACCTCGAGCCGGTATTAAAGTGCATCCGCTTAGCATTCACAGCCCATCGCGACTACCACGACCCTGTTACCGGATGTCCGGTTTTAGTGCCGCCTTCATGAATATCTGACAACTTAAATTGGTGTGTTTTTAGGACTGATGTCGGGATTTACTTTTAGGAATTTTAAGATATTTGGAATTGTTGGTGAAAACTTTAATTTGTGACTTCAACACTTTACGATGTAGTTGTAAAATGAACGCCGAAGACTGTGTTTTAAATTAGTCATCGTGCATGTGCGCTCGTGGTGCGTCGTTGGTCACAATTTTAACCTTACCTAATCTATCTGGTCGGGATGCCCCAGCTTAGTTGCTGCAACCAACTTTAACGGTTTAAAAAAAGACCAGAATGTTAAAAGAACACCAGTGAGTAAAAAACGCAATCATCATTAAAATATCAAAGATTTTGCTATTCATGACATCTGAGGATTATTATAACTTAAGGAGTTATATTGCTGATTCTAATGATTATAATTCTGTAAAGCCATATTTGTTACGGTCGCCAATCATATTTTAATCAACATGCAACCTGGCAAATGGAAAAAAAACGTAAGTAACGATTTCGAGGGCTAACTTGGCGCATCCCCCTTAAAGGCTAATAATTATTTCTGGTAGTCCCCCATTTTCTTAAACGAAAACCTAGATTGACATAAAAATTTCAAGATCAGGTAGCGGTTATTATTAATTATGACAAAATTATTTTTGAAAAGAGTAATTTATATCAAATTGTCAACTATTAAAAACAGAACCTATTCCAACATCTATATATATAAAATGGTAAACTGACTGACTGACTGACTGACTGACTGACTGGGTGATATATCAACCCACAGCCCAAACCGCTGGTCCTAAAGACATGAAACTTGGAGGGTGTGTTCTTTCTGAAGAGCAAGTACCCACTAAGAAAGGATTTTTGGGAATTCCACCCCTAATGGGGTAAAATAGGGGATGGAAGTTTATATGAAAGTCCGCAAGTTTTGAAGATAGGATTTTCAAATTTTGGGTTTAGGCTAACGATTGAAAATTAATGTATACGTGTCTCAGCGTTTATGATAATGCCACCACCGAAGGGTTAAAAAGGGGGATGAAGTTGAAGCGAAAAATCACTAAATTTACTATCTAGGCTTATGGTTGGAAGCTAACGCAACGTGCTTTCCGAGGCACGGACGGGTCTCTGTATGTAAAGATGGTCACCCATCCACAGACCAACCGCGGCAAGTGTAGCTTAACCTGATCGATCGACCTCTGCGGCTGTTATATTAATATTATAAATTCGAAAGTAACTCTGTCTGTCTGTATGTTACCTTTTCACGCCTAAACCACTGGACGGATTTCGATAAAATTTGACAAGGAGACAGATGGCATCCCGGGGAAAAGCATAAGCTACTTTTTGTCTCAAAAATAACCCTAAGGGGGCGGATATAGGGGATGAAAGTTTGTATGGGAAACCTATCATTTCTTAAGTTAGTGCTATGAAAATTTAAATTTATGCTTTTGGTAACAAATAAAGAATTACGTATTTTACCGTTTTTCAAAAATCATCCCTCAAGAGGGTAGAATGGGGGATGATTTTAAAATTCACATGTAATATTGTTTTTCAGTGATTCTTTTCAAGAGATTTAAGGGTTTGAGAATATAGTGATAGTCCGTATCTTGAGGTTACATTTAGTGTTTATTTCATTTAAATCGGTCCACCCGGTCAAAAGTTATTACTACCTGGCTTGAAACGCATGGGAGGGATGGTGGTATTGATAGCCGGAGATTTTAGACAGACTCTGACGGTAATAACTAGGGGATCACCGGCAGATGAAATAAGTGCATGTCTAAACACGTCGACATTATGGGGGCATATAAAAAAGTTTTGTTTAACTACAATTATGCGAGTACAACTGCACAATGATATAGAATCGGGGCAATATGCGGCAACACTTCTGAAAATTGGCGATGACCGAATGGTAACAGTTGGTAACGGCATGATTACATTAATCTGAAAATTCTGTAATATTGTTCATATCAACAACGTGGATAGACGTTGTTTTTCAGATAATCTGAGCGATCTGCAAACTAATATGGAGAATAGAGAATGGTTGTGTGAAAGGACAATTTTGGCACCGGCGAATGAAACTGTGGGAAAGATTAATGAAAACATTAAGTCACATGTGGAAGGTGATGTTGTGGAGTATCTCTCGGTACTCCTACACAATGTCATAGACACCGAACAAGTAACGACACCGAACAAGTAACATCACCCTGTTGAATTTCTCAACTCTTTAGAGTTATCAGGAGTGCCTTCGCATACGCTGAGGCTGAAAGTGGGTTGTTCCTGCGTAATCTTGATGCGCCAAGATAATGTAATGAGACACGGTTACAAATTACTCACCTGAGGCGGAATATTGTAAAAGCAATAATTATGTCAGGAATAGTAAAAAAAAAAAAATGTTAATATTCCCCGTATTCCAATAATTCCGACAGATTTACCTTTCCAATTTAAAAAGAGTGCAGCCATTGTATGTGGCGTGCTTACGAGTATCCAGACCACAAAATCTACGTTTTTAGCAAAAAATAGGAAAACCAAAAAAATTGATAAGATATTCCAGTTTTATTCATAATTCTTTACAGATTGGGATAGACGTTGTTCACCTTTCACAGGCAAATGTGTCATATTTTTTTCATAAGACTTTCACACAGTTTCATACTTCCGTCCATACTATCCACACTAATATTATACGTACGAAAGTTACTGGCTGTCTCATGTCTGTAACCTTTCTGTAACGCCTAGATAGACCATGACATAGGTTATGGGATCTAGGATATATTTTTATCCCGGTAGGTAGTACGTTTCCGTGGGATAATTTCCGACCTCCACGCGGGCGAAGCCGCGGGCAAAAGCTAGTATTATATTAAAACCTTAACAGTACCTCACCGATAAAGTACCTCAATATTATCAAACATTAATATGACAACAGCCAGCACTTACAACATCTCATTCTGCCTAGCCTTTTCCCAATCATGTTGGGGTCGGCTTCCAGTCTAACCGGATGCAGCTGAATACCAGTATTTTACATGGAGCGACTGCCTATCTGACCTCCACAACCCAGTAACTGGGTAATACGATACCCCTTGGTAAGACTGGTTGTCAGACTTTCGGGCTTCTGACGACTCGTAACGACTGTCAAAGATCCACGAATGACAGCCGGGACCAACGGCTTAACGTGCCTTCCGAAACACGGAGGAGGCTCGGTATGTAAAAATGGTCACCCATCCACGGACCAACCCCGGCAAGCGCAGCTTAACCTGATGGATCGACCAGTGCGGCTGTTATTACTTAGCCACGAGCTCCTCCCAGCACTTACAACAATGCACCAGTAATAAATTACAAATGTGTAGTAAATTAAACCGCTCGCTGTTCGTAGACAGGACATGTGCTTTCCACGTACGATAGTACAGTCGCGCACACTAACGAGATCATTTATAACGTTGACGTAAACGCAAGCAAGCGACTAACATGATTGATTCAGCCGTCACTGATGCAAACTGATTTTGTTGGTAATGATACCCGTGCCGTGCGGAGTTTGCGCATAATTTTGGTTGTAGTTGAGATTGGGAGCTGTCGCTTTTAAGTGGTTTTGGGAGATTACAAGTTTGGTCAATTGAGCGCATGACGCGTAAGATAAAGTGCTTTACTCTAGTCGGTACAACGGATACATAATATATACGTTTATATTGTACACATGTGTAACATCCTTTTAAACTCAACGCAAAGAATTTCGAAGGAAATTGCTAATCGATTGCTTCATATGTTTGAAAAATTTGTCTGATCGACGGCGCAAATGACGCAATGAATGTTGTTGAATGGACAAAATTAAAAGCATTACCATTGTAATTGTGTTACGCAATTACACCGCTGGATGATTAAAAAACCTATCTTAGAAAAAATTAAGCAAAACATTTTAAGTAATTACAAAAAAGAAGCGTTTAACGCTTCATAATGCCACGCAAATATGATGCTGAGTTCGAAAACCCTTTCATTATTAGCCAGTTTATGTACTCAAAGCCTGAACTATCGGAATGTCAAGCGTCTGTTTTAATCCAATATTGAAGTCCCAGTAATTGCCCCCCGGATAATACGGATTAACCGGTTCAGACGACAAATTCGATCAACAAGTACTTGACAGAACACGATAGCCGGATATTGGGAGCTCCCTACGTGAAGCTTTTATTAAAATGCCGGTAATTGGACCAGGGTATACATATTACCGGCCTCTCTCGTTAGATGAGCAAAAAAACTCATTTATCTGGGTATTATTCTTGCATTGGGTTGCGTTTGGTAATGTAAGCCAATTGACGATTTAACAGTTTATTTTTGCGACTAATAAAATAAGAATTAATTCAGTTTGGAAGAATGATTAAAGCACATTTGCAGCATTGTTGTTTTCCGGCAGTAAGAGGTAAGATAGCCAGTTCCTCTGTGGTAGAGGATTCCGGTTGAACTCGCTTCCACCTTCGGCCTGATCATCACTTACCATTAGGTGAGATTCAGGTCAAGAGCTTACCCGTTGCGATAAAAAAAAAACTTTGAGATGAGTCGGGGCATGACCATCTAATGGTTGGGATAAAAATTCAGTTTGCAAAGTTCCGGAATAATAATCAGTCACATTTTGTTTTTATTTGACATGAAGGCGTTTTTAAAATTGTTTGTACTTATTTGCGAAATGTATGATCGAAAATGAATATTATAGTTGTTTAAAAAAAAAAATTGCCAGCCGGCAACCTTTCTAAATGATTACTTCTGACAAAATTATTAGGCAAAATCATCAATATCAAGATTGTTCATCGTAAAGATCTACAGGCATATGGTATCTAGGTTCATTTTATTTCAGTGGTGGACGTATACGGCGTGACGCGTAAAGAGATAAACAACTAATTTTTCCCGTTATCACTTAACCCAAGAGAACACAATATTTATTTGGAATAAGCCTAACAATTCAGAACGGGCAATAAGTTACAATAACATACGACCTTACGATCCCATGAGATGGCATAGGGTGTGCTCAGGGGAGGCCAAAAACATTTTATATAAGGTCAGGGTACCACGGATGTTCATGTGGTAGAACAAAATCATACAGGGGATACTTAAAGGGTTGTGGCAACCATATCTTTGGGTAATTTAGTGTTTTGGTTTATTTATGATGTAGCTTGACCCATTATGTCAATTATTATCAACTAGCGTAGCCAATTATGTCTTTTATCATTAGCCAAACCTTTTGTGAAGTGTATTGTTGTCGTTTACCGATTTCAAATATCTGGGGTTGAGTAGCATTATTGGACATGGAACGAAGGCATCCGATCTTCGGGGCCTATTACCCACCGGGCAATACCGATACTAACCTATTTTAAACGAATTATCAGACTTTCGGGTATCTGATTACCCACCACCACCTCCCTCCTCCTCCGAGGCCTGAAATGGTCTCAATAATGTTGTGGTTGTTAAAAACGCAATGGTTGCTTCATCCAAGGCAGATTGAGACTATGGAAGATTTGTTACGTCGACCCCAAATAAATTGGGATTAGGACAGATAGATGATGATGATCATCGGATTGTGCGCGACAAACTTTTGGACATCAAGTAGGTACACGCGTGGTGAGATTAATCATTGCTGATTTTCCTATCTTAGTTTATATTACAGATAATAGGGAACATGCACGTAACGTTCAAAACTTAGTCATTATATAAATATACATTATAAAGGAGTCAAGAAACAAATTCCATTTTTTTATTGTCATTTTTTAATGCATTAATTATTTTACAATGAATTATTAATGATAAGTTTTTTTGGAATAGTACGCAAATTCTAAACGCGTCGTCTTCAAAAATGGAAGGAAGTCACCTCAAAAGGCATGTGAATATCTTTTCTTAGCAAACTGCTTGAATTCTCACTAAGGTAAGTTTGTTAGTGCGGTTTCTGCTAAGCACAACAAACAATTGAATTTATATGATTTCGGGCTAAGTAACGTGCCAAATAATGACCGCCATACAAACGGACGCTTGGACTATAGTAGGAGTTTCATTTTTTTTGAGCAACAAGTAGTAGTTAAATTTAACTTTGTATACTTTTTTTAGGTTTATAATACTGTCATTTATTGATTAAGTGAAAAAAAAAATTTATTCCCTTTTCATTTTAAACTAATAGAATTCTTACAATAATTATCTATACAGTTTATCGTATTTATGTACTTAAAGGGAGTGTAGTAGGTACGTACATACTCATGAAAATGAACAACATTGAAATCGTGACCAACTCTGAAATATAAAAAAAAAGCTTTCCTATACATTTTGATCCTATTTTTATTGCACTTTTATATGAAACAACCGATTTTTTTAAAAGTATTCTACTCTCCTTTTACCTAACAAACGGTATAGGTAATCTAAATAGAAAATATTAAATAACAAAATACTCACTCAGCCTCTTCGATAGTCTCCGACATGGCAAGGAAGACACAGTTGAGCAGAATGGTAGCCATGACGAAGTAGTCGAAGTACTGGTTGGTGGAGAGATAGACGCAGGCCCTCCGGACTGGCGACCACGGCGAGTACCAGAATAAGGAGCGCGTCGCCGTGAACCGGTGAATGTAGTTCTTGCGGAAACGTTTTGATACCACGCAGAAAGTCTGGAACAAGAGAAGTAAAAGTTAGTTGAGGTGTTATAGGTGTTGTACTCGTAGGTACACGCGAGTATTTGCGCGCTACTTAGTAGACATACATAGTAATTTACAGTGCTACAAGGATCTTTTGGCGCCTGAATGACGTTGATAGGGTGGCGTTGTTGGTAATCATTTGTGAAAATGTCACAGATTTTGTATTGAAAAACAAGATGGCGGCGTTAATTCCGATTTTGGCCGCGCGCCAATAGATTCTTGCACCGTTCTAGATGTTTATTCATGTTTGTGGGTTTTTGATGAGTCCGAAGCTAGCCCAGTATATATAGTGAACATTTAATGCTGGCTAAATGTATTCTTTTAATTACAGTTTTAAAATAAATTTCGGCAACCTTTTGCAAGTGATTGTTTCACAATTACAATTTAGGTATCTATTATTCATTACATTTCGACCAAGAATTACATCAAACAGCATCTTCAATCTAAATACATTGCAAGCAATATCGCTTCCTAATTATCTCCATTAACTTAACAAAAGCATGCACAAGCAACAATTATGAGGTTTGCAAATTAGCGTGTTTAATTGGCGAGCCACCTGCCACCAGCTACTCCGTCGTTAGCCATTAGCCACGGAGACCTGCTACAGTTTTAATTGCCAGCACGAATTAATACCGCGTTCGAAATAATTGTTTCGCTCTGTTTACCTGAACATTACCTTCGAAGGTAATCAGCTGCATTTTGTACTGAAAATGGACGTTTTAAATTGTTTTTATTGTGATATATTTAGGGTTCGTTAGCTCGTGTCTAAGTAACAACAGTCGCACGAGTCAATCGAGGGGTAAGCTACGCTTGCCGAGGTCAGTCCGTGGATGGGTGACCATCCATTACATACCGAGACTCTTCCGTGCCGTGGAAAGCAGGTTAATGGTCCCGGCTGTCATTCATAGATCTTTGACAGTCGTTATGGGTGGTCTGAAGCCCGAAAGTCTGACAACCAGATTTACTAATGGGTATCGTGTTACCCATTGCAGTAACTGGGTTATGGAGTTCAGATAAGCAGTCGCTCTATGTAAAATACTGGGATTTAGCTGCATCCGGTTAGACTGAAAGCCGACCCCAACATAGTTCAACATAGTTGGGAATAGACTAGGCAGATGATGATGATTTTGGGGGTCATTACCTATTGTAGTAACCTTATCGTTCTCTATAGAACTGTCTTGAAAGAAGTGGTGTCCTAGGTATTGGTGAGGCGTCAACTATCCGCGATAACCACAAATATGTGCTCAGATACGCATCGTGTTTTCCAAAAATGGTAAAAAAGTAGATTATATTTACGAATAATAAGAAATAATTACTCAATATCAAAAGATACAAGGATGAACTTATTTTTAGGTCAAAATACTCGCAATGCAACTTGAAACCTGCGAAATCGCTCACAGTCTAGCCATTTACTTTAATAAGGCTAGGTAAGTAAGGTAAGTAGTGGACATCACTGATCACAGCAATTAACCTGTTATAGGTAGCAACAGTAAACACGATAAATAAAGCGAACATGCCGAAAAATAAATAAACACATCAAACAGCGCGATGCAGCAGACGACCCGTATCACTCAACGTTTGTCGTTGATTGAATGCACAGATTTAATAGTGAGCTCAGTAGCAAGCTCCAATCGAATGTGGTATTCCGAAATTGATTGGCTGTGATTGGCTGATCAAATTGAAACGGTTCCTTTCGAAAACGTTCCGAACCAACAACAGCTTTTGACGTATAAATCCAAATTACCGGAAACGGCTTGCTTCTTGCAACTGACCGGCAGTTAGTTAAGCCCGTCACTGATATATCCACAAGCAAAGGACAGTATATACAAAATATGGCGATGCATAAGTTTATATTGAATAGATTTGTCGTTGGTATTTTGTCACATTTCAAATCACTAATATTTGCATAGTCTCCCACAAATGTGACCATGCAAATATTAGTGATTACATTAGTAATAGCTGACCTGAATGTGCGTAAGATTTCGAGTAAAACGCATTGCTATTGATATTTTTGTGAAATAAGTAGGTATATTATATTTAACACAAATAGGTAAGCGTCCCATACGCTTATTTTTGAATGCAAAGATATCGTAAAGAAACGATATTTTACAAATATTTTCGCACGAATGACCGGAGTTAGACAATGCTAAGCAGAATATTCTGATATTTTCCACAGAATATTCTGACAAAAAATGACCTATGACCTCATCCGGGTCAAAAGTTAAATCTCTCGTATTTTACGTCTCTGTGGGCATTCAGAAAAATCTCGCGTTGGTCATAAATCATACCCTAAAAGCTGCACCAAATTTTTACGTTTGGGGCTGGAAGCTATACATAGGCTGATATTAGACATTTTATTTGAATAGGTATATAATATAGCAATATTATATTTTCTTTTTAATATTATATCTTAATTGTAAGCTGCTAAACAATTTATTGTTGTCTTCTTTTTAAATGTTTGATGTAAATTGATGGCCTGAAACACAGGTTTTCACAAACCTAGATCAGGCAGGTCTACATTACAGTTAGAACTAAAGTTACCTCGATTGTAATTAATGTACATCTTTTACTTTACTTTATACTTGAATAAATTTTATTTTATTTTTTATTTTATTTTATTTTATTTATGTGTGGCTATTCCCTGTGAACTTCGTACCATGTGAGACAAATTTTAGATTTTTTCGATTTTCCTTCTATTCCTTTGGGTTTTTCCCAATTTTCTTTTTTCCTAAACCACCCCAATATCGAGGAGAACAAAAACAAACCAATCGTTTGAGTAATTTTTGAGATTTTGCGAGACTAATACACGGCAATTGATTTTTATATACGACACAGTAAGATGTTTGAAGCCGTGATATAGTTATATCCCTAGGGATATAGCTATATACCGTAATATAGTTATATGAAAACAATAGATAGAAGATAGAAGATTCCATCCACTTCAGTACAAATAACATCACGCCTATATTATTCCCAGAAGGGATAGGTAGAGGAGTACTTATACCTTAGTACTTACTTATACATACATAAACTCACGCTTTCTTCCTATGAGGGTAAGCAGAAACTACAGAACGCCACCTGCTATGAACCTTATATAGGTACAACTATTGCGTCTTTAACTTTCATACGTTTGGTATACACGCACGCCGGTTGCGAGCACTTCGCACCGGACCTTTCTGAATCCCCAATAATAAGGTTACTATATGTAGCCTATATGTAGCCACCTCCTAGGGCGTCGCCTCCCGGCGTTTCCACTCACATCTGCCTTGTAACTACCACTTATATACATATATATACTTACCAACAATTAGCAAATAATATGATTTCACTTTAGTATGAGGTAATGCTATTAAACTATTAAAATAGGTATATATAATTATTATTTTAAATGTTTTTTTTTCACATGAAATAGTTTTATTTATTCCTCATACAGAGAAAAAAACTACTTTTCCCACGAGGGTGATAAACAAAGCGCCTCGTACAAGTTTCTTACAAGTAAGTACCTGCAACAGACTCACGAACTGACTCCATTTACTTCTCTCTGTAACTGTACATACGTCTGTAGGCGTGTCTCGCGACTTGTCGAGCGACGCGATCAATCGCTTCAATTGCATTAGGTAGACGATCAATTTCCACATGAATGTGCAACAGTCACATAAAAATTAACAATTGCAATTGATCGTTACGCCTTTAAACTCGATGCACCATAGAAAGGTAGGTACTTTATGTAAGTACTTACAACAGTAACTACTTTCATAAAGTACCTCAGAGTCAAAGTACGTCAGACACGTGCTAACCTTAGAACGTGTCTTCTATTAACAAAGGGTCTGAGACAGTTGAGGACCTACATACTGTTAATTACACGGTAAGATCTCGTGGGACGGTAAACTATAAAGTTGTTACCAGTAACTGCCAGTTAACACAGGTTAACATAACGACAAACAACTGATTGTTCTTAGTTCTCTTGACAACGACGTGAACTAGCGCCCCCTGGGGGACGGAATTGTTATGTTTATTTTGTTTATATAGCTGGGAACTTGTATAAATTTATTTTTGTTTATGAGACTAGAAATAGAAGTGCTAGCTAGTATACATACAACAGCCCTTTTAGACATTTACGATTTGTTTAATTCGTGAAACAGTTCCGATCTTTTCTTGGATTTAACTACCTACAACAAAATAAAATCAATGATTGATTTTAATTTTCACTGTTAAGTTCAAAGCTTTTTTTATTGATTTTAATGACGCTTTAAATTGATTTTTGCACTTTTTGTATTAATAGCAATGGTACCATTTTTTTTACTGTCTGCTAATTTTAATTAAGAATAGATGTTTGTAATTGATTGCGGATTAGCAGGCTCAGTTACAAATTACTTAGTTGTAGGTAGGTTCAGTCACAGATTAAAGTCTCGTACACACTGGCGCGACGCGACAACGGTAATTGTTCTACCGTGAAGTTCTCTTAGAAACTGTATTGTTAAAGTCGCGTCGCGCTGTCGCGTCGCGCCTGTTTGCGGGACCCTTAATACAGATGATTCACTCCTCATTTATTTATTTATTTATATATACTTTATTGTACACCAGAAAATACATACTGAGCAAAAAACAATTATTACATATCATTTTATTTTAGGTATGAAACTACAATTAGGTACACGGCTTAATCGATTTGTCGAATTCAGTGGGCGCAACGTAGTGAGAAGATATAAGAGTTATGCGATATAAAGAGAGGCTTCTAGGTGAATATAATTATTGTAGGTAATTAGCGCTGTGCGACCTGAATTGCACTTTATTGTGTCCTAGCAAGAGTCGCTTTTTAATTAAATGATTTCGCGGAGTGAACCATCTGTATTCATCTGTATTTCAGTACAATATCTTGCGTTTAGTTTTAAAATAAATCACAGACAATAAAGTACCTAATGAAAAATTAATTCCAAGGAATATTTGCATTTCATTTACATTAAACATTAAAAAACCTGTACATTAAATTCCCCTTTCCTAAAAATTTTACAACGTTGTTTTGTGTTAAAACCGTCGACTTTATAGCGTCCAGGGCCGGACTGAGGGGTTTTATGGCCCGCATTAAGTCCGTGCCCGTGGCCGCATGGCCGCAGGTATAGCGCCGTAAAATCCGATAATAATGGAACTTGTAACCGTTTTACCATTCACACATTGTACATGAGAAAACGGCTGTTTTAATAGGTACGTTTTATTGGAGAAATCGATGTTCTTGTTAGCCATAAAAGAGATTTTCTGTTTTCGCTACTTTTATATAGTTTTTCTGTTACAAATTTCAGGAAATTCATAGACCAATCGTCTGTTCACCCAAAATGCTAACGAACTTACGAAAGCTATACACTCAGATCAAACAAAATAAAAAATCAAGACAGCGCTGTGAGCAAAGAAGCTTGCAAAACTACACCTCACTATGTGCATGTCACGGTCCCACGCACACATTAACAACCAAACTACACCTCACCGATTAGTTACATCTAGTTCGTCAATGAAGCAAGTCTAACTGAGCGGCAACACGCACTAAGGCCGAATTTCACCAATAAAAACTGAACGCGATCAGCACATCTAAACCGAGTACCAGAGCTGTCAGTGTCAATATCCGAAAGAAAATAGTGACAAGTGACATTCGCACTAAGTGCACACATGTTTACGAAACCGGCCTCACGTCACTGTTGACAGCGGGTTTTTTATTCAGGCTGAGAAATTTCAATAACTCATAATTTTCTCAGAGTAGCATGAAATAAGACAACAGGCTGAGCAAATAAATTCCCTCGCTGTCTTTCGCACGTTTCTGAAACAACGAAGAGGAGGAACGTTTGAATATTGCAGTACAAAAAATATCTTTTCTTTTTGCTTTTCTTTCAATAACTTTGAAAACTTTTGTCGCATCATTAAAAAGTAAGCTTTGTAGTGACACAGTAAAAAAAGTTTTACATTTTATAACAAGACAGGTTTTGTAATGAATTATGGTTGGACAGAAAAGGATAATAATATTTAATTATGAACTATATTTAATACTAAATGTGCTTCTTTTTAACCGACTTCTAAAAGGATGAGGTTCCTTACAATTTTTATTAACGTCGCTTTGGTAGTTTTTGAATTAGCTTCAATAATACGTATTTTTCCCACTTAGCCTAATATGTATATTGTTATAATAAGTTCCTGTCACTGTTATTTAAATAGCAAGTTGTATTAGTATTCGAATTTGTGTGGGGTAGGTAAATACCACAACAGGTAGGTAAAAGATGTTATTTTTCACTTTTTAAGTGAAAAATAACATCTTTTATTAACCGACTTCCAAAAAAGCACTACAACGTGAAAAATGACATTAATTTCGGAAGTCGATGGCAAAACACGAAAATTCAAAACCAAAGATACCGACTTCCGAAATTAAAGTTATTTTTCACGTTGTTGTGTTTTGTGGTCACGTTGGTGGTAGTGGCACAGTGGTAACGGCCCCGAAGTACGAGTTGTAGGTCTTGGGTTCGAACCCAAGCAGGCGCTTTACTTTGTGTAAATAATTTCATCACCACTGCTCTCAAAACGGTGAACTTCACCGTTTGCATGTCTAAGAACAAAAAAAAAAACGATGACATGTTGTTTCATCTATTAACCCGCACTGGGCCGCGTGGTAGATTACAGCCCACTCGTGTTCTATACACCTCTGCATAACCCATCGGGGAATACAGGCGTGATGTTATGTTTTTCAAAAAATTCCCGAAGCAGTCAAAAACAGGTTGTTTATACAGAATGGGGGTTGTTAATGTTTGTCTCTGCATCACCCAAAGGCTGACTGGTAGAAAATGCCTATGGCATGAAGTCCGCCTCTGTACATTTCTGTTCTTGAAGTATTAAATAAATAAATAAATGGGGCAAGTAAAACAGAAAGTGAAGGGTAGTCGCACAAGCGTTTCTATTTTAATTCGGCCGCAGGTGGGACATAACTTTGTCCTATAAAGTTATAAGGCATCAAGTAAGCGGAGGTAACTTGAAGCTTTACACCGTTTTACAACCCTCTACTTAACGCTTTGAATAACCTAAAATAGAATAGGTATATTAGAAAAAAAAAATTGAAGAGAAAATACAAAAATGTATTTCGGTAAGCCAATGTTAGACTTGTTTTATGAATCGAAACGCGTGTCCTTCTGTGTTAGGCTGCGTTTCCACCAGAGATGAGCGAGGATGCGTAGCGAGGGATGTGTGTGAAACTAGCCATTGCAACATCGCTTCATTGTCATAACTTGAGCTAAGCTAGCGTTGTTATTGGTTAGTTTTACTGACATCCGTCGCTACGCATCCTCGCTCATCTCTGGTGGAAATGCAGCAGCCTTAGTGTCCTTTTGTTTTTATATTAATTTATTTGTATACTTAGTTAGTCATTTAATTTAGTACCTAGTGTAAAATGGGTAAAAAAAAAAAACTAAAAACCTACTTGATTTCGAAAGTTGATGATTCGATTTTTATTATATCGAACACGGTGTGTTGATAATTCAGTTGCACGATGTTATATTCGTGTAAATAGTTAGTTGTGTTAACTATTGTATTTAAGCACTTTACTGTATATGAAATAGCTGTGCCCCCGCGGTTTTACCCGCATACGTCTCGATACCGTGGGAATATCGGGTATCCTATCTAAAAGTGTCCTAACCTAGGTCATTGTCTACCCATGTGCCGTCATCCAAATCCGTTCAACTGTTTTAGCGTGAAAGCTTAACAAACAAACATACAAAAACTGAAATCTTTTCTCTTTAAAATATTCATTTATAGTTAAAATAGTTTAGATAAATCCTAGCACAGAAGATAAGCTAGAGATGTTTTTAAAATAATTTTATATATTTCACTTTTATTGACCTACAAATTATTTCAGAAACCAAGTTGTTTCTTTTGGTTAGCGTTAATTGGAAATTGATACTGTTATGAACAATACATCTACATCGTTATTATGTAAGCCATGTATTAATTAACGATTTCGCTTTTGTAATGAGCTTTTTAATTCATTTACCATAATGTTGTTATACTTTACAGTCACAGATTTTGGATACTTATTTGTGGTTAATTGAACTTACCTGTAACTGAATTTCAACCAAAATTTTATGAGATGTTACAACCGATTTTATTTACTTAAATAAATAAATATTTAAATAAATAAATCATTTATTTATTTCAGAGACCTATTAATACTGTTATTTGAAAATATTGTAAAAGCCAATTATTTAATTTATTTATTATTTTTATAAGAGTAACCGTGGAGTTTCTTGCCCAATCTTATCTCTGTTCTAATCCACACTGGTTTTGGAAAGGGCATTCAAAACGGGCAGCAATAACATTTCAGATGCTGTTGCTACAGCTTCGCAGACGATGCAGCAAGAAGCGCGCTTTCTAAAGCCACCCGTACGCGCGTCAGCAAACATTGGTCTGCTTGCTGAAGCGCGTACGGATGGCTTCAGATAACTTCAGAGGACGCGCTGCAGCGCCACAGCATTTTTATACTGTCTGCGCAGGGCTCTCTAGGTTCGCTGCGTATATTTATTTCAGTTACAACATGGTTGGTAAAATTTTAAACAAATGAGAACAGTCCCAAATCAGTTATTATTATCTTACACACTTTGCCATACAAAATGTGGTAGGAATTATTTGAAAGTGAAACTTAGTAACACGTTACTGGCAACATTGAGTCCAAAAGAAAAATTAAAAATGCAAACATGTTGCAGGTTTAAAGTAAAGTCTATGCTAAAGTTATAGACTTATAAAGCTCTGAAGTTTTAATACCATTCTAGTTTACAACAGTTAAACATTTACGGATCCCTTCCATAATCATTATTTACGTACCTACGTTACATTTAAGTATTTCGACAGCCTACTGGGCTACCGCATTTTGATAAAATAATATTACGATAAATATTTATAATACTATTAACATCAATGTTACATATTTTTGCCAGCGCAAAATACAAATCATTAGGCATTCTCGATTCTGCGTCAATTTAGGGTGTAATTAGGGGAGCCGCGGGTGCAATATTATTTCTTCAAATTATTTTGCAAAATCTTAATTGGATAGAAGTCAATTTATTTATATTTGGAAAGACGTTCAATTTTGTTTCTGAATGAAAGTATTTTAACAAAAGGGACTTATTAGACTGATGTCTGTGAAAACACCGCGTCTTCTGGGTGGATTCGACCAAACGGGAAGAAAATTTATCCGCGGAATAAGATTTACTTCTGACAGTTTTCGTATGGAGAAACTGTCAAAAATTCAAAATTTATTCGGAAGAGAAGGCTTATTCCGCGGATAAAATGTATTCCTGTTTGGTCGAATCCGCCCTTAGAAGGACATAATATAGCGGTCACATATGGAGTATGTAAGGATCGTAGCAGGTGGCGGTCTGTAGTTTCTGCCTACACACATGGGAATAAGGCGTGAGTTTATGTTTATTTGTATACGTATTCTTCAGTAGAAGTCCTTCAGAAACGTCAGGTGCGTATAGTACCTTTTCACAACAGACTGGCTTAGCTAGTATGATGCGATGTAGGAAAAGGTATGTAAGTGTAAAGCACCTACATTATATCTCATGTAAAAAAAACTATTAAATGCACCTATATTACGATTATATTTTTGTTTGTTCTACTCTTGCCAGAGTTTTATAACTTAGGAGTTTAAAAATAAAACACGAGATCGAAACAAAATCAACGCTACTTTCAGCAGTCAACCATCTTGAATTTTAAAAATCGTGTCCCGTATTGTCCCATAAAGTCGGATCCCACCGTCTGTTCCCTGAACAAACACATAGAAACTGTAGCACAGACCTTCTCGCTAATTAATTCCGTACCTACTAATTGCCTTAAAGTTTTCTTGTAATTTCCACATTGTATTTGAATTTCCTCTGAAATTGTTTTGGTTTAAATATGGTGTATTGGCAACGGAATTATGTTATCGTTGTAATAGGGTTTGTTTATTTTAATTAGACGTGTTGATTTTGCAGTAATATTAAAACTTGAATTTAATTTGAAAGCCAGCCTGTTTCCTACTTGGGCTTAACTGACGTTGTTGACTTAATCAAAGAATAAAGATCGACAAAATCGCTAAGTTTATTCGCTCCTAGTACTTATGTAAAACATTTACTCTGAAAGTAACGAGCACAATGTAGCATTCAAATAAAAGACAATAAAGAAATGTTCCTCAACAAATACAAACAGTGGGGAGAAAAAAGTAAATTGGAATGTGAATCTTCGATATTATTTTTCTGTTGCTACGGTAATATTGACTTTACCTTATCGAGAGCCATGCGTTGTCAATTGTGACAACTTATAAAAGCGAAGACGTGTGAAAAAAGTAAATTATTTTTACATCCAGTGTATGTAAATGTTGACGTTTGTTATTTGTGGAAAAGGTGAATGTAGTAAAGATTGTTTTTATGCCAGATGATACAATTAATCTTAGATGTTTTTTTGCTTACATACATACTAGAAAGAGGAATAATTTACGGGGTGTCCTGCTTGAGCGACGAATACGACGCGACGCGACGCTGCGAACGCGACGAACGCGATCAACTCAACGGCATACCCTGTTTGCAGCGTATGTGGCAGTCTGCGGTGAGACGCGACGTAACGCGTACTTATTTTGAGGTCGACCAGACGCAACACCACGAACTACAAAATGCTTGATTCAGAAGCGTTGATCGCCGCAGTACTTGAGCAAAGTTTATTGTGGGACAAAAACATAAGTATTATAGGAAACGTTTATTAATACAAAGAAGTTGAAAGAATGAACTTTCAAGCAAAATTTTAGTGCACTTCTCCTTGATTCGAGAAGTAATGATCAAAATCATGTAGGACATTTTTCGCGTGTAGCATCACGTCGCGTCGCGTCCTATTCGTCGCTCACGCAGGACATCCCGTTTGAGTTTCAGTCAGTTTTTCCACTCGAAAACTAAAATAATAATAACTCCACCGCTAATCTCTACATTGACGTCGTCGTGGTGAGGCTTGCGCGCTCCGAATTCTATGTGTGTGCCGAAAATTTTTCTTTGCGGAAACAAGTTTAGGGTTTGTAGTCAGACCAAGAGAGATAATTATAGCCGCAAACCAGCATGTGGCGAGCTGTTGGGCAGTAGCGACCCCACCGACCCTATGTCCCAGGAGAATTCATGATCCTCATATCTTTATTGGTTGGCTGGAAGTAAACACTGACGAGAAACTGAGCTCCCACCTAATTTTTGCCATTATTGGTCAGCTAGAGTGGAGATTCGCAAGAGCAATCGTGCTTGGAGGAAGGAATTATAATCAGATGCTGGTAGGAATCTTGACCGTACGTCCTGAGAGTCTTGGAACACCTCTCCACTCCTCAAGTACTTCAGGTTTAGTTGCCCCCTTGTTAGTACGCCAATATGTGCTAGCGATCGTTTCCGGGGACCCATTATTGAATGTGCAAGTCACCCCCTGCTATTTTATCCGTGTTTTGTATGTACTAATAAGACATTGGTCAGGCAGGGGCCATAGTCCATCCATAGTTTTAGGTAACCAGTCCACTTTAACCACCCAAATGCATAGTCTTATATTTTTGTTTCCAACCTGCAATAGTCCTGCACCAACCGGGGGCTGTCCTTGCGTGCACTTGCATAGTGCGTGCAGGGATAATCGTCTGTTGGTGCTTCATTTCATTAAAAGCGTCTAACGGGCCTCTGTGAGTTGGATTTGGCCCCTCGTACCCCTTCCAAAGGCCCGGGACCCAAGGGTCCCGAGATATTATGTCAAAGACAAAATAAAAAGAACAATATTTTGTTTAGGTACCTACATGAAGGTTTTGTAGTACATGAGGGACTTACAAAGTATGCATTATTAATAACATGGTGCAGATATAACGAATTTTTGGGTGAATTGCTGCTATACCGTGGAGTTAAATAGACGCCTGAACTATGGTTCAGGCGTCTATTTAACTCCACGGATAGTTTTATTTTATTATACGTTAGTTTTATTTTACATTTTGAATTACCATTTATTTATTTTATAGTTACAGAATTTAAAAACGTACAAACTTAAAATAATAATAATAATATCTCAATCTGCCTAGCCTTTTCCCAACTATGTTGGGGTCGGCTTCCAGTCTGACCGGATGCAGCTGAATACCAGTATTTTACATGGAGCGACTGCCTATCTGACCTCCACGATCCAGAAACTGACCCTGTCCCTTGATAACTGGTTGTCAGACTTTTGGGCTTCTGACGACTCGAAACGACTGTCAAAGATCTCCGAATGACAGCTGGGACCAACGGCGTAACGTGCTTTCCGAGGCATGGAAGAGTCTTGGTATGTAAAGATCCCCATCCACGGACCAACCCCGGCAATCGTAGCTTAACTTGATGGATCGACCCGTGCGGCTGTTATTACTAGCTCAGCAATGAGCACCTCAAAGTATAATAAAACTTCTCCTTTTGACAGCGATGCGGACGAATTCGATGCCCTATGATTATTTCCACTCCACGGATAAAAGATATCTTAGAACGTTAGAAAAATCAGGCCATAAATATTAATAATGGGACAGAAAACTTTAAATTGATTGTAGACATGATCAGCCGGACTATTCTGTAAGAAATCTCATCGTGAGTTTGAAGTGAGCTGTCCTTCCTGTTAGAAGTTAATAGAACTGCATTATGACAAGCCAGACATGGTATTTGATTCAATGACAATAGAAACATGAAGATACCATTTTCTAATATGGCTAAAATATATGTTTATTGTAGATAGCAAAAGTGACCCGTGGGATATGTTCACCATATCCGAAATGTGATACACTGAGAACTTTCGCAGACGTAATGTAATGGCTTCTAAGCTGAGATGTTCTGCGACATAAACTTTATTGATACATTGCGACTGGGAGAATCGATTGCTAATAATAAATGGTTTAGTTGACTTGTTTCTACATACACTTAAGTATTATGCTGATTGTCTTTCTACTAAAGTCTAGTATAATTTCTGCATAAAGATAAAGTAACGTTCTCAGGAGGAAAATAAGAAAATCCTGAAAATATACACTAACAAACAGCAATATATTATAATTTTTTAAGACTATCCTACTAAAGTTGTGATGTTTGTTACTCAATCACGCAAAAACGACTGAACGGATTTGGATGTTTGGCAGACAATGCTTATAACCTGGATTAACACGATAATTTTTATCCCAGTAAATGACATCCACGCGGATGAAGCCTCGGCAAATGCTAGTTAGTTAATTGTACTTACCTACATATGTTTTATTCTAAATAAAAGATTTTAACAGCTATAAAAATCATCGTAATTAAAAAACCTCTTAAATCATACTTGACCTTTAACGATAATGAAAAAGATAACATCAGTGAAGAGAGCAAAGTACCAGTAGGTCATAGCTTCAAACAAGTAGGGCAAGACGCCCACACGCACTCGGGAGATTCCAAATTCAAAAGCCACCACCGTGATTGCTTCTCCAGTGAAAAGAAGGCATTGAACGGCCATGTTACCTTTACGCGCCATTTCGTTTAGCGTAACATTTCATTGTAGGTACCAGGCGCATAGAAACGGCAAGATAATACTAAAGAATGATTTTCTTTGTTGTATTTTTAGTCCAAATGAAACTGGATAACAAAACAGATTTTGTAATTTTAATAATCATTTACAATTCAAGAAAATTGTAGGCTGTGTTTATTTAGCGAAATATCTGAGAGATTCGTTTATTTTGTAGTGATATAATCGGATGAAATCGTTATTATGTTTGTTCTAGGTATTTCAGTTGTCTTGTCTAATCAAGGTTCTGAAGCATAATTAATCAATTTATTGGGTCTGACCAGTAGGTATAGTGATATAATCACGTGCTCATTATCGTGCCTACCTAATACATAATCTATTATATTTTTTCTAAGACTTACGTCACGAGTGGCACGAGTTGGGTCATAAAGTCCTATTTTAATATAACTCACGTAGTTGGGACGCTTGGCGAACCATTTCAAACAATTTACTTCATACTAAATTACCTTTGAACATTAGTTTACATATTTTCATTGTGAGACAAAGTTCGTAAAAATAATGTGACGTGAAATTGTTCTTGAGTTTTACGAAAAAATACACATGAAAAATACGCTGTGACATGAAGTATTTTATACCGAGCGAAAGCCAGTCGCCCCGTGAGATCAGCACCGTTTCCAACTTCAATCAATCTGCCTTTTCCCAACTATGTTGGGAGGTTGGCTTCCAGTTTAACCGGATACAGCTGAATACCAGTATTTTACATGGAGTGACTGCCTATCTGACCTCCACGACCCCGCTTTCAACTTATAGTCTAGGTAATCATTTCATAACGGAATGAGCAATTAATATTCTACAATAAATTCGTGCCAAGGTGTGCAAGGTCAGAAGGTCAAAGAAGAAGTCAGAATCTGCCAACAAAATAGATCTGTAAAAATCTCACCTTGAAAACTTAGATGAAGTGAGCTTGAAGTGAGCTGTCAATTCTGGTATTGCTGTCAAGCCCTAGCATCAGGCGGAATGATAGCTCACTTCACCTAAATATGTTTTCACGGTGAGATTTTTCTGAATACACCGGCTGGTGTTTGACACTATTGATGGCTCACTTCACCTTAGTTTTCACGATGCTTACAAAATAGTACGGCTGGCTGATCCGAAACGAAATCCGAGATCCGAGTTCAATCCAAATTAAGAATGTTCTAAATTCGAACTGGAAATCGGATTTATTATTTTTCAGTTAACAAATTCTCAGTATTTTTGAACTGAAATAACTCTAGGTAATCATTTTTTTCTATAAGTGAACAATCGAAATCCTCAGAAGCAATCAGGGATTTGGAATTGTGTCCTATAAAGGTCAATAAGCTTGTCCTACAAACATAGGACTGAATGCGTCATTCACGAAATGTAGGGCAAGGGAGATAAATAAGGCAGGGAAGAAACTCTTTAGAAAACTGTGGACTGAAAATAAATTAAACTGACATAATGTGAATAAAAACAATTTAAATACTGTTTTTTCTAAAAACCTGCATAAGAAAGGATAAGAAATGATATCTTAACACTGTTGTTTATATGTAAATGTGTGTTTATTAGAAGTACTTGCTCGTTGTAGGAACACAGCCAATTATTACTACAGCTCTGCTTACCCATTTTTCTTACAAAAATACCAACTCATAGTAAGCCCTTTGAATAGAATAGAATAGAATAGATACTCTTTATTATGTACACCATAAAAATTACAGACAAAGATTATTGATTATTCAGATGAGATGACTAGATAGAAAATGGCGAGATATCGTGAGGCGAATCACATCAGCCCTTGGACAAGAAACTACATGAAGACCACGACCGCTCTGACAGGACTGCTACGAAGAATATAATAAATTTTATTCAAAAATAAAAATTGGTAAAATACAGTAAAAATCTTACAAATAATGTACACACGGCTACATATCAAGCTATATATTTCTAGTTTAAGCTGATCTCTCATTAAACAGATATCCTATACAATGCGAGATCAGCTTATACTGGAAATGTATAGCTTGATATGTAGCCGTGTGTACATATTACAAAGTATGATGCCTACTATGATAAACCTGTGTCACAAGCGGCATGAGTTATTACAGTTACTATTAGGACAACTAATTTCTTAAAAATATTTAAAATAAATTTTATGAATAGTGACAGACAAGCAGAAGGAGAAGATAGAGTATCGCTCTACAAAAGAATTAAAACAAACAAGCCAACTTTGCTACGCTGGTGTGCTTGACAGCTACGTCTTAAACCGCGCCACTTTATTTGCTGTCATTATGCATTACTAATGTACAGTCAAACAAGCTATTTAGTATACAGGCAAAAATATGCATCTTTCCACTTAAATATTACTGAAGAGAGTGATGTAAAAGAATTTACTACTTAGCAAACTCACAAAATTGTTTAAAATTAGTTGCAAGTTAGCTGCCTGTATACCAAATAGCTTGTTCGACTGTACTTGCATTTAGCGGCCAGCAGTTGGACGCTATTTTTTTTGACGAGTTTACTGTCTACGTAGACATATTTATATCTTTCGTTCTACATAAGTACGTATAGTAGTTACTTTTACCCAATAACACAACTTCTCCACATTTTCATAACCAAGGCGTGCTATGTAAAGTTATATTCTTCGACGTCGTACAGTACATAAAGGCATAAATATTTGATACACATAATGAACGCGGTTCAACTTGAATTGTAACACGGCCCGTGTTTTCATCAATTTATTATTTAAATGTTCGCATTGAAATCCAGCCGCTTTGCGATTATGACACCTGGAGACATGTAGATACGTATATGTTTGATATATTTCGCGTGTCACATGTTGTTCTGATGATTTATGTCTGTTCAGAGCCTCATAATTAGGGGTGGTAAAACGAAGGACTTATTCAAGGACACAAAGAATTAAGGCTCACATTTATAATGAATCCTACTATTCTACATAATATAATATTACATTTGTATGTATGTTTCTTAATCAATCACGCAAAACCGGCTGAACGAATTGGGATATAATTTGACACACAGATAGTTTATAACCCGGATTAACACATACGATATTTTTTAGGGGAATAATTTCTAACCTACACTGTAAAAGCTAGTAAAACCTATTTAAACAAAAAAAAACATGTTTAAATCACAAAAATGACCTACTATTCTGCACCCCAATTGCGTATCACACCTTTAATCACAATCCGAAGGATTTTAAGGAATATGCTTTGTAATATGTTTGAAAAATTCGTCTGCTCAACAACGCAAATAACGCAATGAATGTTGTTGAAATTAGTGGCATTGCTATTGTAAGTGTGTTACTAACTTCCCCTCTTACTTGGGCTCAAGATAGGCTAGAATGCGAATGTCCCTAAGGCCAAATTGGTGGAAATATTAGGGTGCGTTTCCACTAAAGCGGAGACGCGCGGACCTGAGCACGACGAGAGACGCGATGAGTATTTCAACCATTGTGATTGGTCGATTCTTCCAGGTCTCGCACCCTTAATCTTGATAAGTCTTATCCTATTTGGAACTAGATTTGAAAAATACCTCCCCTTCTTGAATAAGGTCCCTTGTTTGTCCAGGCACGGGTAACAAAGTAGGTATACATGCAATATACAGGTATTGTATGTATAATTATAATGTACTGTGTTATCCGTCACTACGTTGAGTACAACGTAATTACTGTTAGTAACAATGTTAGCCATAATTTCACTAATCAATGACACTGTAGTTTCAGACAGTGCATTAGCCGCCCTTAACTCATACCAAGGTGTCATGAAAGCGAAGATAACAGACGAAGGTAGCTACAGTACCGGTGGTAATATCGTAGGTAATGAAATACCGCGGTGATGCTAAGTCTTGCTTTTGGAAAATTTAGCAGTTCTAGCCAAAAAAATGTAAGTATGTATTGTTTTAAAACACTTTAAGTAATTAATTATTATTTTATTGTTTCTTTCAGTTTCGTTCCAAGTTCACTAGTTACGTCGCGATGACAAATGTCAACGGGCCTGTTACATTTTGACGACTTTACTACCGCAAGCGGCGTTAAAGAAAATACTGCACCGTTTAGTTTCAATAACCATAACGAGAAAGATACTAAAAGTAAATAAAAGAGAGACAACCACTTACTCAACGCATACATAAATCACGTTCTTAACTCAATTACTTCCGAGCAATTTTTAATAACCTTCCTCGGAAACTATTCCATACATTTTTCAATTTATTAACTTGCTCACTTTAATGGCTTCTCCAGCTGGAATCCTGGTGCTTCTGACTATTTATGGTGGTGCATTCTGCCCATCTATGCGGCATTTGTATTAAATTATTTTAGGAGAGGGTCCGAGAGTCCGCAATCTCATAAAATAAAGGGGCATTTCTCATTTCCCTCACAAAATAAGCCTCCCATCGTCTATTTCAGGTATTTTTGGAAGAAAAACGACGAACAATGTTGTACAGTGTTCGCCGGTTGAATTCATTCTTGATGGGTTCTATTTCTAAGTATACGTCATAATTATATAACATCACGCCTTGTTTCCCCGAAGGGTTGGGCAGAGGTGTACCTATTGTACACCCTCATTTCGCCAGATATGTTTAAGTCCTATGTAATATAAATAGGGGGCCAGCCTATTGAAATCAACCGGGCACAAATTCAGACTCCGGGCTGCTACTGAGAAATTCCAGATAGAAAATCCCAATAACAATTTGCCCGACCCAGGAATCGAATCCAGGACCTCATGCTCAGCAGTAGCGCTTCCGACCACTGGACCAACGAGGCATTTCTAAGTATATTTAATGGTTATTTTTCTCTTTTTAGATACATTAGCAAGTAGGTAACTTTATTATACAAAAGAGGTTTCTGTAAATTGCCTACCTACAGATTGTCTCCATGTTGTCGAAATTAAAACTGTCTGTCAGTTCCTGCTATTATTATTATTATATTAATTTATTTCAGATTTCCAAATACATCCATAAAACTGTTAGTAACACAGAAATACTTATGAGAAACTAATGTTAGTAATGACATTAACTTACATTTTGAAAACTAAACACAAAAAAAAATACATTATCAGATAAAGCATACGTATCCAGCGCTCGTGCATCGAGCGATTCAAACAAGGCTTATAAAACCGTGTTTTTATGTATAAAAAATAAAAAGCTCGGTGCCGCCCCCCCCTTAACCATATTATTATATCGTGCCGACAATGACCTGCGCTCTCTCTCAATGTCAGTACTGTCCTTTAAGTCATAGATGACCCAGTGACCCAAATAATTAAATTAAAATTCTTTTTTTTTAGAGAAGGAAACCCCAAGAAAACTTCAGGTACGTTTTCAAAGCATTTAGTTCCAGCCTTAGAAACCATTCATTCAGATTTCACAAAGTTGTAATTGAGGTCATGGGCGTAAGATTCACACATGTACAAGCTTTCTCATTGCACAAGCTGAAGGGCTCAGCAGTTTAGCTTATATACTATTAATACACACACCATCGACGAGACAACCAATCCTAGTGATACGGAGCCTCGATCAGCTCATTTAAAGTTAAAGAGACGAGGGGAGGAAAACCCCCTTATCTTATCCCGCAATCCAGCTTGTGATGAGCAAGTCGGATGAGAATCCGAGAGTGTGCCTGCCCATGTTTCATGTTTATCATACCAATGCATTATAAACAATTTTATATTTTTATGGGCATATAAAAGATTTTTATAAATATACTGAGATGGCACAGTCATTACATTAATCTCCTTTTTCTCTCTAAGAGAGTCTCGGACTTAATTTAAATAAAAGCTTTTAAAATTGTTAAAAGATAAAAAGCTTTTATATCATGCATTGTCACGTGAACCAAACACGTTTGCCAAATTTCAGCCCTTTAGCTTCAGTGGAAGTGGGTGAAATATTGATTGCAATATTCCAGGACATACATACAAGTGAAGTTAAATAAAAGCTTTTAATTAAAATAGATCGAACAGTCCTTTTCTGCGAAACAAAAATAGTCTGAATGTCGGCGGCATTCACAACAAAAACAAACACCGACGACAACAAAATACCGTATGATATTACACTAAGAAAATAGTTAAAGACGTACACTTAACGGGGATGTATTATATTTAAACTTTTAGTTAAAAGATCATCTCGCCGATTTTTTCTGTAACTTTCAGAGATCAAAAGCCAAATCGACTCTTGTGTAGGTACAATAATAATAGTACCATTACAAGTATGCAATCTACCTAGTTAATGACACAGAACAATAATGTTGAACATAGCAACCCAGTCCTTTATTTAAATACAGACCCAGAATCCCACAATTTTAAGCGACCTTAATATTAAATCATTATAGTCACCGTGGACCTTTTACATTTACAATGATTACCGGGCAACACTGAAAGGATAATCTGTCGTATCATCAATCAGCGTTGGACCGTCAACGGCGGCGGTCGTCCCTTCGACAAGTCTATATTGTCCGGGATTCCACGACCTTTTCCTGCGATAAAGTTTTTTGATTATCATAGACATTTGTAGATGTTCGGGGTGACGGTTTTTTAAACTATTAGAGAGGTTTTGTGGCTTTTTGTTCTAGCTGTCTACGTTTAAATCTTTATTTTATTGTTTGGCACTTTCATAGATTTGATTTTTGAATAGAATAGATTAGTACTTACTTATATTTGTTTATTGATTTTTATGATTCTGTTATTCAAAATTATATGTATGTAAGTATATATTTTGCCCACAAAAGACCATATAGGTATAGGTCCTTATTAAATATGATCGAGGGTAGTAGAAATACTACACAACACGACAAGCGGGGCGGGCACAACATATATAAATTAAATTAAATTTCTATTGCACCATATTAAATATAACTAATATAGTTCTCATTCGTTTGTTACTTTGCGGATCACAGCTATGATGAACAAATACCCCCATTGCAATAAAGTGTCAACTAAAACAAGGATATTGTGACTGTTACTGAAGGCCTTATAAATAATGTTGTAATGTCAACAGTATATGATAATAAATTGTGAATAAATAAAATTACTTAGGTAGGTATTTATTAGCTTCCTTCAAAATGGTTGAGCTGAATGCTGCTAATAGGTATATGCGTCAGAGTCGTGAACGGACGCTGTCAGTAGGGACTGGTCATCTTTTAGCTGCCACGGGTTATTGTAATTTAATTTTTGAATTGTTTTTTACTTTTTTATTATGGAAGCTTTTAACGCTCTGCATCGTTCTCATATGTATAATTTCAACATGAATGATGTAACCAATATTTTGTAACATATTTTAATTTAAAAGAGTGTCCGTGGAGTCTCTTTCCTGCTCTTCTCCATAGGTACCTACTACGCTTTGGAATGGGTAACTAGCTTCGTCTTTCCGACTGACTGGCCCCTTTGACAATTCAAAAGTTACTTTAATTGGTTTATTTGAAATAAATGCTTTGAGTTTGAGTTTGATTAGCGTGCGTAGAGTAAACTTTTCTTGGTAATAGAAAAATCTACGATACGCACGACCTATAAACAATATCTCCCCTATTTTCTCAAAAACATCTTGTATACACTCTTACACAAATACACCAGCATCAATAGAATACAGATCACTACTCCTGTTCCAATCTGTCGTGTCGCTCCGCTTCGTCACCGGGCCGCGTTTACGGCATGGACCTTGATTCATTCATGAGTATGCTGCGGATGTCGAGGATACAAACAACGTGGAAGTGTTCACACCTACATTTTGGTAAGTTTCGTCGTAGAGGAAAAGTTTTGAATGTATGCAAAGGATGTTTGAAATAAATATGAATAAAATAGGGTTTTTGGCTGCATAGCTGCATTTTGGATGTCACATTTTTTGTTGAACATCTATATAACTTTTCAGTTTCACATCTAAGTAACTTTTGATTTTCGACTTTCGTGAGGCATTTATAATTTTTAACGAGAAAGTAGTGAAAATTATAATTCACAACAATGAGTATTTCCAATTCGATAACCACGGAAATGATTCCCAAAAAATTAAATAACCTTCAGGAACTTAAACGGAAATCTCCATACACTGTGGGAATATAATTTCCAAGTGTGTGGTCAAAGCGGCTGGGCAGGTGGCTGGGAGGCTCATTACCGCCGCTAGGGGGCGCGGAAGGGGGGAAGTGACGTCATTCGCCATGTCGCATTGCCGTGTTGCCGTTGCCGTGCCGTGTCTTACCGTACGAACGCGGCTAAAAATTAATGGTCAAGTGTGTAAGTAGGTCCTTGTAATGAGGTCTATATGATAATATTTTTAGTAGAAATTGAAGTTTTTGTTCCTACATGAGCAGAATAAGATATTTCTCTAATTTATTTACACAAGACTAGTTATTTTTTTGCTCGATTTTATAGTCGTAGTTCAAAGTGAACTCACGAACATAAAATGTAATTTCATTGAAGCTTTAAATAATATATTGAGAGTGCAAAACAGGTGCTCCCAGGCAACGCGAGTAGGCACTTATTTGAAACCGTTTGCTAATAAAACACGCTACTGGAAATAAACTCTTAACACAGTAAATATTACCTAGAATCTAGATGAAACTGCATACTGCAACGATATTTACACTGCAAAAATAATAAAATGTTACAACGTAAATAAAAAGCAATATTCGACAATGGGAACTTTTTTAATCGTAGAAAAGAGGTCGCATGTTATTGAAATGCTTTTTTTCCTCTTTGCATAATTCAAAATTGGAACTTGTATGCGAAACAGTAAATTTCGTTTTGGTTAACCTAAAAATATGATAAACATAATTCAAAGTAATTTCATGTTATGGTTAAGGATTAAATAAACATTTTTTAGTCCATGGACACACTTCAGCAATATTTTATTCACAAATTACTAGCTGCTTTGACGGTCCTCTTGAATACAAATTGAGAGACCGACGCAAAAGTAGGGACAACGTTACGACTGAAAAAAAGTTGCGGTCTTTTTAGCATAATCGACAAGAATATTACCATAAACCCGCGTAAATTGCTTTTCTATAAAAAGGAAATAGTAAACACTGTCCTCTCAGTTTTTTATGCCATTAGGAACAGCGGAAATGGCCATCACGATGAGATTATAGCCGCCTTGATCGTGAAAGAAAAATGAAATCTTTTAGAGTCAAGGCGTTGCGGGAGGCCCACCTGAAGTTGCAGTGGCTACCAAGGGTGCCAACCCAACGCATATTGCTTTTGAATAATTTATAAAGGTGACTTCACCCATCAATTTTATTACTAGCAAACTTTTTAATAGCCATAAAAAACGTTTTGTCGGAAGTTCATACAAACAAGAGTGTTATTTTCCAACTTAATAGCTTGGCAAAAGTTTCAATTATGGTCGTTTAACTGCCATAAATTCCGCATTTAATTTATAATTTTTATGATGCTTAAACTGTTTTTAATAAAACACATTGAAACGAAACAGCTTATTATTGTGACAAACGTACTTATGATCTAAATGAAAAACAGATGGAAACTTTATACCTATAAGTAGTTTCGTAATGGAATCTATCACTGGAAATGAATGAATAAATAAACGTACCATCGATAGTTAACGCGCCGCAAATTGAAAGAGTTGATTGAGATAAATAAACACTAAATCTAAATGGAAATATATTATTCAAACGCAATGCACAGACAATTTCAAATCATCTAAAGTAAAACTAATTTTAAAAGACTTGATAGAATTTGTTAGTGCCCGGCCAAAAGATATATATCTAAGTCAAAACTTCAATGACTTTACCTCAAAAGGAGTAAAAGCCATTCATCAAGTCAGCCCACAAATTGTTTTTATTTATTTACGTCTTGCTGCGAGTATTCCATTTCGCACACTGTGGAGTCTGCGCGATTTATGACAAAGATAAATTTTATTACTACAATGTACTGTTGCCATGTTATGTTATCCTGGTAGGCGCCCAGGCATACATTACTTTCTACAAGGATCTTTCTCTTTAATTTATTGCAACAAAGCAGTAACAAATTGTGTATAGATGGATATCTTGCCTCTACGAATTTATATTTTAGGTTCTTCTGCTAACAAGTTAAAATTAAAAAATTAAATAACCCCTGACACAAACAAAGAAAAAAAAGACCTCCAACAACCACCACCACAATTCCAGGTGATGCTGCAGTAACATTGAAGTAACAGAATACTAAATTTCGAGTCGATCAGACCTGTGGAAGATCCGCCGCACATCCATTCATCAACTAGAAAAGAACTGATAATCTTCGAACGGCTGAACCGATTTTCTTGAATTGTAGCTAAGAATACTCTCTCACTCTCAAAAAAATAATAATCACAATCGGTTCAGCCGTTTGCGAGCTACGAGGGAACACAGATACACGTTAAAATTATAATTAATAACCTTCTTTTTCCATCGGGGGTTAAAAATTAGCCTGTTGAGTAGGTATTATATCTAATTGGGTACTTTAAGACTTTTCCTTTTAATAGCCGGTCTTTCATCATTCCTCATATTAGGTATACTTTCGATACTCTAAACTAGCTATTTCGATCGTCGTCACCACATTTTATATAGTTAAGTTTCATAAAATAATACCACAAAATATTGAAAGAAAAATATCTGAAGATTTATAAGCTAATGTACCTTTTCTGCTACCTTTTCTCAACAGCATCAAAAGTGTTTTCAATATTGCCTTTTTCTATTTTGTGGAGAATTAGAAGTCTTTCTATTCAGCCAGCTCGGTTTGAGTGCATCGTGTATTGAATACCAGGGGACCAGGCGAGGGAGGCAGTGTACATTTGTGCAAGACTTTGCACGAAGATGGAGTAGAGGAGGTGGTTTCTATGGAGTGTATGCCAGTAGCCAATGGTGAACTTTTTACATTAAAGTAGCCACTTCTTTTAGGTATCAATAGTACGTAAAATTCGAGATATTTCAGACATGTCAAAAAAGTGAAGCCGAAAAATTCGATTGATATGAAGACCCTTCGCTACAGAAATATGTGTAAGCAATATTTTCAGGTGTATCGTCTACACAAAGTTGAAATGTTTTCTAAATCTCTTCTTAAAACTTTTACGACACCTAGTCTCTTCGTTCGTCATATTTTGCCGAGAGAGTGAACATAATCAAACTTGGACAGTACCCGGTAAATATGGCACATCGAGTTTAAGAAAACGTACGAAGAAAGTGTTCTTTCTGTCTGCTGTATGACTTTCACCTTGTAAAAATCTATGTGTCATATAACTCCCGGGTACTGTATCTACATACCTACGATACGTCGAAAGCAAGTTAACAGACCCAAAAATGACTTCAGCGCAATCAAGGTTCTTAATTAAACCGCAACGATACCTTTAGGTGTGAATAATACCTATATTATTTTCGGTATGGTTGTCATTGTGAAATAAATGCGGAACTGCTTGACAAATGCTGCTGAGAAATGTCTTGTTTCATTGAATCTTATTTGGAGTTGATATCGATCAGTTCCCAGTTAAGGTTAAAGGGTGAACATGAAAGTAAAGACTGTTCTAAGGATTTCAATAACACGTTTATTATCCTTTTCTTTATAAAAATTGGAAGGTGTGTTTTACTATTATTATGTGACGTTAGACCTACTTGTTTACGTATGGAGCGGCACGGAACATTTTATGTTTAATGTTTTACGCACAAGACACAATTAGATCGTATGAATACAATTTTGACCCAGAGAAACAATCATAAAGTCCCAAAACAAAAGCTTTTGACGTATGTCAACCCTCTTTGCGTCGGGGTTAAAAATAGTTCGGATTAAGATGTTTATCCACTGACCCAGGCACCTTTGACCCCAAATAATAATAGGGGACACGAACTACACATAAAGGAAACTAAATTATGTAAGCGTTTACAAAAGATTAGTTCGCATTGGCCTAAAAATGAGTTAATAGGTACCTATTATATTTTAGAGTAATGAAAACGGTTTATCGAAAGCCTCAATTCGGTTTGAAATTCGCAGTAAATGTGATTGTGAAGTAGATTTGAGGATATTACGGTGAACCACTTCATACAAACTCATTAGATCTCAGTTGAATGGATTTGAATGTGGTGTTAGCTAGGTTAGTCGGCTAGGTGTTAGTTTTATTCAATAGTTTCAGCGGTTTGAATTTACAGTTTACAATTGATTGAGTATTGAAATTGTAATATTAAATAACGTTTTATCTATAGGTGCTAATAATAAAGCTGAAGAGTTTGTTTTTTGTTTGTTTGTTTGAACGCGCTAATCTGGAACTAGGTACCAGTCCTATTTGAAAAATCCTTTTTGGTTAGGTTATAGGCTGTTAAACATCACGCGTCAAGTAATAGCGCGTGCCAATCAAAGTATTCTATGCTAGAAATCACGTACTTAGGATGTATCTCCCTCCTCAGCACGCGTAGCTTGACCAAGGATCTTTTGACACTGGAATGACGTGGACATAATGCGGGCGCTGTGTGTAAACATTTGTGCATCAAAATAACAAGATGGCAGCGTTAGTTCCAATTTTGGCCACGCACGAAAGGATCCTTGTATATACAGCTTCATTTTTTTCTATTTGGCATAGCGTCGTAGACATTTTTCTCCTAGATTGCGCGCAGGGTAAGTCTGCGCCCGGCTAAAATCTATTTAAGATTTATTTAAGGTCTAATTAAGTATAGAATTATATAATATTAATATTAAAAAAATATAATGTTTAATACCGTAATATTAAAAATTAAGCAGGACAACGCCCCCAGTCGCGCTCAGAGTTACCTATCTTGCGTGCACTCTATCTACCATTTTGTTTGATAAGATGCAGAAATGCAGAAGTCTATTTGAAACTGTTTTTCACTAAAACAAAAATTCTGCTCTGTGGTGTAACGTAGAAATATATACTTTATTAGTATCTGCACTGTTGGTGTTTATTCTATGTTTTTTGTGCCAGTAACAATCGTAGATTTGTGTAGTCATTATTATAAATCGCGGTACCTACGCCATACATAAAAATGTAAGCTCCATTTTACTACGAGTTTTTACATCCACCTATTGTTTGGTTTTTGTGTTAAAACTTTTGGCTTTTTTGTAGCACAAAATAATACCTACAATGTAAATAGTAAAAGGTTGTGTTTTAAAATATTTATATTATTTACATTAGTAATAACATTTGTAGGTAAATCTTTCGTAGCGAGATGGACCGACGACCTTAAAAAGGTGGCTGGGACAGACTGGATGCGGAAAGGGGAGGAAAGGGTATTGTGGCGCAGCCTGGGAGAGGCCTATGTCCAGCAGTGGACTACGATAGGCGGAGTTGATTATTTACCTAGCAAAAGATACAACATATTTTTTTAGATAATGGTGGGAAAAATTATCCAATAAAAAAATTGAGTTCAAATTCACACCGAATATTTTAATCATAGAATATGTTCCGGAAAAATCGATCAGTATAAAAACAACGCTAGGTAGGTATATCCCTATCTGTGAGCAACCAAACAGTATTCCTGTTTCCATAGAGAGTTACCAGCTAGGACGCTAGGATGTTTGTATGAAATGGCCAGGGATGCCCCGGTGACCAATTGACGTTTGCACGTAACTGCATTGTGTGCCGCAACACGTAAAGCTATGAAATGGGTTTGTATGTATTGAAATGGCTCTGGTGATTATTCTGTTTGCCTGGGTATGCAGCCGCGTTTGTGGGGAATGCAGTGTTAGAATATTTTTTGTTACAGAATTAAATTTTGTAATATTTTTCTGATACCTAAAGTACCTATACTAACTTGTAGTGATTGAAAGAAAGACGTTCTTGGACGATTTCATAGTTTTATAAAGTTATATTTAAATTACTTATTAGCTAATAGGATAGATTGTAATGTGAATAAAGTATCAACATTATAACGGAAAAAAAAGACTGTACATAGGTACATTTGTAATTTTAAGAACCATTTACATACCTTGTCTAGTTTAGGTACTTATTTGTAATTATATACCTAAGTATGTAATTATTTTTATAATACACTTAAGATTATTATTTACCTTGTAATCGTTTTAAAAACATATTTTCATTTTCATCACACAGCCCTAATACGAAATTACACCCACTGGACCCAAATCAGGGCACGTCAAAAAATAATTATTACGTTACCGTTAATTTCAATACAAATACAGTTTCGGCGATATTTTCGGACAAAATACGGCCACCGACATAACATCCGAACTCCGAAAAATAAAAATTACTGCGAAATAGATAATGGCCGAGGCTTTTGAGTTACCGTTGTGTATCAAATTTACGGTTATGTGTTCCTGGGTTTACCGGACGCGAATATACGATTGAAGGCGAATAGAGACGATTTTCTGAATTTATCAGTTACCGATTTAGCGATGGCCGAAAGGTTATGTATGAGTACATAAATGTTGGTCTTTTTGGTATAATTTTTCGACTAAACGAATGGTCGGCGAAACTAGTTGCTTTTATGATATTTATTCGGTTATAAAAAGGTTATATTACGGACATGTAACAATATTTTTGTAAACTCGTATAGTAGTTTATGTCTTTATGAAGCCGGTGTTGCCTATTAAAATTTCTACGAGAAGAAACACCGAAATAAACTCGCCAGGTCAAGGCACACGTTTAAAATGTACCCTTACCCCTTTGCATAGGTATCCTTAGGCATTACAGCAGTCAATACCGTAGTCTTTTGGGAAAAAATAGGTGGTGTCTTCCTCACATACGAAAATAGTCGCTTTATACTAGGTACCTCTACACATATCTATAACTTCCCCACAGTAACAAACCCGTGCTTATTTACCAACGTACATAATTTATTATGTAAACGTCGAACCCGCTGTTATAAGGGAGGTCCCTAAAAACAACAGCTTTATATAGGGTAGGCACACAAAAAGCTGTACTTTGTGAAGGTAAATTGAAAAAGGGTCTATGTATTTACATTCCAATATTTTCTTATTAAATATCGAAGCAGTGTTTTAACGATAAAGCCAAGTAAATGAGTTTTTCTTGTGTTTTTGTTGTAAGATAAGAGAATTGGTTAGAAAACCTGTGTCTATTTAGATATTTTGTGATTCGTTGGTCTTTACACTGCTCAAATAGAACTGAAACTCAAATAAGAGAATACTCCTTACTACATGCACGTAGATGTCAAGATATCAAGAGTCTGCCAGTGCCCAGCTATCTAATTCCGTAACACATTTTCGTAAACGATTAAGACTAATATTTCATTTTGACAGTTAAATAACATTCATTGCGTTATTTACGTTCTTGAGCATATATTTTTCGAACTTATGAAACAATGAGCTTAAAAAGCCGTTCAAAACGAGTCAGATTGTGTTTGATCGCGTTATACACAAATAGGGTGCAGGTTCTCATAGGCACTATCTTTTAAGTATTCATAGCCAATTATGGGTATAATTTTTACAGAAAGTAATTTCATATTTGTTATCTACAATTTTATGCCCTTTTACCCCACATTAGTTTTTTATCGACTCTGGGTTTTTTGTAACAGAATCTGTATGAAATTATCCGCCAGATATGTAAACTGGAAATAATCCATGGGTGGGCAGAACAACAGCGCACAACTTTCCGATATTGTGGGTAAATTACTGTAAAAAACCTATTTTCTGTAGGCACGTGTTTCTGGAACAAATGAACAACTATTTTTCTTTTTTCTTCTTTCTTTCTATAAACTAAGTAAGACTATAACAAAATAAAAAGTACCTACCGCTAATTATATCCCACCGCCAATTCCAAATACATTGTTATGCAATGCCAAGGAAAAACACAGGCTATCGTGTATTTAAATTAGGTACCATACAAAAAAGCTTGAGTCAAGTCAAGATTCAGCATGCGATTATCAACAGTACAAAGAGGCAGGTACTTACTTTAATTCCCGAGAAATAGCCTCACAATACTGCCAAAACTTCTTGGCATTTTGCCATACCTACCCCATACTTACACCGTGGAAATTATTAATCATTAAGTCACACAGCGAAATAATAAACAAAATACATTAGTTAGTTAGTACCGACGAAGCTAATGTTATTTCCCGTTCCAGTTTTAGTGGAAAACAATCGAATTACCAACAAGTTCGCCGTTCGCACTTAACTTTAGCTTAATGGACGAGTTTAGTTAGTAGTTTTGTTCTATATTTTATTCGGCTATTATTGTAAAGCCATTTTATTATTGCTACTTTAGGTTCGCTTGTTGTACTACAGACAAGCCAAAGTAACCCTTTTAAGGCGTTGAGTCAATAGTTTTGTGGGTGTGCGTGTCAAACGCGTGCCGGGCCTACACCGTCTTCGTGTTCAATTTAATCATGCTTGTAGGATGCTGTTGGGATTGCCATGGCGTTGTAGCGCTTCAGGAATGTTCGCGGAGGCTCGCACAGATGGTTTCCATGCCATCATGCGAAAGAAAGCGGCCTCCTCATGGTAGGACAAGAACATTCTGGAAAAGATCGCTGCCAGAGCGGACTTTCCCAGGTCGGAATAAATAATTAATCTGTGAAAACTAACAATATTACCTCTTTACCTAAGCACTCTTGTTACTAACACCAAGATACTAACAAAATTATGGACTTAGTCTGAAATAAAGTTTAATTTTATTTTATTTAATAGCAGTAGCAGCTAGTGCAAGAAGTTCTGGTTTTAATTCTTATTGCATGCCTCATACGCCACCTACACAAAACGGAAAAACTGAAAGACCTTGGCTTAGATTCTGTATCTATCCGTCACAGTAAATGTTATCTTAAAATATTTGGCCGTTAGAATTTAAAAAACAAGGCTATAGCTCATATCAACAAATACACATGTAAGTTGAATATACCTACATTCTACGGGGTTATTTAAAGGCTCCCGCAGACAGGCGCGATGCGACGGTGCCATGCGATTTTGGTAGAACAATTTCCATGTAGCTTTCATAGAAATGGTTCTACTACAGTCGCTTCGCGCTGTCTCGTCGCACCTGTCTGTAAGAGCCTTTACGAGAAAGAGAGAGAATAGCTAAAAATTACATCTTCTCCAACATAACATTAATGTACGTTACTCAAAGGTTTCATAAGCTATAACATAATCAACAATAAGCCATCCCCTGGGGCGCCAGGTGTTCAAATGTACCCTATCTGCCAATTGCTGTTCGGAACATGAGTTGCCACACTCCTCCATTTTACCGGAAATCACCCCAGATAAGGTGGCGGCCAACATTTCCCAAGTTCTCCTAACTTGGCAGACTTGTCTGAGGTCGTATAGCCATCTGGACCGACTGCCGCGATGGTATGCCGTAGGTACTACCTATAGTTACATTAAGCATTAAGATTACCGTTTACTGTATTGAAAAGAGTATGCTTAGATGGTTTGATCATGTTGAGAGGGTGAAAGGCGACTAACAAAAGGTATTTACACGGTAGATGTGAGTGGAATCGCCGGGAGGGGACACCCTAGGGAGGACATTGACCTTATTGGTGATGTTCTTCAGAAAGGTCCGGGTCGTAGTAGTCGCAGCTTGCGTGTATAACCAGATGTATGAATGTAAACAAAGCAAAAGGAGTATGTAAGAATCGTAACAGGTGGCGTTCTGAGTTTCTGCCTACCCGGGAAAAAGGTGTGAGGTTATGTATGTATTACCGTTTATTTTATATGGGTTACAAAACAACATAACATAACATCACGCCAGTATTTCCCGAAGGGTTAGGCAGAGGTGGACCTGTAGTATACCCACATATCGCTAGATGTGTTCAAATCCCATGTAATACCTAGGGGGCGAGCCTATTGCCAAATAATCATAAAAATATGGTAAAACTTTCAGCCTAGCAGTAGGTAGGTACCTCAGTAGGTAGATATTATACCTAAAGTAAACGTTAACGATGAGATTGTATATTATTCTTGCGTTGAATTGTAACCAATGTTATGTTAATTCCAAGATTCTAATTAACATAACATTTGTATATAATTAACGTTCCTTTATATTATTATTGTCAAAACGGGCTCGCAGTAGGTATAAAAGGTCAAATTAAATTAGCTGGCGCAACTTCAAAGACGTATCAGGATAAAACACAAAATACAATTTTCGAAACTCATAATTTTCACAGCACAGCCGATAACGGGCTCAATGGCTGATGATAGTTTAGTTACTTGAAGTATTTTTATCGTCATTAGATATCGATACCGATCAGGTCTGTGTAGTTTCGCTAGATAATTTAATTTGACACTAATTAATCAAAAGTCATTTATTTATACTTACTCGGCTGAGAATCAGCACTTTTCGAACGTCAAAATTACATAAGACAGTCCCCCAAAACGCCCGCCCTTCACCACATCCTAGTGCTTTAGCTGGGAATAAGTGGCGCAACAAACTCCCCAAAATATTCCCTCTATTGTTAAAGCAAAAAGGCGGATGCAATTGCCTATGTCATAATATATCTTCGATGAGATCTCTTAGTTGGCATAGACCACGACGAAAGTAATTTTTAAAAGTAAATAAATATTATAATCATTTTAAAAGTAATTTATAAGATGTTGCTGAACTGCTGCTGCTCTCTTCTCTTCTATTCTTGACAAAGTCCATTGGTTAACTTTTACGACATGGAAAAAATATGATTTTCCACTGTCGGAAACTAAACGGTGTCGCCGAAAAAATATGATTTTCCACTGTCGGGAACTAAACGGTAGGTGTTAATAGCCGATGTATCACGACAAATACAATTAATTATCTATTAGCATACTGCAAAAGCATGCAAATGCCCAATACAATTTCTTACAGTCTAATCAAATTGCAAATGCAGCGAAGGGGTAGATATCCGGGAGCGGCGAGTTGGCAATACATCACTTTGAAGGACCTATGTGATGTATGGATAGCCAGTCGACTATCGTAAGCTCAACCTAGCATTATGCTAGGTTACGTCACAGCTCTAGTTTAAAATTCGACATACATTTTACTGATTCGATTTTTAACGATCGCTGTTCATATATTTTTTTAAATGAACCCACTAACCGGAACCCATTAACCGAATTAGTAATACTCAAAAACTCATAATACGAAAAAGAAAATGGAAGACTGGCCGGTTAGTCATTAAAACACGAAAAACTAAAATCATCATCACAGAAGCAAGAGGATTTTATTTACCAGATTCAAGAATCGCCGAAAACGCTTGAATCTAATACGAGATATCCTCTAATTAGGTAAATAAGTATGCCTACTTGTCTCAATTTATCAATACAACCTTTATTTTGTTTAATGACCCCATTTTCTAAGTGGGTTCCTTACAAAAATAAATCCGTAATTAGTGTTTGGCGGATCCTTAGAAAACCAAGCAATCTGCCTAGCCTTTTCCAAATATGGGGTCCGCATTCAATCTCACCGGATGCAGCTGAATACCAGTATTTTACACGGAGCGACTGCGTATCTCCAGAACCCGGTTACTGGGTAACACGTTGGTACCCCTTACTAAGACTGGTTGACAGACGACTACCCGTGACGACTGTCTAAGATCCACCAATAACAGCAGTGATCAATGGCTTAACGTGCTTTCCGAGGCACGGAGGGTCTCGTAATGGACAGTCGCCCATTCAAAAATCGATCGCGGCAATTTTAGCTTTACCTTCGATCAACCTTATTCTGAGGATCAACGAGCCCATAAAATTGATTCCCTAAAAAAATCTGTCGAATTTTGCAAACGATAAATGTAATCTTATTAACAATTTACATTCCAGGTCAATTGCCGGCAGCGACAATTAAACATTGTTGTAAGCTTTTAAATCCAACGAATTGTTTGTCATGAAATACAATGCTGCCATGATGGCCCGATCCGCTTTTCAACCAATATAGCAAAGGCCGCTTGCTCCACAAATCACTCAATACATTTAGCGTTTAACATATTCCATTAAAAAATCGTTCTGTCTCTGCCAACTTCAAAAGATTGACAGAAATAGAATGATGTTTAAAGTCTTAGTCGTGCGAAGTTTATTGCTAGGAAAATGTTTTTAAGTGATTTGTGGTGTAAGAGAGCCTAAGCTTGGAGAGACCTACCTACCAATGTAACTTTTTAAATTTCACACTTTTCAAAAGTTAATCTTAGACATCAAATCACTTGATTTTTTAAAGTTAATCTTAGACATCAAATCACTTGATTTTTTAAAGTTAATCTTAGATATTAAATCACTTGATTTTTAAAAGTTAACCTTATACATCAAATCACTTGATTTTTTAAAGCTAATCTTAGACATCAAATCACTTGATTTTTTTAAAGTTAATCTTAGACATCAAATCACTTGATTGTTTAAAGCTAATCTTAGACATTAAATCACTTGATTGTTTAAAGTTAATCTTAGACATCAAATCACTTGATTGTTTAAAGTTAATCTTAGACATCAAGT
The DNA here is from genome assembly GCA_914767815.1 of Eupsilia transversa. Taxonomy (NCBI): domain Eukaryota; kingdom Metazoa; phylum Arthropoda; class Insecta; order Lepidoptera; family Noctuidae; genus Eupsilia; species Eupsilia transversa. The sequence goes on from OU611889.1 coordinate 4,616,081, forward strand.
CACTTGACTGCCTCGTTGGTCCTGTGGTCGCAAGCATAACTGCTTGCGCATGTTGATATTCGAGCGAAGTAGTATTTGGTGTGTCCATCAGAAATATCTACGTAGCAGTTTAGACTTTACATTTGAGTTCAGTTAACGGCAAAAGACTCACCCCGGCAAAATGAGGGTGTACCTACAATACCTTCTTAAATAGAATACAGAATTAATGTTATGTATTACTTTAGGTGAAGGAAAAAATCGTTAGAAAACCTGGCATTATACAGGGTGGCACTCGACACACAACCTGTTACTAAGAAGCCGGTAGAAAGAATATAATAATAATAGAAAAATGCAATACCTACGCGCTCAAAATGTATGGAACAGCATTTTTTTTTTATAACCGACGAAAAATTTCAACGCAGTGGTGTTCAGAACCATGTACTGAATCCATGGTAACAGGTTGTGCGTCGATGTTCCTGCCACTCTGTATTACTCTGAAACCACACTGAGCCTTCTCTGTGTGAGCATTTTGCCTTTTCCCTGCAGTATAGTACAATTACCGGCCATTACTGTAGTTGAATACAAAGTGAAACTAAACGTGTGTAGACACTTCATGATGCTTTTAGTGAAGTTAGTCTTGACAGCATAAACATGAGCAATGGAACGTGTTACCGACTCGCTTGACCGACTGGAGTCTTGAACCAAACGTTTCGACAAATATTGAATGTATGCTTGGTAAGGCATGTTTTTGGGTAGACGATATACAGGTAGGTATGTTATATAGGAAGAGTTTGTAGTACGTTATGAACAAAACGAAATATGTTGTGTTTTTTGTAGGCAAAACGTAGGAAAACTATCAGTTATAACTACAACCGTTTTGATTTCAACGATTTATCTGTCGAATGCAAAATTTTCTTTACGAAAACTACATAGTTATCATCTTATTAAGGTACCTACGAAATATAACATTCCATCCAAAACTTATTCAACTTTATAAATTCAATAATTTACTAATGGGTTTATTTATAAACGCTGCTCAAAGTTAAGTAATGATTAGCGACTGTTTAACCATACATTTTTGAAGTTTGAACGTCACTTAACTTTACCTAACGTTTATAAATAAACCCCAATACAAACGAAGAACAAAACAGATATCTATCAGTAAGAAATACGGTTCCTAAAACCATTAACGTCACGTCGTTGCCCTGTGTACACAATTAAATAAATCGCTGTTTAAGCTGACTGTCGTTTGGAAACAGATTTATTTCTCATGGGGTAAATTAGTAACCCAAAGTAAAAATGAGGTTTTATTGGATTTTTCAATCTTGTTTTTGTACGACTAGGCTGTCAAATGCAGTTCCAATTACTTTAATAAAGTTATTCAATTTATTAGACAAGTATCTTGCCCTTTCATTATTCATTTGAAATGGATGACGCGTTTTCAATGCTGAAAATTGATTTGTTACAACACTTTACATGTAACGTGACTTACTTTTCCTACATTACAATTACTTAATATGCAAAAGATTGTATTCCAAATTCGGTAGGTAATTTTTTTCACTTGCTTTTATCATAGGTATACCCTGAGATTTCTTTTATATACAAACTTTCAATAAATTTTTCTACTTTGTAATTTACTTTACAGTCACATGATCCAACGTTACAGCTCTATAACACGAAAACCATTAAATCCACAGAAGTACAGGCATACTGCACTGACCAGCTGTAAACATTCTTGTAATAAAATTGAAGACTCGATTGCGATTTACGAGAATTGCCCACTCGTCGTGCTTTCGTTCGATTCCATTTTCAATATTGAATAAATTTTTATGGTTACAGAATAAATAATTGCTTTTCAATAATGTTTTCAGCTGAGCATTATAGGTATAAAAAAACAGCTAACATTCAACAAAAACAAATAAAGTCGGTGGCAAAAACGAAAATTCTAAACCAAAGACATCGAATTCCGAATTTAAGGTTATTTTTATCTTGTAGTGTTTTCTTTGAAGGTCTGGTTGTTTAAAAAAAAAAAAAACAGCTTTTAGTTGTGGTATCTGCCCCACACAAATTTTAATACCACTACCTGCTATGTAAATAACAGTGACAGGAAGTTATTATAACATCATCCACATAGACGAAGTGCGAAAAATACGTAATAATGAAGTTAACTCAAAAACTACCCAAGTAAATATGGGACCACCGCGCAAACTTCCTATAACAAATGAACAAAATATTTTCTAAATCAGTCCATATTTTACGAAAATATCGACGTAGGTACATATAAAAAACATACAGACGAACATAGAACCTCCTCCATTTTGGAAGTCGGTTAAACGCCAAAATCCAACAACATAAAGGAACATGTACTACTGAATTTCTCGCATGTCCTGTTATATTTTAATGCTGAAATAAAAATAATCATGCGCCCTGCAAGACGAAAGAAAAAAAAAATGTATCCTTATAAAATCTCTGCTCTTCTAACCAATTGTGGCTTTTGTACGTGCTTGAATTTACATTAAAACCATTTAAAGACGACTTACCTACAATAAAACGGTTACCTTCAATTAAAGCTACATAAAAGACATTAACTGAGAGAGAACTAGCGTAATGACATAAATTCGTCTCGGCAAGTAGGTCGATCGTCCGCCGCTCTACGGAGACGTACAAATCAAATCTTCTTCGTGGCTGTTATAATATTTATGTCTGATACTGTTAAGCTTTCGGCAGCTAAGATGATATTGTTAGCAGCAAAAACTTGATTAACCTTTGGTAAACACGAGTACACGTGACACAATGGACTTTTAATATTGTGTATATGAATATATACATATATATATTGTGTTGTGTTGTATGTATTGTGTTGTGTTGTTTTATATATATTGTGTGTATTGTGTATTGTGTATGTGTGAATTATGGCATACAATTTTGTTTTTAATTTTGACAATTTTATATTTGACATTTTTATTTTTATTTTTCTCTGACTTTTTAATTATTCTTTTGGTCAATTTTAATGATTATTTTTAATCAATTGTTGAATATTTAAATTTAATTAATAACATGTTTATTTTGGATTTTTATCTGTTTTCGAATTTTAATATTTATAATTTGTTTGTGTTAAACTATGGACTGTAATATTGTCTGAAAATAAATAAATTTATTATTTTTATTAAAAGGTTTAAGCATTTCGTATAGTATATTTGTAGAATAATCTTAATTGCACACCAAATACAAATACAATACAAAAAATATTTATTGACATAATCAAAAATGTTGTACAACAAATGAGTCAAATCAACGAATGAGAGTCGGAGGACTCTCTTCTCTGAACAAAGGGAACGAAAACAAAAGGAAACAAATAGGGTGTTACAATGGACGGTCTTATCGCAATTAGCGATCTCACCAATCCTTGAACCTCGCAATCAGATCTCAAATCTCATCTCATTTGATACAGCTGGCTGTTAATTTAATTCTGTGTTATCTGAAACATGATTTCCCAGATAGAACGTGTTGAAGAAAGACTGTGTGGGCCGAAAATAACAGTACAGTCGAGGAGACGGATTCTTTCAAACTGAAATATTAATAATTAAAATATAATATAATAATAATAATACCAACCTATTATTATTCCACTGCAGGCCAAAGGCCTCTTCTCATACACAGAAGGAACGAATATTTATCACCACGCTTGCTCAAGACGGGTTGGCGATTTCAAACTTATATTTACTATAAGTCCAGGTTTCCTCACGAGCTTTTTATCTTCACCAGATATGTCCAAGATAAACTCAGAAAGTACATATGAATTGAAAAAGTTAAATTTTTTGCACGAAGTTGTGGATTCGGGAAAGTACCACTTGCCCGAATCCACAACCTTGTGCAAAAAATGTAATTCATATTGTCAACAACTTTCAACTGTCGCACGTTCTAACTGGAAAATTATATAACACTGTACTTATACACCAAGTACGTATATGATTACAGGAGTAAGCACAATAGTGTACCTGCATACTAAGGTGTATGTACGTAGAGTTTAGTTCCGAACTGGGTTGTAATTTCAAATGCATTTGCACTTCGGTACGACTAGGATTAAACGTATACCTCAGGTTACAGAGGTGAATATATTGAAGGCTTTCGGCTTTACTTCGATAAACTTCGTGTACCTTAAATAATTTATGTGTAAAATTCTAATACAAAATAAATTATTTTGTTTCAGGATTTTTGCAGCTATTTCAGGATTCCAAGAAGAGAAAGAGGGATATGATATTCCATCAGTTTATAATGAGTATAAATGTAGGGAATGAGTAGGAAGCTTTATATATGTTTTCATTATGTATCTAAACAGGAACCTTGATTTATTTTTGATTTCGGAATAGTTGAAGTTGTTTTTTTTTGCAGAACTACAATCCGCCGAGACGGTTGTGTTTATTTATTTTTAACCGACTTCTAAAAAGGAGGAGGTTAATGTTCGTAGCGTATGTATGTTTTTTTTTTTTTTTTTTTTCCCACTTAGCCTATATGGACGATCTTTTAACATATTCCTGTCAGTGTTATTTACATAGCAGGTCGTGATATTAGAAGTTGTAGGGGGTAGGTACCACAACTAAATATACAATAAAAACTTTTTACAAAAAAAAACAACCGAGGGATCCCTTTTTTTCGCATAATGTTTTTTTTCCTAATATTCTTTGGCATAACGATTTTGGCATAAGTATTTTTGGTCTAATAATTGTTTGCCATAATTTTTTTTTGGCCTAAATATTTTTTGGCATAATTATCTTGTTGCATAATTTGTTTTGCCATAATTTTTATTCGCATAATGTTACTAGGCGTAATGTTAGTTGGTTTAGGTTAGGTTAGGTTAGAACTATGACCTCCTACGCACGAGCCGAGCGAGCGAAGCGAGCGGTGCCGCGGCAGCGGCCGGCGAAGTGCCAGAAACTACTAGAATGATGAAAATATATTTATGCTTTAGAATATTATGCTTAATCATTATTATGGTTAGAGAAATTATGCTTAAAAAAATTATGCGTAAGCTGTTATGCGTATTTATATTATGCGGAAATATAATTATGCCAAACAAAATTATGCTAAGTTATATTAGGTCTTAAAATTTTATGCAAATGGATAGGGAACCAACAACCGACTTCCAAAAAAAACACTAGAAAGTGTAAAATAACTTTAATTTCGGAAGTTGGTGGCTTAAAACGAATATTCAAAACCAAAGACTATTATATTTTTCACTTTCTAGTGTTTTTTTTGGAAGTCGGTTGTTTTTTTTTTTAAATAATAAAGTTTTATTTATTTGAATGTTGAATTTTATTTGCCCTACCATTCCCACAGAAATATTGTGTTAAAGAAAATAATACGCAATCACGAATATAGTGAAAATAATTTGGTATGATAATCGCGCTTCACACCTCAAAGTGCCAACGGAAATATAAAACGAGTGTAAATATTAATACCTGCGGCAATTCCTGCTTACTCTTAATAAATTCATATGCATATATTTGCTCCTTTTTTTATTCGCTACGGGGTAGTTCTTGACCTGCATCTCACCAGGGGCCTAAGTCTACTAATTTATATACTTTACAATGATCTCTCAATGGTGAATTTTTGACAGATTTGCCATACAAAAACTGTCAAAAACTCACCATTGAGAGACCATTGTAACGTTTATAAATCAGTAAGTAAGTGAGTCTACGTTCAGCATCATCAGCCAATGCCTATAGACTGATGATAATAAAGTGTACCTATTCAATACCTACCTACATCGAGCAGTGTATAACTATACGCTGTATAGTATAAACCTAATTATAATTATGATAATGTCTCTGCTTATTAAAAATGTTAATTTAACTTTCGTAATTTGACAAGACAGGCGACAACAAATAGGAAATAAGTATATTCAAATTGCATTAGTCGTACATAAACGAAATAAAAAAGTTTCAGCAATTTGGACTCATTTTCGCACCGTCCACGATTTTTTTTTCTATTTATATTATCGTACAAAAGCCGATGTTGAGTTTGTGAGTTTTTTTCCTTATTTTATTATCTATGACAGGGTGGTTGCTAAAAGTCAGGTCCTGTGTTCACTTTTGATGATATTTATCTTTCATAATACTAGAAATTAGGCACATCTCTGTTTGTATTTACCGCATAAATAATGTATATTGTAATTGAAGGACAAAATTAATAAAAACACGAATTCAACAAATAATTGTTTATAGAATAGACTATTATGGAATCTTCTAATGGGCAAACGTGATAAATACTATTTTAAGTGCCTAGATGTGGCTTTAGTTTCCACAAATTCCCGCTACGGTATCCCGCAGATTATACGGGTAGTCTTTGCAATATAAACTAGGGAGCTTTTTAGATCTAAACGGATTAAACTACTTAATTATAGACAGTTGTTTATACTCTAGATTAGAATACCTACATTTGGTTCAATAATAGACTAAATAAAACTATTTTAAATCAGTCTGGTAAGGTATTGGTACCTATTACCGCAATCGAATTCTACTTTTTTTTTTGCCTCATTTTATTCTTTCACACTAAAGTATATTGCACACATAAATTGATTCAAGAGGAAGAAAAGTACAAATATTTATTACAAAATAAAAATACAAAATCAACGAAAAAGAAAAACTCTAACGACCACTTCCGTATGCACAAAGCAAATATCCGAGCACGTGGTTAAATAAACATTACTTAACTGATAAAATTGTGAAAATACATTGAAAAACAAGAATTGGGCCGCTCCCCCTAGAGGCTTCGCTGAAAGACGGCACACCGATATAACGTGCTGACACTGGAAGTGACAGTTATAACCTCAATGGAATAGCAGTGCTATTTTTAGATGTAATTTTTTTTTTGGCGAGGCTTTTATTTGTGCTGTTGATTATTGGCGATACATATTTAACTATTGTTTTTTTTTAATTCAACAGCAACTGGTAAAATAGGACAAAAAATGGAGTAGGTGGTAATGTACCCAATTTGTCAGGGTGTATTAACCCTCCATAATTATAATGTAATAGTTCCTTGCTACACCTACGAGATAAGATGGAGAGTTGCCTATTCTTAGTAAAAACCCACGCAGTTAAACTAAGCGACATAACACCGTATTGTTAAATAAGTTCTTGCCGCCACATTGATCAATTTCTTGTAGCCTCTACTTATTTGTGGCTTTATGATATCTGGCTTTTCGGCTTAACGGTACATATTGCTTTTTTAAATTAAAACTAAGGCCAGGATTAGCTTGCGTAACAATGAGTAGGGATGTTTTTTGAAGTCTTGTTTACGTAATATTAAAATAAATCAATTACTTACATCTGAAATTTCTCAGTAGCAGCTTGGAGTCTGGATTTGTGAAAAACACTCCTGAAAACTTCGCTCATTTAATTTTGCAGCATTTTAGCAACCACATAATAATAATCAAAAACACTTCTTTGATCAAACCCTTTAAACCCTAATCGAAACCTTGACCTTTCCAGGTCGATGTCGCTTCCATTAGCTCTCGCTCCGCGTCTCCGCCTACTTCTCAACTGCAGCATGAAACATGCATGCCCTGGCTGCGCATGTGTTGTGTTGTGAGACGGTAACTGTGTGACCCACCTTAACACCTATGTGTTGCTGTGTGGTAGGTGGTAACAGAAAGGTTGCTATTCCAAATATTATATTTATTTTAGGACTTATAGTAATTGTTTTTTTTTTTTCTCTTGATTGCTATCTCATTTTATGCTGCACCGGTTGGCGTCATCACGTTAACGCCAGCGCTGGGGCTCTGTCTCACATAGGGTCGCAGCATTATGCTGAGCGATGGCCGTTTTGCGTGGATGTGACGCATATTTTTCCCCAACTTGTTATTTTTCGTGTACTTTCTTTTCATTGCGTCATGTTTGCCGCAAATATACGTATTTTCTTTCTTTCTTCTTTCAAAGGCTTTACGTGTTTTTAGGTGTTTTATTTCAGTGTGTTTTATAGTATTGTTTGTTTTAAAACATGAATTCCCTGCAATGTCTATATAACTACTGTACCGTACCGAGCATAAATTCATTACAATTAATTTAGATTCAAAAGCGATTCATTCCTCGTATTAGGTATTGATAGACACTCTATGATGTCACGTATGTGTGGCGCCATCTACAACGCCACATGCGAATTACGCATCAAAGACCTGAACTCACACAAATCCTGCATCGCACAATTAGAATTTACAGCGCGATCAATATATATAAGACTTTCCGATATCAATCGTTGGGCAGTTGCCCGCCAGAACGACACCCGTCTTCGTCGTTCGGCGGCGCCTCCCTTTTGAATAGCGGATGAGTGAATTTTACACCCTGTTCCTCATACCTCTCAATTGATGACCCCGACGTGATATAGGTGACTGCAAAATGATACTATTATGAAATACCCGTAACGACTGCCAAAGATAATCTAAACGTATTTTCCGAGATACGGAGGGATCTCGATATGTAATGGATGGTCACCTATCTAGGAACCGACCGTGGCAAGCGTAGCTTATCCTTCGGCCGAACCGTACGGCTGATATAATTTGGCCACGAGCCCCACTCACCTGTTTAGTATGTACACCATATAAATTAAGTGTGAAAAGAGTGCGAGTGTCATATTTTGAAATGTGTTCTTAACAATGACTTATGTAACATATCACACTTACACGTGTTCTCACAAGTTCAAGTAATTCCATGAAAGTTGCGAACCACGTCTACACGTAGGTATAATAATTAATTTTAAAAGACATTGTTGTACAACTTGCTTCTTGTTTTGAGATGTGTTCATTTTAAAACTTGTTGGAAGACTAGTTAGTGTTGTTTTAAGACATGATAAAATTATTTATGACTCTGAATTGAATGACTGCTATTTTGTTTTGCCATTTTTATTTGAGCTAATCTTAAAAATGGAAGGTAAATGTATTCTTTTCGTTTACTGAATAGAGAAAACACAAGTCAAACACAGCACCGTAAATGTGACAGATGTGAAACTTCTTCAAAAATAGAGAATAAGAAAGAGTTAGTGTGAGAGAAAGAGAGAGAGTGTTCTATATTTCTTCTCTCTCATGTAACGAAATGTGCCTAAACGTGCTGTGTCCTTGAAATTTCACTCTCAATTCTCATCCAATTATCGGATCGCTGCCTAAAAAGTTTCACTTCAAAAGTCACCAGCAAAAACTTACTTGGGTCACAGTGTCGTCAAACACTTCTATCATAATTTCCTTCACTAATTATAACTATATCTCACATCACAAAATGTCACTTTAAATAATAATAATAATCATTAAAATTGAACAAACGTCCGAAGCACAGCAAAGTTCCAAGACTAGTAAAATATTGCGTAGCTTATGGCCATCGTAGCACATCAGGCATCTGCTACGACAGCGTAGCGCGCGTAGCCGTGACGTCATCGCTGGCTACGCCGTAGCGACAGTGTAATAAAATTGTGTCTAAGTTCCTACGTTTTCCTTCAGTATTTTCTGAGAACTAACTTATTATTATTACTCACTTACTATTATTATTAAGAGCACGTATTCCACTGCAGGGCAAAGGCGTCTCTACTCTCTTCCTTTCATAAACTCCTTTAGCCAAGACTGGTTCTTAGTCGCCTTACGTCGAAATTTGAGAGTGTAAAGAGAGTATACAAACATCACATCTATATATATAAATTAACGTCGCTATTTGTGTTGCTGTCTGTGTGACTGTGTTGTTGTTCTAAGCCACGCTACGGACTTTGATGCGGTTTTCACCATCTTTTAGAGAATTTATTCCGAAAGGTTTATGTGTATAAAACATTATTATTAAACTTACTTATAATAAAGATATCTCAATCTTTTTTCAAGTCGTCATAACCGGTGCGGGCGGCTCTTTAGTAAAAAAATTGGCAAAGCCATAAGCTTATTTACTGTATTTTTTTTATTAGATTGGAATGATTTTTCATAAATATTTAACACCAACCTTTGTATGAAAAACAGATTGGTCTCATATGTTTATTCAAATAACGCGGGATGTGTAGAAAGTTTTGATAAAATTAATTCCGTCTAACACTCGAACCAAATCAAAGGCAAAACCAAAATATAATTTTCAAGCAAAACTTTTGACGAGAAATATGATACTTTCGATTGTAAATACATACAAAATGTACCACAAAAGATGAACAATGCTGAAATAAACAATGGACGACCTGAATCTCAGTTTTTGTTCACTGAAACTAATTGTAAATAATGTGGGACTGTTTTGGTAGACGCCATGTTTTATCGCGAATTTTATGTGCTGGAGCCATCTGGTTTAGTGTACCACGTGATTAACATATGAGTTATTGTCCGTATGGTATGAAAAACATAGGTCCATGGCTAAATAATATCAGTCACAAGGTTAAGCTACGCTTGCCGAGGTCGGTTCGTGGATGGGTGACCAACCATTACATAGCCGTTGGTCCCGGCTGTCATCTATGACAGTCGTTACGGGTAGTCAGAATCCCAGAAGTCTGACAAGTTACCAAGGGGTATCATGTTACTCAGGAACTTGATGTGCAATATACGTATATATTTGTATCGACAGTACGTGTAGGTATAGGAAATAAATCGTATTCAGATGCCTACTTAAGGTACTGTACTTAAAGGTACATATGCAGAGGTCGTGTTTAGCTTCAGATTTCGTAGATATGATGATAGATCTACATCTCTGAAACGCATCTCTTCACGCAGCCTTTTCTCAATTGTTGCGGTAGAAGTAAACTGGTAGAAATCGCAACGTAACGTAAAAGGCTTATGCCCGAAAAAGTTCATACCAGAGCTTACTAGACTATACTAGATGGCTCTGTATTAATAATACATTATAGAATAGAATAGAATAGAATACTCTTTATTATGTACATCATAAAAATTACAGACATTTTGGACATTACATAATATTCAGCGATAGGAACTTTGTTCCAACTGGGTGTACCTCCCGACTTTGTATTATGTTCTTCAGCATCTAGACCGACTAAATGCAGCAGTAGGTAAATAAGATTATACCGATAACATTGTGGCGGCATCTACATCGCCACATGCGAACTACGCATCAAAGACCTGCCATCGCGCTATTTAAGTTTACCGCGCGCTTAACATAATAATATATAAGACTTTCCGACATTAATCCTCGGGCAGTTGCCCGCCAGACACAACACCCGTCTGGTTGGAGGATCCTCTCTTTTCCATAGAGTATGAGTAAACTTTACACCCTGTTACTCATACCCCTACAGCATGATTAAACATACGTAAGTTGAAAGTTACTATGTTATGTTTACATGTAATTTAATTTTAGTCCGAGCCCGGAATATGGATACGTGCCCGGTTGATGGCAATAGGCTCGCCCCCAATGACGTGGGACTCAAACATAACTGGCGAAATATGGTTGTTCTAGACGTACACCTCTGCCCAACCCTTCGGGGAAACAAGGCGTGGTGTTATATTATGCTTAATTCTAATCATCACTTATAGCGCTTAGACTTTTCAAGCAGTCCAGCTAAAGCCCCTCTGCTAATTAATCCGAAAGAGTCCTATTAGACAGAAAAATGTTCTGGCTTACAAACAAAAAGTTATTTTAATTCATCTGGGTGGCGTGCACTGACAAATTGGCGCCCAAGGTGGGACCGCTGGCCGCGCTCATAAAATATTACTGAACCTCATAGTTGCTTCAACGTGCACTTACTTTTCTTTTCTTATTTCTTGTCAGTAAGGTCACAGGGGCTTTTTTTATTATTAATGATGTTTGCGATATTGTGTTACGTAAGTACCTAATTTAATGAGGGTTATAAAAAATGTAAATGAAATATATCAGTCAATTATACGTGTTCAAAAACTACCTCACAAACTCAGTTAAAAGTACACCAAACAGCAAAAATATGCAAATTATTATTACCCAATAGTGAATCAGCTTTTTTACAATAACCTATTTAGCATATTCGATGGTAAACAAGCCATTATACAGCCTTAACATTTTTCTTTTTATTAGACAGTCCATTAGGTAGCGACTAACAAGTAGCGAAGCCACAATGAAAATAAACGAAGTAATACCCGTCTCGATAGCCGACTTAACATAATACTTTTGTTTGCAAAATTGCGGTTTCATGGAAGCCCAATAACAATTGAAGCATTTGAGGGTAGTTTAAAACCGCGCGGCGCGCGACCGGCCAGTTTATACGTGAGGGTCACGCGAGGCGCGAGGCTGGACAGCGGAATTTATTGATACTTTGCTGTTAAGTGCATTTAAGCTTTATTAAATGTATGTGAGAACGCGTTAATTTAATGTTTTTATTCTAGAGATTTAAATTGTTGCAGATAGTTTTAGATTAAGTAATAAATTGACTGAATTACGAAGAATGAATATGATATTTATGTAATTCAGTTGAATGACTTCGTATCGATTTCGGTCTGAACTGATTCTTTTCCTCAAATAAAAATTTATCTTACCTACTCCATCTCAGAAAAATTCTACTTTTTAATTACTTTAAAAATAGATAAATTTGTAATAAATTAATCAGTCTGTGGTGTCCCTCTGCATGGCGTCTCCTTTTACTTAAAAAAAAGATTAAATAACATAGAACCTTCCAATCAGCATTTCTCATTAAAAGCGATGAATACTTAACCAATCGTTTCTGACCCTCCTAATAAAAAGTCAACTGTTACCCTCAGATATAATCTAAATCGTTACGAAAAAAAATCGTTTCGGCTGGATGAACAGAGGGCGAAAAGGAAAAATCTGTTTCTTATCTATCTCCGAATCTTCTCGAGCATTAATAATCTGTGATTCAACATTATGCTCCGACGAATCTGTTGGAATAATTAGGATGTATTTTTCTTTGAGTGGATTTATGTGATCTCCATTTTTCTTGTGTGGCGTGAAAGGTGACATTATGTAAATATATCAAGAGGATAGGCGATAGAAGCGTTCCTTGTTTGCGAATTTGAAGAAATTGCAATGAAGTCGAATTTTAAGCGTGTTGGTCAAGGCAACCTTCCATTTATCTACAACATGTACCTAACTTAAAAGTTCAAGGTTATACAATTTATCAAAGTAATCCAAATAGCTTGGAAGTCGTAATATTTGTTTTACACAACGAGGGCACCCCATCTACCTATTCTGTAAAAATCTCACCGTGAAAACTTAGGTGAAGTGAGCTGTCAATAGTGTCAATCCCTAGTATTAGAGCGGAATGACAGCTCCCTTTAAGCTCACTTCACCTCAGTTTTCACGGAGACATTTTTACAGAATCGAGCGGCACATAAAGAAGAATTTGAAATAATCTACACACATTCTACAAAGAACAGGATAAGAAAAGAAAAGCGATTTCTTCCACATACATAATAATGAATCACACACATAGTAGGTATAGGTGTAGTAAAAAATAATAAAAGAACACAGTGTAAGCTAAAGAAAAACCACAAAGTAGGTACCACATTAATTCAAACACACTCAATAATTTCCAATGCAAAACGTTAACAGAGTGAAAACCAGAAATAATTTGCATGCAATTAAAATGTGGACACAACACTCGACCCGTCGTGTCACCGACACTCCCGACACTGCGGACATCGCCGACACTTGCAGTATTGCCGCGGAGACACAAATTATTTAACCCTCGACATTTTAATTATTGAGGTTTCTGACTCACTGAATTTCGAAAATAAAATTTTGTTTTGTTTTTGACATTGTGTGTCCATTCAATTGAAAGATTGGTTTGATTAGGGTGTAAATAGTTTTAACTGCTGAGTTGGTGCTTCTTCTGTGCTTTTTAATAATACATGGGAATCTGCCCCTTAATTTGTGTATTTTACGTCACAGGTAGGAAATATGACAATTCTATACCTAATATAAATATACAGGCCAAAAGATAATTGAATGAACAAAAAAATTACTTATAATATTAGTTATCTGCAATACACTACTACCCTTATCACTCCCACAATACTAGTATAGCAAAATCCAGTAGGTATCAGAAATACCACATTTTGATAAACGCTTATCAACCAAAACATAAAAGCATTTCTATATACTCAATTACGGATAACAATCAGAAGTCGAAACCTTTTATATAATGTACTCTCACCAAACAAAAAGGGTTTATGGTGACTTATACCATAAACCCTTTTAATCCTACACTCCTAGTACTTCTAGGGGCCGATAACATAGCATTACTATTTCAATTACAGCGGCTGTCGTTTCCACAAGCCCCCGTATTAAACAAAGATAAGATTTGATGGCACTAGTAGCAGTGATACCTAATTTAATCTACTTTATTATATAATGCAATAGAAGTAGGTATATTAAGTAACTTATTCCGCTTAACTATTCCTAGAGAGTCATAAAAAACCTTGTACCTAAACCACACGATGTGTTGCAAAGACAGAGACAACGAGAAAGAAGATCTGGTCCAGCGGTCGGCGTGGCAACATGTCATGTTCGGGTTCGCGATAATTCAATCGTCATCCTGAGGATGCCTCGTTGAGAGGTAGAACACAGGTGTCGATTTCTTACAGGGTTTTTTATGAGTCTTTAAGAATAGTTAAGCGGAATAGGTTACTTAATATATCTACGTCTATTGTATTTTATCATGGATTTCCGCCAAGTCACGCCTGAATCAATTAACTACTTTATCATACCTTAATAACATTGTCATCATCATTTGAGCCTAGAATCATCACTAGGTTGTCTTTTCAGCCCTTCAAAACGATTCCGTTCGTCTTTGTCTTTTGAAAACATTCCCTTATAATACCAAAAAAAGCCAGTACAAATAAACCCTTTCTCATCCTAGACTCCTAGTACTTGTAACACCCGATAGCATAACTATTTCAATTACAGCAGCTATCGCTTCAACAACCCGTATTAAACAAAGGTAGGCTTTGTTACCCTGGTATATTAAGTTCAGCTGATAAGCTTCGCCGGATACTGACTGACGGTAGATGCTATCTTTCACACCAACGCTTCCCTTCGATGTTGGGACCTACTTAATAGTGTTTAAGTACGGTTGGGCTGGACTTTAGAGAATATTTTTAGAGTAGGTTAATAGATAATATAAAGGTAGTGCTCAAAATAGCCTAGGTTTAGGCTCTTGGGTACCTACCTACTTCACTTTTCATTCATTTTCACGTGGATTTTTAAGTTGACCGTGTATGAACATGGACGAAGCAAAAGGTATTTAATAAGTGATATACAGGGTGAAATTAAATTCATGGGCATCCTCTTATGGGGTCATTATGAACAACTTTCAACGCCGGATACTCAGCTAGCTCAGTAGTGCCAGTTTGGTCATACGTACATAGACATACACATCATCACACACATTTCCAGCATCTACACTGCACAGATACACGCACGCACACATTATACATATTAATTAACCTAATTTTTATCACTGTCGTCTGTTCTGTTCAATCCATACTTACATTGAATTTTGTCTAGTTTTTCTACAATAAAATTACACAACAAGGCAAGCAGAATACCTTCGCTTTAGCGCAAGTAAACTGCAAAACTAGGAAGAGAGGAAGAAGGAGAAACATTCGGAAATATTGACTTAAATACACAAAAATATTAAAATAAAATACAGGTATAAAATACATGACACAACAATAATAAATAAATAAAAGCTATACAGAGCCAAAAATGGACCCAATCTCAGCACAAACTGCAAAAGTAATGCAGTGCTGATAACACTCGTATGGGACCGACCCACTATGTAGGTACTACGACTAACTACGTCTACGATCGAAAAAGGAATAGAAATTATTAATTATCTATCCATGTAGATACACAGATAACGTCTAGACGAAAAGCCTGATTGATGATTTAAAAGTAGTATGGTGAATATGAGTCAAAAATACAAACAGAGCTTCTTGAGCTCCTAAGAGATCTAGTAAGGACTCTACATGGCTGCACTATATAAATACATACACCGAATTTTCACAGAAAGATGTATTTAAACTATAGGCCGTGACGATGATAGTTAACTACCGGTACCTCGCATTTTCAGTCGAGGGCTCGCGTCGATTCTTGCACTTTACCTTAAACTGGAAGACGAAGTCACAATTACAATTTGGAAATGACAATAAATTAGTTCACAATCTTATAAAATAATATCGTCGGTGTTAATCATTATAAAACCGTGCCGGACTTTTTCCAACTTATGGACCATATTTACTGGCTTGTTCAAGAGACTTCAGAGGTATCTAGGTCGTGGAACGAAGATGAATGGGGTATCTGTTTAATATTCCACACTGTTCCCTTTACCACAGAATGAATTAAAGCTGGAACAAGATCCCGCAACCTTCCGGCGTGGCGCGTACCGCTTTTGTTTTAATATTACTTTCTGTTCCACCAGCTACAATAGCTGCGTTACGAACGAGGAACTTGCAAATTAAATTATAGAAATATCGATATACGTGAAATGAATGTAATGCTGCGAAGTCGGGATAAATGGATCCAATTAACTTAATTTACATGTTCGTAATTGATGGGATACAGATCCTGTGATCAATTTGATGGAACAGAAGTCGAGCTCAAGGACTGGAGTCGAGATGTCAATAACTTAACAAGCTAGATGTTTCACATTCAATATCGGCTTTCAAATCTCTTGAGAGTATATCTAAAACAAATTACGAAGATGATAATAATAAGAACATTAATTGTACCGATAATCGTAACGGTTAATGGCTTAATAGCGAAGAGCCTCGTCCAAGACCCCAGGAGGTTCTCATTGCGCGGCTGGGTCAAGGGCTTGATACAGGAAGCAGTACTCCTGGACACGGTACGAATACTTCGCATAAGGAGGAGGTTCCTCTTTCTAGAGCCCTGAACACCGGCAGCTTGGATCCTGTTCCTGATGCCGATGGGTCACATTTTTTTATATTTTTAAATGTATTTTTTTAAATAAAAATATTTAGTAAATGTAACAAAGGACGAATAATAAAACAAAACGGATATAATCAATCGAGAAATATCGGAAAAACATAACCCGTTTCATCGTAAAACCGTGAAGAAAACACTGAAAAGAAAATAAAATGACGCTTAAAATGTAATAAAGAAACGAACATTCACCGCGAAATTAATATGAGAACAACTTATGCAGCTCACAATTCGATTTAAGCTGAGAGTCTCACTCAGTTGCTTTATATTCGTGAATTTTATTTCGCTCGAGGCGTCGGAGTCAAGAGTCGGTGTTAACTTTTAATTATCAAAAGAAACTTCCAGCTTCTTGACTGTCTATACCACAGACGAGAAAATGCAGTAACTACACCAATAATGCGAAAAACTATCTAAGGAAATAAATGCTCGTAAACGTTTTAAAATTCAGTTGCAATAGTTTGATTGAGGTTTCAATAATAAATGTAATTGCACGCGGTTGTCAATTTAGTGCTATTGGTTTTTTACTTTGTAGCTGTTACCATAAACGATCCGTTAATCGTTTATTTTTGTAATAAAATTGTTTGTCGTGTATGATGAAAATGTAGAGAATTAAAGGTTTATTTGTTACAGAAATACGTGCATACAACAACAAATACAGGTACAATATTAAATCTCATCGAAATACGACACGAACTGTGGAAAGGTATTTTGTTCCAAGCTCAGAAATACGAAAAGGTTTACTACTTCTCTACCCTTTGTGTAATCAATTAGCAGGAGGTAACACGAATTCAAAGCAGGAACAAATTATAAATGACTTCCTAATTATTGATTTCTGGTACAGACAAAATCTTACATAGCGTCAGAATCAAGAAATCTAGCTACCTGCCTAATACTCTACAGCTACACTGTGACTCCACTTTACAATACAGTTTACGACGTCGAACGGATCGGTGGAGCGAATAAATCCGTGACACGACAGCCAGCCGGGACATTATTTAGTCTACTACTTAATAGCTGGCGATAGTCAGACTGTGTACTTTATCGTCCTTCTGCTTCACATTTTATAGGCTGTGGCTCACACACAGTTTCGGCTAAGTTATGTCTCCTGTCATTGTGGATTCGTTTTTATTTAGGCTTGATATTTTTTGAGCCTTTGCGGTCGTACTGGTTTTGCGGTCTAGCTAGGCTGTCAAGCGAAAAAAGCGTAGTTTTTTTGTTTTTGAGATATTGTGTAGGCTCAGAGACGTCATAGGAATTATTAAAGAAATAGTTATTATGATACATATACATTACTTTCACGTAAAATATAAGTTCACAGTGGAAAACATAAAAGTTTTTGTAATAGATCCTGGCTCAAACATCGACGCAAAAAAATCATAGACAATAGTCATTTTCCTGATGAAAAGGAAGCCGGAAATTATCGAGACACAGCCAGCTTATAGCATCCTCAAGAAAATGCTTTGACGAAATTGAAAATACAGGATGCAAGATCATTGCCATCATTAGTTTTACACAACACAAAACACTTTTCTATTTATTATATATATCCTAAGATTCCAAGCTACCATCAGCTAAAAGATTGACCTCAAAAAGGGCCAACACTAAAACACAAAAATACAGAATCAAATCCATCGGCAAAATCAAGAATTGTTTTCCACGAATTTTCCACGACCATGTGGTCGTGGAAAATATAATTTCCACGACCACATCTATACTTCACAGTTATAATGAAATATAAAATCTGTGCGGTACATTGAGATTCGCGGAACAAATCCCAGCTTCGAGTAAAACATGCCACGGCTTGTATCCCCAGTGAGAGAAAATAAAACTGAACAAATCTCACAGAAAGGAGCGCCGAATGAAAATAGACTACCAACTCTCGTTGACACGCAATAAGGAACTTAGGTGTTGGTGAGTTTAAAGTCGACAGAATATTTTAGAAGGTCTCAAACTCAAATAGGTATGTGGATATTTGAATGCATTCATGTAGTTACAATGATGTGACAAAAACTACCTAAAACTGATCCACATTTCAACTAGAAACTTTTAGTAATGAAGTACTTATTGAAAAAACGAGGCAGCTTTTTTTCGGGAAATTCGATCAGAATGTATAGAACACAGCTTGTCTTTGACCAAAGATAAAAAAATATTGAGGATTTTTTAACGTATGCATTTAATGTATTCCAAATACCTACTAAAATATTTATATAATACTTATGAAAAGTCGCAGATGCAACGTGTTTTTCATTTAATACTATCAAAGCATTTCTTTTCCACGACAATTTTAATGTGTGGGCCATCTCGTTATTTCACATTATATGTCGTAATAAAACTTCTGCAGCTATCTATTTAGTGCCGCATTCAGTACAAGGCGACATAAGGGGTGTCTGCATGTGACAGCTCCAACAAATTGCGTCGAATGTCCGCGTATATTTCAACTGGCAACACCTACCGATACGGAGTGAATGAAAATGAATGCTTGAGTTAATGATGTGTTTTATTTAGAAATATGTTGTTTGTGTTGCCAGAGGAATTTAGAACTAACATGTTGATCAATTGTTACTTTCGGGAGTAAGACAATCTAACATTATAGAAAAATTGTTTTAAGAGATTATGATTTTTTCTTCGCAGAACCAATTTCTTACTCTTCCAGCAAAAAATAAACGTAAAAAATAAGTAATTAGGTTCCACATCAAAAATAATTTCAATCTACTTAAGTGGGTAGGTACCTAATCCAAGGGAATAACCCCCGAAACAATTCCAGGTGATGCTGCAGTATCGGTTCAAGGTTACTATGTTCTTCTAATATCATTGAAGTAACAGAATACTTAATTTCGAATCGATCAGACCTGTGGAAGATGCGCACATCCAATCATCAACTAGAAAAGAGCTGATAATCTCCAAACGGCTGAACCGATTTTCTTGAATTGCAGCTAAGAACACTCTCGATCAATACACCTTTCAAACAAAAAAAAATGTAATCAAATTCGGTTCAGCCGTTTGGGAGCTACGAGGGAACAGACAGATTCACAGATACACAAATACACACGTTTAACTTATAACACCCCTCTTTTTTCCGTCGGAGGTTAAAAATCAAACATCCAAGAAAAAAGTTAGCTTTACAACTTACACGAAAACGGAGAAATTCCAGCACATCTGATCATAAATCTACCCAGGAGTACCGGAGAACGTACCTAATAGATTTCCCCCCATTTCTCAGTAAAAGCTAGCAAAGTTTAGGTAACACTTGATATAAAGTGGATCCCCTATACATTAAACTGAAACGGTTTTTCTTTTTTTAAGTTAGCACTTTAATTGGTAACTTTCCAGCCTAATCGCTTTTTTAAAGTGTTCTCGCGCGTACGAGCGATAAATAAAAATATATTTTTTAACCACTTTGATGTGTATCGCGAGGCGAGCCGCATGTTGGTTGTCAGATGAAATGGAGGCGCGAAAAATATTGGCGTAAAATGCAGCAGCGGCAAAAGCGGTTTATGGGCTTAACCTATCGATATTGCCGCAACTAAGCCTTATCGTAAAATTGCCTACATTTATGTGAATACGCTTACGAGTAGCCAGCCTTTGACTATGTTAATCGGTGGTCGTAAAATCTAGTGAATTGTAGTCTGTTCTGAGGCTTTACCGGGGTAATAAAACCCGGGGTTACACAAATTACTTATGTTTAATGCGAAGCAAGTAACCGTCAAAATGGGTGAATGTGAGATGAAAATTTAATTAGGACTCCAACCGTATTAAAATGTGCACTTTGAAAAACTGGCCGAGTACAAACTTAACATTGTAGTTGAAAAAAATGTTCTCCCATACATTCCAACCGCAAATGTAAATTTGTACGCACAATATTGAAAGATTTACCATGTCATTCTAAGACAATAGACTTCTTATGGTTTCTTTCCTGTTTAAGGTTTTCCTGTAATCTATAAGTAAAGAACCATTTTCTGTATTTTTTTCAAAATTTTAGGCTCAGTAGTTTTGGAGAATGAAGGGGGCGGAATGGTCAATATGCATATATTTTCTTTAATATCTTTAAAAGTAATTAATGTATTTTTTTTTAATGGAGATCCGTACAAGAAGCCCTTTTATTTGATACTAGCTGCTGCCCGCGGCTTCGCCCGCGTGAGTGTCGGAAATTACCCCATACATCCCCATGGGTTTTAAGTATAAATATTGAGTTTCGAGTTAATCGGACAGCGCGTTAAAATTCTTCCATACAAACACTGACACCCCCCAATCCCCCTTTAGGGGGTAATTTAGAAAAACAAAAAACTACAAACTTTATAATTTATTTAGATAACTATTCGTGCGAAGTTTCATGTTTATTACCTCAAGGAATAAGATTTTTCATACAAACTTTCATCCCTTATTTTACCCCCTTAGGGGTTGAATTTCGAAAAATCCTGATACACGTTATTCTTAATTTTTGGGTTTAAGTATAAATATTGAGTTTCGAGTTAATCGGACAGCGCGTTAAAATTCTTCCATACAAACTTTGACACCCCCCAACCGTAGGATAGGATACTTTTCCGGGATAAAAAGTACCCAGTGTGGTGCCCAGGATATTAAAGAATAATTATACCAAGTTTCATCGTAATCGGACCGGTAGTTTTTGCGTGATACCTGAACAAACAGACAGACAGACAGACAGACAGACAGACAGACAGACAGACAGACAAAAAAAATTATAATCACAGTTTTGGGTTCGGTGTCGGTCTAGTAACACCCCCTGCCATTTATTTTTTTGATATTTTCAATGTACAGAATTTTCACTTCTACAGATTTATTATAAGTATAGATGTCTCACGATTCAGTTAATAAAACTTCTTACAATTTGCCTCCGGAAACTGACCCCCATATTCAAAATAATTCAGTAATTTACGTTACACGTCCGTGTTTGGGTCACAGAAATACATAAGTATACCAAACAACTAAATTGGTCCAGTAGATTCGGACAGACAGCTAGCCAACCAGACACACATACGAGTGTTTCAATAAGGGTCCCATTTTTGCATTCGGACGCACAGAACCCTTGAATTTAGAGAGACAGGTACTTACGTAATAGGGAATATGCACGGAATTGAAAACTCATTCATTATTAAAATATATATCCATGTTTTTGGTCATTTTTTAATGCATTACTTATTTTACAATTCATTATTTTATGTTGTATATTTTTTTGGTGGACCTGAACGCAAACTGGAAACGCGTCGTCTTCGAAAATGCCGGAAGTGACCTCAAAAGGCATGTGAATAAATATCTATTCTTAGCAAACTGTTTGAATTCTCACTGAGGTATGTTTGTAAATGCGATTTCTGCTTTAATGAAACACAAAAACAATTTATAATATGATTAAGGGCTTAAAAAACAGATGTAAACAAAGCAGTAACGTGCCAAATGACGTCACATCCGGACCGCCACAAAGACTGACGTTTGAAACTCCAACAATTATTTAGTAATTTAATTTATATTTGATTACTTTTCTGAGGTTTATACTACTGAACTATTAAGATAAAAGTTTCAATGTTCTAGAAAACAAAGGCGTACAATCGCAGACTAGGAAGTTATTCAGAGGAAACACATTACATGTCACAATGACGGTTTTATAGGCTCTTAAAAGGCTTACAGTACGATTCAACCGGAGGATTCAGATATCCGCATCCCGGTACAGCTCTATCCTCATTGCTGACTCATATCCTCCTCGAGAGATCGTTGGGTACAACACTAAACACTGGGGTTGCAAGACTGAATAATTTTCAACCCACGTTCCCTCAAATTTTTACAAAAAGATATATTCACCCTCGTCTTTTTATTTTATGCCAAAAGATCGGAATTTCGCTGACACAAAATATGTTAGAACAGATATCTTTCATCTACAAATTATATTGAAAGGCGCTTTCTACTCTATATTTTTAGAATGAAATATCAGTTTTGGTATATCTACAGTAAAAAAATAGTCCTTTCTCAATTTACAGGTCTTTTAAGTTCTGAAGGCGGAAAATGGCATAACAATATGGCAACGTTAGATAGGTACCATTTTATCTCAAGAATATCATGAACAATTCTTAAAAGGTAAACAGCTGGCAATTTTATTTTAAATGGACGTTAAGATGTCAATTGTTACAAGGCAAAAGAATTTGTGATCTGCATCAGCAATGAGCTCAGGATTGAAATAATTATTGTGTTTCGTCTTGACGTTTTGTTAATGGAGACAGATGTTACTAGACTTTTGTAATTTATTGTTGTTGTTAAAATTAATTATTGCATTAAGAAATCCAGATAGAGGAAGATATAACTCTTAGCTTTACATATTCATTTGGGTCGAGTAGGTTTTGTAGTTTTGTATGGGACAATTGATAACTTTTTCGAGATTAAGAAATTATTTTAGGGTTTTTTTTTTAATGTGCTAATTAAGCTCTTTCATTTATTTAATACCCAACATGGCACCATTAAAAAAACATGTTGGTCGCATGGAGAAAGTTGTTTAGTTTGATTTTCTTTATGTACCACACCCTTAAATATAACCACACCTTTCTGATACATGCAGTATATTTAAGGCGCAACTTCAGTCAATAATATCTCTCACCAACACCGGGTACCTCATACTCTCATTAATATTTTTTCTGTGACCTCTGAGTTTGTGTCGGCCTTTTTTCTTAGAGTAGTCAGATAAAAAACGCCAACTTCATCTAGTTAAAAAAAATATGATTGACAAGTTAATGTGTTTTTTCAAACCTACTTACAGACAATAAATCATTTATCATTTAAAAATAACAATTACTAGGTCACATCACTTTTTAACTCTATAAAAGTGACAATCGTAAATGGTCACATAAATTCTATAAATTCGAGAATGGCTTTTGCTTGCAATGTTGGCGTTATTCCAAAGTGTTATTCGGTTCATTTGGCCAGTGAAAGTTTATCTGCACTCAATACTTCGCTTATATTTTTTCCTGTAACGTGACCAAGCAAAATATACTTCCCAATTTTCGTGGGGAAATGTCGATGAATTTTCCCTGCAGTGCAGTTTTTAAAGTGAAAACTTCATTAGGCGCACTTTGCGCTCTTTTGCAACAGAAACGAAATTCAACCGTCATGCTCAGGTCGGCGACACTGAATCGGGTATAATCGGCTGCAGTTGGTCGGAATCGCGTATAGGTACTCGGTGCTGAAGTGCGTATACTCGGCTTCAGTGGTAACTTTTCACTTTTTTTAACGGTTAAGTATCTACTTTTGATTCTTATATTTTATGGTTTTGGCTTCTGAGTTAGTAGTTGTTTCTGTGATTTAGTTGATCACTTTTTTATAGAAGCGTTGGCGTTTCTAATGAAATAAGTTTGGGATGCGGAAATTTCGGAATCGGAAAAAACATACTTATTATAACTATATATTTTTAAATTGAGATTTATACACATTAAATGAATTTTATCTACCGATCATTTAGCAGCGCTCAACTTATTCAGAGTGGGCGCAACATGTTTTTTCTTCCGTCAAAAAAACTAAGACGACTAATAATAATAATATAGACGTATGTCTTTAATAGTAGTCATCTCAGTTTTATTTCTATTTCTAGCCATTTCATTTTTCAGACAATTTTATTGATCCATAGATTCCGATGCTAATATAAAGAAGTATTACAAAATTTATGCACTGTTACTTCCAATCTTCAGCGTTGCTTGTCGAAGGCGCACTTAATTTCCCAGGAGAGAAAAAACATGTGCGAGAAACACATTAGCTACAGACTAGTTTTACAACAGCGCTATTTTCTGCCACATACTATTACAGAAACAATATCAAAAACATAAAAAGATAATAAAACGTTAAAAAAACAAAAGTTTACGTTAAGTCAAGAAAAACAGACGGAGCATAAAACTTTATTTACTGGGAACATTTCGGATTTCAATTTGTTTAGTGGCAACTCTAGCGGTCTTAAGTCACTTGAGTGGGGACAACGGGCCATTGAGCGACACCCGACTTCCCGGAATAAATTAAACGCTGCCAATTGCGACTTTTCCGTCGAAACCGGTGACTTTACGTTTACGACAGTTGGCCGATTTGCTAGAGGAGCTTTTTTTATTTATGGCCCGAGGACACGGCACTTGGAATAGTAAACGAAGGATTATGCGGGGCAGCCGCGCTGTCGCAGATACAATGTATCATTTATAGGGATATTTTCTCCTTAGATTAATAAATAAACCTAGTTCGTGTTATGGTGTTTTTCACGCGTGGGGAAAATCACAAGTCTAGCCCATTTGTATAAGCCGTAGACCGTAGATAGGCAATTCGCCACACATAACAACTGTATTTCTTTTAGTCGAGATTTTCTAGCAATTGAAAGACAGTCGACCACTAATGCAACACTACTTACGAAATCGAAAGCGTTCATCACGATCCCTTTCAAGAATTTTAGGCTATATTGTAATAAGATCAACGATTAAAGGCCAATTCTTTCATTGTGAAAACTTAACAATAGGGTGCCAGGCAGTCGGTACCCAATAAGCATGATAATTACATCACACTTAAAGTCAATATCACTATGAGACCTAACTAACACTTGGAAACCCGTCGAAGCCACTGAAGTGTCAATACCAGCTCTACGAAAGGCTAAAGAGGCCACTTGAGGGCCCCTGAAAGACTCTCAAACCTGGACCGGCCACTCGTAACAAGTGCACTACGAAAGTGGATGAAGCAAAGAAAACGAAAACGCCGCGAGCTTTTCAAATCATGGAACCTTTGTATTTTCCACTAGCTCTAATTGTGGTGTACTTTTTTAACTTTTGATCTAATTCAAGACACTTTTGTTTCATCAATGAGCCAATTAAAATATCGCGATATCGCTGGGCTCAACTTTCACCTTAACCAGATGAGGTTAAAGATCATTACTATAAACTGAGCGACAGCTTTTCTCCTTAAACGCATTTATATAACTAAATATGAATCTGCCTAATCTGAATAAAAATACACAGCATCAGCTGTAAACTGCGATGGTGAGACCGAGTGGTCACACAATCTAATATAATATTGTTAGATTTTCCTCTATGCTGAAAACCCCATGACGGGATTGAGTGTAATCAAAACTGTGTTCAGGTTTTAAAGGTAGGTAGGTACCCAGTACCGGTAAAATTACAGTTTCCTCTTTGTAGCTAAAATTAACAACACCTCACAGTAAAACTCGTTGTTGTTTGATGGGAGGTGGTTATCAGTCCCAATTGACAGCTCTCTATGCCTATTTGTAAACTTACCATAACCAAATGCTTCCAAACTTCATTCTTAACTAATATTTGCTTAAGACATTCAAAGTATCCTAACTTTAGTATACAAAGTGCAACAAGTGGGGTGGCAAACTGATCTGATAAGCCGGTCAGGGCAGCCATGATAAGTTAACACCTTGCCCCCTTGCCACCTAGCCAACGTGCGAGCAAATGTTAACATCGACGTGACGGAGATGTCTTAAGTATAAGTCAAGTAAGTGGGCTTAAGTGGCCAAGTGCATGCAAGCTTTTTGTAATAATTTTTGATTATTTAGTGCTTCCTTTTAAGTGAAGTGCTTGTTTAATTCTATGTTGAACCGGCATTATAAGAAGCTGGCTGTATCGTTGTTTTGATGAGCATAAAGATAAAAATTTGTTTACTCTTTGTTTAAGTTCTATAAAGTTCAATTTGCGTCTTCGCCTAAACTTTATTTTCATATATTAATCAGACTGCATTTTTATTTTTTTCTCTATGTATTTTGTTTTCACTTATAAATACCATGAATACAGTGCTCGAATATCAAATAGAAGGCTCTATTTTCATGAATATTAAACTAAACGAAGGTATTTTATTCAAGTCAACCGAAGTTCAGACATACGAAAAATCTACGTATTAATAACCTTCAAAGAGCCCAAGAATTTTTTTAAATCCATTCTTCCTTCCATTTTAAAGAAAATTCCAAAAATGTATATTGAATATATTCCATTCCAAATCTGAAACGAGGGATTAACAGCAGATCAGCCCGACACGTCCGGCCGTTAAGTCATTATTTTTTACGATCCGCCGTTCGTACACCACTTGTTCACGAGAACCTATCAAATGGTCACTACCACTGTGAAATGACCTGTACGTGCTCTGGGTACCTTTAACACCTTGGAACCTATGATAGGTCAAAGAATAATGGTCGCCGACCGCAGCGAGATGTTAGCATCCCCCTGTGGATGTTATAGCGGTCTTAAAAGACATTATTTTGGGTAAATGGTGGTAAATACAAGGTAATATGTTCATCTTGTTGGGTGGATGAGGGTGACGAAAATTGGTTGAACATTAATGAGGTTCATTTGACACGGAATACGGAAAAGAGATTTCGAAGTTGTTTTGTCATTCTCATTATTGTTTTTGCTTTGGTCGTTTATTTATATGGGTTCATGTTTTTTCTCTAGAGATGTTCTTATAAATCAAAGTACCTAATATTGTTTTTTATTTACATTATGTTAGTTTATCATTAAACGTCTATGGCATTAGTAGCTAAGTTAAAAATAAACAACTGCTAACATCATGCAAGTAATGGAAGCATAAATATGCGTTTAAAATACTATTTGAATAGCTAATGATCACACCACATCTATTTAATTTACTATAACAAATACATAGATATTTTCCGCAAGATTTACTTTATTCCCAAAACGTAAGTGAAAACGTGACGTCGTGTGACGTGACGTGCGTGTATGAAGAGATATAAAACGTTATGAGACGGAAAGGGCGACCTCACTTATCCCTACTACCGGTAGAACAAATGCATGACTACCCAAAGATATGCAAAATTTAAACGAAATCGCGACTGAAACTTTGCCATTTCCAACGTATTTCCATAAAGAGGAAACGTACAAAGACTTTAATGATTACGAGCAACTGTTGAGTTATTACGCGTCAAAAGAATTGACAGCAAAATGGAACAACTGCAGTGAGGCACTTCTCTATATTTTAAATGTTACTCGTTGGAGTCACACTGTTATAGAAAGTTACAAAGTTGTTCGAGTGAAATGTGGGTTAGAGACTCACCTCATCATAAATAAAGTTGTCGATCTCCTCGAGCGGTCGTCCGTACAGCTTGGGAGGGAAGGGCTCGTACTTGCGCGGAAGGCGCGCGCCGTCCTCCACGCTGAGGCGGCGGCGCGGCATGAAGCCGAACTCGCGCACCAGCTGCGCCCCGCGCGAGCCCGCGCGCCGCGCCGACTCGCGCGTGAACGGCGTGACGGCGGCGCGCGGACCGTCACGCTCGGCAGCGCCCACGCAGCTCTCGTGCGCGAACGTGACGCCCTCCAACGGGATCCGCAACTCATCGCGGCGTGGCCTCTCGCCCTCCACGTGCAACGCATCTCGGGACTGCGAGGCGACCAGCGGGGCTGCCGCCTCCGGGTTGGTGGCCTCGAGCGTGCGCACGATCTCGCTCAGTAGCCGCGAGCCGTCAATTTCCTCGCCCGGCGAGTTGAGCGGCGCCGGCGGCGGGAACGAGAGCCTCCTCTCGTCCTCCTCCATCCCGCGCAGGCTACGCGCGCACCCGCCTCATCGCCCGCACCCACTCGCACTCACACACACTATTTGCGCACCGATGACGCCATTCTCTAATGTTACTGCCACCTGAAACAAAAACAAACAGTTTATAATAGTGCATCAATGAGGCCACTCACTAACGTTATTATTTTCACGTGGCGTATAAACGCTCTTAGAATAAATCAGTTTATTTACAAAATCTATTTTGCGAAACAACATTTTCTAGACGATTAATAAACGGAGTATTTCCGTTTGATATAGACGTTTAAAATGGTTCATGTTTACGAATTTGAATATGGGAAAACATTTATGTGCATTCTATTAACGGACGCAAAAGCTAACTTTGTGCGTACCTACCTACTTTCGAATTTCGTATAGAGTAAACAATATCGTCCTATTTATTTTAATTTAAGAAACTCCATGATTAATACACAATAGCAGCCGGACTACAATAAAACCCGCTGACGCACGGAGCTTCATTGAGCATTGCGGCGCTACTTTCTTAGTCAAATAAAAGTGCAAAATGTTGAACAAAGCCGAGAACTACGCCGGATGAATTGAAGTTATGAAAGTGTTTTTAAGAGTTACTTTATCTTCTCCCCGCGGCTTAAACCGGATGAATATTGTACGATCTCCGGCTGTTTTGCTATGAAATCCTGTATGTACCTATGTAGGTTGGTAAGTACTCGTCGCAATTCCATTAGTGTTACCTAAGCACGGAGGGTTCCTGAACCTATATTTTTCGGTCTTAATTGCCGAGGCAGCTGCTAACGTACGCATAGATATTAAATTGATAGCTGAATTAAACCTAAATTTGCATCTACGGCAATTTGAATGTAACGATCCCATCGAGAACCATCTAGCAACCAAATCAAGCAATCTAGAACCTCATAGTTTAGCAATTTCGGAGACACAAAAAACAACAACAACATCAAATTATAACTATCTCCCTTTAAAAAACAACACACAACAACAAGTCATCTACTAGGACCTCATAGTTACCAGCAAAGTATCTGGCACAAATCATACGTCCGCACTATGATATGGCACACATACAAAGGCGCAGTTATTGAGAGCTCTGCGAATCGTCATTGTGCCATTTTGTGCCATTGTGTAGCTCCCGCAGTACCAAGTATTTTTACAGAGGGAAAAGTTCCTCTTTCTCAGTGCATTCGCTTAGGAAAATGATTTTTTTAATTTATCTGGAAAGATTTTGAGCTTTTGTTGAATAGTCTGCTCTTTATGGCAAGTTTTGAGGGTGATTGCTAAAGTTTATCGAGCTAAAAACTTGTCGTAAGCTGTAGAAATGAAAGAAGAAAGAAAGAAAATACGTTGAAAAGAAAAGAAAGTACACAAAAAATAACAAGTTGAGGGAAAATATGCGTCACATCCACGCAAAACGGCCATCGCTCAGCATATTGCTGTGACCCTATGCGAGACAGAGCCCCAGCGCTGGTTTTCAGCGACAGCCGGCGTTGACGTGATGACGCCAAAAGAAAGAAAGATAATAGTAGTGAACTGAAATGAGTTTTGGTTATCTTTGAAATCATCATCGTTGTAGCTATACATCTTTGACGAAGATACTGGTCCGGGTAGGACCAGTATCTTCGTCATTCGCATTCGCTCGTCGACGCATTCGCTTCCAATTCGTCGTCGTTTTGGAAGCGAATGCGACCAAGCTGAGTAGGTTACAATGAACTGTACCTAATAATCTCTAAACGCAATGTATGACACTTTATTTCACTTAACTTTCTGGCAAACGGGCTGTGAAGCCTATGACGAAATTGCGTTTCATTAAATTCAAACAACAATGGTACCTACTTGCATTGAGTACTTAGTTATTAGGTACTAATAATAGAGTAATGAACATTCAAAAAGTTATGGTCTGCAACTTGAAAATATAGGCTATTTATGCACACTGCCATTGAATTATGGTTGTAGGCAAAATGCCAGCAAATGGCCCTGGTTCCTTTCTACTGCATTTTAAAACTCTATGTTTAATATAGCTTATCTGCTGACGGCCGTACGCTTTATAATGCTGGTATGGGAATAAGTAATTTTCCAAAGATTTTTAAGCAGGAAGAAATTATTTACATTCGTAAGTTATAATACTCTTGAGTTTGTTTCGGCAATAGTCAACAAGAAAATGCCGGTTTTTTTAAATAATAAATTACATAAGGTAGGTATTTAGATATTAACACCGTTCGAATTCATTTCTTGGCTCCGCGGTTTTTTTTTTTTGCTCAATTCTATTTATATTTAACACTAGCTGCTGCCCGCGGCTTCGCCCGCGTGAGTGTCGGAAATTACCCCATACATCCCCATGGGTTTTAAGTATAAATATTGAGTTTCGAGTTAATCGGACAGCGCGTTAAAATTCTTCCATACAAACACTGACACCCCCCAACCGTAGGATAGGATACTTTTCCGGGATAAAAAGTACCCAGTGTGGTGCCCAGGATATTAAAGAATAATTATACCAAGTTTCATCGTAATCGAACCGGTAGTTTTTGCGTGATGCCTGAACAAACAGACAGACAGACAGACAGACAAAAAAAAATGTAATCAAATTTTTGGGTTCGGTGTCGGTCTAGTAACACCCCCTGCCAATTATTTTTTTGATATTTTCAATGTACAGAATTTTCACTTCTACAGATTTATTATAAGTATAGATTATTAAGTAAGTTTTTCATGTGTCTTATTTATTTTCTGCGTGTTTACTAAAAAGGTATTGCAGAAAAAAACTCATTATATAAGTGAATACTTATGATGAGTTTTTAATGAGTTTATTTTTGAAATATTTTTTAAAATAAATATACAAAAACCAACCAAAACGAATGGTCTTTTTTTACATTAATTTAATTAATTATAGCAGTAAAGGGAAACAATTAAATGGGTGCGTGAGACAGAAAGGATCACAGATAATTGAAACCACAATTAATTTACGTTTAGGAATATATAATTAGCTAGATAATTTGTTTTATTAACATAAATAGACTCAAATACGATGTGTTATTATGATATTGTGATATAAAGGGAAAACATAACAAAGTTGTGTGAAAATACATAAGTTGTCATGGTTTGCTAATATTTTTCTTTCTTTCTTTCTTTATAAGGAATATGAATGTGAATGGCTATACGAGTAAGGAAAGGAAAGAAACGATGGACGGACTGTGTGAAAGATGATACGGCTAGAAAGGAAGTGTCTTCCGAGATGACGACTAATAAAAATACCCCAAATAAATTGAGATAAGGGAATGAGAATAATGATGACACATAAATCTTCCGGAATAAATTCTGTTAATGATGGTGGAAACCGTATCTAAATCCGTCGCGTAGTGTAGAAGAGCGACGCGGTCACAGACAGATGCGAGAAGAGTTAATTTATAATATGAATAGAAAAGATATAAGAAAACATATAATGTAGAAAATCAGCTATCCAACCCCCGCCTAATGGCATCAATAATCAACAAATTTCCATTAACACAAACCACCAATAAACGGAATGTCCCAAACCAAATCGGTAGTAATTTTTCACTCAAGCGAAGCCTTTTTCCCCCCTCTCCCCACAGGTCGCATGACGTATCAAGATGTCTAAATACAATCCATTTCGCGCCTCCCTCTGTGGACGCACACGTCCATGAATCACCAAATTAACGTCCGTTTTACGCGCGTAAATCTCGTTCGCGTAATATGTGGAATTTACGCGACTGTTGATGTCAGGTAAAAGGCCAATTGGAATGTGCCAATAAAAAGTAATAGGGTTTCATAGTATAGCATTATGGATGTTAGGAAGCTGAATCCTTATAGACTTCTGTGCGTGGTGCGTTGTTTTGAGCTGGCTAGAGACACTAGTCGGTCATCTTCTATACAGACGTAGTAAGGTGTTCGTTCAAAACTAAAAATTATATCATTTTTTCTTGTCATTATCTAGCCCTGCATGTAAGCAGAATTGAAAAAAAAGAAAATAATAGTTTGGAAGTTATGAGCGTCGAAACTTCCATATTTTAAATTAACTCATCTTAAAATATGGAAGGGCGTAAATAAATAACTTATGTAGTTTGTAGTATGAAAATAGGAAAATCGAAACCGTACAGGTACACAACCGTATAGATAATAATTTTATAGTACATAAAATCCCTTCGGGGAAACAAGGCGTGCTGTTATGTATGTATATAACTCCTAAATAAAACTCAAGAAATATACAAAAGTAATAGGAACATAACTAACTATCTCCACACAACCCGTCATAAAAAGCCACTAAACCAATAACAACAGAACCACTCGATAAACTCTGTACGAAGCTGAAATAATCGCATCTCTCCGTATAGGAGCAATCAAAGGTATCTCTATTGTATCGGGCAATCAATTTGCCATATAATGCTCGGGCAGTGTTTACGGAGTTTGCCCCGGAACGGATTGAGATAAGCTTGCCCACAGTGCCCCTGTTGCTCGCCGTTATGGGCCGGTGTTAGCTAAATTGGATTAATAGAAATATGTTTTGATAATAATTTGAAAATGAAAACCCCGAAGGTTTAGACAGAGGTATACCAATATAGTATACACACATTTTGCCAGTTATATTAAGTCTACGTGTAACAGGGGGCGAGTCAATTGCCACCAACCGGGTACAAATCCAGACTCCGGGCTGCTACTGAGAAATTCCGAATGGAAAAACACAATATTACATTGCCCGACCTGGGAATACGTACCCAGGACCTCATGCTCAGCAGTAAGTAGCGTTTGCGAGCACTAGACCAATGAGGCTGTCATGTCTTATAATTATGTATTAAGTTTAGGTGAACTGTCTATCTTCGCATGGTGGCCAGCCATCCTGTAGCCGAAGATCGAGTTAAATGACGGGTAATAACACTAAAAACCATGCTACCCCACGCTACACCGGCGGAGCAGTTGTTTTTAATTTATTTTTAAATAAAAATAAAAAACAAATATGTATTTAAAATGTAATTTGTAAGTACCTACGTATATACAATGCATAAACAAATCTAATTTAAGCCGCAATGACATTTGACAACAGATAAAATAGGCTTAGGTACAGAAAACAAGACAAAAGGAGAGCAGTAAATAATTAATCTGATGTAATCTTACTTAACATTTCCTGTAGGTATTAGTTCCCTTTATCGTTGTGTACAAAGTAATAAATAAATAATATTATCTTAAATTTTACTACTCCAGAAGACAGTAGCATAGTTTTCATGATGTACAAGAGTTAAATTAATTATCGCATTTTGGTGTATGAATGCGGTTTTCACCGAGCCATTAAAATACGTAAGATGGCGTGCACGCACTTCCTTTAACTGACAGCTGTCATTGGATGTCACTGGCCGTTCAGTCTTTCAGACACCGTTTGACCGCTTGCAACAGTTGCAACACCGCATTTCTCACATTTGGTCAAGCTACTCGCCACAACTGTATACCGCCACTGCAAACTAACAAATTGATTTTCCAAGCATAAATTATTAAAATATCCAACTAATGGACTCATAAAGTATTTTTACAGCCTTTTAATGCCGCAATTTCAGATCCAATCAATATTTAACTTAAACACGTAGGGAAAAAAGCGAAACTGAACATCATAAAGGTTAATATTATCGTAAACGACAGTCCCTTGCTGTCTACACGTTCCGATCAATTTGCCGATAACCAACGCTTCGACACTTAGGTACGTGACTGTACCTACTTCGGGGTTTTCCGAAAATTGCCGATGTTTGCCGAATCATTAGGGATGACATTGGATGCGTACTATGAAAGTTACTTTAAAAAAAAATATGGAAACTACTATAATAAATAAGAAATGGTTTTGGAAGAGTTAGTGTGCATCAACTTGATTAAAACTAAACTATTGCTATCTTTTATTTGCATTAAAACCAAGAAAAAGACACAAGTCAATATTATTAACACAATCAGTCAATTTTATGCTTCTAGTACCAGCGTTTAAGTTAAGTTAGTACATAATATTAATTATTTTTTATTAATTAATGAAGTAGTTATTAAGTCGTTATGTACCTAATTAATAAATTGGATTGTCCCATCAATTAGTACGAGCCTAGATTTCCATCTCCCGTTGAAGTTTAAACTGTTAACTATTTTGACAGCTCTAAACAATCTCATTCTTTCCCTGCCTGTTAGAGTAGGACACCATCATTCTTATTTGTGTTGAGTCAGCGAACAACAAAACGGGCGCCATGTTATCTTTAGAGATGACTAAACATTATTTTAGTTTTGTTAATATAACCGTTTAATGTACAGCAAATAAGGCGCTGTTTTTGCTTCAAAACAACACGAACAGTCTGCGGTTTCCAAGCTTGGCTTATATTGAACCAGAGAACACAAAATTACTAACAATGTATACAAGATTATTCAAGAATACTGCTAGCGAATTAAAATGAGGCGGTGGTGTGTACTTGGGGTTTAATTTACTTTAAAAAAGAAATGTAGTCTTGGAACGGTTGGCTAGGAAATTGGTTCATGAATCTTCTACTTAATAAAAATCTTAAATTCATTCATTCACTGACAGACAACGCACGGCGTAAACCGCTGGGACTAGAAGCATACAATTTTGCACAAGGGTTCCTTCTATAGCTTAAAGTGAGTAACCAAGGAAGGATTTATGATAAAATGCATCACTCTAAAGGAGTTAAAATATAAGATGGCATTTTGTATGAAAATAGGTAGGTAACTTCTAGGCAAACTCAGTGAAAGAATTTCTAAATGATATGAATTCATCCAGATTATGATTGTGATAATTAATTGTACATTTCACCATGTAAGACTTATGTGTTTATATTATTATTAATTGAATTCACTTTAATTTATGTTCTGTTTTGTTAGCATTATTTTATTTGTATTAATATTTTAATTTATGTAATAATTTGCACGCCGTAAGGTAGACAGTAGCCGATCACATTAATGTATGTACAACATCTTATTATACCTGTACTTACATTCATAGCAAATATAGTTCTGATTCTGATTCTGATTTTTATTCTGAAAGTGGATAGTATTTGCCGATGGAAAATCCCAAAGGGAACACAGGTTGTAGTTCTATGTACCATCTCAGTCTACGATATTTCACAAAATCCGCCTGGTACGATTGTTTTTTGTTTTCCTTTGTCTACGGATAGATACAAAACTTGTAGTTCGCAAACAGCGCGCATGCGTGTAAGGCTAGAAATACGAATGAACGAAACAAAAATAGTACCTAATAATGCTCGTCGAATTCATTCAGTAGTTTCGGCCTACCGATAAGGCTTAATCAAAAGTCTACGCCTTTCCTTTCATCATAATAAATTTAAAAAAAAAAATATTTTTCTTCCATCATAAAGTAAATTAATGCTGAGTAGACAACAGGTAAAGAAAACATTAATCAAGATGAATAAACTCCAAACAATAACCTTTAACAGAACAATCAAAACATCTCCAGGGAAATCGGCCGCTATTTTATCGTTTCATTTGCCGCGAAAATGATCAACGCTCATTGGTTCAAAAGATCAAGATTTTATGAAGATAAATAGTAGTCTTTATTATTATACTTTTAGTGCACTCACTGGTTCAGACTGTTAACTTTATGAGACTATAAAGGTTGAAGCTGTATAAGAGTATAAGTACTTTGATTTAGCCCAAAAAAGTGGGTCAATTATGAAACATATTCGGTAGTGAACTTTCACTAAAAACTGCTCCGAAGAACGGCGAAATTGAGATAGTCATCCATGTTTCACGAACAAGTTGTAAATCACAGTTTAGAGAAAATCCTAATTGAAACATTTAGCACTAATTTTGTTTATTTAGCCCTCATAACCACACAAAATTAATTACCACAACATAAAGCCCACTTCACCCGACTTTTCAACTTAATCTAAATACCAAAACAGTTAGAAACGCCCATTCGTTTAGCGGTAAGGTCTCAGGCCATTCATCAAAAGCTATCAGTTTGTTACTATCATCTATTTATGTATGAAACTGGCTATTTAGTTTGTAGTACCGAGGTTTTGATTAATGAGCGTCCCGAGCCTCATTGATTCGAGAAAATGGGATTTTCCCAGTGATTTCTTGGCGGATTTGTAAGGAGCTGAATATGTTATTCATTCGGGCAAAAAGGTCTGGTTTGTTGAATAAAAGCATTTTTTACCGTGAAAGATGTTTTTGTGAACGTTTTGTTAAGAGTAGGTTTTTATTGAATGGGCGTAAATTGGTAAGCGAAACTGTTAGATTATTATGTAAAACAGTCGAATAAAACCTAAAATAAAAGATATTCTAAACATAAAATCGACCCCAAGGAACACAGAACCAAATTCGAAAGATAACTTCATGCTTAGCTTGCCTTGCTACGAAAGCGTAGTCTCGTAGGTCAGCGTAGCTTGCGTAGCAGTGACATGTGGCTGCTACGCCGTAGCAAGTAGACTGTGGAAATTGTGCTTAGGCTACATTATTAAACTTCAGCAAATATTCATATATTAGCTGTATTGTCAACACATTCCTTAAATTAAAGCCTTGTGTTCTTGTAAAATAATAAGCATCACAGCACATTTTTGTGGAAATTCATAGTGAAAACAGAAACAATGAACAATAAAGCAAAGTGACCAAAAAGGCCATGAACTCAATTTTAAGGAAAACTAAAGTTGAATTTTTTGTTTTTTGATAACCCACTTGGTTTTTATTTAAGTATTTACTCATACATGCATGACACTACCAAACTTTAAATAATAATAATATGTACATGTATATAAAAAAAGCGTAGGGTAAAGAAACCTAGAACATTAAAAAAATCGTCCGCATCGCTGTCAACAGGAAAGTTGCCCAAAACGCTGGCAACATTGCCACGTTGTATGGCAATACTGATTCTTTGCCCAAAAAATAAGCCAGCCCTATGTTCACGTGAATAGTCGACCAACCGTTTGGCGATGACTTGGAAAACCTAGTTTTGATAGGAATCGAAATATGGTGACTATAAAAAAAACCACTGCGTAATTTTTCCGATTGATATCTTTTTACGGAAGCCCTCAGTCTTTCTTATTCCACTGCTGGATACACATCTGTTTAATTAAATCTAAGTGCTAATTTCACCAATGACACTGAACGCGATCAGCAGATCTAAACCGAGTTTAAGAGCTGTCAGTGTCAATATTCCAAAGAACATAATGACACTGACAGCTCTTAAACTTGGTTTATGTGCTGGTCGCGTTCAGTTTGTGTTGGTGAAATTCGCCCTTAGTCGTTTCTCTTTGAACTGATGACTCTGGATTGTTGAGAGTACTAGTTTGGCTACTCCCTTATTATATAGGACTTATGTACACATAACTGGATATATAGATACTTCTGCCCACCTCTACGATCAATACAGGCGTGATTTAATGTTATCTATCTCCCTGAAGTCGGAATATCTCAACAATACATAATTTTTATCTGTTTTTATAAAATTTATTCCTAACACAGTGCTGCCAACTGCAGAATCTGTTTAATATTCTTTGTAACGCGTATTATTTGAGTTGTCACTGTTCCTGACTTCAATGCGGTTTCATTACTCCAGTGTTTGCATCCGAATGTGCTGGAATTAAAACCGCTATGTTGTGTTGTACTGCGCTATGTTACTTTACTGTATTTAATGTGTAGCTTTGAATGTTTTGTTGAATATTTTTGTCGCTTGTTAATATTTGTTTGGTGTTTATGTACACTAATATTAAAAAGATAAAAGATTTGTATTTATGTTTGTAATGAATAAACTCAAAAACTACTGGACCGATTTAAAAAATTCTTTCATTTGTTGAATACTATTATCAATAAGTAACATAGGCTATAATTAAAGATATCACGCGGGCGAAGCCGGTGGCGGAAGCTAGTAGTGAATAAGGATTATCTAGTGTGAATGATTTTGATGTTTCATGTTTTTTGTTTTTGTTCACATATCTAATAAATAAAACTCATCCTGTGGTGTCCGACTGCATAGTATAGATCCCATGTGTACATGTTGGCGTAATACGGACCAATCCTGTCTATATTTACCTAGACTACCTAATTAATTTATTCATTCATTCATCACAATGGTAATGTTTTCCCATTGTTTGTCTATCGTTTGTCTTATGTGTTTAGTATCTTCCTGTATTTATGTGTTTATATTATATACATTATAATATAATTGATGTTTCGCTGGAACGCGCCCGTGGACCATTCACTTGTGATCTTGTTAATCGTTATAATAAAATTACTTATCGGTTGTCAATACTCTTCAACAAAACGCAAACCTGGAGTGGCTCAATCTCGCAATAATTGTTTAAATTCTTGCAGAAAGTGTAAATCGGTCAATAATCGGATTAGCAAATTTTTCTAAAAGTGCCGTATCATAGTGCCAAACCCAAGAGTGCACGGAATCTTCGTGGTTGTGCGAACTGCATAAAGGCGTAAATCCGGTGAGTGCGCAGCGGTCTCGGTTCTACCAACCTAACGACAAAGTTTTCGGCGCTGTGTTCCAGCGACGAACGAGGTGCGCCTGCGTCGCATAGCGAGGGCACACGACTGGTGGCGCCACCCCGGCCATATCAAGGAACTATTTTCTGACTACTTTGTACCGATCTGAACTAGTGGCTCCTGCGCACGCCGCTCGGGTACATGAACGTAACCGCAGCAGGCGAATTTGCTACCCACGACGAGCTACGAGCAGCGACATCCTCTCCTGCGCGCACTGCGTTACCTTGTGAACAGCGGCGCGGTAGGCGGGAGCGCTACGACCGCAACGAGCAACGAGCAACTGACGCCATCGTACCTGCTACATCGAACTGTACTTGGACTCGTCTACGATAATCTTGTTAACTGTGTTGTAATATGGCAGGTGTTCAGCGCACCCCACCTAAAACACCTAAACCTCAAATAAGCAATATGAGTCAGAATCAGACCCAATCTGAACCCGACATAAACTCGGCAATAATGATGAGCGACTACGTAAATATAAATCGTAATAAAAGGCCTCGACAAGATAATTCGCCACAAGGCGGGTCAGTTTTAACTCCTGCAGACCTACAAGACAACAACATAACAAAAACGCTGGCGGAACAGACGACCCTAATGTCTAAACTGTTATCTGAGGTAGCTCAAATCAAAACACAAAATACCCAGATACAGGCTACCAACACAGAAATTCGTAAGTCAAATGAAGAGATCGAGAAATCGATGGTTTTTATGAATCTAAAGTTCGAAGATCTGATAAAGGAAGTTGAGGACTTAAGGAAAGAAAGGCAAGTACAGCAAAAGTATATAGAAACCCTGGAACAAAAGATAACAGATCTGCAGCACAAGTCCCGCTCGTCCGGTGTTGAACTGAGAAATATCCCACAACAAAATTCGGAAACCCACACTAGTCTCCTAAAAACAGTATGCAGTATAGGCGTAGCTGTTGGAGTGCAAATTCCCGAATCGGAGCTGCGCGACATCTATCGACTACCGGGGAAGTCTACCACTTCTGACACCCCACGTCCAATAATTGCAGAATTTACCAGAGTGCAGACAAAACAGACACTCCTATCCGCAGTGCGGTCCTTTAACAAGGATAAGGGAAAAGACGGAAAACTTAACACCAGCCTGATTGGATTGCCAGGGAAACACCAACCGGTGTATGTCGCCGAACAACTACCTGCCAGTGCCAAGAAGTTATTTTATCAATCCCGTGAGTTTGCCAAAAAGTACAATTACACATACTGCTGGATATCCAATGGTAATATTTTCCTAAGGAAGCAAGAAGGCGACAAACAGATTATAATCAGCACCGAAAAAAACCTACAGGATCTTGGAAACAAAAATATGTGACTATGCCTAATACTCACCGTAAATCGTTTTTATCTTAATTTGTTTAGATTAGTTAGATCATTTTTTATTCAAATTGTCATCTTCATATATTATCAACACAACCACTCATTAATTTACACAACCAGACTCTCACCAACACAACATAGAACAGAAAACCTACTCACAAAAATATTCAAGACATACATAACTATCATTATTCTCCTTAATACTATTATAAAATACACACACGTGCGATGCACTTGCCATTCAAACTTCATTTTCAAAATATTACTTGCTCATACAACTAGCACACACTCTGATATTTATTTCTTAATTAAAAATGACC
This sequence comes from Eupsilia transversa, assembly GCA_914767815.1. Taxonomy (NCBI): domain Eukaryota; kingdom Metazoa; phylum Arthropoda; class Insecta; order Lepidoptera; family Noctuidae; genus Eupsilia; species Eupsilia transversa. Next base: position 4,656,632 of record OU611889.1, read on the forward strand.
AATTTGATTAATATTAATAATGACCTTGACAATTTTACCGTAGGCAACTCCTTTATATGTAACCCAGAAGACTGTCTAAAGTATGTAAACGTTACTGGTAGCGATATTAAATTACTGCACTTAAACATTCGTAGTATTAATAAAAACTTCGATCAACTTTTAGTACTATTGCGGTTAACTAAAATTAACTTTGACATCATAGTTCTGACCGAATGTTGGCTAAGTAAAGCTAATAATTTACCAACACTGGAAGGTTTTCAGGCTCACTCAACTGTAATTAATCTCAATCAGAATGATGGAGTTATTATCTATACTAAACTGGGACTGCAAACTAATGTATGGGAACCCATCTTTAGGGGCGGGACTTGCCTCATGTGTCAAATAGAAAACAAGTTAGCAGTGGTGGCAATCTATCGTTCTCCGTCATACAAGTCCAATGACGATTTTGATAATTTCAAGACTAGCTTGACTAATGTCTATGATACCATATCCGCCTGCCCAAATATAGTACTAGTGGGTGATTTAAACATCGATATATCAAACGTAACGATGACAACAAATGTCTTGACTACCTCATCTTAAATGCTTCTCAAGGGTTATTGCCCGCGCACGAATTTCCCACTCGCCTAGAAAAAAGCCTAGATCACGTACTTCTAAAGACCAAACTGTTGTCAACCACACTGGTCTTAGAGTCCCATATTACTGACCACAAACCGATTCTCCTCGATATCAGGGATGCAAACCCTGCGCGCAGAACATGTTATCTTTCCACCCGCCTTAACCATGAAGCAATTAGGATAGAACTGGAAAATACTGATTTTTCAAGTATATACGCTGAGGAGGATGCTAATATTTCTATGAACAAATTTATAGACATCGTAAAATTGGTCATATCCAAACACACAACTCTTGCTAAAATCCCTAGAAAAAAAAGAACTCTAAAACCCTGGATAACTCCTGGTCTTCTAAAATGCATTAGACACCGAGATAAGTTACACATACACTCTAAGAAAGCACCAGACAACCTCATACTTAAAACTACCTATAATCGCTACCGAAACTTTTGTAATGATCTACTCCGAAAACTAAAAACATCTTACGAAAGGAGTGAGCTTGAAAAAGCAAGTAATAAACCAAAGTCTTTATGGAAAACAATAAAGGACATAACCAATACCACGAAAACACGTGAAAGCCCCGTTGAGCTATTACAAATACGCAATGATCCTAAGTCTTCCGTAAATGAGGTCTGTGGTTTTTTCAGTAATGTGGGGAAAAAGCTGGCTGATAACATCATATCGCAATACCACACCCCATCACCTCAAAGTAACGATCAGTCTCATCTGAATGGTGTAAACCCCTCCCTTGTAAACTCTTTTGCGTTCTTGGAAGTGGATGAAGCTGAAACAGAGTCACTTATCTTGCAATTACGCAATGACTGTGCCATTGGGTGGGACGGCATATCGCCTCAGTTATTGAAAAATTCTCGCCACGTACTGATACCGCCACTTACCTTCATATACAACCGGTGTTTACAACTGGGCGTATTCCCGGATGCTCTTAAAAAGGCGATCATCCATCCTATACATAAGGGAGGGAGCAGAAACTGTGTCAATAATTATAGGCCTATATCAGTTTTGCCGACACTTTCTAAGATCCTCGAGAGGATCTTAAATAATCGTCTCAGGACCTTTTTAGAAAAATATAAAATTATCGCAGACAACCAATATGGCTTCCGAGCTGGGGTTTCAACAGAAGATGCTGTGTTAGGATTAACACAAGAGGTAGCTAGAAATCTAGACAAGAAGACAAAATGTTTAGCTATATTCCTAGACCTCTCTAAGGCATTTGACACAGTTTCTGTCCCCATCCTTACCTCAAAATTAGAACACTTAGGTGTACGTGGTATGTCACTTGAAATATTCAAAGATTATCTCAAGAATCGCACCCAGAGAGTTAAAATTGATACCCACCTCAGTGAAGAAGAATTTGTTACTTTCGGCGTCCCACAAGGCAGCATACTGGGCCCTACATTATTTCAAATTTATGTTAACGACCTTTGTAAAATGAAGCTCCCAAATACTAAGCTTTACACATACGCTGATGATACCGCAATCGTGGTTCACGGGCCTACTTGGGATACTATCAAATCTGTAGCAGAGTCCGCAGTAGCGGAAATAATGAAATGGCTCCATCTCAATCTCCTGACCTTAAACACTAACAAAACATGCTACATCCCATTTGCAATGAGGCGTAAGACCGCACCGTCTCACAATTTTTCTATTATTGCCCATTCATGCTCTAACCGATTACCACCATGCCGTTGTCCAGCACTAACTCGAAGTGACGACGTAAAGTACTTAGGAGTACATATAGATGATGGACTAACATGGAAAAAACAACTTGACGCTGTTACGACTAGAACTTTGCGCCTCATACATATATTTAAATCCCTCAGAAAGTCTGCCAGTGCCGATATATTGGTAATGGTGTATTATGCACTATGCCAATCGGTCATAGGATATTGTATCTCCGTATGGGGTGCTGCAACGAAAGGTTATATCCTGAGGGCTGAGAGAGCACAAAGAGCTGTACTAAAAGTAATGACCAGGAAGCCCCATAGATACCCAACAACACAACTGTACGCAGACTGCAAGGTTCTTACAGTCCGTCAGCTCTTTGTCCTTCAATCTGTCCTTAGGAAACACAGCACACTTCCCCCGTCTAACCCAGAAAAGCGCAAAAACCTCCCCTCTGGCACCCAACACAGGACCACGTTTGCAAAGCATCAGTATTATGTAATTAGCGCTTACATATACAAAAATATTCATAAAAAACTGAATATCTTAGACCTCAACAAACACGACCTAAAAAAAAGAGTAACAGAATGGCTACTTAAACAGGACTATGCCGCAACGGAGACTTTACTTACCTACATCGCCTAATAACCCCACAGTCATCTCCATGCTGGCACGAATACTCCTGCCCTCGTATCCATCCACACTCGTACACAGAACTCCCCCACTCACTTACACACCGACTATCACATCACCTACTCATCCACACTCACTCAGTAACACGTACACATCTACAATCACAATCATTCACCCTCACCCTCGCATTCTCACATACTCATACATAATTTAAAACTAAAGTAAACAATAATTATAAACAAAAAATTAATAAATAATAAAAAACCCTTCTGAAGTGAAATCGCACTCGGTCCACTCATACATAATGTAAATTGGAACCTCTTTGCGAAACACTGTCTCTTATGATACAGGATACCCTAGTATAAGAGACAGAGTTTAATCTATTGTGTACAGATTTATGCAGCATCCAATGTTTTATGTAATGTACCATAACTTTAAAAAATTGTAAACTAAAGTCTAATTATGTACAATTATCTGTATTTTTAGGAAATAAAGATATTTAATTTAATTTAATTAATTATTTATATTTATATTTATATATATATATTCATTCTTATATTTCATATATCATTATTTTTTATTTATATTTTTAATAGGAAAATGTATATCCTTATATTTAAATATATATTTATTCCATAATTTTCGTTATTGCACCTACCATTGTTTGTCTCTGCATCACCCAAAGGTTGACTAGTATAAAATTCATATGGCATTAAGTCCACCTCTGTCTATTTGTGTGCATAAAGCATTAAATAAATAAATAAATATTTATTGTAACAGTAATATATGCTATATCAGTAAAGCAACAGGCTAGATTCAAATCTACAATCTTTCGCTTAGCCCACCATAACATTTTACCAATTTATCTAAGTCCCCTACTTAATTAATTTAAAAGCCAATTAATGATAAGCCAACTTCGCTGATCTAAATCCCACAAAGTCGTTTTCATTAAATACCATTGTATTAACGAGTCGATTGACTCTGAATAAAATTAACATATTTTATTCGTAGTTGTTTGCTATCAGTTAGCCTTAAAATCTTTATTATCCTGTTCTGAGTTGTACTTTGGTAACCTCAAGATAGCAAAATTATTGTTGACTACCTGCGCCCCGCGGTTTCATCCTCATAAGTCTCCATCTCATCGGAATATCGGCATAAAAAGTATCCTATGTCCTAACCTCGGTCATGGTCTACCTATGAGCCAAATGTCATCCAAATCTGACAAACGAACTCAATTTCGCATTTATTATATTAAGTTAGGATTAGTTCTATCTTCTTTTATTATTTATTTTGTTGCATTGAGTAGGCTATTCCGTTCCGCTTAGGTGTAGTAAAATATCACTTGGTTATTATTTCAAAACTATGGTATAGCTAGCTTACTTCAATTAGGTAAACTGTATAAAATATAATGTAATATAATATAATATTATAAAATATAATCATACTTAATGACAAACAAGTATATTTATTTATTTAGGAACAAAATATGTATAATTGTATAATAAAGTCCTCCAAACCAAATGTCGGTCATAGCGGCCTATCTCAACGGTGACGAGCCATCGACAAGGGAGGTATTATAGTACCTACACAAGTCTGCACGCAGACTAAGGGGAACACTCTCTCTTCCCTCACTCTCATAGTCCCGATAGGACGGCAATCCAACACGACCGGAGAGAGATCAGACACACAAAACAAGAGAAACAAAAGATATACACAATACATAACATAAGTTTACCAAGAACGCCTGCCGGTACACATCTGACAAAATATGAACCTAAAATCTAGCTTCTAGAATATTATATTACAGGCTATTTCATTATTAAGAAAAACCTACCCCTCACTGAATAATAATATTTGCACACATTGTAATTATTATAGTCATTCACTCTTCAGTTATAACTTGTGCAAAAAGTCGTAACCTTACCAACGTACCTTCATTCCCATAAAAACAATGAAAATCTCTATATAATCGCCTCGCAAAAAACCTTCAATACTTTTCGAAGCGGCATTTCTGTTCATCACACATCAAACAAAGGGAAATTTGCGGGTATTTGTCGCCAGCCGAGTGTTGACCCTCGAGCCGTCACGAGAGCCCTACAGAGTGGCGTGGTGTCAAGGGGCGGCGGCCTACGTGCTCGGAGACACCCGCATGTAGGGATTATGGCACGTGACCTCAATTGCAGGATGGTGGTAATGGGAGATGGTCTTAGGATTCGCGTTTTGGGTTTAAGTTTTTAAAAAGAGACTGCTACAGATCTATAAAGAGTCATACAGAGACGACCCTAAATAAAGCCGAACACTTTGATTCTTTGCCTTTTTGATCTGAATGATTTCGAAGGATATTACTAAAACATTGCTTCATATGTTCGAAAATTGTATCTGCTTAGCAACGTAAATAACGCAATGAATGTTGTTGAACTGTCAAAATGAAAGCCATTGCTAATGTTATTACGCAATTTACTCTCTGGGAACTGTATGTTTTATGTACAATAGTTACCTACTTATCAGGAAGAAAGAAGAACATTTAAATACTGACCTTATTGGTAATATTACCGTGTAGCAATGTAGTTGAAACAAAAGAAGTTAGGCACGTGGTTTCCAGTAGTTTCAGCCGCGGGAAAGAGGCGTCAGTAAAAGTATGAACAGACAGAGAGATACAGAGAGAGAGTGTGAGCGAGTTACGTGAGTGGTGTGAATGTGGCGAATGCGACTGTGGTGTGAGTGAGTGTGTGTGAGTGTACTAACAATAAAACGTCGATAGATTGATTTTCTCACTAATAGGGCAGGGAAGTTTAGACGCCCGCTTCCCGTGGGTGTTAAGAAAGGCAGCTAAGAATGTTTTGATAAAGTGTAGCAAGTTACATCCTCCTTACTTATCCAACATCCGGGAAAACTTAGAAGGTATTATTCAGTTTATTAAATAAATACAATAAACTTCCGATGTAACCGCCAATCATTATTCGAAGCATGTAAATATCATAATTATTCGAAGCATGTACCTACTTCAGTAAAATAAACTAAAATATACTGTAACTACTCAGTCGGCTGTAATGTTTTTACCTAAAGGGAAATGCAACAACACCCATCATTATAAGCAAGGCATATATTGCAATATGTCAGGAAAACACACGGTTAAACGAGCCCAAGGCGCAGGCCACATATAAATGGCGTCGGGCGCGGACATGGCACGGGCGGGCGGCTTCCTATTCCATTCAAATTTCATACAAAATGCATGGAAATAAAGCGCAATTTAGGACACACGGTATGCCGTTGGTCGGACTTCCGAGCATTTATGTAGCCTGCGCCGATATGTCGTCATGCTTCACTAATTTACGGGCGTAGTACCAAAAATTGGTTTCATGCTAAGGGATAGTTGCCCTTCTATTATTAACAGCGTCTATGTACCACAATTGTTTAAGATTTAAATAAATTAATAGTTCGTAATTCTTCGGTTCGAAACAGCCACGTACGCCTAAACTCGCGAATATTTACTGTGTAAAAACAAGCATCCAATATTACATCGCTTTCATTAACGCAAATTATTCCACATAAAGTTAAACAAGTGTGGCATTAGAAAATATACAGTTCTTCAATTATTTCACAGTACCGCGAGTTGCGACCTCGTTAACGCAAGGCATGCCATTGAATAGTGGGGGGAGTTCATTGAATAGAAATAGAAGAAGAAAAAGAAAAAGAAGCTAAAAGTTGCTGAGACACTAGAAAATTTCTTTACGAACATCCCAATAGAGGTTACGAAATCGCTCCCCTCATCATCTATATTAGCTGAATCTCTTCTGAAAAAAAACTTCAGTAAGGACATTCCAAGTTTTGAATTCAAGCCCATCTCTGTTGTTACAATTAAAAAAGTATTCAAAAGTCTTAATATAAAAAACACTGAAGACTTATGGGGAATTTCCGTTAAGGTCCTTGGAGATATTATTGACACAATTGCTCCTGTCCTAACAGGCATATTTAATCAATGTTTAGATAGTGGTACGTTTCCTGATTTAATGAAACATAGTAAAGTAGTACCAATTTTCAAATCGGGTAGTAAGAGTGATCCCTCTAATTATAGACCAATATCTGTGCTACCAGCACTGAGTAAAATATATGAAAAAATCATGCTGGACCAGATGTTGTCACATTTTAATTCAAATGAGATTTTACATAGTCGACAGTTTGGTTTCACGAAAGGAAGGTCGACGACTGACGCTGGAGTAAAACTCATCAGTCACATTTTGGAATCCTGGGAGAAGTCCCAGGATGCAATTGGCATATTCTGTGACCTCTCAAAAGCGTTTGACTGCGTTGACCACAACACACTGATCTGTAAATTACACCACTACGGAATTCGTGGACAGGCTGCTGATCTTGTTCTTTCTTATTTATCAAACAGGCAGCAAAAAGTAAGCGTAAACGGGGTGACTTCCTCGGGGTCTCTAGTAAAGATGGGCGTGCCCCAAGGTTCGATTCTTGGCCCTTTCCTATTTCTAGTTTATATTAATGACCTTCCCTACATGATGGCTAACTTATCGGATATAATTCTATTCGCTGATGACACGTCTCTTATTTTTAAAATAGATAGAAAAGATACGGATGTCTTTCATGTCAACGATAGTTTGGCAGTTCTTTCTAAATGGTTCGCAGCTAATAATCTTTTACTTAATGCGAACAAAACTAAATGTCTTAAGTTCTCTTTACCAAATGTACCCCAAGTAGGTCTAAACTTAAAACTTGATGGCAAAAAACTAAATGCAATTGCAGAAACTGTGTTTCTAGGAATTACTCTAGATTCTAAATTGCAATGGGGTGCCCACATTAGAGCTCTTTCAGGTAGATTAAGTTCAGCTGCATTTGCAGTAAGAAAAATAAGGCAGTTGACTGATGTAGCCACAGCTAGGTTAGTATACTTTGCTTATTTCCACAGTATTATGTCTTATGGCGTTCTGCTGTGGGGATCGGCAGCTGATGTAGACTCAATTTTTATATTACAAAAGAGAGCAATCCGCGCGATCTATAGAATGGGTCCTCGTGAGTCCCTTAGAAACAAATTCAAAGAAGTTGATGTACTAACTCTGCCTTCTCTTTATATCTTAGAAAGTATTTTGTATGTTCGCAAAAACTTAGGACTTTTCAAAATTAGAAGTGATTTCCATAATATAAATACACGTAGTAAACATGAAATTGTGATACCTAAATTTAGATTAACTAAAACTAGCAAGTCATTCCTTATAAACAGTATTCGCTTTTATAACAAGTTGCCAAAGTCGGTTACAGAACTTAACGATGGAAAGTTCAAAACCCATTTAAAACGTGTCCTTATCAAAAAAGCATATTACAAGATTAAAGACTACGTTGATGACAAGGAAGTTTGGCAATAATTCCTTCTGCACATGTGGCCTCCCTGGTACCTCATTAACGGCATAATTATGTAAATGTCTATTAACTGCTCCCAAATTACGATATGTATTTTATTTTACTTTTTTATTTAGGTACTACTTGACATGTAGTTTCATTATTTGACATTATATGCCTACAATTCAAATTTCATTTTAAAGTAGGGTTCTCATTCGGATTGGTTAAAGTTGTAGTGACAACCATTTGGGTTAAATTGGTTTTTATTATTTTATTCGACCTTTATATAGATTCCTTTATATTTTGTGAATGTGAGAACGTTGTAGGCACAACAGACTGTCGATTTGCAGACTATTTTCTATTTTTTTTAAGTATCTTGTTGACAGGCCTACGCTGTCCTCGCATACCTATTCAAACTGTACATTTTTTAAAGCATTGTAAAACCCATTTATTTTTAAAAGAGTAACCGTGGAGTTTCTTGCCGGCTCTTCTCCATAGGAAACGACCAATTGGAACCGTGCACCTAGATTCTGACGTTTCATAAGTGCCCATGTAGGTTTATGTGAAATAAAATATTTTGATTTTGATTTTGATTTTGATTTTGAATCAAGTATGAAAAGGTGACAATCCTGCTGTCCCTACGTTATGAGGATTATACACCTCAAGAAGAAATACTTATTTAGAAATGTTACGTTAGGAAAATTAATTGATAAGACGAAGAGAGATAACTAAAATTATTCGTATATTCAAATCACAACTGTCATTCTATGACAGTTGTATGAAATGGAAACACGGTGAATTGACGTAGGGTGTCAATTTGTTTAACAGTTAATTTCCCCAACCGTGTTATTTTTTTTTTTAATGGCATAGTCATAAACTTCTATAATAATATATATCATATGTACTGTGGCGGCATGTAAAACGCCACATGCGAACTACGCATAAAAGACCTGACGTCACACAAATCCTACATCGCGCAACTAGAGTTTACCACTCGATCAACATAACATATAAGACTATCCGTCATCAATCGTTGAGCAATTGCCCGCCAGCCACGCCACACGTCTGTTCGGAGGATCCTCCCTTTTCTATATAGGATAAGTGAATTTTACACCCTGTTCCTCATACGTCTAAAGTACAATTACTTAATAGGTACACCCACCTCCCCCCTATGGGTACACCTCTGCCTAACCCTTCGGGGAAACACGGCGTTGTATTATGTGTGAGTCTTCCACGATTACCTAAGCTAGGAAAATTCCTAAAATATCAAATATCTGTCTATTTCAATCAGCCTTAAAACTTCAACGAGGCAATATCAATAAAAAAACCAGGTGAAACTGATCTCCTTTATTGAAATAACTCAACAGAATGAGCTCAAATTAATATTCTTCAAGCAAATGTAACTCGATTCCCTTTTATATTTGAATTTTTCGAGACAAAATGAAAGCATTCAACGTTGTATGAATTTTAATACGTTGACGTCAATTTGCTTGAACTTTTAAGAAGTGTATTCTGAATCTCGTAGCAGCAATAAATTTTGTGTGGAGCTGTTTGATCAGGATGCAATAGATTTGAGAATGAATATTTTATTTCTTTGCTGTGATTTCGAGGCACGTCTCTTGAGTGTCGTTAGAGGGAAATAATAAGAGCGTTGCTTCGAAGGGAAAAGATGGCCAAACATTGGCATAGTGTTTATTCGATGTAAAAATCTCAGGGAAATTGGTGTGAAATGTTAATAATAAAACGTGTCGAAAAAGAACATCTTCTTTTTTTGAACTCGATTAAAAGTAAGACTGTAAACTCTTTTTTTGAACTCGTTTAAAAGTAAGTCTTAATTTCAGAATTGATGAAATTGGTAACATAAAAGAAAGCTACATCTGAGCTAGCTAAAGGTTACGACTATGCAACGTTCATACATAACAAGTAAGGACGTATAATTTACTTTCTTCTCATTCATTCATTTTGCATAATATGTATGTCGCAGTAACAAAATTATTTCACTCCGACAGTTGAACCGCTTTCTATAACTATATTACGTTACATCCCTAGGGATATAACTATAACCATCTTACTGCGACATGTACACAATTATTCCCATTAAAGTTGATATAAGAACGACAATCATTCAGCAATCCCAATTCCCAAGCTTGCATTTATCAGTTCACTGACTGTTCCAAACAGCCCTTGTTCACATTGATACTAATTTCCGTGCACATTATTTTTTGTGACAAAAAGTGTACCATTCCTGTTTGTTGCGACAAAAACGTCCCATTCCTGTCTGTAACAAAAGTGTCACAAAAAAGAAAATATATCACGACATTCGACACTGATAATGCACGCCAGTGTACGCCATTGAATAGGAAGTGTGACTCGCGCCCAAATGTTATGTCATTGTGTGAATTGACTTTGGCTTTCAGTGTAATCGGACTGTTCACATTGATAAATAACAAAAATAAATGTGAATCTTTGATTTATGTTCTGAATGTACTTAATATGTGTGTGTGTTTCATCTATAATAATTCATAAGTGAAATGCTATGAAACATAGAACTTTAGAAAGAGCGTGCCTAAACGATAACAGCCGTACGGGTCAATCAAGGTAAAGCTACGCTAGCCGCGGTCGGGTACGTGGATGGGTGACCATCACATTTGTTTTGTTCTTGCTGTAATGACAATAAAATATAAAATATTTTTCTTTTGTTTTTTTTCTTTCTTCGTGCCAATTTCGCAATATTTATATTGAGCAATAAGATTGAATTAACCCCTTGCACTCAAACGACTCATTATTTTCACACAATCATATTTACGACTTACTACAAAACTTTGACCTGCGCTCCTACACGGTGCAATAAAAATAAAAATTAAGAATTAAAGTCGCTCAAACTTTTGTTCAACCACTGCGCAATCTTCAATATGAACCCTAAACGGTCAAAAACATTGCGCAATTCATGATATTATGCAATACAATTGATCGTCTAGGGCCCCCCTAAGTAACTCAAAAAGCATTAAAATTACCCAAAACTAACAATCAGCTTCCATATAAGCGCTTCGAAAACCGCAAATAGTATAAAAGCGTTTTGCGAAATGCAGTTTAGTCGCTAGTGAAAGCCGCAAGTGAAGCCGAAGTCGATCTAATCAGCACTGAATGTTGTTTTAGGTGCACTCGCACGAGACCGGGATTAGTCGCCCGGGAACGTGTCTCTAAGTACCTTACCGATGGACGGAACCGAGATTCGTTTCATAGGATTAAAGATAGCGGAAGTAAAACAGATTTTTTATAAAGTGTTTAAGTTATAGGATTGAATACATTTAAATTGCTTAACTTGATTGAGAATTAACAAGCGTCTGTGAGTCTTTGGAATTACATCTAGAGAGAGTTTTAACAAGAATCTCAGACGAGAGACGAGTCACGAGAGCGATTGACGTGAGTGAACTGTACGAGAGAGAGCGAGAGAAGCGAGTGTACAATATTGTGGAATCGCGGAGAAAACGTCGCGTAGTCGCGGTTAGCTCGCTTCGCATCCGCGGAGAGCACGTTTACAAATCGACTCGCTAGAAACACGCTGGCAAACCGTCAGTGTGATAGCGTTCTTACTCAATAGTAAGTAAATGACAATGACCTGCAAGGCATTAGGTATCGAGCGACGATGGATGTCAAGGCTCTATGGGTAGATTGGTTATTTGCCTGTACCTACGTTACGTAAGTAGACTACTTTATAACATGGTAATGTATCAATTTCTGTAAGTTTTCTATAATTCTGACATTCATTTGTTTGCATGAAAGTACAACTGCGAACATAACTCTTAAGGTACTAAATAATTGCACACGTAGTGAATACTTCATTCTACATGTGGCCTGACACAGTATAAAGGGTTAATTTAGTCCAGTCAAGGCACGTATTCTAGGTAATAGTTACAAGATGAAGTCAACAGTCTGAAGAAGTGAACAGTCTGAACTTGAAGGGTTTGCTTCAACATCATCTTTCTTTATCGTGTGATTAGTGACTAACCAGGGGCCTGAGTCTACTAATTTATAAACGTTACAATGGTCTCTCAATGGTGAGTTTTTGACAGATTTGCCATACAAAAACTGTCAAAAACTCACCATTGAGAGACCATTGTAACGTTTATAAATTAGTAGACTTAGGCCCCTGGTGTCAGAGTTTTTATACCGCCCATGGGCCTCTGATTTAGCTTCACATGCCGTCGAGAAATATCTCTCAGGCATGCCGGTTTCCTCAATATTTTGTTTCAAATAATATACCAAGTGGTTGTGACAAAACAAAGGAATGCTTGACGGCAGTGCAATGTACGATGTTTCTACCAATGGTAGGTAGTATAAGTACTAATTAGGAAAGAAAAAAAGACTAGCGAAAAGCAACTGTTATTTCTATTAGTAATTATGCTAAGATTGCTATTGCGATTGCTATTCGTAATTTCATTTAAACATTAATTGAAGAAAGCACTTTAAAGTGAAGTCAACCAGGAGTTAAAAAAGTATCCTATGTTCTTATCCAGGTCATGGTCTATCCATGTGCCAAATTTCGTCCAAATCTGTTCAGCCGTTTTAGCGTGAAAGCGTAACAAACAAACAAACTCTCTTTCTCATTTATAATATTTGTAAAACGTTACGTGCATTTTTCTCATATCGCCAGCTAATATTCAGTGAGAAAAACTGGCAGCCAGCCATAAAAGCGTAATTTGATCAACTTTTTACCAACATTTATGCCATACAATCGTTCAAATACAACTTTGGCACTAACTACTCTGCCGAGTCGGTTAAGGTTACTAAGCGTGATATTATGTATGTTAACAAGCCCACAGCAGTTTCAAGGTCGACTCAAGGTCACATTAATCTTCTAGCCCGTTTTATGAAGTAGTTTCATAGTTTGTTATTCCGGTTGTGGATTGTATATTGACTTGTTTTGGGTGCCAAGTTTCCTCTACTGCTTAATACTGAGAACTGACTGAAATAGATCTGGCTGGTATTTTTGATCGAAGCTTCATAAGCACCTAGAAAGGCGGAACATGGCGGATACATGGCGGAAAGTTGTCCTATCAGCGCAGCGCAGAAAAAAAATAAAAAAGAATTGTGTTGTCTTTTTTGCCAGCCAGTCTTCGATTGAATGCAATCAACATACTTTTAAAATGTTCCAATAAACAGTTCCTACTTCGAATAGATTTAGAATTAATTTGAAATGTGGAAGTTTTCAAATCCAAATAGGGTAACGAACTCTGAAAAACTGTCACAATCGAAGACAAAATTCACGTTTCGATAACTCAAAAACAGTTGTATATAAAAAATAAGTCTTCGCTACAACGAATTAATAATGGTCTTTTGATTAGTTTGGCCATTCCTAATTTCAGGGTTATACAGCATAAACATGACAACATTTAACAATACACCCGTTAGAAAACGGACTTTAACGCTCAATGTTTAAAGTCGAAACTTATATGAGGACAAGTGGCAATAAAATCACTTTTGAGGAATGGTTGTAGTCACGCAGTGTTATAAATCAGATAAATACCTACGCGGCCATGATGATTAGCTGGTGTAGGTTTCAGAGATATTTCACCCCGGTAAGTATAAAATAATGGAAATAGAAATACTACCGGAATAAACGAGTGAAGGTCATTGAAACGAGTGTAAGGAGGTAATACAATGAGCGACAAAAATCGATTAACACTTCTGTTTTTTATGTCTGTGTGAGTTTTACTATAGGTAGGTCCTCTGTCCTCTCCGGAGATTACAGTCGTGATGATGTTATGTTGTTAGTTATTTAATTAACATTAAAACAGAAGTAAATTTAAAGAATAATTAACTCTTAGCTATTGTATTACATGCTGAAATACAAAGTATCTAAAAAAATGAGTTAATTTAGTTGGTATGTAAAAGTAGCAGTGTTAAGGCTCGTGCATACTGGCGCGACTTGTCGGGTGACGACACCGGTCATTGTTCAACCGTGAAGTTTTCTTAGAAATTGTATTGATAATTAAAGTCGCGTCGCGCTGGCGCCTCGCGCTGTCGTGTCGCGCCTGTTTGCTCAGCCTTTAATTGACTTTTATTGCCACTGCTCTTACCTACCACTTTTGGAGATCATTCTTGACTTGACTTGACGTTCTTACCACGTGTGTTGAAAATAGGGAATTTCTGATAGCAAATGTATATTTAATCTAATGAATAAAGCATTTTTTTAGAAGGATGAAGCACCATTTATCGTCGTTGGTAAGCTTAGCATGATGATAAAATTAATTAAAGACCACTTCCCGAAAACCGCTGAAAGTACCTACGGAAGAACTGTAGTTATTTCTAAACATCTATTTGAACTTTTGAAGAAACATGCGTCTCTCAATAACCTTTACATGCACGATCAAAGAGTCCCAAGATCACTTTGTAGACGAATTGTTTGATGTTTCGTCGGCTACCACAATCCACGAACAATTAGTAGTAATTGCTCCGGAATAATGAACGAAAAATAGATTCTTACAATGGTTTCAATGCAAATATTCCTGAAATATATTTTAGAAAATTCAGCAAGCGCGGATCCACCATTGTGGGCATGGTGGGCATGCCCACAACCCTAATTGAGGTCGATGGGCTGATGTACACAGGACACACACATTGTGTGCGAGCATACAACCTTATCAAAGGAGACTGGGCAAAAGTGTTCTTCAGACCTTTAGCATTGGGTTTTGATGTTGAATGTATCGATCGTTAGCGACTCCTAATCCGACGTGACCACAACCCTATTTAAGAGCTGGATCCGCTCCTGAAATTCAGAGGACTCGTCCTTTCACCCAATAGGTAAGTTTACCCACACAAACCCTACTCTAAATTAACCAACCACAATGTAAACTAGATCCTAAGCCCAAGGACCAGATTCTAAAATATAAAACCAACACTTAGTCGAATCCTAGTAGTAAAAATAGCGTATTGTTTTACCATATAAGCTCGCTTACTTTATATCGACCGTTTTAAGGAATTGGAAATATTCTGGGTGTAATTTGTAAAGAAATACGTCGAAAAAGCTGGAAAGGCCTTTTGTCAGAAATCTTCCTGCTCAAAATGAAGGTTATTTTTACGTAAGTAAGAAGGATGCGGCAATGCTGCCAGCCTTTTGGGCACTTTCTCCATCCACAGCGATGCGGATGAATTTTTTGATGCCCAATGAGCTCTTCCCCCGTTTTTTTTAAGTTTCGATAAGTACTTGCACACACAGTAAGAAGGATTGAGTGATTCACAATGGATTCGGAAATTATAGCTGAATAAAAGACAGGAAAAACCAAATCAGCAGCACAAAACGATAAAATGTGAATGAATCTTTGATTGCCGTCATGGTGACGTGGTCCACCGAATTAGCCCCCTCCACTGATGCGGCAAGATAACATCCTTTATGTTTGCTCAACAGACACTGAGCCAAACCTCGATAGCAATCACTCCCACAAGAGGCCACTCGATACCAACTCGATCAAGTCTCATCGATACGAAAATCGAGTCAAGTAGCTTTTGAAATAATCCTACAGGTTTAAAGGTCCCACAACCTTAATTGCCGGCAATTAGCCAAAAATTGAAAGGAGTAAGTTAAGCCGGATTAGAAGTTGTAAGATAAATTTTGCCCTTTGCCCTGAACCTTTTGCTGGCAGCCTGCCGACGCCTTAATTACGATTTTAATAAATTATTAAGTTGGAGGAATTCGCGGATTTAGAATGTATCTGCTTGTGGGCTACAATTGAGAGAGACGTTTCATCAATTTTGTAAATTACGTTTCGGAGCTTAACTTTCGGGTGGTGATGGGCGGTAACTTTATTGGTTTAGACTTGGTTGCTGATGAGATCAAAACGCTCGTCTAGCGTTTTGATCAGAGTAGTACGAGTAGACAGAGTATAAAATTGGGTTTCATTAAACCTTCTCACCTAACCTTCATTCATTTCAGCAATTCATCAACAAAATGTTACTTTAAAAAAGCATTCCAACCACCGGAAGACGAGTTTTTCAAGGTTTTTGGAAACTTAATAAGTCTCCCATAATTGTCAACACAAAGTGACTCTCTAATAGCAATGATGATATTGGAAAAATCAAAAGTATATTAGATTGACATAAGTTAAGGCTTACCTACATCAATCCTGCACACTTAGCATGATTACAATAGAAACGGGTTTTGTCGACGGAAGAATAGACAAAATGATAGATAAACAATCAAGTAGTAGTAGTTGTCAGTAGAAAACCCGTTTCTGTGTAAATATTATGGAAAGAAATACGAAAAGCGATTGCCACTTGTCTAGGCCTGGAGATCTGAAATACTTGTAATTTACCTCTAAGCATGTATCCAGGAAAACCTATGAATATTAATGATCAGTCCTTGACCAACCCATCGACAAAGTCAGTGGTTCTAAAATAGAGCCAAGTTCCCGTCAAATAGTTTGGAAGCGTCTCCGAGACCCTTGCAACCATCTCCATTTCCCGTTCCCATATTTGTGCAAATCTAAGTAAGTACCTTAGTTGTCCAACTGGGGGCGTTTAGGAAATAACTTCTGTCACTTCAGGCTGAGGAGAGCTGTTCAAAGATTGTTAAGGTGATTCGGAGATGGGGAAATTGTGATGATGGAAAATTAAAATGTTTTGGGTTGAAATTAGCTCTTCTGTTGTGAATACCACTCTTTTAAAATGGTGTAAATAATGGTAGCTTTAGCGTATTCCAATAAGTACTTTTGCTAAGATTGTTTTCATGAATTAATTAAACTCAATCGCAGTAGTATTTTGACCTAGCTATCTACAAATCTTAATCGGCTAATCTAATCATTGTGGCTGAATATGTGAAGAACGCGGGTGTGCTTTATCCTGAATGCTTTTTGTATATAATAATGTAATTGAAAAGTTGTTGATCGATGGGTATTTCATATCTTGATAGAAATAAACAGCAACGAACAGTTCTTCCTAACCTTTCGTTTCTAAAAGCGTTGCAATAAAAAAGGTATACAATAACCGACCAACTTGCACCCAGCAAATGTCTGGCGGCTCTTATCTACCCGTTATTTATGTGTCTCTCGGCTGCACTTACTTTATCTAGATATCCAGCAGAAAGCCGGGATAGTTTTGTACTATAGTCTATGTGGAGAATACTTGGGTATTGTAGTTGAGGTGTATTTTACAAAGGGATGGATGGTAAGAAAAGAGTTGGAACAAAAAGTTTACTCAGTTGGAACAAAATTCAGTAGATAGATAGAGAGTCCAAACATAGTGACATTCTATCATCGATAACGATAATGGAAAGTCAAAAATGTATGACATTAACCATAGACATAGGTATAAAATGGACTTGGCATTCCGTATACAGCTGGGCAGTGAATACAGACCGAAAAGTACGAGGGAGACAAAGCGAATTCGCGGGCAGTAGTTGTATTTTTAATAGTACTAGAGGTATTGGCCGAATAGTCGCATAATTCTAGAGAGTGGTCACTTTTGTGAGGCTAACAGCCCAGTCCTATTCTCTACGTCTATGGATTGACACATCGGATTGACTAAAGCTACCGAAAACCATAAGGTATATTGTACATGGCACGGCGCGTTAGCTGCACCGCAGAATTATTGTGTGAGCTTGTAAATGACACGGCAAACCACTGGCTCAGCAAACTTTCATATAGTGATCTATACAACACTAAGAACCGTGCCTATCCACGGCAAAACAATCGTAGTTTTTCACGACAAAAACGTGGGTGAACAACGGTTCTAAATGAATGCTTTGAAAGCGATTGCGACTTGTCTAACGTTAGAGCCCCCGCAGACTACAGACTTTCTATGAAGTTTGAAGATATATGGAAGTGCGCACTTTATAACATATCGATTCGGAATTCAAACTGAACTGTCGGTAAACTATCGGCTCGATTAAAAGTCTGTAGTCTGCGGGGGCTCTTAAGCCGTTGTTCCCGGCTGTCTTACTTATGTCTCTTTGACAGTCATTACGGGTCATCAGAAGAACAAAAATCTGACAAAGTCTTGGCAAGGGGTATCGTGTTACCCATTAACTGGTTGGTGGAGGTTAGATAGGCAGTCGGTCCATGTAAAATACTGGTATTCAGCTGCATCCGGTTAGTCTGGAAGCCGACCGCAAAGTATTTGTGAAAAGGCTAGGCAGATTGATTGATTATTGCTGGACTTGATTGATTGATTGTAGAAGGACTAATAGCCAAAAGCTTCAGCGCTTAAAGAGGCTCTTGTTTGGCAGTTGGTTGTAGGTCTTGATACACATAAAGCGATACTTCTGAACAGAGCATAAATTGTTAGAAAGTTTCTGTCTCAGACTGACAGTTGGAAGCTTGCACAGTTTTCCCGATACCGTTGACCTACTATTTTATACTCTTTCTGAAGCTTTGGTTACAGGTGGCTCGGATCCTATTCCTGATGGTAGTGGATTAAATCTTTATACTCCTGAAGACAATTAAACACATCTTATAATGTATAATAATATTGAATTGCTTGAATTACATGAATTGCTACTTCGCCCTCTTCCTCTCTCCTAATTTCGCTGTGCCCGACACGGTCTATATTGATCATTTACTTTGTTGATACCATCTTTGTAATATTTAAGAATGCAATAAAGAATTGAGTATTGACATCTTTGAAATAAATAAGGCATTTTTATCTTTTTTACTATAAAAAGTAGTTTTGCAACTAACATTAATCTCTATAGTTTACACACACACACGATGTAACTAATCACAAAAAACCGCAAACCAAATCTAGCTGCTTAACTTCCTTAAGTTCTTAACTATAAGGTTCAAAATAGAACACAGAAACCGTCTCTACGGGATGTCGCCTCCGATTACCATTACCCCATTTCACCTCATTTGACTTTCAACTCAGAGAAAATAAGCATCTAATGCACTTTGTTTCAATGCTACCCTAGACTAGGAGACGGTATTTAAAAAAACTTTTTATACGTATTACGTATTTGTTCGTTTAAAAAGTTTTTTTTGTTAGGAACCCTTTTTGCTTTTAAACCGCCTTTTAAAACGTTCTCGATTCGTCTGGTATTCTTTTTTTGCATGTTCCCGATTTACGTGAATTTCTATACCGATTGGACGATTATTCTTTCCGTTTAGAAATTCACTGAGTTTGGTTTAAACTACTGTAATAATTTTTTTATATTGACACACTGCAGCAGTGGTTCTCGATAGTATAAATAGTCGAGGATCAAACATATTTGAGAGAATAAAAAATTCTTAGCAGTATGTGGTTGATCGGAAAATTTAAAAATTTTAAGTAAATTAAAAAAAAATGAGAGAACTTGGTGAAAGTCCCGGAAGAGGGCTCCCTACCCCTCTTCCTTCCCAACACCCTCTTAAAAACCAAGTTTCTACGTATAAGAAAAATCACACCCAACCTAACGAAACGTCTGATATTCCCTTGCCTAGATCACCACACAAGATCTGAACCGAATATCTTCAGAAATCCATACAAGTCGTAAATAAGTATAACACCTATTCCATTTTCGCGTCGGTGGGGATATTTACGAAGAGAGGAATAATTTATTATTACTCCAAGATGTTGATGGCAGATTCATGGTGATTCACATTATTCTGCGCGTCTGAGTGAGTACCAGGGATACAGAAGTGAATGGGTATAAGATTAGAGGATTGTCGCCTTTACGAGTCGCGGATTTAGCAAACGTAGGATGTTTCTTACTGAAAATTGTTTAGAATGTGTGAAAGTGTTTGACAGTTTGATGTAGGGATGTTGAGTTGCGGAGATTTTTTTTCCGTCATTTTGTTTCTGTTTGCAGGTTTTTACTTACTTAGGAACTTCTTTAGATATTGCGTTAATAAATTCGTACTTGGAGTAACGTTACAAGCCCAAGAATTCTCATTTACCACAAATAATTTGTCGTATTATTCATAAACAAAACGCAATATCTTCATGAAATATCAAATGCCACATTAAGTCCCAAATCTTCTAATAAAGCTTAAAATAATGGCTGTGTACCGTAATCCTACACAGTAATGTACTCAGAATAACGTTAAACACATCTACGTGAAGCATTATCACGGCGGCTAACGTTTACGGACGCGTTAACGTTAGGCGCCTCCGGACTAGTGAGTAACGTGATGATAATGGAATTAATTGCTTTACTTCTTACCTTTACAATGGGGTAGTTGTAGCAAAGTTTACGAGAACTTAAGACTAGCATTTTGCAAGTGGCAATACCTATGTTTATAAATATTAAACGAATACACACAATTATATTCATTCTCATGTGCGTCCTAAGATGTTGCCCGACTGATTATTTGAAGTCCTCCAATGTCCAATGTTTCATAAAATCAGGAAAATCCTGTAAGGGTGAATTCGACCAAACTTTTATGCCGAGTATAAGTCTAAACCAGCGAATATTTTTTGATCTTTTGACAGATCTTCCCTACAAGAATTGTCAGACGTCAATTTAATTTCACGGATAAAAGATATCTGACTTTGGTTTAACCACAGAGTTTAATGCAACATCTCGTGCTAAAGTCAATAATATCCCTATGTAAGTTAAAAACTATTTTAATTTTTGTGGTAGGTATGCAATAAAGAGCTGTCCTTATTATTTTCATAGCTTTAAACGTCCACTACGTTATGCCACATTGCTATGCGCTCACACGTTGTAACCTACCCCATGAGATTCCACGAAACCGCGCACATTTCCTAAACAACGCTACGCTATTGTCGCGTAACCGCAGCTTAACAACGAAGTTTAGTGGTATTAAATGCTCGCTAAACCATGATCAGTGTTATAAAGCCACAGAGCCACAAAGCTAGCCCGCTACAATTGCCGGCGTGATCATATTATTGTTTGCACTTCGCATTCTCTTGTTGTGCTGGTAAACTGAATTAATTGCATATCCTTTGCGAGTCCTTCATTGAATCAAAACTTCGTTCAATCCCAGAGTAAAAACAAACAATAAAAACAAGGCTATTGCTTGTTTTTAACCGACTTCCAAAAAGGAGGAGGTTATAATGTTCGTAGCGAATGTATGTTTTTTTTTTTTTGTGTATGTCCGTCGGTATTTTCGTCGTTCGTGGACGGATTTTTAAAATTCTTTTTTTGTTTGAAAGAGTATGTTCTCAAGGTGTCCCATATGAATTTTATTAACTTTGCTTGAGTACTTTTTGAGTAAGCTTCATTAATACGTATTTTTCCCACTTAGCCTATATGGACGATGTCTTAACACATTCCTGTCACTGTTATTTACATAGCAGGTCGTGATATTCGAACTTGTAGGGGGTAGGTACCACAACTAAAAAGTGAAAAATAAAAACTTTTTATAAAAAAAAACAAACGACTTTACTAAAACGAAAATAACTTTAATTTCGGAAGTCGGTGTCTTTGCTTTTGAATTTTCGCCTTTTGCCACCGACTTCCGAAATTAAAGTTATTTTTCAATTTGAAGGGTTTTTTTGGAAGTCGTTTGTTTTTTTTTATAAAAAGTTTTTATTACACTCTTCTTTCTTTCATTTTGTTTTTTGCAATGTCACATACACTTATATGCAATTGATTTCCTGCATCTTATAACATTACGTCCTTATATTCCATAATAGTTTAAGTCTCTTTAAGTTTATGTTTGTACATTTTTATCTATTCTGCTGAGCTTATTTTAGTTCTAATTGTAGGATATGTATTTATTGCAGGATATACACAAATTTGACCGTCAACGAGAAGTATTAAATATATTCGATCCTCAATAATTATCTTATTATGTAATTACAACGTGTTTTTTTTAAATCCCATAACTCTAGGGTATTAAATGTGACCATGTTTTATGTATTATATTAACGTTCATAATTGGGTTAACTGGGAAAGTAATAAAGTAATATGTCAAATGTATAAACGAATGGAAGTAAAGATATAATTAAAATACAGTTCTTATAATGTAGTACTAGGTCAAGCACTATGCTAGATTTGTACAAAAGCCAGCACAAGTGACTCACCAATTCCTAGACAACAACAAATTAGATATCATTGAAGAGAAACAGTCGAATCAACCGAGACATAAACAAATACAGTGAGTAAATAGAATTTGAAAAATCAAAACTGATAGAAACAAGGTACATTTAAACGTTTGAAAGACACGGCGAGTCTAAATATGTCAAAATAAAACACAAAACATACACGGTGAAGTAAATTAATGACTGGAGTCGATTGTAATTAGCGCAAACAGAACATTAATCTGTTTCTAATTATAGGTGAGATATAATTAGAAATGGTTTGCAATTGCATCGGGATATATCGTGTATTATCGCCCAAGGGAAAATAGCGTGACTGGTTAATAATGAATTAACGATTGTCATTCAATCAAACTACCTAGCCTTTTCCCACAATGAAGGGTCAGCTTTCAGTCTAACTGGATGCAGCTGAATACCAGTATTTACCTGGAGCGACTGCATATCTGATCTGCACAACTCAGTTACTGGGTAAAACGATACCTCTTGGTAAGACTATGGCTGTAAGGCTTTTGGACTACTGACTAGGCGTAACGACTGTCAAAGATCTACAAATATCATCCTTTCCGAGGCACGGAGGCATCTCGATATGCAATGGACACCCGACCGCGACAAGCGTAGCTTAACCTTCGATCGACCAGTGTGGCTGTTATCATTAATCCACGATAATTAGACATGGGTTGGAAATGCATCGAGATATAGCGTGAATATAATCATCGTGATTGGTAATTATTGCCACTATGATACTTGAAAAGTTGATGAGATATCAATGAATGGTCAGAAGAGTTTGAATTAAAACAAGTATACGTATAAGAAGCTATAAGCAGCAATTCTTTGTTATATTGTTCGAACATTGTAATAAATATCGTATAAGTATAGCATCAACACAGACTGACTACTTTATCGGAAAAACAAACATGATATTTATATTATATTATATTTATACACGAGCAGGCATAAAAGCAAAAACTACATTATGACACAAATTATTACATATTAAAATATAATTTTTGAATAACCACACAATTAATTATAATGTAATTTCATCATCCAAGCATTTATAATTCAAAACATTCCACCGAAATTCAGCAACCAGGATATAACCCACTATTTATGATAAACAATGCAAATACCTAGTACTCGATACAATACATAGTCAGACCACAAATTGCATTGTTACCACCTAACACCCTCACACATTCCACAGTGGGTAATTTGGAATTAGATCTGAGTTCACAAATGCATGATCCGAAAATCGTTGTTTTAATTGATGGATAAATATTTTTTTAAATAACTAAAAAGGAGCCAGTTGTTCACTTAGTAGTTTGTCCAGCGAGTCGTGGCACAAGAAAATGGTGGCAAATTTAAAAAATCTTCAGCTTGCAAAATTTCAGATTATGTCTGAAATTTTATCATAAACCTACATTCCTACTCATATCAACAAACTAATTAACATAAAATACAAAAGTAGGATGTTTTTTTTTTTAGACTATGTTTTCATTTTTCCAGCTGAACATTTTTTGAAATTACCGCCATTTCCTTGTGGCACGACTTGCTGGACAAACTACCTACATATTTTTCTAATTCGAGATGAGATCTTGTCAAACTTCAGTTTAGCATTTCATAATATTCCTTCAATGTAACCCGCGAAATTCAAATTGCAAAAACGTTAGTTCGCCAAATCATCAACTTCCAATTCAGAATTCAGACACTGGTGTATGTCCTCTATCTTGGCAGACAGTAAAAAGCAGAAAGTGCAGGCCGACTTGCACTTCACCGGTTTAAATAAATGCCGATTGCCTTTTCCCTATGATATTCCGAGAACATGTTTGTCTGGATAAAATATTGTTCCAATTTCATGAAGCTATCGAAAACGATAATTCAATATTGAATGTCGAAATTCTGGGAAAAGGACAAAGGAATATAAATTATTAAACTTAATCAAACGGAATGAGCAGCCATGCTGAAAACATCACACAACGTTAATGATATCAAAGATCATTTATTTTACTTCTTTTTTGACAGTCATACAATACGGGGTTCATGCATTTATTTAAGATAAATATCGTTTGAGTTCAATGAACGGGAGCATATTGATGAAACGGGAGTATATTGTATTAATACAGAGCCATCTAGTATGGTCTCAAGATTCAAGTATCATTTTTTTTGTTTTTTAAGTGAAACTTTTGATACTTGAAACCATAAAAATATAAATAACTTGAAACTGACTTGTTCGGGCATAACGCTTTTTCGTTACGTGACGATTTCTACCAGTTTACTCCAATCGCAAGCCGTGTTGGAAAAACTTCGTTGCAATAAAAGTATCCGGGCCTAAATATGACACATCGATCTTCAGAAACGGATTGTCACACAGGCATTAAGTGACAGAGTTGACAATCTACAAAGCCGATCCTCGATGTGCCATATTTCTGGCCAGCTACATGAACATACGTAAAGTCAGGGAAATTAATAGCTAAGCAAAATTATAACCGAAAAAAAAACCGTATAATATTATGACACTTTTATGAAATGGCACACGGAAAATTGACGTAGGGTGTAAATTAAGTTAACCCTTAATTTTCCTGTCTGCGCCTAGATATTGTACTGGATTTACAACCAAGATATCTGAAACCCATTACGCCACTAACCCATAGGTACAGCCATCCTCTAGATTGCATCATATCTTGTCCGATGGCTTGTAAATGCTAAACAGTAGGTCGACACGCCGAAGCGCGATCATTCTGATTAGTTTCACCTATCTACCTATAACTAGTTTACCTGCACTGTTAGGGTGGCCAGTCTAACCGCTGAGGAGGAAGCGACTAGCAACATCAAGAAACAAAAGATTGTGGCTCCCGTGTAGGGAAAAGAGATACATATATTAATATTTGATCGCTGATTGTTCACACCGCCGGCGATTACTCGTTTGTCGCAGTGACAAGATCTATCAAAAGAGTAGGGACTCGTTCAGCGACGCTCGCGTGGCGGGCAGAACGCTGACTGACAGATACGCGCTTGGTACATCCGCATACCAGCGAGCAATCGCTCGTCGTCGTCGAGCACTCGCTGCTCGCCAACTCAAAATCAAAATAAGTGGCTCAAACAAATATCGATGAGACTCTACTTTTAACAACAGAAACTTCAATTGTTTTGAGTGATTTATGGCAGATGAAAAAAAAATGGAGGCTCAAACGCATAGGGAATGAGTTTGGAAGGGGGATGAGATGGGACTAAGCCAAACCATGGGCACTTATGAAGCGACAGAAGCACGGTTCCAATTGGTCGTTTCTTATGGAGAAGAGCCGGCAAGAAACTCCACGGTTAATCTTTTAAAAATAAATAGGTTTTACAATGATTAAAAAAAAATTAGTTTGAATAGGTATGAGAGAACAGCGTAGGCCTGTCAACAAGATAGGAATAGTCTGCAAATAGACAGTCTGTTGATCCTACACTCTACTACTACTCGTTTTTAGGTGCTAGCTCTCTTCTTGTTCATTGCCGGCGGTGGGACAGATGCCATATGTAATCTGTAGTCCTAGTACACAGATGTTGCTTCCTGTTGTAATAATATACAGGCTAGCCGGATCATTAGGTTTATTGTTTAATGAAGTGGAGTTTAAATGATGGTACAAACTACAACGAATTCCCCGAAGGATTAGGCAGAGGTGTACCCAGTACATCCACATTTCGCCAGTTATATTAAAGTCCCATCTAATAGGGGGCGAGCCTATACACACATAAATTCCAGCGTATTCGATTAACGCCTAAACTGTGAAATTAATTACAAATCTACTACACAAAATGCTTGGAATTGAGGAAGAGCACTGGTAAAGTCGTCGCTGACTTGTCAATACGGAGCAGTAAACGAGTTGTCGTGAACACGCCGCAGCTGTTCCGTACTAGTTTCTACTAAGGAGTAGTGACGCAGCTGCTCGTCCTATTTGATTACATTCTATTAACGATTCAGATAGTATCCAGAACTGTGCTTGTAAATAGTCCGTTCATCCGTCTGTGGGATTTTTGGCTTTGGTAAAAGAGCTGATGGTCCACCAGAAAGCGGTTACCATATGTGGTAGATGCAGTATTTGTTGCTAAAGATAGATCTTTGGCTTCAGAAATTGTAGACTTGTCAATACCTACGGAACAGTGAACAAGTTGCCGAAAACAAGCCACAGCTGTTCTGGAGTAGTTTCTACTAGGAAGTGGTGACGTAGATGCTCGCCAATTAATTTGACAGGATTAAACTAAAATGTATCTTCTGTCCTTTTCTTAATGAAATGGAAAGAAAAAGATGCACTGAACTTAAATTTAGTTTAGTTTGTGAACAAGGCAATCGGTACCATTGTATAACTGTCATTTTGTCTATTCTTCCGTCGACAAAAGCCGTTTCTATTGTGGTCATGCTAAGCGTGCAGATAACATACAATTTACGGCGATTATAAATAGAATATTATCTTGTGAATAACAAGCCTTTTTCTCAAAAACATCATAGAAATCTACCAAAACCATAAAGAAATACTTCTCTACCTTTATCCAATTTTTCCACATTTGGTAGGTACATAAAAATAATCCCAAGCAGACTGCGACACCCACATCACACAGCTCTTGATCAGGCAATAATAGATATAATAATAGCCGCATAGTCAACGCCCATCGATTTGTCGGCAATCAACATCTAATGTTATAGCACTCAAAGCCGAGTAATATCTTCATAGTTTCCTTATGGCTATTCCGGCTCTTCGGCTTTTTGTCACGAGAACCTTTATTAAGATATCATAAGATTAGGATGTGGCAGAATGGTACCTACTTTTTTTTCGGATTTATATTATGTTCTTTCTATGGCATCTTTTTTTTTATTACAGTCGGTCAAGTATCGGTAGAGATGGGATGGAATTTCCGACCGTGATTATTGGTACTGAATGCATGCATAATAAATTTTAAAATGAATGTAAGGTTTATTATTTTACTTTTTATAATTTTATTTATAATCACTGTAATATTTTCAACAAAATGTATATTGTTAGGAATAAATAACTTTATGATTAAAAGTTTTCAGGCTAAACCTATTAAAATAGAAGAAGAACCTAAGAGACAGAACAGAAAATTTAAGTAGGTGGTGGTGCTGCTAATTTCTAAAGAAATCTCTTGCAGCAGACCTGCGTTAGGAAAACAGAAGGAATAAGTTTCCCCGTTACTAATACTGGAATTTCACCATCTGCTAAGCCTTTTCCCAACTATGATGGGGTCGGCTTCCAGTCTAGCCAGATGCACCTGAATACCAGTATTTTTCATGGAGCGACTGCCTATCTGACCACCACAACCCAGTAGCTGGGTAATACGATACCGCTTGGTAAGACTGGTTGTCAGACTTTCGGGCTTCTGACGACTCGTAACGACTGTCTTAACGTGCTTTCCGAAGTACGGAGGAGTCTCGGTATGTAAAGATGGTCACCCATCCACGGACCAACCCCGGCAAGCGTAGCTTGACCATGGATCGACCCGTGTGGCTGTTATTACTTAGCCACGAGCTCTTAACTGCCCTCGACAACCCAATGTATGGGGTAACACGAAAGCCCTTGGGAAAAAAAAACAAAAGCCGATTGAAACCTTCTTCAAACAAAATCATCTTGTTTATGACAAATACTCTGTAATTACATTGTGACTAATAACGTCCGTAATTAGGTGACTGAAAAGGAAAATATTGCAGAAGCAATCATATTCCATAGCCATATTATATCCGGCACATTATTTTATCCTTTGTAACAACATTATGGTATGTCGGACGTGAGTTGAATACAAACGTGACTCAGCGGAATATTCTCATGATGATAGCATTTATTTTATTCAGCGTCACGACATAGCACTTTTATGAATGAACTTTTATTTTTAACTGCCTATTTTCATAAATTAATTATTTATACTTAATCAGCCTATATTTTTTCACCGCTTAGTCACAAACCTACTCTCGGTGAGAGGGAGTGGGCCGTAATCCACCACGCCGGCCCAGTGCGGGTTGGTAGATGACACATGTCTTAGAATTTTTGGTTCTAGGACATGCCGGTTTCCTCCCGCTGGTTTCCTTCACCGTTTTGAGAGCAGTGGTGATAATAATTTACACAAAGTCAAGCGCCTGTCTGGGTTCGAACCTACGACCTAAATCTCTTATTGATACATTATTTATAGACAAATACGTATATAATACGTAATCATTGCGAACCAAAACAACATACCAATAACTAATTAATAACTGCAGTATCAACACCAAACATAAATTAATTTTCCTACCGACTTTGAACACAGCCTGTATTTCAGCATTAAAATAACTTCGAAGTTTAATTAAAATGGCAGTAGGTAAATCACTCCAAAAGCTTTGGCCATTTTGGCGGAATAATTCAATTATTAAACCGTTATCGATATTTAAATCCGGTGGTTACCTGTTTTGGGCAGAGGTGACAAATCGGAAAGTAACGTATTTCAAATCAAAGGGTTAACCAACATTTCGATACTCTTTTTAAAAAAAGTCCAGGAAAATGTTCTGGCCTCATAGACAGGGTGATTTTTTCACCCGAGGCCGTACAAAGCTTGTAAAGGGCAAATTGTGAAGTTTCAGATACGCCACGTCGAACCCCGGCGGGGCACGAAAACTGTGGGCTCGAAACAAAAGAACGATTACCGATACAAAGCTGGGGATAGTACGCAGTCATCACGCCCCCGCGCGGAAAAACAACCTGTTTTTAACGACTTACTTAATTACTGGAGTTTTAATAAAGTTCTGCGGATCCATAAAAATTGGGGGAACGGTTTCGACGTTAAAAAATAAGACGTTTAATTTTGGGATTTTGGGGTTTAGAGCTAATTCCTTACGAGGGTCGTTAATTTAGGCAGATCCTTGACTACCAATAGACTGTTTCCGACTTGTTAATGAAGTAAGTAGCAAATACGGATTGTCTGTAGATTTTTTCAATTCATATTTTAGAGGACAAATGGATAGCAATGATGTTATTCTTTAAGACAGGCCGGAGACGAGAACGATTGTAAGCCTTATGGTATAAATTGTTTTAATACAAATCGAGACAATTTATTCTATGGTCTACAATGGATACCAAAATTTAGATCTGTAGGTATTCTAACCTTCTGATTCATATCGGTATCCAATAAAGTAGTTGAATATAAAGTTCTTAATACATATAGTTCATATACATCATAGAAGAAAATATCTGAGAAATACCGTCCAATCACAATGTTTGACAATCAACGTTTTTTATTTTCATTATTATAATAATCAAATAACTTACATATTAGAAGAAGAAGAAAACATAGTAATTAAATAAAAATACAATTACCCGAATACATAATAATATATACACAAATAGCGGCTCGTGCAGACTGGCGCGATATCGAGGGCGGAACAAGGGTCGTGCTACCTGTCGCGATATCGCGCCGGTCTACACGAGCCGTAATAAGCGTTCTTCCTCATCCCTCCTACTATGCTATGCTCGACAGGGTCCATAATTATTTCATTAATTTTAAGCCTACCGACTGTTTTACCAACATTATGGAATACAATAAAGAATTAAGAATTAAACGACTATGGTAATCAATACCCCTATGTTACTATGGTGACAAATATTCCCGAAGATTCAGTCACAGATACCACCAAACCAATCTACCTACATGCCTCCTACTTGACTCGCTGTCAGGTAATATCTAACTCCATTCAAACAGAACACAATGGAACTGGGTCGTACTTCATCTGAGTCTAAGTTCTATCTAATGTCAAATCGCTATTATGTCGGATCAAAGGATGCTAACTAATTCAACACGACCGCCGAAGATCGTCTTTAGAACGCTTGAAATGTTGAAATGTGCAATTTAATTGGTTGTAATGTGATTGACGTTAATGGGTTCGGGTGAATGACTGGTATTGATTGGTTGTAAGTGATAACTGTTATAAGTGTGTGTAAGATAATAATCGTTCGAAATGTGAGTTACCGACACGGGAAGTAGAAAAAATAAGATGATGATAAAAATTAGCAATTTTTTTGAAAATAGCAAGACTTACATCCTCCATGCATAAGATGGAAGGAAAAGGTAAGGAAATATGATACATCGAGTTTTAGAAAACGGTGGCCAAGTGCGAGTCAGAGTCGTACACGAAGGGTTCCGTACAATATATAATACAATATTTAATACAACTTTTTTTTTAAATACTTTATTACTTAATAAAAAAACACGTTTCTTGTATGGGGACGCCCTTAAGTTTTTTTATTTTTATTACTTGTTGTCATAGTGGCCATAGAAGCCGGTTCAAAAGATAACTCCTGTGACAGACGAACAGGCGAAAAGACAGCGGAGCCTTAGTAACTGGACCCTATGTCCCGATGGCATCCTTTGGTTACGGAACACTAAAAATGTTCGACTTTGTAGAGCGTTGTCTCTTTCACTCATACCGGTCTGACAGTCTCTTTCTAAACCTTTAATGTGTCGCTCGGTTTTACAATTATTGACTCAGTTAAAAAACAACTTTTTAAATGTAGCAACTGTGGGAATGTAAAGAAAATTATGCAAATAACTTGAAAATTATGCCTTTTATAGCAAATATTTTAAACAGTCTCCTGGAAATAATGAACCAGCAAAGTAAACCCGTCCAAATAATATTAATTTGTGTTATATTTTCCTCTAGAGGTAAATATAGTGAATTGGTTTTCTTAACACGTTCTTGTACGTAGATAAAATGGAAATTGTTTTTAGTTTATTGCTGATGTTTTCATGAAAAAATATTTTAGTATTATACCTACATACAAAAAAATGTTTTTCATTCATTTCTCATTTCACAATTCATGCAAAACCCTGTCAAAGTAAAAACAAAACACACAACAAAAATATTCTTACGGAATCTACGCCATTTCCAAATTATTTATGAAAAAGATGTCTAAAAATAGGCACACTATTTACCAAAGATTCAGGTTAAAATCCGTGCCGGCTCTGAGAAATAGTTCGCAATGACGCTCACAGACGAAATGCGAAGAATTCTTACAAATATGACGTCACCGATGTGAGAAATGTGGCGCTTTTATACTACGGCTGAAGAGAAATCTGGCTGTAAGTATGGCGATTTTTAGGAAAAGCTGGTGCCTACTGTAGCTAGCTGCTAGCTGTGCTGATAGCTGGAATTTACCTTCAATGTACAGATGATAGAACAAAGTTCGACTCGGATAGTATTTATAATCTTTTATTACTTTTGACTATTAAAAACGAGGCTTTTGGCTAATTTTTAAACGAGTCTTTTAAGTATTTTTTTTGTAAGGTGCGTTTAGTTTGTGCAGAATAAACTATTTTTCTTTCTTTTCTTTCGTTTCTTTCTTTTCTTTCTTTTCTTTCTTTTCTTTCTTTTCTTTCTTTTCTTTCTTTTCTTTCTTTTCTTTCTTTTCTTTCTTTTCTTTCTTTTCTTTCTTTTCTTTCTTTTCTTTTCTTTCTTTTCTTTCTTTTCTTTCTTTTCTTTCTTTTCTTTCTTTTCTTTTCTTTCTTTTCTTTCTTTTCTTTCTTTTCTTTCTTTTCTTTCTTTTCTTTTCTTTCTTTTCTTTCTTTTCTTTCATATAGTGTTAGTAGTAGTAGTAGTAGTAGTTATAATATTAGTGTTAGTTAATTGTATTATTCCTTCACATCAACTACGAATGTGACAAAAACCTTCGTCACCTACTACGAGTGAACTAAATTATTTAAATTCTTCTCTTCGTGGAAAAATACCTTGACAATGCTCATCGGATAGTTCCTAACATTATCTTTTGGTTGGATCCTTTTTATTCAGCATAAGAAAACATTTTCAGTGATTTCACTCGAAAGAAGGCTTTACCAAGTAGTCCCTTCCATGTCAGCAGTGGCGTGAAAGGGTTGATACACCCGGAATTGATACTTCTGACTTGTAGAGGAAATCATAAGCTACATGATGTAAAAACTATTGTGTTGAAAATAATATTTTCTCGGGATTTTTTGCTATTGTAGGAGTTGTTTTCGGTTTGGTGATTTTCTTTTTGGGTCAAAAGAATAATACCTTACATTTAGGGCGGATTTCACGAATGAAACTGAACGCGATCAAGAGCTGTCAGTGTCATCATTGTTATGGAATATTCGACACTGACAGCAGGCTCTTGAACGCGTCTACGATGTGCTGATCGCGTTCAGTTTCATTGGTGAAATTTGCCCTTAGACTAATATCTGAAGCTAGGAGCTCGTGGCTAAATAATAACAGCCGCACGGGTCGATCCATCAGGTTAGGCTACGTTTGCCGAGGTTGGTCACTGGATGGGTGATCATCTTTAAATACCGAGCCGTTAGTCTCGACTGTCATTCGTGGATCTTTAACAGCCGTTACGGGTCGTCACAAGCCCGAAAGTCTGACAACCAGTCTTACCAAGGGGTATCGTATTACCCAGTTTCTAGGTTGTGGAGGTCAGATAGGCAATCGCTCCATGTCGTGTACTGGTTTTCAGCTGGATCTGGTTAGACTAGAAGCCGATCGAGGGAAAAGGCTAGGGAGATTGATTGAATTCGACTAATATGTTGGTGTTGATGTTTATTATGCTCATAGTAGGAGTATACCTACTTTAGAATAACCGAAATACTTTAAGTGCTGTGCAATTCTTATTGCCAAAAACATTTAAAAAAAACAATACGTAGAATAGGCGAGTAAGCCGAGAGCTTTAAAAATCAAAAAACTTTATAGTGCTCAACTTGAAATACATAACTATAGAATAACTTGATAAACTCTGTGTATTGTTTAAAAAAAACACAAGCATTTAACTTTGCAGTAAAAGATACTATTCATTCGATATGGATAACTTTTTGCAATGCAATCCAATATTAATAAAATTGCGAACAAAACACCGGTCGAGTTTTCAAACTAAAATGAAAGTATAAAGCATCTCTGTAACAGTTATTATACTAGGTAACCAATAAAATAAATTGTAGTGAGAGGATCATTTCTCTGATTTCAGCGTAGATAACGGAGTTATGAACTTTAATAGGTATTCTGAACAAGTTAAAGGTAGCAAATTATAATAAATCCTGAGAGGAAATCTCCCTTATCAGACCACGATACTGTTTACTTAATTATAAATATGTGAAAGTGTGTTTTTAGTAGATTCGGTCTTACATTTTAATTTCATTTGTATCACGGAAACGGATGCTGTATGCTGGTATTTTTTTGTTCATGCTACACCATTTTACAGCAAGGTATCATTAAATAATTTCAGAAAAATTTGTCTTTAAATCCTATGTCTTAGAGTTCCGTACGTCCTTATAAAAAAACGGAACCCTTAATAAGATCACTCGTGTATCTATCTGGCTGGCTAGCTGTCTGTCTGTCCGTCTGTCAAAGCCAATTTACTACTAGACCAATTTAGTTGTTTGGTACACATATGAATTTCTGTGACGCAAACACGGACGTGTAACGTAAATAAATTAATTTTGAATATGGAGGTCACTTTACGGGAGCAAATTGGAAAATTTTAAAAAATGTTTGGAAAACTTGTTGTGAATATCTGTTTTTTTTAAAAATAATTTTAAAATAAATACTTTTAAAAATATAAGTAAGTAGATGAAAATTGACAATTGCTATCACACCTGCTAAGCCTCACATTTTGAAAATCACAGCGAATAGTTATAGATTACAGGTAAACCTATAAGAAGTCTATGGTCTTGAAATAACGTGGTAAAGCACTCAACATTGTGCGTATAAACTTACATTTGCAGTTGGAATGTATGGGGGAACATGTTTTTCAACTACATTAAGTTTCTTCTTGGCATAAATTCATCTTAACTACGGAACCCTTCATTGTGCGTGCGCCGACAAGCACTTGGTCGGTTTTGTCCATTGCTTGATGTCAGGGCCAGAGACCAAAGACAATTTACATTCCATATTGCGTAATGTGTTGCGACACTAGCAAATGAAAACAAACAAACTATCCAAAACTTATACAAAATGCCGATTGCTGAGTGGAATAATAACTAAATTTGTATATAACAAGAACAATTAAGCTGTGCGTTGCATCTGTGCAAGAATAGACCATTGCTCAGCAACATAGCAGTAAGCCTTATCTAAGCTGGGTTGAAAAGAAAGAGTCAGGCATTCAGAAAATAATATCAATTTGAAGCGTTCCTCTGAGCACAAGTATGACAAATTACTTGCTGTCACTTTCAAGCTACGTTCTCACATTTTTCACTCCGTTAACTTTTAGCTCCGTTAGCTTGCTGGCATATTTTTATACAGTTTTTAGCAGAATATACAAGAGAACATTCCAATGTCTTAGAGTGTTTTAGAACATAGCTTATTCAAAACGGACTCCGGTCACTATTATCTGTAATGTAGCTAGTACGTATCCGATATTGAGCTGCTGTACCACACATTTTATTTGTTTTTGTATGAGCTATTTTAAATTATCAATTTTAATTTATTCTTTTAATTGATTAAAACGGGACATGCACTTCGGTAGGTGTGTGTTTATTGTAGTAAATGACACTCGTGGGTTGTCGCTGAAAATCAGCGTCAGGTAGTGACCTTGTGTTGTCATCTGTCACTATGCTGAGCTGAGGCCCTTTTGGCATTAAAAGCATTGGTTTATGTTATTTATAGTTTTAAGGTTTTTTTTTTTGCTGAAATGCCAATAAACTCATTTTTCTTTCTTTCTTATACACATTACAACTGACCGCTGATGTCTGAACAACGCATAGGTCATCTGTAATCTATTTAAATAGTATAAAAAAGTCGCTTTTCTTGTCTGTCTGCATGTATGACGGCCGAGTTCTACTAAACTAAAGAATGGGTTTCGATGTTTATTTATAACACATTAATGTTTAACTGAGATATATCACAAAAATGTCGATGTTTCGACAAGCCGTCGCACCCGTGAGAAAGAAGGGTCCCTATAATTAATAATATGTATAGTGTACATTAAAAACATGTCGATTGCTAATGTACATGATAGAGATTGATTAGCTATCATTAGCCATTCTGCTGGGTTATGTCGTCTGCAAATGACTTGAAGATAGATACGAGGATATAGGTACGAGGAAGAGAAGGAAATGAGGAGCACATCAGTACGGCTAATTTCCGCAAACCATTTATTTGTTCGTTCTTCAACGAATGGTTACAGGAGATGGCCTTATTTACCAGTAGTAAGTACCTAGGCACTGTAGGGATAAAATGATCATGTTATAATTGAAAGAGGAAACTTAGAAGGGTACCTAATAATCTTTTATCTTCTCGCTAAACGAATGTAAAGATAATGTGGACAGCTGGATTTATTTAAATCAATCTGCCTAGTTTTTTCCCAACTATGTTAGGGTCGGCTATAAAATAGCATTTCAAAATGTCATAGGAATAGTTTAAGTTTTAGTTGTTTTTTTTTAATATTTTGACAAAAACGTGAACATAGTCGGTACGCAACAATGTGCGAAGTATCATTAATATAATAGTTAACGTAAAAAAATATAATTTAATGGTCTAAGCTTTGAATCTACAAAATGAAAACAGCTTTCTCAGTTTGTCAGTAAATTCACCAATTAAAGATGGTAGAATTCAAACCCGATTTATTTATCGAAGCACCAAACTTTAGTTTTACTCCATTTAGCCGCAGTTACAAGCTTGGTTCACTAACTTTTATTTGCAAGTCTCTACGGAGACGAGCGCTCGAACAGCGTCGCCGCTTATACTCATCCATTAACTTCGAAATCCTCCACTTTGACAGTTCGGAACATTAGAGGACTAAAAAAAGATATATTACTCCGTTTTGCATAACAAATTGAATTAAATTTCGTTGAAAAGAGTCCTTAGAGGCCAGAATCTCGCAGGGTTATCCGTTTGTCGAAAACTGTAAGACTGATTGGCCTGGCCCACAGGTGCCTTGTAGATTACATCTCCGATAACGGCTGGGCAGGAGGGTAGGTCCACAGGGACCCAGGTAACATATTGGACTTAATTATTCGACATTGGGAATTAATTTTCCAGACCACTAATAGAATTAATTTACTTGGTAGAGTGAATAACTGTCGGAGAAACTTTAATGTAGGTCAGTATTTGAAAATGAGGTTTTTTTTTAAAACCCTTTCTGGGTTGTCAAACTATAAAAGGTATAAAATCCGCAAAAGTAGATAAGCATATTGAAAAAAAAATAATTAAAATCGGCTTAGCCGTTTGGGAGCTACGAGGGAACAGACAGATACACAGATACACACGTTAAACTTATAACACCCCTCTTTTTCCGTCGGGGGTTATTAAGTAAAAGTTGTAAAATCAACCAATTTTCTCTGAAAAATATACCTAGGTGATTTAAAATCCCATTGGTAGGTACAAAAGGTTTCAGGACAAATCATAAAACGAATCAGATCACCGACTCAATATTTTTACACTCTAGTTCCGACATAAAATATAGAGTAAAAATGCACGCACGTAAAATTAAACTTCCCTGCATTTTCATGAGCGACCAAAAAAAAACAATGACATTGATTGCTCAGTATTGCTGACAAAAACTACGAATCGAACTAAGCGAGCAATGAAACCGTTCACGGTGCAAATCCTCCTAATGTCTACCGGATTTTATCGATGCTCGTTAGCCATACGATGCTGACGTTTGGTTGCGTTGTCAAAATCAACATCCACTGCAGAAATGGTAAACTGGTCTTGTATTTCAGTTTAATTGTACCTGAAGAAAGCTTTCAGTATTTTCAATTTTCTTATCGTTTGTTATTTTATGTTCGTTTATTGATACGGTTGCCATAGCTCCCGTATATACCGCCACCCTATTTGTGTGACGTGTACTGTATTGCTACTTGTCCCGTTTTCTCCAAAATACGCGTAAAGTCTCTTCGCCGAGCGGTGCGTGAGCAAAACATACTGGAGTATCAGTTAATGTTATTGGTTACACTTGATTATTAAAACTTTTGATTATTTTATGATAATAAACCAATCAATCTGCCTAGCCTTTTCCCAACTATGTTGGGGTCGGCTTCCAGTCTAACCTGACCTAACCAGCTGAATACCTGTATTTTACATAGAGTGACTGCCTATCTGAACTCTACAACCCAGTAACTGGGTAATACGATACCCCTTGGTAAAACTAGTTGTCAGACTTTCGGGCTTCTGGCGACTCGTAACAACTGTCAAAGATTCACGAATGACAGCCGGGACCAACGGCTTAACGGGCTTTCCGAGTCACGGAGGAGTCTCGGTATGTAAAGGTCACCCATCCACGGACCGACACCGGCAAGCGTAGCTTAATGCTGATTAAGCTAAAATTAAGCTGATGGATCGACCCGTGCGGCTGTTATTACTTAGCCACGAGCTCCTCAGCTCAAAGCAAATTCTTATTAAAATTACATATTCTATTTAAAAAATCTTCTATATAATTCCCACAAACAGCTCTCTCCGAACCGATATTTATAGCTGTATACTCTCCATAAAGTAAATACTACGTACTTGTAACATAGGTACATCGAGTGCACGTGCACAGAATGCCAGTAAAAGTCTATATTTATGCAAATGAACATAATTCCTATATAATACGTGATGTTTTGTCAACACTTATTGTAGACATTTGCACGCAATGTTATAGCGTATTACTTTTTTATGAGTTTGTATAGATGCATTTTTGAGGGTGCACGTATGGCGGCGGTGGAACATCGAGCTGTCAATGGCGATAAATAATGGAGTAATGTTGTGTGATATTCTTTCTTTCTTAGTATAAATAAATAAATAAAGAATAGAAAGGTAGAACAGGTTTTTTTATTTTATGGAAAATCACAAGTTTAATGATATAAACCAGGAAAGGAGTAGTGAATAGGTATCACTTTTCTTTTACGAGAAACGTACTCTCCCCAGCCTTCAGCAAAACACCCAAAAACGTTTTCAATTTGAAATTCCTAACGAAAACACGAAAAGACACTTTTAATATAAAAATCTGCATTTAAAAATCGAACGCCGAAATTGTAACAAAGGTGGTTTGGTAAGACGCCAGCTCCGCATGGCAACACCTGTGGGCTACTCCGCCACTGAGAGCCACGATCGATACATAACTGGCCACCTCTAGCCGCATGTTACCGGAATTTACATTTTTTCGCCTAACCACACATAGAGCGTAGTCTGTGGTCTCTCAAGGGATTAAGGTTTTAAAATAGAAGGTTTATTTTATTTAATTCAAAGATACTCTGTACGTTTCTTCCTTTCTGTTTTTTACGGTGTGGCTTTTCTACATATGTAAATGGCTACAGATAAAAATACTACAGCATATGATTTTATGTAGTTTGGAGCTGATTTCCACCATCTATAAAAATCACGGATTGTTCCTTTGGGTCAAACACATACGTAATAACGAATACAACAACGAATTCGTTACCATGTACACAACAGTTTTTAGTGAAAAACATTTTCTAGAGGATAGGAGAGTAAATATTTAACATAATTTTTAATCAGTCCGGAGATTGATTGACTAACTACATACGAGTATGTAGTAAAGATAATCATCAAACTTAAGAATTTAAACCCAACCAAGATATTACGGAGTAACTATAAAATCTCCAACCAATAAAAACGCCCGATCAAACCAGAAAAATCTTCAACTGCGCTCCGATCACAATATATCTACAGTAGTGACCGTTCAATAATGCAGGACTGCAGCTTGAGCGCTCAATATGACACAAACAACAATACCTTATCGAGAGCCGCTCTAAGATCTGAAGCCGAGGTTCCTCTTC
Organism: Eupsilia transversa; assembly: GCA_914767815.1. Classification (NCBI taxonomy): domain Eukaryota; kingdom Metazoa; phylum Arthropoda; class Insecta; order Lepidoptera; family Noctuidae; genus Eupsilia; species Eupsilia transversa. The sequence goes on from OU611889.1 coordinate 4,695,637, forward strand.
AGATGAGAGATGTCGATGGCTCTGGCTGTAACTGTTGGACGTATAAGACGGCAAATGAAATAGCTTTTGCTGGGTATTTCGTGTGAGCTTTTCTAGAATACAAGGAGATTGTTTTCATATACAAGCTTAATTTGTCTACACCTTTTTCCTATATAAGCTTTTGTGGTTTTTAACTCATTGCCGTTTTCACATATGTAGGCAAACAGTCAGACATGAATCTTAAAATGCAGGAAAAATAAATAATAACTTATGTTTAAAATAAAAATATATGATCTCGCCACGTGATTGGCTCATGACGAACTCCGTTTGAGTTCGAAATGAATCCGAAATAACCACGTAACTTCACGTAGTCAAACCGGAAACAATAGTGAACATGAACAGTTTCTGAATGTTCAGTTTCTGATATTATAATCATAATTATAATAAAAACTACTAACAGTTTACTAAGCTTATGTTTAATTTTCTACGTTAAATGAACTTCCTAGAATATTTTGAACTCGTGGTTGGAACTGGACTTTGTAACGGAAACTAGGAAAAGCTACATAGTTTCCTACTATTCTAAATGTTTAGAAGTGTTAAAATATCAAAAACTTTTTTGATTTCCGTCTAGTTGAAAACCAAAGTAGCAGCCGTAGAGTTTATTAGGAACGGGCTCGGTGGGGTAGCAAAATACTCGCATAAACTTTACTTCCAATATACCGTTCAGACTCACGGATATCAGAAGGCAGTAGTGACCCGGTGGCGATAGCCCTGTATTCCCATGTGGTCGTGGGTTCGAACCCAAGCAGGAGCTTTATGTGTAAATAATTTCATCATCAAGGTGAAGGAAAACATCGTGAGGAAACCGGGATATTCTAGAACCAAAAATTCGAATATAAGTATGTGACATCTACCAACCCGCACTGGGCCCGCGTGGTATATTATACAGCCCACTCCCTCTCGAAGAGAGGAGGCGTACATCCCAGCAGTGAGAACAATATAGGCTGGTCATTATGCAAGCGTATGGAGAAGAAGAAGCATTTACATTTAAAGAAGAAGGACTTTTAATATTTACATCCATTTTTTACCAGATAGACAAAACGCGTCAAACAGAGCGACGACGCAGTGGCCTTTATGTCAAACAATTTAAAAATAAATAAATAAATAAAACGTTAACCGTAGTCGACATTAAAACACAGACTATACGCAGTACTAAATAATAAACTTATTCACACCAACAAAACTTTCTTTGGCAACAAAACCGGATTGTTTAAAAATTTAAACAAATTCTACCACGTAGTCCCAAACCAAATTTTACCAAATACCAAAGTAAGAGAAAATTCTTGTACTTTGCTGTTAAAAGTTAATCTAAAATAAACTCACACAAGTGAAAATAATGAGAAATATCGATGTACAGACATATGCCTGTATATAATATTAAGAATTATTAATAGCTATTCAACATTATTATAAAACAAAGTCAATTTTCGTGTCTGTATGTGTGACCGCTTAAATCTTCTTTAACTACTCAATTGATTTTGATGCGGTATTCACTATCATTGAAAGAATTTATTCCGAAAGGTTATGTGCCTAAAACATATAATAATAAAGTTAGATATATCTCAGAAATCTCGTTGTTTTGACATGTCGCCATTGCACCTTTGCGAATGGGTCGCTATGTATATGATCACAATGTATGAACGAAGCAAAAGGAATGTTTTAAAGCGCGTAGCACGTGGAACATCGGTATCCTGCCTACCCCTACACGAAAAGCTGTGAGTTAGTGTTTAAATATCGTTCTACACACACAAGTACAAGCCTTAATTATAATAATGACGTCACCATACTCATTACAGCGAGCGGATATCGTGGGAACTATCGATCGTGTGGCTACACTGCGCGCCCATGCGGAAAAATTATATACGATTATACTGTGAGCATAGTTTAACGGGTTACGCGGATAATCTGGGGGAAAATTTGAGAAAAATCTAAAGGAGTTTAAGAAAAATGTCAACGTTGGTAAGAAAGAAAGAAAAATAATGTTTATTTATCACAGAAACATGTTAAAAAATCAGCCTATAATTTTCCCACATGCCTCCTCTCTTTGAGAGGGAGTGGGCTGTAATCTGCAAAGTGGGCACAGTGCGGGTTGGTAGATGTCACATGTCTTCGAATTTTTGGTTCTAGGACATGCCAGTTTCCTCACGATGTTTTCCTTCGCCTTTTTGAGAGCCGTGGTGATGAAATTATTTACACAAAGTAAAGCTCCTACCTGGGTTCGAAACTACGACCTACAACTCTGAAGTCGGGACCGGTACGATAGCGTTACCTCATATACATAATACATTGTTGTAGAACAATATTTTAGATACGAAAACAATTTTTCATTTATGAACCATTATCTAACTTTACAACGAAATTGTGGTCACTATATGGTCTGACGCGTTTGGAGTGTCAAACTTTCTTCGAACTGAGAATTATGAATTTTAGTTTTATAAAATGGCGAGTAAGTATCAAATAAAAACGTAGATAATTTTCGCTACATTATCTACGTTTTTACCTAATCTTAGTATAAGAATTTATTTTGAATTATTCTTTTATAAGAATATCAAACTATTTAAAAGATGCCGTTTTTCGAAACGATTAAAAGTCTGTTCCATTTGTCTCGGCGTCTAGGTAAAGAGGACTGTTGAGTTTGGTCCTGGGACTAAGTTTAGTGCCGGGCAAAGTGTTATTAGGTCTTCCATTAGGAAATTCACAGTAGCAGCTCTTAGTCGAGACTTAGGCCTGATAAATGGCAATAGACCTGTCCTCTATACGTAAGACTAAACAAAACTTGCGGAATGTTTTTACACTAGCTTTAACCCGCAAAATTACGCGGGTTATTTTTTATTTTTTATTCTTATTCTTTATGGCACCTCTTTAGGTCATGAGCTATTCGAATATCAAAAAATATTTAGTCTAGGTCTTAAGGGGAGGCGTGAAAATTGATTCGCTGTTATATTGTATAATAGATACCTGTGATGAATTTTACCTACCCCTTCAAGAAATAAAGACGTAATATTTATATTATTTTCTAACAGGAAAAATCTGAACGACAATAATTATGATAGCCCCGACACCGTCGCCTGTCATTTAACGCCGCATTGGCTATCCAGGGCGTAACCTTATTTTATCACTGTTCAGCTTCACCATATTTTTTACTCTCGTTTATAACTCCCTTATGTTTTGGTTCACTTGCAATTTTAGAGAAATTATCTTGCTTATTTGTTTACTACTAGCAAAAACCCGCGATTTTTTTATTTAGGTTTTTAATTCATATTCTTACTGGCAGCTCTTTAGGTCATGAGTTATCCGAATATTAAAAATTATTTGGCCTAGGTCTTAAGGGGGAGGCGTAAAAATTTAATCGCTGTTACATTGTTTAATAGATGGCACATACACTCAGAGTAAAGAAAATAGGTCATAACATTTGCATAAAGAGAATCATAGCTAAACGTAAGCCCATAGAATCGCACAACGACCTCAACTCAAACCATTTACTTTAAATAAACCAATTACAGGCACTTTTGAATTGTCAAAGGGTCGATCAGTCAGGAAGATGAAGCTAGCCCATTCCAAAGCGAAGTAGGTTCCTATGGGGAAGAACGGGAAAGAAACTCCACGGACACTCTTTTAAATCAATATATGTTACAATATATTTGCTACATTATTCGTGTTAGCCGATCAAAAATAAAAATAAAAACTATAGAGAATGCGTAGGCGAGACTTGTGGAAATTTTTTCATAGTCAACTGCGAGCACTTCCAACCATACTAACTAGTGAATCTTTTTGCACAGCATGACTCGTCTGGAGCTATTCTCGTAAAGTTCAAACAGGCACGAAAACCCGCGAGTTTCCACCTGTGTAAACCCTTTCAGTACCTACGGGTATCTATGCATCCCCAAATTTTCCCCAATATAAATATAACATGGCAGAAGCCATTTAACATCCACTTAGTAACTTATGGTCTATATTGAACGCCAAGTTATAAATAATTTATTGCTATAATAAACCGCTCGCTATATGAGGAGCGATGACTTTCAACCTGTGTATTCCTGTGTTGGTTTCGTTTTCCATTACTCTTCTTACTGGCATTTTTGGTACTGCTTATGTATGTTACCTGGGTAATGTCAGGGTTTATCTAAATTTTGCCCAGATACGATAAAAGCCATACCTGTACTACGAAAGTGTGACTGTAATTTACATAGTTTTCATTTAATTAATAAAAGTAATTTAATATTAAAAATGTCAGAAATCAATTCAGTAAACCATTCTGAACAAATTACTTTTATAATGTGCATTAATTCAGTTACACATTGTAAATGTTGAAGAACTATTGAAAGTTGTGAAATACTTATTGATTTCAACCGGCACCGTTTAGTGCCGCAGGTACCTACAATACATTGAACTTCAAGAGTCAATCAAAAGGTCGATATTTACGGAATTAGACGCTCTAACATGGTTACCTGTTAATAGCTAGAGCTATTATACTCCGTTGAATTTCAATTTAGTGTCTTTTTGGCTCACGAGCGATTGGAAAGAACAAAACTTTATTCCAAAAAATAAAAAATTACTTTAATTTTGGAAGTCGGTGGCAAAAGATGAAAATACAAAACCAAAGAGACCAACCTCCACAACCCAGTTACTGGGTAACATGAAACCCCTTGGTTGCCAGACTTTCCGGCTTCTGACTAATCGTAACAACTGTCAAAAATCTACAAATGACAGCCGGGACCAACGGCTTAACGTGCTTTCCGAGACACGGAGGGGTCGTGGTATGTAAAGATTGTCACCCATCCACGGACTAACCGCGGCAAGCGTAGCTTAACCTGTTCAATTGACACGTGCGGCTGTTATTACTTATTGACAAGTCCCTACTTTACTATACTTAATGATAAAAATGTGAAAATTTGTTTGGATGTTTGTTACTCAATCACGCAAAAACGGCTGAACGGATTTGGATTCAATTTGGCACGCGGATAGTTCATAAACTGGATTAACACATAATATACTTTTTATCCCGGTAGTACGTACCCGTGGGATAATTTTTAGCCCATCTATCCCAGGCATTCGAAAGCAGGCCACTATCGTGTGGGCAATGTATTGGAAGATTGCCATAATTTTCCGATATTGAAATCCAACTTGATATTTACATATGGCTTAAAGCGTTAGTATTAGCATTTCGTGGAAATGCACATAGTCCGTCGTAAATATCTACTATCCTTACATATTAAAAAACTAAAAAAGACGTTTGTAGAGTAACATTTCAGCCGCTATAGTTATTGTATAAAATATTGTACGTCATTTTGTCAAACAAAAGAACATTAATTTATCTTTTTAATAATTATCCTTAAAAAAAATCGATTAAAATATTCGCAAGATTTATTCGACGCCATATTTTAGTTTGCTAATAGTTTTAGATAAGTTAGGATATTTTTTACTTGTTATGTATCTACATTTAATATTTATTTCTGATTAAATCGGTGTTATTTTTTTTTTTTTTTTTTATCCACAACGGGGAAGCTCTTGGCCAGAATCTCACCTGATGGAAAGTGACGATCAGGCCGAAGGTGGAAGCGAGCTTCACCCGGAATCCTCTACCACAGAGGAACTGGCTATCTTATCTCTAACTGCCGGAACACAACAATGCGTTTAACATTGTTGTTATGGCGACAGACACACACACATTCATTCATTCATTACATTCTATTTTAATATTATTTTCATAATTCTTATTTAGCAAATAAAATAAACCCATAAAAAATACCACCGAGATACTAATAATGTTACCTACCCTATGAATAATAAGTTGAATGATCAAACAAACCAATTAGCAGTAATAATAATTTATTTACAACAGCAACGCGGATTACCAAGAGACGTTGAGGGATGAAAATGAGGTTGTAATCCTCCCTGGGGAACCTATTTATGTATATACGTAATAACATTGCAATTCATTACTTTTGCATACAATAATTAATGTGAAAGCATTAACTATGAATTAATAATTAATGAAGGCGATTAAATTCTTGTGAATTTCGGGGTTTGAATTTTTCATCCTGATGGAATAACGTGGATTAACTTAAAACTAGTTCATAATTAGCAAATGGTGAAAACTTATGATCTGTGGTCAAACATTAGGTAGATACAGCAAATCTAATACAATTGTAGAGATGTCAAAACTGTACATTATTTTATTTTTTTCTATTAATTTTGGCGAGGTTTGTGAACGTATGATCAGTATGTAGGATTATCATGCTATTTGCTATGGGGGACGAGTAATATTGCAATTTATTCGAATTCTTCTATAGTTTACCGCAAATTGTAAAAAGACGAGCCAAAAGGTAATATAGTTATAGATTTAAGCAGATGGTTATAGATTTAACTTTTTAAATTATTATCATCAGGCTATACCTTTAAGGAGCTATTAATCACGACATATACAGGATGGATTTTTGAGAGAAGAGAAGCTAGTAGAAAATAAACCCCCTATTTATTTCTATTCTCTTCCGTAAATACAATATAATAATCTTATCTACTCCCAGCATTTACTCCTATAGTTCCTAATGTTGAACCAACTCTAATTCTAGATTCAATAACTATAATAAAGAAACCGTTATGAAAATAGCAGCCAACAACCTCTGAATGACCTTTAACATTTTCAAACTACACAATAACCAAAGAAAATTAACATTTAACACCAGAGAATTAGGTTGTAATTCCAGCAACAAACTGTCAAGAATTATTAGCTAGATTTTTGCTGTAATAGAATAAGCTCATGACAAAAGAGATTTGCATGATTCGAGAGACCATTGCGTCTTCCGCTAAGCCTGAAAAATGCCTACTTTCTGATTACTTCAGAGATGACGTCATTTTCTTGTTTCTATAGGATTAAATCGCCGACGCTTAATTAAACACCGCTGATGATTTAAAATGTACAGTTTTAAACTGCTGCACTTAAGCCGATCGGAAAATTGTTGAAAAATAAAGGTTCGATTTTTTCGGTGTCGCTTTTCATTGTGAATGAACAAACAAAACGTAGAGCAAAAAAACAAGGGTTGTAAAAAAAAAATATAGTTAACCTTAAAAATACCTAGAAAAACCACCTAAAGTTAACCACAAATGAAAACCTTGAAACAAGCCACATTCGTGTGGCCGAAAATTCGTTTGCAAAAATCTTTGAAACAGGAAAAAATCATCAGTTTCCACTGTGCCTTTACAAAAATGGATATACCGTTCTTATACTTATTGAGATATTTCAATATAAGGCTGTAGAAAGAAAAGGAAATGCCCATCAAGGGCTCCTGAAGGGACAATTGAATTTGGACCCCATGGAGGACACACGACAGACGAGAGAGATGAACACTCGGTTTTGTTCCGTTACACTCAACCAGGCATTCAAGTGGTGCCTTCAAACTGAAAGAGAATTTTATACAGGGCTGAGCTCGAGGGACTCCAAAGAAAGATTTAAAAAAATGAAGTTGTCATAAAAAGCCATGTGCATTTTATTTTAAGCCCCATTTACACGAGACAGTTTGTTACCTGTGGCATACAATAAAGTTGGAGCAACAAATGACAAGTGAATCATCTAAACACTGTTTAGACGAATGCAAGTTTTGTTTCAACTTATGGTATGCCACAAGCATGTTAACCGTGCCATGTAAATCAGCACCCTAATTGCGTAATACACAATCTATCACAATTTGGATCGGTTTGAAACAGATTGCTAATCCATTGCTTCATAAGTTCGAAATTCTGCTCAACAACGTAAATAACGCAATGAATGTTGTTGAACTGTCAAAATGAAACAGATTAGTAGGAATCGTTTACGAAAACGTTTTACGCAATTAGATAGCAGGCTTATCTAAGGGAGAAATGTAGTTGAGTATAAACAGTGCTAGGCTCATTTGAAAAAGAAATTCCGATATGGCTTTTAACTTATTTCAAACTTTAGATTGTTACCAACATTCATAAAGTCAATCTAACAACTGAAACAATTCACGATTGTCTCATCAAAGTGACTTAAATTCCAAAACTCCTGTTCCCATCTCAGGACGGCAACTTCTGAGAATATTATCTAAGATACCGGGCACTCTAAAATATCATAAGCAGTTGTCGGTAGTTCGTCTTAACTTCTAAGTAAAAAAGTTTTGCATGCCAGCCCTGTTCAAGGCCAAACCCGCAGACAAGCCGAGCAAAATTGTTTAAATATTTAACGAAATAAAATGTTCTATGTACTACGAAAATACCGTAAAATGCTTTATGAAAATATTTTAAGCCGACGACATACTGCTATAACGCAGGTGAACGTTCAAGATACTCTTTAACAAAACTGCCACGTATACGGATTTCACAGGTATTGACCGGATTTTGATCGGCTGCTCGTATTGAAATGAGTTTCTTGATCGGAAAAGTTCGTGATCCGTTCGGAAAATAAGTTCAAAATTCTGTCAGATCGTTGTTTGAATTTGTTATTGTTTAGGTTTATGTTTATGCTGATGTAATGAATATAATTTTCATGATTATCTGCGGATGAAAGTTGTTGTGAAAAGTTTTTCTTTTCCTCAACATCTAAGAGAAGTACTTTTTTGTTTTTTTCATTCAGAGGAACAATGCCTCTAAAATTCACAAATAAAATGACAAGGACATCTCGGTTGGGGCGGTGGCTGATATTGTGCTATACTTCGCGGCTATGATACCTAGTCGAAAAAAATGTTAAAGTAGGTATGACCGATAATGAAGAATGCAACTGAATATGAGAATGTTTGAGTTTGTAAACTGCGTTATAAAAACTCAGTGTATAATATTTCTATACAACGCAACCACGTCCTAACATCATAAAACCCTCCGTCATTGACAACATATTCTTGTTAAACACACACTGTCAGTTAATAACACATTACCCAGCTTTGATTACTTTGAGGGTAACTTGCAACTCACTGACCGACAAACGAACTTTCTGTATAGTCATTTCGTTATAACCAATCACAATTTAATTAATTGCTGTTTGACGTAGCTGTCGCCTATTGGCTATTGAATAAAGTATTTTCATACACGTCATAAATGACGTCAAGTCATTGTAGTTTGTGGTTTGTAAGGAATAGGCTACACGTGGTTGTTATTGAAGGAAGCTAAAATATTGTGTCAGGAAATGGGTACCAGGGTCCACGTTTGACATATCTATCTACATGCATCGATTTTTCAAATAGGTTTATTTGGGAAATATTCCATTCTAAGGCCTTCCGCTGCGTTGCTGAAACTAGTTTACTGACGTTATATTGATTTATTTCATGGGTTATTAATAAATGCCTACTATTTACTATCATGGTGAAATGTAAGCCACTAGATTTTGGGAAAGTGTAGCTAGGAAAGTGATTTATTTGTAACTGATCATGAAATTCAGCCCACGCGCATGATGTTTTGTATGGGCCGCGTCCGACGGGAGACCCACATCACGCAGCGCTGCTCTAAGGATGATAATAGAAAACAGCGCTCCGTGATGCTTTCCGAGACACGCAGGAGTCTTGGTATGCAAAGATGGTCACCCATCAACGGACCAACTGCGGCAAGCGGAGCTTAACCAAATCGATCGACCTATGCGGCTGTTATTACTTAGCCATAAGCCCCTAATAATAATAATGTAGGTAACAGCAAAAAAAAAGTATTTTAAACTGACATTTAAGATATAAGGTCTCACATTCGTAAAAACAATATATTTCTAGCAAACAAATATTTGATTTGATTTGAACTAATTAAATCTACATCATCAATTTATACCAATAATTACGACTGTAAAGGTAGGTATATGTTACAGGTCACAAATTCGCCGTCTGACCGGCCCGTACAACGACCGTCCGTACAGCCTCCGGCAATAAGGTGACGGTTCGACCCGGTAATCCTGGAACTGACAACTTTACACCGGCCACCTGTCATACGGGATTATTTTAGAATTAAGCCCTCAAATATGGGACAGTCTAAACAAGAATTTGCTTTGTCTCTTGCGTTACGCTTGAATTAGAAAACCTTTTGATATCCCAAATACAAACCATTTGATATTTCATGAATCATGTGGTTTCACATTAAAATACCCTTTTTGCGTAACACACTTATAGTAGCAACGGCTTTCATTTTGACAGATCAACAACATTCATTGCGTTATTTATGTTCTTGAGCAGACAATTTTTTCGAGCATATGAAGCAATGGATAAGCAATATCATGCATATTGTGATTGAAAGTGTGTTACGCAATTAGGGTGCAGATTCGTAATTGTCACGCCTATATACCCCGGCGGGGTAGGCAGTGGAGAATCAATACCGCCACAAGTTGCCATAGTTATTTTACAAGTCCCATTGTTAATTGCTTTTTCTATATCATTACTTTTGGAAATTGATTGCCAACTTCTAAGCTCACAGGCTATTGTTGTAGTCTGAGGGCCACCAATCACCATCACCAATGCAACTGATTGATACTTGACACAAACTGACACTATTAGTAAGTATTTTTGCCCGAGCTTCACTCACATAAAGGTCAGAAATTATCCTACGGGGACGTTTTATCGGGATTAAAATGTCCTACAAACTACATGTGTGCCAAATTTCATGCGACTCCGTGCAGCCGTTTTTGCGTGATTGAGTAACAAGCATCCAAACATGTATCCAACGTACGTACAAACTTTCACATGTATAATATTAGTAGGATAATCAATAATAGATTAAAAATAAAAACGAAGAAGGAACACTAAGGTGAAAAATAATACCTACTTATAAAGACTAAAGTCGAGGATAGAAGACAGTAGTAGCAAAATCCCAAAAAATCAAAAATATTTTAACTATTTTGGATATGGTTGCTCATGAAAACCCATTAATATGAAGCCAATCCATTGACCCTACAATATTATATCTTAGAGACGTTTGACGGCTACTTTACACCGCAAGATATTCTGCCGCACGACTTTGTGACACGTTCCAGAGCTAAATATTCCGAGTTGGGTCGAGTTGGGCGTTAGGCACTGATCCAAATATGCAGCTATATTGACAATAACTGTCATAACCCGACGTCCATTTCGTGTGAACCGACCTTTTTGGAATTTGTAGCACTTACGCTTTGGTAATGTTTGACTCGATCGTGCTTCAGAGGTCTTGTAGGGTGTGCTTGTGACAACGTGCTTGTTTTATCTGATTTAATGCGGATTTAATGCGATACTTTTGTTGTTATGTTTCTTAGAAATAAACCCTTGCTTATGATTTTTATTACTAGTTTTGGAGTCGGTTTCTGTTAGATTCAGATGATAGAAATTATCCTTTTTGATGTGAAATATCTTTATATTATACCTTGGGAGTAAAACCGACTCGCATTGACGGCAAACGGCATGACAATGTCTCATGTCAGTTTTTTTTTCTCCATATTTATTTATTGGTTTTCTTTCATTATAAATTCTCTTCAATTACCATCAATTTCGATGTTTCACATCTGCCGGGCGTCCCGTGACGGCCAACTTTATTTAATTGACTTAATTTTGAAAGAAAAGAAAGAAAGAAAAAACATTTTGTATTTTATATTTATTGAGGTTTCGATGTAGAACTTTTTCTTTTAAACATTTTTTTTACCTAGATTCTCTTTATACAAAATATCAAAACTACACTACATAGACGCAATGCTATATCTATGCAACAATTAAACGCACACGTCACAACTGAAAACTCAGCCCAGTACTGCTGACTCCACATCATTTATCACGCCTTTTATTCCAAAGGCTTTCCCGTTCAAGTAATTTCTCAACCATTCCGAAAGAAATGGCCCAAACTAAGTCATTGGTAATGGAATGTGCGGTCGGCTACATAGCCCGTGGTCCGGTAAGCCTCCCGACCCTACCCCAGTATTGTTGGAACTGGTGAAGGATTATCCTAACAACTGAACTTAGACGGATCACGTACTGGTCTTACGGATATTTGTGTGGCGTGGGAACTGACTTTTCATAGTATGATGTAAGATCATAGCTTTATTCGCCCTAGGGGTATATTGAGCTATATCTTAACACTCTCCAAAGTTATATACTTATATTTAGGTAATTGGCTATTTGGCTTGAAAATGTTTTTTGTTGTGTAACATCTTTCCTCTCACTTTCCTGCAATCTATGGGAGAGATTTCGTGAAAAGCGACGGAAGTGTGTAACAGGAAGCCGGGGAAGAGCGCGCTGTTTGATTTGACCAATGAGTGCGTGCAGTGTTGGCCTTCAGATGGTAACAACCCATTTTCCGAAAGGTTGTAAACAGGATGATGATGATGGTGATGGTGACAGTAACGGTGACGGTGATGAATATTGGTTATATCACAATACTTCAGCGAAAATGTCAGATGTTACACATCATAATTATGCGACTACTGAAAGGTTCGTTTGTTTAAACATATATATAACTATCTTTTGCCTACGGCTGCGCCCGCGTACCTTTATAAATATTACCCTATATGTTATTCTGATGTATAAGCTATGCTACTGTGAAGTTTCGTCAAAATCCGTTCAGTCGTTTTTGCGTGAAAGAGTAACAAGCATCCATCTATCCTCACAAACTTTCGTATTTATAATATTACTAGCAGCGCCCTGCGGTTTCACCCACCTAAGTCTCGATCCCGTGAGAATATCGGAATAAAAAGTATCCTATGTGTTAATCCAGGTTATAAACTAACTGTTTGCCAAATTTCATCCAAATCTGTTCAGTCGTTTTTGCGTGAAAGAGTAACAAACATCCATCCATCCATCCTCACAAACTTTCGCATTTATAATATTAGTAGGATATATTATAATATAATATAAAACTTTATGGGAGCCTATTGTGACCTAATAATTACACTAAGCTTCGTAATTACGTAGATATGTTAGGAAACCACAATTACATTAGGTAATTACACGATTCATCGCTTACTATTCCAATTCGCAATGATCTAATCCACTACTACTTTACAGTTTATAAAACTCTATCACACAAAACCAACACAAAAACCAAATCCAACATTAATTTATTTACACACATCTACGTTTTTTAATCCAAACTTGCCTTAATACCCAACTTCGTCCAACATTCGCCTCACTCATTCCACTTTGAGAATTTCAAAGAGCTTCATTTCTAAACCCACGCCCTGTATAGCCATTGAAAGCAGCAATGATTACTTTCCGAAACACCCTGTATGTGCTTAATGACAGCTGTTTGTTTTGCCCTAATGCTTTTCTGATTCAACTTTAGCATTTAGTAGATAGAGGGTAGCTTTTGTTTCGTGACGTCATTGCAGTTCGCTTGACCTATGGCTTTTTGTTATATCTTTGTCTCTCTTTTATTTGACTTTTATTCAAGTCTGTGTTTTATAAGAGGGTTGGAATTTACCATTTTCTGCCATCTTAATTTTTTCTTCATCTTTTTATTTTCCATTTTTTTTGCTTCGTTCCATTAACAGTTCCATGATGGAACTACTGATGATTTTTTCTTATCACTAGTTCCATTTTATAAGGATCTGATTAAAAGGTTTGTAAAACTAATCATATACCAATAGATTAACTTATAAGATCCTATTACTCTGTATAATTCTGTGGGTACCTACAAAAGAAGCCAACAACGATAAATACTGGCAGGTTTTTTCAGGCTGATTTGAAGCCAGACGTTAGTCATTTAGATTTATGAGGAACAGGGTGTAAAGTTCACTCATCCTCTATTGAAAAGGAATGATCCTCCGACCAGATGGGTGTCATGTCTGGTGGGCAACTGCCCAACGATTGATGTCGGATAGTCTTATACAGGATTTAAAGAGAAATTTTACACTTTTAGTTCCAATCTGGCTGGAAGATGCCTGCCAGATTTGAACTCTTTACGTCGAAAATTATGTTCGTAGGGTCGAAAAATCCAAGTAGAAGTGTAAACTTGAAAATAATAATAGTTTCTGAACTGTTCAGAATATCCCAGATTTTAATTATTTTTTTAATGGTAGGTGGACCCGTTCGATTTACCTCATTTGCCTTTGGACCATTACGTTTGAGACACCCGGTGTATCTTGATCGTGCGGAAAATTCTAATTGCGCGATGCAGGATTTGTGTGACGTCAGGTCTTTGATGCGTAGTTCGCATGTGGCATATATGACGTAGGATGATGCGTTTTGTATTCTGTGTAATTAACGTTACAATATTGTGACTAAAAAAGGTAAGTTTGCGGGTTTATGTTATAAGCGACCATAGGAAAATCAATAAAATTACTTTAATTAAATACATTTAAAACAAAAGTAAAGCTAAAATTTAAAACAAATATTTAATCGCACTCAGTATCCTAACTCGAAAATCCTACAAAAACAAACTCTCTCATACCCCAGCGGGATTTCTAGTTACATAAATTAATAACCTCCGAATACAGCTTCCATTTTTAATACAAGCAGAGTTCTCCTTTCGTAAACAAAAGAAATACCTAAAATACGAGTGAATTGTTAACACGATCGGTTACGGGTTTCTGTGGATGCGACACGTGTGTGCGTAAACCCACTGTTTTATTAGCTGTATTTTAAATGTAAGGTCATTGGTTTAGAGTAGGTTTGGATGCCATACTGGGATATTAGGAAATACGAGTACAGTGCGCGGCAGATCGGCTCAGTAGTAGATCACACAGGAATGAGTGACGCAACGTCACTCATTCCTGTACCTACTATACCTGCTCGGAAAGTGCCTTATATTTTTTTTATGATGCAGAATGTACGTCATTAATATTTTATATATGTGCGAGTTGAAAAAGTGTATGAAAATCCATTATTAACGTGCTGTAGAAAAAGTAAACCTCAAACTACACCCTCGATAGTACCCGGTCACTTTCTCCCCTCAGTGAATAATGTACTATAATACTATAACTGCTCGTAAAGTACCTTATTGTTTTTTTTTTAATGAGGCAGAATGTACGTAATTACTGTTTTATAAAAGAAAAAGTATATGAAAATCATCCATTGTTAACCGTGCTGAGCGGGCAGAAAAAGCAAACCTTAAATAAACTACACCCTCGTTAGTAATCGGTCACTTTATCCCCTCGGTGGAAAAAAATACTATTCCGCTTTCTTCTTCCATTCTCCCCTGATAGTTGATAGGGGAAAATGGAAGAAGAAGACGTGGTGCGCCGATCCCAAGTAACCTGGGCCAAGGGAAGATGATCATTAGCTTACCTACCACTAGATTGGTATAGACTTCATAAGAAAAATCTAACCCCTTTCTAAATGGGATCTATGATGCTAATGATAATACGTGGTTAATTTAACTAGGATTTGAAACTACCACATCCTATTATACGAGTAAACATACTAGTAGAAACCTATCATGATCCTTTCTCAATGAAAGAAATAGGATATTTAGATTAAGGACCCAAATGTTTGCATGTCACATTATTATGACTTAAGGCGCGATTCCATTAGGCAAGTTACTTGTATGCAAGATGCAAATTGCATACAACTTGAACAAACCTGCATACAAGCTACAACTTGTGTGAGATAGTTTGAACTTGTACATTTCATACATTACATTACATATCTCAAAAACATGTTTCCAATGCAAGCAACTTGTACGCAAATGTGACGTCATACTTGTATGCAAAACTTGCCTAATGGAATCGCGGCTTAAGTGATATGGATCTATATAATTATTTAGGGTAAGACCAAAATTGTACCAGCACTTAATTGATGTGATAATATTATGAACAGTTTCTGTTATGTTCCTAGTAAATGAAATTATATGTGCAATAAAATGCACTGAAAGAACGCATCTTATTTAAATAAAGAGTACTTTTCATCATACCAAGACCTTTTCCAGCGATTAAAATCACAGGCCAGCTATAAAATAAGGAAAAGAAAAAAACAGGGCTGTCTTTTTGAACAATACTGCATAAAAACTCTTTGGTTATTTTATTCTTTTACAAATCAAAAGTTGGCTAGATCGTGGTCGGAATTCTTAATCGCGCTCTTCGTCGTCAATGAATTTGAATAAATCTTCTCAAGAAAACGAATGAAAAGTAGAATTCGCTTAACAATGGAAAGTGTTTGTACTTAATTAATGTTAGGTATTAGTCTTTCATTTTCATATTTCAGTTTTTTAGTTAAGGATCAGTGTTTGAAAGAACAAAAAAACCTTTATGAGGTATTGAAATGAAATCTAATTAAATTTAGAATGCTTACTATTTATTAACAGAAATCTGAACAGAAGAAAACAGTAATGTGCCTACACACTACATTCATTTCTATTCGTTGTTCCACTGAGCATGTATTGCAACATATTCTTACATACGTAAATTCACGCCTTCTTCCCAAGGGAATAGGCAGAAACTACAGAATGCCACTTGCTACGAACCTTACATACCCATTTTGCTTCGTTTACGTTCATACACCGACGCTGGTTGCGAGACCTGACCTTTCTGAAGAACATCACCAATACGGTCACTATATGTCCATCTTGGGACCCCTTCCGGCGTTTCCACTCACATCTGCCGTGTAAATATCTTTTGTAAGTCGCCAATCATTCATCCCCTCAACATGACCAAACCATCTAAGCATACCTACTCTTTTCAATTCAGTAAACGGTAATCTCCTTTTAAACCGCACCATTCCTCAGCTTTTAGTCTGGTCAATTAAAAGATCAACTAAATAGACATCACTTGTTTAAAATAAAAACGTTACAAAAAAATAAGAAAAATATATGAGTTTCTTGCCCGTTGTTTTCTCCAGGAATCAAAGTACATAACTAACTTTTTACGATTCAAGTAAGTGCTTTCTAATTGAAATAAAAACTTCAACTTTGCCCATGATAAGCTTTATTGCTACATAAACGCTTAAATTCAAGTAACTGTTTAGAACGTTAGGCTCACAATTAGGATACAGGAATATCCTAAATTAGTTATGTCCACAAACGTCGTTAGGAGAAACTGGAACGTAATCTAATTGTGATACTCCAGTAAGGTATCCGGGATACGGGCTTGGGATAGTGTTGCATGCTAATCCTTTACTAAATTCATCATACCTAGGCTATAATTTTGCTAGTGGCAATTTACTAATGATTATAACCAGGGACTGAAAACCTTTAAATAACCGTATATACTTTCATATGCATTTAACAAAAAGCTGTTATTTTGACATTACAAACAGACACTTTAATTTAATTATTTGTAAAGGAGCTATTTTGTTTCGGTCATTTACCAGCCCAAAATAACCCATAAATACACAAAAAAAAAAAAAAAAACATTCGAAATAGCAGAAATAGTCGCCCACGATAAATCAAATACAAAATGACAAATGAGTCCCTTCATACACTGAAACTCCGTGAAACAAACGAAGACGTGGAACGAATCACTCAATCGCGATGACAATACTTGGCTCATTAATCACTGTAGCGTGTAGACTAGACTTAACGTATTAATAAGACAAGCTATAGATTAACGGTAAAACATGGCAACTCCGAATATGTATGTATGACTGCGAAGATGGCTGGCAAAACCAATTTTTGTAAGATCCTACTGATAACTATGATGACAAGCGGCAAAAGCTGCGAATGTAAGTTATGAAAATCTGTGAATCGATTCTACTATGGAAATAATTAAACAGTGTGTCCGGACATGGAGTAGCGATATTCTAAATACTTAAATATAAACTATTTTAAAGTACAATTACAATCTAAGCTTGCGGCCTGCAAGCGAGTTCTACTGCACATCGGGTTAGCTTCAGAAGAAGTAAATTGTAAATATTCCGCAAATAAAAAGGCTTTTTGGTCAAGTCGCTACAAACACTTGGGTCCAAGCTACCGTAATGTTCATAAAGCACAATCTACAGTCGCACTCTACATCTGCTTGATACTCAATCATACCAAACTGCCTCTGTCTCTAACAAACAGATGACTTTGACGTTGTTTCCACTAAAGCTGTCTAAACACCCCTCTAATAACTAAACCACGAGAACATGGACTAAGTTAGTTCTAAGTCAAATAAGCTGGTTGAACCGATTGCTTGATCCTTTGTTCGTGTTCCCGGTGAAGTTCAAAGTTTGTTCAGCCAGGATGATGTTATCATTAACTTTAATATTTAAGTTTAATAATCAGTTACATCTGGCAACTTTATTAAGAGCACCGGAACGAGAATTTGCTGAGATTCTTGATCTAATGAACTACCCTGATTCCTGAAGGATATAGCTAAACCTATTCACCATGTCGTTGCAGAAGCGATTGGTGATGTCAGCTAAAGAAAAGCCCCAACAGCTTTAGTTACAGTTCGAAAAGTATCTGATGTAAACAAACCATTTTCAGGTTAAATTCTTACGCAATCAGGCACTCAAAGATTTGTCTGTACCTATAAATAAAATTTATTTATTTCAGATAACTTAATCCATAGAGTCCGATTAAAATTAAAATATAAAAATAAAATAAAATTAAGATTAAAATACAAATACACCTATTCAGAAGGTTTCAATTTTATACCTCCCCACGTTTTAAATTGTAAACATTATTAAATTGTTATAAAAAAATGTTTGTTATAAAATTAACCTCAATTTATTGTCGAATGAAAATAGTTATTTGTTATACAAGAGTGCAAAGTTGCTTTTTAACCGCGTGTTCAATTTTGATGACCGAGCAAGCGAAGGATTCTAAAATTTAATCACGAGCGTAGCGAGTGATTCAAAATTAGAATCCTGAGCGTTAGCGAGGGAATCAAAAGAGCACGAGGTGAAAAATCTTTGCACTCGAGTGCAACACGTAACTTTTCATTCCACCTCAGCGAGGAAATGACTAAATGCAAAAAAAAAAAACGTTTACAATCACAAGATAGGTACACTTTTATTTCAGTTTAGGTATTAATTACTACATTATGACAGGTAAGTAATATAGAATAATCTTTAAATTATAACAAAATATTACTAAGGTATAATTAAGAAAATTTTAAAGTAACGTTGCTACAGTTATTTAAATTGAGTGTAATATTTTTGTTTGGTACTGTAATATTGGTGTTAGTCACTTGTGTACTGTTTTTCGGTAAACTATCTGTCATACTTAATAGTTGTACCGATTCATCGGATTCCCTTGGCGTGAATGTTGAAGAGAGAGGGAGATGGTTAGGTGTTTCATAACGGCTTATTTTTGATGTAGAAGGGCCAGTCCAAGGATCCGATTGAGGCTCTTTCAGTGTAATGGCTCCTACGATGCCTTCACATATTTTAGACTTATTTTGGATGGAATCCTCTATGTATCCCTCTACAACTGCATTGGACTTCCAGCCTCCGTGGCGCTTAAGGGACAGGAGATCAGCTCCGGAATCAGCCAAAAGTGTGGCTGAAGTTCGTCGGAAACAATGACCCGTGTACAACAGGGGTTCTGGAAGTTCAAGAAATGTTGCTATTTCTCGTGGGATACTGCCAATTTTATTAGTACCCATAGGCTGTCTAACACACTTTCCATTGCGATACTGTAGAAAAAATCGATTGATTGGAGTGTTAGGCGGGCGTAAGGCTTGATATTTCTCAACAATCGTTACGTATTCCTTGCGAATGACGAAGTTGCGGTCTCTTTTTGTCTTTGTATTAGGTAAATTAATTAATAGTAAGTCATCTGAATGTTTCTCAATGTTTTTGACATTAAGTTGTGTTAGTTCATTAGTTCGACATGCTCCGTTTATTCCAATAATAAGAACAACCTGTAACGTAAAGAGTATTGTAGTAGATAAATGAATAAAATTGATATGAACGCATAATTATGCCTATCAACATCTACTAAGTATACTATTTAATTGAGATTAATATACTTAAGTAGATACTGAATGTGCAACTGACTTACTTTTGCCGCCAAATATACGGAATCGGGTGCTTCGTTAAGAAACTTTTCAATATCAGATACTGTGAAAACCTTCGATTTTTTTGGTTGATGACCAGATGAGGCTCTTTTTAAAAATGCCACTAATTTAGGATAGGTATCGATATGTTTGTCTTTTTTCATCTTTATTGTTGCTTTTAGCATCGAATACGTACTCCATAGAGTGCTTGCTTTCTTGTTCTCGGATAATTCTATAAAATATGCCAGCAAAACGTTTTCTGAGAAAGTTTTGGCTCCTTTTGCTAGTCGCCACGTGTTGAACATATCGTACTGTTTTAAATACTTCTCGCGTGATTGTTGAGGGAGAAAGCTCATTTGCGCATTATTAACAGTTTCAGTTAATTCTGTTGGCGTCAAGCAAACTTCCTCGTCGCTAGAATCACTCATTTTAGTTTTTTCACTTGTTTTCAAGTTTCTTGTTTTTAATATAAGGTTTAACAATGACGTGAAAAAATGCCGCGTAAAGAACCGCGTACAAAGCAAATTGAAAAAAGAACACCAAGAAGGTTCCGAGTCTGAGTTTTTAACAAATTAAAAAAAAGTTGTATGATATATTCGGCACCATAGAGGTAGCAGTAAATAGGTTTAATGTTTTTTTTAATTCACAAACTTAGTGCACACGATGTTCTAAATTCAATTTACTTTATCCTCTAGAGAATAAAAACGGCTTTTCCACTCAGATATTGAAGATTAAAAATACTCTTTCCGAGATGGTGGGATGAAAACATTTTTAATATGATTTAAGATTCTTCTTCCGATTTATGTTTTCAAAATCAATTCAAGCACTTAATTTTCAAGTAGCATTATACAAATTGGCATCCGCAGGTAATAAATACGTTTTTTGATCCATTTGTTTACTTTTTCATTAGATACTTTTGGAACATACCATACAGACATTTTAAAGACGGTTTGGATAACTTTATTTATCCACGAAAAGCTGTCAAATCAATAGCGTTAAAAGACTTATAATTTTACCACGACCACAACTTGAGCTATTTTAGTGTACCTAAGTAGCTAGCGCCCACACGAGAGAAGAAAAAATTGAAAGAACCTAGGTACCTACATCACACAGATTACATATTTTTCCAAAACTCACACAAAACCTAATCAGATAAAGTAGCTCTTTATTAGTTCCAAAGAAAGAAAGTGTTAGAGGTCTCATAAGTAGCCGAGAAAATACCACAAACTTTCATAATAAATACAGAAAATAAAACAAACACACGAGTACCTACTGCAAAATGACGTCACTGGTACGTCACAGCTGCTTCTGCAATAGAATCTGTCTATTAGATAATTAGTACAAGTCAGTTCTGGATACTGAGATCAATCTTGTTCAGTAAGTCAGGATAGTTTCAGTCTTGTGTTGTTTTTCTTTCATCTATTTTCTTTTTAGTCTTTGCTTTGACCATGGTGTTAATTAAGCATTAAGGAAGTATTCACCGTTATTTCTGACTACACGTATACCAGTTTTTACTAAAATCAAAAGTCATTTATTCAAACTAGGCTGAGAATCAGCACTTTTCGAACGTCATAAAAGCCTAATGAATGATAGTTAATTGACTCAGGCGTGACTTGGCGGAAATCTATGATAAAATACAATAGACGTAGATATATTTAGTAAGCTATTCCACTTAACTATTCTTAGAGTCTTAAAAAACCCTGTAAGAAATCGACACGTGAACGAGGCATCCTCAGGAGGACGATTGACTGGTCGCAAACCCGAACACGACGTGTTAACACGCCGAGCGCTGGACGCTGAGCACGTCGTGTTTGCGACAAGTCAATCGTCATCCTAAGGATGCCTCGTTGAGAGGTGAAACACGTGTCGATTTCTATTAGGTGCTTCCTAGTGTCAGTGCTAACGGGCATTAGGGTCAAATATAGGCTGCCAAGTTTTTTACTATTTGATTTTCAATATCGACAAACACCAATACCTACATAAAAAAATACCTATACATGAATATTGCAAACAGGAAATTGAATAAGTATATAAATACATTATACCTAATATAATGTAACTAAACAAACCTAACCTCATATAAATTGCATAAAACTGAATATCAAGCATTTTTCTCCAGCGCAGTAAACTTTATTATTCAGCGAAATCATAGCTTAGCTTTTAAGGAACATGTTTCAAAGAAGACACATTAATACAACCACAACCTACTTTCGTTAAAGCTTGCATTTAAAATGTTCTATAAAAAGCTCCTATATTTACTGTAACTCCATATATACTTATGTATACTCACAGTCATAAAACTCACTACTAAGTACTTATAAAATATAAGGCTGCGCCTAACGAGTCGACTTAACGAGCTACGGGTGTACTGCGCATGTCGGCATTTTAACTTTTAACCTTCCGTTCGCCGGTAGCCGAAATCGTTGGAGACTTTATCTGAGTTTCTATTAACTTTTACTTTGTAATCTGTTCTGTCCATAACCGTTCGTTTTGTGCCAAATTCAGTATGTCTCGTGGAGTGCCCTTGATCTACTTGGCTCGATATTGCTCTGGATAGTTCCCGTCCTGGTTTTGTGACCAGTATTGAAATAAAAGCTAGTTTTATTTTAGGATTCATGTTATTCCTTTGGCAAAATATTTTACCTTCATATTTTTTGTTTTGGCTACTCTATAGCTTGCCAAAACGGTGCACGGCACGGTTTGAGTGATCGGATTGTTGCGCTTAGCACAAAAATGCTATAATATGTATGTTTTCTGTTGGTCTGAATTTAAGTGAGATTTTCGTCCATTTTAAACATCTACTATACAAGAAAAAACAATGTATGCAACGTGTTATAGGTTACCTTAACTAATAGGTAAAATAACCTTCCTCATCTTTTGTACTCTATCTCTCGAGGAGCTCATGGCTAAGTAATAACAGTAGCACGAGTCGATCCATCAGGTTAAGCTACGCTTGCAGGGGTTGATCCGTGGATGGATGACCATCTTTACATATCAAGATTCCTCCGTGCCTCGGAAAGGACGTTAATCCGTTGGTACCGGCTGTCATCCGTGGATCTTTGACAGTCGTTACAGGTTGTCAGAAGCCAGAAAGTCTGACAACCAGTCTTTTGTCCGTTATATACCGAGCAGCTGATTTAAAAAAAGCCATTTTGCTTAAAATACCTGCCAATATAGACACAAAAACATAATCTATTAAAATACAGGTCGATCAAAAACAAACAAGTTATCCCAAACAGTAATTAGGCGGTCCCCAACCCTTCTTAATTCGTCTATCGATCCAACATAGTTTGTCAGTGAAGCCTCGCCGTTAAGCCAGGCTAAAGAATTTAGTAAGTAATATTATGTGAACGGGCAATTAGGGGCCTATTGTGACAGGCCATAATCTTTATTAATTACAGAATAACGCTATACGTGGGAAATGCTAAAGAGACGAGATAAAACGCCGCATAGGTAGGTATACATTTTTTTTATTTTAGAGAGTAAAGAAAATTCTAGACTTCACAGAATGGTTTTATGTCTTTTCTAAATCAAAAGTGTTTTGATAGCATGTATTTAATCGAATCCCAAATAATACCTATTTTGCTTTCCTAAAAATAAGTAAGTAAATAAATAAGTTTTTACAGGATCTATTAAATATTTTCCCCTTTTTAATTTACTCAGTGCAGCTAAAATGATTACCATCACGATTCGGTCGTATTAGCCTCTGTTTCAAGAACAATGCAGAATTGACCTTGGTCAATTCAGCTTATAAAACCGACACTCCAATACTTTAGGGCTACAAAAAATGATGCCCTACTACCAGGAGACCAGAAGCTACAGTAAGTATAATTCTGCAACAAAAAGAAAATAAATTTCCATCCCTTGCATCATACATTTATTAGCACGTAGGCGTATACACAAGAAAACATAAGGTTTCGCGCGCAAGCGTTGCGGGTAAACAATCTAAATCACCGTATCTGCTTACCCATTTAGCGGGTTATGGGAATATAATGATGTAGTGACGTCATTGTGGTACCTACTCACGCGATTTTGAGGTGATCGTGTTGTGTTTTTATTGATTCTAGAACAAGTAAAGAGGTTAGACTCATGTTGAAACTGAATGAAATCGTATTTATCGTTTGTTTAGTGTAACTAATCATTTAAACCAATCTTATCTAGTCCGATATTTATTCGTACCTAACTCAAATGATTATGCTTCCAGCAATAACGGTGCTGTTTTTTTAATGTAAATAAATCGTATGTTACTACAACCCATTCACATAACATAACATCATGCCTCTTTTCCCCGAAGGGTTAGGTACAGGTGCACTTAGAGTAATGCTTATAACTAGCTTTAACCCGCGACATATCGCGGTTTTTTTTTCTACATTTTTTTAAATCATGTTTTTTCTCTTTATGGCACCTCTTTATGACAATCAAATCTTTATGGCACCTCTTTAAACACCTTTTAAAAATATTTGACCTTTATGGTATTGGTGTGAAAATTCATTCGCTGTTACAATGTATTGCCATCAACCGGGCATAAATCCAGACTCCGGGCTGCTAGTGAGAAATTCCAGATGGTAAGTTCCACTTTTCCCAAAAAACAACACTTTGCCTGACCCGGGAATCTTACCCAGGAACTCATGCGCAGCAGTAAAACCCTTTCATCATTACAAATCATTATTATTTCCTTGCCAAATTAAAACTACACGAAGAAGGATTCTGACCTGCATTGTTTGAGTTGTATGTACACAATCATATTTAACATGATATCATGTTTCCTTGGTCATTAAAATAATAATAGCAACCGAGTTAAAACTGTACTTTTAGATATTATAATTTTCAGTATTCTGTGCAATAATTTTCGCACAGAATTCTGAATATAGTGATATATGCACAAAAAGCTTTTCAACAAAAGCTTTTTGTGCATAAACATTTCAATAAAGTATTTATTAAAATTGTAACAATACTTCATTAAAAAACCTTTAAAAAGAGACACGGTGCAATAAAATACGTGTTATTTAATTTTCGCTTGTCGCATATAATATCTACCTACGCGCCACATTCCTAAAATTCACCGTGCACAATTTAAATCGCTCAAAAGTTCTTTTAGCGTCGACATAAATGTGAATTTTTTGCTTCATTTCGGTACTATAACATAACATAACATAACATCAGGGGATAACTGGCTATTAATAGCCGATCAGGCGGCTACATGATGTATTGAAAACCCGATTACACCGTCGCAGGCTATATAAATAATATGGAACTGGCACACCGAGCCAGTCAATAACTCTTTTGCAGACCAGCACTAATAGGATTTTTTAAACCCTTTTTTTGTAAAAAAAAAAAAGTAATTGATAAGGGTGCGTAATTTATTCGGAGGAAGAAAAAATATGTTTAAAAATATTAATGTACCTACCTACAGTTTGAGAAATGTTTTGTTAAGTAACCGCCTCTGTGGTCTAGTGGTTAGGCCACCTGTCGCAGACCCAGAGGTCCCAGGTTCGATTCCCAGTGGGGGCAAAATTTTCTGCTCGGTTAGGTTGGTGGTAGGGCTCGTTCTAAGTCCGCCTGGCTAGCTACCACCATCTTATCTAAGTCTGTCGCCATAACAACAATGTTAGCAGCATTGTTGTGTTTCGGCAGTTAGAGATAAGAAGGCCAGTTCCTCTGCGGTTGAGGATTCCGGGTGAAGCTCGCTTCCACCTTCGGCCTGATCATCACTTACCATCAGGTGAGATTCAGACAAAGAGCTTCCCCGTTGTGGTAAAAAAAAAAGTAGACTGACTATCAACTTAAATTGTCTGTATTTTTTTTCAAATTCACAACTGATTGTCACAATTTTTTTCAGTCGTATAAAATGCAGCTATGACACTGTAAATTCACACAGTATTCCAATCTGCTTAACAATACATTTCCCTGAGTATGGGGTTTTCCTAGTTAACGAAAACTCTCACCCAAATCACCGTGGTAGACGAGGCAATTCGCCAATGGTGATTTCGGCGAGAGTTTTCGGCCATACGTATGAAAAGAAAACATTTTTCCTTCTAAGGAACCCATACGAGGAAAAATGTTTTATTTTGTCTCTTTCCTTCCTACTTGAACTTCAGTGCTCAGCTATGATTAACTTTTGGAGAAAGTTTTAAAATAGGTTCTTAGGTATTTCATTTTCATTGGCTACCTTATTAACTGTTAAGAGGAGGGGTCCATTGACTCAAAATCAAATCAATCTGCCTAGCCGGAGCCTTTTTCCAATTATGTTGGCGTTTGCTTCCAGTTTATGTACAACTTATGCAGAAATGACTTTGCCATTTCGGATCACGTACTGACTACACACTACTATTTATGTTGTATATTAACCTAGTCGGTAAATAGTAAAATGGAGGGTGACAAGCAAGTTTTAATTCACTCTGAAAAGTGTCTTCTTGATATTGATAACCTAAATAACCGGATGCATCTGAATATCAGTATTTTACATGGAGCGACAGCCTATTAGACCTGCACAACCCAGTTACTGGGTAATACGATACCCCTTGGTAAGACTGGTTGTCAGACTTTCGGGCTTCTGACGACCCGTAACGACTGTCAAAAATCCACGTATGACAGCCAGGACCAACGGTTTAATGTGCTTTCCGAGGCACGGAGGAGTTTCGATATGTAAAGAGGTCACCCATCCACGGACCAACCCCGGCAAGCGTAACTTAACCAGAAGGGTGAACCCGTGCGGCTGTTATTACTTAGCCACGAGCTCCTCCTAAGAGTTTCTCCTGTGAGAGGTGACTACCAACTTAAATTGTCTGAATATTCACATCACAAGTATTATTCTTTGACAATTCTATGAAATGGCCTATAGCACTGCAGACATAGGGTGTAACTGTACAATTAATTTATATGGCCGTAAATAAAAAAGTAAAAATAGGCACTCATGGGACTGCTGGCAGAAGTGAACTTAAAAACGGTTATTAGCGCCATATATATTCTATAGTACAGCACTACGCCAATCCATAAGTTTACCCCCTACCAAAATATGCTCAACGGGCCTAAAGAAGTTGTTATTATATAGTTAGTAATTTACACTTCAATAAATTGGGAATTTTACGGTTGTACAGAGGCATTTTAAGATTCGGAATTGGGGCCTTCTTAAACTCATAAGTAATAAGTAACCTAAGAGTATTTATCAGGAGTAGGTAACTATTGTATGGTAACAAGATTTTCAATAAGAAAGTCTGATGAAACAATTTCACAACCCGACATTCAATTCGGATTTATCAAATTAAGTCTCAAAACCCTTCAATATTATACTTAAGCCGTTTTCTCCACAATCATATAGCAGTACATTATAGTAGTTTGGCGCCATTAAGAATGCATAAGCTTGCCTTCCCTGAAGTAATCACTGTTAAGACGCACACGTACCTACTCCCCGGTAGGTATATATTGAAACATTCATAATTAAAAATATGTTTTAAGCTACTTCTCTCATAGGTTTTTGGAACAACAGGGTAAAAAAACAATGAATTCAGAGATGGACAAATTTTAACACAGCGTTCAGTACGTCTAATCAATGATGTCCAAACAAAAAAAAAAGTGATTTTATTTTGACCTAAAATAATAAATGGCATTGGGTAACCAACATTTTTAGTGTATTTTCGTTAGCAGGTTTTTTTTCTTGTAAGATTCTAATATTTTTTTCTTATTTTTTTTTTTTACCATTTTCCTTATTTTGGTGGTCTGAATGATGTCTAAAAGTTGGTCCATCTATTTTAATGGGACATTATATGTGCCGGACATCTCAAAATCTGGATTTTCGTAAATAGTTTTAATATGTAGCGCTCAAGTAAATAAATAATAATGGAAACTTTGAAATCAAAAGCCCAATTATTTCATGTTACATTCATGTGTGTTTGGAACACTTTACAGAGGTCATGGCCGCCGACTGCTGTTGCTATAAATAAGTAATCGTTATAAGACAGTACATAACGTACATTATTTAGTTCGTTTGATATCGACTGGGATTTCTGTACAATGAACTGGGATTCAGAATTAATAAGTCTATTGTAGCTTAATTTTGTACCTTCTCTTTTTCACGTATCTACTGCTATACCTACATCATTAAAAATCATCATCATTTCAGCCGAAGGACGTTCACTACTGGGCATAAGCCTCCTACAAGCACCGACACTTCGACCTGTTCTGTGCTTCCCGCAGCCAGCGAATTCCTGCGGCCTCACAAAGTCTGTGTTCCACCTTGTGGGACGCCACTCCAGAACCTTTCAGCCCAATCATATATTTTGTATTACATACATTTTTTAGTTCAATCCATGTACGGACAGCGTGCACTAAATGTCCCCAGTCATTTCGACACGTTTAGAATGCTTAAGGATTTTTCTAAAGAAAATTCCGAGCCAATTTTAACTTCTCAATAAGAGTCATTTTACTCAGCAAAAATTTAAAGTAAATGAAAAATAACTTGAAAGTTACGCATACTGTATAAAAATCACTGTATTTGACAACATTTATTATCGCCTGCACGGCAGGTGTGCTCAACTCATCCGGAATCCGGTAAAATTGTTCAAAAACATTCGACCATTACACCCACGTATGTGAAACTGAATCAAATTGTTTAACAACCAAACTTTAGGATGTCCTCCCTCACAAACTACCACGTCATTGTGACTAAACTACGACTAACTTCAAAATGGCGTCTAAATTCAAAATGGTCCTATCGGTAATTTAGTTAGCTCGCTCGGCAGAACAATGAACGGCGACGGCGACATAGCGATCCGGGTTAAAAATCCGGGTCCGGGTTTTTATTTCGTTTCGTTTTTTATCAGCAGACGTTACAGCGGCTAAGCCCGTTTGTCTACCGCGCCCTGAACGGGACGTCAACGAGAACGAGATGACGACGCGGAAGCAACGGCAGTACATTTAGTGCGGATTTCACCAATGAATCTGCACGAGACCAGCACATCTTAAACGCGTTCAAGAGCCATTGGTGCCGATTCCCTTGTTCACAAACTAAACTAAATTTAAGTTCAGTGCATCTTTTTCTTTGTATTTAATTAAGAAGAGGACAGAAGATAGATTTAAGTTTAGTCCTGTCAAATTAATCAGCATGTTTAGACGTGATTAAAAACTTGCCTACTAAAATTACGTCAATTTACGTCAGGCGCTGATTAATTTGACAGGACTAAACTAAAATTTATCTTAATTATGTCCTTTTCTTAATGAATTAATAAGAAAAAGATGCACTGAACTTATATTTAGTTTAGTTTGTGAACAAGGGAATCGGCACCAGTAACATCATTGTTATGGAATATTTGACACTGACAGCTCTTGAACGCCTTTTAGATGTGTTGATCGCGTTCAGTTTTATTGGCTAAAATCGCCGTTACTATGGCCGCGTAATCTCATTTTCCGTTCACGATGCGTTGGACAAACAGTGTACCTAACTCCCGGGTTGCTAGACCGAAGCACCAAGTTTTAAAACGGTTAATACTGTTGCTATCTTTTACAAAGCTAGGTACTCAAATACCATGTGCTTTCTATGTGTTTCTTGTGTGTAGTATGTCGATAAAATGTGTTCTATCCATGGAATTAGTACGTATACTTGTAAATGTAGTACAGTTCAATAAATTTCAATTGGTATAGATTTACAACATCGGAGCGTTACTAGTAGGTTATAGTTTCGAGAGGCATTTCAAATAAATTCCTTATAAGCTCCTCCATTTAGATTTTGTATGCTCTTTTATTTAAGTATGATTAATTCCTAAAACGAAAAGCTAGTAAAAACATGAAGACTTCCATCCAAGAAACAAAATATTACGAAATCAAATTATCAAAAAACCTTCTATTCGGAGTAAACAAAACAAAAAGTGTAGGTTCCACCGACAAAAACTTAATTACAAATGGTAAGGGCGAAGCTACACCGGCGGCTCGGTTCGTGTCATTTCCGGTCTCGCCAACGTACACACAGACTAAATATTATTACAGAAAAACCGTTTTGGCACATTCTTAGTCACCGTTATGCGGTATCGGAAAAACGATTAGCTTGTATTTATACCGGTACTTACGTCTTTTTAACGTGGAAATGTTGTTTTTATGCCAGTAGCCTCGTTCAGTTAATACGCATTTATTTTTATTTAACTGTTTAAGGTAAGGGCAGGTATTGACATTGCTGACGGGATTATGATGTTTCCGGTTCTTATGAAAACCCGGTTTCATGTTCGTGCCCGGTTTTGAGTGACTAAGTCCTTTGAATTATTTTTACTAATGAAGGATGATTGATCACTTCAAGTACCTGCCTACCACCTAGTTTCTTGGCTATTGTTAAGATGTCTCTTACATAAACTAAATTAATGTTTTTTTAAATTAAACTTTGCTAAGGCAGTCTACTGAACCATGAGTTTTAATTAACTTCCAGACGTAAAACAAATGTGAAACGAGAACTAATTATTCGATTAGCCAAATTATGCTTTCATTTTCATGACACTTTAATAAGCCATTTCCAAAAAAGTTCAACTTTCAGTTCAACCCAACCCAACAAGTTCAACCCAAACATAAAAAGGTACAGTTGCTGAAAAAAACTAAAAGTATTCCACTCAACGAGCTCCCATTTATCTTCTCATTAATGCTTAATTGCTCTTCGCTTGTTTTTTCATTTCCTCAGTTGATCGTACTTGCATTCTTGACGTTTTAATACTTGCAGCGCTTTAACCGCTTCAAAACCGAAAAGTATAACTTTAAGCGCAGTTTGTACATTGGTTAGTCGTTGGCAAACTTTTCAAAGCCGAGTCTTGGGACAAATTGTCGCGGATGGTAAATGAAACCGAGACTCACTGAGGTCAAAGTTTTGATTTGTTGTAGTTTTTAGTCTTTCTCGTTCAATACACAAGTTCGCGTCGAACCGATGGACTTTACGAGAAGACTTTGACGTATTTAATTAGAATTGTTGTAGGAAGCGCTGAATTGAAATTGTGTAACTGGAGCTAATGCAAACAGAAACATAACTTTAGATAAATTGGATTTAAAACACTCAGTTTTATTTCTACATAGAAATAACTTCAGAAGCTAACAAACGACAAATTCTCATCTCGAAGGCTGTAAAAGTCGAAGAGTCCCATTGACTTTTACAGGTACTATAATACTGTAATGGACAAGCCAGCTGTCACCTGCATTATTGCGATCTTTATTATATGGTACACATTACTTCCATCAGCGTGGATCATAAAGTACCAGGGCTCCATACATTGGTGGGAGGAACATTTGCTCATAACTCCTTAAGCCGCGCAACGCATCCCGCAGAAGCAAATGAACATATTTTCAAATTATGCCTCCAGTCTCGCGAAAAACAGTGTATAAACTCAGACAGGAGTGTGTGTGGTAATTGTGGCGTCTCATTATGTAAAAGATACCTGATTCAAGCTTCTTAAAATTACTGGCTTTTTTTGCTACCATTATGTAAACGATAGGGATTTAAAATGATGTTTTTTTCTCAGTTTGCATAAAAATATGTGCTGGTTCTCTTACCTGGGACGAATGGCCTGACGAGACCAATCCTATGATCAACGTTTCACACAATTGTGCAATACAGTAATTCCACATCAGCACGGACGTAGTTCACAATTACTACACAATTATACTACATTCATTTATACCACCAAATTCGCCAAAATAACACAATCAACCGTTTATGACTATTCTCCCGAAGACGTAAAAAGTACCTACTCTGTGCGACGTACTGACATACCACTGCTGTCAAAATAATCGAATCAATATCGGGTAGATTTCGTTAGAGTAAAATCAAATATACCCATCCACCCTACGTTCCGTCATTCATTCACAGTCTTCATTAATAAAACTTTTTAAAAGTATATTCTGTTCGATCAAGATACGCTCGATAAACTATTATAGGTAGGTACTTTTCCCAGTAACTTTTCGTTCATCGTTGCATCATAATTGATTTGTCTTGTTTGATTCGTAGTACCTACGTAATTTTATGCATGAATGGACGTTTATCAAATTATTCTAAATTCGTTTTCATTCTCATATTGATTTTTGCGTTATAGTGTATTGTTTTTTTTTAAAGATTTTTGATATACTTAATAACAGATGTGCAGAACGTTCGCATTCTAATGTCATTCGCAATCCTGACTGACAAGTTTGACCTTCTTACAGATACAGTTTTTAATATACATAGTTTATAGCAAAGCCGAAGTTTGCAAAAAACTTATTGGAGAGGAAGTCCACACGATTGGTCCCTCAGGCATGGTACGCGACGAAAGAATTTATTAGTTGAGTCCACATAACTTTTAATAGTTGTTTATTGTAAGTAGTTTGAGTTTGAAGTGGTAGTATACTACTACTACGTATATATTGGTAATATAGTTGCGTTTTAGTTTAGTTACAAGAATTATCGTTTAGTACATACAAACATGTATCTATTATACATTGTAACAGCGAATCAATTTTCACGAAATATTCATATTCAACAAATATTTTTTGATATTAGAATAGCTCATGACCTAAAGAGGTGCCATAAAGAATAGGTATGTTTTTTTTAAATATATATATAAATCCTCGAAACGCGGGTTAAAGCTAGTTTATGACAATGACGAAATATTATTTAAACTAAAGTTTTGTTTTATTCTTAGGTAAGCACGAGTTAAGTGACAGTTTGGCAAAAAAAGGTAAAATTCTCATGTTTCTGCATTACTGTATTAATACCTTCAATATAAAAGCTTCAGTAAAATTATCAATTAACTCATCTGGCTTCTCATTGGAATGCAAAACCCTTTCAACTCTTACTACTACGTCATTGGTGTGACGTTGTCTGTAATTTTCCCGCGCAATCTACGTCAGCATACAATATGACGTCACTGGCAAGATGCTGGCTCGCTATCTGGGTGATACATATCTAGTATTACATACGAGAGAAGAAAATATAAATGATAAAACAGTGGCTTGAAGGGAATAGTTATTCGTTGAAAACGGAAATAAAATCATGAAAGTTATCACCACATTTAGGATGCTGGATAGTATATTTTTATTCCATGGCAATATAATGAATCCAACGTGCGTATATATGACCAGATGTATGAACGTAAACGAAGCATGTTTAACCGTTTGTCTAGGCTGTCATTCATAGATCTTTGTTAGTCGTTACGGGTAGTCAGAAGCCCAAAAGTCTAACAACCAGTCTTACCAAAGGGGCATCGTGTTACCCAGTAACTGGGTTGTGGAGGTCAGATAGGTAATCGCTCCATATAAAATACTGGAAGCAGAACCCATTAGGAATAGTTAGGAAAAGGCTAAGCAGGTTTGGATTCTTGTGAGGTATTTTTGCTCGTCGTTTCAAGCTATTTCCAATTCAATCACTCAAATTCACCATAATATTGAGCTCACAATTTTAGATCATAAACTCAAAACATCCTACCTAAACGGGTTGAATCCTGCCAGTTTAGCTCAATATTCACCAAAGAGTGTTTCAAGTGCAGTCTAGTGCAAACTTTGGTGTAGGTAGCAAATGTTGCAACAGGTCCGGGATATAATATTCTGTAATAACCTGACGTAGAATAGAGATAGTTAAAAAATATTGTGCAGTATTTTTGCACAGAGATTTTTAATTTTTTAGCTCGGAACACGGAGTGGCCAATTTTTATAATAAACTTTCGGCGTTCCTTTAGGACACGTAGTTAAGTGTGCAGAAGTATTACTAAAACGGAAACGATCTATCAATTGATTGATTCATTCACTAATTAAAACACTTACTGGTGTTTAGTGAATGAAGCAATATAGATAATAGCAAGCAAAGAACCACATAATCTAAAATAAACTTATAATAATAGAATAAAGCTGAAGAGTTTATTTGTTTGTTTGAACGAGCTAACTCTGGAACTAAACCGACTGGTGGTTTTTTTCAAATCCGAAATAGAATTTTTCAAATACGACTAGTAGTCTAGTAGGATTTAATAGATGCGACGAGGTGGGTCGGATGAACACGAAATTGCACGCGGATGAAGTCACGGGCAGAAGCTAGTATGTTAATCATTCATTCTCAAAATAACAACTAGAATCTCAATTTTGTTCACACGTCTGTTTGTTCTAACCTGACAAAATTAAATTTAAAAAAACCACAGTAATAATTAGCTTTTATTGTCCCTCTTGACGCTTATAGACGGGATTGGTCCATATTGGCTCAGGATCGAGTTAAGTGGAAAAGAAAAGCCGCTCTTTGTCCTGCAGTATAACAATACACATTATATTGAAATTCAAATACAACCTGGAAACTAACAAAAACCCAATCAAATAGAAGATTCCAATCCAAGATAATAAAACAAAAACAATCAACGAAACACAGCCAAATAACTTTTTAAACAAAATAAACTGGAAATATCACAACTTATTGGTCCCTTGATCCAATAGGGACCTTTTGTAACCGATCCCGTTTCTCTAACAATAACAAATCTGTTGGACCACTTACCTGAATAAAATTGTAATAAACAGTAATACCAAGGGATTGTATGAAAAAACATGGGTTTAACATGACCACAGAATCCCCTGTTTGCTAACCTAGAGACGATTTTTATCGAGAAACAAGATTATGGGAGTAAGGGATAGGAGCCGAAAAATACGGATACCGGAGTAAATAGTATTGACAACTGTAACGATTCAGAGCCTGTTTCAGAGTCTGAAAAGGCTCTAATTATCTAACAGCTAGATTTAGTTGACATTCTACCAACATGAACCAGCCTGTTAGGCGATACACACGGCACCGCGCACCGCCGCGGTCGGCGGTGGCGGTAAAGCGGATTTCGTAGCGGAGCCCCGCGCGGACAGGCGGTTTTCGCGCCTGTCCGCGCGGATGGATTGAACGCGGTTTTGACCAGTTCGATCACAAACACTGGCAAGAATGGACGCTGAAGTGGTGGCAGATAGTGCAGGGTGACTTTCAATCTCCGAAATAAACTTTTCGACATCGAAATCCATTTTTAAATTGACGTGACATGACGTTTTGACGTGTTGCAACACGTGCAACCACACTGATCCGCGCGGGTATGCAGCGCCTCGTGTGTGAGGCGCCGCCCCTCCACGCGGACGGCAGCGTGGAGGCGGTGGCGGCGAGAGCACCGCTCGACCGCGCGGTCGGGCTGAGTACGTATATTTGATATCAACGGATTTCTTAGAGACCAAAGCTCCGCTTCGCCGCCTACCGCGGCGGTGCGCGGTGCCGTGTGTTAATCGCCTTAAAACAAAAACCGTCAGAGCAGACCTTTCCCCTTCTCTGCCGAACGTCCAAACAAAACATAATGAATTTTAATGTTCCCCACAAAGAACTTCAAGTTGCGTTGCACACTTTCTTTTAGAAGATTTTTACGTTTATCTTGCTATTTCGTGAGTTTCTTTTTAATTCCGTTGTGTACTTTAAGCTTTTTATTTTTGTGCCTTTTTTTCCTCATAAAGCACCTGCTTGGTTGGATAAAATGTGGTACAGAACATAACAGCGTGCCTTCAGTCAATGGCTGGACTTTATTTTATTTTATAAATCAACTAGCGACCCGCACTTTTTTCGCACGGTTTTTACGACTTCACAAAACATGGAGATTTCTTTATTATATAAGAGACATAAACCTTCCGGAATAAATTCTCAAAATGATGGTGAAAACCGCATTACTGTCCGTTGCTTGGTTTAGAAGAACAATGCGCTCACACAGATGACACAAAGCGACATTTTATAGTATATAGGTTCATATTAAATTATCTAGATAAACTCCGCAGACGTGTTGGCTTTCGATATCTCAACACGATAAAACAAAAAAAAACTCTTTTATTTTTTTATTTACATGTTTGGATATCACTTCTGCGTAGTTTCGCTAGCTAATTTAATTTGGCCCTGTATAAACAGATTTATTAGAAACTAACTACTAAAAACTAAGTATAGTAAAGGGTTCAATAGTGAAACAACATAATAATAGAATCATGGATTCTGGATATTAGTTTCAACAGAATACGCAACTTTCCATTGCAGGTAGCGAGACAAAACAAACCTCACAACACCCAAGCTAACTAAACTTTACTAATAAATCTACCCACACAACATTAACATAAATAAAAACCACAATACAAAAGAGCTCCCGAACTGGTAGACTATACAAAACTTAGATTGCACGAAGGATACCGTTTTCTGAGCCCGTTTGTGCATATTTGAGCACCATGAAACATCTTCCCTCGAGCCGGCATCAAGAAAAGATTCGAAAAGATCGTAGCAGTACAAAATATATTTTATAAGTACAGAAGGTCGGCTCTATAGTTTACGGCCGAAGAATCATGACCGGTCAGAACTTTGTGCAGAAGGCTGCGCAATAGCAGTTTTTTGTAACCAAATGGTGACGTGAGGCGAGTGTGAGTGAGAGGACTTGCGCTTTATTTATTTGCAGTACACTCAGTTACAGGCTAGCTAGGCTAAAACTTAGAGTACATGACCCTGTTAGGGCGCAGCAAGTATATTACATTTAACTTATAACTAGGTTAAATATTTAGAAGTTAACATTTTTTTTGTTTTTTTTATAGTTATCACATACAACATTCATTATTAATTATAAGTAATCTACAATCTCTACTACATATTCAATTTAATTTATAATAATTTAATTTGAATTGTACAACGACACACATCCCGACTAGCATTCGTGCGAGATGTTTTGAAAGATCTCGCATGGGTAAGATTGACAGACCGCACTTTGACTTTTGTAAGCGTTTCATCCGAATGTGAACCTTATTCTCATACCTACGCATTATGTTCATCCTAACTAATATTTGAAATACGAAAGTGACTTTGTATGTTTGTTACGCTTTCACGCTTAAACGGCTGAACGGATTTAGATCAAATTTAGCACACGGGTAGACCGTGACCCGGGTTAGGACATTGAATACTTTTTATCCCGGTAGTACATTCCCGTGGTATAATGTCCGACCTCTACGTGGGAAAAAGCCAGTATTTGTGTGACCGAATGTGAGGTAGCGTATCATTCGAATACATACATTAATTTTATATAAATAGTGTTGATATTTAAATGAGACGCTTGCTTTACCAAAGTAAAGTCTTTGTATGGAGTCAACCTTCTGTACATATTTTGTGGTAGCAGTATGTACGTATGTAATATGCAAATATCGTAAAACATGGCCACGATACGAACAGATATCGGAATACAGAATGTTGCCATGTATCGTTAACGTAGCTGCAGCTCGGTATCGATGTTACGTTTCGATTACGTCGGCGTTTGAGCGGTTTTAAAAGAGTTTTGGATAACTTTCAAATCGTTAGGTAGCTACGTTTAAATAACGGTTTGCTGAAAAGTTTGTTTGAGCATCAAAATCGAATCGTGTTGTGTTAGCTATTCAATAATGGTGTAAATACCGTATAATAAACAGTACCTAAGTACTAGGAAGAGCAAGTGCCTCGAAAAGTACCTTATTTATTTATTAATATACTAACTGCGCCCCGCGGTTTCACCCGCATAAACGATCCGATCTTCGATCACGTAGGAATGTCGGGATAAAAAGTATCCTATGCCCTAACCCAGTACATGGTCTACCCTTGTGCCAAATTTCATTCAAATCCGTACAGCATTTTAGCGTGAAAGCGTAACAAACATACTAGCTTTCGCATTTATAATATTAGTTAGGATACTATAATGTAAGTATTCCAGAAAAAACAAAAATACACTGCAGAACATACAATGGGCGGCCTTATCGTTTTCTGCAATCTCTTCCACACAACCTCGGAATGGACAGTAATTGCGCTGACATAAAAAAAGCTTTGTCATTGCCAGAATACCAAAAGTTTGACAACCAGTCTTACCAAGGAGTTACGTGTTACCCAGTAACTGGGTTGTGGAGGTCAGATAGACAGCCTCTCCATGAAAAATACTTATAATCAAACCCCCAACATATTTTCGATGCTAGCTGTGCTTACTAACTTCTACAAAAAAGTTACAATACAAAACCTTCTTTCTCGAGAGAATTCTACTAGCAATAAATACATATTTTATTGCAGATACCCAAAACAAGTATCTTTACACTAAACGCAGAACGCTAGTAAATACTCCGGATCCTCGGAAATACACAAAAACACGAAACTTGTCGACTCAGCGACTACTTACGGGCCCCTTAAAGATCAATTTATAAGATAGCTTCCCTAATAGTACTAACATGTTTCCTTAACTACGAGTCATCCGGATACATAGCAAGGATGTCGAACCAATGAAACGACAAAAAAATGTCGCCAATAGAGATTACATAACACATAACATCATGCCTTGTTTCCCCGAAGGGTTGGGCAGAGGTGTACCTATAGTACACTCACATTCCGCCAGTTATGTTTAAGTCCCATTTAATAGGGGGCGAGCCTATTGCCATCAAACGGGCACAAATCCATACTCCGGGCTGATACTGAGAAATTACAGATAGAAAAACCCAATAACACTTTGCTCGACCTGGGAATCGAACCCAGGCGCTCATGCTCAGCAGCAGCAGCGTCTAAGTACGCTAAATAATTAAGAAGTACCTATAGATGTCACAACATTTTAAAAAGTTGTCCATCATGCCCAATACAGGGTGGCGATTAAAACACGTCTTGCATCTGTCAAGGGCCGATTCTACCCTTCATACTAAACAACTTTCACCATTGAAACTTATATCCGATTCTTGGACAAATTCCTATGCAACAGTAGACAGGCTATTTCGATTCATGTATGAAAAGTTTTGTTTTTTTCACGAATCTTATAATATTTGTTTCATAGAGAAAGTTGAATTAATATGACAGGTAGAATCACCTCGTTGAGGGATGCAGGTCACTTAATCGCCACCCTGTATATACCTTTGTTTTTACTGACAAAAATAGAATCCTTTTCTTTTGTGAAAATAGGAATAGTTTTCCGTTGCAAAGCCTACTCTATTGGAAAATTGGATTTGCATGGCGTATGCGTTAGAGCGAGCATTGCTTGCGTATCTGTGGTCTGTATGACGTCACACCTACGTCATTCCTGAAGGCTCGAACTACATATTCTGATATAGTAACGAATGTAAGGATGTTTGAATGAAAAGCAAAACTAACTTTTCAGCGGTAAACAATTTCTGTAATTTATTTACTGATTGATTAACTGACAGGCAACACATAGTCTACACCGCTAAATATAGAATCCTTAGAGGCTGTAAAGATGTTAGCTGCAAAAGATTTCTCATAATTCCAGGGCAGGTGAACCTTTTCAAGCCTACCATGACTCTAAGCCTGATCGTACCTGTGGTCTAGACGTCATATAAATAGTTTATAGCCCATTCCTATTGATTTTTATTGACTTTACTGCTCATAAACCATTGACTTGGGTGCCCAATAAATAAACTTTGATGGACGATAGTTGGTTTTTTCGAGTTTTATTGGTTTTAGTTTTAAAGGAGCCTTGAAAATAAGTTTATGAATAAAATTGTTCGGTTATTTTGGTTACTGTTATTACAAGAGAGAGTGTTAGATTATTGCTATAAATAATACAATTTATTTCGATGTTGCATTTTTTTAATCTCTTTTTATTTTAAACAGACCACGTTTGATGTCATTGTGTTGAATAAATATGCGAAAATGAGTTTGTTTGTTTGTATGTTTGTTACGCTTTCATGCTAAAATGGATGAACGGATTTGGATGAAATTTGGCACATGGGTAGACCTGACCTGGAGAAGCACATGGTTATTTTTCATCCTGGATCGCAGAGGAAACCGTGGGAAACAGCTAGTAATAAATATAATTATCTTAATCAACTTTAACCTCGTTATCTTTTCCTACTACATCGGGGTCAGTGTGTTATCTAAGAATTATGATTTTACTAATAACGATTCTTATTTTTATTCGCCTTCAGAAAAGCGGAGATCCTTCAACATATCTGTTCACAATCTATTTCCTTTTCGTAGGAAAAATATAATACTTTAGCATCAATAAAAATCATCACGTCCCATTAAGTAAGGCAGCCATTTCGTTGGAATCCTCTCTTCATTCACCTACCTAGATTACAAGTACATAAAGAAAGAGGCAGCACTTCGGAAGGATAGTAATCCCTGATAAGCTGACATTGTAACTTAGAGATACGACAGTATACCTACTACCACAGACTATACAGAAGATCGGCTCCAGAAGTCCAGCGAGCGAGAACGTACGCACACATAGACACGCTTCACGTACAGCGACTGGCACAATCTCATCTGTCATTAGTCTACAGTCTACTCTAATAATATTATTATCTACACTAATATTTTAAAGAGAAAAGAGTTGTTTTTTTGTTTGTAATGAATAAACTCAAAAACGACTGGACCAATTTTAAACATTATTTCACCAGTAGAATTCTTTATTATCACTGAGTAACATATGGTATAATTTATAAAGATATCACGCAGGCAAAGTCACTGATGGAAGCTAGTTTGAGATAAATTGAGATATCCGTTAGCGAAGATTTCAATCGTTAGATTCGCCCGACCACGTCAAAAGATGGTGATACTTCTATTGCGTTGACAATGACATTTGAATAGTAATGTCTTGCTCAGTCATACTGATCGTATGTATCATTCCAGTCGGGGTGTGTGAGCTTATTATTTTTCTCAGTAGACACTTTTTCACGCGACCCAAATACTGTGAGAGCAAACGATTTATAATTTAAATCTTGTGTTACGCGTCTATGTGCGCCTGCGCCTGTTTTCGATCATGAATGGAGCGGACCTTCTGCATTTTTCTGTGCAACCTACTACCTACCATGAATACCGCCCGCCCTACGTCACAGTTACCTTTTCACAATGGACCCTTTTTACTGGAAAAGGTAAAAGTACATACCTATAGCAATTCGTTTTATAGTGAAGTTTTTAATTACATGGAAAAAAAATATTGTGTAAAAAAGAAAACTTCGTGATTCTAAGTTAATTATGTTTTATTTAATTAATTATAAATAGAGGTTCAATAAATACTAGAGTTTTTAATACAATGAAACCTTACTCAGAACTTTCGAAGATAACCAATCAAGGAGGTATTTTGAAAAAAAAAATCTATTGAAAAAACACAAAAACAAGCTCCCACACAACAGTTTAGTAATCCTAAATCAATATTGAACTAACTAAAATATTTCAGCAGCACATCACAAAATAGTAACTATATTTTTACAGCCGCATAAAAGTAAGTATGCACAGCCTAACAATTTTGGTGCAATCAATCCGCGGGCCTCGAGAGAGGCGTAAAATTTACTGCTCATTGATATTAGGCTGTGGCGCGCGAGGAGCCGAGGTACCTCGTAACTCATGTGGAATACACGATTTTATAAGAGTTGTTCGGGAAATTATATTTTCACGCTTTTTCTGACGGAGTCTGTAGAACTTGAGGTTATAATTATTTCACTTCATATAGCGTAAAACAAAGTATGAATTTAGTGTTTAACATACACATTATATACAACATACACCGTGAAAACGGTTTTGCGGGGCATAGTTTTAAGTTAAGATTTTTATAAACTTTTTTTATGATAAATAAATAAAATAATAATACAGGCTGAAACTACAGAACGCCACCTGCTACGATCCTTACAAACTCCTTTAGCCTCGTTAACATTCATACATCTGGTCATACACGCACGCCGGATGCGAGTACTACGCACCTGGTCTTTCTGAAGAACATCACCAATAAGGTCACTATATGTCCTCCTAGGGCGTCCCCTCCCGGCGTTTCCACTCACATTTGCCATAAAAACATATCCTATGCCAATTGAGTTACTGCATCATTACATTGATTTTCCGACAATTATGTCCATCAAAGATAATTGACGAAACATCTCAAGCACTAAAATCATTGAAGTGTAATTAATTCCATTTACTCGTTTTTATTAGTATACCAAATTCTCGCACGAATATATCTCGCTTCCTAAGGCCGAGACTACATAATCCATCTGTCATCCTCAAAATAGATCCAAATTAAAAGGCGAAGTATGTGCATTATTTAGATAAGCATATGTGTAATGTATGTTAGTCCATATTACCTGATTTCGTAATCCCAGTTACAACGCATATCGCTGCCGAATGTGTGCAATTTTACATGTCAATAATATTTAAAAAAACTAGATGAGGTCAGTGTTTCCTATCCGACACCAAAACAAACTCAAACGTCACAGTACTCAAAGTCTCTTTTAAAGTCAAGACATTATCTTGTGAATGTATCCTCAGCCTAAAGGCTATGTACGCCGAGACTAAAGGATTTACCGGAGGGATGAGCCAAGCATATCCGGGAGGTATTACCGACCTCCGTGACTCGATGGACCTACCGAGGTTCGAGATCAATCAGATTAGCTAACACGCGTGTCAGATTTTTCTGGCCCCGATTACATGTGATTTTGGTAGGCTATGACATAAATTGTCGAGGGCTGAATATATGTATAATAGAATAGAATTCGATTTTTTTATTTACTGCACAAAAAGAAAAGAAGTAAAGAGGGAAAAATAACAATGAAATGCAATCAAGACTTTTTTTTAATTGTCGATGACTGTTAACAAAATCTAGTAAATAAAAGCGAATGAAAACTCTAAAATGGTCATCATATCAAGTAGTAGCGTACGGAATATTGACATCCCAATGTCCGCGGCAATAAAGATGGGATACCAATAAATTATACATATAACATTATCGCCACGTTTCACAAACAGATATCTTATATTGTATTTACTTAACTACACGATTTTGAAAATTCTTTTCTCATTTGATAGAAAAAGCTTGTGCGCTGGTCTCTATCAAATGAGAAAAGAATTTTCAAAATCGGTCTATTTAAATACATATTAAAAAAAAAAACTTAAAGTCCTCAGAACCTCCATAGAACCTCGGTCCATTAAAAAGAAAATCATTCACAGTAATGTTTTTTTTTTTTTTTTGCAAAACTTGCGCATGTAAAGATCTTGTATTCACATTTATAAGTAATTTTCATATATCTTTACGTTTGTCAAGTGCTGATGTTACAGTGAAACTGTTAATTAAATCAACAAGCTATACTTTATTGACGACACATACTTAATAAAGTATATTGGAAAACAAAAAATAGAGAAAATCGTATTTTCTTTTAAGAAGTCAATTAACTAAATCTGTTATAAAAGCCAATATTTGGTAGCCAAATAGAAGTAATTTAAGTCTAAGCCAATAAAGTAGGTATTACCTTTTCGGAACTTCCTAAACTTGTTCGGATAAATCGGATCGCAGAGGTTTTGTTTTACTTCCTAAACTTCTAATTAAATACTTAAGGGAATTTCATAAACCCAACTAGTCTTCTTTCGATACAGACATAATTTAGAATATTTTGTAACAAATAGTAATTAAGTAAAATATTTCAAAGTGGAGCTTTAAAGAGCCTTATGTAGGTGTAGAGTAACTTCATTAGAAGTTTACGGTCTTCCCTTAGACTTCTAATCAATAAGTCGTAGATGACTGTCTAAGTGTTGGTTGATCAGTAACCTGTAAAAGATCACCCTGCAAAGAACTATGAGAAAAACAGAGATAAGTAATGTTTGCCGTAAAAATGTCAGCATGGTAAAGAAAATTACAGGTTAGAGTGAAGACTTAGCTCCTAGTAAGGGAAAAAAAGGCTTTTCATTACGATTATTTATAAGCCCCTTCACAAACTCACGTGAAGAAAATCCCCACAAAAAAGTAGGCTCTATCAACAGACTAGACTATAATTTAACAAAGATATAGCAACAGATCATAGATTAAAAAGCAATCTCTTTGTTATTCACCTCAGTGGGCCGCAGAAAAGTCTATGATACTGAGTATTTGGAGAGTATTTGTTTGCTTCTGTGCCCAATATCTGGCAAACAAAACTATTGGAAATCACATTTTGAAAATAGAAAGAATCTACTCCGTTCATCGGTCGACCGCCCGCTAAAGTCGAAAACAAGGAAATTGAAAGAATGCTGTGAACACTCGACTTTATGGAATATGTATGTATGTGTGTGTGTAGAACTTGTATTAAGGTATACGAGTAAGAATTCCTTTGACCGTGCCGAGCTATACGGCGAGCGAAATTCGACAAAACTATTTTGTGTTCTAATAAGTTTGCACATTGCATGTTACTCGTTTACGAGTAGTATATAGTATGTGCTGACGGACATAATTAAAGTTGCATTGAAAAGTTTATTTTTATTTTTTTATTGGTAACTAATCTAATGAATATTAATTTGGGTGATTAACGTAGCGAAGGTTGTTATCAATTAAAAATCATAAAATAATTAATTGAATAAACATCTGCAGTATCAGGACGTAACGAACTTAGTTTCGACTTGCTGACCTTTTACCTTTAACGCAGCGCGTAGTCGCGGCACTTATTGTATTATTAGGAGCAGTGTTGTGCCTACCAATGTACCGTTACGTCGAATGATGTCGTCATCGATCTGCACTATTGAAGTAGGTCAGGATACCAGCATGGGATACATCCCGCACACCACCATGCAATACCCACGCGCGCTACAAAACTTTCTACTAAACTACTACTAAAGAAAATTTTAAATACAGGCTAAATAACGAAAAATACACGCCGCGCGGTCCCAAATCTATAATTAGGGGTAACACCAAATTAAAAGTCCTTTAATAAATAATATATCAGTAACACGACTCACCAACAAATATCGATCTCGTCGACGTAAAGTTCAATCGATTTCACGTTAAAAACCGTAAAGTTTCACTAGTGCAATGCTCACCTGTGCCCGGTATCACAACACTCGCACCATGTTAGGGGGGTGGGCGGCACGGCGCGGCTCGGCGCGGGCGCGGCGGAGCGGCACGCGCGGCGCGGGGGCGACACGTGCGGCCGGCGCGGGGCGCGGCGCGGACTGGCCCGCCTGGCCCGGGCGGTGCCGCCG
The DNA here is from genome assembly GCA_914767815.1 of Eupsilia transversa. NCBI lineage: Eukaryota > Metazoa > Arthropoda > Insecta > Lepidoptera > Noctuidae > Eupsilia > Eupsilia transversa. The sequence goes on from OU611889.1 coordinate 4,740,375, forward strand.
GTCCGCGCCGCCGCGCCGATGCCCTAAATTCGCGCTACCGCCGGCACAATAATTGTCGTGCCGCTGCCTGCAGCCGCGACGGCCGCACACCCTATCGATTCATGGCGCGTACGTTTCGTGAAAGTAAAAAGTTAACTCGATCGAATACGATGCGGTCAACGGTTTTCTGAAAACGCGATCCAGTCGTTTTCTAGGTCACAAAGTCGATTTAAAAGTTACTATTGATCCTTTGACTTGTCGTACAAGTCATACTATTTTATATGAATTAACTCGGACAATATCCAAACTAACGACAGCAAGTTCTACGATTGCTTTAATAAAAAATAAGCTAACATATTGTCGTAGCCCTGAATGTCTGTAGCTACAGGAAAATGATTTTAAACAAACGAGTAGACGTGGGTTTTATTATGGTTAATAAAAAAAACACATTTCCCTGAATTAATAAATAATTTATAACGTCGAAATATTTTAGAAATAGCTGTATTTAGGCGTATTTAGAAATAGTATGAAAATAATACTACGCTTTGTCCTTTATCTACGCGGGCCCCGTAGGCACCGTAGGCGAGTGCTACAATAAGCTACGCGGCTACGTCGTCAGCGCTACGACGTGCTACGAAGGATATCATGATTTCTCGCGATAGTGGTGACCGCTTTTGATAAAAATATTTCTCTGAATAAAAGTAAAAATAAACGTCGTGAAATGTTTTTGCTTGAATAGTATGACAAATTGTGAATAGAATTTGGGGTATACTGTTCGTAATGATGCTTGGTTCTACAGAGTTTCAATATTTGCTTTACACTTGCTAAGGTTAAGTTACGATTTTTTTTTAAGAAATAACATAATCATCTTCAAATTATAAAAATATGTAGTTATTTTTATATAAAAAAAACTGTTAGAACATTTATTATATCCATTTCCTTTCAACGACTTACTTTAGATAAAAACTAAATTCTGGAGACAAACAACAGAAATGCTCTCATCCTATCAACCATAATGACAGTTTACTCTTGGACATAATATGCCAGTTGAACATAACGAAACATAACATCACGCCTGTATTCCCCTAAGGGTTGAGCAGAGGTGTGTAGTACTACCCTGATTCGCTAAGTTAAGTCCCATGTAATAAGGGGTCAGTCGTAACTAGCTTCATCTTACTGCCTGACCGACACCTTGACAATTCAAAAGTGCCTGTAAATGGTTTAATAGAATTTGAGTTTGAGTTTGACTGGAAACATACATCTGTCCTCTCCTACCTATTCACACTGTAAATTTTTGAAAACATTGTAAAACCCATTTATTTTTAAAAGAGTAACCGTGGAGTTTCTTGCCGGCTCTTCTCCATAGGAAACGACCAATTGGAACCGTGCACCTAGCTTCTGACGTTTCATGAATGCCCATGTAGGTTTGTGTGAAATAAAATATTTTGATTTTGATCAAGCTTGTATTCCGGAAAGGGTTATTCAGAGATGTCCCTATACTACAGTCAGCTGCATTGAAATCTCACCCCCTAGCCCCCAATTTTTTCATTGCTAGGGGATGAGATTTCTCTGCAGCTGACTGTACAACCATATTTCGCCAGTTATGTTTAAGTCCCATGTCCCATGCGAACCAATTTGACTTGAAATTAGAAGGAAATCTAAAAAATCTCAACCCAATTAAACGTTCGTCTAAAAAAAACAATTTTCTTTTCAATTTACCCAATTTATTCCACAGTTAACGTAATAACGAGTCCAGCAGGAGCAATTTCAAGGCCCGGACACTGTGGGTTTGTAAGTCCATCAATATTTTGGCCAAAAAAAAATCTCAAAACCCTAATTATTCCACGAAAATGAGCGTAATGACAAGTCCAGTAGGAGCAGGTTCGAAGCCCAGGCACTGCGGGTAATCGACCAGCGCGCACGTCGCACGGTGGCGTGCACGCTCCTCGCGTGACCACAGATGCGTGCCACTTTCTACTTTGTTTGTGATTCTTAAAAAACGTATTAAAACCCGCACACCGCTGACCGGCGGCCATCCGAGATACTTGTATGTATGTATGTTTTGTTTTGCCGATTTCTGTGAAGTTGGGTTATGAGTTTTTCAATTTTTGAAATGAACTGCTGTAATTCAAATCAAAACTGGAAATTGTATGAATTGCTGCTATGTAGGTATGTTATGTTACAAATAAACGTAATGCAAGATAAGGTGCAGATTTTTTGTTGAATTAAATATAATATGTAATATCATTGTTTGATACGACTGCGTAAAAGATTGGAAACCCTATTGTCGTTATTTCTTTGATTTAATTTTATGTATTATGTTAATAACGAGTTATAATATTCAGTGTGGCAACACTATCAAACTACAAATTATTTATATTATAAGGATACTTTTACCTGTATGTTCATTATGGAAACTGAATGTATTATTTTACTTTGGCATCACTTAGAAATGACGGTTATGATATTATCGTTATTTCTGGGTGGGGCGAAAGTCAGTCGTCGTTTGGTTATGAAATAGTACAGCGGTGCTATTCTGTAAAAATATCACCGTGAAACCTTAGTTGAAGTGATCTTAGAGTTAGCTGTCATTCCTCCTGATGCTAGGAATTGACACTATTGACATCTCACTTTACTTCACTTCACCAAAATTTTCACGGTGATATTTTTACACAATAGATCGGCAGTTGTGCTGGATTAAATGTATTAGCAAGAAAAGAGTGTTTTCTTTATACTATGGAGTGGCTGGTGATCGAGTGGCTAAGTGGCGAAGTGATCACTACTGAACTACTACTGGTTTACTATAATACAATAGACGTAGATATATTTAGTAACCTATTCCGCTTAACGATTTCTAAAGAGTCAAAAAAAAACCCTGTAAGAAATATGACTCTTTAGGAATAGTTTACTAAATATCTACGTTTATTGTATTTTATAATGGATTTCCGCCAAGTCACGCCTGAATCATTTAACTATATTACTACGGGTTTTCCGGTTCATTACTAGTTTGGGATAAATACTAGTTTCGTTACTGAGAATAATCAACAGTGTAGTTTTATCTGAGTCATCATGTACATACAAATGATTATCATTCAGACATTGCATTGAATTACTGTTACTGTTATCAACATCTGTGATACGCGAATCATAATTATTTATTACACGTGCAATAAGAATTATAAAGTAAAGTAACATGATAATAATTTATTAGCCTGTTATCCTACTGCAGGGCAATTGAAAAAAGTCGTATAGAGAAGTGCTTCTTACACTTAATCCACCAACATTAATTTGTTTGATAGGCGGCCTCGTAATTGCTTTAGCCCACTAAGGCGTCATCTCCACGGACGAGAGAATCGTGGTGATGGTTACGCTATGCTTTCAAATTATCGCCGCGATTTTCTCGCCCGCTGAGATAGTGCTTTAGGTTGAATATCACTTGCACATCATAATACAACAAGGTATATTTGTCCGTGTCGCAGTTAGATACATTCAACCTTGCTGAAGTTTCAATTTACTAGGAATTATGGTCAAAATGATAAAATAATTCCGAGGTCGAATATACTATTAATTAAGATTTCTGATATATTATAAGGTGTTGTCACTGAAAACATTACCGTAATAGTCATACTTCAATATTTTACTCTACTTTTTAACGATTGACGCACGATTATCGCGAAGAACCAGCATTATCTTAGAACCAACCATTTCAATATACGTAGGTATATTGAAATGGTTGGTTCATTTATAGAGACCCAATTTTTTTTTTTTGTGTGTTGTCCTGCTATTCGTCTAAAAGCAACATATGTTCAGCGAAAATCAGTAGTAGTCAGTCAGTTTAGAAATTGTGATTTTGAAATTTTTCTATCATAAAATCTCTACTTTAGTCATATTTAAAACCCCTCTAGATTGAAAGTGTTTGCATTAAATCCTTTAGATGAAACATTGGGAAGATCAAGACCCAAAAAAAAATTGTACCGCTATTAAATAGGCCAACCTATATGTGATAGCTACCAACCTGCACCGGGGTCGCTCAGTATATTATGGCTCACTCCCTCTCACAGACAGGAGTCTTGTTTTTTATTGTGCTTAAGCCTCAACGATTTCAAGAAGCAGGGCTGAAACCATTTCAAAACTGCACTTCTAGGCGTAGATGCTTAGCACACAAACTATTCACAGGTTCTAGCGTTGCATACTAAACTATTAAATATTATAGTGGCGATCATTTTGTAGCAGGACTAACAAACTTCATTTTAACGGGATAAGTAAGTGAAGTTCGGGTAAGTTACGCGAGAACGTGCCAAGCCCCTAAGCCAGTTCACTCAATACTTGAATAGTTTATTACAACGCATGCCATTTTGCTACTGCGATTTTCATGAGCTCAAACGCAAATGATGGTCTTTGACATTACTTTAGAATAAAAACTTTACACACAAATGAAAAGCACCTACAGTTGAGGTATAAAAGGCTACCCAACTGGGCAAATACATTTTCAATATTGACCAAAAATATTAAAATATACCGAATTTCTTTAAACTGGCAGCAAGTAGTACCTAAAGAAATCATATAGGAAGATTAATATCCAAAAAAAACAATTTTATAAAAATAAAGACTTTATTACATTCTTTCTTAAAACTGAATATTCAATACATTAGCAGGCTTTGCTAATGTAATTTAAATTATCACCTTAACACAGATTAGGATTTAAAAGGAAAACATTACAAAAAATTTATATTATATATTTTTTTTAATATGGATTTCACTTGAATATCTTAAGATACGTGCCTAATATCTATGCTCTGGAGGGGCATGCCCACTACTGGGTGAGTTGAAGTAATTCACGACCACGTTGAACCAATTCTGAAGGGTGGCGAGCATGCCAGGTTCCTCTGGTCCATTGTACTGGACCTGAACGAGTCCGTCATTGTATACTTCACCGTTGAACTGAGGAGCGGCAACCGGCAGCTGTTCTGGCGCCTCAACAACCTCGGGGGCAATGGGAGGTGGCATCACAATGGGCTCGGGGACCACGGGGGACGGCATCACAATGGGTTCGGGGACAGCAGGAGGCGGCATCACAATGGGTTCGGTAATCACAATTGCAGGGGCGTCAGGAACAGGAATTGACGGTATGACAACAGGCATGGGATGGACGTTACGTGCCATAGCCGCCATATCACTGTCAACGACTGACACATCATTTGAAGCGACAGCCGGGGCGGAAGCGGCTTCAGCTATGCCAACAGCAGTATACGGATGCAGGAGGTTGGTAGCAACCATTGCGCCATTAGCGTGTTCCTTCAGCTTGATGTCCACGATGTCACCGACTTCCAAAGCCGCCCCATCGGGCACACCATTCACGATCATCTCCACGACATCACTCCCTGATGCATCCTCGGGCAGAGGGGCGGCAGTCACCGCCACGACGAACAGAGCCAGAAATATCGCTTTCATTTTTATCAACCTTAAACAAAAATAACCTTTAGCAATCGTTTTGTAAACCAAAAGTTTGAACTGCCATTCAAAGCGAATCGTGCCAAATATTCTGTCATGCTGTCACTTGTCATAGATAAAATCAAAATCAAAGCATAAAAGACTTACTTGTGTTCACCACGAAGGTTTAATGCCGTATGCCGAAGTAGCTTGTCGGGGAACAGTTAAATAATAAAATGACTGTAAAAAATAATTGCGAACTGTATTGCTAAATCCGTTATAAATATTATTATTGATAAATAATATTGGTAGTATCTAGAGGTGGTAAAAGATTACGCTACTTTTGGATACTTGTTGATAAGATATTAAGTAATAAAAATGAATAGAATTAAATCTATCCCATTATCCATGCTAAACAAACCTGTCTGTTAATTTAGTTAAGAGACTAGTAACGCCATCTACCTTTCCCTTGTTGCACTACCAGTTTAGGTAACGAAAATATTACCTCACTTGCCAGTTCTCGCATCCATGATTTTTTTTAGGAGAAAACATGTCTAACAGTGTCTTTTCAAGCGCTAAGTTTTTTCAAGTAACTCAAGGTACTTGAAAAAAACTTGCCCACATACTGCCCCAGCACTTCAATAGATTTTTGTTCGTATTTTTGTTCGTTCGCTTGCTTAGCGCCATCTGTGTTGGTATTACCTAAGCTATTGCTAATCAAGTCAAGTAGCAATGTTTCAGCCTCTTGCTATGTTGTATTTCTGCCTTGCACCTATGACTGTAACGACCAAAAAGGAGAAAAGTAGTGTATTGACGTCATAAAATATGAAGTAGGTAACATAACTTGGTTAACTTTGGTTTTTACTAAATATACGAAAATCGGATCATCCAATATTATTATCTGTCTGTTATCGGGACCTTAGTCACATGAGTTAACGTTGAGCGAGATAGCTTGGCCTAGCTTGGCAATGACACGGAAATTAAATTAAATATTAATACATTTAAAAATAGTAGACCGCCAGTATCGGGAAAAGGTTCCTCTCTCTGGAACCTTTTAACCCGCAGTACACTTAATGCCATCGTAAAAATTGAGATAAAAGGTATCAAAGCTTAGACGTAGATTGTTTTTGAAAATGGTAATAAACTTCTTCCTTTAACTTTTAACTGTTTAACATTTTAGAACATTAGAAAATTGGAAATTAGACAATAAACATCTATTTCAAACATTTTCATCGGGTAAAAATTGCATTTTTGTATGACACATATTTTTTTCGATATTTCAGAGTTGGTCTCACAGTGAAAGTTATTATAATGTTGAGTACTTTAATCTCGTACCTACTCAAGTAATCACCGTGTAGAGAGGTTTAGAAACAATAGACTTGTTGATCTCTGTGTGTTATTTCTACGGGAAAGCTTTTCCAACGTGGCTTTAGATAAACTACATACAATATTCTGTGCGTGCACCGATTTGTTTAGGCTTTTTCCAATAGATTTCGTGTTCTGACTTCAAGCTGAACTATTGCCCGTTATTTTGATGCCGCTTGAATCTACAAAATTGCTTTTTTTACTAAACCATCTACACGATCTAAATGGTTTTCAGACTTTTCAGTTATGTCGAACTTTTGTTGCTAAATAAAGCTCAATCCTACGTATTATATTGCTCAACTTTTTTCTTATAAAAAACACGAACATTTCATTATTTTAAAATTTTAATAGTTAATACAATACAATAAAAATAACATACAAAATAAATAGCAAAACAGATTCTGGAGTTAATCTAAGGGTTGGGGGTGATGAGGACTAAGACGGGAGTAAACTTGGGGTCCCATGTGCCGTCATTCTTGGAAAGAGGGGTGAGGTCCCCACTCTTAGCCGTCTTCTCAATCTGGGCGAAGACATCGTGGTACTTCTTAGGAGCGCTTTCATCTGCTGCCGCTTTTTCGACGTCTTCAAGCACTGCTCCGGATGGCACTACTTGCTTTCCAGTAGTGTACGGTGTCTCCTTCCCGTATTGCAGGTCCATGTAGTCGTTGAGCAGACCTTCGACTACCTTCTTGGTGCTCGGACACAGTGTGTTGTCCTGAGTCGCGTCGGACACCTCGCGAATTGTCAGGGTTGGGAGAGCCATTTTGATTTTTAATCTGTTGAAATAAAAATGGTGTGATCATCGATCAAAAATTTAATTAAGACATACCTACAGTATTTATGTTTCACATGCAAAAGTGAGGCATTATTAGTTTTTTAATGGCGTAATTTTTTTATCAGGCACAAATCAATAAACTTATCAGTGTTTTGGGACTTCTATTGGGGTTCGAAATTTAGTAGTTATCTAACTCCGAATGTGGGAAAACATAGCCATCTCTCGATAACGTTTTTGATAGTAGAGCTATTTAAACAAATAGACACCTAAAAGTATCTGAAGCTTAGATAAAGACATGTCGTTGCTATAAACACAAAATACGGTGAGAGAGAATCGTTAAACAAAATCCTGATATAGAGCCCATTGCTAAAGTGCCTATATTTTTCAACACAACATACGGAAGAGGCTACATTAACTACTAACATTTCAATAAACACTTTTCTCAAACATCCTTGGAAATTTGAGCATTAATTTGACAACATTCTTCGAGATAAATCGAAATTGCTATACTGAACAAAAACAAATGACTATGGCCAGCAATGTTACTATGAAAACCCATATCTGTCCTGAGTAGCGGCCAAATAAATTACTATGAAAACTCATATCTGTCGTGTTATTTAAAAATGGAACTAACTTTTTACTTCAACACATGACAACCAAGGAGGTAACTTATCAAAGATTTTATTTAAATTTCGATTTAAAGTAAAGAAGAAACAAATGAACCCATTGGCGCGTGAAAAATTATCGCTGTCCGTCATTGATTCTGGAATTTATAATTAATTAACTTTGTTTGAATTTCCGCGCATTATTTGAGAAAAGTACTATTCAAGTCTTGGCCTAAATGTACTATTGTCGAGAATGATTGACAGAAGATGGAGAAAATTCAAAACCTTTTTCCTTTCGGAATATGACACGTGGATTCATTTCTATCTCAATGTAAAATTACAGCTACCTAATATCAGCTCTTAGCTCCCAGATTAACACCAGATTTTTTAAGGTAGGTAGGATCTTATCGAGTAAAAAATACAAGCTGACCTTCTCCATGCAATCTAGATATTTGGCGGTAAAAGCTAGACAATTTTTATACAACTACAGACATATAATTATGATTGATTTTAGATTGTCTGTACATGTAACATTTATCACCAAACCTGTTTATTTACTTTAGATAACAAAAATATCACGTTGAAAATACATTTCCGCAACAATATAAAACTGAGCAATATCTCTATGTTGCACTATTATAGGTATAAAACACTTTTTTTTTAAACTAAAACCGAACAAAGCCTTGAAACGAAATGCAAACTAAATACTTACGGGTTAGGGGGCAACTCGTCCCACTCCAAAACTGAGACCACGGACCAAGGTGGAATTGGTCCCTGGTCCCAGTTTCGGAGTGGGACGAGTTGCCCCCTAACCTCTATTAACTATTAAATATTAATAGAGGTTAGGGGGAATGTAACATAATATTATACACATATGTATAATATTATGTTATAGAAACCTACTGTATTGCCGTATTTATTTCAAGGGCAACTAATGTACGAGTATATTAAAAAAATACGAAAGAGATGAATTTACCGATTACTGAGCGACCAAAATGGATACCCAATACCTTATTGCATTATTGTGCAAAACCATTACTAGTTAATCCTTAGCGTAATTTAATTTTTATTTAATTAAATCCAAAGTAGAATTAAAAAGGAAGGCATCATTCGCGCCAAAACACGTGAAAACAATTTCGGAATCTTCCCAATATCTATCTTTAATCAATTATATATGTATGGCGGATTAAAGAGGATAAGACAATTTATCAGTTATAAAACAAAAACATTATAAACTGTTTTAACATTGAGGAAGTGAATCATTATAATTTACCACGATAAAAAAAACGAACTGTACAAAATGACAGGTTGGTACTCTCGACGGGCTGGTTGAGCAACACTCTGACGTCTGTGGATGCCTTATTATCCGAAAGATGGAAGAAGAAAAGCAGAGAAGAAATTCTTGTCTATGGCTACTCACTTGTTTTTTTCTGCTAGAACTCAGTCCTTAGAACTTTAGTGTTGTACTGACGTCGAATGTTGGGGTTCCAGTATATAAATCACACCCAATCGGTGACTGTCGAGATATGGGCGTGGGACGTGTCAATTTGTCATGGGTGTGTCATCAAGAGTGTAGCGATATTCCTTTGAGGTTCTGTATAAAATTTCGAATGGTTTGTTGTTCAGGAAGATTTTTTTAGATAGTTCGTATGAACACATATTTTAGGAGTAAGGTACCTACCTATAAGCTGTTTGCAAAGACTTTTTTCTAAATAATTAGTCAATCAAAAATATATTTAAGTTGGTAGGTAGTAAATATTTAAAAATAATAGTAAGTGTACTGCAATAAAAGAAAGTTAAAAGGCAAATAAACCAATTTGAGGGTTATCATTCAACTCAAAAAAACAATCGTGCTGTAGGTAATGTGCTTTTCGACATCAGAAACAATGCGGATATTAATAATACGTTAGTTATTCGTATGTTAGTAATCATAAACTTCGCAAACACGAAACAACACAGAGGTAATTAAATCATTCCGAATTTAGATTATTAGGAGCAGGTTATTAGTCCGCCATGTTTGTCCGATAGTATTGTAGGTAAATAATCTATCTATACTTATAATAAATCTGTAGAAGTGAAAATTCTGTACATTGAAGATATCAAAAAAATAATTGGCAGGGGGTGTTACTAGACCGACACCGAACCCAAAAATTTGATTAAAAAATTTTTTGTCTGTCTGTCTGTCTGTCTGTCTGTCTGTCTGTCTGTCTGTCTGTCTGTTTGTTCAGGCATCACGCAAAAACTACCGGTTCGATTACGATGAAACTTGGTATAATTATTCTTTAATATCCTGGGCACCACACTGGGTACTTTTTATCCCGGAAAAGTACCCTATCCTACGGTTGGGGGGTGCCAAAGTTTGTATGGAAGAATTTTAACGCGCTTTCCGATTAACTCGAAACTCAATATTTATACTTAAACCCAAAAATTAAGAATAACGTGTATCAGGATTTTTCGAAATTCAACCCCTAAGGGGGTAAAATAAGGGATGAAAGTTTGTATGAAAAATCTTATTCCTTGAGGTAATAAACATGAAACTTCGCACGAATAGTTATATAATTTTTTTTTTTTTCTAAATTACCCCCTAAAAGGTTGGGGGGTGTCAATGTTTGTATGGAAGAATTTTAACGCGCTGTCCGATTAACTCGAAACTCAATATTTATACTTAAAACCCATGGGGATGTATGGGGTAATTTCCGACACTCACGCGGGCGAAGCCGCGGGCAGCAGCTAGTGTTTAATATTGGAACGTGGGTTTGTCAACCTCATTCTAGAGTGTCATGGGATGAGTGGATGAGGAGCACCAGCAAAATCTGAGAATGTTTTAAGATTCATTGATGGAATCACCTTTGTTAAAGAAATACAATAGACGTAGATATATTTCGTAACCTATTCCGCTTAATTATACATATATTTCCGCCAAGTCACGCCTGAATCAATTACCTTTTCTAAGTGCATCAGACGAAATCTTCTCTGTAGTCTACGAACACGTGATATTCGTAGCTGAATCAAAATGTTTGTTTTTGCAGTCAACATGATTGGTAGCAGGGCGGGACTGAATGCCTGATGCCACCTCAGGCTGTGCTGACCATACGCTGATATAAGATTATATAAGATAATATAATTTTAAATTTCACGCTCCTCGACTGATTGTCGCATACACATTTCAAATGTTTGTATAAAAATAGTTACGTGCAATTTTATATTAGACGATCTTTACCTTACCTAGACCTACATACGGTTAATATAAATACTCTTTTTTGTCAATCATTTTAACGAACATCATTAAAATTGTATGCTCATATGACTCGACAAAGGAGCCCTTTATAAATATGTATTTCAGCATTGTCATCCACCGTGGCATGGCAATGCTGCCAGCCTTTTAGGCACTATTCCCACTGACAGCGATGCGGACGAGTTTTTTGATGCCCAATGAGCACTTACCCTTTTTTTATGTACTTGTACATAATATAATATAAATATTTTAGTGTACGATTGTTTATTGTATTTAAATATAAGTACAAGAAATTGTTACTTATGTAACAATAAACAAAAGCAAAACATTTAGGTACTCGTCTTTTTAAACAATTTCCATTTAAAATAAATTCGTGGAAAGTAAAATAAAATATAGAGGTCTGGTTATTGTTGGTTCCGCTTTCATTGTTTCATCGTTTTCAATATCCACAAAATCTTTTATTGAAAAGCCTGTATGTAGAGACTAGAATTACGTTACAACAAATAATATAAAATGTGCTGTATGTAAAATCATTTAGTATTGTGAATTGTATTTCAGAATGATTTAAAGGAATTAAATATGAACCCCAGAATAGCAGAAATACAGGTGGAAATTACAAAGCGTATTTGTACAAAAAAAATACAGTTAGTTTCGCACTAGAATAGGACACACACCATTCCACCATGACCGTTTTTGTATATCAATACGGTACCCTAAAAACACCGCACACTATCAGTCAATTGATAAGCATTTCGCAAGCCGTGGTAGAATTCGCACATGATTCAAACGACTACAGATAAGATATATTTTGGTAAAATATTGATGCAGCGTTGCGAAAGTGCATATCAAATTGATAACATTTCCTGTGAGAACAAGAAAGGTGTCACACCTTTGCCAATATCTATCTTTCGTCTTCGACTTTTTTCATTTGATCTATTTCCCTTATATGATGTATGGCCTAGTATTCAGTACATATCTATCCCATACAATCATCTTTTTCTCAAACATGCTTGTTCGACCATTATTTTCGAGATAAATCGAAATTACTGTACTGATCAAAAACAAATGACGATGCGGCCAGCAAAGTAACTATGAAAATCCATATCTGTCCTGTGTAGCGGCCAAATAAATTACTATGAAAACTCATATCTGTCGTGTTATTTAAAAATGGAACTAACTTTTTACTTTAAGACATGACAACCAAGAAGAAACAAATGAACACATTGCATTGGCGCGTGAAAAATTATCGTTGTCCGTCATGGATTCTGGAATTTATAATTAATTTACTTTGTTTGAATTTCCGCGCATTTATTTGAGAAAAGCACTTCAAGCCTTGACCGCAACCAGGCATTGATGGCCTAACGTATGTGTGCCTCGGCTACGCCTCGGCCCACATTTTCACGATCGTCCATCAATGCTTGATTTGCTGGCCTCGACAGAAATGTACTATATTGGACAGCTAAGTCGTTATGACATGTGTATGTTTCTACTGTAATGCCAATAAACGCATTTTCTTTCTTTTTCTATAGAGTAAAGGATCATTCTGAAAACTTCCTAATAATTTAAATCATCAAATAGGTAGGTATAATTACCTAATTAATTAATACGAAATTGTTCTATTAAGTAAGTATAAATTATCTACATCTAGAAGAGTCTTATTACACAAATTAGGTTGTATTTAATAAACTCTTATCTTCATTCTAATTTAGTCATTCTTTTGCGCCAAAATTAGATCATCGTGTTTCTATGAAAACAATTATCGTCACATTCTATTTCCAATAAACGTATTACGTGTAAAATATCTTAGTAACTAAATACTTGGTATGATAAGTTTTGATAAGATTGTTATTTACCATGCCAACGCATAATTAATATTTTGATCATTTAGAAACATAAAATTGACATTATTTGAGATGAGTTATATAACACTAGCTTCTGCCCGCGACTTGTGTACGTGTGTCGTGACTCCGCGTGAAATTTTGACCCCCGACCAACCACGTCGAGTCCTATCGCCCGCCCGCGCTATTACATCGTTTTCACTTAGCGTTCTTTCTGACTTTTTTCTTTTTGCTCGGTTCCTTAAAGCCCAGGCGTGTTGTTAAATAGCCTATAACCTTCCTTAAGTATTGAGCTATCAAATGCAAAAATATTTTTTCAAATCCGATGGGCAGTTCCAGAGATTACCCCCTACATACAAACTAACAAACATACAAATTTTACCTCTTTATAATATTAGTATAGAAGTTATAGTTAGGTATTTATAAGATATTCTTTTGTTTGTATCGAGAACGATAATAGCTACATACCAACCTATAATTCATCAACGAATCTATGAATAACAAATAGGTGGCAATAGGTGGAATGACGATCTTCGCAGGGTGGCTGGTGGTAGCCCTGCCGGGGTTGCGGGAATATCCGAAAGTATCGTTGCCACTGGCAACACACACTGGCCCTCCCACTCCCCCCAGAGCGGGAGAAGTTATTTGATAATTTTCCACCCAAAAAAAAAAGGTGGCTGGTAGCAGCTGAATGAGAGTTGCCAAGAATCGAGCTGAATGGCGTGCAATTGGAGAGACCTATGTCCAGCAGTGGACTGCTGTGGGCTGAAGATGATGAATAACAAACCTAAGTCCCCTAAGTCAACATTTCTCATGAAGAAATAGTACCTAAATCTCCATAAAACAATCATGTGCATCTGCCTCGGGGGCCCGTTGTTTTTTTCTTGCGAAACAAATTGAGACTTATAGAGAAATACATTAAAAATATTAAAAAATTAAAGCGAAGGTCCATAAATTTCATAAACGTGAATTAAAACTTTTATGAACAAATAACTTGGGCTTTCATTCCAAACGCTTGCATAAAGTGGCATAGCATAAATCTCAGAAAGTACTATATCTCTGTGTTAATATTTTTTGTTTTGGAAATTAGTTAACATTTTAAGAAATTTCTTAAATCTTTTAAGAAATTTTCAACTCGCTAGAATATGAGGTTACAGATTAATGCCGGTAAAGTTAAACATACCAACATAATAACATAATATACCTAACAAATCCCTGCCGTTATGTGCACCTCAATCACATGGAAGACGGCGAAACTTTAAATGAGTAAAGTTACGACATAAAATACTTCGATATCCGAAATCCATGATACCGATACGGAATACCAATAAATATGTCCTTACATGATTTTAACTTGAACTTAATGATTAATACTGATTTATCGTACCCATTCAGCATCGATGATAAATGTTCGTGAATCAATATCTCGGGATTACTATCTATCTTGGTCTCACATATCACGCCTGTATTAAGCAATTTAAGGGAAGGTAGAGCTGTACATTGTGCATCCTCATTTCGCCTATGAAACAGGAGCAAGCACATTGTCATCAACTGGGTATCAATACAGACTCCGGGCTGCTATTGAGAAATTCCTAATGGAAAAACCCAATAACACTTTGCCCGATCAGGGGATCGAACCCAGGATCCCTAGCTCAACAGTCACGCTTGCTCAACGGACGGTCCACTAGATAGATCAACGGGGCAGTCGAACTTTTTTTAAACAAATTATACTGAAATGGTTTTCAGCCCCTGTGAATATGAGGCAATCTAAACATATACAAATAATAAAGCTGAAGAGCGTCGAAAGTCTGTACATGGAAGATATATTCGAAAAAAAGTTGGATACTTAGAATCGATAACAGAACACGTTCCAACAGTTTTTAGAATTTTTGTCTGTTTGTCTGTTTATCTGTAGGTCAGTTTATTTGATCGCGCATCACGTTAAAACGGCTGAACTGATTTTGATGAAATTTGGTACGGAAATACTTTGAACCCTGGGGAAGGATATAGGATACTTTTCATCGATATACAACGCGGGCGAAGCCGCGGGCGGAAGCTAGTGTTCTGTAAGCCCGAATGTTTGACTTAAAGATAAAACGACACACAGGCATCGATTATAACAAAGGTTTCAATGGAACTGGCTGAACACAAATTTTTGTGACACATCAATGACGACTAACGCTTGCGTCTATGATTCGTACTCCGCAGTTTTAAATGAGGATAGTTTCCACTCATGAATTTTGAGAAACGACAAAATTGCATCAGCCGTCGTGAGTCAATGCATGATCCGTATTAGATATGGTTAAGTGGCAGCCATTTTATTACCTCATCAATTCTTAATTGCGGTTAAAAGCTGATTCGGAAACTGTTTAGAGGAAGAATTGATTGGTACCTGCTGCGGAACCTCATGAGAGGAGCTCATAGATAAGTAATAATAGCCGCACGATCTATCAGATTAAGTTACGATTGCCGGGGTTGGTCCGTGGATGGATGACGACAATCTTAACATACGAGACTCCTCCGTGCCTCGGAAAGCACGTTAAGCCGTTGGTCCCGGCTGTCATTCATGGATCATTGGCAGTCGTTACGGGTCGTCAGAAGCCCGAAAGTCTGACAACCAGTCCCCTAGGTCGGATAGACAGTCACTTCATGTAAAATACTGGTGTATTCATCTGCATCCAGTTAGACTGGAAGCTGACCCCAACGTAGTTGGGAAAAGGCTAGGCAGATTGATTGCTGCAGAACCTCATGTGATTCTATTATCTTGTTGTTTTTGCTAGCTATAGGTATATTAGTTTTACCAACCACATATTACCATCAAATCAGATACTTGACCGTATCAATGTTTGAGTGTTGGTCTAGGATACGGGTCTACGATCATAGATTACAGTACATTTACCTACTTTCAACTGAGAAGCCATAGCTTATCGTTTCCACAACATATCTATGTGTAGGTATGTGTATCTGTGTTCAACATGAATGATGTTGGTAACCAATATTTTGTAACAATATTTTGATTTAAAAGAGTATCCGTGGAGCTTGTTGTTCATTCTCTATATGAGTTTGGAATTGACAACTAGCTTCATGTTTCTGATTGACCGACTCCTTGAAAATTCAAAAGTGTCTCAGTGCGTGTATTTGGTTTCATTGAAATACTTAAATGCTTTTAGTTTGAGTTTATGATTGCCAGTCTTTTTATATCTAATCTAGTCATTACCTACCTATAGAACTCGCTCGCTAAATCTATCTATCCAAAGTTATCAAAGGTGACCACCCAGTGGTCACGCGGTACAGAGATAGTTCCACGTAAGCGTAAGACATTCCATTGTGAAATGTCACCAAGCCATGCACTGCAACTGCATGATACACACCCATGATACGTTATCATCATCTCTGGAGACACATCGATCTGTCATTCTTATCTCTTATCTTATCTCCTCATGTCGTGATGCGTATTTGTTTATGTTTCTTTCCATAGATTGCTGGATAGGGTCTAAAAATACTTAGTCAAGATAGCTTACTGATGCCCTTGTGGTCTGAAGGATCTTTAGCTCGAGCTCGCTGTTCGAATCAACTTGTCTTCTTTATATGCAACTTTCTGTTATTGAGGTATGAGAAACAGGGTGTAAAGTTCACTCATCCTGTATAGAAAAGGGAGGATCCTCCGACCAGACGGTGCCTGGTGGGCAACTGCCCAACGATTGATGTCTGAAAGTTATATATATGCAGATCGTGCGTTAACCCTGCTTACGCGATACAGGACTTCGCTTGACGTAACTGTGACGCGTAGCTCGCATGTGGCGATGTAGATGCCGCCACACTATAGCCCATTCTGTCTGTATTGTTCTGTCAACTCAAATTATTATCTGGTTTTCGATTAAAGTCTATAATAGCACATTATTTTCAGTAATACCTAGGTACAGACCTGGACGTAAGTAAGCCACTGCAGGATACTGTGTTGTGAATACAATGCTCATCATTTTATTTTTAAACAAGATGAGTACATAACAACTTATAAACTACGTACTTAATTAATTAACAAAAATAGCAAAATGATGTAGGTACTAACTTAATTAAAACTATTAGCAAACTAAAATATGGCGTCGAAAAATTCATCCGCATCGCTGTCGACTGGTTGTGTACCCATTGCAAGAGACTGGCGGCATTGTCACGGCAATGCTTAGCCTTAGCAATTACCAGGTTAATTTAATTGTATCGACCTAGCTACCTCGCTACACTTAAATTATGTCACTTGCATTCAGTTAATCCCTGTTATCAATAGCAATACAAATTGAAACGATATATTTTGCGGTTAGATATTAATTGAATAGGCGCACGATATGCCAAAACTCAATATTTTGGTGCCAATGTTATCAACAAACCACACCGACCTCTGGACAATCGAACAACGCTATTCAATGGCTAGTCTATTGCCCTATGTGGGCGACAAATGCGATGCGATGCGACACACATGTTAGAGGCGATGTTACACACGATTTTATAGGAAATGTTGCCTTGGAGTTTCTTACCCGTTCTTCTCCATAGGTACCTACCTACTACACTTTGTTTGTTACCCGTTCTTCTCCATATGTATCTACGCTTTGAAATGGGCAACTAGCTTTATATTTGACTGACCGACTGCATAATTCGAAAGTGCCTGTGTGTCTGTTCAAGAGTTATCCGTGTCGCCATTTTTGAGGAATATCGCTCTGAAAGCTCTTGAACACAGTTAAGATGTGCTGATCGCGTTCAGCTTCATTGGTGAAATTGCCGAATAAAAATGAACGCGATCAGCACATCTAAAAAGCCCTCAAGAGCTGTTAGTGTCATCATTGTTATTGAATATTTGAGACTGACAGCTCTTGAACGCGTTCTAGATGTACTGATCGCGATCAGTTTTATTGGTGAAATTCACCCTTAGTTAATTTAATTTAAAAGTCTTTCGCAATAAAGATCAAATTCCCTTTACATTGTTGCAAAGATGATCGGCAATGTTGCAACAAGTGGTAACTGGTAACTATATTATTTAAATCGCGTCTAGCCGCATATAGCTTCAAGTTTCTCATAATATAGGACAAAGAGTTACCAAAGCTGAATAAAATATTAACTATCAGAGTAAACAGTTTTCATAGAATTAAAGGATCAAATTAAAATACACTTTTAAACATAATGGCGCATTTAATCGTGAAGAAATAACTAGAAAATTACTTCAACAAAATTAAGCCTGGCTCTGGATGTTGACGATGATCTGGACAAGGGGGCTGGCAGGAGAGGGCACAACAGGGGAGGGGGCGACCACCACGGGGGTGGGGTCCACAATGGGGTTCTCGACAGGCTCGGGCTTGGCGGGGACCAGACCAGCGGGGGCGACGACAGCGATGGCCTCCTGGAAAACAAGAAAATGGAGATGAATTAATTTAACCTTAGAAGACACTGAAAAGCTGAATATAAATGTAACATCGTAAAAGTTACCAAGCTGAATTATAAGAAACATCTTCTAATATTTACTAAGGACCAATCAAAATGGTTTTATAACTGAGCGATCTACAATGAGAAATATTAATATTTTAATTCCAGGATATGAGATCAAACTGTCAAATTCAAACTCTTTATATCTTTCTCGTGTCATATTTATGTTTCGATTAAACTAACTCTTTATCCCACACTATGGTAACCAATTTTTTTTTTAATTCTTTTATAATTAATCGTGAAATCATATCACCTACTTATAAGTATAACATCAGCCGGTCTTTTCTGTAAAAATAAATTGAGCTGCCATTCCACCTGAAGGCCAATTCTCGTACTTAAAAAACGTTCACATTCAATTCGCAATCTGTCAAACTTATCAAAAATGTTGGTAAATTGATTGTATTTTTGACAGATTGCGAATGAAATGCTTATGCGAACGTTCTTAAAAAATAAGGGAATTGCCCCCCTGATGTTATACCGGACTGACATTAGTGACAGCTCGCTTCAAACTCACTTCACCTAACTTTTGACGGTGAGATCTTTAAAAATAAACCGGCAGGCCTATTCTTCTTCAAGGGTTAGGCAAAGATGTACTTATAGCATCTACAGCCACATTTTGACATTTATGTCTAAGTTTAAGTTAAGTGTACTCTTATTACTATCAACTGCTAAAAAACCTCATCTTCAGTATTAGATATCCTTACAATTTGGTTGCCAGCGAAGAGAGCATCCATCATGTCGTTCAGGGCATGTTCTAGGTAGGGCAGCAGAGCAGGGTCGGTGGCAGGGTCCTGAAGAGCCTGGGACAGCTCTTGCAGAGTCCAGTAGCTGACTTCCAAGGGTTTGACGGGAACACCGACGGCCTCCTACAACAAATACGGACATTGTGTGTTAGTCGGCTTTAAAGGATAAAATTAATTTATACAGTATTATGAAACAAAGATTGTAGACATTATAATTAACTCGCTGTTGCCCGCGACTACATCTGCGATTCAAGATGAAAAGTAGCATATGTCCTTCTCCAGGTCATGATCTACCCATGTGCCAAATTTCATCCAAATCCGTTCAGCCGTTTTAGCGTGAAAGCGTAATCAAACACACAAATAAATAAACAAACTCACTTTCACATTTACAATAAGTATTAGGGCTATGATAGGATTCTTGACGATGTATTACATCTTTAATACTTTGAAACTAGGAACTCACAACAGGGATTCCAGCGTGGATGGCATCCATCATTTCGTTGAGGGCCTGTTCGAGGTAGGGGATGAGAGCGGGGTCGGTTGCAGGGTCCTGCAGGGCCACGGAGAGGTCGTTCAGAGTCCATCCGGTCAAGTCGACAGGGGCGGAAACATCAGCGGGTACCTGAAACGGAAGTTTTTCTGATGAGAGACCACATAACATAACGGCACATCTGTAGGTATTCCTTGAAAAGGCTCGCAGAGGTTTACATATAGTGCCACCAAGAAGATTTATCCATAACCAGAAATCACCAAGAACTTACCACGGGCTGCTCAGCGAATATAGAGTCCATCATGTTGTTGAGGGCCTGTTCGAGGGCCGGTAGGATGGCAGGGTCGGTCTCAGGGTTCTGGATGGCATCGGACAGCTGAGGCAGGGTCCAGGAGCTGAAGTCAGCGGCGGCCACGGCCACCAAGACGGCGAAGACAGCGAAGAATTTCATCTTTTAAGATTTTTTTGCTGCTGGTGAAGAGGGAATTTGTTAAGCACTGTTACAGTAAAAGAAAAGGAAAGGTCGGCAAAAGAATTTCAGAAGCTGAATAAATTTTATACGGATAATAATAATTTATAATACCTATCATGATATTTATCAATAGATATGCAGATTGTAATTACTATCTAAGAAACATGAAATTTCATGTACCTATTTATTCCCTAAGGTTAAAGCAGATGGATACCAACATTTTCGGACCACCCCAGTCCCAATAACTGGGCACAAATTCAGATTCAGAATTCAATAACACATAACACTTTTCCCTACATGGGGATCAAATCAAGGACCCAATGCTTAACAACTAATGAGGCAGCCTCGGTCATTAGTTCCCAATACAGAAAATTATAACATTTTATTTATTTATTGGATTTTTTCTGTACTTATTTAACTATTCATTTGATTATGTACAATAAAATATATAGAGTTACGACATAATATTTTTTTAATTAATAAATAATATATCAATTTTATGAATTTATTATATGTTATTACTTACCTACCGTCGAGTAATTTGGTATTTTTTTCCGAAATTCCAATATTTATACAGTTTTTTAATCGAGATGCAATAAACTGTATCTTGAGCAGTTTATTGCATTCGATCGATTATATCTCAATAATAAATCATGATTAAATAATATCATTGTTATGGAATAAATATAGGTACCACACACAGACATTGATCGTCAAGTATTTTATTAATCAAATAGGTATTTAATCCAATGAAAGCTTCAGGGGATATATCTACCTAAATAAGTCGATAAAGCAGATAGTTTTTATGGTTCCGTACCCAAAGGGTGCCAAACGGATCCCTATTTATTACTAAGCGTCCGCTGTCCGTCTCTCTGTCAGCAGGTTGTATCTCATGAACCGTAATAGGTAGACAGTTGAAATTTTCACAGATTGTATATTTCTATTGTTGCTATAACACGGCAAAATAAAATAAAGATAAAATTAAAGGGGGTCCTTAAGAAACGTGATTTTTACGGCGTTTTTTGCTACTTATTGTACGGTGGTACGGAAACCCTTCGTGTCCGGCACTTGGCCGGTTTTTTTAATTTACTTTCCAAACAAAACCTAAAAGTCATTCACAGGCACTTCGTTACTTTATTTCCTGCCATTGAATGGCAAACAATTTAAGTTGAAGGCATACCTGAGCCTATATTTTATTATACAGTGTGAGTCTTCATAATGTGCACATATCGAAATGAGGGATTCTATGCTTAATTTGACAAACCGAAAAAATATTTAAAAAAATCTATTTTTATTTTTTTATTTATTTTGTATTTTTTACCCCAATGTAAAAAAACGGTGTAACTTTTAAATGATCTATCGCGATGAAACAAACTCAACTCCATAATGATTGGTAGTAATTAAGTGTTCTTATAAAATGAAAATTGTGGGAAAAACCCCTCCCAATTAAACCCAAAAAACCCTCAATTGAAAATAAACAGGTATTTCGTCCAAAAATCTGTTTTTTTAATCAATTTTTACAATAATCGTAAAAAAAATCAATAAGACGATTTTTTTTTAATAAAAAAAAATGGAAAAAAAAATGTATTTAGATTTTATTTTTTATTTTTTCCGTCGATAAAATTAAGCATAGATTCCCCCATTTCGATATGTGCACATTATGAAGACTCACACTGTATATGCCTTCGACTTAATCGCCGCGCCGCGATGACATCAGAAGGCCAATCATTCTCGTTCATAAAAAACGTTCACATTCAAGTCGCAATCTGTCAAACTTGTCAAAAATGTTGGTAAATTGATAGTATTTTTTGACAGATTGCAAATAACATGCGAATGCGAACGTTCTTAAAAATACGGGAATTGCCCCTCTGCAACACAGCATCGCAGATGCGTTGCAGATGTTGTGTGTGATATAATGCTAGTATTGAGACAAACATGCTAGTGTTGTGACAAACACGTCTCTTTCATCATAACAGACTGGAATCTGGGCGTTATTCCAGGACCGAACCTAGAAAACTTCTTTATCAATTGAATAGATTTTGCAATTAATTTGTATCCTACTATATTTTTTTTTATATATCTTAATCGAAAAGCTAATATTTCGTACTTAATGATGTTTAATAAGGTGTAAGAAGATGAAATTTTATCAAAAAATATTAATCAACTGAATGGTTCCTAATTTACAATTTAAAAAATATTTTAAAGTTAAAATTTTTGATTACCTACCGTAAATGAATACCAAAACATATTTCAAGTTCGGACATGTAATGACCACCGATATTCCGATCCCTGTTTATCATTGATGACGTGCATACATAAGCCTATGTGGACTATAAATGGGATTATTTTTATTATATTTATATTTCATTCCTAATCAAGAGATATTTTTTATGCGTCGTAAAGTGAGAAAAAAGAATGTACCTACGCTACCGTAAGACCTTCTGACCTTCTAACTTTCGTATTGAAAAAAGGTCTTAAAATTTTTCGATTCAAGGACTCGTCGATTTCCTCACGATGTTTTCTTAGTTAGTTAAGTCATATATATATAATATATAGATACCTACCTACTTAACATAACATAACAGCACGCCCTCGAAGTGTTGGCCCAAGGCAGTGGTGCACCTATAGTACCTACCCAAAAAACTCCGGGCTGCTTAATTACATACCTAAAAAAGATAAACAATAAAACAAGAATGTTTATTTTACCAATTTATTTAATGGTACAAAAATATCTTATTTTATTTAAACACGGTCATGTCGGTCATGTAAGAACTCAGACCACCTAGACTTTTTTTATATATTATCACAATCACATCACACCAAAATGTTAGAACTTCTTGAAAGACTTCGCGAAACAATTAAATACCTGAAAATAAAAACGGTAGGGTAAAATTACAGGTTCAGAAGAAAAACGATTAGAAAATGGATTTCCTGATTCCAAGAAAAGACGAATCCCAAGCTTGCTCAAAGCAATTTCTGTCGGATGTTCCGTGGTTCAAATTTTTTTTTTTTGCGATGGTTTGATTTGGAAAACTACTGAAAAACGCTACTGAAAAATTCCAGATGGAAAAATCCATTAACACATTTTGCTCGACCTGGGAATTGAACCCAAGACCCCATTATGCTCAGCAGTCGCGCTTGCGACCACTAGACCAACGATACAGTAATATTGCCAAGTTAATTAAAACAGCGAAATATTTGACATCTATTTGCGACGTTGCCTACTTTCAGAATAAACACTCATACCTAAACATAAGACTCAGTTTGCGCTACAACTTCAACGAATGATAAGACATTTGCAATAGTAGGTACTAGTTATTTTAAAATCAACTTAATTTACACAAGCATCAAGTTGATATTTATTTGTTTAAGTGGAAACAAAGATTTGAACTGACTAGTGAATGTGAGTAGACTAGATCAGTATAGGTACTATTATAAAAACATAAAAAAATCGTTTTCGACATCCATGGTGCAGAACCATGCTCCATCCACGACCTTAGATCACTATCAGCACTGAATCGACACGCCAGCCTCACTTAGGGCCTTATCACACTGGCGATTTGCGAGCGAGTTATCAGTGAGGCGATTGTCCAACGCGCTCGCAGTGTGTGCGTCGCGAGCATACCACGTGTGCCCAACGTGTTCGCCGCGTTTGCGTAAAGAGAGCGATTGACGTGAGTTCACAAGAGAGAGAGAGAGACAAGCGAGTGTACAATATTGTGAAAACGCGGCGTATACGTCGCGTAGTCGCGGTTAGCTCGATTCTTACCCGCGGAGAGCACGGTCATAAAACGCCTCGTTGGAAACACGCTGGCAAATCGTCAGTGTGATGACGCTCTTACACGATATGAATTTAATCAATTATCTTATTCAATTGGTATCATGGTCAATTAGTGATGACGTACCTATTTATAACCCTTTCTTCGTCTTCTTGATGAGGTTCTTCAAACGCTTGACCAAGAACTCGTAGTCTGCTTTAGGAGGGATGAGACCAACGGGTGTCAACATGTTGATAGTTTCCTGTAACCAAATACATGATTTAATCAAATGAAAAGGTTCCACAATGGAAACGGCAAACAGTCGACCTGTTTAAAATGTCGCGGCTTATAAACTTAAATCGAGCTGTTCACATAACTATTCCACGGTATCGTTAACTATCACGAGCGATTTTTTAACCGTGAAATTTGTTTAAATCGTCTCGACGACCCCAGTGGAATAATTTTACAAACAAGACGGTCTACGAAAAATAATGGTCATTGAGAACCAGC
The DNA here is from genome assembly GCA_914767815.1 of Eupsilia transversa. Classification (NCBI taxonomy): domain Eukaryota; kingdom Metazoa; phylum Arthropoda; class Insecta; order Lepidoptera; family Noctuidae; genus Eupsilia; species Eupsilia transversa. The sequence continues at coordinate 4,765,044 of OU611889.1, forward strand.
TCCAATGATATAATATCATTATGTGAAATCAAAACTCTGAATTTAGATGAAGTGTGCGGCCCGCTAGCACCACGAACCACTAATTAGGTTATGCGTTTGTTAAGATAACACTCCATCACGGCGTCCTTGTTTCCATCTTTGTCTATAGTTGTACAATATTATCCGCCATAGAGTTCAATCATTCAGAATCGATATTGACCCCTTACAAATAAAGTTTAAATTAGTGTGCTGCTACCATATGGAACCAGCCAGGCTTGAGGGTGGTAAGCGAACTTACCGGAGTTGAGAGGAACATCATCAAACATCATTCTGTCGTCGTCATCTTCAAATAATTGACAGAAACAAAGCGATGCTTTAAATACATTTAGCGGTAAAAGTATTTACCTATTTGTACAAGAAACTGGTCTTTATTTAATTACCCGTGTTTCTCCCTTCTCAAGAGCCTCCTTCAGCTCAGTGTGTGCCTTCTCCAGGTAAGGAATTAGGGCTCTCTTCGTGCTAGGACTCCTGAGAGCCTCGTTCAGATCTGACTGAGTCCAAGTCGATATGTCCAAAGCTGGGATTGCTACCTCCGCGGTGTCCTGCAAAGAGTGTAAGATATAATTATTATGTTGTCATAACGCCCGATAGATCAAAAACAGGCAAGATAAGACAAGGTTTTTAAAGGTTCATTTTGCAGTAGGTCCTACCTTGACCTACTATTACCGTGTTGATTAATTAAGTCTTCAATAAAAAAAACTTATGCTTAGGTATTTTTAATAATAAAACACAACATTCGAAATAGGGTAATAATAGGTGTCCTATAGAAGGTAAGTAGATGTGTGCAAAGTAATAAAGGTTCCGCTATGCTAAACTTTGCTATAGACACAGTATAAATAAGTAACAGTATTATCTTCACAGAAAACGGCTGCAACAACGCGCTTCGAGATCTCAATTTAAATCGCAACAGCATCGAGTGCGCGGCAGTTCCGCACGGACGCGGTAGGTTTATCTACCGAGCGACCGTGGGTAATTATTTCAAGGTCACTGCCGAGGTATAATACCCTTACTTATTTATACTGTAATATAGGTATGCCTTTGGTACGTTATCAAAACGAGGCTTCGATGTTGGTGAAGAAAACACGGAGTTGGTTTACCGGAAGGTTTCCAGTCTCATTCCTGAGTTGAACGAAGCTGATGGTTTGCATCAGCGCAGGCCTGTACTCCTGCTTCGTCGCAGGGTCGGCGATGGCTGCCGACAGCTCTGCCACGGTCCAAGTGGGCCCACCGGAAGGAGATGGCACTACTGCGTGGATGAATTTCTGTGAACAAGGTCAAACACGTTACGTTGGGAGATTGTCACACCCATAATTTAAAAAACAGTACTTATATAGGTAATTACGGTACTTTTTTTTTCGTCTATCTTGTCTGTTTGGCTAATCTCCGAAACGGCCGGGCCGATTTTGAAGGGACTTTCACTGGTAGATAGTTAAGATAGTTGATGTTAATAGGATAAAAATGTGGTGGTGGTGTTGTAAAAGTATTGAGTATGAAAAAGAATTACGAGTCCACGCGGGCGAAGTCGCGGGCAGCACCTAGTGAATTATATAATACCTACACCTAGGTAACCAGTTATGGTAAACTACTTACCTACTGATTTAAATACCGGTAACTAAAAATGGTAATCGTACCTATAGTTTCCTCACCATAAGCCGACAAATTATAAAGATATTTACTAATATTTGATGTATGGCGTCGTATCGACCTTGTCTTCTGTGATAATAAATCACATTATTCACATTACGTGAACACAACATATTTGTCACCTTTTTGTAGAAAATGGCAGAAAAATCCGGCTCTACGGAATAGGTACGTAGAGGACATTGTTGGTAGATATTAGAGATTAGGGTTCCGTAATATTGTGCTATGTAACTTACCATAATTTTCTTAGAGATCGTACATTGGCATAAATCTAAAATATGTGTCTGTCCGTTAGTAACTTTTTTGAAAGTTTCACTATTTCAGAGTGGCTGTTACTTTGGCAAATAATATAGTACGTAGCTATAGCGTATGCGAGATAATAACGTGATTACAACCTGCTTTGTAATTGGGTAACACATTTTCGAAAACGATTAAGACTAATCTGTTTCATTTTGACAGTTCAACAACATTCATTGCTGTTGTTGAGCAGTATTTTTTTTTCGAAATTTTAAAGCAATGGATTAACAATTTGTTTCAAAAAGATTGATATCGTGATTGATCGCGTATTACGCAATTAGGGTGCTGGATGAGACTAGCACAGGACCGTAGACATTGACACAAGCAAACAGACGGCTATTGCCCAGAAATGGGTAATAAAGTCAGGCACAGGATGGCTAAATAATACCTATAACTCAAGTCCTTTGTACAGTATTTTTTTACTTGTGCATAAAGTTTTATAAATAAATAAACTCAAGCTATTTCCCCGTAGTTAAAGTAAATATAGGTAGATACGGAACCATCATTGCGCAGGTAAGAATGGTGACTCGCACTTGACCGAAATTCGTTTATCGTTACACTCAAAGTGCAAAGTTTACGAAAACGAGATATAACTACTTATTTCTTAAAAAAATATTGACAAATGGGCTTAACAGAAATACCTAATATACCTACCATATTATCTACATATCATTATGTAGATACCTACTATAGAACTACGCAGAAATTTCACAAAAATAACGCAGTAAAGGACGATAGTTTCTTCGGTATTAATTACAAAGATCATAAAAACAAAAAAGATCGTTAAATCATGTTTTGTAAAAAGGGATAAAGGTCCAATTATACGTGGGGACTCAAGCTGAATCTTGCGATACCTTGCACAATAAATACATTACGTTGTGAGTATGTAAGTTGCTGTTACAATAACTGCAGGGGCTTGTGCCTGATGTAATCTATACTTATAATAAATCTGTAGAAATGAAAATTCTGTACATTGAAAATATCAAAAAAATAAATGGCAGGGGGTGTTACTAGACCGACACCGAACCCAAAAGTGTGATTAAATTTTTTTTTGTCTGTCTGTCTGTCTGTCTGTCTGTCTGTCTGTCTGTCTGTCTGTCTGTCTGTCTGTTTGTTCAGGTATCACGCAAAAACTACCGGTTCGATTATGATGAAACTTGGTATAATTATTCTTTAATATCCTGGGCACCACACTGGGTACTTTTTATCCCGGAAAAGTATCCTATCCTACGGTTGGGGGGTGTCAAAGTTTGTATGGAAGAATTTTAACGCGCTGTCCGATTAACTCGAAACTCAATATTTATACTTAAACCCAAAAATTAAGAATAACGTGTATCAGGATTTTTCGAAATTCAACCCCTAAGGGGGTAAAATAAGGGATGAAAGTTTGTATGAAAAATCTTATTCCTTGAGGTAATAAACATGAAACTTCGCACGAATAGTAATCTAAATAAATTGTAAAGTTTGTAGTTTTTTGTTTTTCTAAATTACCCCCTAAAGGGGGATTGGGGGGTGTCAGTGTTTGTATGGAAGAATTTTAACGCGCTGTCCGATTAACTCGAAACTCAATATTTATACTTAAAACCCATGGGGATGTATGGGGTAATTTCCGACACTCACGCGGGCGAAGCCGCGGGCAGCAGCTAGTATATTAATATGGCGACTCGTATTGGTGCAATAGCTCAGAAGGTCGATTTCCATAAAGACTGGCGCGATGCGGCTCTAACAATAGAAATTCTAAGAAACTTCACGGTAGTACCTAGGTAATAATTACCGGTGTCGCGTCGCGCCAATTCAAAATCTAGTCGCAATCTCATCTCAGCTACAATCAATTCCAAAAACTTTGCAAACATGAATTAGAGGTTTTTTTTTACAGATTAAGACTGAGATGACGGAGCTCGTGGCTATGTAATGACAACCGCACGGGTCGATCCATCAAGTTAAACTACGCTTGCCGGGGTTGATCCGTGGATGAGTGACCATCTTTACATATCGAGACTACTCCATGCCTCGGAAAGCACGTTAAGCCGTTCGTCCCGGCTATCATTCGTAGATCTTTGACAGAAGTCTGACAACCAATCTTACCAGGGGATATCGTATTACCCAGTTACTGGGTTATGGAAGTTACAGGCAATCGCTCCATGCAAAAAAAATGCTGGTATTCAGCTGCATCTGTTTAGACTGGAAGCCGACCCCAACGTGATTGGGAAAAGGCTTCGTAGATTGATTATGACTGAGATTAAAATGCGAACGTTCTTAGTCCTCTGTTTCACTAGCTAACTTCTGGGTTGATACCTACAGTTTAAATTGCAATCATAACGCTAAGAATAATAAGAAAAAACAAAATAAGTACTCCTTGTGAGTCGTAAAAAGGGGAGGCCTGTGTCCTGCAGTGGACGTCATTTGGCTTAGCGAACTAGATGGTCTATACTCCATTTATTTTAAGAGGGTTTATTCTGAAAGTTGGCAACGTCGCAAATAGATGTCAAATATTTCGCTGTTTTGATTAATTTGATAATATTTCTGTATGGAAATAAAAAATGTGGCTAACTAGCGAACTAGAATATTGATTATGAAATGCAATAATTAATATCGTAACACCGAATAGTTAGTTTTAGATGTAAAAAAAGTATTTGGTAACTTTCCAAATGCGTTTTTTTCACCTAAAACGGGTACAACATCAAATTCAATGTTATAATTGCAATTCATTATTAATATTCTAGTCAATTGGTTAGCCACATTTCTTATTTCCATACAGTATTATTTCCAAATTAATCGAAACAGGTAAATATTTGACAGCTATTTCCGACGTTGCCAACTTTTAGGATGCACCCTCTTAATATTAGACAAATAACGGCTAAATAACGACATTTATTCAGTAATATTGTTGAAATAGCTGCACTTTACAGTTATTTTTTTAATTTAAATGGTAAATAGATTACATTTCTTTGTATTTATCGTGAAATAACGGACATTATTATACATTTGTATCGAAATAACGAAAGGGTGATAACCGTTATTTCTCTAATGTTATATTAAATGGAGTTTATATACAGCCATGAAAGTGTGAGTGTTTTGTGCAAGTGGGATTTCTCTCTAGACACCCAGGTTCTAAATCGTTTTGTGAACCCTGGTGCTGCCCACATGCACCTTAAAACGTGCCTGTTAAAACTTAACTCAAAATGCTACAAACCTCGTTTTTGCCAGTAAATAACGCGTACATGATCTCGTTCAAGGCATCTTCAAGATACGGCATCATGCCGGGGTCTACCTTGGAGTTTTCGATGGCATCTGACAGTGATGGGAGGGTCCAGGTCTTCACGACTGGGTAGCTGGTGGCTACTGCCAGGATGAGCGAGAAAAATGCCAGCACCTTCATTTTTACTGTGGAGAAATATACGTAGAATAGTATCAAGTAGCATTTTATAAGATCTAGCTTCCCCGATTTCGTTTGCGTGGCCTTCAGAATTCTGTCCAAAGAGGAAAGTAAAATACAGATAGGTAGACATATAGCGTTGCTATGGGCCCCGGCAGGTTTATTTTCAGGGTGTGCATCTTCAGCTCCACGAGCGAGCTCGATCATTTTTGCAGTTCACCTCGGATATGTTAGGTTATCGTTTGTCCATGCATACTAGGAGTATGAATACAAATATAAGAATGTAGGATTCTGGAGCGAGTGAAGCGAGCTCGATAATTCTTGCGTCTCGCCTCGAATGGGATATGTTTTATTTTGTCCATTATTTATTAAGAAAGAGGACTTACTGTGTCGATTCAAAGAAGCTTAAGAATTAAGCTCGATAATGTTAGCACCCCGCCTAGGGCCGCCTAGATTTTCGGGAATAGGAGTTCGGTATTTTGTCGACTAATGTTCACAAGTTGTAGAATTGAAAGATTGTTGAATGAAAAGCAAGCTCGAAAATTTTAGGACTTCGCCTCGAATAGTTTATAGGTATGTTCTCTATTATTGTGTTAGGCGATTCCGGATATTTTATTAGTTCTAAATGTTTTTACAGCTATATTTTATTTTAAAGTCAGTGAGGTGCAAGTGCACCCTTTTGCAGCCCGCTCCGGGCGCCCATCAGCGTGGCCATAGTTTAATAGATCGTTTTAAGAGGAATAATTCCGTAATACATTGCTTTCATATAACTCTATTGTTTTCGCGGCGCACGCTAGTAAAGGTCCCAGTAGGCTTGATTTTTTCCGACATCTGCTATGTTAGACTTCGGCTAGGTTATAACAATATTATAAAATAAATTTAATTTGTTATATATTTATTTCAGACACAGTATACAGAATATACAGTCTATATTTTTTACAAAGATATGGATAAAGAGAGTACATTTGTATTTTTGTTTATCTATACTTATAATAAATCTGTAGAAGTGAAAATTCTGTACATTGAAAATATCAAAAAAAAAATGGCAGGGGGTGTTACTAGACCGACACCGAACCCAAAAATGTGATTAAAAAAATTTTTGTCTGTCTGTCTGTCTGTCGGTCTGTCTGTCTGTCTGTTTGTTCAGGCATCACGCAAAAACTACCGGTTCGATTACGATGAAACTTGGTATAATTATTCTTTAATATCCTGAGCTCCACACTGGGTACTTTTTATCCCGGAAAAGTATCCTATCCTACGGTTGGGGGGTGTCAAAGTTTGTATGGAAGAATTTTAACGCGCTGTCCGATTAACTCGAAACTCAATATTTATACTTAAACCCAAAAATTAAGAATAACGTGTATCAGGATTTTTCGAAATTCAACCCCTAAGGGGGTAAAATAAGGGATGAAAGTTTGTATGAAAAACCTTATTCCTTGAGGTAATAAACATGAAACTTTGCACGAATAGTTATCTAAATAAATTATAAAGTTTGTAGTTTTTGTTTTTCTAAATTACCCCCCAAAGGGGGGTTGGGGGGTGTCAGTGTTTGTATGGAAGAATTTTAACGCTGTGTCCGATTAACTCGATATTTATACTTAAAACCCATGGGGATGTATGGGGTAATTTCCGACACTCACGCGGGCGAAGCCGCGGGCAGCAGCTAGTAATGAATAAACTCAAAAACGACTGGACCGATTTGAAGAATTCTTTCACCAGTAGAATTCTATATTATCACTGAGTAACAGAGGGTATAACTTATAAAGATATCACGCAGGCGACGCCGCTGGCGAAAGCTAGTTTGAGATAATAATATTCTATGGTCACTAAAAATCAAGTACCTATCAATATAGTTTCGATCTGAAGTAGGCACTTGAAATGAGTTTAAATAAACCAATAAGTAAAGCAAAAAGTGTTTGGACTCACCTTATAAAAAATCAAGCAAACAATTAAAATCAATAAATATTTTCTAGTGCCAATGTACTTGCAGCAACGAACACCACCCGTACAATACTAAACATATTCGAAGAACAACATCCAATATGAATTTTAAGTCTCCCCATAGACTTCACATATCTAACTCATGTTAAACAAATATCAATCTAATTTTCTAAGTATTAGAGTTCAAAATTAAGTAAAGCTTGACTTAACCGTATATTGCTTAGGTACATGGCCGATTGAGGAAAATAATCGTTTTGAACATTAGTGTCGCGTCCCACTGCCATAATATTGTAGTATTTAGAGACAACAGTGCATCTCTCCAGTACGTATCTAGGTACCTAACTTAACAAAAATAATTCTTTGTCGTTTTGTGATAATAAGTACCTACAAATGAAGCGTGCCGAATTCATCCATACTTCCATACTAATACCTATAATTATAAATGCGGAAGTAACCTGTTTACCTGCCTGTCACCATTTTACGCCTTTAAGGTTGAAAGAATTCGGATGAAATTTGGCACACGGATAATCTGACCCTGACCCCCTGATCTGAATAAACGAGAGAGAGACATAGAATTACAACTTTTTATCCCTGTAGTACGTTCCCGGCATCGCGTGGGATAATTACCGACCAAAATCTAGTACCTTACCTATTAAATAAAAGTAAAAAACCAGTCCTTGGCGTTAAAATTACAGGAGTAGCCGAGTGGTGTCCATCTATAGCCATGTCTCCTACCGTCAGCTTTATTCTAAGTCATCATCTCTCATCACTCATCCCGGATCATAATAAATATCACGATAAGTCGCTACTTAGGCGTCAAACAGACGAGCAGCACTTTGCAGTCGACCGAGCCACCTTCAGTTGTCGACAGAGCCAACTTCAGCTGTCGACAGAGGCAACTGCTACTGTCGACAAAAGCAACTGCAAGTATTGGACACGTTAACTGCTGCCCACCGTGTCGACAGCATGAACGCCATGAACGCTCGGTCTATTTGAAGTCGACTGACAAGGCAGCGCGTAAGCTGCGTTCATAATGTAGCTGTCGCCATTGGTCAGCGTTTGCTGTCCACGTGTCGACGGCAAACGCCGAATAGTGGCGGCAGCTGCAGTTGCCTCTGTCGACAGCTGCAGTTGCCTCTGTCGACAGCTAAAGTTGGCTCTGTCGACAGCAAAGTGCTGCTCCTCTGTACCTACTCTTCCGTTGATAGCTTTACATACCCGTGTAGTAGGTACGGCACTTAGGTACTCTGGGTAACTATAAAATCTGCGGCCCAAAAGATATTCAATCCTTTTCCTTCACATAGTATTAGAAGGAGACAAAACGGGGTGCGATACTCCAATATCTCAGAATACTAAGCAAAGGACATTTGGACACTTAAGGCCTTTAGCCCCGGAAAACGTTGGTGTTGACCAAAATACAGATTCTCCATGTGTATGTTGTATGGACACTAAAAGGTTTGTTTACCATAGTCGTCGTATTATATTAACTGTGCCATAGTCATCGTCAGGAATAGGAACTCTTTTAAATTGTCTAAGTATAATTTATTGCTCAATAATATTTTTTTTTGTTTTTGTTGCCATTTAGGTATTTAGTCCCTTTACTTGTACATATTTTTTTCTTATTTTTCTGTCCCATACTAAAGGAAAATAACAAAAATATTCAATAAGTACAATCAAGAATAGTAACTGCAATGCCATTTAAATACCGTATAAAGTGAAAATTTGTCACGAAACGCGAGACCAAATTCCACGACTCACTAGTGCGTAATAAGTAGTTAATTGCAATCCGCTGTTCGGGATAATCCTTCTCTACGAGCTCGGATCTAGTACACAGGAATTTCGGAATAAAATTGGTGTTTTGTACTCGAATAATGCCGAAGCCAGGAATCCGGAATGAGGATTTATTCGAGACTAGCTGCTGCCCGCGGCTTCGCCCGCGTGAGTGTCGGAAATTACCCCATACATCCCCATGGGTTTTAAGTATAAATATTGAGTTTCGAGTTAATCGGACAGCGCGTTAAAATTCTTCCATACAAACACTGACACCCCCCAATCCCCCTTTAGGGGGTAATTTAGACGAAGGAGGAGGCGGAGCGCGTGAGGGAGAGGCAAAGTTCGCGCCCTCACGCGCCTAGCCGCCGTAGGAGACGCCCTGCCCCCGATAAGGACCAGGCCCGGGTCGACGGCGCGTCGTGTTCCACGCGCGCCTCAAAGAGATGTCAGCAAAACTGACGGGGTCCGCTAGGACCGTTGCCCGCCGGGGTTGCGGGTAGTCCTAAGGGGAAACCGTGGCCCCTGGCATGGCAAGGGAAGGAACACGGGTGGGTTTTAGTCAGTAAAAGTCTGACACGCCCTCCCGCTCCGCCCAGAGCGGGAGTAGTCATTGGATGATTTCCCACCCAAAAAAAAAAAAAAGAAATAAAAAAAAAAAAAAAAAAGGGGGTAATTTAGAAAAACAAAAAACTACAAACTTTATAATTTATTTAGATAACTATTCGTGCGAAGTTTCGTGTTTATTACCTCAAGGAATAAGATTTTTCATACAAACTTTCATCCCTTATTTTACCCCCTTAGGGGTTGAATTTCGAAAAATCCTGATACACGTTATTCTTAATTTTTGGGTTTAAGTATAAATATTGAGTTTCGAGTTAATCGGACAGCGCGTTAAAATTCTTCCATACAAACTTTGACACCCCCCAACCGTAGGATAGGATACTTTTCCGGGATAAAAAGTACCCAGTGTGGTGCCCAGGATATTAAAGAATAATTATACCAAGTTTCATCGTAATCGAACCGGTAGTTTTTGCGTGATACTTGAACAAACAGACAGACAGACAGACAGACAGACAGACAGACAGACAGACAGACAGACAAAAAAAAATTTAATCACACTTTTGGGTTCGGTGTCGGTCTAGTAACACCCCCTGCCATTTATTTTTTTGATATTTTCAATGTACAGAATTTTCACTTCTACAGATTTATTATAAGTATAGATTTAGATTACATTCCAATGACCTTGCATGTTTCTTGTTATACAGGGAAAAATTACGAACTTCCATGGAAACTTTCATCCCCTTTATTACCCCCTTTACATTTTCAAAGATCCTTCCTGTGTTCAACTTCGTTACATAAAGAACTCTTGGGCAAAATTTCCAGCCAGTATTTCAGTCTTAGTATTTATCAGTATTTCGATGTCACTTTTTTTTTGTTGTTGTTTTTTTAACCCCCGACGGAAAAAGCGGGGTGTTATACGTTCAACGTGTGTATCTGTGAATTTGTGTATCTCTCTGTTCCCTCGTAGCTCCCAAACGGCTGAACCGATTTTGATTATATTTTTTTTGTTTGAAAGGTGTCAGTTCAGCCGTTTGAAGATTATAAGCTCTTTTCTAGTGGATAATTGGAGGTGCGCATCTTCCACAGGTCTGATTGATTCGAAATTTTGTATTCTGTTACTTCAATGATATTAGAAGAACATAGTAACCTTGAACCGATACTGCAGCATCACCTGGAATTGTGACGGGGGTTATTTAAATTAAGTTTCACTAGTTTTTGTTGTTTTTTTGTTATTATAGATACACCTCTGCCTAACCCTTCGGGGAGTACAAGCGTGTGTGTTGTTATTTTAATTACAAACAAAATACATTTCAGCATACAAAAATTAACTGCTCGCTCTGTTAACCGTAGAAAATATTAGATTTCTAGTTAGTAGAAGATTCTGTACTAACTTGATTACACATAACATAAAATCACGCCCGTATTCCTTGAAGCGTTGGGCAGAGGTGTAGGTACCTATAGTACAACCGCATTTCGCCAGTTATGTTTCAGTCTAAATTGCTATCAACCGGGCACAAATCCAGACTCCGGACTGCTACTGTGAAATTCCAGAGGGAAAAACCCAATAACACTGCACTACCCGGTAATCGAACCCAGGACCAGAATAAGGAAACAGGACGAATTTGATTATTTACAAATAATATTGCTCATGACTGTACCATCTTTAATTTAAAATTCTCAATCTGCTAATGTCTTGATCTTATTGACCGCAGTTCATTGCCCAATCAAGTTTTTTGTTATTTACTTCTGTCTAAAGATGCATTTACCTATTTACAGTTATCTATACTTATAATAAATCTGTAGAAGTGAAAATTCTGTACATTGAAAATATCAAAAAAATAAATAGCAGGGGGTGTTACTAGACCGACACCGACCCCAAAAATATGATTAAATTTTTTTTTGTCTGTCTGTCTGTCTGTCTGTCTGTCTGTCTGTCTGTCTGTCTGTCTGTTTGTTCAGGCATCACGCAAAAACTACCGGTTCGATTACGATGAAACTTGGTATAATTATTCTTTAATATCCTGGGCACCACACTGGGTACTTTTTATCCCGGAAAAGTATCCTATCCTACGGTTGGGGGGTGTCAAAGTTTGTATGGAAGAATTTTAACGCGCTGTTCGATTAACTCGAAACTCAATATTTATACTTAAACCCAAAAATTAAGAATAACGTGTATCAGGATTTTTCGAAATTCAACCCCTAAGGGGGTAAAATAAGGGATGAAAGTTTGTATGAAAAATCTTAATCCTTGAGGTAATAAACATGAAACTCCGCACGAATAATTATCAAAATAAATGAAAAAGTTTGTAATTTGTTGTTCTTCTAAATTACCCCCAAGGTTGGGGGGTGTGAAAGTTTGTATGGAAGAATTTTAACGCGCTGTCCGATTAACTCGAAACTCAATACAGTGTGATTCTTCATAATGTGCACATATCGAAATGAGGGATTCTATGCTTAATTTGACAAACGGAAAAAAATATTTTAAAAAATCTATTTTTATTTTTTTATTTGTTTTGTATTTTTTACCCCAATGTAAAAAAACGGTGTAACTTTTAAATGATCTATCGCGATGAAACAAACTCCATACCTAATGATTGGTAGTAATTAAGTGTTCTTATAAAATGAAAATTGTGGGAAAAAACCCCTCCCAATTAAACCCAAAAAACCCTCAATTGAAAATAAACAGGTATTTCGTCCAAAAATCTGTTTTTTTAATCAATTTTTACAATAATCGTAAAAAAAAATCAATAAGACGAATTTTATTAAATAAAAAAAAATGGAAAAAAAATGTATTTTTTCCGTCGATAAAATTAAGCATAGATTCCCCCATTTCGATATGTGCACATTATGAAGAATCACACTGTATTTATACTTAAACTCAAAAATTAAGAATAACGTGTATCAGGATTTTTCGAAATTCAACCGCTAAGGGGGTAAAATAAGGGATGAAAGTTTGTAGGAAAAATCTTATTCCTTGAGGTAATAAACATGAAACTTCGCACGAATAGTTATCTAAATAAATGATAAAGTTTGTATTTTTTGTTTTTCTAAATTACCGCCTAAAGGGGGGTTGGGGGGTGTCAGTGTTTGTATGGAAGAATTTTAACGCGCTGTCCGATTAACTCGAAACTCAATATTTATACTTAAAACCCATGGGGATGTATGGGATAATTTCCGACACTCACGCGGGCGAAGCCGCGGGCAGCAGCTAGTGTTCTAATAAAGTTTTTATTTAACGTGCTCCGTTAAGGTCATCCACGACTAGGACTTTGAACCCATATAGAAATGAGTTATTACTTAAAATACTAATTAGTAAACTAGTTAGAAAAAAGTTTGACTTGCTTCGAGTTAGACTTGCTTAATGACGTATTTACCTGCCGCGTTCCAAGATCCTTACCTACGGTTCGGTTCAATGCCCGATGAAGTCAACAAAATCGTCGACCAATACGCATATATTTTTTTTAATTATGTTGATTAATAGTTTAAAAAAATATATTTTTTGGAATCTCAACCCAAAGAACGGGTTTACGAAGGGTCGAATTTTGTTTATCTTTTGATAATTTTCACATTTCTGGGTTTTTTAATGCAACGAATAAAACCAGATCGCCGAAAAAAAAGGATAAAAACGATGAAAACACAGTTGGCCCCAAATCAATTTTATTATAGGTAATAATAACTCTTAACTATAAGTACATTAATTATTATATGTAATTATTTATAATTTACGATATCTATAGATTCTTTACATTCTTCTCGTGCCCCTGAAACAAAAGATGGATTATTGAACCATCACACAAAATGGTCCTAATTTCTTAGATAAGAAGTACGTTGAAAATTTGACGCAATAAATGCTTTGTGTGCCGATAGTAACTTAACTGTTACGGGGACAGGTTTTATTATATTTATGTTAATTTTTAATCTGTTTGAACATTAAAAATTGTGATGGTCTATGGCGTAATCTAATTACAAGTCAGGCTAAAATAAAATTAATTAAGTGGAAAGGAGAAAAAACAGGTTTGTATCCTGTATCCTGTGACAACGTAAGCTAAAAATAAATAAATCTTTAAAAAAATAAATAAAATTGAAGTGTCTGCTGCTAATGTCAAAATAACAGCTTTTTACTAATTATTTTAATGCGAAAGTATATACGGTACTTATAACATTTTTTTTCATTTTTGTCTGTCTGTCTGTTCCGGCTAATCTCCGAAACGGCTGGAGCTATTTACGGGACTTTTACTGGCAGATAGCTGATTTTATAAGGAGTAACTTAGGCTACTTTAATTTTAGAAGAGGAATTTGGGACCACGCGAAGCCGCGGACCGAAGCCACGGGCAGCAGCTATTAAATAATAAAAATCATGATTGATGGACTATGCAAAACTTTGCAAAAAAAAAGTATTGATGTTTTTTATGCAGCGGTATTAGGATAAATCTTTATAAACACTAGCTAACACTCTAAGTTTGAGAATTCAAGCAAATTTTGTAGTTAATCAAAAAGAAAATCTCAGTAATCAAAAAGGTTAATTTTGTTGCAAAATTTGCACAAAATACAAAAATCCCATACATATATTATGTATTTACTTTTTCTAAAACTGAACCTCATTCTACAAAAGCTTAATTTAAATCTGTATGTATTTTACTGTGTGTTTATAAATAATAAAAATAGATAAATAAGTATCTTTAATAAGTAACCTTGGTATTAAAAGAAGAGATGAAATACTAACTGTACATTTCTGTTTCAAATCCATTGATATTCGTCCAGTCTTTAATCTACAGCTCAGCCGCTGACACAGCCAGCAATTTCTTGTAGGATCCGGCTAGTGACCGCGCTGCTAAGTGTAAGAGTTCCCGCCTCGAAACGCCGGTTGAAGCCTCTTGCCATTGATTGTGGGGTACCTGGTGTATGATGGGATAGCATGGTATAGCGTGGTCGTTCATGGTCAAGATAGTATGCATTTTTAAACTATATCCTACTAAATATCCTGAAATTGTGGGCCAAACTAATTTTCATACTCATTCCTTGCGAAACATGTGGATGTGACTATGAATGATAAAAGAAGATGTAGTGACAAAAATTGAAAAAGGTATCCTTTGATGGTTTGGTCATGTTTAGAGGATGAATGAAAGGCGACTAACAAAATGTATTTACAAGACAAATGTGAGTGGAAACGCTGGGAGGGGCGCCCTAGGAGGACATATATAGTGACCTTATTGGGGATGTTCTTCAGAAAAGTCAGGTGCGTAGTACTCGCAACCGGCGTGCATGTATGACCATATGACCATAGTTTGTAAATATCGTAGCAGGTGGCGTTCTGTAGTTTCTGCCTACCCCCGTAGGAAAAAGACGTGAGTTTATGTATGTATGTATGCTTCCTTCCTCCTTGCATGTCGGAAGCGCATAGACATTTTCATTAGAGTATAATCAGATGCCCTCTTTCTCTCCGAAATTCTGAATTACCTCTTGAACATGTCAGAATTAACTGATTGCTCCTGGTAGTTACTAATGATCCTTGTATCTACAGTATTTTGTTCAACAGTTACCTGTAAACTAGCGCCCATGATAGAGCCGATGGTCACACTGTACCCGGTCTGCGCGTGCACGTAGTCGTGCGGCGTGGCGGCGCGCGCGGCGGAGACGGCGGCGGGAGGGACGGGCGTGCCTTGTGACTGCAGCTGGAGCTCGATGCCCAGGGATGGTTGAGATAGGATCAGTAAGGACATGTCGTACCATCTAGTAGAGAAACATGGATGTTATTTTAAAGTCTATGTTAACATATTATTTTACTTGATTTTTCAAGTCGTTAAAGTTTTATCTGAAGACTAAATAAATCATAAATAACAATATGACTGTATGTTTGTACTCTTGATAAAAGTCATCTTACTACTGAAAAATCAATTCAAAAGGCGCACAGCACGCATTTTAGGTATGAAGCTACAAGTACGCAGCGGGCTCGTCTTGTCGGGCCAATTCAGTCAGCGTAACGTAGTCAGAAGATATAAGAGTTACTCGATATAAAGAGAGGCAACTTCTAGGTGAATATAACTTTAGGTGATTACCGCTGTGCGACCTGAATTGCACTTTATTGTGTCGTAGCAAAGTCGCTTTGTATTTAAATGATTTTGCGGAGTGAACCATCTGTACTAATCTGTGCCTTTAGTTAATTTTGAGGCCGTGTTAAATCAGTCTTATTTCAGAGATCTTTTTTTTAACTCTTGACCAGAAGGCCAAATGCTTAAAACATGTCGGTAAATTGATTGTTGCGAATGAGATGCGAATGCGAACGTTCTTAAAAAATACGGGTATTGCCCCTCTGTACATCATGCATGATAGATCTGAAGTGAGTATATTCGTTCGTATGAGTGACAGGACCTTATAAAAACCAGAAGTGAGCATGACATGGATTGTTTTTTTTCTTCTTTGGCAACTGAGCCGATGTCGACTATTCTGCCATCGTCATGTGGTGCTTATCATAGACAAAAACAAAACAAAAAGGAAATGTCTTTGAGCTGGTGCATTATAGAAATAGCTTTTTAAAAGAGGTAGACCTCATGCAAACTGATACTAACCTGTCAGTAACAGATTCATGCAGATATCCCTCTACCGCTACCACAGGCACGTTATTATTAAGTTCTCCGTGCACTGATCGTATGTGAGCGATGCGTTGTTTAGCTGCTGCGTACGCGGCTGCATAGCCGACCGGCTGGTCTGCTGTGACGTCACTCTGCGCTGCGTAGCCACTGGAAATTGTACCATATTAAGTGTGGGATAAGGTGGGTTATTGGTCGACAAATTTACCGAGCCTGATATCATATTTTATTCCGTAAGTTGAATAGAAAAGAAGAGCCGATTCCATGTCGCTAAAGCTAGCTCTCCAGTGCTAGTGTAATTTAACTTTGATGATTAAGTTAACTATTTTAACTGTAAATTGTGAGGGTATATATTTTAACTGTAAATTGTGAGGGTTTATATACAGGGTGTCTCAAACGTAGTGGTCCAAATGCAAATGAGGTAAAGCGAAGGGGTCGCCCTATCATTTAACACTTAGTTCAAATCTGGCTGGACGATGCCTTGCCAGGCATTTTCCAGACAGATTTGTAACTCGGTACGTCGAAAATTATGTTCACATGGTCGAAAAATCCAAGTGGAAGTGTAAATTTCTTGAAAATAATAATAGCCAAATTTTCTATATTCTAATAAATAGCACAATTAAAAAAAAAAAATGATAGGTGGACCCCTTCGCGTTACCTCATTTTCTTTTAGACCACTACGTTTGAGACACCCTGTATACTTACACAACATTAGCTTTGCCAAAGACAGTCTGAAATGCTTCCCTGACTGGTGAGATCTTTACTTCCTTGTCCGATGCAACAACCACTAAGAGGTCTCCTCCACTTCCTGAAACAAAATCATACATTGAGCAACCACCAGCAATTTTTCTTAAGAATCCGTATTTTACATCGTATCGTATCGTAATTTTGAATTTAACTAGACTGGACATGAAAATCCTTTGTTGGCTAAACAGACACTCACACAACACAAACTGATAAATAAATAAATAAAACTTTATTGGAACAAAAACACATTTTGCAAATAGATTGTACGATATATTTTAACAGACAAGTGATTTCGGAACACGCAAGCAAATCGTTTTTACGGATCTAGATTAAGAGCCCACACAACCTCAGGTTTTTATCTGGCTCGCACCATACTACTCGCGGACTGAGTGCGAGCGAGACGGAGGCAGCTCCAAACCGGCAATAGTTTAGGTAATTGCTTTTTACGGTGAAAATAATGGTAATTAACAAAAAATTAAAAACATAGTCTCTGCTTAATACTTAGTTCAGTTAGTATGCAAAGTTTCAAGATCTAATTTGAAGTATTTTTTTAATAGCAGCGGTTTATTGTTCGGAGGTAACTTAGGTTTTTTTTATGTATCGAGGAAATTTTATGAAATCGTGTTTTCCGCTAACATAGTCCTTAACATTAATCCTCAACATTAAAATTAATGCTGCAGTAGTTTCGATTATAACGGCGGATCTTGCTAATCAATTTGAGGTAGCATAGGCTCTTAAGTGTGCGATTTTAGTTCCAAGTCGTGATTTTAATACAACATCATAATAATTTGAATTTCGGTCGTCCACTTCACATAAGCACATCCACAAAGCATCCATACCAACTGCCTAGATGATGATTGGCGATGTTGATGAAGGTACATGAACTTACTAAGGTACTCCTTCATCTGAGGGTCAAGCGTGGTGATCATGGAGTCAACGGAGCTCTTCGCCTTCTCCGCCACCCGTGACAGTATGCCTCCCGTGGAGACCGCGCCCTTCATCCAAGTGAAGATGCCACTTCCTGGCATTATGTCCCCTGATCATTATAATTGAATTTAATGTGGCTATACCATAGGTACACCTCTGCCTAACCCTTCGGGGAAACAAGGCGTGATGTTATGTGTTATGTTATCATTATAATTGAGGATTATGATACAGATTTTCTATTTACAACTTAAAACCAACCAAAACACAACTGGTATCATAACCCTCCTTTTTGCTTCCCCGTAGTCGGGTAAAAACGTTCCCGAGTACTAAGGTAAGTACACCTCTGCCTAACCTTTCGGGGAATACAGGCGTGATGTTATGTGTTATATTATTTTCTATTCTATTTGTCCATTCGTTTAATTTTTTTCAGCACGCGTAGCGACAACCATACAATCGGGTTTTCTACGGGTTTTGTCGACAGAAGAATTAGACAAAATTACAGATTGTGATTGTTTATCTATCATTTTGTTCTACCGTCGACAAAACCCGTTTCTATTGTGATCATGCTACACGTTCAGAAAAGTTAAATCACTTCAAAATTAAACAAAAAATTGAGTAAATCAAAAGAGAAATAAAAAACAGTAATTAAAATATTAATTGGATAAGAACTGCTGGTCTCTTCTGTAAAAATCTCAATGTGAAAACTTGGGTGAAGTGAGCTTGAAGTGAGCTGGCATGCCCCAGGGATTGACACTATTGACAGCTCACTTCACCTGAGATTTCTCAGTGAGATTTTTACAGAATAGATAGGCCGGTGTTTCTGCTAACGTGAAAAAGTCTTAATCTTGTCAATTTCAGTTCCTGCATTTACTATTAATTAAATCAATTAACAACAACATTCAACTGTCAGGGATCATATTTTTTTTTTTAACAACCTTTTTTTAATCTGATGACTGATGCGGTCCGTTTAGTAGCAACCAAGATTAAAAATGTAAGCGAAGAAATAAAACATTTTGTATTAAGTACTTAATAAACAAAAATAACAAAGACAGTAATTATTATCAAAGTGAAAAATTAAATTGTTTAAAACTTCAGTTCAAGACATAAATTTTAATTTCTACTTAGTCCGCTAATAATAAGTCGGTAGTTCGGATTCGGACCGCGGTCCGCAATTTGTTGACTCCTGGTCTAATTATTATTGCATAATATTTACCGGTTCAGCTAACCACATTATATGAAAAATGAAAGAGCATCTTGTCCGTATGTCTGGCTGGATGAGCTGTGAGATGAGCATAATTATTTTCTTTTTATAATGATTATGTCCTCCACTACCACTAATTTAACTGACAGAGAATTTTTTTAGAGCAGTGAAGTATAGTAAATGCCTCTACTCTATCAAACCTACCAAGTTTATCAATTTCTGATGTGGAGTCTGGCAATGATTCTGGTGACTGTGTGGCTTGTGAGTCTTCAGGGGACCTGATGGACATCAGAGGTTCCCCCTTACTCAGTGGAATTGCTGGGCTGGAACCAAAGAAATTAATAAGATTATACAAACTTGTTTCTTTTTTTTATTCATTTCTCAAAGTGTTTGTTTCTCAAAGTCTTATGTAACATTTACTGGAAAACAACAAGATAATATATTTTTTTACAAAATTGCAGAATAAACAAAAAATAATGTTAACTGGAAATTATGTAATTTCAAAACAATTTGTAAAGGTAAGCACTGTACAATGTATCTCCAATTACCTACTTGTATTATTTTATGACTTTGTTTGAGCACCTATTATGTTCATAGATTTTAAGTGTGTTTACAATATTAATTCAGATAATCAGCAATGGTTTGCACAATCAATTTGGGTATTATCTATGCATATTAGAAAACTAGGTCAGAAGCAAAATGAATAAATTTTGGATATATTTTTATAATATGTGATGTTTAATGTATGTATGAATAATATTATGGAACACATTTACTTCACTCAGCACACAGGAAATCCTGATAAGAATCACAATTGATTACAATAGGATTCAAACTAGAAACTAACTAGATAAAACAGCCCAGTTGCCTATAAACATATTGTTAAACATTATGCAACTATGTATGATGTAAATTAACAAAAAAGAACTTTATTACCTACACTTTGATCTTAGCCAAAAGGCCGAGAAGCGATAAACTTTATTACCTGAATTTCTCATTATTGTCAGGTTGTGGTGGAGGTTCACTTCTAGCCTGAACTATGATTGGCTGCACCGGCACTGGGGCTGGTAGAGACTGACTCACTACTGCTTGTGGTATCTGCAATCACAGCAAATTCATGAAATATTGTTTGTAAGACTGTAATATTTAGCACAGGATTATCAAGCAAGGATAAAACAGAACATATTCTTGTATCAACTTCTTAAAACAGTCCTATCGCATCAAATAAATTATTTCGCTCCAAAGCTTAGGCTATAAAAATTGTAAACAAACGTCAAATACCTCAGCAGCTGGAACCACGGGGGTAGCAGTCACGAAGTTAGGCAGCTGCGACGGCGGAGCCACGCTCGACAGCAGGTTGCCGGTAGTAGCAGCAGGCGCCGGCGGCTGCGGAATCTTCGGCTTCTTATCCAACCCACTCATTTTCTTCCACTATCAACTATCTACTACAAAGTCACAAAACAACAATAAAATACAACGTCCAACAAAACTTTTTATAGACTACAAAGAAATAAATAAACGATAATTGTTATTCTCTTCAATAAATGTAAGTAAGCGCTCATTGAATGTGAAAATACATGTTTTTTACCTTCACAACAAAACAATTTCGTGGATCTATTGACGATTTGACAGCTGATGATAGAAAGAAAGGCACACACAGGCTGACAGGCAAGAGTTGCGTTTCCGCAGTCGCTTACAAAAGATTGTTAAACAGTTTATTTTATTAATTATCTTGCAGCAGGTCATAATATTTATTTAAAACCCTTGTGATATATATTTAGGAGAAGAGTTGGTGTAACCCAGTAAGCTCATTTATTTATAAATTTTAAGTAAAAAAAAATATTTTTGTTCGTAACTGAATTTGTAAACAGAATTGAATACGTCACTAAAAATCTGACAAGACGCATGAGACAAGTCCATGGTCTTAAAATCATCAACATTTTAAACATTCAACTTTTCGTTTCTCTTTCACAACTGTATAGATTTACTGAGAATGTCATTTTAATAATGTTAAAAATAGTATTTAATTTAAAGACATAATTACAGACGGGGGGTTGCTCATTTCTGTCAAGCCAACCTTGGTATCGGAAAGTTATCTCGCTGTTTTCGGGAAAAATTTGATTAGACGCTATTATTGTTCGTTCAGTCATTTGCGGTCGTGTCTACTTTTAGTGCAAATTAACCATGTCTGAAGAGCCTGATACGCCGCCCTTTAGCACTGTGGATATCAACAATGATATCAGGGATGACGAAGATCTTTTCGCGTCTGCGGTCCAGGTATCTTATTGGAATCCTGTTTTAATAACTTGTTGTGTTCGCGTCCGCCCCCCGGCGCCCGGCACGTCGTTGACGCCCCTGTGCATGATATGAAATAAACGAATATATGCAACATTCCACCGACTTCTCATTGCTGATGCTGCTATTATTACTGTTAATTACTACTTATTACCATCATTCAACCAAAATTTGCATGAGAATCGTAAATAGGTATATTCACAACACACAAACTAATATAGAACTTGATTTTTCTTTGAAATATCCTTGAAAGTTAATTTAATTACTGAATCAATGGCCTCAGTAAACTCACTGTATTATCTTCAGTATTAGTCACTTTTCTGATAGCTGTTTGTTCTCAGTTGTTTTTTTTTTCTTATGAATAATAATAGTATTTTGTTTTTGGAAGATAGTGCAAGTTCAATAACTCCAATGGCTTTTGAATTTAATCCTGTGTTTACATTTGTACAGGTATTTGTGAAAAACAATCCTTTGAACAATACTTAATTTCTTATTTCAATAGCGAAGTAATTTCAGTGTCATCATTCCAATAGGAAGCCACAAGTGCAATAAAAGTCTATTGTGTTTCATCTGTTGCTTTTTCCATTATATTGTGTAAAGAATTTATATAAGTCACTACTTCACTGCTATTTTAAATACATATAAAGGCAAACAGCTTCCAGCTGCCAAAATTTGATGAATCAAAAAAAACACTACTGTTGGCTACCTCTCAGAATTGCCAGAACTTGGTATTATTCAGCTATTTATTAAATCTAAGAAACATTGTGGAAGAACTCAACATTCAAAAATACCATGATTTAAAACATATTACAAGCAAAATGTTTTGCTTTACCTAAACAATGCGTCTTATCAATTGCTTTATTTCAGCAAACATGGAAAACTTCCAAGAAATTGTAGAAAATAAATAAATATAATGCTGTGAATCATTTAGTATGTGGGTAGATTTAATAATAGATTGATATCCAAAAATCCCTCCCAGGTATTGGTACAAAATAGAGCAAGTATCAGAAATGTGTGGTCATATTTAAGGGTGTGGTACTGACCAACAAACTGAACCACTTTCTCCATGGGACCAAAATCAAGTGCAAAACAAAAATCTCCTGTCCCATACAAAACTTTAATAGCATATAAAACTTAAATAAATGTGTATAAAATGGCCAAAAAAGTGGGTAGCGGGGCTAACAGCCCAAGTGGAGGACATACATTTTATTTGGAAGCTTTTTTATGTTTTTTTTAGTTTCATTTTACATAGGAGGCATTGGTGCACACCAATTTGACAGGCTTAAACTAAAATGTATCTTCTGTCTTTTTCTTAATGAAATAGAAAGAAAAAGATGCATTGAACTTAAATTTAGTTTAGTTTGTGAACAAGGGAATCGGCACCATTGTTTGCCCATCCATGACATCTATAAAACAAATTAATTGATTTTTATTGTACCAGTGTAAGATTAGATTAGAAGACTAAAACCTGTTGTGCTTTTATTAAAGCAGATAAGCAAGCCAACCCAACATACTGTGACACATAGTAGAAATATGACATGATCAATGTTTCTATCAGCCTTTTATTTATTTATTTTGATTTTTGTTCTTCAGATTTGAAAGCTATAATAAACATCTGACTTATTTATTTTATTCTTTCAGCAGCCTCGTATTCCTTAGTCTTAGTAGTTATCTAAAAGATATTGTGTAATCTACCCTCTATTTGGTTAGCTGAATTGTTTATGATAGTCAACATCACAAAATCCAATATAATCACATGCTTTTCAAAAGTGTGCCAGACAATTGACCTCCTCCCTGCGCTGCAGGCCCTGTCACCTGATGATCAGTGCATCAGTGAGTCGAGTTTGGGCAGCTGAATTTTGAATGCCTAACACGTTTGAACTTTTTGCCAATGCTACGCTACAATGAAGAAGATTTATTTAAATACCTATGTCTGTAGAATTTAGTTGCCTAGCATAACTTGTTGATATGAATATTAACACAAAACATTAACACCTGGCATCTGATTCACAAATCATTTTGTACCTTAATTCTTTTATCTGAGAGTTTATATTTGGAAACTGGAACTAAATTATTTGTTCAACAAAACATCTGCTATTCAAAGCTCCACTTGGCTGCAACTAATGCAAAGTTAAATGTCAGAGTACAGGATTTATTTTTATTTGATAGTTGTATTGGAAATTCCATAATGACATATTATTAAGTACTCCATGATTACCTTTTTTCTGTCTTGTAAACTTTAAATATCAATACTTTCGAAAAGAGGGTACTTAAATCTATTAGAAAGAAAGAATTATTGTACAGAAAATCTCCTCTCTATGTTCAAACTACGGCCTGCTATTGTTACAAATTGAAGATCTATTAAACAGTTAAACAATTTATTGTCTATTACAGGAAGTCAGTCTGGACCCAGAGGTGAATGGAGCCCATGAAGGTCTCGAGAAGGTCAGCATTAGTGATGCGCCACCATCTATCACCACTTCACTGAGCAGCCCAATTATGGAAGAGGTAAAATCTAAAAAAGCTTTACTAAAAAGTAATTATTTTTATAATAAAAAGCTGAAACCTGCGTTAGGTTAAAACACTACGTGGGCCAGTTGTTCCCATTCATGTTCATGTTAAAAAAGATTTGTTAAGCAAGTAAATGTTTTTTATTACGTCCTCACCGGTTAAGACCAGTTAATCTCTGAGAAGTTTATAAATAAGAGTGTAAGTTTAAGTGCCTTCAACCTAATTATATCTCATCAAAAAGTCATTGAATGGGTATTAAGCGATAGATCGAAATCGAACTCCAGTAGGTCACATTTAGTGAAAAGACTGGGGACATGAGCCCAATCTGATAACAATACCTATTTAAGTCAGTTAAGAGATGTTACCAAAAATCCTTAATATTCTGGAAAACAACGACTAGCTATAATACCAAGTAATCCTTACAAAAGTACCATAATTAACTCGGAACTATGGCTTCAATCGTGTCAAATAAATCGGTAAACCTCGCCGATGCTCACGCTCGTACAAGGTCACCGATCGAAGTAATCGGCTAATAAATAGCTGATTTTAAATCCGCGCGAGACACAAGATCACCCGACGGAAAAACTAGCCATGCGCGACCAATAGATTGTCTTGTAATGTATAATAGCAAAGGAGGTTGCATAGAAATAAGTAATTTCTAATTGCATTGTAAATAATGAAACCAGAAGAAAATACGTAATATCACGCCTGTTTTGCCCGGGTAGGCAGAGCTGTATAGAGCACACATTTCACTAGTAATTTTTAAGACCCCATGTAATTGGGGACGAACCTATTGCCATCAACGCGACGCATCAACCGGGCACAAATCAGAGCCCACACAACCTCAGGTTTTTATCTCGCTCGCACCATACTACTCGCGGACTGAGTGCGAGCGAGACGGAGGCGGCTCTATAATTGCTTTTTACGGCAAAAATAATGGTAATATTTTTTTTTTTTAAACATAGTCGCTGGTTTATAGTTAGTTCAGTTACTGTGCCAAGTTTCATGATCTAATTTGAAGTATTTTTTGAATAGCAGCGGTTTATTGCTAGGTTTGGAGGTAACTTTGTTTTTTTTTTCTATATAGATTTTTTTATGAAATCGAGTTTTCGGCTAACATAGTCGCTAACATTAATCCTCAACTTTAACATATATTTATTTCAAAATGAATGCTGCAGAAGTTTCGATATAACGGCGGATCTTGCTAAGCAATTTGACGACTTAAAGGCCCAGAATTTCATAATATAACCCAACCCGACCTGAGGGATTGAAACCCCATGTTCAGCAGACGCGCTTGTATCAACAAGGCAGTCTAAAAAACCCGTGGACCGACATTCAGACAGCAGTGCTAACTAGTTGTGTTATAAAAGTGCAAAATAATAAAAATAAAGGTCATATTATTATTAATGCCGAAACTTTAATAAACATCATCATTTGACCTTTTTAATGAAACATTGGTTGCATACGGCGGTGTTTATTCACTACAGGCTCTTGATGAAGAGAAATATGATCTGAAATAAACATAGAATTCCATGAGGCCGTGTTCCATTTATGTCACTATTGAGCACTTTCGTGCAAACAGCATTGCGTGCTGCGGGCGGCGAAGGCTGCATTCTAGTTTCTAGTATCTAGGCAGTGATCAAAACTGACATACATGGGTCACACAAGGGTCAGGGTGTTAAAACGTCCGGAGTCCGTGTTCCTGTAGGGGTGACAAAAATGTACATGCATTTTTTATGAACTCGTTCACATAAAATGTCCGCGGAGTTGCAGTTACCATTTCATAATTTGGAAAGTGTTGACGTAAAACCGGACTTTTTACTTTTTAATCTTTATTTTTTCTAAAACAATCACTTTATTTCGAAAAGTCCGGATAAATGATAAGGACGGACAAAGTTCGGACGACGGACTTAACAATGCCGGATAAATCCGGGCCGATACAGCCCTACACGGAGTTCCGGATCCTCAGTGTTTCGAAGCTCATCTGACGTAAAAGTACAAAACAAAACAATGTACAAAACTGCGTCTATAAAGCTTCAATTAAAAATAGAATGTATCAACAAAACCAGACCCAAACTGACGTCACAACAGAGATAACATTGTCCTACTATAGCTACATACACTTCTACACGCAATTCACCCATTTTTATTATTCTACAGATAGCCACAGAACGCGCGAACAACATAATTATCACAATAACGGAACCACAAAAGATAGGCGAAGGCATGAGTTCGTACGTGGCCTACCGAGTGCTCACGAAGACCAATATGCCTATCTTCAGCAAGCATGACTTCGCTGTGCTAAGAAGGTTTAGCGACTTCCTCGGGCTACATGAGAAGCTGACCGAAAAGTATCTGAGGTCGGGGAGGATAATACCGCCTGCGCCTGAGAAGAGTATAGTAGGTGGGTAGATAAAGGCCAAGGAGTATGACACACCTATTTATTATTATAAATTTTGTAGTAAAATGAGCTCCTATCAATTTTTTTCTTCAACATTTCTTCTGACTGTCTACTAATGGATGCAGAAAGGCTTTTGGTTTCGTTAAATTTAACTTATAGAAAAAAACATGACATAAATGAACATGGCAGTTTTAAATATAAATTGTATCGTAATTTTTTTTTGCTAACTAGTGACGAAACAGAGGAATAAGTTTATCGCCGTTTTGAAGATCGGTTGCATAATAGAACCTTGAGAGCCTTTGTGGGCATCCATAATGGACAGTTTTTTGAAAGCTTAATTGTAGCAATATCATAACTGCATTTAGCTGAACATATTAAAGAACCAATACTGTTAAATATTACTCAAGGTTTGATCTCCCTTTTAGGCACAACTAAACTAAAAATGACGTCCACACCGTCAACGGAAAGTGCAAACGGCAGCGTAGCGGCTGGTAGCGTACAGTCCATTTTTGTGGAGAGACGTCGTGCAGCGCTCGAGCGCTTTCTGAACCGAGTGGCGCAGCACCCTGTGTTGTGCATCGATCCTGACTTCAGGGAGTTTCTTGAGTCAGGTTAGTAACAGCGTCTTAGCGTACGGTAAAAAGCACGAGAGCGGTAAAAACACTTGCAGCACTTGAGCTGCGAAGAAAAGCCGCTGTCGTTCAGTTTAATTTGTGAAATTAGCACTAAGTATTTGACGTTATTATCTTGCTTCTACAGAAACAGACCTGCCAAAGGCGACGAGTACTTCAGCGCTAAGCGGCGCGGGAGTACTGCGTCTGTTCAACAAGGTGGGCGAGACTGTCAACAAGATCACGTACAGAATGGATGAGTCTGATCCGGTAAGTTAACAGATTTTTAAAAAGGACGCTATAATTTTAAGATAATTACTATCCTCTTGCGGTACAATCAACCGATCATCGGTAATAGCACTTGAATTATGAAAGCCTCTCGGACTACAATTACGCTGCCAAATTGTTGCCGCAGATCGGCATGTAGGTGTCTCGTGCATCAAGACAAATATCATTTATTTCAACCGCTTATTGTTTCATTCTTTTAGTGGTTTTTCCCCTTTATTTGGTATGCTACTACTACTACTACTACTGTTTATTAGTTATCTACAACATCACTCCTCCTATTTCCAGTGGTTCGAAGAGCGTTCAACACGTATCGAAGCTCTAGAAGCGTGCCTACGTCGCATGTTCGGTGCGTGCGAGGCGCTCGCGGGTGAGAGACGGGAGCTCAGCCTGCGCACACACGACGCCGCGCGCGCGTGCGCCGCGCTGTCCGGCGCAGACCCGCACGCGCCACTCTCCCGCGCACTGTCGCACACCGCCGACTTACATGAGAAGGTAACACACACTTAGTTCGCCTTAGCTATCGGTACGTCTTACTTTAAACTCACGTTATCTTCATGAAGTTTGTTGCAATAACTGATTCACATTTCTTCACAGATTGAACATTTGAGACTAGAGCAGTCGAACACAGACTTCTACGTGCTCGCTGAACATGTTAAAGACTACCTCGGACTCATCGGCGCTATCAAGGACGTGTTCCATGAGAGAGTCAAGGTAACTATAAGATTTATACAAGATACGAGTATGTGTGTTATTCATAAAATACCACCTTGTCCGCATACAGCTAGACGCTATGGAATGTCATGTTCCTCCTTACATACTACTTTTGCTTCCTCCATTTTCCAGAACAGCACTTGGACGTTAATAAGATACATCAAATTATTAGAAAGAGACTGTCACACAGTTACGAGTGTCCGAGATGACGTTCTACATTACCGACCTTCTTCTAAAACTGGATATACCGTCGTTAACGCATTATTTTTTACGTCGCCGTATGCATCATATAATCTGTGGTTTTCAGAGGCCGATTGTATACTTGTAAAAACATTGCAGTAGTCCATGTGACGAAAGCCCCCAGATCTCACATTAATTTACCTTACATTTTGATAATTGATTTGTGTTTGTTATCAGGTATTCCAAAACTGGCAGCACGCTCAGATGCAGCTGACGAAGCGGAGAGAGAACAAAGCGAAGGCCGAGCTCGCCAACCGGCCCGAGAAGATCGAACAAGCGGCCAATGAGATTATTGAGGTAATAGTTAATTGATTGAGGTTTGACTAGGTGGAAATCCATTATAAAATACAATAGACGTAGATATATATTTAGTAACCTATTCCGCTTAACTATTCATTAAGAGTCATAAGTTCGTTGAGAGGTGAAACACGTGTCGATTTCTTACAGGTTTTTTTATGACTCGTTAGGAATAATTAAGCGAAATAGGTTACTGAATAAATCTACGTCTATTGTATTTTATTGAGATAATCCCATTACCACACGATTTGCTGAACATTTATGCTTGGTTACGATGTTTTTTTTTTTCTTTAAATCATCACTGAGATAAAAAAAAAATAGATCAGCCATATTTGCGCAGTCTTTGATTCAACTTTCTAAAATCCGCGCATAAATCTCTTCAATGTTTTTTATCTCGACGCAAATACCAGAATTTTATTTTTAGAGAATTTGAGGCCAGCTTGCCTCTAAGCCGTGTCAATTGTCCAATAAGTTATTGTTATAATGCATCTGCATCATCCGTGCAAATTACCTTGTTTCTCAGTTCAGAAAAGTCTGGGCGCACTTTCAACTCAACTTCAGAGCTACCACGATGTCTGCTTATAAGTAATTAACCTAATATAAACATTGTCCACAGTGGGAAGCGAAGGTAGAGCGCGGTCAACAGGAGTTCGACACAATATCGCGCGTCATAAAGAAAGAATTAGAACGATGGGACGAGTTGCGCCTCACTGAGCTACGCGCCGCACTGCTGCGCTATCTCGACGACCACATGAAGCATCAGGCACAGGTAAACAGCCGCATTTATAAGTTGAAATATCAAATATACTCTGCGGTATAAGGGTATGAGTCGTCATACAAACATTACGTGCAAACACACAAATTAATTACACATAATAATCAGCACAAAAAAGAAAACCCTAAAGTCATTATGTAGAACAAAATATAGCCTCAAAAGCGCTCACATACAAGGTCGATTAAATTCACTGGCGTATATGAT
The DNA here is from genome assembly GCA_914767815.1 of Eupsilia transversa. NCBI lineage: Eukaryota > Metazoa > Arthropoda > Insecta > Lepidoptera > Noctuidae > Eupsilia > Eupsilia transversa. The sequence continues at coordinate 4,794,467 of OU611889.1, forward strand.
CATATAGAGGTATGAGGAACAGGGTGTAAAGTTCACTCATCCTCTATAGAAAAGGTAGGATCCTCCGACCGAACAGGTGTTGAGTCTGGTGGGCAACTGCCCGAAGATTGATGTCGCGACGTTGTACGCGGTAAACTCTGCTTGCGCGATGCAGAATTATGCGGGACGTCAGTGTGACGCCTAGTTGCATGTAGCGTTTTAGATGCGACCACAATCATTGAAATATCGACCCTTATCCTTACCCATCACATCTGCGAAGTTTACATTTCAATTTGACCTTGTATAATCCTGTAAAACAAAGCTTGTCTACAAAAGACTATTTCTATATAGTTAATTAAAGTTCGTTCTTATTTAAATAAATAATAATGCGTATATTATTTGCAGGCAATCCGCTACTGGGACGCGTTCCTGCCTGAAGCTCGAGCCATCAAATGAGTGTCGGAGTGACGGCGAGCGCGCGCGCCCTGCACGTAACGCGCTCCAGCGACCCGTCGCTTAACGTTAGTAAATGAATTGCATTACTACCTTCCATATAAATACAGCCCCTCATACATTTTAAATAAAAGTTGCGAAACTAAACTTATTTTGTATGCAATGTTGCCAGCATAACCGACGAAATGTGTGGGTTCTATAGGTACAGTCCACCGCATATGAGTGGTAACTCGTGCACTACAAACATCGCCCTTACTGCTGCGAAATAAAGGCGCTGTCAATTTGTTACCGTGCGGTTTACTGTACACCTCTGCCTAATCCCTTGAGGTATACAGGCGTGTTGTTATCAGCAACTTGTTTCCGCATTAGACAAGTTGGTGAAACTATGTTGTGCAACTTTTGTTTTTCATGAATATGGGGTATATGATGATTTTGAATATAGAAACCAGTGGGGATAAATGGAGTGTTTATATGACATCTGCAATTTCTTGTTTGTATATTTTCGGTAAAATACTAAGCCTTATGATGTGATGTGTAAGCGGTGAGTAGTCCCACATACGACTTTGATGTAAGGCAAGTAAAAATTAATAAAGGATTTTGAATATAAGCACTCTATTTATTTCATAAAAACATTCATGTTACTCCCAGAGTATAAAAAATGTCTTGTTTTTAATTGAGCCAGCAGCTTTGCAATAGTTAAATAAATAGGTATACCAATAGTTTCTTTTTTATTCTCGATTTGTGGTGGAAATTACATCAATGTTTGCTCAGTAGTTTTCGAGATCAAACGCACAGACAGACACCGTCTGCTTATAGAGACCATTATTGTGATGAGAAAAGGTTTTTTTTTCAATAAATTCAACTCTAACGATGTCAATAATGTAGCTAAAATTAAATTCTGACCATCACAAGGGTTTCTACAGTTTTGAAGACTTTAAATACTTTTCTTTTTTATATTTTTATGGATAATATAATACTTACTTATAAATATCTACTAATGTGTAGATTATATTAAATCCTGAATATGTAACTGATTTTAGGTTTAAATTGTATTTTATTACTTGTTATAATTTGACAAGAATCGTTTTCGTAAATATCGATAAAGTCGATATTGTAAATGAATCTAAATCTAGTGTAAATCATAAAAATAATGTCATCTGGTAGATAGATAAGTAATTTCTGACTAAAGTAAGCGGAATTTTAATGCCAAATAAAAAAATACATTCCAAATTGTTTCTATAGTTTAAAGTTTTTTTTTTTGTATGCATTATATCGGCATTTTTTAATTCATTTACTAACGTTATCTGATTTTACATGAGCATTTGATACTTTGGACATTGATAAAAATTCAATCGTTTTAAAGTATCGTCCATGTGATCTAAACCGTATATTTTAATATTAAACAAATGTAAGACTTATTTTCAATTCGTTACAGTTCAATTTAGATTGCACGCCTCAGTCCGCGCTAGACAAGATGATTTTCAAAGGTCCAATTAAACGTTGGTTCATCTAATTGATCTCTACGTTTTTATATGAATAAAGTAAAATGTATACATTTACTTGTTTAGTAGAAATTGAAGCCTGGTCTGTAAAATAATAAAAATTGTCTCGAATTACGTTCCTGTTAAATTTCATCAGTATTTTTTGTTATAATGACCACTTATTAACATCTCCTTGTGTATTGTCTGTATGGCAATAGACAATGCCCTGATAAATCATAATAAAGCCAAGTACTGGCTATTGTGATCTGGCGTATCAGTGACCACCTTTTTATTAGAGGTACTGCTTACGCGGGGCGTAAAGCTCTCTGTCCATTACACCGTATCATACCATGACTGTGCTATGAACGTACCAGGAACGGACAGAAACATTACAATTATTTCATATACCTACCTATGTATATGTTGGCTATTAGAAAATTGTCAACGTTTATAACGGGTTGAGAACGGTCATCATACGCGATTATAACTCGTATGCTCATCGTTTTGCCGCTTGCGCACACTGGTTTGGCAACGTCGCATGTCATGTACGGAGCGTATCAGCACAGGCAAAATATTCTCGCCGGCAATTGTTGATGCGACGGTGTTGGTCGGTGACGCAGCGGTCTACTGTCTAGTGGGCATAGTCTCATACTTTTCAATAAAAAGAATATTTTTTGTCTGACACGTTCCTAGCACGGTCATGGCATGATAATGATTCGGTGTAGAGGGCAGACTCCTTAAATTGTAGTAGTACTCGTAGATAGACCAATTTATAATTTTGTTGTCAACTTTTTTTAGCTACCCTGTCGTTACCTCTTAGATACGTTGTACCGTGCTTGTAGCCAACATAGTTTTAAAGTGACGGATGACAGCCAGGGAGTTGACCAAACTAACGCACGGGCCGCTATGTGAATTTAATAAAATTGATGAATACTAGTGTACGCCGTGACTCGAGTTTCTTTGATTGATTTACCAAACACTGTCCACCACAGACCTTCATTAATTGACAACAGATTAAATTCAGAATGGTTTGAATAATGTCACGGATAACTCAATTTCAATATTATCCTTTTTCTCATCCTCATAAATAAAATAATTACTATGAAACTTAGAACAACTTGCATTTGTTTGCTTCGCACACGTTCAGTCGGGCTTCAATTTATTTAATATATTACGATATAGATGAAAATGTGATGGATTCCTTAATCGTTTTTGTCGACATTACCTTTAAGGACACGTTCATTTGTGTACTAAAGTATAATTTAGATATTTTCTATTATTATTTGCGATGAACCTATATACAATTAAAGATGTAAAGAATTATGGATTTTTGGAGAATTTTAATTATACAGGGTGGCAGGGACAGGGACGCACAGCCTGTTAACATGGATTCAGTAAATTATTCTGGACACCCAAAGGATTTAAAAAAAAATTGGTGACCGAATAACCGACAATTACAGTTATTAAAAAAAATCAGCTGCTTCCTACCAGCAATTTTTTATTTTAACCTAGGTGGTCCAGAATCGATGATAATAGGATGCGCGTCGAAATCCCTGCCGCCTTGTATATTTCTGTCACACTATATCTGGCACTTTAAAACTACCTCCCTACCGGTATTTTATTGCTATTTTTATGATAAATAATTTTAAGATACTAATATAGAGTTTTCGTATTGTTCACTGTTCATTTTATTTCTCAAGCCTACACACAGCATATTTTATTGTGTGACATATAAAATATATTGAAATAATTTTCTTCTAAAGTCATAGTTCTATTCTCTATGGTATAGTTTCATCGCAAGCCCACGCTCATCGCTTCGTCATTTTAATTTCGCGTAAAACTATTCTTAAGAATTTGTTATCATCATTGTATATTTTTATATAGTCATTTGTTTTTTATCTTAAATGTAAGAATACTAGATATTGCATATTAGAATTGTATTCCAAAAGAATGGTTATGCGTATGTTACAGTCAAAGTATTAAATTGGAAATTATATAATATTAGTTGATAGTACGATTAGAATTTTTCAGAAATGTTTTGTTATTTAATATCACGTTATTGCTATGTTGTAGTTTTATAATCATAACGTGTAAATTTCCATTTGTCCGAATTCATTACTCTGACCGTAACAATATTTACCTTATAGATATGAATATTAGGTAGTATGATTGAAAAAAAAATCGAGTCTAATGTATTCCTTATTTTTTATATTGCCAAATATATTTTAGTGGTAATTTGGTGTAATGGAAGAGATGAATAATTATGAATAAAGTATATAATGTTGGTTTCCATTTCAATGCGATTGCGTTATTCCCTTTTATCCCGTTAGAGATATCTATATCAATACCTAAGTATATCGATTAAAATATAATTCGAAATACCGCTTAGTTTTTCCTACATGAGGCAAAACCTTCAAAATGTTTAGAGGAAAATAATTGCTATCAGTTACTATCTTTAACAAATACAATTATTTGCTAAAGATAGTAACTGATACTGACCAAAACCTTTAAAATGTTTAGAGGAAAATTATTGAAGAGGATTATTTTCCTCTCAACATTTTGAAGGTTTTGACTCATGTAGGAATAATAAAAACTAAAACCCAACTACGGCAAAAGTCAACTAAAAAGGTATAAACAAGTCATCACAGACAGACTAATTAAAAATCCGGAGTCACACGTGTTATAAGGGATAAGTCGAATAGATTACGTGTGACTCCGGATTTTTAATTAGTCTGTCTGTGATGACTTGTTTATACCTTTTTAGTTGACTTTTGCCGTAGTTGGGTTTTAGTTTTTATTACTTTTATTTTTATTTAAATTATTTTGGGGTTGTAATATATATATTTTTGAAATGGGCTAATTAAGCCCTTTCATTTGATACCCAAGATGAAACCATTAAAAAAAAAAAAATTTTTAGTTCATGACTTTTTGTCCTCTAGAGGGCGCCATATTCAATTTAATGTGACGTCACATAGCCTATAACCATGGGACGACTAAGACGCTTCTAACGATACCCCATTTGTCAAATTATGTTGAGTAGATTGGAAGTTATGCGGGAACAAATGAACATACATACATACATACATACATACTTACATACATACATACATACATACCGGTCAAAATCATAACCCTCCTTTTTGCTTCGCCGTAGTCGGGTAAAAACTAAGCGGTATTTCGAATTATATTTTTATGCCGCGAATCATATTTTGATCAACATACAAACTGATACTGACCTGCAAATTGCAAAAAACGTAATAAAATTTGAATTTTGCGGACTACCTTTGAGCATTCACCATAAGTATCTTCAAGAGAGGAAGCGTAAGATGATTTCCTTGCTGGAAGAAGCTCTTAACAGGCACCGTACTGCAAGTAGCGGTGTAAGCTTTCTATCGGTATTTTTATTGATGTCAAATAGCCAATAAAAAACTTATGCACTTTTTAAGTGCATGTAGTAGTTTTTACAGAATTATTACTTAATTCTGTGACCATGCAATATTCGATGAAGATGGTTTCCGATACTCCAATATAAATTATTTTTATCCTCCTCAATTCTAATAAAGTTAATATTTGGATTGGTTAATGATTATAGATTATCAATTAGAAATGAATGAGCATTATTTGCGATTTACCAAGGAACTAATTAAAGCAGATACTAAAACCCGTAATCTACCTACTTAGTGTGATTTTTATTATTATAATCTCTAATACAAAAATAGTGATAAATCAGTAAAGGATAAGCTAATTGATAAATAAAAAATGAGTTTTATAATTTGTGAATGAGTTTTTTAGCAAAAGAAAATTAGTATGCCATCCTATTAAGTCTCCCACTGCAGGGCAAAGGCCTCTTCTCATACAGAGAAGGCACGAGCATTGCATTGATCACCACGCTTGCTCAAGACGGGTTGGTGATATCAGACTTATATTAACTATGGTCCTGTAAGTCCAGGGTTTCTTACGATTTTTTTCCTTCACTCATGTCGCTAATCTTCTTCTATCTTGGCAATCCGTTAAGGGGACGTAGTAGAGGTCATTTGCAACCAAAAGACCCTCATGCCAATGTCAACCATTTTCGAGTAATTTGAAATTTTATGTTTTGAAATGAATGAAATAAAAATCAAATGACTCGAAAATTGATGACATTTGCATATGAGTCAAAAGGGGTAAATTGGTCGTAAGTTACCTCTAGTGTCAGTTAAAATTGTTCTTACTCCCAGGCAGGCAAGCGCGCCGGCAGTGGCGATCTCTCGCGTCCGGCCCTGGTCCAGGCCATGCTATGGAGCGAGATGGGGAGCCGTGACCTCCTTCTGTGAAGCAGTAATGCTCGCGAAGGAGGAGGCGGAGCGCGTGAGGGAGAGGCAAATTTCGCGCCCTCACGCCCCTAGCCGCCGAAGGAGACGCCCTGGATGTCGGGAATCCCAAGCCGATTCCCAGCCACCGAAGGCGCGGGCTTGCAGGCGGTGAGCAATGGGAAGCTCGCCCCCAATAAGGACCAGGCCCGGGTCGAGGGCGCGTTGTGTTCCAACCCCGCCTCAAAGAGATGTCAGCACCAATGGCGGGGTCCGCTAGGGCCGATGCCTGCCGGGGTTGCGGGAAAATCCAAATTCAAATGTTTATTGCTCAACACAGTATAAATCATACATTTCTATATGTCAAGTGAATGCGCAACACAGGCAACTGAAGGAACACGGGTGGGCTTTAATCAGTAAGAATCTGACACGACCTCCCGGTCCACCCAGAGCGGGAGAAGTTACTTGATGAATTCCAAACCAAAAAAAAAAAGGCAGGCAGGCGCGAGCAGTAGTCAACAAGTAAGTATTACCTAACGCTGCAAGATGCCACAAGTCCTGTTTGCAGACTGGTTGCGATAATGGACACACCAGAGGGAATGGGCTAGACGGCATTTCATCGTAGTATTTAGCATGCATATTTCCATAATTAGCTATCGTCTTTTCTGTAGCATTTTTATTCAGGTGATCTGACTGATCGCAGCTGATTAGTAAAGGAACCCAGCATACTTCCCTGAGGAAGCCCATTCTACTTACAAGCCTTCTACATTGTCTCGGTTCCGTTCCGCTCAAAACAAGCGATTAAATAATTATTTGAATATTTAAACGTACAAAAATTGAGTCGAAAGTGAGGTAGTTTACTTGAAACAATAGTTTTTTTACTATTCAACGTTTTATGTACACACACATATAAACAGAAAAATACGTAACAAGGTGATGCTTATTACTAAAGAATCTCTTCCAGCTTACCTACCTGCACGTTGAACGTGTCATAAGCTGCTGGCAGGTCCACTCGACTCGTAACAATTTTTTTTTTGCAGCATAGTTTTATTTAGCTCGAATCCATCTTCGTTAGATAAAGTGATTGGTGTTTAGGATAAGATTTTTCGAGACCAAATCTTCCTAACCTAAGTACCTACACGATGAGCATAAAATTAGAAAACGACCAACCTTTGAGGAAAATTCTCCAGAGATGATTGTACGATAATTATACTGTACTGTTTTGTACACATATAATAAATTGTCTGATTAATTAATACGGCTTGCTGCTTGGTTTAGTCACTATATAGGTATCAATAAGGCATTAATTAAAAAAATCACAATACGTGGACAAATCAGATTTACCTGATATACTTATCGTAAGATTAGGATAAGCACAACTAGACACCTATATATAAAACGTAAATGTAATTAACAACAGTTTATTTGTTGGAAAATAAAACAAACAGGTGAGTTTTATGTTACAGCATTTTTATATTTATACGTAATGTTAATGTTCCACTTTTATATGCAATCCGTTAATTGGTTGACCCAGGAATAGCACATTTGCCAAAACAGCCAATTCGTTTTGATAAATGAGTACCTAGAGAAATCTTAGTGAATATGCAATTGCTTTCATCCGCTGTCCCTATTTTTTAAATATTTTAGTCTTCAAAATAATTTGTTGCACTTTTAACTGTAGTTATGGAAAATTAGTTATCATTAAGTAAGTGGTTTCAAAATCTAGTCACCTTGCCTTGGCTATCTCATTCAATTAATCATAAAACACTTTGCCCTATTTGTCAATAGATAAGATTTTTTGTCATTCGAGAACTGACGACACGTTAAGCTGTTCCACAATCAAGACTAAAAGAACAATAACAGAAAGCTATCATAAGTAATTGATCAAACCGATAGATTTTGAGTTTTTACTTTCTATTTTCAGCAAATATGAAGCTCTTCATCGTACTAGCGCTCGCCACCGTGGCTTTAGCCACCCCATTGGTCCAGCCAATCACAATGCCCAAGGCTCCCCTGCCCGAATTCGAAGATGTGCCGTACGTGCCTATGATCGAGCCTGTGGCCATCAAGCCTCTCTTCGTCCCCCAGGAGATTGTTGAAGCCCTGAGGCTAGCGGAGGCGCAAATTCCTTCTGACGCCCAAGCGGTTTTTGAGGCTATGGAGCACGCAGGTGAGGAGGTCGTTCACGTCGTGGAATACGTTATGTACGAACATGACCATGATGTCGTTGAAGAAGAAGTTGTCGCCCCCGCTGCAGAGGAAATTCCCGCTGACGCTGTCAACTTCGTTGATGTCGCTGAAAATGCAGAATACAGCGAAGTTGCTGAGGAGGAAGTCGCCGCTCCCGCTGTTGAGGAGATCCTCGCTGATGCTGTCAACTTTGTTGATGTTGCCGAAAACATTGAATACGCCGAGGAGGAACTCGCCGCTCCCGCTGCTGAGGACATTCCCGCTGATGCTGTCAACTTCGTAGATGTCGCTGAAAACGCCGAATACAGCGATGTCGCCGAGGAGGAAGTCGCCGTTCCCGCTGTTGAGGAGATCCTCGCTGATGCTGTCAACTTTGTTGATGTTGCCGAAAATATTGAATACGCCCATGATGAAGTCGCCGCTCCCGCTGCTGAGGAAATTCCCGCTGACGCTGTCAACTTCGTAGATGTCGCTGAGAACATTGAAAACAGCGAAGTCGCCGCCCCCGCTGCTGAGGAGATTCCCGCTGATGCTGTCAACTTCGTCGATGTCGCCGAGGAGGAAGTTAACGCAGAGGAGATTATTCCCGAGGCTGTACACTTCGTCGACAACGCAGAAAACGTTGAAGCTGCCGCCGCTGATGTTGTTGAGGTTTCCGCTGTAAAGGTCGTAGATGTAGCACCCGTCGCCGACAATGACTTCCCCAGGTACCCCGGCAAGATCTACGACAACCCAATGTTGCGTTCACTTGAGAAATAAACTTTCGTCTGTCGCAGTTTTGGTTGAGAGCACAATCTTTAATTTCTCTCTATCTACTCAATCTCACAAATAAATGTTTTCATATCACAATGAATTTATAATTTATCAGGACTACAATAAAATAGTAAAAAAAACCAAATAATTCTCGTTATTTAAATTACGTTCCCTTTATTCATACAGTAATCTGGCTACCTACATCTGTATCTCTAACTGTTATGTTACGGTTACTGCAACATTGTCGCGTTATAGCGAACTACACTTCGCGCGCTCTCTGTTTCTCAGAAAGACATCGAGCTAGTTGCTTAAATCCCAGATATTAAGGGGCGAACGAATCTATTGTCATCAACCGGACACAAAACCAGACTCCGCAGGACTCCTACTGAATAATTCCGGTTGGAAAAACCCAATAAGAATAAAATACGATTAACATGACGGGATTATATCTACAACTTGTTTGTCATTCAACAAAAGGAAATAACCCTAATTTTTGCAGTGTTTGATAAGATAAACCGTTAATTAATAAAATCCTAGTAATAAGAATTAAATTAAATACCTACATGGAAAAACCAAAATTTAATACAGCTACATCATTGATAACTCAGACTACTAATTACTTTATGATTAGTAGGCGAGCAGTGGTAGGTGGGTAATGGCCGCGACTTACGAGTTGTAGATAGTGGGTTCAAACCCAAACATATTTTTTTACATTGTGTAAATTATTTCACCACCACTGCTGTGCTGTGCTGGAAACCGGAATGTCTTAGAACCAAAAATTTTAAGACATGTGACTTCTAGGTACCTACCCGCACTGGTGGATGTGAATACGGCCCACTCCCTCTCATCGAGAGGAGGCCTGTGCCTGTGACCCAGTCGGAACATTAATAGGTTGATTAATAGTAGGTACCTACACAGCGACTCAACTGTTTTTTAAAGCGATTCCAATATTTTTATGCAGGGTGGGTGTTTTTCAGGTGCCCTAGTACACCTACTCGTAACCGGCGTGCGTGTATGACCAGATGTATGAAACTATGAACGCTAACGAGGCAAAAGGAGTTTGTAAGGATCTTACCTCCATGGGAAAAAGGCGTGAGTTTATGTATGTGTATGTGTGTAGAATAATTTTAACCCAAAATAATCATAATCATAAATCTTTATTATTACAAATGTTAATCTGTATAAATCTTTATTATTACAAATGTTAATCTGTAATAATAAAGATTTCTGACTGCCAAGTTTTTTCGTTGTTGTGTGTTTTAATAATATTCGATGACTGCAGCGTGTTTCAGAGCGCTCTACCCAAATTAATAGATAAAGCCAACGATAATTGTGTAGGCTTATCACGCAATCAAACAGAAAATTGCTGTGTTTAATTAATTTGACAATATTTGTTTGTTTTCGTTATTATATAGGAACTAAAGTAGGAGGCTAGGCAAACTTTAGTATTGTTAGTATAGTACAAAAATAACAACACTTGGTAGGTACTATATACATACCTATATGAATCAATATCATCGCGGTCAGAAATGCAGTCTTCACAGCGGCAGCTTGTGAAAAGGTTTATTAAAATCTCGCACTATTTTCGATCACAGCGGCAGCGCTGACTTCAGCGACCGTCAATTTCCACATCATAAAATCAAATGCAACCTGACGCCTTAACGGTTCTTCAGTGTTCATACATTTCACATCTGAACACTGATAATCGCTGTGAATTTACTAATGAAATGGAGCACCGCAGGGGTCAATACTAGGTCGGTGCCTGAATAGTGGGTTGGTTTATATACCCCTAGCCCCACTACCGTTACGCTACACATAGCTCGAGGCTCGAGCCGGTCCCTCAGCAGCCGCCGCGCATTTCTTGTGGACGAAAATCAGTCGTTGTTAATATGCTCATTATCCTATTACATTCTCATTGCTTATTTTTCTGATTTATTGTAATAAGAATGTGGTGTTTATCTATTAATAATTGTCGCACTGTTATTGATTTTTAATGTATTGTTTCCGTGTATCCAGTGGAAACAATTGTTGGTAAACCTAATAGAAAAAATTAATTACATACAATTTAAATATAACTGGCGAGATTTGGCATATTAGAGACTCTTTCAGGAAAAAAGTGCTGAAAAACTTATTCATCCTCATTTATTTATTAACAATCTAATCTTATCTATTTATATTTACATAACATCTAAAACTATTTATTTCAGTACATAGTCTTCAGGATAATCCATTACTTTAGGATAGGTCTTTGTTACTTCTTCTGGTATTTCATCAAGCCTGGTCGGAACTTGGCGTATCTGACGAATCTGATTGGTTACATTTTGCAACACATCCTCGGGCACACCATCACCAGGATATATGAAGAGTCGCTCCATGGTGTGACGTCTTTGGAGATTGCCTTTCATTGCTCTGTAAACTGCTTTTTTGATAATCTGTAAAGGAAAGGTTTTTATTTAAAAAAAAACAACAATTGGTTAAGGTCCTATTCCCATTGTATGTGTGGTGTGTACCTACTCCTTAACCTTTGCCATAATTACAGACCCAATTAAAAATCCTTTTGTCTCCAAATGTTATTAATACCAGGATATTATTGTCCCACTGCTGGGCAAAAGCTTTTTCTCATACATAGAAGGCATACACAATTGCAATAATTTATAGCACTCCACTATTTAATAATCACCCCTTGGTGATTACCGATTAGCATTGACACACATCAATTTGACTAATATTATAAATGCAAAATAGAGTTTGTTACCTACTTTGTTTGTTACACTTTCACGCTAAAACTACTGAATGGATTTGGATGAAATTTGGCACGTGACCATTGTTATGACATAGTTTTCATCCTGAGTTTCCCATGGGATAAAGACTTATGCTGGTAAAACCACGGGACGCAGCTAGTGTTGGTATAAGGAAAAAATGTAGCCGTCGCATTTGTACAGTGAAATTATCAAGGATTGGTTTCCAAAATGACCAGTTGTGTATTTCTAGGCATGAGCCAAGGTAAAAGATTTTATTGTAATTAACAAAATTTAAAAGTTTCTTACTATACTTGTTGAAGAATAAGATAAAAGTTATTTTTGCTTACCATAGTGGGATCCTTATTATGAAGTTCCCATGCTAATGTCCATGAAGCTCCACCGGGATACCCAGTGTGGTGGAAATAGGCTCTTTTACGCCACTCGTCGCCTCTCAACGCAATGTCCCGGCTGTTGATACACACCACAACATCCCCACAATCGTTCATTGGATGATAAATTGGTTTATGTAAGCCCATCAAATATTTCTTAATTACATTAGCAGATTCATAAGGGTCTTGCCATTTGCAATCAAATACGTGCCAAGTACGAGCAAAAGTGGCCCATTGCTGAAAATAAAGTTGTTTTTGTTAGGTTAGGTTATTTTATCTCCAGGAAATTATTGTTTATCGCTGGAATACTAGCAATAGATGGTGAAAGAATATTACCTGCACTCTTTTAGCTGCAGACATGGTATTTAAACACTACTTGTGTTACCAAATCAATTATAAATTATGCATAAAGATCGTAAGGACAACAAAACTACTCCAAATTCCTAATTATAATTAGAATAGGTTATATTTTTATGTCATTATCAACGTCAAACTCTTTTGACAGTTTTCGATTCGTTCTGTAACTTCAGTTTCAGTGGTTTGAAAGTTTGAAACTCAGTTCCTACATAGGATTTTAACACATGATATGTTATTTCTAATGAATGCATCTCTTTCTAGGAACTTTTTGCTAAATCCGGTAGCCTACATACATTTCGGCGGCACAGCTGCAAGACTCATTTCTCACAATAGAAATGATGTTCTGTTAGTTCTGTGGTTTCAACAGCGGACCCGACCACACTGCAAGACCATTTTCAGACCCCAAACAATTTTGCAACGATGTCTTTGCGGCTTTGTTTGTGGTCCTTCTATTTAAAAACCAACGAAATGTCCAATCCAATCCATATTGAAATACTACTCGGAAAGAGGTAAAAATAAAACATTTATTACCCATCATAATATAATAATTTTATTCAAAATCAGTATGGCATAAAATTATAGTTACACTATCTTACATTATAAACATGTAAAAACACTATTCTTTAGTTGTTTCATTGAGATGGAGGTCCTTTCTCAAGGTATAGGCTGAAACATGCATCATGTATTTCTCATTCTTGAGGAAGTTGTCTATGGCCTGTTCTCGGACTTCTTGCCAGGCATACAGGTCCCTGTACAGAGGACGGACATACTTCATGCGGCCCTGGCTGTTCACGAAGTTGAATACGTCGCTGAGCTTGGTCTGGTCTTTGCTTCTGACGCACAGCCTCAACCATCTGGGAAAGTGTCAAAATTACTTATTAGTTCTTATGATGTTTAAGATAAGATAAGGTTATCATTTATTTGCTCAAACATGAGTACAATACATACAACAAACATTGTCAGCATGCAAGAGATGTTACAAGTAGAGATGAAAACAGATCAAAACAGCTTCATTACAGTAAAATAATCATACTCAAGGATTAAACACATTTTTAAATTAAAACATTGCATAGCGGGGCTTAACATTCACACACATTCAAAAATCGTAAGGCAGTCAAAAATTTATTGTAGAGCGCTTATATACGCTAAATAAATGCAATGTCAACATTCTTCTACCAGTTTTTATTCCGATACTACGTAGCGAACTAAACAATATAATGAATAAAAAACTACCCACCTATACAGAATCTCGCTATTTCTATTCCCGTTGACTTTGTACTCGGTGCCAAGAGTCGTGAGTCTCTCGAGCGTCAAGGCTGGCCGGTCGATCAGCTGCTGCAGCATATGGATCATCTGGTGTGGGGTGAAGGTCTTCACATCGTCGTGCGATAGCTTCGCGTTCGGGTCGTCAATCTTCACGATGAGCGCTGATATCGCTTTCGTCATTGTTGTATCGTAGCTGGAAAATAAATAGTTGTAGGCTGATAAATATGTCATCTAATAACAATTTCTAATAGTTGTGAAAGCCCGCATGCGGTTGCGGGTCCGCAACTCCCGGATTTGGTTTCACTATGTGGTTAATCCACACAGCATAGCAGCATTATTCAATTGCACTGAACATAGTATTTTTAAAATTGCGTCTATTATTTTGTTTCTGACTGTTAAGGCTACAGACCGCATGCGGGAACGACAAAAGTAGCCATTTTTGTTTGTTCAAAAAATTATTTAAAAAAAAAACTCACGCGGGTATGATGGGCGGCATACCGCTTTTGTACAGCCACTTGTCCCAGTCAACATCTTTCAATGCCGCATTATCCTTGAAGTAGTCTAGCAGGAATCTCTTAAACTCTTCAGTGTGTAAAGACTTCTTCCTGAAATTTGTCAGGTATGCTCGCAGGAAGTCATCGAACACTTCTGTGAAGGGGAAAGTAAGGGTACATGTTAGAAGTGGTTCATGAATATGTGGTGAATGTTTTGATACGTAACTTTTAGTTTAGTAACAAACTATTATTTGTCACGGGAACTAGGCTCAAATACAATGATGTCACAAAAACGATCTATTTTATTAATTGTGCCTCCTGGAGTTACTTGATACTATTCGGATACTTCACGACAATTATAAATCAAGCTCCCCCGGTCGCGTCTGTCTGTCTGAACACGATAAACTCCGAACGGGTTTTCATTCGATTTTCTCCAATGGACGGAGTGATTCATGAAACTGAAGATACAAAAACATTACCCTCCTTCTGGAACAGTGGGGGTAAAAGCTGGTAAATAGGCCTTGATTCTTTCTCTATTATTTATGGAACTATATTATTTTACTGGCTTTTAATGACCGCAATGACAAAATCAGCGACATACCCAGTTAAATCATCAGGTGAAATATGTACACTAACACTAATTTGAATTTTTTAAATGATACTCTTTATTATGACATTTCATTGAGTTACTCCTTTGTGGTATTTGTAAACTCACCAGGTCCGCCGAACAAGTCCTCCAAATACCTCAAGAATAAGGATCCTTTCTCATAGGGGACAGTTGAAAACGCATCATCAGGGTGTACTCCATCCAAATCTACGACGAGCCTCGTCAACGGATTCGTAGGACCCAACACATCGTTGATCTAAAACAGAGCATAGTTTAGGACTTACCGGGGCCTCCAACTTGGTCTTCCAAATAGCGGAGGAAGAGTGATCCCTTCTCGTAAGGCACCCGAGAGAAGGCGTCATCTGGATGGATCCCGTTAAGGTCTACCACGAGGTTCGTAAGAGGGTTAGAACTGCCGAAGACTTCGATCTGCAATTTTGCATTTTAAAGCCATTAAGCTCGTCGACGCAGCGAGTTGCGATGCATTATGTTTGGATTATATATGGTTTTCGCATCACATCTTTTTTGCAGCTCGCTGCATCTCATCGGTGTGCTAACCGCGTAAGATTTCGTAAATAGACACGTTAAAGTAGAGCAATAACATAAAAATTGTTATTTAACACGAAATAATATAAACAGAAAGGTACGGAATTAGTAAAGAGATCCACCCAGGCTAAATAATTAGATATATAAATGATAAACGTATAAAGCAAAAATAAATTGGTTAAAAGTTCAAGCGGCATTGGTATTTTGTTAGACCAGAAGCAGTGAAGAAAGAAAACTTATAAACATGTTAGTATAACAATAATAATGTGAATTAAAAAAAAAGTCATCCACAAACTAAAAAAACGTGACTACAAAAACACAAAAAATATCTTCAACTCACCGCCTCATTCAGCTCTTGCAGACCCAGCAAGCTTTGAAAATCGCGACTCTGCTTGGCCTCCACAGAGTCATTAATGAGAGAAGCGCCAACTTTCCTCTCAAGGAAAACCGTAAAGCCCTCGTTCAGCCAGAAGTGCTCGAAGTTCATGTTGGTCACCAGGTTGCCTGTCCAACTGTGCATTATCTCGTGGACTATGACGTCAGCTTGACTCCTGTCGCCTGCCTATTATATATGATAAAGAAGGTAATTTACGAATGTTGTATGAATAGGAGATATTATAATAAACAGAAAGAGAGAAAATAATAAACAGTTTATCGTAATGGACGTCTTTTTCATTTTCAAAGGTATTTCAATTAATATACAGTGATGAGGAGCTCGTGGCGAAGTAATAACAGCCGCACAGGTCGATCCAATAGGTAAAGCTACGCTTGCCGGGGTTAGTCTGTGGATGGGTGACCATCTATTACATACCGAGACTCTTCCGTGCCTCGGAAAGCTCGATAAGCCGTTGGTCCCGGCTGTCATTCGTGGATCTTTGCCAGTCGTTAGGGGTCGTAGGAAGCCCCAAGTCTGTCAACCAGTCTTACCAAGGGGTATCGTATGACCCAGTTACTGGGTTGTGGAGGTCAGGTAGGATGTCAATGCATGTAAAATACTGGTATTCAGCTGCATCCGGTTAAACTGGACGCCGACACCAACGTAGTTGGGAAAAGGCTAGGCAGATTGAATTGAGATTTTTTTAAGAGTAATATTATCAGGTTCTCGGCAGCTGTTGCAACCTTCAGCAATCAGATTAATTGATTAGTTAGAAATCCATCTAGATTTTATCAATTGTTAGTTCACAGCTAGACGGTGAAGGGAAACATCGTGAGGAACCCGGTATGTCCTAGAATCAAAAATTCTAAGACATGTGACATCTACCAACCCGCACTGAGCCCGCGTGGTGGGTTACGGCCCACTCCCTCTCACAGAGAGGAGGCCTGTGACCCCAGAAGTGCCAACATTATAAAGCTGATATGGTATAACCGCCATAGGTATCCCTATTCTAAAACTGAAACCTGCTTGCAAGACAGATACTCATTGCCATCTATAAATTGTTTTCAGTTTAATTACTAGCATTGTTCCGATATCTTGATTAAGAGATTACAATTCGTGATGCATCAAAGAAAATTGCATTACAATCTCTTTTTCTTATCAAGTCAAAATCTAATGAGAACATAAAGTATTGATTGTTAATCTTTGTGTAATTGGTTCTAAATACAATCCCATTACGCTCATATAAGTGCTAATTAGCGCTTACATGAGCGTAACGGGATTGTATTTACAATTGGTCCAAGACATGTGTTTTAATTCATAATCATATTGAAGCATTGTCGATCGACTTGAACTAGATAACATGGCTACATAACATCACGTCTGTATGAAATGATAGGCAGGCAAGGATCTCTAGTACACACCTATCTATAGTACACACCTTTATTTCGTCAGATACGTTAAAGAGTTCTTAATACCTCATCCTCAGCTCAAATTCACTCCTTATCTCGCTCACACGGCGGGACGGCTCTAAGGGAGCGTTCAATTATTACGTAACGCGATTTTTTTATATTTTTGCCCCCCCCCCCCCCATTTAACGCGCCGTAACCTTTTTCTGTACCTCCCTTCCCCCCTAGTAAAACGTTACGTAACCACCAAGTGACCAATTTTCCTAAAAACCGCGCGTAACGCGTAGTTCAAACCCCCCCCCCATCCCACCACTGTAACGCATCGTAACGTTTTAGAAGACTCCCCCGCACCCCCGAAAATCCTTACGTACAACTTGAACTCTCCGTAAGGCGCCAATAGTTTAGGTACCGTACCGTTTCGAAGTATTTTTTTAATTCCAGCGGTTTATTGCTCTGTATAATGTAATGTAATGTTATTTTAATGTAATGTAATTTTTTTCTGTACAGAAAATTGTATGGAATCGTGTTTTCGACAAACGTAGTAAGCACTTAACATTAATCCTCAACTTTTTTTTTTTAATGATTGCTGCAGTATTTTCGATATAACGGAGGATCATGCTAAGCAATGTGAGGTATTATAGAGTCTTAAGTCTCATAGTAATAAAATAATATTTTTATACTAACTTACCAATAGCGTAGGAGTAACGAAGGTCAAGCAAGGGTTCTCCATGCCGCCATAGGGGAAGGAAGGCGGTAGCACCAGCAGGTCGTACTGGGTCCACTCGTATGGACCGCACAACTTCTCAGCCGCTTGAAGATACTTCTCAGTGTCAGCGAACTCCCATGCACTGCGCTCGATTTCCTCCTTCTCTGACCATACTTTTGATCTGAAAGTGTGTACAATTTTTTTTTTTTAATGGCAAAAAATATATATTTCATAAAACAATTTAGCGATCAACATCTTTTTGGACACAGAGCTGCAACTTTGCCACACTATGAATTGTCACTGTAGACTCCATTAGCTTTATTCCACTTACCTAGGTCCAAGGGTCCTAGATTCTAGAACTCCTACAGCAAGGGCTACCAAGTACGAAGGCAGAGGCATCGGCTGCCTGAATGTAGTCTTGTTGCTGTCCACCTCACCCCTGAGTGCACTCATGAGGACTGTGAACTCCTCAGGAGCTGTCACTTCCGCGTTGTACGTGAACTTCACAGCGGGGGTGTCTTGGCATGGTAAGATGGAACGCGCGTGGATTGGCTATAGAGAAAATGTAGACGGTAAATATGGAGTATTTTTTTTTAAATATATTGGTGCAATAAAATCTCTTTACACTTGAAAATGCTAAAGAAAAAGTTTTAGGTTTAGCCTTTTGAAGACATAATAAAATTGGTGGTAATTCACCAACAAGATACCGTGACTTTTGCCGAAAATGTGTACTTCGGTCGTCATTCCCATGATTATTTCTACAATTTACGAAATCAATGCGAAAAACGCCTTTGGTATACGTACTTATATAAACCCAGATACAATAATTTTGGCCCTCCATTTTCTAACATTAAGTATCTTTAAAGTTTATAGAATAATTACCAAATGAATAAGTTATTTAGTTTAAATACATCTTGTAAGGTCCATTTCTTTACTAAATGTACTGTGTTATACTCGTTTATCTACATCCTAAGTCTATTACATTTTATTATGTTAGCAATCCATTGTTTACATCTATAACTGTTGTTATTTATTACTAGTGAGTGATATGCTCATTGAAATATGACAATGTCTGATTTGTAACGTTTTCCTTTAATATATGCAATATCAATTTACGTTTTTTTTTAAACTATAATCATATCTTTTGTAAATATATATTCCCCGATTATTTAATAGGGGCCAGCTGTATTTTATAATGATAACTAACCGCATCTGGTCAGACGAGTAACTGACAAAAATTTTTGTTGGCAAACTGATAGTGAAGGGTGGGCGTTTTGGGGGACTGTCTTATGTAATTTTGACGTTCGAAAAGTGCTAATTCTCAGCCTAGTTTGATTTGATAGCGTATTTTTGACCTTATAGTGCATTTTCGAGGTTTCATAAGGTACTGCTTACAAACTTATCTAGTACTTGCTCCTGCCCGCGACTTCGTCGCATCCCATTGCCGGCCCGCGCTATTACTTCGTTTTTATAGATAATATCGAACTCGGACTAGTATGTCAAAAACTGTTGAAAACTCCCGAAATCTTCAAAAATATTTATGTAAAAGACGTGTTCCCAATGGGAATTCTCATCGCCAAAAATCGTAAACTTCTATCCCCTATTCCAACACCTATAGGGGGTGAATTTTCTAAAATTACCCTTAATGATCACCTTCGTTGCATAAGGAGCTCTTGTGCAAAATTTCAAGCTTCTCCACCCAATGGTTTACGTTGTCAGTCACTGAGTGAATTTAAGATTAGTTATAAGTTGCCAAGCCGCAGCAAGCAGTGCCCAATGGGATTTCCGAAGAGCAAAAATGAAGAACTTCCAACTTTAATCCCCTATTTAAGCTCTTTAGGGGTTACATTTTCAAAAACCCTTCCTTAGTGCCAACCTTCGTTACATTAGGAACTATTGTGCGACATTTCAAGCTTCTAGCCGCAGCGGTATAGGTTGTACGTTGTCTGAGGCTGAATGAATTTAAGATTTATATTGAGTACTAGCTTCTGCCCGCTCGGCTCCTAAGGGTCGTAGCGTGATGTTACGTAGCCTATAAACCTGGCCGGGGATTTACTCGACAGATTAGTAAAGTTTGCATCAAAATCCGTTCAGCCGTTTTCACGTGATGCAGGATCAAATAAACAGACAAAAATTCTAAAAACTGGAACGTGTCGATTCTGAGTATCCCCAGCCAACTTTTTTTCGAATATCTTCCATATACAGACTTTCGACCCTCTTCGCTTTATTATAGATATCTATAGATTAATTAAACTGACCTGACATTGACTGAACAAGTAAGGATGTTTCTTGCCCGACGTCTGCTCTGCGTCCAACCATTGTAAGGCCGACGCTTGAGGATCCGTGCTATATTTTATCTTAACAGTTAACCTGGAATGACAATTTAAAGAAGAGTTAGTAATGGAATATTGAGTATTCTTGCTCATAATAGTGACATACATTCAAGTCATAATGTAATGAAAGAATTATATAGGCCGACCGCCTAACTGAGATCGTTCCTGAGGTAGCTGCGCGGTGCGGGAGGGGTGACAGTTGTCACAGGTGGACGAATCACTGACCTCACGCCGCACCCCTCCCACACCGAACTGTTACCTCAGGAACGGTCTCAGTTTAGCGGTCGGCCTATAGCTAGTGGAGCATAATCTTTTGAATTTTGGCTTTTTACGTCCTACACCTTAATACCATCAAGAAAATTGAATCGAATAACTATCAAAGACAAAAATATATAAGTAGTGCCTCTCTGGATCAACCTTTTTTTTATATCAAATTCTAGGTCTACACCATTGTGTAACCTAGAATTTGGCCAATTCGACCATCTCATTAGATGGACCTATCATTACACTTCGGACCAGAATGCAACCATCCTTCTCACCTGTGTGAAAAGAGTATAATATGTCAAAGTGAGTAATCAAATTAAAGGCTCGTGCATACTAGCGCGACTTGTTGCGCGACGCGACACCGGTAATTGTTCTACTGTGAAGTTTTCTTAGAAATTGTATTATTAAAGTCTGTCTGTCTGTTTGCGTTAAAACAACAAACACAATAGGTAAGAACAGCAGTTTGCCGACTTTGTCTTGATACGCGAAGTTATTATACCATCAAACTACGACCTTCATTTGTAGGAACCTACCCAATACAATACGTGCCATACGTCAGAAAATAATATTCGATCTGTGATCGATATGGCTCAATGAAATGATTTAGCGTTTTCTATTATGTTTTCATCTATGTCATGGTTATTAATTATTACACGATTACTGAATTCCAATCTGTGTGGTCCACTCAATCTGTGTGGTTATTTTCTCAAAAGACCATTTCAGACACGAATCTTCATGGTCTTCACATGATTTGACCAAGATTATGTCTGGACTTTAAATGAGACTGTGACCTCTGAGTTTGTTTCGGCCTTTCTTCTCAGAGTAGTCACATAGGAAATGTCGACCTCATCTAGTTTAAAAAAATATGATTGACGTGCAAAAGTGTTTGTACAAACCTACTTACAGAAAATAAATCATTTATCATTTATTGGACAAAAGAATACGAAATATCGTTGTTAATTTATCTACCAACGATCTACCTGCATCCTCCTGCAGGTGTGCATCTACAACGCCACATGCGAACTATGCACCAAAGATCTGACGTCACAAAATCCTGCATCGCGCGATTATCAATTATAAGACTATCCGACATCAATCCTTGGGCAGTTGCCCGCCAGACACAACACCCGTCTGCTCGGAGGATCCTCCCTTTGCATTGGAGGAGGAGTGAACTACACACTGTTCCTCATACCTCTAAACAGATAACCGAAAAGGTTACCGAAGTACAGTTACGTTTCTAGGAAACTTAAACTGTACTCCGGTACCCTTTTTATGGATAGATTTTTTACCGACTAAAAAAGGAAGAGGTTCTCAAATCGACGTGTAATTTTTACCGTGAGGTACTAAAGCAGTCTACCTTCTTACAATATTTTGAATGAACTTACATTTCGGGCGCAGCAAGCGGCTTTGGCAACAATATGGTCAGCTTGGACCCCATGTTAGCCAAATGGACCCCCATTTCGTACTGTAGTTTCGTGCCATCTTCTAATTCTATGGACTCGATCGTCAGATTGCTTGCGTCTAGTACCTGAGAAAGGTGTTTTTAATTTAGCTTTGAGCCTTATTAAAGGTTGCAAAAAAAAGCGGCCAAGTGCCATTCAAACTCGCACACTAAGAAAAGTAATATCAGAAATTAGGAAGTGGGATAAATTTGGCTTGCAACAACATTATTAAAAGCCATGTTGGGCTTAAATTTTGGCTGGTGAATGATAGTGGTAACCTCTGGGTACAGTGTACAGTACATAGGGTAGAATTATAAGCACGCCTGCCAGATGTCTAGATACCTAAATATCTTTTGCCATAATCGCCCCTCAAAAATGATTGACATATCGATACTTGTGACTGTAAACCACTATCTAAACTGATATTGGCTATTATAGGTATTATCTCAAATAAAACTCATCCCACTGATGGGTAGAAGTTTTATTATAAACAAATAGAAAGGCAAGTACTAAGTAGAATTAAATTTAAAAAGAAATGATAATAATATGCTATTATAGTCAAGTTTTAGGACTTGGCAAATAGCTCGGGCAGAATTGTTTTGCAGTTACACTGTCACTACTATAGACTCCCGCTTTACTCGTGCTAACTTACCAAATCCTTGATATCTTGCAAAACGTAGAAGTCTAATACAGCCTGACCTCTCAGGACATGCGTCTCAAAATCGACGTTTAAAGACAACGAAATGTGTTTTATTATCGCCAGTTCTGTAAAAAGGTATTATGTTGTTATTCTTGTTATAATATTCATCAAGCATGGAAAAAATATAGTTACTTAGTTGATTTATTTCTGAGGGTGTTGAGTTTTCTTCATCTAAGGGGTTCGGGTATCCAAAACGATCAATTGCAATTTTATTGATCAATTTGTATTGTATTAATATTGTCAATCGCTTCAATTGCATTTGGTAGACAATCAATGTGTATCAATCACGTAAAAATTGACAATTACAATTATATCGTTTCGGGGACCCTTGAGTATTAAAAATGAATGCCCATTCTGTGCATGGTAATTAAAAAGTAGGTATAGGCAAGTTTCCAAAGAGTAAATTGTTTATTGTGGGTCTAAAGAAAAGGGGTTATCTTATGAACGCAAGACCTTTTATCAACCATCATGATCATATATTATGATCTCATTGTAGAGAATTCTACATTTTGATGATACACAATATACCTACGCCAGGACTGCCTGGACTGATCAGGACCAAATAGCGTAGGGGTTCATTTACAAACGTTGCTTAAAGTTAAATAACTAATGATTGGCATACATTTATTGACGTTAAAACGTTTCATTTATGAATAAAGGCGTTAGATAGCTTATAAGGTTTAAAAACTTACCAGGCCGCGAATATGAGGACGGGTCGAGAGGACTCAGGGGACCCATAGCTCTGATTCGACTAAAACACAGAACAATAACGAAACATGATAGTAAAATACATATTTTCTCGACCATTGTCAGACACGTCCACACAACACAATGTTACTAACACGATTGGTACACAGAATGATCAATAGTCCGATAACGAAATTGAAAAGATTAGAAAGTAAGGCTTCGTGCACAGAGAATTGACGAACGTGGCGATTGTGTTTAAAAAGTTTAAATCCTAACTAATTTTACAAATGCGAAAGTGAGTTTGTTTGTTACGCTTTAACGCTAAAACGGCTGAACGGATTTAGATGAAATTTGGCACATGGAAAGACCATGACCTGGAGAAGGACATAGACATCATCTGGATCGCAGACAAAGTCGCGGACAACTGCTAGTTAATAATATATTACAAACGCACGTTAGATTAATAAAAAATATTCAAAACGCCAAAGCTATGCATAGATTAAAGATTGATAAAACTAGTTAGGTTTGAATTTTGTCATGAGCATTCTTGTCGAAATAACTTGTTTTGTGTCAATATAAATCTGAGCATTAACAGATAACAGAAAAAAAAAAGTTTTGTGTTTATCTGAGCGGCATGAATGATTAGTAAGCTACATCAATTTAATGTTTATTAGGAAATCGCCCGTTATTTCTATCATCCTCCGCCGCGCTGTCGAGAATTAGGAGTTCCGAACACGAAGCGCTCGAGCGGAATATCGGCTTCTATCCAAGTTTTACATCGAATAGAAGAATATCAAGTACTATAAAACCGATAAAACATGACAGTAGAAATAATTATGTAGGTACATACGAATTTAGACTATAGGTAACCGATTCTGCTTCGGCTTTGAGTTTTTTGAGACACGAGCTTTTTGAGTTCGCAGTCGACATTTTTTTAAAAAGCTCTTCGCATCTTCGTGAATGGATCTCCTCATCAATCGACATTTTTGTGCAAAGCTCTACGCCGCCAGTGCATATTTCGTCATTGGCTATCATCAGACAACCGTTTCTTGGGAAGCGCTCCGTTACTAAAGATCACTGATGCTAATTGAATGTCCTCATTAGTCGATCCGTTTTCTGATTAGTCAACTTTCTTGTGAGAAGTGCTTTACATTCGCTTTCTTCGCAGCTCAAACGATTGAGAAGGGGAGATTCGATCTCCTCATTTGTCGACTTTTTTGGGTAAAGCGCATTGGACACTTCGCGATTCAAGCTTACAGATTGGATCTTCTTATTCGTAAAAAATTTAGTGGCGCTACTCAATCTTGGTGAATGTATCTCCTCATCATATTCACATAAATAATGGTGTTACAATAAAATAATAGACACGACAGGTTACACACAACATTCATGAACAGGCACAAAAGTTTTGATGTTGACATTGACAATATTTTTTTGTCAGTTCAGCTTCGGAGCGAAATATTTTTTCAACAATTATATGTTTTATTTATTGCCAGATTCATTCTTAGGTAGGCTGTATGTCTGTACACAGTGCTGTTGCTGTCTTCTGCGGTTAAAAGCTTAGGGAATGAGCTCCTTGAGTTCTGAGTTGAGCTGCACGATTACTGACAAATGCGTGCACTGACTGGACAGGTCCACTCAATCTTTGTGGTTCTTTCCTCAAAAGACCATTTCAGACACGAATCTACATATTCTTCACATGATAAAAAATGTCATGATTTCATGAAAAAGTCATTCATTGCAATAAGTCTGACTTAGAAATGTGTTATGTGATAATAATTCCAATGATTATAATTCTGTTGAGCCTTTGTTACGGTCGCGAATTATATTTTGATCAAGATAAACAAACCTTACACGGACCTTAAGAAAATTTGCATTTCGCTGGCTACCTTTGTGGATCAATCTTTTCCAGCTATCTAATTGCGTAACACATTTTCGTAAACTATTAAGACTTATCTGTTTCATTTGACAGTTCAACAACATTCATTGCGTTATTTACTTACGTTGTTTTGTAGATTTTCTTTTCGAACCTAAGAAGCAATGGATTAGCAATCTGTTTCAAAACGATGCAGATTGTAATTGATTACAGGATCAATTACAATCGGAATCGTTTATGCAATTAGGGTGCAGATTCCTTTACTTACAGGATAATTTCAGGTTCGCCTGAGACGCTTAAATCATGTCTGGTTTATTCAATCTAGCAAGTGATCCTTTGCGGCGCATCTTTTTAAACATAACTATAGCTAGTTGGCTTGAAATGCAGGGATGAGAGGCCAATAATCGAGCTGAGTGGCGTGGAACTACATTGATAATAAAAATCATCCGCCGAAAGACATATTTTTACAAGCATCACCATGACCGGTTCGGCGCTTCTCAACCTTCACCATAGGGGCGGGCGGGACACACAGACAAGAGCGTCCTCGTCTTACGTCTTTTCGGTGTGTCCCGCCCGCCCCTTAGGGGCCTAGGCCGTCGGTCCACCTTAGGGCTGTATCTACGCTACGCCTTACGGTACGCTTGGCTTGGCTACCTATTGCCATTCCACTAGAGAGTAGCCAAATAATATTCTACTACACACTCACAATGTATGAAGGGAATTGTGATTTCAATTACGGTGCTAGAGAGACTATTTATTTTGTAATATCACAGCTTATTTGGTGTACCCTACATCTAAAAAACTCAACAACAAAAAGCATTTTTTGCCAATGAGTTGAAATTGTAAGAAATTTCAGCCAACACAAACTGGTATACTTAAATAATATTTCGTAATAATTGTGCCCATAAAAAAACCTTTTGTGCAGTAATTTTTTCCCTTGATAGTGCAAATTAGAACCATGCCTGTTTATTTTTCTATAAGGTTGTAATGAAACTTGTGGATCAAAAGAAGTTTTATTGTATCATTAAAGGAGACCATTCACGGTTCATACAATGTCCGGCCCAAAAGTCAAAGTGCCAACGAAAAAAAAGGTGTCAGCACTGTTGGGGAAGTCGGTCCGAGTACTAGTACTAGTACAGCTGATGAAAAGATTTTTGTCAAATAAAACGTGCCCATAACCTGATTTTTCAACCCAAAAAATTAGCTGTAGGAATGGCTGTAGAGACTTAGTGCCGTAGTAAAAAATACTCGGACTGACATCCCCAACAGTGGTAGCACGTTTTTTTTCGTTGGCACTTTGGTTTTTGGGCCGGAAATGAATGATCTCCTTTAATGTATAAAATTAAATGATAAAATAAAATGAACAAAAAATATTTGTTGCCTATGGATAATAAATTAATAATTTCAAGACTTTCTGAATGTCATTTGTGTAAAAAGAAATAATAAATGTTTAAGTTTAAATGTTACTAATGTTTCCTTTTATGTAATAAAAATAATATTTTGTCTACCCAACACAAGTTTTAAGCCGCGATTCCATTAGGCAAGTTTTGCATGCAAGTATGACATCACAATTGCGTACAAGTTGCTTGCATTGGAAACATGTTTTTGAGATAATTATGTAATGTAATGTATGAAATGTACAAGTTTAAACTACCTCACACAAGTTGTAGCTTGTATGCAATTTGCAACTTGCATACAAGTAACTTGCCTAATGGAATCGCGCCTTTAAGGAAAAACAGTCTGAAGGTCATATAAAAATCAAATTAATAATCTTATGAGCAATGTTCAAATTTATTTGTTTATTATTTTCCTTGATCATAAAATCCAGGTTTAAAATTTAGGTTTTACTTGAATTACTAACTAGCTGTGCCCCGCTGTTTCACCCGCATAAGTCTCAATCCCATGGGAATATTGGGATAAAAAGTATCCTATGTCCTAACTGAGGTTCATAACATGGTCTACTCATGTGCCAAATTTCATCCAAAGGAACCACTGTACTTTAACATCCGGCGCTTATATAGCCCTTTTTTTAGCTTTTTTTTCCGTGTGTAGTGTAAAGATGGAAACTTCTTGACTGGTTAAATCTCTCTTGTTGAGAGTATATAATTAAATTTTTTGCTACTGGCCAGAAAGAAGAAAAGTTCATAATACATCACTATAACATTATAGTGATGTATTATATGAACTTTTCATGTTTCTATTCAAAATGTATCATACAATTTTTTTTTTTATGCAGTTGCTAATTTAGCTACTTGGAAGTCTGCAAATAAAAGTAAATAATCATTGAAATAGTTTATTCATAGTGTTCTCTGCATTTATCCAGCAAAGTTCAGTTTCTAAGTCTCCAAAAAGTTTGGAAACTTATCATTAAAGAGAACATTTCTTATTAGGTTTTATTGCACAGACAAATATTTGATACGTACATGGTAAAGAGGAATCACAAGTTTTATACTGTTTGCGAACTGTAAATACCTAGGAACTGTTATCTCTCATTAGAGTGTTTATTATACTGTACCTACACAATCTAAAAAGGTTAGGTATATTACATTATGAAAACTTACCTTTTAACTTGTATTGACGTGTAAAGATACTAAATGTATGTAGCTCACTAGTAAATGAAATATTGTGCGTGAAGTAAATATAATTAAAAAAAAATATTTCCAGTTCTTGACGCGGCACAAATTTCATTTGCAATTACGTTTAGTTAGTAACTTCGATCCAACAACAAGTACAATACAAACAAGAACAACCACTACAAATTATATTCTTCATTACTCAACGTTTGACAACGATTGGAACTATATCTGTAAATACTGTATTATAGTTTCGTTATATAAAAACCTTACCAATGTTTAGAAAGGGTTTTAAAGAATATAAAAGCTTTATGCCACTTTTCAGTGATTGTTATTAAAATAAAAATAGAGCAAAAACTAAACGCCTTACCGCTCTGTATTTGTTGACATGGTGGCACACAAGTTCTCCATATTATCAAACAATTTATGCCTAAATAGAGTACTATATTGGTGTATAGGTTGTTTAAAAATAACTGAACATGTTCTTTGCCTGATATTTGAAACAGTATTTCGTAAATTCAATTGAAAAACCCGCGTGACCACTTTACAGGAGAGTGACATTTTTTTTGGTCTGACTTTTTGTTTTTTTTTGGCACAGACACAGCACTCAGCAGGCACAGATTCTATCGTGCGCAATTCAATGAGCTTCAATGTTTTCTCAACTCATGCTCAACACAATGTCGGCAGTTCACTGTGATAGAAGCTATCACAATGGAATGGAATTTCTACAAGACGCGCGTCCTTGGCTTGCAGCGCTTGATGGAATATTTGATAGAAATGAATACAATTTTATTGAGCGCCCAAAACGCAGCGTACAAGTCGCGTGCCTCGGGCGCCTATTATAACTACTTAGGGCCTTATAGATTAGCAAGCGTTGAGGTCATGAATAAGCTGATGCTTAGTCAACCGCTGTCTATGTTTGACGAAAACCTGTCGAGTTTGATCCAACCGTTCGATTTTTGAAGACCTATTAAACCATATGGTTGGTGTCAATCAGCGCCCGCCACAAAGTGCATGCATGCAAGCATGTCATTATCGCAAGCCCAGACGAAGCGTTCCTTTCAATTGATTATAACCATGCTTTATGAAATGACTATTTCCTAAGTATCATGACGTCGTGTTTTGATTTATGATCAACATACAAATCAGGCATTGATGGAACGATCAAAATACCATGGTGTAGGGTCAAACCGTTTGATCGTCTCGGGAGCACTTTAACCTGAGGTACAGTCAGATAAGATGCATGACATGACATTTCTCTTCTCATCTCGCCTCGCTCGCTCTACTTTCTGTCAACTGTCATGTAAAATGTCAACAAATTCCACCTTTACCGAACAACGACGGATGGACGTCGGGTAATTTGTTAGGTTTTTGCTTAACATTTACCGTTCTGATGTTCAATACATAAAACGGCAAAACGTACTAAAGTATATTAAAAAATAATAGTGATAGGTAGTGTTCACATTCTTATTAGAAGCGCAAATGTGTTTGTGAATATGTTGTCGAGATTTCACCATTACCACGGATCAAATATTATTTTATTCGAGGATAATACCGTTGCTTATAGAAAAGCGAGCTTTGCCCATGGCTTAACCTTCAGCGAGAAGCCCCTGCTGCCTGGGGAAATATTTTTGGTTGAAATAGAGAAAACTGAACGAGGTTGGAGTGGTCATATGCGACTTGGGCTGACATTGCTCGATCCTCAGACGGCTGCACTGGGGGATAAAGGATTGCCACAGTATGCGCTACCTGATCTTGCAAACACTGGTATGTCATGGATATTTCCTATTTCAAAATCACAAAACAATGTGCTTGTAGAACTTGTAAATCAAGTAGCTAGTGGGCGAAGGGAGAACGAACCGCGCGTGTCCGTGCTTGGTGACGGGCACGTCGTGAAGACGCCGCGCGGCTTCGTGTCTAAAATGGTTCTCAGACCACAAACATTATCACAGAATGGCACCCCACAAGGCATATTGCCAATGGATGCTGGCAGCCGCATAGGTGTTATGTTTGTCCCATGTGCCAAAGTGAGCAAAGATGAGCAGGATTTAGCAGAGATGCATTTTATAATAAATGGTGAGGACCAGGGGCCCTGCACAAAGGCTATCCCATACACCAGGGGGCCACTACATGCAGTTGTTGATGTGTATGGCACTACCAAACAAGTGAAGATAGTTCAACTGTATGGAGGTGAGTCAACTATTGTTATTAAATTAAAAAAAGTAAATTAAAATTAATCTATATTATCTTGTTTAAAAAAGCAAAAATAATTGGAATAATGACATTATTTTCTAACCACTTGGTGAAAGTTGTTTAATCTCTGTAACAATATTGTTTTGTTTCAATCATTAATGTGGATTCTGTTATTTATTTCAGTGAAAACACTACAAAGTGTTTGCAGAGATGCAATTCTACAATATGTGAATAATGGCTCGATAAAGGCGTTACCGCTGCCAAAGTGCTTAAAAGACTTTTTACTTTCATAGAGTTTGGCTTAAAGCACAGAGTGAAATGTTTGACAATAAGGCTGTTAAACAACTGTTCTTTTAAAAACAATGACTGCGTGATATTGTAACTTATTTAAAATTTTATATATCTTTAAATTTAGATTTAGAAATGTATGAAAATTATCATCGGATAGAATTGGTGGAGAACAGCTTTGCAAAAACGAATAATACTTCTTATGACAAAATAAATATTAATTTGAGAGCCAGAATGTTAAAAAAGTTGATGGGAATTTAATGCAAATGGGTAAAAGGTATGGTTGAAGTTCAATTTATTTTTCTGCAACTCTTGACTATTGTATTCATATAATATAGTTTGTATACCTGATAGTTCCTGATGTTTAAATCCAATCCAATGTTTAACCCTTGGATATGTTTAAGACGTGGATCTACGCGAGACACAATATATTTTAAATTGTGTCTTTAATTACATACACAAGGTTAATACATGAATGTAAATATGATTGATCTAGAACTTGGCATGAAAAGACTGAGGACAACATATTCAGGACATTGGTTTTTATGATTGAATACTTATTTATTTTGTAAATATTTATCATTGAGATTCTCATAATCGGAATAAACCTAAAAACAGGTAAATTATAACAACAGTAGGTCCGTTGTTTAGTGATGGCTCTTCAAGGCTGTCTTATAATGATAAGAGTGAGACAACAAATTATCAGATATTTAACTGACAGAAAGAGAGAAAGAATAAAATATAACTGTGACAAGTGCCATCACTAAATACTAGATGTCATGTGTTATGTGTCACCCAAGAAATTGTAAATGGTTGAAGGTTAGCTTTATTCCCGGGAACTAGGTATGTTGATGATTGGATGATAATAATGTTTTGCAATAATTGAATGAATGTGCATATTATGACTTTAGACTTAAAAACATGTACCAGTGATTTGTAATATAGTGCAAATGTAATTTGTACCGGTTAATTTCATCAAGTCATCATTATTTATTTAAATATAATTTAAATCTTACAATTTTGATAGAATGCTTCTTCTTTATGATTTCTTTAATTAAAAAGTTGTGAATAGTTAGGATGCAGAAACGTGTTAAGTTTTTTTATCAACTAAATCTTATTTTTAATTATGCTTTTCTTTAGTGGTAGTTGTTTTTCATTTTTATTAGCAACTGTACAGAAGCAATAAATGGTAACAAATCACTGGTTTAACTAATTTTGATCTGCAGTAGTCTACTTAAGGAAATCACTGTTTAACTGAATTAGGCTAGATAATGTTACATTTTGTTAAATACTCCATGGACAACCAAGTAATTTTTAAGAAACAATAAATAATTGCCTAGGATGCAATAAAAAAAAAAACTTCACGTTCTATAGTCTTAAAGCCAAGGGCATAAAAGAGACACACAAAATTTTATATTTTTGTTGTGATACCTTTGTATATTTTTATTTCATTCCATCGTAAGTTATTAGAATGTAAATTTGTTTCACGTTACTATACTTTAATTGATATTTAAAAAAAAATGGCTGTAGGTATATTATTTTTGCGACCTGGATTTGAAGAGAGCCGGTGTGGGCGAGACTACTTTATGTGCCAAAAGGCTAAAACATAGAAAGAGAGCACGCTTAAAGCGCAGGCCACCCTGGTAACGAAGCTAAGTTCGTTTAGCGTCTTTTCCTGAAGAAGAAGTAGGAAAAGATGCGGAAGAAAGCTAAACGAACTTAGCTTCGTTCCCATTGTGGCCTGCGCTTTAATTTTGTAGATTTTTTTAAAGAAGTTGTTTGGGTCTCCTTACTTTTTGTTATTGAAACTGCCAGACCATAATTTAAAATAATTGACAAAGAAAAGAAATGATCCACATAGGAGGACTATACACTACATGCCCAATAATTAAAATAATATAGGTAGGTACTTACTTCATACTTTACAAAGTAATCATGTCATTTTGTCTGTCAATATAAAACTGTGTAAACTGTGTTTTGTATTTATAACTGGTATATTTTGATGATTTTATATAATAATTAAAATGTCAAGTTTTGTATGGTTTTCATACGAATGTGAGCTTCATTTTTAAGATACTAATGTTCATATTCGTATAACCGACTGTAAGCAAGCGCATCGTACATGAACATTGAATGTAATAATGTATACCTACAAATAATTCTGAAATTCAACGAAGACGCTAACTTTTGTTACGGCTGATTTTGCAATCTTCAGATAACTTTTAACTGACTGTACACAGTCGAGGGAGAAAATCGCGGAAGAAAAATAATTTACGAATTCAGATTATCCACCCCGTCTGGGGAGTGGGTCTTAGGGTAATCGGAATAACCCTGCGTTTCCGAGTATCCACCCTACAGTGGCTGTTTTAGGATGGAAAAACGGAATAACCGACGTATCCCGCGCCCTCAGCCGGTACGCAAACTGATTCTTCGATAACAATAAAATTCTAAATAAAGAAAGAAAGAAAGCAAGTACCTAAATATAGTACTTATGCCAAACAAAAAAACTTCATGTCTTTACATAGATCTCGTCTACATCAGCTCTGCTCTGTATAATTGGTAGCTATCAAATTTTATTATTCAATAAAATTATTTTGCCTATCACTAATGGATTTTAATTGAAACTCAAATTACTTTTAATACTTTTTATTAAATAACACTTACCTAAGTAATTAAAACATAAACAAAACTATCCTTCTTTAAAAACTAAATTAGAATGTTACACTAGAAGTGTACAACTACTAGAAGGGTACTTATATAATAACTGCTGAAAATAAAATTCGCCGAATGTCTAACCTCCTCCTCTTTATGAAGTCGGTTACAAAACAAAAATAAGTAACATCTATTTGTCTAAATCGTTAGGTAGTGGTAAAGTATAGGGTACTATTGTGCCACTCTCCGAGTCAAAATCTCTGTAATCTAACAAATTGTTCAGCTCAACGTGTTCACACCAGTAATCATAGTACTTGGGGTTCAGGGTCCCATTCCAGTGCTGAAAACATACATAAATAATAATACCAGGATATTAATGATCCACTGCAGGGCAAAGGCGTCTTCTCATACAGAGAAGACATGAGCATTGATCACCACGCTTGCTCAAACAAGACGGGTTGGAGATTTCAGTATTTCTCACGATCTTTTTCGTTCACCGCTGTCAGCAATGTGTAAACCGATTCTGGTATTTGTGTCAATATTCGAATAGGTTTAATTGTTTTTTCTTATTTATTTATAAATACGGGAAACCATTTAAACTTCCGATCACTGGTTTTTCTAGTGAACGGTGCCGGTGACTGCCAACCTCATCTCATAGACTAGCAACAGCGATCGGTTCCGTTTTTCGGGCGATTCCGATATTAGAACTTTCATCCCCTATCCAACTACGGAACTGCCTACTCATGGTACCTACCATGGGCGTACCCAGCATTTTTTAGGGGTGGGGCAGAAGTAAGTAAAATTGATAACTTATCAAGTTTATAGTAGGAATTTCTCTCGATGAAACTCGATCGATACTGCATTGTTTCGCGCGGTAATTTTAAATTTTAACAAATGAATACTTAATTTTGTTAACTTCTTATTAAACCGTTTTTTTTTACTTCGAGTCCAGAGACTAGGATGGGGCAGACGCCCGTACCGTACCGTGGTCACGCCCGGGGTAACTACACACCTTTGTATTTAGTGTAACATTTGGGAAAATCAACGAAGAATTTTTGAAGTTCCTAATTGTTTAAAGACGGTGTCTTTGAACCATAATTGAAATGATGAAGTCAGATTCTGCGGCTCAGTATGACCTTTGCAACAGTTCTAATTGAATAAATTGCTTCAACCTAATTTGCCCAAAGTTACCGCGACACGAAGAATGAAGCCGGTAATTTGGGCAGGTTTAATACGTGAATCAGAAATCTACCTACATTCATCTCGGTTCTCAAGGCTTCGAGACAATAGGTGAGCTACAATAAAAGAAAGTTAATCGTTTGTCACTGCGACTATCTCAAATCTACTAAAATTCATAAACTGGCTAATTAAAAATGTGTACCTATGTTCTATCGCTAAAGTATTTATAATTCCCATCATTATACTGTTTACTTAATTATTTCATTTTTACAGAATACCTACCGGCCAGACAATGCAAAAACAAGTGATGGTGGCAAATTCTATAAAGTTACGATCATTCATGCTTGGAGTTTCCCTACGTAATCGAATCAGAAATTAAGAGATCCGCAGGAGAAGAGAACTATGGTATCCGAAATAGACCAAAGAATTGTAAAACAAGGCACATTACTCGCAGAACAGATGGCCGGTGGGGCCGAAAGATTCCGGAGTGGTGACCGCGTACCGGAAGATACTTTGGAAGCCCCCCCCCCCGCAACGTGAGGACCGATGACCTTGTGAAGGTCGTAGAAATCCGCTGGATGTGGGAAGCACAGAACTGTGGCGGTGTTTGTGTTTGTCTTTTGGCTGAAATGATGATGACGATAATGAAGATCATTCAAACAAAAACTCAACGATTAACAAGTCTCGATCCTAACTCCCCGTTGAAGCAATGAAGAAGGGGTAAAATGCCAGTGTCAACTCACTTCGCGCGTATGCTCAATCCAAAACATGGGGACGAGATGCGAGTTCTGCTTGGCAAACGTGCGAGCCTTGTTCAGGTAACTATACGCCCGATACTTCTTTCCGTTTATGTAGTTGTAGTATGCGTACATCAGATAATATCTAGAAATCAACAAAGTTAAGTCATAAAACTAAATTCTACATTGTTGTAGAATTTAATTTTAAATTGCGCACCCAATACCTTGATCGATAAATCTGAGTTTTATCACATGCTTTTTCCATATCGTGAAACAAAGATTTGAGGTGTCTCTCTAACACCATGATTTTCTTTATATTCCGGTTATCCATCTGTAGAAAGAAAGTAACAACAAAGTAAGCAAGTTTCGGAAACCAGTAGTGAAATTCGACCTTTCAATATATTCAGGCGGAAGTTTAAAAAGTCAGTTCAATTTCCTGCTCGTAATTTCAGTAATTAACAATAGTCAAGGCAGAGTTTGATTGCCAGAGGAAGGAAGCTGCAAGGACGCGCTAACCTTAACAGTCTGTATGACATTCGTAACAAATTACCGTGTCAATATTGCATTAACTTGTTAATAAACTAACTCAAAAGAACAAAAAAAAAAAAAAAAAAATTAGAATGGAGCAAGGAGGTACTGAAAATCTGCCAACCTTTTTACCTTGAGGTCTTTTGCTCGAGTTGACTAGGTATACATATTTGTATTTACCTACCTCTCTTACAAGCGTAATGAGAAGACCCTCGATCAGCCTGATGATTATCATCGTGTTGAACTCCTCAAGATTGTTTAACTTCATCAACAGCAGTTGTTTGATATCCTCCTCCCATAAGATGGACCTCTCCCAGGCACCTACCCTTATAGTTCTGAAAAGTAAGAATAGAAATTCAGACTAGCTATCTATACATATAATAAAGCTGAAGAGGGTCGAAAGTCTGTACATGGAAGATATTCGAAAAAAAGTTGGCTGGGGATACTCAGAATCGATAACACATGTTCCAAAAGTTTTTTAAATTTTTTGTCTGTTTATTTGATCGCGCATCACGTGAAAACGGCTGAACGGATTTTGATGCAAACTTTACTAATCTGTCGAGAAATTGCCCGGGCAGGTTATAGGCTATGTAACATCACGCTACGACCCTTAGGAGCCGAGCAAAACGAAAAAAGTCAGAAAGAACGCTAAGCAAAAACGAAGTAAGAGCGCGGGCGGGCGATGGGATGCGACGCGGCAGGTTGGGGTCGAAATTATATAATTTTAGAAAGAGGTCAGTGTCCCACTGCAGGGTACAGGCTTTCCGTTCTTCCACTTGTCTGTATTCACTGACGTCCTTCTTGGCTTACGATATCTTTTACTTCTGTTTCAAACCTGCTGCTAAAAATAGGTCTGGAAAATTATTCGGTGCTTACACTAGCCACATGCAAACGAAGAAATTCCAAGCAGCTTCCGGTGTTTTAGACCTAAGTAAGGCATCCCCTTTCTTCATGTAAAACGTCTCGCAAGCAGTGTATGACTCCACGCAGTAACCAGTATCGAGTAGGATCACTATTGCATAGTAATAGTACCAGGTTTCGGCTGGAAAATATCAACAAGTTAGAATTTGTTTTAATAGTATCTTCCAAGGTTGAGATATTGGACAAAATATCTTGAATAGTTGTATTAGTAGGTACAGATAGACAGGTTCTGAAAGTTAAGTAAGTAAGTAGGTATACTTTTATTTGTTTAAACATGGTGTATGCAGTTCAGCCGCATATCGTGGCGTACAAATTGGCAGGAATAGAGATGGTAAGGTAAGGTAAGACAGCCATGCTGATGCCTAAACTACACCATAATCTGAACTATACGATACTGGATATAACATAATTCGATGTCCTATTTTCTATGAAAAGAAAATTCAATGTCGTCTTCTAAGGCACAGCCTTACATCCTACTTACAGCATAAGTCGTAATGGTCGGTCAAGTAAAAGAAGTCTCTCATTATGGTGACCATGTCATGTATCTTGAGATCGTCGAGCAATATCCTCAGAATGCATAGCACCAGTGACTCCCGCGTGTTCATCTCGGTCTGATTTGTTACCATGTGCATCACTGACAACCCGAACTCCAAACTTTCGATCGTTTTGCCGCGATCCACGCTGCAATGTAAAATTAAACTGTGTCTTCTAATTAAAAACATACTTTCTTTTTTTTACTTTGAAAGCTTTGCCCTGTTCTAGAAATTTCGTCTGTGAATATCCCACTGTGGAATAAAAGTCTCTTCTTAATCTTATTGCGCGTTTGCGATTATAGACATAATTTGATTCAGACTTTTCTTACCGACTTTATCACTGATAATTAAAATTATATACCTACTTAAGATATATTGCGGTCGTGTAGAAATCATAACACCGACGTCACAAGCAATTTATAAGTAGACTCGGTGGACCGAGATTGAGTGGAGAGGTGGAGGAGCTCGTGGCTAAGTAATAACAGCCGCACGGGTCGATCCATCAGGTTAAGCTGCGCTTGCCGGGGTCGGTCCGCGGATGGGTGACCATCTTTACATACCAAGACTCCTCTGTGCTTCGGAAAGCATGTTAAGAGGGTTTATTCTGAAAGTTGGCAACGTCGCAAATAGATGTCAAATATTTCGCTGTTTTGATTAATTTGATAATATTTCTGTATGGAAATAAAAAATGTGGCTAACTAGCGAACTAGAATATTGATTATGAAATGCAATAATTAATATCGTAACACCGAATAGTTAGTTTTAGATGTAAAAAAAGTATTTGGTAACTTTCCAAATGCCTTTTTTTCACCTAAAACGGGTACAACATCAAATTCAATGTTATAATTGCAATTCATTATTAATATTCTAGTCAATTGGTTAGCCACATTTCTTATTTCCATACAGTATTATTTCCAAATTAATCGAAACAGGTGAATATTTGACAGCTATTTACGACGTTGCCAACTTTTAGGATGCACCCTCTCAAGCCGTTGGTCCCGGCTGTCATTCGTGAATCCTTGACAGTCGTTACGAGTCGTCAGAAGCCCGAAAATCTGACAACCAGTCTTACCAAGGGTTATCGTATTACCCAGTTACTGGGTTGTGGAGGTCAGATAGGCAGTCGCTCCATGTAAAATACTGGTATTCAGCTGTATCCGGTTAGATTGGAAGCCGACCCCAACATGATTGGGAAAAGGCTAGGCAGAATGACTCGGTGGACCGAGATATGTAGGTATCTACACAAGCTAACAGTTCACGATCCACCGAACCTACGGCTTACTAGACAAGGAAACTAAAAAATAATACGAACTAGTAAAGGAATATGCTGGTGTACAGATAGCAGACAGCTTGGACTTCAGTAACGTCTAACTGCCCGCGTTTACGACGACACACCTCCAGCGCTCGATTCTCCAGCTTTTGGCAAATTGAGAACTGCACAAATTACAAAGATGACGATTAGGTAGTTGGAGAGGAACCGCGCCCGGAGTAGACATCATCTGATCAAATATTTCGGTTATCCCAACTGCTACTCATAGAAAAGCAAAGCATATACCTCGGTAGGAGACCAAAAGCACTTCTATCAGCAATCTGGAGGACGTCAAAGCTCAACCACATAAAATAATGTATAAAATAATAACATACAACCGAAAAGTTCTATAAAATACTAATGACTCTTTAGGATCTAAGAATACGGTGTAGATTATTACGACAAAAAAAGAAAAGAATAAAAATACTTGTTGTCTTTTTCCATAATCTACTATCATGTTCGCGTAGCTGATACACAGGAGTCGAAAGTTAGAGTTGGTTCGAAGAGCGTAGTGCAGACACCATTTAGCTGCTAATGTTGCGTTTGCTGGCTCCTTATCTTCCTAGCGTAGAACATTAACCAATTAAAAAAAAAAAAAAACCTATGCCAACAGCTTATACATTTTAAATGAATTAATAAACAACGTTATAGGCTCAAGCTAAGGTCAAGTTCTTATGAATATACCAATTACAGCTATCTAATTGCGTAAAACGTTTTCGTAAACGATTCCGACTACCTATCTGTTTAATTTTGACAGTTCAACAACATTCATTGCGTTATTTAAGTTGTTGAGCAGATTCTTTTTTCTAACTTATGAATCTAAAGGATTAGCAATCTGTTTCAAACCGATCCAGATTGTGATAGATCGTATATTACGCAATTAGGGTGCAGGTGTACGTGTCGTTCACATACTTAATTTAGCAACATCTTCTAAATTTATATTAGAAAGAAAAAAAAAATTGACATAAATGTCATTAACAATAACAACAATAAAATACCAAATAAATAAAATTACTTGGACCATTTAAATGTTAATAAGAATGTCCTAGCTTAGGGGATTTTTTTAAGATTCGATATTGAGTCTCAATCAAAAAGAACACCTACCAATCTATCGAATAACTAGTAACTTACCTTGAATAGTCGATACAATCTAAACAAAGTTATAGCAATGTCCTCGTAGTAGTTGCCAATGATGCCGCTATCCCTCTCTATGTAGAGATTTGGGGCAATGTACAGAGCCATCACTTGATTAAACGACGCTTTCAGGTTGCAGAATCTTCTCATGTGCCTGAAAAGAGTTTTAAAATCAGCAGTCAAGTTCCTGAAGTAACATAAAACTAGGTATTCCATTAAGGTCTGTGTTCACCAACATTCAAACCACCGGTTAGGTATTAAACAGTTGGTTTAAATCAACTTTCCTAAGCCTTGTGTTCACCAAAATTTAAATCAACTGTTTAGATATTTAATCAGTTCTTGATTAAAATTTTGGTGAACATAAGGCTAAATAGTAAGTTTGCTAAGAGATATAGCGCTTTAAGGTTCTTTTAGCGCGTGGCCAAAATCGGAACTAACACTGCCATCTTCTTTTTTCACAAAAACTATTTTACGAAAAAAACAATCGACTTCCAAAAAAAACGTTACAAGTGAAAAATTGCTTTAATTTCGGTAGTCGGTGTCTGGTTCTGTATTTTTGTTTTTTGCCACCGTATTCAGAAATTATACCTAAAGTTATTTTTCAGTCGAGTTTCTCAGTAAGAAGTCAGGTGTTTCTATTTGTAAATAAGTTTTTATTGTTCAATTTTTAGTCGAGGTATACCCCACACAAATTCGAATACCACTACCTGCTACGTGAATTGCAGTGACAAAGTTATTATAACATCATACACATACCTACACTAAGTGGGAAAAATATTAAAATACGTATTATTAAAGGTAACTCAAAAACTACCCAATAAAAGTTGAAAAGGATGATGCTATTCACTATTGAGTATCCTTAATTAATGAAATAATAAGAAGAGCATGATTTCTCGTTGCCGAAACGTATTAACAAGCTATAGTAGTTACAGTACTAAAAATAACATTGGAATAAACACTTACTTAGAAGTAGGGAACGGAAGATTATACAGTTGCATAGCGTGAAACAATTGCTTCCTAGCTTCACTATGGTTTCCAGAATCAAGCATACATATCCCTCTCAGTGAGTATACGCTCGCCATACTGAAATCTTTCACCCATTTCTTGTTCATATTGTTTGGGTAGAAATTCTCGTTCTAAAAAAACACGTTTGCCCATAGAAAACTACGATTTTGTATGAGACGCGTATGCGTCCTTTCAGCTGCGGAAATCTGAAAAGCTGAAAAGATGCGTATGCGTTTCGCGCGTTTTCTATGGACAAACGCTGTATAGAGCTGAATAAGTGATAGTAGTCCCTTACAGTACACAGAAATTTTGTCAGCTATGTATAATTTTCATGAGGGCTCGCTCATTGAATATACATATTGCCATTGACCGGGCATAAATCGTGACCCCGAGTTGCTATTGAGAAATTCTTAATGAAAAACCCCAATACTCTCCTTTCCGACCTGGGAATCGAATCGAGAACCTTAATTTCAGCAATTACGCTTGCTACCACTTCATATAATACATTCATATTTTACGTCCCCCGCAAAAGATCCCGCAGACAGGCGCGTGACCACAGCTCGTATCAACGCGACTCTAGTAGAATAATTTTTAAGAAAATTTCATGGAAATTGTTCTAAAAGAATCGCGTCGCGCCTGTCTGCGGGAGGCTCACAAGGTGCGGTTCCGCCATTACTTTGAAAAGTTTTACCTTAACGAAGTTTTCAGCTTCAATCAGCAGTCGTACAGCCTGTGGTATATTACTGTTTATGTTGATGCACAGGTCTATGTACTCCAAATACGCTTCGTACAGTTTCTGAAATTCACCTGCAAAGAACAACACAAAGATGAGAAAACTGAGTCAACTCTGTGGCATAATTTAGCGTTTGTTGCGAAGGAAAATTTAAGTTTGAAAACAATCACTTGATTCAGAAGATAAAAATAAAAATGTTCTCACCAGCTCCGCGACAGTGGCCAATGACCTGACTGTAAAAACTCATCAGGATCGCTAAACATTCACAGTTCTCCAATTCCAAAGAGGAGAAGGAACGTACACGCTTGTTCTTCGAAATAAGATCCTTTGATGGTTCCCGATTGCGACTTGCTGCAGACAAAACAAAAGTTTGACTCCCAAATTCATTGCCTCAAAGTACAAGGATCTTTTGGCGCTCGAATGTCGTTGGAAGAGGGCACTTGTAATTGTTTTGGGAAATTTATTTTTAAAAAAAACCGGCCAACTGCGACTCACACTGGCACAAAAGAGGTTTAATAAAAACTAGTTCTAACTAGGGAAAACGCGTTCTAACGGAAAATGGGGTTTTAACTGTAACATAATATCTAGAGAAATGTCGATGTTTTGTCAAGTCGTAAAAACCGTGCAAAAGCAAGGGTCGTTAGTTAACAATACAATAAAGTTAATTCTATCTATCTATAATACCACTGCTGATCAAAGGCTTCCTATGATAGGCAAGGACTTCAAACTACTACCGGGCCAAGGCCAATGTCCAGCACAGCCCAGCCTGGTGGTCTGCCGCGACGCCAGACGCGTAGCAGAGGCATAAAAAAAAAAATACCCAGTATCTGGTTCATCAAGTACCCCTCAGTTTCCAACACTCCGAAGCCAGCTAGGTCTGCTGGCAGGTCAATCTTAAAAAAATAAATAGAATATTGCATGAGAAAGTGATTCATTTTCCTTCCTTATAGATAGGTTTGATTTGTGTGATCTTTGAGCAGAAGAGGGAAATAATTTTATTAATGTAAATAGGTTTGTACAAACACTTTTACACGTCAATAATATTTTCGGTCGGTCGGCGTGTGTGTGTGCACTACCTATCTACTGTCGGAAAATTAAAGTCATTAGAAAGGAAATATACCTAACTATCGATGGTAAATCCAAACGGCTTATCTTAGGGCCAAATAACTAAAACGACTGGCATTGTTTGTCCAGGGGCCTAAGTCTACTAATTTTTAAACGTTACAATGGTCTCTCAATGGTGAGTATTTGACACTTTTTGTATGGCAAATCTGTCAAAAACTAACCATTGAGAGACCATTGTGACGTTTATAAATTAGTAGACTTAGGCCCCTGGAATCTAATCATGATGTCTGTGTAAAACGTTTTCGTAATCGATTCCGACTAATCTGTTTCATTTTAACAGTCCAACATTGCGTTATTTACGTTGTTGAGCAGATTTTTTTTTCGTACTTATGAAGCCATGGATTAGAAATCCGTTTCAAACCGATCGAGATTGTGATAGATCGTGTATACGCAATTAGGGTGCTGGAAAGGACAGGAATTAGTTCATCCATTCACCTGATGTCGTCAGTCTGAAGTTGCATTTGCCTGTATCCAGAAATACTTTTTTTTTTCTCTTTGGGACTAATAAAAACTGTAGTGTACCGTTAAGGCGTCATTGTGAATGTCCGTGGAGTCGAACTGAGCCTTGTCTTCATCGGCCATCCTGGACTCAGCGCTTAGGGCACATATTTGCAGACGCGTTCTTTTTAGTCCTTCAGTCTCTTCGATAAGTCCCTGGAGATAAGACACATTATCTTTTCCATTAGGTATCCCATGTCAGCCCTGTCACGCTGTTATTTCCACTCTCTTTCATAAATATAATTTCCAATAATCAATTAATCATTTGACTCCTCACACATCCACCCATGTTTTCTTCTATTATGGCTCGTCTTTTCTTCCATTATCTCTTCCGTCGATATTACAGCATTCGGGTACTCCCCGCAGACGGGGTAAAGGCTCTTTTTCATTGGGTGTGAGACTCAGTCAGTCTCCACACGTTTTTTACTGACAGCTGAATTTCATTGGTCGCTACGGGTATTCCCCGCAGACGGTGTACCGATCGCGTTATCGACTTATGACTTTCATTAGTAATTACCCCACCTGCGGAGAGTCCCGCATCCTGTATATCGACCGAGTTACGGCTCGTGCACACCGGCGCGATATCGCGGGTGCGACAGGAAGCGCGACCCTTGTCGCGCTCGCGATATAGCGCCAGTCTGCACGACCCTTCATCTACTAATTAAAATAAGCCATAATGAAAACGGTTCCCCAAATACGGGCCCTGTGGTAAGCTTTACAGAAATCTCCAGCACCTCATATGGGTCGCTACTCGCTATTGACAAATGAAAACGGTTCCCTGCATGCGGGCCCTATGTCATGAGTTACAGAAATCTCTCGCACTCCGAATACACATCTATCGTCCATTGAAAATGAGCCTTTAACATTACAGAAGGTATACATACATCATCACACCGCAGTCCTAAAAGCTTGACGAAGCACCCAGCTCCGCAACTACTACATCGTCTTGTATAGCGCTCTAAGTAAAGTAACGCACGGGCATGCATTTCGAGCTGAAGAAAGAAACGATGACTGTCAGTTCTTTTTGCTGCGAACTAGTTTATATCATTTTTTTAATATCTTGACGAAAAACTATTCATTCTTCTAGTAAAAAATCATGTTATCCTTTAAAAGTAAAATCGGTAGGTAGCAGGATACGGGTTTTATTACCTTTTGAGTCTCTGTCAATAAATCGTAAGTGGTTGTCCTGAATAAGGAGTAGCGGAACTTCATGTAGCCACAGAACGCGTACTGTGGGAGGTCTCTGCAATTCGCTACAAATAAAGATATTTTTATTTTTTGTAGAAAGTTTTTTGGGTAACGCCCGAGCGATTTATGCCAGTGTCAAATCACTCGGGCGTTCCCGCCAATATTGGTTTAGTAAAGTAAAGTTACGTTAGTTTTTTGTGTGTTCTGTGAACTGCGCGAGTTGTGAAAAGTAACTCTATTACTACGGTACTTCGTGTTTCTGTTTTGTGTTAAATCCCGCCCTATATCGAACAACTTCTTATCGATATGCCCTGAGCTATGAGCTGCTTTGCTGCAGATGCAGACTGCCTCTCGTGTAGCTCATACCGTCATAATTATAGCATATATTCTTTATTTAACTAACGAGGTATTCTGGTCCCCAGGCATGCGCAATACGGCGGCTTGGGATTAGACAGCGTGGGCGCCGGCGCCGGGTGCACCAACACCAGCGAAGTTTCGTGAGTGAAGTCCCCTCCCTCACACTCCAGCACTCGAATATAGAACAGCTTTGCCACCGCTGTAAAAGGTGAGACCAATAATTTTATTCATATCCCCTAAGCCTTAGTGCACATGACAGCCGCAATGTGCCGCAGGGCAACGTATTTTCATACATAAAAGTGCGGTGCGAACAGCCTGTTAGTGTGCGTTTTCTACATAGAAAATCGAAAGTGATGCAGAATTACTGTTGCAATGCTTTGCGTTGTCGTGCGGCCGACCCTAATTTCCGCAGGTGTCAGGAACGCATTCTCTCAACGGCAGGACTGTAAGTCTTACAATGAGAAAGTGAAGTGAGTGTCGATTGGACAGCAATAGGTAAACCTACTTACCTATTGCTGTCCAATCGACACCTACCTACTACCAACAAATT
Source organism: Eupsilia transversa (assembly GCA_914767815.1). Classification (NCBI taxonomy): domain Eukaryota; kingdom Metazoa; phylum Arthropoda; class Insecta; order Lepidoptera; family Noctuidae; genus Eupsilia; species Eupsilia transversa. The sequence goes on from OU611889.1 coordinate 4,839,305, forward strand.
CTGATGAAGTGAGGTACAGCACTCGGGCGGTAATATGGCATATGGCACATCGAATTTCGAAAAGAAAAAGTCGGTCACACAGTGACATCCAAGACGGTCTACTAAAACGAAGTTTTTGTAAAACTAGATTGCCTAGTAGAATCATGTGGGTACCTGGCATAGCTCCTAATGATACTTAGGTGAGAAAAAAAAATTGTCCGACCTTGAGCAACTTTCCTGTGAGAATCACTTTGAAGTAAATTCAAAAGCATCCGCCTAGAGAATATATCTCCGAGCACCGAGCCACATTTTAACAACATCTTCTCAAATGGTGTCAAAGAGTCGTATGTTTTCAGGATTATTGCTGCAATAAATAAGCCATGCTATTGTTAAGTTTTGGGGGAAGCCTTTGCTTAGAAGTGGGACAGCGTAGCCTAATAAAAAGAATACACAATGACGACTAACAGAGAAGTATGGAAGAAAAAGACATGTAGCGCCGACCCCAAATAAATTGGGATAAGGGCAGGAGAATGATGACACAATGTAACTCCTATCGTTCTTGATAGGGTAGACATAAGGTCAGTTTCAACTGCATCCGGGTAGACTGGAAGCCGACTTCAATTTAATCGGGATAAGGCTTATAGGCAGATGATGATGAGGGTAGGCATAACGTGCATCTGCCCCATGACATACAAGTTTTGTCAATATTCAGGCCCATGTCATAGAGCTATCTTGTTGCCGTAATTTACCTGACACAGCTTCAAAACTCTGGCTTGCACCGTAATCATCATGATCATTCTCTTGCCCTTATTCAAATTCATTTAGGGTCAGCGCACCTTATCTTCTTCTTCCTTAAAATGTTCAAGGAAAATCTAAGAAAATGATACCTATATTACTTGCACTTTTTCCATGGAGTTGTAGAAAACTATCAAGTACTATGTCTTGACAAGATTACTATGATAAGTTCTTCGCAAAATCTTACCATCCATTGCCATATCGACGACTTTCATATCCTCGAAGGTGTAGGAATCAGCCAACATCGCCACTTGAATGGTTTCGTCATCGTCGACCAAACTCTCACGTTTGCTGTATAAGCTTGAAGTTATCATTTCGCTGTAAAGACTCTGAAATACGTTGCTTAGATCCAGCAGCTGGTAGACTTATTAGGAGCTCCACAGCCCGGGCGTGGCGCGGCGCGGTTTGTGTACTTCGATTTTGTATTGTATAAAACGCTACACAAACCGTGCGGCACCGAACCACGCCTGGTGTGTGAAATGCCTTATCGTTATTTCACGACTTTAAAAAAAACTATGTGTGTTTACCACCCCTTTGGAGTTGTACTTAGGCCAGAATGATTAACTATTGGGGTTGCGAGTTCGTAAAAGCAATACCTCTTAGAAGCTTTCGCAACCTTTTTTATGGGCAATTTGTTTCTTCAGACTAATATTATTACATGATCAGGCGATCAGCCCAGACAGCCGATAAAGGTACATCCCACTGCTGTGACTGAGGCCTCCTCTCTGTGAGAGAGTGTGATGTAATCCACCATGCAAGCCCAGTACCGATTGGTGGTGGCAATACTTTTTTTTTTTGATCATGCTGATTGCCTGGCGATGTTTTACTTTACTTCACCGTTTTGAGAGCATAATTATAGGCACCTGGCCACTATGTGGCCGATATAAGTCAGCTTTTTCTTCGACTGCTTTTTGTAACAAAAACTTCGCAGGCATGACTAATCCTGGCTTCTTTGCGGCCTCACTGCGAGTAAGCGGGACTATAGTCAAGGAGCCTCTCTGCACCAGGGCTATCAAAAAGTTTTGGATCCAACCTGGCATGCCATTACTTGCGCTTTCGATAACCCTGAAAATTATATTCGAATGTAACGAGCGTCTCAAAGAAACTACGCCCATTTTTTTAAGAAAAAAGCTGTCAGCCCATTATGGATAGTGATATCTGTTACCTATAGACATTATGCTAAGGTTTTCTAATTTCTTACCAGCCCTAAAAAATAAGCTTAGTTGAAAAATCTCATGTTCAGCAATGTGGCATCCCTGGACCAGGAACAATCACAACAGTGGTGATTGCAAAATTGGGTACACAATGATAAAACTTGGTGATGCTAAAAAGAAAAATGAAATAAATTACTTCTCCAAATCAGCAGGAATGCCCATCACGTCGAGTAGCTGGCACGCCAGTGCAGCGTGGTACGTGCGGTCAATACCTGTCAGTGGAACCTTCAATATCATGTTGTTCTCCAGACAGTTTTTAGCCACGTCTGAAAAGTGAGACAAGGACTGGTACTCGTTCACCGGAAAAATATATATTAGCAGCCGTAGTAGTTCAGATTAAACGCTCGGGATTTAAAAGTCACGCCAGAAAGAATGGAAATCTATGTCCTTAGGTACTAATTTAAGTAACACTGAATAAAAAAATATGGTTTTACCTTCCAGGCTGTCAACACTAGTGACAGACAAGACAAAGAATATCATCTTAGTATCTAGCAGGAGCAGCAAAAGGCGCCAAGATTCGATGTCCATGTTCTGGGCATCATCAATAACCACCACCGAAAAATGGTTGAGAACCTAGAACATTGTAATGATTTCGTTATGCAGTCAGCAGCAGCAAAAGATAAGTAAAATAAAAAATAGGCTAATGCCCGATTCCAATAACACCGACTCGAGGCGTCACCTAAATGAATGCCTTATTATAAGTACGATGTTAGATTTTCAACTTTCGGCGCTAAGCCCTTAAAAATTCAAAAGCGTCTGGACAGTAGGTAAACGTGTTATAAAACCACGAACTCAAATGTCAAATCATATTTATGGGTGTGTTACTGAGTATCAAACGGAACAACTCTCTCCATGGGACTAACAACGTAACGCATAAAAAGCTTTGTGTTCATACATTTGGGACGAATAGGTATTGAAATTTTTATGGGATAGCTTATTTATCCCCGCTGTATATGACAAAGTTCAAATACCTACTATGATGAATTTTGGAAACACCGTGGGCATTTTTGATGGTGAGTTCAGCTATCCAAGCCGAAGAAGTTTACCTTTATACAAATGTCTTTTACGACCATCTTGACTGTAAACTCTGATAAGATATCGCCAGTGTATTCGAATTTTTCTGGCAACGGGAACTGGCAGTCGAATACGATGTTGATGCCATGGATCTGAAGCGGAGATAGGTTCTCCATAGCGATACTAAGAGGAAAATAAAGGAATAAGAGAAAAAAATGTCATGATCTGTCGATATTTTATAAATATGCGAACCGTTTCGTGTGGATCAGCCGATCTATTCTGTAAACATCTCACCGTGAAAACAAGGTGAAGTGAGCTTGAGGGGAGCTGTCAAATTGTGTCAATCCCTGTGGAATGACGGTCACTTCACGCTCACTTCACCTAAGTTTTCACGGTGAGTTGTTTACAGAATAGAACGGCTGGTACACAATCAATCTGCAATGAAAAATGCTTCTGCCAAGCCTGATTTGTAGATAATTATTCCTGCTGGCTACTGATTGTTTTGCTTGTTGCCGTTGGAATACCCTTGTTCCCCAAGATTGTAGTTCTAGCCAGTGCTGACATCAAGGAGAAATTTACTACAAAATACAAACATTTGTCTTTAGTAACAAACAAAACTGAGCACATACATTTGTCTTATTTTGTTCTCTTTCTTCTCTCTCATACCCCGTGAGCTTCCTCGGTAGAAATACCTTGCCATAATTTTCCGAAAGAGATGGTATGGCATCTAAAATAAAATGGAGAATACATAAATAAATCCAAAATGTTTTGGTTCGTTATCTTCCAGATTAGACGCCACTAACCTTATCTTTTTCAGTTAGATTAATTTTTTTCTTGCGTAAGAAATCCGGAGTGGAATACAGACATTCATCCACTAAACGCGTCTTCCCAACAGTCGGTGGACCCTGAAGTTTTCAAAAATGTGTCTGTAATCTGAATCTAGCTTTCAGTAGTTTAAGCGTGTAAAATGGTTTGGTTTGACTTAGTCCTTTAGATCGATGATTGTTCCCAATCCCAAACAATTTTAGGAAGCAGTACGAATACTGTTCGATTCAAACTTAATGGCGGCTCGGAACATGAGGCGAGTCGCTGCGCAGTTAGCGCCTTAGCGCAGTAACAATTTCATGTGTCAGCGAGGGTGAGGGGTACGGCACAGTGGGTAGCTAACTTCCGAGCCGCCATTAAGTTTGAATCGAACTGTATCTATAGGAAGCTCTACTACTGCTTTGCGAAGAAATTCGTCTGGGGAAATAGCGTCGTCGCGTTCCACATGAGACATTTCAGCTTCATTTCTCGGTTAGTAACAGGTAACACATTGCGATGTCTACAGGTGGCAATAATGATCGCATTGACCACTTACCATCAGATGGGCAGTCCGTCAGCCGATTTACCGATAAAACTAATAACTAAGAAAAAACGAAAAACTAACCTAACCTAACCCCGTTGTAAAAAAGGTTCCTAACGTTCCAATATTATATGTTTTCAGTACTAACAGTGAAAGCTATTCCATATACATGGTCCCGGTACCGAGTAAAAGTTCTGTGCTGTTGTCCCAAGGCGTTTTGGAGGACAGTCTTGAATTGACGCATTTCATCGTTCCGACCCAGTAATGGGTGACGACTACCGGGTGGTCGATCTGGCCACCTAATTACAAGGAACGGAATCAATCAAACTTGAAACATCCACTCATACAGACTACAGTACGATTTTTAATAATGTTCCATGTGAAGCCTGCGTTTTTGTGTGGGGAAATACTCATGGTAAAAAACGCAGCTATGTCGATTCCATCCACAGCTTAGTTATGAGAATCCGTTGGGCTCCGTACCTCTATGAAAATTAGTACCCTGCAGGGCCCAGGGGGCTAGATAGGTATATGAAAAGATATTATATTTATATTAGGTATACGACTATTAAACGTAGGGTGGCGTGTGTCACGTGTCTGTTCGATTCATGGTAGGGCAAAGTGGTATTGGGTTTTCCCAGACTATGAGATTTTATGTTTTAATCTGACGAAATGTAGGTAATACAGCTATCTAATTCTAACAAATTTTCGTAAACGAGTAAGGCTGCGATGCAGTCCGTCTGATGGCAGCCTAAGACTAATCTGTTTCATTTTGACAGTTCAACAACATTAATTGCGTTATTTACGTTGTTCAGCAGATTTTTTTTTCGAACTTATGTTGCAATGGATTTGCAATCTGTTTCAAAACGATTCAGATTGTGATTGATCGTTCATTACGGAATTTGGGTGCAGGTAAGGTAGAACACCTCTGCCTAAATAAAGGAATGATATTATAAGATAAGCAGTGAATTGGGGTAAAATACTAACCCGTAATAATCAAACTCGTACACTGGTCCTGGCTTAAGTATACCCTTCATGGGTATTGCCATGAGTTGCCTGAAGAACTCGTGATCAATTTTACTCCTTAGGAAGGTCTCCTTATCACACGTTACTTTATCCTGATAGGTCATCATTAATCTTGCAGCCTTTAAGGATAAATACAAATAATAATACACGCTATCTAAGTAATTATTGTGTAACTTTTCTCAAACGATTAAGGGCGGATTCGACCAAACAGAAATAAATTTTATCCGCGGAATAATCCTTCTCTCCCGAATAAATTTTGTATTTTTGACAGTTTGTCCATACGAAAACTGTCAGAAGTAGGTAATCTTATTCCGCGGATAAAAGGACCATGGGCAACAATATATGGGGCCCGGTCCAATCCAAAAACTCCAACAACAGTGATAAAACCTATGCCATATGAACGCTATTGGGGTACGATTTATTTTATTCTATGGCGGTTAAGTCAAAATCGAGCGCGAACAAGGTGTTTTGGTATATTTTTGTTTAGTTAATTGATTCAGGCGTGGCGGAAATTCATAATCCTCCAACAGTCATTATATACATGTCAATATGTTTATAAGGATCCAGAACAAGACTTACTGTCTTTTTCAATTGAAAAATCGACGGAGTTTTTTTTTATACCAAAAAGCTTTCCTGTTGCTAACCTAACCTAACCTTGCCTATCCAAACCAAACCTAACCTAACGTAACTAAACCTAACACTGATAAACTGATCTTAGATTTTGAAGGTCACATGGACCTCATCAATGATGAACAGCATTTGCATAATCTTGTGATTGGGTATTTGTACAAAAGATTAAAAGAAAACAGCAAGTTAGGTTAGGCTAACCTAACCTTTTCCCTTTCTAATATTGGTCCAATCCCCCAACAGTGATAAAACCTATGCCAAATGAACGCTATTGGGGTACGATTTATTTTATTATATGGCGGTTAAGTCAAAATCGAGCGCGAACAAGGTGTTTTGGTATATTTTTGTTTAGTTAATTGATTCAGGCGTGGCGGAAATTCATAATCCTCCAACTCCTCCTCCTTCATGAGGATTTTCCACCTCGGAACAAAAAAAAAAAAAATGGTTTGGTTAGGCAAGGCGATAGTAGGCTCACGGCGGTGTTTTTTAGTGGGTGCAAGCCCCACATAACCAAACCGTGGCCCCGGACGGCGCGGTATGCGTTAGGCATTTTTCTCCGCTTAATAAAAAAAAAAAAAAAAAAAAAAAAAAAAAAAAAGGTTAGCAACAGGAAAGCTTTTTGTTATAAAAAAAAAACACTGTCGATTTTTCAATTGTACAAGACAGTAAGTCTTGTTCCGGATCCATACAAACATATTGACATGTATATTATGACTGTTGGAGGATTATGAATTTCCGCCACGCCTGAATCAATTAACTAAACAAAAATATACCAAAACACCTTGTTCGCGCTCGATTTTGACTTAACCGCCATAGAATAAAATAAATCGTACCCCAATAGCGTTCATATGGCATAGGTTTTATCACTGTTGGGGGATTGGACCAATATTAGAAAGGGAAAAGGTTAGGTTAGCCTAACCTAACTAGCTGTTTTCTTTTAATCTTTTGTACAATTACCCAATCACAAGATTATGCAAATGCTGTTCATCATTGAGGAGGTCCATGTGACCTTCAAAATCTAAGATCAGTTTATCAGTGTAAGGTTTAGTTACGTTAGGTTAGGTTTGGTTTGGATAGGCAAGGTTAGGTTAGGTTAGCAACAGGAAAACTTTTTGTTATAAAAAAAAAACACCGTCGATTTTTCAATTGAAAAAGACAGTAAGTCTTGTTCTAGATCCTTATAAACATATTGACATGTATATTATGACTGTTGGAGGATTATGAATTTCCGCCACGCCTGAATCAATTAACTAAACAAAAATATACCAAAACACCTTGTTCGCGCTCGATTTTGACTTAACCGCCATAGAATAAAATAAATCGTACCCCAATAGCGTTCATATGGCATAGGTTTTATCACTGTTGGGGGATTGGACCAAAATGACTCAAGGTCCTTTATTCCCGTTTGTTCGAATCCGCCCTGAGTCTAATTTGTTTAATTTTGACAGTTCAACAACATTCATTGCGTTATTTACTTTGTTCAGCTGATTTTTTTTCGTCCTTATGAAGCAATGGATTAGAAATATGTTTCAAAACGATTAATATTGTGATTGATCGTGTATTACCTACGCAATTAGGGTGCAGGCTATTATTGTCCCATTGCAGGGCAAAGGCCTCTTCTCGTTAAAAGAAGGCATGAGCATTGATGACCACGCTTGTTCAAGGTGGATCTGCGATTTCAGCCTTAGGTACACTAATTGTAAGTCTAGCACCCTAATTGTGTAACACGTTATTTACGTTGGTGCGCAGTCAACATTTTCGAACTTAGGAAGCAATGGATAAGCAATATCCTTCAAAATGATTCAGGTTATGATGGGTCGTGTGTTACGTAAATTACCTATTATGCCGCGGACACGAAGTCAGCGGCGGCGGCGCGGCGCGGCGGCACGAGAGAGGCGCGTTCAATTGCATAGTTTTATAAGGAACTGTCGCCGCTTCCCGCGCCGCTGCCTTCGAGACCAGTTCCAAAATATGTGTCGCAGCCATTTGGTTGAATTAGCCAGTTAATTGGATACCTAGGCCGTTCATTAAACGCCGGCATTCAATTAAGTGACTGAAGGGCACCTAACCAAGTCATTGAGCGCAACATTTTTATAACCAGATGCCTGAACGTCGTTTAGGCATTTAGTTAGGTATATTGGCTACTGGTGAATTTGTTATGTTTTATTAGGGTGACTATCAGTTCACATATTTTGTACGACTACTTTTCACTAATATTAGTTGGCACCTCCATGTTTTCATACTATTTCGACAATATCACACTTCAATTACACTTAAAATTGCATACAGGAACGAAAAATTACATTCACGGTTTGCGCTGTTGACGCCATATTTATTTTGGTTACTATACTAGCGCCGCAGTGGAAAAAAATGAACTAAATTTAAATCACTTGGATGAGTCTTGGTCAGTCATCTTCAAAAGGCTAACTTTCAAAACGCCAAGTTGTTAAACGTTGAATGAATTTAGTTCTATTAACTATCGGCCTAGCCATTTAATTGAATGCCGGCTAAATTAACTGGCTAGTTCAACCAAATGGCTGCGACATATATGCATTGAAACGCGCACCGCCCCGCGCCGCCGGCGCTGCTACCGCTGATTTCGTGTCCGCGGCCTTACAGAGACCAAAATGCCTACCATAGTCTTACTTATTATGATGACCTAAAATTGTATGAAACTTAAAGCTACCTTATTGACTGCAGGTCCAATCACAGTGTATTCTCTTCGCAGAACGTGACCGACAACACCACAATAAGTAGTGCCTAAAAGCAATAAAACGATGAAAAAAAAAAGGATGTCAACAATTAGGACTCAAGAGTGAACGGGAACGAAAAAATACGAATCCAAATAGCCGATTAAAGAAGTTGAGAAAGCAGGATTATCATTACAGTCTTTTGTAGGTTATATTTCAATCAGTGACAGTCAGACCGCAAAGGCCTTTCTGCAACTTCGACATTAAAAAATCCCGAGTGCAACTAAAAAGTCAGCGGCAGCAGTCTGATGCAGTTGTTGATAGTTATTTTAGTTAATTAAATCTCGGATTGAAGTTGCTGTAATTCCAATAAACGTATTTTTTGTTCTTTCTTAGATTTAATTCCACCAACTTCATCTGACTGCTTGAAAAAGTCGGGTATTTTTGTATTTTTTTTCCTACATATTAGCGTGTTATATTTTCGGCATTGTCTCATCAAGCCCTTTATTTTGATAACCCAAACATTACTACATTATTTTATTTTATTTTTAAATACCTATGATTTGTGATAATTTTTATGATGATTTTTTTTATGATAATTTTTTTATGATAAATTCTTTTATGTTCTTTACTGTTTTACAAATTATTTATTCAATCAAATCTTATACTTACTAATTATTTATTTTATTTATTACCCTCATTTTGGGCTTCGACACAGTCGGGTAATAAAGTACCTAGCTAGAATAGAGAATTCCCCCATATCTTACCAGAAGTAACACCAACAGACACACTAATAATGTTCTCATCAACGATCTTGTCTTTCAGTGTGAAGGCGCAGAGCAGCGCGTGTTGCGCTTCATCCTCATGGCTCAGACCTCGCAGCCCGAAGACGATGAGGATCATCATGTCTTTGTCGAACATCGACACTTTGTTTACCAGACCATCTGCTTCTGATGTCACGCTGCAATTATATCAAAGCATAATAAATAATGTATCACGCTCACTTTCAATTAACAATTAACTAGGAAGAGGAACAACTATAACCAAAACTCGCAAAAATGACCCCTGGTGACGTTGTTCACCAATTTTGAAACGGTATACTGAAAAGAGTGGGCTGCATGAGGGTATTAAAATTACCAATCGGGCAATTATCAGATTGCCAGAGTAGGTAGGTAGCCACGTCTTGCGGGCGGTGAGCAATGGGTAGCTCGCCCCCGATAAGGACCAGGCCCGGGTCGACAGCGGGTTGTGTTCCACGCGCGCCTCAAAGAGATGTCAGCACCAATGGCGGGGCCCGCTAGGGCTGATGCCTGCCGGGGTTGCGGGAAAGTCCGAAAGAGATACTGTGGCCTTTGGCAACACAGGCAACTGAAGGAACACGGGTGGGTTTTAGTCAGTAAGAGTCTAACACCCCCTTCCGCTTCGCCCAGAGCGGGAGAAATTATTTGATGATTTTCCACCCAAAAAAAAGAGGTAGATAGCTACGTAGTTTTACGACATGATCGGTCAATTTATTAACTACCTACGAGCTGTTTGTCGTCTTACTAAAGAATATGATATACCATCTACCTTGAAACGAGTTTATAAACAGCATCAACGAGTTCAATAAGTGCGTCATCAGTGACAGTCTTCGTGATAATGTTGAGGAACACCACGACGACCCGACGGACTTCGGTCAAGAATTCCATGGGTTCATCATTGTCCACCGCTCGAAGGACGGGCGTGGCCATAAAACGACTGAGACCGGGAAACCATGAGGTTTGAACTGCTGTGAGCACGGCTGGGCGAACTAAAATTAATAGATGGTTTTTGATAATATACGATAAGGTACGCGGATTCTCTTGCACTTGCAATGCACATCGAACAATACGTAGGTATGTAAATCTTTCTATAGTATAAATAAAAACCGTTACCTTTAGCAGCCAAGCTCATGGGACTGGGCGGGACACGTTTGTCGAATGTCGAATGCATTGTGGTCAAAGACCACCACAACATGGGTTCCTCAAAATATCCAACGGCATTGTGGTAGACCCAGGCGTAGATGGCGGAACGAAGTTGACGCTTATATGTATTTAAGAGGCCAAAATTTTAAAAAATGCCTCAGGACGCGGCGGAGGCTGTTTCATAATAGTAGGTACCTATTTATATAAGGATAACTACCCCTTTCATAGAAATCGCACTCACAGTCACGTCAGGCGTCATAATGCAAAAACCGGATACCCAAAGTTTTGTCTTTTAAAAAAATCAGGGAAAGACATACTTAAATATAGTAAAAAATGTCTTACAAAAAACAACTTACGAGAAAATTCCATACACAATGTACCAAGCGAAGGTCTTGTTTCCATTTTATATGCGCTAGAGCCAGGATATTTTGGGGTAAATGTTGAATCAGAAACTGAAAATAAGATTAGACTCGATAGATATTAGTCCGAGGTTAACTAACGGATTTGTTACCCTTACCCATGGCCAGATCAGAAACACATCATCATAATTATAACAGCCGTAAGACGTCCACTGCTGGACATAGACCCCCCACGAACCGCCACTTCGGACGGTTATGTGCTTCCTGCAGCCTTCACAAGGTCATCGGTTCACCTTGTGGGAGGCCTTCCAACACTACGTTTTCCGGTACGCGGTCACTACTCCAGAACCTTTCGGCCCCATCGGCCCACTGTTCTGCGAGCAATGTGCTCTGCCCACTGCCACTTAAGTTTGGCAATTCTTCGGGGTATGTTGGTTACCTTGGTTCTCCTGCGGATCTCTTCATTTTACTCTGGATGAGAAACTCGCTTTTTTCCTAAACCTAAAACGCTACTTTGATGTTGCATTCAATGAACCTTCTACGAATTGACTTACTTTTTAAATGTTCTTGTAGTTTTTCCACTCTCTTCCATGACGCACCAACTCCTAGAACCTAATGTAAAAAAAACAAAATGTAATAAAGTAAGTTAAGTAGGTAGGTAAGAAAGTAAGTTAAGTAGGTAGGTAAGAAAGTAAGTTAAGTAGGTAGGTAAGTAAGTAAGTACCATATTATTATATATCTAGGTACCTAATTAAATACATCTGTAACATAATTTGTTTAAGTAAGGACAAGGAGGCATGCATATTTCCATCCTCTGGTGAATATTTGCTGTGTGAATCCTTTTGAATAGCCTAGGTACAGATACCTTAGTATGCCTCCCATCGCCACAGGGCTGCGTCCAATACTCAGCTTCGTTGACATACATCCAGGCACTGGCGGCTGTAAGCACATCTCCTGACTTGGACATGTACTGGGCCATCTTCACGTCCCACACCGGCTGACCGATGATGACGTAGCTCGATGAACTTGACTGGGTCAGTTTCTCATCGCCGATGATCGAAAAGTGGGACATGCCGGCGGAAATTGCAACTTTTACTGTTTTCAGAAAGATATTTGACTTATTAAGCCTCGTGCAGACTGGCGCGACGCGACTCTAACAATACGATTTCTAAGAAAACTTCACGGTAGAACAATCACCGGTGTCGCGTCGCCGTCGCGCCAGTCGTCTACACGAGCCTTTATGCTGTCGCTTATTACCTACTTATGGACGTCATACGTCTGTAGGTACTATTATCTCTAATATGCCAAAAAGCTGATAATATAATGTTTAAAAAGGGTTTTTACAGAAACTCTTGCTTAACTTTTGAAATAAGTTTCATAACACATTTCATAACTACAGCCTCCCCATTACGTAGCAGTAAGTTTTTTACTAACCCTTAAGAACAACTCCAACATCAGTGGTAAAAGTCCCATAGTTCTTCTGTATAATGAGGCCGCAGTCAATCGCATTGTGCACCACATCTTGCATGGACAACTTGCCAGTTTTCTTCCACATGGACAGAAAGGCGTCGCCAGAAAACTTGAGCACGTCACCGTTGTGAGTCAGTATCTCCTCGACCATGGCTCCGATGTAGGAGTTCAGTACTTTGGTGAGCCTCGAAGGTCCGCCGCGGCCAAAAGTTGAGTATTTTTCGCAAAGGTTAGTAAAACCTTCAAACAATGCATTTTTTTAGTTTCTGTTAATTCCTTGCCTAGAGGACCTGCTCAAACAGGGCCGTGCCCGGAACTTCCATAGACCGTGCTCCATTAGGGGCTCAAAAAAATATCGGTGTATGTATACAATTTATTTGTACTCGTTCACACTCGTCCGTATCCGGGCCGGCAACGGAACTTCAGTGCCTGCCCTAAGTGGGACACAGCCTTGTCATGTCGCTGATGTGTGGATTGCTACCACCCACATTTTGCCAGTTTTTGCTATCAAATCAACCGGACGCAAATCCAGCCCCAGGCTGCTACTGAGATATTTTTACGCTACCAATGGGGTCGAACATAGGACCTATGCACAGCAGACATTCTTGACCACTTGTACGTTGAGTTGATTAGACCAACGACGCAGACGGGATGGTAAAAACTTATTCCGGTATATTTTTGGATGAATTCTTACATAGAGACAATAGCGTTGATGTAAGTACCTATCTAAATGTAAATAATAATTTGACTTCGCCGTTGCGTTCTCGAGATTTACATAATTTAATGAGTGCCTAACTGTTTTTTATATTTCAATTTTTTTGATGAATTTGACAGGACTAAACTAAAATTTATCTTCTGACCTCTTCTTATGAAATACAAAGAAAAAGATGAACTTCATTTAGTTTAGTTTGTGAACAAGGGAATCGGCACCAGTGATAGCCCATCATGATGATCAAAGAACGATCATATAAAAATACCCACCAGAAACATCACAAAACATAAGCGCAGTCTCATAGCTCCGTATAGAATAGTCGCTGTGCTGGTAAATGATCTCGTCGGGAACCATCGACGCTATGATGCCCATTCGGGCCGCATCGCTCATCGAGTGCGAATGGTCCTTGCTATTCAATCTGAGGAACATACATTATTTTATTACCTCCAATTAGGTAGGTACCTACCCATTATAATTATAACAAACTAGCTTTAGCACACGGGTTCGCCCGCGTCGTGGTCAGAGATTATATCACGGAAACATTACTACCGGGATATAAACTTTAAAAAAAGTAGGTATGTCCTAACCCAAGTCATAGTCCTGCCTGTTTGCATCCAAATCCGTTCAAAATTTTACAAATCGACAGACAAAGGACCTACTTTCTTATCTAGGTGTTTATAACTAGCGATCCGCTCCTGCATCGCACGGTTACGGTTATTTTATGACTTCACAAAACATTGATTTCTCCCGAAACTCTAGCGCGGATCCACCGTTGTGGACACGATGGGCATGCCCACTACCTTAATAGACTTGTGACGTCATACTTTCAAACAACAAAGATTATCCGGGATAGCTCTCCTAATGATGTAGATACTACAAAGATGTGAACCTTGGATATCGATGAAATTATACGTCACAAGCAAGCTCACAATTTGTCGGTTTCCCATGTACCTATAGATTATAAACTATCGAAAAATAATGTGTTATATTGTAAGTACTGTAAGTAGGTACCTAAATGGTTTGTTGCAGTTCACAATTTTTCTACAGTTTATAATCTAATAATTTAACGGTGACTAGATTGGTGACATAGGTATAAATATTACTATTTGTGAAAACCTGTAATTAGCCATTTTTTTTTTTAACTAAAATATTGCTAGCTGTGAGTTTTCCAAAAATATTAAATAAAAAATATAAGTACACTACTCCTACATTAGGTAAGTACCTACACTACTTCTCGTGTTTCTTTCTGTGCGGGTGTCGCGCAATTAAATTTCACTAAAATTTAAATCACCAATCCATATAGGTAATGGTATGCCTTTAGCTTTTGCCCTAGTAGGAAATGTAGGAATACCCACCGCAAATTCTCTTAGGATCTTTTATGTTATTTTATTGGGCTGTAAATACCTACCTACATAATTATTATTTTGATTCCCATTATCTGCATGATTGCCTGCAAAAATATAAGGAGGGAATAACGGCTCGTACACACTAGCGCGATATCACCGGCGCGACAGGCAGCGCTACCCTTGTCGCGACCGCGATATCGCGCCAGTATGTACGAGCCTTTATTTTCATACCTCTCGTCCTGTTTCGCGCAGCTTTCTTTTCGTCTGCGTGCTCTTGGATTTTCTATCTCGCGCGGTATCAACTGAGCGGAATGCCGGTGCTGAATCCGTTTCATAGCCATCAGGTATTCATCGTAATTTGTTTCACTAATTCTACTTTGAAAACTTTTACGAGCCTCCATCTTTGCCTTCAAACCTAAAGAGAAAATCTCAACAAAATAAGTAGGTATTCGATGGGGTATGTTTTGATATTGTACCTCGGTAAATAGGGCTTTCTGGTCTACGTACTTTCGAACGATTTTTCTCTATTCATCATCAGGGTTCTATCTGTTAGGTTTCCGTTATTGATAAATCCTTCTCCCTCCCACTTTGTGATCTGGAGAGCTGAGCTGAGCAAACATAAAAATTGAAAATATGCACTGGAAATGAGTGACAAAAGAGTACCTACAATTGTTTTTTTTTTCTACCAAGCAACTAGGTACTTTTTTATTGTGACCAATAAATAACCATTGAGGTTTACGTCCTACATCCTTCCTTCCTACATCACTGACTGGGGAGTCCTCTGTGATGTAGGTAATAGTCCATCCTATCCTACTACCTCCTCAGTGAGGAGGTAGATTGGACTAGCTATATCATCTTATTTATTTTTTAAACTGTCAAACCTGTGAGTGACCCCTTTTGTGATATGTGATGAGTGTCAGGACCACGGGTGTAGGTACGTATTGCTCAGAAATGAACAAAATAAAAGTAAGCCTACTTAAATGTCAAAAAACAAACTTCCAAAAAACACAAAAAATAACTTTAATTATTTCGTCAAACGGTGCCATTATTGGGTCTGTATTTTAGTTTTTTGCCACCGATTTCCGAAATGAAGGTTATTTTCAGAATGTAGGTAGGTAAGTAGTTTTTTTTTGGAAGCAGTTTGTTTTCTCATTTTTCACTTTTTAGAATGGCTTGTATAAATACCTACCTACGAACCCCACACCAATTTGTATACCACTACTCTCGCTACGTAAACAACCGTGACTGCAATTATTATAACATCATCAAGATACACAAAGTGGATTACGTAGATAATATTATCATCGAAGCTAACTCAAAAACTAGCCAAGCACGGTTAGGTACAGTGGCCAGCACATCAAGCTACTAAAATCTGTCAAATTTCTTTAGTAGATTTTAAACTTTATCGCTAAAGCATTAGGTTCAAGTTTGATTGGGAAAGTTTGACAGTTTTGGGTAGCTTGATGTGCTGGCCACTGTACGTCTAATACAATTTTATTTAGAGCTGATGCTATTTAACACAAACAAAGTAGGAACAAAACATTTTATTAATGGGCCGACATGGCTTATTGTGAATAAAATATAAAAAAGTCTTAATTATATTTAAGGATTTATATATTATTTTGTTTTTTTTTACACAACAAACCGTGCCTGGCCCCTTTTACTTGCCCATCTTTATTTATTTTTAGTGGCAGTCAATATTATGTAGGTAGTAAGAAATGGTCAGAGAACAACGAACAAAGGATTACAGCTCCTCAGTACCAACACCTCCTAACAACTCGTGTGGTCCTCACAGTTCCGTCATTGTTATCTAGTGCGGGTACTGTAATCCAACCACAGATGTGATTGTACACACACTTGTATGGTTAGGAGGAGATACAAATTAGGTAGGTACTTACTAAATATGTATGTTTTTTATCTAAGTTCTCAGCAATCTTGCCTACAAAAAAAATACAGCCTGAACTGCCAACCTGACGTCAGAATGGCGGGTGTATGACCCCGCGTCCTTTATAAGCAATCGTCTCGCGAATACACGATCGTTCGAAATTTTTCTTCGGTGAACCTGAAAGCGTGATCCTGATCACATCGACAGAAGCTTTCCGGTTTTCCGAACAATAAGTGACTAAAAGCACGCAAACGAACGCGTATTCACGCAACCATCGCCTTTTAACAGGACGCAGCCTGAAACTAGTAGAAAATAACATAACTTGCGATCACACGAGGTACTAACCGCACCGGTTCTGTACAACCCGCGTGCTTTTGGACCAAGGATGGTTACTAAGGCCTAAAATATATGCAGTGTTCACAAAAATCTAAACCTAGTGAGCAAGTTTGCAAATAGGTTCTCAGTAGTTATTACCTACTAGGTAGTACCTAGTAGGTAATAACTACTGAGAACCTAGGTACATACTTATACTTCGTTGTGATTCTGATGCGTTTCAAAAATCCTAGATCCCTAACTATAACTACCTACCTACATTACGGCTCCTGCAAACCGGCGCGACAGGTAGCGCAACCCTTGTCGCGCCAGTGTGTACGAGCCTTTACAATTTTTTTTTTGTAGATCGTCATGAAATAATTGTCATTAGAGTATCCTCCTGTATTAGGTAGATAATGTACAAAGTGATAGGTACTACTTCTAAAACGTAAAGGTAAGGTAAAGTTAAGATTCTATTCTAGGAACCGATACCACTTCAGAAGCATTCGTTCCAGCCTTGATGTTAGTGGTTCTACAGGATGTCACATCACGATCACAGGATCACGTTCCAATCCAGTTTGAGTTCTGGAACAGACCACCCAATTGCACAGCAGTGACCAGTGACCCACGTTTAACTCGCAACCATACCTAAGGGCGTTTGTGCACTACACGGAATTTTACCTTCCGGATGTAAAATCTCATACATACATTTCCGGATCACGTGATATTTACTTGAAAATCGGACTGCCGCGCCGGACCGTAACATTCCTTGTAGTGCACAAACGCCCTAAGGGCCGATTTTTCATTCGTCAGATAACTTTTAGCTGAGGAATAAATATGGCGGTTTGACATTTTTCTATACAAAAGCTGTCAAAACGTCAAACATATTCCCCAGTAAGTAGCTATCCGACGGTTGAAAAATCGGCCCCGGGATTCAGTCATGGTCCACCTGGGTGGACCACGGGCACTTATTCTTGGCGGTGGATCACCTAAATGATGAGGAATATGCAAATAAAAAACGTCTATTGGCCATGGTCCACCTAAAATTAATTCCACGGAAATAAAATCCTCTTCCTGATCCTGTCATTTTACTACTATTGTAAAATGAATGTCGAAAGAACAAATGAAAATCGAAAAAAATATTACGGAATAAAACTTATTAATAGTTATGATTTATCATCAATAATCAACTTAACTTTTCATGCGAGTCCTACAGAAACTTCTTTGTTTAACAATTCTAATTTTATTTCTATTATATTTATCGTAATCATCAATTTTAAATTTGTTCCTTTTATTGGAAACTTTTTACCATTTTTGGCCCTTTTCCATATTGCTCTACTCTACTCCAATGATAGTAACAACTTGTTAATTTAGTTTGTGGAAAACTTCCGAAAATGCTACTTTCTCGAAGTCACAATTATATTTATCTGGTTTGAAGTTAGGCAGCTCTCGTTTAATGAGTTCGAAAACAATAGCACATGTATCTTCCTTTTTGTTTAGCATTAATGCATAAATTAATGGTGTTGTTCCACCTAGGTGGACTGAGGTGATCCACCGGCAAGAAAAAGAGCCCGTGGGCCACCCAGGTGAACTAAAGCAGGTGGACCACAACCGAATCCCGCCGTATAGAATTAAGCACGCCAGCGCCACCAGTCGAGCGCAAACTTGTCTTGCAGTTTTTGCATGCACTGTAGGTACTATTTTGAGTAGGTAGATTCTACATAAAGAAAGGTGAATAAATTCAGGACCAATAAATAACACCAACTTGTATCAAAGAAACGTTTATTGATAAACCACAGTTACAGGAAAGCACAAGTAAATAACACCGTTATGACCTCGATATTAGTATTGTTGGTGAACTTGTATCTTCGGGTCGTTGACCTTTGGACCTACAATAAAGAATCAAAGCGGTACAAACGCTTTAGTTAGTAAACACACGCTGTAGGAGTGAAAATTTAGTGCATCTACTGGATTATCCAGAATATTCTATTAGTTGGGCTTCCTGTACATTACGCCGGAGAGGTTATTCAGTACATTCACCCTAAGGTGGAAGCCTAATTGGATAAACAGAATTTATAGCCTTAGGGTGGATTCTCGGACATACGTTTCCGAGTACCTATCCACCTTAGTGTGGATAAACGGAATAACCCCGCTGGAGCCGTAACGGCGGCGGACCGCAAGATGAAAAAAATCAGAACATCTCAGAATGAAAATAGAAAATCTAGATACGCGGCGCGCCGCCGCCACCGTGCCGGTGCGGCGCATCGATTCGTATACACAAACATGCGGTGCGGCTCCGGTGTCGTATACAGGGGAAGCCTTAATGTTTTGAAATTACTTATGCAAAAATGAAAAACGTGCTGAACTGAATTAAACGAGTTTCCAA
Source organism: Eupsilia transversa (assembly GCA_914767815.1). Classification (NCBI taxonomy): domain Eukaryota; kingdom Metazoa; phylum Arthropoda; class Insecta; order Lepidoptera; family Noctuidae; genus Eupsilia; species Eupsilia transversa. The sequence continues at coordinate 4,858,405 of OU611889.1, forward strand.
TTAGCTGGCCTTTATGAGGTAGGTACTGGCTGTAGTTTTGATTAAGCCTTTATGAAAGCCTAAAATGTCCCCCTGCTGAAGCTGACTGAGGCTGAAAGATGGCAGTGAATGTTGGCCTGGCTGGACTTGGTTATTATTACTCCTGTATAATTAATTCAAATCCATCAATTAATTATATTGATTGATTCAGATAAGGATCTCGAATTGCTTACCACTGCCACATACTTACGAATTGGTTGAATAAACGAGATTCCAGGCATATTCCAATTCCAGGTTAGTCCAGTGTGGCTATGTCGGCTGAATAAGTACAAAATTGCAGCGTTATTTACCTAGTTACCTGCTGGGTAGTTCAAATGAAGTCTATTGGTGTTTCCACAGATCAGGGAGGGCGAGAGAAGGCAAGGCAATCGTAGGATATTATGAAATCTGTTGATTTTGGTGAAGCGCGGTAATAAAAGAATTGGTAAAAAGATTTGATTAATTAAACTGTCTTGTGTCCTCGCCCGCCAGTCGGTAGAAACACCAGAAAATTATGATGAAACAAAATGACATCTTGATGATACCTAATTAGTTTGAATTAATTACGATCTATCTTATATCAAGTTTAGGCTGGTATGGAAATAGCAAGGTTGTGTGTATGGTTGTTTAGTTTTTATTGGTCGCATTTAGAGGCTTATTGTGCTTCCAAACGAGTCGTATTTTGACTACAATTTTGTGGCTTCTTAAAGTTCTTGCTACATTGCCAGCTATGATAATTTTAAAAAAAATAGTATAGCCTGGACATCAAACACGTACTCAATTATGCAATGTTTTTGGATAATCGATCTCAAGCCAGCTGTTACGGGTATTTCTTTTCTTACGTTAATTGCAGATTTTGACACTTAATACTTTTTAACCTGTATCGCGGATATTATTGCCGACCTGCACAGGCCAGGCTATGCCATCAGCCATAGTTGCAGTAAACGAATTACGGCCCGTTTAAAAGCACGTCTACGTTAAGGTGGATGCTCCGAGGTAGTCCGCGAAATTCAAATTTTCTTACGTTTTTTGCAATTTGCAGGTCAGTGTCAGGTTGTATGTTGAATATAATATGATTCGCGGCCGTAACAAATATGGCTTTACAAAATTAGAATCTGCAATAAAACTCCTTAAGTTAGAATAATCCTAAATGTCATGATTTCATGAAATAGACATTCAATATGATTACATGAACTTAGAGAGTTGTTTTGGTGATTTTTATGACTGTAATTCTATAAATAAATATCTGATATGGCCGCGAATCATACTTAGATCAATATACAACCTGATACTGACCTGCAAATGGAAAAAAACGTAAGAAAAATTGAATTTCGCGGGCTACCTTGAAGCATCCACCTTAAGTATCCCAGAAAATCAATAATCTACATAATAATAATATGCATCCGATATTTTTGGAACCTATAAAAACAAGATTATTGAAACAACAAAACTATGTATTAACACACTGGACACTATTGCCCTGACTTGTGCGTTTAAATTCAGCTGTAAGAAATAAGAATATCTTCTAAATCTGTACCCTAATTATAAACAGGGTTAAATGAAATTATCTGGCGAAACTTCCCAGAGGCGATGGATATCGTGATTATGATGATAAAACAATGCATTTCTTTTAGCTGATTACAGGGAAAGCGGTCCTGAGTTTAGTTTTTTTTTTGTCTTTATCATAATTATCACGATACCCATCACGTCTGTGAAGTTTCGCCAAGTAATTAAATTTGATCTTGTAAAGTATGGCTAAAATTTGACCACGAAGACTATACATGACTAGAACTAGATTTAGATGTGACATTTAGCAGGGGGTAAAAAGCTTCAAAAGCGGGGGGATGTGTCCATACTCACAAAATACTTACCAAATGTTGGAACTAAAATGATTGTTGCATACCTAACTGTATCACTATTATTATGTTCACTATGATAAAACAAAACTAGAACTTTTATTTTGAACACAGCCTTCTGAGCAATCACTATGTCTACCTACACTTTGTTATTGTCATATTTAGTCTTTATGGACCACAACACAAACACAAAGCTTCACTGAATCATTTTAAGGTTGAAGCATTTTCACTTGATTATTGAGCAGTGACTTTCAAGTCATTAGTATTTTCACTCAAGTGATTATTGATCACTGAGGGCACATTTGAACATCACAAACCAGTCACTGTGTCAACAACTGCACTTGCCTGATCACAACTCACAAGGTTTAAAAAAACTACATCATAAGATGAAATATTCTATTTGCAACTTCACACACTTACACTACACATCACCTAACATACACTGAATAAGTATACACTATAACTTTTGATCATAATAAATATACACTTAAAAAAAGTTTTAATAAAAATATTTGCTGCAATTCTAGCAAAACTATCTCTCATCTACATATTTGCAATAATAATGATTATTGCTGTCACTACAAGGCTAACACAGCACTTGCACAATAAATGTGAAACTTTCACTAACTTACAATTTGCAAACACCTCACATCACTACACATCACAAGTATACATATTATTAATGTTATTATATTTCTGAAGACAAGGGAAATTTTATCAGAGCTTAGGCTAGTAATGTAAACTGAAAATGTGTTAATCTAGTAAATTAGTTTGTTCAATCTAGAACCACCCGTCACCATCACTGTTACTGATCTCACTGCAAACTTTTTGGTCAGATTGTGACCTGTCCAGTTTGGGAGCTCAGAAGCTCATACTAGGCTGACCCACCCCTAACTACCACTATTACCAGATGGTCCTCCTTCAAACTCTCCTCGGTTAGGTTGTGACATGTCCGCTTGAGAAGCTCAGTTGAGAATTCACAAGGGGGGAAGGAATAGAGTACACCTGTAGCCTCTGTCTCCTTGTTCAGGAGAGAAATAACGCCCGCTGCTTCTTTTTGTTTTAAGTAAGACACCAAGTTCCTCATTGGTCTGGTCTGGATACTTGCATCTTCATTTGTGATGGAAGCTGTTGACCCTGCCACTCCCAAGAAAATGGCGTGTGAACTGGATGTGGCGATGCGCTTCTGAACATCATCAAGTTTTGGTTGATCTAAGCGCAGTCTCTGTGTTATTCTCAGTTGATTTTTACCATCTTCATCTTTCATCAGACTGTCAATAATCTCAGAATCGCCATCAGTAAGGTGGAACTTAGTTGGGAATAGAGAGTTCTTTAAAATTAAGGCACCATTCCATATTGTGGTAGCTTTGCGTACAACTTCAGGCAATGTCCGCGCGGACGCCAGCATTCCGCCACCACGACGAGGGGAGCCGTCTGAGTCACTGTCGGGGGAGCGTCGGCGCGGTGTTCGGGAGCGAGAGCGGTCCACACCTGGTTCTCGGGATCCAGAGCGACGGACTCGTCCTTCGTATTCAGGATCTGCGGGGGCTCGCCTCCACTCTTCGTCACGATAATCTCCCGAGCCATGATATACGCCTCTATACATCCCTCGCCCCCGGCCGCGACCACCTCTTCCCCTGTACCCAGGTGTCCCATAGGCAGGGTAAGCTGCACCCTCCTCCCAGTTTTCATAACCTTCATAACCTTCTACAGGTCTACCATCTTCCCCTACAGGAGGTGCATAAGGCTTTGGCCTGTATGGGCCCCCAGTGCCGACATCGGCGAAATCGATACGTAGTCGTCTTTCTGGACCACCAAGAGGAAAACCTCTCATCTCTTTTACGGCCGCTTGGGCTGCATCAATTGAGTCATACAAAATGTAAGCATGAGGTTCCCCTTTAGCATATTCGATCTTTTTAATGGCCCCAAACCTATCAAATTCCCTTTCCAACTGGGCAACAGATGTCCAGGGACCTAGACCACCTACCCACACTCGAGTAGTAGGTGTAGCTTTACCATATCCTATTTTACATTGGAATTTGCCAATATACTGGCCTGAAAGTTCTACTTTAGCCCTGTGAGCCATGTCTAAAGTTTGATAGCGAACAAATGCAAATGCATTTCCTGTGCCTGGTGGTGGGCGTTTAATGTCAATGTCCTCTACAATGCCATATCGGCCAAAGATGCGTCGGAGCTCTTCATCTGAAATATTAATCTCCAAGTTACCAGCAAAGAGAGTCCTAGTAGCCAGGGGATCATCTTCTGGCTGAACATGATGTAAATAATTGGGGAATTTGTCTTTTTTATTTTCAATTTTCTCAAATGGAGGATGGTGAGGGCGGGGCATGTACGGACGGGGCATATAATGAGGGTGAGGTGGATGATGCATAGGTGGCCTGTGATGCATTGGGGGTCCATGAGGCCCAGCCATTGGGTATTCATGCATTGGAGGACGAAAATCTCTGTGGTGGGGAGGTACTGTAGGGGGAATACCATAAGCCCTATCATCCGGAGGTGGTCGTCGTCTCTCAGGCACTGGGGACCAAGCATAGGAATAAGGGCGTTCATAATCAGGGGGTGTGATGCTTCTTGGCCTGCTTCTGTATTCAGCACGAACAGGCTCATAGACAGGGTCAACAATAGCTACTTTATCATACAATATTATCCTGGGCTTGGCATGTTTAGCGTCTCTTGCGTCTTCAGCACTACGGAAGCAAACATAAGCAACTCTCTCATCTAATTCATGAGAAATCTTGATGCTAAAATCTCCAAACTTTTTGTATTCTCTGTACAGTGTATCCTTGACAATTTCATCAGAAGCTTTTGGGTGGAGTGCACTAACGCACAGGACTTTGTAATACGGGCGAGTCGAGTCTTCTCTGACGTCACGGGACCTCACATAGTCCTCGCGGTGCGGCGACACGTATCGCCCCCGGGGGCTCGGCGAACGCACCCGTCGACGCACCCGCTCAGGAGTGACGCGCTCATCGGAGCTGTCGTCATACCTGCCTATACTACTGCGTGTCCTTTTCGATCGCGGCATACTATCCCTTGACGAACTCCTCTTCATGTTACGAATTTTCACCGTTATTCGATCTCTATCTCTATCGCTACGCGGTAATCCAATCATGAAAGCTCAGTACGACGAACCACTATCTGAAATGCACAACATTACACGTCACTTCAAAATGTCGCTTTGTTCCAGAAGATAAATCACCGCAACGCACAATAGTGTTTTAGTCTTACCACAACGAAATTAGCGACTTAAGTCACTTAGATCACTGAACACCTCCACTCTTCACAAGATATAGTCGATAATCACAAAATTTAGACGGTCACGAAACGTAAAACAAATAGAAACTTCGACGGCTGAGTCACACACGTACCGCGCAACAAGAATTTAATTCAATATGGCTGACAAACCGCTTGCTTGCTTGACGTGAGTAGGTAGGTACCTACGTGACGCCGCGATTCATCGACATTCTCATTCAAGTCTGCAAGTTGCAATCTTGCAACATCCGTTTCGCTCGTTCACAAATCGTTCCTCAGAACAATAATCGTTCGTTCTCCTCCATCTCGTCTGTTCTTGGTTCTTGCCAATCACACCACCAAACTCCGCCTACGGCTGTGAGAATAAGCCAATCAGCTTCTTTCACCTAGATTCTGACGTTTCATAAGTGCCCATGTAGACAAGGTTTTTTTTTTCCTACCTTAGATCCCAGTCTTTCTACATACAACATACTAATAAATTACTTTTTTATACAATGTCCACAGCATGACCAATAATATTAGATAATATTGCCCTGGCATGACTCACTGACAAACCAGTTGTGATAGTGTCACCGTGCATTTGATTACAGGGGTTGCAACCGCCGCCGCCACTAGATTGGCTTTACAAGTTTTACAACTCTATTGCGTTGAACAAAAAGGCAGCCAGGCAATAGAAGGTAAATGTGTTTGAAGAAACCCTTTATAATCACTATAGAAAAAATTAAGAAACACAAAACTCTTATTCCCATGGACCTAAAAAATTTTGTAAACGCAGCTTTACTTTACCCGACACCATATCGAAGGCTGCAACACCGCAGCAGAGCCGCAGCACCACAAAAAATAAAAAAAGTCAAAATGTCAAATGTATGAAAATAAGTTTCAAGATTGTTGTTGACTAGATATATTAATTAATAAATTTTTAGAAATAGGTACCTTCAGTTTGCAAGCTTTACTCTAAGAAGTTAATTACAGCTTCGAGTCTACTTCTAAAGTCAGGTCAGGATGTAATGTAAATTAGAAATAAGTTCATTGCAAGCCTTATTTGTGCACAGTTCAAGGTTCATTTCGACGCTACAAAAACATAAACATAGAGCTATGTAAATAAATTAAGTATAATATCTATCGTATCTTATTGATTGTAATCGTCGGATGAACAAATTTTAATCAAACTCAAGATTTACAGTTTTCCACAACGGCATTAGGATGGACATTATTATAAAAGTAAACAACCAGTCAAATGGCAGAGATAAGCTAGCCAGGTCAGTACATACCTACTGTGGATTTATTTAATTTTATTCTTCTTTCGAAATGTGTATTGTATTGTACTATAGGTACACCTCTGACTAAACTTATGGGTAATACCTTGGCCTTGAAGCATCAAAGTTATTGGTGGTTTTCAGCTCATTATTTTTTTCTCATATTTACAGACTCATTCAATATACAAGTCGCCTTGTATGGCACCAATTGGAAATAAGAAACGCAAACAAATACTCTGTCGATAGAATAAAAAATTTGGAACTCACTTTTAGTTCTTTCAGAAAAAGTAAGTGGACTATTATTTCACTTGCTCTGTTTTACTGTGGAGGATCTAGATTACTAAAGGCTAATTTCACCAATGAAACTGAACGAAATGAACTTTTTTTTTAATATAAATTTAAACAAAATGCATACAGTGACTCAATTTATGTAACACAACTAACTGTAAATACTTAGTTGTGTTAAATGAAGCATTTTAATGTAAATAATCTAAATCAATGAATTAGGTAAAAACAAATTACAGTAATAAATGTCTTCTTTAACAATCTCATTCTAGTTTCTTTTTTCAGTTTTAAGACTTGGAAGATGCATAGACATTTGTTACACTGCATTAAATAGCATGCACATCGAAGATCCCATTTTAAGAGTAACATTAACAATCAGCAAATTGGCACATGCATTGTTTCTCTACTCTGACCATGTAGTCTGGCTCACCAAAAGTGGATTCCTAAAAACAGACTCGGAAAAATGGAACAGAACAGCAAATAAATTCTGGCTTCTTTCAATAATTGCGAACTTAGCTAGAGACTTCTATGAAATAGTTCATCTCATGGATTTGCACAAATCAACATTCTTAAAGCCATCTGAACTATTGAATAGTTCAATCACAAACTATGATTGGAATGGTGGGATAAAATATATGTATATGCTAATGACTTGTCACAAAGATGTATTTATTGATACTTTGAAGAATTCCTGTGACATATTCATTCCGCTTACAGCATTAGGTTTTACAAAATTAAGTCCAAGCACTGTAGGAGTGCTAGGAGCAGTATCCTCATTGGCTGCATTAGTGACTGTTGTTAAACCAATTACAAAATTGGTACCAGCTTGAACATAGTTCATATTTTAATGTTTTGTTATAATGGTGCTGGGCTTAAGTAAGTAGATTGTGATATTTTATTTTATATAAATTCAACAAAAATTTTAAGGTTTTGTAAGTAAAAGTGCCAGGGTTATTCCCAAGCAAGTCAGTCATAATAACAAGCCATTATTATTATTAATGGAGAAAACTTCTTATAATTTTGTATGGAATCGTAAACATAGATATGAATTTTCGACTTTTTGTAACTTGAGTTTGTATCAAACTAATCAGTATGTAGGTACTTTATTGTTACTTGTATCTTTTCTAAATACTTTACTAATTGTAGCTGTGTTTATCTGGTATAATTACTATGGGTTATAAAATGCAATATTAAATGTATAGGTATAGTTTAGCCAGTGTATCTTTTATAACATACAGGACTATGCATAATCAGTTAATTTTTTCATTTTTACATAAATTATACAATGTTACGCCTGTATTCTCTGAAGGTAGGCAAAGCTGTTAAACCCACATTTTGCCAGTTCTGTAACATCAAAGGAGTATGTTAGTATCGTAAAAGGTGGCGTTCTGTAGTTTCTATCCCCATGGGAGGGCGTGAGTTTATGTAGATGTATAACAACAATTGAGTACCTACCGAGACCTATCCTGACCTTTCTGGGCATTGAAACAGCCCCTGAGCATCTCAGTGAGATGCTCAGGGGCTGTTTCAATGCCCTGAGAATGCCCAATGTTTTGAGATTCTCAACGGCCGCGACCTACGAAAATGACACTATTCGGAAAATCGAAAGGCGCCCTCTGTTGGCGCGACCATGCGTTCAAGTTCACCGAACAAAAACTTCGACAGATGGTTTATTCGTGCGACGGCCGCCTTTGAAAAAAGACTACATTGTAATAGGGACCGACTGGGTGCGGGGGGCGAATGATTTTTTTATGTGGCACATGATTTCAACTTGTTTATCCGGTAGTCATTTTAAAGGGGAAATAATAAAAATAGGCGCGGTTATTTATGGCATTTCTTCAAAAAGCAGGGTTGGAGTGTAGCAAACGGGGCACTGAGGAAAAAAAAAAAATATTTTCGCAAATCGTTTATTTTCTCGATTCTATCGTATAAAACACCTAAATATAAGGCTAAAAGCGTCTTGGTGTTTTTTGTATCCGACCAGAGTTTCTCGTAAAACCGATGTCGAAGGCATCGATACAAAATGCAATATTACTGTACTGGGAGAATGCAAGATGCGAGAGCGAGCGAAGCGAGGTCGGAACTTGGGGCACCTTGACCTCAAGGTTACTAACCATAAATGTTGACCTGTTACTGCTCCTGAGAATCGCAGACCTTGATTTTGAATTTGACCTTGACCTCATGGTCAACGACCTTGAGGTCGAGGTCATAGACCTTAGGAGAATCGAAAATCTTGTTTCGGAATTTTGATCTTGACCTCAAGGCAATGACCCTGAGGTCATGGTCAATGCCCTTAAGATGTCCCATGGTGTTCCCCTACCTACAATCCCACATCCCACCGGGTCCCGAAGGCTTGATTAGGCGATGGTTTTTGGTGAAATTTTCTCAAATGTTTCCTGATTGGGTGATGGTGGGTGGCATTGTCAATGTCAGGTAAATCTGTCAAGTCAAGTCAAGTGCAGGGTTGGATTTTGTACTATAATTATAGTATTTATACTATAATTCCGCCCTTTGTACTATATACTATCCACATCTAAGGATAGTACACTAAAATACTATAATTTAAAGTTTGCTCTCGAATGCTTAGTTTTAGGTCATATTATGAATATTGTGACCGTGCGTTTAAAATTTGTCCTAGATTGTTAAGTTCTTCCACATGCAAATGCCGACTGCGAACGAATATTCCGTAAAGTGAACCTTACCAAGACTAAGATACGACACAAACTGGCAACACAACACAATCATAGACGCCATTTAACCATTTTATTGTCTTGTGACGCTATCAAAACTGGTAGCAAAAGGGGGAATTGTACTGGATTTTATTCCTACTGAGGAAGTGATATATAAAATTAAAAAAAAAAAAAAATGATAGTGTACTATCCTTTTTTTATGAATACTATCCGTCAAGTGTCATATGTATAGCTATAGACACATATGACACTTGACGGGTATAGTATTCTCTAGGCTGTCATTGACTTGAAACGGCTGAACGAGCACAAATTTGTATTTTATTATTTTCAGTCTTTCTTTGTGAAACCCGCAGAATTTATAATAAACAATGGCTCGTAATGTAGCGGAGACAGCTAGGAAATTCTTACTTTTAGGCCAATGTGTTCCTACAGTTAAACAAAATGCTGCCAAAATCAGAGTGAAGAGGTTAGAATTGGACGAGAACTTACTGATGGTGTGTATATTTTTTTAAATGTTTGTCACAAATCATTAGAAATATGAAATTTAATCACGAACATTAATTTTCTTCTTTCAACTTCAGTACTTCAGAAAGGATGAATTTTACTACTGCCATGATCCCAAAAAGGTTTGCAAGACTGGCGATATCGTCCTTATACAGTCTTTACCACAAAAACTGACAAAGTTAATAAGTCATGAAGTCAAAGAGGTTGTATATCCCTTTGGTGATATTACTGACCCTATCACAGGCAAGAAGGTTGCCAAAGAACGGTACAGAGAAGACATGGACAAGCAGGCAGAGCTGTATGGAAAATTAGATTCTACTTTTGATTATGATAAGGCACCGGAGCGAGGCTGGCAAGATGGAAAGAAAGACTTCACATCAAAACCTACATACACAAAGTTTCATGTGTTTGATGAAAATGATCCTTATGCCATTTAAGTTAGTTCCAGTTGTATAGTGTAATAAATTAGCAATAAAGTATTTAGTTAGTGTTAATCTAACTTTAATTCTTTGGACCACTTATTACTATCACACGTATCACATGTTTGGAGTTGGATTGATTGGGGCTAAATTAATTAACATGGGAATTCTATAAACCTGCTCTTCAGGTGATTACAGACATGACATTTTGTAAATACTACTACTACCACAATATACTAAAATAACACACATTTCCCGCCCACACTATTTGTATTAGCATTCTTTCTGACTTTTTTCTTGGCTCCTAAGGGTTGTAGAGTGATGTTAAATAATGTATAACCTTCTTTAAGAATTGGGTTATAAAATGCAAAAAAAAAAAATTGATATCCAACTGGCGATTGCGTAGAAATTAAAAAAATGCTAAAAGTAAGAAAGCATTTTTCTTACTACGTAATTTCTAAACGAAAGTTCCGATTCCAATAATATAAAGAAGAGACAATCTTGAATAGGAAATTTAACTATTTAGTTGGAAAAGGATTAATATTATGATATGAATATCTCGATTGTGTCCCTCAAGAGGGAGTGGGCCCGTAATAAACCACGCTAGCCCAGTGCGGTTCGAAGATGTCGCATGTCTTTGAATTTTTGGTTCTAGGACATGCTGGTTTCTTCACCGCTTTGCGTGCAGTGGTGAAGAAATAATGTACATAAAGTAAAACGCCTGTCAGGGTTTGAACCTACAACCTACAAGTAGTAAGTCGCGGTCGTTAAGTCCAATAGACCACCACTGGTCTAAAAAAATAACAGTTATTCTGACTATAATAGAGACGCGGACTTTTTTGTGGAAACTGTTAACATGTAGTAGGTACATTATTGCAATTTTCGTAGGCATCACTTAATTTTTTTGAAAAATTAAATACTTGTCCATGTTACTCGCTGATGATGTAAGATTTTTTTTTTAAATCAGTTAAGTATTTTTGAGTACTTACCTACCTACCTAATGATAACCATTACAAACAAACATACAAATTATCACAATCTCTTTAAAATATTAGTTTAGATTTTAGAAGAAACTCATAATAATCCATCATACAACATTACCTAGGATGGACGTAGGTAGGTAGCTTCGAGGATTTAAGTAGACCATAATTATCTGCAGCAGTACCTATTGTGTTAGAAGACAGACATAATAGCGTTGTTAGTTTCGGAAGTGTGAGTTTATTGCGTTCAGACAGACAGACGCGGCATTTTATAACAGTCTCCCGACTTGGTTTATAATATGCTAGTGAATTGAAAACATTACAAAAAAAATACATTAAAATATGGACATAATAAACAAAAAAGCGTCGTGTAAAATGTGAGTTGGATCACTTAAGCTATCCATTACATGTTGATGTGCCTGGTTTTTTTTATAAAAATAACATACAAAATATTCTAAAGAAAAGAGCATTTATTTTATTCTTAGCCATAGGGGCCCATAATAGGGCTCATAATTTGTTAAGATTGCTTGTATCGGTGGCATCAGTCCTGTGCCAAGAGTTCTTTCTCTAACGCCGCGCCCATGAGGTTCCAGGAGCTGTCATCATCATCGGGTGGCTCTTCATCTGAAGGCGGTGACGATCTTCGTGGTCTCTTGCGAGGTCGGGATTCGTCGTCTAAAATTAAAGTAGAAGTTGTAAGGAGTTTTTACAGCCAGGACATTCTAAAATCGCTTTTACATAATAATATCATGGGAAAATAAAATAAGTAGCAAGTTTAATTTTAATATCTTGTAACTGAAGATAACTTGGAGAAATTACTTACTAATTTCAGAGTCATTCGTTGCATCTTGCGAATCTTGTAATCTGGAAAAGAAAAATTTAGTTTGACTTTTTTACAGATTATTTCTTTTTTGCAAATAGATTTTATTATGGGTTTTATAGTAAACTGTCATACGGCTGCCAGCCCTAGGCAATGTCTTCCCCCCCTCCTTTTTGCATACTAATTTGGAGATCTTACAGTAAATCAATATTGATTATTTTCTTTACCTGTCTGGTAAGCTGTCCTGCATGCTATTATCTGCGCTGACTGATATCAGCCTATCCTCGGGAGGATTCTCCTCATCATCTAGGTCATCGTCACCTGGTTTCTCTTCATCTGAAGAACTTTCATCCGATTCATTGAAAATGTCTTCCACCTGTAAAAATATTCTAATTTATTGCACACACAAAAAACAGATTGGCAACAGTAACAACGCGGCTACGCGTACAATACATGATTGTCTGCATAACAGACAGCAGTGCAAAGACCTCTTCTCATACTTTGAAGGCACTTTTTCAATTTTGCAAACTCAATTGTTTTAGCTTACAAAATATTAATGAAGTGTTCCACAATGCAGTAATTTTATAAGCCCCACAGCCATCTAAATTACTTATAAGTGACTCACTTCTCTGTCCATGTCAGCTATATCATCGCTTGAGAACGACAGCAGCGGGTTGATGGTGTCCATGAACCGTCCGGAGGGCGTGCGCTTGCGCAGCGCGGCGACGGGCGCCGGCGCGGGCGGCGGGCTGCTGCAGTGTGCCGGCGGCCGGCGGGAACTGCTCTGTGGATACGGAACTTGCTTGGTCATGCACTAATCTGATTTAATGCTAACGATATTTTCTATTGATTGCTTATTTTGCCCTCTCATTAGTACCAGTAGCAGCAAATTTCGCTGAAAGCGACTGAGCATTATATCGCCGACAGTCAAATCTAGTAGAACAGTACACTGTTTCAGCTAGCGATTAGATTTTACATTTTCTCAAATGTGGCTGGGCCTAGTACAAAGCCAGAGCTCAATATGTACAGCGTTTTTAGGGACTTAAATAAGGTTTTTGGTTACTGTACCTGTCCACCTCTTTGTAAAGGGTACAGTCTCTCATCGACTCGCTCCCACCTCTCAGCGCACGTCCACAACCATTCTGGCGTAACTACATGTAATTTATTCGTTTTGTCCTCGCCAATTCGCCTGCTCGCGTTCACTTTTGCTGTTCCTGTAAAGCAAGATAGACATTGAAAACAGCTCACTTATATGTATTTGGTAATAAGCTTGTGAAAACGAATAAACTAAATACTGAATGTTCACCTGCTCTCACTGCCACCAAATGAGTAGTCTTATCACAATAATCCTGCGTAATTTCGGCCCCAAGACTTCTCGCTACTTGATACGCCCTTGAGGTCTCTAAACGCTGGTGCGTCGGCACTAAACCACTGAAGACTAGACTAGTACCCGCTAATACTTCGCATTTCACCTCTGGGATAACGGACTTCAAGTCCGGAATTTGATTCTTGCCCATTTTGTCGTAATTATTGTAGAAGTGCCTGGAAAATAAGAAAAAAAAAATAAAGAAACGAATCTACATAAACAATAACATAGTTTTCTACTAAGATATCTGTGCCCATTCATTTTGTACTACTTCTGTGATTTTCAAAATCTTATTTCAAAGGGGCAACTGGTACTTAAACTTTAAATAAAATAACAGTTCCATACTGTGAATACTAAACACAATACTTATGTTGCTACTTACTTATGTATTCTTTTAAGTATATCATCCAAGTAAATTAAATAGTCATCAGGGTCCTCTACTTCAATCTGCCCATCCGAGGTCTCTACCCACCGCGGCTCAGCCGGGTCCTGCGCTATCCTCTCATCACCCTCCTGGTCAGCCTCCTCACTTTCTTTCTCCTCCGTATTAGAACTCTTTACTTCTTTATCCTTAGCAACTATTTTACCATTACCACCTTCTTCCTTGTTCTCTTTGTTTTTTGATGCGTCTTTTTGTTCTGGCTCGGCGTCTAGGGTAGGCATTTCATTTACTTGGGCGCCGTTTTTGCCGCTTATTAGTTTATCTTTAGGTTTTTCGTTTTCTGTAACATGATAAGGCTGAGTTTTAGGGCATGCATCACTTTATGGTAAATAAAGAAATCTGTGTTACTGTAAAATTAATAAAAGACTTACCAGGTGGAGGAGGTGCATTTATATCCCCTGTGGACTGAAAGAACGAGTAAGGCCTGACGTGAATGAGATTGGTCGCGTGTCGCCATACGTCTTCACGATCGTCTATTATACACACCATGTTGTCGCCGCATGGGAATAATGCTCTGAAAAGTTATGCTGACATGATAAAGAGGACAGAATTTCAACAGAGTAATTTAGTTTTGTTGAAACTACCATGTTTTATCATAGATTTTAATGTGGATGAAATGCAATTATCAGTATTAACTTACTTCAAATTAGCTGCTTTCGTTCTAGCATCAAAGCATTCATCCCTGGACAAGATTCTATGAGAAAAATATTTTTTCTCTGGATCAAGTAAGTCGGCAACGGCGTGGGCATACTGGCGAGCTCCAAAAGTGCAAACATGCAGTTCATAGTTTTTGGAGGCAGATTCAAGAAACTCCTTGGTTCTTGGTCGTAAACGCGTGTGGCACCAGCGACCAGGACATCCTGGACCACGCAGGAAGAAGTGAAGAACACCCTGTAGAGAGAAAAAGGTTTGATTTTTTAGGAAATGCGTATTTTTAGGCCATATTTTCAATGATTTTAAAAGACCTAGAACCATTTGTCCTTAGCTGATTTTTTACATAGATTTGTAAAAAGATGAAATTCCTGCCTATCACTCCCATAAAAAAAAAACTGGGCTGTTTCTATATTTACCTTCAAGTTAGGTGGTATATTATCATTGGTGGTGTGAACCAATGTTTGATCAAGATCCACAAGTAATACTAGCTTCCTGTCCTTCAGAAGACGGTCAGCATCCTCTCGACCCAGTTTCTGTGCTAGCTCTTCTGACACCTGAAAATGTAATAACAAAAAGTTTAAAATTATGTGTTATTCGAGTCTTCATGGAGGTAGGAATCAAATTACAAGTTCTATGAAATATGAAGCATTTTCAAAGTATGCAAGGAAGCAAAATTTGCAGAAAAACTGCAGTTGTGTGCTGATTTTAGCAAAACAAGAAATGTAGGTTTTTACAAAAAATAAAATGGATGAATAAGAATTAATGTAGCCCTCGTATCTGTCTTTCTTTCAATGCTCAACAAAAGAAAGTCTTCAGAAGGACTTTGTATATTTTGCTCTCTGGATTGTAAGTGAAGTTATAACCAGTATTCAGAAGTTACAACTTGTATCTAATCCAGTTTTCAACACATTTAAAGTAGTGTCATTTTGAAATTAGGTCATTATCAGAATGTGTTAAGTTTATTTGAACAAATATGACAACAAAAGGAGTCTAGTCTTAATTGATTACTAAAATAAAATAATAACATATTTATTTGCATAAAATGCTTTGCCAATAAGCATAATTATCTAGTATAGTCATCAATTTGGTTCAAACTAATGGCCCTTAGCTTTTGTGCAAAGATTGAGAAGCTTGTATTCACAAGCAAACAGACTGTATTCATTGATTGGCGCCAATTTGCTTAAGTAGCAACAGTCACTTTCAAAACTTTGTACTATTGCTAATCGTGGTCTCACCTTCAATTCAGGTACAGAGTGTACCATGGGCACGACGGCGACGTCTCTGTTCGTCACCTCGTCTGTGCGCAGGTCGGCGCCGCACTCGGCACACATCTCCTTCATCACTGTAGGATGACGACATTCTTCAAGCTCTGCTATAGGTTCACTGAAAAGTTAAATTGAATGAAACTTTAACTGGGGATATCTCTTCTCGCCAGCCCGATAAATGATGCGATTTAGTTAGAATAACCAGTTAGGTGGGAATTATTAAAAAGATAGCGACAGTTCTTTCGACACAAACTTGTTGTTTTCTTGTGTTGTTTATGTTTACAAATATTTCGATGAAAGGATTGATTGTGAATTAAAGTTATGTACCTACATCAGACAGTTTTGCAAAAAGTTTACTTAAATACAAGTGCCCTAATTATAAAATTAAATAATTTAAGTAAGAAAACAATCAAAACATCTGCAATGTTTGTTTTAGGTTACATTTTAGGCGGGAAGCTACTGCAGTTGTATTTGCCGCGCAAACAATGCAACTGCACCTTAAATAAAGAGTAACCTAAGCGAGGCAAGATTATGGTAATTATTTTGGTTTGTGAAGGATATTTTGCATTGTAAATGATAAATATTATTTTATAGCGCATTTATAGTGTGACGTCACTTACCCAGGCTCTGCAATGTCTCCTTCCTTCACCTTGATCGATGAGATAGTACCAGCGCGTACTGCCTTATATTTCTTTAATTCCGTGCCTGTGCCTGATGAATCGTTGTATAAAAATAATATTTGACCTTGCGATACAAAAACACCTTGTTTAACTTTCCACTTTACTACTTTCAAAGGTTTTTCTGATGGAACAAAAATAGGCATAGTTTTGTCGGCCATCTTGAACGGATATGGTGAGTTATTTGTAGAATGGCGTTGTGCTATTGGCCGGTATCTTGTAGTTTTGGCGGTTAATGTATATCCACCAATGAAATTACTAGACGACCAAAATCAATACGCAAAAGAACATTGTTTCCGGAAATAGTGGCACTCGTTGAAATGTCAAACTAGGAACGTTCAAATATCAAATAAAAAAAATCAACAAAATCACTTTTACTGGAAATAACTTTTCTTTCTTGTGATTTTTTAAAACCACAGGGTGACGAAATTATCAGAAGAGAGTATTCTCGAAATTCATCGATTTACTGCTGAATGCAACGAGAGTATCCCCCAAACTAAGGTTTTCGGTTGTCAGTAGAAAGTTCTATGTTCACTTGGCAAGCTGTAAACGGTTATCAACACCAATCACCCTTTTCAGTAATCTGCTGTATTTTAAAAAGTTCAAATTGATTAGGAATTTGAATTCTTGCCGTAGTTGTCGTTTCCGTTTGTCACATGATAAAGCATGACGACTACATTTGATTGACTATGATTAGAAATTATAATCTGTGCCCATTATTGTTTAAAGTCTGTGCACTGACTGAAGTCAAACGTCAAAAAACAGCAACAATTTTCGTTGTGTATCTTCCCATGTAACGAGTTTTCATAATTATTATTTTTCGTTTTGTTTGTTTTGTGTAGAATTTAATGTAAATATTAATTCTTTACATTTGCAACATGATTGAAGAAAATATAACAGTGAGCGATAACTCGGATTTAGAGGATGGCGGAAATCCTGAACTTCGCGGATACTTGAGTAAATGGACAAATTACATTCACGGTTGGCAGGACAGGTTTATTGTTTTAAAGGATTCTACTTTATCGTACTACAAGAGTGAACTGGAGAGTAATCTCGGATGCCGAGGTGCCTTATGTTTGAAAAAAGCCAAAGTCAAGGTGACTATGCATAGTTGTTTTATCGGTGAAGTCCAATAAAAAGATTAATTTGTCCTTGTTGCGTCTCGACTTTTTTTGTCGCAACTGTTTCTGCTTGAGAACAAACACTTAGCTAATGATCTAATATTCAGATAATCGACCTTGGATGTTTATTATTTCAGCCTCATGAATTTGATGACTGCAGATTTGATGTGTCAGTAAATGACTGTGTTTGGTACTTGCGAGCGACAAGCCCAGAGGAGAAGCAGCAATGGATTGATGTTTTGGAGTCATTCAAAGTGAGTATGATATACTTAACATAATAAAATTTCAACTTAAAATTAACATACTTGTTGGCTGCAACCGGATAGTTATCATTATCTATGTACTCTCGATGTGTATCCTACACTCTTCTCTTCTACATATATAAAAGACATGTATGTCGACAGCAACCACTTGTTTAGAGTGATTACAATGATTTGTTATCCTGATAGTGTTTATTTACGCTATTTCATAACATCCACTTTTTGTTGGTACATACAAAGTTACAGATATGTTAGAATTTTTAAGTTCAGTGTCTATTTAACAACATTTAATTAATTCAGATCAAATGGAGATGATCACCTTGAACGCCATTTTAAATTTGGATGACGTTCACAATCAAGTTATAACTAGATATTGGATAATCGGATGCATTTAACCTAAAGTTGAGGTGTTGGCTATTATAGAATGCACTTTAGGATCGAAAAAATCCTTGCTATTATGGAATATATATTGTTCTATATCATATTTTCCATAATTTCATAGCCAAAAAATGACTTTAGCAACCTCAGCATCACCTAAAGTTAAAGTTATTTTTGGTTGTTCCTTAAATTTTTGACATTGTAGGGTTTTTATTTCTACATAATAAATGTATAGAGAATGTGGGCCTAAAAGATACACAGCGCTTTTAACAAGCAGAAAGATATGTGTATACTTTTGGATACACAATGTTCCAGACACCGTGACAAAAAGATACACATTGCGCTGAAGGTGTTATTATGCTGAACTTTAATTTTATAATGTGATATTTATATATCAAACAATTCAGTCAATAACATTCAATCAGAGTACTTAGTGTGTGTGGATGTCATGTTATCAAACATTGAAGCATCATATTACTCATGCATGAACATCCAACAATTACTATAATGCACATTGTAAGTGCAATGTTCTTGTTGTATGTTCAATTGTTCATGTTATTATATTTTGGTCTGAATAATTGTTAAAATTAATAACTATGAGGGTTTTATTTTTATTATTATACAAGCATATAATTATATTTATTACTAGCTCACGCCCGCGGCTTCGCCCGCGTTGTATGTCGATAAAAAGTATCCTATGTCCTTCCCCAGGGTTCAAAGTATTCCCGTACCAAAATTCATCAAAATCGATTCAGCCGTTTTAACCTGATGCGCGATCAAGTAAACAGACATACAGATAAACAGACAAAATTCTAAAAACTTAGAACGTGTTCTGTTATCGATTCTAAGTATCCCCAGCCAACTTTTTTTCGAATATCTTCCATGTATAGACTTTCGCCCTCTTTAGCTTTATTATATGTATAGATTTGATTGATAATTACGTAACTTCTTATAATCACTGTATGGGCACATTATTAGCTTGTTAAAAAAAAAAATCTTTAAAAGCAAAGCAGTCATCACAACTTCTATCAGTGTTGCCGCATTAAAACAACCGAAGGGTTTCGTAGCCTTGTGAATGTTTGACAATAAGAAGGTGGATAGCCAAGAGGTTGACATTAGTAACCATTTTATGAAAACAAAGCTCGTATTTTGTTTAGATACAGCACATGAATCATATTTTTTGTTACTTCAATAATTATTTAATCTATTGATTTTTAAGTGAGTCATCACTAGGCTCTGTGACCTACCAGCTGTTCTGCCTGTTTTATAATATATCAGCTTAGTGAGTAATGCCACTGATAAGGACTGATACTATTCTCTATGTACTTAGTTTATGATTGTATTCAATTGTTATAAAAATAGGAATTGACAGATTTTATGATTGATGATTAGATTATTTGTATTAGTCAAGTATTGTAAGTAAGTAATGAATCATTCAGTCATGGCATACCTATAGATTGAATCTCTGAAAAATATAAAACAGAATTGCAATTTACAGCTGTTAATATTTCATTACAAGGTTTAGAAAAAGTCTTACACAAGACACACACAAACACTGACAAAGCTGTACTTTTTCAAGGCACTGTACTCTATAATGTTTGTGTGCCAGTATGATATGAAAATTACATGACTGCCTTTGCATTCCTAATATTATAATCTATACATATACAAACAAATAAATAAAATCGAATTGTCTGTTTGTAATGTCTAAATAACAGTTTTTTGCTAAATGCGTACCAAAGTATATATATACATTAACTATATTTAAAAAAAAACAATTAAAAAAAAAATTGTCTGTCTGTTTGTTCTGGCTAATTTTGGAAGCGGCTGCACCGATTTTGACGGGAGTTTCACTGGCAGATAGCTGTTATTATAAGGAGTAACTTAGGCCACTTTTATTTCAGAAATATAATTTGAGACACGAAGCCGCGGGCAGCAGCTGGTCTCTATATTTAAGGATTTCAATGTACTAATTGATATTAAAAAAAAAACCATCAAACAGTAACGTAAAAAAAAAGATTTGTTCTCATTACTGAAATGCTATAATTGTGGGCTTTCGTGTTAATAATATAGTTTTAATTATCCCATTATTGTCTTATAGTCATTTTGTTAATGGCTTATTAAGTAGTTTCAACGAACAATTTTGAATGTTTGAGAAATTAATACCTATTATATAATTTAATTCTCAGGTGGAGTCAGGGTATGGGACCAGTTCAGACAGCAGTTCCAATGGCGGTGGTCTTCGGAGACATGGCTCAGCTACTTCATTACAGTCAACTGGCTCTCATGGTTATTATTTATTTTATTACTGTAGTACAAAAAAAAAAAATACGTTTGTGAAGTATCGCTGGTTAATTTAGTTTGACCTTGTATACTCACTTCTATCTACTGCCGAAGCGCTCATCCAATTTCGCGATACTCTATACACATAATAATAATTATGTAGGTACTTGTCACTTCGTACATCTTTTATTTGTCTTTCATTAACGTTTATCATACGATCATATCATTTAAAGTGGCCTCCTATCATGTAACGGCGCAATACTGTACCACTTTATAAAATCACGTGTAACTGAAACATAATGTCTTCTCTAACCTATCGGCTGTGAACGTACTCCAGTGAAAAAACAATGAATGACCTTAAGGCAGCCATCACCGTAATTGCACGGTATGGTAATAGGAATAAAATATAATTAAGGCTAAGCACGAGGACGACGCGGTGTCGGGCGCGTTTTACGGCAGAGATCTCAAGTGCAAATCCATTAAGTCGTCAATAAGTCACATGTATTCTAGAAATAGAAAGACAATAAGAACGTCTTTAAAGGGTTGCTTGAAAATTCAAGGGCTGGAGGCTACAAGAGCGTGAAATGTGCAATTGTCATTTGCTCCAGACTGAGGTTTATAGTTATTCGGGTTTTCGGTTTTAAGTTTTTCTCTGGAAATGGTAAAAACACCTCCTCTTTAAGTCATGGAATTAGTCAAGACGGCAGTCATTTACATAAACCCTATGTTGTACATTACGGCCGATGATTCATGGCCGGTCTGAACATAGGCATTACGAACTTTCCCGCATGACACTCGTCTCATGTCACCATTAGGTTCCTAAAAAATGTTATTGCGCAGCCTTCCGCGCAAACTTCGGACCGGCCAGGAATCGAAGACCGTACTGTACTACATAGGAGTTATGTATCTGACCGCCTTCTTTGCTGGAATATACATTTGAACAGTACGTACTGCAGTACATTTCTGCCTACAGCGTTATATGGATGGACGAGCATTTCTTTCTATCTACATTATCATGATAAGGCTAATTTTGCATATAATTATGAATGTACCGTGTCGAGTTGCGTGTCTGTATTGTATCATGTAATTTATCTAGCATTGAGAGATAGTTATAAGTTATTATGAGAGGAAGATGTGGTTGCAGTTTATAGGGCCTTGGTATTATTAGCATCTCTGTAGGTCGGGTTTTTACTGCAATATATTAAACTGTTTTTTAACAGGATATTTCTTTATTTATTTTCTGTTTTTTTATAGGTTTTTTTTTTTTACGTATTCTACTTTTATTTTGCTGAGTTAAAGTCATTAGATATTTTTAATTCGCTTCCGTATGTTTATTTAGATACCACATGTTGGTAGGAACCTATGGGTTTAATACAATATGCGGAAAACATCAAAATATTTACGTCAGAACTTGACATAGTAAGCAATTATTCATATCAGTCTGTAATTACGGAAATTCCAGTTATAGAAGTTAGCCATTAATGAAATTAAATCTATGCGTGTTGGCTTGCACGTCAAACACAACTGCCGAAGAGATAATCAATATTTTTTACATTTACATAACTCACGGGTCGATCCATCAGGTTAACCTGCGCTTGCCAGGGTTGGTCCGTGGATGGGCGATGGGTATGCGGTATGTAAAGATGTCATCTTTACATACCAAGACTCCTCCGTGCTTCGGAAAGCATGTTAAGCCCCTAGTCCCGGCTGTCATTCGTGGATGAAATCAGTTGTTCCCTACATTTTAACGAGTTATGCGAACATAAATGTAGGGAACAGCTGATTTTTTTTTCACGATTTCAGGTTTGGTGCCATAGTAAAAGTTGTTCATAATGATGAGTACAATGACCCCTTAAGAGGAAAACGGTGATTAAAATTACACCCAGTATATAGTGAATGATATATTTCACAGTTTGCACACTAAAGGACAGGTCCTGGGTTCGATTCCCAGGTCGTGTTATTAGGGTTACTATTAGGAATTTCTGAGTAGCTGCATGGAGTTTGGGTTTGTACAAGGTTGAAGGCAATAGGCTCGCCCCCTATTACATGAGACTTAAACTTAACTGGCGTAATGGTACTAGGTACTACCTAACCTTTCGTGGATTACAGGCGTGATATTATGTTATGTGTAAAAAAAAGAGTATTATACAGTGTGAGTCTTCATAATGTGCACATATCGAAATGGAGGAATCTATGCTTAATTTTATCGACGGAAAAAATAAAAAATAAAATCTAAATACATTTTTTTTTCCATTATTTTTTATTAAAAAAAATTCGTCTTATTGATTTTTTTAACGATTATTGTAAAAATTGATTAAAAAAACAGATTTTTGGACGAAATACCTGTTTATTTTCAATTGAGGGTTTTTTGGGTTTAATTGGGAGGGGTTTTTCCCACAATTTTCATTTTATAAGAACACTTAATTACTACCAATCATTATGGAGTTGAATTTGTTTCATCGCGATAGATCATTTAAAAGTTACACCGTTTTTTTACATTGGGGTAAAAAATACAAAATAAATAAAAAAATAAAAATAGATTTTTTTAAATATTTTTTCCGTTTGTCAAATTAAGCATAGAATCCCTCATTTCGATATGTGCACATTATGAAGACTCACACTGTATAATATATCCTAATTTTTTTTCCGTAGGTCGCACTGCCCGCCGCTTGGCAGAAAAGATCGCAGAGCTGGACACATACAACGAGCTGCTTTCGAAGCAGGCGGTACAGTTGCAGCAGTACTTTGACATGTGCGTCGCTGCGTACCCACAGATCAGTGATGACGCCTCCGAAGCCATTGATGCTGTTAAACTTGCTGATGGTTTGTTTTGTTTTTTATTTTTTATGTTTCGGAAGACCCAAGAAGAGATGGATTGTGTGAGGAATGATATGAAAGAAAATGGAGGGAATGATAGGGTGACGGTAAACGAGATAATGTAAGAAAAAACGTGTTACATCGACCCCAATAACATGGGAAGGCAGGCAGGGCAGGAAGATTAATGTTTCGATTGATTTTTGGTACAATGTATGGGTTTCATACGTCCACTCAGTAATTTCGTTATTATCAGTGTAAACCAGGAGCCAGTAAAAAAATCAAATCACCAGGCAATTAATTATATCACCACAGTTATTAATTTCTGACGAAGTCCTCTTGACTTTTGTATTGCATCCAGCTGTATTAGGATTCTGGAATCCACTGTCAAACGCAGAAGACTCAATGCGGTAAGGGCCGTTTTGTATAGAACCGCGCGGGCGTCCGCTTAACGCAGTTTCGGCCCTAATACTGCTTTGGTTAATGAAAATCAATAGACACTGATAGCAAACTCGTTATGTGCTAGAACAGTTCAGAAGCTAAAATAATGCCGCTCTGATGTTTAGTATTTTTTGCGTTTTTTTAACTCGAAGCCAATATTTTAATAATTCAGCATTTACATAATTATCGTAAACGCTATAAACCATATTTCTGTAATCGATCCGACAAACTGTACCTACCTACAGCTGATAAAGAAATTATAAAATTCAAAATATTTCCAGCCCGTTTATTGTTAGTTATCACACAATTTTAGTTCGTCAAATAAACGAACAGCTACACACTATGACATCATATTCAATTGCTTTTTGAGATTGAATGAATTGCTTATAAATTTGATTATAATGTATGATGGCGACGATCGTCCCCTTCATATTTATGTTACTCATTTGTTCGTGAAAACCGGAAGGCGCCATCTGTCGATGCAACCAGGCTTTCGGGTTCGCCGAACAAAATGAACCCGATGATTGCATACTCGCACGAAGATCGCGTTGGTTAGGATGCGGGGTAAAGGGTGCCCGTTCATTGCAGAGGAGAAGTGCATAGCCAGGAATCCATTGACCAAAATATTTAATGTTTTTATAACTTTCTCCTTTCCGCTCCAATGGAGAGGCAGCCTAAAAAGGATGTTTTGTTAGTAATATCTTGTTCATATTCATAGTCTAGAAATGTAACAAATGTAATGTATGTTTTGTAAGTGATAAATGGTCTGAGTTTGATCCTTTGTCATATTAGTGAGTACTCATTTAAATACAATACAGTAATAATGAGAGCTCGCTTGCGGTTTGATGACCAATCGACTTATCCCGCCTTATGTCATGAACGAATAACCCTGATTTGCACATTGTGACTAGGTCACCCGGGATATCCCAGGATCGCACGATCCATCGGGAATCCCAGGATCCCGAGATCTACCGGGAAACCCCCAAGTACATCCGAACTTTAACACGGACTACCCGATACTCCTCCAGTTATGATCAATTTCCCACCTAATAAGGATTTTTTTTCGCGATTTCGATGTACTCTACTGTATAAAAATCGCTGTCCGGGCAAGGCAATCAGATACGTGATAAATTCCGCATAATAAGGCAAATAATTTTATGTGTAGGAAAATCGGGAAAAGGTCTAATAATAATTTTTTTACCAGGTAACGACCTGAGCTTGCACGTGGGTGAAGTTCGGGCAACTAGTGCGTCCTTCCGTGCGACGTGTGGCGCCACTATCGCAACTCTTCAACACTGCGCTGAGCTGTTGAGGCGCCGGGAGAAGCAAGCCAGTAAGGCTGAGGAGCTGTATATGTAAGTAGTATTACTTGTTAGTAAATGCAAGCTCATCTGTTCTAGTTATCCTGCTGTAAAGTCTTCTTGGGTATCGACGAAGTCTACTATTTACAACTATTCGTCGTGTTGAAAATGACAGATTTTCGATTCCTTGATTTGTGTAAACCTCGACGGATGACCGTTTAGACTCTAAACGGTCGTCCTTCGGGGTTCGGGGGAGCTTGGAGTATCGTAGCGCAGTTTTCCGTCGATCACCGAGCATAGAAATATATACCTTATTTCTATTGGATAAGTATTAAATTCAATTGATAAATTTAAAATCCTCTGCCGTCACGTCCGGCAGTATACGCAGGCCATAAGTATCAATGTGAAGTGATACAAGACATTCTTACTAGGTGGCGCCACTAACATGTAGAAATACAATTCAATATTGAATTGCAGAGCGTAACGGCATTACTATTACGCCCTGCAATTCAATTGAACTTAAAAAACAAATTGTTTAGGTCAACCCAAAGTCTGGATTTGTCTCCGTTGATGGATATAGGATCGCCCCCTATTACATGGGACTTGCTAAAAATAACTTGCGAAATACGTACATCTTTGCCTAACCCAACGGGTAAACAGTCGTGATGTTATGTTTATGTAATGTTTTTCCAATGAGTGAGTTGTTTTCCACAGGGCTTTGAAGAACCAGCTGACAGAAGCTAGGTTGGCATCCAAGCCCGGACCAGACCATGAGGTTAGTTCCCAATTATTTAAATCTTATTATTTTCGTCTTATGAATATTGCTTATCGTGTTGTTTTCGGGTTTGCAAAACTACATTCCTCATAAGTTTTGAAGATTAAAACGAAACAGGTCTGTGGGCTTTATACTACGACCGAAAAAGAAAATTCTTATTTCAAACAATCTTAAAATGAACGTGGAAAGGAGAAAGGGGACTTTTGACCTGCAGTGGGACAGCACAGGGTACAAAAAAGTATTAAAATTATGCTTGCGGAAAACTGACTGACACATAAATGATTGGTTTCAGTCTAGCGATTTAGGGCGAATTTCACCAATGAAACTAAACGCGAACAGCTCATTAATACAGCATTCAAGAGCTGTCAGTGTCAAAATTGTTATGGAATATTGACACTTACAGCTCTTGAACCCGGTTTAGAAGTGCTGATCGCGTTCAGTTTCATTGGTGAAATCCGCACTTAGCAACAATGCCCTCATAACTTATCTTGTCAATTTATTCTTACGTATCACGATTAGCGATCCGTGTACCAAACGCGATTATTATATGTCCTATGTCCTTATGACCATTTGAAGAAGAGGAGAAGTTGAAGAGCTTCGCAATTTTGTTATTAAATTATTAAAGGCGAATTTCACCAATGAAACTGATCGCGTTCAGCCTCGTATATTTCAGCAGCTGTCAGTGTCAAAATTGTTGTGGAATATAGAGACTGACAGCTCTTGAACGCGGTTTACACGTGCTGTTTACGTTCAGTTTCATTGGTGAAATCCGCACTAGTGAGTTTAGTTGTAACTGGGTCTAAAACTTGATAAACCAAGAAGTATCCTGTTACAGCCAGCCTAGCTGCGATGGTCAAACGCTCTCCGCGAATCTTCGATAGCAGAATTATTTATTTGATTTCTAAGAAAAATTAACTATGACAGTACATATTTTTTTACCATAGTATGTCAAGTAAAGTCAATGGTAGTAGTGTTTAGTTTTAGGACGACTTTCACCAATAAAAACTGAACGCGATCAGCACATAACCCGAGTTTAAGAACTGTCAGTGTCGTTATTTTCTTTGGAATATTGACACTGACAGCTCTTGAACTCGGGTTGGATGTGCTGATCGTGTGTTCAGTTTCATTGGTGAAATTCGCACTTAGTGTGTTATTATTATTATATATGGCATGATCGGGTTATAAAATATAAAAACATGGTATTGATGAAACTGTTGGTTTTTGTGACGTCAATAGTCTCGCGATTCGCATAATAAATATAATTTATTATGAACTAAGTTTATGTGTGAGTATTTATTTATATATTTTTAAAGATATCCTGTTTGTAAGTACTCAATTCTCCTTTCGAAAACCTCTATTTGTATTTATTGTCTATATGATTTTATATGTAGGTATGTACATAAATTAAAAATAACTTCTTATATATTGTATTTATTATTCACTGGAATAAATATGACAGCTTGACAGTTTTTTTCTATAGTGCGTTGATTATAACTCCGTCCCGTGACGTGATTGTTAGCACTATTCTGTCAGTCGCCATTTTTATTAGTATTAAAACTAAGCTTGACAAGCAATAGTGCCAACATGACGGCAAGGGACAAGTTATAGTAAACAGTCCGTAGAAAATATGTCATAGCGTCGTATTTATTATTCTTCAAATAAAAGTTACCCGACCGTACCTGACGATTAAAAATCGGCCCTAAATCGATTAAAATACCTTTTTCATAAGAGGATATAATTTCATAGTAAGAGATATTATCATAGATATTCCACACCTAAATTGGGCCCAGACAGGCATATTTCATAGCGGGATAACTTCATAACATGCATGCAAATTGCATACCGGACGAGTTAGATCGCTAGAACGAGGCTCGACGTCAACAGACATTTTGCCATCAACTCACTAAAAAGAAGATTAGATATCCATGCCCATCTCCTATCTAATTGCGTCACACATTTTCGTAAACGATTTAAACTGATCTGTTTCATTCTGACAGTTCAACAACAACATTAATTGCGTTATTAACGTTAGTGCTCACTAACGTTTTTTTTTCGAACTTATGAAGCAATCGATTAGCAATCTGTTTCAAAACGATTCAGATTGTGATTGATCGTGTATCGCAATAAGGGTACAAGTCTATGAAATAACACCAGTTCATTTAATTTGCCTTTGTATAATTATGGCCTGTCTGGCAATACTTTTTTTTTGTAATTCAGGTAATGTCGTATTTTTTTACTAACTTTGATCTAATTAACTCTACTTATTCCTGAAGTTGTAAGTACTGACCTTAATAACGAATTAATCATCGTATCAAACAACTGTTTCATTGTTAACGGAAATTACAAAATGATTGACTTATTTATTACACATTGAACTAAAAAAAGATTTCACACCTGCTGCATTGTAGTCTACCTATATCATTTTGTGTAACCTAGGTACGCCTTAGGAATAATGATGTTATACACTTTATATGATAAGCTTTGTGATTGACCATAGCTATTCTCCGCGTACATTTCGATTCAAACTTAAGGGCGGCTCGGAACGCGCCCGGGTGTCACCATTGTGTGGATCGCCCGGAGGACACGGTGGAGCATACGGTGGAGGTATGCCCGGCTTGGGCAGAGCACCGCCGTGTCCTCGTGGAGGCGATCGGCGGCAGTGACCTCTCGCGTCCAACCCTGGTGCAGGCCATGGTACGGAGCGAGAGGGAATGGGGAGCCGTCACCTCCTTCTGCGAAGCAGTAATGCTCGCAAAGGAGGAGGCGGAGCGCGTGAGGGAGAGGCAAAGTTCGCGCCCTCACGCGCCTAGCCGCCGTAGGAGACGCCCTGGGCGTCGGGACTCCTTGGAGGATTCCCGGCCACCGTAGGCGCGGGCTTGCGGGCGGTGAGCAATGGGTAGCTCGCCCCCGATAAGGACCAGGCCCGGGTCGACGGCGCGTTGTGTTCCACGCGCGCCTCAAAGAGATGTCAGCACCAATGGCGGGGCCCACTAGGGCCGATGCCTGCTGGGGTTGCGGGAAAGTCCGAAAGGGATACCGTGGCCCCTGGCAACACAGGCAACTGAAGGAACACGGGTGGGTTTTAGTCAGTAAGAGTCTGACACGCCCTCCCGCTCCGCCCAGAGCGGGAGAAGTTATTTGATGATTTCCCACCCAAAAAAAAAAAAAAAAAGGGCGGCTCGGAACATGAGGCGAGTCGTCATTAAGTTTGAAATGTGTGTGTGTTCTGCCTAACCCTTCAGAGATGAGAGAAGTGATGTTATACATATTTATGTTATCTTGAACTGAACAAATGCAACGCAAATGACTATGACGCCCAACAAAAGTTATGCCAATGATGATAAGTTACAACATTTGTTCAAAAGACGGATAAGCGATAGGACCATCCTACTGACATAATCATAGTCACTTATTCCGATGACATGATGACTCATCATATGCCAGGAAATATGATACACCCACGGTTTTCAAGATTAACCATTTAAATAACTGATAATATTGTTCTAATCGTTTTAAGACCCAGTATTTTAACTGTCTAAACGCTGGTCTGGTGGTGGCTCTAACTGTTATAATGTCTGTAAAAAAGTCTTAAAAACATACATAAAGTAGGTAATTTCCAAGATTCATCTAAAATGATTATAACATAGTGACTGATATGATCTTGAACTTTTTTTATGTCAAGTTGTATAATGGGGCAATTACACTTGGTCGTTCCCCCGCATTCGGATGCCAATGGCATTTTAGCTAGCAACTAGCACAGATGGGAACACCCGCTTTGGACAAGTTTTCCCAGTTTCAGGTACCTGATACCAGCTTTCTGTGATACACATTGATTTTTTCGCCATTCGTCATATTTTAATCCTTATCTAAATTAATTGGTGGTCGGGGCAGATGTCTTTTTCCTCCCAACATTTTTATTACCCTTCATGTGTCATCTCGGCCTCGCATGTCTTCCCTATCCATATCATTTCGTCATTCATCATCATTTATCTTCATCGTCATTGTCATTTATGTAGATAGGCAAATGTTTTCGTCAAGACGGCCGAAGTCCGAATACGTGGAAAGATATTCGAATACCCAATTTCGATTAAGTGTAATATTAATAACAAAAGGTGCGAATGGTGGTGGTATGATGTTCTATGTTAGGGGGTTTTGGTTTCCGCACTTAGTCCTTGAGTGGACCATTGTGCGTGGGCCATGGTGGCCAATGGTGGTGGTAATTACAAGGCGTGAGTGGAAGAGCCTAAGACGCCCTAGATAGATGAACATAGGGACCTTATTGGTGATGTTCTTCAGAAAGGTTAGATGTGCCAAATTTCATCTAAATCCGCTCAGCAGTTTTAGCGTGAAAGCGTAACAAACAAACATACAAAAAATCTAATATTTTCTCATTATAATATTAGTTTAGATTAATGCCATAACTTGTGTTGGTGACAATGTTACCAAAGGATATGTACTGTTACAGTAGGCCATATTATTATGTTAGCGGTAACACCTTGCGTAGTACAGAGTTTCAATAGACTAAGAGGCCAACTTATAATGGTTTGTTATCACTGTCGCCCGGCCTTTACGTACAACAAATACCAAACAAACACATGTGTTCATTAATAAAATCTAGATTTACAACACTTCATGTCTGTTAGACGAGTATTAATTACTCATCAATTAGTTTTGATAGCATTGTTAATTACAATTTTGTTCTCATTCATTTTGATACGGATGTGCAGTTTATTATGTATGTTATGACGATGTTATGTCTTCTTGTATAAATCATAGTTGCAGTCATTATTCTGATAAGCTGAAGCTCCCGTCCCAAATTTGAATTATTGTCTCTCTAGAACAAAATGCTAATGAACTGCGTCTGTAGTTACGAACGCTACATTTTGACAGATTTGTCCCTTGTGGTAGCCTTATTTTTAACGCAAAATCCTTCCATGCATACTAAACCCTGTTTTGCCTTTCATACTCCTACCAGCATTGAATTTATACACACTGCCAGAAATAGCAAGATCAGAATGATAAACTCCACATTATGCATTCGTTATGCAGATGCAGCGTACCTTATAATCTGGCAAAATAAGATCTAATAGAGTTTTGATTGCAGTATCGCTATCACTGATAGCAATCTAAGTTAACAGTCTACAAGACAACTTTCCAAGTTTTTATGGAAGTGAAAATTACTTAGCGATATATCCACGCTGCTGCATACTATACAATGTTTTATTGGCGTATCGTGTACAGAATTATTTTCTACCCGGAGGAGCGTCACTTCGCGCGCGGACGCCAAACAGAACGGACGTCCGTTCGTACATTATTTCGTTTTTATTTATTTACTTTCGCGTTCCGTTGACTTTGCCGCTATTTCTGTGCTTTTATCTCTAGCCTTGATATAAAATTAGTTACCATTAAGTTCTGTGATGTTTGTATTGTGTTGAAGTGAGTCCATTTTGCCGATATGAAGTTTAAGATTTTCAAGAAGATTCTGCGCCAGGTATGTTGAGTCAGCGATGTAAGATGTTACAGTTCGATTAGCTGAATGTTTACATGATAGATTGCATGGTTCATTAGGTATAAATAGCTGTGTTTCGTGGTGGGTCACATTGACTGGTAACTGTGCAGTTTCTGTAAGATTACGTGGATTGTTTGAGCAAGTGTTTCATTATTCTTTCCTAGAACACTGTTGCTAGTTTTAGTGGAATGAATTCTATTCAGGTTTTTTTTTTGTTGAAATTATTTGGCCTAAAGTATATCACCAGTAACTGCAGCATCAAACTTACTCTTTTCCTAACTTTCCACAAACTCACCACAACCCTAGTTGTGTTGACCTCTCCTGATAAATGCAATGTATGGTGTAATGCCTATTGTGGTATTTAGTGCAAGGCGAAATGTTATTACCAAATTAACGACATGACCAAACCAAGGGCAGACTTTCTTGTAATACTACTTTTTCTATAAAAGAAAGCAATTCGAAACTCATTTCTTCAAAGTAGCCTTGCTTGTCACAAGTGTAATTCTTTAGTCTTGCAGTTTTATTTTATAGGTAAAAGCTTACATCAATGTGTAATTTTGTAACGTATCACGAACATCTTATTCTTTAACAATTTTATAAACGTTGACTATTGTTATTTTAATAAAAGCTTATAGAACAGAATAATATAAAATACTGACATTCACCTGCATCCGGTTAGACTGGAAGCCGACCCTAACAGTTAGTTGGGAAAAGGTCAGGTTGATATATTGAGAACAGTATGACTGGCAGCTAGCCATTTAGATAAAACATGAATCTTCTTCCATCTCTTTTTGCAGCACGCAAAGGTAAAGCTGTTAGTCCTTACCAGTCAGTATAGGGCTGTCAACTATACCGTACCTACATTTGACCAAAATGAAAAACATACTCTTTTAAAAATTCGTTAGTATTAACAAAAAATATTCGAAATCACGACATGCATTCGATAGTTGTACAGCCGGCATAGTGCGGTTGTACGCAAAGGCATGCGTATGATAGGTACAGTCAGCAGCCGGTTTCAGAACCGTCGCATCTAGTTTGTACACTGACCCAAAAAAATACTGTTATCTCTTCCAGTATCTTGATTAATAACTTAATTAATCTTACCAAAGATGGAGACTTTAACGTATTTATGAGAATGTGATGACATTAATTTAACTTTAGTTAATGCCAATTGACATTACTGATCGACTTTGATACATATGTCATTTTTAGCCTAATTGCATGATATTTATGTATTGATAAATTGGTTAATGTCAATATGAACTGTCTTAGAGTCATTGGTTTAAATTGAGGGCCTTATAATTAGAAATAGTAACAGTATGTCAATTAAGTGCACTATAAATGTATGTCAATTTCGGCTATTAAAAGACTATTTAATTTAAAATCGAAATATTTTATTTTATTTGTTATTTTAGTTTGAAACGTCAGAAGCTAGGTGCACGGTTCCAATTGGTCGTTTCCTATGGAGAAAAGCCGGCAAGAAACATAGAGTTCCTTGCCGGCTTTTAAGGTTCATTCTTGTTTTAAGTTAGATAGATAGTTATATGTATGGAAGGAAAAGCTGCGGTGACCCCAAAATAATTAGGCATTTAGCAGTACTGTAGAGCTATTCCGTAAAAATCTCCACTGTGATTGGGCACCGTGACATGAGCTGTCAATAGTGTCAATTCCAAGCATCAGGAGGAATGACAACTCACTTCACCTATGATATCACACGGTGATATTTTAACAGCATAGGTCAAGATTAATAATCAGTCCACGCCTGCTAATTCAGACAAGAACTATTTATTCTGTTTAAAAACGTAAAGAAATATAAGAAAGTGAAAGGATTATGCACAGTTTTATTACGCTTACTTCCTACGACTATGTATTATATTTTTCGCTCATTACCACTTACGTGGATGTTATGTAAGACCTTTTGCGAATCGTCTGATATCGCTCATGTTGTAGTCAGAATGCTGTTTGCGATAGTTTGTTGCATACCTCTTTGTAGTTGTTTAAAGTAGGTTAATAATACAGCTGATAGTAACAATTATGTAATTTAACAACAAATCGACGCCGAAAATAGTGCACTGAGGCGCAATGTGACGACTTGGTTGAACCAAGTCTTGCGTAAGCTTAAATATTTGCGTTTTATGGTCTTTTTTTTAAGACACTGTAATGTTGACATGATTTTTTCTGCATCGTTACCAACATTCTTTCTTCGAAAAAATACATATAATTCGAGGAGACACTGTAATGTTGACATGATTTTTTCTGCATCGTTACCAACATTCTTTCTTCGAAAAAATACTTACATATAATTCGAGGAGGAAAATAATAACGTTGGAAAGTTTTGATCATATAACTTGCAGCTGTAGGCTGTAGGAGAGTTATTGAAGAAGTATTTACATAGAGACTTGTTGATAAACAATAGCACGGTTTTCTTTGTGATCGTGATTGATTTGTTATCTTAGATGACAAAGGGAAAGACATATGAATCAGCTGTTTATTGCCCCGTCGAGGTTGCAAACCCTGGAATGGAATAGACCCGTAACTTCAGTAGACTCTTGTTTGTCTTATATACCTACTTATTTTTGTAGTTTGTGTCCTTCCTTCCGAGTTTATAAATCGTTACCGATAGATGTCCCTTGGATAATTCAATCACTGCATAGTGCTTTGCTAGACACATTACACTGCAATTCTCGTGCTTAACATGTTTTCATATATATCAGCCATTGCAGATTTATTACATCTACCATTTATCGTGTAAACGTGAAAAGCAAATATTATCTGCAATAAAACGCTGCTACAAAACTGCAAAGTAAGTTGACTTTTCTGTGATATACATATTTTAGGGCGACGACATTGATGGCTAAATAAGTATAGACACTACGACATTATCGTCATTACAGAGAACTGTCCTTACGTAAAACGGAATGGACTGCGGTCATGGCACATATAATCGGATATGTTTCTCTAAAGGTCTGTACACACGGTACAAAAAGGGCAGAGCTAATATCGTGATTATTTTTATTTCTTTTTTTATTATGAACGCTTTTAACATGCACGTTTTTGTACATTGTTCTCACATAATTTCAACATGAATGCTTAACCAATATTTTGTACTTAACTTAAGTTTTTGCCCGTTCTTCTCCATAGGTATCCAACTACGCTTTGGAATGGGCAACTAGCTTCATATTTCTGACTGACCGACTCCTTGACAATTCTAAAGCGCCTGTATATGGTTTAATTAATAGAAATAAATGCTCTGAGTTTGAGTTTGATTGCTGATCTGGCTAATGTTCAAATTCAGCTTAACAGCTGCATAATTCGCGTAGATAAGACTGCGTATGTATTGTGTTCAGGTGTTTGCCTAAGAACATGTGATCTCGTCTCAGAATATCTGTAAGTAATCATAATGTGATAAGGAAAATTATATGTACAACGACAGATAAATATCTACATGTTTCAGAAAGTGGGTTCTTCCACTTTTCACTATGAAATTGCAAGTGAACTAAAACCTTTGTAAGGGGTTGCCTTGGTTAATTTTTTTTTGTTTTCGCCCTTTCCTCTTTTGGGCAAAGGTTTCCCTTAATTCTTCCAGCTACTCTTTTCCTGCACCACTACGAACCAACCCTTTATTCACATGACATTTTACTTAGTGGAATTGTGTATCCGTCATTGAGTTAACCTAGCCATTCTGGAATGTCGACGGATTAGTGGTGGCATGTTACATGCCAGGTAAACGCGACTGTAACCAGTCTAATCCGCCTGCCAATCTCGAGAGCTCATGTGTGCTTATATCTTAAGTTAGCCGCCTAGCCCGTAATACTTCTAGATGTG
Organism: Eupsilia transversa; assembly: GCA_914767815.1. NCBI lineage: Eukaryota > Metazoa > Arthropoda > Insecta > Lepidoptera > Noctuidae > Eupsilia > Eupsilia transversa. Next base: position 4,893,614 of record OU611889.1, read on the forward strand.
CTAGGGTCACCACAGCTTACATTCGATTAAATGTAACTTAATAACACGATAATGTAGTCACGTTAGAAATTATAAAAGCGCACCTTTTATAATTTTTGACGTGACGATATTATCGTCGACGTCCACGTCCATAAAATGTAGGAGAATACTTGCACGTTATAGTCTTATCATGGACGGAAATTTAAAAGCGTCTTTATAATTATATTTGCGTCATTTTTACTTCCCTGTGTCATCGTGATGCCGTGACGTGGACGTTGACGTCCACGATAAATCGTAGCATTACAAATTGTAAAAGCGAACATTAGGTAGTGTTTCATATTTAATAAGTTACTTATTAGGTAGTGTTTTAAAGTGATTCATTCTATAATAATGTTTGGTATTGTTTCTCAAATACATATTTAATACCTACTTACTAGTAGGTAATATGTATTTCAGACGTAAAAGAAAGAGGAAAATTAAATTGTTTTTCTTGATGCGTGACGCAATTTTTCTGTTCGATTTTTTTAACGTTTATCCTGTACAGCTCCAGCGTATGTATTATGACTTTTTTCCATTTTATAGATCGTTTATAATCGGTTTTCGCAGTGTGTATAATTACTTTAACTGCTATTAAGATTCAGTAAGGGCGTGAAGAAAAAAATAAAGAAAATACGTTTATTTGAGTAAACATAACGCAAAGAAAGAACAAAAACACAAAAAAGAACAAGTTGGGGTCACATCCACACATAACGGCTATCGCTTAGCATAATGCTGCGACCCTATGCGAGACAGAGTCCCAGATCTGGTTAATATGGCAAATCGAATTTATCAGCTCTATCATACGTGTCATAATAACCTTTGGTATGTAGGTATGTGGATCCACACGAGATACAATGGATTTTTAATTGTGTCTGCAATTTCGGCATACGAAAGTTTAATGCCATACTTTACTTATGTTGACTGCCTCGTTGGTCTAGTAGTCGCAAGCACGAGTGCTGAACATGAGGTCTTGGGTTCTTTTCCCAGTTCGCGCAAAGTGTTATTGAGTTTTTTCGGAAGGAATTTCTCAGTAGCCCGGAGGCTGGATTTGTGCCCGGTTGATGGCAATAGGCTCGCCCCCTATTACATGTGACTTAAACATAACTGGCGAAACCTCTGCCTGACCCTTCGGGGAATACAGCCGTGATGTTATGTTATGTAAGTACTAATGTTTTGGGATAACTTGAGAGTGGCAGCCCTAGGGCCAAGCCACCTGGCACGGCGCCTAGGTCAACATGCCGCATGGCCCCAGTAACTGGTTATAGGACAATGGATCATTGACAATGTGCCAAATGCACTTAAACCTCATTCGTTTTATATGCAAGTGGAATAAACTATGGAGTTTCAAATGCGTAATTTTATTTCATTCATTGGCTCGTCGCTAAATAATAACATCCGCACGGTTCGATTGAAGGTTACCGAGGTCGGTCCGTGGATGGGTAACCATTCATTACATATCGAGATACCTCCATGCCTCCTAAAGCACGTTACGCTGTTGTTCCCGGCTGTCAATCTTTGACAGTCGTTACGTGTAGTCGGAAATCTGGAAGTCCAAAAGTCTGACAACCAGTCTTACCAACAGGTATATCGTGTTATGGATAACACGATACCTCTTGGTACTTGGCCCCACAACCCAGTCACTGGAGTAACTGGGTTGTGGAGATCAGACAGGCACTCAGGCAGTCGCTCCATGTAAAATACTGGTACTCAGCTGCATCTGGTTAGACTAGAAGCCGACCCCAACGTAGTTGAATATGATGAACAGTTCGATTGGATTGCACTTAACCTTTATCTGGCTAAAATTTTACTTGAGGAATGCGCATTTTTATTGCATTCCTCGCATTGTTGGATAAGACTATAATATTTGAATGGTTTTGGTGATAGCACCAAAAAACCTTGTGGTTTCTAAACTCTGCTGTTTTCGTTTCGTATCTTAGTTTGCATGGTACGCTTGACATCAAACTAAATCTAAAGGAAAGTAGCATGTCTGATTCATCTAATGACTATTCAATATCTCCGATTATTACTGAGAAAAATGCACGAATCGTTTTGCTAACTTTGACACGTAGTAGAGCGATACTATAAATAGTATGTAGTATCATAATATCTATATCTACTATGTAAATATAACAATGTCAACAGTAACAGATATTATACACATACTTGAAAGATAATGAAAATAAAACGTTTATTTATTTATTTCTGCATACTACGTGTCATTTATCTTCGCACTTTGATTGCGTCGCGTATACTATGGGCCAATAATATCAATATTTTAATTTATTAGTTTACGTTGAATACTACAAAGGTTATTATGTTCGGTGCATGACCTAGAGTGGGGTTCAGTACCCTAACACACTCATCGTTGATCGGGCGACGCTTATGTTATAATTGTGTAAAGGTACTCGGTATAGTTAGGGTATACTGTAAACTGTAACTTAAGGATGATTTGAGACATTTTAAGGTACACGTAAATCGTGTACACAGTATTTAAAATATATATTACCAAGCCGCGCATAGCAGCTTGACCGCAGGCGTCTTCCGCGACACGCGATCGTAGCCGAAAGTATGCTGCGACGCGTGATCGGCTCCATTCGCCTGTCGTCGCGTCGTTCTGAATTAGGTACCTACGTATTTTTCGGAAACGATTAAGGTAGGTATTGAGGCCTCGTGCAGGAAATATTCATATTAATATCTATATTTGCATTCCATAACGTAGGTATAAAGGTGTTACAATGGCTTAAATCTAAGGTATAATTTCGAACCCAGTGGGGCACAGGAAAAAGTATAAAATTAAATCTTAAAATAAAAATAAAATGAGGTAAAAAAAAACAACGGGCCCAAAGGTTCTTGAGTGGCGGCCGCGTACCAGAAGAGTAGCGTTGGAAGGACTCCCACAAGGTCGGCCGAAGGTGTACCTGATGACCTTGTGAAGGCCGCAGGAATCCGCTGGATGTGGGACGCACAGAACCGGTCGAAGTGGCGGTGCTTGGGGGAGACCTATGTCCAGCAGTGGACGTCTATAGGCTGAAATGATGATTTAGGCGTCATTGGTCTAGTCGCAAGCGCTTTTTTACAGCGGGTTTTTACATTTTGATCTGCATTCACAGATTAAAAAAAAAACGAGTCAGCAAGGAAATGGGCAGTAATCGCAAAAAACATTTTTTGATGCAATTCGATCCTGTTTCTAAGGATCAAAAAACTATGGACGAACTGAGGTTTGAGTACTAGAAAAGTCAGAAATCGCAAAAAACTTTTTCCAACCAATGAAACTCCAACCTACTTTTCACGATGGATGGACTGGCCGAAAATAAACAAAAAAAAAATATCGAACGAATACGCGTTATAATTTTATTGGATTTGAGAACAAAATTAACAAACTATAACTTTTTTTGTAATTTAGATAGTGTTGCTTTTGAAAAAGTTTATCTTGCTGACTGTACATTTTTTCAAAATCTGTGAATGCAGATCAAAATGTCTCGAAAAGTTAAGGACAGTCTCCTAAGACCGTTTTCCTATAGTTACAACGGTTAAGGTAGCTGTCCTTACTGCCCCACCTCCAAAATCCACCTGTATGGTTAGTTCAATTATAATTATTACACAAAGTTTGAAGAAATTTTTTTTAAATACTAGCGGTTTATTGTACGATTTAGAGAATTTTTTATGGTATCGTGTTTTCGTCACACATAGTACTTAACATTAATCCTCAACTTTACTATAAAAGTATTTCAAAATTAATGCTGAAGTAATTTTCGATATAACGAGGGATCAGGTAAGCAATTTGAAGTAAGTATCATAGATTCTTAAATGGTTTGAAGGCGTCTGCTTTGTTACTGTAAACATGTAGGTACCAATGACTCCAGTCAATCCGAGGCGCCATAATTGGTGCAATTTCGAAATGTAACACGGTTTGATTGCCGTCTGACTTCGTTAACCTAACTCGACGTCTTTAACTTTGCCCTTAATGGGATATCTCGGTAAGGCCAAAGTTGAAAGCTGTATGATGTATTTTACCAATCTATAAGGGCGAATTTCACCAATAAAAACAGAACGCGATCAGCACATAAACCAAGTTTTAGAGCTGTCAGTATTACTATTTTCATTGGAATATTTTGATGAAATCCCCACTGCCACTTAGTGCGGATTTAAACCGAGCTCAAGAGCTGTCAGTGTCAATTTTCCACAGCAATGTTGACACTCAGTGTCAATTTGAACGCTGTTCAGATGTGCTGAACGTGTTCGATTTCATTGGTGAATTTCTGCTGTCAGGGTTATCATTGTTGTAGAATATTGACACTGACAGCTCTTGAACGCCGTTCAGCTAAGCTGATCGCGTTCAGTTTCATTGATAAAATTCGCGCTTAGTCTTCGTGTTGTTCGTATAGACTGGCTTTTAAAACTAGGCACCATTCATTCATTCAATCATAAAAAGCTCCTTTGATTTAAATCCTTAAGCACTCTATTTGATAGAGACGTTTAACCTCAATCACTACATGCGATCGTAAATTGTAAAGAAATATGGTGCCCTATAATAGCTTCGTAATTAAATATGTATGGCTTCGAATACATGAAATACCATTCTTGGTAAAGGTCGGTAAATTAGGCGTAGTTGACACAAAGTCGAAAGAAACGCCTTTCAATGTTAACTTTTAATTAATTTTAATGGTTAGGATGGCAAAGGTTAAAAAAGGAGATAGTAATAAAAAATGTCTAGAGTTAGTCCTTACCAGAAAGTACCGTGCCACACAGTCACGCCTAACGTCTTAAAGTAGGTATCATATGTACTCAAGAGTACATCTAAATCTATAAAAGTGTTTAGAACTCCTTGTTCCATCTATCGTTTGAACATTATTATCTCATACCAGACGAATCCTTATCGATGATATAATCTTTCGGTCTCTCCCATCTTCCAATTTCGAAATCTGTTTCAGGATAAGTGCTTCCAATTTTAGACGAATTCCGAGACAGTTTCGGACGGTGGAACGTGTTCTTAAACCAGTCTCGTCTGCCCGCGATCCTTGCTACGTCATAGCAACATCTGGCCATTTCTCGTTTGAAAACTGGCTCGCCTTGCACTAATTTATAATAAACTGCACATGCACTATCACATAAATATACAGTAAGAACAATATTTTCTGTGCTATTCCTGTACAAACATATATGCGAGGAAAATGTTTCCAACACGCAATGACTTTTCAGTATACTTATTATGTGATTATAAGACAATGACCGGCCTGCATTCTAATAGCATTAAACAATATTAAAACTTGGCTACTACTTCTAGTGACTCATACAGTTGATAAACAATAGCAATGTGTTTTTAAAAATAACTATGATGAGCGATATTAGATGTCCTGCAAATTACTCATATAAAAGTACATCGAACAGGTGACTAAGTTACCTGTTGACTCAATTGATTTCCGCTGAAGTTTTCAAAGAAGCCCATGGACACGTCACAGTGTAAGACGCAAACATGCTGAAAGTAAATTCTGTGAAACTTGCGTTGAAAGCGTCTTAAACGGCCGTCATTTTACTTCTCGCAATTTCATGAATCCTTTCATGAAACATTCGAATCTCGCGTTGGAACCTTATATTTCCAATCCTGCCTGCATCAATAAATTATCTATATATTTATATCAAAGCATATGACCATAAAATTTGTTTCAACTTAAAATATATTTAAGCGAACATAATCATGTATGACTGTAACAAAACAGAGTTTATCCTATCGCTAACCATGACCTTGCCACTGTTTAGATCATGTATTTCCAGCGTTGTTTCACCCACGACTTATTATCATTTGCCAAGCCTTTTCCCAAATATGTTCGGGTCGGCTTTCAGTCTAACCGAATGCAGTTGAATACCAGTATTTACCAGACTTCCTATCTGACCTCCACAACTCAGTTACTGGGTAATACGATACCCCTTGGTTAAATTGTTTGTCAGACTTTCTGGTTTCTGGCGACCCGTAACGATTGTCAAAGATTCACGAATGACAGCCGGGACCAACGGCTTAACGTGCTTTCCGAGGCACGGTGTTTCACCCACGGCTATCCTCTAAAATCGCTTCCGATTGAGTGTAAACCGATTAGTCGAAGGTTAACGAACACAATGTCTATCGATTTTGTAACCCTATTTCGTGGTAAACTTTATTTATAACGCACTGCCTGTCAAAACATTTACTGATGGCATTTAAGTCAACGCCAATAGATTTGTTTTTGTTTATTTTCAATCGATTTTTGGTTCGTATTTGTTCGACGTTTGAATGTCAATTCTGGACAAGAGAATTAGTATTGACAGTGAAGTATTGTGAATTGATTGGTTTCAGAGATAGTACAAATCTTTTTGGGTAAATCCAGACTTGCACAGCAAAATCGAGAGAGGGTTTTATTTCTGCCACATTTCTGTTCATTGCTGGCTTCTGATGATCCGTGCCGACCCGTCGATACCCATTTGTAACTTAGACATCCTAAAATGCCATCTCATCATTTGCCTAGTCTTCTCCTAACCATGTTGGGGTCGCCTTCCAGTCTAACCGGATGCAGCTGAATACAGTATCAATGATAGATCATACTGTATCATCTATCCATGGACAATCTTTGGCTACTCTGCTGAAAGTGCGGATACTCTCCACAACCTATATGTACCTATAAATTTTCCCATACAATGACAATTTCCTCTGCATAAACATTATTTCCATGTAAAGTAGGTACCATATAGATTTACCTCATCATAATTATAATGTAGTTGGTGTTGGGAAAAGTTACATTTCGAAAGTGTATTACAACTTCATGAATGAACACTCGCTATTACGAAAAGTTCAAGTTTGTAGGTCAAATGAGTTAAATATTGTGCGCTGTTTTATTCAATTGTAGTCATTACATTAAAACACTATATTTTAAGCTATTAACTCATTGTCTGGAATTATAAAAATGTCGTTTTCTTAAGTGTTATTGTTGTCGACAGTATCTAGTATATGTCATCATGATGTCCCATCTCCCATTAATATATGGGAGAACTTTTTTGCAACTGTAAATGTAAGTTGGTCGATTATTACTCGTTAACTTTTGGCGCCTACTTAGCTGTAATAGTTTTCCCTTTCATTTCGTTATATTATATACTACTGGCGTGATTTTTTTCACATATCCAAAACCAACCATTTAACTGGCAGGGGGCGGGGTGGGACATTTGATGACTTGAACTTGACTCTTAACAAAAATTAGCGTTTTAAAGCTTAATATTTCTCAAACGGATACCTGAATCCAAAACTTTTTGACACCATGGGATAGACGAGAAAAAAAAAACATCCTCACTTTACCACTTTGTCGGCATGATTAATATGTATGCCCATGCAATTACTGCTTTCTAGTACTAAGAGTCTCAGAGCTAAGCCACTGACATACAGATAGACGCACATGGCGAAACTATATGGGTTCCTTGTTGACTACGGAGCCCTAAAAAGGGATCATGATTTTATTTCACAATTTTATATTCAAAAGTGTCTTTCATTTTCGGATGCCAACCCATCCATTACAACCCTCCTATTATTTTTGGGTTGACGTCATAGACATCACGTTAAACTGTTATAAAAAAAAAAAACATCTAATCAATGTCTGCCACAGTCGAGTATAATTGATGAGACCACTTTCATTTGTGTGCTGAAGTATAATTAATTGACGTCCAATACTCTATTGAAAGGCTTCGATTCCATGGAAAATTCTTGTACCATTTTGTTTAACAGACTAACTTTCTACGTCACGCGTTCGAATTCCTAGGAACAGAGGGGAGCATTGTACGGCTTTGGGCACTATCGATATTTTCATTGATATCAAAAATATCACACGTTACTGCAGTCAGTATGAGGGTCTAAATCGTTTGTGTCCACAATCAAATCAAATGAAAGTTATAATAGCAGCCTGTGTAGGCCAATTATCCTGTCGGTACGTTGGTTATCGTTCTTCCGTAATCGTGCTGCCATTAGTTCGATATTGTTTCCTTCCTAAACATGTTATGTTTTAATATTATTTACATTATCGGAAAACGAACGAACTTTATTATTTATAACATATTTATCCTCTATTGAGTATTCATTTACGACAGCATTGTGATGATGAATCAACTGAACTGAATCAAACGCTGTTTATATTGTTTTCTTATCGTTGTTAGAGTAATGTGGTTTAGCTATTGCTCATATATTTATTACTCCTACGACTACTACAAAATCTATTTGAAATATAAATCTCATTATTTCAACCTATGTAATACGCTCTATATTGTAACAATATGGTGCAGAACCATTTAAAGATCTATCTACTGACCTTAGACTCAATGCTATGACATCATTGGTACGATCTCTCAAATACCGCGTTACCTATAAAAAGGAACATTCGGTTCCCCCTCATCATGACGTCTGCGGTGGTGACGTCATTCTGCCATGTTTCCGTAACAAGCTGTTCTGATGGCGCAACTTAGGGTTTGTTATGATGTCGTTGTCTGAGGTGGATGTTTTGTCCAGATGTAAGGCTGATTATATTTTTCAAGTATAATTTTTTGTATTATGTATGATGGTTATAAAATAGTTTTTGTAGGAGTGGGAACATGTTTCCTCTTTTTCTTCTAACGATTCACGATTTGAGTTGGAGATTAATGACAATGATGTGTTCTGATGATGATGATGGTACTGATGTGGAAGATCCCTAGGCTAATACATATCATTAGATTAATAATTCTAAGTGTAAAAAAGAATTCCTATATTTTTTTGTGGTGCTTCTAATAAGCATATTTATTAACGCGTCGCCAAGTTCTAACACTGTAATTGGAGTGTCACGGAAATGTGATTAAATTTTTGATGATAACAATTATCTTCAGGTTATTAACGAGAGCTGACAAAAGAACATATCATTTTGTCAAAAAATTACTATGTTTTTATTAAATGCCCTGAAATTTGTAACAACTTTTTAATGAAAGACAGCGTTGATATCGGTAAAGAAAATTGTGTAGTGACATATAAGCAGATGGTGACTCTCACATGTTAAAGTGCTTATTTAAGTTTGCAGACTTGTAAGTAAAATATATACAACTATGGAAACTTCTGTCGGGTATAAACTTGTCACTAAATCTGACATAGATTTCAGCCTCACAGTCAGAGATAAGAATGCAAATTCTTGCACTATTTGCAGTTAGGTACTTCTTATCAAAAATGATCCACAAATCAACAAAAACCGTTGCCACTACAATGCCAATTCCCATAATCTAGTCGCAATCTCATCTCAGGGACAATGAATGTCAAAAACTTGTCAAAAATGTAGGGAAATTAGACGTATTTTTAGCAGATAATGTGAACGGTCTTAAAAATACGGGAGTAGCCCCTCTGTTATCATAACATCAACCTATAAGTATTTAGTGAGCTGCTAACGACCAAGCATATTGTACGTCAGGATTCCTTTGATGTGCTAATTCCCTCACTATATCCCAGAACAAAGAACTATTGTGGGTACAGTTGTACCGATCTCACGGTTGATGTAATAGTAACCTTGGGCAGTTTATGTGGTGGCTATATAATTCGGATTTCTGGATGTGACTCATACAGTGATAAGACCTCGATATTCTAAACTCTTTTTTAGTAATAACATAACATCACGCCTTGTTTCCTCGAAGGGTTTGGCAGAGGTGTACACCGACATTATTATTCATATTATTCTTTTTAGTAATGTGTTCACAAAAATTTACCTCATACGTAATCTCTATATTTTTTGCAGTTAGAACATGAAGGTCATGAAGTAGGTAATGTCTTCTATTTTTCGCAAGATTATCTTGTGTTTATCGAAACTGTGTCAAAAATGTTATTACTTCTTCATGTTTACCAGCTGACTTGTAGGAAAAACAGTACACAATGAAATAATCATTTCCTGGCCCCGTTTGACAAATGTTGCCACTGTTGTATGTAAGAGTGGATCAAAGAAGTTACGCTGCGAGTGTAATGCACCGCATGGTGATAGGTGAATAATAATATACCTTTCAGGGCTCCTCTGACAGGCCTCTTTGGGAAGACCCCCCCACAAACCACCAAAAACTGTAAATAACTTGGCAAGTTAACTAGCAATCAAACTTGAAAGTCAAAAAATGCAACGAATTCCCATTGGTCTTAAAGAAATAGGCGACATAGATGCGGGCTTCGCGTGACGGCGCTGTCCTGAAACAAACGCTTGTAACGTAAATGGTCTGAATCACGGATTGGCTGGCACTGCCATAAAAATTGCTACCCAAGCATTTAAATTAGATACTACCGTGAAATATGAGAAATGACAACGAAAAAAACATTATCATAACTTGTTTGTCTGGAAAATTGTAAGGACGGTGAACAGATATCTAATTGCGTAAAACGTTTTCGTAAACGATTCCGACTAATCCGTTTCATTTTGACAGTTCAACAACATTCATAGCGTTATTTACGTTGTTGAGCAGATTTTTGTTTCGAACTTATGAAGCAATGGATTAGCAATCTGTTTCAAACCGATCCAGATTGTGATTGATCGTGTATTACGCAATTAGGGTGCTGATCTGAAATCCGACTATGGCCAAAGGTTGTCTTTTAAAGAGCCCTTTTAGCGATAAGACCGCCCATTGCGTCACAAGCCCTTGTAAAACTTCTACAATTATATCTGTAATATTTATGGTGTACATAATAGACGAGTATTCTATTCTATTTTATGGTATTATTATTTATTAGATCAGCCAGTAATCTTTTTTACTGCTAAACTTTACTGAACAATATAGACATGATCGACTATATGTATGGGAAGCAGCTTTTGAACAGCCCTTCCTGAAAACTGTAGCCAGTTCAGTAAGTGCCAGTAACTTAACAGACTTGTGAACAGACATGTGCTGTTTCCAGTTTTCGACTTGGATATATTTAGTTACACAAGAATTTTTCATTTCATTTCACATCATCACACAATTTTATTTCCTCTGTAATATTAAAGCATATTGCCGGAATCGTGTCCGAAAATAGACATCATTACGTTTACGAGTCGTCAAGGGATATATATTTATGTATAGCATGTCGTTTCTATGGGGACTGGGGAGTGCCGAGCTGACGTCACTGGCCGCACTCCTCGCCACAACGGGGTGTGCCGGCTACCCTTCAGCGGGAACTCCAAACATCCCGTATATTGTACGAATGTTCGAATACTATGGCATTTTATTTTTTAAACAAACACGCGATGAAATGCGTTAGTCAAATTAGTTGGCTTAATTGTGCCTAGGTCGTTGTTTGTTACGAATAAATTGGTTTGTGAAACTCGTAAAGAATGAATTATTGTGAGGCGGTTCATTTCTTACATTTATGTATGTTTTATTTTAATGTTGATGATGCTTAGACGTTTAACTTTCAAATCAAGCCAGGTAATTAAATGTCTATACAATATAGTACTGAAATATGAATCGTATGTCCTTGTAATAAGGTCTTCCGCCAATAGCGGTTGTGTTATCGTACCTGTTATCTGAACACCATAAACAAATGTTGTCATTTACATAATCTCATTAGGTTTGTTCTTCAGTAAATAAACAATATGTTCCAACAAATAGAAATAAAGATAAACTCTTTACAAATGACTGTGTTTTAAAACAATTACTGTCGTCTGAAACTCGGAATGTTTGAACCGTTTTTAAAGTACGTACTTATTGTAAGACATTATTACAAACATTAAATACGTAGTATGTCATAAGATGTTTACCACGTCAAATGAGAAAAAGATGGTTAATACAGCCGATCTTTCTGTAAAAAATTCATTGTGAAAACTTAGGTGAAGTCAGCTGTCATTTCAGCTAACCTTTCACGGTGAGATAATATATATCTATACTTATAATAAATCTGTAGAAGTGAAAATTCTGTACATTGAAAACATCAAAAAAATAAATGGCAGGGGGTGTTACTAGACCGACACCGAACCCAAAAATTTGATTATTTTTTTTTTTGTCTGTCTGTCTGTCTGTCTGTTTGTTCAGGCATCACGCAAAAACTACCCGTTCGATTACGATGAAACTTGGTATAATTATTCTTACATATCCTGGGCACCACACTGGGTACTTTTTATCCCGGAAAAGTATCCTATCCTACGGTTGGGGGGTGTCAAAGTTTGTATGGAAGAATTTTAACGCGCTGTCCGATTAACTCGAAACTCAATATTTCTACTTAAACCCAAAAATTAAGAATAACGTGTATCAGGATTTTTCGAAATTCAACCCCTAAGGGGGTAAAATAAGGGATGATAGTTTGTATGAAAAAATCTTATTCCATGAGGTAATAAACATGAAACTTCGCACGAATAGTTATCTAAATAAATTATAAAGTTTGTAGTTTTTTGTTTTTCTAAATTACCCCCCAAAGGGGGGGTTGGGGGGTGTTAGTGTTTGTATGGCAGAATTTTAACGCGCTGTCCGATTAACTCGAAACTCAATATTTATACTTAAAAACCCATGGGGATGTATGGGGTAATTTCCGACACTCACGCGGGCGAAGCCGCGGGCAGCAGCTAGTTATTAATAAATATATATTATAAATATTATAATAATAGTATAAATTAATACATATTATATTATTTTTATATAGGTATCTCATAGGTCGGAAGATCTTTTTAATATTTTTTATCGGAACTATAAGTAGGTACATGAAATAGATCATCATACGCAAGTACCGCAAAATAATTACTGAGAGGTTCCATAACTTTGAAAATTAAATCTTCTCAGCTGTTTAATAAATATTATAGAGGACGATTGAGCCAAGATAAAAAGGGCACGTCCTATCAAATAAACCCTATAACACAGAATAATGGCTGAATAGACACTAGCCCACTAATTACCCTTCGTTAACCCAGACAACACCAATCGAGGTCACTAAAGGTACCCCCAGACAGCTATTGTTCTTATTTAGGGCGTAGAGCAAATCTACCCTACATACGGTGTCAGGGGAATCGTCTAGTTATGTACTAAGAGGTGGTAAAATGTTCGCAACCTCACGATTTATGAATATTGTTGTTTAAAAGCTTTGCCTCGTAAAGATAAAATATGCTTGAAGAGCAGGTGTTCATTTTGTCCTTGAAGAATTTGGGGGATACCCTGGGAAATTTTCAGTTGGTATTTTATTATCTACTGCATTTGCTATGCGAGATATGTTATCGTTTTTATTTTACTGTTCTCCACGTTACAAGGAATTTGTCTTAAAAAAAAGATTTGCAATTCTTATTATTTTAGTCGTGCGTTTATGCTGAATTAACAAATGCACAATCTATGTCTTAGTATTTAACACGTCTTCGGTTTTTTTTTAATGTTGTTGTTCAAGCTTTATTAGCTTTCACAGAATATCGTATTTTTTTAGAGTTCCTATAAGTTTAGTTCTTATTAAATTACTAATCATCTACGTTACAATCCCAAAATAATGGTTCATATTCATCAAGGGAATTTACTGTTGCCGATATGTTTAATCGTGAATGTTTATATACTGGTATTTTAAGCCCTTGTGCTGTATTAACCACTCGCCGGCTAAAACTGGCTACTTCGTAGTATTTATATCTGCCCTGACTTCGACATGCTTGCCTAATTTTTCATCTCGTAAAATAAGATGAACAAATATTCTTCAGGTATTAATTTAATGTATTTCCGCGTCTGCTGCTATCAACGATTGGTTAGTTCTATATTCATTATTATACTAGTATGTTTCTGGAGTCATTTATACAAAGAAAAATATTGGTTTTTCTATTTCATGTATTCTGTTATTGCTGGCCCCTTACAAATTAGGCTTTGTTATTATAATGTTTTATTGGAAGTACAATCATCGGCACGATTCTTGAGCGCTGACCTTCACCTGCGCAAAAGTGAGTTATTGGGTCCCTTTACGTATTTTGTCATAAGTGTACGATGCGCAAAGCGATCCCCACTCTTCCGCCGAGCGCTCAAGAACCGTGCCGGTATCTGTAGCAGGCTGACTAAAGCAGATCTCATCAAAATGAAACATTTTATGCGCTATGTCCAAAACCATCGTCGCTAATGACCTTCATGCATCATTTCATGATGTGAGCACTCGGTTCATTGTTCAACCGCTCTGCTGGTCACAGTTAATCGTTGATGCATTGTACACAAATCTCCGCAGCAAATCGCCAAAAGCGACATTGGCAAGGGAAACTCTATCTGAACAAACAATCAAGTGTTAATATCGGTGATGTACACTGCTGTCTGTATAAATTGACTGAATTGATAGATGGCTGGCCTCTCCCAAAATTAAGTAAATGGTGGTTAAGGTGAACTTCAATTTTAGCTAGCCCAAGGAAGATATGCATAATGTTACTCATCATTATTTCACAGATTATATATTATAAGTACTGTTTTCATTGACGTCACGTAAGGTAAAGAAAAGAACAAGTGTCTGTGCAAAAAAAAAAAAACAATCAAGAATTTAATGTTTATTTTTATTTTACTGATCATGGATTGTGCTGTTGTTGTTGTATCTTCTAGCGTTGTGTGTGGTCAAGTATTCTCATAATTTCTTTATTGAAAGATTTTTTTATTGTTACACGAGTTCATGCCATTGTAAATCACGGACTCAAGAGACACATTTGGTGGTGAATTTGGATTAGATTATAGATATCTAAAAATATCTAAGGGCGAATTTCACCAATAAAAAATGAACGCGAACAGCACATAAACCACGTTTATGACCTGTCAGTGTCATTATTTTCTTTGGAATATTGACACTGATAGGTCTTTAACTCGGTTTAGATGTCCTGATCGCGTTCTGTTTAATTGGTGAAATTCGCAATCAAATGGTACACTATTTCTTCTATCTGACAGTTTACGACCCATTACTTTATACATGCTGTATTTAATTTTGGTTCCGTTTCTATGATTTTCGCATTGTAAATTTTGATTTATTTTAATTTTGCTTTGTCAAACTTAATGTATTTACCTAGATTATAGGAGAATGATGTGGTGCCGAAACCAATAGCAATAGTTTAAACTTCCAATTATTATATTACTTAGATATAATTAACTTTGCCTGCTTTTAAATGGACATTGTAAAGCGTTGGCCTTAGCGTCCGGAGCATCGATTTTTCAACATTAGCTTAGCTCTGTAAGCATACTTGCTTTGCCAGCTGGATGTGTGCATACAGACATGCAATATTCTGAACCTAGGTATGTTGTCTCCTGCTGGACAAATAGTTCTCTTCCCACTTTCTACTTTTCCCGGTCTACTGCAGTTATGTATCGGCCAATGCTTCAAAAAGGAGTCTAACACATCCCGCTTCTTTCTGAGCCTACCGCTTTCCTGTTTTTATGATTGAAAAGGTTCTGCTGTAGGCTTTTCCACTATATTTTGATCTTCGAAGTTGCCAGTAATGTAATTATATAAATTACCTTTTCTTTCTACACAATGCCTTTGTTATTTTTATCATGCAATACTTTCTTTATTAGCTGAGATAACAAAATGCATACTTTTCCTGTTTCGTAAAACCAGCGCCCTTGGGCTTGGCAGTCGTTCTAACGCAGCCGTAGCTAATAATTATGCGAGGCGAACCATCACGTGGATCGCGCAATCAGCCAAATTTCATTTACTAGCATGTCCTCACGGCTGTGTCTATGTATGTAGGTCGGAACGACGCGGAATAATATTATCTAAAGGCTACATTATAGTTACCACTTTATCATATTTTGTGTACCTTTGTTAGTTGTCTTTATAAGTACGGGCTTTTTTGTTAATGCAGATGCGGCTGTTGATCGTAAAATCCTAGTTTGATTCTTGGGTTAGTTGAAAAAACATGATGGGTCCTAAAATTTTTTTTTTGCGAGAAAGTCAGCACCTACAAATTATCTGTTGGAGACCACAAGCGTGACTTTACATTTGAAATATCTAAAATACATTAAATATTATGTAAAAACTATTCCGAAACCAGAACTAGCTTCAACTCTCACTAATTAGAAAATGCACTAATGCATGCATTAGTCTGGCTGGGCACAGTTCGTTTGACTAATTTAATTCTGCAAAGTTACGACTAGAAACTAATTGGGTCTCTTAGTATGTCGGCAAACGTGGACGGTCATATTTAGAAAAGTTGCTTCTGTTTTGTCAACGTAAATATTTATTTACGTAAAATTGGAGACAGAAGTTGCCGTTGTTTAATTGAGGGAATGTTTTCTGCCTGGCATTCTAAATAAAAATAAAACCATCTTTATGGTTAATCAATCCATCAACTCTCATTCATCCTTTTCGGCACCCGCCAACCCGCCAAGTCTAGTTGGCCGCAATATTGATGTTCAAATTGAATTCATCAAATCACAGTCATGTGCCGATGCCAATGTTAGCAAGTGAAAATTCTGCAAAAAATTATATTAAACTTATTTTCCATTGTCTACAGGAGGGTCCTCACTCCACACTGCCAGACGACGAGTTCTACGATGCAGTGGAGACAGGCTTCGACAAAATGGAGGAGGAGCGGTGTGCACGTGTCGTGCCGCCCAGCGTGCATACCCGTGACCAGGTCGAGTTGCCACCACCGGCCATCGACAACCGACTCACCGTGCACTCTTTGTGGACTGAGGTGAGTTGCCTGTTACTTATGATGTAGGAGCGTGGTGCTCAGCGTTCACACACCTGTGCAGGTCGCGTTGCCATTGATAACTGCACACTTTGTGGTCTGAGGTTAGAGATCGTATTTCTTTTAATAGTAGGTAGTTAACCTCGCGATCGACCGCAGCTCGCGATGATGCATTCGATAATGAGACATCTCAGGCTACTGGTTCCACTCCTGGCCAAAGAATTCATTCTATCTTGCCAGATTGTCTTATTTAGTTTTTCCTATTAGTCTTGTGAGCTTAACTGTCATCGTATTTTTTTTTATTGTGTTCCACTTCTAAAGGTAAATCGACAGTTGAGCGGAAGTTTTCCCCTAAAAAGGTTGTGACCATTTCCATACTAACCGAATGTGGCTATACGTCTTTATAAAATAAATCGTGTTGTAGCTCAGTATATGCTAAACTTTGGAATGCCCTCGGCATATCCTCTATTACTTGTACTTTGTAGTTATGGCGGGATTACTATAGATGGATTATTTGGACCAAGCCTTTCAACTAACTCTGTCCCACTTCGCCGTTGCCCCAAAAAGTTAATGCCAGCTAAATTACCACAGGCCAGGTAATTGATGAAAATACCGCGGTATTAATATTCTGGGTTAATAGTCCGATAAGGGAAACATTTCGTTTGTGTTTTTTCATAGTAGATCTTATGACATAAATGATGTAAGCATGGATACTGTTAACGACAACACTCATTTATGAATGCTTGTTCTATTGGTGTTTTTGGTAAGACATGTCGGAATGTTTCCGATATTGTGTTAAAAGAAATTCACATCAGTATCCGAATTAACCGGTGAATCTACAGGCACATTCCAGAATAGAGCTTATGGGTGGCTTTCACCAATGAAACTGAACGCGATCAGCACATCTAAAACGCGTTAAAGAGCTGTCAGTATTATCATTGATAAGGAATATTTGACACTGACATCTCTTGAACGCATTCTAGATGTGCTGATCGCGGTCAGTTTTATTGGTGAAGTTCGCCCTTAGTCAGTCATTTCTGCATTATTTGAGTTAGTTGGTAAGCAGATCAGGAAAATCCCGACTCCGTCCATCAATGACGTTGTAACAATAATATTTTACGGTTTTTTTTCTGTACTTACAATTATTTGCTAGACGTTGTTACCATAGCTCTCGCTTGTAGCTCCCGTAGATACTTTGTGTAAATACTACACCGGACGTGTTCTGACCCGGACCCGGATTTAGACTAATCGTATGGTAATTTTAAAGTCCATGCTCTGAAGTATCCCTTCAAATAAAAATTCAGGAAAACTTATAAATGTCTGGAATGCCTCCAGACGGGAAAGCCCGCCTGACACAAAATCCTTTTCCAAATATTTAATTTGTACTTGATGTTTCCAGATCGACAGGATATCGACAGAGCAGATCCAGGCGGCGTTCGAAGGCGTCGGCGGAGAGATCGGATGGCAACTGTTCGCCGAGGAGGGCGACATGAGGATGTACAGGAGGTACGTGGAAAATGTTTGTAGAAGTGGGTATGTGGACTTCATTCTTATACTACTTTTGCTTACCTATATTTTACCCCTTTATTCATAAACAATTTGGGAGGTCTATCCACACAGTTCTTGATTAGGGTCTTCCGGGGTCTGATCATCCCGGTTGTACTGTTCGGGGTTTTTGTTACTTCGTTAATGCACATTCTGGAACATTGAGGTCTTTCACGGCTTGGAACCCAAAAGACCCTAAACTTGATGTGTGGATAGCCCACAGATAGACTGTTTATTTTATGGCTCATTACCTGCTCAATTGACAACAAATATCAAATGATAAGTACAGTTAGCGTCACGTAAGTTTGCCGCTCTTAAACCAGGCTTTCCGATGCGCATGGCATGGCGCACGCGCACTGCTATTTTAGTATAGATATAGACTACTGCGCAGTCATTTATAGTCTACTGCAGAGCGGTGAACTTACATGACGCGAACTGTATAGTATTATAAGCGTTTGCAATGTCATGATTTTATGAATAAAGGGCTGAAAATGTAGCGTTAAACCCTTTGCACACAGCACGGTTTATTTACAGTACGGCGTCTATAAACCTCGTCGTAGAAAAAACGTGTCTGTCAACAAGCTTATATAGTGATCCATACAACACAGATCACGGTGCCTAAACACGGCGAATAAACAGTAGTTTTTCATGGCAAGAAAAACGTGCGTGTACAAAGGGCCTTATTGTAGTTATTTGTAATGTAAGCAAGTACGTATAGTTTTTAGTGAAAGTATTGCTTTTAAGTTCTGGACTTTTTGTAGCCTAGAGTGTATGTAGTTTGGCAAAACTTGGCATACGGAATATGTTTTTCTGGGATTGGTAAATAGTGTAATTTTTTTTTTTTTTTTTTTGTGGTGACTGTAAAGTGTAAGTTTTATCTACATTTGTTTTTGATTTTTGTATAACATTATTTATAGATTTGCGAACATTTATCATAAAGGGAATATTTTCCTGTGATTGATAGATACTGTAAATAAAATGGACTTTTTGGATGGAATTTTTTTTGGACTGTTAGTGGCTGTAGCGTGAAGTTTTTAATGTTTGTTTAAGATTCCACATACATTTGCTAACTTACATGACAGGTCCTGCTTTGCATGCATACATGACACGATTGATCCACGCCACACATATTCCACATATTCCAGGATGCTCAATGTGTGTACTTTCTCAGGGAGATGGAAGTGGATGGCATGGTGACTGATCCCCTGAAGGCGATGCACAAAGTGCGCGGCGTGACTGCGCGCGAGATGTGTCACTACTTCTTCAACCCACGCTACCGGTATGAGTGGGAAAGTGAGTATTATAATAATAAGAGTTTATCTATAAATAATAGTACTAAGTTACTGTAGCGGCCTAGCGCTGCAAGCGGGAAAAGTCCTTACGGTGTTCAGATATTCGTGTCCGCGATAGTATACAGGGTGGATTTTTGAGATGGGGCAGCAAGGGCAAATAGTCTTAGGAGACTGTCCTTAACTTTTTGAGAAATTTTGATCTACATTCACAGATTTTGAAAAAAATGTACAGTCCGCAAGAAAATGGGCAGTTTTCACAAAAACTTTTTTTGATGCCAATCGATACTGTTTCTTATAAGGATCAAAAGCATTTATCGGAAGAACTAAGCTTTGAGTACTAGAACAGTCAGAAATGGCAAAAATCCACCCTTTATACTCATAGTGGTTTCAAGGTACACATGACACGTAAAATGTTGATATTTTGCTTGGCAGTGAGTGCCAGGTCTGCGTCGGACCTTATATAAAAAGTTAATGATTTAGATATACTTTTCTTTTACGAATATTTCGTATTATACAATCAAAATCAAGAAAGTTATAAAATATCTCAGTTATCATACTTTCGTCGAGTGACGAAACTGCGAGCCGTGACCGACAAAAATTCGCGCAATACTGTATGGCACGCGTTATTCATGAATTATTAAAATGCTAAACATTTATGATTTACAATAAATAAAAAATAAACAGAATATCGCGTGAGATTATCTTGTCAACTGTCAATATTTACTGAATGTAAATAATAATAATTACCATTTTATTTAGTAATGTTATGCTAATGTTAGGAGGTTCATCGTCCTTCAATAACAACAAATATTTGCAGATTTGTTATTCTTTCTCAGGAGAATATCATTAATAATTAAAGGGATTATGCCAATGATTAATGGTGAGACTTGTCAGGGACCTAGCCAGTATACATCCAGCAAAATTCTTGAAAAAAAGAAAAAAAATCTTTATTCTTCACAAACTAAACGCACATGATATAAAACACTCATTTAAAAATTATCCAAAAGCCTCGTAATCGACAGTCCTAATTTAAAATTTTTACAAATTTTTAACATTATTTAATTTTCTACAACACACTACTATTACATTCCATCTAGTAGTAAGTAGTACCTTCAACGTCTTAAACATAACATCACGCCTTGTTTCCCCGAAGGGTTAGGCAGAGGTGTGTACCCATAGTACACCCACATTAAGTCGCATATAATAGCGGGCCTATTGCCACCATCGGCCACAAATTCCAGACTCCGGGCTGCTACTGAGAAATTCCAGGTGGAAAAGCCCTATAACACTTTGCCCGACGTGGGAATCAAACCCAGGACCTCATGCTCAGCAATAGCGCTTGCGACCACTAGACCAACGAGGCAGTCATGTCTTATAATTATGTATTCGGTTTAGGTGAACTGTCTATCTTCGCAGGGTGGCCAGCCATCCTGTAGCCGAAGGTCGAGTGGCGTATGTCATTAGAGAGGTCTATGTTGATCTGTGGGCTGATATAGGCTGAATAGGGTGGTAAAGAAACCGTTTCATAGACAAAAGACTTATTTCACTTGTTTATAGTTCCTTATAGCTAGAACGTGGGTAAAATGCTTATTAACAAAATTCGTCCGTCCAAAGCCAAGTAATAAAAAACACTAAATATTCCATAATAGCTGCGCCCAGCGATTTCACCCCCGTAAGTCTCAATCCGTAGGAATAACTGGTAAAAATTATCCTGTCCCAACCCGGGTCATGGTCTAACCATGTGCCAAATTTCTTCCAAATCTGTTCAGCCGTTTTAGCGTGATGTTGTAACAAACGAATAAACTCACTTAAACATTTATAATTTTGTAAGTTTGTATGTTAAACAAACTTACAAAAAAACAAATCTTTTCTCTTTATAATGTCTTAGAGTAGATTAAAAAATCAATCTGCCTAGCCTTTTCTCAACTATGTTGGGGTCCGCTTCCAGTTTAACTAACTGCACCTGAATACCAGTATATTACATGAAGCGACTGCCTTTCTGACCCCCCACAACCCAGTAACTGAGTAATACCGTGAAAACCTATAATTGGCTTCATGTTTCTTATTCCGTGTTTTTATTTTATTTATGTACAGCTGTTGGTTTTTCATGTGATAAATAAATAAATACGATACGATTATAAAGAAAGAAAGAAAGAATAACGTTTATTGGGACACAGTTCGTGAAACACAAATACAAAAAACAAAATAAAAAACTGAAAATAATGTTTAACAACAATAGTGTGTGCCTCACGGCTGCGCCAAAAAGGTTCATTTCAGCATTAAATTATAGTGTTAACTAATGTTACGTATTTGTTTTACAGCCACACTAGAAACAATGACGATAGTCGAGGAGATCTCGTCGGACGCGCTCGTGTTCCACCAGACGTTCAAGCGCATCTGGCCGGCCTCGCAACGAGACGCGCTCTTCTGGTCGCATGTGCGACAGGACAGCGACAAGACCTACGCCGTCACTAATCATTCCACCATCAATGCTGATTATCCGGTTAGTATAAACTTTCAGCAAGGTAAGCAGGCCCCATAAAAATGAAAAATAAAATAAAATATTTTTGATTACTGAGGCTTATGTTTTGTGTCAGACGTAACTTTTACTTTAATCGATATTTTTAATTCATATAGCTATCCGAATATAAAAAAAATATTTGGCCTAGGTCTTAAGTAGGAGGCGTGTAAATTGGTTCGCTGTTACAATGTGTAGTAGATAATGAACGATATAAATGTGGCTCACTTTCAAAAGGGGAGAGAAATGTTTATATCTTATGATTATATATATATTTATGTCGTCAAACGAAATGCAGGTCGACTGCAGTGCTTAACTTCATTGGCTCTTCGCTCCTATCCCATAAAATCCAACGTTGTTGTGGTGGTTATGAAAACTTTAAATATAAAAATAATGATCTACAACTAAGTTTATTTTATGCTTTAGAATTAGGACAAGTATTATTGCTTTAGGATTAAGGACTTGATTTCCTGCGCTTCCTTTCTTAGTTAGATTTGAATGTTTCAACGGTTTTCGTTGTTCCAGTCGAACACCGGCGCGTGTATCCGCCTGTTCGTGACGGTGTGCCTGGCGTGCCGCACCACGTACCCGCCCGGCGAGCTGCCCACACGGCATAACATCACCACCGACATCGCTTACTGCAGTACAGGTAAATATACTTTATAATTTATACCAACAGCAGTACATACAAAAAATAAAAACAGAACAGTAACAAAATAAAACTACTGGTATGTATGTCTTTTATAGGTAGGTATACACAGCATTCACCACAAAACAACATCGTAATAAACTAAAAAATAAATCCTAAAAACAACATCCAACATGTTAACGTTAAATTCTCATATTATAATCCTGTATCGATATATGGGCCGTTGACTACTCGACGTTCATAGCAGTTCATAGCTACCGCGCTACCAAAGTTCATAGCAGCCGCGGTCATAAAACTCGGGAGCGAATTGATACGGGACTCGGTACAGGGTTTTTAGAAATCCCGTACTGAATATTCACCGTTTTAAGTTCGCGTCGTATGTTCTAACACCACAACATTTATGTTCTAAGACTACGACTGTCACGAGTCTTGACGTTTAATATTGTCACTTTTTTTTTGAGAAACCGTTCTATATATCATTATTGAGATACGAGTTTTTAACTAATATCTTTGATCATTTTTAGTGAACCCAGGAGGCTGGGCCCCTGCCGGAGTACTTCGAGCGGTGTACAAGCGAGAGTACCCCAAGTTCCTGAAGAGATTCACTAACTACGTGGTCGAACAGTGTCGCGACAAACCTATTGCCATCTAGCGGCGCGACCCGATAACCGGAGGGCAAAGCACCTCCCAATCAGAATAATGGCGCTCACCTGATCTAGATCAGATGAAGAATTATTCTATACAACCCGTACCCGGCACTACATTTCGTATTTTCGAATATTTTTTCTCAGAAGTTAATAAATATAGCCGTCTTTTTCTGTTGTCGTTGGTGAGAAAGAGACAAAATCTCCCGTGAACTGAGAGTACCTAAACGAAGTGTAGTGCTATTAGACGTTTAAATAGGTGTTATGTAATGTTAAAGGTTTTATTCAGGGTGATGTTAAGGATTCCTGTTTCATAGTACTCCGTTCAATTGTATTTTCTTCGCGATCTCCGTGCCCGAGTCTGATTTTTACACAAAACTGCTGGAACATTTTCGTTTGAAAATAGACCCGGGCATAAGTGGACAGTTTTTATTCAATGTCGTTATTAAATAGAGATTTTTTGTTAACGAATCTATCCGTGTTTCGGGATGACGAGTGGGATAACGCTATACGTCGACTTAGCGCTAGAAAGAAAGCAAACGTCACGTGTCCGCCTGTTTTGCGCTAACTATCTAACTGTACTTGTTTTTAAACATATTAATTGATTGATAATATAAAATAATCGTGCTGGATAAGCTGGTGTCATAATTAGCATATTGTATGATCAAAATATATAATAAAAAATTTAATTCGGATTTGTTGATTTTTGATTCTGAATATTAAAATGATAATTTGTTCTTTATTATAATTTGGACCGACATTATAGAAGCAATCTACTTCGGTAATAATTATATTTTGATGTTGAACTGCAGTTTCTAAAAACAGATTTCTAAAAAACCTTGTAAATTGTATTTTAATGTGTAAAGGATTGTAGAACATGCTGTAAAATATAATGTATGTCGTTGAGTGTTATAATATAATAATATTTATACAATGTAATTCTATAAAAGAAATGATATAATGAGTCGATACCATTCTTTATAGCGATGTTGTGAAAAGGTAAATATTTCTAAAGCACTTTTGACTGCAAATACTATGATTTGATTGTATGTATGATATAATATTTTCTTCGGGTTTATATAACACGGTATCGGTAAGGCTGTACACTCATCTAAACAAGTTACTGTTGTAGGTATTAAAAAGAAACTTTTATTGTGAGATATGAGAGAAATACTACTTCGACTGTACTATCGATAGTGTACATCCATTGTTAAAATAGGCTATGGGATAAGTTTTCTATCATTTACACGGCCAGTCTCCACAATTGAACTTACGTACTGATGCTTTGGGGGACTCGGCTGTAAACATGTCGATAAAATGCCTTTGTAAATAAATAAGTGTTGGGTGGATATTGTGGCTCTTAATAAGTATTGGACTCATTAATAATATACGAGTGTAAATTGAGGAATCTCTAAAATGGCAAAATTTCTTTTCCGAGGCGCGTGCAAGTACCTGACGTAGATTGTCACGCCGAATTGAACTTTATGGCTGAACAATTTAATACTAATTATTGAGAAAACTATATGGCTGAACTAATAATACTAATGATTGTATAGCAAGCGGAAAGATTAAATTAATACTTATCTTTTATAGAAGGCCTTGTTGTTTGTGAAGAAAAGAGGGTAATATTCAAGGATGGTGATAGTCTGATGTGTTCAGTTAGATAAGTTCGCGAAAGAAAGCCCGTACTTTAGCACTTTCTGGGCTGTGGGCTCGGGAGAGGCCGACTGCGAAAGCCGAAACACGAACAAACAGATTTAAAGTATGAAGACTTTCCTTTTCACGTGTTTCTTGGCCTCTTGTCGAGTCCACGACCTCTAATCCATTTCATGTACAGGGTGGGACTAAATAAATATAGTTCTTAATATTATATCAACTAAGTTACTTCGGTTTTTGACCAAATAAAATCTAGACGAGTTGGCTCATATTACGTAAATGTGACAGTAAATAATTTAATAGAATTTACATCGGGGAATTGACATTTTGAATTTTAACTATTTATTTCTTCTATAATTTACTTTAGAATGTTACTATATGTGGTATTTCTAGATCGTTTGTTTGGTCAAAACTATTTATTATGCACATATAGAAATAATGATAGTATTACTTACGTCATACTGTCATAATAGTTTTTATTAATGTTACTTTACTTGTATGAAGCAGACTTCCATTCCAGCTTTTTTTTTATCGAATATTTGATTTTGTTTACAATAAAAAAATAGGTTTAATAACTAAAGGTTACTCGGATGAACTTCAAATATAATAGTATTGTACAGAATTTCACGTTTATGTCTCAAAGTAATATATTATTTGCTGTTAAGTAATGTTAAACTGGTAACTTTTTTGTTAATTGTAGTAAAAAGGTTAACAGTAAACATTACGTCACTTAAAAGTTAAAACGTGAGCGGAAGTGTAAAGATATTGCATTTATAATACCGCAATGTTGCAATTGTAATAAGTTATATAAAGTATGTTTTTTTAATAATTATTGTTTATAATAAAATGTTTTATGGAAACAACTCGTATTTTTTCAGATCTTCCTACAATATATAATTACGACTTGATTACGATAATTTAATTCTAATTCGCTTTTTTGACTTTTTCGGAAATATAAATGTATATATATAGGATAAAAAAAAAACGAATTCTAGATGTTCTAGTCCAAAACTAATAAAATTTTCGTCTACCCATTGTACAACACCTGCCTACAGATTCATGGATGATCTTTAATTGACCTTGACCGTGAACTTTTTCAAGTTTTTGGGTTTACTGTTCGCAGATATATCCTAACCGAAAAACATTTCTCGCGTATGCTCGCGATCGCTCGATTGTTCTCGCGTATCTTCGAGAAGTCGCACATAGCCTCGCGCATGCTCTAGCATCCGCTTGTGGTTTACCATCCAGAGATGCTCGAGCATTCTTGCGTATGTCTCATACTCATACTCAAAGATGTACGATGGATACGGATGCATAACGTGCGGTGCGAGTGGAGATGAAAAGACCATTATGTAGAAAAATAAAACAGTCATGTTTCGTCACTTCTTTGTGAAGTGTTTAATCTTTATTCATTTACATTAACATTAATTAATTGGTACTTATACAAGTTATGCATAGCACACGTCTCCGCATATAAAATTCACAACAATGTAATTTTATCTATTCTTCACATTTAAATATGGGGACCAGCCCCCGGTATCTTAATAGTTATAAATTTCTCAAACATGACCAACTTATATTAAACTCAATATAAATAGAAATCAGTTGGATTAGGTCTTGATCTTCTACAATAACACAAACATGTACAAACCACTGTAGGAGACGTAAGTTAAACCCTGGGAGAGGGCGAAATCATTTTCACCATAAAGCTGGGTAGGTACTGACCGGCATTACAGGGCGTAATGTAACATATGTTACAAAGCGAGCATTCGTTCAGTCAGTACGTGGAAACGAGCACGAACAAGCGAGCAATTATACGGATTTCAGGACACGACGTAACGTAAGAGGCTCGCTGCGAATGTTACATCACGCCCCGTAACGCCCCGGTCAGTACCCAGCTTTAGACAATCCCAAATCATGAATTTATAATCGTCAAAATCTAATTAAATTGAGCTAACTATAACAAAAATTTACTAATTTGATCATTAGAATTTGTTAGTAGGCGAAAAAAGTACGTTTTGTTAGGTTCATATTATTGATTAAATAATATAATATGAGATTGAACACTGCGACCTAATCAATACAGTACAATATTGGAGTAGCAAATTGAACTACGTAATATGTATAAAGTTGACGAATATTGAAGTAGGTATGTATGTATATAACATTAACATTAGACCGCTATGTATTGACATTGAGCACAAGGAAGCGTATTTTTTATTTTATGATCTCATTACAATTGTAGTATTAACTATAGTACAACTCTTAAATACCAGCGTCATATAGACGAATACATAATTCAATCATCGCTATTACATATAATATGTTAGACCTTATTCGAATACAATAAATTATTTTATTAAAGAAATATTCAAGTGTTCTAATATATCTATTAATAAATAACATTAACATTTATAATTGTTAAGTATAAAATGTTATAAAATATTCCTCAGGAATGAAACAAAAGTGTTTAGGTAGATTTATTGTTCAACAGTTTTTTATCAAAATCATTCGAAAAATTTGGAATTTTGATATGATTGAGGCCGAAAGTGTGCACTACAAAAAGTTTTTTTTATAAAAATAGGAATTCTTTGAAAGCTCAAGTGTATAAATGGACCAATTGTTCAATAGTATAACAATATAAGAAGTAGAGAAATACTTTTCAAGTTTTGTGCGATTCTAAAAGTAAGGGCGTTGAAGATGCAGGTTCCTGGCTGACGGGGAAATCTGGACTCCATGGATAAAATGTCAATTACAAGGAAGTTCTCCCACATCTGTTTTAGTTCGGTTTAAAAGTCAAGCGACTACACGCCCTCACTATACACGAATCATTTATTCTATCAGTAAATAAATGGTAAGGTGTGGTGATAAGGTACTGTCATGGGATGCAGTGAGACGTGATCGTAACACCGCTAAATGAATGAAACATGGCCAATCGTTATTATGGCACTTATATCACGGACATTGTAAAACATTATAACATTACATATTATGTAACTAAGATACCTACCCGTGTGTATGGCAACTTGAATACAACAATTAGTGGATTATGCCTATTGTCTATGATTCCACAGACGACACAACAATATAGACAATATTTGGATAAGCACAACGTAATAATGTTGTATGCCATAAATTTTATATCTTTGCTATTCATGTCATAAGTTGCTTTTATTAATAGGACAATATAAGCTTATATGAGGACTCCTGACTCGACATATTCAATACGATAAAGTTCAGGGATACAATAAGGCCAATATGTATAGTTCAGCACATCACTAGTAAACATATTCTATCACACAAGTTAAAACATTTAAGTACACACAAAGCCAGACAAAATCATGCCATCTGTGGACAGTTAATGAAAAATCCAATGATACATCGATGCAGTAATATTTTGCATTCAAATATTACCTAATATATACGACTACTTAAAAAAGTAGATATCAACAATTATAATTAGTGATATCCACACTAACACGGATATATAAGTATAAAATAAGCGTATTATCGGACACATCCGTCAGGCATCAGCCTATGATCCGTTTCAGACTTATAACGTTGACATCCGTAACTGTCCACCCGCGCGCACTCCGAACACTTCCGACTGCTTCTGAGCCTCCATCGGGTGACGTCGGCGGGTGGTCCTGCTCGATCCCTCCCCGCGAGCGGTGCCCGGCGGCTACTCCTCGGCGGTGGCGCGCGCGGCGTGTATGTTCTGCCTCCCCTGCGCGCGCCGCACGTCGGCCAGCGTCGTGACGCCCGCCTCGTCCAGCTCGCGCCAGCGCGCGTGGTTCATGCGCGCGTGGTTCACAAGCTCCGGCATGTCGATGAATGCTGGAAAACATCATTTTAGAGTTAGGTCGTTGTTGATTGAGGATGCTTGGCATAACACTGAGCAGACTCCTCGTTAGCATAATGATGAGTACTCTTCGATAAAAAATAGGTACCTACTTAATCTGTAGGACGTTTGGATCAATCGGTCTACCTAGTGGTCAGCGCCGGTTGGAAATCTGCAATGGCGTCTGCCATTGATTGAAGGCCTTCTCAGAGATAAAACTAATATCTCTAATGCCTGTGCCTGTATATGTACTAGGTATTAAACTAAAGTTCTCTGTGAAAGTGTTAGTACTCACCAGCCCAAGCCTCCATCATGTCGATGATGATATAATCAATGAAGCCGATCTGCGAGCGCGGTATGGAGCAGGTCGCGCGGTCGAACATGGGCATCACCACCGGCAACTCCTTAGCTTTCTCTTCATCCGTTTGCAGGAAGTATTCTTCTGCGATCCTGGAATATGTGAGAGTTTAGAATAATTTAATGATGATTTTGGTAGGCCTCCGGTGGTGGGTGATCCAAAGAAAAATATAAACAGGTGAAATAAGACAGGCTTAATAACGGCGGATGGGCTTTGCTTATTTTTACAAATTATTTAACAAATGCATTATGAGATGCTTCACATCGTGCGTTATTCACGGCAGATTTCGTTTTGTTGGTCTTATTACTGTAACAATTTTTTTTTGAGGGAATGTGGAATAAATGCCTACTTGTAGATGAATGTATTGAGTTATACTCAACTCTACGATGATAATTTATTATGACTAGAAGTAGGGATTGAGTTATGGATGAGATTTTGGCTGATAAATTGAGAATAAAAATAAAACTTGCCAAGTGCGAGTCGGATTCGCACAGGAAGGGTTCCGTACCGTATTAAGATCGAGCAAAAAATGCCGAAAACGCACGTTTCTTGTGTGAACTAATTTATTATTTGTTGTTAAGTAGGTATATTCACAAATTACACAATCTGTGAACATTTTTCAATTGACTACCTATTACAGTTTATGAGATATAGCCCGCTGACAGACAGTTGAACGGGCGGACAGCGGAGGCTTAGTAGCTTCGGGTACGGAACTCTAAACCTACTAACTTAATTCTGTGCTGACCTCGAAAATGATACTTTTGGTAAAAGAATATAATGGGCCTCACCTCCTGGCCCACTCGAAGGCAAACTTCTGCGGTCGCGACGCGTTGGACACGTCCGCGCACTTGATCATCATCCTCTTCACTAATACCACGTTGTCCGGCGACGACAACGCTGTCGTATCCAGTGCTAGTGGTTCTTGCTGGAAATTTTAGAAGGTAAACGTAAATAAAGTTTTTTTTATTCGTTTGTTCATTATTTAAATTTAATTAATCACAATTTTATTTTTGGATTTTTATCTGTTTAGAATTTGTATGTATAAGTGTTAAACTATGGACTACGATTATGGACTGAAATCAATAAATTAATAATAATAATATGATCCAAAGTAGCCACAGCCAGACTTATGGCTACGTCAATACATTTTTTTTAACTTATAATATTTTCACTATTTTCGTACTTTTGATTCTTTTAAGTTACTGTATAGGTACCTACTTTTTTTCCATACTCACATCAGTGTGCATATTATCCTCCTTGCTTCCATTGGACTTGGCGTAGAAGACATTGACGAACTTGGCGAGATGCTCGAAGTGCTTGGTCATCTCCGTGGCGAGGATCATGTCGATGACGTTGTGGCGCACCTGCTTGTACGTGTCGCGGTCCATGTTCTTGAATATGTTGACTCGGTCGTCGTCTGTGGAGGGTAGGATAAGTTGATTTAAAAAGGACAGAAATGATTCAGTAGGTGGTTAGGTACTAGAGATTCGAGTCATCTCGTAATGAATAAAAACAATGGCCATATTTCCTTTTGTCAGGGATGGGAGTGATCAATGGATAAGGTTATATTATTTAGTTTGGGGGGACAAACAGTAGGTTGACTATGCATATCAATAATTCCGGTGTAGATTATGATTATATGAATGTATTTGAACGACAATTTATATAGAGTTAAAATATACGCTTTTATAAACAAGAACGTACAAAACTATAGTAGAGCTGACAGCCCGCATCCTCCCTCAGCTAGACACAAGCCCACCAATACCCGGTTTTTGGGTCTACAGCAGGGACTACAGCAGAATATTTACCAACAAGACGTGTGCCAATGAGATATCCTATCGGCAAAAATGACGAACTTCCATACAAACTTTCACTTTAGGGGATGAATTTTCAAAAAAATCTTTCGTTATGGAGCTCTTGTGCAAAATTTATACTTTTCCACCCAACGGCTTACGCTGTTCGTTGTTGTCTATCAGTAAAGAAAATAATGAATTTAAGAATTTTATTCAGTGGATTAAAATACACTTACTAAGCGTCAGCTTGAAGGTCAAAGCAGCGTGATGCGACTCTAACACGCTGACGTCATTGTACAGCACAGCCAGTGGGTGTCGAGCATTGCACAGGAAAGCAGACGACGTGCCCGGGTGGTCCACGTCATGTGCCGCGGCCGCTATCAGAGCTGCGGCGGCTTCGAGAGGCTCTAGTACTGACTTGAGCCGGTCCTTCTCCAGGAAGAATGCTACGGCCTGGAAAGTAGGAATAAAAATAGTTTACTGCGGTGAAAATCACATGAATAATATGAGAAGAAAATGAATATTGAAAAACGTTGTAATCGAAAATGGGGCTGAGAATAGTCCCCTTAGGGACACCTTGTTAAAACCACCCCTTTAAAAGAATATCGTGTCTTATGGAATGAAAGGCTTTACTCAAGTCTCGAACTCATATGACGTATTATTTTGTAAATTGTTATAGCAACAATAACTGAATATTGAAAAAGAAATTGTTCAACTTTTTCATTAAGCTCATCGTGAAATATATTTTCTTTCATTAGTGCTTGCTGCTTGTACACCTTAATTGTGCACAAAAATTTAAAATGCAGTTATATATATTCTTATTATTTACACACTAATTTTTAAGGATTACCACACATACTTGGACAACAACTATACCTGAAGCACATCAGCAGCATGCGTCGAATTATGATACGTGTTGACGGCATGGTAGTTTGTTTCCACAATAGTCAGCCAGTGCAGTAGCGTCCTCTCATCGCATTCAAGCGCAGCGCACACATCAAATCGTCCCCCCATGAGAGCGAGACCTAAGTGTGCGAGCGGTCTTCCACGGGTCATGTCTTCTAGTTTGAAGATCTCGAAGTCCCAGCTTAAAGCTGTGTCTAGAAGCTCGCGGAGTTGGCCAGTGGTCTGAAATTTATGTATATTTGTTGTTACAGTGATTTGTGGGGCTGGGGTCTGGATGTTATTGGGTGGTATACAAGCAGGCGGGCTTGATGATAAATGGTCATTGCCATCCTGGAGTCAAAGCTGATCCTGCAGGAGGAACAGTGTGAACTTAAATTAGCTGGTAAAAATCACAGATGTGACGGGTATAGATATAAAATCATGGTAATAAGGACAATAATTAACACAAGGATACTAATTATAATAAAAGGGACAACAATAACAGGAACCCCTTTGATAAAAATGATCTAAATATAAGTTTTAGAACCCCTTTGTACCTTATTATAGAAAATCGAGAGATGCTAAAACCTACGCAAACTGTGTGGGTTGATAAACATGTTCCGTTAGAAGGCATTATAAATAAATAAGTTTCTAACGAGACTGTAAGAACACTTTCCTGTTTCCTAAATATAACATTCTGAAAGAGTAACAATATGAGATGAGGATGAGGTGTAACCTATAAGGTGTAAACTCCTTGTAATATTGAAATGTTGACTTTATAAAATACCAACACAGATAAATATTGTGATTTTATTTAATATTTATATTTGAATTAGAAAAATTAACCACCTTTAAAAGCGTTCTTTGAGTCAATTGAGGGTAAAGTTGATGGCAGTAAAAACGATTACCGCAATAATTCTAAAATAAGAATCTGAACTATGGGTTAGCATTCAAAAGACTTATGTAGCACGTCCATAATGAGTGTAATGATTCCTATTAACCTAATCATACAAATGCTAAAGACAGAATAGATAGATAAGATCAAAATAGTGAAGTAGCTACAAGGGCTACAACTCTATCAGGATATTTGTGTTTTGTTATAAAAATATGGTAACATCATGCTATAGGAGCCTTTTTGGCCTCTCACACGTCTTCTTTTTTCTCGTTTTTGTTTTCACTATTTTGTTAGTTATAATGTTCTGTTTTTATGGTTGTCAGCGAGTCCCAAAAAAAAAAACTATCTTTCTTTCTTTGCAAACATACTCGTTTTCAAACTGTCGAAAATTAAGTAATCTAATTTGATTAAAGTTGCCAATCCTAAAGTTAGAAATGAATGTTTTAATTTGAATAGTGAAAATAGAGGTTTGGAAGGAAATAGGGTAGGCTTTGGCCTGTGAAAAATACTGTGAAAATAGACGAAAATCTAATTAGTTGGGTTACCTTGTGCTTGATGTTGGTCCTGTTGGTCTGCGACCTGACGACGGTGGAATCGTTGCTGCTTCGTCGAGAGGACAACGTGTTGGTCGGCCCTTGCTGGAATAAACATTTTCTTAACTAATTGAACTACTTAATAACTAATTATGTACTTATTAAGTAGTTCAATTGATGTCTCTTTACAGTGGAAGGAATTCTACGAGATTCGCATGCTCTTAAATTATAGTTCTAAAGCTTTTGTACTTAGTTATATTTTTTTTTGAAAGCATGCCATGTTCTGTTTAGAAAATATGTTTGTATTTTTAGGGGCACATATTTAGACTGATTCAAAATTTACTTTTCTCTTGTTATTTTGTTGAAGTTACTTGCAATATGGTGTGACTGGTTCATGTTATTCACAAAATTAGTTAGAAAGTTATAAGTATCCATGTTAGTAAAAAATAAATAATGACTGGTTAAAGAAATAGTTATTAGGGTATATGTTTAAAAGATTAAATGAAATGCTGTTAGACAGATTGTTGAAAATTGTGCTAAACACCAAAATTTATAGTAAAACATTCCGAAAGGCTGGATAGGACGGAAATTATGTTACCCAGGGTTCATTTTATATTTTTTGTATACCTTTAAAAAATTAAAAAACATCCAATAATAAGTTAAAAACATACATTATACATTCAAATTTGTGTACTCAGGGTGTTAGATTGTGCAAATATTGTTACCGGCATTACGTGTTAGTTGCTATTCTAGAAAGCCAAACGCTTTAATAATTAATAATACATACAATACATAAACTATACAAAAATAATATTTCAAAGTACTTTAAAATGAGCCCTGTGTAAAAGAAACGAAAGCATGAATCACAAAGATCTATGTACTATCTAAATAGTCTATATGTTTGAAGGTATAGACATAGACAGACTTGTAATTCCAAACCTCCTACCATAAAGAATAGGCTAGTGTTCACTTGCTCCCTCTTGCCCACGCGAACAGGATCGTAAACAAATAAATACCACCGTTAGTACATACATAAACGTACATTACTTACATGCATACATTACTATATATAACCAATATCTACAATCAATATCACATGAAAATAATAAAAAACATCTTGTTTTTGTAAATCATAATATCATCTACATAGATTTAATATCATAATTTGTTATAATTATCGTTATGTGAACAGACAACATCAATTTGATTATTAATTTTGCAATAATTATACGGTGTGCGGGGTAGCATTACGTGTCTTGATAAGAAAGATTACACGCTGTGAATTATATACGAAATATGTAATTACAATTTGGTGGAAAGCTTATTCTGGGTCTTTTAAACGAGGATTTTGACTCACCGATAGTAAGGCTCCGATGAGGTCAGTGGCGATGGGGTCTTCAACACCACGCATTCTGGGATCATCGTTTCCCCTCATTTGAGGTAAGTACAGCTCGGAGGTCCTTAGCATGTCCACTGCCCTATCGATGCACGCCACTGTTGATGGAGGGGCTCCCTCCGTTGCCGCGGACAACAGAGATATCACCTAAGAACAGAAAATTTGTAGTTTTTATCCGACACTTTTTCACTTTTATATTTAATAAAATTAAAAATAACATCAAACGAAGCTTCAATGTATTGTTTTTCGTAATAACTGATGAACGTTACAAAGTGAAAGCAGTTGATTCACAGCTTTTTATCGGACGATGCTTCACTATTCATATTTCTATATCACATATAGGATGTATTAATATGAACTGAATCACTGTTTGCGAACAAAACGTGTTGCAAGTTTGTTTATTTAATGATATCATTCCACGAGTAACTTTATAGTGAAATTACAAAAGGATTGTGTGACTCAGAAAGGTGAGGTCCAGAAAATACATAATTATAAAAAGAGAGATAAGGAAAGCCAAAGAGAATTCCAGGTATTTTACGAAAGTAAGTTTATACGAGACCACTATATTTTCATTACGACTATCAGTGGATATGAAAATTTATTGCCCTCAAACTTTATCAAGGCAGCCGAAAGTTGGTAATAATGTAGATACCTGCAGCTAAACATATGAAACAAGGCTATAATATTAATACGTGAACATAAAGAGACTCATATATTGTATGAAATGTTCTTTGATGAAATATGTCATAAAATTTAGTGGCCCACGTGTGTCGTATAAAAATATATTTTCTTTTGTATAAAACGGCACATGCTATATCATTTTATCTTTCCTTAACTACCCAATAGCTGTAAATATTTTCATAACAATAGTGATTGGTAGGAGACTTCATGGATTATATTGCTTCACAAGTTCTGTGTGCTTAATATTAAGTGATGTTTTGATCTCGCTGTTAGAATAGGATTAATGTTATCAAATCACAAGGAGCTCATCTCAATGAATAGTAAACGTTGCGAACCGTTACTCGAGTGAGACTTTTCAATGGAAGTTCGTGCAATTTTGCAAGTCAGTTGCGCCACAAGATGTAAAACGAGATAGAACTAGTGTCTATCGTTAGTTATCAGCTGAAATGTTTTAAGACAAAGGCCCTTAAGAGTGTTTAAGGACCTTTAAAGAAAGTGTTCTCCTATAACTTTGAAATGTGCATACCTTAGTAATGGGAGCTTCAAGCGGCAAACCTTGCAGCTTCGCAAGAGAAGTTCGTCGCAAGCCATCGGATGCGACTGAGCGCACATCCAGAGACCCTCGCCGGATTGAGTGCAGGGATCCTCGACCACGCTCGTTTTCTATCGCGTGGGTTGGCTCACACACGAAAACTATGTGCGAAGTGTTCCTGGGGGGCAAGAGAGAAGAGTTAAAGAGAGAAAAGAGATAGCTTAGAAAACTATGTAAAGGGAAAACTCTGCACCAAGGTCAGCTCCAAAATTCCATATAAATTCTTAGTAGTGATCCGTAATTTGGAAATTTTGGTCGGTAAAAAAGAATATCGGTATACATTTAAAGATCGGTAAAGGTACTAACGCCTGTATGTTCTAATATATTTACCGGCCAAGCGTGACTCATCAAGCATCTTTTTAATTCAACTCAATTCAATTAATGACGCTGGTACAAATGTATTGGGTCCTTTAGCAAGGAAACTGGATTACAAAAGGAACATTATCGTTATCTTAAAATAAATTATATATCCGGAAGATCATACTGCAATAACTCGTCGAGTATCTCTTGATCTCGGGCTATGATCATGACAGTTGTGGTCAGCACCAAACCACAGGAATGTGAACTGAGCATGTAGGTACTGCTACTGCATATTAATATGGTTATTTTTACGTTTGTGTTTGGTTTACGTAGGTTATGTAACTGTGTTATTGACGGTCGAAATGTTGATTACGCATCAACATATCGACCGTTAATTCAACCTACGTCACAATGAGGATATATTTTTGGCAATATTCTACATTGTTTTGTTATTGTTATGTATTTTTCCACTGAACAGAACAAGGAAATTAGATAATTTGATCCATAATTTAGACCTAATTTTAGTAATGGAGTCATAGATGGTAGCTAGAAACTAGTGTATTTTTTTAATTTAAAATCGTCCGGATTGACGTTGCGTTTATTGCGCACGTTCGTGCTAAGCTCACAGATTGTAAAAAATGAGATGAGAAACTTACTTGGTGAGTCCAATAGCAGCTCCTCGGCAAGGCAGCAGGATGGGATCGGGAGCTGCGCGGCGACGCAGCGTAATAGGAGCCTCCCAGTCGCGTGCGCCGGTGGTGGCCAAACGCAAGGCTTCGCCCCCCGCGGTCTCAGACAGCAACTTTGGACCCTCATCAACGCGCCAGCCCAGTACCTTGCACCAGGATTTGTTGGCCAGCTGTTGAACAAGATATTGTTCAATTTCACCACATCTTTATTTTAATTTATTAGCATAAGTTTCGTACTATAAATCAAAACAAAAGCGCGCGTGCACTGATGCGCGTGCACCGCGATACTGCACTACGTGCCGCACTTATAACCATATCCTGCTGATTGTAATGGACACATTGGACTCTATGAACTTGAACTGAGGACGTATGTTCGGTAAAAAAAACATAGCTCCACACAAAGTTAGCTACATACTCGAGTATCATGAACGCTTATACAAACACAACTTTCATACTAATAATCACTCAAACCAGGAAACAAACAAACACGTATTCGCTCCAAGCAAAATCTTTGCCGTTCGTTTATGAAAATGCTCAACTATGCTCCAATCGACATCTGAGGAGCAGTTCCCATATTTTTAAGAACGCTCGCATTCTGGTCGCAGCCTCAATCTGTAAAAAAATACTTTTAACTTCCCTAAAATATTGACAAGTGTTTGACATTGATTGTCGCTAAGATGACCTGTGACTAACGTTTTAATTCGCCTTCAGTGTACTCACAAGTATCCTCTGCTGGTCGTCAGTGACGGCGACCAGATCGCGGCAGCGGTCGACGACAGCGGCGAGCGCAGCCACGGCAGCGACGTGCGCGCGCACCGATGCGCTTACGGCGCGCGACTGTAGCACTTCAGCGCACCACGCTGTGGCGCTTAATGTTTCCACCATCACCTGTTAAGGTTATAAGATATCAGTTAATTGGTGTTTTGGAAGAGTACATATGTATAAGAACAATCTCACACCAATTTGGAATGAATGCACCATTATCTTGGTTCAAGATAATTAGACTTAGCTGTGTTCATGAATTGTGGGTAGTGAAGTCCCTAATAATGTCTCTTTCTTTGTTTTTTTTTTAACCACAACTGGGAAGCTCTTGGTCTGAATCTCACCTGATGGTAAGTGATGATCAGGCCGAAGGTGGAAGCGAGCTTCACCCGGAATTCTCAACCACAGAGAACCTTAAAGGAAACCTATCCTATCCACATGATAGGGTGTACACTATGTACAGAAACATAACATTTATTATTCTATTTTATTTCTAAATGATAACGTAATTATAGACACCCGCACGAACTACAAAGAGCTCTTATAATATTTTTTCTGCACTGAAAATATCTTTGCAATTTTATTTCAGAGCTTGAATTACATATTGAACGAACAACATTTTGAAGCATTTTTTTCTGTAAAATCTATAAAATATATTTTCTAATTAAAGATTTGGCGTATTTTTTTTTTTTAATTGAGATCTTTGCTTCTGATCTTCGCTAGCATTTTGTAACTAATATTTGAAAATGGAACGTCTTCTTTTTAAATCACAGCATCCACATATTTCTTTTTTATTATGACAAATAACTCGATTCTCACTATTCTCGACTTGAGTCTAAAACAAATGCGACTTGTTGACGCCGTTCTTTTGAAAATGCGTCGAACTAGTTTTGGCATTTAGCTGTGAACACAGAAAGTTGAATGAAACATTCGTTTTATTTGAAAAGTTATGTTTTTCTGGAATGTTTCATCAAACGTTAGTTACTTTTATGATTTGGTCAACTTTGTCCGTCTGCACGCGTAGCATGACTACCGTAGAAATGGGTTTTGTCGTTGTCGATGGGAGAACAGACAAAGTAACAGATTGTGATTGTTTATCTGTCAAATTATCTATTCTTCGGTCGACAAAAACCCGTTTCTACGGTGGTCATGCTAGGCGTGCTTAGGGGTGTCCGTAATTTTCTAAAACACATATAATCATTCTAAATTCTAGGAAAAAATGGCAACTATTTGACATAGTAGTTGGGGTCTGCTAGATAAAAGTACCTACCTGTTTATGAAGTATAATATATTATGACAACGCTTTTGTCCTAAAAACATTAAATTATAACTGGAGGGTGAACTTGCTCAAATTTTTAATGAAGGCTATCCAAAACTTGTATCCCAAGCTTGTGTTACTTGCAATCGTGCTTGGCTTACTCGAATTTAATGACGATATGTCATATGATACGTGTGTTTCGATAGGGGTGGCTCAAAGTTGTTCGTTCAGAGCTCATTACTTGAATAGGGATGAAGAAGCAAACTTCAGACGAAGCTATTGTTCCACCGTATTGTTGAGACAACCATCTTTTGTCTATCTAGGTAGATTTGTGGGTATATGTCTAGACATTTTGGTAAGTTGGTTGGTAGAGTTGACTTGAAGAATGTCTCGTATGTTTTTAATTAAGTTTTAAACTTTGTGAACGAATAGTTTTAATTAATCTATTTTACTTTTGTATTGAAGAATGTATGCTAGGTGCATACAAAGGGCTCAATTTTTTTTTTGCACATCTTTCTACATTGTTCTCACATGTATAATTTCAACATGAATGATGTAACCAATTTTTCGTGTGTGTGTGCCCGTGGAGGATTTCTTGCCCGTTCTTCTCCATAGGTAGGTACCTACTACGCTTCAAAAGTGCCTGTAAATGGTTTAATTGAAATAAATGTTTTGAGTTTGAGTTTTAAGTCGTTATTAATTTTTTTGGATATTATTAACAACGAGACACAAATAACAGGCTTGTGAAGTTTATTTAAATTGCATTGCATAGACTGGTCGCGTAAACAAAGAGCTAAAATGTCCCCCAAGTCCCACTTAAACTCACTATGGGGAAATTAAAGGCGACAACTGGCTAGTACTGGCAGCCCACTCTGTACACAATGGCTTCTTATTACATGTATTACTAGGTCGGTTTAAAGCCAGCGCTCGAGCTAAGTGGCTCACATTTACATGAACTCATTGCTATTCACTGAAGTCATTGTAAGCCGCGTTAGTTCAGCTCGTCTTGTCTCTTCTCATTGACTGGAAACTAAACTAAAATATGGATCAAGGGTATGTTAAACACCACTGTTATGATAATAATACTGTTGTGTTTACAAGGGTAAACACAGGCATTTTATGTTGAGTGTTATTCATAATTCGCTGTGTTTATTGTCTCCATTTAGTGAAGGTTTTAATATAAATACGTAGTTATTTTTGCTTGAGTTACAATGGCTAAGGTGTCAACAGATGCGAGGCCAGGCTTAGGAATATTTGAACAGGACATTGCTCATTAAAATAACCGTTAAATTACAGAATTAAACTATTTGCATATGAATTTAACTTTACAGAATAACCAGCCAAGTAAAAACTTATGCGGAAAATAGAAATTCGTTGAATTTTGATAAACGGAACCAATTAAAAATATTTTTGCGGATAATGTGAATTTCATAATACCGAAGAACATTTTTAAATCAGGCTCAATTACGTTATCAATGAAAAATTAAAACGATTCAGCCAAAGTTTCCTTTACAGTTTTACAGATTCGTTTTCAGAAAATTATAAAAATATCTTGTAATTTATGCTGCCAATAGTTTTTCAGAATTGAAAATTAACGACATTAATACAAGGCTTCGTTATTATTCTCTGCGAAAGTTTTTCTTGCATCAACGTTCAGTTCCACGGATTCCTATAAAATATAATAGAAAATGAAAAGACATCGCCTGGCTTTTTTAGACAGCAGACGTCGCGTTTTGTGTTGTCATTTTATACTGAGGCTTCAACGTTCCTGAACTAATTGTAAACAATATGGATGACATCGAAATATACCTCATTTTTGAATTAATGTTACTTTCCTATCTACTCGGTATAATTTAATTACTTTTGTTGTAAGGTTCTAGCGGAACTTTAAGCATTGCGATTATTATTAAGGTATTATAAAATTGATGAATGAAATAAATGTTTTAGAATATTTTTTACAGTTATAGCTTAAAACTTGGCCTATTTTTAATATTTCTTCACTTGTTCCTTCGATAAAATAAAGGTGGATATTTTATTGTCTGTTATAATAACGTTATTAGAACGATATTAAAGTGTAAAAACATCCAATATCTAGGAACGATTCATCACTACTACAAAGTGGCGTACCTATAGCTTTATTATTTTATTTTATTTTATATCAGATTGATGCTGAAGCTGATTTTCAGAGGAATTTTATGCTTCGTAGACTTAAAGAATGCCTATACTCTATTTATTATAACATTAGAGAAATAACGATTAACATCCTTTCGTTATTTCTATATAAACGTATTATAAACTCCGTTATTTCACGATAATTACAAAGCAATGTAATCTATTTACCATTTACATTAAAAATATCATTCTAAAGTGCAATCATTTTAATAATATTGCACAATAACTGTCGTTATTTAGCCGTTACTTGTCTAATGCTAATATAAATGGTGTATAGATGGTTATTAAACGGATCGCATACAAGACCCAGCCTATCCAGTATCCACCCGAGTTGTTAGCCGTAACGTAAAACCGACTCTGCTGATACAAAATTGCTTTCAATATTACGTACGTCTGCAGTAGTAAAACCAAAGACGCAAGATTGTAAACATATTGCGTTTTTTTACTGCTTTTTACTTGCAGTGTAACAGACGTATGTCCTCTATATTATTGCACTGTTGGATTTTCATCTTTCGGTACTTAGCCGAACGTTGAAAATTTAACAGTGCGATTTTGTTAAGTACCTGTTTTAGTTTGGTAGGTGCAAACCCTTCGCTAACGACGCTAGTCAGTTCATTTTCACGTGTACAGCAGTCTGAACATGTGAAAATGGGTTAAATTCAAAGATGTCATCGCATATAGGATGATTTCCGCCAAAAGGTCGCATCGCATGGGATCGCTGACGCTGCCATTAACGTGGCCACTTACTAGGCCCCACTACTTCAAAACGTACGAATCAATAAGCCTAGCCTTTTCCCAATTATGTTGGGGTCGGATTCCAGTCTATCCGGATCCAGCTGAATACCAGTATTTTACATGGAGCGACTGCCTATCTAACTTCCACAACCCAGTAACTGGGTATCACGATACCCATTGGTAAGACTGATTGCCAGAATTTCAGGCTTCTGACGACCCGTAACGACTGACAAAGATCCTCGAATGACAGCCGGGACCAACGGCTTAACGTGCTTTCCGAGGCACGGAGGAGTCTCTCTATGTAAAGAGAGATTCATGGACCAACCCCGGCAAGCGTAGCTTAACCTGAAGGATTGACCCGTGCAGCTCTTATTACTTAGCCACGAGCTCCTCCAAAACGACTACTTCAAAACGTACCATAGACTCAAAAAGATGAAAAGAAGTATCCTATCTTGCAGTTTTCTACTTTCGGATTTGAAAAAGTCTATTTTTATTTGCATTATTGATAGTCCAATTCTTGAGGAAGGTTTTAAGCTATTTAACATCACGCTAGGATCCGTAGGAGCCGCCGAGCAAAACGAAAAGTCAGAAAGAACGCTAAGCGAAGTAATAAAAGGGCGTGCAATGCGATGCGGAGTTTTATAAAAATGTGCTTGTTATTTTAGTATATTGCGGTGGCTTAAGACTTCCGCGCGTGCAAAGTCGCAGGCTGACTCTAGTAGTTAATATGGATTAAGCAGCTATTAAATCTGAAATGAAATTGTTTGTTCTGTAAACAGGAAAAAAACGAAGTAGTAGCGCGGGAGGGCGATGCGATGTGACGCGGTGGATCGGGGACCAAAATATCACGCGAAGTAGCGGGCAGAAGCTAGTGTAAATATAAAGTTCCCCTTATATTGAGAGCTTTCTAGTTTCAATACACAAGTCAGACTTATCTACAGTCAAAGTAAAGCAATCAATGAGTAAACTCACCCGGTTGAAGCCAGCATCCAGGTACGGAAGCACCGCAAAGTCATCTTTCAGGTAAGCGCTGTAACAAAAAAGATAATAAATTAGGAATTGTTGAACTTCTTTCATTTCGTAGAAATTATTCTTTACTCATTTATTCATATTCAGATTCAATCGAAGTCTTAATTAAGTACATTTAAGTCTACCTGAGTGATTCTTTGGTAGGTACTCTAAAAGAAAAGTGACTATCCGTCTACCAAGCATAATGTGTAGTTATAGTTATACTAATTAGGTACTTCAAAAAAGGAGGAGGTTCTATGTTGGTCTGCACTTTTTATAAATTTGTTATTTATGTTCATCGATGTTTTCGTCAATTATGGAAAGATTTTGAAAATTATTTTTCTGTTGGTAGAAGAAGCTTGCGCAATTAATCCTTTTTTTTAGTCTATAATAGTACATTTCTATCGTGGCCCGCAACTCGGACATTGATGGACGATCGTGAGGCCATCACATACGTGAGGCCATCAATGCCTGGTTGCGGCCAAGGCCTGAATAGTGCTTTTCTCAAATAATGCGCGGAAATTCAAACAAAGTAAATTAATTATAAATTCCAGAATCAATGACGGACAACGATAATTTTTCACGCGCCAATGTGTTCATTTGTTTCTTCTTTACTTTAAATCGCAAATAAAATCTTTGATAAGTTACCTCCTTGGTTGTCATGTGTTGAAGTAAAAAGTTCGTTCCATTTTTAAATAACACGACAGATATGAGTTTTCATAATAATTTATTTGGCCGCTACACGGGACACATATGGATTTTCATAGTAACATTGCTGGCCGCATCGTCACTTGTTTTTGACCAGTACAGAAATTTCGATTTATCTCGAAGAAGGTTGTCAAAATAATGCTCGAATTTCCAAGCATGTTTGAGAAAAATAAATTCCTGTCACTGTAGTTTAGGTACTACTAACATCTAAAGGCGTTCCTAGAAATATCATACTTTAATTTGTCCTGCATCGAAACGGAAATACGTTTCCAGTCATTAAAATATTAAGTAACATTGGAGTATTCCGCTGTAGCTCGCTGTAAAGTAGCTTTCAGTGCGCCGGTACTGTATTTAGCTGATTTTCACTGAATGCTTTCGACAGTTGGTCGGTAGTCGGTAGTTTCATGAAACTCAAGTTGTTTTCCGATTCGTAATGAATAACTTCCGCTCGCAACTGAGCTCTTTATACGTAGGTACTCTATTTAGACACGTAGGTAAGCATTGCTTTTGACATGAATAACTAATTATTTTTTAAAAGCTTGAGGAAGTTCTGATTATTTTACAGTATTTATTAATGGGTACTAAAGTAGTTGTAGTCTTAGATTTGTTACTTATTTTGCAAAAAGTCTGGTACGTGTTTAAGTCTTTTAAACGTGTGGGTTTCAAACCTTTTAAGTAAAAATCAAAATCAAAATATTTTATTTCACATAAACCTACATGGGCACTTATATAACGTCAGAAGCTAGGTAGACGGTTCCAATTGGTCGTTTCCTATGGAGAACAGCCGGCAAGAAACTCCACGGTTACTCTTCGAAAAATAATTCGGTTAAAGTACAAGCAAAATGATTTTCTTTTATGTACAAATACGTCTCAGATTTTTAAATCTCCAGAACCAATTTCCGCGGATAAGTTATTCACATTCAAGGAAAAATTCCCTCCCTTTTGGATCGTGACAGTTTCGTCGCAAATCAAGTGGGTAGGTTCGTTATTTTATATTGTTTTCACACATGAAACGTTACTGGATGCCATGTTTATATAATGAAGTAACACGCTTAGCTTTTAGCAGTTCATGTGAAAATAATATCGCTTTAGAAACGAAGAGTTTTACGAACACAGTGAGATCCGAGGAACCTAATGTAAGCTA
The DNA here is from genome assembly GCA_914767815.1 of Eupsilia transversa. Classification (NCBI taxonomy): domain Eukaryota; kingdom Metazoa; phylum Arthropoda; class Insecta; order Lepidoptera; family Noctuidae; genus Eupsilia; species Eupsilia transversa. The sequence continues at coordinate 4,938,272 of OU611889.1, forward strand.
CGGAAAGTTTTTGTATTTAGGAAAATGTTTACTGAATAAAACGTCTTGAAGCTCGGTTTCATTGTTTGTTGTTACGATGTGTTGCTTCAAACATCTTTTTATTTGAATCATTTTGAAATATTTATTTGTAACGGTGAGATAATAAATAAAATACCTATTACTGCCATTTCCAATCGCGGAATCGTAGAATCGACTCATTTAGATAACAGATTCGTAAAGGTCAAAATCCGTATTACAACAAAATATAAAATAATTACAAAAAACAACACAAAAGATCTATCACTGGCAAACTGTGTCAAGGCTACACAGGTAGCCATAAATTAATATGCATTAATCCTTCGCAGCGTATAAACGTCCATTCGAGGCCTGGAGTCCATTCTTCAATCCTTCAGACAGACGAACCATCCTCAACGGTCGAGCGGCAAGTTCTCAACAATATTATCTGAGAACATTGTCTCTCTCTATACAATTCCGTCCGAAATCGGACCTGGGACAGCCGACTGACAATGAGACCCGTAGGCTAGATTGGAAACGGCCTTGAATGAGTCTGAAAGCTGTCCAGTCTAGGACATAGGTCTAAATAGAATTGTAGGAAGCAGAACAACAGGTATTGTGGAAAAAAAAAGAAGTAAAGTTGAATACAAAAAAAAAATCTTCACTTCAGGGGAATAATGCGACTTTAAAGTAATTTCGACGGAACAGTAATTCCATGAACCTATATATTAAATTGGTTTTTCGTTTTCCTGTGCAGTGCTTAGTAAAAATGAGTCGGTAAAAATATTAGATAGCCCGTCAGCAAAATTTTTATAGGATGCTGCCTAAAGACGGACAAATTATATCACAATTCGCGAAGGTTATGTTAATTTATCACAAACTAAATATAAGCTGAACTACTGCTGTATCTTCAGGAAGACATCTTAGGACTTAACAGAAACGTTTCACAATAAACAGATAGACGTCATTCCAGCGGTAAGTGCGAAACACACTCAGACAGTTCAACAACATTCATTACGTTATTTACGTTGTTTAGCAGACCAACAAATTTTTCGAGAATATGAAGCAATGGGTGAGCAATATCCTTCAAAATCAGATTGTGATTGAAAGTTTGTTTCGCAATAAGGGCCAAGAAAATTAATTGTTTATCAAATTGACTACCAACTAAAATTGTCCGTATATTCAAATCGCTACTGTCATTCTTGAATGAAATGGTTTTAACACTGCAAGTTGACGTAGCGTGTCAATTTGATAAACTCCCTGATTGCACAATCGTCCGTGTCATCCCGCCCACCATAATGGCCGCAAACGTCCCAGTTTTCGTCACTGTCATTTTACTTTATCAAAACAAATTGCTAGGATTTGTAATCACGGCTTAACGTACGTCGTTTGTCCTTCGTGAATAATAAATTAAACTGTGTTGGCGTAATTATTAACATACAACAATTAATCTTGATAAGAGACAAAGCTGTGTTTTATAGTTGGTAGTATAGACGGCTCTGGTTATGTAGTGTTGGATTTGGTTTCGTTAAATGCTTTTGTTTTGAAGTTTTAACTTTACGTAGAACTTTGTCTCTCCGTGGAAAGCTGGTGGTTTTTAATTGGTTGCCATGGTAACTAGGATTGTTTTAAATTCTAAAGCTGTGTTCTAAGATTTTATACTATTCGTTTATGAGTGTTTATTAACTTTATTTAATTTTTATTATTTGTTGTTATAGAGGCAATAGAAATATACAATCTGTGAAAATGTCAACTATCTACCTGTTACGGTTTATGAGATACAGCCGTTGACAGACGGACGGATGCACGGACAGCGGAGGCTTAGTAATAGGGTTCCGTTTGGCACCCTTCGGGTACGGAACTATAAAAAGAAAGATGAATCATCCTCTTGCATGCCCTTATTCTAATTTAATTTATAAAAACGAGACATCTCGTATAATTGTATGACCAAATAGTGCTCAGCGTTGTTTCGAAGGCGCTGGAAGCTATTATTAGTATCTATAAGAATTATAATTCTAACTGAAAATGTTTTTAGAAATATTCGGGAATTTCGTCGCTTATCCTTAACTAGGGAAAGCGCCCCGTGGGAGCTTCGTTACGTTGTCATGGCAACGGAAATATAGCTCTTTGTGCATGGTTTGTTAGAGCAATCGAGCAATCATTTGATGAAGCAATTCTGTGTAACTAATACCTACTTAAAACGCTGTGGGTGGCACTTTGATCGACAGCTGAATATATCAGTCCATTGTTAAATAGTTACTGTCTCGTTTTATCTTGGGATGACACACAGCTACGAGTTTCTTAACCATTTTAAGTCTCCAGTTCGATTCAGCCTTAATGGCGGCTCGGAACATGAAGCGAGTCGCTGCGCAGTAACAATTTCATGTGTCAGAGGGGGTGAGGGGTGGGGTACTAGGCAGCGAGTAGCTAACTTCCGTGCCGTCATTAAGTTTGAATCGAACTAATAATAATGTAACTGACAATGCGACATAATTACATAATTGTTGCATTTTCACGGCAAGTACCCTTTTTAAAAAAATAAGTAAAGCAGAAAACTACGTAATATTATCAGATTGTAGGATTGTCGGTTTTATTTAATGGGCCCCTGGTGCCGAAAGTTACTTTATTTTTTTTATTTATCTTGTACATAAAACGTAAAGAAAATTTCGCAATTTTCCTTGATGTTTTGAAAGGCGGAGTTGTTATCTTAAATCGGGAAACTCAGAAAGAAAGAAGGCCTTGAATTAAGGTGAAAGCATCTAATAAAATATTAAAGATGTTTCTTATTTTTTGCTTTGCAGTATAACATTTCAAGTGATTTGTCATGTCATAGGTAGGCTAAGTACATCAGAGGGGAAATTCCCGCATTTATAAGCACGTTCAAATTGTCAGTCTCAATCTGCCAAAAATGCCTCTAATTATCATAAATTCACAAGTTTTTGACATTGATCGCCGCTGAGATGAGATTTCGACTAGCTTTGAACATTTTTAATTGCGAGAATTAGCTTTCGGACATCGAATAAACATAAAAAGGCTTTTATTATAGTGTGGCATTTTCTGGATCCAGACCAGACTAGCAACCGTTAGAGAGTTCCCTAATATGGAGAAGATCCTCGCTGCAGTATTAGGTCTTTTCTACTAAACGAATGTATGATCATCGTAACAGAACGAGTACATTATTCAAAGTTCCTAACTGTCCCCAATAATATTACAAATAATCATCCTAACAAATTAAATAAAAGCTTGTAAAAGAGCCAGATTATATTCGATAAACAATATAAGAGCCTTCTTACACGATACAGAGGGTGTACAGAACAAAAGCTATTTTGGTTGTCTGGAGTACACATCTGAAGGGTACGAAGCATCCATTGATTACCCATTTGGGGCACAGGGTAAAGAGGGCACAATACAAAGGGTATCGAATATACTCCGCAATTTCGTAATAACTTTTTGTTTGGGAAAAACACGAAATACATCATGCCTTGTTGCCCCGAAGGGTTGGGAAGAGGTGCACCCACATTTTGGCAGTTATATTAAGTCCCATGTAATAGGGGGCGAGCCTATTGTCAACAACCGGGCACTAATCCAGACTCCGGGCTGCTACTGAGAAATTCCAGATGGAAAAACCCAATATCGCTTCGCCCAATCTGGGAATTGAACCCTAGACCTAATGCTCAGCAGTAGCGCTTGCGACCACTTGACCAACGAGACAGTTTAAAACACGAAATGTTGAGCGAAAGGAATTTTGATACGTTCGGCTGATTACGACGAGGTTTTTGTTCAATACGATAGTGTCTGGATTGGTTTATGAAGTGAACTGAATTCAATTTCTATCGATTGAAGAACATTTTGAAGAATGATTATGCAGAGTATATTATTTTGTGACGTGATTATAGTTAAAGTTTTTGTGTCTGTTACAGACGATTAAATAAAAAAATAGAATATAAATGTGTTTATTCACAATCATTAGTTGCCGCCATGTTCATAAAATAAGTAGATTCGTTTTTCAAGTTCATTGGGTTTCTTTTTCATATCTATCGATTAAAAGACCATTCATTTCTTGTATTTTAAAACAGAAGGAAACATTCATATTTCTGACCGACCGACTCCTTGACAATTTATTCAAAAGTGCTCTAATTGGTTTGATTAAAATAAATGCTTTGAATTTGAGTTTGAAACAAAAGGCAGAACTTTAAAACAAGCACTTCAAAGACTCATCTCTTCATAACTGTAGAATCAATTTCAGGATAGTTAACCTATAACTTGTTTATAGAAAAAAAGTGTATCGTAATGTACAAAGTGAACGTGGGAGTCTTTTCCAGCCCAGTGGGTCGAAACTGGTGGGGCTCAGCAAAAATCCAGTCAAAGATTTTTCACAGTGGTTGACCACTTCGATAAAAGTTGACCCTACAGTTTGTTATGTGATAGCTTTTGTTGTGTATTCTGATAATCTTTGATGGAAGATAAGTATGTTGTTTGAGGTAGTGTGCGCGGGCGAGAGTTTATCTTAGTTATCGTAACTGTTTCTGCTATCTTATGTCTTATCTGTTATGTCTTCATTGTTCAAATATTTTCCGATTTTTAGGACCTTCGATTTTTTTTTAAACCACAACGGGGAAGCACTTGGCCTGAATCTCACCTGATGGTAAGTGATGATCAGGCCGAAGGTGGAAGCGAGCTTCACCCGGAATCCTCAACCACACAGGAACTGGCTATCTTATCTCTAACTGCCGAAACACAACAATGCTGTTAAATTCTTGTCATGGCGACAGGCTTAGATAAGATGGTGGTAGCTAGCCGAGCGGACTTAGAACAAGCCCTACCACCAACCAACCGAGCAGAAAATTTTGCCCCCACAGGGAATCGAACCCGGGACCTCTGGGTCTGAGACAGGTGGTCTAACCACTAGACCAAAGAGGCGGTTAAAAGAGAGAAATTGTTTAGGAATCTTTTTTTGATTCCTAATTTCTAAAATGGATAAACAAAGTATTCAGTCTGTAATTCTGTACCTATTCTTTTAAACGAAATGAAGATTGAATACGTTTCAATCTACCTACCTTTGCCCAACTATGTTGGGGTCGGCTTCCAGTCTAACCGGATGCGGCTGAATACTAGTAGTTTACATAGAGCGACTGCCTATCTGACCCACGACCCAGTAACTGGGTAATACGATACCCCTTGGGACTGTCAAGCTGGAAGCTTGAAAACGTGTAATGAACATAGATAATTAGCGACGGTTAGGTTACAAAAAGTAATTACACCGGTTTTAATATTTCATTAAAAAAAATACTAGTTTGAAACATGGCAGAGTAAAAGAAATATGAGCGAAATATCTATTTTGAAAACAGGTGCTTCCCACGGTCGAATGATATTTTTTACAAAGAGTTTCTGTTTCTACTTTCATTTTAATTTCAGCTTATATTTTAGACTTTTTTGTTTTACAAATTGTAATCAATGTAAAATAAGTAAGCTACCTACATAATTGTTCGTTTCCCAGAAAGTGAGCAGCAGTATGTAATAAAATTAAAAGTCATAAGGGCATCAGTAAATAACTATTTATAAGTATAAGATTGACGTCATATACTGTTATAGGTATTCAATGAAACGAAACGAAATTGCTGAAGTAATTTCCTCTCCACGAAATATTTCCCCGGGATTATGTGATTGGAATACGTGGAATTCCTCATATTTAGGAAGCTTGAGGATTAATGTATGTGATACAATACTGTTTGTTATGTGAACTTAAGAGGAGACTCATATTATAATGATAGTTTCATAAGTCATATTATAACAATAAGGAAAATGAAACATATCCGAGGGGGATGCATTTAAAAAAAAAAAAACTGTTATTGTTGTTAAATAAACATTTAGAAGACAATTTTTATAATAATGTTGTAAAAAAATATATCTGCTAAACAAAATGCTGTGGCACAAGATTCATAAAACTTTTATAAGCTTTTCTAAATGAACTCTTTGTTAAACCTTCATAAGAGAACAGTGTTCAGTCATAAGTTAGTCAAAACAGAACTTTGGCTCATGAAAAAGTATTCAGTAGTTCGAATTTCTATATGATTTTTTGTCTCTTCAATGACAATAATCAAACGTCTTACCAAAATACAGACAGACTTCACAGTTCTCTTTCATAACATCAAACTGAACGCTAGCACAGAGTAGCAGAATTTTAAACAAAACAAAACACAGTAAAAGCACCTTCACACGCATGGCCGCGTGTCGCAGCCCTTTAAAGTTTCGTCAAAACCGCACACTTTAATTATAAATAACACGTTCCACAAAAGGAAACTACGTTTAGGTTTGGTTTGATCATTCTTTTGATCCCTGTACGCTGCCAAAAGCCGCTATCTGGGCTGTCACGGCACACGGTAGACGTTGACGTCCCGTTGACGCCACGTAAACGCCATAGTTCGTGTTTGTGGAAAGCCTTGAGGGTGATTGTCAAAATCGGTAACTTTAAAGGGTGGTTCTGAAGTTTTGATATGTGAGCAGCAATTTTATTGGCTTATGTGGTATTGGGAAAGAGGTTTTGGTGTTTTTCGTTTATGTGTAACATTTTTCGAGTTATGTCTGCCCTTTGAAGGGACTAACCAAGTTTCTGATCTGTACATTTGCTATCAAAAATCATTTCACAGTTGTCTGGTTACTTGGATGACAGTAGTATCAACTACAACTAGTAGTAGTAATAACTTCGTCTTTCTATCACAAAAAAAAATACAATAGACGTAGATATATTTAGTAACATATTCCGCTTAACTGTTCTTAAAGAGTCTTAAAAAAACCCTGTAGAAGATATAAAAGTATAGATATAGAAGTATTTAGGAACTATCAAATAAATCTTAACATTGAAATTAAAAAGTGATTTTTTCTAACAAACTAAATAGTAGTGATGAGCCGATTATGGGTTTTGCAAATTTTTGACTAGCTATAGTGACTAAACTATTGGTGATCGTTGATTGAATTTTCGTATGGAGACTGAGAACATGATTATAAGCGTCGATGCGACCGCGTTTTTCTTACAAAATACGCAACGGATTTTGATGCGGTTTACAGCATCATTTAGACAATTTATGTCTGAAGGTTTATTTATGTTTTACATTAATATTAAATTTACAAATAAAAAAGAAATCGATGTTTTGTCAAACCGTGCAAAGCAGGGGCGGGTAGCTAGTTTTAAAATATTTAAAAAATTAGATACATTGACAGGGGTGTACAACATTTAAGGTCGCTCGGACGGGTCGACGCGCTCTTTATAGCCAGTAAAAGGGATTGCTTCATTAAAGGGATGGATCGGTACAGAATATTGCATCGCATTTATTCTTTTTTTTATGTGTCCGAAGTTTAATTTGTTGGTTTTAGAGGAGAGGATAGGAGGGCTGAGGTTATAGGGTGACGGGGAAGCAGATCGCAGATAAAATAGGTATTCTTTGTATTTCTCTTCGTAGTATATTGTTGGACAGACTCTTCCAAGGTTTCCTTTAGTGTTGAAAATTATTCTATACTCTATTGTTAAAGGTAAATCTTTTCACTGTGCATTAAAAATTTCATGACTTTTTGAAACCTTAGCTTAGATTTTACAATGAAACTAGGTTAAAAAATAAATTAAAAGCACTGAAAATACTCGAACGCAATATTTTCAAGTTACAATATTCAACAATAGAATTCAAAACAATAAACTATCCACTATAGGCTACGAAAAAAAAACAAATCAAATACAAGTGCTACGGCGTAGCGCTCGTAGCAGGCGTAGCACAGGTTGACAATGGTTCCTACGAATGACATTAAAAAGTACAAATTGCTGAAACACGTGTACGGAATGACCCACTAGGGATGTGCGAGAAATGAAATCATATTTTTTCATTTATATCTTTAGGTTCATACTATAAATGAAAGTTGCTTTTCGTGTCTGTCTGTGTGGCCGCGTAGTTCTTCTAAACTACGCAACAGATTTAGGTACGGCTTTCACCATAATTCAGAGAATTTATTCCGAAAGGTTTATGAGTATAATAAATTCATATTTAACTTAGATAAAGCACAGAAATCACGATGTTTTCACATGTCGTCACATAGTAGATTTCACCCGTGGGAAACATGGGCGGGCCGCGTTTTCCGTTATAAATCGAAGTCGATGTGGTTTTCAACATCATTTGGAGAATTTATTCCGGAAGGGTTATGTATAAAATACATGATTATTTAACTAAGATATAATAAGGAAATCTTCATGTTGTCCAGTCGTAAAACCCGTGTGAAGCAAGGGCGGACCTCTAGTGTGAAATAATATATTTTATAGAATTCCCCCGGCCTGATACGTGGCTCTCGGAAGCAATTTTCCGATATTAAAAAGTAATTTAAGCAGTACCGTTTCGGAACGTAACAAGATGGTTTACGAGTCATGTTACCGAACCTTTAGCTATGAACATTGTTCAGAACGTTCGTTATGCTCGCAAATAATTGATGAGAGACTTTTTAATTAATCTTTTTGTTTTATAAATTGTATTCGCGTGATATTTACGAAGGCCTTTGGAAGTTGAAATTTGTAAATTGGCTTGCGAATTCTGTTGCAGTGGAACAGACAAGACAGGTATTTATAGAAATGGCGTGTAACCGCATCAAAAGGGTAAACATGGAACCTTATTACTAAGCCTACGTCGTCTGTCTGTCTGTCCGTATTCATTTCTGACACGGGGCAGTATCTTTTGAACCGAAATACGTAGTAAGATAAGATTTTCACAGAATATGAGTCACTATAGCTTTTATTTTATAATATTAAACAATTATAATTCTTGTCGTATCAGGTGAACATAAAAACATGATAAAAGAAAAGGCGGCAATAAGGTGTCTTTGATAGCGACATCCATTGTTTCTATCTCATCCTCTATACAGTAGATGACAAAGGAAAGTCATAGAGCAGAACTCTTTAATGAACGTGTCATCTCCTAGGTTTTGACAAAAGAGCCTCAAGGATTATGTCAGAACGGCGCCCAGGAGACAATAGACGTGTCGTATAACGCAATAATACAGGTAATTATATAGCTACATAAATATAGCTTCCTATTTGTAGGATAAATACAGCCATGTATTCAGTAGGGTACAATTAGCGAGTAAAGCTAATTGTATCCTAAAATGAAAATATGTTGAGCGATGTTGCACAACAGCGCGCGACGTTGCCAGATGTAGCGTGACATGGTAACGTAAGATTGGGCAGCCAAAGTTGCTACTCAAAAGTTTGTTTCTTATTTGTCACTTTGTGTATGTAACATCATGATGCGCATAGCTGTACAAGGATCTTTTGGCGCCAGAATGACATTGACAGGGCGGCGTTTTTGGTAAACATTTGTAAAATTGTCACAGTAATTGAATAGACACAAGATGGCGGCGTTAGTTACAATTTTGGCCAAACAACCTTGTACCTGTCGTGAATAGATCTTAGAAATGATCATGTCATGAAGTGTTCTACCATTTCATGAAATGTTTTTTTTCATGAAATAGAACATCGACCGCTGGCCACATCATAATGTGGTCTGGCAGTTCATTGAATACTCAACGTTTGACGATATGAACAGTTAAATGCAAGACTACTTCACGATGTGGCCCTCACGTGGCCGAACATTAGTGATTATATCGTAAAATTGTTAGATTATCCACTGGTAGAGGGGTTGATGTCGCTTTGCTTTTATTGTGCATCATTGCGGCGGTGTACAATAAATTAAAATAGGATAGACTACGCAAAAAAAGTCAATGGACTTACGTGGAAGTAGTAGCGTGGTAGGTCACAGTTTAAGTACTGCCTAACCTAACCCATTATACCGGTGGTGCCACAAGCGAATTCAAACAATATTAGCTATAAGTTCTCTTTGTAAATAAACCGAATTATAAATACAAAAAAAGTATAAAACTGCAACCAAGTCAGAGTAAAACTTCTTCATCAATTTTGTGTTAACTGGTCTTTTACAATGAAAACTTTGCAGAGTTTAATAATAACGTGAAATTACATCGCCGCCGTTATTTTCATGACGTTGTGTTGGGAAAATATTCAACAAAGAATGGACGTTTTCTTAATAAGCTCTTATGTAGGACGCCAAGTAAGTTACCTTTAAAATTATTTTATGAAGAGCGCAATTTTTTATTAACACGTTTAGTTGGTGGTTTTATGAGTGCTTTACCTAATAAAGCTTTTCCAAGTTTTTCTTTTTTTAGCGTTTTGTATTTTTCCGTCGTGCTGTTGTCGTTTGTTTCTTTTTGTTTTACATACATACATAACGCCTGTAATTCCCAAAGGGTTAAGCTATATCTTTCTATAGTACTCCCACATTTCGCCAGCTACGTTTAAGCCCATGTAATCGAGCTTTATTATGTACGTGAGACAAAAACCAGAAAATCAAAAAGAAATAGATTTTTTCCATTTTCTGGCTGTGCCTTTGAGTTTTTTCTAATTTTTTTATCCATAAAACAACCCAATACTGAAAAGAACAAAACAAAAAAAAAAAAACATACTCCGGGCTGCTACTAACAGACAGATTCCTGAAGGAAAAACCCACTTTGCCCGACCTGGGAGTGGAACCATGGACTCCATGCTCAGCAGTAGTGCTTGCGACCACTAGACCAACGAGGAAGTCTTTTTGTGATAGTGAAAGTTCAATTCTAACTGGACAGTTGTAAAAATTTCTATGAATTTATTGACGATTAATTCTTAACTGTTGTTACGTATTTATGTTACATTTTTATAACCTTTTTTAACGACTTTCATCCATGTATGGAATTAAATTTTCATTTCTTATTACCATTTCTGATTTATATGCTGAAAATACTCGTAAATATAATGGTATTTTTATTACTTTGCACGAAGCCTTAACGAAAGTCTTTAAAATTCTTGAAAGAAAATGTAGGCAGGAATAATGAATTCATGGCTGGCACTGTTTTTTGCAAAAAATAAAGGGAAAAATAAAACCCTTTTTTCAGAATAATGTTCATGCTGTTAAAGTATTAATTTTCTGACTAATTTAATTCCATTATGTCTGAAACTCTGCCTCTGCAAAAAAGTTAAATTAAAATATACTTTCTCGGCGATGAATAATTACGAAAGTACTGAATGATTGACTGACTTGTCCAGTGAGAGAAAAAGTGTCCACTGAGGTCGGTAATATTTTATAAATATATTGTACAGTCAGGGAAATATAATTGTTAAGCAAATTGACTGCCAATTTAAAGATTATGGATATCATAATCACAACTATCATTGTGTGAAATAAAATGGCTATAACACTGCAATTTGACGTAGGGTGACAATTTGTTTAACAATTAATTTCCCTGATTGTTAAATGGACGGCAAAGTGTACACCGAAAATAAACATGAAGTGGATTTCGATTTCTAGTCCCTGTGAACGCCTGTCATTTTTTGACAGTTGCATGAAATGGCAATAACACGGCAAGTTGACTTGGGTGTTAATTTGCTTAACAATTAATTTCTCTGACTGAATAATATTAAATAGCAAAGTGTACATCGGAAATAGACATGGAAAATATAAGAAATGAATTTCGATTTCGAGTCCAGAGATTTGAAATCAGTGTTTGATGTAGGTACTTAGTCAATAGTAATAACAAGTTGAAATTATCTAGTTCTGTGTTTTTGTTTGTTAATTTCGAGCTTTGAGCTAATATTAGTTTTCTGTATTTCAAATTTAATAAACTATAAATATGAAAGGAATTATTCTCCCTTTCCAAATATTATGAGAATAAACCTTTAAATGGCATTGTACACAAAAAAAAGAGATGATGATGAGATGGTGAACAAATAAAACAATTTCTAAAAGTTATTTATTAGTCATTTAACATAACATAACATCACGCCTGTATTCCCCGAAGGGTTAGGCAGATATGTACCTATAATACACCAGTTATGATTAAGTGCTAGGTAATAGGGGGCGAGCCTATTGCCATCAACCGGGCACAAATCCAGACTCCAGGCTGCTACTGACCTATTCCAGATGGAAAAACCAAATAACACTTTGCCCGACCCGGGAATCGAATCGAATCCCATGTTCCGCAGTAGCGCGCGCGAACACTAGACCAACGAGGCAGCCAGTACATAAATAGATAGGTTAGTTAAAAAAAAAGTAAACTTAAATAAATAAATTAAAAAAAAAAAGATTAAACTAAAAACTTCAAAAAATTGTATTAAAAAAATCACAATTGGTTCACGTTGTAAGTTTTTAATAGTAAAATTGCCTATAATAAATGAACCATAATTTTATCTGGCTTCGAGGAGCTCGCAATAAGCGAGGTTTTGATCGAGTATTATAAAAAGGCTAAGAAGCTTTTCAACAAATAATGGCTTCTTTTTCACTTTGCTTTTAGATTCTTTGAAACTTTTTAAGTCTTTATGGGTATTTTAAGTAAGAATAGAGATATCTTTATTCCGCGGCTCGCATATTTTCTGGTCGATGTTGAAAGCAAAATGGACACTTTAAAAATTCCTTAGCATTGTTGTCTACTTATGGAACATCATGCAAAGAAATGAAAGAACTTAAAAACATGCCACCTGACTTCCGAAGTGTTTTTTTTGGATGTCAGTTGTTTTTTTTTGCAAAAAGTTTTTATTTTTTCGAATATCACGACCTGCTTTGTAAATAACAGTGACAGGAATTTATTAGAATATCATCCACATAGGTTAATTGGGAAAAATACGTATTATTGAAGCTAACTCGAAAATTACCCAAGCAAAGTTTATAAAATGGGACCACCTCGCAAGCTTCTTCTACTAAATAAAAAAAGAATTTTCAAAATCAGAAGTTCAATTCCCAGGTCGGGCATAGTGTTATTGGGTTTTTCCATTTAGAATTTCTCAGTAGCAGCTCGGAATCTGGATTTGTGCCCGTTTAATGGCAATAGACTCGCCGCCAATGACATGGAGCTTAAAAAAAAACTGGCTAAAATGTGGGTGTACTATAGGTACACCTTCGGGGAATATAGGCGTGATGTTATGATGATGATGTTTATAAATAGACGGGTTAACGAACGTGTATAACCCATACTATCTTACAGCAGTTTGACATAATAGTTCATTAACTTAAGTACGGTATGACAAAACAGAGGTGATAGAGTAAATTCTCTTTGCAGTCCCCTCTCTCATCTAACGAGGTGGTGACACGGTTTGACTCGTCAAATAGATATTAATTAATCTTGGTTGTCTCCCCGAAATCATTAACCGTACATTGTGTATCCTAATAGTTTATGCAGACTAGTTATTGCGCGTCGCTTTGCTCTGCTCTGATGTTTAGTTTTGGTGAAATGGTTTATAGTTCACATTATCTTATAGTACTAAAAATGCCAATGCCCGGAAAAATGCCAATTAATTTGGCTATTTCGAAGGTTAAGATACGCTAAAATACACGTCAATTGTATATTTTTGACAGCCCGAAAGTCTGACAACCATTCTTACGTACCAAGAGGTATTATATTACCCAGTAACTGAGTTGAGGAGGTACTTAACTTGGTTACAACTTAGTTAAAAGAAAAATCCCGACACACAGTTTACTTGCAAGTTTTTCCCCGATATAGTTTGCACTTAACAATCTATTTAGTGGCGGTGCCGCCCCAGATCCAATTTATCTGGGTTCAAAATTAAATTGCGTCTCATCCCCCCCACGGCGGCTTGTCTTCACTAACTACAATTCGTCCCGACCCTATTTAGTTCCGGGTAGGGTTGCCACTGCGATGAAGAGAATGTGTGTAGGAAACTTGAGTTTTCAGAAAAAAAAGCCTGAATTATCAGACATTTTTTTCTAACCTATCTGCGTAGCCTTTTCCCAATTATGTTGGGGTCGGCTTCCAGTCTAACCGGATGCAGCTGAATACCAGTATTTTACATAGAGCGACTGCCTATTTGACCTCCACAACCCAGTTACTGGGCACAGCCGCACTGGTCGATCCATCAAGTTAAGCTACGCTTGCCGGGGTTGGTTCGTGGATGGGTGACCATCTTTACATATCGAGACTCATCCGTGCCCCGGAAAACACGTTAAGCCCTTGGTCGCCCGAAAGTCTGACAACCAGTCTTACCAAGGGGTAACGTGTTACCCAGTAACTGGGTTGAGGAGGTCAAATAGGCAGTGCAGCCAGATAGGAAGCCGATCCCAATATAATTTGGACAAGGCTAGGCGGATTGATAGATTGAATGGTTTTAACGAAATAAGTTCTCGTATTTTTTGTAAAATTATAATTAGGAACCTTTGTGTAGGTAAAGAATAAGTATCAACATATATCATCTTTCTAAAATAATAATAATATTACATTTGACATTTATATGTTTTTCTATTTCTGTAGTATTTTTTGGTAATGGTTTTCGAATCACAATCAAATTAATCAACAAACATGATTTGTTTGTTGATTGATTTGATTTAATTAACATGTTTGTTTAATTAACTGTAACTGTATAAATTGTGTGGTCGTATTTGTGCCCGAAATAAAATATAATTTATTGATTGCTGACTTTTTTTTTTCTTTCTTCCATAATAAATGTGGCACTGGCGAAGAAGCATAGACCGAAAACCTTTATTAATTACGGTACAGGTATCGAAGAATTTTGGTTACTTTTACGACTTAGGTTACCGCAATCTGGGTAATCAAGAAGAGGAAACATGATACCCCTTTTAGGTTACAGTTTTAATACCGGTTACACACACAGGCGATGCGCGCCCTTTCACTAATGCCGACGGCACATGTAAGATAGAGGTAATTTTTATTTCGGTAACCGGTATTAATACTGGTTGTATTAAAATTTAAGGTAACCTTTAAAAATACCTGTAAAAAATATAAATGTTGTAACCGAAAAAATACCAGTATTTATCATACCGGTTTCGGTCTCTGGCTAGAAGGCAACCCTAGTAGTTTCACTTCATCATCCGTGCGGTGAGTTTCATTCGTTTATCAGTATGACGCGGGAAAAGTGGCGGAATGTTAACAACTGACATCGTTTAAAACGCCTTTGAACTGCAGTGACTTTGTACCTCTTTACTATGGGAGAAAGTGGTTTGAAATACGGGTTGTTTTGCGTAAACAGACACAAAATTACGATTCCATAACTCTAAGGTTATATTCTATAAATAAAAATAACACAAAAAGTCCCATAATATGTCGTCCAAAAATGCAGAGTTTCGAAGATAACATAACACTTTATTCTCGATGTGTGTCTCTAAGTTTCATTGATAAGTACGAGTAAATCATTTTCATTCAATCCAATCATTCATAATTAAAGCATAAAAAAGAACATGCGACGTTGTCATATTTCACGTAAGGGTGTTTTACATTTATAATCGTGACATTGGTGCCGATTCCCTTGTTCACAAACTTAACTAAATTTAAGTTCAGTGCATCTTGTTCTTTCTATTTCATTAAGAAAAGGACAGAAGATACATTTTAGTTTAGTCCTGTCAAATCTGTCAATACTCCATACAAGTTTAGACGTGATTAAAAACTTGCCTACTAAAATTACGTCAATTTACGTCAGGCGCTGATTAATTTGACAGGACTAAACTAAAATATATCTTCTGTCCTTTTCATAATGAAATAGAAAGAAAAAGATGCACTTACTTAAATTTGGTTTAGTTTGTGAACAAGGGAATCGGCACCAGCGTCGAATTATTTTGTATTAAAAATGAAAACCAACAAAAAATTATAATTGAAAAACAATTCATAATTATGCCAGTTGATTCTTTGTTATGGTCTCATTCATACCCTAAAGTATATATATGTATAAAAGAACACTTTGTATATAACTACATAGTAACCGACCTGAAACTCGGATTTGTGACAAATAGTAACCTCCAATTTCTATACCTACCTCCTGAATAATCTCAAAAAGGATTCCCTAATAAACCTTTTCGTAATTATAATTCCAAATACTGTGACTGAGATCAAAGCCAGTGCCTGTGGGATCTTTTATTATGTTGAAAGGCTAAACCACTAAAACTGAGAGAATGTTAACGGTTAAATAAGGAAGGGACGAGTTGTAAAACAAGATGTAGGATTAACACTAACACTAGGCGACACCTAAATAAATGCCTTTACAAAAGGACGTTGTTGGATTTTCATCTTTCGGCGCTTAGTCGAGCGTTGAAAATTTAACAGCGGGACAATGGGCATTAAAGTTGGTATTCGGGTGCCAGTACTAAAACTGGAATTATATTACTGAGAATCGGGAAAGTGAGGGTTTCATCTAATTTTGATTCAAAAGGGTTTCTTTTGAATGTAGGGTTTAATGTAAATCTGGGTTCTCATTGTAAGATCTAATTTTATCAGTAAGTTAAAAGATTTTGAATTATAAAAGGTGGCTAAAATTTAAAATAAAAAAACCAGCCTTTTATTGTCCCACTGCTGGGCAAAGGCCTCTTCTCATACAGAGAAACGAGCATTGATCACCACGATCACCACGCTTGCTCAAGACGGGTTAATGATTTCAGCCTTTTAATGATTATAAGCCGCATTATGTTTTTCTTTCACCAATGTCAGTTAAGTCCAAGATAAACTCAGAAACTACATTTAAATTGGAAACTAGATGACAAAGGCAAGGAGTACTACTGCACGACATTTTAGGCTCAAATTATTTAACGAATGCGTCAGCTAAAGTAGGCATTAAGTTAACTTAAAAAAATTAAAGCAATACAAATGATTCTCAGCCATGTTTGCATTGGTATGTAATTCAAAATAATGTTTTACCATTTATTTACCAAAAGCTTTTACAAATAGAAGTTGGTAAATCAGTTTCTAAAACGAATTTTAATTGGTCAGGATTGAAAACCTAGTAGAGACCTATTCGTTTTATGATTTAAATATCAGAAATATTTACTTGTGTCCCGGCTGTTCCCACTGTGTATAAGCCTTCGAAATTAATGGACGTTAGGCCTGGAATTTAATAAATCTGTTTAAGCGATACCACCGCCATGCGATGCCTGACGAATGTTTTCTTTTTTCAAAAAACTCGTGGCGTCCCTGACGGCGCGAAGAGCACAGGCTGGCGCAGCGGCACGGCCGTAACAACTTGCTATTTCAATATTATTTTAGTGAGCCGAATGTTTATTTTACCCGTTGATTGACAATATCAAAGCGTTACATATTTTCGATGTATCCTTTGGAATTTCATGCTCAATTTTACATCTTCGTATTTGTTAGTACATTGAGACCATGTGTAATGACTATTATTTTAAAAACAGTTGGTTTTTTTCTCAATATATCTTCGAACAATAAAAGGTTGTGTGCTTATGACTACATGATATAAGTGAAAAGTTACGACTGGACCCGAGTATACCCGATTTAGCGTCACCGGCACGAGCCTGACGGTTCAGTTTCGATCACTGTTCAGAAAGAGCGGAAAGTGCGTAAAAACAAAAGAGTAATTTGGTCATCCACATTGTGTTTCCATTCCAATTTCGAATGACTTCGAATTTTGAAATCAATAACATTGTCCCACAGCAATCAAACACAAATCAGCTTCTAAATCGTTTATGACAAAAACCGTTTTTATGTGTCGTGAAAAGCCGAAACGCGTTACTTGTTTTGCGTCAACGTTTTTATGCGATAAATAATAACTTTTTGATGTAACATCTTTATGTCGCATTAAAAATCATGATCGTTAACCAATACGGGCTATATTGCAGAGATTCTGATAATATATTGGACTACACAGTTAATAAAACGAGTAGGTACCTACATTATAATGGAAGTTTTTACGACGAATTGAAGTAGGTTGTTCAAATTATTTCATAATAGTGCTAGTTATGGGAAAACTGTTGCTGAAATTGTAGTTTATTGCTAGTTCGTAAGTTTAGTTGTTGGTTTATTTAATTGATAAAATACGTCTGTTGGGAGTGAGTTATCCAAATAAGCATACTCAGTATAATAGTACATTATACTCGTAACTCTATCGTATAATACAAGCCTGTTACTGTGCCACTGCAGGGCAAAGGCCTCTTCTCATACAGAGAAGGCGTGAGCATTGATCACCACGCTTGCTCAAGACGGGTTGGCGATTTCAAATTTTTATTAACAATATCTGCCATTACGATACGCCCAGGCGACTGTAGTATCTTGTGAGTCTCGGAGACTAATCGCCACGGAGTTTCGCACAGTATACATTTGTTTCGGTGCTCGCACACTACGCTGCCGGTATCGTACGCGTCCACGACTAGGCGCGCGTGACCCGCCGCCGCCGTGCAGGTCGCCCGCGTGTCGCGTCTCCTACGCATCTCGAAAAATCTTTCTTGTCAAAAATCTCTTTTGTTATTTTTCAGTAGCGTAATGTGCGAACGTCGAGTTGCCAACAAGTATTCAGCTAGTATGTGACTTGAGTATCGTATCCTACGTGTTTCGTAATGGGAGAAGGGCCTTAGTCGGACGATTTCCTCACGATTTTTCATTCAACCCTGTCAGTGATTTCGAAGATGCACTTAAACATACCCTTAAATGCTTTGTCAAAGTCATCACTGATAAGTTTAAGGTAATTGTAAAGAGTGAGGTATCTATCACAAGCTTTTAAAGGTAACCGAAGTAAATAAGTTCAGTATATATAACCAGTTAGTAAAGAATAAAGTTACAAGGATATAATGCATAAATAAATTAACACTATTAACAGCCCAGTAGCTTGGTAAACGATTTAATTTTCCGATGGCCACGCGAAAACGGATTTTTCTACGTAATTAACTTCAGAGCAAATTGGGTTGGAACAGTTACTGGAACTCGCAGTCCAGTTGAAACTGTTTCGGAGCGGTTTAAGTCAAATATTTAATGTTAAACATATTTGCCTAGTGTTCATTGCATAGTTTATAATCCAATTTAGTAAGTGGTTTAGCATTTAACTTCGTGGTTGATGTGAAATGAGACTTTTAGACTAATGGCTTTTTAGTCAATATAACTATATTTTTCACAAACAGAGACGCAAAATACTTTTTACGTTGATGGGACTTTTTAGTCTCGCTCGCCTATCGACGAATATTAAAAAAATGGAACAGAACTATTTTTAATTTCGAACAGTGGAATCATTGGAATTTAAACGTTTCATAAAGTGAAATGACAATGTCGATATTCATTTTCGTCATGCAAAAAGGTTTTATTTCCAGCTTTCACAGAATTCGTTACATTCTTTAAACTGTATGCATGCATTTGACTTCATGACTAGTCGTGTACGTGTACGTATAATACTACCTTTTAGATAGCCTGTGCCTGTATATGTAAAATAGTATTGAGACCGAAATAGAGAACGATCTTAGGTACAATACAGGACCAGCCTGAATATCGACATCGAGTAAAAAAAATGGCTTTGTACAGTATAAATAGAATGCTTACCCTGTCAGTAGGTAATACTTGTACGATGGTATCAATATTTTTCAAGCTATCGAGCTTGAGAAACACAGTAAAGTATGACAAATCGTTGTCATAAGTCCGTTCGGATACTATAATGCCATTTTAATAATTACTGTTATTTGTACTTTAAATAAATAAATGATGGCTTGTTTGAAAGTCGGAACGTATTCGACAAAGTCTGCGGATAATTCTCGGAAATCTCATTTAGGTCAGCTTGCACAGGTCAAATAACAAAGCACTAGGAAGAGAGGAGCTTAGGCGGGAATAATTAAAATTCTTCCGCGTACATAAACAAAGCAATTGAATATAGAAAGTCTTAATTATAATTAGTATTTCTCTGCCAGAATTTTGATTAAAGAATAAAAAATTGTATTCACAAAGAATGAAACAGAAAGTTTTTTTTTTTCTTAGTTCATATAATATTTACTTATTATAATTTCCACGCTTAAAATAATCAGCATTGCCTCGTTGTATGGCAATGCTGATTCTTTGGCTATAAAATAAGCCAGCCCTCTGGTCATGTGAAGAGTCTACCAATGGCTTGGCGATCTCTTGGAAAACCAGGTGGCCACTCGGACCCCATGGTCCTATTTTTTTTTTTTTTTTTTTTTGGGTGGGAAATCATCAAATAACTTCTCCCGCTCTGGGCGGAGCGGGAGGGCGTGTCAGACTCTTACTGACTAAAACCCACCCGTGTTCCTTCAGTTGCCTGTGTTGCCAGGGGCCACGGTATCCCTTTCGGACTTTCCCGCAACCCCAGCAGGCATCGGCCCTAGTGGGCCCCGCCATTGGTGCTGACATCTCTTTGAGGCGCGCGTGGAACACAACGCGCCGTCGACCCGGGCCTGGTCCTTATCGGGGGCGAGCTACCCATTGCTCACCGCCCGCAAGCCCGCGCCTACGGTGGCCGGGAATCCTCCAAGGAGTCCCGACGCCCAGGGCGTCTCCTACGGCGGCTAGGCGCGTGAGGGCGCGAACTTTGCCTCTCCCTCACGCGCTCCGCCTCCTCCTTTGCGAGCATTACTGCTTCGCAGAAGGAGGTGACGGCTCCCCATTCCCTCTCGCTCCGTACCATGGCCTGCACCAGGGTTGGACGCGAGAGGTCACTGCCGCCGATCGCCTCCACGAGGACACGGCGGTGCTCTGCCCAAGCCGGGCATACCTCCACCGTATGCTCCACCGTGTCCTCCGGGCGATCCACACAATGGTGACACCCGGGCGCTTCCTCCCGCCTTATCCGGAACAGGAACCTCCCGAAACGCCGACGACGATGACGATGCTCCGGAGGTGACCGAGGTAGAGATGAGAGTGGCGGTACGTAGGCTGAATGCCAAGAATACCGCCCCAGGACCCGACGGCTTACCAGGGAAAGCATGGGTCCTGGCCTTGGAGGCTCTCGGGCCTCGACTAAGAGGGCTACTAAGCGCATGCTTGGAGAGGGGCCAGTTCCCACTTCGATGGAAGACGGGGAAACTGGTCCTCATTAAGAAGCCGGGGCGCCCTGCGGACTCTCCGTCTGCCTACCGGCCCATCGTGCTGCTCGACGAGGTGGGCAAGCTCTTTGAAAGAGTAATTGCAGACCGCCTTGTCGGGCATCTGGTGCGGGTGGGGCCGGATTTGACGGAGAGCCAGTTTGGCTTCCGCAGAGGGCGCTCCACGGTGGACGCCATCATGCGCGTGCGGGCCCTCACGACGGGGGATGCTGTTGCCCGGGGTGGGGTCGTCTTGGCGGTGTCTTTAGACATCGCCAATGCCTTCAATACCCTGCCCTGGAGTTGCATTAGAGAGGCACTCCGGTATCACGGGGTGCCGATCTACCTCCGACGTGTGGTCGAGGCCTACCTGACGGACAGGGCCGTCATCTACCCCGGTCACCTGGGAGAATGGAACCGGCGAGAGATTTCGTGCGGTGTCCCACAGGGATCGGTCCTGGGGCCGTATCTGTGGGATATCGGATACGACTGGGTGCTGCGCGCCGACCTCCCCGACGGCGTCAGCGTGGTTTGCTACGCTGACGACACGTTGGTCCTGGCGCAAGGGAGGTCGCACCAGGCGGCGGCCGAAATTGCGACACGCGGGGTTGCGACAATCGTCGACAGGATCCGGCAATTGGGACTCGAGGTGGCCCTACACAAGTCCGAGGCCATGTGTTTTCATGGTCCTCGGAACGCGCCACCTTTGGGTTCCCAAATAACGGTAGGAGGGGTTCACATCGGCGTCGAGTCGACGATGAAGTACCTGGGACTTGTCCTCGACAGCCGGTGGAACTTCGTGGAGCATTTCCGACGTTTGGCTCCCAGACTGGAGAAGGCTGGGGCTGCTCTGAAGCGGCTCCTGCCTAATCTGGGGGGTCCAAACGCCTCCTGCCGGAGGCTCTACGCGGGGGTCGTGCGGTCCATGGCCCTTTACGGGGCTCCTGTGTGGGCGCGTTCTTTGAGGCTGCGGCCAGCCCGCCGGTTGAACGCGTCCCAAAGGGTCATGGCCATCCGGCTTGTCCGGGGACCCCATGGTCCTAGTGTTTCACTCAAACACACTCCAAACGGCTCAAACAAATAAGTAGTAATAACAAAAACAGAAAGATGTCAAAAAAAGAGTGAAGAAAAATAAATAAGAAGCGACTTGAACACGAGGTTTTTACGGAATTAACCGATAATTTTCATCGGTAAAAAGCTTTTTTATCCTGGACACTTAGAAACCTTTTTAGCCCAGCTCTAGTGGTACTACAAACTTCGTAATGACCTTTGCTACCCCCAAATCTCGTAATACGCACTGGGTTAATTCGTCATTACTCTAAAATATTTACGGTGTTACCCAGTAATTTTCAGCAGACACTTGGGGCAAACTAACGTTGTATTTTTAGCATTCACTAATTGGCCCGAGCCTCGGTATATTTCGTCTTGGGTTGCAGACTCCTAGTTATCTCGCGTTGCAGGCTCCTTTGAGACTGATATACAAGCCGACTCGGTTTAAAGAGCTAAAACTCGGATTTTGAGGATTGGATTAAATTGTGAAAGTAGTTAGTTGAGGCTCTTTAAGGCTCCCGCAGACAGACTCGCCGCGATTCTGGTAGAACTGCAGCTCCATGTTTTTCTCGCAATTTAAAATATTTTCAGTTAGAGGCTAGGCGCACGGTTCCAATTGATCGTTGTTGTACTATAATAATATTGTACATATTAATTCCATGGTCGTTTCCTATGGAGAAGAGCCGGCAAGAAACACCACGGTGACCTACTCGTTTAAAAATAATTGGCTTTTACAATGTTTTCATATTAGGTAGGTAGGTAGGTACAAACAGTGTTAATAGGTATGAGGCGACAGTGCTTAACAAAAACATTTAACAAAAAAATAGTATATTGTAAATCCAAGCATCTTTACCGTCTACAAGGCCTCTAACGTTCTCACTTTCACAAAATAGAAAAGAAGCTTTGTAAACATACAAAAAGTTTTATTGGCGAAAATAATAATAAAGTGATGCTTTATTTAAAATGTACCATAATGATGGCTCTAACACATCATTTTACGGTCTACGGCCTATCAGTTTTCTAGTGTAATGATCATTGCATAATCCATCCGAGTTAATGACATTTTTGTAACTTCATTTATTTTAAAAAATAAATCACAAAAAGCTGCTGTAGAATGTAGGTGAAAAGCGCCACAATGTGTCTGAAGCACATCTCCAACACTTACGGAACTGGGTTAAAAGCGTCACTACAGCGCGCCATAAATACACCTCAGTGGCTAGGTACTTTGTTACGTCATTATATGAGAATGAAGTTAAATGAGGAAAATCTTGTAAAAGAATGTTGAAGTAATAACTTCAAAATTCAAATTCTATTTTTTTTTTTTTTTTTTTATGGGCGTTTAGTGTCCCGAAAAGTGTAAACTAATAAGTTTACACTTTTCGGACACTGTGTAAACAGCTTATTAGTTTACACTTTTCGGGACACTAAACGCCCATAGACGTCATTAGCAATAAAACTTTTATTGTGTCGCTTTCAGTGTCCCGGAAAGTTTAAGTAATTATTAAAACTCCAATCAAACACCAAACTTTAACTTGAATAGTTAAATAATAAAATAATTATTAAATCAGCCCAAACCAAACCAACCAAACCAAACAACCAAAGTTAGATATATTTTTCCGTGGAATATAGGTATATTCTTTTGACAGGTTTTGTACAGAAAACTGTCAAAAATTCTAAACATATTTTCAGGATAATACTAGGTATAAAAGATTGGTCAAATTGATTCGCCCAAACAAGGTTAAACAGTCAGAACGAGGAGTAATACAAGTTCAAATTAATTAGGTAGGACGCGATGGATATCGCTAACTAAACATGCCCAAACAAAAAATTAATTAATTCTAATGGCTTTTTTTTGGGTCGTCAACCGCAGGTAATGTAGACACTTGAAATACTTATCAGTTTAAAAACATAGTTTTCTTTGTGTAAACTTCACGGATGAGATTGAGATGATGGATGTCGATATCTAAACACCATAATACAAAAACAAAACAGATTTTCTACTTCAAGCAACAACATGTTTATATACCTGTCGATACCAATAACGAGTTTCGCTAGCTAATTTAATTAGATCCAGTATAAATAATATATCTTTCTGAAGACTGTTTCTCTGCACTGGCATTTTTTACAAAAAAAAAAAAACACCAGATTTGTCAGTACAAAATACAAACAATTTAAGTTGTTAGATAATTTGCTTAACCATTCATTTCCCTGAATTGATTAACATAGGTATCTTTTCAACGCAGCTTATAGAAATCACAAGCTGCTATCGGCCAGGCACTGAAATTCCTTGCACAAGTCTCGTCGCATGTGGAAATGCGGCTAAGCTCCTAATTTACTTCATCCACCACCTTTATCTGAAATCTAGCTTAAAACGAGCCGTAAAGTGTCTCCACCACGTAAGGAACCAAGCTAAAACCTTCACATTGCCCCATAAATTCACCTTTCACCTTTTAAAGCAACGTGGTACACAAAATGAATTACTGCGGCGGTATACCGAAAGCTGTGGTCATATATAAGGGTGTGTGGCGGCATCTATAATGCCACATGTGAACTGCGCATCAAAAACCTGACGTCATACAAATCCTGCATCGTGCAGTTAGAGTTTACCGCGCGATAAACATATAAGACTATCAGATAGTCTTATATTATAGTTAGATATTATTAGATAGATAGTCAAAATCAAAATCAAAAGTCATTTATTCAAACTAGGCTGAGCATCAGCACTTTTCGAACGTCAAAATTACATAAGACAGTCCCCCAAAACACCCACCCTTCGCCTCTTCCTCGTGCTTTAGCTGGGAAGAAGAAGTGGCGCAACAAAGTCCCCAGCAGTCTTAGTCATAGTCTTATATTTATTCATTATATTGATAGACACAACACCCGTCTGGTCGCAGGATCCTCCCTTTTCAATAGAGGATGACTGAACTACCGACCAATGGCGACAGCTACAGTATGAGCGCTCGCTGCCTTGTCAATCGACTTCAAATAGACAGACCGAGCGTTTTCGCGACAGCATTCATGCTGTCGACATGGTAGGCAGCTGAAGTTGGCTCTGTCGACAGCAAAGTGCTGCTCGTCTGTTTGACGCCTTAGCATTAAAGCAAGAAACGCTGTCGGTTTGCGACTATGTCGTTATCGCATCGCGATTGAACCGCTCCTAATGTAGCAGTGTGTGACCGTCTTTAGACAACTTAGTTACGGTATGACACGTAGAAAATATTAAGATGGCCAATACGAGGGTACAACAAGAAAAACTTATTAGTCACCTAAATTGTACGCCATTTATTCGTCACTGCTACCTTTGATGGTAGGGTTGGTAAGACCTCAGCAACGTCTGGAAAATATTGGATCGTTTTCTTTGTTATGCATACGTAGAGGTGAATTATGACCCTCGTCCTTTTGAAGTCTATTAAAAATATCTAATAAATACTTAAGGAAACTATTTAAAAAAATGACCTTAACTAAAGAGTATTCGGTTTGTTCTTGCTTCTTAAGTTCTTCCAAAAACTCCAAGTAACACTTAAGGTTGAAAATTGGTAATTAAATTCAGTTGATTGCTTTATTTGACACCCTGATGATAACAGTTGTTCCAGGAACCAATAGCAGTAAAAATATTCCTTTAAGGTTCGTACGTTTTTTTGAATTTGCAGGTCAGTATCAGGTTGTTCTATGTTGATATAAATATGATTCGCGGCCGTTTATTAAATTCATTTATAGAATAATAATCATAAAAATCATCAATACAACTCTCTAAGTTCGTATAATCCTATTGAATGTCTATTTCATGCAATTTGAGGATTATTCTAATTTAATGAGTTGCATTGCTTATTCTAATAATGATTATAATTCTGTAAAGCCATATTTCTTACGGTCACGAATCATATTTTAATCAACATTCTACCTAACACTGACCTGCAAATTCCAAAAAACATAAGAAAATGTGAATTTCGCGGGCTGCCCCGACGCGGACGCTTCTAACTTAACATAACCGTAGAAAGCTGCTCTTTTTTGTTATCGTTTTGGACAGCCCTAGCCCGGTCTCAGTCACGAACTTCCGATCGTAATTATGGCTTCTTTATATCTGCTAAAGGTTTTCCTTTTGCCTCAACGTTTCGAGTCACTGTTTGGAACATTACTTCGGAAACTTTATCGAGTTATATCGTTACCAAAGTATCTTCTAGGTAAATCCTAATGATATTTTATTTGTGTTTATTATTTGTAGGAGATCAAGAGATTTTATTACTGTTTATATTAAATCCAATGATTAAATCTTTGAAAATGTTGACTTCATTGTCAGAACTTTAAGCAATGTCTTAAAATATTTCATTGATCATTGATTGTAGATGTATGTTTAGGGGTTTCCCCAATTAGTGCGAATTTCACCAATGAAACTGAACGCGATCAGTACACCTAAACCGAATTCAAGAGCTGTCAGAGTCAATATTAAAAAAAAAAATCCACTGATAGCTCTTAAACATTGGTTATGTGCTGATCGCATTCAGTTTTATTGGTGAAATTCGCCCATTAAAACACAGATTCTGTTCTAGCCATTAAGAGCTTAACTGACGAAGAAACAACAAACCTAATTGCTCTATAACAAAGTCCGAATGACAAAAGACTAAAATAACATTTAGTTCCATACTTAGTAATAACTTAATAGCCTGTACAAGTCACAGTATAAGACAGAAACTTGACGTATAACTTTAATAGCCAAAAGTGACTACAAACTGAACTCGCTTTAAGCAAACTTTGGTCTTTACCGCTTTGGGATTGCTTCAAGATAACTGTGTTAAACGTTACTTTGAAATCTACGAAACTTTTTAATACTTTGCGGAAAAAAACGAAATGTAGGTGGGTTTTATTATTTACTTACAGTTGTAAGTTATTTCTTTACTTTTGCTTTTCTACTACAGATTTGGCAAAAAGAGCTCAGACAAAAATCGCTAAATAATAAAAGCTACATCACGGGTCGATCGAAGGGTTTAAGCTACGCTTGCCGAGGTCAGTCTGTCATATCACGTTCCCTCCGTGTCTCGGAAACACGTAAACCGTTGGATATTTGTAGATCTTTGACAGTCGTTACGGGTAGTTAGAAGCCCGAAAGTGTGATAGTCAGTCTTACTAAGGGGTATCGTATTACCTAGTTAGTGGGTTGTGGAGGTCAGATAAGCAGTGGCTCTATGTAAACTACTGGTATTCAGCTGCATCCGGTTAGACTGGTAGCCGACAACACAGGAAAAATAAATACTAGGTTTAGATGCAAAATTCCCGCTCAAAACACTTTCAAATTGGCGACTAGCCCTCAGTTTCGCGATGTGTGTTAGCCTGTTTTATTTTCATACGGAGTATTCTTTGTCTATGCTAACACAACAGCAGCAGAGTCAAAATATTG
The DNA here is from genome assembly GCA_914767815.1 of Eupsilia transversa. Taxonomy (NCBI): domain Eukaryota; kingdom Metazoa; phylum Arthropoda; class Insecta; order Lepidoptera; family Noctuidae; genus Eupsilia; species Eupsilia transversa. The sequence continues at coordinate 4,965,545 of OU611889.1, forward strand.
GTGTCAATCTCTCTCCTCTGTCGCGTACTTCATTACTGAAGGTCGCGCCCCTGAAAGGCCCTCGTGGCTTTATGTATGATGTTATTCCACATCGTTCGGAACTCGGCTTCTCTCAGGACGGTCGTAACAGAGAGTCCAGTGAGGGCGGAACTAAATAATAACTAATAAAGTCAAGAGACTGCGTACGAGAGAAAACTTTTTCAACCACCTACTCAGTTATTTAATTGAATCAGGTGTGACTTGGCGTAAATCTATTACGAACCCGAACACGACGTGTTACCACGGCAGCACCAGCACGCGCACCAGCACTCGGCGTGGTAACACGCCGTTTTCGGGTTCGCGACAAGTCAATCGTCATCCTGAGGATGCCTCGTTGAGAGGTAAAACACGTGTCGATTACTTACAGGGTTTTTTATAACTCTTTAGGAAAAGTTTAACGGAATGGTTACTAAATATATTTACTACGTCTATTGTATTTTACCTACTCAGTTGTTTCAAGAACGTCTTTATTTCGTCTATCTTATTCCTCTCGGCAGAATAGTTTAATAGAAAAAGAAACGTTGAAAGTATCTCGAACAGTTTTCATTTTCAATTATCTCTGTTCGGCCGGTTTGCAGTTATTTTCTTTCAATTCCCACTTGGTTTAAAAAGTGTCATGGCGGCTTTGGGTCAATATTGCCGTGATGAGAAGTAGATTGATGATTTTTATCTCATGTGCTTCAGATTAATGCAGGTTTTTAACATGTTTGGAAAGTGATTTATGTAGTAGTGATGTTTTTTTTTAGATATTTTAGCCTATACCGTAACCACGAAATAAACATCAACTGTTCCATTCAAAAGATCAAAACCTTCTTGACTCAAATGTATGGAATGGCTGACATTTTTGTCACGATAACGATGCTGGTCCCATCGAGAAAGTTGTTCAGTTTGTTGGTTTGTACCACAACAGTATAAGGCAGTAAACGATGCAACAAGAGATCTTTATCATAAACAATACAATGTTATTGTGAAAGTAAGGTTTCATTAATTCAGGGAATAACGATAACATAATTTTTTGGAATTCTATTGCTTTGTTTTCCCTTATACTTCAATGTAACTAGGTATTTGTTTTACCAATTCTGTGAGATTTCTGTTGTGCTTTTAGGGATGTTTTCTAGAAAAACTCCACCTTCTCGACATATTTTTTTCTACTTTAGGAAAATTCCAGTTTCCGGAGTTTATTGATGACCTTTTGCCCTCTCAACGTGGGACGGGGACCAGTATAATTGTATATACCCGTCACATGCGTAGCCTCATATCCTGGTTCTGTATTACCGTCACATCCGGGAAGTCCTCTGTCAACCCACCCCCGCTTCAATTAACTGAATATCGTTTGTGTAATTCGTTTTGGGCAAATCTGCCCGACGTGCTCTATTTATCCGGCGTGCCCGATTTGGGCGACATGCCCGAGTTACCCGATATTGAAAGAAAGAAATATCGTTTATTTGGTACACAATATTAATAACTTGAATACAACAAAAGAATAATACTTAGGGCCACTTGATCAACAATTCGCTAAACACATTAAACGCTATACGAAATATCGTTGTGTTTCTGACAATCTTTTGAAGATGACAAAGACAGATTGATGTCTTAAATAAGTTTAGCTTTAAATGTATTCAGTGATTGGTGGAAATGGTGGCGCAAGCGGATCTTATTCTAAAAACAGTAGGTACTGTGTACTAAATAGCCCAGAACGCCTAGCCTAATTGAGTAACACACTTCACAATCTGAATAATTTTGAAGGACATTGCTAATCCATTACTTCATATGTTCGAAAAATTTGTCTGCTCAACAACGTAAATAATGCAATGAATGTTGAATTGTCAAAATGAAAGCCATTACTACTGTAAAATTTGAGACCTCTAGTGCCTGACTATTTAATGTTTGGCTCGACGGTGGATATTGGCCCGAATGGCATTCAGTAAATGGGCTTTCTGGTCGCGTGCACCGATGGACGGATGGAACGGTTTTAGAATCTACCCTGTGGCTTCGTTTATTTGCCCGTCACGGTTTTACATTCTCCAAATAGCTGATGTGTACTTACCCGTATTTGAATTTCTCTTTTAGGGTTGTTAACATTTGTATTGTAATTTACGGTTATTTAACTTGATAAATTGTCATTTATAGAGGAACTTTTCATTATTAGTTGGGTGGCCGAGAATAAGTATTTAATCAAACCAATCTGAAGAGATAGCTACAACTTTCGACAACTTTCTAATAAAATATTTGGTCATTTTTAGAACAGATTTTTATGCAATTTTTTTATGGTTGTAACTTAGATGACAAATAAGATCCAATTTATTATATTTTCATACTAGCTGTTAATAAAACTAAGCCTACAATTTATGTTTATCACATCAGCGTGCAAACAAATAAAATAAACAACTAAATGAATAAGCAATTACACAATACACGACTCAAAACAAACGCTATCTTATTTCGCCGTACTTTGTTGAATTCAAAAGAAACCCATTTATTACAAACAGGGACTATTCGATTCACCGACTCCTTTGAAAGTCACAATAAAATGTTTGTGAGCGATGTACACATTTGCGAAGGACAATGAAATCTATGCGCTGATGCAACTACTACTTTAGGCTGCTTCTCCGTAGGAGCGAGCGGAGCGAGTGCGGAAAAGAGCGATCTCGAGCAGGAAGCGGAGACTGTCTCAAGAGCGTGAAGCGTAGAAGGTCCCTTACCCAACATCGGGTACAGTCGGGCTGCGCAGTATTGTGAAGCGATCAAGCGACCCTATCCGCTAAAAGGACCAGCGGGGTAATGAGGGTTTTCCGAAATGACGTTCGCTAGGTGGCAGCACTGAGACGTCAGGTCCGGGCACCTATGAAAAGTATCAAACCGCCTATATTTTCTTTAGTCGTATCTGAAAAAACACGCAAATAACAAATACACGCAGTTTGGCAGGTTTATAAAATGTGTACAACAGGTATTTGGTCCAAAATTAATATTTATTTATTTATTATTTATTATGACAATTCAACAACATTCATTGCGTTATTTACGTTGTCGAGCAGACGAATCTTTAATATGAAGCAATGTATTAGCAATCTCCTTCAAAATCTTTCTAAATGTGATAGAAAGTGTAGTGTTACGCAATTGGGGTGAAGAGGACCTAGACAAAGTGACATTCTAACAGCGATAAAGATGATGGTAAAGTCAAAAGTATGTTGAATTGACATAAGCTAGGCGAAAAGCGTGTGGCAATACTGTTGAAAGTCGTTGTAGAAATACGAAACGCTTTGATAGCGGTTGTCACTTGTCTACCTGTACCTTCAGGCGTTCGAGAAGCTTTGAAACATTCTGTGGTTGTAATGTAGGAAAATTCATCTTCGCTCCACTGTCCACTGAAACGGCCGAGAAATTGGTGACATTTTTACCCGACTACGGCGATACAAAAAAGAGGGTTATGATTTTGACCGGTAGAAGATAAGTTCCACTTATCTTCTAAACTACTTATCATTATTTGACAAATGAAGCATCGTTGGAAACGTCCGTCAGCTGTTTATAGGCTATGTGACGTCACATTGAATAAATGGCGCCCTCTAGAGGACATAAAGTAATGAACTAAAAATATATATTTTAATGATGCCACGTTGGGTTTTAGTTTTTATAACATTATTTTAGTCTGATAGATATTTCAGTACCTTCAAAACAGCCATGAAGTTGAGTTGTCGCATCGACACTAGTTCACGTTCGTCGTAAAACACAAGTTTTGGCGGTAATGTAGTTATTGGTACTCGCAAGTTATCGTGGACGTGTAGTGACATCTAAGTAGGTACCTTAGTACAATCAGTCTCAAAAAGATGTATACATCGACAAGAATCACCTGTGCCTTGAGGATCTTATGACTACGTCAGCTATTATTTAATACTTATATTACTTGTATAGCTATACTTTTGTATTTGACATCTAGCTGGTCCGCAATGGCAAAAAATAGCCCAAGACCGAGAGAAATGGAAGGCTTTGGAGGAGGCCTTTACCTGAGAGGGGTTCCAGTGTTAAAATAAAATTAGTACATACTTACCTACTTAAAATTTAAATGTTGTAATTAATAACATAGTTATATTCTCTTTACTATTTTATGGGTAGGTAAACTATTCCTTCCTTCTTTATTATGTTAAACTGGAAATAAAAGGCTTTTTTTATTTTTTTTTTATTTTATTTATTTATTATTACTTGTATAGCTATACTTTTGTATTTGACATCAATACGCTATGAAGAAAAATTTGGAAGTAAATCACCCAATTAATCTGCCAAGCCTTTTCCTAACCATGTTGGGGTCGGCTTTCAGTATAACCAGATGCAGCTGAATACCAGTATCTTACATGGGGCGACTGCCTTTGTCAAACGAGTTTGACGTCGAGAGTTTGTCAGACTTTCGGGCTTTCGGCGACCCATAACGACTATCAAAGATCCACGAATAACAGCCGGGACTAACGGCTTAACGTACTTTCCAAGGTACAGAGGAGTCTCGATATGTAAAGAGCGTCACCCATCCACGGAGCAACCCCGGCAAGCGTACCTTAACCTGATGGATCGACCCGTGCGGCCGTTATTTCCTATACACGAGCTCCTCAACACAATTTATAACAATTTAAAATTACAGTTTATTTACAATTTATTTACTCAATGTGTAATAATGTTAATGTTTTGTGGCTACATTTTGCTACGATGTTATGGAACAAAGATTGTGGACAATAAAACGAATTCTTGTCGATGTATAAATCTTTTGATGTAGGTATCCATCGACAAGAATTCGTTGGTGAAGCTGACTGTACTGGTGTATTAGAGAAGTTTGTACTTCGTCCATCGACGTCGAAGTTTATAGTGAAATTCAGTATACTGTATACTGTATATATACTATATATATATAGTAGTCTTTAGTGAAATTGAATCTTGATACCTTAGTTGTGCACAAATATTGATTTCTGTGGAGATGGGTGGTCAGGTAGATGCCGTAGGTTTGTTTAGATTAGAATTTTATTTAAGTTTATTTTGCGCATTTATTAAAAGGTCGGTGTGAAGTTTGGTGTGTTGATGTTATGTGATATTTCGCGAAATAAAGTAATTCAGTTTAGATATTACCTACCTTATTTATCATGTAGTAATTTGGCTTCTTTCTTGGATGGGTTTTAAAACGAACCATACACTTTTTATTACATTTAAAACATCCTTTCGAGAGAAAAGAAATCTTAAATCAGTTAGACGAGTACTCAAACGACCATGAAACGTACTCACACGTTCTGTTAGCATACAAAACAGCCGAGTATACTTGAAACAAACTTGGGATAACTCCTTCAAAAAGGAAGTGTGCTGAGATTTGACTTTTACCACGTACCCAAGTAACTTTTGTTTCTTAAATCAAAGTCTTTAAGGGCGGATTCGACCAAACAGGAATACATTTTATCCGCGGAATAAGCCTTCTGTTCCGAATAAATTTTGAATTTTTGACAGTTGCTCCATACGAAAACTGTCAGAATTCCTGTTTGATCGAATCCGCCCTAAGTAGGTCATAATACATATAAGATGATATACCATTTCTAATTCTGTTAATTTTTCTAGCATAAGTTTAGCAGCCTATAATGTTCCCACTGCTGGGCCAGAGGCCCCCTCTTTTCGAGAGGGAGTGGGCTGTAATCCACCACGCGGGCCCAGTGCGGGTTGGTAGATGACACATGTCTGTTAATAAAGTTTACCTTATGCAACATTTTATGTGCCACAGATAAAGACAAGGCATAACAGGCACTCGCCGGAACTGCGTGGAATACTAACCAAGGGGTGCTAAGTAGCCATAAGTATTATGGAGAAGAATAGGTCTCGTGGCGTGGTTTCAACTGATATTAAGCTTTTAAGTAAGAGATATGTCAGGGATGATTTCTGTTTCTACATTCTAGAAGCCAGAACCCACAATAAAAACTGATTAGCAACAGAAATAGGTGTAACAACCCTTGACAACAGGGTAGGTATTAAATAGTTTAATAGCTTAATTATTACCGACAAATTAATTCCAATACAAAGAAGTACTATCACAAATCTCCTAATAAATAAGAACTCTCGACAAAGTCGACAAACAATCGCAAATTCAACAATACAGCTAATTAATAAGGTCATTGGCCTCTCCGACGAATAGCCAATAAACTCTGTTTAAAAAGTTATTTAATTAAAGCATTTCAGACGACGGTTTACAAAGCTCGTATCGATTCGCGCTGTCAAACTCGCTTTTCCAACAAAACTTTGAAACTCGGCGAATTTGTAATGTATCTGTTATACGAGGAGTTTTTAAGTAACTTCACCTTCAAAGTCTGTATAAAAGGTTTGGATAATGTTTTTGATTTTCTGTGAATACGGTTGAAAGTAAATGATCGATAAAATTATTGGTTATCGATTCCATGTCGGTCGATACTACATAGAGATGTTGTGTTTTCGTTCACCATCGCAGATGATCCGCAAAAGTAGGTTAAAAAAAATCTAAATTATTTTGTCCGACATATTGGAAGAAAGTAAAAAAAATTGGTTGTATAGAGTACTAATGAATCGGTTGCCGATTTTCAAACCGATGAAAAGTATGTCGTCTGTAGCGAACCTACATATTATATGTCAGGTTTTCGGGCAAAAATATAGCGTCCGCCCCAACTTTTACCTTCTAAAGATGACCGGGGGCGAAGGACGGACCGTATTACAAAAAGTACCACTAAAGAACTTTTTAACAAATTAGGTAAATATATTTTTCTTTCTTATTTTCTGATGTAATACCCAGCTTAATTTTAAGATATATAAGTAGGTATTATGAAGTTAAGGGTCCGATGTAATTGTAGTACGATATCAGCGGGAAATATATATATGGGTATCGTATTACCCAGTTACTGGGTTGTGGAGGTCAGATAGGCAGTCGCTCCATGTAAAATACTGGATTCAGCTGCATCCGGTTAGACTGGAAGCCGACCCCAACATGATTGGCAAAAGGCTAGGCAGAAATTCAGAATCAGCGGGAAATATTTCAGTAATTTCGAAACAATTTTGTATAATAAATGACTGGTTGTTCAAGCATTATTATTATTGAAAGCTTTTGATGTATCAATCCAGTAAGTTTATACAAATACCTACCATTAAAATGAATATCAATCAGCATGAGTCATTGCTGAAAACTATATATTTCAATGTGATTTTCATTAACTATTTGAACCATCCATTTAATGCGCATATTAATATCGACATTTCAATCATCGGCTTCATATAATAACAGAACATAGTTTTGCGAATCAAGAGCACAGCAATGTAACATCAATGCATATCTGAAAATATCTGTAAAATTTCCGACCGATAATGAATCAATCTGCATGAATATCATTCTTCGAATGCTTCAAATTCAGCGAACATAAACCAAGGGAGGACTGCACATTGTGATTAATTGCAGCCAGGATGTTGTGTTCTTTGCAAGTATCTGAGTTTATTCGTACGATATTCATTATGCATGCGTTGCCTTATTTCGTTTCTTCAGCAATAACAGTAATTATGATTAATCTATACTTATAATAAATCTGTAGAAGTGAAAATTCTGTACATTGAAGATATCAAAAAAATTAATGGCAGGGGGTGTTACTAGACCGACACCGAACCCAAAAATTTAATTAAAAAAATTTTTGTCTGTCTGTCTGTCTGTATGTCTGTTTGTTCAGGCATCACGCAAAAACTACCGGTTCGATTACGATGAAACTTGGTATAATTATTCTTTAATATCCTGGGCACCACACTGGGTACTTTTTATCCCGGAAAAGTACCCTATCCTACGGTTGGGGGGTGTCAAAGTTTGTATGGAAGAATTTTAACGCGCTGTCCGATTAACTCGAAACTCAATATTTATACTTAAACCCAAAAATTAAGAATAACGTGTATCAGGATTTTTCAAAATTCAACCCCTAAGGGGGTAAAATAAGGGATGAAAGTTTGTATGAAAAATCTTATTCCTTGAGGTAATAAACATGAAACTTCGCACGAATAGTTATCTAAATAAATTATAAAGTTTGTAGTTTTTTGTTTTTCTAAATTACCCCCTAAAAGGTTGGGGGTGTCAATGTTTGTATGGAAGAATTTTAACGCGCTGTCCGATTAACTCGAAACTCAATATTTATACTTAAAACCCATGGGGATGTATGGGGTAATTTCCGACACACACGCGGGCGAAGCCGCGGGCAGCAGCTAGTCCTAATAATATTTTTGTCGTGAAATGTTGGATGTTTGTATGTTTGATATACCTACTCAATCACGGAAAAACGGCTGAACGGATTTGGATGAATTTCGGCACACAGAGTTTATCACATAGATTATGGGATACTTGGTATCCCGGTAGTACGTTCCTGTGGGATAATTTCCGACATTAAAACAGGCGAAGCCGCTGGCAGAAGCTGGTATTGCATAATTATGAATTTACAAGAGTTTAAAGATACTGTAGTCTAACGACACTAAACAATCTCAAGAGAAAGTAAGCTATCACCAAGTTTGTCAAGCCTCGTGCAGACTAGCGCGACGCGACGCGACACCAGTAAGTGTTCTACCGTGAAGTTTTCTTAGAAATTGTATTGTTAGAGTCGTGTCGCGCCGTCGTGTCGCGGCAGTCAGCACGAGGCTTCAAACGGTGATCGCACTGGCAGTATGTTACTGTCAGTAAGCACCTACCTACCTACCATGAATTAAAACTACTTATGATTAGCTTTGAGTATCCAAAAAGATAACTCAGAGAAGAACAACTTTTGACCAATTCGCAGTCGAATACACTTCGCAAATCTTCTGCTGTCGGCTAAGCACGTTTTCTGGATATCAGAGAAATTTTCTACATATATAGGTATGCATCAGAATGACATGTATCAAATGTCCCTGCACACTGGAATACGAAGGTCGCAAGCTATCTCAATAAATGTCTGTTCGTACATTTTACGTTGAGCTCAATGCGACGGCTTCATAGCTGTGTTCGATGCAAATATATTTATATTTCATGGCCGACCTTGACATGGCGGCCATTTTGATAGTTGAAGTTTAGAGTTTTATTTTTACGTTCGTCGTAACTTTTTAATTATTATGCAAGTACCTAGTTTCTTAGACGTGCTCCTTGCAACGATAACAAATTGTTACGGTCGAGTTGAGGCAGAAAAGTCAAAATATCAGATGCCATTTGTCAGTTTGACTTTAAGTACCTACTGAAGAAGGGTTAGGAGAAATGGTTTGCTTTCAATTTAAAAGTAAGTCTGAATCTATGAATAATCACAAAATAAATAATAAAAACAAGAAATAGCTGTACGATTTCTACGGAAACGTGTAAACTGGGCCTAAGATAAAACGTACGTAAAACGAATAAAAAGTACGATTGTAACAAGCTTAATGTAAAACGTTTCTTTGTGAATTAGACTAAGACTTACCTTTTCTTGACGACAGCGATGAGAATGATGTGCTGCGTGTTCTTAGTTCCCCGTATCGCTCTGAAACAAACATAATTTTCTATTATTAATTGGTATTTGATAACTATATACCTGCTATAGAGATGACAGCCCGCGACCACTGAGGTGTTATTGTACTAATAATACCTCAATGCCCTCGACCATAAAATTATTTTCGTGAGGAAAATATGCTTCAGTAAAAATTAAGATGCATTATAACGCACGAAATCAAATTGACGATTTATAAACCGGGAAAGCGATACAGTCTACCTTCTGTCTGTAAAAAGAAAAAAGAAACTCCGCAAGGCAGAAGTTACAAAAGAGCACAATGCGTAGCGTTTCGTAGCGCTGCTTAGCAACACGTAGCGCATCTTTTCATGTTTTCGAGCGTAGCACAAACAGCGGAAACTTTACCGCATCAAAGTGGTGTAAAAAAACCGATTAACTAATAAAGTAAACAGTTTTTTGAGGAGCCACACTGGCAGTTGTCAGGTTTTGAACGTTAAAACCTGCCTAAAATAAGTCTTAAACCTCTTCGCCATGACTATCACAAACCCGAAGGTTTAATAAATTATTTATAACACAATGTGTTATAAATAATTTAATTGCATATAAATAACTAATCATGTCATGATTAGTTATTTATATGCAATCGGTAATTTTTCTAATGTTTCTGGTGGTGATCCGTCTACATGATGAATGGCTGGCTCCGACGTTATTTTTCATACATACTAGTCCATACTAATATTATAAAAAGGAAAAATTTGTTTGTTCGTTTGTTTATTTGTAAGTTTGTATGTGGTGGGTAATCTCTGGAACTAAAAGTCGGGTTTGAAAAATTCTTTTGGCATTGGATAGCCCAATTCTTGAGGAAGGTTATAGGCTGTGTCACGTCACGCTATGTCCATTAGGAGCCGAACAAAACGAAAAAAAGTCAGAAAGAACGCTAAGCGAAAAGGAAGTAATAGCGCGGGCGGGCGGTGGAATGCGATGCAGTGAGGCGGGGGTCAAAATTTCACGCGGACGAAGTCACAGACAGAAGCTTGTTTTTTATATTTTATGTTTGTGTCTTCATCAGAAAACATAAATTTTAAGAATCTCTCAATTGAGTCTTACAACACCGTTAAGAACTCATGCAACTGTACATTTACGTACTACAGTGTACAATTCTAAACATTTTATTCCAACAATTCTTGTTCGGCTTAGAAATTCCATTCCCGCTTACTCCAATGCCGAGCCCGATCACTCGGAAATGTAACCGGGTAAGTAGGCAACATGTAGCCTGGTACTCGGGTAGGTAAAATGTACCCGGGTAGGCAAAATCATTCTCGAACGAGGGAATCCTTCAAACTCGATGTTGTGAACGTAATTCGCATTGTAGGTACACTATACAAGTGCGTGTAAATATTAAACAGAGATGGAGGATTATGGAATATAAATCGATCTTCAAGTGAGATATTGTAGGTATATTGACTTATAGGAATGCAGATTATAGTGGAAGGATACATGGTGATAGATCTTAGAAAAGCTATCTTAAAAAAGCTATCTTAGAAAAGCTATCTTAGAAAAGAGAACTTTTGCACATTAGCTTTATATGGGTGCATGTCAAATTAAAAGATTATTTCAGGAGCCTGGTTATCTTTGAGGATGATTTTGATGTACCTAATCATTGCAAAACACTGCTTACTATCTATTTCATAATTAGTATAATCAGTGTATTTTTTTAATAATTTGTTAATTTTGTTAGTTTTAAATGCTCCTTTTTTACTGTTTGTATTTCCTGTGCGTGTCCCAAATATAATATTTTTTCTTTCTTTCTTTTTATGAGGATTTTAGTAATGTTTCCTCGCTGTGCAATAAAGTGTTTTAGCATAAGCGGAGAATAGGACTTGCCAATATTATGTAACAGCTTCTCCGTATTTTTAAAGACCGTTCGTATTCTAATCTCAGTCTCAATCTGTCAAAAATACATCAATATGCCTACATTTATGACAAGTTTTTGACATTGATTGTCACTGAGATGAGATTGCGACTAGATTTTGAACATTTTTAATTACGGAAATTGACCATCGGGTTTTGTCGACGGAAGAATAGACAACATGACAGATAAACAATCACAATCTGTAATTTTTTCTATTCTCCTGTCGACAAACACCGATTCTACGGTGGTCATGCTACGCTTGCTGGAGTCAGATAAATTATGATTGCTGCAGAAGTAAACCTTTATGTTCTATCAAAATACAACCTTCACAAAGAGAAAAGACCCTGTTTATTTCTTCTCACATGAGGCAACTTCCCAGAAATGGGGCTTTGTTATGATATTATATTGCAAAGGAGCTTATATCGACATTGTTTGTTCACAAATTGAATAACGTGACGGCACTATTCTTGTTTCCCAAGGTATTACTGTTGAGTCGGGTATACGGGTCTTACTTTCGGCAATGGCAACTAATTGGGGAAAATATAAATAAGTCTATATAACTATGATGTTGATATACGCCGAAGCTACGAAGTCTCGCTGGGTTTAACAAACAACTGCAAAGGACCCGCCTCAGCTTCGTTTATGTTTTTACGGCACCGTTCACAGCCTCGCGAGAGTGGGCTCGTGCATTGCGACGCGACACCGGTAATTATTCAACCGTGAAGTTTTCAAAAACAAAATCAAAATCAAAAGTCATTTATTCAAACTAGGCTGAGAATCAGCACTTTTCGAACGTCAAAATTACATAACAGTTCCCCAAAACGCCGCCCTTCACCAATTCCTAGTGCTTTATTTAGCTGGGAAGAAGAAGTGGCGCAACAAACTCCCCAGCAGCACAGCTGTCTGATCAGTTAGAAAAAAAATACGCAACCCAAAAACGTCAAACTTAAATTAAATGACTTGCCTTGTGTTAGCTAGCACACGCCAATATACCCGCAAAAAAACATCGAGATCTATATATATAAAAACTTAAAAAGTAAACAGAACTTAATCGAATAAAAGCCTCGATGCAAGCATAAAGGGCGTGCCCACTTTTCTTATAAATTGTATTGTTAACGTCGCGTCGCGCCTGTTTGCGGGAGCCTTGATGTAACTTGCGAGCGACGCGACTTATGTAAAACAACACGCGCGAACGTCACCTGTTTTTGTCCGTCGCGGTGACTCGTGGCATGCTCTAAAGAAACTTATTCTTTCGTTTGTTTTCTCGGCATTCGCCGTTGCAAGACGTGTCGCTTGAGCGTGTCACTTGTGGCCAAGGGGTAAGGGAGGGATGGAAAAGGAGATTGCCCAAGCGAGTTTAGAGATATGAGGAACAGGGTAGTAAAGTTCACTCGTCCTCTATAGAAAAGGGAGAATCCTCCGACCAGATCCGGGTATTGCGTCTGGTGGGCAACTGCCCAACGTTGATGTCGGGAAGCCATATATATGTTGATCGGGCGGTAAACTCTAATTGCGCGATGCAGGATTTATGTGACGACAGGTCTTTGATGTGTAGTCACATATCGCGTTTTAGATCCCGCCACACGAGTAAGGAACCTAGTATCGCTATCAAACCCGAACTGACAGCTTTAAAAGAGGTAAGTAGGTAGAGATAAATAGCTTTGCTTGTAAGTTGTATTGCAATACTAAACGGTCTATTTTTGGCTTTCGATTTTCAGTCCCAACAAAAAAAGGAAATCTAATTACAAAATAAAGTGTTCATAAATTATTATCAGGTGCTTACTATAATCCTGGTAATCAGGTCATGGATCGGGCCCGCGTTTGGCATTTACGTAATTAAATAGGGTTTACGTCCCCCCCCTCGTTTTTGTTGCGTGGTGATATTAACACCGTGTGTCGTAGGTGATAATGCTTTAGTGAAGAAATGCGGTGTTAATTAACTTAGAAACAAACTTGTTAGTAATAATAAGTGAACAAAATGTAGTAATTTAATCTTAGTTTCAGGAAAGAATTAGCTTTAAACATTCGTAACTTATTTCGACATACTTTTTTTAATAAAGACAAGTATTAGACAGAGGTGTACTCATAGTAGGTACACCCACCTTTCGCCAGTTATATTAAGTCTCATGTAACAGGGGGCGAGCCTATTGTCATCAACTGGGCACAAACCCAGACTCCGGGCTACCACTGAGAAATTCCTAATGGAAAAATCCAATGACACTTAGCCCGAACCGGGAATCGAACCCAGGACCTCATGGCCAGCAGTAGCGCTTGCGAACACTAGACCTGTAACTAAAAATACCTTGTACACATTATTATAGTCATGGCTGTCATAATCTCATAACACGCTGTACAGATGACTATCCAAAATTCACGAATAAACAATTTGTCGTAACTAACGTCATATTAAACACAAATATATCCGTACGCATGTATGCGTAAACACACAGTACATTGTTGCCACACGGAATTTCATAATTACCTCCCTGGAGGTCTCGGTACCGCAGGAGAAGCTCTAAGGCTCTACAATATTAATTAAGTTTTCAGTTAACTGAAAGATGAGAAGTGTGGCTTGATATTTTGTAAACTAGCTGTGCCCACAGCTTCTCTCGCGAAAACATATAGCCAGAGAGAACATTATAAATGAATAGAAAAGTAAAAAGTAGTAAGTAGGTACCTAAATCGGAGGAGTGTTTCAAAAGTTATAAGCCCATTAATGTACAGATAGACGGAACATGTCTGATGTGAAGGAAAACATCGCTAGGAAAATCTCTTGACCAATAACCTACACTGAGGATCTCGTGGCTAAGTAGTAACAGCCGCACAGGTCAATTCATCAGGTTAACGTACGCTTGCCGGGGTTTTTCCGTGGATGAGTGACCATCTTTTCATACCGAGACTCATCCGTGCCTCGGAAAGCATGTGAAGCCTAAAAGTTTTACCAAGTTACACCCAGTCTTTCCAAGTGGTATTAATTAGCCAGTCACTGGGTTGTGGAGAATAGATAGGCAGTCGCTCCGTGTAAAATACTGGTATTCAGCTGCATCCGGATAGACTGGAAGCCGACCCCAACATAGTTAGGAAAAGGTTAGGCAGATTGATTGAATGTCCAGATAGACGGAACATAATTATCTGATGAGAAGGAAAATATCGCGAGGAAAATCTCTGGACCAATAACCTACCCTGAGCGAGACTGGTGATAAAATGATTGTTCCTTCTCGGTATGAAAAGAGGCCTTTGTTCTGTAGTGTATTGTGATCACGTCACGCCTGTATTTTCCAAAGGAGGTAGACCTGTACATTATATATTGTTTGTTATAGTTTGTTATAATTGACATTCAACGGGCACGTATCAATGCAGACGCGGGACACCGGGATGATACGGAGAGTTTGCTAATGTTGAGACCAAAGAACAATATGCCCAACTAAGATTGTATCCAGGACCCGACACTAAAGAGTCGCGTTGAGATTCCTGGAATGGCTCAGCGCTTAATTAATACTACGGAGTCAGTTAACCACTTTAACTTTACCCCGGCCGCAACTAATTAACACACCTATTTGCATGTAGGTATGGAAGTCGGGATATGAGCAGTGATAACGGCCGCAACTTACAACTTACGCGAATAGTAGGTCATGGGTTCGAACCTGGGTGATGAAATAGTTTACACAAAGTAAAGACTTTATGTAAATTATTTCATCACCACTGCTCTCATAACGGTGAAGGAAAACATCGTGAGGAAATCGGCATGTTCTGGAACCAAAAATTCGAAGACATGTGACATCTACCGACCTGCACTGCCGGGTGGTGTGTTACGGTCCGCTCTTTCTGACCGAGAGGCGGCCTGTGTCTCAGCAAGGGTGACCATAATAGGCTAATTATACTATGGAAGTCAGCCATTTTGTGTAAAATAGTGGGCTGTCGGCTGCCCGTTTTGTTTGCACTTTCATGTTCTGTGGGTAAGTTACAAACTGTTGATACTGAAGTATTGTACGGTTTGCAGAAAAGTTTTGTAGTGGGCGATTATCTGAGTTAATACCGTTTTATTGTAACTTGCCTACTAAAATAGATCCCGCTTAAAAGGCTTTTTAAATTGAATTCGTAGATTTAAGGTCTTTTATAAAAAACTTTTATCCTACGAAAAACAAGACTTGTTTTTCGATCGATTGCTTACAACACAGTCATTATAATAATTTTTATCATCTATATTAATTTGTTTTATAAACAAAGGTAATCGATCTATTTGTTTCCTGGTGGTTATTAATCACTATAGTCCTTTAAACTAAATGAAGTATATTTATTTCCGAGCATTACAGATTAGACTTAGACTTACCCCAAAAAAAATCCAAGGTATCAATATAATAAAACTGTCTAAAAAATATAATAATAAATTATTATTTAACTGTCTAAAAATATAAAACGTCAGGAATAGAACAGGCACCAAACTTACCTGGAAATTAGGTAGGTACTATATGCCAAAAAAAGGGGCCAAACTGAGGAGCTCGTGGCTAAGTAATAACAGCCGCACGGGTCGATCCATCAGGTTAAGCTACGCTTGTCGGGGTTGGTCCGTGGATGGGTGACCATCTTTACATATCGATCAGACTCCTCCGTGCCTCGGAAAGCACGCGTAGCTGTTGGTCCCGGCTGTCATTCGTGGATCTTTGACAGTCGTTACGAGTCGTCAGAAGCCGGAAAGTCTGACAACCAGACTGACTTTACTGGGTTGTGCAGGTCAGATAGGCAGTCGCTCCATTTAAAATATTGGTATTCAGCTGCATCCGGTTAGACTGGAAGCCGACCCTAATATAGTTGAGAAAAGGCTAGGCAGATTGATTTTGTGGCCAACAAACAAAAATCCAATAGCTAGAAATTACCCTTTAGGGTTGACTGCCATGTAAACACAGGAGGACTAGCCCATTTCATTAGTAACCTCAAAGGGTTAGCCTTCACGTTACTGAGGTGCTTCACAGAATAGATAGATAAGTGTAAAAGGCTGGTTCTATATGGATCGAAAACAGGCGCACGCACACATATACGCGTACGTACGGCTTTCTCAAAGGTCCGAGTGTGTTTGCACTCGCTGTACGTAGACGCATGTGTAAAGGCTCGTGCATACTGGCTCGACGACGCGACACCGGTAATTCTACAACCGTGAAGTTTTCTTAGAAATTTTATCCCTAATTTTATTTTTCGTAAAATTAGTCGCATCGCGCTGTCGCGTCGTCCTGTCGCGTCGCGCCTGTTTGCTCAGCCTTAATATGTCTATGTCTGCTGTGCAATGATAATACACTGAATCTTGTTATGACAAAACAAAACCTTGCCTTTTTGAAGATACAGTGTATATTCCTAAAGTGTTTCCGAATATATTTAAGACTTAGGGAACATCTGACAGTAGACGCGTCGCGTATCGTTGGTTGCGTAACGCAAGAACGGACAAGTAGATAATAAAACACACCACCACACACAACCACTCAACCGATGATGCGTCAGTGCGTCGAGCATACTTAACTTACTAGAAGTTAAACGCGGTTACGCCCAACGTATCTGGTTGATGTGCGACCCCTTTTTCAACCATCTTTTTTGTTTTTTTAATTTAAATTAATTATATTTTAGATAGCACACCATATTTGTATGCCTCCTGGCATTACATAGCGTTCTGTTCACCAAACTCAAGATCTGTACCTGTGTTAACAAATAAAAGTGATTTGATTTGATCGAAATTTTGATATTCTATCTTATCCAACCTCTAGAGGAGGCCTATACCCGTCGAGGGGTCCTTAATTAATTAATATTAATTACTTTATTAAGAACTATTTTTTTTTTGTAATTAAGCAATTACAAAGGCTTTTTATTTTTATCTTTTTTAATATCTTATCAAACCATTCGTAAGTAACTCATTTATGTCAGTGCACTGCAGATGTGTACGTGTGTTTTCGTTCGTTGTATGGAACCGGCCTTCTATGCCAATATATTTTGTGCTGTCTTACTGAGTGATACTTGAGGTTCCTTCAGCACGAGTCGTTGACTACATCGTGTCCTGACGTTGACTTGATTCGTTCGACAGGGATTTGTTAATTAAAGGTTTTTGGAATTGGATCGTTTCGATGTAATGAGATTTAGTTTTCATTAGGTTGGGCTATATACGAGCTTAATGTTTTATTAAATGTTATTGTTCCATACATTTTCCGTATCACCAACAACAGAAAACTAGCGCGTTTAATTAAAAATTGTAAAGTTTTAATAAAAAGCGATGAAGTGCGAGTCGAACTCACACACGAAGGGTTTGTTTGTTATCATAGCGGCCATAGTAGTACACACTTGTGAAAACTTCAAGTTTCTACTTATTGCGGTTCAATAGATACAGCCCTGTGACAGACGGTCGGACGGACTGACAGCGGATCCTTAGTAATAGGGTCGCGGTGGCATCCTCTAAAATCAAAATCAAAAGTCATTTATTCAAACTAGGCTGAGAATCAGCACTTTTCGAAGGTCAAAATTACATAAGACAGTCCCCCAAAACACCCACCCTTCACCACTTCCTCGTGCTTTAGCTGGGAAGAAGAAGTGGCGCAACAAACTCCCCAGCAGCGCAGTTGTCTGTTCAGTTAGTAAAAGAAAATGATTCTGTGCACTAGTACGTAAAATCATTTTCCTTACGTAACACAAAACATACATTTATATTAATAACTATATGCCAGCTAGCACACGCCAATATACCAACCACAAACATCGAAAACTAATACTCAAGCAGAAATAAAAACTAAAAGTAAACAGAACGTAATATCCAGATAAAATCCTCCAGGCATAAAGTGCGTGCCCGCTTACATATAAATATAGCAGTAAATTGAAATCTAAAAAAAAGATTATGTTCGTTGCGTTTTATATTAGCACTAATGAAAAGTTTCCATTATTATTATTGTGTGGATAATAGTCTAGGAGAAGCGCGTAGGTGTCTAGATTACTAATGCAATTGAGTTGTAGAACTTTTTGAATTAAGATAACAAGGGTATCAGATGCTTTTACTAAAACTTAGGAGTTGGTAAGTGTAGTATTTGATGGCTTTGGTTTCTATATCAAATTAAGCGATAGTATTGACCTTTAGGTACCTAATGAAAAGACCGGCCAAGTGCGTGTGTGACCACGTACAATGAAGGGTTTTTAGGGCTGTAGTTGGGGTCAATTTTATTTATCCCAAGAACAAACTTCACTTTTTATTTGAAAAAATGTTATCCCATACATCGATATATGTCACGGTCAATTCCCTAACTGCAAATGTAAGTTTGTACTTAATGGCATTTTTTTAAATGTTTTTTTTTATTGCGTTTACTACTTTTTTAGAGCTTCTAGGGACCGTTAGACCTACGTATTTGATATTGATTTCAACTTTATTAATATCAACTTATGTATTACGTAACGCGTATGTACGGAACTTCGAAAGCTTGCTATGACGATTTTAGAAGTTCCGTACATAACGATTATTTGAGAACATTCTCAAATTAACTAATTTGCGTCATACCGTACATTGTAACCCACGTAATGCGTACTTTTAAACTTTGTGAATACAGTACATTGGTATTTTAAACCTCGAAGTTCAGTAGGACAGGCATGTAATAGGATTATAAATGTCATCCCTTTTCAAATCTGTTAAAGCTGTATTCAAAACAAAGCATTAATTCCTGCATCCTTGAAGTTTGTAAATTCAGACAAATCAATTAGGAGGCAATAATTGAAATAAGTTTGTGCTTCGAGTGACTACAAAGTCAAAGTGTCCGTGGTATGGCTCCGGAATACTAACTTTGAAGGACTTTTGTCCTTTATGTCCATAGGCATTTCGAATTGGTTTAATTAGGATGATTGAAACTTGAGTTTGTTCTGTTGAATGAAAAATTTATTGATTTATTGATTAATTAATTAATGAAAAATATATGAAGAGTAATTTGTGAAAAGAATTTTTTTTTTATTAAAAATGTACCTACCTACCTAAGCTATGATTTACCTATATAAACAGTGCGTTCATTATAACATGACCCGTGACGCAATTGCGTAGCACTGAATTTTGCAGTCATGTGATGGGTAGTACTGTTCTGCCAGTCGCCATTTTGAACTCTGTGAGTATTGAAACTAAGACATCAAAATTTAGTGTTACAAATCGCACGGGTCAAGATACAATGAAAGCACTGTACGTATAATTATTTGGTGTACATTATCATGTACTTATTACTTACGGAGGAGTTCGTGGCTAAGTAATATTAGACGCATGAGTCGGTCCATCATGTTAAGCTACGCTTGCCGGGTTAGTCCGTGGACGGGTGACCATCTTTACATATCGAGACTCCTCAGTGCCTCAGAAAGCCCGCTAAGCCGTTGGTCCCGGCTGTCATTCGTGGATCTTTGACAGTTGTTACGGGTCGTCAGAAGCCCGAAAGTCTGACAACCAGTCTTACCAAGTGGTAGTATTACTCAGTTACTGGGTTGTGGAGGTCAGATAGGCAGTCGCTTCATGTAAAATACCTACTGGTATTCAGCTGCGTCCGGTTAGACTGAAAGCTAACCCCAACATAGTTGGGAAAAGGCTAGACGGATTGATTAAATAAATAAATCATCTGAATGCTTAAAAATATTTTAAGCATTCATGCCTTCAAGGGATGGATGAACGTTTGTGTGGAAGTTCGTCATCTTTGCCGATGTAAAACCCGCATGCGGCGAACGGCTTGTATATATATGACGGAGAACGGTAGGTGTCTTTTCGTTAATATCAGCCTTATTTTAACTACTGCGGGCGCACTATGGGTAGTGTTGGTTATTGCGCAATAGAAAAACCGTTTGCTGTTCAAATCAAATTATAATTTACGACCAAATTAATCACACTAGCAATTCACACACTGTAGGTACACAACACAACTATACGGAACGCGCAAAAAACTGTGCCTTTATCAATAGAAATGCTTCCATAAGAATCGCGCGCATATCAAGCTGAAAACCAAGCATAATATATCAATGTCAAGAAAACTATTCGCTGACATTAAATAAACATATCTGCTGCCTTTCCAAGTTATGTACCAGATTGCCATGTTAATATAACCGTAAAGATACTCAATAAGGAATGCGAGAAGGGCATGTGACGTCTAATTTACTTTTACGAGTATATACCAAAAGTGCTCAGGAATGCGCCCGCGCCTCTTCAATTGTCAGCGGGGTCGAATTCCTACGAACCGAACAACCGTACTATACTCGTAAGTGTTTGTATTGGACTAATGTGTTATTTGAACTGCTATGTGGAATTAATTGAAATGTAAAATGAGTTTGAGTTTAAGTTTGAGTTTGGGTAAGCTGGAGATTACACTACTGTTTCGGATACATTTGAATCTTTGTATTTAGTTACACAGAAAATAGGTACCTATATTTTTTCCTCAGAAAGACACTTCCAAGCAAGATCGAAAAACTTTTTATAGTTATATAAATATTAAGTAGGTACATGATAATAATATATTGCAATTGTGTACCTACCTTATTACTAAATAACAGAAATCAACATTTGTTAAGGCGACGCAAAGGCGTGCGTCGCGAAGCTTGAATATTATTTGGTGATGTCACTAACATTAATCAATTTTCTGAATAAAAACTGATTAAAAGTTTTGGCGAAGGCTAGAACCTTATTAAATTACAGAACCGTATCTACAAATATGACTCGACCTAAACTTCAATCTTCGATCCTATTACAAACCAGCGCATTAAAGTTTCAAAATCAAATTCTACAAATTTACGACGTCCAACTAACGCATTACCTTGCAAAATGAAAATGAATCCCTATAAAATGTCATAACCGATCGTCTGTCTTTAAAAATTCAATCTAAATTCCTCTGGCTAAGACACAAATTGCTTTGGAGCAATTCAATTGCAGTTATAAGCCCGGGGATATGACGGGGTCATCAATTACTATTGATGGCGATTAAACTCGAATTGAAAAATGGAGGTCAGTTTTAAAATCGCTTTTGTTTGTGTGTTTGTGGTGTTTGTGGGAAACCTGTTAATGTCTGGATATTTAATGAAGTATGAGATAGAATGCAAACAAATACGTTATTTTCAGCATGAATGTTAAAGGAAGTAGCATCGAATTGTCCAAAAAAAGGAAACATTATAACCTCATATACCTGTTGCAACATGTCGCAGACTAAATTTTGTTGGGTTTTCGTGATAATATTAGGAACATATAGTGCATCTATAAAGATAAGATGACGTTGATGACGATGACACGAACACGACGTATTACCACGCCGAGTGCTATAAAAGTTTAGCGGAATAGTTACTAAATATATCTACATCTATTGTATTTTACGCGCCACTATGTTCATTTGTTTCTTCTTTACTTGAAGCAAGCCAAATCAGAATTTAAATACAATCTTTGATAAGTTACCTCCTTCCCGTGCTTTCCATGTGTTGAAGTAAAAAGTTCGTGCCATTTTTTTTTAATAACACTATTTAAACGAGTTTTTATAGTAATTTATTCGGTTGCTAAACACGACCTTTCATTTCATTTTCATAAAAACATTGCCCGGCGCTCATGTATTCGACTAGTACCTCATTTTCGATTTATCTCGAAGAAGGTTGTCAAAATAATGCTCGAATTCCAAGCATGTTTGAGGAAAGTAATATTTCCTGGTAAGTTTTTTGGAGTTTTTAATGTATTAGGTACTTTAAACTGCCTTGATGGTCTAATGGTTGAAAGCGCTATGTTCGATTCCCAGGTCGGGCAAAGTGTTATTGGGTTTTTCTATCTAGAATTTCTCAGTATCAGATTCCGGAGTCTGGATTCGTGCCCGGTTGATGGCAATAGGCTCGCCCCCATTACATGGCACTTACCTACGAAATGTGGGTGTACGGTACACCTTTGCTTAACCCATCGGGGAATACAAGCGTGATGTTATGTATGTGTCCTTTAAACTTTATGATGGCCGCGATGTCAAATCGTATTAACGCACTGTACTGTTTTAATTGATTCATAAATATGTAAAAACACTTTCCCAGCGATTAAAACCGCAGAGTGATATACGTATGACAGATTCATATACGGTCGTTTTAAAAATGAAGTACCCGCATTTCATCTGAATTTAATTTAAACTGAGTATGAAATGCCAACCATGTTTATTGGTATTGTAAAATGTGGATACTTGTTTATTGAAATTAATAGCATTCTGATCATAAATTCAACAATATCGTGGCTTTTATTTGGAATTTAATTTCGCATATGATCATAAATATTTTAAACTTGTTTATAATAGTCCGAATTTCGGACGCAGGCGATATTATAGTGCCCAAATGTGTGCGCAGACACAGGTGCACTCTCTCACTCAGGGGCTTCCCTCACTCTCATAGTCTGATGGGACGGCAATCCGACACGACCGGAGAGAGATCAGGTGCAGGTCCAAAGACTTAACGAACTTTCCAAGGCACGCGGGTATCACACCACCAACATCCAAACTCCGGGCTTTAATTAACTGAGAAATTCCTAATGGAAAAACCCAACAACATTTCACCCGACCTGGGTATCAAACCCATGATCCCACGCTCAGCATTCGCTACAACCGCAAACGCACTAACTTATTTACAAGATAGATCAACTGAAAATAGACAGATCCATTAACGTATTCATGGGGAAAATAATTAGGCTCGATAATTACCATAGCGTGTTAGAAAGACCACCGATAATTACTTTTTTAGTAGATATATTGGTTGGAAATCGGTGTGCATTAAAGGCTCTCGCACATTTGAGCGGGCGTGCCGCATCGCAAAAATCCTCTTGTATCACTTTAATACATTTTACTACAGGCGGGCCGCACCGGAACGCAGCGCAACCTGCGTAACGCCCCAGCGCGGCGGATTGCTAGTCAGGAGTATTTTTGAGGCAACTGTTTTGCGATGATACAGCAGGATTAGGAAAAGTGGTTGCCCAGTAATAACGGCCCCGATTTACGATTTTTAGGATGTAGATTGGAACCCATACAGGCGCTATACTTTGTGTAAACTATTTATCCACTGCTCTCAAAACGGTGAAGGAAAACATCGTTAGGAAACAGACATAATCTTAGAATCAATTCGAAGACATGTGACATCTACAAACACGCACTGGGTCCGCGTGGTGGATAACAGCCCACTCCCTCTCGAAGAGAGGGGGCCCGTATCCCAACAGTGGGAGAATTATAGGCTGCGATTATGCACTCCGCTATAATGTACGCTTAACTTCAAAGAGTTTTCGACGATAATAACTACACCCGGTGAACACTGGATAGTCAGCCCACTTTAAATGTTCTGACTGGCTAATTATCTTTTCAACGGCTTGAGAGATGGCTCGTACCGACACGACTCGAGAACAGAAGTAAAATACAAATCTTTTTAAATTCTGATACGATTTCACAGTAAAAAGAAGGTTGGCATAGAATAGAATAGAATTTCTTTATTAGAGTAACCATGACTCAATAAAATTGTTAGTAAAACTTACGACTATGTTAGTAAGCACAACAAAAAACAAGGAAAACAACACAAGAAATAACGGTTGGTCACCGTTACGACATCCCATGAGAGACGGCACAACAGTGACCCACGTACATACAGTCCAGGCGACTCGCAACCAAGCTTAAGACACTGTTGGAGCTGCTCCACAAAGTGCCGGCAAAACAATATTATATTCAATTTATTTATTTAGAGAATATCCCACAGACACAGCAACTAAAAACGCAATAACTGAAAAAACGCTGAAATAATTGTTTTTTCTCGCATAAAATATCAAATTGTTTGATTATTAATAATTATGTCTTTGAGAAAAGTACGTGTGTTTTTAAGTTTAAACGCTTAAATATAATTATTTAAAGATTGACACTGTATTTATCTTACTTTTATACCAAAGAAAAATCGCCATAACAAAAAAAAAAAACATATTTTTTTTCGTTTTCGGTTTACGGCCGAAAAAAATCCGTTTTCGGAAACATTTCATTGTAAGCTTTAAATAGAAGCTCCTCCATTTAGCTCGTAATAAAAAAACAACAAGAACTATTGTTTACACTTAACACTTGTAATATTCAGCACTAATCACCGGCTTTACGCCGAGACTGGTGGGTGCCGTGCGCTTGCATGTCGCGATGCGGTCGCATGCATTCGAATAGCTGCAGCCAAGCTGATGGCGTGCGGCTTTTCATATTACCTAAATGAAAATAAAAAACTTGGTGCACGTCCAAACGTGGTTACTGTGGGGTTTTCCAGAACCCCGTTGTTTAATAGGAACTTTATTGTATTTGCTACACACATAAAAATACAGGCTGTAAGGGATATCGACGCCGAACTGCTACCATGAATTCATTACAGCACCCTAATTGCGAAACACACTTTCAATCACAATCGGAATGATTTTGATGGATATTGCTAATCCATTGCCTCATATGTTCGAAACATTTGTCTGTTCAACAACGTAAATATTGCGATGAATGTGGCTGAACTGTTGAAATGAAAGCCATTGCTACTGTAAGTGTGTTATGCAATTTCACCGCTGGATTGTAGACCGTTGAAATTTTTACGATGGGGGGGGGTCTGGAATCATGCACTGAACACCCACATCGTGCTAAAAGTGCTAAAAGTGCTAAAAGTGTCCTTCCATTATTATTACATAATAAAAAAAGAAATGACTATAATATAAAGGAACCCTTTTATATCTGTCAAGCAAAAATACGTCAAATACAGAAGAGCGAAAAAAGAAAATCAAAATCTTATGACGACGTTTCAGCCATTTGCAATGCGCATTAATATTTAAAAAGTATTCTGAAAAGTGTCACTAACTGCTGCCATTAATTTTTCATATGAACAGCTGTGCTAAAAGGTTTTCTCTCTACTCTTAGCTTTGAGTAAGAACTGGGACAAATTCTTTCTGGAAATAATTACCAGTTTTGTCCGAGGTTTAAGGCTCGTCCATGTCGTTACTCAAAAGTAGGTAACAAGTTTCAAACTCAAATCACCAATGAGTAGCCAATAGCCAGGGTAAGCCTGAAACACAGGTTTTCATAAACCTAGATCAGGCAGGTCTACATGAGTTAGAATTAAAATTTGAATAAATTTATTTTTATTTTATTTTATTTTTATAGTATGTTTTCATCATCATCATCCACAGTCCAACTATACCCACTGCTGGGCATATGATAGGCCTCTCTTTTCTTCTGCCAATGCCCACGTTCCTGTGCCAGCCTTATCCAGGTTTTGCCCGCGTTGGCAACAATGTCGTCCGCTGATCGCCGTACGACCGACATCTCGAAATCCAGTTCCTGGACGTCACTCGACACAGCCTTACTCCACCTGTCATCACTGCGCCTTTACAGGTGTCCTGCCCAACTCCATTTGAGTTCGATAATACTCTTTCCGATATCGAAGACTTTCGTACGTCTTCGATTTATTAGCCTCATGCCAAGCATAATGCCAGAATGTCATAGGACTAGTATTTATACGATGCGACTAATCACAAACTAGTTACTTAATAACGCATTAGTACTTAAGTCGCGTCATGTACGGACCGCCATTGAAATACTACTGCTGTGACATTCTGGCTACTCGACATTGATGATTTGATTTTGTACTTTTGACTAGTGTTGTGTATGATGGGCCTTAAGCTATGGTTTTCTATGACTGCGGTGGTTGCAACGTATCGCCCGCAATTTACGGTATGACGTCACTGAAAGGTGTTAAATGAAAGTAAGTTGGAGTGAATAAAATATTCTAAGATTATTGATATTTCGTTAAAACATGTTCGACCTTAATGACCTTTGATCATCGTTCTAATAAGGTTTCGCTATCTCAAAATAAAAAATTTGAAAGAATATGTTGGCTTTTATATCCAAAAAATGCAAGATTCAAAATTTTAGTATTCTGTTTTTTTTAGCAACTACTCGTACCTACTACCAGTCCCAGCAATAATTTTCTACATATTATTTATAGTAAATTGTGATTTAAATGGGAATACATAATATTTGGTCAGATTTTTGTTAGAGCTCCCACGCAGTCGCGTCCCCCGCGGGATTACTATTCGCTACATACCCATGAACAAGTCAACATCATAACCTGTCACCATTTCCGACCGTGATCGAATCTCTGTGCGAAAAACATTTACTGTCATCGGTTATTTCCTACCAATGTAGGGGAATGAAGCAGTACAAAAATGTAGGGAAATGAAATGTTTGAAATAACTGCTGCGACATAATATATTTTCCGTCCAAAATGGCGGCGTTTTCCGCCGTCGAGGAATATTTTGTTGAATGTAATGCCTTTATATAAGATGTGTGAATATCCGAGTTTATATCTGTGAGATTTTTCATGAATATTTCATGTTTATGTACTACGGATTAATAGAGCAGTTTGAATAGTTTTCATTGAATGCTGACATGGTGAGAAAGTCAGTAAAAAAGAACAAAATATTGTAGCGTTATTTCAGTAAGATAGATTAGTTATAAATAGTTTAGTATTTTAAGCTTTGCCGTATTAAATAATAATGAGAACAAATGTATTGTTAGTGCAAGTTGGAAATAAATAAATAAATAAATAAATAAATAAATAAATATTGTTTGCCAGAAATGTATTCTTCAAACATACTCCTTTTAAGAGTTTGCCACTAATCTCACCAGGGTTGGACTTAACAAAGTTGTCCTCAATGCGAATTGAATTCCGGACCCTCGAATACAAGTTCTTGAAAGGGATAATACACTGGCGACGTTAATGGAAATCTTGTGTGGGGAATACAAAATATTGGGGAGAACATGATGAACACACATATAAAAGTTTTTATTTCAACTTAGGGAGGGGAATAGTGTAGTCGAGATCGAATCAAATACTTACGAAAAAAATATTATAGAAAAAAATATTTCTTTTGGAATAAGTAACCAATGGGCACACAAATATTTAGTAATATTTTTGTAGTTTGAGCTAAAAGTAATCATTAACATTTTGGAAAATACAATTGGAAAATTGTATGATGAGATAAAATATTTTAAATAATCTTTTTTGTGTCAATGTGAATACAATTCTTAGATTCGTATTAAAAAGGGACTAAAATTAAAACACCAATGTACTCGTTGAAATGGCATGCGATCCGTAGCATATCAAGGTTGTACTCGTTTGAGTACAGAACTACAGACAACAGGCTCATTATTCCATCAGGGCCAATCGTTCCGAATTAGACCCAACTAAGAGGCAATAAAGAATAATCAATACGCTAGTTATATGGAAGATATAGGCAATAAATGCTTGATGACGTGAACGATATATCGTACGGGAAATCTTAATAATAATTGTTCCTGAATGAATGGGAAGAATTAGGGGCAAAACCCTTTTTAATTGGGTAACGATATTACACAGTAACGAATTTAAGGAGAAAGGAAATATAAATAACAAAACATGTAGGTATAATAACGAAAGTTACAAAGAGTTAAGTTTGCTTTTGGGGTACCTAAATAATTTTTTGAAACTCACAGTTACGAAATTAGATAAAATCCAAGAAATAAATTCCTTCGAAACACTGAAAAGGTCTCATTAAATATATTACTTATTGAAATTCTTCATATTTATTAGCGTTGTGATGGAGATACTGTGGCAGTTGTCAGAGAGAATACTAATGGTCAAAAGGTGACGAATTTAATAGAGTTTACCGAGCGCCTCGGGTGGACAGCCAATAATGGATGATTCTCAAAGATTTAAATCGATAGATTTGCCTTCACCGTCCTATGTCGCGACATTAAACATTTATAAGAAGGCCCTGTATAAATTAGTCACTTACAGGGGTTATCCTCATTCAAATTCAACACAAACAGCTGTCAAAATGCTCTCTTGTGCTTTCAGAAAGTGTTCTAACAACTCAAGAAATTCTAATAAATTAAGTGTGATTTTTGGAGCAATTTTTTTTTTTGAAAATTGGTTTCGATCTGTATAATAAATTTGTATAACGTTTATTACGCCGTTTCTCTATTCTGATGTATTTATATAAATATAAATATTTTTTTGTATGTTTGTCCTCTGTACGTTACCACGTACCATTGATCGGATTGTGATAGAAACTTTGATAGGGTGTTCCGAGGATGCCCTCGAGGCTTTCTGGCCCAAAAAATCTAATAAAAAAAGTGGTATTGCAACGCATGTCGTGCACGGTACATAGAAGTCAAGTCTAGTCACTTGTCAGAACGAAACAGAAACGTGACCATCTTTTTACGCGGTAGCGCGAATCTAACGATTTATATCTTTGGAATTAATCTGGTTCAATCTCGACCAATTACGTTAACTCTTCAAGAGGTCGCCTTACATTGAAAGTACATCAGTCGAAACGAAAAAGTGGTTGAAAAAAATCGGTTTTATTTACACCCTTTTTCGGAGAAACAAGAAATAGACAACCCACTTTACATTATTACTTTTGTGTCTCGTCTCTGGTCTAATTGACAGCTTTTAACAATGGAATTATTTGGGAAGTGGGTGTCTGTTTACAGTTTTGGTGTTGCTTTTCTGAATAAGGTATAAAACTTAATTTAAATATCATGCTGCTAGTAAAATGTTCTGTTTCTGTATGGCGGTATCGGATAAATAGCGGAAATAAAATTGCAATGCTCTTAGATAGAGTTAAAGCGATCGTCGCACGAATACGCGATCATCGCGCTTATATGTCACTTCTTGTTTGGTCAACATGAAGGCGTGGTCGCGCCAACAGAGGGCTTTTTCCGGTTTTTCGAACATAAAAACATAATATACACGCGACAATACGACGCTTTTAAATAGTACGTGGGGTAAGTGAGCAGTGGTAAATTTTCCGTCTTTTATGGGTCATGGGTATTTTAATAAACCCCTTTTTGTCTTAGGGTCACAGACAGTTCGCTGTGCCGGGCCTGCATGGAGGAAGATAAGACAGCAGCTCATGTGCTTCTAAACTGCCCGGTGGTCGCCACTTACAGGAAAAAGTACCTACTTTGGCAACCCAGGTACCCTCTGTGAGATTGTCAGGAACATCAAGGCGTTGTGTGGCCTTCCTTGAGGAGCTGGGGTGGATCGAATAACCGATTTTACCACCCGTACGCGCGTTGACCTGGAGTTGCGGACACCAGCCTGTGTTACCTATAACTTTTTACCACCTATGGGTCAGGAAAGAGTTTGATATTAAGTTCGTGTAGTTGTAATGAGCGAAACTTTTCATTGCTTACGCTATTGAAGGTTAGTTGTTCAAGTTTTGATGATGTGCCAAGAATTGGTTCCTCCTTCTGTCTAATTCTCAATGCCATTAGCACATATAACGAGCTATGGCCTGCAGGCTTTTTCCCTGTATCGACCCTTCTCTCAATTTGTTTCGTACTTGCGTCAACTTTTATGAACTCAACTTGCTTATGCCCGCGACTTTGTCCGCGGGAAATTTCTTGTTTTATCATAAAATATATCTTATGACACTCCTCAATACTGCGCCTTCCCATTAGTGAAAGAACTTTCAGAATCAGATCATAATATTAATATATAACATAACATCATGCCTTGTTTCCCCGAAGGGTTGGGCAGAGGTGTACCTATCTATAGTACACCCACATTTCACCAGTTATGTTTAAGTCCCATGTAACAGGGGCTAGCCTATTGCCATCAACCGGGCACAAATCCGGACTCCGGGCTGCTACTGAGAAATTCCAGATTGAAAAACCCTTTGCCCGACCTGGGAATCGAACACTCATGTTCAGCACTAGCGCTTGTGACCACTAGACCAATAAGGCAGTCAGTAATATAATATTAATATGTAATAGTAATTTAATTATTAGTATAAACAATAGGTACTTCTATGGAAACGGTTGAGACTATTGAGTCATAATCATAGCACTTAGCGAATAAATTGGCGATCCAAGTATTTCGTTACCAGCACACGGGTGACACACGAACATTTTCAGACAGCCACGACAATAGATCGATAACTCCTTAAATTATGATATTAGACAAATAATATCCTTTCGTTATTTCGATTTATAGGTATTTTGTTAGTTCTATTTAAGTATTAGTATTCTGTGTTAAGTCTGATTTTATAACGAAGGTTAAGATTAAAAAAAAAATTGCTTTGTATTTTTAAAGTTTAGATTTAAGTATTAGCCGTAAGTGATTTTTTAATTTATTTGGTGTGTGATTGCAAACCACTATTGAATTGGGGTCATCGTGTAAAGATAGTATAGATAGGATAGATATGTGTAAGTTGAATAAATAAAAAATAAAAAAAATTATAAACTCCGTTATTTCACGATAAGTACAAAGCAATGTAATCTATTTACCATTAACATTAAAAATGTAATTATAAAGTGCAGTCATTTCAATCATATTGCACAATGTTATTATTTAGCCTAATGCTAAAATGAATTTAGTATAGTTGAAAACCAAAACGCATATACCCGATCGAAAAAAACAACAGTAACATTGAGAACTTCCTCTCATTTTTCGCAACTGGTTAAAATATAACAACGAATATCGATGTCATTTAAAGTAAACAACATGTTAAACGAAAATATTTGAACGAATCAGGGATCTGTAACTTAAAATAAAAGGGTGGGGTTGTCAACATTTTATGTTTGAGTAAATATTAATATAGGCTGCGAAAATATTGGGAGTGAAAATTTTACGCGGGATTCGCGACGATGTGAGGAGCACTTATTACTACTTATATTAAAATTTGTATCAGTTATTTGACTCTATTTTGAGTACCTATTCCCAGAATATATTGGAACAGCGTTTTTAGTAGACTCCTTCTGAAAGGACATGTCAGTAGATAAATAACGTCTCAGGTTTGGATTCAGAATCCAAATGCAGAAGGTGCGATAATTATAATTAACATTTGGTGTATTATAGGTACACCTCTGCCGAACACTTCAGGGATTACAGGCGTGATGTTATGTTGTTTCACTGTCATTGATTTCTGCAAAGTAACCAGCCTGATTCCGTAACTTATGTTAATCGTTGTAAACCTACCTTCAAGTTCACATTGCGGAATGCAATCAGTTCAGTCTTGACTATATATTCATCATACCCATTACAGCTATCAGCATCCTAAATGCCTGTATTAGTTCCTTGGGCTACACGAGGCTACTATAAAAGCCTGGATAATAAACTCATTATTAGCTCAACAATAGAACCTCATCATATTTAACTATCAAACTAGCTGTCTAGCCTCAAAATGAGGATAGTTCTGAATATATGTGGCTAGTGACTAACTCGTATAACCTGGGCATAAGGCTCAGTTGCCATGACAAAACAAAAAAAAATGTCTAACGATCCTTTGTCATACAAGGGATCTTTAGGCATTTTCGCATGCTTCATGGGAGTCGGGGCTAAATTGCCAAAATTCACATACTAATTAGGCACTGTAAGCAGAGCTACCAAACTGCCTACATCCAGCCAGTAGGTACCTATTCTGATAGTAAGTTTTTGGACGTAAGAAGCTAAACTAAATAACAGTTCACAGTTCAAATATAGGACATGAAACGTTGTTTATTTGCAAGCGGGCGGGGAAGGCGTGCACTTCAATTTGTCGGTGCGTGGTGCACGTCACAGCAAGTCTAATTTAAAATGGCCGCGCGGACGGAACGCAAATTGTGTTCCGTACCACGCTGCACACAAGTTGCTCTCATGATAGTAATGGAGATTGACTGTGGATGTTATTGCCTTTTGTTGACGAGCGTTATAGATAATTTTTGGGGGTTTTGGTGTGAACGTTTTGTTTCCTACGAGAATACCCGCGAAATTCCACGTTGTTGACTAACTTTTTAATTAGTCGAGATTTTTAATTCATTATCTTTATGGCACCTCTTTAGGTCATGAGCTATCAGATTATCAAAAAATATTTGGCCTAGGTCTTCAGGGGGAGGCATGAAAATTGATTCGCTGTTACAATGTAGGTATAATAGATACAAGATACATAAGTTGCAATGTTACTTTGTTTGTAAACTCTTAGAGATTAATTTATCCGTACTGAATCCGTAGCACATTTACTAAATTCAATTGCTAAGTTTTTTTTTACACGTACCGTTTATATAGGTACATACCAACCAAGAACTCAAGGGAAATATCATTTAGTTCTTTCTTTCAGCATTAACAGTTTCAATACCAACCTGGCTAGAAGAGACGCGTCCAACGTCTGCGGTACTCGCGCGTCTACAACAATGACGTGCGGCTGCTTGGAATCCGAGTCGCGTCGCAACGTGTCCAGCGCGTCGCGAGCGCTTCGCACCGAGCGCACCTCGCCGCCTGCCCGCGCGACCGCTCCGCATGCCGCCGCGCACACGCGCGATTGTCGCTCCGGAAACACGCATAGTAACTGTCGACAAATAATACTACGTGAAATTATAGCTCGTGCAGATATAAATGGTTTGAGAGTATCACCAGAGCAGTGGTGGGCCAGTGGTAAGAGCTGCGACGTCGTAAGTTCGAACTTCGAACCCTGACAGGCGCTTCACTTTGTGTTAACTATAATTTCATCACCACTGCTCTCATAACGGTGAAGGAAAACATCGTGAGGAAACTGGCATGTCCTAGAACCAAAAATTCGAAGACATGTGACATCTACCAACCCGCACTGCGCCCGCGTGGTGGATTACGGCCCATTGCCTCTCACAGAGAGGAGGTCTGTGTTTCAGCAGTACCATTATAAGCTGATTATACGAAGTACTTTTTCATTTTTATTTAGTGATTTTAATTTTGAATAAATTTCAAAAGCCTATGGCGGTACATAGTGAAAGCCAATTTTATAGTAACAACTTTTGACATTCAAACAACTCTCTAATAGGCTTCTCGTTCTTTGAGCCTTTTGTTCCAGTTTCAGTCCCAAACGAAGCTGCCAGGCAGTCTTTGTTTCGAGTCTATTCTCATTCACTCACAAAAACAGACCCCCAGTTCATTCAATGAACGATTTCTTCATTCATGGCGTATTTTCAATGTATTGGGATTGACAGAATAGGGCTTCAGGTTGCTATTGTTATTGCCGACAATGTGCCCTGATGTACAGCTACATAAACGTATTTACTACTGTTTTGGTTTGTTTGTCAATCGGTTTGTAAAGCAAACAGGAGTCTGGTGGAACAATTTCTATGAAAACTTCACGTAAATTGTTCTACTGGTGTCACGTTGCGCCTGTCTGTAGGAGCCGTAATAAGCGTTAACACCGATTTCAGCGCTATGTAAAATCCAGGAAATTGCTTCTTAAGTAAGTTGCTTACTGACTTAAATTATCCGTACTTATATTCAAATATCATAGTAATGTATGATAGATAATAATTATCTTATTATCTATCATACAACTGTCATTCTTTGACAATTGTATGAAATGCAACACGGCAAATTGACGTGGGGTGTCAATTTCCTTCACTATTCTGTATTTATTCATTCCTCTTCCATTTAGCATCTTGTTCCAGATATTGACGACGACGGTATTGATTATTGCTGGGGTCCTATATCAATATAATTGGAAAAGTCATTAGAGTGACGTAAATCAATTAGAGAAAGGTCCGTACTGCCGGGAATGCGATTTGGGTGAGAACTATCTTGGCCCCTATTAATAATTCGTGTAGACGTTATACTTAGGCTCCCGTAGACGGGCGCGACGCGACACCGGTAGAACAATTTCCGCGAAGTTTTCATAGAAATTGTTCCACCAGTCGCTCCGCGTCTGGTCGCGTCGCACCTGTCTGCGGGAGCCTTTAACCAACCCTCCTTAACGTGTTTCTGTGATTTTTTTTTCTTTCCCATTATTTGTTAATAAGTAGCGACCTTATGTTGACACAATGCATGATATGTCAATGAAACTAAAAATGGGTATCAAAATTGTCTAAATATTACAAGTAAAACTCTAAAACCATTTAGAGGAACTCCCTGCTATTCAAAATCTACACTGAAAAACCGGGAAATGAATGAAAGAATAGAAAATAAGCAGCCATTGAAGAGAGCTGTAATTTTCAAAAGATATCGTTCATAAAGAAGAATTACTGTAGATTGCTATAGCCGCCTATGGAAAACCTTTACACAATTCACCGTTTGATTTAAACTTTTATTTGCATATTTGCGGTAGATTATGATTTAATAAGACTACTTCCGATGCTGGACATGTGACATGTCCTATTAGGGACTACTCACACTTATTCAGGCTCTATTCAGCGTTTGTCCAAAGAAAACGCGCGAAACGCGTACGAGTCCTTTCAGCTATCCGTAGCTGAAAGGACGCGTACGCGTCTCATACAAAATCGTAGTTTTCTATAGGCAAACGCAGAATAGAGCTGAATAAATGTGAGTAGTCCATTAATTGAACAGTAATGATATGAATGTGGCCGATGCAAAGCAATATTAAAAAAATACTGAAACTTCTTTTAGATAATTTTTAAATAAGTAGAAAGTGTGTACTTTTGTTGTTGCGTTTCAGCGTGGCAATAGCGGTTGTAGACCCACCAAAATTTTCTAGCATTTTTTGTTTTAAAAACTGAAATTAAGTCCGTTAACGTCCTGAATCAATATCTATGGTAAATGATAAATGATTTATTTTAGTAGGTTTGTAAAAAACACTTTTACACGTCAATCACATGTTTTAAAACTAGATAAGGTCGGCGTTTCCTATCTGACTACTCTGAGAACAAAGGCCGAAACAAACTCAGAGGTCACAGTCTCTTTTAAAGTCCAGACATAATCAGGTAATCTTCAACATGTTTCAATAATGAAAAACCTTACATCATCTATTTAAGAGAGCCGGGTGATCTGTAACTCAGATCCTCCTACCACAGACACCTTTCTCTATTTAAGATTGTGCATCTTATTAACCAGTGCCTGTAATAAGATGTTGAGATAAATAAAGATTTATGATTATGATTTATTATTTCTTTTATTTCATTAATGTGGGTACATATATTTTACATTTTTAAATATTAGAATATAAAAATTATAAAAACATTTAAACATATAAAAAATACTAGCCCACCGGTATCAGGAACAGGGTCCAAGCTACCGGTGGTCAGGGCTCCAGAGAGAGGAACCTCCTGACAATGCAAGCCGTGTCCAGAAGTACCGCTTTCTGAATCAAGCCCTTGATCCAGCTGGCCAACCAGAGCCTCCTCAGGTGTTGGTCCAGGCTCTTGGCTATTAGGCCATTGGCTGTCTGATTATGATTATGATTATTTATTGTTTGGGTTACGGAGAGATACAAGGGAAAAGGCAATGACTGCTATTGCCATGCTAAAACAGAACAACTATAGTCTTTTGAAAAAAACCGCATAGGACCAAAAAATACAAATACGTTTATGTTTCCGTATGCAGTTTCCACAATTCCACAACGCAACACAAAATATAAAAGCCAATATACTCAGAAACGTGGCCATTTTGTACTTTTAGTCCAATTAAAAGGTACCGCATCGCGCGTTACCACAGATTGTGTTAAAATATTTTAATTAACGGTGTTGCCAGTGTTAATTGCTAATGGTAGTTGGCAACACAGCTACATTACTTTTACAGTGTACACTATAAAGGGATTATTGTTACAACGAGCTGATAAAAAATAATCGAAGCGTTTTGTTTAATTTTCTACCGATTGGTTTTGCATATTGTGTAGATCTTGGTCAACCAAGATCTACACACCGTTCCAACTGAATTTAATTTTTCATATCACTGGGTTTTTTTTTGAACATAATAACTGAGCGTAACGCGTTTAAAATAACCCCTTGTTGATGTCCAGTTCGTGATGATTTAGACTCGTTCTTGATTGGTCAGAGAATGCACAGCATAGGGAAAACTGGAAATGAACTGTATGGGGGAGACCTTTGCCCAGCAGTGGGACATCATAGGCTAGGTATAAAAAAAAGACGTCCAGTTCTCCTGTTGGGGCACATCTGAGGGGCATTTCCCGTTCTTAGTGCGAATTTCACCAATGAAACTAAACGCGATCAGCACATATAAACCGAGTTCAAGAGCTGTCAATGTCAATATTCCAAAGAAAATAATGACACTGACAGCTCTTAAACTTAGTTTATGTGCTCATGTTCAGTTTTTATTGGTGAAATTCGCCCATAGAACGTTCACATTCTAATCTCAGTTTCAACCTTTCAAAAAACCTCTAATAATTTTAAATATTATTATTGTAAGATAAATTTATACTATGTATGTATGTTATGCACCAATACATAATGTGATATTTTTACAATTAGAATTGATACATCAGTAAATATTCCATTTGGTTTTTTACTTACAATTTTAACAACTTTCTGACAACTTTCAAGATTCGAATTTGAACGTTTTTAAGCACGAGGATTGGCCTTCAGAATATTGTGTACATCAGCTAAGTGAAGTTAGCAGGCTTAATTATAAATTACATTACTTATCTAAAATATACCTCCGTATAGACTCAGGAAACCCCTTTTCTTACTAAACCCAAACTACTGACTTTACACTTATAATCCGCAAGTGTCATATTACAACAAGCTTGTGAAATCTTATAGTGATTAGTTTTAATTGCAACATGAATTTTTGATGCCTGTTACATAAGAACGGTTACCGATAGCGAGACGTTTTAATCAAGCAAGTCATTACAGTTAACACGTGGCTTTACGGACCGTTAGTAATTGAAGGGTTGTCTTTTAAAATTGTATGGGGTATACAAATACCCCATTATGAGAAACTATTGTGCTATAGCTTGACCAGTCTGAAATTATGCGCCAAACTACCTCATTTTACGTATACGACGCCGCGGCTTGTAAGCGCAAGTGGACAAGCTATGCATACTTATAAGTTCGTTCTAACTAGTTAGTTGATTCAGGCGTGACTTGGCGGAAATCCATTATAAAATACAATAGACGTAGATATTTAGTAACCTATTCCGCTTAACTATTCAGCGGAGGACGCTGAGTTTTCTCAGCATCCAGCGCTCGGCGTGTGCGACAAGTCAATCCTCGTTGAGGTGAAACACGTGTCGATTTCTTATAGGGTTTTTTTAAGACTGTTTAAGAACAGTTAAGCGGAATAGGTTATTAAATATATCTACGTCTATTGTATTTGTCGTTCTAACTGCATTAGTCAATGAGCAAACTGGCAAGGCTTCTTTGAAGAGATTCAGGGACTAGGTTTTCCTATTATATCCTCTTCTAACTGACGATCCCTAACTAACTAGCCTACCATTTTGTTTTTTTGGTATATTTATGTCAGAATAAGGTCGCAACTGGTTATAATCAAATTATGTACCAGCCTGTAACTGTACCACTTTAGAAAAACGAACTCTTCTGATACAGGGAAAAAATTAAAGTAAACACCATACTTGTTCAGTAGGAATTGGTGACTTCAGACCATTTTATGTCTAGAGGGTCTTGATAAGTGGCTTTTGCGTATAAAGTGTCTGATTGATTTTAGCTATTCGGCAGCTTATGTCAATCTAGTACATCTTTGTTTTTTCCATCTTCAGCCCTCAGGATCCCTTGCTTTTATGCATGATTAACAAAAGTCAAAATCAAAAGTCACTTATTCACACTAGACTGAGAATCAGCACTTTTCGAACGTCAAAATTACATAAGACAGTCCCCCAAAACGCCCACCCTTCACCACTTCCCAGTGTCACAGTGTAACAGTCAGATATGTTTGAAAATAGATGTAAAAAATTTGTCTCACCTCTAGCGGCTCCGGCGGCGAGTACAGCATAGCATTGGGGATGTGCGCGGGCGGCGGCGACCTGTTCTGCAAAGAGATACTTCTGTGTAATATACATTAACATAACATTCACTTAACATTAACACTTTACAGGAATAAGCCAGATTCTAAAAGAGCTTCCTGTTTCTCATTGGTGAGGCAGCTTTCAATTGTTTTCATAAGACTGGACAGAGATAATTGATTAGTCTTTCAGAAACTTTAAGTTAATAATCAAAAACAGCGGTAGAAAAGACACTTGTCTTAAGGCATTTTCTTAAGTTATAACATAGGTAAACAATTTATAAAGGGAATAAAACAACAAATAATAAACTGAAAATCGTAATGTATTTATAAAATAGCAAAAATAATTATTGTAACCAGTTATGGGCGTAACAGTTCGTGTGTTATATTTTTTCGTAGCTACACATCATGGATATAACAAAATCACTTATTCAATGTCACCTACTTACAAAAAAAAAATATCGTTACAACAGATGCGCCAAGGTACCTCGCGAAGTTAAAATTTTCTTAGGTTTCTTGCAATTTGCAGGTCAGTGTCAGGTTGTATGTTGATCTAAACATGATTCGCGGCCGTATCAGATATTTATTTATAGAATTAAAATCATAAAAATCATCAATACAACTCTCTTAGTTCATATAATCCTTAAGAATATTTGAATTACGCAGACTACCCTGACGCTTTTACCTTAAGTTAAAAAGTATGTTCAATATTATGTATTGTGTCAAGTTTTTAGGTAATCCGCTTCTTAAGTAGGATGCCCGTATATTGACAAGTTTTTAAATTCGCATAGTAACAAACTTGAGAAGCCTTAAGAACCCACCGAATAAGAAACTTCCCAAAGTAATATAATATGCTCCCGGTCAACATGATTTAATACAATATGTTCCTTAAAATGTTCGGAGAAAACTTTATACGAAAAAGGTAGGAATAAAAGTTATTTTACCTGTGTACAGTCAGCTGCAGAGAAATCTCACCCCCTAGCAATGTATTTTTTCATTGCTAGGAGGTGAGATTTCTCTGCAGCTGACCGTACCTGTATTGATACCTATTGATACCTACGTGTGACGTTGATGTTAGAGATCATCAAATTAGATGGCAGTTCAGCACGCGTACTCGTATCAAGACCACCGTAGAAAAGGGTTTTGTCGACGGAAGAATAGACAAAATGACAGATAAACAATCACAATCTGTCACTTCGACTGTTCTCCCGTCGACAAAATCCGTTTCTACTGTAGTCATACGCGTGCTGTGGGAGAATGTAGTCGTTATTTATTTATATACATATTTGCGTGAAACTTGGTATAAAAAGGTCTTGAGGTCTTGTCATACAAGCGAACAATATGAGTAGTTTTTTTTTATTTGCAACCCGTTTATGAATATTAGGCGGTAGTTCATCATCTTCAGCTTAGCCTTTTTCCTACGAGGTAAGGGTCGTTTTCCAGTCTAACCGGATGCAGCTGAATACCAGTATTTTGAATGGAGCGACTGTCTATCTGACCTCCACAACCCAGTTACTGGGTAATACGATATTAGACAGTAGTTGTAGATTTTAATTTCCAGCCCAGTTTTGCATTCTAAAGGGTTTCTAAATGAAATTGCAGTGTCACTGTGTACTTAGATAAGTACTAGCAGGCCCCGCGATTTCATCCGCATAAGTCTCGATCACGTAGAAATATCGAGATAAAAAGTATCCTATATGTTAATCCAGGTTTTAAACTATATCTGTGCCAAATTTCATTCAAATCCGTTCAGACGTTTTTGCGTGAAAGAGTAACAAATATCTTCACAAACTTTCGCATTTATAATACGAATATTAGTACGATTACATTACCGTGAACGTGCAGGTCACTTTTGCATCAAGAAGCAAAACTGTCTTTGTACGCACATATTTTTTTATTTTCTTATTCGCCGTGTGTAGGCACGGTCATCACTGTTGTATGGATCACTATGTAAGCTTGTTGACAGGCACATTTTTCTACAACGAGGTTTATACGCCGTACCGAAAAGCAACCGTGCCGAGGCCTTGGTAAATTTCCTGTATTAGTAAATCATAACCTACAGTTAGTTTTTTTATTAGGTATCAACATGGTTTCACACGTTCGGGTCACAGTGTCTACGTCATTATTTGAAATTCAGTGCGTCACAATCTTAATTTCATACGGTGGAAATACTATGTCGCGTAATTCCGAGTTCTTGGAAAGGTATGCGACGTCACATGTGATGCAATGTCGCTGTTTCTATGTTTATTTTAATTGGTATATTATGTTCTTGTACAAAAATATAACATTCGCGTGTATTTCTCGAAGAAGTAGGTAGAGATAGGTATTACTCTCATTTCGCCAGTAATGATCAAGTTCCGAGTAACAGGATGAAGGCCGTTGCCACAAACTGAGCACAGATCTGTACCCTAATTGCGTAATTTACCGTCAATCCCAATCTTATGACTTTTAAGGATATTGCTAATCCATTGCTTCATATGTCCGAAAATGTTGTCTGCTTAACAAGGTAAATAACGCAATGAATTTTATTAGAGCTGTCAAAATGAAAACTATTG
Source organism: Eupsilia transversa (assembly GCA_914767815.1). NCBI lineage: Eukaryota > Metazoa > Arthropoda > Insecta > Lepidoptera > Noctuidae > Eupsilia > Eupsilia transversa. The sequence goes on from OU611889.1 coordinate 5,006,197, forward strand.
CTACTTTGGGTTGCTGCTGAAAAATATCTGAATTGCGATTCTAGTTTCTTTAAGACGCGCGTTCGTATTCAAATCTTAGTATCGATCTGTCCAAAATCGTTCTGATATGGCTACATGTTTTGAAATAAAAATGCAACAACATAACATTGATTGTCGGCTTGTCGCTGAGATGAAATTGCGACAGGATTCGGAACGTTTTTAATTACGGAAATTGATCCTGGACCCCACCACCTCAAAATTTTATGTAGTATATGTTATGGACCATGTGATTAATAAGGGCACTATAATTCTATAAGTAAATATCTGATACAGCCGCAAATCATATTTAGATCAAAAAACGGCAAAAAACGGCAAAAAACGTAAGAAAATTTGAATTTCGCGAACTACCTTGGAGCATCCACCTTAACGTGCAAGGCTTACCTTATGGATCGCCCCGTGCGGCTGTTTTCGATTTACTAAAGGACCGTGACCTTGTAAACCACCCTTTTAAACTTAACCTCCAAGGGCAAGGTCAGGTCTAAGATGTATAGGTATACTTATTGATAATGCTCAGTTAATAGTCTGCGTAGGCGAGGGTTTAAGGCGGGCTTTTTATCTGCGTCATTTGATTCGGTTCGATTCGATCAATCAAATTGCCTGAACATGCTGAATTACAGGCAAAATGGGTCGAGTGATGTGAGTGGTATAGTCTGGAATTGAGATACTTCTTTATGAGGTACTTCGATTTTTAGGGTTCCGTACGTCCAAATAAAAAAAACGGACCACCAATTATCATTTATTCAATAAGTTTTCATTGTTTTTACTGTTTAGTTAAGGTCCGCACAAAAGAAGTCTATGGTCTTAAAATAACATGGTAAATCACTCAATATTGTGCGTACAAAAGAATTGGAATGTATGGGGAGCATGTTTTTCAAGTACAATGTTAAGTTTGTTCTTAGGATAAATTCATCCCTACTACGGAATCCTTCATTGTGCATGGTTCGACACGTTCTTGGCCGGTTTTTTAGTTAATTTAGTTTAAGAACTTTATGCAGTGTAGGTGCTTTAAAATTTTTATCCTCTTAAATAAATACCCACTTAGATTTTCGAAATAAGTGAATATAAAAAACTTGAATAATAGCTTCTGTGAAAATCTGGCGCGTGGCGGTGTAGCCAATCTTGCTGCTACGTGATTTTTATTGATAGCTTAGGGCTGATTTCACCAATGAAACTGAACGCGATCAGCACATCTAAACGGAGTTCAAGAGCTGTCAGTGTCAATATTACAAAGAAAATAAAGACACTGACAGCTCTTAAACGTGGTTTATGTGCTGATCGCGTTCAGTTTTTATTGGTGAAATTAGCCCTTAGTGGTGTTACCGTCAGAGTGTCAGGTCTCGAGTTCGAACCCAAGACACGCACCTCTGACTTTTCGGATTCATGTGCGTATTGTATCGGTTATTATCACTTGCATCAAAAAAGGTGAAGGAAAACATTGTGAGAAAACAGTCTGAGAGATATTTCTCGACGGCATGTGAAGCCAAGTCAGAAGCCCATGGGCGGATTTAAAACTCTGACACCAGGTTAGTCACTAACCATACGAAAAAGAAAGAAAGATACAGAGAATAAGAAGAAAAATATCCCAAAAACATTACATTGATATTCATGAATAAGATGTGAAAATACTTTGTATTTAATTTAACTACTAATGTTTTGCGCTACTAATTGCCCTAAAATTTAGTACTTAAGATACCTTATCGTACTAAATGAAGTGTTTCTATTAATATAACAAGATTGATTTGCAAATGAAGAATAGTGATAACGTCGAAATTGTTGCTTACCGTGTTGAACTATGATAATTTTGGATGGTTTTTATTCTAGACTAGCGACCCGTCCTTGCTTGGAACGGGGCAATGGCGACATGTCAAAATTACGAGATTTTGGAACTATTTCCAAATTATGGTCAACATCACATCAAAATCCATTGTGTAGTTTAAAAGATCTAAGCGGTCACATAGATAGTCATAAAAAATAAAAGTTATAAAATTTAAAAACCTACTACGACAAAAAATCAACCAAAAACGTATAAACGACTTTAACAATACAATTTCTAATAAAACTTCACGATTGAACAATTGCCGGTGTCGCGTCGCGCGACAAGTCGCGCCGGTGTGAACGAGCCTTAACACGTACCTTATCTGTTCTCTGTTCTAACACGTGTGACTCCGGATTTTAATTTGTCTGTCTGACCTTTTTTAGTTGATATGTATATATATATATATTTGAAATGTGCTAATTAAGCCCTTTCATTTAGTACACAACAAGGCAGTATCCAAAAAAAAATTTTTTTTTGTTCCTGACTTTAGGTCCTCTTAGAGGGCGCGATATTCGATATTTATTTTCGATGTGACGTCACATAGCCTATAACCAGCGGACTATCATTACGCATCCAACGATTCCTTATTTGTCAAATTATTATGAGTAGTTTAGAAGTTATGAGGTAATAGATGTTACATTACATACCGGTCAAAATCAGCCTCCTTTTTACTTCGGCCTAATCGGGTAAAATCGATTTTGTTTATATAGTATTAATTTGTAAATAAAATTGTCTGCTTATTTGCTTGCTATGTATCTCTGTGTGTATGGTTTTTTATCAGCAACACAGAAATAACCAGCCTATCAGCCAGTTTGTCGCCTTATCGAAGCCTATAAAATTATTTAGGACAGTCATATACTTGCTCCACATCTGCCTTAAGAAAGCCCCGGGGTAATCTAGCGCGGTTGCGGGAATGAGGGCGTATTACTGGATCCCGGGATAGTGTTCCCGGAGGAGAGTCTGGAATATCCCGGGGGACTGCCTGCGGGACCGCGTGAGTGCCTCTTTGATCCGATTATGGCTTACGTTCCGTAGCTGTGAAGAGCTATTTAGAAAATTAGAGCAAAAAGTTTAAAATGAGCGTTTATATTGTGCTCATGAATCGATATTAGATACTATCGTAAAGTTATGTGCTTTAGATTTTTATATTACAAGCTATAATATTAGTTTGTGGTTTTCCTAACTAGCTAGAAGCCAAAAAGTTAATATAAGTTGTAAGTTCCAAAACTAACTAACATATTCTGATTAGGTATATGATAAATAACAAAATGTATTTACAAGGCAAATCTGAGAGGAAACGCACCCTAGGAGGACATTTATAGTGACCTTATTGGTGATGTTCTTCAGAAAGGTCAGGTGCATAGTACTCGCAACCGGCGTGCGTGTATGACCTAATGAGGCAATAGAAGTTTGTAAAGATCGTAGCAAGTGGCGTTCTGTAGTTTCTGCCTACCCCTTAGAGCATAGGTTAAACCTCTAAGACCTACCCCCATGGGAAAAAGACGTGATTGCGTATGTAGATTCTGATTAAGTCAATTTTCGGGAATGTCAAATCCTGTATTTTTTTTCCGCAGACCAGTAATTTGATCACAGTCAGCTGCTTCAAGCCAATGATGACAGGTATTTATAATGAAATAGGTATGAGCAGTTTCACGAGAACAATGGCCAAAAATTGGCTATAATTGACATTCGTTAGCCTTTGTTTTGAACGGCTATGAATGGAATAACTTAACTACTGATCTTTATTAGATTTTAATGGTAGTTTTTAAACTATAATATTGAGATCGAAATATTCAATTGTCGATCAAAACATTTAAGTACTAATAAAACTAAAGTTTTTACGTACTTTAGTAATATTAGTTACTAATATAGACCTCCGAAACCTTATACAAATAAATTAAAATTACGTTATTTTTAGTCATACTTCAAACCTACCTGCGTAATTTTAACTAAAATAATTATGAATAACATGTAACTAAAACTCAACAGACTATAGTAGGTACCCTTGCTGTGATGAGAACGAACCCTTAAATAATTATGCGATCGAATGGCGTACACGAGCACCTTTTGGAGATGTCCTAAATTGTTGATTTAGGCAATTTGACTCTTTAGTAAATATCTAAATAATAAATTTACGTGGTGTCTGTTTGCTTCCAAAAGGTGAGGTGTGCGCATATTACAGTATTTATGGGTTTACCTACTTATTTAGTTCCTAATAATTTAGAAAGTGTGGCTACTCTTAGTCAAACGATTTTTTTTTATAGGATATTTTGTAGTTACCTATAATTTTTCCTTTCCTTTTTTAGGGTTCTGTTTTTTTTTTTTTGAAGTACGAAACCTTTATAAGATCACTTCGTTGCCCGTCCGTCTGTCTTTCAAGAACCTTTTTGTCAGGAACACATGGAGGTATCAAGTTGATATTAATATTAAATAAGTAGAGGTCTACGGTCACCTGGGGCTTTAAAAAATAAAAAAGCTTCTAAGTCAAAACCATAAAAAATACGGTTATTTATGCGACATATTATTTTGATTGTCGCAAATACATAACTATAGGTAGGTACTTCACGTTGACGTAGAATCATGTGCAAGAAGCAAGTTCTCAGGTCGAAGTTAATAATTTTATTGTTACAAAAAAAAATAAAAAAATTGCGATTATAAACTTTTATATATATAACATTTGCAGTTAGAGAATTGACCGTGACATATATCAATATTATCGATGAATCGGAGAACATTTTTTCAACTACAGTGTTAAGTTTGTTCTTGGGATAAATTCATTCCAACTACGGAACCCTTGTGCGTGGTCCGACACGCACTGGGTTTTTTTCCTTAGTTTTGTAGAAGGTAAGTTTTTTTCTGATGCTAACTGAATAGCACTAACATAAAGTTACTCTGATTAAAAATTTAAAAAAATGTTAAGAACAGACCGCATTAAGCTGAAGGACTTACAGAGCTAAATAGAAACTACAAAGTGAATCTACCAACAGAATGCGCTTTTATATTCTCTATTTGCAATGCAAATGATATGGCTCAAACATCTAGCTGTTAGCAATATTGAAGGAAAAAGACTTAATTAAAAGTCGTATTTCAGGAATAGCTCTTATATCTCTGTTATTTAATATTAGCTGTGTTTCTGAGGTACTTACACAAAAGATTTTTTTTTAATGTTAAATGTCTTCTTCATATACCTACCTAAACCTTTTTCATGAAAACGGTTTCCAAGGAATTGCGATTTATTCATGAAATATAGACGAACACTATTTGGTAGGTATATCTTTAGTGAATATAATTACGTTCCAGCCAGCAAAATTAAAATGAATAAAAACAGCAAGTGAACTTTAATGGTTTTCTAAGTCTCCAAATTACATGTTATTCAATTAAGTTGAGCGAAGGCTGTCTGCATGGCTATTACAAAATACATTAAAAACACTAAATTGCACGCTTTTTAAAAATAAATTGTGTGAATGGCTGAATAAATTTCTGCTCCATTGAGGAGTGCCTGTATATGTTTGCATGCTTTAGTTTTAAAGCAAAACATGCATGATTTCTTAATGTAATATTTATACCACCTTTGTATACCATGTTTTACGCAAATAAATATATTAAAGTGCTGTGGTTGCTTATCCGGTCAATGCAGAAACAGCATTTTCCAAATTAGCTCCGGATTAAGATGCAAATTATTTCATAAAACTTTTCTCGTATTTCCTGAATTAAGTACAAAGTTATTTTTTTCCATAATTAGATGGAGGCGCTTTATCGAGCTCACGTATCTGCATTCAATCTACATGTTTAAATGGTGTTCGTTGGTAAGTGCATCACTTGAGGACGGCTTCATCATTATGGTAATTTATTTTTCTCGTAATCTTAGGAATAAAATTTTAAGGGGAAAGAAAAATTGGAAAAGGTTTTTCCAAATTGGAGAATTTGGGAAAATTAGAACGGGCTTTTATATGGGTTTTTTATAAATTATTGAAAGGACAGGACAACGTTTGTCAGGTTAGCTAGTAAGCTAATAATAATGCGGGCAAAACTCCAAAGGTGATGAAAGAAACTGATGAATAAATAAAGGACAGTATGAAGGTTAAAAGGATGTTCACAAACACAAATTCAACATTATTAATAATCAGGTTGTACAAGAACAGATTGGACAGTGGCCCCAAACTAAGCATTTAGGGCCGAAACTGCGTTAAGCGGACGCCCGCGCGGTTCTATACAAAACTGCTGCTGCGGGTGACCCGCGCGGAGCACTTTTGTATAGAACCGCGCGGGCGTCCGCTTAACGCAGTTTCGGCCCTTAAATGCCTGTATCTTGTTGATAGCTCAATTCTTGAGGAAGGCTAAATGCTATTTAACGCTAGGCCCCAGAGCCGAAGAACGACGGGGTGGTTCGGGGGATCAAGAAATTTCACGCGATGGGAAGTCGCGGGCAGAAGCTAGTGTCATGATAAGGGGAATGGTCTACATTCGCTGCTTTTGTAACAACCTACCTAGTCTGAAATAACTATAAAGAAGTAACTTTTCAAAAACTGAAATCATGTACATGTCTATTTACTGAAATATACTTGGCGACCTGGCTGTGACTAAATTATATGTAATTATGCTACTTAAAGTGTAGTTCATTTTAAATTGGTTTCATCTTAAGTTAATCAGAACCTAGAGTAAATAATATAAAACTTTCAACTGCTGAATATTCCAATTTCATATTACCCAGAGCTCTCATAAAGAAATTCGAAGCCGCATATAAAAGAAGGTTGTTTATTTACTTCCAAACTAGATCTTAATGAAAACCTAAGAAAACGCCTCTCCTGTTTCTTGATTGTTTACGCAAAACTCTGTTTTTCTATTTATTTTTGAACTAGTTGAACCCGTGGCTCAGTTTGCATAAAAGTCGAGATTCATCTTTGAATCACAAATTATAATAGACGGGTCTTTTATTCTATGCTATTGTCAGACAGTCAGAAAAAGGTAGATTTGAGGGTCGTAAAATTGGACCGAGTGGCGGAAAAACTCTGTTGACAAACAAATATAGTTCACTCTATTTTTATTAGTTTATGGGCACATTCAAAGTGACATTCTATCCGCGATAACGATGATGGAACTGTCATAAATGTATGCGACTGTCAGAGATTAGCTACCGAAAACTTAAGATGGATCCTGTTAAAAGTCTTTGTAGAAATACGAAACGCTTTGAAAACGATTGCCACTTGTCTAGGTCCTCAGGGCGATTACAATGTTGTTAGAATATTCCAGACATTTCCTTGTACAGACAGATTCCCGTTAAAGTTGTATTGTAGAAGGTAGATAGAGGGTAATACCGCTTGGTCGGAACCCCGGCTGTCATGGCGCGACATTGCCGTAATGTTTACTAATTGGTCCTCGTAGGCTTGTTTGGTTATTTCGGACGCTTTTGTTACGTAGTGATTGTGTTTTGTCCGTCATCCGTTCGTATCCTTTCCGATCCGATGCGATGCGATGCCAGCCGTTTGGTGTAAAATATCCTGTACATCAGTTTGCGCGTCAATGTCCCTGCCACCCTGATGATGATTTAGGTAGGGTATAAGAAATGCCAATCATTATCAGGTAGGGCATGTAAGCTGTGATCATGTGAAATACAACTAGGTAAGTGCGCATAGCAATAAAAATCGCTTATAAAAATCATCGATGCGTCATTTACGCGTATGATAAGACCCGACGCGGCGACGTAAGTACTAAATTTTTCATTGATTTTCAGATTATATTCTGACGTAATCAACTAAGTATGTGATGGTTTACACAATTTTCGACCTCATTCTTAAATAGATTAGGATCATTTTTTGCGTCACTAAACTGTTATACGTCTTCAGTGTCATAATCACCAATCTTTGATCTGATAAGAGCACATCTGTGACGTCATAGTCATCGATGATAATGATAACTGTTTCTATAGCGATGTTCAATTGTTTTTCCGAATGAGTAGACTTTGTATGATGACTTGAAAGTTTCCCACTTTCGTATATCTTACAATGAACAACACTAGCAACCACATTGTAGGTGTAGGTAATATATTATCATCAATATTTCATCTTCCATTGAAACTAAGGCACTACAGTTTTTAGGGTTCCGTACTCAAACGCTGCCAATGGGACCCTGTTACCAAGGCTCCGCTGTCTGTCCGTCTGTCACAGGGCTGTATCTCTTGAACCGTATTAGGAGACACTTGGAATTTTAACAGTGTGTAGAGTGTTCTTACTTTGGACGTTATTTTAATTAATAAAAATTAAATCAAAGAAGGTCATAGAAGAAACGTGTTCTTTTACTGAAGTATTTCATAAAAGAGAGAGCTTTTTACATTTAATTGTTATAATTATCATTCTTTAGCTGTTAAATCATTATGTTTTGTTAGACTTTGAACGATGTGTAATAGTTAGAGAGCTAATTAAGTAGGTTAATTTAAATAATAGTCGATATAGAATTAGGTCGAAGATCTGTAAAGATATGTTGTTGTAAGAGGTAAATAAAATAAATAAAAAATATAGCGTTCAATATTGTACAGTGGTATGGTACGGAATCCTTCGTGTGCGAGTCGGACTCACACTTGTTCGCTTTTTCATCAGTACGCCAAGAACACGATATTTCAATTTAAGTCAATAGCAAGTATTGTAGTTTTATTCAAAGTAGTCGGTTTGTATCGTTATTGTCTCGTTTTGCCTGTAATATTGATCTACAAGCTATTGTATTGCTCGTATTTTCAAATATTCTTGCCTCTTGTTGCATTCACTTTCGTGAAGTGCCATAGACATACACGTATCGGAAACTTTTCTTCTTTTATAGATAAAGATAATGGACTCAAAAAGATCTTTTGTATTTTGTAGAAAACTTGATTTCGATTGTGACTTTTTCAGCGTCGATTTCGGAAACATTTTTTTGGGTGATTTTCACCAATAAAATAAAACTAAGCGCGATCAGCACATCTAGTCCGCGTTCCAGCTACCAGTGTCATCGTTGTTGTTGAATATTGACACTGACAGCTCTTGAAAGAGATTTAGATGTGATCGCGTTCAGTTTCATTGTTGAAACATAAAAAATGTTAGCTCTTTCAGTGGTTTTAAATCAAAACTGTCAAATCACATAATGGAAACCACTCACTAATAATGTTACTAACCTACTAGTTGAGAATAAAACCGATGAAGGTGTAATCCAACCAAAATAAACACAATTCTTTTTTTAAATATTATTATATTGTATCAGTGTCCGTTACCTAGAATAAGCTTAATACAATATGTTATCTTATGTTCTCATGTAAGTGGCTCTTTTTGTCTTTTTGAGAATAAAGTATTTAAACCTAAACCTAAATTCGCCTTTCAAAGTTTAATTTAAAAAAAATCTTTCTAATTGTACCTCTAGCAAAAAAAGTTTATATTTCCGATGATTAAAGACGTGTCTTGTCAGTCAGTCAGTCAACCGTAAATCGTTATTAGTAGGTCAAAGATCAAACAAGACAGTTAATTTTATCTTCCTTTAAACGCTATACAAATATCGTCTCAATCACGGTACGAACTACAAACGAGTATATATAGTGGGTACAGTCAACAAAAAAGATGTTAACTAATTCACGTCGATATAAATCAGATGGCCGACGCGCGACGTGTGGGCCGTAGTGACACCGTACCGTAACGAATAAATATCAATTTGCAACTATTTGCGAACACTCCAGCGATTTGTTTACGAAAAAAACAGCGTGAGGTCTAGTGTCGTTTCGGAGCTTTATTTGATTGCTCTGTTTTTCGGGTTTTTAATAGGTAATGAAGAAAAGCTGGTTTTGTTCAGATTATTGTAAACAGCGTTTTCAAGAGTCCTTGTGTCTAAAATCGTAACTAATATTATAAATGTGAAAGTTTGTTTGTTTCTTTGTTACGATTTCATGCTAAAACGGCTGAACGGATTTGGATAAAATTCGATATATGGGTAGACAATGACCTGGAGAAGAACATAGGCTACTTTTCATGCTGGATCGTAGACGAAGTTGCGGGCAAAAGCTAGTTGATTAATAATTGGACGATATTTATAACAGTATTCTATCTGTATTATACCTATTGTCAACGACATAAAACGGTTTTACTCCCACTGAAACTCGGGACTGAAGCATTTTAATGCTAACATGCCAAATAAAAAAATTATGTCAACATAATCCATACTTACTTTACTTTTAATATATATGCGAAAATAACTCTGTCTGTCTTTTACTTTTTCATGCCGAAACCAATGAATCAATCGTTATGACATTGGACAGATAGGTAGCCTGCTGAAGAAGGACTACATCTCTACATAAAAAAATATGAAATACAAAATACGAAGTCGCGGGCGGCAGCATACTAATAATGATAAACTGTTGTTAGGATCCTAAACCACATAGGAATACAGAAAAAAAAGTGCCAAAGAAAAAAAGATTTACTAATAGTGAATCAGAAAGTCTCGTGTCCATCCCAGTACTTCTCTGTAACACGTTCGCACAGCAGCGGTGGCACCAAGTAAGATTAATGTCACGGTGTAAATCTTTCAATACTCGAATATCAAACAACTAATATTGGATTTACGGCAGCTTCGTTTTATTTGCAGACTAACACTTATGTGTTTGATTGTATTTTATTTCTTTGGGATGTATAATCCATACTATATTATAGATACACAAGGGTAGCGCTCCCTGTCCCGCCCGCGATATCGCGCCAGTGTGTACGAGCCGTTATATTTGCTCTGATAATACTAATTATTTTGCAAATAAATTTTCATGTCTCTCTCTTCTCATATACAGGGTGGATTTTTGAGATGGGGCAGCAAGGGCAGCTATCTTAACCGTTGTATCTACAGGAAAATGGTCTTAGGAGCCAGTCTCCTAAGACCATTTTCCTATTTTCCTATTTTCTCAAAAATCCACCCTGTATACGCGTTCGTTTTGATGTGCCATAACTCTAAAGTTATAAAGCTAAAATTACTGTAAAAGTAAAACAAAAAGTCCTAGAATAAATGTTCCAAAAATACATAGTTTCGAAGATAAGAGAAGAGTTAATCATTTTCATTCAAACCAATCATTCTTAATGAAAGCTGAGAAAATGCGACGTTGTCATATTTTGTTATGAACAAAAATAGTCTTCTTTTTCTTTTCTTTATGATTCACGTAAAGGGTGTTTTACATAAATAATCGTGACTTTGTCAAATTACTTTTCATGGAAAATTAAAGCGTTTTTTTTTTACATATTTCTTAAGCCAGTTCTTAAGTCTTTCACATGGTCTCATTAATACCCTAGAATTATGGGATATCAAAAGAAACTTATTGTATTGGCATTCAAGTAAAATACTGATTCAGATTTAAGGTGATTTGATTTAATGTCCAATGTCGATATCAGAGAGAATCTGGTACTTAATATATCTACAGACTACGGTTTCGAAATACAAGAACGTAATTTGTGATTAAAGATACCAAGTACAGATAAACAGCAAATATCCTCGTCAGACATGAATATTATTTGTCAGAACAATATGGCGTCAAACGAATTAGCTGATCCTCAACTAGATAAAATACTCATTATGAGCAAGATTATAGTTTTAGATTTTATCTTTTGAAGGTAAACATGTGTGTGGTACAGTTTTCAGTCTAGAAACAGATAGTGGCGCTATAATAAATTAACTTGTAATGTAATACAAGAACATTAATTTCAGCGATCTATAACTTATTTTTAAATTAATCCAATGGAAGTACCTATGTGAATTTTTCGATTCATATATGCACTTTTTACCCGACTGCCCCAGAAGGAGGGTAATGTTTTTCGAGAGTATGTATGTATGTATGTATGAATGTCTATTTCTTTGGCACGTTCTGTAGCCTAAACGGCTTGATGGATTTTAGCTTATGCGGTGTCGTTAGATTCGTTTTAACTGTGGGAGTGACATAGGTGATATAATATTTATATATTGCATCTGCAAATACAAAAAAGGGAGGGGAAGGTATTTTTTTTTAATTACAAGAATATTGGTACCAAATACAAGCAAGTAAAATGAGTCAATTGCAAATATATACTACATATTAATATAAAGCTTGAAATAAAGAAAATTAAAAAAAAACACATACGTTTTGACGAGATAGGCGAACATAAATGTAGGTAGTGTAGTGTGTAGTGTAGGAGTACAATGAACCCTTAAGAGGATGCCCATGAATTCAATTACACTCTGTATTAATTAGAATTGCTAAGTTACTGTTCCAAATTATTTCTTCCGTCTAAATTACTGCTCACCCTCCTCACTTAACCACGAAACTTTTGACATTGATTTTAATGCTGAAATGAACCTTTTTGGCGCAGCCGTGAGGCACTCACTATTGTTGCATTATATTCACTTTTTTATGTTTGTTTTTTGTATATGTGTTTCACGAACTGTGTCCAAATAAACATTATTCTTTATTCTTTCTTTCTTTCATTGGTTTTTACATAATGACGCATGTATTTCACTATTAAATTAATTCATTATTCAATTTAATAAAACCACAGCTGCAGAATTATAGATTATTTCGTAGTGATGCGAGATAAATCGCGTACCTATGCACAACCAACCGATGTGAAATTGCTCAACTAACCAGAATGCGTCATCGTGTTACACTAGCCTCCGGCATCAAAATGTCAACCCACAGATCATAGAAATAAGTAGACAGGCTATAAACATGCCAATCATATTTGTACATAATGTACAAACAGGCGGCCTGATTACTGACGTAAATAATTTTTAGAAGTCTCTCCTGGAGAGGCATTTTGATACACCCCATGGATCTCCAGCGATTATTTAAGTCTATACCATCAAATCCACATTCAAATGGAGAACATTTTTCTCGGTCAGAAAAAGCTTTTTTGGATAAAATAATAGATAAAAATATTATAATATTAGAAACTACGAGGTTTCCGGAAAATTATAACTGACTTCCGTTTTTATTGCTTTCGCTTTAGGTATGGTTTATCTGTGCAAAGCTTGATCGTCATTTCGAGGAAACGGACGCTTTCAAGAAAAGAGGACAACCAAAGCAAAACCCGAAACTCAAAAAAATCCATAACTTTTGATGAAGAGCTTAACCAAGGTTGTTGCCAGTGATTAAATTACATGATGAGCAAGACACTTTTACCCTATTTATTATGTCACTTCAAAGGAAAAATGCGGAAAACGGAATCACTACTTCAGAGTAAAGATTTCACAGAATAATGAGGAATGAAAAGTTAGTTCAAGGAGAGGAAAATATTACAATGTCGGTCCTTTTAGCAAACAAGACACCTAATTAGTTTAAAATCTCAGCTATAAACTATATTAAAACTGTGCCAGCTTTTCTTTGCTTTTATTACAAAAAAGATCATACCTATCTACAATACCTTGTCGTTGAGGAGTATAAAGATACTTTACCTGCATTTAAAACAAGGATTGAATTAGCTAAAACGGATAACTAAAATAATTTTTTCCGCTTACAAAAGTCAGTTCGAAGAAAGTTGCGTTTAAAAAAGATTACAATGCCGTAGCGAGCTTTCTTAGACTTTTATCTATCTACTTTTACAATGAAAATGATAATAAATTGTTGATCTGTTTCTGAGGTGAGAGGTGGAAACTGGTCACCTGAAATACAGGTTTTGCACCAAAGGCACCAGAGATTCATAACCATGTATTGTATACTTGTTTGTGCCTAATTACTATTATTATCTTTTTAATCTATAAAGGACCTTGTATGCTCTTCAGAGAGTCTTAAATCTGGTATCTACTAACGGCAAATGTATGCTTTTATTTTAGCCCGGATGTGTCGTATAAAACCGTCATTTTAAAAGCGTTCCAAATGCAAATGGAAATAAAGTTTACACAATTTTTAAAGAATACTAACATTGTTGATGAACGTGGTTACATTGTTTGTTTTCAAATTCATACCCGAGGCAAAATAGAAATAAAAAGAACTGCATACAGCTACCAACAGTGCGCCTGTTACTGAAAAACATTTGGAACAGTGCGCCTGTTACAGAAAAACATTTGGAAAGTATGAAAATTATTTACTGCTTGGCCATAATTAGGTCTACTCAAATGAAAGATAACTTATATATATCGTATTAATGGAAAATAAGTCAAATTAGGTATCTATGTTCTTCTAAGCGTGTCGCTGGCAATTTATATAGGATCAGCCCAGAATTTAGCTACGAGTTATATCTACAAGGTGGAGCAATAAATTAATCTGCGTATGTCTAATGACGTTCCCAGTCTGCATACGAAAATTTAATCAAAGATCTCCAATAGCTTAGTCACTATAGCTAGTCAAACATTGGCAAAACCTATAGTCGGGCCATTACTACTATTTACTTTGTTAGAAATCACAATTTTCAATTTCAATGTTATGATTATTTGATAGTTCCTAAATACTCTTATGCATTAATTTTGCCAGTGTTTTCATTTATGTTCATTATTGTCGTCTCCACATTATATACCTATATATAAAGCGAGTCAGCATTAAAGCGTCATCAGAAAGGCATTTTTCAGTAGGTACGGATAACACATTTGATAAAAAATTTGAATAAGTATAAGTCAACAAATAACAAATTGAGAATTTTCTGAAAATATTAAAACATAAGATTGTTTTGCTAACGCCTTAGTTTCGGAATCTTCCAACTAATTACAGACTACCAATAAACTAAAGTCAAAAAGAGCAGGTAAAACAGTAAACAAGTGTCGTAAACGCGTTCTAATGTTAACTACAAAAGACAGCAAGCTGTCAAAACAAATAAAGGCACCTAACTCCAAGGTAAATCCTGGGAGGCTATTACGCTGGATCAATTACCTTCCAGCGAGGGATCAACGTCAGGCTGTCGTTAGGACTAGACTATGGCACTCCATCGCCCAGCCTATTAGAACCCGTCAGCGGCAATACTTCTTCCACAGATTAGATTGGTACAGAAGGCCGGTCTATACAGCGAGTGAAAACGCACGCACACAGACGCTTATACTCTGTCCCAAAACTATCTGACGAAAGTGTAAACATACCCTGTTCAGGTTATATTTTTACGGAATTACTCACTAAAAAGAATTAGTAACACATTCATCTGTATTTTAGAAGGTTTCAACTTTACTTTTCACCACTTTTTCTAACAATTATTGTTTGAATAACTACATTATTGTAATAGAAAAATCATGATGAATGTATTGTTACCTAAATGAAAAACATCTGTAAGGTGATTCACAATTTCGCTTTAAAATATTCAACTATTCAAATCAAAGCACTCAAATTTTAAGTGGCACTAGAAATTGGCATCCGTAGATATATTTTCTGACCCATTTATTGTTTACACATTTTAATCAGATACTTTGGAACAGTGGGGTACTTGCGTAACACAGATAAAATGACAATTGATCTAGGTATCTTTGATTTTGACAGTTCGACCAGGTTTTTTTTATTGCGTTATTTACGTTGTTGAGCAATGGATTAGAAATTTCCTTCAAAACGCTTGGATTGTGATTGAAATTGTGTTACGCAATTAGGGTGCTGATAGCCGATCTCAAACGATTGCCAGAGGCGTATGCACTCGCTGTACGCGAGCCGTGTCTGTGTGCGTGCGTGTTCGGTGTACCGAGCCGGTCTTCTGTACCTACATATTTATTCTGTGCTTTCACCAAGAGGATTATGTTCCGTCTATGTTCATTATGCACGGGAAATAGCTCTCGAAATTCAGAAAGCTTGAGAATTATTAACCTTATTTTGTAAATGCTAAGGTTGAAAATCAATTGGAATGTGGATGATTTATCTGTTAATGAGGTGTACAGTTCCGCATGAATGGGCTTCATTGATAAATCTAAAATGATAATTTTGAAGGAAATTCGCACAGAATAATGCAGATGTGTTTTCAAATAAATTATTAATAGACCAGCTGTAACTGTAACTTACGTTACTATGAAATTGAAATCACGTTTAAAGTTTAAACTACTAAAGATTTATTCTTGGACAATGCACTAGAAGAACACAAATCGGCTGTTGATAAATTACAAATGTTAAGCTACATGTGGTAATTGATTTTAAATCCATTCCACAGTAATTATCTTCTTCGTCACGACACATAAGGAAGTAATAACAAAAATATGTAATAATCTATTTAAATCTGCCGAGTAATTTACAACACCTTCAACAGAGATTTAGCATTTACGATAAATAATTATCACGAATTTTTACATACTTTTATTTATTAATCCCTGTTTTTTATTTCTCTTTATTAAACATCATATCAGATATTAAAGGTAGGTTTTATGATGCTGGCCTTCCCCTACAATAATAAAAAAAAAAAACATGAAACATTCCTATCAAAAATCGAGTAGAATTAGGTACTAATAATAGATTGAATCCGGGTAGATTATATCGTACATAAGCTACCTGAAATGCCAAAACAAATTACGACCTTGTAATTAATATTATTCAGCTTTATTGGATTACCAATTTGCACCTAAAAGGTGCTCTAAGATATGGCAAAAAATTGTAAATAGTTTGCCTAGGGAGTAAACAACTATTTAAAAGGGCTTAAAGTAGTGTTGCTCCCGAGGTGGACACACTACTTTTTATCACCCTCTATAAGAAAATAAGTAAGTGCAATAAGAATAGTACGTTAATTTATTTACATACAATTAGACATACTTACCAAAGAAAAATAATTATCTCACTAAGTAAAATTCGAATTTGAGTAAACAAATATGAACGACAGAAATTTTATTTTTTCACAAACTTTTTTTTAAATTTATTTCGCGCCCCTTTCACTTTAGCATACAGGCTGTTACTTGTTCATACAATGTTCGTGATTGATCTCTTTGGTGATTGGAACTTTTACTAAAAATACCCACATTCTAAGTTAGGGACCCTGGGGACTAAAAGTGATTTTAAATAAGAGCTATTTTGATCCCTGTTTATGAAGAATAAAGTAGTTTTGAATAGATGTAATAAAAGTTATTTAATAGGTACTTGCTGCACCCCGCGGTTTCACCCGCATGAGTCTCGATCCCGTGGGAGTATCAAATTTCATCCAAATCCGTTCAGCCATTCTAGCGTAAGGCGTAACAAACAAACTCTCTATCGCATTTATAATATTAAGTTAGGATTTTAAAAGAATCATCATCAAATTGTTCTAATAGTTTAGAATGAAACAACAACCACTGGGCATGACATTACTTGACGATTGACATTTGTTATGACAGCTTGACAGAGAAAATGTGCTTTTCATTATTAGCCGAACTACACAACAAGTCTCAACAGTTCGGTTTGACGTCATAACCGAACTAATGAGACAAAATTAGTCTCAATAGTCAGGCCCCGAACAAAACTACCGAACTACTGAGACTAGAGGGATTTAGGATCCCTGTGTGAAAATGACGGCACGGTTGGCGCTGCTGCGCTGCGTGTCGCAGGTTCGATTCCCGCACGGAACAAATGTTTGTATGACCTATAAGTATTTTTTCGGGTCTGTCTGTTTGTGTATGTGAGTTTAAATGTTTGTAAACGCACCCACAATACAGGAGAAATTCCTAGTGTGGGGAAACGTTTAAAAAAAAAGTTATTATTGAATTTCTAAAACTGATTAGAACGACGACGTTTCAGATATTCTATTGCTGCCTTACATTTGTTTGCCTGCAGGCCTTTATTTTCCAGACATAATTAATTGATAAATAAACTTACAAAAACGAGTTTTACCTTGTTTACTATTAATTCAAAATCATAAACACAGCCATACCGTACGTAAAATAGTTAAGATATAAAATAATAAGTGCAAGAGATAAGATAATCTTATCGACACAGTTAATGTCTACTCGTTCCTTATCATATCAAAGATCTTTGAATTATTTACGGCCGTATTCTCAAACGCTACTCAATGTTAAGTCACCTTTAAGTCTCCCTGTCGATGCCAATTTAAGGTGTAGGTAGGTATTCTAGCGATTAACTGATTTTAAGAACCTCCAAAAGTTATGTGTCGTTTGAGAATACGCCGGTCACAGTACTTTACAGCTGACAGATACGCAATGAACGGAAATAATTCGATACGTAATTAGTAATTACATCAAGATACCGAAAAATTAGGCTCGGTAGCGTAAAAAACATGTACCGACATTAAACAGTGACGTACATTTGAATGTCGGTACATGTTTTTTAGGTTGGTAGGTAGGTAATTAATGTTGAGATTAGATCAAAATAACTAAGTGTCTATGTTGTTTCTAGTTTGACGTTCGATGTATTGTCTACTTAATAAAAATCTTAAATTCATTCATTCTCTGACAGATAACGCACAGCATTAGCCGCGGGTCTAGAAGCACGAAATTTGGCATAAGAGTGGCATATTATACAGGATATTTGGAAGAAGTACTACTAATAAAATTGTGTCGGTTCTTCTACCAATCAACCTGTATACCGATGGTGAGCATTAAGGAAGGATTCTTGAAAATTGGGAAAATTGATGAGAATTTCTATGGAAGTTCGTCATTCTCACTGATGGGAACTCGTAAATCTGATGCCTAAATGGTCATGAGACCAATCTACCATGTCCTCAAGAATCTTGTCAACCAGTCTATAAATGATTTATGTTCAGGGGCCTAAGTCTACTAATTTATAAACGTTACAATGGTGTCATAATGGTTAGTTTTTGACAGATTTGCCATACAAAAACTGTCAAAAACTAACCATTATGACACCATTGTGACTGTTAGTAGGTTTGTACAAAAACTTTTGCACGTCAATCATATTTTTCAAATCTAGATGAGGTCGGCGTTTCCTATCTGACTACTCTGAGAAGAAAGGCCGAAACAAACTCAGAGATCAAAGTCTCAGTTAGACATAATCTTGGTCAGATCATGTGAAGACCATGTAGATTGGTGTCTGAAATGGTCTTTTGAGGAAAGAACCACACAGATTGAGTGGATTTGTCTGTTATTAAACACAAACACAAACATCACAAACATCTTTATCACAAATGATCACGATAAAGCAATTTGAATTTGAAAAACAAATTATGCCAATTGGTGCAAGGTTAAATATATTGTGATGGTCATCATATATCAACCCGTAAAATTGCGATTCTGTTTGTCAGATCCTGATGATCTAAACTTTACCTATTACAAAAAGGTAAATTAGTTTGTTTGTTTGTTTGTACAAGGTTATCTCTGGAAATACTGTTCCGATTACGGAATTTATTTAATTGCATATAATTTAAAAAAAAGAGCTTAATAAAAGCACTTTTTTTTACGATTTCTGTGCTAATATCCGTACGAGTAAATCGGCGTGGTGCATAGTTAGTCATAAATAAATAAGGTCAGTCGGGCAAACAAGTCCCTAGCTCCCAGGTCCCAGTTGTATTTCACATTGACGAATTCCGAGAAAAAGAAAAATAAAAATGAATTCATGTTTCTGCAGCAAATACTGTAACAAAATCCTGCAAGAATTTTTTAGAGAAAACTGTGGAAAGAGACCCAGAGACACAGAAGAACATTTCGAATATCACTTTTTTGTTACAAAATAATTGTCTTTGAAAATAATATACCTAAGCTTGTAACTACCCATGAAAAGATTATTGTCAATAAATATTTATTAAAATGTTTGATATCAAAAAGAGCTTACCTAACCATGGTTAGATTAAGTGGCAAAATACGAAAAAGTTATACAAAATATTTATTGAAAAATTAATAATAAATATAATATTTATTACGAAATATTAATTTTCGACGTTTCTAGCTAAACCTCGCTTTTACATTATTATACATTTTGCTCTTTTAATATTTGGTATGAAATATTTCAAGAGATAAAGTAAAAAAGGGATAAATTGAAACCAGTTACTTTAAAAGAGAATCTTCGAACTGAGTTTCGTTGCTATTTTAGTCACTAGACAAAATTATTTGATAATTTCGTTTTTTTTTAAAGAAAGCAGGTTTACACAGGGCTTAAACATAACTGGCGAAATGTGGGTAGAATACATGTCTGCTGGGGCTGCATCTACCCTTCGGAGCATATCTATAAGTGTGATATTATGTTTTAAAAGGATAACCAAAGGTGGTTACATAATCAAATTGGCTGAACCTGAACTTACAGAACTTCGCATTCAAAACGACGCATGTAGGCAGGACTTCAAAAACCTGTGACATATAGATCCCACACAATTGGCATCATGATCGACAACCCGTCACATCAGGGATACGATGTGAATGGGCATCCCCACAGCTGTCAT
This sequence comes from Eupsilia transversa, assembly GCA_914767815.1. Taxonomy (NCBI): domain Eukaryota; kingdom Metazoa; phylum Arthropoda; class Insecta; order Lepidoptera; family Noctuidae; genus Eupsilia; species Eupsilia transversa. The sequence continues at coordinate 5,026,276 of OU611889.1, forward strand.
TGTCCACCACTGTGGACCATTATCCACCATTGTCCGGCCAACTAGGTCCAGTATTGTTCGAGCCTTTTGTAACGACTGTAATCGAATATTCGCTTTCGAAGCCGAACGGACAGGTAAATTACTGCCAATCATAGACGTAGAAGCCTTTTAGGTGTATTAGGGTATATTGTCCTGGTAGGTACATGTATTTTATTTAAACAATAATATAACGGTTGAGAATTCAGAATGAAAATCAAAAGTTATTTATTCAAACTAGGCGGAGAATCAGCCCTTTTCGAATGTCAAAACTACATTAGACAGTCCCCCAAAACCTATCACCACTTACTGGTAGTTACTAGTGATTTAGCTGGGAAGAAGAAGTAACGCAACAATCCCCAGAAAGAAAGAAACGTGTTTAATAAGAAAGAGACACCGAGAGAGAGAGAGAGAGAGAGAGAGAGAAACCGCCTGGGCATAACGCTTTTTCCGTACGTGACGATTTCTACCAATTAACTCCTACCACAAGCCGCGAAATTCGATCTAAAAACGTGTTGCACTGACTCCAAGTAGGCATCAAACAGACGAGCAGCACTTTGTTGCCGACCGAGCCAACTTCAGCTGTCGACAGAGCTAACTTCAGCTGTCGACAGAGCCAACTTCAGCTGTCGACAGAGGCAACTGCTACTGTCGACAAAAGCAACTGCTGCAGTATTCGACACGCCGACTGCTACCTACCATGTCGATACTATGAACTTCATGAACGCTCGATCTATTTGAAGTCGACTGACAGGGCAGCGCACGCATTGCGCTCATACTATAGCTGTCGCCATTGGTTGGCGCTTGCTGTCAACGTGGCGACGGCAAACGCCGACAAATGCAGCAGCTGCAGTTGCCTCTGTCGACAACTGAAGTTGGCTCTGTCGACAGCAAAGTGCTGCTCGTCTATTCTCTGCCTAACATGGGACAACAGCAGGACGATGCATTACATCTTTCTTCTAATAAAGATCTATTCCTAGCCTTTTCCCATCATGTTGGGGTCGCTTTCAGTCGAACCGGATGCAGCTGAATACCAGTATTTTACATGGAGCGACTGCCTATCTGACCTCCACAACCCAGTAACTGGGTAATACGATACCCCTTGGTAAGACTGGTTGTCAGACTTTCGGGCTTCTGACGACTCGTAACAACTGTCAAAGATCCACGAATGAAAGCTGGGACCAACGGCTTAACGTGCATTGCACGGAGGAGTCTCGGTATGTAAATATGGTCACCCACCTGATGGATCGACCCGTGCGGCTGTTATTACTTAGCCACGAGCTCCTCCGTTCTTCTAATAAAGATATGAGTATGACCGTGAGATAAAGAAATCAACTACTTCAATACTTAAAGTGTAGACGTCGTTGATAGTTACTAGAATCCGGCAACATTTGGAGCTAAATAAATATTTCAGAGTATGTAAATGTAGGTACACTCAAGGACGATCTAAGTACATTTCAGGGCTAATGCCTGAATCCACATTGCTTAAAAGGACTGCTCCTGATTTCCATAAGGGTTGAACCAGAGATGAAATCCATTTTGAAAGGAGTTGGTAGATTTTATATACAGCGTGTATCTGAAAGCTGTGGTCATAATATTAGGTGTGGTACAGACCATCAAACTGAACAACTTTCTCCATGAGACCAAAATCAAAAGTCATTTATTTAAACTAGGCTGAGAATCAGCACTTTTCGAACGTCAAAATTACATAAGACAGTCCCCCAAAACGCCCGCCCTTCACCACTTCCTAGTGCTTTAGCTGGGAAGAAGATGTGGCGCAACACACTCCCCAGCAGCACAGCTGTGTGATCAGTTAGAAAAAAAAAAACTATACAATAGTATCCAAAATAATATGCAAAATAATTAACCAAAAACGTCAAAGTTATATTAAATTATTTGCCTTATGGCAGCTAGCACACGCCAATATACCCACAAAAAACATCGAAATCTATACTCAAGCGAAGAAATTAAAAACGTAAACAGAACTTAATCGAATAAAAGCCTCCATGCAAGCATAAAGGGCGTGCCCACTTACATAATAGCTATTAAAACTGGAACTCACAGCCACAAAAATATTAAACTAGGACCATCGAAGTTAAATAAATAAACAGTTAATTACTAATAATAATAACAAAACCATGGACAGCAAGATGACCAGTCACCATGAGCAGCACCCGTTCACGAGCATAACGCGTAGATCAGCCATCACCCCCCTCGCCATATTTGAGGGAAGGAGGCAACCCGACCCCCGACGCTACCGCAAGCAGTGACATCTAAGGGAGCATGACGAACTTGCTGCCGGTTGTCACATACAAATACCTACTCAACCCAAATGTATGGGGCGGCTTATAATTTTTTCGGATTTACGATATTGGTCCGATGGAAAAAGTTTTCCAGTGATGGGGTGTACTGTCCATTAAATATGTCCACACCATTATGAAACACGCTGTATTTGCTGCGTTACGTCACGATTTACGTTCCAAACATGTCTGCCATGGTTATGACTTTTCAAAATTATGAATAACTTAGAACACGGCTTCGCCAGCGTGGAGTTCGGAAATAATCCCTTAAAGAGTATCCTTTATCCTAACTCAGGTCATGGTCTATCCGAGTGTCAATTAGTTACATCCAAATCCGCACCGCATTGTGTAATATCGTAATCACAATCTGAATCGTTAAGAAAAAGATTGCTAATCTATTGCTTCATAAGTTCGAATCTGCTCAACCACGTAAATACTTCTTTACAGGGTTTTTTATGACTCTTTAGGAATAGTTAAGCGGAATAGTTTACTAAATATATGTACGTCTATTGTATTTTACTTTATTTATCGGCACTCGATGATCCCTAGCTGTTTACACAAATAGTTCTTCTCAAAGATGAGTGTTAGCATGACGATGAGTGTTTACTTTTAAGTCAATCAACGAAGGTTTTTGAAGTACAAGATTCACGCGACTAGTAGGTACCTATCACTAAGAAGTATGTTTGTTTTCGTATCTACATGAGATCATTACAAACGAGAAGGTCCGGTAGATTTTCTTTCAATATTCTTTATTTGTTTATGCTCGGTTCCTATAAACTAAAACGAATCGTTTTGCTTACTAATGGTAACGGTTTTAATTGCCAAACTGGGCATACAAATAGATTCGGAAGCTAATATTACCTGTGATAGCAGTGTCCCTATGGGAGGGTCTACTATGCAAAGCTACGAGGTCTTTGCTTCATTATTGGTAAAGATACAAGAGTCTTAAGTTTAACCAATAACGGTCCGTAAATTATAGGAATTGGCCGTGAGACATTCTTTCCACAAAAACAAAAGAGTGTCGTTGAATATTCCAATTTTAATATTTCACATGATCAGTACAACCTCCTTTTACTGTCCGGAAGAAAAATAAACCTCACATAAAATACCTCCTAGATCTATCACAAGCATACAATGAATTGCCTAATTGCTCCACATCCTGTCATATCTGATCGCTACAATCCAATTATAGTGAAAGTCATGTTTCGACGACCGTCAGTGTTGCCGGAGGCGCTTCCTAACCTATCACATTAATTCCAATCTATCCACGCTTGCAATGACAGGTTAATCTGTCACCAGCGCACAGATTATAATATCAAAGACCAGTTTTTTGGTGTCTCATAATGATGTTTTTTTATTTTTTTTTATCAAGTTTCACTTATTAGTGTCTAAGACCGGAAGGCCTAAACCCGTAATTAATTAAAAACATTCAAAATAGAGTCGTAATTTTATCTTAGTGACAATCAATGTCAAAAACTTGTCAAAAATGTAAGGAACATGACGTATTTTGTCAGATAGAGACTGTGATAAGGACATTCATAGCATAGCGCTACGATGTCTGGCTCATATTAGGTGCACTATGTGAGAACCATGATGTATTCTAACATAGCATAACATGACGCCTGTATTCCCCGAAGGGTTAGGCAGAGGTGTACCTATACTACAACCACATTTCGCCAGTTACGTTTAAGTCCCATGTAATAGGTGGCGAGCCTATTGCCATCAACCGGGCATATATCCAGACTCCGGGCTGCTACTGAGAAATTCCTAAGATAAGAACAATACAGATTTTCTGTGATAAGAACGTTCTTAAAATATGGAATATACGCTTTGGACTACTAAATAGAATAGAGTTAATAGTTTGCGATTTAAAAATAGCTAGAAACATTTTCCTAATTAAAATATTGTATCAAGATAAATCCTGAAAACAGGAAAACAATTGAGTCGCATTACTATAATACTTAATTTGATACCATTTGTTATTCTTTGATAAGATTGGTTTCCAAGATCGGATTTCCGTGATGCATAATTCCAATGAAAAATTAATCACAAATGTGTTTATTATAAACAACTCCAAAAAATATAACACGTTTTCAGGTAAATGTTCACTTACCACTTCGATTTCATCATCAGGTTCTTCCATAATATTAGTGAGAATGGCACTAGGTCTCATGGACACCCGATGCCGTACCGACTTCCTCCACAGATCAGGCTCTTCCTTCGTTTCTTCATCATTTAAAGTAGTAAATTGTTCATAAAAATTCACACGAGTAGTATCACCATCACCATTAGTGTTATTGGGCGTATTATTGACCTGTGCCTTTTTAACCCTAGAAAGAGATGTTTTTCTTTCAGAAATTCTTCTGTACCCTTCTGCGTCTTGACTCTCACCAAGTAAGTTGATCGGCCTTGGGCTTCGTGGCCCATATTCATATTCTAAATCGAACCCTCTATCTTCAAACAAGCTCTTGAAGCGAGCCCAACAACCTAAATTCTTTTTATCTGCCACCGGCTGATTTTCTACTGCATTGAAGTTATTCTTATCCATTTTTACCGTTCACTCGTTTGTTCACCAGAATAAACAGAATGAGATAATTTCCATAACACAATACCGTTCACATAATGACTTGTCTATATGCGAGTAAATCTCTTCAAATTGAAATCAACGCCAATCTAATACTTAGGGATTATATAGATAATGAGTTGTTCCTGTTGCTTGATAATGATCATATATTATTAGTAGTTGATTTCGAAATCGTTACATGTTGCTTGGTTTAAAGTAAAAACTGTTACTCAATACATTTTATCGACTCATCGACATTAAAATGCTCTTCGAGCAGTATACAGTGCCAACGATTGCGTTCACACCTTGATTATCTTTGTATTCAACAGTCGCGTCCACTTATTCAGACCATTACCACGTTTTCACTTATGTAACACAGCAAAAAATATCACTTAAACCTCAAAATATTTTCATAGTTACATCACTAATTATTTCACACGTGTATTCAGTTCGATTTGCACATCCCCCGTGACTTATTCACACGGCGTTTTATATCAAACTAAAATATTAAGAATCATTGTATTGAATATGATAACACTTATCGATTAGACTCGCACTGATTACGTTTTATAAGTTATTTGAAAATGTAGATTAAATAATTATAGCATTATTTCAATGCTGAACAGTTGGGCATGTCAAGGACGAACAACATTGATTTCAATACTTTAAGCTTTGGATTACAATAAATTATCGACAAATTAATTCGAAGCACATTATAATAACTGAACGAGCAGCGAATTGAATGATTGGAAATGTAGCAAATAATTTAATTTTAAACAAATTCGTGTATTCAGCATTGTCTGCCAATGAAACTCGTTATGACAATAATAATGTAAATCAAACACTATCAGTTTACAAATTGGAAATGTATACTCGGCTAATAGGTATTTCTGCAAATTCTGTCATCATATTGGAATTGCTGATTGACAACTTTCGTAGTACGTAAGTTGTCAATTAGCGGGATTAGGAGATAGTGAAATGACGTTGTCAAGTCAATTTTATGTCAGTTGACGTAGGTACACACGGCTACATATCATCCTATTCTTTTCCAGTATAAGCTGACCTCTCATTGTACGGAAATCCTAAACAATGTAAGATCAGCTTATACTAGAAATGTATAGCTTGATGTGTGTGTGCATATAACAGTGGCTTTTTATAGATGATCATCGCTCACAAAGCTTGGTTCGATCTAGGTTGAGGTTGATAATATTCTTGACAAGCAGGATCAAACGGTCCAACGTTAGTACTCTGAAAAGCACAGACTATACTGGCCTTTTTTTTTGGGTGGGAAATCATCATATAACTTCTCCCGCTCTGGGCGGAGCAGGAAGGAGGGTGTGTCAGACTCTTACTGACTAAAACCCACCCGTGTTCCTTCAGTTGCCTGTGTTACAGGGGCCACGGTATCCCTTTCGGACGTTCCCGCAAAGACTATACTGGCCTAACAATAACACATAACATAAAACCCCGAAGGGTAGGCTGCGGAGTACCATCGCGGTCACGCATATCTAACCACTTTCAAAACAAAATCCCGTGCACGCAATGACCACATCTGTTTACCACCCCCTTTTTTTTAAGGTAAGCATTACTATAGCGGGCCGAGCGCTGCAAGCAGGAATAGTCCTTACGGTGTTCAGATATGCGTGTCCGCGATAGTCCCTATAGTGCACATTTGGCCAGTTATGTTTGTCCATAAGTTTGTGTTGTAATAGGGGACTCCATTGCCATCAACCAGGCACAGACAACTTCCGGGCTGCTACCGAGCAATATTTATAAGAAGTTATTAAAAGAAGGGTCTCAAAGTGTTGAGAATGGTCACCCATCCACAAATCAACCTCTTCAAGACCAGCTTAACCTCAATGACCGAATTTTCCGCAATGTTGTTATTTAGCCACGAAACTCTCAGCTGATTATATAAATCAGTAGTCTTGTATGTAATTATAAGGGCTGGGCTTGATAAATAGTCACCTGATTGGATGCGAATGAACATAATTAACTAATGAACGTAATACGTAGTTTATTCAAGATGTCGTGTGTCTTGTTTATCCTCATAAAGATCTAGGGGTTATGTAGATATAGTTGTTATGTGTTGTTTGATATTATCTACAGTAATTACCACTGTGATGTCTTCTAGTATGTATTTATAGATAGGTACTAATTCAAACATTCACACCAACGTCGGTTGTGTTTGTGTTTTTATCTTTAACCTCTGCCCAGACGTTGTCCTGTCCAAATTTTTAATTCATATACAAATGAGGACGTTCAGTTTTTCCCGAATTTGAAGATTTTTCGGGAAACTTTAAATTTTTCTAAGAACCTGATTCGGACTAGTACCTATTGCGAATATTTTAAAACAAAAAACAGCCAAATAGGACAAGCGGTTCTCAGGTGAAGGCTCGTTCACACCGGCGCGACTTGTCGCGCGACGCGACACCGGCAATTGTTCAATCGTGAAGTTTTATTAGAAATTGTATTGTTAAAGTCGCGTCGCGCGACAAGTCGCGCCGGTGTGAACGAGCCTTGATGCGCTCACCAACGCAGAAGATTTCATTTTTATTTTATAGGATGTCTACCTAGCTTATTGGAGTCAAATACAAAGCTAATAACTTTTCCAAATGTTTTCTTATTCAGTTAGTGAGTACCTACTTGTTTTAAGTGAACTGACATCATGTATTTTTTCTCTATCTTTCTTTCAACGGTATAGATTTTTATTGAAAATGTCTTGAAGTCTTGATAAGCTCAACGAGTGAGCAGGTATTTTTTAACAGATATTTTTGGTGAAATCGTAAACCTTTTGAAGAAAACTTCTTGGAACATGTCTCATAAAACGTCCTCAGTTTACCTCAAGTATTTTACATAAGTACAAACTGACCTGCATAACCCCTTCATTCCTTTAAATTAAGAAGCCTTTTTGCACCAATCAATGGCTCATAAAAAATGATCATATCACCATCAATCACTACAAATGGACCGAATCTTGCGCACGCCATCTTTAATTCTTAAGTGAGGCATTTTGCCACACGCGGATATGAACCTTGACCCTTCTGATTGGTTCGGCGCCAGAATTCAATCAGCAATTCTGTCTTTTGAATACGTTATTGTGAATTAAGAGTTGTGGTTAATGAGAAAAAGGAATTGGGCTGTTTAATTAATGGCTTGCTTGATTGTATTGCATTGTTGAGTACTTGTAGGTTCTTATTTACATCATAAACTCACGTCTTCTTCCCATGGGGGTAGGCAGCAACTACAGAATGCCTCCTGACACGATCCTTTACATAAATACTTTCGCTTCGTTTCCGTTCTGGTTCTTATTTGTCGCAAAATATTATTAGGTCCAGATTTATGCCCGGTTGATGGCAATAGGCTTGCCCCCTATTACATTGGACTTCAACATGACTGGGTGAAATGTGAAAACACAATAAACGTAGATATATTTAGTAACCTATTCCGCTTAACTATTCCTAGAGTCATAAAAAAGTCTGTAAGAAATCGACACGTGTTTCACCTCTCAACAAGGCATCCTCAGGATGACGATTGACTTATCGCGAACCCGAACATTGTTCACATGTATAATTTCAACATTAATGATGTAACCAATTTTTTGTAACATTTTATTTATTTAAAATTGTGTCCGTGGAATTTCTTGCCCGTTCTTCTCCATAGGTACCTACTACGCTTTGGAATGGGGAACTAGCCTGATATTTCTGACTGACCGACTCCTAGCAAATTCAAAAGTGCCTTTAAATGGTTTAATTAAAATAAATGGTTTGAGTTGGAGTTTGGGTTTTAACAAGACTTGTTGCCACGCCGAGCGCTGGACGCCGAGTCTAGGGTGCAGGGGGCAGGGTGTACTATAGGTACACCTCTGCCTAACCATTTGGGGATTACAGGCGTGATGTTATGTTATGTTTATGTTGTGTTATTATTCAGTTGAGTATTTTTATTCAGTGCGTGTAGTTTCTTTTTCAGTATGCCTACTTCAGAGAAGAAAACGATCATACATCTTTTAGAAACCTAAATTTTCTCTCGAAATAAAAGAATTCATGAGCGTATAATGAAACATCATAGTGATATAAATACATACTTTGCACCACGAAAGGTTAAAGTTGTCCAGCAAGAATTAATTTGCTACATGTTTTGAATAGTTAACGATGCTAAGGTTAGGTGTTAACGACATCAAATTAGTTGAACCCTAAGAACATTTACATAACTCACTGAACAATGTTGTCATTGTTTCTAACCGTCCAGTTAATATATAAGGACTAGTAACATCCCATTCACACATGGACGAATCGTCAATTGAGGGTCGTGATTTATCAGTAAAAACCAACATACCTAGCCTTCTCCCAATTACGTTGGGGTTGGCTTCCAATCTAACCGGTTGCAATTGAATACCAGTATTTTACATGGAGCGACTGCCTATCTGACCTCCACTTATCCCAGTTAAGTACTGGGTTACAAATTACCCCTTTGTAAGACTTGTTGTCACACTTTTGGGCTTCTGACAACCCGTAATGACTGTCAAAAATCCACGAATGACAGCCGTTATCAACGGCTTAACGAGGCAGGGAAGGGTCTCGGTATGTAAAGCCCATCCACGCACCAACCGCGGCAAGGGAAGCTTAACCTAATCGATCGACCCGTGCGGCTGTTTACTTAGCCATGAGCATTATCACTAAAAATTGTTTTTTCTTAGTGGCCCATGAGCTCCCTATTCACACCCCCACGAATCCAAAATCTAAAGTAGGTATATCCAAAATGTTTAGGTATCTATCACGAGTAGGTATCCGCCCAAACGAATATATTAACGAATCACCTTATCGGACATAATATGTATGAACAAACCGTTATGACAGCGAAAGTGTTTGACTGTCTGTCAGTTTGACTATCAAACTTAGTTATTTTTGAATTGACATGTGATATTTTTTAGTATACATTCTAAGGCATTTTGTATTTAGGAATAATGCTGAAGTTAATTATGACAAAAAAAAAACAATAAATGAGAATCAGAATTCTTCAACATCCTTCCAAAGACGCAATTTAAGGGTTCATCAATATAATAATTCCCACAAAAGAGTAATTCCGAAAAGGTTGACACCCCCGACGTTCGGAACGATGCATTCTGTGTTTGACGTCGCCGATTTTTGGTTGTGACGTCATATCGCTTTGATGAGTCTGTGTGTGAAGTGGTGTGTATATTTGATACAGGTACAGTTAAACCAGAAAAGGTATGCGCTGCGTTAATCTTCGTGTTTCCGAGCTACCACGAATTTAGTAACCACAGAGTAACCTCCACAGAGGCAAAGCTTGTAAGTTTTGTACGCTTTTTGGTACTGTACAACGTTTTCTCTTTAGAACTTCATCTCAGTGGGCTCCGTGAGCCTCACAGTACTTATCATTGCGCGTTTGTATAAAGTTTTCTTTCTGTCGCGTGGCCAGTCGCAGATCGTCATCTTTCACTCAAGTATTGAGAAGATTGTTATATTTGTAATCATACTAGTAAAAAAATAATAGGTAGGTATAAGCACTTCCATGGTCGTAATAGATATACCTATATCATCATCGCGCGTTCGTATTTCCGAAAATACACGATGATTGCCGAAGTACGTACTTATCTTGAGATATCAGTGTGTATTATTATGTGAAGAGCAACTTACGGCGACATCAACTAGGGGCTCGTCCTCCGGCGTGAGCGCGAGCGACGAGCGTCGGCCGGCGCGAGCCCCCGGTGATCCGCTCGAACTGCCTGCGACAACAGAAATAACACCATTATTATTATATCTTCAAAAAAAATAAACACAAACTTAACATTGTAGTTGAAAAACATGTATTAATTTCAACTTGATACCATCAGGCGTTCCTAAGAAAAAGACAGACTTGACAGACGGACATAGACAGACAGATAGACGGATGGACGGACAGACGGACAACGAAGTGATCATTATATAAGGGTTCCGTTTTTTATCTTGAGGTACGGAACCTAAAAATACCAACAATCAGCGCTTTTAGATAACTTCAATAATGAGTTACAACAGACAACTGAAGGCTTCCAAAAAGGCGACGCAGCTGGACAAAGTCCATTTAGAACATCAAAAATTTATCGAGAGCCCGGAAAAGTTTCTAATTCTGTAATGAATGCCGGCTTCGCAGTCAGGATACCAATATAGATCCTATGTTAAAAGTGGTTTGGTACATTTCAGAATTTCCAAACATAAAGAATGCAGATTTTGCGGTGCCCGACGGAGTCCGATCTAATTATAAGTTTATATCCTAAGCATACCTACATGTGGAATGCTATAAAAGTATTGAGCATTGAGTAAACCGCAAGAAACTCTGGTTCTTTCGTTCTAGTAGAATGTTTTAAGATCACTTCTATTGCAAAACAATTACTATTAAGTTTTCAGCACGCGATCATTTACTATCATGTACTCCTGATAGTGGTCAGGGCTATATAGTCATTGAATTTTGCCGTAATCATCATCAAGAGAAACTATCATAATCACTGGGCCAAGGCACACTACCATAATGCAATGCTGCAGCAAACATATTTCACCTTTGCACCTTGTGAGTGTACGTTTTTGTCTGTGGTTGTTATCCTGTCTGTATCCTTTTATTAATGTATCTGAGGGGGCAATTACCGTATTTTTAAGAACGTTCGCATTCGCATCTCATTCGCAATCTATCAAAAATACTATGAATTTACCAATATTTTTGACAAGTTTGACAGATTGCGACTGGAATATGAACGTTTTTTTAAAAACGAGAATTGGCCTCGTGTTCATTAGTCTATTGCTACTTGAATTTAACCAATTTTATTTATTTATTGCCACACAGCCACACGATGCGTCAACCAGCCAGAGACAAATAACCCAGAGCACTTATCATAACATAACATCACGCCTGTAACCCCTGAAGGGTTAGGTAGATGTGTACCTATAGGAGTACACCCACATTTCGCCAGTTGTGTGTAAATCCCTTGTAATAGTGGGCGAGCCTATTGCCATCAACTCGGCACACATCCAGACTCCGCACTGCTACTGACAAATTCCAGAAAAACACTTGGTCCGACCCGGGAATCGAACCCAGGACCTCATGCTCAGCAGTAGCGCTTGCAGCCACTAGAGCAACAAGGCAGCTTTGTTTAAGTTCCCTTGTAATAGTGGGTGAGCTTATTGCCATCAACCGGGCATAAATCCAGACTCCGGGCTGCTACTGGGAAGTGCTCAGCTGCAGTAGCGTTTGCGACCACGAGATCAACGAGGCCGACCCAGGGAAGACAGACAAAAACCAAAACACACATTAATATCAATCTAAATAGCCTTTTTGCAACTATCTGACGTCCACAACCCAGTAACCATGATACCATGGGTAATACGATGATACCTCTTGCTAAGACAGCTTGTCAGACTTTTAGGCTTCTGACTACCATAAAGACTGTCAAGGCTCACGAATGACTGGGATCAACGGCTTGACGAGGCATGGAGGGGTCTCAAAACTCAAGCCCAAAGCATTTATTTCAATTAAACCATTTACAGGCACTTTTGAACTGTCAAGGAGTCGACCAGACATAAATAAGAAGCTAGTTGCCCTAGCTGTTTGTTGTACTCTCAGTATGTAAAGCCCATCCACGCACCAGACGCGGCAAGCGTTGCATAACCTGATCGATCGACCCGTGCGGCTGTTCTTACTTAGCCATGATCATTTTTAATGTATTAATGGCCCATAAAATCCGTATTCACAAGCTCACGAATCGTGAAAAATTATGAATACATACGTAGGAAAAAATTATAAAAACATAAATAAATAAATCAATATTAGGTAAATAAATGTAGGTTTATTTTTAGCCGTTTCCTTAAAAACTAGTCTGCAGCTGTGTCTATATGAGTGGATTTATTACTTATTGTGTATACCGGTTTTAGATTATCGGCGTATTTAGGGTATCGGCGGCATATTTTGTTGATCTTAAGTTGTTTACTTTGTAAATAGATATATATTGAATGTATTTTGTCTATTATATTTTGACTATTTATAAAGATTTAAAATTTTACGAAAACCATTTATTAATTTCAAAGTTTAAATTAACTTAGTTTTAGAATCTTCTCATCGATCTAAGTAATATAGAACTTCGAGTCATCGAGTGTAAACAGATTTAACTTTAATTCTGTACAATCCTAAAACAGTTGTTACATTACATAAAATTAATGAATAGTGTTTTAATAACCTGTGTCGGTGTCATCACTGCCTCGTCTCTGAAGCCACCTTTGCACCAATTCGATGCTGGCTTCCTGACCAGCCAACATTATCATTCACACATTATATCACAGCATTCATAACATCACTACACACATTTAGATAACTAAACACATTTCTAGAAATATTTCACTAACAACAAAGATGATTTTTTATGATAACTCTAGCGACGTAACTTTATTATGTTTTAATTTCACTTATCATCGCAAAGGTTGGTTACCTATACCAAAAACACAACGCAAAAAAAACACTGGCCGAAAGAAATGACAGCACTTTGCCGCGTTCAAATATCGAATTAATTAAATGACGAACGTCGACGGGCGAGTGTAAACAGCGAGTAGAGTAGATGAAGCCAAATTAATTTTGCACTCGTTGGAAATGGTTTTTATTAAATTCTGAACCATATTACGACGTGATAAGAAGGTTTGATCGTTTTTTAAGTGCGTCAATATTTTGGTGTCGTGGTGTAGAGTTTGTAGAGCGCAAGCGGTCGGTTAGGTAATGGCCGTCAAGCCGAGACAGTTGATCGAAGAAGGGGGGTGAATGTAGGACGAGTGTGGTCTGAGCATACATTAACCCACTGGAAGGGATACACAGCTGACAGCCTGTTGATAGGTTTCGTGATATACTACCAGCCTTACTTGTTGACAAATTGTGGTGGTCGCTCTTTAGGTTCGGGTCAAATTGCTTACATATTTACGCGCGGAATGTGGTCCAGTTTCGAAGTTTAAATGTCAAGGGAGCGAAGCCTCTGTACAAGTTTATAGAGCTGTCAACTAGACCGTTATAAATAAACCATTAACTTTACTTGTACATTTATTTCTGTACTTTTAAGAACTTGAAGTATTAGCACAGATAACTTAATAGTGTATTAGTTGGCGGTTAGAATGTTAATAGAGTGAGGTAAAGTTTTAATACCATTTTAAAAGTAAATTGCACATAACACGTTTTTAAGCATATTTATAGAGATTCATACGTATTAATTTGTAAAGGCAATCAAGATGAATATTATTTTGTCTCTAACGTGACCATGTAAAGACTCGTTACAACGAAATAATATAAATTACTGCCATTAATTGCGCAAAAGAGACTGTGTTTAGTATTTATGAGTGGGAGCTCCAGTGGCGATTATTCCGTTTTGCCTAAGTCAGCCCAAACAACTTTCACACTAATCACATGGCCGCAAGAATCTGAGAGTCACATTCCTATAAGTTGCCAAATATTTAGTAGAGATATAAGCTAGACCAATTTATGTCTGTTCAAAATGATTGAGACTAGAAAAATCTGATTCGAATTCGTATTTAAGTACATTGATTGCTTATTCGATATGGAAGGCTTTGCCTGGAACCTTGTCCTATCTTAGTAACATCATTACAAAAGGTGAGGGTTTCATTTTGATTCTTATCTATATCCTAGCTAGCTTGCGATGATCCATGCAGATATGAATCTGCAGCAGAAGACAAAAGCAAATAACATTGGAAAAACTGTATATATGGCATATTTTGACGCAGCGCTGCAGCGTCGTACATACCTCTCACAAGTAAGATTGACTCATAAGCTTGCTAGAGTACTCGGGCTTCATCTTATCTTCCTAAATAATCATCCGGATTGCCATCTCTATAAGACAGAATCTAAATCAACACACAAAGACCTAAACAAACTCATTCATGCCAAAATCCTACCTTTCAACATCAAAGATGTATTGAATGAAACTCATTAATTCTAAGACTCAGTCTTTGAAACTGCAAACATGAATTGAACACACCTTATTGAAGTAACCTTTTGGTAATATTCCGAACGCGTCAACGGGCCTAGTTTTCCCGCCAACTTGGCTGTCAGGAGAAAATTACGAGGTATAAAGCAAGTACGTTGTATGCAGGTGCTACTGCCATTTTGCAAGTTAATTCTGAGAAGCTAATACAAGCTAATACATCTTTTATGCATGCCCGGACCGCTAGTGCCAGGAATATGGAAGATGGGAACGTTATAAAGTTTTTGAACTTTTAATTTAAGGAGTTTTTTATTCATGGTAATTTTGTAATTAACTTTACTCAGTAGATATTAATAAATGGTATTAATAATTGAATACAGCAATGGTCACTGATTTAATAAGTTTAACAACACAATACATCAGTAAATACGGGTTTTTCCAATAAATCAAAGGAGATTGAACGCATGTACCTATACAGTAATTGAACTTTGCCCAATTGGTTTTTGTCCAAAAAAAGCCGGTGGACTCAGAGGTTAAATCAAACAGACTCAAGTTTCTATGTGCGATGCCCAATTCTTATATGTTTTGTAGCTCCCAGAATGAATAATAAGTCTCTCATGATTAGTCATGATTCTAATGCCTAAAATGTTATATTTAAGGTCAGCAAAGGTATTCTGTCAAATTCACGAACTCTTAATTCACTCAGGTGACAGCAAACTCTGTATTTGTTTTAGTAAAAAACAATCGCGGATTTACACCTTGAAACCGTTCTAATTTCAAAAGGAAGTTTGGAACAATATAAAACATAGCTAGAAGGAAAAAAAAAACAAGATATACACACTAAAATATGGCGAATCTTTACTAAAGAAATTAGAAAGTACTGTCTCATCTAGCATCTCTAACTCCATAACAGCACTAACTTCATATGGAGCTGCGTTTATCATTCCATATAGCGCAACTAGTCGGCTAGTCGCCTATTGTTCAAACCGGTTAATAGTCCGGAATCAGGCCATATGATCGATGGCCTGCTACTGCATTTGTGATGGAATTACATCTATCTGCAGTAGTTATTGATGGCGATGATTAATATTACTGGTGTGTAATATATTGGATGGATTATTTTAATCGGGTTTTTGGTTTTATGATCTTTCAGGTTTTTAAAGGATATTTAAATGTTCTTTAAAAAAATTGTTATGTCAAGTTTTGCGCCATGACAACTCGTAATGTACATAAATACTAGTTCCTACCCGTGAGTTCGTCCGCATGAAATGTTTCTTGGGGTCCGACCCCCCCGCGCCCGCGATATTACTTCGTTTTCGCTTAGCGTTCTTCCCAACAAATTTTTCTAAAAAAGTAAAAGTAGATAAGCCAAAAGCTCTTAACAAATACAGTCCATCCTCACACCTCTCTAGTTATTACAATGTGTCATTTTTGTATACGGGTGCCGTCAGTAGGGATTGATGTCTTAGCATTTTTTTTTTCTATTTTCTGTACTATGGACGCTTTTAATGTGTACCTACGTTTTTTTACATCGTTCTCACCTATAATTATAAATTCAACATTAATTTTGAAACAATATAATTTGTAAGAGTGTCCGTTGATTTTTTTGCCCGTTCTTCTCCATAGGTACCTACTACGCTTTGGAATGGGCAACTAACTCTGACGGACTCCTCGACAGTTCAAAAGTGCCTGTAAATGGTTTAATTGAAAAAAAACCTTTGAGTTGAGTTGATAATATTTTAACAAACTAAGATCAAAGGAAGATCAATACTTATATAAATATGAATGCTTTTAATTAAATTTTCATATTATTATTTTCACGTCAATCATTCATTTCAAACGTTATTAAAGTATTATTAAACAGAAGTATGTACACATATCACCCTAGCATGATTACCAAAGATACAATTAGGTGCCAACGATATTTATTACTTACTACGTAGGTACCTATATAATATGTAGGTATTAGTGTACCTTCCTATCGAAATAGAGTTGTATCTAAGGCGCCATAATACGTTAAGAGTCCACAGTATTTAGCTTTATGAGATGCTAACGTTTATTAGATCTGCGTCGTTTCCGCCACAACATCTCATTTGGTGACCCTGACCTTGTTTATATCGGGCTCCTGCCTGTTGCCTGCCAGGTTTATTTTATGCGGAGTTTTATCTGTGATTAAATACTATGTTATTTGATAGGGAGAACAAAATATAATTTGAAGTGATATAATAGAAATTATGAGGAACAGTACTTCTGTGAAGCTTTTTGTTTTTGAAGCACGATGAAACAGGATTTCTCAAAAATACTCACAATTTGATAGGTGTGGTCTAGTGATCTTAGTTATGACTAGTTTTCACATAAGAATTTTATTTAGATTAGGTTCTGATTGCACTTTCGGTATATTTGTACCTACCTATATTTTGTCTTATTTTCTGTTTATAACCTACACATAAATAAATAAATAGTCGCCTACTGAGATGGGCAGTCATTTTATCGTTCTCACATTTAATATGTGAAGGTACGTGAACTCAGAAACAACAATATCACGTTTTTAGCTACATAAGTGCAATGAACACGCATTCAACACTATCGTGATTCCGTGACTCGCAAGTGGCATGACTGACACAAATGTCACTCTACGACCTTAAATTGTCACTAAGTCCAGTGTCGATCACCTCTATCGAGTTTTTTATGATTCACTATACTAGGTACAGTTCGATTTAAACTTAATGGCAGCTCGGAACATGAGGCGAATCGCTGCGCAGTCACAATTTTATGTGTCCGCGGGGGTGAGGGGTGGGGTACTGCGCAGCGAGTAGCTAACTTTCGAGCCGCCAGTATCGAACTGTATACCTGTCACTTTTCAGAGGAATTATTCATAAAATATCGATATTCGTTATAGGTAAGTAGAGAGGCCTTTGCGTTGCAGTGGGACAATACGGGGTCGTATCCATTTATGTCATCATATAATTATGAACTTCGTTAGTTTATAATCTATCGATATTATTTCCTTTAGTTTATAAACTGTCGAAAATGCTGTGAACTGCAAGAAACCATTTACAATTTAATGCATTATTTTTCGATAGTTTATTTATAGCTATCCATGGGTAACCGACAATTTGTGAACTGACTGGCATCAAACTTGCTAGCACCTTGCGCTATACGAAATAGCCTGCCTAGCTGCGACCAACTTGGAACTAGGGCTTGACGGCCTCTACCGCGGCACGGCTCGCTTCGCTCGCTCGGTTTGGGCCCGGTTTCTCACAGTGCTAACCTTCCCTAACCCATTTCACCTAATTCACAATTATTTAAGGAAATAATACCGATAAATTATAAACTAACTAAATTCTCTGCCCTGATCTGACCCTGTAAGTTTGGACCCTGTTTCCGATACCGGTGGGTTACTATGTTTTATATAAAAAAAAATGTTTTTATGTTTTTTATACGTAATACTTATTTTGGCGATGGGCCATGCGGCTCAAGTGGACTAGGGCGGGACATCTAGTTAGACGCGGAGATGCCCAATGGAGTAAAGTATGACCGAATGGTGGCCAAGGTCAGATCAAAGAAACCAGCGCAGTCCAAAAGTGCGTTAGGTTGATGATATCGTCAAAGTCGCAGGAAACACCTGGATGAGGAACGCACGGAACCGGGAACTATGGCAGAAATAAGCAGAGGCCTATACCCAGCAGTGGATGATTCCGCGCTAAAATTAGGAAACTTTTATTAAAATGTAATCTTTTTGTGTTAATGAATATAGGATAATAAACGTAATATTCGTTAATTAGCACTTTCAATTAAAATAATATGAACGTCATTTTACATTACAAAGGCAACCATTAACACCTTACTATTCACACAAAAACATTCTCTTCCCACAACAAAGAGTATAAGAAAATGTGTCACAAACTCACAATCACAACATCCGCCATCTTTTAAAAGAGCCGACTTGCTTTGTTTTACAGACACCATCATTGTTACATCACAATAGAGAGGTGCAAAGTTATACATATACTATACATTAGAATAGATCGACTGTCTCGTTGGTCTAGTGGTGGCAAGCGCTACTACTGAGCATGAGGTCCTGGGTTCGAATCCCAGATCGGGCGGTGTTATTGGGTGTTTCTACCAGAAATTGCTCCGGAGTCTGGATTTGTGCTCGGTTGATAGCAATAGGTTCACCCCCTATTACGTGGGACTTTAACATAATTGTTGAAATGTGGGTGTACTATAGGTACACCTCTGCCTAAACCTTCGAGGAATGCAGGCGTGGTGTTATATTAGAATACTTCGTAGTTCATACGAGCCAGACAGGGTAAAGTCAAACGCACATTATAACCGCATCGGGCCGCAGTGCATCACATTGCAATTTAAAAAAAAGCGCGGTGTGGCCCGCCTCACCTGCAGTATGCAATGATGGTTCAAAAAAAATGTACACAAGTAATGTAGGTTGATTTTTCCGTTGCGGTGCGGTCAAGTCTACGTCAACCTTTAGAAGGCGGTTAATTAGGGAAACATCCACTGGTGCTTAATTAAGAGACCCTGAGCGTACAGCAGGTTGGATCTCAGTAAGTTAATTTCCAAGTACAGTTGGCCGCACGTCCGTGGTAACACTTTGACTTTGAGCCTGGACTAGCGTAGAACGGAGTTGCAATAGAGTAAGGACGAATTTTACTAATGAAACTGAACGCGATCGGCACATGTAAACCGCGTACAAGAACTGTCAATGTTATTATTTTTATTGAATATTGACACTGTCAGGTGGAACGTGGTTTAGATGTGCTCATCGCGTTCAGTTTCACTGGTGACATATTGGTTCTAAGAGGCCAGCTTATACTGTTTTTGTTACCATTGCTGTGCGGGCAACTATACAGTGGGGAATGGAGATAATTTCACAAATACACAGACCGGTGTAAAGTTCTGTTTCTTGAATTCGTATTGGCTAAGTTAAATTAAGTTGCAGCTTTGAAATTCTTGTAAGATATTGCTGACTTTACCTTAACTTTAGTTGATTACTTTTAGAGATTTAAATAGAGTTTAGAAGTTCTTTTAAGGGATAGGTATTGGATATAAGTTTTGAAAGATTTGTAATCATCATCACCATCATCTGCCTAGCCTTTTCCCAACTATATTCGGGTCAGCTTCCAGTCTAACCGGATGCAGCTGAATACCAGTATTTTACATGCAGCGACTGCCTATCTGACCTGCACAACCCAGTTACTGGGTCTTACAATACACGATTATAATTTAATCGCGGCTCGGAACATGAGGCGAGTCGCTGCGCAGTAATGAATTCATGGGTCTGCGGGGGTGAGGGGTGGGGTACTGCGCAGCGAGTAGCGCACTTCGGAGCTGCCATTAAGTTTCAATCGTACTGTACCCCTTGGTAAGACTGGTTGTCAGCCTAAAAGATTTCTAGTAAAGAAAAAAAATATTACGTAAATATTAACCACTATGTATTTATTGACTAGCTTAAGACAACAGGTCTTAAGCTAGTCAATAAATACATACCTAGTGGTTAATATTTATATTTCTGGAATTTCGTGGAAAGGAGAAAGGGCGGCCTTTGGCCTACAATGGAACAACTTAGGGTATAAATAATAGAATGTATTATTTACCTATGATATTAAAACTTATCCCCACTATTAACCTAACCTAACTAACTTAAACTAATATGAAGTTTTTACACAAAATAAAAGTCCTGCAAACCCGTGAAGGACTAATGCTCCTGAAAATATTACCGTTTGTAGAGGACGTTCTAACTCGTCATAGTGAATTTATTCTGTGTAGTTCGTGTGCTTGAATGTGAAGATGCTCATTCAAGGGCTATTGACGCTAGGGAGAGGACGCATGTAGGTACCTCTATGGTAAAGGTATGATATTTTTGACGCAAATAAGTAAGTCCCTTAGTATTAGTCTTCTTAGTCCTTAGTTCTTGTAATTCTGGGGAATTTGTTCTTCTTCCCAGCCAAATCGCTAAGATGTGGTGAAGAGTCCCCCACAAACTTGTTGAAAGGCTTGGCAGGTTATGAAGAAGAGAGATTTTTTTTTAACATGCATATCCAACTTTCTTTTATAGACCACTTAGTAAGTTTTTCTTGCATAAACCTTTTGGAAGCCATCTTGATACATAGGTACTTACTTTATTATGGACCTCGCTATAAACAGACAGACTGTCAGACAGTTTTGTTCGTTAAAAACAATAATAATAATTCTTCTACTGTTTAAAAATGTCTAAGTAAATGTCAGACACCCAGCATTTCAACGGTGGCATTTATTTGCGTTGTAGGTAATTACCAAATGTTTTTATGAGTCCTACTTTAATTTTTTAACGATTTCGTGAAATTCTTTGCCTTAAATGTAGGTACCTACCCTTTATTATGTAAAGAATGACGATTAAGAAAAAGATTAATTTATATAAGATAATTTTCTCCGGGAAGTTTGCGAATGTGAGATTTTTGTCAAAATCTTTCCAATGAGTCCCCACTGCCACATTTTTTCCGAATCTCTATAAGGAACGGTTAGTAACAAAATACGATTAACACTGCTAATTTTACGTCTTGAACGCTGCGTTTTGGGCGCTCAATAAAATTGCATGAATTTATATGTAACGAATTACATCAAGCGCTGCCGTTCAAGAGCACGCGTCTTGTAATTCGCTAGGTACAATATTATACATTGCATTATACAATTATACATAAATTGACACAAAATGTTACTTCTAGTCCGATTTTAACCAAAATGTTTATCTCAGTATTCATGTTAATCGACTTTTTGCTTTCGCCGACTGTACCTACATCTAGGATACCTCTTAAAGGTACCGTATTCAATATGCAAATCGCTCACAGTATCGACGTAATAGTTAATAATAAGCTAAATTAGCACAAGGCTGTCACTTATCAACTTACAGATACTGTCGGCTCCTAATGCTAGTATCACGAGAACGATTGTTAGATATGAAAAACAATATGCACGTAATGACGAGAGGTCTAGTTTCAAAAATAGAACCGGTTTGTTACCTATATTGTTTTTTTTAATCTGTGGGTCATGTAGGTAGGATGGGAAGGCATGGAATTAGTATGTACTTTATAGTGTGAAAGTGATCTGTGGCCAAAGTCATTGACATTTAATGATAATTAAAACAACGATTTAAACGTTTCTCCTGCTCGTTCTTGACAAACTAGATTAATAAATTATATTGAAGAATATGTGAAATCTATTGAAAGAAAATACCTATAAGTTATTTTAAGGAATATTCTTTTCTATTTCGATTGAAAATTATGAATGCATCTAAAAAAAATATTTCGACCACGGAGTAAATAATTATTCAGAGAAGTCTATCAATGCAATTTAACTACATTTAAAATGTTTATTTATGAAACAATTTGTAACATTCAGAATATTAGCGAGGCACGATTCAGGGAAGGGACTAAATAAATGTTTACTTCTCGTAGCAAAATAATAATCTGAATAGGTACCTACTTGATATAGGTACCAAAGATGCTACAATGTTACATGGAAAAATCTCACGTAAGAAACAAATAAGCAATTTTAAATTCAACAGCAAAACAAATACAGTAAATGACGTACAATCTGTTATACACCGACACACATAGGTACGTGTGGCAAAAAAGAGAACTAAACTAAAATGTACTGATTTTGACAGATGTTTGACGTCTTCTCTTAGCAAGCAGCGCCGCCATGACGCGCAAAGATAAGTGTGTCGGTGAGTATGTTATATTTTTTAATGTGTCTCGTAATATCTGTATACACACATGGTGACGTCATCGCACCGTGGTGTTTTATCGGCCAGCCGTATCAAGTGCACGAGGACATTCGTCGTAGGTAGTATGTGGTGTTCTAGACTGTAACTAGGTGGTATATTATGTCAATACAGAGTATGTTGTGATAGGGACCTAGTATTAGAAGGACACAACAAGGCAGGGTAGAATTTTTGGTCTATTGAATGAGTTCTGGTATTTTATTTTAATAGTGTCACTGCACCTCTCAGAATGAAGTATGTAATGCATTACGTTTTTTTCGGGGTTTCTTTGTCTATTTTTTTTTACTTCAAAACTTATAAGTAAACGAATTATCTGCTAATTTAAAGAAGCTAAGATGATGGACGAATAGGATGATGGTCTCAAGATTGGACGATGATCGTCTCAAGTTATTTGTGATAATATATTTTTGGCATTATACCAGTAAACTCCCTAATACAAACATGATAAACTTTACTATTTACTAAATAAAGGTCAGGAGTTGTTGAACCGGTCTTGTATTTAGCAATATCGATATTGTCTAAATATCATTTGTATCAAATATCAACTGCACAATACCGCAATTAAGCAAGATCGCGCAATAACAGTTCAAGCTATCAGATAGCTTATACAAGAGGTATATCTAGTATCAAATAAGGCTTAATAGCGAATGGCGGCCAGGTGGGCTCAATTAATCACTGCACTATTATCTGTGCACACGCTCGCCTCTCGGCTCCACTTACGAAATGATTTATGCTGCACTGTGTACCGACTTCCAACCACGTGTACAGAGCAAAGAGTATTTAGTGTGAGATGCCTACATACTGGCCTGTTCATAGTTTAGTCTGTGGTTTCATGGATTTTGAAAATGAAATCTGTAGATATGCCGCGAAATATAAATTCTAGTTTTCTAGCTGGCTTACATACGGTCACAGTGTTAACTGACTACCAACAACGTTCACCTACAATGCCAAGAGGATTTACTAAGAGATATGTTCATTCTTAAATATTTTAGTCTGTCGTTGGAAGGATTATGCAGAATGGCCGCAAAATATAAATTCAAATGGTGTAGGGCTGGCTGGCGAACAAAGCCGAAAGGTGAAAGACCTTTGCTTATCCCAGAAAAAATCGGAGTGACGTTTTAATTGGAAAGATTTTCCTGGCGCAAAACTTACGATCCAAAATATTTCGAATTGGAATTACAATCTCATTGTGATACATCTAGGTATTTTTCGCGTAATGACGCAAACGCATCTATTCATAATAACGTAGGTGGATCATTATAGTAAATGGTATCAAGACAAGTAAATAAACTATGTGCACCTGGTTAGCTATAGTTAGTGCTTAAGATAAGACAGATCTGGAATATTGCAGAAAACGATACTGATTCGTCTACGGCGAATGAAAGATCTCTTTCCGAGTTTCATGTTTATCGCCAACAAGTTATCTACGTAGCTAGTCAAAATTGATTAAATTGAAAACTGTGTTTAGTAATTTCGTTATGCTACCTATGTTTTTACAGATTTGCCGTACAAAAACTGTCAAAAACTAACCATTATGACACCATTGTGACGTTTATAAATTAATAGACTAAGGTCCCAGGTCATAAAAGATTAAGATGAATAAACCTTGACTTACAACATAATTTAATTCTAAATTGGAGTAAGTAAGAGCTGGTTTGGTACTTTTAAAGCTGGGGCGAAAATCAATCAACTTTTTCGCAACAAAATATAAAAACTAGCCACAATAAAGTTACAACTTTGTTTTTCCTAGATATTTCTGGTAAATGCATTGCTTTATTACGGATATTGATTTATCATAAGATAAGGCTGCATCTGCATTATAATTATACCAACTACGACGAAGGTAATATGTTAAACTAGTTTTTTTTATAACTAGTTAAACAATAAATTAATGATCCTGTTCCAATTTTCCTGTAAGAGATTGCTTGACACGACTACGTTTGAAGAGAGGAAGTGATGTGAAACACGCTCTACTTAAAGCTGTGACCGCCAATGCGGTTTTGACAGTTGTCTTAGTTGCATTGTGACCACAAGCAGGATGAGTAATGCTGCTACACCGTGCAAGTTACTTGAGCGAGCTACCCGCGCGAGTTTCATACACGGCCGATGCAATAGTAACTGAACCGGCATTCATTCTGACGCTGTCATTTAGTCGATGCATGTAACCTGCGCTACCGCTCAGGCGCCTGTCTGACCACCGGCTATTAACGAAGAGCCAGTAGAGTAAGTAAGTGACGATGAGTGACGATGGCGACGAGCGATTACACGCTGGTAGCCGTATGTAACAAGAATGAGCCTCTCGGCGACTGTTCTACCCGCCGAGACAGCGTCACTGATCGAGTACTCTTGCCACTACGACAAACGAGTACTCGCCGGCCGTGTGAACAGTCAGCGATTAACTATTAATATATGTATCTCTTTTACTACGTACTCGTAAATCGTTGATAGCTAGCTTTAAGCTGAGCGATGGCCGTTTTGCGTGGATGTGACGCATATTTTCCCCCAACTTGTTATTATCTTGTACTTTTTTTTTTCATTGCGTCATGTTTGCCGCAAATAAACGTATTTTCTTTCTTTCTTTCTTTTCTTTAGCTAGTCGCTTTCTCGGTGGCGGTGGGTGGAACATGCTCAGTTACTCGCGTCGTGTGGAACCACCATAACGAATAGGTAAAGACAAAGGTAATGTTCCATTTGCCTTGAAACGAAATATGTTATACTTCATATGTCTATGTACTAACTTAACTAAAACTATTTACAAACTAAAATATGGTGTTGAAAAATTCATCCGCATCGCTGTCGACTGGTAGTGTACCCAAGAGACTGGCGGCATTGCCACGTTGTATGGCAATGCTTAGCCTCTGACCAAGGTAAAAGCCCAGCCCTTGGGTCACAGGAAGTGTCAACCAGCCATTTGGAGATTGCGTTAAAGAGGCCGTCTTTCAGTAAAAATCTTAGTTATCACACTTTGCAAGTTAATTCTAGCTAAGGTTCTAATAAGTGTGCTGCACGACAAAATTACGCACCGGCCTAAAATTAGAAGGAACTAACGGAAAATTTTAAACAACATAGCTTGTCGTGTTCCCTTCGTCATAAAATACATGTAGATTGGAACAACTTTGCTTAGAATTTTTTAGCGATTGAAATTCGGAAAACTTTATGATTATGGTATTTGTTTTTTTTATTGACTGCCCACAACGCCGACTGACGAGGACACGGAGCTGGGTCCTCGTAAAAAAACCGGTAGCGTCAAAACTAGGGACGATAATATCGTAAGTTGCTTGGACTGCTTCGTTGGTCTAGCATAGGGTTCTGGGTTCGATTCCCAGGTCGGGCAAAGTGTTATTAGGATTTTCCATCAGTAATTTCGCAGTAGCAGCTCGGAGTCTGGATTCGTGCCCAGTTTAAAGCCTCGTTATGTTTATGTCCCCTAAAATAGGGGTATTTTAGGGGACATAAACATGACTGGTGAAACTACTGGTGTACTGTGTGGGTAAGTACACCTCTGTCGAACTCTTTGGGGCAAAAACTAAAACAGGCGTGTTGTTAAGACAAGGAATGTTACTTTTGGAAAAAAATGCAATATCTGTACGTACTATAGATCTGTGTACTCTCTGTGATCTGTGTGCAGTGCAGCTGTTGAAATGAAATGAAATGAAATGATTTTATTTTCTGTAAATAGGTTTGTAGAAACACTTTTACACGTCAATAATATTTTAAGTACTAGATGAGGTCGGCGTTTCCTATCTGACTACTCTGAGAAGAAAGGCCGAAACAAACTCAGAGGTCACAGTCTCTTTTAAAGTTCAGACATATTGTTTGGATCATATGAAGACCATGTAGATTAGTGTCTGAGATGGTCTTTTGAGGAAAGAACCACACAGATTGAGTGGACCTGTCCAGTCAGTGCACGCATTTGTCAGTAATCGTGCAGCTCAACTCAGAACTTAAGGAGCTCAACGATTCGACGAACAATACCAAAGAAAGGACATTTGGGTAGGCCGAATAAAGCACTCAAACTGTCAGACCATGATTAAAAGTAACTGCAAAAAGGAAAAAAAACAAAATAAAGAAAAAAAAAAAAAAAAATATACCCACACAGTCTTCACATTCACAATAATTAAAGTAATATAATACTTTACGAAGTAAATATTCACGTCGTTATACACATATAATTTGATCAACGTTAAAAAACGTTAAAGTTGTTGTAAACGCATACGACGATGCTACTGAGTGCGTCATATTAATGTAATTGTACATAATATTAGGTATTTATCTTTACTAGATTGCTACTTTACAATTCAGTTCCCCGTGACATTAAAAAGTTTTACGTTAAGTAAATTCAATAGACATGGGGAATCCCACCAATTACATAATTTAGATTCGCACTTAAATTCGTCATTAGAGGTTTGTTATCAGAGTTTGTTTTGATCTTAAACTAGGTTGTAAATTATCACGTGTTTAACATTATACATTCAACCAAATAACACAGTGTCACAGCATGTAGAAAGACTCGTTATGACGATATCGGTTGCATCGGGCGGAAGACATTTTGTAATGATTAGTCAATGTTAAATGTTCTACCACGTGACGTTGACGTGAAAGCGGTGGTGGCCCATTGGTATCGGCTTCGACTAACGAGTTATACAGGGCGGATTTTTGAGATGGGGCAGCAAGGGCAGCTTCCTTAACCGTTGTAGCTACAGGAAAATGGTCTTAGGAGACTGTCCTTAACTTTTTGAGAAATTTTGATCTATATTCACAGATTTTGAAAAAAATGTAGGTACAGTCATCAAGAAAATGGGAAGTTTTCACAAACAACGTACAACGGTTAAGATAGCCCTTGCTGCCCCATCTCAAAAATCCACCCTGTATAGGTCGTTGGGTCGAACCCAAGCCGGCGCTTTACTTTGTCCAATTTATTTTATCACCACTGCTCTCAAAACGGTGAAGGAAAACATCGTGAGGAAACCGGCATGTCCTTGAACCGAAAATTCAAAGACATGACATCCACCACCGCACGGGGCCCGCGTGGTGGATTACTACACATGCACTTCCTCTCACAGAGAGGAGGAATGGATCCTAGCAGTGGGATATAATAGGCTGATTATGTAACTATTCTACTGACGTCTGCAGGGCAAAGCCAGTGGTGATCAATGATCAACCTTTTTCGGTATGACCTAGAAGTATACCGAAAACCGTCGATCATTCTTCTTCTCTAAAGGAAAGAAGAATAATAATACTAAATCATCATCATCATCTTTAGGATGATTTCCACCAAACGGCTCTTATTGCATCGGATCTGAACGGATTTTACAATCTTTAAACGATATTAAATCGTGTACACAGTATTTAAAGTCTATATTACCAAGCCGCGCACAGCAGCTTGACCGCGGGTGTCTTCCGCGACACGCGATCGTAGCCGAAAGTATGCTGCAACGCGCGATCGGCTCCGTTCGCCTGTCGTCGTATCCGATTGGATCCTTTCGGCTGCAGCACGGTAGGAATGAAACCATTTGACTAGGCGCAGAAACGGATACGTTCGAACGCGACAGTGCGGAGCCGAATGTATCCTTTCCGACCCGATGCGATGCGAGCCGAGGTGGCAATAAGTGAACGCAAAACATTTCACGCGAGAACTCTCCCTAACTGCGTCCCATTTATCAAGTTTACCTAGTCAAACACAACCTAACACTATACTTTATGAACCTTGTAAAACACCATAAAAATAAATAAAACTGTGGGGAGCAGCTAACGAGTTAATCCCTCCATTATTCACACTACTTATCTTTAGTAAAAAGCTTGGCGCGCGAGTCGCGACGTTGTTTGAACGCGCGAACTTAGTTGCGTTCACTCGTATTTATTAACTTAGACGCCCAGTGGACACTGTTAAGGCGGATGTGCTAAGGTAGCGCCCGTGAAGCGAGTGTTCCTATTTTGTTTGTTGCAATTGAAACTGCCGCATGTCATACAAGTTTATCCTAGTAAAGCCGGTCTATTCTGTAAAAATTTCACCGTGAAAACTTGGGTGAAGTGAGCTGACAATAGTGTCAATCCCTAGCATCCGGTGGTATGACAGCTCACTTCCCCTAGGTTTTCACAGAATAGTTTTACAGAATACATCGCCAGGCATCTAACATGTAAATTATTTGTAAGACTTTTATGTTAATATTTCATAAATATCTATAACAGTATTTTATAGTTATTTTGTATTATACCTACATATAAAGGGTATTCTATTCTATTTTGTCTGTTGATATTATAAATCTTTATTATCACTGAATTTTTTGCAGGTCATCAGGTTGTATTTGATCAAAATATGATTCGGACCGTAGTAATTATGAACATATTTGTATTTTAATTATAATTCTGTAAATTCATTTGTTACGCTTGTGAATCATATTTTGATCAACATACAACCTGATATATTGACCTGCAAGTTGCAAATAAGTAAAAAAAAAATATTTCGCGGGATACCTTACCGCATCCCCCTTAATACTTCGCCTAGTAGACACTGCTAAGTTGCCTAGCTTGAGCTTGAATATTCTCGGCTTTCACTTGGAAGTTGAGCTAGTAACTTTACTTGCAAATATTAACTTAGATTTTTATGTAAGCAGGTATTTTAATCCAAAAGGCATTCATAAAACTTGCGAGTTTCAGCAAATCCTAAGCTTAGACTTTTTAAGTATTTTAATATTAAAAAGGCTCTCATAAAACTTGCGAGTTCCAGGTACTTATATCTTGCACAGTTTCTTGGAAAATTTACATTATATTTAACCGAAGAAATAAAATAGGGGGGTTCTTAGTGAACGCGAATTGTTTTTCCTTTAAAAAAAACACACACTTGGAAATTGATGAGATTACAATTATGTGTATATGATATCGAAAATTTAAATTGCTAGCCACAATTTTTTTTTTATAACTATCTGCGTCTCGCGGTTTCGCCTGCAAAAGTCTGAATGTTGTGGGAATATTGGGATAAGAAGTATCCTTTGTCTTAACCTAGGTCATGGTCTACCCATGTGCCAAATTTCACCCAAATCCGTTTAGCCGTTTTAGCGTGAAAGCGTAACATACAAACGAACAAAATCGCTTTCGCATTTATAATATAAGTTGTGTTTGATTGGATCGGTGAATGTTATTCAAAACAGGGCCTTTGCCCTGTTTGGGACATTAGGGGATTGTAAAAAAAAAAACTAAACTATTTAATAATAATAAATCATGCAAAGGTCATAAAAGGTTAACTAAACTGACTGGTATTCAAGTAATAATGTGCTCGGCGATGCGAAGGGCGCGAAGCGGATTACAATAACTTGATAATGGTTATGTTTGGGTCTTGGATGATCAACAGGTGCAGTATTGTTGAGCTCAGAAGTCTTCCTGTACTCATAACCGAATATAAAACGAGGTATTTGAAAACATTATGACCAGCAGCATTACCAGCAGGAAGCGTAGTGTGAAGCCGCGACGATAAAGAAAAAAGACATGAAGTTTATGAATTGAGAATTTTCGCCGCAAATAAACCTTTAATTATTTATTAAATTACACTACAGCGCTATAAAGGCTACCGCAGACAGGCGCGACGCTACAGCGCGGTGCGACTCTGGTGGAACAATTTCTATGAAAACTTTAGGGAAATTTTTCTACCGTTGTCGCGTCGCGCATATCTGCGGCAGCCTTAAAACTGACTTTGTAAAACATACCATAGTTTTTTATATACCTATATTATTTAAAATGAAAATCTTTACCAAACTCAGAGTCTAATCCGTTAACATGTTTCCTAAAAGTTGATCCACAACACCATTTCATTTTGTTCAAAAACTATCTCACAATCACTTATCACATAAAACACTTCCTTCCGATCCATTGAACACATTGACCAAGTTCACTTGTTCACTTATACACACCAAATAAATAAAAGATATTATTAAAAACAAACTGCTACTGATAATATTACTGACACAACAAACGCGTGTAAGTCCCGTTGAGATTAGCAATGGACTGTCAGACATATGTATATAATTATTATAGATAAGGTTAGATTCTTTAGGTCATTAGGTAGTACATTCAATCAGAACGTATGTGAATGATTTGATAAACAACATGTTACATACGACTACGTAAAGTCTTAAGTAAGCATACTCCATTTACTAATAATGGCTAAACAACGACAGTTATTTTGCAATATTATTGAAATGATTGCACTTTACAACTTTATTTTTAATGTAAATGGTAAATATATTACATTGCTTTGTACTTATAGTGAAATAACGGAGTTTATAATACGTTTATATCGAAATAACGAAATGATATTAACAGTTATTTTTGTCTAATGTTATAATAAATAGAATATAGTTGTTTATCAAACCATGTGACAGTGTTTTGTTTCTCTGAACCTACCTACTAACTCACTTGCCGTTAAAGGAGTGCATTCTGAAAGTTCAAATATTTCGCTGTATTAGAAATAGAAAAAAAAAAAAAAAGTTTATTATCCAGGTAATAAAGTAAGCGGCTAGGTTTCCGCTATCTAATTGTGTAATAGATTTTGTTAAACGATTAATAATAATCTCTTTCATTGATAAATAAATAAATAAATAAATAAATAAATAAATACGATTAAATCATTTTCATTCAAACCAATCATTTATATTTAAAGCTAAGAAAATGCGACGTTGTCATATTTCACGTAAGGGTGTTTTACATTAATAATCGTGACTTTGACGAATTATTTTGTATGAAAAATTAAATAAAACAAAAAAAAAAGGATAATTGAAAAATAATTCATATTATTATGCCAGTTGATTCTTTACTAAGGTCTCATTCATACCCTACAGTTATGAGATATAAAAAAACACCTTGTATAAACTAATGCCGTCTTCCTATGGGGGTAGGATTTTTCTGCAGCAATTAAGGGTTTGACATTGACAACTTGAATTGTTCGTAATTACTTTTTCTATATAATTCCATTTTATTACTCTAAGAAAAGACGATTACAAAGTAGTAACGTCGCAAATATTTCGCCGTAAAATATGGCTCTGTAGTGCACTCAAATATTGATTATTATCAGCCTATAATGTTCCGCTGAGACACAGGCCTCCTCTCTGTGAGAGGGAGTGAGCCGTAATGCACCACGCGAAGAATTCAATTGCAAAGAATTCAAGCTGTGTAAAGGTTAAACCTTTGCTACAGAAAGAACATATCATTGTTAGACGAAGTAAATAATCCTTCCCTTGGGCTGAAAACATTCAAAGAGATCCTTCACTGCCAAGAAATTGAGACTACTCAGCAAAATTACTATGAAACTTGCCAAGCCCGGTAAGTTCCAAGTTTCGCTTTGAAATTCAACTGCTCAGATTGTTAAAAAGTTACAAGTAGATGTTATAATTTCCATAAAAGTCAATTAATCTGTAGGTTTATCCAGAAAACGAAGTTTCTCGCAAATAAAATTGACTGCAGCTACTCGTAATATTAAAAGTATTCAAGTTTCCAGACACGTTGATCAAGTTCAAGTACAACTTTGATTAACTTCTGTGCAATTCAGACTTAAAGATAAAACAAGATCGGAATTAAATATCGAAGTGTTTATCTGTCTATAGCCTGTTCCAAAAGTATCTGATGAAAATGTAAACAAATAGAAACCGAAAACGTACCTGTGGATGCCAATTACAAATTAAGTGCTTTGATGTAATATGAGTATTTAAACCGGAAATTATATTATTTTTGTGATTTAATCACAATAAATATGTTTTTCATTTGACAATAATTGAGGCTAATTTTATCACCTCAATTTTCGTCGATTATTTTTCAGTTACAATAATTTTATTGCTGTTTTCATACAACAATACAATAAAAGGGATGGGATATAAAGTTGTCAAATAATCTTCTTAATATAGATGTATGTTTTAATTCCCTTTAGTGAGTGATTGCGTAAAAATTCAACCTAAGAGTTTGATTAGATTTACACCAGATACTTTTGGAACATACTATATCTCTGTGTGACTTCAAAAGTCCTTTTAGAAACATACTCACAAATATCATAGAGTTGAAAGAAAACAGATGCATTATAGTTTATCATTTAGATAATATCGGACTATGTAAATAGGTACTTAAATAGCATAAACACATAAGTAGTAAATTACTTTTAATCTTTGCGTCCTTCGCACTCGTCGTGAGAGGTCATAGACTAGATAAATGACGGTTCTATTTTCTTCTGTGTCTTTCTATAGATATCATAATGTATATGTATCAGTATTTAGGGCAGCCGGCGGTCAGCGGTCTCAGTTTAATGATCTGGTCATGTCCATAACGAGATGTCGACGCGCGAGTGACTTGCGCAGACGTCGCTTTTAGCTAATAATTTCGTGCAGTCAATGTATGTTTCTCAGGATTAGCGTTGCGTAAGGTAAGTGCGGACATACCTTAATTGACACAAAAATAAGTTGATATTTTTATTCAAGTTTATGTAAGATACGGTATCTTCAAGAAACGTATGTTTTTATACATACATAAAATCACGCCTTCTTCCCATGGGGTAAGCAGAAACTATAGAACACCACCAGCTACGACCCTAACATATACTTCTTTTGCTTCGTTAATGTTCTTACATCTGGCCATACACGCACGCCTGTTGCCAGTACTATGCACGATGTATTGGCAACGACACTACCAGCCGCACTACCAGTAGTGTCGTTGCCAATTAACGACACTACCACGCTTAAATTATACAGTCAACACAGCAAAGTTCAGAAATATAATACTTAGAAAAAACAGCACACGTACCGTACGATAACCCAGTCACAAAAGGTAGGAAAACTGTTAATATTTTTTTTTTTTAAATAACAAGAAATACAAAAATTTACGCAAATCTTATTATTAAACTGCCTTCTCCTTAACTGTAGTAAGTACTTACAAATTAAACTCAATATTGAATTTCAGATTATAAAAAAACGCGTGAAAAAAATTCAAGTCCGTTTCCACTTAAGTCTGCCTTGTAAATACATTTTGTTAGATTGATATGTTTATTCATCACACACGGTGTAAGAAACACTTCTTCAAGAACCGTATAAACTTTTTGAACCGCAGAAAGTCTTTTTATGGCTACTGAATCACTTTTATGATGCAAATAAAAATATATATATGTTTATGACCTGTAAAATTCTGACGTGCATCATACCTTATTATGAGAACACACACTTATAAGTTTATAACGGCAAAGAGCACCATACGGTACAATTTTTCCTGGGTCATTATTTTGCATGGAAAGGAAAATGTTTGTTTATGGGAACCTTAGTAAGTGTTGGGGTAATAATACAACGTAATATGTAGGTATTTTGAGTAAAGAGAAAAGCTGGAACATCGCAGAAAGATTTTAATTGAAATACTTATAAAAAAATAAAAAATGAAAACTGTTAAAATTATGTAGGTACTCTACGCTAGTTCAGATTCAGACCCAGCAATTTGGGCAAAAAACATAATTACAAAATCAAACTTAATTTAAAAACGTCTTTAAACAATGTTGATAATAATTTAACTATATAGAGTCGTGCAGACTGACGCGACGCGACGGCACGAAGCGACGCCGGTGATTGTTCTACCGTGAAGTTTTCTTAGAAATTGTATTGTTAGAGTCGCGTCGCGCCGTTGCATCGCGCCAGTCTGCGCGAGGCTAAATATTGAATTTTTGTTGCATGAAAAGCTTGTAACACCTCCATATACACGTCTCACAGTCGTGTAGTAGAGCCGTGGCACTTTACTTCAGGATTTTCTAAATTCTGAATCACGAGTATTCACGAGTGTCCCATTGTGAATGACGCCGGCGAATATTTTCCCGAATCGCAGCCCGGATTGCGAAAATACAGTAGTAGGATTATGCGAAGGTATATTTTTGCCATTTTATTTACGTAAATATGTTTTTGAATAAATTGTAGTTTTCCAGGCCGTTCGGTTCGCTTTTCTGTTATTAAATACTCGGCCTGTACAAGGTACCATAAATTCACAATTTTGCTGATCATTTCCGAAATATGAAGGGGTTTGTATATCTACAGTCTCTAATCAGATGCTGAAGCGTTACAGAAAGTATCTATTATGTATTTATTGGTCTACAATTGTTATGGTAGCCACACACGTAACGATTTACTTGCGCGGGTTAGGTTCTGAACTAAAAACGACGCGTATCTTCTAAACAAAGTAGATAAATAGTTTAATGTGATATAGTTTATTATTTCTTTTATCAGTGGTAGTTTATCTGTTCTTGATAATCTATTATCTGTAGGTACTTGTAAAAATAAACGTCAGTATGCTACCTGGCTATCCGTTACTTCATTTTTCTCCTTTATACGCCTTTGCCTTCCGTATCATCGGCATTATCATTAAAGACGCCAACTCGTTAACTAATCATAAAATCCCTCAGTTGCCACTTACGACACTCTAGAGAGAATGAATTTTACAAAGTAATTAATCCAACAAGGATATGTAATTTGTAGAATTGGGAGTAATTAGTAGGTTAGTCATTAACTTAACGGAACGAGACTTGTGAAAAGTTTTGCCAAAACTTTTAGGACGACGAAGTAAACGGGCTTTTTTAAAGTACGGAAAAACGCTCATCGCATGTACCTATGTGTATATTCCAAATCCATACAATAAATATCCAACAAGGATATGTAATTTGTAGAATTGGGAGTAATTAGTAAGTTAGTCAATTAACATTACGGAACGATACTGATGAAAACTTTTAGACCGACGAAGTAAAAGGATTTTTTGCAAGTACTGAGGTAAAACGCTCATCGCATGTATCCGGATAATCCGAATCCATACAATAAACATAATACAATATGATTACACCATGCTATGGAGAAGACAGGCTTCAATGTATATTGCATTTAAATGCAGGCCAAAGCCATATTTCAATATCAGATTGAGACGTTCCAATAGGGTTGTTTCATTTCAAAGAAAGTAAACTTGCATGAAAACAAAATTCGTGGTATTTCTCGGATTAAGTAATATAAGTGAGTAATTTATGAGAAATTGGTTTCTGACTGACCATATTGTTAGATTATTATGATAAATTTATCAGATAATCTTTTCCCCTAAAAAAATTTACTGGCAATACGTTTACTTAAGTATTGCTTCTTACATGGGAGTTAAGTTCCACACCATACCACAGCTGACCAGCCGGACTAGGTACACCCACATATCGCCAGGTGTACCTCTGCCTTATCCTTACGGGAAATCCAGGCATTATAAAATATAAAAGACGTAGTTATATTTAGTACTTAACCTGTTCCGCTTAACTATTACTAAAGAGTCCAGTGTGTAGAGAACGGACGGTTCTCTGCGTCCGGCGCTCGGCGTGGCAACACGTCGTGTTTGGGTTCGCGAAAAATCAATGGTCATCCTGAGGATGCTTCGTTGAGAGGTGAAACACGTGTCGATTTCTTACAGGGTTTTTTTTATGACTGACGTTATTTTATGACCACTGATCATGCTTAGGTAAGCAAAAACAAATCTAAGAGAATGTAATCTAAGAGAAAACAAATCTAGGACTTGTCAACCCTATCTAAATGTTCTATTCCCTATGCTCACGGATTTACCGGGGGAGCCGCAAAGAATAACGCGGAGAAGACCAAGAAGACAATGTATGGAGCAGCTTATACTTTAAACTTGGTTCAAAGTGAAGCGTAAGTAATTCGATTTTGTACACAAGTTTCTCCGAGTTTGCGCTCCACTCGCGAGTTTCTTCTTAGTTCTTGCTTAATCAAAAGGAAACGTATGTACTTTGAGAGATTTGTAAGATGTTCCGTTGCATATGGCGCGTTGAATTAATTAGTTTTTGTTAGTATTCCTCATTGCTTTTTTTAATATTTAAAACCACAATTTTTGTTGGTAAATGTTTTGGCTAATGTGTACGTTATTTTTTTCAGACAGTATTTTTCATTCGTGTTTTATAAAGGTACCTATTTAATTAAATCAATCCTGTAGCAGACCCATGAACACTTTCGAACATATTGAGAGCAGTAAAAAAGGAAGGATCCTGATCTGTGTAAACATTTCAAAACAAAATGCAGAAAACACTTGTTTACAATTAATTCCACAACAATCATAAAATTGTTTACAAAATAGTATCATGATTATTCATGATAGTAGATGCACCGTAACGACAATATGTTTTTTACCGGAAAAATGTTGAGGTTAGCGTTTCAAAAAGATAAAGATGGTGTCATTGTTAACGCGTTAATGCTGCGTTGATTGTTGGTTGATAAGATACTGGCACACCATAAAATAGCTGGCTCATTTAGGAGCAGCTTTTGCGCGGCTTCGCCCGGGTGGATGAGGTCGGAAATTATCCCACGAGAATGGATTACCGGGATAAATAGTATACTATGTCATAACCCAGGATATGGACTATCCGTTTGCCAAAATTCATCCAAATCCGTTCAGCCGGTAAGGCATGAAACGGTTACAGACAGAAAGACAGATTTACTTTGACATTCTGACTTTGACACACATCAGGTTAAGCTACGCTTGCCGCGGTTGGTCCGTGGATGGGTGACCATCTTTACATACCTAGACCCCTTCGTGCTTCGGAAAGCACGTTAAGCCGTTGGTTCCGCCTGTCATTTGTAGATTTTTCATAATGGGTCCTCAGAAGCCCGAAAGTCTGACAACCAGTCTTAACAAGGGGTATCGAGTTACCCAGTAAATGGGTTGTGGGGGTCAGATAGGCAGTCGCTCCATGTAAAGTATTGAGTTGAATCCGGTTAGACTGGAAGCTGACCCTTTGCTGCTTTGGTTAGACTGGAAGCTGATCATTATATTATTATATTAGAATTTTTTTAAATTAATATACTATGTAAATTACATTTTTCATTTTTTCATTTCATCTTACGTATAGGTAAGTGAGACATCTATCATCGTTACCTTATCATAATCAGGTAATTAAAATAAATTATCACCCTGAATTAGTGACAGCTGATAGCCGCACCAGCAAGTAGACAAATGTTGGAATTTCAGTATCTAATGTAGGTATTATTCTCAGTGTCTTTCAGACAAGTTACTGCCACACAACATGGCGCTGCCAAGATGCTGTCAAAACAGCTATAACCATGTAAGGAAAAATTACGCACCTAAGTCATCGACCGCCCAAAACCAATATTATCAGCTCCAGGTAAATGGCAAGTAGTAAATGACAAAACTAGGTCCATATAGACCAGAGATGCACAGACAGCGGCCCGCGGGCCGCATGCGGCCCCCCGGCAGTATGCCAGTGGCCCGCCAGCAAAAATATTCCCTCGTACATTTGAAGGAAAAATACAAATGCTGAGGTTCACAAATAATATAAATTTGAATCGCGTGCGTTACTAAGTGCGCTCGCTGTGCATGATGCGTACTCGCAAGATTGTAAGCACAATGCAGTGCCACGCTTCTAGTATATTATTTTTTTACTTAAATTTTTGGCTATTTATATGTTTTTAATTTTAGCTGGTGGCCCGCCATTCGTTCATCATTTGTCCAAGTGGCCCATGGTCTCAATAAGTCTGTGCATCCCTGATATAGACCGTAGAAAAATGACGAGTCCTCTGTGTGCTTGCCTCTTGTTACAACTCTTTTCTAACCAATACCACAAGCAACATAACACATGGGCCAACATAAACCATGAGCGGTCATCTCCGACTCTTGTGTAAAACCACATTTAATGAATATTTTTACTGCGTCTTTTGTAGGCCAACTGTTAAGGGCCTGCGTCCCATGGCGGCACGGCACGGCAAGGGATTTTTATTTACAAAAACAGATTTAATCTTCATAGCGTAAATTTAAATTTCAATGATATTCACCGTAGTTACAAAAATAAAGCTGCGGTATGCTTAGGCATGCCGTATTATTGGCCTACAATTCAAAGGAGATTGATCAAAATCAATACCGCATTATAGCGAAAGAGAATGGCCATAAAAATATACTCATAAATTATAATATATTTATTTAACTGTCCTTAGTTCATTTGATCGAAATCGTATGTGGGGTTAATATTTTGTATTTAATTAGTTCTTTATTCGATATAATTGCATACTTTTTTAAATGGCGTATTTTAGTGATAGCAGTGTTGCCAATTTTAGGAACCTCCCCCTAGTCGGTCTTAACCGATAGTCAGGGCAAACGCTGAGTTTTAAAAATAATTTGAACTATGACATTTTTCCTCGTTATTAATATTTTTAATAACCATAATATATAGGTAATATGAAGTAAAAATCACGGGTGTTTAAAACACTACATTATGAACTTAAAAGCGATTCAATAATAGACCATTTTACAAGCAAGTGTGTTGAAAAAATAATATTACCTTACTAATTAAAATCTTTCTTCAATAATTTCCAAACAAATCACTTATGGTCAGGGTGATTTAGATTACTTGTTGGTAACACTATCACGGACAAGGTGAACTGTCAAAAGTGCCACTGCCAAACAAATCATCAGGTTGTTGCCATGCAACTAGGTGAAAATAATTATACCAAATTGAAAGAGTACTTTATTGTACTAACAGGTCCATCTCATAATGCCTTTTTAATTTTAACGTATTCTTAAATCATGTACTTCTTGTTTGTCGACACAGATGTCGCTTGCTGACGTTAACCGACTAAATTAAAAGATTCAGTCGGTTATTATTATTAGCTTAAAATACACTACAGCTTCACTGACCAAATGACTATTATAATCCTGTATCATAAACTCCATCAGGTGAATGCCAAATGTTACCATTAATAAAAAATAAAAACGATTTTAAGAGTTTATTCAAATAATCTAGACTACCAAACTATAAAAAGAAAATACGAAATACGCGTAATCTATAAATAATAAAATGTGTTTTTTAGCAAATAAATCATTACTACAGCATACATTTATACGCAAATAATACGTCTCGACCTGTATTAAACATGTAACTACTTTCGTATCGTAGTAGTTATTTTGTACTTTTCAGCAGCAATGAAGCAAGCTGTCAAGAAATC
Organism: Eupsilia transversa; assembly: GCA_914767815.1. Lineage (NCBI taxonomy): Eukaryota > Metazoa > Arthropoda > Insecta > Lepidoptera > Noctuidae > Eupsilia > Eupsilia transversa. Next base: position 5,065,889 of record OU611889.1, read on the forward strand.
TGTCAGTCATTAGCCCTTGGCTTATACCTCGCTTATACATACATTTATTAGTCTATGATTACCGCCGGTCGTTTTGGTTGATAAATTCAACAAATTATAACTTATAGTAATCTGTGTTATAACTCATCGAGTTGAGACCCTGCTCCTCGGGTTTACGTCGAGTGTTTTCATCAACCTAGTGCGTGTAAAAGTGATTCAGATATCCTATCTACAGAATAAACAATTTCATTTCATTTCATCTCTAATACATAAGATTGATGACAGCAAAATAAACGATTACAATTACTTGTATTATGGGTTTTATTTTATTTCTGTAGCCCTAAATAATCTCATAAAGTGAATCAGAAAATTCCATGCCTTCAAGGGATTTCTCAATACCTACACCACCACTACAACCCCATCCAGCAAGTGCATTGTTTTTATTTTAGGTAGGGGGCCCTAGGGCTTCAGCGATGTAATTGGCGAATTGAACAACCAATAAAGTGTTTATGCCCGAGTCTATTTTGGAAGGCAAAAATCAGTTAACCACAGAGCAGGCAAAACAACAAGACGTACATTACAATGTGTCGTTGGGTGGTTACTGGAGTAGTAGGAAGGGTAATCAAATTAACGGTATTACAACTGGTAGTAAGATTGGTGGTAACTAGGGCAACAAACGTGAAGTAGTAATGGGCTCAACAGTTCTTGGAAATAGCTAAAACTAGATTAAATTCAAGAAATTATTTGGGAGAGTACATACAAAATGAAAATATTAATAGAAGGAGAACTATTTTCTTAACTAAATATTTCCAAGACTGTCATTACATGATCTGATGCCAGTAGCTCTAGGTTCCTATCAAATAAAACAGGCTCGGTTGTATTAAAATTGAACTAGCAAACGACATTTAGGATGACTTGCCATTGGTACTGGGAATGGACAAGTATTTAGTAAGGGGAAGAATTAAGTCACGACATGATAACAGCAAGGTGTACTACCCCTACATTTTGGTTAATAGGGCTACATGTAACGATAGCTGATATTACTGACTATTATATATATATTACTGCTGTGCTCACGTAATGACCATTTTGTGGTACCTTAGTTGGGCTCGATTTAGGTCTGTTGAGCAGCCGACTTCGTTTTTAGACGATATACTATATTTTATGAATATGATGATAATATGGACCAATAAAACTATTTCATTCCAATAAGTATTCAAGCATTTTTATTTTCTACTTCCTTTAGGTACAAACCTACATTTAGCATGCCCTACCTATGTAATATTATTTATTCGGATTCATTCTTTGGTTTGTTGGAACTATTTTTGTTGCATATTATGTGAATTTAAATCATATTGTTGTAAAGGACTGCTTTTTTTGGTGGAAGGTTTGTTACAAAACTAACCTCAAAACTTATCAAAAAATGAAAATTACAACAAAACCCCACAGTACAAATGGATAAATTCTATTTCCTTTGAAAGTATGTCATCAACCCTATTTTATATCCAATTTATGCTATCATACAACAAAATTTGATGCGCAACGGCGGTCCATAGAAAAATGGGCATTTTCCTTTCAACTTACAGTAGAGACTTGTGGAATACGGGGTTCTCACTCGGATTGGTTAAAGTTGTAGTGACAACCATTTGGGTTAAATAGGTTCTTAATAAATTTTTTCGACCTTTATATAGATTCCTTTATATTTTGTGAATGTGAGAACGTTGTAGGCACAACAGACTGTCGATTTGCAGACTATTTTCTAATTTTTTTTTTTTTTTTTAAGTATCTTGTTGACAGGCCTACGCTGTCCTCTCATACCTATTCAAACTGTACATTTAAAGCATTGTAAAACCCATTTATTTTTAAAAGAGTAACCGTGGAGTTTCTTGCCGGCTCTTCTCCATAGGAAACGACCAATTGGAACCGTGCACCTAGATTCTGACGTTTCATAAGTGCCCTTGTAGGTTTATATGAAATAAAATATTTTGATTTTGATTTTGATTTTGATTGAAATTTCAATTTTATTGTCATAGTAGGTATTAAGTTATATTCCTATTTGTTGCATAAAAATCTCTTGCCGTGCCGTGCTGCCAGTTGGCACAGGCTCTTAAAGGGATTTACGAGCTGGTTCACTCCACTTGGGGGTATAAATCTGTGAAATAGTGTGTCTACGAGAGTCATTTAAGTGTAGAATATATTAGGGTAATTAAAGTGAGTATGTTTGCAAACTTTGTTGCAAGGAGTTTTATTGCGTGGAACGTTCTTGCGGTGAAAATGAGCGCAACGAGGCTGAATGTGTTAGTTTCTTGGTCCTACGAGAATAGAAATGCGCGGGAAAGCAATTTCATACAGTTCTGTGTTGATTTTCGAGCGGTTTAATTTTTTAAAGAAAGAATAGAATTATTAATGTTATCAGTAGGTATATGTATTAATCTCACAAAAATCACAACAAAAACAAAAGTTTTAGCCAGATAAGAAACTAAATATAACTCAAATCATAGGTTACAAACAATGGAATGACTAGACACACAATTTCGTCGGCATTACTCCGCGAAAAACAAAAAGAAATCCCTACAACCAAGACACACATCTTGAAGTAAAAATATATAACTTTAAGTATAGATTACTAATAAATAATAACATATAAGCCACTCACCCTTTCGAACCTTGTTATGTCTGTGCATGATGGCCTCACAAATCGACGTCACAGATTCATTTCTCACGGTAAAGCAAAAAGCCGCCACGATTGTCTCACCACAGTACAAAAACTAACAAAAAATATCTTCGTGGTGTTCTTGACAGAACGTTATCATGCGATCTGACGTAAACACTTGATAATGCTCGTGATAGGACGTCTCCATAGTTGCAATTGTTGTTAATGATTGTTGGCTGTGGGTAAACGTGTGACGAGACGTAGGATTTACGGAAAACGTCATGAGTACCTACCTACTTTGAATTTTCTTATAAATTCATGGCTTCATATTACAATGTAATTATTATTATTTTACTTTGTTTAATTAAATATACAGCTACGCCTTCTTCCCATGGTGGTAGGCAGAAACTACAGAACGCCACCTGCTACGATCCTTACACAATCCTTTTGCTTCGTTTACGTTTATACAACGGTCATACACGCACGCCAATTGCGAGTATTACGAACCTGACCTTTCTGAAGAACATCACTAATAAGGTATATTGTCCTAGGGCGTCCTCTCTGGACGCATCCGCACATCTGATTTGTAAATAAATATATTTTGTTAGTCGTTCTACATTCATCCTCTCAACTTGACAACACCATCTAAGCGTAGATTTAACAACGCAACGTTGTTTAATATAATTTTCAGAAATTAATCCCGAAATTCTAAAACGTTTTTAAAGTTTTCTGCATTACAATAGCTACAATAGACCATAGAGTAAGTAACAATATGAAAGCATAAATGACTTAAGGGTGACTAATGGTTAGGTAGTTTTTAAGATTTTTGGCCATGCCAGTGTTGTTTGTAAATCTTACAAAAATATAGATAATTACCTTTCAGTCGTTTTTCATGTGAAGTCGCCAAAATAAATTGTAAGGAATTTTTATTTGCCATTAATTATGTTTGTACGTCTAAGATTAGATTTCGTTAAAAATAAGAGAATAAACCAGTGTATTTTTGGATTTTATTGGGGCCATCCAATAACGTCAGGACTTTAGAGGGTATAATCTGGGTACAATAAACTTATTAACTACGGAGTTGTGTCCGAAATGCCCCTCATACTTATAGAAGTATTAACGTCTACCAAAATGTCGGTATGAATTTAAATGATAATTATGAATGTTTTGATGATTTCAGATGATACTTGTGAAACATTGCCCATTATTTGTCTTTTCATTTGACATTTTCAGACAAATATTTTGATCACTCCAAGACTTGTATTTTATAAATATTTAACGACTTTGTATTTATAAACATTTAGCTTTATTCCTATAAATACGAGCTAAAGGTCAAAGCACTTATTTTCTTTTAGAAAAATCAAAAACAAAGTCCAATGTTTTCAGTTAAAATAAAATAAAAGTAAATAAAACATAGGTAAAAAATATACTGTTTACTTAGTTGTAAAAATTGAGATTGTTGTAATTAATTGTTATTACTTTGATTGCCTTTGAAATAACTGCAATTATAGAAACAATAATTATGAATGATTGCTAATGCACAACTTGTTTCTTTTTATTATTGCATTTAATGACAATAGATGCGTCCATTGAATAAGTGCAGTATCAATCAATGTAGGATTATTTTAATTGAATAATTAACTCCTTTTTATTGTTTGGAATTTCAGCTTTTAAACACAATTAGTGTCGTTGAAGCAGGTGTGAATGACAACAAAACAATTGACAAGAGAAAATGAAGAGAGACTGAGTTTTTTTTTTTTACAAAAAAAATCGTTGCCTTCCTTTTGTCAGGCAAAATAATAAGAATCATTATCGTTTACGTATTTGTTTTTATTTTGTACAAAAATAGAACGATAAAAGAATTTGCGCGTGTGACGTGTCCCTTATCATTGTTCACAAGTTATCAGCACCCGATGGGGAAATACAGTACCTAACGCAAAACGTAGGCGATACGCTACTGTGTGCTCCATAGTACATTGTGTTTTTTGTTTAAGGGACTATTCACACTTATTCAGCTCTATTCAGCGTTTGCCCATAGAAAACAACGATTTTACGTACTCGTCCTTTCCGCTATCCGCAGCTGAAAGGACGCGTACGCGTCTCATACAAAATAGTTTTTTTCTATGGGCAAACGCTGAATAGAGCTGAATAAGTGTGAGTACTCCCTGAAGCAGTAGTAACTGACGGATATCCCAGCAGACAGTCGTCGGGTAAAAGCGTCCCTCGATACCAAAAGAAAATCATACAGCCCAATTTACAGGAAACCAGTTTCTTATCTGTGGCAGACAATAAAATTAAAGCAACAAATGACTGGCATCGTCTAATCGTCACTTCTTTTTTGTGGATTCATCTTATGGTATGCCATAGGGCATAGGCAATTAAATCGAACCGTGAATAGCAGGCTTTATGGTGACCAAGTCGTATTTACAGCGTGATGAATGAGATGTCATGACGTGAGGGGTGACGTCACCTTCGTAACATGCCCATTACAATATCAATATGCCTTTGCTTGTTTTTGGAATAGACTCATCATCATCAACAGTCCACTGCTGGGTATAGGTATGCCTCTCAAATTGCACGCCATTCAGCTCAATTCTCAGCAACTCTCATCCAGCCGCTACAAGCCACCCTGTGAAGATCGTCGCTCCACCTAGCCTGAGACATCCTGTTTTTTGGAATAGTGGAAAGAAATTTACTAGTCGGAGATGTGCGCTTTTTTTAATAGAGAATGCTCATTTAATAGTACCTATAGGGTAGTTTATACTAATTCCAGGTATAAGTAGTACATACTAATTCCATGCTGCCATGATAGTACATACTAATTCCATCGTGCCATGATAGTACTTACTAATTCCATGCGGCCATGTCATTACTCCGACTAGTAAATAGATATCTGTGGCGCACATTACCGTGCTGGTGCGGTAATGTGAAGTAAAACGCACGCGTTTAATACACGGCCACTAGCCACTTTACGAGCAAATGTGTTGAAAAATATTATGTAGAATGAGTATAGTTGCTTATTCACAAAATCCTACTTATCCAACCTACGAGTAGGCAACAAGGAAGTATAAAACAGCTATGACTGTCTGAAATAGCCATCTTACTTAGATTTTATAGCGGCCTTGCAGTTAACGCGTCCCACACATGGGCGACGCCATCCGTTTTACATTACAACATTATCTGAACGCATAATAAATGTAATTATAGGAAAACGTAGAAAGGAAATTGATTTTCTTGGATGTTGTGATATAATTTATTATGTAAGGCTATAAAAATAATTTGATGGTGTAATAATATGATTAAATTTTCCGATGGCTGGCGGGAATGATTAATTATCGACCGGAAAAACTATAGTGTTTATTGGCACATTTTCAATTTCTGTGTAGGAAGGTAGGTATGCTGTAGAGCTGGCAAATCCATGGAAGATAGTATAGTACAGCCAAACAAGCTATTTGGTATACATGCAAAAATATTCATCTTTCCACTTCAATATTAAAATTGTGTACGTAATAAGTAGTTAACATTTTGAAGTTTACTGAAGAGAGTGAATATTGTTTAAAAGTAGTTGCAAGTTAGCTGCCTGCATACCAAATAGCTTGTTAGCAAATATAAGGAAATAATCCTAAAAAATTGTTAAATAAAATAAATGAAAATAGAAACAAAAATAAAAGTAGATTGAAAATAAGTTACTTATCAATTTCAATTAAGGTTTTTTAATTTTAAATTTAGGTAGGTAGGTATAAAGAAAGAGTTTCCCATCGGTTTTTAAAGAAAGAGTGAACAGGCATCTTCTGGACACGCTCGTTCCATCATAGACCTCATCCATCGCTTTCCATCAGGCGAAATCGAGGTCCAGAGCTGTCCCGTAACACAATAAAAAATATATATTAAAAAAATTGTTTAGTTATTACAGCTTACGGTTACTTTTTAGTGCAGGTTGAATTTATTGACGTTCGGTAAAATTTATCAAGGCTATGTCTTATTGTATGTACGCTATACTCATAAGTTATGAGCTAATAAATTACAGATTGCTGATCTACCTACTGAACACCTAACACACCACCACTATTTTCATTAAACTTATAAATCCAAATCGAAATCAACATTAACGTGTTTATATTTGGATTCAATGATTCATTCAATATAAATACGATCGCGTACAGAAGTGTAACAAACACACGTTCGATTATTTAGAGCAATATTATTTCTGTGGGAGGTGAATGGAGGTATGGCAGCCCGCCAAACGGTCAGAGTACTAGCATAAAAGACATAGGTGCAGAAGGTCAGATCTGCCGACTTATTCTGTAAAAAATCTCACCGTGAAAACATAGGTGAAGCATCCCATGTAATGACAGTTCACTTCACCTAACTGGTACAGTCGAACAAGCTATTTGATATGCAGGCAGCTAACTTGCAACTACTTTTAAACAATATTGTGAGTTTGCTAAGTAGTCAATTCTTTTACATCCCGGTAAGATTTTCACAGAATAGACCGGCTGTACAATGAGCGAAAACAGGCGCATTACATAGACGTGTACTCAAACTATCTCAATAAAGGCCACTCGCGAGTGCGCTTAAAAAAAAAATAGAATATAAATAACAGAAGTTAATAAAAAAAAAGAGAATGACTTTAATAGGAAGAGTAGATTTTAATAGAATATTATAATTGCGCAAAAAGGTCGGATCTATACAACAAGCAAAAATACACGCACGCATAGACACGCTTCACGTACAGTGTGTGCATGAGTTTTTGCTTAATGTATAGACCCGACCTTCTGCCTCTATTTATTTTGTGGCATTAGCAAATGAAGACAAATAAACACGGCTATATGGGCGACATGCTAATAATCCGCGGATTTGTGAATAGATTACACATGTCAGGTACCTACCAACACGGCTTTGTTTCTCTTGTTAATGTTGTTGTTGAATTGCCTGGACATGTTTACATGGCAATTTGTGATGTACATAGTTCACGTCGTTTAGGATAATTATGTCTCATAAATTGTCACGTTTATAAGCTGGGAATTTGTCAGTACAGAAACCGAAGGATTTGGCGCTTGACTTTTGCAAGGCATTTCTAAACATCTGATCTGAATTGACCCAAAGGATCTGTCGGCCGGTAGTCTTGTATACAAACACAATATAAACATAAATAGTTTACTAGCTTCTACCCTCGACTTAGTCCGTGTGGAAGTCAATTTTACTATAAAACATATCTTACAGCATTCTGCAATAGTGTAGCTTTCTATCAGTGAAATACTTTTTTAAATCGGATGAGTAGTTTCGGAGATTTCCTCAAAACTTACAAACTTTACTTCTTTATAAAATTAGTTTAAACATAGACTCTTCAGTAGTTCCTTTGCAGTAATTTCTATAACATGCAATAGACGTAGATATATTTAGTAACCTATTCCTCTAGAGTCATAAAAAACCCTGTAAGTAATTGACACGTGTTGACGTGTTGCCACGTCGAGCGCTGGACACCTCTTAAGGAATAATTAAGAGGAATACGTTATTAAATTAATCTAAGTCACATCTGAATCAATTAACAATTTCAGTAACAGCCACTAAGAAACAGCTGCAGCAAACTTCAATAATACCTATATAACCTAGTCTCGTTTCTACAGTTCTGCTTATTTAACTACAAGCAATTTAAATTCCTTTAAACAGCCCGTTTGAATGACGACACGTTTATGGCAAAGAAAATTTCTCCTGGATTTAATATTCAAATCAGGGCGGCCATCACGGCAGTTCAAATTGTACCTCGATGAGGTACATTTACATTACAAATGGCTTACAGGAAACGCGTTTATTTTCTACGTTCGAGAATAGCAAACAAACGTGCCTTGATGGTACTAAATTAATCCTTTGTACTGTGTATAGGCCACATTTAGAATGAGGCATTAACTATGTGAGCAATTATTTAGTTATTTAGTGCCTTAAGAGTTATGTTCGCGGTTGTACATTCATGCAAACTCATTTGTTTGTGTGTGTCTGTTGCTCCATTTATGGTCCGTTTTGATTAAGGATTCCTAATACATAATTGTCAATTGGAAGAAAAGTTAAAAGTGATGTACATTGGTATAATATATTAGTAAAATAATAATTTTATTTTTTGTGTTTCTATACCTAATATGTAAATAGTCAGCAGCATATCAGTGGTAACAATTTGATATTGACAGAGGTCCTATAGGTATTTATGTCTGTAATTTTTATGGTGTACATAATAAAGAGTATCTATTCTATTCTATTCTATAGGGCTAATAAAAAAATACATTAAAACGAAAATCGAACGATTTTCGAACACTGATGTGCCGTCGCCATTACATCTTAATTAATAGCCATAACCCATTATGCATAATTATTATTATATTTTTATATTGTACCTCGCGAGTAAATTAGGTTTATTTTTGTTCGCCGACTCCCTAATGATGTCGACAATCTTTTTTTTTTTGTTTTCCGTTTTCCCAACATAGCTGTCTGTCCATTATAATCAGCGGATGCGTATTTTTACATTATTTTTACCTTATATTTTTAACAAAAAAAAACAAAGTATATTTTTTAAACGGGATTAAAGCAAAGGGATTAATTTCATAAATCCTCATGAAAAATACAATACCAACTGTTTATTTTGTAAGCAGTCATCTTTTAAAGTAAATATTTATCGTGATCATAAAAAGAGAGAGAGTAAAAATGTTTATTTATCACTATGTACTCTTGCAGCTGATTGTACGAACGCAATTTATTGTTAGTTTATATTTTCTTAAGGTAGATGATTTCCACCAAACGGCTCGCATCGCATCGGATCGGAACGGATTTTACAATCTTTAAACGATATTAAATCGTGTACACAGTATTTAAAGTCTATTAACCGCGGGCGTCTTCCGTGAAACGCGATCGTAGCCGAAAGTATACTGCGACGCGATGCGGGATCGGCTCCGTTCGCCTGTCGTCGTATCCGATCGGATCCTTTCGGCTGCAACACGTTAGGAATGAAACTATTTGACTAGGCGTAGAAACGGATACGTGCGCATGCGACGGTACGGAGCCAATTTTATGCGTCAACATCCGGCCGGACGCGATCGGCTGACGCCTCATTCATTCGTATCCGTTCCGATCCGATGCGATGCGAGTCATTTCATGGAAATCATCCTTTACATGTGTATTGATTCGTATTTAACATTTCTGAATACTGATATCAAATGCGTTACCTCCGATATTGTTATGAAACCAATTCAGCACCGAGACTTTATCGATACGAACATTATCGATTCGTATCGCTCCGGATTCTACTCATTTCCATTTACTACCCACTAAAACTGCCATAACAATTTGTTGACTCCCAACAACATGAAACCTGTATAGCGCCACAAGGCTTTTTGGCGCGAATCCAAAATCGGAACTAACGCCGCCATCTTCTTTTTTTCAAAAAAGGAAGAAGTTATACGTTCGACTGTATGTATTTTTTTATGTTTGTTAATCGATATTTTCGTCAATAAGATCTATACTTATAATAAATCTGTAGAAGTGAAAATTCTGTACATTGAAAATATCAAAAAAATAAATGGCAGGGGGTGTTACTAGACCGACACTGAACCCAAAAGTGTGATTAAAAATTTTTTTGTCTGTCTGTCTGTCTGTCTGTCTGTTTGTTCAAGTATCACGCAAAAACTACCGGTTCGATTACGATGAAACTTGGTATAATTATTCTTTAATATCCTGGGCACCACACTGGGTACTTTTTATCCCGGAAAAGTATCCTATCCTACGGTTGGGGGGTGTCAAAGTTTGTATGGAAGAATTTTAACGCGCTGTCCGATTAACTCGAAACTCAATATTTATACTTAAACCCAAAAATTAAGAATAACGTGTATCAGGATTTTTCGAAATTCAACCCCTAAGGGGGTAAAATAAGGGATGAAAGTTTGTATGAAAAATCTTATTCCTTGAGGTAATAAACACGAAACTTCGCACGAATAGTTATCTAAATAAATTATAAAGTTTGTAGTTTTTTGTTTTTCTAAATTACCCCCTTTTTTTTTTTTTTTTTTTTTTTCTTTTTTTTTTTTTTTTTTGGGTGGGAAATCATCCAATGACTTCTCCCGCTCTGGGCGGAACGGGAGGGCGTGTCAGACTTTTACTGACTAAAACCCACCCGTGTTCCTTCCCTTGCCATGCCAGGGGCCACGGTTTCCCCTTAGGACTACCCGCAACCCCGGCGGGCAACGGTTTTGCTGACATCTCTGAGGCGCGCGTGGAACACGACGCGCCGTCGACCCGGGCCTGGTCCTTATCGGGGGCGAGCTACCATTATACCATTGCTCACCGCCCGCAAGCCCGCGCCTACGGTGGCCGGGAATCCTTCAAGGAGTCCCGACGCCCAGGGCGTCTCCTACGGCGGCTAGGCGCGTGAGGGCGCGAACTTTGCCTCTCCCTCACGCGCTCCGCCTCCTCCTTCGTCTAAATTACCCCCTAAAGGGGGATTGGGGGGTGTCAGTGTTTGTATGGAAGAATTTTAACGTGCTGTCCGATTAACTCGAAACTCAATATTTATACTTAACTCGAAACTCAATATTTATACTTAACCCATGGGGATGTATGGGGTAATTTCCGACACTCACGCGGGCGAAGCCGCGGGCAGCAGCTAGTATAGAATAAATTTTGGTGGAGGAAGCTTGCGCGACGATTCCTACATTTTTGATTAACTTTGCACTGTGTATCTTGATGATGTTATAATACTTCCTATCACTTTTATTACCGTATGGGGTACCCGTGTGGGGTATGTACCATTACTGATATGTGAAAAATATAAAACTGAACAAGTCGGTGGCAAAAACTAAATTAAAGATCCAAAGACACCGACTTCCGATTTTTCACTTTGTAGTGTTTTATTTTTACAATACATTTCACAAAACAATCGCACAATTTATTATTATTAACAGCACCCCACTGTCAAAGTCATTCAAGCGCCAAAAGATTCATACAGTAGTCTAGGTATATATTATTATTTAGTTCCTCGTTCACTTCCGCCATGTAATGCGAAGTTGTGGAAAAAGTTTGTGTAGCAAGTAGTAACGGCAAATTGAATAGAACCTCGTGTGCGTTACCTTGGCGGTGGCACTTGAAAATGTTTGCGATCCCTGCCGTGACATAGATGAATGGAGTAACGAATGTAGCTACAGGCTGGGTGGAAATGTTTCTGTTTTTTTTTTCCTTCGCAGTTATTTTAACTCATATTTTGCATTACTCAAAATCACAGTGATGTTTTTATTAGTTAAAATAGGTTGCTGCCACTGACAATATTGTCAAAATAACAGTGATTTTTATTGTATTTACTCTAGGTTGCTGCCGTCAGGGGTAAAATAACTTTGAAACAGCGTAGAAAAGAAAGAAGATGATGAAGTAGACGTAACTACAGTGCGTTCATTATAATTGGACAAGTGACGTGTTTGGTAGCACAGAATTCAGCATAATGATAGATAACATCACGCCTTGTTTCCCCGAAGGGTTGGGCAGAGATGTACCTATAGTACACCCATTACAAATGATATAAAGACTTTTTACTTTAATAAATAATAATAATAATAAAGTATTTTTAGTAATTAAATTAACTCAATATAAAATTACATTTTTAAAATTATATATAAGTAATTATTATAAATCTATTTAAGACTATTTTAAAATAATTTACAACTATGGTATCGTTGGAAGTTTTTTATCAGACTGTACAAACAGCTTTTCATTGGTGTCCGAATCGTCAGTGAAAAAAATTCGGATTCGGACGCTGTGTCCGAATCGTCAGCAAGTCATTTTGTCAAGTTAGTATTTAATCATGTAAGAATTAAATTCAGTAAACAGCGTGAACTAGTAGCATTTCAAAATACACGAAGAAGCCTTTACAATGTCAACACTCTGTATAACGGATCAACTTCATTCATATGAGGCAGAATATTCCTAGCTAACTTTGCATGCAAATGCACTTTTTGAAGCGGGCAACATTTCAAATTTACTGAGTGCCGCTCGTAAGTGAATGTTGTGCCGTCTGGCAACACTGCATACGTAGTTTACTTTAAACTGTACATTTTTGAAGTTTCTAGACAAAGTTTGGTCTGTTAAAAGTTAAAACTTTGAAGTATCTTAGCAAGAGTGAGTAGTACTCTCAAGTTTGGAGTCGTGCATGAAAAGGGGGGTGAATCTTTTGATAAGGGTTTATGGTAAAGTCAGTTAACAAAAGTCAATTAACACACCTACTTTTAAATATCCTCTAAAATGACACAAAATGATTCGATGCATTGCTTTTCAGCATTTCATGTTAAAATGTTATGCTAAGATTTAATACTCTTTTCTGATTTCTTGTGATTGTTTTTTCTCAATAATTAAGATTTTAAAAACTAAAGTGTTAATCGACTTTTGTTGCTGACCGCCGCGTACCTATGCGTATATATGCGTTTAGGTAATTGCTTTTTACGGCGAAAATAATGGTAAAAAAAAAAAAAACATATTCGCTGCTTTATTGTTAGTTCTGCGCGTGGCCCATTAGTTGGAGCGTTTTCTGGCACCGTAAAGTCAAACCCCGCTGCTTTTCTAGGAAACTGTACTATACTTGTATTGTGCTCTGTGTTTTGTACACAAATATTGTTCTGTAGAAGTCGCTACGCAATTAAACAGTTAAATTGCAGATACATTTTGCATGAAACCATAATCTATATACCTTCCTCAACTAAAAAAAACTAGATAGGTATTATTACATTGACACGCCTCTGTCAGAGGTATTTTAATTTCAATAGATATTTACCGGAAAATGTGGGTTTATGTGAATATTGAATATCAAATAGCAATAATGATGAATCGAAACACGCTTGGAATAGTTGGAATGTTGTGCTAATACTTTAATTGTATCGCGTTTATGCAGTTAATGTAATGTGAATCGTATTTGCGGTTTCGGTTACAATCGTGGGAAATATGAACCTAAGCTGTTTTTAAAATGTAAAACAGTATCGTCGTAACCAGGGACTGATACCGGTATGAAAAATTCCGGTATTTTTTTTCGGAAGAGCACCTTAAGCTGGCTTTATTATATTGAAACTCCGTACTATGCTAGGCCAGCTCAAGATCAAAGTGTTTGTGGTAGGTACCTTAAAAATAGCACATCGAATTTTAGTAAAACCTTCGTATCGCTGTAGGTAACTCATACCTCCGCCTCTTTTTCTATAAGTAACTATAATAATATGTAGTTGCGTTAAAAAAAAATGAAATTCTAACTTATATTATAAATGCGAAAGTGAGTATGTTTGTTTGTTTGTTAAGCTTTCTCGCTAAAACGGCTGAACAGATTTGGATGAAATTTAGCACGTCGATAGACCATGACCTGGATTAGGACATCAGATACTTTTTATCCCGATATTGCCACGGCATCGAGACTTATGCGGGTGAAAACGCGGGATACTTGGGTCCGCTTCAACTTTCCACCTTGTTCAACTAATCATATAAAGTAAACCGCAATGTTGATGTGTTTGAAAAATTATGTAACCAACCAGTGTCATTTCGACCGCGTGCGACACCTCTCATGTGATAAAATCGGTCCAATATCGAACACAAATGTAGTCATGTAGAGAGACAGACACGTGCATACCAACCAAAAACATTCAATTATTTTTGCACTCCAGCACGGGTTTAAATTGCGTATAGTTTTTTTGATTTTGCTGGCCGTGTATTCCCGTTGTCCCCGTAATTTTGTCCCCGTCACGGGGACAAAGGGACGTCATACAATTTCCTTACCGTTGTCCCCCTTACGTACTTACGGGCAACGGGGACAACGGACAGTTCAGATTTCACGTATCGTTGTCCACTTTAAATTTTTATTTCTTTTTTAAACGTACCCAATTTAGCGCGGCAAGCGTAAAACTAAAATGAAAGATGTTTTGTATAGATTTTAATTTAAAATATCGAAACAACGTTACGTTGTTTACACACAAAACTATGTTGCATACAATGGTTGCATATGCATGCTTACAAAAAAATATCATATCATATAATTTATCTATTTAACTATAATACCACAGAATCAACATGGTATAAAAACAATTTAGATGAAAAAAACAAAAATAGAAAAAAAAACATCTACTGTTCCCTACATTTTGACGAGCTATGCGAATGTATAATGTAGGGAAGAGCTGAATTTTTTTCGCGATTTCATGGTTGGTCCCATAATGAAAGTTGTTCATAATGATGAGTACAATGACCCCTTAAGAGATTTCGTGTATGAAAAGATACACCTTATATATTATGTAAATATAAATCTACGAAAAATACTAGCGGAGTTTTTCAAGAAAATGTCGTGGTAGTTATTTCCGATTTCATAAGTTTCATTTGGCACTCTTTTATAAATTCGTCTATCCCGATTGAATTATACGTGGGGGGTCTTGGTGATTTCTTGGTGTTAACGCCGAATAAATTGGCGTCTTGATTTAAATATGGTGGGTTTTTTTTTTCAACTGCGTTATTTAATTTATAGTGCCACCTTTCTGCAAAGTTAATTGTATGGTGCCGTTTACTAAAACTGCATCATACATTTAAAAATTCCGGGAGAAGCCATTGTGCCAACATGTATTTTCTAAATTTAGTGCTTGGGCTGTCATCGGGGCTTTGATTAGCAATATAAAACCACCCTTCCATTATGAGGTTCGCAGGCAATAATGGGAGCACTGCACTAAGTGCAACTGTACGACGTAAGACTTTAATTTTGGTAAGGCCTAATTCACGACTCTTTCTCCATTCAGATTTATTGAAATGATAGTAACTACCATGGAAATCTACATCTGGTTTTTTTTTTGTATTGCAGACATAGTTGCTTTCTCGAAATAGCAAGTAAAAGATAAGCTCTTCCCCCCTTTTTTTTAAGTTTCGATAAATACTTGTACATACTATGTTTAATTTTTTATTTAATTTAATATTATTGTACAATTAATTATATTGTAACTTATATAATAAAAACGAAAGTAAAAGATGATGGATTCCAATTAGGAATGTGTGTGATAATGTTCTCTTTGTTAAGGCACTCTCTCTTATAATTTACGCAACGGGGACAACGGGCATAATTTGAAAAGTATATTATTACAATAAATTAACGGGGACAGTGAACGGGGACAGCGGGACGTAATTTTAATTATTTTATTAAATTCCCTTTGTCCCCTTTAACGGGGACATGGCTTACGGGGACAACGGGAATACACGTTGCTGGCGACTGTACAATTGGTGTCATGTGGTTTGTGGTCCTCGATCGATACAAAAACGATATTGGGCGAGTGCGACCGCGGGCCCAATTTGACAGCGGCGGTCCCATGGCGCCTGATTACAGACTCTTAAGCGCTCACGGAAAAAAAAACGGTTGTTCGTTTATTTTTAGAACAGTGATAACTTTTATATTGATAAGAGTATTCGCAGTAAGGCCAGTAACATACTAAACTCTAACACTATGTAGCCCTAATATAGCCTAATATAACATCCCTGATATTATATCAATGCGACCGTGACGTACCTGTCGCCAACAAATAACATGCTACAGTGTCGTGTAGGGTTGCCAGCTTCCTAATTGCGTGGTACACTGTCAATCATAATCCGAGAGTTTTGAAGGATATTGCTAATCCATATGCTTCATAAGTTAGAAAAATTCTTCGTAAATAACGCAATGAACGTGGGAGAACTGTCAAAGTGAAACCCATTGCGATCAATTGTCATTTTATGTGTATTGCGTTACAATTAGGTACCTCGGTGATCTTTAACTGATTCATGAGTATGTGTAAAATGGTGGGTTGCGTATGAACGAACGTCTTGATGATTATATGTATAAAGCTCTGGTTACACTGAGGCGAACCCCGTACGGGACGCGGGCAGTCATGGCCCGCGTCGCGTACGGGTTTCGATTGTGGGGGCGGGCGTGCTTCGATTGTTTTATATACTCAGACTCACGCTTTCTTCTCATGGGCAGAAACACAGAACGCCACCTGTTGCGATACTTACATACTCCTCTTGCTTCGTTTACGTTCTTTTATACGCATACCAATTGCGAGTACTACGCACCTAGTACTACGTGTTTTGATTATAAGGAAGTCATGCAACTTCGGCGCCGGTTTGAACACCTCCATACAAGTTTGTCCCTCCCTGTGAGAGGAGGCCTATGTCCCAGCAGTGGGCACATTATAGGCTGATTATATACCTATACAAGTTAGTTGACACAATCAGTGCGAGCGAATTGCATCCCGCATCCCGCGCGGGATTCGATTCAGTCTGGTCAGCGCCCTTAAGGATTAGAAATAATTTAATGATAGTATCAGTTACAATCTTATGTTGTATACCAACTTATTATTTAGGATCACTTGTGGTCTATAAGACTACTAGATTACTAGAATATGTAAAGACTCAAGCAGACAGGGGCGACGGCGCGACGCGACATTGAACAATCTCCCTGAAGTTTTCAAATAAATTGTTCCAACAGAATCGCGTCGCACCTGTCTGCCTTAACACTTGTCTTAAGATAAGATAGCTGCTATTCTTTCTTCATTCCAAAAGAATTCAATGAAAAAAGCCGTGAGCTGCTCAAAAATCTAGATCGCTTTTAATACTGAATTTGTAGGCATCCCACAAAGGCAGACTTATTTGAAAATACCACCTTATAAAAGAACATAAGAAATACCTTGTGCATCAATTTTGATTTCTTTTGAAATCCTGGCATTTTTTTTTGCAATAACATCACGCCTATATTCCCCGAAGCTTTAGGCAGAGGTGTACCTATAGTACTTACACCCACATTTCGCCAGTTGTGTTTAAGTCCCATGTAATAGGGGGCGAGTCTATTGCCATCAACCGGGTACAGATTAAAACTCCGGGCTGCTACTGAGAAATTCCAGATTCCAAATATTTTTTTGTATTCCATCTAAATATTTGTATTCTGTTGTGTCACAGTTCTTAGTATTGTCTCTTGTGATAAAAGGATCAAGATAACGCTATTTTGTTTAATTATACAACTGTTGCTAAGATCATTTAGGAGTACCTAAGTAACACGATTACAAACATTTTAATTTATCAAGCATCCTTAGATGTTTTTTTTTTCTTTATCAATTCTTTTACCATCGTAATTTTTTTTTCCGTAGTTTCTATCATCAACACTTGGGAAAAAGCCTGCCGAAAAATATTGCAACATATTCTCACGAGTCTCACAGTAATTTTCTCAACATAGCTTAGCTTTTCAACGCAACGCTACCTAATAAATATCTTAAATATTCATTCAGTGACAGAAAACGCTCACCGTAAACCGCTTTGAAGCATGTAATTTTGTACAAGATTTGTACATTATGTACTGAAAGTCAGAAATTTCACCCCCTTAAGTGGTTAATAGGGCGAGAAATTTTGTATGGAAATTCAAAATTTTTAGAAAAAAAACCCCAAACAAAAGTAAAAAACGCCACGTAATTTCAAAGATACAGTAGACGCACATCCCTATCGGTCGGTTTGTTGTGTGACATTTGGCTCGCTCCCATCATGTCGCCGACGTAACGTCTCTATTTCTATCAGACATTCCTGTATCGCGGATATTTTATTGTAGTCGTTATCAGTTGCTTTTATATCTGTTCTATTTGTTTTTCTACTTATTCTAAATTGGTTGGGTGGTGACGGGTTTTCCTGACGTGCGTAGAAATGTTAAAACGTCACGTGAAATTCAAGGAGCTTTCATCAGGTATATCTTTGTGCATAATGTTCCCTCTAGGAAAGATGGAGGATTCATCTTACAGCCGGCTCTGAACACATAGGGATCCTAGCTCTGGCACCTTCAGTAGAATGCCGTTAATGATGCTAGTTGAACCCGTGAACCGCTACAGACTATTTTATCCGACGATGCCTGCACCTTTGTTTGTACCATCACACTCAAGCCCTCAATTTTGATGACAATGGCAACGGCTTTGCACTGTTGAACCATTGTCAACACATTGTCGTTATATTCAATGAAGTATGAAGTAATTTATAAACTAAAACTTATTAATGGCCTGGTCTCGATGAAGGTCTTAAGTGCCATCAAAACTTTTGGGTCGAAGTGAGTGGCCCAACTTCTCAGGACATGAAAGGGTATTGCCCTTTCGCAAAGCTTTTTAAGGGACTTTTAAAAGACTGATGTTAAAATGTCATCCCTATACATAATAAATCGAAAAGGAAAATTAGTATTCTAATGTTCCATCTGGCCTGTGGGCTTAGCAAGTACACCCAAACGTAAAATCGAATGATTTTAAAATGGAAAACACTCGTTTCACACAGAATATTTACTTAAGTACTTGTAAGACTTTTTCATATCTATGGGTGATACTAAACCGCTCTTCTCGAAAAAATATAAATCCAAAATGCTATAGGGTGCCAAGAAAGCATTCTCTCAATGGCCAGACTGTAGTTGTAGTTTCTATTCAAGAATTGATCGAATTTACGTCACATTTACGTCATGCGTTCGTGCTAGGCTCTGATTTGATTTTTTTTGTAAAACCGCTTTTACAATGATCGCTCTACCCTTCGTTCAGTTCTATCAATTGAATTGATTATCATATTGACCTACAAATCTCTTTTTCCGAAATATCTAAATTGTACGCTTAGCCTAGGCTACACATAGACTCATTCCAAAAAAAATCCTTTCCATTCCTTTCCTTCTGAGGCAGTAGTCATTTGTAGCATCTACATCATTTAAGAGCCTGGAGTATAACTATAATAGAGATCCATCTTCTTCCATTTTCCTTGTATATTTTATATCTAAAATATTTACACTGACGTTTATTTGAACAAACGACCTCCCAAACGCCTTATTTTCCAACAATCACTGTTATCATCATGTCCATAAAAAGTATTTATGTTTGCTTGTCTGCATATTTGTCCTGATCTCGAAAACTACTAAACTGATTTCGAAGACTTTTAGATATACGGGAATTGTTTTTAAGAAAAATATAGATATATTTAAAATATCTAAAATAGTTGCGGATATCCTAGTCAAGTCACATTTTATTTATAAGGTTTTCGTTATTTAGAAGTTCCATTCGCATGAACGCGTCAATAGTATAAACTGATACAAAAACAAAGTGCGATCGTCAACAGCTGTCTTGTCAGTAGTTGCCACTCAACTGGCAATTAGTTGGCTGATTCGAGCCGACATCTGCCAGTTGCGGTTAAGTGGCAAAATGTGACGGTAATATTAGAAAGTTTATTTGCCAGACTTGTCACGAATTGCCGGGAACTTGCTATGCCGTTTGGGAAAATACTATGTTGTTGCAAACTGGGAGACGACGTGGTTTTCCTGTTTTTTTTTTTACGCTATCCTAATAAATGTAATTTGACCTTATAGCAGTAATTTTCATTTACAGAAACTGTTTTCCATTTAGGTATATTTAAAGGTTTATATGTACTAGATGTACCTACCTACAGAAGTATTATATGATTAGATGAAAGTAGCTAAACGGAATTAAAAGGTTTGAGCGAAACGAGGGACTCGGTATGTGCACTGCACTCAATGGGAATCTAAGAAAAGTCGGTGGAAAAGCTTTAATGAAATTGATGCTGGACGCATTGGATGCACCACTAATGTACCTACATAAAAGTTGGACGTCTAGGTACTATCCAAGGTGGAGACGACAATAAACTGCGTATATCTAATGACGTTCCCAGACTGCATACGAAAATTCAATGAAAGATCTCCAATACCTTTGTCAATATAGCGAGTCAAAGATTGGCAAAACCCATAGTCGGCTCATCACTACTATTTAGTTTGTTAAAAAAAAAAACTTTTTTAATTTCAATGTTAGGATTTATTTGATAGTTCCTAAATACTCCTATACTTATTGCCGGTGTTTTCATTCAATGTTGTATTGTCGTCTCCACATTGTATGTATAACAGTCTTTGTTTGCATTTTCAGATTCGGACAGAACGTCGATATACTCGGAAATTGGATCTTTTCCAAACTCTAGAATACGGATAAAACAATAAAAGACAATAAACCCATAAATGTTTAACATGGGTCGCTGAAGTCGGGTACTTATAGTCTGTTTCAAAAGTAACTGATGAAAATGTAAACAAATGGATCCGAAAAAGTAGCTGTGGATGACAAGTTGTAGTGCCACTTACAGATTGAGTGCTTTGATTTGAATATATGAATACAAACTTGAAATCTTAATTGTAAATCACCATAAAGATGTTTTTAATTTGACAATTGAGATACATTTTTAATTCTTAATAATTTTTCATTTACAATTAAATAAATTCAGGCAATCTTTGTTGGAAAAAGTAGTGAGAAATAAAGTTGAAATCTTCTCAATCTGATGAATGTGTTACTATTCCCTTTAGTGAGTCATTGCGTAAGAATGTAACCTGACCAGGATTTGTTTACACTTTCACCAGATTGTTTTTGAACATACTACACAATTCAATTTTTGGGGCAAATTTCTGAAGGAAATTTCCACGATTACCTTTCGAATCACAGTCTTTTGTTTTTCGAAGTCAGGATGACATCGCTGTTAACCCTCTTCACGTATTCAAAAACCTATCTGGTTCCTAGCGCAGTCCATAGTCCATTACATAGTTTCATTAAGTAAAGATAAAACCATGCGGTAGCTGTTCTACAGGTATACATAAACCTAACGTAACTATGTCGTTATCTACGCATTCGGGTAAACATGTATTATTGATTTTTGCCCATAATGCGTCGAGTATAATACTGATAAAGGGAACTGTTACTGAAAATACATGCGGCTAAACGTACGTCAATTTATTTAGCCGATAAAATACTATATGCATTTTTTTTAAAGATAGAAATATCTATAGGTATTTCTATAGGAAAAAGGAAATATTGACAGAAAATTATTTTTTCTCAAAAATCTGGAAACTCGAGCATTATTTTGACGACCTTCTTCGAGATAAATCGAAACTGCATCACTGGTCAAATATACGCGAGCAGGCGGCCGGTAATGTTAGTATAGAATTCCCTGTCGTGTTATCGGCCAAATAAATTACTATTAAAACTCATATCTGTCGTGTTATTTAAAAATGGAACTAACTTTTTATACTTTGACACATAAGAAGGAGGTAACTTATCAAAGATTTTATTTGACTAGCAAATAGAGCTGTTTAAAGTAAAAAAGAACAAATGAACATTATTGGCGCGTGAAAAATTATCGTTGCTCGCCATTGATTCTGGAATTTATATTTAGGTTATTTACTTAGTTTAAATTTCCGACCCCAACATGATTGGGAAAAAGGCTAGGCAGAATGAAACTTACTTTAAATTTCCGCGCATTATTTGAGAAAAGTACTATACAAACTGTATGTGTTTCATCCATCAATGCCTCTTGTACAGGTCAGGTAATACTTCTTACTTACCGGAAGAAACAAAGTGACATCCTATGAGCGATAACGATGATGGAAAAGTCAAAATTATACTGACATAAGCTGTCGAAAAAAAGCTTATGTCAATAATCTTAAAAGTCGTTGCAGAAATACGAAACGCTTTGTAGAAACCCATTCCATTTGTTTAGGCCCTCAAGAGGGGCCGGAGATTTATGGCCAGCAATGACAAAGTCTATCTAACAAGTTCAGAAACAGCCGGAAGAAAAAGTAATACTTCTTTCAGATTTTAATGACGCTCTCAAAGTACTGGTGAATTTAAACATTTTCTTTTGCCACCAGCGCTAAACTAAACCACACTTGCACTTTTCTAAACTAACACGAGTAACTTTCAAAGAGTTCAAGGTCCAGCTGGCGTGTGTAATACAGATTAACACACAGAGAACTGTTTACTGAGCTAAATGTTTACGGAACACAACAATCGAATACATATACATACATAAATTACGTTACATAACGTAACGAAAACTGTAGATAGTATTTATCCACTGCTTTGACTACATACTCAAGTAAAATCGGATATTTATGAGTATTTATCCGGATAAAATGCAAACACTATGTTTGAAAATTTTAAATACTCTGTATTTAATCAATTATACACTACTAGCTGTGCCGCGCTAATTTACCCGCATAAGTCTCGATCCCATAGGAATATCGGGATAAAAAGTATCCTATATCCTAAACCAGGTCATGGTCTACTGATTTGCCAAATTCCATTCAAATCTGTTCAGCCGTTTTAGCGTGAAAGCGTAAAAAACAAACAAACTCACTTTTCTTTTTATAACATTAACATTAATTAGGTTAAGTAGATATGTACAAAGAAACCAAGGCCCTTTAACATGGAGGAGTGTAAAATAGGCAGGTTAAGTTCTCTCCTGACGGATGGCCCATCCATGTTTTCCCCAAATATAAGTTAAGAGGGTTTACGCCGAACGGCATTTCATACAAACTTTCAAGCCCTTATTTTTCGAAATGACTGAACCGATTTTAATGAAACTACATACGCATATGCAGGATACAAAGGTCTAAAAACTTAGTTAAGAACATTTTCGAAATGTCTTATTTAAGAACAGATAACTGAAAATCTCTGTTTCTATGGAAAATTTTAAATTGGTCTAATTTGTCTGGAACACTATTTTTCGAAAATGTTCTTAACTAAGTTTTTAGACCTTTGTATCCTGCATATGCGTATGTAGTTTCATTAAAATCGGTTCAGTCATTTCGAAAAATAAGGGCTTGAAAGTTTGTATGAAATGCCGTACGACGTAAACCCTCTTAAAATAACTTATAGGTACTCCAAATTGCATCCAACTAAAGCTTGAAAAGTAATAAAGGCGCTTTAATTTGATGGAACACACAACTAAACGCAATCCGTAAACGCAACATTTGTGTTTTGTTCTCATATTAATGTTTATTTTTTTCTGAAGCAACGCATGATACGCTTTTCACCATTTACGTCATACATAACCACTCGAAAACCGTTTTCCTCAACAACCGACGTTAAAAAAATATTGACGCACTATGTTTTACAGCTGACCGACCGGCGGCAACCGCGTAACCGAAAAAATGTTTATGAAATAATAATAATGAAGGAAGTTTAATAAATATTTTGACTGCGGAAATCTGGCTATTATTCGGCCATGTTTTATGGATCACAGAGAGTTTTCACGTCATATGATAGGCTATTTTTTACCCCAACCGGGGAAATAATAGCCTCGGGCCATCGGGCGAATATTGGGAAATGAACGGTATCCTAACTTGTTATACCTACATATATAGGTTTTCAATCGTACCTAGTTGATATATCGTGAAAGCTTTGTTTTTACGGTTGATTGGAATTGAATCTGATTTCAGGTGTATTTTTCAAAGGTTCAAAGGTTCAAGGGTCCCGCAGACAGGCGCGCCTCGACACCGCTTATTGTTCTACCGTGAAGTTTTCATTGAAATTGTTCCGCTAAAATCGCGTTGTCGCCCCTGTCTGCTCTGTCATACTGCTGGACATAGGCCTCCTCCAGGCACCGCCCTTCAACCGGTTCTGTCATCTCGCTGTTCAGCGGATTCCTGCTGTCCTCACCAGGTTATCGGTCCACCTTGTGGGAGGCTCATTATTACAATGCAGTATACCTATCAATGCGTGCATTTACGCACGTAGGTAGTACCTTTCCAGGCATTATCTTAGTGGAGTTATAATGACAATGATCTCTCACGAACTATAACAACAATGATCTTTAAGTAGCCTCTGAAATAAGTAAAAAAAAAACCGGCCAAGTGCGAGTCGGACTCGCAAACGAAGGGTTCCCTACCACTGTATAATATTTAACAAAAAACTTCTCGGAACCTAAAAACATGTAAAAAGAGCAAGGATTGCTCGTTTTTATCTTAACTTTCCTTTTTCGTGCTGTAATTGCAAATATAAAATAGATAGAACTAATGAACTTATCCTCAAACAACTTAGGTTCTCAAAGAAGTTTCCACGTGGTCACACTTTAGTTAGTAAAATAAATTAAGTAAGTAAAGCTGTTCACCGCAGTAACAAGAATTTAATTAAGTTTCATATTTCGCTCGTAATTCTACATAATGTGGCGTTATTTTAGTAATTTCAGCAAGAATACCGGTGTCGGGTGTATACCTAATGAAGACACGACTTTTGTTATGGCATTGTTTGATATTACCTTCATAATGCTCATATTTCAGCCAATGGACACTCGCAATGTTGTGGAATTACAAGTACTTAAGACATTTCAGCTTTGTCTATGGCATGGCAATGAAATGAAACAACTGTCAAACAGTGACAGTAGTGATTTGAATACGCGGACAATGTAAGTGGTTAGTCTAATTTCTTAACTGTCTTACATAAAAAAACTAGAACTAATAACATTTGTGTCAGCTCGCTTAACAAAACACCAAATACGTTTAGTGCTACATATTTAAAATATCTTTCTATTTCTGTTAAGCGTTTGAAGTTGAATGAAACAGAATGTTGTTTTAGCGGGAAAAGTTTTGACGCCAACGTCAACTGAACTAAGTGAGTTAAACTAAAATGTTAAAACACTACACTGATGCGAATTATAATAAGGGTTGTTTTTTTTATTCCAACCCTGATATGGTCAAGGAGTTTCTGAGCGAATTTAGGTTTGTTGCTGAAAAATAACTTAACAACTTATAACCAAACGATAATCATCTCTTCAAAATAATACAAATTGTACGTCTAGTGTTTATAAAGTACCTAAATGTAATCAGAATATAATTGGTAATTACTTTTCCCTCTCATTAATTGCCTACTAATGTAGTCTCGGTAACCACTTGTTCATTGTTCATGTTTATGTGCCTACCCACAGATAATCCATATATAATAAATATCTAGGTCCTACATATAGCTTATATACATCACCAATAAATCAATAATAACGCAAATAAATACAATTAGTTATGTCACAGGATATTCATATTTAACCGCAAATAGAACAGCTACAGTCATAATTTGAAAATAATATAAAATAGAATGTATTAATTTTAAAACTTAGTTATTCGAATAGCTGTGTTGCTAGGTCAAAATACTTAGTTATAACTTACAGAGAGGTCAAATCACGGACTTTGAATCTTAAGCGTGAGAGATCGTAAAGATTGTTCCTTAGTTAACGTTATGTTAAAGTAGTTTAAATAAGAACTTTACCAGTGTTTTCCTCGCTATCCACTTCCATAATCTTCAAATCCTTATAAATCGAAACTAGCACAAGCACATAATGTTCTTCACTAAAAGTCCATCATTTGGCTACATTTTCCGTAAATTTAATAAACTTAATAAATCAAGCAGATTTATATCAAGACGTTCACCGCGTCAAAGGCTTATGTCAAGTCAAGAGACAAATCCCAGCACTAGTGCCGTGCACTCAGTATATCGATATAATTTTTTAAACAAATATTTCGTAGCAAGGAAGTCACACACTAGTAGCTACATAGAACAGTTTATCGAGCGTCAAACGCGTTGAATATCACTGACTAGGCAACACGTTATCGTCTACAGTAACACGATACACAGCCATAAACAAAGCGGCAGTCTGTGCTCATTAAACGCCTGCGCACTGGAAAACACTGTTTTTTTACTACACATAATTTTTATTTCGGAACGCAGCATTTTTAATAATACATATCAACACCAACATTCTTAGCTACCGTTCTCAACCGTATCCCAAAGCGTTCGAAATACAATTTGCCATTTACTTTGCTTTCAATAACACTGACTGGTCAATCCCTGCGACTTGCCTATTACAATTGCTAATTAAACCACAATATAAAATCATTCTAAATAAAATCACACGTTTTTCACAAACTCCGTCACGTTTCCCACGTGGTTCGCGTTACGATATTTAACACTGTAGGTGTGAAGTGTGTCCACAAATATTTAGTAACGATAGACTATTTAATTTATTTTTTTATCTAATTAATAGAGCGTCGTTGCACGTAACTGGAGGTCGACTGATAAGAGCCGGCGCAGGCGGCGGCACACAGTCATGAACTACAAGATATTCTAAATGTCTACATACAATTTTTAATATTACAGCATCGTGTTAGAGTCGAGTTAGCGAGGAGATAAAAACATTGGTATAAGTATTTGCGCGGTCCAAGTGAGCGAAGGTCGACGAGGCCGCCTCTGACATCGATTGCCAATTAGCCTTATCGAGCGATTATCGTAATCGCCTCTCTAAGATTAACTATTTGTTCTATTGTTTGAAGAAGTTCAGGTATACGTAGATTACGTTGCGTCGTGTGACGTCAAGACACTACTACTCACGAAAAATGTTTGTTAGTGACGTAGGTTGGTGCTATATTCGGGCTTTGGAGAAAATGGGTCGAAACTTTTACTACGTCATGAAGAAAATAGGAGCACGTATAAGGAATTTGAACCCTTAAAATTAAATATTCTTTCTTGTCTTCTCATTATTTGTACACGTACCTGTATAAAACCATAAATTTTCGATACGCTTGACCGCTAATTATAAAAACATAGTGATAATCTTGGCAGATAATCAAGGTGACGTAACAATCACTCTTCAATAAATTAGACTCGTCGATTCTTATCGTATGTTGAACATTTTTCATAAAGGTACGGGCTCACTGCGCGCTTCTGACGTCACACGTCAGTGTGAACATAAATATGGCGAGGATTCTGCTAATTGGTGCAAAAAATGACAGTAGCACGTGTCGGAAACTGTAGATTTATACAAATAAATAAAATTAAAGTGGCTGTTTGTAATGACAAAATAACAGCTGTTCACTAAATGCATTCTGAAAGTACTATGTACGGTTTTTATAACAATAAAAAAATTGTAAAAAAAAATTGTCTGTCTGTGTGTCTGTTCCGGCTACTCTCCGAAACGGCTGCACGGATTTTGATGGGATGAAAATCCCGTCAAAATCTGTCAGCTAAAACTAGCTTATATAATAAGCTGATGTTGATAGCTGATTTATGGAAGGCACGGGGAGCGGATGCGGCGAGGTGAGGAGAGAGGTATTCTGCACATAGTTACTCTACTCGCGCATAGCTCTCAGCCAAAGTACGTATCCATTGTACGCATCCTAACATGTATAAACATGCACGAATCGTAGCTTAGTTGAACCCGTTTCCACCAGTGAGTGCTATGCTGTGTGGAGCAATGAATATAATCGGTGGATATCAAACGTATCCATAGTAACGTAGAGTAGCACATCTCTGGTGCAAAAGCTGCAGCCTAGGAGAAGAATTAAAATTGAAATAATGAAAGTTTTATAAATAAGTAACTTATTTATTACTGAAGACTAGTTATAGATGTTTGAATTTCAAGCAAAATAATGTCTTTACCTACTTACATGATGGAGAAAAAGCCTCAAGTAGGTACTTTTATAACAAGCATGATAACGGGTCGAAGGATTTTGAAAGATATTTTGTTGAGAGGGAGTAAAAAAACTCCGTGTTTTCCTTCCATTTTCAATTCAGTACGCACTTAACGCGTTTTCTAACCCAACCCCCCTGGAGTGGATAAGCTTTTGATGCATTGTTTTTACGCGCAAAAATCCTGCTTCCAAAATGTTTTTTTTTTGTTAATGTTTTTCAGAATTTTTTATTTCTATTTACTGACAACTTTGTTTGTTTGTTCATAGTTAAAACCGCAAAGAGATTTATTTTGCTTATGACGTAACTTGTAACGTAATCGATAAGTGTTTTTAATCAATTTGATAATTCAATCAAGTGTATGACAACAGTTCGGAAGGTCTCTTCCTAGTTGTTGTCATACACTCGATTGAATACCATTATTACATCATATGGTTTTAACGCTTGACATCCACCTACAGGCCAATCTGTCAAATTTCTTTAGTAGATTTTAAACTTTATCGCTAAAGCATTAGGTTCAAGTTTGATTGGGAAAGTTTGACAGTTTTGGGTAGCTTGATGTGCTGGCCACTGTACATAACATAACATTATGCCTTGTTTCCCCGAAGGGTAAGGCAGAGTTGTAACTATAGTACACCCGTATTTCGCCAGTTATGTTTAAGTCCTATACCAGCCTATTATCATCAAACGGCCACAAATCTAGGCTCCTGAGAACAGCTGCTACTGAGAACATAACATATTTCACACAGTCCATCCATCGTTTCTTTGGCTTCCCCTACTCTAATAGCCATCCACATTCATACTCAAAACTTTCCTCACGACATTTTCGTCATTCCATCGCATTACATGCCCATACCATGACAACCGTATTCTCTACTCTGATTTCCTCAAATACAAATAAAACCTAAATGAGAGTCATCTATTTGGACCGATTTTTTTTTTCCTTATACAAGGTGGGGCAAAAGTAATGAAGTGAATGGATGAAATGTGAATGTGAAGTGATGAGTGTGAATTGACTACCATTTTGTTGAAATGAAAAAGAAAATGGCACTTTTTTCACGGAAAGTTTATTTAAAGGTGTAAAATTTATAACAATGAGTCGAAAACACGGTACCTATTGGGCAAATGACCACCCCTGAGTTGAATTCCTGATTTTGAATTGTTGCTCGCAAAAAAACCTCGAAATTGGTGAATTTTTCTTTCAGTGTTGGATTTTAAGACTAGCAAGGTTGGTGGTTTGTTGTGGTAAACGCAAAATTTCAAAAAGAGCCTGCAGGTGACGTCATATCTGGCGATCCGGTAAAATCGCCAAAACGTGGGATCAAAAAGTCGGAAATTGGTATTTTAAAATCTCCATCGTTACCTGAGCTGTGTGACTGTATGTATCGCTCCATTACATTGCCAACTAATTCTCTATCCGTCTACAACGTATGTATCAAATCACAATGACATTATGACGCCATTTGCAAAAATGATGCCACATGCACATTATGACATTATTTTTGTCCCACTCTGTATTTTCTGATCGAAGAGAAAAAGAGCAAAAGCAACCTCGTGTACGCGTTAAACCGACAAAGTAGATTAGATACAGAGAGTATAATGTATTACAGATCCAACGCATACACAAGCGTTTTATAAGCTCGTCAGTAATCGATGCCCATAAAGTTTATGCGAGGGCTTCCCATCTCACGAATAATGAGGGAATTTTCATTATACTGAGCTATAACATTATTGTATGCTACTTTCGATAGTGATGAGCGGTGTTTTTATTTTATTTTTTATTGTTTTCTTATCGTGTGCACAACGTACTGTGGTGACAATATAACAAGGAGAGTGGAGGTGCAGGTATTTATGCACTTCTTTCCATAAAGTTGCAAGCGCATAAATAATCACAGTGGCTTTAATATTTTCTCGATTTTTCTCACAAGGCGGCAATCCTGCCGCTCTTTATCGCATTGTGGCGGCATCTACAACGCCACATGCGAACTACGCATCAATGACCTGACGTCACAAAAATGCTGCATCGCGCTATTAGAGTTTACCGCGCGATTAACATATTTATGACTATCCGACATCAATCGTTGGGCAGTTGCCCGCCAGACAGAACACCCGTCTGGTCGGAGGCCCCCCAATAGAGGATGAGTGAACTTTACACCCTGTTCCTAATACCTCTAAAGCTTTTTGAGTTTCGAGATCCTCCATGTTTTTACGGTATTAAGGACTCCGTCGAAGCTTTGCATAATATTTTTCATGACAAATTGGAGAGAAACGTATGTTTTTATGTATATCATATCATCAATGGGAAAATGTATAGAATTTAAAGTAGGCGCATTGTGGGATCCGAACTGTGGGTATATATTTTGCCAAGATACGGTTTGAAAACTAAATATGCATCCTGTTTACAAAAGATACACTTACAGTCTGTATAACCGACCCACCACTTGTTGCCGAAAAGGTCAGCGTGTTCAGATGCCCTAAATGTGTTGGCGCCACACAAAACCACGATTAGCGTAAGCCGGGATTAAGATATCAACTGTATTTAGGTACCGAGAGGTTGCTAACCTATCGTATCAATTTTACATTGAAAATAGGTCTTCTCGATGTAAAAAATACGTCGTAAGCGGTGACCGAGGGGTGTTTTTAACGGGTGTATTGTACATTGTATTTTTATCAGATCTATTCAAAAAGAGCTAGTTTATTCTTCGTAAACGGACTAAAATAGCTATTTAATCCCTAGGGACTAAAAGTGATTTGAATTTGGAATGTGGATATTGTTAGTAAAAGTTTCAATCACCAAAGAGAACAATCACGAACATTGTATGAACAAGTAACTGGCCGTATGACAAAGAAAACCGCGAACGAGCGAAAAAAAAAGTTTGTGTAAAAATAAAAAAACGCGCGAAATGCATTCCGCCTTAAAAGAAAGCAGGCTTAGATGGAACGGTCACGTAATGAGAAGAGATGATAGTTTCGCAGTATAGACAGTCTTGAATATCCCTACGAAACGCCTGGAAAGAGGAAGACCCCACGGTGGTGAAGACCACATGGTGGTTCAGTATCGAGGGGGAGATGAAAGTGCAGAACCTAATTCCAATGACAACCCAGGACAGCGTCCTGGTGCCGTTTTAAAGAAGACCCGACTCCAGATAGAACTAGTATTAGAGGATGGGAGGACAAGAAGATAATGCTTCCATTTTTAACCGCAATTTACCCCTTTGACCGTTGGTAGTGGTAGTTTAGGGATATGAGGAACAGGGTATAAAGTTCACTCATGCTCTATGGAAAAGGGAGGATCCTCCGACCAGACGGGTGTTGTGTCTGGCGGGCAATTGCCAAAGGATTGATGTCGGATAGTCTTATAAATGTTAATCGCTCGGTAAACTCTTATACCGCGATGTAGGATTTGTGACGTCAGGTCTTTGATGCGTAGTTCGTATGTGGCGGTGTAGATGCGCCACAGTAGTACTAATTTCCAACGACCATGTTAGGGCCTGTAAACACGGCGTCGTTTTTGCGCCGTGGATGCGCAGACGACACGCGTGTGGAATGAAACATCGTTGATTTTTCAGGGATGGCACTACAGGATGAGAAGAAGCTTCTTTCTCTAACTCAAAACACGGACCTTAAGATGGAGACTCAATCAAACGCTTTAAACAGTCTTTCATAAACCACACCAAAGCTCAGGCAGTTTGTTTGCCAAAGCTCTCTAATCCAGCTTACTCGTGTGATTACAGTTTCATGTGTGTGGCCAGCATTTCAGCCACAAATGACAATGGTCGTTGAAATTAAATCTAATTGCCGCTGGGTTCCCGGGAAACGGTTATGAACACGAATCTCCATACAGATCTGGGACAAATGGAAAATATGGCAAGGTGAGGTGGAATGTAAAGAGAATTTATGGTGCTATGTATTCTGTAGAGGCTTATAGGATGGTTAGCTTTTTAAAAAAACCGGCCAAGTGCGAGTCTGATTCGCACACGACCCGGTTCCGTATCACCGTATAATATTTAGCAAAAAACGCGGAAAAAACACGTTTCTTGTAAGTATGACCCTCTTTTTTAACTTTATTTTATTTTTATTATTTGTTGTTATAGCGGCAATAAAAATACACAATTTGTAAAAATTCAACTGTCTACCTATTACGGTTCATGAGATAGACGGACGCACGGACAGTGGAAGCTTAGTAATAGGGTTCCGTTTAGCACCCTTTGGGTACGGAACCCTAAAATGCTGTGTCTCCAAACAGTCTGCTAAGGTTTATTTTTCAGAACAAACTTTTAAGGATAATATTAAATTTAGACGGACGGTAGGCCGTTCTGTAATTTCTGCCTACCTCCATGGGAAGAAGGCGTGAGTTTATGTATATTTTAGACGGAACACATTTATTTTCGTTGCTTGTCTCTTATCAAGAGTAAATATTTGCTTTGCAGGTAAATATGTGCATCATAATGAATGCATCCGCACCACAGCTACTTAATCCCGCTATGGTCGGAATCGGAACTGAATGTGGATAAGCCCAAAAATGTTAGTTAAAAAGTAATTTTGATGGTAAGAATATTCGTGATATATATAGCTCATAAAAATATTATATGGAAACTAAAAACCAGGAATTTTTGGGACTTACTACATAATGCCGTAAGATTAACCTCGATTTTTTCTACAAATAAACTGTATCAAGACACGGATCAATCAGTTATTAGATAACCTACATAGATAAATATGTAGTTTGATAAACAAAACTAAAAAAATAACAATATTCATTGAAACATTTGATTACAAACACATTTAAACGCTTGGTTACTTTTGGTAACTCGAATAGTTGTCAAAAAACTCAGTTACTCCAACCCAATGGACTGTGAACTCTTTTTTTGGTTCATAAGGTTGATTTTTGAAGTTTCTACGTCCCTTGATCCTTCAAACGGCCTTATCAGCCGTTATCGTTATCACGGCTATGACGCACGGGCGACAACAGTGGTTACTAATTTACATGTACCTATTTACCATAGGCCTTATGTGGTTCACATGTGTGTCATCGATATTGCTATCATGAATTTCGAATGTTTGATGCGTTGAAAGCAAGGAAAAATCATGAAAATCGGTATTTATCTTAACACTGTTTATTTATGTATTTGTATATATTTTTGTTTTTCGAGTTATCTATCCCTTATGTTGCACAAAAAATACTGCTACCTACTATGCTACTACTGCAAATAATATTTTTTTACTTGTGCATAAAGTTTCAATAAATAAATAAAAAATTGAATGCTGGCTTCCAAGAGCCATTTAACCTGCCATCTTTTGTATTAGTGTAGTAAACTTATGATTAGTTTGGTTTGCAGCGTGTCATTTACAGATAGGTAATTTTGGTTTTGCCTTTATGAAATAGGAGAATTAAGCTACGGAATTCATAACTGCGAAGTGTAGTTCTTTTTTTTGGGCGCAATCTATAAATGTTGGATGCATTTTATTTGAACTTGATGTCAAGGTTGAGGTCTTGTAACTTTGGTATTGAATCCCTCGCAGCATTAAGTCAGCGATTATACCAAAACTTTAAGTAATTTATAAGTAGGTACTCTGGGTAGTACCTACTTATTAATTACTTAAAGTTTATGTACAATTTTGGTATATTCGCGGACTTAATGCTGCGTGCGAGGGATTCAATGCCAAAGTAAAAAGCTGAAAAGGAAAATAATTTATCGATCTCTATACCAATAGTAATCGATAAATTATTAACCTTTTGGCAAACAATCGACGCTGTTACCCATGCCAACTTCATTCATAGCTGCTTTGAATGATATTCACTCACATCACATTCAGAAACGAAATCTAAATACAAACATGTCCTCGAACAAAACTGACCTGACTATCACGCTATCATCTAATGGGGCTGAACATCAACGTCACGCAGTAAATAGCCCGTGGATTGCGTCAACGCATCTTCTATTCGAATAGATAGAACTATTTTCGTTGGCAACAAAATAAAAACTATGTTACGGTTGTTTTGTAATTTCCCAGAACGCCGTTTTTTTTTTCGTATTGTTTATGGCACCTCTTTAGGTCATGAGCTATCCGAATATCAAAAATATTTGGCCTAGGTCTTAAGGGGTAGGCGTCAACATTGATTCGGTGTTACAAGGTATAATAAATATATAGGTAATAGATATTCGAACATATTTAATAGTTCTGCAGTGTGTGTCTGTCTTATAGTTTATATTAGAACATAATTGTAAATTTTATTAAAAATAAGTATCTATCTAAGTAGGTTTTATTAATGTAATACTAATTGTAATTTGCATGCCCTTAACAGGCAAAATTACCACCAATTTTTACATCTGGTATAAGCCAGCATATATTTTCAGCAAATACATTATTCTTATTCGTAGACGGACTGGTGAGCCAAGCTATTGCTCCTGACATTATAGATACCTACCTCTAAAATAGGGTAATCCTCTAAAAAGGTTAAGGATTTATTCAAACCTCTTATGAGTAGGTATTGTGTATGGCTGAATTGAAGCGTATAAATACTCGATCGATAAGATTTATCTACACAAAAATAGACTTCTAACATGAAGAAAAAAGTTCAGTTATCTACGTCTAATCAGGGGCCTAAGTATTTTTATCTACTACCATGCTATAAATCCTCTTTAGAAGTTTTTGAAACAGTTAGCTTATTGCCAACATTAAAACGACCAGTGTCATAGTAACCATTATATCATCGAAAAGAGTGTTATAATGTACTAAATTTCATTAAATACATTTTCAGAGTCTTTCAAGATTCTTACACTTGGAAACAAAGACTGAGAGCTCTTAGTATACCTAAAGAATAACGTAAACAAGTTTATATACTTACTAAGTACTTACTCAACGTAAAATGAATCTAGTTGGATCCCTCTTTACAGTGGCGAAGGGTCATTTTTTGGGATAGGTAAGCCGCCTTTTCAAATTCTAATTTCGATTTACTTTTCTAATATGAGCTTCATGCGAATTACCGAAAAATGATTCTGTCCTACTAGTCCCGAACTCATGTACTTACCTAACTCTAAAAGTTACAAATATGTTTTTCATTCTGAACATGTTTTTGGGATGAAATCGTCACATTATCTGTAAAACCCCCTTTATTCCACAAACTACTAGAATCGGATAAAAGTAGACACGGGACGCAATACATTTTATTTAATTTACAACTGCCAATGAACCATTGATATTTATCGTAAAGAGATAGGTACTTACATAAAATGTTTAATCACGTACGCAAAACGTACTAAGTACTTACTTTTCAAATCTACTCTAAATAAGTAATTTCAACATATAAACTATCTACTTACCCCAAATACCTAATTACAACGCACACTCTCACTAAACTCAACACTAACTATAATCACTGTTTTATACCAACAAATAAATACTACTAACTAATACAGATAAACTAATTAATTCAACGAATAAAAATAAATAGTTGCAAATTAACTGCAAGTGTAAACAAACACCACACAACGAAAACTACCGAAGGCGAATCGTGATATCGGTCGTTCGCTCCATCTCGTTCACGCGCACGCAATTTCGAGTACAATCTTCATAGCAAGCCGTTGCAGACCGGCTTGCCTCGCGCATACGAAACCGGGGAGTCACGTGACCGAAGTGACGTAATGACCTTAAGAATTTTGAATGAATAGCAAGCCGGCGGCCGGTCGGGTTATTAGAGAGAAAAATGTTTTGCTGTTGGGCGACAACAAAGACAAAACATTGAATTTAGGCGTTTTGTATAGTTTTAATTTAAGGTGTTTACCCATAGTGTGATTATTGTACAGGCATTTTAAAAATACTACTGAATGTGTTATTTTATTTATTTTAATGACGAAAGAGTGGTTTTATTCCGAATGTCGTAAGGGAAGCCGGTAGGAATCGGCTTATAGGCTATCCTCGCCACTGCCTCTTTATATCCTCACGTGAGGGCACTCTATACCCTTTTGAAAGGGGATTTCATACAAGTGGCGTTGTTAAAATAATGCTAAAGTATATACATGGTGACAACGGAACACAATAAGTGAAGAGTAAACTAGAAGATTGTTTTAATCTTGTAAGTTAGGCGACAATAAGTTTGTGTGGAGACACTACAAGCCAAAATATGGTAGATCTGTGATCGGACTTAGTTTCAAGGGCGCAAGAGGCTTGAGTACCTAATGTTGGCAATCATTAACATAAAGAGATTAAATTGTTTAGATACATAAATATAATAGGTTATCTATGGTAGTACTGATCCGAATAACCTAGGATAGTAATGTTTTATGTTACAACACGTGGAAAAAGTCGCGGACAGAAGCTATAGTGCCTTTATAAAGCACTAATTAGAAAAGAAAGATGGTTTTTCTTTAAAAAATTACTTTACTGAAAACATGACTTCAGTTTGATACGACATAAACTAAAGACTAAGGGCGAATTTCACCAATAAAAACTGAACGCGATCAGCACATAAACCAAGTTTAAGAGCTGTCAGTGTCATTATTTTCTTTGGAATATTGACACTGACAGCTCTTGAACTCGGTTTAGATATGCTGACCGTGTTTAGTTTTCAACTGAACGCGATCAGCACATAAACCAAGTTTAAGAGCTGTCAGTGTCGTTATTTTTTGTGGAATATTGCCACTGACAGCTCTTTAACTCGTTTAAATGAAATTAAATTCGCCCTAAGATTTATTACTCTACAGTCCAAAAAATCTTTTAAAGTTTTAAATAAAGAATTATTATCTGAGGTGAAAGTTCCAATCTTTCTTTTAATCCCCCACTCAACGTTGTATGAAATCGCGCTCATCTATCAAAGAATTCTTATCAGTATTCCAGACCTCACTGGAATTACTCACTGATATAGCCAGTCTCCGAAGTATTAAAAATACCTAGACGCTTATTTGATGGAAGATCTAAAGGACTTATGCACCCGACATTAGCTACGCGCCATCGACGCACGTTCCGTGTGTCTGCTAAACTTGATAAAGCAACCTACTGGTTTCGTTTGCAGCGTGTTCTTGTTGCGCTATACGTACACGCGTCGAAGGTGCGTAAAAAATTGCGTGTGCATGGGCACTAAGGCCGTTCACACATTGATTTTCTGTGGGAACCAATTCACGCTAAGTCTCTTTCTGCATACATTTTTCTACGTATCCTAATATAGAGTTATGGGGCTATGTAATTTCACAGATATCTAGAATTAAGATACCTTGCGTTTTCCTATGAGGCTCTCCGTAGTACAACATATTAGTACAACTACAAAAGTCATGATGACCAACACTTTTGGATAAGTTTAGAGTGTGCAATACTGCAATACAACTCTATCCAAAATGCTCTCGTAAGTACAGTTAAAGCAGCAATGTACGTAGTTGGTAGCGTGTTGTACGTGTCCCAAAGAAGTGTTTAACCGTTTACGTGCCCTATCTACGTCACTAAACCGTCTACAGTGACGTCAGGCACACACGACATTTTTAAAATCGGCGAGCGTCGGCGACTAGCGATTTTGCGACAACTCCGAGCCTGAAACACGGTTCACCCATACCTTGATTTATTTATTTGGTACACACCAACAGCAGTGCATACAAAGAATTATCTAATAGAAAACAGAAACGTGCTAGTATGCCGTTAGTAGTAGTGTAGTTTTAACGGCCTCTGTTGTCTAGTGGTTAGACAACCTGTCTCAGACCCAGAGGTCCCGGGTTCGATTCCCAGTGGGGGAAAAAATTAAATTTTAAGTCCGCCTGGCTAGCTACCAGTCTACCACCATCTTATCTAAGTCTATCGCCTTAACAACAATGTTACCAGCATTGTTGTGTTCCGGCAGTAAGAGGTAAGATAGCCAGTTCCTCTGTGGTAGAGGATTCCGGGTGAAGCTCGCTTCCACCTTCGGCCTGATCATCACTTACCATCAGGTTTGATTCAGGCCAAGAGCTTCCCCGTTGTGCTTAAAACAAAAAAAAATGCTTATTACAGGCATTCACAATAAAGCATAAGCATTATCAGCGTATAATTGTTCCCACTGCTGGGACAGGAGCCTCCTCTCGGTAAGAGGGAGAGGGACGTAATCCACCACGCGAGCCCAGTGCCGGTTGGTAGATGACACATCCCTTCGATTTTTTTTCTAGGACATGCCGGTTTCCTCACGATGTTCTGAACCTTCACGATTTTGGGAGCAGTGGTGATGAAATAGTTTACTCATAGTAAAGCGCCTGCTCCTTTATAAATTGAGTTTTTAAAAGACTTGTTTTTAAAAGACTTTCGAAGACCTAGACAAATGGCAATCGCTTTCAAAGCGTTTCGTATTTCGAAAATGACTTTGAACAGGATTGACATTAGCTTTTTGGTAGCTTAAGGCGTGAATTACACACAGACGGCGTAAGGTGAAGGCACGGCGGTGTGGAAAAAAAAATCTTGGCCCTCTGGTTACATCGAATCGTGTAGATAGATATATATCTATATATATTTATATAGATAAGTATATTCTTTATGTATGCATGTATTTATTGTATATGTAAATGGGTCACCACTGACTACCTGCAGTATTCTCTACTTTGCCTTGAATCCATCCAAAGGTTGTCTAAAAGATCTATTTTAGCGATAAGATCGCCCATTTGTGTCACCATATGTAAAATGTCTGTAATTTTTATGGTGTACATAATACAGAGTATTCTTTCTATCTATATATCTAAAGATAGTGTTGCCATTAAAAAAATGCCAAAATCAGGATTCCGAATTCATAAAATGTTTTGATGAACACCCTAATAATTAGGTAAGTGTTCATTCACACTAATCCGTCAAAGACGATTCGTGTTTTTTGACGAATCGTCTTTTTTCACGAATCGTTATTTTGATTTTTATGGGCGGCTATACATTTTAATTGCCCGTGTTCACACTATTACGGAGTCGTGAAAAATGACGGATACGTCTTAAATGACGTTTCGTCTTTTTTCAAAAAACTTCAGTTTTAAATCACGTATCGTTATGACGGATCGGTCGGGACTACGTCCATGACTGAAGTCTGAATAACGAATTCAGTGTGAACATCTATTCGGATATTTTGATGAATCGTGAAAAAACGCGATTCCGTATGCAATGTGAACGTTCATCCGTCATTACGTATCGTCTTTCTTACGAATCGTCGTTAAAGGACCCAGTGTGAATGAGCCCTTACACGCTTTCAATCACAATGCGAAGGATTTTGTAGGACATTGCTAATCCATTGCTTCATAATAATATGTTTGAAAAATTCGTCTGCTCAACAACGTAAATAACAATGCATGTTGCAAGCAATCAAGCAATGAAGGTGGTTGAACGGCATTGCCATTGTAACTGTGTCACTAGAACGCAATTACCCTGCAGTTTACCGACTGTCGAATAAACATTTTACTTAGAAAAAAATAATAAAATTCAGAAACTTTTACAGGAACCTCAGGTTACTGGCTGATCGCTGATGCTTAAAGTAGGTACCATAATATGTGCTGGGCCTTAAGTATGCCTGTGTCCCACCGATTATGACGTCATGCAGTGCTGCATAGAGACTAGAGTGGCACTTAGTAAAGTTAGAGTAGTTCCACAGTTCCATACACATCGGGCACGCCACTCAAACGATTGCTATATTCATACTACAAATTAACAATGTAAACTTTTGTTCCGTTCAAAATACATTTGTTTAAGTAGTTGGGTTTCTTCCGGATTATTTTTAGGTTAGGTTTGATGTTCATTTTCGTTTTTTTTTTATGGAAATTATTTCTACATTCGATGCTGATTATGACATCTTTTGAGGGATACGTTTTGGGACTTTATTTGTACTTAATTGATGAAAGCGGTAAGAATTGGAACCTGGATGCAATTGGAACATTAAAACAAAAGCTTAAATGCCTCTAGACATAACCAGCTTATAACATTCCTCCTCTCTGTAAGAGGGAGTGGACTATATAATCCACCACGCGGGTCCAGTGCGGATTGGTAGATATGTCACATGTCTTCGAATTTTTGGTTCTAGGACATGCCGGTTTCCTCATGATGTTTTCCTTCACCATTTTGAGAGCAATGGTGATGATAGAATAAAATACACAAAGTAAAGCGGCTGGGTTCGAAACCACGATCTACACCTCGTCGGTGCCGTCCTGCCCCACTGCCCTTAAATGATTCTAAACATGTCTATATTAAAGTCGCTTTTTGTGTCCGTCTGTGTGACGGCGTTGTCTACTACGCAACAATTTTGAGCGGTTTTTTCCATCATTTAGAGAATTTAATCTGGAAGGTTTATGTGTATAGTTCATTAATATTAAGAATATAATATATATTCTTAATATTTTATCGAATCGTTAAAACTGTGCGAAGCAAGGGCGGGTCGCTGTATTAGATGATTAAGAAAAGGTCATAGTACAGTATACTGTTTTTTTAAACATCCTTTGCACTTAAAACGCCAACCAAATTACCTTTTATGTTACACAGGACAGCTTGTTAACTTAGATCGTTGATCTAATATTGCACTTAACTAAGTAACTTTTAAAAACTGCATCTTTATACTTACCCGTCAAACTAAAGTACAAGCATAATGTTATTATGTAGAATCTACATACAAATACGTGTCTTACAAGCAACTTAAAGTGCTTGAACCCAACTTGGTACAACTTTGTAGCATGTATTCGCTCTCACTTATGTTGGTTGTAGTTGCTAAGTTATTCATGTAGTGGAATATTGTATGCGATGTTATTAGCGTTTGTCTGTCCTTCTATTTCTAAAGTTAGAAGAAATATTGCTCATGCAATTACACGGAGCAATTTTGCACGTAATCAATTGAACAAATAATCAGAGGCACAACGCAGCATGGCACGGCAAAGCATGGCAAGCAGGCTAAAATTTGTATAGCATTAGTATGCCGAAGTCTTCCGCGGCATTCTCAAGTCCCTTTTGAAGACATCAAAGAAATGCGAGTGCTAAAAGTATGAAAATAAGATTCAAAATCATTCCGCTTACGAAAAGAGTTTGCCATGCCATGCCGCGCCGTGTCGCCTACTGAGCGGCCTTAAAAGTTGCATTGAATTTATATTCTTATGCACCTATTATTACTTAAATTGATTGAATTCTCGATGAGTTCTTTGTAAATTGAATTTTAAGAACTTAATACACAGTGTCTCTGTACTCTACACAGGAAAATGTTTCCCTCGTTTGTAAAGAATCCAAACACAACAAAGCACGGTGTATTGAGGAATATTTTACCGATTAATTAACTTTTGACTTCACGCTGTTTCAATTAAAAGAATATTGATGTCCCAATTGTCCCATTCAATGGATTTTTTCTCCTGGGGCGGTGCTATCGTTTCGTGCCACG
Source organism: Eupsilia transversa (assembly GCA_914767815.1). NCBI lineage: Eukaryota > Metazoa > Arthropoda > Insecta > Lepidoptera > Noctuidae > Eupsilia > Eupsilia transversa. The sequence goes on from OU611889.1 coordinate 5,107,152, forward strand.
CGTATGCCAAGGGGCATACAATCGACTCTCGATCACTTCGTACAATTTAAAAGTTAATTGATACCTACGATAAATTCATGAAACTTGATTCACGTTTGTAGGTTTTTCAATAAAACTGTTGTATACTAACGAGCCGCCCCTGTTTACAATGATCTGTTGAGGTGACGGTCAAAACGTCGAGATTTTTGGTGCAATATCTAAGTTAAATATCAACTTATTATACATATACACCTTTCGGAAAAAAACTTTAAATAATGGTGAAAACCGCATCTAAATCCGTTGCGCACACATACGAAAAGCTATATTCTTATAGTAGTAGTATTATTCTTATAGTTCATATTATGTGTACTTAGTGGGTATTTTAAATAAGTAGAAATCAAGATTCCTTAGATATTTATAATATGGGATTGTCTCCAAATACCTAAGTTATTCATCTAAACTGAATTTCCTCTGAAATAAATTAAAATATATAATTTGTTTGCGAAAAGTTCGTAACCCTGGTAGACTAAAAAGCGGAAATACTAGATAGTTAATACTAGATAGTTAATCCACCCAGAATGTATTATACACGGAAATGCGGTCTTTTATTTACACACTACTAACATGGAAGTTACGAGTTCATAACTAAAATCTTCAAACAGATTTCCTGAACACAACAAAGAATTAACATAATGTTCGATGTAAGACCTCATTATTTCCTCATAATATTTATTTTGGCATTGGCTCTTCCAACCTGCTTACTGTTATTTTACGTAATCATTATTTTTGTGTATTTCATACTTACCTTCTTACGTCAAACGTGACGGGACCGACATTGAATACTAAATGTAAACAGTGCCTAATCGACAGACATAACATGAAGCTAAGTATGGGAAGGTATAAGGTTTCCACGTAAGGGTCAGCGCACACCAAGAGCAGAGCAGAGCAGAGCATTTTCTGAGACTACTGAAAAATGAATCTTATGAAAATTCCATAGATTGCAAAATTAAATACACGTCAAGACCATACGTGAGCATTTTGCAGTTCGGTGTGCGCTGACCCTAAGGCACCTGCCTCCGCGCTTAACGAGAAGCGAGTAGAGCTAGTAACTAAAAACTAGCGAGTGCGCGACGGCGACGATCGGCTATGATGGTAGTCTTTCTGTGGGATGGAATCCGTCATCAGGTGTCCCGACAGAATAAGCAGGCTACAGTAGCAATGGACCCACCCGTAGTAACGACCACCGCTATCATACCGATTCGTTGTTCACAATTTCTTTATGCAGTGACACATTTTAAATAACCAAATATATAATAAAACATAACTGGCGAAATGTGTGTGTTCTATAGGTGCACCTCTTCCTAACGCTTCAGGGAATGCAGGCGTGATGTTATGTTATCAATCTGCCTCGCCTTTTTCCAACTATGTTGCGGTCGGCTTCCAGTCTAACCGGACGCAGCTGAATGCCTGTATTTTACATGGAGCCACTGCCTATCTGACCTCCACAACCCAGTAACTCGGTAATACGATACCCCTTGGTAACACTGGTTGTCAGACTTTCGGGTTTCTGTCAACCCTTAAAGACTGTCAAAGATCCTCGAATGACAGCCAGGACCAACGGCTTAACGTGCTTTCCGAGGCACGGGTCGTCTCGGTATGTAAAGATGGTCACCCATCCACGGACCAACCCCGGTAAGCGTAGCTTAACCTCGGATCGACCCGTACGGCTGTTGTGTAAAATAAAACCCATTCCCTATATCACCATTTGTTTTACGGGTGGATGATCATGTCACACCTATTTCAAATTGATGAGATTTCGTTTATTTTCCATTCGCTTGGAACTTTATCCTTTTCGAAATAAAACTATCAATCAATCAGCTTATTCGATTATCTACGCACTATGGAACAGCCGGTTGATTTTTAAATAAGTCGTTTTTTTTTCCAATCAGTTAAAAGTACCGACCTAATGCCGGGTACAGATTGGTGAAACGTAACACAAATGAGCCGGGTGAAAAGAAAACGCGCTCAAGGCAGAGCACCGGCAAGATGGTCAGACGCGATCAAGAAAGCTGTTGATGGAGGCAGCATTTACCGAGCTGTCCACACTGCAGAAGACCGCATAACTTGGAGACGCGTCGTATGTAGTCGCGATCCTCAACATTGAAGGAACGACGAAGAAAGAATGCCGGATACAAATTGGTGAAACGTTACACGAATGAACGTTACCGTCCAATTTAATGCAATGCGACATGAAATGAAAAACCTAACCTTTCAAACCAATCAAAACACACTTTTTAGCTCGTGTCTCATGATATGCTCAAAATGTAGTTGAGCATTTCATGTTACATATCTCCAATATACCCGGCATAAAAGGCTAATGTGTTGTCATGGGTTTGACGTGTAAAAGTGTTTGTACAAACCTACTTAAAGAAAATAAATCATTTACTAAACACACACATTTTTAAAACAAATGAAGGATGAAAAGATTATATTACAAAAAAAAAAAACTTAACGTAAACAAAATTGTGCTCCAAAATATGAAAGGTACACTCTCACATGATAAAATAAATCCCTTTCCGTACTCAGGGCTACACAAAAGTAGCAACTCTACCTTAATAAGCTCATCCTTAGGATCAAACAATTTCTTTGAACAATAAAATGAAAATCTCCCGAGAGTATTTATTTCAACAGCCTCCAGAGGCCTCCAGTTATCAAAAATTAGTAGCGATAAACTCCAATGTTATATTTTCTACGAAATTAGGCCGTAACGCTTTAATATACCTAATTGAAATTATGAGGCCTATAAAATTGTTATAATAGGGCCTATAAATCCTGTTATCCACTAGGAAATTTGTGAAGATTTTGGTGATGCCAAATTTTCTTGAAATTATAGAAGTGATGTGAAATTACTTATCATTTTAGTGAGCTTGTTAGTTTTACTAAAATAATATTTAAGAAATCAACTGCAGAAGACCACGGCTATAATTATGCAATATCTATCTTGCATTTTAATTAATAAGGCTCCTGAAGTTAGCACATGTTAAAATGAGACACTTTTAAGACCCAACCTGTCGTCTGGTCCGTAAAATAATTTAAAAACTGAGCGAAATCTATTAGAAAATTAGTTCTTACCCGCACGGTAAGATCTTCATATTCTTAGCATACGATGTCAAAAATTTCAAATATTTATACATTTTAAAGGCTAATTGCAGTATAAATTGCATAAATCGACGAACCTGCACCTCTGCCACTGCCATTCTTGCTCAGTCCATCTCAGTAATTTTCCCTCAAGACAGATTAAACAGTAGACGTTAAACTAATTAATGAGTCTAGTCAACGATTAGCGCCTGATGCAGAATGCAGGCAATTATGAAGGCCAGCGACTGTGAACGCACTGGAATAATCGCTCAAAGCGTATATTATGCACATTGCCCAGTAACTGTACTGCGATAAGGAATGATTTCAGTGCAAAGAAAAGTGTTTATTAAAGTATTTAAGTAAAAAATAGAAAAAAATGGCAAAGGTCGAGTCGCACCCGCGCTACGAGGGTTCTGTAGGCACCTTGAAAATAAATTTTATTTATATGGTTTTGTAAAGGTAAGTGTATCAATGTTTATATCCTTCCAACATATGAATGAATTCCAAATATTAGAAGATGACGTAATCGTCCTTACTTTGAGGCATGTTCACGGCAAATTAAAATATTGTTTTAAACAAGCTTTTTAAAAATAATTACCAGAAAATTACCTACATACCTTTAAATTATTAAATTATACTGTTCTTGTAATGAGTTTCATCGTATCAAATTGATTAATTACGAGAAAATTTATAATAATTATGATGGAAAATAACTTCGTTTAACTGAGATAAGCACTGACTATTTAAAGGCTGGCGAATTTTTCATGTTTTAATTATAGTTCATACTTTCGCGTACCTATTGAAAATCATGAAGGAATGGAAATATGTGAGTGGCTTCTTTTTTGTACCTTAATTAATGATTAAATACGAATCCACTGACGTAATAAATTTAATTGGGTCTTTTGAGTAACTTTGATAAAAATTGAACTGCAATTCTTTCAATTAACCTAATGCGCACCGGACTGAACTGAGTTACGGCCTGAATCCTAACTTAATATTTTATATGCGAAAGTGAGTTTGTTTGTATGTTACGCTTTCATGCTTAAACGGCTGAACGGATTTGGATGAAAATAGACACATGGGTAGGCCATGACCTGGGTTAGGATATGAGATACTTTTTATCCTGATATTCCCACGGGATCGAGGTTAAATGATTAAATCAGGCATTTTGAGAATTATTTTTGGCTTTCAATTTGTAATTTCGATTTTGTTTAAACGGTTAGAGACATTATTTTATTTTTAATTTAATATTTACATAAACCTCTTAATTATTCCACATGTTTCGCTTTGAAAACTTCGAAGTTATGGGGAATTTTGACAGACATTTTTCATAATTAATCCAACAAAAATCGCATGACAAAGAAAGGTCACTTTGGTCGATACAGTTGCTAAATATCAATCCAAAAATATATTTTGTTTAATGCACATTGTTAAAATCAAATCTTTGTCTTCTGCTCACAGCTTCTTCTGCTTTTCATATTAGAATTGACAAGTTTCACAACAGCACGGAGAAGAGATGAGGACAGAAGCTCAAACATCGGACGATATCGCCCGGAAGATGGTGTCGTCGCCGATATTATCAAAAGATTCCTAGAAAACAAGGCTCTTGAACCGTTAGAGCTGCCCTTACGGTCAGGAAACAGTTATGGTTCAGTCCAGCGGACTGACTCAAGCGAGAAGAGACCGGATACAGATGATTCCAAAGAAAAGATGCTATTCAGACCTCCTTACATAAAAAATAATGGTTAGGAGATGAAGGATTTTATTTTATTTGAATAAATGTCAGTTTTAACATTTTGTTTCTAGTTTTAATTCCATTTAGATATTAATATGAGAACTAGTATAATGTCGACACATTAGAGACATTATTGATTATTAAAACAGGAATTCATTTTCGATGAATGGTTTTCAACATACCCACAATATTTTCGAACGACCTTTCCAACAACAACGCACACCATGGGATAGGCGAGAACCAAAACATCTCACTTTACGAGTAGGGGAGGTAGCCCAAAAATAAATTTTCATTATTTTATATAACCACGTTGACGGCGTGATTAATATGTATACCCATGCCAAATTACAGCTTTTTAGTACTAACAGTCAGCCAGACAGACAGACAGACGGACATGGCGAAACAATAAGGGTCTTCGTTGACTACGCAACCCTAAAAATGAATCGTTACTTATGGTGCGACTTCGTCTCTCTGCCACAGTTACTTGATTCAGCAACAACTCATGCTATCACATTGTTTGAATCAGTTACTGCAAGTAAAATAATTTTTCCTAAAAGTATTTTAATTTTCTTTGCAACAGGGGCCAACCAACACGTTGAAATAAAGTATTAGGATTACTAAATCGTATTATTGGGTATCATATGAAAGGGCGTCATTTGCACATTACAAATTGTTATTATTTCTTTTTATTATACACATATTTTGACTTATAATGAAAAATTTCTGAAAAATACCTTTATCTCCAAAGTTTGCGGAGCGTAAAATGTAGAATAATCAGAGTAGATGGAGATTTACATAAATCTCCATCTACCATAACCTTTTCTAACTATGTTAGGTTCGGCTTCAGGTCTCACGGGATGCAGCTGAATACCAGTACTTACATGGAGCGACTGCCTATCCTATCTGACCTCCATAACCCAGATAATGGGTAACATGATACCTCTTAGTAAGACTGGTTATCAGTATTTCGGGCTTGTGGCTACCCGTAACGAATGTCAATGATCTACGAATGGCAGCCTGGACTAACGTAAAAAATAAAAAAACCGGCCAAGTGCGTGTCGGACCACACACAATGAAGAGTTCCGTAGTTAGGATGAAAATCCCAAAATCAAACTTAACTTTCTAGTTGAAAAATATGTTCTCCCATAAATCATTATACACCACGGTCAATTCGCCAACAGCAAATGTGACTTTGTAAATAGAAGAAAAAAATTATGATTAAATTACAAATTCATTATTTGTACTGTGAATCCTTGCTTCTTGCCTAATTTAATAATTCTAGGTAAACGGGAAGTACCCTGTAGGTTTTGATTTATTTGCGAGTATCAAAATATGTCGCATAAATAGCCGTATTGTCCGTAAGGGACCGTAGAGTTACGTACCTATTTGATATTAATTTAAATTTGTTACCTCCACGCGTTCCTAAGAAAAAGGGTCTGACAGACAGACAGACGGACAACGAAGTGGTTCTATATGGGTTTCGTTTTTTTCCAAAACAAATCTCGAACTAGCAGTTGTTTGGGAATCAGCAAGAACTCTTTCTAAACAAACTTTTTATGCGGTCCCAAAAAAATCATATTAATAAATCCTAATTTAATTATCTAAAAATAAAATGTTTAGGGATTTTCGTATATCCACGGCTCATTTAAATATTTGAAAGTTACGGTGTTTTTTTCAAAATTAATTACCTTGAAAATCACAATTACACCTTTCAATTATAATAACTGTTTTTGTAATCAATTTTGCCGTATCCAATTGATTAATTAGGAGAAATTTTTAAAAATTAATTGAGATAAGCCCTGACTATTTAAGGCAAGCAAAATTTTCACATTTTTAAGTATCGTTAATACCTTCGCTTATTGAAACTATGAACAAATGGAAATACGTGAGTGATTTTTCTTTATTTTTAGAAAGAAAGGAAGAAAAGTAACTAGGTTTTTTTGTAACAGAAACACGAGCAGAAAGAATATCGGTAGGTAATCATAAAAAATATTACAAAATATTAATAAATAATAATTATTATTATTAACTTTAGGTGTTTCAGTGTAATTTTGTTTTTATCTCACTCCACGGACATTGGGTTTTTGATTTGTTTTGAGTGATTCTGATCAAAAATAATATTGGAAAACTAGAAAATATGATACTTTTTGACTAAAAACCAAGGAAACGCAATTTAGTCAAGCACGCTCTTTATTACCCTGTCCAAAATAAATAAATTGAATTAGTTAATTGATTCAGGCGTGACTTGGCGGAAATCCATTATAAAATACAATAGACGTAGATATATTTAGTAACTACTCCGCGCGTGGCAACATGTCATGTTCGGGTTTACGGCAAGTCAATCGTCATCCTGAGGATGCCTCGTTAAGTGTTGAAACACGTGTCGATGTCTAACACAGTTTTTTAAGACTCTTTAGGATTACTTAAACGGAATAGTTAATAAATATATCTACGTCTATTGTATTTTTTAAATAGAATTATTTTTCTATGTATTTCCACTGTTTATAACAGGAATCCTAGCAAAATCTAAAATCAGATCTTTATCTTCTGCTTACAGGTTCTCCTGCTTTGCATACTAGAATTGATAAGTGCCACAAAAGTTCGTAGGAGAAATGGAGACCAAAGTACAAGAATGACAAGTTATCGCTCTGATGATGATGATGAATTTTCCAATTATGTAAAGAGCTATCTACTGAATAAAGCCGCTCAGTCAGCAATCAGTTCCGATCCGGCCCAGGCGAAAGAACCAAGCGAGAAGGAACCGGATAAAAATTCAAAAGAATTGATGCTATTCCGACCTCCTAGTTTTTTTAAAGGAAAATCCAAAACTATTTACTTAAATTATAATATTAAATAATTAAAAGAAGTATTTTTCATTACATTGCATAATAATTCAGTTCTGAGCTACGTTTAATAAATGTCAGTTTTTAAGTTTGTTTCAATTTGATTTGAGTAAACCTGTCGATAAGTTTTGTGTATGGAAAGAAGGAAGGGAGACCTTTGTCCTGCAGATGGCTTTTTCCCAACTTTGTTGGGGTTGGCTGGCAGTCTAATCGGATGCAACTGAATACCAGTATTTTACATGGATCGACTCCCTATCTGACCTCCACAACCCAGTAACTAGGCAATACGATACCCCTCGGTAGAGTAGTTCTCAGAATTTCGGGGTTATGACGACCCGTAACGGCTGTCAAAGATCCACGAATGACAGCCGGGACCAACGGCTTAACGTGCTTTCCAAGGCACGGAGGAGTCTCGGTATGTAAAGATGGTCACCCAACCACGGACCAACCCTAGCAAGCGTAGCTTAACCTAATGAATCGACCCGTGTGGCTGTTATTACTTAGCCGCAATAATAATCGGTGCTAGTTATGGTTTTGTTCAAATATATATTATCAAAAAGTCTTAAATATTCCCACGTTGACGGCGTGATTATTATTTATACCCATGCCAAATTACAGCTTTCTAGTACTAACAGTCTCTGAGCTTCGCCACGGACAGACAGACAGCCAGACAGACGGAACGGCGAAATTATAATGGTTCCTTGTTAACCACGTAACCCTAAAAAGGCACCCTTCCTTACGGTATGACTTCGTGTGTTAGTCAAAGTTACTTATTTCAGCAACGACTCATACTATTAACTTGTCCGGATTAGTTTTTAGATAATGCTAACCTACCCATATTAAAAGAAGTAAAAGAATAGTTTAGAAAAAAAAATCTTTGCAACGGGTCATAATGTTGAAATTAAGTATTAGCATTACTATAAATCATATTGGGTATCATTATGAAAGGCCTTCATTTGCACATTACAGAATAAATATGTATTTTTTATTTCTTTTTATCATACACATTGACTTATGATGAAAAAATTCTGACGAATACCTTTATCTCGGAAGTTTGAGAAGCGTTAAATGTAGAATATAATGGAGATTTATGTAAATCATCATGTACCTTAACCTTTTCTAACTATGCTAGGTTCGGCTTCAGGTCTCACGGGATGCAGCTGAATACCAGTACTAACATGGAGCGACTGCCTATCTGACCTCCACAACCCAGTTTCTGGGTAATACGATACCATTTAGTAAATGGGAAGTACCCCGTAGGTTTTGATTTATTCGCGAGTATCAAAATATATCGCATAAATGGCCGTATTTTTTATTACGTTGACTTAGAAGCTTGCTCATTTAAATACTTGAAAGTTATGGTGTTTCTTTCAAAATTAATTACCTTGAAAACCACAATTACACCTTTCAATTATAATAACTGTTTTCGTAATTAATTTTGTCGTATCCAATTGATTAATTAGGAGAAAATTCTAAAAAATTATTGAGATAAGCGCTGACTATAAAGGCTAGCGAAATTTTCACATTTTTAAGTATCATTTATACCTTCGCGAATTGAAACTATGAACAAATGGACATACGTGAGTGATTTTTCTTTATTTTTAGAAAGAAAGAAAAAATTGGTTTTCATCCCACCATCTCGGAAAGAGTATTTTTAATCTTCAATATCTGAGTGGAAAAGCCGTTTTTATTCTCTAGAGGATAAAGTAAATTGAATTTAGAACATCGTGTGCACTAAGTTTGTGAATTAAAAAAAACATTAAACCTATTTACTGCTACCTCTATGGTGCCGAATATATCATACAACTTTTTTTTAATTTGTTAAAAACTCAGACTCGGAACCTTCTTGGTGTTCTTTTTTCAATTTGCTTTGTACGCGGTTCTTTACGCGGCATTTTTTCACGTCATTGTTAAACCTTATATTAAAAACAAGAAACTTGAAAACAAGTGAAAAAACTAAAATGAGTGATTCTAGCGACGAGGAAGTTTGCTTGACGCCAACAGAATTAACTGAAACTGTTAATAATGCGCAAATGAGCTTTCTCCCTCAACAATCACGCGAGAAGTATTTAAAACAGTACGATATGTTCAACACGTGGCGACTAGCAAAAGGAGCCAAAACTTTCTCAGAAAACGTTTTGCTGGCATATTTTATAGAATTATCCGAGAACAAGAAAGCAAGCACTCTATGGAGTACGTATTCGATGCTAAAAGCAACAATAAAGATGAAAAAAGACAAACATATCGATACCTATCCTAAATTAGTGGCATTTTTAAAAAGAGCCTCATCTGGTCATCAACCAAAAAAATCGAAGGTTTTCACAGTATCTGATATTGAAAAGTTTCTTAACGAAGCACCCGATTCCGTATATTTGGCGGCAAAAGTAAGTCAGTTGCACATTCAGTATCTACTTAAGTATATTAATCTCAATTAAATAGTATACTTAGTAGATGTTGATAGGCATAATTATGCGTTCATATCAATTTTATTCATTTATCTACTACAATACTCTTTACGTTACAGGTTGTTCTTATTATTGGAATAAACGGAGCATGTCGAACTAATGAACTAACACAACTTAATGTCAAAAACATTGAGAAACATTCAGATGACTTACTATTAATTAATTTACCTAATACAAAGACAAAAAGAGACCGCAACTTCGTCATTCGCAAGGAATACGTAACGATTGTTGAGAAATATCAAGCCTTACGCCCGCCTAACACTCCAATCAATCGATTTTTTCTACAGTATCGCAATGGAAAGTGTGTTAGACAGCCTATGGGTACTAATAAAATTGGCAGTATCCCACGAGAAATAGCAACATTTCTTGAACTTCCAGAACCCCTGTTGTACACGGGTCATTGTTTCCGACGAACTTCAGCCACACTTTTGGCTGATTCCGGAGCTGATCTCCTGTCCCTTAAGCGCCACGGAGGCTGGAAGTCCAATGCAGTTGTAGAGGGATACATAGAGGATTCCATCCAAAATAAGTCTAAAATATGTGAAGGCATCGTAGGAGCCATTACACTGAAAGAGCCTCAATCGGATCCTTGGACTGGCCCTTCTACATCAAAAATAAGCCGTTATGAAACACCTAACCATCTCCCTCTCTCTCCAACATTCACGCCAAGGGAATCCGATGAATCGGTACAACTATTAAGTATGACAGATAGTTTACCGAAAAACAGTACACAAGTGACTAACACCAATATTACAGTACCAAACAAAAATATTACACTCAATTTAAATAACTGTAGCAACGTTACTTTAAAATTTTCTTAATTATACCTTAGTAATATTTTGTTATAATTTAAAGATTATTCTATATTACTTACCTGTCATAATGTAGTAATTAATACCTAAACTGAAATAAAAGTGTACCTATCTTGTGATTGTAAACGTTTTTTTTTTTGCATTTAGTCATTTCCTCGCTGAGGTGGAATGAAAAGTTACGTGTTGCACTCGAGTGCAAAGATTTTTCACCTCGTGCTCTTTTGATTCCCTCGCTAACGCTCAGGATTCTAATTTTGAATCACTCGCTACGCTCGTGATTAAATTTTAGAATCCTTCGCTTGCTCGGTCATCAAAATTGAACACGCGGTTAAAAAGCAACTTTGCACTCTTGTATAACAAATAACTATTATTTGTCACACATACGTGCAGAAAGAATATCGGTAGGTAATCAGAAAAAATATTAATAAGTAATAGCTACTAATAATTATTAATTTTAGGTGTTTCAGTGCTATTTTTTTTTATGTCACTCCACGGATAGGGTTTTGGGATTTGTTTTGAGTGATTTTGATCAAAAATAATATAGGAACACTTGAAAATATGATTCAAATTTTTGACGAAAAACCAAGCTAAAACCAAGTAGCGCGCTCTTAACTACCCAGTCCAAAATAAATAAATAGTTTTTTTTTTTAGGTTTGAATTCTGCATAGCACATACGCTAAAATCACCTCTTTACCTTCTGCTTACAGGTTCTCCTGCTTTGCATACTAGAATTGATAAGTGCCACAAAAGTTCGTAGGAGAAATGGAGACCAAAGTACAAGAATGACAAGTTATCGCTCTGACGATAATAGTGTATTCTCATTATTTATGAAGGCCGTAGTAAAGTCAGCAATGAGCTCCAATCCTGCCCAGGGGAAAGATACAAGCGTGAAGAAAACGGATAAAAAATCAAAAGAATTAATGCTATTCCGACCTCCTGGTTTTTTTAAAGTAAAACCCAAAAATATTTAAATCATAATTTTAAATAATTAAAAAAAGTATTTTTATTACATTGCATAATTATCCAGTTCTGAGCTACGTTTAATAAATGTCAGTTTTTAAGTTTGTTTCAATTTGATTTGAGTAAACCTGTCGATAAGTTTTGTGTATGGAAAGAAGGAACGGAGACCTTTGTCCTGCAGATGGACAACATCAATCTGCCTAGCCTTTTCTCAACTATGTTGGGGTTGGCTTCCAGTCTAACCGGATGCAACTGGATACCAGTATTTTACATGGAGCTATATCTGACCTCCACAACCGAGTAACTGGGTAATACCATACCCCTCGGTAGACTGGTTGTCAGACTTTCGGGCTTATAACGACCTGTAACGGCTGTCAAAGACCCACGAACGGCTTAACGTGGTTTCCGAGGCACGGAGGAGTCTCGGTATGTAAAGATGGTCACCCATCCACGGACCAGCCCCGGCAAGCGTAGCTTAACCTGATGGATGGACCATTGCGGCTGTTATTACTTAGCCGCAATATTAAATCGGTGCTGGTTTTAGCTACATTTACGGACCCAAGCCATGGTGAATTTTATGGTGAGAGTACTTCGCTTATCTGCATAAATTTCCTAACGAAACTGTTTAGAATGCAGCCATCCTGATCGTGATGGCTGCTTTCTGCATATTGATGGAGAGGGATTCTTCTTGATCTATTAATTTCAGGGTAACTATTATTATCTATATTATTATTATTTTAACAGTGACTTCTTCCTATATGGAAACATTAAAATACGATCGAACTGGGTTAGTTTTAAACACTTTTAACAAGCATAACTCCCTGAAAATGTAACTGGCAAATGTATAGGAACTTTTTTCTGCATAAACTTTTAACCTATGACGTTGCATGAGGATCATGAAATATTACAGGGATTTTGCCAAAAACTTTTGGTAGTTTAACGTTTCGACATGGTAACACTGATCGTGGTATGCAGGTTTTAATGATTTCTGTTAAACTTTCTAATGCAAATGTGGCCCAATTAATATATATAAAAATAATATAAGTGTAAAGGGGGAAAGGAGGTCTTTGCAGTGTAGTGGGGCTTATTTTAATCATAATCATAAAATCTTAGGCCCTTGTGAATGTTTTTGGAGCCGGGGTTCTCATGAACATTTAGTATAGGTAATTATGGTTTGTTTCTGAATACATGCCGTGCGCAGTATTTGTTTTTACATCCATATGATTCGGCGCGCGGCTCGCGAGTTTGACACTCGCCAGTTGACGGACAAGTCGTGCATACTTATAAAAACCGATTCAAAAAGAGTCAAACTCAAACTCAAACCATTTATTTCAAATAAAACAATTACAGGCACCTTTGAACTGTCAAGGGGTCGGTCAATCAGAAAGATTAAGCTAATTGCCCATTCCAAAGCGTAGTAGGTTCCTATGGAGAAGAACGGGTAAGAAACTCCACGAGCACTCTTTTAAATAAAAATGTGTGACGATCTAGTCTCAAAATATAGAGAAAGTACGATTTATAAGTACATGAACCATTTTTAAACGAAAAAAAACTACAACTCACCAGATATCCTCTTTATATGCAACTGTGTCGCAAAATTATTCCCCATTTGCGACACGTAGCTATCCTTCTTGCTGGACAGCTGGATGCTGAAGCCATCAGACTCTAGTGAGGCCCTGGGGGCCTTGGCGGCCTGTACGGCCTTGTTGCAGACCGGAGTGGGGGCCACTTTGGCCAGGGCCGCCTCCTGGGACCCAGTGCTGTCGCGGCGACGACTCTTGTGGTCAAGCAACATGCTTGGGGTGCAACCCATGTTGGCACTACACTTTGGCACTAACACTCACACTGAACTTGGATAGCATTGTTTGATCTGTAACAAGGAGATGGTGAGAGTCAGACATTGTATTATTTATATATAGGTACTATATGCAACATGGTATAGAGGCGAACTCAATGCGGGAGGGGTCCATCATTTCGTTTGTTTTTTGAGTTGTAAAAACAAAAACAAAGTTAGGTATCCTCGATGGCTTCTTTAGAGTCTGAAACTATTCGGGGGAATCGTATAAAGCCTCGTGTGGACTGGCGCGACGCGACACCGGTAATTGTTCGTGAAGTTTTCTTAGTAATTATATTGTTAGCTGTTAACCCCCACAAAATCCTTTAATATCCTTTATTAGTAAAATGGTAGGTATACATATAAATAAATAAATAAACATTGTATAGCCTAGAGCGTTAAAAAGGTTGAATCGAAGACATAATATAGCTACCTATTTCGTGGGCGACCTTGAAAAGTATACACATGAACAAGATAAGAGTGGAGTACGTTTCAAGGTCTTTGCCCTAAAACTAGGAAAAAAAAGTGATAAATATCTTCCATCTTCAGAAACCCTTATTATGTTCGTCATGCTCATAAAGTAAGAAAGTTTTCCTATAAAACATAATGTTATAACAAACTTATTTTTATATCAGTGTCTCAATACTTTCCACCTAACGGTTACTTACCGTAAGTTGTGGGAAGTTTTTTAATAATAACTTCATGTTCTTTCTTATGACTGTCTTGTTGGTCTAGTGGTGAGCACTACTGCTGAGCATGAGGACCTGGGTTCGATACCTAGGTCGGACAAAGTGTTATTCGGTTTTTCCATCTGGAATTTCTCAGTAGCAGCCCGGAGTCTGGATTTGTGCCCGATTGATGGCAATAGGCTCGCCTGCTATTACATAGGACTTAATCATAACCGGCGAAATGTGGGTGTACTATAGTTACACCTCTGCTTAATCCTTCGGGGAATAGAGGCTTGATGTTATGTTAAGTCTTTCTTATGTTTTGCGTTCTTTCTTTCAAGTGATTTGTTTATTAATATCGACAAAAAAATCAATCTGCCCAGCCTTTTCTCAACTATGTTGGGCTCGGCTTCCAGTCTAACTTGATGCAGCTAAATAACAGTATTTTACATGGAGCGACTGCCTATCTGACCTCTAACCCAGTAATAACTAATGAAATGTGGGTGTACTATAGGTACACCTCTGCCTAACCCTTCTGGGAAATACAGGCGTGTTGTTATGTTATTTCATTTGGCAGTTTTTGATAAAGTTTATTATATTTTGGTACATTTTGCTCAGGGCTCCGTAGTCAACAAGAAACCTTTATAGTTTCGCTATGTCCGTCTGTCAAAAACATGTTCTCCCATACATTTTGTATGGGAGAACATGTTTTTCAACTACAATGTTAATTTTGTTCTTGGGATAAATTCATCCCAGCTACGGAACCCTTCATTGTGCGTGGTCCGACACGCACTTGGCCGGTTTTCTTTTAGATTAGATGGGTTTCGGATAATATAAGATAGGTACACGCGTAAATCTAGTTCAAAGATACTCTTACTTGTAAATTAATATCATTTCTATGTATTCAAAAATGTGATGGACCCTATTTATTATCAACGTAAGCTTAGGTGGATTTAGAGGAGCCTTTGTATATCTGTGCTGGAAGTCTTAGACCTCATTTAGGAGTAACATGTCGGGACATGGCTTTGAGGTCTTAGAAATGTTCTATTTACGTAGCTTATCTCCTTGGAAACAAATCCACTGAAGGAGTATTATTTTGCTGTTGATAAGGATGATAATCTTGGAATGTGTTCTGCTCTGTTTGTTTAATTTTGGTTTAGATACGTACATATAAACTACTTAATTAATTAATACAAATAACAAAATTATGTACTAAGTCTTCGGGCCGTGAGGTTCGAGCTCTTTAACGAAATCTCCAAATGACTGGTTGACACTTCCCGTGACCCAAGGGCTGGCTTTTACTTTGGCCAGAGGTTAAGCATTGCCATGTAACGTGGCAATGCCGCCAGTCTCTTGGGTACACTACCAGTCCACAGCAATGCGGATGAATTTTTCGACGCCGTATTTTAGTTTGTGAATAGTTTTAGTTAAGTTAGTACATAAGTTGGTTTAATTTGATAAAAGATGGTATTCAAATCGATTATTTATTTATTTTTGAAGGTCAAATAATGATTATTTCTTTTGCTGGGCTATATTTTTCTATTCGTTATTACTTTGCATTGGCTGGTTCATTTCGAGGTCGCTGGACAAGCTATGCTTAGGGTGTCTTTGAGAGTTGGAATCTGGAACGAGGTGATCCGGCAGGGAACGAAAGTTGTGGACATTGCTCACAGAATAAGCAAGCTGAAGTGGCAATGGTCCGGCCATATTAGCCGTAGATACGATTGAGCGACGAGAATTGAGCTGGATGGCGTGCAATTGGAGAGGCCATATCTAGCAGTGGATAGGCTGGTGACGATTAAATAAATCATTTTACAAAACAAGGTTTAAATAATACCTAACACAATAATTTTAATTTTAGAGTACTTATGTAGGTATTACATTTCCAGCGTACTTAATTATAATTTTACATCATTTATCATTACAATATGTACCTAATTATGTATCTTATCAATGAATAAAACGAAAAGGAAATGCTAACACGAAGCGCTTTTTCAAACGAATTTACACGTGATCATTCCTAGACTCCAAAACGTCACAAAGTTTTTAATTAAATAAATCATCAACAAAGGGCCAAAATATCACAAGAAAAAGTAAAAATCTTTTACATAATTGACGTTACAATTTTATCTGTAAGATTATGTTATATCGGGTTCCATAAAAACCACGGGTGACCGCTTTTCTGGGAAAACTTCCCCGGAGGCAATGAGATACGGATTCCTTTTAAAACGGCCTGTATATAAAATAAATATTACGATGAAAAACCTTTTTAATGGGACACTGGCTTCATGTCTTGAGTTTCTACCAGGAATCGGTTCGTTTATTTATTTACTAGTGACTCGGCCCGGCTTCCCACGGGCGCAGTTTACATGTGAAGACGGTATTTTGTTCACGACATGCTGAGCAGTAACCTAACAAAATGTACTAGGCTTGCATGAATTCAATATAGTATTATTACATACTTCTTTTTGTATATATTTACATAATATAAAGCCTATGTACATCCTCGAATAATAAACTTATCAATGATGGACGAATTTTTCAAATTGGAGCGGTGGTTCCGGACATGTGGAAGGTACACAATTTTTTATTTATTTTTTAATTATAATAATTCGAAATTAATATCATACCCGACTAGCATATAGACAACGTCCCGCTGTATATATGCTAGTCGCGCGGTAAACTCTATTTGCGCGATGCAGGATTTTACGAGACGTCAGTGTGATCCATAGTTTACATGTGTCGCCACATTTCTATAGACGATGAGTGGACTTTACAGCCGGTTCCTCATACCTCTGTAAGAATATAATAGGTAGATATATATCGCATTTGAAAAATCTAAGGTTAATTCAAGCCCATTTTCGGTACAGTAAGCCAATAACACCTATCTTTTAATTATGTAGGTACCTGTTATTTACTTATATGACCTGTATAAACAGAATTTTATTTTCGTTTTACACCGAGCACGAAGTTTATACTGTCATGGTTGGCCGGAACACGGGGAAGCTATGGACAACGATCCTTAATGGTTATTTCGGTCGGCAAACAAGTAAGCTCTATGGGATTATGAATATTATACCGTTTTTATTTCATTTTAAATTTATTTTTATGTCTCTGTGGGGAGGAATAAAATTAGTTAGAAAAGTAGCTGCAGAGCTGTACCGTATGCAGAAAGATTATGTTGTTTTTGTTGTTTTGTAAGAAAATATTATGTTGAACTTTAACTAAGTCGACATCAAGTTCGAAATTAAAAAATGGCTATATGGTTTGAACCTGACTCTAAAGATCAAACCTAGTTCTGCAATAAGACTTACAATGTTATCTCACAGACAGCTACCGATGCCGAGGAATAACTCACTGAGTGCCGCAGGCAAAATACCTCACTTAAGTTACTTTATGTAATGATTTTAAACATTTAAGTCGCGTCTTAAACAACAAACAGTTTCGTGTTGTCTTGATTAGTAAAGGGTTTATCAATCAACCCAAATAAGGTATAATTTTCATTCACTACACATAAGGGAATACCATTCAATTTGAAGGTAACATATAAAATTAATAATCTTCCAAATACACGCAAAATAAACGAAACAATAAATTCTCCTTTATATTACAATTGTGTCGAAAAACCCTAGCTTTTTCGTCTAATTAAAATATGTTTCTTTGAGTTACATGTTGACGGAACGTAACAAGGGTAGAAAATAATGTGGTTTTCGTAAATAAATGCGAATTGTATATGAAGCTGCGAACATAAGGAATTACTTTATACTGTCAAGGCCAGCCAAAATTGCGTCAATTTTGTTATTTTTTTATTAGAAAAGTATTCATTCGAATATCTTGCAAACTCAAACAAAAAAGACAAATCAGTTAATTTCAAACAATGTACAGAGAATAAGATTTAAAGTTTCAAACATGCACTGGCAAGGGCACTGTAAAACAATACAAAATAAATTACATTACAATATGTATAATAATGTGTATAATGTAATGTGTTTATGTATAATGTGTATGTATGTATGTGTTCTATTCTATTCTATTCTATTCATATCATGTGACATTTTTAAAAAACATAGTTCAATTCAATATAATAGAATAATTATCCTTTATTGTTGCAACAGCTATCAAATTGATAAGTAGGTAGCCTAATTATATTAAATAGAAAAAAACATCTGTCGTGGTTTTCAACTTGGTTCAATTGGTAGGACCAAATGTCACCCAAAAATCGTTTGATAGAAATCTATACCTTGGACTTCCAAATTATTCTAATGATTATGTGTCGTACCATAAACCTAATGAGAGGTTGTAAAAAACGTAGTAGGTAGGTACACTATCTTCTAATTATCTTCCAGACAGGTGTAACTTAAAATTCACAAGATGACGTCATGTCATTAGTACACAACCATTAACCTCTTTAACTTAAAAGGTGGGAAAATACGCCGTAATTTTCTAAAATCACGCCAAATGTAGACAGCCCATTGTTCCTTGGATACAAACCTGTAAATGGATTTATTTGCCTATAAACAGGGTTGGGGGGAGGCCTTTGCTCAGCAGTGGGATAATGTAGGCTAATAAAAAAAAAAAAAAAAACAGGGTTCACAAAATTTGCTAGCGAAACTCCGCAGAAGAAAACCGCGAATTCGCATCGCATCGCAAATATCTGCGACGGCTCCCTCAGATTTTCTTAGGAACGAAGCTTCTGCGTTGCGCATTCACATCGCATCGCAGTTTTGTGTGGGAGCCCTAAACCTGTCAAAACTTTAAAAAAAATGATTTGACGATTTTTTTTCTTCAATCAACTAATAACTTAAAATATCAGTTTAAAAATCAGTTTTTCTTTGTGTAAACTTCTCGAAGTGATGGCTTTCGATATCTAAACACCATAAAACAAACCCGTTTACCCATTATACCCATTTTTTTTCAAGACGGTAAAATAAGTCATCCGGTATACTTCAATCTATTCTAAATACCTATTAACTTCAACTAAATCTTCGTGAATCTTTGCCTTTATTAAGTCCATGTTGATAGCTTGATAGTAGACTTTTCGAACTTTTGTATTTATTCATGTGTAATGCATTATTTTTGTATGCCTTTAATTGGCTGATCATAGCGCACTTTGAACCTTGGCGGCATCGATGATCGTTTTTTTTTTTATAAATTTTCTCGTCACTGTCACACTTGCTCTATCGAAGATCAAAGACACGGGCTACCAAGGGTTATTGCCCTCCAAATGCACAACTATCTATAAAATATATCTACCATACAATGAAATTCTTTTCATTTGTAAGGCTAAGTGGCAATGCAAGCTGAGCTACAACGAGATTATGTAGCGTTTGGAAATAAGAATTTAGCGTAGTAATAGGCAAGAAAATCAATTAACAATTGGATGAGCTGGAAGGCTGCCTCGTTGTTTGGCCTAACAATTAGCATTGCCATTCAACGTGGCAATGCTGCCAGTCTCCTGGCCACTTTTTGAATGACAATGATGTGGTCGTCCACATTGTCATTCGGAAGTACTCTGTACTTCGACGCCTAAGTGTCCTTTTCTTTTTGTATAGATGTATGTAGGATGTAAATTCGGATCGCATCATAATTTTAAGGAATAACTGTCTGAACGCAGCCATGAGTGAATGATAGAGTATGTGGGAGAGAAGGAAAGAAAGATGGAAGTGAGCTGAAAGAATGATGTGAAGACGTTAAATTTTTGGTAAGAAGTTATAAAAAATAATTAAAGAAGTTTTTAAGATGACAAGAGTTGTGATTTCGGTCATCCACACACCCTTACATGTAGGTATAGATATTTAGTTAATTATTTAATTAAGTAAATACCTGCTGTAAATAGTTACTTCTATAATAATTTACTATTAACATATAATGTAAAAATTACTTCAATTTATCCTAAACCTTTTGCAAATGCAATTATTATAGGAATCAAAAGATAGTTTTTTTCATCATACAAACATAGAGCAAAGGTCATACAAAATATTTATACTATTATAAACCTAACAAGCAAAAAAACCTGGTGTAATAAAACACTACTTATCTAAAAATATTTCTCGCTCCGTCGACTATAAAGCCTTGTCTTTACGACCGTACTACATTTATACCCGCCTAAATATGAGAGGAGTATCATCCCTCACAGGCTTTTTCTGACATTTATTTATAACCTTCAGAACAAGAAAAGATTTTTCGTGATCCTCTGCAGTATGTCTCGTGAAAACTTTTCTCATTGTACAGTGCCACTATCACTTTTGACAACAATTCCCAGAAAATTTAAACTTCAGTAAGGTTTAAAATATCTAACTATCACGTAGACAAATAGACCTTATCGTTTTTTGACGTGCAAGAGACATTCAACCTTAGTAGGGTGATAAAGCAACTTCGTAGCGAACTACGAATACTATCTTGCATGATTTGTCATTTGTTTTACGGGAACAAGACAATTTTTTAAGGCTCTCGCAGATAAGCGCGATGCGACGGAGAGACGCGCTTCTGGTAGTAAAATATTCATGAAGTTTTCATAAAAATTGTTCTACTAAAGTCGTCGCGCCTGTCTGCGGGAGCCTTAAAGCGTAATTGGGTTATCTTTTAGAGCGTTTTGAGTTTAAAAGGGAAATAAAAAATGTTAAAGAAGGCTGTTCAAATGCTTAAGGATTAAACTGGCATTTATAACTTGTTCAGGACATCTAAGAAACACAGTAAGGCAGTGAGCACACCAGAGTCAAACAGTTTTGTCTGTAATTTTATTTAATTTTTTATGTAATTTTATTAGGCAACTCTCAAATTAGGTCTGCCCAAAGTTTTATTCAAATCAAGTAAATCAACCATCTATGCTAACAGTCAGTTTGTATGTAGGGAGTCATCTTCTAAACTGCTCATCCGATTACAAAAAGTATTTATGAACGAATAGGAAGCTACAGTATTACCGAGTGTCTTAACATGTATTTTATGTTAAATCATGACATTTTACGCAGACGAAGTCGCGGGCAGAAGCAAGTTATGTAATAATAATTTTACTATTACACTTTTGAAATGTTACGAACTTTTACCCCGCTTATAGCAGGTAATTTACTTTCAAACAACCCCCCATATGTTGCATTTTCTTCCCCTCTTCCTATATATCATATGGTTGATTACCAACCCTCCTTGGTAATTTGCAATATCGAGATCTATAATGGGGGAGGCCCCTTGTGAAGCAATCTGTAATGCTGTTATTATCTACAAAGTATTTTACTCTCTCAGCTTTTGTGTGGTTGGATTTCAGTAAAACTTCACTACGACTACCTATCTACTTTGCACAATTACGTATCGCAGCATTATGCTGAGATAGGAGCCTTTTTGGCCTCGCACAGGTCGTTAATTTTTTTAATTAATTTATCAATTTAAAAAAAAAAATGTTAATTTTCTATGCTCCTTTTTACTGTTTGTATTTCATGTGCGTGTCCTTAAATAAAATATTTTTGTTTCTTTCTTTTACTTACAACTCATCAATCTCTTTATCCCAATTTATTTGTGGTCGGTGCAACATGTATTTTTCTTTCATACTTCGCTAGTAGTCGTCATCTCAGTCGTCACCCCCTTTCCATCCATAACATCTTTCACACAGTCCATCAGGGGAAAACCAAAGAAATGATTCTTTGGTTTTCCCCTACTCCTACAGGCATCCTCATTCATATTCAAAACTTTCTTAAAACATTTTCCTCATTCGTACAAGACTGAAAACAAATCGTCTATTCTTTAGCCGATTAAAACTATAATACCTATGTAAAAATGGCTACAGCTTTTTAAATAAAAGGTACACTGACCCACACAAACTCAATCACAACACAGCACACACCCACACTTTTGCACAAAAGCTTTCATATTCCATTAATTAAAATGATTTAAAAGCTTTCACTACATTACTTAATATAATGAGGTGACAAAAGCAATCATTATAAAATGGCTCCATTAAACGTTGTATCCGAGAGTTATGAAAACGAATAATCGATTCGAGGTCGATTCTGTAAGGTATCATTCATCAGTCATTTAATTGAAAATATAGCTGGGGTTAAGAGGGATGGCGGAGGAATTATCTTTCCAGAATAACTTCCACCCACAATCATACAACTTATTCCAGTGTATACATATATACGTACTATGTAGTGAACATTGAAAAACTATTCTAAGTTGTTACATAATATTCCAACTGAACGGATGATTTCGAGTCTAAGTAATAACAGCCACACGGGTCGATCCATCAGGTTAAGCCACGCTTGCCGGGGTTGAGCCGTAGATCGGTGACCATCTTTACAAATCGAGGCACGGATGCATCGGAAAGCACGTTAAGCCGTTGATCCCGGCTGTCATTTGTGGATCTTTGACAGTCGTTACGGGTCGTCAGAAGCCCGAAGTCTGACAACCAGTCTTACCAAGGGGTATCGTTATATCGTATAACCCAGTTACTGGGTTGTGGAGGTCAGATAGGCAGTCCATCCATGCAAAATACTCGTGTTCATTTGCATCCGGTTAGACTGGAAGCCGACCCCAACATAGTTGGGAAAAGGCTACGCAGATTGATTTTACATAATAATATTCCAACTTTTCAACTCATTTGTCCAACACTGAATGTCTCTCTCTAGTTCCTCATTAAAAAATAGGTAGGTATTCATATTCTACATAATTATATGAAGTAAGTTGATACTATAACTTAAAGACGCAAACTTAAAACTAGCTTCTGCCCGCGACTTCGTCCGCGTGACATTTCTTGTTTTAACATAAAATAATATCCTATTATGACAGTCGGCAATACTGTAGCTTCCCATTAGTGAAAGAATTTTAGGAATCGGATCAATAGTTCCGAAGATAACCCCCGAAATACAAACTCATTTTTACCTCTTAATAATTTTATACATTTTACCGCTTTTTATTATTATATTTTACCTCTTCATAATATTATATTTCACACCTTACAGAATCGGCTCATATAAATGTTTAAGTTTAATTTAAATGGCATCCTTTGTTTTCAGTCGCTCATTTAGTTGGCATTCATTAATTCTGTGACGTCATAGCAAAGTAGAAAGATAACTGCCACGCAACGAATGTCTCATTGCATTTCAGTAACTTTTTGATTCGTGTCGACAGCATTTCCTTTGTTTTGTACCTGGACAGGCAATGATATCGAAAAGTTAATTAAATGAAACGGCTTATTGGTGACTTGCTCGAAACGGTCAAATCGACACTTTGAAATAATCTTATTTTTTCTTGAGGCGAGTCGCACAAAGTCAATTTATTTCTGGGTGAATCGACAACTCCAGTTATCTAATTGCGTAACCCATTTTCGTAAAGGATTAAGATCAATCTGTTTCATCTTCAACAACATTCATTGTGTAATTTACGTTTTTGAGCAGTTTTTTTCGAACTTGTGATTAACAAGCTGTTTCAAAACGATTCAGATCGTGATTGATTGTGTATTACACAATTAGGGTTATGTTTATGTGCCAATTAGGCAATTGGCATATTTTGAATTTGTATGCAGTAAAGTTAGTGTACTTTTTTCTTAACTTACCTATACACGCGCTGGCAGAAGCTGGTCAAAAATATGCTATCCTACACCAAAATGTAACAAATCTTTGTTTTGTTTTTTTTAGATATTGCACTTTTTCATATCACATCAGACGTCAGAGTTCAATTTATTTGTAGAAAGCGAAATGATGCGTTCTGTCTTCAATTCAAGTCACGTATGGATTGGTTCGTGACATGAATGTAATACGCGGGGCGCAGCGATGCACTCCGGGGCACAGGATCATAGACAATCTTGTTTATTATTGACAATGTCATATTCCTTAGTCTAGCCTAGATATGGGAGTACGCTGGCGGAATAAGTAAAAGAGATACACTCGTGGAAAAAGGGGAGTTTTCGATAACAGGTATTTTATGAGGAGTGGACTGTTTTATGGTCTTTGGAAGATTGTTTACGGTTTCGAGTTCTGGTAAGTAAATGATGACTGAAAAAACGAATAAAGGATGATTTCCACCAAACGGCTCGCATCGCATCAGATCGGAAAGGATACGAACGGATGCGGCGACAGCCGATCGCATCCGGCAGGATGTCGACGCATACACTCGGCCCCGAAACGTCGCTTGTGAACGTATCCGTTTCTGCGCCTAGTACAATAATTTAATTCCTACCGTGTTGCAGCTGAATGGATCCGATCGGAAACGACGACAGGCGAACGGAGCCGATCTTGTGTCGCGGCGTACTTTCGGCTACGATCTCGTGTCGCGAAAGGCGTGCGCGGCTTGTTACCTATTATATGTACCTAGTCTAATATCGTTTAAAGATTGTAAAATCCGTTCCGATCCGATGCGATGCGAGCCGTTTGGTGGAAATCATCTTTTGAAAAGTTTTCGTACATTTCTCCCCCGTAATTTTCTGCCCGGTTTGGTTAGTAGTAGGGATGGCCTAAGTCCGCCTGGCTAGCTAACACCATCTTATCTAAGTCTGTCGCCATAACAAAAATGTTAACAGCATTGTTGTGTTCCGGCAGTTAGAGATAAGAGAGCCAGTTCCCCTGTGGATGAGCATTCCGGGTGAAGCTCGCTTCCACCTTCGGCCTGATCATCACTTACCACCAGGTGAGATGCAGGCCAAGAGCTTCACCGTTGTAGTTAAAAAAAAATAACTTTATAAAGGAAAAAAAACAAAAATGATATAAGGTCATTGACATGGCTGAAATTCATATCCATGCTGTAGTAATTAGACAAGGCTTCCTCACTCACCAATTAGCAATACGTAGTTACATACTTTACGCTGGAAAAGCGAAAACTTACTAACTACCCTTAATTTTCTTGGTAATAATAATTAGCGAATACTTATAAAAGCGTTTTCAATGCTGCTTCATTGGTCTAGTGGTCGCAAGCGCTACTGCTGAGCATGAGGTCCTTGGTTCGATACCCAAATTAGGCCAAGTGTTATTGGGATTTTCCAACAGGAATTTCTTAGTAGCAGCCCGGAGTCAGGATTTGTGCCCGGTTGATGGCAATAGGCTCACTTTATTACATGGGACTTACAACTTGCGAAATGTTGATGTACTATAGCTACACCTCTGCCCAACCCTTCGGGAAACAAGGCGTGATGTTATGTTATTTTAAGTGAAAAAATCCTTTTAATGGCTTCTAATATTCGCTTTACCAAATGCCTGAAGCCGGTTTTATTTGGTTCCTAGTTACCTATACCCGTGTGTAGTTTGCCACGTAAAAAACATATTTCCCTACTCCATAATTTATTTTGTCTATCGCAAAACACTTGATAAAAGCACGCACGCCAACGTCCGCATCGCTACAAGAACCCTTCACCTATTTTTAAACCCACCCTTTGTGCATATGACGTCACACCACGTCCCACGACGTTATAATAAAAGGCTGGCTTTTAAATTATTCATTCGGTCCCAAACAATGCAGTTTATTCACTCACTTTAATTTTCTAAACTCAAAGAAGGATGTAATTTGATTAATTATTTAAATTTCGCTGTTATTGGCAATCAGGGACATTGATTTCGATTCAAACTTGAGTACTGCCTGAAGAATGATTTATAAGTATTGATTGGAATTGGGAATTTGAATAGTCTCGGTATAAGGGCGGATTTTACCAAAGCCTGTTGATGTCTTGTATCCGTGGAATTAAATTGACGGCTGACAGTTTCTGTACGGAGCTTCTGTCAAAAATTCAAAAATTATTCGCCGTATTAAACATAGTCTAGATATAAAAGTTTTGTCGAATTCACAAGGGCGGATTCGACCAAACACGAATAAATTTTATCCGCAGAATAATATTTACGCTGACAATTTTCGGAGAAACTGTCAAAAGTTCATAATTTACTCGGAAGAGAAGGCTTATTCCGCGAATAAAATTTATTCCTGTTTGGTCGAATCCAGCCTAAGAGGTGTAGACAGAGAGTTTCACACAGGTAGGTTGCGTGACAGAGACGATGTCGTGCAATGCCAAACTTTTTCAAACTCATACGTGCGATAATAGTATCACGTGAGTGTTTTAAATGTTTTAATACCTAATTATGTACAGTTGCATTTAAAACTTTATCAACACCCATGATATGAATCCTCTATAAAAGTTTCCGATCCGTTAGCTTATTGCCAACATTAAAACTACCAAAGCCCGTAGCCCTCCAAGCGAGACGGAGCGTATTTAGGAGCATGTGAATCATGTGTAGGCGCGGGGGTCAGCAGGTGACGTTACGCAAAAGTAACGTCTTACAAACTCAAATAACCGAAGAGTAGCCAGAATGTCACAACACTTTCAATAACACGACGCAAACAATCACAAACTAGTTAATAAAGCGTAAAGCCTCCTGAAGACTGGCGCAACAAAACGGTGCGAGGCGACACTGGTAAAAAAATATAATTCAACAGCACTAGAATGTTAATAGCAATCCCCATAACCACTATTCGCCCGAAAGATGTCCATTGTTTTACCGTGAAGTTTTCTTAGAAATTGTATTGTTAGAGTCGCGTCGCGGCAGTCTGCACGAGGATTTAGTAAGTCTCTTCGATTTGAGTTTGTATTATTAGCGTCGTGGGCGATAGGCCTTACGTCACATCCGTGCCTATAAATACCTACATCATATTTACGTCTATATACAAAAGTCCACCTTTGTTTCTACCGAAAATTCTTTCAAACTCAATAAAAACTTAACAACACATTGTCAGCAAAAAATGTTTTTGTACTGTCGAGAGCGTCCCCAAGGTACTTACAAACCTAGCCCTTCAAATCGGGGAACCACGTTACGTGTCGTAAGATTCGCGCCAATATTCCAGTAATTTTCGCCTATTCGACATTTCTATCATACCCCGAGGGAAGATAATTTAGTCCCCCTCACAAAGGAAATTGAACAGGGAAGGTGGAAGACGTAAATATAAGCGAGAAATAACAATTTGTTGAGTATTTTTTACGTAAAAGTCAATATTTTGCTGGTTTGATGTTTGGCTATTGTGTCACGTATTCTTACTTGAGACCGTTCAAGCAGTAACCTCGTTTTAAGCGAATAAAAGCATTTGTATGTAGCCTGCGTAACGTTGTAGAAACTCCTGTCAGAAATATACTTACACCACAAATCATAAACTACGTTGACACTAAACAAATTTAAAACATCGCTCTGTTTCTGTCAATCGTTGGAAGGTGACAGGGACAGAATGATGGTATAAATATCTTTAGCGTTACACTCATTTAGTGATTATTGGTGCAAGTGCGCCTAAAGCTTTCGTTCCCTAAGAAAGCGTTAGGGCTGGTGCACATCTGGTGAGGCGCAGCGCAGCGTATTCGTCACTGCCAAACAAGTGAAATAAAATTAAGAATATATTATAATTATATAAAGTTTCAGTTGAAATAAAATTAAGAATAAATAACCTGAGATACTCGCCTCTTTCCGCTTAGACAAGCTATTGTTAAATTTATTTATTTTCAACTTTATTTCAACAGCAGCAAGATCAATATTTGTTTTGCGCTGTGCCCTTGTCTTCATTAATTATAACGGCCGTCATGAAAATCTGTCATTTTCACCAGTATTTAACGTTCCAAAAAACGCTCTGTCTTTGGAGAGACGTGTTATAAATATGTAATAGGTAGTCCTCCAGACCGAAATTCGACCATGGCAGCCAATCTTAGCGGAGACTAGCCATCTACGGGGGATAGGATATTATAATGCACAAGTGTGGGCGCAGACGCAGGTGCACTCACATTTCCGTCACTTTTATAGTCCGACGGGACGGCAATCCGACACGACAGGAGAGAGATCAGGGGCAAGACCAACAGCTTAACGTGCTTTCCGAGGCACGGGGGTACCTATGCCTCTTAGTAGCTTTTAGTTGTCAAGCAAACTCAATCAATACTCGAAAAATGTTATGATTGTGTCTATTAACAGATTGTCACATAATTTTATTCATATATCCCATACGTTTTTTTTTTTTAACAATTAACATTGCTAAAAAAATAACGAGCGAAGAGAGATCCCTTCCGTCGTTATTTTAACAAAAATATTTTATAAATTCGAGAAAAAAAACTGTGTTATCGGTAATAATGAAAAGCTCGTAGCTAACTGAAGCAGGTTTATCACATTGAGGTATTATTGTATAGTACAATAATACCTCAATGGTTTATCACACAAACTGTGTAACAGAGCAACATTAGGTACTTAGCTATCGTCGGCAAACACGATTTTAATCCATTTCCCGTTGTTGACTTCCACTCATAGGAAAACATACACTGAAGTCTATATATATTTTCTATGATGCGGGCTATGTGTCATTGATATAAATAAATGGAACGAATTTGTTCTACTTTTATAGTATTTGAACAGCCATTTGCAGCCTAATTTTGATAGGAAATATATTTGTTATAGGTAAGGCAGAGTACAGACGAGCAGCACTTTGCCGTCGACAGAGCTAACTTCAGCTGTCGACAGAGGCAACTGCAACTGCTGCCATTGGTCGGCGTTGGCCGTCAACACGTGGACAGGAAACGCCGACCAATGGCGAAAGCTAAAGTATGAGCACAGCGCTGGCTTGTCAAGGCTCGTACATATTGGCGCGACTTGTCGCGCGACACGACACCGGTAATTGTTCTACCGTGCAGTTTTCTTAGAAATTGTATGGTTAAAGTCGCGTTGCGCTGTTTCGTCGCGCCTGTTTGTGGAAGCCTTCAGCCGACTTCAAATAGACCGAGCGTTCATGGCGTTCATGCTGTCGACATGGTGGGCAGCAGTCGGCGTGTCGAATACTGCAGCAATTGCTTTTGTCCACAGTAGCAGTTGCCTCTGTCGACACCTGAAGTTGTTTCTGTCGACAGCAAAGTGCTGACTATACTTTCATCTGTCCTCTTTACCTCCTTATTCACTTTTTATATTTGTGTTTTCAGTTTCACGATCTGTTGCCAAATAAACATTATTCCTTTTTTCTTTTTCGGACATTATGTGTTGGCTTGCTGTGTGTATTACAGCGTTCAAACATGATGATCTATCTTTGCCCAAAATAAAGCAAAATTAATATTCTATTGGTTCCGAAAATCTGACAATAAGTGAATTCCAGTTAATTGAACAACAAAAGCAGAGCTGCCAATACATTAATTTATAATTGCATAATTACCCATCACTGAAGCTGAATTAAGTAATTATTTCAGTTTCAGCAACAGTTTCCGAGAATATCGCTGTCAGGCTCTCCGTCTATTTTGATTAAACTATACAATACAGAACTTTCAGCTCTCGGTATAAGTTTCGAAAATCTGTCAAATGTGATAATAATATACTATACTTTAAATCAAGAAAGAAATGCAACCAATAAACGGTAACTTAACTCTGCACTCACTGCAGAGTGGATAAAAGTCATGGATGTCAATAGACAAACTAAGCAACTAATCTATAATCTGGTGAGACTGCCAAACAATTATCAACATTGCGTGCCTTAGTATAAAGTCGAAAATAAATATCATCTTTTTCCGCTTAGATACGCTTTCGAGCTCAACTTTATTTTAAGTCACGCAATGTCGATATTAGTTTGGCAGTGACGACGCACTGCGCCTCGCCAAGTGAACGCCGGTCCTAAGAATGGTTTCAGTTTCTCGTTTCTAGAACGGTATGCCTGTTGGTATAATTGACTTCTACGCAAACAAAAATTGCGTTGCATTTTAGCAAGCAGGAAATCGATCAATGAAGAATTTTACGTAGTTCAGGCAGATCCTGAAATAAGTAAACATTCTTTTTAAAAATCATTGGCATATTCAGAGCCACACAATACTAATCCTCTCGACAATCATAAATCAAAACAATAGAATCAAATCCTCATCTCACTCTAATTGACGATCCTTGATAAGCCACTCGTATCACTCAGTAGTTTGCCAATTTATGGATCCACGAACAATGTTCGAGAGGGACCTATAAACAATAATCCCTGTAGAGTTGGACAACTATAACAAGCTTGTCTGTGGTATGGGGTGGTACAAGTCTAAGGAAAATCGAGATTTTTACTAAGAAAATCTAGAGATAGAAATTCTTCGTTCCTTATGAAATAGTTCATAGTAATTCAATTTACTTTCTTTAGACAACTCTTAATAACAATATGTATAAAAGCTAACACTAAAATATAACGTAAAAGTACATAAAAAAAAAATGGCAGTCATGGGGATTGGCGACAGAAGTGAAAACACAATAAACAATGCACAGTATACATAAATTAAACTTTTCACGTTGTCAATTTAACTTCACTTACTGCTACTACAGCAAGTCGGCACGGGCATGTCGGTGACGTGAACCATAAGTTTTTCACCTACCAAAAATCGCTCAACGCGCCTTAAGAAATATTCACATTAAAAATATGAGAACATCATCGTTCATTGAACATCGAAAAATTCATCCACATCGCTGTCAATGGGAAAAGTGCCCAAAAGGCTGGCAGCATTGCCACGTTGGATGGCAATGCTGATTCTTTAGACTATTTTTTTTTTCCTTTTTGTTTTCTTTTATTTCTCAGTTGGTCTGGCAATTTTGAGTATTTTATGCGGAATGTCCTGTCTTTGGTATTGTTCTTCGAGTCACTGAACTCCTTAAGTTCTGAGTTGAGCTCCACAATTACTGACAAATGCTTGCACTGACTGGACAGGTCCACTCAAATCTGTGTGGTTTTTTTCTTCAAAAGACCATTTCAGACACTAATCTACATGGTCCTCATATGGCCTGACCAAGATTATGTCTGGACTTTAAAAGAGACTGACCTCTGAGTTTGTTTCGGCCTTTCTTCTCAGAGTAGTCAGATACGAAACGCCGACCTCATCTAGCCTAGTACTAATATTTTTTTTATTATGACGTGTAAAAGTGATTCCGATAATTATCCTATTTACAGAATAAACAATTTCATTTCATTTCATAAAAAAAGGACCAGACCTCTGGTCACGTGAAGAGTGGACCAACCGCTTGGCGATGTCCCGAAATACGCGATGAGCACTCGAACCCCACGGCCCTAGTGCTTCATCCCCAAACGGCTCAAACATTAT
The DNA here is from genome assembly GCA_914767815.1 of Eupsilia transversa. Lineage (NCBI taxonomy): Eukaryota > Metazoa > Arthropoda > Insecta > Lepidoptera > Noctuidae > Eupsilia > Eupsilia transversa. Next base: position 5,138,615 of record OU611889.1, read on the forward strand.
AGTTCATAGTTAACAAACTAAGCTTCAACTTTGGACCACTTGCCACAATAAACCAGGTTCAAGGAAATACCAACAGTAGTTGTTAGTACGTTTTATAGTTATAGGTACTAGTAGCACATAACCTGAGAGAAGTTGACGTAGGAATATTGAATTGTCATGCGTATGAATATACCAATACCTACATATATGTATGTACCTGTGATTTTATACAATGGAAGATACGTCCTATTGTTTAAAGATGTTGTGTGTTGTATAATTTCATTGGAACAATTGTGAGATTTTTTCTAGCTAAGTCCAGTTTCATTATGGTTTCTACAGTACATTACTGTCGCGGCTTGCAACAAGGCCACGCAATAGCTGCCCCTTTCAAAATCAGTGGGTCTGTGTGTCTGTGTATGTCTTGTGTAGGTGGCGAGTCATGGCAAATAAAATGTAATATGTACTAGGTTAAGGTTTTCTATGGGTCTATGCCACCCAATAATAATAATTGATAGACGATCGTCAAAATGTGGGCCGAGGCGAAACCGAGCCACACATACGTATCCATGAATGTTGCGACCAAGGCGTGTATAGTACTTTTCTCAGATATTGCACGGAAATTCAAACTAAGTAAATTCGTTATAATTTCAGAATCAATGACGAACAACGAAAATTTTTCACACGCCAATATGTTCATTTGTTTCTTCTTTACTTTAAACAACTCTATTTGCGAGCAAAATTGAAATTTAAATAATTATTTCAAGTTACCTCCTTGGTTACCATGTGTTGAAGTCAAAAGTACGTTCCATTTTTAAATAACACGACCGATATGAGTTTTCATACAAACATTACCGACCTGGCGCTCGCATGTATTCGACCAGTACCGCAATTTCGATTTGTCTCGAAGAAGGTTGTCAAAATAATGCTCGATTTTCCAAGCATGTTTGAGAAAAAATATTTATTTATTTAAATATCACATGGAAAACCAACCGCTTTACATAAATACAATAAAAACACGTAATAAGAAACATGAAGCCAATTAATAGGTTTTCGCGGCTAGCTATACAGTAAAACAATAAAAGATCAATTGATCAAAGATTAGGTAATCGTGTTCTTTTGTTATGGTTTACATTTTGCCGTTCGGTTTTTCTACATGTCGGAGCGACATCAGGATTTTATTCCATTAGAATCAGGCATCATGTGGGCAGAAGATGGGTTTCGTGCAATGAAAACACACTCGGTGCGATACAGGACGTTTATTAAAATCACAAACTAACATTATCACAAATTACAATTTAATCACAATAACTGAGCACAACGAATCGAGTACAGTTTCGCGACGTGTTAACTCCGATGCGATCAGACACTGAATGGCCTGCTCGCCGTGGACTTAAACATCACGACTCTGTATAAGCGCGCTTGTGGTGTGGGTAGATCACGTGATGTCGCCTGTGGCGCGCTTGCGATTCGTTTAGCGACCGTACTAATGACCGTCTCCGACACGGCCATCCTGCGATGCACACGTCCTCGTGTGTTAAACTGTAAAGAAAAATACTCCCAAAGTATCACATAGCTCGGTCACTCCTGACCACATTTGCTAAAGCTAAAAGCACTATGAAAGAAATCTGTGGGAATCTCAAATCTTATTTCTTAAGTCTCAAATTGAAACAAACTAAAATTGCAGAGTTCAGAGCATTACTCACTATTTAATTCTCAAATCTTAAGATCACCAACAAAATTATCAACTAAGCTGCATGTGATTCATACTTTCTAGTAACCTCCAGTTACTCAACCAATCATTTGCGCATCCCCCTCGGATCGCCAAGTCACTCCCGGACTTTATGGTTCCAAAGTATTATCACACAAACTTAATCTCTACTCTCTGTTTCATCAAAAAAAACTTTCACTCGATTCTAACTCAAATTAGTCAGTAATACTCTGATTCCCTGGCAACTGAAACTTTGACTAATTATAGCAAAAATCATCAACCAGAGCCACGTACCATCGTTTTCCACATAAACAATCATCTTTATCACTAAGAGCCTTAGAGCCTTAGAAACCCACACACGAGTAAACCACTCTAACGCCACGGCTCTCCAGCCGACCAGCAATCGCATTGCTCTCACACATCCATCGCATGGATCAAAACTATGGTCCTTCCAGACCCAATACGGCCGATAGAGAACCCCTACTCGCGTGGTTCCCATAACTTAGGCTTGCTCATCACCACTGTGATCACCATCTACTTCGACTGGTACATGACCTACTGGCATCTTTCTTAAAACCTATCGTAATTAGTGAACGCATCAATTTTTACAAATAACAAATTATCAATAATCAGGAAATTCAAAGTACAATTGACTACACATTTATCGCGCATCTCGCAAAAGACAATTAAACCGAATAAATCAACAAACTTAAGCTCTGCATGTAATCTCTGGCTACGCATAGCCCAGTAACCTTCAGTTACTCATCTTTTCTTTATGCGAACCCTCACGGGAGCGCCGAGTCTCTCCTGGACTCTATGGTTTTCACTGAAACCAGACCTCCGCTAGAGTTGACTGCTTACCGCGTACTCACGGACTACTAAAGTAGTAGACGCAGATTTCTATTGAGCTACGGCTACACGACAACCTCTGGTACGGTCCAATCACTATGCAAACTTAAATACTCTCCTCATTGATAAAACTACTATTTTGCTCAACCTCAGTTTCGTCAGTTATACTTTGATTCTCTGGCATTTTTCGCCACCTATCATGTGCGTATTTGTAATTATGGTTAGAATTTAAAACGTATAGCGATCACCATCCAAAACTATCACTACCTTAAACGGACCTCTGAACTTCCGATCTAACTTAGTCTGATTTCTCTCTTCGTTTCTAGTAACAAGAAATCACCAAACGATTTTTATTTCTTTGTTATAGCTACCTTTGTCTAATATTCCCTGACGCAATCTCGCGGACTTCATCAATGTCGACTTTGGTTTTCATTACAATGACTTTCCTTTATTTCTTTACAAATAATTCTCTCTGTCTAAAGTTCTAAATCAAACAAACTAAAAATTAGATCAAACCAACGATTAGGCCAATTAAAATGCTAGAGCAACCAAGTACCTCTTCATTCATCTAATCATTACACAAAGCAGGAAACTCATCCGTGGCCTATGGGCAACACATGGCCCTCCAACAAACCTCTGTTTGTTTTACTACGTTCCTCAAGAACGCCGAGTCCCACATGACTCTATGGTCTCTACGACCCGACCTCCGCCAGAGCCACCCGCGCACCGCGCATCCACGGACTACTAAAAGTAGACACCGACTTCTACCGGACTACGGCTACGAAATGGCTACTGGTACGGTCGACCATCCGAACCAAGTTTCCACACTATCTCTCAATTTCAAATTCTCAAATCAAATCAAAAACTCTCTCTACTTAAAACTGTACTTGGCACTCGGGCATTCTCCTTAACCCATCGTATTCGTACTTGTAAGTACGCTTAGAACTTAATGCTCTCAATGTGTAGCGATCTCACTAATAATTCGACAACTTTGAATGGCTTCTATTTGGGGTCTAATTTAGTCTGGTTGCGTTCTTCGTTTTGAAGCAACACAAAGTCAAAACAAACAAAAACTCAAGTTGGTGTTCGCTAATCGTTAAGCAACATAAGATTTGTTCTATGCTGAATACACGTGTTTGACCAATATCAGTCAACGCAACAACGTTATTACTCGTTTGCCACTTAATTTGGCTGCACAACTCTAATTTAATACCGAGCATTCAGCACCAGAATCGTAAACAAAACAATACAGCTCACCTTTGTGTTCTAACGTGCCTGAGAGTAGTTGTACGATGCGCCGCTCGTTCCACACACCGCCGCGGCGTTGACCGGCCTGCTGCCACTGCCGCCGCTGCCGGCGTTGCCGACGCAGCCGCCGCTGCCGCTGCCGACGCAGCTGGCGCTGCCGACGCAGCCGCCGCTGCCGACGCAGCCGCCGCTGCCAATGCAGCCGCCACTACCGCCGCTCGTACACCGGACTGCTATGTGACCCGGCTTGCCACATTTGAAGCAGACCAAATGCTTCGCTGCCGGCTGCTGCGCCGCTTGACTCGACGATGATTCACCGGTGGTGTTTATTTTGCGGTTCAAATGTCAAAACGCGTTCAGTTCTTGCTGTAATTTGTCCCTCGATCTAATGTTTGTAATAAACGCCATACGTTGAAGTTACTGGTCAAACTATGATGTGAGCGAGTACTGTTGCTACGGCGATTTCTTCTTTGTTTACACCTTTCCAACGATTATTCAGCGAAGTACACTACTACTAACTTGCGAACGCGGGTAATGTTTCTCAACTTGGTTTTTTTGCCGTTCATTTTAATGAGGGTACCCCGCCAATGTGTCAGACGAAATAAAGCGTATTGTGAAAAGTACCTTCAATTCATTCCATATCATTCCTTCGTAGGCTATTTGGAAAAGCCATGTTGATGCTTCACCTTTTAGCGTATTGCTGATCGCCACAACAAGTTGACGACTTTGCAGTGAATTTTAAGCAAAGCATAAATCTGCTGTCACGCACCGGAATCGGGCTTATCCGAGTGGAATACCGGCAACACTAACTTGTTTTTTCACTGGCTTAGTTTTTAGAGTTAGTATCAGCGCGTGCATTTGTAGGTTTTGCATTTCAAAAAGTAACCGCCACTGATTGTTATTGTCACTATCCCCGCGTGTGATCTCATTAGCACGATTTGATCCCGCTTCTGATGTCGGAGCGACATCAGGATTTTATTCCATTAGAATCAGGCATCATGTGGGCAGAAGATGGGTTTCGTGCAATGAAAACACACTCGGTGCGATACAGGACGTTTATTAAAATCACAAACTAACATTATCACAAATTACAATTTAATCACAATAACTGAGCACAACGAATCGAGTACAGTTTCGCGACGTGTTAACTCCGATGCGATCAGACACTGAATGGCCTGCTCGCCGTGGACTTAAACATCACGACTCTGTATAAGCGCGCTTGTGGTGTGGGTAGATCACGTGATGTCGCCTGTGGCGCGCTTGCGATTCGTTTAGCGACCGTACTAATGACCGTCTCCGACATACATAAGTTCATAATTATTTTCCACAAACCAAGGCTAGGTTCAGGTTTATCAATCAGGTTTAATTTATCATTTTATTACAACAAAGAGAGCGTTTCTCTGTTTTTTGTTACAATAGGTGATGAAGTAAAACGTCAAAAAATCCTAATCCTACACACCTCAAAAACCCACGAACTTCGGAAAACATTCAAACTCCATTTGCACAGATGGAAAAGGGAAATCTTCACGCATAAATGATGCGGTTTATCTACCTGTACCTACCCACATCTCTCCATAGACCCGACGAGAGAGTATTAGAAAAGAATCACTCGGAAAAATTTAGTGGATTGCTCTTTAATCGATCCAGCCGAACGGCAATCGAGTCGCGTGTGACCCGACCGATCGAATGAATCCGATTCACCGACGCTCTATTTTCGGATCTGGCTATAGCGAAATATTCCGTGGTACTCTCCTAATTGCCGCTGCTTTGTCCCTGCCCGCTTTTAAAAGTGTTCTAGACTAACATGGAATCACTTAAAATGGGAAGTTATTGTGAGATGCATTTCGTTTCATTTTATCCGACTGTCCCAGAAGAAGATGTGTTATGTTGAGTATGTACGTAATGTATGTCTCTCTTTGCCACGTTCTGTAGCCTAAACGGCTTGATGGATTTAAACATAATGAAGTGTCGCTAGATTGTCCTAATTGTAGGAGTGACACAGGCTATACAATCTCAAAATCGCATCTGCAAATACAAAAAAGGGAAGGGAATACTATAATAATATTGGTATCAAATAAAAGCTAGTAATGAGTCAATTCCAAGCAGATAATATTAATAAAAACTAAAAAGCTTGAATTAAAACAAAATATTTAAAAAAAAACACGACACGACTGCAAGTCGTGGAATATGGTCTCCGTGGTAGCAAGATTAAGATAAACATTTGAGTGATTAACTGTTATTTACAAAATGCAGTCTGGATTTGGGCTCGAGGCTTGCGGGTCGGTACAGTCAACCTCGTAACTGCATTAACACCCTTACATTGAATGTCTCTTGCACGTCAAAAAACGATAAGGTTTATTTGCCTATGTCACAGTTAGATAATATGTATCAACCTTTGTGAAATTTCAAAGTATTGGGAATTGTTGTCGAAAGCAATTGCCTAGGCAACTATACATGGGACTCATACATAGGTATTTTAAAATTTGGGCGTCAATTCGCTTACCTACTCCTTTTGGGGAATACCGGCTTGATGTTATGTAAATAGTAAGTTAAAAAAAACGAGTTTCTTTTTCTCAACCCTTGGTAAATAATAACAAAATGAACTTTCCTCACGTTTTCTTTTATTAAGGACAAGAATCTACTCGAGAAAAACGCATGTTCATTTCTAAGGAAGACGGACTCGAGCGCATGATATTACATTCATAATAATTTATAATCTTTTTCATAACACCGCGTTTCTAGGTAACGCGGGGTATTTGCGGGATTACAAAAGTATTTTTAGTTTCTTTACGACGTTGGCAAACTTGCATAACATCTACAATTTGTTTTCACGCAGTATGAATTTTTTTTTTTTTGCTGGGCCTTATTTAATATAAGAACTGACAATGCGACGTAATTGTCAAAAAAGGCCGGCCAAGTGGCACAAAAATACGAATTGTCTCCTGTCACCGGTTGTATTATTCAATAGGCCCCTGGGGCTTGTAGTTAAATCTGTAAAGTAGACTCTGACAATAGTCGCAATGCATAAAGCATTGTCACAAATTGTCACAGTCAAAGGTTTTAATGAGAATCGTCTCAGTAAAATGCATGCATCGTGCACTATTATAATTTCTAACGTGGCGGCCATAATATTATCGTGGATGTCACAGTATCACGATAACACGGAAGTCAAATGTATGGAAATATATTATGAAGACGCTTTTACCATCCACGATAACTTTAATAAGGTGCACGTATTTCCATACATTTTATGGACGAGGACGTCCAAGATAATATGGCTTATAGTCGACTCGACGAATTTACTTGCCCGCCACGGGCGAATCGCCACTTTTTTATTTTTCTTTAAGCGATTTGTACTAAGTTAATTTATTTGTGGGCGAATCGACAACTCCAGAAATGTAACGTTTTAGGCAATTGGCAATTAAAATTAAGAAAACGTTAGTGTAATTCTATCTTAATACGTATTTCTGGAGTTGTCGATCGAGTAAATTCGGGCGAATCAACCAATAAGCCGACAATCGTCACGTTAGAAGTTATAAAAGCTCACTTGTGGATCGTCGGATCTGATTTTAATCTGTGATGGAACCGGATTTCGTGACCACAATTATGTCATTTGGGCGGTAGAAAGTGTTCCGTGACAAAATATCTTTATTGACGCATCTGCGTTGACGCGTTGAGTTCTTCAGACAGTTCGGGTCGGCATTAATCAGCACAGCTGGGTGGCTAAACGAATATTTATTTAGTAATTGCTTTGGGGTGACTTTGTTGTTGAACAAATACTGCCGAAGCGAATTTACCGAACATTTGTGTAGCATGCCGTAATCTGTCCGCTTGACATAAACTTGGCAGCTGAGTTGATGATCGGTTTTAGTACCTACCTAGGTACCTACTATTGCAATGTTTCACACCTTCACGGTAATTATAATGCACTTATATAATTATGTATATTTTATGTTTGATGATATTATGACTCTGTGAACAATTATTCAGAGCTGTCAGTTTATATTTAGACAAAAATATACTCGTTTTTGCCATGACAAACAACTTTCTTCCATTTCATTAATAGTCTAATAATAAAAAGACATTAGACTAACATAGAAATTACTAATTCTCATTAATTAAACAACCATTTCATTTATGACATGTTGATGTTGTAGATACGGTGAATGATCAAACAGATCAATTTAATTTACGTAAACGAGTCAATTTACAATTCAATGGCTTTATAACTTCATTTCAACGTCATTTACATTCTGGTGTAACGTCCACTTTTGACAAATAAGTGACAGTGTAATTGATAAACATCGTAACTTAATGGTCTAAGTTAAGGCACAAACTCAATACATTTCACTTAGTAATGACCTCGTGACCTCTCAGTAATTGACCTTTTGCTTGCCTAAGGCCCAACACAGACTGAACGTAATATCTATTGGTATGTTTGTTAATAAAATATATTTTAAGTTATTAAATGTTCGGGTTTTTTGTATGTCCCTTTCTGAGAACTGAGAGCAGTTGTGGCCCAGTGGTAATTGCCCTGACTTATGAGATGTAGGTCGTGGGTTCGAACCCACTCACTTTACTTTGTGTACATAATTGCATTACCACTGCTCTCAAAACATCGAATGGAGACATCGTGAGGAAACCGGCATGTCCTAGAACCAGAACTTCGAAGACATGTGACATATGCCAACTCGCACTGGGCCCGCTTGGTGGATTACAGCCCACTCTCTCTCGAAGAGAGGAGGCCTGTGTCCCAACTGTGGGAACATTTTAGGCTGATTATGAGTCCGAGAAAATGTAATGATATAAATCACGTTTTCGTGTTTGTATAAATGTTGTTATTTCAAGGAGAATACTTTATTTATCTTGTTTACTGCTTTACCTTCTGCTTCTTAAGAAAAATAAAGTTTGTTACCTTCTATGTAATAGTGGCACATAGCATCCCTCATCGGCTATTAAGGGCTATATCTTGAACGGAGATCACACTTACCTGAAAACAAAGAAGAAAAACATTTAGATTTCCATTCTTACCTTTCAATCTTGCTGATAGAATAATAATCAATCTTCTTAAAATAATTTTATCACTTAAACGGTAAAAACATTAAGGGCGAATTTCACCAATGAAAACTGAACGCGATCAGCACATAAACCACGTTTAGGAACTGGCAGTGTCACTATTTTCTTTGTAATATTGACACTGACAGCTCTTGAACTCGGTTTAGATGTGCTGATCGCGTTCAGTTTCATTGGTGAAAACAGCCCTTACTCATTATGTCCAAAGTAACAAGGTAATAACTTTTCAAATATGAGAACCTACCTAGCTTATTTACGACTTCACTATTCGTATAACTTCGTTTTCGCTAAGGGGGCTTTCTGACTTTTTTTCTTTTCCCTCTTCTTTTTGCTCCTAAGGGTCTTAGGGTCTTAGCGTCATGTTAAATAGCTTTTATCATTCTTCAAGAATTGGGCTACAAAATGCAATTTAAATTTTTAAATATGACTGGTAGTTCCTGAGATAAGCGCGTTCAAACAAACAAAAACTCTTCAGCTTTATTATTAGTATAGATAGATAAATCAGCTGCTATACAGAAACATGATGTCCAATTCACCATTTTTTTAACACTTGCTTAGACCAATCAATAAGATTTCATTTATAAAAAAAACCTTATTAAATAAAGCCATAAAGAACCACGCGTATCAAACACCAAAAATACCAAGTCAGCCAAAACTGAATAAAATACCCGACCATATAAAACCCCACGCCAGCAAAACTAAAAGAATCGAGATTTTCTCAACCAAAGAAAATCATAGGTGAGACATAAAAGAGTAGTGAAGATCAAATTTCATGCTTCGCTATCTTGGATTAGATTTCTGAGGAGCCTTGGTCACAGCATAGATAGATACAGAAGGTCAGCTCTACACAACGAGCGAAAATGATCGCACACATAGACACGCTTAACGTAAAGCGAGTGCGAGCGCACTCGCGACTGGCGTTCGTTTGAGATCGCCGTACGTAGAATAGACTAGAATACTCTCTGTACACCACATTAATGACAGACATAAATGTATGTAAAACACAGAACTTGGAAGGGCTTGGGGTCTTAGCGAAGCTTAACCTGATCGATCGACCTGTGTGGCTGTTATAAATAACAGGTCGATCGATCAGGTTAAGCTACGCTTGCCGTGGTTAGTTCGTAGATGGGTGAAAATCTCTACATACCAAGACTCCTCCGTGCAGCCTCAGAAAGCACGTTAAGCCGTTGGTCCCGGCTGTCAATCGTGGATCTTTGACAGTCGTTATGGGCCGTCGTCACAATCCCGAAAGTCAGTCAACCAGTCTTACCAAGGGGTATCGTGTTACCCAGTAACTAGGTGGTGGAGGTCAGATAGGCAGTCACTCCATGTAAAATACTCGTATTCAGCCGGTTCGCAGTCTAACCGGATGCAGTACATAATTGGGATAAAGCTAGGCAGGTGATGATGACACACATATATACTATGTATAAATGTATGTTGTATGTGTAAGATGTGTATGGAAGTGTGCGTGCTTCTGTTTTCGCTCGTTGCATGGAGCCGACCTTCTGTAAGTAAATACTATTCTGTTACAGTTTCAGTATGAACTGGTTGAAACAAACTGCGGTGTAATGTTGTAGCATCCATTCTATTGTTAGTGCAAATAGTAATCTTATGCGGTTTCATGTTTCTACGGGAAAGATCTTGTTTGGAGTTTGTTTGTGAATTTTAAACTTTCCTTTCAATTTTGTTAGACGCGTACAATTTTTTAAATTTACTTTTCTTTTTAAAGTGTTTTGAGTAGATTTTTTTACTTTTCTTTTAATTTGAAAGAATTTGTGTAGCATTAATGGGATTTTTCTTTTTTGTTTACAGTTTTGCACGAAAATTAAGTAAAAAGTGGACAAAAAAAATCTTACAAAATGGTTGAAAGTTTTTATGAACTTTGTAGTTGTGGTCGTTTTTAAGTGCTTATATTCTCCTGTATCAAGATATGTGTCTTTAAAAATACTGTTACGGATAGAAGATTTATTTGTTTTTTTTTAAGAATACTAAATGAAGTAGGGTTTATAAAAATAAAAAAAATCCTGTGTATTCTTACTAGCGCCCGCTTGAAACTCGGAAATTATTCCACTGAATTATATGTCCTAACCCAGGTCAAGGTCAACCTGTGTACCAATTCAACTCCATTCAGCCGTTTTAGCGTAAAAGCGTAACAAACAAACAAACTCACTTTTGCATTCAAAATCCTTTATAAAAACTTGTTAGGATTTTAAAGAAGTTTAATAAAAGATAAAACTGCATCCATTTCACCGCCTGGAACTGCAATGCAATGGACCTAAACTACCAGTGCTTAGAGTTCCACTAGGGTTGTTAAAGAATGCAGCTCCAAAATGGCCGACTACGGAACCCAATACCTATATTTATATTATTATAAGTAATACAGCTATGAGATCCTCCGAGTGTGCGCTTAATATCGTCTTGGGAGAGTTTAGTTCTGCTTTAAATAATATCTACACTTTTATACTAGCTACGTAAGTACTTATATTTTTCTCAAGAAAATTATGAAACGAGCGAGCTTTACTGTTCTTTTAGTAAAAGAACGAAAATTGCTTTGCTCACTGCTATAATTTGGCTTTGGAACAGTCGACCATATATTCTCTACAGAACAGAGAGTGAATTTGGGGTCCGCTGAACCCCAAGCGACTAAAGTAGTAAAATTACCATGTAAATTAACATATTTATTCAACATCATTGGGAATCACCGCTTTTGAAAAATGATTATTATACATTTTTTTGATTGTTTTTTTTTGTCTAAATATCTTTTTTTATAACAGGCCAAAGGATCATGATTCATGGGCAAAAATGTATGGGCACTGTCCCCACCTACCAACAGTATAATAATATACATGTCAATATGTTTATAAGGATCCAGAAAAAGACTTACTGTCTTGAACAATTGAAAAATCGATGGGGTTTTTTTTAATAACAAAAAGTTTTCCGGTTTGCTAACCTAACCTTGCCTAACCAAACCATTTTTTTCAAATAATATTCAAGCTTTCTTATTGTAGAACAAGAAAGCTATTCACAGCGTGTGTGTACATTAGGTTACCACAAGTAAAGCGCGCGTCGCTTCGTAAGATAAAAATACTGTAAGCTTGATTAACTTAGGTAAGTAGGTACTAACTTGATTTACGAATTGTTTAATTAAGTTCAGGGTTATTAAAGGCATGGGGTTTAAATATTTATGTTTTTGATAAAGGGTGAACAGTGTCTGTCTTAGTTAACAGAAGCATTGGCGTTGACATTAGAAGATAAACCAAAGTCCAGGTTAAGTTTTTACCGACTGTATGCCTCAAGGAGAGTTAAGACCTAAGTTTAAATTCTGTTCACTCGAGTTACATTTTGGACTGCTACCAACATTGCTCAAGGTAATCCTCGTTTTAAACTTATTACTAGTTACATAAATAGGCTCTATCTAGTTTATGTTCCTAGATACCTAGCTAAGCAAAAACATGATCGCCAAAAAACAAACGTTGACTTTGCCTAGTCCAGTCCAGACATAGTTTTAGGGTTTTACATCAGGGTGTGGCTATAAACAGTTGAAGGGCAAACTCAGTCCAAAAGTACAGTCATTCGCACATCAGTGGTTACAGTTGTACTACAAAAATCATCCTTACTGCTACAACATCAAGGCACTGTCAATGTAAAATTGATACCACTGATGTGCGGTTGACTGTATATCTCCCAGTTTACACAGGACTAAAACAATACAGAGGCAGGAACTAAAAGATTATTATAAAATATTCATACTGAACAAAGATGGCCGCTCTAATTGGCTAATGGGTTCCGTTGATAAATTGTGAGAGATAATAAATGGCACTGTTTCGAATTACGCGACGAAGCTGCTCTTTCAATTCAAATATTTCGTTTATTTTTTTGCTGTAGTAAAAATTGATACCACTGATGTGCGGTTGACTGTATATCTCCCAGTTTACACAGGACTAAAACAATACAGAGGCAGGAACTAAAAGATTATTATAAAATATTCATACTGAACAAAGATGGCCGCTCTAATTGGCTAATGGGTTCCGTTGATAAATTGTGAGAGATAATAAATGGCACTGTTTCGAATTACGCGACGAAGCTGCTCTTTCAATTCAAATATTTCGTTTATTTTTTTGCTGTAGTAAAAGTGTTGGTGTTGGTGTCAGTAGGTAGTTAGTATATTAATGTAATATTTTGTGAAGAAACAAAAAAAAATTGCAAGGAAATTTTATGAATATAAGATAATTATGAATTTTTATTTTGAAGTGTTTTTAATTCGGCGGCGGGGCTGCCTGTCCTTTTTCCGTTTGTCCGTTCTGCATTGTCCTAAGATCAACAGATAATTTATTTTAATCAGCGTAACAACCAATATAGTTAATTCATTCATTAAAATAGATCTGAATGGAACTCTCACATTAATTATAGAAAACATTCTCCCCTGGCCTCTTGTTAATTTAGGTACCAACTTACTTTTTATTTAAAACTAGCTGTCCCGACAGACAATAATTCATACTTAAATCCCATAGAAAATGGACGTTCAGTTTTTACCAAATTTGAAAATTTCCGGTAAACTTTTCCAATTTTTATTTTCATAAAAACCTAATTCAATTAAAAAATAGCGAAATCGGTCGAGCCTGTCTCAGTTGATGCGCATACCAACGAAAAGCATTTGATTTTTATAAAAATAAAGTTAAAAATTATAGTGTTATATAAAGTATTATACTAAAGTATAAAAAATATGGTGGTACGGAACCCTTCGTCTGCGAGTCGAACTCGCACTTGACCGGTTTTATTTATATACATAGATAGGTAGATAGTGAAACCCTTTCAACTACATCTGACGGTACCCTTTTCTATGACGTCACACGACTTTTCCGTCTACCGCAGTCATACTCAAACTGCGGCCCACAGGCCGCATGCGGCCCGCCAGGGTTTCGAAAGTGGCCCACCCGTTGTAGCTTCAAATTCTATTAACGAAGTTACTAAGCCAATTAGCTATTTAAAATTCTAACTTATACCTATTTCAAATTTTTAAGAGAAGAGAGAGAAAAAGGAGTATGCTGAATATTGGATAATAGTGCTCGATCGATAAGACTGTTAAAAAATGTGACCAAATTTTGCTTACGTTGTTTGCATCGACATATCTCTGAGTCATCCTATTCCAAAATGAAATATGCAAAGACCGTATACAGAAACCGGCTTACAGATTCTCATCTCGATGACATATTAAGTGTAGCGTGCAGCAATTACAAGCCAGATCTAGATGAAATCGTTAAAAAAAAAACAATATCATCGTTCAATTAAACGTACTAGGTTTTTTCATTAAGACCTAATTAACAGATGTTGTGATTAATGTACCAGCCCGCGGGACACATCTAAAATTTGAAAGAGGCCTAAGAAAAAAAGTTTGAGTGCGGCTGGTCTAGCAAGATTGGAAAAAACAAAGAAATGAGATATGATTGTTTAGAAGAAATTACAGGCATTGTGTTGTTAATTGAATATAGGTGTCATGGCGGCGACAACAATGAGCTGTCCAGAGCTCTGGGGAACTGGGAACTGGGCATGTGGGGTATTAGTATCTCAACACTTTCAACCTTACAACTTTTTTTACAGACCAGTATAAAAAGAAAAGTATTTATTAAAAAAAATAGTTTATGATTATAAACCTAGCTTTTGAAAAACATCGATTTCGTATCTTTACGAAACATTTGAAAAAATCGATGGCATCGCCACATGGGGTGAAACTTAATTTGAATTAATCAATAAAAGGTGCGTAACCAGGGATGACTGTAAAAAAAAGTTGTTTTTAAATCGAATGTTAAAAAATAAAGTCCACTAAGTATATAAACCGTTTTATACAATATGGTTGGCAACCCTGGTTGTAACACAAGAATAGGATAAGTACTCTATAATAGTAGTTTGATAGTGTGTCTATTTGAAATCTAAATTGCGAAAAATTACGTTTTTTAGATCGCGTAAACTGTATTTATTTAGGCAAAACAACTAAATACACAGAAAAACGTTCATAGTACACACATTTACAAATACAATAGTATAGCATGCATCTAAATTAAAGGTAAATTCAGCATTTTATTTAAAAAATATTCTCATGTACGCACTGTTTTTCGATTCGTTATTCTAAAGCTGTGCTAATTAAACTTGTATTAATTAAGAATACGCAGTGCCATAAAAACAGCGTTTAATTATCAGCCAAGCTGCTCATAACTACCTAGATTTAGGCGTTTATGTCATCGTACAATAATAATAATCAATGACACATTTTTCTGTTTTTAACCTCGATAAAATATGACATTTTGAACGTGAAAAACTAACTGCAAAAAAGAACTTACCCTCGAAAACACCCAAAACTCTCCACACATTTTTTCACTGTCTTTAATTTTAATAATAACGTAATCATTGGCAGTAGAATTAATTCAAACTCTCGAGCCATTAGTTATTTTTTTCCTTGATTAAAAGAAACAGACTTTATAAAAAACAGCTGGAAACATACATATACAATAATTAAGTACTTAGAAAACAGTTTTACCACACAGGCAGTTACCAACTGTTTTTATAAACAGTCAGGGCAGTTGTGGTCAGTTTGTGGCTAAAATAAATATAATGTAATAAATAACAATGTTTAACAAAGAGGATTTAGTCACTTTTTGTAAATGTTTTAATATAGTTGTCATTGTTATGTTTTTCAATAAATATTAACCGGTAAAATGCTTATTACATTGTCACTTTCCTTAACCCACCTATTTTATATTTGTAAAAAGTAATACTAGGCATCGCAAAAAGTGGGAAACAATAAGTTCCCGCTTTTTAGGGTTTCGTACCCAAAGGACCCTCTGGTCTATTTTACTAAGGGCAGATTCGACCAAACACGACTAAATTTTATCCGCAGAATAAGATTTGTCTGACAGTTTTCGTATGGATAAAGTGTCAAAAATTCAAAATTTACTCTGAAGAGAAGGCTTATTCCGCGGATAAAATTTATTCCTGTTTGATCGAATCCAGCCTAATGCTCCGTTTTCCGTCCACCCGTCCGTTCGTCCCACACTGTATCTTTCGAACCATAACAGGTAGGCACTTGAAATTTTCACAGAGTGAAACCCCGGTACTACGGCCGCTATAACTAAAAATAATAAATAAAAATGAAATTGAAGCCTTTACTTTATTTTACCATTCAACAAACGTGTTTTTTTTCGCCGTTTTTTGATCATCTTACTTGTCTTAATAATGGCAATACGTATTAACGGTGGTACGGAACCCGTCTGCGAACCCGACTCGTACTTGGCCTTTATTTTATTATACTTATCCTCAAACATCGCATATTAAGGTAGGTTCTACAAACTCATAAGTCAACGACCTTCCTTCAGTAAATCAACCCTGAAAAACGCTAGGAAAACCCAAGGCAAGAAGGGCCGGAAAAATACTTAATCACGTGGACATGTAAACATAATTGTTGATAGCTCACCCGAATCCCCCCTTACAGCCGTGATCCCTCCGCCGTAGGGGGGTGAGTCGAGAAGGGAAACCACCCTAAGTTCCACCTGTTGATATTTGGCGGCCGTCCAAACCCAAAAAGCGAATATTTGGTCAGACGTCCGTGTTTTGTGCCGAAGTGGCTCCTTCCAAGAATTTATTAGACAGCTGGATACGATAAAGATGTGTTACTGCCACGTACATACGATGTTGATGCATTGGGTTCGGCGCTAAAATACTCTTCGGCTGACGTATGTACAGTAACGAGCATTACAGTTACGCAATATTCAATAGCGATTTTCACCAAAAGTATTGTTTGATATTTTATGGTAGGTATTACGAACATGGTATCATTGAAATAATACTATTATAAAATAGTTGAGGCGCTCGTGGCTAAGTAATAACAGCCGCACGGGTCGGTCGCTTACCGAGGTTGGTCCGTGGATCGGTGACCATCTTTACAAACTGGTGCTTCAGAAGCCGTTCGTCCCGGGTGTCATTCGTGTATCTTTGACAGTCGTCGTTACAAGTCGCTAGAAGCCTGAAAATCTGACACCCAGTCTTACCAAGGGGTATCGTCTAGATTGCGCCGGTCAGATAGACACTCCATGTAAAATCTGGTTAGACTGGAAGCCGACCCCAACATAGTTGGGAAAAGGTTAGTCAGATTGATTGACTAAGAAATGGGTCTTTTCTCAAAGTTGCCATTTTTATTTCACGAGAAAAACGCTTTTGTATTTTGCGTAACTGAAAAGTATTTATGCTCGTGAGTGTGGCTATAAGTAATAAGATACTGTTGTTCAAAGTTTCCACGAATCCTCCCACATTTTGTTAGCAGACGATAAAACTTGTTAATTCTCTTTGTGTTTTAATGTCTTGCAGTAAACGTATGTTCTAATACAATTGTTAGTTACAGTTAATTACGCGTGGATAGCTCGTTATTTGATATTTTTACCTTTGTTCTAAATTACGTTACGTTTCATGGCGGCCCGAGGCCCGGACGTCACAGATAAACAATAAAAGACGTTCTATTCCGTCTAACTTGTTAGACAAATTGAAGAATTGTATTTTCTTTTCTATTGCTGTTAACCTATCAGTCTCCTGTCCTTCTGTTTAACAGACATCATTATTAGTGATGCAGTAAGTGCATAAGATATTTCAAATGGACTAACAAAGACATTGTTAGTTTAAAAATAAGACAATCGAACTGTCGAAGTGATTCATTCGCTACTTGTTCAGATGTGTTTATTATTCAACAAGCATTGTAGCAGGCGAAACGATTTTCAGTTTCAATCTGTGTTTTGCATATGTAATGACTTTAAAATGGATGACAACACAATAATGGTTGAGAGGAAAGCAATTACATATACAAATAGACAGGGGCCTAAGTCTACTAATTTATAAACGTTACAATGGTCTCTCAATGGTGAGTTTTTGACAGTTTTTGTATGGCAAATCTGTCAAAAACTCATCATTGAGAGACCATTGTAACGTTTATAAATTAGTAGACTTAGGCCCCTGGCGTATGGTGGACCTGTCACGTAAATTCAAACGATTTTAAAATTGAAAGACTCGTTTCGCACATTATATTTACTTAGTTAAAGACTTTATTCATCTGTGCGTGGTAAATTAGCTATGAATGTCAGTTATGAATTTTTTAGAGTTATTTTTGGTGGTGTCAATTAAAATGTTTGTTGTTGAATATCGGTTTAGAGAGCACCAGAGCGGCAATTCCCGTGTTGTAAGAACATTCGCATTGGCATCTCATCCGTAATCTGTCAAAAATACAATCAGTTTACCAACATAATTATACACAAATTGCGACTTGAATGTGAACGTGTTTTAAGTAGGTACGAGAATTGGCATTCTGGGGCCTAAGTCTACTAATTTATAAACGTTACAATGGTGAGTTTTTGACAGTTTTTGTATGGAAAATCTGTCAAAAACACATCATTGAGAGACCATTGTAACGTATATAAATTAGTAGACTTAGCCCCTGTATTTGATGAATTTTTCCATGTTATCCGAGAGCCCAAATTGATCGAAATACATCACCAACATCAAGTAATGGGAAACTTCGTAGGTAGGAATAAACTACACTAAGATTTTATAAATATGTTAGTTACTCAAACGTGACTTCATGTATATATAAGTACATGCACATATATTCATTTTCTAACCTGAATCTAGGCCATACGAAAACAATAGCTCGTCCTTCTATTAAGAAATCTAGAACTTTCCATTCATAAATGTCTTAGACTCACGCTTTCTTCCCATAGGGGTAGGTAGAAACGACAGAAGGCTACCTGCTACAATCCTTACATACTCCTTTTGCCTCATTTACGTTCATACATCTGATCATACACGCACGTCGGTTGCGAGAAGATAAATAGTACATTTTGATGCGAGTGTGCAATGACAAATGCTCACGCGTATCAAACGACGTTTTTCAACACATATAGTTTGTCCACCACACATCGTCAACGAGAAACGAGATTATTGGAACAGGGGCCTAAGTCTACTAATTTATAAACGTTACAATGGTCTCACAATGGTCAGTTTTTGACAGATTTGCCATAAAAAAACTGTCAAAGACTCACCATTGACACACCATTGTAACGTTTATAAATTAGTAGACTTAGGCCCCTGAACGTGCCGTCCCGTTGACGTTGTGCGGTGGACACGCGGCCATATTGAATGTTTACGTATCACTACTTCGGCGCCGTCATCTCGGGCTTTAGGAGGAAACAGTAAATTAAAAAAAATGCTGAAAAGAGGTGAGTCTAAGAATGTTCCACACTGTATATTTGACCGTAATGGCAAAGCTTGAACCAAAATTATATGTAAGTACACTTGGAGATATTCTAGTTAATCACCTATGGTAGTTAATCTCGTGTGACGGTCCAGTTGGCCGTGTCCTTGCCATTGACAAAGGCGACGGAGACGGACGGCGCCTGCCGTGATTGGTGTGAGCTATCAAAGCGAAACTAGATGCTGCTTGGCTTACCTTGATATGCCTGCAATCTGTGAGATATTGCGTAATGAACCAGAGTAGATAATTACTGAACATCACGCCTGGTTTCCCCGAAGGGTTAGGCAGAGGTGACCTATAGTACCGACACCCACATTTTGTCAGTTATGTTTAAGTCGCATGTAATAGGAGTGAGCCTATTGCCATCAACTGGGCTCTGATCCAGACTACAGGCTGCTACTGAGAAATTCCAGTTAGAAAAACCCAATAACACTTTGCTCGATCCGGTAATCGAACCCAGGACTTAATTCTCAGCAGAAGCGCTTGCGACCACTAGACTGACGAGGCAGTCGCGATAACGAGGCATAAGATCAGTGGAAAAGAGATTTGTATTTAACATAAAAATATGATGAGTTTTATTCAAGATCCATTTTAAAGTTTACACAACCCATATTGGATTATCTTAACTTCTTTCTAAAGCGATCGTTCTCACCTCTCGGAATTAATTTACACCACAGTTTTATTCCTAGAATCAACTGTAAATTTAATTCGATTGAAAAACAAGAAAGATGAATGGAATTATGTCCAGTACTAATTTTTTAGAGGAAAATTCTAGATTTACAGCGAAATCGAGTTGTTGTTTTTCTCTAAAAACAACTGGATTTTGCTGTAATTCTGCTGAATTTTCCTCTAAAAAATTACTAGAAATTCATACTTGCTAGACTTACCTACTTACTTACTAATATTAAAAATAAATACGAAAGTAAGTCTGTCCGTCCGTTTTGTTACATTTTCACGCCTTAACGGCTGAACGGATATTGATGACATTTGGCACACAGGAAGACCAATACCTGACGATGTCCGAACTCTACATGGGTGAAGCCGCGGGAAAAAATTCGAATACTATACATAAACACAATAAAGAACTGATCAACTATATAGCTGAGAGTAATGCTATTATTTAGTAATCCAAAACGCATATTTGTGGCAACTATTCCCGTCTCTTCGCGGAATTCTCTTATTCATGAGCTGCATACGGTAGGTATGTGGTTGGTTTATAACCTAAATACATTTAGACATTTACTGCCTACATATTACAACAAGCATTCAGCTCAATACTAATGTGTTGCGTTGTTTTTCGTGACTTACGACTTGTTTAAGAGTGGCGCTACTTTTGTTCAATAAAATAGATCAAGTTAATATTTTATACCTATTTTAGAGGAATTTTCATTACGAATAGTATTTATTTATGTATTGCTTATTTCGTATCTAGTGTCTAAACAACTGAATATACACACATACGGGTCAAGGTCTTCCACGCCCCGGGCCGTGCTGGTTCAATGATCGTGTACGTCAGAGGTACATTGAGGAGGGCCCGGACGACGGGACGCCACGGTCCGGAGCTTAGAAGGTTCTTGGCCCTTCTTCTTTTCAGAGGCCCTAGCACGAACGCGCGACGTAAACGTAACTATTATATTCGAACGATTTTTGAATCGTAAAATACTGTTCACTAGCAGACATGAAAATAACACCACGCCTGTAATCCCCGAAGAGTAGGCTGAGATGTACCGACAGTACACCCACGTTTCGCCAGTTATGTTTAAGTCCCATGTAACAGGGGCGGAACCTATTGCCATCAACCGGGCACAAATCCAGACTCCGGGCGGGCAGACTACTGAGACATTCTAGATGTAAAATCCAATAACACTTTATCCGACCCGGGAATCGAACCCAGGGCCTCATGCTCAGCTATAGCGCTTGCGCTGTTAGACCAATGCGGCAGCTTGGAAATGTATGAAGTCTTGAAAATAAGTTCTTAAGTGCGAAACGAGTTTTTTTTTAAAATCGTTCTTAAGGCTCCTACAAACAGGCGCGTCGCGACAGCACGAGCCTTAATTTACGTCACCTGAACTCCGCGCAATCATGCTAGCCCATTTGTATCTTTAAACAAAACTGAAGCTCTTTACAGAAAACTGAAGTTCATATGAAATAATACTAAATGTTTTCTTAGTAAAACCCCTTGATCCTGTGCCAATGTAATCACAGTTGCTATTGTTTGCAGTCCATTGCGCAGTTTCTACGACACCATTCATTGTTTGTTATGAAATAGCGTTAATGTTTAACGAATTTTGTATACAGTCTTACTGACCTATTTTAAAATCTTGGTATTTGTATAGGATTGTGAAATTAAAAGGCGGATTTGTCTGCAAATAAAGAAATATTTGGGAACCTTTATTCCGATTGTTTTGGGCGCATCCAATAAAAATGTTCAATGAGACGGACAAGGTCCTCGCTGAAAAAGGTCGAATGTAATCGTTTCATAAAATTCAGGAAGATTTATTTGCTATTTTCCTGTTTTTAGAAAGATTTGATTTTCTGTTTTTTTTTCATGACAAATTGGTTATTTAATACGTATTTCCGGAGTTGATAGGAATTTTTCTTTAAATATAAAATAAACCAAAACAAATAACATGGTCTTACCATTATCTTTAACAGCACTAAATAGCATACTTATTTCAGCCAAAGTATTAGGATTTTCCATAATTTATTCAAATACATAATATTCATAGGTAACTAAAACCTGAATACATTATTCACGCTACCACGTCAGTTTCTATTTACATGTTAAAAACTTTTCCCTCGTGCCACAGAGTAGCTAAATACTACGAGTAACATACTTCGCACTCTGCCACAGAGTAGGAAACTTCGCCGTCGAACTGACTGGTGTCAGATAGTTCGATAGTTCTGTCCGTAGCCCGTAGGAACACATATACCTAGGTGTGTTTCTCTCGAGCTTGTTGCAGAAGTTGATAATGAATTAAATTAATTTAGTCTCCTGGGTAGGCCACCACTGCTCTCTCTCTCTCTGTCTCTCCAAGAGGTGGTCCAGCACTGACAGGCGCTTTACTTTATATAAATCATTTCATCAGCACTGCTCTCAAAACGGTGAAGTAAAACATCGTGAGGAAACCGGCATGTCCTAAAACCAAAAATTCGAAGACATATGATATCTATCAACCCAGACTGGGCCCGCGTGGTGGATTACGGCTACGGCCCAATCACAGAGAGGAGGCCTGTGTCGGGGGCATTCGGAACATTATAGGCTTGATTTGTACTTATAGCGGACATCACAAGCGGGGACCTACACACTTTGTGAAAATTGCTGGTGTCCTATTACGGTTCAAAGATACAGCCCTGTGACAGAGGGACGGACAAACCGACAGCGGATAATAGAGTACCCTTTAGGTACGGGACCCTCAAAATATAATTTTTCACAATATATTGTATTAATTTTGGAATTTTGGGGTATGAGGAACAGGGTGTAAAGTTCACTCATCTTCTATAGAAAAGGGAGGAACCTCGGACCAGACGGGTGTCGTGTCTGGCGGGCAACTGCCCAACGATTGATGTCGGAAAGTTATATATATGCTGTTTGCCCGGTAAACTTTGCTTGCGCGTTGCAAGATTTCGCGTGACGTCAGTGTGACGTGTAGTAGCTCGCATGTGGCGATGTAGATGTCACCACAAGCTATTGACCCCGCTACATTGGCTTAAGTAATTTTTCAGAAACTCTAAAAAGGGCACTAATAAATTATAGAGCTCTCATTACACCAGATACAGTCAGCAAATCATTTGTTTCCGAACAATATTTTTTCAGTAAATTGTTTGGACAAAAAAGTCACAAAATAAAATATGAAAAAGTGTTTTCTGAAAGCTTTTTCAGTTAAATTAAAACCGTTATCAAGTGATTTGATGAGCTCTTATTTGGTTCTAAGAATTACAACAACAACTCTGCATGAGATGCTACAGTAGATTTACTGATTAAATGCAGACTTTCAGAGTCCAAAGCGGAAAAATGTGAAAACTTGATAAAACATAAACATTACGCCTGTTCCCCCCGAAGGTTTAGGCAGAGGTGTCTAAAGTACACCCACATTTCACCAGTTATGTTAATATGATAAATAACTTTCGAATAATGGGATATATTTGCCGACCTCATCTAGCTTATTTTTATTTATTTTTTAAACGACAACGTATAGAAGTGATTTCGGTGTCGTCACTTACAAAATAAACGATTTAATTTCACCATACCGAAGAAAGGGCTACATAGCCTAGTAACCTAGTTGTACTCCTAGCATGTTTACCTGCCACCGTCAGATAATCCCAGATTATGACGTGTTTATCTACCACCGCGCTAACCACTACATCAGAAGGTCAACAGTATAACACAACCGAATATCAACCGTCACGCCAATGTTATAGAGTACACTGTTGTGGTGACGGTGACTGCTTTACACCAACACAGTTTTCCCGAAAATAATGTATTGTATCGTTATGACGTGGATATAGGCTGCTAGATGTGGTATGATGTAATATTTTATGGAGATTCAAAGCAAGTTGACGAGTGATTCATTGACGACGATAGAAAACTTTAAATATTACCAATATTTTTTCCTAAAAGTCTCTGTTATAAAATGAGCTGCAAAATTTCCAAATAGGACACAGCTGATATTAGCTTAAGATAAATGATATCAAAAAGCATGCAAGATTTTTGATTCCATAATCGGGAACTACAGTACCTACCTACCTAAGTATATTTTTTCTCTTGTAAGACAACATGGATAAACGAATTTTGGGGAAAAAGAAAATAGTAACCGTTAATAGTTATTCAATAAAGCAGTTTAACTTTGTTTTCATTATTTGACAGATTTTACAGGCATCGAAAACTCAGCTGCGTACCCAAATCATTGTATTAATGAACCTCAGTTCCCTTCAGAAAGTGTCATCAATCCAGCCTATTATCTCAGGGCTGGCAGAGACGATGATCGATCACTTACAACCCGACACCTTCGCTCTTCTATGCTATTTTTGTATCAGAGGTAACGAAATTGCTAAAAATCTTATATTTCAATAGGTATGGATAAGGCCTATTTATTTTGTGAGTATGCTTGTGTTATTTTGATTAAAAAATAAATAAAGAACTAGAGAGAAATCGTTGGTGAAACCTACGACTTTGACAGATAATATTGAATTCACCCGCACGGTTACCTCCTCAGTGCCTCGACGCCTCTTAATACGGTCTACACAACTCGTGTCGTCTCACAGTTCTGTCATATGATTCGTTCAGTTGCTAGTGTTAAGGCTCCCACAAACAGGCGCGACGCGACTTTAACAATACAATTTCTAAGAAAACTTCACGGTAGAACAATTACCGGTGTCGCGTCGCGCGACAAGTCGCGGCAGTATGTACGAGCCTTTAATATTTAAACCACATACTCTGTAATATTTTGACGTTGACAGGCGCACAGTTATAAAAATCGAATTATACCTACAGCATGCTAAACACACACAAACAAACAACACTTTGATGAACGTAAACCATGTAAAAGCAGGTAACTTGTAATACAAAACCACGCGTCATAACCTATCTTCATTTTCCTGATAGAATCGTAGTTATGGGATGACAATTGATTTTTTACAGACCACCTGTTCACGCACAACTCACAACTGCCATTTCCAGTAAGAACATCCTTATATCGATGCTACGTTCGATTTAAAAAACCATACTCTAGTCAAAACACAAATAACAACCTTACTACATTACCTCAAAGTTGCTTTTGCCATGAACATTATTTTGCATTTAATTATACACAGGTGTCATGCACATTTATCTTCCCGTTACAATAAAGCTATACAGGATTATGATATGGAGTTAAAAATTTATACGGAGCAAGGCTGTGAGTTATATTCGTATGCAAAATGTTAACAGTGACATTCAAAACAACGGTCCGCTCTTCAAAATAAGTCTGCATGACGAATGATGTCCATAAAATATATTTTTACCTCTGTTTTCTGTCAGAAGCACAGAAAATAACAAATCATAAAACGTGAACACAAATGTCTGTACAATGCCGACGCTAAAAACAAAAGACGCACTGGCTTGATGTGCAAATGCACTGACCACCAAAACAAACATTACTTGAAAATTCCGGAAATAAAAATGAGATATTTGAAAACATTGTGATAATAATGGAAAAGTTCATGTAGTTCACGACTTTTGATTTCGAATTAAGAACTCTATCATTCTTCTATCTATGAAGCCTTATTTACACGGTGCGATTTATTTGCCTGTGGCATACCATTCGTCAGGCAACAACAAAAGTTGCATCGTCGACGATGCAAGTCGTCTGTTGCTTCAATTTTATTGCATGACACAGGCAATGGGGCTTAATCACTACGGGCGAATTTTACCATTGAAACTGAACGCGATCGAAACCACTTTCAAGGGATGTCAGTGTCAACAATTCACAATAATGTTGACACTGACAGCTCCTGAACGTGGTTTAGATTGTGCTGATCGTGTTCGTTTCATCATTAAAAATGGCCCTTGAATTACTGTGTTTCCACAATTATTCAAGTCACTAAAATTGCGAGAACCACTCAAATGAATAGTCGATAATAAACACGTAAATGGGTCTCTTCTGTTTCAACACGGAAGGAGCTGATCTATAATTAACCATGAATAAGCTGTGTAGGCGAAGTAATAAGCCAATGCAAATTATGTTGATAGAGCATAACGCCGCGGAAAGCAATAAACATACAAATATAAACAATATAATTATGGTGTTTCTTGCATTTCTTTAACTCCGCACATAGTAAGTAAAAAAAGTAATTAAAAAAACTAAAAAACCCGACTGCAAAATACATAATCGAAAAGAGATAAACAAGTATTATAATCTACAAAATTTTGGTATCGCAGGCAGAGAAACAAAACTTACACCATATTTCAGGTTATTGGTTTGTCCCCGCCATTTTCAGCTATTTAGTTTTTTATCATTTCTCATTCCAAATTACATTTAAACATATAATTTGTTTATCTAACTCTTTTTTTTGTTATCGCCTTTTAAAACCATTCGTAGTAGTACAGTTACAAGGGAACATGGAGACGGACATGACATACACATGCATATACATACAGGTCAAACACATAACCCTCCTTTTTGGCTTCGCCACAGTCGGATAAAAATGATGAGGTTTCTCCAGCTATAATAGCATTATTGACGGGTTTTTCTCATCTATTCTTTAATAGTAATAGTTCATTTTAATTGTCAGAATATTGTTACATAGTTGTTTTGTTCATTTGTTCATAATATTCAGCCGTTTCCGGCGTAAACATACCTACATATTTTTCAAGGGTTTGGTTCACTTGCTGTCATCTGTGTAATATGTATGGTCAACCGGACTAACAACCAAACTACTGCTTCTGGAGGATTTCTAGACATCTTTGATCATATTTGTAGTGTCTGAGCTTGTATTTTATTTCTTGACTCTTTAAATAAGATAATTATTATTAATTCTTACTATTTTTTAAATCCATTTTGTAAAATAAAACAATTTATTTATTAAATTCAATAATTCAAATTGTTTATTTACAAGAAAATACATAGTTTACGAGGGAAGATCTTTCAGCCTTAAAGTCATTGTATTATGTTGCACGTAAAATACAATGACTTTAAGACCTGCGTGCAAATTATTCACATTTACATCTCTTATGGGATTATTATTATTATTAGGTACAAGCCGTGCGCTCCATGGAATTTCCCATCGACAAAAACGACGATATAAACTTTCATCCGCTATTTAACACCCCATGCTCGTCTAGACCCAGCAGTTTGGGCTGTGCAGTATCTGTCAATGAGTGAATGAATTTATAATTTTTATTAAATAGTTTTTAATTACTACACTCTATATTTTAAGTTATTTCAGCTTTATCATGGATGATTAAAACCCTGTATGTCCATTAATAATAACTCTGGATTAAAAAAAAAAAAAGTAGAAGAAGAAGGATTTACATCTAAGTCAAATACGACCCATCGTCTCCTAGGCGTTTTATATTCAGTATCCTAGGAGGCTAGGCATTTTCCTCATCTCTCCGTAAATATATAACATAATCCTTGACGCTTCATTTTGTTCTGGCCTCTGCTTTTTATAAACAAAACCTTGTTACACTGTACATTGTTTATAAGACGTATATTTTTCAGTAAATTCACTGGAACCTTGGCGTCATAACTGACACGACTGTAAAAATACGATTTAGGCGCGAACGAAGATTCGTTACGCGCTGAGAAATATTGTAATAATAACGTGTTCAGTCATAGCAAAGTTATAGTGTCGTGGGTGCTTTTATATTACTGCCTACGCAAATATGCAGACTTAGAACAAATTATGGGCTGATACAACAGGATATATTTTTATTATACTTACACAGAAAACTCGAGAAAAGCTTGACTAAATACGAAGTCGTGACTAGTCGTGATTTTAAAGAGATGTCGGATATGCATATTAGTCTGTATAATTATTGTGTTATGTTAAAAGTTAAAATTAAAAAAATTAAATACACAATTCCAGGTGATGCTACAGTATCGGTTCAAGGTTTCTATGTTCTTCTAATATCATTAAAGTAACAAAATACTAAATTTCGAAACAATCAAACCTGTGGAAAATGCGCACATCCAGTCATCAACTAGAAAAGAGCTGATAATCTTCTAACGGCTGAACCGATTTTCTTGAATTGTAGCTAAGAACACTCTCGATCAAGACATCTTTCAAACAAAAAATAATAATCAAAATCGGTTCAGCCGTTTGCGAGCTACGAGGGAACAGACAGATACACAGATACTCTATGTATCTCTATGTACACAGACACAATACACAGTTAAACTTATAACACCCTCTTTTTCCGTCGGGGGTTAAAAATAAATTTGTTCTAAAATTGTTTGAGTTTCATGATTAGCTAATTTTAATTAGTCACATCTCTGAAGTATTTCAGCCCCTTGTTGATTCCGGAAAATGGCTGCGCTAATTCAAATAACTTTCACCCTTAGAACTTTTCAATTTTAAGTTCATTGCTTGAGTCAAGGGTGTATTCCCTATGAAATTTTTCATGACCCGGTGATGGTGAACTCAAACTCAATTTACATTTATTTAATTGAGTTTGAGAATATAGATGCGTTGATTAAATCCTGCCGATAAATCGAAATGGAGGGTTCTTTCAACCGAGAGAAGACAACTGCTGGATATAGGCCTCCCCCTAGCATCGCCACTTCGACCGATTCTGTGCTTCTCTCATCCAGCGGATTCCTGCGATATTCACAAGGTCATCCACCTTGGGGAGGCCTTGGTGTTATTTTTGCCATCGATACGCTAAAAAGATTACCTATAACCTTTTGATCAATATTAGCTCTGTAGTTCAATTTGATATGCCAGGACAGGATTACTGTTTACAGTAAAATTTCATGTAAGACTGTACATTGATAACTAGTTCCCTTTGCTGTGGGTATGTTAACAGAGACTGTCAACTCCATAACATTCTCTTCGTAAATAATTCAAATTAATGTTGTCATTCGTTTTTTCATCAGTCCTAGCGATATTTTGAAAAGTTTTCAGGCCGTGTCATGTCGCAGTTTTGATATGGTTCTCTCTACGATCTAGCTTTGGAAGGAATTAGATGATGCCTAGCCTTTTTTTTTGTTTTTGGTTGGGAAATTATCTTACTGATTAAACCCAACTGTGATCCTTCAGTTGCCTGTTGCCAATGGCTACGGTATCCCTTTCGGACTTTCCCGCAAGCCCGGCAGGCATCGGCTTTAGCGAACCCCGTAAATGATGCCGACATCTCTTTGAGGCGTGTGTGGAACACAACGCGCCGTTGACCCGGCTCTGGTCATTATCGGGGGCGAGCTATCCAATGCTCACCGCCCGCAAGCCTGCGCCTACGGTAGCCGGGAATCGGCATGATGCCTAGCCTGATGATACGAATACCTCACTATTTGTTTTTTTCTTTGAAAACATTGTTTCTTCCATTGTAAGCATCCTTACTTAAAATTTTATGCTTTCTAGTATGTGCTTATGACATCCATTTGTATCGTAGACCTATACTCCATCACCAGCTACCATCACCATTAGGCCCATCACCACATCGTAGGACTTCTTTCGCTATTATTAGAGAAATACAACAAAAAAATATGTCTGCCATTTTAAGACAAGTCCTGACCCATAAGAGAATGAAGGTTAAAGGTCCAGTTCGTGAAGTAGTAAATAAAGATTGTAGGAACTGATATGATTATGTTCTGCAACATTGTAACGCTTAATGTAGGAAGCAGTAGTCAATGTATACTGCGTTCGCGATTTAGTTTCCAAATATGTAAACAGTTATGTGATTTCGGAAAAACAACTTTAACATCCACTCATAAAGTTCAGTTTGCGATACAACTTCGAACATTAAATGGCTTTTTCAATAGTACCTACTAGTCATTCTGAAATGAACTTAATTTAGACAATCATAAAGTTGATATTCGTTTTAATGTTCTACGTTAGCAACGAGCTAACGTAATGCGTGCGCGCCGATACAATCTACTAA
Source organism: Eupsilia transversa (assembly GCA_914767815.1). Taxonomy (NCBI): domain Eukaryota; kingdom Metazoa; phylum Arthropoda; class Insecta; order Lepidoptera; family Noctuidae; genus Eupsilia; species Eupsilia transversa. The sequence continues at coordinate 5,168,339 of OU611889.1, forward strand.
TATTGCATTGATTAAGATCTTAGAAATAGGTACATAAAAGACGCTTTTTTACGTAAATTTATAAACGATTTGACTTTAACTTTGACGTTCAAATATGTGCTTGAAAGTTATTTTTCCGGCCATTTGTCTATCTTGAATTAGACCACGTGCGGTAAGCAGAGACAACTGAATCCACATTAAAATAACATCTATAGTGTATCAAATATTTTAATTAATCTGCCTACACTTTTCCTAATTATTTTGGGGTCGGCGTCCAGTCCAAATGTAGCTGAGTGATGATGTAGCTGAATACCAGTATTTTACATGGAGCGACTGCCTATCTGATCTCCACAACCCCGTTACTATGTAAAACGATACCCGTTGGTAAGACTGGTTGTCAGACTTTCGGGCTTCTAAAGACCCGTAACAACTGTCAAAGATCTACGAATGACAGTCGTGACCAACGACTTAACGTGCTTTCTGAGGCCTGGAGGGTACTCGGCATGGTCACTCATCCACGTACTGACCGCGGCAAGACGTGCAGATGTTCTTACTTAGCCACGAGCGTCTTGTTTATAGGTATTTTACTAAAGTGCAATATCGCCCACGTTTTAATATTGGTGTCAATGCCCTTCAGGTTTTGGTCTGACTCTAGATCCTTCAGATGCCCTTTTCATTGTAACCTGAAAATATTTTCTAATTTATGTCAAGACAAAATAACAAAGATCTGTTCAAGTTCTAATATCTTTTAAATACCTAAAATGACGTAAAGACTAATCCCAATTAAAAACATTCAAAATCTAGCCACAATCTCATTTCAATCAATGTCAAAAACTTGGCAATAATGTAGGGAAATCTGAAGTATTTTTGTCAGATTGAGACTAAGATGAGACTGCGAACGTTCGTAAAATAACGGGAAGTGCCTTATCTATAGCAACTTCGAAATAACTGAAATAGAAAAAAATCTCCAACCAGTTTTTACGCCCACTGGCCTTTTCCTCCAAAATCTGATTAAAGCCATTCAAGTCATTTTAGAAGTTTCCCAAAACTTTTCCCTGGAAGAAAATTGTCAGTAACAAAATAATATCGGAAGAGGAATTATCTAATAATGCTGTAACACAATATGGTGAGTGCTGTTACATCAAAATGAACGAGGTGTGGAACAATGAGCATTGGATAGGTGTTTGAAGATCAGTGTGATTGATTACTGTCGTTAGGATGTGCTTAATTATAAATTACTAGCTGTTGCCCGCGGCTCCATCTGCGACCCAAGATGAAAATTAGCCCGTCTCGTTCTCCAAGTCATGGTCTACCTATGTGCCAAATTTCATCCAAATCCGTTCAGTCGTTTTAGCGTGAAGACGTAACAAACAAACAAAGTCACTTTCGTAATTATAATTTTAGTTAGGATATGGATAACAAAACAGGAAAAATGAAATAAAGATTCACAACAAGTGGTATTATAACAAAAACATAAAATCACGCCTTCTTCCCATGGGGGTAGGCAGAAACTACAGAACGCCACCTGCTACGATACCCACATACTTGGCTAGGTACTTGGTGGTCTTACGGCGGTAAAAATGCGCTTTCAACCATGTAGAGTTTACATATAAAGAAAAGAAGGAAAAAACAGCGAATAATTACATCCAGACAAACTTTGCATATCATCGACTTACTCAAGTATGAGAATGGGCAGTTTGTGGCAGTTATATTATTTATTTTTCCATTAAAATTATACGATACGATGATGATGATACGATGCTAAAATTAAGACATAAAATGGAAGCAAAATAAATAACTTGAAAATCGATAAAATCTAAATATTTTCTTTCACACCTACATGGGCTTATGAAACGTCTGATGATAAGTGCACATTTTCAATTGGTCGTTTCATTTTTAACCGACTTCAAAAAAGGAGGAGGTTCTCAGATCATCATTTATTGTTTATTTGATATGAATTACAAATTGCACTAAGTATGTAGTTTTATAATAACAACGTTGCTATAAAACGGCATATTATAGCAGCATGGAAAGCTCTCATAAATAAAATATGCAAAACTATCGATTTGACCATCATTATCGCAAACCATAGAGCGATCGATGAAAAACTGAATCATGGCATTTTGATTCAAACTTCCAGAGGCCGTATTATGGCGTATTAATGTCACCATTTTTCCAGTGTGATAGAGAGACGGAGCTATACAAGGCCGATAGAGCCATCCTTTTTTCGCAGTGGAATAACGATGGCATTAATACTTCATAATAAGGCCCCAGGTCCTAGCAATTTTAGCCTAGATGAAAATAAACACTGTCACACGAACGTATTTCGAACCGCTCCAGCCACAATCCGCTCGTCCAATAAGGACACAGCTTCTAGAATGTTCTAGAAGCCGTTGTCCGCGACTCCGGGTTCCGTAACCGAAGGGCGCTAAACGGAACTACTACTAAGCCTCTGTTGTCGGTCTGTCTGTCAGCGGGCTATATCTCATGAACCGTTATAGTTAAACAGTTGAAGTTTTCACAGATTGTGTATTTCAATTGCCACAAACAAAAAAAAAAAAAAGTTAATAATGAAAGGGGTCCCCCAAACTAGAAACGTCATTTGGTCGGTTTTGTTTCATACAAATATCCAGACTGAAAAGTAGCTTATGTCCTTCTCTAGCACCCAGGCTTACCTATCTGTGTTTCAGAACGATCGGTTCAGCACTTTAAGCGTGAAAAAGTATCAGACAGACAGTTACTTTCCCATTTTTACAATAATTCATTAAGGAACAAAAGTTGTCAAAAACTTCCTTACACTTGAAATGTAAACGAATCAAATTCACACTAGGGTTTCTGAAGCTGAGAGCGACAAAACGTCTATTGTATCATACGCTTTATTCTGCCTAAAAGGTACTACCCACGTCCCACAGACACTTAGACTAGTGTCACCGACATCATCTGTTTGTTATCATAACTATTTGAGTCCTCCACCGTAATGGACTGGCCTTAACAGCCCACAGTGTAACAAAATATGTATTTATTTATTCTCTTAATAGTGGTTTACTCTGTGCCTTATCTAAATAGAAGCTTCATCTGTCCATTTGTCTATCAAGCTAAGTTAATGGACAGAGTGTACTACGATACTTTAGAAGTAGCGCTTTTAAAATTATCTGCTGGATTTTAATTGAAGTTATTTCAATGGATGAGTACGTCTTTTAAATTTAAACTTAATTTATAGCGCGAAAAACCTGCAATTTAGAAGCGGCCTTTGTCCAACAGTGGACTGAGTGAATTGACGATTGGCTAAGTTGATTGAATTTACTCCAGATTGTGGCGGCATCTACAACGCCACATGCGAACTACGCATCAAAGATGCTGCCGTCACTCAAATTCTGCATCGTAAAATTAGAGTTTATCGCGGGATAAACATATATAAGAATTCATCAATCGTTGGGTAGTTGCCGGCCAGAGACGACACCGTCGGAGGACCCTCCCTTGTCTATAGAGGATGAGTGAACTGTACATCCTGTTCCTCATACCTTCAAAAGATTATAGATTGTTTGGGCACGTGTTAACGAATTACTTATAATATGTTCGAAAGCTACAAACAAAAGCTCTCTGATTACCTGTATCATTGTAAAGATGACGAAGTGCGCAATTTAATGTTCTCAAAAATGTGTGGAATTCTGTAACACTGTAACCGAGCAGCTTTGTAAATTGTTCTCTCGGGTCACAGGTGCTACGTAGAAAATGGTTTATTAAGCAACCGATCTTCATCCATTTATAAAATTGATATTTACAATGTGACAGTCAAGTCTAAGCTTGGAACACTTTCTACCGTGCGCCATCTTACCGTCTTTGCTAGTTTTATTTATGACCAAATACAAAGTCTTCTTCGAATCAATTCCAGCACATCATACTTTCCATACCTATAGATGGTGTTTCCATTTTAGTAGTATTACTTAGGTACTTTAGTCATTATTACTTTACAATCCTCAGAAATTATTGTAAAAATGAAAGTGTTACACACTTTCATTAAAAGAAAAGAAAAGAAAGAAAATACATTTATTTAACACATACTAAAAGGCATACAAAGATAAAAAAGAACAGATAAAAAAAGATGAGGGGATGAGTTTAAATATATTTGGTACTGCATCACCCAGAAACGGCTGAACATATTTGAATATAATTTAGCCCACAAATAGACCATGTTTTGCATTAAAACATAGGCTACTTTTTATCCGAATACATGGAGTACCTACATTCCTTAGAATGCTAGAAAAACCGCTGGCATCAGCTAGTATCGCTCAAATTCTCAGAGTTTTCTACTTAATATTCAGGCAGGTTAATGTTCCACATTACTCGAGATCTCATTATGGTACCTACATCACGCGTCACTCATGACACGAGTGTCACTCGGGACTGCCACCGGCTCGACTTTGGCCGGTGGAATGATTTGAGTAATTAATTAAAATAATGAAAGCTCATATTTTTGGTTTCATACCACTTCAGTATTTCGGCTTAGCGTTTGGTTAATGGTTCTTCTGTTTAAGCCAAATTAAACCAGAAATGCGGGAGACACTCTTGCCTAGGGCTAAGCATTTGTTTCTATTTCATGGACAATTATCCCAGTATTCGGAATAATTAGTAGGTTGGCGTAGGAATTTGTGACTTCGAGTTACAACTATAATATCTATATGTAAGCAGGCACGCCCTACAAGCGTGGAGGCTTTTATTTGGGTATTTATATTTTTCGCTTGGGTATAGATTTCGATGTTTTTTGTTGGTATATTGGCGTGTGCTAGCTCATATATGGCAAATAATTTAATTGCGTAATTTAAATTATTTTTCATACTCTTGTATAGAATCAAGTTTTTCTAACAGATAGCTGCTGTGGAGTTTGTTGCGCCACTTCTTCTTCCTAGCTAAAGCACTAGGAAGTGGTAAAGGGTGTGCGTATTGCGGGACTGTCCTAAGTAATTTTGACGTTCGAAGAATGCTGATTCTCAGCCTAGTTTGAATAAATGACGTTTGATGTTGATTTTTTGAAGTACAGAACCGGTTGAAGTGACGATACTTGGGGGACGCCTAAGTCCAGTAGAGGACGTACTTCGGCTGAAATGATGAGAATGATGATGGCCCAGGTTAAACACGTTGTTTAATAGTTACTTCCCGACAAAAAAGTGTGTGACATGCTTAGAAATACAAACGATGCTAGAGACTGATCACTCTTTAGCATAAACCCGGATTATAATAAAAACAAAACGCTACACTAACATTATCGCGAACACATAAGTGAACCTCTCAACGAGATAACACAGCAGTATGTCAAGGACCTTGTTCCACGTCACGCCTGTCAAATTAGAGCATTGGCCACACCAATTACTTACTATAAAACTCAATAATGTGACCGAAAACATCTATCATGCGATTAAAACAACAATATGACACGGTAACCGAGAAATTTACTTATTTTACAAACAATAGCAACATTACAATATTTTCTTACTTTAAAACAATTTGCATGCATTTTAAAAGCAAAATGTCTGTTTTTTGACAGCTACTAATTAAAATGTATTCCCGCCGGCCGCCATCTTTTTGAAGCGTGACTGCGAAATCTTCTTTTGTTTTTTTTATTTTTGTATAAAGAATGTCTCAATGATTTGATCCGTTGTTACTTAATTTATCTATGGTAATTATTTATGTAAATGTCCGTAAATACAATAATTTAGATAGATATTATATCGTAGTGTTAAATGCGTGAAATTATCTCGTGAACCACTGAAGTGTGTCTCGTGAGGTTATCAGAATTTCGGTTAGTTTAGTAATAAGAGATAATAGTTAATGGCAATTCAATAATACTATATTTTATGAACACACTCATCGTGATTCTATGGTTAAAAGTTAATTCCTGTGGCGAGCAACCAAACCAAACGCAGGAAAAAACTAATGAGCTTTAGAGCACTAACAAACTGGGACACCATGGCGACGTCGCTGACTACGTAGTCATGGCTACGTCTGGCTACCTAGCGTAGTTAAATGAGGTTTAGAAATAAGTAGCCACTAACACGCGGGCGTCCGTCCTGGCGATCAGTTGGCCACTGAGTGAGGGACACGTAACTTACTTGTATACAAAATACTGGCAATCTCCACGTAGTGGCCGGTCGGTCATGGCTACGCTTCCACATTGGCGACGTCGCCAGACCGTAGCCAAGTGAGTTAACTGTCATACATTTCAATACGAATTGTTTGGATACGTATCCGGCGACGTCGCCATGGAGTCCCAGTGTGTTATCCCTCTTACTTTTACATTTTCAGCGGCTATTAAAGCCTATAAATATTGTACAAAGCGAAATGGCTTTTTCGCCGGTAAACTCTGGCCTTTTACCCAACCAACCTTCTGTTAAAAGTTACAATTACAATCCCGAACGGTACCGTATCAAGTTTATAAATAATTAACGAAAATTCAATATGTTCGTCCAGAAACGGTCCAACTCGTGTGATCTGGGCCACAAATAGATTTTAAAAGGTGAATAAGGTATTATTAGGCGCTTAGACTTAAGTTTGCAATGTAAAGTAATAATATATAGTAATAGTTTACTCATTGTTGAAGAGCCTAATAATAATTAATAAATAAAATAAAATAAAATAAAAAATATTTTTGAAAAGAGAAAAGAACAAAAATACTCCTTGTTGTCATGACGTCATTGCGTAATCAGGAATTGGCCTTTCTGTTGACTGTAACTGTTGAACCTTTTCTATGCAACCCAAATGAAAAATCGTGTTTGTTTTTGTGAAATGGCATCTCACAGGTCAATAGGAGGTTGTTTTCCTTTATTGTTACTGTTATTCAAAGAAAGCAAAGCAAATACATATAATTCGCGAAATATTTTTCTAGAAAACGTTATAGTTATTTAAAGAAAGAAGAAGCGATAACTTAATACTGGCTCGTCACTGACTGTGAACGGCCAATTAACCATATTAAAGAGATTACAATCATCATATAAATAAATTAAAAAAATATTGTAGTTATATTTAGACGGTGGCTATTTAGCGGATAAAAGAAGATATCGATCAAACTTGAGCCTTTAAAATGTCAAAAACGTCAGCTGGTTTAAACCGAGTACACACATAATACGCCATTAAAATGCGTAGTATATTCCTGTAAACACGACATGTAAGGGCAGGGGCTCACGTGCGAAGGTCCTATCAAAGTTAAGCATATCTTGCGCCATTGTTCTCATATCTTATTCTGCAGAGGTTTCTCTAGAGTTATTGTGAATGATGACCGGGTTTCAGGTGGAAGAGCTGAATGCAAAGTTGTCGAATAATTTATTTATCTGATCAACGTGCAGAGATATGTGGTGATTGTCTAGAGGAGAAAGTGCTGAATGTCCTTCCCTGAATGTACAAAAGACGGAAAAATAATTTGCGTTTGTGACAGCATTTATGTAACTCAAAGCAACAACAAAACGTTTTGTTTTTATTCTGTGTCGGCTGATGTAAGTTGAGAGCAGTTGAAAATCTAAAACTCAATATTATTATGTAATAATACCTAACGTAGTGAATTTTCAGTTTCAGGCACTCATGTAAAACAATGTCAACAAAAAAAATCTCTCTCAACCAAAAACGAGTCTAATTGACCCAAAATATTAATAATCTCATCAAAAAAATCATCATCCATAAAAGTCTACTCAGTAAGATTTATCTCGAAAGACGCAGTTAACAGTCAAAATAGTAGCGATGATAATATCGGGCTAGTGTCGCACCGCGCAATTGTTTATGGGTCAACTAGTGACCTCTGATATGTAGACAAAAGAGTAACACGGAAATGGTTTTATTTTTGTAGTGTTCTACTATTTGTGACGTTCGTCGCTTCTGGCGCTCGGCGTGGCAACACGTCGTGTTCGGGTTCGCGACAAGTCAATCGTCATCCTCAGGATGCCCCACTGACACGTGAAACACATGTCGATTTCTTTCAGGGTTTTATATGAGGCTTTAGGAATAATTAAGCGGAATAGATTTATGGGGAATGATTACTCTCCTCGGGTCCTAGGTATGGGGAATGAAACAGGGAAATGTCTTTATTTTTGTAGTGTTGTACTATTTATGATTCCATGAAGAACATGAGAGACGGGCTCGTGGCTAAACGATAACAGCCGCACGGATCGATTGAAGGTTCGTAGTCGGTTCGTGGATGTCATTCATTACATATCGAGACCCCTCCGTGCCTTGGAAAGCACGTTAAGCCGTTGGCCCGACTGTCATTCGTGGATCTTTGACAGTCGTTACGGGTAGTTAGAAGCCCATAATACTGACACCCCGTCTTCCCAATGGGTATCGTGTTACCCAATAACTAGATTGCGGAGGTCAGATAGGCAGTCCATGTAAAATACTGGTATTCAGCTGCTTCCGGTTAGACTGGAAGCTAACCCCAACATAGAAAAAGGCTAGGCAGATTGTTCTATGAAGATCGTAGGTATTCAAGATTTATTTGAGTGTAATTAACCTAGAACTGATTGTTGTTACGCAACTTGGGAAATACGTATGTTTAGCAGTGGATTGCAATAGGATGGTGAATGAATATCTTAAATTCAAGAAACTCTGTTTTATTTTTAAACGTTTTTTTTATTATATGTGTATTTTTTTCCTATCTGACTACAATGTGAGAACATGCCATAACTTGAGAAAGACTTTACCGATTTCTTCCATCTTTTTTTTCTAAAACTTTGTGGAAAGTTCTAAAATAATATAAGAAAGTTGCGTAGGTAGGGTAGGTACGTAGGTAGGTATGTAGAAAGATGTAGGTAAGTAGGTATGTACGTAGTTATGTAGGTAGGTAGGTGTAGGTAGGTAGGATGATAGGTAGGTAGGTATGTATGTAGGTGTAGGTAGTTAGGTGTAAGTAGGTAGGGTATGTAGGTAGTGTAGATAGATAGGTAGGTAAGGTAGGTGGTAGGTAGGTAGTTAGGGTAGGGTAGGTAGAGAGGTAGGTGCGCCGTAGATAAGCACTTATAGCTACCCATGCGAAGCCGGGGTGGGCAGCTAGTCAATAATAAATAATAGCTAGGTACTTAATCTATGACACGTTCCATCAGACCTTTTATTAGAAGTAATAAAACAATGCATTTCATTAATTATAGTCCAAATTAATTGACAACATAATATTATATTCTAAGCACGTTAAGTTAATGTGTTTTGTTAATAAGGTACCTTGCCTTTTAATGTAATGTCGTTGACATTTAGTTAGATTTATTACTGAGCCACTTCCTGCCCAAGAAATCTTGTGGACAATTTTTTTAAACTGTTTAGGTGCTGTGCCCTTAACAGTAAACAGTTTCACAGGCTTATAGTCACTAATTTCCATATCATATCTCCTTCTTTTTCTATTTGTGTCGATGGTACCTACTCTTCTTCGATTTTTATATAACATCTGTCTTTGGCAGAATTGTAAAAGCCAGGGCGTGCCCGCTTACATTTAACAGTAACTTGAAGTTACAAATGATAAACTAAGACCATCATTAAAATTAAAAAAACAGTTAATTACAAATAACAATAACAAACCTCTGTGCAAATCTACAGTTTGACATCAAGCGGCTGCATTACAGCTCATTACAATGTTTTACAATGACGCAAGCAAGCTCCATTTCCTATCATAATAATCCGCAACTGAATTTATCTTAACATTCCAATGTAAGAAAAAAGTGTTAATTTCTTGAGCCGTTAACGTCAGTGCTAAGATAACATAATTAAATCAGACGATGACCAATCAACTTGCAAAAACAACGAGACCCATCTGGTTCATGGTAAAAAGCTCTTTGCTGATGTGCGCTTGTATAATATCTAACGTCACGATATGATCGTCAAAGTCAAAGTCAAAGTTTTTATTTGTAAACATAGGTATAAAAATAGGCGTTATTGTAGGTAGAGAGATCTCGTCAATGCCCCCGGCAACGTCCATAACATGTATGGAAATACGTTGCACGTTACGTTATCGTGGTCGGAAAAGCGTCTTCATATAATTTCCATACATTTTACTTCCCGGTGTTATCGTGATGCCGTGACGTGAATGTGGACGTTCACGATAATATCGTAACGTTAGAAATTATAAAAATACTCAATGGCCGACTTTACAGGTAAGATTTGTCTTACCGATTAAAATGGGCCGAAAATGTTATGTTTGGGACAAAACAGACTTTTTATTACAATTTACCAATTTTCTATTTATCTGATAACTATCTATCTATCTAATAAATAAAATAAATAAATTCTAAAAAAAAAAAAAACATCATTATTTTATTAATTAATCTTATTATGCTCAGTCCGTAGACACAGCCTAGCATTGTATTTACATCTACCGAATACAGGCGGGTTCTATTTTCTTCCAACCAAACGTGTCGTGTTCGGTTGTATTCATTAATAATTCCAATTTCAGCGATTTAATTTTTTTTTTTTTTTGACAGCTGTTCTGTTGGGAAGCTTGTTGCGCTACTCAAAAAGTGCTGGAGTGATTCTCAGCCTAATTTGAATAAATGACTTGATTTTGATAGTGAAGAAGGTGATCATCAAAATCACGGGAGCAGAGAATCGAGCAGAGTTGTATGTCTGCTCAAGTCTACTCAATTCTAAAGGGAATAATTGCAAAATCATACAAATAATAATCGGTACCCAGAAAACTAGGTACCTAAAGTCTGTCGCACAGTCGCTCGTCTGCACACCCACACGATTAAATTAATACGCGATATATTTTTCTTTGCACAATTTTATTGGCAATAAATTCAGTTTCTTTGCGTTACATTTGTGATGGTGATTCGTAATTAAAGTTTTATGGTAGGTGTAAAAGAGAGGTGTTTGTTATTGTAGCTGTTAATCAACAGATAGAGTGGAGACCGCCCACGGTGTGATATAAACCTGTCGGTGACTGCGAATCTGATGGGGAGCCATTTCTTTTGAGAGAATCGTTAATATGTGTATGGGGTAAAACAATGTTTTTAGACTTTCAGCCTATCATTAACTTCAATGTTCCGATCAGGCGGAGTAATATTTAAAAAAAATACATGAATGTGACTACAGTATAGGTATCTATGTGACTGACTTTGACTTGGCTTTGACATTGTGTGTGAAGTGATTTTTGTTTTCTTATAATGTTTCGTCCCTAATTCGTGAAATAAGTAGCTTCCAGAATTTACAAAGAGTAAATGCCACTAACATTTTCCAATCAAACATAAATATTCCAGCACTATTATTGAATGCACGACTGTAATAACTTCTATAAACGGATACATAAACGCTATATTATTTATTGACAGAGATATATACACTTCCCCTATTCAGCCACATTCCGCACAATTATAACAGTTTCCACGAAACATTCTATTTTCATAGAAATTGTGTAATATCTAAATATAAAAATTAATGAATTATTTCGTATCAAAACAACCATCAAACGCTGGACTGGTCGTTATAATGAAATAATTCGGCACACAGACAAACATAAAATTAAATGTTAATATAGAAAAAGCTTTGAGTTGTTGACGACCTGCGTCACGACCTGTCGCGTTTCAACACATTTTAATATTAGCGAGAAAAGGTGGGAGCACAATTATATCAAGACACGCGGTTATGAGGGATCTGCATTCAGCGGTGAAATTTTATTGTGTTTCATAACATTGTTGTGGTTTTAAGATGGTTGCAAACAGGGTGATTATATCAGCTGAAAATGAATGCCTTGAACATTAGTTTTAATCGCAAACGTAAGCTACAATCAGCTTATTAATGGTTTCAGGTTAATACAAAAGGTTACTGCCGCCATCTTCTCATATTCTCGTATTTGCCAGACATGACTCCTTCTTTTTCGGTCTATACGGTTAGCCGATTATTACACGACAGAATCAGACGAGTCCTCCTAGAGCCTTTGTTTAATCTAGAGCCTTTGATTAAGTGATCAATGAGCCCTCTTACAGAGATACCTGTTTCCCAGCAGTGGAAACATTATGGGCTGATAATGCTTATGCTATGATCAATGAGCACGCGTGTTCTGTAACAAATGTGTCGCTGGCTTAAATCTTGTGAAATATTCTGGAGTAATTATGAGTGACTTTATTCGTGTTAAAATTAATAAAATGTGAAGGGCGTTGGAATTCGTTAAACCGCTAATTTGTGGTTGTCGGACGGTGCCAAGTTTCAAGTCGTATGCAAAATTTAATTTGTCAACAATTAGGAATATGACTCAGATTTTGTGAAAATAAATACAAAAATCTTGAAAGTTGTAAAATATCATTGAAATATTTTCAAATGAGCTTTACTTTCCAGTAGCAACCGGAACAAGAGTCCTCATTCCTCAGTAAAAACAGTAAGTTTGAAAGCACTTCTGCTGAAGAAAAAATACACTGAGTCGTTCTAAATACGTTCCCGTCGCATATAAACGAGTGACAAATTACCTTGTCTACACACCGGGCTAAAGTTGCTGCGTTTATTTTCCGTTTATTTATCAAAGTCCATGTCTAAGCTAATGACTGCCGTGTGGAGTCCATGAGTAATGCTAATAATAATGGCGTAAATATTACGCCATTATTATTACTAAAGTAATATTAGTACGAAATAAGATATGTCCATATGCTCTCCACCAATTTTTTTTTCAAAGATCGGATCGTATTCTATTCCTGTCTCTGTTGCTTTTCCAAAATATATAAGTAAAGTGTCATTTATTTCTTTAAAAAATTGAGCTCCTGCCTCCAGTTACGTCTTTTCTCATAGTTTCGGTTCTACAATCCTATTTAGTCCTGAGAACCTATCTAAAGAGCTGCTTATGCTTACATGTTTATCGCCATGACTGTCGCCAATCCAAAATTAACCACATGAAGATACAGTCGCTAACAAACAATGACAAAATTATCCTTCCCACCACATAGCCCATACGTCGTCGTTTGTGATTCTAAAGAATTCTACCCAACAACTATGCTATCATACACAAAATACCGCGCATGAAAATCCCCGAAATACCTATGTGTACCACATTTCGCCAGTAATGTTTAAGCCTCACTAGCCTTATAGTGGCTATCACTCCCTACAATCTGTTCTTCATTTTCATTCCCATATTAATTATTTAATCGATATTGCACACCTGGTCTTGCGCGCATTATCAATGGTGTATTCTGCATTGTATGTGAACTGGGCAACTGGGCTAATAGTTTCAACTAATTGGTCTAATTACCTGTTTATATTCTAACTAGCTTTAACACACAGCTTCGCGAGTGCAGGTCGGAATTTTGCCACGGAAACGTATAACCGGGGTTAAAATTATCCTATTTCCAAACCCAGGTCATGGTCTACCCATGTGTCAAATTTCATCCGAATCCGTTCAGCCGTTTTAGCGTGAAAGCGTGGTAAACTAGCAAACACTGTTTCGCATTTATAATATTAGTTACGATTACGGATAATACAGTTACTCGGTGTATCGTTGTAGGAGTCAATCGGTAGGAAATGCGGTTTTACACCGTATAACTGACAACAACTGAAAGAAATGATTTTAAACAATAGTTTGAACTTTTTTTTTTACCTTCGTATTACCCAGTAACTGGGTAATGGAGGTCAGATAGGCAGTCGCTCCATTCAAAAATACTGGTATTCAGCTGCTTCCGGTTAGACTGGAATCCGACCCCAACATGTTGGGAAAAGGCTAGGCAGATGATGATGATTATTGTATCCCACCGCTGGGCAAAAGCTTGCTCTTTTTCCATTCAAACCTCGGATGTCTTGTGCGATCTTTAGCCATGTTGGCCCTACAAAACTTATCGGACCGTCACACATCCTTCGCCTTCTTAGGTATTAAAAACACAAATTCGTTTGTAAGTCGATATATTTTACGATTAGGTACTTATGGTAATTTCAGACCTTAACACCCTCCCCACATCTTTGTGAAATTATAAACTTTAAATACATTCTACCATCTATCTGAGCATAGCCATACAACGCGGCAATGCCGCCAGTCTCTTGGGTACATTACCAGTCGACAGCGATGCGGAGGAATTTTTCGACGCCATATATTAGTTTTTTAATCGTTTTAGTTAGGTAAGAATGTTATATTTTATGAACTACTGAAAATATAGAAATAAAACCCTACTGAGGAGTTACTTTTTACCTTTAGGTAATACAATCGTAGTCAAGGCAGAGTTGTCATTTACCAAAATAGTTTAAGAGCTTTCAGGAATATGTTCTTATAAATCTATACTAATATTATAAAGAGGATTTGTTTGCAAGATCCGGTGCCGAAAATTCTTTCAATTATGAGTAGGCTACAGTATTGCCGAGTGTTCTAGAATTAGGATTTTATGTCGAAACAACAAATTTTTACACGGACGAAGTCGCGGGCAAATTGCTAGTAAACAATAAAACTACATTGCGTAGTGTCAGCGTATGTTTCCTTTCACCCATAATGCATGGCCCGTCGAGACGCTTTTGTACCTCGACGCTTCGACACGTTGCATACATTCCAACACGTGTGTTAAATTCTGTGCTGACACCTGTACAGGATCTTTTTAAAGGGTTGAGTCGAGAGTAATAATGTGTGATCACTTGTTTAAAATAACGTGTGTAAAAACACCGTTCAATGATACAGAGAGTCGCTTGTTCTCCCCGTCAAGGCTCGTACACACCGGTACGATATCGCGGGCGGCGCGAGAAGGGTCGCGCTGCCTGTCGCGCCCGCGATATCGTGCCGGCCTGCACGAGCCGTCATTGTGATCATTTTTACCCGTACCGTTGCATGCACCCCATGCGGAATGTTCTCGGTGTGTTACCTTGCGCGCTGCCGTAAATAGCGATTTTTCACACCACAAATAAAAGTCATTTCCCAGCAACAATTTTGACTCAATGTTACATAGTTCGAACTACAGAATGAGTAGTATCCATCGATCTTAAACCATGTATGATAAGTGTTCAAAAAGACGATAAGCTTAAAAATCTTTGAATGGAGATCAGACGTGTTAATGCACAAGAGTAAAATAATGATGTAACCACGGTACAAAGCATCACACTAACTAAATCATCTGCATTTTTTATATTATTTTCTACTTCATCCACTTCTCACCGGTATCCCTTTCAACGCGTGGCATGTTTCCGCTACCACAATAAACCGCGCCTCGACGTCGACGTCGCGACGCGTCGGCGGCGACGCGACTGTACGCTATTGTACTTCAACACGTCTCGCGCAAATTCTAACATGACATGTGAAAGGTACAGGATTGTACCGCTTTTGTTTCTGTAAGCCAATCGAGGTAATTTGATTTACAAGTTGTGTGATATCTTACAATTTGTGGTTTCATTTATCGTGTTATTAGCACTTGGCGCTGTTTCTGCTGTAAGGGACAGGAATAATGTTACAGATATTTTCTTTTATCGACAGCATTTAAACATAGATCATGTCTAAAACAAAATAGATTATTCAGTCAAAAAGATTATGGCTTACTATACAAGATGCACATTATATTTAGGTATCGACTCATTCATAGAAACAATTTTTAAAAAACCCAAAAATATAAATACGTTTTATTTATATAAGTATTATGATGAATATACAAAAAAAAATATACGAAAAGATTAATTACTGAAAAAAGTATCTTCTACCAACTGCTTAATATAGTCTAACCATAATTAAAGTAATAGAAAACATAATTATGTAAATCTTTAACTTAGTCTTAAAGTTAAGCTGCATAGTTCCATAGTTGACATCAGCTCTGACATCATTTTAATTGAAAGTGTTTACCAAAACATTGCTCATACAAAATATAAACGCCATTTCAGTCAAAATATATAAAAAATTCGGTGTGTAAACATAGGCGCTTTATTTTTATTTTTGAACGAGGTTTCAAATGTACTAATGAACAACGCGCAACGTAGATAAAAATTACGTTGTTGCTCGAATGTTTGTACCTATCTTGCAAACTTGTTATAATGCACATAAATCCTAATCCTAACTAATATCATAAATGCGAAAGTGAGTTTGTTTTTTTGTTACCCTTTCATGCAAAAACGGCTGAACAGATTTGGATAAAATTTAGCATAAGGGTAGAACATATTAACCGCCTCTGTGGTCTAGTGGTTAGACCACCTGTCTCAGACCAAGAGGTCCCGGGTTCGATTCCCAGTGGGGGCAAAATTTTCTGCTCGGTTTGGTTGGTGGTAGGGCTTGTTTTAAGTCCGCCTGGCTAGCTACCACCTTATCTAAGTCTGTCGCCATAACAACAATGTTAAAAGCATTGTTGTATTCCGGCAGTTAGAGATAAGATAGCCAGTTCCTCTGTGGTAGAGGATTCCGGGTGAAGCTCGCTTCCACCTTCGGCCTGATCATCACTTTCCATCAGGTGAGATTCTGGCCAAGAGCTTCCCCGTTGTGGATAAAAAAAAAGAAAAAAAAAAAGAACATAACCTGGGTTATGTCATCAGATACTTTTAATTCCTATATTTCCACGGGATCGAGACTTATGCGGGTAAAACCGGGGGATGAAGCTAGTATAGAATATTCAACATGCCACGACTATTATTATATAAGTTATTCCAAAACCTAAAATTCAATAATAAACAGCAATCTCGTATAGTTTCGTAAAAGTTCAAATTATTACAACACAAAATATTAATAAAACACCAAAACACAACGTTCAAATTACCTCAACACCACATTTCAAGCCATCGATCCGTCAACACCTCGGGTTATTTTATAAAAATAAAATAAAAATACCGGGCACATTCTGAAGCAGAGAATATTTATCATTTTTATCAGAAGTGGGTCAAGTGCTGGATTCACGTCATCCTCCCTCATCTCGTAATCCCTGTATTTTTCATCTCAGCTACACGAGTACACGAATTTTAGTTCGTCTGAGAAAATTGAAATTGATCCCGTTCGTGTTCTTCTTTTCATCTTATTAGCGACTAGCTGCTGCCCGCGGCTTCGCCCGCGTGAGTGTCGGAAATTACCCCATACATCCCCATGGGTTTTAAGTATAAATATTGAGTTTCGAGTTAATCGGACAGCGCGTTAAAATTCTTCCATACAAACACTGACACCCCCCAATCCCCCTTTAGGGGGTAATTTAGAAAAAAAAAAACTACAAACTTTGTAATTTATTTAGATAACTATTCGTGCGAAGTTTCATGTTTATTACCTCAAGGAATAAGATTTTTCATACAAACTTTCATCCCTTATTTTACCCCCTTAGGGGTTGAATTTCGAAAAATCCTGATACACGTTATTCTTAATTTTTGGGTTTAAGTATAAATATTGAGTTTCGAGTTAATCGGACAGCGCGTTAAAATTCTTCCATACAAACTTTGACACCCCCCAACCGTAGGATAGGATACTTTTCCGGGATAAAAAGTACCCAGTGTGGTGCCCAGGATATTAAAGAATAATTATACCAAGTTTCATCGTAATCGAACCGGTAGTTTTTGCGTGATACCTGAACAAACAGACAGACAGACAGACAGACAGACAGACAGACAGACAGACAGACAGACAAAAAAAATTTTAATCACATTTTTGGGGTCGGTGTCGGTCTAGTAACACCCCCTGCCATTTATTTTTTTGATATTTTCAATGTACAGAATTTTCACTTCTACAGATTTATTATAAGTATAGATTACCTGGAGCGAAGGCTGTTTTACGTAAAATATTTTCCTAAAAGCAATGTGTTAAAATAAAATATGAAGTTTTAATCTGCTTTAGGTAATAATTATAACACTGAGAGGGGCTGGTGGCTCATGGCTAAGTAATAACAGCCGCACGGGTCAATCGATCAGGTTAAGCTACACTTGCCACGGTCAATCCGTGGATGGGTGACCATCTTAACATACCGAGACCCCTCCGTGCCTCGGAAAGCACGTTAAGCCGATGGTCCCGGCTGCCATAGACAGTCGTCAGAAGCCCGACCGTCTTACCAAAGGGTATCCAGTGTTACCCAGTAACTGGGTTGTGGAGGTCAGATAGGAAGTTGCTCCATATAAAATACAGGTATTCAGCTACCAACATAGTGGGGAAAAGGCTAGGCAGATGGTAATTATAAAACTGTTGTGTGATTGATTATCAGACAAAGCTTAGCCTAGACTACATAATATAAAAAAGCGTAAGATGGGTAAGATACAGAGACGAAACGTAGCAACTTGAGGCTCATACACACTGGCGCGATATCACGGGCGCGACAAGGGTAGCGCTGCCTGTCGCGCCAGTGCGTACGAGCCGTTACGCTTCGAGCTGTCAACATCAATGCATTTTGTCGCGATCTTGACAGATCGAGGGGGTGTTTTACCCTCATAGAGATGAGGGTAAAACACTATTTTACCGTCAGAGTGACGATATTGAGAAATTGTCCAGCGCGGCTACGCAGGTTTACGGACTAATTTATATCACAAAATGATCTTCCGCTCTCATAATGCTCGTACCGATATGATACGAGAAGAATAATAGGTAAAGGTACAGAGTGCACTAAGTAGGTAATCACTTTTGAGACCCCTTGACCTTAACTCTTGAGAAGGTCAAACAGGATTAAAGTTTATATACGAAACAAACGCAATCGCGGCCAACTGGTAGTTAGTTAATAATATTTATCCCTGTAACCCTAGCTTCAACATGACCTTTTACAGTTGTAACCTTGAATTAAAATGTTTTGAATAAAGCCTAAATGCTTCAAAGGACAATTTATTTATTTCGCTAGAGTACCTACCTATTCTTTAATACAACATTAGTTTTAAAGCCTTTTACTACAAAGGATTGTGAAGTGAACTGAGAAGTTGACCTGATAGATTTTATTACAAAATAGCTGCTGCCCGCTCATTTTCTGAAATAAGCATAGTCTAAGTTTCTCCTTATAGCTCAGCTATCTGCCAGTGAAAGTCCCGTCAAAATCGGTTTAGTCGTTTCGGAGATTAGCCGGAATGAAACAGCGAACATTTTTTTAAATTGTTTATTTTTTTTAATAAATACCGTATAGACTTTCATATGCATTTAGTAAAAGCTGTTATTTTGACATTACAAACAGACACTTCAATTATATTTTTTTGTATGTACGTGTTGTAGGTAAAGTATAGATGGCAAATAAAGAACGATTTAACGAGAGTAATTCAAATTAATTTCCATTTAGAAATAACTACTATAATTTTACTATAGGTAGCGCTGAAGTTTTAAAATATTATACCTATGACTATTTCCGGCAAAAGGTATAAAGGCTCGTTCATACTGGTGCGACTTGTCGCAAGATGCTACACCGGTAATTGTTCTACCGTGAAGTTTTCTTACAAATTGTATTATGAAGGTCGCGTCGCGCGTGTATATAGGAGCCTGAACTATATTTTTATCACGATCGGTAGGTCCTAAGCCGCTGCAGATTGTAACTCCAGTTCGGCCGTCGAAAGAATGCGTTCTTGACACCTATCAGTTCCATACCAACGAATATGCGGTTTATTTAAACCGTTGCTTAAAGTTAAGTAATGATTATCGACTGTTCAACCATACATTTTTAACGTAGCAACGTTTTTATATAAACGCCTATGTGTTTTGCTTTGATCGGTATAGTTACTAGAAATTGTCCAACTGACAGGTGTAAAGAACGCATTCTCTCAACGGCCGGACTGTAAAATATGACTGCTTAATGACGCGTATATGTTTCGAGACTGCCCAGCTAGAATTCAAACGGTACCGTCACGTGGCGAGTGCGCAAGACTATCTCGAAACATATCAAAATGATTCTGCTTTACAAAATTTCATAAAAGTATAACAACGTATATTGTGATAAACTTTATCAGTTTATTCTATAATCAGATAATCTGATTATAATAATAATATGTAGGTACATGTATATAAAAAAGGGAGGGGAAAGAATCATAGGGCATCAAAGAATGCATCCGCGTCGCTGTCAACAGGAATACAGGTGCTGACATAAGACTGGAAGCAGCAGCAAAAAGAAAGTATATTTATGAAACCAAGTATGTAGCACAAAATAATATTATGAACACAGGCAGCGAAGGAATACAAACTTTGCAATATCATAGCTAATAGTTATTACTAGCGGTAGAATACTTGTACAAGACAATAATCCGATATTGACAATATTGCGGTGAAGCCCTCTCTGTGTTGGCACTCGCTCTTACTTAGAATCTTGATGCTAGTTGAAAACCCTATATTTCTGATATTGGCGATCGATGTTTTTAATTGCGGACAGTATTGTTATTATCGGGATTTAAAAAATAAGCATTATTTCAAATGCAAATGGCCAGAATACCCGCGCTTCGCGGTTTATTTTTTTTATCATATTATTTGTAGCACCGCTTTAGGTCATGAGCTATCCGAATATCAAAACATGGGTATATACGAATATCAACAGGTCTTAAGGGGGAGGCGTGAAAATTGATTCACTGTTACAATACATAAAAGATACTACGTCGCACCAAATCAAAGGAATTCAATACTCATTTAAACATACTAACACTTTTTGTCAGCTACCTGTTGCACCATGAATCCCTAAACATATTTAACTAATCTTAGGATTAACCTAAAGCGTAGCACTAAACATAACTATTGTAAAAAACCGGCCAAGTGCGAGTCGGACTCGCCCACGAAGGAAGTACCGTAATAAGAACGGGCGAAAAACGCATTTCTTGTGGATACTTCATGGGGACGGGTCTTGTAATTATTTTATTTATATTATTTGTTATTATACCGGCAATAGAAATATACAATCTGTGAAAATTTCAACTGTCTACGTATTACGGTTCATGAGATACAGCCCGCTGACAGACAGACGGACAACGGAGCTTAGTAATAGGGTTCCGTTTGGCATCCTTCACGTACGGAACCCTAAAAATCATTCCTGCTGTCTGCGACCATTATTAGTAACTAATGAAAGAAATAGAACGATGTTTTAAATTCGTTTAAAGCTAAAATTATTTAAAGATTTGTGATGCAAGCGGGCTTACTAACTATATATATTATGTATGATTCTTTATCACCTTCCTTCTAAAGGATCCCGATTAGTGGCAATTGTATTAATATTGTCAATCGCCTCAATTGCATTTAGTAGACAAATCAATTTGCGCATCAATGTGTATCAATCACGTAAAGATTGACAATTATAATTCATGGTTTCGGTTACCCTTTAAACGTATTAAAATATCCTCACATTCTAATTTAGTTAAAAGCCAACAAAAATAACCTATACTCCATTTACTTTAGCATTAGACAAACAACTGCTAAATAACCACAGTTATTGTGTAATATTGTTGAAATTACTGCACTTTAGAGTTATTTTTTTAATGTAAATGGTTACAGATTACATTGCTTTGTGTTTATCGTGAAATAACGGAGTTTATTATACTTTTATATCGAAATAACGCAAGGGTGTTAACCGTTATTTGTCTTATGCTAAAGTAAGTATAGTACCGTGCAAGATAGATTCCTCTCATCAATACGGAGAACGTCGCAGCCAGTGCCACTGTTGACGCAGACTGATATATATTTATTCTAGAACATTTATTTGCTACCCAGGTCAGTTTATTAACAAGGAATACACCAGTGTGTGCTCAGGTAGTTAGCAAAATAGACTGCATGTGGACTTATGTACTGTTGAACTCGTGTTATTTATTCCTGCAGTTTGTTATTGCAGTTTTCTGCAGTAATTTCTATCGTTTTTCTTTGCATGGCCCATTTCTCTGGCAATTTATGGCAAGGTTCCCGTTCTACTGAGCCGTATTTGTAACCTACGCAGGCAATAATGAAAATCGGTCAAGTGCTCTTTGGGCACGCCCTTAGGGCTCCGTAGCAAGAGTGAGAGAGTATTAAATAATAACGCATAACGTAGTTTTAATAATACCTATGAAAGTTGACAAAACTAAAAGGTACCGAAAAAAATATTTTTTCTGTTAGTTGGAGGATTGAGCTGTGACATTCCATGCAAATAGGCACTAGGCCCGCTATGGTGGATTAGGGGGCCCACTCACAGATAGGTACTGATGCCTTGTCCGAGCAGTTGGAACATCATAGGCATAGCCAGATAGTTAATTGATTCAGGCATGACGTAGCAGAAATACATTATAAAATTCAATTAAAGTAGACATATTTCTGCTTGGTCCCTAACGGTTGAGAGGAGGAGAGGACAGAGTGTGGTTGTTGGGCGGTGTGGTTCACCCTGCGTCCGGCGCTCTGCGTGGCAACATGTCGTGTTCGGTTTCGCGCAAAGTCAATCGTTATCCTGAGGATGCCTCGTTGAGGGTGAAACACGTGTCGATTTCTTACAGGGTTTTTTATGACTCTTTAGGAATACTTAAGCGGAATAGGTTACTAAATATATATAGGTCTGTTGTATTTCATGCTATGCCATGCAAATACATTCACAATAAAATGATGGATTCGGTATTTTTTTTCATTTATGAAAGTTTTTAAACAAGTTGTGCTTCGATATTACAGTTCATGGTATGATACTAAAACAGCCTTACCTTTATATTCCAAGCACTTAATCCTTGAGAAACTGACAGCTGTGATTTACAACGAATTAAAACTGCACAGTAACTAGAGGCCAATTAGTGGGAAAGTGGACCGTTTACTGCGACTATCGTTATAATTTATAGCCAGCAATAAGACTGGCCACAAAACCACACGAATCTCTTTTGATAATAACAAAGAGTGGTGGAAACTTTTTACATCGATCTTTTTAATGGCAATAGAATAAGCTGATTTTTCAACTGAGAGATTTTTATCTGGAGAACAATTGTGACTTACCTGTAACAAAAAAACAATGTTAATTTTTTTTTGTTTGTCTGCCTGTCTGTTTATTCCGGCTAATCTCCGAAACGGCTGAACCGATGTTGACGGGACTTTCACTGGCAGATAGCTGATCTTATAAGGAGTAATCTACTTTAGAAAATGAATTAGGGACCACGCGGGCGCAGCCGCGGGCAGCAGCTAGTATTTTCTATACAAAAGCTGTGTAAGTACCATAGTTAATTTCAGAAGAAGATAAAAGGCATCCGATGGTTGATAAATTGGTTCTCTTTAGAGCATATTTACACAAAACACACACACACACACATAAATTCCTTTTTTATTCCTTTGAATTGAATACGCAGGCGACATGTGGGCGTGTCTTTCTCGTATTAATTCTTATACTTGCGAATACGAAGAACCAACTAATCGATTTTTCCTAACATACCGTACCAAATAATCGATTTATCCAAATAACACTAAATGCAAGCAATTAAGACATCGATTGACAATACATGTCGATTGACCAGACAACTTCATTAGTTCGAGTCAGCACACCTCTATTAATAACGGGGGCAGCTCTAGAGTATGTGTTACCACAAGGACCAGGGGAGGGATGTCTTCGTTCCTTCGTTTACCCTTGAGGCCAATATTTGAAAATAATTCGGTTTAGTGAGAACATCGTTCGGCTAAAGGTTAGAGCTGATAATGTTATAGCATTAAGGTGAGCCAGATGATAATGAGGAAATTTGGGTTCTCTGCTTTGTTCTTAATGGGTATTTTATAACAGGGTTAAAAGAATAATGCATATTTCAAAACCAACCAAATGAAGGCAAGTTTAAGTGAATTGGGAATTTATATGCCTATAAGATTGATACGTAGTCACATTACATTACAGTATTAGAGATAGGCGTACCCCAAGCATTGGCTCTTCTACCGCTTTTGTGCGGCAGGAATTTCATGAGGAAGCTCCATAGGCTGTATCACGCTACGACCCTTAGGAACCGAGCAAAAAGGCAATAAGTCAACTCGGGCGGGCGATGCATCGCGGTGGGACGGGGGCCCAGGGAGTTTTCATAAAAATGTGGCTGTTATTTTAGTATATTGTGTATCTTACGACTGGATAAAAGGCCAGGCCATGAAAAAGGTTTTAGGTTGATGTCAACTCGACATTTGTCAAAGGTGTATGCAATGATCAAAATGGATCATTGCTAACAAGAAATTAAATATAGTTTTATTATGCAATAGTCTGGTCTGAGCTGTAATTGCGTAGCTTCAAAAGGTATTTTGTGAATGAAATAATTTGAAACCTGTCGAAGATATAAAAGACTTGACTGTGCCTACATGATATTACTTCATATTGAACTGACTACTCATAGAATCTTCGGTCAAAGACCTACATTTGAATCTTCTACTAGTACCTATAACTATCGTAAAATTCAAAAGATCCAGTTCCAAAATAAATATTTTCAGCGCTTTCTTAATATAACTCAGACTTATAGAATAAATTAAGGAAATAATAAAACCCGGCGCAGAAATAATGAAATCAAATCAAAAGCAGAAGGACAGGATTCCATTGAACGCTCTGGGTTAGCTAAAATAACTTCTCAAATTGAAGTGCCCAATCAAGTTACAGCAGTTAAATTTAATCCCTTCTGAATAGGGACAATAGGTTTGTATAAATTATTTAAACGTTTATTATTTTAACGTTATCCACACTTTAGCTGAGGGAGGCTTCACTTCAAGAGTTCGGCAGTGAGTTAAATATTTAGGAAGATATTAGATGGTAAAGGAATGATACGTATGTAAGTATTTCTTTGCGTATAAATATCAAACACTACCCGCCCGCGATTTTGTCGGCATAAAAATGTCTTGTTTTAACACTCGGCAAGACTGTAGCTTCCTATTAGTGAAAGAATTTTCGGAAATGGATCAGCAGTTCCTAAGGTTACCCCCTACATACAAACTCACTTTAACCAAAAATCAAAATGTTTCATATTTATTTTATAATATTGCTATAGATTTTCAATCCTAATAATATTTCAAACAATTATAAGTTATTTAATGAGTTCATACTTAGGCCCGTATTACAGTACCTGACTCAAGACTCAAGCTTACTTAAAACTCGTTTAAAACCTTTTGATTGGTTGAAACTAGTTTTGAGTACAATTCATGTCACGTAAAAAGACCGCTGGCCAGCGTACAACCATACCATACCATTTTTACGTGACGCGAACTAATACAACGCATTGGTTTAGCGGCTGGCCTGCGCGCTTTTTACGTGACACTATCTATACAACGTTACAGTTGTCCGCTGGCCAGCGGTCTTTTTACGTGACGCGAATTGTAATGCTTGAGTCTTGAGTGAGGTTCTGTAATACGGGCCTTTTTTTTTTTTTTTTGGTTGGGATGTAATACGGGCCTAAGTATCAAATCATTAAATAACTTACAATTGTTTAAATTAGAAACCCTAGAGAATAAAAGTTTCATTTTGACAGCTTTCTGGACAGGTGATCCTAATAAAATTCTAACTAAGTGCCAAACTGAACGCGATAAGCACATCTAAGCGAATTCTAAGAGCTGTCAGTGTCAATATTACAAAGAAAGTAATGATACTAACAGCTTTTATACGTGGTTTATGTGCTGATCGCGTTCAGTTTCATTGGTGAAATACGCCCTAGGAAAAATATTTCAAACAGACAACACAGGATAGTGAGAAAGAGAAAAAAAACAACCATATTCATAGAAAAAATGTGGATATATATGTTTCACTGAAAATCGATTCGTGAATCTGCAGCACATATTTGCTTTTGTAGAATCAAGCTGCTTTGCCTTTTTCCAACTATGTTAGGGTTGGCTTCCAGTCTCACCGAATACAGCTGAATACCAGTATTTTACAAGAAGCGAATGCCTATCTGACCTCCACAACCCAGTTACTGCGTTAAGCGATACCTCTTGTTAAGACTGTTTGTCAGACTTTTGGGGTTCTGACTACCCATATCGACTGTTAAGAGCTACGAATGGCAGTCGGGACCAACGTCTGCACGTGCTTATATAATGGATGGTCACCCATCTACGTACCGACCGCGGTAACCGTAGCTTAACCTTCGATCGACCGATGCGATTGTTGTAATTTAGCAACGAGCCCCCAGGTTCCTATTTGTTTATAAACAAATGTGTCAGTTGCTTATGACAAAAACATCGATAGCAAATACTCCACTATTATGTTGAATTTGAGAAAGCTTGGTAATAATTTACCTAATATTATTGTCTATCAGGTTTCGGTAATAGAAAACCTCAACAAAAAGTAAGTGACAAAAGCAATACCCCGAACATTTAATTCCAAAGCAGTCATGGGAAAACTAATCCACCGAATTTTTTACAAACACGTCAAAGGAAAATCGTCCGTAAATTAGTAAAATAAAGAGGAAAATTCAACTAGATTTGTTTGAGTTAGTTTTACAAAATGGCGATTTAACCCGCTGTCATGGCTGACAAAGGTTACTTTGGAATTGTTAATTACTTTAATGGAGCTTCATTATAATGTTTGCTATGACCAGAGGGAACTGGGAATACTTGATGGTCAAACTAAGTACAGCTGGCTTCAGGTTAATTTGCCATTGATTTTTAATTAGCATATTTTTAGTTTTGGTTTTAGTCTCCAGAGAAAATCTAAAGTTTATTCGTGTTTCTATAAATATGTTTAGCGTTTTAAAAACTGGTAAACTATAGGTACTAATAAACTTGAATAACTTTAAGAATCATTATTTCATTTTATATTCGCCTAGTCTGGAGACTAATTTATAAAAAGCATAATAAAATATAACATAACATCACGCCTTTACTCCCCGAAGGGTAAGACAGACGTGTACCTAAGTACACCCACATTTCGCCAGTTATGTTTAAGTCCCATGTAATGATTTAAATACCTAAGTATAAAATGTTTTAATCAAAATTAATAACTTTATTTAAGTATAAGTGTAAGTAATTTAATGTTAGATACCTACTTTATTGATATTTGTACGCCGTAAACGTCAAAACATAGTGATCTTTGTACATTTTTATTTACAGCACCTGTTTTTACAACCATTTATGCTTTTTAAATACTATACTAATTTAACTTTGAATAAGTTTATACAAATATAAATGTATATTTTAAAATTTATATCCATATACATGAAACTGAAGGCCATCCTTAATTAAAAATGAACAACAAATGAACTCTGAACACCACCTTTCGTTCATCAGAATATTTATACAGATAAATGCTTTTACATGCAATATAAAGAAGGCTTTAAAACAGTATAGGTATCGTAATAAATACGATTTCTATAGAAGAATCAGCGCAGTGCAATATTTAATACAACACAATACAGACTCTGATGTGCGCGAGTGTACATACAAGATAAGGGTGCTCGTTGACGCGATGCAACGGAACTATACTCCGATGAAGCGAGGAGTTATGAGGGAACTAGCGGAAATATCTGGCGTATAGAATAATATTAATTTATCTTGTGACTTGTATGCAGAAATATCTTGCGTGTAGAATAATATTAATTTATCTTGTATATTGCTGTTCCAGGATCAGCTGACTGAAAGACAAAGCACATGATATCATGTTACTACAGGGTGCAGCTGATTGCGTCTCCGGAAAGTTGAAATTACGATATTACGTTGTTGCATTTGAATTCAAACGCTTGCAACAGCTAGTCTTCTAATTAAAAAATATTATATTATTTTAGATGGGCCTAGTAGATGGCCATGCCAATCGCGGCATCATTGGCGTTTTTAAAGTCCTCAGAAGTGTAGGTGCACATCTGACACTGCAACACGTGGGCATGGTTTGCTCAGGAGCCCCACATTCGCACTGGGTATCAATATTGCTGGTTATCAATTAAAAAATCCTACAGATTCTGACCAGTGACAGGTCATAGAAGGGATTCCCACTTAAAGTAACTATCTACGGCAGGGCAAACTTGCTATCGAAAAATAGCGTTAACCGCAGTAAAAAAATTAGGCCCGTCAAACCACCCAGTGCATATTTTTTTTATTTTATTTGGAAAATCATCAAATAACTTCTCCCGCTCTGGGCGGAGCGGAAGAGCGTGTCAGACCCTTACTGGCTTAAACCCACCCGTGTTCCTTCAGTTGCCTGAGTTGCCAGGGTCCACGGTATCCCTTTCGGACATTCCCGCAACCCCGGCAGGCATCGGCCCAGTGTCTACCTACCGCACGTATTTTTTAAAGTATACCAGCAGTTCACTGCCGAAAGTCGTGTCTCTTTAGTATTCGATCCACAGTTAAAAGATGAAACGCTTTGATAAACCCTCCATTCATAACATCGAACATGACGTCAGTCAGACAGACACGTTTTAATTGTTCCTAAAGACCCCTATGATTGGCCACAGACGATCAATTAATGCTGGTCACACGTAAACGCGAAAGTTAATTACAATATGACTAATGTAACTGTCCGCTTGTTTACGTGCTAAGTATTTTATATAAAGGATTGAGGTTCCATTCATGTTTCGATATCAAGGTTTTTAGACATGTTGTGCAAACAAATAAAGAGCTTGATCATAGTTTTGGGTATTATTAGTATTATTTGGTATTCCAATGAGGATTAATAAATAAATAAATGTTTTTATTATTTCCGAGAATGTTTTTTTTCTAAAAAGGATAAATAGGTAGGTAATTGCTGAGGCCATGGGAAAGTTTCTTTATACAAATTACCAGAATTTATATTTGGATAGTAAAAATATTTTAGTCCTTGACACTTATAAACTATTAAGAAACTAAAATAGGTATAATTATATACAGGGTGGATTTTTGAGATGGGGCCGTAACGGCAGCTACCTTTATTGTAGTAGCTACAGGAAAACGATCTTAGGAGACTGTCCTAATTTTTTTGAGAAATTTTGATCCACAGATCACAGATTTTGAACTGTACAGTTAGCAAGAAAATTGGCAAAATAACTTTTTTATGGAAATCAATCCTATTTCTTATACCTACATATCAACAATCTCTATCGGATCAACTGAGGTTTGAGTACTAGAAAAGTCAGTAAAAGCAAAAAAAACTTTTCCCATACATTTTGCAGGAAATGTCACTCCTCCAACTTACTTTTTTATGTCCTTCATGCATGGCTTTCATGTTTTTTTATTGTGTACAGCTTTGATATAAATTCCGGGAATCAAAAAAGCACTTCAGTTAGTTTGACATCATACATATGATATGCACCAATGTTCGAATCAGATATGGCGCCCAAAAGCGTCCGATTCACGAATAGATAGTGATTGACGTACTCCGAATATATATTTAACCCCATGGAAGCAATCTGCGAGAGTATTCAACTGCAGAAACACTTATCAACACTTCATACAGGGCAAATCAAATTGGGGTCGTTCGAGGCAAAAATATCTGACAAAAATATCTGACAATCACATGGCTATCAAAAGTTTTGGGGCTAGTTCACAAATAAAGCCTTTACGGTTTATCTAAACATCGTACCGTGAATAAAAAGCGCGATCTGCCCGGCGACCTGTAAAATCATACAGTGCAGTGCAAATAAAGTTTTGGGCATGAGAACTGTCCCATAATTATAATACATTTTCGCGTCTATTTTTATGCTCTCAACTGTACCTACTACATACCTATTGACATGCATAGTGTTGATATGACGCAAAAAAATAATACACTTCACTTCAAATAAAACTGTTCAATCATACAATCGCGATAGTACTTCCATTTCCGCTGTCAATTTCACAGACAAACAGACTTGCACACGTAATATTTATAGAGTAAAACAGATGTTTCTATGAAAATAATATAGTCGACCACAATAGAGAGAATGATTGTTTTAGATCTAACATACCTAACTATAAATTTTCAAAATATTGTCATTAAAAATCAACGTCAAATGAAGTTAATTCTAATTACAGCTCATTTTTTTCAAAATAAAAACGATTCGAGCCCGCTCTCGAAGAATTTCAGTTAATTTTGAGTCAAATAAAATCGATTCTAAACTCAATTTGTATCGATTTTCTCATTCGATTGCATTGAATGTCTGACCAACTCAATAGGGAAAGTTATTTATAAAATGACGTCAGAGCATCGTCAGTGGTGTATTTTAAAATCGCCATATGAACATGGATGTCGTCACTACTGCAGCCGTTCGATGAAATGCTTGGCTTTGTTAAGACTGTTATTATGGCAACACTGATGGCTACGTCAGCCTGCAAAGAGTGTGATGATGCAAGGGAAGACAATGCATGTTTTTGTCTAATACAATAGATGTAGATATATTTAGTAACTATTCCGATAACGTCGAGCACTCGGCGTGGCAACACGTCGTGTTCGGGTTCGCGACAAGTCAATCGTCAACCTGGGTTTATGCCTCGTTGAGAGACAAAACACGTGTTGATTTCTTACAGGGTTTTTTATAACTATTCTAGGAATAGTTAAGAGGAATAGATTACTAAATATATCTACGTCTATTGTATTTTATAGTGGACTTCCGCCCAGTTCGCCTGAATCAATTAACTATGTTTTTGTCTATAGTGATGATTCAAATAAAACTTCTGAACTTCTAATCAATGTAAGAAGTAAATGCTGGTACATAGTACCTATACATAGGCTTTACGATAAGCAGATAACTGCGGGAATTTTGTCTCACTTCAGTCCCAGCTGGGAATATTTTGACGTCAAGAATCCATTACAAAATATCACAAATATAACATAAGTATCACAGATATAACGCTGTTATACTTATTATATTCTTTGTAGGTAGGTAAACAAAGTTTCATCTTGCTTTAATACAATTTTGTTAATTTGCGAGACATCAAAGATCAAGATTAAACGTATCAACAGAAATAATATTTGATCAGGAAACTTCGTAAGATAAATTGTTAAACAAAATTCAACAAGATCCCCAAAGTATTTTTTACGTTTACACAATCAGAAAGTACCGTACTTAACTTTAATAAGATTTTTAATAAGTAACTTAACAATTTAAAAAAATGTTCAGGAGAAACAAAGAGTAAAAAAAATATATAATAATATTATATATGAATAGATACCGTAAAAAACCTTGGGATCAATGACTTATTGTGTTTTCCGAGGCACGGAGGGGTCTCCATGTGTAATGGATGGTCTCCCATCCACGAACCGACCGCGGCAAGCGACTTTCAAATCAACATGAACAAAATGACACACTATAGAACATTTTCATTTCTAGAATTCTAAATAATACCCTTATAAAGAACGGAATATCTCAATCTCATTCAGTATGGATGGAATCCGGAATATATTGTGTACCCGAACTAAATCAAATTCCTTACGTTTACTCAACATTCACTGCGTAACATCTTTTTACTACAAATTCTCAGTCCCTATAGTCATGTTTTCTTTAAAAGACGCTGTTTTTGGAGGTGAATCTACACATTTCCCCGATGGTAGTCTTGGGGCAGCCATATTGCCATTTGTATGAGGCAATATTACAAACATGCTGCTACTGGAATATTTTTAATATTTTATTTATTATGGAATACCTATTTAAAAGACTTCGGTTGAGTTATTAAACTACAATTCTTAATAATAATGCTCAGAGATGTCTCTTTGAGATCCATCGCGTCATCATGGTATCATCGTACTTTTAAATAAAATTCGCAATCATTGTCTATTGATCTGTTACTATTTACTATTTTTTTTTTTGTAAGATCTTGTTAACAGCTCAAAAGCCGGCTTTTGAATTGTTAACTAGATCTTATAAAGATTTTTTGTTACGATACAGATCACAGGAACAAAATCCCCGAAGATGAGCTGTAAAAATGACAATGTGACGTCCATCTCAGAGAAATCAAATCGACACTGAACCTCAAAACAATTGAACCCATAACCTAACAAGTTCAAATAAAGAACGAAAAAATCTCTATCAATGTCCTTGAGTGCAGCAGCCATTACAACACGCACGTCATAACAACACTAACATTAGGGCTCTAAAGATAAAAAATACATTAATCGTAATACCGGTTTATCAAACAGAAACACTAGTTCTAGAGGTTGAAAAAATAGAGGTGACTACCGATCTGCCCGGATTTGTTGATTGATAGCCATTTTTCTCTCCATTCTATTATTTCTATTTCATACTAGCTTCTAAAAATCCACCCGCGCTATGACTTCACCTACGCATAGCGTTCTTTCAGACTGATTTTCTTTTTGCTAGGCTCCTAAGGGCCTTAAAGTGATGAACAAACAAACTCTTCAGCTTTATTATTTGTATAGACATATAAATTCCCATTAATATAGGATTGTTACTATTCATTTTACGTCCTTTGATCTCTAGCAGCCGAAACGTAACCGATCTGAATTTCGATATTGTGACTGTGAGTCGACATCATCAGTCAACGCGCAGCAAAATTTCCAGATTTTATCGACAGCAGGAATCGATCATCAAATGTTTATAAACATTTTACGCAATTTTGTTTATCTACGTCATCATCCATGCATGTTCCAACTCTATCTTTGTTAAGGTATACTTCTAGGTTAACTAAATGTAGCTAAGTATCAGTATTGTATCAGCAAGAAGCAGATAATACA
The DNA here is from genome assembly GCA_914767815.1 of Eupsilia transversa. Taxonomy (NCBI): domain Eukaryota; kingdom Metazoa; phylum Arthropoda; class Insecta; order Lepidoptera; family Noctuidae; genus Eupsilia; species Eupsilia transversa. The sequence goes on from OU611889.1 coordinate 5,200,639, forward strand.
CCAGTCTCCTTCAAAATTCATGTTTATGGACATTAGAGGCGCTCCGGCTGCTACTAACGTGGCAACCTACTGGGCCCAATAAATAAAAAAGTACCATTGACAGACTCTCTAAGAAGAACTAGGTACCAGTCTTCAAAGTTCTTGGCTGTTAGTCCAGATATTCGGCGGCCAAAAAAAGCCAATCTATAAGCCCCATAATCCAACAGTTCCAAAATAAAACATGTAAGTAATGCATCCTCTGGCCGTGCGTCACAAATTGCCCAACTATTTTAAGACTAGTGTGACCCGGGTGAGATAACTCGGCTAAGTGCTCCGTACCCCCTTATCATTATTTATCGCTGTGATAACGAATGATGAGACCGCTTATCATACACAATGTATTAGAACTAATGCCCCCTACCTACTACCTGTTGAATGGTGGCATTGTGGCACGGATTTTTGTAGAAAGTATTTTTGTTTCGCACATGTTTTGCAGTTGTGTCGCGTACGTGCTTTCCTGAAGTAAAAATTTCTTTAGGCGTGTTAAGCGTTTTTTGGTAGGGGAATATATCATGGGTTCGCGTCACCCACGTGCTAATATTAATTGTATATCTGTAGCTATGTATGACGTGTGGCTTCATAGTTTTAAGTTTCCTCTTCTGTCGGCAGTCCCCATGACTGCCTATGCTATTTTATTTTTAATGTAGTTAGTTGTAAAAAAATAGTAGTTTGCTTATTGGAACTTGCTTGGTGCTAAATTAATACTGTCTTCACAAAAGAATACTTGCCTTGGAGCAGGCCAACCATTAAGCTTTGTAGCTGGCATTTTTTTAATTCACGGAATGAGTACCAATAGGGTGTACTAATATGCATGTATTTAAAAAAAAAAAAAAACTATGGTTTATCGTCATATGAATAGTAAAAAAAATCAACGGCAAAAAAGCAATTGATTTGAAAACTATGACAACAAATCGCAAACGCTCCTACAAAACACATTGCCTTTTTTATTGTTGTCATAGACTTTTACGTCACATTCGCTCTGACAAATGGCGTAGCTTTTCAAATAAGCATTTAAAGTTCCCGTAGATTTTTTGCACTTAAAAAAAAATTACTTGCTCAAAAATAAACTATAATCAAAAATATTGATGGAGGCATCATTCTGAAGCATTAAAGTTTATAAAAAAAAAATATTTGACCCTTATTTGAATCACATGCATATTTCCTATTATATTCTCGTCCAATAAAATATGAGTATAACGAAGAGAAGAGGACTTTTAGGTGACAGACCAACATTAGGCTTCGGTTATAAAGAAAAAACTGTACAAAAAAAAACACTTGACTTATTACATTAGTTACGCTGGACACTAAAGGTGTTCAAGAAAAAATGCTTGTAAAAATATGGTCTAAAAATGTAATTGAAAATGTTTTAAAACTATTTCAACTTTTAAGTCTCTTATTAAGGTCTTTCATATTTATTTGAACGAAATGAAAATGTTTTTTTTTCATTCGCTTTCGTTAACTATTCATGTTTTCTGACGCCTTTCGTCTGCAGTTGATTTGAAATTCAGTAAATTCAAAGTCGCAAAAAGCAGTAGCCCGCAGGTATACTTTTTAGCTTTTTTGAAATTTATATTTCAAAAGTTCTGAATATTTAAAAAGGCTTGGTTACGAAAGTTTAATGGGATCTATTTATTGGTGATCTTAATTACTGTGAAAATATTTAAATACACTTCTAATAACGACTAAATCACAGAAGATTTTTTTTTTTTTGTATTTTATTAGTATTTTTTTTTTAATTAGTCTTTGCTTTGCTAATGATTTGATTCGACAGGTAGATTATCTTAGATTATCTAAAAATCTCTAGAAATAAAAGTCTTATCAGTGTAAAACAATAATAACAAAACAGACAGTCAATATCACGAGTGTGAGCGACAAACTAACAAGCAGTCGTGTTTAAATAAACTTATAAAATAATTAACTGTCGTGTAGAATATAACAATAAACTTATATGGCCGCACTAGCTGGTGTTTATGATAATAGAGATTTTTTTCCATAATCATATACAGGGTGGCAGGGACGTCGACGCTCAACCTATTACAATGGATTCAGTACATGAATCTGGACCCCCCGGCGTAGAAATTTTTCGTCGGTTATTTAAAAAAAAATCTGCTGTTTCCTACAAAAGTGCAATACCTACGCGATCAAAATGTGGAACAGCATTTTTTTCTTTAATATAAGATAACGTCGACGAAAAATTTCAACGCAGTGGAGTTCAGAATCCTGTACTGAATTCATGTTAACAGGCTGAGCGTCGATGTCCCTGCCACCCTGTATAGAAACTCGATAATTTTATAGTCTAGGACCGGAGCAGTACCGATGTTTGCACATAGCTGCATTTTATTATTTTTTTTCAAAATGTGGGCCACTATTATTCAAAAGGCCAACACAAAAATCAACCAACAAACTGTGAAATTGCATATTTTGTGGAAAGCCCCATGTCCAGCAGTGGACGTTTATGCTTAGATGATGAAAAAGTAAGCCCTTTGCTAAAATTTGTATTCAAGAGATTATGTAAAAATCTTTTATACTGTAAAATATTTTTACAAAATATCTTGAACCCAGATTTTATTGCCTATAACACAAGTTACAAATATCCTCAGGTGCTGTACCGCCTCGCAGGCAAGTATTATGAATTCAGGAAGTCCCGAGAGTGCTATGTCAATAAAGGTCGGTATGACGAAATAGTTAGCACGGCCTCGATCGGCGTGTGTGCTCCGCTATAACTTACGAGTATTTGCCTCAAGTGTGCTAGACGTCTAGGAGAAGGAAAATATAGGTGTGTTTATGTTTATTTTCTTTTCTAGTACGTTGTTTGATTGTGGTATTAGGTCGTAAAATCCCACTGTTGATGAAGGGCTTTTTGAAAATGGTCATAGAGGAAAAATACCGTCATCCGTTTGACCTATTTGGAAGATGATAAATGATTGGATTATTTGGCTGGCAGCAAAGCAAAGCAATTAGTCAATCAGGAATACACTGTTGCTTGGCTAGGAAAATCGACCTTAGGGACCATGTATGCATAGTCCCTAAGGTCGATTTTCCTGGCCAATATTATACGAAGTTAATCTTTTTTCCAAGAATTTTCCATTCCAAGGTTTTGGCTTGTTTTTAGGGTTCCGTACCGTATTAATTTGTAATTTTAATGATCGTGCAGACTGGCGCGACGCGACGGTGCGACGCGACACCGGCAGCGGTAGAACAATTTCCGTGAAGTTTGCATAAACATTGTTCCACCAGAGTCGCGTCACGCCGTCGCGTCGCGCCTTTCTGCGGGAGCCTATGTCACATAAAAAATATTTAATAAATAAACTTTCATTTGCAGTTGACGAATTGACCGCGACTTATATCGATGTATGGGAGAACATGTTTTTGAACTATTCATTCCAACGGAACGGAACCCTTCATTGTGCGTGGTCCGTGACACGCACTTGGCCGGATTTTTGTTTATATCGTGTTTATGATTAAGGCAAGATATTCATTCCTCCAACATGTTACAAGCTACATACAAGAAGAGTTGATATCAAATTGATGATAGCATTTGTACTGAGAACCCTTTTAAAACTCTTTTGATCTCAATTCAATATTTGTACTGTATCTGTTTGTTTAGGTTTGTCGTTCTGCTATCGATTAAAGAAATGGAAAACATCTTGAATCTCCGCATATTTTCTTAATGTTGTTGGATGAGTATTACTTGGCTGCTGAAATATTATTTAATATTATTACATTTTCATGAAAGTATGAAAAAGTGCAAAACGCACTGCAGGTTACCATACGCACTTGGTTGATATCTAGCACTCCTCCTCCACATTTATTTTGCGCACAGCCAAAGTGTGCAACTATCTGCCAGCGTCTGTGTTCCCTTCCACATATAACCCGTCTGCCATCAAAGCAAGAGTGTAGGCTAGGCATGCTTGTTCCATCAAAGACTTCATCCATCGCTTGCCATCAGGCGAGATCGAGGTCCAGAGCAGGCGCATTATGCAATAAAAAATATATTTAACAACCTAAATTACCCATCATCTTATTTCTCCAAAGATCTACAGTCTACACTGAAGACTCTACAGTAATCAAGAGATAAACTATTATACAGAATGTGAAAAGACCTTCACGAAGCCGACATCTACGCGTTCTGTACATCATCATGTAACTTTCTGCAAAAAATAAGGAATTCCGCCTATCTGCACAGAGATTCACAGGGATACCAGGGAACTAAAGGAAGATTTCCACCAAACGGCTCGCATCGCATCGGATCGGAAAGGATGCGGCGATAGCCGATCGCGTCCGGTAGGATGTTGACGCATACGATCGGCTCCGTCTCGTCGCTAGCAAACGTATCCGTTTCTGCGCCTAGTCAAATAGTTTCATTCCTACCGTGTTCACGTGTTCTAATGTCGTTCGTGTGCGGACGGAGCCGATCGCGCGTCGCGGAAGACGCCAGCGGTCAAGCTGCTGTGCGCGGCTTGGTAATATAGACTTCAAATACCGTATACACGATTTAATATCGTTTAAAGATTGTACAATCTTTTAAGCCACGAGCCGTTTAGTGGAAATCATCCCCTTTTTACTAAGGAAGACTAATGGATTAATTTGACAACTCCGTTCCGCCTAGTAACAGGGTTTTCTATAATGATTAGAGAGTTTCATTTGTTAAAGAAAAAAACAAGAGACGGACGAATTTGAATACCAATGGAAAATTCACCGAGTAAAATTGGAGCCGTTTATTTTCGAAATCTTAATTGTCATATTCATGTAGATATTATGCGTTTTTCATGAGGTATACCTATTGTTTACAGGATCAGTTTTTTATGGGGCGACCTTCAGAGCTCTTGATTATTGCTATTTGGAGTATAAAATCTTATGTCGATAAAGAAGTACGCTTTCCAGCTTATAAATAAATAATTGTCTTGTTCATAATAATCAAAGTCAGAAGCACAATGGCAGTTAGGACATAATTATAGGCCTTGATCTTTGCATTAGACACAGAGACAATGATATTTGTTTATACAAAAGTGTAATCATCGATGGAATAATTTTAGTATCAAAGAAATTTTTTGCCGATCGCTAATATCATAAACGTAAGTCACAATTATCGACCGTATCCTTGAAAATTGTCGCCGACAGAAAAAGGACGGCGGTTAGGAGAAGCACTCAAGAGCGGTCACCTCAGGGAAAACTATTGGGCTTTCATTGAAACGAATTCCAACCGTCTTTTCCTGTTAAGGCTGAGGTAAACACTACACGGGCAACTTAAAGTCTGGGCAATAGTCGTCAAATCGTTAAGCAATTTACAACGTACCAAGACCTTGCTAATTATTTCTAGAAATAGGTAGGTACTGCCACACCACAAACAAAATATAGACATATTGCACTTATTAATCAATAAGCCACGACTTACGAGTTGTAGGTCGTAGGTTCGAACCCAGACAGGCGCTTTACTTTGTGAAAATTTATTTCATTACCACTGCTCTCAAAACGATGAAGGAAAACATCGTGACGGCATGTCCTAGAACCAAAAATTCGAAGTTATGTGGATGGCCCAGAGGAGGTCCAGCAGTGGAAGTGGAAACATTATAGGCTGAGTAAGCTAATAGAACTAGTTTTAAAGGAAATAAACCAGTCGCGAAATACGCTTATAATTACACTGCCTTTTATTTTGACAATTCAACAACAGTCATTACGTATACGTTGTCAGTAAACAAATTCTTATAACATACAGGGTGTAAGGGACAGCTCTCTGCAAACTTACAGGGTGCATGCAGCTCCTTATTTTGAATCATATTCCACAGGAAAAAGTCTCAGGTTTTTTTTTTTTGTCGTTTTTTCAGTTACAAAATTACGTTATCTGTACACAGCACTCAATTTATGTATATAAACAGCAATTGATGTTGAAATACTCTACGTGCACTACGACTTAACAGGAAATAACTTTAAAATGGCCCGTGTATATGCAGCTTTAGGCTGCAGTCATTGGAGACCCCTGAAAGTTATTTGTCAGTATGAATGATATATATGATGTGTGGGTCACTGGGTGGGCTGTCCTTTTTCAAGTGTCGCAATACGGGTTAAGACGTAGGTGAATTCTTTAGGGTTTTATTAATTCTACCAATAAATATTTTCTATCTATAAGTTCTTACATACTTTCTTTCGGTATCTATCTACGTAAGTATAGTAGGTACAAGGGAAAATGTATTTTTTCTTAGTATAAGCTTATTGAATGAGAGAAAAGTTGCTTGTTATTGGTTAAAAGCTTTGTTAATTATTTTGTTCCTTTTAGATCAAGTACCTAGTATGAATCTTGCCATTATTACAAAAGAAGGTGATTAAGATGAAAAATAGCCTTATGTTAATTATAATTTTGTAAATATATAAAATATAAAAATTGTGAGCTTTATGATAAAAATATAAAATGTTGTAGGTAAGCTATTAAAGAAAACGTTACCAACAATAAACTCAAAAAAGATCCTGTAATAAAAAACAGAATATTGTTTTCCTCCATTTAATTTCATTGTTTCCTTTTCAATCCTTATGAAAAGCCCCATCATTCACGGTATTACTTAAGCAGTAAAAGGTTTCAGTACGTGTGAAAATAACCTCCCAGAATTTTCGATACAAAAAAAAACAGATACGCAGTTATTCTTATATTCCAGATCGCCGTGGAAATTGATTTAAAAATCTTTTGCCAACAATGGAAGGGTTGACGACCTCCGATAATGGAATATAAGTGAATTTCATGAAGTATATTATATTTCTTTTGTTGGGTCTGTTGAACAATGCCACAAAGGAACGGGGTATATCGGATGAATGAGCATTGAGATACCTATAAGTTAAACGTTTGGGGCGGTCATCAAGATCTTTCTGACTGTGAGTCAAATATGATGCAAATGGAAATGATTAGATAAAATAATTGAGTGGCTGTTGTAAAGATATTTGGACACCATAAAATATGTCAACAGAGTTTTTGAATAAGGGCGGATTTTACCAAATATCTTAATCAATAATCTTTTATCCGTGGAATAAAATTGACAGTTTTTGTATGGAGAAACTGTCAAAATTTCAAAAATTATCCTAGCTATAAAAGTTTGGTCAAATCAACCCTACGAAAATTATAAATAGTTTTCACGTGCAACGTAGACCGACAAAAAAACAGGTGTTTTCATTATTTTTCTTGAAGCTTAGAATACATGAGAGAAGAAAGACTAGTCTTTCTCTCATGTATTTCAATTTTATTAAGAAGACTTTCGAGTAAAGCTCTCATGTATCTCAATTTTATTAAGAAGACTTTCGAGTAAAGCTCTCATGTATCTCAATTTTATTAAGAAGACTTTCGAGTAAAGCTGATTACTTAAAAACAATTCGAGTCGAGAAAACAAAAACCAAATAACTGATTGTTTACTATAAGTGCGTCCACAATGAAGTTAATTATTGTAGAGCAACATTTTGCAACACGATAACATTAACAAACTTTATATAACTTTAATAAGTTTGACTAAATAACTCGTTGTTATCCATTGTTGCGAACTAACACTTGCAAACGTTGCTCCACAAACAGGACCATGCGACCAGGTGCATGCACCTTAAAACTGCATCCACTGAATAAAAAACATTTAACCCCAACTACCTCTATTAAATTCTGTAAAACTAAATCGTTTAATATGAAAACGATTTAGTTTTAGTTTAAACCTTTCAGTTAAAAACGTCGGAGTAACTTGAAAAAATAAATATAAAGAATTTCTCGGCACAATCAAAACGCACATTACAAAAAAAAGAAAACCAACCAATCAAAGTTCGACAATTGCTTGTCAAGTTTGAATTAAAGTAGTACAGTTTGAAAAGTTTTGAAGCCCCAGAAGATTTTAGTGACGAAACTTTAAATGGATTGTTGATGGTAGTTTAAGTTTTAGTGAAAACTGCCCATTTTCTTGCAGATGCAGATCAAAATTTCTCAAAAAGTTAAGGACAGTCTACAGGACCATTTTCCTGTAGCTACAACGGTTAAGGTAGGTAGCTGCCCTTGCTGCCCCATCACAAAAATCCATCCTGTATATGATTTATCGAAGAGTCACTGCTTACAGGAAAATCCTGATTTTTCACATAATATTACCTACTAATACTCGTCAGGGAAATTTTACTGTCCACCAAATTGACGACTAACTTAAATTGTCCGTCCCTTCATTGAAATCTCAACGGTCATTCTTTTGCTGACTGTTGTATGAAATTTCTATAACACGGCAAATTGACGTAGTGTCAATACACTACACTACTAATAAACTGTCGAGAGATCGAGATGACTTATCTTTTCTCGAGAAGCTAACGAAACCATAACCGAATCTTCTTATTAGACCAGTTATATTATTCTTTGAATTTAGTTGCCTCGATATCCTTGTGACCGCAAGCGCTACTGCTGATCATAAGATCTTCGGTTACATTCCCAGGTCGGGCAAAGTGTTATTGGGTTTTTCCATCAGGAATTTCTCAGCAGCAGCCCGAAGTCTGGATTTCTGCCCGGTTGATGGCAATAGGCCCGCCTCCTATCATTACTATAGGTACACGTCTACCTAACCCTTCGGGTATTACAGGCGTGATGTTACGTTATTATTCTAAGACTAAAGTATAAATCATTAAATCTCGCTTCTCTGCCTCACCGAGTCGTAAAGGCAAGATATCCTAATAGTAAAGTGCTCAACATTCCACAAGCTCCACGATTACAGCTTAAAATGTCTTAAGATAACCAGCGTAGACGTTGAGTCGTCTTAGAAATACTATTACTAGAAATACTTAGGAATTGTTACTCAATTATTACAAATAACATAACATCACGCTTTGTTTCCCCGAAGGGTTGAGCTGAGGTGTATAGAGGTGTACATTTAGTCAGTTATGTTTAAATCCCATTTAGGGGGCAAGCCTGTTGCTATCAACCAGGCACAAATCCAGACTCTGGGCTGCTACTGAGAAATTCGTAATAGAAAAGATAAGTACTTGACCGACAGATAATAAAATCCCAGCTCAGAAATATAAAGTAGCTTTTCCAATTATAGCCATTTCACTAAAATACTGCTACTGAGATATTCCGGATTGAAAAACCCAATATCACTGACCGACCAGGGAATCGAACCCAAGACCCTAAGAAGTTATGTGCTATTTAATAGAAACTGGATACATAAAAAACAGGATATTTCCTACTTTTGTATTGTCAAAAACACAATTATCCTTTCTGGGTTTTATATATTGAGATTTTGACAATATCTTACTACTGCTTACTACGACTAATACCTATATTTTCAATTAAATTTTAACTATTAACGTACTGCATAAAAGTTTATGTTTCTTAAAACAGAATAAATAGTATTTATTTTCAAGGATACGAGTACAATAAGTTGACAAATAAACATGGTGAGTTTCAGTTAAAATTAAAAACAAAATATAAATCTGAATAGATTTTTTTGCAACCAAGCTGAAGGATAAATCTAGCAAAAGATAGAAATGATATCAAATCAGCAGATGGAACGTAAGTACTCATTATAAGTAAGTATATCACGTGGATTCTTACATTTATTATATTTGCGTTGTATTATATCTAATACAAAGACTAGTGGATTGCACATTAAATCGGAATATCTCTCAACTAAGATGCGTAGGATACGAGTGCGTTGACGTTGAATGCAACAGATGAGGTTTGAACTCACGACCTCTAGCTTCTGTTCCATGCCCTAGCTGTTGACCTATTACTACTTTAATGTGTTAACTTATATTGTAACCGAGTGCGAATCTATCTTAACTCAAATTATATGTTGAACTCTCGCATATTACTAAAACATTCAAATGAAGCAGAAACAGTGATATCAGCGATATTTTTCGAGAACATTGTAATAAATTATCACCCAGATAAGAGACTTTGCTACAGTTTTACTTGAAATATGACAAAATATAACACAACATATTGTTCAGTTATGCCAACAAAAGTGACATAAGACTTGGATTAATTTTGGCGGGATTACTCTGTGCGAACGGTTCTCTCGAATTTTCTTCTCGGAATATTTACCCGCAATTTCTGTTAATTAAATTCTTAAAGAACTCCAACGTGTCCATTCCAAACTTAATTCCTAACAATCAGCTGACTACAAAAACACGTCAAAATAAACAACACTATAAAAAGACGACGCCCACTTACCTAATTCACACACAACACACAAAAACACATTAAACACACAACTCTAGTTTTCGTGAAATGTCAATTTTCGACAATCACGACGTCCATTCACGGGAACTTCTATGATAATACGCGTACCCCTCTGTCGCCTTGCGGAGAACGTGCCGCGGGGGGCAGGGGAGGTCTGATACTCAGACGAGTCGGCGATGTCGGAGGGTGCTTGGCTCGAACGACGCGACGTGCACCTCCGGCCGCGGGTGCATGACGACTGGCGAAGTGGCGACGTCGGACGAGTCCCCGCCCGCCCATCACCTCGCCACCGCCCAAGCGAAAAACGTTTGCATAACCACCAACTAGTATAACACACTTTTAATACTGTTGTTTCATTAATATGTTAATTCTAATAGTGTTCTGATGACTTGCGTGCGTGATGTCGTGGTAACGTCACTTAGTATGGTTTTTTATGATCTACTTATACTTAAGTGTTTTCTTTTCTGGGAGAGTTGTATGCTTCATTTGATTTGGAAAAGAACTTTCTCGGGAGATTATGTAAAAATATTTAAATATTTATTTAAATCAGTAAGTAGTTGTTAACTTTTATAAGTTACACTGGCTTCGCGTATTTGTTGTGTTTTATTTCCTAACTAAGTATTTCAGAGAAGAAATATCGAAACGAACTTAGTAAAATAATACATCTTGGTACCTTTAGTCAAGAAACAGAGGTTCTACATAAAAATGTAATGTTTTGGTATTAATAAAGAACAAAGAAAAGCATAAAAAATAAGTTGTTTTGGTCATTTTTGATATGTCCAGTGGCAGACTGAGCGTGGGCTGGACCAGTCGCCACGTTCACATAAAAACTGTAATAACAAGACAAATAAAATAATAGCCCAATGTTATTGTTTCCGGACATTTTTGTTGGAACTGGGATAATAATTTGATCCAAAGGTAAAGCAAATCATTACGACTGTCAAATCAATCTGCCTAGGCTTCCTGTCTAACTGGATGCACCTGAATACCAATATTTTACACGGAGCGAGTGCCTATCTGACCGCCACAACCCAGTAACTGGGTAATACGATACCCCTTAGTAAGACTGGTTGTCAGACTCTCCGGTTTGTGATGCCGTAACGACTATCAAAAAATTTCCACGAATTGCAGCAACTCTTATTGAAATCATTACGAATGTGATGAATGAAAATAAAGAAAACTTGATGGTATACTCGTAGAAGCAGTAAGTAGATGGTAAATCATTCATAGTTCCGTGCTATAAGAAGACTCGGAACTGTCCATGTGTAGAACAGATCAGGGGCCTAAACCTACTGATTTATAAACGTTACAATGGTCTCTCAATGGTGAGTTTTTGACAGTTTTTGTATGGCAAATCTGTCAAAAACTGACCATTGTGAGACCTTTGTAACGTTTATAAATTAGTAGACTTAGGCCCCAGGATCTTAGCATAACATAACATTACGCCTATATTCCCCGAAGGGTTAGGCAGAGGTGTACCTTTAGTACACCCACAGATCTTAGATAAATATGTGTTAAATTAAAGGCACACAAATATATGCATCATGCTCACAATATTTTAACCTTTTAGATACCGATTAACTAATTGGTTATCAACATAATTTGAGTGCTAATAATTAAAGACACATAAACGAAACTTACTTTGCAAATACAAAATCAAGCCTACCTACCTTTATATTCACAAAATAAACATCAACATCCTACTATCTTGTGTGTTTGTATAAAAAAATCTTCGAGCTCAATTTCCACCAATTTCCTGATTTCCGACCGAGGTAGTAATTGGCATCCTCTGGGGAGTTTCATGACAACACACTCTGAAATCTTTTTTATATACCATTCTGACACAAGTTCTTTGTAGTAAAAGGCCTGTAGAAATTACTCTGTGTTTTTCGACAAAGTAATGGGTCTCTATTTATTTTTGAGGACGTGTAACGGATAACTAAAAGTCATTTTTTTTGTGGGGTTTTGTAACTGATTAATAAGGGTCAATGTTTTATTTTTTCAAGCATGTTAACGTATAACTAAGGGTCAATATTTCTTATTTTGAGGATGTTAACGAATAGCCAAGGGTCAATATTTTTTTTTTAAGGATTTGTAACGGATAATTAATGGTCAATACTTTATTATAAAAAATGTCGTTAGTCATGAAACATAAAAACACTCGTGCCTAGAAAAAATTAAGAATCTTTTCAAATCAGACCTCATCTATCGTTTTCCATCAGGCGAGATGGAAATCAAGAGAAGGCGGAATCCGTAAAAAAAAGGTGTCACACTTTCCATACGGCATTAGACTAGTTAAACATTTTATTTTTCAGCTTTACAGTACTTACGACTAATCAGGAATTATTTCCACCATTGTCACTAATTTCGAGGAAAATCTCCTACAACTGAATCATCTATCAACCAGTAACACCAAATTAAACTGATCTACTCGAATATTTCACATACCCATGTGAAATGCGTGTGTTTTCAGAGTGTATTAGCACATTCATACGCGCCCGTAGTTATGACATACATAGACACGTGTATGGAAATAGTGTCGGATTTCAAGTTACGACTAATTCGCATTGAATTGGAGCACAATGGGTTGCGTCGAATGCTGTCCAATCATTGTTCGTTGTGGGATAAATTTCTACTGAAACTCGTCAAAAAGCAGGAGAGTACAAAACAAAAATGAAATGGAATAAAGTCTCGTAAACCATATGTAGTTATAGAAATATAATGTGCTCAAATATGATAAGCAAAAATGTTATTCGTGCAAAAAAAGGGCGTGCTACGAAAAAAAGGGATATAGCTGCTACGACGTAGCACGTAGCGTCGTAGGCTGTGGTAGGCCAAGTTATGGGTTCTAAACTCTGAACTGAACATACCATGTGCGTTGGAGGTTGTATATCTACATTACAGTGTTTTAAGATTCGAGTAAAAGCTGTTTAGAATCTGTCACTACAAACTGTTCCGTCAAGGAGAATTGCGACTAAATCAGGATCCCAATAATTGAAATCAGTCAGTGAGAACTTGTTAAAGATTGTTTGTTCCTTCGCCTTGCATGGGAAAGATTACATATAAATAGGATTATATAGGTATATTTGCACATGATTATTGTGGAAACTTGAAAAGCTCTTGATACAATAACTATAGCGACCTGCCCCTTTTTTTTTTTTTTTTTGGGTGGGAAATCATCCAATGACTTCTCCCGCTCTGGGCGGAGCGGAAGGGCGTGTCAGACTTTTACTGACTAAAACCCACCCGTGTTCCTTCCCTTGCCATGCCAGGGGCCACGGTTTCCCCTTAGGACTACCCGCAACCCCGGCGGGCAACGGTCCTAGCGGACCCCGTCAGTTTTGCTGACATCTCTTTGAGGCGCGTGTGGAACACGACGCGCCGTCGACCCGGGCCCGGTCCTTATCGGGGGCGAGCTACCCATTGCTCACCGCCCGCAAGCCCGCGCCTACGGTGGCCGGGAATCAGCCAGGGAGCGACCTGCCCCTGCATCGCAAGATTTTTAAAACTTGACAAGACATCGAAAATTATTCGTTAAATATATGTTTTTAGTTTAATATTACGTAGTTTAGAAGAACAATGCGATCACACAGACATACACGAAAAGCGACTTTCATTAAAAACCACGCAAAAAAACTACTTAGTTAATTATTACTTATAAGAAGGCTTACAGACTAATTAAAAATAATAGGTAAGAACAATACATTATCAAGTTGCTAATAACAACCCTCCACAGATATTTAACATATCGGTTACTTAAAGCCGAACAATTAAAGTCCCTTGTGTACAGTGAGTAGGTTGGGTTAGTTTTATTTATGTTGCTACATAAGAGTTTAAGAACCACTAGTCGGCGAATCATTCACAATACTCAATATCTTTATTGCTTTATCATAATGTGTACTTAGGTGGTACCGTGGTAGCTATATAATTTAGATCATTATGGACCCTGTAGGGCACAGCAAAAGGGTACGAGAGAGGAAGCCCTTAAATCATTAATTGTTATAAGATACTAACATTTCGCATCTGTTATTTATGTATTATTTTATCTTTATTGGTTTCCTTTATTTCATTAAATACATATATTTTACATTTTTAAATATTAGAATATAAAAATTATAAAAACATTTAAAAATATAAAAAATAGTAGCCCACCGGTATCGGGAACAGTTATCTTATCTTTATTATTATTGCTATTATTAATTAATATTTTTGTTATATTATTTATTCATTATTTTAATTATATTATTTATTCATAATTACCATTAAACTAAATTTGGCTAACAGCGTCCTTGTTGTGCTTATCTATACTTTATATAATGTATAACTTTACAGGGGCGGGAAAATGTTTGATAATTTCATGTTCTCAAATGAAGGCTAGATATCGTCTTGCGATACTCAGAACCTGTTGATTGCAGAGTTTACAAGAGACGCGCGATACATACTTTGAAACAATTTAGTAACATTTTCTGTGTAGAATGTGAAAGTTGAGCAAAACCATAAATTACTAAAGTCGCCAGATTGCGTGGCAGTGGCAACGGCCTCCTGAAGGTGATAGCTGACAGGCTTGATGAGAGCCCCATAATGGGACATCTCATCAAAACAACACACTCTGTCGTAGTGTAAATAAGTACTAACATAGATCATAAGGAACGATTTGTTTCGGTGACGTTCGAGCAGAACGTTATTAAAACATTTTTGAAGAAGAACAAAATTTAAATTGTTATCGGTCAATAAAACGTTTTTAACCATTTTTGGGTTGATCGACATGAAAGACATAACGATAGGATACTTAATTTAACTAAACGAGTACATGCTTGTCAGCGCACGGGGTGCGCGGCGGCATCCTGCGGAATAAACCGGTTTTTGAATGCGGAATAAACGTTCTCATTTCGTTTTCGTTCCGAACAAAATGTTTCGAAACGTTTTAAAAACGTTATTATAAATAACGGTTCCGAGCTCTGGATCCTATGAGCCAATACAATAGTTAACTGTGTTTCTATAATTGTACTGAAGAAACTGTATATTATTATCTTATCACAGAATCAAACTATCGAAAATAACTGTTAGTAAGTACTTACTATACTAGGTTACGAACGGCTAACAATAAGTTTCCGTCTCTTACCGTCTATATTAAGCTCCTTTCAGGAAGGTTTTCTCCACAGCTTCTGTGGTATTCCCCAAGGGTGTATTGAAAATTAGTTAACTAAATAAACCAATTTGATTAAATACTCAGGAAGTCTTAAGAGTCTATAATACTTCAAATTGCTTAGCATGATCTTCCGTTTTATCGTAAATACTGCTGCATTCATTTTGAAATAAATACCTATACGGTAAAGTTGAGGATTAATGTTAAGTACTTTCTGTGTTTGACGAAAACACGATTCCATAAAATTTTCTCAACAGAAAAAAAATCCAACGTTACCTCCAAACCGAAAAATAAACCGCTTAAAAAGAAATTACCTAAACTATTGGCGCCTTGGAACCTTCTCATCGCCTCTCAATCTACGAGAGATTCTAGTCCAAGCGCGATAAAGAGTGAATTCGAGCTGAGGTATTATGAACTCTTAAAAAGAGATAATTAAAGTCTAAATTCAACTTGAGTGACTAGGTAAATACTACGACCTCGCTGCGTGATCTGTTTTAAATTAAACTACGCTTGAGTTCGAAATCTAAGAAATACTGTGATTATTCCGTACGTGATCGAATCATAAATGAAGAGAGCCGTAGGAGAACCAAGGTAACCGACATAGCCCGAAGAATTGCCAAACTTAAGTGGCAGTGGGTAGAGCATTGCTCGCAGAACAGATACCCCATGGGGCCGAAACGTTCTGGAGTGGAGAACGCTTACCGGAACACGTAGCGTTGGAAGGCCTCGAACAAGGCCCGACGACCTTGTGAAGGCCAAAGGAATCGGTGAATCTTCAGGACGGGACGAAGTGGCAATGCTTTGGGGCGATGCTATGTGGACAGTTTTCGGCTGAAATAATGATGATGAAGAAATACTAAAGTAAAACTTCAATGAGCGTTTTATGCTAGTTTTAAGGAACATAGCAACAAGCATAGAACATGCATAGTAACCATTATATCATCCAAACAAGTGTTATAATGTTGTACTAAATTTCATAATGCAACTCGTTAGCTCCTTCGATTCTTTGCGGTCAGCAGGTGCAGACCCCCACGCCGACACATCTGACACATGATACGTAAGCACGTTTGGCGGGTACGGGGTATGGTCGGTTTAATGTTGGCAATAGCTAACTGTTTCAGGAACTTTTAAAGAGGATTCATATCGTGGGTGTAGATAAAGTCTTGTATGCAACTGTATATAATAAAGTTGCAGTTGCATAAATACCTAACTATTAATTGACTGAAGTCTCATTACTGCTAACTTGACGTTGCTGAGTCAGCACAGTCTCTATACAAGTCTTACTTACAAATAACGGTGTCAAAGTATATTCATCATTTCAGCCAAATCCACGGAAGGTAAAATGTATTGAGTAAAAACATTTTCATTCCATTTTAATATTGTTGTTGTTTGTCAAACATTCCGGTCTCCCCCCGGCGTGGAATGCGCGACATCGCGGTATGGCGCTGTTGCTAGGTACCTACGCATCAAGCTATATTGACACGCACTACGTTGATATTTTACTTTAAACTTATTTCGCTTTGCTATAAAATTAATAATAATAAATAATACAATTCTGTTTATTTAAAAATCTTTTACTATTCTGTGGTGGCTACCACAACCAAGTGAATTCGTAAATAATGGTTTTATTAGTGCCTCGGTAAAAACTCGTGTAGGTATAGCTAGAATTTATTAATTATCAGGTGAGAAATGAGAATTCGAAAATAGAATCATGGGCACTGCCAGATTTAGATTCATTTAAATCTGTGTTTCAGGCTTTAAACTGACAACTATGGACTAAATATGACTGTAAATTGTCCCACTGCAGGCCAAGAGTTTCTTTTCATCTCATAAGGGTCGACCTTTCAACGCCACGGTTGCTCAATGCGTGTTAATTTCCAATTATCCGTTTTAAATCCAGATTTGCTCACGACGAAATTTTCCGGCAAATCTGGCTAAAATATTAGCTTACGATACCAAAGTTAACTCAGGCAGAAAACCTAACACAAATTCGTCGTAATATTGATAAATACGCACCTATAACTGCAAAAATTCCACGCCGATTTCAAATTCTCGGAATGTAACTAGAGTTATCCAATAGAGCGCCAATCGGGTTCAACCCTGCGGTAGTGCCATCAATTATTCCTTGTCAACACTCCGAGATCTGCGCCGTCGTTGACACGTGTAACCGCCAGCGTAATTCGCATAGATTTATTGCATCATGTCCAGTGGCGAACGGATTACGATTGGATCGTCACAACGTAAAATAAAAGCAAGATACATTATCAACACATATTTATGTTGAGTATCCTATCGGTATGTTGAGCTCACATGGCTGACAAAGACTGAACGACTTCGGCACAAGACGCAGTCGATTTTTTTTTTCTGAACACTGCAATAACCATGAACCAAGTGCTTCACTTTTTTTTTTTTTACTTTTTTCTTCACTCAAATAATATCCATGCAATGACAGATAACGCAAATGCATAGGTAGGTTAGATAATGCGGGTGGCTGAAAATTACGTTAACCTGAAATTGACTCATCATATGATGATTCTTTCAGAACGCACCCGCTGAATTAGGATATCCTAATCCAGAGGGTGCGTTCTGAAAGTGGGCAACGTCGCAAATAGTTGTCAAATATATCGCTGTTTTGATTAATTTGGCAATATTACTGTATGAAAATTTGAAATATGGCTAACTAGTGAACTAGAATATTGACTATGAAATGTAATAATAAATATCTTAACACCGAATATTTAGTTTTAGATGTAAAAAAAGTATTTGGAAACTTTCCAAATTACTTTTTTACACCTAAAACGGTTACAACATCAAATTCAGTGCTATAATTGCAATTCAATATTAATATTCTAGTTCACTAGTTAGCGATATTTTATATTTCTATACAATAATATTGCGAAATTAATCAAAATAGTAAATATTCGACAGCTATTTGCGATGTTGCCAACTTTAAGAACAAACGCTCTTAAAATATTATAAATGCCAAAGTGAGTTTGTTTGCTTGTTTGTTTGTTACGCTTTCACGATAAAACGGCTGAACGGATTTGGATGACATTTAGCACACGGGTAGACCACGACCTGGATTAGGACATAGGATACTTTTTATCCCGGGAGTACGCTCCCGTGGGATAATTTACGACATGCACGCGGGCGAAGCGCCGACAAAAGCTTGATTATAAATACGACGCCTAAGCATAATCTGTGTTATTAACATAACGACTGCGATCGTGTGCCAAATACAAGCCACTGGATTTGGGAATGAGGTTCATATGCATTAGCACCAGGTGGCGGGGCTACAAAATGTAATGTTTAAGGACTTATAATTTTAAAGGCCAGTAAACAAACAAGTATTGCATGAATGAGACTGACCAATCGAACGAACGAAACTCCTTAAACCAATGTTTTGCCGACTGATTACCAAAGAACCCAAAACTATTACTGTAGGGATAATATAATTTAGGTACTTATCATACAGCCTCGTTGGTCTAGTGGTCGCAAGCGCTACTGCTAAGCATGAGGTCCTGGGTTCAATTTCCAGGGCGGACAAAGTGTTAATGGGTTTTTCTATCTGGAATTTCTCCCCGGGTTGTGCCATTCAATGACAATAGGCTCGCGTAATAGGCGGCTAGATTTATGCCCGGTTAAAGGCAATAGGCTCGCCCCCTATTACATCACATGGGACTTAAACATAACTGGCGAAATTTGGGTGTACTATAGGTACACCTCTGCGCAAACCTTAGGGAAAACAAGGCGTGATGTTATTTGTTACTTATCATATTTACATAATTTTAAAGCACAACCTACTTTAAAACCAATTTATCGTACCAACATCGATATCAATCACAACCTCATTCTTGTAATAACAGTAGCTATTTCTGATGAGATTCTGTACGGACTCCCTGAACCATACAGCAGAGGTCCTAAGCTAACAGCAGGCCCAAGGCCCGAAGTTCAAAGGCCCACCACTACGGGTCAACTTAACTACTTAAGCCCTATTCAAATGTTAATTCTGGACCCTTGGAAGTACACAATTTGGAAGTTTACATGTTCAGGGTTGGGTAGAAGTCAGATGAAGTTTGTGTTTAGGTTTTCAGAATGGCACTTAATGTTTGGGGAGGACCACAAGATTCATGTCTCTTTATTAATTGTGTCTTGAATGTTTGAACTGATTCGTTATGCATACTTTAAAAATATAACCAATGAATTAGAATACTGAGAGTTCTAGTCAAATTTGTGGCAGCATTTACATCGCCACGTGAACTACATATCGCACTGATGTCACGCGAAATCCTGCATCGCGCAAGCAGGGTTTACGGCGCGATAGCATATTTATATAACTTCCCGTAGCTTGTTATTTGTTTGAATCTATCTGGGGGCACGGTAGTGGCCCCGACAAGTGGAGCTTTCTTACTATTCCCGAATCGCTTTAGCGTAGCAATAGCGGTCATTGACTCACCTACATTTTCTCGCATTCTTTATTTTGAACCGACTTCCAAAAAGGAGGAGGTTATTTATGTTCGTAGCGTATGTATGTTTTTTTTTTTGTGTATGTCCGTCGATATGTTCGTCAATAAAATTGTGGACGAATTTTGAAAATTCTTTTTTTTTTTTAAAGGGTAGGGCTCTTGAGGTGGTCCCATATAAATTTTATTAACTTTGCTTGAGTACATATGGAGTTACCTTCATTAATACGCATGTTTCCCACTTAGCCTATAATATATGGACGATGTTTTAACATATTCCTGTCACTGTTATTTACATAGCAGGTCGTGATATTTGAACTTGTAGGGGGTAGGTACCACAACTAAAAAGTGAAAATAAAAACTTTTTACAAAAAAAAACAACCGACTTGCAAAAAAAACACTTCAAAGTGAAAAATAGCTTTAATTTCGGAAGTCGGTGGCAAAAAACGAAAATTCAAAACCAAAGACACCGTGCTTGCGATGACACATTTCGCCATATTTTGGCATGCAATTATGAAAAGTATGTAATATACATGTACCATGTAATAGAGGCGAGCCCCAATTTAATCCACACTCCGGGTTCACTAATTTAATTAGTGAATCTGTCCCTTTACCGTGTCTTTGTACGTTGCGTTTATTTTTATGCTTTTGCACTGAATAAATTATTTATCTATCTATTAATTTAGGTACTGGATTATAATAACTTGATTGAGTGGTTCAATTTAAAAAAAAACCCTGATCTGACTTGCAACGCCATCTACAGTTACATTATGAAAACTGCTAAACCCTCGAGCGGCACTGTTGAACCTTCTGTTGTCAACACCCGCGAATCAACGCCTACCTGTAGCGTTCTCGTTTTATTATTCAAGTACAGATGTCGCTAGTAGTACTACAATTTTGAGTTTCATAGTACTAACATAGATGGCGTTATGATAAGTAACCGAAATAACTAGGTATTTTAGGGTTAATTATTAATTTTCAAAGAAGATGAGTGAATGCTAATGGATCATTCTATGAGACAGATACGCTAAATGCTTGGTGTAACATCACACTTCTATCATCCAGTAATAGGTTAAGCCATTTTCTAAAAAGGGTAATCAATCAGAGAATTGATTTTGTTTACGACGATAGCGTTACGCAGGCTGCGCTGTCACTAGGACAGCTTTGGAATCTTTCAGGCTCAGGACCACATATCTACATGGATTTCTATCGGTAGAGTATTTCTGTCGAGTTGTCTTGGCGAAGAAATTGGAAATAAAAAACGAAGAAGGAATAAAAAGGGGCGAAAGTATCGGAAAACATCGTGAGGAAACCGGCATGTCCTCGAACCAAAAAAATCAAAAACAGGTGACATACACCAACCTGCACTGTGCCCGCGTGGTGTATTATGGCTGACAGAGAGGAGGCCTGTGTCCCAGCATTGGCATCATTAGGGAGCTGATTATGTATGTAGGTATCTTTGTAATTGCCCTACTTTTGACTGGTCATGGGAAGTTTGGACCCCAAAATATTTAATAGGTAGGTAAGTCACTGAAGATTTTGGATTTGGGAGTTTTAGGGTTAATGAGTTTAAATAAAATATATAATTCGTAATACATAATTATTTAATTGTGTATAATTATTTGAATACATCAAAATTTTTGGTGTAATACGAAATTCGCTAATGCGCAATCCCCTGGCCTAACTACCTGTATATAAGTAGGCCAGTATATATATTGTTGCTCTTAACAAGTATTGTACATCGTCAGGAATGTACTAACATCTACCACTACTTAGCTCCAATAATGCGGCTAACTGCTAATTGAATTTTACACAATAATCTTTAAAATTAAATACATTAAATTAACTAAGATTATAAAACATTAAATCAGTCATTTACAAAAAAATCGTTTTTTCAATATTTTTTACAACAATGCTATTATGATAAGATTTTTTTTATTTTACTGGAGATTTTTTTTTCGTAATTTTGGATATTGCTTATTGCACTACGATTATTATAATTTATGAAAACTTATGAATAGGGCAAGCTGCCATAGCTCCACCACTCGACTGCTCAGCTCAACGGACTCATTCAATCACTTCGACAAAGTTACTTAAATTACATTTAATTAAAACTAATAAAATGGCATGTTGTGATGTTAAACGAACTATTTGTGAACTTTAAGTAGCCTGAAATGTTTCGTCCAAATAATTAATACCTTTGTCTGAATTATTCAATAAAATAATAATAATGGTTTGACTATTTCAAACGTCTATTCGAGAATTACTTTCAGCGTAAGTCACAGTTTTCATTCATAAACTTTGCAACCGAAAATGTAAATAAATAAAAACTGTGGCGAACTTGAAATAAAAAAATAAAAAAAACGCGTAGGTACTTTAGAGATTTTAGTAACATTCATTATTTTCATAAACGTCTAGATTTTTTTAAACAAATCTACGTACACTTTGCACGATTAAGCCGAAAAAGCTTCTTGACACGCTTCTCAGTACATCAGCACAATCAATCAACTTTTCCACCCAAAGTGCACAAAGTTTCAATCCACAATTTATAAATACCTACTCACTAAGTACAATACTGACATCTTCATAGAAAAATTAAAATATACACCTTTTGAATCAAGAATCACAAACGTACGACACGGTGTATAAAACGCTTCACTACTTCACACGATAATATCTCTATTTACAATAATATACAAATACGACAAACACATTTAGATTACGTTAACTAAGTATAGACGTAATATAACTTACATTATTAGTTGTAACACGTTAGTCACAAAAACACATTATATTTAAAATTACTTGTCACTTTAATGAGTTTTTAAATATATTTATAATGTGCTACAACTAATAGTTAAGCTAGACACAAGCTGCCGGTGCAGTAATAAGGAAACAAATTATAAGTACAAAATTAAGTACCCATTTATCATAGTTAACTCGTTCAATGGCACTTTGCATTTCCAATTTGCTTACTCACTTCTTCTTATACGTAGGAGAACATAATCTAAATAGGTTCCGTCACCACGCAACACAAGCCCAGGCGCCCCGATCACTCATCACACATCTGTCAAATTATAAATAACGTAAAAACTAAAAACTATATTTACACAAATTGTCATTACTGTATGACATCATAAAAAATGTATTAAAATTATCATACAAAACATCCATTAAAGAACAGCAATGAAATTATTTTATATATTTTTTTTATTTACAAATAATTTCACGTTCTTCTTAGGCAGTGTAATTTTTTTTTTTTTTGAGAACTATAAATACTTTGAAAAAATACAAAAAAAAACTTAATCACATTTAAAAATAACTAAGTACATACGATAATATCTTTATTGGATGATCCGTAAAGTGAAAATTTTGTACTTATCTCGAATAATTTGAGTTCAATCTTTAAAACAATACTTTTTGTAAGTTACGATTTCAAGTCCCGAATATTTGCATGGTTCCAAAAACGCCAGAGAAAAATATAAAATTATAGATTTCGTCACTGTTGAGTTCACATCAGACTAATTTTAAGATGTTTCAAAAACTATTCTGAAAATAGTTGCTCAAGATGTTATGTGCTATTTACATAAATGATTTTCATTTCTTGATTAGGTAATAATTAGCATAGCTATCTAAGATATAAACTCAACTGTAATACACAGTCTGATGACGAAACTCACTGCCTATGCTCTGAAGAGGAGAGCGGGAAGAAATGGAACTGGGATGATCCTGAAATATTTTATTTTTGATGGTAATAAAAAAGTACGGTTGTAGAGTTCAGAATCATGTCCTGTGTATCCCATATTAACAGTGACCGCGTCTTCCTCACTCAACGCAACTCCTAAACATGGACAATTCGTCAACATTCTGCATATGATGGCAAAACCTTCCTCTAAGCGTAGCAGTATTAACTATTATAACGAAGATGACGTTCAAAACAACAATTCCGCTTCCCTGAAGCCAAATTTTGCGCTGTACTTAATTCAAGAAGTGAATAAATACTCGATGCTTGAAACCGCAGCCGCTAATAACTACGCTATAATATATGTGTGTGTGTGTGTGTGTTTAAGACACCATTTGTCTGTGTCCATTTTGACCGTTGCCTGAGGGAAAGAGTACTCCTTCATACGTTACTCCGTTCAGCTCTATTGACACTACCAGTTGCTGGTCACCTGTGCTCGCGTCTCCTGGGGAAGAAGAAAATTTTAAATTAGAAACAATAGAGGAAGGTAAAGTAAGATTCTATCATAGATGACAGATAGTGTCTCTTGAAGGAAATAATTCAATATTACAGTTAGATCTTTGTGTATCTGAGAGGGTGATCGTTTCAACAAAAAAAACTGAATCCAGCAAAAGCAAAACGATTCCAGGATAAATATACAACACAAGACAACCAGAATCAGTAGTCTTAAGACCTTAGTGGTTCGCAAGTCGCAGACGCAACACGATGTAGTAAATGCTTACCTCTGGTAGTTATCTTGAAGGCAGCTCCATTGACACCGTTGGAACTGGGCATGCCGTTGATCTGTGGCGGCGACGTGGCGTCCCTGCGGCTGTGGCGCGGCGCGTCGTGCAGCGTGTCGCGCGGCGCGGGGGAGGGCGGGCGCGGCGTGCGGCGCTTGGCGGGCGGCGCGGGGGAGCGACACGCCTCGCGCTTGCCGCCGCTCGTCACAGAGTTGGGGCTCTCGCTCAGGTTCAGAGCCTCGCTGTAACCCATACTGAGGATAAGGAGAGTGTCAGAATTTGTCAACCGGTAGTTGACCTTATAATAAACGTAACTATAAAAAAGAAATCTAAATCCCGAGAACAATTGCCATACTGCACTTTTAGCAATAAATAGGTTCTGTACTTAGCAATCTGATGACCCTGGTCCTGTCAGTCTCAAAATTAGAATAATAAACCTAATCCAGTCTCGCACATCCCACAAAGTAATTACTTTGTCATTTCTAAATTGGTCAAGATCGCCAAAGAGCACAGTGTTCCTCAGGGAATTATCTCGGGACCAGTATTGAATTTAATCAGCGCAAAGGTTAAAGATGTTGGTAAAACATTGTTTTAAGTATTTTTCAACTTACCGTTGTGGTTCAAGGTCTGGTTGTGGGCTGTTGTTGTTGTTATTGTTGTAGAGTGACCAGAGAGTGAGGCGGGAGACGTCGATGGCACTGAGGGCAGCTGCGTCACGAGGTGACATTATTGGTGCTGGGCCATTGCTGGGGGGCGATTCGGAGCCTGGGAAAGAATGGACTGCTTTTAGTCAACATTATTATTGATCAAACATGTAAGGGATTGGTTAAACCTTAATTTCATCAACAATACATTATTCCGAACTCTAAATATTTACAAGAATACTTTCCAGAATATTTTTGATGTCCATAATTTGCTGCACTGAGATTTAAGCAAAAGCCAACATTAAATATACGAAATTTACATGAAATAAGAGTTCTGCCAGCCTCAGTTCCGTCCAATGAGAGATATCTTTATTATCCTACAATGGACTAGCTAATATAGAATGATAATGTCATAATAAAGCCAAATATCAGTATTTTCATATGAAAAATTTGACTATACTTCACTTAGCTCAACTAGTAACTTTCCTATAACATTTTATTATTAACATTTATACACATACCATTTCTCATAAGCTCCCTCTGCTGCTGTATCATCTTCATATACTCGCGTACCCTGTACTCGATGTCGTGCTGTGCGAGATGCGGCGCGTGCGGCGGCAGCGGCGGCAAGCGCGGCGCGACACCCCCCAGCGACAGCGACAGTGGCTGCATGTGCTGCGACAGCTGCGCGAGAGACGCGGGCACGCGGTTTAGTGGGGGCTGCAAGAAGACGGGGACGTTAGGTGATAATAATAGGCCCCCCTCTGATCGAAGTTCATGTAA
Organism: Eupsilia transversa; assembly: GCA_914767815.1. NCBI lineage: Eukaryota > Metazoa > Arthropoda > Insecta > Lepidoptera > Noctuidae > Eupsilia > Eupsilia transversa. The sequence goes on from OU611889.1 coordinate 5,226,355, forward strand.
GAAGTTCTATATTTCCATTCTCAGAAGAGACGGATGGATTGTGAGAGAGATGATATAGTTGGAAAGAAAGTGTTTAATGAAATGACTACTGATATACATGATGAGTAGATTGTTGAAAATGATATGGTTGGAAAGAAAGTGTTTAATGAAATGACTACAGACACATAAAGATGAGTAGATTGATGAAAAATGATGTCGGGAAGAAAATATATACTGAGATGACGCCTGCTAGAGATGATGGAAGAACAAAAAACTGCGCCGACTTCAGATAAATTGGGATATGGACAAGAGGTTGAAAATTCGTAAGAATTCGTGAAACTATTGGCCGTCATTAAAATCTAATAGCCCTTGCACCTAAACACTATTTGCTAACTTGGAGCCTAAACATCATATTACTAACTATAATTGGACAGATGGAATTTGACTCAATATTCTGATCGTTTAGCCATTTAGTGAGTAAACGCTTTACCGACTGTGTAGTAATATAGAATATAATCGTTTTATGTTATTCCGGTCTTACTTGATTAACCTAAATACTTCTAAATCCGTTGTTTCAGTAATACTTACCATAGCTAAAGCAGCTTGTGCGTCGTACTGCCCAGAGGCGCGACGTCCCTCACGCTTGTTCCCTTCAATGGCTGCGTCCAGCTCGCTTCTGGTTGATAGGTTCTTCTTCTCGCACTCGTAGTCATACAGGTATTTCATGTATCTGAAAGAAAATACACGAATGTTAGCTGGATAATTTATTTGTCGACAGCTTTCACTTGTTCTATCATCTAGTTACAAATGTTTGAGCAAATTGAAGTTTGAAATTGAATTAGTTAGTTAGCTTAAATTTTAGTGAGAACTTGGGAAAAACTAGAAATAAGAATTTATTTAAAGCTATTAACAGCATACATGGATTTTTTACAAAAATAATGAAGGACATCAGTTCATAACAAAGCGGCACCGCCAAAGCTCATTTCGGATACTTATCATTCAAAATAATCTTCGTATCTATCAACTCGAAAATAAATCAAAAGATGTCACCATTCAATCCTTTAGAACGAACGAATCTAATAATAACTTTATTACTCCGCCCGCGGCTTGACAGGCTTATAAATCATATTTCAAGCCCAATTATTATCAAAAGTCTATCCTTCAAGTATAATACGTACCATTACAATCCTAATCCTATTCTGTAACGTGTCAATTTTATATGACCCTATTGTCGCGTGTACCTTCCATATGTCATATTAAGCGGTCACATATTTAATGCGTAACACAATGAGAGCCGCCGTCTCATAAAAACGCCACCTTTAAAACTGTCACATGCGATCTATATATATACGACATTCGTCATTACTGTTAGTCTAATTTTATGAATGTTACTAGATGTAAGCTTTGGCATTAGAATACTTTTGTCTCGATAGAATTTTAACGAATGACTAATGTTTTACAGCATAGAAACAAGGAATCATTATCTAGAAGACAAATTGTGAATAAAAGACGCGATTCTTGAAAATGGATGTCTAGCTACGAGTAACATCGGTTTCGGAATGATTTGCGTTAATGAAGCAATAATGTGTACAAACCAAACAAAAGTTAGCTTTCTCGTATCACAATACCTATTTAGGACAACAATCTACGACATCGTTTGAAATATTTAGTTACAAAATCACTTCAAAGTACAAACACACTATGAAAATTAACGTAACGAGACGCATACAGAAACAGATCGAAATAAAAGAAGCTGCGTTCGAAATCATCGGTTCGTGCGTAACCGTCGTACATTTTGAATCATAAACGTAAACCACCTTTATGACATCCGACAAAAGACGAGGTGAAGGAACTCTAGAGAGATAAATGGGAAATTATATCGGCTGAGATGAGCTAAGGTTATTAATTATGAAGTTGTCATATTGTCGCGTCGGTCGCTCACGTAGTGCCATTGTGGGCCATCTTTTGTCTCCACCTCGTGAGAATTTGAATGAGGATGTGATACAAAGCAGGTCGAATATGGAGCGGGCTCCTGACTTGTAGGACCACACAGACACACCTTTTGTCGATCATGTTCTAGATTGAAGGATAATGGATACTGATTTGGATGAGGCCTTTAGAACGAAAGCTGTTCGAAAGGATTTCAGTTTGAGAATATTGTGCCACGTGCCTAAAAAGTTCTAATCTCCCCTTGAATGTATACATCTTGGTTAGCTTTCGTTTCTGTTCCATTTAAAACATAGTTTAAAAAATCTGTATTACCCACTAATTTAGAGTATCGTCAGACTACTGTATGTTTGCTGTTAGTTAAATGATGAACGTATTTATTGCGATGATAGGTTTTTAAGATACAAAATCTGTTACTCACTGTGTGCGTAACGTGAAGGCAGCAGACGTGATGGACGATGGCAGCCTCAGTCCCTTGATGATCTCCTGCCACAGCTTCTTATTGATGACCTCCACCAGCCCGCCGCGAGCTATCACCAAGTTGTACAGCTCGTACAGGTCTAGCACCGACTTTGCCATTATCGGTAGCCGATTGATTGGAGTGCCTGGAACAAAGATAATTTCAAAGTTTAGAATGGAAGATATTAGGAATAAACATAGACGACATACAATATTGCAGCAAAGACGATTAACGGTAAATATATCTTGTAAGTAATTTAATGAAGAAATTTTTAAACATAGTCATCAAGGTGATGAAGAAGGTAAAGCTGTTATGTATGCTAATGTACTAGGAGAGACGATATTTACAGCATCTTAAGAAATGATGAATTGCCATCAAGAAGCCTCGTACTATACCTACATAAAATACCATACTTAACTAGGCACTGAACTAGGGCTAACTTAAGTGGCACGGTACCTATTGGTAATAAGAACATCAACTTGAAACTTCCGTCAGCAATAAAATTTCTCAAAATATACAGCAGCAATTCAAAATCAGGGATAGCAAATATATCGTAATGTAACAAAAGAGTCTTTACAAACAGGAGAAACATGTTCATCACGATATAACTTCGAATAGAGGAGAGCACTGCATTCCCTCACTATTGCAAGTTGTAAAACCCTTTACTGCGTACTTCATAAAGATCGTAAAAGCAAACTACGTCTATAAAAGAATATAGAAACAGTTACAGCGCTAGATTAAGCTGAAGAAATACTGAAATTCATACGAAATGATGCACAGAATTTGATAGTACCTACCCATATTTTTTTTTTATTCATCAATACTCCACCAATATGAATAAAGCTATAGGAAGAATAGAATTTGTTTTACTGCTCCAACCGTATATCTAACAGCCAGTGACGATAAAATGAGAAGAAAAGCTGATTATGTTGACAACCATAACTTATCGCCACCTGTATCCCTTTGGAGACATTAATCACAATTTTATACGACGACATTACACGCTTTAATGTGATCTCACAACAACACCACTGCAGCTTTTAGAGGTAGTACTGCGGGTCGGATAGAAGTGTCTGTCAAATAAAGCTATGAAATCCAGCTAAAAGCGCAAGACATGACAATATCTATGAGATACGGACAAAAACATTCCAGATATTTAACAATCTATCAAATCAAGCTTCACAGCGCTTGCTGGGACAACACGCGTCAAGTGGGCAACAAGGCGAGCGTGCTAAATCGCATCGCATCGCACGATCGATGATTTACGGGCGCGAGCGAGTCAGATCGCGCTTTTACGATGCGCGCGCGCAGCATTAGTGGCCCCGATTTAGCACAGCCCGTGTGGCCACGGAAGCCAGGCCCGTTTGTTCTATGTGGCTAGTTTGCGACTATTTGATTTACTGTAATTTGGCTGTTAACTTAACCGATGACGTGACGAATCCGTACCGACAACGCTAACACTGCGATTTACAATAAGGAACTGTTAGCCACTTAGTTACGCTTGTGAGACAGTGGAACTGTCAGCTTGTGATGTTTACATCTTTGGAACAAGAAAACAACAGTGTTTATATCCCATTACTTCGCCGACTGAAGACTACAGAGTTACATTCGCACTTGTTACTATGAGGTGGATGTCGAATTACCACCTAGGAAGTGTTAAATCTTCACTAGATAAGCACATTAATGTGTTGCCAAATTGTTTTACAATCTCATCAGCGTTCTCTCAAATGGCATCACTAGCAAACACTGTTTTATCGTAAAACAATAGAACATCACCAATTATTCCAAATTAATTACATTCATCTCCAACGCGAGCTTCTGGAAGTTATTTCAATTTGACTTGTTCGAACACGGCGCGGCACGGCAATCAATCAACATTGCCTAAATGATTGTTGCAAACAATTCGTTACATTTGCACAGTCACCGCGCGCTCGATATCGAGTTACAAGCTGTCTCAGTTCGCGCCTGCTGGCATTACGGGTTGCCCCTGACTGGTAATGTGTCGATTAGTCCGATAAGTAATGGCGAATTTACCATCTTTACCATTTTACTTTTGGCAAAAAGGAGCTTTCTAGATCCAATTTTGAACATTGAGTCAAAAAACTAAATTATTGTTCTGAAACTGTATAGCACACAATACTGATAAAGTTTAAAAGAAAATAACCATTATAAACAATAACTGTCATCAATTGGTAGCTCATAAACTTACAATATGAACTATGAAAATACATGGATGAAGCTCTCTAAACATGGAGACCAGTTGTATACAATTGAAAGCCACGAACTATAATCTGCTGCAATTTCTACAATGCCTAGCATTGACCTACTGATTGATGATGAGCCTTATCATAGAAGTCTTACATCTTGTAGGTGCTCAAACAATGTATTACAACTTCGACACTAAACCTTCAACATTACCAAATGGCAAACATTCGAAACAAGAACAGCCCTCCCATGTAACAGCCTCGATCGTTTATTGATGAGAGCGAAACATTAGCGAAATACCTAAACGACTATTTGTCAATCCGTCTTCCTGTCTGCAGTTAATCATTCCCCCGGTTATCTGGGCCGGGGGTGAGCGGGGGTGAGGCGGGGTGTCCGGGGGTGGTGGCTGAAGGGGTGGCAACGTCACCCGTTCAGATTAATTGCCACGTTTGAAGAGTAAATGGAGCAACATGATGCGCAGAATTGGAGTATTTAGAGTACTTGTTGGGTATTGTGTGAGATACCTGGTATTTTGTTATTAGATGGGTTGGCAGCCATGAGCTGTCGATCTATTGGCAGTGGTATTATCATAAGTATAGAAATAACTAAATAGTAATAAAGCCGTAATGGCATCACTTCAAAACCAGTAATAGGTATGTGATGATTTACTAAATGACCATTTTAAAAACAATTGAATCCGTTTTGAATTTGAGTACTCTAAAATGTTCAGTTGATTGTGATTCCAATTCAGTTTTTAATTTAGCTAAATAGGACTAGGTACCTACTTGAGATCAAAAAGAGTCAACCACATTACACTAATCAATCATTGGAATCAGAAATTAAGTATACAATTAGAAATCGTTTTCGATGACAGAATCCTTACCAAGAAGAATTCAAACATCACGATGCAGAAAACTCATACACCACAAAAACCTTCCCAAATTCGGAAAGTACAGAACCGTAAATACAACAATAAGAAACGATCGGAAATTCCATTTACTTACAAAAGATCATCATCAAGAAGCTATGACTAACGGTAGCACTTATATACTAACAAGATAACGTCAACTAAGCCATGTAACTGGTAGTCAATAATAATGTAACAATAGATGACTCATGCTGACGGCAAAGAGTTCGGAATTCGCAAGTATTTCGGTCGAAACAGAAAAAGTCTACGAACATTAAGCAAAGAAAGAGCTGGTGAATTAAGAAATTAAACTTATATTGCAATTATAAGCGAGCGATTGGGTATAAAATTGAAGAATTTAGAAATGAAACCCGAGACACCGAGTCATGTAGAGAGTTTATTAGTTGTCAATGGACAATAGCAGTCAAAATTACGCCATTTGCATCTCGCAAATTAATATTCGTGCGTCACTAATCCTCACTATCGATGCTCCCGTGATTCGCTCTGCACTCGCCACCCACGCTCGTCACAGCACGTTGACAACCTTTATTGCACCCTACTAAGTTGCTTTGAGCCCGATAGCGACTTTTATGGCTAACATTTCACCCACAGTAAAATGACCTGTGACTTTTCAATACTCTGATTCACACCTTAAAGGGTACAAAGGCCAGGATACGCTGGTCATCTTTTGATAGTGTACCTCGCTTTGATGTGCAAGATTATGTGTAACTTTTCTATGCCATGACGTTGTAATGGTCACCATAAAGTGAAACCTTAGTGTTAAGGTCGCCTAAATAAATACTAATGACATGGTGCAGTCATATAATATGGAAATTCAAATTAACTGACGGATGTCCTAGGGATGATAGGTCAAAGTAGTTACAAATAGAGGAGGAGAGAATGTTCAAGAAGCAGAGAAAAGTGTGCTTACTTTGTAGTTTGCACCTCCTAGTTTACAAAATAATGTTGAAATCACAGGTAAATGAGGCAAGAAAACTTATAGGTCAGTGGTTACGGTGAATTACGAGAATATCGTAAATACATAATACAAATTACCCGCAATTGAACATGGTATAGATAAAGCACGATTTCCAACATCGAATGGCTTCTAAACAACATTGCATAAACGCTGGGTGCGTTATCAGGCGGAGCGCGCAAACAGTCCCGTTATCCGTCTAAATAACACAGCGTTTACAAGAACCCGTGGACAAAAGCTATTGTTTATGAAAGCAATCACCCCAATAACGATTTCCACAAAACGCACGGGCTCGCCGGCGGCGGAAAACGCGCGATTCGATGCGCGTGCGCCGAGCCGCGCGCGCTATTTGCATACACGTACCATTTATAAAGGCCCACACAACGTAGCGCGGCTGACGGCTCACTCAATTCGGCCGCCCGAAGCGTTATTTACGACCTATGTCAAATCGCCAGCGGAGCCAATCTAATCGTGCCCAATTGTGACAAATTATTGCTTTTCCTACGAAACCTTACGCTAAATTTGTATTATGAATTTCACTTTATGGACTAACGCACGGTTTATGGAACTGCGTACAGAATAAATTCCAATCGTTGCCCGCTACAGTGTTGCCCGCGATTATTCGCACCTCGCCCGATATTTATTGGCACTCGGTGTCGCTTAGAAAGGCTAATTCTTTTGTGCTGGCAACTCGCGAGTGTCGTAAATCGTCTAACCGAACGCCTCCGAGTGCTGATAAAGGATTGTAAATAACGCCCGATTAGCCCACTAATCTCTTTTAAGTGTTGCAGATTGCAACTTTGATTTGCGCACCTTTTTACAGCCAGATTAAGTTGAAAATTTAATTTTGTTGAGGTGCGTTAATAAATTGTGAGCGACGTTTTATTAGTGTAAAATGGTGATTTGGTTAATAAATACGGTGATAAAGTAAGTAGTGTGATGACACGAGCATATTATATTAATGACGCGGCACGGATCATCAAATTGTCAAGTGTACCAGTCGCGCGGTGTGCTGCCGTCACGGTCGCCGGACTGCGACGACACGGGCGATAATCGATCGAATCGACATTCGACGCCTCCCGCTTATCGAGAGCAGTATCAAGGCCCTTGGTGCCCGACAACCCCGCGGCGGACCAATGAGAGCCGTCCGCGAGCCCGTCCCGGCCGCTCATTGGTCTGATACGCTTTTGATTGCACCGCCCCACTCGATTCACGACTCGATCAATCTCAATTATTCGTGAGTGTTGGTACTACTCCAAGTGGTCGCTCTCAGACGCGTTTAATTGCACATTAACTTCAGGGAATTTGTTTCACAATTCATACACTAGCAGAATTAGATATATGTCTTATACAGTGTGTTCGGACTCTCCTACAATAAAACATGATATAACGGAAAGATAATGTGGTTGAACATCGATGCAATGTAATATTATTTAATTTATTACATTATAAATCACAAAATATCGGTAATGAAATATACCTAAATGAGAATAATAATGGGTAGTTAAGTAGGATCTGTTATTCTGGCCCGCGTATACCTACATATGTAGATACTGAGAAATGTACAGAAAACCCACCTATACAACACTAAAACATTTACGATTGTAGATAAATTAATGCTAATGTGACAAATAAACCTACATTAATTATGAATAATTTCCATAAAGCTAGGTTCACATGTAAAAATCTTTCAAAGTAAAAGGCGCATTCATCAGTAACTTGTATTGGAAAGAAACGTATAAAGTAAGAACTTTACAACATATCGTAACTACAAACGATACACTTGTAAAGAAAACATATCCGAAGCTATCATTTGTATCTACATATTAAGACAACAGACAGGCCGACTGGATAATTCGTTTTAATTAGTAGGTATGAGATTTTTAATTAAAACACCTCCCATTACTGATAAATAAAAAGCACAGCTTATAGCCGTAAAAACACTCCGATTAATAATTTAATTAACATTTATTTTTGATTCAAGTTATTTTCATATCATTCGCAATTAAAAAGGTGTGCAAAATGGATCAAAAACATAAGTGCATAGTGTTTATTTTATTTCTTTTTCGAGTATTAAGGCTATAAACGACAGCTAGCCTCTATTTAGACAGTCGTTATAAGTTTATGGGCGGAAGAATTTATTGCTCCTCGGAGCGAGGTTTTAATTTAGAAATACGATCATTCTAGTGTTAATTTCCACACTTCGGAACAAAACACGTGCACACACTAACCCTTCTTTAATAAGAGCTAAATTATTTATTCATAATATGTTCTGATAGGTACCTAAGTTAGGACCTAATAATACACAACGCCAGTAAAAGAGTCATATACTATAATTTTGCGAAATTACCATAACTCAATGTAATATTTATTGCTTGTAGTACAAATTCCAGGAGATACGGCGCGAAAATGACATAAGGCCGAGGATACAACGATCAATCATGAAGGGAGCAGTAAAGCTGAGAACAATCCAGCGTAATTCCGTCTGAGAGACATTAAAACAGCGGCCGGTCGGCCCTATCCGGTGCAACAATGTGGCAGCCATCGCCCCACACCACACCGGCACCGGCCCGGCGCAGCACCACTACACTGACTGCACTCACTGCACTCATTTCAATTTGTAATTATTGCTCGTGTTTAACACGATCCCCGTTCGAAATTTGACAACATTAAAATCCACCAATGAATCAAAAGAACGTCACAACATAAACCCTGGATCCCAATAACACATAAATCATTTTATTCGAATGCAAATCAAAACCGAGAAAGATTAAAGTATCGCTCTCAGTGGAATTCAGGAGGCCATTCGATGTAATTGGCAATCATTCAGAAAAGAATATACTCTCGCTCGAACAATCAAGACAAAGGCGGCCGATAGTACCTACAGGCGAGCCATTACGGGTCAATACCCATTATTATGCTATATTTTCGCGAGCACAGCCCTCCGATATCCCGTACGCTCACATGAGACGGCAAATATCTGTAATTAAAGGTTGTAAAGTTGATTTACGGTCAGGGTCCGAGGATCGAAGTCCGGGGAGCGAGTCGACCAATGGCGCGTCGCGTAGCCCTCGTATCAATTTATTAGAAACGAATGAAAATCGCGGCTGCGGTGGCGGTGGCGCGCGATAATGCGGCGCGGTGCGGTCGCGCGGCCCATCAGCCATCAGGCCGCGCCGCCGATAGTATCGAGCGCTGGTGCGTAGTTTACGATCTCCGCCAGCACGGTAACACCGGCAATAAAATTGCAACAATGGAAATGTCTGATGCGACTGAAAGACGACGATGCGACTACGCCGGATCATTGCGATGAATGCAACAATGGAATCCTCCAAACGAAGGTGGCAACTATCGACGGCCGTAAAGCTGAGCTATCCGGCGCGACGCAGCCGCCGTTATGACACTCGACAGATACGAACAATACCAACATAATGTAATTGTAATAAAACTGCGCGTGCATACACAATGTTAACGAACGAATACTATTATTGTGTTCCACGGGTTCCACCTATTTGCAGGAGAAGTATAAATCTAGGGAAAACGTAGCTATGCGACGTCGTCCGATATATAGATCGTAAAATGTTGGTTTAATGCAACAGGCCCGACGGAACAAACTTGCCAGAAATCACAACAAAGGCACCCGATGCACGGTAACTCAAGAAGCCTCTCGGATTTATTCTTCAATAAGTCTCTAAGACGATCGATAATATGCATTGTTTCGAATCGCACGGAGCCGAGTACGGCTCGACCCTTCGGACATTTAAAATCTGAAAAGTAATTATTTGCATTTGTTGTTTCCGAATGGTATAGTATCGTCTGGCTGAGATGTATGTAATTTATTATATACGTAGTCATGCTTGCGCTTTTTATGACTGCGAAGGAAATTGACCGACAAAACAAGTCTACTTACAATGTTGTTTCCACGGCTGTGCAATAATTACACATCCACAAGCATCATTATGGCGTTGTTCATAATCAAATTTTATTCTACAAACACTATGTTTGCAGATTTAGTCTTACTCATAGTCCTATACCGAACAATCTAGTCCGCCTTGGCAGCTATTGTGCAGGTTCCATAAGGTCGCAATCTCTACTTACTACATGGTCTCTTTTATGACTCTCGTTTTGTCGCTTACGGCTATCGTAAAATATCATCGGCATGGAAACCCTTAATTTGTGTATCACTCCTTTTGTTGTAATACACTGTTGCTAATCTTTGTTTACGATGTTCCAGGACAAAGATTGGTTTTGAAGAAAACCTATAAAAGTTTCAAGTACGTCCTGGGGTTAGGAATTATCCCTAAGCTTGACTCTACCAGAATTATCTTCCTTATTAACAAAAAAAATATCCTCAAGATATTTCCATATTTACGTCAGTTGGACCCAAATAATAGAATTCATAAAACCTTTATGTTTGGACGTGTCTAGACGAAGGTGTCGAGAATTCGAGTGCCACCGCGTTTACTGTCTCCTCTCAATGGTAATTTGAATGACAATTTAAATTACAATGTGGAACGGCGTCCCGTTGATGACGGAGCATATTTGGAACCAACACCTACAGCGTTTATTCAACAGAATATTGTTACTAATAACCCATAACGAATTATTTGGGATATGATTTTTGTTTCTGGATTACTTTGATGAATTTACACAATTTGAATGAATATTATTCACGTTATACATACGATGTCCAACTGAAATAGAAACATGCATTACGTAAAACCCGAACGTCCAATAAATCTATTGTGGTAAATGTCATCTTTGAAACCACGTTTAACGGTCCACACCCATAAAATAATAAACTAGCATATCACAATAAAACAAAATAAAAAGTGATTGAAGCTAATATTGATAAACATGAGCCAAGAAAGAATAAGAATAACATATAACGGAAATAAAATAATCTGGTGTTGGTTGACAAAAAACAGACAATGGAGTCAAAGGGCAAGAAGTTTTGACAATGGCCGTGCTTGGCAGATAGAACAAATGAGGTGTCTGCCACAATGCTGCATTTACATAAATGGATGGAAGATGGGATGCAGGAACAGGGTGACATTCGACAGTGGTTTATAAACGAGAAGAAAGGACAATTATTATTATTGATTCTCTCATGAATATTGTTAGTGGGGCTGACTATCTGGAAGTAGTTTTGATGGATGTTGGTTTAGTGATATTAAAGTTGGAATGATTCGTTTAAATTACGTTCGATTTTGTTTGATTATTTTTATTCAAGATCTGATCGTTCTCATCTGAATACCCTCGCTCCTTGTTACTATTCCAGGTTATTTTACAAACTTCATTCTTATCTACGTTTCTCTATTCCAGGTTATTTTTCATATTGCTACTTTGACTCTTCATTAACTTAATCAACTAGGCTCAAAACACCAAGTTTTATATCTTTTGATACAATATCATCGTCGTTACTTATATTTTGTGTTTCACGAACAGTGTCCAATAAACGTTATTCTTCCTTTCTTTTTTTTAAATCATATCTAACATCGTGCGCTACGAAATTGGCTTCCTGAACTCTGACATTTAGAATAATCGAATTAGAGTTCTATATTCTATATCTAAGATGGATCGATATTCTTTGTGAAGTAATCCGATGAAGCGATAGGTTTAGCTTATCGTGGCGTTATATCGGCCGCTTCCTGCCGCCCCGCCTCGACCCTATCTATATAATAGATTACATTTAGATACGTGTAGATATTATGTTGCGTACTGATTTCCGTCGGTAGGTATTAGTGGGTTGATATTTTGTTGATAGTTAGATTGAGTAGTGGGTGTGTTTTCCTTGAAACGTGTACGTGCTCGATATCTTGAACATTTATATTTTCTATGTTTTCATTCAATTCTTTTTTTACCTTATCTAGTCCATCATCAATGATTTTGGCACATTTTCTGTGAAAATAACAGAGCTATGTTTTGACTTTAACTTTCCGTGTACTCATTATAAAAGCACCCACTTACTTGTGTAATATATAGATGACCTATTTCCTCCTTTTCTATTTCCTACACCCTATCAAATTAATAGTCCTATAAATGCAATAAGCTTTCCCCTACGAGTTCCGCCCAGCTCGCAGGGCGGGCGGGGATCTAGGGCGGGCCGGGCGCCGCCTACCCGTGTTACGCTCTATCATTTAAATTCGTAGTACACGTAATAAATTAAATTACAAAGAAATAATAAATGATTCGTTTAATTCGAAGAAATAGTTACAATTATATCACTCTAACATACGAATATAAAATATCAATCTTCACTGGTCGACCGCTGGCAAAAAAAAAAACATAGATTTTAGCATACCTATGCTAAGCGCGGAACTAATGCTGAATATTCAGTAATATAATAAGTAATATATATAATATTAATCATATCTCAAGATTATTAAAAAAGTAACCAAAGCTAACGATGCCCAAACGTGGACATCCGTGGGAAAGACACACATTATTGCATTTCGCGGATATGAGATAATATACACCGGCCCACTAAAGTTATGTACTGTGCTGTACACTCGTGACATTTTGTTTGAGACTATAAGCAGGCTGTGTTGCCATGTGTACGCAGATAACGGGTATCCGGCACCTTTAGATTAGTCGATCGGCGGATATTAACTAATACTGTCAATATTTGATTTACGTAATTGGCTGTAATGATGAGTATCCTAGTTGAAATAGCAAAATTATTCTGGACCTGTATAATTTTTAACTAGAATTCAATTTGTACAAATTGTAGTGAATTTTGTAAATGCAGTAGTAAAATAAAAATGGATATGAATAATTAGGTAACACAATAAGTTCCGGAATAATGTACAGTTTTAAGAATCTTATAACTTGAGAATATTCGAAAATTCGTCATGTCGAAAACCTGTCATCGGACACATTTTTAGAAGCTCCTCCGAAAACGACACCTCACGACCGTCACATTACAATCTATCCACATCTACAATTTCAGCCAGAAGTAATATTTTATTATTCAGAATATATTCAGCACCTGTGTCTATTAGAATAGTCCTAGATTTCAATCAGGCAGCGTCTTAATCACCAGTTATAACGCCGGAAGTGCTGTCATCACCAGTATAAATAATCACTTTTGGCCAACGGGTCGTTAGTGGGGGAAGCCGGTGCGAAGGACGAGGGGGGGGGAAGTAATTTAGCTGCTCATCCATCAAGCACACCTTCGCACCGACCTGGATTTAGCTTTCAATTAAGAATATTTAAAATCTTACGGTTTAATGGACAAGGATTTATTCGGTTTTAATGTATGGACATACTTAGATGATATCTTTGTTGCAAATATTGTAAAGGTCATTATGTATGGTCTGTAAATAAATTATGATTGTGTTAACAGACCATAAAAGTAAGTTCCTGCGTTGACACCTGTAACATTACAGTTAACTTTGATTGATGATCGTCACGGATTCACTATGACAATCTGCAATAAAGCTCATGTCAAATCCACTTGCTTGACAGGGACATTTATTTTTTAAATACACAAATCAAGATTGACTACCGAAAACAGATGCATAAAAGAAAAAATAATGAGCATAATTGATTAACAGCTTATTTGTCTAGACATCTTGTCAAATTCGTAACCATTTTGGCAAGAAGACGACAATGACACTTATACTTACGATAGGCATGTACCGTTTAGATATAGTCATACAATAATAACATCACATATTGTTATATGCATGGTCACATGAGCAGATCGAATTCGTGTAGGCTGCACATATCAACTTGACACGCCGACAGACGTTTGATTTTTCGCGAATAACAAACAGAGTGGGAAGGCCGAATCAAATATAAATTATTTTCCACAACCATTAAAATAGACGCGATGAGTGATCCGTGGGCTAATTAGATTCTAACGAGCGGCAATCAGCGACATCTCCTAATATCTAGATGGTCGGTGGTCGCTGAGTGATACTCTTTATTTTATAGCACGACTCGGAGGTGGCTACTATTCTCGGCCGAGGAAATGGATACGCGTCAATCGTCCAACACAAGAAAAAACGTTATGAAAAGAACAATGTGCGGCTTCCGTGCTGCTATGTTTAGATGGTGTCCGTTTCAATGGACCGTTGGAATTGACTTCTGACCTTCTTAAAAGCTGAATGGAAGATATAAGGAGGAGGTGTCTGAATAACGACGACGTATAGTGTTCAGATTTCAATAAGTGTAGCATCGGGCACAATACGAACAACAGAAATCTACATGATTTATTTAAATCAAAAATTAATATTCGCTAAATCAATTAACCGTACCAGATTATGATAACAATAAATTGCTGCATCCAATTGTGTTATCTCGTGCGGTAGCGGGATTTTCGTTTCGCTGTCGACTCGTCCGCGATCACAAAGCAAACGTTTCGAATGCTGGCGGGCCCTTGTTAGCACCTTCGACACCTTGAAACACGATCGATTAGGCCCGCGGCCGCTCACATTCAATTATTTATTTATTTATTCGTAATTAAGCCGCGCGAGTTATGGACGCCGTTTCGATTTACGATCCAGCCAGATGAGTTATCAGCGATCGTCGATACGATTGCTTTATGGGACGGCCAATTGACGAAAAAAAATTGTTTTCACACTGTTCTGCGGTTTACTGCGTTTTACGTGGGTGCTTTTTGCAAACATATGAACTGTCATTTGTGTCGATTTTTCATAGATTCGAATGTAATCCATTCATAATTTTAGCTACAGTTTTCATTTTCATTTCGGTATTGATATACCATAAACTTATTTAATATATCAAGTGAAATTATTATTTGAATCGATCAATAATTTTAACGTACATTCAACAACAATTACATGTACTTGAATACAACGACAAGTAGTTACAAAACAAATGTTATCTCATTACCGAGTACAATAAGCTCACCATTAATAACCTTGTATCGATACATCGCCAACGATTTTATCGATTCTCTCCACTCGATAAGGCGGCCGTCATGAGGCCAATTTGTAAGGGACCATAAATTACTTTATTAAAATAAATCAGCCAGTTTATTGTTCTCTTCTCGCCTTAGCGACTATTGTTGTTTTGGGACACGAATACTATGCTTTCTGTACAGCTTTAAATACGTGTTAATATCTTTTATTATGTTAGCATACTCTAATGAAATCGCAATTAGATCAATGACGAAATTTGGTGCTGAGCAATCGATTAACTCGATTTGGAAATTTTAATCATTTTGACGATTTTTTGCTATGATTCATTAGTCAAGGAGCAGTTAGTTTTCTACTCCACTTACTACAAGACACAATCATGAAAAGCAAATTGTCATCAATATTATATCTAGACATAACTAGATGGCGTGTGTTTAAATAACTACAAATCATCGAGAACAGCACGCGACTAGTGGTCTTATAAATATTTCATATGCCGGCGGGCTGCCTATAGTAATTTACACATTATTGGACCAGGCAATGAGTATAAACATGTTACTCGACCCCATGTAGCAATGGTCAAAATAATTGTGTAACGACATACGATATTGTAAGCGCCCGAAGCTCAACATTGCACATGTAGTACACTCAAAAGATTTCAGGTAATTAATGTTTCTCAAAACCAATCAATATCAAACTTCTAGACTTGTCAATTAGTGTCAAATACTAGTTGTACCATTGCAAATTTATTTTCGATGGACCTATTGGCATAAAGCATTCAAATTAACATTTACAAACTAACCACCTAAACAAATCAAATTAAATCAAACACGATTACGAGCAAGCTATATGCAATAAATAAGACAATTATAATGAAATTGAAGACATAGTAGATTTATCGGAAGAAGGTGCGAGACGTTCAAACGAGACACGGGACGAGTCGAGTGCGCGTACGACCCGCGAGCGTTAATAAACGATATTAATAAGTTATGTTTTTAATTACGGGCCGATCGTGTGCTTATTTATCCGTGTGATTTTATAGGCCCCCGCGGCGGGCCTGGGCCCAAGGCCAACACTATAAAATATATGCCGATGAATAAATTCGATTCGTAACGAGATGTATCGGCTGTGGCATCCCATTACAGGTTATGTTATCAATGTAAGGAAATGGTGTAAATATTTTGAGATGAATTAGTGGTGTAATGTTTAATTATCGGAGATGATTTATTTATAGATGGAGCAATTAATTTGTTTCAGATTAAAGTAGTTGTAATTATAGATAGTCTGGAAGAAATTCCACGTGTCTGGTAACTGCTTTGTTATTACGTAAAAACAATGACATAAAATGTTCAAAAAAAGTTACAAACAAAAACGTCCCCTTTGGAAACTCGTTACAGCCAAATCCAATTTAAAAACGGAATCAAATCTAAAAATATCGAGCAAAGTAATAATAAAAAAGAACTCGGTAACGTCCCTTCATTGTCAGGAGCTAAATCCGATACCGTTCAAATCATGTGACGGATCGTGAAATAACGTCGCATCCGACGTCGCGGCGCAGACGCAACACAATGTGGAAATCCAACAGAAAATAGGAGAAAAATAAAATATAAAAATTGAAGTGACAGCGGACGTAGATTGACGGCTGTGCCTACATACATAATGACTTATTGTCACGCCTACACACACGATAGCTGAGTTTTATTTTTAATGCAATGTAAGTACATCTAATTACGTCAAGTGTGGAGAATCGTCGAAGTAACACAGTTTTCTATTCTTGATTTATGAAGTTTAGTAGTAATTATGATTATTATACTTCACTGTAATAAAATTAAGTTTAACTTTACTTTTGTCAATACATAAACTCACAGAACAGGGACATTATACTAGAGCATAAATATTCCAAGTGACAGATGGATTAATTTTGTGAGTACAGATAATTTATATGGTTATTAACTCAAGCAGTCAAATAACTTTACTTCTGGCGACAGTCGTTTTAGGGGTTTAGAAGCAGTTTCTTATTACGCAAGAGAACAAGGCCTTGATTAAAATGAGTCATGTTACAGGGTCACGCCACACAGCGGCTTGTTTGGTCTGGGGAGCGCCACCGCCAAAATACGGCACAATCATGCCCCGTAAATGGGTCACAGCAACAATGTCCCACCTCTGTAGACCTACACACAACTGTTATTAATCAAATTTTACAACATCGTAAAACCACGACGGGATTAAAAACCCACTCGAAAATACTGGAAATCATATTTTTATGAGATTCAGATCCGAAGTTATTATTTGAGATTTTTATAGTGGCGAGCTGTTTAGCGGTGGGTTTCCAATTTGTGGCGCGGATGATTTACGAGCGGCAAGATCGACGCTAGACGCCGCGCAGACGCACCGTCACGCGGCAGTCGCACACAATGACCCACTGTTGACTGTATCACCATGATGACGACTAGCTATAAAATAGTAACATGAACGCTCCAACTCCTCAAGGATATCGATTGGAATAAGTCAAAGGCTGAAATTGGATTACGACCGAAACGAAATGTGACGAATCCGTGCGTTGTACTCACGCTCTCCGCTCAAGTTTACATCGTATTTGATGACTTTTATCGCTTTTTGTAAAATTATTACATTACAACCTGAATGTTAAACACCTTATCTAAACTATTTAATGGTGGAAAATCCAATGTTCACATTTTTCTGTGTTTTCCTACCTGATTACTCAGTTTTGTGTAACGCTACATATTTAACTGTTCTCTCGTTGGCAGACGAGTGGAGAATTATAATATAATAAACGCTCCGTCCGATCAAGATAATAATAACAAATGTAAGGAGATGTAATGATTGTAGACGAGATGAATCATTGTAGAGCAAGATTCGAAAGTTGATGGCAAATCTATTCTTACAAAGCATTCTAATTAAACGAGACAGTGTTCCGGTGAACACAAGCCGTCTCGAGTTTCCAATCAGAACTCTAGGAACCAACTCGATCTAATGTAATCGTAGACTCAGACGCATTGGCCGATCTCCCACTAGGAATCGGGATACGACAGCTGATTTCCGGCCTGAGATGCGGGCACTAGATAGCACCAAGTCTCCGATTCAATCCTGTCAGAATGAAGATTGTTACTAAAATTATGTTGGCAGCCTTATGAGCAGATGTTGCTGATCTGATGGATTTTGTGGCTAAATTTTGCAGTTTCTGTTAACAGAATGCGTTTAATTATTTTCGTGTATGTTCAGTTACTGTTGGCAGGCTGTGCACTAACGCAACGCGGCATGCGAACGCGGTGGCGGGTGCGCGGCGTCCGGCATTGCGCTCCGCTGCCCGCATCCAACACGCGTATAAAATCTTTGATACGCAGCACCGATGGAATCGAAATCCGATATTCGACTCACAAGTTTATTTATCGCGAAATGCGACGATATTTTCGTCCGTCCGTCACTTGGACAGTTCACAGAAGCGGCAAGATTAATTGTATTTCGGTTGAGTCATCAAAATAATTAGAATGACGCTATTTTCGTTTGTGATGCTAATTTGACAGACGTCGCGGGAGATTTCATGTCTTCTTGTTTGCCGGCTGAATTCTTTGATTGGTGCTTTGTTATTTATTTTAATTATTTTTACGTATTAGAAGCACGAGCGAGAACCACATATGTTGTAACAGTGAGCGCGTAACGAATCGTATCACAATAGGTGCGGTTGATTCCTGACTCTACTGCGTACCAAATGTTCAACAACGACATGTTATTAGAGCTAAATGACATTATTATATTAACCATAATAAATGTCCATAAAGCATTGGCTGCAATCCAGAAATATGACGTAGCTGTTATTGTGGCTGTAATGTTCAGATGGCACAAGAATCTCGGAAGTTTAACAGCGGGCTCAACTGGTTTATTGTAGGAAATATTTGATAGCCAACAGTTCTCAGAACTTAAATTTAATATACGGTTGTTAATTTTGAATGCGACCGCAATAAATGTGTTTGATTAATATCATTCTCGCGAAACAACTGTAACGGGTGCAGCCGCCTTTGATCAGAGAGCGGCTGTAGATCATGTTGAAACAATGCTATACATAAAGCGATTGGTGAGACATGGCGAATTATTTTATCATCCACCACTCGGCTAATTGTGGGCAAGTGTTGTTATTATGGATGTTGGCACATCGCCGAAGATGCTGGAGCAGACATTGTGTTAAACTGAACTAAATCAAATCATTATTGCTCTAATGGTGACTGTTAAGGAAATTAACATGATGCATGTTTAGTAGATGAAGACTCATTTGGTTCAGAAGTACTATTTGAGTAATAGCTTAATGTTTTTGATAGAGCCCGTGGAAATTTTACAATAACCACGCGATGGAACAGAGCCAAACACGTTTCCGCAATCCAATAATAAATATAAACTATTGTATTTTGATTGTGTGGAGATGTGGTACTGGAACGATGTCGTTAAGGGAGAAGAGTTGACACCGGAGTCACGTAATTATTATAATACGACAAATAACGATCTATGTAGTTAATCTTATGTGACAAACTGAATTGAAAGAGAGTTCAAGTGTCCTACTTATTTCATGTGAAGAAAAAAATAAAAGAAACACAATTTAAAAGCAATTAGCTTCCAGCGTTTCTGGTTATAACACAAGAGAACGTTGGAAAGTGTAATTTTTGAATGGTACCGAGATCACAGAGTGCGTGGACGTGTTGTGACACTATACACTGAATGATTAATGAGGCACACGCTAATCGTGGCCGTTTTTATTTATAACCTAGTCACCGGCAGGAGGGAATCAGCGTTTGTTGACATCAAAATAGGCCAATGGGTAAACTCTTGATACCAACTACGATGTGAGTGTAAAGTCACAAGACATTGGTATGCGAAAACACGAACAAAATCGGCGCAATATTCTGTCACAGATTCCATTTAGTCCGGTCACTGAAAATATTCGAAATTAATTGAAAGAATTTTGTGAAAATATTTAGTTATCAAAATACATTTCAATTTGACCAGTGATAACGTACATTAAAGTCGGAATAAATGAGATGTCAGTGTCGTGTTACCAAGTCACAATATGTGGCGGTTCAGAGCCAGCCGCATGACCTCCACATTATTCCATTTATCTGGAATTAGACCATTACAACATTGGACTATTTCGATTCCGAGTTTTTCGTACAGTTTATAAATTTATGTTATGTTTAAATAATAATCTTGATTTCATTTTAAAACAAAATTGTTTAAATCTTTGTCGGTGAACTATTTCGGATACTTTTGATGTATAAATACATAAAGTTACAGTAAATACTACTGAATCATTAAATCCAGGAGGAGTCATGAAAGCTGAAGCCTTTTATATCATTAAACGTTTATGATTATTTACAAACCGGTTCGAAATTATTTTCAATAGACGTTCAATAACAAGCAACCTTTCCCTTCGCATCTTTGTTTATATTTTTTCACAGCCCAACTTTCTTTTGCTCGTCTTTTAAGATAATTACACCTGAACCATAAGTAAGGTTAAACAAAATGTCAGACCATGTTCCTGCAATAAATAAACGTTGCGTGCTATAATTATCTACTCATATAAAGTCATTTGCGTCAGGCTGCATACTTGTAAATTGAAAATTGCATATCCACAGTTATAGTTACAAATCAAGATGGCAAGGTGTGATTCGCACGTTATCTATCAGAGCAGTCGCAATCGCCACGACAATTGGACAATTATTTTAATTAAGTACCACACAATTGTTTCCCGCCACTATTCGCTTGGGATTCACCACAATGGTATTAAAATTGCTGTTGAATGTTTTATGAAATAGATCGTGCAGATTGCAGTACTCTATTTTACCTTTTCATTATATTTTCCAAGTTTATTTTTTATGACTGAGGATATTCTTTTCAAACAAGCAAGATTAAGGGTGAATTTCATCAATTAGAACGGGATCAGCACATAAACCACGTTTCAGAGCTGTCAGTGTCATTATTTTCTTTGGAATATTGACACTAACAGCTTTTGAACTCGGTTTAGATGTGCGTTCAGTTTTATTGGTGAAATTCGTTCTTAGTATTTTCAGTCTTACATTTTCACTCCTCATTAATTCCTAACTCTGTTGAAATATTCCATTAGTTACAAAGCTTACTTTATCGTATGGTCCATTGCAAAGAGTCCCCTACTTACGTATATTAAGATAAAGCCCCACTAATATTGTGACACGATCAACAGAAAGGCCGATGAAAACAATTAGGAACCTGCTTGCGCCTGCGCCTGCGACAGACGCCATGTTTGTCCGCACAACTGACAATTAAGTACCGTGACTACTAGTGGTCGAGTACTAACCGCCAGTTCACTCATCCAATTATAATGAGTCGGTCAATATCTGGATTTGTTGAATGGATAATAAGTTATAACTACACAATGTATAGTTAGGACAACAAACGGCTATCGAGTAAGCTGGTGTTGGTATAATTATAAAGCTGTAATTTCTAGTCAAAGTGAAACTTTTTTTAATGTTTTTTTTATGTAGGTATTAGAGCTTAGATATTTTGACACAGAGTAGAACTGTTCCCCCCCACTTATGATCCAGTCTGTCCCAACTTGCTGTCCTCCCCACAGCGACGCCCTAAGCCAAGGTCCGTACCCCACAGAGGGTGCCCTTAGGAGCAGTCGCCTAGCTCATAATTAGTTTTATGTCCTGGCTGGAGGCTTTAAGTTAGTAGCTTAAGGCAGCCACGGGATTGACCGATTAAGTAGTTATGGCCTCAGAGGTCAAATAAGAGTTGCCAATTTAAAAAAAATGCCACCAAAAATTTATACATTTTTGATCTAAAGAAAATAGGTAGGTGCCTGTTTTCCAATAGGATACCTATATCCCAGTTTTCGCCATGACAGATACTAAAGTAACGCAACTCTTCCTGTCATTCAGATGTTCTTGGGACCAATAGGAAAAGTGCAATATTCTGATTGGTATTACAATGTTCAAACTCGATTTGTTACTGCACTAACCAAAACGCGACCAACTCAATATAATAGAGTCGTAGATAAAATTACAGGCTTATAACATTGTTGTGACGCACGCTAAGAAGTAGAAACATTTAGCAGAGGGCGGCGAGGGTACAATTACAGCGAAATGGCCAATAAATTATATAGCAATGGTGGTTGCGCGGGCGCAGCGTGACGTCGGGCGCCGCTTCCGCGAAACGTCATCTAGCGATCGGCAAATTGCGGCGCGATCTCAAACACGATCGATATCGGGTAGGGCTAGCTAGCTGTAAATGAAGCGCTAGACTAGTTGTTGGAAATTGTTGTAAAGCCAAGATGGTGGTAATGTTAGTTTACTTGATTTCGTGAAATGATACTAATAGGATTCTTAAAAGCAAATTAAATGTTCGTGTTGTGAAATATTTTAAATCTGAAAGAATCTATTTAACTTTCTAAATCATTTTTAAGTTAGGTATATCGATACCTATGATCTTATTGTAGAAGTTCACAGTGAACATCGTTTTATGAATCGAAATACAAGTATCTTAACTAATATTATAAATGTAATAGTGAGTTTGTTTTTAATTGTTTTTGTTTTATGTGGTACATGGGTAGACTGTGATCTGGGCATATGTCCTAACCCACATTTTTATCCCAGTATTATCCCAATTTAGGATAAATTTCCAACCTCTACGCGGGCGAAGCCGTGGACAAAAGCTAGTTACCTATATAATAAATGTTCTGACTTTCAGTTTTTTTTTCTAAAATCATTATTATTCGAATCGGATTCCAATAGTAGGTAGTTGATTACAGTCCGATATCGGCTCATGAATCGGTAACAAAGTTGCGAATAATTTGTTTTACTTCATTTGTTTCCTTATGCCTCGTTTGCGACGGAAACGCGTGTTGACATTACCAGAATAGTCCTTTGTTGGGTGTGGTGGAGCCGTTTAATAACTTGAAACGTTTTATTTGAACGAACTGTACTTACTTATTGCCTTCAATAAGGCGGCTGCGTGAGAAGCCTATTTTGGTTAGCACGTACATTTTAAATAGTTCCCTGTAATTAGTTTACATTGATACAACACTATTTTCGAATAGGGATGGGGGAATTTTATGTTTCAGCAAACACTGGCAATAAACCTCTACTACAAAAAAACAATAATGTATTTTGAAATTCGAACACATTGTTCTTAATTATAAAATTCTAGAACGCCGTTTCAAATTCTCAGAAAATAACACGACATAAAATGTAAGAACTGTCAAAAGAAAAAAGACCGGCACGTTTTTTCTTTCGTTTAATTTTATAGGGGCTGTGTACATTGAAAAGAAATTGGGATGTTTGTGGAGAAGCAAATGATAGACAATAGCGGTATGAGCAAAAGCTGTCATTGTGGAAAGTCCCGACCGACGTCTGGGCCCAAATGGCTGGTCATAAAACAGGCCTGATCACAACAATATGAGGATTTACTTTTTCTGACTTTTCATAGTTCGTAATTATGTCAGTAAGTTATTAAAATTATGTTAATTTGCAAAAGAAACGGAACTGCTTACAAAGAAGATTTTAATGAAAATTACATTTTTGTTGATAAATAAAATAAATATATTTTACCGAACGATACCTACTAAAATGAAAATGTGAAATTATGTAACCTAACGTAGCTAAGTACATCCTATTATTTACACTTCAAAGTAAGTGAATATCTTAATTAAGTACTACAAACCAAAACAAACAGATTTCGATAAAAACATTCCGTCTATCGATAACATTGCTGAATCGTGACTCAGTCGACAAATTATCGACTTTTTTTGACGTCTACGTATCTATTGCAGCTTAGTGATACTGTCTCCACCAATTCAGGTAGACGAAATACAATAATAAAACATTTAAGTTAAAAAAAAAAACTATTTCAAAGCAATTAACTTGAGTAAGCCTCCGTGGCGTCAGAAGGATTACAAAGGACTTATCACTTTTTTGTCACAGTGTAGAAATATTCAAAGTAACTTCGACTTAATTTTCTCAATTCTAAAGTTGGTTTTCAGGTGGAGCTCAGAGTCATATTGTGTAGGTGGTCACGTATTTGTTTTTGTTAAATAACACATTGGTCATTTTACAAGACCTCCGATGATGACGTTCACTGTATAACGCTAAGGCAAAAAGGCTACATGTAAATATTACAATATTGATTTAAAAATCGATTTGTTTGAATCGATACTACGACGACCTCTACCATAGCCTGTCATATGAAAAAAAAAACTACAATATCAAAAAAGAAAAGCTTTAAATAAAGTCAATAAAAATCCTTTTACACGCTGTATACAGAATTAACAGCACGTCTGATAGGGCAGCCGTTTAACACTTAACAAATAGCTCATCAATTCTGAACCCTATCACCTTGTAATAGAGGTGTATCATTCGTCAACTTAGTTACCGGAGTACAGCAGATGTCGCCGGCGACAAAGTAAAACGTACGTGCTTGTCGCGTAAACATGTAATGATGTGTGGGGCCGACCACGCAACAATAGCTACTGTGCAATTTGTGATTCTACACTATAATACCATAATTACCAGCAGAGGAAAAGTATTTATTTTTCCCGATTTTGGTAGCCTCGGGTCTGTGTGGCACAATGTTTAAACGTAACATCTCACAATAGTCACCTTTATATGGTAACACTGCAATTCTCAAACATCACAATTTGCGTACCGAATCCTAAAGAACGTGTCCTCTCAAAAGCCTGCATACAATTATGTTTCATAAAGAATGTCACACACGAAAATCGTTGAGATTCAAATAAGAACAGATCTTTCATTGTAACTCGTATCGAATTTACGACGAATATGATTTACAGGCGTATTTGATGCGGATGGACAGACGGACAACAATAGGCTCGTACAGACCGGCGGGGAAGAAACGCGCGCCATGTTTTAGTATTATAATGCGGTCACACTCCCCCTACTCGGCCTGAATAACTTTTTTTATGACCTATACTTCTCGGAAACAAATGCTCGATTACTTTTATCGCTCGCTTTTATTGTGTTAAATTGAAATGAAAGGTGGCCAGTAATCGAGTATTCAAATGTACTGTCAGTTAACCTTACGCCACTTTCATTATGACTGGTTACGATTTCCTGTCGTGTGGAGACCACACCGCAATTTATTATTATTACATTTTATCGTTTGCTTGTCAATGACCACATTTTCAATCAATTTCCTACTCTACGTACTCCTTCTTTCACAATCCCTTTATAGATTACACTTCTTTTAAAAAAAAACAGAATTTGAGGCATAAGACTTCTATAAAAATATGATCCCCATTAATTTCAGTATAACGCATACAGTAATCAATTTAAAATAATTAAAGCACGCGGCCCGGTATAGAGGCCAGCCATTGTAACCAAAAATTAAAAACGAAAATCAAAAGTTTCGAATGTCGAAAGGTCAATTAAATCGCAAATATCGCCGTCCGAATTCGATACCTAAACATAATCGATTAAACACGCGCTGGAATCGAATACAATGCGGGTTCGACTCGGGATTATTTTTGGCAGAATTAGGACCAGTCATGTGACGAATATAGTATATGAATCATGTACCTATGTTTGTGTGTTATAAACGGCTATTGTTTTATGCAAATCTCTGAATTACTGAGATTTTGTAAGTTGAATTTCCTCGCTAGAAAACTAAATTGTTCTTTAAATATCTTTGGCATAATCACTATTATGCCAAAACAAACTTTCCATAGAATTTGTACTGTAACTGAGGTGATTTTTTTCTTTGCATTAACCTATATTGTCCCACTGCTGGGAAAGGTCTCTCCCATATTTTTCCAGTCCTCCTTATGTTGTGCCTTCTCCGGTCGGTTAGGAACGAGTCTAAATCGTCACGCCAGCGTAGAGAATTTAGGATATACAAAAAGATTAGTAAATGAACATCAATCAATCAATCTTTAAATTACTTAGTTTAGTACTCAGTCAGGCGATCATCAGCTGTACAACGTTTTGAAATACGCACATCAGCCACCCATTTCTTAGAGCATTTACTAACCCAAAAACTTTTAAATTGATATCAATCTATAAACATCGCCACTAAAATGCTACAATCTAAATCTAAATTAAATTCAAGAAAAAAATCTATTGTCACAGCTGGCATTCTCAACAGTCGCAAACATTACTCAGTTCCTGTATTTGTCATTAAAATATACATAAACACTGTTTTCTTTTATTCCGTGTGATTTATTCGCGGTATTAATTTGGCGAGATGATATATATCACACCCACGGAATGAAGTCGGGAACTACAGTCGATGGCACCACGAACTAACTCGGAACTAGTCGGCAGTTCGGCACTCATGATGTGACAGCCCGCTATGTCGATAGAATTCTAAGATTTATTACAGGAAAATTATGTTTATCTACTTTATAGTGTGAATTGATGTGGTGTTGATGTATGAACGAAAATATTATAAATTATAGTGAATTTTGGCGCCGTTCTCTCTCGGTTTGTTGTAACCACGTTATTATTCATGATTTATTAAAAAAAACTACAACGACTTAAGAAACTTGTTTAGACAACTTGAATATGGGAAGCTGGGTACAGAATTGTCGGTAAGTATTTACAAAATGAAAAGTTGGACACGTCCTATTAACATTACAATAACTTAATCCCTGGAAGTCCACGTTAAACCAAGTTTACCGCGCCGTGACCGCGACCCTTAGCGTATTTTGACTTTTATTAATGAACACTAAATATATGCAAGCAAAACTCATTCAAGCTCGTCTGAAGAATAAATATTAACCTCTGGGAATCTGATGGATCGGCCTTTAAGAGAGCCGAATTTGTGAAACAATAAACATTAGCATTATGAAGGAAACCGGTTCATTAAGCGATCGTAAATTTGAACGACGATGCTCAGACTTTGTAATTTGTATCCGATAAAAACTTACAAATGACAGTGTCCAACATAAAAAGTAACATTCAAATGCGTTATGGAAACAGATATATAGCGTTTCCGAGATCAAAGCGCGTCGCATAAAGACTAATAAAATAATTTTATTGGTAGCAAAAACAAAAGGAACGTTTAAGACGCGATAAAAATTATTAATAGAGCGGTAAACGTTGGCGGGACGATTTCGTTAAATTAAAAATGTGTAAGTCGGGCATTCCGCGACTTTGATATATTAATCCACGTTTCGGCGCGAGATTATCATCGTATGTGCCACCGACCGCCACCGCATTCGCAGGAAACCACGGCAACCGCTCATCCGCGCCTCCGCTAGTGCTGAGCCTAACACTTAAAAAGCATTTAAGGAACTTGTGAAAATTAAATTAAATAATGCTAGCAATAATAAAATAGATAGTCATATAAAATCAGACAAAGGCAAACTCAAATTATAATTAAAAGACATCGGTTTTGATTTTTTTTCACTTAGACATTTTTTTTCTCTGGTTATTCACTTTTTTCTATAAAAAACTAGAAACTGTCCCAACACTAGCAGTGCGTTGATTAATTCCACTTTTATTTGTATAAGAATCAAGCAGCTGGCACCGAGCTTTTGATCCCGATACGCCGTAGAGCGCGTCGACATAATGTCGCTAGCATTTTTCACGACACGACGAAAACACGACAAAAATAATCGATCATAATCTTGAAGAATTCTAAGAAATGAGATAGCTGTATTTTTAATTAAAATCTTTTTAGATCGTCTGTTGTTTATAAATAAATGAAAATGCTTTTTGAATTTCGAATGGAAGTCTAATAATCCGATAAAATTAAACCGGCACACTAACACATCGCTTTTTAAAATGGAACGTTTATGAATTAAAACAAAAAAGAACGCAAAGACGGTTTAAAAATTCAAGCAGTTATCAAAATAATGTTGAACGAGTGAGTTATTCGATGAACATGGAATGAGAGATGAACAAACAAACCAGTAGCGGCTACTAGACTTGTGTAAACGGCATAATTATCAAACGCACACGCAGGGAAAGTCGGCTAATTGGGAAAGCGCATACCTTGATGGTAAGATGTCGTCATTATTATGTATGTAATGGAATATTTGGGTACCGTTCATGTACAGAATGTGATTGGAATAATTAATTTATGAAAATATGAGGTTCCTAATAATATTGTCATAAGGTCTCGTCAATCTATGACAACAATTTTAACCTGAATGAACGAGTCATTCTTTTTTTATTTATACACAGTGCCTTTAAACACGAGCTATCAAAACAGAATTTTAATACAGTTACAACCTTTTTCAAGTCATTCATTCATTCATTCACCGCACAAAAAGTTCGATAGTGTTGCCTTTCTTCGGTCTTTGCATACAACTAACATGGTATAAGTTATAAGCTTAAACGACATTAAGTTAAAAAACCACTATCAAACGAATATCCTGCAACTTACCACGGATTAAAATAAACTCTTTACTTAGAGCAAAATAAAAAATTGTTGAGACACAAAAAAAATCCTTTTTAAGGTTTCGTAGACAAATGGAAAAAAACGGAAGCCTTATAATTTCGTCATGTACGTCTGCCCGAACTCCGGATGTGAGTTACACAGTCATTCTACTTGGAGACTATTTGCACTATATCGACGAAAATTGACAAGAAAGTAGGTATATTCTGTGCACCGCTAAACAATAGTGTAGTGAAAATACGACAAAACAATTAAGGGTTCTCTCCCCCCACGTACTGTAAACGAAGAATGAAAAAAAAACTGTCTTTTTAATCTTCAAACGATTGATAGAAACTGAACGATGTTTGAAATACACTACACAACACACACACACACACAAACATAACATAACATCACGCCTGTATTCCACGAAAAAAAGGAAGGCAAAAGTGCACCCACATTTCGCCAGTTATGTTTAACATGTAATATGGGCAAGCGTAATGTCTATTGCCATCAACCGGGCACAAATCCAGACTCTGGGCTGCTACTGAAAAATTCCTGATGGAAAAACCCAATAAAAAACATTAAATACATTTAGTAATTTGTGGTGTAAGTAGGCCTTATATCGAATAAGGAAGATACTTCCGCCTATGTCTTATACCGCGTCGTGATGCGGGTCTCCCATCGTGACGCGGCGATATCCGGACCGTTATTGGCACTAGATGACCGTCACAATGTAGTTCGATGTGCACCTACTCACTACTGACGCCTTCAGTTGGTAGTTTATTGGGGAACTGGAGTAAGGATACGGTTTGGGTAAGTAAGTAAGGGAACGTAGAAGAAAACCTCTTCTAGGACACCCGCTATAACTATGCGACATGCATCTTTTAAAATCACTGTAAAAGATTTAAGGGCGAGATCTATAAAACGTTACTTACCATGTGCTTAGACTTAGACATGGTGCCGTCTCTATCTTGTACATATAGTTTGACAGTTGTGCGAAAGCGTCAGAATTAAAATTAACGCTTAGCCAAAGTTCGTGCTATTTTTATCTCGGCCTAAGTATCTATAACTGCAGAAAAGTGTCATGGAAGCCTATCACTTTATTATGTAAATACGGGCGAATTTCACCAATGAAACTGAACGCGATCAGCACATAAACCAAGTTTAAGAGCTGTCAGTGTCATTATTTTCTTTTGAATATTGACATTGACAGCTCTTGAACTCGGGTTAGATGTGCTGATCACGTTCAGTTTCATTGGTTAAATTCGCCCTAACTTAACCGCCTTTATTGTAAAATAGCGCTAAGCTACTTACATAACAAAGGTATACAGTCTGTCTAATATTCAGTTGGTATTTCAAGTTTGCCAAATGAAAAACTCAAAACGGTGAAAGAAAGGTCCTAGGCGCACTTATAAATGGCATCGGGCGAGGACACAGCGCGGACCACGGAGACCGCAGAGATAACCACGTCCGAGCATTTTATATGAAATTTAAATGGAATTGGAAGCCGCCCGTGACATGTCCGCGCCCGACGCCATTTATATGTAGCCTGCTCTTTAGGAGCAAAAATTCGAAGGCATGTGACATCTACCATCCCGTGTAGATTACAGCTTTTAAGCACATGTTTACACACACTTTAACATTACTCCTTCTCGAATAGATGAGGCTAGTTTCCCAGCAGTGAGAACATCATTAAAAAATAAATAGTTTTTTCACCCATTTTCCACATGCTATCTTTTGCTAACTCCATGCATAGTGAAATAGATATCTTTGCCCGTTTTTTAATAAGTAGTGTTTTTCATATAATATGCATGCTAGATTCACATCTAGTAGATGTCAATTAGAAATATTTTTTTGTAACTTTATATTTGCATAATTGTGATTGTACATCAGCTTTTTGTGAATAAAATAAAATAAAACTTAATCAATTATCTTCGGAACATTTTATGGATTAAATTAAACTTAAGAGCGTTATTATTAGAGCTAGAGGCGGTGAATTCGTGCTTTGATGTCTTATAAATAAGCTTAAAGCAGAGTTAATCATAAAAGCCAAATGTTTGCTAAGTCATATCCGCAAATTTTCATCGATATTTAAATAGTAAGGTACGTGACTACATGGAAATTTGGTATAAAAAAGCGCCATCAAAAGATAAGCCGAAATATAATCAAACAATAAAATTAAGTGAATAATAATCTGACTTCCTGTTTGCACCTTGTATTGACATTCCAATATCTTTCTGTAATCAACCGAATTATTCTGTAAATATCTCATCGGGAAAACTTAGGTGAAGTGAGCTGTCAACAGTGTCAATCCATAATGACAGCTCACTTCAAGCTCACTTTATTTTAAAAAATACGGTGAGATTGTTACAGATCTATTCTGTAACAATCTCTCTAATAACTTTTTTAATAAACAGGTACAATGTTTTATACATAATAGTAAAAATTCAGTATGAATTATGATCATAACATTATATTGTAATTGTATTGTTTGGTGGTGTGCCTTAATTCCGGGACATATATTGTATATCGCGTAGTTTTTCTATCATTGCAATTTCTATCCTACAGTCCAAAACTTCTAACAAAATTCAATTAAAACTATAACAACGTTCAATGGCACATCGTTTTGACAATGATTACTAACTCCAGCACCATTAATCTTCCCCCTTGTCCTAATCGCGGACTCTTCGCCATCAATCTTTGGTTATTTAAAGCATGGGACATGCCTAGACTTGTTACTTCAATAAACGGGGCCGTGACGAATAGGAAACATTCGGTTTTGAATATTAAATTGTTCATTTGTTTTTAAAACTAAAGTTTAGGGCCGTTTTCTGAACGACGGTTAGGCATCTCGAATTGAAAAGGAAGGATTTCATGCTTACTAATCTCAGTTTCGAATCGAGATTCCTGTCATGATTCACCAAAGAACTTAGATAAAAAATATGTTATGAAGATTATCTTCCTCAATCTGTTGACAGAACCATCAAGTTCGATTACCTTCCATCAGTCACAAACCAATTCAGACAATAGACAACGACTCAAAAACAAATCATCTAGGTCAACAAAAACAAAATTACATTTTTTTCATTCATATTAAATCCACAATCCACTTTCAAAAAGTAATAAGATCCACGCCCATTAATACATCGAAGTCGCTTCGAATCAATCAACTTTAGATTAACACTCGTTCAAACTAAAGACTAAACAGACAAAAACAAATGAGCAAAGCCCAAACTCGAAATCGAATTAACCGCATGCATGTTTAAGACACCAATTAAACCTCCAACAAAGGCTATCTTCAATGAGACGAAAAAAATTTGATAGATCAACTCTTTAACCTAATCTATAATCTGTTTAACAACAAAGTAAAACGCACCCAATCCCGGTGCAGTATGGTTGAAAATCATAGGGTGGGTTCGGTGTAGAAACCCGAGAAGGCTGTTGGCACAACATCTTATATCGATTAAACAGATAATTAATCACGGGAAATGAATCCGAATGAGATGTTATTAGTTATACCACACTCGCTATTACGAAGTGAAACAATAGCCCGACTTTACATGGTGATCATTAAACGGAGATTAACTTTAGTTAATATTTAAATTGCATTGTGAATGTGAGCACTTATTCAGCACTAATATCATATGTCGTTAATTGTTCTTTCAGACAGGAAGGAATTAACGTTTCGTTTATTTTGCAATTAGTGAATGTTTTATCGAAATCGTGATAAGTCATTTTATATGTTAAATGTCTGTTTCTATGTAGAACTGGCCAATTATCTAGGAAATAAATCTCAAATCCGGAACATTAAAAATGACACATTTGATATGAAAAATACTTATCTTGCTTATCCAAAGGAAATACCTATCAATCATATCACAAACAAAAATATGATATCTTTTGATTAAAATTGTTTTCTTTAGATGTATGTAGGTACCTGTTTCGATAAACGTTATATAAAATATGATTTAAAATACTGAAATAAGATAGTCCTTTTAAAATCCCCCTGTATGTTAGAGACGGCAAGGAGCGGCCGCTGGCCGATCAATCAGCTGCTAACGAGCTGGTCACGTGGTCACAACATCCAACACACTTACCATATCTTCTATCATAATTAGGTGATAAAACAGACAAATATACCAAAATATAAAATTGATAAAGGATTTATTATTGCACCCTGCATTAAAAAAAAAACTGGATTGTTACACTGTGTCTTCTGACTTCATTGCATTGTATGCCAAACAAAAACACTGCAAGTAACTTACATTTAAATCCTCAATAACAAATTAGACATCAATCCCCGTCAAATTATCGAGTAATTTTCCTTCAATCAAACTCGTTCATCGATTTGCAATAGCAGCATTAGAATCGATACAAAAAACTAATCGATTTATTTACAAATTGGAACACCCACTTCGCCAGGCGTGTAACGTATGCAGCGTTTTGATTAACATTTACATAAACGTTTGTCGCTCACATTACAACACAGTTCGACTCGATAAAATTAAAAAAACGGTTTAATTTCTTTTTTGAACGGAGACGAAGACAGAGTGCGGAGAAGGCGCGGGGCGTGGCGGACTAACTTTCATTACTCACGAGTAATAATAAATGATAAAACATTATTAATATGAGGAGATCACTCCGTTTGATGGCTCACACATGCTAACCTACGTCGAATAAATTAATTCTAATTATTAAATGTTCTTTCCTCCCTCGGGTTGTAATGTAACAATTTGTAACTTTTGAATTAAATAAATGTATTTATGCAGAATTGAAACTGAATATATTTGATTAAAGTATAAACATAGATTTCTAGTGGTCTAGCCAACAAATCGTAATCAGTCTTATGCGATTAGTTTCCTGTGTTATCTGGTCGCGTAATAATAACCAGAAGTTTATTGGCCGGTTCCCCGGAATGATAAATTGAATAATAATTTATTCCGAACAAGATAAGGCAGCGTTCAGATCGCGCGCCTTGATACTCTCAACGTGTGAGCGGATGCATGTTACACCGAATCATAAAAATAATTGCAATAATTTTCGACTTATCGAATTTACTTAAAGTGAAATCTGTCAACATTGTAATGTCCTAAAAACTTCGTAGCCGGCTTCGTAGACATTGCTACGACGGGCTACGAAATTGTTGTTTTATTACAATTTTATATCCAAAGTTGATAATAACCTTCGGTTAACGAAATACCTCATAGCTGCATGGGAAATACATAGATACCATCATCGTTTTAATAACTTCTAAATAAATGTAAGTAGGTATCTGTCGTAGCACTTTCGTAGCTAATCGCCTACGAGCAGTAAAAAAGTTTTAAAACTACGTAGATTCAATTTTCTTCAGGTTTTGTAAAATATTTACAACCTTCTAAAAGATTCATAGTTATTAATGGTTTTTGGTAAGAAAATCTACCTTCAACGTACCTAAGCCACCAACGTTGCACAAGTTACATTCGCCACAGAACACCGGTGTGAAGTGCTCCCAATATTCTGTTTCAATTACACACAGGGGCTAACAAACTGCGGACCGAATGGTGCCGCCCCCGATGCCAACCCCTGATGAAGCTATCGGGTTTTTATACGAGAACCAACCCTACCCTTATCAACAAGAGCCGCGAACAAAAAAAATTACAAGATGCTGAGCCGACTACTGATAGTACTGAAATATTGTTTTGGTGGAAGATCCCTTTGGTCTAAGGTTATGCTTTTGACCGTCTTCATGATAAACAGGGTACTTCGTTTCTACTGATTCATCTATATATATAAAAATCTCGTGTCACGGTGTTTGAGGTCGCACTCCTCCGAAACGGCTCGACCGATTTTTATGAAATTTTTAATGTATATTTGGGAGGCATGAGAATAGGTCGTAAAGTATATTTCATACCGCTAGATAATTAAGGTATGTAGGTAGGTAGGTAGGTATTGTTACCCGTGCAAAACCGGGGCAGGCAGCTACTAGCTTATATTATTTTTCTTTAATCCTATGTTCAATGTATTTCACATTTCAATCATTCCCATTTCAATGGTCCCTCTCAACTTAGAGTAAAACAGTACAGAAAAGAAACAAAAATGGAGAATTGTTCAGAAAATTCCTTCGTATTTTTTAAATAAACAGGTTTGGCAGTAAATTACACTTAGGTAGGTACAGCTGACAGTTACATCTGCTTAATTATTTATTACGTTTGTAAACTTAACTGCACGGTAAATGTAAAACATGCCCTAAGTGATAGCCTTTAAATGTCTCTAATCATTTAACTGTGACATAATGAAATTAAAGAAATTGTTCTTTTATAATTCGTCAAGCATTAACACTCATTCTTCGGTTTAAATTACGTTCCTGTCAGTATGGATAAACTAGTTATCAATCATGAATTTTGTAGCAATCAAAATTTACTTGGAATTTATATTGAAACCAAAAAAATTCCGCATCGATAGAATTGTAAATCAACTCAATCTCAGTGCGACGAATGATTTCCGAGAAAAAAAAGGCAAAAACAACCAAAAAGTATAGTTAATCACTTTAGAAAATAAATAATTAATATCAAATCCTACGCAAGAACTAAGCTGCAACTGCAACAATAACCATTGATTTCACTAACAACTAGGCGGTCAGATATCAACATGATCTATCTAGTGACAATCGGCGCCATTTACAACAGAGATCAATTAATGCTAGACAAGAACAGAGACACAGAAACACACGCGAGTGAAAGAGACAGGTGTCGAGTTATCAATCACGCGCCCGCGCACGATCTCGACGCCCGAAGCGATCGGACGATCTCCCGCTTAATTATTTCTATTATGATATTTAAAATATAATGATTATCTCCACGGATAAGTCTCGTATGGCGAATTCCCACAGTTTTGAATGTACACGTCTATAAATTCTGTGGATGATTGAGAACTCTAATAAATAAGTGCATTATGTTCTAAGAATACCCGTATTCTGGTAGGTTTGCAAGCTCGTTACAGAAATAGAAATTAATAACAGCAGTGATAGCCTAGTGGTGTGACCTTCGGAGTGCCAAGTCATCTCGATTTCGAACCCAAGGCACGCTTCTCTGGCTTTTCGGATTCATGTGCGTATTGTATAATTATCACTTTCTTCAAAAACAGTGAAGGAAAACGTGAGGAAACCGGCATGCTTGAGAGATCTTTCTCGACGGCATATGAAGCCAAGCCAGAGGTCCATGGGCGGTATAAAAACTTAAATAAAGACACCAGGTTAGTCACTAACCACACGAAAAAGTCGGAAACTAATGTTGGTTGTGTTTTACGGCAAAAAAAGAAATTCCGTTGGTGATCTAGTTTTGATTCTGACT
The DNA here is from genome assembly GCA_914767815.1 of Eupsilia transversa. Taxonomy (NCBI): domain Eukaryota; kingdom Metazoa; phylum Arthropoda; class Insecta; order Lepidoptera; family Noctuidae; genus Eupsilia; species Eupsilia transversa. Next base: position 5,262,428 of record OU611889.1, read on the forward strand.
GACAGCAGTATATTCTTGGTTGACATTGCTTAAACTAAATAAGATACTAATGTCGGCGATGATGAACGTATGCTTCTGCAATACAAAACTGAAGCTGTAGAATTTGCAATGATAAATTCAGATTGTCTTTAACACCATTTTAGATTATTGGTTGATTCGCACGAATTTACACTTCGATCAGCACTTCTATTATTTTTTCTTGAGGCGATTTGCAAGACGTTAATTTACTTGTGGGCGAATCGACCACTCCAGAAATATACCTAAATACAAATTGTGAGTAAATTCGTGCGAATCAACCAAAAAGCCTCACCATCATGCCCTGATTGAAATTTCCCCCATTAATTTGACGTCGTTTATATCTCGTAGCTAAGCTTCATTAATATCTCATAGTTCGACCATCATAGTCCATGCTCGTCCATCACCCGTGATCTTATCACCCGATCACCGATCTCCACAATATAAAACCGTTTATACAACCAATGACTGATATTACCCTGTATCTGATTTGTATCTAAAGACCATAATAGGTTGACCCCTATTTCGTAATTAATCGTTGAAGAAGAGATATCTTACTATACTGGATTGTTTCGTATCATTCGGATCGATGATCGTGAATGGAGCATTTGGAGTAGTGATAAATTACAATGAATATCAATCGTTACAAAGGATTAATCAAAATAAGTCGAGGCTGAGGTTACAGATAGAGATGTAGCGGCGTAGACGCATAAACATTCTATAATTTCTTTCGTTGAAGAAGAATTCATTCACCTAAGTACTAGAAATTGGCGAAAAACATGGAGCTAGAGGAAAAATGAGTGTTAAAAAGCTTTTTGGAAATTAACGTAGTTCTATCAGCTCCATCGTTTTCATGTTAAATTAAAGTTTTTGCTTAACAGTAGCCGTTTGTTTAAGAAAATCTTAAACTGAAAGATATCACCTGCCCGTTATCTGACATATATTATTAGCGAAGCGTCGTCGCTTCCGCTGGGTCTCAAGTCACTACCTTAGGGATGAATGATGTGAGAAGTGAACTTACCTCGCTTTTGCATGAAGGAGAACAGGTCATCCAGGAATTCCTTCCTTTGTGGATCATCGCTGATCTCGTATAACTGGAAAAAAATAAAGAGATTATTATTTAAATGAAGATGGCTATAGAGTTTAGAGAGTGGTATGTCAAAGGACATGACTTTGGAGGATTTGGAACCCACAGAGTGGTTATCTGGAATCTAGGACCACTTCTAATTAATACTAAATTATAGACTGATGACACAAAAGGTAAAAAGAACTTCAACGTATCGCAACTAATCCAGTTTGAGTCAAATTCTCAGAAGGTACAAATCGAATAATCAGCTAATTCATGTACGACCACTTGCGGGTACAACTAAAACAACTTAGAAAAACATTTTTTTTTACATAAAACAGTTGTAATAATGAAGATATTAATATTCCAAATAGGAAGCGATGTTCAACGGAGCGGCGCGACCACGTGCACCCGCATAAACAGAAAACATAGGAACTGCATTACACCTTATTCAATTCTCATACCTTAGATATGCATGTTCAACTGACTATTAAATTGGACTATTAAGTTCTTTTTATAGATAGCTGGAATTTATTAGATACCTACGTTAATAAAGTGAGAAGAGAAGAGACTACATAGGTTGAGCCTTGTCAAATATTGGGAACAGTAAATCATATTTCTAAACTAGGTAATATTGTAAAGAAAGAAATATATGTTTGTAATGAATAAACTCAAAAACTACTGGACCGATTTAAATAATTCTTTCACCAGTAGAATGCTATGTTATCACTGAGCAACATAGGCTATAATTTATAAATATATCACGCTGGCAAAGCCGCTGGCGGAAGCTAGAATTAAAATATGGGAGTTAAAATACAAGATAACGGTACGGATTATGTTATCGTTGGTTGAAAAAATCAAGGAACAACGCATGGATAAGGCGAAGAAGAACAAGATTTAGGAAAAGAAGTTCAACTACAAATTCGATGAAGGAATTAATTTACTGTTGTACATCACATTTACTTCGCAATCATGCCTTTTAATTATACAGAAACCTAGGGGTTCCAGATAAGACTCCTGGAAATACTCAAAGCCACAGAAGGCGTGTCTTCTGCATAATTACCTCGATATCCGCCATTTAAATGCACTCGGCAATTTAAATACTGATAACACGGTCGTAGCACTAACTACTGCAGATAAAATGGACTCGCTTGATTGGTCAGGAGGAGACAGAAGGTACCTATTGTATTAATTAATACCTACTGCTTTTATTTATAAATGTTGGTGACTGTTCTTGGTTAAGTTCGAGGTTCTTTTGTTTTCTTGTGTTTGAGTTTATAAGAGAAGGAGGCTACTTGACTTTCCTCTTAAAACTTATTCTTTTATTAAATACTTTATCAAGTTACAGAAGATTAAGCATCCCAAGATTACTTGTTCATTCATTTTAATTTATTATACCAACTAATGGCACGTTGTGTCAATGTTAGGCGGCGAAATTTATGGAAAATCCGATCGTATCTGTGATATTGACAAATTTATCAACGTAATAACGCCACATGTCGACGCGAAAGCGTGATCCTGACATCATACTCAAACAAAGGGAATCCCGTTAAACAATCATGCGCAACTCGTCCGGTTTACATTGAAGAGCGGGCAAAAGTGTCCCATAGCTCGAATACATGTCGGCGCCTTCGTACACGCGATCAAACACCGAGCTATTTGCATTGCCCGGGCAATTACATCGACGCACTTAGCGCTACGAAGAACTGGGCCGTGGAGAGACAACGAAACGCCATTTGACACTTCCTGTTTCCGTCTAACACCTTTGTATACTCATTAAAGATAGATTGTCTTGCAAAAAAAAAACTATTACGTATTATCATTAACCCTTCGAGAGCGGGACACATTTGACCGCGACCAAACGCTAAAACAAATGGTGTACGTTGATCGTTCGTAAATGGAACGTGCTTTTTTATTCTGTGTGTGCTATCCGGCGCTAATCGAAAACGTTCTGGCTGGTGATTAATCGCGGGGGGCGAGTCCGAGTCGACAGTGACGATCGAGAAGATTGATGCGAGAGGCGATCGCCTGTTGCCGCTATTAAGAGTCAAGCCCTCGCTCGCGCAAACGCTTATGATCGTCTATTGACACCGACACGACTAATGTAACAACACCTGGTTACCACGTGGTTAACGATAACTACGTAAATACATTTACAGTTTTAGATGCGGAATATATAATTGATTATGCTTCTCTTGGTCATATTAAAGTTGGACCGGTTTTCTAATACAAAGAAAAAAACAGGAAATATAAATTCCAAAAGCTAAGAGGATTAATCTTCACAAGACCGGAAAATATTCCTAACAATACAAAATGAAGAATCTTCTCAAAAACGGCCCCGAACCATCGCAAGTCGTAACTCTCCTAGGGTAAGACACTACATTATGCATTCCAATTATCGCAAAACAGACGTCCACAGTGTTATAAGGGTATTACAACGTCCACCCGAACAATTCCCGTACGAATTATTGTATGAAATGACGGGAATATTATCATAACAGGGCTGGGATACTGTCGCCCACCGACGCCATATTTGAATCACAAAACTGGCCGGCTAATCTCCGTAATCTCTATTGTGATGTGCCAATTAACGACCTCTCCCCTTCCGCTTGAATAAATAAATAAATATATTGAAAACATGATCATTGTACCGTGGTAGCCACAGCTTAAAAAAAGAATTGTATTCTTATAATATTTTGAAGTCTATTATGTGACGATACTACGCGTCAAAGTTCACACATAAAAATTGTATAGTTTTTGTATTATGTATCTGCGTATACGCACATTTCCTGGTTATACAATTTGTTTAAAATAACTATTGGCAGTATTGACAGGCATGATAATGTAGCAATTCATTAATAAAATGGGACAAAGTTATAAATAACATAAATCGTGTAATTTTATAGTTTTGAAACAATAAAATTATGATTACAATGAAGTTCATAAATAGTATACTAGTGACTGAAGTCATGCTGAACAGACAATCTATCGATAGTCGATAGAAGACAAGACGTCGGAAGAAGTCGAAATAAAACTAAGAGACTACACATGAATCGATTAAAGAAAACTATTATCTATCCAAGGCAACTTAGGAAAGACCGAAAGAATTGTAAAAATGGGAGGAGGCAGGTTTAAGATAGACCGTCTTCAAGTAGGAAAACCAACGCATTGAAAATTCTAAATAAGAATACCCTTCAAACTAAAAACCATTAACATTGGAACAACAAATAAACGCATATATATCTTTATCGATATCGATACAAACATCGATTAGAATCACAAAGTAGACGAATCGATCGCACACATTATTAGTCGTTGCAGCAGCGTTTACGATCGACTTGCTTATGTACAACAATAATACAATAAGCGCCAATCACTGTCGTTTGCTCGATGTCGTCAACAATCGGCCCCATACATATTTTATCGATGTGGCCTTTAACTCAAGGTGATTTTAAAATCAATCTTGTTATTACTATTGTGCTGTAAAGCCGACGAAATCGATGAAAAACTAATCAGTTACCTTAAAGCTTCACAATAACTTGACTGTTGATTATTGGGTTGATCTACTGATGCTAATCCGTCAATAATATCTGATTGATATGAAATGTGTTCCATTTTGTTTTGTTTTTGGAGGTAATTTATTATGTGTTATTTGACTAATTGTCTCTTTTTGCTATGATGAATCTTGTGACGCCCAAAAACGAGCTAAAACCAACCAGTCCCAATATTTCAAGTTCTAAAACAAACACATCAAAATTGCGTAATCGAAACAAACAACGCACTGTTGTATCGAATAATATAAATCAATGTTCAGCACTGAATCACTAGTAAATGTTACAAGGTGTAGTCACAATACCTTTATATTGGAAACGTTCAATTTGGACACGTAGGCGAGTCCACTCTGATAGACTATTGTGTGCGAAGATAGACTTATGCACAGATTTTTATAACTTTTATGGCCTTTATTGCAACGACATCATGTTGGACTGGAATGATAAACATCATTGGAGTGTAAATGCTGTGTTGCTGTCTGGTAGTTCATTTTCTTTTATAAACAGTACTTAACTGTATACAGCAGAAAGAAAACGATTAAGAGCGTGCATTCTTAAAGTTGACAACGTCGCAAAAAGCTGTCAAATATTTACCCGTTTTTATTAATTTGTTAATAAACTGAATGGAAATATGAAATATCTCTCTATAGTGAATTGCAATTATAGCACCGAATTTGATGTTGTAACCGTTTTAGGTGTAAAAATAGCATTTGGAATAGTTTTAGATATATAAAACGAATTATTCGGTGTTACGATATTAATTATTGCATTTCATAACCAATATTTTAGTTCACTAGTTAGCGGATATGTCGAAACAGTAATATTGCCAAATTAATTAAAACAGCGAAATATTTGACAGGTATTTGCGACGTTGCCCACTTTCAGCAAGCACGCTCGTAAGTACCAGCGCAACAAACTGCAAAAAAAGAAATGCTAAAGACTAGTATATTGCACGTTAACTACACTACTTCTCAATCAAGTAAAAGTTATCTTATCTACATCGAAAGTCAGGTACTGGTATGTCAAACAAACAAGTTTGAACTAGACAATGCGTACAACTTTCTTCAAATCACAATACAGGTCAACATCAATCCATATCAGTTCCGTTTTCGTAACCATCGAGGCACTGGTTCATATAGTCTTCTCATGAATTTCAATACGATTTACACTAGCACTTGTCGACACATGGGCGCTTACATTAAATAACATTTTAGACTGCGAACGAACCTGGCTGCCTTGCCTCGTCCGCGAGCATGCGCCCGCGCCGCGCCGCGAGACAATTTCAAATTGCTTGCAATAATTTAAAGGCGTAATATTTAAGAAGGATGCGTTTATAAATAAACTCTTGGTGGGTATCTAAACATAATAGTAACACGTTTATGGTAATGTAAGAGATTTATACTTATTGCTTTTGATGGTTTACGGGAGAAATTACTGGATAAATTTCGCTTTGCATACAATATGGTCGGTGTTAGACTAGTTTCTACGTTTGTTCGTGTTTTGTTTAATAACAAATAGATTGCTGTTGCGTTTAACGTCTGCGATTTATAGCGTGATTCATTACGGACATTACGGTGTTAATTTTCAAGAATTTATTGCACTTTCTTTTAATTTTATTGTTCTTTTATCGTTTCTTTACAACATTAAATAAACTTTAAATAGATCTTGTAAACTGCAATCTACAATAAATGTAGACGGTTTGTGCAGTGACTGAAATCTCATTCAATTGTTTATGTGCATCGCTTCTTATATCAAAACATTGTAATAAGTTATCATAACAATAATAGCCGAGTAGCAGTAATTACGCAGCAACTTCAAAAGAAAAACATAATACATGCCAGGTACGTAACAAGGAAATTGATTTTTCCATTGCGTCGAAGGTAACAATGACAATGTTTCATTGCAATCAGCAAGAGCACTAAAATGGTAATGTCTGCTCGTGTATTTGCGCACATTATGACGATAATGCGACCCATATTCTAAACACTAACCGATCGCTTGCATATCGCTCGTATGCTATAATTATAAGCGACGTCGCAGTTTTCCGTTTGTAATAAATTAAAATGTATTGATAAGTGTCAAATGCTAAGTTGCTGTAGATTGTCGCAGTCACGCACTGTATGTACCTGCGATAGCACTTTGTATCTAAGTAGAAGTAGAGTGAGGCGATATTAATGAAGCAACAAATAAAAACAGTCATATTTTGTACATTAATGCGTGTTACCGTAGATAGCATTTAACGTAGTCCTTTTAATATCATATATTATCAGAATGAAGAAACAGATGCTGTTATTGATGGACAAACGAGGAATCTAGGAACGGTCAAGACAATATAAGAATGAAAGACAGGCATCCCAAACAATTACAACGATGAGAAATTAGAAAAATACACCACCAACTTCCTACAATGATTAGTCAATTGCTGCTAAACTTAACTCAATAATTAATATACATCATTAAGAAGATCGTGAGACACATGTAAGATCTAACCGAGTTCTCACACAAAACTATTTAAATAAAGATCATGATAGCTAATCATTTTAACGAATGCAAATTCAATGTATCATGAAGACAATGTAACCACAAAATGTACTGAGGATCACGAAGCTCACGATTACATTATTGCTAGTAATAGGATTAAGTAAAATAATTATTATATTCATCCATTATTTAATTGATATTGAAGATTGTGTACGAAGATTTGCGAAAAAAACTTTCGGGTCAAGCCCTAGAAAAAACTGTAACGGTAATGATAGTGACAGAATTACGAACGAAGCTTTCATCAGTTACAAGCCCAACATATTTCAATAATTCAATTTGGCTAAATAGCTGTTATAGATAATGTTGAAATCTCGCAAACAAAATTCGTTACAAAACCGCAACAGAAACAGAAGGACTTATAACCCGTAACCGATCTCCACTAGTGAGTCAGTTAAAAGCTGAAATCAATAGAATAATGAAATGAGAGAGAGTTGTCGAAGAGCCGGCAGGTGTCGCCTCCGTATTGTGTGTAGCACAGTTTTAACCGGAGCTGTAATGAGGTAAACAAACGCTGGGGGGATGTGGAACAAGGTGTAAGTGTCAGCGATACTGTTACCTCCATTGTTGAGAAAGAAGGAGCACTTAATTTCGCTGCTGAGGATATGTTTCCAGTTGCATAATTTAAAGTTGGTTTAAAAAGTAAAAAGTAATGTTGTACAAGGAAAGTGTGGGAATTGCAGTTTTTTCTGACTTGAAATTTAAACGCTGAAAGACACATTCGGCGATATATGTAACGTTGACATTAAATCTTCTTGCGAGGGACAGCATAAAATAAAGGCTTTGGAAAATAAGAAGGAAATCTGATGAATTTTACACATAAGGATCTATCACGACCTGGTAACTATCAGCTTTTTTGCAAAGCACCGAAATGTTATGTTTGATGTTTTGAGTTCAAAAGCAAGCAAAACGTTAATTTGTGAAACGCTTTCGCCTATGACTTGTATTAATGTACGCATTATATGTAAAACACAGCAAAGTAGCCGAGGGCGTTGGCCGCAAAAACAATGCCTCAATTGATAGCAGTACCTAGTGTCGAAATCAAAGTGTACCAGCTACTACTTCTACTAATGGAGGACCAGTGATGGCGGATGGAACCACTACTGTAACGGTTGTAGTTTTAACTGTTTATGTAACAGTTAATTTAGCATGTTTGACCGAATTCTGATCTGTCGAAATTGTTTTATCAGGGACGCCTTTGTCGAAATCAACAGCTTCTTCTTCTTCGTTATCTGGTTATCTATAGTTTTCTCTTTGTTATACAAGACTTTTGATGTTTTTCTGAAATTCTAATTTATTAAAACCTTAAAAAGTTACATTGACAGTGACTAAACAACGTGTTAAACGAATTGTAATGGCTCATTGACCAAAAATTAATAATTTCTTACATGACTCATTTCAAATTCTATTTCGAATCTGTGAATTCTTGGAAACCTTACACGAAAAGTAGTTTCCAGTTCTTGGTTCTCTTATGAATGGGTCGTTCGCAATCGGTGTACGCTTTGATAGCAAGTACGAAAGCGCTAAGTGATTCCCATCCCATATGTTTACTCATAAATTACTTCTCATTTGAGGGCAGTACTTCGTCGGATTGATAGGTAACGTTACACACACTTGTATAATTATCATTTCCACCTACAATTAGATTAATTTATACTTGTTTGATGTTGATATGAATTATTAATGGTTTTGAAACACCAATTCGTGAGAGTGGTGATCGATGGGACGGTGTGTTCTCATTCAGAAATGTGAAGATTTCATTGATACGACTATGAAGGTTTTAATTGATTCAGCGATCAATAAACAAACAAACAAAGATACAGAACATATAGTGTTGCTTTTAAACAAAAAGGAAGGCTGTTATTAATAAATTCATGCTATAAACAATGTGGGAAGGACATTACAACAATAAATGAAGACACTGGCAATATAAATGCATAGAAGTATTTAGGAACTATTAAATAAAACCTATCATTGAAATTAAAAAAGTGATTTTTTCTAACAAATTAAATAGTAGTGATGCACCGACTATGGATTTTGCCGATCTTTGACTAGCTATAGTGACTAAAATATTGGAGATCTTTGATCGAATTTTCGTATGCAGACTGGGAACGTCAATAGATATACGCAGTTTAATTTATTGTTGTATTGTATATCGTCTCCACCTAAGTATTGCTCAATGAAATCTTCCAGTCTAACAACTCGGGCATAAATTCGGGTCTTTGAACAATTAATTACACACGGAAGAGTACATTATATACATGAAACTACATAATAGTGAGCGGCTTATGTCCAGGGAGCGGGATAGCGCCCTCTGGTGGAATTATTCCGGGCAAGTAATCGCGTAATTGACGAAAACAATACGCGCGCGTGGTCATCAACGCGTGGGGACAAGGATTATTGGGCACTGGAAGTGACAGACAAAAAGGACATAATGAAACAGGTAAACTTTTCTTAGTTGGCATTAACAATTGAAAATTGGCTTCAGAAATCGATGGATATGTAAGCTTATGTTTTACGGAATAATAACTTATATTAATTCATTATTGATCAATGATCTGACATTCTTGAAAAACGAGTCTACAGCTACATCGGGTGAGACATGACCTGACCATGATGTAATATATATAAAATCTCTTTTTAATTAGGTTAAAAATAAAAACAGCCAACCAAAAAAACTCACCGATTAATAACGAAGCGTACGCATTACATGGCTATTATTACTGCCAATGTGATAAAAAATAATAGGACTAACTTTATTGGGACCTATTGAAACACAAAGCTCCTTGTCGCTTCCGAATGCTCTACGTTCGTGTACACTCCACTATAGAGTACCTAGACACAAAGTGTACACGATTACACGCCCTCTCTTTGATCTCCAATTAGATGAACATTTTGGGGTTCCGCATATCTGCCGTATGATAGGGGAGCTGCCGATTGTAAATAAATATGTTCATGCTCGTCCGGTCGTGGTGAGGGTGTGAATTACTTTCCCAACTTTGCTAAATTAGATCATTTGGTGTACACACGGCTACACATCAAGCTATACATTTCCAGTTAATGCTGATCTCGCATTATATAGGATTTCCGTACAATGCGAGGTCAGCTTATACTGGAAATGTATAGCTTGATGTGTAGCCGTGTGTACAAGAATTTATCTGTACTAATATTATAAAGTAGTAAAATTTATTCGTTTGGATGTAGGGGGTAACAATAACGGAATTTGTTTTGCATTGGATAGCCCAATTCTTGAGGAAGGTTATTGGCTATGTAATATCACGCTACGACCCTTAGGAGCCAAGCAAAAATAAAAATAAAACTCGACGAAACGAACGAAAGAACGCTAAGCGAAAATGAATTAATAGCGATGGGCAAAAATTTCATGCGGGTGAAATCGCATTTAGAAGCGCTATTGGGTGATAATTTGAGGACTTTAAAATTATGTAACTACTATCCTTACCTAGTTACAAGAACAACGAAATATTACTGAGAAAATTGTAAAGAAAAAGAATCTCGTACAAAAAACAGGTTAAGGTCATATTGACCATGACCTAATTTTGGAATATCATCCAAAATTGGGTCATTTTACGAAAAGGTTATTTTATAGAAAATTATTACCCATTTCATAAATTACAACCCCTTCACGTAGGTACTAGCATAACATTTTCTATTCAAGAAAACAAAACCAATTCATAATAAAAATAATCAATCTGAAATAATAACGTGGCACTAGGGCGGGCGGCACGAACTAGGGCGGGGAAAATTAATCCGCCCGCCCGCAAAGCCTGGTATTGCTGGCCGCAATTATCCGCCGGGGATTAAGTCGGTTGTCGCCGGTTTTAGCCGGTTAGAACCGGACCGGTCGAGTGTAAACTAGCATTGATGTAATAATGAGTGAAGATATTATTATATTTTTGTTGTAATTCTGTTATTCGTAAAACTGTGGAGCTTTTATGATGCGAAGTTATTAAACTTTGCAAATGTCATTAAATGTTTTGTTTAATAACTGGTTAATCTAAAGATAAAATACTAATCAAGAAACAAAAATTGCTCCACACACTTACAGTAGCAATGTTTTTCATTTTGACAGTTCAACAACATTCATTGCGTTATTTACGTAGCTGAGCAGACAACTTTTTCGAACATATGAAGCAATAGTTTAGCAATATCCTTAAAAATCCTTCAGATTGTGATTGAAAGTGTGTTGCGCAATTAGGATGCTGGTTCCAGCTCTCATGTGAACCAATCCAGTTCTAGTTGGTAAAGGGATTTATTGTAAGAAATAAATTGAAAGAATCCGTAAAACGTCTTGAAATAGAAAACGGATAGGAAACTCTTTCAGATCAATTTGACCGATAAATTGTCGGTTTACACCCAGTGTTGAACCTTCTATAAGTTTACCCTCAATGGGAAACCTATTAAAAGAAAATAAAATGAAATGAGCGATCATAGAGTTGAAAATGGGAAAATAGTTATTAGTTTACCTATTAAAAAGTTACTGAATAGTTTACCTATTAAATAGTTAATTAATAGTTTACCTATTAAGTATTTTCCACCTAGCGACTACTCATATTTAATTTTTTTTCACTTTTTTGTACGTGTATTATTTGTTGCACTGTCCAAATTTACGTAAAAGTATTTTTACTCATTTGCGGGTTATATTTTTATCAAAACTTGTTTTTTTTAAAACTAGTTTTAAGTTCAAATAATGCAACTGTTTGCTTTTCCTTTCAATAAAAATAAAACGAAATAGGTAATGCAAGCACATTGTCACATTATTGTTTATTGTATGTAAGTGCTTCAATCCATTTATTAAACGAAGAAACTTTCATTGCTTTCAAATTAATGCAACCATTAGAAAGAAAGAAAGAAATATATTTTATTTGGGACACGCACAGGAAATACAAACAGAAAAAAAGTATTATTTAAAACTAACAAAATTAACAATTTATCAAAAAAAAAAAAAAAAACAATTTACAAAATTAACGTTACTTTACTAGAAACCTAACTAGCAGGTAATACAGTCAAACACCGTTTTCGAAGCAAAAAAAAGTCATTTGTTTTGACAGAATTTTCGTACCTGCTTGCGATGACAGATTTTCTTGGCTGTTTGAGCCAAGTTTGAGCAGCTTCCTTCGTCTATATTTATCTTTTATTTGGCTCTTACGACTTTCGCGTAATTTCCGCTAAGATAACAATAGTTTTTACCATACCTAAGTTTTAATTTTACTCATATCATTTGGAAAATCATATTTTGTATGTAAAGATTTATTCGGTGTATTCATACTTTTTTGACGTTTCGTCAGTGGTTATCAACCTTGCGTCGCGTCCTGATGATTAAAAAAAATTACATTATTTAACCCAACGTGCGTGCATAATTAATAGGTAACTGAAACTATAGAGACCAGAGCTGTATTTGCTGAAGTTTCACAATTCTCAAGAAATTTCTTGTTGTTCCAACCAAAATAGAAACCGTCGATCTATAGATGCCTCAGCAGCACATTGCAAATATCTTGAAGCCTCAAACACCTTATTTATTCTTAGTTTTCAAAGTTCTATACAATATATTTTTCCAATATTTCCCGTCGTGTTTTCACCTCGCATAGGGAAACACGCTACACGTCGGTCAACGCGTGTCGGAGGCATTAGCAAGCGAGTGACGCACACATGCGTGCGCGCATCCATTCAGACATACGTTGTGTAAGGCCCGGGCTGCACCATACCGAACAAATGTTGGGAGTGAGTTCAGATTTTAAAAAAAATGGGTTTTGGTTCAGGAAAAGATATTGTTTTTTGGAGAAATAAAATGGACGATGTTTGGATTTTCATGTAATTACCTATAGTACCTGCATAAATTAATATGGATGATATTATATGATAATTCAATTGAGATAAGCTTGTTATTTATTAGCAATATGTTAATATGACTAATGTAACCGATAGTTTTATTCTAGCTACAATCAATACCTATCAGATATTTTGCCGATACAAAAACTGGAAGTAAACAGCCCGCATCGTAAATAACCGACCAATTTAACCACCTGTAAGGTGATAACTAACTTGATAATCGTCGCTCAGACACGATCAAATTGATTTTGCGTTACCAATCATTCCATCTACTTATAAAAAACAAACGACAACTAAAACAAGTCCCAGCGATAATTTAAAATGATTTCTATTTAAACAAATTATTCAAACGCTGTGCCTAAATAATAAAACGTGTTAAATTCTATACAGTGTTTGTATGTACAACATTAACACATAGACATAAAGATCGCATGTTAACGTGCTCACAAAGCCAAGATTTTCACCGTATAAGGTGCTTAATGAATACACACTACATGGAAACATGCATTTATTGGTCCCGCGAATGGACTCCAGTTTATTTGCAGGTGTAACAAACGCGGGGTCATCGCTCTCCGGTCGGCTGTGTGCGTCACCAACACACCCTCGCGTCAACACCAACATAGTTGTGCAGTGTACACACACAGCGGGAGGGGGGGCGAGGGGATGACCACACCGCACTGAGCGACGACATGCTAATTTCTTACCAAGCCCAACAATCGCTCTGCTGTACGTATAAATACAAATGACACCCGGCTCCAGGCATATTTGCAATACTTTTGTTACTACAAACCTATGTGAACCTACAATTATGACTACACATGTACTATTTGAGCAACACACTCCAGAGTTTCCTCAGATAATCTTATTTCATGACGCCATTACTCAAAATTGTAGCAATTAAAAGTTAGACCAATAAAATGTATGTGATATGTAGAAATAAATCAATGGGGATCAAGAAGGGTTCTAATCCGATCATTAAGATATGTTGTCGTTATAAAATTATCCGTTTCACGCATTATCCGGTGATAAAATTAAGGTGCGTCATAAAAATAAACGGGCGCGAGTTTGACCACCCCTGACATCACAATCAGTACAACTTTGTCAACTAGATAAGATTTATATAAGAGTGACCTACATTCTGGAACTAATTTCGGTTTGGTTTATATATTTTTACTGACTGAGCTACCTGACCTAACCCTACAAAAAAATAGGATAAACGATGACTTATTTGGACAGTACGTATTTCAGCAAGCTGAAAAGAAAAACTATGTAGCCACAGCGAACTTTTCATATGTTAATGAAATACTTCTCTATTCTGTCAGGAAAGTTACACTTAACATACGGTTACTGGAGACATTTCGAATAGAACCCCAAAGTCAACTCGCTTTACTTCCTCATCCCTAAGTTTTTCTAATAATTTCCAAAGCGCGCTAACTTGAAGAACATTTAACCAGAGTAAACATTGAAAAACGCATATTGGCGTCGGTCCATGACATAACACGCCTGCCAGCATCTGTGATCATTTTTTAATTCTAAACAATTAAAGAAACACAAAAAAAAAAAAAAAAGATATCTGAACAGTGTTTATCAAATCACTTTCTTTTTAATCGTTTGGAATGGTGGAAAGACCATAATGCAGCCCCATGGGTAGAACCAAGATCGCCTCTATTCTTAGAAAGGAGACCACCCAGCAAAAAACGTTGATATACATTGCGTATGTTAACTTGTCAAACAAATACAGCAACCTGAAGTAGGTATACATAAAGTTTAATTCATAATGACACGATATTAAACGCCTATTAAATGCCCCATAAATAATCGAAATTTATATCGAATCCATTTTTTTAATCCGTCCGCTTCTCGTTATTAATTCGGCATCGTTTTATATTAAAACTATAATTAACTTCCACATAAAAAGGTCCCTTTAAACAGATCGCCAGTTTTTATTAAGCGATTTAATATTCATATAAATCTTTTACGCTTCATTCCTCTATTTTATTACTAATTTATTTTATATTGTTTAAGTCAGTCATTGAAACTCGTTCGTTAGCTCATTCTCTATTCGATATTTGAATTATTAAAATGGAATTCATATAATTTTATGTGCTAATAAAAAACTGTAGGATTATTATTGCAATTTTAGAGCAACAATGTTGACTGCGACTTATGTGTGAGTCAACATAATAACATTCTATAGGTAGGTAACTATTGTATTGTTTTAGAATAAACTAATTAAGAATTAGTTTTATTGTTAATTATAAATAACTAATTAAACATACATTTTTTCTTTTCTTGCGAGGCCTTAATTAACTTTTGAAATCATTTATGGTCGTTAGCACCCGATTGTTCGTATAAACAAAATCATTATAATGAAATAAATTAAACGCCGCCATACTATGCACACACGGGTATCTAAATGATATAAAATTAGTGGAATGATGATAATAAAAGGAAGTCAACAGATAAAATAGGATGCTACTTGATAGTACAAAAAATATCAACGGCATTTTCCCTAATTATTTAAATGTAGATAGCTATCCTTTATTTGGTTTATAATTAATTGATATTAAAGTATTAAAAACAGAAGTTTATTGTAGTCGCACCATATGTCAATACAGGTATGGAAAAAAAACTACGAAAAAATATTGAACTGTCACTGTCAACTGTCTTTAACCTGTCACTGCCCGTGCACCGTTTTAGTACACTAAGTTTACCGCTAAATCTAAAAAAAATAGATAAAAAAGAAAAACAAATATTACGCTAGCGATATACATAAAAAAGTATGCGTAAGCGTTGAATATTAGTTAATTGATTATAATTATTACTAAACAGCCAACCTTTTTCTTATCAACTTCGAAAAAATTCGGCATCTTCGGAGGCTCGCTATGCGAGTTCTGATGATGGTGATGATGATGATGATCCTCCATGAATGTGTTGAAGAAATCCATGAATTCCATTTAATAGTACTACTATCAAAATCCAATAACTCACACTAAACAACAATAGGAACTAAATTATTTCCCGCGAACTAATAATTCAAATATGTAATAAGTCGAGCGCGCGACATAAACACGTGCACAATGAAGTATGGCGGCACGCCAGACGTCTTGCTCTTGCCAACATCCGATATAAACTAAATTGAAAATTGGAAACAAAATGCAATGTTCGAATCTTGATATGACAATAATAGGCGAGACAGAGATAAACGGAGCGGCGAGGCGCGAGCGAGATGGCGCGAGCTACGAGACGGCTCCGCTCCACCCCATCGACATTGGCGGCGCAGGGGTTGTCGCCAGACGAGATCGCTTCGAAATTTAAAATTCCTACCTGCTTACTAAACTGAAACAACATCAACTCATTCAAACGAATATGAACTTTATTACAAATGAGAAAAATATCATTTTTATATACACTAACAAGATAAATAAGCTTTTCTAGAACGAATTTTTTAAGTTGTAATTATAAATAGCAAACGCGTGGATACAATGCGCAAGGCTATTCTGAGAATTTGTCTTGTTTTATAATATAACATTGATGATTGAAAGATACTGTTTTAAATTAGTGCGTGAATTGTGAGCAAAACAACACATAAAAGTACAAAGAGATTCTTAGATATGTATTTATGTTTTCAAACAACATTTAGGTTAACAGAATCGTAATTTACAATCGGCTATACCTATTGAAAACCAATAAACACCACAGTCAACGACACACGAACACGTATTAAAAGCGTAAACGAAGATATGAGACGGAATGAACAAATAATTCATGCATCACATTTTAACAGTAGAACCCTTAAATATTTTGGTGTTAATGGATACAGAAGAAGCGTTGCTAAAATTTTCACGAAAATCATAGCAGAGATATAATATATTTCAGTAGCACAGTTTTAGCGATGACCTGTCAAATTACCCCAAAAACCCCATGAGCGAATCAAACAGACCCTCAGAAATCGTGTAATTGTACAAGTGATGAGGGGCCCCGTAATAATTTCGGCACAAAATTATTTCGTCGTTTCACAAATAATCAATTAAATTCCAACTATTGAAATGTCATAGGATTGCATGGGGCGAGTTTATCTTGTTATTGATATCTTTATAAATGGGGTAAAGTGGGCGAATCTGGTCATACGGGCACTTGAATTGATACGGGTGGATTTGGCAGGGTTAGTAATGTTGTGACAGGTCCATTGAGCCATTCAACGGGTTAACTATACATTTTAGGATTTCTCGGAAAAAAGACTATTATGCTAGTTTCAAACCTTTTCTTGTTATCATTATTGTCTGCTTGAGAATCATTCATGGCATTAATATTATTTTCAGGAGATTTTTTAAATTTAAAGGTATGTAGAAATGACTAAATACTACTATAAGGAAAACTTTGACAATTTCATCTACATCTAGCAGTTCTACAAACTTTACATCAGTATCAATGAATATTTAAATAGTCCATGCGAAATGAATAATACACGGTCACTGTTGTACAATACAGTTTCAATAATCGTCAAAAAAGTGCAACTTTTGTGTAAATTACCACACTTCCAATAATTCTCTATGGAATGCCCGACCGCCAGTGCCGTTATTTCGGGAATCCACTGAATAGACGCCGAAAAAATCCCGGTGACGTCATGCCATCCCTTATGGGATCGGAAAGCATACCCTTTGAACTAACGGCGCGGTTGACTTTTCCTTAAGTTTATTTAGAGAGACTTGATTCGCGTATGCTACTGAAGATTTTAGTATTCTGTTTTTATTTTTATGGATTTTAGCATGTGGTCTTACTTAATGTCTTTGAAAGGACCTATCAATTAAACAACAACCTTGAAGAATTATCACTTGAACATGTACATAATATTCAATAATTATTCATACAATGTTTTACATTATTGATGTTTCACTTTTAAACCTCAACATGCTTCGTGATCTACCGTATCGAAAGCTTTAGTCAATTCGAAAAAGCTCACTTTACCTTGAATTTTAAGTTACATGCATTGAAACAATTTCAAACATCATAAAATTTACAACTACGATACGCCACTATCACCAAACTCACTATCCCAAGCATAATAATATCTAACTGCAACAAAAATTAACAAAAGAATGGGTCGACTGGGTAATTCTGGCAAAAAAAGTTTAAATAACGATTAAAATATTATTTTTGTCGTACAAACAATAGAACGTCGAAGAATCTTTATTATCGAAAGGAAGTCAATAGATACGGAGTATTATTGGGCACGGTTCTACGAAATATTCTGTGAAAACGTGAAACAATGGGTGAGACGGGCACCAATAGTTTTTATTCACCATGTGGGTGAGATGAAAGATCTACAATAAAGATTTAGTACAAAACAATTACAATGAAATGGATACGAAAAATTCCAACGTAATCAGAAACAAATGTTCGACTTTAAGTACACGATATTTTAACATTTTTGTGTGAATAGTTTGTGAGTCACGTTTTCGTTAATTTTGGGTTATGTGAACCTTAGGCCTACTTCTTTTCTGATAGGTTCATATTGTTCACACAAATTAGTATAGAGACGTAGCATTTTTAACACAATACATATTTTCTTCTATTAGATACCCCTGTGGCTTTGGAATCAAGCTTACTCGACCAAATTAATGTAAGTCCTTTCATAATCGACCTCTGACATAGGCCTACTGACCCGCGCGTGTCTGGGCTAACTTTAGCATCAACCCGTCGAGGAACACTCGAGATAAATATAAAACGTCCAAGTTTCATTAAAAAATGTACTTCAAATGGATATTTATCACACTTTCAACTCATTTTATGATTATCTACTCCAAAAATACTTATGTAATTAACATTCTTATAACTGATATTATTGTATAGAGTGGGTGCGGGTTAAGTGACTATATTATGCCATCGACAAGTAATTTCTTTATCAGTGCACCAATCCGGAACGTGTAATTAGAGTTTGGAGATAACGCTTTTGTTACAAAAAAGTATTCTTTTTGAATATTTTTACAATCGTTTATATTTTTAAGAGCATTTTGAATACTCACCAATAATAACATTTTTGCCATCTTTGTAGCGTGGGATGAAATTTGTATCTATCAATAATGGCCATTCAATTACAATAGATATTTAAGCTACCCTCAGATAGTTCAAGTATCATCCCTAATTGCCTTTTGCTAACACTCGTCGTTTCGCACGGGGCGAAGATTTATCGTCGCGCGATTTTAATTAACACGTGATAGTCAATAGTTTCCAATTGCCCCGATCTCCCCTCGTGGTGAGTGTAATTAAGCTAGTGATAGCTCAATGTTTGGGTGAGCTCGGGTAAACCGTAACGTGATCGAGAGCCATTACGGAGGAGAGAATGATCAGTGCAAAATGAAACAACAAATAAAATAAGCACAGACAATGGTGTTGGTCAATTAACGATTGTAAATAAAGTAATTATAGTGGCAAATACTTAGAATTAATTAAATTAATCGGATGAAATGGGGATATCAGGAGAGATAGCTTCTAGAACAGCTTCAAACGAAAGCAGAGACTAACCCATTGTTAGAAAACGAAATTATTTCACAAATCTGTTTTCCTCAACCTGAATGGCAAAAAATATATTTGCGCATATAAAAAATTAAACGTACTAAGCATATTATTGTTGTACGCAAACAAGTCAACGGGAATCCCATGATGCATTTTTAAGACCAACATAATAAGACTATTAGCCGACCAGCCAACGTAACTGCCACTTGATTCTGAATTTCGGACATCTATCAATTCATTAATTTCATCGTCAATATTTACTGAAAGTGTAAACACTTGCGGTTTAACGGCAGATTCAAGCTCAGCTAAGATTAAAGGTTTTTTTTAGAAAAAGAAAATAAATATGTTTTACAACTTTTTGTTGCAATAAAAATTAATATTGATGAAAGAGTTTTATTTTCGCCTGAGACCGTTTTGAATACTAATATTTAAGAGGGATCTTAGTCGTAAAACATTTTTATATTTTGGCTTTTATTGTCACTATCTTGCTCTGTTTCATTAGTATGATTTTATGAAACTCCATTTCTATAGCAATTCCATTCGTTTTGTTTTCACGTGATGAAACTAAACGTGGAATCAATCAACGGCTTATCTTCCCACATAAGTTGTAAAAGTCTGCTAAGAAGAGGGTTAAATGGTTTTCAACAGATAACAGCCCGACAACGCATTACTAGCCCTACTTACGAATTGTAAACAACTACTAGAAGCATCTAGTAAATTCTACCTGTCTGATAAAGAATATTGGTCATTTGAAGAAGCAAATATCCGTTTCTTATCACTTATAACAGAAAATATGGAACTGAAAGATATAACTCTCTCTTTTACACTTATGATATGTATAAAATTTATTCCTGTCTCTCAAAATTTCCCTTTCTAAGCTCAGATCGTGACAATACATAAAGAAATTCAATGCGTTTACAGGCGTTACATCAGCTATAACTCGCGACGTAACATAAGCGACTTACTTAATTAAAGTAGTGTTTAAAGCGCCTATAAACAGTCCGTTAATGGCGCTTCGTTTACAGCCCCGCGCCCTAGGTGGCGCGCCCGTCGCCACTATTGTTCATGCTATCACAAATGTTTGATTTTTAATTAGATTGACTTCGTTTAAAGCTTCCGTCTGTTAGGATTTGTTGTTTTGGAATTTGGCTAGTAAGATTCAGCTTGTCAATTCTTATCTGATAGTCTTTTAATTCCAACACTGTTACCATTTGAAACAATGATAGATTTTCAATAAGAATATCTTAAAACGTTCTTGTTTACATTTTTCTGATGACCATTTTGAGACTCAGCCCAATTTCTATTTAGAAGGTTAAATAATTTCTTGTAAGACACAGCTTAGAGTCTACAAAATTTTACGCAAGAAAATGCGACACTACACACATACGTTCACGTTGTTTACGCAGAAGCCATAAGTAACGTCCAGTACATAGCAAGCTCGTAAACAACTGCATCATTTACTTCAGCACACGCTACAAATATTTGACAAAACTCCTTGCACAACAGTGAACAGATTACAGCAACCCAATGTAATAAAAAACCCATCAGGAATCGTAAGAGCAATTGTAGCAGTTGCTTGTTTACTTCTAAGATCAAGAATCACACGTTGTACCAACGTGGCGACGGACGCGTTCCGTTCTCGACACAAGTGATAAATTATTGAAATTGATAAAACAATGGATAACTATACAAAGTGTTCCACAGTTGGGGAGGTCGTAAAGAGGAAACGTTACAGGCTGATCGCCGCCGCTTTGTGATCGCCGCTGTCTAAACAAATCAAGCGCACTCCTCTAGTGAGGATGACGTGTACGCTACCGGCTAGCGCTTGAAGCGTGCTCAAGCGATTGATTGGGCTTTATTGTGCTTTTATTTTAATAGGTGGACGTAAAGTTTCATTGTGGTCTAAATGTACCGAGCGTACCCTTTTTGTGCCATATGCCGTTGACTTATGTAGAAATTTTAAAGAAACGTTATCTTATCATCACATAAGGTTTTCGATTCCAGATTTTTGCAGTTATAAACTACATATTTTATAAACTGAACATCAGTTGGAACATCTTAAGTACTTAATCGTTGCATGAAATAAGAATATACAAATATATTTTTTAAATGAAGAAAACAAACAGTCCACCTCTAAACATAAGATATCATTTTAAGTTCCTCATGTAACTAAGAATAATAAGTATCAACTTTAATCTCGTTCACAAAGACCAACCCACAAGGACCAGTGACACCAAGCACCTGCTCTTCTACTTAGTCTCCAGACGTAAAGTGCATCCAGAGTAAGTGCTACAAGTCACAGCTGTTTACGTGCAACTCATTAAGTGATTTCCTAGAACATGTTTAATTGGGCTCTGATCAAAGGACCAATGTTTTGACATGTCCATTGTTAGGTGTTCCTTTGGTAGATCATTCGCCTTGCTGTTTGTTGTGGGTGATTTGATTATGGTGCTTGGTTTCTTCTAATTGGGCTATAAATTTTTTTATTGGAATGTTAGGTACTTTCTCTTCCTTAATTGTATTATTATTGTCTTCAGTTTCAGTCAATAAAAGACCATCCTTTAATATTCTTAGCAAAATCATCAAATTATCAAATATTATTACTATAATGTGTACATTGGCGAATATGTGCAACTAGGCCTCTAGCTAGATAAAAATATGTGACGAAAGTATGACAATTTCTACTCCAAAAAAAAACTTATTTTTGCAAGATGCAAAAAGCACAATGGTTTGCTCTGCACCAGCTTCAGCACAAGACATACATTTTAAGCTACTGAACAGAAACAATGTATTAAAAAAGTAAACTTTCAACAGGTTAGGTCAAGTGTTGCATTCAAATCGCAAATCTTAAAGGTGCTTACACATAGGCGCGGGCGCAGCGAATCGCGCGTAATAAAATCATATTGACGTATCGACCGACAAAAGGCGCCGGCGACCGAGCTCGCCCTAATAAACAATTACGTGTATAAACAGTAAAATTATTGTTGTTTGCAGTTTTATCGTCCGAATCGACTGCGCCGAACTGCCGACAATCCATGTAGGGAAGCTGAGAAATTACGAGGTAGTGGTGAATTTAAAAATTAATGGTAACAATCGGTTCCCTCAGTGTTACAATCTACAATTGCTTGGAATATGTTCAAAACATTCAGCAGATACAAAGTAATAACAGCGCTTCAGCTTCCCGCCATAAGCAAAAAATATTATGTTGTAAAATTTAAAATAAGAACAGGAAATGATAACCCGCGGGTCGACTGCGCCCGCGCCACCCCCGGCATCGCACCAACACATGCAAATAACACTGACATAAACAAAATAGTTACGCCTACACGAGGAAGATGGCAATTAAATTACACACACTAATGTGATGAATTATTTTGGAGTTAAGAAGTAAGGGTATTTGAGCGAGACAATATGGCTGACGAATTACTAACAAAGCAAAGATATTTCAGAAAACATTAACGATAGAAAAGATGATAAGAAAGAAAGTAGAAACATCAGTGAAATCAATCGAACTAGAAGTAGGCTATTCTATCCCCCTTTACATAAAATGATTGCCACACACTTAAATAATTATGAAACAAATATTAAAAACACTCATAAAAATGACGGCAGATTACTTCTCAGGGTTCATGGCAGCGATAACTGTAAATCTATATTTCAAGGGGATTGTAATCATCTACTCGAGGATTCGGGACATTTTTTGTCCATAAGCATGGATTTATTTATTTTTTGCCCGGGGTGGCAATCTGGAAATTTTAGAATAATCTCTAGTCAAGAGGGCTGCTGCCACATGTGAACGAGGCATCGGTGATAAACATTTTATAGGAATGTTTGGAGCAAAAACTGCCAACCAAATGTTCGTATCGATTTAGGGGTTTCACGTAAAGGAAGTTGTAATATAAATAATAAATCTGCGTCCGTGGTTTTGGAACAAAGAATGGCGGCATTCATCAACTTGTTAAAGGAAGTCCATGTATTTTGTTAAATAACTGTACGATACATAAAGGATATGTAGATTTTCACAATGAAATACAGGCAACAGTGATTGAATTGCCAGATGTGCCCAAAGAACATGCTGAAGAAATAGCAAATAGCAATACAACTTTTTATGCAAAAGAAACGGAGAGATCAGATATAAAAATTATTGCAAACATTGGTAGGCACGTTAACGTGTCAATAAATGATATCTACATTAATGTGGATATCAACATTTATTTGATTATTAGAACTGTTTTCTAAATAGTTTAATAGGTATATCACCCTATCTCCTGATGAAACTTCATGTGCTTTCGCTCATTTTCCTAAATTATGACATTCAGTAACTACAAATATCGTCATTAGCTCTGAAAACTATGCCAAGACCAGTCTTCCCATCACTACATGCTTCTACATCGTCCAAACATCTCACCGTCCAATCCCGCTCCTAAGTTAGTAATCACGCGATATAAACGGCCGCGTCCTTGATACTACATTCACTTTGGGGGGCTATTAATACCGGCAGATGCTGCGTGTGCGCTATTTCAAGCCCCCACCCTCGCAGCCCTCGTAGCGCGAGCCACTCTAGTAACACGAGAATGTAAGACGCGTGGCCAAGAGGGGTAGATGAGATCAGTGATTTAATGTACGTATCGTAAGTGATTCAAAGTATATGGGGTTTGGTATGGAAGGTATAATAAGATGGCAACTAAAAAAGTTTGAAAAAATGGACCAATTTTCTAAGCATAACGATGGAAAATCTGCAGAAGTAAGTGGAACAAGTATGTGTTAAAAGATGATTTCAAATCTGTAATGTAAACGTTAAATAAATAACATAGCAGTGCGGACTGACTATATTATTCACCCTGGGTATCTTGTCAGGGTATATTTTCTTATTGTTTTGCTAACGAAGGAAAAAGCAACTTCTTAAGTAAACAGTCATCCAAGAGAAATACCTATGCGAGTAAATTTGACATTTGTGGAAGTTTGTCTTACTCTCTTTCCGTATTTACATCAAAATCTACGTCAGATTGCCTTAAAATCCTCAATACTTCATCAAAATCATCGAGCGATTTCTCAGACAATGATAACAGAATCCCGGTTCAGCTATTAATAGCGTGTTGCACGGTTGTAGAGTGACGGTCACCCGACACGCTAATGCGCCATGACTCGATACATATGGCCCACGTGTCCACACCGATGGCCATCCACACTATTTCACCATTGCACATTCAAATCAGATCACAGATCCTTGTTTAATTAATTTTAAAGGTAAATCTATATGTGTTTTACATCCGTATGAGGTCTGCTGTAGTTGACATATGTCTTGTAATAGAAGGACCCTGAGTACGACAGAATCTGCCTTGGTAGAGTTATAATGATGTGCAAGTTTTTACCAAGTCTGAGTACCTACTGATAATATTATTATTGAAAAATTTAATGATCCAAACATCATAGATCAATAGTTCTAACAAAATTTAGCCGAAGCATATTAATGTGGAAAAAGCACCTGACTTTAGAATCAAGAGGAAAAAATCATTCACGCACCATTCATTCTTAGAATACGAATAAAACGAGGTACAGTGATCCGTTAAACAAAAACTACAAATACAAAAAATACTCTAAACGTACACAGTTCCAAAAATACGGAGAGCAAATAAACATGCTTAAATCACAAAGAATCGCTTACGGCCGTAGGTTACTAGAAACGTAGAATTAGAAAAAAAACATATATCTAACAAGTTGTATTGCAAGTGTGAGCCGTCAGTCGACGGATCATATCAAATAATAAATCAGTTTATACTCTTAAACAATGTACTTACGAGAATGGCGAAAACAAAGCTGGGAACAAGCTCAATTACCATCCATTTGCCATCAATATTATTTCCGTCTATCGGCAAGTTAACGTAATCGTTGATACGATATTTCATCTATAAGTAGAAGAGCCAATAATTTCACGATGTAGTAATCATTTGATACCAAAATATCTTATAGTACGCTGGATTCTACTATCGAAACTGTTATAGTATTTGATTTGTTTCTGTTTGTATTTCAACAACTGTTCTGATTTTAGTTGCGAATGATATCATGCATTCTGTAACGACAGGGTTATTGCGAATTAACTACAACATTTGTTTTGCTGACTCCAATGAAAATAAACATAAAAATTATGCTATCCTACTTTAAATGAACTTTCTAGATGATAGATACAAAAATAACACTTCTTTACATTTAGAAAATGTACCGAAGGACCAGAAAATATTAATAGTATCACACTATCTTGATCAGCAACCATATTTATTGTTTGGTGCATATGCGAATAAAATGGATATCAAATTAATATGCCACATGCGGCATGCTGCACGCATTGATAGCACTCCCACTGTTAGACGATGCAATCGTGTCCAAGATAGAAGAAGAAGCGATTACTGAACAAATGCACGAAGTACTGGAGCTCATCCACGAAAATACAAGAAAAGAAAAAGGAGTGAGGAACTTTAAAAAAACACAAAAAGCAAATATTGGAAAATTATGAAACAAAATTTTCAGCGTAGAAAACTGTTCCTTGTGCCGATGGGGTGCGGGACCAAAGTAGTTAATTGATTCAGGCGTGAGTTGGCGGAAATACATATATTTAGTAACCTATTCCGCTTAACTAGCTTAGTTAAGCGGAATAGGTTACTAAATATATCTACGTCTATTATATTTTTTTTAAGTCATAAACTGTACTCTGAAGTACGTACACCTGCAAGTTTAAAGTTATTTAGGAAAATACGAATGCTTGTCAAGAAAATCTAATTGAAGTATTGATACTATTTCTAAAAAGCTTTGATTTTTATTCCAACATTGAAAGCAGTTAAAGCGAAATTCACTGAAACTTATTTCCACATAAAACAAATTCATCCAGAGGCCATAAATCGATTAAGCCTCATCAATAGTTCCATCGTTCTCATCTCCCATGGCCCGTGACTTGCGCCCGCGTAGGGCCCCCATGCAAGCCCCCAGAAATAGCGATCAGCTGGGGTGCGTCAGCGGCGATATCACGCCGAGAACCAAGCGCGTGATATGTCGTGGAAATAGAAGGTAACTCTATAGGATCAAATTGTATGAATGAAATCTGTGAGTTTTTAGGTGCAGGTGAAAAAATTGGGAGATGAAATGAGGAGTGAAAATGATAAATTAGAACCGTGTTACTTAAAATGAATTTGGGACGAAAAAACAAACATGTGATTAGTTCGATTTTAATACCTTCTATACCTACCTACATAATCCTTTCCTTAATTAGTTTAATATTATGACTAAAAACTAAGTAGGTATTGAAGCTTTGCGTAAGTCATAACCAAAACCAAACTAATCTAATCTTAAAAATATAAACCAAACAATACGTACAATGTCAGCAATTAGTTACAACGTCTCGTCAAAATGTCATTATTGTAAGAATGACATTCAATATCGACCAATCAGAGCTCGTCACCAGATAATGTCCTCGTAATTATTGCTTCACTAGTTAAGACTCCCGTAGACAGGCGCGACGCGACGGTGTTACGCGATTCTGGTAGAACAATTTCTATAAAGTTTTTATAGAAATTGTTCTACTAGAGTCGCGTCGCGCCTGTCTGCGGGGGCGTTTAAATGTATCGATATTTTGTATTTAGTCCATTGAATACATTAACGTATGTATGTTCAGACAGAGTTAATATTAATGATAATTACTATATTAAAATAACAATTGATAACTGCGATGAAGTCATTGCTGAAGGTAACTTTGTAGGTTGAAATGATGCAGCAAATATAGAATTATATCTTGACATTATTTTAATATTTGATTATGTAATGTAGAATCATGTCTTGACATTGTTGTCATATGTGATTATGTAATAGCATGCATGTTTATTATACCCTACACTAAAGCTGGTCCTTACATTTAACTTATTGAGTCCTAGATTAGTCCATGTGAGTCTAACTAAGCCATGAATTGTTATATATTTGGCTGAAAGTAAGGAAATAATAATTGTATTGGTTAAGTCTAGACTGCTGAATGCTGCGAGACTTCTACGTAGTTCATTCAGATTTGTTATTTGAATATTAACCATGTCTTACAAGAATATATACCAACTCCTTGATGTCACAAACATAAAATTGTGAATGCTACTATCCGTATAACACGTAGTTACAAGACAAATGGCTGCACGCTCGATAATGAGGCCGATACACGTAATCGTACCGATTTATGTACAACACAATATTTTAAGGCTAATTGCGACGACAAATCGGCTATTTAACGATAATAGCCGCATCTAAATCTGAAGAAAAAACAACAATAACGAGTTCGAACACACCTTAATTAGGATCGGAAGTCTCGAATGTTTTTTAATGTTTGACTAATTTGTTTGTTATGTAGCTGTAAGTGTGACGTCACGAGAAGGTACCACGATAATACCGAAAGTACTGTTGGAAACAAGAGCTTATTATAATTCGAGACGCCATTAAAATTAAACTAATTGGCAGAAAAATATGTGTAGCCAAATCAAATTCTACAAGGAAAATAAAAATTCCACACCACAACTTAAATATTTACCACATTTAAAGACAAAACAATAAACATTGGTAAAATCGATAATGACAATCTATAGACAATGATTTCGTCTTTTAAACGGCTTAAACGTTACACACTGCAGAAAAAAAAGCTTAAAAGCTCATTCGTCGTTAACTTTCCAATTTCAAGTGTATAAAACATTCCACCCTGATAAACGTATCGAAAGCATCCACAAGATAAACTGTCTAGACGGAATAAATATCCAAAACACTCGAATACCAGCACGATGGCTCACTTGGCTAATCGTTTGGGTTGCCAGTTAAAAAAATAAGTTACTTTTTTTTTGGACGAACGCACCCATAACCTTAGTGCCACTTTAAAAGGTTTACGGCGAATCTAATAGTTCACGTGCATTTAAAACAACCACGTTTTGAGATTACGGAACCTTTGGGTGTGGTGATGTTGTTTACTTTTTAACTGCTCACTGTTGGAGAAAATTAAGCTATTTGCAATCTTATGGACCTGCTACTAACAAATCACAGGGAGCAGAACAGTGAAACATGTACTGATAACAAATACATCACTCAAGGGTATGTTGACATAAATGTACTAACTAATCACAAAAAGTAGGTAACGTATAAACGTAGGATAGTTGTTTAGGTAAGGGCGGATTCGACCAAACACGAATAAAGGACATCATTCAGGCTTCCAACATTTTGTAACCAAAAATTAAAGTACCGGCCAGAAAAAAAAAAACCTGTTTTCATATGGGATATAACATTTTGAACATTTTTTAATACTACAACGAAAGTCTACACTTAATTGTAGACTTTCATTGTAGTATAAAAAAATGTTAGTGTAAAAAACTTTTATTTTTGGGTTTGGAATGATGTCCTTTATCAGCGGAATAAGATTTACTCTGACAGTTTTCGAAACTGTCAAAAATTTAAAATTAACTCGGAAGAGAAGGCTTATTCCGCGTATACAATTTATTCCTGTTTGGTCGAATCCAGCCTAAGGCGAAAAAAATATGCGGAGCTAAAGACCAGCCCTCGGTAGTTGAAAGACACAAATGAAAGAAAGATAAGAAGTCAGACCAACACTAGAAACGTGTTCATTGAAAATAAAACCTGCACCCATCCTACACTTTAGTTTCACAATCAATATAAAGTAAACCTCACAATCGGCCTATAACCCCATCAATTTGTAACAAGCAACGTGTTTTGCAATGTAGGCAATTTATAGCAATGATAAATAGTATAAAATCAAACGTGTCGCACAGTCGCACATAAACTGCGCCTGCGCGGGGGGTGCCTGACTAATGGACGAACGGCGTGCGCGCAGCCAAATACGTGACAATACTGAATCTTTGACACGGGGACTTTTATATCAACTCGTAATAAAATTATTAAACAAGTGGAGGTGTAGTTGAATAAAGTAAAACTGCGTCAAAATCGGTAAATGGTTCCGAGAAGCCAAAAAACGGAATATTTTATTTTCATACGAATCTGTCTATAATGTCAAAGTGGAAATTCTACTTCTAATCGACGACACCAAATGCTGCTAGACTCTGAAAAATATAGGTGAAGTTAGCGAAGATCTGAAACTATTAGTTGTAGAAATCAAGATATTCGAAATCGGATAATGTACCCAAATATATCTCGACACCAAGACTACAAAGCTCATACTTATTTACATTGTGTACTTAAAACTTGGAAAGTTTACTAAACACAGGTGTGACGTAACGGAAACGAGGCACACCTCAAATGCTCAACATTTTCGGCTGTGACACAAAAAGTAAATCAAAAAACATTGCGCATTCAAGTCCATACACTGTTGCAGGCTTTAAAATTACTCTATGAATACGCTATCAGACAAGTAGCAACACAGTAGACGCTAATAAAAGGAACAACAATATCCGCAGCGATGATTTAGAGTCGGAAAACAGCGGACTTTCCAACATGGCCGCCGTTTATGGACTTTAGGTCTCGCGTTAGTTCCAGACTTTTTAATTTATAACCCTACCACCAAGCCACAAGGTGGAAAATCCAACAGTTTCCGGCTTTATGCACAAATAACTGTTAATTCAACGACAACGCCCTAAAGAGGGCGCGATAATCATACTATTAGCAGAAATATAAATGTTTATACACACGGAACCTCGCAGGAGTATCAACCTTGTAATTTTTGTTATAGGGAAGAAATTATGTGGGAGGAGCGACGGGGAAAACGTCGTATTTTATTTTTTTGCTTTTTTACCTACGCTACCATTTATCTACAACTTTGTCTTTACGATTAAGCAACCGTATAACAGTTAATAGAGGGTCATTATTTATAAAAGTAATATATAAATATATCATTTTCTAAATACGCACGCAAACAACGTCCACTATATATTAAAGTTGCAAAAGATTGAAACTTGTCATTAAGTTCACGTGGAGGTGCGATCCGTTCATAATCACTGCACAGTTTATATTCAATTGAAGAATGAAGTACGAATGAATGGAGCTTGTTTAGTGAGTCCCTTGAGTAAACGTTACCAGAGATTTCATTCAATCGTCAAATTCATCACTCTCTGTGTCAATAGGCGAGGAGTTCCAAAGTGGATTGATCAAATATAGGAAAGTGATAGAATTATAACAGCATGGTGTGATACTGACTCGTGTTATTCATGTCTTATCCAGTAAACAGCCTGTATATAATTAATTCTGTATGATATATGAGTACCTATAGAATTCTTATAATAAGCCTCTGTTGGAATAGTGTCAATAAAAACAAAACTGTGTCGTCACTTTTCATATTTAGAGAACAACTTTTTTTTTTCATTCCTAGTCCAGTACCAATGCAGGATACCTAGTATATGAAATTCCAGAATGCCATAGTACAGTACTTCAGCGGCCAGCAAAAGAGGCATTGATGGACGAACGTGAAACTGTGGGCCGAGGCGAAACAGAGGCATACATACGTGAATCCATCAATGTCTAGTTGCGGTTAAGGCTTGTATACTTAGTAGCGCACCGCGCAGTATTTTTCTCAAATAATGCGCGGAAATTCAAACTAAGTAGTAGTATCTATTATAAATTCCAGAATAAATGTTGAAAAACAATAATTTTTCACGCGCCAATATCTTCATAATTATTTCTTTTTTACTTTTACTATTTGCAACTCAGTTCGAAATTTAAACTTATGATAAGCATGAAAAACGCAAAATAACGTCTCGTTTGTAAATAGCATAAATTCATAAAATTCAAACCAACCAGGCAATAAAATCTTTGATGAGTTACCTCCTTGTTTGCCATGTTTCTAACTAAACTGTTCATTCCATTTTTTTATTACATTATAGATATGAATTTTCATAGTAATTTATTCCGGCCGCTAGTCGCATGTATTAGACTCAAAGGTTGTCAAAATAATTTCCAAGCATTTTTGAGAAAAAGATCTATTCATTACAGTGAACTCAGGAAAAGCAGTCACCAGTTACACGTCTCTTAAATCTAGAACCAGTTACATCATATCCGTGCTCAATAAACCAAATAAATCATAATTAGTGTTTATTATGAATCTGAACCTATATTAACTAGAGCATTAGAAGTATAAGAACAATATCTAAAACTAAATAGCGGCATTACATCGGAATCGCACAAAGGCACCGTGACGCGTCGCAAGTAGACCGGTGTGCGCAAACGCACCGCAGTCGCGCGTCAAATGCGAGATTATCGCCCGCGCGTGCAACCGTGCGATTATCGCAACGCGCGTTTGTTTCGGTCGGGGCGATTGGTGACGACTATCGAAACGCTATTTTAAGATTTCTTGTATGGTAAATTATTTATTGCTGGCTTAAGATAGGTATTGTGTGGTCTAGGTAGAAAATAGATTGTATGCTAACTTGAAAAATGCTTAAGAAAACTGCAATTTATGGCAAAAGGTCCACTACGACTGAATTATTTTAAGGCCAACTTTATTATCCATTAAACTAAGCTATGATTTTATTGCAAAGAATTGTAGCTAAGTAACACTTTATTCATTCAGTCAGTCTTTATGAACAGTCTTAATTTCATATCAAAATGTAAAAGCAGCGCCAGTTTTGTCCAGCAACAATGTATCAAAGCCTAAGCCCACTACATAAAACCACACATTTTTATTAATCGAGATAATCTATCAACTTTGTAGACAGACATTTAATGCACAAGCTACCTCCATCACAAAGGACGGATACATTAAACCGAATAAATACCAATAACAGGCCGTAAACAGAATTCCTAAGAGCAGCCAGGCAACGTCCAATTGCAGTACATTAAAACATTGACTATGTTGCTTTGTGGGTGCTCATAGTCCTTTGTCCTCATTGTTTGGTCGCGCATTGTGTCGCAAATTGCGATATGTAGAACGAATTAACGTGCTAAACTTTAACCTAGACACAAAGGACCATGTCCACACCGTATGACCTGAAGGACCAGAAACTTGAAAGCCTTAATTAATAACAAATTAAAGAAATTAGGCTTTTGTCTGTAACTGGCTTGTTGCCGAAATAACTTTCGCCTTGGAAGACAAGGTGTTTAAGCTGCTGGTGAAATTATAACAATGGCAAGACTTGTAAAACATGGTAATTTTAATAATGAAGTAGTTCTTTGGTACAATTTTAATCATGGGTACCTATGCAAGGCAATTTTTACTAAATATATCATTTATGAACGAAAGAATATACATGAAACGAATTAAAAGCTTTATACAACCTGTAGATATCGACCATACCCAAAAGTCTGTACAAATTAAAATTTCAACAATTTCTTTGAACCGCACATATTCTTAAGTTTATAATTGATCCTTCGGTGGGCAGGTATCAATTGGAGTCTTTGTAAGCCTCGTTAACGCTCGGGGCACGCGAGAGGCATACTGAGATAAAAGAGACTACACCTCGTTAATTCGACTTCAATATGCCATATGTAGGCTTCAATACGCCTATAAGATGGCCATGGTTGCCACGATGAAAGGTTTACCGATTACCAGTTGTATTAATAATTACAATTATGTAGAAGAAAGTCCTCATTGATAAGGATAGAAACATATTTAGTGTGCAACTTAGATGTTATGTAACCAAACCAGTTGTTACAGGAAGTCAGAAGCCCAAAAGTCTGACCACCAGTCTTACCAAGGTGGATCAGTAACAGGATTGTAGAGGTTATTTATGTGACCAATATTATCCCACAATTCCAATATACACCATACAGTTTTGTCTGTCTAAAAGATGGACTATATTTGTAGCAAGCTTTGGTTTTAATATAATACTTACGTATTGGAACTGAGCTCAGTTAATAAATCTACTATGTTTGTCTAATTTGAGAGATCATGAGCAAGTGTTGTATTGTATTATTGAAACGATATTAATGGTTCATCATGGATTAGGTACACTATGATGATCACGACATCAGGACCTATTGAAATTTATTGAGCAAAGTATATTAAATCAACTTTGTTTTTTTGTTATACAATCTTTATTCTTGGTTCAAATAATATTTACATAATATGCTAACAGACTTAAAATAATAATAATAATATGAACATGTATATAAAAAATGGGAGGGGAAAGAATCATAGGGCATCAAAGAATTCGTCCGCGTACAATAAACTTTGAATCATCAGCCATCTAGTAGTTTCCAGTCGACAACCATAAAAAAAACCATTGCTAACGTTAGAAGTTATTGGAAAACCTTTCAAAACTGTCGGAACGTAAAGGAAAAAGTCTTACAGTGAATATGAGCCCTTATTCGGTATATTACGTAAAGGCACACAAGCGTGCCTCCAGTTAATTAGGGAACAATAGACGCGTGATCGACAACAACAATTTAAACAATTTTATACCTTTCTCCCCTTTGATAGAATACTTAACAGCTTGTTCAGTAAGGTCGTGAGGTGAAAATGAAATACTCATTATTACTTTTGTATCAGAAAATTATGGAACTTGTTAACTTTCTGCTAAATGGTGCCATTTGAGGGAATGAAAGGTCCTTGAAGAAAAAGAAATATTACAATGTTTTTTGTGTCTGTGAAAAATATGTTTTCGGAAAAAAAACGTTTAAATTCAACTGACACATCCCTTTTCAAACGTCAAAATAAACAAACTAACCTCATAACAGTTTGTAAGTTGATAATAATAAAAACGTCACTACGAAACCCTCGCATAACCGCAATAAAGTCATAAAGAACATTGACAATCTGTCCTCAACCCTCCGAACGCGAAAGCGGATTATTATTCATCCGGGGGCCCGAATGACCCCTCACATGTTTTGACAACCCTTCGCAAAACCAATGAAATATGTAACAAAGGAACGGGTTGAACCGACCATTATGTGGCGATTTAGGAACCCATTTTATTGGACACATAGACACGTAATGTGTGGCTGTGAATAATTCAGCAGGGTTGTGTGAGGGTTGGCGCGATTTCATTTGATTGCTCTATGGTAGGTAAATTGTTTATGATTTATTATGCAACGGTTGAGCTATTACGATGTTACCTTTCTTTGACTATTGGAATGGTTATTGATTTTATTTGTGGGTAAATATTTAGGACGTATTTTTACTATTTATTTTCTTCTCTTGGGAAGCTTATAAGTAGTAATTTTATTTCTAATATCTGTTTAACTCATCCTCCAGCTATCAATTTTATCATTCTCTTGTTTAACCTTTGCTCATCCAAGTGTCTACGTCACAAGACGTGTTCTAATTTGTAACAAAACATGAAAAATTTATAAATCGTCAAAAACGAACTTACCTGACGGACCTGCTTGTACTGTTCTTCAAAGCTCCAACCAGCAGCGCTGCCTTCAGACGACGACGATGACGCAGAGCCGGCTGGCTGTGCCGGCGGCGGTGGTGCGGGGGCCAGGAACGCTGGGGGCGCATAAGGGAAGCCCCCCGTAGCCCCCGCGCCCGCCAATGCAAACACACTGCTGGGGGTCGACAGAGGGGCCCCCTGAGCTAATGACGCCAGTGACGATAAGTGTGGGTGTAGAGAGGACTTGAGAGACTCGAAGTCGTCACGCACCTGGTGGGAGAAAGGTTCGTGATAATAGCTTGCAAGAGTATTGTACACTGATTTCAATCCAAATCTTCATTCTTCAAACTGAGAATTGATAATTCCCAATAATAAATACCCTGTCGTCAAAAACCATCAGTTCTACAAAAGGCACTCCACCTAATTTCTTTCCAGTAATTGTACTAAATAGATTAATAGGACAATGCAAATTACTTCTGTGTCTAGAATATCGTTACACAAGTGCACGTAGCAATTAGCATGAGGATTTCGAAATCATCATTATATATCCAAAGGACCATAATAGGTTGTCAAAACCAATTCTTCAATTTCAGTATGATCAAACAGATGTTGGTTCTCAAAATATAAATTATTAAGTACAAAACGCATGAAAATTGGCTTTGACTTCATCAGATAAATTCGAATTTATTAGAGTTTATTTCATCATTTCAGAAAATGGTTAGCTTACTTTAAGTTCCCTTTCAAGAGGCCGAGGCGAGTTCCTCTGATGCGGATGCGTCATCTGGTGACTGTTCAGCGGCTGATGCTGCACCGAGGCGTGGTGGCTCAGGTTATGTGTGGGCTGATGCTGAATCGGCTGATGCTGCAGCGACTGGTGTGTCTGTAGCTGCAGCGGCTGGTGGGGCTGGTGGGGCTGGTGGGGGTGGGGAGCTGGCGCGTCCCGCCCCACGCCCTCATCGGAGCTCTCGCAGGATTGCTCCCCGGAAGACTCGCCCTCAGACCGTGCGGACTGGAACAAAGAAAATATTGGTTGATACATATCATCTATTTATCTAGCTTTGGTGCAATGCTAGCAGTAAACCTGGATGAAAAAAAGGCCGTGGAAAATGGGCACAAACAAAGAGAGGCCTATCTATGCCAATCTATGCCTGAGAGTTGGGCTGTGAATGATGATGATGTTGAATTTTGACAAAAATGGATGCTGGATGGATGAACCCTGAAAGACACTAAACCAAGCCAAGATTAACCTTGCCCAAATTCACAACCCATGCGCTTCGTTTCGATAAAAGTTTACGTTGAAGTCAATCATTATTCGAACGCTTTATGGTAGAATTTAGCAAAATATTTCACACTTTCAAGCTTTGTTCTGAAAACTAGTCTGAACTCTACAACTCGAGAGCCAAAGTGCTTGTTCTTACAAATACGAGTACGAATCATTAAAGGATGTAACACACAATAATACAGCAAGATCAAAACATTACAATGAAACAGCCAAATCTAATTCAATAACGTAAACACATCTAACATTGAAACATTATTAAATTATATTCCTTAACCCAAAACTGCAGCAGTGATCTAAGTTAGTCTAATTAGGTACCGGTTTATCAAAAGGAAATAGTTAGAAATACAGTTTCCTTATAAATCATAGAGTTTTCCAACATAACGTTAACGTAATTACAGCATACAGCTAGGTTTCATATATGTGACTTATTTTTAAATTACCTATAAGCGAGTGGCAGGTGCGGCCACCAAGACTGGTCAGTTTTAACTGCAATTACCTATAAATGTCGCAAGGCGTCAAACTTACACGTAAATGTAGAAAAATGCGAAGATGACACGTTAAGAATACTCTTTACATGTCCAAGTTATTGTTAAAATAAGGTTCTATAAATAAATATGTCTATATTTGACGTAAACTGTTCTACAACGCGTGTTATTATCTACGATTTTTTCCAAGAGTATCGTTCAGGGACGATCGTCGGCATACAGAGGGTTAACAGCTAATAAAGTAATAACAATGTATTCTGTATAATTAGTACAAACTATTATTCACCTTCGATTCGGTTTAATCTACAGTTGTTTACTTTCCGATGCATACATTTAATAAACACAATTTGCCGTGAGCTTCCGTTCCTGGATTGCCCGAGGAGTTAAATTTGTTCAATTATTTATACTTATTCCTTATTTATAACGATATCGGCAGAGTAACATGTGGTGGCCGCAATAAGTCGCCTAGGGCCTACAACATTTGCTGAAACCAGTCGTATTAGTCAAGTACTTGAATACTTGTAATAACCTTCAGTGAATGGGTAAGTAAAGGGATATTTAACAGTAGAATCAAACTTTTTGAACTGAATGAGGAAAGAAATTATAATAAAAGTAAAGAATTTTAGCAATATATTACGAAGCGAAGTGTCTATTTTTAAGCTCAAAAATTAAAAATAGGTAGTCAAAATAAAATAAAAACGACTTGGAAAATTATAAACAATGAGACGATAAGAGTCGATTTAGAAGTAGCCACAGTTTTTGAAAATTTATTTGCATCTGCAAAGAAGTTGTTTTTCAGCCTCTGTTGTCCAGACCCTATTGAAAGAACATGTTAATATTTGTAACCATGAATTTAATTTCGACTATGTTAGGGCTCGAGATATTATTAAAACTTTCAATAGGTACACTTATGTTAAAAAACTGCTGATCTATGGCGAAATTCCGCACAGGTTGCAAAATGTATTATCAATTATTTGGAGTATTTCCTGACTTAATGAAGAGTAGTAAAATAATACCTTTGTTTAAATCGGGCAGTTTATCAGACCCCACGAACTTTAGACCATTTTCTTGCATATTAGAAAAAATTATGCTAGATCAAATTGCAATGACACTTTAATAAACATAAATTATGAAACAGTAAAAAAATCGGTTTCACAAAGTGTCACTCGACAACCGACGCTGGTGTTGAGCTTCTAGCAAATATTTTGAGGCCTGGGAAAAGTCACATGATACCACAATTATTTTTTGTGACTCGTCTAAGCCTTTCAATTGTGTTTCTTATGATACATTGGTCAGGAAATTGCATCACTATAGTATTAGAAACATTGCCTTGGATTTTCTTATATATTATTGTGATAATAGTATCCAAAGAGTGGACGTTAAAAGCAAGCGATCCCCGGGTTCTATTGTCACGATGAGAGTTTCCCAAGGCTCAATAATTGGCCTTTATTTTATTTCATTAGACACTTTACTTTTAAAACACTTTTAAGTGTCTTAAAAGATTTTTTTACAAAAATATCATCTTTTATTTCATTCAAAAAACATTAAGTAATTTAACTTAAACTACATAGTTGATATTGTTCAACATCAACATAGTTGATTGATGGCGGACAAAATTTAACTACAGCATTGTTTGTCAATGTATAGGAAGAAAGTTAGACCAATTTACCTTCCTAGAAAGCAACTAGATGTTTCAATACTAATACAATCATCTACCGTTCTATCATTACCACTATTACAGCAATTGAGTGAATTTTATCGGATTCACGGAAATCCACGAGCGCTGGCTCGGCAGTACTCGGCACATAGGAATTAATGGCAGGTCTCCGTGCGTAATGCATCATTCCATTGCGAGAAACACAAGTACCGACTATGCGAAACCAGTCCCAGTATTAATGCACTTAAAGTTCCATCGGAATCAATATAAGGCAAGTGTTGCGAGCGGCAATCAAATCGTTGTTCGAAATGAGCGCGTTTTGCGCCGACACAGCCCGGGGCCCACAATTACGACATTAAAATTATTATTTTATTTCCATTTTTATTTATTATTCGCATTATTATATTGTGTGGAGTTATTATCGGTGAAATGTTTCGTTCGGATAAACGCTCGCCTTCGAACGACACGCAAGCTTCCTTCAACGGCCCACTTCAGGGTTCCGCGTGTTATATCAATTAATATGCAACAATTTATCGTAATTCGGAATACTTGTCGGCTTTTTTTTTCGAAATTAGGTAAATGTTCTGTGTACAATAAGCATCCTGAATGCTACACATGATTCGTGATTCATGGCGTACGTACCTATTGTACTTTAATAATAATAAAAAAGACTGTAGGTATAAAAATAACACGTGTATTCACCGAAAATTTTAACAAAAATGTCTATGTCATCGACCCACCGAAAGGTATTTGCAGTCGAATGCCTTGAATTTTTATTACGTTTAAGCGTCACTTTATCTTCATTCCAGAGCAGTATAATCTCTCGTGAAATACTCTACTCCCGCCTACGGAACCCTATAATCACATCAATCGCGCTCCCGTATCCACACCCTGTCATTTCATTCGACTTTTCTTTCTCATGGGTCCAGACTGCTACTGGATTCCTTCCACCTTTTATTACTTTTTAAGGTGACCGCAATTTTATTTAAACGTTATATCAATAAAATGAGCCACTTAAGGCATTTATTTTAAGTCGTCTACCTTATAAGCCGCGGATTCACCAAATTCAGTGAACAAAATAAACACGCGGCACACTAAATGTTGATGTTATTATCATATGACGAACTGTAAAAATCAACAGTTGCACGTTCCGATAAGTAGGATAACGTTAGCACAACCCGCGCTAACGCCAGAGCAAACAGAATCGGAGCGACTTAGCAGCTTTGTGGAATCCCTCGCGTGATTTTATAATATAATATTAACTGTAAGTTGTTTAGTGGGCCGATGAAAAGGTACGTTGTATTAGACGAGTCAATAAAAGCGACCGGAATTTCACTACACGTTAACACGATGCCAAGGGAAATGAAGAATGAAACGTCGCCGACGTAAACTGAGCGAAGCGGACAGTCGACACAATATTGCACCCAATTTGTAACAAGTAAACAAAAACACACTGATACGTTTTAGATCGTGATCGTGACCCCAACAAAGAAACGGAAAGTGAAAGGATTCATCCATCGGAACCATTAAACAACCCACTTGCTTATTATTTGAATAAACAGGGAATGGACTCGATGCCGTTCTCAGAAGAATCCCGAAGTAATACCCAGATATAAGCAGGAGGACACACCATTGATTAGCGCCTTTTACTGCCAACACAACGCTACCAAAAGTGGTCTTAAACCATTCAGAATTAAGCTCAATTCTAAATAGAGCATGATTTACAGCTACCGATATCAATGAAGATAACAACAAAAAATTAGCTTTAGAGGAAAAGATACTCTATGTCGGCGACACAGGTGCTGCGTCCTTAGCCATCAATCATCGAAGAGTCACAGCACCTAATATTGAACTCTATGTCGTCGAAACACCGTTGAATATTATAAAAAGTAAACTTTCAGATACTTTATACAATGTAATATTTGTGATAGAAATCATAATCGTGTCTATGCGAGTAGATTTTATGAGGCGAAATCAAATAGAAACTTGTAATGAAAGATGTCGTGTGCGCTTAACATGTTTGGTTGGTATGCAAGACAAATACGTGTGGTAATAAAATATTGAACATTTAGTTGTTAATGTCGGCGGAGATATCGTCGCTGTGCGAGGTGAAAACATTGATGACTGTGTGAATTGATCGAACACACGACAATTAACCAATCCGGCACGAGGACTTAGAAATACTCATTAAAAGTGGTACCTATTAGAAAATCATAACTCTAAAATTGCAAATTCATCAAAAGGTCAAGCTGTAACTTCGATTGCCATGATTTTGTATAAAAAGTTTGCTGGACTTTTAGGAGTTGATTCAAAGCAAATTTTCATTGAATCATGCAGAAACTTGAAGAACACATTCATTTGTTTCAGCAGCATTGCAGCATTGCATAAAGGACAAAGAAGTTCATTAGGTTCCCGTCGGCGGCGGCGGCTGCGGCGCGGCGTGATGGTAATGTTCGCGCATCTACACTCCCTGGAATATTTATTAGCAGGATCCGTCACGACGAGCTTTGTCCACACATTAGCAGTGTTAGCGCCCGGGATGGCTACCTGCGTGTTTACCTAGACATAACCCCTCCATATTTGCCTAGATATCCACACATATCTGGTGTTTCGCAGAGGTCGTTGCAACACTCATTTGAGCAATGTATTGTTGACGTCGAAGGGAAATCTGCCTTCGTGTTTGCGTAATATACGAGGGAATGCTGATTGTACAAGATGCTTCACACAAATAACTTGTAAATGCAGCAATTCTGTGCTAACTGAAGACGTTCCGCGTTGTGTTATGGTGGACGGTGGCGGCCATGATTTCGTAGATTTGAAAACAAAATATGATTTGAAGAATGCTAGTGTACGAAGTAATGAGCTGAAATTCAACAAAGAAGGCAAGAATACTGCGTCTAGGGAAATGTGTATGGTGTCACAATGTTGCCACATTAACAGCCGCACTCGCATTAACATTAGCAGACATAAAATAACCGCCAATAAGCCGAAGCACGCATCAAAACGTCGACAAAGCAACAGGTTCTTGGCTCGACAAACACACACTGTTTACATTACGATCCTGGGGCTTCATTTAATAATTCTCGGGAACTAAAAGCCTTTGAACATTTCATCAGATGACCCTCGCTGTTTGCACACACTCCTGGCTCGAGATGCTAATGTGGACACAAGGACCTGTATCGCCGATCGGCCTCCGATGCGTTTATTGTTAGCCCTTCCAATAGCTGTGGCTTCTTCTATTTCACTGCGATGCTCGATATCCTCGATATCTTGTGCAAACATGCCTCGGATTCTTTGTCGTTTTTTGTCTTTGGATCTTTTTATGTTGAAACCGAAAATTTTGATTGCCTGATTCGGAACCAAATAAAAAGTTATATATACTCTTTCTATATGGCTTCATAAAATTCTATTACGTACTATACCTACCTACTACGTAGATGCATCATCACATAGTGGAGGCGTGCAGTAGCGTATCAGGAAGCTACGAGTGTCACACGAAACGAGACAAGTATTTGAGCAAAACAAAAGGTGATAAGGAGAGGTAAATAACCCGGGCCATTGACGGCGTGACAGCGAGCGGCGCGCGCGCAGCCCGCACTCACGCGCCGCGCGACGCCCGCGACTCGCCACCGGCGCTAAACTCTCGTTCAACAGCTGTTTAACGCTTCAAATACCGCGCTGAAATATTTTCAGCTCCGACTATTTAGCGACCGACGACTACCGAGTTGAATGGAGCCGTTGCGAACTCACCGACCGATTCACTACACACATATTTTATTTAGAATCGAGACGATAACGCCGGAGGTACGTGTTGTTTCTTGAGTGTCAGGTACATAAACATTTGTTCCACCAGTTTCTAATAGATGCTCGTTACAACCGTACCGACGCTATTGAATTTGAAATCATTTGGTCTCTTAATTTTATTCAAAATACCGCAGCAGCGGTAAGTAAAAAGAGATCGCGACGCTTATTGTGATGATAATTATTTTTAGAAAACAAAAACTAGAAAGCGGTCGAACGGAGATGCCTATCTGTTAATTATTGTCACCAAAATGGCGGCCGTTATTGTGGATGCCACAAAATGGCGCAGTGACAAATCGTTGGGTTTCGTGTACGTTCCGTTTGATTGACGCGTGCCAGATTCCGCGGTAATATACCTTTATACATATTTATTTATGCGTAGAAAGCGCAAATAAAAACGAGTTCTTTAACACTGCGATTGAGATAATGAATCGATGTTTACGAAGAGCCGCGGTGCGCGATCCGACGCGGACGGTCGACGTCGATGGCCGATTAATACGTAGGAAATCTGGCCTGTCAGTTATTAAGATAATATTTGTGATTGGAAAATATCGAAATCGTTGAGACAATTTCGAAGCGTAGCAACGAGCCGGGGTCAAATATTGACAGTTCTCACGAGCGTCGGCGGACGCGGCCGCGGCTGGACGCGCGACGCCCTATTCCTTCCGCTTTTCACACATATAGGTAATAATCGATCGCTTTTATTGCGTGGCGTGTGTAGGCGCGCCGGCCGATGGTGACATTTCGGGGAACCTTAATGTGAAATGTCGTTTGTCGACGAATTGAACGCGAGACGGACGTTAAGTGGACCGACAAACTGGAGCGGTCCTTAACGCGTGATTTCATTGGAACACAGCCTGTTGCAGCTCTTTTGTCATCGATTTATCTGTTGATGCGCTGACGCATCGCGGAGTTACCGTGTGAAATGTGAACATGTCAGGTAAACTTCGAAGCTCAACCTTTATTTGCATTATTAACTTATTCTGCAAAGCGGCAAACAGCCATCATCGTGTATAAAGTCCTTTGTGACGCTAAGCGTGTTTGGCTTGACTCATTATTTTTAAAGGGAAGAGTCATTGATTCGCGAAAGTGACCCTGGGTCACTTTTCCCCGAGCGGCGACGAGGAAAATTTGCAAAAGATCAAACAAAATCTCTAATGGATTCATAATGTGGTTGATAGAGATCACTATCTACAGCTTTTTATAAAAACATCATACTTATGCTTCCTGATGCAGCAGAAAAATATTGAACGTTTGTTTTTTTAATATTTGATATAGATTTCAATCAAAGTATTGTACCAAGAATTCCTTGTTTTAAGCCTGTCACTATAGTGTATGTATAATAATGTATAATTATGCCACACATCTCAAACAGGAAAATGTTGTGCATATAGGAAAATCTTTTAATACGCAATCCATCTAAGGAAATCGCCGCATTACAAATGCCTGTAACCAACTGAACGTAAGCAATAAACAAATCTATTACAGACGTTTAAAAGCTAATTTCCAGTACAACAATTTGTATTAATCTTCGCAGTACCTATTGACTGAAGCTGATCAATAGAGGCGCCAAACGGATGTGTTCTCTGTATTTGTATAAAAGATGGCCGACTTGTGTCACTTCCTTTGTAGAAATCGTCAATCGTTCCGTTTATAGGCAGGTGACCTGTCACCCCATGAGTAATTAACAACTTGAAGAATTTTTGACTGTCTTGACCAATATTTACAATGTCAGTAATATTTGGGTAAGATACGAAAAGTTATGGCTCAATGACGTGGGATGTCCAAAATATAAAATGGGATTCCCAAAGAAGATAATACTTTAATCTTAATCAAGCCTAACCTTGAGACAAGTTGAAAGATTTCCAAAGCATTGAGGCAGCACTAGGTAAATAAATACAGTTCTAAGGAACCTCCATTTCTTAGAGAAGGCCTGTGAATCGATAAGAATGAAATATTAGAAATCTCATTCAGCATTGTCTATTTACATAGTTGCGCATT
The DNA here is from genome assembly GCA_914767815.1 of Eupsilia transversa. Taxonomy (NCBI): domain Eukaryota; kingdom Metazoa; phylum Arthropoda; class Insecta; order Lepidoptera; family Noctuidae; genus Eupsilia; species Eupsilia transversa. Next base: position 5,306,471 of record OU611889.1, read on the forward strand.
TGGTAACACTAGATATGGCACATACAATGGACGCGTGACGACTGTAAACCGTATCGTTAAACCCAGCCCTAACCGAAGTTTAATTACCTAAGGCTTGCGGTGCTCGTAAACACTTCAGGAAACTAATGCCCTGACCGCAGGTAGGTCACTTGTCTAGTGAAACGGATGCGTTTACTTTGTATCAAGTACTAAGATGAACAATTACAAATATATATACAGGTAACAGTCCTTGGATCGAAAACAGGATGAATAGGTAAAAAAGCAGAAAAAACTTAGAAGGTGACAAACAATTTAGCTCGATGTCCTACCAAAGCTTACGCAAGCCATGTGTTAGATAAAGATTAAATAAAGCAGAACATAGTCACAAAACAGTTTGATGATATTGACCACTTCGAATAACAAAGTCATCTAAGAAAAAGTTCATCAAAACCAACTCAACATGAGACACACCCCAAGAATTTTATACAAACAAATCGATTTGCAGTACGTCAATACAATTCATTGGTATCATAAATCAAGGAGAGAATTGATGTGTACCTGCTGCATTATCAATCTCTGCTCGATGTGATAGTAGTCTGTGGTACCAAGTAGTGCTGTAGTGACACTTATCGACCCACTGACATCGTGAATATCGATCCCGATGATACACGAAGGATTCCGATCGTCGTTTGTTTGTTTGACATATTAATGTAGTTATGTTGTGTCGTATTTAGGGGTGATAGATGGATATAGTCCATAAATGTTTCTGTCTCTTGTTTTATTTGTATAACTATTCCTTTGAATTGTGTATCATAGAGCTAAAAAACGTTATTATCTATGTATTTTACTGCATCAGTATTATGTTGAACTTTTCAACGTATAGTACTCCTGTGACTAAGATTTAAAATGACTTAGTTCTATCTTCTCGTCAAAATATGTTTTGAAATATAATAAACAGTATCAAAACAAATTTAAAAAATATACTACGTTCTGTTTATCATTATTGCTAATGAAAATCATTTATATTTCATTCTTTGAGCTAATGAATCATAATCATAGTCTAACGCCATTCTTAGAAGATATATATGACGTCTAGGCTCACCTTCTAGTTCTTTTACAAGTTTATTTAAACACGTGATTCAAATATTTGCAACATTTGAATCAACAAGTTGCGGTTCATTCAACACATTTATAACTGCTTTTATTTATGCTGATGTATCCAACAGGTAACATTTTGCAATGTATGCTACATAATAATCTTCTTCTGTTTCTTGGTCAATATCATTTCCCTCTGTCTTTATACAATTCCGTCTTTTCACAATCTATTAACTACCGTTACAGATCCTGGTACTTTGACAAAAATCTTGAAACTTTTATCTTGCGATGAAATTTGCTCAGCCCGTAGGTACGTACTTCTTGCTAATAAAGGATTAATAGGTTCAACATAAATAAGTTCTTCAGATTATTGCTTTCAACCTTCACCCGCCTTAATATCCAAATTCAATTGACAGAAAACCATATCTATACCAACGGCCACAAAAACTCCCAGTGTCGAATCCATTATTTTTTATTAAATCCAGCCTAAAGAGTCAGTCCATCAAAACAAACATACATTTTTAAAATCAATAACGTGAACCCTTCCCGATAGCGTTCAAATAAACCATGTCGATTCAAATAAAAGCAAGCCGACAAAAAATCCCGGGTTCCAAAAGAATCGTAATCGAAGACCAACAATCTGTCAACCATCATTGTATTATAATATTTTTATCGAACTTATCATATCATATTATATAATAAATCGATTGATTCTTATCTATGACTTGAAATCGACCACTGGCCAGGAACGTCTGAAGTAAAGGAGCTTTTGTTTGCCAATTGCATAAAATCTAGTAAGTTTTAACTAAGTCCAGAATTTGTAACAAATTATACAAGGCAGAGGCACAGAAAAAAAGATGAGGTGACAATGCCATTTCGAAACCACAGATCCTGTCACTTCCTAATAAAAGGACGCACCCCGCTGCGCAGGCGCACCCCATTAACAAACAATACACCACGCAACCATTCACATTCGCATCCGATTAATTCTTATAATAGCTTTATACAGCCACTACCTTTATCGTTGTTATTTCAATCTCGTTTCAAATATTACTCATACTAATCAGATAATACCAAAATACGCATCGAACTCAGTAATTGATGATTTAATTCAAACGGTATGACATGAAAGTAAGATCGTGTCTTAAAAATACCAAGCTCGCATACCTGAAATAATTGATAAATCAATGCAGTTCTCAACGCGAGGAGGCACTAAATCAAAAAGAATAAGTGACCGTCTATCATAACATTTTGACGTAGAGAAACGTGCTCGATATTAAACTGTTCCCGCTAGATGGCGCGATAACGGGCTGTCAAACTCGCCTGTCATTAGCTTATTAATGGCCGACGAACGCCATTTTGATAGAATAAAAAGTTATTTGAGTTTTATTGGCCCTTTGTCTCACTTTGTGTACTCATTAATTTTACAGACAAACATGACGACTCAATACGGTGGAGCAGTCGGCGGTTGGAGTCATGTTAACTTTTTTAAACTGTTTTATTAAAAATTGCGATTGTTATTCTTGTGGAATTTGATCGCGATAAAGAATATAATTGCATTGATATCATTCCATGAAGCGACGATTTAAATGATCTAATTAAAGTTTGCGACATTGAATGCGTAATAGCATGGTCGCCAGTATTTCACAGAATACAATGGCTCTCCCACGCAACGTCTGGCGTGAAACTTGCACATCCTCTTGCAATTTGAAACAATTTGCATATCTACACACGTCATTCGTGTCTAAAAATAACGTAAATTCAATTTATGTGTTTACAAAAAGTTAACAAACCAGACCGACTTAACACTTTCGCTATTATCCTTCTTTTTTTTTCAAAGGCAACACTGTCTTATTTAGCTAAACATTCGGGAGGCAATCTGGTAAGTAAATATTTGGACAAACCGATTTGTGTCCTCATGAAATAGAAATAAGATTGAAGTTTGTGTTGCGTATTGGGTGAGTTATAGCATTTTGTTTAGGACCACGTGCGGCCATAGGACCACACACGGACGCAAGTCAACATCGGTCCCTAGAACAACACTATAGCACTTAGTATACTTTACAGGTAAACTAGTAGCTTTTGGAGGCACACGTCACACAAATTGATACGCGACTAGGTTGCCCAAAATGGTAAGTAATCAGTTGGATTACCTATGTAAATAATTTCTAATTCGAGAGAGTTAGGACTGGATATTGCCATTTGCAAAAAATGAGTTTGGTAAAAATTGACTTATCAAATTCTTTTGATCCAATGCTCAAGAAACTACGATCTCATACAAAAACGGTGATCGGAGTGGCCATTAAACGGCACGCATGGAGAAGTCGGGACTAGAAGAAAATGGTACATTATAGCACCTCGAAAACCAGCTTTTATTGAATTTGATTTATGCTTGGAGATAAGTAATATATTATTGCTTGGATTCTACATTCTTACAAACAACCAAGTCTTAGCTGAGTTTCAGAAACCACTCAAAAACTAAAACCCCAACCCTGTCTATACAACAAATAAGACTGTTACCACATAAGTAAAACAGGTCTTCAGATGATTTAATTACACAGTAACGAAAACAATAAAATTAATGTACGAGGTGGTGAATAAGCAGTGAAGGTCGCGTGGGCGAAGCTGCGCCCGCGCCGGTAGCCAGACGAACCGACGACATCCGATGACAACCGACAACGAGACGCATAAGTCACGAACACTGACGTTTTAAGTGCAACTGCACGTTGCAGAAGCAATGCAGCTGTATCTTAGTATAAAATTGAGCAATCAGGTGTAACCTAAGAAAATTGGCTAACGACGCATCAAAAACTAGGTCTGGATGGTATAAATTGATGTGCCAACATGATTAATGAGTAGGAATGCTAATCCACTAAGGGTACATTCCACCTCTATAAAATATTAAAATGAATTCTACCGTAATGATGCAAGTCACTAAATCCTTTCTTGGATTTATCAATCAACTCAGCATATCCACTGCTGAACATAGGCCTCTCCCAGGCTGCGCGCTTCCGCATCCAGTCTAAACTGTCATCCAGACAACTTTTTCAGGTCATCCGTCGGTCCATCTAGGTCGGGGGCGTCCCACACTACGCTTGCCGATACGCGGTCTCCACTCTAGAAATCTTTTGCTCTGTTCTTTGATTTATATAATATATCTAGGTACCTATACCTTGGACTTATAAAAATAGTAAAAATAAGTCATTCGATTAAAATGGTCCTTAGAGAAGATGTCGTCAACTAGTATCATTTTTAAAACAAAATATACTCATACCATAAATGATTTTAAGTTGGATTTTTTTTTAAAGAAAAAACAGAGCTTATAATACCAACGTCATATCAAAAATTATAAAACGAACGTATTATAATCAGAATTTTACGATCAGAACACAAAATCAGATAATAAAATCTGATTGATAACATTAATCAATGACTCAATAGCGATTACTCATTGTAAAACTGCGAGCCTTCGTATCACAAACCTGAATGGCGAGAAATGGACTACCGTGCGTTCATAAAAGTTATTTGTTACTATAAATTATATTAAGGAATGAAGAATGTATAGCAATCGTTCTTGATATTGGTCCTTTGGTACTGTTACGACCATTAGGAGTTAGATGGAACTCATTTTAATGCAATTTGAGGCCTATTTGATGACCTCCTAATAAATACCGGTTATTATGGGTTCTCATTCAAATTAGGTACCATTGTCAGGTCTGGTGCTGATCAGCATCCCTTCAACTTTAACCACATACAAAATCTTCGCAGGACCCAAACTAACAAATCATAAACTACATAGATGCGGTCCTGAAAGCTAAGTGATTATATTTATCCTGAACCTTCAGCTGCGCAGTGTCATCGGCGCAAGCGCATCGTGTCCGGGGGTGAGGCGACAGGAAGGGGCGTGGTCGCTGCACATTAGCGACTGTTCGGGGAACACACTGGGCCCACTCCCAATATCATAAGGACATTAATAACTTGCGTCATATTTAACGAACGAAAAATGCTATAATTGGCACTTAAATATGTAGCAGAAGCCCGTCATTATCTAAAGTGGTAATTAAAAGATTTGTGTCTGTTTATCGTAGGTTTTATATGCATTTCTAAAATCTTCTTCAGTTTAAATCAAACTAAACTGCGTTTCGTAGTCTATCAACACTACAGTATGTTAGCTTAAGAAAGATGTCGCTTCACATTTTAACGAAAAGAAAGTTAATTACAAATCCATTTCAAAAACTTAAAATGTCCATTAATTTCCACTAAAACCACTAGGCAGTTCATACATCAAACAAGTGGACAAGCTACCACAGTTACGGACCACACGTGGCCGGCCAATTATGTGACAACGTAGTCCAAGAGCTCGAGAGGGTAAACATTGTGGGGGCGATCCGTAACACGGTAGTGATGACCCTCAGATGAGAGTCCTCCTGGGAGGTACACGCTGGGAGGGATCCGGTATTGAAGATATGTTGGTCGTCGATGATGAAATTAAGACAGTAGATGAGAAACTGTAATTAAGATAAGAAGGACCAATTTTTTTGGAAATAAGGAAAAGAAGTAGAACTTTTTGCGTCTCTTCAAAATAGCAGTAAATTCAACTAGGCTACGAAATGTATGTAGATATGACAGATTTTTTTGTAAAGCATGAGAATTTACGTAATTATGGTGAAATAGAAACTTATTTATGACTTCCATGAAACTGAAAGTCAAGCTCAAGATGAGCACTGAAAACTAATAATAACCTTTTATAACAAGTTTTACATAACAATGGCTATGGAATAATTAATTACAATCAAATTCAGTTGATAAAAATGGAAAGTTATATCTGACGATAACATTACCATAATGACATGCATACATAACCCTCGAGCGCTCACTAGTGGGTGCTTATTAACAAATAGAAGAGGTCGGAGAGACCCCGGGTCCCGTAGGACCACCGGTGTTAGCATCAGCAAGTCAAATGGAGCGAGAAATACGCGAGTCATTTTAGGGTTGAATCTACTTAATGCGTTACGGAGACTGAAAACAGCCTGAGGCTCTAAAGGAACAAATTAAATTATATTTTAATTGATGACTTTTGCGACAGGTATTTTTTGCAATCACCAAACTTGGCATTTTTGTTAAGATATTTAATTAACATTGGAGCTTTTGCTTCTTGATGTGTAGGTATAAAAAAAATAGCAACCGGATTTTATAAAATATGATATATTTATAATCATTTGTCGCTGGTTCCCAACAATATCACGCATGTGTTTTATGCCGCTTAACAGAATATAAGCTTAGCTTTATGATTGTGGTGGAATGAAAGTCTTACGGAGGCGCTTGAAGTGTAGCTACTGAATTTATACAATGAGTCGAGATATTTAGCTCATTATTATAGTTGACCGAACTTATTTCATTTTATTAAAAAAACTAACAATTTTAGTACCCGCAGTAGCAGACCAATATTTGAAACTAAGTATACATTTCTGTTTTACTAAAAGTTCATTAATCCATTTGTATGCAAATTAACGCTTAAGTAATGCCTTCATTGTTCGACTGTAGGTATAGAATAAAGTTCAACATTCAAGCTTTGACGAACAAATGCCTAATTCAATTCAACGCAAAAAGGTACCCCAAAACAAAGCAACGAGCGCTAAACGACTGTTTTATGTGCCATTCGCAGTTGGTTGCGCGAGCGCAGGTCTCGCGTCGAGCACGCCGACCGCTGCCCACGACGTGGATCGATACTTATTTGCATACACGATAAAAGAGCCCAGTCAACATGCATGATATATTAAAATCACGTCTCCGGAACAATTAACAGAAACGAGCGAGCGATCAAATAATAAAAAGTGCCTTTGTCATTACAAACAGTCGAGGCGACGAACATTCTTAGAAACACCATAACCCAAGAATAATAATAACTCCGTATAGACGATGAATCGGTTTTCAGGCGTTAACCAATCGGACGGCGCGCGCGCAAATCGCCAATATGGCGGATATAATAATTACTTACTATATTGTGTATTATAGTTTCATACAACGTCTATGACTGTATCTGAAACTATTGAGGACATAACATTATTTGTAATGAAGTCCGAACACGTACATTTTATAACGGATCGCTTACAAAGTTTCTAAAGATGTCTCAATCTTTATCTGGGAGATGAGTCATTTTCTTATAAGTTTTTCTGTATATTTTCCTTAAATGGTCAACCTTTGCTATAATCATTTTCGAATTTCCGGTTAATGTCACATAACTTTTCAATGTATTATTTTCTTTGTTAACACAATAGGTAACTAAATAAAAGGCAAAATATAAGGGTATCTATTAAAAATATATACATATGTACCGAAACCCAAACGTGAGATTTACTAATAAATAAGTGCAAAATTATTTCTAGAATTTATACTCGGAAAAATCATGATTTGTATAAATTTTCCAGTCGTCAGTCACAAACTATCACACAATAAAATTAGATACGTTTGAGAAATCAATGCGGAATGACGTAGATATAGTAAATCACAATGATATCACAAGTAGGTATCTATTCAAACGTTGTTGAGCATTCGAAAACAATTTTCCGTCGCGTAGAACGAGCACAAGCCAACCTCAAAACATCAGAGGGGACAAAAACCCGAGACGAGACACATCACCTCCAACCTGCGATTGAGAAACCCAATTTGAATAACAATCAATAAATTAATGTACAACCGTAATTTATTCATAAGCGGAGTCTGTGACACACCGGCGGGACGAGCACTGAATCCAAATGAAATTTTATAAGAAACGCTCCTTTTCAACGGTCCATTATGGACAGAATGTAATACTTTTCTTAACGTATCATCATTATCGCTCGGCATCACAATGCTCCTTTGAGTGCGAGTGTCGTTTAAGTGGACTAATCTCTTTACACGTAAAAACTGACGGCACCGAATGAGTTTCTCGTGTTGGAATAATTAGTCTGCAATTGAAAGCGTGCTTTATTTCAAGAGACCGGACAAAACGGACATGACACGGTTGGCCAACGGTAAAACACTTTCACGAATACAATGATAATTATTACAAAAGAGTATGATTCCGAAACGGCCAGGCCTGTACGCAACGCCGTTTTTAGAATATGAAAAGAAAACATTTAAATAATGTCGCGTAGGCAGCCCATAAATAGCGGCTCGTTAATTACCGACTGTAATCACATTTCGCCAAACGCGTTACAACACACATGTCCCATCCCTTCGCTGTTCTAAATTTAAATATTATTAAAGGCGGGAGCTGGGCACGCTCCCTATTTCGATAGAATCGAAAATAATTTATGAGACTTTGTGTCACTTCCAAAGTGTTACCCAATGCATAATCGTGTGTCTCGTGTCTACTAACATAAATACAATATTGTAATTAACCAACTACAGTGCAAACAACGACAATGCAAATATTCGTAATAACAAGTTTTGTACACTTTGTTAATGCATTTCGAAAATATTCACCCATGAGACCTAACAACAGTTTATTTTCAAATATATTCTCCAGAATTCATTTTTTTGCCTGGTAATATACCCAAGATCTTCCCGATAGCAATATATTTTTTGCTAACATATTTGGAACTATAATGGCCAGCAAAAGGCGTTTATCATGTTTGAGCTTAAAGAAATCTCAAAAGTAATTGCTGTCAAACTACTTACGTTCACATAAAAACCAACATAATTTTCGCATACCATCGATGAAAAAGTATAATGATTAGAAAGAATGTATTTGTTTCAAATTAAAACTAAATAGAGTTGCGCAGGAGCATCGAGTTAGATTCGCGTGTCGTCACGAGCGCCGGCGGCGACAGCCGAGCTCAATTGTCGATGGATCCACATTTCAGTGGTCATTTGAACATAATCATCTCAATTATACAACAACGTCTAACAAAATACTTTTGCTAGATGTGCGAAAACCGATACGGATAAAATTAGCATCTAATAAGAACGAAGATTTTAGAACTGTTCTGACCTTGTTAACCTTTTCGGTAACAACATGTTTTACCCTCACTCTAAAAAATATTTAAAATAATCAATAGCAATTCAGTAATAGTTTAAAACATCACATGCTAGATAAACGACCTTATTTAACTAACCAATTCTTTGTTTGGGTCGTTTTAGATGCCACACAAAAAAAATTGAAAGACCAAAACTATATTAAATTATATCACATTTTTTGGTCCTTCGGAGTTTTTTATGACCGTCAGTTGCATGGTTAAAGTTTACTATTGACAGGATTTTCATCTTCATTGAGTAAATTTTCTTAACAGAACTTCAAGAATCCTTACAATAGGTAGTGTCGAAAAGTTTGTAGTGTTTTTCTTGCAAAGCCTCCTATTATGGAAAGTTATCTATTATCGTCATTTATTCAAGTTTTTTTTGTCCATGTTGGCTGGAGTTTGCGTGTCAAAATCATTGCTTCAGGGGAACAGTAGCACTGATCGTGGCTCCAAATTGCTGCCTGTCAGAGCCGCAGTCAGGACGAGCCGATCCCACAGCCGATCAAACTCACTGCTAAATTGTGGGAATCGATTATTCCATAGTTCTTTGTCTGATATGACAAAAAATGCATCAATGCGATTTCTTTCTTCTTAGAACTCTATATAATTTTCATTTAATTGATGTCTTGGTGGGTAGTTTTTATTTCACAAGCTCCTGTCTAAGTCACCCGTGAGAATTTTAAATTGGATTAAATTGTGTTCTGGAACACGAGTTATCAAACAAAAACAGCGAGACCAGAAAGGCCACAAAAGCAATTTTGATAACTTTCAGCCAATGGAGAGTTTCTTTAAAATGGTTGATACATGAAACTTTCAGACTGTCATATTCATAACATTCCTTGAGATGTGCAGCAAAGCTCAATTTGCGCTCAATATCAAGCGGTGTGCAGTTATGGCTAATTGCAAGCTTTCCCGCCATCGCTGCTTCATTTTCAAGATGGCGGCGGGCGTCGGAGTGCGATTTCACGTCATTAAGACTAGTTATCGCGCGACCTGCCCGCTATCCTCTAATTATCCGCTACCGGTGCCTCCCAACGCAATAGAAATAATATTGGATATTATAAACTGGAAATATAATTCACTTGATCGACGCGGTGTTACATGTGGCGTAAAATGGGCGTAAACTCGTCGAATAATTGCTTTCTAATGTATGAGAAGCGTTCGAAGTTAGCTGATTGCTGTCTATTTTCATCACTGGCCGTGTAATCGAGGTTTTGCATTTATTCGATTTTCTAACTATTAGCTGAGAAATGGTTCCGCAGAAGCCTTCAACACAGCGGAATTTAATTCAAAGGCTCCTGGCCATAATTTGATCTTTCCAATTAAACTTCCTACAACTAATACCTCTTTATCAAATCAATTTGTCTTTAATTTCTAACATACAAAAATAGTGTTTCAATTTCAAGTGTGATGTATAGTGGCAGAGCTAGCGTGCGCGTGCGCCCCGCCCTCCGCCGCGCGTGTCTCGAGAGGGATCCAGATACGTAATTACTGTAATCTGTAATCAAAACGCCCGCTATTAAACAGTAGCAACACTTCTGTATATGGACATAAATTCTATGGAGATTCTATTGACAGAGTCTTGTTTATTCACTTGGAGTCTTTTCTATGAATTTTCATCTTAGAGTTTTTTTTTGTTTATACCTATTCCAGTGTCTCTTTCTTGTTTTTTTTTTAATTATCTGGTGTTGCAAACTTTTTTTAGTTATCAGGATTATTTCTAAATCCAAATCGTTGCTTCATGTCTAATTGTCTATGAATTTAGTGAAATCAATGTCTCTTGGATGAATTTCATAAAATGCCTATAATAGATCAGATGCGGAAACGGATACAGAAACTAGTGTCAATACCTAGATGATAAACATCTAATTAAATGTTGACTCTACTGCATTTATGTTCCGATAAAATGATACTGAGTATTCCTGACATGTTACAATTTCTACGAATTTGTCTATTTGCTTTATCTGCGATTGGACGATAACAATGATAAACTTCAATGACTGTTCTAAAGAGTTAATGAACTATCAATTTATATTAGGCATTGATGCTGATTGCTAGACTTCAGGTATTTAATCACTGTTGAAAAGGAAGGTCCAATAAGTAGTCTATCAAGATCTACCCGATTCAGAAACCATTTTTGACGGCTGCAATTAACACGATGCTGCATCGTCTTTCCAAACCAAATTGTTGCGAGCGTTGTTTTTCTGTCCTCATTAAAAACAAACACCAAATAGGCTACAGTATGCAGAGGCTCCTCCATTTAGATTTTGATTGTTGTATCTTCAAGTATAGGAAACGTATCATTAGGGCTGCGATACACATCATTATTCCGAGAATCGAGTTCGTCTGCATAGAGCCCGCTAACTACAGTCCGTGGTGGCGTGTGAGGCCCGTGAGAATCTGTGCGATATCTCGTACCTGCCAGATTGACGGCAGATCAATGTCATGCCGTTGTTGTTTTGTTTGGTTACGGAGCTATTTTGGCTACTGATGTTTTGTCAATAGAGGTCAAAACATGTTTTGCGTTGAAGGACCAGTTTAAGAAATTGTTTATGGGTTAAAGGACCAATTTTTTTACAAGCAGTGCTTAATTAATTCACAATTCTTCTTTTATTCTTAAATGGTTTGTGTCCTCAAACTTTTAACCATGTACCTACTACAATTAAGAACCTACATTTATTCAATATAATCATAATCATTTGAATTTTTTATCAACTTAAAAAAAAACCGTAGCTCAAGAAAAACAACTTGCAAATGGTGGCACGTGATTATCATTTCAATCGTAATGTCGCCATCCCTACGTTACCTTCAAATATATGTAGAGATTTTTTATAGCAGGCTGTGATTGGACGATTAATCACGTCGATTACGCATGCGCCACATCACTAACGCCGCGCGTTTATAGAGACAGCTACTTGAAAAGAAACATTCGGCCATTGAATAGCGTTTGTGAAGATCGCTTAATGCTCTTTTATGTGGCGTTAATTAATTATATTTAATGCGGTCGCTCGTTTTTGTCGCGTTTGTTTGTTACTACGACGTATTAATATTTTTTTGTGCGTTGCTGATGAATTTGTTATTCATGCTGAATAAAAGTTAAGCACTTTGTCGGGTAGATGAAATGACATTTTGCAATGGTTGTCATTTTGTGTGCGGGCTATATGATGTTCATTTATTATGGCAATGTGTCACAAATCAACAATTCTTTGAATTTTAACAATTAGATTTCGTTTATTAAAATATAGGGTCTTTAAAAAATTTCATTTCAAAGGATCAGTTTGTATATTCAAGCTCAAAATAATTCCCTACTAGCATTATATTTTATCATGGCCAGTAAAGCAATAAATGTAACACACCCATTTATAAGCGTTGTAACAAATTAACAAACAAGAGAATGTATTAATCGTCTCCGTGGGTGTGAGGAGGGGAGATCAAAGTGCGCACGCGCCGTTACTGAGCCCAACTGTTTATAAACAACTTGATAGCCCTTGATACTGAGCCTTTGGAAGGGACTCTTATAAATAACTGATTTGATTAGAATTTGAGGACATATCAGTTTTTTTTCAGTAGTCAAGGGAAATTATGCACGTTTATTAGAGAGATGAGATTTTTTATATGTGGATAATTATGTAAGTAGGTGGGTATTCTGAAGGCCCCCACAGACAGACGCGACGTGACTCTGGTGGAACAATTTCTATAAAAACTTCACGGAAGCTGTTCTACTGGTGTTGCGTTGCGCCTGTCTGCGGGAGCTTTTAACTTAATGGTAATTCTGAAGTTCTTACCTACTTAACAATGTATTCCATTTAGAGAGACCACTCTAAAAGAAACATCAAACACAAGTCATGCCGTGATAAAAGTAGTTTAGTTCAAATCACATTTGGCCAAAACCGTTCAATAAACTTTATGTAAGTAAAGTACATGTGAAATAGTTTGCGCAAACATTTTATATTCGACAACTAACGGTACTAGAGAGATCACGCACACTTCAATCCCTCGCAAAAACAGTCGGCTAACCTACTTGATACTAGCTAATGTTCTGTCAATCGAATAAATAATGACATCAAGAAATAGTTATTTAGGTTACAAGTGTATGCTAATTAATAAAATCACTGATCGTTACGAAGCATCCGTCATCACGTTTAATAATGAGGATAATGTGTTTTCAATTTTCTATGGATTCTAATCTTAGATTAAAGACGATAAGCCATAGTTTACACGCCCATGCAGGTAATCTTAAACTACAGTTATTCCAGATTTCTAATATTTTCACACACAAGTAATAACAGAATGCGCCTACTACGACCAGTTCTAACAATAACTGCAAATATATTACACATGTTATTTACGCACAAGAGCAAATATTTTTCAAAACTTCATCTTATGAGTATAAAATATGTGTATTATGATGATTTTAAGTGTTACATGCATGTACGTGAGAGCCCCTCATAGCACATGCATTATGCATTTGATCCAACAAAAGACTATTACCATTTACTACGTCGCTATAAAATACGATAAACATAATTATCATAAGCAATCATTGGATAAATGTGTCAAAGATCAAGATTGGTCGGGTGATGTAAACGGGACATCTTAGTGACGTAAGGGAAACACCCCACACCCTTCGGAGAATTATCTGAGATAGATTGAACAATGGAGGAAGAGACAAAAGAGTTTTTTTTTTGTCAATTGTCTACATTAACTGCTTAGCATTCAACCTGAATTGAGTGAAATTGTACTGTGGCTGGTTTTGAGGGTACGAACTAGTTTAGTTTTAACTACTATTTAGTTATTTTTCTACGACTTTTTTGCATACCGAGGTTCCCGTTTCTTTACCATCATCAGCTTACAGCAGTGCACTGCTGGGCAAAGGCCTCTGCAATCGCACGTCATTCAAATCGATTTAATAATATGAGTAGGTATTTATAGTTTTGAAAAATATTAGTATTTTAATAATGATAGTAATGTTGTTTAGAGAATGGAACGCTTTTTATTTTATTTATTATGTTAGTTTATGTTTTTTTGTCTAGTAAATGATTATGATATTAAATAATTTTGCATGCCGTAAGGCATAATGTATCGGGACTCCCATCAAAATAACCATGATATCGGTATTCCTACATTATTGGCAAATAAATTTATTCTTCTTCGATTTCGATTCTTGAAGTTCCCGTTTGCTCACCTTTAAGGAAACAAACTCGTGAAACTCGAAATAAATGCCTTATAATCTAGGAGTTACATTTTTTTTTGTTATTTACCCTGAATGTTTCGAATTCGAATCGTTTAGCAATCTATTTAGCTCTGACTAGACAAACCGAGTTCATTTATGTTCATTCCAATTTCGCATTTATATTTTCCTTTACTCTTATAGTAAATATATAACCTACGCTATGATTCTCTCCCCTCTCCTTTTTATATACATGTACATTTTATTATTATTATTATTTTAAGTTTGTTAGCGCATTTATTAGTCTACCTCAGCATTATCATCTTAAATACTAACCGGTGACAATTAGCAAGCAAAAGTACAAAATAGCATCTAATTTTCTCATCCTCTCTCCAACACTTGAAATACTACTACAAAAACTACAACAACAACAAATTATTTCGAAAAATAGTGAAGACTAGGTATACATTAGCTACGTGCTATGGATTACGTTGCAATCGTAGCAACCAAACAACCGGCCAACTGCGAGTTGGACTTGCGCACTATCCGTGCACATGTCTAGGACTAAAGGACTAAACAAACGCATAGTTAAAGATAAAGTTACTGATTGGCTATTAAATATGGACTATCAAAAGACTGAAGATTTGCTAAAATTCACTGTGTAATCCATTACAGCCCTGTCACCTACACACACACTCGGACACATAATCACTCACACTCACTTACACATAATTACTCACACGCACACTCAATCATCTCTTCACCTTAATATAACCCTCTAAAATTATATAAATGAATAAATAGTAAATACTCACTCACATTCACAAAATGTACTAATTAAAAAAAAAAATGTAGCGATACCCACGACTGAACACTGTGTCCCAAAAGACAAGCATAGCTTAGTTTGGGAACCAGTATCACCAACTACTGCGATTATTGTACCTTACTATTAGAATTATAAATATTGTGAATGTTTTTTTTTTCCTGTACCAATAAACAAATTTTTTGTCTATATTGAGGGCATATATTTTTGACGTGTCTTGTTTCTCTCACAAAATCAAAAATCTCACAATTTGGACTTTTTTTTTTAAGTTCGTTGCACCTCTTCATTCCCGCTAAAACTCAAGGTAGTGGTGAAGGCCGCGGGCTTTTTGAGTGACTGTATTATTAATTTTGACGTTCAAAAAGTGCTGAAACTCTGCTTATTTTTTTTATTTTTTTCATTCATTCGATTTTTGGGACATAGCAAGTACCCACTCCATTCATTCTCTCCTCAGTGGTCACAGCGTCACATTTCGGTGTAGCAAGCGGCACCTTTGTGGTGTTTGTGTAAACAGCATACTATGATACCGCAGTGTGCCAACATGGCCAATATGGCCATACTAGTGCATCGATGTTGACAAATACGATCACACAACACTATTTAGTTATTTGATGGATTTGTGATGGGATAATGTACCTACCTATATGGAAAAATGTATATTTGTTTATTAACCTTTCTAAAAGTTACAAAATTGTGTTGTTTGTGAAAGCACAGAAGTATTCTAAACCTAAATACTCAATACATATCTAGTTTTATCCCTATCTGACAAGTTTTCTTTTTACTACTAAGAAATTTAGTTTTCTTACTAAGAAAAATGGTACCACACAACCAGAGCAGAAGCATTTTCAAAATTAGAATCATGAACTCCAAAATATTTTCAATTGAAATGTCCACCTACACAGTTTTCAGCGTTTTGCATGAGTTTATCAATAAATCTCGTAATTCTATGTACATAGCGAATGGGTAAATGACGATGTAAGTGTGTTTACAAATAAATTTCCTTGTAGCGCAACAAAAATGTTAGTACATATGCCCAATAAAACTAACTCGACGTACGCGCAATAAATGATCATTTTATTGAGCGTAACCGGCAGTTATAAGTGGACGCCATTGGTGAATCGTCGCGCTCGTAAAATTGTCAAACATGAATTGCTGTTAGTCACAGCTGAATAGAACGCATAAAACCTACGGCTCTTGAGCTTAAGGTCAGCATAATATAACGCCAAAGATGGCGATGGCAAATCCCAGGGCGGGTAATATCAATCGTTAAAATGTAAACATTTAGACGACTTGTTAATTTCTTTTGTGTAATGTATAAAATTGCGCACTCCGATGTTATGTTGTAAAGTCGCACACGCAGCGTAAATAATGAATGACGCAAATCTTGATGCGTAGGATATGTGTGAGATTAACTGAAATCATAATTATTATAATGACAAGAGTTCTAGAGATGGTATGTACGATTGACACAAGAGCTTCACTCCATGCAGTTTTCAGATGGTCATATGAAATAAAAATTGTAGCTTATCTTTAAAAGCTGCACTAATGAAATGGAAAACTCCCATTTTAAATAATTCGATATTAATGCTCAAACTAATTATGTTGTACTAACAATTACCGTCTGTCATTTCTTCAACTCAACCTCAAATATGAAGACATAAGACCCGCGTAGGTAGGCACACTAGGCACTTATCCAAAATTAAAGAAAGAATTATTTATCCCCAAAGGAAAAGTACACCTGCCTGAGCAGACTGTTCCTCGCATCACTTTTATTTCCTCCAACGTTTTAGTGTCCGAAAAGACTACCCTAATTTGATCCTTGAAGAGCCTTTTATTTTCCCCTCTGCCTCTTTGCCCCAGCAGTAAAAAGAGGGTGAGGGTAGGTCAAGTTATATTTTGTAAGTGTTAACAGTACGTTTTAGTGCTAGTAAATAATTAAACCGCCTAATTTGATGCGAAGGAAGCTTCTTTAGTGAGTAGTTTATGTGGGCAACGTCGATTGAATGACGCCGCACACGCTTGTAATCATGGCGGGGAAAATAAGACTTTAATTAAACAAAAGAGCAGGGAAAGTATCCTAGAACTTACCAAAAGAGCTTGAATGCCAAATCCAGCCTTTTCGTATTTATCACTACTGCCCACTTTTTAAATGAAATTGAGAATAAATCACTTTTTTTCTTTTGGCGTTTAATGTCATCGTTATATTTTTTCTAAAGGCCACTGACTTGCACTTAGTTTTTTGATAAATTAATAACTTAATAATTATAACTACTAATCAATCATTTAGGTTTTGTTTAATATTATAATTTAGCAATGAAATAGATATTATAATTCGTTTTATTCGTGCACCTGGTGTTCATAAACAATATTTTTATTTATATTAAGACCAAAGACTAGTCAAAGATGAGACAAAAATTATGACCAAAGACAACATTATTATAGCAACATCGTTAAATTATATTCTAAAATTAGAAGCCGCTTACAATCTATTAAAAATGTTTAATATTAATATTTCCTTTAAACATTTACCTTACACCTGAAAACCTTGGTAACCCTAAGTAACTTAAGTAAACTCCAACCAAACAGTTCCGCGTCAGTGGCAATATTAATTATTATTGATTACAATCCGTGCCTATCACATTTCAAGCAAGAAGTCTTGGGAAGCCCTACTCAGGGTAATGCGATCTAATCTGCAAGGTATGGTATCAAAACCTTCCACAATTATATTATAAATAGATATTTTAATACTATTATGACTTTCGTTTTAGTTGTGTTTTAATTGTTGAATGAATACATAATAAATGAAATTTATTACTGGTTAATAAAAACACTTTGATATGCCAAAATTAAATTATGTTTTAAAACTAGAAGGTGTCGGTGTTTCCTAACTGTCTGCTCTGAGAAAAAGACCAGAAAAGCTCAGAGGTCACAGTCTCTTAAAATCCAGACATAATCTTGGTCAAGCCATATGAGGACCATGCAGATTAGTGTCTAAGATTGTATTTTAAGCAGTATGCAGCATAAAATCCCTCCACAGTTATTTTACCTCAAATCTTTTGTCACTGTCAAAACAGAGATCTTTATTATTGTTGCTATAGGTACTGTTTCTGCTTGGGTTGCTTTCAGAAGTAAGAAAGAAAGAAAAAGACAGAATAACGTTTATTTGAAAAGACTAGTTCATAGTATAAGAATTATTCTTTTTCACAGTTATTTTAAAGTCCATCAGAAATAGAGTTTAAAAAAAAAAAAAAATTGCTTATTTTTTTACCAAACTTTTCATTTTCTCAATCAAATCTAGAGAACACTTTTCCAGCGATAACTTACACTGTTCAAGACCGAGTTCCCACTTTCATAGATAGTCGTGTAAGTAAAAATTGTATCAATTCCTAAATCAGTACTGGAGATTAATGTACCAAGAAGTATTGATTGTTCATATCACTATTATGTTTCACCAATCGATAAGGATGACCTACCTTATAAGGAGCATCGGGTTACCTTGTACACTTGACACGGCAAGGGAAGGGAAGTGATTGAAGAACTGTGATTTAATCAATGCATGTCTTCAAAGAATATATTCCATTACAATGCAGAAAACTAATTATAGGAATCCTCTGGTTCATAAGTCTAAAGAAGGAACGCCTTTTGACATCAACTGAGTTCTGAGTTCCTGTAACCTTACTAAGGAAGTTAGAATAAAGTTGCGAATGAAATCAAAGTGAAGTCTATTAAATAAAATTAAACTGTATCTTAACCACCACTCTCAACTCTTCTCCTTTAACACCTAACCCAATCAAACCCATCTCAAAACTCTTAACACTCATTGTTAACTCTGAAACCAGAGAAAATTATTAAAATATTTAAAAGCAACGATTACGTTTGCGCGTCGTGACCGCTTGAGCTGCGCGCGCGCATGCCGCTGTATCAATCATCCCCACTCCGCCCCCTACAAAGCTGCGATCGTGCATCTTCGCCATTACTTTTTACTTTAATATTGGCTATCAGCCATGTAAAACGTCATTAGTGTTACTAAAGTTTCTTCTTTAGGACCCTCAAATGGTATTATAGTTTATAGTGTTAAAACTACGTTAATTACTGCTAGTTTTTTACCATTTATCATAATGGTATTTGTAAATGTGTGGTCTGAAACTGACAAATGGTTAGTAACATGCATCGGTACGTCGACAATAATATGGAAGTAAGCCTGTGCTCTTATGCACCGTCCCTAAAAAGTTACGGTTACGAAATACTTCTCAAACTAAAATCAGTCAATAACTCACAAGATGTAATAGTAAAATTGACAACTGCAGTTTTCAATACGAAAATTGACAGTTCGTGTCAACATTTTAACTATCCACTAACAAATCTGTAAGAAAATCAGAACAATTCCTTCACACCAGGCGAGTACTACATGCACGCGCGACATTTTAATTAAGGACAGGCGTGCACTGATCGCAATATCGGAACGCGATTATAATGTTCGTATGACTTCTCGAAGACCCACCGGTGCCGTGTGATACGCGCGGTGTCGCCTTACATAACGCTATGTTTGTTATTACTAACGAACATCTTCTATTAAAATAATATTAGCTCCGGTTAGAGAAAGGCCTTTAATAACTAATGTTAATGCATCGGTATTCGTGTCGTATGTGCGTTTATAGACCTCTGTTTGCTCTTCCAACGCATTAGGTCTTGTAAAATAAACAGCTTTGAGCTTTGAATCATCAATTTTCTTGTGTGTACTGCAATTTGTGCATCAGTCAAAATTAATGCACGTTTCTATATCTTACTGTGTATCTTACAGGTCAGGTGTCTATCTACAATTCTGAGAGGTATGGAAGTTGTAACGGTAAAACTTGGCTATAATTCCTGAAAACTATCCCTTAGGAACGGGAAACCGTAATTGTCATGATCATCGCTTACGTCTTTTTTGGTCTTCCTGACATATCATATGCCACGCGTCCTCCCTAGTAATTTCCTAAGGAGAAACTTGATTTTTGCGATCAAATTATTAGGAAAGTCAGAAGATTTAGTCGGCTTTGGCAATGGAATGGAAGAAAAGTAATCAATTCTGGAGACTTGGAGCATTTAGTCACATTTTTTTTTTTAGATCGATATATTTTGTTTTTCTTCCACTGTTACACACGTTGTCTACATCTCTTTTTATGTAGTTTCCTATCGCAGGTATGCTGGAAGAGATTTCTTTAGAAATAAGCATTGCCTTTGTACGTATTTTTCTGTTCCTTTCTTCTTGTCTGTTTATATTTATATGTGTGTGCATAAATGGTTAAATAAAAAAATAAAAAATAAAAAACGCTAATTGAAGGTTTTGAACTTATCTCTCTTATATCTATTCATCCCTTTTGCGAATGTAAGCGTGACGATGTTTTTCTCATGTTGATTTAACACAATTGTGTGAAATATGACTTCCTTAACAGTTAAATTGAATGAGTCAAGGCGTTTATTTCTTTAGCTGGCGACATTTATGACCCGTTACCTACAGTGCGAATGTTTACAATCTTATATTTGCGTATCAGACATAATTTTGTGTGACTAACTAGATGTATCATAGAAATATGAAGTACAATCATCAATTTCGCAGAAATATCGGTTAGATGCCATACTTATTATGTTAGAACAAAAGAATTTGCAACATTGTATCGCTTGAATACATTTCATTACCTAATCCATCAGGGTTAGGTAATAAAATTAGTTTTTAAATGAAATAAGTATTAAGATGTAATAACTACAAATAGCATCAGCTTTATAGTTATTATATAGCTTTATAGTTCCTTAATAACATGCTAACAAACTGTATAGAATCCAAACATTAAATTAAGATTGACCAACATGATAATTACTGACGTTATGACAGATAAAACAATTGAATAATCACTGTTTAGCCCTTGAAGCAAGAATCATATGAACATCAGATAAATTAAAATCGTTGATGTCTAATAAACATGATATAAAATTGGCAATAAATAGTCTAACGCAATTTCAGAGTTAGATTGGAATGATAGTCAGCGAAACAAGAATCGTTATACATGTGTGTATGTATGTATATATGTATATATACAAGAGAAGTTTTAATAGAATTGATAGTTAGTCCTGTATCTAATTCTTCTATATCTAATTATCTATACATATCATAAATTAAAGTCACTTTTCGCGCGTTCCGTATGTCCGTATGGCCGCGTCGTTCTTCTAAACTACGCAACGGATTTTGATGCCGTTTTCACTACATTTTAGGGGTTCCGAAAGGTGTATTTGATAAACGGTCATTTAATAAAGAAATCTCGATGTTTTG
The DNA here is from genome assembly GCA_914767815.1 of Eupsilia transversa. Lineage (NCBI taxonomy): Eukaryota > Metazoa > Arthropoda > Insecta > Lepidoptera > Noctuidae > Eupsilia > Eupsilia transversa. The sequence goes on from OU611889.1 coordinate 5,327,848, forward strand.
TCAAGTCGTAAATCCGAAAATCGCAGGTCGCTATTATATGTATAAATGCAAAAAGAAAGCTATTGGAAATCTCATAGCAAATGAATCTTCGCAATTTCACCGCGGCTAGATTTGAATAAAATGTGCCCGGTGTGTCGCCGCCCTATCATCTAACATACTTATGTGTATGCAAATGAGTGGGTACGCTATGTAATGACAGACAAACATACACGATCAATGAAATATGATTAAATGGCAGAGTTGCCGACTTCATTAGATGAGGGGGAAATGTTAGTACTGTATGTAACATTAGAAATATCATTAAACTATGGACTAATGTTAAAGACAAGAATAGACAGATGAAAAATAATGACCATAAAAAAACTTAATAATCGAACATTTTATTGAAATTTATTCTCCAAAATTAAGTTCTAAGGATCACAGACCAATCGATAGAATCAATAAATTCGTTATAAACCGTTAACCAACATACGTTTGAATTGTTAATCAACGATATTAATAGGAATGCTATATTAACCAATAGGGAAGGTATTATGGAATAAATTGTTTCTGTTAGGAACGAATATGCGGGCGCCCGCGCAGTCGACGTCGTCACCGAACTGACCTAACAAAACATCATAACACCACACGTGCTACATTCCAAACTAAACTTTATTGCAGTCGCAATAAATGTCATTTCAGTACTCCACAGACTTTATAAGTTATAAATAATAGTGAATTGTAATAGTACCTATAAATTAATAGTTGATGAAAAAATATTATAGTAACCGATAAGGTTTTGCTAAGAATTGCTACGGGTTGCGTTAGCCTCGCATGTTGCAAATTACATAGCGAATTACATTGACATGACAAATTAATTTATTTTGATAAAATAAGGACGTTATATAAAAAGCACATACATTGAGCGAGAATCCATTTCTTTCTTTTACTGCCAGACCAGCAATCTGGAGCAAAAGAAAAACATAACAATGTATCAAATGCTTTTAATAGGTGCACAACTTATAAACGATATATTAGAAAATTTATTTTTATTAATATAGATAACAATACAAAAGTTTTATTTAATCCCTAGTGTGACAAAAGTGGGGAATCATAAGGACTTGTAAAAACCTGCTTACAAATAATTAAATAACACTTACAATACGTAATGGATAATATGGTAAACATTTACAGCAAAATTCAGAAAACCTGTGTGACAAAACAACTTAGGTCCATTAGTTTGTATTAACATATATGTGTATTAGTGCTACAGTCACATTTACGTTACGTAGTATATATTTTTAGGGTGCCGTACCTGTAAAGGAATAAACGGAACCCTAATAGGATCACTCCTATGTGTGTCTGTCCGTCAGTCTGTCTGTCACAGCCAATTTGCTTCGAATTTACTGGACCAATTTGAATGAACTGAATTTGGTATACATACATATGAATTTCTGCGACCCAAACCCGAACAAACACGGACGAAAAGTGGCCACCATATTCAAAATTAATTAATTTATGTTACAACGTAAATAACTGAATTTTGAATATGGTGGCCACGTTTCAGGAGCAAATTGGAAAATTAAAGTACCGTGTGACATATCAGATGAAAGGGCTTATTGTGAGGATCTTGGACTAAATTCATTCCAACTACGGAACCCTTCATTGTGCGTGGTCCGACACGCACTTGGCCGGTTTTTTTTATAGACAACCAACCACAAAAATATTCATTGATAAATCACACTAACCCATTGCCTTCAGTTTCAATTAAAAATGTCAATCACTTAACCCCGTTTCCTTTCACTGACTTTACCATTTTTGCCATCCATCATTTTCAATCAAAACAATTTAGAAAAATTCGGCAAAGTCAAAAAATTATTGTGGATTATGGATTGCAAACGTATTAAAGGTATACATTAGACTTGTTATTTTACAAATGCAAACATGACATGTATTTGTACAGCATCATAATATGGATAAAAAATAGAAAAGTAATTTCCTTTCATAGACATTTTTACGTGATTGAAAGGCAAACACGTAATAGAATACTACATAGTGCTGTAAACAAACCATAGTGCACACTTATGTTATTTTACATCTAATCCACGTTTGAAAACAGAACTATGCAAATGTCAATAACGAGTGAATTAAAAATACTAATTGAGAACATTCGGATTGTCTTACTATCATATTTATCAATGGAATGTTCTTCTAATTTTTATTTTATTTCTAACAGAACATAACATTACGCCTGTATTCCCCTAAGGATTAGGCTTAGATGTACCTATAGCACACCACATTTCGCCAGTTATGTTTAAGTCCCATGTAATAGGGGGTCATTGCCATCAACCGGGCAAAAATCCAGAGTCCGGGCTGCTAGTCAAAGAGGCATTAGTTAGCCTGTGCAAACATAGGGTTGTACGATTACGCTAAAACATACCAAAGAACCTCTATGGTATTGGAAAATCAACATAATTTTATCACTAAAAGAAATAAAAAAACTGCCTCGACTGCCTCGTTGGTCTAGTGGCCGCAAGCGGTACTGCTGAGCTTGAGGTCCTGGGTTCGATTCCCGAGTCGGGCAAAGTGTTATTGGGTTTTTCCATGACCATTCGATTAGTGGTCCATGGACAGACATTATATACTTGTTGTATTTTAAGAGGAGTTTGTATGTAGGGGGTAACCTTCAGAACAGCTGATCTGATTCCGAAAATTCTTTCACTAATGGGAAGCTACAGTAATAGTAATTATTTTATGTTAAAACAAGAAATTTCACGCCGACGAGGTCGTGGGCTGAAGCTACTTATACACATAGTTATATGGATTTAACAACAATGGTATAAAAACGGTAATATTTTATCTGTTGATACAAATGTTCAACGATATTCCTAGTAAAGATCATGATAATAGAGATGCGAATGCTGATGTTTCTCCAGATAAACAGGGATATTATTAGAAAAATGCACCTCTATTGTGACTACTTACACATACTCGTAGGTCGTCACCTCGAACCTCGGAAAGTACAGTATTCTTTAATAGGGCAGATTGTATTATTAGGCAGTGAATTTAATTATAACGAGCTAAATTTCGCAGACTTACACTTAAAAGAAAAAAAAAACATATTCTTTATGGCACCTTTTTAGGTCATCAGCTATCCGAATATCTAAAAATATTTTGTCTATGTCTTAAGGGCGAGGCGTGAAAATTGATTCGCTGTTACAATGTATAATAGATGTCATAGAAAGTGGTACAAGCACTTCAAACTGTACAAACGATTTGGTTCCAATATATCAAAAAGCTGCTGATTTATCAAGCGTCAAACAAACCCACAGTCACACTGACATTTAACGAATTAGCTAGGATTAAAGAGCAAAATAGGAACTTAAATCCATCCGTGATCATAGATAGTAGCAATAATTGAATAGCTTCAGGGCGTTACGCGTCGGTGTGAGGGGCTGCCGCCGCGAACCCACGCAACCTTTCCTTTATAAATATTGAATGTCAATACGATTATTTACGACAGATATGTTGAATATAAATGAGAGATAAAGGATCAAGTTCGATTTCTGTATAAAGAACTGTGACAATGGTTCTTTTGTCGAGTCAGCCATTTTATTTGTATGCAAATTAAAATCTTCAACAAAAGGCCGTTCGTGTCGGATAATCAAAATATCTGAACATATGAAAAGTATCAATTTGATATGCAGGTTCGCATAAGAAATACAAAAGAGGTAGAGGTATGTAGGTAAATAGCTACATAACATAAGGTAACAATAAAGTGAAAGCTCAGGGATATACCGTACACAGGGTCAATAAATAAACATGTATAAAAACAATAGGAAAATCTAGCTAGGATAACTTTATAACTTATCACGATTATCGAATTTTACCGTTAAGTTTAACTTGCTAATCGACATACTAATATTAGTTCAAGTCATGATGAATGCTACAAAATCATCTTATTGATTATCAATGATTTGACCTTTCCAAACTTTAATCGATATCTTGAACAAAGAAGGCACAATAAAATGTCGAGAATCATTAGGTTTCAAGTCACGTTAAAAACGTGTGAACGTTTTTTTCCTAATATGACTGGAGCAATAGATGAGATAGGGTGGATGGACATATAGCCCACCTACCATTGTGGCGAGCACGCGACCAGGTAGCGTGGTGCGTTCCACCTGCCGACAACTGTGTGATACACCTCTTTGTGCCACAAGTGGGTTACGTCAGCAAAAAATGTAACGTCAAAATATTGAGTGTATCAATGGTATTAACAGTTAGGTATATGTAGCGTATGGCCAACTTACAGTAAAATAAAGAACAAACCGTATGTTCTTTTAGACCTGTTTTTTTAAAGCTTGCGATTATTAATTTTCGAGTCGACAAGTCCAATGAAACATTCCAATTGTGAGAATATTTTTCAGGGCGAATCTGTAAAACTATACTCACGTAAAAAACACTTTCAATTGGTATTTCAGTTTCATTTTTTATCATCCAAGTTGATACGTGATGTACAAACATCTGCTGATCTGATGTACCGATAGAATTATATTGACTTTTTTATGTAAACGAATGTTCTTTCTTCTACAGAATACATCTGCATTTGAAATGAAGCCAAATAAATACTCTAACGCGCAATGTTATGCAATAAACTGATTCACGCGTTTAAATATTACATAGTAGATAACTCGGGTTTCAATTTTCTGATAAGACATGTTAATATAAAGGAAAAAAATATTGTGGCAAATCGTTCATTTTCCTTGTATGAACAACAAAGTAAACATATTTTTAATAAATATGTCATATTAAAGTACGACACCAAAAGTCAACACCTTTATAAAAATAAATTTCATAAGTTCATATCTGAATTCGTAATTTTTCATCGAAATACCAAGAAATGGCGTAAAAATAACTGCCACACAAGCATAGTTAATTAAAATTAATGCAAAACGCCAAGCGATGTTGTCAACGCGAAAAAATAAAATCTCCAAGCCCGCCAATTATTTCAATTAATGGTACGTCGCGGTGTCGACAGGAAAAGGAAGCGTGCGTTCGGGATATGAGCTAAGTATAGTCCACGATTGTGCACTGAGTGACAGCTAGGCTTGATTAATTAATTCGTGGCCCTCTATTCGCCGAGTGGGGATAATAAATCGTGCGTTCCGGCCTCCCGTGAGATGTCGCCAAAGGCAGACACACCGCTGAATAAATGATTGAGTCAAACGCAAACATTATATGTGTTCGGACAGAAATAAACGGCTAATGATGTGATATACAGGTAAGCGATAATAAAGTCTTCAGATCTCGTTACTCTACATCATTAGAATTCCCGGATTGTTCATCAATTCTGACGCGCTGGAAATGTTTCAGATTATATTTGTTTCTGGTACATTTGATGCAGCTACAGTTATTTCTGTTTCGAATCTAGATTATTCTATTATTATATTTATGTTGGAAACTGTAAATCATGTGACAGTGTATGTATTATTGCCGAATGTATGCAGACTTTCATGAATCACAGGTGCCGTATATTTAGCACTAGGGTATCTACTTCGATAACAGCAATGATTACAAAATCTTGGTCTAAAACTTAAGTAACATCTTATCAATGACAACGTCACTATTAGCATAGAAACCATAAACCGGTGCCTTTGCGGGGAGCACAAAAAACAGACGCCATAATATCGATGCCGTTCCTTTGACGAATTATGAACATGCACAAAAACAGTTCCGCTAAATAAACAATGTGCAGTCAAATTTCGTAGAGCCGCCGCAGATGGGAACCTTCGGCCTGCAATAAAACAAGCTTGAAACCGAATCGCAGCCGAATTCGTTATTAATAATCATATCGGCGCCATTTTGTTAAAGTCGCCACATTGACGGCGACACATGTGTTGCATAGATGTTGCCAAACATGGATTTTTGTTTGATGCGTGTTGTGAAAGCTGCGAATTTTGTTTATTTCATTTCTTTTGAAATTTACACAGTTATAGTTTTTGTACAGAATTATTATGAGTGATACTGTCTTCCTCTACTGCTAGATGCTGAGCAGACGATGGACAATTTGTCCGCAGACAATTTGGACAGATGGCCGGAATTGTCCGTCTTAAAGTATCATCAGTAGTCAGACTAGTCAAGCATTGTGATAACTGCATTTTCAGTCATTAATTAGCAAGCAATCTATTTTTTACCATACCCATTTTTACTGTTACTCTCTCACTTACTGTTATTGCATGATTTCCTATTTAAACACAATATTATTTTTGGAAAAATTGTTTTCCTCCGAAAGATCCGCAAAAACCTACCTTTGGCCAATACCAATTGCAACTCTAGGAGGTGGCGGTCCTCTTACTTTAGTCTGTTTATTTCCAGAACGCAAATACCCACAGAGCATAACTGAGTGTTACGATAACGAAAACATAATAAAAGTGCCATAAACCCTATGTACCTACCTACAACCTTCCAGTACCTGACTACAACAATAGAAGGATAGGAACCCAGATGTGGCTCAGACGCAGTCATCGGTACAAAACAATTGATGATAAGTTTTTTGCTATCGACGAAAACACCACGGGGATTGATATTACTGTTTGAATGGTTTCATTTTTATTGCCCAGATAAAGAAATGGTAGAAGATAATATTAACCAATTGCTTCTTCTAAAAACTAACTGAAGTCTATTGAATATTTTTTTCTTTTAGCTCTTATAGGAATTATCAAAATAATTGCTACACAACTATTAAGTAAAATGGTCTGAATGCATAATGTCTTACTAGTAAATTATCCTTCTTCGCTTATCCCAAGTTAATTGGGTTCAGAGCATACAATAGCTATGCATATAGCAATAGTAAAAGCAATACATACCGTCTTGTTTGCCTCCATACATATTATATCCTTCAAGTCAGTGTCCCTATCAGCCAAATCTTCTTTCACAAATCCATCCATCCTTTCTATTCTTAAATCTTGACTAATACTTAATAGTATCTGCATATGAACCCCATATCTGACACTACACCATATATATAAAGTTCATGCAATTAAAAGACGATAACACGTCAAACGTAACTAAGAGAACTGTAGCTTAGAAAATACTGTAGTTAAAATTAATGCTACTGTCGTCTCGACAAAAAAAAAACTGATATATAAAGTCTTGGGAGGTCAGTAATATATTAATATAATACAATAAAACAAGAGGTTTCAGTAAAACCACTTCTATCTAAAAGATTATTTCTAAATTTATATAAATATTTCTGTGGACTGAAATGTCAAAGTATTAATACCCAATCATTGATATTCTAATACCCACCCACGGCTTTGTTTCTCATCAAAGGATTAAGCAAATTTAATTTATGGTTTCTTTTATTATTTCCGTATTGAAACTCCTTTCCAATGTAAATTAATATTTCGCTAAACAAATCCGGTGAAATGGCATTCAAGTATAGGTATATGTTTATGCGTAATTTACATACATGAGCCGTACTCACATTTAGGACATATTAACATAGCGTAAGTACATATTTCTTTATGAACATAAGTACAAATAAATAGGTTTATGTTGTGAACGAGTATTTTCGGTCCTAGCATCGCCCAGTGGTTTGTTGACAGCACATGGGTCTTGTGTTACTTCATAAAAACTGTCAACGACATCACTAGCTTATGTATTCTTCCAAATTTTTTCATTTCTATTTAAACTATCATCTTATTTATCGCCATCACCTTTCTTTGCATCTGTCATTTAAGCTGCTCAAGTTATTACATCCATTAATTTTGACCTACCCTCATCTTAAAATATTTCTTCTTCTAAAAACTGATCAACATAAAACAATTATTTAACTTCTATCAAAATTACATAAGTAACTTGGTGGCTTATCAGGTTACGGTTGTCATAACAACCGGTTGCAGTCGGCAACATAACAACACGTCGCAACCGGCTTAACAATATGCTTGCTAACAACACTTCAAACATACCTTGCACAGCCAACAGAAATGCCGACAGAGTGACAGCACGATTAGAACCAACCGCATGGGAAAACAGGAACCAGAACTAATAAGAAACGAAGGCAAAAATGCTTAGTTACCCACATGAAGTAGATACTGACAGCCTCTTGCAATTGCAGCACAGTTTCATCGTCACCTGTGTTGTTAGGAGAATTAAAACAAAAGACAACTCACCACTGGACTGTCGTCGCCAAGGTCCGAATCACGGTCGGCGTCGGCCATGGCGTACGCCGGCACCGGCTCACGGTTCTTCACCCGAATCTTGGCGGCTTTTACAATGCACGGTGCAACGAATACGCCACGGAAGGGCACGTGCTTAGCTCACACACTCGCGTCGGACATACAACGGATACACGGGCCGTAGAGGCGAGAAACGAGCGTTGCGTGTGCTCGCACGGAATGGTATGGCGCGCCAGGTCGCCGGTCGCCCCTCTCTGCGAGGCCCCGCCTTAAGGCGGCCGCGTCACGGCGAATCAAACCGCGCGATATCAAACTGATATTTCAGCCTCACGCTCCGCCCGCTACACTTATATTGTTTTTATTCAAGCTATAAAATAATCGCGTGGCATTGATCGCTCTTTGTGATTAATAGCGATAGTGAAACGCGATATTAATGCGCCTTAATCGGGGTTTCGTTTGCGCATTTAATGAGCCTGTTAGTGTTAGTTTTGTTACTGTACGTATAGCTACGTTTGATTAATGGATTGGATGAATGAGGTCGACTGTTAAATGAACAATCCGTTCATTCACCAATCTGTTTCATTTTAATTGGTTCTTAGGAAATTTAATAAGATTGGTATAGGCTTTCTATAATCAGTATTCAAATAAATTAGTAATACAGGAATAAATATTTAGAAGGGTGTTAAGGTATCTAAGAATAACGCGTTGAAGTCTTTACTTAGCTTGTAAGCACGTAACTATAGCTATAAGCTAATTAAGAATGTTGAATGATAAAGATTAGTATCTTATCAAAACTGTATTTCAATTCAACAAAACAAATAAAAAAATGGATAACTTAATCGAGTTGCATAATTATAACCTTATCAAAATAGTATTACCTGAAGTGTTCCAAGAAATTCTGGGTAATAATTGGTGAGATTTTAGTAATACTTACTTAAAAAACCATTCAATTACTAACATTATTTTAAAATGTTGCTTAGTTTCCTATTAATGCCTAAATCCCGAAATAAATTGCTCAAAAATGCAATTATGCATGACGGGAGCGGAGCAGATTTTTTTGTTATCTTTAGGTATAGGTTTAAAGATGTACACAAATCATAACCCAATATAAATAAACAAAATAACCTCTGGATAAGCATAGATAATGTAGCTAAGAAAAGTGTTACTGTTTAAAACTTGTAATGTAACCTTTATTGTATTTAAGAACAACCTTAATATTGAAATATCCCCGTCAATAAAAAAACATGTTTTTCAATTCTACATTCTAAGTAAAACTATTAGGTTTAATATATTACCTAGGTACAAGTCCTAGGTTGGAACTTAGTTGAGATAATTTGAAATGGTGAGAGTTGAAATAAAAATTTCGTATCGACTTCTCTTATTTCTTCTACTATTATCTACATTATATTAGTCTAATGAAAATTAAATCATTTGTTTGTTTTTTCGATCATAGACTGCGGACTTAGATACCTACCAAAATTGTTTGAAAAACACACATAATATCACACGTGAATTCCCCGAAGGGTTGGGCAGAGGTGTACCTATATTAGGAAGCTACCACCACATTTCGCCAGTTATCTTTAAGTCAATAGGGGCAAGTTAATAGGGGCAAGCCTATTGCCATCAACCGGGCCTGAATCAAGAATCCGGGCTGCTAGTGTAAAATTCCGGGTTGCAATTTTGGTTGAATATCTTGATTGGTTATTCATAAATGGAAGAATCGTTTATTCAGATTCACATGCTACTTTTTCGCTTTCTTGCTAGTGAATAACACGATGACTGGTAGTCGGCACCAAATTATGACACAAACTTATCGAAAGTACTCACTTATGTGAGTATAAAGTACAATGAAACTACATTTTCGATACAAAAACCTTACTTTAGATGCCAAGCAAATAAATAAGTAAATAAGATTAATATAGGTACCTCTTCGGTGTATCAATGCATCGCTATTCATTAAAAATTAGTTGTAAAATCTCATGTTTTAAGTGTTGCTTGTTATTCTTGCCAACCAATCACAACAGCCAACTGCCTCATTGGTCTAAAGGTCGCAAGTGCTACTGCTGAGCATGAAGTCCTAAATTCGATTACCGAATCGGAAAAAGTGTTATTGGGTTTTTCCATCTGGAATTTCTCGGTTCATGGCAATAGGCTGTCCACCTTTTACATGGGGCTTTAACAATACTGGCGAAACGTGGGTGTACTGTAGATGCACCTCTGCCTAACCCTTCGAGGAATACAGGCATGATGTTATGTTAAAGGTAGATTTAACAATTGTAAGACTTTATTGTGTTCAATTGTTGTTCCGTTGTAATACAAATTCGAAACCAAATCGAATGAAATGAATCGATATATCCAAACTCAATTAGAATGAGCTTTCTTTTTCACCACGTAGTCGGGAGCAGACAATACAAACAAGAGTACCTCCAGTAGTACGTACATACTGTGTAGTAACGTAGGTATAGTACAGACAGCAACAATTAATACGGCCGGCAGATCAATCGCTTGTCGAACACTGCAAGCGGTTTTGTGTGGTGCAAGTTACAAAAGTTAGAAGCGCGCTGGAGGAATTCAACAAAAGTGTACCTAAATTAAAAAAATTGGCACTTCTCATAGCATTCATCATCATCATCATTTCAGCAGAAAACAATCCACTGCTACACGGTATCCGCATTATTTTGCCATAATTATTTATATTCTGATCTTCATTTGCAAGTACCTTGTTTCAGAAAAATAAGAAATAATGACGGTCTGAATTGACGAACAAAGAAGCGGAGCAACTGACTAGGTACAATTTGTTCTTCAAAATGTAGGACAGCTAGCACCTATCTACGTCGGCACGATAACACATTTTTTATTTTATTTCTTTCTTTCTTTCTTTCCAACTTGCACTAACAGTAGTCAGACACCAAACATACAAGTTATAGGCTAATAAGTGACAAACATGAAATTAAAACAACAAAATTAAATAGAATTATACAAAATTAAATAGGATTAATAAAATAGAATTATACAAAATTATTTCGGAAATTAAATCATGAAATTAAACAAGACAAACTAAATATAGGTACTCGCAATTATACTAAATTAAATAGAATTATACAAAATAAATAAAATAGAATTAGGATGAAATTATTATGTGTTCAATTAAAATTAGTATAAACACATTAAAATAAGCGTATCTTCACACTGAGAGTTTCTCCAGCACAGGCGTAGGCACGGCGTAGCACAGCGTAGAATTGCGTAGGCATGGTGTAGCTCTACGTTGGAATTGCGTAGACAGAGCGTAGCACTGCATAGGCACGACGTAGACTTAGCGTAGCACTGCGTAGACACAACTTAGCACTGCGTAGGCACGGCGTTGGAACTGTAGGCACATCGTAGCATTGCGTAGTCACAACCGACGTAAGCACAGCTTTGTTTATTATAATTTACTAGTGACCCGCCCACGCCCCTGCTTCGAACGGTTTTTACGACATCAAGATTTATTGATTATATTTAGTTTTAATATTATTGTATTATACGCATAACCTTTTCGTAATAAATTCTCTAATCTAAATGATAGTGAAAACCGCATCAAAATCAAAAGGAAACTACTACATACTCTGGGCATAAGTTTGACGACCGCCTACAATAGTACAATTGTATGTAACCCGGGCAGTGCCCAAAGCTTCTTTATATAATTTAGTAATCCTTTAAAAACATCCTTATCCGATCAAACAGTAACAAAATTTAAGTATCATAATATCCTTAAACAATACCTCTTACTTAATTTATTATCTCTTACCTTGCACCACCGCCCCTGTAATCGCTCCGGGCTGATTGATGAACTCCCCCTCCCACTTCGCCAGGCGGACTGGACTCCCCCGCCGTTTAGCCCGAGTGATCCATGACTATGAGATCTATTACCCTGGCTACATTACCACAATGCCCTGCAAAGTCTGTTTTATTTTACACGGTCCTATCATGCTTATTGTAAGGTTCATTTTAATTTTGCAAATATCTATCTACTGTTATAAAAATAATTAAATTGATACGAATGAAGAAGCAAGACAGCTATTAGCTGAGATTTTTTGAAGCATCGCAAGACAGCTGTTAGCTGTCTTGCGATGCTTCAAAAAATCTGTTGCCCAAAAGTTGTTTTCAGGTCTATATTTCTCGCACAGGACTTCTATGAACTGATTTGGATGGGAAGTAAACGTCTCTAAAGGTATGAGGTAGTTATAGTTAGCTCTATGTTTATGAAAACTCAAATAAAGTTCACTGGTACTAGTGTTTTTAACAACAGATAATAAAATGACTTAATATATCAATCACAAGCTTTGGCTTGGCTTTAAAGCTGCTTGACAGAATCCACTATAACTTTTCTACCAGAAGGGACAACTTAAATTCGCGACAAGATTTAAATTCGCGAATTTTCACCGTTTGACTGGTCGCTTTAATTATATATTTATATTATAACTTATTATAACCCCTAAAGACTGCATATCTGGGGGTAATTCTGTAAAAGTTGCTAAGTCTATTGTTGAACTTGGAGCACCTACTTTACCTCCTACCATTAATATTTGCATAGCCTGACCTCATGAAAAATAGTAAAACAATACCTTTAATTAAATCGGGTAGTTAATCAAATCTTCATTTGCAAGTACCTAATTTCAGAAAAATAAGAAATCATGCCGGTCTGAATTGACGAACAAAGAAGCGGAGCAACTGACTTATTTGAAATTAATTTTGGACTGATTGCAAAGATTTTTTAATTAACTTAAATTATTATATAGCATACAGTTCGGTTTTACGAGGTGTCGTCCAACTACTAATGATGAACTTTTAGGACATATGTGTAATGCATCGGGAGATAAATGCGATGCCTTGGGCATCTTTTGCGATTTGTTCAAGGCATTCGATTGCGATCTTCATGAAACGTTAATCAGGGAACTCCACCACTATGGGATCTGGAACAGCGCTCTGGATCTTCTTACTTCATACTTGAGTAATAGGATTCAGAGAGTTGAGTTGATGGAAAAAAAAACAGGAACAATGGGAGTCCCACAGGGCTCAATTCTTGGTCCTTGCTTGTTTCTTATTTATATTAATGACTTGTCTTGCAGGATAATCAGGTTGTTTAAACTTAATCGTCAGCAGCTGTTTACTGACGATTTCAAAAGCGCAATCTCGCAAAGCGTCATGATAGAATGCCCCGTTTTAACAATCAAAATTAAATTGCGTGATAAACATGTAAAATAATTCAGTTAATATTAATCAGTTATTTATTTTAGTTACAATTGTATTCTTGTGGCGTAATAAGTATACCTACTAACATAAAGATGGATCACTGTTTCTGACTTAAATAATTAAATCATACTAATATATGAATACTGAATATGAAATAATCATATTTTAAGAAAAATAAACCACTGTTAACATTATTTATAATTTGATTTCTCAAAACTGTTGACTAGCCTATTACGCGATCCCGAGGATGTAATGTATAGCGATGAAGTGCACACAGCGTTTAGTCTGCGGTCTTCGCTATAGTTATAGTTTATAGTTTTTGAAAATTATTTTGAAGACTTTTATTAAAAGCGTAAATTCGAAGATGAAAACAATAATGTTGTGACTTGCACTTAACGTAAGTATCTATTGCCCAAATTGTCGCTAATTCCCATGCAAATTCATTTTGGTAGGTTAATTTTGCGTTACACATCAGGCAGGTAGGTACTTAATATACATACCTTAATTTACCTTAAATTTATTTTCTTTCTTTCTTTGAATGCCCATGATGCATGGTGATTTTTGCAACATTGGCAGAGGTGCAATAAACAGAGATTATTTTTTGTACCTTTTTTTATCCCTCGGTTGCCTTAAAAATATCGCTTTTAGTGATAAGACCGCTCATTGTGTCACCCCTTGTAAAATTTCTACATGTATACCTGTAATTTTTATGGTGTAAATAAAAAGTGCCTACTATTTTATCTGTCTATCGTCTCCAATTCTTTCAGGAGAAGACACGGTATTTACTCAAGCGTTTACAAAAGTGAAAAGATTGAACCAAACAAGCATTTACCGTTGCATAGTATCAGTAAGCTTTTTAATACATATAATATAGGTATGCTTGTTCGCTGTAGATAATGAAATTGTAAGCAAATATTTAAATACATGTGCAAACATCGTGTAGAGTAAACGTTTCTAATTCTGTTCTACTAAACTGTTTGGTAATAATGATCTATGCAAAGATCTATAAACAAAAGTTCGATTCTGTATTCAAAGATGGCACTGTATGTTACCTCTATTGCTGCATAGATGGCGTTAGCATATTGATCGGAGAATAAAATATCAAGAGCATAGTTGAACTCGAGTTATTAATAATAATTTACTTATTTGTTTTTGTTTTCAGATCATAGGCTTAAAAGGAATTTTGAATATCGCTTTATTAATTATTTATTAACTTTTAAAGTGTTTGTCTTTAATTGTAATTGTTAACTGTGTTAATTAGAGTAAATACTTAAATAAATGAAGCACGAAATTTTGTTTGACAAAAATAACCGTTCTTCCGGTCATCAACAAACATTTTAAATTTGCATTATGTTGTATAACAGAATTCCTCCGCAGCCCGAACCCTCGTCCCAATGATAAATTAACAATATTATTAGACTCAACACTTCGCGGGAAAATCAAATTAGTCAAACGCGGCCCTTATTGCCCTAGGACCATTCGCCACGTTGACTTATAGAAAATTTGTCATTACACTCTGACAGCTCACACTTGACACACCGCAGTTTGTGTTTTACATTAACTAGTGTAGGAATTATTGTTCATTATTTGTAGTTCAGTATGGTAGGTGTTGTTGGTGTTCTTTCTTCTTTGTGGCTAGCCCGTTTGCTAAGCATTAATGTACGCTCGCGGTTTGCTCCGAGCCCCACGGTTAAGTGTTTCTTAGTAATGCGTTCTGTCACTTATAACCGTGAGAGTGAATACTCGCCTGCCGCACCTGCTTGGAGGTAGACAAGCAATACACACAGGGGAACCGATTACAAAATCGTTAAATTATTTGTTTGTTCCCATTTAGACAAGTTAAAACAGAATACACAATTCAATGGATACTAACTAAACTAGGATATTTCCTAAGTTTTCAGATGACTGGGCGTTCTATTATTATTTGGTCCATCGTACAGTGAAGCTTTGCTTTCCCTGTTTTGTAAAAATCCCCACGATGTCGATTGATCATTTAAAAACCTAGAGTTTTTGGAGCGTTTGGTGTTAGATACAAACACATTTCATAAATAGGTATTATATTCAGTTACAATAAGTCATGGACAAACTTTTTATTTGTCAAAGTTTTTACCTACTTCAAAAATCCTGTTTACCTAATATTCGGTTTCAATTAAAATAAACAGAGATGATAGGAATCGTTTATTAAAATTTTATTATAAACGTTTATTAAAATGATATTGCATTCCTCTTTATACAAATTAATATAAAAAACCTAATTCGTTCATTTCGAATAGCTCGTTATTGGCCAACAACGGCGCTTTTAATAAATGCTATTTATGATTCGATCGTTGAACATCGATTACTTAAAATAAACATCGATGTCTCGTTCAATGAAGGGGGGTGATATTATTAAAATTAGGGGGAGGTGACGATAGGTACTGTTTGTTCTCGGGGTTGTTCTGTGTAGATGGGTTCAGCTTGTTTAGCGGGGCCTGTCTTGGTGATGGGGACTATTCTTTCGCCTGCATTAGCTGGAGGTCTTTTAGGTGCTGTGATAGTAAGGACGCCATCTGAAGACAGTGTGCTGACGAGGTCCTGCACGTCGTAATTTCCTGGTAGGATGTACCGGCGCGTGAACTGGCGAGAGATGAACCCGTGCTCGTCCTGCTTCTCTTCGTGTCTGCCCTCGACCACGACGCTGTTGTTCGCAGCCTTAACTGTGATCTCTTCAGGTGTGAATTGCTGGACATCTAGGATGACCTGGAATGTAGAAAACCAACAAATAAGTCTTTAAAAAAAAACTAGTGACCCGCCTCCGCTTGGCACGGTTTTCACGACTTGACAAAAAGACATCAAACCTTCCAGAATCAATTCTCTTGACGATGGTGAAAAGCTCATCAAAATCCGTAGCGTACCTTAGAAGAACAACGCGGTCACAGAGACAGATTCGAAAACCGCCTTTAATTTATAATATGAAGACATGAGATGAGACAACGCTTTAATCAAGTTAATAAAAGTGAAGGTGAAGCTGATGTTATAATTTAACTACTTACAACCCAGACAGGTGCCATAACTAATGTAATAATGACAGTCCTAACTCGCTTTATTGACCATGCCAAATTTAATCACACCGGTACACAGAGACACATAGCTGTATGTGTTGCAGACTAGTGTTATCTCAATAGAAAAACCACCGAGGCTAGTAAACATAGGAATAAACCATTGCTAATGCCAGAATAATAGTCAGCAATAGCATTGCCGGACTAATTAGTCAGCCTAGTCACATACATCTGTCTGAATCAATCGAGGATCTCACCAAAATCGGTCTGTAATAATCTGTGGTTAACAAAAATTTACAGCACTAGCACCGTCATTTATAAATCGAACCCTACCTCAAACTTGTCCTTCGTCAGGTTTATAGTAGAGGCAGACTCCTGCCTCGTCAAGCTCGTCCTCCATGGTCTGAAGTATGAGTTCCTGAACAGCGAGGAGGTAGGCAGTGTAGAGAGGGATGAGAGGAGCTCGTCCCTCTTCAGGCCCATGCCGAAGTGCTGGTCCAGCAGCCGGGAGGGCCTGTCCCACTCGTCCCACCAGTCACGGAACATCAGAGGTACTATCGACATCTGGAAAAAGAAGATAAAAGAATTTAGTAAAGTTACTTTGTTAGTTAGTTATATTTTTTATACTAGGAGCTAGCTGGGACCTTCTTTAATGCTGTGGCCAGCCAAGAGCCTAAATAATGAAACCCTAGTTTATTTCAATCTCATTCGATGATAATTTTGATTTAATCTCTGAAATGTAGGTAACCCCAGTCACTTTAAAACCAAGTCCTCTCCAAGCTGCACAAGTAAAACTCATACAAAATATCCTCATGACTGTCCTATTGCATTACACGGTGCCAAGTCATAAACAACAATCAAATCGGCTATGGAAACCATAGAATTGTCGATACTCTCGCGAGCGCTCGTAAAACTTATCTTTGGACTGAAATAAATCAACAACATTGTCTATTCATCGCGTAGATATAACAGTGGATATTTTCATGGCGCGTTTATTTTCAGCGGTTACATCTCTTATGCGCTTGTAATGGACGACCGACCAATGTTATTTGAATTCGCATTCGAAATATTTGAATGTACTTTTTAAACAATCTTATTTTTAATAGAAAGAATAGTACCTAAGTAATCATGATAAAAAGAATAGCAATAGACCAAAGTTCAGTGTGTCCGACTGGAAAAAGAGCTTTGTAACCTATAAGTTCCATAATATGAATGCACTTCTGTCAGAAAGTAATTATACAAAATGAAAAGCAAATCGTTGAAAAAAAAAAAAACGAATTGTGAAAACTGTCTGGTTAAAACAGCAATAAATATTGGATCCATTCACAGATTAGGAAAAAGGAAAGAAAACTATCAATGGAGGTGCGTGTATCAGGTATCGTAGAAGATTTTAAAAAAACACTATCGATAGAGCTGTTTAACCAAATCAATTACAAGATTAACAGTGATTTTATTGCTCCAACGAAAAGCTTGTTGAAGTTTACCGAGTTTGTTTACATTCAGAAGCAATAATACGTGCACATAATAATCGACGAAATTCTGGAACGAATCCACCGTGTGTGAGTCACCTGGGCATGGTTCCGAACGGTTTTAGAACTGATGCAACCCGCTGAACTGAATGTATTCACGCTATGATGAAAGTTATGCGACATTATTCGTTTTGTAATAGGATAAAATTAGATCAAGTGTTGATGTAAACATTGAGAGCCAAGATATCTTCGAGATGAGATGTTGAAGAGGTGAGTATACTTAACATTTTTACAGGTAGGCACAAGAATGTTTGAAACTTTTTTTTTATTTTGGGTATCGCACTACATTTGACTACATAAGTATTTAGTTATTATGTTCCTTTAAACTTTATTTCCCCTCGTCCTGAATCTGATCATATTATACATAATATGATTGTTTTACTTACTTATTGTTTTTACGGTTAATAATATAAGAACTGCGTATTGAATTAAAGGCTGTTATTTTATTGAAACAATCTGTTACGAATTGCGCATACAATATGTGCATGTAAATACCACCTGTTCAAACAGCAATTAATTCAAACACACTAAATATTTTGATTTTCAGAAGAAAAAAAAAAGAATTGCCATTTCACCGGTAGGAAAGCTAACCGAATTTCCCAATCCTTTCGAAACAAATAACAATTTCAATTAACAAAAACAAATCTACTATATTTTAAAAAGCACAGAAGAACAACACTCTTACGACAACATTATATTAAAAAAAAAACAATTCACCTTTGTGGTTGTTAGTTCGTTGCAGGCGCGCGCCGCTCTGGACTCGAGACTAGAGACGAACGCCATATAATGTGATTTAAATAGAATTTTCAGCGGCCCACACGGGCTGATTCACGAGGATATCACCTTGAACTTGAAGCGATAGGTACGGTATCATTCATTACCGACTATTTGGGTGGGAAAATTGCCGTTTAAGGTTCATGCAATTTTCTGGCGGAGATAGTAGACACCCTGTGACGGTTACCACTATTCAAGTTTGAGGATATAGTTAGAAATCGCTAGTAGTAGATACTATTCTTCATCCTAAAATAACTCTTTTAGTGCGTGCGGTAGGTACCTTTAACTAGAAATTATCTTGTAATTTACATAAACTCGAAAACCATTCAGTGGTTGAATCGCAATTTCTTGCATTTGAGTTACTTTTCAGCCTGAAAACGTTATTATGACTGTATGACATCACAATCCTCTTTCTACAGTCCTGGGCTTTCTTTTATTGATTGATAATTTCAGGAATTTCACGACAACAATATTCCTTACAGGCTTCTTACAGGGCACAGTTTGAGGTGGAAAGAGAAACCATTAGACATGATGAGTAGGTAATTTATATTCACAAAATATCTTGTAAAATACAAAAATATGGGTACCTACCATATATGATCACTCTGATATATAAGGTGCTATAAAAATATCTGCCACGGCTTTAATGAGAGGTAGTATTGTGTTTAAAGATAACAATAGTGAAGAAATTTCGTACCCCGGCACAGTTAAATCAATTTGAGAAAATAAAGTAGTTAAATAAACATTGACTCTACTCTGCATAACGTGGTTCACAAATTACGCGCGAAGTGCACTTCGTCAATGAAAACAACTGCTATCTCTTTCCATCTGTTCTGTGAATGAAAACTGAAATCAGCTGACTAGTTCGTCACTTGCAAATTTATACGTACAATTTTTTGTATGAAAAAAAATATGACACATGATCAATAATTTATCTTTACTATTGTAATCTATAAACACGATACTATCTCCCATTGCAGCCGTGGCAGATATTTTTATAGCACCTTATATGTATTTGCGACTTTATTTTCCCATTGAAAATCGGTAGATGTCATTCGAGAACAAACAAATCCGCTTTCTTGTAAAATGTGGGAGGATGATGATGCCTTCGACATCATTCCAGATTACTATATTCACAGTGTATCATAGTAAAATCATTGCCATCTCGTCCCACATCGGCGTCACGAATGATCAAAATAAACTCCCTATTTTTAGTTCGTGACAATTTTATCCCAATACATTGAGTGGATGATTGTATTATATAAATATACGTGAAGAATACTTCGGCCAACGCTTTCACAATAACATTGTGATGTAAATACACTGTTAATCACGTCTCCCGAATACTCACGATCTATTGGGTTCTAGAGCGATGCCAAAAAATTGTATTCTTCAAAAGGTTTAATACATATAATGATTTGATATTTTCGTCATACCGGCTAAGCGACAGACGTGTACCTATTAGAATTACCTATTATTCCAATTTGTTATTAGATACATCTGCTCAAGAGGCAGTTGAAACAGAGATAACAAGACTACGACGTCGTTTGCTTTACGAGAAACTTTGATTATTAAACATAGGTTCCTGATAGAAAAACGAAATGTCGCAGGCATAAATTAATTTGTCGAGATGTGTGGTCTCGTGATCGTATCTTCTACGTCTGAGGGTCGTCTTAAGAGCTAGGTAGTAGTAGTTAACACAATTATTTTGTCGTCAATTATAAGTAGATATATACAACCGCACGTCCATGATTACAATTTCATATTGACAGCGCCTTTAGGTAGTAGCAGCCAGGGTGGTTTCCGTAGGTAGTTCGTCTTACTAATGTCGAGTGGTTAACCGTACAGTCGGAATAGTTAGAGTAAGATTCCGGTACCTACAGTTTTTTCCACGGCTCATTGAAAAATTCCACAAGCCAGACTTTCGTTGGACCTTGCAGCGCTCGAAGTCACATTCACAATGTACGTACCTATTGCTGATAGTTTGCAAGTGTTGTCCTGTCGATATCAGCCGACACTAATATGGACAGAACGCCTAAAGCATAAAACAAACCTGACTCGACGGCGACCAATCTATTACAAAGCGGTGGTCGATGCTTTATAATTTAACATTTTTTTAATTTTCTTGAGCTGAATAATTTATCAGTCTAAGCCGGAAAGCTAAAAAGACTACAAGCTAACCATACATTAATATTCAGGTAAAAAAGCCAGTGTCAACGTCAACGCAGCCTCAATGCTCATGACACATGACACTGTCAGCAAAACGTCAGCCCAGTCCAGTGATGTCATGATCAGTATTATATTGTTTATCAATCGATTCTAACTGCATTTTTGTCTCATTATAATCGAAAAAGTGATTTTATTTACGTGTTCATTTAATATTATAGATTAGCGCTTATAAAATGAGTGTGTATGTATGTGTGTTTTCTTTTAATATTTACTACAAACCAATCAGTTACCTCTTAGCGATTTCAATAGAGATTCTTCTAGTCAAAACGATTTGTTTATAATCGCTTCATAATCGAATACAAATAATCAAATCCCGTGGCCACCACGGCGGTTCAACACTACACTTCACTACAACACCGGTGGTTGTATTGTAATGAATGCAGTTTTCTTTCTATTCGAATTTTGTTTATTTTCCGACGAACAGAACTTCTTCCCCGTGCTCATTAAAAAATTACTCTTCCAAGTATGGCTTTTCATTAAAAAACTACATTTTAGTTAGGTTACCAAAAAGTAATGAAGTGGTTTCGTAATTGGAAAAACTGCCAATCTTATCTTATTGTCATAAATTCGTGACTGCTTCAGAATCAGATACACGTCGCTGTGTATTGAATGTAATAAACCTCATCCTCATTGCACAATGCGGTTTCCTATAACGGGAAGACAAGTACTTTTGATATGAAATATTGCAGAAGCGAAAGCGTGTGTACGTAGCGTAAAATTCGTCGAGTGCCGGTAATTCAGAATTAGTGTTAGTGGATGATTCAAGTGATTAGAACGCGGCAAAGGTCGATCATCATGCTGCCTTGGATACAGCACCGATGGACTGGCCTCTGCCTCCTTGTGACGGGCCTTGGAGCCCTGATGCTGTTCCTGTATGGGTTTTTCCCATTGAAATACCATTCAGGGAAGATGTCCCATATGGATGATCTGCCTAACTTCATAGATGGTGTCAGGTTAGTTTGGTTGTTTACTTACATTTTTTTATTAATTGTCACACACCAGTGCTAATAAATAAATTAGTATAATTGTTTTATAAACAAACAGTAAAATTTTGTAACCGTAACATTCACAAAAATCACTGTTATCAAAAAATGTAATAAAGATAAATCAAAATAGTGTATTTATATTTCATATTCTTATTATGTTTCTTTTTTTCTTCATTTGCAGTATTGACGGCCAGCAAGTGTACAGTTCTGGTGAGAACAGTGTGGTCCTCATGGTGATAGATGGCCTTCGTTATGACTTTGTAACTGACGAGTACATGCCATACACCGGTCAGCTGCTAAAGAACAAGTCTGCTTGCATCTATGTGTCTGTGGCTGAACCTCCTACTGTTACTATGCCTAGAATCAAGGTAAGGTACACTTAGGAAAAATAAACTAATAAGAACCAACATAAACATTTGTTTTGTGTGATTTTAACACTCTAATGACTGTTACACATAAATAAAAAAAGTTCCATATTTGTTTTGTTTCCACTCACAAAACCAAAGAAAAAAGTTCACAATTGATTTTTAGTAATCTCTCAGGTCCTTATTCCTGAATTACAATAATTATTTTGTAACAATTTTTTTATTTAAAAGAGTGTCCGTGGAGTTTCTTGCCCGTTCTTCTCCATAGGTACCTACTATGCTTTGGAATGGGCTTTATATTTCTGACTGACCAACTCTTTGACAATTCAAGTGCCTGCCTGTAAATGGTTTAATTGAAATAAATTACTTGAGTTTGAATTAGTTTTACAATTACAACCAAATTACACAAGTACATGATGATATGCGTAAAATTATTCTGTTGTGTACAGTCACCTAAGCGTAAGATGGAAAAGGCACAGTGGAGGCGCACAATAAACTTCTGGCGAGATATATTTGCAAGTGTCACCTTTACATATTAAAAATAGCCCTATTTATTCAGCTTCACATGCATGATCGTAGAGACAAAGAAAAAACAAAAACTTTGCTGAAATTATTGTTTTGTTGAATTAAAGTTTGTTTATTTTGTCCAG
Source organism: Eupsilia transversa (assembly GCA_914767815.1). Taxonomy (NCBI): domain Eukaryota; kingdom Metazoa; phylum Arthropoda; class Insecta; order Lepidoptera; family Noctuidae; genus Eupsilia; species Eupsilia transversa. The sequence goes on from OU611889.1 coordinate 5,350,810, forward strand.
AAAATTTCATAACAAGGAACATGTTTTTTCTTTGGTCTTGTGTTTGATATTTTTTATTTACATGTTTGATTCATGCTTTTCTCACTTAGTATAAATAATTTGATTTCTCACATAAATAATCATTTCATTTTCAAGAGAATTTTTACAGTTTTTAGGGTTCTGTACGTCCGAATGAAAAAACAGAACCATTATAGGATCACTTGTGTCTCTGGCTGTCTGTCTGTAAGCGAATTTGCTCCGAATCTACTGCACCAATTAAATTGAATTTTGGTACACATATGAATTTTTGTGACCCAAACCCAGACGTGCAACGTAAATAAATGAATTTTAAATACGGGGGTCACTTTTCGCGGGCAAATTGGGGAAAAAAAAAAGATGTGTTCTGTGTGACATATCAAATGACAAAAAATAATAAGATTATTTATGATAAAAGTTCTGTTGGAAATGACCACTAGATAATCATGTGCTTGCGCAACAGACGTGCAAAATGTATTAAAGAGTTTCGCAACAGATACTTTGCTACTCTTTAACATCGGGTTTGATACAGCATAGGAACTTGGCGTGTTTTGATTTGCCTAGCATGTAGCATGAAGACATGCGGATCGTTATTACATTTTTCTTCGTTAATTTAATAATAGTTACATCACCAGCCAGTATTTTCTTTGATGAAAGATTCATAAACTAAAAAAATAAGCAATGTGATCAATCTGCAATAAAAAGCCGGTATCATACTTAGTTATTTTAAATGTTTACTGTTTTTGAATACTTAGACATAAAAGGGCCAAAGTTACTCAATTCTATTGAAGGGATTAGTAAACCTAAGATTTTTTTGTAAACACTGCATCATTTAAACATTTGCGACATCATGCGACCACCTGTAATTGGCACTAGAGTTGTTATTATGTAAAGATGGAAAAAAATACAGAAATGAAATGAGTACCTACCTAATTAAATTATGTACTATTTTAGTAGCCTTTATTTGTGAATTTATGACTTTGTTAGTCATAAATTCACAAATAAAGGCTACTAAAATTGATTATTATGGTGATTCGCTGATTAAATTAATGTATATTACTCAATTAATTACCAATATTACATAGGTTCGTGTGGTTCCGAGTCATTGCACATCGTAATATAGCTTCAGTCATGCACATCACCTTAGGAAGAGCATGCATATACTGATATCTTTGCACTTTCCCTTCCTTATGGCTCCCTTTCTCTATATTAACGCTAAAATGCGGCACGACAAAATTGTGTCGTCGCATCTTGTCGCGCCGAAACAATAAACTTATACGTAAAAAACTTTTTTATGGGTAGGTACCTAATAAATAGAGAACTACTATTTTTTACCGACAAATAGTTGGCTACCCTGCCTGTGACACCGCTCGCCAGTACCGGGGCGTCTCCAAATGCACTTGTTTTCACGTAGACACCAGCACATCAAGCTACTACAATCTGTCAAATTTCTTTAATAGATTTTCAACTTTATCGCTATAGCATTAAGGTTCACGGTTAACCCATGGGAATATCTGACAGTTTCGGGTAGCTTGACCTGCTGGCGTCTGTACAATATGGGGCGGCTTAATCGGTATTGCACGCGGGCGTTCAAACAGCTGGAACGGGCCTGACTATAACATTTTTTCGCTTTGTTTATATTTTTCCTAGCTGGACATACGCTATGGGCTTTACTTAGAATAAAGCTATCGTGTTTTGCTTACATTTCCGTGTTAGATAGGCTGGCGGTTAGCTATTGTTTTTATTACGTTTTGCAGGTAATATAGGTATAAGCATTAACAATGTAAAGTAATAACATAGGTGCCAGTATTTTTAATCTGATCTAAAATGTGCGTAACACCAACCTTTCTAATCTAAACTTTAAAACCTAGTAGAAATTAATTGGCAAACGCTCGGTTCCTATAAACAATAACGAATCGTTTTGCATACCAATGGTAGGTTTTTTTTAAACTAGGCATATAAATAGATTCGTAAGCTAATTTTACCTGTGATAGCTATTTCCATATGGGAAGGTCTACTATGCCAAGCTATGAGGTAAGTATTTGCTTCAATATTGGTAAAGATACAAAAGTCTTAATTTTAACCAATAACGGTCCGTAAATTATAGGAATCGGCTATAAGCACAATTTTCTAAAAGTAGTATTTTTAGACATCGCGTCGTAACATCATCATCATTGCACTTGGCTTGGCTTGATTGTGATGGCAGTTTTGCACTGAAAACAAAAGTAATACACCAATATTTATAGCAATATTGCCTTGCCAAAATGTCTGTATGTGTTGTCTGCATACTGTTTTAACTATGATATGTACTAACCGACCAATTTTATTTAAAGACAACTGTCATTCAAAAGCGATTACTTGAATATTTCATTCCATCAGGCCATGATGACAGGCAGTGTATCAACATTCGCTGACGTAGCTCTAAACTTCGGAGCGCCAGCCGTACGTGGTGATAGCGTGTTGCGTGTAGCGAACGCTAGAGGGCGCCGCACCGTAATGTATGGAGACGACACATGGCTGAGACTGTTCCCAGGACTTTGGACCGAGTTCGATGGCACCACCTCGTTCTTCGTCACGGATTATACTGAGGTACTCTCAACTGAATTCTGTGGAGTGAAACTAGGTCTTGGTCCGGCAAGGAATGGTTTTCGATAGGCTGACCCGATTGACTAACTAACCAAGATACATAATTATTAGGTATGTATCTTGCATGGCATTTGAGAAGATGCAAATGTTATTTGCATCTTCTCCAGTACCTAATTAGAGAATGTGCAATCGTATTTGTGTTGTAGCGGTGTAGCAGACAACATATTATTATTATATATGGTTTTGTCTTTATTGACATGACAAAAGAATGATTATGAGATTGTGTCATATTGTTGAACTATCATAAACCTCCCCTGGTACCAACTTATTAAGATTAGAAAATGTGCATCAAATATCATGAATATTCCAGATTTTAACTCGAATTCCTTGCTTGGTGATTAGGATACTCTCCTTGCAGGTAGACAACAACGTTACAAGACATCTGGACAAAGTATTGACGCCGGACGACAAGAAAAAGCCCACATTTGACTTCCTAGTGTTGCACTACCTAGGATTGGACCATATCGGACATTTGGAGGGCGCGCGCAGTCCCAAGATCAAACCGAAGCTGTTGGAGATGGACGAAGTTGTTAAGAAGATATTCACTGCTATGCAGAAATGGGTAAGTATATTAATTAAAAATTACAAGCCGTGTATCGGTTTGCCCATCGCAAAAAAAACTTTCAATCCATCTCATATACAAACTAATACTCATTGGACAAATATCCTTCCTAAGTGCTAACTTTCGTTATAAAAGAGACCCAGCGGCTTAGGCTGTGCATTGTCTGTCAGTGAATTTAAGATTTTTATTAAGTAAAAAAGAATTTTGCCAATTGCACTGCACCAATACAAACATGTCTTGCAAACAAGACTTCAAAAGTTCAAACCAACTTAGTGATCGATTGGTTCCAGGATCGCAACGGGGTCCTCATAGTATGCGGCGACCACGGCATGCGGGACGCGGGCGGGCACGGCGGTGCCACGCCCAGTGAAGTGTTGGTGCCGCTGGTACTGGCCAGGAGTACTGACTTCCAGTGTCCTCACCCGTATGTAGATCTGTCTGCTTGAATGCTTTGGTATTTCAGTTTTGATCAAGAGAATTAAATAGGCAAAAATGATTTTTACTTTTGCATAATAATAAAAATTATAAAATTAAAACCCAACTACGCCAAAAAAGTCAACTAAAAAGGTATAAACAAGACATCACAGACAGACAAATGAAAAATCCGGAGTCACACGTGTTAGAGCATAAATCGAACAGATTACGTGTGATTCTGGGATTTATTTTTATTAGTTCATCTTTAATTCATATTTAACTTCCTGCGCAGGCCAGGCCCCGGCCCTACAGTGGCCCAAGTGGACGTGGCGCCCTCTGTGTCATGGTTACTGGGCGCTCCGCCACCCGGCGACAGCGGAGGCCGACTGTTACCTGCCTTACTACCTCAGGATACGAGACAGCATCTGTATCTACTGCATGTGATGGCGCAACATAATGCGAAGCAGGCGCTGCCTACGGATACTGGTATGTATGGAAAAAAATGTAATAATTGTGACCGGCGTGACTTGGCGGAAATCCATGATTGTATGTCGTGCGTGCTCGTGCAAAATTTTCACGATGTGACGTACCTGGACAGAGTTTAGTAGTTCAACTCAGGTTTCGCTGTCCGTTTTACCTGCAATCTCCAACTACATAGCAATTTCCTTCTCCCCTCCAGAATTTTACAAGCAGTTCCAACGCGCAGAGAAACAATTCGCGCACTACCTCGCGACCGGCCAACAGAGCGCCGCTAAGATAGCGAAGGAGTTCTACGAAGAGTCGCTCGAGAAGATGTCCGTGTACCTCACCGAGACCAAGACTGAGTTCGACATGTTCGCTATTGGGATGGCTGTGGTTCTGCTGTATTTAGTAAGTTTTGACCACATTGCTGCATAAGTAAAGACGTGCCATCGACACGACAAGACGGCGGGTTATGTTGTATTCGCGGGACAAACTCAGTGGAGACAGACTCATTTGAGTGCATGGTGCTAGACGAAGCAAATGGTTCAAAGTTACAGCATTCTTCTTTTTCCGGCTTGGGTAAAAAAAATGCACTGGTTGAGGCATGAGCGTAACGCAAAAGTCAAGAAAGTTACTTCTTACAATAAGCAAACATAATTCGATTTGACTTCCGTAAATGATGCCGTATGACAACAACGACTTTAAACTGTGGCTTGTCAATGGCAATTAATGCGCAGCAGACCTCAAGTTGGAACCCAAGGCCGGCTTCTCTGACTTTTCGGATTCATGTGCGTATTGTATAATTATCACGTGAGGAAACCGGCATGCCTGAGGGATATTTCTCGACGGCATGTGAAACCAAGTCAGAGGCCCATGGGCGCCATAAAAACTCTTAACACCAGATTAGTCACTAACCACACGACAAAGATAAGAAAGAATGCGCCTATAGCAAATCAACTTAGGGCAAATTAGACCAAACAGGAATAAATTTTATCCGCCGTTTGAATTTTTGACAGTTTGTCCATACGAAAACTGTCAGAACTAAATCTTATTCCGTGGATAAAATTTATTCCTGTTTGTTCGAATCCGCCCTTATTATACTGTGAATAATTACGAATTAATTACCTTTTGTTACAGATCGCCACATCCCTCCTCCTCGTCACTCTATACTCTTTACAACCGGACACTCGTCACAAAGACCTCGTCTCCGGCCATTCCCACCACCGTTCTCACGTCGGATCAGTCATCGCTTTCATCGTCATCCTAGCTATATGCAGCGCAGTGCTTACCACCGCCTGTTTCATTTCAGAAACTAAAAGCCAACTATGCCATTTCAACTCACTCTGGGCCATAGCTTTTGCAGCAGTCGCCTGCGCGTTTACAGCAACATATTTCTTAATAAAAACTGGCATAGAAAGGATAAAAGATCTGTCTACGTTGTCAGAATTAAATGTAATTGATTATCTTTTAATCGGTGCGACGATATTCCACTGCTGGTCGTTCTTCGGGACTAGTTTCATTGAGGAAGAGCATATGACGTGGTATTTCTTCTGGAATACGTTGATGTTCTTTGTTTTAGTAAGGACTGTGGTTGTGTTGCTTATGTACTTGAGTAAGAGATGGAGTGGTGCTACGGAAGTGCAGGAGAAACCGGAGTTAGCGCAGAGGATGAGCGCGGTCGGGGTGGGGATACTGCCGAAATGGGTGCTGCTTATTGCTTTGCATAGGTAAGTGTTACTTTTATACTTAAAACTGTCCTCATATAATAAGTGCCATCTACGAAGACGCGCCTCTTCTTTCTAATCGCTTACAGTTACAGTACAGTAATCGCGTTTAGGAAGAAGAGTGGGCGAGTCTTCTTGGATGGCAGTATCTATAACTATTAATAAACACTGTAACATAAAAACATTGTAAAAGCCATTTTTTATTTAGCCATGTCGTTTCATTCTTCACCATAGGAAACGACGGCGAAAAATTTATAGCTTTTCTGACTGTCTTGTAGGTGTCCATGTCCATATTGCACTGGGGATTTTTTTTTTTTTTTTAATTATTTCGTCTGTATTACACCTCTCACTTTTTTCACACCTCTGTTCGCTGTTTTTACGTGTTAGGCCTGTCAGTAGAAGTCAAGTTCAACCCTTAGCATCTTCGCATCGTGGGCATCAGTCTTCCCGTATCTTCATATTTTTCCAGGTATCTAAGAACAATGAACCAAACCGGCGATAGGTGGCTATTCCTCCCAGATACAGCAGACTGGTTGAATGCACCAGAAAATGCCTTCTACCTTCAAGCTCACCTAGTTGTAGGTAAGCTGACATAAATAAAAGTCACAATAAAAAAATCTACACACATTTATTAGTTCAAAAAATATTTGCTTTTTATTTTTCCAGGCACATTAGCAACATTAATAATATGTCTATGGAACCTACGCTACCTCAATAACGTTGTTTACGTACAGTCAGGGCTGACAATCGCCGCAGTAGTATGCATATTATGCTACCGAATCGCCTCCAAAGCTTTAGAAACACCATTTGCAGACATCAAGACGTGGGACCCAGTAGAAATAGTCAACATGTTCTGGGCAATCCTTATAGTCCAATTTGGACTTGAAATGTATTCATACATCGGATCTTTGAAGACCTGCGGCTTGAAACCAGTAGATTTTAGTGCTACTAAGTTCGTGTATAATAAACCAAAAGCGAAAACTGAGGATTATTTCTATGATAATTTGGTTGAAGAACCTTGGAATCTGGAAGAAGTGAAGTTAAATCTTGTTCGGTCCATGTCTCACCTAATGTTAAACGATCTCATGTTGATTGTAGCGTTGCTAATGAGACCGCACAATGTGATCATGGTGCCCAGTATTTATATAACGTGTGTGTTGACCTCTGAGTGTATGGATCATAAACTGTTAGATTCTAAGTCCGGAAGAAAGACTGAAGTGGCTGATATTATTAGTAGAACGCTAGTGCATATGTGGATCGGTATCCTGTTCTTCTTTTATCAGGTGAGTCTTGCTTTGAACTATGAGTTCTTAATGTTGATTTTGACTTTGGTCATATTATGGTAAAGTTACCATACGCCTGTATTCCCTGGAGGGTTGGGTACACCCACATTTCGCCATAAGGGGCGAACCTATTTCTATTAACTGGGCACAAAACTGGACTCGCAAGCTGCTATTGGGAAATTTTCTAATGAAAGCACCTATTAAGACTTTACCTAACCTGGCAACCGAACCCGGGATCTCACGCTCACTAGTCGCGCTTTCAAGATTGCGACCACTAGACAAACTACTATGGTAAAGCTTTGCATACAAAACTGACCTATCGCGATCAGTGGTGAGTTGCGAAAGTTTCTTGATAAAATCGTCCTAATCATCGTTCCAGGGCAACTCCAACAGCCTGTCGTCAGTAGACCTAGGCTCGGGCTACGTGGGGCTCCGCTCGTACTGCCCGCTGCGCGTGGCGCTGCGCATGGGGCTGCACGCGTACGCCGGCCCCGCCCTCGCCGGCGCCGCGCTCTACTGTAATGTGGCTAGACAAGCAGACACGTGGCAGCAGTAACTATTGACCTATTTTTTATATTAACCTGTGTAACAGGGTGCCCTGCGTGAGCGACGAATAATAAAATATAATAACCCTGTTTGCGGCCGGTACGGCAGTCTGCGGCGAGAAGCGACCTAACACGTACACGTTTGTGTACTTGTTCTAAGGTCGATCAAACGCGACACCACGAACTACGAAATGGTTGATTCAAAAGCGTTTCGTCATTTTACTGTTCTTCTCCATGATTCGAGAAGTAATGACGAAAATCACGTCGGACATTTGTCGCGTGTAGCATCGCCTCGCATTGCATCGTGTAGTGTCACGTCGCGTGGCGTCGTATTTGTCGCTCTCGCAGGACACCCCGATAGAGAAATCAAGATGCACCGTAGTTCACTAAAAACTCTGAAATACATGACAACTTCAGCTAAATAAAATTGTTCTTCCCCATTGTAAGCCAATTAAAAAGGTTGGTAGCAGGGCCGGGCCTTCACATCCAAACAAGCCTTTGATATGGTTTGGCATAGTGGGTTGTTATGCAAGGTTAAATCCCTTCTGCTATTTTCATTATTTACCATCCTATCTGAAGGACAAAATATTTAAAATAAATAAAAGAATATGAGTGTAGTAAGTTAACAGACAGCTGTGCTGCACGGGATTTTTTTGCGCCACTTCTTCTCAGCTAAAGCACTAGGAAGTGTTGCAAGGGCGGAAGTTTTGATGGATTCTCAGCCTAATTTGAATAAATGACTTTTGAATGTTATTTTGTAACATTTCAGTCTATCTGAGTTGGAGTGCCGCAGGGATCCGTTCTGGACCCATGTGCCTCAAGGCATTTTGTAATACGGCAGATAAAACATCAGTTTAATTTAACATATTACTTATATTTTTAATCGTTTCCAGGTACTTACAAACAATATGGCGATCGACGAACATCCTCGCGTTACACCGAATATACTCCGTAGTAGTGTATTGTGTGATAGCGACACTCTTCCGAGATCACCTGTTTGTGTGGAGTGTGTTCTCACCTAAGCTCTTGTACGACTTCGTAGCAACAGTGTTCAGCATCCAGGCTTTAGCCACCATCGCACAACTAGAGGTATTAGCACATATCACGAACTGGTTGGCCCGGATGTTCACTTACAAGTCAAGACTGTGATATAGCTATCAAATAGTTACCAAAGGTATTCTAGGTTGTCGAGACCCTAAAGAGAATTGCGAGACTATAAATAGAAATGTTGTTAAATATTGCCATTATTGTTATGTGATTACCGCGTATTATAGCAACGTCCAATATTTAGTGAATTTATTAACTTTATTTCATATTTATTTTTATAGTTACACGATGGGTTGTAAGAGGCTTTGTGGGAGTATAAAGCTCTCTTTAAATATAAGAGACGTACTATATGTACCTATTTTGTACTTACAAATGGTACATTAACATAGCAATAACAACTAAATATTTAGAGTAAGTTATCTGTATGGATACAATAAAAAATGTTTTACGACATTCCTTGAACAAAATTACTATTTTTGTATGTTACAAATTATTTTCATTGCGATGACAGCTACTTTATTTAATAATGTTACAGGAGCAAAAATAATGAAACAAATTATCTTAACAAGTTTTTATTAGTGTAAGTGTATACTGGAACCACCATGTTTTATTTATGATATTTAGGCGTCGCAGCGACCCCTAACCAAACCAATGTCCTAAATAAATCTAATTTTACATTACTTTCTGTGCATTTTAATTCAATTGCCGATAACTAAATATTTCGAAGTATACGTATATTTTACTTTGTGAAAATAATCACATGTTATTGAATTGTTGATCTGCAGTTTCACCACCTAAAAGCAATATCTAGAAGATAAACGAAAAACTATATAATTTATCTAATGTATAGCTACCTGGGTTTGATCAGTTGGTAGTGAAACAGCGATGGATACATAAATGCGAGTGAAAAGCACTCTTACAACTGGAGGAAAGCGCCTCCCGAACGTTCATAAAAAATATTGTGTTCTAAATAAAAACAAGTTGGAATGCTTCAAATATTTACCCAAATGCTTCCATCTTCTTCGTTTGGAAATATAGAGTCGAAAAATATGTAATAAGTTAGACTTTTGCTTTTTCCTATATTATATCTTCTGCAGAATGTGATTTCGGATACTATAATAATATATACCTAAACATTTATGATACATTTTGGCACTAACTATAAACACAGAATTTACAAATATATAATAATTATATACATAGAAATTTTGACGTAAATGCACATAGTGGCGATCGGTCGAAATAAGCCAATGATTAAAATAACTACAAATATCTAATAAACTACACCTATCCCCATTTTTACAATACAGTAGGTACAGTGGCCAGCACATCAAGCTACCCAAAACTGTCAAACTTTCCCAATCAAACTTGAACCTAATGCTTTAGCGATAAAGTTTAAAATCTACTAAAGAAATTTGACAGATTTTAGTAGCTTGATGTGCTGGCCACTGTACATTTAGTATTGTCTAATAACAATTATTGTTATTGGAATCCCAGATTTATTTAGGATTGTAGTTCAAAAATACGATGAAAATATGGAAAGTTTTTCTTTTTATAATTGATAAGTATATCTTATTGAGCACGTCCAGATATAGATAGATCCATGAAGACGAGCCCCGCTCCGCTCCGCTCCGTACTAAAGTACAGCTTATAGTACAGTAATCGCGGAGTGGGGCGCGTCTTCGTAGATGGCATTTTCTATAACGTTTTACGCGCGTAAATATTATAATTGTTGCGTACAATATTACGCGCGTAAAACGCCTTTTCTAGACATGCACATTAATTCAGCGCGTGCTGTTACCGTGTAATATCAATATCATCACCTCTCCGAATTTGTTCTATTTATTCAAATACTGTCCGACGACCACATAATTAAAGTCTGCTGTATTATCAAAGAGAAAATAATTCGTAACTTGTATAAATATAAAAAAATAATGAGATTGCACTTTGGCAATTCTAAAGAGAACTTTTTTTAAAGTAATTATTTACAGCAGTAACAATAACTATACTTATTCCCTCGTTATCAATACATAGGGTAAAGACCGATAGAATAACGAAGGCTTATGATTTTTTATCAGCGAAGATATGATGTGGCCTTAAGTATACTGTGCACCATCCCCCTCCAATAACACCATTGGACTCTCCATTACCTGATCAACGAAAAATATACTTTAGTATTTGAAATAGTCGTAATGCAATTTCATTTGCAGTGGAAATTGAACCTTGTTTAAAGAATATAGAATTCATAATCGCAGAGCACGTTTACCCTTAACTTACTTGTGGTCTAAAGCTCGAATCGCGACGTCAATGCGCCTGTATCTTATACCGGTAGACCAGCACGCTGGCCACGCCCATCAAGATGCTCAGCAGAATGGAACCCCACACCAGCATCTATACGCAGAATAATATTAGTAACATACCCGTCACACCTACAATCAATGATTTCATTACTTAGAAAAGAGTAATGAGCATTCAATGAATAAACAAAATGATGGAATATTTCCTTAGCCATTAAATTAAAAGCATAAGGATTAATTACCATAATGATTATCAGCTCTAATTCATCATTATTGCCATCGACAGGCTATGAAGAAGAAGCTCAAATCATACAAAAGAATCTGGTATTGGAATCAATAAAATGCAAACCTGAGGCGCTTTTAAAACTCCAAGAAAAGAAATCGTTGTACAGTCGAGTTCATTAATATATTGGCCCTTTCAGGCTTCAAAAATATATGAACATCAAAAACTTCATAATGTTGTAACACCTATAAGTGTCATTAAATTGTGTGCAAGATTTAGATTCATTAATATGTGACTGCTTTTTTTCAGTAACATGAATACAGCCAAAGGCTCATTATTATATGAACCACTTTAAGATCATATTATCTGAACAATGTAGGATTCACAATTATGTATGCACACATACAATAATATCTGAGCAAGATAATGTAATTGAAATTCAACCTTATTACTACGTCATAAAGAAGATTTTACTAGCAATCTTAAAATTGCATGGTCAAGGAGTTTGCACCATTATTTATCACTGGCTGGATTAACTTCAAATGACGTTGTGTTTTTCCATTCCATTGACCATGCAATTTATGATCTTAAAGTGGTTCATATAATAATGTGCCTTTGGCTGTATTCATGTTACTGAAAAAAACCAGTCACATATTAATGAATCTAAATCTTGCACACAATTTAATGACACTTATAGGTGTTACAACATTATGAAGTTTTTGATGTTCATATATTTTTGAAGCCTGAAAGGGCCAATATATTAATGAACTCGACTGTACATATATAACAAGACTTATCGATGACATACAATAGCGACATTTCATGATCAAAACTGTTGGATTTACAACTCTTGCGCCGAAAGTTTAAAATCTAACAGCGCGTTTTTATTTAGGGATTAATTTAGGTGTCGTAATGGTAAAAAGAATCTCACCTTTGCTCTACTAGGTTTCTTATCAGGCGAGCCACTCTTCGGCGGGGTGGTACCGAGCATGCGCTTAGCTAGCCTCCGCTCCACCGACCTTTCCCTGGTAGCCCTCTGTTCACAACGTTGAAGCTCTTTACGGGCCCCCGAGTCATCAGGGGCCGCGGCCGCAGCGGCCCGCGCGGCCTCTAAGGCCTCAGAGTTGCGACCCATCAAGGATAGGATGCGAGATTTACGGTATAAAGCCTTTGCGTTCTGAGGTTGGCAGGTTAACACTCTAGTTACTGCCTGTAATTAAGAAAACACGATTTTATTGAAGATCCGGACATGTGGCTTTGGAACCACATATACTCTGGACACGAAGACCTTTGCCTCCTCTGAGCTTGTTTTTAGAGAGCCAATTTAGTCAATGCTATCTAATTAAAAAAAGAAAAATAAATTGTCAAAACATGTAGTCGTAAAAATATAACAACGATTTGGCGGTAAAAAACTAGATCTTTAATTGAAGGGAAACACTGATTTCTAACATACCTGCAGTGCAGCCTCATACGCTCCCGCCTTCAACTGTGCAGCGGCCATATTGTTATGTACCCGGAGTCGTTCATCCAACAGCGCCTCTAGATCAGCCGACGTGGACTCAAGTTCACCAGTAGGTGTCGGCGCGGTAATCCCGCCATCGCTCTCGTCCAAAATGTCGAGAGCGCGTCTATATAGCTGTACGGCTAAAGTTGGCTCTCCACGGCCATACCACCAGTTGCCGCGGGCACGACGACGGACACTGTAAAAGTGAATCTTATCAGTATGCAGGGTAGGCTCAAAACGTTAGAGCATTGGGGAATGACAAGTGCAATTAGGATTTTCGGAGCTAATATTATTTTTCTGTTATTTAATTTCAGAAAACGCGAAGTGCGAGCATTGGATCTTTGGTTTTCAGATTTGAGGAGCATTCGTGGCTAGGCCAGCCCTAGAACTTTGAATATACTTGATCTGTTGTTGTTCCTTTAGAGAGTCAGGAGAGCCGTAGGTATATTTTGTTACATTGTTTGGATAATGTAAAATATACCTGCAGCTCCCAATATACATACATAGATGAACTGAGTTTTTTTTTGCTAACTTTTTTCATTTTATTATATAGGGTGGATTTTTGAGACGGGGCAGTAAGGGAAACCTTAACCGTTGTATTTTTTTTTCAAAATATGTTAATGTAGATCTTTTTTTTTTAAGCTAATGGCAGTGTCTTAAGACCGTTTTTCTGTAGCTACAACGGTTAAGGGTTCCCTTACTGACGCGTCTCAAAAATCCACCCTATTTAATAAAAATGAAAAAAGTTAGCAAAAAAAAAAACTCAGTTCATCTATGTATGTATATTGGGAGCTGCAGGTATATTTTACATTATCCAAACAATGTAACACATTATACCTACGGCTCTCCTGACTCTCTTTAAAGGAACAACAACAGATCAAGTATATTCTTGCTGTCTGTATTTTTTTTTCAAAATATGTGAATGTAGATCAAAATGTTTCAAAAAGTTAAGGACGTCTCCTAAGACCGTTTTCTTGTAGCGACAACGGTTAGGGTGGCTACCCTTAATGCCCCGTCTCAAAAATCCACCCTGTATATGTATATTTTTGTAAGAAAGTTAATTTAATTAATTAATTTTAATTTTTTTCCCCACTCGATAGGTTTGGGAGATTTTGTTTTAAACATACATTTTGGCGCCAAAAGTCCGCCATTTTGATTTATTAAAATTTGAATACATAGGTACATACAGGTCAAACACATAACCCTCTTTTTTGACTTCGCCACAGTCGGATAATAATAAACTGTTGGCCAATATCCCCAAGATAACAGTAGTCTATAATTTCCGGTCTGTTACTTCCTTGTTACGCACATGGAGAATAACTATTTTGTAATGATGACAAATATGTTTTAAAGTAAATTTAAAAATTGTATTAAAATTGTAAAACTACGTGTATCCGCTACGCAGCTTTTGCCATATTTTAATAAGAGACACACCCACTTTTAAGAACCTTCTATTTTATTTAAGTAAAAGGTTATCAAGAACAAAACTGGCACTTTCATGGCCGCTGTGGCCATAAATGGTCATAACTTAACATACAAATAGATTTAAAAAAGAAAATATAAGAAATTGAGAGTGGTTTCGGCTACCTAAACCATAAAGAATGAATGTTAATTCGGCGCGCAAAACGAATGCAAATAAAAATCACGCTCATCATTGTTTCGGAAATAAAATAAATCTTTTTACTTTTTAGTTAGATAATCTATCTATACGCATGATACAGATAACTGTGCGATACGCTCATTCGCTGACCCCAATATAAGTAATCACAATAAAGCCAGCATTTGTCAATGTTTAAATTTAATATGTCAAGGTTCTCTTAACTACATCAAACTGAGTTTTATGTAAATATATTCAAGGGCGAGACTGCTTTGAAACAATCGTCAGAATAATTTAATACATTCGTTTGATTTGACATTATAGGAGGGGACAGGACAATAGCATTGGCAACTTTCTAATTTTGGTACTGTATTGTTTTTCCACTAAGAGTAAAACAGTTGTACGATATGACGTAGTTCCCTGGTTAGCTTAATTTCCATTTGTTGCAAGAACATAAGTTCCTTTTTATAACTACTTATTTTTTTAAACAAACCCGAACCAAAGATAAATTTGCATAAGTACACAAACACTTTTTTGTCTTTATTCTTATTTCGGATAGTATAAATTTAATCAACTTACGTGCCAAGATAATAGGTATGTTAAGGTCAATAGCCTAAGGAACCTGTTACGAAGTGAAAAAGTGGCACAACAACCGGCAAATTATATGTTTTACAAAATACAGGTTCAAGACATACTCAATTGATTTTTTAAAGATAAAGATTGGGTCTGTCTCATAAGACAGATCTCAGTGTCAGACCATACTGAAGTTGAGCTGTACCTATTCAGAGTCCAATTTTAATTGGTTTCATAAATACCATTGCCATTTTAATATCGTATAAATGAATGTTTTGTTCAGTCAGGTAGCAACTAATTAAAACTAAATAAATGTATAATCAGGTAATTTGAAAAAAAAAAACCAAGCAAAATTGAATTTTTTAACTTACCCAGTTTCCATTCTCTCAGCAATGGGCAAGGTTTCGTGTTCAGGTTCTTCTTCCCAGTCATGAAGCTCAATCCGGGCATCAAGCCAAGTTTCTCCATCTATTACAGGGCCCTCATACTTTGGTGCATCAATCACCCCAATCAAGCCCAAACTCTCACCAGGTTTCAGGCCATTTTCTCCAAAACCAAAACGTGGGGCCAATTGTAGAAGACATTCTTCACCTTTGTACATCATTGTTACTGCTAAGTCAAGGCCTTGTAGAATCTAAAAATAAAATATTTTCTTATTGGTTCTAGGAATTAGAAAAGTAATTTGACTCTGGCAACAAAACAAGGGTCCTCATTTATTTTTTTATTATTATAAGTACTTTCTTTGTCGCAATTTGGCAGAGTTCCACATTTATATCAACAATTGTGTTTGTCTTTGTCCACTATATTCTGCAAGAATCTAGCCTTTATACTTAGGAATAATAAGACCATACCTATAAGAAATTACTGAGGCCATACATCCTGTATGTATCCTAACATAATTCCTAATTCAACACACAACCACATTGTAAAATAGAATAACAATCACATGCTTTAATGAATAAACAATAGAACACTAACTTTAATCTTTATATAAAAGACTGATAAGATTATCTTTCTATTTCACACTTCCTTTGATTCCAAACTCAAATAAACTTTTGGAGTAAATGCTATCAATGATAGACAGATGCATGATTAGATAGCTACATCTATTGTTATGGAAAATACAAAGTCAATACCTGATTATTTGATAATATTAGTGCAATATACTGATATTATTTAATAATTCATGACTAAACTATCAGATACTTCATTTGAGCAAAAAATAAGTTGCAATATTTTGTTTAACCTTATACAAAAAATGCATCTCATTATGATAGGATAAAATTATTCTTATATGGTGACTTGCAACTATTGTGTTTTTAAGCTCATGTTTGCCCACTATCTCATCTATTAAAGCTTTTTATTCACGTAGTTATGAAAGACATTTTATTAAACCTTTATGTGCTACTGCCCCATCCCCTCACTTCCATTTTCCACCATTTTGCTTTTTTTTGCCCATGAAAGTTCAGGTAAATCTTAGGCCTGGCCCGCTATCACGATTAGTACTTAATATTCTATTACTTTGAATACACAATAAGTTCTTGAAACAAGACAACACAGATTCTCAATGTTTATAGGACAATCTTTTGATACTTACTTCATTGTCACCCAAGTAAATCTTGACATGATCCCTCTTTTCCACAACATTGTCAGTGTCTTTAATTTTGACCTCATAACTAATTCGGCAAATATCACTTCTGTGGGGTCGCAAACCATTTGAATCTTCACCTACTTTAGTTATCTGCAAAAAAGTATCTAGAAATTTAATTGGTTTTTTATAAAGACAACAATTCATGAGAATTAGAAGCAAATAATATCTGAATGCTAATAAACCAATGACTTTCAAATCACGTAAGACAGTTGTCATAACATGAATCACTAACAAAACAAAAGAAATGATGATAGGTTGGAAAATGTAGTTTCTTATTTACATAATTTTACATAAAAGTTATCAAAACTTAGTTCAATATATATACTCAGTGAAACTATGCAGTTTCACTGAGTTTGCAAAATTACAACACAGAATAAGAAATACCAAAAATCATGAAGTTTTCTCCAGTCGATTTTGGGTGTGCATAAAAATAATTCCCATAGTGTATGTGAATGTTTATTATGGCTAAAAGAAGGCTATTACAATCTAAATCAAACAAGAAACCAATAGAAAATATTTATCCGTAAAATTATTGTAGATCCACTGAGATAATCAAAGTCTCTGCTGACCTTTTTAAGTAGTGCGCCTGACCCTAGCAAATCTTGCCACTCATCAGTTTTTGTTTCATCTGACTTTTCTTTGGAAGCGGCTGCTTCAGCCAGCTTCGCCTCCTCGATCTCGTGCGCCGCCGCAGCTGCGAGGTCTTCGAACGAGCTACTCTCCGACTTGTCCACCAATGTTCCTTCGCCCTCGCTCATCTACAAACACGCGCTCGTGATAATGTGTTCATCGTCAACTAATACGTAATAATGTTTACTTTCCATACACTATACACAGTTTAGCAAATCTAACAAAAATACAAAATTTAGTCAAAATAACCACAGCAGTCTTACCTTAGCAGTTCAATAATTCAAATAACTAAAATATTTAGATCACTTTCCAAAAAAATAATAATGAAAATATGACAATTCAACTTTTTGGATTTGACTTGAGTTTTTTGTGAATGAATTGATTTGATTGACCATTGAATGAATGTTATTTTGCAAAAACAGAAGATCGTTCCGAAGATATGAATTTAAAAAAATCGGAACCAAATACATATTTTAATAAACATTGATTCATTTTTTCTGGGAAGATTTAGGCCTTATGTAAATAATTGAGCTTACATTAAAATAATATTTCGCATAAAAGTAAGAAACTAATACAATCATTTAATTTTTTTTTGTTGTAATATGTTCTGAACGTGTTTACGCGTTTTAAAGATAGCTAAGGACATATTATTTGAAATTGAAGAGGTTTTTTTTGTGTGCCTAAGAAACCATCGAGGTTGTATATAAATATATAAACCAAGATAAGATTTTTGTTATTCACAAAACACACCTAAGAATAAATAACACACAAAATGTCAATTTGTGTTTTCATGAAGTGCTCTAAAACAATCCTTATTTGTGATTTCATCGTGTCAAAGTCAAACCCAAACTGTCAACCTATAAAAGTGTCATAGCCTGGGAGAATTTCGCGAAGCGGAATAAACAATCGATTTTACACTACTGTTTTACTTTATATTTATAAATTATGCAGAAGTACGAAAAATTAGAGAAAATTGGGGAGGGGACGTATGGCACTGTGTTCAAAGCTAAAAACAAAGAGACTCATGAAATAGTGGCCCTAAAGCGGGTGAGGTTAGATGACGATGATGAAGGAGTACCATCCTCTGCTTTGCGTGAAATATGCCTACTAAAAGAGTTAAAGCACAAGAATATAGTTCGCCTGTACGACGTCTTGCACAGTGAAAAGAAATTGACCCTTGTGTTTGAGCATTGCGATCAAGATTTGAAGAAGTATTTCGACAGTTTGAATGGAGAGATAGATTTGGATGTCGTCAAATCGTTTATGTATCAGCTGCTCCGAGGACTCGCTTTCTGTCACAGCCACAATGTTCTGCACCGTGATTTGAAGCCTCAGAATTTGTTAATTAATAAAAATGGAGAATTGAAATTAGCTGACTTTGGTCTGGCTAGAGCTTTTGGTATACCTGTAAAGTGTTACTCGGCGGAAGTAGTGACGCTCTGGTACCGGCCTCCAGATGTCCTGTTTGGCGCCAAACTCTACACAACCAGCATTGACATGTGGTCAGCAGGGTGCATATTTGCAGAGTTAGCTAATTCTGGGAGACCATTGTTCCCTGGATCTGATGTTGATGATCAATTGAAAAGGATTTTCAAACTTCTTGGTAAGTAGTTCATTGAGCTTTATTTCACTCTATCATCAGGCAGCTAAGGCCCATGGTTGAGACGTATATATTAATATTGAAAACAACCTGTGCTAAAGAAGTCTTTTAAAACCGTTGCTGTTACTTGATTTTTCCTGCAAAATCCAGCTATGGTCTTTGCAATTTGAAGAAATACATACTTTACATAATCTTAACAGTATTGAAGTCTGTTGTATCTTATTAAATTAAACTGCAGTCTTCCTTCCTAACAAGATTTAATAGAGAAGTATTTAAATATTTTTTGTAAATATTGAAATACTAAGATATACAGAGTGGTCCAAATAGTGACGTCCAAAATTGGAAAACACCCATATATGTATGTTCCGTGAGTTTTGTAGTTTTCGAGTTATTTTTTATTTTTGTAAGTTTTTAGAGTTTTCTGCCGGGTGGGGCTATTTGGCCCAGCCTGTAAAATACAAAGTATTACTCTGTTTGTTATTACAATTTCCAGGTACTCCAAATGAAGACACTTGGCCTGGAGTGACCCAGCTGCCTGACTACAAGCCACTGCCAGTGTATCAGCCTAGCTTAGGATTGGCCCAGGTGGTGCCCCGTCTGCCCGCACGGGGGCGGGACCTCCTTGCCCGCCTCCTCACCTGCAACCCAGCACTGAGGATGCCTGCTGATGATGCCATGGCTCACGCTTACTTCCACGACCTCAACCCATCAGTCAAGAATGACAGATGTTAACAATCAATACGTCCTTACCGCTGCACCTCAGAACTACTGGTTAGTGATAAAAACAATGATGAGGTGCAAGAGTGTTGTGACGAAGAGACTTAAATAGAATATAAGGTTACTAACATCATATACGTATAGTGGACCCAGTGAATTTATAACAGTAGTTGGTGTGATGTTTGTATTTGTCTTAAAGATTGTTATTTTGTTATGTTTTTCTTGTCCAGTTATTTTTCGTCTAGTGTGCGGCTAGGGTTAGAGATTATTAAACATTTATTTGTGGAAGAAACAACTATTTATTGAAATAATTTGTTGAAGTTGTACATACATAATCAATTGTTGACTTGGAATGACCTCCATTACATCAAGATAACAATAATAATCTTGAAGTTGTTCAAGCTAGGTTCATACTGTTTATGTATACTTGATATTAGTCTTCAATGATCTCGTATTGCTTATTTATTATATTGATATTAATATGCTTCACCAAAGTGAGGTTTTATTTATAGAGATTATGAGTTTATAGATATAATGCTCTTGTAAATAAGTTTACAAATTTTAATGACTTATACTTAATATAAATTAAGATTCCAATTTGTAATAAAAGTAAACAAAATCTTTTATAGTTAAGTAATAAACATTATAAAAACCAGCTAACATGTTATATATTTTCAGCAGCTTCCTTCAATTCCGCGGTTATAATGTCACTGACGTATTCCCCGATCTTCCCACCGGTCTTCATGGTAGAAGACATGGACGACGACATATACGAAGACGAACTTTCCTCAATTAGTGTCTTTGTCATATTAGACATGCCTTTCACTCCACACATGTCTGAAGTAGAAGCTAAACTTCTTTGCCCCAATTGTTCAGTCAGTTCAGACAAGCCCAGACTTGATTTCGCAAGTGACTCCTCGATCTTATTCGACGTGGCACTGATATTTGTGGTGTCTTTTTTTTCGGACAGACCCTTAACATCATCAACTTGTTTGGACGACATCTTCTCCCCGTTAGTGTTCAAGACTGCCTCCTTGAGTAATTCTGGTTTAAGCAGGCGACTATGCTCTTCTTTTAGCATTATTTGAGATTTATCTTTGCTACACGTCATGTCTGCAGTATCCTTAATATTTTCCTTGACAGAGTTTTGTATGTTTTCTGAAGTAATTTTGCTTTCGATCAGAGTCTTTCTGGGACTCGAGCCGCACATCTTGATTGGCACAATTTTTTCCGTTTCGTTAGATGATCTCTTCTCCGCAATAATAATGAGGATACCATCTGAAGACATTGTTGAGGTGACGTTCTCCGCGAGACAATGACTTGGCAAGGTATAGCGCCGTTTAAATTGTCTTGAAATAAATCCATGGGAGTCCTGCCTTTCTTCATGTTTCCCTTCTACTATTATTTCAGTTTCCGTCACTTTCACGCTGATGTCGTTCGGGCGAAAATGTTTCACATCCAATGTTATTTTATAGTTACCTTTCTCGTTTTCTATTGTGGATCCAAATTCTTTAGAAATTGTTTCGCTGTTATTATAACACTTCCAATGGCGAAAATAATTCGAATGCATATCGTAGAATGGGTATAGAAAGTCGTGTGGTGGCATGCACATGCCGAAGTTTTGGTCTGATAGCCACCGAGCTGGACACATTCTAGGGAACTCCATCTTATGAGGATGTGCGACGTTCGAGCACAAGTATACAATCGGAACGACTGAGTCGCATCAGACTGTGCCAAATGCTTTTATAGCCAACTATACTTCCTATACTTACTAAATATTTGGTATGGTTGCCTCTTACTACAGAAGTACTTATTATAAATGTATAAGTATCTAATTTACATTTTTATCATTACAAATCAGTACTTCTAGGAACGTAAAACGAGGCGTTCTGGTCCCTAGTCTTACTTACCCCGTTATGTAGACGCGTGATGTTTATACACGATATCTAGTTGCCTAAAAGAGTCTGTCCACCAATATTGAATGTTACCTACCTAGTTTACCTACACTGATTGAGAAGACTTACCTACTGTACCTACCTATCAGTACGTAGTATTATATGATCTGTGCTATCAGTAAAAAAATGATGAGGATGGTTTTACCAAGCAAAACTTTCACAAAACTCTTAGTACCCTTGTCAGACAATACTTTTGATAACAGGGTTCACCCCAATGATGTATAAAACTATAGATACGTTGTCCGCACTCTAAAATGGCAACATGAAATGAAGCCAATTGGCCACATTGCGCTCAGTCACGCACCAACCTGTCGCGCGACGCTACGTTTGTTTTTAATTTATATCGTGTGTGAAAACGATAAAAATAAATTATATATTACATATTTCCCTATTATAATAATAATTATAATTATATATACGTAATATTACGTATTTCCCTTTCTTTACGCGTATAAGTAGTTATCTAGTATTTTCGCCGTTTTTAAGCGCCGAGATGTTTGTTGATAACGTGTCTATATATAATACGTCATTGGTTCACCCCTATGAAACAAACATCGATACCAGTCATTGATGGACGCTCGAACTTTCTCAACTGTATAAATAGCCCGACATTCAAATGTTGATCCTCTGTTCCAATCGGATTATTATTAGAATCATGATCGAATTTCTATGAGGTAATTAGGTCTTTCCTGTTTACTTGTTGTTTGCTCTCTTAACAATGGTATGTTAGTTTCTAATTTAATTAGCAGTTAGATACGAAGGCATGACATAATAACATCACACATATTCTTCAGAGGGGTTGGCCATAGAGTTTCGGTTATTTGAGACTTTCAGAGTGAGTCACACATTGGAATGGGTAGCCAGAGGTACAGCACATCCACACTTTGCTGTTATGTTTCAAGTCCATATAGGCGGCAAGCTTATTTCTAATCGACCTGGCACAAATCCGCCTGCACCTAAAACGTTCCGTTCATGAAAAAAACTCAATAATAATACCTAAACCTAGGAATCAAACCTAAGCCCTCACGTTCAGACACAAACGTCAGCTGAACCTACAACATCGGTTAGCCCTCGTACCCACGGGCGATTTTTTTATGCGCTCAGCATTGAGATTTAGTTGTTAGCGCATCAGTACAGAGAGATGAAAATCCAGTGCGCCATAAAAAAATATTTATTCCCAGTCAATTCTAGGAGAACCAGGTGCCTACTAGGCGACTGGTTCTCCTAGAATTTAGTAGAAATAAATAAATAGACACATACTGTCAACACACATATTGACAATTAAAATTTAAAATCGTTAGGCTGAGAATCAGCACTTTTTCGACGTCTAAATTACACAAGACAGTCCTCCAAACAGCCCGCTCACCACTTTGTAATGTTTTAGCTGGGAACAAGTTGCGCAACTAACTCCCAAACGTCTATCTCTTACAGAGCGCAGCACTTCTATGCCAAATCACTCTCACGAAGACTTGTAATTACCTATTCTCATACATATCCCATTCTCGTAGCTGATTGGGACAAAAGTCATTTAAATATACTTGATTGACTATCGAGCGTTAAAGTGATAGTTAATTCAGTACTGTTTCGAATCCATGCGATTTCAACTCGACTTTTGGCGTTCTCTCAAACTTTCGGCTGCCTAGCCCTCGTTACAGTGTGCTTTGTGTAAGTCAGAAAAAAAAACCCTCCTATTGGAGTAATCTGGTAATACAGCGGGTGAGATTCTACTGGAGGTGTCACTCGTCAAACTGAGTTTGCTTACAAGTCAGGAGTAAGAAAGTTAAAACCTATGTGTAGAAATCAAAGTAATAACTCAGTTTTATTATTACAAATATTACAATCATGTATTTTCTTTTATCCACCCTATAATGGACTGTTTACATTTTTGTATCTTATTAGAACTGGAATTAATAACTCAATAGGTAATAAAAATGCAGATTTACTGCAAATCTGCACATTAGCTACTTTTTATGAAGTTAGTAGTTTTAGAAATTATTTTCTCTCTTGGCATAACTTATAGAAGTTTCAGAACTTTTAGAGGTAACTTTTTAGGTATTAGATATTGCTAAAATAAAATTGTTTATATTATTAGTTGAGCATTACTTGATGATCTTTGCACAAATGAAATAATTACTAAACTTTAACCAGTATATTAAAAATTATTCCTAAACAATAATATTATTACTAAAGCATTTCCATTTCCGCCCTTTTCCTTTTACGGTGGTTAGCAACCATATTAGCAGTGGTAAGGACACTTTCCCCTCTCTGTAGCCAGGTTGAGAGAGCTTTCTCTGTGTTTGCAGCCTCAGCAGCCTGGAGACGTTCATTCGCTGATAGAGGTTGTATAGCACCCACTGAGTCCGTGGACACGCTGGCTGATAGCAGCATTCGGAATCTTTGTCTGAATGTCTGAAAATAATAATTAGTCTATTAGCCCACATTATTGTATGGTTAATAATAAAATTGGAGACATTGGAGGTCTCCCTTTATGAATTCTTATAGAAAATAGATGACAATTGACCATTCAACCTTTATCTCCGAAACAACTGAGTCTAAAATATTTAAAAAAAAAACAGAAAGTAGTTATATACTTATAGATTACAGGAAAACCTATCAGAAAGTCTATGGTTTAAAATAACATAGCAAATCTCTCAATTTTTGTGTGTACAAACTTACATTTGCAGTTGATATGTATAGAACATGTTTTTCAACTACAATGTTAAGTTTTTTCTTGGCATAAATTCAACCCAACTACAGAACTCTTCATTGTGCTTCATTATGGTCAGACATGCATGTGGCCAGTTTTTGTATTTTTATTAATACCTTAGTTGAAACTAGTTTCAACCAATCTTCAAGGCTTTTAAGTAATTATTGGGTTTATAGAACCCATAAGGAACTAAGTATACCATGAATGGTCATTATTGGGATATCCATCAGTGTTATTTGGTACTAGCTTTTGCCCACGGCTTCACCAGCGTGGAAGTCAATAATTATGCCACGGTAACATACTATTGGGATAAAAAATATCCTATGTCCTAACCCAGGGGTTTACCATGTGCCAAACATCCAAATCCATCAGCCGTTTTAGCGTGAAAGAGTAACAAACAAACAAACTCACTTTCGTATTTATATTAGTTATAGATTTATGCTCACAGGATCGGAACAAGTTTCATACTTACATTTATGAGAGTTGACGAAACTTCGCCTTTGATATCATGTTTTGCTATGTAACATCCAAATTCATAAAAATATTGGCTTAATTTGTGCATATCTACTGTACAAGCATCTGCGTTAAGGATTTCTCTGTAGGAATCTTTATAAATTTTGGGTAAGTCCACAGAAACTAAAGGCGGTCTTCTGGAATATAAAGATTCTGCTAACCACAAAGGTATTTCCACATTTGTTCCTGCTTTTAAATCATCTTCTGCAGCGGAGGGATCTAAGAAGCCTGAAACAGAAAGTAGGTAAACAAAAACATTAACATACATGGATAATTCACAAACAAATGCTTTTTGGGTTATCTGATCGTTACTGACCCATTTTTGGTAGATCATGTAAAAATTTGCATGGAATTTTCTCATTTGTTACTAGTATATCTGATAAAGACAGGTAACCGCTATTTTCCATAGTAAATTGGTAATAAAATAGAAGAAATTAAGTTCACTTTTTTCCTTTCGTATTGTAGCAAATTGGCGCGCTACGCTATCCGCCAATGTCATTGACTTGACAATTTGAGTTGATTAGCTGTTGAGGTTGACTTGACTGACACAAAGGCTGCGTTCCGAGTTACGATGTTATTGATTTGAGCGTGTTAACACCCGTTCCGAATAAGCGTTAGCGCGATAACGCCGACCATGCCTTTTACTAATATCACCGTAATCGCTGTCAAAAATGTCTGTTGACTGAACTGTCAGTTTTGGCAGCGCTGTTGTTTTGAGTCGCATCATACTATAACCTAACGTGACTTTTTCTAAATTATTATTGTACTTCTGCGTTAGTTCTCTATATAGTCTGTGTGCTTCTGGCTACCGTCGCCGCCACAGAAGAAAAAGAAATTACTGATGTTCATACAAAGAAAGTAATGTTACAAGTTTTGACGTTGAGCGAGCACTGTAGGCGCGTTCACGAGCGTTCCGAATTGATGACAGACCTCAGCTGTCATAATCGTAATATTCTAAATCGGAACGCAAAATATTTATGTCAGCGCTGTGCTGTGAGCGATTATGGCCTAACTCGGAATGCGGCCAAAAAGGCCGCTATACCAGGGTGTCATTATTTTCTTTGAAATATTGACACTGACAGCTCTTGAACTCGGTTTAGATGAGCTGATCGATCGCGTTCAGTTTTTATTTGTGAAATTCGCCCTTAGTATTTTTAGCTGCGGCAATAAAATATTGAAAATAAGCTGGGTTGGAAATTTTCTCCTGGCAATACAGCTGTCGTTGGTTAGCTTACGTTTGGAAGTGTGTGTTTAGCGGCCGATTGATAAAATTTACCGAAAACTCAGGTTATTTAAAAGGGAGACAAGAATCAAGACATCGTCGTGCATTCCGAGAAACATTTGAATTAAAATACATTTGTGAAATTACCGGTACCATAACGATGACTTTGAGCTAACTGGAAACTACACCCGTCTGCATAATATTTTGTATACCTACGTTGGCCATCAGCATTAACGCATTACAATAGAAAATACGCATGAAAATGTCGGGGTAAGACTGTAAATCATTAATATAATCAGCGCTTCATTGGCATCCAAAGTTGTATCTTGTGAATCATGAATTTCATAGTATTTGGGTATGTTTAAACTGTAGGCACTTACCTCCAATAAAACTGCATTTCTTTTTTTATTATATTTCTAGAAAACCGTATAGCATTCAAGAATTCAAGATGATAGTGGACTATTTAGTAGAAAACAAGTTATATAGTGAAACCAAGGCTCGAAAGATGTGGGTGGATTTTGCCAACACAAAGGTAACAAAATGCTTTTATGAATCTTGTATGAAATCATTCAAGTACTGGTTTGTTATCTATAATGTAATCCAAACTACTCAGTTTGTAGTATGTTCATTTATTAAAATGTTGTTTTGCAGCTTACTATGAGGACATGGCAGAGTTTAAAGGAAACATTCTTGAAACGTATTCTACCAGATATTCATAATCCCTACTTCCATCTAACTAATGAACAAATAAGCAGCTTCAGATCTAGGTAAAGTTAATTCAATGAATCAACTTAATTTATCAAAGTCCATTGCTGGACATAGGTGTCTCCCAGGCAGCACAACAACATAAATTTAATTAGTAATATTTAAGTCATTTACTTAAATATCACTTATTAAACCGTGATAATTTATAGAAATAATCATATATGTATGCCTGTATTTTCCCTTGATCATGGAAATATCTAAAAACATTTTGCCCAACCTCGGAATTGAATGACTGGGTTGCATCTCATCATAAGTTAGGTGTGCTCATGGTTGTTGTTGTTTTAAATAAAAAAAGAATCCTTAAGTTTTATTGATGGTATGGCATAGTGGCTGAGTTGATGGCCTCTGTGCTAACAACGGGTTTAATTCTCGCATGAAATAAACATATATCTTCATTTTTTTTCTGATATGTTACATAAAAACATCTGAGAGGTAGTACATTGGGACCTTGTTTAAAAAAAAAGCAATATATATATATTAAAAATATTGTAAAATGAAATATGTATCTTTTATTTATTCTTATTATTTCAGATGTGATCTGGCAGATAGGAACAAAAACAAGCTTGACATCCAAACTATAAGTGACGACTCCAGCTCTAATGGTATGATTCAATACAATATACTAAACATTTTATTTAAAAGCACCTCCATAACTGATGCTTATGAAAATGAATTTAATTTCATTATTATTTAACCTACAATTATTTTATCATAACAATAACTATCTTCTATAAAAGTAGTTCTGTTACTGCAATTTGTGTAAACTCCAGTTATAACTCAATAAAATGGAAATTTTGTTTAATCACAAAACAATTACTTGTTTTCGTTTAAGTTTCAATCTAATATCTAAATCTATCTTATCGCTTATCCAATATACCATAGACTATTGAGCCTAAAACTTTAATGTTTCTAGACATTAGAACTGCATCTTTATATTTTACATTCCAAATCCCATCATAAATATATGGATGCTAGAATGTAGCCACTGTGCCACTGTAATGTAGAAAGTGATGAAAAAAAATTTGCTATGCATAAAAAATCATCTGAGAGCACACATTCAGCTTCATTTTCTTGTTCCAAATTAATACAATTTGTCCTACACAGTTTAAATTATTCTAGGTCCGAAAGATAATGAGCCGTCGCACAATGAAGGGGAGACCACTGCAGGTGAGACTATAACATGTTCAAAGGTACCTGTAAGAAGTAGATCTTCTGCCGACACTGTAATACTTGAAAACTGCTATGAAACTGCAGAAGATATTCAGAAGGATTTGGAATCCAATGAGTCTGATGAAAAGCCAACTGGAGCATCCAAATCTCTCAGGGATTGCATTACTTATTCTGAACCTTTGACACCTATGCTACAAGAAGTGCTGGATGACTTTGCATCTGAACCTGAAGATTCAGACAGGGAAGGCCAGATGGAGATAGCTGAAAATGTACCAGAAGA
The DNA here is from genome assembly GCA_914767815.1 of Eupsilia transversa. Lineage (NCBI taxonomy): Eukaryota > Metazoa > Arthropoda > Insecta > Lepidoptera > Noctuidae > Eupsilia > Eupsilia transversa. The sequence continues at coordinate 5,378,912 of OU611889.1, forward strand.
TATTCAGGAGGTTCCTGAACCTAACAATGAAATGATTAACACTAAACGCATAGCTACTGATGTTGCTAAAAATGCCAAAGGACTGTCTGCTGAATTAGTTGAGGAAGTATTGGCTCAAGAATTAGATGGTAGCAAACCAGAAAATAAATCTAAGAAAAACAACCCAAATGTTATGAGTGATATAGAAGAGTTACCAGTACACAATTTGGTTGATGAAATTTCTTCAATGCAAGCAGAGAATGGCACTGAAAAGGATGACGATGCTGATGCTGAGACTTCTGAAACAACAAATATTGTCACTGCTGAGGTTACTGAAAAAACAGTTGTTCAAAATTCTGAAACTCCTGATGTAATAGTTGTTCATGATTCCCACTCAGAACCTCAAGTACAATCTGGTGGTCTAAATAATTCCAATAGCACTGTAGATGCTTCACTTCCGAATAATCCAGAAGCATTAACCAACAAAAATTCTAAAACTACTGAACTTAACAACAAAGAAACACCAGAAAGTGTAATTGAAGTAACAAATAACACTGATAAAACGCCAAGTCCGAAGAAAGGTACTAGAAAACGATCTTGTTCTGAAGATAATTCAAATAATATAGACAATAAGAAAAAGAAACTCGATATCAAGTTAAAGTCACCTTCAAAAACTGATAACAAGGATACAGAATCTCACTTGGGTATGAATGGAGAAGATAAGCTTAAAACAAATGAAGAGTCTATTAAACCGGATTTAATTAAAAAACCATGGCTTGAAGACAATTCAATTGATCATAACAAGCCTGCAAAACATGTTGAAACTCATGTGGTAGATATCACGGAAACTGAAAAGAGAAGTAATACTAAAGAGTCGCCAGAGATCAAGAATCCTTGCTTGCAAAACATCAGTCTGTTTGATGAACAATTTAATAAGACTAACTATACCATGTCAGAGTCTAGTGACACAGAACAAAATAAGAAAGAATCTCAAGTGGATAAACAAGAGGCATCTGTGTCAATACCTTCAAATGATATAGTGGTGCTGAGGTCCAACTCAGAGTCTGATGCCATTGAAATTCAGGCTTCACCGAAGAAGAAGCAGCGTGCTGGAGTGTTAATAAGTAAAGCTGAAAGGGAAAAGGCTATAGCAAACATGTTTGGATTCACTAGTGGTAAGTTACGTTAGGGAAATATGCATCTTGTGACAATGCTTGTAGAGTAATGGAATGAGAAACATTTGACATGTGCTATGTGACGCCAGTTGTTTACACTTTGTACGTTGGGTACAGTTGAATGCACAGGCTTCACACATAAGGTATTTTATAAATATGTATTTAATTCCAAACAAGCATGGAATAGATTATCAAAATATCTAAAACTTTCCTCTACTTTTTAACCATTGTCAATAGCAATATTGCATAATCTGATATATTCTGGTGGATGGTGGTTTTAAGACACCTTGTGTGGGTATCATTAATGATATTGCCATCATCATGTTTTATTTCTAGAAATATTTTTTATTATCTATGTAATTATATTGTTTGGAATGTTTAAAACTCGCTTCAGTTTTAAGATATGGGGTTGCATGACAGAAAAACGGTTTTTATTTATTAGTTGAATGCAGTTTATATTGTCATTAATTCATCATATTATCATCTCATACATAATTGGTAAACCCTCATTCATCAAGAGCCATCCCTACCTGTCCCTATAATACATTTATATCATATTCATATACGGTGTAAAAAATATCTGGGTTAGTCTTTTTCTAAAAATTAAAGCCATTTTTTTCTTTTCTAGGTGGAGGAGTTGGTGCAAAGCGTAAACGACAGTTGAGTCGTCGTAGCAGAACCGTATCACACAATAATGCTTCACACAATAATGCTTCACACAATAATGCTTCGCAGTAAGTAACCAAGTCTCCTTCATCTTATTTGGGGTTAACTCGAAATAGTTTTCAATTTTATTCACCCCTCTCCGCCGCCCATTATCACCCCTTTTCCTCTAAGCGTGGGAAGCAGGTTGGAATATAAACTCCACGAGTCATATCGATTGTCTTTTGGCATTCCATAAACACTTGTAAAATGTGGTCTCTGTTGCAATATCCATGAGTACATACATAATATAATTTTTATTTATTTTTCTTGATGTCATCCATTCCCACAATATCCAACAATTCTAGTCTTTTGTTGCTGCATTTTGAACCAAATAAGCAAAACAATGGTATTTCAGCCACACTGCTGCCCTCGCGTCGAACACAAGTGACTGGTCATCAGAGAGTGAAGAGTTCGTGTCGCCGCCGCGCAGCCGGAAGAACAGACCAACCAGGAAATATCTGTGAGTACACTTTTGGCGCGTGGCTTAAATAGGTACTAATGCCGTCATCTTATTTTTTCAATCCAATTTCACAAATGTTTACCAACAACGCCCATTTTTTTTTTGTTCCTGGCTAGAAAATCCTCATAGATGTCCTCCGCTCTGGGGCGGACGGAGAGGTCTGTCAGACTCTTACTGACTAAAAACCACCCCGGTGTTCCATCTCACACCTACGCCGGGGGTCTACGAATCTTCCTTAACCAACAACGCCCTGTGTCGACTTCATTTAAGCTCAAAAAAATCCTTGTAGCACTGTATTTTGTCTAAATCTAAACTAATCCTCACTTCCTTACTAATATTATAAATACGAAAGTGAGCTTTTTGGTTTGTTACGCGTTCACGCTAAAACGGCTGAACGGATTTGGATTAAATATTACAGATAGGTAGCCTGGGACCTTTAGGAGAACATAGGCTTTACTTACTTACTTTTCATTCCGGATCGCAGACAAAGTCGCGGGCAACAGCTAGTATTATATTAAAAAAATTGATTTTTTGTATGTTTGTTTGTTACGCTTTCACGGCTAAAGTTTTGAGTTTTGAGTTTGAAACGGCTGAACCGATTTTGATGAAATTTGCTATTCGGATACTTTGAACCCTGGGCAAGGACATAGGCTACTTTTTATATCGAGATAACACGCGGGAGGAGCTGCGGGCGTAGGCTAATAGTCTGTATTTTTAATGGTGTCCATTTGAGGATGAATGATTCTTCCTTCTTGGATTGTGCGCTTTTATCATTTCTAACGTTACGATATTATCGTGGAATTATTGTATTGATGATTTTTATGACTATAGTTCTTTAAATAAATATCTGATACGGACAAGAGTCATATTTAGATCAACATACAACCTGATACTGACCTGCAAATTGCAAAAAACTACCTACCTACCCTGAAAACGGGCTACCCTGGTTAGGGTGTATACATTTTTACGGGTAAAAGAAACATTGTTCCTTACAACTTTACTTACCGCATAGATTTTAACAAGAGTCTCCTCATCATTATCAATGTTGATTACTTGCAGGAAGCCACAAGCTATCAACATATCGGCACTAGAAGAAGAGGGTGGTCTCTTCGTCATGTACGGGAAAAAAATATATCCAATAATAAAGGACGGCAAAATTGTCAAGAATTATATCACTTATTTGCCAGAAAGTACGTATTGTGGACAAATTACCCGGTACCCGGCCGTAAATATGGCACATTGAGTATTAGAAAAGATTCGGTTTTGTAGAGCGTTGTCTCTGTCATGCATATAGTATGAATGTGTGCGTAAAGACGAGTAGTGTCAGCACATAACAGGCACACACACAGGCAGACAATGGCGAAGTCGGTGAAGTATTTGTGTATACACACTTCGCCATTGTCTCTGACGGTACCAAACTACCGGGAGCTCCTGCGATTTCACACACATTCACAGTGTCTTTATACACTTGGTTACCACAAGTAAAGCGTGCGTCGCGTCGTGAGATAAAAATACTGTACCTGTGTGAAACTTTCTAAAGATCGATGTGTCATAACAACGCCCGGGTCTTGCATTTTAGTCATTTAATGGTTTTATAGCACTATTATTGATAGTTTATTATGTTTTAGGTGACTCTGAAGAAGGCGAGGCCTTCTGGAAACAGAAATATGAAGAAGAGAAGAAGAAAGCATCAGCATTGAAAAAGTAAGTGTTGATAAAATGGAAGATACACTTTACTGTGCACATAGTTTTAATTACATACGGTTTTCATAATTGTATTTTTAACAGGTTATTAGAAGAAGCTAAAGAGCCACAGCAGTTGAAACGTACGCACACTCCTGTGCCGCAACCTAACACACATAAGTATGTTTTACTATATTTATTGAAGATAAACGGTTTTTTTTAAAGCGCAAAATTTCGCTGGTTAAAGATAGTTTACAACAAGAAAATAGAATTGATTCTATTTGCCACTTCCAAAAGATAGTGTCGAATGGAGAGGAATGGGCAAGAAACTCCAGGGTTACTCTTTTAAAATGTTTTACATTATTAAAAGCTTTTATTTAAATTCACTTGACCTGGAATATTGCAATCAATATTTCACCCACTTCCACTGAAGCTATCGGGCTGAAATTTGGCATACGTGTTTGGTTCTCGTGACAATGCATGATTACATTATAAAAGTAAAAAAAAAAAAATACTTCACTCGTATGTATGTCCTGGAATATTGCAATCAATATTTCACCCACTGCCACTGAAGCTAACGGGCTGAAATGTTGCATATGTCTTTGGTTCTCGTGACAATGCATGATTACATTATAAAAGTTAAAAAAAAAAAAAAACTTATCTCGTATGTATGTCCTGGAATATTGCAATCAATATTTCACCCACTTCCACTGAAGCTATCGGGCTGAAATTTGGCATACGTGTTTGGTTCTCGTGAGAATGCATGATAAAAGCTTTTTATTTTTTTTAAATTTTAAAAGCTTTTATTTTACATATATTAATTATATGTGAAGACGTTTCAGTTCCTTTAAGCTTAACGCTTTTACTTATATTATATGTCGCTTAGAGAATACGATCACAATCGGCGGAGGGTCGTAGACTATTCATTTCCTTTCATGTTCATTTCAAACATCATTATTTTTGATCTTTAGTGGATAATCAACGTGTTCATTCACAGTAATCTTAAGTGTGCCATCACTTGTGTTCATACAAAAAAAAAATACAAAAAGTATTTTAATATTGTGGTTCTGCATATTTTTAGGAATTCAAGAAGATCTAGTATGGCTGGTGAACCTTCAAATGGCGTTGGTAAATATTCAATTTCTATTCAATGTAATCTTTTTATAATATTGACATTTCGTCATTGAAAAGTTTTTTACAAATATCTACCTCATTTTTTTAGGAAAAGATACTTGTTTACCAGTGGTGCCTGATGAAAAGAAAGAAGAACCAAAAGAAATTCCTCCGGAGAAAATTAAAATAAAATTCACAAAGAACAATGAGGTAACCTGTCAACAAATATTTTTGTCTTTTTGGCTTATCTATAAGGAATCGTTACCATAGCAACATCCCGTTTAATGCAGGCACAGTATTTTACAGGAACCCTTTTAGTGGTGGTCTTGTTTCAATTGTAGCACACAAGCATCCTGTTTGCCGTATTCAGTCTGGTCGAATTCAGCTATTCGGTTTTGTCACTGCCAACTGGATGTCACTGTCAAGTAAAAAACAGGAAAACACTAGTCAGTTTTGCAGGATCTAGTAAAAAGCTTTCCGCAGAACTGGATTGCCGTGGGAATGAGCCGTTACAAATAATATCAAAAACATTAATTTTTTGTTTATAATCATAGACAGTGTCTTTATTTCGTAGTAGTAAGGTCGCTCAAAGGTTACTCAAGTGTTACCTACTGACGTACTGTTGACAATATTTATACTTAGTACTCATTTCAGGAGGTCCAACTCGAAGGTCACTGGCCGCAGATCCACCCGGTCCTAGAGCAGGTGGTGCATATATTCCACAAGGAGATTAAACCGGCTGTCATATCGGAATCTTCTATGACAGTCAGGCACCCTGAACAATCCAAGGAGTTGAGTAGTGGGGCTTCAACACCTGTTATCATCCCTGACCCTGGTAAGTTATAAACCTAATATGATTAGAGCGCGAAATGTGGGTGATCTCTGTCTAACTCTTCCAAGAAAACAGGCGTGATGTTATGCTATGATCAGGTTCACATAAATATCGGTCATCAGGACCTTATCAAATACACATTATAATGGCTTGAATACCACGATTATTACCCCCGTTGGGTCTTTTGCTTCTAATAGTTGAACACACCTTGGACACACTTTAGGTTTAATACACATTAATGTCACATCAGAGCGGGGGAGTCATTTATAAATTCCACAACGACGTAATCACAGGTAACAGCTAATAAATTCATAAACCTTAACAGGGCTGAGATATTATTTATGGATTTGGCGTAGACAAATAAAGATGGCGGCTGGTAATACTCAGCATAGGGCGACCAATATATACCGACGACCGACCGATAGTATTAGATGAAAGCGTAAACAAATCCTGTTCATGTTAAATTCTTACGCAATCACTCACTAAAGGGAATCAGTAACACATCCATCTCTTATTATAGTATGTTTTAACTTTATTATCTCATAACTTTTTCAAAAAAATATTGTTTGAATAACATTAAACTCAATTATCAATGAAAAACAACTTTAAAATGATTCAAAATAAAAATTTCAAGTTTATGTATTCCAATAATCAAACCAAAGGACTGATTTGTATCTGACGAAACAAATTAACATCCACAGGTACGTTTTCTGATCCATTTGTTTACATTTTCATCAAATACTTTTAGATCTGACCATAGATAGATTTGCCATAATAGTTGCTCTGCCTGCAGCATTACGCGAAATACGCATTTGAGAATTCAAGCAGATATTATAATTTTTACAGAAGTACACGCAAAAGTAAATGAAATAGAAAAAGAAATATTCAAAGAGATCGAAGAACGAGATAAAGAGGAAGAAATTGAACCAAACGCACAAGCGCCTAACGTCACTAAAAGGTAAAGTCTGGCGTCATTAAATATTATTGATTTTCCCAGTAAAAAGTATTTGTACAACATCTTTAAGAAATAAATTTCTACATCTAAATTTATAATCCTGTAAGTTTTTTTGTACTTTAATATAAATAACCAAAGAACTTGGTTCTTAATAATTAATTACAATCTACCCTATATGGCTTATAAACAATTTTAATGTAACTAATTTTTTTACGTGATAATTATTATAAAGCTTAGCTTAATTTTATATTATATTTAGCTTAATTTTTACACTTCTTCTTCTTCTTCGCTTCGCTCTTGACAGAGCGGTCGTGGTCACGATGAATTTTGTCCAATCGCAAGTGTAGTCGTTGCCCGCCTCACGATCTCTCTCCATCTGGTTCTATTACGTGACAGACTGGCGCATTCATTTACAGGGCCTCCAACCACGGATTTAATTTGATCGGTCCACCTCATCGGTGACCTCCCGCGTGGCCTATTACCTTCCACTCTGCCCTGCACCACTAGACGAATTCACTAGAAGAATTTTTACACACACTATTAAAAACTTTAATTATTATTTCTAGCGTAATGAGACCACCACCTCCACAAAAATCATCATCAACAGCACCCAGTCCAGAAGAGCAACCGAAAACATCCAATGGACCAGAAACAAAGGAATCTCAGAAATATAGCCGTACGCTCAGACAGAAAGCCAAAGAGACTGAAAATAATAATAATTCTCAAGAAAATATTTCGAAACGACCGACGCGGACGACGCCACGTAAAGTTTTAAATGGTAAACCATGCATTTAACTAAATCTGCCGCCGTAAGGAAAAAGGTGCGCATCTGAAAGGGAGAAAGGGAAAAATGAGTCATATTAGTTATACCTTTTTGTTTATTAAGGTTTTTTTTTCGCAGATGCTCGCCTTTTGGTTTGAAATCTCATCTGGGAAAACTATTTCGTATGAGTCTCCTTATTTCGCTTCTACAAATAATCTTTTTCTATGTTTGTGTTTAAATGTATAAAAATATTCAAAAATTGAAAATGTATTGTTGTATGTTATATTAATTATTTATTTATTTTGTCTCGACAGAGACTGTGAACATAAACGAATCAAAAACAATGCAGACTCGGCGATCAACACAAAAATTGAACTCAAGCGTAAGCAATGAAGACGAAGAAGTGAGATACATGCTACCGCCAAAAAACAATAGGCAGTCGCTCAAATCAACAAAACCCGCTAACAAAAAAACAAATCAAAAGAAAAGGTAAAGCGTTTAGCAATAAAAAAATTATAATGTAGGTGATATAAACATTTGTATTGGGAAGTGCATCAAGTCAAGTACCGGATAGTCACTAACATTTACCTATGATCATAGTATGTATTCGAATTTTACTCTTCATAATTTATTTTACCATAATATTCCTAACTATTAATCCCAAGTACCAAATTATTTTATTACTTGCTACTAACACTATGGTTTTATTTATTTTTCGATTTGCATGTTAGACAATTTTATTGTAACATTTTTATTTTAACCTGTCAGATACCCAATGCCTGGCGAAAGGCCCCTTGATTTATTATTCAAATTTTTTAGGATTTCACTTATTGTCGATTTCCAATAGATATTTTTTATAATAATTATAAGTCCAAAAGAAATAATCATAATAAATCAATAATTGATTACAATTAGTATCCTTCTTTGATCTTAACTTCTTGTTTCTACAAATCTTCAATATTTTATTATGTCTTTTAACATTATCATTATTTAAAACGTTCTCTTTTTAATTATTTTAAATAAATTATATAGTGTATAAATAAGATGTAGGTACTTAGAATATTCGTCTTTAATCTAATTTTAATATATTTCATTATTGTGGTAGCAAGAAAAATATAATTTTTGACTGAGTACAGAATGAGAATTATGTGTAGAAATAATATTTTAAAAGTACAAGTCATGTACTCATATTGAGTTGTTTAACAAATCATATCGCATGCAATACATTTTATATTGAACTAAGTCTCAACTATGGTCTCTTACAAATAATATGTGTGTTAATGATTACCATTCAGTTTAAAATTAAACATTTTCTGTAAATAACAAAAGCAGTGGTTAAAGAAGCTCGACGATGTATTTTATACTAAAGGAATTGTGTAACAATGAATGGGAGCAGGTGGAAATACTTTAGATCAATAAACTTTTCAATGATAAATTGTGTATTATTTCTATTTTCTCTGATAGCTTAGTCATTAATGATTATTTAATTTTTGTTAAATTGTGTTCTGTGGTATGATTCATAAAGCTTAAGATTTCGGTGAGTGCATTTTAATCGTAATATTTGTTTGTAAACCTGCTTCCATTATGTATATCATTCCATACTGCATGGTGCTTGCTGCACATTGTACACTTCATTTGTTGCACTTTAGCTTCTGCTGCGCCGTATGTTTGCTTTTAATATGCACTTCTTCCTTTCCTTCTCAACAGTTCGGAAAATCCTTCGAAGATATTTTCGTCGCCCAATACTGTCTCGCTTAATTCCATGGACAGTACTCAAGGATATCAAGATACTGATGAAAGTCCTGTTAATACTGAAACTAAAAAGAAAAAGAAAATTGACACATCTAGCTTTGTGATCAAAACTAGAAATTCATTACGGCGCAGTACGAGAAGGAAAACTCACCCATATTTATATCACGATGCATACAACGATTCCAGCAATTCGTCTGTAGATGCATCAGTAAGAATAGTAAGTCGAGAAAATTCTAGTTTGAACACAGATGCTTACAGGTCAGAGTCTTACCAACTTCTAAATCCTCGAGCAAAGGTGTCATCGAGACTAGAGCCGATAGATGAAACAACTCCAATTGACAATGAAACCTACTTCGTCCGGCATTTGGAGTCAATATGTAGAAACGAAATATCGGCTCAAATAAATCAGAAGTTTACTAGCCCTTCGTATCAAATGACCAGTGACGTTGGTAGTTCGAGTAATGTATCTCTACCCATGTCTCCTGAATTATCAGTTGTGGAAAATTTGTCTATATCTAAGGAGATGCTCAACTCTGTTGAAGATTACCCAACTATAAATGAAATGCAAAGTAATGAAATAAAAGAAGAAACAAAAACAATGTGCAGCAAGTATAATATGATATCAGATGTCGATATATCAGTACCACTGATGAACCAAGAATGTGAATTTGAAAGTTGCGACCTAGTAACCGAAATGTCGACTGAGCCAAAAAGTTTAGTCACAGAATCATTGTTAAAGAATATAGGCACGTTCAATATAAATGATCAGGTTACTGCAACAGATACTCTGAACAAAAAACTACACGACTTGCTTTTGGGAAGCGCTAAAAAGACGACCGCATCTCAAAGTGCACTAAAAGAAGTAAGCATGATGGATGTAGATGTCACTAATGTTGAAGTTCAAAAGAAACCCAAGGCTAATAAAAAGAGATGTTCTACGCCTCAAAAAAGAAAAGGATCAAAGAAATCAGTTGCTCCCACAGTAGATCCTGTAGTAGAAGAGGAACACGTGGAGTCTTGTTCTCATAGTGGGAGGAAGTCTTGTCCACCTCTATTTCAAACGAATCTATGCAATGACAATGTTGTAACAGAAGAGATAAATATGGCTAATCTTACTATTGAAAATGGAAAACCAAAAGGCAGGAAGAAGAAAGACATCATCAGGGTTAAAATACAAAGACCTAAAAATAAAAAAGCTACAGAGAAACTTCATACTAAATCTGCGCAGAATGCTAGCAGAATTTCAGTTTTCACTGATAGTGGTATAAATGACTCTGAGTCAGAAGTATGTCTTCCTGCAAATGATAGCGTGGATCTTATACACAATCATTCTGAAACATGTCTGCATGCTAATGAGTGTGTAGGCGATAGTATAGAGTTTGTAGAGAACTCTCTGAAGTCCGTGATAACGCTGGGCGACTCTATGCAGTCTGGCGACAACGCATGGAACAGTCGCTGTGAGAACAATGAAGAACATAGCACATCGCCCGATTTGTTCTGCAATAATGCTCAAGATGTCAGCTTTTACAATAGTAAGTCCAAAAGTTATATTTACCATAGACTTCCGTTGTTTTGTTGAACACACTGTTTGGTTTGTGGCAAAGAATACGCTTTTATAATCCTTAATGTGACGCTATTATCGTGGACGTCCTCCACGGTGATATCTGAGGGGCAATTCCCGTAATTTTGAAAACCGTTCGCATTCTAATCTCATTCGCAATCTGTCAAAAATACAATCTATTTAGACTTTACCAACATTTTTGACAAGTTTGACAGATTGCGACTTGAATGTGAACGTTTTCTATGTACGAGAAATGGCCTACAGATAATAGGTAAAAAATTTCATAAGTCTATCAAGTATGATCAATGTGGACTTTTATATGAGAGGCATATCTTGTTTCTGGATCCGAAAGAACATAAACCATATTGAAATAACCATCGTACGAAATTATAATAGCATGTGAGGCGGCAATTTTGGCTATATTTACAATTTTAAACCCAAAAGTAGAATAATCGTAATAGCAAAACCGAAAATAAAAAAAGCATGACAACTAACCATTCCTGGTTACAGGGGCTAATTCAGACATCTACAATACAAGTGACACAGTCTACCACAGCCCACTTGGCACCGAGGCCTCACCCAACAGTCTGATCACCGAAGACCTCTCAGACGACGCTCCGCCGCCCGCACGCCCTTCCAAATGGTACCTGTTCAGCGAAGATGAAACCAACACAAACCTGGTTGGGACAGGATCAACAATGTTGAGCAGCGGAAGCTACGGCTCCAATCTCAAACAACTATTCCCTATTGCGTGCGCCGTACCAGATCTATCTACTATCACGGAGATGTCCAGAGAAAATGATAGCAGCAGAAAACCACCTCTAGAAGATTTAGATGGCCTTACTGGAGATGATTTCAATTCACTAAGTGCTTTTCATTCTAATTTTTAATCTTTGATATATTCCAGCCTGGTGCTTTAAAAAAAATCTATTCTATTATAATCTATACTGTATTTCTCTCATTGTTTTGTTTATGTTTTGATATATTTTTTTAAATGCATTAAATGTCTCATTATTTTTCGATATTCATTTTCTTTCATTGGCACTTGTCAGTGCCGTACCTAGGGCGGTGCCAGCGGTGCCCAGACATAGGGCGCAGACCCTGAAGAGGCGCAGAAATGAATATATATACGTAAGGCGCCAACTTTTTCGCGCTCGCCCTTGTAACTTACGGTCAATTATTGTTTCTCATACTTTTTTGGCATAAATCACTCCAAAGTAACTCCAATTTCTGTATGCGATCAAAAGATATCCTTACCTATCGGAGGCGGCGGCGTGCTAAGCTTTCGAAGTTGCTCTATCATACTGATGTTTTTCTAATATTCAAATTTTATTTTCTAAAATTTTCGAGCTCGCTTCGCTTGTTCTACCATCCTATGTTCTTCTAATGCTCAAAAGAACATGTTAGGTTTTTGTACGGAGGCTGGGCTTTTATTCGAAGCTGCTGGGAACGGGGAACAGATAATATTTTTTTTTAATGAAAGTAGTACCTACATAAATTCTGCATAAGTAAATCAGAATGCTATAATTATGTGGTCAAACGAAAATCGAATCTTTCTGAAGTGCTAAAATTTTCTAGATATACCCCTTCAACCTACATTCGCCTACTCCTGTAATTTTTCTCAATATCGTGGCAGGGCCCAGAGTGGCCCCCCATTTAGTTAGGCCACTCTTATGAGACGCTTAGTACGCCACTGAGTGACTGTAGCTTCCTGTCCTGCAGGAGATCATTCAGTAAGCTCAAATGGACAAAGATGCACTGGCCTTAGATACAGATGTTGCGTTTCACGAACGCGCGTTCGCCATTCCAATTTATACCTTGTTACAATGAAATAGGAGTCACAAGGCGTGCGCTCGTGAATTGTATTATCTATAGAAATATAAACCCTTTTTGCCAGTCTGGCAAATGCTGCCAGTACTATTACAGCAAAAAGTTGTGCTATTGATTGTCACTAAGAAGTTAGCAGTCATTTATACGCAGGTCATATAAATGTTTGGGCCTAAAAATGTATAAGAGATTTAGCTGAACAGCTCGAAAATATTCGAGGCGCCCGCGGATTACTGCGGATTAAACGAAAATTGTTAGGTTAGGAAAAATAAAGGCGAAGTTAGATAGATCTCATTAGTGATGCAGAAGTTTCTGGTTGTGGGTTGGTCTGGTTGTGGTCAAAGCCGAAAACTTTATCGACCGATTCTGTGATTGATCTTGTTTTGATGTCAATGCCAAAACATTAGAGATCCATGTCGAATTACGAACTATAGGGTCCCCACACGGGACTAAAGAAAGAGAAACTACAGACCCGTAAAGTTATTAGAACCTCCGGACGTTTCCACACAAGCGAATTACTAAGTAAGTATGCCTATGCATACAAAACTCATAAGATGGCGTGGCAGTGCGCTGGTCAAGCAGAGTGGTGAGTAACGACCTTACTCTTGGAACGGCTCGGCTGTTTGCCTTGGTTAACTGTTGGTGTTGCCATTGCCTATCTTTACTATACAGAATCACGTACAGTGCAACTGCTATTTATTCTGCTGTTCTCCTTTCTATAGGTACCAAGCGTGAAGTGTATCGATGTCTAGCGTTTCAAAGAACAGATTTTGAATATATTCAGCATAAATTCGTCGTTCCATCTTTGTCGCATTCATGAAAACTAATCAAAGCCTGCTGTCAGTTAGGTACTTACTTTACTCAACGTTAGTTCTCTTTTTTATATTTTTTTTATATTAGAATAGAACGTTAGTTCTCTTTATAATCTGTGCTTTACTCATTTACTGTCAAGATGTCAAGTTTGACAAGTAGACAATATATTGTTGTATGTAATTGTTGTTTTTACAGTGAGTCTGAGCATAGTTTGATTGGAATACTAATAAAATGGTATAAATTTCACGATGCCGAGAACTTTGCCACTAAGAATAAGTATAAGAGACTGTTTAGTTTTAGTTTTATTAGTTATATTTAATACAATTCACATTACTGATATGGGTAAGTTAATCTGCAACAACGATAAAGTAAATTATTCATTTGCATAATAATTCTGATGTTTTATTACAATTTTGTGTCGTAGCTAACAACAATATGGATATACAAAGCAAAGAAAATAAAATAAAGGACGATTCGAGTGATAAAGGCGTGAATTTCAGTGAGAACGAAGAATACTTGAAGAGTTGTCCTTCTGTTGACCAGGACATATCTGAGTGTTCCTCATTGCAATATCCCTGTATAAATTGTGATAGAACCGTAGATTGTCGATATGGAGGCTTCTATAATTATTCCTGCTCTGTCAAACCAAAAATTGTTTGTAATGTAAGTAGTACTAAATGTAAACACCACTTCAAAGATAATTGAAGAGTTCAAGTTTCCAACAATAACGTGTACTTTATTAAATTTCAGGGAACCAAAACATTCAACAGAACAGCAATGTGCAGGTTTTGTTACCAGACAGAGAAATGGGAACATCGCTGTGACCAGAAAGCAAACTGCAATTCTCTGGCTTCACCGTTGAAATATTACTTGTAAGTAAAACTGCAATACTGGTTTACGGTACATTTGAAATCATAGTTGCAAAGTATTTTGGTTACTAAACATATCATAATTATATTTTCCGAATGCCTACTTACTTGAAGTAGAATAACTGCTATCTAATAAATCACTTACATTTGCAGGACTAACTGCACAGTATCCGATGATGTGGTGTGCTTAGGAAAGCGCAGATTCCTGAAAAAGATCCGATGTTCATGGACTGCAGGCACTCGCTGGGGTACTGCAGTCATCCTTGCTCTAACACTTGGAGGATTTGGTGCTGATCGGTTCTATCTTGGCCACTGGCAAGAGGGGATAGGAAAACTGTTTAGTTTTGGAGGACTGGGAGTCTGGACTTTAGTGGATGCCTTACTTATTGGTATCCATCACTTGGGGCCTGCTGATGGGTCCCTTTACATTTAATGATATAATAAAAATTGTCTCAGTGAATATTAAATTTATGTAGGTGTACTTGAATTAGAATTAAAAGTCTCTTTAAGTTCATTGAAATTTTTATTAAAATTTGATCATTGAAATTATGATAGTAACTTTACTAATATCATCACCGCGTACCGCTTCTTTCACAATACCCAATTTACTTAATCAAATACCAGTAGACATTAGAGACTCAATGAATAGTAAAAACATAAAGCGTAAGCTAAAAGAACATTATATAAACTCGATTATAACTTAACTGTTGCTTAATAGCGCGTTGATCAAATCTCAGGCCATGGCATGCTAAGATAGACCCCAGAGGTCTAAGTGTGTGCTTTGTGTATACATAAGGAAATTGTAAGTGATAAAAAAATTAAAAAAAAAACATTCTACCGTGCCTTTTAAAATCCCAATTTATTTGGGTTGAGGCCAAAAGAAATTAAATGAAATTGTTTATTCTGTAAATAGGATATTGGAATCACTTTTACACGTCATATTAAAAAAACAGATTTGAATGGATCTGTCCAGTCAGTGCAAGCAATTGTCAGTAATTGTGGAGCTCAACTCGGAACTTAAGAGGGTTTACGTCGTACGGCATTTCATACAAACTTTCAAGCCCTTATTTTTCGAAATGACTGAACCGATTTTAATGAAACTACATACGCATATGCAGGATACAAAGGTCTAAAAACTTAGTTAAGAACATTTTTGAAAAATAGTGTTCCAGACAAATTAGACCAATTTAAAATTTTCCATAGAAACAGAGATTTTCAGTTATCTGTTTTTAAATAAGACATTTCGAAAATGTTCTTAACTAACTTTTTAGACCTTTGTATCCTGCATATGCGTATGTAGTTTCATTAAAATCGGTTCAGTCATTTCGAAAAATAAGGGCTTGAAAGTTTGTATGAAATGCCGTTCGGCGTAAACCCTCTTAAGGAGCTCAGCAACTCGACAAACAATACCAAAGAAAGGACAATTGAGTAGGCTGCATAAATGTCTTCAACTACTAGCCATTAGTAGGTACTCCGAAGCTCCGATACCGATGACTGCGATCCTACAAATTAGTATTCTATGCTGCAATCCTAAAAATTTAGTACCTAGAACAGAATAGGAAATGTTTATTTGCATTGAATTTAGGTACTTAAGTTGACCTTTTAAGGTATTTTTATCTCCTTACATCAATAAGGTCGTCACCGATTTGAATACCGTATCCAATGATGTTTTAGTAAACAGATATGTTATGAGCGCGCAAAACGTGAAGACTAGAAAAGTACCCAATTGGGAAATATTGCTTTTAGTCTGAGCCACACACGCTTACGAGTGATACGGTGCGCGCTGCGCTCGGCGCGGAACACTTTTTTCTGTTTTTTTGTACGTGTATAACATATCTGTTTATTAGAATATCATTGACCGTATCATAACTTTGGCCCATAAAGGAATTGCTCTTGTAAGTTCGGTGTGTTTACAAACAAATCTCTCTCTGTGGATCTCTCAATCTTTGACTCTGGAGTGGCTGGTTGTGTAGGTACACCTACACAACCAGCCACTCCAGAGTCAAAACAACTGTCTGTAGGCCGTACAAATGTTTTGGCAATCGAACCCGCAACATTCAACAAAGAAATTCTAATCCAAGCTCGCACGCAACCGGTCGGAAGCTATATGTGACGATGTTCTTTTTTTGCAATAGGAGGTTTAGTCTTTCACCTATTCTTTGAAATGTACTTCAATGATCTTGACTGTTGATCAAACATTATTTTAGTTTTAGAAAGAAAGCATGCACTCCATATCTACGCAAGGTCATGGTAGGTACCTATGCAAATAGTTAACTTTAACTTTCACAATACAAATGCGTCAACAATAATTAATTCTAAATACACTATATAGGCAGTTTAATAGCTCATTGATGACCAATAAAGGTACTTTTACAAGCCCCTATGTGTCGAGCATATTAATAGACGTGAAATAAGTAGATTATGTGACTGTCTAGATCAAAACTTGTCTAACTACTTCATGCGTGGGTTTACTTCTCGAATTAGGCTCCTGCAGAACGGAGCGACGCGACTTTGCCCCCGATTTGCGTAACACACGATTAATCACAATCTGTTTCATTTTGACTGTTCAACAACATTCATTACGTTATTTACTCTGTTGAGCAGACAAATTTTTCCAATATATGAAGCAATGGATTAGCAATATCCTTCAAAATGATTCAATATGATTTTTCGTGACAATTAGGGTGCTGATGGTGGAAAAATAACACAATTTCACGGATATTGTTCTACCGGTGTCGCGCGTGTCTTTAAGTTTGCTGCATTTTACCAGAAATCACTAACGTCTCTTTCAGCACAGGTAATTAGGTACCTATCGAGATAGGTAGGTATACCTAAATCATTTTATGACTGATTTTCTACAAAAGATTGTATCTATACCTATTAATTTCACATCTTTTGTCTAGAACGAGAAAAGTAATCACGCGCAATACCGCTGCGCCGATATGTCGGGCTAATGAGACGAAACACTGCCAGGGATGTTGTGGCTATAGTAATAACGCCAATAATACAACAATGGCTTGACTAGCGTTTGTGGAAAATAACATAAGTAAACGAAGTACCTATCGGAAGAACTCTAAACAAGGAGAACTCTTACCTACCTACGGTTATTTTTACATGAGATTTCTACAAGCTATCGCACTGCCCTCAGTCCTGTCCTGATGCCTGTATTTGCAATAGTAGGTACGGAAGTTTATAGATGAGGTACAATAACCGAATTAAGCAAGTTATTATAATTTTTGTTGAGAAGACCGGACAACTAATTCTACGTAGACCTATCCTACCTACCCTACCTAGGTACAATGGTACAGAGGTTGGGTATCGGTATAAGACTCATATAGGTACTTATAGCGTAAAACCCCCGCGAAATTGTATTAAATATTTTGGCCTGAAATGTTTGGGTGTCCGTACATTTTGTGTCATTGTGTAGGCGCCGCGTAGGTTTGACGTAGGGTGTTAGTAGGTATGTGAGGGAGGAGGTGCCGGGCGGGCAGCGGCCGGCGGACGGCGCGCGGCGGCGTAGCCTGCGCAGTGCGCGCGCCACTCCAGGCCTGCGCGATCCGTCATTCGTTCGCGGGTTCACGCCGCGACGCCACCTCGCCCCGTCACTAACGCTCCGCTCGCCCCCCGAGCTCCGCCGCGTCAGCTCGCGCGTCAGGCCGGACCGACCCGGTCTCGTGGTGGTGCGTGTCCCCCCTGTCCCGGAGCACGCGTGCGCTCGCTCGCGCGTGCGCGGCGCCACGTGCGCGCGACGACGGGCCGCGAGCATGCTAGGGGCACGGCGCTGCCGCGCGTAGCGAGCCAGGCCGTGCGCGCCATCGCCATGGGCTGCGCCTCGTCCGCCGAGGAGCGCGCCGCCATTGCGCGCAGCAAGCTGATCGAGAAGAATCTCAAGGAGGATGGCATCCAGGCTGCCAAGGATATTAAGCTGCTGCTCCTTGGTAATGGAGCTTCCTCTATCTCTGTCTAGGTAGCTGATGCGCGCGCACGCCGGCTCGAGCTCTATTGACTCAGAATTCTGAACCGGCACTCTCCATTTCGGGAATGTAGATAAATGCATTGCCTTATTATAGATGCTTTTTGGCTAGCATCTTTTGAGGTGACTGCGTAACTACTCACTGATATAACTTCTACGAGGTCTCCATTTGGGTAGCCAAGTCAATGTTTTCTTTAATATTAAGAACTTTTATAGGTAATGTATGAATGTGATAATAATGCTAATAGGAAATCAGCGCACTTCCGGTTGTTACACTAGAAGCAAAATAAGAACACAAGACATCAATATGTCTTGTGTCAAGATCTTTGAACTTCAACACAACATTCCACCTAAGTAAAACTGTTAGCGATCTTGATATCAAAGACTAGTCGGAATATTCTACTAGAAATGGCCTATTGAAGAGCTAGAGTCATACATAGGTACTTCCCGACGACGTCGTATTTAGCCGGTTGCGTTACAAACAATACACAAATAATGCTTCTTTCTTATTATATTACCTATGGGCTATATTCTTACCTAATAACATATGTATATTACCTGAAAGCCTAGAATATGTGGCAGATAGGTAATATCTACAATATAATACTCGCTCAGAGTTGCTTGTCAAATAGGATATACGCTGAGGAACGTGTGGATGTCCTAAAAGGCGAATCGGGGAAAATGTTAATAAGGATTATTCGTGGGTGGACTCTGGCAGAAATAAAGCCCTTGTTTGGGGACGGAGATACCTCTATGATGCTGCTACTAGTTGATTGCGTAAACACATACAAAGCGACCTCAAATTGTTTAAATACATAGATAAACTTGACCAGTCTAGCTTGAAGTAAACAATTTTCGCAAAAACACAATAAGCTGCTTTCCAAATTCAAACTCAAAGCATTTATTGGAATTCTCAAGGGGTCGATCAGTCAGAAAGATGAAGCTAGGTGCCCATTCCAAAGCGTAGTAGGTTCCTATGGAGAAGAACGGGCAAGAAACTCCACGGACACTCTTTTAAATCATAATATGTTACAAAATATTTAAGTATTACATCATTCTTGTTGAAATTATACATGTGAGAACAACGTAGAAAGACGTGCACGTTAAAAGCGTCCGTAATAACAATATAAAAACAGTTCAAAAATTAAAATAAGCCGTGGCAGCTAAGAGATGACCAGTCCCTACCGACGGCGCCCGTTCACGAACATGACGCATGGATCAGCACCATTTAGCTCACAACTTTTGAAGGGAACTTAACGATCCAACACACGCCACCACCAGCGAGACATTTGAGTGAGCATGACATACTCTCAGCCGCCAGGGCAATGAAAAACATAAACCACGTAGCTTACGCTATGTATCGCTATGTTTATAGCGATAGCAGCAGATACCCTAATCTTCCAAGCCTGCTGAGGTCGGTATTAAGCTTTAGGGGGTTTTCTTTTTTCCAGCGCAACTTATATTCCAGACCCCAGAGTCGTTTAGAGTCAGGGTTCTTTACTCAGAAAAAAGTTTCGATTATCTACGACTATTCGCTATTCTCTCTAAAATTCTCTTCACCAAACGCCAAATTCAAAATCTATTTCTCTCTAAAGGATTGATAGATAAGATGTTATGAAAATAATACTATTCGAAACCTTCAATACTATTATGAAACACTAAGGTATTTTCGTCAAAATTGCAATTTTTTATTCACGAGAAAATCGCTTTGGAATTTTGCGGATCTGTTAGTCTCGTGACTACATCAGCTATGTACGTGATATGCAATCTGTTTCTGTTACTTCCTGATTATTGAGTTCTCTTTCTAAGTTTTGGGGAAGCTGTTCTCTTTATGTTCGTTGTCGCATTTGACGACATTCGACAAAAAAGTAACATATTCGTAAATAAGGAGAGCTTAGTTCTAAACAAAGAATTTGCTAAAACAAAGAATTTGCGCTTACGTAAAAAGCACAAAACTTTGTTTTTTAGTGATTGTTGCTTATTTCGATAAATACTTATACTGTTTTACTCATCCTAGCAAGGGTCGAATCCTGGCAAAATTCTGATCTTAAGAACTATTTCTAATCCATATGAATTATTTCCTAGTTGATCCTAGTCATCAACATGATACCAAAGCGTACATAAATAGCCTAGCCACAGGCCGCAGATGAACAAGATAGCCGCTACTGTCCTTGGACAATGGTTCATACCTTCCTACTGCATGTGCATGTTATCTATACTTATAATAAATCTGTAGAAGTGAAAATTCTGTACATTGAAAATATCAAAAAAAAAATGGCAGGGGGGTGTTACTAGACCGACACCGAACCCAAAAATGTGATTAAAAAAAATTTTGTCTGTCTGTCGGTCTGTCTGTCTGTCTGTCTGTTTGTTCAGGCATCACGCAAAAACTACCGGTTCGATTACGATGAAACTTGGTATAATTATTCTTTAATATCCTGGGCACCACACTGGGTACTTTTTATCCCGGAAAAGTATCCTATCCTACGGTTGGGGGGTGTCAAAGTTTGTATGGAAGAATTTTAACGCGCTGTCCGATTAACTCGAAACTCAATATTTATACTTAAACCCAAAAATTAAGAATAACGTGTATCAGGATTTTTCGAAATTCAACCCCTAAGGGGGTAAAATAAGGGATGAAAGTTTGTATGAAAAACCTTATTCCTTGAGGTAATAAACATGAAACTTTGCACGAATAGTTATCTAAATAAATTATAAAGTTTGTAGTTTTTGTTTTTCTAAATTACCCCCCAAAGGGGGGTTGGGGGGTGTCAGTGTTTGTATGGAAGAATTTTAACGCTGTGTCCGATTAACTCGATATTTATACTTAAAACCCATGGGGATGTATGGGGTAATTTCCGACACTCACGCGGGCGAAGCCGCGGGCAGCAGCTAGTAACAAATAAATAAACACTATGTTTAAAATATATGGTATGAAATGACAAGACATAAAATGGCATGGTGAAGTTTTTGGCGAGTCGGTTCGATTCCGGCTGGGGAAAGCGAGTAAAAGAGAGAGAGTTCATCTGACTACCTAAATATCGATAACTAAAATAAAATAAGCAGAATTCTGTAGCGGATTATCGCGTCATCTGAAACATCATCTAGATGATGCATCACCTAGCTTTTCCAAACTATGTTCCTATCGGCGTCTACTCTAAGCGCAAAGAGAAGAGACTAAGTGATGCAGCTGAATACCAGTATTTTACATGGCGCGACTGCCTATCTCACCTCCACAACCCAGTTACTCGATAACAGACTTTCGGGCTTCTGACTACCCGGAACGACTGTCAAAGATCTACAAATGACAGCCGCGACCAACGGTATATTGTGGTTTCCGAGGCACGGAGGGGTCTCGATATGTAATGCATGGTAACCCATTCATGGACCGAACTCGGCAAGCGTAGTGTACCTTCGATCGACCGGTACGTGCGGCTGTTATTTAGCCACGAACCCCTCTCGTCATCCGAAAGTTAGAGAAAGAATAATTTTATTAAACATCCACTAGACAATTTATTTATTTTAAAAAAATGCAGACAGTCAATTGTAAAAACAGACTTTTTTATTTATTATAATTTCGAGCATAACGTCGAAGATAGAATTGCAATCTATTTTAGTATAATAAAATGTATTCTACTTGAATAATATTACTACACAATGGACAAATAATTAATGCGTTAGATGTGTGATATTTTTGAATTTCAAAATATTTATTATACATGGTCAGATTTACTTGAAAGTTACCATTATTAGATTAGACCATTTTTTTAGAAACATACTGGAACACATAAAAAAGCTACAACGACCTTAATTTAAAATGCGCGCCATCGCCTTTTTTTTTGCTGAAAAAAAGTAGAAATTGTCTTTGTCAAATCTTTGATTTTAGCGCATTGCTCGTGTTCTCTTTCGCGTGTGAATGCGCCTTCACGCATGTGTGAGCGAGTCCGAACGAAGATTTCCGAACGCACCCGAACGTCAGTCGAGCGGGGCGCGGTCGCTGTCACGGAGCGGAGTTGGTGCTTGTCATCCGGCCGCCATTATCTCGTATTTAAACGGATTTGTAAAATCAATTAAAGTTTGCATTGTCGTTGCGTGTTTTTAGTGTTCGGTGCAGTAAAAAACCCTGGAAAATATCGAGTCACGGTCGTTTATCTAAAGATTGTGTGTTTCGGAGTCGTATGAACAGTGATAAGTGGTACTGATAGGTTACTGTGTGTTGGGTGCTAACGTTGTGTAGGGTGGCTCCGGTCTCGCCGGAGCGGCAGGACGCGTGTGGAGCGCATGCAGAGGGAGCGGTGAGAGCGCGCCCGGCTCAGGGGTCGGGGCGGCCGGCGGCCAAGGAACAGGGACAGCTGCCGACATGGGGTGCGCCCAGTCGGCCGAGGAGCGTGCGGCTGCAGCTCGCAGCCGACAGATAGAGAGGAACCTGAAAGAGGACGGAATCCAGGCTTCCAAAGATATCAAGTTGCTCTTATTAGGTACAGTGTAGCTCTATTATTTGATGGCGATCCGTGGCCGCACCCATGTTTCGGGGTTGTTGCAGAAATTTGGGCGTCCCCTTGACCGATCCCGACTTTCATGATGCCCCTATGAATAGCGTCCTAACGCTATTCATGCATCCTATTACCTTGTTGCAGATTTTGAACGAGGCGCAGAAATGGTTAGTTGCTTTCACTTGGAACTAATCATTATGCCGGTATGTACGGTAGTTCCGTGCGCAAATGAAAGTTCCTATTTGTTTCACATTTAGGAAACATGTGTATGAACTCATTGTGTAGTCATTTCTATGCTAATCATGGTTGATTTCTGTTCCAATGTCATGAACCTCAATTCAGGAGGGGTTTTCCTTATCGTATTTCGAAACTTAGGTACCACGCGACGTATTTTAACATTGCCATTATTTGTTTTACTTCTAATGACATTGATAAATTTATTTGAACCCACCATGTCAAATCTCATAAGATATATGCCAAAAGTAGTATTTGTCTCATCACTGCATTTCTAGAGTAGGTACACAGTCATGATCTGCTATAATTTTATATTCCTGTCATAATAACTAACTAAATTATTGACAGTAGAACCTCAAATGCAGAATGCAGATGGAGGCATCAGTGCATATTGAAGCTATGATTATCTCTGCTTCACTGAATGATGAATCTCATGCACTTATTTTAAAATAACAGGTCTCTAAATAATAACACACTCACCCACCATTAATGATGTCAATATTTCATGAGAAATAATGTAACATTCATCCAGTACAATAACTGAAGATTCTTATCGGCTGTGACTTAGTAAGCAAGGAGACTGCTCCATTGTGCTAGCTGGTAGTTTTCCTGCTATTTGCATAGATGACCTTGATGAGATAACATTTTCAGGCTGATAAAACACAAAAGAAAATCAGCTTGACAATGGAAACTAAATATGAAGCCCACTTACACACAGAAGTCAAAATAAAACATATTTATTGTTTTTCAATACTAACCAAGAGGTGATTCCCTTTAGAAACACATAAATTGTATATAAGTTGTTTTAGTTATTACAAAACCACATGTAATGTTGTCCGTAAACAATCAACTAGTATTTAAAGAATTTTAATCACTGTAAACAGTACCTGTTGGCAGTTTGTTGAACGATTGCCAATATTTCAGCAGAACAATGTCATTCATGTCCAACGCTAAATGGCACAATACTTATTTACATTTAAATACAATCGCTAGAGGAAACTGAACAAAAAACTCAATCAACACAATTTTGTAATAATGTAGGTAATAATTTATTTGAAAGAATTTTTCCTTTGCATTCAATGTAACACAAGTGATACAATGTGTACAAGAAATGTTTTAGAATGATCTCAGTTACCACCTATTTCAGGAAATGTTAAAAACCTGTTGACATTTTGCAGTCATTAAACTGTATTTTACCATTAAGTTCCAATTGACTCATAACATAATATTTGAAGCGTTTGAATCTACACTTACACATTACTTATATGGGACCATCCCTAATTCAAAAGGGAGGTTGAGTTTGAAGTAAAATTATAATTAACTAGCTTCTGCCCGCGACTTTGTCGGCTTGAAATTTCGGCCCCCGACCTTCCAAGTCGCAGCCCATCGCCCGCCCGCGCTATTATTTCTTTTACACTTAGTGTTCTTCCTGACTTTTTTCTTTTTCCTCGGCTCCTTAGTGTCGTAGTGTGATGTTACTTAGCCTATAACCTTCCTCAAGAATAAGGCTATCCAATGCAAAAATAATTTTTCAAATCCAACTGGTAGTTCTGGAGATTACCCCCCTGCTCCTAGCCTACATACAAACTTACAAACAAACATTACCTATTTATAATATTAGTGTAGATAATTTAATGACTTTCAAAATTAAACTTGCCTTGATCTTGATGCTGATAATTATGTGAGTGCATTGACACAAGCTGTGTATATGTGATGTGTCATGGATTGTCTGACCTGTCTTTTCTCTCAATGGCAATAGTGAATTATTTAAATGTATTCCAACTATTTATTTTATGTAACTCTGTCCTGCCTTCTTAAATATGGATCATACACTCCTCTGTTCTGTGAGAAACTTGTGATTTTACATCATTCCATTTAATCAACTTGTGGATAATTTCAATTGGCATTAGCATAGCTCTATCCAGCATTTTCCTACACTATAGAATAATGCACACTATTCAAAGTCAATTACTCAGTCATTTTACACCCAGAATGAGTCACCATTGTGTTTTTCTAATGTCTATAATGAAGTAGGCAGTTGGTATAATCAACTATTTCTATGTTTCTTATATAAACATTGTATTCATTACTCATTAGATGAATATTTTATACACTAACTACTACAGGTACCTGTCTGGGTGATATGACACACTTTGTCACTTTTTGCACTTGATATTTAGTTCTGATTTTCACTATCTCAACATCACTTTCGGTTTGCAAAATTCAGATAAAATTTTCACCTATACTTGGTAATTTTATATAATTATACCACTCCCTATTAACGAGGCTCGAGTCTGTGTGAACATTCTTGATTGGGTTTGGTTATGTTATGTTTAATTTTCTTCCATTTTGTTAATATAATGTCGTACATGACAATAAGTTTTACTTATTCAATGGTGTATTCCTAACATTGTGTATGTAGTATTAAAATGCCAAACCAAAATAGGTTCTTTTCTATTTCAATTGGTTTATGTCAAATGCAAATAAAATACAACACTTGGTTGCCTATCGTACCAAGTCTTTTTTGAGAACCATCTAGTTTAGATTCTCTGTTATGTTTTCAGCATCCATTGACATTCAATGTCCGATGCTAAACCAGGATAAAATAAGATTTTTCCTTTAACTTTTCTGGTGTAAATATTTCAAGGAAAATGAAACCAAAACAAA
Organism: Eupsilia transversa; assembly: GCA_914767815.1. NCBI lineage: Eukaryota > Metazoa > Arthropoda > Insecta > Lepidoptera > Noctuidae > Eupsilia > Eupsilia transversa. Next base: position 5,404,766 of record OU611889.1, read on the forward strand.
AAAAAAGTTTCACAATCACTTAATGAGCATGAGGTGACCAATCATATGTGACAATTGTGTCAACTAGGTGTCTTGTGCTAGAAATTAATTGAGGTGTCACGGCACGCCGCCGTGGCTGCCAGTGCGTGGATATCTGACCATGAACGGCATTTTGCTTTAATGAGCCACTCCTCACTTGTCTCACTACGAAAAATCCATGGTAATGTAATTAGTCTTACCTCAGACTAAAGTAATCAAAGTTTCAGTTACAAGGTAGAAGAGGGGTCTTTGGAACATGTTTTAATGATTATTGAAATCCACTTGAACAGGTAAAGTTATTTATTGAGTCTCATTTGTTACAATTTATATGGGTCATTCATTAATTCACACTATCACACACCATTCTCACCAAGTTCGGTCTGCTCTCTCAATAAACACAAATATTGTGTTGACTTAAAAAATACTACCAAGTTATTACTTTTCTAAATCTTTGCTGTGCTGTGATAGACTGAATCGAAGTAAAAAATATAGAATTAGTAGGTATTTGAAGTAGCGTTCAGGCTTGGGTTTTATTTGAAGTTATTAGTCAAAAAAAAACTTTAAACAACACCATTACGTCCACCACGCATACACCAAATACCATTTGTTACGTGCGTAGCGTCGTTTAACGCTACTTAATGCATTGTCCAGGCTATCCACCTACCTTTTTACCGAAATAATTCAAAACGTACCAATTTCACATCGTGCGTAAAAATCGTGTAGATTTTGTGCGATGTACCTACTCGTAATCATTCTAATACGATCGTTATGTGAACTCGTAAGGCAATTAATTATAATCTATTGCACTAATCGGTCAATATCGATGTTATTAAAAAGATAAGAGTGCTTTAATCCTTTAAATATTATGTCATTTGGATTAGATAGGCGCTAAGACTTGAAATATGAAGTTCCTTGTTCTACGTACTACACAACTTCTTGAATCGTAAGTTATTCGTGAATAGGCAAATATTGTCAGGTTACCGTTGAAGAGGCGATCGAACGGACATTACAGACAGGTATTTTATCAGCCAAGCGGCATTCGAGCACGCGACGATGTTATCGTGATGATAACGCAAAAAGGCACAGAGGCGACGTCTACTCATCCTGTCACCCCAGCGATACAGAAGTTTGATTCGATACATTATGTTTTTATCGAGGTTTGCGCCGCGATAAAACATTCTGCCAGGTTCATGCCAAAAAGTGCTCTATGTTAACGATATAAATAAATGTAACTAAAGACAATAAAATAAAGGCTTATGTCATCGTTCCTCGCAGGTACGGACCATTATTAGGATCTAAAACCACGATAGTGACGTGCCGTTTATTTCCTACTCTGATCGTTTGATCTGCGTAAGATAACTTCTAAACTGTTCGAATTCTTAAGCATTTTACTATTAACTAAATAATCCAACTTGACATTCACTGTTTTAAAAGTTATTATATTGGGTGTTCGTGGGAATACTTTCTTGGCACGCGATTACCATCCACTTGATTGTGAAAGTTCTCTCACTGTGAATATAAAATATGTGATGATACCTTTTATTTTGACGAACGAATGCATTGTCTTGTACAATGTATAATAGATGATACGAGGCGTCACGTCCTTTAGTGTTACATAAGTATCATTATATTTAAACCTAGACATCGAAGGTATGAATGGTTGTACAAGTTGCAATGTAGAAATCAGGAGGGCACTTGTGTAGTGATAATGTGTATATCGGGGGTCAGAGATCGGCCATTCGCGTTGGCGAGCCAATTAGAGCCAACAGGGGTCATGATACTAAGAACCTGTATTTCACAGGGTTCATTTTACTACACCCACGTAATTTCGTCACTTTATTAGCCAATTAATATCTACGTACGAAGGTTATAACGGTAAATAAATATTGTCTGTAGTAATTACGCTTACATAACTGTTTTATAGGTCTCGTTTGATTAGAGTACATGTAGATAATATTTGAGAGACAATTATTGCTATTCTTCAACAATCTACACTTGATTACATTTTGTCAACGAGTCATCGCCATTGTTCAGCGTTAACAGATAATTTTATAATTACAATCAATTAAACAAGGTTCAATGCGTAGGCTTCAGCGTAACGTAGACGTAGGTTATTGATTGTGTTCTAGGAATCCAGTGGAAAACCCTATGCATGCTCGGTATGCGCAGAGCTGCAAACACTGGAGTCTTTATCGATCAGCGTGGTAGACCCTTCGTACGTCCGCGTACAGTTCAGTAAACGTTGTTAATTTATTTTTCCATGCTATTTTCACTCAGCGAGACGTGCATAATGTGAACTGAAACAGTTTACATTTAGGCGGTAATTAAATGTTTTTATATCATCGCCTGTTTTATTACGTGGTTTGGCGAAATGTCTGCTTTGAAGAAACGCAGCTTTTATGTAATGTCGGTCGCTTAACTCCACTTGTCCAATATATTTGTAACGCATAATGATTAAATATTAAAACAATCGCAACACGTGTTATGTAGTGGTGCACGAATAGTATTTAATTTGTATTTTTTGTTTACAGGTGCTGGTGAATCCGGCAAAAGTACTATAGTCAAACAAATGAAGTAAGTATATCACCTCTTTGTTTTGTTATTAAAATGTAAGAAAGTTTTTGTTGGAATAGTTAGATGAAATATTTGGTAGGTAGTTTATTCGAGAAAAAATGGAGGCACTCGCATGTGATAGGGTCTAGATATTACAGCCATAGGCCCTGAACTTACAGACAATTTCGTATCTAATATATTAACATTAGTCCATTACATCGGTTTGGCATAGCTTCTAACTTTTTGCAAGTCACCCCAGTCGGAAAAGAAAATTTTGCGTCCTTTCTTATACAGGCAGCATAGCAGCGAACCGTATAACATCTATAGCCATTGAAAAGGAAGGCTAGATTTTTATCAGATTCTTCGTTGTTTCTCAGATCCTCAAACGAATAGCACTTCTGTCTGGCTGACTATTCTGAACTATACAAATAGACTGAAGAAAAACATCAACACTAAATAGATACGTTCTTAATTAAAAGTAAAAAACCAAACGTCCAGTAGCCCGGAAACAAAGCATTTCGTATGCATTTTTTTTTCTTGCCCTATCCACTACTGGGCAAGGACCTCTTTCTCCGTCTAGTCGAAAGAGTCGGAACCTATATAACCTTTAACCTGCGATTTTCTTCCACATGTCCTGAAAACCTATCCACATTTTCAACCGCCTTCGCCGCGGTCCACCTTAACGGCGATGTCCTCCCTTAGTCGTCCAGTTACTGACGATCTTTGCCCTGTGCAGATCTATTTGCAAAACACATGTAGAACCTTCCCAAGTTTTAAACCTGACTAATTTCCAAACCGACTACCTACTTTATCTTATCTGGTAGGACGATGTAGGGTTGGTGCAAAACTGTATGACGAGACGTACGTTTTAGTGTCAACAAATTGTATGCAAGACGTGTAAACTACGGAACAACCTGTATTGTTGTGTTCGTCTGTACAATTGGTAACGTGAATGTCCATTCAGCCTTTTGGTCCTAGTCAGACTAGACAAACGGCAGACAGCTTCTATTGAAAGGTGACAGCATTCCTCCTGTCCATGTCTTTCGCATCCCATCATAGGTGTTTTGTACTTCACACAGTATGCTTTGTCGTATTGTGTTATCAATTACTTTCATTCGTATCTATCTTAATCAATATTATTGTTTAGAGATATATAACACATCGGTGGATTGCCTGCTATCTCCCTAATCTACGACTTGTCAACAAGCGTTTTACATTTTGAAGATAAAAGATTACCGGCTGTATGAAAATTTCGTTGCAATGTAGGCAATATCAGTATCGTATTATTATTTACGTATTTGAATGTTCCAATATTCTACGGAGATTTCAAATAATATGTCTAAGGGTGGACTGGATTCGACCAAACTGGAATACATTTATCCGCGGATTAAGACTTCTCTTCCGAGTAAGTTTTGAATTTTCGACAGTTTCTCCATACAAAAACTGTCAGAAGTAAATTTTATCCGCGGAATAAGCATAATCTTCCGAATAAATTTTGAATTTTTGACAGTTTCTCCATACGAAAACTGTCTGAAGTAAATCTTACTCCGCGGATAAAATATATTCCTGTTTGGTCGAATCCGCCCTTAGAACAATAAACTTTTTGCATCAGTTTGTTAAGAAATCATGCTAAAATTCTGTATGCTAAACAATTTGCATCTTGCATTAATAAAATGTCGACTATCACCATTACCTTGTTATCGCAGAATAGTTATAATTTTGAGAACATACACGTACGTCACGCTAAATGCCTAGGTAACAAATACGTAGATATATTCCGTTGTTTAGCAGTTTTACGATACGTTTGCTCGTGTTATTTAAATTAAAAGATATTTGTCTTCACGTCACGCCGCGCCTTCACCAACGCATACGAATAAAATAATTTGTGTGACGTCACTAAACGACTCCAACGAAGCTATTAGGCCCTGCCAAATAGTTGACGATGGTCAGTGAAAATTGCACATGCCTAATCTGTGTCAAACAGGTTCAGATAGAGTCATTCATAACCTACTTAATCTTGAAATTAGGACTTTCCTGTTTGATATTATGAAAATGAGAAAAATAACCCTGTATATCTAGTAGTTGACAATAGTATTCATTTTGGTCGTTATCTAATCAAGCTGTTTACTATTCGTAATGTCAACAATTCTAGATAAATTGTCAATAAGAACATGGCCAAGTCATAACGAGTACTATCATCAATATTGCTCTACAATAACCTACGCTAATGTTGGTGAGATCAATGTTTTGTGGGTGTTTGCACCATGCCGTCGGTGACGTCATCCGCGTCCCGGATGCTACAGATCTATGGAACGCCAGACGCTCGAAATCAAATAATTTATCGATACTCAATATAATAATGTATTTTTCAAAAAAATGAGAATTTGCCGATTTTGTCATCAAGAAACATTTCATTTGTTAGATCATATTTTGGAAAATTAGAACTTAAGTTAAAATGTATAGATATCCAAATCTGCCATTACTGTGCCTCTTCGAGTGATTTTATACAGTTAGTTTATCAAAACAAATTTTCATTATATATTAGAACAATAGAAAAGCAAATTATAAAAACAAAAAACCGACTTCAAAAACACATAAAAGAGAGCAGATGAAATATATAAATATTATACATAATTATAGCCTGTCACTCCCACAATTAAGACGAGTCTAACGACACCTCATGTTAAAGTCCATCAAGTAGTTACGACTACAGAGCGTGCCCAAGAAATATACACTCATACATACATACTCTCTAAAAACATTACCCTCCTTCTGGGGCAGTCGGGTAACAAACAGAACAGGCCGGAATCTGGTACACATGAAGTTAGAATTCGGCGAATTCTCATGAATCGAGCGCGTCGGTTGCATGGCCCGATTGTTTTTATTGGGCAGTGCATCATCCGCACGCACCGTCTCCATTGTTCGAATCCGTAAAATACTAAAATAATTACTTAAGAGCCCACACAACCTCAGGTTTTTATCTCTCTATCACCATACTACTCGCGGACTGAGTGTGAGCGAGACGGAGGCGGCTCCAAAGCGGCAATAATTTACGTAATTGCTTTTTACGGCGAAAATAACGGTAATTTAAAAAAAAAACATAGTCGCTGCTTTATAGTAGGTATGCAAGGTTTCATGATATCATTTGAAGTATTTTTTTAATAGCAGCGGTTTATTGTTCGGTTTTGAGGTAACTTTGAATTTTTTTTCTATCGAGAAAATTTTATGAAATCGTGTTTTCGGCTAACATAGTACCTACTCAAGAGCCCCTCAATTTTGCCGTCTAAAAACAGAAAATTCAAGTTATTTGGCGCAAATTCAATTTTCAAAATCAATCGTCGAGCAGTTGCCTACCAGACACGACACGTTGTAGTCGACTGTCGTCTGGTTGGAGGATCCTCCCTTTTCTATAGAGGATGAGTGCACTTTACACCCTGTTCCTCATTCCTCTATAAAATCAACAATTTTTTTTTTACATATTCAGTGGGTGGCACATTATCTCGCTCTCCGAATTGCCTATATTCCTCGTTGTCATTGAGTTGAGCCTACCGTCCTCACCTAAATAATTTATTTATGTACATGCAATTTGAATGTCGGATCGACTTAATAATTTATACAGACAGATCTGGACAATACGAATGCATCATAAATAATATAGGAATACCAAAATGTCAAGTTAAGATTTTGTGAGTCACTTTCGTAGAGCAAGTAACTTACATTGTCACAATAGAGTTTCGATACTTCGAATAGATTTTACTTAGTGATTGCAACTTTGCAAGGAGCCCTTCTTACAAACTGCACGTGCTGTATCTCTAACTATAGCAACAACAACCTGACATGTATAACCGTATGGAAGTGCTTGAATGACCTGGGGCCTAAGTCTACTAATTTATAAACGTTACAATGGTCTCTCAATGGTGAGTTTTTGACATATTTGCCATACAAAAACTGTCAAAAACTCACCATGGAGAGACCATTCTAACGTTTATAAATTAGTAGACTTAGGCCCCTGTCCTATTGTCATTTTGGCAATAGAGTAATCAGAAGTAAGGACGAATAATATAACGCTACACATTACTAACAGCTACCCAACTGTACAGGAAGCATAACAGTGAATTTTAAACAACAATTTAATATGAGTGCATTATGGAAACTGCATAAATTACAAATTTACTGCTAATTTCTTGTACATTCCCGTAACATTATGGCTACGTCATGAAATCATATTGGTCGAGGTTGGAACTTAACAATCTCGTTAAAATACCGCACTATTGGACTATGAATCACAAGGCGATCGATGAGTAACACACATTTACGCCTTTTATAAACTCGTTCTCTCAATTTAGCCAATTATTTGTTCTGTGTCATAAACCATGTACCTAGATACAAATTGTGATAATTATTCTTCCTTACATCTTCATGTAATAATCATCTACTTCTGAACACTGTAGACCAAATACTGGACTCAGCCGATTATTTCATTATGTCATTGTAATGACAAAATATTATAACTTATACCCATATTCTTAGACCTAATTTATTAAACATTACTTTCTTTTCAACAGAATTATCCACGAAAGTGGCTTTACAAATGAAGACTTCAAACAGTACCGGCCGGTGGTGTACAGCAACACGATTCAGTCGCTCGTCGCCATCTTGCGTGCTATGCCCAACCTGGGCATCACCTATGGCAATAAGGACCGAGAGGTAAGCTGCTCGTTCCCTGACATTTGCTTTGGAGGGAATCCCACCAGATTTTTTACTGTGCCACATCAAAACATCGAGTAATTTTGAAAATGTAGGTCTTTTTTTCTAAAAAACATCTTATTTTTAAACAACTTACGTTTTTAGGAAACACAAACAACATTGTGTCATTAATATGCCAAATACAGCATTCAATAACAACAGTCTCTTATGCAAGTGGTAAGGGTCCGCAAATCTCCTATGATTTACAAAGAACAGCAATAAGCAATAGATCCTAAGGACAGACCTTCGAGTCCCAAGATCTTAAATTATATAATTTTGTTCCGACATCTTTCGGCTGTGATGTCAGCCTATGCAAATTCTGGCGTGACTTTTGCTAGGACATCAAAAATGAATAAAAATCTCCCACAAAACACTCAATATGATCACAGTGATGCGTATACTGATCAAATTGAAATATTTATTCGAAGATATCAATCTTACAGTACTCATTAGTTCACTCAAAATCGAAAATCAAAGCGAGCATTCGTTGCGTAAACGATAAACTGCGTCGATTACGTGTCGGCTGTATTCTATAAATAATGGGCGATCGTCAGTAAAAATAATGTCGATTGCATCTAAATCTACATTGGGAATAAGTGCTCTGAGGCTTACGTTTGCCGCTAATGCTGATTACGCAGCGATTTGTGGGAGACTGGAGTGTTATGATACTTATTGCATAGTAACCAACCGGGCATAGATTCCTGGGATATGCTAAACGCTGTAGCTTAAATTGTATGTCCTTATATCGTCCGCTTAATGCGAGATTATGCGCAATTCTAAAATGATTTTAATTGAGAACACCTGTCGAATGAATCCTCTTAAAAATTACTAAGCTATTGTAGCTACAGCTCTATATAATTTACAGGTGAAAGGCTTCCATGAATAAACGAAAATTGCATCTGCATTTGCCCAGGACTTGTTCGATTCTGTGAAATGTTCTCTCTATGGAGATCGATATTGGGTATTCGTTATTCATGAGAGTGGCTCGCTGCATGCCGACCGCCAGAGCCCAGCTTCACTGCATAACAACTTATTGCATTATTTGTTTGCTATGAATATTACTCCAAAACAAATATTAACATTATTGTAAAGCTTCCAGTTTTATTAAAGAGTAGCTTCCAATTTTTATTGACTTGTAAATACAAGGAGACATTCACCAAGGTTATCTCTGAGATTAAATTGGTTTCATAAATGCGGGATTGTAAAATACAATACATGACATTGCAGTGTTGTTAGTCTAATAATCTAATTTAACAACAAAATATTAATCAATTTACCACTTTAGATAAGGCTAAGTTAATTCGTAAACCTGGTTGTTGTGCTAACGTTAACGAGATATTGCAAACTGAATAATTTACGGTAAACCAGATAAGGTGGCATTGTCATGTTTGTGATAGTGCGCGATTCTATTAGTAACCAACGAACAACCACCAAACGTGTAATAAAATCTCAAAGGGATACATTGGCCAGTGTTATCATCAAAAGTACCTGTTCGGAATGTCAGTCCGATAAGGTATCTCAGTTCCGTTCCGACCTGTTGAAGAGTCGTTCATGTCAACGTCATCGGTTACACAACGAACGAGAGGCTGCTCTGAAAACTGTAATTAATTTACTCGTCACGAGATGTGACGCACGTACCGTTTGACATGGGTACGTCGTAAACGAATCTTTAAAGTCCACGAGACTGCGAGCAATAAAAAACTATCTGTAATTTCCTTCTCAAGAAGTGATTAATACAAACTAAATTACAGTAACGTTAGTACTTCCAAGTTTAACACGTATTTTTCACAGTTCACGCAATGTCCGGAGATCGATCCCCTTCACTGTATTCCCCTAATGAGACATGCCCTCTGCCGTCCCCCCATTAGTTTTGCATATTGTACGCATCGCAAGCTATGTCGCTAGTGTGCACATGACACTTTCTATGTTACCTTGTGCACCTATCTCTTTATCACAGTGAGGGACATGAAGGCAGTGGGCATGACAGCCCTATCCGGCGCAAACATGTTGAAACAAAACCTAAGTACACGCACAATGAATCGCATGAGGGTTGTCTCAGCGTTGTTTCCTATGTTTAGACGGCGTTGTATGGTTACATAGCGAACTGGTTCCGTATTGTGACCTTCCTTTGGATGTGCCTATGTTCCCGTAGTTTTAATACAAAACTAAAAATGTACAGGCGGTTTAGCCTGTTCGTGCGTGTGTGTGTTTTAGTCATGAAAAAATTACCATGGAATTTTACAAATGATGAGATGAAATCATTTGTCAAATCCCTTACTTTGCCTCAATCGAAGTTATAGTAATTGCAAAAAGAAAATATAAGTTGAGTAAATTATCACAATTTTAACGCTATATATATATATGCATTGTGCTTTGCAAATAATCAATGCTTTAATGCCAGCCTAGGTAACGAGCTAATGGATGTCGATGTTTAAATGAATATGCAATGTGTAAGCAACAAGGGTGGCGGTGGCGGGTTATTCCTAGGAGGGGTTGTGAATGGCGCGGCGAGCTTCCCGTAACCGCGCATGCGCCTCGCGACCCGCAACACCCGTCATAATTAGAGCATATTTCAGAGAAACCTCTGCAACCAGCAAAATCACCAAGCCTAGTACGAGTTATTTATTTCATAGCATGGCATTTCATGCCGCAATGCCGCTAGTATAAACTTTTATACGTAATACCCAGAACAGACTGGACTTGTCTCTGCTACATAAAGTATGAGTATTTATGATGCATTGCAGTTTACTAGTCAACAAACATGAAACTTTTAGACGAAGACTAAACACATCAGAATTTTGGAGATTCTCATTACTCATTAGTCAGAATTCCTTCACTTGACGGTTAGCGGGTTGCGTAACGAAAGCGTACGGTTCTCCGAGACGAGTTTGCTAAATGGATTACTAATCGGATTAGCGTATGTCGAAGATGCTGGGTCACTCAACTCCAATTGAGACGATATTGCTCTTCAACACGAATTATTATGAGTCATCGTTCTTTATGGCTGTGTTTATGGCTTTTAAAGTTAGGCAATGGTAGTTGCATGCATGATAGGAACATGTAACAGTGATCATGAAATAAAGGTTACAGATGGGTAAAGAATTGAGATGCATGTAGAAGATAACTGATGGAATGCTGATCTACCATTTTCTTATTTTTGTTAATTATATTAATTTTGAATGATTGTGAAAGTGATTCTTCTTTCTTTTTCTTCAGATGCTATTAAATATGTTAGTTTGTGATTCGAAGCTCACCAATCTCCTTCCCTTTTCTACAAATAAGACGTGTCTAACTGTATCAAATAGGTCAACACAGCACTAATGAGTTATGTATGGACCATTAAGTCGTTAATACTTAATCACTACCATCAATGCAATGCATTTTTGTTCACATTTTCGACTTAGTAATGTCAATACAGCTTACACAAATTACTTGACATTTTCACCCCTTTATGATTCATGCAAGATTCATTCTTCTCTTGTAAGACCAAGAGAAGAATGAATCTTGAATGAGGGTAATAAGGGTGTCCTTAAAGGAACAATATCATATTATAATTATTTCAAGAGGAATAAACTTTGGGCAACAGCTAACTTCGTTGTCCAAATAATTACATATATTGGTATCCCCAATTCGATATATAAAAAGTACCTAATTATTATAATGTTTCCTTATAATCAAATGTTCACCTACCGATGATTATGCCTATGCCTATATTCTGCATTAAAGTAGTATATTATCCTGTCCATCAAGTTCCATCAAACATCGGAACAACGGTGAAAATACCCTTTTGGACCATTAGATTCACCATTTAGACACTGACTGGTAGAGAGATACGATACCTAAAACGCTACTTTAATCCTTCATGGAGCAAATAAAACTTTCGAGTCTTGGGTAGAAGTCTCTAGCGTTGAGGTTTATATCGGTATCTAGTAATTGCTTCATTCATAAATTAGGTGGAAACTAAATCCATGATAGGTACCTTTACAAATCAATAGTTAGTTCGCTCGTCGGCACTAGCCCATGAAACAAAAATACTAAGGAGTGTTAAAATATAAATTCTACTTTCGATCAAGGGTGTCATTATTACCTTGTTTTAATTAAAAATAGACTTTAAGTACTTTCAACTGTCTTACCTTGAGTGAAGTTAGAAATTAGAGTATTAGGACGGGGCAAAATGGCTTTATTCTTTTGTATCGCCAAAAATTCAAGCCATGGTAACGTCATGTTTACCCTGTGCATGGCATTGCTCCTTGCCCCGTACTACCATGCAGTGGTACATTGGCACTTATGTGTAGACAAACACAGATGTTGTGAATGATAGATGTCGGTGCCGGTGAAAGTGTTGGCTACGCTGCCAACCTCTTTGCTATGGCGTAGTGTTGACCTTCTTTCCTTTTCGGGATAAGTTTATTATACCTACACAGCGAAACTGCGAACCTTCTTCGAATGTCGAGATACAATTATTTTCTTTGCGATTCTCGGTTACGGGCATTTTTATTGGGTTTTTCCATCAGGTAATCCATAGTAGTACAATTTGTACCCAAAATTACTATAGTCGTCCCCTATACTATTATACTAACGTTTCTGTAGTCCATACAGTACACCTATGCTCACCTATCCCTACGTCAAATACATAAAAAGCAGAATTTCCGAATACTTATAGTATTTATCTGTTGCAGAGCGATGGCAAGATGGTGTTTGACGTGATCCAACGGATGGAGGACACGGAACCGTTCAGCGAGGAGTTGCTGGCGGCGATGAAGAGGCTCTGGGCGGACGCCGGTGTTCAGGAGTGCTTCGGCCGCTCCAACGAGTACCAGCTCAACGACTCCGCCAAATAGTGAGTACATGCTTTGCTTATGAGAAGATTGTATAGAATAAAGTTTTAACAGATGGATGTGTTGCTGGGAACTTTGTTGCGGCACTTTTTCTACCCACTTGGATGTGGTGAAGTGCTGACTCAGCCTAATTTTAATAATAGTATATTATGCAACTAGTGAATAAAGGACGGATTTAAAGCGAGGGCCATAGATGAATCACGACCAAGTGAAGGATTCTAACGACTGAATCACGACCGGAGGGAGTGATTCATGATGATTGAATCACGAGCATAGCGAGTGATTCAAGTGTTAGAATCCTGAGCGACGCGAGTGATTCGTGGCCCTCGATATAAATCCGTTTTATTCAAGAGTTGCATACTATACTTTATACCATGACTACGAGAAAAAGAAATATTTAAGCGAAAATAGATATTCAATGAAGAAAAAAAAAGTTTTTTTTTTTTTACTTTGACCCACTCTAGGAATTTCTCCTGTATCGTGTTTGCGTTTACAAACATTTAAACTGACATACACAAACAGCCAGACCCGGACCAACTACATGTAGGTCATACAATATTTAATATTTGTTCCGTGCGGGAATCGAACCCGCGACACGCAGCGCAGTAGTCAATCGCTTAACCACAACACCAATCGTGCCGTCGAGCTTTTTAGAGGGGGAATGGTATAAAAGACATTTATACCATTCCACCTCTAAAAAGCTTATTTTATTCACGCAAAACAGTGAATAAAAAGCACTTTTAATCACTGTTTTGGTGTTTGAATTTAGAACACACCAATATATCCAACATCCATCTCAATGCTATACAACCTCCTTGCAAAAAAAATAATGTGCATTTAAATTAATTTCGACGGCACGGTTGGTGTAGTGGTTAAGCGATTGACTACTGCGCTGCGTTTCGCGGGTTTGATTCCCGCACGGGACAAATATTAAATATTGTATGACCTACATGTAGTTGTTCCGGGGCTGGCTGTTTGTGTATGTCAGTTTAAATGTTTGTAAACGCAAACACGATACAGGAGAAATTCCTGGAGTGGGGCAAAGTTAAAAAAAAAACTTTTTTTTCTTCATTAAATGTCTATTTTCGCTTATATCTTTCTTTTTCTCGTAGTCATGGTATAAAGTATAGTATGCAATTCTTGAATAAAACGGATTTATATCGAGGGCCATGAATCACTCGCGTCGCTCAGGATTCTAACACTTGAATCACTCGCTATGCTCGTGATTCAATCATCATGAATCACTCCCTACGGTCGTGATTCAGTCGTTAGAATCCTTCACTTGGTCGTGATTCATCTATGGCCCTCGCTTTAAATCCGTCCTTTATTCACTAGTTGCATAATATACTATTGTTTATGATTAATACAAAAAGTGCAACAATATTTTGTGTAGTGAGGAATGATAAGTTGATAACCAAGCCGGTTCATTATTTGTTCATATTTAGAAAAGTAAATTAAGGTTAGGCAGATCGACGACAGGATCTTTAAAATAATACAATAAACCCTCAAATGACGGACTTTATTAAAAAAATCAAATAAATCTAACTTCACATTAAGTATTACAAAACCGTACAAAACACAAACGACCTAATTCCAACTTTGTAAAAAACCTTTGACAGTTAGTTCTACGTCTTACGAACAACATTAAATACGTATTTAACATAGAAGATTACAGACTAGTGTGGTTACCGTTTCTCTTGTGGAGTGCGAACTGCAACGGTTCGTTTGGCACGTACGTCGGCGTCACGCTGTAGGTTAGCTCTCCGTAGTGCCATGATACTTCATATTTATGGAATGTCTGGGAACAAATAATTAGTCTTAGGATATCTGCGCCTAAAGTATTCAACGACAAACCAACCACAATATTATGATTTTCAGTGTAAGAATTTTGCCCTGCAAGTTATTTCGTTTTGTTGATGATGTTAATTTGCGAAAACAAAACTAAGGTCAATTCAAACTCACCTTAGCCAGTAGAAGTTGCAACTCTGCTTCAGCAAATCTCTTCCCGATACACATTCGTCGGCCGAAGCCGAACGGAAGCGATGCGAACGGGTGGATCCCTACTTCCTTTTGCTTGCGGCTCACCTCCATTGCCCGATTGTACGGGCATCCCGAATTTTCACCAACAACTATCGATCGTTCGGGTTTTTCCGTCGACTCCAGACCTTCGTTGCCACGTAGCCATCGCTCGGGAACGTACTCCGTTGGTGACGGGAAGTAGCGTTCCTCGTTAGATAGAATGTAATGCGGGAAAACTATATGCGACTGAAATGGGAAAAAGAAATTTTGTGAAAATAAATTAAGTTATTCTCACTTTTCCCCTTACCTGCTAGTCTAAAATAAGTCGTACTACTGTATTTCCTCATGCCAAGTTATATGGCCTAAGCTGATCATCAAAGTTTGGTCTACATCATTTAGTTTTTTATGCTTACCCCTTTAGGTACTTCATATCCAGATATCACGGCATCTGACTGAATGCATCTTCCGTTCCCCAAAATCACTGGTTTGATTCTGTAAAAATGTGTTGACAGGAAATGTAAAATGAACTTACAAAATAAAGATTTTTTACACTTTTCCTGTTCAGGGTACAAGGGTTAATGACCTCCTTTGAATTAAACTTAAGTAATTTCTTATTCAAAGAAAGTGTAATGGTGGAAACACAGTGACACTGGTAGAATAACGTTAACGATTAGCATTTTATCATTTTAATGTAGTTATACACGTATACTTAGCGATTTTATATAAACAGCCTGAAAAACTATCTTTTTTAGCGGTTTGATTACGTTCAACAAATTCCAGCTCATAAGAGATCATTAACAACTTTAAAAAACCCGTCACCCATATGACAATTACGAATTCTTCGCACTTATCGGTGCATACAAACCTGTACTGCAAGTATATTATTTACATAACGTGGTGTTTTAAACACTAGTGCTGTAACACTTGGTTTGTGGACTTAGGTCCTTATAACGACTCAGGTGCCCATGTAATCTGATGCTGACCATCATTGGTCATGTTACATTAAGACGATACACTTGTATCAAGTTTTTATCTTATAGGCTCATTGGAGGTTACTGTACTCGTGTCACGAGGAAAATCTCTTATTACTGTTAGTGACATTGAAACTAGCTCATTATGCTTAATTATTTACCCACAAAATGTCATGAAGAAACTTTACTTAAAAGTTAAATTGTTTACTATAATAATTTAAAGTCCTATTTTATGAGAAATTAATAAAACTAGGATGAGATAAACAGAAAGGAAGTTATATTATTCTCATAAAAATATACTCATGAAATATTATGTAGGGTGGTGAAACCGCAAACTGATGATGACTAACAGGCCAACAAAGGACTAATTATCACCTTTGAACGGTTCTTACTTGCTTCATGTATATAAAGGAGTTTAGTATTTAGTGTGGTGATGTTGCCACGCGTTAACGGTAGACAGTATCGGGATCCACCAATGTGGACTGCTCCTCCACTAACATTAGCCTTGTAATGTCAATATTATGCTAACTGCCACCGTGAGATACTCTCGGGTGCCTAGATAGCCGTCTGTTAGACTTCTTTTAGATAAAAATATTGGGGTTTTAAACGCCTGAAATAACTGTTCTTGGATAAAAGTGTGTATTTTCTTATTAAGTTTGTACTAACCTCAATGATTCCTTTATACAAGCTTTGAGGTAAGGCAGCCTGTCCAAATCCTTACTGGTCATTCCTCTGTTTCTTGGAAGATTATTGTCAAGTTCAATTTGTAATTTTCTCTGTGCTCTTTCATTATTGGCCAATAAATACATAGTACTCGCTGCAGCAGCCGCTGTAGTATCTACACCAACCAGTAGTAGATCCAAAGCCAATATTGTTGCAACCTTTTCACCAGAAACCTTTGCTATTTGTGAGCATATACCTTTATCAGTCAATCTTTTCAAGCAGAGTGATCTAAAGGCGTCTAGAGCTTTGACATATGTTTTGTAGGCAGGTGTTGAGTATATCCGCCACAGTGGTGCTGAGAGTTCCAGTACAGGAACACTATGGAAGAATCCGTGGATGCATCTAATGATTTCTTTAGCTTCCGCATCGTTATCTCTGAGACATCCCAATCTTGTCCCCAGTGCCCAAGCACCCACAGCTGGAACAAAGAGGAGTGTTTTCTTTAGGAGTTAAATTACCACTTGGAACAAGTTTATGCGGAAAAGCACAATAGAGTTCACAGAAGGTGGCGCCGCTCGTCAAGTAGCACTTACACTCAAGGGCCCATTTGTAGAGTTCCGTGAGAAAATCTTTCGGCAGCTCACGATTATCGTCGAGAATGCATTCCATTCTGTAAAGAAAATATTGTAAAATGTAGCTATCGACTAATATTTAACGTTCGCGTGCTTAATCTAAATTGCTTTACCCCAATTTTCACGTTGCCTAGCTGCTAATCAAAACCTAATTCATTTAAAGCTCATATGTAAATTGTGTTTCTCAATTAAATTCATCTAAGCGTTAAATATTCCGCGTTAAAGTCAGTCAAACGAAACGTAACGTTTCTCATTGAATGAGGTTTGTTGTTCACAATGAGTCAGTAGCCCGCGCCGTCGCTCAAAACAAATGCGCAGACGCCGCGCGCCGTTGTTAAAAACGGGATGTGGTCATTAAACTGAGATTCCACACTCAGATCACTAGATGCAAAACGAAGAACTAGACCACAAAATTGCCGCATGCGTTTACACCGAGCCCTTTATGATAATATTGTGTTCTAGACTTTTTTTGGATTATTGTATATATTATTAAATACACCGTTATTATTTAAGCAGAGTGGGCACTATACTTGTTAATTCTAGTGTTAAATACAAACTTCGCTTTCTATCAAATACTTAAAATAAATTAGAAGTTTTCTAAAAATGTTCTTTAAATACCTACATTGATGGTACACATCGTAATGTACCATAGTTCCATTATGATGACAGTGATTTATCACTATGATGTTTTCTTTCCAAAATAACATTATGAGAATAGCTCAGTAAATTAAACAAATCGCTTTTTTGAGATAAAGAACCAAAGACTTAATACCTACGACTTACCTGTGTACAAAATCGTCGGTCACATATTCTAAATCTGGCACCGCGGCCCTTGCCGCCTCCGGCGCTATCAATGCTTTAGATACTTTCGATCTAAATCTAGACCACTGCTCACCATGTCTGCAGGAATTATACAGGACTTAGAACACGTATAACTTAATTAACAACTTTAACATCTAACACAAATGTATTTAATCCCTTACACTCCAATCAGTCCGGGCTCTTTCCCAAAGAAATCCTTTCTCAAATCTTGCTTATAATGGCTGAGACAAGGCGCTTTTGCTCTGTGTGGCATTAAGTCTTCCCGCCTGTAAATTCTTGCTGTTTCCTCTGCACAAAACGGAAACACCAAGTCAGGATGTCCAAACAGTCTTGCCACTTTAGCTACTCCTCCGGCGCCTGCTAAAGCTCGAAGGAACCAGAGCGAAACGTCCAAAGCGCGGGTTCTCCATGGGTTCTTGCCTATAGCGAATCGCCAACTGTTGCCGAGTAGAGGCAGGGGCCTGGGGCCCGGCATCACTGTATAGCACCGCGCGTTACTCATCGCGTACGAATTGTCAATGGCTTTAGCTTCAGCCCCTAAGTTCAGCACTTCAGAGGAAGCAGTGGGGGCTACCATGTTACGTTTTCAGCGTCGCCGATGTCGTAATCTACGCCACTGGGCCGAGTTGACGCAGTACACACGCATGCGTACAAATAAATACAACCTCGATTGATGTTACAAACCTCTCACTCACATATGGGGGGTTGATATTTTCTTAGCTTTTTTTTAAATATTCCACCCCTCTGAACCTTCTAACTTTGACAGTAGACCCTCGTGAGAATGTTTTCGACATGGAGCTTCAAATGCTGCTGCTAATCCTCTTCTACAATTCCTTCGTAGCATTTTACAACATTCATGGTAATTAAGGTGATCCTAATTGTTTAAACATAAAACAGTTTGAAAATATGTAGTTTCGAAAATGTAGCGCACTATTGTCACAAGTGTGATGACACCACTTAGAGTTCAGCTGTTAATATTAGAAACTGCCTAAAGGAATATGCAAGTCACGGCTAGGGACTTCAATTTGACTTGGCAAATCATTTCGTCAACTGTTTATCTACCGTTTAGAACCATAAGCTATGTGAAATAACATAACGTTTTAATGACATTGCTAATTGTACGGTTAATGAAGTGGTTACTCCACTAACTAGTCATACAAGTAATTCGCATGATGTTAAGATATCACACATACAGGAGATAAAATTAGAATGCCCGTTTAAATTAATTTTACTCACGTATTTAATTTGCAAAATGGGGTCGCGATTAATTAAAAAGTCTGGTATGATAACAACCTTGTTGTTACGATTATGAGCGTTAGCAGTTTGTATGTAGGTACACATTAGTACATTCCGATAATTTGATGGTAAGTGTTCATCTGTATTATGTGTGACGTCACTGCCATCAATTCAATTTGTCAATCCCCGATGGAAGCAGGGAGCGGTGCTCGCGCGCCGATTGACTCGTCCGGTCTCTGCTCACTGTGTACATTTGTGTTTATTCCGCAATCCCACCCATCCAGAACATGTTTAATATCAAATTGTTTTGCCTTCATTAATATCGAATTAAGAGAAACATGCCTTACTTCGTCACCATTCCAATCTTTTCAGCTTTTCATCGTTAATGTTAACACAAGAGTTGAGGGAAGGTATCCTCCATAATGATCGCCAAAGCTTCATAGTTCTCGTTGACTCATCTCGGTTGATTTTAATTTTGGGTTAAAATTGTAGATATTTTAATACTCTTAAGTTAAATTGCCATTCCATTCAGTAAATCTCCTTTCCATAGTACTGTATGTAAGCAAAATCAAAACAACAGTACATGAAGTGATTAGTGGTTCTCCAACACCTAACAATAAGGCGTTGGTTCCGCTCAGTTGATTCCAACTTACGCAGAATGATAAATGGCTATTATTTATTTGTTTACTGAATCATCGTGATAAACACGTTCCCATAAACAGGTACGGTTTACACAATTACATATCGAGTTTATAATCCCTGACGAGTTAGCCGTTACGATTAGTGCTTTACAGCGCTAAAGCAAGAGTATAAAGTTTTAACATGGTTACGGCGGTTTCGAGAGTACTAGTAGCTACTCTTGAAACCGCCGTAACCACGTAAAATAATATTAAAACTACAATAATACCGTGACACATACATACGCATACATCAAAAACACGTCATGTTCAGATCTACCGACCAGGTTCTGGGCTGAGTCGAAATATCCAATCCGTCAAAGTCCCACTATGGGCTCTCTTATTCTACTGATCACGGCTAGGCGTTTTCATGAAGTTATAATAGAAAAGTCAGAGAAAGTTAATTTTGGTGTCCCTCGAAAACAAACTTACAATGATCAATACTTACAAAAGCATCGTACCCTGAATTCCTGATACGTTCCACGTTTTCTCTCAGAGCTGAGTGGAACTGGTGTACCATTTAGTGGTCCGTCAGTAACACGATAAGGATAGTTGTTTTGTACTGTGTGGCGAGAATCGCGGTCGGCGGATGCTCTTGCAACAGTCACAAGGAACCCTTTGTGCGCGGTTCAACGCTCGTATCTGTGTGTCTCTCATCAATCATGAGGAAAATCACATACGGAATGTACGTTGTAGTAGATACAATGTTGTGTATGACAGGACCTTTTAGCTATTCTATAATTAAATAGGATATTAGGAGTGGATTATGATCATCTCGATCAGTCAACAATGTGATAAACACAACTTTCACTGATCAAATCAGAGAGAGTCAGAGGTGATTATAAAAGAACTTTGCTGCATGGATGTTGTAGTGTGTCGAAAATAACTTAGTAGCCCGCAACTATCACCAGCACATTAGCAGTAAACGATACCCATATTTCACTATTACCTCACCGCTAAGCATTGGCTCCAATGCTCAATTGGCGAAAAATGATATCTAACTTGCCTGTTGCGTTGCATTACCGATATACCTTGCGGAACTAAGTGATACCCAGTAACTGAATGCAAAAGAAATTGTATGTTTTGATTTATTACTGCTTAAGATCGTTCGTCTAGGAAGTGGGCACACGAATCATATAATTTCTTACATGGTTTAATGATAAATTGCTCTTCTTGCTAAGTTGGTGCTTGGTGCCCGTTATAATAATATCGATTGAATGCAGTGTTTGCTGCATATATGACAGGTCTAACCGAAGTTAGAAAATACGTGTCGTGTTCATTGCATAGATAAATTAATAGGTCTGACGTTGAAAAGTCTGTCGAGAGTCTGAAACAGTTGTCGACGATATTGGTAGCTTCAGCTATCACGGAGAATAAGTAATAAGCAATATATAACAAAATGCCTTCGCATTTTGTATCAATATTTAATACTGATATACTTGAATAGGTCTAGGCTCGGGCAAGACACAACCTTAGACATAATTTAAAGTTACAAGAATCGACCTTTAAAGGGGTGAATTTCGTTGAATCCTTCTTCAATTCGTGAATGTTTTATTCATTGGATCGCCGCTCAGGCGCCAGAAAACTCACAATTGTTGTAAAATATTGTGTAGTAAACTGCGGTAAATGATCGCTACGTCATCGCCAGTGGCTGTTACTTTGTCAATTACAACTCAGGCCCCTGTAATTCCGAGCGACAACTGTTACAATGCGATATTCAACATTTAACAGTGAGGTTACGTCAGCGTTTTCATACTTTACACCTGCTAATGGCCCTTCTCATTTAGATTGGGCGATTCAATCTCTTGAACAAGTTAGTCTTACGTACAATAGCGTTTGATATCATTCTGGGGGCGGTAAGCAATCGCATGATACTTAAAGATAACTTTTTATTTATAAATGCATAGTCCCTTCGTCATACATGTGTTTAAAAGATTGTCAGCGGTCGTAAAGCAATTATTATTATGATAGTATGTGAGTTCGCGATTGCAACCGCCGCGGCGCCGCCCACGTCGTCTGCGGCCCGTGGCGCGTGGCGCGCGAAAAGCCACCGGCGACAGATTTATGTGCCGATCGCATGACGTCCGCACTAATTCCGGAAGCACTTCACAGCGCCACCGGCTCCTTAAGCCCTGAACTTCCTACGCCCTCCATCTAACTCGGTAACACCTCATGAACCCCTATCACCCTCGCTTTCGGGGGTAATATGTCACTGCTGACTTTTATTGGTGTAGTCACACCATTGCGTAAACTTTCAACCGAAACCGTTCAACCCCAACTAAACAAAAAGTGTTATGTAGTGTAGGGTTGCTCCTCCTTTCTGGTTCTTTTTACGCTCAACAGTCTGCTTATAGATCTCACTGTTCCCACGATGAAGCTGACAAGTGTTTCGTGTTATGGACTCTATAAACAAACTAGCGAGTTGGGTTTATCCAAACTGGGACCAGATTTAGAAAGATTTTAATCGTCGGGTTCATCCAACAACTATCGTATCAGGATGAGAATTCTTTATGTAATTCAGCTGGATCTCTGGATAGAGACAAATTCTGAATGTCCATACATTCAGAATTTGTTGTTACAACTTGGCAAGTGTGTGAAAGTGACAATAAATTTTCATCATGTGTGCCTGCGTCTTGCGGCATCAGTCCCAAACATAAATCTGATGAGTTTTCTTTGCCCTATAAAAATGTAGCAACTAATTAAATATTGACAGGGCAATTCTTGATAGCCAACGAATATGGATAGTGAGGCAGCAAAATCGGTCGATGTTGGTCGACATGTATGCCTGTGTGCAAATCGGCTGTGCGTGACGTGATCACGGGTTCGCGTCGCTTCGCTCGCGGTTCGGCCGGCGCGGCGCGGCGTAGCGCGTAGTTATCGAAAGGGCTCGGCTCGGCGCGGCGTGCGGCGGCGCGCGGCGTATTGATCGCGCGGCCGGACCTGTTGCCGGGCGGAGGCCGCGCTCGTCACCCGCAAGCCGCGTCAGTCGACAACACCACCATACATGGATTTTATGCATTACCCAGCTTGCAATCAGTACAAGGATTTCATCTGTCCAGTTTTAGCTATCGATTTTTCTCCTTTGCGAGATAACGCCAATTGCGAAGAGTCGCCGCTAGCCGAGATTTTTGGCAATTCAGCCAGGATTGTTAGTTTTGCACATACAATTATTGGAGAGGATGTCCAGAAAGGAAATAACTGTAACATGAAAATCAGGATTAATGCATACAGTGCAGTTAATAACAAGGTACTTACAGAAATTTAGGGCATTTTAGGATCAAATAAAGGAAAAATCGTAGGAAAATCGATACTCACAGGAGTTTGCAACCGTCCCGTCACAGCTAAACGCTGTCATCAATACATCCACGTTCAATAACACCGGCGGCGTTCAATGGTATAATGAAATGATTTCGGCTGCTCCGAATGTAATTCATCCTTGTTTACTGACCCAGTTAATGTTGACAGAGGTTTGACGTCAGCAACGCCCAGGACCGACGCGAAAAAGCGCCAGTATGATAAACACTCGGGTTAGAACATTTAACACGTATGTTTGTAATGTTTATGATATGTTTTAATTCTTCGAGAGGGTTATCAGTGCTCCTTCAGCTGCCACATGCAGGATATTTATTACCCAAAATAAACTATACTGCTCCATAAATATGATTCCTTTCGACAGATCTTGTTGAAATATTACTAGTTACTGTAATAATGATTAAATAAATGTCAAAGGCTCACAAAGCAGACTTCTAATAATAGTAAAGGTGTTTTGCGAGGTCAGAGTAACCATTTTTTTATTGATTTTCTACGTTTGTAGTCCTGTAATTCGCACTGCGACACCTCATAATGCAGGGGATTTACCAGCTATAACTAGTCCCTTGAAAGTACTCGAAACGTGACTACGACCAGCTTCAGTACGAAACACAAAGATATTCCGTATCGGCGAAATATCAGACAGTTTCCCTCTGGTAGTTAAGTAAGGATCGTAGATGTCCTTTCTGTTGGCACCCGTCCAAAAGCACCAACAGTTCTACTGACATTGGAACATAATACTTACTTACCCTACTTCTTGCTCCTGTTCCCGTTCTTGTTGTTTGGAATTTCTCTTTTATTCGCTAGGCTAAAATATTACATAAAGGCAAAATGGACACCAGCAAACTTATTTCCTTCTACGAACATATTGGTGTTAGAATCGGGATGATAGCTTACCTCAGTATCAACCCTTGCTTATTCGTCGCTAACTTGTCTAAGTTTGGCTGTTCTAGGCAGTCTGGCATCGGGCCAACAGTGTCTATTCAGACTGGCCTTGAATTGCAGTTGTTTCTGACACCAATCATGACATAGACCCAATTGTCGTTTGCATAAATCATATTGGATTGGTCAACTAAATGTTTGACATTTGGAAGACTTTGGGCAGTTCAAATATGGATGGCACATTCTGCTATGATTAGTGTCTTTGCTAAATTATTATTGCTTACATGCCATCTCTATGACATATCTGAGTATGTCTGCCCTCCATTCTTGCCTTGCCTGGCCTTGCTCTGTTATTATTTTTTCCGCTGTACCGATTGCCTTAATCGGCGTTATTCTGCTACAGTATTCTGGATCTCGTAGTGTTCATGGTACTGCATCTTCTAATTGAATACTAGATTGTATCTATAAATCGTTTAGTTCCGAACTTGGAAATCATAATATCTAAAACGTAATAGCTACAATGACTATCCTTAGCTTAGATTATTCCATGCTCTGCCAAAATTGGCGTTTAAATAAATAAAATCGCCATTATTTACTAGTGAAATGGATAAAATAGCAAAGTTTTTCACTATACCAAAAGGTGGCGTGTTTTGCCCACGTAGTTTTTCATTTAGGTTTGGAGTTACCGGTGTATCGTGTCAAAGTTGGCCTTTCACACGAACGGTAACTACGGCGCCGATACATGCCCACTTGCAATTAAGATACTTTGACCTATTTGAAATGTTAATTTTTATAAACCTTCATACACTGAATAATGAAAATTTATTAGTGTTGCATTGCAGATTTTGCCAAGTTCACAGGGTTAATCCTATGCCACAATGAAATAAGTACTTTAACAGTATATAGTGTTGCTAGTTACAGAATTATGGCCGATGCATTCCTGGTCTAAAAACGTTAACCAATAAAATGCTGGACGGTGCAACTTCGGTGGCCCGGGCGTTTGAGTGGATCTTAGCTATTACATGTACAAGAACAATAATACCTGCTCATAATTTGTCCCACTGCAATGCAAAAGCTACTTTTCATACTGACTAGAAACGTGCATTAATCACCTTACTCGTTACAAGTCAAGGTTGCCCCACGATGTTATTCCAGCGACCACCGTATGTAGGTGATGATTCAAGAACGATATTTTTATCAAATAATTCACCAGACTTGATTGTTTGATTAGAATGTTATCTTTAGCAATCTGGGCGAACACTAGCGCTGTTTTGTCATTAATCTTAGTCGAGATCGAAGAAGTTCAAAGTCACGTTTCTCGGTACAGTCAACCGCTTGATGGCGTCACTGACTGACTCACTTATGATTTACCATCTCGTGATACAGTGACATTGACCACTTCTTGTACAAATCACCACAAAACAGTTTTAGTTTCTTAATTTCTCAGTACTTAAATGTTAGCTTCAGAGCTGTAAAGCAAAGATGGTGGAATTGTACAAGTACAATTCTGCAACGACATCTTTTTACGCCCTTCTGTATAATTGTTCAACATAAAAACGTTCTTGTCCCGCTCTCGTAAAATTTCTTGGAACTGCAATGTATTTGCGGTCATTGTAGGCGAACGTTTCTACTAAGTACGTCCGTAAGCTTGACAATTAAATAGAGTAGCCTTCGCCCTGTACAAATAAGATTAAATCCGCCCGACAAGCGATGTCATTACAGCATTTTTCTCAATGGAGCGGTCTATGTGACGATTTACGAGAGGAGCCAACGCTCTGTAGTATACAGTTGCACGTGTGCCAGCTGCTGCGGAAAATGAAGGTTGGATACTGTGACGTCATTGTATATGAATTCTATCGAATGTTATACCATTTGGGACCTAGTTTGGGACTAACGAAAACAAATGTTTGAAATAAACGACTATTTGTGTATGCCTTTCTCCTCAAGGCAACGGCGGCGTACGATCATGATCTTTTCTCAAGGTTTGCTTGAAAACATGTTCTATAAACATGTTTACTTATAATTGTTTGTTTTGGAGAAGCGTCAGTATGAAGATTACTTATGTGCTGCCAACTTAGAAGTATAGCGTGTTGTCTACGGTTCGCAGCTCGTTAATATGTATGCGGCGACGTCGCCCGGCGTCGTTTAGCGTAGCGACTGCAACTAGTGGCCGGCCGGATGTCTGCTGATATAGCTTGCGGAATAATCAATAAAACTTAGCACTGTTTATTGAACTTAATGCTTCCTATCTAATTATGAACGCGAAACGTATTGTTACTTGAAATTAACATGCACATTTCGTTTAATAATCATTAAATTTTCCGTCTAAATCTTAATAATTGCCTCCTGTCTTCGTAAATTATGTCAGGTGATATCATTTATTGTTGTTATTTGGCCAGCCAACCAAAGTAGCTTGTATGGTCTTTGACTTCAGATTTACTGATAGAGATTTAGCAAACTTTCCATAAACTGGTGTTCATAGGAGTGTCATTCCATGATGGTAGGTAATGGGTTTTTCCAAAATCGTTCGCTACATTGATTTATTCCGGTTAGTGACTGAACAGCATCCGTTTTCCGGTCTGTTTTTGTGCATTCTTGGCACCACTATTAATTAGTTGACTCATATTGTCCTGTAAAACAAACAAACAAGTGTTTCAAACTGAATTACAGATTTATTGACATCATTCAATACGAATTCTATACGGATTGCAATCGGTACATAACAATGAATTTAATACTTGCCAAATGTGTATACAAATATTTGATTGTGTTCACAAAAGAGTGCGGCAAGCGGACGATGCTAAGCGGAATGCGTGATGGCTACCACGTATCACATGAACAGAACAATATTTTAATATATTAGTTGCGAATAATTATTGTAATGTGACATAGGTAAATTTATGACTACCTTTTATGTGTTTTTAATTATTTTTTGTTCAAAATTATTTGTCATTACCCGACTACGGGTATCGTTATACTGAGGTATCGTTGGAATCGTCCGCTGGTTATAGTTTGTTATGTGACATCACATTAATTTGAATATGCGCCCTCTAGAGGTCAAGTCATGGAATTTTTATTTTTTTAATAATTCAAATGAAAGGGCTTAAGCCTCGTGCGGACTGCCGCGACGCGAAGGCGTCACGCTACTCCGACCGACAATACAATTTCTAAGAAAACTTTACGGTAGAACAATAATAATTACCGGTGCCGCGTCGCGCCCAGTCTGTACGAGGATTTAATATGCACATTTCAAAAATGTTAATAATAATTATATTATAAACCCAAAATAATTTAAATATAAATAAAAGTTATAAAAGCTAAAACCCAACTACGAAAAAAGCCAACTAAAAAGGTGACACACAGACAGACAAATAAAAAATCCGGAGTCACACATAATCTGTTCGACTTATCCCTAACGCGACGTGTGACTCCGGATTTTTAATGTGTTTGTCTGTGATGTCTGGTTTATACCTTTTTAGTTGGCATTTTTGTCGTAGTTGGGTTTTAGTTTTTACTAGCTGCTGCCCGCGGCTTCGCCCGCGTGAGTGTCGGAAATTACCTCATACATCCCCATGGGTTTTAAG
Organism: Eupsilia transversa; assembly: GCA_914767815.1. NCBI lineage: Eukaryota > Metazoa > Arthropoda > Insecta > Lepidoptera > Noctuidae > Eupsilia > Eupsilia transversa. The sequence goes on from OU611889.1 coordinate 5,431,716, forward strand.
TATAAATATCGAGTTAATCGGACAGCGCGTTAAAATTCTTCCATACAAAAACTGACACCCCCCAACCCCCCTTTGGGGGGTAATTTAGAAAAACAAAAAACTACAAACTTTATAATTTATTTAGATAACTATTCGTGCGAAGTTTCATGTTTATTACCTCAAGGAATAAGATTTTTCATACAAACTTTCATCCCTTATTTTACCCCCTTAGGGGTTGAATTTCGAAAAATCCTGGTACACGTTATTCTTAATTTTTGGGTTTAAGTATAGATATTGAGTTTCGAGTTAATCGGATAGCGCGTTAAAATTCTTCCATACAAACTTTGACACCCCCCAACCGTAGGATAGGATACTTTTCCGGGATAAAAAGTACCCAGTGTGGTGCCCAGGATATTAAAGAATAATTATACCAAGTTTCATCGTAATCGAACCGGTAGTTTTTGCGTGATGCCTGAACAAACAGACAGACAGACAGACAAAAAAAAAATTAATCAAATTTTTGGGTTCGGTGTCGGTCTAGTAACACCCCCTGCCATTTATTTTTTTGATATTTTCAATGTACAGAATTTTCACTTCTACAGATTTATTATAAGTATAGATAACTTTTTTTTTTACTGCAATCGTTTTTCTTCGAAAATACATCACTTTCCTCTGATATCCATATTTAAAACATGTTACCAAAGCAGTTGTATTGAAGGCAACATCACTTCACATTCTCACATAATACAAATACAAACCCTATGTTTATATAACGGGTGCAATGAACTAGACATGCTTCTAATAAGCGTTCCACTATCCCAGAAAACTGACCAGACCGAAGCCAAGCAATAATAATCAGCTAAAAATAAAGGCACAAATTGAATATAAGTAATTAGGTACTTGTAAATACCAAAAACTTTTGATTTTCTTACCACGCTTGGAAAATTACCTCGCTATTAAAATAAAATGAAGAGTAAAATCAAATCCAAAATGACCTTTCCGGCAAAGCCCCTAACGAGCCCCCTCTATGTTTAAAAAACTTTAACGACGTTATTAAATCCTTCCTATAACTACCACAAACGATTACATTGTTTGTAAATAAACTGTTTTATTTCAAACCCACTGATTGCAGGTTTACTTTAATCGATTACACGATAAACTTGATACGTTCGATTATCATGAAATATGTAGCATAATCGATTAGTGTTTATACAGCGTTTGACGATGTTTTTTCACTAAAATGCAATAAAAAAAGGGACCGAAGGCGTTGTACTCTAATTGTCGTATTCAAGCAATCGTAGTTACGTAGTTTTTTTTTTTTAATATTCATGTTTTACATTATACAACAAACTAGCTTTTCCGGTGGCTTCGGTCACGTGGACTTGATTTATTGATCCTATAGTGAATGGCATTACGAAAATAGAAATTGTACTTCGGTCGACTTTTTGACGACTCGACAACTAACAGATGTATAAGAATTTAATGTAAAATAGATTAGTTATTCTCGATAACGATTTGTGATGTTACGTTTTTATGACGAAAGTAACTTTCTAACAGGTATCTTCTCTTTATTCCAGTTTCCTTGACGACTTGGACCGGTTAGGTGCGAGAGATTACCAGCCCACCGAACAAGATATTTTAAGGACTAGAGTCAAAACCACTGGCATCGTCGAAGTGCACTTCTCCTTCAAAAACCTTAATTTCAAGTGAGTCTACAAATTGATGACGGATCATTTATGATGATGTGCAAAAGGATGGGATGTCAAGATCTTGAAAGCCTGAAGTCTTATGTCTGTACAGACTGTTCAGACATTAGCCTGGCCCACTGTGGTACACAACTTTTCCGCAGAAAAAAAACAAAATCTAAATAAAAAGTAGAGTAAAAGTGGAGTTGTAGTAATCAAAATTGTATGAAATCTATACAATTTAGTTTTAAACTAGAGAAAGTTTAACACTGGCATAGAAACAAGAATTCGAACAATTGAAGATTCTGTTGCTCGTCAGTTACATCAATTTACTTTTAATTATCAAATATTTATTGCATTCTAAGTTTAATGCTACGGCTACATTGACGCGATAATGCGAACTACGCTTCGCGCGCTCTCTGTTTACGGCGAGCAGTGTGCGAGAGAGCGCGCGTAAAGTTTAGTTCGCCGTATCGCGGCAATGTGGCCGCAGCATAAACGAACAATAAATCTATGTCCTTTTGACCTGTGTCTAGAAAAATAATCTCAAAATGAAGATTAATGTATCCCCACAAATTCACATAAACCATGTACGTTTTCAGATTGTTCGACGTGGGCGGACAACGGTCCGAGAGAAAGAAATGGATCCATTGCTTCGAGGATGTTACCGCGATCATATTCTGTGTGGCCATGTCGGAGTACGATCAGGTGCTGCACGAGGATGAGACAACGGTAATTATTAATAAACTAGCCTATTATTGTTGCACTGCAGGGCAAAGGCCTGTTCTCATTAGGCACGAGCATTGATCACCACGCTTGCTCAAGACGGGTTGGCGATTTCAGACTTGTATTAAATATAAGCCCAGGTTTCGTCACGATGTTTTATCCTCACCGATGTCAGTTATGTCCTGTCATATTTATTACTTGCCTGTATTTGATGGTAATTCTTACTTGTAGCGTTATTATTTTTTTTATATTACAAGGGCTTTTTTAACAAAAATGTAGATATGTCACCATATCTCTACCTAAAACTTCATGAAACACAGACCTGTTATGGTATTTGCTAGATATTTGAAGTTTTTCAACTGACAGGAGCTTCTTCTTGTCTACAACGAAGTACACGAATATCTGTCGTAGTGGTAGAATTCGGAAATGTAGAAATAACTGCCCACGGTGCGCGAGACATTCATTTAAGTATGGCCCCTTGTGGAGGCTCCTTTAATGCACCCCTAATGCGTACGTGCTATAAACAACCAATAAGGTCTAGAATGTAACATTCCTTTTTGGAATGTTATAGCTCGCACAGGCACACTCTTCCGGGTTTTTATTCTGGCTTATTGTTTGATCAGATAGTTCAAACGATCGTCATCACCGTACACGTAGTCCATTGGCAGTTGACAGACTACTATTATTTTCTTGCGAGGGAGATACATAGAGTATGGGCGTGTCTCACAAATAAACTGGGGTTTAAACTAAAGCATCGTTCCCTTACTATTTTAAACATTCCATTCGGTCTGTAAGAACAGATATATGTATCGTCTTCGAAACCTATAAATAATATGTTACTGTAATATTCCAGAACCGTATGCAGGAGAGTCTAAAGCTGTTCGACTCGATCTGCAACAACAAATGGTTCACAGACACCAGCATCATCTTGTTCCTGAACAAGAAGGATCTGTTCGAGGAGAAGATACGCAAGTCGCCGCTCACCATATGCTTTCCTGAATACACGGGTGAGTTACTAGACGAGTAGTGCTTTACTTTCTTGAAGGAAGAGCTAAGGTGCTGTACCAAGACGACAAAACATATCGTAAGTAGTAAGCATTCCAAAAATCTTGAAATCGGAATATAATGTCAGTTGTACCTCGTGAAATGAAATGATGTTTATTTCTGTAAGTGGATCTTTTTTTTTAAAGACAATTTTACACAAAAATTTTTTGGTTAATATTCTAAAACTAGATGGCGCCAGCATTTCCTAGTTGAAGGATCCTTTAAGAGAAGTGCCGAAACAAACTCAGAAGTTAGGGCCTCTTTTAAAATCCATACATTATATTATTAAAATATTGTGTGAAGTTAACAGTGCAGGACCATGTCTGGGAGAGCCTTTTGAAGAAAAATGATATCTGTTCATTTAATAAGAGCTAACTGTTCTCTTGTACAGGCGCGCAAGAATACGGCGAAGCGGCCGCGTACATCCAGGCACAGTTCGAGGCCAAGAACAAGTCCACCACCAAGGAGATCTACTGCCACATGACCTGCGCCACCGACACCAACAACATCCAGTTCGTGTTCGACGCCGTCACCGACGTCATCATCGCCAACAACCTGCGCGGCTGCGGCCTCTACTAGAGCCGAGGAACGAGCCAGCCCACCCCACTGCGAATACGAGCACGAAACACCACGCAACACTCACACACTGTTGCCGACACTCACATGACATGTCATTGCTCTGTTCAATGTTCAACGCCGGGTGCAGTTTTGTGGTCGTATTTCGAGACGTTGTTCCTCACTCCCGCGACGCTCACTCCCTCGCAGTACAGCGCGACACATGTGTTGATATCTCTGTAACTCTGTGCATATCAATGACGTCGGTGCGGGGCGCGAGCTTCGCGGGCCGCTCACGCCGCAGCTACGCGTATTATAATTACCTATATATTTTTATGAAAAGTAAGCTTACTGGATATACCGCCGATGTGCAGATATCATGTGTCACATGGCTTGGGGCATTGTGTATGATTTTCGATTGCTACCACCGACAGTGCGCGACTAGATCCGACAACAGGTAGCGTTTCGTTTCCCCTGTAATATAAAACCGTAGTTTGGTTCTTGTTTCGGCGACCGGTCCGGCGTGCGCGCTGGGATCGTTTTCGATTAATGTGAATTAGTGATCTAGTGTTCAATTCTAAATTTTGGTGCTAGGCATTTGGTATAGTGTTTCGTTGGCACAAGTGGATGTTGTCGGTCTAGTCGCGCGCAGTCCGTGTGGGGTAACAATATGTGCTTATATACTCACTCTCTTACGGACCAAACACAGAAAGGAACCAATATTTAGTATTGAATTAAAACACGGTAGTGAGATGCATGAATACGTTCACAGGCCTACTTAAACTGATTACAAAACATCATTCCATTATTAAGTATTATATCACTTATAATGAGAAATTATTTTTTATAAACTTTTGAATGCACAACTGTAACCGCTCTATGGAATAAGACGACGTCGTTTATGTTACGTACCTACTAATCATACTTTAAGCTAAGTCCCGTCATACAATGTTATTATTTTAAGTTAAGCATCGTATTACGCACAAATTATTTATTCCAGTAAGACCATTCGTTTGTTACGCCATATATACAATTCTGAATATTTTTTTGTGTTCATATTTTTCTATATCATTTTACAGTTATCCTTAAGGTGTAGCCAATTAAGATCTATTCTTGTATTCAATTATTGAAATCATGTTAGGTATTTATTTTATCTAGAGTACTTGTATTAAACGTGGTATATGTAAACTTGTCATGTTTAATTTTATATTTAAAGGTAATTAACCAATGTTTATGATCATGTTAATCTTCGTCATTATTTTGTGAAGTGGGTGGAGTCTGTAATGGTAAGAAAGTGAGGCGTGGTCATTTGATGTAATAACTAAGCAGTTATGTACGTGTATCACAGCTAGAGTACGTTGTGAGGTCGGCATGAGTAGCGCAGCACGCCCCTCGCTCGTAGTCCGCGGACGATCGTTCGCGTAAGATATGTGAGTATATAAACTTTGTATACACTCGCGAATTGGCGTAATCAACTATATATACTATATAACATAATTTATTATTAATAATAAAAATAAAAAAATCTTACTTTTAAGCATTAGGACAGTAACTGTATCAATAAACATTAATTAATAATGCAATTAGACAGTAACCTTTACTATTGTCATAGTTAGGTGATTTATTTTCATTTTACGTTTATGAGTATGTAAAAAGTGGTTAAATGAAAATGTACGCCTACACTGTGACCGCGCGGGCCATTCACCACTCCGCCGTCGCGAGACGCGCGGCTTCTGTGCGAGCTTGCTGAAGACCAAAGATATTGTTAATATTCACTGTTCCACACCATCTCAATATCTAAAATGTACTATCAAAGCATTAGTGTCAACTTAATTATAGAATAATGCTCGCATTAACTTTCCTTTAAAATTGATAAATAGATTGTTAGATGAATAAAATGTTGATCTCCGGATCGTGAACGTATGGTAGTGGCCCGCGGCTCGAGCGCTCGTCGCTCGCTTGTTGCTAGGTAGGTTTTTTACTGTTATGTAACAATATGTGTACGTAAAACTAATAAAAAATAATATTAGCGCAGTTCTACATTCAACCTACATTTAAGTAAGCTTCACGTTACATTTAAAAGTTTTTTTAATGATTGAAAGATGTGGATATAATCATTCGACGTCTTCAGTATGAAGGCCCTATACATAATTACGACGGGTCCGTACATGAAGCTGTGTGGTGTGGCGTGGTGAGCAGTGTGTGTGCGGCCGCCGCTCAGTCGCGAGTCGGCGACTGGTGTCGCACGACATCTAGTCCATGTCGACAGTTTTGCATTTCAATGTGTTCCTCCGCCGCAGAACATTTAACTTGTATGCTTATATTTCGAGTGAATGTGATGTAAATTTTGTACACTGCCGCATTGTTTATTCGCTCGAATCACATTTAGTTTATAAGATTTGAGACAGTGAACGAATCGCACAAGCCACATGTAACATGTTTGTCTGGGACACAAAACGTGCGCACAAAGAGGACGTACGTGCGACGCGCGACCGCAGCGCACGGCGCGACCCTCGCAGCTCAAGCGACGGCCGCAGAGCGCCGTACAGCCGGCCGACAGCCGGCAGCCGGACGGCCGCATGCCGGACGCACGGCACGTGGTATGTGCGTTAGCTTCTTATTTGAAGACTGAATTGTTGCGGCTCAAATATTCTCGCGCTTTATTAGATCCACAACTGGGGAAGTTATTGCAAAGTTTTTTTAAGGGAGTAGCGTTTAGTGATCGGGTTTGAGGCATATGTCTTATTCTAATTGTGATGTGGCATGAGATAATTCGAAGACTACCTGTATCGACATTTTACTGTTGGTATTAGCGAAATGAGCGACGTTCAGTATAATTTTTAATATTAACGCTGAGTATTGTCGAGATGTTGTCCATCTAAAACAATATCACCATGCTTCATTCATATTTGCCAAAGTTAATACTAACCTCACTATTTATACCTACTGTATGTTCTTCGATAACTAAATTTCGTCTGGGATTCGCGGTAAGGGCGGAGGCGCGGCGCACGTTTCGCCGTCGGCGCGGCCCCAGCGTCGAATATAGTCGTATCGGTACTGATCAGAGTACAATGTTGAAAATATCTTATTTAGAATTGATGAACATGTAAACATTTATTTCTAGCGCGTGCGAGGGATCGCTCGGGGCGCGAGGTTGTGCAGAAGCGTGGCAGAGGCAGGTCGCGCACGACCCAGTGCTCGCAGGCCCTGCCACTGTGCCAATATGGCGCCGAGCGATCCCGATTATTGAACAAACGTTTAAGAAAGTAAAATTTTTAGTCACTAGTGGGTAATTTTTGAATGTGATTCAATCTTATCTTTATTTTTCTATATCGAGTGACATTCAACTTTGATTTCATTTTTTTCCGACTTATTTTTTGTATTGCATTTACTGAAAGCGAGTATTTAACCAACGATGTAATAAACAATATTTTCTCTTATTTGTATCTCGTCTGCACTGGTATTTTTTATTGAATTTACTATAAATGTACTTTAAGTGTATAATTTTAAATAATTACTGAAAATGATTATATTCTAATTTTTATGTTCAAATAAATGTTTGTTTTATTTATAACCCTTCACATACTCCTTACTCGCCTTGCCCTGTATTAAACAAGTCATCAGAGGGAGCCACCACCACCTCTTTGTGAGAGGGAGTGGGCCGTAATTCATCACGCAGGCCTAGTGGTGGATGTCACATGTCTTCGAATTTTTAGTTCTAGGACCGGTTTCCATACGACGTTCTCCTTCACCGTTTTGAGAGCTGTGGTGAAAAAAATAATTATTTATACAAAGTAGCCTGTCTGGATCTGAACCTACAACTCTGAAGTCGCGGCCGCAACGTGGCCACCACTGCCCTACAATTCTTGAAATTCATTGGTGGACTGGCTGAATGCAGAACTTGAAGCTGATATACTCATCATTTCGGTATCACCATTGTTCCAAATTTGAATTCACGAATAAATAACTACCCAACTACGACAAAAAAAAGTCATCTAAAAAGGCAAGACATCAGACAGACAAATTAAAAATCCGGTGTCGCACGTGCTAGGTCATAAATCGAACAGATTACATGTGACTCCGGATTTTATAATATATTTATATATGTTACCGGTAATCTGTATAATTCAGGTATTCTACCTATCGATAACTACAGTAAAATCACAATAAAATTAACGTGAAACTTAAAATTCTTCTTCATCTAATTTGCCTCCCGCCTGCGTCGTAGTTTACTGCCTGCTCGCACGTCTTCCCCTTCCCCGCTTTCGCAATTTTCACACATTGCCGGCTGCGCATTCGGTACTATAAAGAACGCCTAGGCCAAGTATAAAATAAATAATATTTCATACATTACCTAAACGTTCTAGGTATTCTATACATTTCCTAGGTATTGTATAGACTACTGGATTATACAGAGTGTCGGTAACATACCTATATATTTGAAATGTGATAATTATGTGAAAGATACAATGACTAATAAATTGACATTGGAAAGATACGGTCTGTTCTAGGCAAATTTCCCGCTAGATGGCGTTGAAGTCATCATATTTAGTTTTATGTGAAATTGGAGCATTACTAACCTCTCCGTTAGGAGTATATATGTTCTGTGATAGGTAATTTGTACGTGTCTTTGGCAGAACGGCAGAACAAGTAAGCTGGGTCGACACGACGAAGACTGCGTTTACTTATTTGAGATATATTGGTAAATGTTTCGTTTGTGTGAATCATAATCATAAATCTTTAATCTAATAATGGTTCCATCCACTATTTTTCTAATCAATATACAAGTGTTATAGGTATAAAGTTGTTTGACATTCATCAGTTTCGTTTCCTTATACGTTGTATGTTGGTGTCAAATATGAATGGAGAGCGAAACAGTGTCTTTCAGTTATATCGAAAGATAAATATTCGGGTAAGATGTACGATGAGGGTAAATTAATCTTTGATATAAATCTCTGACAGTAATTCTGCACTCACCCTAATAAAACACGGTTGGCGTTGGATGGGGTGTTAGTAATGTTTTTGTCTTTAGAAAATAACGAAATAAAAATAAATTATGATTGTCTATTGTTAACCTCTTTGGCGTCCTGAAATTTATCAAAACAAACAATCAAATCCGTTAATTGTGTTTTAACTTTCTGGACTATGAAAGACGTAATTGACGTGATGGCTTTACAGAGCAGTAGACGTGAGAGAAGGCTACCTGACTATCGGAGTGCTCCGAGCCACAGTTTAGCGACAAATTTCATATTTGAGTGTGGGATAAAACTTGGTTTGCAACCAGCGACGGTCGCTACAGCGGCTGTATTTTACCATAAATTCTTCAAGGAAGCTGATAAAAATGATTACGATTGCTACGTGATATGTACTGCTTGTTTATGTGCGGCGGGAAAATCGCGAGATGAACCTGTAAGACTGAGAGATGCAGTGAACGTAGCACATAATTCTATCAATCGTGGTGCAGGACCTTTGGAGTTGGGCGATGAGTATTGGTCGTGGCGGGGTGCGGTCGCCCAGGCCGAGTTGCTGGTACTGCGGCTGCTTGGCTTCAACTTGGATGCGCCATCTCCGCACAGATATTTGCTGCACTACTTGCGCTCTCTTCAGGAATGGTTCCCTCCGTCACAGTGGCGCTCTGCCCCCATTGCCCGCACTGCAATGGCCTTTCTGCAAGATTTTCATCACTCCCCATCTATATTGGATTACAGAGCTCCGCACGTTGCAGTAGCATGTCTGACACTAGCACTGCATGTCTTGGGAGTGTCAGTGCCATTAGCATCAACCTTAGATGATGATGCTGCATGGTATTCGGTGAGTGATAGTAATACTTTATCTGCAAAAACTCTAATATTGAGTGTTCACAGATTCAAGTTCACTATAATATTATTATAATAGCCGTGACTAGGCTTAAGCTTTATCTGTAAATAGTGCACAATATTGGTTTTTGTAACACATTACACAGAATAAAATTATAACTATTTTAATGTGTTTTAGGTATTTACCAAAGACTTGCAAAAGGAGAAAAATTGGGAAATAATGGAGAAAATTATGCAAGTTTACAGCAGGGAGCCTGAACCCATATAGATATAAGATATTCTGTTAATTTCAAGTACTAATAATTACAGATACTTTGCGAGTGTGATATCCTTGTTTTTATTATATTCCTGCATCAAAATATACACAAACGTTTTGTGGGTTACAATGCAATTAGTGCTTGTACATTACTTGTTAATAAACGAAATGACAGAATTTCGATGACAAAAAGGTGTCTTCAATACCAACAATAATTAACACTTCTTTATTTCAGACTAACAAAAACATTTGTAATATACTTGTACATGTATTTTAGTGTTAGCTTGTCTATTGTAATTAAGATTTGTCAAAATAAAAACTGATATCAGTATAACAATTTTTATTGGTCTGAGAATTAATAAGTGTAAAAAAAAGGGGGCAGATTTTTTTTGATAATAAATATAATTATAAAGAGCTCTACCCAATGAAATGACAGAAAGTGGCAAATACTGCAATAAACAATTTTTTGCGCTGAACTGGCTCAACACAGGTGTCGGGACTTGCACTCCACCTAGTCCGAAGTGTTCGTCGTGGTTATGATGAGTTTGTTAGCTGACTGCGGCGAAGCCAAAAAAGGAGGTTAGTCTGTATGTCCGTCTGTATGTTCCCTCGTAACTATTAAACGGCTGAATCGATTTTGATGAATGATATGTCGTTAGATTCGTCTTTATTGCGCGAGTGTGAAAATCTCGCAAACTTGTCGAAAGGGGTATCAAAATGAGGGATTTAAAAAGGTGATTACAAAAATATACATATAAAAATTTGGTACCTATATGTTTTAAATATAATTTGGAATGAGAAATGAGTAAATAAAAACCTGAAAATAAAAAAAGTTATTAAAAAAAAACGAATAAACCCGAATGCAAAATACTTACTTATGTCGATATCGGAAAAAAGAAAAACAAGCAGTTTATAGAATTTTGGTATTTTTGCAGTCGAGTTTTTTTTTTGTTTTTTATTTACTTGTTTTTTGGTCAGGGTTTTGGAAGGAAGGTCCATCCAAGGCACAGACTACATAAAGAACCCAAGGGCACTTTGGCCGCTCTGCTACCGGCTGATTTCATAGCCGCAAGAACGACTAAACCAATTTTATTTACATGCAATACTGCATTCCATCAAATGACTGTTTTAGGTATCTCAACTATTGTATTATTACATCTAAAGTCGGGTCTGCTGCGCCATGTTTGGATGTTTTAAAAACATCAAACACGAACCCATCAAATCGCTTCATGTTTGATTTGCGGATGCCTGATTGGTTCGTGTTTGATGTTTTTAAAACATCCAAACATGGCGCAGCAGACCCGCTTAAGAACTCCACCCAGTACACAAACCCGGAGTTGTTTATACACGCGGGACCTTCCACTCGTAATGCGTAAACCCATATAATGTACAATCAACAATATTGTATCCGACTGAAAGACTATTGTATCGGTAGTGACGGTAGTATTAAAAAAAAAACAATTATATGATTGTGTGAGTGTGACTGCCACTGACAAACGTCAGTGTCATTTCAAGTTTCATTCACCATTGTGATTATTTTGAATTTTGATTTGAAACTTGTCGCTACTTGTTTGTTGTCTTGTCTGTTCTGTAATTCTGTAACACACCGGTTTCCCAACCATAGAAATCAGAAGATAAACTTTTTCTAGTTAAAAACCTGTGTAATTTTTGAACCTATTAACATTACGGTACAATGAGCTCTGACGAAGAAACAGAAGAATTTTCCTCATGGAAAGGTATTCCCGCCACTTTAATATGCATCAACACCTACGGCCCCGGGAAGCTAAATTCTGCTCAAGTAGCTCACACGGCTACTTGTCGAATGATGCGACAGTATTTACGAAAATCAAGTTCTCAATTCATTGGAGTATGCTTATACGGTACCGAAGGATCGAACACGTCCGTTTTTGGTATAAAAAGTGTTGAAGAAGTTTTCCCACTATCATTACCAAGTTTAGATGATTATAAGAAACTGCAAAATATTGATATTTCTTCATTAAAGCAAGCGAAAGAGTTCACACTATCAGATGTCTTATGGTATGGCAATAAAGCATTTGCAAGTTGCAAAAAACAGCTCTCAACCCGAACCGTCATCATGTTATCTCGTTTTGATATACCACCACTACAATCTGACGAAAAACCAGCACTGAAAAGAGTTGTTGACTTAGTAGATTCTAATATTGAAATTAAGCTTATAAATATTTCTGAAAGTGATTACGAGATAAATGCATTCTACACAAAGTTCTTAATTGAAGCAAATAAAGGAGAAGATGTAGCTTTACCAAAACCTGTTTGGGATCACAAGGAAATTGAACAATTGATGCATCAGCAATCACATCGCCATTTAGCTGTTGCCCGATTAAGTTTTGAAATTGGTGAGGGTTTAGCAATTGGGGTAGGAGTATATAACCTTTTAAAGAGTTCTGGGCAAACACATCAGAAAACTGTTGATTTACATAGAGATACCAATGCAATTCTTGACAGTGTAAATAAAACAATGAAAGTCAAAGTGGGGAATGTTCAACACATGGATGTTGATGAACAAGATGCTGAACAAGATTCAAAGCCTGTGCCGTTACTGAAATCTGAGGAGCTTCATTATGTCACATATGGTGATGAAAACATTGAGTTTACAGCTGATGAAAGGAAGATACTTAGTAACCCGTTTGGGCCACCCATGTTAAAACTCCTTGGATTTAAACCTGACAGCGTTATGTGCAAAGAGAAATGGTACTATAAATCAGGCTTCTTTTTATTTCCAAATGAAAGCATAATAGAAGGCTCTTTTGTACCATTTAAGGCCTTACATCAGGCGTGTACAGAGATGAAAAAAGTTGCGATTTGTGTGTTGTGTACTAGGGTAAACGCCAGGCCCACTATTGTAGCTCTTTGTCCAACCTCTAAACCTCTCGGTCTTAATGCAGAAATTGGATTTGACATCATCTGTATACCTTTCGTAGAAAATGTTCGAGACATTCCAGTATTTGAAGAAGATGAGGATATGGAAATCTCAAGTGAAAATAAAACTGTTATGATGGACATCTTGAATAACTTACAATTTAATTATAAACCTGACATGTTTGAAAATCCTAAACTACAAGCGCAATATAATGCTATAGAAGCAATTGCTCTGGAAGATGAAGAGGTTGAACCATTCATTGATACAACAAAACCAGACATAAAGAGATTTCAGTCAATCCAAGATGACTTATTTCAGGAACTGTTTGGTCCCTTTGGAGCAAGTGCTGTAAAGAAAGCAGCATCATCAAGAGGTGGCCCTGAGAGCAAGAGGGCGAAAGTAGTTGATAATATTGATGAACAATTACTTAAAAATAGACTTGATAATCAGAAAGTAAAGGATTACACAGTACCTCAATTGAAGGAAATATTGAAATACAAAGAAATTACTGACTTACCTGCTTTGACAGGTTTGAAAAAGGGTGAACTTGTTGATTTAGTTTATAAATACTGCAAATAATTTTTTTATTTTGTTTTATGTTGTATGCTTCTATCTCAAATAAAGAGTTATTTTTGGAATAAAACACTTTTATTTGGTTTGATCTAAATGTCCTCTTTCATTGACAACCTTGTTATCATGGTCCCTTGGTAGCACTTACCACATATAGGTACAGTGGTAATGTACAACTGTCATGCGTCTTCATAGGATTAAAATATTGTAAGTATTTTAACAGTATGAGGAACTCATTCTCTATAGAAAAGGGAGGTCCTCCGACCAAGCAACTGCCCAACGATTGATGCCGGAAAATATTTCGCGCGGTAAACTCTAAACTGCGCGATGCAGAATTTGTGATGTCAGGTCTTTTTGATGCGTAGTTCGCATGTGGCGTTGTAGATGCCGCCACGGTACTACTAGAGTCTAGATGTGAGTAAGTACCTACCTATCGAGTTGTACAGCGAAGCGTCAGAACCCCTGAATTAATAGAGATATTAATTTGATGTTTAGAAAATACCAAAATGCACTACCTTTTTGCTACTATTTAATATCCCTCGATTGACAGCAAAAAAACGCGTACCTACGTTTCTTTAGTTATTGTTCTGAGGCGTGGATAAAGAAAGAGGTTAGACATTCTGACATCAAGATAAAGATACCCCTTTTTTTTCATAGTTCGAGACAACATAACTAATTTATCTGTTTGTAAATATTTACTACCTTCTTATTACAATAGATTATTTTTTTCAAATTTCTTTGGCATATCAGAAAAATGTTACGCATGCATGAAGTGCATTTTGGTATTTTATAAACATTAAATATCTCTATGGTCCAGGGGTTCTGATGCTTACCTGTACAGCTCGTCTAGGCTGAAATGACGCGCCCCAGCCCCACTACCATCTATTACTATACTCTATGCTGTCGGCTAAATGCGGTAGGGGGAGCGTCATTTCAGCTGAGACAAGCTCTATCCTTTATTTAATTGTTTTGGGGGCATCGCAGAAAAACTTTGATGGCAAGATTCACAGACCGCACTTTGACTTGGTTAAGTAGGTAATTGATTCATCCAAAATGAACATTACGGTTTCAAAAATAAAATCATATTCGTATAAGTCAAAAAGCGGTCTATGAATCCTGCCCTGAGGATTTCTATATCCGCCAACGATTTGCCTCACAGTGAAAATAGTGAAATATATTTCTTTCTGATAAAAATAAAACCTGCTTTTTGTTTACTCTAATTACTAAGTTCCATAATAAAAAATACAAGACAAAGGGAAAAGAGTGTGATATAAAATAAACAACACTTAGATCTACAAACAAATATAATTCAGTTTTCTAACATTTTACGATACATAATTTTTATAAATGTACAGGGTAAGCTCATGACGTGGGAAAAGCGGTACTAGTTCTCAACTGGCTACCGGATGTACACATGTGGTGCATAGTAATCATAGGTGCGGCGCGACCGCCGCGCTGATATGCTTTCACTTTGTATGGAACAGGGATGACGACTTACACCTACTGTGAGTGAAGACATGGAGTATGTTCCATTCCAACGTGCTGTCAGGTTACAAATCTACATTAGACACCAATGACTAGTATAATTTATAAAAAATTACGCTACGGTTAAGCGTATTGAATTTCAATTTTACATCAGCATGCCAGAGAATGCATATTATAGCGCTCCGAATGATGCGTTGGGATGTTAGAATAGCAGCCTCTGTGCGTCCCATGGAAGACAACAGAATGAAAACCTCCCATCGATCACGATCACGCATTCTAGACATTTGTGCTTTTATGTTAACATTAAGGATGTTGCGTGTCGATTAATTTTCAATAAAAAAAACTGAATATACAAGTGTAATTTGATTAGCATTTCCTACTGTACCGATGCTGAATATTCTTAAACACCAGTATTAAGAGCGATATATATTTCTTATTCTATTTATATTTTATTAAATTCTATAAATAAATTTCACACAGACAAAATTTAACACATGATATTGATGTAAACGACATAGATAAATGACAGTTATTAGTTATTATTGCACGATAATATTAACTACTGGGTTCATTACACGGGGACACACAGACATAATGTGGTGACGACACGTGACGCACCTCACCTGTACAATGTAACAAACACAACGTTATACACAGCAATATCAGACCATGTACACGATCATAGGAAAACCAACCGAACATCACACTCCCCAAAGTTACCAGTGCTCGTGGGTAAATAGTTGATTCGACAGCATCGAATTAAATATTCAAAAATTATGTTCATTGTTAGTCAGAATATTTACCGCAAGTGATTTCACAAGTTTTTCACAAGACAAACGCGCACGTGAACGGTAAATATTCTGAGCATTGTCGTGTTATTATATTACAAAGAGTGGTTCACATCTTAAACCGGAACTACTGCATGACTGTTTAATGTCTGATGCACTAAATACACATATCTCACAACACGTTTCACAATTTCACATAGAAAAAGGCAGTTTAAGTAAGTTAAAACACGAGATTAATAATTATATTTTTAGTGAGAAAGTGTAATAAGAAAATTGTTTCCTGATTCATGTTGTTGTACGAAATAGGCACTTCGAGTGAGAATTAACTATAGAAAATCGATGGGCGGACAACAATATTCTCAGAAATAAAATAAATACAATGTCAACCAGTACAGGGATCAGGGAATGTATTAGCTACGTCAAACTCAAACCAGTAGTTAGATACATAACGAATGCTATTGAATAACAACAAGCAGCGAAGCGAAGGCCGACATGTATTCATGTGCTAACACAGATCCATGTCTGCATTAGTTAACCAGTGAAATTAGAAAGCGGCACATTTATATTTCACAATAAAATAACATATTATATTCATTCAATAAAATAAAATCTTCTATGGCATCTGAAATCAATTTGTACATTTTTGTACATGGCGTCAAAAACGATACACCCTCAGGATTTGACTATATTCCATTAAAATTTCCTAATCTACTAATATTTAAATTACAATAAGAAATGACGAAAACTAACTACTACATAGTAAATATATACTTAAATATTTAGCGCTACACATGATATTTACGCACTCACCTACTTTGGCTGGATTCACAAATAAAGGTGGTAGGGTGTTCTAATTCAAATAATACTGGAAAGTTGTACCTGAGGGTCGGCCGAGTGCGCCTGCGCCGTACGTCTGCCGTCAGTAGCGCGGTGCCACGCTACTCTACCTAACATGTGTCCACTGAACCAAATCATTACAATTTATACACCAATCTTTTACAGGGACATATAAAAACAACAACGATGGGCTTCTACTGTTTGTTCATTGGAGCTTTGTGTTCGCTATAAAAGTATTACAAAGATAAACACCTCAGATCTATTATAATGTAAAATTGATAAAGAGCAAACAAAACAATAGGAACTCTCTACAACAGAAAAGAAAATTTAAATTAATTAAAAGACAACATAAACAATTCCTTTTGCTTAACAAAATTACTATGAAACAATCATAATAAAAATATTCTGTGAAACTAAATAAATATGATATAAATATTTATGTAAGTATATGCATTTCATTAAGACAGAATTTCCAAAGTCTGAATTGTTAACGACTTCATAATGAAAAATGTCCGAGAGACATCTTTAAATTCATAAGCTGTCCTGTTAAAATTACATATACGTAAACTATTATTTATAATTTGGCATAATATAATAAACTGATCTTCGCATTACAATCTCCATATACATATATCGACGAAAAACCATTAACCGAGCTAAAAAATAAATAAAAATAAAAAGTGATAGATTTAATCTAATCACAAAAAAAATAAAGAATACAACTAAGTATATAATTTACCTAATAGGTATATAATTTTGTTATCATCAGAAAAGCCTGTGTCAGTGGAAATATCTTAAGTTAATAGAAATGGCGATAGCGATTGAGAATATCCCAAGATAAGACGTGGCCGAGTGCCGAATAGTATTGCATTGTATCCACTCACTACGTTAACATATTTATGTTAAAGTTTAACACTAATGCCTTTTACCCTCGAGTCATAAATTCTTTTATTTTTATCGTCAGCTGTTGACTTGTTCGTGTATGGTGACGACATTCGTAGAAAACAAAATTTGTTATGACACGTTTTAATGAAATAATAATTATATTGCACGCGAAAAAGCTACAGAACTGTGATAAAAAAAATTAAAACAACCTCAAAGCTATTAATTCGTTCATACAACCGAAAAGTGTTGGCGCGTCGTCTAGTCGTGCGTTGGTCAACGTCACTGTATGAGTTATGGCACATAAACTGAGCATAATGTCTCGTCAACATTTTGTTTTCTACGCGCTCGCCTCGCCGCCACCTCCTCGGTGTACCTTATATTTACTTAGCTACTAAGGCATTTCTCTATCTAAAATAAGCGTATATTTGTATCAATGCAATATTATTGAGCGCTCGTTATGAAGTCATCGTTTCACCTTCCATTCAACGCGTAATCCCTTTTATTTATTTACTACAATTAAGTTCAAATTAAATAAACAACATGGCACTAAATCAAATGAAATCAATTAATCTTGTGTATTTGTACCTCTACAACATTTTAGTTGGTTAAGCATAAAATATGTTACAATAAGCTATTTAGTAAGCGTACGCTTGATGAGCATAAACTGACGTTGATTTCTATGAGGTTATGCTGGTCAATAAATACATAAGAGCTACATTGTGAGCCTTAATTAAGTTATTTAACATTAACGATATCATTGTCATGTTTTGGCATAAAAAAAGATTGATTACATTGATACTAAATTTAACTATTTTATATCCCCAATTAAATATTATTTGTTCCTAATAATCATCACATTCAATAGCAGTAGTTTTAATATGGTAAAAATTAACTAAAACGTTAACACGACATATTTAAAAATTTCACTATAATTTGGTGATGATGTCATAGTCAATGTCAGCATAACCTCACATAAAGCGTTTATGGGGGATGCGCGAATGTAGCCCGCGAAATTCTAATTTTCTTTAGTTTTTTTGCAATTTGTAAATCACTATCAGGTGGTATGTCGATCAACATATGATTAAAGCAAAAAATGTACGAAAATTTGAACTTCGCGAGCTACTATGGCGCTTTCGTCTTAAAATGATTAGAGGAGTATAGATTACGGTGTGTGGAAGGGAAACAAGTGTGGGCGCTGGTGGTTGTGCGCGGCTGTTCATCGCACGTCGGTGAGGTTGCTCTTGTCGCCGAACAGCTTCACCAGCTGCTCCTCATAGTCGTCGATGTTGCGCTTCATTATCTCCATGCACGGGCCCAGCAAACGCTCGAACGTCTCCACGTCAAGGACTGGAACATATACGTTGGATATTATGCCTCTATTCATATAAAAAATGCATGTATTATTCCTTAATTACAAAAAAAAAAAAAAATGAATTCTACTGAGTAACATTAATTAATTAAGGCCTCTCGGCGGGTATAGACTTTCTCCAGTAATTCCCAGCTTTTCGTATTTTTTACAGTCATCATGGTTGGATTCCAACGCAACTCCAACGCAGCCGAGATTGTGAACATGAGGCGGTTGTGGAGGAATTGCCCACACTGGTTGGGGAGCGCATTATACAAGGAAAAATGTTAAAAAGTTTTCAATGAGCTATTTATATGAAGACAAATAAGATGCATTAGGCAGCTAGGACTTTGACTTCCGTCCATTTCATACAGATACCGAAACTTGGTTACATTTTAATATGTAAAACAGTATTTATTTATGATTCCAATAATACACTGATTGGATAGGCTTATTAATTAGTACTTATCGTTTCTACGAATTGTAAACATAAATAAAGTAGACGTAATCAAATGAAGGTTATGAAAATAAATCCAAACATTACCAATAGAACTAGTTGCTATATCAATCTGTACTTCATGATACTAAGTTTATAAATGATAGCATTTAATTATTAAATAATGATAGAGATATATATATAACTGTAACTTTAACGGCAAGACAGCTTTGTGATTATGTCACACTGGAAGAATTTCAAACATTCTATGTATGCACTTTTAATAATGATAAAAATTGGCACGTAGCCAGGTGATGTTTTTATTGTAACATTATATAGGCGACGGTAGACTTTAATAAAACAAACGAGAACACTAATAAGCATGATTGTCTCTGGTAAAAAAAAACTCTGGGATACATAATTTTAAAAGCAAAAACGTGTGGTTGATATTGGATACACCTTAAACGTAATCACATTTTACATTCGCGAGCCTATTATTATTGACTGATGGGGATAGCTATAAAGCAGTTTTTAGCTAAGACATATTATGTGAATTCATAGACATAAATGTGGTCAGGTAACTTCATGATAAACTGTTTAGAGATTATGGAATAATTTTTACACTACATCTGTGAATATCATGTTGTTTCGTTACTAAGTATATTACAGGTCTAAAATGTATTAGGCATTGTTCCATCAATACAGGACTTGACAATAAGAGGAAAACGAAGTTAATGTATGGTGATTAATACTGCAGCGAGGCTGACAGCCGGCGACATGCAAATGAGGCCGGCGCAGGAATAAGATGCTAATACTAGCGTTTAAAATCCTAGCAATAAACACCTGTACAATGTCGTCGTTTTGTTGGGTTGGCTGCGCTGTTTTAATTATTGCCAGTGGAAATAACTTGTTATTTATTCTCTCTTTTCACTGTGTACCCATAGACTACCACAGGGGTAACCCGGACATAGACCTACAGTGGTCGAAACTGTCAATGTATGAGCGTAAGACTAGGCAGTGAGTAGTGACTAAACCACCGTAATTGTATGATAGTAAACATGACAGCTTATAAAAAAAAAAGCTGATTTATAGCGCTTAGCGTTCTTTCTGACTTTTTTCGTTTTGCTCGGCTCCTAAGGGTCGTAGCGTGATGTTACATAGCCTATAACCTTCCTCAAGAATTGGGCTGCCCAATGCAAAAAGCTGGTAGTTCCGGAGATTACCCATTACATACAAACTTACAAACAAATACCTCTTTATAATATTAGTATAGACGAAGTAAGGCATCTATTTTCTCACATTTTTCAATCAACGGAAATTCATGTGCAAAAGTCACAAGCCACCATTGTAGGTATTATATAAAAGAAATTGTACATCAACAAGGCAATCATAATAAAATGAATGTATGAATATTGGTATAATACTTACATGCCACCCTGGTGGGTCCGACGGCGTAAGCAGAAGCGGCGCGCGGCTTGTGGGTGACGAGAGCCAGCTCACCGAAGTACCCACCAGCCTCTGTTGAACACAAACGATAATCATCAGTAATAGACATACATTTTGTATCATTGCCGTCATAAGCCCACTCCCTCTTAAAGAGAGGAGGCCTGGGTCCCAGCAGTGGGAACAGGCCTGCTTATGCCGTCTCAAGTCTCCGCAAACGGCCTGTGTACGAGCATTGCATGATTATTATCAATATTCGCCAGGTATCGATCTTTTATCAAAATTATCGATAGTATCAAGTCGCTACAACCGTTGTTATCGATAGTTTATACGGAAGATTTGGCTATCGATATTGTAAGTGTTACTAAGTTCTCAAGGTAACGTCGATATTTCGACTCAACTCTATTTTAATTTACATAAACCTATATGGGCTCTGTGAACTGTCAGAAGCTAGGTGCGCGGTTTTAATTGGTCGTTTTCTATGGAGAAAAGCAGACAAGAAACTCCATGGTTACTCTTCTAAAAATAATTGGATTTTACAATGTTTTCAAACATAAAATCACGCCTATAATCCCCGAAGGGTTAGGCAGTGGTGAACCTATAATAGTATACCCACATTTCGCCAGTTATGTTTAAGTCCCATGTAATAGGGGGTGAGCCTATTGCCATCAACCCGGCACAAATTCAGACTCCGGGCTGCTACTGAACAATTCCAGATGGAAAATCCCAATAACACTTTGCCTAACCCGGGAATCGTACCCAGGACCTTAATCTCAGCAGTAGCGCTTGCTACCACTAGACCGAGACGAGGCAGTGTTTTCTAATTACACTGTTAATAGGTATGGGAGGACCGTGTAGGCCTATAGGCCTACCAACAAGTACAACTGTCTTAGCAAAAGGATTGATAAATGCAATGTGCGCCGCATTTTCCATTGCCTAAACCTACGCAGAAGAAAGCAGATGGCTTATTTTTTGACCGAGAAACTAACGGCAACTAACTTAGTTATCAAACCATAATCTTATTTGAAGGAGGCAAAGGGTCGTGCCGCAACAACAAAGTCAAACCCTACATGTGTAGTTTCAGTCCTAAATATTATAGTAGAATATTTCACATACGGTGTTGTTCTAAGAAACACAATCGATCATTCGCCCGCCTGTGTGAGCGAAGTAAGGCAAACTAATAGGTTATTGATTGCTGAACGCTCTTATAGATGACGTTGTTACATACTCCGGCTGTCCTGCATCTATTACTCAATAAACACAGCTACGTGTACATTTATGGTGGAGTAAATCCTTCGCTTGTTATTGAAAATTTCTTAGTTTGAATGTGTTTTAGTACACTAAAAGGTCGACGGTTCAATCAAGGCTTTTGATATTACTTTTATACCAAGAAGCTCCCTCCTTACTCGCTACACATTGTTTACAGTAAAATCAACATTAGGTACATTGAGAACTTGAATACGTTTGCTAATGTAACCATTAGCAGTGTTATCGATGCCTATGGACTCTGCAATTCCAGAGTCACCGTAGTAGGTGCGTTCGCTTTCATCCCACATACGAAGCTCATGTTTTATGTCCTTCAATCGGAACACAGGATTGCTGCTTGGGAGAGAAATGATGTGCTGGTAGTAATTTCCTGAAAGAGCTACGTCACACAAAAAAAAAAAAATACTTGGATAGATTACTACTACAATTTGTTGAAATAAAGATCTGCGTGCTACTCACCAAGACGCTTGATCTCATGCTCGTTGCCGTCGTCGCGTGTGATGCGGATGCTGATGGCGCCGTCCTCCACGAAGTACATGCCGTCGGCCGTGTCGCCCTGGCGGATGATCAGCTCGCCGTCGATGAGCGTGCGCGGCAGCAGCGCGTCGGCGAGGTTGGCGCGCTCGTACGCCTGGGTAATATTGAAATGATACAGGTTTTATAACTATTGTTGGACCGAGTAATCTTTTAAGACACTTTTACAAGTTAATTTTTTGGTTAATATTTTAAAACTCGATGGCGCCGATATTTCTTAGCTCCCTAAAAAGAAATGCTGAAACAAACTCAGAGGAACATTATAATATTATTCATGTGAGTCTAACAATACACGGCTGTCTGGAAAGGACTTTTGAAGAAAGAACCATTGCTTCTTTGAGTTGACCTTCACCTGTCTTGGAAGATGGCATTGATTCTAGGTAAGCTATAAAGGTGAGATAGTGGTCAAGTGAGCCTATTGAATGTAAATATCCAAACACGGTTCGCGCAGATTACGGTGAGAATTGGGGACCCTTTTTTTTAGATGTGTCGACGCGACTGTATGATCAGATAATTAAGCACAGGGCCTCGAAAAAGGTATGGCTACCTTTATATTTATATTTGCGAAACAGACCTAGACTGACGTGCACTAATTATCCGAACTGTAACAAAAAAAAAAAAAATTCTTCTAAACCTAATCAGCCGTGGGTTCTGCGAAATCACATTATTGAAGAGGTCTTCAATGAAACATAAAAACTTTTATTTTATTAAGTTTTTTTTTTCTCTATTAACTGTTGTACGATTTGGTCACTGATTGATTTGCTGTGTCCTTAATGCATAATTATTCCGCAACCAACGACACGACATTTTTGAGAACAAGCTGCAGTTTTCGATGTCTGGTTAAAAATATTGGTATGTCCCACGATTGACCGCCATTTTACATTTTTATAATGAACGTGTGGGTTTGTTCTCCGTTTAAACCTAATGATAAATAGCGAGCATGTGTTTGACAAATGACTGTAAATAAATAATATCCGGGGGAATCTGTCTAACCGAGTTCCGTTGGTCGGCGACGTATGACCTATTTGAAAGCGTTTACAAGAAAACTGTGTTCATTTTATGTTTTTAAAGAAAACGGAATCGTTAAAATGAGTGTATACCGAGAAATAACTCCATTCAGAATGTAAGCGAAAATAAAAGTTGCAAGAAGCGTGCAATGGTCGCTGACATAATTGATACATTGGTAGTAACTACGTACATTGCAGCTGTTTCAGGACAATGTTTGGATGATATTCGTTGAAGAATTTGCAAATGTATAAAAGATAATTTTTTCAATAGTAACAATATCTACGTAGGATAAGCAATGAAATGTCATCGTCGACGTCATCAAAAGTCCACATTTATCGATGCATTCCACAGTCGCCACCCGAGTTTCAGTGTGACGTATGCGTTTAAGATAAAGCCGTGACGTCATCGTCCGGAAGGTGAATAAATTCAATAGGAGCATCGGCGTCCGGTGGCTGTTATCTCTCGCCTCGCTTGTCAGACAATATTATCTACACACGAACGAAACCCGCCTTTGTCGGCAGTTGCGGTAGCATGTGCTTTATCTTTTATTGCCCGATTTACTTGAAAAAACAATTGGATAACTTTTTATGCTGTTCAAACATTACTAAGGTATTTATTCGCAGATTTGCATGTGTATATTTTATGCAAATGACATTTACAAGTGTTTTCCTAAAGTGATAGGAACGGAGATGAGGTGCTGTATGTACACTATTAGAAACGAAATGTGATGGGCGAAAATCATGAACATTTACTTATTGAGGAAAGTTCCAATCTCAAGCAATTTCCGGTAAATCGGGAATTATGTTATCACCACGAAAAATCTAATTTGGGAACTGCCTCAGAAAGGTACGGTACACGGAATTTGCTGCCGGCACGCATTTAAAGATGCATGATTGTGACAGGAGCAGCAAATTTGAGTGGGTGTTCTTACAACATTTAACAGAATGAGCAGTTCTAAAATTAGTTTGTTTGGGTACAGGACTGATAAAGCGTTTTCAAACATTTTTGATGTACTGTAACTATTCCAGTAATAGTTGCAATTGCTAAATTCTTGAATAAATTATTTAAAAGAAACACTGAGCTCACAATCACAATAAACTGCTATTTTTGCCAAATACATAGTTTGGTTTACAAAGAATTCAAGATAAAACTACAAACTGTTGTTTTAATGGATATAATTGATTTGGATTTAAATATATCGAAATCAATGGGTCGTCGGAGGTCTTATTCTTGGCGTTCTATCCTTTCTGGCTAACCCCCATAGAAACAAGCGTGCTCTTATTTGCGTCAGTACCACAGAGACCCCACTATGTGAAGAGGTGCCCTCCGTCACGTTTAAACCCTACACGGTACTATTGCGTCCACATGTCGATGTGTCGCTTCCTCCCCTTTCCTTAGGGGTAGAGTCGGGCATTAGTGACAGCTTGTTAGCTAATTACCTGCGGCGGCAAACTGACCCTTTTCCGTTAGTCCCGAGCTTGCAAAGATTGTATGTACTAGATTGTGTATATAATCTCAGCAACTCAATTCCAATTGATTTTTTTTCACTATGATTTACATGAATTAAAAGTTATTTCATGATTATTCAGCCAGTGATGTTGCAGTGCAAGACAAAAGCCCCCATTCCGTTTTTCACTCAACTTGGTCTTGAGATATCTCTTGTCTATAGACATCTGGCTCATCCCGTCATTTTCGTTTCCTGAGTTTGCCACGACCTCGCTGGAAGTTCTGCAAGACCCGTTGTGGTAGTATTAACCACTATTTTACCGAAGTGTGGCAAACAATTTGGCCATAGCTTAGATTTAGAATCAAATAAAAGTGTCTCGGAAATCGTTACAGCAATCTATTTTAACCTCTGCTCATCCACATGAACCTAATCTTACTGAAACGCACGGGAAGAAACGGGTAAACTATTCATGGCCGGGTATCCTACGGCTAATTAAGCAGATTATACACAATGCTTTTCACTAGTTTCTATTTATAACATCACGCTTGTATTCCAAGTGGTAGGCAGAGTTTCGCCAGCTATGTTTAAGTTCTATGTATGAAGGGGCAAGTCTATTGCCATTAGCATAATCAATCTATAAAGTTCCCACTGATGGTACACAGACCTCCTCTCTGTGAGAGGTAGTGGGGTTATAACGCACCACGCGGGCCCAGGGAGGAGGTGGATAATCAGACACAAATCAGAAGTCTGGGAAGCTACTGAGAAATTCTTAATAACACTGCCTGATAAAGGAATCGACTCAAACCCAGGACCATGGACTGTCGGGACACTCTCTATGTCTACTCATATTATGTGAAAATAGTTTGCGACCACGCCAGTTTTGTAAGTATTTTTTTGTGCTTGCAATAATTATTTACAGATTTTACGAGTATGTGACGATGATGATAAGGAAGAAATTAAGAAACTTACGTATTTGCATTACTCGATGGCGAATTTTAAAATGTGGAGAATCAATTCGTTAATTTTCTGGTACTATAGTGCCCCATGGTTTACGAACAAAACGTGGTGAGCCAAGAGAATAATTTTAGACTGTAAGTACTAGAGTGTTAATGTGTATGTAAACACAAACAGTGGGAGCGTGTCAAAGACCTGTGACGCGCACAATAAGCGAGGATAATCAGGAATTGACAGATTATACCGTGGCGCCGCGCCGTGTCTGACATAACTTTGGAAATATTACAAGTTTTTATTCTTATGGGTTTATAGACGAACTAAGCTATACTTGAAAATTACTCTAAATAATTTGCCATCAAGTGAAATGCACATTGTTTATTGTATCTTTGTGCAAGTGTCAGTTACATCACTAGTAATGGAAAGCTGTATCAAGTTAGATTAGTAGTTTTACAGAATCAGTCGTTAAAGTGTCGATATAAGCCATTGTGTAGTATGTACCTACAGGTAGACTCATATTCCACACTTCTACAGACACATAAATTAAACTTCTTATCAACTGGTCATCTCGTGCCAATTAAGTGTCGGCGGAGTCTCTGCCCTCTTCGTTCACTGTTCACTCTCGTATATGGACAAATAGCCTGCCTATACTGCCTATAGGTATTTCTTTAGTCTAGATGTTTCTGCATTGGGCTTGCATGTGTGTGCGACGCGAAGAATTCGATCTGGCTCTATGAGCGTGAAGCGTTGTGTCCTAGACGCCGGTTGGCAACATGCGACAACTTACGCACTATTAAAATCTTCAAACTCGACCTAGTTTCTGTACCAGGCTTTGGGCGGTACAAAACTCGCTTAGCATTCAGTTCACACAATAGTAAGGGAACGAGGTTCGAGTGTGAGCGTCCAAACCTAAGACCGTGGACGTTGGGCGCCTGTTATCACAGCGTAATCTTAGCTTAAATCAGTATTAACTGATAAGTGTTATCACGTTACGTACGCACGTATCACGCGACGCTAGCCACTATTGCAATATCTCCTATCGCCTTATCATTCGATTGCTTCTTACACTTTTCAATTGGCATTGGTGTCGTATTTATTATTATAATCCAGATAATAAAAACGTCACAAGAGCAATGAAATATTTGTGAAAATGTTTCACTGTTTAAATCAATATGGTTTGACGTCACCGCTGTGTTAATAATAATAATAATAATAATAATATATTTATTTGCTCAAAACATGGTATAACAGGTCTTATAATTTAAAATAGTACAAACATGTTTTGCCGGGTTTAGACTCAGCATGCAAAGAATAAAAAAGTAAGTACTTAACTAACATTTTGTGTCAAAAAACTGTTTCAGACTATAAAAGTTATTTTGGCTTAGCCATGCACTCAATTTCCGTTTAAAACAATATCTCGTATTTAACAATTTAAAATCAGTAGGTAATTTATTATAAATCCGTACACACATAGCTAAGCAGCCCTTGTTATATTTTGCAAGCCTAGGAGCATTGCTTAGTACGAGCCTGTATGGATCTCGTCTGTTTCGAGGACATATATCGTTCGCTGTTTTAAATAACTTTTTATGTTTCCATACAAACATGCATATTTCGTAGATGTATAGACAAGGTAGCGGTAACAAACCAAGTTTTTTAAATACTGGTTTGCATGATTCGTCAGGTTGGATTCCGTATAGAGCTCTAATGCACTTTTTTTGTGCAACAAATGTTCTATGTTGGTCGGTACTGTTGCCCCACATTATAAGTCCATAACGCAGTATAGATTCTACGTATGCGTGGTAAACTAATATGGCTGTTTTTAAATTAGTAACTTCATCTATGAAAGACACCACGTTTCCTTTAATTATAATATAATACATGAAACAATAATTACATAATAAAACGGACGTGTAAAATACTTTATAACAACATTAGCTTATTGTTATGATAATATAACAATAAATATGATTTACAATCGCGCTGGTGCTAACTCAAGTAATAAATCGTGTCGAGAAATGGGCACATAATCTTTGAAACAGTATGGCACACCATATAAAAATAGTAAGTACTATTTACATTTACATAAAACTATGTGGAAAACGCAAAAAACGTTTTAAAACTAGCGTAAAAAGTTGTTTACACCGTGGGTTGACGCATAAATTGTATAATTTGCATCGAGTTATCCTCCCCTACGGCGGCGGCGCAGGGTTTATTGCGTTTAAGTCTATTAAATATGCTTCGAAATAATTCGAGGAAAAATATTTATACACCACTCTATATCTGAGCACGACGAGCGTCAAATATGACAGAATTATAACGTTTTTGGAACGGAAACACAACGAGTTTCTGTGCATGTAATCGTTCTGATATCTAAATTGTGATATAATGTACTAAGTAGTTACAACTTGTTTAGCTACTATCTAAAAGCAATTAAGAGCCATTTCACAAAATTATTACGCTCGAGTTTAGGTAAAAGACGGCAGTATTGTGTATGTGTGCGCAGCTATCCACACATACACAATGCAAGCAGTGTAGCGCGAGTGTCGAGATGGACTAAACAGTCTTGAGCCGTTATAATCATAATGCACCATGGTTAGAGATTTATGAAAAAAGTTATTTTATTTATTCATTCTACTAAAACTTTCTAGACTAATAAAAAAACACAAATATATGTTATGTAAGGTATATAATAAAAATTCACAGGGAAACAATCACATATCATTTACATTATATGAATATTTGGCGTAAAGGCATTGATCTTGCTTTTCTAGGGTCTATTATTTCGGGCAATACGCAATCTTGGTAAAACCGAGTCAATTTCGGAAGCATTTTTTCTTGCCAATAAACGTCATCTTTTTCGTCGACTTTCCACTTGTACCCGGTACGGCTGCGGCGTCTCTGCTAAAGGTACTATCCTCCTCTACTCGATTCATGCGATTTCTCATTCTGAATTGAAAACAAAATAGCTGTCAAATTTCAATATCTACGAATAAATAATTTTTTAATCAATAATAATTAAATGATTATTAAAATCATCATTTTTTTTTATATGTCGAAGTGTAAATGTATACAAAATTGTAATTACGGTTTTATAGTTCATGTCGATATGTACTTATTTGATCGATTACTGTGTACATAATATGAATTGCAAATTAAATATACCTCGCTTCTGTTGCCTTGTTTAAGCCTGCAGAATTTTTATTTTTCCTTTTTTTGACACAATGGTATACACAACCCTTACGCCCCATTGCTAAAACTAATAAAACAAAAATATGTAATTATTCTACAAACTGCTAAAAGAATACTTTACTTGATAATAAATTAACCTTACCTTATGCAAAAAAAATACGAAGAATCAAAATGTTGTAGTATAATAATTCGTTTACGATACGTGCGGTCGAAAATCGAGACGCGGGAAAATATGGCATAGGTCCTACCTCGATGGGCGCTCGCGCCGTACTAAACGGTGACCGCGTAAGTCCGCGTATGCCTCTGAATTTATTCTAATTTAGAGTGATTTTAATAACGATATTATGTCTAATTATATAAAGGGATTTTAATAAAACTTTAGAATTCGATTTGTTAAAGAACATAGTTTATTTTGCCAATTAAAAAAAATGGAATTACGCTTTATTCAAACCAAAAAATCACGATATAACAGCGATATAAAACGTAAAAATTGGCCTAAGACTTTATTTTTTTACTAATTAATGTTATTAATAATCGATATTCTAGTACTGTATGTGTCGACAAAAGTATATAACTGATGCTTTATGTATTTTTTTCAGCCAAAATTTTAAATATTAATGATAGATATAGGAGTCTGAAATTGACACTGCGATGATTTTTCAGTAAACTAGTTGTGGGAGATTAATCATTTCAAAGTAAACAAATAAGTTTTTGTAAATTTGTTACATGAAGTGTCAAAACGAAGGATTGGTCTATTTTTTACATGTATTAAACAATGTCAGAGTATTACCTAAAATGGTAAATTAGGCGACTGAAATCTTCGATATTCGCGCGAAAACGTGAAATGGCTCTTAAGGCGCTTGTCCATCTAAATGGGAAACGGACGGAGTGGAAGATTGGAAAAGATTTCCCATGGAACGCTATATCGTTTTATTTTTCATGATCTAATCCGTTTTCTAAGCGTAGTGTTTGCGGCTTTTTTCCCTTGCGGCCGTTCAATGAGGGGTAGACTGGGAAGTAAACTTAAAAAGGATGATCTTCTTTATGAAAAATCCTTAAGGTTTTTAGAAGGGAATAAAGAGAACTCTCTTTCTGGCTTTTACAGATATATGGAAGAAAAAGATATACTAGGTATAGATAGGTTTATTACAGCCAAGTTTTAACACATCTATACTTATAATAAATCTGTAGAAGTGAAAATTCTGTACATTGAAAATATCAAAAAAATAAATGGCAGGGGGTGTTACTAGACCGACACCGAACCCAAAAGTGTGATTAAAATTTTTTTTGTCTGTCTGTCTGTCTGTCTTTCTGTCTGTCTGTCTGTCTGTTTGTTCAGGTATCACGCAAAAACTACCGGTTCGATTACGATGAAACTTGGTATAATTATTCTTTAATATCCTGGGCACCACACTGGGTACTTTTTATCCCGGAAAAGTATCCTATCCTACGGTTGGGGGGTGTCAAAGTTTGTATGGAAGAATTTTAACGCGCTGTCCGATTAACTCGAAACTCAATATTTATACTTAAACCCAAAAATTAAGAATAACGTGTATCAGGATTTTTCGAAATTCAACCCCTAAGGGGGTAAAATAAGGGATGAAAGTTTGTATGAAAAATCTTATTCCTTGAGGTAATAAACATGAAACTTCGCAAGAATAGTTATCTAAATAAATTATAAAGTTTGTAGTTTTTGTTTTTCTAAATTACCCCCTAAAGGGGGATTGGGGGGTGTCAGTGTTTGTATGGAAGAATTTTAACGCGCTGTCCGATTAACTCGAAACTCAATATTTATTTATACTTAAAACCCATGGGGATGTATGGGGTAATTTCCGACACTCACGCGGGCGAAGCCGCGGGCAGCAGCTAGTAAGAAATAAAATTGGGATAAAGACGGTCATGATTTCGTTTAATTTACCAATCCTACCATGAAAATGAAAGTGAGGAAACGGAGTAGTATTAATGAATATTGGTAATAACAAAGCATTTATTACGTCATACTACGTCGATGTCAATTAGACGAATATCTGTCGAACTCATAAGATAAATTAATCGTCACGTTTGGTAGCACAGTAATAAAGGTATCTTGTCTCATATTTTGGCGACACGAATGGCGCAATGTCGGGAGTTCGAGTGCCCTTCTGAATTCAGGGTCGCGTAATCAATTCCCGTATCAGGAATAAAATATTTGTAAGACCTACTATTATTTTTTATGTCTGCTATGTGTTTTCCTGGCGGTATGTGTGCCAAATAGGTCCCATGACGCGAACTCTATTACTGGAAGACTACATGAGTGAAAAGTTGTGTTAAAATTGAAAATTTCCGCAATAATTTATTGCTAAGGCCAGAACACACCCCAGTGTTCACTGTTCTCATTGAAAAAGTATGTCTGCTTGTAGAGGGTTAAAAAAAATCCTATAATGGAAGGTGTAGGGCAACATATTGATTGTTGAGTAGAGCTCGAGCGTGGTCAGGCAATATTTTCGGGACGCTGGGCAACGGATCCGTTCGCGCGTATACGTGCTGAGGGGCGGTGACACTGTCGTTTCAATATTTCTAATGTTTCAGTAGTCTGTTTACGTAATATGTTGTGGTTTGAAAACTAGGTGCTTTGTAGTTTTAGTTTTTCATGTTATAGGTACTTATTTTAAAGTAATGCTTCTACCAAGGTGGTAACTAGGTATCAGATCAATCAAGTTTTCTGCCCATTGCTATGCCCATTCTCTCCATAACTATACTCTATTCATCCAAGAGAAGAGAAGCGTTGTTTTAGTTGTAGCCTTGATAGAAAATCTCGCTACTTAGACGAAAACACTTCCAGTCGTAAGGTCAGCAAATTAAGAAAACAAAAGAAGACTTATGAGCTTCCAAAGTTTGTGTCGACTGCATATTTACCGCAAAAGGAGATTTGTACTTATGTAGCTTAACTTTTGTGGTCATGGCTTAGTAACTTCTTACTAACTTTATTAATACAGATTTCAACGTAAGTATCTGACAGTACACGAAACAACAAAAGTTACACCATATTTCAGGTTATTAGTTTGATCCGCGCGGTTTGGTTAGTAGTCAAAAGCCCGAAAGTCCGACAACCAGTCTTATCAAGGGGTTTCGTATTACCAAGTTACTGGGTTGTGGAGGTCAGATAGTTAGTCGCTCCATGTAAAATACTGGTATTCAACTGCATCCGGTTAGACTGGAAGCCGTCCCCAACATGATTAGGAAAAGGCTAGGCAGAATAATGAGTTTGATACGCTAACCCCCTACGATACCAAAATGATATAAAAATTATAATGCTTGTTTTTCTCTTTTCAGTTATCTGTTGTTGCAGTCGGGTTTTATTTTTTATTTTACCGGCTACATCCCTTATTTTGTTGGTCTGAGGCTACATCAAAAATGTCTGGATAGATTTTGATGTGAGTACTAATAATGATCACAGTTATTAATAACAAGTCTCGTAGCATTAATTAGGAAAAAAACCTGCTTGTTCTATCAGCACACAAATTATTGTTTTATAATATCACAAAAAGTGTTCAACAAAAACTCGTGTTGTTTTAGATAATTTCCTTGTTACTAATGACATCGTGGGCGCTGAAAATTGTTTATATGGCATTAAGGCTCGTTCACACCGGCGCGACTTGTCGCGCGACGCGACACCGGCAATTGTTCAATCGTGAAGTTTTATTAGAAATTGTATTGTTAAAGTCGCGTCGCGCGACAAGTCGCGCCGGTGTGAACGAGCCTTTATTCTGAAAATATCTTCTAAAATCTCTCTACATTGTTTTAATAAGTTCATTTTAGCTTTATAACATTGTGGGAAAGATTTGTGCACAGATTAATGTTTAAAGTGTACTTCATAATAATATGTGCTTATTTCTCAAGGAATTCCAGTTTGTCGATGTATGTCGACTGCGACTGCGAGAAACTTGTCTTAATGCCACACGTATTATAGACAGTTTGGACAAAGCGGTAATCGTAATGATAACTTCCCACGTTATTTTTAGTTTGAGAAAAACTCAGTTTAAAGTCCGATTGTTTATGATAGAATGGTAGTTTATAGAAAAAGATTCTTGAAACAATATTGAATGGATTCTCTTAAAAAATTGTTTGTATAAATATTTTGAGTATTTCTGCAAATCCGCTACTGATAAATATTTCCTATCGTGATATCAGCTAATCGCAGAACATCAACATCTTTGATCTATAAATCCTTTAAAGCCAATTAATTACACCTACTTGTCCATGAGCAAGTTGTTATGAGATAACTGGTAACTGCACCTACCTATAATTAAAAATATGAATTCAATTCAATTCATAAAGTATGACATAAACAGTCTCAGAAAAGCTTATGAAGCATCAGTCTCAGAAAATAATTAACAATAAGCTCTTTATATTTCCCAAAGGCTTACACGGAAGTACTCTTGCGGTTTCTATTTATCGGTTACAGCTTCCAGGCTATTAATAGAAAACAGAAAATCGTAATAGCTTCCAGTCTTCAGCTATTCCCAATCGTCCATAATGTTCACAAATTGAAATGAGCACTCACAAGTTTAGGAGAGTATTTACAAATAAACTTACGAATTTGCACCAAGAAATGTGCAAATTCGTAAATATAAAGTGCGCATACAAACGAACGATATAATTCTAATTCTATTAACCAATTACTTGGATTCCTGTTATCCCACAGTCGACGATATCAGTGCCCGTCAATCTGACACCATAACTGTTGGGTTATCATTGTCATTTAGCCGAAAGACATTCACTGCTGGATATATGTCTCCCTCAAGCATCGCTTCATCTATAGTTCCTCTGCTTCTCGCATCCAGCGGATTCAACCTTCACCAGGTTATCGGTCCACCTTGTGGGCTTACCCACGCTGCGCCTGCCAGTAGTTCCAATGGTCATAACCGTAGGGTTACCGCTTAAATAATGGCAAAGTCCAGAACATACCTGCAACGCCTTCAGCATGGGCACCTTCTCCAACAGATCCTCGTAGAGCTTGCGCTTCTTGAATGCGCTCTTGAGCAGGATGCGGCGGAAGGTGTGGCGGTCCATGGCCCACAGTTGGCCAGCGGTCTGCGCGCGCACCGACGCCGCGCGAGGCATGTTGTACATGAGGGCCAGCTCGCCGAACGAGCCCGAGCCTTCGTATGTGTGCACCACCTGGTGGTTATAGGGAAGTTATTGTTGGAACTGGCATTAGCTGGAGACTAGTACTAAGTTATAAAGAGCAGCAGGGTAAAAAAAATGTCTATGCACTAAACTTGGAACGTCTTCGAATTACGTTTTATCTCCGCTTCATAACATATTATTACTGTTGAGTCATACTATTCCACATCTCTTTTAGATTAGTATGTATAGTCGTAAAATCCAAACCTGTAACCTAAACAAATAAATAAAATTGAAGTGTCTGTTTGTAATGTCAAAATAACAGCTTTTTACTAAATGTATAACATGAAAGTATATACGGTACTTATAACAAAACAAAAACGAAACGGCTGGACCAACTCTATTTACATTTAAGAAAAACAAAACAAAAAAAAAAATGGTTCCACGCGGGTGAAGCCGCGGGCACCAGCTAGTTTGTGAATATAATACCAGCTCATTATTATATACTAGCATTAAACGAAACCCTAGGACAGTAAGAAAGATTGCCATTGGAGTAATGAAGAGTAGTTCAAATGGCACCAGCATAGTCAGCCTGCTTAGTCATAGTCTCCAATGATATCATATTACACAGGACTGGTGATAAATAACAGGTTAGTAGCCCCCTGCCACTTATTCACTCTACAAGTCTGACATCTGCCATCACAACATTATTAAAAAATACCCAACGCAAAGATTATGGTTGTCCAGTATCAAAAACGATCTGGCTTCTAGTGGTGGAAGGAACGTAGAATGATATTTCCATTTATTAAAAAAAAATCTTGGCATTTATCTCATTCAATCTTTGAAGGCGTCCGACAGCAGTTCGTATCTTTTGAAGTGGGTACGAAGATGTTCTGATTAATTTATATTGATGCTAAATTAACATCGATTACGAATCTACTTAATGAAGCAAATTCAAAGCGATAACAACAGCTGTTTTTCGGTTTGAACGCCCCAAAACGTATAATTTCAAGTTGGGTGGATTAGTATGACTTTAAAACTGTATTAATTTAATATTTCAGGAGGTTTCCTTTATAAAGAACCGAGGCGATAGTGAACACAAAAACTGAAAGAAATTCGGTCTTATTATTTGTGCCAAATACCGCGTATAGTAATTAACGGGCCCGCGAAGAATGCTGGATTTTTATTTTCAGGTTGATGACGACATTGAAAAATGTGGAAAGCGAGGCCAATAACCTATGCTGTAATACTGTAGTGTGCAACTTTAAACTAAAGGTTGATGCTTTTTGGGTTCCGTACCTTAAAAAGAAAAAACGGAACCCTAAGGGTTCGTTCACACGCTTCATATTACATTTATAAAACAAAGTTCCCCCCGCCGCGTTGGTATGAAAATGCGTCTGTCTCAACGCGATTTACACAGTTTTGACAAAAAAGTATTTGGATGAAATCGCCACGTACCTTCTCAATGCGATCATCACCGGTGACGAGCACGTCGAACATGCCATTCTCGATGACGTAGAAGTTGTCTCCGTCGTCTCCCTGCCTGATCAGGTACTCTCCGGCTTCCGTGCGCTTTTCGAACATCGCATCCAGCACCTACGCAAACCACGTCATGTGTCGACAGGTTGAACTTCACCAATTAAACTGAACGCGATCAGCAGATCCAAACCGCGTTTAAGAGCTATCAATGTCATCTTTTTTATGGAATATTGACACTGACTACTCTTAAACTCAAACGCGGTAAAGATGTGCTGAACGCGCAGCCAATTTTCTTAAAAAAACAGCCCTTTGTTTATAATATGTGTAACAAGTGGATATTTTTGTTTAAGATTTATAGTTTAGCTAGCTGCGAGAAAACTTCCTAGTGTACCGATGCACGGATTTGTGCTAATCTTGGATAGTTTTTTTTTGCGTTGAGTGTAAGAATGTGATGACAGAAAACTTTCTGTATATTAGCGTGGAATGAGAAGTAAAATTTTAACACTTGTTTATTTAGTATCGAAGAGTCCGTGGTCACGAGCACGACCCATCGTTCAATAGGTATCAAATACATATCAACAAAGTACGAAGTAGTTGCCATGAGACACATTATGATGTAATTACATGACATAAGAAACAACCTATGAAATAGCATTAAGTACATTGTAAAAACCACAATTACTGGTCCAACGAGTTGTTATTATGTTTATTTTTATCTACTTTCAACATTCTTCATAATTTTATTATAGACCTAACTTCCTATAGAAGCATTTTACGACACTTTAGAAAAGCGGTGAGTATTATTGGTATAAGTAATATAAATCGCACAGCTATAGTTGACAGGGAGTCAAGAAGTAATGATTCATTTGTCTTAGTTTGCAGATGATTGACGACTGTTTCACGCCACGCTGCTAGCTAAGTGCTAATTTCACCAATGAAAATAAACGCGATCAGCAAATTTAATCTGCGTTCGAACTATCAGTGTCATCATTGTAGTAGAATATTGACTCTGACAGCTTTTGAACGCAGTTTCATTGGTGAAATCCGCCCTAAGCTGGCGGAACATCTGAAAAACTCTGTCAGATAAAACTAATAATATAGGTTTAACTCCTAGGATAGAACAGGAAAGCTAGAGAACTCTCACTGTAATGTATATGTGCCCTAATATATTTCATCAATGTTTGCTTCGTACACGACGTTAATTGAATTTATTCTCTGGCCGGTGGATGAAGCCCTGAAGAGTTATTAGCAAGTTTCAACTGACCTGCTGCATTTGCTGAGCATCGAGCGAGCGGAACAGCAGGATGCTGCGCACTGCCTCGGCCAGACGCTGACGTTGCGCATCCGACTTCGGGAACACGGTCGTGGTTCCCTCGTCCGAATCATCTTCTTCGGGGTCGTAAGTCTCGGCGAACACCGATTTGCGTCGGGTGTTGAAGCGCGCCACTGGCGGCTCTGTTGTACACGTTACAAACCATTTAGTAAAGGCATAGCGGTTAATGTTTTTGTAAAATATTTTTTCTGTTTTACCTTTGGTTATTGGTAACTGCATTAATAAAAACGGCTTATTGTTTATATAAGGTGCTATAAAAATATCTGCCACGGCTTTAATGAGAGGTAGTATTGTGTTTAAAGATAACAATAGTGAAGAAATTTCGTACCCCGGCACAGTTAAATCAATTTGAGAAAATAAAGTAGTTAAATAAACATTGACTCTACTCTGCATAACGTGGTTCACAAATTACGCGCGAAGTGCACTTCGTCAATGAAAACAACTGCTATCTCTTTCCATCTGTTCTGTGAATGAAAACTGAAATCAGCTGACTAGTTCGTCACTTGCAAATTTATAAGTACAATTTTTTGTATGAAAAAAAATATGACACATGATCAATAATTTATCTTTACTATTGTAATCTATAAACACAATACTATCTCCCATTGCAGCCGTGGCAGATATTTTTATAGCACCTTATATAATATAAAATAAATTCTGCTTTCTTATGCACTTAAGCGCTTCAACAGGCTCTATGTAATAGCGTAATTCACACCATTAATGATTTTAAACTCAAACAAAACACTCAATTGTTATCTTAAACGTATCGAGTACCTGAAGGGCCTGTAATTATCACATGATACGTAATTACTGCCTTCATAAATAACATTATATTTATAATTTGATTATAGTTTGCAACAGTTAAGTGTCTTAAACACTCGTACCTATTGCCTATTGTTACTCAGTTCATATCTAATATAGTTTATGCACTAAACTTCAGCAAAAGCAGACTTCATTATGATACCAAATATGTAGGCTAACATTTGCACATGTGCTGAAGGCCTCACAGCGTTCCATATGGATGTGACATGACGTGTTTTGCTTGCAACTGTTCCCAAATGTTTTGTATCCGAGAGGTTTACTTCAGAAACATATTATTTTGTACTCTATGACGCAAACACATTCGTAAAGGACTGCGCAGACTGGCTGACGGGATGGCAGACCATTTTAAATTTATCAGTTGAATTTAATACTTATTCAATGGAAATAAGGTATATATTTCAATGCTCAGTGATTGAGCTTGGAGTATCGCAGCGCAGTATTCCGTCGATCACCGACCATTGAAATGTATACTTTATTTACATTGGATAAGTATTAAATTCAATTGATAAATTTGAAATCCTCTGCCGTCCCGTCCGCCAGTATGTGCAGGCCATTAGACAGATGATTCGGTCGACACACATGTGTAGTTTAGTTGTACGTAATGTTATTTAAAACACAAACATCGTTTACAAGTTGCTTGCCGAATCACGGGCATCTTCCCAAATGGCTCACTAACATATTTGACGCGACTTCTAAATTCTTAGCACGTATTTCGTTCCAATACTTAGTAGGCATGTAAAGGTTTGCAATGTAAGCCTATCGACTTTCCGAAAGTGAATTTAGCTTCGACCCTAGTCTTGAAAGATCTTGAACAAGCATTAGGGATACGCATAATTATTTTATGTGTAAGCCATTATTTAGAGACTCGTCCTAGATATCCGAAGGCTAAACGGCTGGCGTTAATTATGCTCATCATTGTTACAGAATGACGGAACACCGATTTGAAAATTACAGAGCTAAGCTGCTGTAAGCTGTGCTGCTGTAAATTGCATTTTATTAATGTTTCAAGTTATAATTTCTTGCACTTGTTTTGCGTGCACTTATGCTAAGGTCCAATCGATTGTAGAAACACGCTAAGGAAAAGGTAGCTGATACATGTGCCTGATTAAATAATTGAGTACAAGTGTACCTATAGAAAATATCAGTATGGTGCGTTCAGAGAAAGTGAAGTTAGTGGAAGTGTTTAGTATGTGTTGCAGGGCCGGCAGCAACAAACTGCATTATTAATAACACGCCAAGACACTCACAGCAGAGGCCAGAACACGGCAGCAGTAGCGTAGCCTCGAGAGCGAACCAAAACATAGATTCAAATTATTTTGCTGACCATCTAAAAAGGTTTTAAATTAGGAAATAGTAAAAGGGACACTAGATTCTAGAACTAGTTTATGTACCTTATTACTTTTGTTTTTCCGTCATTATGATATTAGTATATTATGAGTTATACAATTCTTACACCATGTAATTGCCCTAACATATGATTAAAAATGTTAATAACTTTAAACTGTGGAGTAATTATATTTTTTACACGCTTCTTTCATAGTTAGCATTGAAGTTAATGAATGTTCTATGACACTATGTATTCCACAGATAACATTGTGTACCATTAAACAATCCAGGATGTGAACCGTTGTTGTATTGTACATTGATCCATTTCATAGTGAATGTGAAAAATGTATCTACCAATCACTAACTTTTGATTTTAATTTGAATTGTACATTTTTGAGCTCAAAAAAGTGTGAGAAAATGATATCTTTCACTAATATTTACTGAGTGAACATTCATGGATTAATCTAGTAAGCCATGGTAAACACTTAAAAGTATTTCAGCTAATTATAGAGAGCATGACATCACATCATATTAAACAACAGGTGCTTATAACAAATTTACGCTAAACAAAGGTAATTGCCCCATTTTGTCAAATACATAGAGTAGTTGCGTCAAAAAAAGTATTCTTTCAAAAAGAGTCGTCTACTTGATGTAAATCTTAATGTGGTTATTTCTATACAAGTCGGTATGTTTTACAGAATAATGATCCTAACAATGGGAGAAAATCTCTTACACAAACAAAACTCAAGGTCTGGTTAGCACCTGAACAATTTTGTTGTGATACTGCGCTACCTGTCATTACATAGGCTCAGCTAATTTTACGTAACACGCATATACATCGCCAACATCTGGTTCGGTTCACGACGTTAAACTCAGCGGCGGACATGGAAAAATAAGCCAATCTCATCATCACACAACTTCAAAGCGTTAAAAACAAACACACAAATAGGATGAGCGTATAGTAAACACTGTAAATTTATGCCTCTCCAAACAATTTTCATGTAAAAACCTGCATTTGTTGTAGAGTTCTCCGAAAGCTTCAAGTCTTCTCTTTTAGTACTTTTACACACTGAATGGATTTTATTATTTCAACTGTTTGCTTATCATTTGACACTTTTATATCTTGTTGATCTCTTGATCTGTGTTTATGACGCTTTATTTAAATTTGTTTTAACACCAAATAAGGAATGTAAACATTATTAGGTAATAGCTTTCAGATTACTTAGATAAACAATAAAGATAATGGTACAACTGGACATTATTATGTCTTTCCTTGCAATTTATCACTTGGCAACAGTTAAAAATTATATTCTCCATAAATAAAATTATATACCATTGAAACTGTAATGGCAGTATGCCAAAAATTGAATCATTACAGATGTTGGCTATAAGAGAGTATTTATAATTCTTTTTTTATTCGAGTCTATATTCAAAATTGTAAATTTAGATTATAGTATCCATTTTGTCACATTGCTAGACGGTGCTAACATAAATATTTGCTAAAACTAAACTAAGTATGTACTGGGCAAAAGCTGCAATGAGCAAATCATTATCAACGGACTAAATGGGACTGATAAATAAACAGTAGTGATATAATGAGAATGAGTAAATTTTTTTTTTTATATTAGCTAAACACTGATGAGTATTTCCACACATAAGTGTTAATTAGGTCACTGAAACACCACAAATAGTAGGGCAGTAAACTAATTAAAAATTAAATATACACTAGAAAAGTTTTGTTTGATTTTTCAGCTACTGAATGATTAATTACTGAGCTCCAAATTATTATTATCTTATGTTATCCTTGTATGCATGGGTAGATATGAACATTATTATGTATCAGTATCTCAATACTTTTAATAGAAATGCCAAATTACTTGTTGTCACTGATAATGTGGAGCTCGTCTTGACTCTTGAACTGTGGACAGAGTACCTACACACATGGGTACACTAATTCAAATGAGGATGTTGGAATCCTAGCAACTACTGGCATAGCCCTACTCAACCCACCTCAGTCATTGCGGTCAACCGGTAACATTGTTATTGTCTAATTTGACTAGTAAATATGAGAGGACTAGTACCTTCTTCGTCTGATATTATGGACTCATCAGGGGTGCCGGCGGCTGCGGTGGGGGCCCTCACAACGGTGGTCGTCCTGTTGTTTTGTAATCTTGAGAAGAACTCGACCGCGTAGTTGATCACGTCTCCCGGTTGCTCCAGCAGATAACTTATGGTGAACTCCAATAAGATCTCTCTAAGGTCATCCGGGACTTGAATGCGTCCGCCTTGAGGCCTGCTCATTTCTAAAGGCGTCGCCTCTCTTTCTCGATATTATCCCGTGAGGAGAACGTCTAAGCGACACGATGGATTAAAACTTCGATATCATAGCCATTGAATTAGCTAAAGCGACACACCAACGAGCAAATTTTACGATGGGGAAGTAGCACTACATACAAACGTTAGTAATAAATAAAACCACACTATTAAACTAAGATTCTGTTCAAATAAAGTCTTCGCTACGAGAAATTAAATCTAATGACACACTTTTTACTGAATATTCCTTGTCCTCCAGCCTGACAAATAAAAAATCTCCCTTCACTAAAAGCAAAAATGGCGAATTTTGGATTGCCCTACTTCACTTCACTTCACTCACTCCCTTTGAAATAATTGCTACAAGAAAAAAAAAAAACATAGACAAGCTAAATAAATGACAATCGATCGACAGACCGGCTCGTCAGCGACTAAAATAATAAAAACAGGATAAAAATAATTAACGATAAATCCTTAGTTTAAAATATTTATCGGGTTGAATGATGATTACTTTAAGAGTTTGTTTAAATTTGAAAAAATATCTGAAACAAATGACTCTCTACTATCTTTAAAGCTAAGAATACACTCAACACACGGCATTTGCGAAACAGGTACTGGCTTGAGAGGGGCCTCCTTTTTATTGCATTAATAAGTCTTTGCAAACGTAACATTTTTAACGTTTTATTTTTTCTGATAGCTCTAAGAAAATAATGGGCTATTTACAAAATAATCTTGAAAATATTTAACAACGAATTGCATGACTAATCGCGCCATCTAGCGGGTAACACTACTTTCACTTCCCTTTAGTTTGCTTTGGTTCAACACTATGATAACTATCTTATCAATGATGGTAAGTTATCAATGAGAGACTGACCGCGAATTTTGAACTTACCTGCACCTTGACCTTGTTGATCGTCGCATTCGTCGCAGAATTTGAAGTGTTGGGTTTGATTTTCTACGAAGCGGTATTGGTATTTATGTGGTGTTTCATTTCTTGCCGAGCAATAATTAATCACTAAACAGCTTGTCAGTAAGAAACTTGTAGCAAACTTTATTCTCATGTTTGATGACACCCACATTATGTTCCGCCGGAGATTTGAATCGGCGACTGATCGCTATCGCTTTATTGGCAGCTCTCACGGTCGAATTACGTCATATTTATGTAGCAGGCGACTTGTAATCGTAGGAGAAAAGGAAACTTGTTTTTATTTTATACCGGTTTACTGCGGCCAACTGCGGCACGCTTTTAGCTATAATTGAGATTTGAGAAGCCTGGAGATCTGATAATGAAATACGCACTTGCATGCGATTTTTGTTATTGATATTTTAGATAATATCAAGCTTGTATTCCCCGAAAGGTTAGGCAGATTTTAATGGGGAACGAGCCTATATCATGCCATCAACACAAATTCAGACTCCGGGCTGCTATAAATAAAATTCCGTGTGGAAAATTCCAACTACACTGCCCAACCTGAGAATCGAACACGGTATCCTATGCTCTGAATTGCTTGCGACCACTAACCCATCGAGACAGCCGTGACGCGTTATAAATAATAGTAATATATAAATTCAATGAAGACGTGGGTTCGGGTCGTTTTAATGAAATTTTCCTATCTGCTACTAGGATTGTGAAAGGTTACGATAGGTCACTACCACCCCTCTATCCGCGATTGAGTCAATTCTAACGCGCGGGAGCCCGTTAATGCGTCATACAAAGTTGCGAACTTGAAGTCATTCAGAGAATTTGTTTTGTTTTAGAATCTGTACCTATGGCAACAAAACAATAAATATAACCACAACACTGCACTGTAGACGCGGCGCTAGTGTCTATAACATTGCATTTATAACTATTGTTCCACAACTTTTCCGCCGGACCTCAGTGGTGCCACCACTGTGGTGTTTTCTTGTGGTGGTGGATTCTAAGTACTTTATCTATATTAAATAATGAGACATGTATAAGAAAAACGTCTGTTAATTATTTATATCCTATATATATTTTAAAGCAATATTATTACAGAATATCTTAAAACAAATTAACATTTGAAAATCTTATCCATTAGTGCATTGTTTGTTTGTGAATGATGTGAATCTAATATATTTTTCTTTAGATGACTGTATTTTGTTAAAGAATTTTTCATAGGATGTGCTATTATGTTTTCCGGAGCCTCATAAGGATTGAATTCAGTCATTACTGGTTTAGCATCTTCGTCTGAAAATAGATCTATTGGAACGCTTTTTACAATACAGAGCTTTATGCATTCATACCTTTCCAAAAACATGCAAAGATCTTGCACCGATCTGTAGGTTAAATATTCACTTTTATCTGCTAAATATACTATTGAAGAACCGGGCTTTTCGAACACTAGATTCATGACGACACCGCACCACTTGAAGAATATATCTAGTCTTATTTTACCCGTTAAAGTCAACCATGGAGTGGGTATAATGTATTTGTCACCTATCTTTACCGACCAAGGTTTTATGTATTTAGTAAGTATGATAATGTTTTCGTAGAAGCCGACCCGTTTGGTCATTTTCTTGGAATCAAATTGTAGTAATTTTTCTATCTGCTCTTTTTCATCAAATCCGGATTGTTCCTGCAGGAATAAAATAGTTTATAGTTTGCATAATACTAATTATTAATTTATTAATCAAATAATTATTTAAGATATACATTTCTAAATACCTGTAGTTCTTGGAATGTTGCTCCTGTTTCACCTTTTTTCTCCAAATGCGATAGTATCGGATCTTCTATATCCAGGCTTGGCTTAATTTCTTTAACTTCTAGAGAAGTATAACTGTAATAAATAAAAAAACGTTAGTTGGTCGCATTTTTTAATAATGTGTCGTGTGACATTGGTATAAGGTTCAAATTATGGACGCCTAAGTTTGCGTTAAACGGTAAAACAAACCAAATGGGAAGACAAAGAATAGTATTTATTATTATAACGAAAGGTTATTATAGAGACAGGACAGGTGTATCGATTTTTGAGAAAGTTTAAATAAAAATTATAAAAACAGAATATTATTTACCTT
Source organism: Eupsilia transversa (assembly GCA_914767815.1). Classification (NCBI taxonomy): domain Eukaryota; kingdom Metazoa; phylum Arthropoda; class Insecta; order Lepidoptera; family Noctuidae; genus Eupsilia; species Eupsilia transversa. The sequence goes on from OU611889.1 coordinate 5,476,272, forward strand.
GACAGATACTTCACACTATGGTCGATGTCCAAATGCTTGTACAGTTCAGAAACTCTGCTAAAAGCAGATTTATTTTTCCACCTCAATGTTCCCGTTTTCAATTTGTATTTAGTGTCTATGATAAGAACATTTATTTCTTCCGGCATGATGGGAGCCCCCGACGGATCTGTGATAACGGGCGCCGTGGCACACGTTATGTCTATGACGTCGAACGCGTGCATCTCACAATACATACAGTTGACTTCCGCAGACCCTTTTACATCATTCTCAGTCTGTTCTGCGTCCAATATACTGTTCAAACTATCTGTAAAATCAGAGTTCAGCCGATTCACCCACTTCCGTTGATAAAACGCTGATATTTTATACGACGACTGACAAATGTCTTCTAAATCGAGTTTACGCATTTGGTTGTTAAATATTTTCTCTTTAGCTGCTATAGCGCCGCATTTGCGCAGTTGTTCCACAGCAGTTCGCAGCGAGCTCTCAGGATACTCTTTGAAAGTCTTATATATTTTTTTGCCCATTTCTGTACTGATTTCAGAATCTATAGTTTGCATTATCGTGAGTACTATAGCCTCCTTCAAATTGGCGTGTTCAGGCGTCTTGAACATGTTACATAATTTGTTCGCAGTAGATGTTATTATTGTAAAATGTTCGTGGAAAGCTTCCAGGTTCACGGCGACGCATGGGACCTTCTGGATATACGATTTAGATTTTATAACTTCAGATATAGTCCACACCAATTCCATCATAGGTACCCGAGCCTTGTTGATAAATTTCGACATGTTGGTTGAGTAGCGAAGTCTAAGCTTCTTCAAGAGCCCTTCGTACTTTTGTATTAGATTCCTTCTTCTTCTCAATTCGTTTATAATACATTGCTTTTCGTGAATCAATGTTAAGTTTGTTTCAAGAGTTGAGGCCCTACTGTGGCATACGCCTTTTGTCTTTTTCGGATCATTGATAGAAAGTATATCTTTGGCAACGATGTTTCTGACTATGAGACTGCCAGGTTGTGATGAGGGACTCAGAATCGTAATAGCAGCTTTACACATAGTTATTATCATGTCTTCCGCCTTCGACCATCTTATTGACGAATCATTTCTTCTTCGAGTTAACTTTTCGTTCGATAGTCTCTCGGTTACCATTTTAGGAGGAACCTTAGATTTAGTTTCTGGCTTAAGTTTCTTACTTGTTTTCAATTTGGGCAGTTTGATTGATGCCTTTTTCTTTGACATCATGTGACTTTTGATTGGCCTCATGTAGTAGGTTTGCCAAAGTCGAGGTATTTCCATGTAGAAGCAAGAGTCGAACCCACAGGGTCCATTGCCGTCGCCGTATCGATCTCCGGTGTCATACCTGAACACCTCTTCCTCGGAGCGCTGCGGCGGTTTGAGTTGCTTCCTGTCTCGCTTAGCCAACTCTATGACTGTATTAGTGCTGATCGTATACACTTCACTCCAGTAGTTGCTCACATCATCAAATGTTTCAAAGTAAAATGATTTTTCTACAACTTTCTCGTCAGTTGTCCTGGGCCATATGCCTGATGTGTCTAGTATTTTTGCGCGTCGATTTACAAAAAATAAGAAACTGGTATATATGACAACACTATTGCTATTTGATGACTGCGTCGCCTGACGAACTAACTGTATGAGACCCAGCATCCCTAACACTTTCAGATTTAATCTTATCGCATTTTGTAAGGTGTTAGATCTCATTAGTGTTTTATAAATATGTGGCGGTGCGTCTTTAAGTTTTATCTGGAGCTGGCTTTCATTTATCAACTGGTTGACTTCTGTCATGCCCATACTGCCCATATTGTTGATAACGAATTCTATTGTTACCTCTTGGATAAAATCGACTATGCTGACAAATCCTGCTGGTAGAGAATGTGATTCTGGTTTCACATGTTCAAAGTAAGCGAACCGCATGAGAAACTCGTGAAGTTTTTGTATTTTCATATATCGGGGGTACGAAAACTGTGAGAGAGATGGACAAGTGTTTTCCAAGTTATCTTTTTTGATAGTTACTCTCTTATTAGTGACTGCTCTCATACAAATCTCCTTATATTTTGCTTTTACCAACGGGTCTGTGTCTTTCACGTGAGGAGCGCAAATTAAGACTGAGTACTTTTGAATACCGGGCCATTTCACTTTATAAATTTTAATATGACCATCTGTGACCAACTTTTGTATGAACGATTTCAATGCTTTGGTATCCATGGGCGGTTCATTTATTTCTTTGGAAGCTAAATTGCTGAGTGTGATGTATCCACAAACACATTGTTTATCTTTGAGTACTTTGAACACACCATTTGCGAATGTCAACTGTCTCAGCGTGGGGTTTTTCTTGAAAGTTCCGAGTGTTTTTCCACTTTCGAAGCCTTCTAGTACTTTAACCTCTGTGATTTCATTTTCGTTTTCTGAATCCATGTCTACGTCAGCATTTGTGCTTGTTTCAGGAAGGTTTTCTTCAGTTGCTGTTTTCTTTTCAGTTTCAAGTTTAATTCTTTTCGATGGTCTTTCATCTTCAGGGGCTGGTGTACTCTCTTCCTTAACTGGTTCATCAGGGGTTTGGTTTTGTTTTAAGTATTCTAAGAATTTATTTTTTTCTTCTGAGTATTTGACATCCATCTCTCCTGTTGCGGCTATGGCAATAAACCTGGAATGTTCCAATAGAAATTATGTTCATTTCTGTGTTTCTTTTAACATCATTAATGTGAAAGTTTTTAACTGCATCATGCATAAACAGCTGAACAGATGAGGATACAATTTTACACACAGAAAGACCATTTCCAAGATTTGCCTTGTATTTATCTATTTATTCAGGTAAATGAAGTAATTCCCCTAGATCGCGAGTTACGTTTACGTGCCCTGCCGTTATTAGCGGCAAACATGACGCAATGAAAAAGTACACGAAAATAACAAATTTTATTGTGGCTATTATAGCTGCATTCAAGTAGCTATAATAGCCACCACCACAAAAATCATTTTACTGCAGACAATAATAAGTGTATAATAAATTACTTTGCATATTTACCTTGCAGTTCTCTGTTTCCCTTTATCTTCAAGATACTCCCTGACAATATTCCTTAACTTGAATATCCTGCAGATTCCTCTACTTGTATAGAACTCAATACCCAGTAATTGTGCCAACTGTACTTGAGTGAGGCCATCAAGTCCTGCATCCAGGAACCGCTCATAAGCCTGTCTCATGAGGCTTACTCCGACCTTGTACTGGCATTTGAGATCAGGTTCCTGTGACTCTTCATCAGATTCTGAAGATTCGTCAGCTTTGGATGAAAGGAAGATGAATTTTCTTTTCAGATTAGTTTTAGTCTTCTTGTTTTTGTCTTCTGCTGTTACGGTACGTTCTTCCTGTAAGATTTATGTTACATTGATTATACTTTATTGAGTTCAGAACGAGACGAAGATGGCGGGACGAGCTTGACTCCTACCAAAAGGACTGGCCAGTACTAGCAAAAGACAGAATTGTGTAGAAAAAGAAGAGGGAGGCGTTTGCCCTACAGTGTGGCAATACCTACAGCCTGTATTGCCACACTGTAGGGCAGATTATAGTTAGATTATCAGGGTAGATTATAGTTCAGAAATAGAGCAATATAAAAATAAAATAAACTTTTTAGCCTCAAAGGTTGGCCTCCCCAATTTCTTAAGTACTCTTTACTGAAATTGGCAGACATAATAATTTGAAAAAGAAAAATTTTACTCACAAAATTAAAAATATTCACAGTTTTCTGCAATCTCCTGTTCTGCTTCTGTGAGATTAACCCTTTCTTCACTATAACTTCGGTTTTCTCACTATAGTCTGGTTGCTGCAGCAAATACTCTATGACATTGCGTAGATGGCCTGATTTCGGCATAGACAACAAACTGGGCTGGTAGAATCTCTTCAACCTGACCAACAGTGCCTTGACCCCTTTACCTCCAATTACTTCAGTCATGTGGCAGGTCCTTATGAGGTCAAGACCGCGTAAGTATTTCCTGTTGTAGAATAAAGTCTTGGGATCCTTTATTACTTTGCTTAAGTTTGTTAAGCCAATTGTTGATTGACCCTGAAATTGGGTTTGTAAGTGTTAGGATAAGATTTGATGTGTGAATGAGGTTTATATTGAAAATATTTGCTTTATTTATTATTTACTAAAAGGTATTATCTCGTGTAAATTGTGGGTGCTTAGTTTTATGACTACCTTAAGTCACAGATACATAAAATATTGCCACTATTATCATATTAACCAAAGCTTTGTTTTCAAATTCAATACTTACTTTTGAATTACATTTCAAATTAGATTAACAGATAAGAGAAATACAGGTATGGAAGACTCGGAATTAAAGGGGTTCCGCCAAAATTGCCCCAGGTCCGGCGCAAAAGAAATATATCTCAGATTTCAGAGTAATAATAGTAGAATTATTGTAAAGTATCGCTATTGCCATATTCGGTGGCTAACATAGTTTTTTTGCCCGGTGAAGTTTCATAAGCGCTAGATGTAAAAATATCTGTTTTCTGTGCTTAACTGTCGGAAATACGTCACTGAATTGACTAATCGGGGCGCCAGCGCCGCCGCCGCCTAGCGGCGCTCGACTGAGTCTACATAACATAACGCTCGACTGGGGATAAGCAGAGTTGGTCGGCTATAATTTTACTCGAACTGCAAACGGTTTGTAACCGACTTCCCAAAAAGGAAGAGGTTATCAATTCGGCTGAATTCTTTTTTTTTTTTATGTGTTTTTGTTCACAACTCCGTCATTTATGAACCGATTTGGAAAATTATTTTTATGTTTTTAAAGGGTATATTTCCCAGGTGGTCCTGTTGTCATCAAGTCAGGATCTGATCATGGGATCTTAGAGAAATCGAGGGAACTCTTCAAATATTATAGGCACACCTATAGCGATTTGGGTATTTTTTATGGTAACTCGTGCATTTGCTCTTGGAAAGCACCATTTTTCACAGATGCCTACCGGAACTACTCAATAATAATTATTGTATGGGTTGCGATTCGATTACTTTAATATGTTTGCCAATCAAAGCTAGCGGCGCTCGACAGAGTCTAAAACATAACGCTTAACTAAGGGATAAGCAGAGTTGTCGGTTATAATGAATTTGGTTTTTCTATTGCGCAATACCCAACAGGCCAACACTACCCATAGTACGCCCACAGTAGTTAAACTATGGCTGATAATAAGGAAGAGACAACAACCCCATCATATTTTTATATGGCATACCTATGTGAATATATTTACAGTATTTATATAAAAATGTAATACAGTTTGCTTTATACTTTTTGCTTATGTACAAGTATTACAAACCTTCTATACGTGCAGCTTGTGGGTGAAGTATACGTAGAGGGCCTGCAACGTCCTACGCGTTCAGTATAATTATGGGTTTAGGATGTTGATGGGGCTTCCGCGCACAGAGGCCCGTGTTGACGATTTTCATGCCATTTTGAGAAAGCGGGCAGCGTCAATTATGGGACAAAAAAACCCCAGGCCCGGCGCAAAAGAAATGTATCTCATATTTTAGAGTAATAATAGTAGAAATATTGTAAAGTATCGCTATTGCCAAATTCGGTGGCTAACTTAGTTTTTTTGCCCGGTGAAGTTTCATAAGCGCTAGATGTAAAAATATCTGTGTCGGAAATGACTTAGGAGGTACCGACCCACTAAAAAAGGAAAATACAAAACCAAAGACACCGACTTCCGAAATTAAAGTTATTTTTCACTTTTTAGTGTCTTTTTGGAAGACGGTTGTTTTTTTTTTTGTTGTAAAAAAGTTTTATTTATCGCTTTTTAGTGGGTCGGTTTGTAATTTATCTTAGTTACAATAGCCTCATGGCTCATCAGCTCATAATATGAATTGTGACTAGCATAAATTGATTGGCAAACATATTAAAATAATCGATTCGCAACCCATAAAATAATTATTATTGAGTAGTTCCGGTCTGTGAAAAATGGTGCTTTCCAAGAGCAAATGCATGAGTTACTATAAAAAATACCCAAATCGCTATAGGTGTCCCTATAATATTTGAAGAGTTCCCTCGATATCTCCAAGATCCCATGATCAGATCCTGACTTGATGACAACTAGACTACCTGGGAAGTATACCCTTTAAAAATATAAAAATAATTTTCCAAATCGGTTCATAAATGACGGAGTTGTGAACAAACACACATACAAAAAAAAAAAAAGAATTCAGCCGAATTGATAACCTCTTCCTTTTTGGGAAGTCGGTTAAAAACCGTTTGCAGTTCGAGTAAAATTATAACCGACCAACTCTGCTCACCCCCAGTCGAGCGTTATGTTATGTAGACTCTGTCGAGCGCCGCTAGGCGGTGGCGGCGCTGGCGCCCCGATTAGTCAATTCAGTGACATATTTCCGACAGTTAAGCACAGAAAACAGATATTTTTACATCTAGCGCTTATGAAACTTCACCGGGCAAAAAAACTAAGTTAGCCACCGAATTTGGCAATAGCGATACTTTACAATATTTCTACTATTATTACTCTAAAATATGAGATACATTTCTTTTGCGCCGGGCCTGGGGTTTTTTTGTATGGGATTTGGCGGATCTCCTTTATTTTTTCTAATTTGGTAAATGATTACAATTTCCAAACTGTTATATTGCTATGAAAAGTTTCCTTATTTATTCTCAAGTCTGCTATGAAAAGTTTCCTTATTTATTCTCAAGTCTTTTTGAATAATATCAAATATTTCTTTACAGTCTTAATTATTTAAGAACCTTTCAAAAAGAATTTGTAAGAAGGTACTAACATTACCCCTGGACCTGCCTATCAGCTCCAACAAACAATAATGTAAAGTAGTCATCTGTGCCAAATAATTTGTAGGCATATGTTGGGCCAAGGCATGCCATCGTTCTTCCTTATCAGCTACCAGAGCTAAAGTCTCCCCGTATTCAGCCATGACAGCCTCATATGATTTCTTCTTTAGTTCCACTATAGGTATTAGTTTTCTGGTATCATAATACTTGCAGGAGCCATGTTCACCTTCAACTGGACTGTATTCATATGGGCCATCTAGAAAGTCATCCTGGAAGAATTACTAAGTATTTATAAGAAGATAGGTATGATAAGAGAAAGAAATTGATTGTGAGTTTGTCGAATCAAATTAAATAATTTATTTGCATAATGCATAATGTATGTTAAAAAGGTGTTACAGGTATAAAAGGTACATTGTATTATAACCTAATGAGGTGTGCAAATTAATATATTAGGAACTAATCAAAATAATATATTAGGAATAAATTTTAAATTGAGCTAGGTACATTAAAAATAGAAATGCCAAAAAAAAATACACAAGTCAAATCAGAATTTCAATAATCATTATATTTGTGGTACCATTTCAGATAAAATCAGTCATCTCATTAAAATAATCATTAATTGAATAGTAACATTTTGCTACTAGGAAATCATGCGAACCTAATTTGTGAGTGAATAATATGTATTTTGTCACTAGACATTTAAATTCGTGAATCATCTGATGTCAGGCCGTAAGCATGATGCACAACATGTATTTCCATGCTCCTGGTATTCATGCAGAGTATTTTTTTTAGATAGTCTTCCACTTAGTTAATTAATTAATTGATTCAGGCGTGACTTGGCGGAAATCCATTATAAAATCCAATAGACGTCGATAGACACGCCGAGCGCTGGATGCTGGCGCTCGGCGTGTTAACACGTCGTGTTCAGGTTCGCTACAAGTCAATCGTCATCCTGAGGATGCCTCGTTGACAGGTGAAACACGTGTCGATTTCTTAAAGGGTTTTAAAGACTCTTTAAGAATACTTAAGCGGAATAGGTTACAAAATATATCTACGTCTATTGTATTCCACTCAGTTGTTCTTATTATCTGGGTGCAGTTGACATGACAAAACTAGATAACTAGTTTTATAGTAGGTATGAGTAAAAATACAGTATTTCCATAGTAGAAATAAAAAACCAAAGGCTTCCCAAATTTACTACTTATTGTAAAAATTCACAAAAAAACATAATTTCAAACTTACAGGCTCTTTCAGGTGGCCGGTTGCTTCATCGATTATTTCGAATCTATCGAGTATTTCTACATAAGGTAGTGGTTCTGGCAGTTGATAGAAAGATATTCTGCCAGAATTCACAACAAATTCCCAGAAACGGGCTTTCATTTTCTCTGTTACTTCTGAAGATATCCGTTTTTGTAGTCGCCGCCATAAAAGGTCAACTGCTATGCCTTCTAGCCCTTCCAAAGCGACTTCATCTATAAGTATTTGTTTATAATTAACAGCAAAGTGTTTTAATATATTAGTTTCCATGTTTTCGGATTAATTTCAAGTCTACAAAAAGTAATAAATAAACATTTCACATGTGCACAACTGCGAAGCACTTTTATGATTGCGAGTGTCACTGTCAGTGTCAAACTGATGTCACCAGAGGTCACCATCTGAGGCTGCGTTCCGAGTTACAATGTAATCGATTTGAGCGTGCTAACACCCGTTCCGAATAAGCGTTAGCGCGGTAACGCCGACCCATGAAACGTCATAGATGACGTCATCACATGCGCCATCTTGCGATAACGACCATGCCTTTTACTAATATCACCGTGATCTCTGTCAAAAATGACAGTTGACTGAACTGTCATTTTTGGCAGCGCTGTAGTTTTGAGTCGCATATATCTATAAACTAACGTGGCTTTTTCTAAATTGTGCTTCTGGCTACCGTCGCCACTTAACCAAAGAAGAAAAAGACATTTCTGATGTTTATACAAAGAATTTAAGTAATGTTATAAGTTCTGACGTTTAGCAAGCACTGTAGGCGCGTTCACGAGCGTTCCGAATTGATGACAGACCTCAGCTGTCATAATCGTAATATCTAAATCGGAACGCAAAATATTGATGTCAGCGCTGTGAGCGATTATGGCCTAACTCGGAACGCGGCCTGAGTCACCATCAGTCACTACTACTTGCCAAATGCAGGAAATTGGATATTTGTCGGGTATGAAACGCGTTTTGTCTATGGCAGTTCAAAACATAAAACATGGAATTAGATAGTAGTAATTAGTAGTAGAAAAATAACGTGTACTTGAGCCATGGTCTTTTTAGGAGAGGGTTAGATGGGATAAAGACCAAAGGGTCATGGCACCGCACGACCGCACGGTCACGTGTGAGGCAGCGAGTCTTCTTGCCGGACTGCCGTCGTGGGATCTGGAGGCAAAATTCCTCACGTAGGTACATATGGGAGTGGTGCGTGGAGGTGAAACGCCGGGGCGTAACTCTGCTGCCGCGAGAAGTCACAGCGGACAGAACTCATGGCGACATGGAGCGTGCGATTGTGCCACGGCGTCCTCACCTTCCGCCTAACGCAGGTCCTCACCGGACACGGTTGTTTCGGGAGGTTCCTGTTTCTGATAAGGCGGGAGGACACGGGTGTTATCATGTGGATTGCCCGGAGGACATGGTGGAGGGCTGCCCGCTTGGGCAGAGCACCGCCGTATCCTCGTGGAGGCGACCGGTGATCTCGCGCGCAGCCATGGTACGGAGCGAGAGGGCCAGCCGTCACCTCTTTCTGCGAAGCAGTAATGCTCGCGAAGGAAGACATTAAATACATTAATTCGTCGAATATGGTAGGTACAGTGGCCAGCACATCAAGCTACCCAAAACTGTCAAACTTTCCCAATCAAACTTGAACCTAATGCTTAAGCGATAAAGTTTAAAATCTACTAAAGAAATTTGACAGATTTTAGTAGCTTGATGTGCTGGCCACTGTACAAAGTTGGTTATTACAGTTATATTCAGGACAGGACACATCCGCCACTAAAACCTGCTAATATTAACATTTAGGGCAGTAAGAAGCAGGTACCTTAACTCTTGACTGTCCACTTTATGAGATATTTTGATCTGCATTCACTTATAAAAATACAGTCTGCAAGAAAATGGGCAGTTTTCACAAAAACTGTTTTCGATGCCAATCGATTCTGTTTCTTTGGATCACAAAAATTCTATCGGTTCAATTGATGTTTGAGTACTAGAAAAGTCAGAAATTGCAAAAAACTTTTCCCATACATTTGGTAGGAAATGGGATTCCAGTCTACATTCTTACGATGGAAAGACTGGTCGAAAATAAACAAAAAAATTGAACTTCAAACACACAAAGTAAAGCGCCTGACAGGGTTCGAACGACTGACAACTCGTAAGTGACGGTTGGTACCACTGGACCAATACCTTCTGAGTACCTACTGCTCCACTTGATGTTTTATGTTATAAATAATAATATGATTCAAAATATGACTGTCCCACGACTTGACTTTTTCCCACGCCTTGATTGTTGTTATTTTTAACTAAGTGAATAATTGTATACGTACACGTCTACAAAAAAAAACCTAAGTACCTACCTCATTCCCTTTAGATAAGGACAAAGATGACTTACTTAGTTCCAAATTCTTTTGGAAAGACTCAGTCTCAATTTCTTTTAGACAAGACTCGAGTCTTCCTATAAAAACCTTAAAATCAAAAAGACTTGAGCTCCGACTCGAGGTTTCAAAAACGACTGAGTCTTCAAAGAGAACTCAAGTCTTATTAGTGTAAGACTTAGGACTCGAGTTTCTTAAAACACTACGTCCCCACCCAGCAATCGACGAGCCGATTTGTCGCTAGCGATATCAAAATCTGTGGGTGGACGTGTCATTTTGAAATCGCCAGCGCGTCGCCAGCGCGTCGCCAGCGCGTCGCCAGCGACTTGCCGGTAGCATGCCTGTGTAAACTCCCCTTCGTAAGTGCCTTATCACACTCACTAAAGTTGAAACATACCTACTTAATTTTAAATATTCATTATCGTCTCTAATATAGAAGAGGGTTGTCCGATTATTTTGCACGCTTGTTTGTGCTAGGGCTGGTAATGGGTTGATGTTATAATGCAACCGGTGGAGATCGAACTGACGATCTCTTGCCCCCAATTCAACCGCTGGATGGTTGTAGGGTAGTCCAAAAGGAAAAGCGAAAACGAGTTTCAATATTTTATTTACTAAAGAAAAGGAATACATTTTATCCTTTGCTAAAATATTTAGCATAATATTAATAATATTTTAATGAGAAAATGATCATAACATTTCAAACAATGAAGAGTAAAATATAAAACCTTGCTTCCTTCGAGCTTTCTATTTCATATTTTGCAAATCAATGTTTTACAATCTATTTGTCTCTATTTATAAAAAAATTGCACTCTATAAATACGGGCAGCGAATAAGGTGTAACAGTTCTATCACTGCATTTGCATTTGCATTATTATTTATAAAACCCCTACTTAAACCTATGCCTTAAAAGAAACTAAAATTCGACTCTGTCTTAGGTTTAAAGCATGTCTCGTCTCCTTGTAACAACGGTTCAGAGGCAGCAACATAGATTAAACTTAAAACAGAGCCTACATCTTTCATGTCGCTGGAGAAAAGAGCAAATCAAAAGATAGTACAAAACATGTATGAGTTTATGAGAATGAAAAGGTAATTTATAATCATAGGTTTATCATAGATTACCAAACTATCATCAGGTATAGACATAGTGAATTGGAATAACAGGTAATGTAATAAGTGAATTTATCTGTAAACGATGACGTATACGTTATGACTACTAGTAAAATTGTACGAAGTAATGACTGATAATGAGGTTCAAAAATAAATTGATAGACCTATTCCGATATTCTTCTTCGAGTTTCTAAAGGGCGGTAACTATGCGATACTAAAGGCACACTATTAGAAACTCACTATCACTTAGCATGGAAGATAAGTGTTTAATTTTAAGCTATATCCTGTTTCCGATCATATTTGCATAGTTGACAGGACATAGATTAAATTTAAACTAACGCTTATAAATCTGGTAATGAGTTAATGGTCGGTTCATGGGAATTAACGGGTCCGTTAAACTACAGGTGCAATTAGGTAATATAGTTAGGCACTTCCCATTAGTTACTTCATGATATACCGTCCCGCTTCTCTTTATCACAAAATGCTCAATAGGGATTTTGTTCTGGGAGCGAATGATTTTATGTCAAAATATAATAGTAAACGGCTCTAAATGCTGTATCAATATTAGCGACATTTTCAATTTTCTTATTTCTAAACCTAACTAATATTTTTGCTTAACATTTTGTGATAAAGAAATTCCTTACGTAGAAAACACAAAATGCGTTGCTGCTAACAATTCTAATTTTAAAATTCTATCGAACAATTTTGAAATTAGAATTCCGAGAAAACTTTCCAAGTAGAAAAATATTGCACACGCAGCGAAACCAAACGTCTTTCATATCTGTAGAAGCCTACAGTTCACTGAGTATCGTGGCATATATCTAATTTTGCACTAAGGCAATAGTCATTAAAAGTGAATATAATTTATTAAGGTATACTTTAACGTTCTGTAAATTCTTAACGAATAGCGTGTCGCGTAATCTCTATACCAAGTCTCAGTGAAAAGTGGCGCTTCCCCGCCTGTCTTTAGAACTTAATCCTCGTATTTACATGCAATAACATAGAGTAGTCATGTGATGGATAGTTTGAGATTAACGTGACGTAACGAGCTATACCTTAACATTATATTCTTTAATAAAACTTGTGGATCATTTTTATTTATCCAATCTGTTACTTAGTTCTTTATTTCAATAAAAGTCTTCAATTTCTAACACTAAGGCTTCGAGTTTTAAACAAAATTAAGCGGTCTATTATAATCTACGTTACGATACGATCTATATAATTCTCAATATATTATAAATTAATATTTTACGCTTAGTACAAGAAACTTCTAGGCATGTTATGATTACAATTAACTTTACGAGTATAAAAAGGTTGTTCAGTAATTTAAACGTAGAAATGGTTATTGTACATTTCATCAATATTATTTTTTAAGTAATACAAAAAAAACAATTCTTAACAATTCACTTTCAAAAATTTCTTGCGCTTATACTCTAACGCTTAATTTATTTACTCGACGAAAACTAATTACATTACAGAACTTGCTATTTACAAGTACTAGCCTCACTTACGTATGTACGTGTTAATTAATTTTCGCATTACAAACTGTGAAAATGGCAACCACGAGTTAATGGTTTAGGTTGAGTGGCAACCCCACGTATGACTCGACGACTTCATACAAAGCGCGTCGCTAGAGGGTCAAATAACGAACGGACTATAAATACAGTCAACTCCTATGACGTCATAACATTAAATCTGTAACATGATAAATATTCTTTAGATACTACATGACTAAGGGACTGCAAGCTTAACGTTTAAATATTACAATTTGTTTGCCATTTTCGCGGTCTGTACATATACAATTTCCAAACAATTCTGCCATGTTAAAGCATCTACATATCGTATATTGGATTAATTAATTTAAAAAATAAACTGTGCGTTGCTTTGGTTAATTATAAAATAAGTATACAAATTGGCAGTTATATTCATATAAAATAACAACTTGATTAAGTAATAAATGTTATTAGCAATCACTACTATAAATAAATAATTTACATTAAAATCATGGCATCTTTGGTATTATATAAAAATGAAATTAAACATGAGTATTATGAAGGCAATGTCGAGAATGCCTTTTTTTATTATTATGGCGTATAAAAATTATGTTCTGTTTACTGCCAAATAACTCTGACAAGTGTAAAATCTCCAGATAGAGCATTAAAGTTTTTATGTGGATTTTAAGATAAATTACAGTTGTTTATTGGCTGTTGCGCAGTTTGGGAGATCTCGTCAGAGTTCTGAGGTAGTGTCTATCGTGGTTCATTACGTCTTGTCTACTGTAATCGCTACTCTAAAGGCGCGCTAATGTCCGCACTAACATCAGTCCAAAAGAAAAAACTAAATCATTGTAATGTACAAATTACAATCCTGCCACACACACTTAGGCACTAAGTCATTACAAATAGAATTGACATTTTTTTTACACACATTCAATTGTCAACAATGAACGAAGATGAGTCTGAACACTATACAATCTCGGGGTCAAAAGTAACTGCTAGCTAGTTTACAAAAGAATTCATGAAGCGATTAAATACAACGAGAAAATTCTAGTCCCTCGGATATTACAAAATTAGCAACAGGAACGTCTTTCGAAAAAGGATTTTTACAAACGTTTTGGCCCACATTTCTGGAAAGTTTAATTTATAGAAACGACAGTAGACAAAAGGAGACGTCGTTAGTGTCACAGAATGTATGTACACAATGATCACAGTTACGGGTTGTAACTATACAATGGCGCACCAACAATCTAAATTGGCAATGTGGCATCACAGTGCCGCCTTAACTATTATAATATGTATCTATGTATACATAATAGCTAACTCTATAACATTATCCAATAATTATCAAAACGATCTCCTAGTAATCTAAATACACCCATAAGAAGCACTTTTTAATGAATGAATAAGTATCAGAACTTTACATATCATTTTTATACATGGTAAATATAATTTATATCATATTTTGTGGTTCATAATGTCATTGTCAACTATAATGTTATAATCATCGTTTAAACTAGGTATAGCTCGGCAACATTATACAACACGTCATATTTTTTCTAGTTGAACCAAATAGTTTTAAACGTCTTTATCATCAGGTGACCATTGTGGTGTTGACATTAATGTTGTCGAGTTATAGTAACGCTAAAACTTTAGAATAAGAGAACCCTCCCTATATTTAATGACGTTATGCTAAAAATAGTAGTTTATGTAAAAAAGCATTTGTGACTCCATTGCAACTCTTCCATTTTGTTGAAAACAATGCTGAAAGAGCAGTGTTGAAAAAACTGCAATGACAATCACAGTTTTAAATTAACTATTCGTTAACATGTTACCAACAAAAACTTATATTTTCTCCTACATTATTTTGTAAACTATGTATATTCTAAACAATCTACAATTTGTTACATTATTCATCTTACATACATCAATCGATAATATTGTTCCGTCTTTTAAAAAAAATACATATTTTTTTGTCTCACATCCTCTGACCATAGATAAGATCAATTTAGATTGTGGATAATCACCAGTACGTATATATTTATTTTCATGGAAGAATGTTTTGTGTTCGCATTTGTTTTAACAATCCACATTTAAACATAGTACATATCTATTCTATCAAGTTACAAATCATTTAGAATTCAGCCATTCCGAAAGTGCGTTTCCGATAAACGCTCAACAGCTCCAACGTATAATACAGGCAAAATACGACGTCGTATCCACAGTAATTCACTACAGGGTCATAATCGTCGGCAATAACAAAACACGTTCGATCGAACGTCACTCAGTCGAATACGATTCGAATAACAATGTCGTTTAATTTTGGAATGTCTCGATCACGTTCGTCAGTGACGTCACGTGCGCGCGGGTAAGGGGTGGTGTCTTTATCACGTATAGTGCACGGTCGACGTCGTGTGCGGGTAGCGGGGCGGCGCGCTAGTTGCGGTAGATGTACGCGCAGGGCTGCGGCGCGGGCGGCGGCGGCGTGGGCGGCCGCTCGCCCGACGGCGACGGGGACGACGACGGCGGCGACGGCGACGAGGAGGACCCGCCGCCACTCGCCGACGCAGAGCCCGAGCCGCTGCTGCGCTGCGACACTGCAACACATGGAATGTCTTAGTTGCAGCTCAGTGTGCGGAATGTGATTATTGTAAATTACGCAGCTTTGACAATATTATTATACCAAAAGTTTATAAACTCACACGAGTGAAAAAATCTCTTAAAACCATATTCAGTAATTAAATGTAAGAAATATTTAAAAAATGTTCAACTCACCCAATGTATGGTGATGGTGCGTATTATGTTTATGATGATGCATTTGGTCGCGCGAGTCCGCCCCGCTTGTTTCTCAGAGGTACACCTTCTTTACTGAGCGCGTGGTCGAGAAGCCATTGTCGTTGCCCCGCCGGTACCCATCGCCCTGCGGTCCGAATATTCCTGTGTTAACTGACATGCCTAGGTGAATAAGCGTGCGTGAGTTAGTGGAACAATGATTGGTTATCGCCAGGTTGACATGCACGCGAGATTTTATCAAAACATTAAAATGGAAATTGCGACAAATGTTATATAATATAAGGGCTTAGTATTCGTTTTATTTTAATAACTAACTTATGACAAATTAAGTTTAATTATGTTATTTTAATATGACTATTGACTTCTACAAAACAATTGTTTGTGTAATATGTAGACGACATGACTATTTATTTAAAATCTCATGAACATTTTCAACCACAATGGTTAGGCAATGGAAATGGAATGATAATAAATATGATTAACAGATTAGTATGTGATTTAAGGAACATATTAATATAAAGATGAAGGTGACGAGATCTTTATTTATGATGAATCATGCAAAGTGACTGATGAATTTGATGATTTGAAAGAGCAAGGCGATGAAATTAGTTAAATAAAAAACTTACTTTGTTTTTCGATTGTTCTACTAGTAGTTACTAATATTAATATTGGAAAAGGGTTAAATGCGCATAGAGACAGAAGTATTATTATTTCAGTGATTATAGGAAAGTCATGCAAGTCGCTGAATCTTCATACAGGTATTAAGAAGTGATGACAAAAATTATATCCAGTAGCTTTCAGCATTGAACAAATATTTGTAAATGCTTCAAATCTTATCTGATCTGTTAAGCCAAGATGTAGGTTACTCTTTCCATGTGTTTTTCCCACCTTTCACTGCTAAACTTACTCATACCTGTAAAAACGATCACAGCAAGCCATGCAAGAGAATAAAAAAGAGAATAACTGACATTGACCTGATGCGAGCGAAGAGTTCCGAAGTTATCGCGACGGTATGCGTCGGGTTGGAACTGGAACAGCGTCTCGTGGTGCGGGTGGTAGGGGGGGTGCTTGCGGAGCGTGGCGCGGGGGGACGCCGGCTTCGGCTGAGGAGCTAACACCGGCTCGGCGTATGTCACTTCTTCTACTTGCTGAAGGAGCTTGGGTTCTGCTTGAATCCTATAAAGATGAAAATCATGAGTTTTTGTTCTGTTTACGATAGTCTCCAACAGTACAGAACACTAATATTTTGTTATTTGTTAAGAATGTATGTTGATGTATGGTGTTAATTTACAGTACTTAAATGATTGTTTGTTAGTAACGAATTATACATTTCATTCTAACCCTAAACAAAATACAAACCTATTAATATTCTGCCTTTGTTCAAAATACTCATACTCTGTATCAGGGTAAGGCATATTGTCATCGTCATCCTTCTTGCATCTTCTACCGCAGATGTACCCGGCTGCAAACCCTGCTCCTAATGCAGCTAAAGCACCTGCAGCTACTGCTAATGCTAAGGTTTCTACTGAGTATGCAGCCGGTGGAGGATCTGCTGCTAGAACTTCAGGACCTGAAAAAAAAGGAGATTTCTTGTTATTCATTAAATTTTGTTGACAGTTCTGATAATGTTTCAGAATGTGATGAAATGGAATATTCTTCAAATAATGAAACATGTTAGTAAAAGTACCTTCGTTACCTCCACCTCCTCCTTTTCCGTCCTTGTCTTGAACGATGTTGATGACTTCTCCTTTCGTCTCACCTCGGGCGTCATCGTATAGACCTGAACTGAGACCCCCCACTGCACCAGCATCTTTACCTAGGGAAAGAACGGTGTTTGTTGAGATGATATTTTTGAAATCCGAATCTTTTTTACTATTACGTACGACATCATTCTCATTTGTTCTCTTCTTTTTCTTGTCAATAATGCTAGATTCCTTTCTACTCACACTTCCGTGGTCTCTAACAGCAGTCTGCTTTTCTCTGTTGTGTTAATTATTTTCTAATCTTTTTCTTTATATTTCTGTTATCAGTACTTACTATGAGGACAAGCAGCATGGCTCCCAGTGCTGACGCTTTGGTAGAAGGAGTTCTCGTCGAGCCATCGACTGACGCCGTGAGAGAAGGCGCGACACCGACCCGCTTGCTTGTCCCAAGCACAGTACGGGTCTTGCAACGCCACACATTCGCTGAAACAAAGCAACAATTTTGTTAATCACATAAAAATACCAAAGAATGTGTTGAAGTTGATGAATTTGGATATTCTGATTCAACGATTTAATTTAGAGCTGCAAATCTTTTGCTGATAAGAGTTTTGTTTGGGTTTTATCATAAGTATAAGTGACACCATTATCTAATGCACAATATTTACCCGTATATTTCACATCTCATTATTAATAATGAGAAAAAAGAAAGTAAAGCAAAGCTAGTTTAACTTAAGTTTTTGCTGAAAGGAATGACAAGCCTAGTGAACCCTATTTACCACGAGTATACATTGTGGAAGCAGATTATTAAGTTCATACTTACGAGCAAGAACTGATCTTATCACTTGAACAGCGATGCAGCCTCAGACTCAAGACCTGTCGGTCTGACACGGCGATCAGTCTGGCAGCATCTCGACCAGCTCTCGCGACCCTCAGGGCTCTGACTGGTGACCCGGCTGCGAATGCCTGTAGCTCCTCGATAACTACGGGCACTGCACGCTTGTTCGAGTCGTAGGATACTGCATTGATGGCTTTTATGATTTTGCCGTTGTCTGTTGAAGGGAAGGTTTGGTGAATATTTGAAATAACAGTCTTTATAACAGTATTTGTTTCTACTAGTGCAGTTTTGGCAATCTCAAAGAGATCACAGATTAATATTACGCAACCCGAAACATTAAATTAAAGCTTTTTTATTTGTTAAGATGTATTTTGGAACTCACCTGTGCCAATAAATAGGACATCATACGCTTTCCCTCCAGGAGTTTTCACTTGTGGATCTACTGCTATTTGCGTAAATCGATAGCTGGAAAAAATGAAGAAAACTTTAGCTCTCCGTGTACCAGAACCAATATACACATAAATAAAGGTATGTTTTGTTAAACTTACTGAAAACTAGTTCGAATAACGATCGGTTCTCCGAAGAAGGCTGGCACAGACTCGTCCATCAGTGCATGCGTCTTGATGAAGTTCAGCGTCTGGTCGGGCAGCTGTCTCGAGTCGTTGTTACATGTCCCAGGACGAGGTTCTGGTACCTAAAAAAACGTTACATTTTTATAAATATACACAAGGATGAAGTATTAGGATTCTAGGGGTTTTACATTTTTTTCCAAGGACTTTCCTCTTTTGTTGGAAGGCGTTGGCAAAGTGGTTGATACAAGAATATGATGGTCACCTTATTAACTTACAACGACCAAAGGAGCTAAGCAAGCGTTAGCTATTTTATGGACGCCTTATTGATTTGATTGATGTTGAGTCTAAAACTTTGGTAATCAAACTTACTTTAGCACTATTAACAGGCAACCAATTGGAGTTGATCGCGCTTTGCTCCTTGAAGGTTCCCTCGAAGGTATCAGCGATGTCCTGCATGCTAAACGCGCAGACAGCACTGCCTGATATACTATTGGGTGGAGTCGTGAAGGTTCCGTAGATCAACTGCGCGTTGAGTCCTCCGTACACTCCTTCTATTAGCTCTGTCGTTGACTCTGGAAAGTTGTATATAGGGGTTAATATATTTTTGTCATGATGAGGTCAGAGCTAAACATAATCTAATATAAAATATAGAAAAAAAATAAAAAAATCCTTAAATAGTAAAAAAATCCTTACTTCATGTTCTTTTTCGCAAATCTTTTTCTAGTCGTGGTTATGTTATACCGAGATAATCTTGGGATCAACTGAGAAAGCGATAGGCAAAGACGATCTTTATAAATCACTTTGATTTTGGAAATGAGTTTATGGTCTTATATTTTTTGTGTAAACCATAAAATTTTTGCATAATAACACATCGTTAAATGTCATTTCGGAGACTTACAGAAATCAATGACTTAGTCTATACTTTTTGAAAGTGATTGTAAACTTACGTATCTCATTGAAGTAGAAGGGGAAGTCTCCGGCGACGGAGCAGTTGAGCCGTGACTTGAGGAAGGACGTCCAGCGCTGCTTGAAGCGGTGCGGCCCACCGCGGTCGTCACGACACACGCGTGCCACGCGGGAGTACACCGCCTGAATGAAGAGCATAAGGAGTATGTTAAATAAACTGTGGCTGGTGATTACATAAAATAGGTCAAATAATTAAGAGCCGCACGGGGTATATCTATTTTAAGTCAAAGAGAAGAGAAGTTCCAATAACATTACCTTTGCAGTATTGAGCCCAGTTCTATTACAAAATTTTGCTTAGTTGCGCGAGAGTTTCACATGAATGAAAACTATAATAATGGCGCTGTATTTATGACTTGTGATTACCATTCTCCATTGTTGTGTGGGCCGCAATGATGACGTAACGTAGGAAATATAATTTATCGAATGGATAAGCAATATTTTTATAATTAATAAGTTGTCACAGGCGCCATCATACAGTGCCGCTGGTTAAAGTATGTACAAAAAATGATAACTTAATGTAGTCTTTTGTTATTTGAAAAAATCCTAGGACGTTTTGGATAAACTATTCATATTTCCTTTACGGGGAATGTATGTCACGAGAAGTACCTAAGAGTAATTCTTTGTAATAAGTTGTAAGACCGTGATTATATTTACAGTAATTACCTATCATAAATAGCTTTATTTTATTCCATTACAGCTATACCTTCAATCTCATTCAAAACAACCTGCAAACGGTACAGTAAAACCACATGTAAGCAATGAATTGTAGACGTGTCACGCTGTGAGGACGGTGATACGTACCGTGTCACTCTGCGAGTGAATTACTAGTGCAGCGAGAACACGCCTGAGTTCTAACATTCCGTGTCGGAACGAATGGGTTCATCATTAAAGAGATCTTTAATGAAACTACTAGGGGTGTTAATTGTAAGTAAAAGCAGGAAATAGGTCCTTCCAAAATTGAAATGATAGCGAACAAAAACTCGATTGTTACGAAAGTTAAATGAAATGAAGAAAAACTATCTCACCTTCCCACAGTTGATGTATTCAACAGCTGTTTCTCTGAAGAAGAAATACACGAAGTTTCCGTGTACTAAAGAATTCACGAAGTCCGGAGCTGTGAATAAAAAATACATCACTAAAGTTAAACGATCTTCTGTCATAAAGTGAATTTTAACACCCAATTATGCGGAGTGATGTTACCCTATCACTGCTTGATCGATAATTTCTAATACGATCTTAATCGGATTTAGCAATTGTTGACACGTCAAACGTCAGGCGAGTGACGAGGAGTTCCCGCGCTTCTAAATTCAATTATAATGGCGGATGTCTGTTTGACAGTCACATTGAGAGTCAATCGCCCGTAGATATGTAAATACACATTGTTAACAAAGCATGTGTGGTGTTATCATTATGTGTATTGTTAATTGCTTCTACTTGATTGTAATCTGACGTTTAGGTGCTGATCACAATGATTTATTAGGCTTTTCTGTGGTATTTTGTGTTTAATAATTATTCTTTTTGAGGACTGACTTTTGAGTACTTTTGGTGATGTTTTTTGCTTACCATTTAGCGTCATTGAATCGTAAGGCTCCGTTTGTAATGGTTCTCGATAGATAATTGGCTCCATACCGCTGAAGTCGGCGACTGTACCCGAATACAGCTCGCCGTCTGAAAATAATGTAAAATCGATTTAAAATTACGCCACTTTGAAATAATATAGGTACGTCGTAGTTAGAATTTTTATCAGAGGCTTTCATTTGTACGGTTAAAAAATAAAACATGGTCGTTATTTTCAGCAGAGGCTTAAAAATAACGATCAAAATGATGATGCAGCTGTATGAAAACGTTAAAACTGAAAAATGAAACATTTTTTCTTTCATATTTCTTTACACATAGTCAACATTCTCATTATTTTTATCAACAAATATCACCTTATATTCTATGTACGTATAATTTTCCCAAGGGTAAGGGTAACCTCATTGGGAAATCCCATAATGCAGTGGTAAGTAGCAGAGTGCGTTACATGCCATCGGCTTACGTGACTCGCATATGAGTTGCGTGCGCCCGTTAATTGCCCAAATGTGTCTGTGTGAATTGCCCAAATTTATCTATGTGAATTGCCAAAATGTAACTGTGTGAATTGCCGGAGAGATTGTTATGGTGTACCATTTGTTAATTTGTTTTCGTACTTGTGTATGTAGATTGTTTTGTCTCATGATATTTAATGGCGATTATGGCTTTTGCAATACGCGGCTAGTGGTGGTGTGGGAATTGAAGGTACTGATACTTATGTTGATTAATATTGTTACGAATAAAGTTTTTCCTTAACATGACGTAAGAATGTTTTCCTAAATCTAACTTTACTGTCCTAGAAAGTAGGTACCCATTCATGAAAAAGTCGTTTACCAAGGTTCTAGTTTCTACATTCTTAAATTCAATATCACAAAACCTCGTTAGGATGCGTACGCCATAACACACTGAACCACGACCAGTTATCTAAGCCAGGCACTAATTTGATTAACTAGATAACAATATGCTGTGCTGTGCTCAGTTACGAATGGACCAACCCCCTCATTTCCCGAGGGTGCAGTAAAATGCGATAAGGGCCAAAACTGTGGTAGGCAGTAGTAGTAGGTAGTATCTACCTGTGTAGGTATTTGAGACAAGATACTGCGTACACCAGTGTGTGGTTAGTTGGACATTGTCGGCAGTAGGGTCGTTTGTTGTTTCAATTTATGTGGCCTATGTTAAACAGTGCAAGTTTGAGGCAGTTTGGCTTGTCCGCCTTCTATTTCTGTAAATAACTGATTGTTTAAATGTTTATTGTATGTTTGCTTGTCGCCGTTATCAAGACTATCTTGAACTATCACTTGGCAAATAAACAATTTCATGACACGTTTATACAGGGTGTCTAAACGTGGAGGTCCAAAGGCAAATAAGGTAAAGCGAAGGGTAAACCTATCATTAAAAAAAATTAAAAGCTGTGATTTTATTAACTGTTCAGAATATCCCAGCTTTTAATTTTTTTCACGACATGCGGTCGTGAACGTATTTTTTCGATACTTTGAAGTCAAAGTCAAAGTCAAAGTTTTTATTTGTAAACATAGGTGTAAACATATAGGTGTAATTGTAGGTAGACAGATCTCTATGTAATATGTGGCATGACGTCGCGCCATGTTATACTTCGTTGTTTCGTAGCGAGCTCCCACTCCTCAAGTAGTAATGTTTTATTAATATGATAAAGCAAAAAATACGCAAATATTTTTTATTTATCTGACTGACGGACTAAATTTTTTTTTTTTTTACCCAGGCATCATCCCTATTAGTCAGAAATGACCATGAACATTTCAACAATTACCTGCTAGAGAAATTCAAGTAATCAATTTCTACGGAGCAAACTATTCCGTCCATTTTCCAATCAAAGCAATACTCAGGAACCAATATTTACCGCAAAATCAGTATCAAGACAATGAGTATTTAGTACAATAGTTTAAGTCCGTCGCAATCTCCGACCGGACACGATCGTCGGGAATTGTACCTACAGCATCAGCAAAATTACGACACGGATGCAACCAATACGTAGGTATTAGGTATATATATCACGTGGACGTAAGACCAGCTGCCGGTGTACCGGCCACCGTTCCCTAGGGCGTCGGTGCACTTAATTGGACCAGATCAATAGGAGATAACTAACCGTTCCGTGTCCGCACCACGTAATGTGGATGCAGCCACGTCCAATGTGTGAGTGCAAGAAAAAATATATGTAAAGTTACCAGTGTGTGACGCGCGCGGACGTAAGTGATCACTTTGACACACACGAAGAAATTCTTTCGCTCACATTTTTATACAAAAGTTTTACGTTTACACTTTTACAGCCGCCGACAAAGAGCTGTGTGTGTGTTTGACCAAAATGTGTGTAAAAAGGTAGGTAACGTTGGCGTGAATGAGTGAATTGCTGAAAATAACACGAGGACAATTTAAAAAAGTTGGCAGCATAAATGTGCAAAAGTTAGCCCCAGTTTTATATGAAATAATATAACAAACTGGGAACTGAGCTTTTGTTAAATTCAATTAATGTAAACGTTTTACTCTTTTTTCGTTTCTGCCAACGACAAACCGTGAACACGGTTTTTAATTACTCACATGAATTTTAAAGTGGAATACTTTAACGTGTTTTTAAATACGCGGAAGTTGAGAGGTGTCAGTTTTAATTTTAAAACAAGCTCATCATTATTATATATTATGCTACTATTATTGAAAATGCCTCTAACATTCCCCCTAACGAAGGCATAGAATATTCCGTAGTTAGAAGATACAATCAACTGTTATTTCATGTAAATAGAACTTAAACAAAAAACATCCCCTGTTCTCCATAAAATAAAGCTAGCAACACCGCAGTGTTACCATAGATAACACAACTTGCAACGATAGTTTTGTTGCGTGTAATAAATGGGTGTGAATTTGCAAGGGGATGCTTTAATGCAAAGAAAATTGCACAAAGGGACAGGGTGACGGTAATTGATGGTTCAGCACCATAGGAAACTGTTTGTGTAGGGGGATTTGTATTGTTGCCACGGTAACTAGGTAGATTTTTGTGACAATGTTCAAGGATATCACGACTTGTAGCGGTTTAATGAACTAAAACGAAGACGATTTTATGCAGGATTTCTGTTGCATTGCAAATAAATTCATTTGGTTCTTTGATAAGAGAATTTTAAATTATGGATTAAGTAGTTCAAGTGTCAGCAGCAAAAACCATTGAATACTCTGCTAGAAGTTTTACCATAATTTTATTCGTGTTATTTAGTTATTGATCCTAAAGCTGCACTGTTTAAGTTTTATGCCACTGCATAAATAATAATTTGAATAAAATGGTAAAATTATAATTCAAATTACAACTTTTAGCTTATGATGACTCGCAAAAACCCCAAGCTTTTACCATAATCATAAACGTTTAATTGCACAATAAAATCACACGTACCATAATTTTACGTTTATAATAAAGCTAGTTACACACGGCCTTAGCATAAAATATAGTGCATACTAAAACAGGTTGTACACAGACTATAAAATATGATCACGACCATAATGTACTACATTATGTAGAACCCAAATTAATTTCGGAATACCTCTCGCAGTAGAGTATGGAAAATATATATATTTTCGTAAAGGTTTTGTAAAAACGTTGATTGTTTGTTCGGGATAATCTCTTGTCCTTTTCAACGTGTTTTGTCTGAACACAATAGAGTAGGTAAGTACAATATGGAGGTACTTACACTGTGCTGAAACATGGAGTATGGTACTTGCGTATAAGTCGGCTAATACAGGTATTTTGTGGTACTGAGGCAGTGGTGACTTGGTTTATTAAAAGTCATTGCTGAATGTGCCTATGTTTTTAGTAATACGTATCGTATTTGTGGAAAAACTGTTGATATATTTATTTGCGCAAACATGTGTACACATATAAGAATAAAAGCATGCATGCAGGATAACATAAGGAAAAAAATACAGGTTCAGACATGTTTGCCATATGCTATGGCGTGCAAATATGAATAGTTATGATTGTTTTTACTGCTCTAAATGTAGTCTATTCCATATTTCTAGTAATTTTTACCTATTTTACTAACCTAACCTAACTATAAACAGTACTCATAACACAAATATATTTCCTGCATAAATTGCAGTGGCATATTGGCATGTCGGTCGGTATGTAACTTTCAGACGGCAAATGGCTTCATAAAAGCTTACATTTTGGATCTGTTCAGGCTTAAAGCCTGCTAGATATTTATGCACCATGGATAAATTCAGAATATGCTTGCAGTATTAGCTTTCATGCACCTGGGGGCTTTGTTACTATTCAGTTCCGGCTTGAACTCCAAATTATGTAGGAAGCCTAGAGGCTAGTCCACTAATATAACAGAACAGTAATGGATACAGACATGTCATAAATGTAAACTAGCCAGTATTGTGTAAGGCTATAAAAATCTTATCTACGGAGAAGTCGTAGACCTCTTGTAGGGTCAAATTATATAAGCTAGCGAAACTCTGCAAACCTTATGGGTATGGATATCTAACCATGATAAAACCAAAAATGAAATGATAAGATGATTTTTTTACCACTACGTTTATGGAGTTTCGTTAGCAAAGGAGATTGATCAAAATCAATACCGCATTATAGTGACAGAGTTTGGCCATAAAAATATACTCATAAATTATAATATATTTATTTAACTGTCCTTAGTTCATTTGATCGAAATCGTATGTGGGGTTAATATTTTGTATTAAATTAGTTCTTTATTCGATATAATTGCATACTTTTTTAAATGGCGTATTTTAGTGATAGCAGTGTTGCCAATTTTAGGAACCTCCCCCTAGTCGGTCTTAACGGATAGTCAGGGCAAACGCTGAGTTTAAAAAATAATTTGAACTATGACATTTTTCCTCGTTATTAATATTTTTAATAACCAAAATATAGATATAGGTAATATAAAGTAAAAATCACGGGTGTTTAAAACACTGCATTATGAACTTAAAAGCGATTCAATAATAGCCCATTTTACGAGCAAGTGTGTTGAAAAAATAATATTACCTTACTAATTAAAATCTTTCTTCAATAATTTCCAAACAAATCACTTATGGTCAGGGTGATTTAGATTACTTGTTGGTAACACTATCACGGACAAGGTGAACTGTCAAAAGTGCCACTGCCAAACAAATCATCAGGTTGTTGCCATGCAACTAGGTGAAAATAATTATACCAAATTGAAAGTGTACTTTATTGTACTAACAGGTCCTTCTCATAATGCCTTTTTAATTTTAACGTATTCTTAAATCATGTACTTCTTGTTTGTCGACACAGATGTCGCTTGCTGACGTTAACCGACTAAATTAAAAGATTCAGTCGGTTATTATTATTAGCTTAAAATACACTACAGCTTCACTGACCAAATGACTATTATAATCCTGTATCATAAACTCCATCAGGTGAATGCCAAATGTTACCATTAATAAAAAATAAAAACGATTTTAAGAGTTTATTCAAATAATCTAGACTACCAAACTATAAAAAGTAAATACGTACCTAATGTATAAATAATAAAATGTGTTTTTTAGCAAATAAATCATTACTACAGCATACATTTATACGCAAAAATGATACGTCTCGACCTGTATTAAACATGTAACTACTTTCGTATCGTAGTAGTTATTTTGTACTTTTCAGCAGCAATGAAGCAAGCTTTCAATAAATCTGTCAGTCATTAGCCCATAAACATTTATTAGTCTATGATTACCGCCGGTCGTTTTGGTTGATAATTTCAACAAATTATAACTTATAGTAATCTGTGTTATAACTCATCGAGTTGAGACCCTGCTCCTCGGGTTTACGTCGAGTGTTTTCATCAACCTAGTGCGTGTAAAAGTGGTTCAGATATCCTATCTACAGAATAAACAATTTCATTTCATTTCATCTCTATACATAAGATTGATGACAGCAAAATAAAAGATTACAATTACTTGTATTATGGGTTTTATTTTATTTCTGTAGCCCTAAATAATCTCATAAAGTGAATCAGAAAATTCCATGCCTTCAAGGGATTTCTCAATACCTACACCACCACTACAACCCCATCCAGCAAGTGCATTGTTTTTATTTTAGGTAGGGGGCCTAGGGCTTCAGCGATGTAATTGGCGAATTGAACAACCAATAAAGCGTTTATGCCCGAGTCTATTTTGGAAGGCAAAAATCATCACAGAGCAGGCAAATCAACAAGACGTATTACAATGTGTCGTTGGGTGGTTACTGGAGTAGTAGGAAGGGTAATCAAATTAACGGTATTACAACTGGTAAGATTGGTAGTAACTAGGGCAACAAACGTGAAGTAGTAATGGGCTCAACAGTTCTTGGAAATAGCTAAAACTAGATTAAATTCAAGAAATGATTTGGGAGAGTACATACAAAATGAAAATATTAATAGAAGGAGAACTATTTTCTTAACTAAATATTTCCAAGACTGTCATTACATGATCTGATGCCAGTAGCTCTAGGTTCCTATCAAATAAAACAGGCTCGGTTGTATTAAAATTGAACTAGCAAACGACATTTAGGATGACTTGCCATTGGTACTGGGAATGGACAAGTATTTAGTAAGGGGAAGAATTAAGTCACGACATGTTAACAGCAAGGTGTACTACCCCTACATTTTGGTTAATAGGGCTACATGTAACGATAGCTGATATTACTGACTATTATTGCAATTGTTTGGTGAGTAATCGGACAGTGGGGTGCTGTGCTCACGTAATGACCATTTTGTGGTACCTTAGTTGGGCTCGATTTAGGTCTGTTGAGCAGCCGGCTTCGTTTTTAGACGATATACTATATTTTATGAATATGATGATAATATGGACCAATAAAACTATTTCATTCCAATAAGTATTCAAGCATTTTTATTTTCTACTTCCTATAGGTACAAACCTACATTTAGCATGCCCTACCTATGTAATATTATTTATTCGGATTCATTCTTTGGTTTGTTGGAACTATTTTTGTTGCATATTATGTGAATTTAAATCATATTGTTGTAAAGGACTGCTTTTTTTGGTGGAAGGTTTGTTACAAAACTAACCTCAAAACTTATCAAAAAATGAAAATTACAAAAATACCCCACAGTACAAATGGATAAATTTTATTTCCTTTGAAAGTATGACATCAACCCTCTTTTATATCCAATTTATGCTATCATACAACAAAATTTGATGCGCAACGGCGGTCCATAGAAAAATGGGCATTTTCCTTTAATTTCACCTTGTATTATAGTGTAGCTGCAACTACAGTGAATATTGTTTCTCTTGCAAGCAATCATCAGTTTTGGCAAAGAGATTAGTGGTAAGTGGTAAGTCGTTTACATTTATACATTTTTGTATTGAAAAAAAAACTTACATATTTTCAACTTATTTTATTCAAAATTTTACAAGTACTATCAAAAGACTACAAAGTACATTCAACCATTAAAACAAAGGAAGGTCCATTATTTTCATTGTTAGAAGCGTTCGTTTACACAATAACGTAAATGGACATCGACAAAGTAAATGAGTTGCTAGTATATAAACCCGGTACTGGGTCCGATAAAATAAAATAATACTTCATTGAGTAAATTGTTCAAGCGCCTTTGGTTTTAAGTAAAAATTTATATTTAGGTCGATTTTGATGTTATTAATTGAGGTGAGTTTAGTTCTAGTTTTATCTATTAATTGCATTTTTGTATGACCGGAAAATTTATAAGGGTGGTTTTCAAGAGCATCTGGTATTTCACCACGTATATTTAAAAGTATTCCCAATTTAACCTTCCGTATATCGTATATTTCGTATATATTCACACGAGACACAATGGATTTTTAATTGTGTCTGTAATTACGGCAAACGAAAGGTGCGAATTAAGGCAAAAGCGGTGATAATTACTAGAAATTAGTTTACTATCAGTAGGGGCTGATTTCCAATACTATTTCAGAAATATTTCTCTGTAATAGTATTGGAAATCAGCCCTATAATTTTCTCAATTTCAAGATCAATAAAGGATCGTTCCAAGTTAACAAAGTTCTTGAATAATGCTCAATAATGAACGCATTATATTAAAATCTATACGCACAACAAAACCGCGTATACGCATGGGTAATAACGAACAGATCCTTTATTCGGACGTAAGTTGCGTATTATTGTTTACGATAATACACCGCGTATTGTTTTCTATTTTCGGTTTCCTTGCTTATAAAGTCGGTTAGTGACAGCGCCTTGGAATATGGCCTATTGTTAGGAGTATAACGTGGGCGGCGGTTTTAATATTCGCTGAGTTTAGTATTGAAGGGTTTATATAAATTGCGGAGTTTATGTTTGTGGGAACTTATATTTGATTTATCTATTTAGTATTTAGACATTGTAGTGTTTGCGTGGAATAAATTATTGGGTGTTGTTTAAATTCGTGCTACTAATCACAAATTCATAGTAAAATGAGCAAGGTGATCTGACATTTACCTATAAAAGAAAATTATATACAGACTGATTTTGAATTCAGCTGTTTATATTCATGAGTACTTTCACTTTCCGAAAGATTGGCAATGATTACGAAATCAGCCTGTATAACTTATTTATGGAAAATATAGAGATATTGTAAAATTGCATGGTAATATTAAAAAAAATTACTTGACTGAACAATCCTTGCTAACTAGCTATTCGTCCCACCTACGTCCCGTCCCTCATATACACCTAGGTACACAAATAATATGTATAACAGTCACGTCATAATCCACTCGTAGTCCCATTGAACGATCCTCTTTCAATGCTACAATGAGTGGCCATTGTACGTCGACAGACTGTGAAAGTGGGTTCAATCGTTATGAAAAAGATTTTCCCTTTTTCCTAATTTTCTGACAATGGAACGACCATGGACTCCCTTAGCATATGTGACCCGGTTAGTGGAAAGGGTTCCGGCGAAATGTTAAAAGTATTCCTGGTCTGATAACAAGCTTTTGTTATGTTGCGAAGATCCTGCTTATTTGGAGGACTGTTTTTAGGATTCTCTTGCTGGAATGGAGGGCTTTTTTATATTGTTAAGGTGAGATTGATATCCTCGGTATCACCTTTTGTGTGTTGTAAGGCAAGTGTGAGATCGATACCGAGCCTCGGTATCACCCTCAGAAAATGTGGAACTCCTAATGATACACACCTGAGGTTTATCGATACCGATTGTGGTACGTACTCGAAGGGTGAGATACATTTTATCTGTAAGTAGTTTTTCATTGTCATTTTATCGACAATAGTGTCGCAGGTGCTGTGATTGTGATCTTCAAAAGGATAATATTGTACATGGTTTGCGGATGGCGTCTTATTAACTTTTTTTTTTAAAGCGTGTCTCTAACTCTTGTATAATGTTCACTAGGACATCATAGTGGTGGAACCATGGTCGCGCTGTAGAAATCTATGGTTGGTTGAGCAACCAAGCGGATACCAATAATAACCTATACCCTCCATAAATCTGCATATATTTTTGCACCGCCACTGGTATCCTAGTGAGATAGGGCCCTAATAAACAACATATAAAAGATCTTTTTTGTTTTCTTTCTTTCTTTCTTTGTAATCTTTCTCCTCCGCTTCGTTTCACTAAAATAATATAATATATAAACTAAAATTTCAAACAGGCGTACTTGTGATTTTCAGTCTTGCTATACTAGAACCTTCAATTTATATCCAAAAATAACAGTATTACGGCAAGTTCTAACAATACACTTAGTTTCAGGAAATACACAATGCCTAATTGGTGTCCTAGTGTAACATGACCGTTGTTGTATCCCATTAACGGGCGTGGTAATGCCCATAGTCCGTGCTTACATAGTGTGAGATATACCTTGAGATATATCGTTAGATAAGTCATTTGTGTATTGTGCGATGTGCATTTGTAAATTGGATTATGAACTGAATCGTGTTGATGCGATTATTCTTGTCCCTTATAGGCTGTGGAAGTTAATAGAAATTGTGGACATATTGCCATTATATTGAAATAATGTACCTGGCATTTTTTTTAAATGATTAACGAACAATATCATAAGTAGCTATCTAACATTTTTGATTTTTTTCGAAATTGAATTTACAATGCTACCCGAATATTTTGACATTTAATACATACCCGCTATTTCATACTTGTTGAGTAAGAACCTAGATATACCAAACAGTATTACGTTACTCATTACTGTAAGTCTGGAAATTCTGGAACCATAATATTGTTCATCACCAGTTTCAGTTAGGTATACTTGCTTTACAATACAATAGTTCACGGAACTAAACAGCGTGTATCAGAACGGTGTGGTCATATTTCAGGGTGTGGTACCGACCATCAAACTGACCAACTTTCTCCATGGTACCCACATAGTAATCGCGGAAAAATAATCAACTGTCCTATACAAAACTTCAATACTTACTCGAACCAAATGTATGGGACAGCAGATAATTTTTTCGCGATTACCTCGTTAGTCCCATAGAGAAAGTTGTCTAGTTTGATGGCCTGTACGTGTACCCCACCCTTAAATATGACCACACCTTTCTGATACACGCTGTATAGGTAAACCGAGGCACGTATCTCGATATAGGTATGATACCGGCCAGTCTGGCCATAACCACAGCAGCATTTACTCTCACAGATAAAAAATGTTCCGAATTTAAATATTCCAGTGTCGCGCTAATTGGCAGCTAGGGTTGCCAGACTATTTGCTGTGAGTGTCACAGTAGACGGTTTTACCTTAACCTGTCCTTTCAAATTCTACGTTCAAACGTTATAAAAAGCTGATTTTTTATGAGAGTGCTGGGATAGGTCTGCTTATTTTATTATTTCTATAATATTATCTCAAGTTAATGCTAAGGACATGAATAGTATCGGTCTATTTATATAATAAATAATGGTTGCAATTGCTGTTGTTATGCATAATGTTTTGGATTCTTGGCCAGATATGAAATTCGCTTTTCTTTCACGATATATTCAGTAGCAGGCCGCACTTTGGACAAGCGCCATGTTTGAGTTAAAATCTGTACTGAATTCGTCACTATGTGGAAATACGTACTCTTGTACATAATATTTAAGCCCCGTTGTTAAATGTCATACAAAATAAGTTTGTGCCTCCCTTTTAGGCCGTGTTCTAACCGAAAGCGACTGTCGCACGAGTACACAATCGTCGTGTTTATTAACAACAATATTTATAACAATTTTAACATAGAATCAGATGTATACAATGTACAGTATTTTATAATGAATCGTCTAGGTTCCCATCTGTATATTTATGGCAAATAAAAAAATGACACTATAGGCACTAGCGCTCGATCAATCAAGTCACGTACTTATATACGTCATAATTCATACATACGATTGCATAAACGTGTAATCGCGCGATCATCGCTTTCGTTTAGGACACGGTAATTTACAGCAAAATTAATTCATGAATTTTCTCACTTACCAGCATAGACGGCAGTCGAGTTATGTTCAGGGTCGTACGGACAGACGGCCTGGCCAGACTTCTCTCGCTCCATGTGGTAGGAGTCTCGCTGCACGCTATACTCTCTGCAGAACGGCCTGAAGCTGTTCGTGCCACAGACCAGCAGTCTCCCAGGACCCAGGGAGACCAGCACTCGGATGTAGTTCTGGCAGCTCTCCTGTGAAACATAGGTAAATAAATAGTTTAGTGGTTGTAATGGGCTCGCTGGTTCCATTGTAGATTTCATCCATTGCTTTCCATCAGACAAGATCGTGGTCGAGAAAAATCCAATTCCGTTATAAAAATGGGACGAAAGAAGATAAAAACAGTAATTTCAGTCAGTTATTGGTCCACTGCAAGGCACACAGAAGGAACAAGTATTGGAAACGAGGATAAGGTTTTAAGATATTTAATACTCGAAGAACAAATAAGTTTAATTAATGAGAAACTTAACCAAAACAATATTACGAAATTCATTATATTTGAAGTCCCAGAAAACAAGTAAAATTTTATTTAAGTAAAATCAATTAACGTAATAATTCAATCCTTATTGAATAGTTATAATTCTCTCACAGTTTGGAATAAAATAAATAACAAAATAATATTTTGTAATAACAATTGATAGAAACAATTTAGGCTTCAAAAAATCTCAACCTGAAATGACAAACCACGAAATTAATCGGATCCCAAGTTCCGGTAGCATGTCGCCAGTAAAATTAAGTCCAAGTAAATCTATGTCCCGTCAGGTAACTATATCGGCGATATAGTTCGGTAATATGATTGCATTTGCATTTCCATGAGCCACCAGATGTACGCTCCGTAATCCTATTCCGTCGCAATGGGATCCGGGCACACTGACAGACATACAGACAGACATACACGTCGTTTTGTATAACTAGTTGAGCCTGCGCTAGGCACTGCTTGCTTGAAATGGTTAGATGAAGTTTTGTAGACATGATTGAGAATTTTGGTGCGAATTTTTTTGATGTGGGTATGTCCTTGGAAATAATGTGGTTGAGAATGGACGAATATAGGCAATGCCCTTTTGTTGTTAGAGAATTCGATATCTAACAAAAAAAGAGAAAATGCTTATTTTGCATATTTCTAAACTAATATTATAAAGAGAAAGGATTTAAATTTTTCTTTATTTGTATGTTTCATGCTAAAACGGCTGAACGGATTTGGATGAAATTTGGCACATGACGACATTACATTCAATTATGCGGAGATTACATTTAAACAAACAATTTACATTATATATCTCTTCATAATATTAGTTTACATTATTTAGCACCTATGTAACAACACGACATGACAATAACTGGTGAAATGTAGGTAGCTCTGCCTAACCTTTCGGAGATTACAGCCGTAATGTTATGTTATATTAATCAACTTTCATGAATTTTTTAACAGCCTATAATAATTTTAACTTTTAAACTGAATATCAAAATTTATTACACAAGAAGACACTTACAAAAAAAGCAATTAAAAAATATCTCTAAAAATCTTTGAGACGAATTAAGTTTTTATCGTAAAAACAGTTTTAAAGAACGGTATTTTACCGGAAATAAATCTTCCAGACCCAGTTTTATTTTAATAGTTTTATGATATCTTAAAAGTTTCTTAGTAACCTAGTGTTCTAGCAGTATTTTACTTTCTCATATTTTATACAGATAAAGTAAAGAGACAGTGAGATTTAAAGCACTTTGGTGGCACTTGAGAACAAAATAGCCAAGAAACCAAGGTTTTATGAAATAAACTGTTAAATAATTTAAATTAACTTTCTAGGATGGTTTAAGTGCGTTATGTTCATAAATAACGCATTTTGACCATTCTAGGGTGTGTCCTTGAGGTTGGAATGTCTATTACAATGTAAGACCGAATTGAGCCTAATTTCATCAACTAATGCAATACAGGGTTATTTAAAAAAATACTGGGAAGGTCTTAGATTCTTTTGGTTGACAATAACTCATCATTCACCTGCCCTTATATCAATTTATTTGTGCTCGGCGCAACATGTCTTTTTCTTCCATACTCCTTTATTGGTCGTCATCTCGGTAGTCACCCCCTTTCTAGTCATATCATCTTTAACACAGTCCATCCATCATTTCTTAGGTCTTCCCCTACTCTTATAGCTATCGACAATAACTCTAACACATAAAAAAGCGATTATTCACTTGTTCTTTGTTATATTACTTTTTTTTTTATATATGAAAAAAAGCATTTCCGACGCGATCAAAGTTATTAAAACTCGGCTTGGGAAAAAATGTGTTCGTGTCATCAAAAGTTGTAAAAAGTGTTACAATAGTAACACTTGTAGCTCAAACTCGCTAGTATTTGAATATCTAGGTTAATCTCACCAATACCCACCTAAGCGTCTGACACTTGGAAGCGTCAACAGTAACTAATCTGAATACAGATCTAAGTTAGCTCAAACTAACGTGCATTACAGAACAATAGTTATTATGTTAGCTTAGTCTAGCTTAAGTTATTGACTTGCATCAATTACTGTTTTGGTTGACTATCCGAGTGGGTGCCGTAGTATGTTTAGTTAATGGGGTCTATATCTATTACGGGGTCAAATTAAATTTGTTAGCAAAACTCCGCAGACGTAATGGGTATCGATATCGTAACATGATGAAAAAAAGAAAAAAGAGTTTTTTTAGTCATGTTTTTTTGGGGTCACGGAGACCGTACTTGTAATATTTGAAGTATTTTTTCTGTAAACTGAACATAAGTGATGGGTATCGCAATCTAAACACGATAAAACAAAAAATACGTTATTTTTTCAACTCATATTTCAAGTATCCACTACCAGCTTAATTACACTACCAGCGGTCGTCGAGCTAAATGGTGATCCATGTGTCATGTTTGTGGACGGGCGCCGTCCAGTTAGGAGTGGTCACCTCTTTGCTGCTACGGCTTATTCTATGTTTTTTTGTTGATTTGTTTTTTTTTGGTATCTATTTGCTATATTGTTCTGGACGCTTTCATCTTATCTGTCTTTTTTACATCGTTTTTTACATCTTATCTGTCTTTTTTACATCCTCACATATAACGTTCAACATTAAAATTATGTAACTAATATTTTGTACTAGCAGTGCCCCGCGTTTTCACCCGCATAAGTCTCGATCCCGTGGGAATATCGCTATAAAAAGTTCTATGTGTTAATCCAGGTTATTAACTATATGTGTGCCAAATTTCATTCAAATCCGTTCAGTAGTTTTTGCGTGAAAGAGTAACAAACATCCATCCATCCATCCATCCTCACAAACTTTCGCATTTATAATATTAGTAGGATCGATATAATTTAAAAGAGTGTCTATGGAGTTTCTTAATTGATTGATTAGTACTTTACTTATTTTTCTTTTTTTATGGATTGACAGGGCAATTCTTAATACTTTGAATGCAAGAGACCAAGGAACTGGACAATAGTCTAGAACAAGCAGCAAAATTAGCCTGAAGATTATATTTTTTGGAAAATCACTTCAGGCGGGTTTGGTGGCTTTTCAATTACAGCATAAAGATAAAAGATCAATATTCTCCTCATTGAAGTAAGGAAACCTTTCATTTTACTTGCGTATACTGACATAAACACAGAAATAAAACGAATTGTCGGGAAACAACCCTCCATAATTAGGCCAACAAATCGAAACCCAGTCTCCTAATGAGCTTAGTATGGAACCTGATGTTCTTATACGTTGAACATGTTAGGCAGTGCCCGAAGTTTCTGGAAGCCTCGATCGAGCCCGTTGTCCGCAGTCGGCACCGTCAGCTGCGACCATTACTACGACCCATCCCACGCAACGCATCCCGCAATACCTTGTAGGGCTGCTACAAGTGGGATTAGCAAGAGAAATGATTAATAAGAAAGAACGAAAATGGTTTAATTACCACAGAAATACGTGCATATAAAAAAACAAGACAATAAAAAACGGAGTTGTGACTGATGGAAGTTTAAGTGAAACATTAGACATTACTGATACTGGTGTGAATGTATTTGAGATGTTAATTAATGTGCAATGTGATTTCGATGGACAGAGCAAAGAAACTAATTGGATAGACTGGCTCTGCATAGGCAAAGATGGGAACCGAAAATAAAGGTATAGCAGAGAAAACTACTACCGTCAACTGCCCTAACTTTGCCTCGCGTCAATGGTTTGCCTAGAATGAACAAGATGTAATATCATGGATGTATGGCAATCGAAAACTTTAAGATTATATAATTTATTAAAGTTTCGATTGCCATTCAAGTAAAATGAACAAGATATAATTACCTACATCTTTTTCATTCTAGGCAAACCATGGACGCGAGGCAAAGTTAGGGCAGTTGACCGGTAGCTGATGAAAAGGTGACTTGCAAAATGGGACGGCTAGAAAACTATTAATGAATCTTTTGTGAGATAATCCAAACTAATATAGTGAGAACTTTCACCGCCCCACATGGTCAGTCACCATCTAAAGATGAACACAGTTCAACTAAATAATTTCTCCTATTAAACCAGTGTTTCACTGTTTTACTGTCCAGTTACATACAAACAAATGTCTCTTTCTTCTCTAGCTAGCTGCGGCCCGCGGTTTCACCCGTATAAGTCTCGATCCCGTGCGAATATCGGGATAAAAAGTATAATATGTCCTAACCCAAGTCATGGTCTACCCATGTGTCAAATTTCATCCAAATCCGTTCAGGCGTTTTAGCGTGATAGTGTAACAAACACATAAACTCACTTTTGCATTTACTTACAATATTTGTTAGGATGTGTGGCAACCCTGATCCTCCATTACGTGCGTTACAGTAGCGAGACCAGAGCTTTGTAACAGTTCGCATTTCGATTCGCACACTACCCTCACTTGACCAGTTACTTTCTAATTCAGAGCACTCCAGGCAGAATACTAAATGCTAGTCCATTCCGCGTAATTCTAGGATAAAACACGCCCAGCTTGCTTTGGGATTAGAGCTAATTGTAAATACGGGCTGGATGTAATCGGATTTAGCGGAGTGATTTTATAATCCATTGAACGATGGATATTGAAGTTAATGGGAAATACAGGAAATTATGACGAATGTTTAGATAAAATAAAAGTAGGTATTTATAATTTGTTACGCTGGAATTCTATAATTGTTTTGTTTTGATTTTGTTACATTTTTATTTAGGTGTGATCTTATTTTAGACAAAGTTCTCGGTTCTTATTTAAGCACCAGAGAGGTCTCTATTTTTAACAACCGATAAAAACAAATGGAAGGCATGAAAGAAAAGAGTCGCAATCCTTTTTAAGTTTTTACCAAACAAAAAATCTGTAAACCACCTCCCAATTGATATATTTCACTTTGCACCTACATAATCTAATTCACAATGCTACTGGAATGTTCTCGAAGACGGAATTCAACAAATCTGTTTAGGAACCAATAGCAGTCGGCTCACGTCGGCTGCAGTTCGGGACCAAGTAAAATGGCGTGCAGGTAGATGGGCCAGCCAAGCCTTGCTTGCAATTGAAGCATGAATTTGCGACGTCCCGCGAGCTTCAAGCAATCAACTGAGCGACGAACCTCGGGGACGCTAAAAGAACGTACCTTTGTTTGTGGTCAACAAACTTTGGGAAATTTTTAAAATATTTATTTTTTAAATTGTTGCGGTTTGCGGACAGACGCTCCCAAGGTAATTATATCAGTAGATATATTACTCACAAGAATTTATTGTTTATTTATAGTAGACGAAAGCACTTTTTGGTAACAAAAATTGAAATTGCAGTAGCATCAAAGAATGCGTAATGAATTGGAATTGGATATTACATGAAAAAATGTCAAAGTTTAAAAAAACTATAAAAGCCCTAATATCCAAACCATGATTATACTTTTATTTTTCAAAGCTTTTATTGTCTGTTGTATTTTATTATTACTAATTTGTATTGTTTTGTATTTTTTTTTCCTATTTTCGTGTTGTATGTTTTGAGTTATTATAATATTTTCGCTTGTCAGGCTTAATGTATTTAGCCTACCTAGATTATAAGAGAATGATGTGGTTTCCTATAATTGGAAGCGCACACTTGTATTTGTCCCTGTTCTTGTAAACTTGCATGAAATTGTGTACCCTCTGCTGGTGATTCCAATGAATAAATAAATAAATGCGAAATCACTTTCCTGTCATCACATCTATCTATATAGCTACATCTAGGTTCTTTAATGTATTCATATAGAAGAGTTCGAGTCGATGGTCCTTCCACTTGAAGTTGATAAGCTGGTATCAAATGCCTACTTCGCGCTAAGTGGAAGTCTAGACATGACGAACGTGACTTCGCTCGAGGGAATTGATAATCTAACGAGTACGTATCGCATAACTTTTGATAAATGTGTAGTATTTTTGTAATTAAAATGTTTGAAATGTAACATTGCTCCCTCGTGTCATAATAGGATATTGTTATTTGGTTTTTCCATTATCAGTAGCAGCACGGAGTCTGGATTTGTGCCCGGTTGATGGCAATAGGCTCGCCCCCTATTACATGGGACTTAAACATAACTGGCGAAATATGGATCTACTAAAGAACATCTCTGCCTAACCCTGCGGGGACAACAGGCAGGCTGCTACTGAGAAATGCCAGATGGAAAAACCCAATAACAGTTTGCCCGACCCGGGAATCGAACCCACGACTTCATGCTGAGCAGTAGCTCTTGCGATCACTAGACCAACGAGGCAATCATATATAAAACAATTCCCACATTACTAGCTGAACTCATTACATTTTCGTTAAAATTGAACACTTTTCCCTTACATTAATAATATTGCTGAACAACTTTGAAACATTATTTTTCAGGCAGGCATGACCTACTTTCGACACAACTTTTTTTTTTTAAATGTGCCTTAATTAGCCTTCTGTCGACCGTTACGCCCTCTGGCGGTGAAGGTCGTTAGCTTTAGCCTTTAAAGTTTCATACTAGTTGTTACGATATACGGCATAAGATTAAAAAAGTCATTATTTATGTTAGAAAGTGATAAGAATGAGGTATGTTTTGGTTAATTAAGTTTGGCTTTGTTTGTTTTCGTAATATTTTATGATAAAATGTTTAAATAATATTCTAGTAACTACTTTGCTGGTTTATGCTTCGAATGGTCGTTTTCTCTACACTTGAAAGTACACTTAGCTATTGTTGATCTGAAAACTTCTGGAATTCATTATTGCAGGTTTTGTTAGGCAAGTCGTTTATTAGAAGACCTCATTATCATCATTGTCCTGCCCAACTATAGAGACACTATCACTTTAGAATTATTTTACCAAAGAAAACAGCTCCAAATATACGAAAAACCATTAAAATAAAGAAAAAAAGATACTATCCTTGATTCCTAATTCCATTTAGAGATTGTTTATCACGTACTGCTGAAATCGTGGGTGATAGTGATACTAAACTATTTATTTATTGGTTTATCGTTAAGAACTGTTTGAGATAACAGAATTAGAAAGATTAGCTAGATCGTGGTTGACGTGACAAATAACAGGTTGTGCTTAGATAAATGATTGATTAAATAACAAATGTTTTGTGGTTTATCGTTAAAAATAAGCGATTGTAAACTATTCATAGCAGTTTTTTTAAAGGTCAGGTCACATTTCTGGGTTTTAAACCTACCATTATAAGGTTTAAGCCTTCCACCACCTCTTGTAACAGTATTATTTTAATATTAATTTATACAGAACGTAGTTTCATCTTGAGGTGGTGGTAGACCCCAGGTCTGGTAATACCACTGTTTTTAACAATCCGTTGACTCAAACTCAAACTCAAACTCCAAGCATTTATTTCAATTAAACCAATTACAGGCACTTTTGAATTGTCAAGGAGTCAGTCAGTCAGAAAATATGAAGCTAGATGCCCATTCCAAAGCGTAGTAGGTACCTATGGAGAAGAACGGGCAAGAAACTCCACGGACACTCTTTTAAATCAAATAAATTGTTACAAAAATTGGTTACATCATTCATGTTGAAATTACTTATACATGTGAGAACAATGTAGAAAGACTTGCATAAAAAAAGCGTCCGTACATAAAAATAAAAACAATTCAAAAATTACAAATAAGCCATGGCAGCTAAGAGATGACCAGCCCCAACTGACGGCGCCCGTTCACGAACATGACGCATGGATTAGCACCATTCAGCTCAACCATTTTGAAGGGAGCTAAATGATCCAACACACACGCCACCATCAGCGAGACATCTGAGTGAGCATGACATACTCACAGCCGCCAGGGCACATTCAAGTCAATGAAAGACATAATATTACCCGGTAAATGGTAGCTCAATAGTACATAGTACTCACATATGTGCTATGCAATTATATAATGCAAAAGAAATTGAGTCTATACAATGCAAAGATGTTCTTACAATCTTCAGCAGCTCCAACAGACTTTTCGAATGTTAATCAATTAGTTGTGGTTGTGGAGCAGGACCAGCATTGGCCCAAGCATTTTTATCAGTGATATAATCCCCTAACTTATAATATGCCTGCCTGCATAGTGTGCGTTTTATACATGTTTTGAATCTCGTCTCATTCAGTTGAAGTATGTGGGGAGGAATTTTATTATAACATTTTAAACAGTACCCCATGAAAGATGAGTCTACTTTAGCCAGTCTGAAACCTGGTTGAACTAATAGGTCCCTATTTCTTGTACTATAATTATGTCTATCACCTCTTTTACTAAAAAGATGTAAATTTTTTCTTACATACATGATGTTTTCATAGATATATTGACAAGGTACCGTCATGATGTTAATATCTTTAAACAGTTCCCT
Source organism: Eupsilia transversa (assembly GCA_914767815.1). NCBI lineage: Eukaryota > Metazoa > Arthropoda > Insecta > Lepidoptera > Noctuidae > Eupsilia > Eupsilia transversa. The sequence continues at coordinate 5,517,941 of OU611889.1, forward strand.
TAGAGAATCACGCCTGCGGAGATGATATATGGCTCTGATCGCTCTTTTCTGCAGAATAAAAATAGACTCGATGTCTGCAGCCCGTCCCCACAGTAAAATACCGTAAGACATGATACTATGAAAGTAACTAAAATATACCAGTCTCGCGGTATCTACATCAGTAAATTGACGGATTTTTCTGACAGCATATGCTGCTGAACTTAGCCGTCCTGCAAGAGATGTTAAATGAGGACCCCATTGTAGCCTTGAGTCGAGCGCGATCCCCAGGAAAACGGTTTTATCGACGAATTCTAGTTTCTCTTGATTCAATACTATCTCACAATCATTACTTTTTACATTTGGTAAAGAAAATTTTATGCACTTAGTTTTTTTCCCATTTAATACTAAATTATTAGCAGTGAACCAATTTTGGACCTGCAGTAGGGCGTTATTCACGTCGTCAAAATTTGTAGCACGTCTATCTACCTTAAATATTAATGAAGTATCGTCAGCAAATAACACCATTTGTGGTTGATTTTTTAATAAATGGAGTAGATCATTAATATACACTAAAAAGAGGAAAGGACCCAATATCGAGCCTTGTGGTACACCCATTTTTACTTTTAAACCTAGTGAATTTATACCGTTTATTTGAACTTGCTGTTGTCTATCATTTAAATAAGATTTTACTAAACTGAGCGCAAGTTTTCCAAGTCCGTAATGCTCTAGTTTCAAGAGTAAGGTTTCGTGATCGACGCAATCAAATGCCTTGGAGAGGTCACAAAAGATTCCTATGGCGTCTTGGGCCTCTTCCCACGCGTTAAAAATGTGTCTTAATAAGGTAACACCAGCGTCGGTAGTACAACGTCCTTTGGTGAAACCATACTGTTGATCGTGCAGTATTTTATTTGTGTTAAAATGATTGAGCATTTGATTTAGCATTACCTTTTCAAACACCTTACTGAAAGCTGGCAACACGGATACGGGTCTATAATTATTGGTGTCTTTACTGTCCCCGGATTTGAAAAGTGGTATAACCTTACTGTATTTCATTAAATCCGGGAAGACTCCTTGATCCACACATAAATTAAATATTAAGGCTAAGTAAGGCGCTATGGTCTCAATTATGGAGGTACAGACTTTAATGGACATTCCCCAAAGATCTTCGGTCAATTTTATTTTGATTTGCTTAAAAGCTTTTATTACCGTTAAGGGGTTAATATGCTTAAATTTAAATACAATCGGGCAGGCTGAAACGTTCTTCTTTACCAAATCAAAAGAAAGCGAGGGCGAGGAATTTAAGGTTTCAGTCGTTTTAAGTGGGATACTGGTAAAGAAATTTACACTATGCATACAGTCGAAACTATGCATACAGTCGAAAGGGGATACTGTTGCTTTGCTATTTACAAACGTTTATTTACCATACCTTCATGCTTAAAAGCATGTTTTAAAAGTCCTGCGTCATTTATGAAAAATAACTTGTAACATAAACCAAACAGGAAGCGATAAACTAGAACCTCAAAGCACTTACTCACGATTACCGACATTCCCCGCGTAGCTATCCAAACACGTCTTACTAAAAGAAATAAATTATAGTTTCCAATTAGTCGAGCAAAAACTTATTAAAACGAGTGCTGCGACCAAATGGCGGCAGTTACATTAATCGAAACTCGTTACTACAAGCCGCTAATGAATGCATAAACGTTTAAAAACTTCTTCTATACGCTTTCCTAGAGAAATTCGAGTGAATTTGTAAATAGTCTAAGAAATTTGTTTGGTGAATGCGAAACATTTGTTTTGTGTAATAGTTAAATGGGGATGGAAGTTTCATTGTGTTGCTTTAAGAAATATAATGATTAATCTGTATTTATTATTTGTTTTAAGAAAGCATGTACATAAAACTATCGTTAAGGATATGTTTAAGATGAAAGTTTTATCATGCTGTATTACAGCGATGTAAACATAAGAAAGAAAAAAGCGTTTATTGGGTTTAAGTAAAACACCTGAAAAGTATGAAAAACAAATACTTACGTCACCTTATAGAAAGGAGAGATAAGACAGATACTTTTTTCTTAATTGAAGAAGAACACACTCCACACTTTCTTAACCAAATCTAACATAAGCAGCATGTCAGCATTCAACCCAAGAGTTACGTTCTATAAAACCAGTCCCCATTTTTACGCCATTACAAGGTTGAAATACCTATGCAGCAGTCATAAAAATGTTACCCAATCATAACAGTATCGTAAAAAGGTAATTTTACTTCACAGCCTTTTAATTTTCCCTACGGAACACTATGTACGGTCATAAAACAAACACGATCACTTGAATAGTTTACTGCTATTTTTAATGGACCCCCATTTATTGCAGTTTATGCTAATTTCGGTGGAAAACATCGTAAAAATGGTGGCCGTTTTGTGTAAAAGAATGAAGGAGTTTTAAAAGGAAGAAAGGAAAAGGTTAGTTTGAAAATCAATTGGTTTAAGTATTTTTAATTTTACTTATTAGGGCAGGATTTTTTTCTTGTCATCAGAAAGTAAATCCTTGTACTTAAAAAACGTACTAATCCCTAATCTCCTCTCTGCGACAATCATTGTCAAAAATGTAGATAAGTTCGAAGTATTTTTACAGATTAGACCTGGAATTAGAATTGAAGAGTTCTTAAAAATACGGAAATGGCCCCTCTGCCATAAACTACTAAACTATGCAGTACAGTGGCGAAGGGTCATTTTTTGGGATAGGTAAGCCGCCTTTTCAAATTCTAATTTCGATTTACTTTTCTAATATGAGCTTCATGCGAATTACCGAAAAATGATTCTGTCCTACTAGTCCCGAACTCATGTACTTACCTAACTCTAAAAGTTACAAATATGTTTTTCATTCTGAACATGTTTTTGGGATGAAATCGTCACATTATCTGTAAAACCCCCTTTATTCCACAAACTACTAGAATCGGATAAAAGTAGACACGGGACGCAATACATTTTATTTAATTTACAACTGCCAATGAACCATTGATATTTATCGTAAAGAGATAGGTACTTACATAAAATGTTTAATCACGTACGCAAAACGTACTAAGTACTTACTTTTCAAATCTACTCTTACCCCAAATACCTAATTACAACGCACACTCTCACTAAACTCAACACTAACTATAATCACTGTTTTATACCAACAAATAAATACTACTAACTAATACAGATAAACTAATTAATTCAACGAATAAAAATAAATAGTTGCAAATTAACTGCAAGTGTAAACAAACACCACACAACGAAAACTACCGAAGGCGAATCGTGATATCGGTCGTTCGCTCCATCTCGTTCACGCGCACGCAATTTCGAGTACAATCTTCATAGCAAGCCGTTGCAGACCGGCTTGCCTCGCGCATACGAAACCGGGGAGTCACGTGACCGAAGTGACGTAATGACCTTAAGAATTTTGAATGAATAGCAAGCCGGCGGCCGGTCGGGTTATTAGAGAGAAAAATGTTTTGCTGTTGGGCGACAACAAAGTCAAAACATTGAATTTAGGCGTTTTGTATAGTTTTAATTTAATGGTGTTTACCCAGAGTGTGATTATTGTACAGGCATTTTAAAAATACTACTGAATGTGTTATTTTATTTATTTTAATGACGAAAGAGTGGTTTTATTCCGAATGTCGTAAGGGAAGCCGGTAGGAATCGGCTTATAGGCTATCCTCGCCACTGATGCAGTAGTCAAAATGAAATTGTTCAAAGTAAACTAAAAGAACTATTAATTAATACCAACTCTTAGTGCATCGCAAATTCGCATTGCCAGACATTCTTGCGACGATCTCCTCGGATCCTTCGAATGGCAGCAGAGTAAGTTAATACAAATTTCTACATATATTATACGGGTTATTGCCACCATATACTCGTGCTCCGCGCTCACATTCATATTCCGTAATCCCGAAATGAGGTCGCTCATTAACTCGAACTAAAATAAAGTTATACGACCTACTGGAACATCTTCCGTGCGAGTCTAGCGAGAATTTCCACTCGATTGGCTTTTTAATTTGCCGGTATTCGGTAGAGAGACGTTTAGCGGAATAAGGCCTCGTTTCATACGCGACCGACTCGTTCCAAATTCAATTATTCGCCTCAAGATGGCGGCAGGTAACATTGATATTGAGCTGCGGGCGCTCTTTCATTGTTATTAACTCATACTTTTTAGTTATAAAAAGCTTAGATTAACTAACTTTCAATATACGAAACTGTTTCTTAGAATAGTTAATAAATATTTTAGTGGAATCAAGAACAGTTGGCTACGATTTATCGTAGCGCTACGAAAGTTCGTAGCAACCGCCTACGCTGTAGCATGTAAAAATCTACATAAGTGTGTTACGAGTTAAATTGATGTACAAGTCATTTCTTTATATTTTCTTTCAAAGAAATCAAAGTTACTGTCTGCTGGGACAGGATTTCGTGGAAAGGAATCTCAGTACATTTCCTGACGATCTACGTAGAATGAATTTTACACGAAATCTTCTTTAGAACTACACTTTTCTGAGATTTATTGAATTAATTTAAAAGGAAATGTCTATGTATGAAGATTGTTTTATGATTTTCGTGATTTCTCAGGAAATAAATTAGGTTGTCTATCATATACAAATGCTCCAGGAATCTCATAATTGCTTTGAGTTACCAATGTAAAAACGCGATGAGCACTAACGCAAACAAATAGTAAAATTATTGATTTTCTAAACCCAATGAAAGCAATATCGTTTTAAAATACGGAGTGAGCCTTTGCCCAGCAGTTGGAAAACAAAAGGAATGACCTTTGCCTGATGCAAGCTGTGGATATGCCCACGAATGGTAGGCCGCACGTCAGTGGTAACAAAACCAGAATAACCTGGCCTCTTATTCTATTGAAATTCCGTCCCGCGCTAGGCCAGCTGAAGGTCAAAGTGCTCTAACGCACGCGTGCGGCCTTGTGAGAGTCTATTAAGCTAACATCTCACCGTGAAAACTTAGGTGGAGTGAGCTGTCATTCCACATGCTAGAGATTGACACTGTTGACAGCTCACTTCATGTAAGTCGTTACGGTCAGATTTTCACAGAATAAATCGGTTGTTCTATATAACTCACCTCGTCCTTTCCTTTGACGACGCACATCTTGACGTCATTCTCGGGTGAGTACCAGACCAGCCGGCGCTGTTCCGTCAAGTCAGTCAGACTGAGGTTGTACACGACGTTCCTGTAACAATTAAAACTCATATAAGGTGATGAATTTATCTGTAAATATGGTGGCTGTTTGTATTTGTACCAAAAAAATCCAGAATCTTCTTTTTTTTCTTATCGTGATTTCGTAATTTTTCACTACATGCTCGGGTAACAAGCTCGAGGAGCTCATGGCTCAGTAATAACAGCCGCACGGGTCGACCCATCAGGTTAAGCTACGCTTGCCGGGGTTGGTCCGTGGATGGGCGACCATCTTTACATACCGAGACTTTTCCGTGCCTCGGAAAGCACATTAAGCCGTTGGCCGGTGGTATGTAAAATGTAAAATATATTCAGCTGTATCTGTTTAGGCTGGAAGCTGACCCGAACATAGCAGCAATCAGAATATCGCCATAATTAGAAACAAAGTTGAAATGTCTTATGTGCTTGTAGTTTACAAAGTAACCTTGGCGGCCTTGGCAGCAGAAATAGGCAAAATGTTAGGATTTTTTGTACGAACTATTTACACAAAGTAGTTGTAATACCAAACTAATAAGCTTAGTAATACAAAAACAGAAGCTAAAAATAGTTGTTACTCGACTTGTTATTGTGGCCAATTACTTGCGCCTCTTCTAGCAAGCTGGCAAACATACGTAACCAAATTACATAGAACTCCTACCATTGGTCGAGGGCCTTTTGCTTGTTCCGCTCCCTGTGAACCTCGCAGTTCATTTTAAGGTGGAAACTCAACTCATAGTTGTTAGCTGAATGTTTGTTCGTGGTTTTAATCGCACTTGGAGTTGAGGATTTCAGGTGAAGTTAGTTGGAATGGTTCCTATTGCCGCGACGTTTATTTTGTGGGTAGTCGCTGCGGTGACAATTTGTCGCGGCCTCGTGCGGCTTAGCTGATCTACTGAATAGCTTCGTGAAACGTTACACGCAAACTTAAGCCTATTTACCAATAATTATACAGCCATTAGTGTTTGGGTTACTCTGCGGCTACATTTGATTAGGAGAGTAATACAAGATATCGACGTTACATATTTACTTTTGTTATATAGTAAGAGTTCGAATCGGTTATTGACAGCCGTATATTGCTATTGTGTGTGATATACTAAATAAGGTGGATGTCAATGTTAGTGGCAGGCCAAAGTTCACCGTGACAGATTTTTTTGTGAGCTAGCAAAGCAAAATATTACACAATGTGGGGTGACTCAGCGACACACTATTGTGAGCCGCTTTCGGGTGGATTTGATGTATGATAAAAAATATAGACCTTCAACTAAATCAAATTGAACTTCCCCAAACAACTTTAACTGCGTGATTAGGCGCAGTTCACGATTATAACACCGCGACTAACTTTAGTTTTGAAAACTAATGTCAAAGTGACATTACGAGTGTATACAATTATGAATTGTGACACAAGTTGGGTCATTCATTAAACTTGCTGAGCATACCTGCGTTCTGTCTGGCATAATTGCGAAAGTCCTTCAACCCTTAATTAAGATATTTGGCACGAAAATTTCATAAAGAAATTATGACGTAAACTTTGCCAATTATAGCGCAGCGAATAGCCGGTGTGACTTACATAATGTTTTTGAGATTCAACAGACGAAGTAGAGGCCGGCCGTTACCAGATTGTAACTCCAACTTTATTGTTATTACAATACACTCTTTAAATGGCGATCTCATGAAGTTTTCATAGTTGTTCTTTGTTTTCGTCGAACGAGAACGTATTGGAAAACCTACTTATGACTCTCCGATCTCGAAACTATGTCAGATTTATTGAAACGAAATTGTAAAAATTGTTTACGGAGCAGTAAAAGAATATTTGTGCTTCATATTCTATTTGTATAAAAGCAGAACCATTTCAATAAACTAAGGGTACATAATATTTTATGGGTACCTACATAAATATGTAAATAGCTTCGCTTCATAGACAGTGAAGGTTGTTTAGGAAGCTTGTTTCTCACTTCTACGAATTTAATTAACAATTTATTAACATAATAAACAGATTTTCTATGAAGAGCTAATTTGATTATTTCGCTGTAATGTCGAGCTTATTAATTTTTGAATTACGCTATTCATGAAAATAGAAAGAAAAAAGTACTATCCTATATTTATATTTTATTTTAAAGCCTGCCGTTTGTCTGTTTCGTCTTCATACAAAATTCCAATACAACTACTGAAATGGTTCGAAATGAAATTTTTCACTTCCATTATGTTGTAAATAAGGCATTCACGTTCGACGTCTTGCATGCGAATAATGTTCTTTGTAGTCTATTGTCGAGGGTCCTACGGCACTTATTCTTAAATAAGGGAAATGCTTGTAATTCACCAATGTTGGGGGAGGCCAATTTGTGGGTAGACCCTGCTCGTATTTTATGAACGAACCGCTTTTTGTTGGGTAACGAAGTGACATGATGCAATCAAGTGATCCATGCACTAACAACAACTAATGGCTAATCCGGTTACAGTACATGTGAATAAGACAATTACTAGTGAGTGAGTGGATTGCGTAGTAACAGGACTATTTCCGCATGATTGCTCCGATGAATAATATAATAGACTTCTTCAAAGTCTGTAAAAGTATCATCTGAATTACAATCAAGTCTTCTGAAAACATAAATAATAATGAAGGTATCTTGGCTCGATTCGATCTTATTTCCGAGAAACGAAACTTATTTGTTACAAAAAATCTAAATATTTTGGAATATTCTTGGGTAATATTTTGGCGGACAGGCAAGCTGGCCCAAGCACACAAAGACTGTATCCTTTGTCAATTATTCGCTTCAGTGGTTCCCACCAAAAGGCGGCGGCCATCTTGGGCTGTGTGCGACGGATCGTCAGCGTCATCTATTGTTCGGTCAGTCGCCCATGTTTTTGTGTTCTGGCCAATCCGGGCCGACTCGCTGATTGATGGTCTGAACTTACAATTATTTTCGTGTCTTCGTGATTATTTATTTTTTGTCTCTTCTTCTTGGCAAAATAAATTAATCTCGGAGAATTTTCTTTATCCGGATTAAAGTAAATATCTGGGTGGGTGCGGGTATAAATTGATTTCGTGGAACAAAAGCGGATGCTCAGCCAATCACAGTTATACTCATCAATATACATGACGGACACACAGCCAATGATCGAATCGAAATGAAAACGTCAAACATGGTGGCGCTTTTAAAGCGAGATTTACATATTAAACAATATTATTGGTTTAATTCGAATGACTGTTTTTGGAGGACGTCAAGAGATACGTCACATCCATATTTTGTGAAGCGTTTAATGTGATTTATCGCCATAGAGACATGTGTGACACGTTACCACGTTATTCCACAAATGTTCATAACAATTTTTCAAAATTATATTTAAACTCTCAATGACAGGAACACGGTATATGTACCTCTTGTTAAGAGTATAAATGAACATACAACATGTACCTTCCTCAATAGTACACAAAAAATGGTACCTATCGATATTTACGAGAAAATAACTTACCTACTCAATAAAAAAACGAGTTTGTTCATAGCGCCTGTTATTCGATTGTGTGCTTTACCTATAAATATATTTCGAACACGAAAATTTGATAGAATAACTGGCAATTGATTCACGTTGCTATATTACTCGCTAGTGGAACATGCTCACGCCCAGTCTTTGGTATGTTATTCTGTTTCTCTCAGTTATTTTCCCAAGGATTTGTAATAGGATTCCTTGAATGCGAGGATATAGAGCTGAATAATGAAAATAAACATCACTCACATAATATTACCCTTCGTATACCGACTTACTAAGCAATTCAATTTTCGCCTCCTCTATTTACCATTTCTAGAGAAACGTCGAATAAATCATTCAATCCTCCTAGTATTTTCAATATTTATTTATTTTCTCCCTGTTTCCAGAATCTGCAGGATATGTGAGTCTCTTCTACGACAGGGGATTACTAAGGGTCCATAAAATGTCTTCTAACTAGGCTCGGTACAACATAGAGGGGAAGTTGGGGAGACAGGGCAACTGTCGTCGCACGAATAAATTATAGATAGTGTAACAATGTGACTTTATCTCGTGTACACAAAAAACATCCCCCTCTATACTACATTTCTTTATCCTTAATCAGTGAAAACTACAGGTGGCGTTTATTTTGACTGTACTATGTAAAGCAGGGATTTCCTTTGTCAGGATATTTTCGTAATTAGTTGCTAAATGCTGGGGGAGATGGGATGAAAAGCGTATCTCTTTGGCTCGGAAAACCGCTTAATGGGTAGAGGAACAGAAAGAAATTCTGTTGTTGCCAACAAGTTGATGGCGTTATTCTATGCAGCGACGGATTTTATTAAAATTGTGGCCTCTTTTTCTGACTTTCTTATTTAAGATTGTGTCTTAAAAAAATATTTTTATGAGAATTAATAAAGCATTTGACTATTTTATTATCCATCTAAAAACGTGTGTGATCGCGTGTGAAAACCGTCCATTCAACACAACCCACAAAGACTTGTGCAATGCAACGTTTTTCAAAAGGGGCGATGTCAAAAATTTCAAATTTCATCGCGAAGCGACGAATTGGGACGTCGACAGATGCAATTTGTTTGCATGCACTCGACACGGTTCCGATATTGGAAAACTTTACGAGTTCCGTTTAGAACAATATCAATGGGACGTTGGTGAACGTGCCCGACATATCGTCTATCGTACTTGTACTAACGGCATCTAAACGATATTGTATTTATTGATGCATAAAAACAAGATCTTAGGCAAGTTCAAGTCATCATCATCCCTATTTCAGTCGAAAGACGTTCACTGCTGGACATGCGTATCCAAGCGTCATCACATCGGCCGGTTCTCACATCTAACGGATTCCTGGGGCCTTCACTAGGTCATCTACAATAGTAATGACGAATAATTAAAACAATCTGCGAAAACCATTACAACCTATATTTAAACAAAAACCCTCTCTTAATTGTCGGAGTTCATTACATTTAACGTCTACACAATGCAAAGCTATGAATTTCATTTTCGTGAACCATCAAACTAATGACTTCTGCGAGTCCAAGTCACAAAAAAAATACATAAAAATAACCGCGTCCCATCAAACGTTCCATTCCACGGCACTAAAGTTAAATCGAGACCCGCAAGTTGTACATCATTAGCATTCGCCTGTCAAATGGGCACTCACACGGATTGCTTGATGCGAGCAAGTCAGCCATCTTTCCGCCGATTTCTAGTAAATAGACTTGACATATCGTGCAGATTTTCCTCTGAATGGAGCCTATGCTTTTGCCAGGGATTACAGTTTGTGTTTTATTTTCAGTGTTTTGGCGACTGCCGTCTCATTTCGTGGTATTTATTTTTCGAACCTGTGTGTTTTGACTTTCTTACCAAGGGGTATCGTATTACCCAGTTACTGGGTTGTGGAGGTCAAAAAGGCAGTCGCTCCATGTAAAATACTGGTATTCAGCTGCATCCGGTTAGGTTAGGAAGGCTGGAAGCCGACCCCAACATGACTGGGAAAAGGCAAGGCAGAATGTGTGTTTGACTTTGTTTGACCACGTCCATTATAAAGCTGCACACATCATGTTTTTTTTTGTCATTTTCCGGTCTTAATCCTCACGGAATGATAATACTTTTTAAGACCATTACTTATCATTATTCTCGGGCCCTTATTTAATTTTTTTTGATGTTGGTGCACCGTGTCTTTTTCTTCTATTAAGTCTTCTTTTTTTAAACTATTATAAGCGACAAAATACTGTCTTACAAAGCAATTTTTTCCATTTTAATCTTTTTTCCCTGTTTTAGATGCAGACCGTTGCCGTCAGCATCGGCTGGAGCCGTCAATATTGCGAAAGTTTGCAACATCAGCCGCCGAGAAATTGCGCTTCACATGCTTCACGATTTATTACAATTGTTTCTCAACAATATCCATCGTTTATTTCATCGAATCCATGACGTTTGGACGCTGCGCTTATTGTGAATGCTCTGCAATTGCATAAATATTTTGTTCGAGAATTGTTTAGTATTAAGTTTATGTTATAATGTTTGTTGGCAGTTAGGTATGTCTAAAGCTGGTTAGTTCAGAGTTCTAGTAGTAGTCGTGTTTTTTTTTCAGAAACAAAAGTTCTTTTTTACAGTCACGAACAAATAGCAGCCATTCGAAAGAAAATAGAATAAGTTACGAAAAAATACCCACTCGTTCCCACGGTGTTTTATTTCCGGTTTGAAAACGGTGGAAACAAAAAAATATATTAGATATGAACACGGTCGCTTACCTAACGAACTGAAATGAATACAAAACAACCAACACACAACATGGAAATATTTATTTATGTAAACGAATTAAAAACGTTACGTATTTTCGGCAACGATTTTTCTTTCATATTCTTTGTGTGTGTTTCCTTTTTACACAACGGTGTTCTTTTCAGCATCGGTAAGACCAATGCAGTTGGTCTCTGGCATTTCTTTGCGTTCCTTGAGTTTTGTTGAGAAGGAGGGGTCTTGGTAGGTTGGGTATCAACGGCCCGCATGGAGAATACAAATTCTTAACATTTTAATTAAAAGAGCTCAAAACGCCGACCGCGCCGGCTCTATTGTTGTCTCGTTCTGACATCGCCGTGATTTATGGCGAGTGTAAATGGGAAGGGTTGGGTTTCATCTTTCACTGGAATACACGAAATGATAATTGACATTTTTGCGCGAGCGTCACGAAAGGGTTATGATATTTGCGCAAGTAATCCTTCGGAAACATTGTCGTCCATTTGCCACTGTTCGTTGCAAATAGTGTAGGGTGGTTCAGTATGGAAGTTTATTATTCTTATTTCTTTGCTCAAATAATTTGATAATTTACATTCAATAATAGATTATGCTTTCAAGTTTAAAGTAGACGAAGAAGTGACTGTTGAAGTAGGTAGTTCATTACATAATTTGTGAATTTGAGACAAAGTCTGTTTTTCTATATACAGGTTATTGGTTATATGTCGGCAATCCATTAATTAAGGGGATATAGGAAAGGTAATTTACAACCAAATGCTCCTATGCAAATGTCAACATTTTTCGAGTCATTTGACATTTTAAATTTTTCACTTTGAAATATAAAATGTCAAATTACTCGGAAATATTGACATTGCCATGAGGGTCATAAAGGGTCATTTGGTTGCCAATGACTCCTCCTACATCCCCTTAACGGATAGTCGACATATAACCAACAACCCTGTATATATCTGCTTCTCAAACGAGTAGAGCCCCGTAAGGCAAAAGCCAATGTTTCAGCCACAAATCAACCCGTCATAGTAGACCCTTAAATAATTAACAATTCAACAACCTTAGACTTTAGCCTAGATTCCAGTTCTAACCAAGAAAATAGACCACGATTAATATCACATCCAACTTAATACCAACTATAATCCGACAGTCCAGCGCTGAAGCGCTCACTCAATCGCTTGAAGCGCTAAATATTTAACGATAAACACGTCAATCACTTACTGGATTACCGATTGATTGAGGTGAGAACGATATTCCCTAATTTCGTTGAAGCGTCACGCCCACCCGCCATTGATCTGATGTTGCGATTATTAAGTAACATTAGGTATGGCTGTGAGGATTTTGACGTTTATTGAGTAATTTATATGTTAAAATAATAATACCAGCCTATAACTGTCTATCTGCCGGATAAAGGCCTTTTCTCATACAAAGAAGGCACGAGCATTGATCACCTAACTTGCTGTGTTGACGGGTTGGAAATTTCTGACTTATATTGACCAGGTTGTCGTGATGGCCCACCTCATATGCATGAGGTTGTGGGTTGAAATCTGGGCGAGTATACCAATATGAATTTTTCAATTCAAAGAGAGGCCAGAAAGAGTTTTGTCATATGTCTCAAACTCGGAAAAAGAACTGAAACCATTAAAAGTGATGAGTTGTATACAGCATATACCAACAAGATCTTTCTAATGAAACATAATTTGACTCAAATGAAAACAGATCCTACGAGTTAGACAAGTTAGACAATTCCTAAGTGGTTTCTGTCAAAGCCTAACCAAAACGACTGTTAGGTATAAATTAATTGTAACAGCACTACAAATAAAACTCGGAATAATTATAAACAAACATATTTTTTTTGGATAAAGATTGATCAACAACGTCATTACATCACGCTGGTCAGGGTTAGGCAGACGTGTACCTATAGAACACCCAAATTCACAACACAATTACACAATTTTCATCTCCCAAGAAAACTAAATTAATAAAAGTAGGGCAACGAAGCAACTGTACTCTTCAGGCAAATCTTGAAGAGTGGAGCAAACAGTAGCTTGGGCAATTTGTAACAAATCCAAACGCGCAAGGTGCCGTCCTTACACACTTAAGAAGTTAACTGATCTGTTTCCCCCAAACTACTTTATTTGTTTAGGCCACAACAAATAGGTTCTCCTCTTCTTGGGCAAGTTTCCCCGAACTGCCTCAAATTGCCCCTAACTCTTGTATTGTTTAATCAAAAGAACGGGAAACGTATGGTAGTAATAATAAGGTTGTTTTATTTACTCGTTTGTATATAAAACACTTGTGTTTAGAAGTTTGCTCATTGATTTTCTCGAGTCCGGTAAAGTTTTGTGGGTTTATTAATGGCGTATTAGAAGGAATGGTGGAATGTTCTGAGTATTTTTATTATTAAAAAGGTAAAGTTTTTTTATTGATCATCAAGTGGTTTACTGTTCGGCTACGGTTGCATAAGCATAATCAGCCTATAATGGTCTGACTGCTGGTTCACAGGCCTCCGTAGGTTGGAGTGAGCCATAATCCACCACGCGGACCCTAGTGCGGGTTGACGAATGTTACGTGTCTTCGAATTTTTGGTTCTAGGACATGCCGGTTTCTTAACGAAGTTTTCCTTCACCGTTTTGAGAGCAGTGGTGACGAAATAATTTACATAAATTAAAGCATGGAGTAAGTCCCTGCTTGGGTTCGAACCCACGACCTACAATTCGTAAGTCGCGGCCGTTACAACTAGGCCACCACTGCTCCAGTCTAGCTTCTCCAGCGAGTTAAGTTAGCCAGAATAATCTATGCCCCTAAGCTCGTAGATATTGGCAACATCCGTTTTGGAAATGTTTATAAATTCACTTAACACCTGCGGCAGCCTAGCAGTTACTATTTTTAGGATTGTTTTTTTGCTGGAGAAAATCGGATGTCGTTTGACATTTGAAATAATTTAGGTGATATGTTCGTGTTATCGTATTCTTAGTGCATCGATCATTCTGCTACCCAGTGTCCACGTACTGATTGAAAATGGTAACAAAATGGCGTCATTTTGGAAAATTACTTTAGTAACGTACCTATATTAATGTATTATGGCGATTCGTCTTACGTTTATAATAATTATTACCAGTAATATAGCTTCAGACTCTGCTAAAGGCTTCCACCAATATCAATACGTTGTAAATTAATATCACTCGAAGCCCCATTTAATACACAAGGGGTATCGCGACTATACATTATAATTTATACTACGGATGGGGTAAATGATTTCCCAACCCCTATTACTTCATTTTCAACATTATAGGGCATAAGTTAACAATAACACTGGAACCAAACTTTGTTATTATTTCAGTAATTTTATTATTCTCAAGTGTAAACAGAAATTGTCGGCGATGTGACGTCATTTCCCCTTTGACTTTCCATACATAAATGGCAGGGAATGCTATTGACTTATGTTATTTTGTGTTCTAAGTAGGAGTTTCCATACGCCCTCTCATTTCGCTAATTCTAATTGAAGGGTCTCCTGTACCCCGGTGTACGTACGTACCCCAGTGGGGTACACTCGCCCTTTTCATTATTTGTACAATAGATACTAATTTGGAAATGTTACAGAGTTACAATTCAAAGTAAGTGTAGACTGCAATTAATATTTCATGCATGTTACTCCTAGAGGAATCGGTTTGTGGTTTCTTAGATATAAAGATGGGGGAGAATTAAGTTCTAATAAAGTTACGTTTGTCTGTAACCTTACGAAGTGGAGGCGATGACTTCTGAGAAAAAATTAGGTACCTTTAGGCTCAATACCCCTGAAATTACGAAAAATAGTCAATAAAAAGAAATATCTATTTGATCTTATATTTGATACTAGCTGCTGCCCGCGGCTTCGCCCGCGTGAGTGTCGGAAATTACCCCATACATCCCCATGGGTTTTAAGTATAAATATTGAGTTTCGGGTTAATCGGACAGCGCGTTAAAATTCTTCCATACAAACACTGACAACCCCCAACCCCCTTTAGAGGGTAATTTAGAAAAACAAAAAACTACAAACTTTATAATTTATTTAGATAACTATTCATGCGAAGTTTCATGTTTATTACCTCAAGGAATAAGATTTTTCATACAAACTTTCATCCCTTATTTTACCCCCTTAGGGGTTGAATTTCGAAAAATCCTGATACACGTTATTCTTATTTTTTGGGTTTAAGTATAAATATGGAGTTTCGAGTTAATCGGACAGCGCGTTAAAATTCTTCCATACACACTTTGACACCCCCCAGCCCCCCTTTAGGGGGTAATTTAGAAAATCAACAAATTACAAACTTTTACATTTATTTTGATAATTATTCGTGCGGAGTTTCATGTTTATTACCTCAAGGAATAAGATTTTTCATACAAACTTTCATCCCCTATTTGACCCCTTTAGGGGTTGAATTTCGAAAAATGCTTCCTTATTCTTTGCCAACATTATAAAGGGAACCTCTGTGCAAAATTTCAGCTTTCTAGGTCCAAGGGTTTGGGCTGGGCGTTGATGAGTCAGTCAGTCAGGACTTATTTGATAGATATCGATAATAGGATAGGATACTTTTCCGGGATAAAAAGTACCCAGTGTGGTGCCCAGGATATTAAAGAATAATTATACCAAGTTTCATCGTAATCGAACCGGTAGTTTTTGCGTGATGCCTGAACAAACAGACAGACAGACAGACAGACAGACAGACAGACCGACAGACAGACAGACAAAAAAAATTTTAATCAAATTTTTGGGTTCGGTGTCGGTCTAGTAACACCCCCTGCCATTTATTTTTTTGATATTTTCAATGTACAGAATTTTCACTTCTACAGATTTATTATAAGTATAGATTAAACACTTGAATAGACTACAGACAGTAAGAGTATCAAATTGTACTAGAAACCTTCAATTTTCTTCATATAATTATCTTCAATTTTCGTCTATAAGTATATTCTACAATCCAATAACATTGATATACTCTATAATCTTGTTTTCAAGACTGTAATATCAGCATAAAAATAGTTTCACAAGCATTTTATTAATCTTTTATTTTTGAGAAATGTTTGAACGCTTTCACTTCATTCTTTCCTTACTTCGAAATCATCGCTTTACTACTAAGGTATAAAAGTTTTTTTTATGAACATATATTCCGAAATTCCTAATAGCCAAAATGCCACCTACAAATTTTAAAGACTTCCAATAAACTTTTCGACAAATTACGTAATCAATGGCGTCATTCCGTCAGTTCCGAAATTCTTATAAGTGTGTTGAGCTGTGGCTCCAACTCTGGGGAACTACTCCAGGGCTTGGTGGTAAGATGTTCATTCTTTCATTTTACTTCGTAATTTTTTTAATAGGAAGTTTTTCTTATACATATTTTCGACAATTCCCTACAGGGGAACTTTCACCAACAAATCTCCATTACATTTCAACCAATTACGTCATCAGTGGCGTCATTCCGTCAGCTCCGAAGCTGTAATAAATACGTCACAATCAGTGCTGAGCTATGGCTGCGACCCTGGGGACCACTCCAAGGCCTGGTGGCTCCGTGATTGATGCGCTGATTACCTTCGTTCCTTTTTTGCCACGAACTTTCCGCTTTTGCCCTTTTGTTTTTTCGACCTCTTCACGTAATAGGATGTTTCAGGACTGATTTTTATTAGTGATGAAAGTTTGGGTTGTTTTTATTTTGTATATTAATTTAAGTATTTCGTCATAACTTCAAAAATTGCAATTACGTGCATAAATTGTTAGACCTACAGATAATCAAATCGAATTAAAAAAAATTGCTTCTAGAATATCGGTATATCTTGTTCGCTTAATTGTTTCCTAAATCAACAGGTTTTTATAAATGAAAGTAACACAACTATTCCACAAAACAATAACGACCTTTTATGAACAGAACGAGCTAAAAGGGATCTGGATCCTGGATCTAGAAATACTTTAAGCCCTGAGTTTCTATTTAATTAGTGTTCGCAAAGGTAAACTGACTTTATAAACCGTACCTAACGAAGGAAGGGCACCTAAAACTTTGCGCAAACACGATAAGAACGAAATGTTGAAGATATAATGAACGCTTAAAAACTCGTAGTTACGACTTTTTGTCGGCCAAATGTTTTCATATTCAAAATTGATTTTCCGACTGGGGCCCGTATGAATATGATTAATTAGGAGCAGATTTATTTATTCAGCCTTTTATTCAGTCCCGATGTTATTACGTGATATAAAAATGCTGCGCGAAAATTGACTGCGTCCATTTTATAATACGCTGGACGTACATGAATACAGTGTAAAAAAGAGTAACGCGCCAATTGACTAGAAATTGCGAAATGAAAACTGTATTTTCGAAATAGGTTAGGAAATATTTTGAAATTGTTATTTTGGTGCGGATTTTTACGACCGTTGAATTTTGTGTACGTATTTTAGTTTCGATGGGTTTGTAGTTTGGGCGATGTGAAATATCGTCGTGGGATAGTGGAGTGTCGGTGTAAAACGACACATTTTATTACTTTTCGTACACCGCCAAACAGGGCAAAATGTATAGGTACCTATTCATTGTAAAATGGATCCAAAAACGTAAAGCTTACAAAATCAAACATTAACAGAAAAATTCCTACTCACATTTTTATTCTCACACTTACTCAATATAAGGTACGTACGCCACATCTCCACAGGTACACAAACATACTACACACTTTATGCTTTTAGGTGGCGACGTAAAAACGAAATCAGCAAGTATCATTTTGACGGCCATTATGTAAAAGTTGGTGTGCGTGTGATAAGGCCACAAGTGGCCATTTGCCGGTGTTTGCGAGCCCCTGCTAACGTCCTCTGTATAATATGCTGAGAGAAAACTCACCTACATAATGATACACACGTACACTTATATGAGAATGGGTATACGAAGAATGGTGAAGTGAACTTGAAACCGCGCATAATGTTTTTTTTTTCTATGGAGAAGGAAATAGGTTGGTATCTACTTATTTTTGGTTTAAAAAAAAACGTGATAGTAATATGTACTATAAATATCTACGTTAAATGTAGATAAAAAAATGTGGCTATTTACCCCTTTTTCAAAAATAGAATTGGATCAAAATAGAATAACAGCCAGATATTTTCCTGCAAACAGTATTATTATAATAAAACATGAAACTAACTGAACGCTAGGCTCAATTCAAATCAATTCCTTCGCCCGACCCTCATCATAAAAATCGACGCGCAATCTTGGGATTGGTTGCCGCCAAAATCTGAAGGGGTTTATGTAAGTAAACGCTGCTGCTTTGATAACATCGTGTGTATATGAGCCGGTCGAAACAACGTTAATTTCGTTAAAAGGCACACAAAAGAGGATCACACTACAGGGGAATACCATTACATGGGACGCGCACCGAATAACGTTTCCGGCTGGTAAGCGACCTTATAAAATTAAGGGTACGGGTGTGAAACGGGCGGGGACCGGAGCGACTACGCCACTACGACGTGCAGACCTGCACTATTATAGTGTTACTTCGTCTGGATACGAAAGGGTTTTCGACAGTTGAGATAAACGTACCTATCTCGAAGCGTTTTCCGCTTAATATGGGATGTTGGAGTGCGTAAGGCTATTAAATGTAAGGGCTGCGTGATTTTAAAGGAGAAGTTATGAATGGAAAATGGCTCATCATATGACAACAATCGATGAGATATGAATTAGGCGACCAAGTATTCGGAGGAAGGAGATAAGGTTATAGGATACCCGCTCCGACTTTTTCAATCATTGTCTAATTAAGAAGTTCCTAAGGAAGCTACTTATTAAAAATTATACATAGTTTAAGTACATAGTAGGTACAGACTGCGGAGATCTATTTAAATGCATGCAATACTTTTTCATGCATACCTATAGCATGCAAAAGCGCATTTAAATAGATCTCCTGGTGCAGTTAGTGAGGAATCCTGTGCATGACACATGGCATGACACCAACTGCCACAATAGATTATTGTTCCTACAATCATTGTAAATAAATGCATCTGTTATATCCTATTTATTCTAGAGGAAATAATTTTAATCAGACAATTTCGTCACAATCAAAACCCACCGCTGTTTAAGGCCCGAAAGTTGAGTCGAAATTGGCTGAATGAATCCGCCAATTTCGACTCAACTAGCCTCATCTACATAAGTGGATACAATCTATATACATGTATCCACGTTCGTAGAGGCCACATCATAACGACATGGGTTATACAAACCAGTATGTTTTGCAGATATTATCATACGTAGTATTTGAATTTCATTAGGCCAATGAAGATGAAATCGGTTGCGGGCGGAAAAAATAAGGTCTTGTATGTTTGCTAACCTAATGCGTGCTACTTTTTGGGTAGGTAATTTTAAAAAGGGCTAGACAGGCAGAAATTACAGGCTTAAAAAAAGTTGTTAATTTTCCTTGGAGACGATTAGCTGTGCTGTCCTGTAAGTATGTTGATTGTGGAACTTAATGCGTGGTTTTTTTTTTATAACGTAATAAGTCAGATCGGCGAAAGAATCAATATGTTGAAAATATTTTGAATTATGCAATGTAAAAGCAATGGCTATAAATATTTATTGTTACAGTAACACAATGAACATAGTCCAGTAGTAGGTACAACAGTTACAATATTCACTAAAGAAATATGGGTAATGAACGACATTGTATCCACTGTTCGTGGCAGATACATAGTACATGTCGTGGGTGTTTCAATGGAACCACCCACCACATGTACTATGTAACTAGGTAATAATGTAATATTCATGTTTATAAGTATTTATTTTTAGATTTCCATATTTAGGGCGCGACAAATGACCTTAGTTCAACATTAATTTATTTTTAGAATGACTTATTTAAATCAATGTCTGCCGTATAATCAGACTACTTCTGAACCTTGTTTATAAATACTATTTGCCTTTATAATGGAATTAATACTTCAACGACAGATGACATTACACAGAATATTTATTCTTATTGGGTTCGACTTGAGTACGTTTGTGTATTATATTACTTATGATTATACAGTCGTCTGATTTATAAATATAAAGTTTAAAAAATATATATTTATACGTGTGTTTTAAATAACTCAAAAACATGTACCTAAATTTTATTGGAAACCCTTGAGAAATGTGTGTCAATTTCTATTTCAGATACTCAAACATATATTATTCTATTTTTTTATCTCTTTACAAACCAAAGACAACCAGGACTGCAGGTTTCAAAGGATAACAACTAATCACAAGGGAAAATCCTCTAACATAATCATGCGTCAGCACATTCACACAGATAATGATAACCAGCAGATATGATAAACAAAAGTGGTCTCCACATGGTTCGGTGTTCTCGGGCTGTCAGGAACTGACTCGACATCGGTTTTATTACAAACCTTTTTGCTCCCTTTAATAAATCCCACATAGCCAAGTTCCAGCAATGAGAATTTCATCGGGCGACGACGTGACCATTGTCATGTAAATCTGATTTGGAAAGAAATGCAAACTTTGCTAGCACGGATGAATATTTCAAATTATACGGACACAGTTGTCGTTCGTTGTGGAAAATATTGTCCAATTTGCTACATATCTACGGTTTTTATGGACTTTTTCTGGGACGCCAGACGTTTGTTTTATATAATAATCGGGGAACACCCCGTCGTTGCTAAATGAAATTCATTCTTTGAACTTTTGAGTGTATACCACGATTTACTTGTTGATGTGTGACATTTAATCCCGTTTTATATTGGGTTAACAAATATATTTTAAAGCGAGTTGTAAAAACACGTTTTCATTTCAGTTAAAACATTTATCAAACACTTTACGCAAACATCACAAACATTTGAAATGAGACGCTACAATTGCGACCAAAAAGATAAAATTACAAAACAAAATGTTAGACAAAACAGAATGTTTACCATTTATTACATTTGCTTTTGTAAACACGACTACTTTGCTCACTAAATGGGAATGTAAAGATTTTTCCCAGTTCTTAACACGAGGCGGGTTTTTTCGAAACTAAAGAGCATTCTTCCTCGCCCCCACGATTACTGAAGAAAATTACAGGATACAATTGTTGTTATTTATTTAACAAAGGGTTTACAGAAGTGGGAGGCACGCTAGCAGTATTTACATAAAAACAAAGAATTATGTATATTCGGTGGAAAGTAAACAGTGGCTTTGCGGCCACGAGCACGGCAGATGTGTCGCCTGGCTCTGCCTGGCCTCTAGTGAGGGTATCATGTCGATAAAATGATACAACTATTGTCATTTATGCAACTTTTTCCTTCGAAAATCTGTATGAGAGCTTTCTTAGAAGTTTACTTAATACAAATACATTAAAAATTACAGTTTAATTTTATCAAATGTGTGAAAGAATATTAGAAAGAATATGTTTGAAATAAAAGTGGGATCTAAATGGAAGTGTTTTATAACTCTTATAAGCATAAAAAACTTTCGCTTTATACCTAATATAATTTCGCAGCGTCTTAATTAACATAAAGTTTTATCTAGAGCGTTGGAATATGTTCAAGAGTTTTTGAAGTTAATTCATCAAGCTATGAGGAGATTAATGTTTCCAGAAAATGTTCTCTAACATTTCTTCCTAGACTAATACATTTCACAAAAAATTATACGATCTTATCGAGATACAAAAACAACAGAGCTACATTTTCATATAACCGTTTGCTACAGGGAAGATTATTCCTTCTTGAAAGATCAGTAGGATATATTTGAGCACACTTCAATATCAAGTGCTTAATACATTTTAGATAACTTATCGACAGTCGCTCCTCACAAAATCGTAATAAAATGGCGACTGTAGGCGGCGGCGGGCGGGTGTTTTTAAGTCGTCTTGCCTCCATCCAAACACAAGCCAAAAATCTTTATAAATGCAAACGAGACGGCGTTATCTACATCTGTGTAAGTAGGAGAGGGACGGCGTCAGGTGCATCTGAGTTAGCTCTGCGGTTGCGGGTAGATACAGCACGTTCTTACCGCTTCAGTCGGTGCGGTTAAGGGTACCCGAACTTTGCAACGAATTGGAGTGGAGTTGGGAAAAACAAATAACTGAGTATCTCATTTGAATGTATAACTTGGACTCTTTAAAACGAAATAGGTGTTACTACGCGAATGGCGGCGCGAATATTTATGTTTTTGACACGTGTTTCATGAGTGTTACTTTTTAGACGGTCGAATTAATTCCGAGTTACAATTTTGTGTAACGAGCGATTCTTTGAAGTGTAATTAAGGCGATTTAGGTGAATTATGTTTTCATTATGTTACCATTTTCTACATAAAATTTAGATAAAAATACAAACAGTACATTTCACAATGTCCGTTATAATTTTGGGGCGTGACGTTGTATATTTAAACGGCACTTTTTTCTCAAGTCATAATTTGAATTTCTAATACTTGTAAGAGCGGAAAGTTTTGGCATCAATATTTATGGTTATAATGACGGAGACTCACCTGCCGCCGACTAGGAGATAATTTCCGTCTCTTAATAATAATCTGAAGTAATCTGTGTGTGTGTCGTTTCCCAGAAACTTGTGCGTATCATCCACTCCTGAAACAAAAGAATAAAAAGCTTAATTAGTTAGCTGATAGGTACTCTTAATTAGTCATATTTCTGGGAATATTTGTATAGGTTTTTTCGGTAGACTATAGTTTTCTCCGTAAAATAATAATTAGTACAATCGTACTTAAAGATAAACAAATAACAAAAATAGGAAAGCTGAAAATAAAACTACACAGTAACTAGGACAGTGAAATACGAAACTAAATAAATACTTATTGATATCATATTACTGTCATAAATAAATATTATTATCTATATAATTAAGATAAATAACTCCCACTCTCACTACACATTTTACACGCAATTAAAGATTGTTAACGTTTACATTTAATGTCGTTGACATTTCTGACTTGGTTTCCGTAAGTCATTTTCGAGTGCCCACTGAAAATTAAATCAGCTTCCACTGAGCATATGCTCAGTGGAAGCCTTCTTGTCACAGTTACGGGCCGTGCAGCTGCCAAACATTTCTGTTTTGTACTCGTAAATATAAATCTCCTTTGTTTTAATTTTTTTTATTCGAGTTATCTTTTTGTATGCACGTGCTCTGTGACAAATAAATCTATTTTTCTTTTTTCTATTAACTGCCCCTTTTCGATGAGGTATCGATAAAATCGATAAAGGACAACTGAAATAATCTAATTTTAAATACACAGACTTTCCTTAACCTTGTTTCGAACCTCTGAACAACGTATATCTAAATCCAATTACGTTAAAAGCAGGTAAAGGTTAGATACGTTTTTATCTTATTAGTTTAAGGTTACGATATTGTGTGGATCTAAAGAAATTTGCATATCCATTAGCGAGGTTAGGTATTTGTTAACTTGTTTCAAATGGATAATGTCCTTTATACAGTTTCTGTGAGGGAAAGAAAGATCGGTGACTTTTGAAGATTGACGGCGTTGAGTAGTTGCACTTATGTATTTTTTAGTCTTTTTACTGAATAAGCTTTAAAAGAAAACTTTTAAATTTCACTTTTTGTTTTTGGAACAAAGTTTCTCAACGCAGCTTGCGGTAGCCGCAAGGAGTTGACCGGTAGATATCATCACGTAAGGAAAAAGCGTTATGCCCCCTCCATACGACTTTCTCTTACTCTCTGTCTTTTTCCATTACGTATATACGAATGCGTTTGTGCCTGCGAGTATCGCGTAAGGAACTTCGTTCCTGACTGGGTCCCCCTGACCACACACGTTTTTTTTATTTGTCGAATACTAGGCTTTTGGCTACGTTGTGTATTTAATATTTAATTAATAATGTTCGTCTTATTTGCGCAAAATAAACAATGTTTCTTTCTTAATATATTTCTGTAATGGAATGATGATTCCGTCTCAAGGTAGCACTTTAATGACTCCCTAGTCATTATTGTTAATGTTAACCATTTTCAACGAAAATCTATAACACTGTTACTTGTTAGCTACTAACAATCTCTTTGAAAGACACATTAAAATTCATGGCACACTTCATGAAGATGCCTCTAATACGACTCAAAGGCTTAAACTTCGGTCTAAATGAGGTCTGAAATAATGGGTGTGGCCCTCATTAAACTCCTTTTGTCGTGATCCGAAGTTAGTCTTTTGACATCTGATTCCTATTTGGAATTTGTAAACGATTTTCCACTTTATCCCTTTGTGATAAAGCATCCTTTGTTTTATAAGAGGCAAGATGTTTCGAAGAAAACATTCATGAGATGAGATAACCCTGGTTGTTTTTTTCAAAGTCACGCCTTTATGAGGAGCATTGTTTTTGTTTATAGGGTGCATAATGGATAAAATATAAAGAGTTTTCTTTCATATATCAATGACCATTACTAAGACCGTTGCTGGACCTTGGACTACTCAATTGTACGCCACAGTGTTCAATCCTAGGCCACTCTCATCCATCTACTATCAGCCACGATGCGAAGATCGTCGCTCCACCTAGGTCGAGAGCGTCCTACACTACGTTTGCCGATTCGCGGTCTCCACTCAAGAACACGTCTGCATCATGCCACTTCAGCTTTGTTGCAGCCGTCCTATCTTTCTGAGAGTTTCGAAGTATGATGTGAAAAATTGAGGAAGTTTGGAAATATTGCTGAATAACCCAGAAATTGAAACTAAGAAAGAGGTTATATGCATGAGGTTGCATGCCTGCATTGCTATTCTATAAAAATCTCACTATGAAAACTTAGGTGAAGTGAACTTGAAGTGAGCTGTCATTTCTTCTG
Organism: Eupsilia transversa; assembly: GCA_914767815.1. Lineage (NCBI taxonomy): Eukaryota > Metazoa > Arthropoda > Insecta > Lepidoptera > Noctuidae > Eupsilia > Eupsilia transversa. The sequence continues at coordinate 5,543,120 of OU611889.1, forward strand.
CAGTGGTATTCTGTTAATGTCTCACCGTGAAAACTTGAGTGACGTGACCTTGAAGTGAGCTGTCAATACTATCAATCCCTAGCATATTTGAAGGAATGACAGCTCACTTCACAGATAGTTAATTGATTTGCTCACTTCCCCTATGTTCTCACGGTGAGACTTTTTACAGCATAGACCGACTGATGGGACTGACACTATTGACAGCTCACTTCACTTAAGTTCTCACGGTGAGATTTTACAGCATCGGCTGGCATATGTATATGATTAATATATCTATACCGTTTTATATTACCTGAAACTTATAGCCGTAGATCGTAGAGGCAAAAGCCATGTGTTAGCTCTTACATTGTTCCTAGGTGAAGTGAAAGAATATTCGTAAAAACGACAACGTTTCTTATTCGAAAGGTATAAAACTCCCGCTGTGACAAGTAAAATGCTTGAACAGCACGTGTAATAAAATAGTGATGTCATTCGAATAAACATTTTGAATCGAATAATTCGATTTTAATTGCGAACGCTAATCGAATAATTGGCGTGAAACTGACAAATACATTCATTGAAATGAGTAGTGATTTTTGCTTATTTAACAATGTGATTCTTCATTCAATTTAATATACGCTATGCTTTTGTTTCGAAAATTGGTTTTCGTCAAACAGTTATGCAAGTTCTTTTAAAACTATTATTTTGACGACATTATTTTCATTAAAAGGTATGAACCTTTTTGGCGCAGCCGTGAGGCACACACTATTGTTGTTAAACATTATTTTCACTTTTTTAATTTGTTTTTTGTATTTGTGTTTCACGAACTGTGTCCAAATAAACGTTATTCTTTCTTTCTTTCTTTCTTTAGATTCATCATCTGCCTAGTCTTTTCCTAACTATATTGGGGTCGGCTTTCAGTCTGACCGGATGCAGCTGAATACCAGTATTTTAGGTCTGCCTATTTGACCGCCTCAATCCGTTGCTGGGTAATTACGATAGCCCTTGGTAAGACTGGTTGTCAGACTTTCGGGCTTATGACGACCCGTAACGACTGGCAAAGATCCACAAGTCTTAACGTACTGTCCGACGTACGAATGGGTCTCGATATGTAAAGATGGTCACTCATCCATGGATCGACCGGGGCAAGCATAGCTTAACCTGATGTCCTGACCAGTGCAGCTGTTATTACTTAGCCACAAGCCTTTTCAACCCCTATCAAAGGTCAAAATAATTATTGGTTTAAAAGTAGTTCATTCGTCTAAAAATCTCCGCGGAACTGAAACTTAATCGAAATTGATTCGAGTAGACAGTTCTTGTCCCATCACTGCGATAATATCGGCGATTACTTGAAAGTGACTTTTTATACTTGATAGGTTCACGAGAGGGTTCAACGCGACGTCAATCAAATGGAAAAACGTTTAAAAAACGCTTAAAGATTGCTTGGTGGTGGGAACCAATCGGTTTCTGGGAACACACGCATCGACAAATTATATAAATGCTTTGACATAGGTTAACATCGTATACTCGGTGTTAGATTAAACGAGGGACGGACTTTGGTGACCGTCAAGTTATCATGTAGTCGTATGTAGTCATGAGGTCCTGCGTTCGACTCCCAGTCGAGTGAAAGTGATGTTGGGCTTTTCCATAAGGAATTAATAAATAAATAAAAAATTGCTAAGTAGGAGCCCGGAGTCTGGATTTGTTCTCGGTTGATGGCAATAGGCTCGTCCCCATTACAAACATAACTGGCGAAATGTGGGTGTACGTGTACTACAGGTTCACCTTTACTTAACCTTCTGGGGGATTACAGACGTTATGTTATGTTATATTACAAAATAACATTACACATTACATAAATAACAAACACGAAAACGGTAATTAAAGCGCATAGAGCTGTGGGAATTAAAACATGTATTCTGTACGTAGTTTCAACACGCGCGACGCCTGTGTTGCCCGCGTATCATTTTTCCGCCTATTTGTTGTTCGTGTTTGTTTTAATTCTAAATTTTTAATACAAAAGAGTTTTATCCGTGCTTTTCCTGTGCATAGTTAGTATGCAAATTTTTATGGGAGTTTGTGTATGAAAATTAATGCAATAGTCGTGTTTCGAGTGCGGACACAAACTACATTTTAGTTGAACAAAATTGTGAAAGAATTGGTGATTTCAGAACGGAATCCTTAGTAAAAAGTAATGAAAGTTTTGGAGAGAAAGGTTCGGTTTCAGACAATAATCCCGGGTGTTCGAACATTCTGAAATGTCATTTAAGCCACGGTCGTAGTTTTACAGACCACAAAGATCCTTTTTCAATCTTTAAAAAAATCCTGTAATAAAAAAGAGTTTATGAAGGTTTTCAAAGTTTGCAAGGAGAGTTGGCTAACGCGAGTTTCAAGTTTGTCAAATGATTGAGGTATTTTTTAAAGTACTAATTCAGGATTTATGGGCTCGTAATTTCTTAAGTATATGGCACACTTGCACTGTACTTTATACGTTGATTTTTTCAATTTATTGGTGGAAATGAGCTTAATTTCAGACGCTTTTGTTTACCAAGGCCTAATGTGAACTTCTAATAGTTCCTGACGTTACGAGACAAGAAGTACCTAATATTTGATAACTCTCATGTATATTTATGTAACCTAGCACCGGTGCCAAGGTGTACCTACACTTGTTTATCTACCTCATAGTGAGTACTGCGAGCATACGTAGGGACGTAAATGCTTAGAGAAGCAACTAAAACTAACATCCTAATATGTGCTGTTATCGTTTTCGTGTTCACTTTGTTTTCTATCCATATTAAAATTCCTTTGAAGTACAGTATTTTTATTCCTATTCGGTATTATTATTAGTAGTATTTCTATTCAATATTTTACGAAGCGACGCGCGCTTTACTTGTGGTAACTAAGTGAACAAACATGCTGTGAAATTGTGCGTGAAGACGAGTAGCGTCAGAATATGAATTAACTTTATATACAGGGTGGCTTTTTGAAATGGCTGCCCCATCTCAAGGGCAAGTACCATTACTGTTGTAGCTACAGGAAAACGGTCTTAGAAGACTGACCTTAGGTCTTGTTTTTTTGAGAAATTTTGATCACCATTCACAGATTTTGAAAACTGTACTGTACGGATGGTTGCGAGAGGTCTTGCGCTATACGCATTCACAGCGTGTTTGTACCCTTGGCAACCACAAATAAAACGCGCGTCGCTTCGTGATATAAAAATACTATATAACATAACATAACATCACGCCTGTATTCCCCGAAGGGTTGGGCAGAGGTGTACCTATAGGACATACACATTTCGCCAGTTATGTTTGAGTCCCATGTAATAGGGGTCGAGTCTATAGCCATCAACTGGGCACAAATCCAGACTCCGGGCTGCTACTGAGAAATTACAGATTTAAAACCCGAATTACACTTTGCCAGACCCGGGAATCGAACCCAGGACCTCATGCTCAGTAGTAGTGGTTGTATGGTAAGTTGAAATAGGGTCTAAAGTTTCTCTTCAAGGGTCTAACAGATTATTGCTTATTTTGTGCAATCTAACGGCCTTTGAAAGGTACAGACGCCAGCACATCAAGCTACCCGAATCTGTAAAATTTTCCCAATCAAGCTTGAACCTAATGCTTTAGCGATAAAGTTTAAAATCTACTAAAGAAAATTGACAGATTGTAGTAGCTTGATGTGCTGGCGACTGTACATGTTTTAAAGAATAGGTCAGAAGATTTTAAGGTTTTATGTTTAAGGTTGGATAAGAACAAGAAAAGATACGCAACAAGGATGAAAATCCCTATTAAATAACCTGACAGCAGATTAAATTAAATAAGCTTTCAGAAACCCGAGATAAATATCATTAAAATAAATGCCTAGTGTTATTTGATTCATTTGTTTACATTTACATCGTTAGTGAGAGAAACCTCAGTTGTTTACTTAGCTCGCAGCAGTATTGAAGCGTGTCGTGTCAACTGAAATGGCAAAAAAATAAATTGGGTGCCAGTATATGTTATTGGGGTGATATTTTTTTCCATATACGCCATTCACGACTGAGTGCGAGTGTCGATCATGGGATATTAGCCTCCACAATCGTTTGCGATGTCTCCCCCTCTGTCGTTTTCCGAAGGATCGGAAAATCTGTAAAAAATATACCCTTTTGAATGTATGAGTTTACGAATGTCTGACATCGTTATTCTGGGTCTAAATATGTCTTATTTGACCTTAATCTGAGTATCTTACTCTTGGGATAGTTAGGCTAAGCCGACTAATAAGGGGCGTCTAAACTTTTTTATTTGTGGATCCTGTCAGCAACAAAATGGCGGCCTTGGCCGATATATTCAAAGCGTCTTCACGCGTCCCGTCACCGCCTTAGGCCGAAACGGGACTTTTTAATTAGTTTTAAAATAATGAAAGGTCGAAGAGACCTTGTTAAACTTTAACGCGACGATAACTGAAAGAAAAACGTAATGGTTTTCCTTTTTCATTAGATAAGATAAAGAAAGATAAGGTAGCATGCGATGGTTCCTTTGTTGTGAATTATAGCGTTTTTATTTTCTCTTAAGGCATTATTAGCTATCTTGGATTGTTATTTTCTTGCAGCTTTAGGTACTGTAGGTAGTTTATTGTGGCATTTTTATTGTAAGATCGAATCCACAAAAATGAACACTTGAATAAAATTACGTAATGAGATTTTTCCAGAAGCTGGTTTCAGATTTCACCGTTTCAAATCGTTTAAAAAATATATATACACTTACCACCAACAATGATAAACCGCAAAACCTGGCAACTTTAAAAAAAACAAAAAGGATACCTAATAATTTTTAAAACAAAACTAAAAACCGCAACTTAACCATAAAGCAAAAATTACGTCAATTTGCTAACAATGAACATTTCGGAGTAAACTTACCGAAACATGTACTTTTTTCAAAAAAACGTATCCGCTTTGAGCTTGTGGAGTTATAGCACATTTTTCTGCACAGAGCTAATTTAGTTCGGGGAGCATGTATACGTGCTAGAGATGTCCTAAATTAGATTCGAGATAGTTTCGGTTTCCTTTCCGAGCTCGCTACGTTTATGTGCGGAAATTAAATGTACGCTGGATGCAGGTTGTGCTATGAAGTTGTGACTTATGAGAGACGGTATTAATTAGTGGACGGGGAGATTTTATGATGAGAGACGGATGGGAAAGTGTGAGTGAATTTGAAGACGTTTATTTAAAAGTTATTGGTTCGGTTATTAGGAAAATTGTTCTTGGGGTTTTCGGGACTGAAATACTCCGAAGTGACTCTTAATTCAAGAATGCACCTGATTGATGGCTCTAGCGTCACTTCATATGGGACTGATAAACAATGTTGATTTTATTATGAGTTTTGAATTGAAGCAGTGACTTGGATTAACAACTGAGATACGGGGCGAGGATTGGTTTCCTGCACGAAACAAATATTTGTATCTGGTGTTCTGGGTCTATGTGTTTGTGCCCAACGTATCTATGTCACAGGAAAAAATATGCCACAAAGCGTTTTATTTTTTTAAATGATAACATGAAACCTTTTTTAAACTACATCAACCAGCACAATAGGAGCCAAAACTCAAAGCGGCCATTTCCTATGGTAAAAGTTAAAGTTTTTATCGCCTTACACGCGTCATGGCGTGTAACATCATCTTTACAACTCCTATTCATAGGCCAGGGTTTTATGACCCTGCTCAACTTTGCCAAAGACATTATATTTAGGGTACCGTATATGAAAGGTTTTCTGCTTATTTGTTGGTTTGTCTCGGGTGTCTTTGTTCGTAAATATGGAATCTATGTTAAGTCGATCTTTACTATGCGCAATTTCATATCATATGGGATTCCATTACAATAGTCCAATCATCAATGTATGGGAATTGTGGTCAGAAGTTTGTAAGTTCGATCTCAATTCGTAAGAAAATGGTAGTGTTGGACTCACTTTCAATTAAAGCGTTCCATTTGCCTTTTTCAACAGGCTAATGAGAACAAACTAGGTATTTTTTTCTGTTTTTCTTTAAAAATATTTGGATTAACAAAAGGGAATACAGAATTCTGCACTGAATGAAAGTCACACTTAGCGTTTGCTCGGCATAACGACCGAGATAACGTTTTACGACAATGATATCCGATGTGTTTCGTCTCGCCCACCTGCCGACATTGTGGCTTTTTCTTGTATTGGCTGAAAATCGCCTTATCTTGAACGACTCTTTGCCTTAAAAGAAATCTTTAAAGGTTAAGTTTAGTTTGTATTTTTCGTTTTTTTTTTTTTTTTTTTTATCCACAACGGGGAAGCTCTTGGCCAGAATCTCACCTGATGGAAAGTGATGATCAGGCCGAAGGTGGAAGCGAGCTTCACCCGGAATCCTCTACCACAGAGGATTTTATAGCATATCAGGCTTTTTTAAACGCTAATTCTGAGATGGTAAAAATATTTAGGACTTTTTCGAAAAACACATTATCATCTTTTAAGTAACAAGCTTTTTTTTAAAAGTAAAATGTAATTTGTCAGATTGTAACAAATTAGTCAATTTCAAACTAAACTTTATAGAAATAAAACTGCCATCGAGAGAAAAGCGATGTGAAAAATAAAAACTTGAGACAATTAATCAGTCTGAAAAATAAAAGTGAAAAATAATATCTTTTTGTTCACGAAACTGTTATCAATCAACTGAAAAACAGTTCGTTGTCTTTGTCAAATAAAATAGATTTTTCACGTAATAATATAATAAGATAAAAAAACATGAAACATGAAGTGCCTATAAATTAAGTGGGGTTTCGCTAAAGTCGGGACTATGAATAAACCCCCACATTTCCACTGGGTGTCGTAAAGTGCTAAATGTTTACATCAGGGGAATGGCTGTAAACAACTCCGTTTCCTGTAGGTATAGTACTTCCTGTATAATCGTATACTGTAAATGACACTATGATCACCAATTTCACCTACGTGGAGTAACAATCTTCACCTAATGTATGCATAAAATAACAGCAAGCCTGTATTCGTCGTAGGGTTAGGAAGAGGTGGACCTATAGTACACCCACATTTCAACAGTTATGTTTCAGTCACATGTAATGGGTGGCGAGCCTATTGCCATCAACCGGGCACAAATCCAGACACCGGCCTGCTACTGCGAAATTCCAGATGGAAAAACCCAATAACACTTTGCCCGACCCGGGAATCGAACCCAGGACGACATGCTCAGCAGTACACCAACTAGGCAGAATGTTTACGGGCTATTTCATGGTTCAACCATGTTGCCAATTTGCCACTTACTTATATCAATAGCATAGCGATCAAACAGCAGGAATAAATTTATCCGCGGAATAAGATCTACCTCTGGCAGTTTTCGTATGGAGAAACTGTCAAAAATTCAAAAATTATTTGGAAGAGAAGGCTTATTACGCGGATTAAATGTATTCCTGTTTGGTCGAATCCACCCTAAAGCAAAGATTGATCAATTCGCTGCTCCAGAAACCTATTAAAAAAACTCTTGCTCCGCAGTATCTTTATATAAATCTTTTCATACTTATTATATTACTTTCATTATAAAAATCACAACTTCATTACAAAATAGGACGTCTTTACAACAATTCCCAAGAAGCTTGTTTCCAGTAAATTGTAGAAATACTGTTCAAAACGACTATTTTCTCTTAGGGATATAAAAACCGCACCCCTCATGATGTTGGTATCCGTCATCATTAGCGGCGACCGCTGTTACAGACGATACCACAAGTGGCTCACGATATAAATCGTAGTTTAGTTATAATAACGCGATACTTGTGTGGTGTGGTGTACTGGTTTCTAGTGATGGGCAAATAAATTCTTAATACCTCAAATTGCTTAGCATGATCTTTCGTGAGTTAATTAATGTTTGACGAAAACACGATTCCATAAAATTTTCTCGATAGAAAAAAAAACCAAAGTTATCTCCGATGCGAACATTAAACCGCTGCTTTTAAAATAAATACTTCACATTAGATCATGAAACTTTGCATAATAACTGAACTAACTATAAAGCAGCGACTATGTTTTTTTTTTTTTTAATTACAATTATTTTCACCGTAAAAAGCAATTACCTAAACTATTGGCGCCTTGGATACCGCCAGCACCCCACTCAATCTCGCTCGCACTCAGTCCGCGAGCAGTATGGTGCGAGCGAGATAAAAAGTGAATTTGAGCTGAGGTAGTATGGCCTCTTAAAGGTGAACATATTGCATCTAATAATAAACTTACGCTCAATTTGTGCATGGCAATGTAGGCCTTGTAGTTTTATAGATGTATCGATTTGTTGGCCATTTCCTATTTTGTTAAGTACCCGGTACTTGTTGACAGGCCTACACTGTCCTCCAATACCTATTAACACTGTAATTTGGAAATATTGTAAAAGTCAATTATTTTTAACAGAGTAACCGTGGAGTTTCTTGCCGGCTTTTCTCCATAGGAAACGACCAATTGGAACCGTGCACCTAGCTGCTGACGTTTCAAAAGTGCCGATGTAGCTTTATGTGAAATAAAATATTTTAATTTTTTAATTCAATGTCATTATTTTGTTGTTAAATACTCTGAGGTTAAACCTGATTTCAGCTGACATGATTGGTCGATGTTAAGGTGGTCAGCCAATTACATTAGCTAGTCTAGCTAATCTCAGGTGTGACAGCTGCTTTACTGATCTGACGTTTGATGAGGCTTTCAGGAACCGGTGTTCTAACCCGATTTTTATAACTGTGCGCCTGTCAACGTCAAAATATGACAGTGTATCTGGTTTAAATAACAACAGTAACAACATAACGAATAATGTGACAGAACTGTGGAGACGACACGAGTTGTGTAGACCGTATTAAGCGGCGTCTGGGCACTGAGGAGGTAACCGTGTGGGTCATTTGAAATACTAACCTATGACTGAAAGCTCGACAAAGTTATAGTCGACTAACTTACTGATAACTATAGTGTGTTTCATGCGTTTTTTTTGTATTAATATCATGAAATCAGAAAAGGACTGCCTCGTTTTTCAAGTGGTAGAAAGCTCTACTGCTGAGGTCCTGGGTTCGATTCCCAGGTCAGGCAAATTGTTTTTGGGTTTTTGCATCTGGAATTTCTCAGTAATTGCCCGGAGTCTGGATTTTATGCCCGGTTGATGACAATAGCCTCGTCCACTTTTACATGGGACTTAAACATACCTGGCGAAATGTGGGTTTAATAAAGGTACATCTCTGCCTAACCCTTCGGAGGAACAAGGCGTGCTGATGTTATGTATGAAATAAGAGAATTGTGAAGAATTTACATTATCTTCATGACAAAAAAGCTGAAAGAAAAATATACTTCGAATTTTCACTAAACAATCCTTGTGTTATTATTGTATCGTAACGGTTTTTTCGACTGAAGTGGGAGACACGATGAATTATCCAAGAGAAAAGGTCCTTCGCTAACAACTACAGAACATGCGTCACTTACATATTGTAAGGTAAAGGTCGTTACTAGGGACGGGACACCGAGTTTTTACCAGCATCGAATAAACTGCCGATCTTTCGAAGAAATTCGAAGAAATTCGAAAGAGGCTGTTTACAGAAACATGGCGGGGTAAATACTTGGAAGTTCTGCATAATTGGATAGATTACGTTTTCAGTGTAAAGTGTTTATGAGCGAACGCTTGTATTACCTTTCTTGGAATAGACATTTCTGTTTATCTGAAAACCCGTAATTGAATTTTAATACGAAACACGTGCACGTGTTTCTGTAGCAATCAAACCATTTCTCTTTCATTCTAACAAAGGCCTCAATACGACCATTATTTGTTTAAGGCATTTGGAAATGTGTTATGTTATTTCGATATTTTGAATATGTTTGGAGCGATGATGTCCAACTGGATTAGATTTATGATTTTCGTGTTCGTAAATTATTTGATCGAATAGTCAGTTAAAATTCGCCATCAATATTCGACATAAGTCAAGCCCCCAAATCGATTACACGCTCACTCGATACTATCGACCAACTGTGTCACATCCCTACCAGTCATTGTTGGCAGGCAGGACATTTTGTCCTCTCGAGCTTGGCTCGTTAGGTTTAATGGCCGAGCCTGCCATGGTAACGACTAACAACGCTCGTATGTTATCGCCTTCTATTTTTACCGGACAATGCCACGAAAAATCTTCGCTTTATCATTGAAATGTTGCCGTGTAAATTATTGTTTGCGAGCGTTGCCAGTGGAAAAAAATCAACGTCAATTGTGTTGTTGCCTTTGTTAGGTTAAGCGGCGGAAACATAGTACTTGTGAGCAATAAATGTGGAAAACTTTAAGGATGTAGTTATGTATTTGCGATTATTTTGGAAACAGTTAGGTCCTTTTATTTACAGAGTTGTTTGATGCTGTATACATGGTTATGTCCAAGTAGGTAACTGGGCAGCCATTGTGTTACCAAGGTCGAACTAATATTGTAATAAATTATGATTTTCATTTGTCTGATTATTTCAGGTTTCCATGATACTGTCTTTCATAGTTTGAGGCATCACTGTTTGGCTGCGTGATTTTCCTTATTAAAATTAAAAGTGATTTCGTTAGCAAGATACACGAAACCCTTTTTTATTTAATTTTATAGTAAAAAAGCACCCCAGAATTATTTTGACCGAGTTAACTTAAAATTAGTGCTTTTCCGGGAATACTGGCGAGTCTTTCATGAAACTTGATAGTACCCAGGTGCTCAAAGTTGCCAGTGCTCTGGACTGGGTTAATTCAGTTTAGACTGCCTGCTATTAACCTGAGACTTATGGGGGGACACACTGCACTCTCGTTCGGAGTGCTTCGGGGAATGTTCGGGGCTCATTCGGATTTATGAAAAAATAAATAAAAAACAAACAACTTGTTTTTTTTATAAATTGTTGATTTTAGAATTAAGATTTTATTTTGTATAAGTTATCTCTCCGAAGCTATTTTCTTGACACATGCAACATGACGTAATGATTGTGGATCAACCCCCCTTTTTAAAATCAGAAGACCAATTCCCGTAATTAAAAACGTTCAAAATGTAGTCGCAATATCATCTCAGCGACAATCAATTTCAAGAACTTGACAAAAATGTATGAAAACTGTATGTATTTTTGTCAGATTTGGATAAGAATGCGAATCATTGAAAAAATACGCGAATCACCCGTCGGATATTTATACCCCCAGAACAAATTCACATCCTCCTTTCGCACAGGAAGATAAAGGATGTCTATTCTAAGCCAGGGACCACCTAGTCAGCTAACTTTTTTTGCACTCATAATGTCATGAGAACTTCAAAGTGTTCCTGGCTTCACTTAAGTTTAACTACTCACATGAGGGTGTGTATGTGTTCGGGTTTAATGTGTGTTTGTAACTTAAACATATATTTACGTACATATTCGCTGTAGTCCGCTTTTGCATACAAACTTCAATTCTTCTTTTGAATCTTCCGAAATTAAGTTTTGATTCATCCTTATTTAGTGCACCAAAACCCCCTTTTAAGGGACACATACACATCTATACTAATATTGCAAAGAGGTAAAATTTGTGAGTTTGTATGTGGGGGGTTATCTTCGGACCTAGTGAACCGATTCCGAAAATTCTTCCACTAGTAGGAAGCTACAGTATTGCCTAGTGTCATAGGGTATTTTATTTATTTTAAAACAATAAATTTCACGTCAGCGAAGTCACGGGAAGAAGCTAATCTTCCAATATGTTTATATTATCTTCAGTGCTGAGCTTTGTTTATCAGTCAGTCATACGGAACTGTTTACTATGCATACAATAATATACTTAGATTTGTTGTAACGGATACATATACATTATACATACATGTTTGTATCTCCTTGTATCTGAGTCAGCAAGTGATTAGGTAAATTGCACGGTAGACGTTTATTTGATTATGTGTTCCTAGTACTGAATGTGTCAATGACAATAGCAATAATGGTATTGTTAGATGATACTAGTTAATATTGCTTAGAATTGCCGTGACATATTTCAATTTTATTGTCTGTATTGTATACTTGTTGAAGGTAATTATGTTGTTAATTTTTGCTACTCAGTCATTTATTTATGTTCTTTAAATATTGGTTTGATGCTAAAATATGATGGCAGGCGAACGTAGATATATGAATGAATGAACATGCACCGATCCCAGCGTGGTTTAACTACACTCGATAAATCCAATAAAAGCCCCAGATTTGCACTAGCCGCTGGATACTCATGTTTCATGGGACTACCGAGGCCATTGCATAACAAGGAGTAGACCGGGTGGCGCGGTAATGGTAGGGAAAAGACCGTGCCCTCAGGATAAGGAAGGATTAGCAAGCCGTACCGGATATGTATCCTTGGCAAGGAATAGGCAATGTAATAGGGGAGAGACGGGTGATATTTATAAGAGAAAAGACTAAAGAACTAGAAAATTAATCACGATTTTAAAATTGCTCCAATTTAAAAGTTCTTTGGTGATTTTTTCAGTTTGATCTTTTTTTGTTAATTTGTTAATACAAGTTGTAAAAAAGTTGTCTACTTTTGCAGTTTCTGCATTACAAAACACTGGTCAAGCGCAATAATTCGTCTAAATCTAATCGGTCCGTGTATCCGTATGTCAGCGGTAATACCAGAGTAAAGCTGTAGACACACTAGCCAGCTTAAGTTAGCTTAAGTTTGGACAACAGCGGCAATTATTCAAGTTAACTAAAGCTTAGTTTAAAGTTTATGCTCTATTTGAGTCTATTACTGGAGGGTAAGTGCTGCTTTTCTTGTTTAATTTAAATTGAAAGGTTTGGGGTTCCTTACCATTTATTTATTTAAGTACGGAGTATAATCGAGAATTCAGAGGCAGTTACTTCGTCTTGATTGCCATGGAAACGCCATTGCTAGTGTGTGAGCTCGCTCTCCTCAGTATGGACACTTTTTCGTGAGGGCAAATCTACGATTTATATCTACAATGGTTTAAATCGTAGATTTGCCCTCACCGTACTAAGTCGTACAATGTCAACATATAAAAATGTAAAAACGTGAAACGATTCCGTAAATAGGTATTATTTAATTCCAAAGAAGTGTTTCATTGAAGGACCTCTCCCACAGTACTCCATACAAGTCCTCTTAAAATTCAGAAAGTATTCACTAGTGCTTTCGCTAATCATATTAAAGAACACCTCGTTATTTTTCTTACTGCATAACAATACAATACATTATGTAGATAAGTATTTATATCACTATGTCACTGAACTACATTTTCATTCCATTATGTGATGATACTACGAAATAAACCAACAACCTTTTGTTGCTGTTTGTCCCGCTATCAAGTAAGGGGAGGTAAGGGAAAAATGGACCACCCGTCCCTATGAACACACAAAAGAAGCGATCGTTGAGGATAAATTAATCTTAAAATATACATTCAAAGGTCTTCCAGTTCAGAGGAGCGTCTTCTTAAGAGGAATTTTGATGAAATTAGGGATTGGAAATAAATCATTTGTGCGTAAATAAGACTTACTTGTAGGGATTTAATGTGCATCCTTAGAAGGTTTCCATTTTAGTGTCTTCAGCATGTTGAGAAGGTAAGGTTAATCAAAATTTTGTGTGGGAATAAAAAGGAATATTATCGCTTTTACTTGGTTTTGATTTCCACGAAGTAAACTGGCAGTTACTTCGACCATTTCAATTTCAGAGGTGTTTATGGAAAGGGAAAATTAGGAAGCTGAATTTATCTTCACATAAACACTGATAAAATACGCGAAACTCTATAAAAACACTGGAATGTTCGATTCAGTGGAACCGTATAAAAATTCAGGTCATACTTGACCCGCATTTTCTTAAAGCGGCAGAATTGCGAGTGGCACACGATTATATAAGTAAGGTGGCACTGATTTAATTTCCTGTGCACTACCACCGTGCCGTTCTGGCCCCGTTTCCCCACAAGCATTAAGAAACTGGAAGTCGCAACCTAGAATATGTTATCAACGTTCCAGATTGTGTTTAAAGCTAGAAATATTTCGAGAAAATGGTTAATGTGCAATACTTACTGTCTTAGGAAATAGTAGTTTAGGAATGTTTTAAATGTTTTTAAGGAATTATAAGCGATTCATAATAAAAACCCATGTACTGAATTATTTCTTGATTAAGTCAATGTATACCTAATACAAACAAAATGTTTCATAATACCTACTTCCATAATCCATGCAATAAAGAGCACAATATCACAAAACATAGTCAGATTGCTAATCGGAAATTAATATTCTCCGGACAACTTTCTCAATAATGCAATTTCCTTTTCGTAAAAACATCACAATCTCTTCCAGGAGCGGAGGAACGAGCTACTTTTATTCCTCGTTCCAAAGATGTTGGAGGGGCGGGCGGGGGGGAGGAGGTCCTGAAGTGCTTACAAATGTCGGAGGGTTGCAGGTGATTCAAGAAGTTGCCAACGTGAACCGCATTTAAATAATAATCACCTTAAGATGATCTAATGGGGTTCGTTAATCGGTGTTCGAGAGCATCTCGGAGTTGACTGTGTTTCAAATTCCTAAAGTAAATATGTAGGGTAACCTTCTTATTTTTGTCTGCAGTCGCAAAAGTTTTCTGTTTATTGTCTTGAGCTCATGTTGTGTGTGTGAGTTCTTGTTCGAGTTATAAATGCGTTATTAATTGCTGTTTAAACTGTCTAGTCTCTCTCTCTCTCTCTGTTGCTTCGTTAATAAATAGGTGCGAAAGCGATATTTGGTTTTACATTAAATGGGTCTAGAACCAAACTAATATTTTTATCCGTCTGTCGGTCCGTCCGTCCTGTCTGTCAGCGGGCTATATCTCATGAACTGTAATAGGTAGACAGTTGAAATTTTCACTGATTGTAGTTTCTATTTCCACTATAACAACAAATAATAAAAATTAAATAAAGTATTCTCCATACGTGTTTTTTCGGCGTTTTTCTCGACCTCAATACGGCAAGGAATACTTCGTTTTTAACGGTTTCTAACAGCCAGAAGCAAAATTTTGTCTGACTAATAAGTTTTCCTTCGATAAAATGGTAAACAGCTTTTAATTTATCTAGTAAAATTCTACAAACTTTGTCAGTAAATTA
This sequence comes from Eupsilia transversa, assembly GCA_914767815.1. Classification (NCBI taxonomy): domain Eukaryota; kingdom Metazoa; phylum Arthropoda; class Insecta; order Lepidoptera; family Noctuidae; genus Eupsilia; species Eupsilia transversa. Next base: position 5,558,154 of record OU611889.1, read on the forward strand.
CTTCAAGAAAAGCTTAAGATTTTTCCATCTTCAACACAAAACAACCACCATCCATCTTCTTATTTTAATGTCCAAACACCGTGCAAACTTTAAACATGTCAAAATCTATTGAAGGGCCATCGATTTCGCAAATGCATTTGGTAACACTGCTCGTAAGTGGTTGGTTGGCACATAAACTGAATACATATTTACTGGACTAAGGAAACGTGGAATGGTGAATGGTCTTCACTGGACAGATATGGATGCGATTCCGTACCATTCTGAGAGGCACCAGCGATTAATCTTGCACACCTAACCTTACCTAGGTAGAAGTAGTGGGTAGTGGTGCGAGATCGTAAGTTTCGACGTAAGGGACAGATAGATAGGTTTTGCGAGCAAGTCTCATTAGGAATGTAGTCGATGGGTTTGCGTTGGGAACTAATTAGTTTTGCGATAGTTTGTGGGCAGTGTGTGTGTATATGTGTGTACCTTTAGATAGGTGTTTTTCCTTTGTGACGAATAATGGACATACCTACGTTGCATGTCTTTCAATAACTAAATGGTTTTGGAAGTGTTTTGCTAAATAACACTATGGTTTCGTATAGTTAATTCTTTCATTGGCTTTTTAATGCAAGAACCAAGCATTAGGTGACCCTTTGTTTAAATCTCAGTTTAATGTATTATTATCGACACTGATTTATTATTATTAGCTAACTTTTTCAACAAGAACAGTGCTGTTGACAACAACACTAAGAACGATACATCATTTAGGCACGAAGTAACATTCCCAATACCTGCTTAAACACAACAACACTACCACAAAGCTCTTCGCCCCATACATCAATATTCGAACTCTCCAAATATTTGGCTCTCGAGTCCATTAAGCGATGTACAACACCAAAGATGAATGACTAAAAACTGAACATTTCCAATATTTTATAACGTCTTCGATAGCACGATGATTTACGATATTCCTGTGACGGAGATTAAAAGCGACGGACAGAAGAGAAGCTGGACCATGATTTATATTTTTTATATTTTCGTACTTAAGGGATTACGGTGGTTTCTTCAAAGAAAGAATCTCTTTTGTGTGATCATGGGATTATGAGATTTAGAATGTTGGGCGCGATTATCATTGTTCTGGCTGGTACAGCGGTATGGAAGGTCTACAGACATCACAATTGGGACGTAAGTAGATTGTACTGAATTCTCGCCTTTGTATGGTATGTAAACGTATATAAATGTATACAGATGATCGCGTCTGAATTTAATGACTACTAGACCCTCGTCCATAGATCCCGTTAGTTACGATCAAAGACACTTCTACAAATTAATCATTTGTAACATTTCAGATTAAATAGTTCTAAGTACCTATTACCTACCAGCTGGTGGCAGTGAGACAGTTTTCACAAAATCCTTGGAAATAATTATGGAAAACAGACAGACGAGTTCCAGAAATGAACATATCCTGACAAGAGCATACAATGCGAGCATGACTTGATTAACCCATTCACTAGGACGAGTGTTGAAAAGTATATAAAAAAGCATACGCTGTCGCAGACTTCATGAATAATTACACGGAACATGAGAGCTGGGATGTTTCATTTGTCTCTTTCTTACTCGATGAAATAAAGCATAATATTGTGGGTGAAACAAAAGTTGGTGGCGGTTTGTTTTAATTTTCTTGTGTATTAGTAGCTATTATTTCATTTTCCGCTGGTGTGTCATGTTTAGTTTATTATTTTATCTTTTTAGTGGCATCAAACGAGAATGAACTTCTTATATTTATATCCATGTTCTACGTTCATTGAAACTGAAATCCTATTTAAAGCTCATCAGAAAATTTCACTAATACTCCCAAAACTTCGACTTTTATAACCGAAATTGTATTGCGTTAAAACTACAGTCAACTTCAAAAGTTTTTGTTCGAAGCAGGATTCAAAATAAAAGTCTTCTCAGCAATGTGCCAATTTCAACTTCAGGCTTCAGTAATTCTGTTAAGGGAAATGTTTGTTTGAAACAACGAACAACATTCGTTAAACGTATTTAAGAGAACACAAATACGGAAGAGATTTATATACAAATTTTGATGTACCTATAAATATGGGGTTTCTTAACTTTGACGGGAAATACTTTGGCAGTTGTGCCGATTCCCTTGTTCACAAACTACACTAAATTTAAGTTCAGTGCATCTTTTTCTTTCTATTTCATTAAGAAAAGGACAGAAGATAAATTTTAGTTTAGTCCTGTCAAATTAATCAACACCTGTCACTACTCCATACAAGTTTAGACGTGATTAAAAACTTGCCTACTTAAATTACGTCAATTTACGTCAGGCACCGATTAATTTGACAGGACTTAACTAAAATTTATTTTCTGTCCTTTTCTTAATGAAATAGAAAGAAAAAGAAGCACTGAACTTAAATTTAGTTTAGTTTGTGAATAAGGGAATCGGCACCAGTATGTGAAAAACGATAAGATTAGGTATGAAGTAAACCCTGAGATGACAAGAGATAGAAATATTTAAATAAACGAACAACACAGTCATTTTCCAAGATAACTTGCGATAAGTGCACGAAGATGACAACGTCATAGTACGATTGAGGTGGTACGCACACATTACTGGCAAAGTTTATTTAGAAGGCAAATCATTCTGCCTAGCCTTTCCCAAACATGTTGGGGTCGGGTTCCAGTCTAACTGGATGCAGCTGAATACCAGTATTTTACATGGAGCGACTGCCTATCTAACCTCCACAACCCAGTAACTGGGTAATACGATACCCCTTGGTAAGACTGGTTGTCAGACTTTCGGGCTTCTGACGACTCGTAACGACTGTCAAAGATCCACGAATGACAGCCGGGACCAACGGCTTAACGTGCTTTCCGAAGCACGGAGGAGTCTCGGTATCTAAAGATGGTCACCCATCCACGGACCAACCCCGGCAAGCGCAGCTTAACCTGATGGATCGTCCCGTGCGGCTGTTAGTACTTAGCCACGAGTTCCTTTATTTAGAAGGCAAAGTAACAAGTAATGTTGAACCGGTTTAGTGAGGAGCATGTAGAATATAATGTCATAGAAATAAGATTTAGTGTACACTTGTAAGTATAAAAAGATGGACACAGCAAATGAATAAGTGTGCAAACAAGTACAGCATAATAAGAGATCAGTTCCGGTGCAACCAGTTCAATAAGCTGACAGAAATGGTAATACAGTATTAGCATAAAATTATAGTGTTATAGAATGATAGGAATGTGAGCTGAAGACTATGAAGAAAGCTAGGTTTCAAACCAGCCAGGTGCCAAAAGAAAATAAATTTAGCTTTAAATCGTTAAGTCGGCAATGTGTGCAAAAATATGCAAAGAACACAGAACTTAGAGTATTGCACTAAGTACGTATAGTTAGTGCTGATGGATGACTCTTATTTCGTAGAAACTTCTCTTTTGCAAGGATTGTGGCCTGCTCCGCTAATGTGTGGAACTTAAATGATAATGCATGTATACTTTTTGGTTAACTCCGAAGCTTATTAGTGTCTTAGTACGTTTATCTTGAAATCTCTATAACCCTTAATAAATCTCTAACCTATTCGTAATCCTTTCACAAGATTAGAACTGGCTGTAGATTAAAATAAACTTGGAGAAAGTTGGGAATTAACGAATTAAATGGTATAAAGACTAGGATTTAAACCCACGTAACAAGACATGGCACGTGCCAAATACCTTTTAGATCCATCTCACTGATTTAACACAAACATAAAGTAAGACATCCAAAAATTCGAAGTTTTCAAGTTCACAGGCTACTCAAACTCCTATAAGTTTCTCAATGAAAATAATTCCATCCAAGACTTCAAAGGATAAACTTTGAAATCGGATGGGTTTTAAACTCAGAGACTTCTCGATATCTCAATGGGATGCGAATAAATTTATATTCTAAGGAAAATGCATTGTAAAAGATAGTATCGGACGGTGCAAAGTGGTTTGCGAGTCTCTGGGGGTGTGAGGCGGGTTGCGGGAGGGGGGGGCTGTCATTCGCAGGGCCGTCACAAGCAAGCTTGTCGAGTTACACAAGTTGTCACCAAGCTTTATCTTGTTTTAGCGATCTTTTTACACTGCTTATACTGAGGCGACGAATAAGTCTTCGACGCGGGGATTCTGATTAGCACTGATCCCATGTAAGCCCGGGTGTGATATGTGGACTAAGTTCGGATGGCGATAAAGTTGAGTACTCTGAGGGACAAGTTAGATGCAAAGAATGACGATGCATTTTGTTCGGCTAAGGATTGATGGAGATCGAAGAGATTACAGTCGAGCGGCTGTCGGCTTTGGTTTGATGCTTTGATGAGATTAACATTGTAACTAATGAATCAACTCTCCTTTAAGTATCTCTCTACGAAAATCATAAAGCATGTACTAGACACTAGCTTAAAGTAGGTACTTATTATACTCAATTTATTTCAGCATTATACAAATAACGGCAAAATGACGACAGTTATTGTGTAATATTGTTGAAATAACAGCACTTTAGAGTATTTAAAAAAATGTAAATGTTAAAAAGATTACGTTGGTTCATATTTATCGTGAAATAACGGAATTTATTATAGGTACTTACTACATTTATATCGAAATAACGAAAGGGTGATAACCGTTATTTGTCTAATGTTATAATAAATTGAGTATAGGTATCTTGTAATATATTTTATTAGTTACAAGATTACAGAAGTTACATAATGAACGTCATTATGACATAATACATAGGTAATCCTATGTATTATCCTATATATCAACCGTGGCAAATCATGTTCGTCATATCGAAAGAAGAACGATTTTTTTGCGGTAAACATAATGCAAGAGAAGAACACAATAAAACATAACAATTAGCCCTTAAAATAAACAGCACTATAATCTTTCCAACCATTTGTTTAACTATTGACAGTTATTATTGAAACGTAAACTAATAAAAAAACAAAGTAATATACATAAAGTATTGCATTTTTTCACTATGCTTTTTAATGTAATAATAATTAGGTACCGAACTTCATAAGCGTGTATGTCAAAAGTTAAATAAATGGCTGGAAATAGTATAATCTCTAATTTACCAAGAACCGGAATCAAAATAAGGCCAGTTCCACAAAGACTTTAGCCGCATCGACAGGCACTACATTTCGACAGTGTACACCGGTGTTATCTGCACAAAATGGCGGCTGCACGGTGGTTGCGCTTCCGTTGCTGTCCGCTAGGGACAATTAATCTTGTGTATGTACTTACTTATTTTCTTCCTGCCGACGGACTAGCCGTTGGACCTATTATGGGAATAGTTTAAGTGGACGTTTCGTTACGTTTGCAAGTATAGTGGGGAGATTTTTTACGTAGGATACTTGCGGATTTATCTGTTTAACTTTTCCTTGAGGCTGGATGTCAAGTTTATTGTGTTTTCTTCACGATATCCGAACTACTAGATCCGTAAACGGATCTAGGCCTACAATATGTTGATAAATAAAGGAACCCCGGAAAAATATAACCCGGCCAAATACTATCCAAACTACGATTAAACTACATTCTTGACGAAAATAAAACAATCTTTGAAAGTCATCAATAACTTGGAAATAGTCATCATGAACCTGTTATATATTACTTAAAATTAGATCACTTTAGTACGAACATTCACTAAATAATAAGGCTATTCAGTTCCTTTCAAGTCACTAACGATTTTAACTACAGTCTATATCTATCGAATTTCTCTCTAACGTAACCGGAATACCTCCTTTAATTCGTTTCTAGACTCATTTTGTCTGTATCGGTTGCTGTAACCGTTGCAAGCTTTGTTTTGTACTGTGTACTGTGATAGTTGCTCTGTGATTCCGTATAGGTTTTATACAGGTAGGTCGATTGTAGGACAAATTAATTAGTTGGGAGGACTGTTGGTTGTCGTGAGCCTTGTTGGTTCACTGTATTAAGAGTTGGGGACAATTTTAAAACGCCATGTTTATGGGATACACTCAGAGGTGGGTAATTTTGGAGTAATGTCATAAGATGTTCGATGTAGCTTGGTGGTCGTACCTACTTATGACGATGGTGCCATTCTAAAATCATTCTTATTATTGGGATGATAGATATCCTCCGAAAAGCAAAATCTGCAGCATTTCCTTTCGCACAATAAATTCTCTAACAACACGTCTTTGTTAGAAATCTTTGAATCCACAAATACAAACTAATACTTAAATGTAAACCACTTAGGCTTAGTACACTTACACTAAAATCTTCAGCTCACGCTCGAAAATTTAAATTCGACAAAGTAACCATAACCCCAGATGTAGGTACCTACAACAAAAGCGCACTTAGAACCGTGCCGCATTCACCTGTTATCTTGCTTTATTAACGTGCAGTATTGCATAATCCATGAGACAAGACTTGAGCCCGTAATATTTTACAGTAGTGTAAACGCAAGCCTCCACTATGGCCCACTATCTTCCAGTACAGTCGGAGACGAATATTTAATGTGTAATTCTGGCGTTTGAATATTTTTACGATAGCACACCGCTTATGGTAATGTTGCATGTAACATAGCTCAGTTCAAGGAGCTTGGGAGCAAGGAGCTAAGCGAGTACGGCTTTGCAGTTTGATGTTCCGGCACAGGATTTCTGGTACCATTTTGAGCTAAAATTACGAGTTCAAGTAGCTATATTCTATAATATATGGCATAACTGCCAACTAACTTCAAGGATTAGAAGGCATGAATCCAAACTTACTTTCGACTCGATTTAGCCAACTGCCAGTTATTTGACACAATCAACTCGCCGGTCACTGCCTAGCATCAATTTTTTGTTAGGAAAAAATATGTAAAGCTTCTTTACCTGGTTCAGAAGTCAAAGCCAATAAACACCCCTAAATAATAAACATAATTCAGAGAAATCTACAAAAACTTAGCAATAATTCCTCAAAAACATTTGCTAGTCCTACAAAATCAGCTTTGCGAGTTCTCCCAGGCCAGTTCGAGAGCATCAAATCCTGATTATGGGTAGTGTTGTCTAAATCATACGTCAGTGATTGCCAGTCAGCACTGCAAACGCCCGACGCATGTCCAATAGAAGGCAGGATAAGGCGATGCCACACGGGTGCTGCCGGTGCGTTGGGTCGTTGCACCGCTATATCAACCAACCCAGTTCCATATGAGCAATACGGTGTCACAACGCAATAGGCACGCAACCCAGTAAGTTCCGAGAGTGATTTGACATTGAAATGTTGGCTTTATAGTAGAACGATGACATGGTAAGAGGGATTGGAAAGAAGAGTGGAGCATTTTGTTTTCAAGGAAAATATATCAAGGTTTGTATTATCTATTACTCTATGTGCAGAAGCATCCTTGGGCTTAAAAATAAAATCAGTCATAAGCATTTTTTTGTTACTATCTTAGAATTGATCAAAAATATAACTAGTTATTTCACGTTTTTCGAGCCATAGCTGACTGCCAGAAAATTCTTCGATGCATTAAATTAAATCGACCTTATTCATTTATTTATGTTGGTATTTAAGGCAAACTTCATAGTGTGCAATAATTAGTATCATTTATTTTAGTACCGAATAACGTCAATGCTATTAAATAGTCTAACAATAACTGTATCTCGGTACTGAAAAATACGCACCCAACTTTTACAAACATAAGATTCAATGTACCTCATACCAGGTAGCAATCTATGCAAACCAGTTACAAGGGCTAACATCGTCACTCGGCTTAACGCGATACATTAAAGTAACGTTGTTAGAAAACGTGAAGGTGACGCAACACGCTGTTCCTCTGATATTAGTGCCGCGCGACTAATGCTGTTATGTGGAGACACCTTTAGCGTGTGTTGAGACGTGGGTTTTCCGTTGGAAAATTTCGTTTTGCGATATTTATATACAGTGATTTGTGGGGCTAACAGCGCTATAGGCTAGAATAAAATAGAGGAATAGAGGATTCATTTCATTTTTTTTTTGGTAGGTAGTAATGAGAATGTGCGCCTATTCTATGTTTTTTAATGTATGTTTTTTTTTAATGTATTTTTCTGATGTACAATAAAGTTTAAATAAATGTATTAAGTCTGTCTGTCAGTCCCATAAAATTTATCATAAACTCATCGACTTATTTTAATAGTATTTTCAATAATAAGTAATTACGTTTTAATGAGCTACTGACCAGCTCATACTTACACGAGTTACAACATTATCTTTCTGCCTAACATTACAATGAATAAACCAATGAAACTTCATTTAAGTCACCCTAATTCCTCCAACAAACGTCCTTAATATTGCGAAGCCGTCACCTAATAACCGTCATGCAATGTAAGCTAAACATATTGCTAGCGCGACACTGTGCAGTTATGCACGTACCGAAACGCAGAATTTCTGCATCTCAGCCGAGAATTAACATGAGCGCACAGAGCGAGTAGAGCGCAACGACTCACTTGACATTTATTCTGAGAAATTACGCAGGTAAGCGCCCCTTAAGTGTTTTAGATTGTAGCATTAACGTATATATTTAATTAAATGTCTAGCAATCGGATTGAAACCTTGATACGGTTTTATATGTGTAAGTACTAGATTAGTTAAATTGTCTATATTGGTCTTGTGGTCATAAATCTCATGTTGATTGAGTCTCCGACGAGGTAATAATTATGGAACTGAGAAGTACAAGAATCATTTTATGGGTGTCAAAGGATATTGAAGTCCCAAATGAAGAATAACTTGACACCTACTTACCAAAATATCTTACACACAATATTCGTATTGTTATAAATATGAGAAAGCGAACTTTAACAACCTAATAGAATTGGATATCACAAACTTTCTAGATATGTTTTAACTTGTTTTCATTTAAATAATTACATTCCTTATTTTATGTATACTAATTTAACTAGCAAACTATGTACATGTATATAGAAAAAGGGGAGGGGAAAGAATCATAGGGCATCGAAGAATTCGTCCGCGTCGCTGTTAACAGGAAAGGTGCCCAGAATGCTGGCAGCATTGCGACGTTATATGGCAATGCTGATTCTTTGGCCAAAAATTAAGCCAGCCCTCTGGTTGTTAAGTCAAACATTGAAAAGTGTTCACGACTTGTCTACCCACACAAGTTTTATAAGTTGGAGGAGCTGCATCCGGGCAGACTGGAAGCCAACCCCAACATAGTTGAGAAAAGACTAAGCAGATTGATTGGAATGGCAATGCAGAATAACCCGTGTGCTATACGTATATACATAGTTAGAAATAAACTGTAGGTACTTTCAAGGACCACTAGTGAAAGTATGACGATTATGGATTTGGGAAGTATAAAATGTAGAAGAAAATCCTTAAATCAGCATCATCCATAAACTGCAACATTCCCCGAGAATGCTGTCATACAGTCAGCAGTTTATCCTCGTAAAACAGTTGAATTGATACCCTTAAACTTACAGCTAAGAAGGCCTGGCAAAGGCGAGGTAAAAAGCCTCCCTAAAAATAAAAATTCTCCATCAAGACTTCTACTAAAACCCGCAAAATGTTTGCTCTCAGCTTCCGCCAAGATATCCTAGATTATAGCGTTAATTTAGCAAGAAAACTTGTACAGGCGACCGGGGTGTGAGTAATGGGAATCTCATTATTCGCACCTGCCGCTGATTTTAATTTCCTGCACACGATCTTCGCAGACGCCGCGCTGCTTGACGATGCGATTTATTTCTGTAAATAAATATTATCCGCCACTCTTAAGCACCTACGTAAGTACTTGTGTATACGTAGGTGCAATGCAAGGGGTGTTTGTTGTGTGAGGTGTGGATTACATAGGGTGTTTATGTATTTAAGGTATGGCGTATGTAACGTCGAGTAAGAATAAGATTGATAACATGTCTGTTTGTGAAGATTTGATTTAATGAAATATGGTAGTCATATCTGAGGAATAAATTGGACTTACATTTATAGCAGATCTATGTAAGTAAACACCCGTAGCAAGTGCTGTTCTTTAGGGTTACGATAAAAATAAAAAAGATTAGCCTACACTGTCCAATTGCTGAACAAAGGACCAGAACAAAAAAAAAAAACTAAACCTTTATAACATCACGTTTTTAAAAGTTATTTGCCAAACAGGTAGTGTACTTCAAATAAAATAAATTGTTTTTTTGTTAACAATAGCTAAGAATAACGACATAAGATTAGTGTGTGTATAAAGGATAATCTTAACTACACAAAGAAGGTTTACTGAACTTCTCAATGTCGGTCGTAAAAGTGCTAAATCATTTTTAACTTCTGTATCAAATTCGTGTAACCTACACGAACATATTAAGGAAACACGTTCTGAGTCGGTTATGGTTGAAACATATTGGATTTTTTAAGATAATGTGTGTTAAAATTTACGTTAGGATGGATGTACAAAGAGGCCTTGTTTTTATAACGAAATAGGCATATCATAGGCCGAAACACAATTAGAAGATGGCTGAAAAAAGATTGATACTCAAAATAAAAGATATTCAAAATATAAAAGATAAAGAAAATATTTCAAAACATGACCCGAAAAGTTAATAAAAATACCAATTAAAAACGCCACATTTTTCCAATAATTTTCATTCTATTGATCTCTGTGGCAATAAGCAGCGAATGAACGAAAATGAACGAAACGAATGGCGATCGAGTTAATTTCGGCATCGAATAAATATTCATATTTTGATTGTGAAGTCCGATAACTGGGAAGTTGGACTCGATAATGTCAGCGAAAAGAGTATTTCCGTGGAAACTTCCTGGACAGTTTATTTAAAAGGCTATATAGCCTTCGAAATGGGTCTGTAACGGATTCTATTGCTTGTTGTTATTGCGAGGTATTTTTGCTAACAGTTTGGAAATGTTTTTAACAGGTGAGGTGCCTTTGTATGTAAGTATGCTTTATTATAAAAAAAAGGACTCGCAAAAAAATACGACATCTAAGAATAACAGCTGACGGTGTAACATTTGGTCGATTATAAACCCATAAAAAAACTGAAAAGATTTATCATTTATAGTATGCAGTATAATGGTACTTTAAATGCGAAACTTTTCAAATATTTCTACTAGCTAGCGAACTACAATATTATTTTCGGCAAATTTATTCTTGCTCATAGATTCAATATAAAATTGGAAACCTTTAGAACACTCCTATTGCAGTAAAGCTAAATGATTGCCAAAGCTGGTACCTACTAAAATCTCCATTGTTTGCCTCTGGCACGAGATATAAAAATATCCCATAAAAATATGGGCACCACGCACATTGCCTTTATGAAAACTCGTAGAAATATAGTATTGTAAATCGGAACAAGCGCTCAAAAATGTTTTAAAGTTGAGCAAGTTTTCATTTATCACAGTGTTCACTTTGTACTATTTTTGCAAAATATTGCGACAAAAATATTCGGTTTTGTATGGGAACATAAGTTTTCTGTGAACTAACTGTTGTTTGGAACTTGTACCAGGTAAAGGCGACGAAAGTTGATTGGAAGTACCAATAATGGAACAAAGTTGCTGTTCGTACTGTTCGCGACTGTACCGGTACAGTCGTAATAAAATATGTATCGAGACGATAAAAAGTACGTATCGATTTACCTGAAAATGAAACCGTTTTTAAGAATTGGTTCTATTTTTATTTTTTCCTAACTCATAAAAAAATTCAAACAAATTGAATCTTCTCATTTGTAATTCTCTCCGCCTAAATAAATAAACATGTCTATCAACTGAACCGTCGCACTGTTATTTATGTAAACAAGTAACAACCAATCGATATTATCTCATTTGCTATTCAAATCATGTAATTTTATGTCAATTTGGGAGATCACTCCCCGTTTCGGAGTAAAATCACATTTAGATAGAAATTTAATAATCCACAATACGCTGGTACCTACCTATTCGGATGGCAACGTAAGGAATTTAATTGAAAACTTATACACCCTTCCGATACGAGTTCGATCATAAAAACAATGAGAGCCAACAAAGTTATAGTTCAATATTCAACCCTCAAGCGTTGATTTGCGCCAAACTATTTTTAATTTCCCGCAGGGCCTTCTCATTTATTAGTTTGGGTCGTTCGGGGCGACATCTGCGCGCGACTTATACGTCGCCCGTCAGATGGCGCTGCAAAACATAAAACGTTGGCAAAAAATATGGACATACTTCAGCAATCAAATAGTCGGCATACCCGTTTTTTGCCAACGCTAGCCAGTTGCCAATAAAAATAGTTCGATTTATGTGACGTGATCGTCGTTCCGATGGTCCAGTGTTTTTCATTACGCATTCTGTGCCTGCCAGTGATTTAATGAATTTAATTATGTATTTGGCTGTCGGTACGTGTTTATTATACGTGTATTTAGAGTGTGCCGATTAATGTTGTATTTCCTTTGGTGTTCTCATGAAAACCATAGAATTACTGGTTACTTTAAACATATTTAAGTATTTGTAACTAAGTTCATGACCTGTCGTACATTTGCCTATAGTTAATTCTCACAATAACACGACTGTGATATCTCATCAAATTCACATTGTATACAGAATTACTTGCAACATTTCGTAACGCATTTGTGATGGCTCGTCTATGTCTATAACATTTTGTTGGCGCAGCTACGAAATGTCCACAATATTTCGCCTACGCCGTAGAGCTACGAAGTTTCTGCTACGAAACTTAACTACGAGAATTTTTTATATAAAATCTCTTCTACGAAATCTTTCTTTTCGTTTGTAAAAGATTTTGTCAAAACCCGACTTTTATATATTTTTTGCTATTCATTTATTTTCGTCTCAAACCCAAAAGCCAAAATTGCAAGTCGTGGGGGTTAACATAATTTATTAAATTTTAACATTTAACATTAGTTTTGTCAGTCTGTGTAATGTAAAATGCAAAACCTAACTGTATGTTAAGCGTAGAGAAACCAACTGACATCACAAGATTAGGTTCTTTGGATGCATAATTTCAAGAAATTATTTGGGTGGTGCATATTTTTAGGGATTTAATGTGTATGCAGTGTGGAGATTGCAACGATTCTTGGCAAAATTTGCTTTACTTTGTGTGGGTGCAACCACGTGATAAAACCTTGTTTAAAACATGTACCAACTAATAAACGTCGCCTAGTAAATAAACCGTCGAGTACACATTGCCTGAAATTTATAGTTTTAGGTCCAGCCTAGGCCATCTCGTAAAAATGTTTTTTACGCTTTACTTTTTTTTTCTTATATTGGACAAACATATTGTAGAGAATGTAGTAACTATATACGACATACCGTTAAATGTATTTACTCATAATTTTATTAAGGTATATCGTAGAAGACTACGAAGAGACAGTTTTCTATAAGTCTTATAGAAAACTGTCTGGATAACACCTAAGTAGGTTCTCATTAAAAACAATAAAATAATTCTGTTCATTATGACTCTATAGTAACAGATTTTTCGCCTTCAAAATGTACCAAAGTGCGATACCAACATACCCGAATAGGTACATGCCACGAGATAGTAATCAGCAACATTAAGAACAGAAAAATACATACAACCATTTCCCCATATCACGCTCCATTGCTCCACCGCAACTCCAATTACTATCGAAACAGCTATCATACCCGTCTATGGATGGCACTCCATTCGAAAGTATCGCATAACCCTCCGCGGTTCGGGACACATGCGGTAGCGGGCGTGTCGCCAAATGCCTGCTCATTTGGGTCAATGCGACCGATCGCATCGCGATATAAAGCTGAAAGCAGATGAATGCGGGAACGGTTTTTAAGTGACTGTGTTGGAAGTGCTCTGATCTTGCAGTGGAGGGTTGAACTGCATTTTATTTTTGTTTTGTGTATTTTGGGATGTTGGGAAAACTTGAGATAAGTAGGTATTTATACTTACTATTTTAACCGTATCTGTTCTTATAGCCACGCTGCATTGATTTTATCTGTTTTATAGAGGTGCTGCTAAAATTGCAGGATCTTTGTATTTGACACTGACTTATTATACGATGCTGGGGGTTACCATACCAATGCATAAGAAAGCCCATTTCCAACGTTGATAGGTATTGTTATTTGTTGTATAGTGTGTAAGCAGGTTGTGGTTATTTACCTCCTGATTTTCAGCTCATGGCAATACAATCTACAAAAGTATATAAGCACATACATTTATTTAAGCAGTTGCTATAAATACAGCTTAAAAAGAAACCAGGTGAGCTAAAAATAGAAAATCGAACGGATTGCGGCCGCGGCCGGTACAGTAAGCGGCACTTGAGTTCTCACACTCACATTACAGACATTACATTTATTTTTCAGAGGACAATACAATCTTAACAATACACGTTACGTTATAACTGGACTGTGATGACGTTACACATTGTTATGTTCCAATGTTTTGTTATGTGGTGTTATGTTGTTATTCCAGCGAAATTTGGCGTTTTTGCATAACTTAATAATTAGTTGAGATTTTGAATTCATATTTTTTATCGTATCTCTTTAGGTCATGAGTTATACGAATATCAAAATTGGCCTTGGTTTTCCAGGGGGAACTGTGAAAATTGATTCGCTGTTACAATGTATAATAGATACTGCGCCTTCTAAAAAAATACTGGAAGCTAGTTTATTAATAGATTCAATTTGGAATCCGATTCCTATTAATTCTAAACGCCTTATTGGGACAATAAGACGCCTGTTTTTTTATTTAGCCTCGGTTCTTCCTGATTGCTCAAAAGACCTTTTGGCATGAACTAGTCATGACTAGAGAATTAAGTCAGTCTTGTGGGAGTATACTGGTTTCCGAAGGGATTCTCAAAAAAGCAAATTTTCGGATGCCAAAAAATCTAGTCAATAATAAATGAAAAATGTAATACATTGTCAGTACCCCACAACATCTTTTAAAGTATCTCATTCGACGGAACGGAATAATATTAAAATAAAATCCACTCTAAACTGGTAGGGGTAACTCAGGTGCAAACCACCGATTACTGTTGAAAATATTGCACAATTTACTCCTAAACACTGCCAAGGGAAATAGAGGATAGGCAGAGAACCCCTCGACCGATATTTGGACAGTAATTTTATTGCCTGGTTCGAATAAACTCGAATAATTACGAATAAACTGTATTTATTATTCTTAATGCGGTCGTTCCGGGACTGGTTGGCTTTTGTGGCGTTATTCAATTGTTAATTAATATGCCCTTTTGTATTTTAAGGGTAGCTATGGAGTGTTTTTGAATGTATGCGTGGGTATGTAAATGAATACCTGGTATATATGTATATGTGGATAGTCCACAGAAATGATTGTGATTCAATTGGGTGCTTCTTTGTTTACACTGGATTGCCTTGCAAATTACTCGCTCATTCAATACAATTCGCGGCAATGGACCAAATCCTATAATCTTATGGTACTGGCGATTTATCACCACCTGAAAAAGAAACTCGAAGAGGGACTAGGGATTGCAGGCTGTAATCTCCTATGGTATATAATACTAACTAGAATGATGATTCTAATTGTAGAAATGTCATTATACAGTATGGAGTTGACAATACAACAATAAATGAAAACACTGGCAATATGAGTGCATAAGAGTATTTAGGAACTGTGAAATCACTTTTTAATTTCACTGAAATTAAAAAGTGATTTTTCTAACAAACTACATAGTTATGATGCGCTGACTATGGGTTTTGCCAATCTTTGACTAGCAATAGTGATTAAACTATTGGAGATTTTTATTGAATTTTCGTATGCAGACTGGGAAAACGTCATATGCAGTTTAATAATCTTTTGCTCTGATGAGGGAATTTTAATTTATTGTATTATCGTCTCCACCTTGTAGGGATATCTTGATATACCAATCACTTTAGACTAAAATGCTCTAGATGCAGAAATTATCTGGACAATTTCCTAAAGACTCAACATTGTAGCCTGTTGCCTTAAACGTTCTATTTCTTAAGACTTTCAAAATTTACGTAAGAAGATAAGCAACGAATGTCTGAACCAAAATTAAGTGTGCGTATCGATTTTCGGGGTTATAAAGGGGAAAGAGTATGGCGTTCGGGGGTTAACGTAATGTACTTTTACTAAATATAGCATTAGCTATGTGTAGTGTTTTCTTTGTGTTTGCTTCTTAACATGATAAGAACAGGCCACATGTATGATACTCGTATAAATGGTAATGAGATGGGACAATCTGGGTTGAACGTTGATGCTTGGATATACGGGATTGCTTCGGAAAAAATAAGTACCACAAGAGATGAAGGAACATTAAAATAGGTCAATAAAATAAAATAAGGTTAAATATCTGAGGTCTCAGTACCTTTAACTTATGACCCTGTTTCAAGACCAAAACGCAGGCCATTTTAACTATTCCTAGGCAACGCGTGTAGCGTTGAAAATGCGATACAGCCTACTGATAAATTGTGTCTTTTCGTGGAACTTTATTGCTAAACTGTCGGTGCACCTACCTCTCTTTTCATGAAATAGGAAATAACATAAATATAGTACCTAACACCGATATTTTATTTTATAATCATTCTGAAAATTATTTCAGTAACAACAGCATTCTGATATTTTCAAAACAATGTTTGACCGCTTTGTGTTCGTTTTAAAATGTAATTAGGTATATTGAAACAGTTTAAAGTATCAAATCTGAAGCTAGCAAAATAAAATGTTGTTAATTAAGAGACAGAATGGCCGGCGGAGGCGGACTTACTAAATAATCTGTTTTATCTTTTTTATTCATAATAATAACGCCAGTCTGCTCAGATAATATTTCACGTCCACATTCCTAGTTTATTTCAGTTGCGATGTGATAACAACGATGCATTAAATCTACTGTAGGTACTATAGTACGTAGATACATACAATGGGCAGTCGAAAAACATCGGATAGTCGCACTAACAAAAAATATGAATGAATCGAAAATCGATATAATGTGTATGTCGCGGGGGGCGGAAGCGGATGTGGCGCCATAAATCCGCTGTTCGAATCCGCCCAGCGAACTTCCGGGTGGAAAATGTGCGCCCGCCCTACGCGGGGCATTTCGGTACTTTGGCTTTTTCGTGGTTTCAGCTTTTATGTCTAGTTATACTGCTACAATGGGCGATGAAATAACTTTTTAGGGGCATTTAGTTTGGCTTCGGACCGTTTCAGGGATACTCCATAGATCGGTATCTGTATCGTTCTTGTTGAGTGGTCGGCTTCAATGTCAGAGTATAGGCATATGATTTGCGCTGTGTTGCTGGAATGGGCACAAGTTTTTCTATAATGAATGATAGCCTTTGCAGATGCATAATACATTGTTGAAATTGGATTAGGTATGTACCATCGCCGCTCACGCAAATCAAACCAGATCTTTGAAAACAAAATCCCGTGCACACGTCTGTTTACCGCCCCTTTTTTTAGTAGGTAAGGGTTACTAAAGCGGCTGCGGCGAGCGCTGCAAGCAGGAATAGTCCTTACGGTGTTCAGATATGCATGTCTAAGATAGTACCTACCTACTAGCTACTTGGTGCCTGTTATTTTTCCTGTCAACGGGATATTTTTATATCATTCGTGCAACCTGTTTTATTCATAAATTCGTTCTTTAAAATTCCAGTAGCATTTCATAGATATAATAGTTGCCATAATATTGTGAATAAAAGTAGTGGACGTAAAAAGTGCACGACGCTATGTTTGGGTAATACAGAAAGACCTAAGTATGAAAAACTCTAGTTTATTTTCCCACTAAAAACAACCTTGCTACAGCAGCATTACAAAATAACTTTTAAAGTCCTCTCCAAACATTGTATGGCTTTCGACTTAACTGTTTGATAACGCTCCCGACGAACGAAGATTGATTCGGCTCTGATGCCACGCCATCCATCACTGGCTTCGTAAACATGCCTCTTACTTGACAATACCAATAAGTGTCAATGTATCCTATAAATAACTAAAATTTTCGTTCGACGTATGAGACTTGGCGCGACGTGTATTGAATGTACAGTTGGTGTTTGTTTTGTGAGGGTAGATATTAGTTTTTTGTGCAGGTGAGCTTGACAAAGATATGCCTGTAGATCTTGTGTATTGCACTAGAAAATATCACTCATTCTGCCTAGCCTTTTCCCAATCATGTTGGGGTCGGCTTCCAGTCTAACCGGATGCAGCTGAATACCAGTATTTTACATGGAGCGACTGCCTATCTGAGCTCCACAACCCAGTAACTGGGTAATACGATACCCCTTGGTAAGACTGGTTGTTAGACTTTCGGGCTTCTGACGACTCGTAACGACTGTCAAAGATCCACGAATGACAGCCGGGACCACTAGAAAATATCACTGTGGGTAATATAAATAAGCGTTGTATTGATAAAAAAGAGAAGGGGTAAATGTTATAGGATGAGGTTGAGGATTATTGCGGTGACGTAATTTTTTGCACAAGTTGACTGGCCCCTTAGAAACAGGGACCGAAAACCTTTATAAATTACGGTACTTCTACGACTAAGGTTACCGCTTTCTGGGTAACCCAAGAAGAAGAAACATGTTACCGTTTTAATACCGGTTACAAACACACAGGTGATGCGCGTCCTATGACTAATGCCGGCGACACGTGTAAGATAGAGCATTTTTTTTTCGGTTTCATTTAAGGTAGCGTATAAAAATACCTGTAAAATATATAAATGTTGTAACCGAAAAAATACCCGTATTAATTATACTGGTTTCGGTCCCTGCTCAGAATTCTGTGTAGGTAAATAGAAAGACAAAATAACTCTCAAAGCTATTAGCAGATCGTTTCAAATAGAATGAAAGGAAACTTGTTAGTTTTAAGGGTTTTCGTTTTTATCAGTGTAAAAGCCTGTTATAGTATACCTACCTGTACCGACACAAAACAGTAAGGTCGCAAAGGTATCCCATAGATATTTCCCCAAAGGCAGAGTATTTCAACATCCATATAATATATTTCTCGATGAAAATCGACCCATCATATTGCCTTTCAATATACAATGACTACAATACTGTCCATCTTCAACTTCATAGTGATTTCTCGCCAAATGTCGATCAGGCAAGTTTTCGACAAGGGTGTGTTCAGACACAGTTAGCATTCGGGCCTAATGGAAAGAACAAAAGGCTCTCCGTTGACGTGGGCGGCAAAGGCGTGTGAACAAAATGTGTTCAAACATATGTGAGGAGCCTCGTTTACATGGGACAGTCACTTGAATGGGAAACTTGTGAGATTTTATTCTTTGCAAACTTGTCTGTCGAGTATCTTTTTAGCTCTGTGTTATCGTGTATGTGTGTTGAGTAAGTTTTTGTAAACAGACGTTTGAAATGGAAACGTTGTTAGCAAAGTATAGCTGGAATTACGAGATACAGCGAAATGTAGAAAACAGCAAAATGCATATTGTTGTCACCACCACAGCTTTCTCAAATAAAAGCAACATCCAGAAGCAACAACAACGACCAATTGCATCCTACCCACTATCCTATCTCCAATAAACTTTTATTCGCGTGCAGCACCAGGACATAAATATAAAGACCGCGGCACAGTCCCGCCGCAATCACAACGGGCCCGCACTGCCTAGGGCTGTTGCGTATCTGTAATTCCCATCTCTTGGTACAAAGCCCCGTTGATTACGGCACAACCCGCGGGCGACGCAGTCTGCCGTCTGAACGCAGCCTAATGCGTCTCTCCGCCCCTTGTGAACACTGCCTTTTTATTTCACGATCAATGGGGGTGTCAGATAGATAGGGCTTCGTGAAATTTGTTCAAAATTCTAGGTAGTGTTTTTAATGTTAGGCTTGCGTTCGCGGGTTGATTGAAAGGCGACGTATCTGGATGTTTGATCTCGAGACTGGTCCGGTTTTTATTGTTTTGTATTGTTTCGAAATTGGAGGTTATCACGCTTTATTATTTTGAGCAGGAATTGTATGTGCTGGCTGGAGGAGCTCGTGACTAAGTAATAATAGCCGCACGGGTCTATCCTTCAGGTTAACGCTACGCTTACCGGGGTTGGCCCGTGGATGGGGCCATCTTTACAAATCGAAACTCCTCCGTGCCTCTGAAAGCACGTTAAGCCGTTGGTCCCGGCTGTCATTCGTGGATCTTTGACAGTCGTTACGGGTCGTTAGAAACTCGAAAGTCTGACAATCAGTCTTACCAAGGGTATCGTATCACCCAGTTACTGGGTTGTGGAGGTCAAATAGGCTGAAGCTCCATCCGGTTAGACTGGAAGCCGACCCCAACATAGTTAGGAAAAGGCTAGGCAGATTGATTGAATTTTATGTGCTGCGCGCGCTGGTTGGTTTTATGAGTATGACAGCTAAACCTAGGAAAGGTTTTGGAAAAAGGATCGGGATTAAGTTTGCATGAACGTCGTAGAAGGGTAATAAGTCTCTAAAGGCTATCTGAGATATTAACCCCATTAGCAAAACAAGGAAATCTACAACTTCAATTATACAATTTACATCTATCGTTACACATTTGACTAGTGAAGCTATAGCACCTCGAAAAGCTAAAGTATAAAAGTTAGGCCACCCATTTACTGCAGATTTAATTTACAATCAGATGAACTATAAGAGCAGCACTTGACTATTGTCTTTAAGTAGTTATACAACAATTCTATTTGTGGTTAAATTAGTTTCTTGAATCTAATTTCGGAGTGCGAAACTTATTTCTTTCTTAGTGGAAGTTTCTGAAATGTGAGTTGAGAATTATGTTAAATTCGCAGCTCGCTATTTCGTGACGTCTCTATGCAGCAGATTCTAGATGAAATGCCTCAGAAAATTTATTTAGAACAAACATATATTTTTGATCGAGTAAGTATATGATATCCTGGTGGTGTATATGTTTTGTGTTGCGTAAGGTAAATGATTTTGCGTACTAGTGTATAAAATCAATTTCTTTTTCTAACTGAACTGAAGCTGTGCTGCTGGGGAGTTTTGTTGCGCCACTTCTTCTTCCCAGCTAAAGCACTAGGAAGTGGTGAAGGGTGGGCGTTTTGGGGGACTGTCTTATGTAATTTTGACGTTCGAAAAGTGCTGATTCTCAGCCTAGTTTGAATAAATGACTTTTGATTTTGATTTTGGTGGTTATGAAGCTTTTGGTTAAAAATTAAAATGCAAATAAATACAAAATTAACTAATTTTGCATTTATTTGCATTTTAATTTTTATCTCGGTTAGTATTTATTCATAAAAATGTAGTCATAATGTATTGTAAGTGAGGACATTGTTAGATCAAGTGTAATTGCTTCTTCAATCTTAATAATCTAATTTTCTGGAAAATTCCTGATAATACCAGTCTGTTACTGGTCCACTGTAGGACAACGGCTTCTTTTCTTAAAGAGAAAGCACGAGCATTGATCACCACGTTTGCTCAAGACTGGTTGGCGATTTCAGAATTGTATTAACTATAAGTCCAGGTTTCCTCACGATGTTTTCGTTCAATATTCCTATTGGACTTTATTCTTAAGGTGGATGCTCCGAGGTAACCCGCGAAATTCAAATTTTCTTACGTTTTTTGCAATTTGCAGGTCAGTGTCAGGTTGTATGTTGATTATAATATGTTTCGCGACCGTAATAAATATGGCTTTACAGAATTATAATCATAAGAATCAGCAACACAACTCCTTAAGTTAGAATAATCCTCAAATGTCATGATTTCATGAAATAGTCATTTAATAGGATTATATGAACTTAGAGAGTTGTATTGATGATTTTTATGACTGTAATTTTATAAATAAATATCTGATACAGCCGCGAAATATATTTGACCTGAAAATGGCAAAAAACGTGAGAAAATTAGAATTTCGCGGGCTACCTTGTAGTATTCACCTTAATGCGTTTTTATACAACAATAGAAGTAAGCGAAGAATAAGACCATCTTAATATTAAATAGGTTTCGGTTTACATAAGAGAATTTATGCCTCGGTCAGAGGATATTATAGACGTTTGAAGGGCAGCATGTGTGACCTCCATAATATTTTTATGCTATTTTAACTTTGGCCATAACGGACATTATGTGCTGGCCAGTTTTATTTGCCCTCTGTTGGTACTTATGTCGTTAGTGTATCGAGGTCAATGTAATTTGGTCATATGTTACCATGTATCCTTTTGGGTGTATCATTGGAAGAGTATATTTTATTCAAGGACCGTTTATGTAGATGTGTACATCGATAAAGTATGAACACGGTCTACAAATTCAGAGTCTGGAAGTTTTTATAAAGGTCCCAGTCATATTCCAGCGAAACTTCAAAACTTACTCCAAGAATTTTACAACAAAAAACAAATTCGTCAAAAATTCAATTTCGCTTTCAAATCTTTCTCTAATTTCCAAAAAATCATTAATATCGTGTTCCCTGACAAGTTTTTGTTTACTAATGAAAGACTGTTGGTTTGTATAGTCACTGTGTAAGTTGGCACTATCACGTGATGGACGACCCTCGCTGGAATCAATCTTCGTTGGACGTAACGCATTGTCTTCGTAACTGGTCCGCGAGAACCGAACTTGAATATTACTTTATGAATGTTGTGAAAGAATTGTGTTGATGTATTTATGTCACATTCATCAGCGGGGTTATTGCGTAACGCAGTTACCATGGCAATGCCTTAAGCTGCGTCTATGCTAGGCGAGCCGAGCATGAGCCGAGCACGAGTGGAGCCGTTCTCGGCTTCGTCTTTCGCGGCGTCAAGTGTGGACGTACAACGAACCTACAACGATCACTGTCCTCGAGCGCGAAGCAAATCCCTTTGTGTTCGTCAAAAAACCGACAATTGGCGGAGCACAGCAGAGTACGAAAGAAATGCTCGCAGCGCGCTCGTTCGAGGCTTGTAAGTACTAGACGAATTGTGTTCGGCTCGTGCTCCACTCGTGCTCGGCTCGTGATGGGCTCGCCTAGCGTAAACGCAGCTTTACATTTCGACACTTCAATAACATTCATTGCGTTATTTGCGTTGATGAACGGACGATTTTTTCAGTCATATGAATTGATGAATTGAAATTTCCTTCAAAATCCTTTAGATTGTGATCGAAAGAGAGTGTTGCGCAATAAGGGTGCAGTACCTACTCTTAAACACACATTTTGTACACTTGGTAACCACAAGTAAACCGCGCGACACTTCGTGAGATAAAAATACTATAAAACAGAACAGAGAATACTGCCTGGTGACACAAATATTTTATGTCTGCTTGATGGTTACTAGCGCTTGTATAGTGGTGATGGTCTTGTGATTTATATTAACATATGCCTGTTTCCATTCTGCCCTAATATTTGATTTGGTAGTACAAACCTTAGACTTCAACTAAAACAAGCTTCAAGTTTTATTTTCCCCATAAAAAAAACATGGATCCTGACAATTCATATCCCCAATCCTATATACATTTTCACAATGATGCACTTAAACTATCAGGGAAATAAAGCAAGGACCGCCGCGGGTTAGACATAGGCGTACAAAAGAAACGTTTTTAGCTGAAGATATTTTAATGTACGCAGCTGTGGTTTCCCATGGCTGGAGAGGGCTAAGAGATGCCCGTCGTGGAAATGATGAATATCCGATATTTGGATATGGGAACTTTAGGTTAGTATGAAAGGAATGGTTAATGGGATTTTGCGTAATGGGAATCGAGGAAATTAATTTCTTGATGGTTTTTGTAATGGAATCTTATGACTATGAAATTTTATTGCTTAAAACACTATTGTGGTTAGCAGACACAAAATGAATTGATTGGTATTGATGTATGAAGTTTGATGTTGAACAAGAAAACTTTTGGAAAATTATTGGAAATGTTAGAAAGCCCTGATGAAGAGGGATTGATTCCTTTTGATATTTCATTAATATTGTTTCAATCAATTAAATCTTACAATCTGTGTACCAAACGTTACAATATAAAAAGCAGGGTTGCGACTTTAGACCGTATCATGTCTCGTAGGTATCGAATGAGTCTGACATTTTGTTTGATGGGAGGTTGTATGTTTTATATAAGGTGCTATAAAAATATCTGCCACGGCTTTAATGAGAGGTAGTATTGTGTTTAAAGATAACAATAGTGAAGAAATTTCGTACCCCGGCACAGTTAAATCAATTTGAGAAAATAAAGTAGTTAAATAAACATTGACTCTACTCTGCATAACGTGGTTCACAAATTACGCGCGAAGTGCGCTTCGTCAATGAAAACAACTGCTATCTCTTTCCATCTGTTCTGTGAATGAAAACTGAAATCAGCTGACTAGTTCGACACTTGCAAATTTATACGTACAATATTTTGTATGAAAAAAAATATGACACATGATCAATAATTTATCTTTACTATTGTAATCTATAAACACAATACTATCTCCCATTGCAGCCGTGGCAGATATTTTTATAGCACCTTATATATATCCTCGTGCTGACATTCTTTTTCAAGTGGGTACAACAGGACTCATAAATACTCGTAACATTATGTTACAATGAAAAGGCGCGTTTAAACAATGCTAATACTGAGAATTTTCTGACGAAGAATTCCTTTAACTTTGCCTAACCTGCGAATAGCACCCAGGACTCAAAAATTCAGTCTAGTAACCACCACAGAACCGCACCCTTTTTGCGTAACACACTATCAATCACAAACTGAATGATTTTGAAGAATATTGCTAATCCATTGCTTCATATATTCGAAATATTTGTCTGCTCAACAACGTAAAAACCGCAATTAATTTTCCAAAATGAAAGCTATTGTTAGTGTGTTACGCAATTACTTCGCTGGGCAGAGTTCAAAGTAGTTCAAAACACTACCGATAACTGAAAGCAATTGTGGCGAAATTTCACAGACGAATATTCCTGATCAAATCACGTCAAATGAGTGCCAGCCATAACCTGTGATGTCTATGGATTGTTTATTGAAATGAGAGCTTTTCATTTGATCCAATTATTTTGAAGACTTCCGAACCGACTAATTGATTTACATAGTTAGACGGGGAAGTTTCACAATTATTATTTCGTGTTCCATCGTTTATTTTCTGTCTGTGGTTCATTAGACTGATATTTTATTAACAGAATTAATGTTTTAAATTAATGATTATGATACCATGGTTTACAGGATTTTAATTGGTGAACGTGAAACCTCAAACGCTGTAATGCGATGTTGATGTTGGTTGTCCGTACCAATATTGTTGAAAATCAGTAGGTACCAACTTTCAAGTTCAATGTCTATACGGCCATAATAATACCACCTGTGGGGTAATTGCGTACACAGATAAAATGGCAATCGATAGTTAATCATTTTATTTAGACATCCATTGCTTCATATGTTTGAAAAAATCGTCTACTTCAATCAATCTGCCTAGCCTTTTCCCAACCATGTAGGGGTCGGCTTCTAGTCTATCCGGATGCAGCTGAATACCAGTATTTTATATGGAGCGACTGCCTATCTTACATCCAGAATCCATTAACTGGTTAATACGATACCCCTTGCTAAGACTGGTTGTCAGACTTTCGGAATTCTGACGACCCGTAACGACTGTGAAAGATCCACGAATGACAGCCAGGACCAACAACGCCTTAACGTGCTTTCCGAGGCACAGAGGAGTCTCGATATGTAAAGATGCTTTCCCATTCACAGACAAATCCCGGGAAGCGAAGCTTAACCGAATGCATCCATGTGGCTGGCCTATTACATAGGACTGACTACGGACTCCTCAAAAAAAAAAAAATCGTCTGCTTAGCAACGATAACGCAATGAACGTGACTGAACTGTCAAAATGTAAGACATTGCGATCGATTGACAGTAAATGTGTGTAAGCAATTACCACTCAGTTGCTTTTATTATGGCCGTATAGCCACAATTACCCCGCTGATCTGATCTTAATAAGAGAACCTTCGAATCAGCCAGCAGTTCTCTTTTGCATGAATAATTCCGCGTCACATCATTGGCACTTTATTATTGCACATACAGGAAATTCTGCATTATTATTTCTATACCAACAAAAACACACTTCATACCACACTTTCCAATATCCATCCATTTTATATCACATCTGCCATATTTATGCATCTCAGTAGTTTGCCATACACGGGTTTTCACTCAAAGCGTTAGAGCGCCCGAGGCATGCACGTATTTCCTAGAGCCTCATAGTGCCTAGTGTCTAGTGCCTTGTCCGGGTCGTGCCTTGTCCGGGCTTGTGCCTTGTCCGACTTGTGGCCAGTGTCCGGACAAAGTGCGCTGCGGGCGGTTTTGTAACTGCTCGTGAAGTTTAGAAGAGGAAAATTTGGGGAAAATTATTATGGGCTCTGGTTGAAGTTCGAGGCGATAGATGGCAGGACGCGTCTATGAACATAGATACCCGTAAGGTATCTATTACACATCGTAACAGCGAATCTATTTTCACGCCTCCCCCTTAAGACCTAGGCCAAATATTTTTTGATATTCGGATAGGTCATAAAGAATAAGAATTACAAATCTTGTCTAATTAAAAAGTTATGCAGCAACGCGAAATTCCGCGGGTATTCTGGTATAATATAAAGGTTGATACTACAGAATGACAATTGCTGTGCAATTGAAAGAAAAAGGCGCAAGTTGAACGAAGGTCATTTTGCAAGAAGACATTTGACATGAATAATTAGTGTTTTCAAATGTAAATCCTAATTCAATAGAGTGTGGATCAAGCATAATAAATGCATGGCTTGATAAAGAAATGTTGATTGTATTGATATACACTGAGTTAATTCCATTTGAGAATGTCGATCAGACTTGTATATCGCAAGGACAGAAAACAAAAACGAATAAACATTTACGCACCCTATAATGTTGAATGATAAGATAAGATAAGGTACATAAAATATAGGTACATTAGAGAAGTATCAATACAGAGTAGTAATTTGGTTTGCTTGTGTGCTTATTTTTTTGCTATCCGTACTTTTAATTAACCATAAATATTTGCTCTGTTTCACTGGTATTCCAGTTACCTTGTTTTTTATGAACGTATTGCTGTGACAATAAAACGTTTTTCCTTCTTTCTTCTATTATCAAAGAACGTTCATCTATAAATGTTCGTGTTCGTCCTTCACGTGTTCTAAACTGCGTACAGGTGTAGTCTGAATGGCAGGTGTTTTATATTATGTTTAGCTTGAAATGTTTCTGAAACAAATCTGGTTCAAACTTCGTAATAGCACTACAAGTATTCGTAATTGGGTTATTATATTTTATGTACAATAAAGAATATTTTCTAGACGAAACATAATAGGGCCGTCAATCATTTTAATTTTGAACAATATTAAGTTTTTTAAGGGCGCTTGTAGAGCTGCGAACTTCTAGCTCGATGTTGGTCCGATTTGTCGTCCACCGATTCATTCATTCTGTTTTCAAATATTTTGTTAGGTATGTCACTGAGAATCGGTCTATTTTTTGGTAGAATGTGGCATTAGTGTATATACAACGCCATATGCGAACTACGCATCAAGGACCTGACGTCACACAAATCCTGCATCGCGAAATTAGAGTTTACCGCGCGATCAACATATATAAGACTATCCAACATCAATCGTTGGGCAGTTGCCCGCCAGACACGACACCCGTCTGGTCGGAGGATCCTCCCTTTTCTATAGAGGATGAGTGAACTTTACACCCTGTTCATCATACCTCTAAAGTAGCATTTTTACATAGGTACCGTGTCGATGGTCATCTTAAATGTCCCAAACCATGAATTTATCTTTGAGACCTGAATTATCAGTAGCTTTTATACGTGCAGGTATCAGGTTACGCAGGAATGTTAGTGTCTCATGCAAAGCGTCACTATTTGAGTGTAGAGCCTAGCCTACATAAGATACACAGGTCGATCTAAATATATAGAAATAAAATCTAGGTAGGGCTAGATTAAGTGCTAATTCAATCAATGGAACTGAACGCGATTAGCACGCCAAAACTGCGTTCAAGAGCTGTCAGTGTCAATATTCCACAACAATGATGACACTGACAGCTGTTGAACGCGCTTGAGACGTGCTGAACGTGCTGCAGTTCAGTTTCATTGGTGACAACCGCCCTTAGACTAACATTGACTAAATCTTTTTTTCTAAATAAGTCAATTGTTTGCCTTTCTATTGCATGTCATACTCAATATTCTTCAACAACATATTGGTAATATTAGATCATTAGTAATCGACCTCATAAAGCCTAGTGAGACACGTTATAACCTTATGTTATAACATAACTTAATTTACGTTTAATTGGATGATACTTTGTAGACGTCTAGACAATGTTATAGATCCGTCTAGATATAAGAAAAGTGCTTTATTCTAGTTTTTATGACGCCCATAACTATGTGCTTATGAGATTAAGATTAATAGTGAACGCAGACATTAATAATGCCTTTATTATGTTCATCAGTTTTACAAGCTAGAACTTAACACTGTAAGGGCTGTGTTCACCAACATTCAAACCATCGGTTAGGTAATTAAACTGTTGGTTTATGTTAAATTTCTTAGGGAAACAAATATAAAACTGAGGGGCAATTCCCGAAATGTATAAGAACGTTCGCATTCTAATCTCATTCGCAATCTGTCAAAAATACTTTTAATTTACCAACATTTTTGATAAGTTTGGTATATTGCGACTTGAATGTGAACGTTTATAAAGTACGAGAATTGGCTTTGTGATTAAATATCTAAACAGTTGATTTAAATGTGTGGCTTAGTAGTCTCGTGTCATAAATAGTCGTACCTATATTTTATTTATTTGCTTACATGTACACAACACTAGTGTTAAGCATGAAAAATTCTCTCTTATTAAGATTTTCAATGGTACATTATTATTAAATTACTTAATATAATATTGATTCAAATTATTACAATTCATTACATAATACTTTTTTTTTGTGTTCTTTAATTTATGGGCCTAAAAGCCAAACCTATTTATCGATATATTTTGAAACCCATAAACCACAAACAACAAGTAACAACAACAAGCACGTGCTATCCCAATCATGTTATTACTGTTCCTGTTTATGCACAAAGGCAAAATTTTAGTCCGGCATAAGCCAGACGGGCGATAATGGCATGCGTCTGCGACTTGTAGGTACGTACGTCTGCCACAGATCGCGGAATCTCCACGCCCCGCCGGCAGCAAATAGAAACGCAAATACTAATAATATTGGTGCCCGCGCAATTAAAATAGCGCTGAACACAAATCCAGCTGTCACTAGCATTGTCAGAACTGTAACAGGCCGTCAGTTTCTATGGAAATGAGTCGCAGATCGCACTTTTACTTTGCTTAGCTAAGTAAGCGTTACATACGAATATGAACCTTATTTGTAAAGCTGTTCATATTCATATAAGCGAATGTGTGCAAGCGTTTTGTACGAATACTGTTACTGTTATCCTGCATCATCGGCCCGTCAACTTATTTTTATTATACGAATGTCAAAATTAAAATCATATGAATAAAGTTCACATTCGTATGAAACGCTTTCCTTTCCTTCGTATGAGCGCCTTAACGGGCTGTAGCCCACTGACACGCTTGGTTTGTATGGAAAGTGTTGACAGTACCGTCCCTAGCAGTAGCCGTGGAGGCGTCTCCGTGCTCTGTGACGCCTGCATTTGTAATGCATGGCCTCTCTGCAAGTTCCTGCATTAGACTTGCAGATATTTTGTCGCCGTCGGAAGTCGGAAGCGACTTCTGAAATACGGCGCGGTTGAAGTCTTATTTATTACATTTAGGCCGCGTTTGGTTTGCATACATGGTGGATAGTAGTGGAGTCAGGGTCAGGCTAAGTGCTAGTGTTGTAGTGGATTGATGTATGTAGTGTGGAATTGTGATCATTTCGTGACGTTGTTTTGAGGCTTTGGTAATGTTAAGTTTAATATATTGTAATACTTTAGATTAGTGATTGCAAATTGCAAATGAAAGCAAAATAAGTTTCAGCTATATAAATGCGTACCACATTTTCGTAAACGATTAAGAATAATCATTTTTCATTTTGACAGTTCAACAACATTCATTGTGTTATTTACGTTGTTGAGCAGATTTTTTTCGAACTTATGTAGCAATGGATTAGCAATCTGTTTAAAAACGATTCAGATTGTGATTGATCGTGTATTACGTAATCAGGGTGCAGGTTTAATAGGTCACTTTATCTCTTCGGCTTAGGCAGCTCAGGGTTTATTTCGGATGAACAGGATTCATAGCCGGAGTTATTTTAGTCAATTTACCTTTTAAGGCACGTACACACTGCCGCGATATCGGGGGCGCGACAAGGATAGCGCTGCCTGGCGATATCGCGCCAGTGTGTACGAGCTGTTAGAAGTCCATAACAATAAATATTCTATTGTGTCGCGTTATTTACAGTTAATCTCATTGTATTTTTATACATAAGTTAAAAATACCCTTTTAATTTCACACATTGATCAGAAAAAGTAAGTAGATAGGGTCTCCAAATCAAGTCAGTAATATTATTCATTTTTGATAATTTCTAGCATCATTCCATTATTTAAATTTTATTTAACCCAATCCTCCTACTCGCACTCCAATTTTATCTTTCTGTAAAATGAAATCCATATTTAAAACGGCTGTGTTGTAGTATCCGAAAATATCGCAATTTGTACCGCTAATGGACATCCCTCGACATTTTTTCCGTGAAGCCGATACAAGCGGGCATCATTACAAGTTTTTCGGATTGTCCCACAAGGGTTTTCCTTATCTTGTCCCTCCTTTTATTTCCGCCATAATTACAGCTAAATCTATCCTTAGCTGTAATGTACAATGGTTTTTGTTTATTTTCACTTGAACAATTACTTTTTGTGGTATCCTTTGTGGTAGGATAACGGTGTTTTTGGATTGTGTTTATAATCTCTGTTTGTTGCAGTAATCACTTAATCAGAGCTACGGAATATTAATTTTCTATAAATGCCTAGGCTTCGCAACTCACTTAGCTGTAAGTATAGGTCAATTCTTGTAATAAATAAGAGTAGGTAGTCGACAGTTGTGTGAGAATGCCCATTGCTCACCTAGAAAATAACAGATTTCAATGTTACCAATCAAATCGACTCAGTTAATCGCAACATTTATAAATATGTTGAAGCAAATGGCATAAGATAATTTTTTCTCTATAAAAATGGTCCAAATAGTGATGTCCAAAAGAAAAATCTGAATTCCTCTGAATTCCTCAATCATTATTTTGACGTCTCTATTTGGACCACCCTGAATGTAGCATAAAATTATATGTCTGTTACACCTATAAATCTATCCTTTCCTAACTGTTTATTTGAATAAATTGCTATGTGTAGCTGTGGATCTGACATAACATATTTTTCTTCCTTTCCAGGGAACCAGGTATCTTGCCCATCTTCCTTTGATTCCAGACCACAGTATAATACCATCAGTATAAAAACACCACGCAAAACTACAGTCTACCAATGGTGTAACACAAAAATCCCCCACACTATGTTACGTAAGTACGGTAAATTTTTCCATAAGCCTTCCGTGTAGTTTACGACTAGACCTCCTTGGAGCATCTATTTCAAGGGTCTAGTAGGTCACTGTAATATACCAACGTAATTTGATTATTTATATGTATGGAGGACTGTGTTTCTGTTTTTATCATGATTAAGTTGACCCAGAAAAAGTGTCAGCTGTTTTAAGGCTGTCTTAAGGCTGCTGGGAGATGCCATAGTTTGTGGGTAATAGGAAAATAGGTCGGAGAACACCATTAGGGGAAAAGTATATATTAGGCCAAATACAGTAGCATAGACCAAATTATAGCTAACTATAGCGAGAGCAGTGGTGGCCCAGTGGTAATGTCCGCCGTGTCCGCGACATATGACTTATAGGTCATGGTTTCGAACCCTGATAGACGCTTTACTTTGCAGCTTTTACTGCTCTCAAAACGGTGAAGGAAAACATCGTGAGGAAACCGGCATGTCCTAGAACCAAAAATTCGAAAACCTGTGACATCTACCAACCCGCAATGGGCACGCGTGGTGGATTACGGCCCACTACCTCTCACAGAGAGGCCTTCCCAGCAGTGGGAACATTATAGGCTGATTACGGTATAGCGAGGCTTTAACAATGAAGTTTACCTAAGTAGGCTGCATGAGGATGCAGTTAGACTAATGCAATGTATGTAGGCTATAGTCAATAAGTACTTATGTCCTCAAACTCTGGTGAATAAACTTGCAAAGATACAAACCAGTTATGATCAGTCTTTGGGGTACTTTTCAAAGCAAAACAGATTGTTGAATAAGAATGTTATTTGTTGTATGGCGAAAGTTTTACTATTGGTACACCTCTGCATAGCCCTTCGGGGAATACAGGCGTGATGTTAGGTTATGTTGTGTTACATAAAAGGATTGATAGTGCCCATTTTCTTATCATCATTTTTATTATTTATATTAAGCCGTCCGCTGAGTTAAGCGGGTGCACGGAGCGGGCGGCCGCGCGGCGTTCTCTTTCTCTATTCATCCCAAGGCGTGAATTTTATAGAAAAGGCGTGGTGAAGGCGTGGCGCAGACATGATGCCCCTTCAAAAGTTTTCATACAACATGTACGTAGGCGTCGTGTCTTGAAACAGTTGAAACTCAAGCGGCGGCGGCGCGGCGGCGCGGAGTCACGTGCCTCCACCACGTCGCTTTCTCGCCTGTGCCACGTCGCTTGATACACAGTATGAGCAGTATTTATGCACTGAAACGTCAAAGTTACTCGGGTACCCTAAATGATTATGACCACGTGGACATGCTATCGCAACAAAGTCAGCCTGTATAATAAAGCATCGTAACGTCTCTCACGAAGAGGTGACTCTTCTGTATAATTTAAATCGCGTCCGTGCCTTATCCGTTCCACGCCTGCGCTGCGCCTTTACCTTACGCCTTCTCTGTGTAATTCACGACTTAGAGCAGCGCTGCGTGAGGCGGGTCTACCGTCGCACGCGGCCCATAGAAAACAGAATTCGCGCGGGCGCCCGCTCCATGCACCCGCTTAACGCAGCGGACGGCCTTACATAACCCTATAGCTGTTTTGTGAAATTCAAGGCATAAGAGAGTTCGGTTTATGTTTTACCCAGAGCCTTTCCTTTTTATTTTAGCTAATGGATTCCAAATCCCATAGCAGCCAAAGGATTGGTCAAAACATTTGCTAACTTTGTAAGCATTGCAGGTATCAGTGTTTTATGTTTCAACCAGTTCTGTTTATCATGTCCCGCAAAAATAGCTTGCATATTATGCAAAAAAAGGCTGCGTTTTATCGGAGATGAGCCAGGATGCGTAGTGAGGGATGTGTGTGAAACTAGCCAATAACATCGCTTCATTGTCATAGCTTGAGCTAAGCTAGCGTTGTTATTGGTTAGTTTTACGGATATCCCTCGCTACGCATCCTCGCTCATCTCTGGTGGAAACGCAGCCTAACAGTGCACGGAAGTGTAACATGAAAAATAACTAGCAAATACGATCACAGAAAATTTTGACAAAGAAAAGAATATGGGAGAGAATCGAACTTAGAGATAAAATATGGGATGTTATGATCGGGCAGGAGTGTGGATGACAGAAACTGATATCTATAGATTTTTGACTTTATTGCTAAGGATAAGGGCGGTGAAACCTACACATAAAGGACCACGGGAAGCCGGGATTAATAACACGAAGTAGGAGATTGAGATTACGTTTAGGAAGGAATTAATTTATAAGCGTCACGTCTTTGAAATGTAGGTACCTGTTGCTAATGGCAATATAAGCTCCAGAGAGTTGTGGGTGTTTTGCCAGTTACCATTTTTTAAAGGTCCCTATCATGGAGAGGGAGCCAAAATGAGCAATAAACCGCAATTGAGTCAATATTGAATACCCTCTTGGTCTAGTGGTCGCAAGCGTTAGTACTCAGCATGAGGTCCTGGGTGCGATTCCCAGGACAGGCAAAGTGTTAGTGGGTTTTTCGATCTGTAATTTCTCAGCCCGGAGTCTGGATTTGTTTCCGATTGATGAGAGAAGGCTCGACCCCTATTATATTGGACTAAAACGTAACTGGCGAAATGTGGGTGCGCTAGAGGTCATCTCTGCCTAACCCTTCGGGGAAAACAGGCGTGGTGTTATGTTAGTCAATAGGAATTAAAACGACCATGAAGAATATGGACGCATTCCGCCGTAAAAGTTGCGAAAAGCTGTCAAACACGGCACCATAACAATACCAATATTCCCGCAAACCCGTTTGTTTATTCAAATTATTCCAATAACACATTCTATTATCTTTGCGTAACAAAAAACCAACGTGTCAAAATAAAATCCCGTGTAATCGAGCAAAAAAGTCGCGCCATTCTCGTTCCTACTCACTGATCCCACCTCACGTCACCAAATATAAATCACAACGAGAACAAACAAAAGACTATGTAAATGTATACTTTTCCAATTAAATCCCGGCCTTTTTAATTAAACGAATGTTTAAACCCTATCACGGATCATCAACTCGATGCTTTGCGCCCTTATTCGCCCTAATACCGATTGACATTTTTACAACACCGCTAACGACAAAAAATATTTATTATTCCACCATTTTCAATCACAAGGATTTCGGAATAATGGAATCTAAAGTAATATCAGTTTAGATAACTCCAGAGGAGAAGTTTTAATTTGTGAAGAAGAACACAATAGGGAAAATAGACTACCAGTTGGTTAAGACAAGGAAAAGATTTGGATAACTTTTGTATTGAGGGACGCCTTGCGAAGGACTTCCCTTAATCAAACGCCACTTAAGTGTACTTGATGAGAATTACAATAATGAATAGGGGAATGATACAAATTGAGAAATTGCGAGTACGTATCATTACGATAAAGGTTCTGTCCTTTACGAAGTAAAACGATCACTCGTTCAGCCCGCATTTCTTCACATTTGATTTGCTCACTTTGTCAGATCCCATCGTTTTTAGGTTGAGGGTACGAAAGTATCTTAAAAAACGATAAATCAAACATTTAGGAACCTTAACAGCTCCAATAAATCCGAGTCTAACAAACGCTCAAATTATTTTAGCCTTTCTAACCAAAATCCCGAAGTAAATCGAGCGAAAATGGCCGCGTTTTATCTAGATACAGTCGGCCAAATTTATCATGTGCGGACCCGATTTTTCGATAGAAACGAAAGTGGTTGAACCGTTAAAGCGATTGCCTCATTCCCGGACTGGACTTTTCCAGTCCACTCGAAATTAACGAACACTTAAAAAGTCCGCCACACTCGAAAACTGTGAACATGTGCCTCGAACAACGCATTAATAATTGTTTATTGCTACCGAACGTGACGAGAATATGCGCGCCGAATTAAAAATCAGATGGAATTGCGAACGGTGAAATACGTTTTGCATCGGAATTTTTGCGTACGACTGTATTTTATTTACGAAATATTTTACTGGCGTTGCACCTCATTTATAGGTTCACGTATTTCGCCAGTAATCGGATTGTTAATTGCATTTTTGTTTATGTTTCTCTGGCTTAAGATACGACCAAAAGTTTGGTGTTTCAAGCGGAAAGAACTTGTTCGAAATGCATGTTACGAAAGTTTCTTAGAATATTTCCTGTTTAAAATTGGGTTACAGTTTTTATTTACTTAAATCGAGAAACATTTATGTCTGTTTGCGTCGCTTATCTCATAATTCCAGAGAAGAATATGAGGGACAGCTGTTTATAATAACCCTGTTATCATGTGTATCTGTCATCTCAAACTCGACATGTTGTAAGTGTTCAAACGTGAAGCCAGCATGCGGATTCCATGAAACTAATTACGTCAAACGACGTAACGGCCGTGATACGCAGTTTGTTTTCTGAATGGGTGTCGATTTAACTCCAGCAAGCGCGGCTAGCTTTAACCGCAGCTTGTTACTCTAACACTTGGCTCGGAAATAAAGCGCTGCAGCCGCTTTACTCGCCACAGCGCATGCGTTGTTCATAACGTCCCGCTTCCCCCGGACTCCCCCAGTCAGCTGACGCCCGCTGAAACGGTTTTAATAGCACGTATGTGTTGGACTTTTGTGTGTATGTGTGCGTGGCTTACCCAGCAGTGAGCCAAAGCGGGCTTTGTCACACGTTAGCATGAATGAGAGAGAGCCACGATCAATATTTTGAGGTCTGCAAGCTCTGGAACTTATGAAATTTTTAGTAGTTCCATGATGCTTCGGTTTTGTCGTGTAATTAAATCTACTCGAGTCACGATTCGACAATTATTCCAGAGTCGTATAATTATTCTTTGAACTTTATGATTTAGTGCAAGAGTGATTAAAGAAGAAGTTTTCGGGATGCGGGGATAGCAATGAACGAATCAAGCACGTTTATGCAGTTGTGTTGTATGTTTAAGTGTGTCTTACCAACTTCAACTTAGTAAGTTTAGGTACTAAATATTGATAAAATAAATACTACTTCATTACACATTTATCTAAATACCCAATATCTACTGAACACTTAGATGCAAACAACTGCATTTCATATAAAATGTAACAAAAAGGGTAAAAACAAACTAAAAACACCGCAGACAATGACAGAACTACTACGATGACATACAAACATAAAGCAGATAGAGAGAAACGAGCTAACAGTGAGAAAGTAATGAAGACAAATTGTCATCATGTAATGTGAAACATTTAAGGCAGAAATAAAAATAATTTAACCAAATCCAAAGTTTTAGGAGACTGTGCGAATGTGAATACGTCTTTTTTTTAAACAAAACCACAACAGCAAATGAAAAGACAGAAATGAAACAAAAGTGAATTTAATTTCGATGAATCTTTGCATTTTGGAGGAGTGAGCTAAGCTCGTTTCGTCTGAATCGTTTCAATTAAGGCTATCGACAGTTGGATTCCATTTAAAAATACCAAAAGTTTGTCTATTTCTGAATATTTTTTAACTTCCGATGAAAGCATCGTTCAAAGTGAATTGAACTGTGATTTCATTCTCTTTGTTTTTATCTTTCGAAAGAGTTTCCAATGAAATCCAACATACCTTACTTACACGCATTGAATATATTTATCAGCCAATTGAGAACTGAAAATAACTTCGGAAATTAATTAATACAACAATCATTCCTATAGTGACACTTGTGTACCTTAGGAGTCCCTCGACTAGAGGCTAGACTCACCTGAAACTGAAGAAATTTATTATTAAACAATCTTGAAGAATACGACAATGATAATAATTATATTTTCAATATCGTTGAACTAGTGAGTGACACAACAATGGAGACAACTCACGTTTCATATTTTGGTCTTTCCGAATAGTTTTGAACTCAACTAGAGCCATTGATTGAGAACACGACACGCGAGGATGCAGCTCTTGGAGTCCGAAAGTACTCGGGCAAACCCAAAAAGTATACAGAAGTAAATACTCTTAGATTCATAAACAATAACCAATAGACTAATATAGAGTCTGCTTTATAAACTACAGTTATTCCGAGAGAGGTATTCTCAAACGCTGCAGTAGATTGTACAAGTAAGCTAATTCGAACATTTTCGGTACAGCTAATAGCAGCTTTCGCACATAAAGTTAATAGAGTTACCTTTAGCTGTATTTATATATTTAGTTTCTATGCAGGAATATTTATTAGCATACGTAACACAACAGACAAAAATAATACTGAAATGAATAGATAAATCAAATAAGTTAAATCAACAGATATGTATAGATAATGATTTGATATGTATGTATATGGATGACAGTATTTTTAAGACAAAGAGATGTTGGCGTACATATTAATATTATGCACTATCGCAGAACTTTTGTAAATTTTAGAGAAAAACATTACTAGTATTTGAGTAGGTTATGCTGGCAACAATATTAAAGCCTTAATTTGTTAAGTCAAACTTAGTTACATATAACATCCAAACGTTGTATAAACTTCACGAATAGTAATCGGAACCTCAATACAGCTTCTGAAGTCGACCTCACATAGGTACTTAATCCGATATTTAAAAAAAACAAGGAAGCACGAGAACCACTTCATGTTATCAAATCAGAGAATTCAAACTGGCTACTGGAATATAGGGCAATAAGTCAACAAATGAATCCGCGATGATACATTGCCGTCTCCGTCGCCAATATCGTCTGCATATAAGATTTCTTTCCTAGATATATCACCCTCTATGCAAATAGACGCTTGATGGATATTGCGAGACGCAAGCCCGGGTTTACGAATGTGTCGAAATTAATGTTTTTTTCTACGTCGAGTGGTGCCACGAGAAATTCTAGTCATATTTCATCAGAAGAAACTTGTAAATAACACTTGGAATATGAGATGTACGTGTCTGGAGGAGACGCGACTTGACGGAGATATTGATGAGAGCTGGTACTTAGAAAACTAAGATTGTAATTTGGAAATATATCTTTGATCACTAGTAGGTACCAAGAATCTTTAGCTAAAGTTATTTTCTTTTAGTACCAACTTAATTCAATAAAACCCAATTAACATCAAACACTCTAGTAAAAGGAATCCTACTCTCTGGGGCAAATAAGAAAATAAATATATGCATTAGGGCCCGTTTAATCTAAGCAGAGTCTCGGTGGCCGAGTGGTACCGAATTGGATTACCAACGCATGTAGCCTGGTCAGCGGTGGTATAATCAACCGGTTCCGATTAATCGAGTATTATTGATTCGGTATTAATTGGCGCATCACTGCGGCTTGGCAATCACTGCACGCGATTCTGCAATCTGTTGCGGTCTGAAAAGTCAGCCTTGCTAGTTTTGGTATTGTTGGGATCTATCAATTTATAGTATGGCTATAATAGCTTTTGTTCGCGGCTTCGCCCGCGTGGATATCAGCAAAAAGTCCTATGTCCTATGTCCTAACCGAGGTCATACTCTAACTGTGTGCCAAATTTTATGCAAATCAGTTCAGCCGTTTTGCGTGATTGACTAACAAACATTCAAATAACTTTCACATTTATAATATTACTTGCTGCGCCCCGCGGTTTCACCAGCATAAGTCTAAATCCCGTAGGAATATCGGGAGAAAAAGTATCCTATGTCCTGACCAGGTCATGAGCTAAATTTCATCCAAATCCGTTCAGCCGTTTTAGCGTGAAAGCGTAACAAATAAACAAACAAACTTTCGCATTTATAATATTAGTTAGGATTAGGAAACACCGCTACAAGGATCTTTTGGCGCTCGAATGACGTTGACAGGGGGGCGCTGATTTGTGTACTTAATTGTTTTGTGAAATGTCATATGAAATGTATTCAAAAAACAAGATGGCGGCGTTAGTTCAGATAATGGCCACTCGCCTAAATAACCTTGTAACGCTATAGCAATTATTTTAAACAATTTACCTTTACTATTGCATCGATTTTGTGTAGTAATTTGAATATTATACTGTGTGCAGTGATCTTAATTTCGTTGGGCCATCACTCTGGTTTGGTGCGCTCTGCATATATGGCTCTGTAATTTGTTCGTGTTGAATAATAAAATATTTTGTGTTGGGAGTTGAATTGAGATGACATACAATTTGTTTTCGTATTTCGTTGTACAGTCTTTTTTGATAATATGTGGTCAAATATTTTGAGTTACACTTGCTAACAATCAAAATGTAGGCCTTTGCAAGCTAGCATGTGGCTTTGTTTTTTTTTATCTGTATCAATATAATAACTTCGAATTGAAAAGTTCTGCAATGTCTAACCTATTTGTTCTGTTCTTTGTCCAATTTTTCCAATTATGTTACCTCTCAAAACTAACCTGAGAAGATAATTACCCAGTACTATTTTCGTTTCATTTCAAGATAAGTTTTGCAGAATTAACTATATATTCTGTGACCGTATATAATGCCCCT
Organism: Eupsilia transversa; assembly: GCA_914767815.1. Classification (NCBI taxonomy): domain Eukaryota; kingdom Metazoa; phylum Arthropoda; class Insecta; order Lepidoptera; family Noctuidae; genus Eupsilia; species Eupsilia transversa. Next base: position 5,597,805 of record OU611889.1, read on the forward strand.
AGTTAGATGTTATTACTAAGACTAACATTTCACGTGGCTTCGGGTTGTTTCCAGCCAAACGCTCATATGGTACTGTTATTACTAATTTAACTGTTACAATTTCGACCCTGGAGATCTCCATTAAGCGAAATGAGATTCGAGGTGTATTGGTTGCAGCTAATAATGTATGTGGTTTGGATCGCATAAATTTGGTTTCAAATCTAAGCATATTGCATGGATTTCAGTATTGAGCCATTTGAATGTCATTATTTAATAGTGCTATCGTAAGTATTGAAAGTAAAGTCATTTTAAAACTCAAAAGAGTTTTATTTAAAATGAATATGAATACAGAAAAGAAAGCAAAGAATTCTTCGCTTACACTTTAAAAATTCATCACATTCCCACAATTTCTGGAAGCAATTGAATGAAAGACAAAAAAGAAAATAAAAGGATCAATGAAAACCATTTGATGTTCGTTAAAAATAGACGCGAAGATCGCTGAGTTTACTTAGTGACGTCTCAGGGCAAACGTTAGGCCATTCGTTATCTTTCTTTTGGCCGTCTGCATTAATTGCGACTCCTGCTTCTATAACAGTACTTTTTCCCGCCTCATGTTTTCGCAAGCAATTTATTTTAGTCGGTTGACTCCGAATTTTACTTACAAATCTGAAGAGGGCGGGTTGTATCGCAAACGAAGTTGGTTGCTTATGTATGTATTTACATTTAGGTATCTATTCTTTGTACTGTATTTAGTATCGGTGTTTACCATTTATGGGGGATGAAATGGGCCTTAATTGCTTCTAGACTTCTATTATTTTCTTGTTTTTGAGTTTGTTTTAATTTTGTATGACTAAATTTTATATGAAGCCATCCTTTGTCTTGTCTCTTTCATGGTTATACTTTCCTTTGTAAAATACTGAAATACGTATATTGGTAGCAAATAGCAACATATTTTTGAAGTCGCGTTGTCCTCTCTTATAATAATAATAATTATAAATACGATAGTGAGTTCGTTTGTTTTGTTGCGCTTTCACGCTAAAACGGTTGAACAGATTTGGATGAAATGTTGCACATGGGTAGACCATGACATAGAGAAGGACCTAGGTTACTTTTGCTCCCGTTATTCCCACAGAATCGAGACTTATGCGGGTGAAACCGCGGGGCGCAGCTAGTTGTTAATATCTTAGGGGATATAATCTGATGACGTAAATAATATAGTTGTTGAGCCTCAAAATAAGTTAGTGAAAAACCAGATTGTCTGAATTGCTTGCGCCGCATATCTCTGGTGAAAAACTTATTATATACCTATCAAGCAAAATTATTTTATGCTAAGTGACTGCACGAAATATAAAGATAAGTATTTCAGCTTTATTGGATTAACATTTTTATCTAAATATGATCAGAGTATAAGCCTAAAAATATGTCATTATTTTTGGGATAGAATTTTCCTTTTATCATTTACTTAGATTATTTAAGCTTTTGTGATCAATGTTGTAGAAAAAGTTGAAAAAAATCCTTCTAACTTAAAATACGTATAAGTATTAAATATTTTTACAGTTTTGTTTATAAACGCCACATTTTAAAAGAAAAGAATAAGTGCGTGATGTCCCTTAGTGCGTTTAATGACTAAATGCACTTGTCACGACTAAACTAGGGTCTTCAGTACCCCTATCTGTCCAAAGGGGAACGTACCGATTACAAAATTGAATGTCATTATCAGAAACCACTAGACTGCTGACACTCGATCCATTCCACTTGATTGGCTCATATGTGTCAATAGCCAATAACAATTGATTAAGTTAGCCAATACTGGGTCGCCATCTGTCGCCGCCATTGTTGTTTTCGATGACGTCACAGATTGCTTTGAATATAGAAAGTTACTTGAAAGTCTGGCGATATTGTGGCCAAATGTTGGATCAAACTGCAAATCATTGGTGGAACATTCGTCATGGCGTGAATTATTGTCAGTTTGAGAGCTTGTTACGTAAAACGATTTTGATTGATGATTGCGAGGAGGAGAAAAATGTTAGTTTGAGTAGATGAGGTGATTCTATCATAGAACCCCTTATTTACAAACGTTACTTAAAGTTAAGTAATGATTAGCGTCTGTTTAACCATAATATTGTTGACGTTTAAAGGTTTCAAATCATTTATTAATCAAATGAAGTGCAGCTTTATCGGATAAAGTCTTACACTGTAAACAACAGCAACCCCACAATAGTTTCCGTCTCACTATACAACATCTGTATCAAACATTCAAGCTGATCAGGAGCTAATCCACGGATTTCTAATGCAAATACATTCATCAGTGCTAATGCATAGGAAGTAATCAGTCTGCGAAGCCGTCATGGCCGCCGAGATATAAATCAAACTGGATTAAACCGGTTTAGGGCGATGATTATAAAGAATACTATTGACGGGAGACCGTTAATTTTGAAATGTAAGTGCACTTGTTCGGAGATTAGTCGTGTCTGCAAGTTATTGTCGTTTTTAATTTATTCTTTGCTCGTTATTCGCAGATATTTCAACTAAGTCGCCTTAGTTTTAATTGTGAAGTTCGGAGGGTAGAGTACATTTTTAATTCTGTTCAGTTATCAAAGAGACTTTGTCTGTTTCTGAGATTTATTGGTGACTTTTACTACTTTTATTTTATATTCTCTTAAAACAGAATTTTCGAGCAGCAGCGTTATAGAATGCAAACAAAATTAATTTATTAAAGAAATCGACACTTATCGAAAAATACTTCACATTATTGTAAGCTATACGTTTCAAATTCATTCCCTAAATGGTTACTAAACAATCCCATTCCATTCGGGTTTTGTTACCTATATCCTCTACTTCGCTACATTACCATGCGCCATACACTTTTAGCCCCAACTTACCCCAAGTAAGTGGAACGCGGATGATGAGGGTTCAAGATAACGCTTTATGGACGACACAAGCTTTTAAAAAAATATTAAGAACATTTAGCGTGAATAGAGAAAAGTTATAAATATGAAAACAATATAATTTATGACCGAGTGAATGGCTAATCATGAACCCGATCTCGGTCGTTTCACATTTTTTGGACAACAATTTTGTCGACTGAAGAATTTGGAAAAATGCTTCATTTAGTTCGTTCTTGAATGAGTGTGCTAGTGTACTTTGGTACACATATTTTTTTTTTATAAATATATTTTTTATAGGTATTTTTAATATGTTTGCACCATAATTGGGTTTGTTTTTATTACAGTAATAGTTATTTCAATATCCAGATTTATCGAAATATTATCTATATATTTGCGGAAAGGATAATGGGATTGAGTTCGAATAGGAAGTGAATATCTTCTGATTGTGATTCTAATAAAGTTATGTATCTGCTGTATGAAGAGGAATCCTTTATCCATTGCTAATATTACATATTATTCAAAAGTTTCTTTGGTATCCGACGTTATTCCATGTTTAATATATCCTGAGATAAAGCTTTACCTTCAGAATAGGATTTTTCATTTTTCAAACAATTTTATAAAAATAATATAATAATTATAAATGAATATTAAAAGAACGTAACCTGAACGTAGGTAGTAAGAATCATTCATTTACTTCTTAAAGACTCGTTAACATGGATTGTAAGCCCGAAAGTCGAAGCGCTCTTAATGTAAGAGGGCAGCAATTTGGAAATATTTCAGAACAAAAATAATACGAATGATTTCGGTAAGTCTCTTAACGGAAAGTTGACATTATTTAGATTTACTTCGAATCCTCGAGTTCAGTTGTTTATTCAGTTTACAAGAGGGAATAATTCATACGCTTATGTCATCGAAATAATGACTCCCAAACACGTACCCCGTTCACTAATTAAAGTCAAAAGATTTACAAACATAATAAGAAATTCAGATTAGTCCAACAATAAGGGCGTGATTATTTGACAGCAAAAGCATTTCGCTGAATTATTTGGCTTTTGGGAGCGTTAAATATTTCAACAATCAGTCGCGTCGCGTTCCTCTAAGTGCGAGAGCTAACTTCCATCGGGCAATTAACGGCATTTGCAATTCCAAATTCGCCATCGTTAGCGACGGAAAAAATTGCCGGCGAAAAAATTAAGGAGTTGCGAAAAAATAAACACAAACCAACTGGGGAATAAGATAACACAAAACTCTTGCCGTACATTAATTAAACAATGAAAAATAACGCCAAGTTTGTAAATGAATGACTCGCAAACGTGACTTTAAAGAGAAAAACTGTAAAATCATCTTTAAATTCTCAAATAAAACGTCTAATTAGGTTTATTCTTCACCGAGAACTCTTTCACTTGTAATTACTTGTCTATTTGCGAAGTTTTATCTTTGGGAGTTATGCAAATTCGAAAACTAAATTAAGATTTAGTCTTCAAATCCTTTAACGAAATCTTTTGTGGAGCGATGTAATACCTGTAACAAAAGAAAAATTACATTATTTTCGGCCACTTATTTTTGAAATAGAAAACATTTCGTACAATTTGTACTGATATAATACAGAGATAAGCAAGTGCGAATAAATTTCTATCTTCTTTAAAATAACCTGTCGGCGTGCAATCCCATCTCGTTGGAAATATGGCGACCACATTTTTTGTTCTGTAAACCGATCCAAATATTTCTCATAACATCGGCTGCAATGCGGTATCCAACAAGAACTGAGGGAAACAAGACGGAGCAAGAGGGAGAGATTGAACGGGGAATATTTTTCTCTATGGAAAAACTCCGATTGAAAATAATCGGCCCCTCTGCTTCGCCTGGTGACTCTCTATCGTTGAATATTTGGAAAAAATAATAATCTGTTGGGTTGATGCCAAATGAAGTGGTCGCGTATTTAGAAAGCAATTTTTACTCTTTTATTGGGAATTGAGTTTTTAGATTGCGGAGTTTTCTATGGATGTTAATATTGAAATACTTATACGTTTCATTATTCGTACGGAACAAGGAAGTTCTGTAATGAACCATTTTATCCACAATTTGTAGGTTTATTTTAGGTTGGATACTTCTATTGGGTCTTATTAATGTATGTTACTGCTTTATGTACTTTTAGCGAAGGAAGGTTGGGTAATTTTTTTAATAGAATTTGAATGTGTTGTAAAATGAAGCGTTTAGCGTTTAAGCTCAGGCGTTTAGGTTAATAAGAAAACAACGCTCACTATCTGAGTAGCTACCTACTGTACAAGTTTTTCCCTTTTCACACAATCATGTTTATTGTCAAGTCTACATTATTTATTTTGTGGATAATTATTTACTCCATAATTTCATAATTCTCATTAGTTGAGCTTTTAATTCCGTACTTATTGTTCTCACAATTGGTAATTTTGTCACATTAATTTATTGGCACCTGGAGGGTGTCATAATGTTTGCTTGGATTGAAGATGGTCGTTTTATATCGTTAAGGTACAGGTTTTTATTCTCCATGACATGAGTTGAGAAAATGGAGAACAAAGTTAGAAGAAAATTACCTATCTAGGGCAAATAGGTAGTTTAAAAAATATCAAACAAAACAAACGAGAAAAAGCCATTGAAAAGCACACCTTGTACGCCTAGAATGTAACCCAGTCATTTATGTAGTAAGTACCAGAGACACTGGGTAACCAGTTCAATTCGCAATAAAGAAAAAAAAAGACACCACTCAAAATCCTAAAGCCCTTGTTCCATTAAAATAACAGGGTTATAAAATATATGTCTTTAAAAAAGCTTGCGGAAGTTATAAGTAGTAGAACCGAGCACCTTTTAGCGTCACGTCACTTATACGGGCGGGTCTTGGCTCTCCTTAAGTGCCGGGTAACCCGATATGCAAGGAATTTGCCGCGCTTCCCCTTTGTAAAACGTCGTAATGAAGAAAATTTTGATGAACATTTTTCGTTATTATGGTTTCTTATAAAGGCGGTAAGTGTATCATGTTTTGAAGACGAAAAGACTTCAAAATATATTGCGACATTCGTGAGATACAATTATTTATTTATTTATTTGACGAATGAATCATCATTCATTATTTCCATAATGAATGATGGTCATTAAGTTTTACCTCAGAATGAGTTGACCGAGTCTGTCGCAGCGTCATGACTTTTTTTTGTTAGATAGTTAAGCCATCCCGAAATACGTCCATGTGTAACCCGTAACAATTAAAATATATTTGGAAATGATTATTTGCTTGATAAAAATAATAGCGCGGTATCAAGTTAAATATTCACCGTATTTTTATTTAATTAATTCACGGAAGAAAGATAATGATTTAATAACAAAATGTGTGTACGGAGTAAAGTAATCGAGTATAACATAATTAAAATGAACAAAAACAGCAATTCCACCTAACGACCATCATTGTGGCACTACATTTGAAATAAACATTAACAAACGGGACATTTATGGCAGTTACTTCAAAAATTACAATTACGCCCATACAATGTTCCCCGACCTCCCCTGTAATTTAGTTAAAAATATTCATCAAAAATATGACCACCGTATATTCGAACATAAACCTTCCGCCTCGGCAATAAGAATCAAACTTTTCAATCATTTTTTTAATGAAATCAGCTGATGTTTCGATGCTGTTCAAATATGATATCAAGCGTATTGCGTTAAAGGTGATTTTCGCATGCACTATGCATTTAGTCAGCGATCAAATAAAGCGAGCATTAGCAGATTATGCCCCCGTACTGGATTAATAGTCGAATGTCGTGATGTAAATAAATTTAAAGGCCAGTGTTTTTAATTTTCACATCTGTCGCACTTGTTGGCTTTAGGGCACAACGGGGTTATTACACCGTAATAAGGTCATTGGGGGATGGTTAGAATAGCCGTGTTAAGTCGAATAGTCTTTTTTAATAATTTATAGCTTTTGTTGGCAATTGTTCTATGTGAGTATAAAGCTGCAATGTTAGCCAGCACTACAGAGACATTATGTCTCAGTTTTTGTTTAAGCGCGCTCGCACACCTAATACTTTTTATAGATCGTCTTTTTTATACTGGATGACTTTTTTTTCCCGTGTCGATAAAAAATGGGTATGCCTAATAGGTGAAGGGAGTAGAAGCAAATGGCATAATTAATTTAAAAAAAAAAAACTAAAATAATTCGAAATTAAAGTCATACGCGACTTGCGTATGATTTCAAATTCGATATTTTTTATCAATTTATATTGTTTTTTTCAAAATTACTCTTTCTTTGTTCTAATATGAAAAGTTTACTTTACTACCTTACTTTTTTCTAGACTGTGGAAAAAAGAAAGTTAATTGATTCAGGCGTGACTTGGCGGAAATCCATTATAAAATACAATAGACGTAGCTATATATTTAGTAAATATATCGGAATAGTTTACTAAATATATCTACGTCCATTGTATTTTATAATGGATTTTTTTTCTGTGGAAAAAAGAAAAAAAAAACAAGGTATGCCATAAGCTTCTACTCCATTCACCTAATATACCCATTTTTTTTCGAGACGGTAAAAAACGTCATCCGGTATATTTATGACGGTTGAGCTACGCTGTGGTACATTTGATCTCTACTGTTTCATTTAGCTCCTACAAAATATCGGTCGTCGATAGTAAGCTGTCTGCGGACTCTCTAAGTTTGTGTATTAAATTAGAATGCGCCATATGTAAAGAGAAAACTGGTATTCAGCTGCATCCGGAAGACTGAAGCCGACCACAAGATAGGGAAAAGGCTAGGCAGATGCTGTCTCGTCACTTGCCTCACTACTGCAATTTGAATCGATAGAATATAACAATCAGAAAAACTGTATTTTTTCAACTAGATTTTTTTAGTATCATTATGTTCTATTAAGTGCAAAGACATTTAAATGTACTCTTTGTTTTGCGTCTATTCATGTTTGCATCGCAACGTGTAACATCGCATTTTGATCCTCGCATAGGACAATGGGGTGGGACTATTCCTAAATAAATTAACTTTGTTATGCTTTCAGTACGTATTGAATGTGACAGAAAATGGTTATGATTATACTTTGATATGATACTAGTAGATCTTAGTCTTTAATCAAAGACGTTGATATCAAGTTAATTAATGTTATATTACAGTAAGCTAAACACGTAACCGACCTTCAGTTACGTGTCTAGTTTGCTGTAATATAAAATTATATAAATAGTTATACATAATTCAAAAGGCACATTTATTGATTAGAAATCTTGTCGTGAACTGCTTTCTGTGACTGTTCAATAATTGTCGGGCACTGGTGAAAGAAAGAAAGAAAGAAAGAAAGAAAGAAAGAAAGAAAGAAAGAAATAAACATATTATATTTGGGACACGCACAGGAACTACAAACAGTAAAAAAGGAGCATTTAAAACTAACAAAAATAACATGTTGGGTTATGAGTTATGACAGTCAATGGAGGCTATATTTAGGAGTTTATGCTTATATCGATTTATCAGTCTAACCATTGTCATAATACCTTCCTCTACTACGTTTTTTTTCACCCCAAACCAAAATACAATAACGTGGAATAGGCGGATTTTACAGATCATTTTATAAAGAAGCGGGTTATTATGAATATAAATAAATAGTGTTTTATTTCAGGCAAAATACCCAATACAAAAAATAAAACATATACATACACCATTCTTTTAGAATTGGATTTCATTACCTTTATGACTGAATTACTTTATGGAATAAATGTCTCACGAAACTCAATCAAGTTCGTATCATAATTTTGCCTATCAACGGAAACCATAACATTTTTGATACTCATTTCCGTAAGCGAATCGAATATGTCAATCACATGACATCATTATTGCTTATAACAGGTCGCTGCCAGACTGCCAGGCTGCACTGATTAATATTCGACATCACTTCCGAACGTGTATGAAATGTTAAAAAAGTGCTATTTGACATCGGAATTATTCATAATCATTATTTAATTGCAATAAAAAAAAAAGTTAGGCATAAAAAACATAATATTGTAGTCTGCGAGAATTTTTAACGCTGCGGAATACATCGTACCTACTCGTAAAACCTATTATGAAAGTAATTGCAACACACAAAAATGCTTCAAATGGAATCCCCCCACAAAAAAGCTACAAAAACTCAAACCCTTTTGTTAGAATTCAAAAACTAATTCTCATAGAGAGGAAAACATTAAATTCGTTCAATGCAGCCACTCTTTCCGTTGGCGAGTTAAAAGACTGCAATGCGCCGAGCGAAGACTAATTCAATAACAACCACGTTCTGCACGCTTCTCAAAACAGTATTTTCATGATTTTTAGACCAGCTTTCATATCTGTATGATCTAATTAACTGATCATATACTCCGAATAAGCTTCGTGTTTGAGTAAATTATTAGTTCACTAGCGACCCGCCCCTGCATCGCACGGTTTTTACGACTTGACGGAAAGTTTCTCTAAATGTTGCTGAAAATGTCATCAAAATCGGTTGCGTAGTTTAGGAGAAGAACGCGGTCACACCGACACACGCGAAAAACGACTTTAATCTATACTTATAATAAATCTGTAGAAGTGAAAATTCTGTACATTGAAAATATCAAAAAAATAAATGGCAGGGGGTGTTACTAGACCGACACCGAACCCAAAAATGTGATTATAATTTTTTTTGTCTGTCTGTCTGTCTGTCTGTCTGTCTGTCTGTCTGTCTGTCTGTTTGTTCAGGTATCACGCAAAAACTACCGGTTCGATTACGATGAAACTTGGTATAATTATTCTTTAATATCCTGGGCACCACACTGGGTACTTTTTATCCCGGAAAAATATCCTATCCTACGGTTGGGGGGTGTCAAAGTTTGTATGGAAGAATTTTAACGCGCTGTCCGATTAACTCGAAACTCAATATTTATACTTAAACCCAAAAATTAAGAATAACGTGTATCAGGATTTTTCGAAATTCAACCCCTAAGGGGGTAAAATAAGGGATGAAAGTTTGTATGAAAAATCTTATTCCTTGAGGTAATAAACATGAAACTTCGCACGAATAGTTATCTAAATAAATTATAAAGTTTGTAGTTTTTTTTTTTCTAAATTACCCCCTAAAGGGGGATTGGGGGGTGTCAGTGTTTGTATGGAAGAATTTTAACGCGCTGTCCGATTAACTCGAAACTCAATATTTATACTTAAACCCAAAAATTAAGAATAACGTGTATCAGGATTTTTCGAAATTCAACCCCTAAAGGGGTAAAATAAGGGATGAAAGTTTGTATGAAAAATCTTATTCCTTGAGGTAATAAACATGAAACTTCGCACGAATAGTTATCTAAATAAATTATAAAGTTTGTAGTTTTTTGTTTTTCTAAATTATCCCCTAAAGGGGGATTGGGGGGTGTCAGTGTTTGTATGGAAGAATTTTAACGCGCTGTCCGATTAACTCGAAACTCAATATTTATACTTAAAACCCATGGGGATGTATGGGGTAATTTCCGACACTCACGCGGGCGAAGCCGCGGGCAGCAGCTAGTTTATAATAATTATTATATTATGTAGGTACTTATTAGATGTCGTATTTTTACGCTATCTTTATGTTATACGTATGACGTCTAGATACACGTCATCTAAATAGCACGGCGTATATTAGCGTCGTGTCTCAAAAACGGGTTTTTTGAGTCTTTGTATTGTAATTAGGAGATGGGATGCGCTCGGAGTGTCGCCTCCTTTGTTTTACAAAAAGAGGGGAATGTCACGCGTTCATGCTGCGTCACGTCATGTCATGTCAGAATAAGGCCGCGGTATTTGTGTGTTTTCGAAAGCAATATGGCTGCGAGTATCATACTAATAACGTAAGGAGGAAAATGGTGTTTATTTGTTTGGTGAGACTTCTAAAATGAGTTCGGCTATTTTTGGACGGATTTATTCCTTTATGCGAGCTGCATCTTCTTTAAATTGTTTCAGCTCGTTATTAGTCTCTAAAGAAACCTCTTCGAACCATCTCTTAGAAGAAATTTCTTCCTTTGATAACTTCCTTTATTTTCGAATCAGTAATTGAAAATGTCTAACGTAATCAATGTTTCCTGCATTATTTATTTTTCATGTCACATAGTGTCATTATGCCACCTTTATACCTGTATCCTCGTGAGGTTGGCCACATCCATTATCGGGCAGCCAAAATAACATGAATTCAGTGTTAGCCATTGCAAAACATAAATAACTAATGAGGGCATTATCAGAAGGACATAATGGTAGGAATAACACGATAATATTGTTATACCAGAGACGTAAGCTAAACGGAGTTGGCACAACGCCTGGCGCTTGTACAAATAACTATTATTATTTGAATATAGAAGAAATAACTGTTATTTCTAATTTTCATTGTTGGAGCCTAATGTTTTTGTTAGGGGTTCGGGATATTTCTTGGCAATCGAAGCGTTATGGGCGTTTTGTGAGTAAAAAATCATAATCATAACTAATATTATGAATGCGAAAGTGAGTTTGTTTGTTTGATTGTTACCTATGCTAAAACGGCTGAACGGATTTTGATGAAATTTGGCACTTGTGTAGACCATGACTTGGAGAAGGACATAGTTTACCTACTTTTGATCCTGGATCGCAGACAAAGTCGCGGGCAACAGCTTGTTTGGAATTCGATAGTTTCGTGTCTCCCATGCCCGATTTGTGGTTTGGTTATGTGATTTTATAGTCCATAAAAAGTCAAGGTTACTCCGATGCGCAATCATAAATAAATACTCACCACCATGAAATAACTCTAGCAAAAAGAGAGATCATTCATTCATAAACGGAACCCTTGCAGAATGTCCACGATTTACAAAACAGTCTAGTAAACCAAATCAAATCCACATTTATCTACTAAAAACACCACAGTCCACCGCGTCCTGAAAAGATCCTTAATAAAGAATTTTAATCAGTCTTGTCTCACCACTCTTGAATAGAACCTAAAGTAAAACGGTACTCCGTGGAGGTGTTCTTCGAAATTCAACGAGCATTCACGCTCCTGCTTAAATCCAAGTGAAGGGTACCTACATAGCCGAGATTCCAAGCAATTCGCACCACGTACCGAACTCTGTAACTCGGCGTGAAGAATAAGACATGTAAATAGTAAATACGGGACCATTAGGGACGCTCGGCACGAATTTGCATGAAGATTAACGACTTCAGCCCCGCTTTTGGGACTGCATAGTGCAACGCGCCTGTACAAAGCCTTTGTCGAAACTCCACAACCAAATATAACCTCTAACCTCATTAGTATACAGTCGCTAATCGCGTACGATATTATGGTAACTTTATTAGTGTGACCCAGTTAACGTTTCCAGTTATTTTAATGTAGTTTAATGATCCGTTTCGATGCTTTTGAGTAATTAATTACCAATTATTAAGTCTTAATCAGGTATGAGAGGTCATGTTGGTAAATTGGATAATGGAATGACGGTAGATTGATGATTATAGTACCTAATTAATTTGTTTTAATTAAGTGTTATGAAAAGTTAATGCGTGCTGTTTATAGGGTATCAATTACATGCTTTTTATCAGTGAAATTATTGTTTATTAGCCTTCACAAAATAAGTAGGTAGATTAAATAATGCATTGTACTCTGTGCCTCTTTTATTCAAGGGTCTTTCCATTAACATTCACTTATACAAATGTTACAGTTCGCCAAAATCTTGAAAAAATAAAACTTTTATTTCGGGCCTATAAATATAGTCCACTTGGTTAGTTTAAACACGACTTAGAAATTAGTGTTAGTACTTACATCTACCAGAAAAACAACACAAACTAAATTCATTTATACGCCACATTGGCATGTAGGCGTTTAAGCCTTTCTGCATGCCCAAAGTTCCTAAAATGCGCACGGAAACTACACGTAATAATACCGCACCCAGCCGTAGCATAAATATAATAAGTCAGTACTAGTATACTGTATAAAGTCATGGCTCCACAGTCGGTCTGCCATGGCTCCTCACTACGAGTGCCATGGGGCCGGGCGCTTTGCCAATTTGTCTAATGCCTAGTTATGCCCCATTTACTGCCGGATCAAGTATATACGAGCACGTTATGTACCATATACTTGCTATGTATATTTGTAAAATGCTAGCTTTTTCAGTGGTTTCCTGGCTGGAGATATTTTCTTTGTTTGTGTTTTTTTTACTAGTATTTTATTGAGGATGTTGCAAGAAATTTCAGGAAATTAATATACGGTCATAATATACCAAAGACAAGTATTTCGTTGTTGAATACTATTTCATTATTAAAATAACCTCAATAACATCCACGGATAATAGAGGAGTGTTGTATAGGAAAAAATTGTATAAACTGACATAATGTAATTTCTATGTAGGTACCTATATCTATCGTCTATTATAACTGGAATAGTATTAGTTTCAAAACTAGCAATAGTCCGTTGTAAATACTTTTAGTGTTTGATCGTTCTCAATATTATAAGTTAAACGTAAAATAAAAAGGAAAAACAAAAGTTCAAGAAGTTATAAGAAATATTTCACTTATGAAATAACTAAAAGCTTAAAGTACCTAAGTTATAAGTATCAAGTTTTACAAGACTTATCATCTTAAACTCGGATTTAGTATTTTGTTTGTGGTATCTACTTTGCAACTTATATGTATGTAACCTAACCTTACAAAAAAGGTTATTGTCTTGTAAATTCTACGTAATACACTCTTATAAGAAAGCTAATTTGGAACGCTCATAAGACACGAAAGGAAATAAAGATAAGAAGCCAAGGTGTACACTAGAATGCTTTCCCTGCCAAGTCTACAAAAGCTTATTTAAGGCAGATATGTCGAAATGGAAATTAAACTGGCAGCTTCAGGCGACAAAAACAATTGCCGTAACACCGTAAAAAAAGAAAAAAAAAGCTAGGAATACACTCTCAACTGTAGCAATTTGTTTCATAAGCACAGAAGCCTAATATGTGGCATTACATTATGCATATGTCGAGGCTTTTAGAAGCATACGATGATGTGTAATTTTTCACGAGGGCAATCAACGATTTTCCCTTTTCTCCCTCGTTCGCCGAAAGAGCTGTGTGCGTAATGCCTTGCTTTTTTTCGCGACGTTTTATTCGTAACGTTCGTAACGTTTTATTCGTTCAATAAATGTGGGAAGGGTGATTAATGTCTCGGCAGATGGAACGACACTACCACTTTGATTAAAAGAGTTTCGAGTGCCACGTTTCTCATGAAGACGACGCTTCGTTTTTCAGCGACAATTTTTATATCAATGTTGGAATATTTTAAAAGATTCGCTACTTTTGTTACAGGTACCTATTTATTCCAGATTTCTAAATGTTATTCAAAAATATGAATCATATTTAAATATAATTTTTTATTTAAAATCCGATTTTGCGAATAGTTGTTTCAAGTTAGACTGGTACAACATTGCGTAAAACGTTTTCGTAAACGATTCCGACTAATCTATTTCATGTTGACAGTTCAACAACATTCATTGCGTTATTGACGTTGCTGAGCAGATTTTTTTTCGAACTTATGAAGCAATGGATTAGCAATCTGTTTCAAACCGATCTAGATTGTGATAGATCGTGTATTACGCAATTAGGGTGCTGGTTATTAGCTTCATGCCAACACAACTTCCATTAAGGGATATCAAACAAAAATGTCTGATTACAAAGTAAAAACCTTTCACGCCTTTGATATCAAAACAAAACGCTACTACGTGTCAATGCTACTTTAACGAAATCGTGTAAAAACATTTCAGCGATACATAATCGGAGAGCTTCGTCACTGTTCGGCTCGAATCGGTTCCACTCGGCTTCGTTCGGGACCGCTCGGCTTCGCTCGCTTTTTGACGTGCCATCGTTAAGGGAATCTGTCGAATTATTCCCATGAATATTTATTCGTACGTCTGACGCTTGGGGCAGTAATGGTAGCACACTGGTTCCTGTACTAGCAAGATATTGAATCAATATGCGATTTATCTCACTATTTCAACGGTGCGGTGGTCGGTTTGGTCGAATCGGATTGGTTTTTGTAATTGGAATAATGGAAGCGAATAATTCTATTTTTATTTCAAATATATTTAAAAAAAAATGCAGTCTTTGAAATTAATCGATACCATGTTCACTGCCAATTTATTTTTAGAATAAACTAACGCTAGTTATCGTTAGATTTCCGTGTAAAATGTTCAAAGTTACATTTGCATATGCTATACAACAGTATAACAACATTAGTAAAGGAATACGGTTACTCTGTGTAGGCAAATGAGATTACGTGCAAGTTGAAACAGCGTTTCGTGTTAACTAATGCAATAAATTAGAGTGGGTGTAATGACGAATTGATTTAATTTATAACCTAACTATATTATTGATCGGGCATAATGGAGAGAATCGAGGATAGAGGAAGATTTTGGTTTTATAGGCTACGATGGTGTCTCGAAGCTGCGTAAGCAAGCGGAATGGTAACGAAATACTCTGAAGTAAATCGGTTCATTCAAACGGTCATGACATTCTAGAAGTAATGTTTTATATACAGACTACTCTTTTTAAAACTTCTCTTTTTAAGGACTGCCTCGTTGGTCTAGTGGCCGCAAGCGCTACTGCTGAGCATGAGGTCCTGGGTTCAATTCCCAGGTCGGGCAAAGTGTTATTGGGTTTTTCTATCTGGAATTTCTCAGTATAAGCCCGGAGTGTGGATTTGTGCCCGGTTGATGGCACTAGGCTCGCCCCCTATAACATAGAATTTAAACATAACTGGCGAAATGTGGGTGTACTATAGATACACCTCTGCCCAAACCTTCGGGGAAACAAGGCATGATGTTATGTTATTATATAATGTTCTCTTTTTAAACAACAGTACAACAGCAATGTTCTTATGTGGTAGATAAGTGCATGACTATTTTCCTTCCACAGAAGTAACTTCTTCACAGAGATCTCTAGGTACTGTTACTGAAATTGCTATGTCGGTAGCATCCACCATGAGTGATATTAAAGGGCAGTAGACGCAAGAAGGAATATATGGTCGCCGTGCTGTGAAAACCTCGTGATGAAAAATTTATTGTGTTTATTTTTACTTTTATTTAATAACATCTGTCTGTCTGTAATCAAATCTTGCAAGTTAAATTTGACCCACTTCCGGGTTTCCGATTAATCTGAAATTTTGCATGCATAAGTAAATCGGATGACAATGCAGTATCATTATGACATGAAGAGCAGATCTGATGATGGAGTCGGAAGGTGGCCATGAGAAACTCTGTAATAAAGCGATGCAATCCCATCCAGTTTGGGCTCGTTTGATTCGTCTTGATAGAGAGGACTCTCTTTATACATAACACAAACAAAACATTACGCCTGTAATCGCCAAAGGGTTAGGTAGAGGTGTACCTATAGTACACCCACATTTCGCTAGCGATTTTTAAATCCCATATAATAGGGGACGAGTCTATTACCATTAACCGGGCAGAAATCCAGACTCCGGGCTGCTACTGAAAAATTCCTGATGAAAAAACCCAATAGCACTTTACCCGACCTGGGAATCAAACCTAGGACCTCATGCTCAGCAGTAGCGCTTGTGACCACAAGACCAACGAAGCAGCAACTGTCCACAGAATTATAGTCAATAATGCCAATAATGGAAAGTTCACTTCATTTTATCAGATTTTTTACCAAACAGTATCCTCTTTACAATATTGATGCGTTATCTCTTACTTAGCTTATCTTTTGATTATGCAAGGAAAGTATTTTCCGCAGCGATGAAGAAAATTACAGAGTGCATAATGAATGGTTTAAACTTGCGCAAGCTGTGGGGACAGATGATGGCAGGGTGTTATTACAGCGCTGCAAGGACTTGCAATCAAGCACTTCTTGTGTTGTGTGCAAGTGGTATCATTTTAAATAAGTGGTGCGGTTTTTTGTAGGTATTGTAAGGGTGCGGGTATTTCTGCCGAGTTCTTTTTGTTTTCGACAGGGTCAAAAATTCCACTTTATCAAAGTACTCTAATATATCCAATGTTAGTTCCCCTTCAGGATTATTACTGGATTTAATACTCTTGGACTGCCTAGTTGGTCATGGGTTCGCAAGTGCTACTGTTGAGCATGAGGTCCTGGGTTCGATTCCCAGGTCGGGCTAAGTGTTATTGGGTTTTCTCATTAGGAATTTCTCAGTAGCAGCCCAGAGAATAGATTCATGCCCAATTGACGGCAATAGGCTCGCCCCCTATTACATGCCCAACTAGCACACTAGTGGAAATAGCAGCCTATTTTGCAACTTTTAGCTGTACAGTAGCGCTTTAGGGGTTCAGAAAGTGGTTTTAAGTTCTACTATTGCTTCCGTAACTGCTCATAGCTGTAAATATCACTAGGGGTAGCAGAAACTGAACCAAATGCCACTCTAGGTTTTATAAGAGTTCATTATATAACCCATTTGCCGTCTATAGCTTTAAAAGAGAGTTAAAACATGTATGTTAAAGCTTAAAGCTTCTAAAAAGCTTCTATTGCCGCTGCTGTACGCTTCAGAACTGCATAAAGACTTGAATTGCAGACTTTTTAACGGAACTGTATAAAAGATATATTTATCACTGTTCTGCCACTGAAAGTTTCATTGCAGAAGTGATTTGTTCGTTTGCGCAGACTTAAGTAGGAATTTGATCGACTGTTTTACTAATAGCGACATTAAGGCTTCACAATAGAAGCAGGAGAGTAATGGACATTGACTACTAATTTGAAATCAAAATAGAGAGAAATCAGATTTTATAAAATATTTAAGCCAGTTTAAAAGAAATATGGATCTGAAAGCATGGAAGTTCAAACAAAGAACTGGTGGATATCGCAAGAAAGTACGGAGAGTTTATCAAAATATGCAGAAATTAAAAAAGGCAACTGTTTGTGAGAATTCTGTAATTGAAATATTAAATAACACGTAAGTTTTTTTTACTCAATTAAGTGAGAGTAATTTAGCTTTTATTTATAAAACTCTATTCATTTAATTTATTCTTTAAGGGATTCATTGGAAACAAACCAAAATAATGCGCCAAGTTCGAGTTCAACAAACACAAGCCCGGGTCCCGTAGATTTTGTTATCTCAATTACTGAGGAAAAGTAAGTTATAGCTTGGTGTGGTTAGTTATATTATAAAAATAACCTTCTTTGCATAATTTATTGTTTCTTTTTTCTAGACTGGACTCGGACAGCGATACTGAATATAAACTAGAGTATGTCGAATGTGAAAGAAAATGGAGCTATCGCGAGCAAATACGGATTTGGGCGCTGAAACACAAATGTAGTCATGTAGCTTTAAAAGACTTATTTCAAATTTTAAACCAAATTACTCCTAACGCTATGCCTAAAGATCCACGCTCACTACTTGGTATACCAAAAGAAATTACAATAAACTTCGTCGATCCAGGTGAATACTGGCACAATAATTTGAAAAATAGTATTATAAAAAGTTTAGAAAATTCTAAAGTTATACTGGAAAATATATCGATTTTAGTAAACATAGACGGATTACCTATTTACAAAAGCTCCAAACAACAATTTTGGCCTATATTGTGCAGTATTTTTGAAACGCCTCACATAAGTCCTATTATTTGTGGAATTTATCTAGGATCAGCTAAACCAAAAGATTTGCATGAATTTTTAAAAGTTTTTATTGAAGAAATGGGCAGTATGCTTCACGATGGCATTAACATACGAAATAGAAAAACATCAGTGTCATTGAGATGTTTTGTATGGTCCGATAAGGTGTGGCGAGAGCGCTGGTAAGAGTTCTGTGGCTTCTTGTTCTGTTGTCGAACAATCTAACATTTCTGTCAACTGTTTGTCAGCAATTTCGTACGACATAATATTTTTCCTCTTAACAATGCAGTTTATTTTAGTCCAGTTTGGTTGTGGAGTTGAATCTTCTATTTTACATAATTTTTTACTTTTTTTGTTCGGCCAGTGTAACACTCCATGTTTTTCCCACTTAGATGGACAGATGCAAAGTTCTTGTTTATTTTGTTGTTCATTATAAGTTTGAATTATTTTGAAAGGCATTCTGAAAACATGGTAAGATATAGTAAGTGTTAAACAATTGAAAGAGCGAAAAATATAGAAGCAGCTACAAATGATCATCATATTTTAGGGTTTTCAACGAGTTCTACGGATCTCTAAACAAATAACCATTAGTGTGGTTCGATATCTGCAGTAAGTACGAAATAAAAGTGATTGTAAAGACTTGAACTGCATTAGTGGTACAGGTATTACTTGGACCTTCAGAAGAGTGAAACTTAGCGCTTTGACGCGCAGAGAGGAAGTATTAAGGTTGAAGTTGCAAATTAAAGCTGCTTCTCATAGACGACATGTTTACAAGACAATTATTTATCATTACTTGAGAAATTTATAGGTTTTTCTCGCAATTTGTAGTAAAATATAACTAAATATAGAACCAGCAACTTACTAAATACAAATGTAGTCAAGTATGTAATTTCAATATCGTGTAGGTATGTGATATAATAATATTTATATAATAATATTTTACATATTTTACGATATTCTGAGGTAATTATTGAGGCGCGTTAAAAATACTCCAATAATATCAACTATATGCACGATAAACTGATCTGCGTTTGTAGCCACTTGCATATAATACAAAATATAACTCAAAAACACTTACCTTCACTTCACTTATTATTTATTTGTATTCAGAATGTCTGACTCAGGAACAACAGATGTATTTAATAAATGAGAGACAAGGTGAATGATCAGTGATGTTTTATTCGTTCAGTTAAACTTGTCATTCATTCAATAAGCGCCACAAGAGCTTTAGTGTGGTGTTAATTATTAGTTGCAGCTCCTGTAGCGTTTTTATGCCAGTATTATGAAGTTCTAATGGAACTATAGATTGCAAAAAGTTGTGCCCCTTTGGCTCCAAAGCGGCTGCATAAGGTGTGCAGTGCACGCTCTGGCGCTTGAGCTTGGCGCCTTTGGGAATAATCGGATTGGCTCCAAAGCTCTTAAGCAACCAGTTTGTGCTAGTTGGGTGGAACTTAAACATAACTGGCGAAATGTGGGTGCACCTACTATGAGGACACCTCTGCCTAGCCCTTCGGGGAAACAAGGCGTGAAGATATGCTATGTGTATAATATTCTTATTTTATTGGATTTCTAGTTCTTCTATTATAGGCTGACCAAACCTACTTTGGTCTCACCAAAGGTCATGTTGACGTCACTTCTGAATAATATTCTTGTTGGTGCACTGAAATACATTTTAAAAAAGTATTTCCTCACTAATCCCACTTCGACTATACATGCTAGAGTTCGAATCTTGATGCGGTTTCGGTCGTTCGGCTCTACTCGGTATAAATCGGGATCGCTCGGGATTTCTGCAAGGTATCGATGGCTATCAGCTAAAATGCTCCGCTCACAGGTTCACGTGTGAACTCATGCAGGACGCCTATCTTAAGGGATTGTTCCGTGCTCAGTGATTGGGATGTATTGAGAGGTAAACGTCTAAATATATAGGAAATATTCTGATCGTGATTCGCAAAATAAGGTTGATGAAAGATTTAAGCCAATTTTAATTAAAAAAGTGTTTGCTATGTAATGATTTCCGGTCGTAAAGACGGACATTGTAAATCGGTAAAGAAACAAAAGATGAACTCAGAATATTACAATCAAGTTTGATGATGGAAACGGAATTATTTTTATTTACTTATTTAGTTTGAATAGTGCGTTTCCTGGGTGGTCCAGTCTTTCTCATGCCTCGTTTGACCGTGTCTTGGGCATGAAGAGTAAATTACGCATGCATTATAAATGACAGTCCTCGTGTATAAGACGTTCTTTGTTTGTCCTCACACTTAACCCTGCCACAGTGTGTAGCGGGCTATAAAATCGAACAGCAACGAAACCAATAAATTGGCAACCGTCTAGAACTAACAAAAATTTTAACAGCTCGTAAACGGAGACCGTCGCCGACTCACCCTTTTAATCTAATAAAATTTATTCGCCAGTACAGGGTGTAACGAAAGAGCATTATTATTTTAGGGGTGATCTATTTATTAGACGGTAGGGCCCTTGGCGAATAAACAATCTATTAATAAATTAAGGTCGTCCCGCGTTGGGATCGTCCGAACGTGCCACAAATATTATAAAGCCAAACTATTCGTTGCAGGAAGGGTCCGTTAATATATTATGGAGTTTTCTTAGGCAAATTGATGGTTGAATTCGTTGGCGAAATTGGGCAGACCCTTTCTTCGACGGTAATAGGATCAAAATCTGAGACAAACGTGGGATTTCTGTGGACAATAGTTTGATAGAATGATTTTTTGCATGTGCTATAGGGTGTTTTACTACTGTTTTAAATGTAAACTATTTTATATTTGTCTTTAACAAAACTTTCAGGGTTTCCTCGTTCTTTTCTCACGGTAGATGTTGATATGCTCTTGCATTTTTACAGTATAAGTGCTATTTCAGTCCATCCAGTAAATTTTAAAACGGTAATTAACGATAAAAAAAAAATTGATCCGCGTACCCTGAAACACCCTTCAACTCATAAAAACTACTCATTATTGCATGGTGTAGTAAACAAACAGTGATTGAATTCCACATTATGTCACAGTCAGTTTCAAGTACAACGAGTACAACTAATGCGCTCTGTGTCGAATTTGATCAGTGTCCCATAGCCACTCATGGTAACCAAATACACAATACAACATACTGTATGTGTGTATTAGGATCCCATAAGTACACTTCGGAATTTGAGAGATCGGGAATGGAATAACATTTCTCTTGACATCAAGTGCATCGTGAATTTACTGAGTCCTCCACATCTACGAGTATCTGAGCTGTCATCCCTTGCTTCTTATGAATGAATCGGCAACTGATATAAAATTGACATTGGAGTATGCCAGTGATGTCCGGTATGTTACGACATCCACTTGTCAAATAGAACCAATGTGTGTATTTGTCACTTTTTTCATGTAATTTATTCTTCGGCATCTTAAACTGACGATAGCCCAACCCGGACTATGGATTGAAACCCTTAAAACACAATGAACAAACAGCATTCTTTCTATGAGGACATCTCCTCACCCACGCTTCCCACTTCGCCTCTTTTACCCAGCAGTGGGATAATTAAAAGCCAGTATAGTAACCCAGGTATCAGTATCAAATGAGACATAAGCCGGAAATCAACTAGTCCAATAGATTTTTAATCAATTTGGTTACGTGTCGGCCATTTTGCAACGTGGCGGCCGTCGGTTGGTTCGTTTGAATTTGGAATGAGCGCACGGTACCCCATCAATCATTGAGCCTCGCCGGCCTACGCTTGACGGGACACAAATTATGATTGAGATTTATGCCCCTTTGCCACTACTCAGTAACGTCTGTTGAGGCTCTTACACACGATATTGATTTTTGGTCTATCAACAGTTCTGTTAATTGGTATAAATACTTATGGAATAGCGGTAGGTGCGCGTAGTTATTATTCTGATGTAAAGAATGGTCAGTAAGTGTTTTGTGTCAAGTCTGTTGACTAAGTTTTAATTTTGGTGAATTATGATGTTTTATTCACTCACATAGTTTTTCACTTAGTAGTGAAATATTAAAAATAATTGAAATATTTTTCATCCTACATATGAATAAAAACTCTATAATAAGTAGGGACACCAAATAAATTACAGATATAAATAAATGTAGAAACGGACCGAAACCGTATGATCAATACAGGTATTTTTTCAGTTATAAAATTTATATTTTTTACTTTTTTTACAACTTTAAAAATAAAGTTTAACTTAAATTGAATGCAACCAGTTTACCGAAATAAAAATACTCGCTATCTTAGACGGGCCGTCCGCATTAGTCCAAGAGCGTGCATCGCCTGTGTGTGTGTAACCGGTATTAAAACGGTAACCTAAAAGAGGTTACATGTTTCTTCTTCTTGGGTTACCCAGATAGCGGTAACCTTAGTCGTAGAAGTAACAAAAATTCATCGATACCTGTACCGTAATTTATAAAGGTTTCCTCCTTACAGTCATCTATCCATGCCCTAAGCCCCCCAGTCACATGAATACGTAACAGCGTAATAGCTTGTCAAAATTCAACAGCTCAACATTATAAATGTGCCTATTAACGCTTAATTTACTGTCATTAATATTATTTATGACATTTTAAAACTCATTAAGAACTATAAATTGTTTTGTATTAGTTATGGATACTAATCACGATAATGGGACCCGTAGCGTGTAATAGAAAGATGATACTATGTTAAATTAAAAATGTTCCCATGAATACAAATGAGGTATTTAAAGCGATTTTTTTTTTGGATTTATTTGTTCGGTAATTTAATTTATTGTGTGAGTTTCCTCTTTGAGCTAAATATTTTTCATTAATCTGAAAATTACTTTTTTATTTTTTTTTACTGGCGTAGTAAATTTTGGCAGGTCGACTCATGGAAAACAAATGGAATATGTCCAATAATTGCAGCATTAAAAAAAATCAAGGTAGGAGGTAACATGGATATTGTGAATGCATTCACACAGATTTGCATAGAATGGGTAACAAATAGGACTAAACAAGTAAGCACCATTATTTACAATTTCAGAACAGCCTGTAATATATTTCTAAAGCAATAAATAAACCAAGTATCCTCCTATCGCAAACAGCAAAGGATTAAGTTGCGCGTTTCATTTCTAAAGAGGCGCCATTCGAAAGCCGTACCATTACATTACGCTACATTCGCAACACCCTGTGTAAACCTAGAACCTTTGTATACAGGTAACACTATCGAATAAATGGTTCTGAAGTGAACGCTGCATTGTTACGTTATCTCAAACGCTGCTCCGAAGCTCCCACGAACGATACAAGATACGAACAGCGAGAGTAAGATGATCCCTCTACCCCCCCACTTCCCTTCCACCTGGAAGCTTTGTGCTCAAAACGCCGATACAAGCTAAAGATGATTTGAATTATCAGGGGTCTTTGTTAAATGGTTTGTTATGATCCTGTATAGGTATCACCTGAGAAGGATGCTGGAACTCAGATTATAGACGCTGTTCGTGCTTAGATTTGTGCGAACAATTTGAGTGGAATTAATGGTAGATTGGTTTACGTTGGTGTACATTTTAGGGTTTAGAAATAACTGTCTTATTAGACCCAAATAAGGCAACTTCCAGCAACCTATTAGAAGACCTATTCAGAATAGTGCGTATCATTCCCTAAAACTACGTTTTCGCAGAAAATAGGCAGTCAAACCTTCCTTAGAAGACGTTACGGGGAACTTTATTGTCTCACAAACGTCAGATTAAAGGGTTGTTAGAGGGCTAGGCTCTATTCATTGCCTTGAAGCTTATGTCCAGTTAATAGAATGAATGAATCGACTGGATTACTTGTCCAGTAAAATAGACTGTTGTGAAGAAAGGGGTTTATTTAAAAACGTTGCTTAAAGTTAAGTTATAATTGTTTAAACTGTTTAACCCAATGGCGTATACGGCGCAATACATTTTTGACGTTTAAACGTCTCTTAACTAAAAGCAACGTTTATGAATAACGGGGAAAGTCTATATCTAGTCTTATCTTAGACAGGCTTTTATGACAGCTTAGATAGCTATTAGAGAGGCTAAGTGACTTAATGTGGACTTGGCAGACTTTATTAGATAAAGCTAATAACGCTTCATTTAGAAGTAGGTAGGTAACTTCAATGAAAATATTTTCTGTTAAGTAAGTTTTTATGTTCATTTTTATTTGTTTTTGCGTAACAATGTTAGACAAGGTTAGAACAATGAGATACTGGGAGAAGATTAGTATTTTTCTGATACGTACTTAAATGAAAAGTCAAAACTAAGCACTTTTAGCTTTGTTACGTCTAACTTTCTCCAAAATTCTCACAGGCTGACTTCACCAAAACATTGTATGTTCATTCTAAGACTCCTCATCCTCAGATATTTTTCCTTCTCACACAATAGAGATGTCAAACGCACTGGAGAGATCGACAAAAGCTATTATTATACAGTTTCAGAATGAAGTTTGATCAAACGGCCGCAATATCCAATTCACGCGCCGTAAGCAGCATTTGTTGGGAACTAGAAGAGAAGTACAGACTCCGAAGCGTCGCAAAGTAATACATTGGGGAAAGTTTCTCTCTCGGGAGGGTACGCGGACTGCATTGCCCATCCAACTACGATTCAATATATATTAGCTTTGGAAACTTTGATTTCTGTGTTCTTATTGCTTTACGCAAAATGTTGGAAAGTGAGTTCGAATCACATTTGCCTGGTGTTACGTTTTGTGCAG
Organism: Eupsilia transversa; assembly: GCA_914767815.1. Classification (NCBI taxonomy): domain Eukaryota; kingdom Metazoa; phylum Arthropoda; class Insecta; order Lepidoptera; family Noctuidae; genus Eupsilia; species Eupsilia transversa. The sequence continues at coordinate 5,622,928 of OU611889.1, forward strand.
TGACGATTGGAAAAGTGGTGTGGTCGAAAACTTTGGTGGGTATTGGATTTATTTTAAACTTACTTTTACTCGTGTTCTCAACTAAATTAATACGTATAATATTAAATGTGCTAATTTGAAACGCCCATTTTTTTTAAATCCCTTACTGCTGTGTTCATGTCTCTGATACTCAATGCTTCTGCTAAATCACTATGTTATATTAGAAGATATAACGTAGTATTTGATATTTTGTAACATTTTTTTTGATTTAAAAGAGTGTCCGTGGAGTTTCTTGCCCGTTCTTCTCCATAGGAACCTACTACGCTTTGGAAAATTTGAACTTACAATCTTTCGCTGGTCCGTCATAAACAAAACAATTGGGTATTTCAAGAATACCATGTGGGGATGAATACGAATCCTGACTAATATGATAAATGCGAAAGTAAGTTTGTTTGTTTGTTACGATTTTTACGCTAAAACGGCTGATGGGATTTGGATGAAATTTCGCACATGGATAGACCTTGACCTGGATAAGGACATAGGTACTTTCATCTTGGATCGCAGACGAAGTCGGGCAATAGCTAGTACGACAATATATAAAAACACTGGCAATACTATAGTGTATAGAGTATTTTTAAACCATCAAATACCTACATCAAAATACCACATTTGAAAAATGAATTGGAAAAAAAACAATCATAAAAACAGAAACTGAAAATAAAATAAAATAAAGAAAGTTCTGTGCGACGCGAAAAAGCACACACAGGAATTGGACATAATGTATTATAACTATTTGATCGATTTTTTGTTTGTAGACTGGAAAAGTCGAAGTGACGTCCCGTCCGTGTAATATTTTCTCCATTAAATCATCAAGGTAGGTAACTACTATAGGTGTACAACTTGACGCTAACTTTCCGCTGCAATCCACGCACGAATAAATAAAAATATAAAAATTGGCATTTATTTCCTGTAAAGTATACATTATCCTAATTAGGTTACTTTGTTTTAATGTTAGTGTTTTTTTTTTGCTATGGGTTTAGTTTTTATCTAAATAGTATGTTATTAGGATTGTTAGTATTTATATTCTAGCTCGAATACATAATACATTATTCTTACGCCTTAAAAATCTAATTATATCAGCTATTTCATAGACGTGTTAACAATCAAACAGTATACCGTTTCTCAGAATGTTATATTAGGTGGCCCGTATAATCTTGATTCCTTAGAACTTGTCGTAAGTTTCTGTTTGCCATCCTAAGTTAATACTGAAAAGTTACTTCTATTGTTTGTGGAACTCTCAACTCTTGCTGAAGGTTCTATTATGAAACTTTGATATTTATTGCAGCTCAGATCGTATAGTTTTATGTTTATTTTTTTATTTTATACTATCTTCTACCCGCGACTCAGTCCGCGTGAAATAAAAAAAAAAGATTCGAATACATAATTCCTCCTTTTTTGATACTGGTTCAAAAGGCACCCTCTCCTTTTGAACCAGCTTGATCCTGAAGTGGGACAATATCTAGGTTAGATATGTAGAGAGACCTAAGTATATTTTCACCTCTATGTAAAAGAAGAACATTTCCTTATTTACCTAAATAAATTTTAGAAATCGAAAACCACTTAAAAGTAAGAAGTTGATCAGGTGGCGGACGTGAAGTGGGCCATCTCCCTTACGCGCGTAATATCGTAGGGTAGGCACACGCGTCCACAATTGAATGTGGGATTATGGGCTGTCACAACCGGACGTTTTGACCGTAATGTGGATTAGGCTATATATCTCGCTCGCTGTCCGCATTTCAGGGTTATGTAACTAGATATTTTAATGTAGGTACGGTTATTTTGAGATAGTGGAAATGGTTAGGAAATAGAAATGTTTTATGAAGATGAACTAAAAAGGTGTTTTTGTAGTTTAATATTGATCTTAATTGACGGAAAAGAAGTAGCATCTTTATTATCACGTATTTAAATTGAATTCTGAACCAAATTACAATCTTCCAATCGAATACTTTACCTACTTTCCACGAAGCTAAGTATCATCGAATTCAAGAAAAACAAAGTCAGTAATAATAATAGTTTTCTGGAAGGCTCTTCAAACTTGCATTATTCTAAGTTATGCTAATATTTACCCACAAAAAATTATGATAGACGCAGCATAACAAATTACCGCGTCCATCTCCGTAATATACGCCATCTCTGGATTTAATTAATCACAATATTATGTAGCGAAAGGGTCGGGTCCACGGATGCGGAGTCGTGATAACAGACGCATTATGACGGTGCAAATTGTAAGAGACTCACTTAATTGGTCTTCAGTCTGGCTGTGATGGAGAAAAATCGGGTTCCTAATGAGTGGCGGTTTTATTCTTGTTGGGGATAATTAGGGTTTGGTTTTGGGTGAAAACAGCTGTTTTACGGCCCTGAAAGTTTAGTTTGTAACAAAAATGCCCAAGTTCTTATAAAAAATGATGTTCCGGCTTAAAACTTTTTATATGAAAATGCATACAATTGTGGGTGTCCTACCGCTGCGCATAAGTGGTAGGTACCCACAATTGTATGCATTTTTTCTTCTAGGCTTCTGGTCAAACTACACTAAAAATGGTTCCATTTCAGCTGCAAAAACTTGCCAATCCGCCCATGGCGTCCGCATTATGCTTATGGTTAGTCGGCAAAGCCAATAAAGCATAAAACGTTAAATTCTTTTCTTATCATTAGGATGACTCTGATGAAGTGTAAAATAAGCCTAAATAAGTAATAAGAAGAGGTCGATTAGAGAGATAAAGAAACTATTCTTCTTCTTCTTCTTCCCAGCTAAAGCACTAGGAAGTGGTGAAGGGTGGGCCATTTGGGGGACTGTTTTATGTAATTTTGATGTTCGAAAAGTGCTGATTCCCAGCCTAGTTTGAATAAATGACTTTTGATTTTATTCACGATATCCAGACTATTTCAGTTCTGTGCTCGTGATTAGATCTATTTTTTTAATTTATATTTTTTTGTAACGAAAAAGTCGAGTTAAGTTATCTTTTGTTATGAAGGTGTTTCCGAGAAAAATAAACCTATTTTTCTTTCTTTCTATTCCGCGACATCTCATAACTTGTACCATCCACAAACTAACTCAAGCCGAGGTTTAACGAGACGGCAAATTGTGAAAAACAAGCGACCTCGATGAGGGTCAGACATGGAGGTACAATTAAAAAGCGAAATGTAAGCCAAGGATTAAGCGGCACAGAAATAATGAGACGATTTGCAGAATAATGAGCGAATGTACCGCCTGAGATGCGAGAATTGGGACATTTGATTAGTTTTTTGTGAACAGTTGATTTCTTTTAATAGTTGTTTAATTTTGTGTGTAAGGTGCTTAAGGATTTTTAATCCATGCTAATATTATAAAGGGGTAAAATTTGTTTGTTTATTTGTTTGTAAGATTGTATGTAGGAGGTAATATCCGGAACTAAAAGTCGGATCATCATAACATCATGCTACGACTCCTAGGAGCCGAGCAAAATGAAAAAAAGTCAGAAAGAACGCTAAGCGAAAACGAAGTAATAGCGCGGGCGAGCGATGGAATGCGATGCGGTAGGTTGTAGGTCAAAAATTTCACGTGGAGGAAGTCGCGGGCAGAAGCTAGTTACCTATAAAAATATTGGTAGTTCAACGTGGGAATCTATAGGTTCGTGCTTGGTTTTTGCAACAATGGCAGAAAAAGACCAAAGCTGCTTTAAAAAACGACAATCTCTATCTCTGTCTGCCAAACACATAAAATCAAATCTGTTTCCGAATTAGAGCTTAACCTTCATCCTCATAACAGAATTCCAGACTAAAACACGAAGAAACACAAGAACACAATTACTCATCGTAATCGTACCGGTAAACGAGAGTCACCATAAAATACTCAAGTGCAGTTGCAAAGTAAAAAAGTGTGTAAGAAAAAAACTGGTCGTAAGTGTCACGGTGGCATGGTTGCGACAGTCTAGTCTACCAACTTTCCACAATAAGACTACGACCAAGAGTAACAAGTCTGAAAATTTTCCTCTGCTCCTTTTACCCGCAGCGTCGGAAATCAGGTCGGGAATATCGACTTGAAAATTTCTAGTTTGTTAGTTCGGAATGACACCGCGGTCGAAGATTGGATTATTTTTACAAGTTGCAACTGTTCGACGCTCAGCTTTTCTTGTTTTAAGTGGCAGTTTGCGAGTGCTTACCAGAGAATTGCATAATTATTGGTAGGAGTATCGCTGTTCGTTGTAATTAGACGGTGGAGACAAAACCTTGCATGCATGTGTGGAGGGAAGGATGAAAACAATGCGTTGTTATTAGATAAGTGTAGAATTAGAATCTTTGCGGATGAGAATATTTGTTCGAGACTATACATAGATGTTCTTTTATACTATTTCATTGTTTTGCATTGTTTAACCAGTATTATTTTGAAAGTCTTTTTTATCTTATAGTTAAGTCAAAGTAGATACTGAATGAACGAACTTGATAATAAATGAACTTTTTAATATTACCAAGTCTTGCAACACAGGAATTTTTTAAATGTAAAATCTGGGAACACCCAGATTTTACATTTCAAAAATTACTGTGTACGTACGCTGTTACGTGCATGTAGATACGAGGGTAGATAATAACATTTTGTTGGTCGCAGGTGACGCCATGATATTGGGTCTGGCTAAATTAATGTCACATAGGAAATTATGCAAATCCGTGCATCCCCCTGTCTAGTACGCGTCAGGTGAAAATTCTCTTAGCATTATGTCCGATGGTATTAGTGTCTGGCCTGTTATTAGTTTGGTGTATAGAATATTGTTACTTGCATAGTCATAAAATATATGATTTTACATTTAATTCATTGGATAATTTTACATAACTACCTATACCTTTTTAGGGTTCCGTACTCGAAGGCTGCCAAACAGAACCCTATTACTAAGCCTCAGCTGTCTGTCCATCTGTCTTTTAGTGGGCTGTACCACCTATCTCATGAACCGTAATAGGTAGACGGTTGAAATTTCCTGCTGATTATGTAGTTCTATTGCCGCTATAACAAAAAATAATAAAAATTTAATAAAGTTTATAATTAAAGGGGGTCAAATATACAATAAAACGTTTTTTCGGCGTTTTTTGCTCGATTCCGGTACGGAACCCTTTGTGTGCGACTCCGACTCGCAGTAAGCCGGTTTTTTTGTATGCACATGTTTTTGTGACAAATTAACCTATTTTGTTATATTTCTATTCTTTCTATTTGATAATGTCTACCTCCAGTCTAAAAATTTGTGTCGGGGTAATATCGAATTGTAACGAATTCATTTAGCAGGTTATTAAATTTCCAAACGTGACCACATGAAAAAACCACGTGATTCACAATGAAAAACTTTTGGAATAACGTTTAGACAGAAAACTTGCTACATGAACTAAACTCGCTACTTAACTAATGCTAATGTAAATCAGCCTTTAGGCTGACATAATTGTAATATCACAATCAGAACAAGTTCATGAAGAACCATAATCAGAAACTAAATGCAATGATGAATTTAAAAATGACTACCACACACAGCTAAATACCAAACACACATCATGTCATTACCATCCAGTTATTCCGATCTAACACAAATACGATATTAGCTATTTGCTCTTCCTCTGTGAATTGAGCAATTAATACCACAATTCTGTCATTGGTCGCGTCATATGTAATGCCATAATGAATCAATGGCATCGGGTATTAGAGGGACCAAAGTGGCCCGCCTTGGGTAGGGTTGCCAGCTCCGTTTTTAAATAAACTCATTAATCATTTGTGACGGGTACGGGGAATATTGGAATAATGTTATGGTATTAAATTATCGTTTTATTTGGGCGTATCCATGGTTGTTTTTGAGCGAGGGTTTTTTATAATTTTTGCGTATCGTGCATAGGTACATGATAAAACATTGATTTTGCAATTGAAATACTGTTTGTTTTGACAGTAATATGATAATGTAATGATTTTTGTTTCAATCTAATACCCATATGTCCGTTTTTAATGGGTTGAAATTTGCTGCTCAAAAATATTGTGCTACTTATACGTCTAAGATATAAACCACAAATATTTGGAACTTATGAGGACAATTATGAAATTAGAAACATGTACCTAAGTTTTCATGGGAAAGTTCCAAAGAAAAATCATAACAGCGTATTAACAACATAATAATTTAGTTGTAAAAGTTAGTCGTTAGAACGCGGAAAAGCGTACACATAAATTGTTACAGGAAAAATACGCGCAATTTATTTTTTTGGCAGAACAATTTCTGACAAGTTTCTGTTAAGGTCGGGTATTTAGAGAGATTTGTATTTGTTATGTAGAATACAGTCGTCGATTCTTGTTAAGTTATAAAGCTAACGGGACAAAAGGAAACGTTATTTGGGCTTTCACGAGAAATTCGAAGAGTTTGATATTATTGGGGAAGCATACAGAATGGTTGTCGAGTTTTTTTTAGAGATTTTTTTAATGTAAAAAGAACATAATAATATTCACTGAAGGCTGCATGTGTCAGTGTATATAAAATCACTAAGACATGCTTTACTAACGTCTAACTTTTTCGTTATAAAATCCTGCCAAAAATAATTTACTAAAGGAAAAAAAAAACTAACTCCGACAACCCTACACCCCAAAGCGGGACACCGCTGTCCTGCATTCAATTACATTGATAACATCACGCAACGTCGCAATTACGATGCTAATCCGTCAATCGAGTGCGAGCCAGTTGAATACAGCCCTGAGGACTGAACTACTGAGTAGGTACTGAGCTAGGGGAACCGCATAAGCCGTGGAGTGGTTTCCATACGACATTAGGACATGAGTAATGATCGGGCGTCGCTTTTTTGGACGTAGGTATTTTAATGAGTTGGTAAAGACTTGATTGCGATGGCCGAAAATTTTGCTTTTTATTTCAACATCTGGCATGATATTATTTCATCTAGCAGTACTTCCTAAGCATTAATTTCCATAAAAAAATGGAGGCGAATAAGGAACAGAATGTGGGGCGAACACGGAATATCAAATGTGGGGCGAACTTTGTGAGGCGAATGCGCAACAAATCGTCCAATGTTTGTCGGAGATGTCACTTATTTTCATTGGAATTGGGAAAAAATATTATTTTCCCTTGTCTCATAAATGATAGGTAGTATTGTTCATAACATTATATTGTTCATACAGACAGAAATATTAGAAAATATCTAAGATTACCTACCAATATGTTAGTAATATAGTATACCTCTCTTATGTTTTACCTACTTATTTTTTAAATAAAAATATTCATAAAAGTTTGGTACAACACAACCAACTCGGTTTAGGAATGAAAACTGATAAGGGCAGATTTAACCAAAGCTAGAATTCTTTTATCCGTGTAATAAAATTGAAGTCAGACAGTACTTGTGTGGAACATCTGTCAAAAATTAAAAAAGTACTCGCTGGATTACACTTTTAATTTAATTTTATACCATAAAAGACGGAGTTGATCACAAAGTACACCAGAATATATAGCCATCTTTACACAGCTGCTTTTATAAATGAAGACGTCAAACTATCTAAACTTAGTAATAATAAGTCAATAATTAAGATAACAGCTCCAGTTTCTAGTACATACAGAACTTTGAAATTCTGTTATCAGATAATATCTTTTCAACTAAACTTTATAATGGCTATTCTCTGAATCCTACTTATTCTACTTATAAGTATCTATTTATCTACACTATATAATATTATAAAGAGAAAATGATATCAAATCAATTCAACCGCCTCTGTGGTCTAGTGGTTAGACCACCTGTCTCAGACCCAGAGGGTTCGATTCCCAGTGTGTCGATTTGGTTGGTGGTAGGGCTTGTTTTAAGTCCGCCTGGCTAGCTACCACCGTCTTATCTAAGTCTGTCGCCATAGCAACAATGTTAAAAGCATTGTTGTGTTCCGGCAGTTAGAGGTAAGATAGCCAGTTCCTCTATGGTTGAGGATTCCGGGTGAAGCTCGCTTTCATCTTCGGCCTGAACATCACTTACCATCAGGTGAGATTCGGCCAAGAGCTTACCCATTGTGGTTTAAAAAAAAAAAAAACATTTTTTACATTCTTTCACCAATAGAATGCTATATTATCACTGAGTGAAATATGCTATAATTTATAAAGATATCACGCGGGTGAAACCGCAGGCGAAAGCTAGTTACATTATAAATGTGAATGTTTGTATGTTTGGATGCTTGTTACTCAATCACGCAAAAACTGCTGAACGGATTGGGATGAAATTTGGCATACCGATATTTAATAACCTGGATTAAAACATAGGATAATTTTTATAACGCTAACGTTCCCGTGGGCTAATTTCCGACCTGTACGCGGGCGAAGCCTCGGACATAAACTAGTACATTTCATAAATGGCAGCTGATCCTGATAGTTATATTCACGCTCACAGAATGTAATATCTAGTTTCATTGTTCCTGAAATTAAGCAGTCAAATGCAGTCAGTCTCTTCTATTTTCAGTAGTGTTTATTATGTTACGAGATTGTGTCACCCGCAATAATTTCGAGTAGGATAGATACAGTTCGCTAATTAAACTGTGTTATGTCTGTAAACTCTATACTTGATTTAAAAATTGCGGCTTTTCACTATTTTGCAAGTTTTATTTTAACAAGAACTATGATCGTCGAGATAACTATCAATCAGTTGCTTTTAAGAAATTATTATTAACATCACTTTCATTATTATTATTATGTTTTCGGTATATGAACTTTTTCTATTTTTCTCTTAACCAAAACATCCTCATAAAACCTGACCACTAAACATAAACACAATATACATAAGTTCACAAACACATAGTCATAAGTCGTCCAAAGTCATACATTTCATATTCAGCAGCGTCGTCCCACAAAGTGGGCCCAGATCCGACGTTATTGATATTTGACAAATAAAGTAATATATCAAACCACATTAGGGGGCCCACAGGGACGGTATAAAATATAATCTTGACCGATAAGGAGCAAGCACGGATGCTATTACTGTTATTGAAGGGTCCCGTGATCAATGACAGCGTTGCAAATAGCATTAGGGAAGTGGGTGACACGCGATGATTATCTAGGCATGTTTAGAAGAAAGATACGTGTAACTACATCCTGCAGAACAGATTTATGTCAAAGAGAAGCATAAAAACTTTAAAAAATATAAACAACCGACTTCCAAAAAACACTAAAGTGAAAAATGACTTTGATTTCGGAAGTTGGTGTCTTTGGTTTTGAATTTTCGTTTTTTGCCGCCGACTTCCTAAATTAAAGTTATTTTTCACTTTTGTAGTGGTGTTTTGGAAGACGGTTTTTATTTTTCACTTTTTAGTTCCGGTACGTACCCCACACAAATTATAATATCACGACCTGCTATGTAACAGTGACAGGAACTTATTAGAACATCATCCACATAGGCTGAGTGGGAAAAATACGTATTATTGTAGCTAACTCAAAAACTACCTAAGAAAAGTTAATAAAATTTATATATGGGACCACCTCGCAATCTTTTTCTACCAAATAAAAAAAGAATTATCAAAATCTGTTCACAACTGACGAAAATATCGACGGACACAAATAAAAAAAAAACATACGAGTATATACGAACATACAAACTCCTTCTTTTTGGAATTCGGTTACTAGTTAATAAATTACTTACTACTTTCCTCGGTAGACATGGTGATAAAGGACTAATCCTATAGTGCTCAGACGTAGCGTAAAAGTATAATTCTAACTAACGCAGATGAAAAGTAAGTTTTTTTATATATTTTTTTGATAATTCAAATAATCAGCCTATATTGTTCCCATGCTAGAACATAGGCCTCTTCTCGGTGAGAGGGATTGGCCGTAATCCACGCGAGCAGAGTGCGGATTGGTATTGGAACTTTATGTTAGTGATACTTAAAGGCAGTCATTGAATTAATTCTTGTATATTCCAATGTTCTACTCAATTTACAAGTATAAAACGTTTGACCATTAATATTTTGTGCCCCTGGTTTATATCAAAAGCAAAGACGTACAAACTAAGTACACAATACTACACAAGATCCACAAATAGCTTGCACCGATCGCCGCGTCCGCACGCGTAGAACCGGCCTTCGAAACTTGTTGACGAATTCAAGGGCCCATCGAGTATCGAGATGAGAGGGACTCAGTATCGATTCCCAGTACATTAATATAAGTCGAGTGCTCGCCTCACCGCTAAGGATGTTTTATTGTATCGATAAAACGGATTTCGTAACATAGAGGGCTATAATGACCTCGAATTATGTGTCTGTGTATTTGTAAGATGAAAGTGGAAGTTGGGTCTTTATTGCTGTGGATGGCAACTAGGGTTGGGACACAAAGAAGTAGTCAGTACTGGGCGATTAGTCGTAGTGCTACGATCAATAGATTGCGTCGGATTGATTCAATTAAATTAGTCGGTAAGGACAATTCTGTAATTAATTTTAGAGTTTTGAAGTGTACGCGAAGCATTATCGAAATTGCTATGATTTAAGGAACTTACGTTTGGCTTACATATTACCTAATATACATATTATTAAAATAAGATTTCCTGCGTATCCTATACCTACCAGTATTACTAAGTACAGAATCAGCTCTTAATACTGGCTATATTTCTCTTAATCCTAAGGAAATGTAGTCAGCATCTTAGCCCCTATAGTACTCTCGTTTATTTTACGACTACCTAGTCTAGTCTAGTCTAGACAAACGAGAATGTGCCCATTGTCTCCATTATCTGCTGGATTAACTTACGTGCTGGGGAATGCCAAGCTGTGCCTTACCTGGAACAAGCAAACACATAAATTAGGACTCGAAAGTTATAATGCAAGATGGGACACAAATAATACAAACAAATAGAAATTGTAGCTACGTGTTTTTCTGTTTATTTTACCCGACCACGGCGAAGCAAGAAGGAGGGTTATGATTTTGACCGGTATGTATGTATGTATGTCCCTCTGTACCCTCATAACTTCAAAATTTCTCGTACCTAATAATTTGACAAATAAGGTATCGTTGGAAGAGTCTTGGTCGTCCGCTGGTTATATGTGACGTCATAATATATTGAATATGGCGCCCTCTAGAGGTCATAAAGTCAGGAAAAAAAAACATAAATAGTAATACTACTGTTCGATTTATGCCTTAACAAGTGTGACTCCGGATTTTTTATTTGTCTGTTTGTGATGTCTTGTTTATACCTTTTTAGTTGAATTTTTTGTCGTTGTTGGGATTTCGTTTTTATAATTATGTGTGTACTGCTGAATAAAATATAATGAACGTTGTAGATCTGCTAGACTCATAGAAGCTTCGGTTTGTTCACCATTTTCTTAAGTTCGTTATTATACCGTGTACTTGTTGACAGGCCTGCACGCACACATAGCCCTCCCATACCTTTTAACAGTGTTTTTTTAGAGAGTTGAATTGATGATTTTTATGATTATAATTCTATAAATAAATATTTGATACGACAACGAATTATAATTAGATCAACATACAACCTGTAAATTGCAAAAAACGTAAGAAAATTTTGGGAGGTCTTAAAGGTATTATTTTTGCCAAAAATGTGTTAATTTTATCAACGCCATTGTTACTTTGTCTGAAATTTCGTCAAACGAGAATATTCAATGAAGAAACTTTGTCTGTCACGTAGTTACATCCTTTTAGATAGCGAACCATTGTAATAAACTGTCGAAAATTCCCCAGTACGTACAAAAAATACTTTTGCAACTTCCAATACGAATCAAATATCTAGATTAACCGAAAACTCCAAGCCAATATCGACGTTAACGTGCAAAAATATTACAAAAAGAGCCAAAGAAACCTATCTTACTTTGTTATAAGGTTATTGCCAATCTGAATTTTGGCCATCCTTATATTATGATCAAAGTTTGGCACCAATCAGTACTTAGCATTATTTTTTACAAAGATCAACCTAATGTACAGTTAGGAATATTAATTGTTAAGCATATTGAAACTCTATCCGTGTTATAACCATTTCATACAACTGTCAAGATATAATGACATTTATGATTTGAATTTATGGACAATTTTTGACAATTTATTTCCTGACTTTATTTACCATAAATTGTGATGTTCGATTACAGAGGTTGCACTTCACTGATAGAGAATAAAATGTAGACTGGGGAAGTATTATAAAATTAAAATGTTACTTACACATTTGAAAAATATTTTTGCATCAGTGAATATTTTTTATTTTTTTTAATTAATATTTTCATTCGGTAGGTATGTATTTTTGTTTAATTCGAGTATTAGTTATTTTGCACGCATTGTTGTGTTCATAAAATATTATTAGGTGACAGACATTTGTTTTTATGTTTTTTGATTACATGATCAAATATTTGTATCCTTTAATAATTTATACTAGTTTCGCGAACCCGAACACGACGTGTTGTCACGCCGAGCGATTGACGCATAAAACATATCACAATCACAATTACAATTCATTCCATTTCGATACCAAGCGTGAATGACTTCCATGAACGATTTGGTCCTTATATCCGATGTGTAAATGATTTACACTTGGCTTCCACTTGTATCAATATCGCTTGAATTAATATATCTGTTTTCTGGAAACATGCTCTTGATACTGACTCTGAAAAGGAAGTCTGAAAGTGACACCGGTGGCTGAAAAGTTGTGGGGAAATCTGTTGGGATGTGATGCGGAGGAATGAGGAAAATGTCGTGAGGAATGTTTTGAGTATGAATGTGGATGGCTATAAGAGTAGGGGAAGACCAAAGAAACGGCGGATGGAGTGTGAGAAAGATGATGTGGCTAGACAGGGAATGGCTACCGAGATGACGACTAATAGAGAAGTATTGGAAGAAAAAGACATGTTGCACCGACCACGAATCAATTGGGATAAGGGCAGGAGAGTGGTGATGTTCTTGATATTGACAATTGATACCCAATTGATTAAGGTACACTTATCCGGCTGATCACTTATAAACTCTAGTTTCTTTATTTTACTTTAACACTGAAAGAAAATAAGATAAACCCGAAATGATATGGCCAAAATCCGAAAATATTTCTCAAGCGCTACAGCTGAGCATGAGGTCCTGGGTTCGATTTTCAGGTCGGGCAAAATGTTATTGGGTATTTTCAACAGGAATCCTTTAACCCTTGGGGGTTACAGGCGTCAACTGAATACATAACGAATATCTGTGTTAATCTCATTTCAAGCGAAGTAATTTTAAACTCATCTCAATAATTACCTTTCCTAGAGTTTCACAATGAAACGTCGCGTTTGCGATGACGGATCGTAATTGGACAGTCGTTAAAATTAATTAACTAGTAAAGCATCTCTTATTTAATTATTTAATAGGTTTTTTAATGTAGTTTTTAAGGTAGTTCAAGTATATGGACTTTAAGCATTTATTCATGAAAAGGTTTTTGGAGAACTCTTAAGTAGCTGTTTTTCTTTTTGGAACTATGCTTGTGCTATTTATTACCTGGTACGGTACTAATCAAACTTAATCGCTAGTACTCGCAGACTTAGATCTTAGGGATGAACGATCAAACATGTTTTGTCAAGGACCAATTTTATTGCATAGGTACATAAAGACAACACCTAACTAGCAAGAATTTCCAAAATCATTCTTGAATCTTTCGTCACCAAAAAATGGATACAAAAAATCGTACTTACTTAAAATGAGTTGCTTTAAAAAAAAAAGTTATTAAGTTTTAAGTTTACCCAATGGGCACTGGCCTAATATTAAATTCACATCGATTCTGCCAACCGCCTAGTAACTTATTCTGAAGATTAATTTTGATTTTGTTTTTAATTTTGATATTGATTGTGAATTTGATTGTGTTTATGATTTTAATTTTGATGGAATTTGTTGTCTTTTATCACGTTTATGTATTGTTGCTGTAAATTGTTACATTTTAAACACACTTAATAATATTCCGCTAATCAGGGGACCGGCACTGTCTCTCCTTAACACAGGCTAAATTCTAGCCTATCTAGGAGAACAGTACTTCACCCGTCTTTATTGTATAGTTGAACCTAAAAACGACATAATTATTATGCAACATTTGTAAACTTTGCAATCCCATTTTGAAATAAACAATTTTTGTTTTTTTTTGTTTAAGAATTTCCTAAATAAATTATAAAGGAATTGCAAAAGCAACTTAGGTTAAACGGATCCTTTAAAATAAGATGACATTTATTAAAAAAGGAATATAGAAAACAATCAAATGTCTGAGAATTATATTTGCGGATGGATTGCATGAAACAACTCAAAAATATACATGAAGAAAACGGAGGTACACCTCCGTTTACTTGTACCTGTACCTGAAAATGTGAGGCGAAATGTGTTCTTGAAAGATTTTTCTTACTGTGAAGTCAAAAGGTACAAAATAATGTTAATTATTGGTATTCAGCTGAATCCGCTTAGAAAAAGTTTAATTCACCATTCTCCAGTTTAGTTTAGTTTATTTATTTCTAGGGCTGGCTTCCAAGCCAACCCCAACATAGTTGGGAGATGAGTAGGCAGATCATGAACCGAAAAGTACAAAATATAATATGAACATTTTGCAAATTTTAAATAACATTTTTTTTTTTTTTTCTATTTTTGTTTATTTGGTAAAAACAAACAATTGTACAATATGTGTTACAATAATATATGGCTTATGGGTAAATGTACAATCCACAACGTTTCCACAGATTCCTTGTGTTCATTATTAATTAGGTAGGTAAGTACATGTACTTAAATACTATCTCTTTACTATCTCTTTAAATAAACTTTTAGCTTAGATACAATATTTTTATACGTTTTTACTAATCGACGAAGTGGAGCTAGCTCACCAGCATTTTCGGCTAGTAGTAGTAGTAGCAAAAAGCGGATAAGCACGCACCTCCCGTCTTATTACAATTCTAGGCACAACATAAGATAAGATAATTGAGATATTTCAAAATTGGACAGTAGGTAGTTTATCTTTAAATTCTAACCGCGTGCCAGAAGACCAACCCAAAAAACATCAAAAATATATAATTTCGTACTAAAAAAAACATGAAATAAAGCCGTTTCAGCTGTTGTGCTCTTTCTCAAGATTTGTTCGTTGCGTGAACACTCTGCAAGTAGTGAGAATAACTTTGTGAGGAACTTCATCTCTAATGTAAAAGTTTCGGAGCCTCGGGGTGTGTCAAAAGTTGCCTTTCTGATGCGTGCAACGACCATACAGAGTAGATCTTGCAACTTATATACTTTTGTCGCGAGCGGTAATTGAAAAGTTAAGTGTTGTTTTGATACTTGATAGATTAGTGGGAAATAGTGGACTCGTTTTGGCTGGCGGTAATTGATTGAAAGATTGGCTTTGATAGTGTTATGACAGATGGTGCGTTAGTTTTGTTAAGTGTTTAGTTTATGGTGTTCCGCAAACATTAATGTGTTTATGTGTAGTTGGTCCTGCTGACTTTCCTAGAGGAAAAACTGCAGCCGTTTTATTCTGTAAAAATCTCACCGTGAAAACTAAGATGAAGTGAACTCGAAGTGTCAATAGTGTCAATCCCTTGCATCAGGTGGAATAGCAATTCACTTTTAGCTCATTTCACCTAAGTTTTCATTTGAAACGTTTGCAGAAAAGATCGGCAGGACCACATTGAAAAGAAAACATTTTAAAAAATCTTAAAAATTTAAATTCCGAAAACCAACCATGAAAAAAAAAACATCATAACCGCTAATTCGGAGCAAACAAACGTTTCATTTCAATCAAATTTTAAAAAGCGAAGGTATCGCACACAATACATGCCCGCTAAAAGGTCGGGGTTTTCTACGCAACGTAATTTCCCACAGCAATGGACCGTGAGCTCTGGCGAAATTCCGCCAATAGGCGTTATTAAGCGGACCGCGGCCTGCGGGCCGTGGCTCGAATGTATGGAGTTGTCTGTACCCGGTGTATCGATCGATTCTGATGAACTGATCAGTTTCTCTTGGTACCAACGATAGTGTTACGATGTGTGAGTTTTTCTTTATGATAGATTGGAGCTATGTAACAGGGAGTGAGGATGTGTTGTGAGTTGGAAAACGATGCAAGATGTGTGTCGCTGAGGCAGTAAGTAACGGTAGTAAAGTGCATACTTTCTTTCGTCATTTAGACTGACCGATTAGGGGGCAACACACTGAATCTTTAATATGGGCGAGATGTTCAATATCATGAAAATTAAAACCGATTAAAACATGACATTTTAAAGCATTTTTCTTATTCTGAATTACAGATTCCTAATAACAGTCCATATTCAAAATGAACCCTCTTGGTGTTCTGTTTTTCGAACATCAAAGTAAACAATATTATAAAATCCAAAAGGTAAAAGAGCTTGTACAAATGGAGCATAATTTCCATCTCCATACATTCTAACCCTCCAAAGCGGTGTCGGTCCAAAATATCCCCCAATACAATGTTTTATCAACCCGAAAACAGTCGAAACGCTCGAATCTGTCTGCTCTGTTTAAAAATGTAAAGCGGGAACCCGTCACTGCAGCTTGAAAGGCAGGAAATGCATTTGCAAATTAGATTTTCAACCCCCCCGCCGCCGGCGTTATCGTGTCTTCAGCCCACTTGTCTTTTAACCTCCGGTCATGTGCGGGGATTTTGGGCGTTTCATCCCGCTTTTTACTTAGAGTGGATTTAGGCCTGATTTTATTTCAGAGACTTTGTATGCCGGCTCATCCCACGTTCCGAGTTTCAGTCAGTAATATTTATGCTTCCAAATATTTTTATTGCAGTTAATTTATTTGTTGCTATAAAAGTTAATTGGTACGTTACTTGACAATACGCTCGCATTGCACAATACGTACGACCATGCTTTCACATATAATAAAATGCAGTATTTACCTGCAAAATAAAACCAAACGGGCAAAAATTGGAACACACAAATATTCAAGCTAAAACCAAAACACGCTGCTCTCGTGTATTTTTAATGTTTTTCTGCCTGGCAGTTGTAAACAACCGGTCCATGTATTAGAAAAAATACAGGGAAACCGCTTTAAACTGGTGGTTTCTCGTTCACACTCGATTTGGCAAGGAAATTGCTGCGCGTCTACCCGTCGATGTTGAGTTTACATGCGCGTCCAGACTGCAAAATCTCGTTTGCTACAAACAATAGAAATAAAAAGTTAATTCGTTCCGACGATTTTGTGCAAACTTTGTGTAAGATTTCGCTGTGAATTGAATAAGTAGAAGAAAAGTGATTGTCTAAATCGTGGTGGAGCTGATGAAACTTTCGTAAAAACAATTTCAGTTTTAGTAAATCGACTTTAGAGACTGTCTAGTTCTACCTCGGGGTGAATTTGATTATGAAAATAATATAACGAAGTCAATTCAATATTTATATACAAACAGCTGTGCGCTTCGAAATAAGAAAATAAAAACATATAAACCTAAGAACACACAACCAATTGTGTAGTACAAACTTAAACAAATTGTTATTACATCTATAAAAGTGAGAGAAACAAGTGAATACTGTAAATAGAATCACAATTGGTTTCAGTACTAGGGCCGCCAAAACTTAGACAATATTTTCTTTACATTCCTATTTTATGCGTCTGGGTACTATACGTAATTTTGTATTTACGAGTAAAAAGCAGACCAGATTTGATTCTAAATTGTATTGCGGGAAATTGTTTCTTGTATTGTAATTCGGATCACGTACGGTTGAGCAAGACCACGTTACTGTTAGGCAATAGTAGGTACCTACGTTCTAATCTCGTTGTAATGAAAAAGTCGATGTATATCGATCTCTGCTCAATAAATGGGGACATAAAACTCGGTATGTAATTTAAAAGTAAATTGTTTTGGAATACGTAGGTAATAAGTTTTAGTTTTCGTAAAGCGTCATAGCTTTGTACTTTAGAGGTATGAGGAGGACCAGGGTGTAAAGTTCACTCATCCTCTATAGAAAAGGGAGGATCCTCCGACCAGACGGGTGTCGTGTCTGGCAAGCAACTGCCCAACGATTGATGTCGGATAGTCTTATACATGTCCATGGCGCGGTAAACTCTAATAGCGTGATGCAGGATTTGTGTGACATCAGGTCTTTGATGCGTAGTTCGCATGTGGCGTTGTAGATGCCACCACAGTACAAAGATTTTATTGATTGAGAAGCGGATTTTGTTGAATGTACCAACGTTACCTACGTTGGTACATTCAACAAAATCCGCTTATTTTATAAGAATTAATTTTCAACATACATAAGATATCCGAAGGGTTATGTAGAGGCATATCTATAGTTCATGCACATTTCACCAGTCATGTTTAAGTCCCATGTAATAGGAGTAGAGCCTATTGCCATCAACTGGGCACATCCAGACTCCGGGCCTGAGAACCAATTACCGGATAATTTATTTTTTCGTTATAATATTATTGTAACGAACAAAATTCTTCGGCTATACTTAGTAAAAGCTTTATAGTTTTTTTTATTTTTATTTAATGATATTTTAATATAGAGGTTTTACTTAGTTCTAAACTCGCAAAATTTTTACGTTTGATGGCGAGGCGCTCTTTTACGTAACAGTGCACCACCTTACGAACATACATACCTACTGCTTATATATTTTACTGTTATGGTTTAATCTTATAGAATGTATTTAGTTCTGTTTGCTATCCTGTATACTGATTTTAGTTGAAGCACCTTTACACGTGTCTCACAAAATTTGAATTTCTCAAAACATCATCCACTAAATCCAATCTCGTTTATTAATCTCTAACCCTGTAATAACTCCCGCAATTTCAATACGATCAACCCTAACAAAACGCGGCGGAGCTATCACCGTGCACAGCGTGCCCGAATATTTCATCTCGGGCCGAAAGGGTTGCCATAACTGAACGGCCTAGTGTGCCGAATCTAATGATAATGTAATTAGTTCTACGTCTGAATCCAACGGGCTTGCTGCGAATAAAAACTGGTAGGATTTTTGTCTCAGTTAGAACCGGTGCCAAAATGTTGAAGACTAATTCGATAGTTCAGTTAAGAGGACTAAGTTTTAATGGATTTGTTTTTTCTTTTAATGGGTTAGTTGTTTGTTGTCTTTAAATATTTAGTAAGCTTGTGAAAAAGAAACAACTAAAATAAAAATAGCGTATCTAAACAATATTTTTGATACCATAATTAAAAGTTGTTCTATAGAATCTTTATGTAAGTAAATTACCTAGCCTTAACAGCTAAGCTTCCCTAAAGTCTGCCCTCTCTATAATTACTTATCGATCAACTAAACAATTTAGTAGGAATTTTCTTAAAATTAACCGTCATCTAAAAGTAAGTAGCGTGAAATGGGTGGCTTCGGGTAATTGGTCATATTTACTTGAGTGGCAACAGCTAGAATGGAAAAATTGGCCAATTACACGGGAAAAAAATTATATCGGTTACCCCAGTAGGTGTTTAATTGGGTAAGTGGGCGGTAGGTAGGGGAAACGATGCTCATTTTGGTACAAATTAATAGGGAACGTCAATGTACACTAAGTCGAAGCCACAAAAGATCGGGTTCTTTGATATTTATCCATTTGTGTAACAAAAATAAATTTCGATTCTAATACAATAACTGTGTCGTCATGTTCATTCATGTTACACGTTTGGCAATTGTTACGACAAGAAAAAATATAATTTATTATTGTATGTAACTGTTCTAACTATTTTGTAGTCTACCTTTTATTCGATTTTTTTAAATGTACTTCTTATTTTACACGTAAAAAATATGGAGCAGCTAAAATGCGATTAAATTTACGGTGAAAACTTTCCTCTGGCAGAAAAACCGATAAACAACCTCCTAGGAAAAACATCTTTTGTTTTCATACTACCTCAAAATCCATTTACAAGGTACTTTATTACTGCCTAAGTTCATTGGCCTTCGAACAAATGAAGTGGCCATGTTAACGATGAAGCAGGGGAGGCAGGGGACAGGGGATGGTCACAGGACGAAGTGTTCAAGGGTCGGGGGTTGAGAGGAGAATCGGCAATAAGTGCAACCGTTACTGCAGGCAATCCGCCGGAATGGACTTAGCACTGATTTATAAATGGGTAATGGATGCTGGAAGTGTCGCCTTTGTTAAGTTATTTGTAAGTTATTGGTGGGCGTTGCTTTGTGGAAATATTGGATAGTATTATATGAAATGAATGATCGTTCCTGCGTTGACGGAAATAAATGTGTATAAAGTGTGTGTGTGTTCAGGCTTCTTTTTTGTTTCTTAAGAATCGAAACACTTGATCAGACATCAGCTAATACTACAAGGATCTTTTGGCGCCTGAATGACATTGACAGCGGGGCCTTCGGCGTTAGTTCCGATTTTGGCCACTTGCCGAAAGAAGGTTGTAGCGTTGTAATGTCAAGTGATTCGATTAGCTACCATTTGACAACTGATTTACAGCCCAGAAACTCACTTACTGGACATGTCCTCAACAAATAATAATCATATTACAGAAGGGAAGAAATGATTAAATGCAATGTGGTATTGATATCTATCTTTGCGTGATATGTCACTATGTGGATAGGGACATCTGTTACCTGTATAATTATTAGTGTGTCAGTCATTTCTTTTCGCACTGTCGGGGAACTATACTAAATGATTGATGTTGATTTCAACGTTGATTGATATCCCTTGCTTTTCGGTTGGCTAGCTAGAGGGTGACAATGTGAGTAATATGACCAATATAATTATGTAGGTGGATAACCAAAAGGTAAAATAGGTTCATTTGATTATATTTGATAAAGATCTTTTTCACGAATAAGAATCTTTATCATTTTTTCTCTATGAAATGTTTTGTATGTACAATTGTACATAAATAAATGAATGTTAGAGCATACTGGTAAAGGGATAATAATACCTATGTTATTTCTGGGAAATTAGATTTAGCTTACAATTTATTTTGTCATAGTCATAATAGTAGCGATTTACTGGGCGGGTAACATTCAATTCAAAGAGGAGTCAATGGACTCGTAGAAGAATAATTATAGTTACACACACACACACACAGTTATGTATCATTACTGTTCTTTGAAAGAAAGAACTGTGTTCCATAAAAAGTCGATACAATTTGGTCACATCTAGTAAAGTACCATCGTTGGCAATAGAGTGGAGCTTGTAAAGCGCTTGCGTCGCAGAATCAGCGCCAGCAACGGGATATATTAGCTCCAACGATTGTCTATACCCTGGCTCCAACAATTGTCTATGCCCGAGCGCAACGATTGTCTATGGGCCATCAGCGCTGCGTCGGCTGACCGCAAAGTTGAGTGCTTCACTTTTATAAGTTTCGATGATATTACAGTTTTGAAGAGTTCAATGGGATTGTCGATAGCCAATACAGCTGTCAAGTGGGTAGAGTATTGAAAAAGTTCTATCTTTGATGTTGGAGCTATGGTAATCTGTATCACGTTTTGAAATAAATATTGAAAAAATGCACACAATATTCAGCCGGTGGATAATATATTACCCATACCGAAACATTCGTGGCAAAGAGCTTCCTGCATACATAATGTCATACATTTATTAGCAGCATAGTAATGCATTCGTCACGCAACGATAACAAATGAGCGATAATATTAAAACCAATTTAATATTATAATCACCACGACAAAATTAATCGTTCAGCAATAAATAGTGTCGTAAATACGTGTCGTATCATACGCCACCTCGATATCGCGGTTATAATAATGAAATATCGTCCGACGTACGCCGTCCGACAAAAACAATTTGTCGGCCCCGCTGCAGGAATGTCGATAATTAAACCAACCTGCAGCTCGCTATTTCAGCGCTCGATCGACAGAACCATATATTTTGCTTTAATTTTCTTTTTAATCCGTCCGGCTATGAATCCATTCCTTCCCCGTATAAATTACTAGCGCCGCCCCGATAGAGACTTCATCGATATCGGTGAAAATCAACCACGATAAATCGAACGTCTATGGGTTATAAAAAATGAGTGGAACGGGAGAACAAGGGGCCCCACAGCGGTATCGATAAAAAATATAAATGGTGCCACCCGTCTTCGGCGTGATATGTTGGGATTAAGCAAGGAACATCAATAAGTAGCTTTCAAAATTCCGCGCACACCGGTACACGAGAGAGGCACGGGAAAAAATTGAAAGGAGACTCAAATATGTCGTCTGAATATTAAAAAGCAAAATACTGAATAATGCAGCGGGTGAACTGCGAATGATATAAGAGTGTAAGACGATTGGTGGAGCTATTTGCAAGCCATTAGTGTTGATAAAGCGTAACGGAATTTCGTACAGACGACTTTTTACGAGGACACCCGACGGCCCTTTTTGAGTCAGACATCATTATATTCGGTTCCGTGTCCGCCATATATGGAATTTCTTTTATCTAGTAATCTTCGTGTTCGTTTCGAAACGGAGTGGTTTTTTATCTGTAGGGAAACTTTATTTTTTATGTTCGAAGCTTCATCACGTTTTTTTAAATAATGATTTAAGTCAACACTTCGTAATTTTTCTTTATTTTTTATTTCGTTTTTTGAGTTTCATTTTCTCATGGCTAGGCCTTCAGTAAAAAAAAAACGATTAGGTATAATATCCATCTTTAAATTAAATGTAACGTTACTGTTATTTGTTAAAGCAAAAGGAAGTTTGCGATCATTTATTTATTTCCGTTTATCTACATACAATGTAAATAACTTTGGTACACAGTTACAATTGAACCTACTGTTTGAAAATACAAAGTTATTTTTTTCTTTGCTTACTGTTTCTGTTCTGTATACCTAGTTATCCCTACATATTTTATTTTTCCATTTAAGATTGCTTTAATTTGATACCCAATGGGCATTAAACAAATTTCCGGCTGCCCTTTTTTCCTTAAAAAGCAAAATGGCCGCCGAAATGAAAATTATTTTCTTTCTCTCAATAACTGAGTACACTTTTAGGTAAAAGCTACAGAATTTTGCGAATTTCTCAATCCGTGATTAAATAAAGGTATTTAGGAGGGATGAATAAAAAATATAATTTGTAGCGTCACCTCTAATCTCGGTTGTGACCCGGCCCATTCATTGGTACGTTAGGTCTAAGTAAAATACATGAGATGGTCATTACTAGGGATAATCCCGGAGATAAGTGCGACGTGAACTAAGGGATGGCTTTAAGCAATCCGATAGATTTCCATTTTGCGAACCCCGATTGTATATCTTAATCACCGTTAGAGCGAATGAAAAACACTCTCTTTTATTATTCAATAACAGCCTTTTAGACAGTACTGGCGATGGTTTTTGCAGGCGTTTGAGTCAAAGGAAAAATTACGCTAAATCGTTTACCTATACTCTATAAATACGTAAAAATGAACAGAATTGAAGTCTCTGTTTGTAATATCAAAATAACAGCTTTTTACTTATTGCTTAAGAAAGTATATACGGTACTTAGTTACGGCATAACAAAAAAACAAATTAAAAAAAAATTGTCTGTCTTTTCCTTCCGGCTAATTTCCGTAAAGGCTAGACCAATTTGGACGGAACTTTCACTGGCAGATAGCTGGTGTTTTAGGGAGTAACTTATTAATATTATTTTAGAAAAATAATAAGTCTTCACGGGGGCGAAGCCGCAGGCGGCAGAAAATTTTGAACTATACCGCACACCATTGGTAAAAATTTGACAATGGATCTTTATGTTATAGCAGTAAAATCGGTTTTCGTAGTCCATGTGCACAGTGATTTCGATGTGCCGTTGACTATCAACTCTTCTTCAAATCGTCTTGATATACCTACAAGTTTTCTCTTTGTCGGAAGAATTGGTTAGAAAAGAACCACTTTTATTAATGAAAGAACCACAGTTCCATATTTATTTATTAAGCTACAACGGTTGTGTAGTCAATCAATAACCAATAATAGTAAAAATTCCATACCAAAACGTGTCTTTCACAAATGATCTACTAATACAATACGACAATCCAACACATCGCAGGCCGTGCCCACATTTGTGCATAACGACGCTCAATGGGCATCAGGGGGCAACTTTTTTACATTCCCAGTTGCCTTCACAAAGGCAAGTACTAAAGACAAAATAGATGTCGGAATTCTCGCCCGGGCAAAATGCAATTTTCGACAATAAAGTGCACATGGCCCATTAGAGATAGTAAGTGGTGGCTGTAAACACTACCAGAGACTATAAAGTCGCTTTTATATTCACACTTAAGTTTATTGAAAGCCTTCTTACTGCAGTTTTAAGTGGTGGTGCCAGTGAGCGTGAGGCCTTAAGGGCATTGTAAAGATGCTTCTTAGTTTAATAGGTGTTTCATTAGAAGTTATTTGTATTTACTCTTTGAAAAGAGAGGAATTTAATTAAATAAAGGAGCTTTTGAACGGTGTACCTATTTATTTGTTTAAAATGAGGATACAAATGAACCGGCCTTTTCCAATTCAAAATCAACTGTATCCTAATCCGAAATTAATATCACAAGTAACAGAACCTACGATAAAACCCTCAATATACCCAGGGATGTACTGGTGCGGATCACATCAAAATTTGTCCTATTTCATTTCACAGCCGACCCTGCACGAGCGATTTAATTTACTAACAATTAAACGGAGGATCTCCTAGGGTTCCTCACATATCATTAACTTTTTACAGTGCGACGCGTCTAACAAATTTGTTTAACACTGGCAAATGATGGACGCTTCAGATTAAGGGTAGGTCACTGGTTTTCTTTTGTACACTGTGAGAATTAAAGGGTTATCCATTCTTTGGTGACAAATTGGTGTGGGTATGAAAGTAAAGGAAAAGGTTTTCATTGATGTTAGAGTTATTGCGAGAAGTGAAAAGTATAAGACGTGATATTAATTGTTAGAACATAAACATGTTGTTCTCTTAAAGAGGACACCCAGCAGCGGGAACGTCTTAAAGGCTCATAATGCTGAACATGTTTTTAAACCATTTTTCAGTATTGGATTCTAACCAACATTTGTACCTACCTACTAGTTGGAAAACGAAAAGAAAAAAAATGCAAAGCTATTTAATTCTGAAATGTAATTTAAAACTTGGCAATATTTTTGAGGTACTTTGTTTATATCTGGCATTGGCACGCGATAGAGCCTAGCTGGCAAGTCTTGGCACGGCCTCTTGGCAGAATCTTTATTTACACTGCATAAAATATCTGATACGTGAACCAAATTCATTGTAGTAAATATGAAAACTGTTTTAGGGTTCCGTACCTCAAAAGGAAAAAATGGAACTCTTATAGGATCACTTCGTTGTCCGTCTGAAAGTACAAGTTCAAATTAATATCAAATACGTAGGTCTACGGTCCCTTGAAGCTTTAAAATAATCAAGCTTCAAAAATACGGCCATTTATGTGACATATTTTGATACTCGCAAATAAATCAAAACCTATAGGGTACTTCCCGTTGATCTAGAATCATGAAATTTGGCGAGAGGCATGTTCTCACTGCACAAGTTAAGGAAAAAGTCCGAAAATCAATAATTTGTAGTTTTTTTTTAATAGTCTTTTCCAGTCTAACCGGTTGCAGCTGAATACCAGTATTTTACATGGAGCGAATGCCTATCTGACGTCCACAACCCAGTTACTGGGTAATATGATACCCCTTGGTAGGACTGGTTCTCTGACGCTCGGGCTTCTGGCGACCCGTAAAGACTGTCAAAGATCCACAAATGACAGCCGGGACCAACGGTTTAACGTACTTTCCGAGGCACGGAATGTAAAGATCACCCATCCACGGACCCACCGCGGCACTTACATTAAACATGTGAAGAGAATACTTTAGCAGAAAAGTGTAAGTGAATTAAACATGCTTTGTGCGTAGGTTATGAATATTAATACGAGACCTTTCTTTCAATCTGCAAGCACACATAAGCACACCCGTTTTGGTAATAATTTTAATTTACAGCACAGTTTGTACGTAGTCAAAACAAAAAGGTCCAGTCTTGTCTACAAAAACTAAGACCAACTTCTCCATGATACAACAAACTCCATCAAGAAAAAGAAACAAACGGTACACTGGCTTTTCCGATCGATCATCAGTTACTATCGCCAACAAAAGTGCTTCACTAATAAAAAATTAAGCCTATTACCGATCGCAAATCACGGCTTATATCGCATTATTGTATCGTCGCGCACAGCGTCGCACAGTCAAGATGTCTATTGCTATTTATTTGCCTCGTCTTGGACAAACAGTGGCCTAATCGACGTTACGGATTTACGATGCGATTCCGGACGATGGATTAAAATGGCCGCGCGGAAAATGTATGTGATACCCTGTTTGCTCCAGCAGCTAAGTATTTGTATGTTTCTTAAATTAGGAAGGAGACAAAGATTACTGTTAAACCGTATTTTGGACTAATGTACGTTC
This sequence comes from Eupsilia transversa, assembly GCA_914767815.1. Lineage (NCBI taxonomy): Eukaryota > Metazoa > Arthropoda > Insecta > Lepidoptera > Noctuidae > Eupsilia > Eupsilia transversa. The sequence continues at coordinate 5,649,236 of OU611889.1, forward strand.
TATGGTTTTCAGGCCCACATTTTACTTTTAGAGAAATGTATTCTAAAGTTATTCGATATATCCTACTAATATTATAAATGCGAAAGTTTATGAGGATGTTTGTTACTCTTTCACGCAAAAACGACTGACCGGATTTGAATGAAATTTGGCACACATGTAGTTTATAACCTGGATTAACACATAGGATACTTTATATCCCGATATTCCCACAGGATGGAGAATTATGCGGGTGAAGCCACGGGGCGCTGCTACTTATTATTATAAATGCGACAGTGAGTTTGTTTGTTACGCTTTCACGCAACTAGTTATACAATAATGGATAGGTAGAGGACCAGTGTTAACTTGCTATATATGTATATTATACTGAATAGAAGTGCTACTACAGCTATCAGCATAAAAGTACTCCCATTTAAATAAATGGGTTTTACTGACATTTGGTGTTGTATTTATTTCAGTGCTGCGGTTATTAATGTTACCTGCTCTTTTATTTTAATTTAAAATGCAGAAATTCGATGTCATATAAAGCTTAATTTATCGATAATTATGTGTTTTGTTAAAATGTTACCGGTAAACAAACCTGAAATTGTCATAAAACCGAATATTATACATAATTATGTAGTTCTGAAATATTCTTGTTTCCTTTGTTTTTGCTGACATCTGTCCACTGTTCCAGACAAACTAAATTCCGGCGTCATATATTTTCAGCTTCATGTAAGCTAGGAAACGGCTGCAGGCCGGTTTAATTATCCGCATTCCGGGTGGACAAATTGTTCGCCCGCTTCGTCCCCGGATATTAATTTCGATACATTGTCCCTACAAGGGCAGTGAAGCGAGAGCGATTATTTCCAAACGAGAGACTATCCTGAAGTAACAGAACTGTCGGCAATACGGCAAAAAATCCACCATATTTCGTGTTACCAGGCGGAATTTAACATAGAACAAGTTCGCACATAAAGAAGCGTTTATTATCTCTATTAGAGTCTCAGATATTTCTGTTCCGTAATCTGACAAACGGTCGCTTGGAATCAGAGCTCACGGTGCGAAACTTGGGCGGCGAACGGCTCCGCTGAGATATGTTTTAGATAAAGATTATTTATACAGTGTCTTATTTTACAAATCCAATTTCCGCGTGAATACACGGGTCGGTTGTAAATAACGCAGACAAAGCTTTGCCGGAATCGCGCACCGTTCGATACATTATGCAGACCACGCTCCGTTGCGCCGCGCAATGAGCTCTGTAAATATACCAGGCACATTTGAATCGTTGCTTTTTTTGTTTCTATTTCGTTTTTTGCAGTTTTCGATATTCTAATTTAGAATTTTCTCGGAATTGTGCAGTTAAAAAGTCGTGAATTCGATTTTTTTTTCTGGTTTTATTTAGGAATTGTGCGCTATTTTAGATCGCTTTGGAAACTGCGTTACGCATTCTGTTTAAATAGAAAATAAGCAGAACTACATATTTGTATAATAAGTAAATAAACTGGGTTCATTTTCTATAATAATGTTTTATTAAACATGTAATTACGGTTAAAGTTTTACATAATATGTAGTACGTAGGTATATTATAATCTAGGTTAGAGTAAAGCTACGTATTTTCCTTGCTTCGAGCTTGATACGCTACAGAGAAATTAAATGCGTAAGTAATACAATATAATATAGGTACATACAGGATTCCCTGGCCTGATTTGAGCCGAATCAAGCATCGAATTACACCACGAACGTTAAATATCGATTAGAATACCATCTATCATGTCGTGATCCACATTAAATCGTTTTCTCCCAAAGAAAATACGTAAACAAATCTAATTCATTTATTTCTCTCCGCCATCCGTTAACGCTATCGGCTTCACGTTTTCTGCGCCATTAATTTCGAAAAAAAAAACTGGTATGATATCTTAACTGTGTTCCCCTAACATAAAGCACAGTGTTCCAAACGCGTTATCCAGGGGCAAAAAGCAGCAAAGCCGTGTAGCATCAGTGTAGTCACAATAACAACGGGAACACGCCCATGCACTCCTTATCATGACAGTCGAAAGGCACTTTTTCATTTTTCTTTTGTTCCCGGTACTCATGTTTTTTGCTAGTGTGCGCGACTGTCTCTAAGGGCAGCCGGCATAGTGGAAAAGTCATGTGATTTAGAGACGACAAAAATGTTATATTCGTTACACTGTGTGTCTGTGTGCGTTACTTGTGGCTTTGCGTGACATATTTTCTTAGTGTCGAGGATGACAAATGGCTAGATAAATCACAGAGACCGAGCTTTTCTTTTAAAACTTTTATTTCTTCGTATATGTTACAAGTTTTTGTGTTTACGTCTGAACGCCTCATTTATTATGACGTTCTATCTGTCTGATGTTGAAAGTTACGTTAACAACATGTTCTTACTTTATTTTTGGTACAACTTATAATAGTTGCAGTCTGTCATCAGCCTTCCAGTTAAAACTCTTTCGTTTATAAAAAACCTTGTAATACAATGAATGTTCGTAAAGTAAGGAATGCGCAGAATTTTTAGAAACCCCTAACGTTCGATCAATGACATGTTCATGCTTTATAATTCAGATGTTAAATTCACGGAAAAAACTGTTAATACTACATTACTAGGTGAAGTATTTTTTTAAAGAATAAGCTTAGTTTGCACCGATGTCAATTTAAGCCGATTTAGTGCCTTCCATCCGTGACTGGATGTGTATTGGATGTCAAGATTGGTATAATGCATAAGTAGCGACAAATTGTCAATCGTCGCCCACAGCAAATGGTAACCTAGTTGCTGCAATGGAGTCTTATTTTCGTGGGAATTGAACATAAAAATATTTTATTCACAATGAATTTCCCATCTGGCTGGCCCATATGCCTAGCCTTTTGTCGAACTATGTTGGGGTTAGCTTCCTGCCTAACCGGCTAGCTGAATACCAGTATTTTACATGGAGCTGGGTAACGAAGTACACAATACCCCTTGGTGGTAAAATTGGTTAACAGACTTTTTGAGCTTCTGATTAACCGTAACCACTGTCAACGATCTGCGACGTTCATGCCGAGGCATGGAGGGGTCTCGGTATGTAATGGATAATGGTCATCCATCCACGGACCAACATCGGCAAGCGTTACTTAACCTTGAAGATCGACCCGTGCGGCTGTTATTTCCTTCTGGTTCTATACCTACGAACAAATTAATATTTATTTTCTACCTAGATCGGTCTTTAAATCGTTTTGACAATACAACAGCGCTTTAGGGCGAATTTACAGTAAATACTTCTATAGACGAATCACGATATAAGGGTGCCAACGTACCTAGGGTTGGCAAAAACGCAAATTTCCGCCGGCGCCGCGTCTAAAGTACTTTAGACTTTGAATTTGGTCTTTCACCTCTTCATAACAATGCTGAAATGTTTCGCTCCACAAGTTAGATATAAGCGGGGACTATAAAAACAAGTGTACTAGTTGAAGCAAATTGAACTTTGACTGCTGCGAGATGAAGTAATTTACGTGGTGACTCAATTTTCTATACACCTAAGGTTAGTAACAAATTATTTACTATTCTATTTATATAATAGAAAAAACAATCCAATTCCAAAAAACACTTAAAAGTGAAAAATAACAATAATTTCGGAAGTCGCTGTCTTTGGTTCTGTATTTTCGTTTTTTGCCACGACTTCCGAAATCCAAGTAACTTTTCACTTTTTTATGTTTTAATGGAAGTCGGTTGTTTTTTTTAAATTGTATTTTAGTTGTGGTTGACCAAGGTTTTGAGATGTTTCCCTTTTATATCACACGCGTAGCTCGTATCATTAAAGCCAGGCCGTCACACTTATACGTATTAGTCCATATCTTGAAAACTACCGAACCGATTGTGATTAAACTTCCACTGTTCCCTAACTTGAAATAAACGTAAGCCAATAAAAAAAATGGTCCCGATCCGATTAATAGTGTCAGCGAAATGCGTGGACACACATTTATACATACAACTGTATTCACTAACTATGTTACACAAATAAAACTGATTTGATTTGATTTGACAAACATACAAATATCCGTACACCTATAAAATATATATTTGTTTGGAAACCCTAATAGATTATCATATGTGAATATATTCCAGTTCCAATAATATTACTACGTAGTATTATATTATCTGTGATATTAAATACATACGTGTCAAATTGAAAACCTCCTTTTTTTGAAGTCGGATAAAATGAAATGATTTTCGCTGGTAAGCGCATAACATGAGAACGGCTAGACCGATTTGGCTATTTATTATGTTAAGATGTTCGTAATAGTCCGAATCGGGTACTAACGTAAAGTAAATTACAAAACTTGCCGGGAAAATTAGAAAAATTAAAGTGCATTTTCTATGAGAATTTTGTATGAATGATTGTAATTTGGACAATTTCCAATATCTGTCACGTCAGCTAGTTAATTATACATAAGGGCTTGTACACAAATCTGCGATGCTACGTCGCATCGCAAAAATCTGCGACGGCACCCTAACATTTTCTTAGGAACGAAGCTTCTGCGTTGCGAATTCGCATCGCATCGCAGTTTTGTGTACAAGCCCTATTTCTAGATTATAAAGCATGAATCCTACTTACAGAAAAAATATTTTTTATAATTCGCTTGCTTCTTTTTGACATCTCTTTGACAGAATCAACTTTGGAATCAATTTCAATGTATGACGGATCTTACGAGTGACTGGTTTTTTTTATCACTGAATGTTATAGTAAATGTTTTTCAAATATGTATAGGGAATCTTATCAACGCGGTTTGCTTACTATATTTTTTAGCTGTGGTTCTAAGCCTCTGAAACTTTGGGACACATACACCAAAAATGGCTACATAACTAAGTTTTTAGACGAGGATATAAAGTCCATGGTTTTAGAAATAGGAGGAACAAATGTAAGTACAACATACATGATATGTCCTAAAGGCAAAATGGTATTGGGAATATCGATGCCGTTTTTAGTCATGGTTGTTAAGAACATGAAGAAATATTTTTCATTCGAAGTTACTATATTAGATGATACCGGAACTAGAAGAAGATTTCGCGTATCTAACTTCCAGAGTACAACGCAGATCCATCCACTATGTACGGTGATGCCCATTAATCTTTCTGAGGGCTGGAACCAAATTCAGTTCAATATGGCCGATTTTTGTAGAAGGGCGTACCAAAAGCAATTCGTAGAAATTCAAAAATTTAAAATAAACGCTAATATTCGAGTAAGGCGTATATATTTTGCAGACAGAATCCTTCCAGAAGAACAACTGCCCGCAGAATATAAACTATTTATCCCTTTGAAAAAAAAACCAGATGCTCATATACCCAAAACAGGCGGACAAGTTGAGAAAGAAAAAATTGTAGAGCTGAAGAAGAGAGACTCAAAATCAGTTTCACCTTCAAAAGTTAGTAAGGTTGCTTCGGTTGTTAGAAACGTATCTCAAGTGCAAGCATTTGAAAAAAGGTCGTCTATGGTTGAAGAAGGTGCAGAAGCGGAAGTTACTATTCAACCAGCTACTGAAGGCGATCAGAGTGATGTGGCGGCTGAAGTTCCGGTTGCTACAGCTGAAGAACCGGATGCTGTGGCAGAAAGCAGTCCTGATCAGGGTGGTACGGCAACAGAAGCTTCGTTAACAGAAGCTCCGGCAACAGAAGCTTCGGTAACAGAAGCTCCGGCAACAGAAGCTTCGGTAACAGAAGCTCCGGCAACAGAAGCTCCGGTGACAGAAGCTCCGGTGACAGAAGCTCCGGTGACAGAAGCTCCGGTCGTTACTCACGAAATACCACGTACAGAAGAGGCTGCTACAGAAACTACTGACCTAGTAAAAGAAATATCGGTAGAAGCTGCAGTACAAACGGACGACCTAGTTACAGTAGTAGACGCACCTGGTGCGGATGATGTAAAAGACGACACAGGAACCAATTAGAACCGACTGAGGATAGAGAATAATGAACACTGAGTAGTATTGTGTTGACGCAATAAGCATATGGTTTGCATGATCATCTGGTTTTAGAAGTTAGTAGATATCTATAATATTTTTTGAGTAGTATTGTGTTGACGCAATAAGCAGATGGTTTGCATGATCATCTTGTTTAAGAAGTTAGTAGATATCTATAATATTTTTTGAGTAGTATTGTGTTGACGCAATAAGCAGATGGTTTGCATGATCATCTTGTTTAAGAAGTTAGTAGATATCTATAATATTTTTTGAGTAGTATTGTGTTGACGCAATAAGCATATGGTTTGCATGATCATCTGATTTTAAGAAGTTAGTAGATATTATTATTATATTTTTTGAGTAGTATTGTGTTGACGCAATAAGCAGATGGTTTGCATGATCATCTTGTTTAAGAAGTTAGTAGATATCTATAATATTTTTTGAGTAGTATTGTGTTGACGCAATAAGCATATGGTTTGCATGATCATCTGATTTAAGAAGTTAGTAGATATTATTATAATATTTTTTGAGTAGTATTGTGTTGACGCAATAAGCAGATGGTTTGCATGATCATCTTGTTTAAGAAGTTAGTAGATATCTATAATATTTTTTGAGTAGTATTGTGTTGACGCAATAAGCAGATGGTTTGCATGATCATCTGATTTAAGAAGTTAGTAGATATTATTATAATATTTTTTGAGTAGTATTGTGTTGACGCAATAAGCAGATGGTTTGCATGATCATCTTGTTTAAGAAGTTAGTAGATATCTATAATATTTTTTGAGTAGTATTGTGTTGACGCAATAAGCATATGGTTTGCATGATCATCTGATTTTAAGAAGTTAGTAGATATTATTATTATATTTTTTGAGTAGTATTGTGTTGACGCAATAAGCATATGGTTTGCATGATCATCTGGTTTTAGAAGTTAGTAAGATATATAAAATATTTTTTTCGTATTTTACATTATAGTTTTGGTAAATGATTCAAAGGTTTCTTGTTTAATTAGAAATAGTAAAATTTAAAAAAAAATGCTAGTTTTAACTATCAACGGTTTCACTTGTTTTTTTTTAAGATTAAGTTCATTAATAGTTTTTTGCAGATTAAATATAGTATTTTGTTTAAATATATTGTGATTTGTATATTATTATAACCACTGTGTTTAACTTAAAAGTGCCTAGACCTGGTTGTGATACCTTAAGGGACCTCTTGCACGAAGCATCCACGACTATGACTGGTCGTTGTCGTGGCTGCAATCTTGGCCGCAGGAGCTCCGACGGTCAGTCGGGCGAACAGTTGGTAGTTGCAGTCAACGCATGCGCGATGCACATTTGGTTTCTATAGTATAAACTGGTCAGCGTGGCCTCTGGCTGTGCTCCAGGCCGCGTATTGTGCGACCCGTTTACCTAATCTTAAAATTCCATGTTCTGAGGATCGAGAAGAGTCAGCATTTCAAATAAATTAAATTTGTCACTGCATACTGAAAAAAACATACACCCCTCGAATTAAGTCTATTTGTAATTGTTTTCCGGCCAGGAGAACGGAGGAACAGGCTAGCAATAAATGAATAATAAAATCATTTAACAACAAATAAATATATAAATAATTCCTTTATTTGTATAGAATGCAGGTGTTACAATAATGGCGTTAATTTCAGATATATTCCCAGTACATTCTGCCTGTTCATGGATCAGCTAATTCTAAAATTATTTACATAATAAATGAGATAAATTGAAGCAATATTACAATTCATCATTTATATAATCGGTAACAGAGTAATAACATTTCTCTGTGAGCAACGACGACAGGAGTTTTTTGAATTTTATTCATGGCTGATCCTTAACAATTTGGCAATTTGTTAAATATAATTGATGCCATACCAATAATGTTTTTTTTAAGGGAAGCAGTGTTATATCTATCAGTACACAATTGACTCTGATATTTTGATCTCATGGCAGCAGTTCGCATCCTCGTATCATTAATGCAGGAAATAGATCCTTGTTAGTTTTAACGAATATAGCTACTTCGAGAATGTAGATACTAGGAAAAGTTAGTATTTTGTGTTTCTTGAAAAAAGGAATGCAACTATCTGTAACCTTGAGATTGAAAATCGATCTTATGCACCGTTTTTGGGCTTTAAATATAGACTCCCTTTCGGAACAATTACCCCAGAATACTACACCAAACCTTAGAACAGAGACCATCAAACCCTGATATTATGCAACCATTAATATATCAATGTTAACTGTCTTGGACAGATTGTAGAGAGCATACCCAGACGTGCTTAATCTTTTACAAACTTCTTCAGCCTGCGGTTTCCAAGTTAATTGACTGTCAATCAATATACCCAAAAATTTAGCCACATTAACGCTATAAATCGTTTGTCCTTTATAATTAATTTTTAGTTTTAAAGGAAGAATTTTTTGATAGAAATGCATTATATTTGTTTTATTGAGGTTTATGATAAGATTATTATTGTTGAGCCGGTTTAATATTAATCTTAGAGTATTATTTATTTCATCTTCATAAAGCTCTTTGTTTGATATATGTATTTCCTAATACAGAATCACCTCCAAAAGGCTCAAGCACTTTTTATCAGCATAATGGGTGGTCTAACTAGTGAAGTCATAAAAATAGTCATAAAAAAATCTCATGCCCAGGGGCCATTACGAGACCATTGTAACGTTTATAAATTAGTAGACTTAGGCCCCAGGGGTATCCGAAAATATCCCTGTATGTTCCACGATTCTTGATAGTTTTCGAGATATTTTCATTATTGAAAATTTTATGGGAACTGCTTTAAAAAAAAAACTACTTATCTTTACTTTTACATGGCTTTTTCACATTCTCTTTTAACATTTTTCACTGTTAGGAAATATTCTTTCTGTTTATTTTTTCTACATACCTACTAGTAATTACAACAGTAATATTTTTTTAATTGTTTGTCGGTCTGTCTCTCGTCTGTTTTTACCGGCTAATCTCCGAAATGGCTGTACCGATTCTGACGGGACTTTCACTGGCAGATAGCTGATGCTATAGAGGAGTAACGTCCACACGGGTGAAGCCGTGGGCAATAGCTAAGTACTTCTTTCTACAATAAAATTATTGTTTTGCGCCCAAGTAGCATACAGTAAAATCAAAAATTCTATTAGATAGGCTGGTTTTAGAGACACGCTGAACGCACGCTGACCATATGCGCTGACACCTCAGCGCATAGCTTGCAGCGCTGAGGTTCAGCGCGAGAAGTTTCAGTATTGTGCTGATCACTACGGAGTACAGACTCACCAAAATGCAAAGTGCATTAGGTAATAATTGCTGCTTTGTACTACCTAAAAAAAAGAAAGGCAAAACTACGACGAAGACTTCATGTTCATCCATTGATTGAGCAGAGAGCCGTCGCAGGAGAATTTGTCATCAGGCGTACTTCGTCAGTCACTCGACTTGTGTCCTCATCGCGATTCGATATGACTGCACACGCTGACAACGTCCGCTCAGCTTGACATTAGAACGCTCACTGAAGCCGCGACGACTACGCGGCGACGACGCGCGACGCGAACGGCTGCTGACCCGTCAGCGCTGACCATCGTACGGGCTGATAGCTACGCGTTACTCTAAAACGCTTCCTAGAAGTTCATACGTTTCGGCTGTCAGCGCCGACGGTCAGCGTGCGGTCAGCGTAACTCTAAAACTAGCCTTACTTATTACTGAAATTTGCGCAAGAACTCATTGTAAAAATCCTTTTTGTATAATAAAACCATTTACTTTAGATAAAGCGAAATCTGTCAATGCATGTCAAAAAGGTAAACGTCAAAGAGTACGTTGAAATGATAAACAATCAGAGTAGACTAACTGCAAACGTCTTACTGTCTAAAACGGATAAAAAAAATATATAAAACACTTATCTTGCTATTGTTCAACTAATCAATAAACAATGTTCAGAAACACATACCAAAATGGATTGTTGTCCATATTTTACAGTTGTGGGGCCAACCCATTGGCGTTATGGGACATGGAAGTGAAAAATGGACACATAAAAAGGCTCACTGATTGTGAAGTTAATTCTATAGTCCTCGAAATCGTGAGTACAAACGTTGCAACAACGTATATAACATGCCCAAAGAACAATCAAGTATTAGGCATAAAACTACCCTTCCTTGTAATGATTGTAAAGAATTTGAAGCGTTATTTCTCTTTCGAAATAACTGTACTTGATGATAAAAACATGAGGCGCCGCTTCAGAATTTCCAATTTCCAATCTACTACGAAGATCAAACCTTTTTGTACATCTATGCCTATCGGCTTAGCAGGTGGTTGGAACCAGATACAGTTTAATCTTGCCGATTTCACGAAAAGGGCGTATGGAACACAATTTATAGAAACTTTACGAGTGCAAATACATGCTAATGCAAGATTAAGACGAATTTACTTTAGTGAAAAGCTGTACACTGAAGAAGAGTTGCCACAGGATTACAAACTTTACCTGCCTTTGGAGCGAAAATCGAAAAAAGATAAAGGCAAAAAGGCAGAAGCAGCTTCACCTGCTACTGCAGCCGCGGGAGCTCCGCCAGGTGAAGCAGCGCCGGCGCCCGAATTACGTAAGTCGCAGATTACGCAGAAGAAGAGCGGGAAGATGGAAGTTCCGACTGAACCTGAGAAGACAGAAGGTGATGTAGCTGCGGCGCCAGCCACTGAAGAGGGAGCACCGGCTGAAGCAACAGCAGAGGCTGCGGCAGGTGTAACACCCGCAGAAGAAATTGTAGAACCAGCAGCTGAGGGCGAAGCGCCCGGCGAAGGCGAAGCGCCAGCCGAAGGCGACGCGCCAGCTGAAGGTGAAGCACCAGCCGAAGGCGGTGCGCCAGACGAAGGCGAAGCGCCAGCCGAGGGTGAAGCGCCTGCCGTTGCTGAAGAGGCCGCTGAAGGTGCTACTGAGGGCGAAGCGCCAGTTCCAAGCGCTGAACCTGTAGAAGCTGAAACAGCCGCGGCAGAAGGTGAACCGGCCGCGGCACAAGAATAATAAATAAGGAAGGAAGATTAAATACATTGCAATAAGATTTTTGATTGATTTACGTTAGTTTATTATTTTCATAACTATTTGTAGACCATGTTGATGGTCTATACTTATATTTTGTTTAATACTATAATGTTTATTTCTTTCGGTAGCTAATAATAAACCGTAGACTATATAATGCAGAGAATTCATTAATAATTAAATACCTGCTCGGTTATTTTTTGTTCATATTTTTGCTCAAGCGAACCAATTTTCTACCTACTTACTATAATTTGTATTGTTGGTACAGTCCAAAAAGATGTATACACGGGCAAGGAACCATTTTATTGTCAACAGCCTTCGTTCCACAACATCGTATCCACTTTATAAGTACAAAACATAGTATACATTTAATTTTACCAGAAACATCTCACCCTATGACCAAAACAATGTGCACAGTGATAGTTCCAGAACAAGGTAAACAAGACTGACAACGTCATTGAATGATACATCTTTAATTTTATTATTGTCCTCAGGTCCTCTTCATTTCGTGCATGACGTTGCTGACATGTAATTTGTTTTCCATTTTAAATACGAATAGGTAAATCATGAATGTTCATAACGAATGTTGCTTAGGCTTAGGTGGTCACTCACCGGGTATTCGCGTGTAATAAACATTTCATGGTTTGATTTTGAGCATTGCGTTACAATACTGCGCCAGCTCAACGCACTGAAGACTGACTAAAGAGCATTCGCTTTTGTAACTACTCAAACTGTGAGTATTCATACGTGTAACATCGATTCAGTTGTAATGCTCGGTTTACTGCACTCACTGCTGCAATATTACGAACTACATTACAACAGGTACGCACCGTAATGCTCGCATTCACTGACAAAATACTCGAATCTGAACTGTTACTTGTTTTGGTGATAGGGTGTATAGATGTTTTCGGATAAGAGTGTACACAGTTTTGGTAAAATAATTTGTATACTATGTTTTGTACCTGTACGGTGGATACAATTTAATGGGACAATGGTTGTTGACAATAAAATGGTTCCTTGTTCGTGTATTCATCTTTTTGGGGCTGACTGTACCCCAAGCATTCCAGCATGGCGTTACTTATTATGCGTATTATAGATAACATGTGTAGTTTCTTTTTTTAAACAATTTCAGTATGTCCTGCCCCTTTTCAAAACTGTTCGTTTACGATGCAAATCTCATATTCAGTTCACCATGGCATAACAATAAAGTGAACTTACTTCATCAAACTACGTTCTGTGAATTACAACAAAAAATATGTAATAGTAGCGAATCAAACATAAAAAGCTAGTTATCACGACTGAACCAAAGAGCTCTTGGCAAACCTTTAAAGCATAAACACATTAATATCTGAAAACGAAAAAGAAGCAGTTATTTGCCAATCTCAAGTGCCTTCGTACCGTTCAATATGCAAAAGCGGCTCATAAAATCGTACTATACTCGGTTGTTGGCATCTCTTTAATAGTTTATGTTCTGGTCTATGGTGCGAAATTCCGCCCATTATTTAGGGGTGGCTCCCGTCAAACTGCCGGTACATACATCCGGGATTTTATGGATAACTGCGAATAGTAACGCTTATTCGTAACGGTTTCGAGTTTAGAGAATACGTTATTGCTCTTATAAGTATTGAGAAACTTGGGAACGCAATATTAGGAGTGGAATTGAGTACCTATATTGGAGCTGTCTCTGCTAGTTTAGTAAGAGGTATCAAATCTAAATTTTGAACTTAATATGACAGTATTAACTATAGATTTTGATTGCGTAGGACTCCGGAAGTATTAAAGGTGCTGTAAATAATAAATGTATATTTATTTATTTAAATTATTGACATTGACAGCGTTTCCTATTCATTGTTTGAAGAAGTCATTATTTTCACAATAAAAAAAAAACATTTTAAAAGAATATCAGTTTCAGATATTGCACAATACAAAATACCTGTAGATTGATTCGGTTGATTTTATTTATACCTACCTACTACTATAATTTAAATCTAAGGTACATTATAACTTCCAGGAAGCAATTTGTACTGAAGATAATAGCTTCTTTGTTCTCCGACAGATGTCGCTGTTGTTAGCATAAATGAATATTAAATATTCTGCTTAGGGCACGAGTACTTGCCATCTTGTAACTATTGTCAGATTCGGTATGTTACTGCGAATTCCAATAAACACGTATACCTAGTATCCTGCGAATAAATTTTTTGACAGTTTTTCCATACAAAATCTGTCGAACGAAAATTTTATTCCAGAGATAAAAAATATCTGACTTTGATAAAATCAGTCCACAGGGACAATTCCCGTATTTTTAAGAACGCATTTCATTCGCTATCTGTCAAAAACACAATCAATTTACCAACATTTTTGACAAGTTTGACAGATTGCGACTTGAATGTGAACGTTTTTTAAGTACGAGAATTTCTTAAAAATTACGAGAATTTCCCTCTTACGAGTAAGTACTTTAAATTGTTAGGTAACTCATCGACTTTTTTAAAGTGTTTGTTTAATAAAACGACTTAATAAAATGCAATTTTTTGCAATTTATAGGTAGGTACGTACTTTTTGAATTAACCTTGGACTAACATCGGTGAAGGCAAATATCGTGAGGGAACCTGGATTTATAGTTATTATAAGTCTGAAATCGCCAACCCGTCTTGAGCAAGCGTGTTGGTCAATGCTTGAGATTTCTCTGTATGAGAAGAGCTTTTGCCCTGCAGTGGGACATAATAGGATGGTCTTATTATAAAATAGATAAATATTTATCTTGTATTGTATAACAGGCTGGTGTCTGCAACTCCACGAGCAAGGCTCGTATTTTGCGTAAACATATTTATCTTAAAAGGCTTACCCTCGTGACCGTGTCGGGAGCAATTGTTGTTAATTTTAAAAGTTATGATAGTTTACCTGAAAAAAAAAAAGAGTTTATTAGTTGGTTTGTATGTTTTATAGCAAAAATTGGTTATCAAAATACAGTTAAAGGCTAACACAAACTGGCGGGACGCGACAGCGCCACGTGACTTTAATAAAATAATTTCTAAGAATTCACGGTAGAACAATTAAGTGTGTCGCGTCGCGCGAATGTACAAGCCTTAATTCGATAGACACATGCATAACATCACCCCTGTATTCCCCGAAGGGTTAGGCAGAGGTGTACGTACAGTACACCCACATACATAGATACTTATGAGAAAAAAAAAAAACACAACAAGTTAACAAACAACATTGTAGACATAGGTACCTTTAAAAAAGGTGCCTCACCACAATTCGAAACAAGTGACCATGAAACCTACTGACATAACTGAATCCACAAACAGCAATATACACAGCCTTTTACAGGTTTAACCCATTGAATTTGATGTTTTTTCACAAACCTCAGAAACTATGATAAAAGGAATCGCCGAAAAAGGGCCTTTAATCATCGGCGTTGTGCACACATATTGAAATGGAGCAGTGTACCGACGTACACAGCTCCATTTCAATATGTACCTTTATCTTTTTCATTTGAGGTTCTAAACATACGTACCTTTGCCTTTTTCTGAGTGATCAGTTTTTTTTTCTCTTTATTATTTCCAGGTTTGCGTTTAACAGCAGATTATGGTGGAGATGCGGTATGTGAATGTTCTTTTACGTATAAAAAGAAATGGTTACAGGGTGGAAATATGTTAGACTTGTTTCAGGAGTTTATTAGTGTTATACCTAAAGCTTGATCTTGCGATAATGTAACGTGTGCACATCGAATGCTTCCGCATTTTATTTTAAACTGAAATAAGCGCTACGAGTCGAGTTTTTCTTTGAAATTTCAATGACATAGTTCCTCAAAGTTCGTCAAGCCTTATCAAGTCTTTGCTCATTGGTAATAGATGACTACAACTACAACTTCAAATATATCTTAAATAATAACTATATCAGATTATATCTGAGTGGCTTAAGTAACATATATAATAACCACATATTCGTATCTAATCTTAGACCGAAAGTGCCTCACAGCTAACGAGTCACAATAAAAGTAATGGCGGCCACATATTTATGTACCAAGTACCTACCTATATATCTTAAGTCATATACTCGGTATATACAAAATACATGATCTCGTACATATTCGCTCAACATAAACGTTGGTAATAAGTTAGCGTGGTGTAGCGGACGATAAATCACGTAGCGATGTAACTGGTACTTTTGGCCCGAGGTGTAAGCGGAAAGCGGGAACAGTTGAGTCACAGTCTAACAATATGCAGTCTGCGCATGGAAAGATTTCTCGAACCTGTCTGTCACTCACTTTATGGAGTTAATTGGCACACTGTGGTGGATGTTTTGATTTTCCGTTGTTTTGCAAAACGTTGGTGGCTGTTGAAAAGAAAAACATCTCTTATGTTCTTCTAAAAAGTGGTTCGTCAAGCGGCTAGAAGCGGCTAACAAAAACCTAGTTAAAATATAGGCAATTGTCTAGGCTTGTTTTAATCAATCAATGAACTGTTCGTTCTAATTTGATCGAGTTTTCTTGTAGGTAGTAATATCATATAACCCGACCTTTGATTGCTAGTATTATATACCTAACCCGACGAATTCTGTTTTTATTGTACTTTTATTAAAAATTATGATAACATTTTCAGGCAGGTTAAATTGCGTCGTAAGTTATAAACCTCGAAATTATAAATTAATGAGCTTTCAGTTCATATTTCATTAGCAATACTAATATCATATAGGTAATTACAGTGGCCATAATAAACCTTTCTAAATGGAAAATTGCGCCGTAAAAGTTATAATAACAAGTGATTATGAGAATAAGACCCGCAATGGAGTAATAGTTAAGTTTTAAAATAGGGAACGTCGGTGCGAAGGTGCTATTAAAGTTGCAATGGGACTAGTTCTCGTATTTTATCTGTTATTAAAATAGAGTAGGTATATGCATCAAATGAATAGCAAAGAACATTTCTGTAACGGTTAAATAATTACTAATTTTTTCACATATTTATATTTGTCAACTTATGTTCTTTTGATTAAATTCAATCTTAATTGCATCTAGACAGTTAGATTCAATCCTTTATTAAAATCTGTAAAAAAAACAAAGGTTTTTATTTAGAAAAAAACACCTACAATGACCTACTATTTATTAAGCAACCATTTTATATTTATTGCATTTAGGCGATGAATTTTCAACATTCTTACCTTATTACTCACTTCATGTTTATGAAGAACTCTTATGTATTTCAAGCAACTAAACCCAGCAGTTTAGGCTGTGAGTTATCTGTCAGTGAATGAATTTAAGAATTTTATTAATTACATTCTGTCACGATATTGCAGCGGCGCTCATTGCCCGCTCCGCTTATGACTTGTACCACGTAAAAGAGAACTGAAGCTAAGCGAACAGTCCGCCGCGTCGGCTTCACGTTATATTAAAGCCTTAATTTACTGCTGCATTATTAAGCAACGGCAAAAATTGGTCATAAATAAGAGTTTACAAACTATACGTTCTGTAAATATGCTGATTAGCCTGGTACAGTTTTTACACTGTGGCAAATGTGGGTGATTTTGTATACTGGGTGTAAAATTTAATATAATTGTAGTTTCCATCTATGATTTATTGCGTTTTTCGTATCCCTTCAGTATTTTTAGTAGCTCTTTTTATTGATAATTTACAGCGCAATTTTTAAAATCTATTTACGTACTTCAGATATTTAAATTTTGATAAAATGAAAATAGGTACCTACCTATCTGCGTTAAATTGCGTTCTTTTTTTAGATAATAATAAAATTTACATGTGGTAGATAAATCAAAATTTTGCACTAACACAGAAAATCCGTCGCTCAAATCTCTAAAATATTTTCCTCAGATATTTTCTAGAATCTACCTCAAAATTCACGACACACAAAAACGCTGTAATCGAAAGTCGTGCAGAACACCAGCAAAATTATCCCGTGCGGCCACAAAACCAACGTAAAACAATTTAGTATTACGTGTTCAGGCAAGTCCAGTCAGCTCACGACGACTAATTTTTGAAGCCGTAAAATTTACGACAAAGGGAGCATAATCTATCTGAAGTACGGTCCGAAGAAACGTGCTGGGCCTTCGAAATTTATTTACGGTCAGCAAAATAAGACGTTCGATTGAGGAAAGTCAAGTGTCTTATTTTCTTCTGTCGATGTTTAGTAGACGTTTCGTTGTATTGATGCCTTTCGACAAATATGTTGGGTGGAGTTATGCATGATAAAGTTGCCTTTTATTTTGAAATTTTGTTTCTTTTTCGCTGAAAGATTTCATATTTTATGTTATATGTATATCATATTCATGCATGATCACCATCATTTACACGATTTTGCCATAGTCTCCGGACAAAATAAAAAAAATAAAAATCTCCTTCAGTCAATATTACTCTACAGCCTAATTTTATTCCCAAAAACCACTTCAAACTTCCCTACATCAGTTACATCTAGTTATAACCGGTTAGATGCGGTTCGTTGCGGTGGTTGTGGACGGTACCGCAACACTTACTCAAATTAAAGGAGCGGGTATACTTGCGGATGCAGATTCAATTACTGAGTCCGTACTCTCGCAACGTTCGAGGAAAAGTACCGGTTTTACTGGAACTGTTCCTTCCATATGGTATTCGATTTAGTTTATTGGTTTTGAAATAGTTTGGCAACACTTTATATATTTTTTTCACAAAAAATATTTTTCAAAAATATAAATTATGAAAAACTTTTTTTTCTATGTGGACATACACTTATGGATTGATGACAGATGCTCAAGTATATTTACATATGATAGCCTACTGTACTATCACTTTCATTAGAGATTTTGGATCTTCGTTTTTGAGTTTTTTTATTGCTTTTGAATTCCCAAACCAGGTGTTACACTGAATGGCATTTTAGAACTTGTATACCCTCCCTTCTGATCAACTCCTTTCATCCTTTATTTAACATTATAAGCTCTTTCAAACTGGTACGCCTCAAAAATAATATTGTCTTTCTATTTCTTACTTTAGTTAGAAAAGGTGAATAAGAACACCGTGTACTACAATCATGTTTCTAACACTATTTTAGTGTGGATGTGTGAGTGTTTGTTAGAACATCTCAATCGTCACCTCTCCTACCGTAACGTACGTCATTAGTTATTAATGTATTTGTTGAATCACATATCAAGCTACCATTGGTTGGACATAGGAGACTTATGTCTCGAAAATAGTGGCTATTTTTATCTCAGCCAGGTTAGGCCCCTTGAGATGCAGAATGAAACATTCTTTTTCTCATTACTCAATCACATTGTGGATCAATTTGCTTGTTAAATCTTACTAATTTGAGTGAAAGAGGTGATGTTAGAATAGTTGTACACAATTCATTATGAAAATTGTTGGGGTTTGTGTATGTGTTTTTTTTTTAGTTTTTGCAAGACTTACTGTACACTGACAAATCGCCACTTATAAAAAAAAAAAGAAAAAGAGTGCGAACACAGCACTATATAGGCACTCAACCTATTGAACCTACATTATGTATATTTGAGTAATAACACACATAACATAGCGCCTGCATTCCGCGAAGGGTTAGGCAGAGGTGTACCTATAGTACATCCACATTTCGTTAGATATGTTTAAGGCCCATGTAATAAGAAAAGAGAGAAAGAAAGAATAACGTTTATTTGGACACAGTTCGTGAAATACGACTACAAAAAACAAAATAAAAAAGTGAAAATAAATTTTTAACAACAATAGTGTGTGCCTCACGGCTGCGCCTAGAAGGTTCATTTCAGCATTAAACGCCAGACAAATGCAGTCTGACGCTGGTTTTCTAATGAACCTTGGATTACACACAGTTTCAACATACCTAATACATAATTTATAAAAAAATAAAAATAAAAAAATAATTAAATTAAATTTTCTAAAAATAAACATATAATCAAACTATAAATCAAATTATAATTACAAAAACAAAAAAACTGAGTAAACAACAAGTATATAATTAATAGGGGGTGAGCCTACTGCCACCAACCGGGCACAAAGTAATACTATAGGTATTATATTAGGTTAAGGTTAAGATTATGTTGTCAGTGACGGTGTGAAGGTTATATTTAGCAAGGAGTGACTGAAGACGTATTCACTGACCATGCTGTATGTAAGTGGACTTCAATGTCCGTACTTTGAGTTCCATTCGGTCCGTTGTGCGTGCTAGCCCGACCATGCTTCCACAGTGCCACATTGAAACACTTTTCCAGGGAGTTTGTAGAGATATTGTCAGCATTCGTCGTGCACCTACTGTCGCACGATTTTCCATGGTATATCATCATGGCGTGACATTATGCTATAATGTCACGCCTGTACTCCCCGAAGCGTTAGGCAGAGGTGCGTCTATAGTACACCCACATTTCGCCAGTTACATTTTAAGTCCCATGAAATAGGGGGCGATGGATCGATCATAAATCCAATTAAAACCATGATAACACGTACAGACTAATATCAAACCAGGAAACATCAAAAACATAAACTACAAAATGTTACAAAGAAACCAAAAAATATGGTACAAAAGTTATTTCCACATATTTCACATTTCACGAACAATGTAGGTGTTTATCTTTACAGTACATAAACCGGGGTCATTTTTACCCGCCCAGGGCTAGAGGGTCATATTTTAAAAGGCCACCCGTCGCTGCCTGCTACTGATAACGCTGCCTATCGGTTATTTACTGACCACAGAGTAAACTTTACAGCCTTTTGCTGACCTTAAGTGTTATGGTAAATATGACTGTAGTTGGGTTTTTAACTTGGGATTTTACTTTCGTAGAAATTGAATTTGCAAACAACATAAACATAACATCATATCTGTATTCCCCGAAGGCTTAGGCAGAGGTGCATCTACGTATAGTACACCTACATTTCACCAGTTATGTTTAAGTCCCTTGTAACAGGCGGCCTTTTGCTATCGACCGGGCAGAAACCCAGACTCCGGACTGATACTGAGGAATTCCAGATGGAAAAACCCAATAACACTTAGCCCGACCCGGGAATCGAACCCAGGATCTCATGCTTACCAGTAGCGCTTGCGACCACTAGACCAACGAGGCAGTCGATATCGATATTTGCAAGCAATTTTTGACAAAATAAATATATTGATGTCCTACAATTTTCTGAAAAATAATTAATTATATAGAAAGTAAAATAAAAACTAAGGTAATAATAGACATTATTAAAACTAAACATTTTATAAGCATCACACATCACGCCTTGTTTCCCCGAAGGGTTAGGCACAGAGTTGTACCCATAGTAGGTACATCCATATTTCGCCAGTTATGTTTAAGCCCCATGTAACAGGGGGCAAGCCTACTGTCATTAACCGGGCACAAATCCAGACTCCGGCCTGCTATTGAGAAATTCCAGAAAATGGATTTAAAAAAAAACTCAAAAATATATTTTGCTTTAAAATAAAGCAAAACTCATTACATTAAAACGTACTTAATTTTGCTCAAATAAACAACTATGAATGACACATAGTAATATTGTAAGTTATTAAAACACACTTTAATTAAAAACATATCTTCAAACATTTATCATTATTATTTCACTCCAGAAAACTTATACAAACTACAATAGATTTATTTTATAATAATTATTATTCTATAATTAAAATCTTAGAACTATGTTGATGCGAGGCAAGATTTTCAAGATTAGGCTGGATATTAGAAATATAAGTCTGCCCAACCCTTCGGGAAAACAAGGCGTTATGTTATGTTATAAGTCCAGCGGGGTATTTGCGTAACACACTTACAATGGTAATTCAACAAAATTCATTGCGTTATTAACGTTGTCGAGCGGACGAATTTTTGAAACATATGAAGCAACGGACTAGGAATTTCCTTCAAAATCCTTCTGATTGTGATACAAAGTGTGTTTCGCCATTGCGGTGCTGGTTTCCTCACGAAACCTAGTAATAATACAGCAGTTATTACAAAGTTAAAATGAACAACAAATAGTTTCAGACTGCTTCACAAAGGTCTTCGAGGTCTGCTTACATAGTAACAAGGACGAGGCTTATGTAAACTTTCACGTAAATGGAAAATTAGTAGCCCAAGGTTTAGTTCAGGGTAGGTAAATAAACTGGTAGCTTCTTACAGTGAATATTTATCCGTGATTAACTATTTAGTGTGATATTTGTGGGCTTACCTCGTGGTAGGCCATAGCGTCCAACAGCCACACACGAAACCCGCGGAGTAAAAGTAACCTAAATTCAACGATTTTAAAATTGAAAATAATTGTATCGCACATTATTAAATACTTCTTTTTAAGAATTTATTCGTATCTGTGGGTCTTATTGTGCAGGTCGCAAAAAATAAACTAAAATGCTACAGGACAGTTGTATTATCGATTCAAAAATCGTTCGAGGTAACGTTTACGTCGTGCACTCGCTAGGGCTTCAGAACTGTTATTTTTTAGTACTAGGAGTTGGCTAGGTTGGCCGAAGCAAGGAAAAGCTATTCAGGTGGGGATTCACTACTACTCCGCCTTGAAGTATAAATGTGGTAGGTACTGTTCCACAAACGATAGCCTTCTATGTACTTCTGGGTGGTTATTTGTTTTCCCTTCTAATCTAACCTGTCCAAGTCTGGTTTCCCCAAGTCCCGAGCTCGCTTCGCTCGCTCTTGCATCCTACATTCTCCTAATACGGTAATATTGCATTTTGTACCGATCCTTATGACATAATTTCTACGATAAACTACTGGTCGGAGACAAAAACACCAAGGCGCTTTAAGCTTTATATACGATAGAATCGTGAAAATAAAAGATTTGCGTTTTTTTTTTAAGTCTTTTTTCCTCAGTGCCCCATTACGTAGTACAGTCCAACCGGCAACTCACCTTATGGTAAGTGGTCGAAAATGCCTATGGATAATAATGAACATCTGTACCAGAAGTAAAACAAGTGCGTTGCTATCCCAGAGACAAGGCTAAAATATCACTTTCTTGTAGGTTCATACGCTTCCCACCGGAACACAGCAACTCTGCTTGGCGGTATATGGAAATGTTGATAGAATGTATTTCCCTGGACAAGCTCCTCTGCCAAGAGCTTTACTTCTACTTACTTCTTTAATTAGTAGGTAATTGTCTTAAACATGACAGCGTCACAGATTGTCGCTGATATTCGAAAATAAACCGAATACTTTCACGTCATCTTCTTCAAACCAGATGCATCCAAGCATCACTATAACATACAATATATGTACAAACTTAAATTAGACATCGTTATTTCTGCACAATACAACCAACTAAAGTAATTAACATAGTTGTATGTTTCTTGCAAACGTCTGCGTTTTGTCATAGGAGCTGCTGCAATGAATAGTTCCTATTAGTGGAGTGGCTCTGTGCACTGTCATAGTGAAGCTAACTTGTCACTGGCCATTATTTTGATCGTAACGAACGTAGGTTAGTGCATAGCCTGATCCCAGACGTTTCATTCTTTAAGGTTAGGCACCGATAGCCTTAAGAAGGTAGCGTGGACAGACCGTATGCAGAAGTTAGAGAATCGGGTGTAGTAAGGAAGCAAAAATGCAAAATTATTTTAAATCTGTTAGTTTTACGACTTTACCGTCAGTCCAAACATCTCTAAAGTAATGTAGCATTTTGATTGCAAATAGACGGTTAGTTAAAGCAAACTTTAACTAGCCTAGCTTTATTTTTGTAATGAATTGTACTTATTAGCGGAGTAAGCTCTGAGCTGTGTCATAGTGGAGCTAAAATGTCCTTGTACATTATTTTTACCTCTACTTAAATTCAAATTCACAAAAATCTTAAATTCATTTAATGACAGACAAGGCAAGGTGTAAATCGATCAACCAACTACAACAATTTAAAAAAATTGACAAAAATGTAGAGTTTTTTCGGTATTTTAGACACATCACTGAGATTAGAATATGAATGATATTAAAAATACGGGAATCGTCCCTCAGGCCTCTGAAAGAACATTCTCCCCTTTATTTATAAACGTTGCTTAAAGTTACAAAATGAACTACAAATTTTTGACGTTAAACATCTCTCAACTTTAATCAACGTTTATAAATAAACCCCTCACTACATTACAGAATTTGTAATGTGGGTTGACTGTTGTGAGATATCATATACTTCTTTTGTCTTGCTTCTCTCAGGCTTATACTTCCAGGTTTCAAACTTCTAAAGATACTTCTGGAAAGTCTCCTCAGGGACAATTAATAGGTACCATTAAGAAGCAATGCGTTGTGTCATAGTGCAGCTAACTTTTAGTGATTGTACATTATTTTGACCGTCTGTTTAGTAGATAAATACGGTTATGGTCAAAGAAAAAGAGGGGTTTAAATTAATATTTATGGTAGTTACCGCATTATTTATAAACATTACTTACAGTTGAGAGGCGTTTACACGTCAAAAAATATATGGTTAAGCAGATGTTAATCATTAAGTACTTAATTTTACGCAGAGTTTTATAAATAATGGAGATAGTGTCGGTTTGTCTATTTATTGCTAAAAATGGATTTCCAGTTCTTAGAAGTCTTTATAAGAACAATGAAATAGGTTTTATTAGCAGAGTGGGGCCTGGAGCGTGTCATAGTGAAACTAATTTGTAGTGACATGAACATAGTTTGCGGGTCTTTTTTTTCATAGCTGCTGATAACAGTGCACTTATTATATAGCACTTAATTGCAGAAATGAATTATAAAATATATTTTTCAACAGACTATCGAACCCATTTGCCTCATCCTATAAACGTAATAAAAATAACTAACCAATCACATTATACCCGACAAATACAGATCAGAGTGATTCAATTACACGAAAACAAACACACTTATAACTCTCGAGAATATTCCACATTCAAAAAAGTACACAACACATATACAATAAGTTCCACATTCAAAAAAGTACACACACTAGGGCAGGGCGTTACACCCGCTGAATATTCATAGCGCACCGGAGATTGTATCGCTTAATAAACACCCTGTATACTAGTCCGCTCACGTGCCCCTAATGACCTGAACAGTATTAATGGAGGAAATTTTAATTTTCACTTAGAACCTTTTCGTTCTGTCTGATTTATGTACGTAGACATTGTATAGAAATTGCAAATGTAGATTAATTAGTGTTTGTTCACGAGTTAATTAGTTTGTGTTGCTAGTTTGGAATTTGAAAAGGGATTTGTGAAATATGGTGGTGCGAGATTTTATGGAAACTGATTTTGAGCTTGGGCACACAATACTGGTTAGTTGGCGATTTATTTGTTTTCTATTCCCTACTCCCTTTTTGTGCTCCCAATAACAACAGGCAGCAGTCTTCTTGCGACTTGCTTGATGAATTATTAGCAACAAGTTACGCTTACAAGATGTAAATGCTATTATTAAAAACTTTAATAACATTCAGAATGTTCTTTTTCATTCAAATATTTACACAAAAAATAAACATGTATAAAACAGGAAAAGTGTTAAACACAAAGTGAGGTTTCAACTAGTGCAAAAGCTAAAAGTAGCTCTTGTGAATAAATAAACTACGATCAACATGGATGCTACGACGGGTTCTACGAAATGTCTACGCCGTGCTACGAGCGTCTACGAGATGCGCTACGCCGCGTCTACGATTACATTATAACGATCGAATGAACTGTTTGTTTGTAAATCAGTCATGTTTACTCAGCAAAAATACAAGGCTGAAGTAGTTTCTATCTTTTTATTATTTTTTTACTTGTTCTTTTATATTTTAGATTAACTGGAAGCAAAAACCGATCATCATAAAATAATAACATTTTAATGTACACTCATTAAACCATTCATGACCTGATATTTTGTGATACTTTATAATATCAGAAAAGACCGGTACAGTTTTATCCCTCCACATATCCGATAAAACATTTCCGAACGAATACGTCGGTTCAAATCAATGTTCTATAAAAGGTCAAACAATTCTCTTGTGTGCATTAGTTAATAACAAACAAACAACGGACCAGTCAGCTGACAGTTTAATTTCGCGAATGAATCGTTCAATATGAACGGTTCATATTGAACGCTGTCGGCTCCGATCGGTCACTGGGGGTAATAGCCTGTTGACGTTTAGTTAAATTACGTTGGGGGCAACCCTAATGTATTATATTTGACTTGGTTTTTTTTTTCAATAGGGGATCGAGGTGTGGTTGAAATGACAGCGTTGTATGTTTTTTTTTTAATTTAAACTTTTCGCACTCAAAGAAGGTACAAAGACGGACTTAATGCCTTAGGCTTTCTCTACCAATCAACCAATGTATCAAGTTTGGTTTGCAATTAAACACGAAAGAAAAAAAAAACGTTTTTGTACAGATTAGCGTTCCATTAATTAACTATTTGAATCTTAGAGCTGCAAAATATTGATTTTGAAGTCAGACTGTTTGAAAAATCCTACTGAATTATTTCCGAAAATTCATGGTATTGGAAAACAATTCCTCACAAGTGCCAACAAAAACAAACAACAACACCAGCACCTAAATCAAACACACACGAACAACTAACAGCCAACAAATCACAGCAAACGTTGGGCCAACGTTGGCCGTAGTTATTACAAGGTCCGTTGCGTGGATGATAACATTAGTTTGCCGGTTTTCCGTAAAAACCGGTATAAATCACTAGCGCGCCAGCCCTGACTAATTACGGTTTAATTTAGACCAACAAAGGGCCACACTAGCAAACTTGCTTGATAAATCTCTAACATGTGTGTTGCCTAACGAGTAGTGACCAAACTGGAATAATAGGGTGGATATTTTATCACTTTTAGTTACGAATATGCGGGATTAGGATTTTTTGTGTTATTCAGGAAAGATTTTATGTAGAGTAAACTATAGAAAATTCTATAGAAATGTTATTATTCGTTGATTTTCCAGGGTATACGACACGATTTAGTCTGAAAATTAGTGTAGTGGTCATCGCTTAGATTTTTTCGGAACAGTAGCTCACACCTCATTCTGCCTAGTCTTTTCCCAATCATGTTGGGGTCGGCTTCCAGTCTAACCGGATGCAGCTGAATACCAGTATTTTACATGGAGCGACTGCCTATCTGACTTCCACAACCCAGTAACTGGGTAATACGCGATACCCCTTGGTAAGACTGGTTGTCAGACTTTCGGGCTTCTGACGACTCGTAACGACTGTCAAAGATCCACGAATGACAGCCGGGACCAACGGCTTAACGTGCTTTCCGAAGCACGGAGGAGTCTCGGTATGTAAAGATGGTCACCCATCCACGGACCAACCCCGGCAAGCACAGCTTAACCTGATGGATCGATCCGTGCGGCTGTTAATACTTAGCCACGAGCTCCTCCAGTACAGAACAGTAGCTCATACCTGTTTATTATTATTTATTTATTAACTTATCAAACCTCTTGTTACCTAATAAAAATTACTTTTTTTTTCTTATAAGTACTTCGATAAGAAGGAAAAAATAACTTATCTCACATTTAAATATTTTTACTCGTCAACAGAAATTGAATGACTTGTTTACACTTTTCTTGACAACCTAGTACCTAGTACCCTGAAATTATGACTGCACTATTACTCCAATGATAGATATCACACGCAAATACAAAAGCACCATAATTCCACTAAAGGTTAACTGGTAGAAAATGCCAATGGCATTAAATCCGTAATTTAATACTTCAAGCACACAAATGAACAATTTGTGTGCTTGAAGTATTAAAAAAATACATAAATAAATAACATAAATAAAAATAATATAATAATAAATAACAAAAAAAAATAACAAACGCATAACAGAAGTCTATTATATCGAGCAGTTTGTAGCCGAATGGTCGATGGTTGAATTTCTTAGGTCAGACCAACCTCTGTTTCTTTGGATGTCGTTTTTCATATAAATTGGGTATAAGAAGGGGATTATTCGCCTTAGTGCCAACGTAGGGGAGCAACTATTTTTACTTGTGTTTGTTTTTCCTGTATTTCAGTGAGGATTTGTATTGTTTACATGTTTTTGTGTGAAGTATTTGAACGTGTGTTTATGTCATATCGTGAAAAAGATATTTTTGATATACTTATAGTTTATCTCGGTAAATTACAATCCTTTTGATGGATTGGATTTAAATGTAATTTTTCCAGCAAATCCCTTCTAAAATCAAGCAAGTCAATTATTAAAATTGACACACCCCAAAAACTTTTAATCCCTCATTCATAGAAACATTGAAACCAAACATTCAAATAATAAATCTAAATGATAAACGTTAATTAATAGAAACATCGGCTAAGCTGGAGTTAGCGTCAATCATAGCATCGGAAACTTCACTAACGGTAATTGAAAAAGTTAAAACTTTATACCTACGCAGAGATCAGAAAACGCGAATTATTAAACCAATTAAAACTTGGCAACATTAACTGATTCAACGCACAACAAATTCGCACAGAAGTTGCCAGCCTTTAGACCCGATTTTATTTGATATGGACCCTTTTCGATACGTATAAAATTGCCGTAAAGTTTTGATTACGAATAAAAAGAATAGGAACGGAAACAGGTAGAAAACGAGTTTTATGTACCCTTTAAAGATTTGTTTTTGGAAAGCAAATCACGTTAGAAATAATATAATTTATTTAGGGAAAAAGCTTGAATTAAAGTAAGTTACGTGCCTGTTTTAGGGAAAATAAATTGATTATTTATTTAAGCTACCTACCTAATTTATCCTCCCTTTCTAAAGCAACAAGTAATAACGGATCTCATATTATATTATGTTAGCATCACCGTACAAACAGGTAGGCACTGTATTTCCCAAAACAACATCTGTTACGAGTTTCGCTTTCATGATATTTCTCAAATAAAAAATAGGTATGGCCATAACCCTTTTATGAATTTTTTAAATATTTCGTTTGTGAATATACAGATCGCGATGCCAGTAAGGTTCGGATTACATGTATTATTGCTGCTAGTGTAGGCCGAAACTGGATAAAAAATTCATTAGAACGCACCTCCTTGCCGTTTGAATATGAAACTTATTACTTGAGCTGTTGAGTGGCAAATCGCTTAATAGCAACATCCAACTCATTTTCCGCCGACATTGAATATTCTGCCATGTTTGAAGGAAAAACAAAGTGTTAAATTGCGTGGGGAGTCGCCTTTGAGTTGGTAGTGTGTTGAGCAAGTTTAGATCCTGATTCTTGTTCAGTAAGGTTTATATTTGTGTGGAGTTTAGTTGGTGTAGTGTGAGGAGGGGTGAGTTTCCTGTTACAGGAGACATGTAGAGAGGATGTGGGTCAAGTGGCAGGCAACAAAAGTATGAGTGTTGCGATGACGCGCTCTTGTGCAGACGGCGACGCGACGCGCCGTCGACTGCCGACACTATAAGTCTGGCTGCATTCTGTTTGGATTGCCACGATAGCCGTTTTATATCTATCAAAGTAAGTTACAAGTTGCCTTTTCAGTCAACAACTGAACTTAACCCGATAACTGGAAAATCAAAAGGAAGAGTTATGCATTTCATCAGTATGTGACGTAGTTTGTAGCCAGGTACAGCGTAGACTACTAAAATGATTTCAAGAAAATAATATATATAATTGAGGGGCTCGTGGCTAAATAATAACAGCCGCACGGCTCGATCGAAGGTAAGGTACGCTCGCTGAGGTCGGTCTGTGGATGGGTGACCATCCATTTATACATCGAGACTCCTCTGTGCCTCGGAGAGCACGATAAGCCGTAGGTCTTGGCTCTCTTTTGTAGATCTTTGACAGTCGTTACGGGTAGTCAGAATCCCGAAAGTCTGACAACCAGTCTTACCAACAGCTTAGGAAGATGCCGTTTAGTAAAGTAGGTATTTTTCGGTGGTGCTCTTAGTGGAATACCTCATTTATTTCAATCTCCTAGGTCATAAAATAAATTTTTCAGTTTGATTTTCTGGCAGTATTTGTTAGTTTGTATCACTTGTTAAATCAGAATCATATTACCAGTATCTAAAGCGTACTTTCAGTTCTTTTTCAACCCGTGACCCGTGTATGTTTAATAAGCGTATTTTGACGTACACTCGTGTCCAGATTGGCGTAGTAACTAAGTTAGGTAGCCACGCCGATGGCTCCCTTGAATATTAAAAGATTAATGAGGTTTTAACGATATTTATGGCTATAAAAGAGGGGCTGAATTAACGGAGGTAAGCTTAAATAGTATGTTGTTGTTTGTTTATGGGTTTTTTGATGAACCATGTATATTATTTATGAATGAATATTGTTCCCTCCATCATCGTTTTGGGCAGCCTCTTTCTGTTTGTTGATGGATTTTTTTATATAGGAAAAATGGATGGAAAAACGGATGTAAGTGAAAATTCTATCTCTTTTCTGTTGCAGCTAGGGCAGGAAAAAAAGTTTAAACTCATTCATCAATGAGTTTATACTCTAAACTTGAATAATGAAAATTATTTAGTAATAGCAAGGTAAGTATTTTATTCCTCAAGTTTATGAAACTACCTAATAATCCAAAAGGAAAATTATTATTCTTGAAACTACCAACAAATTCTAAAGTGATAAACAAAAGCTATTCCAACAATCACTCCAATACCACGGTTGGTTAAAATCGTACCAATGGTTGATCAAAAGGACGTGTCGTTACATTTTTATAATCCAAACACTTCTTGCAACACCAATCGAAAACAGACCTTACTCTTCAAGAAATAGAGTAGAAAACTGTTTGTTTAATCGTGTTTACTGTGTCGTGAAATCCAGACAGAGGCGTAGCGAACTAGAGGCGAAATGATAATAATTTCATATTATTTTGGAATTGTGCTTCATACAGCCGCAGTGTTGGGTCGTAAGCTGGCTTTATTACATACATTTCAGCAGATTCCCTCGAAGTAGAATTAACCCTGCGATGATGCCCTGGGTACTATGTTAATGTATGTCGAGATAATGACTATGTTCGTACACAGAATGAATATGCGTTGAAAATTGTTTGATGACTTAGTTAAGAATGTACATTTATGTGGTATGTAAAATAAACCGATTTAGTGTTTCTGTTTCGGGTTTAAGGTACTGTTTATGTGTATGGCATAGTTGTTATACTGAAAAAACCGTAAATCAAAGTAGAATTTGATCATAAAATCATTTTTGTTATGACGTTTATAAATAAGAGGGTTTGGTTAAGTTGTTTTTGCAAGTTAAAAGTAAACCCTACAAATATTTTGGTATTTTAATAAAAAAATATAAACACGGAACAGAAGTAAAAATATTACTTTCGCCGAAAACGAATAAAAACACAGAGTTAAAAGGTAAATGAAATATTTAGCAATTATTTTTCATAACTGAACACCGGAGGGACTTAATTAGCTGAATAAATAAAGTGAAAACATTTCAGCGATAATTTAAATTTAAATCCTGTACTTATTGTGTGTGGCTTTGCATTCGAATTTATATGTAACAAATTATCATAGGATTAGCCCATCAATCAGTGTTGAACAAAAGCCTTTGGTCAGAGTCATAGGTGATAATGACTTGTGATTGGAGACATCCGTTGTCCAGGACTGTTATAGCCTGATGATGATGAGCCTTATTCATGATTCTTGGCAGACTAGTTACTTTCGTCGGTATATACTCGAAGGTAGCCGAAGGACGCTGTGCTATTTTCTCAACAAAATCAATTAGACGAACACAAAACTTCTAAATTTCTAAACGCTAAATGCCTGCCATTTTTTGGCAGGCATTTAGTCAGCCTTTGTGTAATATCGTTTTACTAATGCATGAAGTTTTCATAAGTAAGTAAATTAATTGTCGACCTGCTTGCGTTTAAAAATAAAAAATAAAAAATGCGTTTAAAAAGCAAAAATATCTCACATTACTTTTGAAGGGTTAAACGAACATAAATAAGAAGTATCTCGCGATCTTCGCGTTATAATCGTGCCGTTCATCTTATGACGGTACATTAAGTCCGAAAGCTCTAACATCTTGAAATATATCCTTCACAGATAGGTACCTACTATTAAGATTCATTAAACTTGGGTTTAGTGATAGCGGTGGACACGAGGTATTTGGTTAGTTGAATTAAATGGGTTGAAAGTGTGCTTTTTGATAATAAAAATCACTTTGTTTACGTTTCTAACACTTTGACAATTCTGAAGTGAATTTACGATAGAAAACAGTATCAAGTTCTTCTTTACGACGATGATACAATATGTCAACACTCACGAAGATGTGGGTTATGACGTGCGAATTCAGTAGGTATAAGCAAATGAATAAAGGTAATATTTTACCAGACATTTTCAAAGATCATTCTCACGAGAATTGGCAGAAACGCTCTCAACTCAGCAGTCTTTAACATAATTTACCTAATCGATACCAGTGTGGTATCTATCTTCTGTTTGCTGTAATAACTAAGGTACTGTTGTATTATTTTAAATATTTCCTCTTTTCAAAATTAGGGTCTAAATATTTTCAGAGTATACAATTTAAACAAAAAGGCTCTCAAAATGGCTGCTACTCCGGAACACGTGCCCACTTTCACTTCATTAAATTTAGACTAAAAGTTCATCGTGCTGATTTCATATTCAATTTGGCGTTTGCAGAGACCGTCATAATTTTTTTATGTGAACATAAAGTGTGTCTGTCGATGGAGCCCTTTTTTCTATCGGAGGCTACAAAACGTTTGGGATCAGGGTACTTTGAACTGTGTTCAGGTGATTATGTTGGTCTCGTATTATTTGCAAAGGATTTTCGACGTGAAGACTTTACTTTTTGATATATAATGTGTTTGAAAATGATGGAGGTTTGAAGAGTAATTTTGGCTTGTGAAAATTTCTAAAATTTATAATATCATAAAAATTTAACAACAGGAAAATATTGTTAACAATCGTATCGTAGCAAAATTCTGAAATAATTATGTGAGATGAGGGATGAGACGTTTGCTACTTCGAATTTCAAGATCATATTTTTTTGATATCATAGCTGTTGACAGGCGCTACTTATCATTTCGAAATGTTAGTATTATTTTCTTTAGTTGACAGGATGACAAGCATGGAGGATGAGATGAGGAAACCTACTCACATTTTTTTTCATCTTTTTACGCAAATGTCCTTTAGCAATGACAATCAAACCGTGCGATTAGACAAATGTTGTAGCCATTTGTGCAAAACAATTAAAAATCATATTACAGTAAATTGTAGGAAACTAGAGATACCACAACCCGATTTCCCTACCTCTTTAAAATCTTAAAATACAATACAAAAACTCACAATACACATTTCATTGTGCAAAAATACCTGTATCGTTAATTTGCCGCGGCAGGCACAATCGTGGCCGGAGTAATTTTTTTTATGAGTGAGCACACAATTCGTAATTCGACCTCATTTCAAGAAGAGAGAGGGTAGACGGAAAAACTGCTCCCTCATTATCGTTTTCCGCACTCGCGCCGGTATCCAGGGTGTTGGAAAACAATACAATTCCGCATGAAACGCCTGGGTATTTTTTCAAGAAATTTAAAAGTTTTTTTTCTCTTTTATTTTTGCATAGTGTGGTGGGGAGTTGAAGTGTGTAATTCGTTGGCCTGGTTGCACCTGGTTCCTTCTATATTGTTTGGGTAAATTCATTCTAGCGCTGTTTGCTCGAAACTACCGAATGGTGAACCTTTTGTGATGCTATTGTCTGTGTATTGCAATATAACAAAGAAAATTGACTTCCAGGCTTTGAAATATACGCAAGTTCATTCATAAGAGGCAAAATCAGCTTCATGTTCTGCAAGTAGAAAGATACTTGTAATGACTTAACAATACAAGACGACAAGCAGTTGAAACAGTTGTTTGCCCTCTCTCTCTTACTGAAAAATCTTTATTTTTAAAACTTGTCACTCTAATGACTCGCCATTTCTACTTCTCAACGTATATTCTAGAATACATTTTTTCATTAATCAATATACTGCTAGTCATCAGCTAGGGGGCGAACCGGAAGTACCCGACCGGAAGCAGAGGGACTAAACTCGGCGGTTAATTGCGCGAAAAGCGAAGCCCTTCGTTTTGAATATCGAACGATTATTTCCGCGCGAG
Source organism: Eupsilia transversa (assembly GCA_914767815.1). Lineage (NCBI taxonomy): Eukaryota > Metazoa > Arthropoda > Insecta > Lepidoptera > Noctuidae > Eupsilia > Eupsilia transversa. Next base: position 5,682,164 of record OU611889.1, read on the forward strand.
CTTTAAGGATCATGTGTTGCAGGGGATTTTTTCCATTTTTTTTATGTGCTTCCTCTATTTCGTGACATAAATTACTCAAGCTATGTGAATGGCATTGATGGGAATGCTTGAAATAAGCCTAAATACATATAATATAGGAAGGGCTTCAAAATCAGAAAAACACACAAATAGCCATAAAAAAAAAACAACGGGTGTTTTATTAACTTCGTCATCATCGTAATAATCATCGTTCAAAGCTTAAACGTATAAAACCTATCTTGGATACATCTCGTGTATTGATGGGATTTCCATCGCAAAAAAAAAAACATTCTCACTTTCATTATGACTAGTGGTTCAGTTTTCAAAAACCCTTCTTTAGTAGGTACTCAGCACTTTCGTTCTTTAGGGAATTTCTGTCCAAATGCTTCTAAAACCAGAGGTTTTGTGCGTTGTTATTCAGTGAATGAATGAAATTTAAGATTTTTATCCTTTGGTAGAAATATATGCCTTAATTTCTTTAAAACAGTTAAAATACAATAGACGTAGACATATTTAGTAACCTATTCCGTTTAACTATTCCTAAAGAGTAATAAAAAACTCTGTAAGAAATCGATACGTGTTTCACCTCTCAACGAGGCATCTTCAGGAGAACGATTGACTTGTCGTGAAAACGAACACGACGTGTTGCCACGCCGAGCATTGGAGGCAGAGACACAACGCTGGACGCGCTAGTGTTCAAAACAGTTGTTAAACGCAACTGTGATGACCGATCCATTTAGTAAACGAAGTAATTTCTATTATGATATTTCATGAAGGCTACCTCAGCTATCATTTCACTATTCAATTTATCTGGAACATCCAGCACAGCTGTATGATAACGGACATAAAAGACGGAGCAAATTGCCTCTGAATATAAATCACGAGCTCTTTAGGATCGCATGTCGATATGTTGGGAAACGCAAGCATGTTTATGAATAGCGTTATGTGTTTATTACTTTCCGAGTTTATTTATAACTTTTACTTTGTTGTAGAGTTTGATTTGTGAATATTTTAATGTTTGATTCGAGTTAAAATATGAAAAGATTTTTTGCATTTAGGTGTGACTATAAGTAGGTAGGTTTTTTTTTTTTTTTATCCACAACGGGGAAGCTCTTGGCCAGAATCTCACCTGATGGAAAGTGATGATCAGGCCGAAGGTGGAAGCGAGCTTCACCCGGAATGCTCAACCACAGAGGAACTGGCTATCTTATCTCTAACTGCCGGAACACAACAATGCTTTTAACATTGTTGTTATGGCGACAGACTTAGATAAGATGGTGGTAGCTAGCCAGGCGGACTTAAAACAAGCCCTACGAATCAATTTAGCCTTTCGCAGTCCACTGCTGGACAGAGACCTCTCCCAAGCTGCGCCACAGCACCCTGTCCTCCGGTTTCCGCTTGCCGATACGGGGTCTTCACCCCAGGACTCGGCTGCTCCACCGGCCAACGGTCCTTCGACAAACATGACCAGCCTACTGCCACTGCTACTGTGACTAGGTGTAATATTTCGAAGAAACAGTAGACGTAGATATATTTAGTAACCTATTCCGCTTATGTATTCCTAAAGAGTTATGAAAACTCTGTAAGAAATCGACACGTGTTACACCTCTCAACGAGGCATCCTCAGGATGTCGATTGACGAATAGGTTACTAAATATATCTACGTCTAACGTCGTCTAACGTTAAATACATCTTGTCAGTCGCCGTTCATTCATCCTCTCAACATGATCAAACCATCTAAGCATACTCTTTTCAATTTTTGTCACTACATCTTCTTTTAAATCGCACCGTTGTTTTATCACATCATTCCTCAGCCTATCATTCATAGTCACACCACACATGCTTCGCAAGGAACGCATTTCCGAAGCATTTATTCTACTTTCATGCTTCTTTTGCCACACCCAGCATTCACTTCCATACATAAGCGTGGCGACCAGCACATCGTTGTGAACATTATGAATATTCAATAATAAACGCTATATAATAAAAATAAAAAAGTCAGCTTAACACTTAATTAAACAACGTTTATTTGTTAGAAACTACAAAACATTAATTCAATTAACTTAAGCAAACGAAATAATCATTTTCCAAAATCTAAAAGCACAAACGCGCCTAAAGACTCAATCAAACTCCAGCAAACAGATAAAGTACAGTCAGCGAATTATTAAAATACTTTTCGAAACCATTTTAATAGAAGCACCCGAACTAAGTTTTATCTCTGTAATCCGCACCACAAGGCAAGTTTCATGAGTAAACGAGTTAACTTAAACGATTTCCTTGCGGCTGGAAAAAAGTAAAAAAAAAGTTGAAGTAAGATCGCGTCTATCTGGTACCAAATAAAGTTGTGTTGTTCGGCTGGTGATATTTTTTGATGACTGTACTTTGTCTCTATTTAATACCGTTTGTGCTTGAACAAGTTGAAAGTACAAGATTGTTGTTCTGAACATGTTCAAAGTATGCTTCTTCGGGGCGCGATTAAATTGTAATGGGTATAGTTGTAGGGATATTAAATGAGACTTATGCTGCGAACGCAAATGCGAGTTTTAAAACTAAAATACTGAATAGATTAAAATATGTAATGGAGCTTGTGGCACTTACAGGGATCTAGCTGCTAAAATCTCTTTTATAATAATTATAGAAACTTTCAGCTTGAACTAACTTTCAACTACTACTAAGTTTCCCTAGAAGGACTTATAGTTACCATATTGATGATGTTCTTCAGAAAGGTCAGGTGCGTAATACTCGCAACCGGTGTGCGTGTATGACCAGATGATGAACGTAAGCGAAGCAAAAGGAGTACATGAGGATCGTAGCGGTGCCGTTCTGTAGTTTCTGCCTATCTCCGTGCGAACAAGGCGGGAGTTTATGCATATAATGTATATATAAACTTTCAAAGGTTTATTTTGTAGTTGACTTTAGTTTAAAAAAAGTTTCTAACGCGCTCATTTTCTAGCGTACAGTGGGTTTATTTAGACGGACCTCGCATTCATAAACAGTCGAAGCTACGGGCAGTACGGGCTACGGGTCTTGCAAATATTTGGTTTGCGTGGGAGTGCAACTCGTGACTCGGAAAACTGAGCGAATGGTGTTATTATATTATTGCTATTGCTTTTTTACTATATTCAACATCAAAATATGTTATTTCAAATAAACCTACATGGGCACTTATGAGACGTCAGAAGCTAGGTGCACGGTTCTAATTGGTCGTTTCCTATGGAGAAGAGCAGGCAACAAACTCCACGGTTACTCTTTTAAAAATAAATGGGTTTTGCAAAGTTTTCAAATTATTATATAATATAATTTCAATAATATTTATTAATAACATTTATTAAATATGGTGTTTGCCGGTGTCGGGAGCAGGGTCCAAGCTACCGGTACGTGGTTAGGGCTCCAGCGACAGGAACCTCCTCACGATGCTAGCCTTATGCAGAAGTACTGCCTTCTGAATCAGGCCCTTTTGATCCAACCACCTAACGAGAGCCTCGAGAGATGTTCGTCGAGGCTTTCGGCCATGAGGCCACTGGCCGTTACGACAATCGGCACAATGACAGCCGAGCTCACATTCCATATGTCGACAACCTCGTGTGCTAAGTCGAGATATTTGAATAATAATAATAATTATTATTAAACTATTGCCATTAACCAGGCACAAATCCGGAGTCTGGCGTGCTACTGAGAAATTTTTGACGGATAAACTCTGTACTTGAAGTAGTAATTAATAAATCTCGAGTTTGAATGAATAACAAATTATTATTATAACTTACAAACGAATAGCCGTAGGTACATGTTAATTGTGAAACTAAACACAGTAAAACATACAACAGTATACCTTTATAATATTCCAAACAGAAACTAGGCGCAAATTATATCGTACAAAACAAACAAATTACATTTTGAACGGCCATTTTGTTTCCCACGTTATTTTATGTACAATATTATTTATAATTATTACCGAACAATGAATGGAACGTTGATTTCGTGTTATATTAAAAAACCAGCCAAGTGCGAGTCGGACTCGCATACGAAGGGTTCCGTACCCTCGTACATTGTGTGTGTCTTTATGGCCCCTCCCTTTAATTTTTAACTTAATTTTATTTTTTGTTGTTATTGCGGCAATAGAAATAAACAATTTCTGAAAATTGCAACTGTCTACCTATTATGGTTCATGAGATACAGCCCGCCGACAGACAGACGGACACCGAACGCTTAGTAATAGGGTTCCGTTTACGTACCCTTCGGGTACGGAACCCTAAACGAATAAATTAAAATTCAGATCCGAGGTGTTTTATTTCAAATCTATGGTAATCTGGATTTATCAAAATGATAAATGTAGTATGGAGAGCTTAGTGTTGTATAAATATTTTTCAATATCAGGAAGCCGAATAGTATTAAAATAAATCATATAAATACGTACTGAATGTTTTTTTTAAACTCACAGTTCATATAATTTTTCCACCGTGGCTGGATTATAAATTGACTACCTTTTACCCGCGACTTCGTTCGCGTGGTGGTCGGGAATGCTTGCACAGGCATTTAATACCGGGATATCAAAAATTAAAGTTACAGATAGCTAAGGAATCTCGAGGTTTTTTCAATTCGTAAAAGCCGTGGGAAGCAGGAGCGGGCTGGGTATTTAATAATAAGCCGCACGCCAAAACATAAGTACCAAAAAGTTGTACAAACTCTTGAATACGTAAAGAGCCACTGTTTAATAAAACTACTCGCAAACAACTACAATATTTACATTACCCAAGTTTTGCTTACTCTGCAAACTGAAACGCTAACATTTAAATACGAATACATGCCCACACAACAGAACAAATTATTAAGCTGCAGACAACATTGATCAAATAATTAGAGAAACGTGCTTAAATCAAGTTTAGGGTGTGAACAACGTGTATTAAATCTCATTAAATGACACCCTTAAAATATTAAAGCTCGAGCCATTTTCGAGTGTCGGGCCCTAATTGCAGACATTCGTTAATTTGTGTCTGGGACGCGTAAGTGATCACGGTGTCGGGACACTCGAGTGTGACACCCCGGTGTTTGCCAAGAGAATTTGCTAGGTGTCTCCATTGGATGCTCTTTGTTGATTATTTATCTTGATTTCTTGTTCAGTACGTTTCAGTTTAGTTATAAGGGTGTTTCGAATTGTTGGTGGGTCTTTGGGGGATGATAGGGATATTTTAATTAACTGAAATGAAAAACAAAAATAATATAGCCAAGTCAATTAAAACATTTGATAACTAGACTATTTTATTTATTTAATCATAGTATTTATATAACAGGAAAAGTGCCCAAAAGGCTGGCAGCATTATCACGTTGTATGGCGATGATTTACTTATGAATCTGATTTGTAATTGCTTTCAATTTCTGACAATCCATAACGTAGAATTCGTAGCAGTTTTCGTAGCACGTAACCTCGTAGCACTGCTACGACTCGTAGCAAGATTTTATGTATGTCCTAGGGCAACTCTTATTAGAATCCAAACCATTTCAACCACTACTTATCCGTATTATAGAGTTTATTTCTTTGTAAGTTTCTTTGCAAAGAAATTAAATTGGTTGTGTAGTAAAAGACTTTTTAGTTACGGATGGTGCCTCATTATGGTTGCTTAAAAGTCTAACTTACAAGTCTTCCTTTGTTGTTTATGAAAATGAAGAAACGTACCTGGAACAAAAAAAAAACATTATTAGATATTTCTTACAAAAGGTAGTACAATTTTAAATATCAAAGTTATAAAGTATACAAGGTAAACAAAAGTAATCTCATTCAGTTGCTAGGCACATGTCGAACGTAGCCGGAGGTAAAGAGCAAAATACTGGAAAGTTTATTATTATTAGCACATTAGAATAACATTTACATTTGCAATCTGGAATTTCTCAGTGGCTACTGTGGCATCTACATCGCCACATGTGAGCTACGCGTCACACTGACATCCCGCGAAATCCTGCATCGTACAAGCACAGTTTACTGCGCCATCAACATATATATAACTTTCCGACATCAATCGTTGGGCAGTTGCCCGCCAGACACGACACCCGTCTGGTCGGATTATCCTCCCTTTTCAATAGAGGATGAGTGAACTTTACACCTTGTTCCTCATAACTCTAAACCACTGACACAAAACCTGACTTCAGGCTGCTGCCTGGAGACAGCTTATGCCCAGTGGATGGCAATAGGCTCGCCCCCTGTTACATAGGACTTAAACATATCTGGCGAAATGAAGGGGTATTGAAGGTAAGGCGTGATGTTAAATTTATAACAATATGATTGATTTTATTAAGTAGCTTCGTGGTTGACTGTTATAGAATACTTTACGGTTTTAAGTCCGCCAAAAATATTTTTGGTGAAACCTGGTAGCAGATTTTGCAATTGAAATGCCTGCCGTCCGTATGTAACGATTTTATAAGCCAAACACTGAAAATGAAAAAGAAAATACCTTTTTTTACATAAAAGAAAATAATTTTTAATAAAAATAAGCTTTCGGATGGCGCGGTTGTATTTTTTATCATGAAAAGAGTATTAATTCATCCAAAAGAGCATGTTTGTGGTAACCTTTAGCGATTTACTTTCCATAATAAGTTACAAAAATTTATGTTATGTAACATTTTTTTTTTCTTCAAATTATGAAAAATAAGTGGGCAACAAACTACAACTATCCAATTTAAAAAATATTTGCTTTGCTTGTGCTCAGGAAGTTAAATCGTTGTCTCTGTGTGCGTTTTCTTAAAAGTAATTACGCAAAAAATCATATTGATATTCCCTTACGTAAACATTTATTTATTGGCTGGTTACCTATCTCTTTTGCTGTCTGTACATCTTTCGAGCCACGCTCAAGCCACTTCCAGCGCTCACACCTCCCCACACTTCATTGGCCGAGTAGCAAACATGTTTGTTTCCACAAATGCTCTTTGATATAATCTTAATGTCGGTCGCTTTACCTGTCCTGTCAGCATATAAACTTAGCAGACAGTTGTGGCACTTCCAGTAAACTTACTGCAAACTTTAATTTGCTGTTGGTTTATCACGCGTTAAACATTCGCCGAATTTGGATGTTAGGATGTTGAGGATGTTTGTGGATGTTATGCGGGATCTTGTTTTGTTTATGTATCTGAGAGATTTGTTGAGAGATTCCGCGTTCCGTTTGGCTTGCCTTAACGATTCAAGTTTCTTGCCCATGACATATAATAAAATTGAAGCAAGAAATGACTTGCATCCTCTAACCACTGTTTAGACAGTCGAACTTTTAGTGATACTTCATCTGATGGTACCTATACCACAGACAATTAAATCTCATCGTGTATATCAGGAATTATTTTACTTTTTTTGCGTCAGTTAGATTGAATACTTGATTTTTTTTTATAATATCTACCTATTTGGCGTGGCTTTAGTGCACCTGTGTGCACTTAGCCAACATCGTCGGTGCTTCTAGCATTATATTTTTAATGAAAATAATTCCTAAATGAAAGTTTTAGTCCTTTTGTAAAAGACACAAAAAGCAGATTGTGTTTAACTAAACTGACACAAAATATTTTAAAATATCCTCTGTAATTGGGTTGAACCTAGAGGCACTGGTCGGCAAACTCATTAGTCGATAGAGCCAAATATCAATACTATAACGACTATGATTTCATATGAAAGCCAATCCTTTCTGTTTGTCCAAACAGTCTCAATACACATTTCTTAATCCTTAAAACTCCCACCCTCTTTCACTCCACAACGCTTCCTAAAAATTCCTTGCTAAGAAGTAGAATGCCTTCATCATCGTCATCATATCGGTTAATAATAATATGATTAGGGAATTTTACTTATTAAGAAGTTAAACTTTGAAAGGTACACTTGTACCTTGTACTTGTAGGTAGGTAAACTTTGAAAGGTACCTACAGTATTCTCATTCTGCCTAGCTTTTTCCCAATCATGTTGGGGTCGGCTTCCAGTCTAACCGGATGCAGCTGAATACCAGTATTTTACATGGAGCGACTGCCTATCTGACCTCCACAACCCACTAACTGGGTAATACGATACCCCTTGCTGAGACTGGTTGTCAGACTTTTGTTTGTTTTGTTTGTTTGAAAGGTACAGTAAATATGATTAGGTTTCGAAGTCCTGTTAATTTTTGGTGAAAATACTTTGGAAATAAATCTTTGAAATAGTTTGAATGTTGAATAAAACTTTATATCTGGCAACCCTGCGAGTATCTATGCTCGCACTCATCGACATTTGTACAGTGAGACCCGCACTCTATAAGCCAAAGAGCTCGCGTGCCGCGGTTTGCCGACCACTGACCTAGACTTAGCTAAAACTATGCGAATATTTATACTTGTCATCTGCATATCACCTGTCGTACGTGACGTAACAGGTGGCACCATCCACCAATCAGAAAACGTCAAATAAACCAATTTTCTATCCGTCAGCACAAGCTATGAGCATGCTTATGCCGTGAAAATAGATTCGCCAGTGAGTACTGTTGGTAGCGAGACCAACTTGAAACGCAACCTTGCGCAGTGCAGCGCATGTTTTGGAACTGTGACTCGCACAGACTCTTCCATAAACACCCCTTAACATGAACCAATAACCTTAACGAACTTAACACTTGTACTAGCTATAAATTCACCATGGCTAACAAGAGACCCGGCCACGTTTTAACGAGCAAAATATTTCGTTTCGCAGTTTCTCCATACAATTACGACGTATAAGAAGCCCCCTGACAAATGGTTTCCGCCTCTGTATTTTGAATTAGAACTAATAAATCCTCAACCAAGTATTGGGTTTCGGCAGTTCGTTATTTGACTGACCCCTAACTATATATCTTGAGTACGGAACCCTCACTATTTGTTCTCACAATTTGCTACGGTAGGAGAGTGTAAATTTTTGATCAGGCTAAGGGTGTTGTGTTATTAGTTTTCCAGTCAATATAGATGGAATAAATTAGGTATATATCACGTGGAATAACGTTTCTTGTAAATAAGAGTAAGATGCATAGATACAGGAAATCATGTATGTGCAATAATATCAGCACCCTAATTGCGTAATACACGATCTATCACCATCTGGATCAGTTTAACACAGATTGCTAATCCATTGCTTCATAAGTTCGAAAAACAAGTCTGCTCAACAACGTAAACAACGCAATGAATGTTGTTGACCTGTCAGAATGAAACAGATTAGTCGGAATCGTTTACGAAAACGTTTTACGCAATTAGATAGCAGAATAGTTTGATTGGGTTTCCAATGGCGCCATGGAAGAATTAAAATTATAAAGTTTTTTTACGCAATATACAAAATTATATTTAGACCACGTGAGATGCTGTATCGCATGTAAAGTTGTACTAAATTTATAGTAAACATTTATTAATAAATCTGCCTAGCCTTTTCCCAACTGTGTTGGGGTCTGCTTCCAATCTAAGCGGATTCAGCTGAATATCCGTATTTTACATGGAGCGACTGCCTATCTGACCTCCACAACCCTGCCTAACTGGTTAATACGATACCCCTTGGTAAGACTGTTTAACAGGCTTTCGAGTTTCTGGCAACCCTTAACGACTGTATAAGATCCACAAATGACAACCGGGACCAACGGTATAGCGTGCTTTCCGAGGCACGGAACCAACCACGGTCAGCGTAGCTTAACCTGATGTATCGACCCGTGTGGCTGTGATTACTTAGAAAGAAAATACGTTTATTTGCGGCAAACATGACGCAATGAAAAGAAAGTACACACAAAATAACAAGTTGGGGGAAAATATGCGTCACTTAGCCACGAGCCCCTCCTATAAAACTTTATATAACACCTCAATTAAATAATCGTTTTTATACGATGTCGCAAACCAAATAAAAGCATAAATGCTGTCATGCGAATATAGGCTTTCTAATTACAATATAATTATCTTCAATCTTCATGAATAAGTTACTGCCAGACATCTAAATTGGATATGTCATCTATTCCCGTACTAGACGTCTTCGAGATGAAGATTTGACACGAAATCTTAGTAGGGGATCTTAACATCTTGAATCAGACAGCGGCTTACACCATCGACCTTATCACTTACAAATTAGAGTTCAAATTAGGGTGACATACACGGCCAAGAGATATGAAAGACGTGCGACAACGCAAGTGATTAAGAACCTTATTTCGCAGAAGATATAGTTGATATCGTAATGTAATTCTGTATTATCTGGGAAGGTGGGCAGTAAACGCATATTTCACTTGGTCCCTTGTTTACTGTTACTACCGAAACAATGGCCATAGTAATAATAATTACTCCATACAGATATGAAATGGGGTCTCGGTAGGAAAATGGCGAAAACGTCAAGTAACTTGCTTAGTAATTGGATTACTAGGATGGGATGTGCTTGATTTTGTGTGAGAGGACGTGATATAAACTAGTGCGAGGCCATAACGTAGGCGGCTTTATGTTTGGGCCAGAGTGATTTGATGGTTCTGTTTTGCATGTATCTAGTGGAGGGCGACCTTGAAGATCGATTTATATTCTAGGTGAATATATTTCTCGAATAAAACGTAGCCTCCTTCATTTTACACTTTTTCTAAGTAGTTTTCCTATTCTACGAAAAAGTTATAAAAGAAAAATTCAATTAAGTATATCGGAAACTGTTTTCAATTTCAAAAACTTGAAATAATAAAGCGACCAGGCCAAAGTTTCTGTTTTAGTTCCTAAAAAGAAAAGATAAACTCCATCGACCTTTGTAGCAAAACTTTATTAATATTAGGTACATAGCGACAAAGTAAGCAAGCGAATAACAAAGTGCCACACTACGAGCTAAATATTCCTCCACAAAAACTAAAATACCCGGACTAAAAAATATCACAACGAGGTTTGGAAAGACGTCACGCCCCTGCCTTGCACGGTTTTACGACTTGACAAAACATCGAGATTCTTTCTTAGATGTAATTTTAATATTAATGTTTTTTACACATATAAACCTTCCGGAATAAATCCTCTAAATGATGGTAAAAACCGCATCAAAATCCGTTGAGTACTTTAGAAGAACAACGCGGTCACACAGACAGACAGGTCTACAAAGTCAACCTTTTCTATGACTATAAGTAATTATGTGCCATATTTACGTCCGTACGTTACTTGAGGGAACCAACACATTTATTATAATGTAACAAGATTCCATTGGAAATAACGTTGTCTGTAGTATTCAAGACGGAACAACGGGCAAGTTAGCACCAACAAATGTTGTATTCTGCGAATGTACGTATTTGTTTCCAAATCACGTCCGTTGGGGCGCCTTAGAGGGGGTAAATAGGGTGCAAGGGAGGGGGGAAGGAGGTCTAACGGGCGAAAAATTGCGTACCTATCCTTACTGAATTAGTACACCAGTGTAAATGAGCTCGGTACGATCTCAGCTGAGATTGCACCACTCTAGCGAATTTCTTGGGATAACTGTACGTTGCGGTAACGTCTCTAATTGGATTGAGATGCTGTGGAAAGAATTGTTTTGATGTAATTTAATTAGGGGTGGGTTGGACATGTTAACGTAATGATAAGGTTGTAGAAATTAAACGAATGTTCTAATTTGATATTTGGGAATAAGTTATGTTTTTAAGTAGGTTTGACGTTCCGAAAATATTATGCATTTCGAAATACTGCAATCGATGTATTACAATTCCTTTTCCTGTATAGGCAACAATAGCAAGGTAAGTTTGTTATCCTAGTCTCTCAAGTCATGGAAATTTAAATCTTTTGTCACGAAGATGCTCAAAATATATCATAATAAATTCACGAACAAAAGTGAACACATACTTTGTTAGGCGGTTATCCGCGGAATGCACACTTCCGCGTTAATTACTGAGTAATTTTATGCCCGCGTTGAGTACGAAAAATACAAAGAGGCATACCCGAAATGCTAAAGTTTCGCTTTAAGAACCGCTGGTGCTAGGGCTGGCAAGCGTACCTACTTCATTTTTCTTTCATTTTATTTAGTTTTAGAAAAGGGTTGCATTAATGGCGTAAATAATTAAAGCGGTAGGTTTCATTGAAGTAAAGCGCAAACTAGATAAGGTCTGTTTCCAGGAAACTTAAGAAAAAGTAAGAGATTTGGTAGCCACTTGTAACATTAACATTAGTCACGAGTTAATGTAAAAGGAGGGAAAATTGTGAATAAATAGCGACTACATTTTTAAGGGAACTCAACGTTCAGTATTCCATTTCTAAATTGGGATACCTTACAAAAATATGAAACAATACATTTTCTCTTTGTGAAACTTTTCAACCCTATCCATGGGTAGCTAACAATGGCAGCCATGTTTGATTTTCGAAGAACAAAGGTACAATGGTTGCCCACAGTCGTACACGAGTTTAGCCGCAGTAGACCCCCATGGAAACAGTTCCGGAAGCAATATACACGTTGTGTAACTCTGTCTGAGATAATTTAAAACAGCAAACTTGATATAGGTACATTTTTCAAGATTAGAAGTCAAAGATGGCGTCATATTTGTTACTAAATAAACTACCTTATCTGTTATTTATTCAGTCATAATAAAATATTGTTAAAATACAGTTTAAAAACTTTCTGACGCCAAAATCACGATATTGAAGTTCTTCAAATCACCAAAAAAAGCGAAACTAAATAAGTATTGTTTTCACGCAACCCTATTGGTGGTCTACAAAAGCAGCCACGTTTGATTTGCGAAGAACAAAGGCACAATGGAAGCTAGCCAGTCACATGCGACTTAGCTGTTCAAGAAAATGGTTCTGGCGACCATTTTAGGACGATTGTGCAGTTATTTTTGTGGAAAAGTTGTTGAATATTTTGTTATTTGGACTTTCAGTTATTCAAAGAGTTTGGGAGTTGTTTCGGGTTCAAAAAACTATCTTTGTAAAAGAAATATATAATAAACTAGCAGCACCCCGCGGTTTCACCCGCAAAAGTCTCGATCCCGTGGGTATATCGGGATAAAAGGTACCCTATGTCCTTCTCCAGGTCATGGTCTACCCATGTGCCAAATTTAAGGAATCAAACAACAAACTCCCTTTCGCACTTATAAATATTAGTTTGGAAGTTAGGATTGTCATAAATAGACAATAGATGAACTTAAGGTTGATTCAATTGCGATGTTTCATAAAATATAACAATTTAACCTCAGTCAGGTATATTTGTAGTACTTAGGTCTACAGCAGTTTTTTTTAAGATTCTTCTTAGAAGAAGGTTCGCAATAGACCCAAAGTGGGGGTGAAATTCATCCCATACGCCCGAAATTATTGGAAATGCCGTAACTATCTATCGTTTCCTACCAAGAAGTAACATACGCCGCTAATAAACACAAGGAAGTAGAACCTTGGTTGGATTCCAAGGAAATTGGGAATATGAAGCCTTGCAACTGAAACTTGCTATGTAAAGAAATTCTCAGAAGCAATCTAGAGATTGAAATAGTTTATGTAGGTAAATGTAGAAACGGTGGTAGGTGTAGTTAGAAGGAAACCTATGTATAGCTTATTGAATACGATATTCTATTTATAACATTATACTTATAAGACTCATTCAAAGAAGTAAACAACGTTATTGCCTCCAGCAGGGATTCAATACAGTATAATGATTTTTTCATCAAGATGACCTGCACCCTAATTGCGTAATACACGATCAATCACAATCTGAATCGTTTTGAAACAGATTGCTAATCCATTGCTGCATAAGTTCGAAAGAAAATATCGTGAGGAAAGTTTTGAGTATGAATGTCGAAGGAAGACCAAAGAAACGATGGGTGGACTGTGTGAAAGATGCTATGGCTAGAAAGGGGGTGACTACCGAAATGAAGACTAATAGAGAAGTATGGAAGAAAGAGACATGTTGCGCCGACCTCAAATAAATGATGATGAGATTAAAGTGTATAATACATTTAAATTAGATATAGCACGGAAATCTCTGTCTTTCACATGTCGCAATTGTACCCGTACGAAGCAGGGGCAGGTCACTAGTGTGTTATTATATCCATGACGACGGTATCATCGAAGACATTTTTTTGCATACAATTTTCCTTGTGCAATAATAACCAATAAGTAGCATGCTAAGTATTCATTAAAGCGGTGAACTCTTGGCAGTGAATGTTACCATAAATAAGCATAACTTGGCTAATGTGACCTCCGTCAGCAAAGTATCGGCCATTTGGAGCCGATTGCCATCTTTATAAACGTTTTACAGTCATTAATTTTTTTCTGTTTTGTGGTTCAACTGTAAGTTGAATTTATCATACTTATTGGTTGGTTAATTTTATCGAGTTGTTGTCTTTAAAGTTAGAAGGGAACTGAAGTCATTAGATAACTGACGTGCATCAATCATAGTAGGATTCATAGTTAATACCATTGATGTATAAAATAGGGAAGATATGGTACGCGCTCCTCGAAGTGGCTCGCATAAATTAGGGTAAAGGACACAATCGACCTTAGTCACAATCGAACTGGCGTTTGTGTAGCACGCTAAGTAAAATTACAGTAATCGTCTAAATAAGCAGCAACAATGAGGCTCCTGTGTTTTTAAAATGTGCAAAAATAGTGCAAAAACCAAAAACAAGTCCCACGGGATTAGTTTTCATTCGTAAGTACAGCCAAAAATGTTAATTTGTTGAAAATTATAATAATATTTAATCTTTGCTCCGTCATAAGTCGTTCGTAATCGTAAACATTCGGCCAACATTCGGCTGCTAACGCTATTTCGCTTGCACGTAACAGTGAAAATTATTGCTATCTCGTTCCCGCTAGAGCCCGCGTAATATGTCTCTCTATTTCGGTTGTCGCACATGCCGCACGTCATCGAGAAATGTAGTTGTGTGGGTGTGTTTACATGTGTTTCTAGTCCATTTAATTCTTACGTGATGTTAGAGAGTGACCTATCTTCCCTATTTTATACATCAATGGTTAATACACATATACATTTAGCTGTCTGAGTCCACTGAACATAAATATCCTCTAGGTCCGTGCGGCCGGATGACATTACAGATCGTTCACTATAACTTGTCGCTTGCCGTCACGTTGGCACCATTGCTTGTCAAGCTCAGTTTCTATACTAGAGTTCAAAATGGCGACTGACAGAACAGTGCTTGCAATCGCGTCACGACACAAGTTATAATGAACGCACTGTACACAGACTATATTTATTAAATAGCTGTATGATCATGTACATTTATTAAATACACATAACCCAAACCATTTACTTTAGATCTAATTTTAACCTTACCAACATTATGGTCAGAATACAATACATACACGTGTCTACAGGTTTCATTGAACAGCACCTTTTGTTGGGCGCTACCCCCTGTCAGTCAATGAGCCGTGCCAGAAATATATTAGTCAAGACCGATACTCTCACGTATTCTAAGGGTTTAAGATGTTTAGTCAATATGTGGAGGTGAGCTGAAGGTTTAGGAACAACTGAGGTGTGGTGGGGTAAGGATGGCCAGATCTCGAGATTATTGTTATATGATTTGATTTTTCTGGTTCATTGTTTACGGAGGTACAGTCATCGAGTTCGATTATCACTTTACGCCGACTGTCCCTTAATTATTGAGCAAAATATCTAATTAACATTGGAATAGAAGTATTAAGAAAATAAACATTGAGCAATAATTACGAACTTCAGCATTTCACTTAATACTGTGAACTGTTAATAAAAAGCATATTATCGTATCATTTTGTGTGAATTAAGATTATAAATTATGATGAGTAGAAGACGAAACAAACATATTGACAAAAAATTCATGAAGTCAGATTGGTAGTGAGTAAAAAGTATTTAAATTGATTAGGTCATTTAAGTGTCATTATTAACCACTCCAGCATTACCAAGGATACCGTTATTACTACAACAAGCAATCCAAACCAATAGAAACAGTTTATTATCATTAAATTGGACTCCATACATCCGAAGGTCGAGAATTTGAGATTCATCGGTCGAGAGAATTTAATCCGAGTCGAACGGTCGGCCCGTGTAATTGTATTCATGATTCGGCATCGTGTGCACCGACCCTTACATGCATACCCAACCGTTTTAATGACCGAAGACCCTTACAATACGTTAATGATGCGGATAAAGCGATTTCGGGATTAATTTAGGATTTTTATTTGATTGTGTGCGTTAAACTAGAGCCTGAAACAGATATTTATTGAGATTTCAGCTACTATGTTTGGTACTTAATCGCCTATCGCTGTATACCGGGTGAAATTGAATTCATGAACATGTAGGGAACAGCTGATTTTTTTACGCGATTTCAAGGTTGGTCCAATAATGAAAGTTGTTCATAATGATAAGTACAATGACAGGGGTCATTATACTCATAATTATGAACAACTTTAAGAGGATGCAAATGAATTCAATTTCATCCTGTATATGGGCTACCTAAAGTCGCTAAATGGTGAAAAAATGTATGGATATACAGCAGGTAAGTCTACGAAGTTAGCTTGATGAACGGCTGATGTATATCATTATAAATTAAATTCTGCTCTAATGTTGTTTTTTTTTTGTACACATACATAAACTCACGCCTTTTTCCCATGGAAGTAGGCAGAAACTACAGAAAGCCACCCGCTACGATCCTTAAAAATATATATTCCTATGTTGAGATGTTGTAAATGCTATGTCATATGAAATCTTTACCAGCAGTATTGGCTCCAAATCGGTAATCACAATGTTTTTATCTCTGAATCTTCTACCTATCTTCACTCTATACTTTATTAACAGATGAGAGAGACAATATGATGTTACTAGTTAAGACCAGCGCAATCTTTTCGCATGGTGGATTACAATCTTGGAAAGAAAATACATAAATGTCACATGGCATGTCAAAACAAAATATAACAAAGTTGCCAGATTTTTTCGCGAACCTCGTTCCGCTCACATAATAAACCTGAACATGTGACATACGGGATTAACCCTAGCATGTCTGCAGCCAATCTCGGCCCAACATGTAGATTTATTACAAGGGGCAACTCTGCCAAGCGGTGTCCGTACCAGCCTGGCACCGGGGACATGGTTACACCGAAATTATTCAAAGCCGGCCTTGCTCCAGCGAATTGGTGCACGGCCAGTGCCGAGCACTGCTAGATACGAGCGATACGGCGAATACCGCCACTTTTCAAGTGATATGTGGCCCAAGTGTTTTCTGCAGACAGTCGCAGGGTTAGATTGTGCATGTTCCAGTAATTTGTGAGTCTTAGTGGAGTGGGTGGCGTGGTTGAATGGGGCATAAGTCAGTTACGAGGATGAAAGATTTGCGTTATATTGAGAATCGTGGTCTCTATTTGTGTGAAGACCCAAGTTTTGGCTTGAAAAATAAATTTTGGTCACAGTGGCCAAGCTGCGTTGTTGCTTTTATTGTGAAGTTTAAAGCTTTGTCGAGAAGCAATAAGCTTAAAACAAATTATTATATCAGTGTAAGCACGTAAGGTTATTAGTAGCTACCTACCTAGATTGTATTTAAACTGAATTATTCAAGTCCATCAGATCCCTACAGCCGGACACAACGATATTAATAATTAAACTTTTTCTTCGCAAGAAAATTTTGCCCAAAAACAGAGAAGCCTTGAAATATCTCGTAAACTACCGTAAGGTACTTAGTTTCTCTTCTATTTCCATTTTACGTCTTAATTAGGTAATTTATAACATTAAGAGTCCCCTCATTGTCGGGGCGGCGACGAGTGAAAAATATATAATTTGGACAAAAGTGATACTTAATACCCCCACTTAGGTCTCAAGGGCGAAGGTTGTGGCTTTCAGGCTTTTATTTATGTCTGGAGTTTGTAGTCTGTCTTCTTAGAGTTTTAAGAGAGAAAAGGGGATGGAATAACGTTATATTCATGGAGTGAATGTGTTAGAAAAAATGTGTTTAAAGCAAGTAAAAAATTCACAAAATCACGTAAATAAATGGAAAATAGTAAAATTACAACAAAAAAAAAAGTTTCGATTTTTTTTCTAAGTATTAATTATATTTTGAGAAAACGAAATATCAAGTTTTTAATAATTCATAGGCCACAAATCCGATTTCTGTATCAAAAGTTCCCCTTGGAATTTATGTGAGGAAAATAAATCATGAATTTTTCAAGTTTCGTGAAGATTTTCTTTTGTGAATGAACTCCCGTGGGACTCTAGTAATTCATCAAGTTATCCAATGTTCCAACTGATTGAAGTGATCAATTTATTTTACGTTGAAAACATTTTTCTTTTTAGGGACTTCGATTTTTTGCTTAGCCTTGACATAATAAAGTAGGATTGGTTGATATTGTTTGCAAACTTAGTTATTTGTGCCTTTGAAAATAGGGAAAACAATGAAAATGTACAGATAAAATGTTCTATATTCAGAATAAAAATATTTATGTTCCGTTCCGCTTCTGTTTTTTTATAAAATCTCATTTTGAAAGGACTTTAAAAATAACTCAACAAATTATTGTTATGCTTTAAAGAAACAAAAAAAAAGTGGGTAGGTGTAACAAGGAAACTCCATTTTCTATCTGGTATTAATATAACCTTTCTATTCAAATACGAGCACCTTTAATATTCATTCATATCCGTATCTGTATTGACCAAACATTAAAACCGAAACTAAGTTATAAAATGTGATAATAACTTCAGCGGTAAGCACATTCAAATTTCAACCTTGTACCATAACCTTTAGATTGATTTCACACTGTAGTCTTTACATTGCCTTCGGGCTCGACCCTCGTAAATCGTGACCAAGGACAAAACAACACATTTTGTCCTAAAACAAGTTAACCGTGAATTTCTGAAATTATGTTACGTGTGTCTAATTTGTTACCAGGAACTAATATCTAGTTTAGATTATTTCTGATATTTGTATTAATTACCTATGGTTTTAATTAATATTGTCATTCGTAGATTTTTGACAGTCGTTACGGGTAGTCAGAAGTCCAAAAGTCTGACAACCAGTTTTAATAGGGTTGTGGAGGCAGTCGCTCCATGCTAGTACTGCTCATACTGGTATTCAGCTGCAACCGGTTAGACTGGAAGCCGACCCTAACATAGTTGGGAAAAGGCTAGGCAGATTGATTAATACTTACTGATCTTCGTAAAAACCGTAACTAGATAATATGGAAAATGGAAACCTAATAAGAATCATAAAGTTGATTTCCCTTTATGGAGAATAAAAAAGTATATTTTTAGTAAAGTTATCTCTTGTATAATTGTGATCAGAAACAGTAAGCATCAGATTCGGGAGCGTGGTGCCGGAGGCCATACAAAGGCCTCGGCTAGGGTGAGGAGCTTGCGCGGGTGAAACATAATGAAACCGCCGTTTGCAGACTATGGCGGCGCTTAGGCACTTTTCCCAGCGCCGAGGAGGAAGTGACTAGGAAGCTATCAACGATTTTCTCGCTCAGGAAACTTACAGATTGTGTCTTAGATAATAAATTATAATCGTTGACTGGTCACACCGCCTGCCGGCGAGTACCAACTCTTTGTCTAATGTTTTACCTTGTGGAAACTACTGTCCGATTTAACAACTCGCGATGCACTACGGTCACCTAATCGCGCCCGCTACCGCCCTAGTCACAGATCGGGCACCCTGGCCGAGGCCTAAGAAGCACACTTCAATTCTTGTGTTACTCAGGTGTGATTCTACTGGGAACTTTCCTAGGTTTCCTGCGTAGGTGGGACCCTGCCACGTGTAAACTAATTGTATTGACTATTCAGTTCCTTTTAAAACCTGGTTTTTGTCTTTGGCAAACGATTTTATTCATTGTTGTCAGATCCTGAAATTCGCTAGAAAAGGTTACTTTTCCTCTTTGTAAAAACATTTAAGTATTGGGTAGTGGAATCAAAGCTTAGGTACATTAAATTTGTTTAGATAATGCATTAAAATAAATACAAATATTGTTCTGTTCTAACTCATTCAAGATAGTGTTAATTGTTTTACATCAGACCTTTTACATCAGAGGCACCTCGTAATTTCCAAACTGCACAAACTATTAAAAAAAAACAGCCAAGTGCAACTCGGACCACGCACAATGAAGGGTTCCGTAGTTGTGATGAATTTATTACAAAAACAAACTTAACTTTGTAGTTGAAAATAAACATGTTCTCCCATACGTACGGTCAATTCTACAACTGCGAATGTAAGTTGGTAATCGCAAAATAATATTGTTTTATGTGATAAAACTACAAATTATCGATTTTCGGACTTTTTCTTTTACTTGTACTGTGAGACCTTGCTTCTTGCCAAATTATATGATTCTAGTTCAACGGGAAGTACCCTATGTAGGTTTTTATTTATTTGTGAGTATTAAAATATGTCGCATAAAAGGACGTTTTTTTTTGGCGTTGACTTATTCCTATGCTTGATTTTTTTAGAGCTCCAAGGGACCATAGATCTACATATTTGATATACATTTCAACTTGATACCTCCACGCATTCTTGAGAAAAAAGGTCTTGACAGACAGACAGACAGACGAATAACGAAGTGATCCTACAAGGATTCCGTTTTTTCATTCGGACGTACGGATCCCTAATTAACATTTTATTAGTATACCTTTACATTGACCGAATAATCGTAGCCAACTAGACAAACTATAGCCATTCCACACGCTATATTTAACCAGTTAATTAGCCAATATTAAGCACAGCACCACTAATTAATCCGAAGATATTTGTCTGCATCAATCAATGAGCAACAGTAATTCAGTGCTATCAGCCTACACACGCTACGTCGGCACCCATAAATTATAGCATGCATCTTGTGCATGAGTAGCTATATGCATGCATGTGTTGTATGCAAATGCATAGTAATGACGAGCCAATCATCTGTGCATAAATATGAATATGCTGTTATGTCAATATACATTTGACGTTAAGCAATTATGGTATGGAATCTTCATTAGGTGTTTATTGGTCGTATGGAAGATTGACTACTGTTATTAGAGTAATTTGATGTCTCCCTGCTCCATGCTCTTTCTTTCAAGGCTGTGGAAAGTTCAGGAAAATAATCTTTAGAATGTTTGACGAGAGTTTATTGGTATTTCCAGGGTATTCGTTTCACTACTGCAGATTTATCGCGAACTATCCACAAGAAAATCTGCGTTCCAGTAAAAACAGCGAACGCTAGGAAAAAATAACAACATAACACATAATATCACGCCTGTATTCACCGAAGGGTTGGGCAGAGGTGTACCAGACCCAAATTTTGCCAGTTATGTTTGAGTCCCACGCAATAGGGGTCGAGCTTATTGCCATCAATCGGGCACAAATCCAGACTCCGGGCTGCTACTGAGAAATTCCAGATGGAAAAAACCCAATAGCGCTTTGCCTGACCCGGGAATCGAACCCAGGACTTTATGCTCAGCAGTAGCGATTGCCACCACTAGACCTACGAGGCAGAAAATAATAAAATATCCTAAATAATCATGCTGTCCGCCTATTGTAGACCCCTGCTAGATATTACCACGTCTCCATGTGGTAACGACGGCCTAGACAAACTGGCAGTCTATCAGCGATCATCGTTACAAGATGAAAAAGTAAAAAAAATATTGGACTGATATAATCTACCGATAAGCTTATGTCATTACGTTGAAAGTCGTTGGAGAAACACGAAACTCTTTGAAAGCTATTGCCACTTGTCTAGGGCTATCTAATCATGAAAAAATCTGATCATAACGTTAACAAAAACGTGTACCTACTCGCATGGCGCCATCTCCACGGACGAGAGAATCGCGGCGATAGTCACGCTGTGCCTTGAAATTATCGCCGCGATAATATCGCCGTGTGGGGATTGATTCAAAGAGTTTCTATTGAATTTGATGACACGGCGAGACTATAGCTGTAATTCTCCCCGTGCCCGCGATGGCTCCTAACGCGTTACCCCGTCAAAAAACAAGTAAAATTTAGTTTCCATCATATCCAAGGTCAAATCGATCCGACTTTCCATTTTCCTGAAGAAACAAAAACGCAATATGCTTGCGTGACACACAAAAACAGAATAAAGCCTATCAAAATGATTATGCCTATAACAGAGGAGCCTTGTAGGCAAAATATTGTATGCGTATTTCTAAATCCGTCTCTACGATACAAATGGTTGTTACTTCTGTTTGTGTTGAGTTTTTTTTTTGATAATACTCGTATCTTTTTCGTTAGGCATGAATGTTTTAGGAATAAGTTTCATGGTAAATATCGCAAACTTTTTTTTTTAGTTATGGTTTAGGTTATCTATATGGACTAAGTAGGTATACTGATACCTAATAGGAAATAACAACAAATAATATTATTTTTATTTAAATATTTTTATAACAAGGAAATAATACAAGTAGGTAATTTTCACACTTCTCCCTTGCACTTAAAATACTGTTTTATAAAAAATGTGCAAGAAAAAAGGATGACAATTATCGACCTATATTATCAATGGTGGACTTTCGAGGTTTCTTTTTTAAGAGAGCCCTTTTTAACTTGCATCTTTTGAGTAAACCTGTTAAAAATATGACACACCATCACGAAATATTATTTTGTACAAAGATTCATACACATTTTAACCTACATTGAAGGCATCAAAAGAAAGAACAGTTGTACATACAACAGAACCTTCCTAAAGGTACGTAGGCTCGTATATTTGTAGGTACCAGCCCTAAATCTCCAACCGTCACCCGAACAAAATCTAGTGCCAGGACACAAATAAAGCTGTAACGCATTGTCTAAACAAATGCCTTATTGTTGTTTCTAGCGGCTGAGTGTAATGCCGAGAACATTTGTCAAGATAAGCACGTAGGCAGCCAGTGATAAGGTCTTACGCAATAAGATTTGCACCTATGACTCCGGAGAATCATGAGTTTTGATACCTCCCTTCGTTGGTTTGTTTTGCGAGACTTTTTGGTTTTATCTGGCGCTGAGTTTGATAAAGGTTTATACGTATTTTAAGTACAGAATCATTTATAACTTTCACATATAATGCTATAGGTACTTTTTCTGTTTTATATAAAGATAACAACTTTTTCAACGAGAAAAACTTACGCTGTTTTTAAGATAAAAAATAAAGATTCCATGAAAGAAATCATGTTGAAAACCTAATAAACATTTGATATCTACAGTACAATAAACTACTTAAATTAAAGTCAAGTAAACAGTTAACAAACGACCATTAACCAACCATTTACAAAGCAGCTGCCACTACATTAAATAACCGACGAAATTTATAATTGCTTCCCATTTCCATTCATCGTTCGCAATACGTAATTAAAGACCAACTGTAATTGGCGATACTCAATACCCTCAAGTCTTTAATAATTAAAGAAAAATAACTTAAGCAATTTTCCCTTATCGAGGGTCAAGGAGTCTTTCCTGTCCTTTTCCACCTTTTTATTCACTTTTCCGTTTCATTAAATTTGCCTCGTCAGAGAATGCCCTTTGGCTGTGTTATCCATTTGACCGGGTTGTCACCTCTTTGTTTAATTTATTCTTTGATGGAGGATTACGAGCTTTGATGGTGGAGTTGGGTCGTTTTTGTTTCTTGGGAACCATGAGTTTTTATCGGTATCTACATGTATGTGTAGTTACAGCTGCTTTTTTTGTTAAAACTGTTAGAAGAGGAAGAAAATCTAGGCAGCGGTTGTATTTGTTTAGCTCTTAAGAAATAGATATTGCGTTCGGTTTTTTTACCATTTAGGAACACGAAAAGTGTCTACTAATATTGTTTTGTACTAAAAAGACGAGTGTGAACTTTAGGAAAAGCTATTTTTAACAACGAGAATATTGTTTTTTTGTAAAACAGCATTTATAAATAATTAGTAAGTATAGGTACCTAGTATATAGTATAGGTTAGAATAGGTAATAGAGGTTTGAATTGTTTTGCGTTTATCTTTTTATTACGGACGCTTTCAACGTGTTTTTTAACAATAGTCTATAACAATATTCTGAATTAAAAGACTGTCCGTGGGGTTTCTTGCCCGTTCTTCTGCATAGGTACCTACTATGCTTTGGAATGGGCAACTATAGCTTCATCTTTCTGACTGACCGACCCCTTGAAAATTCAAAACTGCCTGTAATTGGTTTATTTGAAATAAATGCTTTGAGTTTGAGTTTGAAAAAGAAGAAGAAGAACTCACGATTAATGATGTGATCCTTCTCAGCTGCGAAGCTCTACTTTACAGCATAGAAGAAAAAATATTACCTGAAAGAAGATAAAAGCGAAAGTTAACATCACATTTCCAAGAACATAGCTTGCACGTGTAGTGCCGGAATTGGGTCATCGGGGCTCACCGAATTAGTATAGGAATTGGGTTATAAAGGCTTTCACACAACGGCCTGTGCCTACGTCGTATCGATGTAAACCTGTTTTCTGGTAAACCAATCGTTTAATTTGTACGAAAATCGAGTTTGGTATCGGATAGAGAGAAATTTTCGCTGAAAACACGAACACGAGCATGTTTGTGATACTCGTAGTATTTTTTGGACACGTTACACGGACAGGTCTATTAATTTTTTTCATTTAAAATGAGTGCTATGTTTAGTGCTATGATTATGAATGTACTAATATACTGGAAAACCTGCCTTTTGTGGGCTTGTAATACTGAATTTAAAACAGCCCCGAAATTCTGTAGCAAAGTCTGAAATTACTCATTTAATGACGCGAGTGACATTGTGTGGGTATTGTAAGACCTATTACAAAAGAACGCCTTAGAACGCACTTTAGAACTGCAATCTAGACCATTTAACAAACATTTTATGACTCTTTACATCTCCATCTCTCTCTCTAATTTTTCAATAAGTCATATGTAATCTCACCCACAAATTGACATGATTAAATTACATCACGCGATGCTATCATCACGCACGTTCACGAAGCAGTTAACGAAATTAATTAGCACCATTAAAATCTCTTATACGCGTAGATCCAACACAATTTGAATAAATAATGCCAGTCTCAGAAACAAACATAATTATCACGGATTCATCTAAATAACACGTGCTATTTTGTGGAAATTCGTTTAGAATTGTGACATGTTCAATGTAGAGGTTGTGTGGTGTGTGTGTGTCTGTTTGTTTGTGATGTTTTGTTTGAGAGTAGATTAGTTTACCTACTGTTTGCCTACGTATATATTGTTGATCGATTTTCAGTGATAGGTACCGTAGCTATGTAATTTGATTCGATGAATGTTGACAAACTATTATATCCCATTTTTTTTGCTGTTATTAAGTAGCAAATGTTATGATTTTTTAAATAATCAGCCGTTCCTATATGTAACGTATATGTTTCAATGGAACGTTTTCAATAGGTCGCCTAAACGTTACGTTGACTGTCACAAGTTTGCTCAGAGCAATCCGCGATATGACACTGGTTTTTGTGGCATCTAGTAGATACATATTAAACAAGTATGAGCACAGACAACTTAGGCTCAAAACAAAACGCCAAACACTAACATAGCCCAGTAAATACAACAATCACTAACACTGCCAAGCATTCTGTAGTAATATGATTACGTGCGTAAACACAGGTGAAGTAAATAAGGAAAACAAACACAATTAACGTGGAAATCACTAGATCAAGACATATGTGCTACGTTACTGTAATATGGATGGATATGTGGCTTTTATACGTCTATGTTGTTTTAGAAATGACTGCCTCTTTGGTTTAGTGGTCGCAAGCACTACTGTTGAGCATGAAGTCCTCAGTTCGATTACCGGATCGGGAAAAGTGTTATTGGGTTTTTCCATCTGGGATTTCTCGGTAGCAGCCCGGAGTCTAGATTTGTTTTTTGTTTGCCCGGTTGATGGCAATAGGCTCACCCCCTATTAAATGGGACTTAAACATAACTGGCGAAATGTGGGGGCACTAAAGGTACAGTTCTGACTATCTCCTCGGGGAATATAGGCGTTATGTTATGTTTTAGAAATGTGTTGGTGGAGCAAAAAGGAATATTCCAAGATGTGGGTGTCAAAAGAGGTGAAGAAATTAATGCAATAGTATTCCCTAATCTATACTTATAATAAATCTGTAGAAGTGAAAATTCTGTACATTGAAGATATCAAAAAAATAAATGGCAGAGGGTGTTACTAAACCGACACCGAACCCAAAAATTTGATTAAAAAATTTTTTGTCTGTCTGTCTGTCTGTCTGTCTGTCTGTCTGTCTGTCTGTCTGTCTGTTTGTTCAGGCATCACGCAAAAACTACCGGTTCGATTACGATGAAACTTGGTATAATTATTCTTTAATATCCTGGGCACCACACTGGGTACTTTTTATCCCGGAACAGTACCCTATCCTACGGTTGGGGGGTGTCAAAGTTTGTATGGAAGAATTTTAACGCGCTGTCCGATTAACTCGAAACTCAATATTTATACTTAAACCCAAAAATTAAGAATAACGTGTATTAGGATTTTTCGAAATTCAACCCCTAAGGGGGTAAAATAAGGGATGAAAGTTTGTATGAAAAATCTTATTCCTTGAGGTAATAAACATGAAACTTCGCACGAATAGTTATCTAAATAAATTATAAAGTTTGTATTTTTTTGTTTTTTCTAAATTACCCCCTAAAAGGTTGGGGGGTGTCAATGTTTGTATGGAAGAATTTTAACGCGCTGTCCGATTAACTCGAAACTCAATATTTATACTTAAACCCCATGGGGATGTATGGGGTAATTTCCGACACTCACGCGGGCGAAGCCGCGGGCAGCAGCTAGTAAGCAATAAAAATGTAACGTATTAAGTCAATAAGTAATTATTTACCCAAAATAAGACACAGTCCTAAAGATACCAATTAGCTCACCTACTAAAATTATTATTTTTTTATGAAAAATCAGCTTATCATACAACACAATACGAAACATACCAATTTAAACTCAGAGGATATGAAGCTGTTAATTTCGTAATGGAGACCATTACTCTCTTCTCTTCCTGGCTATGTATTCCACATGGTGGTGGGATCAACCTTCCTGTCAATCTATTCTGTTCAAATCTCACAGTGAAAACTTTGCTGTGAGATTTGAACGCTTTCGCTTCGCGAAAAGCTGTCAATAGTGTCAATGGCTAGCACGGTGGAATGACAGCTCATTTCACCTAAGTTATCACGGTGAAATTTTTACGGAATAGATCAGCTGGTCTTTATCTTCCCCTTCGCTCTATCCTCGACATCGTCTGCGGAAACCTTACACTCTTTCATGTCCTTTAGAACTGCAGTTTTCCACCTTGTTTTGGGTAATTTGGGTCTTCCTCTGGGTCTTAGACTGGAACTGAGTGCCACTTTCCATTCCCCATCGCAGCCTATTCTCTTGCATCTAATCATGGAGACCATTGCTTAATTTGTAAAATCATATACTTTCCCTTATAATTATGAACTTCGATTTTAATTGTCCTTTGTCAGTCTTATTACATAATGTTTTCAATTGTATTTCTTCCCAAGAGAGGGCACTGACTCTTGCAACACAGGTTAAACACCAAGCACAAGTGTCTGGGAAATCACACAATTTGTAACCACTTTCATAGGTAACAAAGATTTTTATTATTACCTAATTTTGGAGAATTATGTTGTGTCATTTATCTATTGCACTAAAAACAGATAATTCCTTACAGAAATGGTCTACAACTACTAGAAGACTACCATCGAAAAATGTCTAACCATAAAACGAAAGTTGGAAAAGTATGCAGACACAGGACAGTGAACTTTTGATAGAACTTTCACGAACGTTAAGATAAGAGCCTCACTCACTTCTTGTTTTATTCCTTAACCATGAACTTAAGATAGATAGATAAAATTGATAGTGTCTGCAAGAAACATATTTTGCCACAGAGAACTAAGTAGGTATAACACAATACAGAAACAGATAGGTATTGTCCAAAGAAACCAACGAGAAGGATAATAGCAGCAATTTATTATCAAGGGAAACAATAACGACATAATGACAACATATTTATTAATAACCAACCGAAATGAAATACTACTTTAGGATAATTAACTTATTTATACAATTAAGGAGTATTCGAAACTATGTCTGGACAAGGATATTACTAACTTAACTTTTTTTTAGTTTGTTCATTTATTTATTTGTATATTTTCATAAAATAAAAATATAATATCGTAACCTAACTAAAACTATTGACAAACTAATTTAAGGCGTGGAAAAATTCCTCATCATCACTGTCTTTCGTCCAACTTAGGTAAATTAACTTTTCATGCAAGAAATGTCAAGACTTAAACTTCAATTCGGCTCATAGGTAGGTACTGCAAGTTACTTCCATTAATTTTCATATCAAAAAAGTAAGTAGGCTGACTTTAACAGCATTCAATTTTATGAGACATCTATAAATAAAAGGGTCAGTAGATATTTCAGATCTATAACACTTAGCAACAAAAAATCA
Source organism: Eupsilia transversa (assembly GCA_914767815.1). Classification (NCBI taxonomy): domain Eukaryota; kingdom Metazoa; phylum Arthropoda; class Insecta; order Lepidoptera; family Noctuidae; genus Eupsilia; species Eupsilia transversa. Next base: position 5,710,487 of record OU611889.1, read on the forward strand.
ACGGAATCCTTCTTCCGAACACCTAATTGATTACTCAAAAGCTTAAAGGCTTAGACAAAGATTAACCGATCTCCGAATTTTATTGAAAACATCCTTTTTTATAAGATTACAGAAAAATACTTGAACGACCTTCAAAATTCAAACTTTGAGATGATTTCTTTTTCCTGTTTTTCACATCGAAAAGTTTATCCTGTACGTACCTACTTATTTTTATAAAGCTAGTTTTATATTTATCTTGATTTAATTCATGCAACATAAAATTAAATTGCTTAATAGTTAAATATTTAAGTAATTATTGTTAAGCTTTATTTATTACTTTGCTAATGATAATATTGGATCAATTAACTTGATCTTTATTCAATACCAACATAATCGTAATTGAATAGATATAAAATACGTTTAATAACAGCATCAATTTATTGCTTGTGAATAAGATAACATAAGATAATTTATTGCTTGTGAATAAGTTTTTTTTTTTTTTTCGTGTGTATTAAAATAATTAGGAATAAAATCTAGATGTTTCAATAAAACAGCTTTTAGTTTAAAAGGTGAATGCATTCGATTTTAATGATAGTTAAGGTACCTATTCATCTATAAAAGAAGACCTAAAATTCACCTAGGGTTAAAAAAATAGAGCCTTTTGAGGCCATTAATTCGTCACACGTCTTGCGTGACCAAGTAAGCGTGTAAGCTTAAAATTTCATGATTTTCTTTCTTGAACATTCTGTTACAAAAAGTGTTCTCTTTTCACATATACAAATTGCTTGAAATTGGGTCGCTATTGTTAGGCAAATGACACATGTATTAAGGTTTTAAATGAAGGCAGACTATGTATTACGCAATACTAGTGACCCGCCTCTGCTTCGCACGGTTTTTACGACTTGAATAAACATCGAGATTTCTTTGTTATATATGTAAGTTTAATATAAACCTTTCATACACATCAACCTTCTAGAATATAATATTATCTAAATTATGGTGAAAGCCGCATTAAATACGTAGCGTACTTTAGAAGACAAAAAAGCTTGGGATTGAGCTGCTCGCACTGCTAATACTTGTGATAAAACCATAAGAACTTGGCACTTTAATTATTATGTAATCTCATGAAAAAATACCAGTTTTATATACACATTGACATTGTTGAATATTGACATGATTACTTTGTTAAGTATTATATTATTTTAATTATTGTGAATGTGAGAACTATGTGGATCATTTTTTTCTTTTTGTTTTCTTTTATTTCTCAGTTAGTGTGATGGTCTAGCATTTTTAAGTATTTTATGCGGCCTACTCAAATGTCCTTTCTTTGGTATTGTTCGTCGAGTCGCTGAGCTCCTTAAGTTTTGAGTTGAGCTCCACGATTACTGACAAATGCTTGCACTGACTGGACAGGTCCACTAAAATCTGTGTGGTTCTTTCCTCAAAAGACCATTTCAGACACTAATCTACATGGTCCTCAAATGGCTTGACCAAGATTATGTATGGACTTTAAAACAGACTGTGAGTTTGTTTTGGCCTTTCTTCTTAGAGTAGTCAGATAGGAAACGCCGACCTCATCTAGCTTATATTGCTAGGAAACGAATATCAACCCGTAATTCTATATATTCCCATCCCATGGACGGAAATAATCCTCACTTTCCCATACACAATGAATACATTTCCTACGGATTCAGAAATATCGAGAGAAAATTCTATATTTATTGTAATCTCAACTGTTATTGGCTTGAATGGTCGAGATACGGCGAATATTATGCATTAAAAGGCTTACCACTTAAATGATCCGAAAATATTTCGGTTGTGCGAAATTCTTATTATTGTAAATGGATTACGGAAGGATTTCGAATGAGCCGCGGTCACTGTTCAATATAATTAAAAAAATAAAATTTTAATTACAATATTTATTCCATAATATCCGTATTTTTAATTTATATCAGTGACTTTATTGCCATCGGATAATCATTCGTTCTGAGTTGATAAAACAACGACGTAATGAATGCCCACTTCGAAATATTATTCGTGGATCGAAGGTAGTGGAAATTTTTCGCGTTTCATCACCACCGTACGGTCAACTTTGGAACTATAGCGTGTAATTTACGCCGAGTGGCCGTGTCAGTTTTCTAAAAAACTGAAGCTTCGTCCTTTTACAGCAATAATGGGAAATTTAAAAGTCTGCCGCCATTTTGAATGGTGTGCAATGGAAGTAAAAAGTGCATTTCGCCGGCACTGTTATGCATATATTATGGTATAATTTGTGCATTGCTTTGTGAAGTAAAAGCTAACTTTAAATGACTTTATTACAGAATGAATGTTTGGTATGCCAATTAATTTTCTTTTCACAAATGGTTCATGAATTTCAGTTTTACATTAACTCCCTCCCTCCCTCCTCATGTAGTAGGAATTCTAGGCGTAGGTATGAGTTTTAACCTATAACTGCCTTTTAGCATTCCTAAATTGTGACCACTACCACAACTAAAATCCACCAGAACGTCATTGTGCCACTACGTAAATTAAATTCCTCAAGAAAACACTTTTCTCGCAAACAAGTTTGCCAAAATATTTGTGGGTAACGAAGCCAGTTTTTCTTTCCTCAGTGTTTATCCTGACAAATGGGCGTTGCATTATTGCGGCCTACCCGGGAACTGAACTTAAGACCGTGCTCCGTAATGTATTTCACAGGTTTTTGTTTTCTTTTGTCCCGTGCATACTTTACTGTGGGTAGGATTAAACGACTTTGGTGGCGCTTTTTAAAGGTCTTGAGGTCTTGAGGTCCCAAGTAAATGTGGGGTTTTTTATTAACTGTTTTGGGTAAATTATTTTGGTTTGGTGCAAGGTTCTAACTCCAAGTTATTGTAAGTGTTTGTATTTTCCGTAGGAACTTAGTAACTTTAAAATACATGTTCTTTTCACTCTTACATAAAACTCTTTCTTCTTTTCTCGTCTTGTTTCATCAAAACAACTCACTGGTCATTTGTGTTTAATTCCAAACAAAACATCCTCGTATTTACTAAGATCCTATTCTCCAAACATCCCCCAGCTTAGCAGAACTAAACGATACAAATAAACAAACCCAATAGCTTGTATACTTTCCAAGAAAACGCGGCATACGTCTTAAAAACCCCAACATTGTACTTCCATCCTAACAATTCTTTTATAAAAGGAAATCTAGATAAATACTCTGGCAACTCTTGTAGAATATCCCATCTCGCCTTCATTCTAGTATTTCCATTTCGTAAATTAAATTACAAAGATTGAAAGAATGCACTCTAGTCTGCACTTGCTTGACAGCCATTCTTCTTCAAAATCTTTGGGCATTACAGTGATCCCTCCAGTTTATTCATCTTAACACCTTCAGACAGAGTTTAGCATAATACAATGTATTTTCCAGCATTTTATGCAATGTGGAGCTATTTCTAACGTTCAGCATACAACACGTTTTCAAATAAAATTTTGTTTATATTCTAAAACACTTTGCGGGGTCGTTGTGAATTTATTTAGGCAACCGATCTGTAATTTATAGAGGGAAAATCCGTTGGTGGTTTTAAATAAAATTGCTACTTTGAAGCGACTTTTATTATTGTAAGTGAAACGTTAAGCTGTAAGTTAGCTTATTTAGTAACATGTGAGATTAGAGAAACCAATAGAAGAAAAAAAAGCTATTTAGTTATCAGGACACACATTTTCAATTAACTAATCTTGGCAGTGTAAAACTTCAAAGCCAAGTTTTATAAAGCACTTAACTTATAATGGTATAAGTATTCTAAAACCTAACTTAACCTCTTTGAACATGCGGTACCTAAAGAGGTCACGCGTGCATTTTAAAACTTTTAGAGAAATACCAGAGACAATTTTTTCTTCTCTTCTGCCAGTTTTATTCACAGCTACAAGGATCTTTTGGCGCTCGAATGACGTTAACAGGGGGCGCCGTAGGTAAATATTTGAGTTTTTTTTTGGTGAAATTATGCATGAAAACAATATGGCGGCGTTAATTCCAATTTTGGCCACGCGTCAGATGATTTGTACACAGCTATACATAAAGGTATCGTTACAGTAAAGTGTAACGGATAAATGCTATTGTAATTTAAACCAATGAATATTATAATATAAACAAATAACATAATTAACATTTAACAGTATAACAAAACAAAATCTTTCCATTCCTAATCTAGTTTGTCTCAGCGGGTCAGCCTCTGAGCTGACAGCGGCTGTCATAATCCGTTTATCTTGGCCCGGGCTGGCCAGTGCCCCGTGCCCAGTGCCCACTGTGCCCAGACCCGACTCCACTGCAAATTGATTCGATACACATTGATTGTTTTCCCTTGACATTGTACACTTTATAATTATATTTATTTTGCTGTTTTGGGTGTTCGATAGTTTCGGTTTAGATTTTTTTTCGATTGTAGGTTAAAATTGTGACAAACTTTCACGATAAACATTTATTTTAAAAATGAGGGCCACTATAATTATTTATTTCTTGGCTTTATTTTATTTTTTTATCGCACTCTTATTGCGACTAAAGGCCTTTTATTATGAACCTATTCATATTACATATACTTGGGCTATTCAAACGCATGCGCTCTATAATTTTATTTTTTAATAAAACTGATTACGTATGCAGAGCACCAATTTTCATCGTACACATAATACGGAATCCAATATCGTGGACATGCCCACCAATAGAATGACCACAAAAATAATTGTACTACGGAAATTAAATTTCAGTGCGTGTTTTGTCCGTATTAAAATACTGGGCACGTAATAAGTGTACGCACCCTCGTCTCTGGGGTGCATTAATACTGGTAACCGTGCATTCCAACAAATTATGTGAGGTGCAATTTGTGGTCTGTGGTAATGAGCTCATTCATATTAAACCTTTTTTTGTATACTAAAGTGGTATTTATGTCAAACAATGTGGCTAGATGGATTGGTTTTGTGGCCAGTCTTAAATATTTTATTGGCAAACGTTTTTTTTTTTGTGGCACGTAGAAATTACTTTGATGTTCTGATGGCACAGAAAGTTCACTTTAACTTGTCCCTTGCCGTTATGTTAGCACCATTACTTGTCAAGCTTAGTTCCAATACAAATAGAGTTCAAAATGGCGACTGACAGATAAGTGCGCGTCACGAGACAATTATAATAAGCCCATAGTAGTACCTTATAATTTATATTTAAATATATTAAGGCATTGCAGAAGTTCTAAAATTTGTGTTCAGAATCGACCATTGAATCGATTTCTGTAAGTTATTAATATTAAAAAAATATAGGATACAAATAAAATATTTTGTAAAAAAAAGAACACAATCATATTGTATTTATTTACAAAATAATATTATAAATACGAATAATTTTCAAAAGCATTTCAAGTAGAGCTTCCACAAAACTACTTGCCTTTCGTATTTAACACATTTTGAAGAAAAGTTGAATATTTCAGCAATTTCTAGCAAGTTTTGAAACACGAGTAAGACCCAAATTATTCCTTACATTCAAAGCCGACCCAGTTACTCTCAGAGGTGCAATGCGGGTCATTGAAATATAGCTATAGCTCTGGAATACTGCTCGCTTTAATAAAATATCAGGCAATGCACTAAAAGATCAAAACTGAATTTAATCATATAATATTCTTGAATTTGAACAGAGAAATGGGTTAGAAGAACTTACTTTCATATTCCAATTGAAGTCAAGTAAAATATTATTAAAAATTAATTAATCTACAAGTATTTTTGATGAAATAATGTAGGTAAGTATACAAAGGTCCTGAAACCATACAGCATGTACGTAAAATATTTTTATAATTGATGTAAAAGGTAACATTAGTGTTCAGCCTACTTATCTCCTAACATTAATATTGGTTTGATTTTCACGAAATAAAAATAATAAATTCGTTCTTATTTTCACTTGCGAAAATCGGGTTTTTTCGCAATATTTTCGCAGCTTAATGTGGCCAATAAGCAGAGCTAGACGTATTAGACTCATAAATGTAAAAAGCGTCCACATCCGTTTACTAATATCAGGATTGATTACAGTATAAATCAGAGCTCTCACGGAACCTTTTAGCTGATTAGATTATGCTACAAACGGGACTTGGCCCTACTTTAATAAAAGCTGCCAGTGTATGGCGCATCGTAATAGGAAAAATGCTGTATCACTTAGTTTTCTCTTTTTTTTTGTCCATGTGCCATTTCTGTCTGTGACGTAGTTTCGTAGTTTGCTTTTCTGTTACAGGGTGTTCGGAATTAAGCGTGATAACGTATAGGGCTGATATGTGAAACTGATAACGTGTAGCCTGTGATATTGGTTTGCAGATTGTCTGCGGAGAGATATGACACCTAACTAATAATAATAAGAATTAAATAGCTTAATATAACTCTTGTCTATGGCGTGTTTTTTTACATACAATATTTGTGATAAGTATAGGTATTTGAAGCAATTTGATTTTTTAGTTGTGAATTTGCTATTGTAGTAACAAAGCTAATAGCATTAAGTAAGTTGTTCAAAAACAAGCACAGGCTCAATTATATCAGCCAACAAATCCATTCAACATTTTCTTTATTAGCGGCCAACAAAGAGAAACAAACTAAACGGTTAGAAAAACAATTAGCGTTATGTAGTTACGGTCTAGAGGCGTTGTAAACGTGTCCAGACAATTTTATTATCAACGCTTTCAATTCTGAATAGATAAAACGTTGCGGGCGAAGCACCGGCCGGGCCCACAGTGCACCACGTCTACGTTGGCACTGCTCCAAGTACCAGACCAGGCTCACAAATCGACGTCTGTTCTCTCGCCCTCAAACCAAATACCCCACATGAATTTAAACCCAACACAAAAGCAATAGAGTTCAAATTTATTCACCCAACATCTTGTAACAGAAAACATTTCGAATTCAAATGTGTCGCTGATGCCGCTGTGTTTCCAATATTCTATATCAATAAAGTGGAATGGTCTGAACGAAATAAGCCCGATTTTCCAGAATACCGGTGTATGATGACCATGCAGGTGTACTAACACTATGTTTTACATAAGCTCTCTAAACATATTTGGTTAGGACGCGCAAGAGTTTTAGATTATTTCCATTAACCTCTAATAACAATTTAGATTCAATGAGGGCCGGTAAACTGTTTTAAGGTAAAACATTTTAATATTGAAAAGTCGTTTGCAGTTTGGGAGAGCTCGTGTGACGCCATTACATGTGGTATTCATGGAGTCAGCATTATTAGAGTAGGAACTTTGAATTTAACGGCTTTTTGGTATAACATTCACTCAGGTAGGTATTTTGTTATGTAACGATTCAAGAAATCTGTGTAGTTCTAAAGTTTTACTTCTTCGAAGTAAGCAGGATCAAAAGTAATTACTTGAATTATTATTTTCAAAATGCACCATTTGATTAATTGCAATTTTAGTTGACTTATATGGCCGTTCTTCTTTCTTCTTTTTCGTGTGGTAAGTGACTAACCGGTGTCAGAGTTTTTATGCCGCCTATGGGCTCGGCTCCATGGCTTCACATGCCGCTAAGAAATATCTCTCAGGCATACCGGTTTCCTCACGATGTTTTCCTTCACCGTCGTTGAAATAACTTGATTTATTTAAAAGAGCAAAGTGTTGACTAATCTTCTTACTTCACCCCCTTGCACTCTGATAACTGGCAAATTACTTCTACTCTGAGATCCTACCGCGAAAGCATGTAAACGTAACGTAACGTAAACTTAAACCTTTTTTTTTTAAAGAACATACAACAATCTTACAGCATTTCGGTTTTAAGTAAAATACGCGGTTTGACGGGGAGTGGACCACGCATTTTGGTTTTAATTTTTGCGACAAGCCCTATGTATCCTACCCATTAATGAATTAAGTCTTAAAACTATGAAAACATTATGTACGAAACAAGTATACAGCGCGCTGCTTTAATGGCGACAATAATTGAACACACGTCTATACGGCATCGCGTTTTCGTTTTATGAAAATATTTTAATTTAATTAAACGTTATTATTTATTGATTTAAGTATTTACAATTTTATAAAATAGCATCTTGGATCAACCTGTAGTTAAAGAACTATAGCGTAGAGGTCATTTGACGGATCATAACATCGCATCAATGAAATTAAAACAAAAACGTGCAAAGAGTAGGCGAATTGAAGGAAAGAGAGAGACGTTGTCGGCGAGAGTGAGAAAATTTAAATTTTTCAATTTACGAATTAGTTATTTTATCTTATTATAATTTTTATGATCACTGGCCGCTTAGGCCTACCCGTGTGTTAAATTAATGTGGCCATTATAGCAGGACGTTGTACTTAATTTTAAAACCGCTAGAATTTACGTTAGGTTACTTCGCGTTTTTGCTGTGCCCACAGGACTGAGATAAAGTCACTCATAAAGCCAGATTGTACAATTTCAAATCACAACATTTAAAACTGCTGACTCCAATCCAAGTGCAAGCCGTACTTTCGCCGTCCGTTGACCCCAAACAATAAGACATAAAGGGTGCAAATCGAGGGTGTCCGGTTTTAAGAAAAGACCTCACCCAACCAAAGTCTTTGGTTCCCTCGTTCTAATTACCGCTGGCCTTACAAAGAGTTGTGCTCAAAGGCATGGTTGCTTGGTGCGAAATTACTAAAGACTTTTAACTATCCTAGGCGAGTTTTTAAGCGGGAACTAGTTGTGTGTGCCGAGAAAGACTTGTAAAGTCATTACCGTGGTAAAGTTTTTTTTTTATGTTAGAAACTAGCTGGTTTTGCTTGTGGGCATTTTTTTTCTGGGTTTTAGGTTATGTTATGGCTGTCTGTGAGTTTAGATTCTATTGGTCAATATTGTCACAGTTCGGCTCCTCTCCTCTCTTCTCCACTCCAGTGGACAGGCAGCTTTATAGTCTGCTGGATTTAAATACCAAGAGTCTCAACAGAGGCTTATATTTTTAACAGCAACAAAATTCAGGAGACTAGTTCGTGTTGCAAGACTTTGATACGATGGAATATAATGTAGTTATAGCTTATTTACATTTACCTAAATAAAAATAAAAAAGAATAACGTTTATTTGGACAGAGTTCGTGAAACAAATTAATAACAAAATGAAAAAGTGAAAATAATGTTTTAACAATAATAGTGTGTGCCTCGCGGCTGTGCCAAAAAAGTTCATTCCAACATTAATGCCAGACCGATGCTGTCTGACGCTGGTTTTCTAATGAACTTTTAGGGACAAGTGACGGGAAGTACAAACAGCTTACCTACAAAGTTCATGCACAATATTTTTGCTACTGTTTACATATTAAATAATCGTACTGAAACGTTACTGGCATTGTTGGCATAAACAAAATCGAAATGGCTTCAACGACCCCTACAAAAATCACTGTTTATTATAAACAAAGTGAAACGAAATACCGCAATGGGGTAAAAGAGTACTAAAATTGATGCGAACGCCATCTACGTATAATAACGTCAAAAATGAGAACACAGCAGACTACCAGTTTGATGCAATATCAGGTAGAGCACAATCAAATCTGGACCTTATTCATCCCATGATAAAGCCTAATCTCAAACCCCCATTTCAATCCAGATGTGCCGATAGCCTGAGGTGACTTTAGGTGATTCCAAATGGCTTAAAAAGTAACACTGTGCTATAGGAAATTGAGTGTTATTGGCAAGCACTAAGGTAGATTTCTATTTATAGTTTGATGGGTGCTTACGACGATGACCTGAAGGCTATTCCCTCACCCTTGGCATTTCGCCAGGGTACTTATACGGAGACGGACGTGTCTGCCTCCAACCGTCTAGTTTTACGGCTTTTAGATAAATTACGTTGCTGAAAAAACGGAAATCAGAAATGCTGTATTTCTTAATAAAATATGGGGAGTCATATATTCAGTTTGTTTTGTGGTGAAATATGCTTTGTTGCAGACTTGTTATACGGATATTTTTGTACTATTCTGCTGATTTATTCGAGCCTATTATGAGAATCTTTGGAAGTTGTAGACTCTTCTATTAACCGTACCTCCTTGAATCGATGTTTCATGATTTGGCGTTGATAGTTAAGATGCTATATCTTAACTATCAAAGTCCAAAATCATGAAACCAACAGTGCACAGTAACAACACCACTACAGCCAGCACCACCCACTGTGTACAAGGCCATAACTTCCATCATGGCCGACGTTTACGCCTCCCTCTAGAATACTGGCGCAGTTACTTGACGTCAAAATATGATAGCAAGTCTTGCAGGTATATTTGAATTCATACAAGCAATACGTCTGGTGCCACGTTGTTGTTTGAGTAAATATTCTGTGGTTGCACCTGGTTGTCTATGTCTATTGTGAAATAACATTCGTATGTCGTCGGGCTGTCTTTTATTATACGTGTATTTTTTGTGAAATAGTGGAGGTATAATATAGTACGTGATATTGTATTGGTTGTTTATTTTATTCTATGGGGTATGTACCGACATCAAACCCTCTGTGCAAATACATTAGCCAGAAACTTGATGTGTTATAAAAAAAGCAAGAAAAAATCATCATATTCCAGATTTATACTTATCAATATAATGTGGATAATATTGATACGGAAAAAGCCATCTACACAAACGCGCACTAATTGCTGTAGTTGGATTGAATTTATCCCAAAAACAAACTTAACATTGTAGTTAAAAAACATGTTCTCCCATACATCGATACACGTCACGGTCAATCCTCCAACTGACCGTAAGTTTGTAATCGCAAAAAAAAAACTATGTGTTAAAACTACAAATTAACTTTTTTGGCACTTTTTCCTTTATTTGTGCTGCAAGACTTTGCTTTTGTACTTTTCATGATTTTAGGTCAACGGGATATCAGTTGGTGTAGGTGGCGATATATTTGCAAAGTGATCCTTCAAGGGTTCCGTTTTTTCCTATTGAGGCACGGAACCCTAAAAATTAACTGAAACTTCGCACGACTTGACAATAATTAACACAAAAAGCAAAGTAAATACTCAACTCCAAATTACTCAGCTCCTAAAACAAAAGACGCACCTGACTATTAAACCTAATTTAGTTTCGCCCACTAAACGGTTAATGATGCTAGTTTAAACCGTTAACCCTGATTCTAATTACTGACTCAAGTGATTAGGAAGACACGCTGAAAAGTAATAAAAGTAATGGAAAAACTAAGATCTTATTCGTCTTACAACGGTGTGCTATAAAACGTAATGGGATTTGGGGGTGGGGACTTGAAAACAGCGGGGAATGTTTAAAACAAATGAACAGGGAGTATGGGGACCCGTGTGAGTCATCTAAGTTGTTACAGCTCTTTTTTGCTTGAGAAAAGTAACGCTTACACTATCGAGCATTTCCAAATATTTAAACAGGCTAGGGATTGTAGTAACATTCTATTTTAATGGATAATTTTCATATCAGAATGAGTTTAAAACTATAAAGAGATGGTGGATCCTAGTCATGAAATGTTATTGTAGGTAATTTGTTTATCATGATATTATGCTCCACCCTCTATTATAAAGTCAATAATATTATGGACTAAAAAATCTATCTGCCTAGCCTTTTCCCAACTATGTTGGGGTCGACTTCCAGTCTTACCGGATGCAACTGAATACCGGTATTTTACATGGAGCGACTGCCTATCTGACCTCCCCAACCCAGTAACGGAGTTATACGACACCCCTTTGGTTGTCAGACTTTCGAGCTTCTGACGACCCATAACGACTGTCAAAGATACACGAATGACAGCCGGGACCAACGGCTTAACATGCTTTCCGAGGCACGGAGGAGTCTCGATATGTAAAGATGGACCAACCCCGGCAAGCGTAGCTTAACCTGATGGATCGACCCGTCCGGGCTGTATTACTTAGCCACGAGCTCCTCGACGAATGATATTACGGACTAATACCATCGATATAATAATTTCACTATTTGAGTTTTCCATGAAATTACAAAAGGTTTGCAAGTGTCAAAAACCTTACAGCTCCGCCTGATTTAAAGTTCGCGCTTGAACACGAAAAAGAGAATCGAGTTGGTTGGTTCTTTCAGCTCAATGACTAGGTACTCTAAATAAAAAAAGGATGCGGACAACCCCTTTTTCGAAGTAACCGAATCAGTGTCACCGGCGAAAAAATACCAGGTTTTATTTAGAAACAGTGTTATGTTAGGACTATTACTCGTTTTTCTTTTACATTCTGTCGTTTGTTTTGTAATGTTTCCCTTTAGGAGGTTTATGTTTTCTATTTTTTTGCTTCATGTAACAATAGTTATATTTTTGATTAAATAACTAAATACAACGATAAATAGTAAGGGTATTTTTTAGGTAAAGAGATTATGAGACCTAAGTGAAAAGTTTTTCTCGCTGTGTTCAGAGCTTCACAGGCACTTAATATTTGTGACGTGCTCCAATTAAAAGTAAAAAAAAACTGTGACGCGACCTCCGTACAATTGCCCCGAAGAGTGAAATACGCCTTTTATTGTTCAAGACACAATGGGGGCCCGACTTGGCCTCGAACAATATGGCCGACCTATTATTTGAACGAAAGAAAATAAGGTGTTTTCATTAATGAAGTTAAAGTTTAATTGCTTTCTGCAAAATGATCTTTTCCGGCAGCGGCCTGTAGAGAATTGTGGTCACCGCAATATAAATGTTATTTTGTTAGGAACATTATTTTAGTTTTTGATCAGAGGTTTTTGACGGTCGGTGCTATTTCCAATTAAAATTAATTATGTGGGATGCTTCCACGTTTATTAGTGTAATATTACCTTATTATGTAGCATTGTTTTAATAAGTGACCAGAGACAGCTTTAATTATACTTTTTCTGTTATATTTTCACGTCATGAAATAATATGAAGTCCTTTGTTGCGTGCTCTAAAAATAGCTTTTGATCCGGAAAAAGCCAGTAATTATTCGCAATGGGAGTCTATTTTCCACAGGAGTATTTTTTGGTCTGATAAATTCAATAAAATGATAATAATATACGACTTAGAGACGCCATTATTTGCAGATGTCGACCTCGGGTGATAATGCAAACGACACGAGAAAAAAGTGATATTTATTACGACTTGACCTACATACAAAAGACGTATATACACTATTCATTAGATTTCTTTGTGCTTGACATGATTTAGAACTACAGATGTTTATTTGAGTAAAAAGAAAGTCGAGGAACAAAAGAGGAATGGAGTGTATTAGTTTAGTTTCTGGTGTGGTTCGTAGGTATCAGTAAGTTTAGGTTATAGTTCGCTTTGTAAGCAAAATAGTAACAAAGCTTTATTACTCGCGCGTTTGTAGTTTCTAGATATTTATTGCTGGTGTCCTAAATCTTTAGCATTAGAAGCGGGTAAGTGTATTAGGTAATACAAAACAAGAAATATGACCAAGATGTACCAGCAAATTGGCAAGAAAAATATTCGATATTATTCTAACAATTTTTGTAATTTAAGAATACTTTGTAGGTTTTTTATCGTAATGCTTTTCGGTTAGAGATTTTATCAGGTTTTCTATTAAAACGCTTGTTTCATAAACATAAATATTCTTCAAGTATTTTCTTCTTCTACATACGTAAGTAATTTTCTAGTTAGAATTCTGTTTAAGTAGAGCAAAAAGGAAATTGCCTATCTTGATATAATACTTCTATGTTTATGGTAAAGACCTGAAAACAACCGACGGATAGAATTTTTGATGTATCTAGGGAGTTCCCTACATCAACTAGTTGAGTTGTGGCGTAGACATGATTAATGCTCTGTTTTGGATTAAGAAATATGTTTCTTGTTGCGAGCGTTGATTAGTTAGTGTCTACATCTAGACTAAAATATGATAAAGAAAATCATTCTAGAGAACCTAAAAACTTATATTAAGCCAGACAAGCGAAAAATGTTCGTAAAACAAAATCAAATAAAATGGTGAGAAAAATAAACACAGGTTCCGTTCTATTCAACCAAACAAATAAAATAAAAGATGACAATAATTTGTAAAAGAACTGTTAAACCTTTACACTTTGACCAGAACCGAGCCATTACACTAAGAAAGAACGAATTTGTATTCGGCGCACATTGAGCTGACAAAGCAATCGGTAACCCACACGTCTTCTCACAAAGTGGTCAATAAACGCCACACTTACAACTATGTAACTCAACCTCCCCTTGCAATACAAATGACTCTATTTAAGAGAACCGTTTCACTATCGTCCCTCAAAAACGAGTCAATATTTACGAATTCAACACTCAAATACCACTACAAACATGATGACGTCAGAGCTTGCACTATTGCCAGTTTGCGAGTATTTGCCCCTCTCTTATAAGGATGAGTCGATAATAGCGCGTCTTTTCGGCGGGAATCTTAAAAAAGGCATCTGTATTCCTCGGTCGTCGACCGGTTAGCTTTTTGATTTTTTTTTCGTCCGTAGCCGATGAGTCGCCGATGGTCGACGAAGATTGATGAAGTTTCGCCCTTATTTTTCTGCATCGCGTGTCGAATTGTTTTTTGTTTTGGAAACAAGGAAAAGGTTTTTTTTTTCGTTTGATTATGATGAAGAAGTTTTGATGGGATGTTTTGAAAGTTATTGTGCTGTTGTTAATGATAGGTTTAACTTGAAGTTACATGCTTTGGATAAATGAAAAAAAAAAACAGCATTTTTTATTGAGCAGTTACCATACAACCAACATTCATTAATAAAACGGAGGCATTTACGATTGATCGCCGAAAAACTTCGCCCGGAAAGTTTTCGGAGTAAAAATGCAGTTTTTACCGGACACTCCCCAGCAAAAAACGGAAAGTGCAACTGCTTTGATCCAATCCAATTAGCCAGGCGACTTCGACACAGAGGGTTAGAATGATGGATTTATAGCCCGAGAGCGGAACTTTAAATGCAGACCTTTTTCGAATCTAGTAAAATTTAAAATTCAGCATTAGATTCGTTTAGTCCAAGAATAGTTTTCTCATTTTGTTGAGCTCCACTGAGGTCGATGTAGGTAGAGATCGAGTTATGTATAATTTCTGCTTTTATAATATTAGGCTATTTGAAGAGAAAAAAAATAGTTTCCGAGCCTAGTTATAGCAAAAAAAGAACAAGGTATCAAATGCCGTATTCTCTGAAATATGGTTGTACAATAATTTTATATACACGCCGACCTACTACATTAAAAACACAGGCTTGGTAGTTTAACATGTATAAATTAAGTAAGAATTCAAAACGTTCTTCTATTAAAATCATTAAGCCAAAGAATAGTACTTAATATGATTCAATAACTTCATTTATAACCGAGGGGAGAAGACGGCAAAAGATAACAGAAACTTTAGCAGGAAAGAAAATTTTAATAAACGAGTATTATGATACGAACAATTAACTTTATCTAGCCATTATATAGATCTCTATAGATACGGGTGATGATGCAATGTTCCTTATCTCCTTTTATACCCTTCATCTTGTATTTAAGGAGCAAAAAAGTCCTCGAACCAAAATGACGATTTCATTTTGTGGAAATTGTTCGAAAGTTATCACAAAGGGCCGCGCTCCGATTACTTTAATTACGACGTAACTTGTTTTAAGGATTATTTTGATTAATGAATAAGGAATTTAGTTACTTGTGTAGTTTTAAGAGGGGGGATGTTTTCGCTTGTTTGAGCGAAGATTAATTTATTAGTTTTTATTTATTAATTTAAATGGTTCATTAATTTAAATGTTGCCCTAGATAAGGAATTTCGCCAGTGTCGGGCGTAATGTAATGTAATTTGTCTGTAAAAGTATTACAGACAAATATTGCACATGCACTAACACACGGAAAAACATCTTGTTCCGTAACAACATTAAAAGTAAAAGCCACACTCCATAAAATTACTAAAGCTAACTGGCAACATCTTGTAAACAAAAAAGAATACCATCTACAGAAAAAAGAAACGAAATAAAAATATGTACCGTCAGACACCTAGGTAGGGTAGCGACACTTTAAAAAGTTTAAAAAGCGAAGTCGGGAGGAAAAATTCATTTTCCGACGACGTTTTTCTGAAACACTTGGTACTTTTACGACATGAGTTATTATGCAAATAGTTTTATTACGCCTGTGTTCATTGCAAAGAGGATTTATTTGCAACTAAGGCGGACTAAGTCGATCATGATACTTTGCGACGCCCGCTCTTGAGGGGTATTTTGTATGCAGCTTTGGGATAAGATGGTATTATAATGTGTTTTCTATGTGATATTGTACATATAAAACATGATATTATTTTATCGTATTATTCTGCACGATTTTCTGCACATTTTGGTTCACGATTATTCTCAATTCACACCTATGATATCCATAATAAAGTAATCTAAATTAAGCATTTAAGGGTTGAAAATTAGATATCACTCCCCGAAGAGCACTGGTTTAAAGTACCTACACCCCATTTCGTCAGTTTTGTTTTTGTTCCATGTCATAGTGCCTAGCTGCAACTAAACAACAACTAATGAAAAAACCTGATAACATTGACAGACGTGATGGAATTGAAGACCAGCCCAGCAGCCATATTGGCGACCACTAGACAAACGAGGAGCTAATCCAATTTATATTCAGAGCATATTAAAAGGTAAAGTGGTATCATAAATAGGGCTAGTCAAGAGAACATCTCATAAAAATGTTATGGACTCTAATACTGAAAAATGTACCTTCTTATATTTAGAGTTCATATAAAGTGAGGGATCGGTGTTTCATTGAGTGATTCTGTTTATTGCGGTGCTTGTAGTCTAAAATGGGAATATGGTTCATATAATCATACTTTTATGACGTTTGGGTCTAAGCTTTTAGCTTGGGGATCTTGACATCTCGATATTTTCAGGACATCAACTACCTAAACCTCTCTCTATTAAGAAGATATCAGAAACTTCACTTTTGTTCATTTTTACCTTTCATTTGGCTTTATTCGAAGTGAATCGTCTGAACGCAAAATTAATCAAAAGTGAAAAATGAATTCATTATTTTACCGACCCAATGATGTTAGATTTCGGCACTGGGCATCTTTCACTGAATAATCGAAAAATGAAAAAAATATTGCTGATGAACGTTCATTCTATTTAATTTTGTCGGTGTCGTATGAACGTGGAATGAAACAAAAATGAACATTCACTCGAGGGAAGCGTCTGACGTCAGCTTAGGCTTCTCTTAGCTCGGGAGGAAGCGCCCGGGTGTCACCATTGTGTGGATCGCCCGGAGGACACGGTGGAGCATACGGTGGAGGTCTGCCCGGCTTGGGCAGAGCACCGCCGTGTCCTCGTGGAGGCCATCGGCGGTGGAGATCTCTCGCGTCCGGCCCTGGTCCAGGCCATGGTACGGAGCGAGAGGGAATGGGGAGCCGTCACCTCCTTCTGCGAAGCAGTAATGCTCGCAAAGGAGGAGGCGGACGCGCCTAGCCGCCGTAGGAGACGCCCTGGGCGTCGGGACTCCTTGGAGGATTCCCGGCCACCGTAGGCGCGGGCTTGCGTGCGGTGAGCAATGGGTAGCTAGCCCCCGATAAGGACCAGGCCCGGGTCGACGGCGCGTTGTGTTCCACGCGCGCCTCAAAGAGATGTCAGCACCAATGGCGGGGCCCACCAGGGCCGATGCCTGCCGGGGTTGCGGGAAAGTCCGAAAGGGATACCGTGGCCCCTGGCAACATAGGCAACTGAAGGAACACGGGTGGGTTTTAGTCAGTAAGAGTCTGACACGCCCTCCCGCTCCGCCCAGAGCGGGAGAAGTTATTTGATGATTTCCCACCCAAAAAAAAAAAAAAAAAGGCTTCTCTTAGCTGAGGAGTGATTTTGTCCACTGTTAGGTGATATAGCGGATGACTGGCAAAGCTAAAGTAAGTACAGCTCTCTAGTAGTCTCTTTTTATACTCGAAAATCCAGATACAAACCACTATTATGATTTTGAAAATGAAAGAGTATGTTTTTTTTCCACTTTGCCTTTAAATGTGGCAATTTGGAGACAATACACAAATAAACAATTGCAATATTAATGCTTAGGAGTACCTACTTAGGAAATTTCAAATAAATCCTAACATTTGGAGATCTTTGATTGAATTTTCGTATGCAGACTGGGAACGTCATTATACGACGATACGGAAATTAAACTGCGTATTAATTTATTGTTGTATTGTCGTCTCCACCTTGTATAATTTGTATTTCCCCGTGTTATTGATAGTTGATTGTAATAATTGATAGTTATTTCCTTTCGTTATCGATTTAGCAATAATACAAACACAGCACGCAATCTAAATAACATTATACTTATATACAACCGTGAATTGACACAAAACAGTTCAATTCAAAACAGTTGTTAACATAATTAGGTACCTACTGTGGTTTCCTTTATTAGGCCACATTGAAATAATATCAAATGAGCACTATGCAGTTTGCTCATCTAGCCAATCAAAATGGCGGGTCGCCAGCATTTATTTTTGTTAGGTCTATTGAACGAATTATAACTAAATTATTTAGTTGAAGGGGTTCTTACATTACAGGCGAATGCTCCCCGTGATAGCGCGTTAAGACTCCCGCAAACAGGCGCGACGCGACAGCGCGACGCGACTTTAACAATAAAATTCCTAAGAAAACTTCACGGTAGAACAATTACCGGTGTCGCGTCGCTCGAAAAGTCTAACCAGTGTGCACGAGCCTTTAACATGTCGCCATCGACGGATTAAATGTTTGTATAGAAATTGTTGCCCACATTATAAACAAAAAAGTTCGGATATCAAGAATAATGCCAAATTTTCACTGACACTAGGCGACATATATTGAATGCCTGGATACAAGCGTGCTGTTGGATAATCAACTGTTGGTGCTGAGTCGAGAGTTGAAAATCCAACAGCCAGCATATAGGCTAGGCTAGTTTTTTTTATAAACTTGTGTTTTACAAAAGCTGGCTAAATGAGAATGCATGTTTATTTAGCCATTGCAGCTTTTGTAAAGTTCAAAAATATTTATGAATAGAAAACTGATAGAGCTGAATAGCTTCTAGCATTTTTCCATCACTTCGAATAACATAACATATTTCCATAATGTACATTGTGACCTTAGTCTCTAAAATCATAACCCTCACGATTATAACGGAAAGAGCAGCGTCCCCCAAAATCAATGCGAATCAATACCCCGTGGCCAGACCAGTGGAAAATCAAAGAGGCAGTAGCGGGTTGAACTGATGGATACAAAGATTACCCCGTTTGGTTTATTTTTTCGTTTTGGATACAACTATCATATACCTTGCGTATTTTGTACGAATATTGTATCATTCATCTTTTAATGGATTGTTTTCTTTTAGTTTCTAGGTAGGAATTTACTACACTGTCAGCTTGCATTTTTCCACAGCTAGGCACCTACTTCTCGGCTTTCGCTATTTCGGGGCAGGGCCATTGTTTGTTGGTTTTCGAATCTCGGAAGTAAAAACTTTTAATTTCATTGCATTTTTTATGAAGCCTCGTGCTGACAGGCGCGACGCGACGGCGCAACGCGTCACTGGTAATTGTTCTACCGAGCGTTTTCTAAGAAACTGTTTTGTTAGAGTCGCGTCACGCTGTCGTGTCGCGCCTGTTGCGGCAGCCTTAAATCATTGGAGGATAAGTACACATAAAAAAATGATCAATGAAGGAGCATTAATCCGTATGATATTCAATAAAATAGCATACTTAACAAACATTGCAGAGGGTCTCGTGGCTAAGTATAACAACCACGCGGTTCGATCGCTCTGGTTAAGCTATGCTTGCCGCGGTCAGTCCGTCGATGGTTTACCATCTGAACATACCGAGAGCTCGTTGCCGTTGGTCCCGGCTGTCATTCTTGGATCTTTGACAGTCGTTACGGGTTGTCAGATGCCCGAAAGTCTGACAACCAGTCTTAACAAGGGCTATCATGTTACCCAGTAACTGGGTTGTGCAGGTCAGATAGGCAGTCGGTCCATATAAAATACTGGTATTCAATTAATATACAGTTCAGATTGTGTGTAATATATTGAAGTTATTAATGTACAGTTCAGTGTTGTGATAAGTAGACACAGAAATATGTGTGGCAACAATAACTTTTTAATAACGCATCAAATATTGACAGTTGATTGGCATTTAATTTATGAACAGTGCTTAATATATTTTTGATTAACTTTCTCGTAACTAAGTAATGATGAAACAGTAACTAAATAAGTGTATAAAGTCGTTTAAATTAATAACCTAAAGCCCCATTCACACGATACAAGTTTATCGCTAACGGCAGCAGTAGACTACGATAAGGTAAGTTGATTTTGTTGGTCAGGCTTTAATATTTGTAGGCTTGATTTTAAAGAAAGAAATAATAATCTAGCCTTCTCTCTCTCTACAAAAACTCCGATTATTTTTTATCGTTTCGGGTTTAAGTTAGCAACTTTAGCCGTAACATCTTAATCACTAGCTATCAATGAGGACTTAGGGACGATCAAATAAGGCAACCCACTAAGAGACAATCAAATCTTTATGACTCGTTAAAACACAAGCCCTGACAAACAATATAAAGATAGGAATACACTTTTAGATTACAATTTTGATGACTTTTGAACGTATTTTTTCGTTTTTTCATTTAATAGCCTCACGAATTACCTTATGAATTAAGCTTTTGTCCGCAGCTTCACCCGCGTGGAGCGTGCTACCGGGATAAAAAGCATCCTATACTAAAAGCATGCTAACCCAGGTCATGGTCTACCCAAGTGCCAAATTTCATCCAATTCCGTTTAGCTGTTTTACCGTGAAAGTGTAACAAATAAACAACATTACTATCGCATTTATAATATAAGTAAGGGTTAGGATTTGATATCTCAAGCTCCTATTTTCTTTAAAAAAAAATCATTGCTAACATTTGAAACGGATAACTCTGTAGTAGCGAACTTTTCCTGTTGCCGACCAATAACGTTAGGGTATAAAATTAATTAATTAATTGATTAATTTCTCATTACATTACATTACATATACACTACATAACATTGCATTCCTACCTCGTTCATTCCTTTTTTTCAATGACGTGACATTACGACCTTCACAAAAAGATAACTCCTCAGATTTGTCTTCAATAAAACTCAACAGTCAAAAGCAAGGCCAGTCGTATTACTAAAGCCGTTTAATTCACCCGTATCTACTTTTATGCCCGCCCTCCACTGATTTCAACAACAAAATCCGGTAAAAGTGCTTCGCCAAACGATCTGAAGGTAAGCCCGGTCGACACTAAATGAAAAGAGGAAATTCATTACCGTAGCGATACCGCGCCGCCTGTGTATCGCGACCCGTTTGTCGGTAACTGCTGTCGTTAACGGTTACCGTTTATATCGGAAATCGTTAGCCTCGCCTCGCTATGATTGGTGGTTCGCCGGCTTTAAGGTCGGGAGATAAAAGTGAAGGATATTGTAAGAGTAGGTGGTTGCTGGATGTTATGTGGGGTGATGGATGATACTAACGGAGTGGTGGATGAGATGTTGAGGTTGTTTGTTTTATTTTTCCTGATAATTTCTCATACAGGAAAACAAGCTAAGGATATGTTTCTTACATGTCGGAAGAACGTTATAGTTATATACCAGCGGAGATACACAAGAATTCCTAATCATAAAATTATGTAACTTTAATATTACACAAACCCATATGTTACACCGATTTATTCACGAAAATATATACCTTCGAATGAACTAGCCAGCTATATTAAGCAGATAATACGCGAAGCCTAGAAAATACAACAATTCCACACTACTAATTCGACTTTACGCGTTATTAGTACATACGGGGGATTTGGCGAGCTCAGTGTAACCCCGCCCTAAGAACCGCACAGTTTATGAGCCAGAGACAATGTGCTCTATTTTATTCAAGTTTCCGGTTAAGCTTTTATTGCAGATATTAAGTGAGGTTTAAGAGACTATAAAGCTAACTAAATACTGTAAATATATCGCAGTTGTTGATACTTTTGTGGTAATTGGAACTTTAGAAGTTTTTTTATTTTCTGTGTTTTATTTATCCCCGTAAAATTGCGAACTACAGGATTTTCAGGCCAACGTTAATAAATGGCTATAAAAATTACTGCGAAGCATAATCAGCATGCTTGGAAAACGGATTATGCAATAGCAATAATTATGTTGTTAATAGTTATGAATAGTGTAATTTGTTATTTCTCTAGTCTATATTGCAGTTGGTACCAATTTTTAGTTAACAACGTTTTCCAACAGCTATCAAATTACAGTCACGCTAAAATCTACACACGTCACTCAATTAAAACCGCACAAAAAATATACATAGGTACTACTCCACACAAACCAAAAATCATATTCCGAACACGGAACCACTCCAAGCACTTCATGCCATAAAAAATGGGAAACAAAAGTCCACGTGGTCGTCCGAAGCCTAAAGCCCCCCATTTCATAAAAAGGCTCTCATATCAAACAAACGAACGGTTATAGGGGCGTCCATTATTTGCGGCCGCGTCACCCGTGGCCGGCGGATGTTGTTAATGGCGGAAAATGCGGAAAATTGGGCTATTCATTACCCTGAGCTCTACCGCAACAGAATCGCGCAAATACTGCCGTGTGGGTCGGTCGATTCGTTTGGACATGTCCATGCAGTTATTGGTGCGGGTCATTAGTTCCTGTCTGGAGATTTTGTTGATTGATTTTGAGTTGATAGACGCACATGTAAACGTTGTTCAAAAGGCATTAAGGCGTTGCTACAAAGGCATGATGACGATGAGACGCTTTTAAGTAAAGAATTTCGTAAAGTCCGCCTTTGTACCTTTTTTGTGCGAAAAGTTTAAATAAATAAATAATAAATAAATAAAGCAAGTAAATACTAGAATAAGATACTATCCCAGTTTACAAGGACGCTTTGATCCAATGTAAAAGGCTTGTACATACATTTGCGTAGCCAATGTGTCCTACCTAGATAACTACTAGAAACGAATACACAAACCCACCCTATCAAAACCTAAAAAGAACAGCCACCGTCTAACATAAACTCGGAATAGTTAGGTACTATCCAACAGAATAAATATTGGCGTACCGTCCCTGGGGCACGTGTTGTTGACACTATACATTACGATAGTAACGCAACAACCCTAATTTATTGCGACTAAACCGACTTTTCCGCCATCGAACGGAATCGCGCCGGCAAATCTGTCGATATAGAAAAAAAGGCGAGCGAAATACCATAAATAGCTATATTATCCGATCGACTTCATTCTGCGAACAAATTCCGTGGAAGTTTCCCTTCTCGTCGGAATATTTGTGTTTTACAGCGCACCTCGTGCCTTTATCGCTGTTTCGGATTTGATTCGACATATTTTGTGAAGCTTCTCTGATTTGTGGTGATCTGTGATGACCATTACAGGTGTGTTTATATTGGAGTTTATGAGCCATGTTTGGGATTGTAGATATAAAAAGTTTATAAGCCATATTTAGGTTTTTGGAAGGCGTGTCTAAGCTGTCTGATTTGATTGCTGTTGCAGTTTGGATAGCTAGTTGCCTAGCCTTATGTCATTCCATTATGAATCTCCTCGTCATTCTTTGCAAGACGTGTCTGTTCTGAGCCCTCGAAACTTGTACAGTATCATCTATAATGTAATTAAATATTGCTACAACAAGTACTATAACTAGATTCTAGTTGGCGGCGACAACCCCAAATTAGAGTCAGCTTTGTATTTCAGTGTGGTCGTAAATTTTTTCTCTATAGAAACACAATATATTAATTACCTATATACAGATCAGTTAAACAATGTTACTGAATAGTAAATATACCATGTAGAAGCTACTAAAATAGGTAAACGTACGACCTTGTTACCAACCTTGTATGGCTATTCACATAGATCTTTTGGCGCTTGAATGACTTTGACGTTATATAACGTTGAATGACTTTGACGTTATATAGGTCACCTGAGCCCTGGTCAAAAAATACATTGACAGCGCCTTTATGTTGTAGCAATAAGGACGATGTTCGTAATTCTTGTATTACACCAGCTGCAGTATAAAACTGATTTACATCTGTCACCTCACGCTTCAGGTCCAGTTGAAAACCAGCGTCAGGGACTAGTCTGGAATTTTTGCTGAACTGGGCCTTTTTGACGCAGCCGTATGGCACACTTTCCTACTATTTTCTTACATCGCACTTTACACTTTTTTTTTTTTTCTGTTTTATTATATTGTGTGCCTTTTAGTCTGTGCTAAATAAATGTATTTTCTTTCTTTCTTTCACAGTCGTGCGTTAGTATCAACATGTGAACAGGAATCCTAAAATTTACCACTGAAAGCATGATGTAGGTAGGTAAACAAACAGCCTCATGCTAAACTGTAAGCACTTCGATTTTACAACCACCATAAGAAACAAGATATATGCCAATTTTTCCTTTTCCCAAACACGGAAGCAAGCAATAATTTACTCTGTTTATTTATAGCTTCCCGAAACGATGCGTATGAACCTTTAACTACTGGTTTAGAGATCAATGGTGCAAAGAGATAAGTAGTTAGCGCAACGGTTGAACTCACAGTTAGTCGACAGTAACCTAACGCTTAAACGTTACTGTTGCAAGTAAAAGTTAACTGAGAGGAACTTGGGTTTACAACTTGCGGATGGTAAGCAGCTGATAAAATGTACCGTACATTTTTCAGTATCTAGTTTTTAGGTCAACATGAATGGATGAAGTTTAAACGTTCTCCCCACGTTTTTTGTTTTTATACACTTAGATAAACTACACGTAAATGTTCGTATACAATAGTGTGAGAACACAACACAAAAGTGCTACAGCACGGATACGTAGATGCGTTGGACATTACATAGGATGTGCCTGTAATGTCCCACTGACGAGTCTGATTCCCAAGATCCAATGATATCGTAGCCTCCGTCCTTTTGATGCGGAAACAGTGCATTACTTGCAAAGCGGTATAGCAGTCTTATCACAGTGTAGAGGTAAAACAAAACAATGTTAAGTAGCGTGCGTCGCAGAACACAGGTGTTTGCGTTGCGTTGTGTTGCTGTAGCATACTCCTTTCTAATACTAAAGCCAAACGCACATTACAGCCGCACCATGGTTGCATTTTTTCATACAAAAAAGTGTGTGTTGGTTAATGGAAAATTTACGAAAGTGAAGAAGGAAGATTTTAGAAAGGCGTTGCGTTGCGGTGCGGCCCGCCCCAGTCTGCTTGAGCCGTTAAAGTCTCATGTCATTCGAATAAGTCCTTCATATATCAATTCATAACAACCGATAGGGATTGACACGGATCATTTATCAGTATCATCTCTCATATTTCAAACACGAATTCAGGTCGACAGGAAGACCTTTCTGCCTCTCTTGGGAAATGGGCGTAACTTGGGTAGGTGTTTGGAACAAAACTTAGACTCACCCCTAAGGACAGACAAGCAATAAGAACTAAATTATACCCTAAGGCTTTAAATATAACTAGATTCGAATACTGAATGATTAACAACAGTTAGTTAATTGATTCAGGTGTCACTTGGCGGAAATCCATTATAAAATAAATACGATAGACGTAGATATATTTAGTAACCTATTCCGCTTAACTATTCCTTAAGAGTCATAAAAAACCCAGAGACATAAAAAAACAGAAGAGTCAGAAATTGACACGCGTTTCACCTCTCAACGAGGCATCCTCAGGATGACGATTGATTTGTCGCGAACCCGAACACGACGTGTTGCCACACCGAGCGCCGGACACAGAGTGCGTCGTTGTATTTTATAATGGACTTCCACCAAGCCACGCCTGAATCAATTAACCGCTAAGTTCTTCTAAAGTAAGTATACAATGGATTTCAATGCGGTTTTCACCATAATTTAGAAATTGATTCTGGAAGGTGTCTATCTCAGATACAGCACAGAAATCTCGATGTTTTGACATATCGCCACTTCAGTAGATTACACCCGGCGAAGCAGGGGCGGGTCGCTATTGTAATAACAAAAAAAACTATAAACAGTCTCCAATTACATTTTGAAGAAAAGATACCATAATAAACCTCAATGTCCCGATTGGTCACCTGTCAAACGGATACGACTAGACTATGTCACAATGTCAATCTTGTGGAATTACCGCCTGACCATGTCCAGATAGGATTCCATTTACACCAATGAAAGAAATATAATGGAGAATAAAACGACAGTTAACCTCCTGACCTCTTGTACTGAAATACTTGGAAGATTTTATTGTTTTATATTACTTTTGTTTTTTTATGGGATTTCTGGATCACAATCAAATTGTGGGAACATTGAAGTAGGTATTCTGTGCTATCTATCTGGTGCTAGGAACGAATTACTGCAAGTGAATATCAGTACTATAATATATATGATAACTACAGTTAACAATCAACAACTATAATGGTATTAATATGACTTGTTTGAAATTGAGAAATAAACTAACTAAAAAGCGTTGCACAATATGCACACGCTGCACAATGGATTATTTCAGAAGTTATGTGTTCACAGTGCCCAAAGAATTTCATGATACAATTGAACAAGGGTGTACTTTTCTATCAAGTTTACAAGTTATAAATATTTCACATACGTATATCTTTTTAGTTGAGGTATACATGCATCACCTGCTTAAACAAAACACCACGTGCATCGGCACTAAAAAAACTCCATATCTTTACATCGTCAATCGTAATCGAACACATGCAGTATACAGAACATACCACATAAATCTGTTTATGTACTTCTTACATCTATATCATTAATCTTCATAATAAATATGAGCCACCCTTGTCTCCGTGGGTGGGTACTTATGATCCATGATGGCCGCTACGGGAAGCACTTAATAAAATGCGTTTTTCCAATTTATATTTATTTCTTTTCCCATAAGTACTTGTTTTACAACGCTTTTACGTTTGGAAGTTATGTTTAAGTGGTACCGAGAATTTTCTTTTTCTTCGAAATAATTATTCTATTATTTTTCGAGGTAGGAGAGTGGTTTTACAGTACTGGGTGTAGCTAAAGACGACATTGGTTTCATTTCTATGAGGTAAGTGTAAAATGTTACGATTATTAGGCTGTTAAAGCGTGTCCACCGTAAAGAGTACTCTCAGAGCTGGAGAACTGACATTAATAATAAACTTTAGATCCTAGTGTTACTGTTCTATCTAAGCTAGGTCTTCAGGGAAACTCTCAACGTCAGATATAAAATAAAAATTAAATTGCATCACCCCGCATTCATTGTGGGATTTATTTAGACTCTCAATTCTCACCGCAAACAAAAAAATATATATACAAAACACTAAACGTCTCCAATAAATCATAATCCAGCATCAAACAGCATCTCTTCTAGTAATTAAAAATTTATTCCGTTGTTTCATTCAGTTTATTTGCGATGTCAACGCCACGTCTCTAGAGAATTAAATGTTAAAGAACTTCGTCTGTATACTACAGTTGATAATGTTAGTTATAAATATCTAGAGCGTAGTTTCATAATCTCTGGCTATTAAGTGGTATGTGCATGGAGAAAACTATGAAAATGTGAGAAGTTGGAGAACAGTTAGGGTTGCCGCTGGAGCTCGTGTCTACAATGTTGTAAAGGAAAAAGGTGCTCGTGTGCTTATGAAAGAAGTTTTGCGATTAGTTCTATAACATGTAACACTATATCTGCCATGTACCTTTACAATTTTGGAAAATAGTGGATTCCCTCATATATTATTATATATTTTCTAAAGTATGGGTATTTTTTACGATAGGTAATTAGTTCACGTTATCAAAAGATTAAGGATAGACCATTTGGGGCAAAGATCATACCATAAACATGGCTATTTGGACCTTCGACAGTTAAAGTGCATCTACACTCGATAATCAAATGAAACTGCAACGAAAAATAACAAATGCGCAGTACCCTTTACTAGAGCGATGGACGCATTCAACAGAAATAAAAACCGGTGTTATTCATTTATTTCTTCTATGTAGGGACAGTTTTAGTTTCCCACGTAAAAACTAAATTGTTTTTTTGATTGCGACCTGTCGAGTCTAAATGACACACACCACGCGTTTTTTTGTTTGTTATACCGAGTTACCGCTAAAAGCTTAGCGGTTTCCGTCCTCAAACATTGTACAAATGTGAGAGCTCTTTGTGCCACCGAAAATTTTAAAACTATCCATCGTTATTCTGCACCGATAGCGTATCGAATCGAAAGCCATACATCTTGATTCGAGTGGTGATCGTGGGTAAAAAGAAAAGTTTGTACGTAGTCTACGTAGCAATAAATAATACCGCGGGGTGTCGGCTGCAATACATAAATTGGAAAGACTTTTGACAGCACATCGGATAAGGCTGGGGTGGTCTCCGAGGGGGCGCTCTCGGCGTTTTTATCGCGATTATAATCGGCTTTGGCCAGCGAGGGAGATACTGCGAACAGTGACAACGTCCTGCATTGTGCTGCATTTCTATCATATTTCGGTATTTTCCAATAGCGATTTGCTCAGTTTTGTACGCGGAGCGCTCGCCGACTTCCAACAGATTGTCATTTTTATAAAGATTTTTCCTGGAACACGTCTCCATATTGTGACAAACGAAAGTCTTACAGCGAATGAACACGTGTTTATACATACAAACACATTTATTTCTTTGTTTCCTGAGTTTTCATATTTTGTAGCATTCTTAGTGAGTATTTGAATTGTAGACAAAGCTATTTTGTGGTAACTGTGGTGTAAGAAGTTTTAATATGAAATTCTCTGTTCCTTTCACAGTTATTTTAATAGAGTTACAATAACCAACAATGCACATTGTTATAACTAACTAACACAGAATAACCAAAATGATCACACAAGCAAAGCCAAGACTTACGTGCACAATGGCTCAGCAAATATTGCTCAAAATGGAATGACTGACAGGTCTTTTGTCATGCGAAATTCACCAGCCTGCCGCCTTAGGGCGTTTATTATAATATCAAGCGAAGCAACCGTTTGACTCATCACTTTTTTAATAAGTTCGCAACGTGGAGGTTATTTAGAATTAATTGCGATACTTTCTGAAGTGACAAGTGAGTCGGCTAGTTTTTTTTAAGGATTCGTAAATTGAAAAGGAGCCCTTGAGAAACAGAGTCAGGCTTAATTGAAAATACATATTCAATTAGTCTACGTCTAGTCTGAGAATGTAAAGAACATTCATTAACAGAAAAAAGACTGAAAACACGAAGAATTCGTCAAAATAGTAGAAACTTTCATTAAACCGTTTTCAGAAAAGTTTTCACTAAATGGAAACAAGTTTTTTTAATCCGAGAAAACAAGTTTTTACAAATGTTGAAAAAGGAAATAAAAATCGAAATTACTGAATGATTCGAATCTCCGAATCTTAAGCATCAGCCAACTCACCGGTTATTCCTGAAATTTCTCGACTGAACGACACCGAATCACTCTCAACTCAATAGAATATTTCATTGTAATGAACAATAAATCACCTCAATGATCACCGATTCGCACTCAATACAAATCAAGAAAACGTTCGGTAACGCTGATTCACGCATCAATTACCGACCGGTAACGTTCCGAACGTTCCGAACGGATCCGATAGGCGCCAACAATATTGCCAGATTATTTGCAAATTGAATCAATTTGGCGAACACGGCTACGCTTTTAGTGTAACGCTATTTAATATGTAGCTCTTTCAACTTTGTTTACAAAACATGATCAGAGGTGTTATAATGATACACACGGGCTTGCGGATGGTACAATTTTTGGTTTGGTGTGCGGAGCAAACTTTTTACGCAATCGTGATTGTCTTTTTTTGTTGTGTTTTGTGTTATAAATGGAGCGGATTTTTCGTGTTTCAGTGCTGTATTTCACGTTAACGTGTATGATATTTCAATATTTAGAAAACATAACCTTTTATCGAGTTAACTCACTGTACGATCCCATTTCTGCCAGGTATGGTTATAAATCAACTTAAAATCAACAAAGATAATGATGTTGTAGTAAATTATGATCAGTGCTAGTAATTTTCCACTCGTAGGTATTTTTTTCAAAAAACTTTACAGAAAAAACAACTTTGAACAACAACTCACAATTCCAAAACCACCAAAATTAATTCCGAAGTTAACAAATCTTTCTCCACACTCAAAGCAAAGTTCATCATAATAAGTGCTCAACAAACATGACCTCAGTGTGTTTATTTAAAAATTTGTTATTCGATGAAAAACAAAGTTGAGCAACAGCTGCCGAACATTGTTGTCTACAATATCAAATGTTCCTTCAAATATTGTTGCACAACATACTTTGGACTGAATGAGTTCGTTTTGGTGCTTCTGCCCTGTCGTAATGGGCTAGGAAAAACCACCTTCATCTAGCTTTCAAACCAATTCAGGCCCGGAAAGTATTATTTAAAATTTAACCAACACACAAAATCAATCAATAATTTATTTTCAGCCAACTAGGCCCATAGATAGAATAAACATAACACAAAAATTGTTGACATAAATATATTCATCTTCATTCATTCATTCTGCCTAGCCTTTTCCCAATCATGTTGGGGTCAGCTTCCAGTCTAACCGGATGCAGCTGAATACCAGTATATTACCAGTATATTCATCTTCATCATCACTAATTGGTTTCCGTATAAATAAGAATGTACGGTTTAATGTTCCGGCAACACAAAACATGTTTCTAAAACAAGGTTGTGCAACTTTTTTCCCCAATTAATACGGGGTTTTAGTGAGTCATTACCGGAATCCCGTCAGGTGAGTAGGTGACTTGATGAAGTTCAACAGGAGATAAAATTATTTTGGAAACTTATAACGGTATAAACTTTTCTGGAAAATTACGTGTGGGCCAAGTTAAGCTATGTTTGTGCGTTCTTCGACCGGTTTGTAAGGATGTGGGTAGGCTGTAGATAGATAAATAAGGTGTAGGATATTTTGGAAGTAGGATGATGTTGGATGTGCGCTGGATTTAGATTTTTAGCACATCCTTATTTTTCTTCTTATTATCACCCGTAGGATATCGGTCAATTTGGATGATGAAGTCAATTTCTCTTAGACACTGAATTTTCCAACTAATGCTAGCTATCTAGAGTTAGTTGGAAGGTTCGCGTTTAGTAGAGAATGTATAAGATTTGAATTGAATCTTTCTATGAGTAGAATCACTTTTTTGGCACTGAATAATTAAAATAACTAGATATTTACGACGTTACTACATGTAATACGTTACGACGTGAAATTAAAATACATAATGTAGGAACATACCACTTTAACACATATTCCATAACTAGAGGAAATATTTAATGTTTTTTTTTCCAAAAGCAGCGAAGATAGTACCTAATTGATGACTAATCTACGTGGACCTTAAAATATAGGTGCATATAATATAAAAAACTTCAAAATGTGTCACATAAATTCCCATGTCATACATTTTGAGGTCCACGTGGACGCGTGCTTACGGCCCGATATCCTCAACTAAGGCCACCGTGTTGTGTAAACGGCCGCAAAGTTTTGCAATTGATCTAACAAAATTACTTCGCGGCGGCCTCCGTTCGTGTGAAGCGCCCTTTAACGATATCGAGTTTGAAGCACACTCTTCAGTGTTATCGAACTACGTTTTCGGATATATGAGACCTCTTTTTGTCTGAAAGGGCAGAATTAGGTCATGACGTCATGGGCGAAATTATGTACTTTTTAGGGGGATATGAAACTGTGTCAAATGTTGGAGGTATCTAAGATAAGTTGGTAAATTCTCAAACGTAACTTAATTATTGTTATAAAATAATACAATCATTAATACATCTCTCGAAGATAGATTTGTTCCATAAGAACTTTTCCATAAGAGATTTGTTCCATTAATGGTTTTAATGATTATAAGTCTGTAAATACATATCTGTTATAGTCGCGAATCATATTTTGATCAAGATACAATCTGAGACTGACCTGCAATTTGGAAAAAAACGTAAGAATATTTGAATTTCTCGGGCTATAACTGCGGATCCACCTGAAGTCTTTTTCTGTCACTTACTGAAATGCCCGTTTTCTGCTCATATACGCGAGTGGAACCGCCTATGTAAGAGGCAACTGCAGCCCAAGCTGCTGAATAAGAAACATCTAAAGAAGTGCCTAAATATTATTGGACTGTTGGATTATCAACCCTCGGCGCTAGGACGAGCGTTCAAAATCCAACAGTGCAATAATATGGAGCTATTCAGTAAGGTGTCATCTAGTGTTAGGTAGTGAAAGATAAGGTGTAAAAAAACTTAAGAACATCTTAAAGTTAAACAAACCTAGATTTGGTCTCTAGTCTAATCGGACCCCAGCCATTTTCCTAGAAAATACTTGACATATCGAATACCAGTCAGATTTCAAATGATAAATTACCTGCTAAAACAACCAAGTTCGTGGTTTTACTTACCTACTAATTAATAAAATTTCCAAGTCTCTTAAACAGAAGTATTCCTAATTAACAATCACTTTCGCCAATTAATTCTAAGAATTCCTTACTTCAACGAGTCCTTGATGTACTAATTTACTATCAGACGTAAACAGGCTGTAATATAGCCCATTATGTAGCCCTCATTATAACCTTGTTTATGAGGCACATTTTTTACGTGGGTTGTTATCTAAAAAATTCGCTGGCCTAGTTTCGTGGGCCATCTATTCCGGGGGGGATGGCTCACTAACACCAACTACTAAATCCTGTTAGCTAGGATATAGTAACACAATAAATGCGTATAGTGTACGAAAATTCCAGGAATATTATCATCTTTTTAGGTTTCCGTACCTCAAAAGGAATAAACGGAACCCTTATAGGATCACTTTATTGTCCGCCTATCCGTCCGTCTGTCTGTCTGACAGGTATCAAGTTGAAATTAATACCAAATACGTTGGTCCCTTGGTGCTCTAAAATAATAAAGCTTCTAAATCAACGCAATAAAAAATTAAGCTTTTTATGCGACATATTTGATAGGTACTCTCAAATAAATCAAAACCGTTGACCTAGAATCACGTGTCACAGCACAAATAAAGGAAAATCGTTAATTAAAAGATTTATTACATAAAAATATATGCGATTACAAACTTATATTTGCAGTTAGAGAATTGACCGTGACGTATATCGATGTATGGGATAACATGTTTTTCCACTACAATGTTAAGTTTGTTTTTGAGATATCCATCCCAACTACGGAACTCTTCATTGTGCGTGTTCCGACACGCACATGGCGGGTTTTTTGTGTTCATAATTTGTACTGTTTATTTGTTTTATTGAAAAAACACCTTACGACTTCGCATATAATCTTCAACCTCCTATTAGAACCCATCAAAAATAAGTTTCTGCAAATCTTTTTTTTTTTTACCTACTATCCACCTTCGTACAGACTTAATCACTTAATTGTATTCTTCACTTTTCTATAAAAATGCGTTGGCTGTCAGTCACCGATCAGTCGCGGCATGTAAAACAAACATTTAAAACGAATAAACAACAAAAAACTAAATAACTTTATTCAAGATACACACGTCATGTCATTCACAGCAAAGTCAAAGTATAATGGATTCGCTCCATGCGTAGCGGATGGCTACAGCGTAGGCGGCTGGCGCGGCGTAGCGATGAAATCATCGCGACAGCTACGCCGTAGCAATTGTGTGATCATTATTTTTTTATGAATCATTCTACACGGTTTATTTATTGACTTTGTAAAATTATAAATAAAGAAATCTTGAAGATTTAATTTAATTTATAAAGAAAATGATAATGAAGCTTTTTTCCAATGTTATCAACCTTTCTGACTGTCTAATCATTTCAGCAAGACGCAAGCTGTTCACCTATAACACGTTCCCACAACAGAAAAGAAAACCGTTCAAGTTTACGTTCACTCATTCATTCCATTCACTCCTTTGATTCCCGTTGATTGCTCTGATCGCGATCCACTGACCATGTTGCCAGCTTTTAATTTAATTTCAAATATTTTACAGGAAATTCTGTTAACGCTAAAATCACAATTAAATATTCGAGTGTAGCGTTTAAAATTGGAATTTCTGTGGAATATATTTTCTGTGTTGCTTTAACAATGTTGGCAGTTTTATTGTTGCGTTCAAACAGTTATTTTTGCGTGCACAGTTTTGTAACTAAGTTGTGTTGTGCATAGTTTTGGCGATAGAACTCATGATAGTGCTTTAGCAGACCAGTGTCCAGTTCCTTAGTTTTCGTAACTTACTTGTGTTATGGTGCTTTTGTAGCGCAATGTAAAAGTCAGTTATGAATTTAATACCTTGCATTTAAAGTTTATATTACAGTTGTAACCTACACAGATTGTAGCTTATTTATGCCACCAATCATGCAGTAAGAACATGCTTAATACCAAATTACATACAATAACCTTGTAAATAATAATAACCAAACTAAACGAAACTAATTCAAACAGATAACTTTCCATTCTTTTACCAAACAACATTCAAACTAATAAAAAACAAATAACCTAATTGGATAGCAAACTTTATTTTCGTCCAGTATTTTAAATTTAAAAAAAGAATCCCCGACTGCCCGCATGCCGCGTGTCGGTGGCGATTGCACGCGTTTTTCACGCCCCAATGGACCTCAGTTTGGACCGGACTGGACTGGACTGGACATAAAGGGCCTGCATCCAAACCAATTGGATAAACAAGCGAATGTTTACCTCGGTAACTTGTGTACACTTTGTATGGTAAAAATATGGTGGCGTAAATTAAGGGTGGTCGTGTTTTAACGTGTAGTGAGGTGAATAAATTATATTTTACTTGCTGTTGCTTGTAGTTTTTACTCGAATCCTATTAAAACTACTACAGGTACCCATGTACCCAGATAATAAGTAACCTATATGTTATCGCAATGCACAAACTTTCACATTTTTAATAAAAACAGATTTATAGAAAACCGTATGTGATGTCTTTTTAATATTTCACCGTCTAAGTCATAAATCTAAGCTTATTTCTGAAGAAGGTTTTCACTAAAATATTACCCAAATGGAATTTTATTTACGAGTAACATCTGCAAAACATTTATGAATGATTACATACTTACTGGTACAAATAGTTTGCATTTCTATAAGATCAAAGAAAGCCATTAGGAAGTGGGATATTACCATTGCAAATAATCCCAAACATTTACATCCACCGCGCCATTCAAACTTCAAATACACTCATATTTATCAAAATATTTACAATCGTTAACTGAGACAGGTACTAAGGAGGGACGGGTGTATTCAGCAACAAAAACATGGAGCACAAACTTTGCTTACACTAGTAAAATAGCCAAATGAACGTTTCAATTAGAAAATGCATCAAAATAAACCGCCCGTCGCGCTTCCTGAGCCTAGTCAGAGGGGATCCACCCTAAAGAAAAGGTCGATGACCCTTCACCCGACTCGCACTCATGTTACGTTCATTAGAAATTCTTCCAGCCATCCCTCTCACACACACCCCTATACTATACACCCATCTCGCTCCAACAGTAAATAAATAATGCCGAAAATTCATGTGTTTTCCCGAGTAAGTGCAACGTGATATTATTTTGGACAAATGAATTGAAAGTATATAAATATTCATGTCTTTGGTAATTGGTGTAGACGTTATCGACACCGGAGTAATATAGAAATTACCGTAGTTATTGATAATCCGTAATTACCAACGTTAATGTGTTTTGATCCCCCATTTTGTTACTGCTTTAATAAACCTAATTTTCCGAAGTATTGGGTTGGACTCTGATGACCAGTTATTATGGAAACTTACCGTTAATCTAAATATTTTCTACATTACCGTGAAAGTTATATAATCAGCTGTATGAAGTAATTAGGTACATTATTTTTACTAGCATTAATTTCCTGCAAGGTGTTTCATAATCATGAAAAGTTAGGGCAACTTATAAATATAGCTTCAGGAAAATAGGTAATTATAAGTATTTGTTACCTAATTTCTCTACTGCCATTACCATACAATTAGCGTTAGTTTACGTGGAGTAATTGTTGCCGTAAATAGCCACGTCAAAACTTTTATAGTGATGGGAAACAACCTAGTTTTAGACTCCAATTTCATTAGAATACAGTAGACTTTGTACAAATTGTACAGATGATAAATTTTCACAAACTGGCTACCTACTACAAATTGAATGCAGTTGCAGAATTAAAAACTATCTCTTTGTATTCTTAGTAGGTAATGAGCGGAATTTTAAAATCATCCACTTCCGAAATTAAATATTCAACTCGACTAAACCAAGGTAGCAAGTAATAAAATCTATAAAATATGGACTTAGGCACAGTACTTTCGGTACGCTGCACGGTAAACAAGTGGGCAAACAAGAACTGGCTGCACAAATAGACTCGAAACTACCATCCAAGTCTAGCCAGCAATATAAACCAGATTTTGTAGTACTCCTAGGTAATACACTGACAATCTGGCAGCCAGTCCGAACTACAGTTAACTCGTAAACCGAACTAAATGGCCTAACAAAGCAACATTGAACCATTTTCCTATAGATAAACATACCTAACATTTTACTGCCGATTTTACACCTTTGTTTACGGTTATGGACATCGGTTAATGTATCGATATAATGCTTTGTCGATATTAATACCAGGCCTATATCGATATTTATGTGAAACTTGATTTACGCCCTCTACAAAATAGAGTGGCGAATGAAACTCATGTGAAAATTATTTTATAATTATTAGGTTTTTTTTTTTACTAACGTTCTTTCTTCACAAATGCTGTTCGAGTTTATATATTAGGCATTTTATTCATTGACATAATTTTCTTATGAATGTTGAGTATTCTAGGAATTGACCTGAATTGTAATGGCTCTGATTTGAGAATGGGGGTAATAATTTTAGGGGGTAATGTTCCATAATAATTAGGAGAATTTTTCATGCTTGTATCTATGAAATTAATTTTCTGTGTGACTAAAATAACACTCACTTTTACTAAATTAAATTCAATATTCAGAATGGTTCCAAATGTAGGTACCTACTATAATTATTATGTTAACATAGAAGTAATTTATAGTAGCGAACAATAAATGCCAAATTATATTACCCCATGAACAACATTTTCATCATAAAGCGACGCGCTGATTTGTCGTCTCTTGACTCCTAGACCATAAGGCTGAGTTCACATTAGTGCTAGCCAATTCTAAAACGGACGCTGGAAACCTGGTAATACTAAAAAAAAACAATAATGTACTTAAACCAAAATAAACTCGTAATGTCTTGAAATACCTACAAAATACAACGTTATTTATCACACTTCAATTAGAGCTAAACAAAACCGTTCAAATCCCGCCAGCAATAATTCCAGTACTCACCTACTCGACTGGCGCCCCCAACAAATCTAAACGCACCCTAAGCACGAGAGCACGAGTATAACAAGACTGAGTCTGACTCCGCTCCGTGGCCAGAGCCGGAGCAGTGGCCGGAGAGGCGGAAAATTAAAGCCAGACGCTCGTCACTGACCCGCATGCGGCGACACGACTTTCTTGCATTGTAACCGGATTGATAGCGATTCCTTGCGGAATAATGTGGTTCAAATGCGATTTCTTTGCGGTAATATTGTTTTGAGTTGCGAAGATTGTTTTGGTTCTTCTTCGTGGACTTTAATTGATATACTTGATGATAAGTTTATTCACTGACAATTTTCAAGAGTAAGTTTATTTTGCTTTTGTCGAACATTGTTGTAAAAAAAAACAAAGGAAAATTATCCACGTAATTTTTTTTGTACCACACCACTTTGGTACTTATAGGCTACAAACAACGCTTACGCGAGATTCTATTAAGAAGATAATAAGAAAATATATTAGAAAAAAAAAACCATAAAAATACAGATGGGAACATAGGTGATTCTTTATTATTGTATACATCTGGTTCTATGTTAAAATCTGTACTCAAATATATAAACCTGCCTCTTAGACTAGGTAAACCTGTATCTTAAGAGACAGTCATCAGCCATGAGGGTCTTAAACATAGATAGTTAACAAGTTAATGACCGAAAGAAGTATTGATAAATATTTTATCGTGTTGCGAGCATAGTGATATCGAAACATAGTATTATATAATCAGTCTTTTCTCAAAGTTCCTATCAGGATTCCAGCGCTGCAACACTTATTTATTAATGTCGCAGCATCATGCTGAGACATCAATATATAATTAGGCCTTTTGGCCTCGTACAGACCTTGTTTATTTTATAGACAAGGTCGAGTCACAAGAAATACTTATCTTTCTTTCTAAGTTGCAATTCTAATTTTAAGAGAAAAATAAATTGCGTAACTGTAAGGTATTTATAAATTAATAAATAAAATTCTTTATTTCAGACCATGGTGTCCATTTTGTTAGTAACAATGTTCTTATAGACTAGTGTTAGTAAAACTCGTCGTGACTGCACAGTTTTATTCCCGATACATCCGGCCTATCGATTCGGATATGCGTACCAATAAAATTGAATACGTCCTTGTGAGAACAAGGCATAACAAGCCTTTGTTCAAAGTCTTCTGAAGCCAACTAGCTGGCACAAATGCATTGATTAATTAAAATGCAGCTAAATAGATTACTCTAATTACCATATCGCTGGGGTATTAAATAATGTATGGAATTAAGTGCACTACTTTCTATTAGACTTGATTAGCCTAGTTCTAATTAAAAGTTTGTTTACGTTTACGGAGTATAAAATATCAACGTTTTGCTGCGGAACATTTCGTTAGGAGAACCAACATAGTTGGGAAAGGCTTAGTTGGGTGCGACCAACTAAATCGTCGAGCGATAGTTTGTCGACTTTATTTTTATAAGAGTAGTGTTGACTTAGTAGGTATGCGCCAACTAATCTACTGAATAATATTTCATTTTGATTTATATAACATGACATCACGCCTTGTGTCCCGGAAGGGTTGGGCAGAGGTATACCTGTGTTTGATTTATATGTTCTTTTATAAAATAAATAAACTGATGCTTTGTAAACTGAGAACCATAGATATTAGATATCGTCGGTGATATTCTGAAACCGCGGAACTAAATTGTCAAATTATAATATCATAATTTGACAATTTAAAAGTTTAAACAATAGAAACTTTTAAGTAAATATTATTACGTTTTTCCTCGTTCCTGTAAAATTCACTGCACCTACCTTACGCAGTTTTAAACACTGTTAGTTCCGCGGTTTCAGAATATCACCGACGATATATAGAATCATAGTAAGTACTTCTTTCGATTTCCTTGGGCATTATGCTTCAGCAATATCACACATGATAAGTTTTCAGCGACACATCCAATAGTCTATGAAATATTTGAGTTAATTACTTATACGTAGAGTTTGAACACAGTTTTTATTTATATCTTTACATCAGACGACTATGGAGGACCCTGCTGCGCATCCTCCAATCTTAATTCTTTAGTAGTTTACTTCCACGAATATTATTTAGTAAGCATATTATTTTTCGACACAAATAACCAAACCAAAATATCACAATGTCAGGGACATTTGAACTAGGTCATGCGGTGGCTAATGAGCACACGATGAAAAACGGCCCCTAGCAACCAACAGGGATACTTGAACGAAGAAAATATCATGTAATAAGATACTAGTACCTTATACTTGTCAAAGGGTTTTACAGAGTCTTATGTACCTACCTCAGGTTACTGAAAAGAAAGGTAGTTTAAGAAAAAAAATTGGGCAGTTTTCTTGCCAGAGGATCAGGTGTGGCCCAGTGGTAGGTACCTAATGGTCCTAACTTACAAGTAATAGGTAGTTCGAACCCAGTCAGGCACTTTAGCATAAACATAATCAGCCTATAACATTTCACTTGCTGGGACAGTGTATCTCTTCTTTGTGAGAGGGACTATCAGGCACTTTACTTTCTGTAATGTAATTCTTAGCACTGCTCTCAAAACGGTAAAAGAAAACATCGTGACAAAATTGGCAAGTCCTAGAACCAAAAATTCAAAGACATGTGACATCTATCAACCCGCCCTGGGGCCGCGTGGTGGATTATGGCCCACACCCTCGCACAGACTAGGACGCCTGTGTTCTAGCAGTAGGACCGTTATAGTATATAATGTCATACTCATGCTTCTTGTTAGTAACTTAAATAAAAGGAATGGTGTCTTATTAGACACAATTTTATTTAACACTTTATGTCCAACAGAAGCTTGCACATAAAAACAAACTGCAATCGCAAACTCATCTGCCAAGCACTGTCCGACTTCCAAATAAAATCACCAGATGGTGGTTGGACGTCGGACGGTGATTAGAGGACTTCTCAGGGTGATATTAATGATAGTGTATTGTTGCCCACAGTGCCCCCACTTATAAAAATATAAGCAAGGGCGTAGACCTTATAAAAATTTATCACCGTTTTTT
Organism: Eupsilia transversa; assembly: GCA_914767815.1. Lineage (NCBI taxonomy): Eukaryota > Metazoa > Arthropoda > Insecta > Lepidoptera > Noctuidae > Eupsilia > Eupsilia transversa. The sequence goes on from OU611889.1 coordinate 5,750,719, forward strand.
TTTTTAAACAAACTCGTTATTAAATACTAGAAGTATTTAATAATGAGTTCTCAACTTCAGTTATTTGTATTAAGTAGAAATTATTTCAATTTCAAATATTAAATTACTTACTTTTCCTGATGGAATAAAGTAAACACTTTATTTTATTCAATTATTGAGCCAATGAGATTTATTAGGGCGAAGATTTTTATACAGGAAGTTTAGAGAACTTCCTAGTATTTCTTTGGAATCGAATAATTATTTCTTGTAGGAAGATTTTTTTATCAAATCTTTTTTTTTAACCTGGTCCTTTGTTACTAGGCGTCGTCACATTTTTATCAAATAATGCCAAAATAATGTATCCAATCATAAGGACGGGATATACATATATATACGACACAATTACTATAAGGCACGTATCACGTGTAATCCCCATAAGGTTAGGCAGAGGCACCCACATTTCGCCTGTTATGATGAAGTCCCGTGTCCTATGTAACTGTGGACTTGGAATTTGGAATTACCTACTATTAATAATCAATATAACTATAAAAAAACAATTGCCGTGTTACCTACCGTGTGTCCTATTAGTCTCGCAAAAACTTGAAACGACCGATTTTAAATTAGGTTTTTTCCGACTCAATCTGGGGCAGTTTATAAAAAAATAAAATCAGGAAAAACCCAAAGGAACAGCTGAAAAATCGAAATAATAAAAATATTATACATCTAGTACCTAAATAATAAAAATCTTTATTGCAAAATGTTAAAACTTTTAGCTAATAAGTAGATACTCAAAATTTTATGAAACATCCAGACCATATTAACAACTCAAAACATATTACCAATTCACAACCCGATATCCCGATAATCACAAACTATTCACAATCAAATAGAAATTAACTGGATTACTTAATAACAATGTTACATTGCACTATGCTCACACAGGTAATCATGAATACCCCACGCAAGAGATTACTGGTAAATTCCACATCATTGAGTTATTTACATAGTTTGAAAATGTTATTAAAATCAACTAGGTATAATACCTAGGTATAATACATAAAATACTCTCGAACAACATAACTCTCCTTCTGGGGGCGTTCGGGTAAAAAATAAGGTACATTTAGCCTCAAAAATATGTAACAAAAATGGTGGTGGAATGGTTTTTTTAGGCTGATTGTACCTATAATAAAACGTTGAGGGGCAAAATAGCTCATAGAAATAATCATCACTTTTAGATACTATACCAGCTAACCGAAATTCGAGAAAAATATGTTGTTTTATGAAAGTAAAATGTGTATAGGATAGGTACAGTGATAATTTAGAATTAAAACTACTCATGGATATGGCAAAACCTACTGCAGACAACCTATACTGCATTTATTATGACATTAGACAAATAACGTTAACACCCTTACGTTATTTCGATTTATATGTATAATAAACTCCGTTATTTCACAGATTATCGTGAAATAACGGAGTTTATTATACATTTATATCGAAACAGCATTTACATTAAAAAAATAACTCTAAAGTGCAGTTATTTCAACAATAATACAAACAATAATAACTGACAGTTATTTGATTCAGGCGTGACTTGGCAGAAATCCATTATAAAATACAATAGACGTAGATATTTAGTAACCTATTCCAGGTTACTAAATATCTCTACGTCTATGCTACGCTTAACTATTATATATCATGTGACGTCGTGTTCGGGTTCGCGACATCGTCAATCGTAGTCGTTTATTCAAACGAATTACGTTATTATCTAACATGATCTAAAATAGATCTAAGCACAAAAAGATAACAAGAAAATTATAATACAGTACAAAATTGAAAATTCAAATGCGACCACTCGAGCGAAGAAGTCATTAAGTATGCATTGGACAATCCATACGCGATTATCTAATTATTGTGTCCAAGTATATGTTGTGACCGATATACATGAGAAAGTGTCATGTTTCTCATAGTCATTGGTAGTGAGTGCTTGTGGGAAATTATAGCCAGCCAACAGCATTATTAATAGCATTCGTTTGACAGCCCTATATTTATTAGCACGTTGTTATAGTTTTACGTAAACTAATTTAGAAATAAACGAGTTACGTTAAAGGTTATGAAGTGACAAAATGGAAATCTTTGCATTAACGTGTTTCGGTGAGATTTCGTTACTAAAAAAATTGGAGTCTTAATTATCAGCGTTAAATAAAATGAAAAGCTATTCTTTATTTCAAATAATTAATTTCAACATGAATGATGTAACCAATTTTTGTAACAATTTTTATTGATTTAAAAGAGTGTCCGTGGAGTTTCTTGCCCATTCTTCTCCATAGGTACCTACTACGCTTTGGAATGGGCAACTAGCTTCATATTTTCTGACTGACCGAGTCCTTGACAATTCAAATGTGCCTGTAAATGGTTTAATTGAAATAAATGCTTTGAGTTTGAGTTTGAGTTTGAGTATATATCTAGAATTCTAGATACGTGATGATACCTTTTAATTGTTGACAAGTCTAAACATTAAACACGTTGCCATTGTAGGTACAGTCAATAGCACATCAGTGTTTTTTTATTATTATTTAAACATGCTGGCTGTTTCTTCTCTTCATTAATAAATAATTTGTCTAGAGTTTGAAAATTGACCATTGTAATGTTAATTACACTAAATTCGGGGTGAGAGCCTGGTGATCTGTTACACAGGGTATCCTAGTATGGACGCCAGTCATAAACAACGGATCATATTTGTCAAAACGCTATAATTATTGGCTCTATGTTTATAACTAACTAGTGAACCTTTGTGAAGAGAGAAAAATAAAGATTATTATTAATATAAAAAGAAATTAAAAAGTGGTAACAACAACTCTTTATTATGTACATCAAAAAATTACAGACATAAATTTGGGCTTTTGAATTTGAATTTGGATTTTTTTTTAAATTTGGAGTTGTTTTTTTTTTTTTTTAACAATTTGACGCCGGTAATGTCAATGCCTTTATGCCGCAGCAAATTAGTGTTACCACCACAGACTGTGCGTACGGCTGTAGGTCGGAACTAATAAGTATGCCGCCGTATAGAATTATTGAATTAATTAATATAAATATAAGATTAATAATATTAAGATGAATTGTGCCCGTGTCCCAATTTATTTGGGGTCGGCGCAACATGTCTTTTTCTTCCATACTTCTCTATTAGTCGATAATTAAGATTAATTAATAATATAGATTTCATATTTTAAATATTACAGTATAGAATTAAGCACGCCAGCGCCACAAGTCACGCGCAGACTTATGTTGCGCGCACACTAGTATGAGCATTGTTTATCTTTTATACCATTGACTTCGTGTCACTGACGTCACGATAAATTATGATAAGTAAAAAGAACTCGCGTAGGTAGTAATGAATGCTTTGAAGAAGTGTTAAGTACAGCAGCAAGACATCTTCCAATAACTATAAAACTAAACACAAACAGTCTTATTCTGCTCTGAATGTGGCATTAGCTTCCTCGATTCTCATTCTCACAGCCGAGAGTCGTAATCCTTTATTTATAGTATCTGGTATCTATATAAAGGATTCTCGGGAGCACTTCCAACAGACAAACAATAGTTATTTGTTATACAAGAGTGCAAAGTTGCTTTTTAACCGCGTGTTCAATTTTGATGACCGAGCAAGCGAAGGATTCTAAAATTTAATCACGAGCGTAGCGAGTGATTCAAAATTAGAATCCTGAGCGTTAGCGAGGGAATCAAAAGAGCACGAGGTGAAAAATCTTTGCACTCGAGTGCAACACGTAACTTTTCATTCCACCTCAGCGAGGAAATGACTAAATGCAAAAAAAAAAACGTTTACAATCACAAGATAGGTACACTTTTATTTCAGTTTAGGTATTAATTACTACATTATGACAGGTAAGTAATATAGAATAATCTTTAAATTATAACAAAATATTACTAAGGTATAATTAAGAAAATTTTAAAGTAACGTTGCTACAGTTATTTAAATTGAGTGTAATATTTTTGTTTGGTACTGTAATATTGGTGTTAGTCACTTGTGTACTGTTTTTCGGTAAACTATCTGTCATACTTAATAGTTGTACCGATTCATCGGATTCCCTTGGCGTGAATGTTGGAGAGAGAGGGAGATGGTTAGGTGTTTCATAACGGCTTATTTTTGATGTAGAAGGGCCAGTCCAAGGATCCGATTGAGGCTCTTTCAGTGTAATGGCTCCTACGATGCCTTCACATATTTTAGACTTATTTTGGATGGAATCCTCTATGTATCCCTCTACAACTGCATTGGACTTCCAGCCTCCGTGGCGCTTAAGGGACAGGAGATCAGCTCCGGAATCAGCCAAAAGTGTGGCTGAAGTTCGTCGGAAACAATGACCCGTGTACAACAGGGGTTCTGGAAGTTCAAGAAATGTTGCTATTTCTCGTGGGATACTGCCAATTTTATTAGTACCCATAGGCTGTCTAACACACTTTCCATTGCGATACTGTAGAAAAAATCGATTGATTGGAGTGTTAGGCGGGCGTAAGGCTTGATATTTCTCAACAATCGTTACGTATTCCTTGCGAATGACGAAGTTGCGGTCTCTTTTTGTCTTTGTATTAGGTAAATTAATTAATAGTAAGTCATCTGAATGTTTCTCAATGTTTTTGACATTAAGTTGTGTTAGTTCATTAGTTCGACATGCTCCGTTTATTCCAATAATAAGAACAACCTGTAACGTAAAGAGTATTGTAGTAGATAAATGAATAAAATTGATATGAACGCATAATTATGCCTATCAACATCTACTAAGTATACTATTTAATTGAGATTAATATACTTAAGTAGATACTGAATGTGCAACTGACTTACTTTTGCCGCCAAATATACGGAATCGGGTGCTTCGTTAAGAAACTTTTCAATATCAGATACTGTGAAAACCTTCGATTTTTTTGGTTGATGACCAGATGAGGCTCTTTTTAAAAATGCCACTAATTTAGGATAGGTATCGATATGTTTGTCTTTTTTCATCTTTATTGTTGCTTTTAGCATCGAATACGTACTCCATAGAGTGCTTGCTTTCTTGTTCTCGGATAATTCTATAAAATATGCCAGCAAAACGTTTTCTGAGAAAGTTTTGGCTCCTTTTGCTAGTCGCCACGTGTTGAACATATCGTACTGTTTTAAATACTTCTCGCGTGATTGTTGAGGGAGAAAGCTCATTTGCGCATTATTAACAGTTTCAGTTAATTCTGTTGGCGTCAAGCAAACTTCCTCGTCGCTAGAATCACTCATTTTAGTTTTTTCACTTGTTTTCAAGTTTCTTGTTTTTAATATAAGGTTTAACAATGACGTGAAAAAATGCCGCGTAAAGAACCGCGTACAAAGCAAATTGAAAAAAGAACACCAAGAAGGTTCCGAGTCTGAGTTTTTAACAAATTAAAAAAAAGTTGTATGATATATTCGGCACCATAGAGGTAGCAGTAAATAGGTTTAATGTTTTTTTTAATTCACAAACTTAGTGCACACGATGTTCTAAATTCAATTTACTTTATCCTCTAGAGAATAAAAACGGCTTTTCCACTCAGATATTGAAGATTAAAAATACTCTTTCCGAGATGGTGGGATGAAAAAAGTTTTTACATGCATTAAAGTTAATAGCAATGATAACCAGTTTCTTTCTTTCTTCACTTAGAAATAAGCTGAATACTTGTATTTCCAGAGGAGTTGGTCCGCTGAGAAACGTCGCATACCTGAAACAAACGGGAATTTAATTAATATTTTTAGTGACAATAGAGTGGAAATAAAAGCTATATAAACTTTAAATCTTTTAAGACGATTTTGTGGGTGTTTTCTCGTGGACCTACTTTTTTGTCCTACCAGTAGGTCCACGAGGGTATGTTGTTCCTGTTGGTCCTACCAAAGTGTTGAAACCAAAATATAGCTCCTGTATAAAGAAATTAGACTAGGTGTGGTTTCAGTTATCCTGCTGCCTCATTGAAAATAATAAAAAGAAAAGTTACAATATTGCTTTATTATCTTTGTTATAATATAAAAAAAAACAAACTTAACATTTCATTAATATTTTAACTTATAATATTTTGTCATAATAATATGTAGATAAAACTCAAGATATTTTATCTTAATTTATCTAAAAAATGACCGGTTGTTATATCACCACGAATTAATTCTGATTGACATTTTAGAATGTCTTGATCTATATATTTTTCTTGTCGCCAATGTGATTCATTTCTATTACCAGTGTCGTTTTCCATTTCAGCTAATGTATTTAATAACCGCAAAAGTGACACCGTTTTTTTTTTCTTTATATTATTGTTGAGTTGCGCATGCCAACTTTCAACAGTGTTATTTGTTCTGTGGCGTTCACCGTATACACACCAATGAGATCTGTTATCTTCATTGTTCCACCAAGAGTTTTCCATATATTTTAGAAATTTGGAAATTTTTTGGCTACTGGGGCTTTCAAATTTTATGAAACTAACACCATCATTAAATAGATTTTCAGGCAATAATGCCAAACCCGTACATAGCCCAACAATTCTGCGTTTAGGTTTTCTTGTTATTTTAATTTCATCAATGGCTTTTTTCCAAATTGCCTTGGTTAAATGATAGTAACACTTTTTTATTATAATTTCTGGAAATAAAATATCTGCAAGCCCTGGTGTGACCTAGTCACACCTAGTGACTCCTAAAATTCTTTATACAGGAGGTATATTTTGGTTTCAACACTTTGGTAGGACCAACAGGAACAACATACCCTCGTGGACCTACTGGTAGGACAAAAAAGTAGGTCCACGAGAAAACACCCGATTTTGTTTCTCTTTTGAAACTCACAATGTTTTTAAATGATAAATGAATTATTTTCTGTAAGTAGGTTTATACAAACACTTTTACACGTCAATGACATTTATTTTAAACTAGATAAAGTCGGCGTTTCCTATCTGACTACTCTGAGAAGAAAGGCCGAAACAAACTCAGAGCTCACAGTCTCTTCTAAAGTCCAGACATAACCTTGGTCAGATCATATGAAGACCATGTAGATTCGTGTTAGTAGGTAGTAGTTTAGTAAATAAAAGTAATGACAAAAAATATTGTTAAATGTAAATAGCTCTATGAGTGTCAGACTGCTTTAAAAACGAAGTACTTAGAAACATATTTAACCCTTCAAACACCACTAATGGTTACAACAAAACAGCTGAAGCACTGAAATCTGAATGTTGCCATACCTAAATACTCGTGTTAAGAAAAACCCGCGTATATTTTTTCCTAGACTTAAAACCGAGAGTCGAAACACATAACATCGAAAAGGGAAGCCGGTAGAGGGGCTCTAACTCCCGTATAAATCCGTTGAAATGAATAAAAAATAGCTCGCACAAAGGGCGTACGGGTCAAAAGCGAGATACCTCGCAGTGTAATAAAGTCGCTCTCTTTACAAAGAGCCAACGGTTCAAATTAAAAAGTAATGTAGCTTTCGTCAATTGCAAAGGAGAATGTTTTCGCGAAAACTTAGCGTTTCATATGAATACGCTTCAAAATACCCGGGCCGCAGTCGATATACCACGAGGAAGTTCGAACGGGGAAAAAGCATCCGTCATTTTAGGGTTGAAGTTAACTTTTGTTTACGTCAATTTATTTAAGAGATGCGATGTTTATTTGGATGCTTCATAGTTTTGCTAAGTAATTATAAGGTACGTAATGGAAATAGCTTCTCATATTTAGTTAAAATCAGCCGAAAAAAAAAAAAAACATGCAACTGAAACGTCTACAAAAGTTGCAAAGAAAAAGCAAGATCTAACAGATTAACTTAATTAAATGAAACTCCTTCTAAAATATCACCAAAATAATTAGCTAAAAAGGTAAATCACCGTTAACTGCAGTTTTAAAAATGTCTTCGAGTTACCGCGTTTAATAGCAGTGAATTATGGCTGAATGCACGGTGAAACAAATAAGAGCAAAGTTGGGCACTGGACATTTTAAAATACAAGCGTCGACAGGGAATATGGGAGTGAAAAACTTTCAAGGATCTTCTTCAGCAGTTTAAAGTGTTCTAAAAGCAAACAAGTGTTTTCTGTTTTTCTTTTAAAATAGTGGAGCATAATATTTTGTGCCACTTTCATATTATCGAGAATACCTAGTAAGCTTGCCGGTGCTGCTTGTCTAGGATTCCTAGAACATTTCACTTCCACCAAGTGAATAACTTCCAACACTGAAATGTTCTTGGAATTTTCTGGTAGAAAACTGCCAATAGAATCCCGTTTCTTGACTACTTACCTACATTGGTTCAAGTTCGAAATATAAATTGTTTTTAGACTGAAGCCTTAATCTAGAATTTCCCAAATACCCCAATATTCCCTGAAACACCAATAATTCCCGAGACCTTGAAACCTCCCATACAATATTAACAGGCTAACATCTGGCGAATGTTCCAAAAAGTCATTAACATCAAAACGCGAGTCTCGCCAAACGCCATCGGTTATCAAGCTCAAGTTGTTTGCAAACTTTCCCTCTCCCTTTGACAGCGGCTTTTCGTCTTCAACCGGCAGATCTGATGTAATCCGACCTACATTTCTAAGTCCCTATAGCTGGCCTGAATTACAGTTATAATCGGGAATAGTTGGTGACTAACTTTCTATCGAACGTGGACCTTAGTACCTTAGTATTGAGCCAATGATCTAGGAAGTAAATAAATGAAAAGAGCAGGTCAGTGATTTCCCAACTTGAGTGGAAAAACAAACAAACATTTGCTCTAAACGTTTTCTTGTTTTGTATTTGTTGCTGACTTGGCGCCTTTGATGTTCAGGCCGTCGAAAATTAAACTAATTATGGACCCACGCAAAAGGGAGAATCTGAAATCTGGAACTAGTCACACGGAGTTTGTTGATCGAATTAAGTCTGACCGTCTACCTAAAATTCTTGTTCAGAAATTCTGCCATACTCATTTTCTTGGATTGACTTAACACTTGAGTAAATAATTAGTTAAAGTAGTTTATTACTTTCATCAATACTTAGAAACAGGTCTTAATAATTAACTATGTAAGCTTTGAAATATTAACGGACAACATAAACCTCTAAGTTTATTAAGAAAAGGATCAAAATACCTTGCGTTATAAAGTTTTAAAATAGCTGGTATAAAAGTTTTTCTTTTTAATATATTTTCCCTTTTTTACAAGGTAGCCTGCATGTAACATAAACCTATTGAGCGACCGCAGAAGCAATTTATCCGAGCATTACTCCTCACAACAAGATCAAGTACCGGGGAACTTTATCAAAGATCTTTGTAAAGATTTCACCCTTAGTATTAAGTAGAACACCACAGCCTCCTTCAAACAGAAATAATGGGAAGAGATAACGACAGAGCTGGGCCATTACCCAATTGGGTAAACGGGGATTCCTTTCTTTTGTCCAAGTTTATCTCGTTCGCTGAAATATGATCTGCGGACGGAACTCTGATTGTCGCGGGACCATTCAATTTGGAGAAAAACTCACTCGGCCTTCATTAAATAAAGGATATCGATATACCACGTCTTCCCGCCATTGTGGATGACGCATAAACGCTACAACGTACTAGTAACTAGAATATATCGGACACGTTACGAGTTCCGAAACTTGGTATGTTCGATGACCTAAATAGAAAAAATAAACTTATTACTTGGCCAAGACATTTATTGCCGGTTTGTATTGCTGTGTGTTACAACTTTTACATAAACACCGGGCGTGGGACATGACGCAAACAAGATACGAACTTCTTTATTAAAATTTATGAGTTCTATCAGACACAGAAAGTTTTTCAAGCCTACTTGTATTATGTATAGGAAAGCGGTAACCGTTTTGTCTCTTACTTTTCTGTGCATAAATAATGGCGCGGTTTTTTTGTTCTATATAACATGAATGGAACATTTTTTGTTCCAACTTTTCGCAGCGATTGAAATCCAGAATTTTACGCACTCGCCTCTGTCCTTTTAAGAATACATGAAATACCGTATACTGTTGCACCTTTTTGACCAAATGTGGTCAAATAATGTGGCAGTAGATTTTTTTGGTTTTTATTTCCGCTTTTTCACTTTACTACTTCTACTAATTGCTTCTAATGTTTCAAAATTTTAAAATATAGAAGGAAGATCTTCACACTATTAACTAATCTCTTACCAAACGACTACTATCCTACTACTTCTTAATCAATACTCTAAATACGCAACAGATCATAAATCATAAAACAACACCGACTATATTCCTCTTACAATAGCCATTCCACAGCAATGGTAATACAAATACAAGTGTCGTGCGGATGCCTGACCGCGGTAACGGGCATCCCAACATCTCGGTAAGCCCGTAAAGGAAAGTAGAGGAATGCCTGGCAAAGACTGAGGTGGCCCCACGAATGAAATTCCACTCCAAACTATGCGTAAATTGAGGCCTAATTGCAATTCCTATTGGGATCTAGGCCTCCATTGCAGGCCCGATGAATAGAACCCATACGAGAGCGGCTGCAAATATTGCCGAAGATATTGGTTTTTGGCGAACTTTAATATGTATTCTGGCGCTTTCGTTATTTGCTGTTCGGCGAACTTTATTTTTGTAGGAGCAGTGTTGTTTTTAGTGTGATATTTTGCTTGGAACGTCAGTCTGAGCTACGATATTATTTTGAAATGTAGCAACGCTTGTTTCTTTGCATTATAAACATTTTCAATATAAATCTTAGATAGCATCATCATCATCTTTCCAGCTCTTCCATCTATTTGGATACCAGTATCTTACATGGAGCGACTGCCTATCTGACCTCCACAACCCAGTTATCGGTAGATAGCAACATTTTATGACGTGGAAAATACTGAGATTTATATAAACTATTCATTCATATTAATCCTAAAAGCAATGATACAAGAAATGATATTCGTAGTGGGAAAAACCGTTCGCACTTCATTTGAAAGTGGGATGGGAGTATGCGGCCCGCTGCCCACCTTGATCCGCTCCAAAGCTTCCAAATGAATCTTTAATAATGCCGCTTCACGCGAATATAGCCTTATATAACTTTTCATCTCCACTAATAATAAATTTATGATAGCTATATCCATATTTTTTTAGTTCTCCCCAAAAGGTATTTCTGTTTTCGGTTTTTTATTCAAATCTTGCTTTTACGATTAGGCATATGAAAGAGAATTTTGTTTTGAAATCTGTTGATACTTAACACTGGTTGAAACTTACATAGAATAACTTATGTTTGTTAATATTTACTCGAAATCATAAATATACAACAAAAACTGTAAAGCTTACTGACAAAATGTCTAGTCTACTTACTAATACAGACCTTGAAACTTTTCGTATTCTGAATTAATGTATCAAATATGAAACGTAACAGATTTGCAAAAGGAACATCTATAGAACATATTTCAAAGAAAATATACCCGTAAAACTGTTTCATAGACCCTAGTCTACATAATAAATCTCATAGTTCGACTTAACACAATGAATTCCTATACTAAGTATATATTATATAGCCCCTTTATATATTGCGTATAGGCAGGGCACATCGCCGGAAGGTGGGCGATATAATTTTCAGCATATCCGGCATTTACTGCGATTAATGTGCTAGGAAATACGGTTAAGATGAATAACATAGTAACGACAATTGGTGCTGGTACCTGGTTATATTTGTAGGTTATATACAATTGGTTTGTTGGTATAATTTGCGAGAATTATTTTGGGTTTCCTGTAACGAATCTTGGTATTAATTTTACATTGAGTTTAGTTCTACAGATAACTTCGTTAAGAGTAGGTAGCACTAGGAGTTCTTGAGCTGTTTATGAACCAATTATGGCGCCATCTAGTTTTAAAATAACGTTGTAAAAATACTTAGGTACATGCATACATAATTTCATCATCAATTTCAAAACCACTTTCGAAATATAAACGCCTTTAGATGAGGATAGGCAGAAACCAAAAACATACTCAGTAAGTTCCCACTTGTACCAAACACGAAACCCAAGCAAAAGCATATCTCTATTTACCTAAGAACACAAACAACATACAGGTACACTATACCTAAAATTGAACGAGCCCAAAGTAATTTCTTGAGCCGTCAAACGTCAAGCAGTGAATCAATGATGGATAAAGCGAATTAAAGGAAATTGCCTACGGACGTCGCGTGTACTACTAATGAAAACAGTTCACTGTTAGAAATTAACGTATTCCTGAAACACACGATATTTTAAGTACGTTTACCGAGTAAAGTGCTCGATAATTTTAGAATGGACTTTGAAGGAAGTGTGCCGACACAGTAAGTTGTAAGGACTTGGTTTATGGTGTAGTTTTAGCAAGAGGATGTTTAGACAATCTTTCTGTTCATGGCATGACTGCACAATGTTTGTTTTTAAATACATATGAATCAGTTTACCAACCTAAGAGCCTATTTCACAATGTTCGAATAGCTTCCACTTACTCACCAAACCTAAAATAATCTAACAGAATTTATTGTGGAGAAAGTTAACCCTATGTAAATTAGAAATATTTATTTTTCATGAACAATTATGTTGAAGTTGAAACACAAGATTAGGCTCATTTTATTTGGTCAATAGGGAACGATGGCGGTATACGGAAAACCAACACTGCCCGTTTGGCAATTGCATTGAAGCCTCATTTTCAATGGGTGTGAGTCTCCACACACTTTTTACCAATCGATGAATTTCATTGGTCGCTACGCCCGCTACGGGGAATCCCCGCAAACGGTGTACCGAACGCGTTATCGACTTATGGCTCATTTTCATTAGTCGATAACTCGGTCGATATACAGCACGCGGGGACTCCCCGCAGGCGGGGTAGTGACTAATGGCACAATTTCATTGGTCGATCGAGTAATTCCAGAAATCTCTCGCACCCCGCATGCGGGCCCTATCGACTAATGAAATTGCGCCATTATGACTTTTATTCGTTATTACTAATGAAAATGACCTATAATATTAGCAGATAATATCATTAAGCCTTATCAAATAGCCACAACGCAATAAATCACAGAACAAAAAAAAAGTACAATAAAAGTTTTGCTCTACTTTCTAGATTCTAAGAATAGTCGTTGGGTTCCGTGTGCACTGCACTAAGGGGGTATAAGCCGATTAATGAAAGCCTGAGTTTTAATACTTGATCAAAGGGATCTAGCAAACAGAGTACATAAGTAAACAGTTTCATTAAGCGGAACACTCAATAACATCTTTGAATATTTATGTAGTTTTTTAAGTGTGTATGTATTTTTATAGACGATTTCAGTGAATGCGATTATAGTTATTCACATTCAGTCTGCCTTCTACCATATCGTCTTTTAACAGATCTTTTTTCTAAGTTTGTTTAAGGTTATGTCTAGGGAATAAAATTCGGAAATGATATAACATCACACCTTGTTTCCGCGAAGGATTGGGCAAAAATGTACCTATAGAACAAACACATTTCACCCGATGTTTCAGTCCCATGTAAGACTTTGCCCGACCCGGGTATTGAACCCAGGTGCTCATGCCCAACAGTAGCGCTTGCGACCACTAGACCAACGAGGCAGTCGACTGGGAAATAAGGCGGTAGTTATTTTTAACAATTTTCATATGTTTAGTCACCATTTCAATAGCCCCTTATTTTTTGTGACTTGGCCATAACTGACTTATATATACAGATTTGCAGATCTCCTACTTTATCACAACCAACCGCCGAGGCCACATTCGAATTCACAGTATAACTTCAGACCATAAATATACATATTCAGAGATATAAATCAAGTTAAATTCAAACCCAACCAGCCTATTTCATCAACACGTACAAACCATTGTTCATACACAAATTGCTTTGTCTTAATACAAGACTGTTCTTCAAGCACAATATACATACTCCTACCTAACTTACATATATACCTACCTCCCGGTTACACATGAATATTTCACAACTACCGTCAAACAAACAGAATCAAAAATTAAATCTAATTCGCCTTCAGGAGTCATTAGGCATGCAACTATTACGACCCTTTCAGTGTAAGGGGCCAGGCAGTGCAGATTAAGGCTTGAATTTTTAAAGAAAAAAGTAAAGGAGGTTTTATTGTTATGGTGGAATAAAACCTCGTTTTCATTGTTTATTGTTTAAAAATGCTATTGTTGTGTGCGTTTTTGAGGTGCATTGTGAGTTTAAGTAGGTGTAATTTTTGGTTATGTTCAGGGAAAAATGGTTTTTGTTACTTTGTTACTTTTAGAGCTTGTCGTAAATTTTTCAATGTATCAGGGTTAGGGTTGACGATTACAGACCAATATGCATTCCCCCACGAAATTTAACTTCAGTAATATTTGCACAGTATTCCGAAATCTGGTGTAAATAAAATATATCTACATCAACAAGACATAAGAAAATGTTGATACTCCTGACGGTACATTAAGACGTGTAAGCATTTAAATACATAACCATTTCTCGTATCAGCGACTTCCTTCATGTTTTCAGGTACATTTCAAGACTTAATTTGGGCTGAAAAGTACAGTTTACACACTCTCACGCCTTGGTGAGTTCACAAGAGAGGCGTATTCCTAAGTGCTCCAAGTAAAATGTACCCACATAAATATACATTTTAATAGGAACGCGAAACGCTGTTAGCATTTTAAGGTTTAAGGAAAAGATTTTCAGGAACATTTAGCAATGTGTTACAGAGAGGAATCAAAAGGGAAGTGTGAAACAAAAGTTCATTTAAATCATTCTAATCTGACCAATTATAGAGTTGTGGCTTGTTTACATTGATCTCTCAGTTCCTTTACATTTCACACAGTGTAGGGTTAACTTTGGATGGTTGTCCCTAATTACACTATTTCGCTAACCTCGTCTGAGTTGAATTATTAGCTAGAAATGTCACAAGTAGTGATATATGGGAGGGCGCGCTTGAGATTACTTTGTGTTGTTTGTAAGCCGACCAGCGAATGTCCTGTTACGCAGATCATTAAAATAGGAAATTTCTACATGCGTGTTACGTTTTGATCATAATTGGACTCGACTCAAATTGCGGAATAGAGTTTAGAAATTCGTTATTATGTTTTAATTCCTCTTTAATGTTTTGCTCGTGTTTTCAGCCCGATGGAGTTTGATTCCCGAGGTTAGTACAAATCCAGGATAAACCAATAGATTAAAACTAAATTCAGCCGCAAAATATCCCTCGTCTTGTGTGACGGCGCATTATGTACCTTTATCATACTAACAAGGGGAACAAATTAACCTTTTTTATTAATTTTCATACCTATAAGCATAGCCTGGTAGCGGCCAATGAATGAAATTAACTATTCTAATTACTATGCTTAGCAGGAGGACTGGTGATTGTAGCTTGTTATTTTATTTAGCAGCTAAAGAATGATACTCTACAGTACATCCTTTTGACGCATTCTTTCGCCGATTAACAGCATGGTTTTCAAATCGTTGACTTAACTTCTACCGAAGAATGTCTTAGAATTTGGTACAAAACAAGATCTAGTATTGAGTTTCTCTGAAGCCATGACGTCACAAGTAAAATGTATGGATTACCATTGCAATGCGGGTGTCTGGTGTGCTGGATGGAGAACCACTTTTACTAACATACATTTTCAAGCCATAAAAGGTAAAGCCAGATTGAAGCTGGTTCAATAAGATGCACCAGGAATGGTGGCAGCCGTGTATGTAGGTATAGATTTGGCAAACAATATTGCTGGCCCCTTTACGATGGCCATTTGATTAGTAATCTTTAGAAAACAAATGCTAGTTTCTTTGGGTGTGTGTATCGATTATTTTCTAGTTGATCTGTATCTATCATACGCGATCTTTTCTCTTTATATCTCCACATTTAAAAGAACACTGTCTGCAAGATACAACATTTTCCTAATTTGAAGGGCAGGGGTCTTACTTACTTAAATAAGGTAGTTATAGGAAAAGTAATCAGTGAACAACCTAAGATTTCGCTCGAAATGGAGTAGCTTCACTTAAATATTGCCAAACAGAGCCAACCATACTCCAATATATCCTAACTCCACGACAACACCCTGGCTTTGGCATTCACAGTTCATCAAACATTGCTATAGCACCACACATACACAAACATAACATACGGTTCGCTTCATTTTGTATGTATACCACATACAAAATGAAGCGAACCGTTTATAATCGAGAAGTCTCGCAAGTGACACCCATCTGCTGAGCCGATGGTAATTAATTACACTTGCCAGTTACATACACTTCCACAGCCCATAAATTGATGCTTGAATCGGGTTTGTGTAAGCATTCCTTCAACAGTGACTGATTGTGAGTCATTAACAGTTTTGATAAAAAGTCGTCTGCGACTTAGTCGTTTGAAAATCTTTCTATAGTTAATCAAAATAAATCTAGGATTTTCTGGAGATAAATTATTATTCCATGGCACTAAATTATCTGTAAGAAACTAACGAGAAAGAGATAAAATGAAGACATTTCAGCCTAGTTTATAAAAAAACTACAGCGTGTTTTTAGGGTACATAAAAAACTTTGCTGAAAGTCTTTATTTGACGACACAATCAATTGTATCGTCAAATAAAGACTTTTGGCTCATGTTAATAAACTTGAAAAAACAGGATGATGATAATGAAAATTCGCTCACGATGTCTATAAAATTCAAGACCTCCTTCTGCATGCTCAACTATCTAATTGCATAACACATTTCCGTAAATGATTAAGACTAATCTGTTTCATTTTGACAGCTCAACAACATTCATTGCGTTATTTACGTAGTTGAGCAGATTTTTTTTTCGAACTTATGAAGCAATGGATTAGCAATCTGTTTCAAAACGATTCAGATTGAGATGGATTGTGTATTACGCAATTAGGGTGCTGCCCCCAAGTAATTGGGGAAGAGTATTTAAGCCACACGGGCCAAGGTTCTACTGAAAAAATATAACTTTGTTTACTTTTTGCAAGATAAATTCCGATCTTTGATTCTCGAGACAGTTAATATTATCGGTGAAACTTTCCAGCCAGCCTTAAATAAAATAAGGCACGACCCATCGTCGTGTCACTACTAGGTACTAGATAACACAATGGCCTTTTCATTATTTCATATTACATTTATATTTTTTATTTTTGCTTCAGTATAGTTTTCGATGTTTTTGGCTGGTATATATTGGCGGGTGCTAGCTGACATATGGCTTATTACATAATAAATTTAATTCATGTTTTGTGTTGCGTAATGTAAATGATTTTGCATACTATTGTGCATACTATAGAATCAATGATTTCTAACTGAACAGACAGAGTTTGTTCCGCCACTTCTTCTTCCCAGCTTAAGGCACTAGGAAGTGGTGAAGGGTGAGCGTTTTGGGGGACTGTCTTATGTAATTTTGACGTTCGAAAAGTGCTGATTCTTAGCCTAGTTTGAATAAAATATGACTTTTGATTTTGTATACAACAGTACATAAACAATCTTAAACGTGTCCTTCTACATAAGCTAGCAGCTTTACCCGGGCCTATATAAATTAATCTATATACCTACATGAAATGGTTGATCTACATTTCAGTAATATATAATTTCACAAGTACATAAATTATGTCCACGTCCTTTACGTAGTAATCGAATTATAATACAGCGGAAATAAGAGATCGGTCGAGCAGATTGTGGGCAAACCAAATTCAATACCTGACAATGTCATTGACAGTCAAAAACTCGGCCCAATGTCACATTGGTCGATGAAAAGATGAAAAGTAATGAAAAGCTGATATTTATAGGCTTAAAAGGTTTAATTTATTTAAGGGCAGTGACCGAACAGTAATTTTGCACACGTGAATAATAGAGGTTGGTTTAGAGGTTGCTGCGTAGAAGATTTCTTTTGCGTGTTAAAATTATTAGATAATAGACATGATTTTTTTTAAGGCGAAGTATATTTGAAGCCACCACATTTTAGAAGTGGCTTTTACCTACCAGCATATACATAGCTCTAATATAGGTACTATGATGGAAAGGGTCCATGTGACTGTACCAAAATTTTCGTTTTTCCTAATTATGTTAATATTAATGTTTAGGTCGGTTCCCCCGGTCATATTCAGAGAGCTATGGATGAATGATGGTTACAAATAATAACAAATTGGTATCCAATATACAAAAAAAGAAGGAAGGGTAGACCATTTAAAATATGGAATGACGACATCGTACAAATAGCCGGAAACTTATGGACCAGATGGGCAAATGATAGAGCCACCTGGAACGGTGTGGAGGAGGCTTTTACCGCAAAAGGCGGCCCTTACACCTAACAATGCTAACCATTTTTAAGTACATACAAAACAGTAGATAAGAACTACATGTAAGAGATAAAATAAAGCTAATAAATAAATAAAATATACCATGGTTATGTACATAAGTAGGTTACCGGAGACTTGTGTAATAATAAAATTATATGTTTAAAAAAATGATTTGTAAGAACATTTTAACTTATAACAAGCTACATCAAATATTAAAAAACAAAAAAAGTTAATGTAAAATGATCCAAAAAAGTTAATTTCATTGTTCATTAATTACAGAGACATTATTTACTTTCGTCTGAAACCTTTTTTATGGCTGCCTCTTCAAACAGCCACTGTGGACACTTCATTTACTTTATGTACTCAAACCGGCAGGTATTTCGAGGAATATTTCAGTGTGCCATGCAATTTGAGTAACGAGATTTTTTGGGGCATGAGGTTTTTATATGGTGCTTTCTATAGCTGGAAAATTGATTGCCCACTGCAACTTTGCTAAAAGATATTTTTAGGCACCGATTGTACATTTTTAATACTACAACCAAGTTAAAATACTTACTTATATATAGCTTTCCTATATGTTTTTTTCTAGGAAAGGGTTCAAGTTAATAGTGCAGCAGACAGATATCGAACTCAGGATCTCTCGCGACCTCTCACCAATCCGCGACATAGCCGATGAGCTATTGGAACTTAACCTACACATCATTTTTCTTGTCAACATAAAAAGTACATTGTTTAGATACCAAAAGATACTTATGGAATTAGATGCTTCCGTATTTATAAACACAAAATCATGACATTTTTAGGGCACCAGATGTCGCTAGACGCTAATATAAAATTAATTGCGTCAACGAAGCAGAATCAGGGATTCTGAGTTCAAGTGGCATTATAAATGTGCCGCCTTTGCCTGCGTTTACTTCACAGAATTTAAAATACATTGTCATTCCGTAATCGAATTTTACATGGCCTTTTTTCATCTTTGTGACGTTTTGAGTTTCAGTTATCATCTCAAAACGGTGAAGGAAAACATCGTGAGGAAACTGGCATGTCCTAGAACCAAAAATTCGAAGACATGTGACATCCACCAACCTGCACTGGGCTCGCGTGGTGGATTTTAATAGCCCACTACCTCTCACAAAGAGGACGCTTGCATCCCAGCCGTGGAAACATAACCTACGCTTAAGTTATCGACTTTACTGGTATAGATTTATGAGAAGGATGATATGGCTGAAAAAGGAATGACGGCTGATTATCAAATGAGGATTAATCATATTATTTACTTCAAAGAAAGATTGAAAAAAAAAAACAATTGTGGTAAACGCATCAGTAGTGAACATTCTCTCCAAATTCAATAAATTGGGTCCAGTTTATTCGGTCTTATTAAACAGTGGAACTAGCCTCTGCCAGCGACTTTTGCGTGCGACCCACCGCGTTGCATCACATCGCCCGCGCCATTACTTCGATTGCGCTTAGCGTTCTATCTGACTTTTATTTTGGTTTGGCTCCTAAGGGTACTAGCGGAATGTTAAATAACCTATTGCCTTCCTCAAGAATTGGACTATCAATTGCAACAAGAGTTTTCGAAAACAAACGCGCGTTCGTCAAACTGTTCAGCTTTATGATTAGTATATATTTAAACACAACCAGAGAACACAACGGAAACGTTTTCAATAGAATTTTCCATATAACACAGGAAATGAAGACGATTCATTTTGTTGTTTGTTTATGCAGTGTGTCCAAGTTAGAATTAATACGCATTAAGAAGCATAGGTAAGTAGAGTGATTTGCTTATTTTTACTTTTAAATATCATAAAATGTGGGGCGTTTATGAACCAGTCACTTAAAATGGCCTCGATTTACTAACGAACTTTACAAAGAACTGGCCAATACCGATAGGAAACGCAGTCTCAATTCTCAGACAAAGCAATTATACTATCTAGAAAACTAGACTGAATTCCCGAAGCAACTCTTTGATTAAGAACAATTTGTTCCAGTCTACATTCTTCAGTAGAAAGACGATACAATCAGATTTGTTAATGTAAAATGAAAATAGTCCACGTAATACGTAGAATTTGATGGAAGTCCTGTCTATGTTCATCAAATTCTACGTATTATTATTATTTGAGAGACCAGCAATTTCGAATAAATTTTGCCAAGTACCGATACTGTAAGACCAAGCGAATTAAATACAGTCTCGAGCTTTCTTCGAGAGGTTGATGAAGCCCCCGATTTTCCGAAACTTGCTCAAACCAGAAATTCATAGGGTGACCAGTTTCGTCCGTATCATTCAAATAAATATGTTTTAAATAAAAAAATAAAATAAAAATACTCTATATACATACGTTCTTTTTATTCTAATGAACATTGTCGTCTCCAAAGTCTACTTGCCTACATTTCCCGATGAAGATTCATTCATTGAAAGTGTAATTTCTAGTAGCTTCAGAACTGTACAGTGGCCATCTGTGGTAACACTTAGACCTTGAGCTGGCCAAGCATAGTACGGAGTTTATAATAACAGGTCAGTATATACAGGTTATGTTATACCACTGATGTGCGGCTTATCGTACCATAAAAACTAAGCTGTTTTACCAGTGGGTTGTTTTTTTTTACATAAAATGTTTGCACGGTTTTTTTTCTGATATGCCCTGATGACAGAGAACACCACATTTTAACATGAAAAGTTTATATTTAAGTAATAACACTAACTCAACTTGAGCACAGGCTTTCTAAAGCACCAATATGATGGCGCGAGTACTTGACACGTATAGAAATAAATTGTCAAGTTTAATATCATTCTGAGGTCGTTAACTCGACGTCTGCGAGCAATGTAACCCGATTCCTTTAGTTAGAGAGTTTTATAACATAAACAGCTGATAGGTACATTTTGTTTTTGTCTCTTTCTTTTTCACATCTTTACGCCTGCTTGTGTAAAACAGAGTGAGATGAAGTGAGGTACTGTGCTTCACATACAGCTGTGTAGAGCCTCTGTCACTATTTGTGCAAGTGATAGTTGGCGGGGATATTATTCTTTACTGAAATATTCGTTGTCTTTCTAGAAATCTAATCTAAACCTACACATCAAAGAAGACTGAAAATATTTTTTTTCATGAAATAGAACGAATTAGATTTAACAATGTGGATAAAATACCAAAAGAAATATACAGTAAATCTTAAATATATGTAAATGTTTTCGAATTTTTGTTTCAAACTAAATATTTTTAACGTAAAATCAATCTTACCCAATCCACCTTACACAGAAAATTCTTCTCATATTTGGTTTCCAAATGGTTTGCCCTGCATTCCAATGTTCTGAGCGAGCAATGGGGAAGAGATCTCTAAAGGATTTAAGAGATTAAGCACGTCGAATGCATCTGTACACAGTTATTTCCACTCAAGATCTGCTCACGGCAAAAAGTGGGACGGATTCCACGAATCTTTTTTATTCTGTGCACTTGATTTTATGCAGACGTTTTATTATGAAAAGACATCTTAAGATTAAATTACGAATATTTTAATTAAACTTTCTGTTGCTCACAGAGTAAATTATCATCATGACTTAATACGAGAACGAAAACTTTAGTTGCTTTTGATCCAAGATCTGGTTGAGACAGATGAGATCACACGCAAATCGAAACTAACTCCAACCAAAATGCACAATTACTACTCAAGCGCAAACTGCACAGCAAAACATTATTCATCTCGCCGCAATTTCTGAACAAGGATGGTTAAAATTCAAAGTCAAAACGCCACGAACAATACCGCCAAAAGCGTAAAACCAACCACGACTTTTCAAAGGAACCAGCGAACCATGCGAATTTACGGGAAACTCCAGGACAAAACCAGCTATGTCCTGAAGAGACAAATTCCCGCTTACACGCCGAATAATAACTGCCGACGACAATTCATGAAATTGCAGCGAATTTTGCCCCAATTGTACACGCCGAAGAATGTTGGATGTTCCATTATAATTTCGTTAGTAATGGTTCACCATCCGACCGCCCTTTAACCTAGAATTTGAAGTTAGTAACGTATACAATTAAGATTAATGTGTCCTAACATGTAGGTATAATGGCGTCAAAAACATTAGCCGTGCACAAACATGTAGTAAGCGAGTTCTAATCTGCACGAGTCAGGCATGTTTTGTTAGGCGACGTCGCCGAGATAGTGGCCAGTCCCATATTAAAATTAAATTTCGCGCAGCTTGCGGGGGTCAGCACTTGTTCATTATTGAAGAGAAAATGAAAGGCGAGCTCGACCTCCATCGAGGATCCCAGTTTAGTTCGTATTATTGCTCATAAAATTTTGTATATTAATTTAGTTTCAACTCCCTTGTCGTATTATGCGCGGATGAGTTCAAATTCGCTTGTGAAGTGAACCGAAATTATATTGGAACGGTATAAAGAGAGGGAAAGCGGCAAACGTCATTAGTTGTTAATTTCATTGTATAGTTACAGTCGACAGTTCTGACGCTCTTCCAACAAAGGGTGATAAATTGTGTATGCTGTAAGTAGATGGCTTTGTTTCGACGTGCCAGCGGGGTCTGTAACAGGAGCAGGCTCACTCTTATCGCTTTTAATTTGAAACGATGCCAAAAAAATAAGGAGGTCCTGGAAGCGCTCGCGACGGTGTGCGATTACTTAACTTTAGTGCGGCTGCGGACCGAATTACATGGAATGGCGCCCAACGCGGGGCTCGGTATAAGCAAATTGTGAGAGAACGAAACGCCTTGAAATTGCAAATTCAAGCGGCTCCAGCGCGTTTTGTTCGAGTCGGTTCCCGCAATTCGCGCACCTCCACAGTTCCTTACATTATTTAACGAAGTAGCCGCGGAAGGAGATTTCGCTGTGCGAGACTCCAGAAAATTCATTTGTAATTCATACAAAATTCTTTGCACTTCGTTCCCCTACATTATGACGCTTTTATATTTCACTTTTCCCCCGTCATCCGGTTATTATGTACATACGTGGCACGCAAAAACGTCACTCATTGTCTATAATCTGATCCAATTAAATTCAACAAAGAACAATCTCGGTGCTAATTTCCCGTACCGAGAAAAATGGTTGTTTCAATTATTTTTTGCCCTCGTATCTCGTCGAAAAAAGATTGCACAAACAAATGTACGAATTAAGCACAAACGAGGCGCCATTTTCCCAGTAATTCCATCGGACTTTTAGTAAAAGGAAGTCGGGCCCATATTCGATATTTCGACTGGAGAAATAAATGCCCGTCTATAATTTTAACAAATTTCCTGCCCGATGCGGCATTATGTTTCGCGACAGAGCAATCTGGGTCGTGATTACGCAGGGAAAAAAACGCTAAGAGGCCCCTTCTGCGACGTTACATCTTAATGTGGCCACAATATACATAATGGCAAGATATTTAGACCACGAGTGTTCTTGACTGCTATACATCAAACGAAGACATTACCACAAAACGCCGGTTAGATACCGACAGCATAAAATATTCCCAACGCAATGATATATTTGAGGGATATGGAAATAGGCGACGGCGGGGACTCGGAATATGTATGCGGGTGTCCGTGACAAGAACAAAAGATTTTGAGATAACAACCGTCCGGATCTTTAGGGTGTAAAAGACGAGGAATCCGGGATTAGGGGATATCAGAAGTAAATGTTAACTGGATCGAAAATGGAGATACCCCAGAAATAAACGCTGTATTTTGACGATAAGCAGTTATGACATTCAAAATACTTTTCTTTAAAGTAGCTAGGTAGTTCATAAGTAGGTAGTATGTTTGATAGTTCTAAGTTCAATATGAATCACAATTTTGATTTTTCTTTATGTCCCTACCTATACCTGTATAATACACCACTTTATTGTATTTTTTTTATAAACTACGCCAAGACTGCATGTTTTTGTCAAAATAACGAGTTCACAACTACTGCAAGTAGGTACTCTACTGGAATGTTTTTGCTGACACTTCACATTGTGTCCCACTCGCACACTTCCGGCGAAATGCAAACCACTTTTTCTGTATTTCAAGCGAAATATTTCCGCTCAATATTAATACTTGATTTCAAATTAATTTTAAATGGTAAAGCTCATTTAAAATTATGCGAATAATGATGAACATTCCCTTTTAATTGCATTAAAAAACAAAAGTAACATTGCAAAAATACGAATTTCTGAAATGTTTTCAAAATGTAATTGCAAGTACTTTATATACACTCATCATCTGCCTAATCTTTTCCCAACAATATTGGGGTCGGCTTCCAGTCTTCCAGATAAGATGCAGCTGATGCTGAGCAGATGAATACCAGTATTTTACATGGAGAGACTGCTTATCTGACCTCGAAAAGCCAGTCACTGGTTAGCACAATACCCCTTTGTAAGACTGAATTGTACTATTATACTACCGCCTGTAAATGACGTGTATGGGTTCTCCCCCAAGATCGCTACAGCCAACGATCGTGTAGTTATAATGTGGTAATAACCAGACTTGGCAACCGAATTGGTATTCATTACCACATTTTTAAAGTTTTCTTACAAATGACAGAGTTATTAACAACTCTTTCTGAGACTAGTGTCCCATTAGTTAATAATTACATATATAAATATACAATTATGAAAAGATACAATCATTTCCAAAAGGTTTTATCACAAACGAATCTCAAGCTACAACAGGCTATTCAAAATCTAGCTGATATTTCACGTTCCGATATTTATGTTCGTAACTGTACTAAAATTCAGCTAACCTACTTCCGAAAATCGAACCTAAACAGCTGTACCTTTATGACCTACTTTTATAAACCTATCCTGATAGAAAACATTACTAACAAAAACAAGAGGAATAACAGAAATGGATCTCAAAAATAATGCCGAAAATGTTAGTCCGGTTTTGTACGGTAGTTATTTTACTTCTGCATAAAGTTAAAAATAAATAAATATTTCAAGCATCAATCCACACTCCTTCACTACATCTTCTAGTCAAAATTCAGACAAACTCCTCAGTCACATAGAGGGTGTGTCAGTAGCAGAGCTCGTAATGAACGCCCGGAGACTCACTTTGTCTCCGTTTTTGCTACACCTACTTGTGTGTGAATAATTTAGCAGAACCTTGAAGTTTCGCTAAGACACGTCTCACTATCTTTAGAGCAGCTTCCTTTACTTTTTGTAGGGATTTTGTCTGGCTGTGGTGGCTTCCTTTTTGTATCAGATGTTTGTTGCTATAGTAAATATTTATTATCTAACTAGCAGCGCCCCGCGGTTTCACCCGCTAAGTCTCGGTCCCGTGGGAATATAGGGGATAAAAAGTATCCTGTGTGTTAATCCAGGTTATAAACTATATGTGTGCCAAATTTCATTTAAATCCGTCCAGTCGTTTTTGCGTGAAAGAGTAACAAACATCCATCCATCCTCACAAACTTTCGCATTTATAATATTAGTAGGATTTTTAATGTGTTTGTGGATGGGTTTAAAATAAGTCGATCCTGACGAACTGCACCCTCAAGCGTTGCACGCCTCGACACTGACGAATATTTTATACCATTTTGAGAATTCAATCAATCAACCATATAGAAACTAAGGCAAACAACATATACAATAAAAATTTACTTGGCACAAATCAAAAGCCCAAAATTGACTGGATGAGACTCCTATTTTTCTGCGACTGACGTTCTTCTATAAAAAAAATACAGACTTGTTTAAATAATCATCAAATTAGAACAATACGAGTAAAAACATGATGGCCAGCTAGAAAAAGTAAACAAATAGGTTGAAACCGCAAAGGTTACGCAGCAGTATTTACCACAACATACAGGGTACTATTCCACAACGAAAACCATCCACCATAATCGTTCTTGATAACACTAGACAGTCTGTAGCTACTGCACAGCTTGTCCAAACGACGTACATAAAAATAAACCAACCTAGCACAAAGCAAGGCCTACATAAAGTAACAGCTAAGATAAGCTGTTAGGAAGGCAGTTACTGGCATCTGGCCACGCCAGCTTGCCAACCACTGGCACACAAGTAATTACTGTAATACATTTACGTTTCCACACAACACTAGATGTGATTAAAATGTTACAAAGGAAATAAAAGGACAAATATTTTTATATTAGCTAGAAGTCCTTGATTAATAATCCTGGTAATATTGTGATATTTGTTTTTTTGTCTTGAATGTACTAAGTACGTAAAGAATTTTCTATATAATTTTATCTATCTAATAAAGCTAGCTATAAAATGGATAGTGGATCACCTTAAACAACGACAAACGAAAAGAACTTCTCAGCACTGAATTTAAATCAAAATTCTTCTGAATATTATTTTGCAAATGCAATATTAAACAACACAAATATCTAATTCCAAGAGTACCCACCTAGTTACAAACAAAACACACCTTACATTCCTATCACCTATGCTAATGTCTCCTGACCCACTTTCAGCATAAAAACAAACAGTGGCTTAGAAACCAGTACAAACAAACTCGCATCAAATCCATTCAGAATTTCAAACGAAGATGTTTCTAGTCCATACAAGATTACACCCATGCAATCTCATTCAAGCTTATCTGTATTGGATAAACTCAGTGCATTGTACCCGACTTTATTGAATGGATGTCGGCACGTCCACTCAGCGCAGTGACTAGTCAGTATCTGCGCTCTGTCAGACGTGTTAGGTCTTAGGACAGCTCGGTACACGTCAAAATCGAGCACTATGACGGTAGTCATGCGTACGTAACGCGTTTCAGTTTTGGATTGATTCGCTTTGTGAGCGAATCGAGCGTTAGTCGAAAACAAATGGTGTTAGAAATATATTTGCTTTGTCAGTGTGCACATACAAATACTTGTTAACATTTGCAAACGATACGTGAAAATATTTTGTAGATGAAATCGAGCTCCGAATATTGAATGGGAGACATGTTGGATTGGATTTCTGAACAAAATACCACAACATATAGGTACATAAACCACCTCGATATTTATAGGTACTAAGGCAGCAACATATTATGTATGGTAGTGTGAATATTTCATAGCTCGAGACGGTGACGACGTCGTACAATATCGAACGCCACAGTTCTATATTCGATGTGGCACATGCACTTGGTATGTTTGTCTTGGAATATTTTGGTACCATGGCACCTTATGCATGATCAGGTTCAAATAGTAAAGCATATTTGAGCGTTAACACGGAGTTAGCTTGTTGGTCAATGTTTGGGCAAGTATCAAAATATTTGGTAGACATTTACTAATCCGGTTTTGCTTGTAGTTTAGGATGAAAGAGCACTTTAATCACACTAGTGAGACAATACTCACGTTATTTTTGTTTGTTATTTTTTGCTCACAACGGTTAGATCAAATCTTTTGCAAAAAAAGGGTTTCTAATTAGGTATTTACCTATAATTTATCATTCTATTTTTAAGTAAGTATATTATTATGTAAATATTATTAAATGATATAGGTATTTATCTAAAATATATGTAAAAAATGCAAAGCAAAAATAATGGCATTGAAAATGACAATTTTCTTACAAAATCACCAAATAGCAGCAGCAGCAGCAGTGATAGCCTAGTGGTGTGACCGTCAGACTACCAAGTCATAGGTCTTGAGTTCGAATCCAGGGCACCTCTAACTTTTCGAATTCATGTGCTTATTGTATATTTATCACTCGCTTCAAAAACGGTGAAGGAAAACATCGTGAGGAAACCGGCATGCCTGAGAGATATTTCTCGACGGCATGTGATGCCAAGCCAGAGGCCCATAGGTGGCATAAAGACTCTGACACCAGGTTAGTTACTAACCACACGAAATAGAAGAAGACCAAAAACATTTCGTCTGGGAAACAAACAAAATCTAACAAACAAAAAAAACCTCACGGTCAGCAGCCGGTTTATCAGCCACAAAACGTATGTAAGACAGCTCGACAAGACCATTCGCTGATATTAAGAATACTTCATTGACATACATTTTAAATAGTAAAAAACGAGGTTAATTTCGTAACAGGACATTGGTAAGTAACATGTAACTTTTTCAACGAATCGTATTAATTAGTACCTAGGTGTAATTACCACGCATAATTTACTATTTATAATATCCTGCAATTATAAACAATACGATATTTATTTTAATTTTAATCGCGGAATCAATCAACGGAATATGGCATGCTATATTCTAATATTATTTGATTCCTCGATTCAAAGCTTATTTTTGGTTACTTGCGGCTAATTATTTATTACTGAGCACAATCGATACAGGAAAATTTAATCAAAATAATATATTATTTTCTTCTTACTTTTTTAGAGCAGTCCACTGCTCTAAAACAGTCTACAGGTACCAGAACTAACTAAACATAACCAAAAACACAATTACATTCAAATTAAGAAAACACTCCAAGCCAACCATCTGTTGGCATTCAAAATTCGAATTAACTCAAAAAGGAAAACAACACGAGCAACAATCTACATCCAATACCAACAAGTACATTCAAACTTCACAGAGATAAGAACAGAACTTCAAGGCGTAATTCAATAACAAACAGAGATATTCCCAGAATATTCCTTTTGAACTCTGACGCGAAACGAAAGGCACCAAAAATCCAGCATCGTTTACAGAGTGCAGCATAATAAATTCATTTAGCGCCGGCCGGCATAGTTGCGCGAAATTAAGCGGGTGCAATAAAGATTTGCCTGTAAAACTATTTGGACTAGGCCAACTATTTGGATTAAAGCAGGCCGTACACCCGTATACCCAACTTACGTAGAATCCAATGGCAGCGAACGAACGGCATTTATTTTGTGCCAGTCTTGTGTTATGTCCAGTCTTTGTGAAAAGTATGTTTTAAACATTTTTTGGTATTCAAAGCGGGCACGAATTCGTTTTTGGGTGAACGTATTTCGTAAATAATTATAAAAGTTCGGAAAGTAGGAGAATTATTATGACCCTACCCTATGCTATATAATCGTTTTCAGTTCTTAGCTCGGTATTCACAACAAACACCAAGCTATTCTAGAAATCGCAACCCGAAACTACTAAAGTAAAATTCCTCACATGCTACAATTAATCTTTCTTAATCCAAACTTGCGAGCGGTTTATAGCCCCGAGTATGGTGTTACAGCCACGTGGCAGGTTGCCAGGCAAACCTCGTGCTGCCAGCCAAGCATCCATAATATCGTCTACGGCTGTGCCATATATCGGCCTCTGGCATTTTGGTAACAAATGGCACCAGTCCTGGGCCTTGTCTTATGAATTTTGTTATGCTCTGTGGGCGAATTACAAGATGTTTTCTTGTTTATGAATGTGTTGTGGTCCAGTGTTTATGTTGATAGTTAAGTTATTGGTCAATGGGGGCAAACTAAATTGGATAGAACAGTAAACAACATAAATGTTGTAGAGAGCTTAGAGAATGAGGTCTGAGAAAAACATACTGTGGATTCTATTAAATTTATTTCATTGAGATTTTATACTAACTTTATTCTTCTTCGTATCTACTAATGCAATATTCTGCTCGGTCCACCAAAACTTAGAATGCTAACCGAATCGAATCGAAATGTAAAAATAATTGAATATTGTGGTACAAATCGGCAGGATGTCGACACATTGGAGAGAGTAATGGAGCGAGATCATTGTGGAGTCGCTGCTCCACCGTGAAAATTGATCTGCGAGGGGCGTTAGATATATTGATTGTGTATCTTCAGGGATATGCAGTTTAAGGTTTTCTTTTTTTGAATATGTAGTTGTAGAATCTGAAAATAATCAATTTACTTCGGTACACTGATTTTAAGATCTCAAAAATAACAATAAGGCATGGGGCCTTATTGTTATTTTTGAGATCTTATACAGTGCAAGTTTATTTCCAGTGGCATACTATAAAATTGAAGGAAAAATTGACTGGCACCGTCTAAACAACACTAAAATTTTTGCACGATACGAGCATCTCGAAAATAACAATAAGGCATGGGGCCTTATTGTTATTTTTGAGATCTTATACAGTGCAAGTTTATTTCCAGTGGCATACTATAAAATTGAAGGAAAAATTGACTGGCACCGTCTAAACAACACTACAATTGTTGCCGATTTGCCATTCAAAACTAGTACAGCAACAACAGGCGGGTAAACACTTGCATGCAATTCTTGAATGGGTTTATAATTGAAACTTGCACCGTGTAAATGTAGCTTTAAAAAGAGTCCTCGAATAAGTTCTTATTCGAAAAAACCAGAGACTGACTAAATTGCAATTACTTACTATTCTTCTTCTCTTTATAGACTATTCTATGAATATACATAATTCATACAATAGTCTATTAGGTTTTCTATTATAATTTACCCACTCCAAATACCATATAAAACCCAAGACTACACAGCGAACAAATAAAACACAAAACCAATCTTCCAACGAGTCTAACACAATTTAAACAAACAAACCGTACTATCCATAAATCAGAACTTACATTACAAATTGGTTCTCCTAGTTCTGCTTAAAAACGGATACGGGTAAGTTTTCTCGGCTTTTTCCATACCCGTCTAGATTCTGACACTACATTACTCACGCCACAGGGTACCAAAGGGGCTGCAATATTTAATCTTGTAGAGGAAAACTTCTCACTTATCGAAAGGAAATGGATAATCTCGATTCGCGTCCGGGTTACGCCTGCGCTTTCGATTTCAAGCCAAATAGAATAAGTATCCCTTAAGATGTTGTTTTGCGTATCGGAATTTTGTTTATTTGTGGTTATGATGAAGATTGGCAAATACCGATGTGAAATACGCTTTTAAGAGAAAGAAAATTGGGGCATATCCGCAGCTAACTTCAAAATAGTCAAGAAAATATTCGTCGTAAGTTGATTTACCTACACCTAGGTAGGTACCTATCTATACCTATCATTTAAGAGCCTACACTCCTACTTGTGGACTGGTTCACCTCCACCGGATAAATTCATCTGGCAGATTATTTTTCTTTGTAACTGCCGTCTATTTATTTGGTGGATTGTTCTTGTAAGTCCAGAGACTGCTGATCAAGTCCTTGGGTTTAGAATTTTGGTTTTTTGTTTCGTTAAGATCACTAAACTTTGGTTCTATGGCTCAGCTCAGTTACTATTTATTTAAAGCAGTTAAATCCATACTCCCAAAATCCACTATTTTCATTGCTTTTGCCAAAATATAAATGTAAACTTCTTGCCCAAACAATCCCTCTATAACACTAACGACATAACACATTGAATTCATGCCATGCATAGTGGCGCTGCCAAGTCGATGTCATAACTGGCAGGCCGTGCCAGTTACGTGTTGCCAGTTTAAAAACAGAAAAGCTACCACAGAAAAAAAAAACCTATAGCTTGTTGTAAAAGTATGATAGGAACAATTATGACGAAGCTGAATACAAAATAGTTTAGAAATAGGTACTGTATTTTGAGACTTCTTTGTTTTCAATTTCAAGGCTAAACACTATAAATAGCTATTAATCTTTACAGTTTGTATTATTACAAAATCGTTAGGGGGAATCTGGTTTAATGCTTAGTAATAATTTAACAAAATGGCTACCTTAGCAACAGTAGAATCGATACTAGAAACAAGTTCCCGGTAATCGTTTAGGTAATGTATCGGTATCTTTTGTATCGAAATGTCACGCTGCCGTGACAAAGGTTAAACAGGGTGACTTTCCTTACACTGCCAATTGGAGGACGGATAAACGTTTATTTTTCTTCTAAATATACTACAGTTTGAGCTATATATTTTTGCCACTCTTTCGTTTCTTGTGTGAGGGTCGAGTTTTCGTGGAAAAACAAGATTTAATACCAGGACACTCGCAATGATTAGACAGTTTAGTTTAGTTTTTTTAATAGTAGCCCGGGGTCTGGATTTGTTTCCGGTTAATGGCAATAGGCTCGCCCATTACATGGGACTTAAACATAACTGGCGAACTGTGGGTTTACTATAGGCACACCTCTGCCTAACCCCGGGGAAAACAGTTGTGATGTAATGTGTTATGTTTTACAACCATTATGAAAACTCCAGTTCTAAATTCAATTTACTCTTTAGTTCCACAGAGATCTTTATATTCCGAAGAACGAAGGCGTTTTATGGAACTCTTATCAGTTTTCGGAAACTTTAATTGGTGAAAAAAAATGTTGGTGTAAATATCTCAATATAATATTGTCTAATGAGTATACAATGCCATATTTTTAAATGTCACAGCATCATGCTGAGATAGGAGCCTTTTGGCCTCGTACAAGACTTTTTATGTGCTTTTGTATTTTTTGCTTCTATGATTGTGTTTAGTTTAGTTTGTGATCTTCCTTTGCGAGTTCCAATAAATATTTGTTCTTTTGTATAACTTTTTAATTAGTCATGATTTTTAATTCATATTCTTATTGGCACATCTTAAGATCTTATGAACTATCAGAATATCAAAAAATATTTGGCTGGGGCCTTAAGGGAGAGGCTTGAATATTGATTCGCTGTTCCAATGTATAACAGATAATGACAGCTAGGTAGGTGCGTGAAATTAAAAAGACCGTAAGTCATGACATTCCATAAGTAACGTTCAAACAAAGGTAACGCAAACAGCTCCACAAAGAAAATTACCTTCATTTTTATTCCTCGAAAATTGTCTCACACGATTAATATCTATTATACGACAATTAATTAGTAATCCACTTTTATTTAACGCGAGCTACCGTCCAATAAAGTTAATTTGATTATAAAGGTTCACAGTCCCTTAAAATTATCTGGGGGATAATGGCCGAAGTTAATCTCTGATATAAAGTTTAATAAGGCTTCAACATATTGGGATAGACTTGGGACAATACTCTGGAATAGGTACTACAAATTGGTTTTAGGCAAGGGCAACATTTGAATTGAATTTCGACTAGTTTCAGTTCATGTATTGTTTACTTATATCTGTGTGTTTAGGTGTTGTAATCTATTGTATAATTTAATTTGTACATAGAATATGTTGGTATGGGTGTTGTTGAGTTTTTGGTGAACTATTGACATTCAGTACGTAACAGCATTTGTGTTACCCCAGTAGGTATAAAGAAAATCTATTGGTTAATAACAGAAAAAAAAATGTAAAACCCTGAAAATTATGTAAAACTTAAAGCTCTCCTCATTATGAGAAAATCACGTACACCATACACAATTAGTTAGTAGAAATATAATACAACAATAAACCCAGGACGAACACAAAGCTACAGAACAAGTTTATTTATTTAAATTCAATCAAACAACAGACCTTATCGATTGGTTCCCGAGGACTCGATGACGTCTAGTTGTGCCCGCACCGCGTTAGTTTCGTGGAACGTACAGTCAAAAGCGTAAGGTCTGCGCCTCTGAATCTTTAATGCCGTATCTTCGGAAAGCGTATTCTAAATAATTCACACTGCCCAGACTATGGCTCGAAATGACTACCAAAGAGAAATACCGACTCGAAGTTAAGTGAAAATGCGCAATAAAACCAAGTAATGTTACCCAGCTTATTAGAATACGCGTCTGCTTTCATGAAATTAAATGGCCGACTAAGGAACCCCTTATTTGTTTTTATTTTCTTCGAATTTTGTCGGGTTCATAATTTCTTCTCCTCTCTTTATTTATGTCCTTGGTTAAATTATTTGCCGTGTTATCGCCGTGTAAGGAGGCGTTTAGCCGCTTTTTTATGCTATCCTTTTTTGTACGGTTTATGATCAAATCGTACTGGGTTTTTGGGAATCTTACAGCCAATTCACGTCACGGAAAGCTATTTCGCTTGATAGTTAATTGTATGATGTGGTAACGTAAAAATGAATAGTTTCTTAAGATTTTTTTATTTTTGTCTATAATTATGGCTGGATATAGGGATATAGGGTCCTATATTACACTCCAGAACTTTTCAGCTTCATCGGTCATCCATTTACAAATAAACATTAATAAGGAACTAGCGGCGCCCCGCGGTTTCACCCGCATAAGTCTCGATCCGTGGGAATATCGGAATAAAATCCACTGTCCTAACCCAGGTCATGGTCTACCCATGTGCCAAATTTCATTGAAATCCGTTCAGCCGTTTTAGCGTAAAACCGTAACAAGCAAACTCACTTTCGCATTTATATAATATTAGTTAGGATTATCTTGAATAAAAAGACTATATATATACACAAAATGTCACTGTGGAAACGGTCTATTGCCAATACTAAATCTAGCCTTACCAAGGTTAAGATTCCTAGCTCAAAGCTGTTAGACAATACTTATTCAGCCTAGATTATTTTCCATTAACATTGTCGCCTGACATCGAAGCATTAAGTATTCCAACATAGGAAGCTTGTACTAAACTGTGTGGTGTTACACGAATGGATAGAATAAGAAATGAGTACATAAGAGGAAGTCTGAAAGTGGCACCGGTGACTGAAAACTTGTGCTGAAATCCGTTGGCATGGTACGAGAATGTGATGCGGAGGAATGAGGAAAATGTCGTGAGGAAAGTTTTGAGAATGAATGTCGATGGCTATAAGACTAGGGGAAGACCAAAGAAACGATGTATGGACTAGCGGACTGTGTGAAAGATGATATGGCTAGAAAGTGGGTGACTGCCGAGATGACGTAGTCGTCATCTCTCATTGTAGAAAAGTATGGAAGAAAAAGACATGTTGCGACGACCCCAAATAAATGGGATAAGGACAGGAGAAGTAAATGATGATGAAGCTTGTACTAAACTAAATTCATTTGAAACTCTATCTTTCGTCATTGTTTCCTTGGTAACAATATATTTGCGGAAGATACCTATTGTTCTTCTCTGCTAATGCGTGTAACTATTACTAACTATGGTTTACGTTTATTTATCCTGCAAAACTTTGATAGGATATCAGCCTGTATGAGTTGTTACTGGGTGTTGCCGATGTGTTATCGATTTCAAATAATTTTGTTCAAGAAGTTTCCTTTTCATTCTTATGTTTTCTATAACCTGATGTCTGATAATCATCATCAACGTCACGATTCGCTTGTTCATATACCATTGACATGAAAAATAAAACATGTACAATTGAAAAATAATCACTTAATCAAGATCCTGCCTAGATTTTAACACTTAGTTTTAAATTCCGGAATTCAACAAGCATGTCATAAACTACCTGGTCATTATTTCTGAAATACGTAGATAACTTCGACTAAACTCTTCAAAGAGGGCCAAAATATTCAAGGATTATATTTTATTGTCGAATTTTGTAACTAACTTATAAAACATTGAAGCTCGGGTGTATTGAGTAAATAATGTTTACAAAAGATACGCAAGGTTGAACAGGGTTCGCTGGGTAACCAAATAAATTTTGGGTATCTACTAGGTTACTACTAGTTACGAAGAGCTACGAGACGGAATCGATACCAAGCGGGTACCAACAGACAGTGGCCGTGAAGTTTCTTGGTAGTTTTCCTTTATTACCTGACAAAGCGAAATTACGTTACCAATTACTCATGTATCTTTGAAATTGGATCAAAATCAAAATTAAAAATCCATGAGACAGTCCGCCCGCGCTTCAACACGTCCTAGTGCTTTAGCTGAGAAGAAGAACGTTGCGCATCAAACCCCCCAGCACCATAGTCTGTTCAAATATAAGAACTTGATTCTATACAATATTAAGTAATTAACATTAACACAAAACATTAAATTAAATTATTTGTCAGCCAGCCAGCTAGGACAGGGCAACAAAAAAAAATGTCTCCCCGATACAGGGAACATGTTTTTGTACTAAGTACCTAGTTTTATGATGAAACAAATTATTTTTGTTATATTTATGTCCTGTTGTCAAGAAAATACGTTCTTGACACCTGTTAGTTTAATACTAACGAATATGTGTTTTGCGAATTTGATTCTTATTACTAGGTACTAGAAATTGTCCAACTAACAGTTGCGGGAACGCGTTCTCTCGACGGCCGTACTGTAGCAAGTTCTTTGG
This sequence comes from Eupsilia transversa, assembly GCA_914767815.1. NCBI lineage: Eukaryota > Metazoa > Arthropoda > Insecta > Lepidoptera > Noctuidae > Eupsilia > Eupsilia transversa. The sequence continues at coordinate 5,786,811 of OU611889.1, forward strand.
TCTTCACATCAAATTCTCTAGACTATTCTATTAGGTACCTAGAACGCTACAAGGTTCTTTTGGCGCGTGGCCAAAATTGGAACTAATGCTCCCATCTTGTTTTGTCAATACAATTATTGGTATGACAATTTCACAAATGTTTACCAACAGCGCCCCCCTGTCAATGTCATTCAGGCGCCAATAGAACTTTGTAGAATTTTCTAGATTGAAGTTAGTTTCGAAAAAATACTACCATAAAATTTAAAGCCGAACGTTCGTATTATCAAAAACTCAGACAAATAACGAATTAAACCAAACACAACTCTCACATGACTAAATCTAAATCAATACCAACTAATAATTTATCAACAAGTAAGCCAGTCTAATCAGGGGCTGTCTTGGACGTGAGCTGCCTGTATTTTACCTCGCAATTTGGTCCATTGACTGTGGCCAATGAAGTTGCAGTCGACTCGAGAACTCCTTTGAGAACACCTGGCTAATATACTTGGTGCATGCACGGGTACTAATGGAGTAGAAATGTTATAGTTGCATGATTTAGCTGTTTTAGAGTGTGGCGGAATTGTAATCTAAATCATTTGTGTGCAATAATAGTATGGAATAGTAGGTTATAGAGTCAACGGCACATCAGTCGTAAACACTTGCACTACGAAAACCACTCTTACACCTACAACATAAAGGCCCTGTCAGTGTCAAATTTTTGCCACAGATGTGCGGTTGACTGTACTTATTTATTTATTTATGATGTCCGCAAAGATATACCTACACTTGATATTACAAATAAAGCCTCGTGTAGACTAGCACGACGCGACACCGGTAATTGTTCTATTGTGAAGTTTTCTTAGAAATTGTTTTGTTAGAATCGCGTCGCGCCAGTCTGCACGAGGCTTAAAAGGCAACAATAGGACGCATTACGTGGGTGTGGTTTACTTTTACGAGACCAGCAGCATGCACAATAAAGTAATTAAATACCGTAATTTTTATCATTGAAAATTCTATAATTTGATTACAGTTTGCTTACTGGTATTCCTGTCAACCTCTTTAGCTAAGCAAATGGATTCACAGTAAAATTACATCAAGTGGACTTTGAACCTATGACTTATTGCTAAACTACCTACTAGGCATTTGCCACTTCAATTGCTTTGCTATTTGGTACATACTGGTTGGAGCAATCAAGAATGTTGTAGCAATCAGTTATTAGGTACTAGGTGAGCGAGTTTAAATTATTTATATCTTGCAAATATGTTAGTCAACAAACTATTGCTCAGTTCGAATCATATTAGTTTATGACTAATGTAGGTTATGTAGGCAAGTACTAAAATGCCGGATATTAATTGCATGTCTAGGATATTAAAGTTTAAATATAAGATAGTAACTTATGTTAAAATTGTTTAGTATCTACAGACTTACATACAGTGGTTTAGCATTTTAATTACAAATTAAAGGCATTTGAAACAATACCAACTCAGATTTTTATAAAACAAAAGCTGATCAAATTACTAACATTTTAAGACTATCTAGATTACACCAATCAATAAAAATCTCCAATAGGTACACTTACAATTCAAACCATCTATTGTAAAAAAATACAAAGACAACAATATAAAGCCTTGTTCAGACAGAATTTATAGGCCAATTACCGGCACACACCAACCATTAGGCCATTCGCTTTTACATGCTAATCTGTTATTGATAGAGGGCAGGCCGTGTTAATTACGCCCCTTGGTTCGACTGCGCGGTTGTGTGTGTGACACTCCTGACACTAAAAGTATTCCTGACCCAATTTGGTGGCTGTTATTTTGCAAGTGGGACAATTTTTGTTGGTAAAAAATAGTAAAACTTCATTTTACGACCAAAAAAAACATGATGAAAAGATTATCGGTTTTCCATTTGTACAAAAGTTTTTTTCGGTTTCCCAGCAATAAGCAGACCTGATTCAAAACTGATTTAAGACGGAATTTCGCTTAATGAAACTAAAAATGTTGCACAGTAGACACAAAACGGTCTCGTAGCCAAAGTTAAAACTGTGACAAACTGTTGTGTCTACAACAGATTAAATTGGTTTGACTCTGGTGTGCACACTGTCTAACACTGAAAAGTTGCTGAGACCTGTAATCATTATTGTTGTTTTCGTCATTGAAAACAACAATAATAATAGCTCGGGATCAGCTCCTTCGCAAATTATTCAAACTGTCGACAGCACTGTAAGTCCCATTTCCGCAAATTTTAATAACAATCGCTCCTCCTACAAGCTTAGCTTATCGAACACTTAAAAGGGCTTACATCAACGTAATCCTTATTTATGAAGTGTACCTTAACTCCGTAAAAGAGATTATTAATGGCTACCATGGTCCGAGCCGAAACTCTTTGAATTTTCACAATCAACAACTTTTAATCTTCGTCATTATGCAGTCAAGATTCATCTAACTTAGTCCTTTTAAAACTTATCTAGTTAGCTAGTTCCCTCCTCTTCTGTAGCTGCCGTGAATAATAGACAGGAAAGTATAGGATAAATGTGTGTTAAGGTAAACATGTCTACCTATGTATTTTTGCACACAATATGTTGGCAAGCTTGTAGCAGTAAAAGATTTATTTCGCAATTTGAAAATCGAATAAATGTTTCTCACTTTTGACAATTTAAAAAATAAGCTTATTTTTTTAAATTGTGACTAACAATCAAATATTTTGTTTATTTATGTACCTTGTACCTACTTTATTGTACACCAGATTATACATTACAAAAAGAATTGTTAGTCTATGATTGTATCCCGAAGCTTTTAGCTGGTTGGTTACCGGACTCGCCAACTATTTTGCTTACATAGTAACCGTAAAACAACATCGCGATTTTTCCAGCAAATTATTTTAATGTAACTTTTTAACAACGTTCATCAATATTGTTTTTTGACCTTGTAAACTTTTTCAATTAGGGCACGCTAACTTTAATACAAAAATTGTTAATGACATTTTCAGACGGGGTAATTAATTAAAAGTATCATAAACTAGGACACGATACAGACTATACCAGACTTTACTGGATACCTTTACTTCATTTATTATAGCATTAGACCAATTACGGCTACATAACGACATTTATTGTGTAGGTAATATTGTTGACATGACTGCACATTAGAGTTATATAATATATAAACTCCGTTATTTTATGATCAGTACAAAGGTAATTATCGTAAAATAACAGAGTTTATAATAAGTTTATATTGAAATACCTATCGAAAGGGTGCTAATCGTTATTTGTCTAATGTTATATTATATAGAGTACCTATATGCATTTTTTAAATAAAAATTGCTACAGCAGAATAAAATATTTTAGCAATTACAGCTTATTTTAACTTTTCCATAAGTCCAAAACGACACTGACTGCCTCGTTTGAAGTTAAAAAAAAACTTCGAAAAAATTGCTCATTCATTCTTTGCATTAAAACGAGAAATCCTTTCCCTTTAACAGCATCTATCAGCAATTATCTCCCTTCATTCAGTTACGTACTTATACGTATACTGTCGCACGGCTTTCCCCTCACTGAGAATCCCTGAGAGTTATCGACGGCCCTTAAAGGTACTCCTGCCAAAAATAGTGACGTGCATGCTCCCGAACAAAGGCTATCATGTAACGCATAAGTGGTGGCTACCCCTTAATGACTGGTACTTAGACTAGGCATGATATTTTGTGGTTAAAAGAATGTAACGTACACGTCTACAGTTTATTGACGGATACTGGCGAATATGTGTCGTGCGATGGCCGGGGGGATGGTGGATCAATGAAGAAATTAAGCACCATGATTGTTGGATGGTTTTCTAATCACAGTTTGCAATTACTAGTTGCTGTTATCTTGCTAATATATTCTTTTAATAAGCTTTTATAACCAATAAGACGCGATAACTATTCCTTTTGAAATCTCATGAGTTATTCCATGTTTTGTGGAAAGCCGTTTCACCACCAAATCTTAGTGCATTAGTATAATAAACTGGATACCTGAATAATTACTGATCACAAAGTGCTTATGCCGCTGCAGTCGCTCTTCCTCAGATTAATCCCTCGGCGAAATTGACAAATCTCGAAGGACGTAGTGGTCAACCGGATGCTAAATGTTACCACGTATTCAATAAAGAATTAATTATTTCCTTACTTACATTCCTCATTATGAACTTAGGTGGAAGGTTATACACAGACATACTATCCTTCCATTAATTCCATCAATACAAAACAATATACAAGTCCCACACAAATCACTAAATTCAATCAGAAGACCCATTGGCCTCTCATCACATTTAAAATTCCGACATTGTCACTGGTAACCACAAAGGCACGGAACGTGTCCCAGACTTCCAAAGACATTTGTTGCTGACCTTCACGATTGAATAAATAATTTAAACTCGACTGAAGCCCGAGATTTAGTTAAACAAAGGTGGTCCAGTTAATAGGGTAATACATTTTGGTCATTTCTACGATCCGTTAGAGGGCGAGGTTGCTTTGGAAGCGGTGGAAACTAATTGAGTGTGTTTAAATTAATGTTGGAACTTTCTTGAGGTTAACGTTGGTACTATGTATATGGACACAATATGTAGTGAAAAACTAAAAGGGTGCTTGATAAAATTGGCTAAAGAAAAAGACAAACGTGTATATAGTGGTTAAGACAGTGAATTGTGGAAGTAAAATACATAACTTTGCAGTAATATTTTTATATGAGATCGTAGCAGATACTTTTCATTAAGGTTAAAAAAAAACTTGGCGCAAAATAAGCGTACTCTATGCTTAGAATTCCATATTAAGAGTCGAAGAAAAATGAACAAACCCAATGTGTATACTACCGCAAAACGTAAAATTCAAAACACAACTTTACACGACTTATACAACTAGAAAAAGCCCTTAAAACAACGTAATTTACAACACATTCAAAAGTAATTATTTTCCGCGCCCAGTGTGACCACAGCCAGAGGACTGACCACGGCACTTAGCGAATTAAGCATGTCACAAGTTAATGTTTAATGGTTAATGCAGACGAGGGTAGGCATTAGGCCAAATTAGCCATGCCTGCTTAGATGGACGCGTTTCTATCTGGACTTATTGCTGTATTACCCTCACTAATAGTTTTGTTGGTACACTCAAAAATATGTAGAAATATTTAGTAACCTATTCCGCTTAACTATTCCCAAAGAGTCATAAAAACCCTGTAAGAAATAGACACGTGTTTCACCTTGCTCTCACCGATGCACCGGATGCAGAGCGGTGCTCGGCGTTTGCAACACGTCTTGTTCGGGTTCGCGACAAGTCAATCGTCATTCTGAGGATGCCTCCTTGCCGTCTGTGTAACCAAGGGGTATCGTATTGCCCAGTAACTGGGTTTTGGAGGTTAGTCAAGCACTCGCTCTATGTAAAATACTGGTAGTCAACTGCATTTGGTTAGGATGGAAGCCGACTCCAACATAGTTGTGAAAAGGCTAGGCAAATAAAGATCTCGAATTGCATATGCTGTTAAAAAAGTGAATTTGGAATAGGAATCTTCTACGCAATTGAATACTGGGGCTGCAAGTAATTTAATAAAAATAGGAAATGAATATTTGAGCTCTTAACCATGAATAAAGTTGCGTTCAGACGGTGCGAGGAATGTCCTTCTAATCGTAAGTCACGCATGTGACGGTTGCCTCAGGCTGAGGCATCTGACATAATAATAATATGATTTTAAAAGCATATTTTGCGGCGCATGCCTCGCACTATCTGAACGCACCTTTAAAGAAATGGTATATAATTAAACAATTGCCATACAAGAATTTAGAAAAAACTTGTCCGAAAAGACTCAGGATAAAAGAAATACCTATCTACCTAGGATGAGACCTATATTGTTACGAAGAAGGCAAAACTTCACCAAAACATTACGAACGTTCGTAAAACTGGTATAGGTACAAGTGTGCATGTGTAAGCACGAGTGCATTACATCAATATTGTTCCTTGTTAACTCCGACAGTTAACATAAACATGCTTGTACTGGAAGTGTGTTAAGTTAACAAGAGTTCAGCGTGTCTTGTATCTATCGCTAGCCGTTAGTTAGAATATACACAGGTAGATATATAGGTATATACAACGTGGAGACGACAATACAACAATAAATGAAAACACTGGCAATATTAATGTTGTTAATAAGGAACTATGAAATAAATCCTAAAATTGAAATAAAAAAAAGTGATTTTTCCTAACAAACTAAATAGTAGTGATAGGCCTAAATTATTGGAGATCTTTGATTTAATTTTCGTACGCAGACTGCTAACGTCATTAGATACGCAGTTTAATTTATCGTTGTATTGTCGTCTCCACCTTGTATAGCTTTCAATCCACATAGCTCATTTTAAGCACACAATCATGGCAAAACATTTAGGCATGCAGTTATACAGATACTCTTATGACTGAAAAACAACCGTAGTTAGCACTGTGCATAACTTACCTGTTTTTTCCGATATATGAACGTAGCTATTAGGAACATCTAAAGCCCAAAATGGCCACATTCAAAAAATTGGCAAAGCACCAGAAGACGTAGAAAGACCAAAATAATAGTATAAACTTTCTTCTGAAGAAATCTACATCAAATACGTAGTTCAAACACAAATGTGAAATGAACAAATCATAATCAAAACATATTACCAACACGAGACACCATTGAATATTAAACCTCGTATAGACAGGTATAAAACAAAATTAATACAATTTGGGACATTAATGCAATTCAGCTGTCCCAAACTGCTCAGCTCCCTAATTTCTAGCCTGTCAAGTCGAAGAAGCGTTAAGCCAATACGGCAGAATCACACGACAGCTGCATTAGAATAGGATTCAGCTCGTTCGGCTGTACCTAACCTGTCTGTCCTGCCTTAAATGAGTTTGTATTTATAGGAGAAGAATTATGTACAAGTAATTTATTTGCTTAGTCACATCACATTATTTTAAATTGTTTGTTTAATGTTGTGTGAAAGACAACACGTTTTATGAGTGTAGTTTGCATAAATGTTTATGTGTTTTTAAATGTTTCTCTACACTGCACCACGTTTCAAATGGAAAACGTTTGTGTCAGGTCAGGTATTAATATTCTATGATTTGTAACAAAACCAAATATGTTTTTCTCGAACATAAGCCCCCGAGATGTTCATTGACCTCCATAACAATCCCGACGAGAGGAAGAAAGAACAAATAACGAAGGTACACAACAAACCCGGGTAACAATATGACACACAAGTACCACCATCAGTACATGTAAATATGGAGATACGAGATCACGACTGAGGAAAATTCGTGTTACGGACGATAACGTACAACTGCCAGCCCCACTTCCCATAAAATACTTGAGAAAATCCAAAATAAATGTTTTCGTCTAGCCACGTTGGCGTCACTGGTTCATAAATCACATAAAAATATATCCTAGAGTGGCAGATTAAGTGATTCCTACGAAGTACGCAAGTTGTTCGGCAAACAGGCGAATCCATTAAAGTAAGCCCATCAGAAGAAAACTATGTAATCTGTTTATACGTTTGCATAAAACAGATAGTTGTGTGTGTGATTTGTTACTAAAAGCTTCGGGAAATTAAAAGATAAGCAGCTTAGGGTGGGGGCGCAGATATGAATCTCGCAAGTGATATAAATATAAGGAATATATAATATGGCTTATTTATTAAGGAAAACAGAATTCAAGGCAGATTTACGAAAATACAATCAATGACTTATTACTTCGACTCTACTAGCAATGAAACCGTTTAATGTATTATAAAATTGATAATATGCATAAAAAAGTTTGATAGCTAATACATTTTTATCTCCCACATCCATTTTAACACAAAATTCTTCTTTAAAATCAAATCAACATAAAAATACAGTAATATTACAAAAAAGTCATGAAAATAAAGCACGATAAGAGCTGTTCGCAAATCGATTCAATCGAATACGGAACCAATTTCGATTTCAAGCGAGTAAACCCACAACTCGTTACAACTCCCTACATTAAGCGAGTTAGAGTTTCATCGGGAATAGCTCGAAAATAAAAATTGTTTTTATATACTTATATATTCACGTATATTTATGTATACTTTGTAAAAAGGAAGGTTTTTCACGAGAACTGGGTGAATACGATTTCAGTTAGCCAAAGCGTTACCAAAGTTGTTATTATTAAATTTTTACGACAGCAGGCGAGAGATATTCATTTGTTTTTCCACGTTGTTCGAATAAAATATGTGCATGATTTGCTTAGTGACGTGAAAATAGTTTCTTGAGTATTTAGTATGGCATTCGTTATTAATTATGTGTTTGTTTTGTTCAACAACATTATTTAATAAAAATTGTCTGGATAATAACTTTTTAGTTGTTACAAGACAGACGACTCTTGTAAAAAGCAAAATTCATCATCATCATTTCAGCCCAAAGACGTCCAAACATATTACAGGACATAAACTATCCCAAGCAAAACTACTTCGATCAGTTCTGTGATTCTTGCATCCAGCGGATTCCTGCAGCCTTCACAAGATCATCGGTCCACCTTGTGGGAGGCCTTACAGCACTACATCTTCCGGAACACTCTAGAAGGAGTGGCGACCGCGTCGACCTTTCAACCTTTTGACCCCATCGGTCATCAAAAGCAAAATTATTCTTAGAATTTCATAAAAATATCTTGCCTTTCGGATCGCAATCACATTATCCAAACAACTAACAATAGAATATCGATCAAACAAGAAATGATTGAACAACATGAGAGACAAAACATACGTCCTTCTTCCAAATATTTACTTATCCAATCCTTTATTATGTTAATACAAAATATGTAGCAAGGTAACGAGTGAGCTCAACGGATCGGATTTATTCTCAAATCCGCGTTTACAAATAATCGGATAATCCGATTCCCGTAAGGAATCGAGTTCTCGATGCTCGGTACATTTAATAAACACAATGGTATGAGAGTATTGTGCATTGCTTACGTAGAAGCGACTGTGATAGGATCAGATAGAACTTCTTAATGTGATAAATACACACATGGTGTTGCTCTCAACGTTTGCCGATTTTCGCTACGTTTTTATTCAAATAGACGGAGGCGCCTGCGATTTGTCATGAATTTGGCAAAGATAGACCACAAAAAACCTATCAAGTATTTCTAGACGATATTCCACAGAACCTAAAGACGAAGGTCATCAATCAGTAGGTCCTGCCTGTTATGACTTTCGAAGCCGAAATGGGGACACTAACGGTACGACTGGTCCATAAATTCAAGGTCGCTCAGCGAGCTATGGAGCGGGCTATGCTTGGAGTCTCTTTGAGGGATCAAATCCGGAACGAGGTGATCCGGCAGAGAACCAAAGTTGTCGTCATAGCTCACAGAATAAGCAAGCTGAAGTGGCAATGGGCCGGCCATAGCCGTAGAACCAATGAACGTAGACGTGTTCTTGAGTGAAGTTCTCGAATCTTCAGACGTAAGGTGGGACGACGAGCTCGGAAGAGCGACGATCTTCGCAAGGGTGACTGAGCTGAATGGCGTGCAATTGGAGAGGCCTATGTCCAACAGTGGACTGCTGGCTGATGATGATGAGACGATATTCATTAATGGTCCTAGCGTAAGTAATCTGTGGAAAAGCACTTACATACGTCTTCGGATGATTCTTATACTTAATGATACTACGTTATTAATAAGAATTACTAACACAAAAATTATGCCCTAAACGAAGTGTATTTGTACCTACTTATATGTTGCGGAAGAAGCCTAGCAGTGTCTGGAGTGAAAGACGATTGAGATGCGCATGATCCTTTAATTGCCAAACTTAACAATATACAAAAATGTTTATGAAGTGGTAGCGGCTACCTACATGCATTAATATAATATATCAAACAATACGTCAATAGGTCGAAAATAGTTGCATTTCTGGCTCACATAAAGAAGCTTAACATAAAATTCATTAATAAGGCTATACCAATTTTAGAGATATCTATTATATCTATGTCGATATCTCTATCCTGAATTGCAATATATACAAGCTAAAACTCGGGTGAGCTTGCTCTTGTTACTTACGAATTCAAATGTAGGTAATAATTGCCAGTGTCATCAATTAAGCGCCATTACGACTAATATGGAGTTCATTGCTTAGAAATGCGACTTTAAAATGAAAAAATTAAACTCGCTATCTAATTGCGTAAAATGTTTTCGTAAACGATTCCGACTAATCTGTTTCATTTTGACAGTTCAATTACATTCATTGCGTTATTTACGTTGTTGAGCAGATTTTTTTTCGAATTTATAACGCAATGGATTAGCAATCTGTTGCAAACCGATCCAGATTGTGATAGATCGTGTATTACGCAATTAGAGTGCAGGTGATGCTTTGGGTTTTCCACGTTATTATAAGTTTATAATATAACATAACATCACTCCCGTATTTCCATAGTGGTAAGGCATAGTACACCTACACTTCGTTATGTATAAGTTCCATATAATAGGGGGCGAGCCAATTGCCATCAACCGGGCACAAATCCAGTCTCCGGGACAGATTCTAAGTTATGTATGTGCGAAAATCTTTAAATATACGTACAGTAGCTTGCCAACCTATAAAATTACATAAAATCAGGGCCTGCCAAGATTAGGAAAAACAAACGAAGACTACTAGAACAGTCGAAAAATAGAAGGATCAACGTAACTTATCCGTTAAGAAACTTCTGCTTACTGATAGGCAAGCTAAATGAGAGAGAAAACTTATTTAAGCACATAATAGATCTTTTTCTTCCCTGTCCTATTGTTGACAAGTTTTTGGCAGCCGTATGTATTTTCTTCTACCTACCTTTGTCCTTTTTCAGATCCAATTTCAGGTTACCAACCTTTTTTATTTTCCTTTAATTCTCAAAAAAACCAGCATGTATTCATACAGTATTGTGAAAATAGGGCAATAACTCATAATCTCCACACCAACAAATCAATAACTTTCTGATGTTATACTGAAATCCATTTTAACATTCGTACGGCCAAACTTAGTCCCAGGGGTAATCACAATATGGTAAACTAGTTGCGTAGTTTGTGTCCAAACCCTTACAGGGGCCCTCAACATAGTTTACAGGTCAATTTTCTTGTTAAAACATTCCTATAGTAATTTCTAAGTGGGTATCCTATTGTTCGAATCAGTTCTCCAAGTGCTGTATAATTTGGCCTCCATCTTGGAAAGTTTATATGGCATTGTGTAAAGTTAAACCAATTCAGTAATGTAAATTGTGATTGTTGGAATGTATCGGTTTGTTAATATTGAGGTTATATGTATTTGAATAATTTATATGTATTTAATTAATTGATGTTATGTAGGTAACGTATCTTTTAAATTGTTTTATGGTTAGAAAACGAATTTAACCGCCTTATAGAGTGGTCGAAAATTACCTTAAAAAATGGGGGTAGTTACCATGTTAGAAAAAAATACTTTCATTATGTAAAGAATCCCTAAGCTTAACAAACAAATGATTATTTTTATTTCCCTTAATTACAAACCAACTTCAAACAGGCACGAAATACTGCATTCAAATCAAAAGCCATTCATAACCAAAAACTACACAAAGAAATTCCATTGTAATATCGAATAAAAACCAGTAGTATTATTATAAACCGTGCACCCATTCCTCGCGTTACGACACGTCTTTCTTTGAACGAAGAAAACAATTTCATACCGTAAATTTCACTTTAAAACTATGTTTGAAACTTCTAATATCGAAATGCACTTTATCTATGAAAGACTGAATGCTCGAGGCGAGAGGGTGCACATCAAAGATGTCGTCACAAAGCTGCGGGGTTAACATCTAGCACACAAATTGGAGCTTTAACTTCATACAAATATGATACAAATTTCTTTGCCATGTGTGGCGGGACATGTGTCGTTTTGATGAGGGTTGCTTCATAAGGGGTTAGCCTGGGTTTTTGCGCGAAACCTTAGGAGGCGTAATAAAGCCAATAATCTTTATAGCCTTATCTTAAACGGCGTGCTGTGTAACGCAACGCGTGTTCGTATGAGATTCCTTTCGATTTATTATGGGGTTTATGAAGTATTCTTAGTTGACATAATTACTTTGGATACCTCTAGGGCGAATTTCACCAATAAAACTGAACGCGATCAGCAACTAAGGGCGAATTTCACCAATAAAGCTGCCCGCTATCAGTACATTTAAACCGCGTTCAAAAGCTGTCAATATTCCTGTACACACTGCCAGCTCTTGAGCGCATTTTAGCGTCATTGGTGAAATTCGCCCTTAGGAACTGGTAGCTGACTTCATACTATAAATGTATGTAGGATTAAACAGACGAAAATAAAATGGCATTATCACAACATAACGAAAGGTTATTCACACATGTTTTTTTGTTAAACCGTAAAAGATTCCTAACGTAATAAGGCCAGATAGTTTTATAACAATGGCTTTAATTGAACTAGTTTCGATTCACGATAAGTACCTACTTATTAGGAGACAAAATTAGTCCCAATATGATAAATTGCTTATTCATGCTGATGAGTCAATTCAGCTAAATGGGTCACTAAAAGCCGCCAAGAAGATGGGCATAGAAATGTTTGTTCTTATAATGCTCCCATAGTGTTCACGAAGAAAATAATGAGTAGTAATAGAGTTTTACATACCTTGCTTAAGTATCTACGGTACTGTGAGCTTAGTAGGACAGCCATTTATTTGTTTTTCAATCTCAATATTTATTTATTTTGGCATAGAGACAACATTGTCATGTAACTAATCAATACGAGAAAATTTTGTAACAAAAAGTTTTTGTGAAGGAAATGTACCTTCAATTTAATATAATACTCATTTTCGTATTCAATGAGACGCCAATTCTCCACATCAATAGCTACATTACTTACCTCAAAGGCAAAATAAGCAAAAGTAAGATTATAGGGCACGTTGAAACTTTGCCTAAAACTCCTGACTTACACAATAGTGTGTGAGAAAGCGGGGCGCGGAAGAATTTCCACAAAAGCGAGACTCGCTCCTCTTTTGTCTCGCGAGAGATCCACATGTGAAGTTAGAAACTGTATGTACCTGAAACAGAGAATAAAAACATTAGATTGTACTCTAGTGAGTAATTTTGGTGGAAATGAGGGCAGTGAATTAAAGTCGCGTAACTAGTTTTCTTGGTAACACTAGAATTGGAAAGCTTTAATCTAGTTTCTATAGATAGCGTAGTGACTATAACTCTATAGTTAAAGAGACTCTAAAATTATCTTGCTGTCCTAAAATAAATAGATAGTTATGTAATTGGGTTATTATAGACTCAAAAACTCAATGACAATATAGATATATCAATCTGCCTCGCCTTTTCCCAACTATGTTGGGGTCGGTTTCAGTCTAATCGGATGCAGCTGAATACCAGTATTTTACATGGAGCGACTGCCTATCTCACCACCACAACCCAGTGACTGGGTAATAAGATACTCCTTGGTAAAACTGGTTGTCAGACTTTCGAGCTTCTGACGACCCGTAATGACTGTCAAAGATCCACGAATGACAGCCGGGACCAACGGCTTAACGTGCCTTCCAAGGCAAGGAGAAGTCTCGATATATAATGATGGTCACCCATCCACGGACCAACCCTGGCAAGGATAGCTTAACCTGATAGGTCGATCCGTGCGGCTGGTATTACTTAGCCTCGAACTCTTCTCCTCAAAAACTCATTGACATACCTATCTATTTATGGGATAATTTTTTAGGAGTTTGCATGTAGGATCCTAATAAATTTCCTTCCGGACACACTGTTCAAAGCATTTTGAGATTGATAAAGTCATTCAGATTGCTTGACGAAGACCGTACTGTTAAAAAAAGCCACAACTTAAAATCAACCTTGAGACGTCTCTAGACTGAGTACCTATCTCAAGATTTTCCACGTAACATAACATAGGAAAAGTTCACATTATAACATTTTATTAACCTCCACACCTCGCGAACACACAAGACTATAAGAAACCTATTTCAAGGCAGCCCCACCTAACCCTTCTAACACTGACACACTACACTTAAGCATTTAGTTGACACTTCCATGCAGGTAACGTATTCTCTAAGAGAAAATTCAATAAAGACTCCTTGACGTAGCAGAAAAGCGCTAAGTTCTAAAGGCTGGAAATTAACCTAAATAACTCCAAGTGGTCGAGTGTTGCGTTATAATTACTTATGTGCACGCGAGCTGGGAAACTTTTATTTCTATCGGGAATATGTGAAACCTAACATGGAAGTACCTAGTAACATAATTTATGTATCTACTTTCGCATAAGTTGTATTTTAATTCTAATCGTAAAAAACAAAGTGAAAATGAGCATCGTGCAAAATTACCCGATGTAGGAGTTTTCTTTTTACTCGCACGTTAAGCCATTGGTCCCGGCTGTCATTCTTGGATCTTCGACAGTCGTTACGGGTCGTCAGAAGCCCGAAAGTCTGACAAGCAGTCTTACCAAGGGTTATCGTATTACCCAGTAACTGGATTGTGGAAGTCAGATAGGCAATCGCTCCATTATACTGGTATTTCATTTTAAATAATTCGGTGATAAGTTCTTTCTTATAAAAATAATAAATAAATGATGATAAATTACCTAAAATTAAAATAAACATAACTTCACGATCAATCATTGTGCATTTATTTATTTTTTATTTTATTTATTTGCACCAAAAACTTACGTTACATATAGACAGATATACAGGACAATTTAAATATTTTCTTAGCTTTATAGTGAAGGCATCTGTGTCTGAACTACACTCTTTTGCAAAAAAAACGGGCACCTAAGGAAATTTACGTTCTAAGGTCGATTTTAGTTAATTAAATGAAATTTATTTTTTTGACGTAGTCTGTATACTTATAATCGTGTAAATTAATGCGCGTGAAGTGAATTCGAGCAATTAAAAGAAAAAAAAACGATGGATTCTTTAAAATCGATGTACACGCCCAAACAATAAGAAGTGGTCGGCAATAAAGACAAGTTTTTTTTTACTTTTTTAAATTAAATAAAGTTACAAATGTAAAAACCTAATAACGAGTGTGACCTCCTCTTGCCAAAATCACAGCTTGAATCCTTCTGGGCATGCTTTCCACGATGTTTTTAATAACGTTTTGAGGAATACGTTCCCACTCTTCTGCAATGACTCTTTTTAGCTCCCTGATGTTTTGTGGAGCAGGTTGCACTGATCTTACCCGTCTCTTTAGAACATCCCACACATGCTCAATTGGATTGAGGTCAGGACTTCGAGCTGGCCAATCTAAACGACGGATCCCAACTTCTTGCATGTACGCTTCCACGTCGCCAGAACGGTGCGGGCGAGCATTATCGTCCATAAAAATGGAATCTTCCCCAAGTGCAGTCAATGTGGGTTGTGCATATGGAATTAGGACTTCCATTATGTACCGGTGTGCATTTAATGTTCCATTTTCTATGAAAACTAACTCCGTACGCTCCGTCGAATTAATTGCTGCCCAAAACATAACGGAGCCTCCGCCATAAGGAGTGATTTCTTCGAAACACACTTCCGCATAGCGTTCCCGTGGTGTTCGCAGCACTCGCCGGCGTCGGTCCTCTCCACACAAAGAGATTCTAGCTTCATCAGAAAACAATACTTTATTCCAGTCCTCCAGAGTCCATGAAGCACAGTTCCGAGCAAACTGAAGTCGAGCAACACGGTGCTCACGGAGTAATTTAGGGCCCCGAGCTGGGCGGTAACTCTTGATATTGGCAGCCAAAAGCCTCCTCCTGACCGTCCACAAGCTAACTTCTACTCCTCTTACTTCTTCAAGGCTCTTCTTCAGGTCCACACTTGACGCCTTACGATTACGCAACGCCTGACTCACCAAAAAGCGGTCATCTCTTGGTTCTGTGCATCGTTTTCTTCCCGAACCGGGTCTTCTTTTGACCGAACCAGTCTCTTGATACCGTTGCCAAGTCCTCTGGACAGTTGAACGACTCACATTTAGCCGCTGAGACACGTAAGTTTGCGAACAACCTTCTTCAAGTAGGGCTATAATTTTACCGGCCCTTATCGCTTTATCACTCATATCAAAAAGTGGTATTTAATGTAAAAAGAAAGATTAAATTGTTTAATTTGCAGAAAATATCCAAATAGTTTTAAAATATCGTAATCAGTTAAAAATCGTTTCACCAATTCGCGCCATTAGTAAAGCAATTTTAGAATAATCCACAATAATCATTATTTTTCTTTTAATAATTTCAAATTTTAAATTTGGAACGTAAAGAATCATGTCAGGATGCTTCAAAAAACATGCCAATACATCGTCAAATTAACAAAACCTATTTCTTGTTCTTCTTCATTGAAGTAGAGAAAAAAATCTAAAGTGCCCGTTTTTTTTGCAAAAGAGTTTAGATAAAAAATATCTGTATCTCAGACATCAGCGCTCTTCCTTGTGATGACCATTACAATACTAGCTTAATTAGACATATCAATATGTAGGTATATCATTACACAGGTTGATATAAAATAAACAAATGGGTATGTGGAGTGTAAACCTCTCGGTGAGTAGTGTGTGAAAGTGTGTGAAGGAGTGTGAGAGGGTGAGTGTAAGAGTTTCCTATTTTAATATTGCTAACAAGTTTTCTGTCTCTTCATATGTAAATTTAATAATATAATTAAAGAGTGTACTTTTACATATTTTTTTATTTAGCGGGTATACTTCCAAAGCGTCATTAATCTTATTATATAAGTACGGCCCCAGGAAGCAGAAGTATTTGTTTACATAAGCATGTCTGAAAGAAGGTCGGTTTATGTTACTAATAACAGTTCGTCTTCTAGCTAGATCACTTTTTGAGAATTGTAGTAAAGAGTGTTGCTTCAAAACTACAAGAAATATAAACAACTGGCGAACTGTCAGTACCTCACACGATTGATAGACAAGATGGGTTGGGTACAAATATGGCCGAAAAGTACTAACTTTTAGAACAGCCCTTTGGGCTATTTCCAAGGGTTTTAATATAGTTTTATGTGCACCTCCCCAAACCGTGATACAATATTGGAGAATGGACTGTACGAGTGCTAGGTAAATTTGTTTCACTAATTTTGGGGGCGCAACATGTCTAAGGTTCTTAAAAACGTAGATTAATTTTCTTGTCCTAGATGTTAGCAAGTGAATATGGTCTCTGAATGAAAGATTACAGTCCAAGATAATTCCCAAATATTTAATTGACGCTGTCCTTACTAGTGTTGGGCAAGAGCATATCAAGCTATTGCAACAACTATGTGCTGTAATCGAGAGGGGACTAGGTAGCTGATTATATTGAGTGCGCATTGAGAATGTCATGTACTGGGTTTTATCTGGATTAAGGGTCAGGGAGTTATTCTGAAGCCAGTGGGTTACGACATTGAAACCGTCCTGCGCCTCCCTATATACTTTGTCCCAGGTATCAGCAGAGAACAACAGAACTGTGTCGTCTGCGTATGAAATAATTTTAGCTCCTGAAAGGTCTAGTTTACAGAGGTCATTCAGGTATACAAGAAAGAGTGTTGGACCCAAAATACTCCCCTGCGGAACTCCGAAAGTGATTGGTAAATCACTGCTGACACTATCATTAATTTTAACGCACTGAAAACGATTAGAGAGGTAATCTTTTAAAAGTTTTAGTTGAATTCCTCGTATACCAAGGCGTTCTAACTTTTGAATCAGCAGAGGCGTAGAGACCGTGTCAAATGCCTTGGCTAGATCAAGGAAAATGCCTATTGTTCTTTTACCTGAGTCTATATTCTTTACCACATAATCTTGGAGCTCGTGGACTGCATCACTGGTAGACTTGCCTGCTCTAAAACCAAACTGGTTGTTGGATAAAAGTTTATTTGATTCCAGGTAATCAATCAGTCTACTATTTATAATCCGTTCCAGGAGTTTGGAGATCGAAGGCAATATGGAAATGGGTCTATAATTAGTGACACGGTCTCTATCACCCGACTTAAAAATTGGGTATACTACTGACTTCTTTAAGCTCGTAGGAAACTGGCCTTTAGCTAAGCAGAGGTTAAAAATATAAGTTAATGGACTGATTAAAATGTGTCTGTACTCTTTGAGGAAAGTATTTGGTACTGAATCCCAACCAACAGAGCATACATCTTTTAGATTCAGTATTAAACGATTCACTTCAGATTCATCAGTTTCCATCAAAACGAAGGATTTGGGAACCAGTTGTGAGGGTGTTTTATTGAAGCTACTATGGGAAGGGTTTGAGCAGGAATGAGTATTATCAGCCAGCTTTTTACCAATGGATGCGAAAAAATCATTCACCTTCTCTACAGACTCTTTTGTATTTGATGGATTTAATAATTCCATAGCGCTATGTTTTAATCTAGTTGTATTTGTTATTGTTTTGATCGCTTCCCATATTTTTTTATTGTTATTTCCCGCTTTTGCCAATAGGTCTCTATCATAGATTCGTTTAACCTTTTTTAATAGGTTATTGCAATGATTTCTATATCTGGAGTAAATAATTTTAATAGTCTCATTATTAGGTGATTGTCGCATTTTTTTATGAAGCCTATCTCTATGTTGAATACACCTTAGCAGCCCTGGTGTAATCCATGGCTTTATAATTTTCTGACGTCTTGGATATTTTATTACAATTGTGTTTAGTAATATAGCCCTTTGAATTGACATGGAGAAGTATTCCATAGCGATATTTGCATCGGTTGACGCATAGATAGGTGCGAAATCGGTTTTTGTGAGATCTGAAGTTAGCCCTTGAGTCTCCACCCGGTTTATAGAAACATGAGTGTAGGTTCTCTTTTGTTTAAGAGGTAGGGAGAGGAGGACTGCTTGATGGTCCGTGATTGTCGAGTTTAACACCAGTGTAAGTGCTGATTTTTGTGTTTTTAACATAACATGATCTAGGCAGGATTTATTTTGTCTAGTCGGGAGAGAGTGTGCTGGCAAGAGGCCATGAAAAGCACACAGATTCAGATAGTCCTGCGACCTAGCCTCTAGAGACTCAGGGCAAATATTAATATTGATGTCTCCAACAATAGAGATGTTCTTGAAACTGCCTAACTCATCTAGAATGTTATTTAAAGAAAGGAGAAAGTTGTCAATATTTCTATTTGAAGGCGATCGGTAAATGGCCAAAATTACAGTAACAGTACCAATCTTTATTACAAGACAATTAAATTCTTGACAGTTAGGTTCTTCGAAGGTAATACCAAGGCTCGATTTACAAAATACTGTTACTCCGTCATTTTGGTTAATGCAGTGTTCCGTAACGTGATGACTATAACCATCCAATCTCGGCGTCACGGGGTTGCAGGATAGCCAACACTCAGTTAGGATAATAATATCGCAATTAATCCTTAATCTACTCAACATTGTAACAAAATCATCAAAATTACGTGATAGACTTCGAATATTTTGAGTTAATACAGTCAAGCAATTAGCAGGGCTTGTCACCAAATCACAACAATCTTCGACGTCACAATACCGAGATTCAGAGATAGATAAACTATCAATTTCGGAAGCAAAATCAAGCATTGATATAAAAAAATAACGAGGTACCTTGAAGGAATGGACCAGAGTAGCTATTTTTTTAAATTAGAACAATATGAATTAAGCGATTGTCTAGAAATATAATTAAAAGGTCTCTGTGGTTATTAATATACAAATGAGGGTATTCTATAATTTTATGTTTTCTGTTAGTTAACAAAAAAATGTATTTGAAGTTTTGGCATGAGATAAAACTTTGTGTTATGTCAATAAATAGAAGTAACGTGTGCATTTGTGTTTGTGTGGCGTGTATACAAAAAGAGCAAAGGACATTTTCAATGTATAGATTTAAAGCTAAAAGACTATTAGCATGCAGGTTAAGAATTACACTAGCACTATGTACGCACGAAAATACGACATGGCAGCGAGGGTTGATAAGGAAAGATAGTCATTCGACTGTGTTTTCCTTTAATTTATTCAGATCAGCCTCCTCTTCGACGCGAATGTGCTGCATCCCCTCTTTCTTCCTAAGGTAAATTTTACCATATGATGTTTAATCAAAACCTGATTCCGAAACTATTAATAACGTCTCCATTAACAAATGAAGACCTCACAAATATGTCAATCAGATAAGCTATCATTCATGTTAATTGTAATTACTTAAATTTATAAACACATTTTCTGTAATTACTTCACTACAGGGTCAAATAAACATAGCTAGCGAAACTCAGTACTTGATGGGCATCGATATTTAAATTCAACAAAAAAAACAAAGAGTTGCTGATTTTTTGGGGTCAATGACCGCTGGTAGTCTTGGTTTTCGTGTTGAAATATCGATAGGCACTCTATCACGTCTGTGAAGTTACAAAAAAAAAACAGATTTCATCACTCACGTGCGACATACGCATCTCGTCTGCGGAGTTTCTCTAGCTAATTTAATTTGAACCTGTATACAGGATGTATAATTTAAACCGCGCGAAGCTATATCGTCTACATAGTTCGCCAGAGCAAGACAGAAAGCATCATGCTTTCTAAACAGGTCAAATGGAGCTCTTTCGAGGTCTGCAGAAAATTTTGAATCATTTTACACATCGTTTATTATGAACACGTTAAGATTATTAATCTATTTGCAAAGAAAGGTAATTATGACAATTTTCTCCGTCGTTCGTTCCAAATGAAGAACCATGTGCACATGGCGCTTACTACATTTATGTGCCCGATAAGATACATTAGCGGTTTGCATTTCTAACTCATCCTGTACATGTCATGTGATCGGTAATATTTTCGCCATTAATCTATTAGAGTAATTGTGATCAATTGCCTAATCAATCTCAATCATTAGGTCATTTTGAATAAACATACGCATAGCTGCAGGTATTCATTAATATTGGAAAATTATAATGAATATTATTTATATAGTGTGTGAGTTCTTCCGATTTTGATTACGATGAGAATCTGCCATGTAAGCCTAAACTGTGTTGATGTAACTAATATTTTGTAACATATTTTGGTTTAAAAGAGTGTACGTCTAGTTTCTTGCCCATTCTTCTCCATAGGAACGTACTACCCTTTGGAATGGGCAACTAGCTTCATCTTTCTGACTGACCGACCCCTTGACAATTCAATAGTGCCTGTATTGGGTTTATTTGAAATAAATGCTTTGAGTTTGAGTCCATAAACATAAAAATTACATATCTGTTAACAATACCTTATTACTTTTGATGTACAATAAAGCATATTTTAAATATCTATCTTTTGGAACCCAAACAAATGCAGGTTATCGTCCCCTTCCTAGAAAAAAAAAACTTTTTCATATACACGAGACATTGTTTAAGTCGATTTGCCTACCCAAGAACTTTTATCTTCCATCTTTATCTGAAATAGCATTGTTTACATCTCACACCATAATCCTTTAATGTTCCCACTGCAGGTGCCTCCTCTCTGTGAGAAGGATCGGGCCGTAATCCACCACGCGGACCCAGTGCGGGTTGGTAGATGTCATATGTCTTAAAATTTTTGGTTCTAGGACATGGCGGTTTTCTCACTATGTTTTCCTTCACCGTTTTGAGAGCAGTGGTGATGATATCATTTATAAATAGTAAAGTGCTTGCCTGGGTTCGAACCTACAACCTATCTCGTAACCCGCGGCCGTTTCTACTGGGCCACCACTGTTCTCACATCTCACTACACCTGCAAAATAACATACCTTAGGTACCCAGAACCTTGGTAGCTTTAACTGAAAGCTCCACATGCCTTCTAAATTCAAAAGCACACGAATGAACGTGTCTCATACATTCCACGAAATTCTAGTTCCATTTTCATTCGCCCATTACTCGGCACACAAACATCATATATTATCCTAATGACATAAAACAATTTCAGAACTAATTTAATTTTCAACAATGGCTTCGCAGTGTGAGTACCTACTAAAACAAAAACGCCAGGATCTTTTAATTGCACTAATTAACTGCCGGCGTCACGTACAAATTAAGATGGCGAAGAAAAATTCAAGTGAATGAACGAGTGAATGAGCCAGTGAACGAACGAGAACGTTAATTGAGGTCATTATGGAACGAGGATGCACTAGACCGCGCTGGTTTGTTATTTGAATATTATATTATAAGTGGAAGGGTTCATGGGATTGTCGAGTAGAGTCGTTGACTTGATTAGATTATGCCTTCGTTTAGAGCAGGAAAAAGTTTTTTTTTTCAAGATTTCTCTAGCAATATGTTCTACACTTTACTTACTCCTGTTAACCCGTCCTACTCAGGTTAATATGTTAGTACTAGACACTCCTTAGTAAATATACTAGAGGTGGGCATCGAACTTACGCCCTTTGTTTGCCATGGGCTGTTTGCCCCCCATTTATTTTCTGAATAAAGGCAATCATATGCATTGTATCAACCCCGGCTTTGTCAAACTATGTTAGAATCAGCATCCAATATATATGTGGCTTTATACAGACAGACTGCAACACGCAATTCCATTACTAGGAAATACAGACATCTGTCTGATTTTGGACACGTTTGGACTAGTGACTGCACCCTACGTGCATGTGGAAGCTTAGTTGGTCAGAAAATTGTTGTTAAAACTCATGACTTCAATTACTATGGTTGGTTGCCAACAAAACACTTGAAATGAGGTTTAACTCAGATATTTTGGGCTGATTTTACAGTATTGTTTTTAATAATGGGAGTGAGAATTACCTACATGTAACGTATTAATCAAACCTCAAGTAGGCTCAAAGAGTTACTACAATACTAGCACTGGGTGTGATTTCCACTTCCACGATTTGCTCGCCACTTCAGGTGACAGACTACAATGACTTAATAACCCCACGACGTGATAACCCGACACTTTATTATACCCTGGTATTGCTAGAGTTGCGTGTGAACTATTTATAATGCCCATAAGCACACATATTGCACGTTATTGAAACGATAACTGCTTCAAAGGTTAAAATGCAGGTCCCACTGAAAAAACAACATAGTTGAATAAATTCTACAAATCCAAGGAAAGGTTTATGGTTAGCAAGTATTTCTTTATTTATATATTGCACAGTGCACAAATAATCAATAACATAAATAAATACTTGTTAATCACCCTTTCTGCAATATTTTTTATTTTATTTAATATAAATAAGGAAGTCCAGTCCATATTTTATTTTATTATATCATTATCGACTTAAGACTAATCTCCTGAAACTGTAAATATGCAATAATTAGCCACCATTTGGTATCAAACATTCCGATTGTTGATAACTAAATGACATTAAACAGCCAAAAATGCAAAATAAAATATCTTTTATCTTTTTATCTTTTAAAAAGGACCCTACACCGACAGGCAATTCCCGTAATTTTTAAGAACGTTCGCATTCTAATCTCATTCGCAATCTGTCAAAAATACAATCAATTTACCACAAGTTGGGCAGATTGCTACTTGAATGTGAACGTTTTGAGTTGGCCTTCAGTAAGTGTAAAACAATTGCAAAAATACAATAAGCATCAATGAAATATAATTCCATGGCTACATCAATACAAAAGAAAAGATCACGTTTATATCCAAGTTTTATTTAACCATTGAATGTATAAAATAATCCTTTTTACCTTAATACCCTAACACATAACTTAGGTTTTTCAAGCACTAAACAGTTCCAGCTCGCGGGTGGCAAATCTGCACAATACATCGGTTGATGCACGCGATGCATAGGGTCATCACTATCTAGTTAACCCAGATCTAGTTTACTGAGTACGTCAACCGAAATAAACTGGATATCTTTTTAAATATCTTTGTTTTAAAAATGTAGGTTTGGCTTATTTCTAGGAGCTCCAAATAATTTCTTCTTTAGGGGTATGAGGAACAGGGTGTAAAGTTCTCTCATCCCCCATAGAAAAGGGAGGATCCTCCGACCAGACGGGTGTTGTGTCTGGCGGGCAATTGCCCAAGGATTGATGTCGGATAGTCTTATATATGTTAATCGCTCGGTAAACTCTTACACCGCGACTTGTGACGTCAGGTCTTTGATGCTTAGTTCGTATGTGGCGGTGTAGATGCCGCAACATCACTCCCCTCCGGAGACCGGAGGTCGATAGTAGGCTGAGTCTTGTATCTTGCGATGCTTGCCAGTGCCAGTTGAGGTTCCAGTGAGTCGGAACCGGGTGCCGCATAGTTCACAGTGGGTCGGAACTGTCTGCGGTGATTGAGGGTGCTTTGAGTTTGAGTTTGAGTTTTTGAGTTTGATTCCCCAGTGAGTCGGGGTGGCGCTGCGTTGTGATCCAGTGCGTCGGATGTGGTACAGCGCCGGGTTGCTGATGAGGCTGAGGGTGGTGACCAGGAATGCGCGTTCGCTGCATGCTGGTGGTCAGGATACCCGTTGAAGCCGTGGGTGTTGGCTGGCTGTGTGACTCGCCTCACGAAAGCTTGCGGGAGTGATGATGATGACGTCGCGCTGAATTAGTTGCACGAAGGCTGCGCTGACGTTCATATTCGGGGTCACCAATTTAGGGGTATGAGGAACAGGGTGTAAAGTTCTCTCATCCCCCATAGAAAAGGGAGGATCCTCCGACCAGACGGGTGTTGTGTCTGGCGGGCAATTGCCCAAGGATTTATGTCGGATAGTCTTATATATGTTAATCGCTCGGTAAACTCTTACACCGCGACTTGTGACGTCAGGTCTTTGATGCTTAGTTCGTATGTGGCGGTGTAGATGCCGCCACACTTCTAATAATAATCCGGCGGACGAGAGGTTCAACATTGTCGCATTACTCTGGTAATTTGTTCGTTGAATCATACATTAATTATATTGTAATTTTTTTTTTGTGCAACCTGTACTTTAAAATTTTTGGAACTCATGAGAAAGATTTTATTAATTATTTTTGTATTGCTTTTTTAATTTGAAGCCGCCGGGAATGAAGTTATTTGGAGCTTCTGGGAATAAGCCGTAGGTTTCTACTTCCAAGTTTACGAAAAAAAACTACTATGATTTTGAAAATAAAACTACCATTTGTTAAAAAAAAATTGCATGTCTAATGATACCTATATTCTGTAAAAATCTCACCGTGAAAGCTTAGGTCAAGTGAGCTTGAAATGAGCTCTCAATAGTGTCAATCTCTAGCATCAGGTGGAATGTCAGCTCACTTCACTTAAGTTTTCACGATGAGATTGGTGCTAGATAAGAAATGTCGTTGATATTCTGACTTTGACGAGCACGAGCATAGAATACAAATGGATAAGAGTAGACCATTTGAATTCAAAGCGTATATTTTTATGAATAACTAGCGCCCCGCCCCTACTTCATACGGTTTTTACGACTTTACAAATCACTAGGTTCTGCCCGCGACTTCGTCCGCGAGAAATTTCTGCCCCGGACCCAACGCGTCGCATCCCATCGTCCGCCCGGGCTATTTGTTTTCGTTTTCGCTATTATTTTCAATAATTATTTTAAAAAAAACTCTTTTTTTCCTCTGTAACAGAACACCTGCCATCTAATCTCTTCACCACCCTTGGTTGACTGGTAGAGAATGCCTAAGACATTAAGTTCGCCTTTATACCTTTTTTGAGAGCGCAAAGTTTAAATAAATAAATAAATAAACCTTCCGGAATAAATTCTATGTTGAAATCCGCACCAAAATATGCATTGCGAAAGTTTAGAAGAACAACGCGGTCACCCATACATACACGAAAAGCGACTTTAATTCATAATTTGTATAAATAGAGAAATTGTTATGATATAATGTATACTATATAGGATTCAGCCTCTTTTTATATAGGTGTATTACTTTAGATTATGTCAAATAATAGCGAGTAAATTCTCACTGTACCTATGCATAAAACACGATACTGCTATCACCAATCCGTTTGAGTATAAGTATATACGGTGACTCACGTGCTTTTCATTTAGGGCTGACACTATCAGCAAATGTATTAAGTTTCAAAGGACTAAGATTAAAAGCTCTGGTTGATTTCACAACTAGACAGGCAACCCTGAAATATGCACGTGCATAAAACTTTAAAATGAACGAGGTGGACTAAATGTTTTATTTTTAAATATTTTCCCAAGCGTTACAAGTTTTAAATACCACAGCAAAGGAAATATTCTGTGCAATAACCGCAAATCTGCAACAAAACGGGATTTATACCAACATTAAAATGATTTATAGCAAAAAAGTTATTTGAATGTAAAACGTAAACCTACACAAAAACGGAAGAAAAAATCCATAGAGTCGATTATTTCCATTTTTATTTGATATTGGTATTAAAAATAGGAATTGTATCAACTACTTAGCATTCAGAACAGGTTTTAAGGGTCGCCTTAGGGAAATACGTTCCTGAGATGATCTCATACAACCGCCCACACAAGCCTGTCAATATAAACTGTTGAATTTGTATAATAATAATGCTTTTTTATCTTCCTCGCTCTTTCACTATCTCTCCTTCTTTGTCTTTCTTTGAATCATAACTACTACGTAGAATACTGATGAGAAATACAAAAGTTACACCATAAGTATAATTAAGTTAAACTACGTTATTTCATATAGCCGACACGGTTTTCCAAATAAGCATACGAAAAGTATTTTTTAGTCAGCTGGCAGTTGCATACCCTAAAGCTCTTTTCATAACCATAATCTATTTGATCCATCTATCTGAAATATCAAAACCAATTCCACCACAAAGCCGTGCCATTCCTGACGCAAAACCATTATCATTAGGAACATCAGTGCCATTCTTTGTCCACACTAGACAATGCCAGCCCTAAGGCTCGATCCACACTAGTCGCGTGACAAAGCCTCCAGTCACGTCACTGTCGACCGCGTGTTTAATATCGAATTACCCGACGCCTGAGTCTGTCTAAAGCCTAAATAATGTACTAGATAATTCAGCGAAATTACGGCGCGGCGTTTATATTTTGTTTCTTGGTAAAGTTTTTGTGGGTTTTAGTTACTAGTGAGTAAATAACTTACTTTATGAAGTTTATTTTTTATTTCATAAACTTTATGACATAAAGGTTTAATTAAATCAATAACTTTGTTTATGCTGCAATGAAGTGATTATTATTTGGTGACGTAATGTCACAGCTCTCAAAACGGTGAAGGAAAACATCGTTAGCAAATCGGAATGTCCTAGAACTAAAAATTCGAAGACAATATGACTTCGCACTGGGCTCGCGTAGTAGATAAGGTACAGCCGAGCTGTACCTTATCTACTTCTCGAAGAGAGGAGACCTGTGTCCCAGCAGTGGGAACATTGTGGGCTGATTATGATGAATGATGTGATATCTTTGACACCAATAAACCCAACCCAATCGAGGATTTTGGTCAAGATGTGAAAAAAATAGAGCCAATATTAAAAATAGCTAATAAAATAAATTAAATCCATGAACAAAATATAGTATAAAGGCTTATTCAAATATAAGCGATATCGCTGTCATGCTCGGTAGCGATACTGGTCCACCTTTCTGGTTAGTCACTTTGGACCAGTATCGCTACCGAGCACGACAGCGATATCGCGGTGATATCGCTTATTTATTTATTTTGTTTTACAGAAAGCTTACAGCCTAATAATACAATTAAAAATCATTCGTAGGTAGGAAAATTTATTAATTACAAGCTTATTACAAGCTTCCACATGTATAAATCTAGTTACAATGCAAAAAAGTACAATGCTTTGACTTTTACGTTAACAGCGATTTGCAAACCAATAGAAAAAGAAAACAAAAACATTTTTGTTTGGTAATAAAAGAGAAACGTAGACGAAAAGACTTACATAAAAAGCTATAAGTTATCTATCTGAATAGGCGTTTAAATTCAATTTGTAGGAACACGATTCCATCGGCAACGGACATGACATATCCAGGTCATTCATCCGCACGAAAATAACTGTCACCTAACAAAAACTCATTAAAACAGGATAAACCATTATTACGATGTTTGATCCTTAAAGTTTTAATATCTTAGAACAAAAGTTGACGATCCAATGCATTTCATTAACAAAGAAACCAAGGAGAATACGTAATTAGATAAAACCTGCTAATGGCGTTTCACACTTATCTTTCTTTTAAAACTCTGTTAAGAAAAAATGCTGCTGGGAAGAGCTCAAGCTAAAGCTATAGAGAACAGGAATTTTATATTTTCATCTATTATGACTTTATGTATAAACAAGTTTATTATCCTGGATAAAAGAATATAAACTACTTACTAGTAGTAATATAAACTCCTGAGTTCTTTTAGAAGAGAAAATTAAAAAGATGGTGTTGTTAGTAGGATTTTTTACTAAAAATCCACCAAGATCGTCATCGACTTAGATGAATAAATATTTTATTTATCGCCTACTATTACTAAAATCGCCATTGCAAGATCGCCATTCTTGAAGGATAAATTGAGCCCTTTAACGAACGGAACACTGATCACCAGCTCTGCCAAACCGATTGGTGATCGTAACAATGTAAATATACTTAAACACGGTATTATTATAACATTATCCAAACCATTACCACCACCATTAACCATAACTATTGGTACATGATCGTGTAAAACTGAAGCAATCACGTCAAATGACGTCACGTCATAAATGATTTATGAAGATCAAGTGACATCAGTGCTCAGCCGTAATAACCTAAATGAACGTGTAATGTCATATTGGCAGGAGCATGTTTAATATTATTGACTGAAAGTTTCTTTTTATAATTATCAGATCAGCCGTTAGTTGTCTACTGCTGGACTGCAATAAGGAATAGTACCAAGTTCAAATAGCGAATATCTTCAATCGCTCTTGTCAAATGATATGATTTATAAAGAGTAAGTTTGTCAGCTTAATAACCGTAATGGACGTACAATGCAGTCACGTCATGTCAGGAGCGTGTTTAATAATATTAACTTCAAGCACTAATATACTAAGGGGATCTTCTTCATTATATCTTTATCGAATTAGCTATAAGTTATAAACCAGGAGACACTGGTGCCGATTCCCTTGTTCACAAACTAAACTAAATTTAAGTTCAGTGCATCTTTTTCTTTCTATTTCATTAAGAAAAACACGGAAGATAAATTTTAGTATAGTCCTGTCAAATTAATCAGTGCCTGTCACTACTACCTACATACAATATTTAGACGTGATTAAAAACTTGCCGACTAATTTTACGTCAATTTACGTCAGGTGCTGATTAATTTGACAGGACTAAACAAAAATTTATCTTCTGTCCTTTTCTTAATGAAATAGAAAGAAAAAGATGCACTGAACTTAAATTTAGTTTAGTTTGTGATCAAGGGAATCGGCACCACTGTTGAACCTAAATAAAGAATAGTTTCGAGTTTAGATCTTAAAAGTATCATAATATATTATGTCTGTCTTAAAACGCTCCGCCGTTTCTCCAATACCTACCTAATAGTGATTCATAAAGAGTAAGTGACATCAGTAAGTTGTTCAGCCTTAATAACCGTAATGAACGTGCAATGCAGTCACGTCATGTCAGGAGCGTGTTTAATATCATATTACCCGCGCCTGCTAGCTCCCACCAAATTATAATATGATAATGGCGAGATACCGAGATCGGTACTTCGGTATAATGCATGCCGTAACTGGCTTAACTTTTGGATAAAGCTCTGGTTAATGGGTTAGGTTGGTGGAATTGCTGGTGTGGGAGTTAGGCAAAAGTTTGAGCAAAAATGGTTTAAGAAAGGAGGGTGTTCGTGTATTGAGACAAAGGAGGTTGTATGAAGCCTCGTGCAGACTGGCGCGACGTGGCACCGGTAATTGTTCTACCGTGAAGTTTTCTTAGAAATTGTATTGTCAGTGTAGCGTCGTGCCAGTCTTGACGAGGCTTTAGAAAACTAGTGTTGCTGAATGATTAGTAATTTAATATTTTTCCCCAAGCGCTAACATATTTAGGAAAAAATAAGGCTGTTGTTTATTAAAAACTAGCAGCGCCCCGCGGTTTCACCCGCATAAGTCTCGATCCCGTGGGAACATCGGAATAAAAAGTACCCTATGTGTTAATCACGGTTATAAACTATATGTGTGCCAAATTTCATTCAAATCCGTTCAGTCGTTTTTGCGTGAAAGAGTAACAAACATCCATCCATCCATCCTCACAAACTTTCACATTTATAATATTAGTAGGATAGGATGTATTCTTGGTATATTGCAACTCACTTCTGGAATTTAGTCAAATAAAAACCTTCAGAACCGTAATTACGGTACCAGATAAATTTACTAGAAATTTTAAGAAACTAACATTAAACATAACATCACGCCTAAAGGGTTGGGCAGAGGTGTAGCTACATTACGCCGGTTATGTTTTAAGTCACATGTAATAGGGAGCGAGCCAGTAAATGCAACCGGTACAAATCCAGACTCCGAGCTGCTACTGAGAAATTTCAGATAGAGAAACCCAATAACACTTTTCCCGACCTGGGAATCGAACCCAGGACCTCATGCTCAGCAGTAGCGTTTGCGGCCACTAGACCAACGAGGCAGATACTTTAGACGATACTAGAAAATGTAAGAAACTAAAGAAAAACAATTCAGGTACTAACACGAGTCACAAAGTCTATTGAGAAAATGAACCTCGCTTGTTTGGAACAGTAGGTACTTATCTGAAAACGATTTTGCAAATAAGGCCTGTTTAAAAACGATAACTAAATAATATAAATAGTTGGAAAAACTTGACATTGGTATTGGTAACAGATATAAGAGACCTGAAGAGCTCAGAAAATCAGAGGCTTAGGAAACAGATTAAATGGCCGAATGACTAAATGACTAAAGGACTAAAGGACTAAAGGACTGAAGGACTAAAGGACTAAAGGACTAAAGGACTAAAGGACTAAAGGACTAAAGGACTAAAGGACTAAAGGACTAAAGGACTAAAGGACTAAAGGACTGAAGGACTGAAGGACTGAAGGACTAAAGGACTAAAGGACTAAAGGACTAAAGGACTTAATGACTTAGGTAATAACTAAATGACTAAATACAGACATACTATTTTAGGTGTTACAGATATCCTTTCCAGAAGTTTATCCAGAAAAGCCCTATTACTAAGGTATAAACAAAGATACAGACATCAAAATCGACAATAATTGATTCAAATTCATTGAGGTATTATTGTACTAACGTTAGTACAAATACCTCAATGTTCAAATTAGGCTGAGAATCCGTACTTTTTGACCGTCAAAAATTACAACGTTCTCGAAAACACCCACCCACCACTTCCTAGTGTTTTAGCTGGGAAGTGGCGAAAAAAACTCCCAAGCAACACGTCTGTCTGTTAAGCTAAAAGAAAATCTTCTACGACAGAAATTTTACACATAGTTGTAATTATGGCAATAACACAGTAGTTATCCTGAACTTACACTAAGAAGTGAATTTGGCTAAAAGCCAAAAGCACCAAATGGAACCGAATTTTTGTCACAATAATTGTTCATTACGACTTGTTAATTTAACTTGGTACTGCGATGCTTGAATACTTTTAATTATAGTGTAATATTTGCCAGAAAGTGGCATAATGGCTGAGCAGTTGGTTTTGTATGCATTTGCAGGTCGCTGTGTTTACACATTTTAACTAATATTATAAATGGAAAAGTAAGTTTATTTGTTTTGTTACGCTTTCATGCTAAAACAGCTGAACCATGTAGACCATGGCCTGGAGAAGGACAAAGGACATAGGCTTCTTTTCATCCTAGATCGCTGACGAAATCGCGGGCAACAGCTAGTTTTATATGGTCATCATCTGCCCAATCTTTTCCCTACTATGTTTTAGCTCTTTTACAGTCTAACAGGATGCACTTGAATACTAATATTTTACACGGCTGGCTATCTGACCTCCACAACCCAGTTACGGGGTATCATAATAGCTAATGGATTGGCTTCAATGACATCCATGCAAGAGGAATTTCAGTCTGGTGGTATTCAGAATACAGGAGAAATTCACAATGTTGCTCCAACAACTTACTTCTCATCGATCATATAGAAAATAGACAGTCGCATTCCCAAAAGCTAAACTTTCTTGATCAAAGACCTTAGAGTACCACACACACACACACACACACAGTATTCAATGCAAATGTTCAACGCAGATCTAAGACTACTATTGCTCATTGAACTGACTTCAGATCTTCCCGGAAACCCACTTTGAGATAGTAAGGTACCTAACTAAGGCTGACAGGTTATAGTCGCACATACTGGAGACTTAACGTTACGTAACATACTCGTATTATATTGAAATGACGTCTAGATTATTTGGCTTAAATGTTGAAATTGTATCTCAATAAAAAAATGCTGATGATTACCTCTTTGAGAGTATTTATACGAATGTATGCGAAGTCTAAATGCGAAGCCTTTTTGCTAGATTTAAGCACTGTTGAAATCTCAAATCCATGCCATGAATACATAAGGTTGACAATAATAACAACAACGTAGTATTCAAAAAAACGCGTCTACGCATTTTTCTTTCTTTCTTTCTTTATTCAGGAAAACATAAAGAGTAATAATAGTATGTTTATGACAACAAACAATAGGTACCTAGCTGAATAAGTCCAGTTTAAGACGTTTTTCAGTTGATAACTCTCCAAAGAATTGTTTACAATAATCAAAGAAACATAGCAACAATCTCTACATAGTCTACAAATGGCTATTAAAAAGTGAAAACAAGAAAATTAGCGATTCAATTAGTTGGCATACCTCCACACCCTTGTTGCCCTGGTACATTAATTATGTAACTATGCTGTAACAGTTGTACTTACTACTAAAAAACAGTTGTTGATACGTATCTTTTTAAAGCACCAGTTAGTTACACAATCTTAGAACACAGTTGAACAAACCTTATTCATTACACAGACACAGAACTACCAAACGTATTTCAAAGAAATAAAGCCGAAAGTTGGATGGCGAGGAAAGACAGATGGCTAGTAAAAGACATGTATTACCAAATAGAGGAATTGTCGCATTTCACTCGACTAACAAACAAGGTGATGAAAGTAATCGAATACTAACACTCGGACCGAGTTACAGGGAAAATTCCATTTACCGCCCGTTATTCGATACTTTAAGAACCATCCCGAATGCGATGGTAACCCTATCGTGTGAAGAACGACACTATTATGTAGGGTGATCAAGTGAAGAGGTCGCTCTCCTATTTCGTCGGGTTATACCCTTGCAGTGATGCTTTGTGCAATAAAGTTGTATAGAAAGCGGGATTTCATGTCGGTTTAGCTTTTTCACTGTAAATTAGGCTTTTATAAATGCGTTAGACTAGCCTTTTTTAATGTTTTGAAGGCTCTTTTAAAGTTTTCTCTTTACGTTTTTAGTAAAAGAGCTAAACAAACATTTTTTTTAATCACTACATATTATAAAACAAAGCGTCTGTCTGTCTGAACGCAATAATCTCAAAAACTACCAAACGAATTTTCATACGGTTTTAACCAATGGACGGACTGATTTATGAGGAGGATATAGGCTATTCAACATTACGCTACGACCTTTAGGAGCCGAGCAAAAGGCGCGGTGGGTCGGAGGCCGAAGAAGTTTTTAAATGTGTCTGTTATTTTAGTATATTGTGTATCTTACGACTTCCCCGCGAAGCTAGTCTCCTATAAGTTTGCTATGTATTCATTTACCTATTGGTTTGTCGATAGTACAATCCAAAGCCGTAAAGCCTTGTTTGTACTATCTACTGCGTGACATTTGGCATCGACAAACGCCCGGTCCCATATATCACTATTGGTAATCCAACTTAACTATTGGCCATATATCTGGTGTTCGCGATAGCACCACATAAATACATTTTAAAATACCGTCTAGTTTTGCAAAACAAACTTTGAATGATACTGTTACTATTCATATTCAGAATTTGACGATTTTCCCATGAATCCATTTTTGAAGTGAGTACCTACTTCTTAAGGCGCACTTTCCGGTGTTTTTGAACAGTGAACCGTCACGCCGCGCCGATGACTCTGAAACAGGTATACTCGGCTCTATTCGCAAGTATGACTTCTATCTTGTTCATGGTCATGCGCACACACCCACTTTTTTCTCGCAGCACATATTACGGCAATTAATGAATGAATCCTCATAAAAACCAAATTAATCAATCTGAACTAGTTCAATGATAAAATTGCTATTAAACTCTCAACCATATCATTCGTTCATTGACTCAAGAACGTCGCTAAGCAATTGAGTGATTTGTAAACTTCAGCCCATTGTAATTTAAACCTTGTTACACCGCACTACAATTTAGATTTCAATTACAATGCGAATCAACACATGCTTGGAAGCAATAACTCTATATTGAGTCCGTGGATGTCACGTTTAGCAATAGGTACTTGGAAACTATGCCGATACTGTGAATTAATTGCAGTAGTTAGTAATATTGTGTACAAGATACTGTTTATAACTAGGTACAAGTTAACAAATAGTTGTAGAAACAAAGGAATTGTTAAGAATGTTACGAAAATTCAATAGACGTAGACGCAGAACTCTGCGTCCAGCGCTCAGCGTGGAAACACATCGTGTTCGGGTTCGCGACAAGTCAATCGTCATCCTGAGGATGCCTCGTTGAGAGGTGAAACACGTGTCGATTTCTTACAGGGTACTTTATGACTCGTGACTCGGTTATTTATTTGTTTGTTTGTTACGCCTTCACGCTAAAACGGATGTACGGTTTTGGATGACATTTGGCACATGAGTAGGCTTTGACCTAGGTTCATAGGATACTTTTTATCCCGATATTCTCACGGGATCGAGATTTAGGCGGGTGTAACCGGTGCAACTAGTCAGTACATAAAATTATTTGATATACCAATAATACTACGATAATAATATTTTTTTAATTTCCGAAACTCAATAAATACATTTCGCTTAAAGTTATGTTTTTAAATGAGACTGCTGAAACATACAAACAATAAAGTCGTCAAAGAGAAATGGGTGCCAGACAAAAAAAGCTGCCTTTTTAGAGCCTAAAAATACTAATAAAAGTAGGATTCAATGTTTTTTGCTAAACTTAATAACGTTAACCTGTCAGTAACATTTGGATTTGTTTGTCAATCCATCTCAACACAGGCTGAGAATGAAAATGTACTGTAATAAATGCTAATTCAATTCAAAATCCGACACTGTAGGTACATAGCTACTAATTAGACTCTATTCAATGTCTATAATTCGATATAGCGAATTCCCTTATTGATCCAACTAGGTTGGCAGTCAGGCTAATAACAGTGTTTAAAACTAAGCCTAGACCGAAGTCTGTTATTATCTTTGAACTACCCATTATAGGCTGTGAGAATCCGTCAGATGTTGGTTTACAAGCAAATCCAGTTCGTTTCCCATAATTATAACGATTTTTCAAATAAAGAGGGAGGGGTTGTGTAATAGACAATAATTAGCTTTTAGAAAAAAGCTTTTTTTGTTGACAGCTTAGTCTATGGTATTGCAGGTGTTTTGAACAAAATAATCTGTTTTAAGTAAGTAATTAACAGACTTATATTTATAAATAGTGATTTCTTTATGTCTGGAACATTTTACTTTATTACTAACTTTTTATTTTTCTGAATAAATGCTAAAACTTTAATAATAAGTCAGAGGTTATTAAAGGTAGACAGCAGAACGGAACTTATATTCTGAATAACACGCCAGTCTAAAATAAAACCATACAATTCCACTGTCTAAATTGTAAAACGTAACATTTCCCGTGGAAAACCTTTATTCCGAGGTTCGAGGATAAACATAGTAAAAATATGTATTCAGAATGTCAAGCGTTCATCAAGTTGATTGACGGTAGTATAATACAGGGAACTAACTTGAGTAAATATTGTATTTTCACAAATATTTTTCCTTGAAAGCTTCGGTAACGTATCCGATAAAAAAACAAGTTCCTTTATGGCAAAAAATAAGAAAGAAACAATAGATAACTAAAGACTTTATGACAGGTCTTTTAAATGAAATAAACATAGAATTATTTCGATATTTAAATAATAATACAATGTAATTAACGCAATAATCACATTTTGTAGTTACAGTTATATCCCATAATGAATAAAAGCAATTACAATTTTTATATTGCAACTCAGAATTTTGAAATTCGCTCCCCTGTCACAACAATATGGCAGCTGCAGTGAACTGTCAAAAAGCGCGCGAGATGAATGCCAGCCGATATATGGCATGTGCCGGAAATGATTTGTGGCGTACTCGCCAAATATGAACGCGGCCGTGCTAAAAATATTGATTTATTTTCAGCCTATTCAGCATTTTCATATATAAAATAAAATCCACTGCTGAACGTCACTCATGTCGTGGCTGATGTCGAAAATAGAGAAAACCATTGAGTTTTTTACTGTTTTCGTTAGTAGTATTAGATTAGTTAGATAAATATGTCCGTACATATTATGTTAACGTTATATTTACTATAAATTATTTTAGACAGGCCAAGGTATGTCTCAAGAGCTTAACCGCCACTTCAGCAAATTAAAGCTGCCTGCTCAAATTATGCCTGGATGGAAATGCTTATTCAATATGACTGAACTTGTTAACAAATTCAAATTATCAGGCCGTCTAAAGTTCAAGGACTTGACTATAGATAACTAGCTTTTATCTGCGGCTTCGCTCGTTTTTTCTATGCTTCGGGTACAGTTCTTTTTTTTTGGATGAAATGTAGTACCCATGTCCTTTTTTATACCCCTGAAAATGTATGCAAAATTTCATGGTCGTCGGTTGAGTAGTTAAGACGTGAAAACATAACAGATAAACAAACAAACTCACTATTACAATATTAGTTACAATAAAAAATCAGATAACATAAAACAACACACGTTTTGATTCTACATTAATAAAACACAAAAAGAATATTGCCAGCATTAAAAACGAGGAAGCGATACAGTTTAACCCCGATCCACAAAATCTGACAGCAAAAAGATCAGACATTTTCCTCTTCAACCTATAAAATTGTTTTCCCCTGGCCTTACAAACACACCATATGACATTGTATAAAAAAAGAAAATCCGTGAGGTGACGTCGTGAGTGACCTGTGAGGGGATTACACCTGTAAGCCTCTCAAGTATCGTGGCTTCAAAGCGGGACTTACGGACCTCTGTGGAGGTTTTATGAGCTCTACAGATAGTCCATATAATTAGTATGGCATTATTTTAAGGGGAAACTGACTAATGTGGAGGATTAAAGGTTGTGTTATTCAAAGGAATGGTTTGTATTTACAGCATGATGTCCTTATTTAAATACTTTATGAAAGTACCTACTTTTTTATCTTTTGTCAATATTCATAAAAACTGCACCTATAGTTATTTATCATGCGTTATTTTAATTACAATTTCATTCGGAAAAGCACTTCACTGGATTATTTACAAAACCAATTACTCCACAACAAACAAAATAGATTAGCACGTAGGTAGATATTCTGTCAGTCAACCCTGGCAACATTCACGTTCCTGATGCCTTTCTAAATGAAACGTCATAAATATCACAACTTTGACCATTTTAATTTTTGGTTAGGGGCACTACACACTTGTTCGGATCGGCAGGATTCGGCACAGATGAGCGACAAAATCGAGTATACATGGAGATATTAAATTATGTTCAGGAAGATGCCGCTCGGCTTAGCTGGAATTTTGCCGACCCGAACATGCTTCAGCGAGGGTGGATGCCGAACTGACTTTACCGATCGGCACGTAAGTGATAGCCGAATAAGTGTAGTAATTGCGTCAGATCGACAAATACTTCCGATTAGAATGTGCCGAGCAGAACAAGTGTGTAGCACCTCAGTTACTGACATTTCAAAACCTATCGTGCCACAAAGCGAGTCTCTTTGCAAAACAACAGAGTCAAAACTGTGGAGCGTAGTTTCCCCTGTGCTGGCAGGGAGGTGCCAGGGGAAATATACTTGATTGCACCCGTTCGCGTTCCACACACGATGCATTTTGATTTCAACCCACTTCTTATTTGTAGGAACTCACTTCAGTAAGAGATGTTTGTTTTTTCTATATATTGGAAAATAAGTGTGGCTATTTATAAGATACACAATGTAGATGCCATGTAATTTTAAGAGCCGATTTTTTTTTATTCATTCCCAAAAACGCAATAGTTCTAAATATTACGATATACTAGCGACTCACACTCGCACAGTATAGGTATAGGTACGTCTTGATAAAACACAGAGATTTCTGTATAATCTATCTCTAAACATATTATAAATTAAAGTCGCTTTTCGTATTTGTATATATGTCCGCGTTGTTCTTCTAAACCACGCGACAGATTTTGAAGAGGTTTGAAAACCTCTTCAAAATCTGTCGCACCATTTAGGGAATTTATTCCGGAAGGTTTAGGTGTATAAAAAATTAATATTTAATTTCGATAAAGCGCAAAAAATCTCGACGTTTTGTCATAATAATATCGCCCACTAGTACATTGCACCCGTGCGAAGCATGGGCACCCTCCCTAGTAAATTATAATATTAAGTTTATTATTTATGCAATAAATACAATGTAATAACTTCCGGAAAAAGTCTCTAAGTTATGGTGAAAACCGCATTAAAATCGGTTGCGTATCTAGTTTAGAACAACGCAGTCACACAGCAGCCACGAAAAGCAAGTTTAATGTATAGGTACTATATAGATTACTTGTATACTCACTTGTTCAATATTAAATAACAGACGTAACACATTTATATAAGTAATTATTATGTACACATCACAGAACAATTATAATCGTCCTGACCACACACTTTTCAACACTCGCGCTCGTCGATCAACCAAGACGTTGCGTTTAAAACAATCGTTACAGATAATGAAAAACTTTCTTGCTAAATTGCAGACGGGTCCTTGACATCTTAAACATTTACACATAGTGAAACTCATTAATAATAACTAAGGATTACTAATGTAAGTATGGCCGGTAGAGCGTGAATACCAGGGTAGGTGTAGATCAATACGCCAGGGAATTTCATAACGACTTTACAATATTAACTAACTAGCTGTTGCCCGTGACTTCATTTGCGATCCAGGATGAAAAGTAGCCTATGTCCTTACCGAGGTCATGCTTCATCTGTGTGCAAATTTCATCCAAATCCGTTCAGCCGTTTTTGCGTAAGTAACAAACATACAAACTTTCTCATTTATAAAATTATATTGATTGCATTCGATATTCCAATTCAAATAATAGCAGTTATACGTGTTTTACGACAAATAAGACATTACCAGGTTGACCTATTGAAGTTGAATGATAAATGATTCATAAATACTGTGAATGAAAAACGTGCGTGTGAGTTCACGCGCAATGCATAATTTTTCAAGGGTTTTTGTTTTACGTAAGTGTTAGATAAGTACGAACGACGTCTTAATTATTTGTTAGTCAAATAAATACATACACATTTATGTTTTTTTTTAAATATATTTTACTTTCATGAATAAAATCTTTAATTTACATTTACACTAAACGGAAAAAAGAACTGTTTACAAATTCGATGCGTACCTAAGTTTTAAGACACGCCCATGTTTAGACGTAATTTGTTTTTAATATTTCGTTTTAATTTTTAAATCAGTATTTAAAAATTATATTTTATTTTATTTTACACTACACAAACATCCAATTTTACTAAATACCTGAAAAATCACTCCATCTCATAAATTCTGGAGGAAATCTTGTCAAATCATACACGGTTACATACACCAGTGAATCAGGAACCGTAACGGTGGCAGGAGCTTGCACAACCGCGGTGCATATTAACAGCTGCGCGCGCGCATCCAACACAGTGACACGCCACTCGCTACTCCAACATGATTCGCAACATTGCTGTGAGTATACAGTTGTTATTTTATAATTATTTATTATTGTTTTGTGAAAAAAAAAACTAAACATAAATTACTTCAGGAAAAATAGTTTGGTCTGGATCATACTATTTTTTTAAAACGTCATTGTTTATGCTATTCGTGCTCGGAAAACTTTGAATTTCTATTTTAGATCGGGGAAAAAAATAAAGCGAAAGCAAAATCCTTTTTATAAGTATTCGTAAAAAAGTCTTGTGAATAATGTAATACTACGATACCATAGGTATTTTACAATATTCGTATTATAAAATATGCTATTTCTTTTAAAAAAGTCAGTATTCTTCGAATGAAAATATTTCGAATTTCAATCGTTGTTGGACACAGCACCAATTCCTGAAACCGTAACATTGCATATTCTCGCATTTTTTTAACTAGAACTGGCCAAAAAACACGAAAATGTATGCTTACCTACCTAGAAACCTCCGTTTTCATCGAAAATAGTAATTTTCTGAAAACATCTGCATGGTTCAGCGGTTCGTTACTAGTTTTTAAAGTTTTTGATAAAAATGTGCCAAACAACATGACGCATAGCGTAATGCCTATCTTCTCCAAAGAGTTAGTCAGAGGTGTACCTATAGTCCACCCACATTTTGCAGTCCGATGTAATGAGCTAGAAGGTATAAAAATAGGAATGTACCAGTAGATTTCCTGTGTAGCTTAATGCTTCATTGGTTTACTTGTCTACTGCTGAGCGTACGGTCCTGAGTTCGATTGGTAGGGCGGATAACCTGTTATCGGTTTCCTCATTATGAAATTCTCAGTGGAAAACCGAAATCTGAATTAATTAATGAACTAACTATGCCCTTTTCCGTAAAGTTACATTACTTTACGAAATAAATTAATTGAAAAGGTACCAATTTTTTTTTTTTTTTTTTAAATTAAATAATTATGTTTCTCACTTTTCAGTTGACCCTGGCCGTCGTGGTTGCAAGCCATATGTGCTTAGCGAACCCTGTACCAGAGCCAGACCCTGTTCACAGAACACAGTAAGTACTAATTTACTTATCTATGTAATATTATGAATGTTAGTTATCATTTAGCAAAAGTAGGAACCCGTTAAATAAGCGTCATGATCACCAATCAATCTGCCTAGCCTTTTCCCTACGAGGGTGAAATATGTTGGGGTCAGCTTCCAGTCAAACTGGATGCAGCTGCATACCAGTATTTTACATGGAGCGCCTGCCTATCTGACCTCCACAACCTAGTAACTGGGTAATACGATACCCCTTACTAAGACTCGGTTCAGAAGGTCTCGGCTGTCATTCGTGGATCTTTGGCAGTCGTTACAGGTAGTCAGAAGCCCGAAAGTCTGACAACCAGTGTTACTAAGGGTATCGTATTACCCATAACTGCGTTGAGGAGGTCAGTCGCTCCATGTAAAATACTGGTACCTACTGCATCGTGTTAGACTGGAAGCCGACCCCGACATAGTAGGGAAAAGGCTTGTGATGATGACCTATTTAGAGATCCTCAAGCCTTATCATTTTGATTTAGGCATTTAAAAATAGATTGTCCTCAAGTCAATGGAAAATAAATAAGGGTGCATTTCAATACGCACTTTTAAAACTACCTAGTTTGTATAGACCTCGGTGAATAATTTCGATTTTGTTTTGATATTTCTTCTTGCAAACATACAATATTCTTGTTGGTTAATTTTCCTAGAAAAAAACCTAAACTAATGCCACAATTTACCTCATTTCCTATACATTTCTCATTTCCCAGTCATTATTCTCTGCACGTAGATTTAGGATTTTCCTGATAACACAGATAATATCTAACGCTGTCTATCTATCAGATTTATTGCTAACATAACTGTTAATGGCAGCTGCGACATGAGTTATGTACTGTCGGTTGGTAACTATGTATAGCTAATATCTACAGCCTTAATGGTGACGTCATGATGAAGCATATAATTTGGGTGGTAGACTCTAATAACGAAAAAGAAGAAACGTTGATGAAAATCGTGTAAATTAAAAGATTCTTAAAATCTTTTGACTTGATTTTTTTTTCTCTGCTTCTCAGAAACATGCTTAGCAGGTACCAGCTTTATCGGCATTAATTTCTTCGTAGTTGGTACCTAATTCATTAGCAGTAAATTCAGTTATTTGTGTCTTTTGTTTTGTCTAGACAGGATATTCTTGTCGCAAATTACCCATCATACATGAACTCATAGATAAAACAATAAGAAAGTTTCAAGACAAACATTAAACTTGATAATTTTTTGTCCGTTTTCACGTAATTTCATGATCACATAAACCACTTTTACTGCTGAATACATACTGGGCTGTGTGTAAAAACGGCTTATCCAGCAGTGGTATCTTAGGTATGTTACAGACTGCGTCAAAACAATCAACAGGCATACCTAATGTGCCAAGTAAGAGAGGAGCTCGTGGCTAAGTAATAACAGCCACACGGGTCGATCCATCAGGTTAAGCTACGCTTGGCGGAGTTGGTCCGTGGTTGCGTGACCGTCTTAACATACCGAGACTCCTCCGTGCCTCGGCAAGCACGTTAAACCGTTGGTCCCGGCTGTCATTCGTGGATCTTTGACAGTCGTTACGAGTCGCGAGAAGCCCAAAAGTCTAACAATCAGTCTTACCAAGGGGTATCATATTACCCAGTTACTGGGTTATGGAGGTCTGATAGGCAGTCGCTCCATGTAAAATACTGGTATTCAGCTGCATACGGTTAGACTGGAAACCGACCCTAACAGTTGGAAAAGGCTAGGCAGATTGATTGACCTAATGTGGCAATTAGTAGACTTAGGCCCCTGGCTATTTGTCTATGTGAGATTTTTGTTTGTAACTCCACCTATGAAACGGAAAAAACCTTTTGGAAAATGCAGCCATGGAAATAAATTGTTATGCAGATAGACACCCTATGTCAACTTGCCGTTTTAATGCCACTTCATACAAACAATGACAGTTGTTATTTAAATATACCGACAATTTACCATGGATTTCCCTGATTTTTCACACTGAAGAAGATCTTTTGTTGCGCATAAAAAATGTATACTTTTACATTTGACAATCAATAATTAATTTTCCTGAACGATCCCAGCGTGGTTTAACCAGACTCGATAAATCGAATGGACCCCCAGATTTGCACTAGTCGCTGGATTCTCATGTTTCATGGGGCTACAGAGGCCATTACATATCAAGGAGTAGACTGGGTGTCGCGGTAATGATAGGGAAAATACCGTGCCCTCAGGATAAGGAAGGATTAGCGAGACGTACCGGATAGGCATCCTTGAGTAGGTAAACAATAATTAATTTTCCTTTTTTATTATTCCAGCGTGAGAATTCACGTGCCGTATGAAGTCCACACAATCAACCACCACCATGTGCAAACAGTTCCTGTGATTAAGGAGGTCCCAATAATCAAGACGGTACCCATCATCAAAGAGGTTCCGATCATCAAAACGTTGCCGGTGTTACAAACGGTGCATGTACCTGTGCACCACACTGTACATGTTGAGAAGCCTGTATTTGTGCCTATAAAGGAACATTACTCTTTCTCTTCTTGGCATTGATTGATATAGGAGTAATTACTTTCTTTTGTTGTAGAAATAATGGCAAAAATCCCGAAATATTGAATTCATAACTGTCAAAAAAATTCACTGTTTCTTGTGTAATGAAAGATGATAAAAGCTTGTAAATAGAGAGATAAAAACTAATATAATTATTAGTTATGTATACTTCTTTTGTTATTACGTCTAGAGTAAACTAACACTTAAATAATTATCAATAGCAGCACTGAGACGTCAGGTCCGGCCGGCACCTGTCAAAAGTATTAAAGCCCATATTTTCTTTAGTCGTGACTGAATGATGAACGTTATCATTCATTTTATATTCATTGTCGAAATGGAAGACCTCTTGCCAAAATGGCGCCAACTGGTTGCGTGAATTTTCATAAGAAACCCTCATTAATAGGTACCCACCAAAGTTTGTTTGATATTTTATTTGAATGACAGTAGACTCTAGAGTATATTTTCAGATTTAAAACCGTATAGTCATGTTCTAGTTACCGTATTACATAAATAAGATAGCTTTAGTTGTGTAAGAAAGCTTTAAGTGTTTAGTGAAACACTCGACTTCAACCGTGTAAACATCGAAATAGTCGAGAAGTGTTTACACGTTTAACTAAAGCCAAGAGAAATTGTAACTATAGACTGTCACTTTTACTAATGTCCTCAATAAAGCTAGACTATTATTTCCAAAATAATCCCGCCTGAATGTAACTCATGATATAGTGAATTTAAATAAGGGTTGTTAACGAAGAGCACTAGTGTGTAACAACATTTAAAATGTCGGATAACAAATGAGTTTAATTAACTGTCCGCGTAACTTGCTACTGTGAACCGCCATTTTAATTGAACGAATGAACTATCGAAATTATTACCAACGTAAATAATATAAGCATTAGCGATTATTCGATTGTTTGTTCGATTATTCGAATTATTTGTTCTGAATTATACTTTTGATTATGTTTATGAATACATTTGTAAATGCTCTGCACTCCGCATGCATTCTCTAGTCGATGTTATTTTTAAGTTTTAAAAATACGTTGAGCACCAAAAATATTTTCATCGTCAAAATAACAGTTTTGCATATAGTTTTGTGCTAATACTAGCTGTAACCCGCGATTTTTTTTATATTCTTTTTATTTCATCAAGTCATTGACGTCATTATTTCTACAACTATCAATATAACCAATTACGTGTAAGTTCGTTGTAAATACTCGTAAATACTCTTGTTAATCACACAATAAGATGATACACGTTCTTCTGTGATATGATAATACAGTGTAAAACTTTGTGGATGGTTTTTTAAACATTTGATTCCCATGACTTTCCTTTTTTCCCGAAAATTCGATTTTATTACATACTTAAGATTTAGTGTAAAATTTAGTGAAAAAATTACTTAACAAAATAGGTACCTACTTAAAGTAAAAGATAAATAATTTCTTAAATTGTTCAGCTTATAAACATTGTAATGTGGGATCCTTAATATTTATAAGTATCTCTACTTAACTTACATACTC
Source organism: Eupsilia transversa (assembly GCA_914767815.1). Taxonomy (NCBI): domain Eukaryota; kingdom Metazoa; phylum Arthropoda; class Insecta; order Lepidoptera; family Noctuidae; genus Eupsilia; species Eupsilia transversa. The sequence goes on from OU611889.1 coordinate 5,831,613, forward strand.
TTTACTTAAGTTATGTTAAACGTTTAATGATTATTGCGTGCGTTATTTCAATATAAACGTATAATCAACTCCGTTATTTTACGGTAAATGCAAAACAATGTAATTGATACACCATTCACATTTAAAAAAAACTCTTATGGGTAGTAATTCAAAAAATATTACGCAATAACTGACGCTATTTAGCTGTTATTTGACTAAAGTTAAAATAAATGGAGTATAGTCTTCTCACAAGTCACTTGCACTCGCAGTACACAAACATATAGATCCCTTTGGAACACACTTACACCAGCACATACCATAAACAACACAACTTCAGGAACCATTATTACACGTAAAACAAATTTTTGGCACAAAAACACAGCAAAACAAACGCAAAAAGTAATTCCAGTCCCACAGGATGAGTGCAAGCTTAACTACGAAGTGCACATAAATATAAACGAGTGTTTGTTTACGTTACGGATTCATAAGTAGATGGAGTGATAATTGCAAGGAAAGCGCTTGCCTCGAATATGAGCTACCTCTGTGTAGTACTGACACAGTTGCTACGTTCGAGTGTTAGTTTAGGAATGGTCCATTATCAGATGTTTTTTACCTCTGCAACTCTTTTCAGTTCGTGACTAATTACACATTCTTTTTTTTTTCGAAATAATCTTTGTTAGGTAACCTAGAATACATGAAATTAATAAGAATAGAAATGATTGTTTTAACCATCACGCTATTATTTAATATTCATATCACATGAGGGCAATACTTCGCGTTTTCATTTTTGTGAGTCACCTTTTACTACATCAACGAACAAATAGAGATAAATTCTTTCGTTAAGGACTACTAATTTATCCTTTTTTTAATCACAATGTATTAAATATTCGCAACTATTCGTGCTGTTACTCCATTTACTTACTACTCCATGGTATGTAAGGCTCATTGTTTAAACGCGTTATCGCGGCTCGCAGACTATCGGCATGTCGGCCTATTGTGGTCATGTCAGTCGTTGTCAGACTAGAAGCCTACTGCGCACTATCTGACAAGACATGTGTCAGCTTTTGTCGAATTTTGAATATTGAGAGATTACGGCATTGAGGCGTAGGAATAGTGTTCTCCTTTCTGTTGAGAACAACATGGTAACAATAGACTAGGATCACGAACCAATTTGTCAATCATTATTCTCCTGCCTTTATCCCGATTTATTTGGGGTAAGCATACTTCTCTATTAAACATCTCAGTAGTCACCTCATTTCTAGACGTCATCTTTCACTTCCATCCATGCATTGTTTATTTGGATTGCCACTACTCTTAAAGCTGATATTCATTCTCGAAAACGTTCCTCATATTCTCCTTATCAATCGCCACCAATCTGTCAATCATGGTGATAAAAACCGGTTCACATTGGACAGTCAATGTCGTTCCCAGCTTTGTATTTTAACCACGGACATGGCATTATTTTTAACGCTGATACGTGAGAAGCAGTTGGTAATGATGATGATAAAAATATATAAGAGTTTATTCAGCTTAAATAGCTTTCAGCGGTCATCGCAAGTCTCTAATTCAGCAGCGGATATTTACGACTGAATAAAAAGACAAATGAGACAAAATTCAAGGTACGACAAAATTCGTGACACTTGTCACGATCGTGCGACCTGGAATAAAGGTCATTCCCTTAATGAACACAGTTTACGAATTTGTAAGAGCTATAATGAGCCCTTGTTTATACCAATGGGAATAAATGCTTCGCAAATACTCGCAAATGGTCAGAACAGTTAAGTTTACTGGTTTAGTTAGGGTTTACTGACTTAGTTAACAGTTGATTATGTAGCGATTAGTGTATTAGAGTAAGTACTGTGTTTGTGGTTAAACTGCGGCAATGATATTAGATTTTACAGCTATATTTTAACCGGGCTTATTGCCAGCGGAATGGAAATTATGAGTTGAGGGCGTGGCAAAGAAAACACATTGTGGATTTTATTACGGGTTAAGTACTATAATTATTAGTTTATTGCAAACGGTGGTTTGAAAAACCGATTCTCGAGACATATCGATTTATCATACTGACAGCCAGTTGCAGAAACAAATCTTCTAATATCTTGTTGCAGAAAGTAAGTAGAAATATTAGAATCGATTTAAATGGTTCTTTAATTTTAGATAATGGAAGTGTCAAAATATAGTGTACTTTTTACTAAATTATTTTCTCATACAAGCAATACCTACCATCTACCAGCTACCAACTGCCTATTTGCTCATCATGGCCATTCAGCGAATACATACCAAAAAAATACAAACTTCCAATATTTATCTTTGACAATAAACAATATCATCCCATAAAAATCTGAAAACAATTCCCACACATTTTTATACAAGAAAAAAAAAGGAATAAAGCCCACAACACACTGCACTTATTGTTTCACGCCAAATTAATTCTTTTCGCGAACTCATGTACACTTGTTACTGATAATTATTTCGCTCGTGAAAACGGCCCTTGATAACCTGACAGTTCAAATTGAGATGCCAATTTTATTTAAATGGAAATTCGCTGAACAATGGCGTTAATGTTGCCAGTTAATGATTTTTTTTTAAATAATGCTTTGTTTTTTTGTGATTGGCAAGATCGGTGTGGTATTGTGTGTTCTGCTTGTTGTTAAATTAATTCATTACTTTGGAATGTAAAGGGTTTTATTTGAACATAGTCCTTAGGGTTCCGTATCCGAAGGGTGCCAAGCGGAACCCTATTACTAAACCACCGCTGTCCGACTGTCCGCCCGTGTGTCTGTTGGAGCAGTGCCTCATAAACTTTATTGTATGGAGACCATACAAAAAAAATGATTTTGAAAAAACATTTTCTAAACTTGGGGTGTCATTGTCTACACTACTCGTACAGCTCATCGAGTAGAGAACAAATATACATTAAAAAAAATATCTTCAAAAATAAATGGAGGCCTGTAAAAGTTTTAGACCATTTTTATACTAGCTCTATCTCAACAACTAAGCAAGTTAGGAATTTGAAAGTTCTCGTATCATATACCATATTATATACTGTATATAATCAACAAATACAAAAAAAGAAGTCAACAAGTTAAAATTAAAAATTTAAATAACCCCCGACACAAAAAAAGTCGTCTAAAAAGAAAAAAACACCTACACCCCGTCTTTTCCTCACCAATCAGTCACTAAATACACCTCAATAGTCAATTAAAATATCGACAATGCAATTAATAATGACGATTTATTTCAATAACGAGCTTACATAAACGATGTAATAAACAAGCTTAATTAAAACACGCTAAAATTATTTCGATTCGATCATATTATCGACTAATTAACCGACCGCGGTATTCGAGTGGTTAGATTTAGTTAAATTAAATGGTATAAGAGTTATAATAGACCACGGATTTGTATGTGGATTTCGTTAATTTAAATTCAAAGATGATAATTGAAGTTGCATATGATTGTTGTAGTAACATTACGAAAGTTGAAATATGTTATCGTGAGGTTTTCTTAAATCTTTAAGTGGCATGCAGATCGTATGGGACACGATGGCAACTTAGTACGCCTAAAAAAATCTACAGCACCAAAAAATATACACAAAAATGCACTTCTTGCTAAATATATTCTCAAGATAATCTTTCCTGGAAAAGCTCAGCACACTTTTCATCACGTTAAACCTTTGTAAATCACGTAAACCACGCAAACAAAGTCAGGGCACAAGCTATTATAGTTTATTCATAAGTTGAGCGGACAGACGTTGCACGAAAAAGCAAAAAGCTACCCATTATAAATGAAGAGAAACCATGCGATATGAAACACCGCTTGACTTCCACCAAATTATTACTCCAGCGAAATTTTTTAAATTATAGAACACGATAACCAATTATGCGGGTCACTTATTTCTCTATCCGAAACGGTGAAATTTGTTTGAAAACTACACAATCGAATAAACTGATGCTTTATAAAACTGCGGCTTTCCTACTGGCACGTTTGGGCGCGATTTCTTTCGTAAGCAGTGAACTGATTCGGAACTTTTTGTTTTTGTTCGTAGCTGTACTTTGTTATGTGCTCAAAGCATTTTGTCTGGCAACTAATAGATCGTGAGTAGGAACGTTAATTGTTTACATACCTTCGTTATTTTTCGCGATGCTTTCGGCAAACGCATTTATTAAAACAGAATACTCTAGCACTTTATTTGTCAAACCGTCTAAACTCAAAGACAATACCAAATTTTGTTATTTAGCTCCTACTTTACTGCCGACTGCTGAAAAAGTATAGTAATAAAAAAGGGAACAATAAAATCCGACATTTCTCCCGTAACAGCACCGTTCCCCCACATAATATTCAGAACAGAGCACTACATTTGATCAAAGATATGTTTATTTCATGCATAGTCTCCTGGTGGCACGTCGTTGACTATAAAATCTAGAATGAATCTATTCAGTGAGCCCAGCTTCACGAAATTTACGTAGTGAAAGTTTACAGTTACTTCCCATTTCGGAGTTGGTTCGTTGTTTCGGAGACGATGAAGTTCTAAGTCCGAAGTTCCATAGCTTTTGAAGACATCTCAGGCCGGCCTGCATTTGGCCGCTCTTGCCTATAATCCAATGGTAGTTTGGATATGTTTGTTTAACAATACCCGGCTTAAATATTGACGTAGCTGCAGCTTTGAACTCGGCAGTTCCGATTAACTGTTGTGGCTGTTGATTAGGTTTATGTTTCAAGGTGGTAAACTTAAGTTGATCGCGGTTCGAAACTGGATGAACATCCTGCAAACATTTAGAACTCTCTTAATCTTTCGTATGCCATAATTACAGACACAATTAAAAATCCATTGTGTCTCGCGAACATCCACGTAAAAGGATAGGATAGGATTACGTTGAAGGTTACCAAAAGTTAAAGAGAATGAAGATATAAGCTTGAAAGTGGCTTGAAAGGAATAATTATCGTTTGACAGAATTACATCGATATTAACAGTCGTTTATCCCAAATTATTATAATTAAAACTTAATAAAACCCTCAAAAGAAATTAATATCCAAAAATCAACTACAAACACGAGAAATTCATACCCATTATCGCGTACTCTCTCATTTGTTTAACTCATCAAGGAAAAGATCAATTAAGAAGATTAGTTATCGCCTTTAAAGATTACGTCATTGCGAGCAAACGACGGTGGCAAGGAGTGGGGGGAGTGGTGGGGGTAAGGGGGGTAAGGTGACGAAAACGCACAATATCTTCATTCGCGATCCGCCTGCGGCCGATAGGGGGCTTGTTAACTTCGGGAACGATTTTACGCGACTACATTACGTCGTTGATAGGATGAGCTTTGGGACCTGGTTTAAATAAAACCGCAGTGTAATTTGTTTAACTATTAAATTGGAACAGAAGTCTTAAAAGTTTCTAATTAGCTTATCTGTTGTATTTTATCGTTGGTACATCATGACGCCAATATACCTGGAACCTGGGGATAGAACCCAGGGCCCTAGCTCAATAGTCACGTTTGTAACAACTAAAACAACGAGGAAATCAAATTGGAGTTAGTTAGTAGGATATACATATGAAAAGCACATTATGTATCTAAACGTGAAGAAACAAATTCAAATAATGAAATAAAATTATTACAACTCAACACAGACCTGTGTAAACATTCCGTCTTGTCTTGGCCTTTACGGAGCTCGCGGCCGAATATCGTTTGAAGCGACTCAATTGTGGCCTACGCTGTACATAGCTAGGAATGTTAGCCTCATAGATACGTAAGTACATGTATAACCAGCGGTGTATACTGCCGACCGCGGCACTATCGTGCTACCGCAATTGTAGGACCTACTCTGTGGTAGCTGGTAGGTGAATATCTAAACAGGGGACCCTTAATACGAAGTACATAATATATCTATGACTTCAGACGGCACGTGTAAATTCAGAGCCTGTATTACATTATGTATCTTAGGTATATATTAAAAGACCATTAAGCCTAAAAAGTTTCTTATTTTCTAACTCCCAGTCTAGTTGATTCGAAAGAGAGAGATCTCGAAAAAGAATATCCCAATTTAAAAAGTATGTACGTACGAGGCTCGGGGCTAAATAATAACAGCCGCACGGGTCGATCTATCAGGTTAAGCTACGCTTGCCGGGGTTGGTCCGTGGATGGGTGACCGTCTTTATATACCGAGACTCCTCCGTGCCCCGAAAAGCACGTTAAGCCGTTGGTCCCTGCGGTCATTCGTGGATCTTTGACAGTCGTTACGGGTCGTCAGAAGCCCGAAAGTCTGACAAACAGTCTTACCAAGGGATATCGTATTATCCAGTTACTGGATTGTGGAGGTTAGACAGGTAGTCGTTCTATGTAAAATATTGGTATTCAACTGCATCTGGTTAGACTGGAAGCCGACCCCAACTTAGTTGGGAAAAGACTAGGCAGATTGATTGTAACGTATGAAAATTTTCTCTATCAAAGAAAGATTTTCCACAAAGTTTACCCTATTGTTGTTTTCCTATCCACCTTTCTCTTTCATAAGTAGGTACTCTCGATAATAACTGAACACTTGCATGAGTAGGTACTTTGAGTATAAATTAACAAATTGGCGCTAATTTTCAATTAACAATAACCTCGCAGACCTTCTCTGTCTATATCGCTAATTAAAAGTTATGGTTCTCTTGAAAATAAATGCTAATTAATGAAATCTAGTTTAGATAAGTGTTACTTAAGTGCCTATTAAGATCCAGTGAATGGAGAAAGTAAAAATCTTACTAAACCTTTATATAGCTTACAAAGAAGACTGAAATTCTTCGCATGAAATTAAAATAAAGGGTTTAGAGTTTTAGACCTTTATTTTAATTCCATCCGAGGAATGTAAGCCCGAACGCCCACATCGAAATACTCTGCTCAGATTTACTGGAGAGCAAGCCCTGAATTGGTACTGGGTTAGGTACCTAATATTTTTTTTTTTTTTTTTTAAACCTATTTCGCTTAACTATTCATAAAGAGTCATAAAAAACCCTGTCAGAAACCCTGTGTGTGATTTCCGCCAAGTAGTCACACCTGAATCAATTAACTTATTTTAATTCCATCACCTAAATCAAGTGAAATTGATATTACTTTGGTTATTATCTATATATAGCCTGTATTTCCCGAAGGGTTAGGCCCTACCTGTAGTACACGCACACTTCGCCAGTTATGTTTAAGTCCCATGTAGACGGGGGTGAGCCTATTTTCTATGTTTCTGTTTGCAATCAGAACAGAACGTTATAACGTTATGTGGCACCAATTCATTTACATCTTTATGAGCTTAAAGTTTTGTAAATTATATAAATAAGTAGGCAGTACACTGCAACCCATCGTCACAATCTGCCGCCCACTCGTATAAAAAGGAACTACAATGCAATCAGTACAGAACCATATATGGGGTGGAACGTGATTGAGGACTTAGTACGTACTTTATTTGGATAAGGAAACTTTCTTATGACCATGCAAAACAAGTACCTATCAAGTAACAAACTGGTCCACATTTTAACAGATTAAACTGCCTCTTAACTTTAGCAGACATACTTATATGGAATACCAGCGATACTATGACCCACAAGGACTACAAACTCGGGTTAAAAGCTTCGTTCAGAGATAGCCTTTATATTTCTTGTTTTTAGCTTTAATCAAGTTCTGGTTGTTGGAACTAGGTTCCTTTCGAAAATCCCATTGAAATAAAAACAGACTACTAACTAACTAACTTTCATAGTTGGCCACCTAATGAGAAGACTTAGCAAAATTGTGTACTACTACTATTTGTACTGAAAAAATAAACTCTTGTCTACCAGGCGATTGACAATATTTTTTTAATTTTGAGGCACTGTTCCTGCGGGAAATGTCCGAATTTTAGATGGTATACTGTAGAGTACCACATGACACACAGCCCAATAAATAAACATATGTGGTATAAGTCATTATATATATATATATTAAGTAATGTCCCAATTTCTGGGCAAAGGTCTCCCATTCCCTTTTCCATGTAGGGAAAATTCCCTAATGAAACATAAAACAATTCACTTCCAAAACTGCATAATCACGAATCGATGTTATCAGTGGCCAAGTTAAAAGCCTAGAAGATATAAGACACCATAAAAACGAGCCTCCGTTGAAGGAATGGTCCAATTTGGCTTATTTTACTGCCTTCTAGTACAAGATACCGTCTCCCAAGAGTTATTAGTCTGACGAAATTGCACGCGATTTTTCTTAACTGATAATTTGTTGTTCAGAAAAGAAAAGATACAAAATTAGCATTCTGGATGAGATAGGACGATAATCAATTATGACGACGCTTTATTTAGATTAGACAATAAAGTTGGATGGGGTTGCTTTTTCAGATTCTAGAGAGATTTTTATGGGGAATCCGCTAGATGCGAGGCGCACGGTGTGGCGATGCTTAGGAAAGCCTGGTTCCAACAGTGCACATCTTTCGGCTGAACTGATGATGATGAAAGCGGATTTATTGATCCTCATTCGGATAAAGCATATACCTTAATATGTAAAAGATAAGCCACACAGGTAATTTGATTTTTCGTGGAAATAATGTCTGTTTTTATAATGGGACGTTTCAATCTCAATCTGCCTAGCCTTTCCCCAAATATGTTGGGGTCGGCTTCCAGTCTAACCGGATGCAGCTGAATACCAGTATTTTACATAGAGCGACTGCCTATCTGACCTCCACAACCCAGTACCTAACTGGGTATTACGATGCCCCTTGGTAAGACTGGTTGTCTGACTTTTGGGCTTCTGACGACCTGTAACGATCGTCAAAGATCCACGAATGACAGCCGGGACCAACGGCTTAACGTGCTTTCCGAGGTACGGAGGAGTACTCGATATGTAAAGATGGTCACCCATCAAAATCAAAATATTTTATTTCACATAAACCTACATAGGCACTTATGATACGTCAGAAGCTAGGTGCATGGTTCCAATTGGTGGTTTCCTATGGAGAAGAGCCGGCAAGAAACTCCACGGGATCCATCTTCGGACCAACCCCGGCCAGCGTAGCTTAACCTGATGGATCGACACGTGCGGCTGTTATTACTTAGCCACGACCTCCTCTATAATGGGACGTTAATCATCCATTTATAATTTGTAGCTGGCACATCCTACCCTGGCACACCCTATCCTCCAACTAAGTTGTTAAAAGCCTAGGCTAATGGTGACATCCTACCCTGGACATATTTGGCATTCAATCGTATCTGATTGTATTTTTTTTGTCAGGACTTTGTTTATCATTATTTCTATTCCAGGTATTGTGTTATACTTCTGCTGACACGTTAATAGAAGAAGGAGAAGAAGAATTCAATTAGTAGATAGATATATCAATGAACTTAGTAATTTAAGGGTAATAAACTTGGACACGATATTTACTAACCAAGATACCACTTGGTTTACCCAGAGCAATTTTTCATACTTATTCTTTTTAAAGTTTTATTAATTCTGCAGTACAGGCGCACGCACCAATATCAGTTAAGTACCGGAAAGTTATTTCATTATGAGTTTCTATAGAGGAGACACAAAGATAACTACGGCTAAGTACTTAATTACTACTTAATTACCTAATTATGTACACCCAGGGAGCATGCTAAGTGGAATTTATAAGGTTTATAAGGAAACTAGCTAGAACTAGCATCTATCTACTTTTATAGGAAAGGGCTTTTATTCGTTGAGTTACATTCTCGAATCAAGTACTTAAAATTTGGGTAAGGAACCGTAACTGAAGTTCTTAAAGAAGTAGGTAAGTCATTTAGTTTACATTTCGACTCTTAAATAGATTTTTAAGTAGTAGTCTTTTGAGTCCTACGGGTTCTTTGATTGAGTCCTGTGAGTTCGTTGAGTTTTTGGAGTTTTTTGAATCCTATGAGTTCTTTGCGTCTTTTGAGTCCTATGACTTCTTTGAGGCGAACTGAGTCATGAGCTTTAAAGTTGGTGTATTATGTTATCAATATTTAAGGAATAAAACTAGAAAATCATAAATAATAAATAGATTATACATAATTATAGGTATGTGTACATGCTTCTACTAAATTATTTTTTTCTACTTCATTCACCTCCAGATAAAGACTCGGATAACTCAGTCCTGAGTTCTTTTGAAAAGATTCAGTCTCGAGTTCCTTTAGACAAAACTCGAGTCTTTCTATAAAAGACAAAAAAGAATCTTCTAAGAGACCTCAAGTCTTATTATTATAAGACTTAGGACTCAAATTTCATAAAACACTACACCGTAACATTTTGATTGAGGTTAAATTGCTTCTGTCACACAATTCAATAGTAAAGCTAATATTTGTATTTAGATTTTTGAAGAAACAATACGGAATAGCATAATCAGCCTATACCTAATGTTCCCACTGCTAGGACGCAGCCCCATCCCACTCATGGATGTTAACCACCACGTAGGCCCAGTGCCTGTTGGTAGATATCCATGTCTTCGAATTGTTGAGTCTATGACATGCCGATTTCCTCACGATGTTTTCCTTCATCGTTTTGAGAGCAGACCATAGTGTAAACCGCCTGTCTACATAATACAAATGTACCTAATTAAATATTGTTTTAACGAAACTAGATTAAAGGATTCATAAGCAGATGTAGTATCAATCTTAATTATTCACACGCATTTTTTGCTGTAGTACATTACCATATTTTAATTTCACACATGGTCAACAGTTAAGTCGTCAACCATGACGCATGATGTTTAATTTTATAACTAACACGCACTCCAACGCGATTATGTTTTAATCCCATTAAAAGGATTTTGAAACTTAAATAATTGGTACAATATTTAAAAAAAGAAAGTGGTTTATTGTGCTTTTTTTGAAACACAAAAAAGTACACAAGAATTTAGACAAAAATAAAGTATTCGTGAAAAACTACTTTTAGCAACCTAATATCTACTTACACGAAAAAAACACGAATTAACAAACAATCAACATTTCAATACGACTATTATCAGCCATTACGGCCATCCAAACATTGTCCTTCGTCCAAATACACATAGCAATACAAACAAAGGTGCGTTCTGAAGTGCACAAAGCATGCAACTTTAATATTATTGTATAGTGCGAGATAGGGGCGGCCATGGCATGGGCGCGACGCTGCCCGGTCAACGAACCCCGCTAGCATATGCTGAACAATCAAAACTTTAATCATAATATTATTGTTAGTACACTTTTGTGGTGCGAATGTATCTACTGAGAGTTCTAGATTTGACCTTCCGAAAGATTGTTTTATTTTTATATAATTTCGCATTTTGCCTGATGTACTTACAGGAACATTTTAAAATGACCAAATGTAAGTAAGTAAGTAAGTAGTCATAAATATATTTATTTACTATTACCACAGGTAGGAACCCAATAAAACGTGTGGAACTATTACGTCTCTGAAACGTAATGCAAAAACCAAGTAATAATTCCCATAAACAAAAATTAAATGAAACTAAGTAGGTACTTGTTTTTATTACAAGATATTAGTAGATAGTGTAGGTATTTTCAATACTTACCAGTATTTCATAATCTTCTTAACATATAATTGTTCATGTCAAAATTAATCAGTTTCATTTGGTTCATTACCGAACATTCTACTAAATAATTACCACACAAACATTAGTAAAACTACCATGGTCTAACAATTATTTATAATTTAACCTAAGAGCGAGCGATGTCGTACCTACCTAATTCATTAATCAGTCTTACTTTACAGACTTTAAAGTCAAGAGTTAAGATCTAAAACGAGTCTGATATTTTAAGTCTAGACTAAACCCAGCACCTTTTGATGGATAGACTAATAAATTATCCAAAACCTAGCTCTTTATTTAATCTAAATATATCTAGTACCTATCTAAACAAATATAAAATAGACAAGACTTTTCGAACTTTTTCGTCTTAATACGCCACGCTCTTTCAATACACACATAACGGCTCGTACACACTGGCGCGACAGGCAGCGCTACCCTTGACGCGCCCGCGATGTCGAGCCAGTGTGTACGAGCCTTAATTTTAATAAACCTATTGAGCATACACAAAGTATGTGAAACAACAACTAAACATACCTATTTGAAGAAGCTCTTTCCCTCAACTGTCAATAAAAAATTAAAGTCTCCAATATTTTTTTCGCCAATTAGAATGTAACGTACACCAATTATTAAAAGCACCACAGTACAGATAAATTTATCTGTTCTGTGAAAAGAACCTTAATTACCAATAACTCAACCCTTGATTAATACCAACTCGACTTCGTTAGAGAACTAGACAGTTTTTTTCATCAGATCATTAAAGTATTGATAACTGAAACCATTCGGTGATGTCTAATATCTGACCTTTGAACATCGATTTTTCATTAGTGAAAAAAATATTTACTTCAAGAAGAAGAGAATTTTCTTGCTGAAACTTAGGTTACCATGTTTATGAAATTACAAAAAATGGTTAGGGGTAGCTTTTATAGTTAAGTAGTCATTTAGTTCTCAAAAAGGGTGTTACCTGAAAAGTGTACCGGGAGTTTTGAAAATTGGTGGTTCTTTTTTTTTAAATTTTCACTTTACCACTCACGACGCGCGCCATGTTGGAAAAATGGCGCTCAAAAACAGTTTTTTGGCAATATCACCTTTCCGACTAATTTTACAATTAAAACAATTATGTAATAAATTAAACTAGAGAAAAGTTTATTAGTGAAATAATTTTTGATGCAAAATACTTGATACAAAATGTCTTACTGAAACTTAGGTAAGTAAACATGTTGCTTACGGAATTGTGAGGTACGGTAAGATAGTTTTAGGGTGCAACCTCGTTGAGTTATGACAAATTTGGCAGTCAGTCACAAAACCAAACTTGCTGACTGACTGACTGACCAATCTTTTCACAAATATTTCAGCTATTCTCTATACTCTTATCTGAACTCCTTCAACTCGATGCAAGAGAAAACACATACTTAGTTAGGTACATTTTTTATGGGATAGGCGACGTTTGACGCTTAACTCACCTGATTAATCAATGATGCTGTTGACGATACCAGCTGAACTATTCTGTAAAAAATATCACAGTGAAAACTTAAGTGAAGTGAACTGTCAATAGTGTAAATCTCTAGCATCAGATGCAATGACAGCTCACTCACCTAAGTTTGCACGGTGAGTGTTTTACAAAATAAATCGGCTGGTACACACTTGACTCATTCATTCGAAGTACTCACTAAAGACTCTCAGATGATTCCTATTCGCATAATAGTTGAAATACGAAGCCTGAGCCTGCCTTTATTAGTGTGCTGGCCCGCCTTTATTGATGTACAGAGTAATAAACACTGTTCATCGATATCCGGGCCGATACCTGCGAATGATCATGTTAATTGATACTGGGAAATGGCGCGGCAAGTGAATATTGTATGGGTTTACTGAGCCAAACGTGTGTATTGCACACAATATTGTTACACCTTATTTGCGTACCTGTTTTAGGGACTGGCACACTGTAAATGATTGATGTTTGTGATACAAGATTGGAACGTGATTAGAACTTTTGAATTAAATCGATAAAATTATTTGGAAAATAATAAATGTTTTTTCATGAAAATGATTTTCGTAGAGCCTTTGTTAATTGTTGGTTGTTAATACTAATTCAGTAACACCAAATTGGAAGAGCTTTTGATTTTAACATTAATTGAAAACAATATGTCAATTTCCAATCATTATTTTAACACTCGTCAATGGGGGCGTGTTCCGCTAAGTGTTAAAATATAATCATCTCAATTTAATTAAGACTTTCAGAAATTAAGTGATTATGTACTAAACTAACTAAGATACAATTCAATCACATACTTAGTACGTGACAAACTTTATGGCGGTTGCGAAGTGCGATACTCGCTGCGCAGTACCCCTCACCCCCGCTGACATGTATATTTTGTTACTGCGCAGCGATTCGCCTCATGTTCCGAGCCGCTATAAAGTTTGCATCGGGCTATACCAAGAATTTATAATTATCTTAATAATTGCAACAAACACCAGGCCGTAATACCATTCATAATGTGTGAGTTTGAGTTTGAGTTTTTGAGTTTGTAATTTCTCAGTAGCAGCCAGATGGGTTGGTAGCAATAGGCTCGCCCCCTATTGCATGAGTCTTAACCATAATTGGCGAAATGTGAGTGTACTATAGGTACCTACACTTCTGTCCAACTCTTCGAGGAAACAAGGCGTGATGTTATGTTATCTCAATTCTCAGTAACAGCCGGCGCGGCGTAAGAATTGATTGACATAAATTATTTGTCCACTATCACACTGTATTTGCCATTCTTGATTTAATAAGGCATCTGTGTATTGAGGATGACATTCTAAGATAAATGAATTAATGGATATTTGAAGGCAGCAATAGATAACACACAGAGCTACCCATTATCGCTTTCATACAATATTTCAACCAATATAAATAAGAATTGTGTCGCTTTCCATCTTAATAAATGCCAATACATTAAAATAATAAAATTATAATAATACCTCGCAAATTATTTTAAACGAATATCAAAGAAGTTTTCTTCAAACCAACACGCGAATATTATTCTATTTACAACAGACTTTAACTTATTTTAACTTTTTAATTTCATAACCTTTCTGCAGCTGACTTTTCAAGGCAAATATGATGCTTCATGAGTTTATAAACTTCCTATTATTCTCTTTACACACAACATTTTATTGGAAATGAGGGTAGGTAGCTACAAAAACAGTATTTTTTTTCCTTTAAAAGAGGGTAGGAACACATGAACGCATCTTTATGAGAAGTTTTCCATACAAGACAATATGTGTCAGTGGAAATAGAGGGCGCTGTTGTAGCAAGTGGTTCCGTTATATAATGAGCCGTATCCGTCACGATAATGTGTGACGTCACAGTGCAGTATTAGTATAACTGTGATTCTATGTCTGTGTAGATTATTGTTTCTCTGGTCTTGTGATAAAACAATAATAGTTATTATATTATTTGTATCTTCTTTCCTTAGGATATCGTAGGATATTGTATCGTATCTAGACAAAGAAATAGTCACAAGCATGTTTTCAGATTTAGAACCGTCACTGAATAACACTTCACTTGAACTTGTTCAACAGCAGGTCTATTCTGTTAAAATCTCACCGTGAAAACTTAAGTGAAGTGAGCGTGAAGTGAGCTGCCAATTGTGTCAATTCCTAGCATCGGGTGGACTGACAGCTCACTTCACCTAAGTTTTCACGGTGAGATGGTTACAGAATAGCTCTGCAGAACAGTAAATAATATACCGCATTTGTTTAATTTTCCATCCCTACATTACTGTAAGTACACATAATCTAATTCCGGAAACTCACAAGCTCTCTTCCGATACTTTACACGTAAGTGCACACAAACTTCACCAACTAATTTTCCTGTCCCGTTTTACTTAAAGAAGAATAGCTAATTCAGGTCAACGAATGAACTGAAAAAAAAACTATTTCCAACTAAAATTTACACGCGTTCCATGTTTGCGATTATTTTCGCTAAAAATACGGTAAAGTTTTAGCTTGGCACGCTATAGCGTGACTAAGGTACAACACTATACTAAAGTGTTGCCACACTAATAATATTAATTAGTTTGGATGTGTAGAACAGGATTTTAGTAATGTAGGTACAGATGTGATCGTGGGCCAAGTGTGGCGTTAAGCCAATTATAAATTGGGGTTGAAACATATGTAACTCAAATATACTAGGTATTAAGGTAAATGTAATTCGACAGGTACAAATTGCCAGGTAAGGTTAGTGTTAATAAAATAATCTCTCTAGGTTTTATTTATAGGTAAACCTATTCGTTTGCAAAAAGTAAACGAATATGTACATAATTATACACTCTTTGACCGCATGAGACAACCATGAAAAAATCCTCTAACTAGTAGAACATAGGTACCTTTCATGCGACACCTAGAAGATATTGCACTAAACTCTTAATCCAACATTTTTCGTCTAGTGAAGACGCTACGTCCACTCTAATAAGTACTCACTTTAGAACGACTATTTTATTCATAAAACTGAATAATTTACGAGTTTTTCGTTACAAGTAGAGGGTACTTTAATCATGATTGCAGAATATTTCTAACTGCGAGATTAAACTACATTTTAATTTGAATAATTGTTTCAGACAGAAGAATTTATGTTTTTAGTTTTTTGGACTAAAATTTATTGCTTTTAACGTAAATGGTAAAACAAAAAATCATCATTATTCATTTTGCTGTGGATTAGGCCCACTTGGGCGCCAATAGTGAAAATTAAAAACATTCAATGGAACAACCATTGAACTGGTTTAAATATTTCAGAGAGATAAATCTGAAGCTACAATTTTTTTCATAAGATTATTAAATGGTGTTCCACTCTGACAAACCCGAGATTATCTTCCAACAAAGTCTGTATATTTTCAGTGACTGTATTTAATTAAACAATGAAAAAACTTGAAGAGCCTATATAACTTTTATATTAGTTTCTTTTTCATAGAACTGCCTGAGTCTTTGTTTGAAGCTTGCAACTTTTTTATTAGAACAATTATTGCTTCGCCTACAAGATGAGGATTAACATTATATTGACATTAAAGTGTCGTCCAGCCCGTTCATAAAACCAGATGGTTTAGTACCACAACTCAAAGAAACAATATCCCTAATCAACTGAATCCTAAAACAATTTCAATTTAATACTCTCATCACTTATAAACACTGAGAAAATTGCTTAACACGGTCCTAATTTCGGCAGGTTCGCACGACGAAGAGACCTAAATCCCGTTCACTCACAAATACCTAAATAATTAACTAAGCGAACATTAGGCGTCAAATTAGACGCTACCAGAGAAAGACGTCCCAGCCTCAGAGGGCTTCAACCTCGGCCCGCCATGTTGAATGCTGTAAAAGCAGGATAAGGGAGAAAATAAATCGTAAATACACGTGACAGTACCGATTTTGTTGTTACTGTATACTACACACAGTATATAGAGTAGGTATCAGATTGAACTGTATTATGAAATAGCACCATGTTATATATCGACAATTGTAATAAATAGAAAAGATTAAGTCAAAAATAATGCAGGTCAGAGAACAATAAGTGTTTTCCAACCTCACTGTCCAAAACATTCTTGCGATAAACTAGAGTAACTACTCACTTGATACAGACCTGGATATTACAAAAATACTTTTTACCGATAAATCTACTTTAGCTGTGACCTCATCACCGAAATCTTCTCAAGTTTGCTTCTAACAAACCCCGTTTTTCAACCCACGAACCTATGACCCATGACACATACCTCGTCCTAAATCCGTCCATACATGTCCTACAAAAGCCGAACTTGTGGCATTCCTATACTGAAAGCTTCGTCCTTAGGGCCCAGACTATTGACATTATGCAAGGAGTCGGTAAGCTTTAGGTCTAAGCCCGCGAGAGGCCTTTGTCTGACAGACATTCGCTGCGGTTTAGTGGCCTGTGCAAGAAATAATACCTAGACTTATAGTAGCTATCTAGAATTTAAGGAGCATTTTGTTTTTGTAAGAAAAATCGCTTGATACCATGTCATTATTATGAAGTATTAAATTACTAAGTACTTTAATGGTTCTCTTGTATGAATAGAACTGATTGACACTATTTGTAGGTAAATAATATTATGTACTGTAAGTTTTATAATGTTACATAGAGGATTGAAGTGATAACTAGAGGGATATAAAGAGACGTTATCATGTTTAAGTGATAGATTGACGTTTTTCATGTTATTTATATGTGAAACATAAGTAGTTAATGATGAACAATACATTTACACTAGTAAACCTTGCAAACCCAGCTAAGTATGCTGGTAAAGTAGATTTACTAACGTCAAAACTAAAACGGGAAGCACTCAGACAAAAGATAAAACTCATTAAACAAAATAACCACCTCAATTCGACAGACTAAACTTTCAACAATTTAAATCCTTAAATCTCACAATCAAAAATCCATCTTCAATCCTTAATGGCTCATAATTATTTAAGATACTTACAAACGCACAAAACTCCAGGTTCAACTGTTAATTTTATTTTCATCCCATCAACTTATCCAATTAAAGTCGTTGAATAATAAAATCAACAAACGCTTACTTCTTAATGAAGGCCGGTTCTGGGGTTAATTATTTGCATGTTACCTGAAACAATGGTTCTTTCATTAATAACAGACCACAAGACTTTCCATACTAAATACAATGCATAAAAAGCTTTAAAAAATCGATATTGTGAAAATGTTCGATTGGTTTACATGGAAACAAAATAATCCAGCATAATTAAGTGGAACTTATAAAATTAATGTTATCTATCAAACGTGAGATATACTTTTTCAGTGTAGAAATTATTTTAGTTGATTTGCCTATCGGATTCAATCAAACTTCATACACCATAGTCATTTTAACTCCAAACTCAACCGTTAAAGGCACAAACGCATCATCTAAAGGTAAGTATCGAGCATAAAGTTATCAATCTTATCGAGAAACTCCGGGAAGAATAATATGTCCATTGGTTTATTATTTGGAATTCATCTATCTGGACGACAGAATATCACAAAACAATCGCAATATTTACAGTACTTTAGACAGGTTAAAGTGAATAAGTAACTCATTCTCTTCTATTTACCTACAAAAAGAACTAAATAAAAATAAACACAACATATTCCACCCTCCACATGGTTTGAAGCAAACATTGTTATGACGCAATAACTTAAGCTTAAACTCACTAACAATTAAGTAAAGCCCGAAGTACCAACATGAGAACTAAACATAAACTTGTAGCGATTGGTGTGCAACGCTAAGTACTTGCCTGCGTCAATAAGCGATGCTTCTAACGATATGATAGTTTCCTAGTTAGGGGTTTGAGAAAGTTCTAGATCATATCTGGGTGTGTTATGAAGTTATTTGCGATTTAACAGTTTGCGTATGAAGAGACTTCTTCATGTGCAATCAATTATATTTAATATCTCAAATATATTATTTAAATACGACAGTGACCTTTGTATAGGTACAATTGCAATTAGGATAATATTCAGATCTAATCATAAACAATAGTAAAAACATAAATGCAGTAGCAGCATTGCTAACTATCTATCTACAGGACTTAAACTTGGACATAACTGTCTGCGAAATCAGTCTTTCCAGTCGAGTTGTCTCGATCCTCAGCTGCTTTAATCCTTTTAATCGACTACGAGAAATCCAAAGACGAAACGAAGCGAGGAACAAAAAATGTGAAACAGAATCTGAAAGGGTTTATTCGTATTTTATAGCACCCTTTATCACGAGTTGATTACACGTGACCAGTTGAGAAGAACTTGAAGAGGAAAATATTCGAAACAAAAGACACGAGTATGAATACTGAGAATTCGCAGTCGAAAAGACTCAGACATAAAGTCAATTCTGAACTGTCGTGTTTGTTTCACAATATATTTAAATATAACAATATACATTGGAATACGTTTTATGTTACATGATATAGTTTTAACTAAAAGGCCAATTCGTACCATATTAAGTGTAAGCTAGCAAGAACGTTTATAGACGTCAAAATATTCAAGCTAGAATATAAAATATTCCCGAAGAATACGTATGTTCTTTTAACAAAGTGAATATCGAAGTGACGGCGGATCAAGAGTGTGGGGGAATGGGGGGTGGCAGTGGGTTGTGGGGGTGTCGAGGCCAGCCGGCGATCAGTCACTGTCAAGTTGCCGATAGCGAAAGACGTCTTCGTATCGCGCAGAATTTTATCGTTAACGATATCAATTCGTATTTTTAATCGAAAGTTTCCTTTTTGATAGGCTCGCTGTCCCGATCCGGAAAATGGAACAACATGCTTTTACAATATTCACTCAAGAAAATTATTTGTTTTTCTGAGAAATATTTATTTGTAACAACCGCACCATCTTAACTCTAAATATATGCATAAATAAACTCATAAATGTCTTTATAGGATGCTCATTTCCTTCGCTATTACTAACAAACTTTCTTGGGAAGCCAACTTCCCCATATCCTCCACTAATTATTTCCGAGAACCGCACAAACTTCATCGACAAATATGCAGGTCTGCAAGTCACTAACCTGTGGAGTGAGAACTTCAAACAGTGAAGAACAATAAAAACTCTAAATACATTTAGTTGGAGACGTAAACTTGAAGCACTCTTATAAAACTTATTCGCTCACAATTCTATTGAGAGGCGTAAAACGTCACTGCATCCTTATCAATTGGATCGTTTCCTATGTAACATAGAAAGGACCGTCGTAGATTTATTACTTCACTGATTTTTTCAATTGCTCCGAATGCTACGAAGCGAGATTTATAAGACATTCCCTTACAAAGAGTCACGTAATTCTCGTCCCAGTTGCTATCGAGCCGTTCTCCAGATAACTTGGACGATGCGAAAAAATTAAATCGATGGCGACGACAAGCTATGAAGTCGGACAATCGGATTCGTTCTTTTAGGTACAGGAATTGTGTCCGTCTTTAATTTATTTTTTATACCTACATACAATTCTAGAAAAAGTACTGAGTGAAGGACTGCGGAATAGGTAGGCACTATCCGTCTAGTGAGAAATTGAGATTTTTCTATATAACTGTGTGAAATGATAGCCATGAAATAAAATATTTGCATCAAGTTAACTTACCTAAGCCATAGAAGTTCTATCAGTCAAATTATAATTCCATAAATTGGCGTTATGACGCAAAACAATGTTACAAACTAACATCTTTCCTTTAAATCGGGATGGATTTAAAGGAACGATGTACATTTACACCATTCATTTACTAAATAAACAAATACCCACAATACTATTTCCAAAGTACTAGGCAAACAGAAAATAAAGCTGGTCACACAAAAAGGCGTTCAGATGCAATGCAACTCACAACTGGTGACATCCCCGTCTCCCATAGTTTTTACTGCCGGAGCGTGACTTTTTTGCTTAGCAGCTGCGAACCCAAAGGATTTGCATCCAACACCGAATGGACTTTGAATAAATATGCCGGTTCCGTATCCTCTCACTTTATTTGAAAATTGATAGAGGGATTTGATACTTTTTGACGTATAGATTTATAAATTATGGATAACTTTTCAGTTCCTAAAAATGTTTGATATACGTCTACAAAACAAAGGCAATATGAAACGTGTTTAACATTTTTTATTTCGATGGTAGAGGATGTTATTATTGCCATATTTCACTGTTATAAAGATATACGTATTGCCATTCGTCTTGTCAAAAAGTTACACATTTAATAAATATTGGAGTACACGAGATGAACAAAGAATTGTGGATACAAAAACTTTATCGTAGGTATACCTATACTTTAGTAATATTCAAAGCCGATTTTATCACAATTGAATATTCTCATCACACAAGTGTAATAACAATACTATTAGTAACATGCGATTCATAGAATGATTATCCAAATGACGCGTGTTTGAACTCGCCACAAAAAACAAAGGTATCTCTAACCATGGCTTAATCAGTATTCATACAATAACAGCCAGAGATATTCCGGATATGACTAGCAGTTTCCGGCCCTTACAACGAATAGATATTATTTAAATTTTATCTTTCGCCTTCAAGAAACCGCAGCGCGTTATTTCAAAGTTAAACACTATATGAACACAATATCTCACTTTATATTTTGGTCCTTTTGGGATAAAATAGAAAGAGATTCTTCGAAAAAACAAAAAAAATTGTGTTAAGAACTCTGATTACATTATGTATATACTTTTAATTTCTTATTTACTTATTAGTCAAACAATACGACTATAATAACCAACTACAAAACGCTGGCTATCCCTTTAAGATGATCAAATAGATATAAATAATATATTAAGATTTTCCTAATTTAAACTACTATTACAGCGACGTTCACTTGTTCCATAACTTGTTCTAATTTATTTCAAATATTTCATAATTTTGCAAGCAAAGTATCAGCTGCTTCCCATCTTGTCCTATTTGCAGGAGTCAGTTAATACGGCGAGTAGCTCACGTGCTCGTAAACAGGGCAACAACCTGTCAGTGCCACAATGTAAGCAACAGAGCTTGCCGTAAGTTCTAATGATAGTACCATGCTTCTAACCCTCAGGGAATTTACTAAGGACAGGTAGTTTAAACAGGTAATGCTGTCCTGTTAATGCATATTACCACGTCCATTTTGCAGTATATAATTGAAAGTTTGGGTTCATTCGGAAAAAAATCTAGTAAAGACCTCGGAACATGAATAAAAAAATATAAATGTGATCGTGGTCTAAAACTATCAAAGGTAGTAGTAATAACTTCATTATTGATATCTAATCGATTTTAAATTACATACAATTAGAGGATGATTTATCAATCATCATAAATAACTTATATTAAACTTTCTAAAACTGGAAACAAATAAATATTATCAAAATGTAATAAAATATAAAAACATATTAATATAAAATATATTAATAATAAAATATAAAATAACAAGTAATTCATGACGAAATAAAATACATTGTTGTCAGTAGCGAAAATCCAATTCAATGCTTGAAATCCAAAAGGATCTATAGTAATAAATATGTAAACTTCCATTTAAAAAAATGGAAGTTAGAATTTCGTGAACACTGAAAACCGCAAACCTTGAAACTTTGTGAATTCCCTTCGTGATATACGGTCACGGTATAAAAAGTAATTTCACGTTTCGCTATACAAATAAAAACAGTTTGATTGTTTTATATTCATCGTATATTTATTTACCTCAATTGAGTTCTTTTTCTTTTATGTTATTTACATAGTTTTACTATTCGACTTTTTAAATTACATAAATCAAATTAACGTCAGTAAAAAATAAACTCATTATTATTAATGTATACAATACAGCTAGTCTCAGATATGCAGAATTGATGTAAATCTACCTCTAGATACAGTTCATAAGTCTGAGTACTCAACCACTTTAGAATAAGGGATTCGTTTTTGATTAATTTTAGATCAAAGAACGTTCTAGAATGTTCAAAGGTTATCGTGTCAGACCGACCTCAAATTCTTACGCGATTTATAAAGAGTGTCGACAGAGGAGAATTGATTCTATGAATGAATATTTAAGTAGGTACCTACATACATGTGTGTAAGTAAATATATTCGAAGTTGGTACCTACTTCTAAGAATAAGTAAACAGGATTAGCGCGTCTGAATATTCTTCACTGGAGAAGGCTGCCAACGTCAGCGGCGGAGGCATCGAGGCATGAAGCCACTCCTCAGTCGCCGGACGTGACCTCCCGACCTGCCCCCACACTCCCCGACATATTTACACTTCTTTGTCTGAACCTCACCCACACCACGACGTAAACACAAAGAGTACAAAGACACTGAATCAAAACGAGATACCCCAAAAGTGTAGCAGGCTTTTCAATAACGGATCTGTAAGTCTTCATTTCTTGAAACTCAATTAAAAAGTTCCCTCTTTGTACGAAAAAAATATTTCCCGATTTCATTTCTTCGTGCTGTCGGCAATGTAGCGGAAATTAAACTTTGCCTAAACTCTTTATTTCTTTACTTTTTCGGGAGCGTATCGGTGATCGCTACCATTTGTTACTGGGCTTCAAACGCGTCAGTAGAGGAACAATTCAAAGGGGCTCGCAGGCGTCTCGGCGGCGGCATTGTGTAGCAGGACTTGACAGGTCAGCCGACGGAAAAAGGTTCCGTGAAGAAACTCCTTTGTATCTGGGATCAATTTGCCAAAGATATCGTGTACCACAACCGCCATTTTGCCAAACACCGCTACAGTCTTGCCTCTAGTAATCGTTCCTATTTTAGATCAGTTTATCTGTTTGGAATTAAGCTCGGGAGCAGATAAGAGAGCGTAAGGAGATCATTCATTTCCCTACATACAATCTCATGATCCGATTATGTCTATTTTGCAAGGATGGCACAATTTTTTTAAAAGCAAAACCTCCTTTCTGCTCTTGTGGATATTTGCCAAAGCGGCGTTTATACCAAACAAGGGTTTGAAGATACACAACGTAATATTGCTACATACGCCGCCGGCGCAAATCGACTGATGAGAACACGAAAGTATTTTTTTGTCCTGTTTTCTTGGTAACTTTTTAAAAGAATATGAAGATAGAAGTTTCTTACTAACGTTATTAAGATAAAAGAAATACAATCTGGAAATTGGTTTAACATATTTTCGCAAATATGTAAAATAAATGTTGCTAAGTTTTTTAGTCCATTTCTACTCAGTCTATGTGTTAATATCGATATATTGGCATATTTTGTGGCGCTTACGCTATGCTTACATGGTTTATAGATATTTCAATGTGTACTTCAGTCAATCACATATTCCAATCTATTGCCATTCATTTTATTCCACAGTTCCACAGTGATCAGATCTTAATCCAAGACCCAACCAATCAAAACGAAGCCCCAGACAATCCGCAAAAAAAACTGACAAAAATAATAATACGAAGAAAATTAACAAAAAGATTCGCGGTCTCGTGCCATTCCCCGGGCCGTATGTCGCCATTCATGCTGAGGGGGGTGCCGGAGGCGAACCGGCCAACCGTACAGCGCCCGTCTACCGGCCGGCCCGACGACCCTGTGTTTACCAGATCCACAATAACTATTGTATGACTAACTTTTCACATTGTAAGGGGTTATTGCTAGGAAACTGAGATATAACGTCGAGTATTTGAGCTTTATTGTTTAAGACTGAAAATGATTTTGCAAAAATATATGACGGCTTTTCATTCCATAGTAACGCTTTTCAAGTTTCCTTTCTCATAGAGAGAGAAATATTCATTATCTTTCTGACTTCTACTAACACTTACACTATATATCTTCTATACTTATAATAAATCTGTAGAAGTGAAAATTCTGTACATTGAAAATATCAAAAAAATAAATGGCAGGGGGTGTTACTAGACCGACACCGAACCCAAAAGTGTGATTAATTTTTTTTTTGTCTGTCTGTCTGTCTGTCTGTCTGTCTGTCTGTCTGTCTGTCTGTCTGTCTGTTTGTTCAAGTATCACGCAAAAACTACCGGTTCGATTACGATGAAACTTGGTATAATTATTCTTTAATATCCTGGGCACCACACTGGGTACTTTTTATCCCGGAAAAGTATCCTATCCTACGGTTGGGGGGTGTCAAAGTTTGTATGGAAGAATTTTAACGCGCTGTCCGATTAACTCGAAACTCAATATTTATGCTTAAACCCAAAAATGAAGAATAACGTGTATCAGGATTTTTCGAAATTCAACCCCTAAGGGGGTAAAATAAGGGATGAAAGTTTGTATGAAAAATCTTATTCCTTGAGGTAATAAACACGAAACTTCGCACGAATAGTTATCTAAATAAATTATACAGTTTGTACTTTTTTGTTTTTTCTAAATTACCCCTTTTTTTTTTTTTTTTTTTTTTTTTTTTTTGGGTGGGAAATCATCCAATGACTTCTCCCGCTCTGGGCGGAGCGGGAGGACGTGTCAGACTTTTACTGACTAAAACCCACCCGTGTTCCTTCCCTTGCCATGCCAGGGGCCACGGTTTCCCCTTAGGACTACCCGCAACCCCGGCGGGCAACGGTCCTAGCGGACCCCGTCAGTTTTGCTGACATCTCTTTGAGGCGCGCGTGGAACACGACGCGCCGTCGAACCGGGCCTGGTCCTTATCGGGGGCGAGCTACCCATTGCTCACCGCCCGCAAGCCCGCGCCTACGGTGGCCGGGAATCCTCCAAGGAGTCCCGACGCCCAGGGCGTCTCCTACGGTGGCTAGGCGCGTGAGGGCGCGAACTTTGCCTCTCCCTCACGCGCTCCGCCTCCTCCTTCGTCTAAATTACCCCCTAAAGGGGGATTGGGGGGTGTCAGTGTTTGTATGGAAGAATTTTAACGCGCTGTCCGATTAACTCGAAACTCAATATTTATACTTAAAACCCATGGGGATGTATGGGGTAATTTCCGACACTCACGCGGGCGAAGCCGCGGGCAGCAGCTAGTTATTAAATAAAATTAGAAATCCCAGCCAAATTTCCTCAGAATATAAATAGGTCCTTATCCACAGCCCAATACAATTAATTAAATTCAAAAGCTACGCCCACTGGCCTAAATCTTCCTATTTATTCACTAAAAACCTAATTCAAAATCAGTCCAACATACAATTCAAAACGAAACACATTGAATTGTAATTCACTACACAATCAAGTGAAGAATCCGTACGATTCATTAGTGAAGCCATACAAGGCATACACAAGCTTACTACAACAACACAACGTATGATAGTTCACCTTAGGTCTGCCCGTAATCTGCTTCGAACCTTGTAACGGATTCAATCCTTTAATCTCCGTCGATTCATTGGCTCTTAACTCAGCTTTAACAACGTTAAACTTTATAAAACTGTGAATTGATCGTGATAGGCTCGTGTAATATTGTTTATGAACGGATAATATAAATAGAGCTTTTAGATAGTTATGTTTCATATTGTTCCTAAAATCAAAACTTATGACCCCTTTCCGTATCATTTAGTTTGAATGTCTATTTATTCATACAGACAGAATAACTCTAGGTACATAATCGTTAATACACTACAGAGAGTCACTATGAAAATACCCTCAGTTTGGGTTTGACCTAATTGAAATTCGAAACGAGGTTTCAAACCTGTCCTGCGGTTGACCAACATTCCATCCAAAATTGACGTCCATGTCACCTCTGTAATCGAATTGAGTACGGCTCTAACAAATCTCAAAGGACTCGTTTTCCAACTACAAACACAGCACAAAGATTTATATTGAGGGTAAATAATTTGCTTCACTGTAAGGATACCGTGTGCCTCTGTGTCTATCGGTCGAAGGTCTGCCAGTCTTTATTAACCCGCCAGAATAATCGATTGGTTAGATTAACGAAGACATTCTTACTTCACACATTTGAGTGGTTGGAACGATTTGTGTAAATTGGAGTGCTGATTAGATTCCTCCCTCGAAGCTCCTCGGCGTCTTAATCTTTTCGATTCATTACTCGCTAAAAGTAAGATGTATTCGTGATTAATTGTCTTGTTTTGTCTGGCTACGATCGAGGATTTATTTAGAGTTGTATCGGGATCGGCTAAGTTTTAGACGATTTTCAAATCGTTTAGAACATGTTAGAATCGCATAAAAGGACCTTCAAAATAATTGAAAATACGTGTGTGTTTATTATTATTATTATGTCATTTATGCTAAGTGTAGAATAGAAATGTTTTTGAATTGTTTTGGTTACACAAATTCTCTAGACATGTCTATCACCATTCCAACTATTATTATCAACTTTGCAGACTTTCGGCTCCTAAATAATTATGCGTACCAGCAATTAAATGAACATCTCCGTGGTCTATGGCTCAACTGAATCCCCGATATTATTAAAACGGAAAATCAGATTTGTTGAATTGCCAATTCAATTTGAAAACTCATTTTCCGCGATCACAAAACGATAATTTTCTTCAACTTTCGGTAAGTTGAAGAAAATGATCGTTTTGTAACTCATTGAAACGTCGCTTGATAATGTAGTGAGTGAATAAGAAATCTACTTACTAATAATAACATTGTCAGAGTCTATTGTCCATCGAGTTGACCCAATTACAATCCGTGAACACCACATTGGAGCGAAATTGTTCGATCTGTCTACGGAAATTAAATTTTCTGAATACCCCTTGCGACGATAGAGAAAGCAAAAGTGCGGCCAGTTGGATTGGACCCCTCACGCCTAGCTGAGCAATCTCGGATGATGTTTTATTAAAAGAAAATAGTTTTGCGAATATATCTACTTCAAATTAGATTTTGAGTACGAATCCATTTTTGGGTGGTATAATTGAAGTCTTTGACTGGTGTCGCATTCTTGTATTGTCGATTGATTCGAATTTATTTGAACTGTATGGTAATTAACAAGTCATATAAAATGTCTTCTAGGTCGGAAATCAGCACCACAATAGAGCCAGATGAAAACCTCGATTCTAATTGAAAGCTGACCACATAAAACACAAGCAGCCTTATAGAACACAGTAGCTACACAAACAGGCAAGTTCCAGTGACTGCACACAACAATTTCGATCATAATGCATCACAATATTGACAGGACACTCGCAGCCAGCTACAAGGGAGATCACATTACTCTGGTATATCAGTGTATGGCTGGATTTTCTCAATTCATTTGTTATTTCGGGACCGCAATGATCAGTTTCCTACTGGAGGGATGTATTGTGGGCCCGCGGCCATTGTGTTTTTTTTTCATGGTGACTCAGCACTTTTCCACGAAAAACGTTTCTAAGGCCTTTGTACTCGCGCATCCTGAGGGATATTGGGATCGAATGAAATGTATACGCGTGTATATTAAATATGTACGCTGTTCGTATTGTTGCTTTTTAATTTGTTGGCTGTCGTAAACATACTTTTGTTTGTGGAAGTATTATCGTGGATAAACCTACTTTCTTTGTAGATTTTGAGGGTTAGTAAGGAAAATAGATAGTCAGATATGTTAGATGGGTTTTCGTTGTTTTAAGATACTCATAGTTAATGTTTATATTTGGATTTGTTTTATATTGTCTCTTTCAACATTGTTCTCACTAAGCAACACGTATAATGTACCCAGGATTTTGTAATATCTTGATTTAAAATAATGCCCATGGGGTTTCTTGCCCGTTCTTCTTCATAGAGATATACGTTTTGGAACTGGCAACTATAGCTTCTTAACTGACCGACTCTTTGACAATTAAAAAGTGCCTGTCAAGGGTGTAATTAAAACAAATGCCGTTGAGTATACTGTGTCTGGAGATGTTTTGAAACGTAAAGGCAATTTTAATAACACGGTTATTGAAACACCATCTATACTGTACTAGAAGGTGTCTATGATAAAAATATCACAAAGATAAAAGATGAATAAATAATATTATATTTAGAGCCATACATACATGTCTCACGTATTGCACGAACGTGAGGCGACGGGAACGTATCATGATAGTATTGGTAATCATGCATTTTATATGTGATAGTGAGACATTCCATGTGTTTCTATCATGTTAGAGATTTTTAACACGGAACTGAAAACAGAATTTGTGGATCCTTGAAAAAAACCTTAGCGTAGGTACTATCAGGGATATCAATTGTTTATCAATCTGACGGCAAATGGTCGCAGTGTACGTCCATTTACCGTATTCATATATGTATAATAAACATACGGGTAATTTTAGTTAGTAATCAATTTGGTAAACAATTAATTTCTTTAACTTTACATCAGTTTTATGTTTCAAGAATAATATACAGTTACAATTAATTGCACATATTGTATGAATTTGATGTTTTTTTGACAAATTCACACACTGAAAAAAAGTTTTTACAAATATTCCAAAAGAAATTTGCTTATCCTTTTAGTAAATATGTTTCGGCTTCCAGTCTAACCGGATCCAGCTGAATAACAGTACTTTACATGGAGCGACTAACCTCCAAAACCGAGTTCCTGGGTAACAAGATAAGACTGGTTGCAACCTAAACGAAAAACAAATACCTTGAAAAATGTAGATTGTTATTCAACCTGTTAAATAAAATACCCGTTCCAATTTTGAACACGAGCATCAAATTCAAAGTATCGTAGAAAATCGCGTTTAAAATAAAATAAAAGAATGCAAAATAACGAGAAAAATAAAGTAAAGATGTTTCTCCAAGCCTTTAGTTTTCCAATTCAAATATCTGTTCTATTTTCTTAGAGTTGTCTCTGGTTGAGTTTTGAAAGTTATGCAGCTGACCTGTGACCTAGACTTCAGAAACAGACGTTTATCTTAAGTCTGGATCTTGTTTTGATATTGAGAATATCTGGAGATAGTAGAAGCTAAATTGCTCTTACATTACAAGGTTGATCTGTGATTGCAGACTTTATAATCTCCTAGGACTTTCTCAAAATGATGCAGACGTTATCATAGGAAAAATATGGGTCTGTTTCGCAGTATTCGCATTCCAAATAAAGTGCCCTTCCCTATTTTCATATTTTCAGTCAGAAAATAAAGGAAAGAATCAAAAACAGTAAACACTCTATTGAAACAAAAAGCACCCGACTTTAAAAAAGAATGAAACAAACTCTACCCAGCTTTTATTCCATTAATAAAACGAAAACGAAACTTCCCCAACCTACCAAACCTTAATCGATGCAAACTGCATTTTTAACTTACCGATATTTTTAAATCGTTTCAACTGCAGCAATCGATTTATAATTCAGAACTCTGTTTATAATTCTATACTGTGCGACTGACTGAATTACTCAATGATAGGTTGGTTAGTCGTAATAGAAGTGTAACAGGGGGTTATTAGGCTCAACGTTCGACTCACGAGTGCATTAAGTCGATGTTCGTCGATAGCGTATAACGAGTGAAATTAGAAACCAACCAGCACTTTCTCTGTGGACCGTTTTATGCAGTGCCGTAACCTCCCACCACTTAGGTATAAGTGTGCATTATGTGTATGCTGCAATACGATGCACGCAGGCGTAACTTTAATCCTGTTTGGATTTATGGAATGCTGTTAAAAACCTTATACCTAGGGTAAAAGTACGGATTACTGAAAAAATATAATCGTGTTATGGACTATTGGACTTCTGAAATTTCAAGCAGCAATTTCGACGCTACTTTAAAAATATTGTACAGGATTATAAGTAAAATGTACAGAATATTTAAGACACAGGAATTTATTTATTTCAGCCAACAGAAACAAAGGTAAAATGATGATGTTTATTTATATTGCTTAAATTAATGAGCCTCTAATCATTAAAACGCTTCAACTCCACATACCTCACCAATGAAATAAAAAAAAACAGAACCCCACTTGTAACACATAACCCCACTTTTAAAACATTTTTTCTAATGGATCGTGCTGACTGGCGCGATATCGCGCCCACGATATCGCGCCAGTCTGTACGAGCCTTAACCCTCACAAAACAACGCCGCGAGTTCAGAAGCCACGTGTTCAGTTCAACGGCCTAACCGTCCCGCTGCCAGGGTAGGTATTATTAACCCCGCGACTTCGGTAACTAAGTGCAGTTGCAATTGTCCTGTTAGCCGAGAACACAAACAATGCGGGGCATTGCGGGGCCCCAATCAAACGGCCCGGATGGCCGTAATTAAGATCTGCTCTCAAGTAATTAGAGTGAGACAAATAGTGCAAGCAAACGTGCAAACCTCTATTATATCGTCCTACTGCCTGGTGACGAGTCAACGAGATTGATTCTGTTTGTGGATCTTGTTCAATTGTGAACCAATTTGTGTGCCCCGGCCGGTTCGGAGGACAACGTTATTCGGTAATCAGGTCAAAGGGTATGATCAAAATTCATAGCCATTTAAATCAAATTCTTAACTTAACCATATTAATCGACAATTCTGTACTACACGAATAAATACGACGAAAACTTCGAACAGAATATTTTCAAAATATTGGAAAAACTAAGCAAGAACAGGAGTAATTGGTAAACTACTCGATAAAAGTTGTAAAATTTTCCCCGTGAGAGCAAACAAAAGTTTAGCTGAACTTGTGTACCTAATTACCGATTCCGTTCGGAAACCTTTTCGCGAGTTACAAAACTTGTTTATACAAAACTTTTTCGTGAACTTCTAAAATTATCTAGGCCATATTTTTTTAATTGAGGCTTAACCGTGAAAGTGCCGAAACACGATATCCAAATTATAAAAGGGGACTGTTTTAAAACAATTCCCGAAGTTTTTCGACGCTTCCCACCTCAAGACGACCACAATTGCGATTTTGTGCAAAATGAATTAATGAATCTGTATAACATGAAATACCCGAGCGATCCACTGTAGATCCCTTCATGATTTAAAAAATAGAAAAAAATATTGTTGTTTGTCTAATTTAGCGAAAAAAAAAACAAGGCAGATAAATAGAATGTTTTATTTCAAACTACATAAACTAGACAGTATATACTTCGTTCGTGGGAAAAAAATCGGAAATGACAGCGACGTGTAACATCTGCCGCCATCTTTGTGAACATGAAACATTAGCGCTCCGTGTCACGCAATAAAAGAAAATATGTCGCCAAATCGTCTTGATAATAGCTTCCGCAATAAAGCCTTACCAAAGACAAAATACGAAAGTAAATATTTAAATATTTTTGTTCAATTACGAGTTTTATATATGTAGCCCTTTCAATTTTTGGGGATTTTTGTGAGCATTTCCTTAGCTCCTTAAAATAATAATAAAATAATAAATATCCTTTCCTTTTAATAATTTGAATTACGAAGGGAACAATATTCAATGCCATAACTTTATTGAATGTCTCTGCTTAGTTTCCAAAGACACGCAAGAAACATCTTAGATATTATAAGCTGATATTTATTCAAGTTTTAATACTGTTTCTAAGTCGTAAAGCTTATGTAGCCATCCAATCCATCTTAGTAGACAAATGCAACAAATGAAACATACTTTACGACTCAAGTCATAAGCCGAGTTTATGAACTCAACTCAAAACTTTATTTTCGGAATGTACAATTTAATTTCGTTAATAATTCAAAGCAATTAATACTGTAACAAGAATAACACCCACTTGAAACGTGTGGATAAGCAAAAATAAACCATAAGTGTGAATGATTGAGTCACAAATTGCTTCGTGAAAAATCCTATTCCCACATGAATGATCGTAGCGAAGTGGGGTCAAAAGTTGAAGTTGGTAAAAAATCGGTTGTCGCAGATGTTTGGCACATGGCGTCTGCCGCTGCTATGGAATAGCGTTTAATAAAAGGAAAAAGTCGGCAGTCTCATTTCTTTCTGTCCGATATATTTCCTGATGCGCTTAGTAGGTCAGTGCGAAAAGTTTGATGGCGATCATTGGCAGATAAATGAGGGTTCTGCATTAGGGTTTCTTTTTTTCAAAAAAATCTGAGTGTTTACTAAAAAAATGGCCTGAACTAGTAGTAATTTAACAGAGGTCACAATAAGTAATTCTTTTAACCTACTCCAAGAATATTTCTCAAATAAAAACATCCCTAAAATCAAAATGTAACATTTTGATCCTTCCATCCAAAATGTACCTACAATTTTAGAGACCGTCAAATGTTTTTCAAATCAAACCCACGGCTATTGTCAGATAAAGTAATCCGAAATATACGCGACAATAGCAAAGTTTGCATTCCTAGATCCAGAACAGCACTATTGCGGAAATACTAGATTGTCATACAAGGGTCGAAAGGAATCAATTCCCATATTGATGACTTTCACCCGTGTTAAATACCTACCCTACTTTTCATACAAGATACTACGAATACAAGGAAATTAAAAAATAGTAGTTTTTCTCAAATGTTTATTGATAAAAATAAGATGAGAAGTACCTATTTAAAATTTATTGAGAACTTAGAACAATTTCTGAAAGTTATATTTTTGTTTGGGATATTTACGCTGTTTGATATATTATGACAAATTTGGCTGTGCTGGATTTCTGTAAAAGTAGGAGGCTCTGGTAGTTGATTAGACGGTGGAATCCATGGCGGAGACTCCCTTGAAGTAGATGGTTGAGGCGAATTGATAGTCCATTGAAGTAAGTAAGAAACAAACTTTCGTTTTTTTTTTTTTTTTCTTATCTACTCGCCACTTCATAAAATCATTGTATGTAATTAAGTATCTTTCCTTTGAAATTTCTGGCAAACGATTTTCGATTACTGTATTTGCCTCATCTTAACCGAATCTGGGGTCAAAGTTTCAGAATCGCAGAATCTATACAACATCCCCCAAAAATTGCAACACTCCCCATACATTTAATCATTAGTCCCACACTAAACTTAACAGCGTGAAGAAAAAAAGCTCACAGCATGAAAGCATGAAACATCTTCGTACATTCAGTAAGGGATGACGTCATAGGGCAGGGTATAAGCAAACAAGTGTCGCGCCAAATGACACACATCAATCGTAGGATATAACTGATATAACGTCGGCTACTGAAGTGTAATATGCGATGGGTTCTGTGAACCTTTCATAACTTTTTTTCAGAAGCTGCTTTTACAATCAAGTATGAAAAAATCTTTATTTTGGCCTTTTGGGAAAATGTGTTTCGAGGATCTTAAAGTCAGAGTCGTCATATTTTACTTATACACAAAAAACGTCCTAATTTCAAGACCTCACGAGGTACTGAGAACGACAGGCTCGCCCAGAGAAGTTAGCCCTGTTGGCTGCCTGATTCTCATCACGACTACTCGCGCCCACACGTAAAAATAATCATTTATGGGCTATTGACATAACCACCAACTGGGTTGACAGAATAGTGATAGCATAATGTAATTTTCAGCCGCAAAGACGCTGCTGCCAATGAGGGTTTTCTATAATGACGTCCACGAGGTGGCAACACAGAGACGTCAGGTCCGGGCACCGGTCAAAAGTGCCAAAGCGCTTTTATTTTCTTTAGTCGTGACTGAATGATGAACGCATGAATGAAAAAAATTATGAACTCCATATATTTTATAGGTATTCAGTGTCTAAATGGAAGACCTCTTGTCAAAGTGGCGCCAACTGGTGGCATGAATTTTCATAGAAACCCTCATTCAATTCCCATAATTATAATCCGGCAAGAAATGTATGGAATTTTTGCACACAAGTAAGTGTGAGCGTAACTTTATTAGTCTCAAGTCTCGATTAGTAAGGAAGTAATTATTTTCTTAATTGAAGTCAATTGAATGTGAGTGTTCGTGTTTAAACTAACTGAAACTATTTGACGGATGATGTTTCTATCAAGTCGTCTTAATGGCGCCAAATCTATTAGTCTACTGTGTAGATTATTATTTCTAAAAATCTAGATTGGTAGTACCTTCATAAAATTTAAGTTAAAGTTTTTCCGCATTTCTCTCTGCCTGAATATTGCCTGTTTTTTCCTCTGGTCGAAGACGCCTGTTAATATGCCTCTCTGTTTGATACATGCCCCTTCTTCACTTAATATAATTGCTAGTAAGAATTATACTAAGTCACCCCTCCCCAGCCCACAATAAACGGACTACCATAAATCTTCTAAACCATTACCACAATAGTAATAGCAAGAAAATCCAAACAATACCAAAGACACATATTGCGTGATATGAATGACAAAATAAACCCAGTTCTCGCACAAATGTTAATAACGACCTATATTTTTCACGCTTTGCTATAGCGTCAAAACTATAAACATAACCTTCCAATTATCTTTGTATGGATATAAACAAAAGAATAATCACACAACCACAAACTCAGTAAGTTTTTTAAATTCAGAACTCGTTTCGTTTTCAGAACATGTATGCTCAAAACAGGATCTTATGAGAGTCAGGTTTACAGTTGTACCGCTATAGGCACTTATAAACAATATTAAATTATACCTATAGGGATTTTTGTACCACCCACAGAGGTTACAATCGCTTGGCGGAGTTTTTCGTAAGGAGCCCGGGGGGATTCAGCAGTGCCTGAGCAATTACGTATGACATGTGTCGTAAAAGTCATATAAGTAGCGATATGACAGCGGGGGCACACAATAACTTTAATAAAGGCGATATAGGCGGTTTTTGCTGTGGTATTTTATACTGGAAAACAAAATGCGAAATCGTAACAGCAGCGTGTTGGTATCAGGTTCTAGGACTTTCCGAGATATTGTTTTTGGCGTCATTTTACATCAGACTTACTTAGTATAGTCATTCCTTTTAGCTTTAAAATTACGCCTTTTCAATTTATAATGTATAGTCGACTACGTAATTACTTTACGACTTAGACAAAAATTCCCAGAAAATACGAGCTTCACTAAGATCAAAACTATCTAACTGTCCCATAGATAAATATACCTTGTCGTTTTATGACGTGCAAGTGACATTCAACCTTACGGTGATATAGCAATTACAAGGTTGAGTATACTTATATGTACATCAAAACATCTGCTCAACTACAGCAGATGTGTTTATAAGCAGGAACTATAGAATTTATTATAATATGAAACCATACACCTCCGCTGAACCCTTCAAGGAATAAAAACAAGACTGATGGTGTAGTAAGACTTCTTATTAATATCAATACCTAGCAAATAAACATGACAAATAGTTAATCGGTAGCCCAAGAATACATTTGGTACAAGTATCCCACAGTCTACAATTTATGGGAGAAGATACAGATAAGCATCTTTAACATAAAATATACTGTGTTTGTTAAAAAATAGCATTTATAAACTTAACTTTTTATGTCATTATTATCGAGTACTTCCATTGCTTGTTATATTCAAATGAAAAGAAGAAGATTGCTTCTTATCTGAGAAGTGTTTTCGAATTCTTTCGAAATTGACAGATTGACCAAAAAATCTAGACTTTGACAATTTGTTTATAAAAGGTACCGAGTAAATTTTTAACCGAGATATTAAAATCACTGGTACTGACTGGTACCTATGCATCATATTGTAAAATCTAAATATCGCATGCCAAAATAGTATTGAAAACAAAAACAAAACGTTTGATATTCGAATTCCAAATGATTTGTTAAAAAAATCTATTAACCTCCGAACCAGCGACTAAGTATAACATAATAAATAAAAAAACCAATGCTTCTAGCAAAGTGACTACAACAACGTCACAACTAAGTACGAAGGGAAGTTAAACCAAGTTCTGTGCATAAGTTCATTAATTATTATCACGCATAAATATCACACGCGGGGGAGCCACAGGCGATTCGAATTTATTCATCATTGAGACGCTACGAGATATGCAATTTGATATCCCTTTGAATGTAAGGTACATGGAGTAAAAGGGAATGTAATGGTGTAAGTGTATGATATTTAATAGCAGTTAAATTATAGACTGTATGATGAGAACAATGTGTAGGTAACTATACATATTGGCGGTCTGTCTTATAAATATTGATAAAGTTCTAATGAAACATGTCGAATTGAATACTGGAAATAAAATCGAGAGAAAATAAAAAAATAAAAATTAATAAATAGTTCCTTAATATTTACCTCATGCCTGACTTATTATTGGTAGAATTTATTCAGTCACAATATTGGTTTTGCCAGAACGAATGTCATGTCACATTGTACGATTTTATTAATGAGTCGTCTCAACTACGAGTTGATGCAAAGTTACGTAGGTGTGTATTTAATGTGCCTGCTGCTAAACTATGGTTTACTACCAACTATATGCATACCTGGCGGAAAGAGGGTGTTACTACACTCCTGCCCACCCCTTCAAGGGAATACAGGCGTGATATTATGTGTGTGTTTTATCTGTACTAACTTAGAGTGAAAAAAACGGTAACAAGATGCGTACGTAAGTAAGAGAATTAGAACATTCAATGACTACATAGATCTCCATCCATCCATTACGTAGCCTACCTACCTACCCACACATGCAGCAGAGGAAGGGAAACAACCGTCATCGTACGTAATCCCTAGTTCCCGACAGATCCTTTACATCCTTTACACGGCCCTCTTTCATTCACGCTTCATGCCACCTTACTAGCCCCTACTAGTTCTTTCCACCTCAATGAATAAAGGAATGAATTATACTGTAACGGTTGTTGGGTCTGTATGGTTCTAAGTACGATTATGATTGTTAAATGAAAGAGAATTGACTCAAAGACTGACTGAAATCTTAATGCGGCCAGTGGTTATCGTCAATGAACATTGAATAGCATACTTAAATAAATATAGTTTTGACATGCTGTACAAACTTCAGAAGTTAATCAGGCTACCAAATATTCCATTCGATGCATGAAAATATCCAAGAGATTTCAGTCGCTTTTTAGGGAGTATCAAAAAGAATATGGGGGGATATCAGCATACATATTCCATGACCGCACATGAGCCAGTCATAATAGGTATGCCAGCATCAGTGCTCTGCTATCGAAGACACAAAAGCCATTTTTCAACAACAAAAAAAAGAGGGCAAAACAAAAGCACGCCAAGAACGCAAACGAAAAACCTAGTATTAAACCCTTTAACAAATAAATTCGCAGTTTATTTAACTTTTAACAGTTCCAGACGTCTCGAGCACTTTTCTGTGTTCGAGGTAAGAGTTTAACCGCGTAATAGTCTGCAAAAATGGATTTATTTCCATGAAGCACGCTTGCCTACTTTTATGCCTATTGACTTTTGCATTGAAGGCTGGGCTGTGGCATTTAGGTATCAGTCTTCGTTTCGTAATAAATTATGAGTGAACTGGTGGAACTGTTTAGTTGCTAGGCCTTAGGGCAAGGGTAAAATCAAGACGATTATAAGTATTCAGTTTCTAGTAGTGAAATAACAAGTGTGTAATCATGAATTCTATCACCAAGGTCAGAAATATCACCAACAATCCATGTTTATACTACACATGCAAAAGTTAGTTACTCTGGCATTACCTAGAGAAGAACATAGGCTCAATCATAGGATGAAAAGGAGTCTATGGCATTCGTAAGGTTCCAGGCTACAAATTTCATAACGATTGGATCACTAGTTTAGGCATGAAAAAGTAACAGACAGACAGATCGACAGACAATTTTCGCATTTACAATATGAGTTTGAGTTTATTATGGATTGTAACAAACAAGAGTGATACCTGTATGGCATTAATTGTAATGCCATACAGGTATCCAATCCCTTCCCTCCAAAAAAAGTCCAATCCGTTCAAAATCTCTAAAAATGTAGTCCGTCTATCTTATGTACATTGTGAATGTGTGTGAATTTCATAAGATCAGCATTTGAAGAATCTATTTATGTAGGTTGAAACTTTTAACGTAATAATCAATCGCTCTCCGAATTCTGGCTACGAAAGCTCTCACGTTTCTATGAAAATAAACGGCTGATGCACTTTCTTAAAACACGGCATTTCGAAACAGATCGAATTGCTTCAATTATTCGGCTGTGTATTGATCGAGTTAACTGTAGAGCAGGCCGATTTCGACATCAGATTTGAATGTTCTATTAACACATTTTGTAACATAAGCCTTTAGAAAAGTTTATACGGGAAAACTAGGATTATTGACTGGATACACGATGCTGACAAGCCTTGAAAAAAAATGGTTTAATACAGGAAACCATGATAAAACGATAAGATTTTTTTCATGTATAAAAGGTTATTGTTAATCAAGAAAACAAAATAACGAAAAGTTATGTACAATAAGATAAAAATGTTAACAAAGCTGAAGGCGCGTAAAGTAACAAAATAAACTGCGCATAATAAGAGCATAAAAGACAAACAGCTTTTACATGACAATAGCATACAAAAGATTAAAAATAACACAACAAGAAATAACAACACAACTTTACTACACACAATAAACGAGAAACAATTTAATCCAAACATTATAACACCAACTAACAATTTAGCTTCATAAAAGGAGAATATCAAAGGAGTGGAATAAAACATAAATGAATGCCGCGGAAGACATTATTCCGGTCGGCAACGAGCCATCGCAGACATGCTTCCGAATATAGAGTAATCGATAGTCAACACGATACTCAGTGAGACTGTATTATGCACAACACTGCCACAAATGAGAAGGTTTTCTTTACCCATTCTTCGTAGAATTGAGGTCTACGTTATACACAAAGTCAGGTTTTCTATAGCAAAGTTGGGACATACGGCAATCGCCATATACCTATGTTTCACAGAGATATAACGTGTTTATGGATTTACAAAAGGACAATTTCAATTTTTTCGGACATAAATAGTCTTTGTATGTTTTAGGAGGAGCAAAAAGAGATTACTCTAAAAAGGATTTGCTTGTTTCCAATCATTTCTATTCCTATTACATGTATCTGCTATGATGAAACTCGACAATCTCTAGACTCTGACTTCCGGCTCGATCTTCGATAATTTGAATAGACAGCACTGGGATTTACACTCTCAACACCAATTGTGATAAACTGTTTATTGCATTCTGAACTCTATTGTGTACTGCATAGAATTCATTGTATAACTTCTTCAAGACAAGGATGGTCCCTTGTAGGAAACTGCCATCACTTAAGCACAATACAAAATCGAATATTAATATTTGAACTATAAACTTTCCCTTTTGTAGCTTCGCGCAATATAGCAGCTACCATTGTTAGTTAAAGCTTCTATTCAAAAATAAGTAAGCGTAAATAAATCAAAGTGCTTCATATAACATGAGGAATGATCTCTCAAACGCTTTGAAAAGTAAAAGAAGCGGAACAGTAGACAGTAGTGCACAGTTATCATTCAGCTCGGTCAATGAACTCGACTCAAGTTCAAGTGTAGAAGGGCCGCACGATCCGTTTATTTTTAGGGCTCTAAATATACTGAACCCGTTCACTGTTTCAAGTTATGTTTCCTGCGCCCGTTGATTGGCTAACGTCTACGAAACACTTGCGAAAATGTTCGCTAAGATCAAAGATAAAGTGACGCCGTCGTAAGTTTGAATTATGATGCTTATGTAGCTTATGGGTTTAAGTTAGGCCATTAGTGCTATAGTTTAAAGGAAGAACATTAATTTCTCATAAAATATTGCTTTGGAAGTGATCGATCGAAGTTTTGAAACTCAATAAGTAGAAGATAATATCATTCGACTACACAATTAAATAAAGCTGCCATCTTACACAACTACCAAATTAAGTAATTCAATGTAGACGACCATTGCTTGTAGCGAGGAGAAACTTTAAATTCTAATTTAAACTTATTTGTGTCATATCAAGTAACTGAAATGGAGCTCGAAATGAGAGAAGCACTTAGTCTCATGTGAGATCGTGCAGTTAGAATTGATGTCATCCACTTTAATATCCAATAAATAATCAAATATACACCCACTTCCAATCTAGCATAACGGACTATATGGAAAGACAAAGGCGAGCATTGAGTAATTTTATCGGGTTTTTAAGAGAATTCCACTCTATACTGATAAACAATATTTTTATGATTCCATAAACGATAATTTTTAGTGCTATTATTTAGGTCGCGTAACGTTCACCATGTCTTAAGCAAGAAAAGTCAACTGACAAACTTTTATATCATTTGTGAAATCAATCATTGTAAATAGTAATTTGGCTTTGGAATATTGCAGGAGATGAAACGTCTACTTCCACCATCATATATAAATATTAAAATTCCCATTTAAACACAATTTCTACCGATTTAACCTAGTTGTAGAACCTGGAAAGCTAACTTTATTTTTATCATCATTCACAGCAAATCCGATTCAATGCCGTTTTCTTTCACAAAGTAGCATCGTTTTAAACCTTAGCACGTGCTAAAAGAGTCTGTAGAAAACTTAGAAAGGAGCACACTTTTAAGATCTAGTTCGAAACGATTAAAAATCCTTAATTTTATGCCAAGTTCCATTTTTATCGATTGTAATTTGACAGTTAAAGTGTTTTTCGTAATCAGAACCGTTGTATTATTCCCATCAATAATAACTAAATCGTTATCCATCAACAAAAGCTTGTCCATTTTGGTTTACAAAACTAAAATCGGAATAATATCGCCGTTTTAAATTCATACGGTGTACATAGGGGGTGCGAGCCACCCTTAGCGGCTACATTCCTATTGTTACGGCTCACATTGTGCAGGAACCACCTGGCTCATTAACGGGGCTGGAATCACCACCAGCTTTAAAAGACCCCTCAGGTCTACGCAGACGCGATAGCACCTAAGATATTTTTAATAAAATATGTTATATTTTTAAGTTTCAATCACTTTGAATCATAAACGCGTAGAAAATGCTAGTGTAGTTATCTGTTATGTGACGAAGAACTTTAAGAATCTTCATAATCTTCTATAAAATCCTTTGATTGAACAAAACCAGTCACAAACCCTTACCATAATACCCATAACCCAATAACGAGCACAATAATATCTCAACACAACACTACCACTAAATCATATTATCAGAAAAAAAATCGCACATTGCCACGACTTATCGCACGCGTACACACATCAAGAGGAATCCACTAAGCTCTGAGGGACCCTCATAAAATGGTCGCGGAACACGTTTCACTTGCCTTACTCCACGTCACTGGCCCATTTCTTACGATCCATTGACTCCGAGCCATTCATCGGTGCCTTTTCAAATGAGAAGGGTTTTAAATGCGACTCACTGCAAATGAGAACGTATATGAAGATTTATCGTACATACATATTGTTATGAGGTGATGGATAGTTTCGTAATGAAAACGTCGACGAACACTAACCTTAATAAGAATCAGACCAAGAACTACCAAGAAAGGAAGAACCTAATAAAATTCATGAGAAAATTTCTTCGAAACGCGGCGGATCGAGCCTTATCAACAAGTTGAGTAGGTACGAAGAACAAAACAAACGTGAAAATATGCCAGACC
Organism: Eupsilia transversa; assembly: GCA_914767815.1. NCBI lineage: Eukaryota > Metazoa > Arthropoda > Insecta > Lepidoptera > Noctuidae > Eupsilia > Eupsilia transversa. The sequence goes on from OU611889.1 coordinate 5,873,829, forward strand.
TCCTAATTACCATTCTCGTATAGAATACTAATTGCTACAAATAAGTTGATTTACATAGAAACAAGATTTATCAGGTTGAATTAATCACCTGTTAAATACAGCAAAGTAATTAAAGAGATATTGGAATTACAGATGATAGTATAAAATGAATAGGAAACTGTAAACGTTTGAGTAAACTAAACGCTACAATATTCAATGCATGACACAAGAAAACACTTTGTTAATTGTCCCCTTTAACCTGGGTTATAAAATGAGGGTCTATTGAATAAATGTTTTTAATTATGTTTAAAGAGAAAAAAAAAGAAAAAGTTTGTGTAGTAGATACAAAATCGGAGTTGATTGTCGACCCCTTCCGTGCTCATGATTAGCTCATTTTAATCCCGGTTTAAAAACTGCATGACAATGGAATAGGCGCACTCTCTCTGTATTTTGCAAAGAATCGTCTACCGTTCATACAGTTTCCTTTCCCCGTTGAGGATTTCGACAAATATTTTTATTACTAAACCAATGTTTGCGCAGCCCTCGTCAGCAAGGGTTGGGATAAAAACACCATTCAATCCGCCATCTTTCTTTGATTCCGTTTCTAACCCATTTTTCATGCGAATATGAATAGAACAGCTGGTACGATCGATTGCTGGCACTTTTCTTACCCTATTGGTATGATTTTGTAATATTAGCCTTTATGATACTTTAAATAAAATTGGAATTGGCAAAAATATAGAAAAAAGTACTGAAATAATCATAAATGAACCAATACTTCAAAGCAAATCTCTGATAGTTACAAAATAACATTATGAAGGCATAGTTCACAATATGAAGAATGAATTGAATTTAGATTTTGATGTTGAAACTTTATTTTATTCTCAAAGCGAACACTGAATATCCAAAGTCTGATAGCACACGTGAGAGTGTTTTCTAATCGCCAATTCAACTTGAAGACGATCTTCAAAATGCATTCACAAAGTTAGAAAAGTACTTTCAAACTCCCGCAAAGGAAACCCACACTGAAACAAATGCCATGCACATGTGGTTAGCCTTATTTATAGCATAATGTACGTATAGCCAAGTATTCGCAGTTGTATACTGAATAGCGAAGTGAGGAGTCGCAAATGCGAAAGCACTTAAGTAAAGCCTCAAAAACAAACGAGAAAAATTTGATTGTACAAGCAGAACCGGCGACCCCAAACGGCCCACTAAAAGAAATTAATCGGCGTGTCCGAAAAAATAAAAACAAAAGGAACGGTAAATCCCACACTGGGAAGACAATACATCGCGTCGTCATAAAGTTGTGTCTCTCCCGCCAGGCGGCGCCATGGCGGCTCCCCCCCTCACCCCGCCGCGACGCCGTACGCACGTGCGTGCTACTTGTCTCCACCATTCACAACCCCACGCAACCAAAACAAAACCCTAATACCTTACCCTAAATCATATTTTCCTTCACGGATATTATCGAACCGCAGAAGACGCTGCACAGTCTATTAGTCACCGTATCACGTTACCATTAAACACATTTTTGTTTTCCTCCACAGCCGCATTCCTCTGTTCTAAAACCAATTGTGCTGCAGCATGTTTGAACTTTAGTCCTTTTTTGATTGACTTTTATCGGTGGCGGTACGATTTTTATTAATATTGACATTTTAAATTATTTGAACGCACGTAACGGCAGCAACGGAAATTGATTGGTTCTCTGACCGGAACTCTTATCTAAAGTCGATTTATTTCGAGTGACATCTTAACTCATATACTTACGTGGACATATTCTAGTTAGTGGATATTGACTATCCTTTAATTGGATTTCACGCAGCGCTGATAGGGCAGGACAATTTCAGAACATGATATTTTTTTGCAAAATTGCTTTTAAGAAGAGTTAAGTCTCAGCAGTATAAAAATTCTGCAAAAACAAAAGCAGCTGCTGTCACCCATCCCCTAATTACGCAATACCGTTTAAACATGACAAAAGGCGCAGATATGGAGTTCGTCAACACAATAAGGACCCTCCAAAGCTCTACAAGAAAACCCATTGAGAAAAAAATGTATAGTTCCACTCCCGAGACCTCACAGAGACTTAATAAATTGTAAGCCATACACTGGAATCATAAACAACACTCCGTCATAGCAGTATTATGCACCCCAACCACATAACAGCTCCCCAAAGTATTGGTTCCTGACGAATAACCCAATAAATACCCATAAGGCACCACGCGACACGTTCAAAATATTCTTGGGACATAAAAGCATTATCCTGTTAAGTAATTTATTTCTTCTTCAGGTTGTAACTGAACGGTTATTTTATGGGACCACTTAAACGTTCTATAATCCTCGCAGTTAAAGCATAAAGGAGGGTGTCGGAACCCATAACACCATAAACGGTAAAGAATTGAACTAAAGACTTACGTCACCTGTTCCAACCTTGGACCATAAATCTGCTACTTTTTTAAGGGGACCTACGCAATATCCCTCTATGGATTTTACAGACCCATATTGAAGTGTTGGTTTAATATCGTAGGTAAATAAACTTATTTTATTAATTTTTCCTCTCTTTTTGGAGTCTTTGATGTAGAGTATCGCGTTTTAATATTTAATTAAGAATTTATTATCTCCATTATTCTATTTCTTTTGGTATTTTTTTCTTGTAATTTGTAAAGGAAGCCATCGTATTACCAAATTTAATTTCCTTCGCTTTTATGATCGGTTTATTAAAAGAAGGAAAGCTTTCAAACCTGACCTGTGTTAATCTTAGTACTTACTGAGTCACCGTCTTGTGAGTCAGAGATTTCATCCCAGCCAGTTCCTCGCATGCTTTACCGACTGCCCACTCTAAGGAACCGGTCTAGATGAACTTAAACTGGAAACCTTCTTTTATATACAGATTTCTATACCTGATTTTATTGTTCACTGCGGGCATTCCTGTTTGTAACGGTACCTTATCTTTCTATTTCAAATATTTCACGACATCGCTTGCCTGATTTATGTAATTTCTCTCATGGCAGGTTAAACTACTTTTCTGGCCCAATGACGTAATCAAGTGTAACTAGATATGGTATAGCCATAAGAGACCTTAATTCATAGTTTAGGTCACAATGCAATTATTCAATGTATTATTCAGCGTTACTGACCACTCAGAAAGGCATACCATATATGTATTGACATTGTATCATGACTCTAACATCCTTCAACGATTCCTCATCCATAATATTTACAATAATGAAACATTGACTCACCAGAGTCGGCCCAATCCCTCTATTTAGTTTGCCAACATCCGTTTACAAGCAGAATTTTACATTAGAAATAAATGTACCGAGCACCCGTTACAATTTAAAGTGCATCTACCTAGTAGTCCACTAGCATACTTTGGAAATAATAACGATATCGGTTTCTAGCGGACGTGAGTGCAGTAACATTACCCACAAATTAGGTTAGTTAGATTGCCACTACTTATCTCCCAAGGCATGGTTTACTGTGCTCCAATGTATCTACTGGGTGATTGCGTTGCTTACTTGCTCTACTAAGTCACTAGATCGTAGAGGATAAATGTTGTTACGAAATAATAGTTAATAACACTGTGGTTCCATCAGATAAATCTGTTTCGTTTGATGCATTTCTAGAATTTAGATTGTGAAGTTAGGATGCTTCCCAGATGTGGATTATACCTGAACACTGAAATCTATATACTAAATAAAATATATACTGAATCTATATATGCGATAATTATATTAAATGCCACATATCCATACTTTGTTCATACATATACTTATGATTACGTAAGCCTATGAAAATATGTATTATTAAAACCTCAAATTATTGTGAAAGTCAAAATACTCCAATCGAGTTTATGAAAGAATAATAGCTACATAAAGTCAATATCGATAAAATATCATATTTCTGGTATGATCTCAAATGTGACACTAATAACGACCGAAATATAACGCGAGGGAACCCCATAAAAACCTTATAACTGAGAGCGTCATTCCGTACACCCAAAGCATATTGACCGAAGATCGTATATTAAACCGCACACTGTGGTCAGTTTGACCCTTCTAATTTCGATTGGTGGATCATATTACCAGAGAGGTGTTGACACGCTCACTATGAGTGTCCCCACATCAAACACGGTAACTATAGCATTCTAATTAACCCGTCTCCTCAACAATCTGAGAGTTGTTTACTCTATTACATCGTATCGAACATGTTGCAGTACTCACACACTTGACCTGATTCACTTCTGAATGATCTCACTTCCCTTTGCATTACCGTTCAGTCAAGTTCATTAACATTGCGATGCATTAAGCCTGATGCGACTAAAACAATAGCCGGATATGCGACGGTGGCAGGATACGTTCCCGACACATTCGCGTCTCGATGTTTGACGTCGGCTATTCTAATTCAGGTTCATCGTTAATCGATCATGCTATTCATAGAGGAGCATTTGGATTAAAAAAGGGAAATACATTACGAAGCGTATACAATAGCGCAGACAAAGTTCCGTTCGCTACGTTAAACATCGCGTGGATCGCTAATCCGAACGTAACATTGCAAAACGCAGAACAAACTGCTTCGCTTTGTGTTGCACTAATGAGAGCCACGTGGCCGTCCCCCGCAATGCAGACTGCACAATAAAACAATGCCGCTACAGTTGTGCATTCTGGCTTTATTCCTGCAGGACTAACTGTCGCGTGACTGCGACTCGTTATGGGGTACCGCAAGGCGCGCTCCTACAGGCATTTCTGTTTATTCTATTTAGAATGTGAGTGCCGGCGAATGTTACCAACATAGTTGGTGATATCACTTTTTGTTGCAGTTTTGCAGCACAATTGTCCCTTTATGACTTTTGTACATTTGAATGATAACAAAAAATGGACTAGAACTACGATAGCTTTTCTCACCAATTCGTTTTGTATTCACTTTAACACTCTCTTATCTGCTGAAGCTAAACAGAAAGTTGATTCATTCAAAGATTCATTCATTGAGATGAAGTTTACTACAGTGCATTTTGTTGGATCGGTAATGTTGAAAACATTACTATCTGTATTTGATTTCAGCCTTTCCAATACTTCATCGTTTACTTATTTACATTCAAATGTATAGACCGGGGCTTGATTTTGTTGTATATTTCCGTTAACTAACTCCAATTAGATTATTACTTTCAAGTTTATGTTTCATCCATTAAATTCAACTTTTCTAGTTATTTCAACAGTTCCTTCAAATTTCTAATGATCCTCATCTAACAGGTATTATGATTCTCGCGGCAGTCACTCGTGACACTTTTGACACAAACACGAGAACTTTTGAATGGAGTGTTTGTTCGCGCGTTGTCGTCAAACAAAACAACATAAACATTGGATGCTCGGCGCGTCGCGGTGCCGAACTTTGTGGGGTCCCTGTCGTGATCGGCTTCGAGGGCTATTAAGTCTATTGTTGTAGGAGTTCACTAACACCGACATGTTTCTATGCCGATTGTCGGTGGACTCACCTAATTGCGCGAAGACCTTGGGCCTGACGTTCTCCTGCCAGGCGGCGGCGGCGGCGGCGACGATTGCCGCCAGCAGGACACAGCGCAGCTCGAGCATGGCACTAGTCACAAGTCGACATCACTTGGGAACACTCGCGACGCGCGGCTGTTCGCAGCACAGGCAGGCGGGGCGCGCGGCGGCCGGCGGACGACTGGCGGCCGGGAGCCGGGGGCGGGGGGCGCGCCTGCGCGGCCGGCGCCCCGCGGTCTCGCATGCGTGGGGCTGCGGAGTGCGGACCTCGCACGTGACGCAGCCCTCCTCGCCCCCAGCGCACCCTCGACGGCTATCGCCGACCCTGCGACGTCATAATCGCGTTAAAAAAGCGCCTGCATATCCTAATGAACGCCGGCACTAAACCTGCAATTAAACCCGACAGGGCGCCGCCAGAGGCTCTGAGCTTTTGTTTATAAGCGTTTTAAGCTGTATTAAAAATTCGTTAGGGGTATGTCGAGGGCGTGACAGTTCAGCGAATCGTAAGGTCGCAATTACAACTTTGATGGTTAACAACGGGGAAGTAGGGTCCAATGCGTAGCGAAAGCTCCTATTACTTTCCCCTTCCGGGAAAAAATCTCAAATCGTGCCTTTTCCACTAATTGAGGTACGTAGGAAGATTCCTAATGATGGAGTCGACAACCTGTACTTAAATCCATTATTTGTCTTGTTAAACTCTTCAGGGTTCTTTCCTCAACAAACTAAGGCTCCGTTAAAGCTCCAACAATAATACTATGTTGAATCCCTTCATAAAAGTAAATAAAACTTTGTTAGATCTATCAAATCATATATTTTAATTACACGCATCGTAAAATTAATGAATTGTTACTAAACCGACTCAAATAACAAGTAAAACCGACGCAACAAAAACGAACTTAGTTACACAAGGTCCTAATATCCGTATCACATGAGAGCGGTGCAACTTTATCGAAATAAAAACTTTTTGTACAACAGTAGGGCTCCCTGGCGCATTCATTATTATTAATTGGACAAAGTTGTTCCCCAGTAATTTTATTCGAACAGTTTAGAACTTTATCGAAGTAATACAAGTATGGCGTTAGTACCAGCGGGATGCATTGTAGTGGGCCCGTGTGAAAATCAATAAAATAAACATTTATTGCGCGGGACTCCTGCGCTGGTCTGAGTGCATTCATACGAACGTGGAACGATGTTGTTTACTTTAACGTGCTTAGCTTCAAGTCCGGTTATTTTAGTACTTGTACCGAAATAATGAATGAAGAAATATTCAAATTAGAAGCTGATATTAATCAACAAATGTTTATTTATGTGCATGATCTTCATTAAAAAGTCGCGTGCGTTTTAAAGTTTATTCTAATGCACGTCAACAGAACTTTTCTCTCAATGAATGTTCACAGCGGTATCTGAACCATCCGCAGTGTAGAACAACCATTAGGTATTAAAAGAATCAAACTGAGAATTCTCATTACCTCCCCGGCACCGCAGCACTGCCATAGAAATTTAATAAAATTGTTAAAACACTAACTTCCTAACTCCAACCTTAAACTGCATTAAAGTCCGACTTTTAAAATAAGGAAAGTTAGCAATTCCCGAGTTCTGTAAGACTATTCGATACAGCTTGCACCGGATAGACACACGGCGGCGGCCATCGTTTTTGTATAATAATCCAATTAGTATGGAATTTAAAGCTTCCTCGAAGGCGTTGGGAGATAATGTGATAACCAAAGGTTTGTAGTCCCGATATGGTTATGGCGAATCTCGCGGTATCTCACTTAAGCCACGGAGCGCGACAGCGATATCGCTTTTATCTGAATAGGCCTTATTCTTGTCACTGTTGATTGTTCTTGTACGAGTGTAAAAGAGAATTTGAATTTAGAACACAAAATCAAAGCACTTTGAAAATCGAACTAAGTATTCATTTGTTTCTTCCAGAAACGAAAGTGACAGCGTATGATTTGTATAAAGAATTATTATAATCTTATTTTAATTTATTCTAATATTTGTGTGTGAAAAGCCCTACTTTATAATCAATGTCGATACGGATTACTTATCTTTATTCGTGACACTGACAGTTTGTTTCAAAAATTCAAAAGATTATAGACCTTAGAACCAACCAGATAACTAAACAAACGACCCACCGGTTTATATCCCCGATAATCGCCCCCAAAACCGTACAAACTAATTCAATTGAATTTTTACTAAAGCAGGTGCTATAAAAGCTTTCAAACAACGGAATCATTCGAATTCTACATTCGCACGGATAGTCCGGAAATCAAAAAGGAATCAGCGAACTAACGAATCTTACCATCTGTTCCTTAAAACTTTTACCATAGTGTAGACAAAGAATATAGGAATGAGATCTTTATATTAATTAAGGAAATAAATTATAAATAACGAGTCGTTTTCCCCTCATTGAGATGTGCTTGTTTCGGACGCACTCCGTCGGTATGACGCGGCGTTTTATTAGCGTATTTACTGTTTCTAAGAAGTCAAGGTGTTCTGGTTTTGTTTATCGGGTCTGTGGTAAAGCCATCTTGTATCTAAGTATACTTTACTATAAGTAGGTAGGTACTGTGTTATACACTAACACAAGCGGATTTTAAATAATACAAATACCAGTAAAAAAAAGACTATTTAAAAGTAAAAATCATGCTAATATATATATATATGCTAAATTACATTTTAACAGACATTTCTAATTTTCAATTTCTGAACTTAACGAGCATTTAAAAACCACAACAAAAAATCGCATCGTTTTGCGATTAACGTCAGTCTGAACAGTTTAGTGCGTGCATGGCTACTGTCGCAGTCTCCCCCGACAATCGCACGCGACTCGGACCCAAGGCTTAGTCCGGAGGGGAGGACCCTACTCCGGGCAACAATTCCTGAACTTGCACATAATTCATTTTTTTATTGATGCCAAGCAATTAACTTCTGCCGTCTTTTTCGGTCTTTCAGAGTCAAAGGAGATGGTACGACATCACTTTAATTAAGAATTTTATAGGTCGGTTGACGTATTATTTTCTTAATTACGTTTTAGAAAGCATTGAATGGGCGTTTAAATATATCTGCTTCATTTGGACCGGAATGAGGAAGACAGGAATTTAAGTTTGGTGGTTTTTGTGTCCAATTGAGAGTAAGATTTTCATGCATTTTCGATAGTTTTATTAATATTGATTTTTGTATTAAATATCTACAGTTTTATCTTATGTGGTTTTGTGGCTGATTAAAACATGAAAAGTGGATTCATTTTGATAAAAAAATTGGACAGTATATGTATATACTTTCCCTTTACCATCCCAGGAGGCGATAGTAGGATTCGAGTGCATATTGTGAAACTGCACGCAGAAGAAAAATGCATTGTTCATTATGTCTTGCCGATCTTATCCCCAACACTAAGTAGGATCTACTTTATCCTAGTTTGACCTCATTTATTCCCTCTATTTCCAACTTTAAACCAAGTACCCACTTACCCACATTATCTACGATAAAACCATCTATCTCGTATCCGCAGCATACTATCCGTCACAAAACAAAGCAAAGCTCTTAAAAGCTACAAAACGAATGCTCATCCCTCACCCACATCGACCACTACGTCCACTGACCACCACTGCGGACTGGGCCATTCTGACCCAATTCCCCCAATTGACTCCACAACTCGCTCGGAACGATAACCAGCTGATACAGTTTATGTTTTTCTGTAACTGTCATATCTGAGTATGTATTTGTATGTATACAACGGGTTTATTGGGATATTGTGTTGTTGGTTTTGAAAACATGGCTGTTTTGTATCTCTGTTTTGTTTCTGTGTGTATGCTAAAGTAGCAATGTGAGTGGGTAGTCGATTTTGTACGTGTTTTTAGAATATGAAAATATTGTACAGAACTAGAATTATTTGGATATGGTAGTGGTCGTGATGAGGACGTCTTAAATGAATGCAAGTAGCTGATGTTTTGTCGTGACGTCATCAACATCATTCCCGCAAGTCGTGTCGTGAGGCGAGTCACACAGCCAGCCAGCACCCACGGCTTCAACGGGTATCCTGACCACCAGCATGCAGCGAACGCGCACACTTAAAAATAGATGCAGTAAAAACTAACTAACTGTAATAATAAAATAATGTTTCAAATCCTGAGCAACGTAAAAGGACTGCTTCCGTTACAAACTCCGTAATTATAAACTAAGAAATAGGTCACGATACTTAGTACGGGCGGCTAAGCACAAAACGTGCTTACCTAAATATGCCTATCAGATGGCGACACAAAAGCTCGAAATATAATTTAACAATTCATGTCTAGCTACGGTACAGTTAAGTATAATGATCTCCCAGGCCTTCAAACACACAAGGTATTAAATAGCAGGCGCTAAGCCAAACAAAAGGTTCCGCAAGTCGCTGGCCATTCTCAAAAATGTTTGTTTTAAGATCCAGAATAAATCCCGGTATAGTGACACAAAAATCCTATTCAACAGGAATAATACAAAGAGTTAGTGTGACAGCACAAAGGCTTGCCCGTTTACGTACCATCGTGTTACGTCAGTCCTCTTGATTTGTGGCAAAGCAAACATCTAGAGCTCATTCTTCGCGCAAAAATACGAGGACCCTTGACATATTTTTGCTTGCTCCGGATGAATTGTTGATGAATATCTATACCGCCTCCAGTCCCGGGTGACAAGATTCTTTTTTAACAGAACCACCAATTCTGATTGCAGATTGGAGTCCCTTTGTTCATTTTGGGGCAAAGAAAACATTTTAGGATTTTCTTACAGGTTACGGTCAACTGTTTGTTGTGACGAATGGCTGATCGATGAAACCGTTCAAGTTGCGCTGATAAGCTTAAAAGGGTCATTTCTACGCGCTAGAGTTATGTGGATCTCAAGGTTCATCCGTCATTTTAGTGAAAATACCAAAAGGCGGTTTCATTGTAAGACATTCTTTGAAAGTTTATAGGCAGATAGTTTTGGGCGTAATCTAGTTAGGCTTCAGTTTTTAAGATTTGTTTTTGCCAATTTCGGCGAACGTTATCGTTAGCGAATCTTTCTACGGAGTTAGTTTTACTGTTTGCTTGTTAAACTTTGGATCCCTAACTAGGCCACGCACTTGGTCGTATCATCTATTATATCCAAAATTGCTTTTAACAAAAACTTTTTACTGAGTCTTCTTTTTCATGAAAAACGCGTTCTATTTCCGAACTCCAAACCAACTACGCAAAACACACCTCCACACAAATGTAATTCCAGAGAATGACAACAACCAAACATTATTTCACATAGCTGTTTACAAAAACCCTACGATGGAAGTTCGCCGCGACCACAAAAAGACCCATTTATGAGTCCGGCAGACCTAAACGCAAATATGCGTTCAACTCGGATGGAGGACGGGGAAACTTTTGATCTCGGATTAATTCTGTTCGACACTCGTATTGAGGTTCCATGCGTTCCTTTTTTAAACCTTGATGAGTATGCGTTTTGCTGGCGTGTTTCGTTAAATGTGTTGCTGGCTTTATCATTTGTTTGTTTATGCTATTCTTTTTTTAAGTTTCAGCACGTAGCTCATAGTAATGTTTTTTTTTTTACTTTTTGTCCTTTAACTGCCTCATTGGTCAAACCAGAGTCGGGCAAATTGTTATTAGGTTTTTCAATCTGGAATTTCTCAGTAGCAGCCCGGAGTCTGGACTTGTGTCCGGTTGATGGCAATAGGCTCGCCCCTATTACATGGGACTTAAACATAACTGGCGAAATGTGGGCGTACTATGTGCGCTTCTGCCGTACCCTTCGGGGAATACAGGCGTGTAACTTTAACTTTTAGGCAACTTTAGTCGTGAAATACACATGGATAATTATTAAGATGGGCGTAGACTAAGGCGCAGGCCACATATAAATGGCGTCGACTTGGCATGGGCGGCTTCCTATTCCATTCAAATTTCATACAAAATGCATGGAAATAAAAAGCAATTTAGGACACACGGTATGTCGTTGCTCGGACGTGGTTATCTCCGCGGTCTCCGTGGTCCAAGCCGTGTACTCTCCCGATGCCATTTATATGTGGCCTGCACCTAAGGCTATCCTAACGATGCAAGCGAAGGCGTATGTAAAAGCTAGTTAAGAAATATTTTTTTCTTCACTCATCAATATAGTCTAATCAAATGGCATGGCTTGTTTGAAATCTATAACCACATGTGATTGCAAGCACATAAATATAGTAATATTATATTACTGCGAATAAATCTAATAAACTATACAAACAACCTTTTGAATAACTAGAATCCTAACTTCCTAACTAATGTTATAAATGCGCAAGTGAGTTTGTTTGTTCATTTGTTTGTTTGTTACGCTTACACGCTAAAAGGGCAGAACAGATTTGCATGAAATTTGGCACATATGTAGACCGTGACCTGGATTAGGACTTAGGATACTTTTTATCCCGACTTTCCCACGGGATCGATACTTATGTGAGTGAAACCGCGGGGCGCAGCAAGTAAGAAAATATAGCGACAAGACATAAAAACCAAAATGAAGATTTTCAAAATGAGAAATGATTTCACAGATTTAGATTTACAAACTGAAGATAAAATTCAATTTTCTGTTTGACTGTTACAAAAAGCGTATTAAAAACTTCTTGGCAGTCCTAAGTTTAGCAACTGGAAAATTAAATAAAAACTCGCTTCGCCTACACTTACAGAAAGAGTTAAAAATATAGGATCAACTTACCTCTGCATAATTTAGCGAAACTAAACAAAGTAAAAGTATCAAACATGTATTATTACATTTATTGCGAATGAAATGATATTTTAAAATACTTTTGAAGTGTTTACACGTTGAATGTTATGTAAATTTTGATAAAACTTTAAGGCACACTAGCACATTATTTTAGTCATGTTAAATGAATAATAAGGGCGAATTTCACCAATGAAACTGAACTCGATCAGCACATAAGCTACGTTTAAGAGCTGATCATTTCTGTTTCATTTGTGAAACTCGCACTTAATGTAGAGTTTGTAAACACGGTGTTGCGCCACTAAGTGTGAATTTCATCAATGAAACTGAATGCGATCAGGACATCTAAACCGAGTTCAAGAGATGTCAGTGCCAATATTCCAAAGAAAATACTGACACTGAGAATTTACCGATTTTTTTATTTTTTACTTACTTTATCTTCGAACAATATAAAATACAAAATAAGCAGTACCTCATAACGTTAATTTATTTTGACATTACTAACCCTAACCCCGAGTTTAGCAAGTTAACTCTCCCACATGGGTTAGTATTTAAAAGGTTTACTTAAAGTCTTGATGGCGCAAGATGAATTGTTTAATTAACCCTGAGTTAACTGTTAACTCCGAATGATTTAGGATAACCCATGAACGTGCAAGTGGGCATTAGAAGCCAAAAAATATAAAGTAAAAATACCGGAGCTACGACATGATTCATGAATCACAAACTTATTTCTTATTAATAAGTTTTGTTTTGCAAATCAATATAAAGCAATAATGGATGCATGTGCCTATGCACTTGCTTATTTAAATTAGTTACCAGTAGGTGGCCACGTTAATAGCGTCTGGGGCATTCGTTAAATCAAAAAATACAATAGACGTAGATATATTTATTAACCTATTCCGCTTAACTATTCTTAAAGAGTCTCAAATCGACACGTGTTTCACCTCTCAACGAGGCATCCTCAGGATGACGATTGACTTGTCGCGAACCCGAACATGACGTGTTAACACGCTGAGCGCTGGATTTTTTAATGACTCTTTAAGAATAGTTAGCGGAATAAGTTACTAAATATATCGACGTATATTATATTTTATAACGGATTTCCGCCAAGTCACGCCTGAATCAATTAACTATTCGTTAAATCCACAAAAGTGCAGGTGTATGGATACTTGCGACATTCACAGCATTTAATTCGAAAATATGAACTCAAAATAAATCCACAAACAGTATCCACGTACACTATTACATCACTAGTTGAACAATCAAGCCGGGTCTGGGTTGAAAAGCTCCGTTGGTTCCGTCACTAAATCGCGTAGAATAGTGTCGTAATGGACCGGCCAGGGACTCGACGTAAAAAGAAACGAAAGATGCAGCCAATCAATCTACATTTACAATCATATGAGTATCGATCCGGAATGTAGGGCTGGCGAGAGGTCTTGGTATTTGATGCTATGTAGCGGAAAAACGGCGACGCTAAGGGGCTCCCTAATGACAGTGAAAAATAAAAAATATGTGATAACATTGAATTAGCAGAATTGGCATCACGCGTTTGTCAATTATTAGGTTTATCAAATAATCAATAATTTCAAATGAAATTAAAAGATATTCAGAGAATTTACAATAGGTACCTACGTCTACGGTACGGTATAAATTCATTATATAAAACCACATAGATTTTTCACCTAGTAATTAATAGAAACCCTTCAACGATCGAGATGACTTAGTCAGCGTATAACGTTCGTCAATCGAATCGTTGCTCTGACGAATAGTTTAGAAAAGACTTCATTTGATGTATGCAGAGGGTAACTCCAATATCGGATAGAACGAAAACGAATTCATCGCGAGCCACCCCTCTATTGACATAAATAAATTTATTGATATTTTTATCTAGTTATTTTCTAAATAATGTAATTCAATAAATCCTCGATACAAAATTGATTTGATTCGATTTAAAATGTACCACAGACGGCACTATAAAATTGATAGTAGCAATAAATATTTTTTAAAGTGAAAAGTTTTATATTTTACGTTATTTACTTTATTTGTGCTCGTAAAAGATTTCTAGTTAGAAATTTCTCATCATAATTTGTTTTAGTAAGTATTAGCACTGAGCCTAAGATAACGAATTTGATAACGTTGCACATGTTACATACCTATTCATAATCGAATGAGGTTGAAAAAAATAATCTTTTAAAATAACCGAAACAAACTTTTTCGTCGACTATCATACTTAGCACAGCTATGCTTATGGCGGCAGAAAACGGTAGTCCTTCCCAAAAAACATCATATTCAGGTCTTCTCATAGCAACAAAGGAAAATATAAACTTTTCACGAAATCAATGTTTCGTGGAAACTCCAAAGCCTCGTGGAGAGAGCCAACGCGATTCTCCACGCGTAAATGTATTAGTAGATTTCATAGATTTGTATTTATTCATGCATTCCTAGAATAAAAATTCAGAAAGTTGTACTTACTGGGAATTGAAGCTGTCTGGTGATCTTAGCAAGACCCAGTAGTTAGTAAGAAATACTTGTTGTGTTCATAAATAATTTTACAGCAGGAAATTTTCTTCATTTGTCATAATTTTGCTTAATTTGCTCATTGCGATACTTGACAGAATAAAAATAGCGAAAAAGGTCAGATGGGTCTTCAGAAAAGCAACGTTTCTAGGGTCCTTAAACAACCTTTAAATAGAATTTCATAATAAACCTTATAAGCTTTTAAGGCTATTTTTAGATATTCGTGGTATTATTTTGTGGTTCCTTCGCCTGTCTGTTGTGTCTAAAATCGGGTTCATTTGTTTTAATTATCCCAAGTTCGCTTAATATAGATATCTTTCAAGTGTTGGACAATAGGTTGGTAACCACTGAACCAATTCTTTCTAACAAGTTATGTGGTTATTGGAAAGTGCCGCTGACAATCGCCAGAGCATCGGATTTTAGCGGTAAACGTTCAAGAATTCTTCTTTTGGCAACACCCCTGCGAATAAATGATAATTTAAAGCTTCATTAAACGTGAAGAAACCTCTTGCACTCAAATCAATCTAACTCACGACCATACTTCCTAAGAAACAGTAATAACTTAGCACCAACTCATCATTGGACCAAGATAGTTTCCGATAAAATTTATAGGTATGAAATTGAATTGATGGGAAGGAAGCCTCCGTCGCTGCCGTCAGCTGGCGTGAAATTATCAAGTGCAACATCGCAGATTAAGTGCCAACGATCCTTAGTAACCTAGCCGAGATCGATCGACCCACTTCATAAAGAAAATATACTTGGTGCAGCGGATCGTAGGTGACTCGTGTGGATTGTAGGTGGTTGATTTGTTTTAACGGTTTGTTCTTATTAATATAACTAACTGCATTTGATTGCTCTTGAGAATTTTAATCAATACTCAATACTTGTATTGCATTCCACATGTGTCTGAGTGAGCGATTATGAGTTGATAGTTTAAATGTTTTAGGAGAAGTGTTTGGATGTGCTAATTGACAACAGCAGTGCTATTCTGTAACCATCTCACCGTGAAAACTTAGGTGAAGTGAGCTGTCAGTCCACACGATGCGATGCTTGGAATTGACACTATTTGCAGCTCACTTCACGCTCACTTCACTTAAGTTTTCACGGTGAGATTTTAACAGAATAGACCTGCAGGTCCTTGGCCAGGTACAAAGTAATTAATAACGAAGTTTATAAAAAGGGCAAGCTTCATATTTCTGACTGACCGACTCCTTGACAAATCAATAGAGCCTGTAAATGGTTTAATTGAAATAAATACTTTGAGTTTGAATTTCAGTTTCGTTTGGCAGCTCATTTCTTCTTAGATTGCAGTATATCCTTAATGGGTTATTCGCTCAAAGAATTAATAATAAACCTTATATAATGGTATACTCTCAGATTCTTAAACATTACACTGGTTTGTAAATTCAAAGTCTAGCACTAAATAACTTAAATCCCTTATAAACCAATAAAAGTTAGCACCGATTCATAATGTTGAAGCCCAGCTTTAAAATTCTAATGCCGTAATGCAGTAGAAAGTGCAACCTCATGGGCAAATTGTGTGAAAACGCCAGTCAGTACCAGTCAGCGAACAATAATGATAAGGTTTACAATTTTCAGCTCAATACCAGCTGAGTTTGATACAATTATCGGTGAAAATAATATCTCTCAAGTGTATTTTTACTTTTGAGTTTTTACGTTTTTATTTTTTGAAAGGATTATAATAATATTTATTTTAATTACCTAAGTTAAGTATAGCTAAGTTTTGCCATCTTGCAATGATCATAGTACATTGGACAGGCTACTAGTCGACAGCGATGTGGAGGAATAGTAATTTAGCCTTAATTTTAACCGATATATTCATTAGTTCTTCAAACCGTGGAAAACATAACCTCTTCTTTTGATTTCTATCACACTGTAGCAGTCTACTACTGGAGATAGGCGATTGAGAAAATTTTATGAAATCGTGTTTTCGGCTAACATAGTCGCTAACATTAATCCTCAACTTTAACATATATTTATTTCAAAATTAGATTCAAAATTAATGCTGCAGTAGTTTCGATATAACGGCGGATCTTGCTAAGCAATTTGACGACCTATAGGCCTTGTAAATCAGTACGTCTGAGAGTTAAGTTTATGATGGCGTAAGTAGATATTTATTATTTTAATCTCATTTTATATTGATGAGCCGTCGTAATGATCGTAAAGTTTCGAACCACCTGCCGTATCATTGCATTGTTTAATTACTTTAACTAGTGCCTGTATTAAAATACCTTTACCGGTGTCGGCCTTTTAGTGTTACGAATTAAAATACTATCCATAATGACACCTATAGCCCACAGCTTAGCAGTATGTTCTGACGACGGACATGCAAAATATCTTTGGAAATATGACAAAACAACACGAATGCACCGGGAAAAATGGGGAAAGATTGTCACTCACTGGACTCCTGAGAGCACATCGCTGTCTAGGTAGACCACGGTGAAGGTGGTGGGACGATCTGATTCGCGGGGAAACATGGCCAGAGATCACACATGACACCGCTTTGGAAGGGAAAAGGATACGCTAGAAATTAGTCTTGAAACGATCGCCAATACACTGTGGGTAATGGCTGTTAATTTACCTACCTTTAACCTCTGAAAAACAGCGCTTATAAAACGAGTTCTACGTCTTATGTACTTTAAAAAGATTTAACACAGCAATGGTATGCCTATACACGTCTCCATTTATAGTGCCAAACCAAACGCACGATGCACACCTTACTGAGTACTGAGCCGAGTCTAGTTCCTTGCTCGTTAATCAATTGACTAGCCAAGCTTCGGTGACAACCCTTCCTGCCAAGAAATCGTGACGTTATGTCTGTACGATTTCAGTGGTATACATAGTCTAGACTTGGGGCACACATTAAAACTTCGAATAAAGGCCTATTTTGAGAAAATGGTAAAGCCTGGAATATGACAGAATAGAGAAATAATACTCGACCAGGCTAAGGCCGGCCCGCAGCTAAAATCCTTATAGTAGTGATACACGTTACGATATACCTGCACAAGTTCGCGTGACACCGAATGGCTCCGATGCTTTTTACTAAATGCCTAAGAAAGTATGTACATACGGTACATATAACAAAAAAACAATTTTTTAAATTTTTGTCCCGCTTATCCCCAAAACGGCTGGACCGATTTTGACGGGACTGTCACTGGCAGATACTTGATGTTATAAAAAGTAACTTAGGCAACTTTCATTTTTGAAAAAGAGGGCATTCCAAATAGAGACAGCGTCACTTCTTAATAACCACAAACGAACACCCCTTACACACACCCCCACACACATACACCAACCCCCATACACACACCCCCAACCCCTCCACACACACATATACACATACACTCTTGAACACGTTGGTGCCTTGTAGTGCGTATTGCACTCACGGACAGTACACTCTCCAAAGTAGATATATATTATACATATTTTGTTAGCATTTAATCCTTAAGTTTGTATCACTCTTGTCTGCTCTCAATACTAAGAACCACTAGAATGTTTTATAGTACGTAAGTGCAATTATAATTATAATTTTGAGGATGTGAGCCTGGAGATCTGTGACACAGGTCTCGAACCCAGAACAGACTCCAGCTCTCACAAAGGACAAATTATTGTAATAACTTGTTGCTGTGAAATACTGTACCTTTTTGAGAGAAATAAATAAATAAATTATTAAATTATTATATTATTAAATAAAAATATAAGTTTTAATTCCTATCTCCTAATTACACACAAATTAAAATGTGTGTTTACACTATAAGCCACGATTTACACACGAAAGAAGTACCAACTGTGCCAACACCAATATTTGCGGCAATTGCGCTTCCGATATTACTTAATAGTAACCCAATTGCGTCTTAAGATTCCCCCCACGATCTTCACACAACCATCCGTAATGCTGAGAATCAAATTAACGTGTTATTTGCTCGTTTTTCTTTGCAAACTTGTGTTTTAGCTCCAAGATAACTTTGTTAATTAAATTTTGCATTTTTTTTTGCTCTTCAGGCGACTTGCTCATCTGATTGGGATTATACTTTCTTATGAAGTGTATTGAAAACGCAGAATAAATCTGTGAGGGTATTTTGGTTAGTTAGTTGAGAATGGACAGGTCACAAATAAATATCTAAGTATATCTTTACATATAATAAAATACTAACGAAGCCAAAACTGTACCTACATTAAATATTTTTGAAAAAAAGTATTTGCTTCGAGTTGTGGGAACGAGTTTGATGCCAGAAATATAGCTTTTAGCATTTTTGTCCGTTTGTCTTGATGTATGTTCCGGATTGGTGCAAAAACAGCTGAACGGATTTGGATGAATTTTGGAACGCAGATGGTTTATAACCTGGATAAACACATTTGGTACTTTGAATCCCGGTAGTATGATCCCGTGGGATAATTTCCGAAATCCGCGCAGGCGAACTCGCGGGCAATAGCTAGTTTATAATAATTGAGACCCAAGATCAAATTAAATTAACTGGCGAAACTTCTCAGACGGGTCTAATAATGATGACAAAACAAAAAACATATTTGCTAAACTTATAATTATTACACTAAAGACTAAAAATGGTTGTTGGTCTAAATAGTTTTTCCATCTGGGTTTTTTTCAGTAGTAACCCGGAGTCTCGATTAGTGCCCGGTTGACGGCAATAGGCACGCCCCCTATTACGTGAGACTTAAACTAACTGGTGAAATGTGGGTGTAACTATCGGTACGCCTCTGCCTTACCCTTCGGGGAATACTGGCGTGATGTTATGTATTTTTATGACTCAGCAAACTTTGTCTGACCTAAAAGAAAGAAAGAAAGAAAAATATTTTATTTGGAACACGCACAGGAAATAAAATAAAAACAAAAATTAAAACTAACAAATTCACCCACCACCTCAGGATCGTCCCAACAGCAAATGAACTGGGACGCAAATAACTCAAGTGTAACTCAGGATAGAACCTGATCTTACAATATACATTCTTTATAATATATATTTTGGTCGAGACACTCCATTTCATAGTCTTTTATCAACCAGCAGGTTACATACTAATCTAGTAATTATGTGTGCTAAAAATAAATCTATATAAGAAAGAAAAAGAATGTTAATTGTTTAGTTTATCAATCAATCTGCCTAGCCTTTTTCCAAATATGTAGGGGTTGGCTTCCAGTCTAAACGAATGCAGCTGAATTCTAGTATTTTACATAGAGCGACTGCCTATCTGACCTCCACAACCCAGTAGGGGTAGTACGACACCTCTTTGTAAGACAGGTTGTCAGACTTACGGACTTCTGACGACCCGTAACGACTGTCAAAGATCCACGAATGACAGCCGGGACCAACGTCTTAACGTGCTTTCCGAGGCACGGAGGTGTCTCGGTACATGAAGATGGTCACCCATCCACGGACCAACTTCGGCTTCAAGCGTAGCTTAACCTGTTGGATCAACACGTGCGGCTATTAGCCACGAGCTCCTCTGATCTTATTATATTCATTCTTAATTGTTGATTGATTTTGACGGAACTTTCACTGTCAGATAGCTGATGTTATATGGGTACTACTTTATTTTAGAAAAATAATGATGGTCCACGCGGGCGATGCCGCGGGCAGCAGCTAGTAATAAACAAACTCAGTATAAATATTTCCATTGTCATGACGCAACGAAAATAGCTCATCTAATTATAAACAATATGTCAACCTCAGAGAATACTAAAGATAACTTTATCGCAAGCGCCACTTTCTCGGGGACAATAACTAACAATCAACGCACCTTTGACCGACCTTTATCGAATGAGCGCGAAGATACACGAAGCTGCGAAAGATACAGAAGGTCGGTTCCACTGTATACGTGCGAATACAGGCGCACGCACTCATAGACGTTTTTTTTTTTTTTTTGAACAGTAGTGCAAGTGCTGACTTTTATAAAGAACACGTGAATCAAGTGTCTGCTCCTTAACTTATAGTGAATAAGAAATACGTTATTGGCCGATTTCTTAGTTTTGTAGTTACTTAGCAGTTATATTTAAATTACTTATTAGCTAATAAAAAGCTAAATTGTAATGTGAATAAAGTATCAACAACTTTATAAAAGAAAATAAAAAAACTCATAGACGTGTACGTACAGCAATCTATCTGCCTAGCCTGTTCCCAAGTTTATTAGGGTCGACTTCTAGTCTAATTGGATGCGGGTGAATACCAGTGTTTTACATGTATCCCTTAGTAAGACTGGCTGTCAGACTTTTGGGTTTCTGACAACGACTGTCAAAGATCTACGAATAACGGCCGGGACCAACGGCTTAACGTGATTTCCGAAGCTCGGAGGGGTCTCGATAGGTAAAAGATGGTCACCCATTCACGGACCGACCTCGGTAAGCGTAGCTTAACTTTCGATCGACCCAAGCGGGGCTGTTATTATTTAGCCACGTGCCCCTCATGAAACGGACCTTCTGTACCTATCTATTTTGTGACGAAGCTGAGTTTTTAAATAAGTAAAATCTTGAAGAAGGTGTCCTATTTTGCTTTTGTAATCCACTGGTTGATACTAAAGTTTACAATTTTAGGAAGCCGAAGATTCTAGAATTAACCACCGGGGTGTGATCATGGAGTCGCGTTTGGTAAGACTAGAACCCAACCTCAACGTTGTCGAGAATATAAGAGACAGGTAAATTGGATTAATATTGCAAGCTATATAACACATATTTGATTGTATGATAACTGGATATTCGCGGTGTTAATTTATAGATTTTTTATTCATATTCTTTAAGGCACCTCTTTAGGTGATGAGCTATCCGAATATCAAAAAATATTTGGCCTAGGTTTTAAGGGGGAGGCTTGAAAATTGATTCGCTGTTACAATGTATAGTCTTCCAGAATGTATTTCGGCCATGTCGACCAATCTCAACGGAGACTAGCTATCGGCGCAGGAGATATCATAGTGCACAAGCGTCTGCGCAAACACAGTTGCACTTTCTCTTCCCTCACTCTCTTAGTCCGATGGAACGGCTATGATAATGTGTGTGGTATAGTCAGGAAATTAATTGTTAAGCAAGTTGACTATCTATTTAAACGGTCAAATCACAGCTGTCATTCTTTGACAGTTGTATGAAAGGGCTATTATAACATGGCAATTTGACGTAAGGTGTCAATTTGGTTAACGTTTCCCTGCTGTATATACTAAATATCTGTTTTCATTGTTGATAACGTTTAAAATCACGCCTGATCGTGCTCTTTGCCCGTTTCACCGATTACTTCACTCTGCTCAACGATAATAGTTTCTATAATACTAAACAAGTCTGTAGTCTCAATAAAATCAGAAAATCATTAAACCTGTGAAACCATTACGCAAACGTAGTTCAAAGTACTGAAGGGTTAACGGAGGGTCGTAATAACGCTTACAGAAGCTTCCCTGCAATACCGCGTCGAATTACAGAAACCTCACGGAATTAACCTACGTTAAACAGAACCACGGAGGAGTAAATGAATGGAGACTATGTTTATTTATTATTTATTTAAGAAGACTGGTTTGCAAGATAGGCTTTCTAATCTAACTAGTATTGTCTCACAGTTCTGCCTTTTGCTAGTGCCCGCCCGTCCTTTCTGTAGGAGTCAAGCTCGTCCAGCCATTTTCGCCTCGGCGTGCCGCGATGACGTCTTGTGTTTAATGGGACACACTCCATGGTTCTTAGATAGGCTATAATAGAGTATAAAGGACAAAGTTACTGAACTAATGGATATAAAGTACAATACTATTTTGTATGTATACTTTAATTCCCAGCAGAAAAAGCCGTAGTTAGTTACAAAAGTATGCCTAAATCTTCATCAGCATCGTCAACATCTTGCTCAGCATAAAGCCCGTGTCTCACCCTACTTTAAAGCCCTACAAGAATTTGCTTTAAGTAGGCATGAGTTGAGAATATGAGTGAAACGCACAAAAGGGGAAGTAGCGACTGCTGTTAAATGATTGCCCTTGTCTTGACATCAGCGTGTAAAATTCAGTGTCAGTGCAAATGTCTCTCGCGCGGCCATTAACACTCCATTTGCTTACTTCTCTGTGAAACGGAGCCAAATACTTAACCTAATTAACAGCAAAAACCTAAACAAAGTGAGACCGTATTTTCGATATTTCATTGTATTATCTTGTTGCTTTTTAATTAGCGTTTCCCTAGGATTCCAGTTTTATTCGCCGTATATCTTTGTTTGTATGTAGGTTGAGGTTTCATTATCTTTTTCGCGCCGTGCTTTGATAGTCAATATTGTGTGGATTAGGTACTTCTTAAAGTAAACTATATAAATTATATATCTATCAAATATGATATATCTAATAAATACCAGCTTTTGCCCGCGGCTTCGCCCGCGTGTAAGTCGACAATTGTTTAGGTTTCAAATTGAACACCCTGACAGCTTATACATTAGGTAAATTCTGTTACTTCAGCTTTATCGAGACTAGACCGTCTTCTCTGTCACATTCATACCTATGTGACAGATACATAATGGTTATATCACAAGATAATTTACCACCCTTGACCAAGATAATCATTCTGTTCACAACAACAGGTCAGTGAACACGAATTCCAAGTGAGAACGACGTAGCGTCCTCAAGTGTGACTTCAAAGTGACTTATTAAGCGGTAAACAGTATCTAAGGACAGGCAGCCATAATGGTTACTCATTAGCTTGCTTCAATTAAACGAGGCATCGCTGAAAGGCGAGCTGGCTCGGATTACTGTACACTGGGAGTCACGAAAAAAGAGGCCATGTTTTGTAGGGAGAAAAACGTTGCGTTTGTTAGTTTGTCTCTTCGTTGTAAAGGTACGATTATTTCTTAACTAGCGACCTGCCCCTGCTTCGCACGGTTAAAATATCGAGTACGGAAGAAATATCGAGATTTATTTCTTAAGTACATATAAGTTTCTGTTATTTAAATATGCATTATACAAATTAACCTTTCGAAATAAATTCTCTAAAATCACCATCATTAACAGAATTTTATTTTTTTATTTAAAAAAGAACCGCATCAAAATTCGTAGCAAACCTAGTTTAAAAGAACAACGCTCACACAGACAGACACAAAATGCGACTTTAATTTATAATATTATGATGATATGGATATATCTGTAAGTCAATATCTGTAAGTCTGCACTCCATGATAAACTTCTGGAAACATTTTCTTCTGTTGAAACAATGAAAACCATAAAGTCCAAAGTCAGACTTTTCATAGCTCAGTATGAAACTATCATCCACAAATACACGGAGTATAAAATGAAGTCGCTGGCAAAACCTAGTTTAAATATAATTTAACCACTTACTGAAAGTTTTCAGACGGTTTCAGTGATGCGATAATTATGTGGAATAGTAATATGCTGTTGGTATACAGCACGCGTAGCATGTCACCGTAGAAACGGGTTTTGTCGAATGTCATTTAGTCTATTCTCCCGTCGACATATCGACTCCCGGTGTCATGATACGCGTGTTGTAAAAAAAAAAAAGTATAACGTTTATTTGGACACAGTTCGTGAAAAACAAAATACAAATAACAAAACCGAATCATACTAAAACTGAAATGCCTCCAAAGCTTTTAAAAGTCTATTATACCTCAAATTGCTAATTGCATGATCCTCCGTTATATCGAAAATACTGCACCATTAATTTTGAAATAAATATATGGTTATTTTGAGAATTATTGTCAAGTTGACGAAAACACGATTCCACTAAATTGTCTCGACAGAAAAAATTACAAAGTTACCTCCAAAATGAACAATAAACCGCTACTATAAAACAAAAGTCCTTCAAATTAGATCTTCATGATTTTGGGACTTTGTATAATAAATAATAACTGAACTTATTATAAAGCAGATACTTACTATACTTTTTCTATTTTTAAATTGCCTTTATTTTCACCGTAAAAACCAATCATCAAACTATCGGCGCCTTGGGGAAGGCGCTGATAGTTCTCTCCGTTTCGCTCTCACTCAGCCGCGAGTAGTAGTGTGCGAGCGTGATAAAGAGTAAATTTGAGCTGAGCTAGTACGGACTCTTAATAAGAAATACATAGTAAAAACAGATTTACCCCGCTTTTAGTACTTATCTTTAAATAACCATCGACTTCAAAACATTAGTCAAGTTTCTGTAAAGCTACGATAAAATTAGCTCAAACATTCTCGAAACAAATTGGCAATTAAGAAAAAGTATATTTTAAGCTAAAGTGTTATTTCAATGTTATAGCCAAGTATAGTCTTAGTGGGCAGTTTATATACCTTAACATTAAGCGCTGAAACTAAAAAAAATATTACTGTATTTACTTACACTTTTATGTACGATAACTTTATTATTGCAATATTATAATGATATGGGTGACTCTGCAAATCTTGGGGACAATTTGAAATTGTATGGAATTATAACGCGCACG
Organism: Eupsilia transversa; assembly: GCA_914767815.1. Classification (NCBI taxonomy): domain Eukaryota; kingdom Metazoa; phylum Arthropoda; class Insecta; order Lepidoptera; family Noctuidae; genus Eupsilia; species Eupsilia transversa. Next base: position 5,898,949 of record OU611889.1, read on the forward strand.
CAGAAATAATGGGGATTTCCATATGATTCCAAATTGTCTGCGGACAAATTGTCCATCGTCTGCTCAGGGCCTAAGGGCTAGGTAATGGTACCAAGGTACCGTGCTTGGTGCACGGATTCGTGAAAAAAGATGTGGTAATAACAGAGATGAAATTCTCAAAATTATAACATTACTAAATTTAAAAAAAGAACGAAAGAAGAAAGAAAATTTGTTTATTCTGCACAAACTAAACGCACATTACAATTGTTGACATAGTATGTACCTCGTATGTACACTCAAATTACAGATAAGCCAAAAGGCTCGTACTCAAAGACAGCGAAGCGCCCCTGCTCCGAACGGTTTTTACGACTTGACAAAACATACAGATTTTTTTTAAGCCTTCTAGTTTAAATTCTTTAAATGGTGGCAAAAACCGCATGAAAATCCGATGCGGAGTTTCCAAAAACAACACCACATAGAGACGAATTTCGACTTACCTATAAATAAAATTTGTAAATAACATCAACTGGGTAATACGATACCCCTTGGTAAGACTGGTTGTCAGACTTTCGGGGTTCTGACGACTCGTAAGGACTGTCAAAGATCCACGAATGACAGCCGGGACCAACGGCGTAAAGTGCTTTCCGAGGCACGGAGGAGTCTCGGTATGTAAAGATGAGTAGGTCCCATCTACAGACCAACCCCGGCAAGCGTAGCTTTACCTGATGGACCGACCCGTGCGGCTGTTATTACTTGGCCACGAGCTCCTCTCCTAAATATTATGTATAGATATTGATGGATAATCAACAGTTTTAATAGACTAATAGAGAAGTATGGAAGAAAAACACAAGTTGCGCCGACCTCAGATAAATTGTGATAAGGGCAGGAGAATGATGATAATCTCTTATACAGGGTGAAATCGTGAAATAGAAATCAGTTGTTCCCTACATTTTGACGAGTTATGCGAACATAAATCTAGGGAACAGCTGATTTTTTTTTCACGATTTCAGGTTTGGTGCCATAGAAAAAGTTGTTCATAATGATGAGTACAATGACCCCTTAAGAGGAAAACGGTGATTAAAATTACACCCAGTATATTAGGTACCCGCATAATATTATATGTGCGAATATAATGTACCTACTTACTTACGTACTTACCAGCGCTGAACATCTCTCTAATCGCACACTAAGATACAATACAAATATCTACAAATAAACATACTATTTCAGTAATTCCAAATCGGTCCTAAGACACAGCACTAAATATTTACACGATATAAACTAAAACTAAATTATTCTACGTCCACTGTCTGAATGTAATTTTATTTTATTTCGAGCGCAAAGCTTCCATTTTAACTAAATGTTCAACACAATTAGAGTGGATTGGTAAACCATAACTAAATATAGAGGCTATGTGAGTTGATTTGAAAACAATAAATTGAGTTAGACGTGAGTGAATAAAATGTAATTTATAGGCTTTATTGTTCACTTGGACGTTAATAGAATAGAAATTCAGGAGCATTCACTCGCACAAAAGGCTTGAACACATTGATTTTAAAATGTGTATTCGGATCCAATAGGGCTGCGAGTTCGATCTGTTATTTTGTTTTACACAGTAACTGAATATTCATTAAACTTAGCTACATATAATTCTTAGTTAGTAGGTACTGTGGGCGAGGTACATATATATGAAAGGTATATTTGGAATTAAAATAACATTTATGTAAGGAATCGTTTTACGTTTTTATATACGTATATGACATTCATTTGTCAACTCATCTAGATGACTCCTTTTTGTTTTTCTAAATAGCCTGTCTCTAATCTTATTCCATATCTTATAATTTATCGAAAAGGTTGCATGTGACTACCAAACAGATTATACAATCTCTATATTACTTATAGTTTACTTATCGTTAATCGTAATTATTTACTAGCTAGGAAAAATAATAGGAACAACTTTTTAATTGGACGAGGATAGATACCTTCCCAAGTTGGTATATCTGAGTTAGGTCCATAAAGAGATAAAGAAAGGTGTCTGAGAACGAAAGGAAATTCATCCTGTCTGACATCTTACTTTCTTATAATGACCGACCTCGTCTAGTTTAAAAAAATATGATTGACGTGTAAAAGTGTTTGTACAAACCTACTTGCAGAAAATAGATCATTTATCATTTACTAGCCTCAGCCCGCGACTTCGTCCGCGTGAAATTTCGGCCCCCAACCAACCGCGTCGCATCCCATCGCCCGCCCGCCCTGTTACTTCGTTTTAGCTGAGCGTTCTTTCTGACTTTTTTTCTTTTTGCTCGGCTCCTAAGAGTCGTGGCTTCATGTTACATAGCCTATAACCTTCCTCAAGAATTGGGCTATAAGATGCCATAAGCATCTTTCAAATCCTACTGATACTCTCTATAATATTAGTATAGATAATGCTTTATTGAAAATAAAATACGATTTCGTGTTTAGGACCACAATCCTCTAAACCTTATCAAACTCATACCTTTTCAAGGGTTTTCTATTGAATAATTAAGATAAGCTACGGTTTCCTAGAAGAGTGGTTCCGTCATATTATAAAAGCCGTCATTAAAATCTAACATTTGCACCAATATTTGAAAAAAAAACCACACTGTGTTTGGACAGCCGTAATTGTGGAACTGTTTACCGATTTCCAAGGAAACAAAAGCTTTACAGATGTCCAAAAAGAGATTTCAGATACCTAGATATCGACTAGCCATTGATATGTTACCAAAAGTGATAAAAAACCGATCGCTGCCATTTATTTTACACCAAACATTATATCCGAACATTGATATCCTCGTGAACTGTAAATCAAATCACAGCCATATTTAAATTATGAGCTCTAAAGGTATAAAATATCTGGACATGGCAGCCTTGATAACCCTACCATGGGCTGGATTGATGATAAAATTCAACCGTAAATAATAAATGTTGGCAGTTAACGTTTTATCGAAATATTATACGGGTTAATTTATATTCGGCAAACATGAAGGAATGCTCAAAAATTTTACGTCATGAAGTAAAATAAAAATGGGCGCGGATTGCAGTCAGATTGTATTGTTTTAATGCAGTAAATCTCGTGAATAACAAATATTCTTTGCTAGTTTTTGCTCGCTGAGCTCAGACTGGCTCAGTTTGACTGATTACGTTACAAACCATTCCTTTTATAATAATTTTTAACATCATGTCTACTAACCACGTAGAATGTATTTGGGAACTAACATTATCATATAAGAACAAACACGAAATATTGACGTGCTCATACTATTTCTAAAAATCCTATCATATAATCACAAAAATCTACAACATAGTGTTCATTAAACGGGTTATCTTCCATTATTAATTTAAGTCACCAAAATATTTTAACGTGCAATAATTTCCCGCGAGGTTACAAGTGTCAAAACTTTATTATCGAATGAACCTTCGTTCGTCTAGTGGTTTTCTGTAGAGCTCCTCTCCTTCAAATATTATCATAAGTTACTGAAGAAATTGATACCATAATATCGAGAACTTTGGATCCGCTTCCCTCCTCTTAAATAGTTTTAATCTTTTATCTTCGATAAGGCAGTGTAATAGTGACACCTTGAAAGCATAAAATATTTCCTTAAGTCTCTCTCTCCTTTTGTGAAAATGTGAAAAAGTTATCGCTTAAGTCCTAAAAAACGTGCTGACCTCTAAGCGATATTCAATAGACCTTTTTTGTGATAACTTTTTAAACCTTGCTGAAAAGAAAGGAATTATTAGGGTAACAAATAAGGCTATCTGGAGATGAATTATTATGCGTAGGTGACTACTTTTTTGGGGCTGTTGTAGATAGCGATAAATGTTAAAGATTATCATAAAGTATGGGAGATTCTGTATCATTATGGGCTTAAAAACATCGGGTCGACGACCAGTCTTTCAGTAAGAGTTTTACTGTAAGTGATTGAACTGCTGTCATCCAGCTGGATTTACCATTTATTTATCATCATTATAACTGGCCGTGGTCAGTTTTAATGATATGTACATTTTTAAGAGACTTTTGATTTAAGTTGCAACCAACCAATTGTAGGTACACCATAGATTATAGACATTTTGTTTAGAGATGAATTTGTCACCTAATTCAAAAGTGTTATAGGTGTCACACCAGGTGAACTAAATACTCCTCCATTTTCCATAGTAAAGTCAAAATAAAAAAATGTAAAAACAAAAGGTGCACATTTTAAACCACGATTTTAACAATATCTGTACCAACAGAGATAAACAGTGTTGCCTGTGATGTGATTATTTAATCCCCAATTCCCGAGACGAGGTGCAGCCAAGGGATCGTCCGTCAGAGGCATAAAAATAAATTACTATGTTAAATTTTGCACGCCCTAAATCTCTGGGGATTCAACGATTTGTTCCGGTATGCTGTTGCTTTTTATTAACGGGAATATGGCGACGCTAATGGTAACTAGTAATATATTTAAAGTTAAAATGTATGACTGATGCTGTTAAAATAATTGGTGATGACCGATCCAGTGCTGATTGGCAACTTGAACTTAGTAAAATAATAAAATTAATATGATGAATATATATATTATTATTATGATGAATTAAAATAATATGAATTTACAAATAAAACTGCATGAAAATGTGTTAAATGTAAGTAAAATTGTGTACATAAATAGTTTATGGCTACGGTTCTAGTCCTGAAAAAAGTATGTAAGTAGGTACTAAGTACCTACATCAAAATAAAGAACACTTATAAATTCTTGTAGAACAAGTCTCCAAACTCGTATTAGAGTTTGTCACAAGTTTTCCTTCGATAATATTAAATTGAAGAGATCTCTTCATCTCCGAACCAAAAGTTCAAATTGTTATAGAACAATGACAGAACAGAATGTTATCAAAGGGTTCTCTAATAGCTATTTCACAGTAATCACGTGAATAGACGTTGAGAACGCAACAAACGTCTCTAGAATTCGAGCTGAGCCACCTCTGGGTGACGTCGTCGGATGCCACGTCCTTAGCCACCAGCGTTAACTGAACAACACGACCAACGCACTCTGACCCCTCACATCACATACCAACGCCCTACTTTAGTAGTGAGTGTTATGCACCCCCGGGAGGGGACAGAGACCAAGCATAAACAGCCATGCCAGGTGTAAATGTAGTGTTGAATTTCACGAATAATTCCACTTGTGACACTCCAACATTTGGCGGGAGCGACGGAATTTATTTCAAGAATGCAAAACATGAATTTTACACTCAACAAAATGTCATGGTTCGTTCTTTTTCAAATTGGTCGCGATGTATCTTAGTGTACGTAGCGTACTGTTGCTTTAAATTCACGCTTTTTAACATAAATTATGATAAATTGTGGCCATTTGTTTTAATAAAGGATGAATGATGACAGTGCAGTCAGTTTCGTACGATGCTTTCGTATTAAATCGTCATTATCATATATTAAATATAATGGTTTTCGTGACGGATGCATTTGCAGTTTTTTCTCGAGATTGAGTGCTTCATAATTGGTGCAATTGTACATTTTACAAAAAATTCTGTCACCTACTAGATTTATTTATTTATTTATTTATTTATTATAAGGTAGCTTCACAGCTGACAGTAAGTATAACATTATTATAATTCTAAACATTACGCCAATTACGAAGGACACAGAAAATTATTTAAAAAAAAAAAAATACAGAGAGTGACATAATTATTATTATTATTATTTTTGTTGGAGAGTGCACCTGTGTCTGTGCACTATAATACTCGTATCACCTCCGTCGATCTCGATTCGCCGCCATGGCCGAAATTCGGTCTCCAGAACTATACATATATGTGTAATGACAAATAAATACGCGAGCTTTACAAAACCCAGAAGCAACTGGAATTACTCACAGCACGTTTTATAGGTAGCTTTTATTTGTCGCCACATTTTCCACTGACAAAAACTTTACGACAATTTCCAAGAAAAACCAAAACTACCTAAATTACTGAACAACTTCATCATAGTAGGTACAGTACCGTACATACTTATTTTAAATCTAATGTTATCGGGAAGTCCCTAGCAAAATCCACTTCACACAAACAGTTCGCTTTAAAAGCAAAGTAGAACAAAAATAGAATCCGACAATCCTAACAAGACTTTCACATTACCCTCTAATTGTGTGCAAACAAAAATATGGAATCATAAATTCGCATACGTAGAAACAGCTTGAATAATTCATTTAATAAAAACGTTAAGATAAATGACCTGACTGACGCAGCGTCGCGACGTATCACGTAGGTACCTACATACAGATAATATTTTGTGCCATATTATACTATGTACACATATACATATAGATATAATATGCTCATGTAGACAGATTATGCATGTGTGTGTCTGAAGTTATACAGTCTACGATGATAGCCATTTCATAAAATTGTCAAAGAATGACGTTGAGATTAGATTTTTTATTATTTTGATTACGCTATGGGCCGCTCTTGACCCCGATCGCGCCTGAAGGAAAGCGATGGCTGATGTCTATGAAGAAACGAGCATGGCCAGAAGTTGCCTGTTCACTGTTGCTTTGAAGGCAGACAGGTTATCTACTATATGTATATTGTAAGCGAACCAATTTTCACGTCTCCCCTTTAAGACCTAGGCCATATTTTGTTGATATTCGGATAGCTCATGACTTATAGAAGTGCCGTATAGAATATGAATTCAAAATCTAGACTACCTATTTAAAAATTTGCAAACGCGAAATTTCGCAGGTATTCTGTTATAGAACGAAACATAACAACAACAATAATATTTAGAACAATTAAAGTTGCTAATCAATTTGCTTAAAAAATAATTATTAATTTTGTAAAAAATAATTTTGTATGTATAGTAGCGCCATCTAGTGACCTCATTGTAAAACTAACATAAATTTAGAGAAATTGGTTATTTCTTCAGAATTATCTAGTTTTGTGATGAGAAGGTTGTTTGTGTTGGTCCCTCTCTCTGGTCTATAAGTCAGCAATTTAATGCATTTTGAGGAGCTATTCTGCTTATCACCCCGAAGATCCTCATCAGATCTTAACAATTTTTTTATCAGACTAATTTAATATTATTGCCTTTCAAATAAAAAAGAACCATCGAAATCGGATCTCATATGGTGGAGATATCCAGTAGCCCCCTTTTTGGCCTTTTTTGGAGATTAGTACCTCTCCAATCAAATATCCCCGAAGACAAAAAAAACTGTAAAGTCTTAAAACCTGTAGGTATACCAAGTTTCATCTAGATCGCTTGTAAAATTCGACCTGTAGAGGAGTACCAACGAACTGACACACGAAAGCAAATTTTGTCAGACTTGAACAGGAACGCTTCGCGTGCTCGGTCTATAAGTTGAACAGGAACGCTTCGCGTGCTCGGTCTATAAGTTGAACAGGAACGCTTCGCGTGCTCGGTCTATAAGTTGGAATGGCTCACGTATACAAAAGACGATCAATTTAGAACATTGATTGACTCTGCTGTGTCTTCTTCTTGAGTAGTGTTGTTGCGCTATGGTCAAAAGATTAACCAATCCCAAAGTTGGAGTTCCCTATGGTGTATGTGCAGTAGTTTAGAATATCTAGAAACTATGGTAAATAATAAAAATACAGCTTCGTTGGTCTAGTGGTCGTAAGCGCTACTGCTGAACAATGAGGTCCTGGGTTCGATTCCCAGGTCGGGTAAAGTGTCATTGGGTTTTTCTGTCTGGCATTTCTCAGTAGCAGCCCGGAGTCTGGATTTGTGCCCGGTTAATAGCAATAGGTTCGCCCCCCCCTATTACATGGGACTTAAACTCTGCCCTACCCTTCGGGGAAACAAGGCGTGATGTTATGTTATGGTAAACAATATTTTATTTCTGTAAATTGCTTTTATTTTTAAACACTTTTATGCGTCATAAAGAAATATGAACATTTTTAACTAGATGAGGTCAGTTTGTGTTTCCTTACCGACTACTATGAGAAGAAACACCGAAACAAACTCAAGTCAGATTCACAGTCTCTTAGAATTCTTTTAAAACTCCGCAAAAATTGTGTCAATATGTTTATTTTTAGTCAATTTTTTTTTTAGCGTAATTTATCCTATGGCTGTCCACTACTGGACGTGATACTAAACAAAACACTCAATGTGCGCTTTTATCATTTTTAACGTTACGGTATTATCGTGGACGTCCACGTCCATAACAAGACATCACGATAACACAGGGAAGTAAAATGTATGGAAATATATGATGACGCTTTCAAATTTCCCACCACGATAACGTTATATCGTGCACGTATTTCATGTACATACATTTTATGGACGTGGACGTCCACGATAATATCGTCATGTTACAAATTTTAAAAGCCCACATTTGATAAATTTTGAATTACATATACGTTATAATTAGGGCTCGCAAACAAACATCGCCTAAACTAATTTTATTTTATAAACAGGTTAACGAAAAGTTTGATTGAGTGAAAAGTTTAGTTGACTTATTTCTCGTGGTAAAACTAAATTATGTGCGTGAATCCCTCTAAAATTATAATTTACTTAATCATTTGCAAATACGTCCAATTTCATATGAAAGTGCCTTTTACAAGGATGGTCAATGTAGCGATGACCCCAAACTCTCGAAGTAAAACTAGTTTGTAATTCTAAGCCTAAAATAAAATATGAGTTTTACTCGTAGTAAAGTTTCTGCGGTCACGTAATGCAAATACTATTTCTATTTCTATTTTTATTATATTTCTATGAGCGAGTTTTAATATTTTCTGTTTTAGAATAATTTGATAGAATATGGCATAAAGTATAATAGTTAGTTATTACTCTTCTTTCCACAAACCCAATTTTAATCCAAAATGGATATACAAAATCAAAGTCTGCAAAAATTGAACCCTTTAATAGAATTCTCTATTGAAATTCTATACAAGCTCAACACAATCGCGAACCATCCACCGCTACATTCGATTTCAATTAATTTCAATTTAGTACGCCTTATGTACCGAGCATACCCTCAATATGCTAACTCATACGGCCCTGAGTAATGACTGTAAGGAACAGCCTACATCGACAAAGGGCCCATTATGTCAAAAACAAACCCAGCCTCGTAACCAATTCCCTCCATGTTTGTTGAGGGCTGCTCTCTTATAAATATGCAAATATTATCCTGCGTTTAGCCTGCTACTGCAATAATATCTATATTGAAATTGGCGCCCGCCGCCCGTCCTTGAACTCTCACTATTATTATACTGTTCAAACATCCCTTTTACATTCGATTGGTGGTCCGTAGCGGATTGACACTGTTATCTGTGTTTGACAAACCTCCCACTAATAGGGTCCCTGTTGATATTTTGCTCGTTTCAGTACTTTCATTGAGGAGCTGTTTGAACAAGGTTTTATTCCGTATTTGTGATCTTGGTCAATATGTCCCGCGGGTTTAAGATTCTGTCGAGATACGAGCTCTTATTCAAGAATCAGAGCACAATGTATTGATGTCAAAAGCTTTTACGACTTGGGCCATTAAAAAATTATGCCACACCCTTCACTATATGAAACATGTCTAGACAGCAAGAAAAGCTATTTCCTAACAGAATTACAGTAAAAACTTTTTTGTTTAACCCAAGCTCGGACATAACCCTCGTTTTACAAAAGGACAAGTAATAAACCTGTCCGCAAATGTCTGCGTTCTTATAAAAGATACAGCGCGCATCACGACAAAATGGCGGAGACGTTACCCCCACCACTTTCCCTAATAAAGTAGGACTCATAAAAAACCACTACAATCATCATAACTCGACTGGGCGATGGACGTCGTGACACAATGCCGCTTAAAAATTAACGTTCGCTTACACAAGTTACACAACACAATCTTACACAGTATTGTAAATAAATTGTGAGATGCTGTCTGGATCTAGGAATTATTTTAAAATGATGACTTTTATTTTCTCCTGCAAATTGCCTATTCTTGGCACTGCTACATTATACGTGCATTATGAATATGCTACAATTTATTTTTTAGCAAGCTGCATATTTATATTACATATAGACCTCGCTTCGCACGGGTGCAATAGTGACGTGTCAAAATATCGATATTTCTGTGTTATATCTAAGTTAAATCAGAACGTATTTAGAACCTTCCAGCATAAATGCTCTAAGTAATGACGAGAACCGCATCAAAAGCCATGTTGTTTAGAAGATGTAAGGGGTCATACAGTCAGACACTAAGGGCGAATTTCACCAATAAAAACTAAACGCGATCAGCACATAAACCAAGTTTAAGAGCTGTCATTAGTTTGAGCATTAATTTCTTTGGAATATTGACACTGACAGCTCTTGAACTCGGTTAAGATATTATGCTGATCGCGTTCACTTTAATTGGTGAAATTCGCACTGAAAGCGACTTTGTTTTATCCTATGTATAGATATACCTAGATGCTGATATAGAACTGGCTTCTACACACATGTTAAATATCTCGTAACAACCCCGAAATAAAGCTTTATACAACAGCATCCACCTATACTCACTCGTGTGAGTCAAAATCTTATTATAAATTCGGGTATATCCCTTCGAAAGTAATTTAATTAAAAGATTTTTTGCTCACGCACCATAAAATGAGTTTTCTACGTAGATACTTAATAATAGTGAGGGTCCGAGCTCCTACGTGTCTAAAAATTAGTTTCGGTACGGTGTCCTAAGCGCCGTGTTGTATATTTTTAAAAGCTAGACGAATTTTAATAGCTAATAGTTTTTCTGCTAACGTTGGCTTATTTATATTTTTCGCTGTCACTTTATTTTAACGCTGTTTTCTGTTTACAGAATGAGTGTGGACTTTTGATGTTTTTCTAATGTTAAGTGTTTGTAATTATGAATGAACACTTTACAGAACGACTTTCTGCATCGCTGTATTTTTGTTACTTCAACAATTAAAGAAAAATATAATCAAACTCGATCTACGGAAGTAGAGAAGATCGAATTTGAATCAAGATATCACGATATCACTCTTTTTGAAAAACATATTTCTATTAACTGCCTCGTTGGTCTCGTCGCAAGCGCTACTGCTGAGCATGAGGTCCTGGGTTCGATTCCCAGGTCGGGCAAAGTATTATTGGGATTTTCTATCTGGAGTTTCTCAGTAGCAGGCCGGAGTCTGGATTTGTGCCCGGTTGATAGCAATAGGCTCGCCCCCAATTCCATGGGACTTAAACATAACTGGCGAAATGTGGGTGTACTATAGGTACACCTCTGCACAACCCTTCGGGGAAACAAGGCGTGATGATGTTATTTTACTACTCTTCGTGGCGTCCTACTCGAAGACTGCAAGATTTGTAACCGTGTCTGTGGTCTAGTGGTTAGACCACCTGTCTTAGATCCAGAGGTCCCGGGTTCAATTCCCAGTGGGGGCAAAATTTTCTGCTCGGTTTGGTCCGTCTGGCTAGCTACCACCATCTTATCTAAGTCTGTCGCCATAACAACAATGTTAAAAGCATTGTTGTGTTTCGGCAGTTAGAGGTAAGATAGCCAGTTCCTCTGTGGTTGAGGATTCCAGGTGAAGGTCGCTTCCACCTTCGGCCTGATCATCACTTACCATCAGGTGAGATTCAGACCAAGAGCTTCCCCGTTGTGGTTAAAAAAAAAAGAAAAAAAAAAGATTTACACCAGCAAGCTACACTGATGTAGGTAAGAAGTCTATAACAGACTGAAAGAAAAACAGCGTATTGGAGTTATTCCCGAGCAACTTTGAGCAGTTAAGTGAAGGAAGTGGGTCAAAATAATACTCGTAAGAACTGGATTAACACCTTGTCACTAACTTAGAGGAGAAACTTTCCAACGTAATACATTATGGCTCTATTTGGCTTTAGTATCGGAAAGTAAAAGAACATCGTCGTATCTAAAGTTTTTATGTGTAATTTAGCTTTATAGTAATGTCAGCCTGGATCCATAAATAAAAAACTTCTGCTCATATAGGTATATAGAAGGTGACATGATTTTTACTTTACTTTACACGTCAAAGACATGACGTGTAAAGTAAAGTAAAAATCGTTTATTTTAAAATAAAGTTACAATATGGAGATAACGTTGGTCCCAAATCTGGCACAGCCTGTATCTTGGGTACCATTGTATACAACATGTTGGTAGTTTTTTAAATAAAATTGGCGACCTTTGAACTACCTATACTCCATTTAATTTAACATTAAACAAATAACGGCTAAATAACGACAGTTATTATGTAATATGTCTGGACGCTGAGTGAGCCACAGACACCCGACAACACTCAGCGACCAGAGTGGGCGTGGCAACACGTCGTGTTCGTGTTCGCGACAAGTCAATCGTCATCCTGAGGATGCCTCGTTGAGAGGTGAAACATGTGCCGATTCCTTACAGGGTTTTTTAAGACTCTTTAAGAATAGTTAAGCGGAATAGGTTACTAAATATATCTACGTCTATTGTATTTTACCAAGGAAAAAAATAAAAAAAAGCTAAAAGCTATTTAATATTCGCTCACTAATGGCCGCCATACGTTGCTAATGTGAAACACAAATTTGTATATACAGGTGTGCCGCTGAGCGCACTTTAATAGTTCTTGATTAGCTTTTCATTTTATTAATTGTTTCTTTTAAAGTATTACGGTTAATTAGTAGATGTGTCGCTAGGCTCAAATGCTTTGGTGTATAATGTATGTCCTAAAGTTTTACTGTCCTATTTTTTTAGTCAAGGAAATAAATTGACAAGCAAATTGACATCCTGCGTCAACTTTCCGTGTTATAGCCATTTGATACAACTGTCACAAAATGACAGTCGTGATTAGAGCATAAGGATAATTTAAATTGGTAATCAATTTTCAACTCATATTCTGTATTTTTATTAACATGACGTTATAACTCTTACAACAAACCTAATTAGGTATATCATTATATTTTCATACGAACGTTAATACCCGTATACAGGTACAACCCGTATACAGGTATTCCATAAAGTACCTGTAGGATGCCTAATATTCCTACTAATTCAGTAAGTTGAACAAGTCACTAATCTACAAGAACGATAAACTATCCCAACTCAGCGCTAAGCTAAATGTGCTTACACTAGGAGTGGATTCATCACATCAATTCAACTAATTCTAAGTGCCGATCGACTTCAACTTGTGAAGTCGGACTATTGTCTTAATAACTGATCACTTTGTAATCGCGCGTTTGATCCTTAACTAAGGAGTTACGACTGTTGTACTTTGAGGATAAGAGTTCATTAGGTTCTAGGCATTTTTTCTTACTACTAGTTTGTGACTGTTTTATTTGTTTCTTTTAAGTCAAGATAAAATGATCTTCTTCTTAACTTAATTCTACACAAGGGTTACCCTGAGTAGGAATGAAATTGTAAAAGCTGTGTACCGAGTCGTCCATCTTGCAAGAGAGGCAAAAGACTTTTAATATACGTTTAGTTTTAGTCATTGTTATTGTATTTGTCTATATGTGTTATTATGTTAATGTATATTGTATTTAAGAGTATGTGTCTGTATGGTATGGGTTTAGTAATTGCCTGAAATAAACGATATTTAATTTAATTTAATTTTAATTTTAACTTATCGATATTCAGCTAAGTGAACTGCACTCACTGACGCAGTCATAAGGTTTATGCATAAAATGATAAAACTGTTTTATGTTTTTATAAATTTGTGGCCTCTCTCAACTTTCAAAATCTACCAAACTTAGGCCCGTATAACAGAACCTCACTCAAGACATTACTTAAAACTAGTTTCAACCAATCAAAAGGCTTTAAACGAGTTTTAAGTAGTGCTTGAGTTTTGTGTGAGGTTCTGTAATACGGGCCTTAGTGTCTGCTACGCCGTAGCATGGTGCGTAGCATGCACGTAGCAAGACTACTTTGTGGGCATGTAACTCACAAAATAGTCTCGCCTGTGTCCTAGAAGTGCCAGTGGTAACATTATAGTCTGTTCAGGTTCATGGCCCAAATGTGATCCATAGCAGCGTGTATTTTATTATCATTTATTATGGGTATGATGAGATATTGCGATAATAAAAGTACAAAAAATAAAATTAAAAAAAGTATTAGTTTTAATAGACAATAATATGGTTTTGTAATCAAGTTTGGGCCCTACCATTCGCAGATGATGACACGACAAAATATCTACTAAAAGCAAAAACATTAATAAAGGATATCAAAGCGAAAATTTACACAGGACTTGAGGAAGCGATTTAAATTGATATGAAGAGATCAACACACAAACTTCACGCTACTTAACTCCGTTACAGCGGGGTGGGCAGAACCCCTGTTGAAAGCACTCCCGCCGAAATATTGATGCAAACTTTAATTGCAATAAAATTCTTACTATGTAGGGTTGTTTTGTTTATAAAATGTAAACATTAATAGGATAAAATTAAGATAATAAATTAGACAATATATACCGTTGCCATCGTAGAACCGTGTGAAGAATGATATATCTAAGAATAGTGTCAATTTGCACTTTTACACAATTTCGTAGCACTTTCTTAGGGTCTGATAATTGATAAAAAGACTTTGTTCATGTGTATATATGTATAGAACATCATTGTTACTATTTATTATTCATTCACTATTTATACACTACATTAACTCAAATGGTTTAGTTCTCTCTAGCCTACGCACTATGAGTGTGTTGTCTAGCAGCTGAAGTGCCTCGACATCACATGTCGGTGGAGCCTGCTGTGGTGGGCTTCAGCAAATTTGGTGGTGACGAGTTCGATTTTAAGGTTACGGTAGAGGTCGGCAGACGCTATGTGGCGGCCACCGCTCTTCTAGGAAACCTTTATCGACACAAACATGAACTCCAACAGCACATTTCACAAACAAACATCTATCATCAAATAACATAACGTTACCAAACACCCGAACATTAGCAGGTAAGCCAACGCTTCATACATTCGGTTATTACCATTTATACGTCCGACAGAAACTAATTAAAATGGTCACAGACAATTAGCTACGTTGCAATATTGGCGGAAGCGAGCCACTAATGTACACAGAAATATTCCGTTCCAATAATAAATGGAGATAGATTGCTACCTTTTGTGTTGCCAGCTTTGTATATTTTGACAACTGTTAAAATATAGTCGGTGTTCCTGTAAATGTTTCTAAACGTATAGTATAGATACTGAGAGAAAATGTATACAATTCATTTCTAGTATTATATTATTAACAAGCGTAACAGAATGTGGAGAATGTTCTTATTTGGCATCAGTATATATAAGGTGCTATAAAAATATCTGCCACGGCTTTAATGAGAGGTAGTATTGTGTTTAAAGATAACAATAGTGAAGAAATTTCGTACCCCGGCACAGTTAAATCAATTTGAGAAAATAAAGTAGTTAAATAAACATTGACTCTACTCTGCATAACGTGGTTCACAAATTACGCGCGAAGTGCACTTCGTCAATGAAAACAACTGCTATCTCTTTCCATCTGTTCTGTGAAAGAAAACTGAAATCAGCTGACTAGTTCGTCACTTGCAAATTTATACGTACAATTTTTTGTATGAAAAAAAAATATGACACATGATCAATAATTTATCTTTACTATTGTAATCTATAAACAAAATACTATCTCCCATTGCAGCCGTGGCAGATATTTTTATAGCACCTTATATATTCATTACACCGATAAAGTGGTCAAATAAAATCATGAAAAATATGTTTTTTATTTTATTTTCGTCTATCCTATGGTGTAGTGTATGCATATGTGGAAAAATTCACAGCAGTAGTAAATATAACGAAATAAAAAGGAAAACTATAGCAGCTAAGTAGGCTCTACAAGTTAACGAGTAATTATCGACCAACGTACATTTGCAGTTGCAAAAAAACATGTTGTACCATACATTTCATATGGGAGAACATGGTTTTCAACTATAATATTAAGTTTGTTCTTGGGATAAATTCATCCCAGCTACGGAACCCTTCATTGTGCGTGGACACGCACTTGGCCGGTTTTATGTGGTATGGTAAATCCGTATTGAGACACGGTATCAACAAAAATTACTAGTCCTAGAAACATCACTCTGTATAAATTCATGTTGATTTTAGTCTGAACACGCTAAGCGTAAATGGATAATTGGTATCTAGACATTACAGTGATAGACACTAGAATGGCCAATAGGACATTTTAAATTATTTGTATTATTTTTTATAGTAAGGTAGGTAAATATAATTTAGTCTTTATTAACAAAACTACTAATTATGTTACCATTTTAATAATCTGCATAACACTCTGTTTAACATGGTCACGAGATAATAATTATCGGAAATAAAATGAATGTCACACCGCTGGAAAGCCTTACATTCAACCGTCGCCAAAAAAAAGTTCGTAGCATACTTAAACCGTATCACAGCGTAGCACTTGACGTAGCTGCTACGAAACCTATGTAACCGCGCTACGAAAGTACGTAACGACGAATATATTTTGTAAGTTTTCTAGATACTAAGAAACGTGAGTCGTACTTGGAACTTTCATAAGCGGACTAAAAGCTACGAATGAAAATTTTGTCCAACTGTAGTTACAATTAAATTAGGAAGTCTACTTTAGTTTATTATACGTTCCATTCAGTTAAATCGATTTGATCTTTAATATTATTACAGATTTTTCACTTATTTCCTTGATTGAGTTGTGCGCATTAATGTAACTACGATGAAAATGCAAATTAACTATCGTGGAAAACATCGTTTAAATACTGTATTACGCAACTGTTTATAACTCTTAAAATAACAATCGCGAAGCGAACCAGCTAACTACAGGCCTATTTCGCTTCTGAGTGGTCTTTCTAAGGTAATTGAAAAGGTGATTAATGTAAGGTTGCTTGGCTATCTTGAACAAAACAGCTTACTGGCCGGGAACCAGTTCGGATTTCGGGCTGGCAGGTCCACGGAGGATGCCGTCACGCATCTTGTGGATTCAGTCGTTAGCAAAGTGGATAAAGGACAAAGATGCGTCGGCGTCTTCCTGGACCTAGCTAAAGCTTTTGACACAGTTTCTCGGCCGATCCTGCTAAAAAAACTAGAGGCTCTTGGGATCAGGGGCTTATCCCTGGATTGGTTTAGGTCCTATCTGGAAGAACGAAAACAACGTGTTCGTATTGGCGAGCACTCCAGTGATTTTGCGGATGTTGGCTACGGCGTACCGCAAGGCAGTGTTCTAGGCCCCACTTTATTCCTGATCTACATAAACGACCTATGCTCTCTTGAACTCCGTAATGCCAGTGTCTTTACCTTCGCAGATGATACTGCAATTATCTTTCATGCGAAAACATGGAGGGATGTCGTTTGTGTGGCTCAGCAGGGACTTGAAAGGGTTGCTACCTGGCTGCAAAACAATTTGCTCACCTTAAACGTGGATAAAACCAAGTCCGTGTGTTTTAGCATTACTGATCGGTCCGCACCTGTTGAAGAGCTAAAAATAAAGATCCACGTATGTGGCAGTGCCAGTAATGAGAACTGTCTCTGCTCGCAAATTGAACAGGTTTCGAACATAAAATACCTGGGGATATTAATTGATAAACATCTAACGTGGAAAGTGCAAATTGATGCTCTCGTGAAACGCACTAGAAAACTCGCTCACATATTTAAAAAATTAAAATCCATTGCGAAACCTGAACTTATCCGTATTGTGTACTATACCTTGTGCCAGTCAATATTGAGTTACTGTGTATCAGTCTGGGGAGCAGCAAACAAAACAAATCTGCTTGCGCTGGAACGAGCTCAACGAGCTATTCTAAAAATAGCCTACAAAAAACCCTGGCGATATCCTACTGACGCCCTGTATTCAGAATGTAGCCTCCTCCGTGTGAGGCAGTTGTTTATCGTCTCGATCCTGCTACGATTCCATAGGCATGCTAAGGAACTGGCCCGCCATTCATCCAGAACGTTAAAATGGGATCGGCCAGGAGTACTTTCTTCTTTTGCACGCAGATCTTTTGCATTTCTTGGGCCATATCTCTACTCAAAATTCTACTCCCACAATAGAGCAATACTCACCCTAACGTACAACAGCTGTAAAAATGCTATATTTAAATGGCTGCATCCCAAAACGTATTACCAAACGGAAGATCTTTTGTACATACAGTCGTAATCTATTATACATTGTAACAGCGAATATACTTTTTTACGCCTCCCCATTAGGACCTAGCCAATATATACAAAAATCAATAAAAAAAATAAAATAAAAAAAAAATAAAAAAAAAATCGAATGTAAGAATAAAGTAAGGAAAAACATTGAGAAATTTCACGGGTATTCTGGTATCTAAGAAATATTATAAAAAATAAATTAAAAAATTGGGAATAACAACACAACCTTTTACACCACATACACCTCCACACACCCCACTCACACAACACACTTCACACACACCCCACACTTTACACACACTCACACTCAAAAGCACCTAAACCTGTTGCAATGAAGCCGTCTATCATTTAATCATTTTGGTTAGTTAACTTTATTTTTTATTTTTTTTTATATTTAATTATATTTAACTTAATTTTTTTTTAATTATTACTTTATCTTTTGTTTTTATTTTACTTTATTATTATTACTATTTTAATACGGAAATGTTTGCCTTACTTGGGAAGAGACTGGACCCCACGACACAGGGAATCCTAGTGTGGGGTCCAGGGGATTTGTAATAAAAAAATCTAGCACCTAAGGCTCATATGAATGTTACTAGTTTTATTTTTTTTATATTGTACCATGTTTTTTTTTACACCGAATAAAGTTTATATTATATTACAATCTCCTGCTGAAAATCAGTGTCAATTACAATCAACGTTTAATTAACTCGTAAGCTTGTTATTGTGCAATAGCGACCGCAGGCCTATTAAGAGCTTACCAATAAACACTCTATAAAGAAGAGCATAATCATAAGGTTACATAATAAAGAGTATTCTTCTACCATCACAATTTCCAATGTAGGAATTTCAACTAAAGACATTTTCTAAACAAAAATATCTATAGGTGGCCCTGGATAAGAATACTTGGAAGGATTTGGGGGAGGCCTTTGCTCAGCAGTGGGACAATGTAGGCTAATAAAAATGCGTTAAGTTTTAAACAGCAACAAAAACTAAGGGGAGGGATGGCAATATCTTTTCAATAATGTGATTTCTTGAGATTTATAAGTGGCGATCACCATCATCGACTCTTTTGCCAAGGCGTGCTGCCGATCTATTCTGTCAAAATCTCACCGTGAAGACTTAGGTGAAGTGAGCTTGAGGTGAGCTGTCAAGTTGTGTCAATCCCTAGCAAACAGGTGGAATGACGGTCACTTCAAACTCACTTCACCTATGTTTTCACGGTGAGTTTTTTTACAGAATAGAACGGCTGATTGGGACGATATAACCTTATAACCTCATTACAGTGTTCTATGAAGAGGTCAACGCTTGGCAGTTAATCCAACTGATTTGCTGAATTGAGGTCAAGCACCAAATACCATCAACTCGAAAATTTTCGGTAACAAAATAAATTGGACGTCCCTACACTATCCGCCATAACTTCACCAGAAACGCAATAACTTTAATTTATGAACCGGGTAATCCAAATAAGCCGTCAATTTTGTAATAACGCACATTTTCACGGTAATTCTGACAAAACGTGTCATATGAACACGGATTTCGTCGGTTTTAACCGTCATTATTGTGATTCTATGTTATGTAGATGGTTTCGACAAAACAAATGAACGAAGGCTCTCTGGGCGCAGGTTCATGACGCAGACCTTTCTATTAAAATTCTACAAATAACAAAAGGGACGAGAGGTGTTACTGGCCCCTGTCTGTTTACCTGCCCCGTGTTTAAAAAGGAATGTAATACAACCCCAGTTATTTTCATTATTCACATTTACATCACTGTTTCGAGTTTACGTCGCACGCTGCGAAATCTCAAAATATTTTTTTCACGTACACCGGACGTATGTGGGAAGTATTTGGAATTCTGTTCACAAACGATTTTGCTTTATTTATTTAAGAACTCCGCTATTGCTGGTTAAAAATGGTGAATATTAGAAGCTCTCCAAATCAAAAGCATTTTGAATGCTGCATTTAAATTATACCAACGTAAGCCTTTATTGTACAAGTTCCATGTTTTCCCCAAACTATAACCCTAGGAAAACAATAATAACAGTCGAAACCAAACAACAGTTTCACTGACCGACCCCCAACAGGTGAAAACTCGTAAAACTAACTGGGTGAGTTGCGACGGACGCTTGTGGAGGACCGTTTAGAGAAACAATGGCGCTACTGAGTTCCGGGACGGCCCTGTCTCCCGCCTGCACCCAACACGAATGCAGCTCAACTTTAATAACAATGGATTTAATTGTTCATTTTGCGACGTCAGCGCAAACTGACGTAATTAAGATAAATCTAGCGTTGAAATTATAAGTATACCAACCCACGTTAATATTAATAGAATGCTCTTACTTAAATGAAGACGCGATAGAATTAATAAAGGACCTTTAGTGAAGAGAATTAATGAGAATAATACAACAGATGTCCAATAACGCAAAAAAGCACTTCGCTTTGCGCAAATACAAGCAAAATAAGTAAGTCTGCAATAAACAGAATGTTGATCCATTTTGTAACAGACAAAAGACATTTCCATTTGAATTACTCCACAAATCCATTTACATCATCCCAGACTTCAAACTTAGCAAAAATTGCATTTTATAGAACAAATAAAAAGCCACAAAGATTTTCTGATAGCGACAAAGTTCAGCTTTTATATCAAATGCGACCAAGAGAATAACCATTAAGCATTTCCTTGCGCTCTGCGTGCAATAAATGAATGAAAAACTCTGCTCCAACTTGGTAGATACAATTGATAACTTGCCCGGAGCTAAACTTTTTGCTTCCCAGGCCATTATTGACGTCTAACATCGAAGGGAGCGAATGCTCAGCGATATTTTTAACCTTTCATTCTGCGGATATTTTCGCCTATTCCAGCTAATTTAATGGGTTTTTAATGACTGACCAAGGAACTTTAGAACGATTCTCAAGTTTTTTTCTTATTCACAGCCTCTTTTATATGTGCTTTCACACATAGTAAATTGACAGATAAATCTTTAATGGTTTTATCTGCTTTCAAAAACAAAATTCTCAGATAAAACCATTCATCAATTCTCTATTAAACTGGAGTGTTTCAATTAAAAACGAGACTTGTCAGTTCCCGGTCTGCTGGTCAAGTTTTATTAGTTCTCCGAGTAGAAAAAGTAATCAAGTCTGCGATATATCGCGTGGCGTTCCTAACTCCCGAGATAACTCTTAATTGTTTGATGTGACGCCACGCGGAGACGTGGGGAAGCCGTCTCCTTACCTTTTATCTTGTTTGCGAACAAATTTCAACTTTTTAAAGAATTTGCTACGAGCTTTAAGAATATAATGGACAGATATTTTGATGCAATTTTATTATTTCTTTTAGCAATAGCTTCTCAACTTGCTGCACGACTTTAGAATTCTTACATAAAGTTCAGTGAACCGCAATATTATAACTGAAAACCACTAAAAGTAGCTACTTTCGTCCTCCTTAGGTCAATAAGTAACAATGGTTTATTCAGACAACAATACGCAAGCAAACAGAATACGCAATTAAGGTAACAAAAGACGGGGACAGGAGAATATCTACTGAAAAAAGCTTTATGAATGAAAATAAACAAAAAACGTGGATATACGAAAATGGGTCATTGAATGAAATATTTCAACTGACCAGTGTAGCGAGACACCCGAGATTGCAGTGGTTTTGGCTTGTAAGAGAGGTTTTGAATTGTGTATGAGGTTCCAAGGTGGTTGGTAGTGGTAAAATGGTAGGAAGAATGGAACGCACACGACACGATTCGCTCGACCAACCAGTGCCAACGTTCCAATTGCGACAATTGTTTTCTTTGTACTGGACGTTGATGGACCAACATTGTTTTAACCAGGAAATTCTGTCATGTCAATACCACCTATTTTCAAAACCTTTAAGCAACCAATGTTTATGGCGTTTCTTTTTAATGATGAGTTGTTTTAATAACATGTAAGTATAATTACCATGAGAAACTTCTGATCTGATTATTTATGGACTTCAAAAAATACTTCAACTAAAATCCCTACGTTCCTTTAGTCTGCTGCCTTTCTTCCCTTTCTCAGTTGCAGACAGGCAACTGGATTTTTGTCCGCTAAATGGCATTATCTTGGATCTCTTAGGGTACACCAGGTTACACATAACCGCCTACCCTACGGAGGACATGCATGCGCAAACAGTTCGTAAAAAAGTTGCGCAAGTAACAAACCGTTCCCACGGTATACCGTTTTGCCGTCATAACGGTATATGCTTGCTTGTGCAAATTAACTTTTGCGCAAGTAAGATTGAGCGTATCGGAGAAGCCGATCCGTAAACATTCACTTAGGTTGAGGAAAAAAATCAAATAACATTATCGATCTTTAATTTTTTTGCATGACATGACTATTGACGTGTACACAGATCACTGGACTAATAACTTTATAATATGGAGTTAGTAAGTACTATAATATAGCTCTATAACAACATAATATCGTACTGGCGATATAAAAATAATCTATGCATAGAGTTTTGTTTGAAACAACGTTCTCGTGTCACCAAAAAATCATCGGTTTTGACAAAAATGACAGCATGTACAATATAATAAAAAACATCATGTGAAAAATAAAATGAGGCAAAATTCAATATAATGTGACTTTTACTAAACTTCAATTTTATATATACGTTCATTACTGTGATATGCCTGGACCTGATGTTAGAGCCAATGAAAATGTCCTTGGCGAGATGTCGACAGAGCCCACAGCGACTGTGCACAGTGGAGTAGAAGCTAAAGCTGAAAGAAAACTAACTGTCCTCGAGTCACATGGCTATGTACTTGGACGTACCATAGGGTCTGGTTCTTATGCTACAGTCAAGGTACATATCTAGTGCAGTGTGTTATTTATAAAAGAAATATTTTCACTCATTCCGCAGTCCGTAGCACATATAGTCACGATTCCACTATAGCTACGTCCACCTCATAGCTAATTGCATCTGCCTTGGAACAGACAGTATCACTGTGTTCCTGATTAAAGCTTTCTTAAACTTTAAAAAGGTTGAATTTAGTATATACCTACTTAAAAGGTTGATAGCAAAGCATTCACGTATTGGAACGCTGTTACTTGTAATTTCGTTGCGAGTTATTCGAGACATCTGTCATTTTCCTTTGATGGAAACCGGCCCTTAAAAGATACAAAAACAAAAAGGATCCATTACATAAATTTGGAATTCCATTGTAGGTTGCAACCAGCGACAGACATAACTGTCAAGTGGCAATCAAAATAATAAGCAAGTTTCAAGCACCAGGCGATTATTTGAAAAAGTTTCTGCCTAGAGAAATAGAGGTCGTGAAAGGTCTCAAACATGAGAACTTGATACGATTTCTACAAGCAATAGAAACTACTCACAGGTATGATAACCCTCAGCTCTTAAATGTACAGTGGGCCTCACGACAGTGGTAACACTTTGACCTGGAGCTGGCCTGCAGCACAGAGTTTCAATCAAGAATAATACTCCAAGCTTATACTAGTTTCGTACTACTGACGTGTGGCCGGCTGCGGTCTACCGAAGTAAAGTCGGTCTTTGCGATTTTGTGTTTGTGTAGTATTCTTTTGTAACGAGTATGCGCGTCATAGAGCGATAGTTCTACTATAACAACCTTGACCCAGGTCTGTGTATCGAATGACTGTTACTGTTAGCCTGCATTATCCCACTGCTGGGCAAAGATCATGACTTCCAGCTCTTACGATCTAGAGCTAATGTGGACCTGTGATTGTTTGTTTTGTCGTACTAAAATAGCTAAACTTAAAGGCCCAAGGTCCAGAACTATGCTCTTTCAAGCATGAATGATGATTCAAAGCTGTGAGATTCCAGAGTTATCTGCACTTAAATCTAAATCTATTTTAAGAAACTGAAGAATAATAACTCTTTCCCACATTTCTAACAAACTTTCCAGGGTTTATATTGTAATGGAATATGCCGAAAACGGCAGTCTCCTGGATATAATACGCAAGGATCAACATATCGATGAGGTTAGAGGTCGTCGCTGGTTCCGCCAACTTGTGGAAGCCGTCGATTACTGCCATGAGCGAGGAGTTGTTCATAGGTAAACGACATCATCCTCATTATGTTCTGTTGTAGAAATGAAGATATTCAATATATGCAAGGTGTAGAAGCTTAATCACTAATGCAGGTCTAGTCAGATAGATGATTATATGTTGGAAATTCTTGAGGAATAATAAATAATTTTCGACTCACGGTTTTGTATTAAAGTATAATGATTTCTCTAGTCCAGAATCACAGTAGGGACACGGTTATAGACGCAATATTGTTTCGAAGGTGCAATGGGTTAGATTTAGTTAGATTAAGCCCAAATAAAGTTAGTGGACACAGTCATGCAAGCACATAAGCACAGTAATTAATTAGTCAGTAGCGAGAACACAAATATAACATAACAAACGAGCAACAATCAATTTAAATCAAAAACGTAAATAGAAAAACATGCATTTCGCATCTTACATAACTATCGACTGGCGACCTCACTAGTCGCTGTCACAGTTCCGCGCGCAGAGCGCGGCAGCGGCTCGGCGCGATAAATAACAGCTATGTACCGCAACATGAACTATTAGTAATGAGGGTCGTGTGCCAATGTATCGATAAAATTTCAGGGACATAAAATGCGAGAACTTGCTTATGGACCATGGCTTGAACATAAAACTGTCTGATTTTGGATTTGCACGAGGTCACATGAAGCCGAAGAATGGTGTTTTTGCGCTAAGTGAGACTTTCTGCGGAAGTTACGCATATGCTTCACCTGAAATCCTGAAGGGAGTTCCCTATAGGCCACAAGATTCAGACATATGGAGTATGGGAGTGGTTCTCTACGCAATTGTGTATGGAAGGCTGCCTTTCGACGATACGAATTATACTCAGTTGCTAAAGGTACTGTGTTTTATATCTTACCTTAGAATGCTCATGCACGTTGCCCGTTGGGCGTCGAGTCGTCAAAAGCCCGAAAGTCTGACATCCCGTATGGATTTCGGAAAATTTCGCACGGGATCGTACTACCGGGATTAAAAGTACCCTATATAAACAACCTGGGTGTCAATTTTATCCGAATCCGTTCAGCCGTTTTTTCGCCAATTCGGAACATACATCCAGACAAACGTATAAAAATTCTAAAAACTATATTGTCGGCATCAGACTTGTAGCATTTTTTTTTTTCAAAAATATTCTATTTACAGTTCTGCCTTCATTACTATTTTATTATAATATGTATAGATTAGAATGAAGAGTCGACATTCATTTTTAAATACTACTTACTCCTTGATGTAAGTTCCAGGAATATTTATACCCTCTCACAGTGGTGGAATTACTAAAGCATTAAGGTGAGCACAACAAGACGATTGGGTCATCAGGATTTGGCATGGCAATAATTGTCTTCTTAACCAGTATAAGTCTTTTACTGTTGCAAGCCTTACATGATCCAACTGCTGGGCTTTTTTTGGGTGCTAATTCTAACTCGGGCCACCGTCACTTTGGTGATATATCTCGAATGCTAAAGCTTATCTAAATATCGCAAATCTGCCCTTACCTCGTAATCAATTTTTTTTACCAACCAGTGCATAGAAAAGCTTTGAACTTCACATTTTCTCTACAGCAAGTGCAAAACAAAGTGTCGTTTCCTCGTGAGCCGAAAGTGTCAACCGACTGTCGCAAACTGATCACAAAAGTACTAGCACCACTCAAGGTGCGCGTCAAAATACCCCAGATCCTGGCAGACGCGTGGATCAATCCAAACCAACCACCCAAGGACGAAGAGGTGGATACAACACAGGTGATCACATACATCTATCGCCTTTTGTATACAGGCTGACTTTGAAAACATGCGACAAAATTTAAGGGGGTGTTCTACTCATCAATATGAACAACTTTTACTATGGGACCAAATAAGAATTCGCAAAAAAAAATATCGACCTTTCTGTATACAGGTATACCCGATTGGACCATTTTGTATAAGAAAATCTTATTTGGTCCCATAGTAAAAGTTGTTCATATTCATGGGTAGAACATCCTCTTAAATTTTGTCGCATGTTTTCAAAGTCAGCCTGGTTAAAACACTGAAAGAATACAACGTAGACTCCAACCTGGAGCCATGAATACTTATGACCTCCTTGATCCACAAGTGGATCTATATTTTTTTTCCTATTTGGTCGTTTTTTCTACACGTGGAAAGATAGAGGTCCATGGATGTTTCTTCTGCCTGTTAGGATTAGCAGGCACTGCGGTTAAATATTATTACTGTTTCGTGACACATTTTGATTTCAATTTAAATGTATTAATTAGTTTCAAATACTAGGGTACTGTTTAATTTTATTGTTTTTTATTTTAAGAGTGCTGGTCCATCCGGTACACAGTAAAACAGAAATCTCTACTGGTTGTAACCATTGAAGAGTTCCAGTGCTTCCTTCTCCATCGTCAGCAGACTGGTTGCAATGTGTCCAAAATAAAAACGCGCCATTAAACTAAAAGCAGAGAGTTGTATATTCTATTATACGCCTCTTTGCTTTTCACTTCTTAATGTCTAAATTATGAAGTTCCTGAATCCATTTCCTAGCTCTCTAATTTTGCTTTTTGCGCATCCAAATTACGAGAAACAACTTTTTCTTTCTTCTTTACGTCTTCGTCTTTTTCCTAGATTAGTGCGTTTAAAATATGGAAATTATTAATTCTGGACCCTAATTCTGGACGACCGAAGGGGGGAAGCGCATATGAACCGCCTTATCTCTCCTATGATCCTCCTCCTATATCCTCATGATCAGATCGCTTCTCTAGATCGCTTGAGCCATAACCCTTACTTTTTCAACAGGACACAGAATTGGACCCTTAAAAAGTAACAAACCCAACAATGTAACAAATTTATGTTGGAGCGTATAAAGCAACAATAGGTTTTTTTTTCGTGCGCGAAAAAAAACCCTTTTGTCAATTTCTAATCTTGTTATGAGAAAGCTAATAAATATATATATAGATCTGGTTAACTAAAAAATAACAGTTTTCGTAGCACAAGACCGTCTGTGACAGTCACAGCACCTGCGTTATAAATTTCATCTCTTTTGCGGTCTCAAAAATATAGTTAATGTCCCGACCTCAAGCGACCTGCAACAGTAAGAAATCGACTTTTCGATCGTATCGACAACGATAGAAACAATTTTCGTAAAATTCCTTTCCCCTTTCTCACAAAAAGTGAACAAAATTAAGTGTACTATATCGTGCATGGCCTCTTAAGTAACGTTTTTTGTTCTTTGTCGCTTTTCCCTCGTGGTGACAGAACGGATTTCTGTCCAACTTCCTTTAATAAGAGCTACACGAATAGCAATCACGCTCATTACGTTAAAAAGACATAATTTTTCAGGAAAACGCGCAAGTCAGCAAAGAAGAAATAAAAAGCGTGAACATTGGCACTGTAACTTTCGACAGAAAATTAGAGGAAGTTAAATAAAGCAACAAAAAAGAAGAAACGGAATAATTTAAATAAACAAATTATGCTTTACATTTTTTTTTATTTACTTCCTAATGGGAAGCATTTGTGACCTTACGAGTTGTCGGTCGTGGGTCCGAACCCAGGCAGGTGATTTACTACTTAAATATTTTCATCACCATTGCTCTTAAAACGGTGAAAGAAAACTTCGTGAGAAAACCGGCATAATCCTAGAACCCGAAGACATGTGACATCTACCAACCCGCACTACGCGTGGTAAATTACAGCCCACTCCCTCTCGAAGACAGGATAGACAGGCTTGTATCCCAGCAGTGGTTAGAGGCGGATTATACTGTCTAATTTCTAGAGTCAATCGTTTTACATATTCTAAGAACTCATGACAATCCCCTCATTTAAGGGACCTCGGGCACTACGCGCCATGACATTTTGGACAAAACTGGTTAGACGACGGGTCGTGCCGCCAAATTTCCTTCTAGGTCGAAGCTTCCAAGTGAGCAGCCTATATTGCGGCCGCTCTTGAGACAAGTCATGGTCGTGGCCACGTATAGTGCACGAGATCCTTAAAGCCGTCTTGGAGGAACTGAATGAAGGTGGAAAATTATGCATCAGTGGTTTTACCGTAACTTACCTAGAGATCCAGCAATGAGCTAGAATAAGCTGCCACCAGAATCCAATGGTGGCAACGTATACATAAAATTATAATAATACCAACCTATTATTGTCCCACTGCAATAAAAAAGGTCTTCTCATACAGAGAAGGCACGAGCATTGATCACGTTTGCTCAAGACGGGTTGGCGATGTCAGACTTATATAAACTACTAGCTGCTCGCCCGCGTAGTCCGTTATTATTTCTTCTAAAATAAAAGCCTAAGTAACTCCTTATAACATCAGCTATCTGCCAGTGAAAGTCCCGTCAGAATGGGTTTGTCTGTTTCGGAGATTAGCCGGAACAAACAGACAGACAGACCAAAATCTTTAACATCGATTTTTTGTTATAAATACCGTACCTATATACAGTGTGAGTCTTCATAATGTGCACATATCGAAATGAGGGATTCTATGCTTAATTTGACAAACGGAAAAAATATTTAAAAAAATCTATTTTTATTTTTTTATTTATTTTGTATTTTTTACCCCAATGTAAAAAAACGGTGTAACTTTTAAATGATCTATCGCGATGAAACAAACTCAACTCCATAATGATTGGTAGTAATTAAGTGTTCTTATAAAATGAAAATTGTGGGAAAAACCCGTCCCAATTAAACCCAAAAAACCCTCAATTGAAAATAAACAGGTATTTCGTCCAAAAATCTATTTTTTTAATAAATTTTTACAATAATCGTAAAAAAAAATCAATATAACGAATTTTTTTTAATAAAAAAAATGGAAAAAAAAATGTATTTAGATTTTATTTTTTATTTTTTCCGTCGATAAAATTAAGAATAGATTCCCCCATTTCGATATGTGCACATTATGAAGACTCACACTGTATACTTTCTTATGCATTTAGTAAAAAGCTGTTATTTTGACATTACAAACATGAAATAATTCAATCAATAGATAACTCCAGTCCAGATTTACGTTGGACATTACTAACATACACAACACACACAGTACATTAAACTCAGTAGGTACAGAAAATTTTGTTTGCGCGGATTTGAACCCAAAACATCGTGCATGAGAGCAGGCCTTAACCACTAGACCATCATGACGATGTTAAACGTATAACGTATTATGTAAGTTTTAATTTAATTATTAGATATAAACTCGGCCCACCGCAGACCCTTGTGTAGAATGGACGGTCTCCCGTGTTTAGTGTGTTTTTTTAAACATTTGTCATTATATAACTAATAAACTTTGACATTTGATTCATAAATAATAATAAGAAAAAATAGTACTTAAAAATTACTTATTTTCATTTCAAACTAATTAATAATTACCAATGAGGATATTAATTGAACTTTAATTTTAATATTTCTACAACGGCAACGGTAGTACCTTTATGTGAGAAGCTTTTTCTTAATATTAAGATCGTGTTGTAAGATACCATGTACGGAGATATAAATTATATCTTATCTGATCCCAACACCCAGTAGGTACTACAACGTCTCCAGCTGTCTACGACCACATTCTCAGTTGCTAGTCTATCTAGCACTGAGGCCCCATCCCATGCTACATTTTTGTCCAATTTCCACTCAAGGATATAATTATGTCGATTCCAACGAGCAGCATTGGCCCTTCGACTGTCATGGCCAGGCGGATTCAACAATGCTCGAGCATTTCACTTGTTAGTCATGAAGGCGATTGAACAGCTACAAAAGTTGACATAATACGCTTACTTATAAGCAGTCGTGCTTAGCAAACAAATTCGACTCGCCGGGGCCCACGGTTTTTATTGTAGCTTGATATTGCAGAATGTCTACACAATTTAGAATTACAGAAAGGCATAAAAAGAAAATGATACAAAAAAAATTATAGCATAAATAATATTTTATTGAACATTTATCAAATTCTTAAGAAGAAGTGTACATAAAATATGTAAGTACTTATCTTCTAATTTTATCATTATTACGCGCCGCTCCACTGCTTGTTACGTAACTTACACTTCGGACGTTATGTATCTGTCGTAGGAAGATTTGATAATTCGAATTTTCGTGAAAACCCTAGGGATATCGCTAAAATACGGATAATTAGACAATGGTGAAAACATTTCTCAATCCTAATGGAAAAAGATAGGGTTTTTGCAAAAAGACGAGTCGCTCTAGTAATATTGCGAAGCGAAACGTTAGCTACGTTATGAAATAAGAACGCTGGTTGGCCGGATTGGGTCGGAGCACTCAAAACGAGACCTCCTCTGATTGTTTGACGTTTTATAAGTCAAACATTCACGCACGTTGTTTTATGTTTAATAGTATACATGGCGACATAATCAAGCTACAGGTACATTTCCATTAAGTAGGCTTTGCTTTCCGTACAATGCGCCGCGAGTTCATACTTGTTTTTTTTTTTAATGTAGTACATCTCGCTGGTCTATTACACCTCCTTTACAATTAAAGTCAAAATATTTTATTTCACATAAACCTACATGGGCGCGAGACGTCAGAAGCTAGGTGCACGGTTCCAAATGGTCGTTTCCTATAGAGATTAGCCGGCAACAAACTCCACGGTTACTCTTTTAAAATTAATTGGCGTTTACAATATTTTCAAATAATAGTGTTAATAGCTAAGGGAGGACAGTGTAGGCCTTTCAACAAGAATTTAACAAAATAGGAAATGGTCAACAAATACAGTCTACTAGGCCTACAATGTTCTCACATTCACAAGCTAGAAAAAAACTTAAATCTTAAATCTCAAAAGATAAATATAGGTAATAATAAAAATGAAAACCAAATAACATGACTTTACAGGTAACGGAGGTTGTCGGCTACTAAACCGAGCTATCCAGTGATGTCTTAATAAATGATGGCCTCCAGCTAGGGCATAAAACTGATAAAATAAGTGACCACACGCTAAGGGTAGCGGCATCCATCGGGAGTGGTGAGAATAGGCCTCGATCGGCAACCTTACTGATGCGAAATAGTCTTTCAGGCGGCCAACACAACCAGGGGGTTGGGGTGCTGAACAGCAGAATCAAAGAAACGCTTGGAGAGACGTTTCATGATCTGTTGGTTGGTGGGCATTGATGAAGATTGTCATTGCGAACATAAAATGGGGCACCCGGGATTTTTCTCAAGAATTCTGGAGGGTCTGCATCCAAGGATATGGATTGGATTTACGTGTGCGAACACGTCGCAGGCATAGGTCACGATGGGGTGACGGAATGACCGCAGTGTAGATGCGCAATTTGTGCTTGAGTGACAATTTGCTGCGTGCGGTCTAGATATAAAGTGGATGGAAGTGAATGCAGCTTGACACATCGCCGTGTGTCAATTACCGGAGTAGGTACTGTAAGGCTTTTAAAATAACTTATAGTAAGTCGTGTGGAGGCCGCGCTGTTTACTATCTTTACTTATAAGCAGTTTATAATATTTTTTTCGGATCTGTCTTCGGAGGCGGCTTTGGCATACAGAAGAGATGGTCGTCTTTCGCTTTTCTTTCTTCTTCCTTCATTTTGTTGGTTGCTGATACAATACATCCGTAAGAAACTAGGATCATGACCGCATAAAAGGCTGCGGCAATGAAGCAGTTACGCCCCGTCTTAAAAGAAATAGATTTAGATTAGGTAAGTAGATAGACCTACCAATTAACATAAACTTTGATAGGTAAGTACTGTATGCTGGCTCAATGACACCATAGTTTGGATAGTAACTAGTATGGCAAAGGGTCATAAATCGGAAGGTTGGACATGTTGGAGTTCGGGAGAATTGAATACCCTTTTTCGATAACATGACATGTATAAAATTACTCAATACTCAATTGTTTATTGCATTCTACATGTATACATAGGTGGTATAACACAATATAACATCAAATATGGACCCTGTCGGGCACTTATTGTAACTACTTATGAAATGAAACTTGACATAATTATCACTAGGAACTTGAAATTGCATATTTTGGGAATAGTTAGTATATTTTGAGAACGAAGGGTTTTTCCAGTTGCTACAACCAAATACTTTTTTCCACTCGCAAACCGGCCGAACCGTAATAGGTAGACAGTTGACATTTTCACTGATTATGTATTTCTATTGTCGCTATAACAACAAATAATAACTTTCGATTTTGAAAAAAAAAATCTTACCCTGGCATGTGGGGTGAGTGTTGGATTAATTATAATTAGCCTTCGCATTCATTATTAGCATGCGAATTATCATTTAGCATTTAGCTAATGAAATTGCAGTACCTACGTCGCGGCGCGTCGTATTCGTCGCTCACGTAGGACAGGGCCTTAGACCATTTTTACAAGAGCTCTATCGCAACAACTAAACAAGTTAGGAGTTTTTTTCTGTAGGTATATCATGAACCATATACTGTAATTTAATCAACAAATTTTAAAATGCGTTCATAAGGTTTTATTGGCATTTTATTTAAATATGGGCAATTTTCTGCAACTGCAAAAAATTGTATTTCACAGTATAATTTTGAAATACAAACGACAATTATCCAGTTTCTGCCCTCTGGTCTTGGCTGAATCTGAAGTTTTACAGCAAGACTTAAGAATTTAGATTTAAATTACTATGTATTTATAAATTCAGTATAACTTGCACAACATAATTCTCAATAAAACAATACTCAAGTATAGCTTCCCTTCCGCCTTGTCATTTTTAACGGCAAGTAGGTAGGTACTACAAATATTTTTGACATTCCATTTTATCCCGTAATTACCTACGTGTGTGATTAATTACTTTAACTCGCTTAATAATAATTTAGATCAAAAGAATTTATGTAATTGTTGTAATTTTATCGCGTTTATAAAACGACAATACCTACCTATTACTAACACATTTTTGTGTACACATCTTTTTACAATCAAACGAGTATGTTTTTCCATTTTCATAGATGCAAAATAAAATATATAAGTCTTAATTTGGAGGGTGCAGGTGGTTCCCAGGACTTCGGAAAACAGCTTTCTAGCAACAAGATTTTTAAGAATAATTGAAAACTGAATGCGCACTTCAGCTATGTAAGTAGGTATTAATTATTTATTTGACATGACATTGACATAGTACCTAATTATTTTGCATTGACCAGATAATAATTATATGCTTGCTTTGCTTGCATAGCAGTTCCAAGTTGCGTATAGGTATGTGTTCCTTGTCTACGTGTGATTACTTTGTGATATTGATAGATATCTTGTTTTAAAGACTATTGCTATTCTACACGGACTGATAACATCTGGCCAGGATTACTATTGCTGTTCATAAAGGATTCTGTTTTACTTTTCGATTTGGATATTAGGTATGATGCTGGGCTTCAAATTGTGGCATTGCTGCGCAGCGGATTCGCAGACATATCGCGTCAAGGATGGCGTTACCCCTGCAAGTGAGACTCGCTCGAGGGTTAGCAATTCAGGTATACAGCTATACTATACTAGATGGCGTTATAACAAAAAAACTAAGAAAAATGCCCCGCGTATAAACCTAATTTTGACCAGTTCTCACAAGTTCCTGACTCTTCAAACTTATTAATTGATAAACTATAAAATACGGCGATTATAATAATATTACAATCATTACTGAACATTGGATTCAACTACCTAGGCAATCGTCTCTTGCCCCACCAGACATGTCCTTTATTTTTGCGATTTTTTAAATTGAAGATGAAATCCTTCGTTTAGTATTTTCATTATTTTGCTAAATATTGTACAGAATATGGTACGGATCCATTCGTGAGTCCGACTCGCACTTGGCCGGTTTTTTATTACTTACTGCGGCATAATTCTCTTTAGTCTTTCTAATAAACTCGTCATAACTCATAGACCCCTCTTCTTCAACATCTTCAATTAGAGTTACTACTTCAAATTTGTAACATATGCCCATGATGACCTGAAATTAATGTCAAGGCTTTAGGGCCAAAACGCCCGCTGGAACCGCGCGGGCGTCCGCTTAACGCAGTTTCGGCCCTTATACAGCACACAGAGTTAAAGGGAAGGAGAAAATATATTTTTCGACACATTTTCTAGTTCAGTGGCTCTTATTCCATTGGTTTGAAGTTAAAAATGCAGTGTATTTTTTTACTTGGCTTTCTACGAGTTCAGGAAAGTGCCACAGATAACTTCAGAGATGCCCGAGTTTTTTATCTAAAGCCGGGTCTGCTGCGCCATGTTTGGATGTTTTGAAAACATCAAACACGAACCAATCAGGCATCCGCAAATCAAACACGAAGCGATTTGATTGGCTCGTGTTTGATGTTTTTAAAACATCCAAACATGGCGCAACAGACCTGCTTTAGAGAAGAACCCTCATGTGTTTATACTTAAGCCTAAAAATGTTGTGAATATACTTACATCAAACTATTTATTTTTATCAACAAGGTAACCAAGGTATCTACATTTTGATACCTACACATGAGCAAAGTTTGTCCTTGCACTCGAGGCGGGATTGCAACCCGAACTAGGTAACCGAAATGAAATGTACAGTGCCTCGGATAGGTTTAATTTTATTTAGAGCAGCTTCTTTATTAGTGATTCATGGAGCATTCATACAGATAGGAGCTACTTTGTCAATTTTTTTATTTAGTTTTAGAACTAACCAGTTTAGGTTAGTTCGAAAACTGGCAGGAGAGGCGAAGTGAGCTCGTAAAGGTGACTGGCCAGAAGTGTAGGTAGTTACTATGGACCAATAATGTTATGGTTTTGTTTGATTTGATAGGTAGGTAGTCAGCCGCTAAAAGATGTTTATACGGACAAGTTAGTAGGTAGGTACCTATACCTAAGCATAATC
The DNA here is from genome assembly GCA_914767815.1 of Eupsilia transversa. Classification (NCBI taxonomy): domain Eukaryota; kingdom Metazoa; phylum Arthropoda; class Insecta; order Lepidoptera; family Noctuidae; genus Eupsilia; species Eupsilia transversa. Next base: position 5,933,854 of record OU611889.1, read on the forward strand.
AGTAGGTATACTTATTATGTTTCTACTGCTGTGATACAGGTCTTTTTTCTGTGCCGCGAGTAAAATAAAAAACTTACCAACTGTAAAGTACCCCATATGCTGATAATCATACAACAAACCCCAATGTTAAATAATCCGCTCATTGTGAAAACAACTCTATTTCCTGCCTTATTTGTCTATAATTCTACAATCAACATTAAATTGCAAATGTCACAAGTTTCAGATTATGTGCGTAGAAGAATAATCGAGAATTCTGAAGTGACGTCTCATCGTGTCATGAACAATATTTCTGATGACAAGATTTTATAAAGAGGCTAGCTGTGGTCAGATTAAAACCTCAAATGAATGCCATCAGGCATCTCAAACCTGCATTAGTTCTAACCGCTGAAACTGTCTACTATAGGTAGGTAGTGGTACAGACGAACCCCTTATTTAATGTTTCTATTACCTAATATATTAATTTTCAAAAGAAAGCCTAACCTTTCCGAGGCGGCAGAGTGCGTCTTTTCGAAAAGAAAAAGAAAGAAGAGAAAAAGTTATGAAGCCCGAAATTATCTTGGAGGCAGTAAAAAAAAAATTGAGTCAAGAAAAATTTTTATGCGTCCTAGATAATTTCGGGGTTCATAACTTTTTCTTTAATCAAGAATATTTATACTACAGCCAAGATTTTCATTTTTTCTGTGCACTGATACTTCGCTAATATTATAGGTAATTTCGTAAATAAGTTTGTGTACATAACCGTAGTAGTAACATAGGTCTGTTCATTACGTTTAAAACTAAGCAACAAATCTCGGTGGTGTTTTGCACAGATTTAGAGATATAGCCTCAGAACAATAACTTAGTAATTGTTCTGACGCTTACACAATAATAAAACAATTATTAACATCAATACCTTTTACTTCAAGAAAACTAAGCATTTTACAATGTAGTACCTACAATAATAGATATATTATGTACAATTTTATAGCATTCATTCATATTTATGTAAGTAATACTTATGCACAATAATTTCTGTAACTCAATTTGATACATTGTATTTTATGTGTGAATCACTTAAAACTTAAATTATAAACCATTCACATTTACAAGCAATGTAGGGCTTTATTAGAATAGGTTAAATCTTAACAATTTTAAAGGATAACAGATAAGGTAGGTATAGAACATTGAAAAATATACATTGGGTGGTTTTTTAAATACTTAAAACAGCTTTATATTTATAATAATGATATTATATGAGTCGCATAATTTATGAAAATTGATAAATCACCTTCAAATGTAACTTTTTTTTGTTGGTAAATTAAATGCTAATTTATAACAACCTTCACATGCTGTTAACTTATGTCTACTTCAGTTATAACTTTAACCTGTGGTTTCTAAAATTATATTTTGCTCAGTTATTATATTATGTGTGGTCAAACATTGTGTCCTGTGATTTGATTGGCTGTTGTCACTTTAGTCAACCCATATCTACAGATATGCGCTAACATGGGATTTGAATTCAGATTTGCTGACATGATCAGGTGTTAAGAAACCAGGGTTAAAAGTTGAGAATTCGTACAACAATACTACATATTGAAGCTTTCGAAATGGTATAATGAAGGGTGTTAGAACTAGAGGAACAACATCAAAAGTATGTTTTAGAACTCTGACTCAAGAGTTATTATATAAATAAATTATTAATGGAATGGAGTTATTCAACAGTAACATAATAACTTGTACCCCAGCATCAGTACCCATCATTACGTTGATAATACCACCTTACATACTAACTGAAGAACGATTGTTCATCCAGAACTGGTGTCCGGATACAACCAGAGTGATGACGTATAGCAGTGCAGCAATCCAGCAGTTATAGGCATTCTGGAATTTAAAAATAAAATCAAATTAATAACATAATTCATGTAATTTAAGTAAAAATAAGAGTTCCTCTCCTTGACAATTTAAGGTACTTGGTAAAGGTTCTTCTATATACTTATTGGACATATCTTTGAAGAAAGTCATCAAATAGTTATCAACTATCAAGATAATTGGTTGTTGATTTTAGTTGCATATTTCTATCGGGTGTGTAATATAAATGGCATAATAACAGATAGTATAATATCTTGAAATAATGTTCACATGATATTATTTTCATATGCTATAGAAACAAATAACCTAATTTCATGTGATCTGATGTTATATTTCATATAAACTTCTTTTGCTCTAATAACATTAAGTATAATGGTATATATATAACATACATTTCATATAATTTTCAATTTCTATAATGCTCTTTTTATATAAAATTCAGTTGACCCATTTTCATATTTACTCGTTTTCAGCCAAAGTTCTGTTATGAATAAGTAAATCATACTGTTATAAACTCATCTAACCCAAATCATTCTCAGACTGACCTTAACTTTTTGAGAAATTTTGATCTACATTCACATATTTCGAAAAAAATTGGCAATTTTCATACAAAACTTTTTTTTATGCCAATCGATCCTGTATAAAAGACGAGCAACGTAGTTGTTTAATGCTAAATTATATTAAATGTTACATAGATTTTGAATATTATAGTAACTGAATATTAAACCAATTGAATGTTCATTATAGCAAATGTTGATTATACCAAATAAAATTAGTTAACTGAGATTATATCAATAATTCATTTTAACATTAATTTCATTGTAATGTTAAAAAAAAAAATGAAATGAAATTAGGCCAATATGATCATTAGAACTTTTGTTAATATTTCAAATGTTACACACCCATTTCTAACATGTCACTGATGATAAAAATCTTCTTGAATTTTATTTAAGTTCATCAGTGTGATAGGATAAATTGGGAAAAAATATAAGATTTGATAAACTTTGTGAAAATCTCTTTCAATGTCAAGCCGTTTTTGCACACATTAATTAAAAACTGATTGCCATGTAAATAATGTATGCTTAGTGGATTTTTAATTAAGGAGTTCACTGAGGCATTTAAATATCTGGAGTGTATTTTTATTGGTGACTCAAAGGTAAACCATGAATTTACATGATGTTACTCAATTTCTTTGGATAAAGTTATTAACAATATTATCAACAGATTTTCAAAATTGCCTTGAGATAGCATGCACATGATTTTATTTGAAATGTTAGTTGTATTATATTGACAGTTGGCTTTAGAAATCAATTATGCACCTAAGTTGGTTGCAGGGCTACATAGTAAGTATTTCCATTAGACAAGTTATTGGAGAAGGAACACCATAAAAAAAGGAATAGTCAACAAAGAAATTATTAACGTTCTAGTAGTTCACTGTCCTTAGACATGTATTATATCAATTAGTGAGATAGATTGTGACTCACCTGAGTGTATCCAGCTTCGACGGTAGCGATAAATCCCTCAATAGTATGGTGACCAGACTCTGATTCTAGAGGAAGATCTTCCAACAAAGCTACAGCCCTGATATAGTAGAAGACGCCCATCAAAGTCTGAAAGAATCACGAGTGTTAGCACGGCATTGAAGTACCATGGTTTAAAATGCAAGTTACAAAGTTCCTACTCACCAATTGTATGATTCCCCATACGCTCAGTATGAGCCCGCATAGGGACAGCTTAGGGCCACAGAATTTGCAGGCCATTTTGCTGGTTTATTTATCAGAATTACGAACACTAAAATAAATGGTATCGACCACTTCGCTGTCAGCTGGTGTCAAAAAATGGATACTCACATGATCTTTGCTTTGTGATTGTCTATGGATGTTGTGTAACTTTATTTTTGAAAAGATTTTAACTTTTCTTGAATAATTCTCAGTATGATTTTTGGATCAACTTAGAAAGACTTATCATTGTGAATACTTAAAAGTTTGTTTACAAGACTCTGATTACTTTAAATTAGTGTTTAAAAATATTGTTTTTGATACCCTATCCTCATTTCTGTAAAACGGAACGTTATTTTTGTATTGCCATTAACTGATAAAACCCACCCTTTAGCAGATTTAGAAAGTGATTTTCCAAAAAGCTACATTTCATATTTTCAAAATCGCGTTCGAATCGTCTACAAAACATAATATTTTATGTTACTACTTGCTGATTTTTTTTAGAAATAATTATTTTATTACCATTTTTTAACAGAATTGAAAAATTTAACGTTGATGGAATAGCAGAAATTGCTTTTCTGTAGCTGGCTATTTATTCTATTAGTGACACTAGGGCTGTGTCGATCAATCATTTGTTGTAACCCGGGTCAATCGCGACCCATTGGCAAGGTGATCGAATCAAAATGATTCGATCGTTTCGATCACTCGATCACTTCGATACTTCTATCACGGATCGTGGTTCAGTCGTGTGATTGACTGGTTTCTTGAGTATTATGAATGTTGCGAGTTGTGACTAAGTGTAATTACTCTCAGAAATATTTAAAAAACATACAAAAACAACAATTACCATTAATAAACTAAACATTCCACACCAAACACCGAAAACTAAACAGATCACGCACAGGTCGCAAACGTGGGTCGCGAGTCGTAGGTCACGTGTCAATCAATTTTTCGATCGATCACTCGCGACCCAAACAAACAGGTTTGTACTGGTGTAGCGCGCACGAAGGAAACTCGACTCGTGAAAGTGACCGACATACAAATCGGAATGCGATAAAAAGAGACAAACATACTTGTGTCGATTCAATTCGTAAAGTACGGCGCTGTTGTATTGTGAGTATCGAGTATCGCGAGTCAGCGTCCTCCGTGAGCGGGTTATATGATCGAATGTTTTTGAGATTCGTGAGTCGATCACTTGCGAGTGGGTTGTGATCGAATCAAAGTGATTCGATCAATCGTGATCGACACAGGCCTAAGTGACACATTTTTCTCGAATCTCGATCGTATCTACGAGAAAATAAATTTCGACAATGGTGGACCGTTTAGGTAGGCAAATATTTAAATCCGCGTAAGAAAGAAAAACTAGTAAGAATACATTGGTGTTATTTGTGTGCAATCGTGTAAAATAGTTACGTGGGAGATCACTGTCATTGTTTGCTTGTCGCTCACTTTCCTTTGACGTCAAACTTTTATACAGTACTGCAATTTTTAAGTAGGTAATTTTCTTTTTTCAGTGAACAGTGAGGCCAATGCTAGAAGGATTGCTATGGTTGAGAGCTGCTTCGGCAGTTCTGGACAGGTGAGCGTCTATCGTTATAAAATATAAGTTTTTTCTAAGTTTAGAAGTTGTCGAATGCCGTCGTATTATCAACCGACAAACTCGGCAAGATAAAATCTTCGGTACATCGCTCGGGTGGAATTGTTCTGACTGAAGATATCGAGCATTTATCAGCGCTGTTTTTCATTATTATAATATTGAAGAACAATGTTGTAAACTTTCTTGTAATAACTTTAAATTCAACTTTATAATTAAAGCACATTATGAGGTATAATTGTAATATATAGATTAGAGATTGATTAGCTTGTTCATTATCAGTTAGATTGTATGTTGCCATTCTATTATTGAAGTATTGTTATGCCATAACTATCCAATTACCACCAAATCTAAGCTGGTATGAGTTTTATCTATAGAAATATAGATTGAAACTTATTCATTTTTTTAAATAAGTGAGTCATTGAAGGCATAATATTGTTATCAATTATGGACAGAGGTATTTTATCATTTGTACTCCTGTTGCATTCAAAGAAGAAGGATCAATTCATAATAAATACATTATTCTCGAGTTTAATTTTGGACTTCCCAACATACATAAATATAATACCAATTACAAATCCTAATTTCAGAATTATGTTGTTAGCTCATTAGCATTATTGAAAGGTTTCTAATTTCAAACATAGTCTGATGAATAAGAACCAGTGCAAGGCATTTATATTAAAATATTTTCATATTAGTTTATGAATGTTATACTTGAACTGATATATAGCTTTACTTTATCTGTCAGTCTCAAAGCTGTGTAAACACAAAAATGGTATTGACATTAATATAAAACCTATTTTGTTATCAGGCAGATACCCCATGCAAACACATCCTATGCATATTAAAAAGTAAACTTACTATTTTTAGCCTCTGGCGGAGCAAGGCAGGGTCCTTGTGGGGGAGGGTGTCTTGACAAAAATGTGCCGCAAGAAACCGAAAGCCAGACAGTTCTTCCTGTTCAACGACATCCTTGTCTATGGAAATATTGTTATAAACAAGAAGAAATATAACAAACAACATGTTATACCACTTGAAGAGGTCAAGTTGGAGTCCCTGAAAGATGAAGGACGTAAGTCTCACTTAATATTATGTTTTTGACCTTTTTCTTCATGTAGTGAAAAACCCGAATCTTACAATACGTAGTTGATTACAACATTGTTGATTGTTTTCTTGATGCTGTTTTGGTGGAAAATTACATAATACCTTGTTTACAAAAAGCATGGAAACACTTATTATATAAAGATGCTGTTTGAATTATTTATTTCTACCCTAAAATAATTTTGGTTCACATGTGTTTTATGTTCCTAAATAACTAGCTTATTTCCATAGTCATTCTTTTAGACTTCCTTGATTGTTCAATAAAATTAAACTAGGACTTTAGGTTAGCCTCAATCAATAGTCTTGTTGATTGCGATACTAGTGATCCGATTAAGTTATAACTTATTTTATACTAGAATATGTTAATGTATAATTATTATTACTCTCAACATTTGTGTCAGAAAAAGTCAAGATAATAATATCAACCAAGTTCTAAAATTATAAGTCTGAGTCTCAAAAGTTTGATAACAACAAAACTGTTTGGCAATTTAAATAAGTGGTAACTATTAAATAATAGCCATCTACCTAATAAAAATGTAATCTTTAAATACATTTTTATTAATAAAATATTTTTGAAATGTACTTTTTTATAAAAAAATATTTATATAAACAATTTTATTGGTTGACTGACTCATTAATGTGAATGGCCAGTGAATCATCTTTAATATTATGTATTGCTACTAGATGTACATATGTTGACATTGATCTTTGAAAGTTTGTGTGACTCAACACTCCTTTGCATATTGTACTGCATAATAAATAGATTATTTTAATAATGATTACACCTTGCAATCCTCATTAGGAAGAATCATAAATAATGATTATAACTTCATATATTTTGGTGTCTCTTCTCATCCCAAGTTTTCACCTATGAATAAAACATGTACTTATTGAAATGAAATGAAATGATTTATTTCTGTAAATAGGTTTATACAATAACTTTTACATGTCAATATTTTAAGAACTACATAAGGTCGGCGTTTCCTCTCTGACTACTCTGAGAAGAGAGGCCGAAACAAACTCAGAGTTCACAGTACCTTTTAAAGTCCAGACATAAACAATATTGATCAGATCATGTAAAAACCATGTAGATTAGTGTCTGATAAAGGTCTTTGAGGAAAGAACCACACAGATTGAGTGGGCCTGTCCAGTCCGTGCACGCATTTGTCAGTAATCATGCAGCTCAACTCAGAACTTTAGGAGCTCAACTATTCTACATGTTGTGTACTGTTTTCGTTTACACCTAAATCAAGTTGTAAAGACTAGTTGTATACAAAACTTGTAGGAAATATCATAAAGGTAAACACGATACTTAACGAAACTTGTTGAAAAAAGTTTGGTATATGTATGATACTTGTTTTATACAACACACATTGTTGACAAGTGTTTTACAAGACTTGTTGAAGAGATCTATCACAACTTGTGGGTGTAAACACATAGAGGTAGTCCATAATTTTTAGTTCGGTGTCTCTTTTCAAGAGGTAGTCCATAGTTGTAAAGGAAATAACTAGTTTGGGTGTGTTTATTATGTGTGTAGTGGTTTAAAACCAATTTACTAAACAATTAAGTATCAATATCAATACTTTTCCTCAAATATAGTGAGTACATTGTGAAAAAGATTTTTTTTAAAGGTACATCCACATGAATGAATATACGTTTCGTTAGTCAATCATTGCATGCGAGCTTAATACAAATGCAATAAATTGTAGAAACATTGATTCATGCACTTTATGACGTCGTCGTAACATTTACGTCACTGATTTAAATGAAACCATAAACCAAGCTATATATTTTTATGTTTCAAGGACTGTATTACCAAAAGGAAAACACCAAAAGTACTGAAAAATACGCATATCACCGCATCCATACTTAATCCATTCTTACTAATTATAAATGCAAAAGTAACGCTGTCTGTCTCTACGAATGGATTTCAATGAAATTTGGCACACAGGCAGATCATGACTGAGGACATAGGATACTTTTTATCCAATAATCTATACTTATAATAAATCTGTAGAAGTGAAAATTCTGTACATTGAAAATATCAAAAAAATAAATGGTAGGGGGTGTTACTAGACCGACACCGAACCCAAAAATGTGATTAATTTTTTTTTTGTCTGTCTGTCTGTCTGTTTGTTCAGGTATCACGCAAAAACTACCGGTTCGATTACGATGAAACTTGGTATAATTATTCTTTAATATCCTGGGCACCACACTGGGTACTTTTTATCCCGGAAAAGAATCCTATCCTACGGTTGGGGGGTGTCAAAGTTTGTATGGAAGAATTTTAACGCGCTGTCCGATTAACTCGAAACTCAATATTTATACTTAAACCCAAAAATTAAGAATAACGTGTATCAGGATTTTTCGAAATTCAACCACTAAGGGGGTAAAATAAGGGATGAAAGTTTGTATGAAAAATCTTATTCCTTGAGGTAATAAACATGAAACTTCGCACGAATAGATCTAAATAAATTATAAAGATTGTAGTTTTTTGTTTTTCTAAATTACCCCCTAAAGGGGGATTGGGGGGTGTCAGTGTTTGTATGGAAGAATTTTAACGCGCTGTCCGATTAACTCGAAACTCAATATTTATACTTAAACCCCATGGGGATGTATGGGGTAATTTCCGACACTCACGCGGGCGAAGCCGCGGGCAGCAGCTAGTTTAGTATAATATAATAATATACGCGAGCGAAGCCCCAGGCAAAAGCTAGCATGTGATATGAATAACCAACTTTGAACGTATTTTAATTTCCAGCTTAAGCAGATTAAGGGGAACAGTCGATAACTTTGTCATAAGTCATAAGACAATAATTTTATCATTTCATTGTTACAGAATACCGCAATGGCTGGCTTATTCGCACTGCGTCCAAATCCTTCGCCGTTTACGCCGCTACAGCTACCGAGAAAGAAGAATGGATGGCACACATAGAAAAATGTATAGAAGACTTGCTAAGGAAAAGTAAGAAACTATAATTTTATTAAGAGCTTTTCTCGTATAGATCGTGACCACACGAGAGAATTAGTCAAAATCAAAAGTCATTTATTGAAACTATTTAATCAGCATTTTTCGAACATCAAAATTACATAAGACAGCCCCCAAAAAGTCCACCATTCACCAGTAAGTAGAATACTGGGTGTTTTTTTCTAACCATTATGGGTAAGTTCTAAACAACGGTCATTAAGAAAAACACTGAAAGGAAGAATGAGCTCAATTTTAAAGAAAGTAAAAGTGACCATGATTGATTAAATTGCTTGAAGTGGTGATTATTTCATGTTCAGTAAAAAAAATGGTCACTTTCATTTTCTTAATATATCCCATTGTTCTTTTCAGCGTTTTTCTGCGTGTTTAATTTAAACCTTATTTCTAGCCATAGCCATAGATCTATTAGTACTTCTAGAAGTGGTGCCCACAATGTAACCAATATTTTTGTTTTAAATTATAAGTTGCATATTTAATCTTCTTATTATTTTCCAGGTGGCAAACAACCGCCATCAGAGCATGCCGCTGTATGGGTGCCAGACAATGAGGCGTCGATCTGCATGCACTGCAAGAAGACACAGTTCACTGTTCTCAATAGGAGGGTAAGATACTATATTGAATATACTTGAACTGTGACCGACTTGGGAGTCGAACTCAGGACTCAACCCCATCATTAAAATTTTCCCAGTAGCAGCCCGGATAAGAATAGGCTCGCCTCCAATTACATGGGACTTAAACATACCTGGCGAAAAATGTGGCGTGTTCCAAGTCTTTTTACGCCTTTACCCATTCCTGACATCCTTTGATGTCAAAGGGAAAATTCATTGTATTTGAGTAATTTGTCCATAAATGATTCAATTTAATTTTCCTGTTTTGCTGATTGATTAGCGGCTGTTAACCATACATTGTTGACCTTTGAACGACACTTAACTTTAAGCTACGTTTATAAATAAACCCTTAAGGGTGGATTTCTCCAACGCAGTTAAACGTGATCAATTCACGCTGAACTTTAGTTAAAGCCAAAACTTGAGTTCAGAACTCCAAAGTGAACGCAGTTCAAACGTAAAGCAGTTTAAATTCTGAACGCCCGATTTTCGGCGTTCAAGTCTCTAAACGAATTTATAAGAGCTGTCAACACGCTGTCATGTCGTTAAAAAAATATTGTTTGTTGTTTGATAATATTCAAAAACATTGATTAAAGTTAAGAGACGTTTAAACGTCAAAAAAGTATGGTTAAACAGGCGCTAATCAGCCAGATGATTAGCACGTTAAGTAATGGAGTGTTTATGAATATAGGGGGTAATTGTTTTAAAAAAAATGTGTTCTGCACCGAGTTACATTTATTTAATACGTTATGAAAGTAAGGTAGGTTGTGCACGTTTTAACCTCTGGTTAACTGTTTGGAAATTCGCAGAAAGTTAACTTACTTCTTGGTTTCCTACAACAGCTTAATTAAACTTGCAAGTAGACATCGTGCAGCTATGTGTATCTATAAGGTCGAATTCAGACTTCGACCCATCACCCATAATGTAGTTTCGCTAGCTAATACAATTTGACCTGTCCCCATGACTTTCAAACGACCCAGGGCTAATGTGGAACAGTAGTCGTTTGTTAGTTTGACCTGTATAACACAAAAATTAAAGTTATAAAAACTAAAATCCAACTACGACAGAAACTTCAACTAAAAAGATGTGAACAAGTCACACGTCGTGTTAGGTTATAAATCGTACAGATGGTGTGTGACTTCTGATTTTTAATTTATCTGTTTGTAATGTCTTGGCGTCAAGCCCTTTCATTTGATACCCAACATGGCATCATTAAAAAATAAAAATTGTCCTCTACACTCTAGAGGGCGTCATAATATGACATTGACGTCGCGTCCAACGATACTCCATTTGTCATATTATAAGTAGTTCGGGAGTTATGAGGGAACAGATGAACATACAGGTTGACTTTGAAAAAATGCAACAAAATTTAAGGGGGTGTTCTACCTATCAATATGAACAACTTTTACTATGGGACCAAATAAGAATTCGCAAAAAAAAACACGATTTTGTTATACAAAATGGTCCAATCGGGTATACTTTTATACTGAAAGGTCGATTTTTTTTTCGCGAATTCTTATTTGGTCCCATAGTAAAAGTTGTTCATATTGATGAGTAGAACACCCCCTTAAATTTTGTAGCATGTTTTCAAAGTCAGCCTGTATATACATACCAGTCAAAATCATAACCCTTGTTTTTGCTTCGCCGTAGTCGGGTAAAAATAAAATGTTTGATCAGTATCTTAACTTAAATTTTCACTTCTTTCCAGCATCACTGCCGCAAGTGTGGTTCAGTAGTCTGCGGTCCATGCTCATCCAAACGGTACATACTCCGGGGCCAGAGTGACAAGCCGCTCCGCGTGTGTCTGCAGTGCTTCGACGAACTTAACCGGGAGCGTGCGCGCCCGCCCACTCAGGCGCAAGCTGCTAATTTGACGCCCGGTGAGTTGAGCTATGTTATATTGCCACTAGTTGAGTTTCTGCATTGGAAGTTGTTGAATAATGTAGCACAAGCGATATATACTTCACAAAGCGACAAGCCTCTTATATAACGCCCAGCTAGTAGGTCGCTTTGGTCGCAGAAACTCAGACCAAGAAGTGGTAGCTCATACTAAAGTAAACAAATTGACGGCCGGTCGTGCGACCAGTTGGTCGTTGCAGCCAAGTGCACGATGCACAATCAGTTTATCCACACTATATATAATATTATAAATTCGAAAGTAACTCTGTCTGTCTGTATGTTACCTTTTCACGCCTGAATCACTAGACGGATTTCGATAAAATTTGGCAAGGAGATAGATGGCATCCCGGGATAGGACATAGTCTCAAAAATAACCCTTAGGGGGCAGATATAGGGGATGAAAGTTTGTATGGCGAACCTATCATTTCTTAAGTTAGGGCTATGAAAATTTAAGTTTATGCTTTTGGTAACAAATAAAGAATTACGTATTTCAACGTTTCTCAAAAATCATCCCTCAAGAGAAGGCCCTGATCTTGCGGTCATTGGCCGTGTAGTGTGCGAAGTTCTCTAAAGTTTCTCGAAGATTAGATGCAATCATGCTATGTGACAATTTCTTGAATCCCACATTAGGGTGTAAAGATGGCAGTAACATCGCCCCGTTCTCTGAACTCACCTATAAAATTAGTAACTCCACTCAAACTCATAACATTATCGACCAAAAATAGTTATCTGTATTCAATTTCAAGCTTTATTTACTCTAATATAACTAATCTATCTGAACGATTAGATAAATTTATTGATAACTTATCTCTATGCCTTACCTTTAGGTGTTAATCGAAACCATGGGGAATATTTTGGATGAATTATCATCTGCCTAGCCCTTTCCAAAATATGTTGCTAATCGAACGCACCGAAAAACATAAATATACTTTAAGTGTAATATATTTCAATTGTGGGTACTTAAGGCGCTTGTACACGGTGCAAGTAACACAAGACTGTAAATAACCGACCTAGGTCATTTGGTGTTTCCACACGTTTTTCAATGAGTCACAGTTTAGTCAATGAAGGCAGGGGCGTTAACTTACGGATGTTTCCATAGCTTTCCATCAGAAGAGATTGATGTCAAGAGTTAACCATATTTAATCTACTTTAATAAAAATCTTAAATACAGGCAACACACATGACATTTTGCACATGAGTTCCATTTATAGCGAGTTTTTTATAAAGCGAAAGTGAACACTAAGGTAGGATTTTTAAAGTTCATCACTTATAGGGGTTAAATAGAGGATCAAAGAAATATCTCAGCAGGCACACGAGTTGTTCATTGAATTCAAATTTACCTCATCAACACTTCAAATAAAATTGAAGTACGTCAAAAACCACTGAGATATATAAGTACGTCAAAAACCACTGAGATATATAATATTGCGCCAAGTCGTTATCAATTCAATGACGCGTGACATGATTTATTGTATATTAATGTTAGTATAGGTTATGCACTACTCTTATCATTGTCATTTTATAATTGGTCATCGGAATCGTGTGGTTTTAGGCATTACAATAAAAAAAGTTTAACCAATGGTTTAATGATTCATAGTGAACCAGCTCCCTAATTGCCACTTACAATCACAATCTGAATGATTTTGAAGGATATTGCTAATCCATTGGTTCATATGATCCAAATAGTTTTCTGCCAATTGCTACTATAAATCTATTGCGCAATTACGCCGCAGTAGTGTTAGTAGATAGTGCACAACTTTTATGTACATATTTGGGTTATAGGGAAAATCCAACGTTTGCATACTTGCTATTGAAAACGACTAACTTTGCGCAGTGCCTAAATGCGTATAAATCTTTTGGGCAGTGTCGCTTGCTACCTTTTATATTATAACATCACGCTTGTATTCCGCTAAGGGTTAGGCAGAGGTGTCCTTTAGTACACCCACATTTCGCCAGTTATTTTTTAGTGAGTGATTCCAGATGGACACCATTTAATCTATTTAAATTTGATTAGAAACTGAAATAATATGAATTATGCGCTGCAGCATATATAGTTAAAAACATCTATCTAACAAATTCGGTTCATTTTCAGTGAAAGACACGGCTGGTTCAGGCGGGGACTCGTCTGCTGATGAAGACAGCGACGACGATGATGACCGCGTCACCGCCGAAGAGAAACATGATGAGGTAAGTCATTATGACATGCTCACTATAAGATATAGTCTTTTCCAAAATTATCTGATGAAAGTGTAAACAAACCATGTTCAGGTTAAATACTTACGCAATCACACATTAAAGGGAATTAGTAATACATTAATCTGTATTTTTGGAGGTATCAACTTTATATCCCAATTGTTTGAATAACATTATGAAATTTTAATTTATAAAACATCAACGAAAATTAAGGATATAAAATTAACCTCAATTGTCAAGTGAAAAACATCTGTAAGGTGTATTTAAACCCAAAATTCTAATTATAAATCTATAATTAGAATTTTGGGTTTAAATATTCAAATAATCAAATCAAAGTAATCAACTTGTAAGTGGCAGTAGAAATTGGCATTCACAGGTAGGTTTTTTATCCATTTATTTACATTTTCATCAGATACTTTTGAAACAGATTGTAGGTTCTGGGTAGAGTATGCTGAAAAATCTGCGATATTCGGTATACGGTGAGCGGTCCTGTGCAGTCCTTGAGCTACTCAATGTAGCCTTTTGCGGCTTTTAAACTGTGGCTCTGTTCTAGTACTGTTCATATTGAGCTATTTGTTATTCATTGGCTGCGAATAATAAGGCCGCCATATACGTATAAAAGTGTATGCGGCCTGAGAAAAGGGGTATCACCAGTTTGGCAATAAAATTGTAATAATATATAGCACTGACATAATTTTAGTTTTTGAAGTCAGTCGTTAATTCTATGACAGTTATAGAAGCACAGTACCAACAGATATTGTTTATTTCTAGGGTTTTACAAGTTATAACGGTGTCAAAAACGGATATGGAAATAAAGTCACCACAGTATAGTACAAAATGAAATTGTGTAAGTCTAGTACAAGTGTTATAGACAATAAATCATGCTTTTACAAATCCGTACTGGTTGATTTATGATGTGTTTGTTCTTTCCCACATTCAGTTTTGTACTCGTCATTATTTGAAGTTAGTTTAGAGATTTGCTAGTAACCTTAACCTAATATTGTATTTAAATTATCGCAGCAGAATATTAGTCCTGTGATATTGTTTGTGAGATATAAATTAAAATGTTTGCTCGGTCAATTACGTTTTCCAAATGAGTTGGCAGTTTTCAATTGATCAAGGAAATGTATTGATATTTGTTAAGAAACACACGTAAAATGTAAAAAAAACCTGTTTAACAGACATCTGAATACTAAATTAATGAGCTTATTATTTTCTTTATTTTAAAAGCGCATAAAAATATTATTATCAAATATTTACTTCTTTTTGTTCTGTCTGTGTGTTTCTTCACTATGTTTGAGTTTGTTTGGTTTTTGTCTCTGTCAATAGATTTCAACTAATTCGTTTGTCGTGTTGTTTTTTTCTACTCATCCATAGTGTTTGTCACCATCGTTTTTTATTTTACCAGTTTAAAGACTGTTTACATTCCATAATAATATTATGTTAAGTGGGATATGATAACAATGAGATTTTTAACAGCACTGGCACTCCGATGAATATTTGTAAAACAATTAATAACTCAATAGCATCTCCATATTTTTACTCGCCAGCACCAAAACCCTTATTGCTCAAGTTGATCATGATTTGAATGCCACCCTGTATTATTCACATTCGTTATTCAACATACCGTACAACTATATGCTGTAATTTAATATTTCCTTACATTTTCCAGCCAAAGTTCTATGGTGACAGTGATAAGACTGAAGAGACCAACAATCATTCGTCCAAGGATTCCGCAAAGTGAAAATCTTGTTCAAGAGACCACTGTCCATCACAGGTTTAACAATTAACTTTATACAATATTTTAATAATAGAAGAGTAAATAATTTTAAGCTCTCGACACAGTTTTAGGTCAGGGCCTTCCAGGATCAGCATTCGTGCAAGTCAATATGTAAGCGGATCCTGTCATACTCTATGTAAGCAATCTTTTTCCCGACGAGACACAGGACGGAAAGCCCTGACCCAGATATGTGCGGATATCCCATTACGCCGAATTCAAAGACTGGACTGCGTGCATTCAGTTTCATATAAACGTCTTAAGTAATCTATTTCTATTCTATTTGTCACTTTGTTAACGGGATCAATTTTTTATCAGACTTGTGAATACTGTGATCTTTTTAGAATACCTTCTGTACCCATTCAGCCCGTGTCTCTTATAACTCTGTCTTTTTAACTCTATACAGTTGGTCAAAGGGAGGGGAAAGACGTATGTCCCAAGTTGCCTTACTGCAACTCGGGAGGTACCATTCAGATTTACACCCTGACTTGAATACGATCTCCGACGATCTTGTAAATATGTTAAAAACAAGTCAATTTTAAATGCAATGGACCACTGTATGAATGAGGCAGTAATACTGATTACCCAACTCGTGTGTAATAATAGCGTAAAGATGTCATAGTTCAGACACTTCACGTGATACAAAACCAATATTTGTTAAATATGGACGGTCTCCGATTTTACCACAATGGCCTTCAAAATTTTTGTACACTAGGAAGAATTTGCTAGATAAAAATCCTTTATAGTGGATTACTTTAGAAAATCGTAAACTTTTATACAACATAGCTGACTTGTGGTCAGTGGGATATGATTTTGATAACGAATAAAAATTGCTAGATGTCTCGCTGGACTTATAACAGCTTTAAACCGCTCAAAAGTGAACTGAGATGGAGTTTCTTTGTTTAGGATTAAATCATATTTATTATTTGATAGTAAGACATCATGGTTATAAGACGTTTTTAACAATATTTTAGACTAAGTCGTGTTATGTCAACATATGAATATTTTACATATATGTTACGTTAAGCTTATTTTATTGTAAACTTTATTACGGTCTGTATTTTGCTTTTTCCAATGTCGCCGGCGCTGATGTTAAGGAAGCAAGTCATACTAAATTCAATAGTTCATTAAATATTATTATTCTATTTACATATGAACTGGTGCTTGCATTGTGAGCCTCTTTAGAGCGATGTCTTTCGTATATATATAATAATCACATTATTTAGTCTATGATAGGTTCAACTCATTTTTGTCACCACATTTTTAGAACATATTAACGTAACTGACACATCTATCTTTTCACGATAATAAACCCCAGTTGGTTCGCAAAGCTAGTAATAATTAAATATAGCCCGAACGCACTTTAGAATACCATGATGTTACGGAGTAATCTTATAAGAAGTCTGCAATAATTGAATTTTTAACGGACTTGCTTCTTTTGACTGTCGGCAGAAGGTTGAATGTATAAGATAAATCAATTGTTGTATACTTAGCCGAACCTTGGAAAAGTAATATGGTACAAAAATATTCACCTGTAAGTTGTCTCCATAACGCCATTAAGTAACATCTGCATTTCCTTTGGTACACAAACTAGTTTATAATGTGCTCGCATGTGTACGCGGTCCACATTCCATGGTGTTACGGTTTATAAGAGACAAAACAAAGGCCTAAAATTATTTAAGTAAAGGGATATTGGGAAGGAAATCTTACTTCGTATATATTTGTTGTTTATTGAAACTATTTTTTATTTATGCCTGTATTGCTGTATGCAGTTTGTACGAGTGTGTAATGTTAAAGACATAAAATTATACTCGAAATCAAGTACCGTGTGATGAAAGCAAAAATGTTCAACTACATTACTTGCTGCTGTTACATTTTCTAAGTAGCATCACATTTCATTATTAATTTGTATACAATCCAAACTAATTTTAGATTTGTATGTATATTAGAGTTTTAGATAATAAGAGGTCCATTAAGTTTGTTTCAGTTTGAAACACGGTTTTTAAGTTTAGGTATTTAATACGAAACTTGCAACACCATCTGTAATGTAGAAAGTTCGTAAAGAAATTATTTATTAATTAAACATAGGCCTAAATGTTAAAGATTTACACAAGTTGTGTTAATTCCCGTAATACTGGTAAGAGAAAAAAATATGTTAATAAGATATTGTTTAATTTTCAGTTGACAAATATAATATTTTTTAAAAAGATCGTCTTTTATTTTGGCGAATTTCCAATTTCTGATGAGGATTAAGAAAAAAAAGTCCCCACTTTTGACAAACACGCCGGACAACTGTCCCAACAAAGGGACCAACATACATACAAACAAGTTTATGCAGCATAAACTCACGGCTTCTTCCTATGGGGGAAGGGACCAACATGTTACACATAATAAGGACGGGGATTTGACCATTTCACTCACTGAACCTCGAGCCAGTCCAAACAAAGCGGTGACGCGTTTCCAGACTTAGATCATATACGTTTCGGCCTGTATTACAGAACCTACACTTGGGAGCAAATAAATCGAGCCACTTCCTTTTTTCACGTATAAATTAAATTGAAAGTTTTGGTACATAAACTATACATTTGTGTGTGACGATCTGCTTCAAAACAAAATATGTTATCTAGTTACAAGGATCGCTATCCAAAGGAGTGGAATAAAAAAACATAACTTTGTCAGACAAACCTTTATTCTTCCAAAAAGACACACAATATGTATGTAAGTATTTTCGCTTATAGCAGTCGTTACCCAGTCCTTTCTCAATCACAGTTCAATACGAACTAGCACTCAATTTTGAATTTTTTCAAGTCTTCTTTGACTTATAATATCATTTAAACTTATCCTATAATATAATTACGACATTGATTGACTGATTTTAATAGTGAAATAGCAAAAATGTATCGTTTTTGATACAGGTTACAGGAGAAACTACTTTGATAATACATTGACACAATATTGGAACTATTATAAATAAACAAAATGTATATTTTATATTGATACTTGAATACTACACTGATTTGACACGTCAAAAAGATGAAATGTAGAGATTATTCAACACTAGTATTGAGCAATTTCTGCCATGGGTTAAATAGACACCTATTTCTTAAACCGCCCATCCAAAGGAATAAAGGCGTTTATTGTATACGTATATTCTTACATCTAAATGACTATTACACGTTTACCGAAAATGCAGGCGCCCGTTTTTTCTTGGTGATCGATTTTTGAATTTTTTGTTCTTCCTTAGTTAGCAGTATTAGCAGCCAGTTCAAACCATTGCCGTAACGCATCGCCCAGCACAGTAGGTAGGGCCGACATATCGCGTAGTACCAGGTAGAAGGGAAACGGGAATGTGTCCAAGTATGATACGAATCCTGTGAGAGCATTCGTCGTCGGATCCAGTAGGGGGCGCCTGATGTCCATGATGGAATCCTGGAATTACATCGACAGGTCAAAAATTGTATAAACTTGGGGCTGAATTTTCCATAGGGAGCATAACTTATCTTTAACATTAAATTTTATCTTTGGATACAGGTACAATCGTTGCCTGGCAACGGCGAGTATTGCGCGTTCAACGAAAATATTAATACACGTGATATCTCACTACATCCCCCCTCCCCCTTGTGATATTGCGTGATTTTTCCGAACCCCCTCCCCCCCTTTCGAGCCTCCATGATTAATCGACGATCCCTAATACATTGTATAAGTCAGGAAGTGAACAATAATAGTGTTCGAAATTACTTATCGTGATAAGCAAGCCTCTTACCTTGTTATCAGGATTATCGATGATAACGTAAACCAAGAATATTCCTTGCTGCCTCGCTCTCCTCACCGCTTGCAACACCTTCGTCTCTCCCTCAGAGAATATCCCTCTTCCATCACTTACAACGACCAACAACTTAGCATTGACAGCATCGCTTCTCATCGTCTGTTCTTCAAACAAAACGGTGCAGAAATCAAGGAGTTGTGCTATTTTAGTCTTAGTTTGTTCAAAGCGTAGTTGTTCTAGAATCTTCGAGCCCGAATGTTCGGAGAATTGTTCGGTGAACGGGTGCAATAGGTTGGGTTTCTCGCCGAAGCTGAGCACGGCTAGGTCGCCGGATTCGAGGAGGTTCAACGCCTGAAATATAAAGACCAATAAGATAAACGTCAGGAATGCAAATTTGATGATTATTACCTGCTGTTGATGTTGTTAGACGTTTAAAGTACTAAAATAAATGACAAATGGTTAGTTAGTTCAACTGAAACGCCAACTTGACAGTAAAATCGGTTTCTCTGGCAAATAATTTTATACGGCAGTGCACAGAATTTAGTTCGACAAATGCAAGCCAATCATTTAAATTTAAACCTTAACTCAATGTTCATAAAAGTCACATAAAGCGTGCTCATGATTTGCAAGGATTACACTACACACATTACAAAACATTTTAAACACATTACAAACTGTCTGCTAAATAAGCCCTATAGTCACCTAATATTACAAAATGATTCAAATTCTTTACAATTCTGTTTACCTGCGACACTAACGCCAGACTCTCAAATGCCAATTCCTTGCTCCTATTATCGGACATAGAACTGGAATCATCGACCGCTATAGCGATCTTGTACTCGCGTTTGGCCGGCTTAGTGCGACGTAGCCAGATACGGTCCTTTCTGAAGTGAGACGCGATGTACGGGATCACGCGGCGCATGTTGATGGCGCGGCCGGTTCTGAAGTCACCTGCGATAGAGGAATGATGATGTAATAGCGTATAAAACTATATAATAAAACTTGTTCCCACAATAACAATTTAGGGCGGTTTTCACCAATGAAACTGAACGCGATCAACCCATCTAAATCGCGTTCAAGAGCTCAGTGTCGTCATTGCTATGGAAATACTGACACCGATCGCGTTGAGTTTCATTGGTGACATTCGCTCTAAAGGCGAATTTCACCAATACAAACTGAACGTTAACAGCTTAAAAACCAAGTTTAAGAGGTGTCAGTGTCATTATTTTCTTTGGAATATTGACATTGACAGCTCTTGAACGCGGTTCAGATGTGCTGATCGCGTTCGGTTTCATTAGTGAAATTCGCTCTCAATGATCTCCTAAAACAGGGCTTTCTTCCTCCTACCTTTTTGCTGTATCCTACAGGGTCCATAATGATCTAAATTATATAGTTACCACCTAAGTACACATTATGGTAAAGCAATAAAGATAATGAGTATAATAATATATCATTCTTAACTTTGTCCACTGCAATCTGAACAACCACTCCAGCTAATCTTACTGACAGGCTTACGTTTTAGTATCAAGATTTTCGTAATGTTCTTCATAAAGTAAGGTATCAGCAGAAAACTCTTGGACAACATATCGAATTTTGAGTATATTTCTTTGTATTTTACAAGTTCTATCAAAGCATATAAACTAATATATTTGCCATTCAAACTCACCAGCTCTCCTGGAGCGGCCGGTCGGTTCCAACACGAGCCGCAGTCTCTCGCACAGCGCCCGCGCGGCCGCGGACGAGTCTCTCCACAGACTCCTCCACACGGAGACAGTTATCCCACCTTGACTTTGTGTAGGACCGCTGTTCAACCACTGACGGATTCCCATATACTGGTCTACTGATAAGTCTTCCGAGTGGGATTGGGATTCGTTGAGCCTGTGTAAGGTTTAAAAAATAAAATGTTAAATTAAGCAATGCGCTAACACATTAGTTGCTTGGTCGAGACGGATAAGCTCATTCTATGCAAATAAAACTATTCTACGACATCAATGTAGCTAGCTATTAGCTAAGGTATTACTACAGCATATTGAAGACATTGAAGTCGACGTAGATG
Source organism: Eupsilia transversa (assembly GCA_914767815.1). Taxonomy (NCBI): domain Eukaryota; kingdom Metazoa; phylum Arthropoda; class Insecta; order Lepidoptera; family Noctuidae; genus Eupsilia; species Eupsilia transversa. The sequence goes on from OU611889.1 coordinate 5,955,397, forward strand.
GATCTGACGAGATAGATAGCTTTTTAGAGGATGATGGAATCATTCTCTTGTATTTTTTTTTGTGAACCGTGCTTTTTGTTCACAGACTCTTTTTCATTATTCTTTTCTTTTATAAGTGTGTTCTTGTAATTGGCTGACTGTCACACGTACTATCTTTATTTTGTTTTGTTTAGCTGTAAGTCTTGCAAAGAAAATAACAATAAAAGAAGTTTAGTTTGAAAGAACACTGACTAAAATCATTTCGATAAACATTAGCTCTTCCTGAACTCCTAACTAAAACAATGGGCAAACTATGAGTTTAAAAGTTCGTTTTTCTTACCGCGTATGATACGTGGTGTCTGTCCCTCTAGGCACACGCGCAGTCACGACGGCCTCCCCGTCCACTTCGATACCCGTCTCCCCTGTAGGTTCCTCTCCCCCATCCTTCTTGTTGCCTGACTTCTCATTCTCCTTCTCTTTGCCTTCTTTCATTTTCTCCGGTTTTAATTCTTCTGATTTTTCCACCTGTAATGTTTATAATTATCAAAGTTTAAAGTACACTTGGGATTTCTCTGTTTGGAGAAATTTTTTGTCTGATGTATTAGGATTAGCAATTCTTTAATGCACGTCAATCTAATTCAGAAAATCCTACATTAGGATATTCTTTGGCTGAAAATATTTCTGCCAAATTGACAGAAATGAGGAGATATCCATACATAGATTCCCTAAAATAAAGATCTCCTTTTTTTAGCGGTAAGACGGCAGAATTGATATATCGATATAAAAAGGTTATGTCGATTCTGCCTTCTACTTATTGACACAAGACGTCTCGTATTAAACCGTATGCTTCCAATATTTCAAACAATTTTTCTACAAATATTCTACCTATCATTAACTCAAGTATTACCTTCAAATCGTGCCTTGAAATAATGTTTCTTTTAATTATTACTTATTATTGTATTATTATCAATGATGTTGACTTTATTAATAATGATTTTGACTTTATTAATGGTGATTTTGACATTATTTTGACATTATTATTATTATCTTGACATTATTATTAATCTACATCAAAAATTTGCCAAATATAATGTACGAACACTAGTGTTTAAGTTGTGTATGTACTGATTAACAATTTGGATTGTATGATCTGTTTAATAAATGATTTGATTTGATTAAACTAACCTGTAATTCATCCTCATCTACATCCATGGGTACTTCTTCATCTTCCTTGAGTTTCTCAGCGTCTTCGTCTTCCTCTTGCTGTAACGTTGGCTGCTCTTCAGCTTGTTCTTTTGTGGCGGCATCTACAGCCTGAAATATTAGAAGACCGTCTTGAGTTGCAGTGAGAATTGGTCGAATCTTTTGGGCATAAGCGCTGTTCCAATAGACAACAATTATGCAACCATCGCAAGTTCGCGCGAACGTTGTTCGTAAGGACCTGCGATCAAACTTATGTCGGTGTCCGAAAATTGATGAACTTCACGTGAATACGCGATCGTCGCGTTAATTTTAACGCGTCATCGCGCCTACAGAGGGCGCCTCAGAGCAACAGGTAATAAGACAGACCCTGTTGCCTCTTGTTTATAAGTCCGACAGTATTATTTTGGGGGGGTTCGAAAGCCACAGATCGGGAAACACCACCACTGTTTTTACTATCAAAACTATCTGCATGCATACTATCTGCAGTCAAGTCTCAGTTAATTTAATTTTTTACCTGCAAGTCATCTTTCTTAGCCTGCTTCACATGTTGGTAGGCATCAGCATCTTTCTCAGCGTCATCATCGTTGTCGCCGCCATCTTCAGCCTCATCTTCACGCTCTACGTTCAAAGTCTTAGACTGCTTGTGTTTCTTCTCGTTTACGTCACCTGTAAAAGATGGTTGTTCAAGCTGTTGATTGTTTTGAAACATTTATTCCAATATTAGAAATACGACAGGTAACACTGTCTGTTTATCGGTCCGTAGGATAATTTCCGACCACCACGAGGGCGAAGCCGCAGGCAAAACCTAGTACTCCATAATTTAAGGGAAGTGGCACAAATACAGAGAAGAAAATAAATTTACTTACGGTAAACATGACGCAAGGAAGAACAAAAACTCTAAAAAGAACAAGTTGGTGGAAAATATGCGTCACATCCACGCAAAACGGCCTGAGCATAATGCTGCGACCCTATGCGGGACAGAGCCATCAGCGCTGGGGGGTGAAGATGAATGTCATGTATATTAACGACTTGCGTGATTCTGTACTTTGAACTAAAAAGGTGCTGATTTTGATGAAATATGTTACGTTTCATGAACAAATAAACAACTCGATGAAACCTCTAAAACTATTTATACTTACCAAGCGTTCGTTCCTGGTCAGTCTTGCCCGGTTTGTTCTCGTGTTTCTTGCGTTGTTCCTGCGACCGGTCCGCGCGACTCGCGGCTTGCTTTTCACCGCGATGTCCTTTATCGCTTTTATCTAATTCTGAACGACCTGTTGATTGTTTCTCTTCGCCGACTTGCTCCTGGGCTTGTTCCTGTTTTATGCATAGAAAACATATGAGTAATTTGATATATATTAAGAGTTACAAAATATCCTTTTTTTTAAATACAATTTTCTGGTTTTTAAAAGGATCCACAAATGACACCAGAAAGCGTGTGGCACTCTGATCTTTATACAAATCATTATTATTGCACTGCTGTTAAGACCTTCCTTCCCTCCTACTTGTCCCTATAAATTGCTGTCTGTGGCACATCCTTAACTTTTACAAATGGATACCGAAAATAACGACAGACAATACCTACTGCTTAAATTACTATAGGTCAAAAGTTTTTCATAATTCAAGAGATTTTTGTAGAGAGTAGTAAGAGTGGATAAAAATAAATAACTTCTCTAGAAAGATTTTTCTTCTAAATATTTGTAAAACACTCAAATAAACCTTGAACTAATTCTACATCGACTACCCGAGTTGCAACTTGGTTCAATAAGTCTAACATAAACCAAATATACTTACAAATGGAGCAGTTTCCTCATCCTTCTGTTGTTCAGCATTAGTTTCAACATTATCATCCGTCCCTCTCTCCATTTCTGCATTCTCTACCTTATCCTCTGCAGTAGGATCATTGTTCGAAGGATTCGCTTGAGGATTAGTTTCTTGATTCTTCTGTTCTACTTCATCTTCTTCGTTAATATCTTCTGGATTCTTTGGTAGATCTTCCTTGTCTTCTTTTTCGGGGATTTCGGGGGATTCTGATTCGTCTGGTTGATCAGGAGTTGGTTGTTCAGTGTCTATTTCTTGGCCGCCATCTTTTTCTTGTTCTTCTTCTGGTGTTTCTTCTGGGCCTGGTTTATCGGGATCATCTTCTTTGTCCTGCTGAATAATAATGACACTAATTGTAATAGTTTTAATAATACGATAGTTTCGTTAATCCACTTTTTCTGAGCAATTTTGATTACAAGAATGTTACAGATTCCTAAAACATAGATAACGTAATTTGGTTAAATTTATGTGGACTGAAATTGCAACTGAAATTTTGGTAATACATCTATAACAGAAGTTACATTGTATAACCGTACACACTATACACTCCTATCAATAAACTAATCAAATCTTCCCAACTCCAATACATACGTTTTCGTCATCACCTCCCTCCTTATCCTCTCCATCCTTATCTCCATCCTCTTCATCACTGGACACTTCGAGTCCGTTATTGGTGTCTTTGCCTTCTTCACCTTTGTCGTCCCCCTCATTTTCGGGCTCGTCTGGTATGTTCTCTTTCATAACGTCGAGGTCGAATGGGTTCTCTGTTTCGGTTTCACCTTCCTGTTAGATTAATAAAAATTACGTTTTAATCATGTTTTTATCCTAATTAATATTATAAATGTGAAAGTGAGTTTGTTTGTTACGCTTTCACGCTAAAACGGCTGAACAGATTGGAATGAAATTTAGCACATGGGTAGACGATGACCTGTATTAGGACATAGGATACTTTTTATCCCGAAATTCCACCGGGATCGAGACTTATGCGGGTGAAACAGAGGGGCACAGCTAGTTTACTATAACTTGTTTTTTCAGTAGTCTTACAAATCACTGCTAGATAGAAAAAAAACGTGCCTAAGCTTGGGATTCCTACACAAGCATTGCCGCTACATACATACATAAACTCTTTCCGGCCATGAGGGTTAGCAGAAACTACAGAACGCCAGCTTCTACGATTTTAACATAAATATCGGTGGTCATGGAAATGCCAGTCGTCATATAGCTGTGCTGTGGATGTTCATGACGCCTGTCGTTGTTCGGCAGCCACCGCTGGCTCTAAGGCCGATACCAGACGCTTCACTCGAGTGAAGGTTCATTTTAGTTTCATTCCGCGTTAACACGACAACGATAAAATTATATAGGAATGAACGTTCAGCTGTTCCTTTAATTTCATTTTTCAATCATCTGGTAGGCTAGTGAAAGATGCCGAGCAAAATCCTTGGATCGGTTCACTTATTAATTAATTTTTCACAATTGATGTATTTGAATTCACACGTTTCACTTCGAGTGATAAATTCCGAATGAAAGGCAAACATTTATAAATAGTGAAGCTTCTGAAATCGGCTTAAGTCTATCGATCATTTTTTTTAAATAAATTGCATTTATCCATCATCAATGTGAAAAGACGACTTACATTTTCATCACCGGGTTCTTCACCATCCACATCCATATTATCAGGCAGTTCGAAGTCTTCAGGCTCGGGGAGAACTTGCTGGTTTCCGTGGTAAGGATCCGTCTATGAAAAAAAAAACATATTTTTTAGTTACAACTTCAACTTTAAAAAGACATTCCAAGAGCTCATCAAGAATGTCACTAAAATAATATGAACATTGAATGCGTATGCACATTGAAGGGTCGGGGCCGATTTTTAATTCGTCCAGGTTTAATCAGGGTTGGTCGGGTGGTTTAGGTGACCTTAAACCACCCGACCAAGAATCTGAGGAATACATACAGTGGTTTGACAGTTTTTGTATAGAAATACGTCAAACCGCCGTATTTATTCTTTAGATAAAAGTTATCTGATTGGTGAAAGCTGTAAGTCGTACAAAACATAACATAGTAAAAGAAACAAGTATTCTTTCCAAAAAAATGTTTTTTTTTGTTTGAATTAAAAGTTATCGTTTTCAAAATGAGCACTCACATGATCATCATCAACCTCAGGCTCCTCCATTTCGTTGATATCTTTCTTTTTCTTCTTATCTTTGCCATCAGCTCCATCATCAGTGCCTTGTTCCTGATCTTTATCTTTTGCGGCCATTTCTTTCTCCCCTGTACTCTCTCCTTTACCTTTCTCTTCTTTATCTTTCTTCTGGCCTTGTTCTTCTTCTAATTCTTCTTCGTCTTCTGAACCCCAGATTTGTTGGTCTAGTCTGTGTAGGAGATTCAGGAAGTTAGTTTATTGCAGTTTTATCTGACATCTACAATTTACTTACTTACTCAATATACAAGGTATTTTTTTTGATATCCCAAAACTCTTGGGTATGAATGAGACCATATCAAAGAATCAAGTGGCTTAAGAATTATTTTTCAACTACTTATCTTTTTGTTTTTTCATTTTTCATACAAAATAATACGACAAAGTCACGAATTCACGATTATTAATGTACGTGAAATATGACAACGTCGCATTTTCTTACCTTTAAATATGAATGATTGCATTGAATGAAAATTATTTACACATACTTATCAATGAAACTTAGATACACACATCGAGAGTATAGTGTTATGTTATCTTCGAAACTGCGTTTTTGAACCACATATTCTAGGACTTTTTGTATTATTTTTACATATAGAATATAACTCTTGAGTAATGGGAAGTCAAAAAAAAAAGTTGTATAAAAGGTAGGTATGTCCTTACTTTTCAGCAGCATTGTCAATGTCGCCCATTTGCTTATCAGCGTCATCTTCATCGTCCTCCTGTTCCGATTGTTCGCCTTCTATAACAATTGTATAAACCACCGTTTTATCATTTCTAGAACCATCAGATGAAGTAAATAATCATACAGCTTTCTTTCTGCTTAGCACCGGAAAAAAAAAATCCCAACTATGTTGGGGTCAGCTTCCAGTCTAACCGGATGCCGCTGAATACCAGTATTTTACATGGAGCGACTGCCTATCTGACCTCCACAACCCAGTAACTGGGTAATACGATACCCTTTCGTAAGACTGGTTGTCAGATTTCGGGCTTCTGACGACTCGTAACGACTGTCAAAGATCCACGAATGACAGCCGGGACCAACGGCTTAACGTGCTTTCCGAGGCACGGAGGTGTATCGATATGTAAAGATGGTCACCCATCCATGGAACAACCTCGACAAGCGTAGCTTAACCTGATGAATTGACCCGTGCGGCTGTTATTACTTAGCCACGAGCTCTTCTAAGTAATCATACAGCATACAAGTCAAAGACAGAAAAATTGTTTATAATTTTTAGCAGATGGTTAATGAAACTTTTGTACAGAGTTACTCCTATTCTTCCAATAATTTTAATCATTTAACACACTAACCTTTTTTCTCAACATCTTGCAAATGTGAATCAAAGTCATCAGTCATGTTGACTCCCTTCTCTTCTTCTTTGCAATCTCTTTCTTCTTCCTTCTTATCATCACCAGGACGACGGGCATCATCTAGTTGGTCCTGTAGAAGTAAACTATTATTGCAGAGGTTCGTACAACCAAAGATAAAATACGTTTATTTTAAGGTAATTGTAAAGAGTCCTGAGGCGGTATTATGACGTATTAATGCCACCATTTTTCCAGTGTGAGAGAGAGACGGAGCTATACAAGGCCGATAGCACCATGCTTTTTTCGCAGTGGAATAATGACGGCATTAATACTTCATAATAAGGCCCCAGAGTAAACAATGTCGACATAGTTTTAATATCAAAGACAAAACTCAACATTGACAACCTAGGGCAAAATGTAAAGATTGCAGTTTGAATTTTCTTTTACATGTGAGCGTTTTATACAAATATAAATCTTATTCACATGAATGTAATGTATATATTCGTATAAATAAATGTGAGCAAGCGTTTAGTATAAATATCAACATCTTACCTGATTCTCAATTCTATCCGACACATCTTTCTGTCCCTCGCCTTCACCGAGCCCTGTTCCTCCCGTTAACTTGCCGGGACCTCCCTCGCCTTCGCCCTCTTCCATATCAAGATCTGATGGCTTGCAGAAGCTGTAGAGGAAAATAACATTGAAGACCTCGTAGAAAATGAGTGTGATAGAACAATGATGATTAAGAATTTTCAAGGGATATTATATACAGCAATCGACCAGTAACATAGAATATGAAGATTTTTACTTGTAGGCGAGACCGCAATACCAGCCGTTTTGTTTGGGAATATACTCAATATACCCCATGGAAAAAGCATATCCAAATACGGATGGGACAAATAGTGATGCAAAATCATCTACACTTACCCCTTTGAAGCCAGATCCGAGAATATCTTGAGCAGCACAGACAGCATCTTGCACGACACCCTGTGTACTGACACTTTCTGCGTAATAAAGTATTGGACAAACAACACCGTTTGCTCCAATATTGGCACCAATCTCATCACCACACTCTTAACTTCATTTACAGCAAAACCATTCGCGGTATATTCGACATAGTTGCCAAACAATATCTGCGTTTTATGAATCAAAGTTTCTAGTTGGAGCAGTCTGGAATCGTTTGTCAATTTATCTTGCAAATGTTCTTTCAAATGTTTGTCTTCAATAATATCCTTGGATTCTTCTTTATCGCTTTTTATGATTTCGTCAATAGCGTTAATAACTTCGGCGTTTTCTGTGTTATCTTGAGGTAAATGTTTCTTGTATACAGACTGAATTATAAGTAGCATTGTAGCTATTAAATCTTCAGTTTCATCTATAAGTTTATCACTTGTTACTCCATCCATGAACACGTCAACATTTTCATCTAATTTGATGAGTTCATTGACTGTTTCTTTCAAGTAATTGGATAGGTTGACTATGCTCTTTAGTAGTGGATGATTTGGTACATGTTCAAAGGTAGTCAACTTGAATTTAAATTGATAGTCTTGCAGCAAACTGTCAATGTCATTGAGCATATTGTTCAAATGAGTTCTACAATCGTTTGCAATATCAATATGAGCTTGAGATACCACAGGTACTTTCGTATCATCTTGACCGATTTCTTTAGGCATGTAATTGGACACTTTATGCAACGCATTCTTTTGTTTATTAACTTGAGTTATAAGTGCGTTCACTCTCTTATTGAGATCGCGCCATTCGTCGCTATTTTTATAACAACGTACGATTTTGGAGTCGGATAGAATATTATCGAAATCTGGTTCGGCTTCTGCGTTTAGGCCCTTTTCTGGGCAAGATTTTAGTACTACATAGAATTGTTCTAGAACAATGCTAGTGTTTGCGTAGCATTCTGTGAGTAGTTCTATCTTTGTTTTTAATGCAGATATGTTTGTGTCTGTGTTGTCAACGTCGAGGGCGTTCATTAAGTTTGTGGTGAGAGTACGAAGATCGCAGAGGTATCGCGAATATTTTGATATGGATTTCTTTTGAGTATTTGTTATTTTCTGGAAAAAAGATTGAGATCGAGTTAAGTGACTAAACTCTTTAGGGATGGTTATGCTGACATGTCTAACAAAAGAAGAAAGGCTGCATGGTTGGTTTTTTTTTATATGGCTAACTTTTTACTACCGCAGCAAACATTTCGGTTGTTTTTAAGGCTTTCCAAGAGAATAATATAACCATAACATATTTATATAATATATTCTTACCAGTAATTGCGCCGCGAATCCCTTGCATCGTTCTATGTTCTGCATACCCAGGTCCTGGTGTGGTGTTTGTAGTGCCAAAGTAAGGATTCTGTGACGAGCTATGTTCTTCTGGAAGTATTTCTCGCAACCAGACCACAGGAGCGATAGAGAGGCGTCACAACGTCTAAAAGTATTTTCGAATAGTTAAACTATGTTTTATTGAACGAAAGAGACATTATTCTCTTCTGTAGAGAGAACAGAGACAAGACAAGACAGTATCACTGTCAATTTGAAATCTTTTTTGGGAACTAAAGAAGTCTTCGAAAAAAAAAAAAGGAAAACTGTCATGCAATTTGACAATTATATTATATTACGAGTAACTCGGTTATTATACGACAGAATATAATTTAATAAGAATTTTCTACAAAATACTACTACAACAGATGTCCCACACAGTAAATAAAGTACCAACCTGCTCTTCAAATAGCTGACAGCCGCTTCCAAATCAACGGGCGGTATAGTAAAGTCATACAATTCCTTGTCAGTTGCGCTCAATATAACCAAGCCGGTGCGGTAGTTCAGACCAAGCTTAGTTAAGTACTTGAACAGATCTGATAAAGCTTTGCGTTTTTGTTGCACAAAGTTCTTTGCTTGAGATGTCTGTTTCTCTTTCGGGAGGGAGCCGTCAACCTGCAGGAGGTAAATGTAAACACAATTACTGCATGCAGTTATAAAAAAACTTTCAATTTCATTTACTAATCCAAAAAAATTGTATGAGTTTTTTTTTAATTCGATGCTGATATGTCACCGATTTTAATTAAATACCTACTTCTTATTTAATTACACAGCTTTAGTAGCCAACCTGGCAGGCTTCTTTACCCTCTAGCGGAAAAAAAATATTCCGAAAAATATGGGATTGCATTTAAAAATAAATGTTATGTTTAATAGTCAATCAATTTAAATGCCAACTGACAATTTGTGTCACTTTATTATCTCAATATAGAACAACTAAGTCATAGTCTTACCTCCAAAGATCCCAAATGCGTGCTTGTCTCAATTACCACCGTTACGAAATCATCCAATGCTTGTACTAACGACGGGTACCCAGTATTGGTAATACTGTCCTTACATAACGTCTTAGCTTTGTTCAGCAAACTGGACACTTTAGACAAAAGACTTCCGTCTGTTATCATCTTGCACGGCTGGTCCAGTTCATCCAGATATTTCTATAGGAGGAAACAATAATGGTGGGTTAATGTATGAAGAAGTTGGGTATATTGTAGTGTTAGCTATGTGAAAACAAACAAATCTACGGTTATATATATAGAGAATCTACCCCGCAACCGCTTAGTAATAACTACTGAACAAACACCATTCAATCTAATTACTTCTGCACACAATAACCGACTAAGGGCGGATTCGACCGAACAGGAATAATTGTATCCGCGGATATAAGATTTGCCTCTGACAGTTTTCGTATGGAGAAACTGTCAAAAATTATTCGGAAGAGAAGGCTTATTCCGCGGATAAAATTTATTCCTGTTTCGACGAATCCGCACTAAATAAAGTAAATTCTAGAAAAACCCGAAAAAATATTTAAAAAAATGTGTATTTTAATAAATAGATGAAAATAATTACGAAAAGGTCCAAAACAACAGACCATGCTTCCTCATTAGCATAAGAAAGAAATAAAAATAGGTATCTCAATTTTAACTCAAATTAAGTGTGTTTTTTGATCAATTGGTTAAAGACATTTTGTTAGCTTATTACTCAATAATAACGGTAAAACGGAGTATCTATTGTGTACAGAAGACTGAAAGTTTAATAACAATAAAAATGTATTGATCAATCAGTACTACCTGCATTGGCTGCGAATTAAAAACAGAAAAGGAAAATTAGTATGTGTATAAAACAGTGTCATATTGAAACAGAAAAAAAATTGTGAGACCTCAAGTGTGAAGTGGATTATAATATTATTATTATTTATTTACTTCAGAGAAAAACTCCATACATAAACCGAACATAAAAATAATAAAATGTTATTGTGTTATATTACATTGCTCTTACTAGAGTATCTACTTTAGACACACATGCGCGTTCATCGGAGTTAACAGCTAACTCAGGGTTAATCCAATCATTTATTAGATAATTATTGGAATTAACCCTGAGTTAGCTGTTCCATGAACGCGTAAGTGGGCCGTAGAGTTATGTATTCTAAGATGATTTTTGAGTGAACATTTGTACCTGTTTTTGGTGAATTTGTACTGTCCTGACGTCTGTTGTTTCAAAACGTAATCATCGTTAATTATCACAGATTCTGAATTGAAGTTTTGTTTCATTTATGTCATAGTAAGTGCAATGCAATCAGTTGTTGTCATTAATCGTAAGATACAGTATATTGGGAGAGACAGGGCCTGGGTTGAGAGGTGTTTCATGAACTGCTAGACGATGGACATTCTGAGATCTAGATAAAGATTCTCATTGCAAACATAGAAGGGGGGTTCCCTTAACCTTTCCTAAGAACCGGTTCCGGAGGAAGTGGAACCTATGTAGATAGTGTGGATTAGCTTGTGCGAAGACGACGCAAGCGTAGGTCATGCATGATGGGACCGATGACCGCGGTATTAATGTGCAATTTGCACTTGAGTGACAATTTGCTGCGTGCGGTGAAAATGAATTGGAGCCTACTGACAGCGAAAGCAGCGCGCGAACGACCCGTACTTATGTGCTCACTGAAGGAAAGCTGGTGGTCAAACATCACACCTAGGTACTTTGCTCGCTAGTCCCAAGGGATCGGCTTGCCATGCATACTGTTCGGGCTGGGAGGGAGGGGAGCGCGACGACGCGGTCTCGAGAAGAACAGCCTGAATCTTAGCGGGGTTGACTCCGATTCTCCATTTTCGGAACCAATTAAGCGCCTGAGACGTTTGCGGAGAGTGCGAGCGATATGGTCTCTACGGTGCGAACATTTTGTTTTTATTAGACTCGCCGCCTCGTCCATGCTGTCTCACGCAGCAGCTTACCAGACACAATACAAGTGAATCGTGTATCATAAACTGTTCCCAAAGCGAAATGGGATGTATCAATTATGACTTTTTAATGCCTCAATTCCAGTACGCCAATCATCATTCATATTTTTTTGCAAAAGGTGTCACGACTGTATTAAATCGGTTACACTTCGTTAATACAAGTAGAATAATTTTGTAATTTTGATTTATTAATTAAGTAGTTTATATGTTGCTATGTACGTATCTTGTTTAAAAATGCAAACGAATTCATTTATTCAATATTTAGTAGAACCCAGAATGTTAATTCAAAATAGTTAGAGAATTATTCATATATCTACTTCAGTGTACATCATTAGAATCTACTACTTCGTTGCCATGTATATTGTTAGTCTTATAACCCATATAAGTACGTAAGAATTACAGCCAAACTCGGTGTAAGCATTTTATGTTAATTTGCTTAAAAAGAAGCGCAAAAAAACAGTCGAGCTTAGTATAGAAGAAACCCACTACATCCAGTGGCGAAACGAAAAAGGAAAACATTTAGTTAATTTTTGCTTGCTAACAAAATAGATTTTTTAAGAACTTTGCTTAACTCTTTTATTCCGCAAGTGTACACTAGAACAAAACATAATCCAACATACCTTAATATTCCTAGCGAGAACGATATGATTCTGTACATCAATCATGTAGGCGCCGCCTGTGGGTGCGTTAGCGGTGGTGGCACGTTTAGGCCGGTCCCACAGACCAACGTGATCCCCTACCACCTCGGTCGAGTTGTCCACTAAGCAGCTGGTTACACTCTCTTTTAGGACGTTCTAGAATGTAAATAAACAAATAAAACTCATGAAACTTGATTGCTACAGTGTTAAGGGACATTATCATTACGCTTATCCGACGATGACATTAAATAATATACTATATTCTAAGTATCATAAAGTGCAAAGTTGTATAAACATCGCGAACCAGACATTAAAGAGCTCTGAGTCATCAAGTGTACTAGAATGAGTTCGCGAATTTTTTCTGTACGCTTTAAGGCACCGACAATAAGGTTTATAATTCAATGTCAAAAAAAACCTCTGCCCTCCGCTTGTCTTTGATTTTTTTAGTTTTTTATTGAGGAATTGTCTAATTCCAAGAAAGCGATATTGAAAAATAAAGATGGCGGCGTTAGTTTTGATTTCGGCCACGCACCAAATAAATGAAGCTTGTACAGCTATATCTCATAATAAAAACATTTTAAAGTGCAACTACAAACCTCAAACTCCTTAGTATGTTTATGCAGAGCCTTATGCGCCTTTTCCACAGTATCCTTAACACTCCAGTAGCTAAGGTCCCTATCCCACGTGCATATCTTGACGAAATCGCGCAGTTTCTTCTCTATGGGAGCGCGCTTCTCTTTGATGTGGGAGGCGACTTGTGCGCTAAACTGCGCGTAGTAGTTGTATGTATTCCATAGGATTGAGAGGAGTTCGTCTGAAAGGAATGTTAAAATGGTTTAGTATTTTTATTTAGGCGCAAGCCTACCGATGATTGCTTGACGCTTCTACAAATTGATTGATATTAATAGTAACAAAAATATAATTAAAACCGATACTATTAAATTTATGAAATTTATTGCATCACAAATAGCGATATTTTACCCCGAGAATGAAGGTTTCTTTGCAGTTTAATTGAATTCGTTGAAAAATCGCCAGTGAAAATCAAATATTTATATCCAGTCAAATATTTAGGACAAAAAAATCGCCCTTACCTCTCTTTTCAGTAGGTTCCAAATGCACCAAATGACAATGGTATACGAATATGATTTCCAACCTTATTTCATACTCTGCTAAGTTAGACTTTTCCATGAACTCTTTGAGCACAGATACGACCCTGTCGGCTTGAACGGGATCCGATGTGGTATCCAAGTATGAATTGATGACGGCGTATAGGTAGAACCAGTACTTGTGGGCTTCAGATTGCTTCCTGTAAACGTGAGCATGATGATTTTGACAACTGCGTACTAAAATGGATTCAGTATTTATGATTGACAGTGATTTTGAATAAAGCAAATCTATAACCCCAAATCTATAAAACTTGTTATAGGGGGCGAGCCTATTGCCACCAATCGGGCACAAATCCACATTCCGGGCGGCTACTGAGAAATTCCATATGGAAAAAAACCCAATGACACTTTGCCCAACCGGGAATCCAAACCAGGACCTCATGCTCAGCAGTAGCGCTTGCGACCACTAGACCAACGAGGCAGCACTCCAAAAATAACTACATGATAAAACATCTCAACTTACCTATGATACAAATTATTAAGGCACTCCTTCCAGTGCGCCATCTCCAGCTTCCTCCAGTTGATAATCTGCTGTCCCACGGCAAGCGACACGTCGATCATATTGTTGCCTTTATGCGCGTTCTTGTTCCATTCCTCGATCTTATCTCGAAGTAACTCAAGTCCAGTGAGGAATCGACTCACTGGGCTCGTTACTGGGAAGCTTAGGATTCTGTTCACTATTACGACTATCTGGAATTTGAAAAGAAGAAATTGTGTTGCATTGGGCTTGATGGTAATTGGATATAGACTTTTTTGTGTCGTCAAACTTTCAATTCGCACTCAACATATTTCTCTTCTTTCATTTTATATCCTACTAATAATTACTTATACTAATAGTACTGATTCGGACGGGTGCAATCTGCTTATGTGACAACACGTCAAAACATCAACATTTCTCTGTATCTATGTTAAATATTAATTTATTATACCCATAAATCTTCCGGAATAAATTCTTTAAATAATGGTGAAAACCGCATCAAAATCGGCTGAGCAGTTTAAAATAACTCATCGGTCACACAGACAGAATGAAAAACGACTTTGTTCTATGTATAGTTCTATAACATTTATAGATATGGAAGATGTCCAACATTGAGCCTAGGGGCCGCGTCCACAAGCGAGAGAATCACGACGGATGCGCGCTTCTACGTCGGGTAATCACCACGAACGAGCGATTATTCCGCCAGCGTATCGTCGCGACTCGTAACGGAATCGCCGCGACGAGCGCGCGGGAATACGTTGACGTGTCGCTCGCACTCAGCCACTCTTCGCATCGCTGCGATTCTCTGGCTCGTGGAGACGGCCCCTTCAAAGGCGCCGCGGCCTAAGAGACTGTATAGAAATACGTGGCATGACGATAATATCGCCGCGATTCTCTCGCTCGTGGAGGCGGACACTTATAGAGAAGTGTCAAAGTCATCTTTATATCAGTGTGAAAAAAAAAGAACTGTACCGGAAGTAATAAGCCATCACTTTCTTGCATGGGAACTGTAATGAGTAGCACTTTCCTATAAGGCTGATGATCGATAAAATCTCATAATTCATGAGTTACGCACGAAAATATTTAGCAACTACGGTTTCGGTTTTAGCTTGAAACTTTGAAATACATTTCTGGACGGTACGGTTAAAATAATGAATGTAAAAGTCGCATTAAGTTCCTTACCTCTTTCAAAGTAGGGACATCTGGCCATTGGTCAAGTAATTCATTCGTGTTCTCCTTTACTCTATGAAGTAAGGGTACGCACTGTTTTGTTTCCGCTACCCAAGAGGACCTGTAGAAGTCCACTTTGGTTGAAGACTCTATAATAAAAACAAATGAGATGATTTCAATATAGGATGCCTGGTGAAAGTATACCTACTACATACAAAATAGCGAAATAACAATGCCCGGCGTTAGAATGGCCACAAAGAGCTTCAGAAAGAGACTATAACACAAGAATGAGTGACAGTACTAAGACGAAATATTTCAAATTTCCATTTGCCATTTTAACGCCCAGATACAATAACATCTTGTATATTTCTACTAGTAAAAATAACAATAAATCACCTTGCCCATCAACCTTAGCTTTAATCTGCGAAATAAGGACCATCAAACTGGGTGAAATATTCCCTTCGAACTCCGCGTCCAAAGCCTCCCAAACATTGTTTATAACCCGACTAAATGTGGGGTACCTCTGCAGGAACGCACTAGTCACGTCATTGCCGACCAACTTCTTTCGGGCGGGTAGCCATTCCGCAGACGTCATATTTCGAACTATGTTTGAATGCCATTTGTAGACCAGAGAAACGTCTTCAGGAGATATTAAGTGTTTATGTTTAGGCTTTTCAGAGTTGTTCTGTGTTTTAACTGGAACTTGTTCTAGTGTTGGTGGTTTGAATTCAGCAAAGTCTTGGTCAGAGTAAGATGGGAACATTTCTTGCATTTCTTCGAGTGCTATGGCGTCTTCGTCTTCATCTTCACATTTTGATCTGCAAGAAGTAGTATACAATTTATAATAAGGTTTTATACGTAAGTACTCACCGCTCAGTTTATGAAGGCCATTAAAAAAAAAAACTGTATTCAATTAAGGGCCGATTCGACCAAACAGGAATAAATTTTATCCACGGAAGAACATTTAGTTTAGTTTTCGTATGGAGAAACTGGCAAAAATTCAAAATTTATTCGGAAGAGAACGTTTATTCCACGGATAAAATTTATTCCTGTTTGGTCGAATCCGCCCTTAATTGGATTTCATTGGTAGGAGCAATCTTTTTCAACCAATAAAAAAAGTTAATATAATTTGACAGTTAATTTACTTTTCAGACCCGTGATCAGTAGGTCAATTTTCGTACTTAAAAAACGTTTACATTCAGTCGTAATCTGTCAAACTTGTCAAAAATGTTGGTAAATTGATTGTATTTTTGACAGATTGCGAATGAGATTAAAATGCGATTAAAAATACGAAAATTGCCCCGCTGGGATCCAGAAATTAGAACAAAAACCGACTCTTCCACTAAACGGACAACCGCCGCCCTCACAAATTATGCTTGAGATTTGATGATCCGTACATTTAATTGTAGTTACTCTTTTGTAGTTACATTTCTTGTGACTGAAGATTTTTAAGATTTTTAAATACATATTATAATAATTTATACATAATTAGCAATTCAAACGGTTTTCACTACTTTTGAAAACGTTTTTACGAGATTTATTTAATTTATGTAAGTGTTTAAATGCACCGATGTACACATAAACGTTCCGGAATAAATTATCTAAATGAAGGTAGAAACCGCATCCAAATCGGTTGCGAAGTTTAGAAGAACAACGCGGGCACACAGACAAACACGAAACGTGAATTCAATTTATATTATGTATAGATTGAAGGGTGTATGTACTTACTTAGTAACGTATAAAGCTTCATCATCCTGCTTCTTCTTCTCGATATCTCTCTGCTGTTGCTCCCACGCCTTCACGAGAGAGTTCAGCGTCGCCAGCACAGAGTCCATCGTACTCTTGTCCAGTTTATCCAACGCTGTGCTGTACATGCGCAGCTCTGATAGATTCATTTTTAGAACCCTAGAAAGAAATACAACACCGTTAATGGTCATGGTTTAGAAAAAGGTGAACTTAAGTTAACCGGTATATTGCAACTCAGAAATAAGTATATGAGGTCAATCACCTTGTTTACCAACTAATATTTTTAACACAACATATAAACTATTTTCGTACAACTCATGCTGAAGGACCAAAGATCATGAGAACATGAAGACATACAATAGACTGTGTAAGTCTATATATATATCTATATATACAGAAGCAGTTGTTAAAGTTTTAGTAAGTAATAAACAAAATTAAATTTTGTGAAATAAAAGCTTGTCAGTCCAAATAAGTAATACTATTAGAGCTTGTAAAAATGTAACGATAAAAACTACTTACTGAATACCCTCCAACTCAGCAGCAAACATTTCATCATTTCCAGCGACCACATTTCTATTCAACAACTGCATAAACTTCGCCGACACAAATCTATTCAAATATTCCTCTTTGCTCTTCCTATTAGGTATACCATTGGGGAAGACCATCAAATCGGTTACAACCTCCTTTAGGACCGGACCTTGCTCTATCTTGACTATGATCTCTTTAGTCAAATCGTTCAAGGAGGTTACGCTATAGACGAGTTGGGATATAGAACTCTGTAGAGGTTTTGCTAAGTCCGGTAATGCGTCGGAATATGCCTCAATTTTTTTGTAAAAAGCGTTGACTGAATACAGCCATGAAGATGTTTCCTTGACCACAGTGTGTCCAGTTAGCAGGGCTGTTTTGTTTACAGTGTTGGTAAGTAGGTTCTTGTACAAATTCTTGCAAGCTGTTATTAGGTTGGTAGTAATGTCGTGGATAGTTTTTGCTGACAGTACTGATTTTGTAAAGTGTTTGCAGTCCTGAAAATAAAAAAGGAATTGACGTTACTTTTGTTACCACTTGTGACATAATATGCAAAAATATTGTGACATTTTTTTTCGGATGTCACTATTAACACATATTTCCAAGAACTGATACGTAAAAACTTATTTATGTTCTACTTACATTAGCAAAACTGTTATAAGTCGGTTCTTCAGGTCTAAAAGTATTTCCCAGCTTGTACTTGCTAACTCTTTCAGCAGTACTTTGTCTCAGCCCCATAAGCACACTACAATGGGGATGTACCTTCATCAAACCACAATCCTTATCTATCTTACTAAAAGCTACTTGTGAAGGCTTCTCAATAGCGCCGTAATGGGAAATATTTCCATACACAAGACCATGGAAATAGTAAGCGCCGAGTAAAGCATCAAACATTTTCACGTCCTCTTCGATATACTGAACTTTCAGACGATATTTCGCGACATGATCCATTGGATTAATTTCAGACAATACTTTGCTGATTAAAACACTTGTTTGTAATGATAGCTGTGCGGTAAAAATCTTTGTTTTCATATCATCAGTTTTAGTTTCTAGTGAGTTTCGGAGTCTTTGATAAGCGTCATTCGCTTCGCATAGTATGTCGTCGAACGAAGTGCCTTTGTAACAAATGCGGAACATTTCGATAGTATGTGTGCAAATGTCGTCGAATGTATTGTCGTTTTTAAGTTCAAGAGCAGAGTGTAAATAGTTTACAAGTTGCTCGTATTTCTTCATTTCGAATTTGGCGTCTGATATTCTGAAATAAAATGAATGAATTAGGTTTAATTTTGTACGCTCATATTTTTAATATTGCCGATCAAGAAATGAAACCCAAGGGTTTGATTTGAAAGCCAAGCATGCACACATACGAAAAAGTATTTATCTAAATGCTAACGATAGAAAAATACGTACATTTTCAACGAAACTGCAGAATCCAATGTGGCGATGTTCTTCCACAAAATATTCAAGATAGTTCCTAACTGCACAGAATAGTCATTTCTGCCTTCTATTGAAACGGCTTCATAGGCTAGTAAATGACGTGACTCTGAAATAAAAATAATTAGTATCCATTAGTCACCAGTCATAATCATTTTGGTCCTTCGGTCCGCCACACAAGACAGCGCCATATCTGTCGACTGGCAACAACAGGCCATCATGAGATCCTAACGGTCCGTAGCTCGGATCAGCCTGACAGAAGACCTGAGATCCTGGCAACAAATCTAGCAAAAAGACCAAGATATCAACAAAAGTAACTGATGTGAAAGGTTTTATTCGTTTTTCTATGTCAAGCAGTGATAGGCAGACTTAAAATAGGTACCAATAATTTAGACAAAAATAAATGAGGTTAATTAGAAAATACCTGAATTATCAGCCGACACGGTGAACTTCTGCAAATAATAAGGTAGCAGGGGCACATTCTTGGACAATCTCTTGCTGTTTATTGGTATTTCTTCAACGATATCTTCCGAAATGTCACTATTATGTGGATTCAAAAATGGCGAAGGATAAAATGCTGGTGAATATACCACCGCTTTGTAAAATTCATCCCAGAATTTGACAGGAAGAGACGATATTCTGAAAAAGCAATATCTTGCTGTAGTATTTTGTCAATGAGTGGAATGCAGTTTAATAAAAAAATATATGAAAATCTTACCTTTCACTAATCATGTCACTATTGTCTTGCAGTTTTAGTATTACTTCTAAAAGATTCAACAGTGCTGGAGGAAACCCTTTAGTCACTTTGCCCAAGTGTACCAAACTGGCCAACACTTCTGATGATTCGATTCTCACAACTACTTTGCCATCGTTCTTTGTTAACTGAGACACTACATCAAGGAAATCTCTCTGTAGGATTGTCAATATTCTCTGTACTACGTAAGAGATTATTGGAAGAAGTTTGACGTCGGGTCCTGGTTTTTCAACGACTTGGTTGTCAACCAACTTGATGATATTTTGTTGTACCAGTTCCAATTTAGCGTTATTTGGTACATCCAATGCTAAATGCATATCAGTAACGGCATAGTTGTCTACAGATAATCTTTTGAGCTGTTTAGATATAGGCTGGTTCAGGTCCAAGGCAATTTTGTTGTAAACTTTAGACTTCTCGCTACATTTCTCGTATTCTTCTTTGTCAACTAATAACTTCGGTTGGCCATACATCTTACGGATCTTTTTACTCAGTTTAGTAACTGTTGAGTTATCATTATCAGCTGGCATCACAATATTTTCCGCGGCTTTATTGAAATTATTTATCATAACGTCGCTGTCTCTAGTAAGTCTCATGATTGGTATCATTAAATGTTTCTGTAGCCATTTACTGTGTGTGTATAGAAGGGGAACGATGTCTTCCCTTAAAATTCTGCGTCTACTGGCTTCATTAGCAACGAATATTGGTTCGTTTGCCATCTTCAAGAATCTGTCCCGCCAGCTAAGAAGTTGGAACATATTACATGCTGTTTCATTATCTAAATAGTTCGCAGATCGTTCAATACTCTTTTGAATAAATTCTTCAATAACTGCCAGATATCTTAAACAGTGTTTCAGTATCGGATATTCGGCAAAATCATCTGTCAGTTTGCCCGACAAGACAGCTCTTGAATAATTTGATACTGTAAACGTAGTGTCAGGGGCGAGGTTCGTCAAATAGTACTTCATTAGGTTATTGAACAGTATGAGGCCCTCTTTGTTGCCCGAA
Organism: Eupsilia transversa; assembly: GCA_914767815.1. NCBI lineage: Eukaryota > Metazoa > Arthropoda > Insecta > Lepidoptera > Noctuidae > Eupsilia > Eupsilia transversa. The sequence continues at coordinate 5,976,093 of OU611889.1, forward strand.
CGTACTTGTCTTTCTTCTAATATGTATAATTCTGGATAGTACTTTTTGTATGACTGCATATCCCCGTTGTGATGCTTGTAGGTTTCGTAAGCAGTGTCATTGAGGATGTCAGCGTACTGTACGTTGGCGGCACGGCATTGCTTCTTCATAATGTTATGTATAATAGAGTAAACGGCTGTTAACACGATTGGATGAGATCTTTGGTAAACGGTGAACAAACTAAAGATCACGTGTAGATGTGATTCTATGGTACCGTCTTTTGTTTCCTGTACGGCTGTGTATGCGAGTTGCTTTGCGATTTCCATCGTAGAATTAGAGCACAAACCTTTTACTGTGAGCGTGTGATTCGTAGTTGCGGGGAGCGGGGTCTTTTCGTCTAGTTCCTCATCTTCTATTAACTCATCAAGAGCCTTTAACATGGAGTTCTTCATTTCAGCAAGTGACGAATTTACACTTGAAGCGAAGTCTGCGCCGCATCTCGGCTTTATGTATACGTCAGAGAAGCTGCTGACGAAGGCAGTGGTGGTGGCAATACCGCGGAGTAGCTGCTGCCAGGTCAAGTGAGCCGCTTGCAGTAAATGTGAAATAGTTGGGCGATCGAGTCCTGGAAAAGAAACAATGTTTAAGGTCACCGTGTCATTTAAATGAACAAATATCTCACATCTGGTTTTATATAAAAATAAATGCAAATATATATACATAAAAAAAGTTATACTGGTCGTTGGTAAGTGCATCACTTGAAAACGGCTGAACCGAATCGTTTTTTTTTTTTTAAGTTGCTAATTGTCCGATTAAGGTTTATGTTAAAAAACAAATGGAAGAGTTGCCCAGAAAATAGGAAAAACCGACATACGTTGTTTTGTCTAAAATATAAGAGCCTTATTCTTATATTTTTATGTTTATTAAGTAACAAATCTATGTAAATACATACCTTCAACAAAGGACTGCATCAACTCATGACCTTTGATACACAAGTCATGATATTTGCTGGGCAAGCCACAAGACGACAGTAAAGCCGTCAAGTCAAACAAATTCTCAGTTTCTGACACATACGATATCTGCCAATCATCTGGTCTCAGTAAAGATATTTCTACTCCTCTATTCCTCATAGCCCTCGAAATCTCTCCATATTTTGGGTCCATAGTGAAGAACACTCTAAAATTCGGATGAGGTTTTATTTCACTGACGTCACCCCTTTCAGGAATGCTTAACACGCCGTTCGGTTCCAACAGACCATTCAGTCTGTCAAGTACGGCTGCGGAAGTGAGGTTTACATTGTCTAGCAGTAACCACGACCCTTCAATCATAGTTTTCACAAGCAAAGAGTCCACAAATTCAAATTTCCCTCCGGCGTTGACGGAAGACACTTGTGACACTTTGTTCTGCAACTTGTTTAATAGTTTTACAACTTGTTGTACTTTTACTAAGATAGCTGGCTGATATTCATTGTTTTTAATCAATTTTTCGCAGTGAGTACTTAGGAACTCGATTTTTTGTTTGAACTTATCCATGTTACCATCTGATATGTCAGTGCTTGATGCTTTCTGCAGAGATTTGTACACGTAAAGCTCACTTAGTAGCAGGTTCTCCTTCCATTCGAAGGGTCTTGTGAAAAACCACATGTTTCTAACAGTTTGTATGGTTAAAGTCTCGATTTTATCAAACAAGCTCTCAAGATTTCTGTTAAAATCAACTTGTTCGAAACCGCCAAGTAAGTCAGAGACGTCCATTGCTGACGTCACAGGTATGACTTGCAGTTCGTTGCCGATCAAGTCAGCAAGTACTTGCACTACACTACTCTTCCCAGTAGCTGAAGGACCAACAAGTATCGTCAACCAATTCATCTTGATACTTTGGGCCACCGCTTTCAAAGTTGGCAGTTGATTTCTTAGTACAAGCAAATTCGTTTCAGCAGCTCTTCGATTTTTAAATTCCTTTTGTTCATTACGGCTTAATTGAACGTCTCCTATTATAACATGGGTATGAGTCATGTGGAACTGGGGACTACTATCACTGCTTGGATAATCAGGGAGGAATATTTTATCATAAGTTTCGATCATTTTCTGCTTATCTTCCTCGGTCCTCATACGGTTCACATAGAGCATGTTGATATATTTTCCTGGGGATAGTGGATTGTCTGCTTCATTCTGGTCTAGGATGAGAGCCTCGCACCATCTCTGAATGTCTCTGAGATTCATTTCCCACGGAGAACCTTTGTGACCCCATGATTGTATCTCTGTTACTTCATGGGCTACTTTGCAGTTGAACTCGACGATTTTGTGTAAAATGTCTTTAGGTACGGATGAGTACTGAGCCTCCACAATGTATATCAAGTCTTCTTTGGTTAGTGTATCGATGTAAACCTGAGTAAATCTGTTCAGGAAAGATATTGGCAGACCTCTTCGTGCACCCCCTTGTTTTAAAGGATTCTGGCAGGCAAATAATCTAGTCTGATCTTTCACCTTAAAACTTCTCCCTAATTCAGGAATAAATACTTCTCCCCTGTGATCCAAACATGCGTTAAGACCTTCCAGGACAGGTTGAGGAGCCAAATTCAACTCATCTAATAGAATCCAGTCACCATTTTGAAGAGCGCTCAAAAACGCGCCTTCTTTGAATGTGAAAGATCCATCTTCCGTTGGTAGATCGGTTCCGAATAAGTCTGTTATATCCTGTAAAAATGAATACAAATTAGATTCCGGCAACAAAGCTTGGACTACATTAAAATACTTTTAGAAGGACTTACCGTTTGGTCACTCAAATTGATCCGAACAACTTTATGACCAGATGATTTAGCGAGTGCAGTTACTAAGCTCGTCTTTCCAACGCCAGGGTTTCCTTCCAAAAGGATGGCTTTATTCAGCTGCAAGCCACGCAACAACCTCAAAGTATTAGCACCGGTCGTAGGAGCTGTGAACGTGAACTTTTGCTCTTCTGCCGCAGTGTTGCGATTTTTCTGTCCAACTTCGATATAGAAAGGTTTTATACCAAACTTTTCGGGACCGCTTTCGGCCACAAATTGAGTCTTTTTATCGCTCAACATTTCTTGTAAACTTTCCACATATTCGCCACCAATTGATTGTATCTGATCCAACAAGAATTTTATTGCATTTTTTCGTAATAAGACCAAAGTTTCAGTATCGATATGGCCTGTAAGTGCTGTACCGAAACAATCTAGGAATGTCATACAAGCACCGTGAACGTATGCTTCAGGGGTATCCAAAAGACCTTTTGCAACTGTGATATTTATGAAATGGACCCACGAAAGAAGATCACGTATACTGAACGGGAACTTGTTCGTCACTTCAGAATTTTTCAACCAATCTGTAAAGTTTAAGATGGAGGTACCAATTCCTGAACTACCGTCCTCTTGGTTGCCTAGTGACACTCCTTTGTTTACGCTTTTTTCGAGAACTTTCAGTAAGTCTTCTCTAGATGTGACACTGTCGCACCATATTTCTGTAAATCTATTGCGCAGAGCAGGCGAAAGCTCTTTCTTTCCGAAATCTCCCCCAGGGTTCATGGTTCCGATAAAGTGGAAGTTTTGATTTGCTGTAATGACAACGACATCAGAATTATCGTCGCTACCTCTTTCGGCTAATACCAACTGTCTTTCAGGTTCTAGTAAAGAGTTCATTCGTTCCAAAACACTATCGTCAGCTAGAGATATTTCATCAGCCAGGAACATGTTTCCTGTCTCCATAGCTTTTATCAAAGGTCCATCGACCCATTCAAAAAGTCTTCCATCGTTTTTGTATTGACGCACTGGGCGAAGACCTCCTAGGAAGTCTGAACTTTCTGTATGCATATGACAGTTGACGGACAGGAGCTGACGTTTCTTTAAGGCTGCCAGTACTTGGCAGATGGTTGTCTTCCCGCAACCAGTTTCTCCAACCAATAAGACTGGTTCATCAAAAGTGAAAGACTTAGCTATTAATACTGCAAGTCTCCTCATGTTATATGTCCAAACAACATGATTGAACTCTTTAAGTTGGTTGTTCAAGATTGTCTCCAATACAGACTTGGTAACGGGTGACGTAGTCGCATGAAGACTAAAGAGGTTGTCAGGATTCACCTTCCTTTTTATGTGTTTTTCTATAACCTCTTCGATTATAGATCTCTCGTCAGTTTGTCGAACTTTTCCAGCTAAGATAAGGTATCCCTCATCAGCTATATGCTGATCCCAATCGTAAAACTTATCATCAGTCAAAGAATCTTTTGAAGTGCATTTGTATCTCTGACCCCATCTAAACAAGTCTCGTAGGGTTATAAATCCATCTTTGCCCTGAACGGCTGCGGAACCACGCCGCCTTATTTGTAGATCAGCCATGACCGCTATCATTTTCTTGGAGTAAGCTGGCGGAACATGGCATCTTTGGTGCAATATAGTTTCCAGTTCATTCTTTGGTATCTCATCAAAGTGTAACTCAACGAATCTGTTTCTGAATGCTCTGGACAGCATTTTCCGGCCGCCATACAATCCTGGCGGGTTTTGGGTAGCGAATAACATGAAATTGGGATCTGCCTTGACAACTTGTTGAGTTTCTGGTATGAACAGTTCTCGATTGTCGTCTAACACACGATTTAGAGCCTCTAATACATCACTCGGTGCTAAATTCAGCTCGTCAAGTATAATCCAGTATCCTTTCCTCATGGCTTCGACTAGGACACCTTCTTTGAAGACTAGTTTACCGTTTGAGTCGGTTGCATAAGACCCTATGTATTCTTGCAGGTCTGTATGTTCGTGGTTATTTATTCTGACGCAATAATTGCCAGAAGCTTTAGCTATATATGTAATCAGGGACGTTTTGCCTACAGACGTGTCTCCTTGTAACAATATAGGTAATCGACCAAGGGATATGATTCGTGAAATGTCACGAAGATTCTTTTTTACTGTAGGAGTTAAGATATAGCCTTCCGGGATAACTATTTCTAGTTTGCCTTGAGGGATCCAGTGGCCTTCGAAGAGTAAGTATGTTTGGCCTAAAACTTGAGGCTCGGGAATGAGTTGGTTTGTCACTGATTTCACGTTTTTCTTGCCGATTACTGCCCTAAGAAATCAAAACAAATTAATTAGCAAACATGTCTTTTCTTATCCTAATATTAGCTTATTATGGGCGGATTCGACCAACCAGGAATAAATTTTATACGCGGATTAAGATTTACTTCTGACAGTTTTCGTTTAGAGAAACTGTAAAAATTCAAAATTTATTTGGGAGAGAAGGCTTATTCCGCGGATAAAATTTATTCCTCTGTGGTCAAATCGGCCCTAAAAAGTATACGTACTTGGCAATCATAGCTTCTACTTTTGGATGCGATGAACTATCCAACTGGGTAAGGAAGGATAAGCAAAACGCTTCGTACAAAGATCTTGATACTGTTCCACATCTAGCTTTAGCAGCAGCTGTTAAAGCTCTGCATAGTGTTCTGAGAGAATAATGAGGTGTATTTCCTAAAATAGTACAAAGACATTAGAAAAAATATGATTAAGACTTAAGTTTAAAAGGCAGATTTTTTTAAATTGTATTACCTGATCCATCTACAAGATTCAATTTTGCTTCTTTCTTAATACTGGCATAAAAAATGTAGATTGCCTCCAAAACGGCACCACCAAGATTCATGTGGTACAAATAGTCACCAATAAGCAATATCAAATCATTTCGTTCAGTCAGCTCATCTATAAAGAACTCTGTGAAACGGTTCCTAAGACCTGCAGGCAGGTCCTTTTTACCGACATCTGTAGCTGGATTCATGCAAGCGAATAGTGTGAAATCTGGATGTCTTTTTATAGGGACTTTATCGCCTTTTTCTAGTAAGTCTATAGTCTCATTTTTGTCCTCTAACAACCCAGCTAGACATTCCAATATTTCGGCGGACGCCAAATTTATTTCATCTAGCAAAACCCAATGGCCTTCTTGCATCGCTTTGACTAGAGACCCCTCAATAAACGCGAAGGTCAACTTCGAAGCTGCCTTAACTTGCTGTTCCAACTTCGCAAGTTTAAACCCAAAGGCTACCCATTTCTTGAGTTTAATAGTAGACTTTTCTGCCGTCAGCCTAGTGATAGCTGCTTTATGACTTTGCTTCATCAACGCTAGCAAAGCAGTCCAATTCTCCGTATCGTAACAAGTCTCGATGTGACCCAAGAACTTCTGATTTTTTTCAGTGTTATAGAATTGCCGGAAGAGTTCCTCAAACTGAAGTCGTATGGGTCGGATTACGAATTTAAGGTCGACGGGTTTGTACCCACCGAGTAAATCAGCTGAGTCTGATTGCTGGTTCATGTTAATGACGACAAGTTTGTGACCCGTCTGCCTTGCTATGTACTGCACTGACGATGTTTTGCCAGTACCAGTTTCCCCAACGAGTAGTACAGGCTCATTGGACGTGACGCAGCAAGCAATCCTCTCAAGTAAACAGGCGGACTGTTTCGTAAACGAAAACACTGTCTGTTTGTTATCAAAATCTATCGTTTCCAAACTCTTCTCTACCCTCGGAACCTTAGACCTGCCAACTTCTAGGAATGTGGCATTTAGGGATACATTCGGCTTATAATGTTTGCAATAGAATTCAGATTTAGCTTCTACTATACCGAGGCATAAACCTACTTTTTTGGCCAGTTCCAATCTATGTTCAGGCGAGGAGACTGAACAAGTGAATATATCCAAAGCGTCTTGTAGGACTTTTAATGCGGACTCGGGACTAGTAACATCAAAGCCAACTACTGATCGAGAGCACCATTTCAACAAGTCTCTAGTTGAAATCAGTCTTGATCCTCGTATGAGAATTAGATTCTTTTCTTTATCGCCATCTACTGTTTCAGTAGCTTGCAGGGATGTGTCGTGACTACCTACAGAGAACATCATGAACACTTCAATCATTCTAGAGCAGATAGTAGAAAGAGCCGGGTACAATGTTTGTATGATCTCTGCGAGTTCAGACCTCGATAGAGGTTCAACGTTTATTTGTGTTAAATGCTTTTGAAGCAATGTACTGCTGCTGGACATTTTCTTTTGAAAGCCGTAATTTGTCGTCAAAGTTCTAAAACAAAATTTATAGGATCAAATATCAAATGAAAATCAACTTTATTTCTAAGAAGATAAAGTTTAATATGTTCCGTCTGTACTTACCGTTGTGTGACGAAGAGTTGGAACCCAGGTGTGACTGGCAAAGAATCTCGATAGCCAGGCACGCATAGTGAGTTTCTTTCTAGTAGAGAACTAAGGGTCGAAGCCACATCTAGCGCTGCGCAGTCTATGTCCTCTAATAGCAGCCAGTGTCCATTTTGTACGGCCTTAAAGTCGTTTTATTAGATGAAAATCGTGTTAGGTGAGAAAAAAGTACCATCGACCTATCTTGAATTTTTAGAGGCAATATTAATAAGTTTTATTATTCTCAAAGTATCTAATCCAGTTGTAGACTCTATGCCTACAACTGGATTAGACACCTACATTACTTAGAATTTTTTCAATACCATTTGAGCACAACTTTTGAGCACATATTAAACGCAATTATACAATATACGAGTATTTGCTCTTGCACAAGATAAGCAAACTGACATCTGTTTAAACAAATTATTTGAGTAATTTAAATAAGCGAGCAACCGAAATCTTCTGTTCCTATATTACTTTGTGTCTTAACAATATAAACCCATACCTGCCGTGACCCAAATTATTCATTAGTTGAAACTCAAACATACTCTCACAAATCACCTGTTACGTTAAGTCCCATATGCAGAAAGGGGCTAGATTAATTGCTATGATAAGCACAACCCTTATAGCATACGCTTCACCCCTTTAAAGGGGTACAAATCAAGACTCTGAGCAGTTCTGGTATAACCACAGAGTAGGTACGGAGACGCCTCAGCGGCTGCTGCTAGTGACGGAACCGCCAACACTTTTCATACAAACCAAGACGGATCGTTACAATTTTAATAATGCCCTGTGACGGTAGCTTGCGCTCTGTCGCGCCACATTCGGACACGAATATTTGGTGCTCTGTGGGTATTATTGGAAAGTTCAGAATTAAGACATACCTCAGTTAAAACGCCAGGCCTCCACACGAATTCTCCAGGGATGTCCGTACATTGATGTGATCCTAGTAACATTCGGGAGTCCGTCTGGTCTCCTAGCTGCACTTTCTTGAAGGCCACTCCCTTGCGACCAGTGATAGCAGCCAAGTGTTCCACTAGGGAAGTTTTTCCTGAACCTACTGGGCCCATTAGACTGAGGGCTTGTCCTGCGAAAGAACAGTTTGTACAGATGTGTTCGTAATAATAATAAAATACAAGGAATTTAGAGTCATAAAGAGATAATAGTACTCTGTCATGCATGTGACCCTTGCCCTTTTCAAGATAGAATAGTAATTAATATGTGACAACCCTATATAGGTACAATGAAAAGGGGTAAGTAGAGTAACTTCATTAAAGAAATTACATTTCATAACATAAAATTTAAAACTGCAATTATCCTACAAAAATTATAATTATACATCAAAGTCTACATTGACATTAAGGAACGGTAAAGAAACCTTCTTCTCACCTGAAGCAACTGCCAAAGCTAAACTCCTCAGATTATTGACAGTAGATTTCACTGGAACTAAGTTACCACTCTGAACATTATCCTTCTCATAAATAGGCAGCAGTATTCCATCAATATTGACAACATTAGGGCTTATATCAACTTTTATTACTTCACTCATAGTGTGAACGGGTTCTGTTTTACTTCTCTCCAAAAGTTCGTGAGTCTCCTGTTCTTGTAAGAGCATTCTGATTGATAGTATCATAGACTGTGTATCTGTCATATTTGCTAGAAGGACCATGCATTCTTTTACCATCCTGTTGATTTCATAAAGTACATAAATAAAAAGTTGTATATCTACGCCAGCATGTTTCATTTTTGGAACAAGAATTTGACTAGTTTCAGCCAGCAATACAACTTAATGCATTAATAACAGGCTTAAGGAATAAAAATTTGTTATAATAAAGTCAGCAATTTTACTTAAGTATCTACGTATCTGAAAGAATTTCGGGGATCTTTGCCCAGAAGTGACAGAATTTTCAAAAAAATAAAAAGTATTGTATAACTTAAGAACATACCATCTCACGTCTGCCATTCCATGGTTCCCATAAGTTCCGATAAATTTGGTCCAATCCCATTTAGCAGACATTTCATTTGGTAACTTGCTGAGCAATGTATGACAGCATGATACCACCTGCTTTTCTGGAATTTTCTGCCCACAATCAAGCAGTCTCCGCTTCTTTGGAGCAACATTGTAGGAGTCTTCATGATGGTTGAATACTTCAAATGGCGCCACTGGATTAACTTCGAAATATTTTAATGCATATCTAAAATCGAAGGAAGGCTTAGGATTTGTTAGAATTTGTATCATTTTTTTTTTTTTACATTAATAAAAATTCTTGGAACTTCTTTTCTTGACTGCTTGCAAGGAAAGGAAGTATGATGAAAATATCCCTGTATTAATTGACCCATAATTATATTAGAATAAATACATAATTTCAGCTAGCCATTTTGAGAACAGCTACATTTGAAATATAAAGATTTCAATTTTAACAATGCTTCCAAGTTTTGAACCTTGGAATTGTGTCATGACCATCTGCCTAGCCTTTGCCCAAATATGTTGGGGTCAAGCTCGGAATTAAGTATACACCAAAACACACTTACTGTATTACATCGGGATGGTCGCTCAAAGCAGCCAGTATTATTGAATACTCCAAGTGACTAGTCTTTTCAGCATCACTGCATGTGTCATAATTTGTATTAGAAAATACTGGTTTTAATGGGATTTTTGCTGACACCAAAGCTAGAAGAATATTTGATAGATATTTCTTGAATAGATTTGCATCTTCGATTTTGAGTAAAAATTCTGATAATTGCTTGACAGCCTTTTGAATATCAAAAGTGTTGGAGTTTATTGATCCCTGTGAAAGAAAAATGAAAGCAGCTGTGATGGATGGATTGACAAAGTTGCACCAAGTGAGGGTTTGGCTTTCACCATTTATGTACAGAACCCTCAATAACATGATTTGATCGTTTAATAATATGTACGTCACAGCTTACATAAATATATCACGGAAATTGCATTGAAGATTGTAAACACATTGTTCAAACAATGAATTAACACTTTTATGATACCAAGGTTAGTTATGCCGGTTATTATGTCATCACTTTCTTAATAGATTACTGATACATGCATGCATATCATAATATAAATAAATGGAGATTGATCTTAATATAAATTGGGATAAGGGCAGGAGAATGATGAAATTAAGGAAGTAGATATTGAATAATAGCAGAAATTTGATTTTTTATGGCTTTAATTAATTTATAATGCTGTATTCACATTGCAGTGGTAACAGAGAGGCCACAGAACAAAATTAATTTTATAAAAATGAATTGTATTCATGACAATGCGTGCTTTAAACGTAATATCAGCTAACAGGTCTCACAAAATGTTTTACATGAAATAGATATTATACAACAGGTAGTACCTAATAAAAAGGAAATATAATGACTGCCCATAAACAGCTAATACTTAACATTGAGCCTTGGAAATTGCATTATATTATTTTTTATTGATGGAAAGAGGAATGCCACACACTATTGCTCAAAGGTTCATTCTCTTGATGCCATTCTGCCATACACATCTAATCTTTTTTTAAATAATCACTGGGAGACGTGGAAATATTATTTAATTATCCTAGAACAACACTCTGTTCATTTTAAGCAATATAAAATAAACTCACATCGACATATTCAAATCATCTAATTTCTGTTAGGCTTATTTATTTTATTTACAGTAAAAACCTTTCAAATAATACTAACCTGAAGTTCTTCACATGTTTTAGTTAATTCAGAGGTTTTAGTTTCGACGCCAACTGCTTTGAGTGCCATCAACATATTGCACACCGACATTTTATCATTCCGTCAAACAAAAAATAAAAGGTTTATGACAAATATTTGCGTAAATAGAAATAAAACCGATAGCCGGCCGCGTGTTGTGCATTTACAAAGTACAGCAACACGTGAAATTAATGTCCATTTTGCTGTCACGATGACAGTGACATTATTTTCATTGATTTCTTTACATTGATTAATTTTATAGTTTTAAAAAAAAGTCTTTGAGCACTTCGTTTTTGGCATCCGAAGCATCTATGAACCAGACCACAGACTATATAGAGAACTAACGTTAACCCTCCGTTAACCAGACTATCAGACCGGCTGTTGGCGTGGCGGCCAACAGCCTACATCCAAAGTCAAACCGACGATAATATAATTATACTAAAAATAACGCTTTAAAAAAAACTGATTATTTTGTTTTTGAGTCATATTTATATTTTCCTCATATTTATGTGTCATATTTATAAGACCTTCATGCATATTTTCTATAGAAAATAGTTTTGATGTTTCCACATTGCGATGCGTCTCGCGATTGCTCTTTTTTTCTCTCTTTCTTTCTTCCCTATTAATTCTAACCCTTTCTGCACTAACATCAGCGCCACCAAGAAAAACTAATTAATAAAAATAAATACCTACCCATATTTATGTCACTAACTCTGCAGTTTCTGTCTCTGTGTTTGCCACAGACTACCGACCTAGAGATACTACGTACCTATGTGTTTGCAATTAGGGTCAGCGCACACCAAGAGCATAGCAGAGCAGATCAGCAGAGCATTTTCTAACACTACCGAATAAAAAAATAATTACCAAAATTAAATACACGTCAAGGCACAGACATATAAGAGAAGCAGACCAAACATAAATCCATAGTTATATTTATATAGATGGACATGATTCTTTATCCTCTTCTTGCTAAGCGACAAGTCGTTAGTTGTGTCTCGTTCTGTCACCTGTTGTCACACTGCCTCACACATAGACAAAATTTGACGCGTAGCTTGTCTATCCCGCGCCGCCATATTAGTATGCGACATCAGTGGCAGAAAATGACAGCTCAAATACCTGTGTAGTTAGTCAGGGACGGATTAGGCAAGCAAAGACGAATTTTGGTCAGTGGGTCGTCTTAGGGGCGGATTAAGTTTTTTTTTGTTTTTACCATTGAATTATCAAACAGAGCTTAGTTTACTAGACGATTTTTTTTTTGGTGATATATTTTTCATAATACTGTAGAGTGCAGATTGTCAGTGTAATCACACATGCTATCATAATAAATTATAAAATTGATTATGTTACCCTGTGTCTGTGTCATGGATAACATGAACATAGGCTACTCACTCAATATCACATTCAATATCGCTAAATAATACCGGCAACCGGCCCTAGTCCGGCCCTGTATTGACAACACTCCCTATGTGTGCGTAATGGCTACGCAATTTTTAGCGAATGTTTGGTCTGCTTCTCTTATATGTCTGTGCGTCAAGGCCATACGCGAGCATTTGAGTAGGAAATCACCATGGAATTAGTATGTACTTTATAATTACTGGCTGGCTGGTGACAGGTGATCGAAACTTAACAAACGTCAAACTTTACAAAACAAAAAACAAACAAATAAAGTATAGTATAAATAAGTATAAATATGAGGTATAACTATAAATCTCAGAACAATAACTAAAATAAACCCGTCAGTGCTGAGCGTCAGTGGCACAGAGTATTTTATACATGTTTTATACTATACTGAAAGTCAGTAGTTAGGTCCACAGTCCACAGGTCTACATTAGGTCTATGGGTCAGGGTCTAGAGAGGGTCTAGATATGTCTATTTTTAAGAAGAAAAGTACTCTGAGAGTCTGTGAGTTAGGTTCTGCTTCTGTGACGGCTGTGACCTACAGCGATCTCTAGCTAGGGTGCGGTGCGGTCTGTGCTGCACTCGTTGTCTGCACCGTTGCACAGAATTGCACTGCACTGCAGTTTGCTGTTGCCACCACAGAACATACATATATATACTTTGCTGTTGGCTGGCAGTCATCCGCAGTTACATTTTGTGTGTCGTTTTTAAGTCTGTTAACTGAAAATGTGTTGATTGTGTAAATATTAGGGCTCTCAAAGAAATTACAATGTGTTCCAAAGTCGCCGTAGTAACCGGAGCGAACAAGGGTATTGGTTTCGCAATAGTTCGCGGCCTTTGCAAGCGTTATGATGGGGTAGTCTACTTGACTTCTCGAGATATAGACCGCGGCAAAAAAGCTGTAGCCGACCTCGGGAAAGAAGGTTTACATCCTAAGTACCACCAACTGGACGTAACGGATAAGCAAAGCCTTGAACTATTCAAGACTTACATCCAGGGTCGATACGAAGGTATCGATATCTTGGTGAACAACGCAGCGATTGCTTTTAAACATGACGCGACAGACCCGGTATCTGTGCAAGCAGAGCAGACGTTATTTGTAAACTACTTTTCTTTGGTATCTACATGTGAAACACTCTTCCCGCTCCTGAACGATGGGGCTAGAGTGATCAACATGTCCAGTTCCTGTGGTCAATTGGGTCTTATCCCCAGTCAAGATTTGAAGCAGCGTATTAAAGCTGTGTCTGAATTGTCAGTTCCGAAGCTTTCGAAGCTGATGCAGCAGTATGTGGATGCTGCTAAGCAAGGGACTCATGCTGAAGAGTGGGGTAATTCCTCATATGTAGTCTCAAAAGTGGCTGTGACTGCTCTGAGTAAAATTCAACAGAGAATGCTGGAAAAAAAAAGTATGATAAACAAATATGTTCACTAATATGAGATCAATATAGTTTTTCACAGAAATTTGCAATAAACAGCATTAGCATTATAAAGCTCATTCAAATTTTTAATCAAATATTTCATTACATTACTTTGCAGATATATCAGTGAATGCCGTACACCCTGGCTACGTAGATACTGACATGACTTCGCACAAAGGACCACTTACAATTGATGAGGGTGCGGTTGCACCACTGTACTTAGCACTTGATGCTCCAGACACTATTAAAGGCAAATATGTGTGGTGTAATACAAATATTGTTGATTGGGATGCAAACACCCCCTTGCCGGTATTGTAAGTTTAATATTGATTTTGTTTATTTTATTTTAGCTGATGTAATCTCTGTAAAATTAGCCTATTGTTTTGTAAGTTTTATTATTGATGTTGGTTAAGTTATAACTTTTATTATAATTTATGATCTAATGTAATCATGTAATACTTTGTACATTTTTTAATAAAGATTTAGATATTAATGCCATTTCATTGGTTTTACCATTATTGGTACCTACCTAAATTATTATCATCATCACAAAACCCTTAAGAGAATCTGAGATAATGCTGATAATACTTACTTAAAATAAAATATTACTGTGTTTATGTGCTACGGTGGTGCGCCTCTGCCTAACCCTTCTGGGTAAACTGGCGTGATGTTATGTAGGTAATGTAAGGTATGTTACAACAGATTAGTTAAAAAGAAAATTAAATAAAATCCCCTGCTACCTACTTCATTCATTGGTTCAAGATATTATCTAAGAAAAATATTTTATAATGATAATTAAATAAACGATCTACTAAGCGTGAAAATACCATTCCGGACGTTCCGGACCCAAGGCACCCCTGGAGGACACCCCTGGGGTTGCCACGCTAAGCATGTTTGAGAAAATGAAGATTTTTACAGCTTCAACAAGGAGATCTGACTAAATTATCAAACGATACTAGTTTGTATAACTATAATTAGGTCACATTAGAGATAAAAATGAAATCATTTATTAGTACGTAGGTATACTTAGTTACCAAGTACAGTGGCCAGCACATCAAGCTACCCAAAACTGTCAAACTTTCCCAATCAAACTTGAACCTAATGCTTTAGCGATAAAGTTTAAAATCTACTAAAGAAATTTGACAGATTTTAGTAGCTTGATGTGCTGGCCACTGTACATTCAAAAGCCCTGTACTAATTAACCTGGGGGTGCCACGGGTCCGAATCCAAGTTCCCGTGGCACCCCCAGGGGTGCCTTGGGTACGGAATGGAAAATACTATGTGCGTGTTGTGAACTGAGGGACCATACTGGTATTTCGCATATAAAAATAGTACTAGCTTTTGCCGTGAGAGTCAAAACGGCCGGTGTACCGAACCTAATCGAATAATCCCATTAAACTTTTAAAAAATTGTAAGTACCTTCAGAATAAAATGATATCAAAATTTAAGTAGGTACACTTTTTTTTTCCGTGTTCCTTCAGCTGCCTGTGTTGCTAGGGGCCACGGTATCCCTTTCGGACTTTCCCGCAACCCCGCGGCATGCATCGACCCTAGCGGGGTCCGCCATTGGTGCTGACATCTCTAAGGCCATAATGACACCAGGGTTGCAAAATAAATTATTCTATGTATCCATTCTCATTAAATATAATTAAATCGAAAAAAAAAACCTAATGCTGAGGCCACATTTTCGCGATAACGCGGACTACACTTCGCGCGCACTCTCTCGCACACCGCTTGACGTCTTGCTGAGTAAAAGAGAGGCCCAGTGCACACCGCTGGAGGCGCAGTGCAGCGCATTCATCACGCCAAACAAATACCAACCTTGCGCCAGTTGAAATAAAATTGAAAATAAATAAACTTCCATTAGCTCGAGAGCCAGGAAGAGGTTATTTTATTCTCAAGTTTATTGTTGGTGTGGGTGTCGAGGTGTCGAGGGTGCATTTGGAAAGTTGGCAACGTCGCAAATAGATGTCAAATATATCGCTGTTTTTATAATTTGGCAATATTCCTGTATGAAAATATGAAATATGGTCAATTAATGAACTAGAATATTGACTATGAAATGCAGTAATAAATATCTTAAAACCGAATATTTAGTTTTAGATGTAAAAAAGTGTTTGGAAACTTTCCAAATGACTTTTTGGCCGCATTCCGAGTTAGGCCATAATCGCTCACAGCGCTGACATCAATATTTTGCGTTCCGATTTAGATATTACGATTATGACAGCTGAGGTCTGTCATCAATTCGGAACGCTCGTGAACGCGCGTACAGTGCTCGCTCAACGTCAAAACTTATAACATTACTTAATTCTATGTATAAACATCAGAAATTTCTTATCCTTCTTTGGTTAAGTGGCGACGGTAGCCAGACGCACAATTTAGAAAAAGCTACGTTAGTTTAAAGACATGATGCGACTCAAAACAACAGCGCTGCCAAAAATGACAGTTCAGTCAACTGTAATTTTTGACAGTGATCACGGTGATATTAGTAAAAGGCATGGTCGGCGTTATCGCAAGATGACGCATGCCATGACGTCATCAATGACGTTTCATGGGTCAGCGTTATCGCGCTAACGCTTATTCGGAACGGGTGTTAACACGCTCAAATCGATAACATCGTAACTCGGAACGCAGCCTTTTACATCTATAAAGCTAACGTTCACTGTGCGTGGTGCGACACGCACTTGGCCGATTTTTATATACTGACTTTGACATTATAATATAGTTGACATCTTGACAGTGACACCAATGATTGACGGATGAGTTTAATGACGTTCATTTTAAGCGGGAGGAGGAGGACTTTAGTTTAGCTTTACTTTGATAATAATATTCTAAGCAGTGATTTCGTTTTTAAATGAAATCTGTTCATAAATGGACTAACTTGATTAGAAATGGACGATTCTCAGAGCTCCGATTTTTTGTCCGAAAGCACGGATATATTTTGCAATAGCCCTACCGATCCAGCGGTTGTATCCTTTTGTATTTACACTACTTTATTTACCACTTTCAGTTCTGTTACTTTCTTTTAATCAACAATATATTTTCTTGACCAAGCTAGCAGATGGACACTGTAACATACGAATCTTTGGTATTGAATACAAAAACAGCATTTACAAGTCTAGGAAACGAAATTAAAAAGTCTACATTTGCTGTTTACTTTTCGACTTTATTAAAAGACTGCGGTACTTGTGTTTCTCAGGTAAACACACATTACATCTTTGTAATACATTAAATAAATCGTAGAATAAAGGCTTTACACTTCATTGAAGCTGTTACTGTTTTTAAACCAAAATGTCTTACTTTCTAGACTTTGGACCTCATCGCAGAACTACTGGCTGAAACAAGTCTGAAACAGAATAAGTTAAAAGAATATATGAATGATGCAGTGTGCCTTTTACAGCTATTATCAGATTTAATCAAACAAGTTATAGAAACAATGTCAATGGCATGCTGTTCTATGAAAATGTTTCCAACTGTAACGGGCCGCATTATTATGTTAGTTTTTATACACTGTAAGGATAGGTGAGTGAAAACTTATTCGTTAAACAACTTCATCTTCCTCCTACCTTCCCTGCATTTGTTGTTGACCCAAGGTGAATAAAAATCAGTTAAGAAGACTTTCTGTACAAACTTACTGTCGTTCGTGACTCCGTCTGCTATCCAGGATAAAGAATAGCCTATGTCCTTACCCAGGTCATGGTATACCTGTGTGCCAAATTTCATCCAAATCCATCTAGCCGTTTTTGTGTGATTGAGTAACATACAAACTCATTTTTGCATTTATAAGTATTAATTTTATTATAACTTATAAATGCGAAAGTTAAGATTAGATCCACAGAGATGTATGAATAATCTATGACTACATTGATTAATGACTACAACTAACATGAGTTAATTCTTTATAATAAGTTTGACTGACACTCCTTTGGCTGACTTCTAAAACCCAGTCCTAACTGAAGTTCAGCCAAATAATAATTAATTATATGATAGATGGTATGGTACAAAGATGGTGGTGTAATACTCTTATTCAGCTACTTCCGGTTAGACTAGAATCTGACTACAACATAGTCGAGAAAAGGCTAGCAGATGATGATGAGATGGTGTATCATACGTTATTTTGTTGAAATTTTCCATGTTTTCAGTGAATCTCTGTATGGAAGCCGGTTGAACTGTGTAGAAAAACAATTGAAGGACTTATTCAGAACTTGCCATGAACTTCAGTTGACATACTTGATGGTTTTAGAAAAACATTTCGTTTTTGATTTGACTGAAAGAGAAGAGCAGGATATTCTTATTGAAGGTGAGTTGGAAAGTAGCAACAAATTAAAAGACTTACTGCGGATAATAAAAAAGATGATTTTGCTATTCTTGAATGAAATTAATAAAACACCATACCTGTAGTTTCTGCCTACCCCCATGTGAAGAAAATGTGAGTTTATGTATTTATGTATCATACCTTTATTCCCTAATGGGTTATGATGAGGTGGCGAACCCACATTTTACATGTTATAAATTTCTTGAAATTCTCTATTTCAAGGTATTCATAACATGTAAGATGTGAGCCTATTGCAAATAAACAAGCACAAATCCAGGGTTTGTCTGGGCTGCCAATGAGAAATCCTGAATAGATTATCCAAAATAAAAATTCCAAAGCAAATAAAATAATAATAACAAACTTTTAATGATGTTGGTTTATTGAAGGACAATTTTACGTTTTACGTTTTCAGCTCTAGACATCAACTTGAAGATAGGTGAAATAGTTCAAAGCCTGGATGTAAAAACTATGGCTGAACAGTGGAAAGCTTACACAGTGATATGTGAAAAATACTCCAACTGTTTAATGGACAAGAAGATCTACAGCAATTGTACTAGAGTCCTGTGTTGCATGGTCACTAATAATATTAGAACAGCTTTGGAGGTAATTCCCTTGTTGGTGCCTCGGAAAGCACGTGTAAGGTAACACGTCGCAGACGTCGCCGCGATACGACTGGTTTCATTATATTTTCATAAAACTGACTTGTCTCTAGCTATGGAAGGTATTTCATAGAAACCAGTTGTTTCGCGATGGCACGTATCCTGCGGCTGCCGCCTGCGGTCGGCTACGGAATGTTACCTTAAGCCCGAAGCCGTAGTTTTAAGATCTTTGACAGTCGTTATGGGTAGTCAGAAGCCCAAAAGTCTGACAACTAGTCTTGCCAAGGGGTATCATGTTACCCAGTACCTATCTGGGTTATCGAAAGGCAGTCGCTTCGTGTAAAATGCTGGTACTCAGCTGTATCTAGTTAGGCTTGAAGCCGACCCCAACAGAGTTGGAAAAAGGTTAGGCTGATTGCAGAGTGATTATAAGAGAAGCCTATACACTTTTACTGATCATTGAAATGGTCTTTGGTAATACGGAGGCTGTAGTGTTTGCCTGTATATACTTGTAGTATAATATTGATCCCATAAGGGTCTCACCCAGAATGCTTTGAAGGTTTAAAAACAGAGATTTTTAAGGCAAATCAGTTAAGGCTTGTATGACTAAGAAGAATTTTATAAATAAGTGGAAATTCTAGATAGATAGAAAAAAAAACAGAACAATTGGCGCAATGTGGGCGTACTATACGGCACACCTCTGTCTAACCCTTCGGGAATTACAGGCGTGTTATAATGTCATGTTCTAGTTAGCAAAAACTCAGAAAGCTCTTCAGCATATTTGTCCAAAAGAAGTTTATTCGCCATTCGTTCCTTTGTTATGATTTGTAGTATTTTGGATGGAACTTAAAATAGTTAAAATATCACGTGAGAAAAGAGGTTAGGTACAGTGGCCAGCACATCAAGCTACTAAAATCTGTCAAATTTCTTTAGTAGATTTGAAACTTTATCGCTAAAGCATTAGGTTCAAGTTTGATTGGGAAAGTTTGACAGTTTTGGGTAGCTTGATGTGCTGGCCACTGTACATGTGAGTTATTATTTACTTCTTTATCGTACTTACCATACTGAAAAGCAAGTAGTGGTGTTGCCATCTTTAATCTTTTTCTCAATAAAATATGTTTTGTTTGCAGGAGAATCAAGAAGAGAAAATAATTTTGAGGTCTTTAAAAGTAAGCAGTTTCACTCTGAAAATATTGTTGAGAGTCTGTAACAGTTTCAAGCATGCTGTGTTGAAAGATCATACGTCTATGATGGAACTTCTACTTTATGTTCATTTGTAAGTTTTGCATATTTTTAATAGTTTTATTTTGTGCCTTTGTTGCAGTGTCCTATTCTTTGTGTAAAGAAATATAACATCCAAACTTATTTGTATGTATCCATTTGCAATGGTTTTGGCGTGAAGCGTTGGTCAAGTCATTTGTGGAACTATTTTATGTGTAACAACAACCCGCCCCTGCTTCACGCGGTTTTTAAAACTTGATAAAATATCGAGATTTCATTATGTACTTTTAATTTTAATGTAGGTATTTTAGAGTTATGAGTAACAGGGTGTAAAGTTCATTCATCCTCTATTGAAAAGGGAGGATCCTCCGACCAGACGGGTGTCGTGTCTTGCGGGCAACTGCCCAACAATTGATGTTGGGAAGTCTTATATGTTGATCGCCCGGTAAACTCTAATTGCTCGATGCAAGATTTGAGTGACGTCAGGTCTTTGTTATGTAGTTCGCATGTGGCGTTGTAGATGTCGCCACAGTATTATACACATAAATCTTATAGAATAAATTACCGAAAAGATGGACAAAAGTGTATCAATAACCGTTGTTTTGAAGAACAACGCGTGACTGCAGAACATGAATAGCTGAATTAACAATAATATTGTAAATTACGCTTCAACTTCTATATATATAGAAGGTGCTTGTCTAGAGCTGCATATTATCCACTTGAAGTAAACTGAATCTCTCTTTAGTGGATACGAAGCTCTTAAAACAGGGCTTTCTTTAAGCGCGATAAGAATGGCAAAATATCCCAAAAATGCAATTTACCTCATAGAGTGACGTGCCTCTAGCTGAGGTAACGTTTGCACTTGAGTTATCTTAGGTCGAAGCGCCGCTTCAACCTGGCCACCTCTAGTTGATAATTAGCTCAAGAAAGTTACATAAACAGTTGGGCAATCCCGAAACATGAACGTCAATAAAACGTAAAAAACAACCATAAACAGGTTTTTAATATGTATTATCATGTAATTGGTTTCAGAAATAATGAAGCTTATCTACACACAATGCGTGGGAAATCGGCGCAGTTTATAAATCTTGTCAATAACAATGTAACTGGCCCAGTTAATCTACTGCTAAGTGAATTGATAATGGATGACAAACTATTAGTTGTAAGTATTATAAGTAAATATTTGTTACTAGCTGCTGCCCGCGGCTTCGCCCGCGTGAGTGTCGGAAATTACCCCATACATCCCCATGGGTTTTAAGTATAAATATTGAGTTTCGAGTTAATCGGACAGCGCGTTAAAATTCTTCCATACAAACATTGACACCCCCCAACCTTTTAGGGGGTAATTTAGAAAAAAACAAAAAACTACAAACTTTATAATTTATTTAGATAACTATTTGTGCGAAGTTTCATGTTTATTACCTCAAGGAATAAGATTTTTCATAAAAACTTTCATCCCTTATTTTACCCCCTTAGGGGTTGAATTTCGAAAAATCCTGATACACGTTATTCTTAATATTTGGGTTTAAGTATAAATATTGAGTTTCGAGTTAATCGGACAGCGCGTTAAAATACTTCCATACAAACTTTGACACCCCCCAACCGTAGGATAGGGTACTTTTCCGGGATAAAAAGTACCCAGTGTGGTGCCCAGGATATTAAAGAATAATTATACCAAGTTTCATCGTAATCGAACCGGTAGTTTTTGCGTGATGCCTGAACAAACAGACAGACAGACAGACAAAAAAAAATTTAATCAAGTTTTTGGGTTCGGTGTCGGTCTAGTAACACCCCCTGCCATTTATTTTTTTGATATTTTCAATGTACAGAATTTTCACTTCTACAGATTTATTATAAGTATAGAATAGATATAGATATGCGCAATTTTTGTGGTGGTATTATTTTTTCGTGTGCAGCACCGCGCATCTTACACGTGATATAAATTCTTAAAAATAAAGATTAAGAGAGATTTAGTGTGAGAGACAGAGAGTTATATCTTTCTTAAAATAAAATCACTCAGAAGCTAGAAGTATACTGGTGCACAGGGGCATACAAATTATTAATTAATAGGTTGTCCAACAGACTAATGACTACTTGTTACTGCCGCTGTTATGTAAATTGTTAAATTAATGAAAAGTCATTTAAAAGTCAAGTCAAAATATTTTAATATTTTACAGCATTTACAGGTTCTTTAACAGCCAATGAGTTAATTTCAAAACAATTTTGCTGTGTCATGCCTTGATAAAATCTTATAATAAGCATAACAATAATTTTAGATGTACGTTTATGATACATTGTGTAGACGACAACTATACAACAATGAATTAAACTGCATTGCACTTAAATGATATTCATTAGATATACGCAGATTAATTCATTGCCCAGTCTGCATACGAAAATACAATCAAAGATCTAGTTTAGTCACTATAGCTAGTCAAAGATTGACAAAACGCACAGTCGGCGCATCACTACTATTTACTTGTTAGAAAAAAAACTCTTTTTTAATTTCAATGTCAGGATTTTTTTGATAGTTCCTAAATTCTCCTATGCATTAATATTGCCAGTGTTTTCATTTATATTTATATTTCAGTTATATTTATTATATCTTTTAATTTTATAAATCACGAGGGCGTAACTAAAAGGCGGGGCAAATTTAGTCTCCTCCTATGAAAATTAATCAACATAATAATTGTAATAATCCCACCTATTATGATCATTGTTATTGTTTTGTGTCTACACTGCAAATTCTCGACAAACTTTTTTCTTAGCAATAATTGTTTTTCTGGTAATAAATTGTCTGCAAAAACAATAAATGTATTATTTCTTATTTTGTCTTTAAATAATGAACATACTAATGAGTAAGATTATACAAAATAGTGAGAAAAACTGGAACCAAATGAATTGTTCATAATTTTATTTTCAGTTTATCTGTAACTACGACGTAAATGAAATAAGCAAAGATGACAAGGTGCTTGGCATGATATTTCTATTAATATCAGTTATCAAAATATTGGTACAAAAAAGTGGGGACCAATCATTAAAAGTATCAAAGCATAATTTGACCAATGTTATTTACAACTTATTGCCACATGGTAAGTAAATATTTACTTTTAATCCTCTATTTAACAAAAATCTGTTATTCATTCACTCACACAAAGCAGGTGAGGTGAACTTAAGGAAAGATTTTTGAAAATTCATCCGCTAATGCGGGTTTAAAGAAGGAAGTATGTAGGAAGTACGTCATTTTTGGCGATGGGAAATCCCATCGTGATTGTAGTTCTAACATAATATCACGCCTGTATTCCCCAAAGGTGTAGGCAGACGTGCACACCACATTTCGCCAGTTATGTGTAAGTCCTATGTAATAGGGGGCGAGCCTGTCGCCATCAAACGGGCACAAATCCAGACTCCGCGCTGCTACTGTGAAATTCCAGATGGAAAAACCCAATTACACTTTTCCCGACCCGGGAATCGAACGAAGGACCTAAAGCTCAACAGTTGGGCTTGCGACCACTAGACCAAAGAGACAGTCATAGGTTGTAGTTTCTGTAGTTTTATTTGTTGATTTGCCTTCCGAATGTATGTGCTATAAAGAAACTTTTCTGTTTTATCATGATTTCATATCGATATCCGCCATGTCTGTGAAGTTTCGCTAGTTAATTTAATTTGACCCTGTCATAAAATATTCAATAATTACAGGTCACGTCTGGTTCAATATGGGTCTCAAATTCAATTGTGAGAAGTCGAGTCGCCAGTACCAAACATACGGATTATATGAACATTTACTAGCTCAAACACTAACATTGTCATCTACGATGAATAGCGAAGAAGTTAATCTATTGGAGAAGAGAATGGTGGAGGCCATACTTAGCACTGATTGTTGGAGTGCTATGTTTTCTGCTAATTTATGGGTGCTTTTGGCCAGGTATGTCAAAAAAGTAATGTTTTCTGGAAGTGAGTCAGAGGAAAGAGATTTCTATGATCTATTCGACTATTCTGTGATTGATTATTAATAAAGAGGATTCTGTGTTTGTTTGAAGCTATGAATATGTATTTCTATAGTCAGATAACCTGAAGAAATCTTGCTTAGGAAAACGTCTCATTTCTTCTATGGCTCCGTTTGTTTGAATTACCATTTACTGTTTCAGAACATCGAGCCGACAGTTCCTACTAACGCAAGTCTTATCATTGTGTAAAATATACCAAAAACTGGAAAATAATCCCCTATTCGCTGATTCACCGCAAAAAGTACACTTGACACATACTATTACTGGATTATTTGAAGTAATGCACGACGTAGACAAAATAAAAGTCTTCAATATGTTCCCTATTAGTGATGATACTAATATTAGTTTATGGAGTTGTTTGAAACTGTATAACTTACCAAATGAAACACAGCTGGACGCCGAAATGGTTGTAATGGAGAAGTTTAAGTTTGAAATGCGAGGTATTATAGCTACTGAAAATGCTGTAGATATCGACGAACTGGTAAGTTAAACTGTTCGTGCTTCTTCAGACCTGCGTTCTGCGGGTATTTGAAAAACCTATCACCCTCGACCCCTTTTCTAGACTCCGTTTTACGTATAACATTGTTGTGGACATAGGTAGTGGATTTTTAAGTATTAGTAGGGTAGGGGGCTGCATCTTGTTGAAAATATCTGTCTTCACGGTAGTCCCTGAAGGTCTATGTCCATGTCATAGAAGAAGCTAAAAGACAACTACAACATTTGTTTCAAAAATAAGTATTAATAGTCAACCGCATTGTCTAAAAATCGTGAGAAGCAATATAATTATCCATTTTTATTAAAAACGCAACAAAAATAAAGAATTTTGCACAAACAAACCATAGTTATGAACTTTTTTTTCATTTATGTAGCTAAGATGCATACTTAAGATCTTTTGTTTGACTTAATTATGGTCAAACAATAGACACTATTATTATATCATTGTTTTTTAATGTAGATAGAGATGATTTAGTAATGTTGGGTATTCCCATTCGAAGCCACCTATGATAAATATTTCAGTTCGATTACTTGGTGAAGGTTGTGGGAATCCGCTGGATGCGAGAAGCCGGTTGATGTGGCGCGACGCTTGGGAGGAAAATTATGACGATGATGTTGAATAATTCCAGTTGCTAACACTACATTCATTAATATCTATTATAAATTAAAGGCTCTTTTCGTGTCTGTCTGTGTGACCACGTTATTCTTCTAAACTACTAAACTGATTGCGGTTTTCGCTATCATAGGCTTTAGTGTAAGTTTGCAAGTGAGTTAACGTTACTATCGCGTTTGCGTTAAGATTTGACTGATAGATCATAATGCTAAGAATATAAAGCTGAGAATAAAAATCTTTACGCAAATGCGATAGTTACGTTTATTCACTTGCAAACTTACACTAAGGCCACATATTATAAATAATTTATTCCGTTAGGTTTATGTGTATAATAAATTAACATGAACTTACATATATAATAACGAAATCTCGATGTTTTGTCAAGTCGTAAAAACCGTGCGAAGCTGGGGCGGGTCGCTAGTTTGATTATTTATTTTTGTTTGCAGATAAAAGTAATTAACTTGGCAAGTACTTGTTCAATAATAAATAGAGAGGACGAAATGGAGACGTTGCTAATACAAGCTTGGATGAAGGCTTGCCCTAAGAACATCCAGCACATAGTCAAAGAAGTAAATAAAGGAACTGTATGGTATTACAGATATATTGAAGCACTTGTGACTCTAATTTATTCAACGGAACATATATTCCACGGGAGCAGCGCTAATTTAGTGAAGGTAATTTATTAGACTTCAGTTCAGTCACGTTAAAATACAAAAAACTTTAATATTACTAATAGTCGTGCGTTTTACGACTAGTACCTAGAAAATTTAAATAAAATAGAATACTTATTGTGCGTAAATATTGCGAATGTTGGCGTGAAGAACGTCATTTTACGCATTACCCACGCGCACAACGGACTGAATGGGAGTCGTGCGGACAATGGAGTCCTTATACATACATCATCGAATTGTCAATTCAGTGCAAATCCTTCAAAAATGAAACATCACTACACCTTGGAAAATTAGTTAAACTTCACTTAGCATTAGCCATGGGACTTGCGGCTTTTACTGCCGAAAATAATCCCACCATCCTCTCAATTTGGTGATGATTTAATACACTTTTTCCGGTAACGGGTCTTTCTGAAGTGAAGTGGAGTGAGATGGCTAGATCTCATCTTCTTTTTACCGCTGCAATCTTCAGAACTACCTTGAAACCCATGTTTTTGTTCTACTAAACCTTGTACTAAATTCGTATCAGTAAAGGCGTATTCGTTATGGCCCTTTGAAACAATTTACGCATGTTTTTATTAAATAAGTTCTTCAACTAAATCATTTTACGATTTTAGGTTCTACACATTATTTCGCAAATTGTTCAGTCAGGGTGTAAAGAGTTGAAAATACTATTGATTAATATTCTATGTAAATTAGCGAATTTTGAAACATATGATATGAATAAACATCTCGTGGATACGATACTCACGCGAGCATTTAGCGAATTATTTCAAGACACGGATTTGACTGTTAAGAATAAGTTGTTCAATATGCTGAGGAAGTATAGAACTAATACTCTGGACCGAATAGTTTCTAAGATAATCAATGAAGACGACTCCTTGGGAGACACCTGGAGTTGCTTTATAAGACATGGAATATTGAAAAAAGAGGACATTAACATCAAGGAACATTTACTTTACACAACGGACTTTAAATATTGTCACAAATGTCTACAAGATGTCGATAATTTCATAGATTCAGCCTCCGTGAACGTGCAGAAGTCATTGAGTAATAATTTCGATTTTGTTGATATCGATTCGCTGTTTGACGCCGAGAGCGATGCAGAGCCTGCGTGCAAAAAAGCAAAACTCAACAACACCAATGAAGTAGAACAAATAATAAGCAGGCTGGAAACTGACGCATCTTCGCTTTGTAAAATAAAAGAAAACATTTTTACTACTGAATATTTGAATAAAATTAAAGATGTACGCAACAAGTTAAACAATATACTTGATTGAGCTCATGCTTTGTTTCGTTGTGTAGAAATAAAACAAAAACTATTTCACATTTATATTTATTGTTGTGTTAAAAAAAATCTTTACAAATAAGTGAAATATAGTAATCATTATAATAACCGTACTTAAAACCAGTATTATAGTTACACTGTCATATAAGTTCTTCACTATAAAGGTTTGGATATCAAACATCTAAAGGGGATAACATTTAAACAGTGGCCGAGAGTATAACGGCCATGCAATTTATAGTTATGGCAGTGTAACAATACTGGTACACGAGAATAAACTAAAATAGATTTAATTGATACTCGGAGGTAATAAGACCTTAGTTCACATGTCAAATAGTATCAACTATCTTCAGTCGTACTTGAAATTTATGACTTCACCCTAAATCGCCGATACATTTACACTTGGTACAGTTGTACAGTACCGTAGACCGAAGTATAAATGTCGTGTAACACAGCAACACTTACTAAATAAATTCTAGTTAAATATTTATATTCTAACATACATCATTCACATAGCTTAACACTATTCGTTCTATTGATCTCTTCATAATTGTGATGGCGAAACTTTTAAGAAAATACTTAAAATTGGCTAACTAATCATTAAAATTATTGAATACATTGATAATATTGCCGTACATGTACATACATAATGGGATAGACGTAGCGGACGTAGCCATTCAATAAAGCATAAAGCGTATCATACAGCTAAAACTTAACGTATTACGAGGAAATAAATTATAGAAATAATACATGAGAATAAACAAAAATAACGTTGGAATTAATTAATTATGTGAAATAAGACAGTACGATTTGTTAATATTAATACTTGGTGGACACATTTCTGTAGCCAAATCGTGAACACTGATTGTGTTATAACATTTAAGTCCAAAATTGAAATATAATTTTCGATCCTAGATAATCGTGCTCTATCCACAGTGCAGTGAGAAAACAGTTCGGCAACGAGTGACGCGCGAATTTGAGTTTGGAAAACTGACCTCTAGAAAATGATTACGAGAAGCAAAAAATGCCAACAATGAATGAGGTCACTCTCGCACAATCATGACACGGTCACTCGTCACAGACCATACAATATTTTGTGACGTACAAATGCAATTATTTCACGCACCTTACAAATAAGATACGAATGTATATTTGTGCGATAAAGTTGTATTTAATATTTTATCGTGATATAAAGAATATCATCTTTGTAATGCCTAACTCTTTTTATTTGTCGATTTTAGTATATTGCCTGATCCAATTGGAATGATCGAGTCAGTGGACTTGAGTAAGCAGCACACTGTTACATTGTAATACCAACATTCTAATATCACTTATTACCATTATAACCAATAATAAACTTGGTACTATTTACAAGTTAAAAATTGTGGAAAGTTCAATGTACACGACAACAATTCATTGTTGTACTGTTATTGGTATTAGTAATTTATTATCAAATTATACAATTAACGTTTCAAGCTTACATCAACAGTTGCTTTAAATGTTCTGAGGATGTAAGTTTACAATATAATCTTTCGTAGAGTACAAATACACAAAGCACCGGGTCTGAAATCAATAAATATTGCACATAACTGTGACATTTTCAATAAAAATGTGCAGTTTTAACGAATGAGAATATTTACGCCTGACATTCAGTAATATAATTGAAAATATCTAATATATATACTACGTTAGTCTAATAAGTTAGGATACAAAACTTACACATTCAAAAATACTTATTTACTTAGGCCAAATATCTTAGCTTTAAAGTAAATGGTTAAATACGTAATTAGTTTGTGTCGATACAATTCAGATTACAATGTGGCCACTTTCAACTTAAACTAAAAGTCTTGGCACAAATAAAATATCAGTTTTGGGTGAATATTTTGATACAATCAAATAAAATTACTAAGTTCTTGAGCATGATAAATATTAAAATGATTACGAGAAAACTAAACTTCGCGAGATAAGAAGTGTATAAATGTCATCGTTACAATTATATAAATAGTTAAGAATAGCGTTCCATTAATTATGTTTCAGAACAGCTTAAATTAAATAAATCCTAACGTCTAAATACCCTCAGAACAATTAATTATGTATATAAAATTCAGTTCTTTATTAGGATTATTTGGCATCTATCACCAACATCGTTATTCTACTAAACATGGTATACGAAGGTGAAAATACCTAATCTGTTAATGCGTCTCTTCATAACGTAAATCCTTACAAAACGCGTACTAGACGCTCGATAATTTTAATTCCCTGCCGAGCCTAAAGTTCCTCCTGTTGACACACACTTGCACTGTGTCGCCTAACGTCGCTGTACCAGCTACCGACACGACTGCTACACCATAGCGCCACAAGCTTTCCAATGTGATTATGAAGACGAAACCAATTTTCGTAGTTAATTTTATACGATATAGCCTCTTACCTCGAACTTGAACATATTAACTACGTTGGATTTTTCATAGAGCCTGAAATGTATCCTTAACATTTATAAATCGAATAAAACAAATGCAGCGAAGCAGAGAACACATTTTATTTAATTGCAAGAGAAATGACGTAAGAAGCGATCCACGCGGCGTCAATAAATAGCTCAATGTAATATTGATGTTCTGAAGCGTTGTGAAAATGAATAAAGCGCTGATATGTCACTCATATTATTGCTTTATTTAAGAAAATTATTAAGACGTTGTACTCAGTGTACACTCTCCTAATAGCTTACTTCAACATTTTCGAATAATATCGTAAGTGATCACCCTAAAGAGGCTTATTTAATACTTTGAAGAATCGTAAATGTTAACCTATGGCTAAATACATTTAGAAATCGTAGGCTAACTAAACTTATTACCGATCGAGGAGTAATAAAATTACGTCTACGTCGTCATTTCAAATTCGCATATATCTCGTACTCGCTTCGTCTTGCAATAATAAAATCATGAACTCTCTCGTGAGGGTTCAAACTACATAGTACATTAGTCACCAGTAGAACTGATTTTCGTGGAAAGATCTATGAGCGGGAGTTTTATACTCCGTCAATCATAAAAGGGAATGTAACGGAAGGCGCGTGTCCTGCACGTCGCTGCTCGTATCATCAAACGTAAAATCTTAATCTTCATCCCTCGCTCACGACTCCAAATGGATATGTACGAATCCCTGCTACTGAAAACGGGCGTCTACCTCGTGTAGGTCCTGTGGCGGATGGTTCGCTGCGTGCGGCTCAGGGCGCGCGGTAGGCGGCGCCGGGCGGCAGGCGCGCGTGGTGCGCGCACAGCGGCCGCGCCGACAGCTGCAGGCCCTGCGCCGCCTGCAAGCTCGCCGCGTGCGCCGCCTGCAAGCTGGCCTGGTGCGCCGCCTGCAGGCTCGCCTGGTGAGCTTGCAAGCTCGCCTGATGCGCGGCCTGCAAGTTAGCCTGGTGTGCGGCTTGCAAGCTTGCCTGATGTTGAGCGGCTTGCAAGCTTGCCTGATGTTGTGCGGCTTGCAGCTGTATACTCGCTTGGTGCGCCGCCTGCATCTGTCCGATGCTCGTCTGCGCCATTGGGTGTTTCTGTAGATACTGCATCGACTGACTGTTGTGCAGCATCTGGCGTTCTGGCGGCATGTGATACAGGCCTGGAGTCTGTGGACAAGCGAGGTTCAAATTCGGTCATTCGTCATTGCAATAAGGCTGTCCTGTTCTATATTAACAAACAAAGGAGGAGTGTGTCGAAAATCGGTGGCTATAAAACGAAAATACAAAACTAAAGACATCCGAAATTAAAGTTATTTTACACTTCTGGTTTTTTTTTAAATCGCTTGATTTGTGTTGGTATTAAAAAAAAAAGAGAATCTTATTTATCTAACGTCAGCAGCCTATCGGTGTCTTAATTTCGAAATATTCTGATTTCATTAAATGATTTCACTTACATGATGCGAGTGTGCGTGTCGGTGGGGCGGCAGGGAAGGCCGGGCTCAGTAGGCGGAAGCCTCCTTGTACTCGGAGTTGTCCATGGTGAAGAAGTCCTCGAGTTTCCACTGCAGGGTCTCGAAGGTGGGTCGCTTGAGCGGATCCTTGTGCCAGCACTCCAGCATGATTTCGTATAGTGCGGCGGGACAGTTCTGTGGGCACGGCATGCGGTAGCCGTGCTCTACTTGATGTAGGACTTCGGCGTTCGTCATTCCTGTTGAGAAAAGGATGTTTTAATATAACTGAATCTCTTGTCTCTTCTACAATAAAGACGGGAAGGAAAGCTCTACAATTTTAATCAAACAAATCCTTCACTAACAATTTCACTTGAAGAAAGGGTTACCAAAAACTTCAACTCAAAAGCACCACTCGAAAAAGATTTAACAAAAAATCGTAAACAAATCAAAACAGATGAAAAATGCAACTTCATAACAGCTTGCAAAAACTACGGTTATTCGAAAGTCGAAGCACTCACCTGGATAAGGTATTCGGCCATAAGTGACGAGCTCAGTCAAGAGGATGCCGAACGACCAGACATCTGACTTTATGGAGAATTTACTGTAGTTGGCCGCCTCGGGCGCTGTCCATTTAATGGGGAACCGGGCGCCCACGCGAGCCTCGTATTCGTCTTCCTGTTAACGGAACAAATGGCATTTAGTTTTAACGGAATAACATTTTTATTTGAAAAAAAAAAAAAAAACTATGTAGTGAGGTAGGCTTCTTTTCTGGATACCTAAGTCTAATGAAAATCTATGGCATTTAAGACGTCTTCAAACAAATTAAAAGTTTATATTAATTTATGAAAATATATTTTAAAAAGAAAGCAAAAAATCGTTTTAAAAATCAGCAGTAAAAGTGGTTTCGAGACTTGAGTGATGTGAAATTGTTTCGTCAACCGCGAGCACTTTATCATTATTTATTACTCATTGTTCTAATCAAATACATTAATCTAACTGACCGCTCTAGAGAGGGAAAAGATATAAGAATGTGACTCATGGAAAACCACAACTGCATAACCTGTGGTAGGTTAAAACTTAGCTTGCTTAGGACATAAAAATATTACCTATTTCCTTAAATAAGCAAATATAAACAGGAAAACCTAACAGATAATTGAACTGTAGAATTTCGTCATTGTAGGTACCAGAATAAAAATAAAATCTAAATAATGATAGAACTTACTTTGATAAGCCTAGCGAGGCCAAAATCAGCGATTTTCACGATGTTAGCATCGGCAACAAGAACATTTCTCGCGGCCAAATCGCGATGTATGTAATTCTGTGATTCGAGATACGCCATGCCGGCGGCAATCTGCGCAGCCATGTCGATTAGCTGCTGCAGCTTCAGACAACGACCTTTGCCTGTATTAAAAAAAAAAGGAAATTCGATAAATAGATGACCAAAACGTAATATTAAATTACTCGTTTTTTATAAATCTATGAATGTTCGCAATTCGCAATGCTTCGCAATTGATGTATATATTTTTGTTGATGATTATATTTAAAGTAATTTTAGTTTTACCTTGTAGATAATCCAATAGAGATCCGTTCTTCATCAGTTCAGTGATGATGTAGATTGGTTCCTCAAGAGTGCACACTGCGTACAACTGGATGAGTTTGTTGTGTCTCAATTTCTTCATTATCTGTGCTTCAGCGAGGAAGTCCTTAGGGTCCATAGTTCCGGACTTGAGTGTCTTTACGGCAACTGGAGTAGTGTTGTTCCATAGACCTTCCCATACTTCGCCGAACTGGCCGTGCCCTAGTTTTCTAACGAACTTGAGCGATGAACGGTCGATTTCCCATTGATCACGCGTTCTGTGAGACAGACCTTCCGTAACTGGCTTCTCGATCTGTGAACAAATTATGAAATATAAAATCTGTTTATGGCTAAGTTAACTTGTAGGTATAATAATGACGTCTTTGGCATAACTATTAGCTGTAGAATGGGTGATAATGATGAGGTGAGGTGAGGTGAGATGATTCTATTCATCAATTTCACCCATCAGGGAATCATCCTCAAGTGCTACATATGTATAAAAGACTCCATCTGATTCCAAAGCATTCATAAATGCAACTATGTATATTGATGTTATTTCTTCGTATTGCATTGTGGCAACGAACAACAGTGTCGGTGTCTACGTCAACAAGCGAATCTGATTACAATAATATTGTAGTTAATTTTAAGAAAATTATATACAAAATTGCGGTTGTTTAGTTTTCTTAGTTTTCAGGACTTGAATTTTTGCTTGATTTATAATAATGGAATCTTACAACGAAGCTGAATGATGTGATTATATCGTCTATCAATAAGTTTTTTTGCCTCAAACAATGGATCGTAAATGTAACAATGACGATTGTCATCCAATTAAAGTAGTTTCATGTAATTATTCTGATCGGTCCATTCAGTTGTTAGTTCGTTTCTCACTAGTGTTTAGATCCTAGTACGTTTTACGTAACCTCTGCAGGTTATAAGGCAGAACGCGTTTATTTGTACTTTCAGAGATAATACCTTGGATTATTAACTGGAAATACTATAATTTAAAGGTATTCGTGGAAAGGAAACGATGTAGAGAAGCCATATTCAAATAAAATAAGCAAGAATCCAAACTATCAGGATACCCGAAGCAAATTAGACAGAAGTCACACATAGATTATTCGCGTTCGATCAAGATCTGAATACAATATTGACATGAATGAGTAATCCGTACCGACAACAAAAACGTTTGTTATGTAATCTTAAAACTTATTTCAATTATTTTTACAGTTCATTTTGTTTTTGCTCCCTATTTGTTACGACTATTCTTCGCGGATTCCTGTCTAGACAGGAGTCAGAATTGTCCCTTGAGGGATACCAGAGTCATTGTCCTGTGTTTTCGGTCGATAGCTCTTTAACGCTAGCTTACAAAGGCCGTCGGAGACATACGCTGGCAGTTTTATAATCTGGCTAAAATAGAGAATAATATTTAGATTTACAATCATGAATATTCCTTATGCGACTCATTCACACGCTGATCATGCGACAAGCAGCTGAAAATAAAATGTTATAATCTGCAGTTTTTATTAACTTGACGTTGACAGGCACACTCTTTATCCTAAACGTGTGGGTCGACATTGTAGTAACAGTTTTAATTTTCTACAAAACAATGGAGTAACTACATTTCTAGGGTTAGTTATTGTCAGGTAGAAATGGAAACTAATAAAATGTACAGGAAACGAGGCTAGGTATAATTAGTAACTGTTTTCTTCTATAATGTAAACAATAGATAATATTTTTTATTGGTAGACTGAGTTAATGGGTAAAAGTTACTGTAACGTTATATAAGTGAGTCAGTCGAAAGATTTAGTATTGACTATGGAGTGACAAGAGTTTCAGACTGTGAGGCGACACGAGGCGTCAAGGTTTAATGCACGCGCCCACTGCGGGGTACCCAGTCACAATAGTTACATAAATAAATACGATCGTATAGAGTTACAGAAAATTACAGAGTTTCTCAGGGTTATTA
Source organism: Eupsilia transversa (assembly GCA_914767815.1). Lineage (NCBI taxonomy): Eukaryota > Metazoa > Arthropoda > Insecta > Lepidoptera > Noctuidae > Eupsilia > Eupsilia transversa. Next base: position 6,010,416 of record OU611889.1, read on the forward strand.
GTATTCTATTATTGGCAGTGACAACCCATCGGAAAATTACCTTTGGGTTGGCTAGCTGAAAACTACGTCTTCAGTAAATTACTGATGATGAGCGTAGCAGTACTTATTACTTTGCTTAAGAGATACTTAGGTTTTTCTATCTAAGACTGAAATATTAAAGAAACATCTGAAAAGGATTTGATAATAATAACGATTTTGTTCGAAACCAAACTTGATCAAATCCTGTTTTGTCGACTCTACAATGAAGACAATGTGCCGCTCAATTCCAAAAGGCATTAAATCCGTGCGTTATTATGTAGTGTTGTGATTTTTAATTCACACCGCGTTGTGCGCTTGTAACATGAGACTTCGGTGCTGTCCACGGACCGCGACCGTCGGTCTGGTGTGCCTGTCACGCTCCACTCGATCACTTATACAACACATGCTCGGTAAATACTTACGACCCTTATACAATACATACTCGAGATGTACTTTAGAACTACCGTTTTTTTAAGGGGTGACTGAGCTAAAAGTGGTGTTGCGTTAGCACCACTTCAAGGCTAAGGGTATTACCGCATGCTACACAGAATGGCAACCTCATTGACAATGTCGAAAAGAATAGCTGATGTGGCAATGCATTGTTTAGCCGTGTTGCGGAGGAGACCGGTGCTAAATACCTAAGCAAGCGAACATATTGCCTCAAAAAAGGTCCTGCCGTTTCTACCAATAAAAAACCGTTTTAATTACTAAAACTACGTTGGTTGATGTCGTAAATTGAAATCAGTACGTATTTTTACGTTTCATTAACTATTTGGTGACGTTAATGCAGCCTTGTAAGTTTATGACATTTGCAAATTAAAATCGTTACGTCCATTGAAATAGTAAATTGCAATTATAAGGCTATGATGGCAAGTGATGGCGTCAGTGAAGAACCAATAACTTAAAATACGATAGTATTACCTAATCATTCTTATTGTATTTAATCGAAATAATTAGAGAAATAATAGCAAAGCAGATTTGAGGATTAGCTTCGTTTTTATTACAACCTGCTCATGATAAGCTCTTTTGTTCTGGTTTTACAAAGTACAATGAATTGTTGGAATATAAAGTGGCTTGATTATTACTTTTAAAATATTCAAATAATGTTGGCATATGTTGGAATTTGAGATAAAAATAGAGACCACTAGCAAATCAACGTGCTACTTGTTGACAATCTGAAGAACGGCGTGAAATACTTAATCAACGGTCCAACGTCATGACAACCACATTAACATACGCTGAAACACGTCACAGATCTATAACAATGTTGTAGTGCCTTTATCGCTTAACAAAAACCCGATTACGCATACTATTAAACGCGCGTTACTAAGGCATGATACCTTATTTGAAATGATCCGTCCTGTAATATAAATGCAAATATTGAAACTGCTAAATTGATCATTCTTCCGCTTTGTCATCATAGGGAAACAACTTACTGCAAACAGTTCTGAAACGTCAGGTTTAAGCATTGAAATACAAGTTGATATTATGTATTAGAAGTTGATGTAATAGGTAAGAAGATAAACCTATTGCAGAAAGTGATATATGCTTATTACACAATCAATCATATTGAACAGTTAGAAGTGAAATCACAACTGAATGATGGATCTCGTAACAAGGAGCAAACGTCAAAACAGGTTATAATAAATTAACCACCATTAATTATTTTTTTATGTAAAAAGTATGAATGATTCAAAATTACCTATGGTGCGCTTTTTTAATTTCTAATTTTTTGACGATATTATCGTGGACGTCAAAATCCACGAACACGGGATCACGAACACAGGGAAGTAAAATGTATGGAAATATATGAAAATGCTTTTAAATTTCCGTACATTTTATGAACGTGGACGGGGGACGTCCACGATAATATCGTGGCGTTAGGAATAATAAAAGCGCACATTAGGTCGTTTAACACTTGTAATTGATAGGTGATTGGATTTCTGAGAAGGCTTAGATGTAATGGCTATTGGTTCTTAGAGCTAAATTCGGATATTTTCTCATAATATTCACGAGGATAATCGTGAGCTGCTGCAATAACAATTTTTTGCTTAACGTCATCATGCGTAAGCGCATCATGACTATTTTAGCATAAAATCAACTGTAACTTAGACTTAGAATTGAGTGATTAAAATTTTGAGGTCTCGTATGTACTTGGGGTCTGAAACGAGGTACTAAACCGCATGCTCGCCGAGAAATGGTGAGTATAAATAAACGTATGGAAACAATGAAATTCCGCAAATGCTAACAGTACACCGATAAGGTAGAGAGTGAAGGGGGCACTGCTACATACGAGCGATTTTCATTACGTCACTTGCGTAGGTCAAACATTACATATTATTACACAAATAGCTAGTTAACGTACTTGAGTTCAATATTAATTTAAGGCTTGTTTAATCGTGGAAGGTGTTTTAACAGCCCTGTGACAGGTATCAGTTTTACAAAGGCTCGACCAAATGACGCTAATTTACAATATAATAAATGGTTGTACCTACTTATATTATATAGTCATTTGGTTTGTCTTTGTAAAATTAAAGTTCATGAATACGACCTTGAACTTTAACTTACGGCAGCGACTGTCTCGATGCACAAGGCAGCTTTATTCAAAAAAAAAACTCAAAAAAACTCAAAAAACTCAAAGCATTTATTTCAATTAAACCAATTACAGGCACTTTTGAATTGTCAAGGAGTCAGTCAGTCAGAAAATATGAAGCTAGATGCCCATTCCAAAGCGTAGTAGGTACCTATGGAGAAGAACGGGCAAGAAACTCCACGGACACTCTTTTAAATCAAATAAATTGTTACAAAAATTGGTTACATCATTCATGTTGAAATTACTTATACATGTGAGAACAATGTAGAAAGACTTGCATAAAAAAAGCGTCCGTACATAAAAATAAAAACAATTCAAAAATTACAAATAAGCCATGGCAGCTAAGAGATGACCAGCCCCAACTGACGGCGCCCGTTCACGAACATGACGCATAGATTAGCACCATTCAGCTCAACCATTTTGAAGGGAGCTAAATGATCCAACACACACGCCACCATCAGCGAGACATCTGAGTGAGCATGACATACTCACAGCCGCCAGGGCACATTCAAGTCAATGAAAGACATAATATTACCCGGTAAATGGTAGCTCAATAGTACATAGTACTCACATATGTGCTATGCAATTATATAATGCAAAAGAAATTGAGTCTATACAATGCAAAGATGTTCTTACAATCTTCAGCAGCTCCAACAGACTTTTCGAATGTTAATCAATTAGTTGTGGTTGTGGAGCAGGACCAGCATTGGCCCAAGCATTTTTATCAGTGATATAATCCCCTAACTTATAATATGCCTGCCTGCATAGTGTGCGTTTTATACATGTTTTGAATCTCGTCTCATTCAGTTGAAGTATGTGGGGAGGAATTTTATTATAACATTTTAAACAGTACCCCATGAAAGATGAGTCTACTTTAGCCAGTCTGAAACCTGGTTGAACTAATAGGTCCCTATTTCTTGTACTATAATTATGTCTATCACCTCTTTTACTAAAAAGATGTAAATTTTTTCTTACATACATGATGTTTTCATAGATATATTGACAAGGTACCGTCATGATGTTAATATCTTTAAACAGTTCCCTTAGAGAATCACGCCTGCGGAGATGATATATGGCTCTGATCGCTCTTTTCTGCAGAATAAAAATAGACTCGATGTCTGCAGCCCGTCCCCACAGCAAAATACCGTAAGACATGATACTATGAAAGTAACTAAAATATACCAGTCTCGCGGTATCTACATCAGTAAATTGACGGATTTTTCTGACAGCATATGCTGCTGAACTTAGCCGTCCTGCAAGAGATGTTAAATGAGGACCCCATTGTAGCCTTGAGTCGAGCGTGATCCCCAGGAAAATAGGGGGGAAATATTGGATTTTCCGGTCAGAAGGCACCTGTATATGTGGTTGAGCACCTCTCACCTACCAACAAAACTCTTCACGCTGCGGCTAGGATTAAGGCTAAGGAAATGCACTACAAGTACGTTTGGGTCAGAAATGGCAAAATATTCGTGAGAAAACTCGACGGCGCAGAATACATACTCATCAAAAACATGAATAGTTTAAGTAAAATCAAATAATAGTTCATATTATTGTAGAAGCATGTCTCAGTACCTAACTATATTTTAAAATTCAACAAGTTAACAATCTATTATCAAAATTGTAGAGGTTTGAGAACTAAAACGAACACCTTTTACAGTAACCTTAGTTGTATGGATTATGATATATTTATTTTAACCGAAACCTGGCTGAATAGTAGTATACTCAGTAGTGAACTTTTTGATGATAGGTATGTTGTTTATAGAAGAGATAGGGAGACAACAGGGTTCCATCCCAATAAAGATGGAGGCGGTGTTCTGATTGCTGTCTCAACCAAAATTAGTTCGAAGTGCGTTGATAAATGGCATAGTAAGTGTGAAGATCTTTGGGTTACCATCGACATCTCGACTGCACATAAATCGCGGCAGCTAGGTCTCTGTGCAGTGTATCTTCCTCCACCTGTATGTCTTTCAACAATGGAGCACTTTATAGAACACTGTAATAACGTGTTTGAGACTACAGATATACCAATTTGTGTAATTGGGGATTTTAATATGGGCAAAATGGATTGGGCTCCGGGTGCCGTTAACAGTTCGCTACCTAATACTTGTTCAAGATTATTAGAATTTATGAACGTTAATAGACTTTCTCAGTACAATTTCGTAAAAAACTGTTCTGCGCGTATTCTGGATCTAGTTTTGTCAACAATATCTTCGTGCACTGTGAGTGAATCTAACTGTTCCTTAACCACTGTTGATAAACTACACCCTCCGCTTGATCTTACTATATCATTACTAAAAGAACCCAATCTCCCATACAATAATCTCAACAAGAGAAAAAACTTTTATAAGGCAAATTATGAACAGATTACAACTTATATAAACGAACATGACTGGCTTCAACAGTTTGCGAACTGTAATGATGTAGATAGTATGTTAGGGGTGTTCTATGAAGTGTTAAATACTGCAATAAGTACATTTGTCCCAAATTGTAAGTCATTGACTTGCCGTTATCCTCCATGGTTTAACAAAGCGATTATAAGAACACTCAAAGAGAAAAATAAGTTAAGATTGCGCTTTAGGAAATATAAAAACCCATTAGATGAATTAGAACTAAAATTAGTTTCAAAACGTTGTCAAAACCTGTCCAAAACTCTGTACAATACATACATGGAAAACTTAGAGTCAAAAATTAAAGAGAATCCTAAACTATTCTGGACTCACGTAAAGGCAAAGCGCGGTGGGTCTAGTGTCTATCCACTTACAATGACTGACGGTCAAACTACTACTTCAGATGGTTCGGATATTTGTGATCTTTTTGGTACTTATTTCGCATCTGTTTACACCCCTGAACAGGGCGCACAATTTAAGAATGACTCAAATTTTCTTGACTCATTAGAAACTAATAGCCAGTGCCTAACAATACCAGAGTTGGATAGTGAATCGCTACTCAAAAAGCTGCAATGTGTCAACACAAGGAAAGGAGCAGGTCCTGACGGAATCCCACCCTTGTTTATTTCTGCCTGTGCATCGGCCCTGGTTACCCCCCTATTAATAATATACAAGTTGTCGCTAGCCACTGGAACCTTCCCATCTGAGTGGAAAAAGGCCAAAGTCGTTCCTGTGTACAAGTCGGACAAAAAGGACACTATATCCAATTATCGGCCTATTGCGATTCTCTCCACTTTTGCCAAGATATTTGAGTCGATGATCTGTCCTCACATCCAACGCCATTTCAGACTTTACCTCAGTGATCAACAGCACGGCTTTGTTGCCTCAAGGTCTACTGCCACAAACTTACTGTCTTTCTCGGAGCCCCTAATAGAATCTATCGACAAGAATAAACAGTTTGATGTGTTGTACACCGATTTCAGCAAGGCCTTCGATAAAATTCCTCATTCCATACTTATTCACAAACTAGCAACGTACGGTATCAATGGACCCTTGCTGAAGTGGCTGAATTCATATCTATCGAAGCGTCAATTTTATGTTGTTGTTAACGGTTTTCGATCTGCAAGCAATCATTGTATGACTTCCGGCGCCCCGCAGGGATCGCATCTGGCTCCTATATTATTTATCATATTCATTAACGACCTCCCCCACTGCTTTTGCTTTTCCGAGTGTTTTCTTTACGCTGATGACCTAAAATTTGCTCGAATCATCGAATCATCGAGCGATATCGCGCTTCTTCAAGATGATCTGAACAGAGTTGTTGAATGGTGTGAGACTAACAAAATGGAACTTAATTTAAAAAAATGTTACCATCTGTCATTTTCAAGAAAGTCTAACCCTATACACTCGGAGTACTTCATAGGTAATCAAAAAATACAAGAAGTGGATGAAATTAGGGATCTGGGAGTACTGTTTGATAAAAAAATTACTTTTGTCCCCCACATTGAGAATATTATTAAGAAAGCATCGAAAATGTTAGGGTTTGTGCTAAGACATACTAGGGGCTTTAAACAGGTTGGTACCAAAAAAATGCTGTACTATAGCCTTGTACGAAGCGTCCTGGATTATTGCAGTGTTGTATGGAGACCGCACTACGCCACACATAAGTTACTTTTGGAACGAGTTCAAAAACGGTTTCTGTGGCACCTCGCATTTTCTAGAGGAAAAAGTAAACAGCTACTCTCCTATAATACTCGTCTCAAATATTTTAAAATGCACTCGTTATCAGCTCGAAGAGAAGTTACTGATGCCTTGTTTCTCTATAAGTTGCTTCGAAATAAAATTGACTGCCCAAACCTACTTAGTATCCTGAAGTTTCGTGCCCCAGCCCGGTATCCGCGTAATCCTATCACTCCACTATACCCACCCCTGCGCAGAACAGTTCTGGGTGCTAACTCGCCGATTTCACGCCTGTGTAAAATTGTAAACAGTTGCAGTGATCTTATTGATATACATCATGACAGCATAGGAAAATTTTATAAAATAATTATTGAGCACTATTCCTACAAACAATGATCTCGCATGTACAATATTATGTTAAATATTTTTTTAGAATTGATTGTAATTAAATTGAATTATGAGATTTTTATTATTATTTTTATTAGTTGTTACTCAATTTTATTATCATCAATCTGTTTTTTTTGTTAATTTTTTATTTGGAATGAATTATTGTTATTATTGTTATACCTACATATGAATTACCAAAAATTATTTTTACTTTTTATTAACTTTTATTGTAAATTTCGTGAATTATAAGATTTTTATTATTATTTTTATTAGTTGTTACTTTAATTAGTCAATTTTATTATCATCAATCTGTTTTTTTTAATTTTTTATTTGGAATGAATTATTGTTATACCTACACTTGAATTACCAAAAATTATTTCTACTTTTTATTAACTTTTATTGTAAATTTCTTCTTTGAATTTGTATACCTACTTATTATATTAAAACCATAAATTGTGCATGTTGTGTTAGTCTGTAAGTAATTGTTGCACTTATAAATGTATTATTATGAATGTATTTTAAATGTATTGTGTAAACAATTGTTGGCTAACCTAAATAAAATAAATAAATAAATAAAAAAACGGTTTTATCGACGAATTCTAGTTTCTCTTGATTCAATACTATCTCACAATCATTACTTTTTACATTTGGTAAAGAAAATTTTATGCACTTAGTTTTTTTCCCATTTAATACTAAATTATTAGCAGTGAACCAATTTTGGACCTGCAGTAGGGCGTTATTCACGTCGTCAAAATTTGTAGCACGTCTATCTACCTTAAATATTAATGAAGTATCGTCAGCAAATAACACCATTTGTGGTTGATTTTTTAATAAATGGAGTAGATCATTAATATACACTAAAAAGAGGAAAGGACCCAATATCGAGCCTTGTGGTACACCCATTTTTACTTTTAAACCTAGTGAATTTATACCGTTTATTTGAACTTGCTGTTGTCTATCATTTAAATAAGATTTTACTAAACTGAGCGCAAGTTTTCCAAGTCCGTAATGCTCTAGTTTCAAGAGTAAGGTTTCGTGATCGACGCAATCAAATGCCTTGGAGAGGTCACAAAAGATTCCTATGGCGTCTTGGGCCTCTTCCCACGCGTTAAAAATGTGTCTTAATAAGGTAACACCAGCGTCGGTAGTACAACGTCCTTTGGTGAAACCATACTGTTGATCGTGCAGTATTTTATTTGTGTTAAAATGATTGAGCATTTGATTTAGCATTACCTTTTCAAACACCTTACTGAAAGCTGGCAACACGGATACGGGTCTATAATTATTGGTGTCTTTACTGTCCCCGGATTTGAAAAGTGGTATAACCTTACTGTATTTCATTAAATCCGGGAAGACTCCTTGATCCACACATAAATTAAATATTAAGGCTAAGTAAGGCGCTATGGTCTCAATTATGGAGGTACAGACTTTAATGGACATTCCCCAAAGATCTTCGGTCAATTTTATTTTGATTTGCTTAAAAGCTTTTATTACCGTTAAGGGGTTAATATGCTTAAATTTAAATACAATCGGGCAGGCTGAAACGTTCTTCTTTACTAAATCAAAAGAAAGCGAGGGCGAGGAATTTAAGGTTTCAGTCGTTTTAAGTGGGATACTGGTAAAGAAATTTACAAATTCTTGAGCAACTTCTTTGTTAGTACTTATGAGGCCACGTGAAGTCTCTAGTGTGAAATCATTATTATGTCTTTTATTCCTGTTTGTTTCGTCATTGATAATATTCCAAACCGTCTTTATTTTATTATCAGCTGATTTGATCTTGTTGCTAATGTACAAGGCTTTAGCTAACTTGCAGGTATTTTTAAAAATTTTAGAGTAAGTAGCAACGTATGTATTAAAAGTTTCGGTGTTAATATAAGGCTTAAGGCCATACAGCTCAAACAATTTTTCCCTACTTTTCCTAATACCTTTAGTTGCCCAGTCACTGAACAAAAATTTTGGGCAAATAGTTTTTGTCTTCTTTTTTAAAGTATTATCGAACTCAGTGCGCACTACCGAAAAGAATTCCTCATATAATTCATTTACATTGTTTAAAATATTGCCAGGTAAACTTAATTGACTAATTAAGTTATTATTAAATCTACTTAAATTGCTGGGTGTTATTTGTCTAGATTGTATCTGAATCCTTTGTAATGGTGTGTTGGACTTGAAAGAAACGGTTTGACCGCTGTGATCAGAAGGGAGATAATTTACAATGTCTTTATCAAAGTAGTCACAGCAACAAAAAACATTATCAATACATGTAGCTGAATTTGTATTTTCAAACTACTTCAATACGATACAACTGTTGGTACGAAAGCAATAAAATTACAAAATAATTTGAAGCCGTGTACGCTACTGCACGTTACATAACTTTCTATTTTATTTTAATGGCATTTTGTAACAGCTGACTATGTACTTAAGTATGTAAATTAATTGATTTGACTATTTTTAACCCCCGACGGAAAAAAAGTGGTGTTATAAGTTTAACGTGTGTATCTGTGTATCTGTCTGTTCCCTCGTAGCTCCCAAACGGCTGAACCGATTTTGTTTATTATTTTTTGTTTGAAAGGTGTCTTAATCGAGAGTGTTCTTAGCTACAATTCAAGAAAATCGGTTCAGCCGTTTGAAGATTATCAGCTCTTTTCTAGTTGACGATTTGATGTGCGCATATTCCACAGGTCTGATAGATTCGAAATTTAGTATTCTGTTACTTCAATGATATTAGAAGAACACAGTAACCTTGAACCGATACTGCAGCATCACCTGGAATTGTATCGGGGGTTATTTAAATTTTTAATTTTAACTTGTATTAAAAGTGGAAATGTAATCGAGTATCGATGCTCGTACGGTAAAGGTGTTGTGTCGATACTTTAATCGGCACACCGCACAATGTGAACTCAATGTATCGATAAGGAACAACTGGCTCATTAGAAAATTGAACACAATTGTTGAAACGAGACCCAAAATGAACAATAGCCCTCGTTATAATTGGTTGACGTCACTTCTCTTTATTTTATAGGTAGGTTATTTGATAAAATACTTAATTGCATTACCATTCATAAAGCGTGAAGCATACATTTCCAGTGCGGTTTTTGGGTATGAATGGTATAAATAACCTCCGCAGAAAAATGTGTGTGAAAAACTATTCATCATTGAAGGTTCCAGTAATCGAGTTTAGGATTTACCGACCTGCCTCGCAAGGTCGAAATTACCATCTTTTTTTACTAAACCTTCTTTGATAACGTCGAGATTATAAACTCGTTTCTGAGTTAGAAATAATAGTAGATAGGTACCTACATCAAAACATATTTCTGCTGAATTTTGTGTGTTACAATGATAAAAAGACCATTTGAACTTTTCTAAAATAATTGGTTAATTGTTACTTCACGTTTTTCGGTCTGAAAACTTTTATAATAATATATAAGTAATAGCAAGTTACTCAACATTCAAATAATACATAGTTTCAGCTTAAATCATTTCCCATTGAAAAGGTATCAACATAATTCTGCCGTCATGTCTGGATGACCTACTAAAGAAGGCTTTTTTACATTAAATACACTTCTTATGTGTTTAAAACTAATAAACAGTTACGTAACACGTGAAGTTTCATTCCATTTTGAAACAAATATTTGTAAATCCTAGTGATGTTCCCACACAGTTGCCGATGAGATAAGTCGTGATCGCCAAAACTGTATTTAATTATTTGCGACAACAGCATTAAGGACGTATGTACGACCTAGTGACTAACTTATTTGTATGTAGATTTTGGATTAAGAGATATCGCGCGAAGGTACAAGAAAACAGGAAAAAAAAATGTTTTTTTTGTTTACGTGATTCCATTGTAACGGAGGAAAACATTGACAACAAAGAGTTGTCGTCAAGTGGGATGTGTTGTGTTATGTACGCATCGTCCGTAACGAAAGTGCCTTCACGGCCTTGGCGGTAGGTCGATCGCGAAACTGGAACAGCAAATTTTGAATTTTTGACGCTTTATATGCTAATTAGTATCGTAATCATATTCCACCATCATTATAAACACATAAATTGCAAGCATGTTGTAACATAACACCAATTAAACGGATAAACAAACAACGAAACAGTGACAAATGATCACGTCTCGCAAACAGTCATTAAATAAGAATCTATAAAGCTCGCATTTAATTACGTGATGGTGCGCTACATCTATACAATTACAATCAAAATGGAATTGACACGTGTTGTAATGAGCGGAGCATTGTTAATTTTAAAAACGCGATTGACGCAAAGCTAAATTATAATTCGCTGCAGAAAATAGCACTTGAGTTATAAAAGTTCTTTCCTCAATTCATTGTGAAATGCTCGAGTACTTGCCGGAAAATATAATAAATAAAAGTTTGAAAATGTTAATGGCTCTCACTGGGCCGCCGGCCGTACATACTCGGTTTAAATAACTTAAATATGACGATGCTCTTTGTCCAAGAAAAGCAAAGTCCTTCGGTGAATTTAAAGTATCCTCGAGCTCGTTCAATGCCTTGTAATATTTCTCACGCGGCGCACAAAGGTTGACCCGGCGAAAACCATTAATTTTATAGGCGTCCCGATATTGAATTCTGCAATTTATGCGCCTCCGTTATAATAAATAAATATTCTTCATACGGTTTGTTATTTATTTCGGTCACGTGACCTTGACTTGACAACACTATGATTCCATGATTGTGCGTTACTGTCAAATGTTGAGTTCAATCATTTATTATAGCATCGTAGTGGAAGGTCGGGTCAAGCTCAACTGTTATGTATTTATGTGGCATTATGCATTCGGAAAGAATGTCAGATCACACTTGGTAGAATAACTGTTTTACAATTTTAATAAGGCTTCTAGTAATAACTGTTGACTATGGATAAGAAATGGGAATTGAATTAGATTTGAATTTACGACGTGCATTCAATCTACGATTACCAGGGAATGGAAACGGACGAAATGGGAATGACATAACCGGATACCTGAACATCCTATGCTTGTGTAAATCGTAGATAGTTAAAATGCTATAGGGTGCATGATGATGGAGTAGGTAGTACTGGAATACCGTGACGTACCTGTACGCAGGGCTTGTTGAGTGACACGCAGAGGCCGTCAGCGTCCTTGCTGTAGTGCTCCACAAGTTCCTGCAGCGTACGGAAGGTGGTGCGCCTAGCGATGAAGAAACCGCCCTCGTCCAACTGCCTGATGCGGTAATGCTTCACCGTATCTCCGTCTCGCACTGTGAACAACAAATATTCATTAATTTGCATTTTATTGCAATATAAATTGCGTAAAACTGGAGTATGAATGCTTATAATGAATTAAATGTTTTGTAAGTTTGATGTAATGTCATAATGTGTAGAATTAACAACGAACATAACACACCCGACGAACATGATCAATATTGTGGTTATTAATCAGCCGCAGTTTACTCAAAATTTCTTTTAAAAGCATCAAATAAGAGAATTTACTCGTTAAAGCTTACTTCGAAGATATGACTATATAGTCATTATACTTTTAAAACGCTGCAAAAGCTGTGTTAAGTTACAAATCTATAGAGGCAGTCATCAACGTAGCGCAACAGTGGCGAGCCAACGAGTTCAACAGAAATAAGAGCAGTATATCCATCAAAATGTCTTAAAAAGAAAGTCTTAATTCTAAGAAGTCGCAAAGAGAGCTAGAACTTATTCTTTATCGGGACACAGATCTGAGATTTTTTGGGTCTGTCATGCTTATCTTAGGTCGAGCGACTTGCATCTCGACCTTGCAAAACCACAAGAATACAGACGCCGCATAAGGTGAATTTCTCAGAATCAGCGCGTCAATTTTGACAGTTCGATTCAGTTGATGAAGGTAATCTTGAGCTGACGTTTAATCACGTTTTCATTAAAAACTGCAAACTTAGAATTAGCTGCGATGTCTTTTCTAATTTTTTTTGTTGCTTTCGTTTGTTATGCAAGCATTAAAATGTAAATAAAACTTTATATTGCAGAAAAATGCTGTATATAACAAAAAATAAGAAATAAACGCGAATCGAGTTATTACAATAGTGTTATCGGACTTCGATTTTGCTGAAGTAATTGTAATGTTACGATAAGTACGTGATGAATCAGAAAACAGAACTAGAAAGCCGTGTAACGTCCGCATCTTAACGTGATTTGATTGAGTTTTAATCACATATTATTACAAGCTTTTTGTACATGTGTATGCGCAAGATCAATTTGCTTAATGAACCTTGCACTCTCTCTTCTAGGTCTAATATATTTCTTTGCTTACATTATCGCCAAAATAAAAGACCAAGTAAGATCAAGAATTGAATTCATTGACTATGGTAACGTTTAAGTGTTCACTCTAGTGTTGAACACCGGCTATTTAATATTTCATCGGGATACTTATTATAATGTTTTTAAAGTAGCCATAATTATTAGAGCCTATAATTTCAAAGAAAATGGCAATAATCGAAATTATAAGAAACTAGCTGCGGCCCGCGGTTTTCCAAGTCTTGGTCTTCCCATGTGCCAAATTTTATCCAAATCCGTTCAGCCGTTCTAGCGTCTAAGCTTAATAAGCAAACAAAGGAAAAAGGAGTTTAGAGCCTGATTTTGATAAAAACTAAACCGGATTTGGCCAAACATGCACACTTGGAAAATTCAATCTGTACACTAAAGTGCAAATTCAAGTTGCTTTTCTTGATTCTCGTAAGGCTCCATACTCATAATAATTATCTTCATTGGCGTCAGCGATATAGATAACGAGAACTAGCGTGCCATAACTATTAAGTATGGATGCTACTGGGTAACACTAACAAATAATTACTCTAAAGATTATAAAATGAAGTCAGGAGAAAAACTTGGTAAAATGAGAACAGATTTTCATAACCGGTTCTATTAAAGTATACAATGTCTATTAGATTCTTTAAAATTATTATTAATGAAAACATGACATTTTATCGATAAAAACTCGCATAAAAATTGGTGGTATTATGTTAAGCACACCAAATATCTTCGCTTTAAAAATCCAGTTAATACTGCATTGAAAATATTTGATTTAGGATTTGTTAAATGATGAAAATTATGGCTTATTTGCGTTAGCCGTTAACTCGCATAATTATACTTTAGAACGTGAATAATCTCATTGATCCGGGTTATTCATGACGAATAGTAAATAAAGTTATAAACGTCATGTGCAAGGGCTTCGAATGCGGGTTCTATCAATATTCAAAGAACTGGCGCAAAATAAATGCGTATGGTGAAGACCAACGCGTAATGTTCAGAAAGTATTGTACTTAGGTATACGTACGCAGTCCGCCCGCGAGCCTCTCCGGAGATTTGGACTACGATTCATATCGGCTGATCTAAACGGGCCATTAAATAGTTCTATTTTAGTTTTGCCAATAGCGTCGGTAAAGTGCTAACAGTGAATCTGAGTTATGTTCAAATAAACGAGTCCTAGCACTTAAAGTGCGAGATATAGAAAACTAAACTGCACAGTTCTGCGAAGATTAGTGGACAAACTAAGCACTGTCAACAATATCTGAATTCGCACGTTAGCAAGCACGTATAACTTCGTTCTACGTGAAATTTTAATTTGTTGAAGTGAAAGAATCGAAACTTCACTTTCATTGATTGAGAAAGCAGTTGGAAAATTTATGCGACACCCATTGTAACATAGAAATATAATTTTATAGGTTAGGCGTAAGTACTGAAAACGGGATTTTATGAGGGAGCAATTTAGGAGGCTTGTGAAGCTAATTCAATACCTATGCAGATATATAAATGGTCAGTGATATACCCTAATGATAGGCAATAGCTCTTTCTAAAACTTAAATAGATAAATGCATCTCCCGACGTTCGATTGTGAAAGTTTATTCGAACAGCACACTCGTAGGAAAGTGATTTCAAAACCACGCACAGAATTGTTAGAAATATAAAAGCTTGTAAAAATATAAATTGTTTCTAATTGAGTATTTACATAGGTTGACCTTTTTCTATTTTTTCCTTCATACATAATGAATAATCGCATATTCATGGCTATCCGGTGTAAATATTAGAGATAATATTAGCACACTTCCCTGTGTTAGCCAGGTGGGGTATCGATTGAAGTTAAATATAGAACAGATTCTCGGAATGTGGGCCATACCCGTTTTGTGTCCCAAATATGAGCACGAATCCAAGTGGAAAGGTTCTGCTTCGGAAAACAATGGATACAACGACACTTTGTGTAGGGTGTAGAAAACATGGTCCATTTGTGACGCAGCAGTTTCGTTCAAAAATATTTTGTCAAGAAAATTATTATTACCTACCTATTTAAATTCAACAAATATGTAAATCTAAAACAGCTTTCACCTTCAAATTGTAATGAACGACGCATTAGGTAAAGATAAAACATTTTTCCGGGAAAATCGTCAACATGGGGGCTTACAATTTTTTAAACGGATTAGACATGTAATACTATAAAAATAATACTTTTATCGAACTTTATCGTAGATCTATTTCGATCGTATTTAGTAAACTGTATCACATTGGCTTTATAGATTGCTTGAATTACTTATTCAACTAATGACACGGGCTTAACAGGCATAAACCGGACCTAATGAAGATTGACTGCAGAAATAAGAGAGCTCTTATTTATGGAGTACACGTTAACGATTCTGCGGTTAAAATCTCCGTTCTGAAAAAAGGACACAGAGAACAATGTTATTTAGAAATAGTTATTGTTCTTTAAACGATTAGTTGGCAATGTTGGCATCCAACAAAGTTATTACATAAATTATGTTCTAAGAAACCGCTAGAATAAAAAGCAGATAAACGTCCTTGATGTTACAATAATGATGTAATGTCGCGCGCCTACTGCTCTAGATTATATCAACGCGCAATAATTCCTAGGTATAAGAAAATTCAATTTATTTATAAATTAAAAGATTCCTTTAGCGTAGATGCAGACTCCTTAGGAATATTTTTATTTATTCTTGATTAAGTTCCTTTTATTTTTTCCTGTGTCAATTAAGAAATAGTTTTTTTTCTCTGATCACGCGATCTGTCTTTTTTCCTGCAAGAATACCTTGCATGTAATAACTTTTTACATGTATTTACTGGATTTATAAACAGCAGACTGACCCCAGTCTAAGTGCTCTTTGATACCGTAATTTATTCAAGAAAAATCTAAAATGAAATTATTAAAATATAGTTTTTTTCTAGCGTGATGCCTGAATTTTCATAAAATCGTTTTTAGGTATGACGAATGGTATTTTTCACTAAACAATGTCTGTCGCAATTTTCCATCAGTTCTCATGGAAAAAACAATAATAATAATCTGTGTGGAAAAACCAAAGTGCATTGAGTTTCGGTACGTTTGCTGCTCGTTACCTTCACGGCTAATCTTTACATTTTGAAACAATTGTAACCCTCCTTCAAGAAATATCTCTCTTGTACTTATATGTATGTCTCTCTTACTGAACACGTCAATGACTTCTATTTTTCGTGGTGAATCTTGAACATAATATATGAGAATCGTTTTTTTTATTACTGCAATATTTTCTGTACTTACTGCACTAACAGGAAAGATGTAACTGACTAACAATATAATATTATGTCCCTGCATTCAATTATCTTTATTTGCATAATGACGTACGTTTGTATTTTTTTTTTAAACCAAATATATTTTATGCACAGCGGTATGATTTAGAATGAAATTAACTAGTCAAACAGTAAACCGTATTTTATGCAAATGCTAAATAAATATAATTTAATATCTGGGTTGCAGAGTCTGCGTTAATGCGCTCTTATAGATGACCGCTGTCACGTGTCTGCATTTTGTTTGGAATTTAATAAGATGGCTTCGGGCAATTCAAAAATAGTTAAAAAATAAGTACCTGAAGCCTTGCATTTATAAACAATACTAATTAGCAGATATCGAGGCAGTTATTCAGTTGTTCGGTCTTTGTTCCCACGGCGCCTGCGCTAGGGGCCTTAGAAAAACTTTCAACCGGTTTGGAGCCGTGATCGAATCGCCCAGCACCGCTGGATGCGTTTGTAACAGGATAGCACTTAGCACTGTGCTGCGTGCCACAGGACGTACGTATGAATCATCGCCAACCAGTACCACATAACATAAATATTCTGCTATTTTCCGAGCTAACAAGATCATAATAATTGCTGTATATTGCTGTGTATATTACTAAACGATTTCCTATTAGGAAATTATCAATAGAATATGAATTATTTTATGATGTGAATTTTACCTGATAGCGAGAAGTCATTATGGCGGCTCTCGGAGTCTCGGATGAGGAAAGCGCCATGTTCGTTCTCGGGAAGGAGCAATTTCTTCTCCGCTTCGATTCGTTTTATTTTGCGGAAGTACCATCTGTAACAACATTGAAAAACTTAGAAATATGCTATTATAACAAAGTTACGATCAATGTAACTGAAGGTTAATAATCACAATCGCATACGTGCAGTATTAAATTACGTGTTTACATACGATTTAAACAAAATTGAAGGTAAAAATATGACTCATGAAAGAACAACGTAAAAAGTTAAACGCAGCTTATCGGTCGATTCGCACGAATTTACTCGTCCGAAACGGGCGAATCGACACTTTTAAATAAGTAATATTATATTTTCTGTAGGCGATTCACAAGTTAATTCGTGCGCCTATAGAAAAGAGTATTGAAAAGTGACGATTCGCTCGTTTCGAGCGAATAAATTCGTGTGAATCGGCCAATAAACCAAAACGCATTTACAAATTCTACTAAGAAGCCATTAAAACGAATACAAGTAGCAACAAAAGAGTTAATATAAATTGTTACAAAGTAATTAATACTGCACATCTACTTGCTGACAAGCTAATGAATTGTCCATCCGAGGAGAATTTCATAATGTAGTACATTGTGATGATCATTGTAATGACAATATGAGTGTATAGAGGACCGGTATCGCTGTCGTAGGGTGTTCAGAAAGCGGCTTGTCGGTGACTCAACTAGCACGAATGAATAGTATTCTGCATTCAATTGACGTACGCTTACTGCGTCCGCGCCGGAGACAAACTTATTGTAATAACGCTTTTAACATGAGCCCCGCTGCTTACAATGAATCATAATTTGTCAACTTAAGAAATAACAGAACCTGTACAGTAACACCGGGACGAATTTTGAAAAACTATGTCTATAGACAAATTACAATTATGATGGTCATACTAATAAGAGCATAAATCAGGTTCATTTCTCATTGAATGATTGCAACACAAAGCTGTAGGGGTCTGACAATAGTGTTGCATCAAATCCCGCGCGACAGACGGGCGAGGTCGTCGGGCTCTTGATGTAAAAATAGTATCTAAGTAGTACAGCTGTAAAACGGTAAACTGTGAGCAGTAAAAAGAGACGCGATTACTCTGAACGATCATGTTTTTGAATTGCTGCAACTTAGTTCAGCAACCTTGTGTGTTTGTAAGCGAAAAGTTTAGAAACAATTACCTACGTCAATTACTAATCTATTTACGTGAAATCGACACACGAAATTGGATTTGGGTTATTTTTATTTCGTTATATTTTTGTCTCAATGGCTAACCGGAAACAATTGGCAGCGTAAAGCTGATTGAAAAAGTATCTACCATTCAACTAATTGATCAAGACTATGTTAGTTTTCCTAGAACTAACCTTGGGTAGGTGTTCAATGGCAAGACTATTAGCTGATGATTTGCTTTTCAGAAGCTCAACACTGATAATATCGTCTACGTCTGCACAATAATTTCATCTCGTTCGTGACTGGAAAAATTGATTGATCTATGATGATTACTATTGTTCAAAAGATTGTTCCGCCTGAGAATCACGGTTGGACCCTTGCACTGTAATTAAATGGACGACTACAGAGCACGATAGTCATCAGAAGCCTGATACCTATCTCTGTAGGTACATTTAGCATACTAAAGACAAAATGCCTAGCGGGTTTACAAAAGCTAGTTTCGTAACAAAATTCACAATAGGTATGGATCTTTTTAGTCATTTGAAATACCCGAATGCTATTATATCACACTTAGTAATTTTTTTGTTAGTTTTATCTTGCTGTTATGTATAAAAACTTATCATAAATAAACTTGATACTTTCAAGTATATCTTTTACACAACAACTCGCTAACCGTTTTACAAGAATAAACTTACGTGGCAATATCTAAGAGCAATCGCAGAATAATGTGAATTTTTGCAATTCCGAAATGCACATCACAAAGGTCGACCTGCGACCTACTTTTCACAAAAAACACATTAAAACCACGTAGCGTTACAAAACGATCAAATTGTATGTTAACAAGCGTCTGTTTATTTTTATCCTGCAAGCCAAGGCGCTATCTAAAGCCTTGCACCCGGCAAATAACTTGCAGCCTCGTAGCTATTTCAATAACCCAGCTGCATCTGGATCTAGTTAAAATTCTATAATCGTCAAACAGGCTATTGATAGTCAATAACAATTTCAGATGATATTATGGAGGAAAATTATTATGAACAATGTCGCATGCGCTATAAAAATGAGACATGAAAAGGGCGCCACGGGCTGTAACTACGAATGCCTTCGGTGAGACCTCGGCACGCACTAAGGGCATACTTAGGGTCATAGATCGGTAACTAGCAGATAGCGTCGAAGGTCTTAACGTGGAAAACGCACGCAGAATAGATTAATAATACACATGTTTATTAAGCTAATTAATTTCCTCAATAATAAGAAATAGAAAGTGTTCAAAACGATGTAATCATGACTAGACAGAAAGTAAGTTTCATTGAGAGGAGGTGTAACAACTGAACTCCGTTCATACAAGAAGAATTTATCTAAGCGTTAAAGATCTAGAAAGTCAATTCATAAAAGTTTATACATGTTGTTATTAAGGACTAGCTGCTGCCCGCGGCTTCGCCCGCGTGAGTGTCGGAAATTACCCCATACATCCCCATGGGTTTTAAGTATAAATATTGAGTTTCGAGTTAATCGGACAGCGCGTTAAAATTCTGCCATACAAACACTGACAAACAATGACCCCCCTTTAGGGGGTAATTTAGAAAAACAAAAAACTACAAACTTTATAATTTATTTAGATAACTATTCGTGCGAAGTTTCATGTTTATTACCTCAAGGAATAAGATTTTTCATACAAACTTTCATCCCTTATTTTACCCCCTTAGGGGTTGAATTTCGAAAAATCCTGATACACGTTATTCTTTATTTTTGGGTTTAAGTATAAATATTGAGTTTCGAGTTAATCGGACAGCGCGTTAAAATTCTTCCATACAAACTTTGACACCCCCCAACCGTAGGATAGGACACTTTTCCGGGATAAAAAGTACCCAGTGTGGTGCCCAGGATATGAAAGAATAATTATACCAAGTTTCATCGTAATCGAACCGGTAGTTTTTGCGTGATGCCTGAACAAACAGACAGACAGACAGACAGACAGACAGACAGACAAAAAAATTTTTAATCAAATTTTTGGGTTCGGTGTCGGTCTAGTAACACCCCCTGCCATTTATTTTTTTGATATTTTCAATGTACAGAATTTTCACTTCTACAGATTTATTATAAGTATAGATCAAGCTTACAGCATCAGAACATTTGTAAGAGTTATTTGCCCTATCATTAATTACATATTTTTGTTTACCACTGTCGTCATGAATCTTTGGGGTACCTTTTGAGAGCCCAGGAAAAAAAGCTTGAACTAGTAACTCAAGTCAACAACACAAGTATATCAATGTGCCAGACAGATAGAGCGACCTTGACCCCCTATAGGCGAAGAGAAATCGTCATCTATATTATCATGAATCATGCCCACATAATATTAGACCTTCTCTCTACAGAGAATTTTGTATGGATGATATCATTTATCAATTTAAGGTAAGGTAACTTGCGTAACGATTACTGAGAATATGAATCAAAATATATGCAAGCATCTTGTTGATGAGGAAGTTTGGTTTAAATTAAAAGATTACCACTGTTTGCGATCATTGATATTTCTAAAAAGTTTAACAAACAAGTAGTATTTGTAGTTGTCGAGCGACACTACACAAGCATGTTCCCGATTTGAATCAAGCTTATTTAAACAAGCTAGTTTGCCGCTATATTTATTCTAGTAGATACGTTTCAATTGCAGATTTTCGAAAGTGCAAATAGCATTGTGCAAAGACTAGCTTCTTTGTCTAGACTTCGGCAAAAGTTTAGTAAAAGTGTTAGTTTGTCAATATTAAGTGTAATTTTGCATACGTCTAATTTTGTGTGTCGAAAAATATACATTCCCGGTTATCATTATTGTTTGTCACGAAGATATCTAATAAGAATCGATTACTTTATGTAATGAATCTGTCAAAGCAGTGAATACCACGAAATAGAATGTCATAGGCAGGTTGCTAGCAGTCAAGGTGGGGGACGGAAATTCCTAATAAATATCATTATTGGGTTTATTACATAACCGAGTTTCCGGTTTGCAAACATCTCAATTAGAATAATCCTATAGTATTGATAACTCGAAGATAAATTATTAAAACTTGAAATGCAAATTTTATTTACGATAATTGCCATCATGTTGAATGACCGACTATTATAGAGAACCACGTGCCAAAATTGATGTATAATTCGATAACATAAACATACTAAATAGCATTATAATAATAAAGAAGTGATAAGAAAAAAAAAAGTATTGCTATCATCTATGTAAACCGCCTATAGGTATTATGTAAGCGGATTTGGGTCTGAGTGTCAAGAAAATTTGCCCTAAACCCTTTGACACCAAGACGTAAAGTGGCGCAATCAAGGGGAATTAATTACGTGACTTTCGCTTAGTTTTATATTATAGCGAGTTAAGCAGAGGCGCCGGTCATCGACCTTCGCGTGCCGATGTAGCCACAACTTTTTTGCTAAGCCAGTCTCGCCTGGCTCCAGGTTGCTCGCTAGATGGGTAATCTAATTATAGGGTCTCCCTCTCGGGATGGATAAGTAAGTTTGCCTTAAACTTCTATACTAGTTGCTTTTTTCAGGGGATAGAGCGATACCGTTTCTACAAGATGTTTTTATAGGATGTCTAGCAGTGGCAGGATAAGCTCAGTGTCGTTTGAAAAAAAACTATGTGGCTACAATGCTGGGTTATTAGTTATAGACAATTAAATGTAATGTTGACAAGTTGATTAGAAAATTACAGAGACAGGTGAGATGAAGAAAACAAGTACCAACACGTGACAAAACGTTTAGTTGAAATGGCTTATAATTGCTGGTGCGTGTGCATTCAACTCTGAAGAGTGAGTAAATTGGATTTAAACAGCATTAACTTGCATTGTTAAGAAAGGCTTTAATACCGTGGGAGTTATCTTTGTTAGAGAAGGATCTTGTTTATTATTGAGAAACACTTTGCCAATGATTTCACGTAAATTTTAGACTTTTCTATTGGCACTTCGATCCCATATTTTGGAAAATCCGAAACATATGTTTCATTTTTTTTTTCCCGACACCCTTAATACAAATTTTACTCATACGGTTTCTCAAACATATTATTCCCCTGTTTTACCCCTTTAGGGATGGAATTTCCGAAAATCCTTGTTTAGTGGATTCCTAAAGTTATAGAGGACAGTAGGTCTGTTCAAATAACGCTTTACTTTACTTTCACTGGCGTGCTCATGGGTAACTGGCTAGCTTAATCCAATAATTTATTAGAGAATTATTGGAATTAACCCTGAGTTAGATGTTAACTACGAGTTACCCATCAACGTGCAAGTGGCCCTTAGTGGATTAGGGTCTGCTTAGATTAATCACTGAGTCAGGTCAGGAATGTGGAGTCTTTAAATGACACAGATTCCTTCGTTTTCTTTCCTCATACCGCAGTGACAGTGAAGGAATGACAATACAAACGTCGAAATTGTGAAAACCAAAATTAACGAGGGTAAAAGTTGAGATGCATGGACTACAAACCCCATTTGAGATAATTGTATTTTGAACGGTATATTTCGCGAGCAATATGGGTTTGGCCGTTACTTGTTCAGGCAAGTGACAGATAAGGATATCAGTCATACAAATGGCGACATCAATTGAATTCACAATAAGACTTCCCAGACACCTTGCATGTTTGCTAGGTGCTAAGAATTGTGACACAGATAATACGGTACACGAAACCTAGTCACGATAACCTGACAAGTTTCCATGCACGATAGAAATCGTCATATCGGGTATAGCGGGCAGTACACCAGGGGCCTAAGTCTACTAATTTATAAACGTCACAATGGTGTCATCATGGTTAGTTTTTGACAGTTTTTGTATGGCAAATCTGTCAAAAACTAACCATTATGACACCATTGTGACGTTTATAAATTAGTAGACTTAGGCCCCTGGTGAACAAGCCAGTCATTTGAACGACGACGTCAAAACAATCAAAATGGCACTGTTATTTAAGATATAAAACATTTAGAAATCTGTTGGCGTAGCGAGAACTATTAGCGAACTTCACAATGAGTCGTAAAAAATTACTGCCTTCTGTTAATCAGGTAAGGGCATGATGCGAAACGTAAAATAAGTAATGATAAGTACTGCGAATTGTTAATAGAACTAAAGTCTTTGTGGACAGCCATCGTTCATTGGATTCAGTAGGTGATGACGCGACTCTGTTTAAGGTAGACGGCTCTACAAACGATTGTATTTAAATGTTTAATTATATCTTCTTAGGAAGTATTGCCGAACTCACAGCTAAGTCACTCCGGAGTTCTGGCACAGTTCAATAAGGTTCGTGTAACTGCGATTAACGCACGGATTTAACAGCAGGCTAACAAGTAGCAGTATAATATTATGTTATATACGATTGTATTGCTGCTATAGTTACTCGCATTCGAAAATGGTTAGCACGAAAACATCCGCAGGAGTAACAATTATCGGCGGAGGTCGGTGTGCGCCGGCGCAGGCGGTGCGCACAGCGCCCGTAAAAAGTAAAAACAAATCATAAAAACCAGTTGTATTGTTCTTTCGCAAGAGACGACCTCAGGCCTTTTGATAAGAAACGACTCATTTTCATCGATTTTCTAACACGTGTCTAGTTTGTATAACAAAGAAACATTTGCAATGCAAAGTTATTGTTCGATAAACAGAGCGTTTGTCGTAGGTACGCAGACAGACTTAAACGATTACTGTGGGGCATTCAGTATGAGAGTGTCATTGACAAAATATAATAAACGACATGATTCACGATTTGAATAGAAAGCGAGATGTAAGATATTGAAAAAAAAAAGCAAGTTAATTTTTGACGCTACAGAGACTACTAAGTGAGACGTCACGAAACGGAACCTAAATGTTCGACATAGTGAAAGTGAGTAAGAAGCAATTCATGTTACAAAACGTTTAGTCTGTTTTAATTTTTTATCAATATAAAGTTACGCGATGTTTGCAAATACGCAATACATTGTATTGTTGGCGCAGCGATAGAGTCCAAGTAGGCGAATGTTGTTTATCTTTTAGTTCATGAGGAAAATGCAGTTACTTTTGATTCCAAATGTGTTCTTTTTCGTTTTCAAAGGCCAAATCAGCTTGCATGATTTGTTGCACAAATGAGCATTGCTGGCGAGGAGGCATCACGATTCACAGCCACACCCGAGAGATGTTCTAGACGATATTATAACACGTTTTAATAAAGTTAGTTCCATTTGGAACTGCACCAATGCAACTGCACTAACTATAAATATCACAAGCCACTTTTTAGCACAGTTTTTAGGAATGAATATTTCAAAGACTATATTCGACGTCATGTGCGTCTGCAAAACAAACACTAATGACGATAAATAGGTAATCATTTACAATTCCATATCAATTTTCAATCAGAGTATTACTACATAATAAGATAAATATGATTTCCTGAAGATTGATAAGAGATATAAAATACACCTACAAGGTATAGTACTTAAAAAGTCACCGATTCGCCGTCAATAATTGAAAACGAACATTTGCGAGTAAAATTTTTAATATAAATGTTAGTAGGTATGTGCGCGTATCGAATTTATCATGGTTTTCCTGAAAAGTAACAAGAAACTGTGAGAAACTGAAAAACAAGCAAATATTTCGATGTGAATGCGTTTGTTTCCGTCAGAGAACGCGTATGCCCATTTGGTACAATAGCTATGTTGATGCACTTGGAGTACAACATTCATGTTTTCAGAACGGTAGCTCACAAACAAGTTTATTGATGTTAAAGCGTTGAAAACGAAAATCCTAACGCATTAAGGTGATTTGAGATTTACTTATAGCTTTGCATATTAACTTTTTCCGAATTAATATTTAGGTACTGTGGGCGTTCTTATGAACTATGAACATGTTCGCGCATTATATTCACAGTAATTCATCCCATTGAAATAGCGACTTGTGTAATAAATTTCAATTATTATGATAAGCGGTTTGCTGTGTTGTGCAAGTGGAGTAATCCTCAAGGCTCGTCAGTGAAACTGACGTCGGTGCATCCGTTTACCTCGCTTCAGCACAAGTATTGTTATTTCCCTAACAGTGTTGCCAGATGACCGTTTCGCGTTCCCCCCAAACCTTCCCCGAAATCCCCCCAAAATGCAAGTTTTGAAAAAAAAAACCCTCACAAATGACAAAATACTTTTTTAATCAACTATTTATTATTTTTTAATTAAAATTAATTTACTTTTTTATTAATGAGTATATAATAATGCTTCCATTACTGAATACTCTTCACCCGCGTCATTTGAACTTCCATACATTTTTTCCGAGTTAAATTTCTTTTTTGCTGTACTTGGGTTTTAGTTTTTATTACTTTTATTTTTCTATACCTCAGCTACTCCTTTGTATATCTTCGGTTTTTTTTTCTTTCGATGGTTCCATCTTCATTCACCAAGGCGCAACGCAAAGACCAAGTATGATTTATTTAGCCGAGCCCTGCCGAGCGAGACGCGAGGGGGCTCGGCAATTTCGGAGTTACTCGGCTATCATCGTCAGTCATCGTGCGCAGCATTTTGCTCTCAGAACAATAACTTTAGTCATTGTTCTGAGATTTTGCTTTCTTGTGTGTTTTCACAGATTAGTTAGTGGTTTGATCGCGTTCACACATAGATTTAGTAATCGATGCATTCAGATAATAGATATATTTTTTAATCATCACTGTTAGCCTCGTCTTTGCCTAGTTATGTCAATAAAAATCCCCCTATTCCCCCCACACCCAGTTTTCTCCCTCCAAATATCCCCCCAAAAATATTGTCCCCCCAATTCTCCCCCCACAACTATAAAAAACCCCCAAATTTGGGGGGATTCCCCCCAATCTGGCATCACTGTTCCCTAATCGTAGGATTGTTTTATAATTTTTTTCTTAACTCCTTGATTTATTGCGAAATCGAAACATCCTAACAGATGACTAAGCTTTAAAAGAAGATTAAATTCAGGCAATACATGTATTTGTTCCGAGTTCAAACGAATTGTATGAATTATTCGTGTCCTAATTATTCAAGATGATTGAGGAAGCGCATAAATTTCCGAACAACAAAAGGTACGTCAAAAATTCAAAGCACAGTCGCTTCCGATCAACAGGCAGTTAAGTTTTGTGAGCGTCACCTTCACGGCTCACTTCCTGAGCCTGCTTCCAATTGCCGAACTACGGGGAGGAAGACAGCGGCCACCGGTGCAGCGACCGGCCGCGCAACCGTAGCCTTGGACGCGAGCTCCCTGCATTCTAATCGAGCGGCCTTGCGGAAGCGCGTGCCTCGAACCCGCTCTCGTAACACGGCCCCTTATCAACAGAATCGACAAATCACTACATTGACAGATATCGCCTTATCTTTATCACAACGTGTTGGAATCAAAAGGAAAACCGCAAGTTAATTTTAACGAGAACGGTGAATTTATTGCTGCGATTCCTGGTAGCGGCCGAACGTTAACCCCCCCAGGTACGTACGTACCTATGCTCGTATGGTCAAAAGAAAGAGTTACAGAGTAAGTCTACATAAGTCATTGGAAATGATTAGCACAAGGCTGTGGACGACCGCGGGCC
Organism: Eupsilia transversa; assembly: GCA_914767815.1. Classification (NCBI taxonomy): domain Eukaryota; kingdom Metazoa; phylum Arthropoda; class Insecta; order Lepidoptera; family Noctuidae; genus Eupsilia; species Eupsilia transversa. Next base: position 6,037,474 of record OU611889.1, read on the forward strand.
GTTCGTGAGGTGGTAACCAGTTCCACCCGCTGAACGGGTCGACTTTGGTAAGTAGATCGACGTTGTTGGCACGGATGCCGCGTCCAAAAATATGAGAACGATCATACGGAATGTGTCTAGGAAGATAAGCTGATAATAGAGTATACACAACAAATCAAAAAAGTACTGTGTTTCAGGAGACTGTCAATATAAAACGTAACCGTTACTTGCTTGCGACTTCAGAGTTATCGTCTTGGCGCAACCTTTTATAAACGTAGCTAAATAGTTATCAATCAATACGTGTTTTGTAATACTGCCGACTATCCCTGGTGGATTATGCCACCAAAACTTATTTACTTGAAAAATTGTTTAATGATAAGCAAAAATTGTTTGAATGAATTTAGAATCTATTAAATCCATTCAAAATATTTTTGCTAATGTGATACAAAACAGACTTTTGAGAAAATACTTGAAAGTCCATTTGACTTTCAAGTTTTTTCTCAAAAGTCTATCTATTTCTTTTTTTACATGTCGCAGTTTGTGTTTCTGTTTTTACATGTCGCAGGATTATTAGAAAAATCGAAGCTTTGGAAAATCCTAAGATTTTTGCAAAGGACCGGACTATGGGAAACTAAGAAATAATATTCATACGAGCTTTTTATCGCGAATCGCGGCGGGAATCGCGAAAAATGACGATGACCAGGGGCCTAAGTCTACTAATTTATAAACGTTGCAATGGTGAGTTTTTGTATGGCACAGCTGTCAAAAACTCACCATTGAGAAACCATTGTAACGTTTATAAATTAGTAGACTTAGGCCCCTGGTCTTAAAGCTAATTAGCTGATATAAACATTAGGCACTGACGGATGTGCTGACTGGTTAACAGGTACATTAGAGCCATGATCTGCTAACCAGAATACAGATGTTATGAATTGACCCTTAGATAACCCAATCTGCATTCAAGTTCCAATCATCCTAAACCGACTGGGTTTTTTGGAATGTTTCTGATAAGCTGGTATGATTACGAAAATCATTAGTTTCCAATAAACCTGGGACATATAATAACAAGCGGTGTATAAAAACAATACAATGTTGTATTTTACATTTCCCAATATAATCGATTAGTTGGGCAATATTGGAATGCGGTGCATAGATTTGTATCGTAATGGGATGTGGATTGAATGAGCATCAAAATCGTCTGTCAACATGGAAAATTAAATACGAAATGTCAGATATGCTGCTTTCGCAAATAAGTATTTATGAATTTAATTGCAGAAATTCCAACGGACTTTTGCCCAGCAGTGAGAAAAGATGAGCTAGTAAAAAAAAAAAAATAGAAACCCTAACAATAACGGCAAGGGTGAATTTGGCTGTTAAAATATAAAACTTGATGAACCGTGTAAATAAAAAAAAATATGGCAATCAAAACTTACGGCATAGTCTGAAGTTTCATATATGTATCCAACGGGAAAGAGTCCAAGTCTTTGTGGTTTACATTCGTTCCAGACAGCCGTCTCGCCGTGCGCATCCAGCTTCCTTTTTGTCGTCTAAAGCCTTTCTCGCTTTTTAATAATTGAAGGTGGCGTTTCACTATATCATGCCACTTCCATTTCACTGTAGCTGGAGAATCACTGGCGGCATCTTCCTTGCATATTTGTAAACTGTCACTAAATCTTCTCATATTTTGAAGATATATTTCGTTCGATTTTGGTGGAAGGCTCTTTCGCCTTTCGTCAGCAATAATTACAGAGTCTTGCGAATTTTGTTCTGCTATCCATTTTGTTATGAAATCATTTTTATCACAGACTTGCATAATCACTGGCTCTTCTTTGGGAGGCGGTGGTATCCAATCCAAACTGACCCATTGACTAGATTTAGGCTTGGATTTGAAAATTACATCTACCTCATCGTCGCAGTCCGAAGAGCCAATCGAACATACCGACGTCTTTTTCCTCGGAAATCGAGAACGGATAGATCTACCAGCAGGAGATATTTCAGGATTCACACCGCTCTCAGTATTTTCCTCTTTTCTAACATCCTGCAAACTCTTTATACACTCAATATTAACATAAGAGTTTTCGGAGCACGAAGAGTCAAGACTAAACCTAGGGGTACTTCGATGCACAAACTTAGACCTACTAGTCACTTCCTCATTGCAAATTTCAATATTTCCGCCTCCAGTTTCGCGTTCATTCGTCAAAGAAATTCTACGTTCATTTGATATGTCGTTTTCCATTTCAATTATTTTAGTCATGCTCGGAAAGTTGTTCTCTTTTTCAACTTCCATTATTCTAGTTAATCTTTGAGGACATTCTTTGTCCAATGATTCTGTGCTATTCGTAATGGTAGAAAATGAATTGTCCTCGTTCAATTCTATTATTCTGGTTATTCTTTGTAATGTCTCATTTTCTCCATCAGTACATACCGGTGAAGGAGCCTTGTCTTTTTGAAATTCTATAATTCGAGTTATCCTTTGAGGGTGTTCTCTTTCCGATTCTATATTTACTGAGGCTGGGTTCAAGTCATCTAATTCTATAATTCGAGTTATTCTTTGAGGATAATTATTTTCAGTCAATGATACTGATGATTCCGAAGTATTTGATTTGAAATTATCTTTTATCATTTCTTTGTAATTATCTTCAAACTCTTTCATTTCTAAAATATCAGAAGAACTTAGAAAAGATGATTGACTCTCTAACATTTGAGTAGTTGTAATATTACATCTTTCAATTGTTACCTTTTCTTCTCTAGAATTACTGCGGCTCTTAGCTTTTTGTAAGGCGCTTTCAGTGAGGAAAACACAAGGCACTTCCACTTGCATTGACATTTTTCGTCTTCTGGTTGAGTTTTCTTTTTCTTGATTAATATCATTATCGACATCTTCAGGAACCGCCGTATGCGGAAGGACAATAGGGGTCCCTGCTACCATACGCAAAAAATCAGTAACAGCGGCTATATGCGCTCCAGTTACAGCTCCTTGTAACTTAACACCGGATACTTGGTGAGGCACAAGTTGATTATCGCGTATACACCATACTACGGGCAGAGCCCCTTCAGACACCATCGTCGTTACGGTCCAGTGTTCGTTTCGATATTGTCTCTACAACCTACTATTGTTTTGAATAAATGGAACAAAAATTCAACAATTTGTCACAAAGTTAAAGTATGTTTTGTTTCACTGGCGCATTTCCGGGCTACGTCCTACACTTCGAAATTGAAAAAAAGTACAAGTTAGTGTGCACATAGATTTGTTGTCGAAGAAACGGCATAGCGCGAACGCGACGCGGTAACGGGTGGTGGAGCGCGGCGTGCGTGCGCGTCCGGCGGAGGTCGCGAGAGATAAGGCGGTGAGAGTCGCACGCGCACCACTGCCGCCTGCCGCACGCCCCGCCACGCCGCCGCGCCATCACCTTCGATCATACATCAATTTTCATCCGATGCACTCCTCGGCGGAATTATGTAACGGTATGGATAACCCATTTTAACCGTTAACCAACCTAGTCAAACCATGATTAGGCGGTTGAAAATATTTGGCGTTTTTGAAGACGGTCAGCTAGTCTTACACTCGATGTCATAGTTCAAAATTACATGTTCGTGCCAGTTCAACTAGATCAGAACGGTGTTATAACATGTATCAAGTAAATATTCTTATTTTTTCAAGTCTAGACCAAGACCGATGCCAATTGTTTCTTGTCTTGCAATCTTCATTTTATTTGCATAAAATATGCAAGGACTGGAATTCAAGTAGGTTTGCTACGGTGACGTAACGAATACGTACCAAAATTAGTAAAACATTCGTCGACCACGGACGTCGTTTATAGTCATTATCATCAATTTAGATTCTTGGTGATTAATAACTTATACTGTTTTCAATATTGTAAATGGAATCGGTTTTCATTGTTGCAAGTTAAGTAGGCAATCAAGAGCAGAGAGTCGTAAGTCACCCCATCTGATGTGGGGTCATCCTGTCGCGTACAGTTAGGCCGCTTTGTGTTGGCCCTATTCGTGTCAGGACGGTCCATCACTCAGTCGTCGCGCCGGCCGATGCAATACCGCAAGCTTTATGCAAGCCCAACTTCTTGTATATTCTCAGAGTGCCAGCAGACCTTCTTCGGTAATTACACTCAGCATTGTTTTCCTAGATTTTAGTCACGATATACAATGATTACTATTCTGGTGCATTATTGAAAACAGCTACGGAATTTTATTTTAAAACGCGTAAATGCCTTCCAGGGCTTGGCTAAGGCTGTCTCCTAAAGGCATTAAGAAAGCAATAAGGTAATTAATAGTTGCTAGATAAATAAAGTAAATGCGCATAGATAGTGGCTACGAGTATACACATATAACACCGTCATGCGCAAATGCCAGTGGACAGTTAGGCTCGGCGCCAACGCAGCTTGCGATGCGCCACCCGTATCTGGGACGGGCAAATCAAGTATTAATTACCCATACGACACTTAATGAACCCCTTATAGTTAAACGTGGAAGACAATTAAACATTCCTTTAAAATGAATGGACTTGAGGACGCCAAAGAATATGTAAGTGTTATGTTGAATTTTCACGCCACATGGGCAACAATCCTAGTACTAACAGTGAACGTATAAACTCCCTAATGGTCTTCTTAGTATGAAGGATATAAACAAATCCTATTATAATGATCGACATTTAATTCGTTTAATTTAGATGAACCCCCCGCGAGATGCAGCTAGAAAGATTGGTGTTTTATTTGTAACCATAATAATATTCTAAGATTGAAACGTTTTGTGCGTAGGTGTATGCACGAATGATTATGAACGACCTCTCATATGCGGGTAACAAACAAACTCTCGCATCAGTTTCGAAGAATTGCTTTCCGTTCAATGGAACGTTCGGTTTGGGGAAGTCCAACTGGTCAACTACAGGAAAAAAGTATTATTTATTCAGATAAAGAACATCGATCGGATGCACCGAACAATAGACAAACAACAGACCTTGGTGCCGCGTACGATGTTGCAGATACTGCCCGCTTCTATGAATTAGAATCGACTAAAAGGGAAGAAGTTTATTTATTACTACCGTAGAACATTTTAAATGAAGCTGTTTTATAAGTAGGCGTTATATAAACGGAAGTATCGATTTGTCTTCTTGTTTACGACGCACGAATTGATTTCAATAGGGTTTTTTGTTTCGAAATAATCACATGAGACGTGCGTGACGGAAGATTTTCTGACTAAATGATATTGCCGGTAAGCATGTTGGATCTAATTTCTCTTCAGGTTGTCTTCTCGAAGCTTAGGAGCTCCAGCTTGGAAGTTTTTTTTTAACTCTTTGCGAACATATTTGATTTGAGCAGCAGATTTTGTTAACGATTTCATTGTTGGTCTCATAATACCTAAAAGTTGTTCAAAAATATGGGTAAGTACAATGATCTTTTTAGGTTTTCAGTATTGTAATTCCTTACACCTTGTTTAAGAATTGTACATTTATACTATTCTTGTTTGCACTTTGTATGTTTGTCGCCCTGGATATTCGAGGCAATTCAATTTGGAAACGCCGCTACTTCCTAGTTGGACAATGTGGTCTTATCGAAATTGATAATTCATATTAATACACGACATTGATAGTGTGTACATTTAAATGGAAATATTGTTCTTATAAACCCCAGGAAAATAAATAAAATTCGTTTTTAACTTGTCTTTATCGAGGGCAAGGACGAAAGCGTGTGTGTCACATTTAATTTACTGTCTCCGTTGGGTTTTTGTTTTGCAAGACTAATAAATTCATTTGCATATTTTCGATGCATTTCAGAACGGAGGCGTGAAGTGTTATTTGAATGTACGTACGAAAACGACAGATTTACAAAAGGGCTGTAAGAAGGAACCAAGAAGGAAAAAGCTAAAGGAAAGTTTGCAAGTAATTGCAACTAGAGCATGCAGTCTCATTGGGTCATTCATATACGTAGAAGATACAGATGCGTATTTATTACATCTGAAATCTAGGTCTCACGTACCACGCCGTGCAGAATCCGAAACACTATTTGTATTTTAATGCAAAATGAAAATTCATTCACCCCAGCTTGTTAAGTAACTTCGTTGCTACGCAAAATTCCAAGTTAATGCGAATTCCTTGAAAGTGAATATTTGCATAATCCTTATAGAAACCAAATGACTCGTTAATTAAATAAATTAAATAGTCATTTGGCTGAATCTCAATGATAATATTACTTCTCATTTAATTACAAACGCTTCATTATCGCTCATTATGAAGCTTTGATCTCCAGGAAAATACGAAATTTACGATGTGTAAGATAAATCATCATATACTTAAAATATTCACGATGACGATAAACAAGGATGACATACAAATTAAGATTTCTCTGTTGGTGTATATGTATTATTAAGGTGCTTTAATGACGTGAAGGTTGTCGAATTTGTTACTTATTGTATAATGTCGGCCAGTGATAGCACGGTTCGAGGAAGCAAGCGGGCAGCGGCGTCGCCGGCGCGGTGTTGGCGCCATGACATGGCGCCCGCCTGGGCACTTCGCGACGCGCGATTTTTTCCCGACATCATAAAATTATTAGCCGTACCCCAGTATAAACTTATAAAGCTACTGTTTGATTGCACATAGCATTGATAAATCGAAGCACAAATTATGAAATGACGTTTGCACGCAGCTAATCAAGCAAGCCAGTGGATAATTCAAATTGAGACTATTGTTTTTTTATCCAATGAAACACAGCTTAATTACGCATGAGGAGCGATACACTCGTGTTCGGACACATGTTTGTGATTATTAAACCTGTAAGGAGGTTTAATAGGTAATATATTTTCAACAGTAGCCAAGTTAACGTGTGCCTGAACACGTGCATTTTAATAGCTAGACTATCATTACGAAAATCTATTGTATCTCTAGTCTCTACTTATTTACTAGGCAAATACGGATTACCTATTTTATTCATTGTTTTGAAATGTTAACTGTAATGTACTATAATACTGCTGTAATAATTTACTCAAATCTTCAAGTTACATTAGTGTAGCTGAACAATTCAGGGTTTAATGGAACGTACCGTCACCTTAGGTAGTTAAGTGTATGCCAACAACAAAAACCGACAATGAATTGACCGTAACTAATTATTGTGAAGATTTCACAAACGTTCTGCTCGTATTCACGAATGTTATTGTTGTCATCTATCTTTATTATTATACATTTATGAGTGAGCTGTTTTTCCAACATTGTCAAAGAATAATATTACATTAAGTGAGCGAACCTCGTTACTTTAAAGTCAGTGGTGATAAGATGAACAAAGTAGCGGACATACATGATGAATATTAAACAAGGAAAATACTGAATTTTCGCGAACATTCAGCTATTTCCGGAAAACCAGCAGTACCTTGTCAGAATTGATGTAATGTATTTATTTTATATTCAGCAGTTCGCTTACTTACTTCGGTTTACTCTGACAGGGTGGTCTTTATATGTGGAGCACACGCAAACTTTTTTTTTCCTTTGTCTTTACAAAACTTGCCGGTAGGTTAAGTTCAGTTCAAGGAAATCATTTTTAAAATCGACTGAATCATCTGCTTAAGTATGCTAATTTTAAATATCCAGACGCAAGTCATAAAATTAAACCGATTATGTGCAATATGATTATACTAGACAATAAATAACACCAGATTTACAACTCATTTACGATTCGTTTAAATCTTCTCTTATTACGGAGAGAAATTCACGGTCAACTCGACCAATGGGGAGGAAGATTTTCAAAGATAATTGCACATTTTTAGCACTAATGTGCAATTTAATTTGCCTGTCGTAACCATCTCGAAGGTACGTCAATCTGCAGATTACGGTTTAAAGCGTTCTAGACGCGGCTGTAGAAAGTTGCTCGCGGCGCGACTCTGCGGCGCCCGCGCATGTCCTGCGATCCGCATTCTCCCTACCAAGCTTTAAAATAAAACTAAAAAATAAAAGCAACATCGTAAAATACAGTGTATCGCGGAGTAATGACTTTAGAAGATTAAGTAGGGAATAGAGAAGGCCGTGCTTCGAATAAAATAAAACAAGTCTCAGAAGACGACTTCGCAACGCCAGAGGACATTACGTACGAGTAAAATCTTACAGCGTTTAGACACGGCTCTTATAGTTAAATATTTTTAGACACAATGACATTGTATTTTTAAAGATAATTTTAATTTAGTATCTACGGCAGTACTATTCTGACAGCTAAGACATTGTTCTGATAGCAAAAAAGATACCTCGTTTGCTAAGGTTTTGAATGAATAAATATTCGATTTCTTTAATGAATTTCGATACCGTATCGGAACATATTTAATTTAAAACCTAACTGCACACTCATCTTGTGTCATTAATCTTGCGATACTCCTGTCGAGGATACAATCTTTCTTTGTAAAAGGAATTACGTATCATTTTTTTTCGTTATGTACGCATAACTGTGAAATCGTTCAGAGGGGCAATTCCCGTATTTTTAAGAACGTCCGCATTCGCATCTCGTTCGCAATCTATCAAAAATACTATGAATTTACCAACATTTATGACCAGTTTGACAGATTGTGACTTGAATGTGAACGTTTTTTAAGTACGAGAATTGGCGTTCTGGTCAAACATCTGAAAATTATGTAATGTCTTCGATCGATAGTCGAATTGTCGATGGACCGGAAAATGCAACAAAGGCTAGATATTGTACAACTTTGACACAGGACAATAGAGAAGAAAAAGTGCGTCTCTCGATTTCTTGAAAGAAAAGCCTTAACCTACATTTCAAAATAATTACAATGGAATGTCACGAAGTGAGCAGCAAAACAGTGTTTAGATAATGGTGGTGTATAAACAATCGCATCTGCGGTCGGTGCGCGCGGGGCGGCTGCGCGGCGGGTCGATGAACGACCTAGCTCAGTGTGAGGCTGTTTCCTCGGCTGCGGAGAACGGACCCGCCCCCGTTCTGTCGGCCACAGTACAATAAATAATTTAAATATTAAACTAACGCCAATTTTTTTTCATACTACAGGGCAGACGTGCGAACTTATGTGTTATTCACTCATTAATTTTATACATCCTAGTCTCCAGATTTTTTTTCATTGCTTTTTTCACGCCAAAAAAATTTATTTGAGATTTTACTGCTATCTAATATATCATTTAGCAATTTTAAACGAGTCAGAACAGAACTGAGCTAAGCTGAAATGCTGTGTTTTCTCATTGTAAAGACCAAAATGAATTTTGCAGTGCAAGAGTCATCTTATTACGTCACATTCGTGGATGTCAAGATTATAACACTGTTTCAACTTTTTATCGCATAATAAATTAATATATATTTTGTAGAAGTGTTATGCATGTTAGGAGTATAAAAAATTAACAAAAAACATACTGATGTCTACGTAATAAGCTATAGTTTATGGCGTAAGCAGTATAATGTTTATATCAGAGGGTTTAATGAACGACCTCACTTACACTTTTGCTGACATGCCGTACCGGACATATCAATACTCTCTAGGCAATAATAATTACATTCGCGTTAGAGTGGTCCACGGTACACATACCAGTTTCGGTGACAAGTCGCAGAACTCTCACTTGCGGATGTCGCATCGCATCTCGTGTGCACGACGCTCCATTACCGATAAATTGGCACTAGCAAAAAATATCATTTTCGCTGTACGTTGACGTACATACGTTTCTAATCACATCATATCTGGGTCAACGGAAATTTACGACGCGAACGATTCACTGAAAGCCTTTTACATCACATCTCGACGACGGATACCTGGTACTACCAGGATCCGATCTGCATGAGGCGCAGCACGCGCGCTAATTGGTGCGATGTTTTTTTGGACATGGTTCGCTAACTAAAATCAAATGACCGATTCAAGATCATTTAAATATTAAATTGTAATGCAACGTCACATTCTATTGGATTTAAATAAGTAATTAAGATTAACAACGACGACATCGAGACTTATTAGGAGACAGTGAAAATGTAATGAATGACAGGCGCATTCGAGATCATTAGATAGGTATGCAAGAGAAAAAAATCTGGGAACAAGAGAAAGTATTTGTAAAATAACACAGTGAAATACTGCATCAGAAGTGATCAATAATCAAGTGTGGGCGTGTACCTACATCAGTGCAGTGGTAATTGAAAGTGCCATCACTTGCAGGCACTCTGTACCAAATAGAATCTGTGTCAAGTCGTTTTCACGGTCTTGCCGATGTTCTATACAAAATTGACCATGACTTGGGATGGGCGCGTGTCGCGCTTGCGTAGGTGTCTTCGAACAACATCCGTTCAAAATACATGATCATTAACACGATTACAAGTGTTTCGATTTTTGATTGTTAACACTCATGGGGTGAATTTTATATTTCGCCTCTGGTTTTAAAATTAAAAGTTTTCAGGAAAAAGCTATATACACGCAAATCACTATGCAAGAGTACTAGGAACTGAGTGTTAACACGGTAAACGTATTTCAAACGGTGTTTTGCCCTAATTTGTGGTAATTTACGTTGTGGAGTGTTGGAGCACTATGGGGAGGTACCTAAGGCACGCACGCAGCATTACGCAGAACTCGAAAGCAAGGGAAACTACTTTGCGACCATTCTGTAATCTGCCCAACATGGTCATTTCAATTTCGTCATATCTGGACACTTTCTAAAGAAACTGCAACATGTAAGTAATAACTGTGGCAGACAAGACGCAGCCTAGCTTCCAGTGGAAACATGCGATAATAAGGTGTAATTGCACACCACCTCTGTGACTATATTTAGCAGCAAACGCTCTGGAACTAGCTGCGCATGCGACTAGTGCAATTACGTAAAGCGGTTGAGCCATTTCTAATCTAAAAATAATCGTAGGCTTTGCAGACATCGGCGCCACTGGGATCGTACGAGAAAGTAAAGACAATTATTTCTCATATCATACGGACAACAAAGTTGAATATGATAAGCAATTGTAATTCTTAAATAGTTTTGTTTACTCTTCACAATCCACAAGAACTGTTTAGCACCCACTCAAACGATTGCATAATTAACTGTACAGAGAGGATATAGGTACTTTATCAAATGTAAGTAACCAAGAGTTACCAAGAAACTTGAGATCATTTGTGTTCACAAAGCAGATTAAGCAGAAAATAAAAAAAAGCATGATAAAAACTGAAACATCTAACTAGAAATATGCAACACTAATGATAATTGCTGGGTTTTTTCAAAGAACCAACTGTAGATATATTTTGTAGGGAGGTGACACTAATACTTTACAGTAGTTAAGTATATCCGTGACGTGGACTAATACATCAGTGGCGCCGGTTAATCGTTCGTCTGCGCGTGCGACGGTGCGATGCGAATTTTCCCCAGCACTCGTACCATTAGGGAAGCTATCATTATCGCGGCGACAGGGCTGATCACCCGTTACAACTGGCTTACGACTTGACATTTTAATACTCACGTGTAAATTGCATTTTAATTTCATAACGTTATTAATCCTTATCACATACTTATCATTTGCTTTAAAATTAATTTCGGAGCTTTCTTCTTCGTGAATGTTAAGGTACAGTGCACAAGTTCATGATTTAAGGTGCAGTATGTCTAGTTCAACGTGTGAATGACGGGCAAGGTACACGCGGTACATCGTCTGCACCGACCTTAATTGCACGTATGATCTGGGCCACTGCTCTCTCTTAAATCAAACTTGAAAGCCCTAGAACCCCACTTATCAACATTGGATGATCCGCCCTGCACGTGAACGGTACTCGCGTGCCTTATGCAACCAGTCACTGACCTCTTCGACTTGTTTGTACTGTATTTCATTCAATGATAGCATTTCGTGATGAGGGACACGCTAATTTCGTGTACTGTTACTTACTATTGATCGTATATGCTTTCTGAAAGGCAGCGATGTTTTGACTACGCGTATGTCATATGATGTAAGATTTCAACGTCTTCAAATTATTTAATTAAAGAGGATGTGCGAAAGGTAATATTTATAAACTTTAATGAGAAAAACGTCCATTAAACTTAAGTACTTAGGCGTGCCAGAGAGAAAGACGCGCCCGAAGTATCCATTTAAAACCACATTAATGTTCACCTAGTGTAGGTTTACAACGTTGTAAGCGTCGCTTGAGGGACGGGAGCAGGGCGGTGAACTCAAATGCATCCTGTATCCGAAGTCGGTGATGTCGGCCAACTAACTATCTTTACTAGGAAATGTGGGTTTTTAGAAGCCAGTGTTAGTAGCACACCCTGGCTCGCACATCTTCTTGGTAGGTTAATTGGTCGCTTTGTGTCTTTCTACAGTTCCATTTCTTCAGTCTATTACCTACACGTCAACTAAAGTGAGCCTTGTTCTAAAAATAATTACATACCTCCTCATTCTGTATGAACGGATAATATTTTACATAGCTATTTCAAAATTTTGCAGCAATGTTTACATTAAGTATAGGCGATAAGCATTCATTAAATTAACATAATATACGGGTAATAACTAATAAACCTTACTTATACCCACATGACATTTGTACTGTATTACGAGGACACTGAATCTACAATCATCTTCCATCTCAAAAAGACCTAAATACGCAATAATATGCAAAACTAGGAATTGCAGGATCAATAAATATAATAATTTATACAGAAATATTTGTCGATAGTGGTTATTGTCCGCGTAAATGTAAAATGTTTATTGATAATGGTCGATCAGAATGCGCTGGCGCAGTGTCATATGTCGGTTGCCGTCGCATAGGCGCTCGATTCACCGAACCGGCTGACTTCCTGCAGCACAGGCATGTGCCATGAATAAACACATCTTCCAATACACCCGTCACCGATATATGCATATAAGTTTGACTCTGTGATTGCGAGAAAGATTGCTTTGATAAGTGATATTGTCCAAGTTCACTCTCTCAAAATAATAATCGCGTATATATCGAAAACGTCTACTGCACGTCGGAAGTCTCGGTGGTCTCAAATACTTAGGAGCGATAAAATGTTTGTTTTGTTGGCTCCAATGGTTTTATTCAAGTCATCAAGCATACCGTTAAGTAAGCTGCAGCTAGGGAATAGCTATTAGTTGGTCGTCGGTGTGTAAGCGGTACGACAGCCACATACAAAGCGTAGGAACCTCGCCATTTTAATATTTGCCATACAATTTGCATATTTGACTAGGAAACGTTTTCCGGTAAGCCCCCCGCGTTTACTCGGACCGCATTAACTATTGTTTATTTTCGTGTATGTAACAACGATTCAGCGGACTTCAGTGCAAACAAGCAAGTCAAGTAACGCATCTCGTATTGTCTCAAGGGTACTCAAGGACCGTTTAAAATTCAGCAGTAATTAGCAGTCCTGGTGCTGCTCGTTGCAGCTGACCTCGTTTGTGAAGCCAGTGTTCAGCTCGTGCGGAACGCGATGCAGTTTTAATTACCGAGGCCATCCGTCTTTCTTGCGACTTTGATTGTCGTACTGTCTGAAGGTGACTTTTCGTCCCCATAAAATTTAAGTGTCTAACAATTTAACGGGGGATATCCGAATTTACCTGGTTTAGAATCAATTTTAAATGTTCAGATTAGGTCAGTTTTTAAGTTCTGAAAAAGATATATGTCATAGATACATCCTTGTTTTAGGGATATTTACATCAAAACACGAAAAATTGGAATTTGCTCGATGAAAAAAAAAACCGAAACAGGGTCGATTTCAAAACCATTTCTCGTTTCCATCCATTTATTACTATAGTCACTCTCCATCGAACTGTCTCCGCTACTATTATATCATATCTTTGTTGGTTTGTAACATATTGATACTTGACCGATAGCACGGCAATCCGACATGACGTTTCAAAATAATACAAAATTATTTTTGATGTCTTAAAACAATAGATGCGATAAAATAAATCTGTAGCAGTGGGTACGTCACTTGCCAATAAAATACGGCAATTGTTCCTTCATCTGTCAATATTTACGGATACGGATCTTCATGAGCGGTGGCAAACATCAAAAACAAAAGAATATGGTTACAGTATAAACAAAACAGTAAGACCATTTTTAGTCTATTTCTACTTAACTAAAACAATAAATTCAGGATTTTTGAAAAAAAAATCCACTTTATGGGTTAATTTTTTTTGTTGCGATGAGAAATCCTAATGATGCAACTGCACTGTGGCATGAATTTTCCGCGAAATGGTCGGCGGCGCATCGTAAATACATACGTCGATTGACATTTGGGGGAGGCGGAGGTAGCGTATCAAAAGGCCTACAGGCCCAGGAAAACCTAGCCTAAAGTTCCGTTTCTTTTAAATTTAGTCCTTATAAGTTATGACGAATCGACTGAATTTCCAAGACGCATATTGACGTTGGTTTCACTGAATGGCCAGTTTTTACCCGACTACGGCGAAGCAAAAAGGAGGGTTTTTTTAGGAAGTCACATATGAAATAGTTCTTGACTGGTGACGTAAGGATATTATCTGAGAATTTATGATACAGCAATAGTTATGTTGTCCTGCGTCTTGTACAAATATTGAGACTAGTACCCGATAATTTTATGAAAGCTATCCGTCAGCAGCATTATTATAGTGTGCTCCACGGTGATTGATGTTTGTCCTTCACGAGTCACTGCCTCAGTTAAAGGGGTATCGGATGGAGCAAGCAAACAAATAATGACAACGCGACACAAAGTTTTGTGACGTCAATATTTACTATGTGGTTTTGCAATAACGTGATAAACGTGAGATCAACTGTCTGAGGCGTTACATCAAATTATTAACGCAAAACTCACTGAAACCAATAAAAAATTTATTGAATGAAAATTGTCAACACATTTTAGTCTGACACAAAAAATTGTCTCGATATTTATCCAATGAATGTTGTGAAACGAGTTGTACAGATGGTCAATTTAAAATATTTTGCATATCATTAAAATTCCTCTCTTCTCGTCAATAATTAATTGTGTGTGTTGTCTTGTTAACATATCATATTGATTTAATATTGAATTCATTCGTAGTTAGTACTTCTGTCAGATACGTAGCTTGTTATGTAAGTGAGAGATAGTCAAATTAATAACGAGACAGCAGAGTCAAACGTTTGCTTTGAGTTATTAACAAGTTAACTAAGTGCAATATATGACAAATATGGCTAATAAATATCGACAAACATAACATAATGGGCGTGAGTCGTGAGTCGTGACGTAAAAATAAAAACAAATATTTATGTGAGCGACAATTAATCATAACGGGCATGTGAAAATAAGTATGATCTGTCACAGTGTTGTACGTCAGTCAGGTGCCTACTTTCGCTTGCAAATTTTCTAGTACAACGTCGAGTCCATTGGCTAGTTGCGCAATAGTCAGAAGCGTGGTAAACACTTGTAATTATTATTGTAATAGCATTCTAATCTAAACGAGGTGCAAGGGGCCTGGGCGTGGCGAGAAAGCGCCTTAACGACCCATCTCTGTAGTAAAACTGGATGCTGTGTGTTGACAATAGAATGGAAACTAAAACAATTGTTATGGGGCATGGAAATCCCGGATACACTAATTCTAATGTTTCGCAGTAAGGTAGCAAATTCTTTGCAGTATTTGGTGTAAATTAACTAGTTATATTCCGGATGAAGACTTGCGAGCTGTGCTAAGAGGAATGCTATATTAATTTATGATTTTCATTCAAATAACTTCTGCGATGTCTTCAACACTGAGAACAGTCCTGTACTACCTAACAAGCGAATGATAACTAATCGCTAAGGCCGTGGAATTAATTATTCGTTCCCATTTCTCAATACCTAGAAATGAATGGCAAAGAAACATAAATCTTGTAATAATTGTCTATTGTGGTGAGCAATAGAAAAAACCATAAATAAAAGCTACTAAGCCTAAATAACACAGGATTGTGGAATTTAAGTCATTTACCGAATAATAGGTCATCCATCTGGATTCTGGAGTTCTATCTTTGTGGGAAACGGTGATGTAAGATATAAAAATATCAAATTCAATATGTGTTGTGATAATATACTGCTCGTGGAAAAGAATAGAAGTGGTTTTTTTTTCATTTGGGGTTGTGAAAAGCAACTAATGTGATTTTAGATCAGATGGTTAAGGAATAGGCAGCATTTTCTCAGTAACGGAAGAAGTTAAGTACTCCAAAAACAAATCTACCCAGCGAGGTTATTATTACTTTCTTGTCTCTGAATCCCAAATTGTACCGGTCTGTTTCAATGCCATGTGATGTTAGAAATTAGAATTTAAGGAGTTGTTTCCCACAGTTTAAAAGTCGCAGAAAAAACAGAATATATCACCAGCTTCTGCGCAGGAAGGGGGTTATCCGGTCATTGTTGCATTGCATTTATAAAATTACAATACGCAATGGATTAGCAACTTTAAAATTAAAACGTTCATAATTTTGAATCAACTATGAAGGAAGGTGATATTATGCCCTTTTTTGTTAGTAGTTCTACGAGTCGCCTCATGTCTCATCGTGTGGTTTGATTCGAATGAGGCTAACCACAACCGGCGGAAGTGAGTTCCTGTGGTGTCCAGAGAGAATATGATATTATATATCAGCCTATCAGCTAATAGGAACCGGAAAAAAATAACTGTAACATTTTCTGAATAAAGGACCTGCTATTTTCTCAATTAAAACCGAACCAACAATAGTAGTAGCAGTAGTTAAGTAATCACAGTACGTTTTTATTTGCGTTTAGGAAAATCCTAGCTCCCAGCCTTCTAATATAAGTCCTTAGTCGTTTTTTATTGCCCCTACAAGGCGAGGCGAGGGCGTATTATTTTGTTTACCGTGTACCATTGTTTACATTCAAGTTTCTAGCTTCTTCAGGGTGACATTGTATACTGTGACGGGCAATAGCAAAATGAGTCTTTTTACATTAATCATTCTTGATTTATAAGAAATGGAATAACCTTCGCCAGGATGTGACGTCCGGTGGTAAAAAGAGGACGGTGGGATCAGTTACGTTTTTAGTTTAATTTAAGGGCTTCGGATAAAAAAATTATTAAAGAGATACAAAGTTACAGTCATTAACTATGACGGCAGAATTACATCGGTTGGGCTTGTTGGAATAAAAGCTTTTAATTTTTTTTAAAGATAAAAAGCTTCTATCATGCATTGTCACGAGAACCAAACACGTATGCCAAATTTCAGCCCGATAGCTTCAGTGACAGTGGGTGAAATATTGATTGGAATATTCCAGGACATACATACAACAAAGTTAAATATTTTTTTTAACTCAGAATGTAATCATGCATTGTCCCGAGAACCAAACACGTATGCCAAATTTCAGCCCGATAGCTTCAGTGGAAGTGGGTGAAATATTGATTGCAATATTCCAGGACTACAAGTGAAGTTAAATAAAAGTTTTTAATAAAGTAGAGGAGCGACATGCGACACCGTTTACTGTTTAATAGAAGATAGATGTTTGGTTACTAATGAAACCTCACCCAACGTAAACTGACGGAAATCATATTTTTTTTGTGACGTACAGCACTGCATTCGCCGATCGCTATCAGCCTGCCATCAATTGTTGAACTGCACTTAACGTCAATCCGTATGTCACTGGCAACAAATGCAGTTTATCAACTTTTGCCGAAACTCTTGGCATTCTGCATAGTTTTTTTAGTGGCTGCAAGCGTGTACCGCTGAGTCCTAGATTGAGTCCCTGGGTCGGGCAAAATTGTATTCGGATTTTCCATTCAGGAATTTAGTCGAAGCTCAAGATTAGTCAGAATTTGTGCCCGGTTAATGCCTTTTATTACATGAACTACAAACGTAACTGGCGAAATGTGGGCGAGTGATACATGTACAATACCTCTGCCTACTCTCTCGGAGAATACGACGAGGTATGAAAACTAATTTTAAAAAAACAGAAATATGTAGTATATATTATAGTTTCATTCAGAACAAATTGCCTAATACATTAAAGATTTTATGAATGACTCGATAAATGATTAATCAAACACAATTTATCACGCCTAACAAGTTGATCCACATAATTAAGGTCAATAAAAAGCTCCTATTAATAGGGGGCGCTGCCAACTCGTGATATTAGTAGAAAGTGTAAACAGACAAATGTTTAATTAATTCAGTCATTATTTTAATCATAATTTGATTAAAATAATGACTGAATTAATTCAAGAAGTCAAAATAAACTAGTTCAAAATTGGTATGTTACAGAAAATATGTCTGTTTTTTTAATATTTCCGGTTGATTCTAGACATTGGAGAATTATGAGTGAAACTCTTAATTAAAGCTAAGTATCAAATAGTTACGGAAATCCTTGAAATATAAATCTAGATAAAAAAGTTGTCTTTTTTTAAGTTCTTCTATATTATAATCTAGCCTGCTTGTCCCACTGCAGAACATAGGCTTCACACACCTCCCTCCCCCTTTTCCATACAGTTCCATGTTAGTGGGCAAGTGCTTTTGGTAGGGAGTCATGTCTTGGCAGACCAAGGCGAAGCTAGCTGGACCTATCTTCACCTTGGTCTGGTGTGGTGTCCGCCTAGCATTCCATGGGACTATTTTGGGCTTATTTTAGCCCACAGCTCATCTGAGATGCGGCAAACATATCCAGTTTAATCTCACTTCAGCTCAGTAGCTTTCTGGGTAACATTTATAAGAATAACTAATTTACATCTAAGGGTCGATTTTTCCATCAGCAGATAAGATAACTTTTATCTGAGGAATAAAAACAGTTTAGGTATAAAAAATATATAAAACTGTCATATTTATTCTTGAGATAAAAGATATCTGACAATTGAAAAATCCGCCCTAAGTAATCAATAATCATATTAGCTGTACAGCTAGATTAAATTTCATTTATTCAGACACATCAGACTGGATAAGGGATGGGTGTGTTAAAACATTCAGTTTTAGTAGGCCACATGAATAAAGGGGTAATATAATTATCACAGTGCACCAATGGTCAACAAGAGGTCATCGCCCTCACATACTCAACTATGAAAGTGTTGTGAATGTGTGAAACACTGAAATGTGACCTACTTTTACATTGACAAATTGTGTTAATGGAATGTTCATACAATGTTTTTATTTTGCCCAGAACTGATAAAGGTAGCGTGGTTTATCTACTTCACAAAGTACTTACTGTCTACATAGTGTGGGTTGTTTATTTACTATTATGGTTTTCTATTATGCTTTAAATACTTTGTTTCTTTCTAGAATAGTATTCAAAAGAATAATTGCTTTTGTTTCTTAGGAAGAGACAACAGAAGGAATAGACAAAGAAAGAAAAATAATAACTTCCAATTTATTTGGGGTCGGCGCAACATGTCTTTCTCTTCCATACTTCTCTATTAGTCGTCATCTCGGTAGTCACCCCCTTTCTAGCCATATCATCTTTCACACAGTCCATCCATCGTTTCTTTGGTCTTCCCCTACTGTTATAGCCATCAACATTTATACTCAAAACTTTCATCACAACATTTTCCTCACTCCTCTATATTGCATGGGCATACCATGAATACTGATTTCCGTACAACTTTTCAGTCACTTTCAGATAAAATAATGATACAGCTCTCTGCAGCATGAGTCATATTGACGAAGATCTTAGTTAGACCTACAGAGGTTAATGCATATCAGGAAAAGAGATGACAAAAATTTACTTTGCTAATCAAAAGTATGTACACCAACTGTATAACAAAACAAACAATTAATTAATTTAAATTAGTGACAAGCACTAGATGTGTAATAGCTTTGAATGAGGGCAGTTACGGGTGTCACCGTCCTACTATCTATTATCACAGCCTACATGTCACAACAAGGATATGTCCAGTGCCAAGAGTTAGCCAGCACAATTGACTTTTAATTAGTTTTGGTTGTGCCATTTAGTACCATTTCATTCTACTTTTACTTCATAACTTCTGATGCCTGGCCAACAGAACAGAATACATTTTAAAATGTTTAAAAACAGAAGGATGGTAATGTCTTATACTCTGCAGCAGTAGGCAGCATAGGTTCCTACCTATGCAGAAAAAAAATGTTACATGACAACGGTAATACCATGTGAAAGTAAAAGCTGAACAAGACATTGCTTTGGAAATTCCACAGTAATGGCAGAAAACAAGATTTCTAATATCACCTAATAATTAAATTAGTCTGGTTTTAGTATTAGTCATAAATTATGCATGTGGAAGTTTGGAAGTGTTGTCGCTTGCTCCAGCACTTTATGAATTCCTAATACATTTGCATGTTGAAGACCATAAAATTTAATAGGCAGGGTGTAGGAAAAGAGAATAGGTGTGATTTTAGCTTAAACAATAACATTTCTATGTCATGCTCACAGCCTATTAGCAGTGTAAGTGCCTGTGATAATGTGAGCATACCAGTAATGCTTTCACTTTGGATTCTGATGAAACATGCTTCATGCCAAAACAAGTTAGGTACAATATGTTTCACATATCATTTTATATGCTTTACAAATGTCCAGAAATGCCATCTTGTTAGATTGTGTTTGTTGTGTAGAATTAAAATAGGTCAGGTTATGTTTGTCGTAAATAGCTCCTGGTATTGTAGGTATGTCTTGCCATGGGTTATTGTGTTACCCAATAACTGGGTTGTGGAGGTCAGATAGGCAGTCACTCCATGTTAAATCACTGGTATGCAGCTGGAAGCCAAACCCAACATAGTTGGGAAAGGATCTAAGCAGATTGAAGTAGATAATGGCATTATTGTTCCAAGAAATGAATAGAAACGCTACAATACTGATAATCCATTACTAAACAGGATAGAGAGGCTCATTAGTTATTTATTATATTAATAACTGGGCAATAATATTACAACTGTTTATTTTTAGATCC
Source organism: Eupsilia transversa (assembly GCA_914767815.1). Lineage (NCBI taxonomy): Eukaryota > Metazoa > Arthropoda > Insecta > Lepidoptera > Noctuidae > Eupsilia > Eupsilia transversa. Next base: position 6,058,248 of record OU611889.1, read on the forward strand.
TGTAAAGTGAGGAAAAATAAACATGTTTATAAGACTACTGAAATACGTACATAATTGTATTCAAATTGTTTAGTAATCATTGCTGATAACTAACATTTAGTTATTTGGTAATAAAATTGTTGTGGTTTATAAAAATAAATAGAACATAGATTATAGCTATTGATTACTTTTACAAATCATTTGTATGTTAAGCTGTTGTCCCAGTAATGACAGCCTTAGTTCATGTACAACAGTAAACATGTATGACTGGTTAATGCACGTAAAGGAAAAGAAATCGCGCAGGAACCGCTCACTATTGAAATGATTGCATAAAAAACAGATATGATTACTCACGGTTCGGCCTCTATAGACTGCAAGCGAGCGACATAATTCGATGGAATGTACCCTTCTTGTTTGGTCTTCTTGCTTCTAGCTAGCCACCAGTCACCTTGTGTATCATTTAAGATTTCTAAATGTTCCCCTTTTCTAAAACTAAGGTCTTCATCGGTACGGGCATCGTAATCGTACAGGGCTACGAAGATTCGGGTGGGAGGGACCTCACTCGTATCTGTACCTTGATTTACCGTAGATCTAATTGGATCAGGCGGAGGGGTCGGCACTGGAGTCTGAAACTGTCTAGGGTCCTCTTCGTGCGGGTTGCTAGGCCGTCCTTCATTTTTGCTTTTAGAATCCTTTTCTCCTGTACTACTAAAACAGTTCCCCATTTTCTCTTTACAAGGTGAGTCTGGTACCCTTCGTTTTATGTCAAATCACACACTTGTAAGAACCCAAACTATTGTCCAAAGTTTCTATACCTATAAACATTTTATTTTTTCACATTAAAGTCAGAAATTTGAAACGAATAATATGTTTTTATCGTAAACAAAGAACATAAAACTCCGATCGGACATCACCACAGACGGCCATTTTGATGCGCCATAGACAATTTATAAAAATAAACACAGATAATGTACGTAACAATAGAGATTCCAGACGAAACGATTAAAATTAATTCATAAACTGTGTGATGCACAATCTACACATCATGTTATTAGAAACAGAGTAGAGTAGTATTGTTCTAATCTGATATTTACGGATAAACTGAATGTGAAAATCTAATTTTATTTTACGTAACCATACCGACATCTGTTGCGTAGTTTGCAAACTACAACATACTCGTGCTAATTACGCCATCTGTCGATATTACATAAAACTAAATTTGGTAAGCATTTTTTATTTCCGCAACTAGATGTCGTTACAATACACGTTTTGAATAAAATAATGTTATAGCTCGATAATCGCCGAGTTCCTATAGTTCGAGCGCAAACAGTCAGTTCATATGAAAGTCTCGAAGCTGTTCTTGAACCTTTACTGAGGTCAGGTGACTATTACGCAGGCTGGTGGTGAAAATAAACTGATCTTGTAGTGCTGTAGTGACCCACCCGGTTTCGTGGTCTTCCTAGACGGCGCATAAAGCCGCCAGTCTTCAGGTATCGATGGTAAATTCTTTGAATGGCAGAATGACTTATATTTGTGCACTTACGTGTCGATGGCTAAGCCCCGACTGAAGAAGTGCACACACAGCTTGCGCGGCTACTTCAGGTGCAGTATCCATAATTGGAATGTCAGAATGGATTTAAAAAAAGAAAAATGATTTTAATAGGTACGCTTTTTATGCAAAACAAAACATAAAACTAAATAACTATTGACTTACAAATTATGCTCTTAACAAAGCAAACCTTGTTGCTTATTTACGAGTGCCCAAACTCCGATTTTCTTTTGTTTTTCCAATTCGTGAATTTTTTGGAACAATGGTGATACCGAAATGATGGTGGTATGTTAGCTTCAAAACTGCATAAAAACTTTTTCTCTGACTTAACGTTATTTTGTTGTTTTAGGCAGTTAATTAAACATAAAAATGCACGATGGCTTGATTTAGGAGTCCGGAAGTTTATTCGGTCGTTACGAAGCTGACTGTGGACATATTGTTTTTGGTAGGTAGTTGTAAACTACCAAAAATATTAGTCGAAGACTAATTATTATTATTTTAATATATTAGGTATTAGCGAAACTTCACAGACGGTTTAGATAAAAAAAAGATTTTGCTCAACTCTACTTCAAGTTTCGTCTACGCGGTCAACGACACCAAAAAAAAAACATCATTTTCTTTGTTTCTCTATGTTTAAATATCGAACCCCACCACGTCTGTCGTTAATTTAATTTGACCCTGCATAGTTTATCCCCAATTATTTATTCCTTTGGACCAGCTAGCGTCTTTGCATCGTAATCCTGGGCAAGTAATCCGTCGTAAGGATTGCTTCATTGAGTAAGCCATGCTTATCACGACGACTTCAATTAAATAAGGATCTAACAGGACTAACTGGATTGCTGCTACGGTCCGTAATGTAGGTAAACGCTATGGATTAGTTAGACTTGTTTACACATGTGTGTGGCCAGTAGATAGGTACCTATACCTGGCAATAAAAAATGTTTGCCTAATGCTTTGGCCAGCATACAGCATGCTGCATGCATGCATGGTTCGGTAAAAAAAAAAAAACATGTAATTACATAAACATCTTAAACACTTGTGCATTATATTTGGCTAAAAATAATCACATTAGGAAAATACTGTAGATACATTTTCGGGTTATCTGAAAACAATTTTTTTTTCATATAAATCCGGAAAATTCTCAGCAACCTAATTGCGTAATACACGATCAATCACATTCTGAATCGTATTGAAACAGATTGCTAATCCAAATCATTATAAGTTCGAAAAAAAATATTCTCTACAACGTAAATAGCGGAATTAATGTTGTTGAACTGTCGAAATGAAATAGATTAGTCTTAATCGTGTACGAAAATTTGTTACGCAATTAGATAGCTGTTTGAATGACAGCATCGAATTTAAATTAAGTTCTAAGCCAAGAGGTGCTCAATCACAATTAAATATTCTTAAGTAGGGACTTACTCTAACTCTAAAGTACTTTGTTTGTTAAAGTAGAGTTTATTTCTTAAAACTATTTAATTAATAATAAACTTATTATATAACTTTAGGCGGATTATTTTCGACCTTAATATTTAGAACGGTCTAAACGGCTCGGTCCACTTTGAACTTTCGAAAATTAACTAAGTAGGTCATTTTAAAAGCTCTTTGTTAGGCATTTAAAAATGAATATTTATAAATTCTGCCATAACTGAACAGTAAAATAACTTCTGAACGTAGAATTGTCTGAATCGTAAAAAAAACTAAAGTTTTCATGGTTTTTTCATAGTAGGCTTGACCACTTTCTCAGGATATTGGTCGACGATGCTGCATGCTGCATTACGGCTCGTGCTGACCGGCGCGACAAGCAGCGCGACCCTTGTCGGGCCCGCGATATCGAGCCAGTCTGCACGAGCCTTTACAGAATTTCTTTATTCGAGTAACCAAGTCTCAACAATATTGTTAGTAAAACTTACGACTATGTTAGTAAGCACAGACATTTAACAAAAAACAAGGAAAACCACACAAAAAATAACGGTTGGTCACCGTTGTCAGTTGTGACATCCCATGAGAGACGGCACAACAGTAACCCATACAGTTCAGGGGCCTAAGTCTACTAATTTATAAACGTTATAATGGTGTCTCAATGGTGAGTTTTTTGACAGTTTTTGTATGGCAAATCTGTAAAAAAATCACCATTGAGAGACCATCGTAATGTTTATAAATTAATAGACTTAGGCCCCAGGCGACTCGCAACCATGCTTGACACTGTTGCTGCCCCACTGCGCACCAAGGAAGCGCACCTTTTACGCATTGTTGCGTAAAAGCAATCTACATGCGCATCTGCGAACATCCCTGACGTATTACAGAAACGGGGCAGCCCCACCAGCAGTATCCTAAACGCATTGTTGTATTGAATAAACAACCTCGTTATCAGTTTTAAAATTTATACAGTGTGAGTCTTCATAATGTGCACATATCGAAATGAGGGATTCTATGCTTAATTTGAAAAACGGAAAAAATATTTAAAAAAATCTATTTTTATTTTTTTATTTTTTTTGTATTTTTTACCCCAATGTAAAAAAGCGTGTAACTTTTAAATGAAAACAAACTCAACTCCATAATGATTGGTAGTAATTAAGTGTTCTTATAAAATGAAAATTGTGGGAAAAACCCCTCCCAATTAAACCCAAAAAACCCTCAATTGAAAATAAACAGGTATTTCGTCCAAAAATCTGTTTTTTTAATCAATTTTTACAATAATCGTAAAAAAAAATCAATAAGACGAATTTTTTTAAATTAAAAAAAATGGAGAAAAAAATGTACCTATTTAGATTTTATTTTTTATTTTTTCCGTCGATAAAATTAAGCATAGATTCCCCCATTTCGATATGTGCACATTATGAAGACCCACACTGTATTTTGTTCTGAAAGTTGCTAGGTAAACGATAGGAAAATATTTTTTTTTAAACTTTGTATCTTCGGCGTAAAATCATAAACTTAAACTATAAGAATTTTAAATTCGCTCTCGCGTGGCTTTTTGCTTTATAATAGACTAGTTGCGCCCCGCGGTTTCACCCGCATAAATCATCGAGATTTAATCAGTCTAAAGCAGTAGAAAAATCGTGGATAAATCAGGATAAAACAGTATCTAATCCTAACCAAGGTCATGGTCTACCTATGTGCCAAATCCGTTCAGCCGTTTTAGCGGGAAAGTGTAACAAACAAACAAATTCAGTTTCGTATTTATAATATTTCGCGTTTGTGTAAAATGTATTATCATACTGTATAACTATTTCATATCATACTTTTATTTTGTTTTACGGTACTTAATAAACTGTCTCAAGGAATGTCTTTAAGAGTCTTAACAAAATTACCGCAAATTGAAACACTGCAAAGAAAATTAGTTTAAGTTTCTTATACTTTAAGCGCAAAACTTAAGTAATCTTGTCTTTAAACTTAGCGCATTATAATTAGCTTCATGTCACTGTGGAGTGTGGAGTTTGTTTCCGAAAGCATTTGTGTTTTTCTTAATTACTGGACGAATAAAATTTTGAAGGGCGGATTCGACCAAACAGGCATATATTTTATCCGCGGAATAAGATTTACTTCTGACGGTTTTCGTACAGAGAAACTGTCAAAAATTCAAAATTTATTCGGAAGAGAGGGCTTATTCCGCGGATAAAAGGTATTCCTGTTTGGTCGAATCCGCCCCTTAAAGAAATGAGCGTCAATGAAGATGTGATTTTAAATTTGTTTTCAAATCACTTTTGCAATGCCAGTTGTGGCCTTGACTTGTGATTACCCTTTGTATCGTTTGGAAAATTGGATGTATGCCTACCTCACTTGGGTACCTACGCCTGAAGGTTTTTTCGGACTTTCAAATAGACAAATGCCCGTTTTTAACCGACATCCAAAAAGGAGGTGGTTTTATGTTCGTAGCGTATGTACCTACGTTTTTTTAATATTTTAAATTGGTGGTCCCAAATAGGATGTGTTTGTTAAGGCTTCTTTCTACTTATGTTTACTTAAAAAAATTAGCCGTGCGTCAATTTGCCTAGCCTTTTCCCAACTATGTTTGGGTCGGCTTCAAGTCTAACCGGATGCAGGTGAATACCAGTGTTTCACGTGGAGCGTCTGCCTATCTGACCTCCACAACCCAGTAACTGGGTAATACTATACCCCTTGGTAAGACTGCTTGTCAGACTTACAGGCAAAGAGTAAAGTAACTATATAGGGAAAGAGTAGATAACAACTCTGTGGTAAAATTTGCATGTATGGAAAGTGCTGCCACCTTGAGTTTGGTGGGTGAACTAAGGTTCTACTATCACCTACATACCTAGGTATGCATACTTACTATAAGAATTTACTATTTTTATTCAATTTACAGACATCTCACTCAACTTGTTGTCCTAGTATTGTTCTCATATTTAGAAAGCACTCTAGCTTCACAAGAAGACTACAAAAGTAACAAACTGAGAAATCAGGACAATCTGTAGAGCGAGTCTGTTTAAAGAGTCTTCAGTGAAAAATTATTATGAGATGGCAAATGGCGACCGAATCCGACCGACGATGAGATTTGTTTGACAATTTGACAAGATGGCTGCCATGTTTTTTTAACCCACCAAACTTCAGATGTCGCTGTCGTCCATGGAAATTGATGACAGTTGTGCTAAGTGTGCCGCCCCTGCTTACAGGCTTGTGAAGTTGTGATGACTCGTAACGATTGTCAAAGATACACGAATGACAGCCGGGACCAACAGCTTAACGTGCTTTCCGAGGCACGGAAAACATCATCACGTACAGTCAACCGCACGCAACAAGGTAACAATATGACATTGACAGCGCTTTCAGACTAAAACAGTAAAGCTACAGTTTCCTAGAAGAGCGGTGGCCGCCACATGGCGTCCGATATTTACGGGCGAATGACGTAGATGAAACGTTATTTATGAAAGTAGGCTGCCGGGTAATTGCGTAACACACTTACAGTAGCAATGACTTTTTGTTTACGTTGAGCAAACAAATTTTTCGAATGGATTAGCAATATCCTTCAAAACATTCAAACTGTGATTGATATGTGTGTTACGCAATAGGGTGTTTTCCTAGAGAGCATTTTTTGATAAGTTAAATCCCATTGTCACTATTTTCATGACGTCACGCAGCCGCCATGTGGCGAGCACCACTGTTCTAGAAAACCATGCTGGAATTTCTCAGCAGCAGCAAGGAGTCTGGTTTTGTGCCCGGTTGATGGCAATAGGCCCCTATTATATGGGACAGGCTGTTTTCGTAGTTCAAGTGTTACCATCAACTGTGGTTGACAGTATTCGGTAGGTACTCTGTTCAAACAGCTATCTAATTGCGTAACACATTTTCGTAAACGATTAAGACCAATCTGTCTTGTTTTGACAGTTCAACAACATTCATTGCGTTATTTACGTTGTTGAGTTAGTTATTTTCTCTGTTCGAGTCTGAATCTGTTTCGAAACGATTCAGATTGTGTTTGATCGTGTATTACGCAATTAGGGTGCTGGACAAATATTTTATCTTTGAACTTCTGAGTTTTCAAGTAGATCGAGGCTTAAACGTTATTTAATTAAAGTCAGTAATCCAACCCGTTGGCTCAAATAATTACAAAATATGCTTCCTGTATTTGTAATTTGGAACTTTTTGCATCAGTTATTTGTTTTAGGGTTGAACTTTTTTAACGACGATTTTACCAGCAAGCAGCAACTATGTAAATTGGTGAACGCAGAATCCCTGGTATGTAGTGCGGCTGAGCCAAAAATAAACTGTAGGTATAGGCATTTATTTAAATTTACAATCTTGATATTAGAAAAAATGTCTTGATCCCAACAATCCTGAGGAAGCTCAAACTCAAACTCAAACTCAAAGCATTTATTTCAATTAAACCAATTACAGGCACTTTTGAATTGTCAAGGAGTCAGTCAGTCAGAAAATATGAAGCTAGATGCCCATTCCAAAGCGTAGAAGGTACCTATGGAGAAGAACGGGCAAGAAACTCCACGGACACTCTTTTAAATCAAATAAATTGTTACAAAAATTGGTTACATCATTCATGTTGAAATTACTTATACATGTGAGAACAATGTAGAAAGACGTGCATAAAAAAAAAGCGTCCGTACATAAAAATAAAAACAATTCAAAAATTACAAATAAGCCATGGCAGCTAAGAGATGACCAGCCCCAACTGACGGCGCCCGTTCACGAACATGACGCATGGATTAGCACCATTCAGCTCAACCATTTTGAAGGGAGCTAAATGATCCAACACACACGCCACCATCAGCGAGACATCTGAGTGAGCATGACATACTCACAGCCGCCAGGGCACATTCAAGTCAATGAAAGACATAATATTACCCGGTAAATGGTAGCTCTATAGTACATAGTACTCACATATGTGCTATGCAATTATATAATGCAAAAGAAATTGAGTCTATACAATGCAAAGATGTTCTTACAATCTTCAGCAGCTCCAACAGACTTTTCGAATGTTAATCAATTAGTTGTGGTTGTGGAGCAGGACCAGCATTGGCCCAAGCATTTTTATCAGTGATATAATCCCCTAACTTATAATATGCCTGCCTGCATAGTGTGCGTTTTATACATGTTTTGAATCTCGTCTCATTCAGTTGAAGTATGTGGGGAGGAATTTTATTATAACATTTTAAACAGTACCCCATGAAAGATGAGTCTACTTTAGCCAGTCTGAAACCTGGTTGAACTAATAGGTCCCTATTTCTTGTACTATAATTATGTCTATCACCTCTTTTACTAAAAAGATGTAAATTTTTTCTTACATACATGATGTTTTCATAGATATATTGACAAGGTACCGTCATGATGTTAATATCTTTAAACAGTTCCCTTAGAGAATCACGCCTGCGGAGATGATATATGACTCTGATCGCTCTTTTCTGCAGAATAAAAATAGACTCGATGTCTGCAGCCCGTCCCCACAGTAAAATACCGTAAGACATGATACTATGAAAGTAACTAAAATATACAATGCAATGACCTTGTACCCTGTATGTAACCAAATCACCTTACTTGAAGCACGTTGTTTACGTCCTAATCAGCATATGCGGCCTCCGTCATCTGCTTCTTGTGGTTTCATAACCTAACAGCACAGGGGCACTCAACCTTTTATCAAATGCATCTCCCCCCAACTTTCTTCTAAAATCACTACGCGAATACCTAGTATAGTGATTATGGTTTGGAACCCCTGTCTGAACACATGAGATTCGAAATTAAATCGCTGTTCACAGAGTTCCTACCTACAACGATCTTAATAATTAATAGATAGGTAAATGAACCCAAGCAAGCCAAGATTACTGACACGATTTCCCAAGACGTTTTACTTTGCTAAGCTATAATGAAAATACGGAAAACTGTCGTTAACAAAGTATATTTTAATCAATGAGATCAACTTCTGTGAAACTTGTGTAATTAATTTAAGAAATTGTTTTTGAGAGACACTTCGAGTCGGATAAAAAAAAAATTGTGACGAGTTTTAAAAATACCTACTTCAGAAAGGGCCGTTGGTAGGATCTTTTAGATTGGATCTAATATAAAGGGTGTTTTTAAAAAAGGCGGAGAACATCAATCAAAGGCATCAATGTTTGAATAAATGATTTCGGGCATGTGGCCACCGCGGCTGGCGCGCACATGGCGTAATCTAGAGGTCAAATTTTCACACACTCTTCGCAGTAATTCAGGATATATTTCGGCAAGAATGCGTCCAATGTTGGCATCCAATTGCTCAATTGTCACTGGTTTATAGGCGTATACATGAGACTTTATATATCCCCGGAAAAAATAATGTATTGGCGTCAAATCGCACGAAGGAAGAAGGTCCCTTTCGTGAAATTAGTCGTTCGTCAAATGTTTCTTTCAGTAAATGAAGCCAATAAAAAAATTAAGCTAAATAAGAAATAAGAAAATTAAGAATTTAATTAAGAAAAATTAAAATTGAGCGACATTCGCGCCAACCGCACCACATACCCGAAATTGTAAACTCAAATAATGCCATAAAATTCACTTTTGTCAAATAAAGCCAATTTAATGGATATTAAAATAAAAAAAAACGTGATTTATTCAATTTTAAAGTTTCTCTAAAAAAAAACCCGATATAATATTGTGATTTCCTTATAAAAATATGTCTTTAAATCCAGTCCCAAATAGTTCCAGATAATGGTAAGTTAAATATACAAACGACTTAAGGAAGACTATATTTCGCCTGTATGTAAATCGTACCCATTCTGCTTACTTATTTTGTTCATCATTTTTTATTAGACATGTAAAATTGAACTTTCTCTATTAGGATCCTTTCAGTAAAAGGCGTTAGCTGTCGAGTGAAGTAGGTCTAAAGCCTCGATCACTTTCAAAAGAGACATACAATTGATGCTGCAAAACCCTTTTTTTCTTAACAATAAACGCTTTTCATGCATGAACGTATCAACCTGTATATCCATCACGTATTCCCCTTTCTCACAAAAAAAAATAGACTCGATTTCGTCGCTCGAAGCAATGAATGAAATAGGACCTATTTCGTTCATTGCTTCGAACGACGAAACAGATTGACTGACATTTCGTAACGGGTCGTGCAGACCGGCGCGGTATCGCGGGCGCGACTGGCAGCGCGGCCCTTGTCGTGCCCGCGATATCGCGCCAGTCTGCGTGAGCCTTTAGCCTACTTTTGCAGTCCATTCAAAGCTGCTTTGTGCATAATAATAGGTAAAAAATTGTTAGTTATAGTAGACTATTGCTCTGTGAAAACTGAAAATCTGGCGCAATTTCTTGATATAAAACTGTCTCATTGTCATCATAGAGTATTTCTGTGTCGAGTATTGCAGCTATTTGTAGGATGGCTAAGCAAAATACCAGCTTGCTGTACTTGACTCGGTGGAACACAGAGCAAAAAGGCTCATAGGTGACGAGGCGCTGGGTGCTAGGCTTCACAGCCTGGCTCATCGGCGTAATGTTGCTTGCCTGTCAGTCTTCTACAGACTGTACTTCCCTGATCCCACCATCTCCCTTTCACTATCGGACCACCAGACGTACTGCGGGATACCATCCACACTTGGTCGATACACCGACAAGCCGTACTAAGCGCTTCTCATCCACGTTAATTATGCGCAGCAAAGTGTGGAACTCTCTGCCAGCGTCTGTGTTCCCTTCTACGTATAACTCGTCGACCTTTAAAGCAAGAGTGAACAGGCATCTTCTCGGCACGCTCGTTCCATCATAGACCTCATCCATCGCTTTCCATCAGGCGAGATCGAGGTTAAGAGCTGCCCCTAGTCTCAATAAAAAAAATAAAAAAAACAGACACACACCCATATTTTTTTTTTTAATTTTATAATTGTCAGGAAAGTCAAAATAATTACCTACTGAAAAATATTTCAACCCAAGATAAAATTACTGTTCCGTCAACGCGGGTAGACACAAATCTGTTGTCTCTGGTGTGCGCACTTTTTTATACGATCGTGCTATGACATAAGGATGTAAGTCGTGTCGTGACATATTATTACCAGCAGCCCTTCAATGGCTGCGACAAACGGATACCATTAGTAATCCACTTCCCTTGTTGATTCTAACAACTTTGGCGGAAGGACATAACGAGTCACAGGTATTCTATTTGCGGCAGGAAATGGAAACATTAGCAACAAAGCTTTATTTAGATAGATAATATTGACATAATCTATACCTAAACTAAAAACTAAACTAAAACAAAATAATAAGTAAGTGAATTCTTTGCATGGAGGTAAATTACAAGTAGTTATGAGTTTGCTTAATTTCGATTTTGAAATAGGTATGAAAATAAAATACAAAATAAAACATAACGTGGGCGTCCCGAGTTTCGGTGAGTAAAAATGATAGTCTTTTATTTCTTTTTTTTAAATTCATCAAAGCGTCGGTATTCAGGACTCTTATTCTTCGCTCTATTCAATTCAATACAAAAACAGAAAAACTACAAAAGTATTAATTCCTATAGCTTCTACCCGCGACTTCGCCCGCGTCAAATTTTGCCCCGAAAACACATCAAAACAAAACGACATCCCATATGGCCCGCCCGCGCTATTACTTCGTTTTCACATAGCGTTCTTTCTGACTTTTTTCTTTTTGCTAGGCTCGTCGGTCGTAGCGTGATGTTCCTCAAGAAGTAGGCTATCCAATACAAAGAGAACTTTTCAAATCAGACTGGTAGTTACGGAGATTACACCCAACATACAAACAAACAAACAAATTCTACCTCTTTATAGTATTATTGATTAAATAATTTTGACAAGAACCTTTCAGAAACGAAGACCACCGAGGTATACCGTATTATGATGAGTACCTACGTACTGCTTTAACGAAATAAAAGTATCGTCTGTTAGCTAACTAAAAGCTTTTCACGAGTTTTTCCAGACTACGAAAACATTATTAATATCAAATCACTTGGAAATCAACTCACTTGGAAATCTATACATATAATAAAACAGTAATGAATTCAAAATTTTGTATATTGAATATAAAAATTAAAAAAATGCTAAGAGAAGTGAGAAAGAATCTGATGCCGAAAATATAGTTTTTAGGACTTTTTTCCCTATGTCTGTTTGTTTGGATGTACACATGTTCCGGATTGACGCAAAAACAGCTAGACGGATTTTGATGAAATTTGGCACAACCTGGATTAACACATCGGGTACTTTAAATCCCGCTAGTACGTTCCCGTGGGATATTTTCCGACATAAACGCGCGCGAAGCCGCGGGTAAAAGCTAGTAACATAATACATTCTTTCATATTTATTTTAAGAGCGTGTATGTACCATCGACTTTAAGAAAAAAGAAGATTTAATTAGGAATTTTCAGTAAAAGAGTTGGTAGTTCGTAGCAAAGGAGTTCGTTAACTTTCCTATGAAACTCTTTTGATGAGTTCAACTTTTTTTTTATACAAGCGTTGTAGAGAGATTATCTTGTTAAAACATAAAGGTGTACCTACGTATGAGCGGTTGCAGCCTGAAAAGAAAATGTGAACTTTCGTTTTGTTAAAGTTTAAAATGGTTGTAGCGTGAAGCATAAAGGCTCCCGCGTACAGGCGCCACGCGACCGTAGAGACTCTAGTAGAACAATTTCTATGAAAACTTAATGTAAAAATTTCTACCAGAATCGTGTCGCAACGTCCCGTCGCGCCTGTCTACGGGAGCCTTTTAAAGTTAAACAAAATTCTATTGTTTGTCTACAGTTGTGCCTTGGAAGTCGTGAATTATGTTTTCATTTAAATTCTCCTTTGTAGTTAAAATACTATCTGTTTTTAGTTTTGAATGGAATGTTCAGGTGCTTTAATTGCAAGCCTTGCAGCTAGTTTTTAGATTTTTTTATTTTCTCAATATAATAAAATTTTAGACATGCTATGGTAGCTTTTATTTCGTGTTCACAATGTTATGTGAAATGAAAAAATGTCGGTAAGCGCATTAGAACCGCTGGACTGATGACGAAAACTTTTGTTTTAAAATGTTAGTACAACAAGTTGTGCAAGAAAGTATTTGAAAAGATGCCAGGAAAATTGGAAAATTCGAGAAAACTAAACGTCACTTTTTCCATGGGATTTTGACAGGACATCTTATTTACTGTACCTACAACCAATGCAAATAAAATATGTTGAAGTACTTTAATTTTATTTTAACGTGACGGGTCAGCTAATAACAAATAAAAAAAACAATAGTTTCACTACGTGGGTAGAAACAATAATTATTGCCGTAATAAATCATTTATACAAATTCTAAAAAAATAAATTGTATATATAATCTTTCTTTTTGGAGCATAAAATTACAATAAGACAATAGAATTTAAAAAAACATAAAATGACTAAAAATCATCAATACTCTGTAGGTTGAATAAAAAAGTAATTAAAAATGTGTAGGTAGTGTAGCGAAATAAAACGTCGTCGCCACTTTTTACACGTTTATAATTTTAACAAAATAATAAAAAATACAGGTGGTTTTAGAAAAATAAAAAAAAGGCCAAATAAAATAAAATATGGTGTCGCATTCCGTGATGAGCTTACATGTTTGTTTTGTAAAATAAAATTTAGTTAAGAAGACTAGGGTTCTCTACGGTACTGAACCGCAGGTTTTTAAAAGTTTAATTAATAAGAAAAATAACGATCAGTTGTTTGTACAAACAGATTTTCACGTTTTAAAAGTAAGTATTTATTTAGTTTCAAGATAAAACCCGAATTCTTCCCGTCATTCAAAATGAATGATGAAATGAATGAATGAATTTTGCCAGGAATTGGAATTAATCTATATCAGAACCAGGAATACTAAAACATATGAAATAAATAAAAAACACGTCGATTTAGAGCGTTTAGCGCCGATGGAGAGTAGATAAGACTGGTGTAGAAATAGGATAAATTAGGATCACTTGGGTTCCCGTGCCGACGGCAACTTAGCGACCGCACGCGAGCACGCGCGCAGCGCTCCACGGAACCTCCGGCCGTAGCGACCGAAGCGGCGTCAAACGCCGAAGGCTCTGGCCGGCACCCAGAGCCGGATCTTGGCCGGATTTCTTGGGTTTCCAAATGATGGAAATCCTTTTTTGTTGTATATAACACACGGTAAAATCGTAATCGATCGAATGATAATATAGTTAGTATTGGATAATTTCGAATTGGCTGCTTCAAAATGTTTTCTCTTCAAGAGTTGGAATGCCACCAAAGCTGACGGATCAAAAAATCCTTCAGATTTTTTTTCTGTCAGATTCAAATTCAAAAAAGATGAAAGATAAAAACTATTTTATTAAATGCCAGTGAAAAGTCGAAAAGTTCGGAGCTAAAAGTTTTAATTCATGTAGTGAACACTACAGTACCCTCTTTCCAGCAAAAAAAAATATAGGGGTGACATCACTACAATATATCACACCACTAAAGTGTTACATAGAAATAGTAGGGTTATATCCCTATAGGAGTGGAAGAGGGTTAACTAGCTGGGAAAGAAAAAAATAAAATTAATTAAATATATCTAATTAACCTAGATTAACCTATATGATAACCTAACGGACGACAAATCGAAGTGCAGCAGATAAAGACTAAATTTAATCGCGATCTAAACTACCCGTTATCAGTGCGATCTCCGAGTGTGTCCACTAAACCTATCAATAACCTAAGAGCTAAACTCATCTAGGAACTAAAGACCTATAGGTACACTATACAAGTAGATAACGAGAAAAATATTGTCATAAGACAAAGACAAACTATCGATTCATATGGGAAAATGATCGATAGCAGAAAAAAAGACAATAGCGGTTGAAGTCAGAAAAAAATTATAGACTGAGGCAAAAAGGGAGAACGCCAGGTTATAAAGAAGAACCAGGGTTCCAAAAAAATATAATACCCCAGACTTAAAGATTGGGACTTCAACCGAGAAGTAACTGCCGGATATCCATACCATTTAGTCAGACTTTCAGCAAATTCAGGGCTTAGAGTCTGACCAGCAGGAGAAAGGTACAGGAAGTGTTGTGCCTCAGGGACATACCTAGAGGACTAGCAATACCTCCTGCTTTACCAGCAGTCGGGTAAGTTAAAATTATGTTGCGATAACAAATTAGGGTCACGAACACAAAGTAAAAAAAAAATACACCCTAGCAAGGAAAATTAAATCAGGAACACAAAAAGTGGAAAAGTAGACCATAGCAGGGTAATAGTGTCTAAGGTACTGTAGACATCAAAGAAATCAAAAGCAAGTCGATAAACTTGTAAGAACTTACCGTTTTATTTGGAATAAATACCATTTTCGTCTGACGTATGGCAAATAAAATCGCATGACATATCCGTCAAAAGGAAATAACGTCAGTCAAAAGAATAAAACATTAAAAAGGCCGTTGGAAATAGGTTTCAGAGATTTTGAATAAAATAAGTATAGTTGGATAATTACGTAATTTGAAAATGTGTTTTTTTGTTAATGATACTATTTGGACTATTTTGGTCTCAAATGGTAAAATTACTTGCAAAACGGATATTAACGTTTAATTCATTTGAATCTGACTATTCAAATAGGAAATATAAGAGTTGAAAAATATAGGAAGTAAATATAGAATGACCAGTGTATTTTCTGGAAGTTAGTGATGAAAAAGATGAGAAAGACGATTACTTAAGAATATCTTTAATATGATACTGTCCGGAATGGACGGAATTACAGTCTTTAAGGACATAAGTGGTCCTGGAAATAACCCTAACCACCCGGCATTTAACAAAGCGGGGGGCAAGCTTCCCAGAAAAATAATCTGCTCCAGAAGACCTAGAGAAATTTCTTCTCCATACAATATCACCGACGTTGAGGGTGATAGCTGAACGGTTCGCGTTATACGTACGGGAATTACGAAGGAAGGCCATAGAGAGATTATCGGCAACCTTAGCGTAAACTTCCGCGAGAGAAGATAAATTGGACGCGTGTTGAGACCGACTTTCGGCTAAATTAGTACCTAGAGTCTGTCCTTGTGCACGCGCCGGATCAATAAGAACTTCTCTACCAAACATGAGAAAGTTTGGGGTAAAACCGGTGGCTAAATTAATACAGGAATTAAGATACAGCTTAACTTTGGGTAATAATTTGGACCAATTTCTTTGATTTTCACCGACCAATATGCTTAGGCACGTGACGACACTTTGGTTATATCGTTCCACGGTATTGGCCTGTGGTGTGTAATAGGGCGTATACATTGGGGAATCGATATGACGAGATCTGAGGAAATTCAAAAATCGGTTACTACGAAAAACGGTAGCGTTGTCGCAAAGAATCGCACGTGGAACTCCGAAGTTGAAAAATATCTCGGATTCCAAGGCTTTAATAAGGGAACTCGCGTCTACCTTTTTTAATGGAACAAGCCAGACATATTTGGAAAATACGTCGACCATGGATAAAATATATCGGTAACCGTAGTAAGCAATGGGTAGCGGACCAATAACATCTATAGAAATTAGCTGTAGGGGTAACGAAACGTCCTTTGGATAACGCATTTGGCCGCGTGGTTGGGTGTTGGCGATTTTATATGCTTTACACACCTCACATTGATTCAGCGTTTCGGTAACGTCCCGAAACATGTTAGGCCAGTAAAATAATTCCTTAATCTTAAGGTAGGATTTTGTGACCCCCGGATGTATAGAGGGGAAATTATTATGGACCTCCCAAATAGCGAGTGGGACCTTTTCAGCTGGTAAAACTATGCGCCATGGATCAGACGACAAAGGGCTAGTAATGGGCATGCGCCTCACGAGAACGCCGTCGCGAATGGCGTACGCAGGAAATATTTGGGGTGTATCACGAGCGCCCAAATAAACTTTCTTGTACCACCTGTCGTTAGTATGCTCGGGGCCCTGGTTAAATGTAACCGGGCTTGCATAAATTCTAGATAATGCATCTGGAACAACATGCAATGCCCCCTTGCGATGAACGATGTCGAAAGTATATTGAGAGATAATAGTGGCCCATCGTGCTAAACGACCAGAAGGGTTGTTTAGCGTGAGAAGCCACTTCAGAGCCATGTGGTCTGTTATAACTGAAAACTTCATTCCATCTAAATAACAGCGGAAGTGCTTTATGGAATCAAGAACAGACAAAAGTTCACGCTCAGTAGTACTATAATTACGTTCTACTTTGGAAAATAGGCGGGAATGATAAGCAACAGGGTGTTCAATCCCGTCAATCTTTTGCGAAAGGACCGAACCGAGACCGACAGACGACGCAACACACTGTAAAACGAACGGCTTGGAAAAATCAGGACAAGCCATCACTGGAGTGTTGATTAGTGCCGCTTTAAGCTTAAGAAAGGCTTGTTCGGCAGCGTCATCCCAGGTTATCGGATCGCGACCCTTCCTCTTTCCAATAAGAGCAGTAAGTGGGGCAATTATGGAGGAGAAACTATCGACGAAACGCCTGTAATAAGAACACATCCCTATAAAACCGCGTAATGATTTAGCGGTAGTCGGGGTTGGATAATCTCTAATAGAATTAAGTTTGTTAAGATCAGTTTGTAGGCCTTTTTCGTTTACAATATAACCCAAATATTTCAACTCGCTTTTGCAAAATTCACATTTTTTTAAGTTTATAGATAAACCAGCTTCCTTGAGGCGGTTCAACACCTTTCTTAGGAGAGCGAGATGACTGTTAAAATCTTTGGAAACCAAAATTAGATCGTCGACGTAACCAAAGACGCAGTCATCGCTGGTCGATGTGAATTCGAAGTTAACTATTAGATCAGTAAGGCGTTGCATCTCAGAGGCTGCATTTGTGAGTCCAAACGGCATTCTAACGAACTCGAATAGACCACGCTGAGGGACAATAAAAGCGGTTTTCTCGCAACTCTCCTTATCCGCTAAAGGAATTTGCCAGAATGCACTCCTAAAATCAAGAGAGCTTATATATCTCGCACCGCGAAGATTATCGAGGATATCTTGAATACGTGGGAGGGGGTATGAGTCTCTGATAGTGACGCTATTCAGCTTTCTGCTGTCAACACAGAAGCGAACTGAGCCATCCTTCTTGGTAACCATGACAACAGGGCTAGCCCAAGGAGAACGAGAAGGTCGGATGACATCCAATTCCAGCATCTTATTGATCTCTTCGTTAAGTACCTTTAATTTAACTGGAGAAAGGGGATAAAATCTTTGCCTAATTGGCTGTCCTGTTGTATTTATTTTGTGTGAAAGCCAAGTAGTTTTGCCAAGGCCAATCTTATCAGACGAAATAACTTCAAACTCATCTATGACGAGTTGTAAGCTTCGTTCTTGATCGGGTAACAGAACGTTACGGGGATGTACGTAACGGGCTTCAGCTACGCAAGAGACTTGTGGAGGAGCATGATTAAGCGAAGGAAGGTACATGTTACCTTTGATATTTTTGTTAAAAGCCTTACTAAAAACTGAGGTTAAACCGAATTTATTCCAAAATTCTATACCTAAAATGACAGAGGATGACATACAACGTGCCACTAAAAACTCATGAACAAAGGTAGTTCCATTGAATTGAACAGAGAGGTAAACAGTTCCCAAAATATCAATGGGCGAATTATTAGCAGAGATAACATGGGGACAGGAATCGTTGGAATTCAAAGTGATACCTAATTCCTGGATAAGGGTGTCGCTTATAAGTGACATTTGCGCGCCTGAATCTAACAAAGCCTGGACAGGGCGGTTGCTCAATAATATATCTATAAACGGTCGATTGTCTGATGAATTGCTAGTTATCACCGGTGACACTATACGAGAAGAAACGGGCCGCCGGTGGCTTAAACATTTTTTGGATTGCACTTCGGGCAGTCCCTTGTTATCACACCAGGAGTACGACACCTAAAACATAGCGGGCCAGGGAAATCGGGGCAATAACGATATGAATGTCCGTTTTTTTTACATTTAGGACATAATTGGGCCTCGCAGGTCACGCTGGACACCGGCTTGGAAACGCCTGGTAAAAAGCTCTCGAAATGAGAAGCCATATCAATAAGCGAATCAAGGTCCGTGAATTTATGAATAGATAGACAAGGGAAATACTTAGGGTGCATATTATGCATGATGATTTGAAGCAGATTCGCTTCGAAGATAGGGTTAATTAGGCGATCATTCAAATATGAGACCTGGATGATAAAATCTCTGACTGGTTGGTCAGATCTTTGCTTTAAATTTCTGACTTGTTGCTCAGTCTTAAATTCAAAGTCAATGGAACCGAATGTCCTTATGAAGGCCTCTTTGAGTTCATTGTATGATAGACCTGGGTGGCGGATCGACCTAAAATATTTTAAAGCGGCCCCAGACACTACCTCATGAAAACGCTTTATTAAGTATTGGTCTGAAATATCATCAGCCTCCTTACGTTCGTCTATAGAGACGAAGAACTCGCGAACGCAAGTATCACCGGAAAATTCGATTTTCCATTTAGTGAGAGAGATCTGCTTGTGAAAGTACCGAGGGCATTCCTCGGATCTAATGGGGGAAGGTATGATTGATGAGATGGAAGTTCTAGCAGTCCTAGGCGGGATCGGTGGTGGCCTAGAAATTATTGGACTTCTTCGTAATGGAGTCTCAACGATAGAACGATCTTCATCAGCCATGATAGAGAACCAACCCACGAGATAGTAACACAAAAAAAAACTAGAACTGGCAAAAACGGCCACTCAAATACGCTTACCTTGAGCACGACGCCTAAACATTCACGCACACCAAGCGTACTCTACTGGGTACTAACTACAGGAGTAAAATTAAACTCAGGAGTATGTATTTATGGGAAAGAAATAAAAGAATAATCTCTAGATATGGTTACACGTTATCTTAAAATTCGATATTCAATAACAATTCAAATAATATATGAATTAACGGCATAGAATGCGTCGAATCGAGGGAGAAAGCAATCAGTTTCAAGAGCTGCTTCAAGTCGAAGAAAGAAAAACAACCGTTTTCTCGAAATGACGTACCTGAAAGTAGAAATAAGGAACAAAGGGTTAAAATTGCTCCAAAGAGCACCACACGCAATATAATGAAAAAAAATTGTATGTTAATGGATAAAATATGATACATTTACTTACTTTAAAGCTCGGGCGCCATTTTGTAGCGAAATAAAACGTCGTCGCCACTTTTTACACGTTTATAATTTTAACAAAATAATAAAAAATACAGGTGGTTTTAGAAAAATAAAAAAAAGGCCAAATAAAATAAAATATGGTGTCGCATTCCGTGATGAGCTTACATGTTTGTTTTGTAAAATAAAATTTAGTTAAGAAGACTAGGGTTCTCTACGGTACTGAACCGCAGGTTTTTAAAAGTTTAATTAATAAGAAAAATAACGATCAGTTGTTTGTACAAACAGATTTTCACGTTTTAAAAGTAAGTATTTATTTAGTTTCAAGATAAAACCCGAATTCTTCCCGTCATTCAAAATGAATGATGAAATGAATGAATGAATTTTGCCAGGAATTGGAATTAATCTATATCAGAACCAGGAATACTAAAACATATGAAATAAATAAAAAACACGTCGATTTAGAGCGTTTAGCGCCGATGGAGAGTAGATAAGACTGGTGTAGAAATAGGATAAATTAGGATCACTTGGGTTCCCGTGCCGACGGCAACTTAGCGACCGCACGCGAGCACGCGCGCAGCGCTCCACGGAACCTCCGGCCGTAGCGACCGAAGCGGCGTCAAACGCCGAAGGCTCTGGCCGGCACCCAGAGCCGGATCTTGGCCGGATTTCTTGGGTTTCCAAATGATGGAAATCCTTTTTTGTTGTATATAACACACGGTAAAATCGTAATCGATCGAATGATAATATAGTTAGTATTGGATAATTTCGAATTGGCTGCTTCAAAATGTTTTCTCTTCAAGAGTTGGAATGCCACCAAAGCTGACGGATCAAAAAATCCTTCAGATTTTTTTTCTGTCAGATTCAAATTCAAAAAAGATGAAAGATAAAAACTATTTTATTAAATGCCAGTGAAAAGTCGAAAAGTTCGGAGCTAAAAGTTTTAATTCATGTAGTGAACACTACAGTAGGTAGGAATCTGAAAAAGTTCTCAATACGTAGAACCAACCAATATTATCTACCGGTTTGATTCACGACATTGTAAACTACTACAAAAGGAGCTTATTTCACAGAATAGGCTGTAATAGCACTCAACTTCTCATAGTCTTGGCTGGACCGTATTACCTCATTATTTGAAGTGTCACTCAAGATATTGAGTAGGCATATTATTACTTATGATTTTATCCCAGTGAAATATTCTACTAAATGAAAAGGAATTCACGGAAATGACAAATAATACCACGATTTGGTTTAACGATAATAAAAATGTGGTATTTTTAAACTTATTGTGTTACGTTGTCTTGTACCTATTCCGATGCTAATAATGGTGACATCCGACGGTACGAAAACTGGTCTGGAAAATCTTCAGTAAAAAAAATACTACCACACTTTGTTGAAAGAAAATTAGAAAGAAAGAATAACGTTTATTTGGTTGGACAGAGCTCTGAAACACAAAAAAAGTGAAAATAATGTACCTACAACACACACATGTATATAGTAAAAAAAAAACTGCGAATACCTTACGTAAGAATGCAACGTAAAAAGCTATTCGGAAAATCTAGATTGGATTAGTCTAAGTCAGCAGCAAAGGATTATCTGAGAATTTCCCAACTTGCGATCTTATTTGACCGACTTGTGAAGCGTCCTTATCTAAGAGCCGAATCACCAATCTACACATTGTCCTTAGTTCTTAACTCGGTTTCTTTAATTAAGATTTGAAGGTCTATCGAACGGTAAAGTTTATTGTGGCATACGGGAAACTAAATTCCTTGGTTTTATTGAGTGTATTTTAATTAATAGGTCCGCTCTTGACCTCGATCTCGAATGAGAGAGCAATGGATGAGGTTTACGATGGAACGAGCTTATCTAGCATATACACTTTCATTCGAAGCTAACGGATAATAAGTAGGTATAGGAAAGGCGGTCACTGGTGCCAGAGTTTTTTTTTTCTAACCACTTCGGGGAAGCTTGGCTTGGCTTGGCTCTTGGCTTGAATCTCACTTGATGAAATGAAATGAAATTGTTTATTCTGTAAATAGGATATCAAAAAATATTAGTGCTAGGCTAGATGAGGTCGGCGTTTCCTATCTGACTACTCTGAGAAGAAAGGCCGAAACAAACTCAGAGGTCACAGTCTCTTTTAAAGTCCAGAGATAATATTGGTCAGGCCATTATGAGGACCATGTAGATTAGTGTCTGAAATGGTCTGGATGGTAAGTGATGGTCACGCCGAAGGTGGAAGCGAGCTTCACCCAGAATCCTCAACCACAGAGGAACTGGCTATCTTACCTCTAACTGCCGAAACACAACAATTGCTAACATTCTTGTTATGGCGACAGACTTGGATGAAGATAAGATGGTGGTAGCTAGCCAGGCGGACTTAGAACAATCCCTACCACCAACTAAACCGGGCAGAAAATTTTGCCCCCCCTGGGAATCGAACCCGGGACCTCTGGGTCTGAGACAGGTGGTCTAACCATTAGACCACAGAGGCAGTTAAGTTTGTGGAATACTTATTTTCCGATCCAGTTTTAAGGAAAAATTCACACTTTGTTTCCCCGAAGGATTGGGCACCCACACTACTACACGCACACTGCTACACGCTCCTGCTAACTATAGTAGTTACACCCACATTTCGCCTTGCGCATTTAAATATCATAGGGTGTGAGCCTATTGCTATCAAACGGGCACAAATCCGGACTGAATTTTCATATGGAACCCCAAAAACCCAATAAACCTTTGTCCGACCCAGGAATCGAACTCACGACCTCGTGCTCAGTAATAGCGCTTGCGACCACTAGACCAACGAAGCAATAAATAAACGTATAGATTCTTTTTTTAGGGAGGACCTACACCATCGATAGTGTTTGCTACGTTCATATATAAAGCCATAATGTACCCTACGTGATTGTTCACGCGTTTCTGAATTGGCTGCTTCAATGAGCAATCTAATCTAATCACCTTGCAGTATGAATGGGATTAGTTAACGCAGTAGCCAATATGCAGGTACAAGGCTGTTCTTGTTTAACGTCTTGACACGTCATTTATTATCGTCCCATTTATTTGTGGCATTAGTATAAAGAAGAAAAGGAAAAAAATCAGTACGTTTATTTGAAGTAAACATGACGCAAAAAAAGAATAAAAACAGAAAAAAGAACAAGTTGAGGGAATATATGCGTCAAATCTACGCAAAACGGCCATCGCTCAGCATAATGCTGCGACCCTATGCGAGACCGAGCCACCGCGCTTGTTTTAATTAATACATAGTTTCAAAAATTGTTACAAAAAAACATGTCATGTAGTTTTGTTTTGGTCATGATGACGAGAATTATTTCTACTTATACATATATGATATAACCTAAATTTTAATATAATTATCATCACCTAAATTACAGTCTAAAAAAAAGTACATAAATACCAATTTTCCTATTACGCGGCTCCTAAATACTTTTATTCTGAATCTAAAAATAAAACAACAGAAATAAAAATACCAGTGGCCATTGTTATAACTGGCAGGAAACATTTCCTGTCAGGATAACTCGTTAATTTAATAACTCCAGGGTACTTTCTATTTTAGGAAATTAAACACACGTTGTATTTTAACAAAAGCTAAGTTTTTAATGGCATAGCTATGTATTTAATCGAACGTCTAATAATTCCCATTTTGCGCTACTAAAAATATTTTGGTACGCTCTAATATAATGATTGCGCCTCTTTTTGTGAACTTATTTTAGTGTTCCTATTTTTGGGGGTCCTAAAAATGCTAAATAGTCAAGTAGGTAACTGCGATCGACCTATTTGAATGTAGCCCTGTTAGTTACAGTTCAAACTTAACCAAACCCCTTTGATTTGAACCCTAGCTTTGAGAAAAGGCCAGAAAGTTAATTAGAAGATCATTGAGTTTTTAATAGTCAGTTAATTCTCGATTTAAGACTGACAGATGTCATGCTAGGCAACTCCAATATACTTACCTACTTTTAAATTTTGGTTCATGATTTAGTTTAATCGCTTTGGAATAGTCGAGGACATAGATATAACGTATTTCTATGGTCGAGGGCCTCTCAATGTAAAGCCAAAAGAAAATCAATGATCGAACAGAAGAATCTTTTCATAGAATGTAACTCAAGAATCGTTTAATAAATTTATTTTGAACTTATTGTTGTGTTGTGTAAGAAAATTGGTTTCCCTTTGACGTTTGAAACGAAATCTCCCAGACTGCATCTGACGATCTTACGATATCGCATTTCTGTTTGATATTGCTATCTTTTTATTTTACAACGTGTTCAGTCTTCCACAATGCACAACTTAATGGATTTTGATAGTTATATGTCTCGGTTTTCTTTCAGTAAGGTCTTTCAACTGTTTATAAGAGTAAAAATAAAATATGATTAGCCACGACTTTGATCAAGAGAAGGGATGAGCTTAATAATACAGAATCTGTACAATATTATTAATAATATTTAAGCTCATATACTGGATGGGTTTTTGAGATGTTCCGAGTAAGGGCAGGTATCTTAACCGTTGTCGCTACAAGAAAACGGTCTTACGAGACTGTTCTTAACTTTTTGAAACATTTTCATCTGCATTGACAGATTTTGAAATAAATGTACAGTCAGCAAGAAAATGGGCAATTTTATCAAAAACTTGTTTTGATGCCAATCGATCCTGTTTTGTATAATCTATACTTATAATAAATCTGTAGAAGTGAAAATTCTGTACATTGAAAATATCAAAAAAATAAAAAATGGCAGGGGGTGTTACTAGACCAACACCGAACCCAAAAATTTGATTACAATTTTTTTTGTCTGTCTGTCTGTCTGTCTGTCTGTTTGTTCAGGCATCACGCAAAAACTACCGGTTCGATTACGATGAAACTTGGTATAATTATTCTTTAATATCCTGGGCACCACACTGTGTACTTTTTATCCCGGAAAAGTATCCTATCCTACGGTTGGGGGGTGTCAAAGTTTGTATGGAAGAATTTTAACGCGCTGTCCGATTAACTCGAAACTCAATATTTATACTTAAACCCAAAAATGAAGAATAACGTGTATCAGGATTTTTCGAAATTCAACCCCTAAGGGGGTAAAATAAGGGATGAAAGTTTGTATGAAAAATCTTATTCCTTGAGGTAATAAACATGAAACTTCGCACGAATAGTTATCTAAATAAATTATAAAGTTTGTAGTTTTTTGTTTTTTGTTTTTCTAAATTACCCCCCTAGGTTGGGGGGTGTCAGTGTTTGTATGGAAGAATTTTAACGCGCTGTCCGATTAACTCGAAACTCAATATTTATACTTAAAACCCATGGGGATGTGTGGGGTAATTTCCGACACTCACGCGGGCGAAGCCGCGGGCAGCAGCTAGTGATCAAATAAGTCTATTGGACGAACTTTTTCCACACTTTTGGTAGGAAAGGTACTCCAACATACATTTTTATGTGATATGGGTACCACACCCGTGGAAGGAAAAAGGTTAAACACCAAACACATTTTATATCTCGGAATTTTGTTACCTTCTAGAGTCCTTTGTTGGTAAAACGGTTTCGGTGAAATTGTAAGATTATTTTATTATCCATGCAAAAGTAATCCTTTGGATCTTTAACCTTTTTCATTCTTTGACTGTACATCATTTTAACCTCCCCTAAGTTCACTGCTCTGAGTGGTCGTCACAGGGGATCAGAGGGTTTTGCTCACGATTCGGGGGAAATTATCAATTTGTCGGGCACAAATTGAATTCTAAGGAAGTGGCCTAATAAAAAGCATTAGTAGTAACTGTCGTGACACCATTTTCCATTAATTATTATTAGCAGAATGAAATTAAATCTGACCGCATTTGGCATCAAATGGCAGAACATTATAGTTTTTTAGGCCTGGTGCCAATATTTAGATAGACCGTGGCGCCACTGTGCGTTGAATTATTTAACTATTGCCACACCGCGCCGGCGCCAGCGCATAATTTTAAATATCCAACAACCGACATGAGTTAATTAGATACTTTATGTGTTTGTTTTAGTAATTTTTGTAATAAATTGTTATTTATGTGGAGTAATTGGTCGTTTCGTCCGGTACATATTATGACAAAGTGTTTTACAACGGTACCAAATAACCTACTTTTTGTTACCGTACTTAGTCAATTGATGTAAGTTTAAATACTTTGCGACTGAGGTACGAGTGACCTTTTCGCGAACTGAGGTTTTAGGTGTCGAACTAACTATAAATGTCAATCCTATTTACAAGATTCCTTCAGAAGGAGGGTAATGTATTTTTTTTTTGTTATAATCTAATAGTAGCTCTTGGCTCTTGCTCTTTGTATAATGAATAACTAGTGATACGCACAGGCTACGCATGGGTCAAAAAAAAAAAAAAACTATCCTTGGGTTAACCTGCCTACATTGAATCAATATTATGCTTCATAATCTCGTCCTCATTGTACACTATGTAGTTTGCACTCGTTGCACTACTACGCTATCACATTATTTAAAGATGAAATACTTCATCCTAAAACAAAAAATGTTATCTGTGGTCCACTCGCTGGCGGGCCCGCATGACGTCTGTCAAATCATTGTACTTTTTTGTGCCGCGCGCTAATCATGTTTCCGTTTAAAAACTCCGAAATTTCTTAACGAAATGGGAAACCATCGAAGAAAACGTGGCAAAAAGAAATGGAGGACCTTAACGAACGTCTGCGAGAACTGGAAAATTGAGTGAAGACGCGAAAGCGGAGTCTTCATCGACATTCGGGTAAGTTTCTCGATATACCTACCAATTTGTCGTTAGTTGAAATAATTTTCCGAAAATTACCTTGCGATCCATACGCACATCAGTCTCTAGAGTTTTCATTAGAGGCTAACCATGAGAACAATAACTGTGCCGTATACTTACAAAAGAACGACACCACACGAGCTTTCACGAGAGGCTAGCCGATGGTACCTATATCGTTGAGTGTTAAAAACATATGCCTGCTGAATCCCTAGCAGTCTCTAAGAGTTTTCACGAGAGGTTAACCATGAGAACATTAACTGTGCTATATAACTACAAAGAACGACACCACACGAGCTTTCACGAGAGGCTAGCCGGTGGTATATCGTTCAGTGTTAAGAAAAACACATCCCTGTTGAATCCCAAGCAGTCTCCAAGAGTTTTCACGAGAGGTTAACCATGAGAACATTAACTGTGCCGTATAACTTACAAGAGAACGACACCACACGAGCTTTCACGAGAGGTTAGCCGATGGTCTATAATAAAATTATGTTCAGTGTTATAAACACGTCCCTGCTGCATCCTTAGGGCTATCACGAGAGGTTAGCCGTGCATTTGGGCCAATGTATCACGAGAGGTTAGCCGTGAATTTGGGCCAATGGTTTATTTGTGAAAACACGTAACACGTCCCCGCTGCATCCCTAGAGCTATCAGCCGCGGATTTTAGCAGTCTGGGACCTTACTCTCATATTCTTTGTAGAGGAGTACGAAGTTCGTCTCTGTGGAAGACACTACAGTCAAGCACGTTCGAGAGGCTGTGTGTCACGTGACTGAAGCTGATGCAGCCAGACTGAATAGCCGTACTCAATGCTGCCAGTTATATGTTTATTTACATATCGGAAAACATTATGTTCTCTTAAAAAATTCCAAAATACTAACAATAATAAATTCTAGATATACGATTACATTCGTTACAGATATTCGTCATTCGATACAGACAGTATACGATTTAAGTTAAATATGTTGTGTTAGTACTTGCTTCATTTCCACTACAATGCAGCCGGAAGGAGACTGAGAGTAAAATGGTATCTATACCCCAACCTCAGGCCTTGCCTTCAAGTGTTAAGAATCTGCTCGGAGGGTGCAGTGGTTAGTTCACCTATGGAACTGCATTGCAGTCTGGCCATACGGTGGTTAAAAGTTATGATTAATAGACTAAGCTGACTGAAGCACCCATAATCTGTGGCCTGTTGAACCCACCAAAGTTTGAAAGGGGGGGGGGGCAACAGTGAATGAAGGTGGAATCAAATGGGAACAAAGGATCAGGGGGGCAGAATACAGGGGCTGCCATTATGTCCATTGACAAGGTCCTGAACAGTTTAATAGCCTCCCGAGGGAGTGACTACTGTGTGTCATTTATCATGATTGCATCACATGAAGATCCTTAACCCTACCCAACTTTATAAGGATATGAAAGAATTGATGGAGTGGGCACCGATGCCTAACAGGTATTTTTAAGTTTCAAGATAAATTCAATGCCACCAAACATTGTCAGATCTAGGATTGTCACTGGCTCAGATACGGAGTGGTGGATTGCAGTATTTCTCTAAAGTTATGCATGGTTGTATTGCTACTTATCTAACCACAAATCAAGGGTTATAAACTACCCTTTACTGAGTTTCCAGTTCAAACTTCTAAATAACAACTTCAGTATATTTTTACTAAAATCAGATGGCACTTTAAATAACTATGGTGCCACATACCACTTTAAACTGGTGGACTTAAGGGCAGCTATTATGGTTTTTTGCCTATATTTGTTACCCATAAGAAAATATGTTAGAAGATATCTCCAGTTTCTGTTTTAAGATACATTGTAAGAGCCTACATGCCTCGCATTCGGGGTTAGCACAGCACCATGTGTGTTCGCTGGGATCATGGGTTGTCTTTCATAATTATATCCTGACAATATTCTGTGCCTTGCTGATTCATAGGCAAACTGCATAGAAAATGTGTCTACTACTCAAAATGTGTTAAGAAATCTAGGACTTATTATTAATATTGGAAACTGGAAAGGGTGCCCTAGAACCCAGCCAGTATCTAGGTTTCTTGTTGAATCAGTCCAGTTTGCCATTTCACTTAGACACTCCATCCAAAAGGAGATGCAAATAATAGAGTTTGCCTAATTACTAGGTATCTTTGTTGCTACATGCCCAGCTGTAGAGGGCTTTACACCAAGATCATGAAAGGTCACACACAACAGTTAGCCTTAAAGAATAACAATGAAAATAACAAGGCCAGAACTGGTTTATAATTCAAATTTATAATAACATATCGCCTGTATTCCTCAGAGGGCTGGGCAGAGGTGTTCTTATTAAAAAATCCAAATTCAATTATTATCAAATACAATAGAACTAGATTAAAATTCAAAATAAATTATTTGCAAATACAATAGAACTAGAATCAAATCCAAAATCATTTATTTGCAAAGGTTGTCTCAAATTTCAACGAACCACAATATAATTAAACAATTTGACTTTTTTCTTGAAATATTCTCTGTTGCTTCTCAAACTGACTGGGCCTGGTATGTTCTGATAAAAAGTTCCATATAAATTACCTTGAACTTTTAACAGCAGGTAAGGATCAAAACAATTGCAAGCAAACTCAGATACTATGATGTATTACCTAGAACAGATATCACAACAGTCATAGCCTATATCAATAAGATGGGTGGTACTTGCTATACTCACCTAAAGCTTAGCTAGACAGTTATGGCAATGGTGCAAGGAAAGACAAATATGAGCTCTTGCATCTTATATTAGTTCCAAAGAAAACACTATGGTAAATCTAGAATCTAGACATCCTAACATAGAAATTGAATGGAAGACCTGCAGGTCTTTTCTAGTCAATTGTTATTAAACTGGGTCAGCCCCAGTTAAACCTGTTTGCAAAAAGTCCAATACTAAGTGTCAGAATGACATCATGGCTCCCTGATCCAGGTGCATGCTCAGTAGATGCAATCACTATAAAATGGGACATCCACACCCATTGCGCAGGAATCTCTGACACTGATTGGCCGCAATATTATCAGGGACGATTCCCTGAGAAGAGGAACACCAATCCCTTTAATTAATATAGTGCTAACTTTCTTGTCTAGCAAAGCAAGAAAGCTATATGAATCTGTTAGATCAGTGGATTCACTTCTGACAGAGTCAAGATATTGGCAGGCTCATTCACCGTGGTGATATTATTATTAACCACTAAGTTTAATCTAGGATTGTCTTATGGCTCACTCCCTAATGGTATTGAATGAGTTATAATTATATAACTGAAACTGGAGAAATTACCGACTATTACTATTAGCTGACACAGATGAGTAGAGTATCAAGGTTTCTTAGGGTAGGTAATTATATTTGAAACCCCAAACATGATATAATTTTGGGACTCCACTAACATACGGGGTTATCTAATATCTTTCATAATTAAACCTTTGGTTTAGAATATTACAAACCAAAAAAATTGTAACCATAATAGCTCTTGTAATTGTACATTGAATTCAACCTCATCACTCATTAATATAGATAACATTTCGTATAATAAGGATAATTATGATCTTATAGATACCAGAAATATTTGAAACTTCTGCACCTGGAAGATCTCAACCGAACTTGATATTTTTTTATTTTTTTAAGAGAATTTATCTATCTGGCCTGCCACAACCCTTTTTGTTCTATCCAGATTTTACTAAGAGTATAAGACAAGATTTTAAATCATTAATTATATCCATAAGAAAATCTTTTCATGCCGCCTCTAATCTAACCATTAGTGGATGGATAAAACAAAATTTTTGTGCCCAGTAGTAGAATAGATGTTTCTAAATTCACATAGACAGACATACCTCTACCTTCAAGGCCTCTAAGGGAGGTATCGATGTTGAGGTCATAAGAAGAGCTGCTGATTGGATCACAAATTTTTGATTGTGGTCCTAATGCTTTTGCCCAGGCTGTGTGCTCTATAGAGAGTGGCTGCTCATAAAAAATTATTACATTTTTATGTCAATGTTAACTGTCTGTTTATATATAATTGATGTTTGTAAGTATAGGATTATTAATGACATGGTTGATTCAAGACTGAATAAGAATTCCAGGACTCATAGTACCTAATTAGAGAATTTTAAAGTTAGGTAACTAAGTATGTCTTTAACTTAATGGAAGACTGATTTTTAAATAGAAATACATTTATAATGAGACTTGGAATAACATGGTAAGTTATAATGTTCAGTTGGTAAATAATGCTGAACTGGTTACCAACACAACTTTATTCTTTGAACATCTACATAGTGTACAATGAGGACGAGATTATGAAGCATAATTATACAGATCGGACTAACTTACCTAGTGACGTCCGATCCTTAATTATGTGAAGTAATCTCGTCCTCATTGTATCCCAACCCCTCCCAGATAATCAACCTACATATATACCTATGTGTATTGGATTGCCTTATCTAAACCCCTTCTAAAAGTTGTGTTGTGCTGTATGGACTATACGATGCCCGTACCGGTCATCGTGAAGTCCCGTTCATATGCTTTGAAAGAATGATTTGACAGACGTCATGCGGGCCCGCCAGCGAGTGGACCACAGATAACATTTTTTGTTTTAGGATGAAGTATTTCATCTTTAAATAATGTGATAGCGTAGTAGTGCAACGAGTGCAAACTACATAGTGTACAATGAGGACGAGATTACTTCACATAATTAAGGATCGGACGTCACTAGGTAAGTTAGTCCGATCTGTATAATTATATCTACACTAGTGTGTATAATACTTTACTTTTGCCCAAAAAAACACTTTAAATGATGGTGAAAACCGATTCAAAATTTATCAAGTTGATTAGATTTAAAAGTACGGTCAACTTTACGTTTTTACGAAGAATGTTGCTAATCCATTGATCCATAGGTTTAAAAAATTTGTCTGCTCAACAACGTAAATTACGCAATGAACGTGGGTGAACTGTCAAAATGAAATCCATTGCAATAAATTTTTTTGTGTGTTACGCAAGTACGCTGGATAATATACCCTGCGATAGAGTGAAGAGACTGTCGGCTTCGAAACTTCAAACAGTGACATGAATGCTCGACGTAAACAAGAAGCGCTAGCATGAAAACTCGACGTAAAGGTATTTTTTTTTTCTTCACAACAGAATATAATCCCAAGGCGTTTGTACAGGACAATTTACAAACTTAAAAGTGACACACATGCCTACGTAAGTGGGTTCGGTAAAATACAAAACAAAAGATGTATAAACACGAGAATTAAGAAAATTACGCGATAATTATTATTGGCGCTTGCGTAGCTATTGTTAAACTCGGCTTTTGAATTATATTTTGTCCGCGCGTTCGGGTTAGGCCCACAGAAGGATGTATTAGTTGTCAAACAGTCACTATAATAGATCGAAGAGCGATTAAATGTACTACGAATTTTGAGAAACTATTATACCGACTCAAGGTGAAAAGCGTCGGAATTGGTAAACTATAATTACTTAAACTTTGTGAAAATTAATCCCTCCAGTAGAGGGATTAATTTGAATACTTAAATAGACTTTCGGAATACTCAGTCTTGAAGACAAATTATACATTGTCTGCTCAGCGCTTTCGTTCGTACGTTCGCTGTTCGTGTCTGTCCGTGTGTGACCGCGTTGATCTAATACGCTACGCAACGGATTTTGATGTGGTTTTCAATATAATTTAGAGAATTTATTCGGGAAGGGTTATTATGTGTATAATACTTTATTATTAAACTTATATACAATTTAAAAAAATCACAATGTTTTGGCAAGTTGTAAAACCGTGTGAAGCAAGGGCGGGTCGCTAGTCCATATATTACCTACTTATATAAAAGAAAAGTCCTGACTCACTCACTGACTGACTCGCAAACCCCAGTCCAAATCCTTGGACCTAGAAAAGGCCGTTTGCACGGAGGTTTCCTTTATAATGTAGACGAGGATTAAGGATACGGATTTTTCGAAATTCGAACTGGATGGGGAATTCACAGGCGGACGAAGTCGCTGGCAAAGTGCTGGTAACGAACTAATATAGTGACCATGTACCGAATAGTACGCTGGTAGTTCTGTCAGCTGCAAAAAAGTATACAAGGACTAGATTCACTTAATTTTCTACAATCTTTGTTCCATAACATTGTATATATTTGTAGCTACAATTAAGTAAACCGATGTGTAATATGTTAAATCAAGTTTGCGGGATTTCTGGATGCGGTCGTTGTGTCGTTGCTTAGGCAATGTCCAGCTGTGGACGTATTTCTTCTTGGGTGATGAACGATACCACCTATACAAGCTTCTTCTTATTCGTCGTATTGATGATTCAATTTCTACAATTTTACATATGCTTCGACCAGAAGTCGGCTAGGTCGACGGCGTCAGCTTTGGCCTTCCAAAGTGCAGGTGTTATTGCACAGAGCGCAAAACATCCGTGTCATGCTTTGTGATGCAGCTCCACAATGGCATTGTGGCTCATCGGAGTACTTAAAGACTTGACTAAATATAAGCTGACATATACCTACTTTTAGAGGTATGAGGAACAGGCTGTTCACTCATCCTCTATAGAAAAGGGAGGATCCTCTGACCAGACGAGTGTCTGGCGGGCAACTGCCCCCCGATTGATGTCGGAAACTTTTATATATATATTGATCGCGTGGTAAAATCGAATTGCGCTATGCAGGATTTGTGTGACGTCAGGTCTTTGATGCATAGTTCGCATGTGGCGTTGTAGATGCCGCCACGTACTTAATGAAGTAGCGCTTTCAAATGATCTAGTTTAAACAATTTATGATGAATAATAATTAATAGAGCTTTTCATCCTTTGAAATTTATTCTAGAAGACAAGACGAAACATCTTTACGAAAACGGATTAAATCTTGTCTTGGCGTTATAAATGCTCGCATTTTCGGGAATTTATCATTAATTACTTTCAACTGCCGGTATAATTAGATTTTATGAACATAGTTTGAGCGTTGTTTATAGTTGAAAAGGGAATTTTAATTAGCTGTAATCTTGTAGCACGTGATACCTTGAAACCTCTCGTTAGGTTAGACGAGTGTACCTACATATTAGCCATTATAACGGCTCGTGCCGACCGGCGCGATATCGCGGGCGCGACAGGTAGCGCGTCCCTTGTCGCGCCAGTCTGCACGAGCGTTAAGGGCCTATAAGTCGTCAAATTGCTTACCAAGATCCGCCGTTATATCGAAACTACTGCAGCATTAATTTTGAAATAAATATATGTTAAAGTTGAGGATTAATGTTAGCGACTATGTTTGCCGAAAACACGATTTCATAAGATTTTCTCGATAGAAAAAAAATCCAAAGTTACCTCCAAACCGAAAAATAAACCGCTGCTATTAAAAAAATACTTCAAATTAGATTAGATCATAAAACTTGGCACACTAACTGAACTAACTAGAAAGCGACGACTATGTTTTTTTTTTTTTTTAATTACCATTGTTTTCGCCGTAAAAAGCAATTACCCAAACTTTTCACGATTTGGAGCCGCCTCCGTTTCGCTCGCACTCACTCCGCAAGTAGTATGGTGCAAGCGAGATAAAAACCTGAGGTTGTGTGGGTTCTTAACGGGGGAACTTTTGGGCAAATTACCAAAAAAATATAAATGTTCTTTTTATCCAAGAGAGATTGAATCCTTGTCAGTCATGAGTTCATGACAAAAAAAAAGGTTATTGAGGGAAATAATGTTTGGCAGCTGTTTCTCCACGTTTGTTTCCCAGGGCTACCTACACACGAGAGACTGTGTGGGGCAAGTTCTCGATTCGTTGAGAGATTTGTATCCAACATTCGCAGGAGTCTTGTCCCACTTAAAGGCTCGTTCACACCGGCGCGACTTGTCGCGCGACGCGACTTTTACAATACAATATCTAATAAAACTTCACGATTGAACAATTGCCGGTGTCGGTGTGAACGGGCCTTAAGGGACATGTTTCTGTCCAAACGACATGTTAATGTCACCGTCATGTCGATACCGAAGGAGTTTCCGCAAACGGCCAATTAATATGAAAGCTACTTTCTCTTTGATATAACTAGTATTTGTTTCATTTTCTCTGGAATTTACGCTATTAATATTCATAGGTTTTATGCTATTAAATGGAGTTTCTTTTGGAGTGTCGATTTCAATGTTATTTTTAGGCTAATTTTATATGTACCTAGATGTAGGTTTTCAATATATACATACAATAAAGCTGAAGAGGGTCGAAAGTACATGGAAGATATTCGAAAAAAAGGTGGCTGGGGATACTTAGAATCGATGACAGAACACGTTCCAACAGTTTTTAGAATGTTTGTCTGTTTGTTTGTTTATCTGTATGTCTGTTTATTTGATCGCCTATCACGTTAAAACGTTGTACGGGAATACTTTGAACCCTTTGAATACTTTTTTATCGACATACAATGAAATGCCGGAGGCGGAAGCTAGTTGATAATAAATAAAAACATATTTCCTCGTTTGTTATAGTTTTGAGTTTCTATCCGTTGAATGGGGCCTTAAAGGGCGCGTCCTAACCAAAAGCGACATATTCGCGCAATCAATCAAGTCGCGTTTGTACGCTATAATTAATACAAACGATCGCGTAGATAATAAGTATACATTAGATGAACATGTAGATATCTGTGATAAATATCAAGGAGACTGGAGTCATCAAAATATCGTTCCATGTTTATGTTTTTTATAAGGGTGCTACACACTTGTTTGGGTCGACATGATACGGCACAGCCGGTTGGTAAAATTGAATACGTATAGTATACTAGCTGCCCTCCCCGGCTTCGCACGCGTAGGTACTTATCTACGGCGTACCTAACTACCTACCTACCCTACCTACCAACATACCTACCTACTTGCATACCTATCTACCCTACTTACACCTACCTACCTACCTACATATCTACATACCTACCAACCTATCTACCCTACCTACCTATCTACTTATCGACACACACAGTTAAACCTTCCCCTGGACGCCCACAAATATTTCAAAATCGCCAAATCTCGAGTTCTAGCAAGACTAACGAAGAGCAATTCATTTTTATTATATAGAAGATTATTTCGCCGGCCGAACTTGCTGAATTTCTTGCTAACCCGAACAAATGTGTAACACCCCTCACGTTCAAATAATCAAGAAAGCAAGAGGGGTATAAAACTTAACTGTTCCTATCATAATTGGAAGCTATAAAACCTTGAAACGATTTAGTCCAAAGTATTAATTTATGCTTTACACCGCCGCGTAAGCAGCAAGCATTGCTATATTATCTGAGTACCACTAGAGCTCCCCATTTACATAGAATGCAGGGCTTGAGCCAAATAATCTCTATAGAGCCCTAAAGAATATTATGTGTCATGCATACATGCATTATTGCATTTTTAATACTTTTGTAATAGAAGGTCGTAAGCGGCATCAACGCTGATGTCTTTTACACTCTTTCGGCTCAAATGAGCCGTGTATGAGCTACGTGTGAACGAAACAATTGGCACAACGGAGGTCTTGCATATTTTTGCCCAGTAGTTAAGGCGTCGCCTCTCGTGGTGGGCTCAAATCCGGGCAAGTAGGTACCAATGTGACTTTCTCATTTCATAATATATACTTTCTGAGTTTATCTCGGGATGTCAGTAGTAACATCGGACAGAAAAATATCGTGAGGAAACCTGGACTTTTAGTTAATATTAGTCTGAAATCACCACGCTCCTCCTCCTCCACCCACCTCATTGATCACCACGCTCGCTCAAGAGGGGTTCCTCTTGAGCGAGCGTGGTGATCAATGAGGTGGGACAATAACAGGCTGGCTTTATATAAATTATAATTATAATTTAATTAACATCGTCTTACATATACCTGGAGGGATAGTCAGAGATTAGCGACATTTCGCCAGTCCCATGAAAAAAGTGGCTTAGCCGCTGGCGCGAGCACAAATGCAATCTCCTGTGAATGTCCTACTAGAAATAATTACGATACATCTTCATACCAATTGGTTTATGCCACTGACGAACATTAGTCTCTTTGCAACAATAGAGTCGTTATATGACTATTACAAATCTGTTCTCTAAAAAGTGAAGATTCTGGAATATTCCCTGGCATATTACCTGGCTCTTGTGGCTCATATTTTTAAACATTTTTGCATATTCGTTATTCTGTGTGCAGTCAAGATTATACGAAATCTAGTTTGGAGCTGTGAGTTCAAACCGTTTAAAACGTGTTTGCATAATTTAATTTACATACAGGTGCAAAGTCGTAACAACGTGATTAGTCAGATTTAGAAGTTTATTTTTGTTATGAAATTGTGGCTGCGATTTTACAGTATACGTAGTTAGAATTTTACTTTATTCGACATAGTGATGCAAAAAATGCAGCCAAAGTGACCTTTGCGCTGCTACCGCCGACGTCGTGCAAGCGGCGAAATTTGGGACCAACAAAATTTAAAAACCGTAGTGCTGTTATAGGTAACCTCCTTTGCTTGACCAGAAAAATAAACACAGATTTTCACGTTCAGCTACAATGCTCGCCACATTCCCTAATGAAGCAGATTATAAATTGCGGCAGTAACAGAGGAAAATCAAAGCTGATTGTATGTATAAAGTAGATTTTGATTTTGAAACTTTTTAAAGTTTGCATATTAGTATGTCCTTTGTATGGATTCAATCTATCTCTACGTATATATGTCCCTTAAAAAATATTCAGTGGTATAGCCGTGAAACAGTAAGAGACGACGGTCAGAGACACTTTCGCACTTGTATTTTACACTAAGTAAAGAACAATCGGATTATTATGCTAACACGCGTGGGAATATTAGATAATCACCATAATCTAGAGTAATTATTATCCACATTTTACGATTGCAATTAGTCCGGTATGATGATTTTTCAAGATAGCATGATTATTAAGAGGATATGCGGACACGTGGTCGTTGGTGATCATTCCATACTAACAACGTAGTATTTCTCTGATTTATTTTTTGGTCTAACTATATTTCCAAAAAACAAAACATAGGGACATGGCAGTGGATAATATACATTGTATCGTTAAAAAAAATTGGACTAGTATCATTAACCAAGGAAAAAACAAGAACCACCGTTTTACCGTTAGTAAAATATGGGGGAGACCTTTGCCCAGCAGTGGGACAATATAGGTTAATGCAAAAAAAGTTAGTATGAAATGAACGTTAACCACCAAGTAACTGCGTTTCTTCTTAAGTTGTAAAACATACAGTTTTTTGATCAGTAATTCAATTTCCACCATGTTTTCTCGCTGGTTTTACCTGTAAAAATATTGTCCTTTGTTACAAAAAGGAAATAAACAACGGACAGAAGCTATGCAGCCATAAATTATGAAGGACCCATACCGATGGAGTTACGTTAGACATCTTTACGGTAATATATCACTGGCCGTCTACATCCGTCTGTCTGTATGTCACAGGTAATTTTAGAATAGAAGCTTGGAATATTTTAAGAGGAATTTTAATTGAAAATCTTCAAACAGTTACAGTGTTACAGCAGGTTGTATTTTAAAAGCATTTTTGAAGTCATGAAGCAATTTTTAAGTTTAAACCATAGCTATGATCACCACTTTGGTTAATAAAAAATTGTTGATTGTAAGTATCTTACTAGCGAGCTATACCTAGAAATGTGGTTTTTCATATAACTTCAGAGCAGGATTGCTGAATCAATTTATGGTCGATTTATACTTATACAATTTCCTTCAACACAGCATTTTCTAATAAATCAAATAAACGAGCTTTGGAACAAGTATTGGCTTGTTGCGAGTCCTTTTTATTTTATTTTATAATGTAGCTGTTTTCTTTGTTACTGCTGAGGTTTTGCGGGTAGACTGTGTCGAACGGATAACGTCAGTAAATTATTAATTTGCAGGGTTCTGTTCCATATTAGTTCGTTTATTTAATAGAAGTTCATGATTGTTTGAAACTAAATCTATTACTTCTACTTCTATTGGTTTAAATTCGAACAATAGGTATAAGATTTGCACACCTTGAGCTACGTACTTGGTGTTTAATAGCTCAATGTTTGAACACAGACTTCCCACATCGTTATTACGATCGAAACTGTTAATAAACTCTGCAAAACTCTTTGCATCTAGCGTAAGAGTTCGTGGAAGGTTTACGCTGCGCGAAAGCGACGCTATAACGTCACGTCCATTCGATAACATTAGCAGCTCAGCTGGTGGCTATGGCTGACCACTTCAAGCGCTTGCGAGTGACACTAAAGAAATTGTATCTTAAACTTCATCAGGCAAGTAATGAATTAAGAAAACGTAAAGTATGTACCTTAATCTATACATATAATAAAATCGTATACTAGTACCTACATTTAATATTTTTGAAAAAAAAAATTACTATGAGGTCTGGGAATGATTCTATAACATAATAAAACACGTTTTTAATATTACTTAACTAAGTATGTGATTAAAGCACTTCCATGCTGAGCGAGCACGTTATTAAACACGTGAACCACACGTGTGTGTTCAATAAGGTAGGTTTAACTTTGTGGATTCATACCTATTTGTAAGTTATTTAATAATATATTAGCGAGTTTGTTAATAAGCACTACCAGTTCATTAAATAAGACGGCCTTTATCATGGAAAATGTCTTTTACTTGAGGTGGAAAATCGCGCTATGATTAATATATTAATCATAGCGCGATTGTGCCCTTTCTTTGGTGGCTAATATCGTGGTGGGGTGGTTTGGCGTCTTGTAGTATTTGAAAAGAGTTTCAGTGTGAGGATCTCATAGTTTGGCAAGTCGGAGGGCTTTGGTGGTCTTGAAGTAAGTTATTGGGGGGCAGATTGCGTGTAGAGATCTCATAGCGTAGCACAAGAGGGAAATTGGTGCGTTCCACATTACGACCTTGGAACAGTGTAATATCTGCTTTTTGGTACTGAACGTGGCAGTCACTGAAGGATTTCATTTATTTTATGTTCGTTGGATTTCATTTCGTTAGAAGGCAGTCGTGCCCTTTCCCCTCTCTCAGAAGCATAAGTGGATAAGTCAGGCGAGATCTTTATTTAATTGTAATGAGAATACACCCATTACATATCGAGCTCCCTCCGTGCTTCGGAAAACTCACTGGCTGTCATTCGTAGATCTTTGACAGTCGTTAAAGTTTGCCCAAAAAGCCGGCCAACCAGTCTTACCAAGCGGTATCGTGTTACCCACTAGCTGGGTTTTGAAGGTTAGATAGGCAGTCGCTCCATGTAATATACAGGTATTCGGTTGCAGACTGCAGTATGCGGTCAGACTGGAAGCCGACCCAAAACATAGTTGATGGATTTTTAAAATAGGACCTAATTGCTTCCTGATCTTTCTGAGTGAAGTTTAAACTCACCAAGATATAATATAACACCATACATGTAGGTATAACGTATGTACACATGGCGAAATTAATATCTATTTTCAAACCAAATACCACGCTGTCACTAGCTGTCATGCATCGCATATTTGCATGTATGGATGTATTGCATTTTATTGCCGTTGGTACGCGTTTGAAGGAATTGGTGCATGCTATAAATAGTGAGCAGGTATTTGACATACTTAGGACAAAACTGTACACGAAGTGCATTTGTTCAAATGTGAAACAGGAAGGCTGAGAGGATTCCTAGAATATATCTAGAGTACGCAAGAACTTTAAAAAAGTAAGTAAATAGTAGTAGTAAAGTAAGTAGTAGTAAGTAGTTTTGACTATGGCATCCATAGATATAAGAAAGACGATGGCATCCCATACTCATAAAGTATAAGATCATTTCGGTTTTCGATACCATAAGCATAGTACGGTGCCGAATGGTCATTTTATGAGTGTAAAGTCTTGCTCGAGTGCTAAAACACGTAACTAGAAAGAGAAAGACAGGATAGAGGCAGTAATCTCAAAGGATTTATAAATGTATAGGTACCTACGGGTAAACAAAACTATGAGTAATATTATACCAACCTTTATGGCACGCAACTACATATTTAGACATTATACGTAGTTTTCTGTTATGCTTTACGTTAGCTTCCACTGCAAACAAAACTTTGTGTTAGTGTTTCGCAACACGTAGGTACGGCAACTGTAAAGTTTCAAATAGCGGCTAAGTTAAATATAAGTTCGCAATATAGTCCAACTGATCCCAGAACAAGTATTTGAGCAACGAGTTCCTGTAAGTTTCTTATCGACTTAAAATCACGCCTGTAATGCTCGAAGGGTTACTGATCGATGACCAGTACATCCATGTTTCGCCAGTTATGTTTGTGGTGTCTCATGTGGTACGGATTAATGTGAATTATTTGATGTGTTATTTTTGCCATCGGAAGTTGAATTCTGCCGAGGTAAAGCTGAAAA
Source organism: Eupsilia transversa (assembly GCA_914767815.1). NCBI lineage: Eukaryota > Metazoa > Arthropoda > Insecta > Lepidoptera > Noctuidae > Eupsilia > Eupsilia transversa. The sequence goes on from OU611889.1 coordinate 6,099,381, forward strand.
TAGGCAGGTATAATCTAAAAACTTTGTCTAAAAATAAGTTTCTAAGTTATCTTGGACATTTCTGACATCGGTGAAGGAAAATATCGTGAGAAAACATGAGAGATTGGCTATTTCAGGCTCATATTAATTATTTAATATGAGCCTGAAATAGCCAATCTGCCTTGAGCGAGCGTGGTGAGAGAGAAGAGGAGGAGAGAAGAGGTTTTCTCTCTGCAGTTGGAGAATAATGGGCTGGTATTATTTAAATAAACTAATCAAATAATAACCTGGACAATAAACTATTCTATTTTCAAAAAAAAAAAAAAAAGTTCCGTTTTTAATTACGTGTATAATTTAAATTTTAAGAAAGCCGGCCGTTTCACTTTGCTGATGACGATGCACATTTTTTTTGAGACCGTTGGGATCTTCCAATTAGTTCCAATACATAAATAGATTTTGCGATCCCGGAAAAAAGCCCAAGAAGCAACCTTTATCATATTTTTGTGTGACTCATGTCATGTCTTGTAATTTGTCTTCTTTCACAAAGATTTATCCGAACATACTAATGACGATATTGTAGTAGACATTTTGATAGCATTAAATACTCATGTGCCGGCTGCTCCTCATAAATTACATGACGTATACATTGAAGCTCATTGCACCCGTAATGAATCATTCTCTCCTGAGTTTATTTTTAATGCTAATAAAGGAATTTAAATGACTGATGTATCCGTATTTTATGTTTAGAGTTTATCCCCAGATTAGCATGGTAACTGATGTCTAGACTATAGACACATTTGTTGACACTTACCTACATAAAATTGTAATTGCGAATAATTTACATGTATGCGTCACAGGCGTTTGAAACCAGAGTCTTTACATTAACATGCTAGTCCTTTATAAGCAGATAACTATCAGAATTTTTGTGTTCCGTAGTCAACAAGGAATTCTTATAGTTTCGCCATGTCCGTCCGTCTGTCTGTCCGTGGCTGAGCTCAGAGACTCAGGTACTCGAAAGCTGTAATTTAGCATGGGTATTAATACATTATGATACAAGTGTGCGGTGTTGGTGATGATCAACGCACTCGCGTTTCATACGACGTTTTTCAACACACTTGCGAGGAAATAAACAGACTTGTTGTAAGAATTTATGCTACAATAACGTAATTGTATAAATGATACATTTAGATTTATAAAGTTCAACTGAACTTTGTTGCGATGTACTGATAATCCGGAGCTTCTTTTAAAAACTTTTCAACGTCGGTTGGTGTTGCTTTAGATTTCGTATTGATAATATTAACATATATATATATTAGTCTATGATATTAACCACACAACGAAAACGGGAACAAATATTTATGGAAAATGGTGCGCTGGTTTTGTTTTTCCGCAGGTATAAATAAAGGCACTGGCAAACCCGCTAAACAGCCTATACCTATTAAAAAATTAATAAACACAAAATAATTGGTATTTTTGTTTTATTTTTGTTCTGAATACTTTTGTACCTATTCAAAACATTATTACTAAGGTTAACATGTAAGTGGTAAAAATTTGAAATTTGATGAAATATTATGTTCATTTATCATATTTCATTTATTTATACAGTAGGAATAAAAAGGCAAGAAGTCTCTTTGATGAGATTAAAAAAAGCGCACATCTCTGCTCGGGTGATATAGTATAGGATAGTTCATACTTATTCCATGTAGTCCGGTTTCAATAAATATGTACATAGAAGTTTTATTAAGATTACATTACTCCATAAAAAAAATAAAAGCTTTTTCATTTTTGACAGAACTTATGGTCGGACTAGATTTTATTTTACCATTACTAAACGCCCTGGTTTGCCTATGGGATTTCTTTTTACTAATACAAATTCCATGCTGCCATGAGCGTACTTACTAACTCCATACTGCCATGTCATAGGACTGGTATAGGTACTCCGACTAGTAAATAGTTATCTGTGGCATTACAGCACTAGTGCGTTATCATAAAGTAAAAAGCACGCGTGTTTTATACACTGCATTATGAACCTAAAAGCGGTTCAATAAGAGCCACTTTACGAGCAAGTGTGTTGAAAAATTGTTTATAATTTCGGCACCGCACGATCTTTTACTCGCCTACTGAATGAACGAAAAATGAAATGAAAGGAGCAGATGAAAGAATGTTCCTACATGCCAGGAATTTGTCAGTGTCGTGTGAGAGTAATGGGACGAATGAAATAAAAATGAACATTCACTCGATTTCATCAGCCGTCTGATTAGCTTTAGGAAAATTCAAGGATATAGACAAATATAACAATATTTTACTAATAATTGCCTACCAACGAACTGTCGTTTATGAAAAGACATCATTGGGCTAATGTACCGAAATAAAATACCTCTAGACACGAATACCATCAATAAGTGTTTTACCAAATGACTGACAGGAAATAATTAACGACTAATAAATTGCCAGGGATTCGATACGGGTTTTTTATGCAGCACAAACAACAGGTGGTCGTGATAAACTTTTTCTTTTTTCATAGAATAGTCTGAATGAAATTAGCTAAGAATTCGTTCGGTTAAAGATGCTTCGAACTTCGTCCGCGTGGAATTATCCCCCGCTCGCGATATTGTTTCGTTCTTGCAGACTTTTTTTTCTTTTTGCTCGGCTCCTAAGAATTGTAGAGTGATATAAATAGTATTTAACCTTCCTCAAGAATTAGGCTAACAAATCCAAAAAGATGTTTTCAAATTCGACTAGTAGTTCCAGAGATTAGCGCGTTCAAACAAACAAACATAAAAACAAACAAACTCTTCAGCTTCAAGGCTCGTACACACTGGCGCGATATCACGGGCGTGACAGTCAGCGCTACCCTTGTCGCGCCCGCGATATTGCGCATATAGATTTATAGGTTACCTATACCAAATTGATAGAAAATTTTAGTTTCGGTATCATTCCTACATGCTTGGAAACTGACTAACCATGTACTTTAATATTCTCCTGACATACACTAGCCAGTGGTTTTGAATTCAATGTCCATAATTTAGAGGTTTTATTAAATCTATTTAGTGTTGAGTCACCGACTGCAACCATGTCGTAGTCATCGTCAACTGTGAAGTAGGATTCCTCCAGGTACAAACATTTTGGAGAATTCAATAAATTCAATGGAAAGCAATGAGTATCATAATTTTGTATTGTTTACTTTTGTTGGACAATTGGACATCACAACATCACTACAAAGGTTTTTGACGGGAATTAATGAATGAATTGTTGGCCATACAAATGCTCATTACTATTGTTTTGGGCATCCTAATTGGCTGATGTCTACAATGAATGATAGTGATCCGTACCAATATTTGTTATGGCCATAGAAATATAAATAACTTCTTTCTTATATCTACGGTTATGGCTATAGTTGCTAATGCTCTAAACACCATATTTGGCAAACATATTGATGATGGCTGTATTTTCTTGGTGCTATCCATCTTTAAGTCCATGCACAAAAGTTTTAATAATAACGTCCACAAAAGAGGGTTGCCACATTTATTGCTGGGAACAATATTTTTAGTTTTTATTATAGTGAAATGAGCTAATCCAAACTCAAACCATTTATTTCAATTAAACCATTTACAGGCACTTTTGAATTGTCAAGGAGTCGGTCAGTCAGAAATATGAAGCTAGTTGCAAGAAATTCTAAGCACACTCTTTTAAATAAAACAAATTGTTACAAAAAATTGGTCTCCTGACCTCGATCTCGGCTGAAGGAAAGCGATGGATGAAGTTAACGATGAAACGAGCTAGTTTTCCCTCTTGTTCTGAAGGCTGACTGGATAAACGAAGAAGGGAACACAGACGCTGGCAGAGAGCTTCATACCTTCCTATAATAGTAGTATTTCCTTTCCTCACCGTAGTAATAAGTTGTGTAATTTTCTTACTTTCTTTACAACATTATTGTCTATACTGATAAATCAAGCGTTGTACGGAATTATTAATATTATTAATGTAATTTCACGACCAGCTATGTTAATAACAGTGCTTATTAAACATTATCCACATAGGCTAACTGGGAAAAATACGTACGTACGTTATTGAAGCTAAATCAAAAAGTATACACAAGCAAAGTTAACAAAATTTATAATGGGACCACCCCGAGAGCATAATTATCCTTTCAAACAATTTACGAAAATATCGAGGGACATACTGTCGGAACATAGAACCACCTCCTTTTTGGAAGTCGGTTAAAAACAAAGTTTTCACAATTGTGAAATTGTAGTAGTAGGTACCCAAGTAGATGTTATCGGAACGTTATTGACGTTCCTAATTATAATTTCCTAATTTAAATTTTATAAGTTCCGTAATTATATAATGAATGTTATTAATTCTTTTAACTTAAAAATCATTGCCATACCTACCGGTAACAATATTTACTGTGAAAAACAGTTATTGGATAAATTGAATAACAGTTAGGTAGCTTGAAGAATAATGAGAGGTGAAGAGTACAAATAAATTAAATTTCAATAAATAAGATTTATCGCTGTTTTATTAATTCAATTCAGTAGGTAGACGGTTTGAATAAAGGTTTTCTTTGTAAATGTGACTATAATGTTTCTTTTCAATATTAATGTCAAATGTCATATATTAGCTTTCCTGTCTTCATTACTGTTTTAGGATGCTGAATGTAGTTGGTAAAAGTGGCCTATGCCCAGCAGTGGACTACGAGTTGATTGATCGTCGCGATAACATTGTTATAAAAAAAGAGGAGGCACAATCTATAAAAAGACAAGGTCAGTATGGTAATTGTAACGTGGAGCGAATGTCCAATCCGTTCATTCATGTCTTTTATCTTTTACCCACACGATAAACAAAGCTGATCCCTACCAATTAAAACATAACGAAAAAATTATACTACGGACACTATAAAAAGAAACTAATGACAGCTCATAAAAAAAAAAATAGTAGAGACTCCACTATAGTATGTTAAAAAAAACCTGTCCGATCGTAAAGGGGCATAGGTAGGTGCTGCAATAACAATTCCAAAAAGTTATAAAAAAATCTTATTGTTATTAAAAATAAAAAGTTGTTGCTATTTAAACTTTCCATTTTTTGTACCAAAATTACCAAATTTTCAACAGGGTTCATAAGTTATGAGATGTAGACACCCGCTAAACGACAGCCGCGCCCCATGTAAGAACCCGTTTTTTTTTTCCTGCTTATTACTACATAATTAGACTCAGTACGATATTTAACAGCACCCCTTACGGATCGGACAGGGTTTTTTTTTACATGTTGTAGGTTTGATATGTATAGCTCAAATGATATATCCCTACTGCGAAACCTTTGTCCGGCCTCGTTGCATGACAATTCTTCTTAGCGTCGTGGGCACGACAGTATTTTTAATTTTGTTGGCCCAAAACTTCGCCGCTTCCATGACGTCGTCGGTACCAGCGCAGTGATAGAATACTTTGCCTGGCACAGATGGCTGGATAGGAGGGTGATCATAGTTTGCGGCATAGCCCACACCCAGCTGCCGTTCGGCGAGGTAGGTCCACTTTATGTATCTGCAATGATTTATGTACCTATAATTTGTGTTTTCAGCGACATTAAAATTATTCTAAATGGTTATACTTATTAAAAAATGATTTTGGATTTCAATGGTTTTATTTAATCTTTTAATTGAACAATAAAGTTATGTAACTCTTTGTGACATTTTTTTCCCGATATGTAACCATAATATATTACGTACTATTAGGTTACAGTGTAGGTAAATTGATGGGAAAAAAAATATGGCATTGAGTTACAGTGTTACTAATCAATCAGTAATCTTTTTCCCAATAGGTAACAGTGTAACACAAAATGGTGTAACACAACAGGAACAAAGGCACTTTACGAGGTTGGAGTTACATCTTCCCACTTTGCTCGGAGACGGTACAGCGACTGTTTGTTTTTTTATGAAAGTTCTTTAGGATTCGTTTACATATGGTGCCCTGTACCTAAAACTACAAAACAAAAGAGGTACCTATGCCTATGTAGACAGTATACACCGCTTATCGTCCAAAATAAACGAGTGACGTCATTATAACACCAACGTTAGGAGCAACTATCATTGTCTGTAATATTTCACTGTAAGTATTTACATTGTCAGCGTAACAGTTATCACTTGACACTGAAAATGTTTAGACCGAGTTGGTTTTCGGTCGTATTTCAGAATTATTACGACGATGACGTAAAACAGCTCTTGTTTAGTTTGAATTGTTTTAATAACAGATCCTTGGGTAAATAAGGTTTGCTGTGATTGTATATCTGTAATAATATCACTATTATTACAGAGGGGGGGGTTTTACATGAGAAGCAGTAGGAACATTATAGGCTAATTATGCAACCCTATTATTTATTTATTATGTAATACTACAAGCACAGAAATGTACAGAGGCGGACTTAATGCCATAGGCATTTACTACCACCAGTCAACCTTATTACGAAGGCTCTTATTATTATATCACAGAGAGGAGGCCTGCACCCTAATTGCGTAATACACGATCTATCACAATCTGGATCGGTTTGAAACAGATTGCTAATCCATTGCTTCATAAGTTCGAAAAAAAATCTGCCTTAGGTACAACGTAAATAACGCAATGAATGTTGTTGAACTGTCAAAATGAAACAGATTAGTCGGAATCGTTTACGAAAACGTTTTACGCAATTAGATAGCTGGTCCAGCAGTGTGAACATTATTATAGGCTCATTATGCATCCCTATTACGAAGGCTATGTCACTATGCTTTATCAGGTCAGCTGTGGCTTGTTTTCAATTCAATGTAGGTAAATAAAAACAAAAATGAGAAAAACTTCGCAAATAAAAAGAACAATGTGTGAAGGTCATGTGTCACGGAAAACAAAAGTTGTTTAAAAAAAAAGAACAAAACCCGCAACTGGTTTTGTACTTTTCCTCGCTCACACGGCTCCGCTCCGCTCTCGCTTCGCTCATAATATGTTGCGATGGCACAGGCCGGTGTTTGCTTACACACTAATTAATCATTTTCAATCAAAATTCACTTCCCTGTTTCTACGGCTTGAATAAACAGAAACCTCTCAATGAAATCTGTAAACTGGGTTAGTGCCGTACGTAGTGTGAAAGAATGTAGGTCGCACATGCAATGTTCAGATAAAAATATTTTGATCCAATGACCATTGAGTATTCGGAAGTGAAGAATTGGATAAAAGTTTTTCTTCAAGTTTTGATGGGTCTACGAGTTTAGTTTCGTAAAAAAATAAGTAGGTACCTACCCCATATTATGTTTGTATGTACTTAAACTCCATTTTTTTAGCATTACACATAATTATATCGGCTAAATAGCGACAGTTATTGTGTAATATTATTGAAATGACTGCACTTTACAATTACATTTTTAATGTAAATGGCATTGCTTTGTACTTATCGTGAAATAGCGGAGTTTATAATACGTTTATATCGAAATAACGAAAGGGTTATAATAAATGGAGTATAAATTAAATAAAACAAAAGATCAATATTCAAATATTCCATCACATCCATCAACAAATTGACATTGCATATCATTATCATTTAAAGCGATTAGCCCAATTTTGTCAACATTTAATTTTCCCGTAGGTACATGTATATCCTTCTCATTTCCGATTGTAATTAATATGCACTCACCGCCGTCAACAACACGAAGCAAACTAATTATCGCTACAAAGTGCTGCAAAATTGAACAACCGTACGAACAGACGAGACGGTGAGATAGGTACATTTTCCTAGTAAAAGCAGTACCTAGATTATAATGTCAATATTATCAGTATCATTGATAGGCTTTCATTGGAGCTTGTTACAAAGCTATCGAAGATAAAGTTCCGATAAAGATAGTTTCAAGTGACGAGAGCTGGCGTGGCTATGTGCTAGGTAGTCAGTACTCAGTGACGCGTCGCGCGGACCGACCGCCAACCCGTGAATCTGCGCGCGCTAACTAAAAGAAAAAAAATATTCGCGTGTCCCCAATCCGTTCACAAATAAAATAATCTTCCAGTTTACTCTGATAACCACTGCTTGTTAAAACATTGTAAGTACATTTTTTTTTTATCTTGTAATCTATTATTTGTTGTGTAAACATTGAATTTCGCGGTTCTTGTTTCGCTAAACAAATATTTTTTTATGAAGCGCCGGCTCTAATGGGGCGTTTGTTAGTGAACTATTTTGACGATGGAAAACTAGCAGAAATGTTTATTTTTATTTTGAATGGCTGTTGAAAGTTTCCGTAAATTAATGTTAACGAGATGTAGGTTTAAAACATTAACAAAACTAGTATTTAAAAAGTTATGTGTTGCATGAAGTATCTAAGTTACTTTTTCATTCACATTTATTCACAATATTTGTATAGATATACGTAAAGAAGTCTAAATTTTCCTCTTGTATTAATTAATAACATTTTTTTTCAAATTTTTATCTAATAGTTTACAAATTACTTCATACTATTATTCTTCTTTCTACACGGAATGTCTACGTAACATTTGCATACAATACTTAGTTCTTGTTTTATTTAAAACTGACACAAATCATTCGTCTAGTAGGTACCTACCTAGGTACTAACCGATTGCGAATATGAAAAAAATGTAAAAACACTTTAAAGAATAAACAAACTGATCTCAAATCCGCGTTTAGAATAAACAACGCCCTCTATTGAATGAAAAAATAAAAAGAAGTTTTATTTAGAACTCGTAACGTAGGTATAAGACTAAACCATTTTCCTACAAGATTTAAAAAGAGACATTTTAAATATCATTTCAACTATTTCTAAGCATTTTTTTGTTTTTTTATTAATATGTAATCGTGTTAGACGATGGAAAATTTGTCCGCGGTCAATTTGGAATTCTATGGAAATCTAACGCGCGTGTCCGCGGACAAATTGTTCATTCTCTGCTCAGCGCCTAAGGTGCAACATTCCTACTAAAAGCAAGAAAACTAATAGGTATAGTACCTTCTTCATCATCATCATCGTTGGCAGCCTTGTTCCACCCACTGCTGAGTATAGGCCTCCTCCCTTTACTGCCATGCTTCCCTGGCCTGTGCGACTCTCATCCAGGTTTTCTCCATGATCCCCTTTAGGTCGTCCAGCCACTTGGCTATTGGTCCGTTTCTTCTACCATACCATATATACCTACTTACTTACATTTATTTGCCGTTAAACACTTTAAAAAGATGATGATAGTCTCAAACAAAGCTTTAAAGACTATAAAGCTTTAAAAGTGGCGTTACGAGGCGTCGATAAAAGCAATAACTATTGGTAAATATATGTATAGCAATCCATCAGTGGTCTATTTTTCAGATTCAATAATACAAAGCATAACAATAACCTTGAACTTGTATTAGGTAAGATTTAGTGATGTTTCATGTGTTAACAAACCTATGTTTCTTCTCCGACTTTGTTCGGCCTTTCTTCTTAGAGTAATCGAATGATTTATTGTTTGAACAGGACACGTGTGTCGGGCCTGCTAGTTTTTAATATTTGAAAGTATGCTTCGCTACGACAATAATTTAAATCCGAAAAAAATCCTGAATTCTCCTTCGGCACTTCCCGGCTCCCATTTTATTAAACAAAAGCTACGTGTCCATTTACAGTCAGGCCACACACTATTACAAATTCCTAACATTTCTAAACAGTTTTCCTTGTTAAAAATCATATCACGAGTTCACGACATTCCATAATATTGTTTTAAAGAATTCCGGAATTATTTCTTCGCGTCGGAGAATATTCCGCTTTCTTTTCAGTTTTCTCTTTGATTTTCAAGTCGACTAGTAATGTTATTATAACAAAATGCTGTTGACTCTCACTTCCTTTTTAAAATGCACTGCTTCTTACATTTTTGTTTTTACTCTACGTACATGCATAAACTAAAATCTTTAACCGTATCTTTGTTATGGTCGTTGTAGGTAAATTAATTTTTAGTCTAACTAATAATAAATCTAAATTTTAGATTTATTATTATTTCTTTAAGATTTTTGAAACATTTTTTTTTTTGTAATAGCACTTTTTTGTATACTAACCTTTTGGATCTAGTTTTCCCATAATAAATTTGATTTGATTTTGATTTTAATAAACGATCACGTTAATTCCAAAATATTCACATTAATATTTTATTGTGAACAAATACAAATATGTAGGGTATTTGTTTAAAACTATTTTGTTTACGATCTCACGATCTAATTAGCCAGCTTTTTGCATAACGTAGTGAGATCGAATTGTTCCTAGGACGTCAAATAACACACATACTGTACATGTACGTGTATGTTTGTACAGGTATATAATGAATGCCTTTACAGCTTTAGGTCACATTCTTCAGATTTCCCTCGAGAGAGTTTTACGAGTTATTTTAATTAAGGCTCAAATAAAGCAGCAGTGATCAGGATTTTCCGTATTTTCCTATCGTATACCGCTTTTCCCTAATGAAATTGATAATAACTACGGACATAATGAGGGGCCAACAAAATGAGTTCAGTCACGATCACATTATTATATACCTACTTAACACTTGATTCAGAAGCGCTTTTTTTCTAAACCATTGAGATTAATGGTGTTAATAAGGTTCCCTATCCATTTGCATAAAATTTTAAGACATAATATAACACGGCATACTTTTGTTTACCCTAACAATATTTACGCATAATATTACTTTCGCATATCAGCAAACGCATAACTATTTTAAGCATAATTTCTCCAGTCATAATAGTGTTTAAGCATAACATTCAAAAGCATAAATATTTTCATTTATATTCTAGTAGTTTCTGGCACTTCGCCGGCCGCTACCGCGGCACCGCTCGCTTCGCTCGCTCGGCTCGTGCGCAGGAGGTCACAGTTCTAACCTAACCTAACCTAAACCAACTAACATTACGCCTAGTAACATTATGCGAATTAAAATTATGGCAAAACAAATTATGCAACAAGATAATTATGACAAAAAATAATTAGGCCAAAAAAAAATTATGGCAAACAATTATTAGACCAAAAATACTTATGCCAAAATCGTTATGCCAAAGAATAATAGGAAAAAAACATTATGCGAAAAAAAGGGGTCCCGTTAATAATACCAGCCTATTATTGTCCTACTGCAGGGCAAAGGCCTGTTCTCAAACAGAGTAGGCACGAGCATTCCTCACCAGGTTGCTCAAGACGCGTTGGCGATTTCAGACTTATATTAACTAATACTCGTAAGTCCAGGTTTCCTCGCGATGTTTTTCTTCACCGATGTCAGTGATGTAATGGCCAAAGATAAACTTTCAAAGTACGAACGTACGTTTAATGGTGTTACAAAACGATACTATTATAAAATAGGTCTTTTCTCAAAGTTGCAATTTTTATTTCATGAAATTAACGCTTAAAAGCTTGTGTATTATGCGTAACTCTAACGTAATTTCTGCTCTTGCCTGTTCCTACCTACTGTTTACTTATACAGCGTACCTTCCTTGTTTGTCTTCTGTTAGACGTCAGTACTGAAATTTGTAATCAAAATTAATATGGAAGGTTCGTATTGTTACGCGAACTTCACAAATTGTATTTTTTTTGTAAATATAAGAGCACTGTAATCAGGTTTATTTTAATTTTACAAACTTGTTTCTTGGATTAGCCCATACACATTACAAAAAAAACACCTACTTGATGGACCGTCTAAGCTTGAATCTGTTTAGAGCTTAACTGCAAACTCAATTCCTTTTCCATGTTATTGATAATGGAAGGTAAACAAGGGTTTCCCATCCGGGATATAAGGTGGCCGCCAAATGACGGGCGCTGTGACAGCTGTCATGAAAATGATCGCAGCGGGGTTTGACATTACGGTGTCAGAAACAAACGGTTGTAACGTAAGACATCCGGCGCGGCGGTTGCACGATCACAGCGATCATTCGGCTTATTGGTGATTCGCCCGAAACGGGATCACTCAAGTTTACAGTTCGATTCAAACTTAATGGCGGCTCGAAACATGAGGCGAGTCGCTGCGCAGTAACAATTTCATGTGTCAGCGGGGGTGAGGGGTTGGGTACTGCGCAGCGAGTAGCTAACTTCCAAGCCGTCATTAAGTTTGAATCGAACATTACCGATCATGTAGAGCAAATTGACACCGTACGTCAATTTAACGTGTTAAAGACATTGAACGGTTGTGATTTTAAGTACGGAAAAAGTTCGTAGCTAAAGTTCGCTCCACCCCTGAAGTCCGGTGGAAAATTGTGGAACTACATTTTTTTAGCAATTTGATGCTATGACGCCGCTAGCGCCCCGTTTATCGGACTTCAGTGGTGGTGCGGACTCTAATTTGCTTGACAAGCCTTTGTTTCTATGAGTGTGTTTATAATTAGTTTGTGATCTTTATTAGTTTTAAAAATGGATAAATAACAGTATAAATCTTAGAAATAATGTAGGTATCAAAGTATGATGCCTATACAAGGATAAACCTGATCACAGGGGGCATGAGTTCTCAGAATTACCACTAGGTCAACTGATTTCTTAACAATATTAGACCTACGTTTTTAGAATAGTGAAAAATTTAGTTATTTATTATGTTATAATTTACTTAAATACTAAATGGAGGTTTTAAACATGTAGATAATTTCTATATTATTCACGGAAAATCGTTTTTAGCACTTAGTTACACCATTATGATTGAGTCTGAATTATTATTAACTAGGTTGAAACAGATAGCTCCCTTCTTTCCTGTCATAGGTTCTCCACTCTGCCTTGCGTGGCAAGTAGTTCCAATAAAGCTACGGCCACATTGTTGCGATAAAGCGAACTACACTTGCGCACTGTCCCTCGCACACCGCTCGACGTCTCGCTGTAAAACAGAAAGCGCGCAAAGTGTATTTCGAATTATCGCAACAATGTAGCCGAAGCATGTTAACTACAGCGAAGCTATTGAAATAAATAACTAGGTACTGAAACTTGACAACCCTAGGGAGTGCAAATGGCTGCCATGTCACTGATAACGAATTCGGTCGAAAGCGAAACGACACCGCAACTTTCAACGTCTCCAGAGTCCAGTGTTCAGTTCAATACAGTTAAAAACACGATTAAGGCCAATCGATTAGCTATGTCAAAAGAAATTGACTACTTTATTGAGGTTGGCTAATTGCATACACAGTGGTTAGGCAATGGTAGGATACAAGTACTTCCCCCACATTTCGCAAGTTATGTTTATGTAATAGGGGGTGAGCATACGCATCTAGCTAACGTGAACGCAAGTGGTCTTAGTGTTAAATAAGGTACTTTTGGCCTTGCATTATTTAACTAGTAAAAGTCAGGTCCACGATTCTAAACAACCGTTCCCCAATTAACAATAATAATGAATAGTATGACCTAAGCGGAACTTGGATGGGGGAAGTAAAGCTAACTTAGCTCAAGCGGGCTTAAGGTTGACTAAGGAACGTTTGGCCCTGCATTAATTAGTTATACCCTGGTCTACGATTCCAAAATATCTTACCCACAGAATAATTATGCCAACGGAAAGTGTACTGCCCAGTTTCTTGGCGTTAATACGTCCAGCGGTATGCCGGACATAGGCTCAATTTTATACCGGACATAGTTTTAGGCGAACCTCTGCCACGCTACTTGCTGAATCGGGAGCAGATATTACGACCCTCAAGCGCCACGGTGGGTGGAAATCTAATACGGTGGCGGAAAGCTATGCCGAAGACTCCATACAAAAAAAAAGACATCTAGCCAAATAAAACAAGCTGAATACCAACCCATGTCCCGAAACTTCTAATATAGAACCCGCTGCCAAACGACCCAAAACAGAACCGCTCCCGTCTACTTCACGTGGAGCTGACCGTCCTCCTGCACTTGCCTCCAATAGCTAAAATTTGAAAAAATTAAGAAACATTACACGAACATACTGTAAGCCAGACAATACAATTTGCTGAGTGAGTTGCCAATGAGTTTTAGCTTAGAAAATTTTACAAATATAACCATTAATTTTAATTCATAAATTAAACGCATTTTTCAATATATTTTTATTTCCTCGCACAATGCATAGTAAAGCGTTGTATGATACACGTGTGTAAGATGATTTCCGACTCGTGTCGACTATCACCTACTTTCCGCACTAGTAGCATAAATAACTATTATTCCCAGAAATAATGTTCAGGTTATGTTTTTCACGCGTATTTTTCAAGTAACTTCTGTCAGACGCAGTTGATTGCATCAATTCTGAAATTGAACTAAAATCATCACCTTTATCAGATGGCTTGAAAAGTGATCTTGTTTTGGACTATTTCGTTGCAGACGGTTTTTTTTTTTTTTCCAATCGTATTAATATAATTCTTTAGTCGGCACGAGTTATACAAGAATAGCTCAAGCCATAGTAAAAAGAATAGCCAGTAAGGTAGGTACCGGAGCTTACTGCCAAGGGTGCGCCGGTCGTAGGTACCTCCGACGTTAAGTATCGTCGCTTACGACAGCACTTTAAATAGCAAGAAAGAGCAAAGGCAAGCTGTTAACTTTTCTTTGAACTTTAATTGATATCCGGTATTTTAAATTGGATATTATGTCATATTTTGTCGTTTGAATAAACGTTTAGTCTAAACTAGAAGTGTCATCTGATAGTAATAGGTTATCATTAAATGAATATGCGCCGGATTAGAAGTCTGTTAATATAGTAATCATTGTAAGTTGTAATCAATGAGACGACTAATAGAATGATGTAACTTTACACAGTAGGTGGTAGTCATTAATTCCAGCTACTCAATATAGGTACTTACCTACTTTTTGAAAGCTTGAGACTAGGGTTACCATTCGTCTCGAACTGGCGGGACATGTACGGATTTTTCAGCAGTGGCGGCCAAGTGGTCCAACTTTCGCATTAACATCTCATTCGCAATCTGTCAAAAATACTATGAATTTACCAACATTTTTGACAAGTTTGACAGATTATTGCGACATGATTGTGAACGTTTTTTAAATACGAGAATTGGTCTTCTGCTGTCATATGACATAACCAAACATTTTAAGGCACGTGTCATCTATCAACTCGCACTTTCAATTTAAATTTCAAATTATTTATTCAGTAACAATTTATATTGCGTTCGATGGTTCGAATATAATGTAGCATGAAACTGCACTGAACTGGGCCCACGTGGTGTAGGATTACGGCCCACTCCCTCTCACCAAGACGTCGCCAGTATCCCAGCAGTGGTACCTACTCCACACAAATTCGTATACCACGACTATGTAAATAGCAGTGACAGGAAGTTATTATAACATCATTCACATCCACTAAGTGCGAAAAATACGTAATATTGAAGCTAACTCAAAAACGACCCAAGCAAAGTTAATAAAATTTATATGAGACCACCATGCAAGATTCTTCTACCAAATAAAGGCTCGTTCACACCGGCGCGACTTGTCGCGCGACGCGACTTTAACAATACAATTTCTAATAAAACTTCACGATTGAACAGTTGCCGGTGTCGCGTCGCGCGACAAGTCGCGCCGGTGTGAACGAGCCTTAACAAAGTAATTTTCAAAATCAGTTCACAAAAAACGAAAATATCGATGGACATAGGTATACAGGGTGGCCGGAACGTTGACATTTTATTTTTGGACGTCAACGTTCCGGCCAACCTGTATTAAAAAAAACATACAGACGAACATAGCACCTCCTCCTTTTTGGAAGTCGGTTAAAAAAGGTAAGTAACTCGGCCCCAATGTTATAAATGGGAAAATCAGCAAGCGTGTCTGTGTTCCTAACAATTAGTAAAATCAACATGGATGCTTAACAGAGTTGTGGATGTTACACTTGGATGCTTTGCATGTTAAACAGGCCTTTTGTGAATGAACCTGTAGAAACATGGATGTTTGTTTATCCTTTTGTGATTGTTATTAGTTTAGCTTAGTCCTGAACATCATCAATCAGAACTAGGAAGAGTTCTCTCTAAAATTAATACAGGCGTAAGGCGTAAATTTATTGTTCAATAAAATTATTAAAGAAACTTCGGCTAAATTATTAATTAAAGAGACTTTGGGTGTTTAGAACTTAAAAGTAGTTTAAGTCAATATTAATGTCGGTAAGCTATCAAAACTTTTTAATGCTTGTCATTAATTTAAGAGACATTATACCTAATCCTTTTCGCACTTCGATGTTCGGGAATACCGATATTACGCGAGAAATTATTCCACTACTTTGAGTATATTTCAGTAGCTATTTGCATTTCTAATTACGAGCGAACTATAAATAAATCTAGATTTGTAAATATATATATCGCGTTCCAGTGGGAGGTTAAATAAATAATTTAGTAATAAAAAGTAATTTGACTGTTATCATTCGTAATGAAAAACATTTAAACAATTACGTTTATGGATAATTTATTAATAGCAACAGAGCAACAGTCACGGTTTTTAAATTGTTCCCAGAGGATGACAAAAGACATGGTTTAGGGGAAATGTAGGTCATTCCTATACCTCGCTAAAATGATCATCATATAAAAATATATTTTTACCGTAATCGTGTTGCCATTGACGAATGTATAAAAACTGTAGCAGCGCAATTTCAGGGTATATTTAGAACTATATTTGAGGAGCCCGTGACTAAGTAATAACTGCCGCACGGGTCGATCCATCAGGTAAAGCTACGCTTGTCGGGGTTGGTACTTGGATGGGTGACCGTCTTTACATACCGAGACTCCTCCATGCCTCGGAAAAGGACGTTAAGCCGTTGGTCCCGGCTATCATTTGTGGATCTTTGACAGTCGTTACGAGTCGTCAGAAGCCCTAAAGTCTGACAACCAGTCTTACCAAGGGGTATCGTATTACCCAGTTACTGGTTGTGGAGGTCAGATAGGCAGTGGCTCCATGCAAAATACTAGTATTCAGCTAGATCCGGTTAGACTGGAAGCCGACCCCAACATAGTTGGGAAAAGGCTAGGCAGATTTGATGTAGAACCATATTTCGTATTACGAACCATATTTTTAGGGATAGGGATTAAGTAGATCTTCGTCAACCTGGGAACACAGACTCGATTGACATTTAATCCACCTCGCCTATTATACAGGGTGTTAAAAACCCATCAAATAGCCGTTTCAACGCCTTACGCCAAACATTATTGCTGATGACTTTCATTTTTGGTATGAAAAATCTTTGTTTACAGCAGTGCGCAATATAACGCATGAAAAACATTATGCTTTTGGGTGCATGAAACGGTACAGGAGTTGTTAAAGTTCTATGTAAGGATTTGGTTTTCGCACTTAGTCCCTAAGGTAGACCATTGTGCGTGCTGGTTAAAGTTTAGTACCTTACATTACAACAGCGCCCTTATTCTACTAATTTATAAACGTTACAATGGTCTCTCAATGGTGAGTTTTTGACAGATTTGCCATACAAAAACTGTCAAAAACTAACTATTGTGAGACCATTGTAACGTTTATAAATTAGTAGTCTTAGGCCCCTGGAGCGTTGATGGAAAATCTTGAAAAATCCGAGGTACATAGTACGTGAGTCCATCAATGCCCGGTTGCGGCCAAGGCTTATTTTACCTAGTATTTAAATGAAATCTTTGACAAGTTGCATTCTTGTTTGCCATAATATTATGTCGAAGTAAAAAGTACGTTCTATTTTTAAATTAGACGACAGTTATGAGTTTTCATACATTTATATTCAACCGCTACACACGACATTATATGTATTTTCATACAAACATTGCCGGCCGCCCGGTGGCGCTCGCACGTATTTGACCAACAACCCTAATTGCGTAATACACCATCAATTATAATCTGAATTGTTTTGAAACAGTGCTTCAAAAGTTAGAAAAAAAAAACTCTACTCAACAACGTAAATAGCGCAATGAATGTTGACTCAAAATCAAACAATCCGAAAATGTGCTACGCAATTAGATAGCAGTACAGCTTTTTCGATTTACTTCGAAGTAGGTTGCCAAAATAATGCTCGAATTTATTGTTTTATAACATTTAAAGATTGGTTTCGTGAAAAAAAAAACTTTGTTGGAACTTAGACCTTCAAGATTTGACCTTTGTAAGCAGAAGTCTCCCAGAAATGGTTCAGTACAAAAAATGATCAAAATGACGGGGAGTACAAGTGAGTCTCGGCTTCGTTAAGCGTCTTTTTACACCCGATATAACCTTCATACAATTTAATATCGATACTCAACTCCCGATTGCGACCCTCCAAATTCTTTCAGATGTTATGTAATAAGTTCGTATTGAAATGTCTCAATCGAGAAATCTTTTATATAGATTGTTTCATAACATATTCGGGTGTAATATCAATCATGTTTCATGAGACACGACTATTAAAGGTCATTAGACATTCCAATATATACTATCAGAGTCATTCTGCCTAGTCTTTTCCCAACCATGTTGTGGTCGGCTTCCAGTCTAACCGGATGCAGGTGAATACCAGTATTACTATCAGAGATATCTATACTAATAGGTATAATAACGCTGAAGACTTTGTTTTTTTGTCTAAACGCGCTAATTTCTGGAACTGCCAGTCGGATACGAAAAATTATTTTTGAAAGAAAGAAAAATATTTTTTTGGGACACGCACAGGAAATAAAACAAGAAAAAACAAACATGAAAACTAACAAATTATATAAAACAAGTAATAAAAAAAAATAAAAAAAAATAAAAACCAAAGAGCAAAGAAAACCTGTCCGAGGCCAAAAAGGCTCCAATCTCAGCATAATGCTATGATATTTGAGAAAAAATAAACAAATACCGCAGCGCTGATATTCTGATAGGGCCCGCTGTGATGCCATGGACACACCTACGGACATGAAATAAATCCCACAGAGGAATAAAAATAAGTTTTCGCTTTTTACAGCCCAAGTTTTGAGGAAGGTTGAGGAAGGCTATTCAACAACACGCACGCTATTCAAAATCACGCGTAGCGTATAAGGAATCGAGCAAAAAGAATAAGTCAGAAAGAATACGAAAAGTAATTGAAAACGAAGTAAAAGCTGTTAACGTTCACGATGTAGAAACTAAAATATTTATTGACCTTTCTTTTTTGTAAAAAACTGCTGAAATGAATGGAAACTTTGCTGCTCTGAGAAATAAAGTTGGTTTAGTACTC
This sequence comes from Eupsilia transversa, assembly GCA_914767815.1. NCBI lineage: Eukaryota > Metazoa > Arthropoda > Insecta > Lepidoptera > Noctuidae > Eupsilia > Eupsilia transversa. Next base: position 6,118,427 of record OU611889.1, read on the forward strand.
CAAAGCTTTCCTGCAAGACCTTCATATTCATAAACGCTGCCTATAGTTATGTAATGATTAGCGCCTGTTTAACCTTACAATTTTGACGTTTAAACGTCTCTTAACGTTAATCTATATTTATGAATAAGAAAGCTAGTGTTAAACATAACATCATCCTTATCCCAGAAGGGTTAGGCAGACGTGTACCCATAGTACACCCACGTTTCGCCAGTTATTATGCGAGCCTATTGCCACCATTGAATGAATGAATGAATGAATTGCACCGATCCCAGCGTGGTTTAACCAGACTCGATAAATCGAATGAACCCCCAGATTTGCACTAGCCGCTGGATTCTCATGTTTCATGGGGATACAGAGGCCATTGCATATCAGGGAGTAGACCAGGTGGCGCGGGTAATGGCAGGGAGAGAATGTGCCCTCGGGATAAGGAAGGATTAGCGAGCCTACCGGATATGCATCCTTGAGTAAGCAATGGAATAGTGGAGAGACGGGTAATGTTTATCTATGGATGGGCATCTTTTTACGACGTCGCCGCCAGTTGGCTCAGGTCGATCTTCACCGGTGAATCTTTTGGCGGGGCTGTGCTGCTTACTCGGCTTTCTTCTTTCAGCTTTTCACTGCTGTGCTGATTACCCCTTGTTGTTTTCTGTGTCTTCATCCGAAGACTCGCTGCTATCCGTTTCCGGTTACTTATATATCTCGCTGGCTGCCTAGATCTTGTTTCGGTCTTCAGCCGTGTCCATCCAAAAGTTAATATCCTTGACGGAGTACGCCAAGTCCTGTTTTAGGTTGTCATTTCATGTGGAAATAGGTCGGCCTACTTTCTTGGATTTGGCCTTGTACTGCATTGCTACATGTAAAAGGTGTGGTTTGCCGCGCCTGTGGACGTGTGCGAGATAGCACAATCTATGGTTCCTTGTGCGTTTGGTTACTGCTTTTCCGTCTAAGATTTCGTGCATTTTCCTTTGTCCTGGTTTATTCCTAGCGTGGTTAATCAAGTCTCTGATGATAACTCTCTCATAATTATCTTCTTAGTCTTGATCGGTTAGCTTTGGTGATTGCCGATACTTTCAAACCATATATCATACAAGGTACGATCACCATTCTATACATAAGTCTGGCTAGTCGCCAGTCCATTTTTGAGTTTTCTATGAATTGGGCACAAATTCCTGATACCAAACTGCTACTGAGAAATTCCAGATGGAAAAACCCATTAACTCTTTGCCCAACATAGGAATCGAACTCAGGAACTCATGCTCAGCAGTAGCGCTTGCGAACAGTAGACCAACGAGGCAGTAGACTTTTATTTTAAAGGAAATAATCAGTTTTAACATCTGCTTGATTGACAATTTTCTATGAAATACAATGGACGTAGGTAAGTTTAGTAACCTATTCCGCTTAAAACCTAAATATGTATATCTACGTGTCTCGTATTTTATAATTGATTTAAGCTAAGTATTTTCTTTCTTTCTTTCTTAAGTCACACCTGGATCAATAAAGTATCTTAATTTTCTATAATATTACTAATGAAATTAAGCAGAGCAACCTTTAGCTGGCAAACCACAAAACATAATGGAAGTGTAGACCACATTAGATTAAAAATATTTAGGTTTTAAGTAAAAATTAAACTAATAAATAAAATAATAGGTATTAATATTTAATATAAACAAAATGCATAATTAAAATCATAACTAATATATCTACCACGCTCACACATCCTCGACAAGTTATTCTGCATTCTCAGTTTCAGTCGTTTGAGCGTCAGTATGGTTTCTAGTGAAGACAATCGTAATAACAGACTTGTTTTAATAACACGTACCATCTGCGGATTCTGACTGATGCTAAGTATTGCAAAGATGATTCAACTACCCTTAGTATTTGTTAATATATCTTTGCTATTTTGATCTCACTTATTAAATACCTACATTTTTATGCAAGAATTTACAAATGTAAGTATGTGAAACATGGGCTATCTAAATCTATTTGGTAGATCAACCATAGATAATTATTAACTAATGACATCTACCTAAGTAAAACCCATGAATAAAAGATTTACAAACCTTTCGGAATCAATAATGCAATAATTTATTAGATACTTATTGGAATTAACCCTGAGTTAGCTGTTAACTCCGTAGTTACCCATGAACGCGCAAGTGGGCCTAAATGATGGTAAAAAGCGCATCCAAGTCCGTAGCGTAGTTTAGGAGAACAACGCCGTCACACAGATAGACACATAGATATATAAATAAAAATAAAAAAAAACATTTATAAATAAATATTCCAAAATATAATATCCAGATATTTATGTAAATATACAAAAATACTAAAGAGCATCTAAGCGTAGCTTTTCACCTACCCAATTAGGTATATTAATTGCATTCAAGAAGAGGTGTGGATTTAAAGAGTATCTGAGTACCTTTTAGCGATGATCCTTTATATTGCGAAGGTACCCTTGAAGAAAATGAAAAATGACTTTGAAAAGGTGTCTGTACTCAGTAGGTAGATTGTGGGCTGACATTGTGGGTGGATAAAAACGTATTAATGGAAATTTCTTTAAAACCGTAGTTAAGAAAAAAACACTAGTAAAATAAAAATAATAGGTTTTATTTTATGCTACCTACTATTCATTTTGTTGATGCTTGGGGAGCATGTCCAGTAGTGATCGTCTTTCAGCTGATATTTTATGATGATTATTGAAATTGTATTTCATTTTTCACTTCGTGCAAAGTGAATAATCTCTTAAACTCTACAAGATTCTACATTTAGAGTAATGGATATGTGTTCAATTAATATAGGTATTTGAATTGAGATATTAATGCTACGGTTTCTGTTCAAAGGTTTTACTTGCTACGTTGCAAGCATACTGTAATCTTAACCTTTGAATAATCAAAGGCATGCCTACTCTGCTCATTAGTATTTTATAATTAATGCTTCAACTAAAATCTCATAGTACGTTACATTAACGAAGGAATGACGACAATTACAATGAATGCTTATAGTAAAGGTATGGTAATGGCTGTTGGTGTTCTTTATTAAATAAATAAATAAATAAGTGGTGATAGTCTCTAAGCAGTCAAATAGATTCTTGTTGAAGCCAATCAGGAGGGTAGGCACTGTTATGAAGTTATGAGAATGCTGGCTGCTCATAACTTTGTCAAAAACGTATTGTGCACGATTTTTGCAACCTATCTCCATTCATTCTTGTTACATCGGCCTGATATTTTTAAAGTATTTTACGAGTATTTTTAACAATAAAGTATCGAGAAATATTAATAACAATGTATTGTATACAGTAAATAAACATCGAATTTTTGACGTCATGTTGACCTCAGTCGTCCGACAGTATATTTATTGACCGGTTAGCGCCAGGTGTATGCTTACGTTGATCAATATTAATAAAATATTATGTAAATTATGTATCCATTAAAGCCATTAAAATAAATGTAATGTCGCTATTAGTATTAGCATTATAAAGTTCATCGTCCACTGGTTCAAGAATAATTTGGACTTCGCCATGTGCCATATGATTTTAAAACTGAAAAGTTCGTCTATATGTTATGCCGCTATATTGTCACCAGCATAAAGCAGTTTACTGCTGGACATAGGTCTTACCAATCGCACACCAATCACACGACCCTCGGCTATAATAATCCAGCGTCTACGCAGCCACACAGCGAACATCGTGCATTGTAGCTAAAGTCATCATCACGCTTGGCAGAGGATTGGCAAGGAAGACAGCAATATATTAGCAGACAACAGGACGCAGTTGCACATGTCATAATAATAGAATAATAGATATTCTGGTCGTAGGCTATGTGCCATCTTTCACAAATTGAGATGATGATGATGATGAAGATGGAGATGAAGAAATCTTCTCTATGAAACACATGGCACATATGGGTTTAGTTGATAGAAATTAAAGCTACGCGTTTATATTCAGAAGGCGTAGGCAGGCGAATAGGTGACCTACATTCGTATATCCAGAATTTATCGACCATAGAGTACAATTCCCACTGAAGCAACCTATCTTCACGAGTCGAACGCAGCTTATGCTCTGTGATATACAGAGATTATTTCTGACAATAAATCCAATTAAACTTTTCCCCTTGAAATCGAACACTGCGCCTTTCTTGATACCCTCCATCATTGAAATACGTCGAAAATACTTCAGAGTTTTCCCATAATACGAGATACGTTTCAATATACACGCATCTGATATTAACGAATGCGAATGGGATTGTCAGGCAATAAATAGAAAGGTGTAAACATAAAAACATAGCATTCGTTCCTCAACAGATGAAGCTTCATAAAACAATATATTATACGTCGAGCATTTTAATTTAAACGTGCAGATTTCCTCGCATGTTTCCGTTAGCGATAGGGCCAGCGTGGCGCGGCGATACATTTAAATTTTGTGTAGGTATACATAAAATTTCTAAAACATATTTGTTTTCGTGATTCTGAATTAATGACGGGGTTAAAGAAAGGTATGGAAAATCTCCATTTGTTTTGTTTTCAGCTATCCGGTTCCTTTCCGGGTGGCGTCCTCGAGGGCGTAGTGTCGATCGATGGCATGGTGTTATTTATGTGTTTCTAATAATACACCTACTCGTATTGAGTATCTTGTGCGATCATCAATCCGTCTGCCAAGCCTATGAATGTTTAGTAGCGGTCTTTGGATTATCTACGGTCACTATTGGACATCTATAGATAAGTTATGTTATAATTACGTAAGTATTTGTTGGCCGTTCAGTAATTGCGGTGTCTTGTACAAATGTAAAGACTTACCTGAGAAATTGTATTATAGTATATTTTATTCAAATGCATCGTGCGTCCTTCCTATTCATGACAGTACAATCACCTTATTTCCTCAGTAAAGCTTCCTTCCTCTACTAAAACTGTTTGTACACCTACACAGTCTCACCTGAATGAGGTTTAAGATTTTCATGTTGCAGAATAGAGATCATTTTACGACAAATTGCACTATGCAAATATTCTGGAATTCAATGTTGGTGGGTTGTTAGCGGCCAGTATAGTCCAGAGGGATTCAATTGCAGTAAATATATCTGATTTACGTCCAAGGGAAACGTCCCAATATGAAATTGCCTATGCGTATAGGTAATTTCAGATTGAGAAAACCAACCTAGCGTAGTGATCGATCTTTGCCCTATAAGTCAATGATATTATAGTTAACAGAAATGTTGTGTGTGAGCGCATCGTGAAGACTCGAAAACGTCCTAATTGGGACGTAGTCTTTAGTCTGCGTCACGCATGGCGACGAGCGATACGCTTTGTTGAAGCTGCTGCGCGAAATTGTTTTTTCTGTTGTTTTGTGAGTTTAAAACGTATCTGTTTATTAGAATATCATTGCCTATAGGTAGCTAGCTGAACGACCATCTTAAAATATGCAAATATCAAAACTAAAAATAAAACAGTATCGTAATCCAATATTTGCACACGTGTTCAAATAAAAACAAATGATTTAATAGAACAGTCAATTATTGTCCACTGTAGTGGATTTAAGTTGCAAGTATTGAATAATTCAAGACGGCTGTCGGCAGTTTACACATCCTTTATTATGATTGATGCGTGAACAGTTAACTTTTTCCGAGTCACGCTTTAGAGCGTGGTCGGTGGGTCACGATTCAATGTAATTTCTATTACGATTGTATTTTTAACTGCTTCGATAATATACGTCGTCGCTTAGGACTTGTAGACCTATAGGTCTTTTGGCTTTTTCAAGAGGCAATTAATCAATGAAATATTAATGTATATTTCACTCTTACAATATTTTAGGCTTAAATATATTTATTTTAGGCATTAAAATAAATACAAAATAATTTGTATTTATTTTAATGGCTCTTTTTATTGTCGAGTCGATTCCAATCTAAGCTGATATAATTGCCTATGTTTTTTTAGTAGCCTAGTGCAATACCAAATTCTAATACAACAATATCTAATGTTACTGCCTATTTCAAACATATCAAAAAGCAGTACAGTTTATATCGTCAGGTACATTTTACTCGCCTTAAGGCTCTTGCAAACAGGCGCGACGCGACTCTATAGTGGAACAATTTCTATGAAACTTCACGGAAGTTGTTCTACCGGTGTCGCATACCCTTTACCTTGAACTTTGAAAGTATTTGTATATGGGGCCCTACCTACCATAATCATTTTCAGGGCAGGTTAAGTTGACATTTAACGGTGTTTCTTTGCACGCGGTATCAAATCATGTCACATCACTTGTCGTCTAAAAGTGACATGATTGTAATAAATATAATTTTATGGCCTGTAGAGCAGGCCACAAAATTCTTTGAAAACTTAGTTTGAACCGTTGTATCTTTATTATTGTGCCCATGAAAGGGGAAAATAACACTGAGTGCATCAGGTGTTTATCTGTTCATGCGAATGTAGGAAGTGAAGCGAGACGGTCCATTTAATGGTGCTCGGACACATTATCTATTCGAAACTAGCTACGTGCATGTAACGACGTTCTTTAAATCCATGTTGCCTGTTTTTATGTGCAATGTGTCGCATTTTTTAAGGCCCCGCAGGCAGGCGCGACGCTACTCTGGTGGAACAATTTCAATGACAACTTCACGGAAATTGTTCTACAATGTCGCGTAGCGCCTGTCTGCGGGAGCCTTGACACACACTTCATTGGGTAGGCATGATTCGGCAAAGACGGGTGGCAAAATATATATTCGATTATATTATCAGCTCTTGCGAAATGAAATTATTTATTCTGTATGAAGGATATCGGAATCACTTTTACACGTCAAAGTCCGAATCTTGCCGATGAGAACAGACGTGTAGGACCCCTAAAATATGATAAATACATCATGCATGTAGCAAAGAGAGCATTATTCTTGATCGCATAACAGAACGCGAACTGCCGTGAATATCATCATCAACATCACTTGTCAAATGAAGTGGCCATTTGACAAGTGTGGACAGGGGCTAGACATGTGGTAATCGCTTTCAACCCGTTTCGTATTTCTATAATGACTTTCAACAGCATATACGTAGCATTGACGTCGAAAAAATACGTGAATTGTCTTTAATTTTTAACTTAACTTTATTTTTATTATTTGTTGATATAGCGGCAATAGGGCAAATTTCTACCTATTACGGTTCATGAGATACAGCCCAATGACAGACGGACGGACGGACAGCGGCGGCTTAGTAATAGGGTTCCGTTTGGCACCCTTCGGGTACGGAACCCTAAAAACGAGATGGCGACGTTAGTTCTGATTTTGGCTACGCATCATTATGATCCTTCTACAGGTATAATGTTTATTTTAAACCACAGAGCACGCCTCGGAGGCCGCTGATAGAAACAAATTAAGGAGTTCCTTAATTTCCTAATATACGTAATGTGAACGTTTTCGAAGGTTACCTAAATAGAATAAAAAATATTTATATTACAAAGATTAAAGAGTCACTATGTGCTCACGAGAGCTTTACAAACAATTTTATCCGACTGATATGAAACTTGCTCTATCAGAGTAATCATTCAGCCATACGTGGGAGTTTACGAAGATTTTTTATCGTTTTGTCCGTATGGACACAAAAACGACTGAACGGATTTGGATGAAATTTGCACACAGATAGTTTATAACCTGGATTAAAACAAAGGGTACTTTTAATCCCGGTGGTACGTTTCCGTGGGATATTTGACCTTCACGCGAGCGAAGCCGCGGGCAAAAGCTAGTTATAAATTACGCAAGCAATAGCACAATTTCTGCAGTGTGTAAAAAATATCCTACATACCTACTGCAAAAATTGTGCTAGGTTATTATTATTTGCATGCGAATTTTGAACCTAGCAATATGCGTGATTTTGGGATGGCATTATTTTGGCATTAATTACTTCATAGGTCAGGTCAACACAGCACATCATATTTATGGGAAAATCATGGAACAAAATAATCTTTGCTAATAAATAATCAAAGAACCAGCCTCATTCTCTCTGAATGTGTGTGAATACTAGCTTCTACCCACAACTTCCGTCCGCGTCAGCTATAGTTTGACCGAGACTGCTGTACCGCGCCTTAGGAATGCACGGCGACGCCAGGCAGCGTTGACGAATCAGCGGCGAGGCCGCCGTGACCGTTGACGAATGAGCGTCCTGCACTGGCCCCCCGTCTCGCTGCGCTCATACCTAAGGCGCGGTACAGCGGTTTCGGTCAAACTATATACCATTAAACATAAACAAACAAACTGTTTTAGCACTTATAATATTAGATTAAATTATGAATAGTTCTTTTTTTTATTATAAAACTGATTACAAAATTGATATTGTTGCCTATTCTATGCAATAAGTAAACTTACTATCTATATCTTTCTCTGTGAAATGTTCTTGTTTGAAAACCACGCATAGGTACACCTATACTATAATTAAACTAGGCGTTCGCAAAAAAAAGCGCAATTGCGTGGATATCTATAAATTTTCATTTGTATTTTTATGTGTACCTCAGATAAATAATAAATATCACACTGAACTGAGCATAAATATCAAATTATATTTGTATTTTCATTTTATCAGATAAATAATAAATATCACTCTGAACTGAACATAGATATCAGAACATACTCCATAACAAATATTTTCACTATTTTTATGAATTAAAAAGATGGCGTTGAATCAATCACTTTTTTATCTCTATTTGATAGCAGAGCATTATAAAAAGCTTGCAATTGAAACTATAGGGCCATTCAACACACAATTTCAATTTTAACAACACAACTATTATTTATTCAGAATATGAATTTAGTTGGATTTTAAGCTCATTGAGCTGGATTTCCGGCTGTGAATAGGTTATCGTCAATCGATATCGCTTATCGATTTGAATTTTTAAATGAAAAGGGGATACATACGAGTTTAAGTAATGTCAAAAGGATTGAAAGGCAGGTGAAAGGCCTCACCCGCATAATTTGTTGTAATACATAAAACAGATATTTGGTAAATTACAATTTATTACTTGTTTGACGATGATACATCGGGGGAAATAATAATAAATTGTGGTAACGGTTAACTTATTTGCGAACCTGTGAAAGTGTTGATCAAATGTTGGCAAATTATGGTAATCTGTACCCCGATAATTTAATCTTCAATTAGCTGTTATGATTTGTCGACCGTAATAACAACAGCCAATGTGCCTTTTAATCATTTCAAACGTGTATATTATTATATATTATCGTGGTACACATCCTTAAAATATATGGAACGTACACGTTTTAACGTTGTTGTGGACGGAAATTCACAAGCGCCTTCATATATTTCCATACGTTTTACCTACTTCCCTGTTATCGTGATGTCGTGACGTGGACGTCCACGATAATATCATCTCGTCAGAATTTATTAAAATCCACATTGGCTATTGTTACTATGGTCGACAAAACTTAAAAGCTGATTTCAGATTGGATTGAAAGCACCTGTCAGAGATTTGACAGGCGTTTTGTAGTGGTTTCCTGTTCACAAAAAATATGATATTTTGTTCTATAGACGAGTAGTTAAACTAGCAAAACAGTACAATTGCCAACATGTATATTTTTTTTTTACCACAACGAAGATGCTCTTGGCCTTCATCTTATCTGATGGTAAAGGATGTTCAGGTCGAAGGTGGAAAAGCGAGCTTTCTCCCGAAATCGGCTTTCTAACCTCTAACTACCAAAACACAACAATGCAGTTAACATTCTTGTTATGGCAACAGATTTAGATAAGATGGTGGTAGCTAGCCAGGCAGACTCGAAACAAGCCCTATCACCAACCAAACAGAGCAGAAAATCAAATATTCAATAATAAAACTTAACAAGCATCTAGCACTCATGATACGAGCTCTAGAAAATGAAGCTAATTAGCGGCATCTGTTTTAACAACGTACTCACATCGTTAGCCTTACTGTTCATCGGAATGAAATACGTAAATAAATGAACTTCCCTGGCTGAATGAAGCTACGTACTCGAGTATTTTTTGATGTAATCGAACTGAATTCACATACATGTTTTGTTTTGAAAAAGTTATTATTGAATTATAAAAAGTTTTAAAAAAAAAATTTTAGAGAGCGGATCTGCACTTCTTAAATATTTTGTTCAATTTTAAGTGTCTATTCTTTAATTAGCTATTATCGCTTTTGGCAAGGTGTAGCGGCGAAGCTTCCGTCCGTATACGGTTCGCACGAAACATAATCCATACATTCGATGAACTTTAAGTTAGCCTTTCATAATTTAGTTTTACTGATCCAGAAATTGTGCCCAGGTCTTTAAATAAAGCAGTCACGATTACCTAATATCCAATCAAGCAGTAAACATTTTCTATTTAATAATCAGTATGTATACTGTATATTCGCAAACATCGTATTTATTATGATAATGGTTTATACATGTAAAGTGTTTTATGAATAATGGAAAATAGATAATAACTCAACAGGCTAATCTGTTGATACAAACTAGTACCTACTTGTTAGTTGATAGGTTTGTATGTGAAACTACTTTTATATCTCTATAACAGGCTTTGTTTTTTTTTTTAGAACGAGCGTATTTTATTAAAAATGGTTTGTTGGAATCTAATAGAAATCGAATCAAAGCGTACCCACATAAAACAAAAATGAGACTATTAAAATAGTGGTCCGAAGTCAGAACCTTGTGGAACGCACAAAATTAATTTGAATAGGAATTTATTGATTAACATATAAGAAAGTTTACACATTACAAAATGTAGAAAAAGAACTGAACTTCATCATTTCCTTGCTTTAAGTAGTATAACCGTTAGCAATAATATTTATTTAACAATAATACCTTTTACAATAATAAATGGGCATGGTCAACTTTATAAAAGGCCTGTCCAAAATCTGTAAAGTAGGTAATACTTAGTCCCCTCTATGAACACAGCTCACGTAAACAGTTGGGTCACTGTTTAATCCCCTAAACCGTATTTGCCAACATCGAGGTCCTAAAGTGAAAAATCCTATGGCCCTTCGTCTATTTGGATACCTAGACCCTATTTTAGCATTTTGGGAAATGTTTACAGTATATATTATTTGTATAACTGTAACCTTCAATTTGATTGCAAAATTTATTTATGGCCGTTTTATGGAAAAGGGTCGTTGACAAAAGTAGTATGTTATAGATTGCATAGCCGTGAGCTCGGTGGGATTTCCCATCGGCAAAAAATACTAACTTCCATACAAACTTTCCCTAATCCCCTATTTAACCCGCTTTGGTATATGAGGAATTTATGTGCACAATTTCAGGCTTGTAGATCCAGTGGTTTAGGCTGAGCGTTGTCTGTTTCAGCGGTCTTATATTATCGATATCGAATATCTATACATGTTATAAATTAAGGTCGCTTTTCAAGCCTGTTTGTGTGACTGCCATTGGTGACCGCGTTGTTCTTCTAAATTACGCAACGGATTTTGATGTGGTTTTCACCATTATTTTGAGTTAGTTATTCCGGAAGGTTTATGTGTATACATTAATTACGTATAAAAACAAATCTCTATGTTTTGTCAAGTCGTATTACGGCTCGTGCAGACTGGCGTGATATCGCGGGCGCGACAAGGGTCGCGCTGCCTGTTGCGCCCAGCCTTTATTGCGAGATGGGTTCCTAGTTGCTAAATAAATTACTTTTTTGCATCAAGACGGGCGCTGTCAGCTGTCCGATCTGACAGTCGGCTCTTTTCCTTTTTAATTTAAACTAGTTCTTAATATGCTATTTACCGAGGTCGGTTGGCAAAGCCATCAGGACCAAAACCTCTACAGTACCGTATTAGTTGTTTCATGGAAATCTTTCGTTGAGAACCTTACATTGTCATGGACGAACCTTAATATTGTTCGTCATTGTATGCAGGGTACAACGGCGTTGTTATGCACCATTGTTGTGTCATGTTGAACCTATAAGCACGTATAAAATGACCAGATTTTGACCCACATTTACCTTCATTTAACTACAGACGGCTTGAACAATGCAAATGTTATACAATAACAAAGCAAAAACCGTATATCAAACGTTTTGTTGTTTTGACCAAAATGCTATGTATTGATTATAGGACATTTAATTTTTATGGTGTACATAATGAAGAATGTTCAATATATGGATTTATTGAGAGAGGTTTCGAAATCTGTGCTAAAATACAATTGGAAATACATTTCCTAATGTTTTTATGATATCCGAGTAAAAAGTTGAACAAATGCCTAACAATTATTTGTGGTGCAAACAGCGTCCTGAATATTATAACATTTACAACGGTGACATGATTGATCACAGGCCGATATCGACAGCCGTAATTGTATCTACTAATTGCCTTTTGTGTTATTTCTTATTGGTTTGTATTAAAACCGAATGATTGGGTGGAAAGAAATGTGTTGACTGTGAATGAGAAAGATTTTGCTAAGAATATGATATATAATAATGATTGATAACTAAATATTTTGTATCTTTTAAGGGTAAGCATCTTTGTCAATCTCTCGTTTTGTATCTTGAAACCATGTTTAACTATTTGGCTATGAGTTTCCTTACAAGATTTGAACAATACAGCAGTAAGAGGAAGCTATCCTTTATAAATATCATCTAAACTTAAATTAAACAACAACTTCTATGAAACATAACGCTAACCACGTAATAGTTGGAAAGATAAATAAACTAGTGAGAACTCACAAAAGGAAATCAGAGTTAATCCTTTATAAATATTATCTAAACTTAAATTAAACAATAATTTCTATGGAACATAACGCTATCCATAAAACAGTTGGAATGATAAATGATAACTCACAAAAGTAACTCTAAGTAAAGAAATTATTTACGTTTAGCAACGTGGTAACAAGTTGACAGAAAGTAACAAAGTAAGTATTAAAACAGTAATCCCGGTTTATCAAGTAGGTACCTACTACAATTTAGATCTATTTAAAACTCCTGAGTAATCCGTACACTGAGCTCTACCCGACAGGTTCCATCAATGATGAATGAGCCTAGCAACTGTTCTAAAATTACATTAGCAATAAATAATTCAGTATTGAGTATCACGAAAACGCCAAATACCTATAACAACGAAGTATTTGCAAGACGAACATTTTAAATGAAAAAATAAAAATTTGTTCGCAAATTAATTTCACACAGATGGTAAACATTTTACTAATATTTTTACTGGAAGCTCATAATATAAACTACAGTATAAAATATTATCATAATAAAGATGAAAGTTTGTTAGGGATTGATGCGAATTTCGATTAAAATATAGTCTTCCCCGGTGACATAGATATGGATAATAATATAATTATATTGACGATTTAACGGGCCCTTAACCACAGATTACTACAGAAATGGTTCAAACTCCGCATTTTAGGTATGAAGATACAACTACGTGGCGAGCTCATCTTGGCGGGCCAATTCACTGAGTGTAACGTAGTCAGAAGATAGAGATAGAGAAAACTTTTATGTGAATATAATTTTAGTATGAATGTCGATGGCTATAAGACTAGGGGAAGACCAAAGAAACGATGGATGGACAGTGTGAAAGATGATATGGCTAGAAAGGGGGTGACTACCGAGATGACGACTAACAGAGAAAGTATGGAAGAAAAAGACATGTTGCGCCGACCCCAAATAAATTGGGATAAGGGCAGGAGAATGATGATGATGAACTGTAGGTAATTAAAGCCGTGCGACCTGAATTGCACTTTATTGTGTCGTAGCAAGAGTCGCTTTATATTTAAATGATTTTGCGGAGAGAACCATCTGAAGTAATCTGTGCCTTAACTTCGATCGAGATCAACATTTTACAAAATGTCAGGTAAAACGTAAATTGTTTTTAAAAGCAACGCCTGAAAGGGTTTTCACTGATAAACAGCCATTTGATCAGATATTTTATAATAGGTAATATCAGAACTATAAATACTTAAACGTTAACTAAATTAAGCACCTTTTGCTACGAAAACTTTTTCCTTCCAATATTTGCATATTTAAGGCCATAAATTCTTCTATGATAGATTTGACCGGTTGCTATTCCTGTGTTTACTATATGGAATAACACAGTACGCATCTCACGTGGATACCATTTGCAGTTCGTTTACCTTCAAAAACAAGGTAAGGTGTTCCGAACAAATTTTATGGAGGTCATCTCTGCTCTTTGGTGCAAAGAGAACTCATATCCAAAGTGTTCATCTATTTTGGGTATTGTATCTGCAAAATTGTGAAAACAAAGTCGTTTCTGATAGTAAATTCTCTCTAAAATCAACATTCCTTCCATGTTTGAAGATCTGTCAAATGCACGATTTTTTTTATTGTTTCCATGGAATTAGTATGTACTTACAGTGAAGTATTGCATCACACACATTCTTTAGTGGCCAGTTAGGTACTAAACTATCCGATGCACTATAAAACCTGTCTCTTCTATCACAATAGCCATGTCACATGTGCCAACGTCTAGGGTTACATTCATTGCCGTCCACGTATACAATAGGTCCATCAAAGTCGTTAGTAATGGAGCAAGGGACATAAAACGCTTCACGTTTGCTTACAATGTACACAGGGTTACAATAGCAGTACGTATGTACGTAATAGGTACTGGTATATAAAATGTAAATTCCTCAATGTTGTTTGTAAAAGAACTTTAATAACGTCGAAGAATGTGTTTGTTCTGCATGGAGAGGTTATATTATAGCAATGTTTGCAGATTTATAGACGAAGCCGAGATTTGGGAGAGCTGCCCCTAGCAGAATGTTAACACACCCGACAAATGAGCGAAAATGTGAAATTGTATTTTTGGAGCAGTCCAACATTTTCTATTTTGTATTACTTAGCTCTCTCCAAAGATAGGCTTATTGCCATTGGTGACTTGCACGAATTTACTCGCCCGAAACGGGCGAATCGACACTTTTTATTAATATTATTTTTTCGTGAGGCGATTTTATTTTTGAGCGAATCTAATTGCATAATACATTTTCGTAAACGATTAAGACTAATCTGTTTCATTTTGACAGTTCAACAACATTCATTGCGTGATTTACGTTACGTTGTTGAGCAGATTTTTTTTTCGGAAAATCAATTCAATCTGTTTCAAAACGATTCCGATTGTGATTGATCGTGTATTCCGCAATTAGGATGCTATAGTGAAACACTACAGAGTCTTATGTATCCTTTACTATCTTAGTAACATTCATGGAAGATTTCAATTCAAACAATAAACAGAATGGAAATTATCAGTGAAATGTCATATTAATGAATATTCAAAGAGAATGGGCGCCGCCGCCGGCTGGCCGAACCGCAATCAGCTATAATATCGTCAAACTTCATTTACATTATTTACGTAACGTATTATTTGGAACTAATTTAAATTTTCATTGTTGTATCTTTTTTCTTAGAGATATTAATTATAGGTTTTGCAAGGGTGCGTAATTTATTCGTTGCCGTGAATTTTATCGTGTAAATGAATTATGGCTGATTTTGAATCTTTGTATTTTTTTCTATAAATATAAAGTTAGTATTCGAAGATATAATTCTGACGATGGAAATATCACCCAACCCGTGTAAAGTAATCGATGATGATAAAACGGTAACGTTTATTTGTAACCAATCGAAAGTTTATAAACTAGTACTAAAATAACGCATTCACACGGATTGAACTATTGAGGATATTGAATTAGCATAGGAAAAGAAAAAGGGAACAAAACAAATCATAGTACAGGAAAATGTGTAATAAAAACTGCAAAAATACATTGAGCCGCATTTTAACGTTTATGGTATAGACCTAGTTAATGACAATGAAGGAAAAAGGCTTGCCGCATCAAATTAGACTGTTTACGATTACATGGCTCTGCATGAAACTGTGAATTTTTATCAATTCAGAGGAAGGGTTCAAGCCGTTTTCCTGTTTACTATTGTCACAACACATGGCATCCCAACCTACATAGGCGACCGTTACCGAACCGGGGGTTTACCCCATAGGCCAGTTTAATGAAGGACCTCATAAATTATTCAAACAGCTATCTCGACGTAAAACGTCTTCTTTTTTTAAACCTTTCACGGAATAAGTAATGATGTTTACCGACGCTACGAGATGAACAATCTGTCTACAGGAGACAGTGTCGATGAAACTTACACAGTGAACTTTTGAACCAGATTTAACCGATATTGTCGTGTCAGAGATGGTTTTATGCTATGTTATGAGTTTAGATACCAGTTTATTACAATCGTCACTTTATACGATGGTATAAAAACAATCAATACGATGACGAATACGGTGAAAGTTGAAAAAGTTGCTAGAACATGAAAAACGATGGAAAAATATGGCCTGGTGATAAATTGATCAATTGAGTGAACACATTGCGATGATAAATTCACCTGTCGCACGATTAAGGAATGAGAAATATGACTTTGAACTAGACATAGATTACTCATGTTTCAGGCAAAAAAGCAATGACGATGTTGTTATTGGTCCAATATGGAGCGAAATAATTAATACCGTAAGTAAATTTGGGACACTGGTAAAATGAAAAACCCATTCGTGACAAATGCAAATTCCCGAATTTCTTCAAAGTACACGACTACATTACTGTGATGTAATAATGGCAATGTTATTTGCTTTATTAAGTAGAGTATAAGCGTGAAATAAGTAGTGTGCCAGGTTAGACGGTTGGTGTAATATAAACGATTTAGTAGTGTATTAATTTAATGTGATATTGTGTACAAGTTTTGCAAACGATAGAAGGAATTAATTCCAAATGTAAGTGGTAGTTGGTACCCATTCATAAGGAAAATGTCTTTAAAATCATGGCATGTTATCGTGTTAGAACATATTACCTAATATATAGGTACTTCATCGGTATAGAGTAGATTTTATGCCTAGTTTTCTTCGTCTCAAATATAATGTAGGTAGTGGTAGGTACCTACCGAAATTCACAGTTGTGCGTCCTTTTATTAGTTATCCTTTTATGAGTTACAACTTCAGTACTGTCTTCATAAATCTGTTTGCACCTCAGAAATTGCTATCGTAGCAAATATTAATATTTGATCGGATATCTAGAAAAGGGATGGCCGTCTTCAGATGTAGGTAATGAACTCAGGCAGACTATAAATTAAGAATTATACGTCGCCATCGTTCGAAGTTGACAGGCGTTGAGAGATTTACAATTTAAGCCAGGCAGAGAGGCGCAACACTGGTGGAACAATTTCTATGAAAATAATATAGATCTAGATTATTCTGACTGTTAATATTAGTTCTGATTCTTACTTTATTTAACGTTACAGTTTATTCCGCATGTTTGGCGTTACCGATTTGACGATTGGTGCGCTTCTTTTATTGATGACTTGTCGGGTTTAAGATCTCTTAATGTGTATTACTGTATAGCTAGCCGTGAAAACCTATAATTGGCTTCATGTTTCTTAATCCGTGTTTTTATTTTATTTGTGTACACCTGTTGGTTTTCCATGTGATAAATAAATAAATAAATAAAACTTCATAGGAGTTATTCTACTATAGTCGCACGCGTTGGTGCTGAAAAATGTTTTAACGTTGGATTTGCGGTCGGTATTTTATACGATATTATTGCGGCCTAAAGTAATTTCGTTAAAGTGGTCTTTTGATATTTTGTTAAATGTTACGAGTTTCTTTGTGTTCTTGAAGTGGTTCCTTTTGTCGTATTGTATGCTAAATCTTTTAAGTATATGTTATATATTTTATTTAACCTATTTTTAGAGCAGAAATATTTGGGTGAAATGGGGTATGAATGGTTTTAAATTTTATAGAATTCATTTCGTTATTTTGTTACATTGTAAAGGATTGCGAATATGATTCCGTACGTGATTGAGAGCTCGAGGCAGGAAAATAAAAACAGGGTGGTGTTCAAATGTTTTCAGTTCTATTTTAGCACTCAGTTTTCATGAGAATATCAACATTTTATATTGGACATATAAAATGTAGGTATTTTCACAAAAGGGAAACGGAACATAAAAGGAAAACGTGTAGGAGTGTGAATAGATAACATATTGCATCGTGTAGCCCTTAATTTTTTATGATAGTTAAAACTAGCGTTTGTGTAAATTTTCTTACCTAGCTTCGTTAATTAAGAGCATCATAATTCATACGTGTATATAGGAAATTTTAGAAAATTGTAGCTGAAATAATATATAACACCTACCTACTTAATATTTTAAATGTTGAACTAAAATCTTTGCCTTTTGTACATTATAGAAATACCAATATTATTTATTTCGGTGTAGAGGATTTCTCCGGATTCGTTTACGTTAATCTTAAAGTACAGCGACTGCAGCTCGAGTCTTTTGATACCTATATATATTCGGATAAGCTCTGACATTATATATATTTTCAGTTTTCGTTTAGCAAATGTAGTCTTATTAAAGTAGGAATCTAAAACTGCTGGGAATGGGTTCAGAATTCGGCCAGTATAAGTGGTAGCTGTATAGATATCTATGTTTTTTTTTCTAAAACATTTCGTAAATTTCCCTTACGTAATTGTCAACAAACAGATGGCAAAGTATACTATAAGTGCTACTGTGTTTGTTTAGTTTACCTGCATTGGAAAAGTCTTACATGTAGTGTCTGGCTATTATTTAACTAAAGATTTCCCCGCTGATAAATTATCTAGGAATATTTTGCCTGTTAAAATGATAACAAAATATAATTTACGAGCTGATAAAAAAACTAAGAATTTTTACTCGAAAACTATAATAACAGATAATTTTGTTTGTTTCAGAAAGAAAAAAGTACGACATGAGAAAACCATTGAGTTGTTTGAGGAAGGTAACAACGAGAAAATTGGTCGGAGATCAGAGGAGTAGTCATAGTTCATGTTACTTTAAGTGATGAATAAAGGACCGTCACAATGCTTGCGGACAATGACACCCACAGTTACGGCGCTGGATCGAATGGCACATACAACTTCTTCTTTGAAGACCCACGATTCATATCTATACTAAAACATAGAGGTTCGAACCATACAAATAACATTGGTGATGTTATTAAAGTTCTAGAAGACTGGCGAAGTAGATACAATATTTCCGTCGTAAAAGAATGTGAGAGGTCGGAATATTGCTCTGGAGAATTTAGAGATTTGATTCTCGCTTACAACAGTATACACGGATATGTTAGTTTACTGGTAAGTGTTCATCAGTTATTTCTTTCGTTTGTCTAGTGGTCGCAAGCGCTACTGCTGAGCATGAGGGTTCGACTCCCAGGACGGGCAAAGTTTTATTGGGTATTGCTATTTGGAATTTCTCAGTTGCCCGGATTATGGATTTGTGCACGGGTGATAGCAATAGGCTCGCCAATATATGGGACTGCAATTATAGTACATTATGATACGAGTGTGCGGGGTTGGTCACACTCCAGACAGTTTTATTCTCGCTCGCCACATAACTGGCGACATGTCTTCGGGGAAACAGGGCGTGATGATATGCTATGTTATCTATGTGATTTCTTTATTATCAGTATATTTTTTTTTTCTTAAACAGGGAGAGACCTTTTCAGGTTTATTTATACCAACTAAGATTTTCTGAAAAAAATATTAAAGTGGCAATTCGCTCGTTTCGGGCCAGTAAATTCGTACGAGTCACCAATAACCCTTTTCTACGCTAGTTTGTGGTAGGTATAATAATGATGTCTACTATACAAAATTTAATATTCGTTACAAAATATTCTGATCACGTAAACTGCCCATTGTGTTTGGAAAATTGTTTGTTTAGGAACATTATTACACTGTTAGTTACAGTAAAATATAGTTTAGGTACTCCAGGCTTGTTTCCCAAGGGCAATAATATTTTGATACTATCAAACAAGTAGGTATCTAATGAATTTTGAGACTCATTCAATTAGTGAAGATTTGTCTCGCATAAAAACATCCAATTTAACACAGCCCAGTTAATTAAAATAAAGGCGTTAAAATAATGAGCGTTTTACTTTATTTGACAATTTTGGGAGTTCGAACATTAGTATTGTCACGAATTTACTCAACGATGATTTATAAAATTATCATTACATCTGTTACAAATTATGCTAGGAGAGAATTAGTAATCAATTGAAAGGAAGAGGCTACTCACAGTTAGATTTGTATGATCTGTTGATATATGATGGGATTCTATTCTATTCTAATAATGATGCTACGATTCATTTATCATTCTGCTGCCTTTATCCTCATTTATTCGTGGTCGGCGCAACATGTCCCTTTCTTCCATACTTCTCTATTAGTCGTCATCTCGGTAGTCACACCCTTTCTAGCCATTTCATCTTTCACACAGTCCATCCATCGTTTCTTTGGTCTTCCCCTACTCTTATAGCTATCGACATTCAAACTCAAAACTTTCCTCACGAAATTTTCCTTGTTACTCCGCATCACATGTCCACCAGTCACCAGTGCCATTTTCAGACTTGCTCATTATGTACTTATTTCTTGTTCTATCCATTCGTGTAATACCACACATCCCTCTTAGCATACTCATCTATTATTATTATCATTACACAGACGAACATTTTGTAATTTCTCTGTTGCTGTGATACCTATCAGATTATTTTGTCTCTCCAGGTATGTCTCTTCGGCAGTCTAGCCAATGCGCTGAATGTTGCCGTCTTGACCCGTCGGGATCTAGCAGTAACTCCTATCAACCGGCTGCTGAAGTGGCTGGCGGTGGCTGATGTCTTCGTCATGCTGGAGTACGTGCCCTTCGCGATCTACAGATACCTGGTGAGTCTAAGCTACATCGAATACTCTAATAATAAAGCCCGTATTGTCCCACTGCAGGGCAAAGGCCTCTCTTTGCTTTTTCCACCCAACTGAGTGAGAGAGAGACGAATCCTGAGCCAATATGGACCAAATCTGGTCCCGCCATTTACGCTTGGGTCTTCCGCGATCATCTGTACTATATTATTATATTAATATATCGAAAGTAGCTGCCTGTCTGTTTGTTACCTTTTCACGCAACCACTGAACCGATTTTTTTTTTTTTAAACAGATAGGTATTCTGGGACCTTGAGAATGACATACTTCAGACTACTTTTCATCCTGGATTGGATATTAGTGTTAAATAATGATTAAGTAACACAAGCTAATTTACACTAATATTATAAAGAGAAAAGATTTTTATTTTTGTTTATAACGAATAAAATCAAAATCTTCTGGTCCCACGGTTTCACCCGCATATTTCCGATCCCTTGGGAATATCTGTATAAAAAGTATCCAATATCCTAACCCAGGTCATGGTCTACCCACGCGCCAAATTTCATTCAAATCCGTTTTAGCGTGATAGCGTAACAAATAAATAAACAAACAAACTCACTTTCACATTTATAATATTATTGAGGATGTAAAGAATAGAGGAAGACCAATGAAACGATGGGAGGATCGTGGGAAAAATAATAACAATATATTGGAAATGAAGGGGCTGGCGGCTTCTGACGGGTCTTCAGAAGCCTGAAAGTCTGACAACCAGCCTTACCAAAGAGTATCGTATTACCTAGTTACTGCTGGGTTGTGGAGGTCAGATAGGCAGTCGCACCATGTAAAATAATGGTATTCAGCTGCATCCGGTTAGACTGGAAGCTGACCTCAACATAGTTGGGAAAAGGCTAGGCAGACTTAGTGTTAAGACTGACATTCGAGATATTTCTACAATCAATGTCTGAAATAGTTGAGGATCGGTGATGTCACTGCTGTGATAAGTGTGGCATATTCACGATTTTCGGCTATCAAATGAGTCATAGCTGGATCGAATATTACTAAATCTTGTTTGTGTTTATTCGAAAGCTTTAGGAACCTTGCTGTAAGTGCTATTAAAAGGCCACTAAAATGGTTCGGGCTTGGTGATATATTGTTATGGTGAAGGGCATTTGCGATTTCAAGGTCGCTGATGAGTCTGGCATCTATTTACATTGTTACTGCTGTACTAATTCCTCTCCCAAGTTGCACCATAGTATCCAGTTTGCCGTCTTCTGCATCGCATTTGTATCAGTCTCAGCTACCTTTTTAAGTTCGACGAAGCTAAACTTAGACTAGTTTGGAATTGTATTGTTAAGTAATTATTCCAAACTGGATCACCATTATGACTGGAGATTTAATACTTCGATATGGAAGTGATACAATGTCGTATTTGCTCCTGCCAAACCAACATTATACGATGTAATGATATTATATTCGTTTGCACATAATATGAAGATGATGTGAGCATTAATGTGGATGGCGATAAAAGTAGGGGAAGAGCGAGGATACGATGGATGGGCTGTGTGAAAGATAATATGGCGAAAAAGAGGGTGACTGCCGAGAGGAAGACTAATAGACAAGTATGATGGAGAAGACATGTTGCGGCGACTCCAAATAAATTGGAATAAGGGCAAGAGAATGATTCACATGATTTTAATCTTTGATCTTGTATATTTTGTTCCATTAAAACCATGTTTAATATTTTTGTTATAAAGAGTTTATTTGTAATAAAACTCCCGAGTAATAATCTGTCTGCTGTTCAAACGTCTGTTATTTCTAAAGTTTCAATACTGAGCAGTTTAAATTGTAATGAAACGCAAAAGGAGTAGTAAAAACTTGATTATGTTCTCTGGTTACTGTTTTAAGATGGAACGAAAATAGACAATTGGAGCAGATTATGTTTTAGAAACAATTGAATAAGTTTCTCAATTTCGTTTAAGACAAGATAAGAAACAGTGCGATAATTTCATTTTGATAGTTTAGAAGTTTAACTGTCACTAACAAGACAAAATAGAATTTTATTGTTATCGACTTCTGAAAGCAAATCGACTGTTAACAACACTCTATGCGTTATTTACATTGTCAAGCAGCCGAATTGTTCAAACATAAGAAGCAATAGATGTGGAATTTGCTTCAAAATCCTTCGGATTGTGATTGAAAGTGTGTTCGCAATTGGAGTACTGTTTCAATTAAGAGCTTCGGATCGAGAGACAGATTTCAAGTAATTTTACATAGAGCGGCTTTGAGTAATTCATGAATTATAATTAACGAAGCAAAATAATTACTCTAGTCGTCACTTTAGTTAAATTAATTTTACATTACATTGGTTTATTAATTTTCCGGTAAATTAAATTCCGTGGTACCTCGACGGTACCATATGGATCTCTGAAACCACGGGGCGTTCAGGTATACTATACAATTTGGTAGGTAATCAAATTTCGAGAGTAATGGTTTATGGTCTCTATCTCCATCTATTGAATTCTATGGAAAAATCTTCTTTCTATTGGATTATCGTTTAAAAGGTTCTGTTTTTTCTCTCGTTGGGTCCGAGGAGTGTAAAGTATGAAGTGTAAAAATATTCCCCATTCAACTTCTTCTCTTTCCACAGCTTTTTCCAGACCAAGAAGAGCGTCCGTACTCCTGGGCAGTTTACATGCTGTTCCACAGTCACTTCACCCAGATACTGCACACTGCGTCCATACTGCTCACGTTATCGCTAGCGGTTTGGCGATATATCGCTATCAAGTAAGTGTTGGATTTCAAAGCTTATATATTTCTATAATTACCTGTTAGTTATTTCAGCTGTTTGTAAAGTCGAAAACTAAACAAATTATCGGTCACGACTAATGGAAGTAACTGAGGGGTTTCCAAACACTCTTTTATACCCGAGTCGCTTTAGCGTGGCAATAGCGGTCATAGCCCTTTCCCTAATACCTCTCTGTAGGAACTTGAACAATAAACTACGTATGGTTTTAAGTTCTTGGAGGAGCTCGTGGCTAATTAATAATAGCCGCACGGGTCGATCCATCACGTTAAGCTGTGCTTGCCGGGGTTGTTCCGTGGATGGGTGGCCATCTTTACATACCGAGACTCCTCCGTGCTTCGGAGCACGTTAAGCCGTTGGTCCCGGCTGTCATTCGTGGATTTTTGACAGTCGTTACGAGTCGTCAGAAGCCCGAAAGTCTGACAACCAGTCTTACCAAGGGGTATCGTATTACCCAGTTACTAGGTTTTAGTTTTACGTTATTGGAACATGTTGAAGATCACGATAGCTATTGATTCAGGACGTTAACGGACTTTATTTCAGTTTTTGAATTAAAGAATGCTAGAAAACGTAGGTGGGTCAATGACCGCTATTGCTACGCTACAGCGACTCTGCTATAGCAGACGATCTATTCTGTAAACTCTCACCTTGAAAACTTAGGTAAAGAGAACTTGAAGTGAGCTGTCAATAGTGTCAATCCCTAGCATTTGGTAGAATGACAGCTCACTTCATCTAAGTTTTCACGGTGAGAATTTGACAGAATAGACTGGCAGGTTAATATTAGATGTAAAATGAAATGATGACTGAAGGCACATAAGGCGGGGCCGCAACGTAAAAATACTTCTACATTACTTTTTACATCGCACCCTACAAGCAGTTTTGAAATACCATATGCATGAATTGTTAGGTATCATTTCGGTTTAGTGGTTAGAAGCGTTACGACTGAGCATGAGGACGTAGATTTGATTCCCAAGTCAGTGGCAAAGTGTTATTGGGTTTTTCTATTACGAATTTATCAGGAGCAGACCGGAGTCTGGATTTGTGCCCGGTTGATGGCATTAGGGTCGCCCTCTATTTCATGGGACTTAAACATAACTCGAATCGACGTCGAAATGTGGGTGTACGTACCTATACCTCTGCCTTACCTTTCGGGAAAAACGGGCGTGATGTTATGTTATGTATATTACCGCTAAGTTTCCGCATGCCGATGCGGTGTCTGCAAAAGTCTTAAAGGCCTATAATACCTCAAATTGCTTAGCATGATCCTTCGTTATCTCGAAACTACAGCAGTAAATATAGATTAAAGTTGAGTATTCATGTTAAGTACTATATTTGACGAAAACGCGATTCTATAAACTTTTCTCTATAGATTTTTTTCCCAAAAATACTTCATATTAGATCATGAAAGTTTGCATAATAACTGAACTAACTATAAAGCAGCGACTATGTTTTTTTTATTAGCATTATTTTCGCCGTCAAAAGCAATTACCTAAACTATTGGCGCATTGGAGCAGCTAGAACCCCACTCCGTCTCGCTCTCACTCAGTTCGCAAGCAGTATCACCATAGTGCTCGCGGACCGAGTAAGAAGCGCGAGCGAGATAAGAAGTGAATGAGGTATTATGGGTTCTTAAGCGTTTTATGTTGACTTTTTTGGCAATAAAGAAAATTGAGATTAAACACATCAATAGCATCGCCTTAGAGCACCTTTATTTGTTTTAGAGTAAATTACGTATTCAGTTCAGTACATCAATTTACATAAGATGTTGTTCGGACGGCGAGTTAACGTTGTTTGTTTTTTATTTAAGAAAAAGTTTACAGCTAAAACAAATAACACAACCTACATAACAACAAGCAAAACGCGAATACATAACATAACATTACGCCTCGTTTCTCCGAAGGGTTGGGCAGATGTATACCTATAGTACACCCACAAACAAACAATAATTATAACAAAAATATAACTGCTCCGAACTGGGATCCTGTGAAAGTTTTGTTTTTGATCAGTTTACTAGTGTTTTTGTAAAAACAGCCCTAGAGAGCTTTTTGTTTGTTTGTTTGTTTAAAGTTTGCGATATAACATTGAAAAACAATGTTGTTTAACACACTACCGCGGGTCTTGAATAATTATAACGGAATTGTTGTTACGGTAGTGTGTATCGAGAATAATTTTATGATTCAACGTTTGCCTCGTATGGTCTGTTACTTGCAGCTGCGCAGCGCGTGGACCAGAGGGGAGACAAAGTGACATGCTATCAGCGATAATGATGATAGAAAAGTCTTAAATGTATTGGATTGACATAAGGATAGAATAGATAGATATATGTTAGGATATATCTAACAACAAGTTAAAGTTAAAAATATAAATAACCCCCGAGACAATTCCAGGTGATGTTGCAGTATCGGTTCAAGGTAACCATGTTCTTCTAATATCATTGAAATCGATCAGACCTGTGGAAGATGCGCACATCCATTCATCAACTAGAAAAGAGCTGATAATCTTCCAACGGCTGAAACGATTTTCTTGAATTGTAGCTAAGAACACTCTCGATCAAAACACCGTTCAAACAAAAAAACAAAAAAACAAAATCGGTTCAGCCTTTTGGGAGCTACGAGGGAACAGACAGATACACAGATACACACGTTAAACCTATAACACCCCTCTTTTTCCGTCGGGGGTTAAAAAGTACTATTAGGTTAGTACTTTTTTTTAGGTTACTCAGAGCTTGTACACAACGTCTCGTGAACAGAATACCATCTTCACCATTCATGCACCCGTGCGAAGCTGGGGTAGATCACTAGTATATGTATAGATAGTATTCTTAAATATATTTAGTACTCAGATTGCTCAAATTATTCAAAATCCGGAAAAATCTATTGAGGTTTTTGAGATGTTACTGTTGACGTTTAGTTTAATTCAGCCTCGTTGGTCTAGTGGTCGCAAGCGCTACTGCTGAGTATGAGGGCCTGGGTTCGATTCCCAGGTCGGGCAAAGTGTTATTGGGTTTTTCCATTAGAAATTTCTCAGTAGCGGCCCGGTGTCTGGATTTGTGCCCGTTTGATGGCAATAGGCTCGCCCCCTATTACATGTGACTTTAACATAACTGGCGAAATGTGGGTGTACCTACAATGGGTACACCTCTGCCTAACCCTCCGGGGAAACAAGGCGTGATGTTATGTAACAAAAAAAGCTACCTTAAAACGTACCTAAGTTAATCTTGTTGAAAGTCGTTGTTGAAATACGAAACGTCTTGAAAGCTATTGCCACTTGTCTAGACCTTCTGTGCTCGGTCGGGCAAAGAGTTATATTAGGTTTTCGAAAAGAATATTTATTCAATATTTGAAGCACACAAAATGCCTATGGCATTAAATCTGTTTCTGTCCCAGAAACAGATTTAATGCCATAGGCATTTTCTACCGGCCGAGTCAGCTTCGCAACATATTAGCTACATAAATGTAGTTACGTAACGTAACTAAAAAAAAAATATCCGCGGAATAAGATTTCCTTCAGTCAGATTTCGTATGGAGAAGCTGTCAAAAATTGAAAATTTAATCGGAAGAGAAGGTACCGCGAATAAAATTTATTCCTGTTTGGTCGAATCCACCCTTAATCTGAAAGCTATTCTAGCTTATACCTATCTATACCCTTCAGGGAATACTCGACGTAATGCTAGGTTAGGACAAGAAAAAAAGAAAACAACTCTTTGTACACTTTTCTCTTTCCTTGAGTAAAAGTTTCCTTCACCTTTTAAAGAAAATAGAATAGTTACCTAATAAAGAAGCGTTCTATCTACTTCAAGTTTCTTTGCAGGCTAATCGCTTTAATACGGATACTTAAGTATTTAGATAGAATTGCTCAGAGCGAGACAAAACAACAAGTTGAGTCATGAACTTGCCCTCATTCATTTAAATTAGGTCGACAAGGCATACCTACCTACTGGCTTAGTCTAAAGCTAAGCACACATTGCAGTCACATCTAGCCACAACGCAGCGCAAATCATTTCAAGATTATACAAAAACGTAAAGAAACCAACATCATTAACATAGACGAATTGTTTTGAAAACCTATTATCGGGCCTCGTGGCTAAAAGGATATCAGTTGCACGGGTCGGTCGTATGTTAAGTTACGCTTACCGCGGTCGGTATGAGGATGGGTGCCATCTATTACATATCGAGACCCCTTCGTGCCTCTTGAAAGTACGTTAAGCCGTTGGCCTCTTCTGTCATTCGTAGATCTTTGGCATTCGCTACGGGTAGTCAGTCACTGAGAAGTCCAAAAGTCTGACAACCAGTCTTAGTAACTGGGTTATGGAAGTCGGATAAGCTGTCGCTCCATGCATTTGGTAAAACTGGAAGCCGACCCCAACGTAGTTGGGAAATGGCTAAGCCGTTAAATTAAAGCTAACTGAAAAACTACTTAGCAAAGTACATTCATATGGAAGTAGTAAAAGACCAGCAGGCGTCACCATGTAGAAACATGAAAAAAACCCCGTCGAAAGCATAACCTCCCCTCTCCTTTTTTGACATCGGTTTAAAATCGCGACGCAAACCACCTGTGGTGTATGTATTCTTTAAAAATGTACGAATGTCATGTAGGAACATTTTTGCAATGCGGTGAGGCCCTGAATTTGTGTCGGCCAAGTGTACCGTCATTGAATTTTATGTTAGGTATGTGTTAATGATATCCGATTCGGTGAAATCCCATAAGTTATGGCCTACTGACATAAATTCGTTAATAAAGGTGGTCTCTGGTGGTTTTACTGTTGCTGTCATTTCTGGTCAGAGCACAAACTTTTGTGTACCCGATTATCATAAAAGTCAGCCACAACGTTCATAAAAGTACAAGTAAATTAATGGTGAGAACTTACGCCACAATTTTACATAAAAAACTCTGAAAGCTGAACTGTGATTTTAAAGTTGTAAATAACAACCTTTTTCTGTAAAAAAATATGATTTATTTTGGGGCTAACGGACGATGATAAATTCTCATTTGAGTTTTTTACGCACCTACCTACATACGATACTGTAGACCTTGCTGTTTATTAGGTACTGACACTGACACCTCTGTTTCAGTTGCCTTGATAAACTCTCAAACTGAATAAGTATAAAATAAATGTCAAGCTGAAACTTCCACCACAAATAAAATCAAGATGTCGTGACGAGGTGGCAACTTGGTTCTTATTTTTTTCCAAATCTTGCATTTTTTTTTTAAAGCGCTTATTCTCTAGAGAGAATCCCCTAAGGAACCAATAAAAGGTTGGCAGATTATCTGTCGCTTGCTAGTCTGTTGCTTGTCTCACGAATTCGCATTCGAATTACACCGTGACACCGCTCGACTTCGCACGATCTCTGACGAGTCGAAAAAACGTTTCTCGCGACATTTATCCCCTAGTTAATAGGAGCTTTAGAAAATCAAATTGTGCGAAGACACCGACTAACTGTCTAGTTTGTGGCTCATTTATCATTAATTGTGTAAAATAGCTGTATGTAAGAAATACTTTTTTATCAAACTTGCTTGGAAATTCGAGCATTATTTTGAAAACCTTTTTCGAAATAAATGGAAATTGCTGTACTAGTCAAAAACAAATGACTAGGTATGCGGCCGGCAATGTTACTATGAAAATCTATATCTGTCCTGTTTAGCGGTCAAATAAATTACTATGAAAACTCATATCTGTCGTGTTATTTAAAAATTGAACTTTTTACTGACAACCAAGAAGGTAACTTATCAAAGATTTTATTTAAATTTCGATTTCGCTTGCGTATTGAACTGTTTTATGTAAAGAAGAAACAAATGAACTTATTAGCGCGTGAAAAATTATCTTTGTCCGTCATTGATTCTGGAATTTATAATTAATTTACTTTGTTTGAATTTCCGCGGATTATTTGAGAAAAGTAGGTACTACACAAGCCTTGGCCTCAACCAGACAAAACTCTATTTCTAAATATATTTCAGTTACCTAACAGTTATTTTGTCTGCAGGTATCCTACGTACAGCCCATCACTGTGCACGGATCGAAGATGCACGATCGCCATACTGCTCAGCTTCGTCCTACCGCCTATACTCTGCATACCTTCGTATTTTGTGAGTATGATAACCAGCTACATGATATCATCATTTGCCTAACAGTATATATATATACTATGTTGGGGTCGGCTTCCAGTCTATCCGGATGCAGGTTCCTGTATCTTCCATGTAAACATTGCGACTGCCTATCTGACCTCCACAACCCAGTCACCTACTGATTACGATACAGATATAAGACTGTTTGTCAGAATTACCCGTAACGACTCTCAAAGATCTACGAATTACAGCCGGGATCAACTGTAACGCAAAGTTTTTTTTTTTTTTGTTATGTTTAGGTTATAACATCATTAACATCACCTTATCTAGCTGCTTACCACTGCTGCGCATAACTGTTTGCATTTGATATAACTAGCAACTCTATCGCTGGGTGCACTTACGTACGGAGTGTTTTTTTTTTGCAAAAAAAACGGGTTATTTTCTTTACATTTGAAAATCAATAGGTGCAGTTGTAGTCATCTAAAAATTGAGATCATGATTCCTTTGATCACTTTGATTCAACCTGTACAAAGAGAGCATATACAGAGTGTTCTCTTTTAAATTGGTATAGGGAAATCCAAATACGAGATATGGGAAAACTGGCTTAGCTACGTTTCACGAAAACAATTTTGTCAACCATTTGGGGTCCGTTTTGGCTAGGCTTAATATTTCATGAGAAATCTGACCTTCGCCATATACGTAGTATTTTGCCCGACTACGGCGAAGCAAAAAGGAGGGTTATGATTTTGACCGGTATGTATGTATGTTCATCTGTTCCCTCATAATTTCTAAACTACTGATCATAATTTGACAAATGGGGTATCGTTGGAAGCGTCTCGGTTTATAGGGGTTTAGTTATAGGCCATGCGTCGCCACATTAAATTGAATATAGCGCCCTCTAGAGTCATGAAAAAGTTTTTTTAATGATGCCATGTTGCAAATTAATTAGCACATTTCAAAAAAGAGATGGAGTAATAGAATAGATAAATCTGGAGTCACACGTTATCTATTCGATTTATCTCCGGGGTAACACGTGTGACTCCGGATTTTTAATTTTCCTGTCTGTGATGACTTGTGATTGACCTTTTAGTTGACTTTTTCACCGTTTTTGGGTTTTAGTTTCTATTACTTTTATTTTTTATTTAAAAAAAAAACTTATTTTAACCACAGATTTTGTATCACAGTGAATCAGGGAATTGTCAAATGTATCATTGTTTGATTGACAAACAAATAGCACAATGTAGCCCTGAATAGCGTCCTGTATGATCTCAAAATATTTTCAAAAAAAAAAAAAGTTTTGTAAATAAGTAGTAGGTAACTATGTGATAAGTAAGTTCAGGAGCATAATAACGTGTTTGAATGACGAGTCTATAGTCAAAAAAGTATTTTCGAATCAAAAGGCAAAACAAACATTTACGACAAATTGCTAATATTAAACAATTTGTACAGTCTCACGTTTCGTTGAGTATGTAAATCTTTTTACCCTTGTCTCAATACTACACCGCCATTTTGAATTACGTCATCGCTTTTTGACTAATCATTTATTGCCATTCGTAAACAAATCAGTCTGTCAAACCCGTATACTTCATGTAAAGGTTTTCCCATTACGGAAAAATTATTCGTCATTTTCACGAATAAATTACTCCTTTGTTTTGTAAATAAAAAACATTAAGTACAACACAGAAAATTTGAAACGATAGAATCCACATATGCTCTTTTCAAATGGTATGAAAGCTTTTATAGCATGGCTATCAAAAATACAATTCACTTTGCTGTGAGATAAATAAAATAAGCTTTTTCTCAAAAATGCTCCGACATTCGAGCATTACTTTGACAACATTCTTCGAGACACTACATGCGAGCAGTAGCCGGCAAAGTTAGTATGAAAATCCATACCTGTCATGTTTAGCGGCCGAATAAATTACTACGAAAACTCTATCTATTCTATTATTTAAAAATGGAACGAAGTTTTTACTTCGAAACATGGCAATTAGGTAAGGAGGTAACTTATCAAATATTTTATTAAAATTTCGACCTGGCTTGCACATAGAGCTGTTTAAAGTAAAAAAAAAACGAATGAACTTATTGGCGCCTGAACAATCATGTTTGTTGATTTTTGATGCCTGTTTTGCCGGCTGCTGCAGTAATGTACTATTTTGCACATCATCAAAGTAGAATAATGTAAATTGCATTTTGATAATCCTTTAAACGAAGAATTATGGAGAAAAAATTGAGGTCTTTTTCAGATTTTCTAGGAATATATATTTCTTGTTTATAGTTTTATATAAATCAGAAAGCACTTACTTAGTGTCCACAACGTACTTTGTTACTTTATACGAAAACCAAATATCACCTAAAATGATTGAATGCAGTTTTAACAGCGCCAGCGGTCCAAAAGTCTATTAAATGCTTTAATTGTCATCTGCTGATTTGTCGTTTTGTTAGTACTGAAATGTTCAATAATTATAATCAAAATCAAGTACAATTAGTCTAGCGTGTAATTACGTGTAGCATTCAAACAGTCGTCAGACTAAACCAAGTTAGTTAACCTCACTCGCGATAAATGGCAACCCAAATTACATCGTCATTACGTTTCACAATGCGTTATCATCATAAAAACTTGATGGAAGTACTACCTTTAACTTTTCACGACGGGTACATGACAAACATTTCTTGGGATATATCAAGTTAAAATACCTTTTCATAAAAATTAACAAACATGTCAGTATGTGGACGAACTTTCTTTTTTTGTAATTCTTTTGTCGTAAAGCCCACAAGGGAACAGAAAATCCTAATTATCTTGTAACAACTGTTCCAAGATAATTGGGATTTTCATTGTGGATTATTCGGTAACCTCATTACTGATAATTAAGTCTGTGCGCTACTTTATGTTGAGCAGTGAACGTTACATCGAAAGCTGCTTAGCTCAAACTAACTGAAGCGCGCTGATTCGCCCGCGTGGATGCTAATTCTTTTACTAAAATAAAAATAGCCAAAGTTATTCCTTATAACATCAGCTATCCAGCTAAAGCTATGCGAGTGAAAGACCCGTCAAAATCGGTCCAGCCGTTTCGGAGATTAGCCGGAATAAAAAGACAGACAATTTTTTTTTTGTGTTTATCAATATATACCTACTTTCATATGCATTTTGTAAAAAGCTGTTATTTTGATAAAACAAACACACATCAATTTGTGTGTTATGTTTATGAGATTATTCATCCTGTTTCAAACCTTTGACCTTCGTCCGAAATGTTATTAGTATTAATATTTAGGAAGGATATTATGTAACATGTGTCATGCCTTCGTTTCCGGTGTTATTATCAGAAAATATGTAAATTGATGTGTCTACAACACACCGTACTCTGTTATGTTCATAATGATTGATACGACTCATGCTAAATGCTTATTTTAAAGCTTTGTACAAAGAAAGCTTAGGTCTTCACAAAAGTGCGCTGTTGAATTTTCAACGGTCGGCTTCGTACTGAAAGTTCATTCATCAGAGGCCTTAGTGTAAGTTTGCAAGTGAGTAAACGTAACTATCGCGTTTGCGTTAAGATTTGACTGATAGATCCTAATGCTAAGAATATAAAGTTGAGAATAAAAATCTTAACGCAAACGCGATAGTTACGTTTACTCACTTGCAAACTTACACTAAGGCCTCAGAGCGGCATTCATTTAGTTGTCGCCAAACTTTAGTGAAAACTGGTATCAATCTGCCTAGCCTTTTCCCAACTAAGTTGGGGTCGGCTTCCAGTCTAACTGGATGCAGCTGAATACCAGTATTTTACATGGAGCGACTGCCTATCTGACCTTCACAACCCAGTTACTGGGTAATACGATACCCCTAGATAAGACTGGTTGTCAGACTTTCGGACTTCTGACGACCCGTAACGACTGTCAAAGATCCACGAATGACACCCGGGACCTACGGCTTAACTTCCTTCCGAGCTACGGAGGAGTCTCGATATGTAAAAATGGTCACCCATCCACGGACCAACCCCGGGCAGCGTAGCTTAACCTCGGATCGACCCGTGCGGCTGTTATTGCTAAGCCACGAGCTCCTCAGTGAAAACGGGTGGTTATACATCATTTTTAAAGAACGAATATATTACAATTATTGTTGTGAACATCGTTTTATGACCATCACTGCACGTGGCACAGTATAAAGCTCACATTTCAATGTTCTACGTCGAGTCAAGCTGGTGTCGAGTCTTTACAGTATATGGCGGCCATTCACGGTTGAATCCTATGAAAAAGGTTAAGCTTTGTTTTTGTTTATGTGCCATTCATATCAATCATCATAAAATCAACAGGGTAGAATTTCCTTATCAAGCATGTATCTATACATTTATCAAATTCTATCATTTAATGTATATTATGTCGTAGTATTCGATAATTCGAATTTTTGCGAAAACCCTAGGGATATTGCGAAAACACGGATAATTAGACAATGGTGAACACATTTCTCAATGCAAAAACACGAGTCACTCTAGTAATATTAAATATCCTTAACTCTGATTGGCCAGATTTTTGCTTACTGACCAAATCTTATGCAGATGATGTGAGTGAATGATTGACATTTAAAACGTCAATCAATCAGAGGATGTCTTGTTTTGAGCGCTCCGACCAGCCAATCTGCGTTCTTATTTAATAATAGTTAAATACTAACGTTTCGTATCGCAATATTACTAGAGCGACTTGTGTTTTTGCAAAAATGGAGGACATCTATGCATCTACGTGCAATACGTCGATTTTCTCCATTAGCATTCTGTCGATGGAATCTCTTGGTAAAGTTCCTCTTCAAACCACAATATAAACTGATGGGATGTTTAGATGCAGTCTAACATAACATCACGCGTTGTCATGGAAGGGTTGGGCAGGTGGCAGGTGTGTTAAACATAACTGGCAAAATGTGGGTGGACTAAACACAGTGGAATTTAGTGTTTGGAAAATTCCGTTTTGTACATTTTAAAACTAGATTAAGATAAATAGTTCGTTTAAGCTGGGGAATAAACCTGTCAATACATTAGTTACAAATTGAGTGCGTGCGTGTACCAGCTTCGTAATTTACCTGCGTCATTGTTGTATGGTCTGTATAATTACATGCAGATCCAAACAGCTGGCAGAGGTGTTATAGTCTGCTCAGTAGCCTTATTTTGTACTATTTTCTCAATCAAAGTCCCTTTCATGTTCACATGTGTTAGGGTATAAATCGAACAGATTACGTGTGACTCTGGATTTGTTAGCGGGCGACCAAGACGATACCCTATTTGTCAAATTGTGAAGAGTACTTTAGAAGTTATGAGGGAACAGATGAACATACATACATACCGGTCAAAATCATAACCCTCCCCTTTTTGCTCCGCCGTAGTTCGGTAAAAAGAGTCTCTACGAGAGGAAATACTTTTATTAACTTGTAAGTACATTGCGTATCCTGGGTAGTTTTCTCGACACGATAAATAAATTATTATTATTTCAATATATAAATATTTTATTTACTAAAAACTGTACCTATAGGTAACATAAAATTCACATCTTAAAATCACAAAATTACCTAACTGATGCCTATGGCTGTCTTTATCCACTGGTAGCAATAGCGTTTAGGATCCTGTGGCTGCTGCTTCGTGGACGATGCAGCAAAGAGTTTGTTTTCTAGCGCATGATGATTTTAAAACCAACCGTACGCACTTCAGCAAACATACAAGAGGCGCTGCAGCGCCGCAGTAGCACCCTCAAAGCATTATTAATACGTATAACCACCCGTACAATATAGAAACCGTTAGTTTTGACGTTCCCCCAAACATAGACCCCATATCAATCATCAATACTCCCTACTACTTCCACTTGAATGAAGTGTTATTTCCTTCAAAATGATTTGCAATACGTGTCTGTGTCTGCCACGATTAATGTAAGTTGAAATAGCGTGAAACTATGCCGTTATAAGAACCGAGGTTAGCCTCGCCTTTAATTAATTGATTTCTGACGGACGTGCTCAAGTTTGTGTGATATTACATTCTGCTTATTTATTTGGAGATGTTTTATCACCGTGCTTATGGTGACGGTCATGTTAAGAGGATGAGTGAAAGGCAACCAACAAAAGATGTTACAAGGCAGGTGTGAGAGGAAACGGGAGGGGACGTACAAGAAGGATAGATGAAGGATGATATTCAGAAAGGTCAGGTGCGTAGTACTCGCAAAGATGTATGAACGTAAACGAAGCAAAAGGAGTATTTTTTGGGTCGTAGAAAACTAACAAGCCAACGTAAACTACACAACGCCTCCTGCGTTGTGTAGTTTCTGCTTACATACCTGAGAAGAAGGCGGGAGTTTATACATTATGTATGTTTTATCACTATAAGTTTTGTAGGGAGAAAAGGGCAAATTCGTTCTGCGAAAATTAAGACTTTTTCGTCAAGGATCGTGCCCATATTACATTCTGACTAAGACCCTTATAATATTGTATACATGCAGACAGTTTCCGCTTTCTACCGTAATTGAAAGGTGTAAGACTGAAACACAAGGCTAACGGACTAAGAGATTGTTCCGAGAAGATAGTATATAGCAATAGCAGGGCCTTTGTGCTCAGATTAACGTGCGACGCGTTTGGCCTGTTAAGGCTCCTACAAACAGGCGCGACGCCACTTTAATAATGCAATTTCTAAGAAAACTTGACGGTAGAACAATTACCGGTGTCGCGTTTATGCACGAGCCTTTAAATCATATAATTAGTTCCAAGGTTTTCCGTAGATACCTCTAATGTATTAAAAAAATTAAGCGATGAAACACAGCTTAGTAAGGACATAGATTATGTAAATAATAAAAAAAAACGCGATCCTAATTTCAATTTTTTTTTCAACTTGTTTTGTCAGCTTTTGTAAATATTTTCTAATATTTCTATTCACAAGTATCTAGGCAAGCTGTAGAGTCCAATAAAAATACCAGATGCAACATTGACTCATGAATTGCAAGTTTTATCGGACGATAGTCCAGTGGGATTGCTAATTATGCGTTCAGTCAGGTAAAAGCTAGATAACGTGGACTTATCTTATCAATATCAACATTTTCTGCTAAATTGTTATAGGAAATGATTGATGTTTCCATCACGAATCAATAATTAATGAAGGCCAAAGTTTTACATCAAGGTGCCGAGGAGCTATTTTCAGAAACTTCTAACAAGAAATTGCTTTTAAAATCGCCCCTTGGACCTGTTGACTGAGAGAAATGATATTTGTGAAACACAAAGGAAATTGTCGTTCAATACAGAGCAGGTCTATTATAAACTAATTGAAAAGGAGAACTAAAAATTCTAAAGTCAATAATTTCGACCTGGACATCAAAAGAAGTCTTTCAAAATCTAACAAAATTAATTTTACTTTCAGGTATTCACAATACACAAAGACTTCGCGTTTGACAAGAGTGGGAATATGCTGACGAAAGTCTACTTCGTTGATTCAAACTACAACGGCAGCTTATATCAGATTAACTTTTGGGTGCACGCAGTACTTATAAAGCTTCTCCCTTGCGTGATCCTAACGGTGATTAGCGCTTGGTTGATCAGAGCTTTGTACAGGGCGAATAGTAGGAAGAAAGCTCTGAAAGGATACAGTGCTTGTCCTGCAAATACGGTTGTCAATGGCAACGGGAATGTGTTCACAAGGAAATCGACTAAGCGGTCGAAAGCCGAGCGACGGACCGACAGAACGACAAAGATGCTGGTCGCTGTGTTACTGCTGTTCTTACTTACGGAGTTCCCCCAAGGCATACTAGGTCAGTACCTATTTCATTTTATAGTTGAAGTGAAAACTTATTCAGGCGCACTTTGCGGTCTTCCTGAATAGTGCAAGAAACTGAACCGTCACGCCCGCGTCGGTGACGCTGAATCGGGTTACTCGGCCCCAATCGGTCAGTGACGCTAAATCGTGTATACTCGGCGCTTAGTCTCCTATACTTGAAACCAGTCGTAAGTTTTCAGCTCTATAGAGTGATTATAAGCACATACTCTCTATTTAGTCTGTACCGAATTTGTTGCGAAATTTTTGTTTAGTAAACATAATACTGTGGTAGTTAATAAATCTTTACTTCATAATGTTGAACATACAAACAATCATCAGTCACTAGGTTTTATGGCTGAGTAATAAATTATACTATCTTTCCTTTAACATTATGATTTACGAACGACAGCAGAGCATAAGCATAGTATAATCAGCATATTATGTTCCCACTGCTGGGAACAGGCCTCCTCTCTGTGAGCGGCCCACTACGCGGGCCCAGTGCGGGTTGGTAGATGTCACAAGTCTTCGAATTTTTGGTTCTAGGACATGCCTGTTTCCTCACGATGTTTTCCTTCACCATTCTGAGAGCGTTGGTGATTTACGGACGAACTTTTAACAAATTATTAACGTATCTTTTTGGTTTAAGATAATATAAAATACTTAGGTAGATAAATTTTTCAGACAAAAAAAAAACAAAAATAATAAAATTGACCTACTGTAATAAAGTCAAAAATAAATCAAATCAATTCAAATAAAAATTATGTGGGTCTGTTGGTTACATTGGCTGTAGAGTACCTATTTATAACGTCGGCTCGTGGTTTTGCAAAGCAATATCTTTGTTTACATCTTCAGTCTTCCTGTTGTCTTAATAAACGGTTGTTATTTGGTAACAAAACAGGGAAATTGTATGTAAACAAAATATCATACTGTGTACTGTTGTTTTTGTCATTATGTTCGCAATCGAGTGAAATTCAAAAGCGATTTTCTTCTGAAGAATATCGATTTTAATAATATAATATTATGTGTATGTACTTATTTAGGGTTTAGTTCTTTTATAAAAAAATCATTAACTTTCTTCTTTAATGGATGTTTTAATTATTCCTTGCCTGGATGAATAATGATGAAACCAATTTGTCCCGTTTTTCGTTATAGCTTTTTTTAGTCGTATCGTTGAAGAAAGCGAGAAAACAAAACTCCCTTTGTCTTTGACTATACTACGAGCTTTGTATTTGAAAAATGTAGTTTGTTTTTTTTTGCCCATTTCATTTCTATCTTCAGAAATTTTCGGTAACTTCATATCTCCACCGGAGTTTACACCGTTACAAATATCCGCGGAATAAGATTTACTTCTGACAGTTTTCGTATGGATAAACTGTCAAAAATTCAAAATTTATTCGGAAGAGAATGCTTATTCCTCGGATAAAATGTATTCCTGTTCGATCAAATCCGCCCTTAGTACATCCATGCATGGTCATGCTAAAATGTTCACTAACCTTGAATTTTATAGGGTGTAACGTCGCCATCTTGTTTTTTCAATGATTACCAACAGTGCCCCCCTGTCAATGTGATCTAAGCGGAAAAAGATCCGAGAGTGTCCGCAAAATAAGACGCGATTGGAAGCGCTGGCGTGCTTAATTCTATACTGTCATATTTAAAATATTCAACCTTTATATAAATAATTTCATATTAATATTAATTTATTAAATCATTCTATACTTAATTTGACCATACATAAACAAACAATCGGCATCCGATTTCTTCCGATTTTAGCCGCGCGCAGACTTATCTTGCGCAGTCTAGTATCCTTTGTATCTCTTGGCTAATAAGTTCTAAAAAGTATTTACAAAATCTTTTCTTCCCAGGTCTCCTAAGCGGCGTACTAGGCAGATGTTTCTTCAAGCAGTGTTACGACCTCTTCGGAGAGCTGATGGATGCACTGGCCCTTCTGAACGGGGCCATCAACTTCGTGCTGTACTGTTCCATGTCACGCCAGTTCCGGACAACCTTCGGTCAGATGATTCGGAACCGATGTGCGACAGCGCAAAGAGCGAACTCACATACTGAGTTACAGACTACGTATGTTTAGGTTTTGTGATAGTTGTTTGTGTTTTATAATTTGTGAGAGACAATCATGTTCGGGAAACGGCTATACGGGTTCTATCGGAACAGCTTGAATAGTTATGAACTCAATTGGAACCCGTAATCAGACCGTCGGCGTCGTGCTGGAAACATGTGGTTGAAAACTTTGTGTTTTGTTAGTCTAAAATGTGAAATAAAAGGACTATGAGCATCATTGTAAGTAATTTGAAGTGTTATATGGACAAGTAAGATATATCTAGAGTTGAGTCATTTTTAAGTATGGCTTTAAGCTTTTTTTGATAAAATTAAAACTATCTATAACGTTAATTGAAGTGTTGATAATATGAATGTTGTTGATTGTTGTCAATGAAAGCGAGAGTACCTACCACCTAGCCACACAGTATATGTTAGTCGGGTGTCAAAGTTTGAAAACAGGCATATATGTATAGAGTAATGAACAAATATGAACATTTGTAATAATGTATAATATATACCGCTCCATCATTTATTGGTAGATATACAATGTATATCTACCAATAAATTATGAGCGGAAGCTTCGTATGTTTCTCAAAGGAAATTCCAATTTGTAAGACGTTATTAAAACTTGTGGCGTGAATTATATTCCGTGTTAAGATAAGTAAGGTTTGAAAGGATGTGTTAGAGTTGTACAGTCAGGGAAATGAATTGTTAAGCAAATTTGCATAAAACGCCAATTTGCCGTGTTATATCTATTTAGTACAACTGTTGTGCTTTGAAGAGACAACTAAAGTTGGTAGTCACTTTGCTTAAAAAATAATGTCCCTGAATTTATCTACAACATAACGTATCAGTTTAATATTTTATTTGTCAAACATTAAGCTGAAAAACTAAAGATTATTTGTAAATAAACAATCTAATTCCCACATAGTTATACTTATTTCCTTTTTTGTCAAGTAAATAACAGGGGTATCTGATATTTATTTATATAT
Source organism: Eupsilia transversa (assembly GCA_914767815.1). NCBI lineage: Eukaryota > Metazoa > Arthropoda > Insecta > Lepidoptera > Noctuidae > Eupsilia > Eupsilia transversa. Next base: position 6,158,778 of record OU611889.1, read on the forward strand.
GGTACCTGGCCAGAAATATGTCACTTCGAGCTTTAGAAGGACTCTCAGACAGTATACATGACAGTAGCATAAGCATAATCAGCCTATTATGTTCCCACAGCTGGGAAATAGGCCTCAAGGAGATAGAGTAGGCCGTAATCCACCACGCGGGGCCAGTGCGGGTTGGTAAATGTCACATGTCTTCGATTTTTTTAGTTCTAGGACATGTCGGCTTCCTCACGATGTTCCTTAACCGTTTTGGGAGCCACGGTACATGACAGTGACGAAGCTTTAAAAGCTGAACTTTTGTTAAATACAGTACAGTCACGAGCATAAATATATTACTACTAGATGACCCGGTGAACTTCCTACCACGTGGGCAATGCCATACAAAATTTAGATTTATTCAATTTTGGCTGTTTCTTTGTGTTTTTTTCTCTTTTTTCTTTTACGTAGTATTGAGGCGAACAAAACAACAAAAAAAAACATAATATCAGTCGAGCCATTTTCGAGTTTTTGCGAGACGCACTGCAACGGATTTTTATATATGTTTATAGATTTATATAGATAGATATACGGAGAGCTCGACAATTATATCTGATTTCATGATTCATCTATACTTATAATAAATCTGTAGAAGTGAAAATTCTGTACATTGAAAATATCAAAAAAATAAATGGCAGGGGGTGTTACTAGACCGACACCGAACCCAAAAATGTGATTAATTTTTTTTTTGTCTGTCTGTCTGTCTGTCTGTCTGTCTGTTTGTTCAGGTATCACGCAAAAACTACCGGTTCGATTGCGATGAAACTTGGTATAATTATTCTTTAGTATCCTGGGCACCACACTGGGTACTTTTTATCCCGGATAAGTATCCTATCCTACGGTTGGGGGGTGTCAAAGTTTGTATGGAAGAATTTTAACGCGCTGTCCCATTAACTCGAAACTCAATATTTATACTTAAACCCAAAAATTAAGAATAACGTGTATCAGGATTTTTCGAAATTCAACCCCTAAGGGGGTAAAATAAGGGATGAAAGTTTGTATGAAAAATCTTATTCCTTGAGGTAATAAATATGAAACTTCGCTCGAATAGTTATCTAAATAAATTATAAAGTTTGTAGTTTTTGTTTTTCTAAATTACCCCCTAAAGGGGGATTAGGGGGTGTTAGTGTTTGTATGGAAGAATTTTAACGCGCTGTCCGATTAACTCGAAACTCAATATTTATACTTAAAACCCATGGGGATGTATGGGTTAATTTCCGACACTCACGCGGGCGAAGCCGCGGGTAGCAGCTAGTACATTAATACATATCTTTTGTCAAGATGACGGCAAGTATATGTGATCATTTGTGGAAGGCAAACAAATATTTGTGACATCGAAGGACCCACATAAGTGTTCAAAACTACCCATAATCCTTGTTATGTGAAGTGAGAGCCAGACACGATAACACGTTTTCAGTTGTAAGATATTTATGAATGATGCAATAATGACTGAAATAATAGTTAACAAAAAACAGCCAATCAATCTACCGAGCCTTTGCCCAATTATAATAATGCCGGATACAGCTGTATACCAGTATTTTACATGGATCGACTGCCTACGCTATGTGATCTCGACAACCCAGATATTGGGTGACACGATACCCCTTGGTAAGACTGGTTGTCACACTTTTTGGGTGACCGTAATAACCGACCCTCAATCACGTAATAAAAAGTTGTGTCGCATGTAAAAGTAGTTCCAATTCTATGAAGAATATATACCCTTTTTCTAGTAAAAAAGGGTGATAGATAACGCTATCCACTTTGATCATGAACTGACCACGACAAAGACAAATCGAATCGAATCGTAAATATTCAAGGCAGTGATTGAAACATTCAATCTTAGAAGTTGATAGATCAAATATGGTCGCTACAGAAACTCAGATAAAGTTGGTATATTTCAGAAATAAGTAAATACATATTGGGATAGACTGGGTGAGGATGGCAGAGGACAGGGTATTGTGACGTAGGCTAGGAGAAGCCTCTGTCCAACAGTGGACTACGATTGATCGCAGTTGATTGAGACATATTGCTACATTTCATACAATACATTTTAAATAAAACATCCAAGATAGCGAATTAATATAATCATAAAAGTAACTGCCTTTTTGGTTTTCTCAAGATTATTTATTTACATAATACCTATAAAAAAAGCAATAGGTACCTTGCCACCTTAAAAAAATATGGAGAATCTTGTTTGTTTGTGGTAAGGTAAATGATAATTATTGATGAAAGATATTTATTTCTGTAAATTGATTCAGATAAACACTTTTACACGTCAAAAATAACTTATGTTTTAAGATTAGAGTAATTCAGTGTTTTCTTTCCGACTACTCTGAGAAGAAAGACCGAAACAAACTCAGAGGTCACAATCGCTTTTAAAGTCCAGACATAAGTTTGGTCAGGCCTTAGGAGGACTATACAGATTAATGTCTGAGATGATCTTTTGAGAAACCTAACCACACAGATTTGAGTGGACCTGTCCAGTCACTAGGTACAAGCATTTGTCAGTAATCGTGTAGCTCAACTTCACGACTCGACGAACAATAGGTACCTACCAAAGAATGGACTTGACGGTACGAAATACTGTACCCGGCAGCGATCCCCATTTCAATTTAATGAGGGCACCTAACCTAATATGCAAATAATAGGTGGGTACCTAAATAAATTCACAACTGTCACGATCATTTATACTTTACGGACAGTCCCTGATGAATTGTACATGCCATTGATTTTGCTTTAAATAATATACATAAAAGAAAACGTAAAAGCGAATTGTAATACACACTGTGTTGAGACTATTCATTAAAGCATCCCTAGGAAAATTTTACTTCTTTATGGGCACCATTTACAAAGAATTAGAGACCTTTTTATACGACTTTCCTCTCATAAACAAAGGGGAGTGCCTGCAAGGATTTATGAAGGAATCGTTTCTGACTCAGCAAAGAAAACTAACTGTAAATGCTTACCTACTTAAATCACTATTCAGGGTTACTGTTTTACGGTCTCCTTTGATTTGCATAGAACCCAAGTAATGTACATTTTGCACGTTTGCAACGAAATCAACGTTCGTGCGGTATTGCTGCAGATCGTGCAAAATGGTCACAATAAGTAATTTCATATTTGCGGATAAAAGTTGTATTTCTAACCGACTTCCAAAAAGGAGGAGGTTATATGTTCGTAGCGTATGTGTTTTTTTTTTTTTGTGTATGTCCGTCGATATTTTCGTCGTTCGTGGACGGATTTTGAAAATTATTTTTTTGTTTGAAAGGGTCTGCTCTCAAGGTGGTCCCATATAAATTTTATTAACTTTGCTTGGGTAATTTTTGAGTTAGCTTCATTAAAACGTATTTTTCCCACTTAGCCTATATGGACGATGTCTTAACATATTCCTGTCACTGTTATTTAACTTGTAGGGGGTAGGTACCACAAATAAAAAGTGAAAAATAAAAAAAATATTTAAAAAAAACTAAACGACTTCCAAAAAAACACTACAAAGTGAAAAATAACTTTAATTTCGTGGCAAAGTCGGTGGCAAAAAACGAAAATTCAAAACCAAAGACACCGACTTCCGAAATTAAAGTTATTTTTCACTTTGTTGTGTTTTTTTGGAAGTCGGTTGTTTTTTTTTTATAAAAAGTTTTTTTTTGTATGTATAGTGCAGTTTAAATGGCTCGAGGGTTTCTTAAATGGCGGGTCGTTTTTGAGTGAAAGGTGTCACGATTCTTTTTGATGAACCTAATAAAACACCTTCCGCTCAAAGGTCTGGCGTGTTTTCATTTCTTGGCGAAACTTGAGGGCAATTAAACAGAAAAAAAAAGACTGCGTCTCCGTGGTACTACATTATTAATAGTTTTTATAAAGAACTGAACTACATAAAATTCTTTGAATCAAAACTTGTAAAGGCTCGTTCACACCGGCGCGACTTGTCGCGCGACGCGACACCGGCAATTGTTCAATCGTGAAGTTTTATTAGAAATTGTATTGTTAAAGTCGCGTCGCGCGACAAGTCGCGCCGGTGTGAACGAGCCTTAAATCGTGGTAGAACTATTCTATTGAAATTTTGTATAGGCAAAACTAATCGCAATGAGCAAGAATTTACACAAAGGCGCCGTTTTGCGTGGATGTGACGTATATTTTCCCCCAACTTGTTCTTTTCGTGTTTGTGTTCTTTCTTTGCGTTATGTTTACCGCAAATAATTCTTTCTTTCTTTCTAGCAACACTACTAGAGAGTTTAGGTACCAGGCCCCGAAACATAACCGTTTGCAGGGCAGGTAAAGGCGACATGCTGTGATAGTTGCACCGCACATGGTTCGAATTTGCTTAACACTTCACAGAAAGTTCTATTGCCCTGCGATAAAAGTGGTATATAGCATGGTAACCCCCAGAGGACCTAGACAAGTGACAATCGCGTATTTCTACGACCACTTTCAACAGGTTCTCAGTAAAGTCGATAACAAATGTCAACGGGCCTATTACATTTTGACGACTTTAGCATTTATGTCAATCCAATGTTATTTAGCTTTATATAATTTCCTTTCTATTTCGCGATTGGGAGAACGTAAGTGGGCCTTGTAAACTCATAGATTTTTCCATTTGTTGACCATTTCCTATTTTGTTTTGTTAAGTACCTGGTACAAGTTGACAGGCCTACACTGTCCTCCCATATCTATTAACTGTAATTTGAAAACATATTTATAAAAGCCACTCGTTCAAGCGCAACCGTGCACCTCGCATCTGGCGTTTCCTAGGCCCATGTAGGTTCAAGTGGTCATTAAAAAAAAAAAAAGTATTTGCGTATTTTTTTACTTTTCCATAATCATTATCGCTGATAGAATGTCACTTTTTCTTGGCACTTTATTTTTTTTTTGTTTAATTTTAGTCGAATAGACAAAAACAACACCACGGTCACCTTTACCTTCATTTATCTGTACATTGACCAGAAAATGTTCTGCATCACGTCACGTAATACAAGGCCAAGTAAAGATAGGCCAAGTCTGCGTTTACCATATTTTATGATTTTTATGTATTTACCGGTGAAGGTAAATACGATAATATTAAAGTTGGCCGACGACCGCTAATATAAACTTTTGAGATCATGTATACAAACTCTTCTTTGTATCCGTCATTTAATAAAACATACATACAACGTTTTATAACATACATCTTTGATCAGTTACGTTTATAAATAAATGTTTAGCTAAAAAGTCTTTTGATTGGGTAACAATATTTGTATTTTATTCTCTAATTACGTATCTGGAATTCAGGCAGAAAATGATGAGCTTTAATGTCTTAAACTCTTAGTTAAAGATGCGCAAAAAATCACGAATATTATACATTGTTACCCATATTTTGGACAAGAGTGCTAAATCGTCGACAAAAGCAGGACATTTAATAAAGATAAAATACAAGAAAATTTCGTAAACAAGAAAACCAGCTTCACATAATTTAATTTAAAATCTCTTCAAAACGGTTTTCCCAACTATAAACCAGAGTATCTTGTTCCCTCATAACGAGGAGTTACCTTTATAGCCCAACAGAAATGTGCATTAAACTAGGCTATAAAATAGGCGAGAATAGTCGGCCTTTAAATACTAGATATGAGGTTTTTATTGGTATTTTATGGCCAGCAGGACCATTTGGCCCAGCGGTATTGGCAACACAAACTTTTCAAACGTTTTAATAGTAGAACGTGAATAACGTGAAGCCAGATTGTTTTGTAAATAAAGTCGATTCGTGCACAACAAAATATTGGTACGTTTTACGATTAAATGTGAAACTATTTCTACCTATAAAATAATGTTTCCACGAAAATCTTTTTTAGGAAAATCTTAGTTTTAGTAAACAACATTTCTTAGAAATCATAAGGAAAAATGTTATTATTTTACCAAAAAATTCAACGAAATTAATTCATTAATAATTTGAATTGAAAGCAAAATGGAAGTCCATTGAATCTTTTGTTGAAACGATGATTTATTTATTTGTGAAAGTAAATAAATCGTTTAGAAATTAATTATCAAGGAAACAAACACTACAATCTTCAGTACGTAGCACACTCTTTACGTCAGGTTCATTACATAAACTAATTAAAGAAACAATATTAATAGCTTCGCTATTACTTACACACTTCTCACTAGACTACAGCCTGATTTACACGGTGTGATTTAATTGCCTGTGGTATACAAGTTCAAGTAATTATAAAAGTTACATCGTTTAAACCGTCATTTGTTGCTTCAATTTTGTGGTATGTCACTGGCAGGAAACTATACAAGTTTCCTGCTAGTGACATACCACAAAATTGTGGCGTGTAAATGGGGCTTTATTTCTATAAGTAGACATTTCATACGGAGCTCAGCCACGTCGCGTCAGCTGTCAAACTGGGTGACATTCGATTAAATATGCCAAAGTCGACTAAAATTGTAATATAATTTACGTCTAGACTCAAAATAATTTGAGGCTTTGTTTCGGCACATCGTCGGCTATACGTTTAACCAGTAAAATAAACTAATAAAATTCAGTCAAAATCAAAATCAAAATCAAAATCAAAATATTTTATTTCATATAAACCTACAAGGGCACTTATGAAACGTCACAATCTAGGTGCACGGTTCCAATTGGTCGTTTCCTATGGAGAAGAGCCGGCAAGAAACTCCACGGTTACTCTTTTAAAAATAAATGGGTTTTACAATGCTTTAAATGTACAGTTTGAATAGGTATGAGAGGACAGCGTAGGCCTGTCAACAAGATACTTAAAAAAAATAAAAAAAATAGAAAATAGTCTGCAAATCGACAGTCTGTTGTGCCTACAACGTTCTCACATTCACAAAATATAAAGGAATCTATATAAAGGTCGAAAAAAAATATATTAAGAACCTATTTAACCCAAATGGTTGTCACTACAACTTTAACCAATCCGAGTGAGAACCCCGTATTCCACAAGTCTCTACTGTAAGTTGAAATTTGAATTGTAGGCATACATGTCAAATAAAGAAACTACATGTCAAGTAGTACCTAAATAAAAAAAAAAGTAAATGTTTTAATATATTAACATTTATAACATACAAGCCGTGCGCCAAAAAGGATTTCCCATCGGCAAAAATGACGAACTTTCATTCGTTAAGGGATGAAAGTTGGTCATAAGTTCGTCAAACATCCCTTTAGGAGACGAATCACATGTTATGATGATGATTTTATGGTGTACATAATAAAGAGTATTCTATCTATCTATCTATGAATTTTCAAAAATCTTCCCTTAATGCCCATCGTTAAATAAGTCGTAATAGTGTCGTTAAATAAGCAACTTTTGTGGAAAGAAGGTTCTAACCCCAGCAGTTTAGGCTGTGCGTTTCTTGTCAGTGAATTTAAGATTTTTAATCGGGACCAGTCTGCAAAATGAAACAATTTTTTTTCTTTTTTTTTGTTTATTTTGATGAACAAAATTTTTTTTTTAATCTGTCAACTCCTCTGCGACTGAACTAAAGTCTGTTTTAGATGTTTCAAGTGATTGTTGTTTGTTTTTTCAATTTGGAGTTTGACAGTTGCACCTGTCAAATTAGTCTACGAAATTATAACTGTTTTATAATCTGCTGTGTAACTATTTTATAGTATGCTGTGATAGCACCCTTACAGTTACTTAATTCCACATGAAACCGTCGTCAAAAATTTTCCTCGCGAAAATATCTTACGAAATAGGTTGAAACCCACAATAGAATTAGCATAATATATTGTTAGTACAATATTACGCTTTTTACCACCAATTGTTATGCAGATCACAGGATACAAGAACCGCCATGATATATTAGGGAATATTTCCTAAAATAGGACACACGAACGAGACTTAAATAATTATGAGAATGAATAATATGAATAGGTGAAGGACTTTTGTATGAGATATTTTGGTACGTGACAGAAGTAACGACGGCACGGTTGGCGCAGCTGCTGCGCTGCGTATCTCGGGTTCGATTCCCGCACTGAACAAATATTTGTATGACCTACAAGTACTTGATCCGGGTCTGGCTGTTTGTGTATGTGAGTTTAAATGTTAGTAAACGCACCCACAATACAGGAGAAATTCCTACTGTGGAGCAACGTTTAAAAAAAAACGGTGTCAAATTTGATTTGAAATTTTAAAGCAGTGTGAGTGCATGGTATTATGAGGTCACACACTCACACACATTGAAGAATGCAATAAATGATTGAGTATTGAGGTCACACAGAAGAGTAAAAATAAACAAATTTAGTCAAGATTAGTTACAGTTACAATGTAGTAATATGTCAAAGTATCCGATCAATCAATAGACGAAGTCTGGCAACATTGAGTAAGCCATTGGTTAGTGTTTATGGGAAGTTTCCAATCCATCAATAGTCTATGAAGTCCGACAACCAACTTGTTTATGGGCTCTATAACATAGCAAATTGCGCCCTATGTCCAGTTGGCAACATCGAATGGGCGTTATTAGTTGCCAGGTGGGCTCGCCCAAACTTTTCGTAGATTCCATTAGCTGACGATAAACTAAAGATAAACTATGGGTAGTTCAATCCGATACTGGGAACTGATATTACTATCCGATTTAGTTGCTAATACATTCCATACACATAGTTAGCTATTATCGAGCTAGTGTAGAGCTATAATTATTGTGTGTTTCATGATGCCAATATCGTTTGGCCTAATTCAAACGATTCAACTCGATTATTATACCTAACGATACTTGATCTGGAATTGGTATTCGATTAGAATCAACGCAATGATGAATGCATTGCATAGCATAAGCATAATCAGCCTATAATGTACCCGCTGCTTGGACACTGGCCTCCTCTCTTCGAGACGGGGTGGGCTGTAATAAACCACGCGGGCCTAGTGTTGGGTGGTAGAAGTTACATGCATTCGAATGTTTGATTCTAGGACATGCCGGTTTCCTCACAATGTTTTCCTTCACCGTTCAGACACCAGTGGTGATGAATCTATTTACACAAAGTAAAGCGCCCGCTTGGGTTCGAATCCACTACCACTGGGCCACCACTCATTCTGCTTAGCCTTTTCCCAATCATGTTGGGTTCGGCTTCCAGTCTAACCGGATGCAGCTCATTACCAGTATTTTACATGGAGCGACTGCCTATCTACCTCCACAACCCAGTAACTGGGTAATACGATACCCCTTGGTAAGACTGGTTGTCAGACTTTCGGGCTTCTGACGACTCGTAACGACTGTCAAAGATCCACGAATGACAGCCGGGACCAACGGCTTAACGTGCTTTCCGAAGCACGGAGGAGTCTCGGTATGTAAAGATGGTCACCCATCCCCTGACCAACCCCGGCAAGCGCAGCTTAACCTGATGGATCGACCCGTGCGTCTGTTATTACTTAGCTACGAGCTCCACACCACTGGGCCACTACTGCTCTCCACTTCATTGCATGATTTAGACTAAACCGAGTAGAGAGAGTGTTGAATAAATTATTATTGTGTAAGTAATTAATTCATTCTGCACAGTGAGGCGTCTGGAACTGCAATGCACCTCCGCCCGGAACTGGCTCGATATACCATCTTCCTTTGTTCTACCTTTACGTCACTCGCACTCACAGAACATTATAGGTATCTATCTAAAAGTTTGGATTTTTGAGACGGGGCAGTAAAGGCAGGTAGGTGCCTTAACCGTTGTAGCTACAGGAAAAGTGTCTTAAGAGACTGTCCTTAACTTTTTGAGAAGTTTTGATCTGCATTCACAGTTTTTGAAAAAAAATGTACAGTCAGCAAGAAAATGGGCAGTTTTCACAAAAACTTTTCCAAAAACGGACAGAGTTATTTTGCATTTAGGTACATATTCTTGTAATATTGTTATGGACTAGTAATGCCAAAGTATAATAATCATGTTAATAAATTATACGAATTATTTATTAATAGAATAGTGTAGAGTAAGCGGTTTCTAATCTTGTAAATAGTTTAAGATTTAAATGTAAAATATTCAAATTATTGTATCTCTGTATAATATGTATATCTGTTAAAAAAAAACGTGTAAGGGTGGGACATGACGAGCGTAACTGAGTGGAATTTGCGTTGAGTGAAGCTATTTGAATTTGTGCCATTTGCTCATTGTCGCAAAGAATCTTTTTGTAGACCATAAGCAACGTAATTTCGGCTACTTGCTTTGAAAATCTCGTCCTACTACTATAATAGACCTTGCTCGATTGTGCATCTACCATAATTCAACTTCTTGTTAATATTGTGTTATATTGTAAAATGTAAATAAAAATGCTTTTGAGAAAAAAGAACCGACACACAATCAAAAATCGGCGTTTATTATTTCTATTTTCCTACTAGCTTCAGCCCGCGACTTCGTTCGGGTGGAAGTCGTAAGACAGCACAACATCTATATAAGTTAATACCTCTGAGCCGCGTGGGATAGTTTACCTCGTTAACATAGGTATGCACACTGCACAGTTCGGCTCTTCTCGGTAATGCTCGGTTTCGGCGGCACACCTTGTCGCATCGCAACGCCCGCCCGCGTTATAACTTCGTTTTCAGTTAAAGTTCGGCTCGTAACCGTCGCAGCGTAATGTTACCTATAAAATTCAAGAATTAGGCTGTGAACTGTAAAAATAAAAATTCTAAGGGCATCCACACCAAGTTACTATAAACTACAATATAATTACTATGTTGCTCGCACTGCATAACAACCATCATAACAAAATGAGCTACATGAAGAAGTGACGGCATTTTCTGGCTGACGTGACGTTACACTATAGTTACTCCATTTATTTTAACATTAGAAAAATATCGGTTAACTCTATTAACGTTATAAACTCTATTATTTCACGATAAGTACAAAGCAATGTAATCTATTTACCATTTACAATAAAAATATAATTCTAAAGTGCAGTAATTTCAATATGATTACACAATAACTGTCGTTATTTATCCATTATTTGTTTAATGCTAAAGTAAATGGTGTATAGTTTGGAAAGGATCTATGTATATATCGTAATGTCGTATTATATTAAGATTTTCCTACTTGATAAATACCCAAATTCCCTTAGATTAATGTTTCAAGGTATCACAAATTGTTTTCCTGGTCTTTCCTGTCGATAGAATTAATTAATTAAACTGAAGGAGATTAATGGCGTAAGTAATCAAGTAATTAATTTAATGGGTGCCTGTTGGCTTGACGGTGGCGGCTTGCTTCGCGTGAACTAATACAACAACATTAAACCTTCTTCGTTAATATGACCTTCTTTTCAATGTCTCTAGTAACAGGTCTTTAAATCGAAATAGTGGAAAGCAGATACGGTTCTTTAAAAAAAACTCTAGATTTTGGCTATATTAGGCCGGGGAAATTAGGTTTGAAATCTTAGCAGCGTAGTTTTTCTTGAATCGTGAAGTATTTGAACTTAGCTCATCAAGTAATATAAATAAATTAAACACTTTCCAAGACCATCAAGATAAAAAAAACAAAAATGCGTTATTGGGAATAAAAATCGGGGCAAAATAGTTAACACGAAAATTTTGGTTAAAATATGTTAAAAAATTGTAAAACTAATATTTTATTTCAAAATTCGTTTTCGTCCAAGGAAATTTCGATAAAAATAGAATTACGATATTTTTACATTAAATTACTTACCAAATTAAATATTTGAATAAATTATTCCATAAAATTATTAATTATACCTAATCTCTTCGACAAACACTCCATCCAAACATTCAACCACGTAAAATTTAAATTAAATGTTTTTTAGGGAGAAATTTTCGCGTTATACAATTTAAATATGCTCCCTTGTCCATACCCTAAACGTTAAATGAAAAAAATCTCTGTTTGAATGCAAAGTTAGCCTAAAATTCGTTGTAAATTCCCCCTAACATACTCAAATACCTTTTTGCACAAATACCTAGATTTGAAATAACTATCCATTGTAGGTCGCATAAATAGTATTTCAACAGATAAGCGACGGTGACAGGAATAAAGTTCAGCCAAAGTACGCGCTAAATAATGTTTATAGATATCGGCCTCAGTCACTACCCTGTGTTGATTGTGACCCTCAATGAATTAAATAATAAACAAAAAATATTACACAACACCTTGAAATAACACTGTAAGTAGGTACATACCTACTCGTATTCACATTTTAAAATTACCATATTTTTACGATTATGTAATAAGACTTTCGGGGTATTATTGAGAAGCCTACGTTGTTCAGTACACACACCACACCCAACACACTTTCAGGTCCAGTTGAAAACCAGCGTCAGCCACTTATAGTTGTCTGGCATTTTTGCTGAACTGGGCCTTTTTGGCGCAGCCGTGGGGCACACTCCGCTGCTAATTTCTTACATCGTACTTTAAACTTTTTATTTGTTTTTTTATTTTATCCCTTTTTTATCTGCTGTCCTTTTTTTTACTATTTCACATGATATTGTGTGCCTTTTAATCTGTGTTAAATAAATGTATTTTCTTTCTTTCTTTCTTTACGTACGTCCCATGTCAGTGGCAACACTTTGACCTCGATCTAGCCTAGGGTAGTACGGAGTTTCATACGAGGCCAAGTCATACTGGTTTTGTTACCACTGACGTGCGGTCTTCCCTGTGCACTATTATACCTATCTATGATTTGATGCTAGTAGGTAAATGCATGTATTGTTAGCTGGCTCTAATACCCAATTACTAGAGAACACGGTATGCCAAGGTTAGGTCTGGTAGTCAGAACTAAGGTTTTGTAATATTTTGTGTTTAAGATGTACTAAGAGGCCATTTTCTAAAAGAATGACAATTGGAAAAAATCTATGTTTATTTTTTGCACCACCTTATTTAATCCATTTTTGAAGCCTAAATTTGGCTATGTTAATTATAGCCTCAGGATTTAAGTATACTTATTATAACTAAACTAGCTTCTGCCCCCAACTTCTCCCGCACGAAATGTCGTCCCCGACCCACTGTGTCGCATCGTATTACCCGCCCGCGCCGTTACTAACTTTTTATTTTGCTCTTCCACGTCTTCTTAGGGCCGTTGCGTGATATACAATAGCCTATAACCTTCCTCAAGAATTAGGCTAGCAAATAAAAAATCGAATCCGACTGGTAGTTCTTAAAACAAAGAAGAAAGAATGTTTCTTTTACGTATCAATTTAATATTTTTAACGAGGCAAAAGATTTATGCAGAGATCATAGCAGGTGGCGTTTTGTAGTTTCTGCCTACCCCCATGGGAAGAATACAGGAGAAGAAAGCGTGAGTATGTGGTTTTTATTATAAAAAATAAAAATAAACATTTATTTTTAAATAGTTTTATCATGTATGGACGTTATAATATTGCGGGTTAACGGGAACGCCTTTCGTTATAATTAACATACTGTATAATAATTTGTAAGTTTTAAAATATGAGGTCACATATATGTTAGCGGTTTATTGCGACCTGTAGTAATAATAAAATTATTGCTTGCCGCTTATCGTATCTTTTAGCACACACCTGCCCAGGTTTGTGTGAGTTAATTCTATTGTGACCCACTTTGAAATTTTCCACTGACATTAAAATAGATAGACACTGCAAAATAACAGCTGCTAACACTCACGTGTCAGGAAAAATTCACTACTTTTAATTATAGCAAAGCGGTCGAAGTAGTATTTATTGTTTTAAAACATCGTGCTTGTATTTCCCGAAGAGCTAGGTAGAGATGTTCAGTGGGTACGGTACATCCACATTGAACCCGGGTTGTTTCTGAAAATATCCTAACGGGAAAAATCTGAATCATTTTGAAGGACATTGCTAATCCATTGCTTCATATGTTCGAAAAATTTGTCTGCTCAACAACGTAAATATCGCAATGATTGTTGTTGAACTGTCAAAATGAAACAGATGTTAGGCAATTAGGGTGCCGTAGGTACACACTAGATTCATTTGAAAATTAGTTAGATTTAAGTTCACAATAAAACTCAAAAATACTTCACCCGACCTGGCGATCAAACTTAGGACCCCATGGTCCACTAGACCAAAGGTGCAGTTTATGTAGATAAACATATTAAAATGTTTAAATGTATTTTTTGTGTCTTTTTGTTAGCTCTTACTAATGTTAGATTCAGTTAAAATGAGTCCCGAGGTCTTTTAATCTCATTTTTATGCTCAAGATGATGGCTCCATATTTTTTAACGCTCGCCAGTGACACTGAAATTAGGAGAATTTATAAAGATCACTCTTCACAAAAATACGTTAAAAAGGCGTTGCTAAGGGAATAAAGTGATATTTTTGGACCACTTTATAAGAGAATCACACCCGATTTTTCGGATATCTGGAATTTATAAAATCACGTGCTTAATAGTGTACTGATTGCAAGAGAGTTTATCGAAAATTAAGACCACTACAACTAGGTCTTTGCACAGCCTTCTGATCGTAGTCCGTTTTCCGGAGAAAAAAAAGTATTTGTTTCACCTTTTTGTTCTGAAATCTTCAAAAGTCGCCCAACGTTTTGTATTTCCTCATAGACACAGTCGTATTATGTGATGTCACGTCATAAGTGCACATCTTAGTTTATTCCTTCGGAAAATAATGTCGTATGTACCTTTTTATAGAAGTGAAACGTGCTCCTCAATGTCGGTCGAGGAACTAGGGTAATCCAGATTGAACTATGAGAAAAAGTTTGAATGCATAAGTGGGGTAGGGCATAGTAATGTGTCTGGTAAGTCTGCGTGTGATTTATGAACTCACATGAAGGATTATTTTTAAATAAAGGAAAAGCCTCTGTTGATCGGAACTATATACTGGATGACTTTTTTACCGTCTCGAAAAAAAATGGGTATAATAGGTGAACGCAGTAGAAGCAAATGGCATAATAGTTTTTTTTTTTTCGAAATTAAAATCCTACGCGACTTGCGTATGATTTGCAATGCGATATTTTTTATCAATTAATTATTTTTCTTTCAAAGTTTCGCTTTCTTTGTCCTAATATGAAAAGTTTACTTTAAAATTGTAGCGTTTTTTGATGAAAGAACAATTTTTTTCTAAGCAGAGGAAAAAAAAAGAAACTAGGTATGCCATAAGCTTCTACTCGGTTCACCAAATATACCCTTTTTTTTTGAGACGGTAAAAAAAGTCATCCGGTATAAGTCCATCATGTCGTTTTGGCGCTAATACAGTTGTTTGATATCCACTATTTACTTAAAATGTCTAGGCTTTTGAAATGTAAATGGGATGTGCATCTACGCGAGATGGCTGGCAAAAAATGGACAAAGAAAGTCACAGAATGGTTACCAAGATAAAGGAAAAGAAGATAAGGCAGACAGAAGAAAGGGTATCGGTTGTCGGGACATATTTATGAAAGAGTAGGAGCAAATTTCCTGTTTCGTGCTGTTTGCATCCAGCAAGCAGCACGGAACAACACGGGAAACTTCCGCCAAAGAGGCAACTACCTGTAATAGAATAGTAACAAGTTGAAAATTAATTGCATGTAATTAGGTAGTGGAAATAAAGGTACAAAATTTCAAAGCCTGTATCATACAATTATGGGAAAATATCGTTTGTAATAAAAACTATCTTAATTTAAAGTTGTGTAAATTCAAGTTTACAAAATAGTATTTTTTTATTTTAGTTTAAAAGAGGGTAGAATTTACAATTACAGCTGATCCCAATGGAGCGAAAATCACAAAGTCGGTACTTAACTATCACGTGACCGTGCTTCACCGAGTCCTCTCATTAAGTGCCTTACCGTGATTACCTTAATTGCACCATTATCTTAATAGAAGCAATTCACATTCAAGTATATCTCAGAAGATATCAAGCTTTCAAAGGTATGGCGTGGAATTGTTGGACAAATTCAAGAAGGCGATTAGGTGATAAATTAATTTCATGGTGTGCTACGGCGTAGCTCGCTCATGCTACGAACGCGTAGTCTCGCGTAGTAGTAATATTTAAAAGCCTTTTCTCAAAAAAAATAAGCATAGAGTAGGTACTTATGTTACAGATTAATGGAACATAAAACATTTTAGAAATAAATATAGGTCGGTTTACACTTAAGCTTACACTTTTAATTCAAATATAACTCACTATTCACTTTTAATTTTAATATAAATAACTTTATTTGAACTCGTTAAGTCGAAATGCCTATTTGAATTATTGATTGATCAGCCAGATTTGATTGATAGTTGGCCCCTTCGCTTTACCTCATTTGCCTTTAGACCACTACGTTTGAGACACCCTGTATATTTGAAACAAAAAATTATATTGAATTTGAAAATACTGATATTCCAAATGACTACTCCGGCTAAAAATATGGTGTAATTCTATGGGAGTAGAATGAATTTCTCGTAACACAAACACAAACGGAAACGGAAATTAATAAAGTTGATTGCAGAACTTCAAACTTTGTTGGAATCCTTACAAGTACATTATGAGGAAATAAGTTAGACTATTAGTTAAATTGATCTCCAGATTATAAGGGCAGCAAAACTTGGGGAGAGGATTATGTGCATAATAGGTACTTCAATTTAATTGGTTTAGTTTCCGAGTTTAATTCCCAAACATGGGTATTAAACATGATATTGGTGTTTTCAGTAAGGATAGTTTAAAAACTGAAAAGGTCTAATATAGGTACGCGTTGGAAGGGACATCGTGTGGACTTTAAAAGAGACTGCGACCTCCGACTTTATTTCGGCCTTTCTTCTCAGATTAGTCAGATAGGAAACGCCGAGCGCGTCTAGCTTATTTTTAATATGACGTGTTCAAGTGATTTTAGTATCCTCTTTACCGAATAAACGATTTAATTTTACCATGGATTCAGTACCTACCTACATTATTCTAAACCAGCGTAGACTCGAAATGTTTCGGTGATTCGAAAAAAAATAGACTGTTCCATACTAAAGGCCAATACCAACACCGACAAAATGTAGGGAAAGGTTTTTTTTACCGTGTATGCATAAGAAACCGTTAATAGTGCACGCTATTATAGCGTACCGCGTAGCGTGCTTCCGAAACGTAATAGATAAGATGTAATAATTTTATTTTATCCTTGTCAATCAAACAATATAACATTTATGACCAAAAAACTTACAAGACCAAATCCGTGTGTAAGTTTATTCCATTTCTCACCAAGAAGAATGAATCCTAATCTAAGTAGAAACCAAGTTTCTAACCACTACTCTTGAGTTTTGAAACTAATATTGTACTGTAGAGGCCTGACATGGTTTTAATAAGCTTGCATATTATCTTTATCAGTTGATGGCGTAAATACGAGACTAACATCGATAATGTATTGAGAATAGAAGAAGTCATTTTAGGTCACAAGCGTATGCATGTCATATTATAAAATATAGAGTGCGCCTGTCAACGTCAAAACATTACAGTATAATTATGTGGTTTAAATAATAACAATAACAAAAATCACGCCTTGTTTCCCCGAAGGGTTAGGCAGAGGTGTAGGTACACCCACATTTCGCCAGTTATTTTTAAGTCCCATGTAACAGGGGGCGAGCCTTCACTTCACTCTAAAGTGACGGTATGGAATTTCGCCATTTTTGAAGTTAGAAACGTGGAAGTTGGTACCGTCTGTGCCTAAAAAAAAATTAAACATCGACAAGAATTCATTTACATAAATATAACATAAAATCACGCCTTTTTTTTTTTTTTGGTTGGGAAATCATCCAATGACTTCTCCCGCTCTGGGCGGAGCGGAAGGGCGTGTCAGACTTTTACTGACTAAAACCCACCCGTGTTCCTTCCCTTGCCATGCCAGGGGCCACGGTTTCCCCTTAGGACTACCCGCAACCCCGGCGGGGCAAACCCGGCGGGATAAAATCACGCCTGTATTCCCCAAAGGATTAGGCAGAGGTGTACCTATAGTACGACCACATTTCACCAGTTATGTTTAAGTCCCATGTGGGGTCTAGCCTATTGCCTTCAACCGGGAGCAAATCCAGACTACGGGCTGGTACTGAGAAATTCCAAATGGAAAAACCCAATATCACTTTGCCCGACCTGGGAATTGAACCCAGGACCTCAGGATCAGCAGTAGCGCTTGCGAACACTGGACCAACGAGGCAAAATAACAACTTAAAGAATAATATGACAGAACTCTGGAGACGACACGAGTTGTGTAGACCGTATTAAGAGGCGTCAGGTGGATTCTATACTAATAACCTACGACTTTGAGAGCTCCAAGCGCACAGTTATAAAAAGTATAAAAACTAAAACCTAACTACGGCAAAAAAGTCATCTAAAAAGGTATAAACAAGTCATCTCCGACAGGCAATTTAAAAATCCGGAGTCAGACGTGTTGGAGATAAATCGAATGGATTACGTGTGACTCCGGATTTTTAATTTAATCTGACGGCACATAGCCTATTACCAGCGGACAACCGAGACGCTTCCAACTATACCCTATTTGTCAAATTATGATGAGAAGTTTAGAAGTTATGAGGGAACTGATGAACATACATACATACAAACATACATACATACATGCCGGTCAAAATCATAACCCTCCGCATCCCATCATAACCCGCCGTAGTCGGGTAAAAATCGAGTTACATAAAATATAAATCGAGTTAAATTACGCGACATATTATAAACAGGCGTTTTATATACTCCGGTACCGTTAGCTCGCCGAGAGCTGACACACTACTGTACACTTGCTACTATTCTAATATCAGGACTTTTTGGAAATTGTAAATTACATTAATACATACACACATTAATGTTAAATTACTTTTGAAGCAAGTTTCAGTTAGAAATAGTCATGCATGAAAGTTTCAGGAATAAGTGAGATGAAAGGAACGAACGTGGAGTACCTTTTTTCCGAGAAAACATTTGGAATTCTGAGTATAGAAGGGATTTAGTAACTGTTAAAGTAAGTATAAAACTAGCAAAGCTTTTTTGAGAACTGGAGGAGTTCCAGGGAAATATTACCATTATACTACTGTCGCCGTATCTCGTTGCTGTGTTCCGGAACTAATGCTTGCCAACCAATAACATGTTTTTATATTTTCCAGGTTTTTGGGAATTTTGCATCGGCATCTTCTTAGGAAGAATTGCCAAAATCAAGTGGCAGTGTGCAGGGCACATTGCTCGCAGAACAGATGGCCGATGGGGTCGAAAGGTTCTGGACTGGCGACCGCGTTCCGGATGACGTAGCGTTGGAAGGCCCCAGGAATCCGCTGGAAGCGCGAAACACAGAACCGGTCGAAGTGGCGGTGGCCTATGTCCAGCAGTGGACGTCTTTTGGCTGAAATTATGAACTTCTCAGGAGCCTTAGGGGATGAGTGTGCAAAAAACGATGATACAACTAACTTTTACCCACAACAGTACGAAGGTATAGTCAGCCTCAAAAATCAAATACATCGACAAGAATTCATTTAATGTATAACTTTTTTTTAGGCAGACGTGGATGTTGGTACAGACCAACTTCCACGTTTCTAACTTCAAAAATGGTGTAATTCCATACTGTCACCGTGAAAAGCTCGGGAATGCAATTTTATTCACTTTTATTTTATTACATTTTTGGAAAGAAAAACTTGTAACGCACGGCTTAGTTAGCTCACACAAAAAAAGTTAAGTAACCTGCAACGCCATCTATGACGAATTTGAAAAACTCGCAATCGAACATACGAGGTTTTCAATTTACCAACACTTTTTTTTATGCATCTGAAAATGTATCCAAATTGCACACTAAAATACATTTTACAGGGCGCAGTTTTTTCTTCCTCTTGTCTTGCGTTTTTCGCATATATGAGGTTTTCACTCTAAGGTGACGATACATACTTTTATCCCCTATTAGTCCCATTAGGTAATTAATTTTTTTAAATCCTTCTTTATTGCCCACCTTCGTTATACAAATCATGTGCAAAAAAATGTCATGTTTCTAGACCCAAGGCTGTGTGTTGCCTGCCAGTGTATTAATATTTTTATTAAGAAGATATATAGGTATTGACCGATAACTTGTATGTGTGGTGGAAAATGTATATAAAGTTGGTAATAAATAAATAAATAAAATGTATAAATATTAAAAAAAAAAAAATATTTATTAAAACTTTATGCACAAGTTAAAAAATACTATACAAAGGCCTTAAAGGGACTTATTGCATGTGTAACATCCGACATCTTGGCGCCGTCACCATCATCATCATCCTCATCCTGTTTACATCCTCTCGGAAAATGGATTGGTACCATCTGACGGCCGACTCTACTACTGCGCGCGCCTGTTACACACTTCCGTCGCTTGTCACGAAATCACTCCCACAGATTGCAGAAAAAGCGTGAGGAAAGATGTTACACATGATAGGTCTCTAAACACAGAACTAGAAAATGCAAAAACTAAATAACTGCCTCTTTTTGGCGTCGCCTCAGTTGGGTTGTGAAACTATTTTATTACATCTTATAACTTCTATTATCTACTATAATACAAAGGAAACATTATTGTATTATTTGAGTCCATTTTGGTATTTCATGATGCCATTTCCAGACATTTTCTTAATCTTTCCAGTGGATAGATAAAACAGGGACATTATAATTAATTAATTATCTCGCTAAAGATGGGAGATATCCCAAAATTTGTGTTATGTCACCACAACCCTAATACCTTACTTAACTTTCCTGATAAGGTAAATTTATTGTACGCTTTTCAGATATTTTAAACAAATTCGAGGTTTTCGGGAGTTTGCAGGACTATTTCAATAGAAAATACCTTATGTAAATTGCCTAACTTATTTGCTTTAAACAATTTGATAAAATAAAAAGTGGTTACAAAAATTATTGGCATTAACATTGAAAAGCTTATTTTCCTATATTTCCTATGCATGGAAGTCTACGTTCGAGTGCATAGAATAATCCGTGGAACGCTTTACATTTTTATGGAAAATATTCATGTGCTGATCAGAAATTATAATAAATATGCAAAATCTAGATGCCAATAACCTCATACGAGTCGAAAAGACGGCAATCTAAAAGTACCTTTTTGTGTTGAAACTTGTCATGTAGAGGGTTCAGGGTATATCGGACTCTTACTGATGATTTTGTAAAAAAAATAACCATTAATTGTTCACTTCTTAGTTGTTTTTTTTTTATACCACTACTTGATTAAATAAGAGTGTCAGAAACTTATAATAACATACATAACATCACGCCTGTATTCCCCGAAGGTTTAGACAGAGGTGTACTTCACACCCAGATTTCGCCAGCTATGTTTGAGTCCCATGTAATAGGGGACGAGCCTATTGCTATCAACCAATTATTGGCACAAATCCAGACTCCAGGCTGCTACTGAGAAAAACCCAATTACACTTTGTCCAACCCGGGAATCGAACCCAGGACCTCATGCTCAGCAGTAGTGCTTGCGACCACTTGACCAACGAGGTAGTCGACTTTTAAGAACATCATACACAAATTGAATTTTATACGCATTATTGAAGCTAACTCAAAACCAACTCAAGCAAAATAAAAATAAACTAAATAAAACCACACTGCAAACTTTCCCTACCAAATGAAAAAGAAACGTAAATCGGCGAAGTAATCACGGAGAAAAAAAAATACTGAAAATAAAAAACGGTCAACCTACCTCCTCCTTTTTTGAAGTCGGTTATAAACCACTAAAAACACAGCATCTACGCTACCGGTAAACAGACGCTGCTGATTTTGTCTATATTTGTTCTAGCGAGCATCAGTAATTAGTTCCAGAAGTAAGTTCTAGTGTGTACTGTAGGTATTGCTTTCCGTTTGTGACTAAGTTTGTTTGCAGAAGCCTTGTAATTGGTACTGGTAATCTAAATAAACAGTCTACCTAAGGGGTGCTACACACTTTGGGTTGGCACAGCACGGCGGCAAAATCGAATATACAGTCGTGTATCAGAAATGTGTGATCATAATATAAGGGTGTGGTAAGACTATCAAACTGAACAACTTTCTCTACCAACAGTAATTGCGAAAACATTATCAGCGGTCCCATATATTTGGGTCAAGGAGCTATTGATGTTTTGTACAGGACAGCTGATTTTATCCGCGATTACGATGTTGCTCCCATGGAGAAAGTTGTTTAGTTTGATGTTTGGTACCATACCCTTAAATATAACCACGGATAAGTACACGTTGTATATTTAGCCGCCCGGTTGTGCCGAATCATCCAGACACGAACATGGTGTGTCTGTGAAGCACAGCAGTGTTCTAATTTCTTCTTTTTAATAAACTAACCAGCTGCTGCCCGCGGCTTCCCCCGCGTGGACCCTAACTATTTTTATTTTTAGAAAATAAAAGTCCTCCTTATAACATCAACAACTATCTGCCAGTGAAAGTCCCATCAAAATCGATCCAGCAGTTCGGAAATTAGCCGGAACAAACAGACAACAGTAAAAATAAAATAAAATAACGTTTTTTTGTTATAATTAGGTACTGTATAGGTACTTTCATATGCATTTAGTAAAAAGCTGTTATTTTGACATTACAACAAGACATAACATAATATAACATCACGCCTGTATTCCCCGAAGGGTTAGGCAGAGGTGTACCTTTAGTACACCTACATTTCGCCAGTTATGCATAAGTTCCATGTAATAGGGGGCGAGCCTATTGCCATTAACCGGGCACAAATCCAGACTTTGGGCTGCTACTGAGAAATCCCAGATGGTAAAACACATTAACACTTTGTTTGACCTAGGAATCGAACCCTGGACCCAACGCTCAACCACAAGACCAACCAGACACTTCCATTTTATTTATTTTTATAGATAATGAGAGACTCAAATGAGTCTTTAGATAAATTAATAATGACATCTTCTTCATAAATTAACATTACGCTTTTCGAGATAAGTGCCATTTTCAAACACTGGTACTTAATTTGATACAGAACAAACACAAAACAAAGTGACATTGAGTCTTTGTGAACAGAGCCTAAATTCATCTTTATTAAAAAAACAGAGAGGCCCGATTGTCTATTAGAAAAATGAAATTCAGGTTTACCTATTATTATTCGTAGTATTTCCCTCGATATTAGATTTTTACTCTTTATTAAATATTTTCATTTACTTTTCGATAATAAGTGGTTCTGCGAAAAGGCGGTATCATTTTCATCTTGTTTTAAAAAACAGTATCCTCAGTTTTTTTTTTTTTTTCAAAACAGTTTCCCTTTGGTTTGTATAATATCAAATCGGTATTATTAAATATAATAAATAATATATTTTCTCCTTTTCGAGGTTAAATTTTATACAAACAAAAAAAAAAAACAGATTCATTATGTTGTCAATGTAAGCCTTCCGGAATAAATTGTCTAAATGAGCCATCATTTAGACAATATACTCCAGAAAAGTACCTTTAATTTTAATTAAATTAAAATTTAATTTAAGTTTTCCCCACAAAACCGCATGAAGGCTCGTACACACTGGCGCGATATCGCGCCGTTTAAAATTGGTTGCGGAGAAACACAGACAGAAACGAAAAGCGGCTTTAATTTATGATATGTACATAATATAGATATAGAAGATACGTATTTCTCAGTTCAGGGCGAGGTAACTAAGAAAACATCGTGAGTAAGAGAGAATATCATAGATAGGTAGAACATTTGTTTATTTAAGTCTGAAATCGGCAACACGAACATCGATCGCGATCATAGTTCATGTTTACCCTACAGAATCATATTAAATTAGCTAGCGAAACTATCGATATCTGAACACGATAAAACAAAAAAGATTTGATGTTTCTTTTTGGGGTCAACGACCGCTTGTAGTCTTGATAGGTACTTGAAGTAGTAGTTGAGAAAATCTGTGGTTTTTTTTGTTTGGTAAAATGGATGCGGAGTTTCACTAGCTAATTTAATTTGACCCTGTATATGAGGAGCTTTTAGCTTGCTATGAAAGAAATACTTATAAGAATATATCATATTTCAAGAAATTCATGACTGAAATTCAATTTTGTCACTCAGAGTCTCACTCACACTACAGAAATTGTAGGCATGCAATAAAATATAAACAAAAATAAAAATAAAATAAATTCTATTCAATATAAACAAAATGTCTTCATAACTTTTTCATATTTCTGACAGGTTTATTTCCATCACACAAGTGCAACAGAAAATACATGTTATCCATCGAATTCACACATGATTGGCTTGTGAAACTATGAATATTTTACATTTTTACATCAATATTTAATCTTTATGATGGATTGGTGATTTCTGACAATGTAAAAAGAACCTTGTGCGAATATGTGAAGGTTTTAAAACTTTTAAATGTATTGATAGGCATAGAAACGTTCTGACATGCTTTTGAAAGTTTACTTTTATTGCACAAAAACTTTTAATGAATACTAGCTAATTTTGGAGAATAACCAAGCCCAATTTTGAATCACCAAACAAAAATCGACTTGTTTTATTTATATTATTTATTATTACAGACTTGCTGCGTACCTTCGTTCACTTAAAAAAAATAAAAGTAATAAAAACTAAAACCCAAATAAGTACCTACCTACTCACATTAATACATTGAAGCCAAACCCCTATTTTTCGCTTACATAATTATCTATTATTTACCACGCCAACGCAATAACGCATAGACTCATATCCTCTACATTAATACACTTTGTAAGTGATTACTAGCAATAAGTAAAATGGAAGGCAAAAAGCGGTATCTATTAGTTTCTTCATGGGAACATTGTTTCTGTTTCAGCAACTAGTATTGGTAATGTTGAGAAAGCTTCAGACTCAGTAATTCATGTTGACAATGATAGATGGCGTTACACTACTGGTTACTGTTTCGAATTCTGCTTCCACAATTTCTAGTGTTTTCAAGCATTTTAATAGAAATAAATGTATAAAACCAGATTTGTGTAAAACTAGCTCAAATTAAGTACGGTACAATCAGTAACGGTACCACAGACTTGAACAACAGTTACAATCGGTGAAATACCTACCTACAACAAAGAAGTTTTTCTTAGATTCATTACTTATCATAACATAACATTACGCCTGTTTTCCCCGATGGTTTAGACAGAGGTGTACATATAGTACACCCACATTTCGCCAGTTATGTTTTAAGGCTCGTACACACTAGCGTGACTTGTCGCGCGACGCGACTTTAACAATACAATTTCTAATAAAACTTCACGATTGAACAATTACCGGTGTCGCGTCGCGCGACAAGTCGCGCCAATGTGTACGAGCCTTAAGTCTGTGTTATAGAGATAACTTCTCCAATCCCTTTCTATTTTCTACCTTCTATTTACCTTACTTTTAAAGAGTCGTGCGATTATAGTTACCGCGTGAACATCCACTCAACTAATGGCTAAATATATTATGTAACAAAGCACTTTAAGGAGAACGAACTACGTAACATTTTCCAGTACCAATTTATTTGAATGTACGTAAGTATCAAAAGTTTGAAACGTTACGTTAGCATCTGTGAATGCTCAACATATGACTTAATCCGTGAACTTGTGTGCAGTTGGTGAAAGTTAAACCCTGTAGCTACCCTGAAGTTTATAGCACATGGTTTAGGCAGCAATTTCTGGCTACTTGGCAGTTTAAGGACCTATTCTAAAACGACCTCAGTTCGAAACTGTTGGAAATCGACAGATTTACCTATATATACAATTATTTACTCATGTATTCCTAGAAGGCGTGGGCAGAGCTCTGCCGGCTGTCGCTGAAAACCAGCGCTGTGACACTATTCACAGCATTATGCCGAGCGATGGCCCTTTTGCGTGGATGTGATGCATATTTTCCTCCAGGTTGTTCTTTTTTTTTTCTTTATGTCTAACGTTTTGTACAAATAAATGTATTTTCTTTCTTTACTTCGGTCCTGTCTACAATAATAATAAAATACCCACTTTTAATGCCAGATAGGTCCTATGTACCTAGGACTCGCATTAATATTCAGTTCTCAATTAAAGGCGAGTCAATTAGTAAATACCTGTCTGGTCTAGTTCCAGAGGTAAATTGCCAAAATGTGTACATCGGGAATAATTAATGGTACATTCTAACTACATTTGGGAACTGGAAAGCAGATAGCACAGATTGTCAATATTTAAAGATCTGTTAAATGAAAATTTAAGTAATACTGTAAATTGGAAATGAGTCCCATCTCGTACATGTTTTTAAATGAAATACAATTTTAAATAACATATTATCTACTTAATAAAAATCTTAAATGCACTGCGAGACATCGCACGACCTAAATTGCTCGTGAAATTTTGCACACGATTATAACGAAGGAGGGCACAAAAGAAGGTTTAAAAAAAATCCGTTTCAACGGGTTAAATAAGGGATGAAGGCTTTTAACGTCATTTTTGAAATTAGAACTTCTATTTTTAAAAGTTGGTTGTTCATTCAATGTTTTTTGTAAACTCGTCCCTTAAGGCTCTTGAGAAGTTGCCGATGGGAAATAAATCCCTTTGGGCACAACTCGTTACATAATTTATTGCATAAATCATTAGTTCCTCGTAATTAAAACTCTTGAATGCTTAGATTTTCAACTAAACCTTTTCCTCTTTTGACATAAATATCCCTGACTCAAACATACGTACCTACATATTTCCGTTTTGAGTTGTGCTCCATTAACGCCTACATAAATTAGTACTCCGTGAAACCAATTATTAAGGTGAAAGGTCAATTTTTTATATTGGCGTTACTGCGACACAAGAGGATATTGTGACAACACGGCCAGCTGGGACATAGAAATTGTAGATAAGCATAAGCATGATCAGCCTGTAATGTGCCCAATGCGAGGACACAGGCTTCCTCTCTGTGAGAGGCAGAGGCGTAGCGTGGACTAATACAGACGTGGGCGAAGTCGTATTAGTGAGGCCCCTTTTCTTTCATTTCCAAGATCTACCCAATAGATCTATCCTACCAAAAATGCTTTGACACGACATCCCTACTCATGATAGTGAAAAAATATAAATTCGCTGTGGGAGAATATTGAAAAGCATATAGATTTGAAAAAAAGTTTTATTTTGTAACATGCGTGATTTAATTTTTTAAATTAATTAGTCTATCTCGCACTTAAAGGGGCCTCGCGAGGTGCGAGTCCCCTTTAAGTGCGAGGCCGTGGGCGTGGGCCCACTTCGCCCACGCCTAGCTACGCCACTGCAATGTAATCCACTACGCGAGCCCAGCGCGGGTTGGTGGGTCCATATGGCACTTATTATGTCTTCTAATTTTTGACCTGGAAAGTTTCCTTACGATGATTGATATTCAAATTGATTGAGCCAAAACGGATTTGCAAGCATTTTCCATTCATTATAATAATCCTGTGATCATGGATACTTTCTGCCTAATTGCCAAGCCTAAAAGGGTGATAATCCTTGGAAGGTAACTTATAATTAACATGAGATTGGTTGTAATCTTCGTGGGGATGTTAACATAAGGGTTTGTGAGTAAACAATCTCGTTCCATCGAGAGGTTGCTGACTCTAAAGCCCCATTTACACGGCGCAAGTTTCTTGTCTGTGGCGTACCATAAAATTGAAGCAACAATTGACTGGCACCGTCTGAACATTACATGCAGTTGTTGCTCAATATGGCCAAGTTGTAGTTAAAACAGCTAGATCTGCTACACTTTCGCGAAAGACATTTCCGTGAACCCATTTTCGCGAAAATAAATTTCCGCGAATGTACTTTTGCGCGAAAAAGTCGCGGTAATGAGATTCCTTCAGAACATCAAGCCTGTATTCTACAAAGGGTTAGGCACTGTGAGTAGTACACCCACATTATTCGCTTGTTATGATCAAGAGACAGACACACTGGTACCTATTGCACCTTTTTTGTGATAAACTGAAAAATTACTTCAATTCGGAAGTCGGTGGCATAAAACGAAAATACGGAATCAAAGAAACCGGCTTCCGAATTAAAGTTATTTTTCACTTTGTACTGTTTTTTTTTTGTATTCCAATTTCAATTTGGAACAATGACAAACGGAAATGTTAGTGAATGACTGGCCTCAAAACCACATATTTTGTTTTCTTTGTACTACCATTATTCAGGGCAGTTATAGGGGCAATACTTGAATCAACGCCTCATAAAACGGTACAATCACATACAACTCTGTGTTTAAATGAGCCAAAACTTAGTTCAATCATTTCCTTGCTGTAAACTGTAAATAGAAGCCGCATTCAATTATTGAATGGCAAAACTTCCGTTTAATTATTGTATGCCATTTAATGGAAATCGCACGCGTGTAAACACTTGCATGTGACTGTTGAATGGCAATAATTAAACGTGCTTGATGGCAAACCATTATTGCTCTTGAACGTTAGAAACTTGTACCGTGTAAGGGACTACTCACACTTATTCAGCTCTATTCAGCGTTTGTCCATAGAAAACTACGATTTTCCTTTCAGCTGAGGGACGCATACGCGTTTCGCGCGTTTTCTATTGGCAAACGCCGAATAGAGCTGAATAAGTGTGAGGTGTCCCTTAATCAGGCTTTACGCTAGAAATGGTGTAACATTATATGAACGAGGAAGCGCGAACTTAGGGTATTTAGACCGTGATAATACAAACCTACCTGTGGGAAGATAGGTTGATGACTTAGTTCAGCGTACCGCAAATACAAGGAGGAATGGCGTATGGGAGGGGCGATGTATTCTGTGTGAGGCGAAAATGGCTGTAGATAATAAATACCTACCAATAAAGTGCCAGTAAGAAGAGATATTTGACGAGTTCATAGAAAATAATGCGTAGGTAATCAAAATACTTAGTCCTGAAAAGTACAAGACTTTTTACTAGATTTTTATTACGGCTCGACTTCACTAGTACAAGTTTTAAGTTACCTTCGATCGTGGTTAATAAATTTTTACTTTTATTGGATTATGTCAACATTTTGAGAATCTAAACTACCCGCCGAAAGATTCTACAATATACCTATGTAACCTTGCGTAAAATATGTATCAAATTAACCAAATTAATCAGTACCTGTGGAACACGATACCAATGATGTTAAATTGATGTTGATAGTTTTAGAACAAGTGCTTTTAAATAGGTACGTACGTGACAATGTGATGAACGTGACTGAGTCTTTACTTCAAAGTAAACTGAGCTATTGTATAGCTGTGTCCTTAGGTATCTTGAATAGATAAAGCTTTCATTATATCGCTTGAAGGAAAATGTGTTTACATATAATACGTAGTAATAGCATAGAGTATTGTTATATTAACTATTAAGCCTTTTGATTCCGTAAATTAAAACTAGATTAATTTATTATTAATTCTTGTACAATTTCTTTATGCATGCGGAGTTTACCTGTAAGAAGTGATTGTTGCACTGTTGCATAAACATTTTTGCCTGTTACCCGTATGCATAAAACCAGTGTAAATAATTATTGTTAGTGAACCAATAAAATAAATAAATAAATGAGAATGAAGAAAATCTTCAACATATTTATTCATTTATATTTACTTTATTGTACATCAGAAAATACATAACAAACAATAACTAACGCCACTCATTCTCATTCCACTTTTTATTACTCCAAGAAAGTTTTAACTAAATTACAACGAAGATAGTCTTCCGGACTCGTACCACAGTACAGTGGAACAATGTTAAGTTTAAACTAAGTTCCTTCATTCTGTACAACAGCGGTGCTCGTTATGTTTAATGACTTAACTCAACTTTGTGTAATAATTAGACTAAAAACAGCGCGACGAAATTTAAAAAGTATACGTAGAATAGCCTTTACCAGAGGCCTTAGTGTAAGTTTGCAAATGAATAAACGTAACTATAGCGTTTGCGTTAAGATTTTTATTCTCACCTTTATATTCTTAGCATTATGATCTATCAGTCAAATCTTAACGCAAACGTGACAGTTACGTTTACTCACATGTAAACTTACACTAAGGCCTCTGAAGTGTTCATCGTATCAGCAATAGCAGTGGGTCAGCAGCTTCGGCTCTGCTAGCATCATCTGTAATCGGAAGACAGTCGCACGCCATCATCGGTATCGATGCGACCTGCGACGATGCTGTGCTAGAGTGACAGTATACACTAATCAGCCAGTGTCCCGACCTCTTCAGAGATTCCTAGTAACTTCGTAACAGAACTAGGCGGCGCCACTTGCTTCGCCGTCAAATACATTATTGTGTTTTATAACCTTTTCTACTAATTCTTATTTGAATTTTTTGGCTGAAAAACTTTAGAGTTTATAATTCCTAAAAGTGCTTAGCATGATCCTCTGTTATATCGAAAATACTGCAGCATTAATTTTGTAATAAATATATGGTACTACGATTACAAGTACTATGATTAACGAAAAGAGAATTCCATAAAATATTCTCTACGGAAAACAATTACAAAGTTACCTCCAAACTGAACAATAACCCCTAGTATTAAAACCTTGAAATTAGATCATGCAGCTTTGCATAATAATTGAAATAAAAGCATATGTTTTGTTTATTTTTATTACCATTATTTTCTTCGTAAAAAGAAATTACCCAAACTATCGGCGCCTTGGAGACTTATACCCGCCGCTCAGTCTCGCTCTCACACTACTTAAATCATCTGAATAAAAATCTTATGAAGTTATGACCTTTTCTCATAAGTTTACGAGCCATGAATTTAATAATTTAAATTACCTTAGAATGGAAACTCGGTACCTAAATTTTATAGCTGCTGTAAATTTCATAATATCTCATAATGGCAGACTTTTAACGTTATTTGTGGAATGGTGGATTTTATATCTTTACTGACGGAAATAATGAACAAAAGATGCCTCATTTACTAGCAGTCGGAAATATGGCTGCAAAACTTGCTATCTAATTGCGTCAAACGTCTTCGTAAACGAATCCGACTAATCTGTTTGATTTTGACAGTTCAACAACATTCGTTGCGTTATTTACGTTGTTGAGCAGATTTTTTATTCGAACTTATGAAGTAATGGATTAGCAATCTGTTTCAAACCGATCCAGATTGTGATAGATCGTGCTGATGGCTACAAAATTAATAAAAATAAGGATTTCAACTTTTTCAGTTAGTGCAAGGTAGAAAATGACGAAAATACAAACTGTTATTATAAAACTCGCGGAATATCCTTAATCCTACTTAGAATAAATAAAAAAAAACGCTCATGACACGTCGACTAATTGAATATTCAAAAGCATTTTTAACAAAAAGCTACCTGAAAACCGTTGTATTTAACATAGTAAGTATCATTGTGTTAAAAAAACGGTTGATTTAAAATTCTGCTCATTGTTTGGGTTTAAAATTCAAACAAAATGAACTGTAAACACGCGCGCTTCAGGGATCATATTCAAATGTTTATGTAAATATAATGAATGGGAAAGCAAATGCTTTATGGCTCATACACACTGGCGGGATATATAGCGACAGTGTGATTGAGCCTTTAGGGCTGGACCTCACGAGCGACATGTGTAATGACAAAGGCCTTTGCAGACGTAGTATCAATCTATAAAAAAAGCTGGCTACAAATGCTGCTAATGCTGGCCATAAATGCAAACAGGCAGGCGTACATGTGCAGTTGTGTCTGCTCTGCTCGACCGGAGCGTCTATTGGAATAGTAATAGACCTGTGCAGTTGTCGGAACACATGACACATGGTAAACAGTCACAGTCACCGTCACCGGAGAAGTATTTAGGTTAGGTACTTTTTTTAAAGTCGCCAAGGACATTTCCTAAATTACAATTTCTACGAAGAAATGTTGAAATAAACTCTCTGGGTAGTTTTCTTGGGTAAAAGCCCTAACCTTACCTTAATTTTTCACTCATACCATGTATGCCTATTGTATGTTTCTTTTTAGCTTTTCTTTTGCCTGATAATACATATACGTGTTGAAATACGCATGAGTTTGCAGAATATTATAACTAACCAACCGATAATAATATGAAGAAATATTATAAGCCTTGCCTATTCGCTAAATGAATAATGACGATATAGGACTGAAATATTATTTTACTAGTGAGACATTGTTATTTATTACAATTTCTATTCCTTAGCTCTCATTTTTCCCACTGACGTTGTTTCTAGGATTTATATTGTAGGTAAGTACTACCTTTTGCCCGCGGCTCCGCCCGCGTGTAGGCCGAGTTTTATCCCACGGGAACGTACTACCGGGGTAAAATGTTTTCTAATTCCTTCTAACAGTATGGGAAAGTGGGGTAGAATCGGAACGATAAGACAAACTTTTTAAAAAGCCGGGTGAAGCTCCCTTCCACCTTCGGCCTGATCATCACTTACCATCAGGTGAGATTCATGCCAAGAGCTTCCCCGTTGTGGTTAAAAAAAAAAAAAAAAATTACTTGCACACCATTTAATGTTTGTAAACAAACTAATCAAACAATAGAAGCGGGTTTTGTCGACGGAAGAATAGGCAAAATGACAGACTCACAATAACAATCTGTCATGCAGCGGGCAAACGCGCGCGGGAAATATTATGTAAGAGAATACTAAATAAACTGCATTGTTCCGGTTTTACTCACATACCCGGTTTTGGACTAATCTCCCCTACTCGTAACCCACCATCTCATCACTCATCATCATCGAACTCCGCCGTTTAGGCGTGAAAAGTTTACAGACAGACAGAGTTACTTTCGCACTTATACTTATAATAATTAGTATGGATATTACGACTTTGTTTTTTTTAAATATTTAGGTTTTTATTCATTTTTCTTTTCTTACTTCAGCAATTCTCAGGCAAATCCAATAACGTCCAATAACAAATGTGTGAATGGACTCGCGCCCCTGAGACTTGTAGGGAATATGGCTATGGATATGTGAATATCAGATGGCTACAATGTTAAGGGTCTGTTTTCACAATGCCCGCATATACACTACCTTTTTTTTTTTTGGGTGGGAAATCTTCAGACAACTTCTCCTCCTCTGGGCGGAGCGGGAGGGCGTGTCAGACCCTTACTGACTAAAACCCACCCGTGTTCCTTCAGTTGCCTGTGTTGCCATGGGCCACGGTATCCCTTTCAGACTTTCCCGCAATCCCGGCAGGAAAAGCCCCTAGCTACCAAATAAAATAAAAAAATGAAATTATAATTGGCTAAGTATTAACGGGAAATTAATCTGAGGTCCTGAAATCTTGGGATTCTAATGACTAAAATTTATTCGATGATTTAAAAAAAGTTCGCTTTTTATGGAGATCTCTAGGATGGCTAGAGAAGATAGCCGATGTAACACGGCCATTCAAATCGAGTACGACCAATTTCTTGTTGTAAGTAGGCACTTACAACTGCTGGTATACAGGGTGTAAAAAGACCCATCACTAAGCCGGTTGGTCGCAGTAACTAAGCCTAGGCGCAGGATATCCCGACAAAGTTACCGAAACGGTTTAGGTTAGGTTGGAACTGTGCGAGCGAGCGGTGCCGCGGCAGCGTCCAACGAGTTTCTACATCTAAGTTGGTCACTGTTCTACTACCTCCCGCCCGCAGCTTCGCACACGTTGTATGCCAATACCTTCCCCAGGGTTCAAAGTATTCCTGTACCAAATTTCATCAAAATCGGTTCAGCCGTTTTAACGTGATGCGCGATCAAATAAACGGACATACAGACAAATAGACAAAAATTCTAAAAACTATTGGAACGTGTTCTGTTATCGATATCCGTAGTATCCCCAGACAACTTTTTTTCGAATATCTTCCATGTACACGACCCTCTTCAGCTTTATTATATGTTTAGATTAGTATTTTTAGGAGCCCGAAATAGGAATAATTTAAGGTTCCTATAAGAAGGCGCAATCATTAGATATAATACTCAATTATATATTATTCAATCATATTTTTAAAAAATGGGAATTTTTAGAGGTTCGATTAAATACATGCGTATGTATTTTAACAGAAATAAAAGCATGGGCTACAGTTGATATGTTTATCACAAAAGCTGACGAAAATACGATCCGTCATTTACCCCCGGGAATACGTTCACGTTCACACAGAAATGAAAGTAATGACGTGAATGAACCTCGATTTGTTTTTACGATACAAAAGTACCCCACGTATTTTTCCATAAGGATTTCGTTTAGATGAAAGGGAAATCGCTCTTTCCTCAAACATTTGTCTTGTGTCACAACTAGCAAAAGGATTAGTCAAAGTGGGTTGTTGTTTGCTTTTTGATTATTTATTTTGTGGGTCTACTACTTTGTCCATGTAAATACTGGAATACCATGTAATGTAGTCCATGTAAAGCCTTTTCCCAAATATGCTGGGGTAGGCACCCCAGCATATTTGGGAAAATATGCAGATTATGATGGTGGTGATGGTACTTTGATAGATGAGGTATGTACATAGACAAACATTTTTTTTAAATTTTTCAATCTGTATCCGCGGCTTCGCTTACGTGACTGTATGCCATAGATTATGGCATTATAAGTTACTATATTATAAGTCAATATTATCGTGCACTCGTAGTATATTCGTAATATCCTCTACAGCATCGGTTGATTTGGTTAATTTGAACTAAAACTTGTTGTAAGTACATGTTTGGTTTAAGTAGGTATATGAACGATAGAAAATAACTGGATCAGCCAATTATAGCGCATGCAAAGTAAAAAAATAATAATTAAATTAGTGCGAATTTCACCAATGCAACTGAACGCGATCAGCGCGTCTAAACCGAGTTCAACAGCTGGCAGTGTCAATTATCCCAAGAAAATAATGACACTGACAGCTCTTAAACGTAGTTTATGTGCTGATCGCGTTCAGTTTCATTGGTCAAATTCACGTTTATAGGTACAGTTAAACCAGAAAGGGTCGCTTCGGTAATCTTGTGTTTCCGATCTAGCACGAACTTCGCGCAAATCTGTCTCCCCACAGAGGCAAGCTTCTAAGTTTTGTACTTCTGCGCTTTGTAATAGTGCACCTATCATTGCGCGTTTGTATGAAGTTACCTCTCTGTCCGGTTGACTACTCCTGTTGCTACTCGACATAGATCTGTCACTCAAAAGTTATGAAAAAAAAACACTTTTGACGTCGCTACGATTTTATACGTATAGATTTTAAGTAAGATACAGTCGGTTACACAAGTTGTTGGTAACACTTTGACCTTGAGCTGGTCCTAGTACGGTGTTTCAATAGAATGCGAAGCCAACGGGTACTGGTTTTGTTACGACTGATGTGCGGCTTATTGTACCTAGACTACTCATTTTATATGAAATTTTACGTAAGATACTCGTTCACGTTCAATTGGTTTTTATGAAAGTAATAAAATTCGTTGTAGTGATTAATGGTGTACATTTTTTTTATTATAAACTGCCACTGTCAGCACAAAAGCATAAAGTAAGAGCTTTTTTATAGCACCATAAAAATTTAACACGAAAATAGGAATTTCGGAAAACCGAAATATAATATACGTTGGATCCTTTATTATTACTGGATCATGTTGTTTTGACAGGTTGCGAAAATAAGTAATACCCGTGCATGTCCGGAGGATATGGACGTACGGGAGGAAGGCCAATGGAAAAAATATGACAGCTGACGCTGACAGTGATTTTTCTGAGAAAAAATAAATGAAAATGAAAGTAAAATTCACTTTGTTTTTTAACTCAAAATCCAATATTTGTATGTAAACCACATAACTACCTTATTTATGGAGTTGAAACTGGTCCCAAAAATGGTTGAAAACATGTATCTTCTTTTGTATTTTTATTGTGCACAACTTTTTTCACATTCTTATCCAAAAACGTGCAAAAAATAATCCCAATGCATTTTCTTTCCGGCCATCTTTCTCGTACAATCGGGAAAGATAGCCTTAATTTTTTTGGGAGAGATGGCCATATATCCTTAGGTGTTATTCCAAGAGTATCTTAAATTATTATGTTTTTTACATATACCTAACAACTACTTGGGCAGGAGAAGAACTCAAACTCAACTCAAACTCAAAGCATTTATTTCAAATAAACCAATTACAGGCACTTTTGAATTGTCAAGGGGTCGGTCAGTCAGAAAGATGAAGCTAGTTGCCCATTCCAAAGCGTAGTAGGTTCCTATGGAGAAGAACGGGCAAGAAACTCCACGGACACTCTTTTAAATCAAAATATATGTTACAAAATAGTTGTTGCATCATTCATGTGAGAACAATGTAACAGAAATGAATAATTTCACGGAATTTGCAACACGTCAGTGGTGGTGGACTATGTTCCATGACCTTGAGAGAAGAGGCAAAATGGAAAAGGCTACGAAAATTCATAATTCATTACCTTTAAAGATTTTTACCTACTGAAGGATGTGTCACAGTGTAAAGCTAAGGACACCAAATGTATGAGTTCAATGAATGAATTCATGGATATCTTCAAAATAGTCACGAAAACACAGAATTTCTTTACATGTCTAATGTGTTCGTAGCAGACATGTGTAAATGTAATAATTCATTCGCTATGTTTACAATCAGTTGATGCGAATAACTATAAACTCGGAAACGGATGTCTGCATTCCCACATACACTTTGTGGTCGATCTATACAGGGTGTTACACGTAAACGAGAATGATTAAAACAAGATTCCACGAAATTGATGGTTATTTTTAGATTTAAGTCATTAAATTGCTGTTTATTTTTCAACGTGAAACCGCGAAATTGATGCTTATTTTAGACTAAGTCGTGAAACTAGTGTTTATTTTTAATAAACCTGCTATAAAACTGAGCCGAAAAAGATAACAAAGAGAAAATTGGCTAAACATAAATATCTGTTAAACATTTTCATTAATATTAGGTATACAAACCTATACAAAAATAACATAATAATACAAAATAACTATATTTTAAGCCACTACAACTGTTCGCTGCAGTTTATGCTAAGTAATTATTTTTTTAAGTTTGTTTCTTAACAGATATATAACAAACTAAAATGTTAACACCCTGTATAAATAAGTGTTAGGGCAGTTAGCGTACAAGACCACAGTTATTGTCTTCACATGTAAGTAAAACATATTCCCTTGGCAATAGCGTAGTAAGTACAGTCAACGAAAGGGTTTGGTATCAATACAGGAAGAAGTGGTCCTGGAGGGGAGACTGCATATCGGCAAGCGTAGTGTGGGTCTACCCCCAGCTAGATGGACCTACAACCTGGTGGCTGGGACAGACTGGATGCGGAAGGCGGAGGACAGGTTCTTGTGGCGCTGCCTGGGAGTGGACTATGTCAAGCAGTGGAGTGCAATAGGCTGAGTTAATTGATTGGCAGGAAGAAAAATAATCAGTTTTAGTACGCTGTACAAACTCATTGTTATTGTGTGTTTACAACACTTATATGTTATAACTTACTCGGAAAAGTGATGGCAAAGACTTGACTACTACGTGTGTATAGATAGTTAGAAGCTAACTGACTGGAAACTGAACCCTAATTGCGAAACACACTTTCAATCGCAATCAAAGGGTTTTGAAGAAATTTCCTGATCCATTGCTTCATAGATTCGAAAAAATTGTCTACTCAACAACGTAATAACGCAATGAACTAAAACAACTGTTATAAAACTCAACTACGACAAAAACGCCCACTAAAAAGGTATAAACATAGGACACCACAACAAAAATCCGGAGTCACACGTCCAGTTAGGGCATTCATCGAAAAGGTTACGTGGCCATATTCAACCATAGACGTTATGAGGGAACAGATAAACATATATATACCAGTCAAAATTATAACCCTCCTTTTTGCTTGGCCGTAGTCGGGTAAAAATGAAAGACATTGCGGTAAATTGTCGATTTTGGGGTTTATTAATAAACGTTGTTTAAAGTTAAGTAATCATTAGAGACTATTTAACCATACATTTTTGACGTATGAACGTCACTTAACTTTAAGCAACGTTTATAAATAAACTCCTTAAAATTTAACTAATTTAAAATGACAATTGATCGCAATGTCTTTTGATCGCAATTACCCCACAGGTCGCTTCTCTACTTATTTATTTTGTCAACTGTACCAGTATCTATATATTCATGAATACAATTTATTTACGTCAACTGTTGCGACTCTTCGAGTTTGTAATAGAATCACGTAGTAGAGAATTTGTATTATCCGTGAAACAAGTTTTTTAACGTGACTCTTTTTTGGGAAAACGATGAGTTTTACCTTTTTAACTGGCTTTTGTTTTACCGATGAGCATAAATGAGAAATAATAAAAATGAAAAATATCATCAAACTTACTCATAACTTCATGAGCGAACGAGTTCAAAGCTATATCCAATAACCACTTATAAGAACTGAGGAAATTCAAGGAGGCATTTTACCGGTTTGCAAAGTTTGGGTGATGTTATGATTACAAGCTCAAGAGACATCAAACTGCTTCGCTCATAGGAAGGCAATGCACCTGCGATGCCCTTAGCTGACGATATTATAAGTAAAAGAGTAGTAGTTATTTATTTTGAACACTGGTAATCTCTAGAACTATCAATTGCAAAACAGACCCAATAATATAATTCAGTGCATTCAAGGTCAGGCTTTTAAACCGCAAAGATAGACGAACTTAGCTTCGTTTCCAGTTTGGCCTGCGCTTTTAGGCTACAAGGTTGTGTCTATGTAAGTCCTGCATCTAAACAGGTCCATTGTCCCCAAAACAGACCAGACAATTATGGTTCATTGGACTGTGAACCGGAACTCCCAAAATAAAAGTTTGACTTAGTTTTGGAGTTCAAACTCAAACCCAAACTCAATTATTAATTTATTATTTGCTGCTGTACCACCATCTTTACCTTAATAAATTATACTAGGACTTAATAAATTGTAGTTTATAAGAGACTTAATAAATTATATTTAATATGGGACTAAAATGTACCTATCTGGTCGTCATTACTCCAACTAGTACCTGTTGCAAATGAACAATGGAGAACCATCAGGAGAGCCGCGATCTTGATTACCCTTCATATAGAAATATGATATGTCCAATGAACAAAAGGGACCGCTAAACCAACAAATGGGTTTAACAAAGCTCAAAATAGGATCAAGGCATATTTGAAAAGTACCCACATCGAAACGTTCCTTTGGACTACATTTACATGACAAAGGTTTTATTTACAGGCCTCAGGCCATCCGGGGCACATCCGATACAAATGTGGTGTCCAGTTTATTCGTGCTAAAAAAGCCTGTGACAGATTAGCTCGCGCGTCAATGGTGCCTATTCTGTGGTGCACAATTTAAACTTAATTTAGGTTATTTTCATCACTTTCTCTCATATAAAACAAGAAAGGAACGGATGTATAAATTAGATTCGTCAATTTTAGTTGAACTAAAGCTTGCATACAAATATTGTTGTCTGAGTTCTTATTGGCATGGAATTAGTATGTCCTATTTGTCAACGTCCTTTTCTTAAGCGGTCTGTCTGTAAGAGGTTCTCTTGTTTTAGTTTTTAAACAAGGGAAACGGTGCCAATGATTAAACTACACTTTTAGTAGATTTCTGTTCTCTATTCCGCTCTGTTCTTCTGCAACGAAAATCAACACAAAAATTGGGTAACAAAATGAATTATTGTCAAGCGCAAGTAGGCTGCTGCCAATCGCAACACTTGACTTCTATTTAGTTACTAATTATCGTTCGTTTGCGAAACGAAATCTTGCGTTGAATTTACACGTCTGCTACCTACGTATGTTTTCAAATAAGTTCATTTAAATATATAAACAACATGTTAAAATTAAAAAAAATATAAGTATAAAAACTAAAACCCAACTACCGCAAAAAAGGTATAAACAAGTCATCTCAGACAGACAAATTAAAAATCCGGAGTCACACGTAATCTATTCGATTTATCCCCTAATACGTCTGTCTGTCGGAGATGACTTGTATATAAAGAAATTCGCCACATTTTCTTTCAATGGTGAATGTTTCCGGTTTTATTACATGGGGCGCGGCCGTCGTTTAGCGGGTGTCATAACTTATGACCCCTGTTGGCACTTCCGCGCGCCATCGGACAGAGTTGTCGTGGAGGGATTACAAGGGGCATCCTCTTATAAAAGAACGTGAATTCAGTATGCTCGTCTTAGTACGGTTAATTTGCTAATTTTTAATGGATTTCGGTTAATTTTGTTAGTAATATTATGAATTTTAAATAGCAATACCTTTTTCATTTTCAGTAACAATTAGATTTTTTAATACTTTTTGGTAATGTTATTGCACTACCTATGTACCCCTTTCGGATTAGACAGGTTTTTCTTGCATATTGTATGTTTATTAAGGCTCGTACACACTGGCGCGATATCGCGGGCGCGACAGGCAGCGCGACCCTAGTCGCTCCCGCGATATCAGTGTACGAGTGTTTACTCAATCACGATTTGACGGCTGAATATAATCCTAGATTTATTTATTTCATATAGATTACAATGCTTATATACAATATTTACATCAAAATATTTACACTAGGCACTGAATTGTATGACTAACTAAACCCTAGATTAGAACACAGGATTCTTTATATCGAGAATCACAATGAAGGGTTCCTAGGATGCGAAGAAAACCACGGATCAACTAGTTTATTCTTGACAAGCTGTCATGAATAAACTATCTACAGGTTTATTGGTTACTAGCTTCCCGCCCCGGCTTTGCACGGGTAGCACTAAGTTCTTATCTACGGCGTACCTACCTACCCCACCCTATCTACCTACCTACATACATACATACCTAGCCTACCTAAACCTACCTACGTACCTACCTACCTACCCCACCCTACCTACCTACCATACCTAACTACCTACCTACCCTACCCTACCAACCTACCTACCCTACCCTACCTAACATACCTACCCACCTACCCTACCTACCTACCTACCTACCTACCTACATACATACCTACAGCTACGTACCTAACTACCTACCTACATACCTACCTACCCTACCCTACCTCGTAAATATGTAAATTAGTATTAATTGTTAATTAAAAGACTAAACGTAGGACAGTTACAGTTTGTTCAAACCGTGACATTTTTCTTACTGAGAGAATTTTTATACCCGTCATAACATCAGAAGGAAAAGTCCGATCTGAGTAATTTAAAGTGGAATTTACACGTACATAATCAAAATTAATTATCAAACCATTTAAATGGATAAGGATTAATATCATGCAATATCACCACTATTCGATTCCACCCATATTTCAACTTAATTATAATTTATACAAAAAATGTTATTGTGGCTTAACTATAATAAGTTAGGCATATACCATCGCGTACTTTTTTGTGAGCAATCTTATGTACTATTAATATAAAGAACACTAGTTTATATATCATCAATACTTTTCGCAGCGCACGCGATGTAAAGAATATTTTAGGTAATTTTTTTACACTTTTTTTTATTGGTTATATTATTGGAGTTTTAGTAAGGATCCCTAATTTTTTTGAAAATATAATATAGTCTATGTTACTCGGGGATAGTGTACCTTCCCAACAGTGAAAGAATTTTTCAAAGCGGTTCAGTACTTTCGGAGCCTATTCAATGCAAACAAACAAACAAATCTTTCCTCTTTATAATATTATTATTATTATTATATTATAATATTATAATTATAATATAGTATAGATATGTCGGCAATCCCTTATGGGTATGTGGGAGAGGTGATTTACAACCAAATGACTCCACATGACCCTTAAGCCAATGACAACAATTTTCGAGTAATTTGACATTTTATATTTGAAAATGTATGAAATAAAAATATAAAATGTCAAATGACTCGAAAAAATGTCAACTCTTTAGATCAATTAGGAAAGCTGATATGTTAGCAAGTTGGCCAACCAACAAACCAACCCACGAATGGAGCTATTTTGAGTCACGTTTTATTTGATATGATAAAGACCGTAAATCTTATTTGAGATGTAATAACTATAAGTATTAAAACGCAATGATTCAGCGCACGCCTACGCAACAATGCTAAAAAGATCCTCTATTTATATTTTTCCTCTTTGACACAATCCTAATATGACAAGCATTTAAGCCATTCTGTAAATGTGCTTCATGAAAATAAACTACTAAATATATTATGACAGAAATATCACATTTTCTCGCACATTGAGACAACAAAGAGAAACTTCTAGATATTTCAGTTAGTAAGCAAAATGTTGGCATATGACATTTCCAGACGTGTTAGTGTAATGTGCAATTTGCTGTTCCCGCCTTAGGTTAGTTTTTATTAGGTAGGTAGTAAAATAAAGCGACAATAAAGGTCTAAAAGTAATTTTGTTGGTACATTCTGGGACCAGACTTGTTCAAGTAAATAAAAATAGAACTGCATATAGCAGAAACAAACAATGTTTATTTCATTTTTTTCTATTTTTGTTATTTAACAATTTTTATTCTGATAAACATTATATTACGAAGAATGGTTAAAGCTCAGTTTAAATACCAGCTGGCAACAGTATCCTTATGTAATGTGAATGGCTCTTGGCTCAGGGATAATAAAAAAATACATTATTTTAATATTTACTCGCTGGACTAGCGAAACCCCTTACTCACAGACCATATATTTTTTTCGTTTATATAAATCAGGGGTTGCAAGTAACTACTCATAACTATATTATATTATAACTATTTCTTCTACCTCGTGTCGCCGGCACGACAATATTTCAAATCTTGTTGGCTCAAAACTTCGCCACGACCACAGTATAATCAAGTAACAATCAATACAGTATTACGTCTTTATAGAAAATGGCCGAAACAACGCGCTTCGAAATCTCAGTGCCAGTACGCAAGTCTCGAGTGCGCGGCAGTTACGCACGGACTTTTTACCGAGCGGCCGTGGGTAATTATTTTAAGGTCACTGCCGAGATGTAATACTGTTACTATAATACTGTGCCACTACCACGGCAGCGTCGTCAGTGGCAGCGCAGAGGTCACTTTGATTGCATGTTTGGGATACAAAGGGCAGGATGTAACTACTATAAACTCATTACCTAAAAGTAGTTTCATAGGTTCAGTATTTTATTTCTGTATAAAATATATACAGAAATGAAATACTGAACCTATGAAAATGCATGGTTCCGTGCAGCTACAAGATAGTAGATATTTCCTCTTCCTTAGTTTATAAGACAATACACTTCGCAAGAGTTTCCAAGTGAGATGCACTGGGCCGACTTTGCACATTGTTATTCGGGATTCATGGGCCATAAAAACGACGGTAATCTCTAACATAAATCTTCGTTAAGGCGCCAGCGACGTTTATGAAACATTTATAGAGAACACTGAGCTTTTTGTACCTAATTGTAGTTAGGACGCGTTGTGTGGTCTAATGACTTTTTTTTTTAACATTTGGTATGACAAATAACTTTGGAAATTTTAGGGATAAAACATTTGATTAAAAATATTATTCTTCTTTTGTGTAGTTGTATTACATGGGTGGCGATCCTGAACTGAACTACCTATATGAAAATAGCTAATGCCGTACCATGGCACGCATGCGATTATTTAATATTAGCCAGTCAGCAAACGGTACCTATTCGTGTTTCTGAACTCGGGGACAAAAAAACTTATAAAAAATATCATTCTCCCGCCCATATTAAAATTTATTTGTGGTGAGTTTCAGTTTCAATTTATAAATCTGTAACATTTCTTACGCTGTTGTAATTTGTTGACCTGTGTTTGCAAATAAAGCATTCTGATTCTGACCTAAATGTTTTGTGGTCAATAATAATTTTGTCATCAACACGCTAACAAGGAGCAAGGTGGAAGCGGGCTGGTTGAATAAGGAAAGCTCTTGGTACGTAGGTATATACTTACCTAAAAATCAACACTCGTGAGGCTATTTTAATTAATTTATTTATTTAATACTTCAAGCACAGTACACAAATGTATAGAGGCGGACTTAATGCCATAGGCATTTTCTACCAGTCAACCTTTGGGTGATGCAGAGATAAACAGGTACGATAGCGAGAATTAAGGAATAAATATTTATTTAAATATAAGGACATAATACATATTATAATAATAATATAATATCAAGCTACCACCGGTAGCTTGGACCCTGCTCCCGACACCGGCGGAACACTATTTTTTATATTTTTAAATGTTTTTTTTTTATATAACTTTTAAGAAATATTTAAAAATGTATAAAATAAGTATACAAAATAAATAAACGATATAATATAATTTTTAAATGTTTTTATAATTTTTATATCCTAATATTTAAAAATGTAAAATATATATATTTAATGAAATAAAGGAAATATAATTAATGAACGTATCGAAACATATTATACCTTTGCAATATGCATTCAATTATTATTAGGTCCCACTTCAGTTTGATTTTCGTGTTCATGTTCGATCGTCGATATTCACCTTCGATCGACCCGTGCGGCTGTTATTATTTAGTCACAACAATAAGTATTTTATATGAAGAGCTCCATCAGGTTCAGCTACGGTTGCCTGGCATTTTCCGTAGATGGGTGACCATCTTTACATACCGACACTCCTCAGTGCCTCGGAAAGCACGTTAAGCCGTTGGGTCCGGCTGTCATTCGTGGATCTTTGACAGTCGTTATGGGTCCTCAGAAGCCCGAAAGTCTGTCAATCAGTATTACCAAGGGGTATCGTATTACCCAGTTACTCGGTTGTCGAGGTCAGATAGGCAGTCGCTCCATGTAAAATACTGGTATTCAGCTACTTCCGGTTAGACTGGATGCCGAACTCAACATAGTTGGAAAAGGCTAGGCAGATTGATTTTGAATAAATATCTTATAGGTATCTATTCCCATAAATATAAAAGTGATTCGAAGATTTAAGAAAAGTGGTATCTAGGTCAGTACTTTATAGAATCACATAAAAATAGTT
The DNA here is from genome assembly GCA_914767815.1 of Eupsilia transversa. Taxonomy (NCBI): domain Eukaryota; kingdom Metazoa; phylum Arthropoda; class Insecta; order Lepidoptera; family Noctuidae; genus Eupsilia; species Eupsilia transversa. The sequence continues at coordinate 6,203,428 of OU611889.1, forward strand.
CTATCGTGAAATGCCAAATGGTAATTTTCGTTCACCATAAATCCCGATGGAGTAAGTTTGACACTAACCTACAGATAGGAACCTAGCTGTAAATAAATCACAGCTTCCGACTGTGTCTCCAATACTGCCTTTATTTTGGCACGGTGTCCACCGATATTGTGAGACTTTTCCAACAAAATGTATTTTATTAAATCTGTCTATGTGAAGCATGCAAGAGTCGGTTAACGTAAGGTAAGACATCCTCAGGCTGGTGAACTGACGATGTTTACAAGGTGAATGGGAAGAAGGAAGCAAGGAGAAGCTAAGGATAGCCTACTATGTCCAACAGTGGCTTACGGCGTGATATTGCTTGCCCATCAGTCTTCTACAAAATGTACTTCGGAGAGTGTGCGCAGGAGTCCCACGGCCTGATCCCACTATCTTTTACTACCGGACTACCAGACGTACTGCAGGGTACCATCTATCAAGCGCTTCTCCTCCATGCGCGCGGCCAAAGTATGGAGCACTTTGCCAGGGTCTGTGAATCCTTCATCGTATAAGCCATCAGTCTTCAAAGCAACAGTGAACAGGCATCTTCTGAGCACGCTCGTTTCATTGGAAACTTCATCCATTACTTTCCACCAGATAAGATCGAGGTTACGAGCACCAAGAGCACTAAGATTTACAATGAAATTAAAAAAAAACAGTGAACTTACGGGCTGATAATGGAACAAAAAACACAAAATTTTGTCACTCTAAGGCCCTTTTCTGATTTATCGGTACAGCAGCGGTGCGACATCAGCATGCTCGGTATACGCGGTACCGAAAGCTTACCGCTTAAGCTTACTTAATTGAGCCTTTCTGATTAGCTCGGTATGTGTCGCACTCCCGCACATACCGACCTAATCAGGAAGGATCAATTGAAATATAGGCGCTCGGTAGGTGCTCGGTAAGCTTTCGGTACCGCGTATATCGAGCATGCTGATGTCGCACCGCTGCTGTACCGACAATTCAGAAAAGGGCCTAAAACACACATGTTTTTCATGATAGAGGCAAAGATTACGGTTAATAATTCCATGTTCAAATATATTACCCAGGGGAGAAATGTAGATACGAAATAATATTTTGTTTGAAGTGCTCCGGTCCCCAAATTCTATGCTAATAAGGGAATTGAAGAAAAACAAACTAGCGTTTGTTTATCGTCACCGCAGTGATGATGGAATTCAGTGGACCCTAAATTTGGTATTCTAAATTAGTACGTAAAGCCTGGGTAAAAAAATAAAAAACACGACGGTCCTGCGAAATAACGAACTAAAAAGTAAAAAACAAGTTGTATTAGTTAATCTGTATATACAAAGCGAAAGGTCGCTCATTTATTCGCTGACTAAACGGATAAATAAAATGTAGGGACCGTTGTGTCGTTGTGTGGACCACTTATTAAACCATTAAAGTTTGCTTGTTGCCAGTTTTTTGGTACAGACACAAAACATAACAACTTATTGCTAGCTTAAGCTCCTAGATTTAAAAGAGCCAATATGTTTAAACACAGATTTAAGGGTGCGAAAACACGTACACATAACAAATATTTAAAAAAAACGACTGAGTGCGTATCGGACCACGCACAATGAAGACACGCAAACTGCGTAGTTGGGATGAATTTATCGCGGTTGCCCGTGACTTCGCCGACAATCCAGGATGTAAAGTAGTGGATGTCCTTCTCCAGGTCCCAAGGACAGAAGATAAATTATAGTTTAGTCCTGTCAAATTAATCAGCGCCTGACGTAAAATGACGTAATTTTAGTAGGCAAGTTTTTAATCACGTCTAAACTTATATTGATTAGTGACAGGCGCTGATTAATTTTGAATTGAATTTTAACATTTAGTTTGCTATTTTATGAACTGAAACTAACGTTTTCCGACTGCTTTTTGCCTAAGCTATCTCAATAATATATTTTTAGATTTTTTCTCTTAAGGAGTGAAATTGCACAAATGTTTACGAACAGCCCCCTGTCAAAGTCAGTCGAGCGCCAAAAGATCATTGTAGCAGTATAACTAGAGCGCAGGCCACACTGGGAACGAAGCTAATTCCGTTTAGCTCCGCTCATGTAGCTTTCGCGTGTATCGACTTGGTGTTCACACCGCGAATTATTAACCGAAGTATGAGTAGACGAAGTAGCTACATGAGCGAAGCTAAACGAACTAAGCTTCGTTCCCAGTGTGGCCTGCGTTTGATGTTGAAATAGGCTTACGTTATTGATACTTTAATCAACTTCAAAATGTACGAGTCATCAGTCATTTTTTTTTTTTTCGACAGCGTAAACCTTTTTACTTTACCTTCTATACTTATCAATAAAACTAAAACGTTTGAGCTAGATAGTTATATTTTATGAAAATTTCATTGGTTAGGTATTTTTATTATTTCACGAAAAAAACATATTCATATTCGGGGAACGTAACGCAATGGCAATCCATAAATAATAAGCTAAGCTAACGCAGCTAAAACAGCTAACTAAGAAATCCATCGGTGCACGGTCAGGGTTAGTTTGTGTATTCATGTTTTCATACTTTGTTTAGATACACGTTTGCGCAGGTGTATTTAATAAATTATAATTAGTCATCCGTACAAGAAATTATTGGTTGGTTGGTTGTTATTATTATTTGGTTTCATTTAAAGTCACCTATTTGGTGGGCCACCAAGGTATAAATGCGTGGGGGATGAGTTGGGAAGGGGGATGAGATGGGACTAAGCCCATGATTCGTTCGAAATTGTTATGAAACCTGCAAGCTAAATAGTTTATTATCACAGAATACGTGTACAAAAGATGACGACTGACGCCAATGATGCGAAATTCTATGGAAACCGTAGTATGATATTATCTGTGATGGAGACTATTTAATGGCCTTGCGTAGGAAACAGGAATATGAAACGGGCGTCCATTATTTTTGTTGGCTCGATGATTTTGTTGACAATAAATTGAAAAAAAATAGTTATTTGTTATACAAGAGTGCAAAGTTGCTTTTTAACCGCGTGTTCAATTTTGATGACCGAGCAAGCGAAGGATTCTAAAATTTAATCACGAGCGTAGCGAGTGATTCAAAATTAGAATCCTGAGCGTTAGCGAGGGAATCAAAAGAGCACGAGGTGAAAAATCTTTGCACTCGAGTGCAACACGTAACTTTTCATTCCACCTCAGCGAGGAAATGACTAAATGCAAAAAAAAAAACGTTTACAATCACAAGATAGGTACACTTTTATTTCAGTTTAGGTATTAATTACTACATTATGACAGGTAAGTAATATAGAATAATCTTTAAATTATAACAAAATATTACTAAGGTATAATTAAGAAAATTTTAAAGTAACGTTGCTACAGTTATTTAAATTGAGTGTAATATTTTTGTTTGGTACTGTAATATTGGTGTTAGTCACTTGTGTACTGTTTTTCGGTAAACTATCTGTCATACTTAATAGTTGTACCGATTCATCGGATTCCCTTGGCGTGAATGTTGGAGAGAGAGGGAGATGGTTAGGTGTTTCATAACGGCTTATTTTTGATGTAGAAGGGCCAGTCCAAGGATCCGATTGAGGCTCTTTCAGTGTAATGGCTCCTACGATGCCTTCACATATTTTAGACTTATTTTGGATGGAATCCTCTATGTATCCCTCTACAACTGCATTGGACTTCCAGCCTCCGTGGCGCTTAAGGGACAGGAGATCAGCTCCGGAATCAGCCAAAAGTGTGGCTGAAGTTCGTCGGAAACAATGACCCGTGTACAACAGGGGTTCTGGAAGTTCAAGAAATGTTGCTATTTCTCGTGGGATACTGCCAATTTTATTAGTACCCATAGGCTGTCTAACACACTTTCCATTGCGATACTGTAGAAAAAATCGATTGATTGGAGTGTTAGGCGGGCGTAAGGCTTGATATTTCTCAACAATCGTTACGTATTCCTTGCGAATGACGAAGTTGCGGTCTCTTTTTGTCTTTGTATTAGGTAAATTAATTAATAGTAAGTCATCTGAATGTTTCTCAATGTTTTTGACATTAAGTTGTGTTAGTTCATTAGTTCGACATGCTCCGTTTATTCCAATAATAAGAACAACCTGTAACGTAAAGAGTATTGTAGTAGATAAATGAATAAAATTGATATGAACGCATAATTATGCCTATCAACATCTACTAAGTATACTATTTAATTGAGATTAATATACTTAAGTAGATACTGAATGTGCAACTGACTTACTTTTGCCGCCAAATATACGGAATCGGGTGCTTCGTTAAGAAACTTTTCAATATCAGATACTGTGAAAACCTTCGATTTTTTTGGTTGATGACCAGATGAGGCTCTTTTTAAAAATGCCACTAATTTAGGATAGGTATCGATATGTTTGTCTTTTTTCATCTTTATTGTTGCTTTTAGCATCGAATACGTACTCCATAGAGTGCTTGCTTTCTTGTTCTCGGATAATTCTATAAAATATGCCAGCAAAACGTTTTCTGAGAAAGTTTTGGCTCCTTTTGCTAGTCGCCACGTGTTGAACATATCGTACTGTTTTAAATACTTCTCGCGTGATTGTTGAGGGAGAAAGCTCATTTGCGCATTATTAACAGTTTCAGTTAATTCTGTTGGCGTCAAGCAAACTTCCTCGTCGCTAGAATCACTCATTTTAGTTTTTTCACTTGTTTTCAAGTTTCTTGTTTTTAATATAAGGTTTAACAATGACGTGAAAAAATGCCGCGTAAAGAACCGCGTACAAAGCAAATTGAAAAAAGAACACCAAGAAGGTTCCGAGTCTGAGTTTTTAACAAATTAAAAAAAAGTTGTATGATATATTCGGCACCATAGAGGTAGCAGTAAATAGGTTTAATGTTTTTTTTAATTCACAAACTTAGTGCACACGATGTTCTAAATTCAATTTACTTTATCCTCTAGAGAATAAAAACGGCTTTTCCACTCAGATATTGAAGATTAAAAATACTCTTTCCGAGATGGTGGGATGAAAAAGATTTTTTCCGATCGTCATTTATTGGCGAAGTTCCTCTGCGCTATTTATATTTCTTTGATTTTTATTAGCATTAGTATCAAACAGTGGTAGCAGTTGAATCAATCGTTTATTGCTGAAAAGGTTTTAGGATTCCTACTTACTTCCTGTTTCATACACAAAACCGTTAAAATTGTAGTGACAACCATGTCATTTGGTTTAAATAGGTTTTCATTCTTATTATTTTATTTATCTATATAGTTTCCTTTATATTCTGTGAATGTTAAGTATCTCTATTTTGTTAAGTATCTTGTTGACATGCCTACACTGTCATCTCATACCTATTCACATTGTAAATTTTTGAAAACATTTAAAAACACATTTATTTTTAAAAGAGTAACCGTGGTTTCTTGCCGGCTCTTCTCCACAGGAAACGACCAATTGGAACCGCGCACCTAGCTTCTGACGTTTCATAAGACAGTGCCCATGTAAGTTTATGTGACATAAAATATTTTGATTTTGATTTTGATTTTGAATCTGAAGCTTTGCCCTCATTTAAACAGATTCGAATCAGGTCGTCAGAAGCCCGAAAGTCTGCAATAAATCTTACCAAAGGGTATCGTATTACACAGTTAATGAGCTGTGGAGGTCAGATAGACAGTCGCTCTATGTAAAATATAGGTATTCAGCTGCATCCGGTTAGACTGGAAGCCGACGCCAACAGAGTTGGGAAAAGGCTAGGCAGATTGATTGTTTAGTATTGAAGCCTTAGATTTTGATCAAAGGTCTTACGTACATTGTTTTATTTTCTTTACATAAACAAGGAAAGGGCAACTTCTATTCATAAGTGTATTTTCATTTCTATTCTTAAGGAAAGTAACATCATAATAGGTATGTCATGTATAAAATAACACTGCCTATGGATGTAATGTCGTCATTTTTCAATAGAGTTATAAACAGAGACTTATTTTTGTTTCAAAACAGTTACTTATAAGGTTGCTTTTGACTAATAAACTGTTTATTGATTAAGGCTGCCATGTACGAGTCGGCTAAAGGATTCCAACCAGGGCAAGGCAACTGAGGAACTACTACTGCGTTTGCTGACCTGCAAAGTGAATGTTTATTGAAATGAAATGATGATGATAGTATGAAATGAGATAAAATGATGCTATTTTCTGTTTAGTACAATCACCTTTACACGTCAATAATACAATGGACGTAGATATATTTAGTAACTTATTCCGCTTAACTATTAGAGGCATCACGTCGTGTTCGGTTTCGCGACAAGTCAATCGCCATCTTGACGGTGCCTCGTTGAGAGGTGAAACACGTGTCGATTTCTTACAGGGTTTTTTATGATTCTTTAGGAATAATTAATCGAAATAAGTAACTAAATATATTTACATCTATTGTATTTTAAAATGGATTTCCGCCAATTCACGCCTGAATCCATTAACGTCAATAATATTTAAAAATCTAGATGAGGTCGGCGTTTCTTATCTGACTACTCTGAGAAGAAAGGCCGAAACAAAGTCTATTATTTCGAGGACTACGGTACCCGTGGTACCTAACAATTTTAACAAAAGTTTTGTTTTTTCCAATATAAGTTAATTTTTTTATTGTTTAATCATTGTCAAAATATGTGTCGAATTTCCTTTGAGTGTGTGATATTGAAATATCACACAGTTTCAATTTCTTATCAATGGCCAACATTATTATTTTCCGAAAGTATTCCTATTAATAAAACGTATAATCGAAAATAATAATAAAAACCTCTGATCGTCACGGTTCAATAACAAAGCGATTGCAATTTAATTATGTCGTTATAAAATCAGTGGTTCGTTATCAAATTTTTACTTAATTAATGTCTGTACGAAGTTTATAGGCCCCTAACTGTGGGGAAGCGTTCCACTGAATTCCTCGGTAGCCTTAATAAATTTATTTTTATCGTAGACCATTAACTGGGTTGCCGCCTAGTCGCACCTGTCACATTTAGGTAATTTGCTGGTTGCCTACTAGGTTTAACAGCCTATTCGATGTTTATTGATGTTTTGTTATGGAATAATCGGATAAATTGTAATGAATCTTGTTTGTGTTGCTGATTTATATCTATTTTCAACTAGCTGACCCGACCGATGTCATCCTATATTTTCAATAAGTCTTAACAAAAAAAAACCTTCAGTTTTTCCGGGTAACTTTTACAAATTTTAATTTCCTATAAACTGAATTCGGACTATTACAAACATTTTAAAATAAAATCAACAAGGAAACCGGCCCAGCCGGTCTCAAGTGCGCTTACCAACGAATAGCATTTCATTTTTATTTATTATGAAACTCGACTGAAACTCAAAGCATTCATTTAAATTAAATCATTTACACTTTTGAATTATCGAGGAGTCGATCACTCAGAAAGATGAAGCTGATCATTATTAAATCATTCATGTAGGGTTAACATAACATAATAACATAATTAATCTAAATAAATCTTTTTAACAAGTTATAGCACCATCATGCAATAAGCCGCGCAAATTATAATTACGTCATTATAATTATGTAAGTATCATTTATCATCATAATTAAATTAAATTATTATTTAACTAGCTGCTGCCCGCGGCTTGCCCGCGTGGGTCCTAATTATTTTTTATTTTTCCAAAATAAATGTAGCCGACGTTGCTCCTTATAACATTAACCTTATAGCTATCTACCAGTGAAAGTCCTGTCAAAATCGGTCCAGCAGCCGTTTCAGACAAACAGACAGACAAACATTTTTAAAGTACCCTACTTATATACCTACTTTCATATGCATTTAGTAAAAAGCTGTTATTTTGACATTACAAACAGACACTTCAATTTTATTTATTTGTATGTATGTGTATGTATTTATCTTTATTTTTATACTTAGATGTATAACTTTTTTGAACTTCGCTTGGCTCTATTGTGCTAAATATGCTAAAGACTACAACGATAACAGGGGACTATCGTCAAGTTGTTGTTTAATAAAAATGGCCGACGTGTTTCTGATCTTAATCATTTTTTTTCAACACGAACTAGTGTCTTAGACTTAATTTTAAGCTCATCAATTTAGTCTGACAAGGCCTTCGAGATAATAAAAACTTTGAGTCCTCTAATTTATTTCTTGAGTCCTAATATATTTCACCAGACTTTATTTTATACGACAGCAAATTAATCTTTAGTTTAATATTAGAAGGACTTGTTAAATAAACATAATTTGGTTGGGCTTTTCGTAGGAAAATAAGTTTTCTTCTGAACTTAGAAAGGATTTTGGCAATTTATTCGCTGCCCCAGGCTTTAATATTTTGCACATCATTGTACCCAAATGGAACGAATTGTCGGTAACCCATAACTGAAATCCACATTTGGTTATAGTTGGGTAGGTATAGTAGTTTTGTATTTTATGGAGACATATTTAATCGGGCAAAGTGATAATGGGTTTTTCCATCAGGAACTCCTCATTACCAGCCCGGAGTCTATATTTGTGCCCGGATGAAGGCAATAGACTCACCCCTTATTACATGGGACTTAAACATAACTGGAGAAACATGATACTAAAAAGGTACAGCTCTGCCTAACCCTTTGGGGATTATAGGCGTGATGTTATGTTATGTTGTGTTTACAATTTTTGTCTTCAAAGATAGCAGAATTTTGGAACATAATAATATTGTGTTTTCAAAACCACATTCTGCGTATTAATGGGGTTTATTTTAGGTCGTTTTGCTAAACCGTCAATCCTTTTGGTAAAATTTATTTTATTAAGTACTGAAAAAGGAAAGGTTAATCTTCTTTATCCACGTATTTGTACAACTTAATGCAGGAACCCCTCGGTTTTAAATTATCATTTCTTTCATAATTTGCTTATGAATACATTTATTATCCAAGTATTTGTATGATATTATAAGTCACCACTAATTCTAAACTTCGTGAATTTTATCCAAAATAAAATAAATAGACTGCCTTGATGCTTGCATCTACTAGATAGTAGTCGCAAGCGCTACTGCTGAGCATGAGGTCTTGGGTTCGATTCCCAAGTAACAGTGCGGGCGGGCGATGCGATGCGGCGCGGCCGGTCAAGGGCTGAAATTTCACGCGTCCCAAGTCGCAGGCAAAAGCTAGTATGTTATAAATTAAGACGAAAGAAAAACAAATACATAACATAACATCACGCCTTGTCCCCTGAATAGAGGGCGAGCCTATTGCCATCAATCGTGCACAACTCCAGACTCCGGGCTGCTACTGAGAAATTCCAGATAGAAAAACCTAAAAATACTTTGCCCGACATAGGAATCGTACTCACAACCTCATGTTCAGCAGTACCGCTTGCAACCACTAGACCAGCAAGGCAGTCAAATTCAAATATTTTTCGAAAAATCGGAGATGATATAGGTTAACTTCATGTCATTGATTTAAAAGTTTTAAACCCGTCTCCTAAAACTAATTAAGTAAGCACAAACTTAATACATAAAGCAGTAAATAAGCTGCAGAAGATTAAGTAACGAGGCTGAGCAAATTGATTAAGAAATTCAATTTTGCCGCCAGTGCCAACTGCTTCGGACAAAACGTCACGAAAATAAATTGGTATTATGTTTTATCTAAAGCTGGAACAACAACAAACAGAAATAGATGTAAGCCTCGTGGAAGTTATGGTATCGGTCTTCATCAGTTTAAAATTTGTAAATTTTCGTTGATTTGTTGGTAAATTTGACACAGCCCTCTTATTTATAAATGTTGCTTTAAAGTAAGACACGTTTACACGGCAAAACTTTATGGCTACGCAGACGCTTCCATTACTTACGAGCGTTTTTTCTTAAAGTTGGCAACGTCGTAAATAGCTGTCAAATATTGATTTATTTCGCAATATTATTGTATGGAAATATAAAATATCGCTAACTAGTGAACTAGAATATTATTGAATTGCAGTTATAGCACAGAATTTGATGTAGTAACCGTTTTAGGTATAAAAAAGTCATTTGGAAAGTTTCCACATACTTTTTTTACATCTAAAACTAAATATTCGGTGTTACGATATTTATTATTGCATTTAACAGTCAATAGTTAGCCATATTTCATATTTTCATACTAATATTGCAAAATTAATCAAAACAGCGAAATATTTGACATCTTTTTGCGACGTTGCCCACTTTCAGAATGCTTTCAAACAACGTTTATTTATGGGGGTTATTGGTTCAAGCAAAAATAAATTAATCAGTAAGAATGCTAGACCATACTGTAAAAACTCATCTTTGGTGAAGTGAGCTTGAAATGAGCTGTCCATAGTGGCAATCCCTAGCATTATCATTCTCCTGCACTTATCCAAATTTATTTGAGGTTGGCGCAACATGTAGTGTCAATCTCTAAATTCAGGTGGAAGCTCACTTTAAGCTCTCCCCAAATACGTTTTCGTGGTGGGATTTTTAGAGAAGCCAAGAAAACACGAGCAAGCGAGGGAGAGCAGGGCCTCTTAAACCAGAAATGAAATGAAATCCTTTATTCTGTAAATAGGATACAGTGCCGGAAAAGGGAAGCATTATCGGTGTTCGATGTCTTTTGTCGGATTTTAAGGCCACAATCAGTAGTAAGCTATTACGGGATTACATGACGAAAGCTTTATTTTTCTGGCAAGGTCGTTGTCGCATCAATATATTCTATAACACGAGCCGATATTTTCATCAAAGCGTCGTCGCTAGACAAAGACCCATTGTGCCGAAGATTTATTTCCAATAACAACTTTTGTCCTTTTGTATCATTTATACGCAATAACATCATAAATCATTATATAGGTTTTCGATAAAAATATAAAGTAATTATGAGTGTATTGACACCTGAGGTACTTCAGAAGCTGATGGCCGATAAAGATTGCGACGTAAATTTAGTGTTTCACGGTCACATCAAAAACCTCTCATTTGGTTTTTAGTATCTCGTTTCGTTGTTTTCTAGGATTATTGGCCTACCTTTAAGGATCAACTGAATTTAGTGGTTTGTGTACTAAATACTTTGATCTCCGAAATTAATTAATTGTAGTTTAAGTTTGTATTTCGTACATATAGAATTGTTATAAGCCTAATTGAGTAGGTTAACATGTTGTCACATATCTTGGTGCTCCACAAGAAAGTCTGGAATACCATCCACGTGTATGATTTTACGAGAGGGGATGGAGAAAAGGGATTGCTAGGACGGTTCTTCTTGTTTGTTTAGTTTTTACCCAACTACGGCGAAGCAAAAAGGAGGGTTATGATTTTGACCGGTATGTATGTATGTAGGTATGTTTGTATGTATGTTTATCTGTTCTCTCATAACTTCTAAACTACTCATCATAATTTGACAAATGGGGTATCGTTGGAAGCGTCTCGGTCGTCCGCTGGTATATGTATAGGCTATTTGAAGTCACATACAGACAGACAAATTAAAAATCCGGTGTCACACGTCAATCTATTCGATTTATCCCCAACACGTGTGACTCCGGATTTTTAATTTGTCTGTCTGAGATGACTTTTTTGTCGTAGTTGGGTTTTAGTTTTTATACTTTAATTTTTTGTAATTATAATTAGATTAATAGTTCTGATTATATCCTACCTATTTATTTTAGAAGTATGAAACTGAAACTGATGATGAAACTGTTTGTACTCCCCGTCACTTGTCTCATAAGGTTCATTAGAAAACCAGCGTCAGACTGCATTGTCTGCATTACCTAATGCTGAAATGAACCTTTTTGGCGCAGCCGTGAGGAACACACAGCATTATTTTCACTTTTTTACTTTGTATTTTTTTTGTTTCATGAACTGTGTCCAAATAAACGTTAAGGCTCGTACACACTGGCGCGACTTGTCGCGCGACGCGACACCGGTAATTGTTCAATCGTGAAGTTTTATTAGAAATTGTATTGTTAAAGTCGCGTCGCGCGACAAGTCGTGCCAGTGTGTACGAGCCTTTATTCTATCTTTAGATGTCACCCATATGGATCGTAAATAAAACTTTACTAATAGCAATAATATCGACGGATGGAGTTCAAGATTAACCAAACTGTTTGGTATGTTGCAAACAGCGTTGCCAACGTCCACGGTCTGGATTACCCACGAAGCTAACTGAAAATCCCCAATTTTGGGGAAAATAAAATCGATATTCCCCACATTTTCCCCACAAGTTTTCAGCAAAGAAATAGAAGTACTGTTCATATAAATCAAATATATTTATTACTTAAACTTAAGTATTTAATGATTTTAATCAAGGTCACAAACATTTGTCCGATATTGAACCCACGACTCACGGCGTAGAAGTTAAAGCGCTAATCACTACGACACCGAATCAGTCAGTACTCAGTAGATTAAAATAAAAGATACAAGAAATAAAGTAAACAACAAATAAAAAACATAGTATACACTATACTACTGACTACTGAATATTGGTTTTATAACATACCTTGGAATTATTATCGTCATCCTTATTAACTTTCTCTTTTTCTTTACATTTTAACAACCACTTGTCCATTGTAGCTTTTTAATACATAAACTAAATAAGCAACAAGCGTCAAGCAGTACCTATACAACGAGTAGTATGTGTGAACTCAAAATATGAATGAACACAATAACACTCAACAAGAGTTCTGCAATACTCTGTATTTATGTAGTTTGTTACAAAGCTTAAACAACAGGGACTTCCCCGATAAACGATAAAGTTTGATGAAACTCAACCTGCCGGATAAGTTGAGTTAAACTTGGATCAAATATAAATAATTTATAAATTAGACTTACTTCTTATACTACTTTTATTACTTCTAAGTTCAGCTCTAGTGTAAATGTCTAAATTCCCCGCATTTTCCCCACATAAACGCTCTCCCCACAAATTACCCAATTGGACTGAAAATCCCCGCATTTTGGGGAATTCCCCACAGATTGGCAACGCTGGTTGCAAAACTTCTCACAGATCTGTACGTTTTTAAATTCCAGGTGATTTTATTTGATGACGTGACTTGTATGTCAATTAACAAAAATAATACGCCCTATTGTATTAGGGGCCATCCGTAAATAACGTCACACGAATTTCATGATTTCTGTACCCCGTCCCCAAACCCACCCACGCCCTCTTGTCATAGGTGGTCATATTTGTGTAGGTGGGGGGTCACACAAATCACCCCTGGTGTGACGTAACATATTTTTCAGTTTTAAATAATATGCTTTCTAATAATATTGAACGAGTTGGTAATATTTTAAAGTTTTCGATTTATACATGTGACGTGAAGAAGCTTAGGTATGACCCCCTCCCGCCCCCTTAACGTGTGACGTACGTTATGGATGGGCCCTAAGTGTGTATCCAGGTATTAAAACACAAGCGAATACGGAAATATCTCTAAAAAATAACACCCGTTATGATTTCAATAGGTCCTAGTAGGTATCAGTTTACCATCTCAATTGAGTAATTCGATATTTCCCTTCGATAAACAAGGCTGTAATTGAAAAGTTGTTCAAATAGTTTATGAAGGAAGTGGTACGAACTAGTTTAAATAGTTTTCGTTCTCGAGAGTTTTCAGATTGTTGAGTCTCGTATCGCATTGCTTAACAAACAAATTTAATCCATTCGAATCAATTTCATATATTTTGAAACATTGTTTCGCATTTAGTTTGATTCCCATCGAGTCTGTAATTACTAGAGGTGGTTGGAGATTGGTGGATTCGCTCTACGTTTTTAACCGATTTAAAAAAAGGAGGAGGTTATATTTTCGTCTGAATGTAATTCGTACGAATGGCTTATAAGAAGATGGCTGAAATCTTTGCATCTTTCTAAATCTTTAGTTATCTATACGTATTATAAATTAAAGTCGCTTTTGGTGTCTGCTGTATGACAGCGTCGTTCTTCTAAACTACGCAACGGAATTTGATGTAGTTTTCACCAATATTTAGAGAATTTATTCGCGAAGGTTTAAGTGTATAAAACATGAATAATAAACTTACATATAATAAAGAAATCCCGATGTTTTTCAAGTCGTAAAACCCGTACGAAGCAGGGACGGGTCGCTGGTGATTAATAAAACACAAAAAAATAGCACAAAGTTCTTATGTATTTCTTAGGGTGAGTGGTTGCTTTCATCCCACACACTCAGTAAGATTAACTTGCGTACGTTTTATTGAGGTGATAATGTGCTAACATCTATCAGTATACCGACCGTCTGACCCCATGCTTCAACCCACTTTTTTGCTTCCCTTTGAAGATTTTCTTTTGTTATGTGAATAGTAAAATATTTTCAAATAAGATTACTTGGCTAATGACAGTTATGTAGATTTCTGGATTTAGCGTTAATCGGTGATAAAGTTATGATTAAATAAATAGAGTCGTGAAATAATGGGTAGGTAGATACCTATCGCTATTAGGTAAGTATCCTTTCCTTCAGGTCAAACCTGGTGCCTTAGCATCATCAGCCTATAATGTTCCCGGAACTGCTAGAACACAGACCTCCTCTCTTCGAGAGGGAATGGGCTGTAATCTACCACGCGGGCCCAGTGCGGATTGGCAGATGTCACATGTCTTCGAATTTTTGGATCTAGGACATGCCAGTTTCCTCACGATATTCTGTTTCACCGTTTTGAGAGCAGTATGATGAAATTATTTACAAAAAGTAAAGCGCCTACCTAGGTTTTGAACCCACGACCTACAAGTCGTAATTAAGGGCCGTAACCACTGGGCCACCACTGCTCCGGACCTGGTGCTATCTGCCTTTATAAGGCATCGTACACTTCTCAATAAAAGACTGAAGCTGTAATGGTCCGTATATCCAAAATAGATTTAAAAGGAACTCCGCACCGTTATGACTCATCCCTTCCCAACCCTTGCTCGTTGGATAGTCAGCCCGCGCCGAAGCTGAGCCTGTAGCTTTAAATTCCCCGATTAATAATAATTACCCAGATATGATCCAGCCTGTCTCAACTTGCTGTCCTCCCCCCAGCGAAGCCCTAAGCCGAGGTTCATACCCCACAGTGGGTGCCCTTAGCGAGCGTTCGCCTAGCCTTTAGTATAAGTTTGATGCCCTGGCTGGAGGCTTTAAGTTAGTAGCTTAAGGCAGCCACAGGATAGCCCGGTAAAGTAGTCAGGTCCTCTGAGGACAACTACGATACGCCATTACAAAAAAATAATGACTCATTCTGACAATAGCAGCAGTCCGCTGCTATGGCCAGCGGTAGTATGGTGCTATAATCTTGCACAACAACAGACCATTAGGTACATCAGTTAGGTATATAAGGTAGTGTATAGTTAGGTATATAATTTGTGCACTCTTTTTATTCTGAAAATAATTCGTTTAAGGTGCCTGTTAAGCCAAGCAATTGAGTTATATATAGTTCTTTATTCAGTCGATCAAGTAGAAATCTGAAAATATCTTCACTTGCTCAAAATACTTTATTTATTAAGAGTAAAACTCCTATCAGACAAGTATTTTATAAAGTGTGAAAACTTCCTTTGTTATCTGGATTTCCGCACCTCAAGAGCTTTCGTCCGCTAGCAACCAGCTTCTGCGAGCCAGCTGGCTTTATTTACGACCCAGAAATAATAGATATGTTTGCGTGTTGGAGTAGCTATAAATAAAACTTATGTAGAGCGCTTAGATTCCGTCCTACTCGAGTGTAAAACACCACAGGCATAGAACAGAGGTGGGCGGTATTAAAAAGGGCGACAATACCCTGCTTAGGAATTATAGGCCCATCTCACTTAAACTGAGCCATGTCCAATGATCATGAAGATGCTGAGAGCGCTTCTCGTTCTATCGAGTCAACGGTTCATTGAATTGTTTCAGTAAGTGGGCACCTCCACCTTTATTTGAGTGCTAATTAAGTAAATAATAAAAAATAACCATACACAGATCTACTCGTAGTCAAGTACATTTTGTCTTTGCGAGGAACTGTTGTGTACAGTTATTTTACGAGGAAGTAAAAACTACATGCGGTTAGTTTGCGTGATTTTGGGAAAAATTTAAGAAAACTTAGAAAATATTTTAGCTCTATAAATCTGTAACCTAATTTTCATTCAAAAAAATATTTTCTTATTCTTTTTCTCTCACAGCCGTTGCTTGGTATCAATGGTGCCCAAGAAAATATTGTTTTCTTGGGCACCACGGATATGCACATTCTTTATAGCTCGTCTGATTCATACTCTAAGTCCTCTCGAGTATATTTGTCTGTGTTTACACACGCGTTTGTATACTTACACCACAGACTAACCAATATTTCTTTGTGTTTACAAGTGAATAGCAAAACATAGTTTTTCCGTAACACGTACCAAGGTTAGTCTGTGTTAGTACGATTACTTTGAACTTTCTGAATGTCAAAATAGATGGGTGTCGTTTTAAAATGGTTTCGTTTGAAATTATAACAGTTTTTAATTTGTAGAAGTTCGTCTTATCTAAACCTTTTAGTGGTTAATCGATAGTTTTGTTTATATTTTTTCTTCCATTAGAAGTTTTAGTAGGTATAGTACCTATGAGAAATCTTTTAAAAATCTCCAGGTAGTCATTTGTTTTAATCTAGGTTCCTATGCAAAAATTTAAAGATCCATAGATATCTTTAAACTGAAATTATGATAGGTACTGTTTGCAACTTTACTCCTCGTTTAAATAAGGGTCTTCCAAATCGTTTCCTTTTTTGCCCATTTGCCAGAATGCTCTATCTTAACAAGGTGTGGTGTGAGGCACAGGGTGTAAAGTTCACTTATCCTCTATTGAAAAGGGAGGATCCTCCCACCAGACGGGTGTCATGTCTGGCTGGCAACTGCCCAACGATTAATGTCGGATAGTCTTTTAAATGTTGATCGCGCGGTAAACTCTAATTGCGCTATGCAGGATTTTTGTGACGTTAAACCATTGTTGCATAGTTCGCATATGGCGTTATAGATGCCGCCACAGTATTTTTGGGGATTTGTATCCAAATGGCAAAAACAGAACCAATAATTTCGTTTTTTTAATTATCATCACTAGCATCAATTTATTCCCAATAGATACACAAATCACAAATACTTAGAATTCATAAAATTCATACTATCATTAAAATAAAATATATCTATAATCACTTTAGTATATATTATAAGTAACTATCTTATGTCCGTCTGTCTGTCCATATGACACAGTAATTTTCACTCAGAGATTATTAGGACTATATCGATGAAAACTGGAAAGAAGGGTCTGCACCGGTGAACTATGGTGCAGTGAAATTACGAAAAATACGATCAGGGGGGGCTCTCCTCATACATTTGTAACCAGAAAGTTCAATACACATAGGCGTGTGGGGATAGTGTTGGATCTCTTAGTTAAAAAGATTACATAATATGATGTTTCAGAGTGACGTTTTTTTTTTTTCATTTTTATATCGCTGACTTTTTTCGGGACTTTAATTACCTATACCATGAGGTACGTAATTAAAAAGGGTTTTTATGTTTCTGCCTTTGTTGTACAAATTAGGCCAGTAGTCGAAACGAATGACCCGTTATCTTATCAAACGAGTTAATACTTTCATCAGTCCGTTAATTAGGTACATGTATTTCAAGTACAATTCAGTACAGATTTTATGCTTGGCTTGATCAGATCAAACCACATAGTTGAATGAAACAAAGGAAATTATCAGAGCGGAATAAAATTCTGGTTTTCTGTTAAATATGGGAGTTCTGATTAATCCTAATTCAATATTTGTTTTACTTATTGGCAAGCGTTCATGTTTGACTATTCCAAAAAAAAAAGTTCGTTCTTTTTGCGGTTATATTAACATTTTTTCTTTGTTCATTTTATAAGTTAAAATATAAGCTGAAAAAGTGCTTTGTACAATCAGGAATTTAACGAGGGTAAGACACTTTTGTAAATCATGAAAAGGTATTATTTTATAAAGAATTTTCGCAGAATGCCTGAAAGATTAAGTAACATTATTTTCGGAGTGACAATGTTTCCTGTCTGAAGATTTACTGAAATAAAGTATTTTCATCTCATTTTAGTGGTAGATTCTATAATTTTGTAAAACACATTTTGCTGGCTTATTATAATCACTTGATCCTAAGTTCTACATTCTTAGCTTATGTAATAAGCCGAAGACAATAACACCTATTTTTATCCACGCTGCCCGATGCGATACAAAAAGAAGAATTTAACCTCGGGCCACTTTAAATCACAAAATTCTATTAGTTCACTAATAGATTTTAGTGTGTTTTTCTGATTTTCCAGCACCCTATAATGCGTAACATACGATCGATCACAGCACTGTTTAATTTTGACAGTTCAACAACATTCATTGCGTTATTTAAGATGTTGAGAAGACAAATTTTTCGAACATATGAAGCAATGGATTAGCAATACAATCTACCGAGCCTTTCCCAACTATGTTGGGGTCAGCTTCCAGTCTAACCGGATGCAGCTGAATATCAGTATTTTACATGGAGCGACTGCCTATCTGACCTCCACAACCCAGTAACCGGGTAATATGATACCCCTTGGTAAGACTGGTTGTCAGACTTTCGGGCTTCTGACGACTAGTAACGACAGTCAAAGATTGACGAATGACATCCGGGACCAACGGCTTAACGTGCTTTCCGAGGCACGGAGGAGACTCGATATGTAAAGACGGTCACCCATCCACGGCGCAACCCCGGCAAGCGTAGCTTAACCTGATTGATCGACCCATGCGGCTGTTATTACTTAACCACTAGCTCAATGGATTAGCAATATCCTTCAAAATTATTCAGAGTGTGATTGACCGTGTGTGGGTAACAGAATCAGTTTAAATCTCAGAAAACAAAGGAGCAAAAACAAATCAGGTTAAAAGGAGTTTAAGTGGTTGAACCTTACTCTACTGACCACTATCTAGTAGAAACCCTCTTAGTATTAAATACCCGCATCATTCTCTTATAACGGACTCCGAGAGGTCAATTGAAAAGGTTTTACTAACATAGTTTCAGAATGTTTACATAATTATCTATATCTATTCTATATTTTATCTAATATTTCATAATTATGCGAAAATGAGTTTATTTGATATGATTTCACGCTAAAATGGCAGCACGGATTTGGATGAACTTTTGGCACATGGGCAGGGTTAGGACATAGGCTACTTATCATCCTGGATCCTACACAAAGTCGCGGGTCATCAACTAGTATAGTATAAATTAAAGTTGTTTTTCTTTTCAGTCTGTGTGACCGGGTTGTTCTCCCGAACTACGCAAATGTCGATGTTTTGTGAACTCGTAAAACCGTGCGAAGGAAGGGCGGTCGCTAGTATTACTATAGGTAATGTAGTATAATCGGTACTAAGATTTGCAGTTGAGTGAGGAGAATCACCCGTAATTTAGCAATTGGAGGATGCAAATGATTAAAGGACTTGGAAATGAATAATATCATTAAAGAGATTTTCTAAGTCCGCCTTCATAAGGTCCCGCTCACATGTACCACGACCCCACCATAACTACAACTTCGCTCCAATGCCAACCACATGGATAGGAGCCCATTTATGTATGAAAATAAATAGTTTATTCACACGGACCACATTTGGCCGTCTATATCAACCACTTGGGCGATATCAACCACACATGGCCACGTTGCAGCCACAACCTAACCACCAGCGTGACCGCGCATTGAGGCCGGCCACATCGCGAACACAACGATTTGTCTGTCTGCAAACACTGGCGACAACGCAACCACGTCGAAATTTTGAAGTTACCACAATGCAACTGCTAGAAGCTGTAGTGACACTATTCATATGTAACCACTGCATGACCATATTTTGTCGCTGCGATGTAGTGTGGATGTGTTGTGATACGTATAATCGGGCCCTAAAACAAGTATTTACTAGAAACAAATTGCTACAGGAAGATCCTACGAATGTACCTTCCATTCATAGAAATCCATATTTGAGTTTACGTTCAGACGTTTTTGTCCGAATCGCTACTAATGTAAGGTCAAGATTTATAAACGTTACTTAGCACGTATTCTGGCTAAGCGTTATTCCTGTCACTTTCGCACAACTGTCAAACTAAAAGTGCAAGATAGGGACGGGGACATGTCAAAGTATGAGTTAAGTAACAATTTTATACGTCTCGACTTACTGACCAGCGAATCCTTTTACCACAGCTGTACCATCATGTCTGTCTCTCAAAATGGATGTAAGAATGGTTTTCGCAGTACTAAGGAGCTACTCCTCATATATATGACCATTAGCCAACAGGTTCGACGTTCCGAAAGGATCTATCGATATGTTGGATAGACTATAGGAAGGCCTAAGACTCGGTGCCACATACATGGCTCATGAGGGTGCTGGAGTTTTATAAAGTAGTTGCGACTCTACGCACCTTCCTGATGTCGTGTATGGGGGCAATGGAGGAAGGTCCTTCGCTATCCAGGATGTCGAAATATCCCAAGAAATAGCGAACCGATAAGGGTCGAGCGAGGCATATTTCATAAAAACATATTATTTGTATTAAAAACAAATGATGTAAGATATTCTCTGTTTATCCACTCGGAACAAATAGGTAAACAACTTAAAACATCCCTGAAAACGTAAAAACCTCAGAAAATAAACAAGTTTTTTCCACAAAACAAGCCCAAGAGCTTTTAATCCGAAATTTTATCGGTTAGATGTTTATTAAGTTAAAGTTCGAATCGAGTTTCCTAGAGCACTTAGGTATATATCGAATGTCCCGCGTTAACAAGAGTACCCAAAGACGGTGAAAGATAATTCAGTGGACTTGAAATGTCTTTCGTGGACAGGTATTGGTTTGATGTAAGGTAACTGTTCTTCTTTGTTATTTGTGACATTATTCAGTCGGCAACTCGGAAAGTTTTATCGGATTAGGTAAGCAATGTGTTTAACAAACAACTTTGGGAAGAAACCGAGCCTCGGTAACCATGTCATCATTTTAACCTACTTCTTATAATTGGGGTAAGCTTACCTTTAATAAATGGAGAGTTAATGAGATACACTGTTTTCTGAGCCGTAACTTAAATAATGGAAGACATGTTTCTTTATATACTTAATATGATTTACCGTTGTGTAGAGGTTAATATTTTTTTCACCGTTAATGATGTAAACTTTTCAATTGGAATTGAACTTTTGATTGATGATGATTACAATATCTTGCTGCTTTACAATTCATAATTGCTATTATACTAAACTAGAACTAAAATAAAGTAAACTAACGTAGACTAACGCAAATAAGGCGGGTGACAACATAAAACAAAAAAAAATTGAATGAAATAAAATATAAAAGTAATAAAAATTAAAAACAACTTTGCTAGGATGGCGTGGTTTACTTTCTGAATACCGGTAGCTTGGCGCATAATATATCTAAGTCATGCGTGTTTAATATAATTTGTAGTATTATTGTATTCGTTTCTCATTCATTTTGAGATAAAATGTCAAGTGCCAAGCTGTTAAATATCATTGACGATCTAAATCTTGTAGCGTCAAAAGTTTCATTAATTAAACCCCAATTTTCGCCTAGTCGAGTGACTTGAAGATTTCATGAAAAGTTATTGTTCCTTTAGAGATGTCAAAAACACATTTCGTATTATTAGTCATGGAAAACCTTTTATTTGGTTTGTCATTTAGGTAATGGGTTTGTTAACGACTTTTAATGTAATTGAAGTAAAAACAGGCTCGTTAACTGATGCTGGGAATAGATTTAACTGCTGAACGGATTTTTAACCAAGGTCACCAGTTGATCACGGTCTAATCATTTAAGAAGGGGGGAGCTATTCCTCACATAGTAGCTCGATTTTAGGCATAGGTACTCTGTTAGGTTTTTTTCTGTTTGTGGCGACATCAATAACGCCACATGCGAACTACGCATCAAAGACGAGACGTCTTACAAATCCTTTATCGCGCAATAAGAGTTTATCGGGCGATCAACATATTTAGGACTTCCCCGCCATCAGTCGTTGGGCAATTCCTCGCTAGACACGACCCGTGTGGTCGGAGGATCCTTTTCTATAGCGAATGAATAAACTTTACAGCCTCATATCTCTAAATGTTTTTGTATTTTTTTTATGTTTTTCAGAAAGGTTAGGTGCGTAGTACTCGCAACCGGCGGTGCGTGTGACCAGATGATGAACGTAAACGAAGCAAAAGGAGTATGTAAGAATCGTAGCAGGTGGCGTTCTGTAGTGTCCGCCTATACCCCCCTGGGAAAAAGACGTTAGTTTATGTGTGTCTGTTAGATTTTATTCAGTTATATTCTAGTTGGAGAAACGTTTCTCTATCATGTTTTAGGTACTTATTTTTGTACGTATTTCGTTTGAACTATGCTTTAATTTTCCGGGTACTTCAGGTTGCACGTCAGTGCTAACAAAACTAGTATGAACTGGCTCCTTATCCGTTGAAACTCTTTACTACACTAGGCCAACTCAAGGCCAAAGTGTTACCAGGCTTTGACAGCTCAATGTACAGCACATTGAGCTGTCTTATCCAATTCTAATGATTCAAAGTCAAAATCATCAAAATCAAAATATTTCATTTCACATGAACCTACATGGGTACTTATGAAACGTCAGAAGCTAGGTGCACAGTTCCAATTGGTCGTTTCCTATGGGGTAGAGCCGGCAAGAAACTCCACGGTTACTCTTTTAAAAATAGATGGGTTTTACAATGTTTTCAAAACTGTACAGTTTGATGGTATGAGAGGACAGTGTAGGCAACAAGATACTTAACAAAATAGAAAATAGTCTGCAAATCGACAGTCTGTTGAGCCTACAACGTTCTCTTTATTTTATTTTTATTATTAACTTAACTTTTTATGATTTACTTAGACTCACCCGTCTACACCTAAAATAGTATGGAATACTCTTTATTATGTATACCATACTGCTACCAACTGCCACGTTGGTCTAGTGGTCACAAGCGCTACTGCTGACCACGAGGTCTTCGGTTCGATTCCCGGGTCGGGAAAAGTGCTATTGGGTTTTTCCATCTGAATTTCAGTAGCTGCCCGGAGTCATTACATGGGACTCAGAAATAACTGGGGAAATGTGGGTGTACTTTAGATACACCTCTGCCCAACCCTTTGGGGAATACAGGCGTGATGTTATGTTATGTACAGCATATAAATTACAAATATAAGTGTATACATTTTACTTAGGGTTATACTAATGGGCGGTCTTATCACTAAAAGCGATATTTCTAGAAGACTACATATCTCCTAACTCATATTTTTTTACACAATACTCGAAGAAACATTGAAACCATCTGGCTCACACAACTTTGTTGCAATTAATATGAACACACAAAAGTCCCTTTAAATTTGAAACAGAACATCAGTTCTCAAACACTTGAAATCCCATGTTTCCCCTTTAAGGATGATTTCCACCAAACAGCTCGCATCGCATCGCATCAGAATGGTTTTTACAAACTTTACATGATTGAATGTCATAGCAGCTTGACCGCTGGCGTCTTCCGCGACACGCTATCGTTGCCGGAATAATGCTGCGACGCGCGATCGGCTCCGTTCGCTTGTGTCGTATCTGATCGGATCCTTTCGGCTGCAATACGGTAGGAATGAAACTATTTGACTAGGCGCAGAAACGGATACGTTCGCAAACAACGGTACGGAGCCGATCGTAAGCGTGCCGGATGCGATCTGCTGTCGCCGCATCCGTTCGTATCCTTTCCGTTCCGATGCGATGCGAGCCGTTTGGTAGAAATCATCCTTAACCCCATGATTTACAACGTCGGCGACTTCCTTATCCCTTAGCTTTTATGATTAATGGTCCAAGGGCTATTTGAAAGTACTGACTAATGATAGAGAAGGCAGAGCTGTTCTTCTATTAATTAATATTGTAATACCTTCGCAGAAAATACTAATTAAGTGCATATAAAAGAGTCTTATATGAGCAACGTCTGGCGCACTTTGGGCAGTAAATGATACTACAGTTGCTCCAAAACTATCTAAAGAAGGTGTAAATAAACATACCCTGTTGAGGAAAAATATTAGAATTTCGGTTTTAACTATTCTAATAATCAAATCAAATCACTCAATTCGTAAGTGGCACTACTAATTGACAATGACAGTTTTTCTGGTCCATTTGTTATTTGTTTACATTTTCATCAGATACTTTTCGAGCAGACACTATGCTAGACAGCTACTCGGATACGAGTTTTTATTTTATTATTACTGATACGACTAGGTATAGTTTTCTGTTTTTAGTTTTTTTATTCTACACAGTGCTCAGTGGCAGCCTATTTGCAGGCGTGTTTCATGGCCATAGGTTAGTCATATCTTTGATTCAAGGCTCCCGCAGACAGGCGCGTCGCGACGGTGCGACGCTACGGTGCGACACGACGGTGCGACGCGAACTTAATGGAAAATGTTATACCATAGTAACATTTTCCATATCGCGTCGCGTCTTTCTGCGGGAGCCTTAAATAGATATCACATTCAGGTCGGTTCGATAAAAAAAAGTCAGTATTTATGTAAGCAGATAATACAAGTTTTGTTGTATTTAGTGCTAAATTTCAACGAGCAGGCTAGAAAATGATAATGAAGATAAAACAATTTTGTTTTTAAAACATGTCTGTCTCAAGTACGACAGTGACACTAAAAGCAATAAAAATTACTCGGGTTTTTCATTGAAAGGCTTTGTTCTTTATAAACGGTAAACGGAAATAATAATGAGGGTATACATAACACATTACATAACGCCTGTAATCCCCGAAGGGTTAGGCAGAGGTGTACCTATAGTAGCACCCACATTTCACCAGTTATGTTTAAGTCCCATGTAATAGAGGGCGAGCCTATTGTCATCAATCGGCCACAAATTCAGACTCCGGGCTGCTACTAAGAAATTCCACATGGCAAAACCCAATATTACTTTGCCCGCCCTGGGAGTCGAACCCAACACCTCATGCTCGGCAGTAGAACTTGCGACCACTAGACCAATAAGGCAGTCCAGAGGGCCAATTCCCGTAATTTTAAGAACGTTCGCACTCGCATCTCATTCGCAATCTGTCAAAAATACAATCAACTTACCAATATTTTTGACAAGTTTGACAGATTGCGACTTGGAATATGAACGTTTTTACTGTACCTACGAGAATTCGCCTTCTGGTAGGTAAACGTATATACGTAATATTCGGGTGGTTACTAAGCAAGCCAACCTTTTTTGTAGGTATACCTTTTTACATATACCTACAATGACATGAATATTTACTTTGTAAAGTATAATATTATTTTAATTATTGAAATTGTGAGAGGACTATAAGGGTCACTGTTTTTTTCACTCAGTTAGTTTTAAGCATGGTCTGGCAGTTTGAGTACCTACCTAATTTATGTGGCCTACTCAAATGTCCTCTCTTTGGTATTGTTCGACGAATCGTTGAGCTCCATAGGTTCTGGTTGAGCTGCACGATTACTGACAAATGCGTGCACTGACTGGACAGATTCACTCAATCTGTGTTGTTCTTTCCTCAAAATACAATTTCAGACACCAATCTACATGATCTTCACATGATGTGACCAAGATTATGTCTAGATTTTAAAGGAGACCTCTGAGTTTGTTTCGGCCTATCTTCTCAGAGTAGTCAGATAGGAAACGCTGACCTCATCTAGTTTTTTTATTTTTATTTTATTGACGTGTAAAAGTGTTTGTCAAAACCTACTTACAGAAATAAAATCATTTATCATTCATCTATTATTTATCAAGTTTTGAGAAAGGTACCCGATAATATGTATTGTTCATTTATGTTTATGTGAACTAGCATAAGTTTAGCCGTAACATGATATCTAACTATCTCTATGAAATTAGGTCCAAGTTTTCATGTTTGAAAATCTTGACCCACTTGTCTGAACCACTTTACCACCTCGCATGTTCTACTGAAAATTCGCAGACATATATTTTCTTCATGAGAGATTTTCATTATGACATTCTTCGAATATTACTTCTCAAGAGTATATGCAAAACTTGTTGCAAATTCTGCTACGTTAGTAGTATTAAAACTACCGTCTGTAATAATCTTAATAACAGCATCCTAATTGCGTAACACACTTTTTTCAGAATTCGAAGGTTAAGTTTCTAATCCATTGCTTCGTAATGTTTGAAAAATTCACCTGCTCGACAACTTAAATAACGCAATGAATGTTGTCGAATTGTCTTAATGGTACATACTCCAACTGTCAGTGTGTTACGCAATTATCTTGCAGTTCATTTAACTACCAACCCAGACCATTTACTAAGAGAGCCTACATTTAGAAAACCTATGAAGGATAGAAAAAAAACAAGACTGCTAGTTTTGGGGGAGTCTCGCACTCAAATGAAGTATTATTATTCAATAAAAAATAATAACAAGATTATATTTTAATTAATTCAGGGATATTCGGTTCTATTTTTCACGAAATAATGAACCTACACAAAATTAATTATCGGTTCCGAACGGTTCGTATGGATTCATGTGAGTTATGTAAGTACAACAGAATCTATCACTTATTCATTAAAGTATTCATTGAATCTTTCAAAATTAATAATAAGAAGAGATACAAATTGTTTCTAAAAGTAAATAAAAATTATTACACAAATCTACTTTTATAAAATATTGAAAGAAAATGTATCTTTTGTCTACAATAAGTACATACAAAACCCTTATTATCCATTATTTGAAACTCAAGAAAAGGAAGAATTTTCTTTTACAAAGAGAAAGCTTTAAGCTTCCTGATTAAGGAAAAAGCTTTGCAGTAACACTCATGACTGTCGATTCGCTCATTGGCAACTGGGAAGCCATTTATTGCTTTGTTTCTTCTGGTACAATAATATGAAGGTTGGGTTTAAGTTCAAAGTAACTACAGTCCGCCCATCGAGAGAATGCGTTCTTGACCTGTCAGTTTCATACTAACGAATACCTATGTATTTTGTCAAAAAAAAAAAATTAAATTAAATTAAATTGTCAAATTGACCGGTAGGACTTATATCTAGATATTTGTCAGTCACGAGGATATATACCTCGCCTACATTCACGCAAGATTCAAAAGCGATTTCCTCCTAAAACATTGATAGAATATGGTTTTACAATCGTAGCATTATCAAAACCATTATTATGAAGTTTTCGCAAAGTTGCAATCGTTATTTCACGAGAAAATCGCTTCTGAATTTTGCGTGAGTAGTAAGTGTAGTAAGGTGCTCGTGACTGTACTGTGGATTTTGAATTACGCATTTAATAAAATAATCTATCTTATATCGTGGGGTCCGAGTGCTCATCGAGTATTTCGGGTCATCGCCAAACGGATAGTCGACTCTTCACGTGACCTGGCCTATTTTTAGGCAAAATAATCAGCATTTCCATCCAACGTGGCAACGCTGCCAGCCTTTTGGGCATTTTTCCCACAGATAGCGATCCGGACGAATTTTTTGATGACGAATGAGCTCTTGACTTTCTTTTTTCTTCTGTGTTAGATTGTATATTGTATTTAAATATAAGTAAATAAATAAATAAAGATGCATAATATTATAATTATCTTAAATTAGCAAACAGCAGGTTTCTTCGTCTTAATTCCCAAAACCAAATTATTTATAAAAACTACGAGCAAACTAACAGAAAAAATTAAAAAAACAATATCCATTCATGTAATGTAATCATGTAGTCAAGTAGCATGTAGGCAGGCATTGAGCTGATCAATATGACTAGCAAAAAAAACTCATAAACTAAAACAACAATAACTTTCGCAAACATTCCGAAGACACTCCAATTTATCACCGCACAAACTTTACATTTAAAATTACTAATAAAAAGAAATGTACCAATCCACTCTCACACTAGAACAATCAAGGTAATGCGTAATAAAAACTCAATAAAACACCACAGTTATTCAGTATCAATAATTATCAATAATATCACCATAGAATCGCGGGAAATGTACGGGCAATCTCAGTTCGTTGCCGACACGCGTACACAGCGAATGTATCTAAACCACTATAAGGACTCTTGGCTTCGGGTGCGTTCCGATATGAATGGAACTTAGAAACAATGGTGGCACTGATCTGTTCGAGTGAATTTGTTTTTCGAATAACCTAGTTCTTTATTTAAAATCTGTGTTTTTTTTTTCGTTGCGTTTATTTCGTAAAGGTGAGTGGGATTTGAATATTTTTATAGGTTTAAGCTTGAATCGCGCCTTGAAAAAAGTTTTTTAAATTGCCAGGTAATCAAATTACTGTTTAGGCACTATTATTATGACAATTAGTTATTAAATATTAACTTCGGATAATTTGCAATAGAAAATAATAGGGTGTAGATTAGGTATTTCCTGAAGATTTCGTAAATACTGAAGAACTTACTTTTTTAAACTACTTGTTGCTAAAGCTTAAGTTGTTAAGTTGCGTGTTGTTTAAATAACGAACTTATACTAATAATTATGAATAAATTATTATTGTGTAGTATTGATGAATACGATGCTATAACTGATAGAAAGGTAATTAATATTGTCTGTCTTTAGTTGTATTATCCAAGATTTCTCTTGTTACGTAAAGTTTACCTAATAAGGTAAAATCTTCATTAGTAATTGTCATAGGTAGGCTTCTTTTGTTTCTAATATACTTTTTCAATCTGTTGTCAGAACAATGTTACCATCAAGTTATCTGCTATATTAAAAACATTTTACGATAACATATTGCATGCATCAATAAATTAATATTCCCCGTAATATAATTAATTTTGAACTAAAGGCATGTATTTGATCGAACCTCAAATAATTTCCATTTTGCTTTCCTCAAAATATTAATGTACACTGTAATGTAATGATTGCGCCTCTTTTTGTGAAATTCTAATAAATTCCAATTTGGGTCCTAAAATACTAAGGCCCGTATTACAGAACCTCTCTCAAAACTCAAGCTACATAAAACTCGTTTAAAACCTTTTGATTGGTTGAAAATAGTATTAAGTAATGCTTGAGTCTTGAATGAGCCAAGTAACTGCGACCAACTTGATTGTAGCGCTCGCTGGCCACTGCCGAGGTACACTACGCTTAGTTAGTGCGACGAATTGTGAGAAATGGCCAGAAAGCTAAATAGAGGCTCAATGATTTAAAAACTGTAGATCATTAGACACGCAAACAGAAGCGTAGCTATACTAAACTGGTGCCCTGACTTAAACTAAGGTTTTATCAACTTAAACTATAAATATATAATACAAGCCTCGTGCAGACTAGCGCGACACGACGGCGTGACGCGACACCGGTAATTGTTCTACCGTGAAGTTTTCTTAGAAATTGTATTGTCACGTCGCGCAGTCGCGTCGCGCCAGTCTGCACGAGGCTTTGAGAAATAAAATTGTGTGTAAAAATATATGTTTTGCGAATTTGATCCTAATTACTAATAGAAATTATACAACTGACAGGTGACAGGAACGCATTGTCTCGACGGCAAGACTGTAATAACAAAGATAGGTAGGTAGTCCTATTCTGCAAAAATCTAAAGTGAGCTGTCAATAGTGTCAATCCCTAGCATCAGTTGGAATGACAGCTTACTTCAAATTTTCACGGTGAGATTTAAAGAATAGATCGGCAGATACCCGGCAATCATTTTGATTGTGATTTCATTCACAGAAACATTTAATGAACTACCATTGTGATGTAAAACATTGAATAGAAACCAAAAATAGCTTTCCACATCAGTAGCCTAAAGAATTCCTGCAATTTTGCAATGATTTCAACAGGTCATTTAACGTTTTGTTTTTCATTATTTTGACCGAAGTACAGTCGCTGTCAGATACGCAGACAAACACTGAGCTTACCTAGGGGTGGTCTAAGTAAGCTCAGTGTTTTTCTGCGTATTCCTGATATTTTTGGTTAGTTGTGTGTATAAAAATTATTGACAAGCATCTTTTTTTTTTTTTTTTTTTTGGGTGGGAAATCATCAAATAACTTCTATTGACAAGCATCTGCTCTGATATGAATGAAGTAATGACTGTTCAGATATTAATGGTAACTTGTAGTGTATGGAACAGAAGCGCCCCACTATTCTTCCTAATCGCTTGCAGTACAGTAATCACAAGAGTGGGGCGCGTCTTCGTGGGGCACTATCTATACTACCTTATGGTTGTCATCATCCTCTTGCCTTTATCCCAATTTATTTGGGGTCGGCGCAACATATCTTTTTCTTCCATACTCCACCCCTTTCTGTCCATATTTTTCTTAGTATCTTTAGTCTTTCTCTTCTCTTAGGCTCTTTGAACACACACGTTCTTCTGGCCTTAAAAAACTACGGTTTATACACCGTGTGTAGGCACGGTCGTCAGTGTATGGATCATTATGGGAGCTTGTTGTTCGACATGTTTTATCTCCGGCGCGGTTTATACGCCGTACCGTAAAGAAACTGTGCCGTGTACAAAGGGCCTTATAGCGATCCGCGTTAATACTCAAAACATGCATCCCGCACCGCATTGTAAAAATCCTCGTACATCACTTTCATATATTTTGTATGAACCACACATACCACAGTTGCCCGCAACGCGCTTTTTGTTGTTTAATTATTGTAGTTGTCTCCAGAACTCGCCTCTTTTGACATCCGGGACCCAGACTTGTTTCTTTTAGTTCAGGAGTTTGTTTACTATTAAGGTAGATTACCTTCTTAACCTAAATGCGGTGTTGCTCGTATTAACGTAATTATCGAACCCTTTTTGACGTAGCCTAGCTCTAATATAATTTCTTACAAAAAATCCGAGAATCCGGTTTTACTGGGGACTTTTGACCTACTTACAGAAAAATATAATTATTTGATGCGTACATAAATAGGTAGTTGAATTCAAACTTTATAAAGGAAAAATAGAGATGATTGTTGAACGATATTGTAGTATTTGAATATATGTATTTAATGTACCTAGAAAATACATTGGCTCCTACAAAATTGAATTACTTCTGTTGACAGCTAAAACTACAAAAGAAGATCTTTTAGTTGTGAACCCTTTGAAGCTTTGCGGAAAAGGAGTAATTACTTTGTAATCAAGGTTGATCGGGCGTTAATCTACCATACCTACATAGGTATATACTTATAGCAACGTAATCTGATTACGTGGCTGTTATTCGAAGCTTTGATACATTTATCTCTCTGAAATAAATCATTTAGGTTCCTGGCCGGGAAATTAAAGTTACGACCCGGAATTGTATCTGAAAAGTTTGAATTGGAAGCGCTAATGAATAAATGGGGGCCGGTTTTTTTTTACGGTACAGCGTGTAAAGAAGAGAAATGTGTCTGTCAACAAGCTTCCATAGTGATTCATACAACACTGTCGACCGTGCCTACACACGGCGTATAAACCGTAGTTTACGTCCATTTATGCCACATATTTTGATACTCGCAAATAAATAAAAACCTAAAGGTCCTGTTGACCTAGAATCATGAAATTTGGCAGGAAGCAACGTCTCACAGTACTTACAAAAAACGTAAAGGAAAACGTTCGAAAATCGTTAATTTGTAGTTTTATCACACAAAAACATTGTTTTTTTGCGATTACAAAGTTACTCGTTTGTCGATGTATGGGAGAACATGTTTTTCAACTACAATGTGAAGTTTCTTTTTTGGATAAATTTATCCCAACTACGGAACCCTTTATTGTGCGTGGTCCGACACGTGGTCCGAAATAGTCGCTTATCATAAATTAACTATAAGCAACGTTTATAAATAAACCCCTTATGGGTTACGCTTACAGCAATGACATCTTTGTGAACGTGTAGGTAAACACTTTTAGATTTTAAACAAACTACGATTTTGTTGACAGACATGTTTATATTTACGTAGTAAGCCTACGTCCAATTTAATAGGGGGTGAACATTTACCATTTAACAGGCACAGTTTGTAACTCTGGGCTTCTAATGCTTAGACTCCAGACCTGGCAGTAACCATCCTTGCAGTTATACTAGAGCAATGTAGAAGTTAGTTATAGCATGTGGTTATAGTCACCTCTAGCCAACAAATGACACCAACCAGCGACAATTCTCCAAGAAAGTAGAGTGCCTAGCAACTGTGCCAAAATCCCGTAGTACACTAACGCCCTCTATGGTAATATTTCTCGTCTTGATAAAATAATATTAATGTTATAGTAGCGAGTAAAATCATGATCTACGCAGCCATTTGTATCATATTATAGTAATAAACTTCAGAACAGTCACTGAAATATAACATAGCGACATACAATACGGCTAGAATTGCTTACGAAGCAATAAAAAATATATTTTATTAAATAACAGCTGCACGGGTCGATTGAAGGCTTAGCGCAGCTTGCCGCGGTTGATTCGTAGATGGGTAGACCATCCATTACGTAAAAGGACTCCTCAGTGCCTCGGAAAGCACGTTAAGCCGTTGGTCCCGGCTGTCATTCGTGGACCTTTGACAGTCGTTAGGGGAGTCAGAAGTCCAAAAGTCTGACAACCAGTCTCAACCAAGGCGTATCGTGTTTCCCAATAACTGGGGTGTAGAGGTCAGGTAGGTAGGACGTACAATACTGGTATTCTGCTGCATCCGGTTAGACTGGAAGCCGACCCCAACATACCTTTCGATGCAATGTGTGTGTTGAATTTTGTGCTTGAGTATCCAGACATTTTGAGAATCTGACGATTTGCTAAATAAATGTTCTGCTATACCTACAGACCATCTGATAGTTGGACGGTTTGCTACACGGTCATTTTGCTAATTAGACTTACTGCTCATTAGACGTTTCGCCCTGTTGGACATTTAGCTACTTAGACCTTCTGATCAGGAGGGGAAATTTTGTATCTTGAAAAGTGATCAAGTACCGCAAAATAATGCCGAGCGTCCACTAATAACATGTTGAGTCAGAACGGGAGACCAAAGTCTCAGACAGAACTAATTGTTTTACCAAGGTCATCATATTAAGTGGTAGATACTCGAAACTTGTCAAACACACTACTGTTATGTTATATCGAATGGTATTCATGTCATCTCCAATACCTATTGTTCAGTAGGCCTATGTTTAGTGACGAGCAATTATAATAGGTATTATGTCTATGATTAAGGGATATTATAGTTTGCAGGGAACTATAGTATACAGGGTGGCAGGGACGATTTATTCTGTTCTAATGCCAACAACTACCACTGGTATTCTGGTATTTGTTTCAACTCATATTTATTTTCTATTCCGAACGGATACCACTGTTTAAATAGGTAATTAAATGATATGTGCGAATGAATACAAATATCTTGAATTTGGTACAGTCAGCTCAGTCAAACCTGGTCAAATTAAATTTGTTTTCTAATATTTGTATGACGTGATCGTAATATAATGCGATCCAAATTCACGTCATTCCAATATTTTTACACCGAACCGAGTTTGATTTTCTGAGATATTTTATAATTTTTAGATTGCATGTAATTGAGGAACTAAAATTATAATAAAGTTGAATAGTTATATTTTATTATTGAACTAGAAGCTTGCAAAATAATTTTTATATTTTTGGAATTAACAGATTATTTTTTTCAATTAAATGTCATAAACATACAAATCATTTTTACTCACTGTACATTATATCTTTGAACTTGTTTTGGTATTAGTTTAAGCTATGGTATCCGTTCGGAATAGAAAATAAATATTAGTTGAAACAAGTACCAGTGGTATTAGTTGTACAGTTGGTATTAGAACGGAGTTAATTAAATAAATTGTGAAAACTTAGTAGACTTTAAGTAACAGTTGTAAACATTATAAGATTGCCATGTAAGAATGTACCTGTGAGGAAAGTATGCTTCTGTATGAGAAAAAATGTAAGTGTGGTGAGAGTTTGTGTGTGAGCGGGTGTGTGTGTGTGTGTGTGTGATTGGACATTGATTTTGACTTAACTGGACTTTCACCCTAAAATCCAATCAACTCCTCAATAGTTTACAATTTTGTCTGTAATTTAAATTGGTGATGTTCAAAAGAAAACCTTTAGCAGCATTAGGTTTCCTTTTAACATCGCCAATTTAAATTCATTTATATTTTTCAGTGGAAATCTTTTTAGATAAGTAATTTATTAACACTGAATACCACTTTAGTTTTAAGCCGTAGAACATCGAAATTGATTACTATTTGCGAGCTTTGGTAATTAATATCACTTCAGATTCATGACGCGTTATTAGTTTGATTGAAGCCATTTTAGGAAACACGTCATTTAAACGGAAACCACTGGATGTGTTGAACTCAATTATTTAATATTTATGTAGGTATAGTCAACTTCGTAAAACCTTATCGTGCTTTACCAAAACCCACTTTTAAAAAGACAGAAAAAGCATTTATTGAGACTCGCACAGGAGATCACAAACTAAACTAAAACTGACTCAAAGAAACATAAAAAACAAAACTCTTTGTTAATTGAAACTTACAACCTAAAAAAAACAAAAGTTGAAAATATCCAACTGTCTGAATTATAACTAGAGTTGCCAAGGCCAACCCTACTATATAATATAGTATCCTGCTATATTAGAGGTCTACATACTATATTTAAAAAATATTTTATATAGGTGATAGACGAAACTACTATATTTTGTATTAATCTTATAAAAGCTGAATTAATGTTTGTAAACTTAATTTAGGGTGTGTCTGCGGTGTGTGTGGCTCAAAGAAGGCAAAAAATATGCATTAAAAATATAAAATAACATATTATGTGGGTTTATTACTACTATATTTTAGTACTATATTTTTACAGGCAATGGCTTCGAAAATACTATATTTGATGTATATAAAAAGTTGGCAACCCTAATTATGACGTACAAGTGCCAGTCAACCTTAGGGTGCTATAACCTACCTCTTCTCTTCTCTTCACAACTTTTGGCGGATGAATCTGTGAATATGAGAAAGAAGTTTGGTTTGTGTATTCCAAAGGTGGTTTTCATACACAGCAGCAGATGTTTTTGAAATAAATACATTCTAAAGCAACGTTTTACGTGTCGTTCTATCTATTAATGTCCTTCCAGTCGTTAAATTTATTTGCTCTGAGAGTATTTTATTGAAGTATCCAAACTTGTATCCAAATACAATTTTCCGCCAGCGGCTTCACTCTCGTGACGTTATAAATTATAGCGTATTTAAGTTACTCAGTGATAATTTAGCATTCATCTGGTTTTTTTTTTTATCAGACCAGTAGTCTTTGAGTTTATTCATTACAAACAGAAATACGAATCTTTTAACTATAAATATTAGTGTCGAAAAATTTCCAAGTAGGTAAGTACTGTGAGGACTGTGGTGTAGGTGTGCATATGCGGGGGCGCAAAGAATACTCAGAGGACTGCCTTGAGTAATATATTTATACTATAACTTTATAACATATTATTATAGTCTACACCAACAGCCCGTCACTCGAAGATTGACATTCTCTGCTTAGAACAAAAGTATATATTTCTTTTTATTTCAAACATTATCGAACGTTCGAACGAACCTAGCGGCCAGCCAGTACCGCGAGGCCACTTATAGCGCGCAACCTCTACAGTACTATACTATCAGCTCCACAAGGGCGCATAAACTAGTTAATTAGCATTCGAAAATATTGTTGGAGCTGCTGAAGATTGGAAAAACTATCTTTGCATTGTATAAATTTCAACCTGTTAATATTGTATAATTGCAAAGCACATGTGTGAGCACTGTGACCACATACCTTCTATAAAGCTACCATTTACTGGGTACGTCTTTCATTGACTTGAATGTGCCCTGGCTGCTGAGAGTATGTCATGCTCACTAAAATGTCTCGCTGGTGGTGGCGTGTGTGTTGGATCGTTAAGTTCCCTTCAAAATGGTTGAGCTAAATGGTGCTGATCCATGGGTTATGTTCGTGAACGGGCGCCGTCAGTAGGGACTGGTCATCTCTTAGCTGCCACGGCTTATTTTAATTTTTTGAATTGTTATTTTTATAC
This sequence comes from Eupsilia transversa, assembly GCA_914767815.1. NCBI lineage: Eukaryota > Metazoa > Arthropoda > Insecta > Lepidoptera > Noctuidae > Eupsilia > Eupsilia transversa. The sequence goes on from OU611889.1 coordinate 6,239,223, forward strand.
GGACGCTTTTAACGTGCACGTCTTTCTACATTGTTCTCACATGTATAATTTGAACATGAATGATGTAACAAATATTTTGTAACATATATTTTTGATTTAAAAGAGTGTCCGTGGAGTTTCTTGCCCGATCTTCTCCATAGGAACCTACTACGCTTTGGAATGGGCAACTAGCTTCATCTTTCTGACTGACCGACCCCTTGACAATTCAAAAGTGCCTGTAATTGGTTTATTTGAAATAAATGCTTTGAGTTTATTACTAACTACGCAGAAGAGTTAAATATTTTCAACTGAGAGGTCAACAAAGTGAGCTTTTGTTAATAGTTAATAGTATTGTAATGGAATTGTAATGTGAGCAACAATTAACGGACTAATTGAAAACGGATAAGGTTCGGCCCAGGAGTTTTGGGTTAAAGCTCCCGTAGACAGGCGCGATGCGACTATGGTGGAACAATTACCACGAACACTTCACGGGAATTCTACCGGTGTCGCGTCGCGCCTGTCTGCGAGAGCCTTTAAGCTTTATAAAATGAATTTTGAGTCGGTACGGTACCTACGGATTCTTGATTCTTACCTTATCTTAGATTATTTCTTCATTTTTTTAAAAGACCTACGAAGTGACCTATTTAACATTGCTATAGGCAAAGAGAATATAGTTATAGTCTTTGGCTATAGGTCATTGTCAGAAAGAGAGAAGGAAAACAATTTTTTTTTTCTGTTATACGAACCATGTCACGAATTAAATTATTTTTTTTCAATTGCTACGAAAGATTTGCCATAATATGGACACTGCATTATAACAAATCCTTTCGTCGTCCATTCACTTAGTACCTACCTATCTATTCTATGTAAAATCACCTTAATACCTTATCAGCCACCAACTGCCAGCCACCAATGAAATACCTTAAACAAACAATAATAGAATGTCCAATAAAATACCGGACGGAACAATCCAACTGCAATGAAAATGCTGTAAATCGCTATTCAAGAATCTGTGAAGTAATTCGTAATTTTATTCGGTGAGCTTGCTTTATTAATATTCACCAGACATTTCAATCGAGATATTTTTTTTAATGAAAGTTTCATTATCATACCTGAAATTACCTGTTTCGTCGTGATCGATCTTTCGTGATCGATTTTTTACCAAGAGGCTTTTCTTATCAGCTATGTCGGCTTCTAGTCAAACCAGGTGAAGCTGAATAGGTACCAGCCGGTCTATTCTGATAAAATATCACCGCGAAGACTCTGGTGAAGTGAGCTTGAAGTGAGTTGACATCCCACTCTAATACTAGCAATTGACACTATTGCCAGCTCACTTCACCTAAGTATTCACGGTGAGATATTTACAGAATAGATCGGCAGTGTAGTTTACATGGAGCGACTGCCTATCCGACCTATCCAAACTGGCAGTTACTGAGTAACACGATACCCCTTGGTGGGGCTGGTTGTCAGACTTTCCTCAAAGCTGTGAGCCGTGTGAACAATCGTTGCAGGTGTATAAAGTAAAAAGTAAGTGTACAGTAAAAAGTAAATATCTCATCACACGTCAATATCTCACTGTTCATGTCGGTTAAAAACAAAAGCTGTATGAATATGCCATGTGATCCCAAAATTATAACAGGCCCGACGCCACAGCGCGACGCGACTCTAGTAGATAGAGTAAATTGTTCTAAAAAGATCGTGTCGCACCGTCGCGTCGCGTCGCGCCTGTCTGCGGCAACCTTAAAATATTGTACTGTACATCTCCGTGTGGACGTGGTGGCCTTAAATATCTACAAATTACAGGCGAACCGTTTTGCAGTGAAAAAATAATGCCTTTTTTATTTCTTTTTTAAATAAATGCCTGTCTCACATTCGGTATGTACATATTCGATGGCCTTGAAATTGATATTCACTCATGTAATCCTATAAATCGTGTACATCAATGAATTCTTAACATATTAGGTAACGAGAAAGCCAATATTGTTTACGATTATATCGTAATCGTAGTTTGCAAGTCGAAACCATAACAGGGTTTTGATTGATCCTACATAATAGATTACCTAAGTATTACTTACAGCAACTGATATAGGTACTCGTACATCGACTAAAACAACTTGAAACCTTTGAGTCATAGATTGATAATAAATCGCCTGACTGCCTCGTTGCTGAGCATAAGGGGTTCGATTCCCAGGTCGGGCAAAGTGTTATTGGGTTTTTCCAACAGCATGAATGAATTTCTCAGTAGCAGCCCGGAGTCTGGATTCATGCTCGGTTGATGGCAATAGACTTGCCTCCTATAACGTGGCACTTAACCTTTCGTATCGTATTACAGACACAATTAAAATCCATTGTGTATCGTGTGGATCCACGGTTGCCACGGTTACCGAAGGTAACCGCCATATCCAACCATAACTAAGGTAACTAACAAAGGTAGGTAACTAAGGTAATAAGGTAGGCCATAACTGGCGAAATGTGTTCTATTTTGGTACACCTATGCCTAACTCTTCGGGGATTACAAGCGTGATGTTATGTGACGTGTGTTGTATACAGGCTGACTTTGAAAACATGCGACAAAATTTAAGGGAGTGTTTTACCCATCAATATGAACAACTTTTACTATTATGACCAATTTGAATTCGCAAAAAAAAAAAACGAGTTTCCTGTATATACAGGTATACCCGATTGGACCATTTTGTATAAGAAGGTCGATTTTTTTTTGCGAATTCTTAGTTGGTCCCATAGTAAAAGTTTTTCATATTGATTGATGGGTAGAACACCCCTTACCCCCCCACGGCCCTACCACCAACCAAACCGAGCAGAAATTTTTGCCCCCACTGGGAATCGAACCCGTGACCTCTGGGTCTGAGACAGGTGGTCTAGCCACTAGACCACAGAGGCGGTTATTTGCTTAAACTGTAGGTACATAGATATAATATTTAACAAAAAAATCCTGATCCTCAAGCTTCGTGCAGACTGGCGCGACGCGACTCTTCTAAGAATACTTCATGGCAGAACAATTACCGGTGTCTTGTCGCGCCAGTCTGCAAGAGGTGTTAAACAATCTTCCTTAATATATTAGGCAAGCAAACATTAATACTGTAACTGTTAGTTACAATCATTATAGTCTATGAATTCCAGTGCTTGCGATCCAGTGTGTAATGTGGACCAGTAGTTGTTTGTTTTGTCCAGCTCATCCCGCCATCTTCTGCAGTCTCATCAAATATCTCTAATACGTCAAAGTGACCGCATTTTTCTTTTAAACTACGCGACGGATTTTGTTGCTTTTTTCACCATTATTTCGGAAGCCGCTTTTATTTCGGAAGCTTCATTGAAGTTACACGTAAAAATAAATCTCAACGTTTTATCAAATCGTACAAACGGTGCCAGGGGTGGGCCCATAGTGTTGTATCAAATCCTTATTCTTTCAATCCAAAAGACTTATCTTTTGTTTGTTTGTTTGTAGGTATGTAGGGGGTAATCTCCGGAACTATCAGTCGGATTTTTCTTTTTGCATGTGATAGCCCAATTCTTGACGAACGTTAAAGGCTATGTAATATCACGCTACAACCCTAAGGAGCCGAGCAAAAAAGAAACAAAGACAGAAAGAACGCTAAGCGAAAAAAAAAGTAATAGCGCGGGAGGGCGATGGGATGCGAGGCGTTGGGTCAGGGGCCGAAATTTCACGCGAACAAAGTCGCGTGCAGAAGCTAGTAATTTAATATTCCGTTAGATAAGATTTTACGGTTCCCAAAAGTGTCATGAGCATCCCTACAGTAAACAACAGTGACGACGCGGAAACTCGTTTTCACAAGAAAATCCATATTAGGTATGTCAAAGAATTTAAGAGCAGATGTCGTCGTCAGTTTCACTTTGGTAAGCTGTTTCACTCTCTTTCTTTAAGCCAACTTGGTTTTAATTTTGTTGACACAAAGTAAATAATACAGTAAACAGAATTGACAACATAAAAATGTACTTCCATTTGGGAAAACCGGCCAAGTTCGTGTTGGACCACGCACAATTTAGGATTTCGTAGGTGGGATGAATTTATCCCAAGAACAAACTTAACATTGTAGTTGAAGTTGAAACACATTGCAACTGCAAAATGTAAGTTTGAGAGATTTACCATGTTATTTTAAGACCATAGACTTATTATAGGTTTTCCTGCAATCTACATTTATGAGTAAAGTATAAAATATTCAGTATTTTTTCAAAATTTTAGCCTCAGTAGTTGGGGAGATAAGGGACCGTATTGGTAGATTTTCATAAATGTCTTTAAAAGTAATTATTTAAAAAAAAATGAGATCCTCTCAATAAGCCCTTTGATATGTCACACGGTGCAGTTTGCAAAACTTTTATTTTTATTTTTCCAATTTGCCCCCAATAAATGACGTTCGTGTTTAGGTCACAAAAATTCATGTGTACTTACCAAATTTCGACAGCCAGCTAGCCAGCCAGACAGACAGCCAGACACGAGTTATCCTATAATTATTTAATAAAAAAGCTTTTAAATTATTAAGTACCTTTTTAAAAAGAACCGTAGGTATCATTTTTGTATATTTAGTTTCGTTTCCAGCCAGGAATTGGTTCCAATTAAAATGTCATTGAAAATTAATGTGAATGAGGAAGTAGCGTCGGCAAAAAAAAAATTGAGTGCGGACCGTAGAGGTTTTCTGTGTTGAAACATTTAAGAGATTTTATTTGCTCATCACGGATATTTTATTTATAAAGCGAGCTTTTAGTTAAAATTATTGTAGGTATATTTATTTATTTATTTGCTCTCATGCACAGCGGACATTTGGGCATTTTCATTTTTGTGTTATAAATAAATAAGGCTTACACACAGAGAAGGCACGAGAATTGTTCGCCATGCTTACGCTTGCTCAAGACGGGTTGGCGATTTCAGAATTATATTGACTGTAAGTCAATATAATTCGTCCAAATTTGAATTTTGTGTGCAGACCAATGTAAATTTTGTGTGCAGATTTGAACCCACAACAGTGCATGCGAGGTGAGGCTTTAACTGGACCATCACGACACTTTTGTGTTATTATTTTGGATTTTATCGGTAATCTATTGAAAGAACTTTTGCATTGACATTGTTGAGTTTTGCATGGTCTTACAGAATCGCACAGAAAACACTTAACAATCAGGGTTTTCTGAAATTACATTTACTACGTGGCAGCACTGAGGCGTCAGCTCGTGGAACCTGTCAAAAATGTCAAAGTGCTTTTTTCTTTAGTCGTGACTGACGTCATCATAAATAATCCAATAATAATCGTCGTTATATTCATTGTCGAAATGGAAGACCTCTTGTCAAAGTGGCACCAACTGGAGCAAACAAAACTCATATCTGTCGTGTTATTTAAAAACAAATTTACAAAAAAAACCAACCGACTTCCAAAAAAACACTAGAAAGTGAAAAATAACTTTAATTTCGGAAGTCGGTGTCTTTGGTTTTGAATTTTCGTTTTAAGCCACTGACTTCCGAAATTAAAGTTATTTTTCACTTTCTAGTGTTTTTTTGGAAGTCGGTTGGTTTTTTTTGTAAAAAGTTTTTATTTTTAACTTTTTAGTTGTTGTACCTACCCCCTACTAGTTCGAATATCACGACCTGCTATGTAAATAACAGTGAGAGGAAAATGTTAAAATATCGTCCATATAGGCTAAGTGGGAAAAATACGTATTAATGAAGCTAACTCAAAAAGTACTCAAGCTAAGTTAATAAAATTTATATGGGACCACCTTGAGAGCATACCCTTTCAAACAAAAAAAGAATTTTCAAAATCCGTCCACAATTGACGAAAATATCGACGGACATACACAAAAAAAAAACATACATACGCTACGAACATATAACCTCCTCCATTTTGGAAGTCGGTTAAAAATGGAACGAACTTTTTACTTCAACACATGGCAACCAAACAATTATCAAACATTTCATTTAAATTTCGATTTGGCTTGCAAATAGAGCTGTTTAAAGTAAAGAAAAAACAAATGAACTTATTGGTGCATGAAAAAGTTGTCCGCCATTGATTCTGGAATTTATAATTAATTTATTCAGTTTGAATTTCCGCGCATTATTTCCGAAAAGAACCATAATAAGTCTTGGCCGCAACCAGGCATCGATCGTCCATCAATGCACCAGTTACAGGCCGCGATAGTAATGTACTATAGGTATAAGGTAGGGTTGGCAAGCCTACCTACAGGTAACGATTCAGAAAAAAGAGGGATCTCGTTTACTTATAAAAAACGTTACCGTGGGTAACTTAATAGTGCTTGACGGCCTGTAAACGATACCTTAAGACCGTTTTCTTTTTACTGAAGAATTTACACCCAATATCTTAATGCTGGCGTATCTCTAGGGGTTCGTAATGCTAAGGAATTTGAAACCTTTTTTTGGATTTTGAGTGAGTGACATCGGATTTTTTTTGAGACAGACGAAAGGTGAGAGGCGACCTGCTTAAGTTTTGTTTTTGGAGCGATATGCAGAGGAAAATGTTGTACCTAATGTCGAAAGACGTTCTAATATGGAAATAGGTACGTAATTTATAGCATTTGAGTATTTACAGAACAGTTTTGGAATCGTGGAATTTTGACAATCAGTGCAAAATAAAAACAATTTCGATGAACTCTGTTTGATTCATACAGGCAGACGTCAAAGATGATAAGGGCTAATTGGTATAACCATTTAGCGTCAAACCCCTAAAAATAAAAATAAAAATAATGAAAAAGCTCCATATTGTCCAAACATTAAAGATCACATTTTAGTACATTTTTTTTTACAAAAAAAAAAACCTTGATGTTTTTTTTCTTCTAATTAACTTCTGATTAGAAAACGAAGCACCCTTAGCAAACCTATTAATAAGGTATGCATACAATCGAACCCGAAATAATATCCATTTTGCTTTCCTAAATATTATTGAACACTCTAATAATATAATGAACGCGCCTCTTTTTGGGAACCTCTAATTATTCGGGTACTTAGTCTGAACGGCCCAAATCGAATGGCACGCGGACCATTCGACCGTAAACAAAAATTGTCTACGTTCGAATGGCCCGGTGGTCAAATGAATTTAAAAATAATTCAAAAGTACAGTCGCAAACATTCTATTAATCACATAGTTTAGTAGTAGTAGGATTCTTATCTGTGTATGATTATTTAAACCTAGAAAATACAATATGGGCCTTAGAAGTGTGAAAGTATATAATACAGATTTGTATGTGTATGGTCTAAAATCTAGTCCCTGTCATATATTATTTTGTCATATATTATTGCTTGGATATATGGCATATATTATTGATTGGATGACAAGAAGGGTCATTGTTTATCTAGCTACCTGAAATCGTGCCGACCGGTTATGAAGATGTATTCCGTTTATTTAGACGATTTCAAATAATTAAATATTTATTTAGTTAAAATTCATAAACTATGTGATTAATAGAATGTTTGCGACTGTACTTTTGAATTATTTTTAAATTCATTTGACCACCGGGCCATTCGAACGTAGACAATTTTTGTTTACGGTCGAATGGCCCGCGTGCCATTCGATTTGGGCCGTTCAGACTAAGTACCCATTATTCTTATTGGGCTTATAAAAATACTGCGACCAATTTGTATTTAGCGGGGTTGGTGCCGCCCTAGCTTAGTTACCTACTGCGACCAATTGGACTCGTGCGTGGTTGAGCACAGTTCTAACCTAACCCGTATGGTCCGGGTATACTAGCGTAGTCACTGCGACCAATTGTGAGAAAGGGTCGGAGAAAAAAGAGGCGCATTTATTAAAAAAGGTACATCATTTATTTATTTTATTATATATGTACACACAGTAAAATAGATACATATAAGACATACATATTGAGTACAAAGGTACTGCTTATTTTTTAAGAAATTTCTTCCAGCAAATTTGCCTCCTACTGGTGGACCGATGACCTTGTGAAGGCCGCAGGAATCCGCTGGATAAGGGAAGCAGGGACCCGGTGCAGTGGCGGCGTTTGGGGGAGGCCTATGTCCAGCAGTGGCCATCTTTCGGCTGAAATGATGATGATGATGATGATGATGATAAATTGCGAAAGGAGATATGAAAAAAAAAAACGTAGACATTAAATAATAAGTGAGAGCAAGAAGGGAAGAATATGAATCTTATGATCATTAAATGCACAAAAAGTATGACGATCAGTTAAATATTTCTTTAATAATATTTCAAAAACATAAATAACCACTAATGACAATAAAACAAAACTTTAAACTAACTAATCTTTACAAAATACACCCTGCCGTGACAACTCATCATAAATAAAATGTCCTAACAGATTGTAAACATTATATTTAATTAAAGCGTAATGTTTAGTTTGCGTTTTTCAACTGTTTCAAACTACATTCCTACGCTTGGGTGCGTCTGCGTATTAGTAATTTAAAATTCCGGCTATCATGCTTCTTATTGTTAGAAAAGGTTAAATGTTAAAGGTTAAAGGTTAAATGTTAAATAAACTTAAATGTTCTTTCGGTAAGTAGGTTTGTACACACGGCTACTTATCAAGCTATACATTTCCAGTATAAACTGATCTCGTATTGTATAGGATGTACGTACAATGAGAGTTCAGCTTATACTGGAAATGTGTAGCTCGATATGTAGCCGTGTGTACAGATACATGTCAATCGTATTGAAAAAAAAAATGATATGGGGTTGATATTTTCTATCTGACAACTCAGAGAAGAAAGCCCGAACCAAAATCAGAGAGTCCATCTTAAAGTCCAGACATAATCTTGGTCAGTTAAGCACTATCAGATCATGTGAAGATCATGTAGATTGGTGTCTGAAATGGTCTTTTGAGGACTCACTCACGTCACTACTGACGTAGTTACGTCAATGAGGTACTGACAACGGTATATTTTGTTTTTAATTGCACATGAAACATGAAAATTTTGCACAAGAGTTCCATAAATAGCGAAAGTGAGCACTAAGGAAGGGTTTTTTGAAAATTCACCCCCTAAAGGAGTTAAACAGAGCATGAAAGTTCCTATGGAAGTTAGCCGAAGGGAAATAGCATCGGGCACAGGTCATGTATTGTTAGAAAAGGTTACCTAAATACCTACGTCAGGTAGTCTGACGACGGTATTAAGTATACAGAATGTATCAGAAAGGTGTGGTAAAATTAAAAGGTGTGATATGTGTATCCAGTGTGTGTGGATGTGATAAAGATCATTAAACTGAACAACCTTCTTCATGGGACCAACATCACACGAGAAAAAAATATCAGCCGCCCCATATATTTGGGTCGAGTAGGTATTGAAGCTTTGCACGGGACAGCTGTTAATTTTTTCTCGATAACGATATTGGTCCCAAGGAGAAAGGTGTTCACTCTGTCTCAATCTACACCCTTTTTTTAAACCCCTCTTTTTCCGTCGGGGGTTAATACAAACCCCTCTTTTTCCGTCGGGGGTTAATAAAAACCCCTCTTTTTCCGTCGGGGGTTAAAAATACCTCTTAATTTATCTACATTTTTGACAAGTTTTTGACATTGATTGTCAATGAGATGAGATTGTAACTGAACATTTTAAATACGAGAATTGACCTGTTCTGAAACCCTTTGTAAACGACAGTTTTATCAACATCAAAGGTTGTTGCACCACAAGTGTGTAGGTGGCTATATCACCTGGGGTCTGAGTCTAGTCTGAATATATAAAAATACGCAGACAAAGCAGTGCTTAGTCCAGGTAAAAACATTTGTTTACGACCGAGAAAAATACTGTTGTACTAAAATCTGAATTGTATGAGTGGGTAGGGATACTGTCGTGAAAATGTGGGTGTCTCCTTTGTTTGTCGTTTTTGTGACTTAATACAAAGTATGTGTTGTTTTCATTGAGATATTGACCTTGTTACCGGGGGATAGGTATACATATTGGTGTTCTCTTCTGGAGTAATATTCACACTTACTTACGTAATAAATGTTACGTTTTCATTGATATATGTTATTTTATTAAGCTACTATTTCATGCCTGTAAATAACTCTTCAAGCCTCGTGCAGACTGACGCAACGCGACTCTCACAATACAATTTCTAAGAAAACTTCGCGGTAGAACAATTACCAGTGTCGCGTCACGCCTGTCTGCATGAGGCTTGAAGAGATTACAGGCACGAAATAGAAAACTCGTTTTCTTAATAATTTTTAGCATCGTATCTAATTCAAAACTATAATTTCTAACGATACTTATAAATAGTTAACGGCCCAGTTATTAGTAAAAGAAACTGGCAATCAACCTGCCTAGCCTATTCCCAACTATGTTGGGGTCGGCTTCCAGTATTTTACATGGAGTGCAGCTGAATACAAGTATTTTACATGGAGCGATTGCCTATCTGACTTTCACAACCACAACCCAGTTACTGATGGGTAATACGATACCCCTCGGTAAGACTGTTTATCAGACTTTCGGGCTTCTGACAACCCGTAACGACTGTCAAAGATCCACAAATGACAGCCCGCACAACGGCTTAACGTGCTTTCCGCGGCATGGAGGAGTTTCGGTATGTAAAGATGGTCACCCCTCCACGGACCAACCCTGGCTAGCGTAGCTTAACCTGATGGATCGACCCGTGCGGCTATTGTACATAACCACGAGCTCCTCTAAAATAAACGGGCAATAAAGGTTAAGCTCTGAGATCGGTTAAAATACAGACACGAAGAGTTCCTATTTGCCTAAGTATGATAGTGACACACTGTTGCAATGAGGGAATCACCACCAGCACCTCTTCACCACCCTTGGTTGACTGGTAGAGAAGAGAATGCCTACGGCATTAAGTCCGCCTTTGTACCTTTTTTGAGTGCGAAAAGTTTAAATTATAAATAAATATCTTGCTACCTAACGTAATACATTTTGTAGAGAGATTTTTATTTCTCAATAATGTATTAAGCCTCCTCGCAGTGCTCCGCGGCATGGTTTTTAAATTACAAACTTAACAAAAATGCGTCCTGGCGCGTCGCGTCACGTGTGAACGAGAACTAAATGGCTGAACTGATTTGAATTATAGTCTATCGCATTGGCCATTGCCTAGTTAGAACAACACAACATAGGAAACTTTTTATCCGGATTTATTTATAACGAGACCCCCGAGGATACGAGTAAAGCTGCGAGACACGACTAGTTCTAAAGAAATAAAAACAAAAGAAAATTGTTGGTTTGTTCCAGCAATTTATCAAAGATACTACATCAACTAGGTAATCCAGTTTGCAGTAAATGGGTAAAGAATATGGCCTGACAAAGTAATACTTTAAAGTTACAAGAAAATTGAATTGAAACCCAACCTTGTGAGAAGTGTCTTACGAAGTTTCTTTTGTAACTAGTGTATTGTTCTGAATTCCTCAGAAGCTGTATTTTGTGGGTGAAGATGTCGCAGTTTTATTTACTTTAGCCAACCCGAGGATGTTCCATGTTTAAACAAGAAAAAACAAATGAAATTCATTTATTACTACGAGTATCAAATGAAAAACTAATTCGTGTAACAAGTTTGGTTGTCAAATCCACAACTTCAAAAACTATCTATTATCAATAAAACAGCGAATCAATTTTCACGCCTCGCCCTTAAGACCTAGGCCAAATATTTATTGATATTGGGATATCTTATGACCTAAAGAGGTGAAATTAAGAATATGAATTAAAAATCTCAACTATTAAAAAAGTTATGTAAAAATCCGCGTAATTTCGCGGGTATTCTGGTTCGATACATTATATAACAGCCTATAATGTTCCCATTGCTTCCTCTCTTCGATGAGGATACCTGTTTCAGCTGTAATCTACCACGCGGGCCCAATGCGGGTTGGTAGAAGTCAGATGTCTTCGAATTTTTGGTTCTAGGACATGCCGGTTTCTTCACGATGTTACCATCACCGCTTTGAGAGCAGTGGTGATGAAATTATTTAGACAAAGTAAAACACCTGCCTGGGTTCGAACCCACGACCTACAACTCGTAAGCATGCCGTTACCATTGGTCCAGCACTGCTTTTTAATCCTGATCGATTCATCATCATTCAATCCTCGCAAAAAAAGTATTCACTACTGAGTTCGTAGTAGATAGATAAAATAGAATAAATATAAAATAGTAGACAATTAATCCTTGATCAAAAGTAAATGACATAGGAATAGAAAAATTCTAGGCGTTTCGACTTTTAAATACAGTATTTAGAATCAAGACGCCTGGGATTTTTCTATTTTTTACGCATCAGACGAAAATTCTTGTAAAATGTCGATGAATAGAAATTTTACAAGAATTTTTGTCTGGTGCGTAGGAGTGACGACTAGCGGAGAATCGATGTGAACAGATGTTCTATTTAATAGGCAATAAACTTGCCAACGATCACTATTTAATAGGCAAACTGAGGTACTTAACAAAACATTTTTGTTGAGTCTCTGAAATACTTGTATAGACATAGGTAATGCTGAGATTATTATTCAGATTAGATAATCTAAATAATCTGTAGAACAAAGAAATTACTTACATTCATAATACCTACTTCATTGAAATATCTCTATTTACGAGTATAAATAAATACTTAGGTATTAAAATATCAAAATTAAAATTCTTCGTGGATTTTAGAATGATAAAGCCAGCTTTATGAAATTAACTGTCAGTTCTTATGCGTTTCAAGAAATTTAGTGAACTGTTTCAAAAGCTAACTTCAACTAATAAAGTCAAAATGGCAGACACGATAAATCAAAGAAGAAACATAAATTCAACGCATGCAAAGAACGCGATCTATCTCGTTGAGTCGTGGCGCCGGATGGTAACCCTGCTAGGGTTACCATCCGTCCGAACTGGTCCGGACATGTCCGGCATTTCGGCGGTCATTTGTCCAGACTTTTAGAATAAAAAATGGGACCAATCGGGAAAGGATATACATCCTTTCAAATAAAAAAAACGATTTTCCAAATCGGTTCATAAATGACGGAGGTAACACAAATTAAAAAAAAATACAATACAACAGAATTGACAACCTCCTCTTTTTTGGATTTCGGTTAAAAAGAGACTTATTTAGAAAAAATATTGATTTTGATTCCCGGGTCGGGCAAAGTGTTATTGGTTTTTTCCATCTGTTATTTCTCAGCAGCAGCCCGGAGTCTGGATTTTTCTCCGGTTGGTGGCAATAGGCTCGCCAACTGTTACATGTGACTTAAACTTAACTGGCGAAATGTCGGTATAGGTACACCTCTGCCTAACCCTTTTGGGAACGCGTTATGTTATGTAATGAAAACTTAAAAAAGTAAAACGATTGCTGAAACAAGAATCATTAAAAAGTAAAATGTCCGGCTTTATGTCAGGACTTTTCTTATTTCAAAATGGTAACACTAGTCGTGGCACGCTAGTGAAATGAAAAGGAACATCGAATATGCATAGCAGGACCGATAGCTATTTCCATGCGGACACTGCCACGGGCAATAACTAGTACATAAGTATAGCGTGTGTTTTTTCCCTGAAAATTGCACCCACGGCAGTGGGCAAAGGTCTTCATGAATATAAAGTGGAAATACAAGCGTGGAACGGATCTGGTTTGCATTATGTCTTTTTCAAAACATTGTATAAAATGTATTTGTATTTGATACATGGTCTGGTCTGGTCTGGTCTGGTCCTGTGGTTAAGACCTCGCCTGCCTGTCTGTGTCTTGGGTTTAAATCCGGGCAAGAACCAATGTGACTTTTTCAACTTTCCGAGTTTATCGTGGATATTACTGACATCGGTGAAAGCAAAACATCGTGAGGAAACCTGTACTTATAGTAATATCGCCAACCCTTCTTGAGCAAGCATGGTGATCAATGCTAGTGCCTTCTCTGTATGAGAAGAGACCTTTGCCCAGCAGGGACACAATAATAGGCTGGTATTATTATTTTGTCATTGTACAAAATATCAATGATTTTGTACGTAGAAATATATTTGTAAATCTTTAGTAGTTATGGGGTATGTACCTAATCTTGATGATGTTAGGAATTAGGATTATGTCAGAGGCAACCGCGATTTTGATCCAATTCCTAGGAATTTCCTTTCATGTAAAGGTCAAGTTTGGACGAATATTTAAGTATTAACCGATATGAAAAGGAGGAGGAATTTTCATGTATGTAGGTATACCGATTTCTCAGTGATTATTGCCGATTTAAGCCTTATGCAGACAGGTACGAGGCGACGACGGCGCGACGTAACAATACAATTTCTAAGAAAACTTCACGATAGAACAATTACCGGTGATTCTTTTTCATTAAACTATACTAAAATAGCAGGAACATTGTGGCACTGATTGTGAAAAATATTAATACATTATTTAGATAATAACCGTTTTATGCACAGCGTTGCGAAGACACGACATATTTTAAGGTTTATCATTCTTTCATGTTTATCATAGGTTCAAAAAATCTTCAATTTGTTGTACAGTGTGTTCATTAAAACTTCACCGATTGGTAGCATTAAATGCAGTCTTAGTCGCTATTGTGACTCTTATTAGCATTGACTAATAAGAGTCAAAATAGCGACTGACAGAGCAGTACTACCAATAGTACCTACCAATCACATGACAGCAAAATTCAGTGCTACCAATCGCGTCACAGTTAATGTTACAATGAAAGCAGTGTAGTAGGTTGAATATTCTATTTTCGAAATTAATTTGACATTTGATTTTAATTATTTCTATGGACTTACTGTAGACGGTATTGTGAACTACTGCTAACGCTTTCATTTTCCTATAACGCCTTTAAATAACCTTTAATTTCCAAGAAATTAAATTACGAATAACTGACGGCTAAACTCTACGCTCAGCCCTTGTCACCACAAAACCAAAGACGTAGGCTAGTGTCCTGGAACGTGTAAACTTAATTTATGAAAACCTAAAATAATGTTTTTTGGCCTTAAACGGGATGGATTTTTGAGACGGGGGGGATTTTGAAAAAAATGTAAGTACAGTCAGTAGGAAAATGGGCAATTTTCGCAAAAACTGTTTTTTATTCCAGTCGATCCTGTTTCATATAAGGATCAAAATACCTGTATTCGACCAACTAAGGTTTGTACTAGAAAAGCTTAGCAAGTGTTTTTTTAAATTACAGAATGAACGCCCACTTATGGGGGTATAGTTGACCTTTTCCTCAAATAAAGGACCCACCTTCTTATGTCAACCTCACCCAGTTCGACAATGGAAATTTATTTCCTATGACCGCAAACCCTTTAAATCTTTAATTGGGCATAACACATGTGGTCTATCTTTCGAGGAAGTGAGTAACTAGTTAAAATCTAATTTAGCATTTATAACCTCTTTTAATCTGATCAAGATTACGTCTGGAGTTTTAAAAAAGAACTGCTGGGAAGTTTGTTGCGCCACTTCTTCTTCCCAGCTAAAGCACTAGGAAGTGGTGAATTGTAAGCGTTTTGGGAGACTGTCTTATATAATTTTGACGTTCTAAAAGTGCTGATTATAAGCCTAGTTTGAATGAATGACTTTTGATTTTGTATTTTGACCCCAGAGTTTCTTTCGTCATTTCCTCTCAGACTCTGTCAGGTAGGAAATGTCGCGTCCACCTAGATTTTTTAAATATATGACGTGTAGAAGTGATTCCGATATCCTATTTACAGAATAAACAATTTCATTTCATTTTCATTTCTCCTTTTTCACCTAATGGCGCCCAATTGGGACCAAAACCAACTATCTGCAATATTCAAATAATCATGCCTTCGCTGTTCATAGTATTGAAAGTAGGTATATGATAATGTTGATTTTGCATTGAAACTGAACTATCTACTCCTAACTCGGCCGATGGTTTTGACGTGCCGCCATGCGTGGAGCTACGTGCTTTTGGTAAACGATGCGTGTACTTCATTATGGCAATGATTTTAGTAGTGTCATGCGAAAGTATACGTTTCATTGTAGGATACCATATCGTATGATACGTCATACAATAATGGTAAAGTTTGTCGAATAAATGTGTTTATTATAACATCATCAATACGTTTTTTATTTGATGCGCCATCCAGTTTTACAATATTCACCAACTTGTAAAAAAAATATCTTAAAAGATCTACCTACAGAAATAAACACCATATCATTTCAATGAAACTGGCCAGTTATTTTCAAAAAAATTTTTTTTTAAATTTTTTTATTCTTATTTTTCACAAACGTACATAATTATTTTTCTTACAATTTTACTCGCCAAACTTTCTAGTTTTATGGCGCGAAGCGCTTGTTAATTAGTACAATTTTAAATATAATTATATATCTAGTTAAAAAACTAACCTTCAAAACTACCAAAGGTGTGAACTTATTTTTCGGTAAAGACTGAATCTTCGTTACCGAGAAACAAACTCCTTAATTTTGACTTCAACATACCTTTACTTAATTTAGGATTTTGTCTTAACGTATCTATTTTATTAAATATTTTTGGCACTAAATATCTTGAATTTTATATATAATATTATATATCTTGAATTGAATACCTTATAAACATTTGGAAGTAGAGCAACGATAGTTCCACTATTGAAGAGGGACGAGAAGGGAGGAACGTCACTCCTCGTATTTTATATTTATTCGACACACTACATCATATTGTATGCCGTATCATATACGATATGATATCTACACTGGGTTTCACTTGTACGATGAAAATTTCACTGTCTATTTTTAGCATTATTCGTTTATTATGGGAAGTTGGTGGCCTCCCACGTTTAAGGGAGCGTCTGCCATTATAAGCTTTGGATCATTAGTCCAGTCATAACGTAATAGCGTTATGTGACCAAGCTCCCTACGTATGAATATCGTAAGTAATGATTATCATGTAGGTATAAGTTAGGGAACTTGCCATTAATTAATTAAGGCAATTGTAGTAACCTTGTTAATTACCTTCAAATAGTTCCTTCAGAAATAATGTTTTCATTTGAACAATACCTATATTTCCCCGGAGGTGTATTTGCCTCGTTGGTCTAGTGGTCGCAAGCCTACTGCTGAGCATGAGGTATTGGGTTTGATTCCCAGGTCGGGCAAAAAGTTATTGGGATTTTAAATCTGGAATTTTTCAGTAGCAGCCCGGACTCTGGATGGCAATAGGCTCGCCCCCTATTACATGGGACTTAAACATAACTGGCGAAATGTGGGTGTACTAAGGCACACCTCTGCCCAAACCTTCGGGGAAACCAGACGTGATGGTTGTAGGTTCTTTCAAGTGTTCCCGTTATGTTAGTTAGATAAACATTTGGAGTAACTAGCCTAACAATTACAACAGAGTTCTACAGTTGCTAAGGAAAACAGTGAGAAAGTCGAATATATACCTATGTATTACAATGCGGTCAGGGACGACTTGACAAGTGCTCTAGCTCTCACATTGGACATGAAATTAAGGACCAATGTGAAGTGGCTCGCAATAATAGGCAACCGATTAAGTGTCCCTTTAGATTCCAAGAAATATAAACTAAGTATGCGGTATAAAATAGTTACATGGGATAAAGAAGGATCTGGCTTTTGTGTAGTAGAGCTAAGAGCTAGGACCAGTGGCAGCGGCCCCTACTTACGAATTTTAGGTCGTGGGTTCGAACCCAGACAGGCACTTTCCTTCGTGTAAATAATTTCATCACCGCTGCTCTCAAAACGGTGAAGGAAAACAGCGAGAGGAAACCGGCATGTCCTAGAACCAAAAATTCGAAGACATGTGACATCCACTAAGGTAGATTACGGCCCACGGCTCTTGAAGAGAGGTGGCCTATCCCAGCAGTGGGAAAATTATAGGCTGATTAAGCTATCACAATAATCTCTGATAGAAGTGGATCCCCCAAATCTATTGTAGGGAACCAAATTAGCAAAGTTATTGTTATATAACTTAGGTCTATACAAGACAGAACGCTCTTTTGCTGTTTTGATCATGAAAAGACTCTCATTGAAATTGGTTTAACTTAGTACAATCAATAGAGTTTTTTACATTTTTCTCACATTTATAATTTCGACATGAATACTGTAACAAATATTTGATTTAAAAGAGTATCCGTGGAGTTTATTGCCCGTTCCTCTCCATAGGAACCTACTTCGCTTTGGAATGGGCAACTAGCTTCATTTTTCTGACAGACCGACCCCTTAACAATTCAAAGTGCCTTTAATTGGTTTATTTGAAATAAATTCTTTGAGTTAGAGTTTGAGTTTGGGAATCACACATTCCGGGCAGATTAGAGAAAGTTCTATATAAAATGTGTGTTGTTGCAAAACTTAGAGAAGACTATAGTTCAGCTGTAAACATAGGGAGTGCGAGAAGTAATTTGATATTGTATAACTACAGTTATTCGTGAGAATGAAACAGACGATTGTTTAGTTCGCAAACTGGTATTTGTAGACAAAACAACGCTTAAATTGAGTTGGTTGTGTACGCAACCGTACTAAAGTACTCTATGGTAAATACAGAGACCAAACTGTATTCTTGTTTACGACTTTAATCGATCGTAC
Organism: Eupsilia transversa; assembly: GCA_914767815.1. NCBI lineage: Eukaryota > Metazoa > Arthropoda > Insecta > Lepidoptera > Noctuidae > Eupsilia > Eupsilia transversa. The sequence continues at coordinate 6,257,649 of OU611889.1, forward strand.
ATGAAAACAGGCGAATGAGAAACGAAACGTGCCACGTTGTTTTGCCTCAAAATTATTGAAAAGGTGCTTGTGGAAATGAAAGAAAAAATATAAAAGCAGTACAACATTATAGATAGTGCCAACCACGAAGACGCGCCCCAAACTGCTTACTAAACGCGTACCCCCCCAATGTGCTTACTGTACTGTAAGCGATAAGGAAGAAGATTGGGGCGCGTTTTCGTGGATAGCCCTATCTACACATAGATTAGATTAGTCAAATCAGTAAAACAACACACACATAAACATACCCTCACGCCTTTTTCCCATGGGGGTAGGTAAAAACTGGCACTATCTATAATGTTGTTAGTTAGGATCGTAGCAGGTGTGCTACGATACGTAAAATACTCCATCAGCACCTGCCATCTAATCATTTCACTGCCCTTGGTTGACTGGTAGAGAATGCCTAAGGCATTAAGTCGCCTTTGTACCTTTTTTTAAATGCGAAAAATGTCAATAAACAAATAATCCTTTTGCTTCGTGTATGTTCATACATCCCTGGTCATACACGCACGCTAGAAGCAAGTACTACGCTCCTGACATATCTGAAGAACATCACTAATAAGGCCATTATTATGTACGTCCCGGCGTTTCCACTCACATCACTCAAATAAGTTTAAAATCTGCCAAGTTATAAATTGGTTAAGGGACTTGTGCAGGATTCAAAAGGATCAGGACCATAGATATAAGAAAGAAGTTGTTATTTATATTTCTATGATCAGGACAGAATCAATTAAAATTTTGTTTCGTTATGGAAAATGCGATAAGCTTTTGACTTCCAAAAGACACATTGAAATATGTCTGTCTCTTGGAAGTACTTGTTCAAAGTGCTTTGAGCTAAAACTATGCATAGGTACACTAGCTAAGTGGATATTTAAGTGAAACATTATAATATATAAAAAATATACAAAAACAATAAAATAACAAACATATGGCCAAGAGCTTCCCCGTTGTGGATAAAAAAAAAAAAAAAAAAAAAAAAAAAGAAACTATGAAGTGGATTTAGAAAACTTTTATCGCGAGCATACGAGATATTTCTGAGCTAAACGATAGCTACAGGTGGCTCTATACAAACTTTTTTCCTTATCTGTCGATTTGACTCTTTGAAGGACAGTAATGTTTATCGAGAGTATGTATGTATGTTTTTTCCGTCCGAGACAGCTTTATCATTGGCTTCGTATAAATCCTGGAATGTGCAAGTGGCTGTGTATGATGAGCAGGATATACATCATTATATATCTTGTAGATGACTGTAAATAGTAACTGCGGAAGTACGGCTTTTTATTTTTGTTCAGCCTTCCAAATCTATGGTTTACATTATATAAAACAGTTAAGATGATGAAACATTCAGATATGGCAAAGAATTCGTTTACAGAAGTATTTACTTCAGCAGAAACAACAATCGTCAGTCTTGTCAAGATAAATATTGCACAATCGTATTAGGTGTTTTTGGGGGGCCATTTTTTATCACATCACAAAAGAAAAGCAATGGAGCGTAAAACTTAATTCACGTACATCGTGTTTCCCATTTTCGTGTACGCCAAATGTTTTTGTCAGAATTTCTCCCCGCGCGTCTATTTTATCTGCAGAACCACTCAGTTTTATGGCTAACGTAATAATATCTTTTTTATCCGGCTCTAGTTCTCTTAGCCGCTATTTTTTTATCCCAAGAACTAGCTACCCTATTCTATTTGAATTAACCACAGTATTATTTTTGAGCATAAAAAAAGTTCTTATAAGTTTCCAGTTTTATAACGATCCTCGTTCTAAAACTGGAAACTTATAAGAACTTTTCTATAGTCTCTGGTAGGTTAATTTATTTTAATATAATAGAATTTATAGTCAGAATTTAAATATTTAGAAATTTCCTAATTGTTACTTAAAATTATAATGTCTTTAAAATGTATATTATAATATATATATGATTTGCATGCCCATGTGATTGTAGAATATGGAGGACTTTTTATAATAACACATTGATGTACTAATTACCCGTGTTTGCAAAGTAGTAAATGATTTGATTTTAATTACCAACAAAAATAACGATGAAATGAAGAAATTCTACCTTAACCTTGTTTTAGAGTTGTAAAAGTGAACCGAGACTACCTTGTTAATAAATTGTAACTCAACCGAGGTACTAACATGCGTTATGAACCACGTTATTGCTATCCTCATCTCAGGTACCAGGGGCAAGGCTGAAATTGTACCCATTTGAAAGAGACGATATTGTATTGGATATAATATGTTACTTACATTTAATACCGTTTGATATATATCGCTTCCTTGAACTATGGATATGTTTGCTCATGAATACGCTAAGGCATCCTTTTAACACATAGTAAATGAAAATATTCAAATTGTTCAATGTTTGTTACAGGAAATTGAAGAGCGAATGAGGGAACGGCAAAGAATAATGATTTTAATTGGGATGACCATAGAAAAATGAGTGGAGATGACACTTCGAACATAACACAGACACTGACTAATCTTTTTGAAGAAATGTTACTAGAAACGGAAATGACTGGAGAGAATAGGACGAATGTGGACTTTACGCAGTTCCTTTCCGCTTTGAGGGTGCAAACTAAAAACAGTTCACATGAACCCTTGGACTTTGGTGCCCTAGTGAAACTTGTGGATGGATTGAGAACCAGACTGAACCTGACAAGACCCAGTGAACCAGCCTGCACGTACTGCGATGGAAACTTCAGAGATATCATCCTTGCTTACAACAGTATCCATGGATACCTTAGCCTCATTGTAAGTATAATGGCCTGCGCAGATTGGTGGACGGGTCGGCAAAGGATTTTTAATTTATCAAATGAATTTAATACTTATCCTCGATCTATATCGAGCTTGAAGCATCGCAGCGCAGTTTTCCGTCGCTCACCGAGCATTGAAATACAGTGTGAGTCTTCATAATGTGCACATATCGAAATGGGGGAATCTATGCTTAATTTTATCGACGGAAAAAATAAAAAATAAAATCCAAATACATTTTTTTTCCATTTTTTTTTATTTAAAAAAATTCGTCTTATTGTTTTTTTTTTACGATTATTGTAAAAATTGATTAAAAAAACAGATTTTTGGACGAAATACCTGTTTATTTTCAATTGAGGGTTTTTTGGGTTTAATTGGGAGGGGTTTTTCCCACAATTTTCATTTTATAAGAACACTTAATTACTACCAATCATTATGGAGTTGATTTTGTTTCATCGCGATAGATCATTTAAAAGTTACACCGTTTTTTTACATTGGGGTAAAAAATACAAAATAAATAAAAAAATAAAAATAGATTTTTTTAAATATTTTTTCCGTTTGTCAAATTAAGCATAGAATCCCTCATTTCGATATGTGCACATTATGAAGACTCACACTGTATATACCTTATTTCTATTGGTTATGTATTAAATTCAATTGATAAATTAAAAATCCTCTGCCGTCCCATCCGCCAGTCTGCGCACTGCACAGGCCTTAACTTTACGAGATATTAGATGTCATAATAATATTATCCTAGTTCCGCGACTGCTGAGCGTAAGATCCTGGGTTCAATCCCCAGGTCGGAGAGTGTTATTGGGATTTCCCATTAAGAATTTCTCAGCAGCAATCCAGTCTTGATTTATGTCCGGCATTATATTACAAGGAGTGAGAAATGTGGGTCTAGTATGGTCTGTTTCTAAAAGTATCTGATGCAAATGTAAACAAATGGATACGAAAACGTACCTGTGGATGCCAACTTGTAGTGCGAAACTTACAAATTGAGTTTTTAGATTTAATTATTTCGGTTTATAGAATTTTATTCTCAAAGAGAACACAAACAATTTGAATATATTAACTCGAAATTCTAGTTTTAAATAACCTTAAAAGTATTTTTCATTTGAAATTGTGGTTCAATTTATAATCTCAATTTTAGGCGATGAACTTCCAATTACAATTTGATAATGATAAACAAGCAATAGGTATTTGTTGGAAAATGTGGTGAGATATTAAGTTGAGATCTTCTTAATACAGATGAATGCGTAAAATATTTACCTGAATAGGGTTTGTTTACCGTTTCATCAGATACTTTTATATCAGGCTTTAGGTAGGTATAGTGCCTATCCCAACGGTGAATCGTAATATTATGTTTTTTTACGTATCAATTCAGGCCTGTTTTTCGAATATTTGGTCCCTACACATGATCCCGGATTGTGATGTCAAGTATAAAGGGTTTCCAGCATATTGTTGGTAATATTTTGCTTCCCACGGCGCGCGGCTTTCGGGAAAACGTCTTAATGACTTAGTTGCATTAGCATGGCTATCCGAACAGCGATCCTTTTCGAGATTCTGAGTTCTAAAGAACGTTCTGTAAGATTTCGATTAAATAAGAAAAAAAAATTTTCGTTTATCAGATTTTTCGTCGATATAAGTGCATTATGGAACAGTTACCTAAGTACTGTTTTATTTTATTTGACTGTAATAATTGTTCAATCTGTAGGTACAAATAGTTAAACCTGACATGGTTTCCGCACGTCGTTTTTGGGGTCCACTGAAAATCAGCGCTGTGCTGTGGGCTCAAAGCACAACATCATGCTGAGTGGAAGCCTTCTTGTCACACTCATGACGTGCAGCTGCCGACTATTTCTGTTCTGTGCTCGTAATTATTGATCTGTTCTGTTTTTTTATTCCACTAAAATTATATTTTATATTCTCGTGTCTCTGTGGCAAATAACGAGAACTAGAGGAGCTCGTGGTTAAGCAATAACAGCCGCACGGCTCGATCTATCAGGTTAAGCTACGCTTTCCGGGGTTGATCCGTGGATGGGTGACCATCTTTACATAACGAGACTCCTCCGTGCCCCGGAAAGCATATTAAGCCGTTGGTTGGCTACAAGTCGTCAGAAGTCCAAAAGTCTGACGACCAGTTTTACCAAGGGGTATCGTATTTCCCAGTGACTGGATTGTGGAAGTCAGATAGGCAGTCGCTCCATGTAAAATACTGGTATTCAGATGCATCCGGTTACACTGAAAGCCCCCCAACATAGTTTGGAAAAGGTTAGGCAGATTGATTGTCTCTGAGATAAATAACGGCGCCGGTGCGGTGGCGCACCGGAACCGCGTGTTCACTGACATTGCTGCCGAGTTAAATAGTAAAGCAACGATCACAATATTAAAGCGTTTCCAACTAAACATGCAATCTGGCGCTGGTTCAGCTCCGGCGTCATGTACAGGAAGCTTAACTATTATTTCTTTCTTAATTACTACCCTGCCGTAAACTTATTTCACTTTACTATGATCAGTTGTTGTGTGTTCTGTGTGATTCTTTATCATTTCGATTTAAACTCCAATAATACTTTTTTAGTGATAAATAAAAGAACCTGCCATTTAGAATCGGTAGTGAGGCCGTACCAATTCAAAAAAGAAACCCAGAACTAGTTGCTAGCTCCACAAAATTTCTTTTTTTATCAAAATCCAAGAACAAAGTGCGGACACGTTTCAATTAAATAAAAGAAAGCTCCTAATAAATGCTAAGCCTACAAAGTAAAGCAGAACGGCTTTACTTTGTTGCTTTTTCTAGACTTTCTAGGTCGTTTGATTGATTCATGAGGTGATAGCTGTCTGTTAGTAGGTGGGTAGGTCGATACTATTATAACAAAATAAGTAGGTAGAGAAGGTCAGCTAAATACAGGTTCAAATTAAATTATATAAACACGATAAAACAAAGAAAAACTGATGTTCTAAACTCATACTTCAAGTAACTAAGCGGTCGTTGACCCCAATTTTTAATTTTTTCCCTTCACGTCTCTTGAGTTTCGCTAGCTTATTTAATTTGACCTTGTAGAAATATTTTATCGGAAATGTAGATACCTAGCCGCGTTTGTTTATGAGAATGTTATTCCAAATAGCTTCATCACACTTTAACACGATCATTATACTTCACAGCATAACCCTGATGGTTGTTTATGAAAATGATGAATTTTCATAAACAAGCCTCAACATAAAACTGCTGTAAAAACGTTAATCTGTCCATTAGCGGACATTATTGGCCCATTTGGCTTGATCATCGGCCCATAATGATTCGCAAACATAACCTAGGGTATCAAATGTACCATAATTAAGGTCGCACACCAATGAATTCAGGGCTATTTACATTCAATTGATGGGTTTTTGATGGTTTCTGATGACGAGCTTGAATTTTATAAAGAAATTGTTGTTTTTACAAATTCTGGTGAATATTTAACTTATGTTTGATTATTAACTACATATTATGCTGTCGTAACTAGTACGCAAGCTTTGATCCTTTTAAAATGGAACTAGAGATTATAAAAAAAAACATCAGTAGTTCCATCATGGAACTGTTAATGGTACTAATGGCAACGAAGCTAAAATTGTACAGATTGGGTCACCCTTACCATATAATTTTAGGGCGAAATTAAACTTGTGATACTTGTTTGGCAGTGAAATTAGAAAGAAAATATGTTTATTTGCATCGTCAAGTCGATACCCGGTCCAGTTGCACAGACAAGAATGAATAAATAAAGTTTAAAATTAAGCATTTTTTATTTTTATGAATTAATAAAATGTTATGTTTATGTTTTATATTACAACGAAAATTACAGTTTTTTAAAGAAAAATGAATAGGGAATAAGCATGTATTTTTTTAGCTAAATCAATAAAAGACAATAATATAAACATAAGAAAAGTATACAAATTCAATAACTGCTTCTTGCTTCAATAATTTTCTAATGTGATTTTAATGTTAGCTTGACAAACGTCCATTTCTGACGTAGTCAGGATGTGACGTCATTTGGTACGGTACAGCTTTGTTTAAGGATTTTTAAGGTTTTTTAGTCCCAAATCATATAAATTAAATTGTGTTTGTGCTTTATGCAAGCACAAATCGCACTTAAAACTTGACTTAGTGAGGATTCAAGCAGTTTGCTAAGCAAAGAAGAGGTCACTTCCGGCATTTTCGGTTTCGAGTTTGCGTTTCGTTCAACCAATAAAAAATAACATAAAATAATGAATTGTAAAATAAGTACCTAATGCATTAAAAAATGACAAAAAAATGGAATTTGTTCCTTGACTCCTTTATATTGTAGGTATATTTAAATAATTACCTGCATATTCCCTATTGGTAGCCTCGCTATATAAAAAAATTAAATTTTCTATTTATAAAGAAATATTTTCCACAAAAAGACTGCTCATTCATAAAAAAAACCTAGACCATTGATGTTTCCTGTAAACAATCGTAAAATCGAAATTGGCTTCACTCCAAAGCGTCTAATAATTACTAACCACCTTTATATTTATGGGGCCCTGGTACATAAATATCATCATTATTGGTAGACATTGCGTACGCGGGTCACGAAAATGATTTCAATTTACTTAAGAAATTGAATATTTTTATTTTCCCTGGCAAAATAGCAGTGATCTTTATTCTCATCATGTCAAGGTTGCTGTTAGATATCTGCCACTGACAAGACTGTCAAATCACAGTGATCTTTATCATATTTGCAATAAGGTTGCTGTTGGGTTGCTGCTATCAGATGTAAAGTAACTGTGAAAGGACTGTAGGTACCGTGCCTTTTGAGTTGGTACGTCAATGTTCTTTTTCCAAATAATTTCAATCAGCCACCGATGATGCCAACTTACCTTTAAGTACCTACCTACTATAGTCATGCATCTCCGAGGGATATTATGTTCTTCAGCTTCTTTTTTTATTTTTTAGGGTTCCGTACCTGATGAATTGTGCCAAACGGAACCCTTTACTAAGCCTCCGTTGTCCTCTGTCTGTCTGCGGGCTGTATCTCACGAACTGTAATAGGTAGACAGTTGAAATTACAGGTTGTGTATTATTATTGCAGCTTTAACAAAAAAAAAACATTTTTTTTGTATGGAGATTGGAGACCCCTCATTAAAAGGTTTCCTCAGGGTTTTTTTTTGCTGAATATTGTACGATGGTATGGAATTTATGGAAATTCGTAATGTGCGAGTCATTCAGTTTTTTCTTCAAGTTAGAACCGTTCCGCCTAATCTTTTAGATGTGCTGCAAACGCATTTTAGAGTGCCAAAAGTACATTCGGTCGTTAAGAGCTTTATGGGCCAAGTTTTGTTATCTAATTGACCCATAAGTTACTAAACATTGCTATAGCTTCTGTCCGTAATGGCCTTTTTCCCGTCATTTTAAAACGAACGCAGGTTCTTTAATTTTCCTTGTATTGAAGTTTGATATCGCTTTTCTGAAACTCACACGGTAATACTATTGCATTTGGTCTTAAGTGCTTAGTTCTTACTTGAGCACTACCTATACCACAAATAGGTACTGAATAATGAGTTCTTACGTGTTTCGTTACATGTACAAGACTCGTGCAGACTGGCGCGGCGTGACTCTAACAATACAATTTCTATGAAAACTTCACGGCAGAACAATTATGACTGATGACTAGCGAACTAACATAATGGTTGATTACCATTAATTTCATAAGCTTAGGAATAGAGGATGACATTCGTTTAGCAGTCTGATCAATTATTGATATCAATTTCTTAGTTTTTATTATCTCTTCGAGGTCGCACCCGTACCTATTGCTTATTCGAATAATTAAATCAATGTGACGTTAGATACCTATACCTACTTAATGGATAATACATATACCTACATAAACTCACGCCTTCAGGCTCGTTCACACCGGCGCGACTTTAACAAAACAATTTCTAATAAAACTTCACGATTGAACAATTGCCGGTGTCGCGTCGCGCGACAAGTCGCGCCGGTGTGAACGAGCCTTTCTTCCCATGGGGGTAGGCAGAAACTACAGAGCGCCACCTGCTACAATCCTTATACTCCTTTTGCTTCTTTTACTTTCATACATCATACGGGCAATTCCTGTATTTTTAAGAATATTATCATTCTAATCTCGTTCGCAATCTGTCAAAATTTCGATCAACTTACCAAAATTTTTGACAAGATTGCGACTTGAATGTGAACGTTTTATAAGTACGAAAATTGGGCTTCTGGTCATACACGCATGCCGCTTTCATATTTATTACCAACTCACTTGTTCCAGGTGTGTTTCTTCGGAAGCCTAGCAAATGCGCTGAACGTGGCTGTATTAACGCGGCGCGACCTAGCAGCGGCGCCTATCAACCGCCTGCTGAAGTGGCTAGCGGTGGCTGATGTCTTCGTCATGCTGGAGTACGTGCCCTTCGCCATCTATCGATATCTGGTAAGTGAAACTAGGACGTGACAGCCAAACTAGATCAGATGGCCAGACATAAGTTTGTGTAGCCTTATGATCCGCTCGATCGAAGCCAAGGACACAATGTGTGTCCGCGCGATACTCGTCATAGTTTTTACGTTAGTAAGTATTAATAATCTGTGCCAATTCGATCCACATTACGCACACCCCTAGGCAATGAACTATTGAAGCTAAAAAACCTCATATCCCGTACCTGAAACGCGCTAAAAATTGTTGATATTGACATTCGGGTAACTCGGGACAACTCGGGACGGCGCGACACATGCGCACTTTCCGCCGCGTTACTCCGCGTCGACCGCGCGGAGTGGTGATACACAAATGCGACCGTAGTAGAACAAATATATGGAAGCTCCATTAAATTTTTCTCCAGCATGCGGTGAGTAGCGGGATGAGTGTTACTGAAAATGGAGTTAAATGGTTTGGACAGGCCTGTGTCCAGCAGTACATGAACTGCTGCTGGCTGATGATGATGAGATGTTGACTTTTCCGGCTGATACGGTAACTTCGACGATGCTACCATAATTGACAACATTTCATATTTTTAACCTGCATGTATTATTACGTTTTATAAAAGTAAATCCAAAACTAGGGCACCGGTATTTTTCCGTTTTTCAAAATGATGTACTTTTCATTCATAATTTTAACTTTGAAATTCGGTTTATTCTAAAAAGACGTAAGCGCCAAATGACGTCAAACATATAGTGCAATAGCGTTAAGAGGGTTTATTCTGAAAGTTGGCAACGTCGCAAATAGATGTCAAATATTTCGCTGTTTTGATTAATTTGATAATATTTCTGTATGGAAATAAAAAATGTGGCTAACTAGCGAACTAGAATATTGATTATGAAATGCAATAATTAATATCGTAACACCGAATAGTTAGTTTTAGATGTAAAAAAAGTATTTGGTAACTTTCCAAATGCCTTTTTTTCACCTAAAACGGGTACAACATCAAATTCAATGTTATAATTGCAATTCATTATTAATATTCTAGTCAATTGGTTAGCCACATTTCTTATTTCCATACAGTATTATTTCCAAATTAATCGAAACAGGTAAATAGATGACAGCTATTTACGACGTTGCCAACTTTTAGGATGCACCCTCTTAAAACCTTTGCTTGACTATGATCGTCAAAAAAAAACTATTAGATGTCACTGGTGTCATCTTGTCAAATGTGTCAAACTCGTTGGCGCCTTAACTTGTTTGTTTGTTTTCAATTAAATTCGTAAATTTTCTTATTTTCAAGTGTTATTATCCTCATTGGCGAAATATCAATCAAAAGTTGGCAATATTTACAGTAAGCAGCGTATATATTTTAAAGTTTAATTTCCTAAGAAAAGATTGTAAACAAACTTTTGACATTGACGTCTTGTTTGACAAGTCAAGTTTTCATCTAATACATTGGAATGCTTAGGCAAAGGTAACTACCTCATTCCACTATTTCTATGACGTCACGACGTGTTTTTTGATTTTAATTTTTTTTCTCAGAAATGAAGAATCTAAAAAAATTCAAAAAAAAAAAAAAATTGAACTCGGGATACGAAAATAAAGAAATGGTATTTTTGTTTTATGGCCGTGTCAGTTTTGAAATGTTGTCAATTGTGGATGCCGGAAAAAATCCCGTCGACTGGGAGATTTACTGGCGTGCGCCGCGTAAACCAGATATATACAATTAATGTTCTACAAGATTGTATATCTTAAGATATTTAAATGACCACCAATTTTCTTTATTTTTCTTTTTCATCAGATAAGTAGTTTAGCTATTAAGTTTTTTTCAAACTCTTGCGCAGTACAAGGAAAAATAGGCCTTGGTAAAAATATGAAATACCTATATTTTGGTACATAGTATTGTTTATTAGTAACATGTAAGCATGAACTGCATGCAGTAAATAAAATATGTACGTTTTAGTATCGCCATTCTTAATAATACAGGTTGACGACCAACGTAATAAATTATTAGGATAACTCTGAACTGTTTATCTGAACGCTCTACTAATTCGATATGCTAATGTACCTACTTTATATTTGTTTGTGACACAGCATCGCATAAATCAGTATTAGCATCTAAGAAAACAAAATAAATCATTGTTTGATAAACTTCGTTCACAAGCAGTCGGTATAATGTTTTTATTGCGAGGGAGATTGAATAATGATGGAATTTGAAAGGATTTGGAAGGGGTATCGTATTACCCAGTTACTGGGTTGTGGCGGTAAGATAGGCAGTCGCTCCATGTAAAATACTGGTATTCAGCTGCTTCCGGTTAGACTGGAAGCCGACCCCAACATAGTTGGGAAAAGGCTAGGCAGATTGAGGTGGTATTATTTACTGGCTTTAACCTTTTTAATGTAAGGAATTAAGGAGGCCGGACATAACACATTTTGCCAGTTATGTTTATGTCCCATGTAATAGGAGGGAGCGAACCTATCGCCATTAACCGGATACAAATCCAGACTCCGGGCTGTGAGAAAAAAGAGGGTGTGCCCTTATATGATATACCATCTTGTTCGATCGAAGTGAAAACTTACGACTGGAACCGCGTATACGCGATCCAGCGTCGCCGATCCGAGCGTGACGGGTCAGTTTCGTTCACTGTTCTCTCAAAACTCAATAATTCTTTTCTGGTTCTGGGAATTGAACCAGGACCTCATGCTCAGCAGTAGCGCTTGCGACCACTAGACCAACGAGGCAGTAGCTTTGCTAGTAAGTTGGTTGACTATTAGTATAATATGATTGAATTCTAAAAATGTCTTCCTTCACTTACGAACAGTCATCTCATTTTCTTTCCGATCTCGTCCCAATGTTATTTGCACCTTCTTTACATGAGTTTTATGTAAATAGCCTTTCGGGCACGGGGATGGTTCGAACGTCTCCCGGTCGTTGCCCCCAAACAAATGATTGAGTTCTATCACTCTATCTTGTTTCAATAAATACGAAGCTTTTAAGAGATTCAAGATTTGCACGCAATTGACAACTGAGTTACTGCTTAGATACATAAATGAAAGCGCGCTGCTTACCGAGGCATGCACGGAGGTGTTTTTTTCAAACTCAAACTCAAATTCTTTATTGCATTCATGTGTAAACCAGCTGTTACATAATTATAAGTAAGATCCAACATGAACCCCGGTTAGGGCACGGCAACATAAAAGATTGGATAAAACAAGCATCCAGTGAGACACTGGATTTCAAGTTTGTTAAACAAATATAATTAATATCGATAATATTACTAGCATTTGGTTTATGTCGTTATTCTAATTAATATCATTAGGTTATTACATTATTTATTTACTTTATTAATTATTATATTTTAGTACTAAGTAGTAGTAGTAGTATACTTATAATAAATCTTTAGAAGTGAAAATTCTGTACATAGAAAATATCAAAAAAATAAATGGCAGGCGGTGTTACTAGACCGACACCGAACCCGAAAATTTGATTAAATTTTTTTTTGTCTGTCTGTCTGTCTGTCTGTCTGTTTGTTCAGGCATCACGCAAAAACTACCGGTTCGATTACGATGAAACTTGGTATAATTATTCTTTAATATCCTGGGCACCACACTGGGTACTTTTTATCCCGGAAAAGTATCCTATCCTACGGTTGGGGGGTGTCAAATTTTGTATGAAAGAATTTTAACGCGCTGTCCGATTAACTCGAAACTCAATATTTATACTTAAACCCAAAAATTAAGAATAACGTGTATCAGGATTTTTCGAAATTCAACCCCTAAGGGGGTAAAATAAGGGATGAAAGTTTGTATGAAAAATCTTATTCCTTGAGTTAATAAACATGAAACTTCGCACGAATAGTTATCTAAATAAATTATAAAGTTTGTAGTTTTTTGTTTTTCTAAATTACCCCCCAAAGGGGGGTTGGGTGGTGTCAGTGTTTGTATGGAAGAATTTTAATGCGCTGTCCGGTTAACTCGATATTTATACTTAAAACCCATGGGGATGTATGGGGTAATTTCCGACACTCACGCGGGCGAAGCCGCGGGCAGCAGCTAGTACATAAATAAGTACTTAATATTTTAGTAGAATTTTAGTAAGTTTCATGTAATGGATGGTCACCCATCCACCGACCGACCTTGGCCAACGCAGCTTAACCTTTGATCGACCCGTGCGTCTTTTATTATTTAGACACGAGCCCCTTTACAGAATACACAATACTTATCTAATAATAGTTTAGTAAGAAAACTCCTCGTTAATTTTCGGCGTCCAAGTCATGCTTGTTGTCCCGAATAAACAGAACCATCTCTGAAACAAAATCTTCATTATAAGTAACATTCAACAATGTTGCTTTGTTTGTTAGAATGAAGCTTTTGCCAGTGGCTTCAGATGTCGGAAAATATCCCACGGGAACGTACTACCGAGATTCAAAGTAGCCTATGTATTAATCCAGGTTATAAACTATCTGTTTGCCTAATTTCATCCGAATCTAGCCGTTTTGCGCTAAACTGGAACATACATCCAAACAAACAGACAACCGGACAAAAATTCTAAAGACTATAATTTTATTTTTATTTTTGGCATTGGACTCGTTCTCATCGACCTCGTAATAATACGTTTTTTTTTTTCAAAAATATTCAATGTACTGTTTCGACTGGGTTATTTTTTTATTTTATGTATAAAAGTTGGACTCATGCGGAGACTTGTATGAATGTTATAAACGTTGGACTCCTAAGAAAGTTGGACTGTTGTGAACAGAGCAAATAAATATATGTAGATAAAAAAATCTACTAATCTACCAGTAGTTTCATAGCAATATTGACTTCATTTGAAGGTCACACGATTCTATCCGTGTTCTGAATTTATTCAAAGCTTTTCATGTCTGATAGTCTATTTATTTTCCATCTATATTCCCTTGTCAATTCTGATACAATTCTTGGCAGTATTTTTTCATGTTTATTAATGACGATTTTCTTTATCACGATCACGTTTAAAAAATTGCCTCGCAAGGTCTTGAAGGCTGCTTTTCCACCAGATGTCCTAAATATAGGCTTATAATTTTCATAGCTTAGCTTTTGTGGAAAAGGGTTCAACGAAGCAAAATTTTTTACATATTATATAAGGTGCTATAAAAATATCTGCCACGGCTTTAATGAGAGGTAGTATTGTGTTTAAAGATAACAATAGTGAAGAAATTTCGTACCCGTGCTATGAAACTACAGTTAAATCAATTGAGAAAATAAAGTAGTTAAATAAACATTGACTCTACTCTGCATAACGTGGTTCACAAATTACGCGCGAAGTGCACTTCGTCAATGAAAACAACTGCTATCTCTTTCCATCTGTTCTGGGAATGAAAACTGAAATCAGCTGACTAGTTCGTCACTTGCAATATACGTACAATTTTTTGTATGAAAAAAAATATGACACATGATCAATAATTTATCTTTACTATTGTAATCTATAAACACAATACTATCTCCCATTGCAGCCGTGGCAGATATTTTTATAGCACCTTATATACACTTTCATAGCACTTCCTAAGTCCCGCTCCGCTACACCACTTAAACGGAAATAAACATATTTTGTAGTTTAGCTTCATAGTTAAGTCTCAAATCGCTAACTCGTCTTGAGCAATTGATCTAATCTGACTAGTCTGTATTGTCCCACTGCAAAGGCCCGAGATATATGTTTAAGACATTAAAAAAAATTATAATATGCAGCTAATAATTTTATTGGACCTGTCCCTGATGCCGATGGGCGACTAATTTTTATTTCTATATTGATTATAAAAATATTTAAAAATTTAAACATTAAGTTATAATAATGTTCTTCTTCTTAAATGAATAAGGAGATGAAATGAGACTGTGTATAGGATATAAGGAGCGTAGCTGGTGGCGTTCTATAGCTTCTGCCTACCCCTATGGGAAGAAGGCGTGAGTATTATGTTTATATGTCTTCTTCAGTGATACATGAAACTTTGCTGTTTTTGTACGTCTGGCATTTATTGAATATCGTTACGTGAATATCTTTAAGTGACACCTGAACATATTCGTAAGAAATTGGCAGAAATATCCTAGCGCTGATTTCGTTTTCTCCCATAACCGACCGTTATTACTCCTGAAAAAATGTATTCTGTTTTTATTTTGTATGTATAAGTATTTATTCTTGTATTTTATAGTAATTTCCGAAGAATTGAAAAAAAAAAACAAAAAATCAAAACGCACTCGAGTAAGTTTACCTCTCTGTAGGTATGAGCTTTTTTCAGGTATTGCTAGCTTTGTGCTGTCAATTCACCCGCGTGGACATCAGAAGTTACCTCAGGAAAACAACCGGGATAAAATTAAGGTCATGATCTATCTGTGTGCCAAATTTCATCCAAATTCGTCCAGCCGTTTTACTAATAAAGCGTAACAAACAAACAAGCAACTCACTTTCGCAATTTATAATATAAGTTAGGACTTGCGACCCGCTCCTGCTTCGCAAGGTATTTACGACTTGAAAACCAGATTTCTTAGTTATATGTAAATTTAACATTAACGTATTATACACATAAATCTTCCGGAATAAATTCTCTAAACAATAGAGAAAACATCATCAAAATCTGTTGCGTGTTGTTTAGAAGAAAAACGCAGTCATACAGAAAAACACGAAAAGCCTCTTTAATTTATAATATGTATATATATGAAGTATTTTTAAAGTTTTTGTTACAAATCTGCCAAAGTGTAGGCTTCCATTAATCTAGGAGCTAAGGGCCCGTATTACAGTACCTCACTCAAGACTCAAGCATTACTTAAAACTCGTTTAAAGAAAGTCTTTTGATTGGTTGAAACTAATTTTAAGTAATGCTTGAGTCTTGAGTGACGTTCTGTCATACGGGCCTAAGTTTTGCCAGTAGTTATATATCAACAATATCAGTTTCCATGTAATTGCTGCATATACATCCGACTTCCTAGTTACCTTTGAAGCTTACATGTAACACGTACAACGATATCTTTAACAAAGAGTGATTGAGGAATACAAAGCGTAGTTCAAGGCTCGACTCCAGTAGACCAATTTCGATGAAAACTTAATGGATAAAATTCTACCAGAATCGCATCGCACCGTCGCGTTGCGCCTGTCTGCGGGAGCCTTCAGCTGTGTCTCTGGGATGGCAGCACATCTATATAAATGCCTTTGCCTGAGAAATGAATTGCTAAAGAAATTGACACTATGCGGAAGTTTTTCGCCATTTCATATAACATAATAACAATCTAATGAAGAGTTAAATTGAAATTTGGTACACAAATGAATTTCTGTGACCTAAACACGGATGTGTAACGTAAATAGCTAAATCGATTTTGAATATGGGGTCCACAATTGGGCGGCAAAACAAAAAAAAAAGTTTTGCATACTGTATCGTTGAACATACCAAATGAAAGGGCTTAGGTACTGTGAGGGTCTCAAATATATATTTATTATAATAATTTTAAAATAGCTTTAAAGTTATTTCATTAAATACCTAGATGAAAACCATATTTATAAAATTAATCTTAATTAAGTTGCCGAAAAAGCCCTTTTTAATTTTTAACAATGTTGGAAAAGAGCACCCGTGTCTGGAATGTTGTCCACGATTATAGGTACCTATTTCTAATATTTGATTTAGATACGCCAGCCGATGCTGATAAAATTTGAACACAACAGAATAATACTCTCAGACGCCATTATGAAATTGTCTAACATTTCAAGTAGGTACCTACCTCAAGTAGGTACCTACCAAACGCTACAAATTTAAACAAGAGACGACGACGACTAGACGACTACTTAAAAAAACACACACTTCATATCTACTTAATTATTTGTTATGGTACATATTCTGACACCTACATTTTCTGAACTTAGATAGAACAGACGATCTTTTTACTTTTAAGTGAGTAACAGGAGTATTTTTGAGTATCTACCTACTAAGTTTCTAATTTCTGTCTGCGCCCTTGAACTAGCTTATTATGAAAGTTTAAAATTGTTTTTAGTTAATATCTACCTAACATTTTAATACCTTGAGGATTAAGGGCCTATAAGTCGTCAAATTGCTTAGCAAGATCCGCCGTTATATCGAAACTACTGCAGCATTAATTTTGAAATAAATATATGTTAAAGTTGTTGAAGAATAATGTTAGCGACTATGATAGTCGAAAACACGATTTCATAAAATTTTCTCGATAGAAAAAAATACCAAAGTTACCTCCAAACCGAACAATAAACCGCTGCTATTCAAAAAAGACTTCAAATTAGATCATGAAACGTGGCATACTAACTGAACTAACTATAAAGCAGGAACTATGTTTTTTGAATTTTTTTTTTGAATTACCATTATTTTCGCCGTAAAAAGCAATTACCTAAACTATTGCCGATTTGGAGCCGCCTCCGTCTCGCTCGCAAAAACTTAATCTAAAGACTAAAAGGGTCTTAATGTAAATGTGTTGTTGGAGTTTGGAGTATAGCAAAATAAAATCGATCCTACTTCAACTCTAGTCTTTCTCTTTCTAACTCATAAATATTATTTTTTACTACCCGAGCCCGCCCTTACCACTTGACTGAAATCCTTACGTTCTCATAGACATTCTACTATACCTACTTTTAGTCTTGTGATCACACGTCTCACATAAAATTAGTAAAACACATCTTCCAGTATATAAAGAAAAGGATAATAAACGTATTATTGAAATCCTTAGAACGGTATTTAATTTGGTATTCATCTTGTAACCCTAGCAAAATGTATGACGGACGAATCACCAAGTAGCCGAATTAATTTAATACTCCCCTCCGGGCGACACCAGTCCTTTCCCGGTTAGCCCTTCGGGGAATTCGAATAGGTAGGTACTGTAAAGGTTGTCTGCCAAAGGCTACTTCACAACTTGCAGGCTGGTAGAAAAAGATTCTGGTTGGATTTGATTGCTCAGCGAATTTAGAATAATTTTAAAAGTTATAGAACGTGTCGTTTGTCAACTATAGACTAGTCCACAGAAAATTTACTATAGAGAGTGGAGGAATCATCATGATATCAGAATGATCTCTCCACTCCCTATAGTAAATTTTAACTTCACAAACAGAATAAGTAGTAGAAATCAGTATTAAAATAGCGCACGAGAAAATTGCCGGGAAAGGAATTAGGTACTCATGAACACGAAATGAGGCGTGAAATTCCATTTTCAAATAAGTAGTTTCATAAATCATTGAAAAGCTGTGTCCTGTCGAGTGGCTGCGAACAATTTTCGGTTCCACCGGATCCGGTTGAACTCCGACACAATGCGGCGGCCGGAAACGGAACGACCGCGAAGCCCAAAACGGTTTACGGGATTTCACTTTTAGAATTTTCTCGGACATCTATTTTATCTTGCTTTGATTTCGGTAAAATTGTATCTAAGTAAGTATTTAATATAAAAAATAAAATTATGTTGTTAGCGAAATTAACTTTTTGAAGTAATGGTTCTCCGTAAAACATTTTTATGCGATAACGTTAATGACTCCAATAAAAAAAAAAATGTTGTTATAGGTACACTAAAGAGTTTTTATCTGAATACATTCCAAGCAATACAATGACACTCTCGAACTCGACTATTTGGGTGCATTATTTAAAATTGTATTGTAAATTACGTAAGTAAGTAAGTTAGGGGTTAAGCCCATCGTCGACGTATTAGCTTTATTGTATACTAGCTGCTGCCCGCGGCTTCGCCCGCGTGAGTGTCGGAAATTACCCCATACATCCCCATGGGTTTTAAGTATAAATATTGAGTTTCGAGTTAATCGGACAGCGCGTTAAAATTCTTCCATACAAACACTGACACCCCCTAACCCCCCTTTGGGGGGTAATTTAGAAAAACAAAAAACTACAAACTTTATAATTTATTTAGATAACTATTCGTGCGAAGTTTCATGTTTATTACCTCAAGGAATAAGATTTTTCATACAAACTTTCATCCCTTATTTTACCCCCTTAGGGGTTGAATTTCGAAAAATCCTGATACACGTTATTCTTAATTTTTGGGCTTAAGTATAAATATTGAGTTTCGAGTTAATCGGACAGCGCGTTAAAATTCTTCCATACAAACTTTGACACCCCCCAACCGTAGGATAGGATACTTTTCCGGGATAAAAAGTACCCAGTGTGGTGCCCAGGATATTAAAGAATAATTATACCAAGTTTCATCGTAATCGAACCGGTAGTTTTTGCGTGATGCCTGAACAAACAGACAGACAGACAGACAGACAGACAGACAGACAGACAGACAGACAGACAAAAAAAAAATTGATCAAATTTTTGGGTTCGGTGTCGGTCTAGTAACACCCGGTGCCATTTATTTTTTTGATATTTTCAATGTACAGAATTTTCACTTCTACAGATTTATTATAAGTATAGATTAATATGTTGTGCTATCTATGATACATTGTAACAGCGGATCAATTTTCATGACTTCCCCTTACGACCTAGGCCAAATATTGTTTGATATTCGGATAACGAGGTGCCATAAAGAAAATAATTTAAAAAAAAATACGCATAATTTCGCGGGTATTCTGTTAATATTATAATTATTATAACAAGCTACCACACACGGAGACGATGATATTAATATTTTGCCTTCATTTCATTGATGGTCAGTCAGCACTTTATTAATTATTAATTTATACAATAATATAAATTACAGTTCAGGTTGTTGTCGTCAAAGAAATAGGTACATATTATAGCTGCGTATGGGGTCACTCAAAGATAATATTGGGAATATATCGTAGCTAGCTATGATTTATTTTAATATATATTATAGCTACGTCTGTGATGGACTTTAAAGTACATACCAGACTTTAATCTAGTACTTGTCACCTACAAGTCCCAAAAGAATTTGAAGGCGACAGTGACAGGGTAATAACTTTTTATAAGCTTTATATCGGCTTTATAATCTAATATCGTCTATATAAATGCAAAACTACAAAACGACAGGATTTAAAGCGATTTATAAAAAGGCTGAAATTTATGAGCAATATTCTAACAATAAATAATGATACTTATTTTATTTTTTGTAAGTTTAATTATCTTTTTTTTTCGATTTTGTTGGCCTAAATGAAGTAGTATCATGGTTAGAATACGTAGTTAAAATATTACCAATGAATTCAATTTCAACACTGCCACGAACTTGGTCGGGTTTCATTCGATGCGGCAATATTTTTGATGAACCACCAAAACCGACCTGAAGGAATTAAGTACTACATTCGGCTTTCATTCGAATCATGTTCGGGTTGCTTCGACACAATTCTAGCTAAGCCGAGCGGCTTTATTCGGAACACATGTTCGATTTTGCGCCCGGCTGTGTCGTATCCTGCCGCCGCCGATCCGAACAATGTGTACCACCCCTTACTTTTCAGTATAATGAAGAGTCTCGTTTTACCCTACCACTCCAATCAGATTCAAGGGAATAATTCGTTTCCAGAATTACAGGCAATATGTTTCCGAAGAAGTGGCGATCTACGGATCTAGATCACTTTATTCTGAAAACTGACAACTAAACAAACACGTTCTCAGAAACACGTGTTTGGTATAACTTGTTTCGATTACGAACAACTACTAAGATAACTTGTCTCCTGATAGCAGGAATTGAATTCGGGTAGTCGTGATTCGTGACTACCTTTTTGGTTTAGTCAAGTGGTCACAAGCGTGGTCGGTACTGTAACCAGCGGGATTATGCCTTTCATTTTGACAATTCAACAACATTCATTGCGTTGTTGCGGAGCAGATAAATTTTTCGAACAAATGAAACAATGGATTACCAATTTCCTTCGGATTGGGATTAAACGTGTGTTACGCAATTGAGGTGCGGGTGACATAGAAGCAACTGCCAATAAAAATGGTCTGCTGAATTTCAGAAAGCACGTTAAACCGTTGGTCCCGGCTGTAATTCGTGGATTTTTGACAGTCGGTACGGGTCTTCAGAAGACCGAGAGTCTCCCAGCTACTGGGTTGTGTAGGTCGGATAGGCAGTCGCTCCATGTAAAATACTGGTATTCAACTGCATCTGGTTAGACTGGAATCTGACCCTAACATAGTTGGAAAAGGCTCGGTAGATTGATTTATACCGAATAACTTTACAGTTATCCTGTGTAATGGAAACCCAAAGACACTTGCTCTAACAATGGCTGTGTCATGAGTCATGATTGTTGTTTAATGTATATCAAAAAAATTGGAAAGTCGTAAAAGAAATGTTTTTCTTTAAACGACTTTGAGTACCTAGCTATTCATTTGAAGTTTTTCCTTTATCTTAAACTTGAACAATTAAAACAAAAAGACGAAGAAGACCTTTTAACAAAATAGCAGATAATTCGATTTTTGACTAAATGAGAACAAAAATGTCGTTATTGCTTTTGCAAAAAAAATTCAGAAGCATCGATCATAATGGAGCTCCAGATGACGCGATTTACGCGCGAGTCGAATCGCGCGTAGACAATCGCGGGATTGTGAGGTTCTAATGGTTCATACATTCCGTCCACATGTAGTCGCGCGTAACGGGCCGGTCGTAGTGCAAATTCTTACAATCGCGTCATCTGGACAAGCTCTTAAGCAGTCCTAGAATACAAGAATACAAAACTAGATAAACGTTTAATTCCGTCTAAACATGCGTTTTTAGGGTTCTGTAGTAAACAAGGAACCCTTATAGATTCGCCATGTCCGTCTGTCTGTCTGTCCCCGGCTTAGCGCAGAGACTGTTAGTACTAGAAAGCTGTAATTTGGCATGAGTATACATACTAATGAAGCCGACAAAGTGGTAAATAAAATCATGTTTTTTTTTTAATGGTAGCTCCCCTACATGTAAAGTGAGGATATCTTGTTTTTTTTCGTCTATCCCATAGTTTGGGGTATCGTTAGAAATATCGTGAGCTTGTTAAAACCATTTTTAGATTGAAGGATCCGTCTGCGAAATATTAAGCTTTAAAGTGTTAATTTTTGATAGAGTCAAGTGTCCCACCCCCCCTGCCAGCTAAATGGTAAGTCCTGGATATGTGGAAAAATTCACAGCAGTAGTATATATAGCGAAATTAAAAGGAAAACTATCACAGCTAAGTAGGCTCTACAAGTTACAGAGTAATTATCGACCAACTTACATTTGCAGTTGCAAAAACATGTTCTCCCATACATTTTGTATGTGAGAACATGTTTTTCAACTACAATGTTAAGTTTGTACTTGGGATAAATTCATCCCAGCTACGGAACCCTTCATTGTGCGTGGTCCGACACGCACTTGGCCGGTTTTTTATCCTTTAAAGCTATTATCAGGTATTTTAAAAGTTAAAAATTCACACGCAATCCAGTAATTAAAACAGTAATGCGATCTTGACAACTCTCATGAAAAACCTCACTAATTTATTCGGCTTCGACGATGGAGCAGCCATATCTAGACAAGACTGATGTACATGGTGGCCGATGAACTAAGAAGACGTCGATTGCAACAAATCGCGATAGATAAATGAGCTTGTCTTATGTTATGTTATGATGATGGAAATAAACGGTTATAATTGATATATTAAGTAGAAAACAAAAAAAAAACATCACTAATTGCATTCTGGAAAAATGCGGAGTTAGATTTCAGCACTAATGAGTAATTAGTCATGTTTTATATTGCAACAGACATGTTAGTATTAGAGAGAACTTATTCATATTTTTTCTTGGAACCGTTATCGCTGCAGGCTATGCGGAAATATAAACTTTTTTCTCGGTACTGATATTGTTGTGGCGGCATCTACATCGCCACATGCGAGCACCAGTCACACTGACGTCACGCGAAATCCTGCATCGCGTAAGTAGAGTTTCCACGCATCAACATATATATAACTTCCCGACATCAAACGTTGAGCAGTTGCCCGCCAGACACGAAACCCTTCTGGTTGGCGGTTCCTCCCTTTTGTATAGAGTATTAGTGAACTTTACACCCTTTTCCTCATGCCTCAAAATTGTCAAACGGGTACATACTCTAAGTCACGTGCCACGTCGGTACATTTAGCCACAATATCTAGCTTCACATTTCCAATATAAGCCCGCTGGTCTTGCATTGTACAGTCACGAGCATTTTCTGCAAAAGTATTTACCGTTTGATAGTGCTACGAACATCGTGTTTTCGAAACCATGCTATTACGTAATAGGTATTTTCTCAAACTCGCAGTCTAGTCTACTATAGGTTATTTCACGAGGAAATAGCTGCTGAATATTGCGTAATTATGAGGTATTTATGCTCGTGTCTGTATGGAAAGCCCACACAATGCGAGACCAGCGGGGTAATTGCGTAGCACTCTAACAATGACAACAGACAGTTATTGACGATGTAAATAACGCTCCCTCGAAAATACTGCATTGGTTTAATGTTAATCTACTTCTAAACGAGAAAAAGACAAAGGGCGGATTCGACCAAACAGTAATAAATTTTATCCGCGGAAGAAGATTTGCTTCAGACAGTTTTCTTATGGAGAAACTGTCAAAAATTCAAAATTTATTCAGAAGAGAAGGCTTATTCCGCGGATAGAATTAATTCCTGTTTCGTCGAATCCAGCCTTAATGTATTAGTTTTCTGACACCTAACGTTAAGCAAGTGGAAACCAATGGAACTGTAAATGAGGCGGACTTGACTCTTGCGGACAACACTTTGTTCTTGGGTATAACTTTGGAATCGAAGCTACATTGAGGCCAATAATCAAATTGTCGGAGCAGCTAAGCTCTGCAGCCTACGCGGTCTATAAAATAATTCCGTCATTTCACTATAATAGCTAACAGCTCGATTAGTTCTTATATTTTAGATATTTCTATGAATGTCGTGATGACCCAGTGGTTAAGACGCCTCTCATGAACCAGGTTGTCGGTTGAAATCCTGGCAAGTACCAATGTGACTTTTTCAATTCATAGGTATCTATGAACTTTCTGAGTTAATCTTGAATATCACTGGCATCGGTAAAGGAAAAAACCAGCACCCTTATAATTGCGTATCACACTTTGAATCACAATCAGAATGATTTTGAAAGTTATTGCTAACCCACTGCTTCATTATGTTCGAAAAATTTGTACAAAATTCGTATAATTCGTGCCTGTTCCAAATTCAAAATAGGTTAGTTAAACTCAGTGACTAAAAGAGAGTTTTAGTCACTGTTATCGATCAATCAAATGCCCTTTTTCGAGTGACAAGTTTTTAAGAACGTTCCCTATCTAATCTCATTCGCAATCTGTCAAAAATACAATCTGTTTACCAACATTTTTCACAAGTTTGTCAGATTGCTACTTGAATGGGAACGTTTTCTAATTACGAGAAATTGCCTTCTGATGGAGAAAGGCTACGACTAGGCTCCAAAAAATAGTATATTATCTTTTAAGTGCCAAAGCATTCATTTCCACAAGAAACTCCCACGCCATGTTAAAGAACTGACGCTCAATTGCTCAACATTGATTAAACAGAAACTCTGTCAAAGGGTTTCTGTATAAAGTTAAAGATTAGTTGGATAACTAAGGCTTGGGATTAGACAACTCAAATGTCCAAACAACAAATTATTTTATACCTAGAGCATTTTAGAATTGAAATTGATATTGTATTTTAATTGAATTACGTGATAAGTTTCAAGTATGTGTTCTGTATGTCATTTAAAATGAATACTGATTGTGAATGTGAGTACCATGTAGGCTAGATAAAATACATGACTTTATAACTGCCTAGAGGTTTTGAGCCTTTTTGTAAAAAGTGAGATTTTATCTCGACTAGGTATATTATTTTATAGTTTACTTAGCACAGTAATTCACAAAATTCAAAATTTGTAATCCATTGCTAGACGTGAACAACTGCCGAGAAACTGTTATGCAGTTTGGTAGACTTTATGAATGTTATTTTTTATACAGATTAAAAATAAAAATAAATGTATGTCATGGTTATGTCGTCTTGTGTACCTACCTACCGATGAACTGTCACGTGTTTCGGTAAAATAAAACTATTTCCTTTCACCAATCTACATATTTATTACGAGTGGTGATTAACACGTCCGTTATAAATCCGGCTAAGTTTCGTACCTAATTCATAAAGTTTCTCTAAGTAGCGAGCGGAGCCGCCGTCACAACTAGTATTAAAATGTAGTTAAAAACTAGCAGTATGTATTGAAGTGCATTTGAAAGCATAATGTAAAGCTTATCAAGCAGCTGACGTAAACAACGAGCCACAGTTGTATCATAATGATAAAAACAACGTGTATAATAACGGATAATAGCTGCTATCGGACAGATATCGAATGCAAACACTAATCCCTGGTATGCACGCTTTGATGCTATACCTACCTATCTATCTATAGGTAGTCTACAGTACCTACGCAAAACAGATAAGTATTTCCCAGTAAAAAAATCAATTGAAATGCTGGCAATACTCTAGCTCTAGCACATAGATGTATTTTGAAACTATCAAATAAATCTTAAGACAAAATAAAAAGTTGTTTTTTTTCAAACAAAATAAGGGCGAAATTCGTCAATGAAATGGAAAGCGTTCAGCACATCTAAGCCGCGTTCAGGCTGTCAGTGTCAAAATTGCTGAGGAAAATAAAATTGACTGACAGCTCTTGAACGCGGTTCAGAAATGCAATCTAACCCGCGATCAAGAGCTGCGTCTTATTTGTATTGGAATATTGACACTGACAGCTCTTAAAGAGGTTTTAGATGTACTGATCGCGTGCAGTTTCATTGGTGAAATTCGCTTTAATAATAATAATTACGAGACAACCTTGGATATAGCCGATCTTTGATAAGCTATAGTGACTAAACTATTGTATATATTTGATTGAATTTTTGTATGCAGACTGGGAACGTCATTATACGGAGTTTATTATGTATTTATAATCGTATTGTCGGCCCCACATTGTATTTAAAGAACTTATATATAGAGTAATTTTTACATACTTGTCTAACTTATTTGATAAATAAATATGGCGTATAGGTTAAAAGGCTCTCGCAGACTGGCGCAACACGACTCTAGTAGAACAATTTCTATGAAATCCTACCAGAATCGCGTCGCACTGGTCGGGTCGCGCATCTCTGCGGGAGTGTTTAGAATTTATGAAAATTGGTGTTTCATTAGTTTTAATTATTCTGTGTAGTTTTTGTTTCATATAATTTTTTGTTTTCGTTTCTAGATCAGGAAAAGTGTACACCTGGCAGCCCATCGGGAAATACAGGCGTGATTTTATGTTTTTCTATGTTTTATCCTTTGTATCGTATGTGATTCTTATAAAGATCCAGACGTTCACATCTTACATACTTAGTCCATAAAACGAGCTAAGGAATTGAGTTAAAGTGAAAAAGATAAAATGGCTCTGTTCATAATCTTAACATAATCTATCACGTAAAATAATAAGTAAGAGTTAAATTACTTTAATTAGTCTATTAGTTCTTAGTATTAGGTGAGATAGGCAGTTGCTCCATGTAAAATACTGGTGACTGGTACTCAGCTGCATCCGGTCAGACTGGAAGCCCACCCGAACATAGTTGGGAAAAGGCTAGGCAGATTGATTAGTACAGAAAAAAAAACATCTTACTTAATGGCTCGTGCAGACCGGCGCGATATCGCGGGTGCGACAGGCAACGCGACCCTTCTCGAGCCCGCGATAACGCACCAGTCTGCACGAGCCTTAAAGTGTTACTCAAAACTAGTGATTATTGTACCGTATACCTATGTACCAAAGATCATGAAGGAAAAATACACTGTTGATAACTGCATTGGTATTTTAATTGAGTTTACGTTTATTCGCGTCGAGAGCTGAATTTGTGTCAGTTGATAGTGGGTGCTTTCGATACATGAATCTGATATTCCAGATAATGTCCATTTAAAATATATTCAGTATGATTATGAAATTAATCAGCTGTCCCATACATTTGGGTCGAGTAAGTATTGAAGTGCTGTATGGGGCAGTCGATAAGTTTTTTGCGATTGCGATGTTGGTCCCGTTAAGAAAGTTTTTCAGTTTGATGGTCTAAACCACGCCCTTAAGGGCTCTGTCTGTTTCTTTACGTGTAAAGAGTAAAGAACATAACACTTTTGCACTTTTAAAATGTTTTTCGTTGTTATTTTCATCATTTATTGCTCTTAAATAAAAAACTATCGCGTATAAAGGCTCGTTCACACCGGCGCGACTTGTCGCGCGACGCGACTTTAACAATACAATTTCTAATAAAACTTCACGATTGAACAATTGCCGGTGTCGCGTCGCGCGACAAGTCGCGCCGGTGTGAACGAGCCTTAACGCTCCAGTCAACTATTTACTTTATTTTAGTAAATGTATCATAATATAAAATTACTTATTTATATAAAAAGTAGGGAAATAGAGGAAATAATAATACTTGATAAGAGGTAACTTTGCGAATTTATTCTATCGAGCCAACTTTATCAAATCGTGTTTCCATCGCGTATACCTACTGTCCCCAAAAATACTAATATATTTTCCTACATTGTAATTTAATTGTTTACTACCAAACAAGGGTTATAAAAACGTGTTTTTGTGTATAAAAAGCTCGGTGCCCCCTTAAAATATAACCAATTTTTGTTTGTAGTAAGTAATGTTGCGTTTTGCCGTGTGTACCCATGTCTATCCAGACCTAATAATGCAGTTATTGGAAGCCATTTGTTGGTTTAGTGATTGTTAAAATCATAATAGACACGTGGTTAACGATGTTTTAACGAGGTGCACCGATATCCAAACCGTTATTAACCGACTTCCTAAAAGGAGGGGTTCAATGTTCGTAGGGTAGGTATGATGTTTTTTTTTACGATAACATTCAAAGCATTTTGTAACATGTTGATTATATAAGTATTTAATAGATAGTTAGTAAATATCAATACTTTTGAATTAATCATGAGATATAAAAGAAGTGTCTAATTAAAATGCATGCAATCCAATGGTTTAATTAAAATAAATGCTTTGAGTTTGAGTTGAAATAAATACTTTGAGTTTGAGGTGCCACCGAGTGAGCCTAACACAACACAGACTCCCACGTTCTTGCACCTTCAGCTTATCTCTGGGAATACCTTTGTAAGAGGGTATAGGTAGTCTTTTGGCTCAGTGGATGTCTATGCGTAGGAGTTCAAAGGTTTGCATCTAATCTATTCTTGCACCTAAGCTAAAGATGTCGGGTATTTTTTTAACAGACTTGATTCTGGTTATGATTTTTATTATGTTATCTTATTGTAGCAATTTTTGCACACCAAAATGAAAGTAATTTCCAAGGAATTAATGATGTACTTACTATGTAACTTAGTTTGTTAAGCAGAAAGAGTAGATTACGGCTTTGTTGTGGGTCTGTGGTTACACCCTGCCTGTATAAAGATATCTACCAAAAATTTACTGAAACAGCTGTTTTGTCTAGTGAAAAAATGGTTTGGCACAATCAAGTCTATATTATTTATCAAAGAAATAGAATTGTTTCACTCTAGTGTGAGTCATTTTAATGTTCATCTCAGACATGAAAATCAATACTTAAGTTCTACAGAGTTTCCGTAGTTTTACAACATTTATGTATCTGTTCTACAGTTTAAATACTTGCTTATGGCTAAGTAATAACAGCCGCACGGGTCGATCGATCAGGTTAAGCTACGCTTGGGCCGTGGATGGGTGAATATCTTTACATAACAAGACCCCTCCGTGCCTCGGAAAGCAAGTTAAGCCGTTGGTCCCGGCTGTTGTAGATCTTTGACAGTTGTTACGGGTCGTCAGAAGCCCGAAAGTCTGATAACCAATCTTACCAAGGGGTATCGTATTTAGTGGGTTACAACCCAGTTACTGGGTTGTAGAGGTCAGATAGGCAATTGCTCCATGTAAAACACTGGTACTCAGCTGCATCCGGTCAGACTGGATGCCGACCCCAACATAGTTGGGAAAAGGCTAGGCGGATTGATTAATTAGTACAGAAAAAAAAAACATCTTACTTAACATCATCATCATCTTACTTAAGACTGACAACAACCAGTGACAATAATTACCAAGGGGTATCGTGTTACGCAGTAACTGGGTTGTGGAGGTCAGATAGGCAGTCGCTCCATGTAAAATACTGGTATCCAGCTGCATCCGGTTAGACTGGAAGCCGACCCCATGTTGGGACAAGGCTAGGCAGATGATAAGGTTATGTACTCACCTACCTACCAAGTACTAAAACTGTACAAGTAGAAATATTACGCGACAGCGAAGTCTGCAAAGTATTAACTTTCGAGACATTTTCAAAGTCATTTCTTTTTCCTTATTAAACACGAAACAGATGGCATTGAATTTAATAATTCACCATTTATCACTCACTTACGTAATATTAAGGAGTTATTACGTTTAGGAACGGCTGACTAAAAAAATAATGTAATTTGAAAAGTAGGTATATTTTTTACAAGGAAATTGGTATCATTTTAATGTTACGTGGGTACTTCGATGATCGCATCTTAAATCTTCATTTAACCGAAAAACCTCATTATTTTTTAAATTATTGTTTATTACTTTTATATTTATTAAAATACATGCTTATTTGGATGATATATTGTCGTCGTACCGGCAAGTGGTTATAACAAGCCATTTTTATAAGATAAACATGTCACTGTATTTGATGTGGCCATTTTGATAGTGCTCATAAAAATTATTCTTACTCAACTTTGAAAAAGGATTTGAATAAAGAATTGGCATCCCTGCAAGCATAGCGATAGCATGGAAAACAAACTTAAATAAAAATGGCGGTTCTCATGATTACCTACGTTTTCCGGATTCCATGCTGTTTGAAATCCTTTTCAATTGCGTACTTTGATACTTTTACCCGATCCATAAGTACCTACCCTTTTCTTCATTAACTACCGTTATTGGTTTAGGTTTGAAAACATACAACATATTTACAAATAAAATTTTCTCATGGTAAATATAATCTGCTTTGATCTTAGCCAGTCCCTTCTATATGAACGATAAAGGCTCGTTCACACCGGCGCGACTTGTCGCGCGACGCGACTTTAACAATACAATTTCTAATAAAACTTCACGATTGAACAATTGCCGGTGTCGCGTCGCGCGACAAGTCGCGCCGGTGTGAACGAGCCTTGAAACATTCAACATTATGAAGTAGACTGGATGAAATGACAAGTCCTAAGGCTCTTTTCACTTGCATACGGTAAAGTAGAAATGTATCAGCTAAATAGACATAGCTAAATAGCACTACTAATAGAGCTCAGCGGAGACTTGCAGGAATCGACCAATCACAATGGTTGAAATCCTCATCGCGTCTCTCGTCTCGTCTGTAATTGGACGATTCCTGCACGTCTCCGCTCAGCTCCGCTCGTCTCCGCTTCAGTGGAAACTCACCCTAAACACGGATTGTAACGAAAATAGATGAAAAATTTGCCTTCGTGTTCTTGAAGAAGGATAAACTTTCTGTAAAAATCTACCTTTTCCGTCCTCACAGCATTGTATGGATGAATCCAATCTGTTCTCTCACGTATGTAATGAAGTCGACGCTGATGACGTCGATACAATAGGATTAAGGCCGTATACTTTTTTCTTTCTGTTTAATAATAATAAAAACCGACGACCGACGTATTCATTCTGGTAACCTACCAACCGATAATAGGTACTGCTACGATGCGTAAGCAGTGTACATGTGAAAGCGCTTGCACGGCACGCTACCGTGCCGTTTAGACGGCAACCCTAAAGGATTTTCATACAAAGATTACCGGCCGGGCGCTCGCATGCATTCGACCAGTACCGCAAGCATGTTAAACGAGCCTAAATTAGACACAGGTGAAATAAGAATAATATTTAAGCTTGATTTTTATCTAATTAGAAAAAATCTTAAATTCTTTCATTCAATGACAGACAACGTACAGCCTAAACCACTTTGTCCAGAAGCATGGAATTTGGCACTAGAGTTCCCTATTTAACGAAAGTGCGCACTAAGGCAGAATTTTTGACAATTCACCCCCTAAAAAGGTTAAATAGGGGTTGAAAGTTTGTATGGACGCATGGTTTGTCCTCTCTATATTGCGTACTTTCATACGTTGACCCGATCCCTGTACCCTTTTCTTCATTAAGTACCGTTATTGGTTTAAGTATGAAAACATCGCTAGTATATACAAATAAAGTATTCTCATAAAGAAATGATAAAATATATTTTTCTTTGAACTTAGCTTCCCTTTCATATTAGCGATGAATTTTATACGACGGAGACTTAATATTAATAGTTGACATAAGAATAATATTTCTAAGCTCGAATATCAAATGGGTCACTTGTGACCCAAGGGCATTATGGAGGATAAAATATTATGATCGTATGGGACCACGTGTACCGCACCAATCCTTTGCGACTTCAAAGTGTAGATCTGGATCTGTACACTACCTACTGTGTATATGTTTTACGGATACCGGTTCGATACTATTAAAAAATAATGTTAATAAATTAAGAATACTAACGAAGAACGAAGAATACTAGCAAAACGTTAAGTAGGTATTCTATAAAATCGAACCGTGAAAACAATGTTCAATAGTGTCCATCCCCAGCATCAGATGGAGAGACAAACACTTCACCAAAGACCGGTGAGAATTTACTGGCTGATAATGAAAGCCAGCATCCAGGCCTTTGATTCTAAACAAGGCTGAATTGTGTTCCAAATAATCTCTGCTACAAGTGACCGTAGAAAAATAGCTACATATTAAAATGTACTTTGTCTTTTTTTACCAGATATTACCAGGACAACGCGAGATGCCGTATAAGTGGGCAGCCTACCTATTATTTCACATGCACTTCGCTCAGATCTTCCATACGGCATCGATATGTCTCACATTGTCACTCGCTGTATGGAGATATGTCGCTATCAAGTAAGTAACGACCTACATTATATCATCACTAATTTCATCCATCATAATTTCCCGTGCCAAACATCTAAATCCATTCAGCCGTTAAGAGTTCATAATACCTCAGCTCAAATTCACTCCTTGTCTCTCTCGTAAGATACTGCTCGTGGACTGAGTGAGAGCGAGACTGAGCGGCGGGGAGAAGGTTCCAAGGCGCCAATAGTTTAGATGATTTCTTTTTACAGCGCATACAATGGTAATTAAAAAAAACAATAGTGTCTGCCTTATAGTTGTTAGTTCAGTTATCATGCAAAGTTTCATGATCTAATTTGAAGTAGGTATTATTTGAATACTAGCGGTTTATTGTTCGGTTTGGAGGTAACTTTGGATTTTTTTCTGTAGAGAAAATATGTAATCGTGTATTGCTCAAACATAGTATTTAACATTAATCCTCAACTTTACCATTTATTAATTTCAAAATTAATGCTGCAGTATTTTAGCAATGTAACGGAGGATCATGCTAAGCAATTTGAGGGACTCTCAAGGCGTGAAAGGGTAACACACACTCAGTCACTTACGCATTTATAATATTACTATGGATTACCCTGTAAATTTCACTAAGAATAGCGGGAAACTTTGACCCGTATTCATTATTATTGTAAACCGCCTCTTATTTAAAAGTTTTTGCATATTTTTTTCCGCATTTTAACAGCTCTAAAGCGTTACGAGTTGTAGGTAGATCGTGGATTCGAACCCAAGCGGTGAAGGAAAACATCGTGAGGAAACCGGCATATCCTAGAACCAAAAGTACGAACCCATGTGACAGCTATCAACCCATAATGGGCCCGCGTGGTAGATTACAGCCCCAGGTCCGTGTCCCAACATTGGGAACATTATAGGCTGATTTTGCTAAGCGTTATTATTATTGTAAGATTGCGTTTCTCCTTAACAGGGCAAAGACCACCGAACTCTCCACTTCTCTCTATCAATAGCAACTCAGGACCAGTTTTTATATAAGTGAATCACAAACTACAAAGAACAATAACAAACAGAGTTTTGCCCACATCCGTGGTCTCACAGACTCACAGTGGGATTAAAAGCGGATAATATTACTTTCCTTTTTTTACAAATAACTCGGCTACCGAAATCCACAGAATCGATGGAGCCGTTGAGGCATGAAGGTAGATTAAATAAACAAGTAAGTTTGTTTATTTTAATGTATTTGGAGTGGACGTTTATAAAACCTCTTAAAACAATAGGTAGGTTTATGTAGGTTGATGTAGGTTGGTTTAACACTCTACAAAATATAAAAGAAAAAAGGTTTTGCCCATTGACTGCAAACAAGGGTTTTGTTGTCAGTGTTATGATTCGCCAACAAGTAAAGCTTCGGTTTCCAAGAAGAGCGGTGGCCGCCACATAGCATCCGCAATTTACCGTCGAATGACGTCACTGAAACGGTATTTACGAGAATAAATTGGAGTGTTTTCCTAGTGAGCATTTTTTGACAACAATCCCCGATGGAATCATTTTCCTGACAGCCGTCATTGTGGCCGTTATGTGGCGGCCATTTCTGTTTGTTGTTTATCAAACCGTAGCTTTAGTGCCTGTTCGTAAGTGGTCACCATTGGATAACAGAAGGCGAATTCTCGTACAAAATGTTCACATTCAGGTCGCAATCCGTCAAACTTGTCAAAAATGTTAGTAAATTGATTGTATTTTTGACAGGTTAAGAATGAGATGCTAATGCGAACGTTCTTAAAAATTACGGGAATTGCCTCTCTGTAATATGCATCACCAATGCGTTGTCATACCAGAGCCAAAGCTGAAATGTTCGCTTGTGCGTGTTATAACAACGGCACTTCTTGCAACCCGGAATATCGATAAGTTGCTGGGCGTTAGAATTGGTATTGTACAGTCCTTTCTAAAAGTATATAATGAAAATGTAAACAAATGAATCCGAAAACTTAGTAAATATGGATGCCAATTTTTAGAGCCACTTACATATTTAAAGCTTTGATTTGATGATTTAAACCAGAAATTATAATTTTAAATCACGTTAAAAAGGTTTTTCATTTACCTAACAATTGAGGTAAATTTTATAACCTCAAATTTTTCGATAATTTTTCAATCACAATTTATAATGTTATTCAAACAAAATTTGTATTGTTTTTAAAAGAATTTAACCTGAACAGGGTTCGCTTACACTTTATTCACATACTTTAAGAACACACTAGTATGAAGTTCTTTCTCAGACAAGCTCCTTGACAAACCACCTTCTATTTTCCACATCACTAACAAGAAATGATTTCATGAAGTCTGTCATGCTTACCGCGGTACATAACTAAAGTAAATTTTCCGGGATATCCCGAGCAATGTTTCGTATCATGGACGCAACTAAGCCGGGGGATTAACGCTGAGGTCTGTTTGTCTGTTTGTTTGGTGATCAATCACGTCTCCTGGGGTTATAGATCATGTTGAAGGTTTGCTCAACCCTATATTTATGTAAAGGGAATTGAGGTAATCTTCTGTGCTGACCTTTGGTTACCAAGCGCCTAGACTGGATTATATTGTTGCTCGAGCTAAACTCTTACCGTATCTTGCCCAACACGATTAGTTATTTTTCGTGACATGGAAATAGAAATATATGTATTTATTTTACATGGATAGTTGAATCTTCTATCTGGAGGAGCTCGTGGCTGAATAATAACAGCCGCACGGGTCGATCCATCAGCTGCGCTTGCCGGGGTTGGTCCGTGGATGGGTGACCATCTTTACATACCGAGACTCCTCTGTGCTTCGGAAAGCACGTTAAGCCGTTGGTCCCGGCTGTCATTCGTGGATCTTTGACAGTCGTTACGAGTCGTCAGAAGCCAAAAGTCTGACAAGCAGTCTTACCAAGGGGTATCGTATTACCCAGTTACTGGGTTGTGGAGGTCAGATAGGCAGTCGCTCCATGTAAAATACTGGTACTCAGCTGCATCCGGTTAGACTGGAAGCCGACCTCAACATGATTGGGAAAAAGTTGAATCTTCTATCTATATAATAAAAATGAATTGCTGTTCTTTAGTCTCTCTAACTCGAGAACGGCTGATTTTGGTTTTGAAATGAATGTGGAAGTTCAGGGAACGTTTAAATGGTGAGAAATTATTTTAAAATTGCTGTAGGTAGGGTAGGTAGGTAGGTATGTAGGTAGATGAGTAGGTAGGTAGGTAGGTAAGTGGGTAGGTGTAGGTATTTAAGTAGGTCGGTAGGTAGTAGGTACGCCGTAGATAAGTAAGTCGTGCGAAGCCGGGCGGGCAGCTAGTAATATAATATACAGAACAACTGACAACAAATGCGAATCACAAGATAAACGATTTCACTGCAGGTTTTTTTGACGCACACTGTCCAATTATGGTAAATAAGGTGTCATGTCAGCACCCTCTTAAAGCTGTGCCCCGTTACTTCCTTATCGGTTAGCGTTCTTTCAGACTTTTTTTCTCGGGTCCTAAGGGTCGTAGCGTAATGTTAAATAGCTTCCTCAAGAATTGTTAGTTATTCAAATACGACCGGTAGTTCCAGAGATTCGTTCAAATAAACAAACTTTATTATTAGTAGGTACCTATAGATTGCTCAAAAACTCAGTTACTAAACTCTGTTAATGTGTTAAATAATAACTTCGAGAATTTTCTTGTTAACATTATAGACAAGTATAGGAGCGTAATAATTAGAATTTACACGAAAAGTTGGTAAACAGATTTTATTTACTGAGCAGACTTCAGAAGACATGAAGGCCAGAAGCCCTCGGCAATCTTCTTAAGTCTACCCATTAAAACTTAAATATTTTTCGACATATTACTTTCGGTAATATTTAATGTTAATAATTTTATGGCGGAGAGCCAAAAAATTTCCCACGTAGCGTAGGGTTAACAGTATTTCCAAAGGTCTGTAATTCCCGAAAGTGTACTTACTAACCATCGATCACTAATAATATAGTGATCGATGTAGTGATCGATGTAGTGATCGATGTCACTAAGTTAGTTATTTATTTCGTTGCCAAATTCTTAATAAATATAATTCTCAGAATTTCTTCCTCAGTCACATCTAATGCCTTTAGAATTTATTTGTGTAAAGTAGGTACTTAATATAAATCATTCATCGACCAATGATTTGAACATCTAGAATTGTAAGTAATTTTGTAATTGCCTCGTGATTTCTGTAGAAGAATTATTTGTAATATTAATTACGGTACTGACAAAATCCATACACTATCAGTATTACGTGGGGAATTTGATCTATTTATAACGTTTAGAACATTACTGTAAGGAGGAGTAAAATAAAAACACGCTGAACTTTTACGATATTTTATTTTTTATTTTATACTCTTAATAAAACCAAGTATTAACGTTTGAGGTCTATAAAATAAAAATAGCCCATCATTAAACATTTCATATTGTTGGGTTATATCGGACATACCGAGTACAATATAGCCACGTGATGTCCGGTGTTACCCACTAAGCCGGAGGTTCCGGGATGCCCGGAAGAGCTCATACAAAGCTTATGATTTAGAGAGCCTTAGCTGCGTCTAAAGCGGTCTGTGCAGAAATTATTGCATGAATATGATATAGGCCAGGTACCTACGTAATATACGCACCCGACTCAAACGCGACTGACAGTGATACAAACACTTGGTTTATTTACCTGTCTCAGACCCAGAGGTCCCGGGTTCGATTCCCAGTGGGGGCAAAATTTTCTGCTCGCTTTGGTTGGTGGTGGTTGTTTTAAGTCCGCCTAGCTAGCTACCACCATCTTATCTAAGTCTGTCGCCATAACAACAATGTTACCAGCAGTTCCTCTGTGGTCGAAGATTCCGGGTGAAGCTCGCTTTCACCTTCGGCCTGATCATCACTTACCATCAGGTGAGATTCAGGCCAAGAGCTTCACCGTTGTGGTAAAAAAAAAAAAGTTATATCATATTCATTTATTTGCAAGGTACTACAGAATGTTAACAAAAGGCTTAGAGTTAGGAGCCGTTGTAGATCCTGTCAGGGCAAAGCAAAAATTTTTGTTAGATACATAGCTAGTACTTAAAGTTAAAATCTCAGTTGTAGAAAGCTAAAAATAAAATTATTCATGAAAACTGAATAATTACATTCGCATAAAAAGTCAATAACAATAACATAAATAATTTCTTTTATTGATAAGTCGGTAGCTATGTTCTTAAAATACTAATATGACGTTAGATAAAGTTATATTTACTTAGGTAATAATAACAAACATATATAAGGTGCTATAAAAATATCTGCCACGGCTTTAATGAGAGGTAGTATTGTGTTTAAAGATAACAATAGTGAAGAAATTTCGTACCCCGGCACAGTTAAATCAATTTGAGAAAATAAAGTAGTTAAATAAACATTGACTCTACTCTGCATAACGTGGTTCACAAATTACGCGCGAAGTGCACTTCGTCAATGAAAACAACTGCTATCTCTTTCCATATGTTCTGTGAATGAAAACTGAAATCAGCTGACTAGTTCGTCACTTGCAAATTTATACGTACAATTTTTTGTATGAAAAAAAATATGACACATGATCAATAATTTATCTTTACTATTGTAATCTATAAACACAATACTATCTCCCATTGCAGCCGTGGCAGATATTTTTATAGCACCTTATATATAATGAGAGATCATATTTTAAGGTCACAAATTATAGATTCAGTACGTAGCATTTTATAATTTAATCATGTGTTCTACAATTTAATTGATTGGCTGACCGAAATAATAATAGCCAATCAAATGATTTAACATGAGATTTGAAAACAGGTTAGCCTGATTATTTTACTTGATACAAAGATTGACCTCCGTAAAAATATCTTTAACGAAGCCGAGAGTCACTTGTTCTCCCCGTCATTGTGATATTTGTTTTGTACTTAGCTATATCTGGGAACCTTCTGGTTACGGAAATATTGAAGGCCACAGTACCAAACTTTTCCGACGATTTAAAAAAAAACAATCATGCTGAATGTTTTGTGTGCGGCACATTGAGCACTATCGTAAAAAGCGTATTTCACACCAAAAATAAAAGTCGTTTCCCAGTAATAATTTTTAAACATAATATCACGCTTGTATTACCCGAAGGATTGGGCAGAGGTGTACCTAAGTACACCCACTTATTACAGTATTCCCATCAACCGGGTACAAATCCAGACTCCGGGCTGCTACTGAGAAATTCCAGATGGAAAAACCCAATTACAGTTTACCCGACCCGGGAATCGAACCCAGGAGCTCATGGGCAGCAGTAGTGCTTGCGACCACTATACCAAAGAGGCAATAATTTTTAAGCAATTTTATTACTATGATTTACCTACAGAATGCGTAGTTGACAGCTGCGTGATGGGTCTTGTAACACAATGTATAGGTACTTAATTAGTTAAGTCTTTCATCTTTAGTTGAGCTGTCAGTCCAAATGTCAGTTACACAAACGCCCTAAAAATAACATCAGATGATGGGACTTAAGGGACGTTTACTCGGAATTTTTATTATTTTGTCTTCAAATACCTTGGTATATAAAGGTTACCAACACACGTTGAATTATGAATTTAATGTAATTAAGATGACATATTCTATGTAGCCTGCGAATTTCAAAAATTCTTAGGTTCTTTGCAAAAAAAAAACAATTTTGCGATCTATCACTTCAGTAACGCTAAAGTAGAGTTTGACAAGTTGCTTAACTTCCAATTCTCAATTTAGAAGACGGGTGTAGGAGTAAGTATATTTCAAGAATAATAATGAAACTACGTTTAGAGATTTCCCGCTGAACCGGAAAACTTGTAAATTGTAAGTAAATAAAGTAAAAATGTTAACGCCACACTATCCCGCAGATGTGAGTAAAGTTCTCAATATGTGAGCAAAATAAATTACGTAAATAGAGAAACTATTTGAATATTTTCAGAAGAGTTATTTCGTTCATCACGCAAACTTGTGGGAACGCTTTTTGCTACGATTGTAACTGGGATAATTTGAAATCGGAAAGATTTTTCCGCAAGTCCTTTGAATCGGGAATAAATTTTCTTCATTTAAAGGAAGTACTTTGCTGTTGTATCGGATTTTCTGCTAAAGGATTTTAATTATGCGCACGGAAAATTCAAGATTAATTTACCTACTTGCTTTGACTAAATAGATTTTTTAAGATCGTGGATTCTGAAAGTGGGAAACGTCGCAAACAGCTGTCAAATATCTGTTTTGATTAATTTGACAATATTACTGTATGGAAATATGAAATAACGCTAACTAGTGATCTAAAATATTGTTTAAAATTTTAAAGATAGTAGGTACTGTAGAGATCTTAACTTATTTAGTTAATATACAACCTTTTCTAGTTACTATAATAACTATGGCATTAAACTGTAAGATAAACATTGATACAAATAAAAAATTGAAGAAAGCTTAGAGAGTCGGCCCCTCGACCTGACAAATGCATGTCATGATGATATAAAATGTAATAATGTAAAAACTAAAAGATTCTAAATAAGTACCTATATATCCGGGTACCGTCAGCGTTTCGCCCGTTGTCAGTCACCTACTATCTTTAAAATTAAAAATAATATTGAGTTTTTATTGAATTGCTTGATTTTGCCCGCAACTGCGTTCGCGTGGAATTCGACATCACAATATACTAAAACGAACCACCGCGTCGGATCGCATCGCCCTCCCGCGCTATAACTTCGTTTTTGCTTAACACTAAGCACTTTATGACTTTTAATTTTTTCTCATCTCGTAAGGGTCGTATAGTGATATTAAATAGCATATATATCGTTCCTCAAGAACTGGACTGGCTATCATTTTTTTTCTCCGACTTAGTCCTAAAGATATGCGCGTTCAAACAAACAAACTATTCAGCTTTATTATAATATAAGTACAGATAGAAACAGAAATCAGAAGATATAATTTATAACCAAACTGCACTTTGTCGAACATTTAAAGGTAATCTCTTAAGCGATCAATTCACTGCAAGAATTCAATTCCCCCCTTACTCTAAACGCTAAGTAAGTTTGAAGTTCGAAAGTTTAAAGATTAGCTTTGAACTTTCGAACTTCAAAATGTTTCACAAGCTATTTTCATTTCAACGTAGCACGCAAATCGGAAATTATTATTTCATCACTTTGAACAAGAGGCACTTTTATAGCGAATAGCGGGTTTAGTGCACGAAGGCAGAGAATAGGAAGGAAATCAGAAGCACAAAGACATGCTATTGCCGCAGTTCCGTGCTACAGACAAAGACAACACGACCATCTACAAAGCTCCATCCCTCTCCCACAAAAAAACAATGAAAGGTCTCATTGATGAAAATGCGGGCTTGCGTCGAACAAAAAGTTTCATTTGACGGTAATTCTAATTGGTTGCTTGACCAAATTGAAAAAAAAAATTGAAGAATTCTCTAGAGATCAAAATACGGAAAATGTTTGATGAAAATTAAAACCCACTGAGCTTTCACTTATTTGTTAGTCATCTAAAACTTGGCGAACAAAAGTTATTTAAAGTCATACACTACAAGCAAGTACAAGCTTTCTTCTTTGACTCCTAGTTTCTAAGTTTATATTATTTACTTAAGTTAAATATATTATATAATATTGTTTCAGATACTCGGATAAAAACCACATCCTGTGTACAGAGAGGCGATGTAGCACTGCAATACTCAGCAGTTTTATATTACCACCCATACTCTGCATACCTACTTATATGGTAAGATTTTACTATTTAAAATCTCAATTTAATTTCGCAGAGACAAATCACACCCCGTTAAAGGCGAACAGATTGATACTTAATATCTATTTACTATCTGAGCATAACAATTAATTACTACACAGCAAAAAACTGAGGCTGAAAAACAATGGAGGTACATACTTCCGTGAACTGACAGTAATAAATAACGAGGTTTCACGAATATGGGGAGGCTGTACATACGCCTATAAAATAACTTCTTATTAGGTTTCACATGTTCAGTTGTAAACAACATAAGTAACTTCATTACTCGTCAAGGCTTTCTGTAGAAGCCCTCAACCATATACTTAATCTTGTACCACGATATATTTGTCTTAGTCGTTCAGAACACCATTTAGTATATAAGCATTGTGTACCAAACTTTTTAGTAAGACTGGAAAACTTTGAAAATTTGGTAACATGCCAAAATAGTCAGGGTAGATACAGAGAAATAAATTACAGTACTAACATTTAAAGATATAGGGCTGTCTACTGCTAGAAGGCTCCAGTGGCGGACTAAGCCTATCGGGGGCCCGGGCGGCCAACTGCGACAGGTATGCAGAAAACTTTAAAACTAGAAGAAATTAGGATATAAGTTTTTAGCACACTTCCTCGAAAAGGTTAGGTTTTTTTTTACCACTCTAACAGAAACATCATACTTTGTCGACTTATATGGAAAAGTTGGAGCATTAAATGAATACAAGATGCTAGAGCGAGCGAAGCGAGTTCAAAAAATTGAGCACATTTAGCATCGTAGGAGCTGGGGATCAAAACATATTTTGGCCTTGTTTGGGATTTGATTAAAAAGTATTTCTACAGATTTGGGGACCCCCCAGGACTGGAGGCCCTGGGCCCGCACCTGCCGCCCCCCTCTTAGTTCACAAGTGCTAGAAGCGAATCTAAAAGGGAGTGCTCTGGGTAGTTAACCGCGATTCCAGGACTTCTTAAGAAGGAGTTATTACTCGATGTGTAGATAAAAGATAATATATCCTGATTCCTATATTAAGCCTGTGTTAAAGCGCTTGCAGCTAAAGCTGTTTCGTAAGTTTTGGTTTATCGTCACGTATGATGCCAATTTTAAATGATTTTTTTAAAGTGAGTCTTCCGGATTATTAAAACAAGTTTCAGACTTTAGGCGCGGTATGGCGCCCCTGTTTATTTGAATGAAACTCAGATGGCGACGGTTTGATGATGGTCGGTGATGATGGATGTGTATTTGTATCACTGCAGAGTATCCAAGTGAGACACTGGAAGAATATCTTTTACACACACACAGGATAAGAATCTTGTTGGATATTTACACAGAGCATAGTAATAATGTTAAGGAGCTCGTGGCTAAGTAATAACGACCGCACGGCTCGATCCATCAGATTAAGCTACGCTTTCCAGGGTTGGTCCGTGGATGGGTGACCATCTTTACATACCGAGACTCCTCTTTGCCTCGGAAAGCACGTTAAGCCGTTGGTCCTGGCTGTCAATTGTGCCAGAAAGTCTGACAACCGGTCTTACCAACGGGTATCGCATTACCCAGTTACTGGGTTGTGCAGGTCAGATAGGCAGTGGCTCCATGTAAAATTAACATCCGGTTAGACTGGAAGCAGACCCCAATATAGTTGGGAAAAGGCTAGGCAGATTGATAGTAATATGTTAACAAGTTCTTATATTCGGATTCAAAATCATCAAGTCCAACTTGTTTACTATTGTGTCGCCTAACTTCTCTAGACCAACTAGTGTTGTCAGTTTATATCTAACATTGGGAACCATAGACAATCAGTTTGGTCCGCCATAAGACCAAATAAAATATGAATAGATTATGTGAAAGATGACATGGCTAGGAAGGTAGTGAATTCTGACATAACGGCAAAGAGAGAAATAAAAAAAAAAGTGGTAAGCATAGAAGAAAAATACCCCTTATAAATTGGGCATGGGCAGGAGAATGATGATTATGATAAAAACAGGTTTTAGGACTTTGCAATATAGTACCTACTATAATATGTTCCCTAAAATGCGCACAGGTGCACTGCAAAAATCAGTTTCAAAAAACTATTTCGGTGTGCACTTTGAAATGGATTCCCAAACTGGTTTTTCCACTCTTGAGTTCCAAAAAGAGGTTTGTAAAGAAATCGCGGGCATTTTTATAATTTTATTATAAATGTATATAAATTAGGTTTCCTATTCAGGAATTATATAAAGGAGAGTTGTTTACCGTCTGGCGCGGCTGAAAGTCAACCGCGTAAGTGAGTTATATTATGTCGAATCAAACTAATGAGTTTTACGTGACTGTGAGAGGCGCTGGCGCTATTATATGAGGCTTTTTTGCTGGAAAAGTTAGAAAAGTACATATAATTTTATATATCTAGTAAATAAGAGACACAACGGTATATAACGCTATTGATTATTATATTATGCTTCTATTGCCCGACGGGGCAGGTAGAGGTGTACTGTACATACTACATTAGGTAAAAGACATAACATCAGCACGCCTGTAATCCCCGAAGGGTTAGGCAGACGTGTACCTATAGTACACCCACATTACGCAAGTAATGTATAAGTCCCGTGTAATAGGACGCGACCATATTGCCATCAAACGGGCACGGATCCAGATTCCGAGCAGCTACTGAAATATTTTTGACTATTATCAAGTAAGTAAACTCTTACATCTACTAAAAGT
Source organism: Eupsilia transversa (assembly GCA_914767815.1). Lineage (NCBI taxonomy): Eukaryota > Metazoa > Arthropoda > Insecta > Lepidoptera > Noctuidae > Eupsilia > Eupsilia transversa. Next base: position 6,301,119 of record OU611889.1, read on the forward strand.
AATATTTTCTTAGTGAATTTCAATTTGTAGAATAAATAGTAGTGCGAGTGCAGAGCGACTGAGATCACACTTTGAAAGAGCCATAAACAGTTTTTGCACTTTCATGGTTTAGGTCGAATTCGAACAAACTTTTTTGCCTAGTATAAGTCTAATCCAGCGAATACATTTTTGGTTTTTTGACAGATTTATTTTCCAAAAGCTGTCAGAAATTCAAAATTATTCCTCGGATAAGGATATCTAGCGTTGGAAAAATCGGCCCTTTATAAGTTTTCAGTAGCTAAATAAAAGGCGAAAGCTGTGGCAAGATAGTATTTCCTTCCCAACCCATTTGTTCCTGCTGAAAATATCCCACTTGGACATGAGTTTCCTTGACTTACCTGGAAGTCTTTAAATAGACTCCGGGCTCAGGCAGGCCGAAGCAAAGAAAACCTGCTCAGGTGGAGATTCACAAATGACTTCGCCCTGGAGTGTAACTGTGGTGCTGTCCCACAACCAATGGGGCAGTTAATATCAGGTCCATTACAACGTGTCCTGCTGTCTGGACGCTGCAGTTTAATGGGCAAAGGTGCCAAGCTCATAGCCAAATTCTAGGCTGATTCTATATAGATTGCCATCGACACGCTTAGAAGAACTTTTCAATCGGAGGTGGTAGGTTTCATTAGGTAGCGCAAAATAGTTGAAACCGCGAAAGAGTTTAAAATTCGAAACTAGTTTTCGAGTGAGCAAAATTCCGTGTTCTACGAATTTATGATCGACAATTTTGAATTCGTGGTAAACAACATATCCAGCCATTTGCAAGCATAATTTTCGGACTATTGGGAACCGTTTCAGTAACGAGAATTTGTGCTATTATGCTCCATTGTGTGTAATACCATTCGACTATTATAATGACCAATGTCGTTTGATGCCTGAACGTTTTAATATGTACAAACATAAACTCACGCCTTCTTCTCATGGGGGTAGGCAGAAGCTACAGAACGCTACGCGATCCTTACATACTCCTGTTGCTTTGTTTACGTTCATACCATGGTCATATACGCACGCCAGTTGCAAGAGATGTGAGTGGAGACGCCAGGAAAGGACGTTCTAGAATGGCATATTATGTGAAATTATTGGTGATGTTCTTCAGAAAGGTCAGGTCTTGCCTTAATGTTTGAATGCCAGAGGGGCAATTCCCGTTATTTTTAAGAACGTTCGCATGCACCTCTGATACCAACATTTTTGACAAGTTTGACAGACTGCGACTTGAATTTGAACGTTTTTTAAATACAATAATTGGCTTTACCAGTATGTTGATATACTTACTTCCAGGGCAAAGGCATTTTACTCACAGAGAGAAAAATTAAGAATGACAGGCTTGATTGCTGGAGCTTCGCGATTTCAGACCTCTAAGGGGTCAAATTAAATTAGCCGGCTAAACTTTCAGAGACTTGACGTGTATCGTTCTCTAAACACGATAAAATAAAATAATTATTTTCTTAAATGACACTTCGAGTGACTACAGCTGCCTAGGCTTATTTAAAATGTTTGAATTGTTTTTTATTTTTATCTTTTTATTACGGACGTTTTTATCATGCACCTCATTGTTCACACATGTATAATTTCAACATGAATGATGTTACCAAGATTATGTAAAAAAAACAATTTAAAAGAATGTCCGTGAAGTTCCTGGCCCGTTCTTCTCCATAGGTACCTACTACGCTTTAGAATGGGCAACTAGCTTCATATTTATGACCGACCGACTCCTTGACAATTCAAAAGTGCCTTTAAATGGTTTAATTGCAATAAATGCTTTGAGTTTGATTATGGGGTCGACGGCCGCGGGTAGTAGTTACCTACTTGAAATTAAGAGTTTCGAAAATCAGTTTTATTTTATTTTATCGTTTTTAGATATCGATACCCGTACAACCTCTCTGAAGTTTCGCCGGCTTATCTTATTTTGACCCTGTTTAATTCGATGTCTTTAAGTTGACCTTTTTGTTAAGGTGCATTCAGACAGTGGGAGGCATGTGCTTGAAATGGTAAGCCACGCATGTGACGCTTTCTAGGGTTAGGCATCTGAGATCTGTCTAAAATTCATTTACGGCGCACGCCTCGCACTTTTTAGACTCACCTTAAAGTTTGTGATGTCTATGGTTAATTTGTAGACAGTGTAATATCACCATCATCATTCTTTTGCCCTTATCCCATTTTTTTTTTTTTCCATACTTCTCTATTGGTCGTCATCTCAGTAGTCACAGGGAGGTCCTGTATAGAAAGTGCAATACCTATACGAGTATATGAAGTAAAAATTGTGACATACGTAGGTAAACTAATACAAGGATCGTTTGGCGTCTGAATAACGTTGACATGGGGGCGCTGTTGGTAAACATTTAGTGCAGTTGTTTTGTGAAATGTATTGAAAAACCAAGATGGCGGCGCTATTTCCGATTTTGCCCACGCGTCAGAAGATACTTGTACAGCTATATTGCCAAATGCAAGTCACCGACTTCGTGCTTCTAAAGTGCATCCTTGAACTCTCAACTACTTGCCATTTTGACAACTACCTACATACAGGTTCTAAAATTCTCGGTCGAGGTGGAGGATTATCGAAACGACACTCATCCGTCATATTCATCCTCTTGACTTTCATCCGCTTTTTTATGCAAAAAATAAAACCCTGCCATAAGCTAGCCAGACCTTTACATATGAAAATATGGTGGGATACCAAAAATTTTGCGAATTTCATCCTTTACAACTATTTGAGGATGATATATGGACCGAACTAAGCCCTTTATGGACCGAAAGTCGTCCGTTTAGCATTGAAAAAAGCCAATGGAGTGTGTGCGTTCCATGGAAAGATTTCTTGAGAAACCTTCCAAATGGTTAAATAATTTCCTATGATGCTGGAAAAAACGTGAATATTATATGTAGAATCTAGTTACAAATTTCAAGAGAAGCCAGCAAGGTTTTTTCAGAACTTTAAAAGTTATGCTAAACAGTGGTTAAAACGTTTTGCTCTCAGAATTGTTTACCCACGTTTATAACAGACTGTCTTATCTACAGAAATCAGTTTAAATAAGGAAAATTTAGCGTTCCTAAACCGTAGAAGGAATGGGAATGACCACATTTATTTTACTAGTTTGCTTTACCAAACTACAGTAGGTATTAAACACAAGAGGTCTGAGTTTTCTCTAGCTCATGAAGAATGATGTACCTATTAGGTAATCATTTTCTAATAGGTATATATAGGTATAAGAACTCTTGTCTTATCCGTCAGTACTGTAACTTACAAATAAGGATTCATTTTCCTCTGCATTTTCTTAAAATACATATCACATATCGTTCAAGATGAACCGATTGATTGAGATGTGAAACTCAAGATATATTGCGAATTTTATTGCAATATCACAAACGCATGAGACACGTGCCGACACAATAATCTGCACGTGTAACTGTACAGTAAAAAAAAACAATAAATGTATACCTACAGTTAACGAAACGGTTTTCTGTTTTATTGTTTCATGATTTGACAATGTATATACGGCGTGGAACGCACGAGTGGCTTTTATTACATTAACGTTTCGATTTAACAATCAAATGTAGGTATTTATTTTTATGAACACGCTTTTTTTAACTGCGGATGGCGTCAGATAGCTTTGAATACGCAATACCTAGTCACGATATTGTGTGTTTGAGCCGGGTGCAAAGTTTCAACATTTTAATTCGCGTCTTAGGTGTGCCACTTTCGTGCCAGCTTGATTCGGCACTGCCTTGCGGGGAAATCGAATATGAAAATGCCGCTCGGCTTAGCTCAAATTGTGCTGAATCGAACATGACTAAGCGAGATGCCGAACGAAGTTTGCCTGTCAGCACAAGTCGAATGAAAGCCGAATTTAAGTGTAGTAATTGCTTCGTGTCGGCTCAGTTGTTCAACAAATACTGCCGAATCGAATAGGCCGACCCAAATAGGTATATGTGTAGCACCCCTAAACGTTTTGTCTGGCCGGCTTAAGTACCACCGTACACTATGCGTTTAGAAGCTGCCACTGCTCGTCGACTGGTGGCCACTCTAAGCTGCAACTTCACCCGGTCGCATACTTGGCTGGCCACTCGAGTGGCCGGTTCCGAGCCTCAAAGCTTTGGCCTGTGGCTTCGTGCACACACTTGGCGATAGAGAGTGGCCGCGTTCGAGCGGTGACGGCGACCGGCGACTATCAATTTTCACTTAAGTGACCAATTTTTTTGTTTTGATAATAATAATAAGATTATGTTCACTTCGTTTCCGGCGATTGCCCGGATGGATTTTTTTTACAGATACCTATTTAAAAAGTGGTTTCTTTGTAGGTACTTATTAGATCCCTGTAACGCATATCCGTGCAGAATTACAGTGTAGATCTACTAATATTTATTACAAGTCCGGATGTTTGCGAATGAGATTTATGTTCATGTCTTCGTACGTTATAATGTAGCATATTTCACAAGATCACGACACATGGTATTGGTTATTTGTTGTTTACATTAATTTTGCCAGCTTTTTGGAATTTCATTAACATATATGTATATCCTTGATGGAAGATTCAGCGCATACCTAAATAACGACACAATAAATACTTCACGTCTAAAATCGTCGTGAGGCGTTTGTTTTATTCGTCGACTTGAAAGCAAAATAAATAATGTGAAACATTAAAGGCTCGTACACACTGGCGCGATATCGCGGACGCGACTAGGGTTGCGCTGCCTGTCGCGCCCGTGATATCGCGCCGATCTGCACGAGCCGTATACCTACTACAGTATCCACAATATCCCATTTCTCAACCATCTAATCGAAAATTCGGAAACTCGACCTGGAAGTTTTCAAATCGGACACAGAAACCAGATTTGTTTTTCTTTTTACTTGAAGAATATTTAATTAATTGGAAGAAACAAAAGCATTACTTGTGAAAATAATATAGAGATTTTATTGGATTTCGTTGCTATTTTAAGACCAATCTCGTTTCATTCTGGAGAGACTATACGTTCACGAATTACATTTCTGTTGAGGAAGACACACCTACACTCTAAAGCCATACTTCTTACATAATTTGATACAAAGCTAGTTTCTAAGAATTTAAATAATGAGCATTTATTACTATGGTCGCCGAAATTTAAAAAAAACTATAAAAGAAACAAAGTAAGTCGGCTTGGATCTTTACGTATAGAGGGCGCTACAATCTTGCATCTATGTGTTGCAGTAAGATGGTTATAGCCCTGATATAGTTATATACCTAGGGATATAGCTATATTCCGAAATATAATTATATGAAAGTGGTTCATAACTGTCGGAGTGCCCTAATTTTGTTACTGCGACCAAATTCGACGTAGCGCTCGCCGGCTGCTGCCTTATCACCGTTTGCTTCGCTCGCTCGGCTCGCGCGTTATTGGTCCCAGTTCTAACCTAACCTTTTTCGTCAGAGTGCCCTAAGAGTTATATTACTAGATCGTGCTAGTATCATAGTTATATTCCTAGTAAGACAGTTATGAACCGCTTTCATATAGCTATACTAAGGTAGGTATATAGCTATATCGCTATATATAGATATAACATGTACAAAGACTTAAACAATTTTCCAATGCAGACAAATCCTCTAAATCCTATCCTTGCAATGCTTTATACTATTATATTGTTCCTTATTTTAATTCATACCTTCATTGTACCCACAGGTATTTGACATCCACACAGCAGTAGTCCTAGAACCATCAGGGCCCATGATACTCTACCACGTAGATTCTGACGAGGAGGGTCAGCTTTACCAGATCAACTTCTGGGTGCATGCCGTCGTCATCAAGTTGCTGCCTTGCTGCATACTCACAGTTATCAGCTTATGGTTGATCCGAGAAGTATACAGCGCGAACCAGCACCAGAAGAAAATCCGGGTGTATAACAAATGTCCTACGAATAATAAAGCGGTAAAAAGACAGTGCAAAGCAGACAGGAGAACGAATAGAACGACCAAGATGTTAGTAGCCGTGTTACTACTCTTTCTCGTAACAGAACTACCACAAGGAATATTAGGACTGCTGAGTGGGTTATTGGGAAGATGCTTCTTCAAACGCTGCTACGATCTATTTGGAGAACTGATGGATGCGTTAGCACTGCTAAATGGAGCAATCAACTTCGTGCTATATTGCTCCATGTCGAGGCAATTCCGGATGACGTTCGGGCAGATGATGTGGCGAGCACACTTACACCGATGGCCGCCACCAACCGGCTCACAATCCGATGGACAAAACACGTAAGTAGCACAAAAATATTCTGTTTAATAAACATCGTAAGAGAAAACTATTTACAGAAACAAAAATAGCGGCTAGACAACGTGATTATTTAAAGTGGTGAGAAGTTTCAAGTTCGATTTAGTCGATGCAGATTCTATAATAAACAAGCTGTCTATTATTTCATTCGCACTTTTGTTTAATTTAGTCGATATTATATGGAAACTAGTGATATAATGTTCTGGATAATATAATAAAGTAGTTGAATAACTTACATGCCACCGTCTAAATAACGACGCTAGGTTCATGAAAATGATTGATGTTCGACTAAGTGAAACAAGCTAATGAAATTACAATTTTTTTCATAAAAATTGGTAATAACATTGTACTTGTATTTTTCTTTGTTAAGATGTTTTTCAAACTGTACTAGACGTTTTAATTAAAATGACTAAAAGCTTATTGAACCTCTGAAACTGGCCGCCCTAGGTGACTTAAAAGTGCCCTAGGTGACCTAAAAGTGACTTGGCGTTACATAGAGTATTGGTAGTGGTGTTATTTTTCTGCTAATATCAAATTATTAACATCAGAAGTGTGTGCATGATGGGTTCCCATCGGCTACTTCTGTTCTTTAGGACCCTAAGGGAATCAGTTATCCAAAAAACGATGATACAACCGTAGTAGGTATTATATGATCTGTGATACAACTCACTTTTACTTATAAACGGAAGTATAAGTACCAACTTACACGTTTTTACCTTCAAAAGGACGAATTTCCAATCAAACTGTTATCCTATAAAAAACCCGTCAAGGGAATGAATTTTCAAAAATTCTGCCGTCACTTTCATTATCTATGGAATTCTTGACCCAGTGGTGTAGCTAGTTGAATGTATATGTTCTATCGAATGAAAATATTCAATGGTACCTACACCACAAAGACAGAAATAGCATTTCTTTCTTTTCATAGCTGTGGCTCAGCGGGGCCAGCTAGATAGAAACATATGTATAACTGTGAGAGAATGAATGAATTTAAGATTTTTATTAAGTAGAGGATAGGGCAACCACCAAACCTTGACAAAATGATTCCGCTGTCTTATGGTGACCCATATTCTTCATCAAGATTATGTGAACTAAAAACTTTTTCATGATATTTACTTCCCTACTTATTTTTTTTTCGTTCTCCGTTTCAGGGCGAAATCGTCGATACCCTGAGGAAGGTTTGTACAAGAGAAACATGCCAATGTTTTGCAGCATTTTCTGTAAATACAAGTGTTAGGATACGGCCATGATACTTAATTAACGAATTTTATGATAGTTGTAAACCCACTTGCACCACAAATCACTAAATGCGAGGTAACGCTAAACATATTTAAAACATCGTTTTGTCTCTTTCATCTTAAAACGATTGGCAGAAATAGAACGATGTTCATGTCACATCGCGCCTGTATTCCCCAAAGAGTTAGGCAGTGTATCCACATTTGGCCGGGGGCGAGCCTGTTGTCATCAACCGGGCACAAATCCAGACTGCCCATATGGAAGTTTCTTAGTAGCAACCCGGAAAAACACTGCCCGACCTGCAAATAGAACCGAGGACCTCATACTCAGCAGTTGAGTTTGCGACCACTAGACCGACGAGGCAGTCAGTTTTTTATTCGTTTAGCGCTAAATGCATTTAGAGCGTTATCACACTGACGATTTCCCATCGTGTTTTCAGCGAAGCGATTTGTGAACGTGCTCTCCGTGGATGCGAAGCGAGCAGGCCGCGACCACGCGTGTTTGCTGCGTTTTCACAATATTGTACACTCGCTTGTCTCGCGCTCTCGTGCACTCAGGTTACTCGCTCTTGTTCCGCCAAACGCGGTGAAATATTGCGCACACGTGGCGGGCTCGCTCCGCATACGCAGCGAGCTCGTTAAGCAATCGCTTCGCTGGAAACATGCTCGCAAATCACCAGTGTGATATGGCCTTTAGTGGTTAGTGGTGCAATATGGGCCTTAGTCATAATGTAGAGGTAATTAGCACAAAATGTATTCTTATAAAGTTATTTTTTCGGGTTCTGAATGTTTAAACATGGGAAGAAATTCTATTGGGCTTTGCGATAATGCTCAGTATTGAAAATTATAGAGAACTCCTTGCCCCAATATTAGAATGAAGGAAAATATAAAATGTGTTTATTATTTTAAATTTTTATGTATTAATTAAGTTCTGTCATTCCGACTGATTTGCTACCTTATTTATTTTTAGTATACCTACAAGTTATCAAATAAAAACAATATACAATTATGTTGTTGTTAGACATTTAAGTGCGTTTAGAACTATGTCATGTTAAGGAATTATAGGTAAGTGTAGGCTTATATTTAATTGTAAATATAAAACATATAATCTAAAACTGTTGCTGTAAAAAAACAGAATATAATTGTATACTTTATAAGGTACTTTACAGTCTGGGAAATAAATTGTTAAGCAAATTGACACCCTGCGACAATTTGCCGTATTACAGCCATTTTATACAACTGTCAAAGAATTATAGTTGGGATTTTATTAAACGGATAATTTAAGTTGCTTAACAATTAATTTAACTGACTTTACATAAAGTACAACTTTGTTACGTGTACCTACCATAATTTTAACTCCGATTCTAGTCTTGCTCACGCTTGCACTATTTGAGGCACCATCTCCACAGACGAGAGAATCGATAGTCACGCTGTGCCTTCAAATTATCGCCGCGATAATACCGCCGTAACGATATTGATTCATAGAGTTTCTATTGAAGTTAATGGCATGGCAAGAAAATCGCGGCGATAGTTCACCGAGATTATCTCGCGAGTTGAGATGGCGCCTTAGTTAGCAAGCACCTCCTTGCTAGTACGGTCAAGTGCACATTATCAGTGGTAACAATTTGACAGCGCCTGTATGTCGTTGCAGTAGGTACGGGTGATTTTCATAGTGTAAATGTTACCACTGACTGACTGTACCGGTGGACTGTACATACAACGTGTCTATAATTTTAAATCAGTAAACATATTTGTATTGTAAAAGCTTTTAAAGCTTTTTGTAAGTAAACCCTTATACTAAAAGGGTATTGCGTGTATTGGGTACACCAGAATTTCGAAGATAATACAATTATAAAACTCAAAAAGCTTTAACAACTAGCATTAGCTTTAACAACTATAAAATAAACCTCGAAAACCTCCTATTACCTACTACACTATTTTAGTTTAAGTATTTTACGCAATTTTGTGCAGAATCAATCAGACAAATACTTTCTTTTAACATTAATGGCTGTACAAGTGTTTAAGACCTCTGATCTTTTTTCTTTTTTTTTATTAACCTATTTTGTCCCACTGCTGGGAAAAATCTCCCCATACTCTTCCGATTCTCTTCATCTTTCCCCTTTTCTGACCAATCGGTTAGAGACGAGTCCAAATCGTCAAGCCGGCGTTTCATAGACCTCTAATCTATGACGTCAATAGTGTTGGTCCTTTCCTCTCGGTATAGAATACTAAGGCAGCTTTTCTTATCTTGTATTGCTACCAATCGTCTCATACATACCTAACACTTGAACTAAGTCGTCGTCGAAATCCTAAAGACTAGGCATTTGGCACGAAATATCAATATTTGTTTCTTCACACATACCTAAATCCGAGGATTAACGAATCAAAAACATGACTTTATTATTGGTTTTACTTATTAAATCAAAGCTTTATAGATACACACTACTATTGGAAAAGATTATAAAAATATTTTTTCAAAGAGAATCTATGGAGTCTCTTGTCCATTCTTCTCAATACGAAAATACCTTTTTGAAGGGCAACTAGATTAGATTTTTCTTTGTGCTTGTAATCTTTAACTTTAAAAACTGCAATCAGAAATTGATTTTGATTTTAATCAAACACATTACGTATATTTTTGATTAAAATCAAACAATCAATTTCTATTCTACTAGTTTCTGCCCGCGACTTTATCCGCGTGAAATTTCAGCTCCCGACCCACCGCGTCGCATCATCAGCCCGCGCTATTACTGCCTTTTCACTTTGCGTTCTTTGTGGCATTTTTTTTTCTCGGCTCCTAAGAGTTGTGGCGTGATGTTACATAGTCTATAACCTTCCTCAAGAATTGGGCTAAACAGTGCAAAAAGAATTTTTCAAATCCGATTGGTAGTTCTGGAGATTACCCCCTACATACAAACCTACTAACAAACAAACAATTTTTACCTCTTTATTATTAGTATAGGTAAAAGAATTCACGGTTATTCAATGAATGCTTAAACGATTAATCTTACTAACTAACATTTTATGTACCTATGGAGTTGGACGTTAGACTGATATAGATAGCCATTACTGCGATTACTGCTGTACTTTAGTGCGGAACGGAGCGGAGTGGGTCTTCGTGGATGGCACTAATATACCTATTAGCTTTGACGGCTATACATCCAGTTTCGAAAATTATACAGGTGTCAAAATGAAACGCAAGGCAAGTGATGAGATTGGCTGTTGATGATGTAGTCAACCAAGCAAAGCAAAAAATTGACAATTTTTTTGCTAATTTTTGTATAGATTTTCGTTCCGGAAACATGGCGTTAGTTTTATGATAAGATCCAATATGTCGTAATATTTGAGGTATTCATGGCACTGCTGCGAACAAATACAAATTCGACAGGACTATAGATACTAACGTCACTTGCATAAAACCTTAAATGCAGTTTTAGTTTTATCCACTTCGGCAGTTGTTTCCTTGGGCCAGTTTCTCCTTAAAGTCTTATCTCGAGAACTCGCTCTTTACATAATAATATTACCTATTTAGATATCTCTGACCATAACCTCTACATTGCAATCATAGTTATGTTACGTTTATCGACAGTAGTTGACGTCACTATGTATAACTTAAGTACGTAAGTACAAGATACATTACCTGCACCTTAATTGCATGCATAGCATTGATAGGTTATCTAATAGTCTATTGATGACTCTGTTGTACAATGTATTGAAACTACAAACATATTATACGGGATTCTGGATGACCAGAAGCTCTTATATGTACTGTTTTAATATCAAAAATAGGTTAAAACTTCGGTAATATTTTATTTTATTTTAAAACTTTAAAATATCATTATGAAAATAATTCTTTCATTTTGTATGAGAATTGAGGTATTTTCATTTTTCTATGTTTAAACTTTAATCATAGTAACGATCAAAAACTAGAAAACAAAACAATCACAATTGAAAAAATATTTTAAAGAGTTGTACCTCTATTCGAGTGTAGATTATTGTTAATTTTGAATAAGTTCACAAATTGTATTGTTATTTTTAAGTAAAACCTGTATTGTGTATTTGTAGCTCATTATTAATGGCGCCCAAGTGGGGCACCACCTTGTCCCACGCTGGGCGCCAGCTTTCAATCACACACTGTTCGTTACAATAACACTGTATGGAATAAGACACTTGCACGCCACTGCTTAGTTCCGTTGCGTAACAAGAGAGGGCGCTAATATTAAAAGAGGTCCTACTTCATGATTTATATTATTATTATTTTATTTTAGACTGATGTTAACCAAAAATTATATAATGCATTTCTTTAAATATATACACCGCATACTGCATTTAAGTTTATTATAATAGTACGTCGGAGTAATACTATGTTCTTATAAAGTTAATATTTTGCAATTGTAGCTGTTCGAGAAGTTTGTTTATATACCTTATAAGAATAGTTACTGCTATTACATATGTACTTTTCCAGTGTACTAATGGTAGTCCATGGTTTCACTTGTCTCCGTATGGTACCTAACAGTTAATAAAAATACTGTCTTTTTTATAACGTATTAAATGAGTGTGTTCAAATATATTGAACGTTTTGTACAAAATAATGAGTATTTGTATATTATGGCCCTAAACTGTGTTAAACGATCTGTACAAAAGGCAGTCATAATTATATGTGAAATAAAAAATATAAAAATTAAATTACGATGTATTCTAGTCAAAAATACCATAGTATATAATTACAATATAATATCGCTATAAGTAAAATTATATATGCGTTTCTCTTGTACATGCAAATAAAACTTGTCTAATAAATATCATATAACTTCTAAGTACGCTATTCAAGCATTCGCCATTAATTATGCTCATAAAGTAAAGTTTGTACATATCCTTTTATAAATAAAGTTTTAATGTGAGTTTTGATATTTAATGACCTTTACCTTACGTATTTAAGTACTATAAAAGAAGAACTCTTCTTTTATTCAAAGAAGAAATAACAAAAAAGGTAAGTGACTGTGAAAGCTCTGCAAATAAATTTACGTACATAAGATAGCGATGGAAAAAAGCATGTTAGAACCCAAACTAAGGGAAAAATAAGAAATATAGGGATACGAAGAAAAACGAAAGTTACGGATATTATTGGTTTGTGATATGCTTCGATTTATAACAAACAAATGGAGCAAACGAGTGACCCTTTGGTACCCAAGATACGGGATCAGAAAACCGGGGCGCCCAAAAATAAGATGGGAAGAAGATAACCGTCTAACATTAGGGCTATACTGGATCCAGTTGGAGGAGGCCTATACCAAAAGGCACACTGAACTTGCGGGCCATCTTATGATTTTGTTTCGGTCCAAATGCTTTTTGCTAGTTAGTAATTATCCAAAGTTCGGAAATAAACTACTTTATTAGGTATTATAAATAAGAGAGTAGGTTTATTCGGACGCAGTTCGATGCACTGTAGACGAGAACATTGTATCTTGTTAATGGGAACAACAAACACACACTGTTAGTTGCAAAAATCATTCAAAATAGTCTTTTCTTATCAGGATTTAGAACTTTGTGAGGATTTAGAACTTTAAAATTCAAAAACCCTACACTAAACTTAGAAACGGTTATAATTAAACTCGGAGTAAAGTTGTGCCAACAAAAAATATGAAAAATTAACGGTTAAACCGAAGTTGTAGAAGATTGGTGGAGTGGTGAAAAAATAAAGATAATAATACCAGTCTATTCAAACTCAAACCATTTATTTCAAATAAACCAATTACAGGCATCAAATAAACAATTGTCAAGGAATCAGTCAGACAGGAAGATGAAGCTAGTTGCTCATTCCAAAGCGCAGTAGGTACAGTCAGCAACAAAAATAAAACCAGTTTTTTAACCTTAATTATTGAGCAAAATATTTTAATTTTAATTGGAACAGAAATAAAATTTAAAGAATTATCTTTAAGTTATTATATAAAAAGCTAAAAAGCAGTATATAGAAATAGAACCATTTTGTGTAAATTGTGATGTTATGTAAAAGGGACATTGTTCATGGATTTGTGTTTCTGGCCGTACCTATGGAGGAGAACGGGAAAGAAACTCCACGGATACTCTTTTAAATCTCGTTCACGGTGACGGCGGCAGTGGATAAACGCACTAAGTATGGTGTAAACGATCATAACTTTTCAGACATCGGCTGTTTAATAATTTCCTATACACAATATCAAAATACTATGTATTATATTTTTCAGTGGAAAGCCTTTGTCTCATCACGTGGTGTAAAAAATAAATGTTTAATTAACCAAAGTTCCTAAATAAGGGTGAGTTACTTAATTCCTTTAATTAACCTTTGATTAATCATAATATCGTTAAACAAAAAACGGCACGTGTAACAAATTACATAACATAATACCTTGTTTCTTGAAGGGCGGAGGTAACAAATTAGTGTTGATTTATTAACGACACATGTCGGAGATTCGGCCAATTAACATACACATGTCTGTCTTGATTGCGTGTAGCCTTTATAATATCCAAATTCACAGTGTACCTGTATGAGAGTAAAGTATTCACACTTCAATCTGCCTATTATTTTCCCAACAATTAGGGTCAGCTTCCATTCTAACCGGATGCAACTGAATACCAGTATTTTACATGGAACGCCTGCCTATCTGTCCTTCACAACCCAGTTACTGGGTATGCGTTACCACTTGGTAATACTGGTTGTAAGATTTTCGGGCTTTTGACTACCCGTAACGACTGTCAAAGATCTACAAATGACAGACGGGACCAACAGTTTAACGTGCTTTCCGAGGCACGGAGGGGTTCCGATATATAAAGGATGGTCACCCATCCACGAACCGACCGCGTCAATCGTAGCGTTAACCTTTGATTAACCTGTGTGGCTGTTATCATTAAGCCATGAACCCTATAGTATGCAAAACAGTATAAACACTTGCAAGCAAAAAAAAATATATTTCGCGATAGTGAAACTATTTGCTAGTGCATATAAAACTCGGTCGGTCGTACTCATTGGTTTAGTGGTCGCGAGCGCTACTGCTGAGCATGAGGTCTTAGATTCGATTCCCAGGTCGGGCAAATTATTAATGGGATTTCTATCTGCAATTTCTCAGTAGCAGCAGGATGGCAATAGGCTCGCCCCCTATTCCATGGGACTTAAGAAATGTGGGTGTACTATAGGTACACCTCTGCCCAACTTTTCGGGGAAACAAGGCGTGATATTATGTGTGTTATGCTATAAAACTCGATAAGTACATCAATGGAATGTTTGAACTGACAAAACCACAGAAGCGTGGGTCTTTGCATTCATTCCGATACTCGGAAAGTAACAGGATATTCGCTTTTATAAATGTTTCGTTGAAATAGATCCAGGTTTTTGTACAATGGTAAATAAATCGGTTCACTTTTCAGTAGCTCATTTATATGAGTTTTTATTTCGGGTTTATTTTATTGGTTGCGTCACACTTCATACTCCACACTCAGCTGGCAATCTGCCTAGCCTTTTCCCAACTATGTTGGGCTCGGCTTTCAGTCTAACCGGATACAGCTGAATACCAATATTTTACATAGAGCGACTACCTATCCTCAACCCAGTAACTGGGTAATACCCTGTGGTAAAACAGTATTCAGTCTTACAGCAGGCAAAATTATTTAATACCTACCTACTCAGATATTTAAACCATCAACCACTAATGAGCTTGATGAAAAGGATGAGTAAGTACCGACATTTCAAAGCGCCTTAATTAATGTTGTTGTTTTTTACATAATCAGGATGTTTTCCGCTGGGTTTGTTTTTTTAAAACTTAATTAACCAGAATAATCTTTTGCACCTTCGTGTTTGACATACCCATCTACTAACATTCATTCTTCGTGAAAAATGTTAACGAAAAGGGATCATCTACATTTTTTTACAATGTAGGGCGGATTAGGAATACATTCCAGATAAATTTTGAATTTTTGACAGTTTCTCCATACGAAAACTGTTAGAAGTAACTCTTATTCCGCGTATAAAATTTATTCCTGTTTGGTCAAATCCGCCCTTAAAAGAATAATCATCCTGCAAGTATCCCACTGCCGATGTCAGTACACAGGCAGGCCTCTTCTTTATGAGATTGGACCACAATCCACCACGCGGCCTCCACTTTCTCTTTCTGTAGGTAAATCTAAGATGGTAACTATCGTTAATGACTAAACTCAGAATAAAATAAACCTGAATAGCTTAAAGTCTGCATACTTTAAGCAGATCATTAGACCGATTTAAGAAATATTCCTAGACATTCAATTTAAAGTTAGGTACTTAGAGTAAACGGTTTTTTGATTAACATTATCAATAAATCTTAATTATACTACCTACTTGTTTAACTTTCATTTCAGAAAAAGAGGGGTGTTATAATTTTAACGTGTGTATCTGTGTATCTGTCTGTTCCCTCGTAGCTCCCAAACGGCTGAACCGATTTTGATTATAATTTTTTTGTTTGAAAGGTGTCTTGATCGAGAGTGTTCTTAGCTACAATTCAGGAAAATCGGTTCAGCCGTTTGAAGATTATCAGCTCTTTTCTAGTTGACGATTGGATGTGCGCATCTTCCACAGGTCTGATCGATTCGAAATTTAGTATTCTGTTACTTCAATGATATTAGAAGAACATAGTAACCTTGAACCGATACTGCAGCATCACCTGGAATTGTGTCGGGGGTTATTTAAATTTTTAATTTTAACTTGTATTTAAATAGGTACTGAAGTTTAATAAGATTATATTAATTAATTAATTACGAGTTGCGTGTAAATAGTTTCGTTTGAATACATCAACAGATGCACGCATGCCGTGTCGGGACAGGTCAACGCACGCTCCAATGGCTCTGTCTTCAAAAAAACCTTCCAGACATGGCTCCTAAATTGTTGGACCTATATTTTTTTTAAATAATATATTGTTTAGTCTAGATTCTAGACCCATTATCTCTGAGTTTGTTTCGACATTTCTTTTCAGGGATCAGTCAGCAGTAAAGGCCACCGCCATGTAGTTTTGAAATATTGACCAAAAAATTGACGACTAAAAGAGTATACACATTTGCGTATCCCATGGGAAGATATAGGCGTGATGTTATGTAACATATTGTAGCACACCTATCATCTTCACCTACATTTTTATTATTAAGTATCTACGTATTTATATTATTAACGCTACCTTACTTAGTAAATAACATCATTAGTGGGATATTTCCACCATTCGGGGATACGATACCAACTAAATGTAATTTTCTAGGAAAATAAATGTGACCTTATTTTATTTACTTGGGAATATTTTTCTTGAATAGACTTAAATTAAATATCAAAAGGACTATTTGTGGTATTAAATCACTAGTTGAGATATTTCTTGGAAAACAGTTTTTGTTAGTTGTGTTTGACACCGACGCAAAGTGAAATAAATTACAATAGTCTGTGGATCTGATATAAGGTTTAATGTGCCTGTGAGACAAAAAAGAAATTATTTCGATATCACTGATTGTTTTCATGATTTTCTTACGTAATGAAACTGATGACTACGTAATGTACCTTCCAATTCTCCTCGTTTTCAGGTATAAATGACTATGATTTGAAACTCTCGTTCTTAAAAACAAGCAATTTCAATGATTTTTTCACAGGGTTCTTTACTCAAGTTAAAAAATCTTTTGTTAATAAATTACCTTACAATAATTACTTATTTTATCATCGTCATTGGCAGCCTTCTTCCACCCACTGCACTGCTGAGTATTATTGCAGTGGGTGGAATAAGGCTGCCAATGACGATGATAAAATAAGTAATTATTGTAAGGTAATTTATTATCAAATAGGCCTCCTCCCTTTTGTGACATGCTTCCATGGAATGTGCGAGTCTCATCAATACTTAGTTGATTACAATAAATTGTCTTGAAAATATGCTTTTCAATTACTACTATTTCTATTCCTCTACTCCTTTATTTAATTGTTAAACATATAATTTACATTTTTAAATAACAGAATGTAAACATTATAAATAAATAAAAATATAAAAAATAGTAGCCCACCGGTATCGACATTATTAGTACCTACTATTTCTATTACTTTTGCTATTAAGATAACTAGCAACTCACAGGCTGCGCCATAAGGCTATGAGTTGATCTTTGATCTGAGTTGATGTTGTTGTCTATAAGCAATTCTATCTCCTCAATCTGTGAAGTTGCAAACACGTGTCTAGAATTCAATAAGAAAACGATAGAAAAAATATCTCTATGAGTTTGACTACTATTTTTCAATTATCGACTTTGTTTATACGAAAGTCCTTCACAGGTCCGAGGCTAGTGTTCAATAGACGTGGTATGTGACTTTGATTAGGCCCAGAGGCACACGAGCGAGCAAAACGAACAGAACTTGTGTTTTATACTGAAATATTACTACACGCGCGGACCAGAAAAAAAGTCCTCTGTTTCTAAGACTGCTTAGGACTTTTTGCTCTAGGTAAAAAAAGTTTCGAAATTGTGTACCTACATTCACGTGTTATACCTAACTGAGTACCTATTGCGAGTTGTAACAATTCTACAAACGGATTGTAAAAGTTATACACTCAAAATACGTGATATTCAGCATCTAAACACTAACGGCTTGCTTTTGTGACGTTGCATGTAGCGTGGGGTACATTTGGAAAAGTGCCCAACTTTAGACAGATTGTGGCCACTACGTTTTAGCCTTAACTAAAAGTTCTTTGGCTAGATAATTATAAATAGTGTAAAATGCAAGGATTTCAACAAATGAACGCATATCGTGTAGACAGATCAGCTATTAGATTTATTCAAATTAACGTCTTTATATTTGTGAATTTGCACTTTAATGGGAGACAATGGACTATGTTGGTCTGTGTCCAAAATGTTTTGGTTGCTTTTTGTTGTTTTTTTTTGCCCTGCTTTTTCTCTTACTGTTCTCTGCCAATGTTTGTCACTAATGGGCCTTGCCATTAAGTACATAGGCACAGATTACCAGTTAAATCACTCCATGTACTTACGCGCGCTAACTACCTACCGGCCAGGCAAAAAGTCACTTTACGCTTGTAAGGTTAGATACATTTTCGTTCGCAGCGTTTTGCGACTCGAAGGTGTAGCCTATTATAGCAGTAGGTATTGAAAATTTTGTATGTAGTGATTTATCTGGTAATCTAGGATTTGGAAGAACTTCACTTGCAAAGTTCAACTGCAAAAGTTCCATCATCTCCACGCCCTTGCTCCATGTTACTTGTAGTCGACACAATACGTTTTCTCTTTCCATTCTCCTGTGTCAACCGTCACGCTATCATTCACTCCCTTCTCTTTTATATCCTCTCCTTCTTCATCCTCTTATTCCTCACACAATCCATCCATCTTTTCTTAAGGTGGATGCTCAAAGCTAGCCCGGAAATTCAAAATTTGTTACGTTTTTTGCAATTTGCAGGTATACATACCACCTGACACTGACCTGCAAATTGAAAAAAAAACGTAACAAATTTTAACCTTAACTGTAAAAAATCTTTCGGCTCTTCTAAAAAAGAAAAGATTTCACAATTTTCGATGAAGAATGTGTGCCGAATTCAATGACACAGACAGTTTTCTAACATTTTTTGTAACCCTTTGAACCTATTCAATTTAATCCGATCTCAAAACTGAGCTGATTGGTTGGTTGTTATATTGGTCATCCAATCTCGGCAGCTTATGTGAGATATGACAACGGCTTTACTGATCCGAGGCTGGATCTAACCTTTCAGTAAGTTTAAGTTAATTTTGTAAATACGTAAGAAAGCGAAAATAGCTGCCAAATATTTCGCTGTTAAGATTAATTAATCACTATAACTCTATAAAATCATAAAATATTGCTCTGTGCTGCATGAACATATTGATTATGAATAAGCATTTCGAAGATTTCCAAGTGCTTTTTTTTACACCTAAAACTAAATAATCAGTTTCGCGATATTAGTGATTTCAATTCATATTCAATACTAGCTGCTGCCCGCGGCTTCGCCCGCGTGAGTGTCGGAAATTACCCCATACATCCCCATGGGTTTTAAGTATAAATATTGAGTTTCGAGTTAATCGGACAGCGCGTTAAAATTCTTCCATACAAACACTGACACCCCCCAATCCTCCTTTAGGGGGTAATTTAGAAAAACAAAAAACTACAAACTTTATAATTTATTTAGATAACTATTCGTGCGAAGTTTCATGTTTATTACCTCAAGGAATAAGATTTTTCATACAAACTTTCATCCCTTATTTTACCCCTTTAGGGGTTGAATTTCGAAAAATCCTGATACACGTTATTCTTAATTTTTGGGTTTAAGTATAAATATTGAGTTTCGAGTTAATCGGACAGCGCGTTAAAATTCTTCCATACAAACTTTGACACCCCCCAACCGTAGGATAGGATACTTTTCCGGGATAAAAAGTACCCAGTGTGGTGCCCAGGATATTAAAGAATAATTATACCAAGTTTCATCGTAATCGAACCGGTAGTTTTTGCGTGATACCTGAACAAACAGACAGACAGACAGACAGACAGACAGACAGACAAAAAATTTTATAATCACATTTTTGGGTTCGGTGTCGGTCTAGTAACACCCCCTGCCATTTATTTTTTTGATATTTTCAATGTACAGAATTTTCACTTCTACAGATTTATTATAAGTATAGATTTTAGTATAACACATATTTCGTTCGTTATAACATTATAACATCACGCCTGTATTCCCCGAAGGGTTGGGCAGAGGAGTACCTATACTACACCCACATTTCGCCAGTTATGTTTACGTCCCATGTAATAGGGCGCGAGCCTATTGCCATCAACGGGACAAAAATCCAGATTGTAGGCTACAACTAATCAATACCAGGTGGAAAAACCCAATAGCACTTTGCCCGACCCGAGAATCGAACCCAGGACCTCAAGCTCAGCAGTAGCGCTTGCGACCACTAGACCAACGAGGCGATATTTCGTATATTTTAATATTCATTAATAACCGGTGTGCGTGTATGACCAGATGTATAAACGCAAAAGGAGTGTGTAAGGATCCTAGTTTCTGCCTACCCCCATGGGAAGAAAGCGTGAGTTTAAGTAAGTATGTACCTATTATTCAATCAAAATAGCAAAATATTTTGACAGCTATTTGCGACGTTGCCAACATTCACAATGCACCCTCATAAGTCAAGCAAGATAAGCTGATGCTGATGTTTCGTTTTACTTTCAAGGGTAATCGTAGATAATAATCGTTGTTTACCCACTCCCTGTCGAGGAGAGGAGGCATTTGGCCTAGCTGTGGGAACATAATAATGGTGATTATGCTTATGCTAATCGTTGTCTGAAAGTGCGTTGATGCAGCATAATAAAGGCGCGTGTCCACCGCGGCGCATGCTGTGCACGAGCACGCGGCGCATTTTAGCTGCGTGTATTAATTTGTTTGACAACGTGGGTCTACGTTTCCACTGGAGTACACGAATATGACCCACGACTATGTATAGCGTGGCACGGCGCACGGAGAGGCTATGCACGTATGACTGCAAAACTGCGTTGCGATAAGTGAGCTGTACATAGTCGTGAGTCATATTCGTGTACTCCAGTGGAAACGTAGACCCACGTCGACAGCGTTGAGCTATGTAACCGCCTATTCGAGCAAGCCACGCATGTATCAATGACGTCAATTCATGCGTAGCCTATCCGTGGGTTGCAGTGGACACAACCACATACATTTTCTTACAAAGCGAAGCTTAATACACGTGCGTAGCCTCTCCGGGCACCGCGGTGGGCCCGCGCCTTTATACACGCTCCGCTTACGTGATGTCCTGAAATTCCCTTCACATTATCGTTCAATTTAACACGATCTTCATCAGTTTAACCTTCCATATTCTTACCTTCATTAATGTTAATGTCGTTGACTCGACCTCATTGCATATTTTCAGTGTCATCAAACCTTTCCACTTAAGTATCGGTGCTTGAGATTTCGTTGTGATGCCTATTAAAAGATCGCGCCTATTAAAGCTTTTGCCCGAAGTTTTACTCGAATCCGTAGGGAAACTCCAAAATGTATCCTGATAAAAAAGTCAATACTAATATTATAAATGAGAAAGTAACTCTGTCTGTCTGTGTGCTACCTAACCACTGAAGCGATCGTTATGAAATGTTAAAGGTGGTCTGGGACCTGGAGTAGGCCATAGGCTGCTTTTGATCCTGGATTGCAGACGAAGTCGCGGGAACAGCTAGTGTTCTATATTTTAAGTAATAACTTGGACTACCTACCGGTGTGCCAAATAACAACATCTATCTACACATAAGGACACCCGTTAAAGCGCAAATTGGTAACAAACATACAAACTTTCACATTTACGTGAAAGATTTCTTATTATAACCACCTGAATTGAGATAAACTGATTTAAATGTTTTAATTTAATATCACATTGTTAACTATTGGCTCATTCAAATCAGAGCTCAAAAGAGCTTTGACGAATTAACTGTTCACTTTAATTACGATATTAATCATAACCAAATACAGATAATAATGGTCAAAGCCGAATGGTTAATCAAATTGTGTTTATCAAACCAATAAATGGCGAGGAATTATCATTGATGAAAAGTTTATATAATTAAGCGTGTGAGTCAGTCATTTTTAGGGGACCGTAGTCAACAAGGAACCCTTATAGTTTCGCCATGTCCGTCTGTCTGTCTGTCTGTCCCCGGCTTAGCGCAGAGACTGTTAGTACTAGAAAGCTGTAATTTGGCATGAGTGTACATATAAACTACGCCGACAAAGTGGTAAAATAAAACGATGAAAAAAAAAAATTAAGGTACCGCGTAAAGTGGGTTTTTCTAATATGTGAGTTTGTTAAAACCATTTTTGATTGAAGAATCCGTTTGCGAAATATTAAGCTTTAAAGTGCTAATTTTTGTTAGAGTCAAGTGTCCCCCCCTGCCAGCTAAATGGTAAGTTCTGGATATGTGGAAAAAATCACAGCAGTAGTATTATATAACGAAATTAAAAGGAAAACTATCACAGCTAAGTAGGCTCTACAAGTTAACGAGTAATTATCGACCAACTTACATTTGCAGTTGCAAAAACGTGTTTTTCAAGTACAATGTTAAGTTTCTTCTTGGGATAAATTCATCCCAGCTACGGAACCCTTCATTGTGCGTGGTCCGACACGCACTTGGCCGGTTTTTTTGTTTTGTGTTCCTTCTTTGCGTCATGTTTCTTCATTTGAAGAAAATAATTATAAACATGACGGAGAAGGATATCTACTTACTACTGTGAGCGTACTATGGGTAGTGTTGGTTATTGCGCAATAGAAAAAACCGTTTGCAGTTCAAATCAAAATATAATTTTATTTACGATCAAATTAATCACATATCAATAGCGAAGAAGCATGTAATTTTTTTTCACTTTTTTTTTTTCTCTGTAGTAACCTAAGAAAACTATTAAAAGTTAAATTTATAAAAATACAGAGTCACCAGTAACTTTGACCGAAACTACGGATTTTGTGATAGGGGTTAGACCTCCTGGGGCGGGTCACTAGTTACTAATAAATGGAACAAAAAGAATATCTCAAATTAGAGTTCTAGAGGAACTCTAACGGTCTATTTTGAGATATTCTTTTTTATGAAAGATATTCTTATTTACGTAAGACAAACGAATTTCCTTTTCTCTTACTTTTCATTTACGAAGAGACAAACGACTTCCCTTTTTTCTAAACTTAGTAGATTTGTAAAACAGAAGTTTTCATCAATCCAAATTCATAACTTTTTATGTTTTAAAAACTTTATTCGTTATTTTTTTGTTAATTAATAAAACATTTTTTTCTTTTTCGAAATGTCTTAGACCGTATTCTGTCTGTTTTTATCGTTCCTTAAGTAAAAATGGTTCTTTCTGGTATAAACCATTCAAGATTCTTAATTAGCGTGATACAACTAAACTACAGTAAAAAAACGTTTTTCATTCTATCCAATTTTATTTTAGGAATGTAAAAAGAAAAAGTAG
Organism: Eupsilia transversa; assembly: GCA_914767815.1. Lineage (NCBI taxonomy): Eukaryota > Metazoa > Arthropoda > Insecta > Lepidoptera > Noctuidae > Eupsilia > Eupsilia transversa. Next base: position 6,324,604 of record OU611889.1, read on the forward strand.
AATGGAATCTCTTTTGTGCTGGTAGTATAATAGTAGGTTGTTCATTGAAGCATAATAAGGATCCTACGTAGGGACCTACATAGCCTGATTCAGCCTGATATGGGAGATTGTACAAATACTGATGCCTTCCCACTAAAATTGAACGACGAATTTTTAAAATAGATCGGAAAGGTAAAGTAAAAATATCAAACGTTGGCAATAAAAGACATTCCTCAATGGCTGTGTAACATTCCGACGGACGGACAGACGGACAGGATTAAATTATATGACTTCCAGAATTTCACCAATGAAACTGAACGCGATCAGAACATCTAAACCGAGTTCAAGAGCTGTCAGTGTCAATATTCTAAAGAAAATTACAGTTTCTAAACTTGGTTTTTAAGCTGTTCGCTTTCAGTTTTGTATTGACTTCCATGTTATTTTGATGATTAATTTTAATTCTGTGACCCTTATAATTTGACATTTAATTTAATTTCAATTCTGTGACCCTTTTTATTTGTATCTACTCATTCATTTAGTTTAATTGCATTTGACATTTTGTTATCATTTTAATTATGTGACCTATATAATTTGTACCTATTTTATTTGCATTGACATTTTATTTACTGTATTGTGTTTATTTTGTGTATTCTGTTGGCAGTATTGTGGAATTTTATAAAATGTGTTTTTATGTAATGTACTTATGGGTTTTGCCTGAATTAAATGAATTTTATTTTACTTATTTATATTGCTAAAAATCGCCCTTAAGGATCAGCCGATCTATTTTGTAAATATCTCACCTAGAGAACTTAAGTGAAGTGAGCTTAACGCTTATAAGGACACTGAACACACATAGACATCATAACAATAAAACTTTTATTGTGCCTCGTTCACTATCCTTGACAGCGTTAATGTGAGCTGCCATTCCACCTGTAGCGCTTTTCTGTAAAAATCTCACCGTGAATACTTATGTAGGTAACACTTTACTTAAGTTTTCACAGTGAGCTCACTTCAAGTTCATTAACTTGAAGTGAGCTGTCTTTCAGACCTGTAGTGCTATTCTGTAAAATTCTCGCCGTGAAGACTCAGGTGAAGTGAGCTTGAAATGAGCTGTCATTCCACCTGATGCTAGGAATTGACAATATTAACAGCTCACATCACCAAGTTCTCACGGTGAGATTATTACAGAATAGCACTACCGATGCTAGGGATTTACACTAGATTTGCAGCTCACTTCTTCTACTATTTAAACCTAATGACATGGTTAAGGACTACTAGCATTACTACTACACTAGCATTTAAACATTGTTATTAAAGAATTAGGTCAGAGACTTTAGACTCAACAAAAGTGTTAGCAAGTGAACATCGTGATTGCTAGTCTATTGTGGGGCTTAACTCAACTTTTATTCTATCTTTATTTGTTCTGAGTACGTAGACAGGGTATTTTCAATTTAAATTCACCGCTTTCAGTCGGGTCGCCCAGTTCATGAGTACTTACAGAGTACATAAAACCAATTTCCGTGTTACTTGGATGACTAGGGTCTGCCGTTTATGCAGCCGTTTTGTTTGTTTATTATTTTTAATCAGGCAATGTTTCTGCCAAAGGTGGAATACGGAATAGTCCAATTTTTGGGTCTCTCGCTTAATATTGAACCGTTTTGCGTGGCATCTCTTACTTACTTTATTTTTAGGGTTCCGTACGTCCGAATGAAAATACGGATCCCTCATAGGATCACTCGTGTGTCTGTCGGTCCGTCTGACTGGCTTTATGTCTGTCTGTCCGTCTGTCACAGCCAATTTGCTCCAAATCGAATGGACCAATTGAGTGCATAAAAATGAGGTACACATTATGAATTTCTGTGATCGAAACACGAACGTGTCGTGTACATAAATGAATTTTGAATACGGGTCACTATTCGGGGGCAAATTGGAAAAAAAAAAGTTTTTCATACTGTACCATGTGACATAACAAATGAAAGGGCTTGTTGTGAAGATCCATTTTTTTAAATAATTTTAAAATAAATACCTAAAAAGATATTTAAGAAAATAATATGAAAATTGACCATTCTCCCTTATTTCCGAGAATGGGTCTTTACTTATAGATTACAGGAAACCTATAAGATTTATTCTTCGTTCGTCCTGAAGTTTTGTCCCACATTTAAAAAAAATCTTAGTTTGTCCCATATCACTGTTGAAGTTGTACTTCATCCCAAATTCCAAGTACTTTAAAAGTAAAGTCAACAAAAAAAAATGTACTTAAGTATTTGACATTTTTGAAACATTATTGTCAAATATCAAACAAAAATGTCAAATACTAAGTACATTTTTTTCAATAATAAAACTATCATAAAAAAATTGGTTTGTATCATCTTTATTATCCAATATCACAATCAAAATCAAAGAAATGGTAGGTATAATAATCATCTTATCATTATTACATTTTAAATACTTATACAGAACAGTCAAAGTTAAATCTGTAAGTACTAACGAAAAGTCGGAAGACAAAGAGAATCGGTTGTTTGAAATAGTTGATTGATGTTGTTTGAAATAGATGATTCATACGTAACCCTTTTTTGCCGATTGTACAAAACCGTACGTTAAGTCGTTATTGGAATAAAAAACATGGTAGTTATCATATTTATCGTACGGAACCCTCACCAGTCGCGTGGTGAGGGTAGTGGTATAATTTTTAGTTCTATAGGTATTGTCGTCCGGACCTAAAATTACATGAATCCAATTAGTTTTACAGACGACTATGTGTTATCGTAGAAAAACCTCTTTTCCGGGAGCGTCGTTATTTACCCACGGACGAACATTTGAATCCGCAAAATTGATTCCAATTCCGATTTCACCTCTGGGAGCACTAATGTTATACGATTCGGAGTTCTGTCGACATTATCTTCATCCAATTCTCCAAAATGATTGTAAAACAAAGCTACAGGAACTGTAAAGAATGCTGAACAGAACTGGATCATAAAGACACTGTTTCGCATACTTGACACCAACGTACAATTTTTTTGAAGAAACAAAACTGATGAATATCAAACAACTTCATAATATATGTATAACCCGATTTTTATAACTGTGCGCCTGTCAACGTCAAAATATACAGTGTATGTGGTGTAAATATGAACACTAACAACTTAACGAATAATATGACTGAACTGTGGAGATGACACGAGTTGTGTAGACCGTATTAAGAGACGTCGGGACACTGAGGACGTAACCGTGCTTGTTAACGCACACTGTGCGTAGCACTGCCGCGAACCCACTGTGCGGCATGCGGGGCGCGGGGGCCGCGCAGCTACGCCGTCGCGTCGCCGCCCGCTAGCCGCCACCAGTCTGCTCGGGTCACTTGGGAGATGTGCACACGCACATCGCTAACTGTCACTCACCTTGTAATGAGCATTGTACCTAAAATATTGAAATATAAATCCTTAAACGTAGACTCGCCTTATATTACTTATTGCAAGTGACCCAAAGGTTTATAATTTCATTCAGTGCTGAATTCAATACTAGCATCCTACGGCTTTGACAGGTCCAAGCGCACATCGATCCAGTCCACATTAGGTAGTCCTCTATTTTAGTAGCATTACCACCTCTGTTATTCGGAGGAGCTCGTGGTTAAGTAAATCGTGGCTCGTGGCTGTACGGGTCGATCCATCAGTTTAAGCTACGCAGTACCGGCTGTCATTCGTGGATCTTTGACAGTCGTTACGGTCGTCAGAAGCCCGAAAGTGTGACAACCAGTCTTACCAAGGGGTATCGTATTACCGAGTTAGGCTGCTTTTCCACCAGAGATGAGCGAGGATGCGTAGCGTGGTATGTCCGTAAAACTAACCAATAACAACGCTACCTTAGCTCAAGCTATAACAATGAAGCGATGTTATTGGCTAGTTTCACACCCATCCCTCGCTACGCATCCTAGCTCATCTCTGGTGGAAACGCAGTGTTACTGGGTTGTGGAGGTAAGATAGGTACTATTACGTTTACATTTAGTACTGTTTATTAGTACCTATTTAGTATTGTTTGTGTTGTGTTTTCTTGGTGTGTTTAGTACCTACTGTATTATATACTGTGTACCTGTGTTTAGTTTTGACTGTATCGTTGGTCTGGTCGCAAGCGCTACTGATGAGCATGAGGTCCTGGATACGATTCCCGGTAGCACGCCGGAGTCTGGATTTGGATTTGTGACCGGTTGATGGCAATAGGCTCGCCCCCTATTACATGGGACTCATAACTGGCGAAATATGAGTGTACTATAGGTATGTCTCTGCCCAACCTTTCGGGGAATAAAGGCGTGATGTTATGGTTTAGTACTGTGTGGTGAGATAGCGATTTTAATGTCATCGCTACAACGTGGCATGCCAACAACGCTTATCTCTGATACCGATATACAGCACTGACCCGTCGCTTTGACATAATTGAGATAGCAATGTTTCTATCCCAATAGAGCCGACCTAAAATGGATTTTATTTTTGGTCGAACTCTATACAGGCTGACTTTGAAAACATGCAACAAAATTTGAGGGGGTGTTCTACTCATCAATATGAACAACTTTTGCTATGGGACATCATTCATATTTTTTTTCGGCTGTCGAAGCTGAAACTTCGATCGACCCGTGCGGCTGTTATTATTTAGCCACGGGCCCCTCTCTATTTGGTACAGTACCTACATAATAAAAATTTACTTATGTTAAAAACTTTTACGTAACTAATCGTAGTTTTTGAACTAACTGGTAGAGAGCCAGTATTACATTGGACATGTTCCATGAATAGATTTGTTAGTAAGCCTAAAGTTTTCTAACATAAACTGTAAAGTAAAGTTGTCAACTGTGTAGTTACACAATCCTATATATTGTGAATTTGTGACGTTTTGAGCTGAATTTAAACAGTTGCCTTTAATTTATAGCACGTTTTGCATAAACATAAATTACGTAGATAGGTAGTCAATAAAAGTTAATTAAAACTTCAGTTTTTTTAAACAGCTAAATATTTAATTAAAATCGGAACTGAAGTAAAATCAAAAGAGTATTACTGTAGATACCGTTCCTTAGAGTTTCATTTACTTACCACGAGCACCACTGAGGTACATTCCTGAAATCGCCCCATCCGTAAAACCCATTTGCCGTCAAAGCATGAATGAACAGGCATCTTCTGGGCGTGCTCGTTCCATCATAGACCTCATCCATCGCTTTCTTTCAAGGTGAAGAGCAGGCGCATTCTCAAATTAAAAAAAATCACGGAAATTATCAGCTGCCCTCGAAACTTGTAGAGAAACGCAGATTTTTTTATTTCGCAATTTCAGTGTTGATCCCTTTGTAAAAGTCATTCATATAATGATGAGTACTAATGACATCTTTTCAGGTCCAACGACATTTAAGTTACACTTTGTATGACATACTAAAATACAATGTATCGAATTATTTTGTGTCAATTTAGACGATGTATAAAAGTAGCGGTTTTAATCGATTTTTATCGCTGACCGTACATAGTTATTTACAGTATTTTTATCTCACGAAGCGACGCTCGCTTTGCTTGTGGTAAAATAGTTTAGAAACATGCTGTGAATGTGTGCGAAAGCGCAGGAGCTCTCGGTACCGTCCAAGACAATGGCGAAGTCAGAAGTATGTGTGTCTTATGTACTGACGCTACTCGTCTTCACGCACACATTCACAGCGTGTTTGTACACTTGGGTACCACAAGTTAAGCGCGGGTCGCTAAGCGGGATAAAAATATTGTATAAAAAAAATGTCGAATTACCTATAGCTATAGATCCTGCATTTCTTTCCGAGCATCGAGTTTTTTTGACAATTATTAAAGAAAGAAAGAAAAAAGAAAATACATTTATTTGACACACTAAAAGGCACACAATATAAAATACAGCAGACAAAAGAGATAAAAATTAAACAAATAAAAAAGATGTAAAGTAACAAAATTGGCAATTGGCATTAATTTCTTTTCACTATTTGTGTAAACCTCAATTTTTATAAATGAGTAAAACCATTCTACCATCAGCCAACCATCCTCCCCATTCATTTTCTACTTGCGTAAACTAGTATATTCAAAATGTAGCTTTACTTATGTATAAACAACTTTTAGTAAGTAATTTAATGAAAGCAGTAGACTTGTTTTGAGTTAATTAGTCTAGACTAAATATCCAGTTTGAGTATAAAAACATCGTAAGATTTATTCAAAATTATAATATATTATTTTTCAAGAGATGAAAATTATTCAGTACATTAAATTATGTTTACAGAAGAAAACGTAGGGAAGAGAATACCTAACTAGTATCAGTTAGGTATTCTTTTGAGAAATCAATAACTTGGTTTTTTTTATTCAAATTTTTAGTATCCTTCAATTAGTTTTTAGGGTTCGAAGCCAAATATCAAAAAAACAAAGAGTTCCGCTCTTATAATTTCGTCATGTGTTTCTACCCATCGGTCCGGAAATAAAGCCATTTTACTTGAAGACCATTCGCACAATATTTATGAAAATTGGAGTGTCTTTGCACCTAGGTTAACAATGGTGCAGTAAATTACGAAAACAAAAACCAACAGTGGTGGCCCTCTCCATACATGTAACAGAGGTATGAAAAAAAAAAATTATGCAATGACCTTTTCTGTTACAACCTGACCGATAACTTTGTTATTAAATAGTGTCTTCGAGGAATGGTACTATGAAATACAAACTTATTTTTGTGGTCGGTAAAATCGCAAACGTAAATATTACTGTGCTTGATTCGATAAGCTTTTGGCTGGTTTTTCCGTTTGTGTTTATTCTTTCAAAAAAGATAAAAAGTCGTCCTTATTGTCGTCTCCAAATCGTATTTAATTTGGTTATTACGACTCTGCAAAGTTATTAATTATTAAAGTAAAATATACAAAATGAATATCTGAATATCATTAAAAAGGGTAATCAGTGTCTTTTATATTATTCTGTTTTAATATAAGTATAGGTAAGTACATAGCGTTAATATATTCGTCTTTTTGTTTGTTTTACATATTTTTAATTAATCTTTTTAAAGTACCTACCTTAGCTTTGTTTCCTCACAATAGTATGTAATATTTTGTTACTCGTTTTTTATTTATTCATTATAATATTGTTGTTTTTCCTGTTCAGTTTTGAGACCTTCGTTTCATTTATTATGTAAATGAACTCTTCCATTCTCTTTGATATTTTATAATGATATGCTACAAAATGAAACGTACACTCTTATACTTTTAGGATTCCGTACGTCCAAACGGAACCCGTATAGGATCACTCGTGTTGTTCTGTCTGTACCTCTGTCACAGACAATTTGCTCCGAATCTACTGGAATTTGGTACACATATGAATTTCTATGACCCAAACAGAGTTAGTTCTTGGGAAAAATTACTTTTTGTAGTTACCACAAACAAAAATGGGTCAGAAAAAAAAACACGGTGCATAAAATATCCATCATATCTACGGAATCCTCTCCACGCGAGAGCAACTTGCACTTGTCCGGTTTTTATTCATTGTAATTTGCCTTCTTAACAAAATCATTAACATCTATATTTTGTAGGTACCTAAATAACTGAATTGCTAGTCTATTGAATTAAAAATGAGTTAGATATTTTATGAAGTATTTTCGTGCGCCTTCAAAATCGAATAGTCTAGTCGACAAATTGAATCGTTCATAATAATAACAAGAAACAAGTGCGTGTCGGACCACGCCTAATGAAGGGTTCCGTAGATAAAACAAACTTATTAATATTGTAGATGAAAAACATGCTCTCCCACACATTGATATACGTCACGGTCAATTCTCCAATTGCAAATGTAAGGTTGTAATAAAATAAAATAAATTTTTACTTGGTAAAACTACCAATTATTAATTAATTAACGATTTTCGGACATTTTCCTTTACTTGTGAGACCTTGCCTGCCAGACAGACGGACAACGAAGTGATCCTGGCCCGCAGGTTTGCACGGTGTACGAATATGGTTAAGATCACGCTTTTTAAAGCATATTGTCAATCCTTTTACACCTGCAGCCTGTGGGTCACTCGCGTTCGTGGTAGTTCCAACTCTATACTGGGGGTATTTGCAGATCGGTGGGAGTCCCCCATGTTGCAAAGATGGGCGCGGCTTCATGCCGCATTTTAATTTGTACTGTATTGTTTACTAACATTATTTTTTTAAGTAAGTTTATGGACCTGGTCTGAAATAAAGTTTAATAATAACGGTTACCTTTTTTTTCCTTTTGAGGTACAGAACCCTAAAAACGATGTGCTAAAAGAATCATCTTCGCATTTTCCTGTTACGAGACGGAAAAGCGAGTATCGAAAATAAACAAAGCAAAGACAAACACTCTTATATGATTTATGTTTTTTTTTTCGCATTTCAAAAAACTTCGCCAAATAAGGTCAAATATCAGTGCGGTAATTGTGCAACTTACAGTGGCAATGCCTTTGGTTTTGACAATTCGACAACATTCATTGTGTCTATATGTTGTGGGCAGATGAAATTTTCAAGCAAAATCAAGCAATGGATTAGCAGTTTTCTGTAAAATCCTTCGGATTTTTATTATATTAAGGTGAAATTATAAGCTGGATCGGGAGCGGCCGATTCGAGCGCTACCGATTTTTTGACAATGCTCAAAGACACCCCGTTAGTTTGACGCGCTCTTTGTGGACGGTTAGTGTGTGGATCGGGCGATAGGGCAATCCATATCGAGCGTGTGTTCAACTGAACTTAATCAAGCTAAAAAAAGAAAAAGAAAATACGTTTATTTGCGGTAAACATGACGCAAAGAAAGAACACAAAACAAAAAAGAACAAGTTGGGGAAAATATGCGTCATATCCACGCAAAACGGCCATCGCTCAGCATAATGCTGCACAACGTGGATCGGCACTGAATCGCGGGTTTACTAAAAGATATTGTGCGAAAGAATATCCGATCCACTAGCGGCGCTCCATGATCGTTGTCGTCATGTCATGAGCGATGAAAATTTGGATCGCCCGTTGTGGATCCAGCTATTTGTGAACACTTTGGAAACTCTCTTCAGAAGCTTTGTCTCTGTGGGATAGTATTTACTCATGTGCTGCGGCGGTGACTATTCGGAATCATTTATGCGCACACTTTCGAGCATGCTCGTAACATTACTATGTAAGAATAAAACTTTATTTGAAACTGTTAACCCTGAAAGTGCCGACAATATTTTTGCCAATTTCCGTCACCAAGCAACGAAATAAGTTATGAACAGCAAAAATGTAATGGATTACTGTCTATTTATTAAAAGAACAATACGCGATATTCCCACGAATTTTCATAAATTATCTTAAATTCAATGAGACTTCATGAATATAACAACTAAGTATCTCCAGTTTGTTTCCCATTGTCATGTTTGATGTAGACTGGACCCTGAACTGTGAACTTTACAAACTTTTCTGAAAGGGTAAGTTTATTTTTGCCACAGTAGCTTCTCTCGTTTAGAAACAAAATAGTTATTTATGCAACTGTTGTATAATCAGGGGTATTAAAACACGCGCCTCGTGTGATAATAGTATCACATGTTTTAATACCTAATTATATACAGTTGCATACAAGACTTTATCTACACCCACGATATGAATCCTCTATAAAAGTTTCTGAAACAGTTAGCTATTGCCAACATTAAACCGACCATAGCCCGTACCCACCAAGCGTGACGTACTTATCGTATTTTGGAAAATGTGTCAGATGTGTCGGCGTGGGGGTCTGCACCTGCTGTCCGGATGGAATCGAAGGAGCAAACGAGTTCCATTATGAAATTTAGTAAAACATTATAACACTCGTTTGGATGATATATTGGTTACTATGTCACTGATCCTTTTAATGTTGGCAATAAGCTAACTGTTTCAGAAACTTTTATAGAGGATTTATAGCATGGGTGTAGATAAAACATTTAAAACAACTCTTCTTTCTTTTCTCAAATACTTACGTCATACTTATTATAACGCAGTGGTAGCCTAGTGTTAACGGCCCAACTTACAAGTTGTAGGCCGTGGCTTTGAACCCAGGCTGGCACTTTACTTAGCTTATATTAGAATTTCATTACCACTGCTATCAAAACCGCGAAGGAAAACATCGTGAGGAAACCGACATGTCCTAGAACCGAAAATTCGAAGACTTGTGACTTGTGACATCAACTAACCCGCACTGTGCCCGCGTGATAGATTATAGCCCACTTCCTCTCCAAGAGAGGAGGCCTGTGTCCCAGGCAGCAGTGGCAACATAATAGGCTGATTATGACTTATTTTAACAGAAATCTCGCTTGAAGTTGCTTTAGACTTAAATAATGTGGGTGAAACATTCGTTACTATTTAACACTTTTCTTTAATTAGCCATCTCGAAGAAGTAAATACGCAGAAGCCATTATGAAAAAAGACCAATTATAAAATCTATAGTTTCAAATAGAAACATCAAATTCTATTTTAAACTACATAAATTAAACTTAAACTTCGTAAATAAAAATGATGGGCTAGTTCAAGCAACCATATTGTATAAGTAAATGTTTCATGCCAAAACACGCGAACGAAGTTGCGGGCAGAAGCTAGTTTTATATACAAACTAGCTGCCCTACCTACCTACCTACCCTACCTGCCCTACCTGCCCTACCTACCTACCTACCCTACCTGCCCTACCTGCCCTACCTGCCCTACCTGCCCTACCTGCCCTACCTGCCCTACCTGCCCTACCTACCCTACCTACCCTACCTGCCCTACCTGCCCTACCTGCCCTACCTGCCCTACCTGCCCTACCTGCCCTACCTGCCCTACCTGCCCTACCTGCCCTACCTGCCCTACCTGCCTTACCTACCCTACCTACCCTACCTGCCCTACCTACCCTACCTACCCTACCTGCCCTACCTGCCCTACCTGCCCTACCTGCCCTACCTGCCCTACCTGCCCTACCTGCCCTACCTGCCCTACCTGCCCTACCTGCCCTACCTGCCCTACCTGCCCTACCTGCCCTACCTGCCCTACCTGCCCTACCTGCCCTACCTGCCCTACCTGCCTTACCTACCCTACCTACCCTACCTACCCTACCTACCCTACCTACCCTACCTAAAAACCTTCTCCTGAGAATAAGGAACACAACAAAAAAAGAATTATCCAGTTTGGTCCAGCCGTTCTCAAGTTTTGCGCTTAGCAACACATTTAGCGATACATTTTTATTAGAAGATAGATAATAACAAAGACAGAAAGAAAAGTGGTACTTTCCTTCAAACCAAGTGTCAATTTCGCTGTCAAACAAAACAGATACTCACTTAGCGTTTCCCTGGAGATGAATACGCGTCAAAAGAGATGTCAATGGCAATTCAGAGAATACTTAAATATTACTGAAGGCCAATTTACGTACTTTAAAAATGTTCACATTCAAGTCACAATCTGTCAAACTTGTCGAAAATGTTGGTAGATTGATTGTATTTTAGGCAGACTGCGAATTCTCCCTCTTCTTAAAAATTACGGGAATTGATCTCTAGGTGTGGTTTGCTTCAGTTAGCGACAAGCACATCACTATAGACGCCGGAAAGGTCATTGGGCAAAAATGTATGGGGCTTGGTCTAAATCTCCACCACTAACCTGATCACACACTCTCACTGCACTGACATCACTCTTGGCGTCCAGACAAATCTATCATACGTCATTTTTTTGGAGTGAAAACTTCTTGAGGTGTTGAGCGATTTTTTGTTAGGTTAAACTTATGAATTCGCGTCACCGCGCACCGTAGTGATGTAACCTAAAATATAGATGGCGATATTACCAGTTTTAAGTTTTCACTTCTGTGATCGGCAGTTCTCATGACTGCCTCGATAGTTTTCTTTAAGAAATCGTGCTGTTTGTACTTTAATATTTGAATAAATAGTAATATTCGTTAAGCTATAACTTTTTACTGACAGATGAATTTTATGGGTATCTTAATAAAAAATACTCCTTATTTAATAGACTATTTAGTAACATCCCTTCTTTGGGGAGATTCCTATGTTCAGCAGTGAACGTCTTTCGGCTGGAATGATGATGATTAGTACATTAAAAAGGTCTCATTGGTGGTGCACATTTGGACCACTTTTGCCCATTGTCTAATAACATAACATCACGCTTGTATTCCCGGAAGGTTTAGCCAGAAATGTACGTTTAGTATACCCACATTTCGCCAGTTAAATAAGTCGGACACAAATCCAGACTCCTGGCTGCTACTGAGAAAATCCATATGGATAACCCATTAACACTTTGCTCGACCTGGGAATCGAAACAAGGACCATTGCTCAGCAGTCGCATTTGCGACCACTAGACCAACGAGGCAGTCTCGTCATCATAATAATCCGTCATTGTCATCATGAGTCATTGTCTAATAATAAGAGGATTTTCCTTGCACAAGCACGTCCCATACTAAGTTCCACTAACTAATGTCTGAACACAAATTGAGATATTCAAACAGTATCTTCAAGACAAACAAACGGATTTAACCCTAAACTTCGCCTCTCCGTGGCCGAGTGAAAAGGCGTTTTAATATTAGGTTACGAACAAATACTTAAAAGAAAAGGGCGAAGTGACAGATGGTGAAGTGAGCATTTGACCACAAATGCTGACGTGAAGTCCTTTGGGGTAGGGGTAGGGTTTCCTGATTGAACCCGACTCTCGGATAAACGGCTCTATATTTCAGAATCATGATAAAATGTAAGTATAGGCAAAAAAAAAGATGTGTATTTGATGAGATCTTTGGCCAACTTTGAATAAGGAAGTCATAAAGACACTCCTGCACACAGTATTTTTTGTCACAATGTTTGATTAATAAAAAACCGGCCAAGTGAGTGTCGGTCCACGCACAATGAAGGGTTCCATAGTTGGGATGAAATTATCCCAAGAAAAAACGTATCTTTCTAGTTGAAAAAATGTAATACATCGATATAAGTCAAGGTCAATTCTCCAACTGCTAATGTAAGTTAGTAATTGTATAAAAAAAATGTTAAATAAAATTACAAATTAACAATTTTCGGACTTGTTGCTTTATTTGTGCTGTGAGACTTTGCTTGCCCAATAAACAAAAAACAGACCCCCTGTAAGGATATTACGGTTTGACTTGCAGTTCCAAAAAAAATCGAATTTTCATACAAATTTTTCGAGTTTCATACAAATTTTTCGCAAAAAAAATATAACTCATTCCTTTATACGCTAATTTAACATTTTCGACTTATTAGAGCATGGAAATGGTTGGTAGAAGCAGTTCCCACCGAAAAAAGGGACACCCTTAAATTGATATCCCTAAGTCTTTGAAAGTCGATTTTCAGCCCACCGTGCGTCGGAAGGGTCAGAGAATTCAATCACTTGACCGTGGATTCATTTAGATATGGTACCTACTTATGTAGATTCATTGCGAGGAAAGTTTTGAGTAGGAGTGCCTCGTTGGTCTTGTGGTCGCAAGCGCTACTGCTGACCATGAGGTCGATTCCCGGGTGGGGCAAAGTGTTATTGGATTTTTCCATCGGGAATTTCTCAGTAGCAGCCCGGAGTCTGGATTTCTGCCCAATTGATGATGGCAATAGGCTCGCCCCCTATTACATGGAACTCAAACATAACTGGCGAAATGAGGGTGTACTATAGGTACACCTCTGCCTAACCCTTTGGGAAATACAGGCGTGATGTTATGTTTCGAGTATGAATGTGGATGGCTATTATATAAAGGAGCACATTAGGATTAATGATATCTTTTTACCGATGCCGTGGGTTTTATACTGTAAAACAGCGGATTCGACCGTCCATCTGCGACATATACAAAAGAAAATGAGTCTCAACGGAAAGAGCTGCAAAAATTTCATATATTTGCTATAAGTGAAATCTTAAGGGCGCACCGAGCTTTTTATACATAAAAACACGATTTTATAACCCTTGTTTGAAGTAGTAAACATTTAAATTAGAATGTAGGAAAATATAATGGTATTTTTGGGCTTATATACTAGATAGTATACATGATGGAAACACGATTTGATAAATTTGGCTCGATAGAATAAATTCGCAAAGTTATCTCTTAATGAGTATTTTTTTCCTCTATATCCCTACTTTTTTATATAAATAAGTAATTTTATATTAGGATACATTAACTAAAATTAAGTTCATAGTTGACTGGAGCGTTTATGGAGCGAAAGTTTTTTATTTAAGGGCAATATGACGAAAAACATTAAAAAAGTGCAAAAGTGTGGTTATTTTCTTTACTCTTTACACGTAAAGAAAAAGACAGAGACAAAGGCAAATGCTCGGTGCGTCCCTTAAACATAAACTTAATAATGATAACATTGAATGAGATGAAGAAATTGAAGTCGATAACATAATAGAGAGTTGTATAGATCAACCTAATGAGAGTAATAATTTAAACGAAGAAAATGAAAACAGAATAGAGTTTCATAATACCAGATGATTTCGGACGACGACAAAGAACCTTCACCTTCAACATCAGGAGAAGCCAGAAAACATATACATTTTGTCGTCTGTAACAATAACAATGAATCACGATGGTCAAATCAAATCAAATCAAAAGTCATTTATTCAAACTAGGCTGAGAATCAGCACTTTTTGAACGTCAAAATTACATAAGACAGTCCCCCAAAACGCCCACCTTTCACCACTTCCTAGTGCTTTAGCTGGGAAGAAGAAGTGGCGCAACAAACTCCCCAGCAGCACAGCTGTCTGTTCAGTTAGAAAAATTGATTCTATAAAATAGTGCGCAAAATCATTTACCTTTCGCAAAACATACATTTAATGATCAGCCATATGTCAGCTAGCACACGCCAATATACCAACCAATTGAAGGGTGATTGATTGTTAAGTTTTTTTTTATTATTATCAGAAAAAGGTCATGTCTTGCTTTATTTTACTTCACCTAAATATAATTTATTAAAAAGGAAAATTTAATTAAAAATAAATGTCATGGATGTTTAAACTTGTTTTAATTAAAATTTATTCAACATTTACAGTTTACACAAAATGTAAGACTAATAAGTCGATCTCACAAATTTTTTAGGGATTAGGTTTCTATCGTAGTTATTATACAAGTAAAGTTATATTGTTTATACAAAAATGATTTACACCCGAAATTTGGGTCATGGAAATCGGGATCAACCCGATTACACCCTATCTATACTTAAGATCCGTACTTCTCAAGGTATTTCTTCAGGTCTTCAGTGTACTTGCCTTCTGGGTCGTTCTTCTTCGACAGTACTTCGTACTCCTGAGGAAGCTTATCCCTAATTGCCTTGATACTTTTAGCCACGAGTATCTTTTGCTTCTCGCTGCATTTTCCGCAAGACGTCTGGGAGGCTTCAGGGATCCAGCCTGTGAAATATTTGTATTAGAACAGAGTCATTCACATCGTATAAATTGTTTAAAGCTAAAGCAGACTGGGGCGGGGCGCGCCGCGACGCAACACATTCACACTTTCATAAATTTTCTATGATGAACCAACGCATAGTACAGGGGAGCAGCACCGCGCTTTTTTGTATGATAATTCGTTGCGCTGCGGCCCGTTGCGTGTGCACTTGGCTTTCAAGTACCTATTGTTAACCTAACCTAACAATCAATCAGCCTATCTTTTACCCAATTATATTAGGGTCGGCTTCTAATCTAACCGGATGCAGCTGAATACCAGTCCAGGAGCGACTGCCTATCTGACCTCCAAAATGATGAAAGAGTTACCCATCCACGAACAGAGTGTAGCTTAACCTTTAATCGACCCCTGCGGCTGTTAATATTTAGCCACCAGTCCTTTAACGAACCTAACACAAGGCTCAAATAACAGGACCTATAAAAATATGATTATGTAATAAACGCTCTTGTTTATCGTAGGAACGTCATTCCAAATTCAATTTTAAAAGACATTTTAGTAAATTGGTCGTTTAGAGTTTTGACATTATATAGGATGTGGCAAAAAGAAGAGCTACGTTTTTAATTGCCAATAACGTTGGAATAATTACTGTCTACAACTTTTATAGACTAATTAGGTTTTGATGTTTACCACCTCCGGAGTTTGTCTTTTACGACTTTTTGCCTTTTGGAACGATTTTATTTATCACCATTGGGGTTTGTTTATCTTTATTCTAAGTTTGTAACTGCTGAAAGAGGATTTATTACCTATAAAACATAACGTAACATCACGCCTGTAATCCCCGAAGGGTTAGGCAGAGGTGAACCTATAGTACATCCACATTTCACCAGTTATGTTCAAGCCTCCTATTATATAGGGGGTGAGGCACAATTCTTGACTCCGGGTTACTGCTGAGAAATTCCAGATGCGAAACCCAATAACATTTTTCCCGACCCGGGATTCGCACCCAGGACCTCACGCTCGGCAATAGCGCTTGCGACCACTAGACCAATGAAGCAGTCTGGAGGACTTTGATGTAAGGACATACATTTTTTGAAATATAATAGCAAATAATTTATTTTAATGTTTTTGTTGCGTAATGTTAATTATTTTCTAACTGATCAGACAGCTGTGCTGCTGGGGAGTTTGTTGCGTCACTTCTTCAAGTGGTGGCGGGTGCGTTTTGGGGGACTGTCTTATGTAACTTTGACGTTCGAAAAGCGCTGATTCTCAGCCTAGTTTGAATATGACTTTCGATTTTGATTTTAAATGTTAAACCTTTCTTATATTCTTATAATGTATAAATTGCCAAAATTATCAAAGCTGGGCTCTGAAGTGATTTCCTCAGGGCTTTCGTTGATTAAAAACTTCTGTATAAATATTTATTTCGTGAATAGGTAATGAAATTAACATTTTGCGATAATCCCTGAGGAACTTAAACAAATCAAACAAGCAATATGTACCTACGCTTAGTATTAATTTATGTTAATTAAATACATAAATTGATCTCTCCATTACTAACATAGTTTAAAGATAATGTTATACTAATAAAATATTGACTTTTAAATAGTCAGGAAAAGCAACTTTATAATATGTACATGGATAAAATCATAGACATATAAAAACAGGATAAAATGCACTATCTGTTGATGGGCTATTTTTTTGCACGAAATGATTTTTGAGCATAATACTGATCATAGTAACATGTAAAGCCCAAAATGATAGATCACTAATAGGGTCTCAAATATATCTGTAACCTTTTTATGGCAATTAATAATTTATTTATTTAGTTAGCAAAAGGTCATCATCTGCCTAGCCTTTTCCTTTTGTTGTATTTTATGAGGAGCGACTGCCTATCTGACCTCCACAACCTTGTTAGGTTCTGGGTAACACGATACCCCTTGGTAAGACTGGTTGTCAGACTTTCGGGCTTCTGACGACCCGTAAAGATTGTCAAAGATCTACGAATGTCAGCCGGTTACTTAGCCACAAGATAGCAAACGGTATGAAACCATATTCCATATAGAAGTTATAAATAGTTATCCTCAAAGTTGATGACAACGCGTTACCTTTCATTCATATCGGTATATTTGATAGAGTTTGAAAGAAACCATATTTTATGGAACACGAACTGATAGAAAAATCTATAAAATCTGAAGAAGCTGAACAAGCAAGAAAAACTTATAAGGTAAAAAAATACAGGGGTTTTTGGCATCTATACTATCCTAGCTAATATTATTAATGCGAAAGTGAGTCTGCTTGTTTGTTTGTTTACAATGTATAACAGATTACGTTCACGCTAATGCAATTAGAACATTGTATAGTTTTTATCCCCACAGTACGTTCCATTGGGATAATATCCGCGGACAAAAGCATTCATTCTGCCTAGCCTTTTCCCAATCATATTGGGGTCGGCTTCCAGTCTAACTGGATGCAGCTGAATACCAGTATTTTACATGGAGCGACTGCCTATCTGACCTCCACAACCCAGTAACTGGGTAATACGATACCCCTTGGTATGACTGGTTGTCAAACTTTTGGGGTTCTGACGACTCGTAACGACTGTCAAAGATCTACGAATGACAGCCGGGACCAACGGCTTAACGTGCTTTCCGAAGTACGGAGGAGTCTCGGTATGTAAAAACGGTCACCCATCTACGGACCAACCCCGACAAGCGCAGCTTAACCTGATGGATCGACCCGTGCGGCTGTTATTACTTAGCCCCCGGACCCTGAACCCGCGGACAAAAGCATAGGAAAGAATAAATACATATACTCACTCTTAATATCATTTCCTTCAGGGGTACACTTGCCAGCTCCGGTGAAACAATGCGCATACGACTTCAAGAGACGGTCATTGTTGATGATCTCATCAACGTTGAAGGTGTCGTACTTGCTGTCATAGTGTGCGCCATCCGGACGAGCCAACGCCGCCGCCGCCACCAGAGCCAGGGTGATGAGCAGTTTCATGATAATATGATACTGAAAAAAAACAAACAAGCTTTGCATTCACTGATACTTAGGTACCGAACAAGATATTTGATATTAGGAGTATTGTACTCCAGAATTCTTCGAATAACGCTGATGTAAATGGAAATAGTCAGAATAGGTTTTTTTTTTTAATATTCCCAAACTACGTAACAAAAGGGTGCCGATAACATTGTTTTTATTTCCGTGAATCCTATTGGTGTACCTGGCAGTGGGACGAATGGGAATACACGGTTTTTTTTGTGATTTTTTGGGCCAGTATTCATTTCGCGGACTTATAAAAACTTTCTGTCTTTTTTTGAAATTATACTATATTTAGCTACTGAATTGCCCAAAATTAAAAAAACAGCACATTAACAATTAATTTTCATACACAATTTTTCGACCCGCACATTTTAGCCACATTTTTAAAAAAGGAATCGGGGGCGGCGTTTCCGTGCAGGTATAATATAAAAGTGTTTATCTACAGACACCCATGCTATAAATCCTCTATAAAAGTTTCTGAAACAGTTAGCTTATTGCCAACATTAAAACAACCAGTGTCATAAGTAACCATTATACCATCCAAAAGAGTTTTATAATGTTGTACTAAATTTAATTATGCAAATCTTTTGCTTCTTCGATCCCTTCCGGTCAGCAGGTGCTGACCCCCGCGCCGACACATGTGACACATTTTCCAAAATACGTTCCGACACACTTGGAGCGCTACGGGGTATGGTCGTTTTAATGTTGGCAATAAGCTAACTGTTTCAGAAACTTTTATAGAGATTTCATATCATGGGTTTAGATAAAGACTTGTATGATACTGTATATAATTAGGTATTAAAACACCAATTTGATACTATCATCACACTCGGTTATACAACAGTTGCATAAATAACTATTTGTCATGACTCTATTTTTAAATTTCGGTATTGTTTTTATATAGTATATCAATAAATATTCGTTTTGATCCTAATATTTCGAATTTCACGTTATGAGAGTAGATAATGGTGACTTTAAGACACTGGTTGTTTTAATGTTGGAAATAAGTTAACTGTTTCAGAAACTTTTATAAAAGATTTATAGCATGGTTAAAGTTATTTTTGGAATTAAAACAAATTCACACCAACAATGTTGGTTTACATTAACACACCTTGTTTAATTGTTTTAGTCTTTGCACTTTAAAATAATACTTTAATAAAAATATTAAAATTAATATTTATTAGGTAGGTAGGTACTCACCGTAAACTCTTGAGTGAATGATGATATATTTTATTAGCTAAGTCTTTATATACTTACTGCTTAAAATCTAACCTTGAATTACTTGAGGTAGGTAAACTTTTATCATTATACTGAATAAATTATGAATTGTTTTATATTTGGATTCATAATTAGGGTTCCGTACATAAGCGTGGCAACACACCCCTATCTTTAAATACTTACCAGTTAAATGAAATTTTCACAGAATATGTGTAATTATGGCCGATAACATTGATTGGCCTGGGTCTGGATTTGTGCCCGGTTGATGGCAATAGACTTGCCCCCTATTACATGGGACTCAAACCTAACTGGAGAAATGTGGGAGAACTAAATGTAGAAAGTCGAAAGTCGTAAAAAACCTCGTTTTTTTTTTTGCTCGACCCTTTTTCGGTCCTATTCTGTTTCGAGAGCGAGCGAATAAATCTCGGAAATTGTTCGACTCGGATAGTTAAGACGATGACGCGAGCGAACACACCCCCATCATCTCATTCGTGAGCTTTTAAACGATACAACACACAAGCAACACATTTCGTCAAATTCTAAAGCATACTCTATTACAACAAAGATAATAAAGATAAGTATTTCTCAGACATTACTCTCAGTGCAAATCCAACTCAACTTGCCAGATTTTTTAATTCCTCGTTCGTCATTGTAAAAACCTATTTAATAAAAGTTTTAGTAGTTAGTAAAATAAGTATTTTTAAGTCACTTTGTAGTACAACTTGGGAGACCAGTCCAGTCCAGCAGTGGACTGTGATATGCGAGATAATTGATTGATTGATGTGACTTTATGGAGTTTAGAACGAACATCAACACGTATCACAAGACCTTCTATAATTACTTATTGTCATATACTTGTACTTATTGTCTCCATCACCATCTTATGTGTTATGTCTGTCATCGTACCTATCAATTTTAATCACCTCAATGTTGAAGAATACAAAAAATAAAAAAGAACAG
Organism: Eupsilia transversa; assembly: GCA_914767815.1. NCBI lineage: Eukaryota > Metazoa > Arthropoda > Insecta > Lepidoptera > Noctuidae > Eupsilia > Eupsilia transversa. Next base: position 6,345,135 of record OU611889.1, read on the forward strand.
AATCCCCAACTGCAACAAGATAGTTCAACACACGCTCGGCAGTTATTTTAACTCAATTTGACAAAAAAATGCCAACTGCAACAGACTGCTTGAAAGTGAGCTTGTTCTTAGTTGCAGTGAAAAAATACTAAAAGGAGGAATATAGAAAAATAAAAAACCTTTTTTCTACATTCCTCCTTTTAGTATTTTTTTAAATCGTCTCCTCAAGTCCTTTATTTTGATAGGTACTCTACATGGTCACACCTTTAAAAAATATTTCAAGACTTTACATAATGACGTCTATAATCCGCCATTTCCATTTTATAAAAACAAAACCTGTAACCATCGTGCGACCTAGACGTACATACCTACGATAGACACATTTATTGAAGGGAGAGATAATCTGGTCGTCTCAAAAGGAGAAATCCAGGTTACATTGATTCTCAAACCTATAAAAATTTACAGATTTGAATCTTTCTGTAGCGTATTCCTAAATGTTAATTATATTTTATACGCATTATAAGTTTTTACTAAGCAACAAAAACTAATAATGCAGGTTTCTTTAATTTTTTTCAGCATAATATATGAGACGTCGCACGTCACACAATGAAAACTGTTGCAAAAAAATATAAATGATTCTATTTGAAAAAGATTTTTAATCGCTTTATTCATATTTATTAGTTACAAAAAAAATGGATTAGTTGCACGTCATGGATGACCAAGGGCATTGAAGTCGGCAGTAAGAGGCTGACAAACCTCCGATTTGCCGACGACATAGTCCTTTTTGCCCCCACAGCTCTGGAACTACAGACTATGCTTCAAGACCTAAGCACGGTAAGCCTCAGGGTTGGACTCGCGATGAATCGGTCTAAAACAAAAGCCATGACCAATAGCACTAAGTGTAGGGTCGAGGTAGATGGGCAGGAAATACATTATGTCGATGAGTACATCTACTTGGGCCAGTTAGTTTCTTTCGAAAACAGGCAAGAAAAGGAAATCGATCGCCGCATCGAAAATGCCTGGAAAAGCTACTGGTCCATGAAGACGCTAATGAAAGGCGATCTACCGATCTCCCTGAAGCGAAAACTCATCGATATGTGTATTCTGCCCGTCCTAACCTACGGTGCTCAGACTTGGTCGCTCACCGAGTCGCAAAAGTTCCGCCTTGGGGTTTGCCAAAGAGCAATGGAGCGTAGCATTCTGGGTGTAAAACGAAGTGACAGATTAAGGAACACCACGCTGCGCTCCAAAACGGGGATCCTTGACGTAGGCAAAAAGGCTGCCAAGCTAAAATGGGATTGGGCGGGCCATGTCAGCCGCATGCACAACGACCGCTGGGCAACAGTTTCCACACGATGGGTGCCTGGGGATGGACGGCGCCGCCGAGGCCGGCCCAGAAAGAGGTGGCGAGACGACCTAGACGCGTACCGTAGCGACTGGATCGAGGTGGCCCTGGATAGGAGTGCTTGGAGGGATTTGGGGGAGGCCTTTGCTCAGCAGTGGGATAATGTAGGCTAATAAAAAATAAAAATAAAGTTGCACGTACATTCATTAAAAATATTATATAATTATGACGCATTTAAATAGACAGCCGACCGCACGTCAGATGTAAGATAACCATTATACGTATAAGCTGTTCTCGTATCCTATTAAAAAGCCGTAGGTAGTTGGCTAGGCCGGCTATAAGTCAAAGTTCTACCACTCACATGCGGTCGACGCGACGGTACCTATTATTATTATTCATGTCCAATTTCCTACTACTTTGATAATTATGATCCATTGTTTTGGCGTTTACGCAAATACGTGTATTTAAAAAAAATGTAAATTGCCAGTATTCGGCACAGAGTTCGGAGATCAACATCAGCTGAACATCCTCATGCAGGCTACACACGTTACCATCGCATCTACCTACTGTCTAGTTGCTAGTTCGGCGTTCAGACAGGTGTCTAAGCTATTCATCGGAGCAAATTAACCGAGAAGAGCAAACTTAGCGAAGCATATTCACTGAAGTGTGAATGCATAATCGATAGTAAATACGTAAGTAACTCTGTCTGTCTGTTAACCACCTTTTCACGTCTTAACAGATTTCGATGAAACAAACACACAGGGAGACCATGACCTGGGTTAGGAAGTACGTTCCCGTTGGATAATTTCTGACCCCCACGGGGGCGAAACCGCAGGTTAATCCTAGTCAACTAATAAATTTAAACACTGCTTAGGACACAGGCCTCCTCTCTGAGAAGGAGTGGGCCACGCGCGGTATGGGTGGATTAAATAAGTGTGAATGGGATAAGTGGAATTCTTTTGGTAGATGTGTTTCTCTTACTTCTCCACTTCACTAACTCTTCTTCTTCACTTCTTTTTTTATTCAGTGAAAAATAAATCTATCTTTCTTTCTTTTAGGTTTTACCCGAATACGGTAAAGCCAAAAGGAAGGGTAATGATTTTTTTCTATTACTAATAGACAGGCAGCATGACAATATGTAAGTTGGTTGCTCATCATGCGTTATATTGTTAGCGGCTTCCGTCTCAATGTGAGTCATAAATTATGCTGCAAGACTAAAATGGTCGATAATCAAAACGGTTAAAGTTAGAATCATTCATGAAAACTAAAAGCCTTGTGCAGACTGGCGCGACGCGACAACGCGACGTGAGTCTAACAAAACAATTTCTAAGAAAACTTCGCGGTAGAACAAATCACTAAATTCAAAATATCATTGCTCGTCGCCCACTCGATTTATCAAAACACAGTTATGCCTACCAAATGTCAAGTTGTTTACGCTGTAAGTATTTCTGTATTCAATATGGAAGCACTGTAATTTGCAAACAAGTAGGGTTCGATCAACACGCGATTCGGCGAAACTATTTAATTTGCTCCGTGTTTATCCATAACCCAATCCCATCAAAGACGTAGCTATATATTAAATATGCAATAATATATACAATAGCTGTGTTTGCGGGCACTCAAAGATAGTATTTATTTATATATTGTATTGAAAATATGTCGATATATGCCTAGTTAAGATTTATATTAATATACTAGCTGCCCGTCCCGGCTTCGCACGGGTAGCACTAAGTACTTATCTAAGCCGTACCTACCTACCTAACTTACTGTAGCAGCAGCGGTGAGGTTTGGTGAGAACTTAGGTTTGTGGTGAGGATTTTAATAAAAACGATGCTTTAGTTTCAACGACAAATGATGTATTGGCCATCTTGTTTTTTACAATATTCAAGGAGAGGGGCGTGGGAACAATATTTTTTACGAACACCAATCACAGGCGAGTTGTAGGTTTGACGTAGCGTATGGTACCGTTTTTTGCCTTGAGATGTCGCTACCAGTTCCTGGTGTGCGTTGATGGAGTAGAAGGTCACAACATGCCCCCGGCCTTGGAAGCAGTGGCTTTCAATGGTCTTCAGTCACTGCATCAGTGTCGATCACGTCCTGTAGCAGCGGACAAATCTTGGTGAATGCGCGTCTCACCACGCCCGATGACGTCTGTATATCAGCCACCCGGGATATACCATCCTTTCCTGGGATAGTGCGAAGGACACGTCCCAAATGCCACTTCAAAGGTGGGAGGTTATTGTCCTTAAAAGCAACTAAGGAATTTGGTTTGAGCTCGTCCTTATTCGTCGTCCATTTTGTCCGCACCTGCAGCTCGGAGATGTATTCCTTCGCCCACCGGTTCCAGAAATGTTGGCGAAGTTGTTCTACCCTCTGGTATCGCTGGAGACGACTAGCAGGAACGTCGCGTAGGTCATCGCCAGCTGGCGCAGTCACTGGTCGGCCAATAAGGAAGTGTCCTGGAGTGAGCGGGGAAAAGTCACGAGGATCAGAGGAAAGAGGAGACAGAGGTCGGGAATTTAAAACGGCTTCTATTTGAGCCAATACTGTGCTGTACTCTTCGAACGTGAGATGCGCGTTACCTATCACACGACGAAGATGGTATTTACTTGACTTTACTCCTGCCTCCCACAGACCACCAAAATGCGGAGAATAAGGGGGAATAAAATGAAAGTTTATATTTTGACTGGATGCGAATTCTACAATATCATTACTACAGTTAGTTAAAAACTTTGAAAAATCGTTCATTACCCCTACAAAATTGCGACCATTATCAGAGTAGATATCTGCAGGCTTACCACGGCGTGAAATAAATCTCTTTAAAGTATGTAAATACGCTTCACTAGAGAGGTCACTGACTAACTCCAGGTGTATAGCACGCGTCACGAAACAAATAAATAGACAAATGTAACCTTTAATAAGCCTAGCACCCCTACCCTTGCGGTTCAGAATGAGCACTGGCCCAGCGTAGTCCACCCCACACCGGATGAATGGAAGGCTAGGTGTAACTCGTTCCCTAGGCAAGTTACCCATCATAGGACTAAGCGTCTTACCTCTAATGCGAGTACAGGTAACACAACCATGCACTACCTGGCGGGCTAAATTTCTACCTCCGACAGGCCACCATGATTCGCGTAAATGAAAAAGTAATGCCTGCGGAGCAGCGTGGAGAAGCTGAATGTGCTCATGACGAAATAATAAAGTGGTAAAATAATGCTTACTATGAATAACAATTGGATGTTTTTTACCGTAAATGAATTCATCAGAATTAACTAAACGACCACCTACGCGCATTAATTTCTGATCATCTAAAAACAAGTTTAATTTAGACAAACAACCTTTACTTTTAATAGTCTCATTATTAGATAATGCCTTATATTCAACTGGATAAGATTCCATTTGACAACATCGAGCTAATGTTTTATCTGCATGGTCTAACTCGTCTACACTAAGGCCGCCTGTACGCTTATTATTTTTACATCGACTGTTATTTATAAAACGTAACATAAAGGCAGCCGCACGCCTCATACGTTTAAATTGAGAGAACCGATGGAAAGGAAACAAAGATAATTCACAACAATCCTGAGCAACAACGGCAGTGACGCATGACTTAACCTCAGGTAACTCGCGATGTTTGAACGAGTCCGAACTTTTGTGATCGTCTATTGAAAAGTTAGGGTTACGAAGAAATTCAGGACCCTCCCACCACAAGGTAGACGAAGAAAGTTCTTCCAATCGAACACCGCGTGACGCTAGATCGGCGGGATTATCTACACCGCTAACGTGACGCCACGGGATGTCTAGTGTAAGATCATGAATTTCTGCGATTCTATTTTGAACGAATGTCTTAAGTTGGTTCGGCCTCATGTGCAACCAGCCTAAGACAATCGTAGAATCAGTCCAAAATACCATGCTATTAAATTTACAACGTAATGAGTTGCGTACCTTATCATATAGGCGAGCTCCTAATAAAGCCCCACAAAGTTCGAGACGTGGGATACTAACAGGTTTTAAAGGCGCAACCTTTGTTTTTGAAAACAATAATCTAACCGATACTGTTAAATCATTGCAAACTGTGCGAACATAAATACACGCGCCGTACGCCGTCTGAGATGCGTCGCTAAAAATGTGTAACTCAATATACATAGGCTGCGTACCTATAGCGTGGCGAGGTATACGCATAGTGTTTAGCGCTTGCAATGAGATAACAAACCGGTTCCACACGCGCGCCGTGTCGTCAGGAACGTTATCATCCCAATCTACTTTTAATAGCCACAACTGTTGTAACAGAACTTTGACAACAATTATGACAGGACTTAACAAACCGAGAGGGTCAAAAATTTGCGAAACGTTTGACAAAATAGACCTCTTTGTAATATGCTTGGTATTTTGAATATTAACGTGAGAATTAAAATAAAAGTTGTCGCTTGCGTTATGCCAGCCTATTCCTAAGGTTTTAGAACTAAGATTTTCATCTAAAGTTAAAGGTTTAAACTGATCAGACGACTGACGGTCATCATCGTGTTTAAAATTAAATATCCACTTCCTAAGTGGAAAACAGCCCGACTGCAGCGTCTTTTGAGTTTTGTCGCATAAATCTAATAATTTTATTTTATCATCTAAGCCCGTAATGTAATCGTCGACATAAAAATCCTCTTTTATAGCTCGAGCGACTTCAGGATCAGGAGATTCAGAGGCTAATTGTTTTAGGCACCTAACACTTAGAAAAGGTGCGGAGGCGGTTCCATACGTCACGGTGTTTAATTTAAATATACCTAACGGCTTTGAGGGATGGTCGCGCCACAGAATCATTTGCAACTTGCGCTGACCCTCATCTACCAAGCACTGTCGGTACATCTTCTCCACGTCAGCGCACACGACGTACTTGTGCTGCCGAAAGCGGAGAAGAATGGCAGTAAGATCGCCCTGTATAGGAGGGCCAACCAGCTGCAAATCATTCAGTGACTTACCCGAGCTCGAACGTGCGCTTGCGTCAAACACCACGCGCAACTTGGTGGTGGTGCTGAGCTCGCGGAACACGCCATGATGCGGCATGAAATAGCACGGGGATTCATAGGAATCTACCTGTGTCATATGGCCTAATGCGAGATACTCCTGCAAAAAATTAGAATACATAATTTTATATTCAGGCGAACGCTGCAGACGTTTTTCTAACGCAAGAAATCGACGTTCTGCTTGTGTGTAAGAATCCCCCAAGGTATCAGGTGACTGATGGAGTGGAATGTGCACGCAGAATCTACCCTCGCTATTGCGAGTTGTAGTGCGAATAAAATGATCTTCGCATGCACGTTCTTCCTCAGTCTGTGCGTCTCTGACCTTAGACAGTTCCTCAATTTCCCAGAACAATCGAAGTTGCGTATCTAAAGAATTAATAATATTGCAATGAATTGGCGCATTTTTTCGCGTATAATTAAGTATAGGTCCAGAAATAATCCAGCCTAGTTTAGTGTTCTGTAGAAACGGACCACTAGTTAAACGAATTTTGCCGTCTTCTAACAGATCCCAAAACCTATCTGCGCCAATCAAAATGTCAATGTTTTTGTAGTCTAGAAACTCCGGATCGGCTAATCGTATGTTGTCTGGAATACAGACTTGCGCGCTTAATTTACATACGGCAGGCATCGAAGCCGTGATCCTAGACAGCACATAACAATGAATGCGCATGGTAAATGAATTATCGACGCAGGATTTGATAACGATATTACAAGCTTGCGAACAATGTACTACCGAATCACCTACGCCTCGAACTTCGTTTGTGGACTGTAATAATGGTGCGTTTAAGAGTTGACATAATGATTTGGAAACGAAACAGCGCTGGCTTCCATTATCAAGGAGCACCCGGGCTTTATGATATCTACCGTGTACATCTGCTACTTCAACGATAGCTGTTGACAATAACACGGACTGCACACCTATAGATTTAATAGACTGCGTTTGCATGTGTGCCTTGTTTACTTGAATGGGGACTGCGGAGTCCGAGGCGGCTGGTGCGGCCGCGGGGGAGTGCGCAGGCGTTTCAATCTCATTAGCACGCGACGCCTCAGTGGTCGTTGTGGACTGCAAAGCAACAGAACTATTAGCGTTATCTTTGTGCAATAATGAGTTATGTTTTTGATTGCAGTGTCTGCAAGGCCCAAACCTACAAGTATTTACTGAGTGCCTTGAATGTAAACAATTCTCACATAAGTTGTGCTCGCGTACTAGTTTAAGCTTTGTGTCTAAGTCGCAGTCAATAAACTCTCTACATGTATACAGTGGGTGATTCGCGTTGCATTTTGCGCATATTAACTTACCGCGTTGTTTATTGGATTTACTCGGCCCGCTAGAAACATTGCAGTGTGACATATTGTGACATTTTGAATGTTGTTTTTTGCTGTCAGTGCTTTGAGCTTCTTTGCTATGTGAACGCTGCAATGCCTCCAGCATGTCTGCTTTGTTGCGCAAAAAGTTAATTAAAACATCCACCGATAAACGTTTAGAATTATTGTGCTCGTTTGGGTTCGGAAACAATGTGCACTTATGAGACCCCCATTCTCTTTCAGTAATTTTATCTAACTTTGACACCATGATATTGATAATTAAACTATCCCAGTAGTTTGTAGGCTCACCTAGAACCTTAAGTGCGCGTAAATTTTTCAATATAGTGTCTATTAATGTTCTAATCGAAGAAGGCGACTCTTTAGTTAATGCAGTTATATTTAACAAAGCTTTGATATGGTGATCAACTAAAAGTCCGCAATTATTATATCTATTGAGCAACAAGTCCCATGCAACCTCATAATTATCAGCAGAAAATTCTATAGAATGTATAACTAGTTCTGCGCTGTCTTTTAAGGACGATTTGAGATAGTGAAACTTTTGGATGTTGGAAATATCTTTAGAATTATGAACAAGTGAGGTAAACGTGTCTCTGAATTCCAGCCAGTGCTCATAGGAACCGTTAAATGTAGGCATAGAGATAGTGGGTAACTTCACGGAATGTATTTGACTATTATTATGACTATGACATGACCTGGAGCGGTCAGCGACCTCATCAGTGTTCAGCATAAATTCAGCAAGTGATATTAAATTATAGTAGCTATCTTCAAAATGTTCTCTTTGATTTAATTGTTCGCCTAATTCACTATCAGAAACTCTTTCTTCTATTTTAGTTTGAATGTCGTTAAATTCAGAAAATAAAGTAGTACATCCTTGAATCCTCAATTTTAAATCAATGCGTTTTTGATTAGGAAAATCATGATCACAATCTTTTAAAGACTCTAAATAATTATTAAATTTGGTAAGCCTGCCCTTAATTATACCTCGCTTCCTAACTAAATCGCGAACTAACTCACTACTTTCTATACTTAGCACATTAGGAGATTTGTCACGGGATTTTGCAGAGTCTATAGGCATTTTGGTGGTCAGTGAAAAGAGGAGTACTCACGGTTTTATAATCGTCAGCTCAATCCTACACGGCACTGATGCTAGCAACGTCACCAGGCTAGTAATTGACTGGAAATCCGTTAATCCGAGAATACAATGCAGCAATTTCACTGAAATCAGAGCACAGACACACTATAGCACCAAATAGAAGTCAGGAGATGATGGAAAGGAATAAGGATTGGCCCCACCGATTGCGTATTATTTCCGATGAAACCTTTGCGTTTTCTTCTCAATCCGCCATGTGCAAGGTGTTCCCATCCAAAGGTCGACCTTTTAGGTATCAATATTCCAATGTTCGGTTCGAAGGTCCAAAATGTAGCAGCAGCGGTGAGGTTTGGTGAGAACTTAGGTTTGTGGTGAGGATTTTAATAAAAACGATGCTTTAGTTTCAACGACAAATGATGTATTGGCCATCTTGTTTTTTACAATATTCAAGGAGAGGGGCGTGGGAACAATATTTTTTACGAACACCAATCACAGGCGAGTTGTAGGTTTGACGTAGCGTATGGTACCGTTTTTTGCCTTGAGATGTCGCTACCAGTTCCTGGTGTGCGTTGATGGAGTAGAAGGTCACAACACTTACCTACCGACTCTACCTACCTACCTACCTACATACATACATACCTACCTATATACCTACCGTACCTACCTATATACCTACCCTACCTACAGCTTTTTCCATATTTTCTCACGTATAAAAAAACATGCCTCGTAGGTATAGTGGTCGCAAGCGCTACTGCTAAGCATGAGGTCCTGGGTTCGATTCCCAGGTAGGGCAAAGTGTTATAATAATTTCTCAGTAGCAAGCCTGGAGTCTGGATTTGTGCCCGGTTGATGACAATAGGCTCGCCCCCTATTACATGGGACTTAAACATAACTGGTGACATGCACAGACACCTCACACATTCATAAAAATCGGTCGAGACGTGTCGGAGGAGTGCGACTCAATCACCGTGACACGAGATTTTTATATAAGTATATAGATTATTATAGCTACGTCTGTGATGGGCTTCATCGAGACTCGTGGTGACACTGCTAATTTACAAACTAAAAATTAAACTTCTTGATAAAGAAACATCATTAATTATTTCTTCTTTGTTAAAAATACAAAAGCCATTATGTACATGTTTCTTGGTTCTTAACAGAAAAAATGGCTTTGCTAACTTTAACCTGATGTAACCTTCGAAAAAACGTTTACGTTATTGTAAAGGGTGTCTTTCTATAAATAGCTGAAAGCTTTTTTTTCGGGGGTCCTCCTCTTACTGTGATTGCGTCAGGGGTGTCGAACCGTTTCAAGTTCCTTACCGAACACTCGTTTATTTTTTACTTTACTAAGGGTTGATTTGATGGTTGGGTTCTTCCAGTCTAACCCATAGCAGCTGAGACACCCAGTTCTTTTCATGGAGCGACTGCTATCCGACCTCCACAACCCAGTTACTGGGTAATACGATACCCTTGGTATCCTTTCAACACTGGAACCAGTCCTTTATGATATAACTACTAACCTTTATGATATAACTACACTGTTGTCTCATACCTATTCACACTGTAAATTTTTGAAAACATTGTAAAACCCATTTATTTTTAAAAGAGGAATCGTGGCGTTTCTTGCCGGATCTTCTCCATAGGAAACGACCAATTGGAACCGTGCACCTAGCTTCTGACGTTTCTTATGTGCCCATGTAGGTTTATGTGAAATAAAATATTTTGATTTTAATTTTGAATTAAATGTAAATGACCCACTTTTTTCTTTATCTAGACGATGTTATTGTTCCTATTTCTATTACTAGTTTAATTTCTCTCCACATATATCTGCATAGCTAATAACAGAGTTCAACAATTACCTATATTAACGTCGGCAACCGTATTCCGCTGCCACCAAGTTGTTCAAACTTCAAACTAGTAATATTCTGACACAAACTTTAACTTATACACTTGGTTCAAGTTTATTTCACGGTTCGGAGAAGGATCAAATCTGCAAGATTCCTTTGAGACTTATAACTTGCCTGTATATTACAGTTACTGGGATAGGCATTTAGACCATATTACGACAATATTGGAATATTTGCAATATCGAATGAGTATTTGTGTCTAATATTTTGATAGATACCATAACATAACATCACGCCTGTATTCCCCGAAGGTTTAGGCAGAGGTGTACTAACAGTCGCCGTCAGATATATTGTAGCAGACAAGGTGACCAAATACTTCTGAACAATTTAAAATGTCAATAAGTTCTATACACTAGAAGTTACCATTAATATCTGAACATTCATTACTTCATTAATATCTGAGCAGATGCTTGTCAGTAATTTCTATACACACAAGTATTAGGAAACATAAATGAGCGTTTTTTGACAACGAGGAAGTTAAACCACGCCATCATTTTCATGACAGGCGTCATTGCGGGCGTTATTTGGCGGGCACCGTTCTTCTAAGAAACCGTATTTTTAGTGGCTAACTTTTACGGCTGCAGATCTTAACGTCCCAGGCAAAATTCCAGGGCTGGGCCGATTAAAAGCTCTAGATTTTTCTGTAAAGACATTTTTAAAAGCATCCGAATTGGGAAGTCGGCGGTGTGACACCCTTGGAGAGCACGTAAAGCCGTCGGTCCAGCGCCTGATCCCTCTCCAGTCATGATTATGAGAGTGAGGGAAAAGGGTGTGCACCTGTGTTTGCGCACATACTGAATCAATCTGCCTAGCCATTTCCCAACTATGTGGGGTCGGCTTCCAGTCTAATCGGATTCAGCTGAATACCAGTATTTTACATGGAGCGACTGCCTATCTGACCTCCACAACCCAGTAACTTGGTAATACGATACCTCTTGGTAAGACTGGTCGTCAGACTTTCGGGCTTCTGACTCGTAACGACTGTTAAAGATCCACGAATGACAGCCGGGACCAACGGCTTAACGTGCTTTCCGAGGCACGCAGGAGTCTCGGTATGTAAAGATGGTCATCCATCAACGGACCAACCCCGGCAAGCGTAGCTAAACCTGATGGACCCGTGCGGCTATAATTACTTAGCCACGAGCTCCTCACACACTTACACATGCATTATAATACCTCCTGTGTCTCCAAAAAGATTGGCCACTGTGTCTGATTGAAAGATTGGCCAGTCTGAAAGATTCATTGATGGCTAAGCAAGTTTAATCCTGCAGGGTAATTACGTAACACACTTACAATGGCAATGTCATTAGCACTGCATTGCATCATACCGTTTCCCTGTAGCTAGCTACAACGATTAGGTAGCTGCCCTTACTGCACCAACTCAACAATAAACCTATAAGCAATATTGCGAGATGTAATGAGATTGAGACGTAAAGGATGACATCCACCAAACGGCTAGCGTCGCATTGGATCGAAAAGGATACGAACGGATAACAGCCGATCGAGTCCGGCAGGATGTCCACGCATACAATCGGCTCTGTACCGTCGCTTGCGAACGTATCAGTTTGCGCCTAGTCAAATAGTTTAATTCCCACCATGTTGTAGCCGAAACGATCCGGTCGGATACGACTACAGGCGAATGGAGCCAATCGCGCGTCTCAGCATACTTCCGCCTACGATCGCGTGTCCACTGTGTGCGGCCTGGTAATATAGACTTTAAATACTGTGCACGCGATTTAATATCGTTTAAAGATTTTGAAATCCGTTCCGATCCGATGCGATGCGAGCCGTTTGGTGAAAATCATCCTTTACCAACCATTTTAGTCTCATTGACATTTCCAACTGCTCCAGATAACGATAAAAGTCTCTCCAAAAGCTAGGCAACTAATTGCCTAACACGTCTACCACAATGCGAAATAATTTAAAGGAAATGCCTACTCCATTGCTTCATATGTTAGAAAAAAATGGCTGCTCAACAACGTAAAAAACGCAATGAACGTCGCTGAACTGTCAAAGTGAAACAAAATGCGATCAATTGTCATTTTATGTGTTACACAATAACCTCGCTGTTTACGTTCAATCAACTAACATCCTATCTGCCAATTTGTCAAAACTTCAGCCTAATTGTTTGGAAATTTAACTAGCTTCTAACCGCGACTTCGTCCGCGTGAAATTACTTGTTTTACTATAAAATATTATATGTATATTCTATGATACTCGGCAAAATTGTAGCTTCCCATGAGAGAAAGATCACTGTTCAGAACATTTTACCTCTTTTTTAATATAATATAGACTAGATTTTGCCCGCGGCTTTGCCCGCGTGGTAGTGGCAATATCCCACGGGAATGTATTACCGCGGAAAAGGGATAAAGAAAAGAAAGAAAATACGTTTTTTTGCGGTAAACATGACGCAAAAAAAGAACTCAAAACATAAAAGAACAAGTTAGGGGAAAATTATGCGTCACATCCACGCAAAACGGCCATCACTCAGCATAATGCTGCGACCCTATGCGGTACAGAGCCCCAGCGCTGGTCTTCAGCCACAGCTTGCGTTGACGTTATGACTTCGACCGGTGCAGCACACAATGAGATAGGTATAAATAAGATATAAAAAATAAAATAAATATACAATATTCAGAAAGATAAAGTTACTTTCGCATTTATAATATTAGTATGGGCAGGAATAGTAGGTAAATGTATGGAATCGAATTCCAGGTGTTAGCGGTTTGTGGAATACCAATGTCAACGTTGCTGTAATTAGTTGGAATACCAAAACCTTTGTGAAACTAGATTCTGTAATAGAATTTAATGAGAAAATAACGCACTGACATTTAAAAATGTTCTGTTCAAATTAGTTTAATTGGAAGTGAGAGTGGAGAAAAAAAACATTTTCCCAGTTGAATGTTTGGACATTCAACTGGGAAAATGTTTTGATGTGTTTTTGTGTGTTTTTAATGAAAATGTTGGCGTTTTCAAGTTTGCAGTCACTAGTTTAATAACTACCTACATATTCTAATAAAAGGCAAAAAATCCGGCCAAGCGCGTGTAGGACAACGCACAGTGAAGAGTTCCGTAGTTGAAACCGTGTCGCGCAGCTAGTTTACAATATTAGCATGGATGTGTAGCTACTACTAAAAGTAGAGGTAAAACATAGTGAGGAAAATTGGCGTTTTTAATTAGAAGCAATTTGCGTTGCGATTATTTTTATTGATCGTTTTTTCTTTGTTAAAGAAGACAGCTTTGCAGTTGAAATGAGTATAATTCATTACACGATTCTTGATTAATTAGGTAAACGATGTAAAAAAATTAAGCCTCATGCAGACTGGAGCGACGCGACTCTCTAACAATACAAGAAATCCTCACGGTAGAACAGTTACTGGTATCGCGTCGTACCAGTCTGTATCATAGCTGCCATTCATTGACACCCACAGCCGGCTGTAACACGGCATATTGGCGAAGTGTGTCAATCTACATGCCTAGCAATTCACTTCACTGACCGAACATTAGGAATAAGAATTAGAATCATGTATTTACAGAACTTATACAATGTGTAACTGCATTAGTGCACATGATGAATTTTTTTTACTCAGAATCGTTTACTGAATCGATTTTTGTAATTTTTTATACAGTGTGAGTCTTCATAATGTGCACATATCGAAATGGGGGAATTTATGCTTAATTTTATCGACGGAAAAAATAAAAAATAAAATCTAAATAGATTTTTTTTTCCATTTTTTTTTATTTAAAAAAATTCGTCTTATTGATTTTTTTTTACGATTATTGTAAAAATTGATTAAAAAAACAGATTTTTGGACGAAATACCTGTTTATTTTCAATTGAGGGTTTTTTGGGTTTAATTGGGAGGGGTTTTTCCCACAATTTTCATTTTATAAGAACACTTAATTACTACCAATCATTATGGAGTTGAGTTTGTTTCATCGCGATAGATCATTTAAAAGTTACACCGTTTTTTTACATTGGGGTAAAAAATACAAAATAAATAAAAAAACAAAAATAGATTTTTTTAAATATTTTTTCCGTTTGTCAAATTAAGCATAGAATCCCTCATTTCGATATGTGCACATTATGAAGACTCACACTGTATACGTAGGTCATTTTTATCTCAAACATAATAAAATCTTCGTAAATTACAGTCACACTTCCGCTGTTCAGTAAAAAAAAAACAAAATGGACGAAGTAACTACTACGACCTTTATTTATACGTGTGTGACCTTTATTTTTACGTGCGTAGATTTGTAATGTGACCACAATTTTCTCCCACAATCAGTTATAACTAATTAGATAAACAATGTTTTATACATACAAGTAAAAGCTCAGTGTATGTAATATAACAATACAATGTTTTTTTAATTTAGTTGTAAGTTTGTATTGTTTTGATGTTGCACTGCATCAATGTTTGCATGCCTAAATGGTAGAATGTACTAGGATTCTGTCATTTATGACTGTTATTGTAAATACCTACATTCCGAGCAAATAAATAAATATTCTATTCTATTCTAAATATTCTAATTAGGGTATTTGGTGGTATGCGTTAATTCCGGGACATTGTATAAACAAGAACGGTACAAAAAGCGGTCTCCGCTAAGCGTTATTACTTTGAGACATACATAACTACTTAATTATAAATTCTTCCATCATTATATTCTTAAAATTATTAAAATTCAGTCTGTAATTACTTTTTTAATTTGTTTTACAAATCGTGAAGTGAAGTTGACGTGTCGCTAAACTTCAAAGGCGTCATTGCAGAGGACGGATTGCTTCACCTTGAAGTTAAATAAATGTAATGAAAACATTGCAAATTCTGGAAGTATATTAAACATTTATTATATTAAATTATTATTATAAGATAAAATCTTTGTTCCTATTCACTTTTTTTGAGAAATATGAAAATACCAACAAGAGATAAAATAAGTTAGTACAATATACGTACAATCAATACAAGTACATATTCTATAAAATAAAAACATCTACACACGGCTTGATCACCCCACGAACCAGCCGCTCGATTCTGTAAAAATCTCATCGTGAAAACTTAGGTGAAGTGAGTTGTCAATAGTGTCAATCCCTAGTATTAGGGTAGAATGACAGCTCACTTTAAGCTCACTTCACCTCAGTTTTCACGGTGAGATTTTTTACAGAATCGAGCGGCAGTACGCGGGGTGAGAGGGGCGCGCGGGCAATTACATAGGTACTCTGATATTATAATTATCAAAGGTGACGTAAATTAAAGGCTTTTTAATGAAGAACCCCACCACCTCAAGAGCTCCTCTTCAATAGCAGCTCCGACACGGCTACATACTAAGCTATACATATCCTTTATAAGCTGATCTTGCATTGTATAGGATTTCGGTACAATGAGAAGTCAGCATATACATATTATATACTAGAAATGTATAGCCGTGTGTACTATCCTGTAATGCACGCTTACACCAGCTCTGAATACACAGATAATTAATCAATTAAAATATATACATAAATAGACAATTGACTTTTTGTTTGAATACCTAATCTGTGTAGGCTTTACGACCGTGGTAACAGTAGGAATAATTAATACGTGAATATTTTCCGCAGAAGGTCAGTATGTAGTTTAGATATAATTTATTTGTGAAGGAAACTGCATAATTTATGATATGATGTATCTTGAATTCTATAGTTTATTATATTATTTGTTACTGCTGAGAACTTACGTCTACGTCAAAGAAATCGTGCGTAAAATCGGGATGTTTTTGTTTTATTGTGCCTATGTATTTATGTAAATGTCTTATAAAGCCGCGTCCAGACTAGCTGTAACATAACATGTTATGTAACATGCAATGTAACAGTCCCGATACAATTTAGTGTGTTCGCGGACAACTACGTTCTTGTTACGCGCCTAAATTGTATGGGAAATGTTACATTGCATATTACGTTACAGCTAGCCTGGACGCGGTTTAACATAACATTTACCTTGAAAACAAACTTGGGTTCAATTTTCAGTTATTATTAAGAGCGTACATTCTGAAAGTTGGCAACATCGCAAATGTGCTGCGAGATATTGCGCTGTTTTGATTAATAGCCTAAAGCATAACCAGCCTATAATGTTCGCAGTGCTAGGACACAAGCCTCCTCTCTTTGAGAGGGAGTGGGCCGTAATCCACCACGCGGGCCCAGTGCGGGTTGGTAGATGTCACATGTCTTCGAATTTTTGGTTCTAGGCCATGCCAGTTTCCTCACGATGGTTTTCCTTCACCGTTTTGAGAGCAGCGGTGGCTTCTGGTAAGGACCGCGACTTACGAGTTGGAGGTCATAGGTTCGAACCCTGACAGGCGCTTTACTTTGTGTAAATTATTTCATCACCACTGCTCTCAAAACGGGTTGATTAATTAGGTAATCAATATTACAAAATGAAAAAATAAAATAAAATACCACGACACTAAAATATTGATAATGAATATATTTTTACTTTTCAAACAAAGCTGAAACATTTTTGATGTCATATGATTCTTTCCCCTCCTTTTTTAAATAGTTAATTACTTACATGTATTATACTGGGTGTAATTTTAATCACCGTTTTCCTCTTAAGGGGTCATTGTACTCATCATTATGAACAACTTTTACTATGGGACCAAACCTGAAATCGTGAAAAAAAAATCAGCTGTTCCCTACATTTATGTTCGCATAACTCGTCAAAATGTAGGGAACAGCTGATTTCTTTTTCACGATTTCAGGTTTGGTCCCATAGTAAAAGTTGTTCATAATGATGAGTACAATGACCCCTTAAGAGGAAAACGGTGATTAAAATTACACCCTGTATATTATTATATTATAATAGTTAATTATTTATTATTATTTTTATTTTGAACCTGTTCGTTTATATACTTATATAATATATTATGTAAATATTAGATATGGATTGCAATAAGCGCAATATTTGACAGCTATTTACGACGTTGCCAACTTCCAGAATTCACTGCCTAAGGCCGTTTGTCTACCGCCACCGTCAACGGGACGTCAACGAGGAACGAGATTATTTGAACCGAAAGTAACGTTCTGGCGGTAGTGTGTGGTGGATACGTGACCATAGTAAATGAATAATATCGCAAGTTCGGTGCCGTCATCATTCTCGTTGACGTCCCGTTGGCGATGCTTGTAACTGAAAATGGGGTTCTTAGTTCTTCAAGGTTAACTTAAAGACACAAGTTCAACGTGAATTTGCGATGTTTTGAAAGTCTAACAAAGTCTCAATAAGAACTTAGTTTATAAAGTTGTTTCTTAATTTAATCAATTAGACTGAAACAGCTTCTTTAATAAAAACTGATAAATCAAAAGTCATTTATTCAAACTAGGCTGAGAATCAGCACTTTTCGAACGTCAAAGTTACCTATATTATATAAGATAAAAAAAGTTATATTAGAAACATAAGTTAAATTGCTTGTTATAGTTAGGTACTTAGTTAATTAGTCTTTTAATTTAGTACCTACCTAGTGCAAATAATTAGACATAAAGTAAATATTTATAGTTATATCATGATAAAAGTTATGGGTAGAGTAAAGTTGCTTAAAATGGTTATTTGTAAATAAACCCTTATTGGCACGTATCAGTTTTTCTTTTTATTTAACTGGCTTTCCGCGGTTCCGGTTTCCAATTTTCTATCTTATTTTCCTGTAGTAGATACCTTCCTCTTTTTTACAAACGACTCGTTACACTTATCGAGAATCACCAAATACGTAACGAGAGGCCTAAGCCCCTTATACCGTTACCTGCCGACCGACTCTATTGCATTAGTTCTGACCCGATATTTAAAAAAGTTCGGTCTGGCGAGTCATATCACATGCTAGGAAATAATAATTTCAAAGAGACGAAGTCAAAAAGTCGTTATCAAAATCGATAAGGAAAAAACATACATATAGTCAATATATATGTTTTTTTACAAACATATGAAAAATAAGTACGCAGCGTGCGTGTATGTATATAGCACGCACGCTGCGTACTTATTTTCTTTACATTTTCAGTCCTTTTGATCTTACACATTTTCGCCATCAAACACGTCTCCAATATGACAAGACCCAATTTCATAAGTAAGTACTTTGACGACCCTTTCCCTAACTTCAAAGGTGTCAATTCCTTAAAATTACTTCACGCTGAAGACATCTTCCATTGTTGTTGTTCAAGGCCGTCCTCCAAGGTCTCAACAGCAATTACGAAGACATTGAATGCGCTCCAAGGACCGTTTAATTAACGTAGTCACGAAACTCGCGATAGATCTTAAGATACGTGGGCGTTGCGTGACCCCAGTTTGCCGAGCAATTGCCCACGAAGATATCCTGATGACTGCGCCTGATTAGAGCTATTTGCATTAGTGCTGACCAGTTGAACTGAGACAGAGTGCTGTAACGTATAATTACGATAGTCATTCTTGTGGGGCTCGTAATTAGAAGTGTACTACAGTCTTTGTGAGGAATAGATAATAGGGCATCATTATGGGCTTTAGCTGACCATGAGCCTATTGCCATCAATCGGACACAAAGCCAGACTCCAGGCTGCCACTGAGAAATTCCAGATGGAAAACCCAATAACACTGCCCGACCTGGGAATCTAACCCAGGACTTCATGAGCAAAATGGTCACCTATTTATTTGTTTTGCTACAGTGTTTTTAGTGTTTCCATATCCCAATAAAATAAAAAAAACACTACAAAACAATAGTCACGAAGAATATGTGTCCGTTTGCCTGTTTTTCTGGATGAATGTTCCGGATTGACGCAAAAACGGCTGAACGGATATGGGTGTTGGCACACAGATAGTTTATAACCTGGATTAACACATAGGGTAGGTACTTTTAATCCCCGTAGTACGTTTCCGTGTGATATATTCCGACGTGGATGAGCGCGAAGCTAGCGGGCAAAAGCTAGTTAAGATAAAGAAAATGTAAGAAAAATCATTGTTTTTATGGCTTGTTAATTCATGAGTAAGTTATAGTAGTATTGTATCCTTTTTAATTTTAATTAGTACAGTCATGACAACCAATTAAACAAAGCAACATCTACTTTAGGATGGTCTTATATGTTGCTTTGTTTAACCTTTCGCATTCCGAACGTGGATCCACACGAGACACAATGGATTTTTAATTTGTGTCTGTAATTACGGCATACGAAAGATTAAGGGTCCTAGTAGGACCCTTCAATTTGAGCAAATGTTGTCAGAGCAAAAAATAATCACTAAAAAAATATGACATGACTGAATGTTACAAAAAAAGTCGTTAACACCGTATGATTGATGAGTATAGCGTATGAAAAGAAAATAGTAATGATAATGGCCACAAAAAATTTACCTAAAGTATCTTTCCCGGAAAAAAATCGGCGCCATGACATGTACGGTGCGGTTTATGCGCCGTGAAGCAGGCACAGTTATCAGTATTGTATGGATCACTTTCGAAGCTTGTTGACGGACACGTTTTTCTACGGCGCGGTTTATACGCCCTACCGTAAAGAAACCATGCCGTGAACAAGGGCCTTTTCACATGCATACGTCCACGGCACGGTCACCGTGTCGTGTAAAGTAGAAATGATTGAGCTCAATAGACAGCTTTCACAAGGCACGCTGACCGTGCCGTGGCCGTGTGTCGCACGTCCTTATATCTATATGAATAAAAAGAAAAGTCCTGACTCCTGACTGACTGACTGACTCATCAACGCCCAACCCAACCCTTGGACCTTTGCACAGAGGTTTCCTTTATAGACAAGCAATAAGGAAGGAATTTTCGAAATTCAACCCTAAAGGAGTTAAAAAGGGGATGAAATAAATAAAGCCAAATAAGCTCTTTGACATCCGAAAATATATGAAAAATTTGTCTTCATGTTCTCGAAGATCCATAAACTTCGTGTATAAACCCCCCTTTTCCTTCCTCATAGCATTGTATGGATGGATCCAATATATTCTCTCACGTACGTAATGAAGTCGACGCTGACGACGTCGATACAATATGAGTAAGGCTTTATACTTTTTTCGTTCCAATTCATAATAAAAAACGACCGACGGATATATTCAGTTTGGTACCTCGATAATACTGCGACCGCCGCAGCCGGCCGACCGTGCGTCAACAGTGTACATGTGATAGCGCTCGCACAGCACGGCACCGCGCCGTTTACGCGGCAACCGTATGCATGTGAAAAGGCCTAGATGCTTCGAGTGCATAAAGAACACACAAAGATAAATAAATAAAAATAACATAACCCTGTCTTTGCTGTCGTGCAGTGGGATAAAAAGAACATTTTTATTAATGTCCCGGTTGGCTGAAATGTTGATTATCCGCAGGTTGGCACTTGTCGCTGGCAAAGCCATGCAATACGGTCGGAGCTTTGTATTCACCGCTGTAAATCGACATAGCCACAAGTTGTACGTATGAACACACCAAGTTTTACCTTGTTCCACCACAGGGAATGTATATTGACATGATAAACTTCCGTTGTAGGTCTAGTTTAATTTCATTGTACTGGACGAGCTTTAATGATCTGGCTATACGGAACTGGAATTATGTCAATGCAGACCCAGTGGCGATTATATATTAAATAAACTAGTTTCTCTCCCACGCGAACGAAGTCACCGTTTGCGTGGAAGTCGTAAGATACACAATATACTAAAATAACAGCCACATTTTTGTAAAACTCCCGGTCTCCGACCCACCGCGTGGCGTCGTATAGCCCGCCCGCACTATTACTTCGTGTTCACTTGACGTTCTTTCTGACTTTTTTCTTTTTTGTCGGCTCCTAAGGGTTATAGCGTGATGTTAAATAGTCTATAAACTTCCTCAAAAATCAACACAAATCAAATGCAAAGCAACCCAACCAAACCGATTTTTTCAGTTGGCGTGTAGTCCCACTGTCCCAGAAATAAGCGCTTTCAAACAAACTCTTCTACTTTATTAAATTTGCACATAAGTTCTTTCTGTATTTCAAAGTCAAAGTCAAAACTTATTTTGAGAGAACTTTTACGTACTTGATCACTTTATTGTGCAGGTACTACCTCGTTACTGATTTTCACTCATCAATAAACACATTAGCTTCCATCTGAAAAAATCTGGTTCATTTTTGCTTTATAATATTTTACCAAGATATTCTGAAAAGATTTTCGTGAACATTATTTTGCTTAGCCGCCTGAGTCCCTATTTTCCTTGCGAATGCTTTCAGTTGTAACATTCTTGTGTTACTTTTATTACCTACTTACTTACTTAACGGATTTTAGGATTACGTAACCGATTTCTAATTTACTACGAGGGTAGTCTTATCTGTGCTAAGTTACTTAGTCAAAGGAAACTAGTTAACGTTTCTGAAGGCGGTTTTGTTTCTTCAATTTCATTGCGACGTTCAAGTTTAGGTAATTGATTTGTTAAGCGTACGGTAGTCTGTACGTTATCTCCTTAATATGAGATCTTTGTGAGCGGTACCCAATTAAAGGGTGCCAATTGAATATTGCGCCAGGGTGTACGAGGCTTTAGCCGTTTTTTATCCAGGTTTTTGGAGGTATCTACTAAATTTCTACCTAATTTTGATTCCATAAAGGCTCGTGGAAACTGGCGCGATATCGCGGGCGCGACAAGGGTAGCGCTGCCTGTCGCGCACGCGATATCGCGCCAGTGCACTGTGTGGACGAGCCGTAATGGTTGATTCCATTTTTTATTTATTAAAGGAGTAGGTAGGTATATGTTTATTAAATCTACTTACAACAAAACCACGGAAATGAGAAATAATGATTAATAACTTGCATCTCCTCGTGAAGTAAGCACTATTTTAATTAAGCAAATTGATTTTGAATTATAAATAAATTATACTAAAATCTGTGCGTATTCACTACAGAGCTTAGATTCTATTGGTTAATATTTGCAGGAAAATGTGTAGGAAGGTACTGCTCGTGATCTTAAAGCCTAAAACTCACAGGCGCGATGCGATGGCGCGACGCGACTCCATCAAAACAGTCGCGCCAGTCTGCAAGAGGCTTGAAGAGAACAATCGCAAATTAGATTTTTAATTTGGCAATCACACAGTCTAATACTAATAAAATAAAATTATTATGTATTAAGCGTAATAGATAAACGTTTATTACTTAACCCATGTTTGCGAAGGAATAAATGATTTTGATTTGATACATTATCCCCTCAACTGTAAGGTAAGGTAACTTGCGTGGTTACAAAATCGGTCACGAACTATACGCTCACGCGTCTTACGACTGCAACTGTGGAGAAAACAAATAAAAGGAGATGTTTGGAGCTTGCCACGAGACACCGAGACGCAAGTAGCGGATCGAGAATGGATGACATATGGCTATAATAAATATATGTTTTGTGTTGCGTATGGTAAATGATTTTGCGTAGATACTAGTGTATAGAATAATTTTTTTTTCTAACTGAACAGACAGCTGTGCTGCTCCAGTTTGTTGCGCCACTTCCTCTTCCCAGTTAACATTAGGTATCACATTTTCCACGGTTTTTCACCGTGAAAATCCCTATTGTTGACTCTATGGTCAACAGGTATAATAGTAGGCTTACGGTATCAGAGGCTCGAGATTAAGGATAACAATAGAGTTACCGTTTTCCTTAAATTTTATCACTAGAGCGATCTTTTGTTAAAACGATATTTTATAGGGCGATCAGTTCAGAAACTTGCTGTTATTACGTTCAGTGCAACCCACTTGAACATATAAATTATTTCATTATTGCTAACCACTTTGTTTGTCTGTGGTATAAACTATTCTAAGAATAATCTTGTTGTTAATTTTTTTCCCTATTCAATGAGTACATTGTGCTCCAGTTACTAATGAAATACATTAGTTATTTTAACATTTTCAACAGCATTTTTACTTATGAAAAATTAAAGAGAAATCTTCAAGACTATTATTTGGGGCACCGACCTCTATATATACCTACCTTAGTCTCTTTGATAAGTCATTAGTAATTTATTCATGAACAATAAATTGTATCATAAAATTACATGGTATAAAAAAGAAAATTAAATTACATTAGGTTGATAGTTGATACTATGATAGCTAATAATGATAGTTGATACTATGATAGCTAATAGATACGATGGTAGCTTTTACCAGCTCTTGAACAGGTCAATTAACTTAACAGCCAGTGGCCATAGAAATATAATTTCCAATTTCCAATATAAATAAGGAGCGAGCTTACTGCCATTAACGGGCCATAACTCCAGACTCCGGGATGCTACTGAGAAATATCTAATGGACACAATAAAACTTTGCCTGATCCGTTAAACGGAGGATTTAGAGGAGAAGGAAAGTATATTTCTATCTGCACGCATAGAGTGACCACCGAACAAACGGGTTTTGTCGACAGAAGAATAAACAAAATTACGGATAAACAATCACAATCTTTCACTTTGTCTGTTCTCCCGTCGTCAAAACCCGTTTCTAGTGTGGTCATGCTACGTGTGCGATGGTGGAAAGTCACAAATATATTGAATTGATAAGCTACAGAAACTACTTATGTCAATCCTGTTGTTTTTGTACAAAGAAGAAACGCTTTGAAAGCGAATGCTACTTTTCTCAGCCTTCAGCTCCACTAGAATAAACAGCTAGACAAAAAATTCAATCATCCTTATTTCTGCCGAAAAACGTCCACTGCTGGGGACATTGTCCACCCCCAAGCACCGCCACTTCGACCGGTTCTATGCTTCCCGCATCTACCGGATTCCTGCCTTCGCAAGATCATCTGTCCACCTTGTGGAAGGCCTTCCAACGCTACGTCTTCCGGTACGTGGTCGCCAATCCAGAACCTTTCGACCACATCGGCCATCTCTCTCCTCATCTGTTCTACGAGCAATGTGCAAAAAAAATACTTGGTTTACTTTATAGTTTAATACAATTAACAACTCCACCAATCCGTTTATCAAGTTAGGTAATTATCACGGTTGGTCGGTATTACGTACGCTGATAAAATCAGCTGATTATTAGTATTCATTTATGCAGTGGCAAATCTGCTAAATTGAAATGTTGATAGCTTAGGTAAACAATAGATGTTTTTAGGGTTCCGTAGTCAACAAGGAGCCCTTATAGTTTCGCCATGTCCGTCAGTCTGTTTGCCTGTCCGGCTTAGCGCAGAGACTGTTGGTACTAGAAAGCTGTAAATGGTAAGTTCTGGATAAGTGGAAAAATACACAGCAGCAGTATATAAATAACGAAATTAAAAGGAAAACTATCACAGCTAAGTAGGCTCTACAAGTTAACGAGTAATTATCGACCAACTTACATTTGCAGTTGCAAAAACATGTTCTGTATGTTGGGATAAATTCATCCCAGCTACGGAACTCTTCATTGTGCGTGGTTCGACCTGCACTTGGCCGGTTTTATAAATCACTGATCGTATCAAGTTGGAACACGTTTCAGAAAAACTTAGTGCTAAGCGGAAACTACTTATGCCCACTTAAATCATAATGAAAAAGGATAAAGTAGGTATAAAACTTTGCAGTTATCTTAGGCTGCGATGATGCAGCCTTAGTTTTTTAGTAAATGGCGGCATTGCGTGTTGTTCTGTACGTACTTTATTGAGCGTATCTTTATGAGTATCATAAAATTTGTCATAAACAACATTAGCAATGTTAACTTACTTTGACTTTTTGTCGTAAGTATACCTACACCTAGCACACATAACATTTATTATTTATTTTTGTTTAATTTCTTTCGTTTTGTAGTAGGTCCAATTATTTAACGGTACCTTCTGCCCGCGACTTCGTCCGCGTGAAATTTCGGCACCCGCACTATATTACTTCGCGTTCTTTCTGACTTTTTTCGTTTTGCTCGGCTCCCAAGGGTCGTAGCGTGATGTTACATAGCCTTCCTCAAGAGTTGGGCCATACAATGCAAAAATAATTTTACAAATCCGACTCGTAGTTCCGGAGATTACCCCCGACATACAAACAAACAAATACCTCTTTATAATATTAGTATAGACTTGCTTCTGCCCGCGACTTCATCCGCGTGAAAATTCTCGTTTTAACATAAAATATATCCAATCAAATCAATTAATCTGTCTAGCCTTTTCCCAACTATGTTATGGTCGGCTTCCAGTCTAACCGGATGCAGCTGAATTCTATATTTTACATGGAACGACTGCCTATCCGACCTCCACAACCCAGTTATTTGGTTGTCAGACTTTTGGACTTTGACTACCAAACGACTACCACAACGATCTAAGAATGACAGCCGGGACCAACGGCTTAACATGCTTTCCGAGACACGGAGGGGTCTCGGTATGTAAAGATGGTCACCCATCCACAAACCGATCGCGGCAAGCGTAGCTTAACCTGATCGATCAACCCGTGTGGCTGTTATTACCTAGCCACGAGTCAATAACTTTCTTGTGCTACAGCTGTGGTAGTCAGTCGTTACTCGGCCGCGACAGCAAAGACCGGATTAAGCCTCGTGCAGACGGTCCGACGCAACGGCGAAACGCGACTCTAATAATAGAAAACTTCACTGTAGAACAATTACAATAATAAGAAAATAACAAAGGCTGAGGAATTTTAATTATTTCTTCACCACACTTTTGTCAATCATTTAAAAACAGCAGCAATACAGTCTAATGACACCAAATATTTAATTATAAATATTTTATATTGCACTGCATTTAATAAACTGTCGGGTAAATGCCTGGCAAGTACAGATTGTTGTCAATAAATGTGCCCACGAGACCCGTTAATATGTCCCTTATCACTTGTTCTCCTTGTTCTCGCGTCATGTCGCTTCGAGAGATTTCACGCACTAAATAATTTTAATAATATTATGTACCTAGTGTCACTGTATTAATTCTGCTTCTATGGCTTTCTTAGGTATAATTATTTACTTGTAGAATTACAGATTATGAATTTATGACACATTAAACGCAATTTTGATTTCAAGCAGTGTTTATTTGTATCGACCGTATCGACCTGTGTAATTGAACCCGAAATTCTAATTTGGAATCTCCTTATGATGTTCTTTATAGAGATTCAAAATTAGAATTTCGTGCTCAATGATTTAAATAATCAGATTAAAGCACTCAATTTGTAGGGGGCAATGCAAATTCTGATCCATTTGTTTACATTTTTTCAAATACTTTTGGAACATTTGCCATTTGGGTTTTTACGACTTTGCAAATTCACAAACATTTATATATAATTTTCTCGCATTTTTTATTTGCGGGAACAGAAGCATATTTTTATTTCACAAATCGAGGGTGTACAAAGACAGAAAACATTCTCTCTCACCCGCACACCCAGCATAATTAGCCTATAATGTTCCCACCGTAAAAGGGAGTGGGGTATAATACACCACGCGAACGGGTTGGTGGATGTGGCATATCATCGCACGCATCATTAAATAATCTCTCTTCACACTGCAGCCGATGGTAGTGGTGTTGACGAGGGTGACAACACTGACAACATTCTTATCACGGAACGTATCAGTACCCTGGGCACGGACAGAACGGAGCAATTTACATTTTCTTCAATTTACTGCACAATGACTAGAATTACTTATTGATCTCTGTTTTACAAGACTGTATCCCGACAGAGTGTTTTGTATTCAATTACATAATGTGTTTACGTGGGGGAGGATAAGGATTTTATGAGAAAATATAAGGTTTTCTCGTAACCAAAGGGCTAATGGTCACCCATCTACGGACCAACCGCGGCAAGCGTAGCTTAACATGATCGATCGACCCGTGCGGCTGTTATTACTTAGCCACAAGCCCCTCAAATAATGTTTTATTTATGCCGTAAATAAAGAATTAGATTTTTCGTTGTCGTCATCAAGCTATTGCAGTCCGAACGCCATTTTATTCGATCCTTGCCCTTTACATTTGCCACTTTACACTTTACATTTGCTGATGTAAGAAGGTTGTAATTCTCTTACATTTTGAGTCCTATTCATTGACTTATATATTACTAGCGTATTTAAATCAATGGTCCTATTCAACTCTATTTGCAATGGGAGATTCAAAAACTTTCCGCGACCCGGGCATGGAACTCGCACGCTTTGCTGTGCAGTAGCTAGCGAATACTAGATCAACGAAGAAGTTCGCCAACATCTGCAGATCCTAACGTCTGTGAGTGAATTAGACGCTCCACTCAAGTAAACGCTCTTTTGTTGTTTCATCCACGTTCATACGATACCGGAAACGTTACACAGGAATTAATGTTCATCTGCTCCATTCATTTCATTTTTAAACTCGGTAGACGAGCGAAAGATCCCAAGTGCCGAAATCCAACATAGTTGTATCGGGTCACTAATTAATTCATTTTGTGTTCAAACGTAAAGGCGTTTGCGCACTTATCCGTATCCGGTTCGTATTCGATACGTGAAAAAGACGGACGGGAAATTCACGTCCTAAAATTCCTCCAGAACCGAGTTCCTATATCAAACAAAACGAATCCAATACGGATAACGCGCGAACGCCCTTACACTTCGAATTAAAGAAGCCGAATAAAAGGCAAATGAAATAAGTAAATAAAAAGTGAAGCATCTGATATCTGCTTAAGTGACGGGTCAGTTTTTACGACCCAAGGGCAATAAAAAGCAGTCGTTAAAAGATGTTAGAAAAGCGTAAACATAACATCACTTCTGTATTCCCCGAAGGTTCTTGAGACACCTCTGCTTTATGCAGAAGTGTCTAGTGTCTACACAAACATTTCGCGTTTTAAGATAGAAGGCTAGCTTATTTCCACTAACCGCACAAACGGGCACAAATCCAGGCTCAAATCTGCTTCTTAGAAATTCGCAATAAACAAACCCAATAATACTTTTCTTGCCCTAAGAATGGATCCCAGGACTTCTCATTGCTCAGCGGCCGCCCAAGGGGTATTTACTATTTACACGAAAATTCCGATAGCTTACAGTTTCCAGAAATAACTTCAAAGTGCTGTGAAATCACTCGTAAATATACTTACATAAATATTTAGTTAAGAACAGATTTGCTGAAACATCTTAAAATAATAGGATTAGGTTGTTCAATATTATGTTTAAGTTGTGCAAAATACACGTAAACTATTATTGCTTCCATTTTCAGCTTCAAGCTATGTGTAATTTTAGATTTTCCAATGGTTATCCTTTCTACAAAAATATTGTGAGATTTAATTCTAATTACTTCAAGGTCGCTCAGCGCACTGTGGACCGGACTATGCTCGGAGTTTTTAAAGGATAAAATCAGAAAGTAAATTAACCGGACAAGAACCGGAGTTACCGACAAATCTTGCAGAATAAGCAAGCTGGAGTGGCAGTGGGCTGGCCATGTTTGTCGAAGGACTGATGGCGACGAGTCCTGGAGTGGATACCGCGTATCGGCAAGCGTAGTGAGTAGCGCCCCCCAGCTAGATGAACCGACGACCTTAAAAATGAGCTGGGACAGGATGGATGCGGAAGGCGGAGGACAGTCTTGTGGCGCAGCCTGGCAGAGGCCTCTGTCCAGCTGTGGACTGCGATTGGCAGAGTTGATTGAGAATAATTGTGATCTTTACCTCTGTTATGTATCTCGACTCGGGTTCGTTGCTAAAGGAAAATAATCCCTACGTGGAAATATAAAATACACACGAAACCAAATAAAACATTTATTTTCATAATCCTATTATTTCAAAAAATATTATTCCGAGCCTTTCCAAGTCAAACAGGAACTCGTATTATTGTTGCCGTCCAGGCTAATGGCGGCGTTGTTAAAGTTTTCAAAGGACCCTAATAAACCGGAATTCTTTCACCGGATTGCGAGCCTGCAACATTTTTGACATTTGAAAGGTTATGTGCTATGGTATGATTGGTTGTCGCACTTTTTGGGCTTCCGACTACCCGTAACGACTGCCAAAGATCTAACTATTCTTAAAGAGTCTTAAAAAACCCTGTAAGAAATCGACACGTGTTTCACCTCTCAACGAGGCATCCTCAGGATGACGATTGACTTGTCGCGAACCCGAACACGAAGTGTTAACACGCCGAGCGCTGGACGCGTTTTAAGACTCTTTAAGAATAGTTAAGCGGAATAGGTTACTAAATATATCTACGTCTATTGTATTTTATAATAGATTTCCGCCAAGTCACGCCTGAATCAATTAACTATCGCATTGTTCTACTAAACCACGCAACAGATTGCGATGAGGGTTTCACCATCGTTTAGAGAATTTATTCCGGAAGGTTTATGTGTATATTACGTTAATATTAAGTTACATATACTTAACTTAGAAATCTCAATGTTTTGTCAAGTCGTAAAAACCGTGTGAAGCAGGAGCGAGTCACTAGTAATAAATAAATAACAAATTAATTTTGGCAAATGAGGTTTGGTGTTTAAATCGCGTTCCTCCAAATGTCATTTTATGTTGTTACGTGCCTTCGTGATGATGAATTCAATAAAGCGAACGTTAGCTCCAACAAAATTGATTTCCAAATTATTACCTAGGTACGTGTTTTACATTAGGTATGTACAGTCACGAGCATACATCGAAAGATTCGATTGAAAGCGATTTCGTTCATACATACAAATTACACAAAAACATAGAAACCGATACTACTGGCTGACTTTGAAAACATGCTACAAAATTTAAGGGGGTGTTCTACCCATCAATATGAACAACTTTTACTATGGGGACAACTAAGAATCCGCAAAAAAAAAATCGACCTTCTTATGCAAAATGGTATATATTATCGGGTATACCTTTATACAGGAAGGTCAATTTTTTTTGCGAATTCAAGTTGGTTCCTGTAGTAAAAGTTGTTCACATTGATGGGTAGAAAACCCCTTTAAATTTTGTAGCATGTTTTCAAAGTCAGCCTGTATATTGGAATTTTATGGTAAACCAACCATAGCTTTGTTGGCTATTATCAAGCAGGGTTTATCTGAAAGTCGTAAATGCAATCGCTTTTTCACGAGAAAATTGCTTTTTAATTTTGCGTGAGTGTACTAATTTAACCTACCTGAGGTGACAATAAATGGTGGTAAATTGTGGCGGTGGATGAGGTGGGGTTTTGTTTATAAATAATCTCGCTAATAATATTAAACTCTGGCTAAACAGAGAAGAATCCCGCGCGGGATGCGGGACGAAAATCGCCCACGCCGATTGAGTCAACTAACTTATGGAGGTGGTCAAAATGGCGCGAAGTTGCGTTTTCAGCGTCGTAGATTATTTAGAACTAACTTGGAGTTGGTTGATCAAAGGTAATCAGAAAATGCATAACGTAGCGTAGCCGTAGGCCGAATTAGGCTGTTCAGCTTGTGGCGGCATCTGCAACGCCTCGTACGCATCAAAGACCTGACGTCACACAAATCCTGCATCGCGCAATTAGAGTTTACCGCGCGATCCAAATATATAAAAGTTCCCGATATCAATCGTTGGGCAGTTGCCCACCAGACACGACACCCGTCTTGTCGAAGGATCCTCCCTTTTCTATAGAGGATGAGTGAACTTTACACCCTGTTCCTGATACCTCTAAAAGCTAATTCAAACGCGCTTAGTAGCAGTTCGTTTTTTTTAAATCAATCTACAAAATCAGAATTTTGGAACGAACGAAACGAACCTGTATGTACCTAACAAGAAAGACCTACCTGTAATGTAGAATAGGTATACTTTAGAAAACATTAAAGGCTCGTGCAGACTGTCGCGCCCCCGATATCGCGCCGGTCTGCACGAGCCGTAAAACATCAAATATTGTGAAGCAAAAATAATATTCAAATTACTTACAAAACATTTATATCTCTAACCCAATTAGGTTCGTCCTCAAATAAAATCTCGGTAATAATATATTTGATTGTTATTTGTGTAGTATTCCGTCCGCGTTATCTCAGAAATGTCCTAATTAATAGGTAGTAGGTACCTGGTAACAAATACCTACCTGTAGGTACATGACAACTAAGACATACCAGTTTGAAAAAAAAAAAACATTTATGTGGCAACAGTTCTTGAACGTATTTTGTTTGTATTATTGTACTATTGTACGTAAACAAATAAATACGAAAGTATGTGCTCATTTGTGTTCTCATTTTAATTCCGAGAATACAAAATGCTGGTACTGAAATAAATAATGCTTCATCATATCTACATATACTTAATATTATACAGTTTGTTTGAAAGTTTGTATGTACGGGCCAATAACTGGAAGGACAGTTCGATTCAAACTTAATGGCGGCTCGGAACATGAGGCCACTCGCTGCGGAGTAAATATTTCATGTGTCAACGGGGGTGAGGGGTGGGGTACTGCGCAGTGAGTCGCTAACTTCCGAGCCGTCATTATGTTTGAATCGAACTGTACCAGTCGAATTTAAAAAAATCTTAAAGTACCATCACGCTGTGACTCAAGGGAGACGAGCACGAAGAAAAGTAAAAAAAAACGCTAAGAAAAAACGAAGTAATAGCGGAGGCGGGCGATGGGATCGGCTGCCGAAATTTTACGCGGCTGAAGTCGCGGGCAGAATCTAGTTGTCAAATGAAAGGCGTTAATCAAAATGCTCTAGTAGTCTCGAGCTATGCAGGAGCGGTCGTTCTGTGCTTGCTTGCACGAGCGCGTACACAATTAGAAGTACTTACCTACTAGAGGTGTGCGCCGATCGGCGTGGCGCATGCCGCCGGTAATTTCGGCCACGCCGCCGCCCGCGCCCGCCAACAATTTTTTCGGCGTCATCGGCGCCAAAGTCAAAATATGTAATATTCCAGTTTCAGGTACCTACGTTATACTAATTAACTAAACCCTAGAAATATCTAAATATAAGCTTGTTGGTATATTTCGAAGTATTTGTTTACGCTTTAAAAAAAAAACATTTTCATATGACCTTAATAGTAATGCTTAAGCAGGACGCACTGGTTGAAGATCTTAGTCTACAAACACACATGTTTTCCACGCTCTTCAGGCTTCTTTCTCGAAGTATAGTCATGGTAACTCCCAGATAGACATACTCCTTCACAACTTCAGTTGGTGAACGTTCGATGTGGATTGAACTCGGCAAGACTTGGAAGTTCTAAATTCGTCCCGAGCCCTACCACCAGCCCAGACACTTAATTTCAGCCATAGGCTGTGGAGCATCTGTTCCAGCTACTCTGCCATTGCGATGATGACATCGTCCAAATGGCAGAGTTACGATGAACGGCCAAGTGTTGATTATCCAGTCCAGTGTCTTGAAGACAACCGACTGATGAATAATTTCGGGGTAAGTATCAAATCCCCCTATGTCACTATGCAGAGGAGCTGCGTTATTGGATAGGGCTGATCTTCGTATCCTAGATCTGGACAGAGTCATACAATCATCTCAACATGACAACACATCGACTTCGCGCTAGTTAAAATGACATCATTGCAGGAAGGCCAGAACTGTCCATAATTTAATGGAGTATTTTTCGGAGTTCACAAATGCCGTACACAACGGCTGTAATCTTCGGTCTTTTGTACAATTTGCCTAACAGTATGACGCCGCCCGCCGCCGCCGACAAATTAGACGTCAGACGCCGCCGCCAGTAAGAGAGGCACACCTCTAGTACCTATGTAGTACGTAGGTACGTAGGTTGTCTCACAGACACCTAGTGCAAATTTTGTGCAAAACGCCTTTTCAGCTGTGCTTAATAAGCACGTGGTAAACTAGGTAGAAAGCTGCTCCTGCATTTTTCCTTGGTCGGTTGGTCAATTCTAAATATTTACGGACGGTATTAAATTATTGGACATCACTTTTAATACTATCGTGGAATTGTGGGGGTATATTCCCCCATAATACACTCCGTTCGCAATTCCGATTCGTAACTTATTCATGCAAATTGTTTAATCCAGGAATTCCTCAGTAGCAGCCCGAGTAAGCTGGATCTGAACAGAGTCTGGATTTGTGCCAGGTTGAGGCTCGGTCCCTATTATATGGGACTTAAATATAGCTGGCTAAATATGCACTTACTATAGAAACAACTCTGCCTAACTCTTCGGGGATAACAGGTGTAATGTTAAGTTAGAAAAGTTTAACCCAAAACGTAAACATTAGGTCCAAATATTTTAATACTTCTTAAATCTTCATTTTTCAAATGATTCCATAACATCAAGCTTTTAATCCATGTGTACCAATAGTACAACCACGTTACATTTCGCCATTAAACCTAGCTTAGGATAATGGTGAAACGCATTAACTCCGTGCATTAATCTATACAACTAGAGTAAAACAAACTCTATGTATATACTTCTTCTACCTGTCTGTGTCCGGCACGTGTTTTAGTTTCTGCTCACTCTGTATCCATTTCAAAAGCCCCTTCACGCTCGCAATCAAAACACCCTTTATATTTACGACTTCTCGTCTTAACGGAGGTAAAAATAGCCCAACAAGCCTATCAATTAATAGCCTTGTAATTACTGACTTATGCTCAGAACTGTGAGGCTTATAGTATGAATATAGTCATAGAGCGTTATGGACACCAGGCATCAGGCGGCGAAGTAATAATTCTTTGCTTTGGGAGTGACTACAATTAAGAACTCTAAAACACATGTTCGGGGCGAGGCAGCAAAATCGAAAGTATATTTTACAGCCCGGCTGTGTCTAATCGTCTCGAATCATCGCGGAGTCTTTCCTGGATATTTTCTGAAACATCCCTGGGACTCATCAAGTTTCATTATCATCGGCACTTTTTCTGGTTAGTCGCCACTGAAATGAAATGAAATGAAATTGTTTATTCTGTAAATAGGATATCGGAATCACTTTTACACGTCATGTTAAAAAAATATTAGAGCTAAGCTAGATGAGGTCGGCGTTTCCTATCTGACTACTCTGAGAAGAAAGGCCGAAACGAACTCAGAGGTCACAGTAGATTCAAGCATTCAGGAGTGGCAAGAAATTGTGTGGCGGTGTGTAAGCTGAACAGTGGGCCTATCACGAACACACGGAGGAAACGTAACATAAAATGGAGCGATTATAAAATTGAAAATACTCGTTTCGCACATAATATTAGTTTTTTTATTTCCTCTGTTTTATTTCAACCATCCGTATCGGGATCACCGATTCATAAATATCGATAACGATGCATCCCTTTACTACTAACTCATATAATAAGAGAAATGAACTACGTGTAAAGCACAACATTAAATGTTCGATATCCTATCATCACATTGCACGTTCTTATTTATTTTTATATGATTTATTGCATGCATTTAAAATCTTCTTGTTAAAAAAATTACTAACAATATTGATTGCATGCATCTTTTGGTACTTAAAGGTGACGTTCCATTTAATGTGAGGATTACACAAATGGATAGAAAATTTAAAAAGCTAAATAATTTACGTTTTATTTTTATTTCAAAAGATAGCTTTTAGATAAAAATAATTCCAAAACAAAAACTGAGTGTTTTCGGCGTGCGCAAGGAGCGGAACAGAGTGAGACAGCGGTGGGACAGAGAAGGACTGAACGCTCAAGGTCGCTAGCTAGGACACAGACTTTATTCACTGCAACTGCTGTTTTTTGAAACTATTGGGGCCGAGTTTTACGACGCGAAAACTCATGTCAAACTTTCTTATCATAAAAATATGCGGTAGTGTTTATCTAGCGCTCTATGACACATCCATACTGTAACAACAAAGCTCTAAGCTAAGGTATTGATTCACTAATAAAATTGCTCGTGTTTTATCTTGGACCATAACTTTGGGGAATGAATACGCTATTCGTAACATTAACGACTATTTATAGGTGAACGCAAAAGGCGTCTCACGGCGAAGTTATTACAAGCCTGTTGATTACACAACCTGTGGCAGTTTATTTTGGTGCAAATAAAAGGGGTAGGGGCAATTAATTGGTTACTATAGCGACCCGCCCTTGTGTCGTAAGGTTTTTACGACTTGATAAAACATCAATTTAAAAATTTGTTAGTTGCATATATTAATATTTTACTTTATTATAAATCCTTCCGGAATAAATTCTCTAAATGATGGTGAAAGCTGCATCAAAATCCGTTAACTAATTTAGAAGAACAACGCGGTCACACAGAGTGACACGAAAAGCGACTTGAAATCGTGAAAAAAGCGACTTGAAATGTATAGATATATGATAACTAAAGTACTTGTTAACAGACCTACTCTGTCCCACCATTCCTGTTCACGGTGTATTTTGAAAACATTCTACAAGCCAATTATTTTCAAAAGAGTAATCGTGGAGTCGGCTAGTCTCCATAGGAAACGACCAATTAGAACGGTGCACCTAGCTTCTGACATTTCATAAGTGCCCATTATGTGAAATATAGTAGGTATTGTGAATTTGAATTAAATTAACTAATTTATAAGAGCTTCAACTTCGTTTTCCTGTATTCTATTGTTTAAAATATAGGTATAAATAATATTTATGATACCAATTTTATTTGCATCTCGAGCTTACCAATGAGGCCTTAAACAACGGTCCTGAAAACTGAAAATCTTTCGAATATTATTTGTATTCTAATTGTATGGCTAGGTAATAATATAATATATAATAATATATTGTGTTTCTGTGTTGGTCCAAGACGTCCTATAATTCTTGACTTGTAGTAGACCCATCGTGTCGCCCTACACCACGTATATTTGAAGCTAAGTTAAAAAATGAAACGCTTCTTACGTAGACTGGAACGCGCCCAAACTCATCTGTCATTCGACTTATTCGTGCGCGCCAAAAATCCACGTTTTTTCTTCTTGCTCCTATAAAAAGTTATTACAGGTAAATTTTACTACTAAAAATACATTATTTACAATGGGAAAACATAAAAGAAAAAGGAAGAATGAAGATGAAGAATTATATTCGTTATTTAAAAAGTTTAAGAAACGAATGAGAGAAAGACACTCTTCCACTTCGAGTGAAATCGAAATACAGGACGATATTCAAGGTAAATACAAATAATTAACATACCGTACTCTTATTTCGTGATCATAGTTATCACTTATGTGCCTATCCGTTATTCTCACGCACGCGGTGCTTGTTGTAAAAAAAACAAGTCCATACTTGTTTAAAATTCGGTGTTTGCTCTAATTAGAATCATAATTACGCAATATGTGGCTAATTCTATAAAGAAATATAACAATGGTACGAGGATATACTCGTGTGGTAGCACTGCGAGTGCTATTCGTGAGGTATATCCCGACCGGAAATAAAGGTTAGAGGTTATGCCCGTGTGGTGGTACTGCGAGTACCATTCGTGTGGCACATCCCGACCGTAACCCCTTAAGGTTTGCGGATATACTCGTGTGATGGCACTGCTGGTGCTATTCGTGTGGTATATCTCTCACCTCAATAAAAGGCTCCTATATTAAGAGTAATATTATAAAAATATTTTTTAGGCCCAAAGAGTGTAGAAGAGTTTCAAGAGGAAACAAATTTAGCCAAACAGTCTACAGTTGAGTTGGCTCCTGAGAATCAGCTTCCTGAGCTTCCTGCCACTGAAATTTTACCAGAAAATTCCTCAGAGTCCTTGCCGTTAGATGAGGACATACTAAGTATTTTAGGAGAGGACCCTAATAAAAAGACAAATTTAAACTCACGGGGCCCGCCTCGGAAGTATCACCATCACCACACACCGAGCGCGGGCAAACAGCACAACCCCAGGCCTCGACCAGCAGCTCAGAGGTGGCCAGCACCTCAGCGGTGGCCAGCTCCACAGCGGTGGCCAGCTCCTCAACAGAGAAGTGGCCCACCACACAGAAAAACTTAGAGGTAAAACTCCTTTCATCTCACTATAATAACTGGTTAGCCATTACCAAAGATATGACCGTTTTGTCCTGGGTTGCAGGTTATAAATTGCCATTTTTAAATATACATAATCAAACACTTGCACCAGCAAATAAATTAAAAGGTAAAGAGGCCCAAGAAATGCAACAATCAATATCCCATCTTATTACCATAAAGGCTATAAGGGAATGTGAGCCATGTAATAATCAGTTTCTTTCACATATTTTTTTGGCCCCAAAACCTAATGGTGAAAAAAGATTCATTTTAAACTTAAAGAAGCTGAATAAGTTTATGAGTACATCCCATTTCAAACTCGAAGACATTAGAACTGCCACAAAATTACTTTCAGCTGGTTCCCTAATGGCAAAAATCGATCTTAAAGAGGCATACTACTCTGTGCAGATACATGAGCATTATAGAAAGTACCTCCGTTTTCAATGGCAGGATAAGCTGTATGAGTTTAATGTATTACCGTTTGGTCTCTGCACAGCACCCTATGTGTTCACTAAAATTATGAAACCTGTCATAGAACACCTCCGGTCTCAAGGAATTTTGTGTTCTGTTTATCTCGATGATATACTTTTAATTTTTGACAACATGTTAGAGGCAAAAGATGGTATTGAAAAAGTGTGTAGACTTTTAGAACACCTAGGGTTTACAATTAATTATGACAAGTGTATACTTTTACCCCAACAGAAATGCAATTTTTTAGGTTTTGTGTTAAATTCACTAGACATGACAATAGAATTACCACCTGAAAAATGCTTAAAGATTCGGCAAGAATTATTATTTTTTTATAATAAGAAAAATTGCAAAATAAGAGAGTTTGCCCATTTGTTAGGTTTACTCACTTCCATTTGCCCCGCTGTTAAATATGGCTGGGTATATACCAAAGCTTTTGAAAGACTGAAATACCTGAGTTTGCTTAATAATAATCAAAATTATTTATATTTTTAAATGTTTTTTTTTATATAACCTTTAAGAAATATTTAAAAATGTATAAAATAAGTATACAAAATAAATAAACGAAATCAAAATTACAATAAAACTATGAAATTACCCAGCTATTTAAAATCAGATTTTGATTGGTGGTTTAAAAACTTAAAAGCACCTAGTAACAATATTCGGTTAGACTGCTATGCATTAGATTTTTTTTCAGATTCGTCCTTAACTGGTTGGGGTGTTGCGTGCAATGATAACTCTTTGGGAGGCTCATGGTCAATTGAAGAGTCTAAGAAACACATTAATTACTTAGAACTCCTTGCTTCCTTTATTGGACTAAAAACTTATGCAACTAACCTCAGAGATTGTCAAATACTACTCCGAATAGACAACACAACGGCTATATCATACATAAATCGTATGGGAGGAGTACAGTTCAATCATCTCAATACACTCGCAAGGGACATTTGGCAATGGTGTGAGTCTAGGAACATTTTTGTATTTGCTTCTTATATCCAGTCAAAAGACAACTTTATAGCAGATGCAGAATCTAGAAAGACCCAAGCTAACATAGAATTTGAATTAGCAGACTATGCATTTCAGCAGATAATTACAGCTTTTGGCAGACCCAATATAGACTTATTTGCCTCTAGAGCCAATACAAAATGTAACAAGTTTATATCTTGGCACAGGGATCCAGAAGCTTATGCTATAGACGCTTTTACCGTTTCATGGTCTCAGTATTTTTTTTATGCCTTTCCACCATTTTCAATGTTACTAAAAACTCTCCGAAAAATTGTTACTGACGAGGCTACTGGTATTGTTGTTGCACCCCATTGGCCCACCCAACCTTGGTATCCTCTATACCTAAAATTACTATCTTCAGAGCCAATCTATTTCCAACCTAATAAGTCATTATTAACTTCTATCAACAGCAGGCCGCATCCTCTTCACGAGCGGCTTACCCTGGTTGCAGGGGTCTTATCAGGAAAGCTCTAGACAGCCGAGGTGTTCCTGATATGTCAATTGACGTCATGCTAGCTTCCTTAGTAGATAATACTGTATCACAGTATAACACATGTTTAAAATCATGGTGGACTTATTGTTTAGATAATTCAATAGATTGTTACAGTGCTGGCATCCCAGATATATTAAAGTTTTTAACCAAAATGTACAACAATGGCTCAAAATATGGAAGTCTGAACTCATGTCGATCTGCAATTTCGCTATTAGTAGGTCCACAAGTTGGTACCAACGAGCTAATAAAAAGGTTCTTTAAAGGAGTATTTCGGCTAAGACCAAATAACCCAAAGTACGATGTTACCTGGGATACCAACACTGTGTTGAATTACTTAAGTAATTTATATCCTAATAATAACATATCATTGGAAATGTTATCAAAAAAATTAGTAACTATTTTAGCTTTAATAACTGCACACAGGGTCCAAACCTTAAGTCTGATTAGATTAGAAAATATTAAATGTTGTAAAGAAAAAATTATCATAAAAATTACTGATCTCATTAAAACATCTCGAGTAGGTGCAACTCAACCTGCCCTAATCATTCCATTTTTTCTCGAAAGGCCCGAAATCTGCCCTGCGCAGTCACTAATTGACTACATCAAAATAACTGAAAAATTACGACTCAGTAATTCAGGACGGCTTCTTTTAAGTTTCAAAAAACCATATAAAGTTATAGGATCACAAACTATAAGCCGTTGGATCAAAGATATGATGACCAAGAGCGGCATAGACACCGACATGTTCACAGCACATCGCACGCGACATGCATCTTCATCGAAGGCA
Source organism: Eupsilia transversa (assembly GCA_914767815.1). NCBI lineage: Eukaryota > Metazoa > Arthropoda > Insecta > Lepidoptera > Noctuidae > Eupsilia > Eupsilia transversa. The sequence goes on from OU611889.1 coordinate 6,385,211, forward strand.
AAAGCTCTAGGAGTTAACCTAGATATCATTCGAAAAACGGCAGGTTGGCGTGAAACCTCTTCAGTGTTTGCCAGGTTCTACAACAGACCTATTGTACAATCAGAAACTTTATTCGCAGAAACTATTTTTAATTCAAGTGCTTAACGTTATCCATTAACGATTATATGAATCTCAATTTTAGTTTTAATTAGATTGATTAGTTGATTGTTATAAAAAATTATTAAAATCTAAGTTTTTATTGTTACTCATTAATGAGTCCTTTGTTTGAATGATTAATTCACACTTTATTGATTTTTATTAATACACTATATAAAAAAGAAATTATTTGTTGTATTTCACGACTCTTTGAACATCCTACAAGTCAAGAATTATAGGACGTCTTGGACCAACACAGAAACACAATTAGAAATCAAACGAACTTACCAAGTGAAGTTCGATGTTAATTGTGTGAAGGTGTTGGTCCAAGACGTCCAAGACTCCCACCCGGACCCTAATGCTAGTGCATGAGTACCCTAAGTTACAGGTCGTGAAATAGGAACTTCAAACTAAATGACAGATGAGTTTGGGCGCGTTCCAGTCTACGTAAGAAGCGTTTCATTTTTTAACTTAGCTTCAAATATACGTGGTGTAGGGCGACACGATGGGTCTACTACAAGTCAAGAATTATAGGACGTCTTGGACCAACACCTTCACACAATTAACATCGAACTTCACTTGGTAAGTTCGTTTGATTTCTAAATATGATATATATAGGTATGTGTCTATAGTCATTTAAAAACTGCTATTAACTACGCGTTTCGAAATGTTGTTTATTATTAGTATAAAAACATAATAATATAGACTTAAACGCCTTTAAGCCCTTAAAAGTTTTAGTAAAAAAAAAGAACGTAATTGCAACAATAAAAGCCTCGTGCAGACTGGCGCGACGAGACTCTAACAATACAATTTCTAAAAAAACTTCGATTCGAAAAGTCGATTTTACAGACGTTGAACGCTATTGCTGTACTAGATACTTACTAAATTGATTTCGGTCTCAACCGCTAAATGCTGATAGAATGCGAGCTGGCCGCAAATGGTTTCCATTGGCTAACCGAACTGATTGCGGGTAGCTACAAATGTACGTGTTTGTATCCGTATAAATGTTATGGCTGTCCGTGTCTGGATCTCCACCTTTTTTCAAGGTTACAACTTTTGTTATCTAACCTAACCGTTAGATAACAAAAGTTCTAATGATCATATGACCTAATCTCATTTATACTTTTTTTTAATATTTACGATGAAATTATATAATGAATTATTGATATAATTTCATTTTACCTAATTTTATATGCATACGGAACACGATACTGCGCTCTAAGACGCAAATCGTAGACGTCACACAAAAAGCAGCCAAGCTCAAATGGAACTGGGCCGGACATGTTTGCCGCATGTCGGATGCATTGTGGGCTAAGACCACCACAACATGGGTTCCTGAAAATTTCCAACGGCATCGCGGTAGACCCAGGCGTAGATGGCGGGACGAACTTGATGTTTATAGGAAGGATTGGTCCGTATTGACTCTGGATCGAGCTGAGTGGAAACAGGAAAGGGAAGCCTTTGCCCTGCAGTGGGACATTATTACATACAGGCTGATTATTATTATTATATTAATCAATATTTTCTATAATGCACATTTGAATTAATATTCAATTACTATAATATGCAAAATCTATAAGTAACGTTTAATAATATAATTTAGAAACGTCTTTTTCTTCTTATATATACCTGTGTCAGATAACAATAGAGAGGGGTCTCTATTGTTGGTGAATCATTCGTGTTAGATGTGGTTATAACAGTATGTTGTTATGACTTATTCATTACAGAATTTTGGCTGAAATAGAGTAAATATGAAAATTAGGTCAAGTGAACGATATCTAAAAAGAGCATTATTCAAATTGAAAATTATATGAAATAAAAATGCGAAATGTTATTAGAGCAAAAGGTTTTATGTAATATAACATTAGATCACATGAAATTAGGTTATTTGTTTATATAGCATATGAAAATTATATCATGTGAACGTTATTTCAAGTGATAGCGTTAGTCTATCTGTTATTATGCGATATCATACGAAACTCCGTAGACGTGGATAAGGGCGAGTTGGTGATAATGAGGGATTGACTATAAAATAACATCATGTCTGTGCAACTTATCTTTTACTTCCATAATTTTCTATTAGTCGTCATCTCGGTAATCATTAACTTTCTAACCATCTCATCGTTCACACAGTCCATCCATCGTTTCTTTGGTCTTATCCCCTTCTCATAAAGCCACTTATCCACTTTTATATCTATCCACTTTTCCCGAACTGAGGATCGAACCCTGGAAATCAATGAGGCAGGTGCTATAATATCAATCATTGGCACCGGAAACGTGATCGTAATTTTATTAAAAATAGGCTAACGTTGGATGTGAATGGCCGTGGGAGTAGATCCATCTTAAGCCTAATTGATTATGCAAACGGTAAGGGATGAAAAAAATGTTTTGAGCCTCAATCATTATTTTTTGTACGAAAATATTTTTTCGTTATCTTTATTTCCCAAATGATTTGGTATTCTTTAGGGAAGGAATAACCAAGGGAAGTTATAATGTAATTGGACGCACTTAAACGAAAATGATCCTACCCACACTATGGCCGAAAATGAGTTGTATATACCAAAACACTCTTTGTAGCTATAACTTTAATATCACGAAAACAGCCCAAGTAAAATTCAAACGCAGCATGATATTCTCTGCGTGCGATACCAACCCACATGTGTGACTGGTCATTATTATATTGACATCGCTCCAAGCTACTTAGATCGTTATCGAGAAATCATATTTACGAAAATAATCCAAATCACATATTACTAAAACGATTCATCTTACATGGGTCGTTTTCGTTTAATTCAATAGCTTTATGACATTTCATAGGTTAAAAGTAACTGAACTAAACATCGAAAATCTATCGTACACAAGGCGCTCAATCCTTTTCAATTAACAATATTTGTTCTATATGGACGCACGAACGAAAAGGATCTACCCCACTCAGACCTAGTTTTGAGATATTTAAGTTTTAAGTTCAGATCGTATTTAGACTTTGATTCTCCACTTTAACTTTCTGGGGTTGGTTTGGCCACCTGCCGAGGCGGGCACGAGCCATGCCACGGACGAAGTGCGGACGAGGCACGGATCTAAAACTTCATAAACATCATACACGAAGCAGTTCAAGCTACACCGTGCGGCGTGCGTGTCCCTTCCGAGTCTTGGTCCCTAAAAATCGAGCAAACTCATCACAAGAGTTTATCAAGAAGTAAGTCATGCTTAGGTAAGATGATATTCAGTTAGCAATGGTAATTGTCGGGCAGACAGCCCTACCTTATCCATACATAACTTTAGTTTCATCGTCACTCGTGGAGGCCGAGGTAGAGACATGTCTTCGAATTTTTGGTTACAGTTTTGCAGGTTTTCACGATGTTTTTCTTCACCGTTTTTGAGAGCAGCGCAGGTGAGAAAATTACTTACACACGGTGAAAAGCCTGACTGGGTTCGAAGCCACGACCTACAACTTATAAGTCAAAATCAAAATCAAAATATTTTGAAGAATACTTGGAAGGATTTGAGGGAGGCCTTTGCTCAGCAGTGGGACAATGTAAGCTAATAAAACATTTTTTTTTTTTTTAAATAGCACTTAACCCTACATGGGCACTTATGAAACGTCAGAAGCTAGGTGCACGGTTCTAATTGGTCGTTTCCTATGGAGAAGAGCCGGCAAGAAACTCCACGGTTACTCTTTTAAAAATAAATGGGTTTTACAATGTTTCAAAAAATGTACAGTGTGAACAGGTATACAAGACACAAGATACTTAACAAAATAGAAAACAGTCTGCAAATTGACAGTCTGGTGAGCCTACAACGTTCTCACATTCACAAAATATAAAGGAACCGGCAGTCCGGGCCGTTACCACTGAGCCACCACTGCTCTCCAGACTGACCCAACCTGCCTAGAAGAAAAAAAAACGATTCCCGCTATAAAATATTCTAAGCTACATTTATTCTCGTCAGAATATCATCGGTCTCACTCCATTAGCATCTCCGCACCATTTGTCACGCCGTTCACGTCGTAGGTAGTGCACAAACTCCTTTGTCACGGTACTACAACTTTGTGTCACGTTTGCCTTGCAACATGCGAGTCTTGCAACTATGTAGGTACTTGCAAGTTTGCAAGAAAAGGGTAGTAACAGCAGGATTTTCCTTTTTTCATTAATTTACAGAGAAATACAACCCTATTCTGTAAAACTCTCACCGTAAAAACTGAGGTGAAGTGAGCCTACAGTGAGCTGTCATTCCACCCTAATACTAGGGATTGACACTATTGACAACTCACTTGACCTAAGTTAAGATCTTTACAGAATATATCGGCTGATGCTAGGGATCTATATTAGGGCTTGAAAGTATTGACAACTCACTTCACGGCAGGTATGATGTTATGTTATGAGTAAAACGTGCTGTTTAGTTTCGATGGATACCGAATAATATATAAAAAAATTAAAGTGGCGCTAGTGACTACCAACTTTTGTGAAAATTTGTTAATATGGAATAAGATATAACTAATCAATGTACCTACTATTACATCGAGTTAGTTTTTATTTTTACAAGCTTTTATATATTAGCTTGCTCCGTTAGTATGTGTTTCCAGTTACTCCAATTTTCATCCATTTTTCAAGCACTTCCTGACATCCAATTGAGCTAAAACATGGAATACTTTTTTTTTTATAATAAAATAAAATACATTTTTAAAATATGATGCTATTGAGCTCTGGTCTAATGATGGCGCCCAAAATGGCCACAAGAACGCCTCAATCAAACAAGATAGCACCATCGTGTTTGGACTCATTGCTTATGTATTGACAAGTGCTTTGACAACAGGTGGTGTTCAGGGTCTGATGATGGAGCTGGAAGCTCGCCATAGAATTTCCTCAACTAAACAAGATAGCCTCCTTGTAACCTTAATACGTTCAGTATTTTAGCGGTGAAAGTCATTTTCAAGGACTTAGAGACGTATATTGAGCTGCCAGTACTTGCGCGTATCGTCTGAAGACTGCGGGATCATCTCAAGATTCTCCTCCATGAGCTTGAGAGTAGGATCGGAGAGCTTCTTATTTCTATTTTTAAGACGGGTCTTCAAGATCTTACACATGACCGTATGGACAGTTTCGAAGAACCCATCGTTCGCATGATCTTTTGGATGATAGCCTTATGGTGGCATCTACAACGCCACATGCAAACTACGCATCAAAGACTTGACATCACACAAATCCTGCGTCGCGCAATTAGAGTTAACTCCGTGATCAACATATTATTATACAAGGCTATCCGACATCAATCGTTGGACAGTTGCCCGCCTGACGCAACACCTATCTGGTCGGAAGATCATCCCTTACCAACAGAGGATGAGTGAACTTTATACCCTGTTCCTCATGCCCCTAAATTGGATTTTAATTATGTAATCTTAATAATAAATGTTTTTAATGATTTTTTTAAATGTTTTTTTACTGTTGTCGTTGAAAGATAGACGTTAGTGTCATTAAAAAGTTTAAATATGAATTTTGATCAGAATTCTCATTAACATCGAAATTCACGCTACATCCTGTATATCTCAGGTTGAAAGCGGATGAGAGTTGTGGAGTTTTATGTAATGATTCAGTACCACATACAAAATATAAGTAGGTACCAAAATTCAGCTGGTTATCAAATATTTCATGTCTTTAGCCTGTCTAATAATCCTGGGCCGAGGTCAATAAACGTTACTTACTAAACTAAACTCACTTAGAGGTGTTACCCTCTCTATCTTGCACTTACAGTTTGACGGTTGTGCGACAGTGACAGGAATAACGTTTAGCTAAAGTACTCAATAAGTAACGTTTAAGTATAGGTTTCGGCCTTAGACCAAAGCCAGTCAAGACCTTTATTGTATCTATTGGAATATCGATATTCTACCAACCATTGGTTTAGATGAGAGCCGTCCCGTGTGATATATGTACTTAATATGTAACTATATCGTTCTCGTAAAAATAACACAGATAAGACATAAAATTACTTTTGTGATAAGTTGTAATTTTCATCGGTTGAAACTTACCGTCCTTAAATCAAATTTTAAGCCTCGTGCAGACTGGTGCGACGCGACACCGGTAATTGTTCTACCGTGAAGTTTTCTTAGAAATTGTATTGTTAGAGTCACGTCGCACCAGTCTGCACGAGGCTTTAAGGCGTGGGCCCACCGCGGCGCATGCTGTGCACGGGCACGCGGCGCATTTTAGCGTGTACTAATTTGGTTGACAACGTGGGTCACACACGACTATGTATAGCGTGGCACGGCGCACGGAGAGGCTACGCACGTGCCACTGCAATCCACGGACACGGGCTTCATTGCGGGAGGTGTGTGGAGGTTGGACGGGCGGGAAACTGCGCTGCGATAAGTGAGCTGTACATAGTCGTGGGTCATATTCGTGTACTCCAGTGGAAACGTAGACCCACGTCGACAGCGTTGAGCTATGTAACCGCCTATTCGAGCAAGCCACGCATGTATCAATGACGTCAATTCATGCGTAGCCTCTCCGTGGGTTGCAGTGGACACAACCACATACATTTTCTTACAAAGCAAAGCTTAATACACGTGCGTAGCCTCTCCGTGCACCGCGGTGGGCCCGCGCCTTTACTTGGCAGGACTCCCAAACAATACCTATTGTATCGCTTCGTCGTTAATATATGAGGTACAAGCAGGTGGCTGGCAGGTATCCAACACATTAGTGCCACTTGAGATTTAGACGCACGCACCGGTTTGTCACAACCTTTTAAGGGTTCCGTAGCTAAATGGCAAAAACAGAACCCTCCGAACGGACACTCAGCCATCCTACTCGGACACTTTTGGCTCTATATCGATGAAAATGAGAAAGTCCTGTGCATCACTAAACAATGTTGTAGTAAAAAAAAAAATGTTCTGGCACTCGACACATGTAGCTGAGGGATATTTTTTTTTTTTTTGTGAAATGCTCGTACGGGTTTGGGGTGTCCTTACAATAAAAAATGTTAAATGATCACTTTTTTATTTAAGCCAATAGTTTTTTAGATAAAGGACACCCCACAAGGTTACAACTTTAAAAATACGTTTTTTTCAATAAATAGGTACTATGAAAAAAACTTTTATGTTCTAGACTTGAGTTTCTGCTGAAAGTTATGAGTTGTATTAACAATCTAACAACCTATTCCTACTACCAAGTTCCTGTGAAATCGTGAAATATGAAGTTTAAAGTGTCATACCTAGTACCTACCTAATAAGCAACTGCAGGTTAAAGGCTCGTGCAGACTGTAATGCGCATCATAGAGCACTTAAGACTGCATTTAAATAGATACTAACATTACCAAGTTCAGTAGTAATTAATACCTATAACACTGAGCACGGAGACGCTTCAGGCTCGTGCAGACTGGCGCGATATCGCGGAAGCGACAAGATTCGCGCTGCCTGTCGCGCCCGCCATATCGCGCCAGTCTGCACGAGCAGAGGCAGAGGCTGCATACCAACCGTGTCACCGTTTACTCCCACTACGACACAAATGACATATAGAAATTGAGGGCTTTGAAAGTTGTGCGCTCAACACTCTTTTAGCGCCACGAACTGTATTACTTAGTACTGCCGTCTTTAGACGCTGCCGGCGCGCACGGCGCGGCGTCAGCGCCCCGCCGTGATTCCTTGCTCTGTGCTTACAACATTTATGTTAAGTTCAGGGTTGTCACGGATGTCGTTTAACAGATGAGGATGCACATGAGGATATTGAGATAATCGGGTTTAAAATTGCGGATGAGGATACGGATATTGGAAAATTCCTTACTGACGATGCGAATGAGGGTGCGGATGTGGGTGCGGATGCGGATGTCGTAAAAAAATTGCCGATCGGCTGACATTAGACAAGGACACTACAGGTTCAGCCAATAGGAACACGTAACGCACACTCCAGAAATTATGAGAATGCGGAGCTTTTATAATTATAAGTTGAGGTAGCGGATGTTGTGCGGGTATCATAATTTATGCTGATGCTCCGCAGTTGCGAAAGCGGATACAGATATCCGTTACATCCCTGGTTAAGTTCTTGTAATGAAGTAGGTAGGTACATGAACACCTCCGAGCAATATTAGTTCCTAACTAAGTAATTCCATACTGTACATAGGTACATTCATAGTACGGATATAATGACAGCAAAATAGTTTGGTATGTAGGATCGTAGGGCGTAATAACTATTAGACATAATACGTAATCGTAATGATATATGTAGGTACTGTAGAGGTTGCGCACTATGGGCGACCTCACAACGCTGGCTGGAAGACGCGTAGTTTATTCGAACGTTCGATATGTTTTGAAATAAAAAGAAGAAGACTTTTGTTCCAAGCAGAAAACGACAATCTTAGATGGACGGGCTGATGGTGGAGACCATAAAAGTATGTTATAAAGTTATAGCATAAATACATTACTCCAGATAGTCCTCTGATTATTATTTACGCCCCCAAACACACATACCTACACCTCAGCCCTCACAGTACTCAGTCCCATGATGCCGAAGATTAGAATACTTATCATAATAATCTATGCTGTCAACACCGTTACAAAACAAATGAAAGAAGTTGTTTAGAGCACGGCACGAGTCACCGAGGCGCGACATGCGAAGCGACGAAACGGGAGACGCGCGCACGTGTTCGCTTGACGCAGGTCGCATCGCCTGAGGCCGTGATCGGGAAGTGCAGACATAATTCATACTTATTTCCTTTTTAAACTGTATGTACCTGAAATAAACAGCGTACATTGTGTGAACTTAACATGCTCCTCATTAGCAAAAACAATCTTGCTGCCAGTTTTATGTTAATTAATAACATTCAAACAGTTGTTGACGCTTGAGTAATAAAGCCAAGTTAACCTGCTAGTTGCTACTGCTGTTGTCAAGCTTGTCTTTTTTTACCGACCGTCATAAGTATCGGGATAGTGGGTTGAATCTTGTTCGCAATTTTCTCAAAAAACACTACTTCATGCCCAATAACCTGTGTTCCAAAATAACCACAATGTGGAGCCCTGAGACAACCAGGAAGCGTCGCCCGCGGCAGACCCCGTAGAAGATGGCGGAACGAGCTGGACAAAACAAACGACCAGTGGTCCACATTAGCACTGGATCGAATGCACTGGAAGTCAAGGGGAAAGATATGATACAGGCTATCAGTAACAGTAATGAAATAAAAGTAAACTCAATGAAGAAGAATAGATAAAATGTTGGCTAAATAGAATTTACCAAACTTTTAGTAAACCTTTTTGGCTCAATTGAAATTCGAACATTTAAACACGCTTGAAGGTGACCTACAGAGGTGGTACTACGTATAGCTAGCCAGTATCACCGAATACTATCTGAGCGCCATTTTGAGTCTGTCTGTTACCTATAATCCCCAATGGAGTTCGGTAAAGCTATTATGTCGGGATACTACGATTATTGGCGTATCAATTGGAAAGGGAAATGAGGTCAATTCGAGGTTTTTATATGAATTCGGTTGTTCGCCGTTGAGACAGGGTTAAAGTTGTCTGTAAGTAGTGTGTTGATCATCAAGATTAGGAAAACGAGCAATTACTAGACTATCTAGGAAGGCAAACGTTGTTATGTCGATTTGGCTCGACCACTGTTTGGAACTTTTTTTGTTGTTTTCAATGTTTTTTTAACCCCCGACGGAAAAAGAGGGGTGTCATAAGTTTAACGTGTGTATCTGTGTATCTGTCTGTTCCCTCGTAGCTCCAAAACGACAGAACCGATTTTGATTATTATTATTTTGTTTGAAAGGTGTCTTGATCGAGAGTGTTGTTAGCTAGAATTCAGGAAAATCGGTTCAGCCGTTTGAAGATTATCAGCTTTTTTCTAGTTGATGAATGGATGTGTCACACACGTCTGATCGATTCGAAGTTTAGTATTCTGTTACTTCAATGATATTAAAAGAACATAGTAACCTTGAACCGATACTGCAGCATCACCTGGAATTGTCTTTGACATTTTTAATTTTAACTTGTTAATAACTTTACTGAAGTGCTGTTTAGACAGTCTAAGGTAAATTCGATATTTCGGATTGAGCTATAAGCATTTCATGAAAATTGTTGTATAAATAATTGTGTCATTATTTTAATAATGCTAAAATGACTAAGTTTGTGAAATATTTTATTCCTAAAATAATTTAATATTTCCTAAAATAATTTAATATTCGTTGAAAAATTCTAAGTCTAAGTAATTATCGATTCCGCTGTAAGATTCATGAAACCGCGTAACACTATCAGTGAAAGTTTTCTCCAGCGCTGTTGTAGGTAACGACTTAGTGCGAATTTCACCAATGAAACTGAACGCGATCAGCACATAAACCACGTTTAAGAGCTGTCAGTGTCATTATTTTCTTTGGAATATAGACACTGACATTTCCTGAACTCAGTTTGATGTGCTGATTGCGATCAGTTCGTTTGTATTGTTGAAATTCGCCCTTAACATCGCTCCCGTATATTAATTTCATTTGACTTCTAGGTTTCCACAAAATTAATAAGGTTTCCTTATTTGTAGAAACCTTAAATTCAGAATAAAGGGAAAACCTGAATATGCCTGGCGAGCATGGTTCCCAGACCAAGCAAAGCCTTTGTTGTTGTTGGCATTAGGCTCGCCTCCCGTTCACCTATTTAATAAGAAACTTAAATAAAATATAAATGACGAAATGTAGGCCTTAGTGTAAGTTTGCAAGTGAGTAAACGTAACTATCGCGTTTGCGTTAAGATTTGACTGATAGATCATACCTAATGCTAAGATTACAATGGTGAGAATAAAAATCTTAACGCAAACGCGATAGTTACGTTAACTCACTTGCAAACTTACACTAAGGCCTCAGGCGTGATGATCTTAGAAGATACCCAAAAACCGTGCCTTTTATCGAGCATAAGCAGCCTTGCTGTTCCCAGTGCTGGGATACAGGCCTCTTCTCTGCGAGAGGGAGTGGGTCGTAATCCACCACGCGGGCCCAGTGCGGATTGGTAGATGTCACAACTCTTCGAATTTTTGGTTCTACGGCATGCCAGTTTCCTCACAATGTATTCCTTTACCGTTTTGAGAGGTTAGTTAGATGGAGTGAAGTTAATTAATTAGGTATTCATTTACACGAGCACATCGCTTTATGTACCACACGCGGTTTACTTGTTATGTGGTTTCTCTCATGTGGTTTAAGCCGCTCTTACTGGATACATACACGCGCCAGTAACCTTATTACCAGTTATAACCAGCTATTAGCAGTTGATTAGTCCAACCACAATCTTGTGGTCAACTAGATAGACTTGAAACGAAAGGTTGATTGAACATGAACATAAATGTGTGGTTAAGGAAGTGGTTGGTTGAACATGCTAGAATGAATACTCTCTCCATTATCAACCTGTGAAGATCGTCGGTCCACAACGTTGAGCTATCTTTTGTTTTGCTCAAACGTGTAGGATGCCTAAAGCGCAGGCTACACTGGAAACGAAGCCAAGTTTGTTAAGGCCCTATATGTCGTCAAATTGCTTAGCAAGATCCACCGTTATGTCGAAACTACTGCAGCATTTATTTTGAAATAAATATATGTTAAAGTTGAGGATTAATGTTAGCGACTATGTTAGCCGAAAACACGATTTCATAAAATTTTCTCGATAGAAAAAAAAACCAAAGTTACCTCCAAACCGAATAATAAACCTTAAAAAATACTTCAAATTAGATCATGAAACTTGGCACACTAACTGAACTAACTATAAAGCAGCGACTATGTTTTTTATTTTTTTGAAATTACCATTATTTTCGCCGTAAAAAGCAATTACCTAAACTTTTTCCGATTTGTTGCCGCCTCCGTCTCGCTCGCACTCAGTCCGCGAGTAGTATGGTGCGAGCGAGATAAAAACCTGAGGTTGGGTGGGCTCTTAAGCTTCGCTCGTGTAGCTACCGCGTGTTTGCATACATCACGTTCACATCGCGAACTATGAACCGAAGTATATGAGAAGACGCGGTAGCTACATATTAGTGAAGTTAAACTAAATTAGCTTCGTTTAACAGTGTGGCCTGTGCTTTAGCATATCATAGCTAAGTGCTATCCTGGCTGCAGATTTTTGTATATAATTTTATAATAACGTTTTTTTTTCATGTTGAAATATGTAAGTAATTTATGTGAAACTTATTATACCTATTTAAAACCTTTTATGTACCACATTTGAACCAGTCAAAGTTGACTATTATAAATGCCTATGGAATTAAGTCCGCCTCTGTACAATTATGTGCTTGAAGTATTAAATAAATTAATATTTTATGCAAAACAATGTTTTTTTTATATTTTTTTATTGTCTTTTAGTTCTAAATTTGAGTTAAACTACCTTTTATTTTTATGCACGTGATACTGTGATAATAAAAAAAATATTCTTTCTAGATTCCAAAGTATTTTCATGATAACACAATTAATTACTACCTTGATTACTAGGAAATTCAGTCGATCTCTACAATTTTCATTACAATAATTTCATTACAAAGGAAATCCATTCAGAATATCAATTAGCCTCCCAAATTGCCTCCAATCATATTGAATACAGATTATAGCAATAAAACTGTATCGTCCGCGTCTGTTGACCTTTCGGATCTTTTTTATGGCAACACAGAGCTTATGTTTATACGAGCATCGTTTCCCAGATTTATTCGCAGGGTTTTGTTACATGAATATTTACGTTTTTTTTTCGTGTACTGAACGGGTTGACTGTAAAAATTATGAAACAAAATATAGCCTCATAAAATTAGCATAGTGTGACGCCGACGGTCTGTTATTTGCCACTCGTAAATTAAAAGTGTTGAATATATTTTGTCGCGGCAGCGGGCTTGCTGAGTTTCAACAACTTACCTACGATTTGGTTTAATTGTGATTAAGTACACAAACATACACTCACGCCTACACAAACAAAAACTCACGCCTTTTTCCTGTGGGGGTAGGCAGAGGCTACAGAACGCCATTTGCTACGATCTTTACAATATACTCCTTTGGCCTATTTTTTATTGTGATAACTAAAACAACAAAAACACCTAGGTATACTTTGTTATGTTAGGTTAGATTAAAAAAAGAAACTGTGAATGATTTTATTGATTTCGTTTAACGTTTTTTACATTACCCGTGTAAAACGATAAAATCTGCTTTTACATAAATACGAATGTTATGTAGAATAAATACCCCAGTATTTAAAAGTGAAAGCATAAAGGCTCGTGCACGAGCATCGGTAATTGTTCTACCGTGAAGTTTTCTTGGAAATTGTAGGTAGTTATTATTAAAGTCGCGTCGCGCCTGTTTGTAGGAGCCTTAAAACCCTTCATTTTCAGTATTACGGTCATACACGGATAACGTTTCCATTCGCGGAACTTCGTAGTTTGTTACCGTATACAGATGTTTTAGTTCCAACGGAACCCCCGACAGAAATCAAGACATTATAGGTAGAAACAAAAATGGTCAAGTAAAACCGTGGTCACACGCCTGTATAACATGTGGGTACCAGGAACACATCAAAATTATAATGACATGCGAAGACGGCTTTTTCTTGATAGACCATTTTTGTACCTATATCTTGATTTCTGTCTGAAATATTTTGTTTGTTTTGTACTTTTTAGATCACTTTTATGTTTCCGTAGTCGGGTTATAGTATTATAAACATATTTTTTTAAATAAATACGTATAATGTTAAAGGCATGTGTGGTAAACCAGACTGCGCAGTAAGTTTCGAAATCAACTTATTCCACGTTATAAAAATATATGGAATTGTAGCAGGAATAACCCTTACGTCGGTGTCGGTGTCCAATCCACATCCATGGATTCAGTACATAATACTGGACATTTTTCGTCGGCTATACAAAAAAAATGCTCTTTCCTATAAAAGTCAATACGCGGTCAAAATGTATGGAACAGCAATTTTATTTTTAAATAACCGACGACGAATTTCAACGCAGGGGAGTCGAGAGTCATGTCGGTACTGAACCCATGGTAACAGGTTATGCGTCGCCTGCCACCCTGCAGGTATAGTTAAAGCTGAAAACTTTCATAACATCCTCTCTGTGTTTACGCAGTTGTCTATTTATATTAAATAGTTCATAACATTCGCTGTCCAAGCTCGACTTGTGAAAAAAACTGGCGAGTTAATAAAAACATGCATTTGATTGTAGACGTGTACAGTCAACAAAAAAGGCAAAAGCGAAACATATTTAGACTACACGTCAATTTTTTTGTTGTGTGCGTAAAGTTGTTTTAAAAAAAAAATTGATGCCCAAAGACTCTTTCCACATACGCATACAATTCGCGTCACGTAAAAAAACCGCTGGCTAGCGGACAACTGTAACGTTGTATAGATCGTGCTCCATAATATGAGCACTGCCCAACCGCACAATTATACCATACCATTTTTACGTGATGCGAACTATAACCCAGGTTAAAAGTACTTAAGAAACTTCACAGAAGCAAATCTATTTCACTAGTAACTGGATTATAGATATATCTTTGCCCCAGCGTAACCCGGGAAGACAGTGTCTTTCTATATAACGAAATTAAAAGGAAAACTATCACAGCTAAGTAGGCTCTACTAGTTAACGAGTAATATCGACCAACTTAAATTTGCAGTTGCAAAAACATGTTCTACCATACATTTTGTATGGGAGAACATGTTTTGCAACTACAATGTTAAGCTTGTTCTTGGGATAAGTTCATCCCAGTTACGGAACCCTTCATTGTGCGTGGTCCGTCCGTTTTTTTCTTATGTGTGGCATCTAGCAAGTCAACCTAGGAGGTCGTCAGCTGCTTTACCGGCTATAGCGAGTGCATATACATCATAAACTACTATAAACTACTACACAATTCACAATCAAATCCCGATGCCGATTAACCGGATGCCGAACCGTTGAAAATGTGTTTTAGAACACAGTTATAATTACAAGTTCCGCGAACGATTCAAAGTTCGACCTTGCACGGAATTTCAGTAACCAAAGCTGCTCTGCCAGCCCTTGTAGATACGACAGCGTTATTGCACATTCTTATTTCTAGGAATGTCCAATACGAACTTTGTCAATACAGTGCAAAGCCATTCCACGTGTAACCCTCGGTGAAAGATTTTAGTGCATTGGGATAAAGACTGAATGTATTTGCTGTGATGGAAGGTGGACGCCGCATTGAAATGTTTGCGTTAGTCCGGGTGATTTCAGGAAATCTGTCGATTTTTTCGATCTTGTCTATTATTAGATTATTTCACGTTTCAGCAACTACCGAAAAGTGCTGGTTAATTTACCAAGCAAATAATTTCATAATATGAATTCTGTTCAATTTTTTTTTGTAAGCCTCCGTTTTTCGATGGACAGTGTAAAATAGGCCCTGAAATTTATATCATAAAAACACTATATTTTCAGGACCCCAATGTATAAAATATTATAAAAGTAGTAAAAATAATAAAAATATTATAAAAAGTTTCCTTCTTTATGACTCAAAAGACAAATGGTAAAAGCTGTTGAACTTTCTTTTGGCTGACGTTTTTTTACTTTACTTTACTGTTCTGAAGCTGTTTTTATTAAAATACAAGATAGATTTCATGATAGAATCCTAACTCTATTCAATTGAGCAAGTTTAATCGTTAGCCTAGGATTCAATATTATTATAACCCAGAATCCAATATTCGTATTCAGCATAAATCTAATTTAATCATAAAACTCGGTGAATGTCTTACCTAAGTTGCCACTTGAATCTTCACGAGTCCAGAGGCTGACTTAGTTTTTTCCAAAAAATCAGCATTGCCATACAACGTGGCAACGTGGCTTATACATCATGTATACGTATTGTAGAAATTTTAATTCAAAATTTGTATCAAAGACCAACAAAAAAATGTATAGGTACTTTCATAGTCGCAACAGTAAGCTCGTCGAAAAGTTTTTCTTTTTTTCAGAAACTCCTCGATCTAAAGTTTCTTTTGGATTTTGTTTTATGTAAAAGATTCGCGGGCGTTTGATTTTCTAGCAAACAGAAACTTTCTTGTTTTAGTACAGTCAGCACCAAAAATATTGGGCGGAATAGACTGTTCAAATGATCAGAGGGTATTATGCCCATCTTTTGAAGAATGTTCGCATTCTAATCTCAGTCTCAATCTCAATCTGTCAAAAATACATCTAAATGCGAATAGACTGGCATTCAGAACAACTGCTGTAGCCCTTAAACACCCCTTGTCTCGTTGAGATATAGTTCAATTATATCTTAGTAGTTCTGATAATTGGCACAGGCTGTTCAACGATTTTTGACGCTGAATATAAAGAAAAAAGCATTGTTAGAAAAACTGCCATCGTCAGCTATCGTCAGATATCGTTCACAGAATCGCTCCCTATTCCAATGGAGGCGTTCTCAAGCGAAGTTAATAACCCGTGCAAATCGGATAGTTTTTGCTAGCAGCGTCCGATGAGAGATAAAGCTTTTAGACCATTTGCATAAAGGTCGTATGTTAATTGTCGGTCTCTAATTACCCATACAGGATCAAATTTAATTAGCGAAACCTAGCGAAACTCCACAGACGTGATTGGGTATCGATATCTTATCACGGTAATTTACTGGAAACACTTCACACTTCCCGTGACCCAAGGTCTGGCTTTTACTTTGGCCAAAGGTTAAGCATTGCCTACAACGGCAATGCCGCCAGTCTCTGGGGTAGGTACATTACCAGTTGACAGCGATGCGGATGAATTTTTCTGTCATATTTTAGTTTGCTTATAATTTTAGTTAAGTTAGGATATATATTTTTTTTACGAATGTATAATTCATTTTAATTCTGAATAAAAAAAATATTAAAAAAATTGAATTGAATTAAGTACGTTTATTATTTTTTTTTTTTATCGACATTATAATATTGATTCCAAATGCGTAGTTTCGCTAGCTAATTTAATTTGGTCCTGTATGAGTAGGTATAGATATGTGATGTAGGATTCATTGTGCAGAAAAAAAATCTTTTTCGCTTTACGGTGGAGTTTTTTCGTCATTTACCTACTTTCTTAGGCTGAATGTTGAAGGTTGAATGTTTTATACGAAATAATAAATTAACTTTATAAACCGTGTAGCCGCCGCCGTGTGCCGCCTTAGGGATATACCGAGTAATTTATTTTTGCCGTCTCAGAGGAAGTTTTTAAATGATTTTGTTAGAAGACATTGTTATTTTCCTATACCGGAAGTGTATGCCAGGCAAATCACTTCGGTACTTTTTATTTCGCTACGAACCGTAAAGTTTCAATTATTTAAGAAGTGAGAATGAAAATATACGAAAACAAAATTTTTGTCATAAAAATGCGTAAAGGCTCTTTGCTGAGATTTCAAAAAAGCGCCCATGTGACCATGTCTGACTAGTACCTATAAAAGTATTATTTCTAGCTAAGTAAAATGCAAGGCGTATTAAGTTAAATACATTTACCTCTAAATAAATCTATAATAGAGGTACCAGGGTAGCAGAAATCAGAGCTGATCTTTGCTAGATTACTTTCAATTATTGATGACCCCTGCAGCTACAGGTCGGACGTGGCATGAATCTCATATCATCTGCCAACTGCTGTTGTTTTTTCCATTATCTTCATCTGGTAGTGCGTTAAGGTAGCGAAAATCTCACAGCCAGTGTCCTGCCCGCCAAACGATGGTCACTGAGCGGACTCTCTTTTATGACTCTTGACGCTACTCGCCGGCTAGACTAAACCGGCTAAATAAACACGTTCAGGCCGGCGTGTACCACCGGTGGAGCACGGGGTATTTGCTGACCTAGCGGGGTGTACCACATCACAGTAAACTTTTAATGTAGGTACTAAGAAATTCGAGCCACTTTGATAGAAAGTGTTGTGCTTACCGTTCCCGCCTAGTAAAATCGTCAAATTTTCATAGTGTATGTAGCTCAGGAGATCAAAATTACAATCGCCCGGCAAGACTTTTAGTTTCTGGGGCGGTGATGTTCTACCGGTGGGCACATGAAGATTTATCCAGTAGGATACCAAATACCAACACATGAGGTGCCGGTCCGAATGTGGAGTGGAGTACTCATTTATATATATAATTATGTGTATATAAAATATAATTATGTATCTCTTTACGGGACCTGAAATCTTTCGTACGTCTCTTGAGCGAGAAAATCGTTAATATCTAGTCGCATCCTCGTCGACGGTGAGATGTGTTATTAAGACACCTGGTCTTAATAACACATGTGGGATTCATTTCCAACACCGATTAGCACCGTGGCGTTCGTGTCGCCTTTCTGCTGCATTCAGAAAGGAAAAATAACTACAGCAAAGAAAATTACGTTTACCTAGCAAAGCATTGTGAACGAACAGTTGAACATTTCCGAGTTGAATTTAATAAGATCTCTATTTCACAGACATTGCACCTGATCATACGCAACTTTGTCTAGGAAACTTTTCTACATGACCTTCTGCGCTAAGCGCATTTGATTCCGGCTCAATCAACGATCGCAGTTCACGTCTGCTATCTCATTGCGTAACACATTTTCTTAAACGATTAAGACTAATCTGTTTCATTTTGACAGTTCAACAACATTCATTGCGTTACATACGTTTATGAGCAGATTTTTTTTTCGAACTTTTGAAGTAATTGATTAGCAATCTGTTTCAAAACGATTCATATTGTGATTGATTGTGTTTTACGCAATAAGGGTGCTGGTTTTTTCATTTCGTAGACAACACAACGTAGATAATAATATTTTCAATCTTCTGGACCGCGTGGAGGTTGGAATATATCCCACGGGAACTCATTACCGGAATAAAAGTATCCTATGTCCCAAACCAGGACCCGGAAATTTCATCGAACAGACAGACTTTCGCATTTATAATATAAGTTTATTAAGTATCCATTTACTTGCACAATAAAGAATCTATCATTCCATACTTGGTTTTCCAGCTCTGCAATCAATCTGCCACAGCTTTCTTCAGGAAGTCATGCTTGCAATCTAGGAGAAAAATTATTACCTGTAACCTGGGGCTCTAAGTCTACTAATTTATAAACCTTGCAATGGTTTCGCCATTGGGAGTTTTTGACAGATTTGTCATACAAAATCTAATTCCTTTTACTCGTAAATTGCTAAAATGAGCACGACGAATACAGAATTACATAGATATACCTATCGAATTTGTATCACTCGAACGTAAAGTTCCTCCTTTTCGGGTTTTATATAATTATTTTGAATTAATGATAAGAAGCTGATTACTTTATGTTTGAAAGATTATTCTGTAACAAAGAAAATCTGAAAAAGCCGTGTAAAAATAAAAAGAGTTTTTTTTCAAAGCGGTTCTCATAAAATTCACAAGAAATTAAAAAAAATCTATTGTTACTCGAAAGCTATCAAGAATCGCGGAACGGAGTATTTTCTGATATCCCTGGGCATGAGGATTTTTTTTATGACGTCACTATTTGGTCCACTCTGTAAATTGGCAGGTCACTTTATACCTGTTACTATTTTCAATTTAGCATGCTACACTGATTAAACTGAATTAGGTAGGTACTTCATCGTTAATTAAGGGAAATCTACTTCTATGAATGCGCGCTGGGTTCATCAATTTGCAGTTTCCATTCTAAACTGAATGTACCGCATCGTACAAATATTTGCGCGGCACTGCACCGCAGCATTTGGTCTAGAGTCGAAATATTTGTAAATCATCCATCAATACACATAGTTTTACCTGTGGAGAATTCAATTCAATGAACTATGCGAATGCTCTACCATAGGATATTTTTCTGATTATCTTTTCGCGATTAAGTACGATGTTGGCCCCATGGAGAAGGTGGATAGTTTGATGGTCTGTACCACACCCATATAATATGGTCACATATTTCTGATACACGCTGGAGCATTCTACCACGCGGGCCCAATGCGGGTTGATAGATGTCACCATATCTTCGAATTTTTGGTTCTAGGACATGCCGGTTTCCACACTATGTTTTCCTTCATCGTTTTCAACCCGCAGTAGGCCCGCGTGATGGATAATGGCCCACTCCCTCTCACAGAGAGGAAGCACGTGTCCCAGTATTGAGAACATTATAGGCTGATATGCTATTCAAGTGCGTATCCATTATCTGTCTGAGATAATTAATTAGTCATGTTAGCGGGATATTACCAAATATAAGTTAAAAGCATACTAATGACCTTGCCTTGACCATTACCTTTGATCTATTATAGTTTTCCTCTGTCCTTGAATCAGAGTGCCGTAACAGACCCATGAGGGCTTGATTAATATCATAGTCATTTTTCTGTCCTCGCGCCATCGTCATTGGCCGGTAATTTGTCTTCCCGTAATAAATTATTTTCTCTGTCAGACTTTTTGGGGAAAAGTTTCCATGGAATGTTTTTTTGCTTATCCAATAATTAACACAAGCTGGTCAGAAAAAAGTGGTACAACAAATGTGAGGGTTTAAAAATAACATATACAATGCTGCCAATACATTTACTCGAAAAGAGCGTTTTCCAAGCAGCCAAATTGTGCGGAAAGTGCCACGTTTTCACACTAGTGCTTTTTACTTTTCAGTTTTTTTAATATATATTTTTTCTACGTCGTCAGCCCGACGCAAAGAGTTTTTATTATTTGAGAAACGTCTTATCGTCTTATCATTCTTAAAAAGGTTAGATTTTGTTTACTTAGATTTTGATCGATAAATAAATTTTACAAATTCATTGAATATGTTTGGCAGAACGTACCTATGTTTTGCTCGTGCGTTTTTGCGATACGATGTGGCAGCTATTTACACATGCGCAGTTGTAGTATAGCATAGTATAGTAGCAGCTCAAGTATTTAAATAAGCCCGCCATTTAATTTATTTTTAATATTGTATATTATTTTATTTCCTCGCTTTAGATGATGTCCGCACTTGTAGCATAAATAACTATTAACTAAAGAGGTTTTCGTGATGGCCCAATGGTTAAGGCCTCGCCTGTCAATTTCAAGTTTATCTTACACATCGCTGAAATCGGTGAAGGAAAACATGGTGAGGAAACCTGGATTTACAATTAATATAAGTCTGAAATCACCAACCTGTCTTGAGCAAACGTGGTGATCAATGCTCGTGCCTTCTCTGTATGAGAAGAGGCCCTTGCCCAACAATAATAGGCTGGTATTATCCTAACTATCCTACTAATATATATTTTATTTACATTATAAATATGAAAGTGAGTTTGATTGTTTGTTACGCTTTCACGCTAAAACGGCTGAACGGATTTGGATGAAAAGACAATGCCAGATCCTGCCCCACCTTTCATACATTTACACCAAATGTAAATTACTCAAAATTATCGCATGAAATTATGATCCTTTGTTGCTTAACTGATAATCTGTTGTAGTTGCGGATAAAAAGTTAGTGAAAAAAGGAATTCAAAAAACCCAAGTCCTATTTCCTGTATAAATCGCGACCATCTGCGTTACTTAGTACGCATGAAACACGCGGAACAAAACGAGTTTTTAAATTAAAAAAATATATCAATTAATGTATTATGTACGGATTTTAAAATGTATTCGGTTTAAATACACACAGTTAATGAAAATATTTTTTTTTTAAATATATTTTATTATGAATGTTTATATTATGTTCTAATCATTATTTTATTATGTCAATAAGTCTACGTGTAACGAAACTTTATTGACGCGCTAATCGCTATGTCAAAAGTAGGGATGTACCTAAATACATAATTTTCCCAAATACGGCACATGTTTAGACCAGGACCTGGGTTAGGACATAGGCTTATTACTTTTCATCCTGGATCGCAGACGAAGTCGCGGACAACAACTAGTTATACTATAAAGAGGTCTTAGTCCTCTCTAGGATTTCTAAGTGTGTTCGTGGGTGGTATTAAACACTCTGCCTCTTTATACTTTCAGCTGTGTATTTTTATATCAAACTCTTTCGGGTGTTTTTTACAATCCGATTATGTGGGTAGTTGTAAAGACGGCTACGTGCCTACGCTGATACGCTTGTTACCACTTTCTGAATAGGTACGAAAATAAAATATTCGTAGCAAATATCAAATATATTTTCCAACAACATTTGATACAAATACTTATTTATTTTATTTTTAACCGACTTCCAAAAAGGAGGAGGTTATATGTTCGTAGCGTATGTATGTTTTTTTTTTTTTTGTGTATGTCCGTCGATATTTTCGTCAATTATGGACGGATTTTGAAAATTCTTTTTTTGTTTGAAAGGGTATGCTCTCAAGGTGGTCCCATATAAATTTTATTAACTTAGCTTGAGTACTTTTTGAGTTAGCTTCATTAATACGTATTTTTCCCACTTAGCCTATATGGACGATGTCTTAACATATTCCTGTCACCGTTATTTACATAGCAGGTCGTTATATTCGAACTTGTAGGGGGTAGGTACCACAACTAAAAAGTGAAAAATAAAAACTTTTTACAAAAAAAAACCAACCGACTTCCAAAAAAAAAATTATAAAGTGAAAAATAACTTTAATTTCGGAAGTCGGTGGCTTAAAACGAAAATTCAAAACCAAAGACACCGACTTCCGAAATTAAAGTTATTTTTCACTTTATAGTGTTTTTTTTGGAAGTCGGTTGGTTTTTTTTGTAAAAAGTTTTCTTAGAAATCTTCAATGAATCTTCTATCAAAACCAAATATTGCTATTACTGTTTCGTTAATTGAAGGCAAACTCAGAGCCAAAAGTTGTTTGATACCACCAATACTCAAATTGAATGTGTTATGTGTTGATCAAATATTGGGCGATTCTTCAGACTGTTTAAAACGTGTATGATTATATTATAGAACTAGCTGCTGCCCGCGGCTTCGCCCGCGTGAGTGTCGGAAATTACCCCATACATCCCCATGGGTTTTAAGTGTAAATATTGAGTTTCGAGTTAATCGGACAGCGCGTTAAAATTCTTCCATACAAACATTGACACCCCCCAACCTTTTAGGGGGTAATTTAGAAAAAACAAAAAAATACAAACTTTATAATTTATTTAGATAACTATTCGTGCGAAGTTTCATGTTTATTACCTCAAGGAATAAGATTTTTCATACAAACTTTCATCCCTTTCTTTACCCCCTTAGGGGTTGAATTTCGAAAAATCCTGATACACGTTATTCTTAATTTTTGGGTTTAAGTATAAATATGGAGTTTCGAGTTAATCGGACAGCGCGTTAAAATTCTTCCATACAAACTTTGACACCCCCCAACCGTAGGATAGGGTACTTTTCCGGGATAAAAAGTACCCAGTGTGGTGCCCAGGATATTAAAGAATAATTATACCAAGTTTCATCGTAATCGAACCAGTAGTTTTTGCGTGATGCCTGAACAAACAGACAGACAGACAGACAGACAAAAAAAATTTTAATCAAATTTTTGGGTTCGGTGTCGGTCTAGTAACACCACCATAATAGTGCCATGTATTTCTTTGATATCTTCAATGTACAGAATTTTCACTTCTACAGATTTATTATAAGTATAGATACGCTGGATATTTAAATACTATTCACAATGATATAAACGAACCATATCGTTATACGATAAAGTGCTCGTGTATATGGAGGTCGTGTTTAAAATAGGTCGATCGAAAGTTAAGGTACGTATGCCGCGGTAGGTTTGTGGATAGGTGACCATCCATAGACTCCTCCGTGTCTCGGAAAGTACGTTAAGCCTTTGGTCCTGGCTGTCATTTGTAGTTCTTTGACAGTTGTTACGGGTAGTCAGAAGCCCGAAAGTCTGACAACCAGTCTTACCAACGGGTATCGAATTATCCAGTATCTGGCTTGTGGAGGTCAGATAGGCAGTTGCTCCATGTAAAATACTAGTATACAGCTGCGTCCGGTTAGACTGGAAGCCGACTCTAATATAGTTGGGAAAAGGCTCGGCTGATTGATTGAAGTGCAGTCAATCATGAAATAAGACACCTTTGATTCACATTCTATCTGTTAACATTCA
Organism: Eupsilia transversa; assembly: GCA_914767815.1. NCBI lineage: Eukaryota > Metazoa > Arthropoda > Insecta > Lepidoptera > Noctuidae > Eupsilia > Eupsilia transversa. The sequence continues at coordinate 6,409,266 of OU611889.1, forward strand.
CGATTATTTAATCCATTGCCAATACTCACAAAATTTGTTTCATATCATGATTCGTTTGATGGTAGATCTTTATGTGTAAAGGCTCCTACACACTGGCGCGACAGGCAACGCTACCCTTGTCGCGCCCGCGATATCGCGCCAGTGTGTACGAGCCGTAAAGAATAATGTACCTACCAATAATATAGTTTTATGAGAAATGAATGATGACATATGTAGCGCTTTTAATTCGTAAAGAAAATGTCTTATTCATGGACATATTTTATAATTAATACTAAAATATTACAAAGAGTCATAAAAATAGTGGATTTATTTATATCCACTTTGGAACAACACTAGACAACAGGCCATTCTTATATTCTAACCTTATGTATCCAAATAAATCTCCTCGTGATCCCAGCACAAAGAAAATAGGTATCATAGATTTCAATTTGAGCGTCAACAGAAATAACATTCTTACTCACAGATTTTCACAAGTGAATCTATGTAGTAAAAAAGGCTGAACTATTTAAAGAAAACATAATCTTTCCTTCAGCACTGTATCTGTATTTTGGAACAATCAATACAATTCTTTGGTATAACATTATTTACAATCCCAACGCTAATACTAACTCTTTCAGACTAGGTTTGACATGGTCTGACAAAACAACAATACATTAGCAAAACATTCAATAAACTGTTAAAGTACTTCGTGATGGTCCAAGGACGTTGGACGCTTTATCTTTAACACCGAACACTGATTACTTTCTAGAGCACAAAAGTACCAGTTCACTATAGGAAGTGTTCCCGAACCACTGGGACGTTCCCATGCTTCACCCGTCCTCACGGCACGGACGTCTTGGCACTGCAACAAGTATTAACAAATTATTTTAACATAAATACAGCTAATATATATCATACTAGCGCTCCTGCTTCGCACAGGTGCAATAGGGACATGTCAAAACATTAAATTTCTATTACTAAATATCTAATTTACATAAACGTTCTGAAGAAATTTTTCTATGTGATCGTGAAAACCGTATCAAAATCCGGTGCGTAGTTTAGAAGAACTACGGGGTCACACGGACAGACACGAAAGGGGATTTCGTTTTATAATATGTATAGATTATGTACAGGTATATTAAAAAACACGGCAGATGAGTCATGTTTTTTAATGATTTATTTTTATTTTACATTTTAGTGACAAGTTTGATGTATGATGAAAAAATTTAAATGATAACTCAATCATCTGCGATACCATTCACTCATTCAGACATTCGCAGTCTTCCTCTGATTAAATCGTTTGCAGACAAAGATGAAATGTTTGTTTTGCATGTACATTTTACTTATGTAAAATGTATGCCAATTTATTATATAGTTTTGCAATGTGCTCATCAAGGTCCCAATTCCGAGAATTTGATACCCATATTGTTATCATTGATGGTTTTTTTTTCTTCACATGAAAAATGGAGTCATACTGCCGCGATATTGTTCTTTTTCCAATTTTTTTTATTAAATTATAAATATCTAACCATATACCCCATACATCCACATCTGTTCAGACATTTAAAAGTAATGGTGGAATAAAGAAAATCACATAAGTACGTACATGAACCCTGAGCACTCATGTAAAAAAGGGAAAACTCAACGGGACAAATGCCCAAAATTCTGGCAACATTGGCACATTGAATGGCCGATTGTATAGCCTAAAAACTATGCGAGTCCTCTGTTATATAAAAGCTAAACATGAAAGGCTAAATATTAAAATCATTGTGCTTTTTCACGAAGCCTTAGTCGAGGCAACAGTTTCAGTTTGACACTATAGGTAACTGACGTCGGAAGTTGGACAGTATTAAATCGCTTGATATTTTAATTAAAAATTGAATGTACGGATACTAAATATATTGCAGGTGCTATTTTTGTAAAGCCAGGTATAGTTGGGGAAGTAGGCATTTCTGAAATGGATGGTATCGTCGTCAGCTTGGAATAAGGTCGGTTCTAACATTTTATGCTCAACGGTATCCAATAAAGGACCTAAGAAGTAAAATATAAAATTCTTTCTTTTCTTCGAAGTGATTATTCAATGCGGATTGTACTTATATGATGGCAAATGTTATGAGGGGTGTATGATGGGTTGTTAAAGGTGGCTGGAATATACTGGATGCGTAAGGCGGATAACAGGGTGTTGTGGCGCAGCCTGGGATCAAGTCCAGCAGTGGACTGCGATAGCGTGTTGATTTTTTATACTTAAGATTTAATATAACAATTTTATCAACGTTTGAACGGTTTATTTTATTTTTATTATTTATAAATCTGATCAGGGGTTTCATATCTGAAACTATCGGTCGCTCCCTGAAAAAATCATTTCATTACGTCCGTCCATATAAGAAAGGTGATGTAATCCCTGTGAACTATTCAAACATCAATAAAAAAACAAACTAAGGGCCGATTTTTCAATCGTCAGATAACTTTTATCTGAGGAATACCTAAATATGGCGGTTTGACATATTTTCTGTACAAAAGCTGTCAAAACATCCAACTTATTCCCCAGATAAAAGTTATCTGACGGTTGAAAAATCGGCCCTAAGCCTGGATCAGGATGTCAAAAATAGCACAGGAACTTAGCCCCTCTAATGGGTGGACACACTTATCTTCCAATATTTGCTTCACCCCAAACCCTGTGGATGGCACCGTCAAGCCAAACGGTTATGTGCTCATACCGCATATAAACGAAATTACGACAAAATTACCCATTTCGAGGGTAAGATTACCATTCTTTGATATTATAAGATCCTCTTTAACTATGATTATTATACCTCAAAGAATATTTTCACGCTTATCTCAGAATTTCGTTTGAAGTTCACACGTAAAGGTCTCTTTTTCAAATGAACTCTATTTTCCAACATTTTCTTGCTAAAACAAAATGTCTAACAAGGTAAACCTGAGCTGAATTTAACCTGTCTTGGACTAGATGCTTCAAAGAGCCTTATCTTATTTTACAAGAAAGTGATTCTTCTGATGCCAAAAATAGTGACGATCATGTTTCTAAAATATCGTCAGACAAAAATTCTAGGTAGCTAGAATTGCACATTTCTCGAGAGATATATTGTTCAGTATACATGCTTGCAACCATCTAATAAAAAGTTCGGAGTGGCCACGGCAATTGGGTCAGATTTACGGCACACAAAAGTAATGCATGCTGTTAAAAACAGTTGAGAATACTTCTCATTCTTTTTTGTTGGATACCTCCCGGTGTATTCATGATTGCTACAAAATATACCATCAGTACTAACTAACTACAAAATGTAAAATAAAATGAACAACTTTTAGTGACTTGAGAAAGATCTTTCGTAAAGAAAATTAATGTATGTGTATCATCGACGTTTCAAATAATGTATTTCACAAAGAATAAAAAGTGAAATAAACTTGATAGAATGAGAACATCTGGAAGAAATGACCTGTGTGAGAGCAATCGACGCGAGTTGTGAGCCAAGCAAATACTTTCTACAGTTTTGACTATAACGTGTGACCTCGTTTTTATTGCTGCTGTGTTTGAATAAATCTAGTGCTTCAACAGACAGTTTTTTTTTCGTTATTTTATTTTGCTTTTATTTCAACTTTTTAACGTAAGAATATTATACTGTAGGTATGTATCTACGATATTTTGTGTCTGTGCAATTTGCAGAATTTTTCTGGTAAAGGCTGTTTATAATGCTTAAAATAAGAATTATATTTGGTTTTGTGTTCTTTTCTGTTCTGTTTGTTTATGTTTAGTAGAGTTTTTAATTTTGTAACTATTGCCTGGCTATATCGCCATGTAGTTAGTGCATATGGGTATATTGTACCCATATATGCACAAAAAAACTTTATCTTTTTTAAAACCATTTAGGTTGTGCATACAGACGAAAGTTAATATATAATTTTTAATTCTTTGAAGTTTCTCTTTCTAAGAAGAACTTACAATACCGTTGTCTCAATATAGAACATAGTAGGTACATCATGCAAACACAGAATCAAACCCATACATGCATATTAGTTTCTTAGAGGTAATCAACGTTCCTTATGCAGTTTGAGGAATACTGCGAGAATGCAAATTATGATATAAATGCAAACGCTATCGTTACTCACATATCCATATTTATATTGAAGCTCGGCTGTAGTTACCTTTTTATCTTTTCTGTGCACCTGCAGGGAGGAAACAATTTCATGGCTCATAAACACAGTTTTAAATTGTTTCACGGAACATGCAGTTAGCAGAAAAAACTCAAAGCAAACAAAATGCAGGATTAGAGATTCAAAAAGATATTTGAACTTACGTGTTCTGGTTGTGAGAGTCAGAATGTGAGGCCGTCGCTGGCAGGAACCGCGCCAGATGTGGCTGCAGCAGCAGCTGCCTGAATGTCTGACGGAACTGGCGGGACATGGTGCAGTACAGCACGAAGTTGATGGCCCCGTTCAACAGCGCCAGGAAGTCCATCAACTCCCCGAAGAGGTCATAGCAGCGCTTGAAGAAGCACCAACCGAGCAGCCCGCTCATCAGACCCATTATTCCTTGAGGCAGTTCCGTCACCAAGAACAGTAATAGTACTGCCAGTAACATCTTCGTTGTCCTGTCAGTCCTTTTGTCTGCCTTATTCTGCCTCTTCACCATTTTCTCAGCAGCGGGGCAAGCGTTATAGTTCCTGAGCTTCTTTTGGTGTTGGTTCGCGTTGTAGAGCGCCCGTATGAGCCATATGCTGATGACCGTGAGGATGGAACATGGTAACAGTTTGATGACCACGCCGTGCACCCAGAAGTTGGCCTGGTACAGAGTCCCCTCGTAGTCTGAGTCTACGTGGTATGCGATGTCTGGGTTGCCGAACTTGTCCGTCACGTTTTTCGTGTGTATGTCGAAGACCTGTTGAAGAAATATTTTTTTAGGGCTTTGAAACCTTTTTGGCGCGATAATAGCGTCATTTAAAAGACTGAAAATATAAACATTACGGATTTTTTATATCATGAATACTATAAAGAAGTATACCAACAGCGCATCCACGTAATGATCCTAATCGCTGTCTTCTGGTAACGTGACCAATTGATTGACAACATTCCATGTCGAATGACAATGCTAATTCTTTAAACAATGAATACATTCGATGATAATGACATTGTATGGAAATATCGAACGTTTGAACAGCGTTTTATATCAAGTTCAATTCGTTCAATAAAAATAACACAAGAAACAATGTGGACTAATTGCTATTCCTGTTAAATGTCTTTTGTAAATAATTAATAACTTAACAATAACATCACGCCTTGTTTCCCCGGAAGATTGAGCAGAGGTGTTTCTATGTAACTTGTTATGTTTAAGTCCCATGTAATAGGGGGCGAGCCTATTGACATCAGCCGGGCATAAATCCGGACTCCGGGCATTTACTGAGAAATTCCAGATAGAAAAACCCAATAACACTTTGCCCGACCTGGGAATCGAACCCAGGACCTCATGCTCAGCAGTAGCGCTTGCAACCACCAGACCAACGACGCAGGCACTGTGAATAATTAATATCAAATTGAAATCAATTTCGAAGATGAAGTTTAAATATAAATTGAATTGGCTTCATTTGCGAAACTTCAGCTTCATTGACTCACACCCATACATTACTTCGAAATCACTTCGATAAAATACTTTTATAAGATAAGGAAATCTATTACCGTTTATTCGTTTGTATCATGAATATATGATTCCTGCTACAAATTACATTGTTTCTGGTATAAGTTAATAACATACTATATTTTCATAAAATCGGCAAACGACATCTCATTTTAGATATCATTTCGTAGTCTGGATGTAGCAAAGGGCCGAATGTCGAACCGAACTTGGTTGTACACTGACAGCCAAAATTCGTTCGTCACCTTAAGGGCTATTTTTGTCTGCTCATTGCCCGAAAGGTTCTGCTTTACTGACTCAGCGTTTTTTATTGCGCCGTAATGTCAATACCGTATGACATTCAGCCATCCTCTTTCTAAATTCTAAATATGACAGGCCACAATTAAATTCTAACAATTATAATACCTACTTAATATATTTCATAAAATGGCCAGGCCATCGATTGGGTTGATGTCAACTCGATATTGCTCAATGATTAAAAATAGTTTTCTATGCAATAGTCTGCTCAGTACTGTAGCTTCGAAGGTGTCATAACTTGAAACAAGACAGAATTTGAAAATTGAAGAAGGTATAAAAGACTCGACTGTAGGTACAGTAGGTACAGATACATGAAAAGTGCCAGACTGGCAAATAGTTGCCAGACGTCTTTGTCAATATAGCCGCACTACTTAATAAACACTTAATTAAGCGCACAATATAATATTAAATAGCACGCTCAGTTTTGTGCTTGGATTACAAGCATTCTAATTAATTTACTCTGTAATCCGTTTTTCATAGAAACGCTGATCAATCACATGAATGCCAATCCGGCCGGCAATCCGGCCATGCCGGCCGGGAGGGTAAAGCAATGGCCGTGGCGGCCGTCGCGGCCACCGCTCTTCTAGGAAAACGTAACTTAACGGCCGCAGAGGGTAAAGGCTCGTGCATACGTACGCGGCGCGACACCGGTAATTGTTCTACCGTGAAGTTTTCTTAGAAATTGTATTATTAAAGTCGCGTCGCGCCTATTTGTGGGAGCCTGAATGAAGTCCAAGCCTAACCTTCGATCCAGTTTTTGTATGTACCGACAAAGAAAACGTGAAGTTATAATTACCAAATTGACAACTTTAGTCTCGGGTTTAACGTCAATTTTTGTAATTCGAACTTTAACTTCGTAGAAAATAGAGTTCAAAATATAAAACATTTTTTTTTTTAAATATAGTAGCCGTAATTTCACAGTTCCCTTCGTCTACCGATTATGAGAAGAGCGATAAATACACGAAAATACCTACAGTCATAGGAAAAACGCATTTTGTGCAATCGACCTAAAAACTAAAATTAGAAAAAAATACTTACCATAAAGGTAGGTGCACACAGTATAGGCGGTAATATAAAGCTCGTTAGTATCGCGATGCTGCATCTACGCTCCGTACAAAGTATGTGACTTTTATCTGAGTACCTGGAAAAGAGTGGATTATTAGAATCAACGTAATATAACATAACATCACGCCTGTATTCCCCGCTGAGTAAGGCAGAGGTGTACCTATAGTACACCCACATTTCGCCAGTTATGTTTAAGTCCCATGTAATAGCGGGTGAGCCCCGCCCGGGCACAAATCCAGCCTCCGGGCTGCTACTGAGAAATTCCTGATGGGAATACCCAATTACACTTTGCCCGACCTGCACCCTATTTGCGTAATACACGACCAATCCCAATCTGAATCCGTTTTGAAACAGATTGCTAATCCATAGCATCATAAGTTCAAAAAAAAATCTGCTGTACAACGTAAATAACGCAATGAGTGTTGTTGAACTGTCAAAATGAAGCAGGATAGTCTTAATCGCTTACGAAAATGTGTTACGCAATTGGATAGCTGTTAGTCGAACCAAGGACCTCATGCTCAAGACTAGCGCTTGCGACAACTAGACATATGAGGCAGTTAGTAATATCAAATCGTATCTAAACTAGAAATCTGATATTCAGTTATATCAGATTTATAGGTATTAACGTTCACATTTGTAACGTTCTAATAAGCACTCGAAGGAATATTGCTCGTTCCAATCTTGACATTTTATTGGCAGATGAAACTAAAATAGTTCTATGTATATCATATTATTATTATCTGTGCTAGGGATTCACTTAAAGTAGCGGAAAACAAACTGTCGGAAAAGTCAATTTATTTATTTATAGATTTAATTCAAGTAACAAGACTCATAGTATTAGTAACAAAATAAGAACTTACAAAATATGTTAGTAAAACATGAATACAAAAACAAAAGCAAAAACAAAAACGCGAAAACAAAAATACAAAAACAAAAACAAATAGTGACATCACTGCTGCAAAGTGACATGCCCAGCCGATACCTTGCAGCAGTGGTTCACAAACGCACAATCTAGCCTGCTTGCTATCAATGAAACCTTAAACCGATTGCTAAACGAATGCTTATGGGTTTTAGAGTCGTAATCAGCGCTTATATACCGGTATTTTTGGGAACTTGTATCATTGGCCTGTATTCCCATCGGTCTGCTGGGGAGTTTGTTGCGCCACTTCTTCTTCCCTGCTAAAGCACTAGAAAGTGGTGAAGGGTGGGCGTTTTGGGGCACTCTCTTATATAATTTTGACGTTCAAAAAGTGCTGATTCTCAGACTAAAATAAATTACTTTTAATTTGATTTGATTTAGCGTTGGTAGCCTCACCTAAACCTTCAATGAAGAACGTGGGTGTATCCCTAAAAATATTGATCATGATAATAAAATCTTCATAAATATAAGTAAAAAACTTTAACAAGATAAATCACAAAAACTCCTCAAGGGACTTCTTAAAGGCTCGTTCACACCGGCGCGACTTGTCGCGCGACGCGACACCGGCAATTGTTCAATCGTAAAGTTTTATTAGAAATTGTATTGTTAAAGTCGCGTCGCGCGACAAGTCGCGCCGGTGTGAACGAGCCTTTATACGTTTTACAACAAGATGATAGAAATAGGAAACCAGTTGCTAAACTCCTTGAGGATTAAGTATTTGGTTAATTTAATTAATTAATGGGGTGCTCTAATACCCCAATTTAATTAATCACGGGCGGTGTTGATCTCACTTTCAATAAGGACAAACTATCGCGTGAAGGGGCGGGCAGTAACGCCCCTTAATCAGTCACCTTTTTGCCTGGAAGACTGATTAATATATTATGAACTATGAACAGCTCGGCAATAATATCTGATAGCATGATTCATCCATTAATATATTGATGGCAAATACTGTGATAATTTGTGAGGCATATAAAAGTGGCAGCACAAATACACGTATGTGACATCGAAGGAACATCAACACTATCTATCTAGTGAAACAAAAACTACAATATATATATTGTCCATTGTAAACACGTTTTCTTGCCTTGAAAAACTACCGTTGATACGCCGTGTGTAGGCAAGGTGGACAGTGTTGTATGAATCACGATGGAAGCTTGTTGACAGACACGTTTTTTCTACGGCGCGGTTTATACGCCGTACCGCACCGTAAAGAAACCGTGCCGTGTACAAAGGGCCTTACGGATAAATTTTAAAGCTTTATATGTATTTTAAGCCAGTTTATAATAAAAGATCGTGTATTACCTGATTAGTTACCGAACAGTGCGCGTTACATAAAAAAATATTGTTTTTCAGCTGTATGGAGGTTGCTTATGAATATAGTGTTTAATGATTGTAACACTGTAAGTACCTACCAGCACGTTTAACTACCTCGTTGGTCATGTAGTTGCCAGCATGAGGGGTTCATTCCCAGTTCGGGCAAAGTGTTATTGAGTTTTTCAGCAGCAGACTGGAGTCTGGATTTGTACCCGATTGATAACAATAGGTTCGCCCCCTAATACATGGGTCCCAAATATAACTGGCCACATGTCGATGTACTATAGGTACACCTCTGTTGCTCTGCTCAGCACGTGCTTGCTCTGTTTTCCCCACAATAGGTATTTGCATGAAATATCAAATGTCAAGTAAAAAAAAGAATAAAGTCGTCTGCTTATCTTCCTCCGTGAATCGATAATACCGTCTGAGCGAAATGGAGTGGTTTTGATGTTTGTATGCAATGGACTATAGAACCATTAGGCTCAATTAACATCGCCACGGAACAGAGTGGAAGCGAGTTTTACTAACGGTATTGTACATAGCAAAATGAACTTTATTTCAAGAGAATGAGAATATACTTACGCGAGAATTCTCCAGAAGGCGCTGGACCTGTTATTTGGCTCGTATCTAGTTCATTATGCTTTGTACAAAAAAAATCGCTTCCATTCCGTTCCGTGGCAATGTAAATTAAGCCTTATTTTAACGTTTAGATTTCTTCAAAATGGAAAGTGTATTTTGAATAAGTGCCTTTTTATTGAAAATCTATTTGTGATTCTTTGTTGTTTATGTGATCGTCGTAGCTCATAATCATGGTCTTGAACACTGCTGTATAGACCTCCCTTTTGTGCATCCCTGGTCTTTGTGCGTCCGAGGCCGAAATTAATGTATTTAGCACGTGCTTCGGCTAAGCCTCGGTTTTTGAATTGAGAATTTGGCTGATTGGTGATTCGCCCGAAACGGATGCATCGACACTTTTAAATAATATTATTTTTTCTTGAGGCGATTCGCACGAATTTAATTTATTAGTTTTATTATAAAAAATAATATTACTTATTTAAATATGTCGATTCGCCAGTTTGGGGCGAGTAAATTCGGGTGAATCACCAATAAGTCGAGAAGTTGAAGTCGAGGACTTGTGAAACTCTACTTTAGCATTACTTAAATTTCATACGGTTTTTGCATGCAGATATACTTTAAATTTCTCAACTCAGATACCGGATGTAAGCACTATTCCTGTCACATTGGCGGAAATGTCAAACTACAAGTGCAAGATAGAGACGGAAACATATCTAAGCCAAAAAACTTGCTTAGTAACGTTTATTAATTTCGGCCTGGGTGATAACGATAACCAATTCATAATGGGCGACATCAGCCTTTACTCAAGAAATTGTTGAAATTTAAATCTCGTTTGTTAACAAGATTACATCTATACCTACCCGTGATAATTCCTTACCCTTTCTCCCGTAATTTTGTATAAGTTCGCAGTATAATGAGTTGAGTTTGTTTCTTATTTGTATCAACTTAGTAAGATAAGATAAATTCGCGAAACAAATCTTTAGAAGTTCACCTGTAAATGACTGTAGTTGTGGGTAATACAAAGCACCTTATCTCAATGTTTGGAATTCGTTGTGAAGCTTTCAAAATTTTGTACAATATAGAGTCAGAAACATTATGTTAGAATACTTTATATTATCGCATCTGCATAGGTCTAGTGGTGGCAATCGCTTATGTGGAGTATGAGGGCTGGGTTCGATTCCCGGGTCAGGCAAAGTGTTATTTGGGTTTTCCATCTGGAATTTCTCAGTAGCAGCAGCCCAGAGTCAGAATTAGGCGCCAGTTGATGGCTATAGCCTCGCTCCCTGACATGGGGTTGAAAATTAACTGGTGGAATGTGAGTGTACTATAGAATAGAATAGAATATTTTATTTCAGACAAAGTCCATAAGGTCAGTAACTTTTTTTTATTTTTATTGGTACCTCTGCACCTACGAGGATTACAGGTCCTAGATATGAAAGAAACAGGGGAGGCCTTTGCCAGCAGTACCCCACATACCTAAGTACTAGGCTAGCAGACAAAGTCTAAAGAGTTGTTCATATCGACGCCAACAGTGCAAGCGTGTGACGCACTCCACCATATTGTGCAATGATTCATGCAAAATGTATAGAAGTCAATCGCGCGAATATTTACGCTGTGATACCCTACGATGCGGCACGATATAATGATTTCGACCTTAAAACTATCAGTACGTCTCTCCAAATAAAAGGTCACAAATACATACATACATATAAACTCGCGCCTTCTTCCCATCATGGGGGTAGACAGAAACTACAGAAAGCCACCGGCAACGATCCTTACATACACGTTTTGCTTCGTTTACGTTCATACATCTGGTCATACAAGCACACCGGTTGCGCACCTGAGCTTTCTGAAGAACCTCACCGATAAAGTCTAGTTATTTGGTATAGTAGAAAATAAATAAGTACTTACTTTATCGCCAAATATCTCCAAATAGCCAGTGAGAGAGTGAGACAAATAGACGCAGTGTGCAGTATTTGAGCGAAATGCATATGAAATAGCAAGTACATTGCCCACGAGTACGGGAAATCCAATTTCTCTGGCAGGACCTGCAAAATAAAACTGTTGTTGACACTCTTTGTACAGGTACTGTTATAGTTTCTGAAGTGCAGAACAACGTGTTGGAATTAAATTGGCTTTGTGCCATTCGACAATTTGTTTACACGAGCTTAGTGACTAGTACACGCTCAGTAGGTACTTGTCACTTGTCACACCGTTAAACAAGCTAAATCAGTGCTTAGTATTATTGAGGGGAATAAAAGCAAAATTGCTGATTGTCGGTCGGGCGTTTGCAGGCTGACTGCTGGAAACTTATTTTTGAGACTAATGTTTTATGAATGCGATAATATATTAGACCCATTCATCTTCGCCGGAAATATCGAAAGTGTTAGAGATGAAAACAACAGGTTACATCGTTTATAAGTATGGGTACCATTTATTCACGTCATTTGCACTCTTGTCCAGCCCATCTGGGTCGAAACGTGGATAAAATTGAGGATAATCCATTGACCCATTTATTTTTCAATAAAACTGACAAAAGAGGGTATTTCCGACTGTGAACCATTAGGCTCCTGCCACTGAAAGATATTGATAAACACCTCATTAATTTGCTGTCATACGGTTCAATAATTTAATAACGTGGGCGATTTTCGCTTGTTAATTTTGTTTTTTTTTTTTTAGATTGTGGACAATAATATTATTATTTTTAGTAGTGCTCTGAAACAAACGTATGTTTGAGAGAAGTCTATGATCCACTTTTAATTAAGAGCGTTTGCAGACGGCAAACAATCAATAGCGGATTTTTTGTAGTAGGTATCTAAATTAAATAGTAGAGATCAAATGTATCAACGCACACGCCCTGCAAAACGAAACGAGTACAAAAAAAAAACCGATTGCAGACAGTATGTCGTGTGCGAGCGCACTAAACTATCAAACTCAAACTCAAACTCAAAGCATTTATTTCAATTAAACCAATTACAGGCACTTTTGAATTGTCAAGGAGTCAGTCAGTCAGAAAATATGAAGCTAGATGCCCATTCCAAAGCGTAGTAGGTACCTATGGAGAAGAACGGGCAAGAAACTCCACGGACACTCTTTTAAATCAAATAAATTGTTACAAAAATTGGTTACATCATTCATGTTGAAATTACTTATACATGTGAGAACAATGTAGAAAGACGTGCATAAAAAAAGCGTCCGTACATAAAAATAAAAACAATTCAAAAATTACAAATAAGTTATGGCAGCTAAGAGATGACCAGCCCCAACTGACGGCGCCCGTTCACGAACATGACGCATGGATTAGCACCACTCAACCATTTTGAAGGGAGCTAAATGATCCAACACACACGCCACCATCAGCGAGACATCTGAGTGAGCATGACATACTCACAGCTGCCAGGGCACATTCAAGTCAATGAAAGACATAATATTACCCGGTAAATGGTAGCTCTATAGTACATAGTACTCACATATGTGCTATGCAATTATATAATGCAAAAGAAATTGAGTCTATACAATGCAAAGATGTTCTTACAATCTTCAGCAGCTCCAACAGACTTTTCAAATGTTAATCAATTAGTTGTGGTTGTGGAGCAGGACCAGCATTGGCCCAAGCATTTTTATCAGTGATATAATCCCCTAACTTATAATATGCCTGCCTGCATAGTGTGCGTTTTATACATGTTTTGAATCTCGTCTCATTCAGTTGAAGTATGTGGGGAGGAATTTCATTATAACATTTTAAACAGTACCCCATGAAAGATGAGTCTACTTTAGCCAGTCTGAAACCTGGTTGAACTAATAGGTCCCTATTTCTTGTACTATAATTATGTCTATCACCTCTTTTACTAAAAAGATGTAATTTTTTTCTTACACACATGATGTTTTCATAGATATATTGACAAGGTACCGTCATGATGTTAATATCTTTAAACAGTTCCCTTAGAGAATCACGCCTGCGGAGATGATATATGGCTCATGATCGCTCTTTTCTGCAGAATAAAAATAGACTCGATGTCTGCAGCCCGTCCCCACAGTAAAATACCGTAAGACATGATATCATGTAATTTTACTATGAAAACAGTAAAAAGATACATCACATTTTCATTACAGCCAAATAAAATATCAATACCGCAATTTTATTTTATCTGTCTTTTAACAAAATAGCTTCCAGCTGCACTGTAGAGCTACTATATCAATGAACACAATAGAAGAATTGGATGCATTCATCGGGCGACCATTAAATTCAATTCGTGTGAAACTCGTTTGAAGCGTTGCAGCTGATCTATCTTTGTTATCCGAAGGAATTTCTAGCGAAACACCCGGGTTTATTGGCTCTCGAGACAATAGATAGCTTGCTGAAGTGGCAGTGGGCTGGCCATGTTTGTCGAAGGGCCGATGATAGCCGGTGGAGCAAACGACTCCTGGAGTAGAAACCGCGTATTTTGTTGCGTAGTGTGGGACGACCCCTAGATGGACCGAAGACCTTAAAAAGGTGGCTGAAACGGACTGGATGCGAAAGGCGGAGGACGGGTGTTGTGGCACAGCCTAGGAGAGGCCTATATCCAGCAGTAGACTGCGATAAGCTCTGTTGATTGAATCTGCAAACGCTGTCGTACATAACAGATACCTTCGGATTACTAGTTTGTTGGATCGCTATAATTGGTTTTGTTTTATGGATATTTTGGTTTTTGCTGCATCTGGTTAGACTGGAAGCTGACCCCGACATAGTTGGAACAAGGCTAGGTAGATTGGATGATTTATACATATTTTAGGTTTATTTACATATTATAAAACACAATGTGTTGCATCGGTCGGTCCGTTAGTGCCTTTTTAAATCGGGAAAAACTTATCTGATTTACAGTTTTATCAATTCATGGATATATTCATTAACTAGGTTTTAGTTTATTATGTGACATCTATATTTTTTTTAACATAGTCGCTTTTCGTGTCTGTCTTGTTAAGCTGTGACCGCGTTGGGCTTCTAAACTACGCAACGGATTTTGATGCGGTTTCACGATCATTAAGAGTATTGATCCCGGACGGTAATTACAAGTATAGTACATTTATCTTTCATCTATTAAATCTTTCATCTATCTTATAGTACATTTATCTTTCATCTAATAAAAAATCTAATTATTTTGACAAGTCGTAAAAACCCCCGGACGCTACAATGAATTTAGAAATAAGCAGTGAATACGATGTAGCTAGTTCCGCATTAAAATACAAGGGCCCTTCAAAGATACAGCTTTCCTGTTTGTGTTTGAATCTCAGCTTAATCCATGATCCGAGACAAGGGTATGGCGCGGGAAACCTTTGCGGTATTTAGGATTGAATCGGAAATCTAACTGAAGATTTATTTGCGGCATACCTGACTACAAGATCGTTTGATTACTGGGAGCTGGTGGTTTACCGGAACGGAGCTTGTTCGTATAAGAAAAAGTTATTTATTGATTTCTCTTGGTTTTTCAGAGTTATAAGTTACAGCATCAGCCTCATGCAAGACAACCGCTGGTCAAAAGCCTCCTCAAAATGAGTGGCTGAAGATGGACGGCGCCGCCGAGGCAGGCCCCGAAAGAGATGGTGAGAAGACCTGGACGCGTACCACGAGGGCTGGTTCGACGTAGCGCGGGAAAACAGTTACTCGAAGGATTTGGGAGAAACCTTTGCCCAGCAGTGGGACAGTATGGGCCAGCAAAAAATTAGAATTGCACAAGTATCATTTACGTGAGTGGGATGAATTAGCACAAGTATCTGATACATTCGTTGTCACGCAGACTTGTGCAAGTCTAAACCTGCGCAAGTATATCGTAACGTGTACATGACTACCATAAAGCTCAATGTGGCACTTTTACCATCGGTTAGGTACTTAACATCAGTTTGGCTTCAACCATTCACAACCATAGAAAAGAATTTGTAAACATTTTTTTTTTAATAATAATAAATTAAACAAAAAAAAATACAATAAAATGGTACAATAGACATACCTACATAAACTCAGGCCTTTGTTCTCTTCACAATAAAATAATACATTTACGCGGCTATTTCGAACCACCATTTTTTAACGGTGGTCGGAATTATATTGTTAGCTACATCATATCAGCAAGATCCTTAACTTTAATGTTTCTCCACGTACCAACCCTGGATATGAATGATGCAATTCTGCTTCTCCGAATGGCATAGCACGTGTCCAGACTTCCCTCCTTGAACCTCCAGAGGCACTACAGTAGCGCTTCAACTTCAACCCAATACCAATTACCGTACAATATTCAAAAGCTTTTTCTCATGAAATAAAAATTTCTACCTCTTTGAGAAAAGACCTACATATTTCATAACATGTTTCGCACTACAGGTTTCGAGAACATGTATACAACAGCAAATAATATCTATCAATTCTTTAGGACACGATATGAATCTTGTGTAAGTTAATTAATTGATTCAGGCGTGACTTGGCGGAAATCCATTATAAAAATACAATATAGGTAGATATATTTAGTAATCTATTTCGCTTAACTATTCCTAAAGAGTATTAAAAAACCTTTCTGGCGCTCGGTGTGGCAACACGTCGTGTTTGAGTTCGCGACAAGTCAATCGTCATCCTGAGGATGCCTCGTTGAGAGGTGGAACACGTGTCGATTTCTTACAGGTTTTTTTACGACTCTTTAGGAATAGTTAAGCGGAATAGGTTACTAAATATATTTACGTGTATTGTATTTTTTCTTGTGTATGGCCGAGTCACACCGGAATGGCAGCGGCCAACAGCGACGCGGCGAGCACTTACATAGCTTGTCATAGATACTTATCATCTACCTTTTCCTAACTATGGTTTGGTCAGCTTCCAGTCTCACTGCGGGTGCAGCTGAATAGCAGTATTTTACATAGAGCGACTGCCTATCCACTATCCAGTTCAGGCATAGTTGGTCATATTATTATAATGAAATAGATTACACCCAATAAATAGCATGACATGCTAAAAAAGCATAAATTACGTGTGTCTATGCCTCGTTATCTGTGCTATTAATCATAAACGACTTCCTGGGAATCAATAACTCTCTGATAACTATTATCTATAACGTACGGTTAATCTGTGTTTATTTTAGTAACAACAACACGCGTTGGTATATGTATAATTAATAAAGGCAGAATAATACAGAATTAATTGGCAATATTTCAAGGGTTGAAGTACCTACGTAAAAAAAAAAGCTTTTACAATGGGACGAATTTTGAAAAAGTGTACATTTTCAAAATTGTTCCTGGTTTTTCAAAATTGATCTTATACATACAATACATTTTTCCTTGGTAATTTAAAAAAAAACTGCTGTTTCGTACGTCTGTCTGTCTGTCTGTCTGTCCGTCTGTCTGTCTGTCTGTCTGTCTGTCTGTCTGTCCCCAGCTTACCGCAGAGACTGTTAGTACTAGAAAGCTGTAATTTGGCATGAGTATACATACTAATGACGCCGACAAAGTGGTAAAATAATAAAATCATGAAAAATATTTTTTTTTAGGGTACCTCCCCTACATGCAAAGTGGGGATATCTTTTTTTTTTCGTCTATCCCATGGTGTGGGGTATCGTTAGAAAGGTCGTTCAAAAATATTGTGAGCCTGTTAAACCATTTTTGGATTGACGGATCCGTCTGCGATGCTAATTTTTGTTAGAGTCAAGTGTCCCCCCCCTGCCAGCTAAACGGTAAATTATATCTGGAAAAATTCACAGCAGTAGTATATATAACGAAATTGAAAGGAAAACTATCACAGCTAAGTAGACTCTACTAGTTAACGAGTAATTATCGACCAACTTAAATTTGCAGTTGCAAAAACATGTTCTACCATACATTTTGTATGGGAGAACATGTTTTTCAACTACAATGTTAAGTTTGTTCTTGGGATAAGTCCATCCCAGCTACGGAACCCTTCATTGTGCGTGGTCAGACACGCACTTGGCCGGTTTTTTTACATGAAACAGATTTTGTTATATTCTAACGTTATTCAAAAATTGTTGCAATTCATGCGTAGGTACTTTCACCTCCCGAAAATATTTCCAGTAAATTCCAAATCAGCTTGTATAGAAATAAAGATTTCTAAACCCTACCAAAAATCAAAAACAACAAAAGAAGTGCGAACTCTGTAATTAAAGTCCCGAAATTGAAGAAACTTCAAAAAAAATGCCGAAAGGCATCAAAGGCCTTTGATTGTACCGAGTTATACGACAATCACACTCGACACTCGGGGCATTCAAAATTATTTGAAAAGTTACTTCTTTTTAGGTTCCAGACCGTCCAACTGATGGAAAGTTCATACAGGGTGGCCAATTTGATAGTATACAACTTTAAATTGAGACTATTTTTATTACAAACGAATATTTTTGGATATTTTTCTATAATTATATTATTCAAGCTTGGCAATTTTATACGGTAAATAAGATCGCTTTACATCTTGTTTTTAACCGACTTCCAAAAAGGACGATGTTCTATGTTCGTAGCGTATATATGTTTTTTTTTTAATGTATATTCCCCGATTTCTCCGTCAATTGTGGGCCGATTTTGAAAATTCTTTTTTTGTTTGGAAGGGTATGCTCTGGAAGTGGTCCCATATAAATTTTATTAATTTTGCTTGGGTACTTTTTGAGTTATCTGCAATAATACGTATTTCTCCCACTTAGTCTATGTGGATGAAGTTTGAACATATTCCTGTCACTGTTATTTACATAACAGGTCGTGATATTCGAATTTGTGGGGGTAGGTAAACTTTAAAACAAAAAAACAACTGACATCCAAAAAAAAAATTGTTTTTTTTTTAAGTTTTTATTCATTATTAATTTTCGCAAATAATTTATTAGGTATCAGTAAAAATACAGAGCGCGATACAAATCGTCTCTTTAAAAACCTGCCCGTGTGTATGCGCGCTTATAATCCACATTTTGTCTAAATTTTTTACTAATAAGTAGAATTGATTGACTCACCAAATGCCTATAAATAACGAAGGGCACGTATTCTATCATGACGAAGACATCGGCTACGGCCAGCCACTTGAGCAGTCTGTTGATAGGCGCGGCCGCCATATCCTTCCGCGTCAGGACAGCTATGTTCATTGTATTGGCTAAAACCCCTATTGTGCACACCTGGAACAAACAATAACAAATGAAGTTTACACCCTATCACAATATGAATAGAGACGAAATGAGGTCAAACGTTATGGAGGTTACGCATTGCAGCTCCGAATATGTTTGAGATCATTAAAACGAATAAAAAATATAACATAATTATCATCACGCCTGTATTTCTCGGCTCCTGTAGTTATGTTCAAGTCTCATGTAGAAGTTTAAATTGTTTAATGGGGCGAGCCTATTGCCATCAACCTGGCACAAATCCGGGCAGCTTCTGAGAAATTCCAGATGGAAAAACCCAATTACACTCTGCCCGACCCGAGAATCGAACCCAGAACCTCATGCTCAGCAGTAGCGCTTGCAACCACTAGACCAACGAAGCAGTCTATTAATAAAAAATATTATTGGCAAAAAAAAAACGCAATGTGAGGAATATTTTGTAGAAAACAACAGTTTTATTTTCTTCCTTAATGTAAAATAGGTTCTAAAGATTACACCCACTGAGGTTTCGTCCCACACTTGTTACTTACGTTTATTTAAAAAATAATCCGATCGGAAGGCTCATGAATAAAAAGTATTTTACAAAACAATCCAAAAAAAGTAGCCAGTATACATAAATGCACCCGCGACGCGACTGCCGTAATAATTTCTATGAAAACTTCACGGTAGAACAAACATCGCGGCGGTCGCGTCACGCCAGTCTGCCCGAGCCTTACAGTAGAATTATGTGAACATCACAATACGTCTCTAATATATAATCTTCCCACTAAATAATGTTCTCACTGCTGAGACTCAGGTCTCCTCTAGGTATTTATGAGGGAGTGGGCCGTAATCAACTAAATCACTTTATTTTCGTTTTTGTCTTTCCTTCGGCATCTTTCACACGACGTGAAACGATTGAACACAAGATGAATTAAAATGATTTCGACACTCGGCACATTTCATCGCCAACAGAATCATCAAAAATGAATTTCTTAAAGGAGCAGATGAACGTTCATTCCTATGTAATTTTGTCGTTGTCCTGTGAACGTGGAATGAAACAATAATGAACATTCACTCGACTGAAGCCTCTTATATCCAGCATATATGCTGTGCGGGTTGGCTCCCCACATAGGCAAATATAATTATTGTAACCAGAATTGTAGGATTAATATTTATATAGGGCTTACTGACGCTATAAAAAACAAATTAGTTCCCATTATATTTATTAATAGGCACACATAAGGAAGACGTTTATTATACCAATAACATAATTGGGCTCTGAAGTAATAACGTATTACCAGATGTTTGGAATATTTTATGTAAATAGGTCATTATAAAGGATGTTAATCATTCTAAACTGATATAATAACTATAACTAAAATTTAGCCTATTCAATTAAAACACTTTTAAAATTGTGTGCCGACGTCAACTCACTTGATAGCGTCAATTGAAATTCTTTTTATTAACTCAATATCGGATTGAAATAAGGAATTATTTTAGTGATTAAATTATTAGTTATTCTCCGTAAAACTATTTATTTACTTAACTTGTGATCAATACCAATTGGAGTATAGCAAAAGCAAATTGATGCTACTTGAACAATATAGTCTTTCTCTAGAATGAGAAGGAACTCATAAATATTATTTCTTATCACGTCTAAACTAAAAGAGCCAGTTTATTCTACGTAAACAGGGACTAAAATAGCTCTTTAAATCCTAGGGACTAAAAGTGATTTGAATTTGAAATAAGGATATTGTTAGTAAAAGATCCAATCACCAAAGAGATCAATCACGAACATTGTATGAACAAAGTTACAGGCTGTATTTATTTATTTTAACTTCTCGCACACAACAAGGTACAAAGGCTGACTTAATGCCTTAGCCTTAGGCATTCTCTACGAGTCAACGAAGGGTGGTGAGGAGATAAGATGGCAGGTGCTAATAATAATAATTCAGAGGAGATAATAATAAATATTAAGAAGGTAGCATATTGAATTATAAATAATACACAAGTACATAAATAGGTTATAAACATATAATACACATACATATGATACATATTCACTATAATATAATTAACCTACAATATTATATATATATTAGTAATTATATATATTATTATATATACCAGGGTGTAAGGGACAGCCCGCCGCAAACTTACAGGGTGCATTCAGCTCCTTATTTTGAATCATATTCCACCGGATTGTTTCTGTTACAAAATTACATTATCTGTACGCAGCACTCAATTTATGTAAAATAAACAGAGATTGATGTTGAAATACTCTACGTGTGCTGCCGTTTGCTACGTGCGTTTTGCCACGGTAATGATACATTGCGTGTGAGGTAATTAAACAACTCAGGTTTATTGAATTCTCATAACGTTCCTGAACGGCAAACAATCTACTATTTTTGTATCCGAGCACGCCCTTTCCACTTCACTGAAATCCTTACTTTCGCATAGTGACTGTTCTATTCTTTTAGGCTTGCGTGGGATCACACGTCTCACGAAATATAAGTAAAACACACCTTCCAACACATAAAGAAAAGTATAATGAACGTATTACTGAAATCCTTAGGACGGCCTTTCCTTTGGATCCCCTGAAACCCTAACAATACCAACCAAAACATTTAATTTATTCACCTCAAAAACGTTTTATATAAACTATTTATTTTGACAACGTCAAGTCAGGAATTTTAATTGTTAAATTAATAAATTGACTACCATCATTTATTTCATCATCACTGCTAAAACAAATCGGTGAAGGAAAACATCGAACAACAACCCAAAATTCGAAGACGTGTGACCCGCACTGGTCCCGCGTGGTGTTTTATGGCCTACTCCCACAAAGTGTGGTTGATCGATACGTTTTAGTATCAAATTAAATTGACCTTTGGTTTTCCGACAGCATCTGAGACTAAACAATTTTTAAAATTAAAATATCCTCAAATCCGTTTACTACATTTTATCTGGCAACACACTAATATTAAAAATAATTAACTATTAATACTAGTAAATATTTATATTAGTGCTACGTCTGAAATACGGTAAATTCTACGAAGTTTATATTATTATTAATTTCTTGATGGCTGCATGCTCGTATAACTCACATTATTATTAGTTTAAGAGGTTACATCACTCGTATACTTGAACGATATTAGAATATTGTATTTGTAACCTATAAGCCCCCCGCCCGGTGAAGGAATCACCGTACTGTATCCACTTTGAACATTGTTTATACTGTGGACGGAGCAATGTGATATAGGTGCCCTGAGGCGATAATAGTGACATTATACAACAATTATTATGTTCCTTGGTTGCAAACGGCCGCGGCGGGTGAAAAGACTCTTCTGAAATCAGTGTTCTTAGTAGAACTCTGATGTCAGAAGAGCCTTTTTTCATATGTTTTTATCCGATTGATCGAACCAAGTTTCTTGACTTCAAGATCAATTTAAACAGAAGACGCGGCGGCCTTGTTGGTCTAGGGTCGCAAGCGCTACTGCTGAGTATGAGCTCCTGGGTTCGATTCCCAGGTCGGGCAAAACGTTATTGGGGTTTTTTATCTTGAATTTCTCAGTAGCAGCCCGGAGTCTGGAATTATGCCCAGTTGATGGCAAGAGGCTCGCCACTATGGGACTTGACATAACTGGCGAAATTTGGGTGTTCTATAATTATATAGGCGCACCTCTGCTTATACCTTCGTAAAAACAAGGCGCGATGTTATTATGTAATTCATGGGTTCCGTCTCTTTATTTAAACTTCACCAATAGCCGCTTAAGGTCAACAGACTCACCAGCATCCGGTATTTATTGTAAGTGTCACAAGTATTTCCAACTACTCACAGTTATTTAAACAATCTCGCTCAATCGGATGATCGTGGAGGAAATTTCCGTAGTCACAAAGCTATGAATGATACTCAGATTGTCGTCACATAATTCCCTTGTCGGCTCTTATGACTATCATAGAAGAGATTTGACGTTCTATTCATAGTTAAGACTGCTTATTTAGAGCCTAGCGTCCTCATTTGCTACAAACTGAGACAGCAGTAATTAATCATTTAGACTACGTATAAAGCAGGGAACAATATAACTATGTTATATTAGGAACCTCGTGTTTGAAAACCACAAGCGGAAAACTGTTTACTTGAAACACATCAAACAATGTATTAGGAGTTCAAATGAATTCGAGATTTCGAACATTAAAGGTAAATTCTACCTAAAAGCGTGGTTAAAATTTCATGGCTCTAATAAAAGATAACAGAAAACACAATGGTTAAACGAATACAATAAACGAATTAAGGGACGTTTCGTTGAACATTCACGTCAAATACAAGTGGCCTTAACAAGCGGAATGATAACAATGCCCTTTCAACTGCTATCGCGACAAGTACGAGGCAACAGGGGAAACACGAACCTCTGTCTGTGGCCCGTTAACAAGACAGTTTTAGCCAAAGAGGACCCCTTCCTCAATGATAATACTTACTTGTAATTAAATCTAAAGCTGCTAAAATCAATATTGATTATAACAGGAATAATTTTCGTCAAGGAACCGGAATAACGGTCTTTATTATGAATTTCAAAACAACCCGAAAATGTTGAACAGTTAATTTATTCAGGACCGTCTATGTACCTTCCTTTTGTGATATAGACGCTGGAGTGTCAGAAGTTAACTAACCGCCGCACGCCGAAAATATTGAAACCTTTTTTATTTTGTATGCAGCCCACGTTACTTTTCGCCTTTGATGAATCGAAAAACAAGCCATACATCAAGGAAATGAAGGATTACACGAAAATATTTACAATTCATGATTACCTACTGATTTTCCATTAATATTTTTAGCAACAGATATTTTAACAAGTAATCTATATTCCGCTAAGTATATAGGTTTATGTATATTCTTCATTCATGTTTTATTTTTGAACGCATCAGCGCCATCACTTTTTGAGAAAAAAAATGCCACTTTCCCCATTACGAAATCCCAGGAGTATAACTCCTAATTATATTTGTTACTATGGATATATTGGATTATAGATATTGGATTATAGATTATAATAACTATAAAGTTTATTGAAATTAATATCTACAATCACAGTCATATGGGCACTGAAAACTTGAAATAGATAAAAAAGTACACTGCCCGATTTTCACTACGGTTCAGTCTGAAACTTTAAAACGAAGTCATGCAATTTCACGGCAATTTAATTTAATTAGGTAATTTTAGAGAAATGGGATTGTTTTCAAAGAAAACGCTGTGTTTTCGCCATAAGATATCAAGATTTTTAGTTTTAGTACACTGTTACTGTAATGTATACCTACTCGTATGTCTAAAAAAAACGTCTTGCAAAGCAATTCAGGTGAGAGCCTGAATTGCTTACGGCATATTTAAGCAAAGTACGTAAAAATAAGTATTTTTTTCATAATAAAATGATTTTTGGATTTATGTATTAAAAAAACATTGGGACAGCTCTGCTTTGTAGCTTACACACGTCGCACAACAAAATTAAATCTGTGTTTTTATGACAAGGCCAGACGTGTAAAATTTTGTCAGAGGAATTTATTTAGAAATACCGTGTATTCCTCTGAGAACTGTAAATTAAGATTCTCTTTTTTACCCAACCACTATCTAAGTATTAGATTACATTTTCCCTTGTATCTTTTTGCAATTTACAAATAAATTGATTTCCTCATCGTCACCTTTCGAACTGTCGGTTCCATTTAAAATGTTGGCAACATGTGCTCGTAAAAACTGCCCTAAACTTACTAGAAATAAAACGGTTGTTATTTCTCGACTATACCTACCTACCTACTTTTGAACTGTACAAATGTAAAAAAAAACGATCTACTGGAAAAATGAAGGAGTTTTCACCCTTTGTTTAATATTTTTTGGTAAGCTTTGCCGCAATGTTTGTTGAGTAAAGCAATTCATGTCAAAACTTTATTCTCATTGCGGTATTGGTAGGTCTAACTTGGAACCTTTTCAAACATAACATTTTAGTACTTTTTAACATTCAGATCAAAAATTAACTGTCTACTGCACAAAAATATTTAGACCTGTTTTGTTCGACAATAAAAGATTAAATAGTAACGCATCGAAAATAAATCTGTACTCGTAGAACATGTCTAACAATATTTTTACTTACTTATAAAATCGAATAAGAAAAATCAATCGTATGTATAATATTTTAATAATCGATGTTATAGATAAGGCGACCAACAGTGTGCAACCGCAGCAATGTAACGCTGCGACCAACAGCTCCATAAATCCTGCTCCAATTTGTCAATAAGCAATAGTTTCCCACACAAAACTACCCATACATACCAACCTACATTTAATATTTCTCATAACAACGCGACCGTCTAGACATTATCAATATTTAAGATTTCTGCAAGCACCGGCAAACGTAAAATGAAAATGTTTTAAAGTCGAAAAGAACTTTGTCTGAAATTGGCATTCCTCGAGATAAGAAAAATAATACCTCGTTTCTATGCAAAGACAAACTATGCCATGAAGATAGAACAAGACATTCATCTCAGTTTTATTAAACAGGTCCTGAATAAATATTAGCAATTCAAGTAGAACCTAATTCTACAGAACATCAGTATTATCAATAAATCGTAGATTGAGTTTTACCATTATTTGACTTTTATCAGGACTCAATAAATAATTCACGAAGAAAACTACTAGTTGATTATTGAGCTATTCAATTGCCAAGAGTCGGTTCTAAGAAAAGTTGTTGGAATCGTGTTTACGTTTGTTGTGTTCTCGCGAACAATGCTACTAACGATTAAATGCATAGCACTCTCGCAGTGCAAGTCGCTGAATTAATCAATTATCTATTGGACCGAGTCTGACCCAGAACTTTGTACTGGACCAAGTGCAATCCTCGTAAATTTTCTACTGGGTCGATTCTGAAACTTTGACCCATATCAATTTTCTACTGAACCGAGTATCAATGCCACTAACGATTAAATGCATAGCGCTCCATTTGCGCAGTGCAAGTCGCTGAATTAATCAAAAATCTATTGGACCGAGTCTGACCCAGGAGAACTTTTTACTGGACCAAGTGCAATCCTCGTAAATTTTCTACTGGGTTGAATCCAATGATGTATAAAACTATAGATACGTTGTCCGCACTCTAAAATGGCAACATGAAATGAAGCCAATTGGCCACATTGCGCTCAGTCACGCACCAACCTGTCGCGTGACGCTACGTTTGTTTTTAATTTATATCGTGTGTGAAAACGATAAAAATAAATTATATATTACATATTTCCCTATTATAATAATAATTATAATTATATATACGTAATATTACGTATTTCCCTTTCTTTACGCGTATAAGTAGTTATCTAGTATTTTCGCCGTTTTTAAGCGCCGAGATGTTTGTTGATAACGTGTCTATATATAATACGTCATTGGTTGAATCTGAGACTTTGGCCCATATCAATTTTCTAATGGACCGAGTCTGACACGTGACAGTCTACTAGACCGAGACGACCCACGCCAATTTTCTCCTGACCCTAAATCTGCTTCCTAAAATACTCTTTTACACTATCTTGTTCAAAGTAAATTTAGATAATCGGAACACCTCCCCGATTGAATAAGAAATATTCAAGCCCACGCTATAATGCGAAACAAACGACTGACTGCGACGTAAACAAACTGTCAATATTCAAATAAACAACTACATTACGTAAGCACGATGCAAAGAGTTTTTACGAAGAGGAAGAAAATATTTACGAAATCTTTGTAGATAATACGGGCCGGTAAAAATTTACCTAATTATGTACTTCCACTGACTTCGGGGATTAGTCAGTTAATTGAGTTTTAGAAGCCTGTCATTAGTTGTACGAGGGTCTGGTTTGTTTAAGTTCAATAAAAAAGCTGTTGTCACTTTTGTCAGTTCCAATTAACCGTTCGGGACATTAACTTGTTAGTACATCGTTAGAAAGGAAGAATGTTAAACGAATGATCTATTACATATTATTACTTTACTTATCTCGATTAGTAAGCGTTAAGAGGTTAACATATTTAAATTACTAAGAGGTCAAAAGGTCCTCCCAAGCGGCACACTCTGCCAGCGTATGCCGCGCCGTGTCCTCCCGGCAGTCGACGAGTGGTGACACCGGGCTTCCGGCTCCATGTTTATGCGAGACAGATACTTCCCGAAGCAAGCATGCCCCGAGAGCACCTGCGTTACCCGGAACGACAAGGAGCCGTGCCTCGTTCGGGAACCTTTTCTAACCTAACCCTTCAGGGAAAACAGACATGATGTTAAGTTATGTTTCTATCACTCGCAATAAGGTTCATTAATACCTAGAATACATCCTATTTTGCAAATGTTACATTTTAGCACCTATATCCGAAATCGTGCGGAAAACAACCTTGATAGGTTGTTACTCGAGTGAACAATGGAGGCCCGTCTAACTTATAGCGATAGACATCGGGTCACTAAACTGTCCTCCCAATCTTCTGATCTCACTGAACTTAGAGCAACATACGGGCAAATCAATTTAAATCGTTAGATTCGCCTTGCTACGCCAAAATATAGTCGCATTTCTTGACTTGATTGTCATGCAAACGTTATTTATTAACGTATGAGCTCACGTTTCTCAGTAAGGATACTTTTTCGCGTCACCCTAATAAGTACGGTGCGGGCAAACCTAGTGAATTAAATCTTTGTATACAGGGTGAGTTTTTGAACGGCGATCAATATGGCAGCTATAGGTACCTACTGTTGGAGAAATGTTAGATCTAAAGTTTATAAGTATCAAGTTTTTTTGGTAATCCATAAAGGAGCCGTTTTTTTTTCTCATAAATTATTTTCTTGACTATAATTGTGTACATTTTGTCAAATTGAATTGAAAACTCAGAACACGCGTAGAGTTAAAAAAATGTATTTGTACCATAACCATCATTTTATCTTCTTATTCCTAAACGAGGCATAACTGATTCCTGTTCAAAAACGTACCATGTACAGTCAGCAACAAAAGTCGATTGACACTTCAGTTTTTTTAATCTTAATTATTGAGAAACAATCATAAAAAAACCGATCTGATGTAAAGAGTATTAAATACTAGCAAGAAATTTAAATATGAAATGTTGAAAAAAAAAAACATTTTGTGTCATTTCAGAGGATAGATAAAAGTAAGTATGTTAATCGACTTCTGTTAGTGACCGTACCTATAACTTGTAACTTGTTAGTAATTGTATTCCGGTAAGTACCGGAAAAGTTAGTTTAAGTAGGTATGAACCGTCAATTCTTACAATTTCCATTGAAACGATTAAACTTTTAATCCGATCTTTTACCTTAGTTTACTGTTCTGCATAACTATTCACAAACAACCATTCGACAGGCTTCCGAATCGAAAATGATACATTTTCGGTTACCTACCCTAAAATTTCCCCCCGACCCTAATTGTCGAAAGAAGCGGTCGTCTATTTTGTTTAAACTGTCAAGATTTTCGAATTTCGGAATTGTAAACAGCGCAGCTTATAGAGGACTCCTTAAGAGGGTGCATCCTAAAAGTTGGCAACGTCGTAAATAGCTGTCAAATATTTACCTGTTTCGATTAATTTGGAAATAATACTGTATGGAAATAAGAAATGTGGCTAACCAATTGACTAGAATATTAATAATGAATTGCAATTATAACATTGAATTTGATGTTGTACCCGTTTTAGGTGAAAAAAGGCATTTGGAAAGTTACCAAATACTTTTTTTACATCTAAAACTAACTATTCGGTGTTACGATATTAATTATTGCATTTCATAATCAATATTCTAGTCAATTGGTTAGCCACATTTCTTATTTCCATACAGAAATATTATCAAATTAATCAAAACAGCGAAATATTTGACATCTATTTGCGACGTTGCCAACTTTCAGAATAAACCCTCTTAACAACAATATAACATCAACATGATAACATGGATAGATGTTCGATTCGGCACGGATAGCGTATTGAATGTTTGTGTATAGCTACATGCTGTTCAGAGATATCTGAGATCTCATTATAATATGGGTCTAGTTCGTTGTGATAAAGTGATACTGCTCACTCAAATGTCTACAAGAAATTGGGTTTTTCATCTGATCTGACCCATAAGATGATATACGGACCCACACCCGAAATATTTATGTACCTACATACATTTTTATGCTTTCATTTCGGCAAACTCACCCACCAACTTGACAAAATTGTGCGGACACAAATGGATTGCTCCCAAATAAATATTGTAAATATCTTGGGACTACTTCAACTGATCAGACGTATGCATGAGCATGAAACTGTGAGTCCTAGCCCTCAAAATATTATAAATGTGAAAGTCTATGTTTGTTACTCAATCACGCAAAAACGGCAGAACGGATTTGGATGAAATTTGGAACACAGTTTCCGACATTCACACGGAAAAAGCCGCTGGCTAGTGAGTAAATAAATATTTGGAAAGTTCTACATGAGAGAGTCTTTTTTACGAGTGAACAGCATCCTTCATCAATATATCCATGTTTCAGTATATTTGTAATCTCCTCTTTTCCACGAATTAATGTTTTTGTGAATTGAGCAAAAAAAAAAAACGTTAAAAGTATCGTATTTTATCCAAATACTCTGAAACTCAATAAACGCTGTACTTACCTAGTGAAATTACCAAATTCGAAATATGTAAATGAAAATGACGTCTGTTTTGTAAAATGTTCTATACTTTCTAGTGTTGAGGTTAGTTACTCAAGTGCGATTTCAAAGTAGATTTAATCTTAACGTCTGCGTGTATTCTGTATTTCATCATTTTTTTACCCAATTACCCTAGAATGAAGGTACATTTACGAGAATATGTATTATTAGAGTAAGTATTATGTATTATTAATTAGAGTATCTATTTCTATGGCACGCTCTGTAGCCTAAACGGCTTGATGGATTTTTTCTTATGAGATGTTGTTAGATTCATCTTAATTGTGGGAGTGACATAGGCTATAGAATATTTATATATTGCATCTGTAAATACAAAAAAGGGAGGGCAAGAAAAATTTCAACACTATTGGTATTAAATAAAAGATAGTTAATGAGTCAATTCCAATGTTATTTATATTAATAAAACTAAAAAGCTTGAAATAAAGAAATTTATAAAAAAATATCTGTGTGATTAAAAAGAAAACTGCTTAAAAAATCAAAAAATCCGACTGCAAAAATGCAAAACAACAAAACTAAAATGAGTAAAAGTGTAAAAACCCTTTGGTATGACTTGGCTATGGCACGAGTAACCCCAACCGAATTGTGTATGGGTTAGTATACGTGTTTTATTAAATAAGAAAAGGCCAAACATAGGTAAAAATCCTTTGAAGAACCCTCCTTTCCCTTCCTTTTTCCTTTGAGGTTATACCGAGCAAAATTTTTGAAGGAGGTTAAAGCAATAATTCGGGCCATTAATAAGAATAAATGTATAACATACGTACCAGCAAGCTAACATAACTATGGATTCCGTTGTATGCCATAATGATGTCCCTGAAGTCGCCTTCACAGTAGCCGCACGTGTCCGGCTTAAGGGTCAGGTTGAGCCTGTTCTTGGCATCCTTCATCATCCTCAGCAGCAAGGACTCCATCTCGTCCCCCCTGCCCCCCCTGCTCGCCTGCTCCCGCAGCACAGACACGATCTGCGTCTCATTGATACCGCTATCCGACGCATTCCCAGATGCAGCTAAAATCTCTTGGAATATTTCCAAAAGCGTGTGTGATTTGTTAGACATCTTAATAGATTCTGTGATCTTTACAATACTCTCAGAACTGCCAACGCATCGTTCATAGTCGTACTTTTTGTCTTCGTTCCGTTTGCAACCTGAAACAAGATAAATCTTCGCGTTAGAGCAATTTTTACTTCCGCTGGGATTAAAGTAAATCATTTTTCTCCAACATTGTCATATTTTATCGTAACAACCGCCCGAGGGATACTTATTACGGATTTGCTTACAGCAGGCGATAACGAAGGTTTGCATTCGAATAATATTTTTTTATGAGAAGACAGGCTTCAAACGAAATGTAGAATTAAAAGACGCTGAATACCGAGTATGCCCTGGGAAGATAGAAAATCCGTAAGTAAAGCTACGGTTTCCTACGCCAGCGGTGGCCGTCACATAGCGGCCGCAGCATGGCCGCAGTGACGGCTTTCATGAAAATGATGGCAGCGGAGTTTGAGTTTACGATGTCAAAAAAATGTACGTAACGAACCAACTTACTTTCCTAAATAACGTTTTATTGACGACATTCGACGGTAAATTGCGGACGCTTTGTGGTGGCCACCTCAGTCTTAGGAAACCATAGGATAAGGTCGATACCAAGATCAGACGCAGGGCATAACAAACTCCTCTGTAACTTTTAGACTCGACGAAGTTAGAATCGCTTTAAAGTAACAGTTAGTTTAAAGCGACACTAACTTCGAAACTTAGAATCAAGAGCCTTAACTCTAATTTCTATGGACAAAATCACTAATAATCTTAACCCTCATTAAGACCTCAACTAAGACTGATAAACTTTGCATCACTTTGCAAAACTGACTGACAGTCACTTATCTTTCCATCTCCGTTATTTTCTAGTAAAAGATTTCAGTTCACAAATAATAATATCCGGCTGTATGAAAGACATATCTTAATGAAACAACACAAGCCAATATTAATTTTATGATTGCTTCCTAGCTGGCAGAATTCCAACTCTTAGTGGAGCTGGATAACGATCTTAAAGTCAACATTTTTATTGTTATTTACGCTGCTATATGACCGCACACTCGTGTGGTATCGGTTCTACGGTTTCTATTTGATTTACTGAAGTGCATTTTTAGTTAAATATAAATTGAAATGATTGTCACAAGATCTTCAGCCTCTTATTACCACCGAGGAAATCTGATAATCTTCATTATGCAAGTTATTAACAACAACGTGAGTACATGAAGCCTCATGGAGTCATGGTATTTTGGTATGACTGCCTCGTTGTTCTAGTTGTCGCAAACCCTACTGCTGAACATAAGGTCCTGGGTTCAATACCCAGGTCGGGCAAAGTGTTATTTATTAGGTTTTTCTATTAGAAGTGTCTCAGTAGTAGCCCGGAGTCTGGATTTGTAACGGTAATAGAGTCACCCCGTAGTACATAGGACTGAACTATAACCGGTGAAATGTGCACAATCTGTCATTCGGTCTATTCTCCCGTCGACGACACCCGTTTCTACGGTGGTTATGCTGATTGGTAACTCGAGATCTCGCGTGATTAGTCTGGTGTCGAGATTTCGCCTGGCAATCAGGCGTATCTCGTTTTTGAGATTTTCGACATCGATATTTCGCTTAACTTTTAGGATAACGCGTTTTTTTTATAAACAAATTCATAAACTTAATTTAAATGACAATATTAGCTACTCAGGGTAGTAGTGTTAAACTTAAACAAAAAAATAATAATCGAATCCCGAAACAAAAAACAACTAAGTTTATTTATGTAATAAACATCATCTGCACTAGATCTCAAACGAGTTTGTCTTCAAAGAGATTGAAACTCGAAAAAGGCTCGAGATGTCGCAGGACCGAGATTGAATTCCCTACGAGGAACTGATAACATGTCGCATAACAAGTAATTTACGTATTTGATATGTGCTTTGTTACCAATGAACATTTAATACTACATTTCAATAGATGCATACATATCTCGCTATGTATAGATGAATTCTAACTTCTCTACGATTTGGACAAGTAGACTGTAAAAACTTTCAAACGCTCTCTCACCGACTCATTCGTCCTAGTAGATAGAGTAGCCTCAAAAACATGTATACTTCAACAAGAATTCTCTTAGTGATCTCGCGCACCAGACGGCTACGACCACGACCAGTGGTCGCACCCACCAGCACCCTAATTGCGTAATACACAATCAATCACAATCTGAATCATATTGAAACAGATTGCTTCATAATTTCGAAAAAAAAAACTGCTCAACAACGTAAATAACGCAATAAATGTTGTTGAACTGTCAAAATAAAACCGATATTTATTAGTCTACGAAAATATGTTACTCAATTAGATAGCAACGGCCAAATAGTCGACCAAGTGCGCGATTCGTATCGGTTTATAAAGTTTACTTGCATTTACCTAACATATACCTAACATTTGGGGTACAGTCCCCCAAATGTTAGGTAAAATTAGGTATACCTATTTAAGATCAAATAAATATTTTGCGTAGGTATTTAATACACCAAAAAATATTTTATTTTTAAAGCACAGTAGAAACAAACTTCGTGTACCCTTATTAAACTTATAACTTTCGCACTTCTTCACGAATAGTGTTAAAAGTTTTCCTCAAGTTCAAGCGACATCAAACTCGAGCAGGCGCCCATTTCAATTGAAATACAACACATAAGTTGTACCTTTATCAATAAAATTCACCCTTCCCCCATAAACAGCATTTCCAACGATTTCCCTAAAGGGGATGTTCAAGAGTCCTTATGTTATTGACACCTTACGGGTCCGTATTAGCATATGTATCAGTATATCACGTATATTCCTCCACATTATTTATTGAGGAAAAAGCCTATAGACGTATCTTGCCGTGTTGCATGACGAAAACCGCCTTTTTCCATCGAGGTGGGGACAAACCACCCCATCTGAAAATCGAATTTTTCAATAGATTCATAGCAGTCGCGCCTGAGGGTTTTTTCCTGACAAACTAGGTATATTTCAAGTTAAAGCCTCATGCAGACTGGCGCGACGCACGACGCAGCGGCGCGACGCGACACCGGTAATTGTTCTACCGTGAAGTTTTCTTAACAATTGTATTGTTAGTGTGAGGCTTAAGTAACTTTTAGTTATAGTTTTAGTAGTCTCTGAATTAACTTGAAAACAAAGTTGTTTTACCTTAAGCACACTAAGCTTTAGTCGTCATGCATATTACAACTAAGTAAATTCTGAACTGAAAATTATCTGGCACTCAGAATTATCTAGATATTCTAAGAAAGCGTCTGTTAACGAGTTTTTTGTAAAACTTCAGCACGGCTGTTTGTAGTCTGCCATATTTGAATACTAAACAGTCAGTGACGTACTTTTAGAACACTGATAGAATTAATACAGCAGCCTGCACCCCAATTGCGTACCACACTTTCTTTCACAAACCGAAGGATTTTGTAATACATTTCTAATCCACTGCTTCATTGTTTGAAAAATTCGTAAAACGTAAATAACACAATGAATGTTGACCAATTTTCAAAATGAAAGGCATTAGAATTGTTAGTGTCATTACACAATTAACCCGCAGGCTGGCTTTTGAGCAATTCCTACTGGAAAAATCTGAATAACACCTTTGTCAGCCCTTTTTTTTTGGGTAGGAAATGATCAAATAACTTCTCCCGCTCCTTGAGTCAGACTCTTACTGGCCGGTGTTCCTTCAGTTGCCTGTGTTGCCAGGGGCCACGGTATCCCTTTCGGACCTTTACCTGGAGATCGAACCCTCAGCTAGCACTTGCGACCTTCGAGACAAGGGAGAGAGCCTGGATATGTGCTCTGAAGATTGCAATAGGCTCACCCCTATTACACATTTAAACATATCTGTCGGAATATGGGACTTTCACGCACGAATCCCGGGGAATACATACGTAACATCTTTACATGAAATAATTAATATACAACTTCAATTACAAAGGGATTTGTGAGGAAACAAACTAGAAATACCACACCTACATGAGCTGAATGCCTAAATGTCTACAAGACGAATGAGATAAATAATAAGCGGAGATATACTGATGTACTCGTAATACAGGATTACGTATACAATCCCAATCGAAATACTAGTTATTAATATGTCGACAGTAAAGAATATTGTATCTATCTCATCCTAAGCTAATGGATTGTAATTAAGATCTAACATTGAAACAAACAGAGTCTAGACAAGTGGCAATCGCTTTCAAAGCGTTACGTATTTCTACAACGACTTTCAGCAGGATTGACATAAGCTTTGCGGTAGCTTATACAAATTCCACACATTTTTTGGGTTCCGTACCCAAAGGGTGCCGAACGGAACCCTAAGCCTCTGCTGTCCATCCGTCGTTCTGTCAGCGGGTTGTATCTCATGAACTGTAATAGGTAGATAGTTGAAATTTTCACAGATTGTGTATTTCTATTGCCGCTATAACAACAAATAATAAAAAATCAATAAAGTTAATAATTAAAGGGGTCCAAGGATACAAGAAACGTGTTTGTTCTCCGCGTTTTTTGCTCGATCTCAATACGATACCCTTCGTATGTAAGTCCGACTCGCACTTAGCCGGGTTTTTCTTCAATTATCCGTCATCGTTATCGCTAATAGAATGTCACTTTGTCTAGGCCGTAAGGTTTATATTTGACTATTACAACTTAATTCAATAGAATTGAATCTCTAAAGACCTTTCAAGAAAATAATACTCCGAATAGAATAACTTGCCTCTTAACTGATTTACTGGCAGACCCTTAGATATTTCAGCTATTTTATAGGCTGCGTTAAACCACAACAAATAGTTTCTCTGAAAATTATTTAAACAACTTCATTCTCTCTTGAGACACCGGCCTCATCTATACACAAATATTATAGGTAAACACGTAAGTAATTTGTACGTCTTTATGTAGTGGGTAATCATCAGCACTACTAATCCAATTCCGAGAATTCTTGCACTAATGGAAATTTACAGTATTTCCGAGTATCTAAGGATATAAAAAACTTCACGCGGTTGAAGTCGCGGGCAAAAGTCTTGACATACAACATTTGACGAAAGTGCTATGTAAATTAGGTAAGGTAAGGTACAAAACCTATTGAATATAGATCACTTCAGTTCAGGCATATGGACATAGGTCCAG
This sequence comes from Eupsilia transversa, assembly GCA_914767815.1. Lineage (NCBI taxonomy): Eukaryota > Metazoa > Arthropoda > Insecta > Lepidoptera > Noctuidae > Eupsilia > Eupsilia transversa. The sequence continues at coordinate 6,444,991 of OU611889.1, forward strand.
AGGTGAACTGCTGATGATGATACTAACAGTTTCAACTGTTTGAATCAAGATTAGAATTCCTTCGAACCTTTATCCGAAAATGGGGACATTTGCTTTGCAAATGTTGATTGGGAACCATAAATTTTTCAGTGTACAAATATTTTCACACGTCAAAAGCCGTTTAATACATAGTAGTAGGGAATATTAGCCGAAAATTGCGTTTGGGTAAATATTTTTTTAAGGCAAAAGTATTAGTCATACGAAAAAAACCTGTTACAAAAATGTAATAAGTACATGAATCCATAGTTTTTTTTTTCTAATTTGACCAAACTGGTAATTCGAAGTAGGTTTTAAAACGTGACTACGGTACTAAACAAGAGAAAGTACATAAGCACCACGTATTATTACCTTATTTATCTTCAAAGTAAAATAATACAATTAGGGCTAAATAAAGTACGTAGGGACAGCCAGACAAATTGATTGTTTATCAAATACACATCCTACATCAATTTGTCGCGATAAAAGCGTTTCATACAACTGTCAAAGGAATGAAGTTACATCTTGCTATATTATCTAACTCGGTACTCATATAGATGGTAGTCAATTTGCTTAACAATGAATTAGGTTTAGGTTTAAAGAAACTTTATTCTCAATAAAAACAATTACATGTCACTTACTTGAGAACAACAACTAACACATAAATAAACAAATTTAGGTTCGACAACATCCATGAACAGAAATACTAATTAAACTTAAAATTAAAACTAAAACCTGTCCTAGCCAAAGCCTTTTTTTTTCAAATAATATTTGATTTGCAATCAGGTAATGGCTCAGCTGGGTTTTGAATGCATTAAATGAGTGCAGGTTCCTTATGCGTGATGGTATTTTATTGTATAGCAATTTCTCTGACTCTACCTAAAACAAACCATAAAACAAGCATCTTGTATGTATAACTTGGTTTTAAGTTTTAGTTAGCCGCCATTAAAACATTGTCGTGACGCACAACGAACTCGTACCCTAGTTTAATAGACACATTGACCCGAAATGCGTCATCTCATCCCTATGCACGTTGCACGTGTTTCATCTTGCGCTAACGAGGCTTTGAGGAAAATCCTGGCATTCTCTAAGATAACATCAATTACGTACTTACTTAGAAAACCACCAGTTACGTCACGGGCGAAGTGCTAGTTTAAAGATACCTATTTGATCAGTTTCCTATCAGATCAGGAACCTAAGGGTCAGTAAGTGCCGTATCCTCATGGATGTTCCTGCCACCCTGTATAGCGAAAGTGAGCACTAAGGAAGAATGTTTTAAAGGTCACTCCCTAGAGGGTATAGATATGAGATGAAAATTTATATGGAAGTTTTTCGCCGACGGGAAATCCCATCCAGGTCCAATCCCACACGGATTGTATGTGAATTATAAATCACTAGTAAACAACAATGATAATTTTGCTTTGTCTAGTAATACCCTACAAGAACGTTAGTAAGTTGCGTATTTGTTTTGGTAAAGAAACGAATAACATCTAATACCACTATAAAAATACCTTTCCCAACTTTAATATTACTCGGTTTATGATTTACTGAGGGGGGAGATCTAACAAAAGGATTTTTACTGCCCCCAAATTAGTGTTGTAGGTATCATTTTATGAGAAGATCATAAACAAGTGATGACATGGTTTTAAGGAAATATTATTCACTTTATTAAGCTAATAGTCTTGACCTGATTTGGCTGTTTCAAGGGTACGAGGCCTTCGAGGTTTATTAGTTGAAGACACGATATCATTCTCAGATGCTATCAGTTTCATTAATAAAAAAGAGGGTGTGTAGTCATAACTACACGATAGCAAGGAAAACTTACTACAGGAGCCGAGTATACGCGATTCGGCGCCGAGTGTACCCGATTCGATTCGAGATCGTCACCGACCCGAGCGTGACGGTTCAGAAAGTGAGCCTTAACTAGTTTTCATCATTACAACAAAAAATAGGAAGACATTCATTTTTTGGCCATACCCAATCGATTCAACAAACATTTTCTTCATGGAGTTTATATACCTAGTCTGTAATTTACGGCGAATGACGTCTCCGAAACGTTGTTTATGAAATCGCAACGAATATTTGCGTCAGTGAAGCAAATACTCGCGATGGCTAGGTACGTTCCAAAGTACACAACTTTTGAAAGCTTAATGTAGTACCTAGCTACGTGATAGTATTAGTGTTGCGTGGTGTGCTCCACAAAAGCCACTAATCAAGAGTTAAAGTTTAAGTGAAGGAACAAAACTTTGGAGCTCTAATTATGAGAGTAATTAATTAATGCGGGCCGTAGACTTTAGAGACCACACGAAAGTAGAAATTCTTAGGAATACTACGGACTAGCAATCGAATAAAACCTATTTAATTTTCGACACTTTAAGAAGAAAACCCGATGAAACAAAGTTTATTTACTTACCGCACCTGAAATGCTCGATCAAACATAAATTTTATTAACCAAGCAATACAAATCTAACGCCAATACTTCACCAGTAAATTACGACATTTTTTCATTTTTTTTTTTTGTCCCTATTCCATTTCCTTAACAATACTTCAGATTCTTGTACTTATTCGGTAAAAGTCAGCGAACATTTCGAGGGATAAGTACAATGTTATTTAACCCTAATGAAATTACCTCCGATAACTGTGTTATTCAGTCCAGGAAATGAAACAATAACATTAAACGAAAACCTATATGTCTGTGATAAGTTAAGTAAGAGAAACTCGATACATCGTAATTATACAGGGTGAAACTGAATTCATGGGCAACCTCTGGGGACATTATACTCATCATTATGAACAACTTTCACTATGGGACCACCATTGAAATCGCGGAAAAAAAATCAGTTGTTCCCTACATTTATGTTCGCATTGTCAAAATGTAGCGTACAGCTCATTTTTTTTCACCCTGTATAACATCACTAGCACATTGCCCATTTTCGTCTCCGCAAGAACCTCAACACCCCCTTAAAGGGTAGTTTTGGAAAATTCCTAAGTCGAAGGAATAAGATTTGTCATGAAAACCTGTATTCCCCCTTTTGACCCCTACAGGGGGCGATTTTGAAACATGGTTGGTGCTGTACTATTTTTTGAACTAAAGATTATTTACACCGATTCTTGAGTTAATCGAAGAGTCATTCAAAATGAAGCAGTCAAATCCTTCCCTAAAAACTTGATTACCGTTTTCATTGGTAATTATTATTTTTGTCTAAATTATTAATAACGAGTTTTGTATTAGTTGGCTAGCGCGTTACGATTAGTCCACACAAAGTTTAATACCCACCATTATTAGTTTTAGAAACTAATTGTAGTTCAGAAAATTTTGAACTAATTTTTTCGATCAAAATGTTGCCCAGTGAGGCAACAGTTTTCTCTTAAACTATAAATAATTACTGAACATACAAGGGGGTATCTTGGAAAACCATTTGAGAGACTACTGTAAATGGGCCTCCTGAATAAAGAAGATGTCGATATTTCTTATTGTACATCACGACATCCAATAGGACCCCAATCTTGAAAAAATACGTATAGAAGACCCACATTTCGCCAGTTATGTTTAAGTCCCATGTAATAGTGGGCGAACATATTGCCATCAACCGGGCACAGATCCAGACTCCGGGGTACTACTGTGAAAATCATGGAATAACCCAATAACAGTTTTCCCGACCCGGGAACCCAGAACCTCATGCTCAGCATTAGCGCTTGCGACCACTGCAACTACGAGGCAGTCTCCATCCATAAAACAATATAACGTTATATATCATCGATCGTGGCAATTTCACAAGTTTTTTCAACGATTTACTACCTGCCATGTCATGATACCATAAACTTTAAGAGATAACTTTCTTATTACAAAAAAGGTATTTTACGATATCGTACAGAAACGAGATAACAGTATAAAAATGTGTATCCAATGTCGTACCGGTGCACAGTATCAGGGGACCACAATGTATCACATAGATTTATGAAAGATCACTTTTAAATTCCCATCGTAACATGCATGTAGAATTTTAATTCGGAACGCATCATAATTTTAAGAAATAATAGAATGAATGCAGCGATAAGGGAATGCGAGAGTAGTATGTGCGGGAGAGAGAGAAAAAAAGATGGCGAGCGAGCTTTAAGGGCCGCGACCAGCACATCTAAAACGCGTTCAAGAGCCGTCAGTGACATCATTGATAAGGAATATTCTGTTGGGAATTTCTTGAACGCGTTTTAGATGTGCTGATCGCGTCCAATTTATATTGGTGAAATTCGCCTAAAATAATTAAAGAAGTTTTCATGAAGTGAAGAGTATTTATTTCGGTAATCCACACCACCCTACATCCTTGTATTCACAGCTTCGCGAACCTCTTTATGTCATAGCATCAAAGTGAAGGAAAATCGTGAAAATCTTTTTACGAGCGACGAATTGAAATTAATTTTGAGATAGGTATTCACAAGTATGATCCTATTATGAATGATAATAATCGGTTCTAAAGCTTTGCATTTACTTATTTGAGGGTCAAAAACACTTTAATGTGGAAATATTTTCGGTATTGTCGAGTCGAGCTCTGTCTGGTTTATAAGAGATTACGTAGTAATTAACACGCCGCATCCACATTGCGTGACATTTTCAACAAAATGAGAATTTAAAAATTGGTCGTTCCGTTTATGTTCGTTATGTTTATCTGTAAACTGAAGAGATTTTAATAATGAAACCGTAGCCCGATATAATTTGATTTCGCACTTCCGCTGTCTTTTCCGGGATCACAACAAAGAGATAATAAATTGTTCTATTTAATTATAAGCTATAAAATATGAAGGTTTATTAGTCTTAAACAGATACTGATTTACAGTAAAGCCTCTGATTTTTTTAGGGTACCGTACCTCAAAAGAAAAAAACGTACCCCTTATAGGATTACTTCATTATCCGTCTGTCGGACTGTCAAGACCCTTTTTCTCAGGAATGCGTGGAGGCTTCAAGTAAAATTTAATATCAAATTCGTAGGTCTATAGTCCTTTGGAGCTCTAAGAAAATCAAGGTTCTAAGTTAACGAAATACAAAATTACGCGGCCATTTATGCGACATATTTTGATACTAGCAGATAAATCAAAACTGGAAGTTTCATTGTGCATGTTCAGACACGCACTTGGCTGGTTTTTACTCCTACCTCTCTATCTTACGTTTTCTTTTTGATAAGTGTTAACAGTGTTCTGATAACAATATTACAAACAAATATACATTCAAAAGCGTTGCGTTATAGCTTTACTTTCAAATGTAAAAAATATCTAGAATATAGCAATATTGTTCTCGAAGTAATAGCTACGTCTGATGGATTATTATGTGGTTTACGAATGTGCTCTAAGCCGGCATGACGTGTGATGCGTGTTAAACCCCCCGGAGGCCTGCGGTGCGAGCTGCTAACGATTCATTTACCTAACCACAAGAGATGTTATTACTTTATCGTACATGTTCGTACAACAGAGAAACTAATGTCTGTTCCTAAAGTATCTGACGAAAGTGTAAACAGAAGAATTTAAACAGTGATAATAAATCCTTACGCAATCACTCAAAGCGAATTGATAACACAATTATCTTTATTTAGGGGGTTTAAATTTTATTTCTCACCATTTTAACCAACAATTATTAGGTAAATTGTAATTATATAATCATCGACGAAAATTGAGGCTATTTAACGGCTGCTGACTGTATCTATATATGTAATAGGTACCTACTTGTAGAAAAACTGGGAGTGAATTTAAAGATAATATACTATTAATCCGAGGCAAAAGTTTATATTTGCTTTGCTTAGTTAATCATTATTGCTGTAAGGGCTAAACAGAGTCCCAAAAACTTTACGTACAAAACCTAGATTCAAGAATATGTGCATATTGGAAAACACTGTTTGTAAAACTGAGCCTTGACTGAAATCAAACATAAAACTTTCAAAGAAACTCCCAAATTGAACACTTCTTTCATCAATCAACAATTCACATCTAGATCGGAATGCAAGGTTGGATACTAACTCCGTCTCTACGACTGTCTTGGAAAACATACGTCTTTTCCTCGAATACGTCGTTGAACAGTTTATAATTAAGATGCCACTGTCTATCGAGGTTATATACCAAGATAAGTAAATACCGTCGGGCCACGTTATTTAGTTATCTTGGTCTATAACCTCGATACCAAAACATCACATTAAGCCCAAGATCCCATGATTTCAAGTAGTTTCAGTCATTAGGGAACTCTGAAGGATTTCACTTGACAGGCAGCATGGGAAGTTTGGTAATGACAGCCGACTGTAATGAGCCAAAAGTACCTAAACACACACGTTTTGAAAATAGAAAATACTCGTTTCGTTAATAATATTTACTTCGTTTTAAGACTATAATGAGCAACATTTGTAAATATACATTTATATGTTTATAATCACGTTCTCTTTATGGGCTCTAACGGTTTCGATGAAAATTGCATTAGAGGAGTTTACGGGGGTGAGAAATCCATCTAACTAGGTATAATTTCTGGGAAAATTCTTTTTCCCTATTTTCACCCGAGCAGAGCTCGGTCGTCTTGGTACTTCATATCTATGGGTGATACCAGTAATTGTGCTTGTCGCAAAAAAATAACCAAAAATGATATAGGTTAGGTGTATTTTCGATAGAAAAATCGTTTTAATTTACATAAGGCACGCCTCTGAATATTTATTTATTTATTTTATACTACAAGCACAAATGCACAGAAGTGGACTTTATGCCATAGGCATTTTCTACCAGACAAACAGAATAAATGTATCTCGTGTACATCTAAAATAGTTCCAGGACTGATAGTGACCCACAGCTTGTATTTAACGATGGATCCTTCCGCTCTTCGTGATCCATAAAAGGAAGTAGGAAGGAAGGGAAAACAAACAGTAGTGAACCTTTATATAAGGAAAACGGCATTCCTTAGCGTTTAATAATATTAGATATTTAGGTAAAAACAGGAAGTGAGGATTTTCTAAACAACCCTTATTATGTGTGGGTAGTACATAAAGATTTTTATTAAACGCAGTATTAACGTACACAAAAATTGTAATATGCTCAATATATTTATTACTTCGACGTGTGAGCTTAGGTGCTCCTGGATTCTCCTGGTTTTAACAAAATTGATCTTGATTATTGATTGATGTTTTTGTAAAATATTTGTTTTAAGTACCTATGGTAAATCTGAAACAGCCTCCTTGGTCTAGTCTATTGGTAGCAAGCTACTGCTGACAATGAGGCACTGGGTTCGTTCCTGGGTCGAGCAAAGTGTTTTCGGGTCTTTCCATCTAGAATTTCACAGTAGCAGCTCGGAGTCTGGATTTTTGCGCGGTTGTAGGCTCGCCCCCTATTACCTGGAACTTAAACATAACGGACGAAATGTGGGTATACTTACTAATCTGCCCAACCCTTCGAGGAATACAAGCATGATGTTATGTTATGAAAATCAATTTGGGAAGTTGTTACCCTAAATCCTGCCGAAATCACGGGCAAAACGTATGGTGCTGAAATAAGGAAATAACGTCTTTAAAAACTATAAAGCTGGACTCTCAAATACGACACAAACAAAGTCATACTTTTGAAAATAAGATGAGCTTGTTACACGAAGAATGCTCAAACTGTTCGAGTCTCATGTTTGAGTTGAACTTATGTTTGCTCCGACATCGAATACTTGCTTCTAAGTTCTTTTAAAAGAATGCGTAACATATTTAATACGGCATAGGTATATGTATACCGAAGAAAACATTCCAGCTTCTGGAATGTTGAAACTTTCAGAATTTTGATTAAGAAATAAATATTTAAGACATCAGCAGAAATATTCATAATAATTATCAATCTGAAGGTAAGTATGTGTGTATGTAAAATTTTCAGGGCTAAACCGCTGAACATATTTTGACGTAATTTGGTATGGAGATAGCTTGAACCAAGGAAGCATAGGCATACTATTATTTTTAACAATCTATCTCTAAGGATTTGAAATAGGGTGTTGACGTTTGTGTGAGTCAAATAAAATTCGAAAACCACGCGGAAGACCACGCGGGCTAAAATAAACCACCTACAGAAAAATCTCCCGATATTTGGGTAGCCTATTACAGTTTGAGGTTATTGGCAGTTTTACATAACCGTATCATGCCAATCTCGCCAATTTAAACTCGGAACACCTCAATATCGAGCACATTATCCAGCTAACAGCACAGAAACGGCTATTGCATATTGGTTTTGGAATTCTAAAATGAAATTCTACCCAGAAATAGAATGGAATTGAATTCTTACTGTACAACTCCAATGAAATTACGGAGTTTTTTGCTTCGATAGATTGGTAATTTAATAACTAGTTGCTCTATTTTTTAGGTTTCTTTTATCCAGAGTATCGGCATGACTACAAACTGGCCGAGCCAATTAGTGGGGTAAGGAAAACCTGTTCAGGTGGAGATTCATAGACGACTCCGATTTTCCTGTTCCACAAACGAAGGGAAATAATATCGTGTCCTGCTTGTCCTATCTGCACGTTACAGGAACCAATGGACGTTTGTGATGGCGCCAAACACGACGTCGAAATCTGGGCCGAGTCCATTTATACTCCATTTTTAACATAAGACAAATAACGGTTATCACCCTTTCGTTATTTCGATAAAAACGTATTATAAACTCCGTTATTTCACGATAATTACAAAGCCATAGAATCTATTTACCATTTATATCAAAAATATAATTCTAAAGTGCAGTCATTTCAATATAAATCTATACTTATAATAAATCTGTAGAAGTGAAAATTCTGTACATTGAAGATATCAAAAAAATAAATGGCAGGGGGTGTTACTAGACCGACACCGAACCCAAAAATTTGATTAAAAAATTTTTTGTCTGTCTGTCTGTCTGTCTGTCTGTCTGTCTGTCTGTCTGTCTGTTTGTTCAGGCATCACGCAAAAACTACCGGTTCGATTACGATGAAACTTGGTATAATTATTCTTTAATATCCTGGGCACCACACTGGGTACTTTTTATCCCGGAAAAGTACCCTATCCTACGGTTGGGGGGTGTCAAAGTTTGTATGGAAGAATTTTAACGCGCTGTCCGATTAACTCGAAACTCAATATTTATACTTAAACCCAAAAATTAAGAATAACGTGTATCAGGATTTTTCGAAATTCAACCCCTAGGGGGGTAAAATAAGGGATGAAAGTTTGTATGAAAAATCTTATTCCTTGAGGTAATAAACATGAAACTTCGCACGAATAGTTATCTAAATAAATTATAAAGTTTGTAGTTTTTTGTTTTTTCTAAACTACCCCCAAAAGGTTGGGGGGTGTCAATGTTTGTATGGAAGAATTTTAACGCGCTGTCCGATTAACTCGAAACTCAATATTTATACTTAAAACCCATGGGGATGTATGGGGTAATTTCCGACACTCACGCGGGCGAAGCCGCGGGCAGCAGCTAGTACACAATAAATGTCGTTATTTAGCCGTTAAATGTGAAAAAGAAGTGGGGTAATTTGCACACACATAAAATGACAATCGATCGCAATGGCTTTCATTTTGACATCCATTGCTTCATAGGTTTCAAAAATTCATCTGCACAACAATGTAAATAACGCAAATATGAACGTGGCTGAACTGTCAAAATGAAAGGGTCGATCGCATGGTCAATGGCAATCGATCGCAATATCGATTGCCATTTTATGTATTTTACGCAATTGGTGGTTATGGCTTCGTTACACCTACGTTATCGCCTTGGTGGTTATGGCTTCGTTACACCAAAAACGTTATTTATTTATTTTATTTATTCAGACAGTCCATAATTGTTAGTCACAAAAATTATCTTACAATCTATGTTAGTACAGACATATTACAAAAAGGTAGGTACATACAAGGTATGTAGTCATGAAACCTCTCGCTCGAGTTCAGGATAGATTGCCACGCTATCTGACCAGAATCCGAACGAAAGCCTAAATGACTGCCGAGTCATACTTCTCAGTAATTACTTGAAGGATACTGTTAGGATACTGTTAGTAGATATAATGACAGTCGCAAGGATGTTCTATCAAAATCATTCAGCAGATTCTACCTTACCCAAGGTAAACATTACGCAAGTAAAGTTCGCTTTAGTACCGTCCAAATGAAACATTTGTTAAAGAAAGATTACGAAGAAAAAAATTCAAAGAAAATTACAAAAGCATAAACAAAACAGATTATAATTCCGATCGTTTGCAAGTAGGTACAAGAACGTTACTCTTTTCATGAGCATAGTCCGGAAAATTCAAATAAAAACTTTGTGAGTCCTTAAAACTTGTTTGTATCGTTAGAAGCGATACGAGCTCAATGTTATGCAAGGTATACAAGGTAGGTAAGGTTATTATTGTAGAGCAAATTGGTTACAATTTCAATAGATATACGCACTGGAATATGATACAACTAATTGTAGGAACTAAGTAACTGATCCTCTAAAAACTTATTGACCTTCAAATTCCTTTTTTAAATTAATTAAAAAACTTTTGCGCTTCTAATGATGATCAGTTTTTAACTATCTGCTTCTTTTACTATTTCTTCTTTCTGGCCTGTTCTCACATTTGGTCACAGTAACAAAGCTACCCCGACCAATGGGTAAGGTTAGGTTAGAACCGTGACAAACCGCGCGCAAGCCGAGTGGGCAAAGCGAGCGGTGCCGCGGTAGCGGCAGACGAGTGTTACTTCCATTTTGGTCGCAGTAACTTGGCTATATTTAGATTTTTAGAACCCCAAAATACAAACTATTTGAAGTTCACAAAAAGAGGCGCAATCATTATATTAGAGTGTTCAATAACAGTTTTAGGAGCACAATATGGGAATTAGAGCTTCGATTAAATACATGCCTACAAAAAGAGACTGAAGCTCTTTAAAGCCGAACTTCTTGCCACATTTACGCTCAGATATTGTACGTGTTTTGAAACTCTGCAAGGTCCCGTAACTTTCAAGTTTGCGGCTAATTGATAAGCCACGTTCACACCTGCCGTACGCACTGAAGTTATAACTTTGTATAGCACCCACTTAAAGTTAAACAACTTGGCTATTATAAGTAACTCAAAACTGGTCGATTTTCTCCTCTATTGTTGAGTTACTTATTATTTGAACTGTGAATTTCTTAAGTAATAGTCGTTATATGGCCAATCGATTCTTGGAAAAAAACTCGTCTTTGTAGAGCGTTATTATATTACGTCACTAATGCTTACCCTGCTGATGGCAATATCTCCCTCCCCCTATTACATTGGTTTCAAACATAGCTTGCTAAATGTGGGTCCACCTTATAGTACGGACTTCTGCCTAAACCTTCAGGCTATCAGGCAAATCAGCCCATCTTATCCCGCGGATAAAAGATATCTGAATTTGGTAAAATCAGCCCTGAATTGATTTAAAATTAGAATTTCGTGTTGAAGCATAAACAAATCAAAGCAATTCACAACTCAATTAACAAATTGGCATCCAGAGGTACGAAAGGTAGGAGGAGGTAATAAAACTCCTCCTTTCTGCAAGGTCCATGAGAATAAGCTTTTTTCTGCTTTTTTTTTTCTCTGGGCTGCTAATACGTTCATAACTTTATAAAGCAGCAATTCATGGATTCGATGTTACATTTTTTTATTCCATTCTTCTTAATTTGGCTTCAGTGTAATGTTCTATCAAAACATTTAGCAGCATTAACATTTAACATTTATTTTTATAATCTTTAGTGCTCTTCTAAAGAGCACGCTCCATTAAAATAATATTTTAAAGTAAAAAATAAATGAATGGACGGTGGATTTTCAGAGAGTAAGCTTTTAACTGACTTTCTGAAAATTAAACCCTTCCAAGTAAGCCTACTCTACAAATGATATACAAAAGATGTTTACGTCATCAAGTCGCTACCTACTTCAAATTTTCCTCAGAAATTATTTGTCTCCAAAAGTAATTTGGAAGCTAATGGTTACAAAAGCTTAGTAGGCGTATTTAAATCTACGAAATGTTTATAATATCATTGTTTTGTCCGTCGATGTTGTCGTGATTTCTCTATTTCACGGTATTTAAATATAATTTCGAATTAAACCTTTTAATTTTGCGTTTTGCGTGCCGTAAGTTTAAAACTTTACCATTGAGTAGGTATTTACACCAAACCACGACATTTATAATTCTTATTACGGAAAAAATAAAATAAATAAATAAAAATTCTTTATTTCAGACTATTCAAATGTCCATATTAGGTTAGTACTTATTACATAATCTTAAAACTATGACTTATCATTATATTTTTCACATTTATAAAATACTCGTAATTAAGGTAAAATTTTGTACAATCAATGCAAAAGTAAATTCCCTTTTGACATACAGGTAGGTATATCATTCCATTCGAATTTAACAAATGCTTTGTATTACATCCTCCTCGAATTTATTTAACTTCATTAAGAAACAAAACTCCGCTTAAGAATGGAAAACGATCATTACTTTTGCAACACACTTGCTCGTAAAGTGGCTCTTATTGAAACTCTTTAGGTCCTTATTGCAGTGCATTAAACACGCGTGCTTTTTACTTTATATTATTTATATCATTCAAAACATTATTTAGTTCTTTTTAATAGACAGGTCGTTTAGCGGGTTTACCAGTGCCTTTATTTACACCTGCGGAATAACAAAACCAGTGCGCCATTTTCCATAAATATTTGTTCACGTTTTCGTTGTGTGGTTAATTATTACCATAAACACGAATCTAAAGTATAATCACAAACCGACGTTGAAAAGTTTTTAAAAGAAGCTGCGGATAGTCAGTACCTGTTAACAAAGGTCAGTTGTCAAACGTCGTAAGAAACGCGAGTGCTCGGCTACCATAACGCACTCGCCTACGACTCGCGCGAAGTATATCGCCTGGAGTGTAATGACCAATACAATACACAATGTACTATTATTTTTAGCCATTTTTTTTTTGACATTAGTGGTGTTTCCTGGTTTCAATAGAAGACCATTTTCATTAAAAGACAACAAATAAGTTAACTTTAAAATGAAAAGACAGACTTAAGCCTCGTGCAGACTGGCGCGACGCAACAGCGCGATGCGACTCTAACAATACAATTTCTAAGAACTTCAAGAAAGAACAATTACCGGTGTCGCGTCGCGGTGTCACTACACGCCGCGCCGGTCTGCATGAGGCTCTAACCTCACCACTTATTGTATAAAACGATATCCATCCCGTTAACCTACCCATTGTTTTTATACTGCTAGCATTTGCGATCAGCTGTGAAAGCAATATCGTAAGCAATAGGTATACCAAATAGTGCCAAACGGCTGACATTAATTAAGTAAGTAGTACATATTATACACATATCTAAACAGACCAAAGGGATAGTAATTATTTTCTGCGTCTGATTTCTGCTTCAATAGAAAATGGAACTTCTTGAACGGTAACTTGACTTGCTATACCTGCCTACACAATTTTGAAATTGAATAGATTATGTGTTCATATCTAGTAAGATTTTTTTCCTCCCCCAAAAAAAAATAAGCTAACCCTGCGTCCTTTAAAAAAGCGATCGCCGCAAGAATACGCGACCGTCGCGTGCTTATGTCACTTTTTGTTCGAAAAACTACCACGCGTCGCGTTCATGTTCACCGAACAAAAAGTGACGTCACTTGAGCGTGACTATCTTGTGATATTAGCTCGAAAAATCATTCTAAAGAAATAAATTAAGAAAGACTAAGGAATTAAGGTAAAGGACGCTAATCTCTTTACCTTAATTGAAATTGTTGCCACATTGTCATTGTACGTTTTTTGGAGAAAAAAAAAACTGACAAAGAAGAAATAAGCAAAGTACTCAAATGTTATTTATATCGTATCTCTATCTATTTTACTTAGTGTACATAAAAAATAATAAAAAAAACGAATATTCCGGTTATTTACTATTTTTCCAATTATCCTGCAACAAACTACTTATTTTCTCTACGTCTACTTACCTTTGTGAGTAAATGTCTTGTACTTCAGAGATCCAACTTCATTCTCAAAGTCACAATTGATTAGGTAATACCTAACAACAAAAGAAGTTCCATTTACCACAATAAACTAGTCGGAAGTATGTTTTTGTGGTCAAAGTGTGAAACTTGCTCAAAAGTGCTCAAGCAAACATAATTTCCTGTGATTTTCTTGTGTTATGGTCTACCGGTCGGCCATAATCGGGAAACTGAAGATGTGGATGCAAACATATCAATATTTTGTGTGTTATTGTATAGTAGTATATTCGTACCTATTATACAATAAAGTGCATAAAGGACGGATTTAAAGCGAGGAAACCAGAGCGACGTGAGTGATTCATAGCCCTCGATATAAATCCGTTTTATTCAAGAGTTGCATACTGTACTTAACACCATGACTACGAGAAAAAGAAAGATTTAAGCGACAATAGACATTTAATGAAGAAAAAAGGATGGTTATACTACATTTCTGTCGAGGCCAGCTACTCAAGCATTGATGGACGATCGTGAAAATGTGGGCCGAGGCGTAGCCGAGGCACACATACGTGAGTCCATCAATGCCTGGTTGCGGCCAAGGCTTGAAGAGTAGTTTTCTCAAATAATGCGCGGAAATTCAAACAAAGTAGTTTAATTATAAATTCCAGAATCAATGACGGACAGCGATAATTTTTCACTCGCCAATGTGTTAATTTGTTTCTTCTTTACTTTAAATCGAAATTTAAATAAAATCTTTGATAAGTTACCTCCTTAGTTGTCATGTGTTGAAGTAAAAAGTTAGTTCCGTTTTTAAATAACACGACAGATATGAGTTTTCATAGTAATTTATTTGGCCGCTACACAGGACAGATATGGATTTTCATAGTAATATTGCTGGCCGCATCGTCATTTGTTTTTGATCAGTACAGCAATTATCGATTTACCTTGAAGAAGGTTGTCAAAATAATGCACGAATTTCCAAGCATGTTTGAGAAAAATTAATTAAAGTGCACATTCAAATTGGAACAATATTACTAAAATTAAGAGTAATTTCCATTATATTATTATTATAGGATGGTCAACCTGTGAAGCGATATTTTTTCGCAAGGAGGTTGTATTTGTACAGCATTGAGATGGAGGTCGAATATATTGGTGTGTTCTAAATTCAAACACCAAAACAGGGATTTTGAAAAGTGCTTTTTATTCACTGTTTTCAGTGAATAGCTTTTTACAGGGGGAATGGTATAAAATAATAACAGTTTGGAATTTCGTGTGCAAATTATAGTAAATTTCATTTACATTTCTATTTAAATTGAATGAGTGAAAAATATTTTCTTTGATCACAAGAATTTTATGTCAATTCATTTGAAATGGAATTCAAGATAAATTATTTTTAAAACTTAAGGGCTCGTACACACCGGCGCGACTTGTCGCGCGACGCGACTTTAACAATACAATTTCTAATAAAACTTCACGATTGAACAATTGCCGGTGTCGCGTCGCGCGACAAGTCGCGCCGGTGTGAACGAGCCTTAAATAAGAAAACTGGTAAGAACCTAATCAAATAAATAAAATTATTAATAATATAAGTACTTAGACGTTATTTTCAGTACTTTAATCTACGATGACTTTAATCTACTCATAGAGTTTGTAACATAAACGAAATAACCTTCAAGAACCCTTTTAGTAACACAAACTTTTGATACATAAAACCATTCTATGAGCCACCCTACGGAATCCCGAAACAATTAAAAGTAGTGTTTGGAGAAGTGAGACACAAGCAGCGAAAGGTTAAAAGCGGGCCAAAACGAAATAGTCAATCAAAATTGTTGTTTTTTTAAGTGATTAAACGTTAGGTACCAAATAAAAAATAATATGTGTGATATTTGCAAGTATTTCTTTTTCAAAATCATAAAATGATAACATTTTCTCAGTACAAAAACGTACCAACTCACAAAGTTACTTCTACTATCCAAGATAAAAGTTTGTTAATTAATTATATTAGCACACGATGAAGAGTGTAGAAGTTCTAAGAAATTATTTTTTATTTTTGGATTTCTTACAATAAAGAAAAACACCATCTTCCGACGCAAGTTGCGGGAACTACAAGATTTTTTTTTCACAAATGTACAATGGTGTGCGGATGAGTTTTATTTTTATTTTTATATACCCGCTATTAATGCGAAAATCAAGAATGAAATAAGGATTATCATAAGCTACGCAATCTAAAGTTTTAAACCTGCGGGGTTATTACGTAACACACTTAAAATGGCAATCGATCGCAATGCCTTTTTGACAGTTCAGACACGTTCATTGCGTTACTTACTTTGTTGAGGAGACAAATTTTTGGAACTTAAGAAGCAATGGCTTAGCAATAACCTTCATAATCATTCAGATTGTGATGAAAAGTGTAACACACTTTCAATCATAATCTCGTCATTAGGTTGCTGGTTTATATTTTAACACTTAAAGTTATCAGACAACAGACAGACTGTGTAAAATTCATTTAACGGTAGTGTCTGTGCACAGTTTACGAGAACAGTGTGATATAAAGTGCTGTGAACCGGCGCGCGCTGGTCGAACTGTCGGAGAGGACGTCACAGCGAACGATGTTAGAAAAATAAAGTTTATTGCATCGTAACTTTATAATGCACGTTTACAACTCTTTTCAGGTCCTATTTAATCCGATTATTTAAGAGGTGTAGTGCCAAATATATACTGAGACTACTAGTTTCATTTACGGAAGATAACCAACTGGAAAAAATAACATCCAAGTCACCGCAATAATTTGTTTTTATCCGTTTTATTTAATTAGTTTAATTTTTTTTTATGCATCGTTGCCCCTATTTTTTAAAAATACCATATTTCAGCCCATTAAAAAAAAATGCTACCATAAAATTAACTTAAACATAACTGGCGAACTAACTATAGGTACCGAACCCGCTGCCCAACTCGTCGGGGAATATGGCTTAATGTATGTATGTATTCAAAATTATAAATTAAGAAAGTAATAATAATTTAAAATTATTTATATCCTAATATTTAAAAATGTAAAATATATGTAGGTATGTTAATGAAATATAGATTTAAAATTAAATCAAAACAAAAATACATTCTTTGTGTAATAATATATTTTGTATATTTATATAACTACAGCAAAATACAACAGCGTCTTCGCCCGACACCTAACTCATATCAACTATATGTAGAAGATTCACTTCATACAGGATGTGCAGTCACTCAATGATTCACAACAATTCATTCATTGATTCATTTTGACAAGAATTCATTTGATTGTCTAGGTACAATTTGTTACATCATTCTGTATCAGTATTTAGGGGTATGAGGAACAGGGTGTAAAGTTCTCTCATCCCCCATAGAAAAGGGAGGATCCTCCGACCAGACGGGTGTTGTGGATTGATGTCGGATATTCTTATATATGTTAGTCGCTCGGTAAACTCTTATACCGCGATGTAGGACTTGTGACGTCAGGTCTTTGATGCGTAGTTCGTATGTGGCGGTGTAGATTCCGCCACAAGTATGTAGCTACAATTAAGTACCCAATGTGTAATACGAGTATGTTTTGTAGCTACACAAACAACTCAGCCTATCGCAGTCCACAGGCCTCTCCCATTCTGCACCACAACACCCCATCCTCCGCCTTCCGCATCCATTCTTTCCCAGTCTCGCTACACATTGATACAATATTTTTAGTTTAGCTGCTGTGCGTTGATATGTCAGTCAGTCAGTTTCTCCTTTTTTATATACTTTATGGAACAAAGATTGTAGACAATAATTCTAGTCGATATACGTACATAAACATCTTTTTGAGGCTAACTACTCCACACAATCTTTCAGTTGCTGAAATAAAATAGTTACCTACCTAATATACCAAACTGTTTCCAGGTAACGCTACGTTCTACACCCGACCTATATTTGGTGGTGGCTCAAACTAACTGCTAGCTGTCAAAGAATATTATATATACGACTTTCGTAAGAACACGTCGCCTCAAGAGGCACATAGTAATTTATATGCTGTCAATATTTCTTCGGGGAAACGAGAAATAAAAATATTTGGTCCGTTTACCTTCACACGTGTGGAGATTTTTGCTTTTATCTCACACTTAATAATAAATGGACAAATAGGCCGACAGTCAACCTAATGGAAAACTGTTATACAGCGTGTATCACAAATATGTGGTCTTTAAGTGGTACAGATCATCAAATTGAAGTTTGGGACAGTTGATAATTTTTTCGCGATTACGATGTTGGGCCTGTGGAGAAATTTGATCAGTTTAATGGTATGTATCACTTCTTTAACCTTTGGTATGACGTGGAACCTCACGAGATACAATGCATTTTTAATTGTGTCTGTAATTACGGCATACGGAAGGTTAAATTTGACCACACCTTTCTGATACACCCTTTATGTAAAAATCAACGCTACTTTATTTTAAGCTACGGAACCCTTGGTAGATTTCAAAAACTCTTCACTCGTTATACATAAACCGATCCTGAGCACAGCCACGTTCAAACGTTTCAAACTTTGATGACAACAATAAAAACAATTTGCAAGTTTCCTGAAAAGCCATTTAATGAAAATTAATAAAATACCGGGAAATCTTATTATTGCCATTTCATTAAGAATTTCTTAGATCGTTAAATAAATATTACTCAAGAACACCGTCTGCGATTTATTCGATATCATTCTTGGCCGTTCTCACTTCTCACGCCGTTCTACTGTACGATATTTTACTGTAAAAAGTTGGGATCACACGTCAACGTCCCACAATTCATACGGTTGAAAACAAATGCAGTATGGATCTACCATGTGATCCCAAAAATAAACAGTATATCGTACTGATTATTGCAATGTGAACGTTGGGTTACTTTTACTCGTACCTACTTTTTTATTTTTTTATTATTGTAATAGACAATAAACCATTTAAAATGTTCAGTCCTGTCCATATCTTCGGTCATGTAGCAAAAGTGGTTCTTTCTTGGTTCATACAGAGTACCTATTTTAATAGTTACAATATACTGCAATATGGATATTTAGTCAGAACGGCCCAAACCGTATGGCCCTCGGGCCATTCGACCGTAAACAATAATCGTCTACGTACGTCAAAGGACCGGTGATAAAAATTTATAAACAAATCCAATGTTACAAACTACATCAAGTACATTGTATTCAAAAGTTAAAACAGTTGAAATAAAAGTTAATATTTTTTTTTTAGTTATATTTATTATCTTCTTTAGAAAATCAATAAACAATAATATAAATGTATTTCCATACAATGAGAGATCAGCTTATACTGGAAATGTATAGCTTGACATGTAGTCGTGTGTTGTAGTAAGTAACTGTGACCAATGAATAAGACCCTTATTATACGTGTATCGATACGCTTGTATACATAATGTCCCCTGACTATACATAAGTCCATTGAATCAACTTCAATCTTTGTTGCCCAAACACTCACTATGAAACCGAAAGCCATATTTTTCCATACATTAGTAGTTAGCAGCATTACGGACCCTTGTTCTTATTTACCTTTGTTCTTAATAACCCTTGGGATATAACAATGGGGGCTCTCCGAATACTTGATGAGGAAAATGGAAGGTTATGTCGTGTCAGATGGCACTGATGTCTCTACAAGTTAACGTTCATACAATGTCAGTGGGCAATGAGATGTGGAAAAATAGTACTTACCGGAATAAATATTTATCGACACAATAGGCTAATATCGTTGAATTAATGGTTGTACACATTGGTTTATAATGAAAACTACACTTTTACATAATTTTGGACTTTAAAATGTGGCTTATTGGTGACTCGCATGAATTTACTCGCCCGAAACGGGCGAAGCGAATCCACAAATCCAGACTCCGGGCTGCTACTGAGAAATTCCTGATGGGAAAACTCAATTACACTTTGCCCGACCTGGGAATCGAACCCAGGACCTCATGCTAAGCAGACCAGTAGACCATTGAGGCATTCAGCGATTTGAAAGTGTCAATTAAGTACATTAGCTACCGTGCAAATACTTATTAATTAGCTGTAAATTGACACATTTACCCTACGTACGAATGTGGGGTTTACGCGGGACACAATGGGTTTTTTTATTGTTTCTGTGATTACAGCATTCAACCGGTTAATTAAGCTCATCAAAGCCACTTATATTTTTAATCCTAACTGTGATAAAATTAAACTTAATTTTGTAGTGCAGATTATGATTTAATATTCATTGTACAAAATAAATGTGGTCGCGAATACAAAATAATATTTGTGTTCATGAAAGCGTACACAGCATTATAACTAGGTACATGTTAATTAACAAGCAATAGCAAGCTATTTTAGTTTAAAAAATAAACCCTGCTAAAGCTCAGCAACGGCCCTAAAGCAATATTGCCAGTCGTAAATTTAATTTTTCATGAATTTGGCAAGACTTGTAGTAAAAAAAAATAGGAGTAAGTATGTACATGATATTTCCAGGTTTTTTTGACGAAAATAGAAGAAACATAAAATAACAAAATGTTCTCTTTAAAAAATCATCACGTAGCTACCCCTTATTATACTTACTTAATATGCTACTGTCTAAACAGATACAACTTTGATAATTAAGTACTATTAATGATGATAACATGATGCATTTAAAAAAATCCTTTTATTTTTGCATTTAAGTATGGCGACTCAGTTCTTTTTCCAAGAGGGGTGCGGGCTGCCAGATTTTTTTCTACTTTATACCCGCTCTTAACTAAAGGACCCCACAGAAATATGTACATAAGAACTTGAAACAAATTAGGTAAGTCCTGGCGATTAGGTAACATTTACAAATCTCTAAACCCTACTTCATTTAGAAAGGTCCATATTTCTCTTTCTAAGTGATATAACCGTGGAAGTATCAAACGAGGTAAAAACATTTAGTACTAAATTGTTATCACGGCGCGGCGCTCGCGCTCGTAACTCGCCGTCGGCTGTTTTTGCCCTGCCTCCTTGTCACCTTAGGCGCGGGCCACACAGCAGGCACACAACAACAGGAAAAGGAAGACGCACACGCGGCGGGGATTTCACGTATCTTCATTATTCATAAAACATACAGAAAGGACAAGACGCAGACGCGACACCTTTCCACCTGCGTACTATTGCTGCGTCTGCGTCCCATCCTCGTCCCACATCCCTTGTGTGTGGTCCCCTTGGCCACGACCTACACACTCAAGCGACACGAGCCTTGCGACAGTGCCTATGGACAAAAACAAATGAAAGAAGTTGTTTAGAGCATGCCTCGAGTCACCGCGTCGCGTCGTCGCGACGACGACGGTCGGAAACAGTAGGATATGCGGGCGCGTGTCGCTTGACGCAAGTCGCATCGCTCGAGGCCGTAAACGCGGCCTTACTTCATTAGCATCCAACAGCAAACCACGCTCACTGAGACATACTTTATTACAGAGTAATTCTGTTTGAATCACCGGGTTTGGCTGGTTGTTGATTAGAACAGGGGTCCGTTCCAGGAAGGGCTGAATAAGGGAATTGTTTCAGGGATGGATATTCACTCTGTTCTACTCCTGAGGGAACAGGGTAATACATACATTCAATGGTGTAGTTTCGAATTGAGTGCCCACAAGATCATTGCCGCGAACAACATTGAACTCTCACAAAAGATTCTGCTAGAAAGGGTAGTAGTAATGACACGCTGGGCTCAAAAGCCTTTGTCAGGCAAAACATTAGTAACTGTTCAGATATAAAGTGTGAATTGTTACCGAAATACAAAGTTATACTATGTGTTAAATACATTTTATTAACAATAGACTATATAGACGTAGGTACAATCAACCTCAAATCAGTGGTGGAAACACTTGCACTAGGAACACTATCTTTAATGCTACGACGTAAAGGCGCTATCAATATCAAACATACCACTGATGTGTGTGGTCGACTGTACGTACGTATAGTCGACTTTCTCTGACTTTTTTAAAGATTCCATAATAACAAATAAAACCTTTTTAATCTGAAAATGTCAAAGTGTAAGCAAATATAAAACTTAAGGTGCTCGACCGTATAAATCTTTGACTGAACTTACATATAAACATACATTATACCTACATAGAGGTCGTCGACAACTTAGCGATGCATTTCCATCTAAAAGTTTCTCAAGATTTATAGTCGCGTGCGGTCTCCACTAGGAAAGAAGATAAACTATTCACTACCCTGTCGCGTCCTGTGGGTGTCATGATACGGCGACAGGGGAGTACAGCAGGGGAACGAACTACATCTCATCACCGAATACGTCATTTACTGTAGATAGCGACTTCCTATTATCAGCACCAGATTAGCCACCATTGGTAATTCCAATGGAATATATTTATGTGTCAATGTGGTCAAAAGAAATCTAACCTCATCACGCATACGTCCGCTTTACCGCTCGTGCAGACCGGCGCGACCCTTGTCGCGCCCGCGGTACCTCGCCAGTGTGTACGAGCCTTTAGCATCTAGGATTCTCATAGGACCGATTCCTTCAAGTAACGGGTCCGTTTGGTTAAAATTAAGACTCTTGTATCTTTACCCTTTTTTAATGGCTTCCCTACTATATGCATGAATATTTAGCAGACGAATGTCAAGAATTTCCTGAATACTTAGTACGCCATCGAACATCGCCAAGCGGTTGGTCGACTCCTCACGTGACCTGAGGCTGGCTTATATTTTGATTAAAGAATCAGCATTGCCATAAATCATGGCAATGCTGCCAGCGTCGCTGTCAACAGAAAAGGTGGCAGGAGGGGCACCTTTTCTGTTGACAGCGACGCGGACGAATACTTTGATGGCCTATGATTCTTTCCCCTCCCCTTTTTTATACATACATGTTCATATTATTATTATTATTTTAAGTCTGTTAGCGTAAATACTATGATTAATGCAATGAAGCGAACAATCCTGAAGAGTCACTCGAAAGTTAGAAAGCGTAGGTGTTGGGAAAGTTAAATTAACATAACATCACGCCTGTATTCCCCGAAGGGTTAGGCAGAGGTGTACCTATAGAACAAACACATTTCGCCAGTTAAACCAGGTAGGATGGATTTCACCAGGTAAAGTCAAATTAATTAAAAAATAGGTATGAGTTTATACAGGTACTTGCGGAGTTTAGCCAGCTAATTTAATTTGACCCTGTATAGGATCATTTGCGATACCAATAAAGTTGGTAGAAAGCTGATAGTTGTTGTTTATTAGATCCATTGTCCAGGATCTAATAAACACCTAAAGTAATAAACAAAACCTAAACAAAAACAGAGAAACGGGACACGTCTCCTATTGTAAGCGAGCGTGATATATTTTGATGGCAAAACAAAAGAATCTTCTTCAAGTAAACTGAGCTTCCGGGGTTATAAAATGGGCCGTTAATTACAGCTTAAAAAGGACATATTTTTGTCACGTTCTATAATTATACTGAAAATGTTCTCATTAAGAACCTTTTACAAAACAAATATGACCTACATAGAATGACAGAGAGAACACAGGGAAATGCTAAGCGTAATAGTAACCTAATTTGGAAAGGCCGAATGATCCTTTGAAAATGATTAATTCGAACGCCCATTTTGGCGAGCTTATTCGAGTTCATAGCTGTTGGTTTCATTGGGGTGCAACTTTGCGTTCTATTAGAATTGCGGTCTATCGACCGTCGCGAGTCGCCTCAAGGTAATATATGTCACTTCGTTTACTGTTATCTCAAAATAAGTGAGCTGTATTACGAGTGGGTTTTCTTCAAAAGCGGAATGAGTACGGTCTGAACTGATGTCCTCGTGCTTACCATTAGAATAATTGGCGACACCCTTGACGCTTACGTAAATAATCATGTACATAGATACGGCATTGCATTATACATCTGTGCGTCAAAGTTGATATCAGACGCGTCACTCGAGTGAATGTTCATTTTTTAGGGTTCCGTAGTAAACAAGGAGCCCTTATAGTTTCGCCATGTCTGTCTGTCTGTCTGTCTGTCCCCGGCTTAGCGCAGAGACTGTTAGTACTAGAAAGCTGTAATTTGGCATGAGGATACATATTAACTACGCCGACAAAGCGGTAAAATAAAATCATGAAATTGCAAAAACATGTTCTACCATACATTTTGTATGGGAGAACATGTTTTTCAACTACAATGTTAAGTTTGTTCTTGGGATAAGTTCATCCCAGCTACGGAACCCTTCATTGTGCGTGGTCCGACACGCACTTGGCCGGTTTTTAATTTGATTCCACTTTCATTTCATTTGTTGATCATGCGATAGGCGAGTGAAAGATGCCAAGTGCCGAAATCCAACATTGTTGGATCCGTTCACTAATGAATACATTTTTCACTATTGATTCATATTGTGTTCAGACGTTTCACTTCGAGTGAAAGATGCCGAATGAATGACAAAAAAGTGAACAAAAAGTGAAGCGTCTGACATCAGCATACTTATCATTTTCTCAACACAAAGAGCCTTCTCATCCTATCTTCCAACACTCCATACACCAATCTGTCTAGTCATGCTTAAATTCATAGTTGACATTTGCGCAAGATTGTTGCAACATTACTTTGAGCAGCTGGAAACAAACAAATACATAATGCTTAGTAATTACATAAATAATGTTGATCGTTGTTGTTTACTAAACCATGGAATACGTTTGCCTAAGGTCTGTTCCAAAAATATCTGATGAAAATGTAAACAAATGGATCAGAAAACCATTATCAACAACCAGTATCGGATGCCAATTTGTGCCCCTTGAAAATTGAGTTCCTTGATTTGATTATTTGAATACTTAAACCCGAAATGCGAAATTCTAATTTTAAATAAACTTAAGGATGTTTTCCGTTTCAAAATTGATGTTAAACTCAATTTTCGTCAATGATTTTTCAATTACAATTTAATAATGTTAAGCAAACAATAATTTGTTGGACAAAGTGATGGGTATACAGTTGAAACCTTCTAAAGACAGATGACTGCGTTACTAATTACCTTTACCGAGTGTTTGCGTAAGATCTGAACCTAAAAAGGGTTTGTTTACACTGTCATCAGATACTTCTGGACGGACAACGGACATTACAGACTAAACCCACATTATGGGTCTGCCAACTACCGTATGCAGAGCTGGAGTCGATCGATCGCACATACAACCCTGGCAGGTATGTGCCCACCAGACGATGCTGGAGGTCAACACACCAGCATCAAAAACAGCTCTGAGCTTCTGTAGCAGCGCATTGACGATCAGAATAAAAATCTATCAAAAATCAAATCAAATTTTAATTTTTATCAATGATCTTTGAATGACTTAAAACCATTAGTACCTACGTCATGACTTACTAATGGTTTTACGTCGATCTTGAATGTCCTACCTAATAAGCAAATCTTGAAGAGGGTTGCCTCTTCATTGTTTACAAGCTTATTTTATGATAATCCAATTTATTCCGAGAATATTACGCCTAACACAATATATATCCTTTTGGATTATTAATGTAAATATCTTTAGATGCGGAAATTAATAATTCTGTGATCTTAGATTTGAATTTCCTTATTGGAAACACGTTGCGTCGGAATTATTTTCGAAAGGTTTTCTTACTTGTTCAAGAGCAATATACAGCTGTTTTATATCTCATGTAGGTATCTATCTGCTCATGTATTTGATACCTACATACTATTTTTATTCGCATGTTAAACTATAATTTTATAAATGCTTGACGGATAGGTACGACAGAATTTAAAATTTAGTTAAATAAGCCTTTGAATACATTTTCAATGTTTATTGTCCCATGGTTCCTTATTATAAATTAAAATACCAAAGCATCGTCCCTTTAGGTAGTAATTCCTTATTGATAAATTGTTAAACTTTTCAAATTACAAACTCCGACAAAATGCTGTCAGGAATCTGTTTTGGAGATAATGAAAATTCTGGACATTTAATACCTTCCTCTTTTCACGCTGGCGCAGAAAGTGGCTAATTTAAAAATTAATGTCAAATATCAGTTTACTCCCTAGGTAAATAATCGCTCTATGTAAAAAACTGATATTCAGCTGCATCCAGTTAGACTGGAAGCCGACCTCAAGTCCTCAACATAGTCGGGAAAAGGCTAGCCAGATTGATTAATGTCACATATCTGTTTATGAGTGTTTTTTATCAATTTTAATACAAATTGAGCTTTTCTATATCTACATGAACAACACCACACTCGAATAGATTACAAACGTTATCACATAATTCGCAAAATCGCAATTGCGAACTGGCGAGTAGAGGAATTTTATTTATATACTTTCGTTGGCCATCAATTAGATTCCATAATGGCTAATAAATGTGCTGTAGTATTTCCACAGAACATTACATCTGCCGCAACACCTTAATGTATACCGATTTTTTCACCTAATATGAAAAACTTTGAATGATAAAAGATTTTTATATTTTTTGCTTCTGAGTATATATTTATGAATATTATTTTAATTTGTGAATAGTTTTATTAAGTTAGGATATAATTTTGTTATTTTTTAAGTACATAGTATTTTAATTTTCAATAACTAAATAAATTGAACATTATTAATTGTGTTAAGATTTAATCGGAAAATATACAATTTTTTACAATTACAATTTTATTTTATTTTAAAATCTATATTTACAAATATCTTGAGAACTTTTGGATCAGTGAGTCGTCTTAGGGGGTATTGTAATTGATAACAAAAATCTAAAAATTAAATAGCTAGGTAAACAATTGTTTTTCCAGGTTATAATGCTAATTATGGCCCGGAAACAAGCAGAGTTGTTTAGGCTGATTAAAAAGGTACATAAAGAAATAAAAAATAAGATATCAAAACATTAAAATCTCATACTCACCAAGACCGCAAATTATCACGTGAATATCAGCCAGAAAAGTTCAGAAACTCGAACAACTAATCCAACAAATTGTTCACAAACCACTACTCACTACTACCAAGTTCTTTATTCAATAAATAATTTATTTGGAGAAGAAATCTAAAGTTTAAGAGATGTGAAAGTGTTAATGTATCGATGTATTCAGTACACGAGACAAGGGCGACTCGCTCGGCCGCGGATACAAACTCGACTGAAAACGCGTCGAACGGTGAAGGCGGGCAACGGCATAGGCCACACTGATTACTTGCTGTCACACAAGCACAGTCACCCTGGTAATGACCAGACACGTAATTTTACCTGAATGTAGTCAATACACTTACTTTATTTACTTACCTACTATCTTTATTTGCTTTTTTGTTTATTTACTTTTTTTTTTTAAACTAGCGAGCCGCCCCAGCAATTTAAGTATCTTTTTTATAAAGGACCTTGGGAAGAAACGTCCCCAACCACCAACAAGGTTGAGACCAGGGGTAGGACACTTCCATATATTGACAGATTTGGGGTAATTTTTTCAAAATGCGACATCTGTTGTCGCCATCCAAACACAATTAGTTACATTATGTCGCCGCAGATGGCGACACCATCGATACAAATAGAATTTGTGACAAAAAAATAAAATAAAAATAATTTCATTACTTAATCATTTAATTTAACACGTAAGTATTATAATTATTTGCGTTTTCATGCGTGCGTTGTGTTATAATTAATTGGTGTAGATTACAAGCCGCGTAATAATTACGATAGCAACACAGCGATTTATTGATTGTCAAATGGTCAGGTCACAACAAATATGGCGACTGCTCCTTGCGTTTGCGGTTGTTTTGTAGTGTTGGAAGTTTATTGATTTTCCATTCAGTTGTGAAACAGATAAAACAATATTAAAAGTAAACAATTTTGAAAACACAATTATTCATGTGATTTTAAATAGTTGGTGCCGTTCAATCGCCCGGATTTTGTTTGGCAAAATCACATACCATGGTGAGCATGAAACTAAAGCAGCAGCGCAAGCTTATAAAAATAAACACAAGACGAATAAATAAATAATTTTGTAAAAGACAAGTTGTTTTTTTATGTATCCATTGTACCTTTTGAAATTGATGCTTCCTTACTAATTTGCTTGTTTTTAATTTGATAAAGTTTTACTATGATTTTTAATCATGAGAAAATTTTATATACCTAAGTAAAACTTTATCAAATTAAAAACAAGCAAATTATTATGGAAGCTAAAGGAAGCACCTATAGCTAGCTATAGCTATACATGTCACAAGTTTGTGGATGGCGATAATAGATGGCGTTATTTATCTGATCAATTGACATTAGCGGTCTTCAATAAATTCTGCGAGGGGGCTCTCTATACCCGGTGTATTACTTTCCTCTATGGTTGAGACATATGTCATTCGAAGCGTCTGATCGGTTGGATACTGTTTTACTATGGCGATATTCTTCTTATGTGTGGGGTTTTCCTGGAATATTACTTTATATAGTAAATTTTAGCAATATTTTACATTAAAATATTTTCTTAGTGTGCAATTAAAAGGAATAGAATCCCAATCCCAACCACAGTCACAGCAGAAGTCAAAGCGCTATACAATAAAAGAGATGGTACTCGTATACCATCTGTTTTATTTTATAGCGCACTGTTAGTAGGAACAGGAAGGTAGTTTCGAAAACCTAATAATGCCAAACTTTATTACTTACAAAGGTAGGTAGATAATATCTTCGTGCCAAGTTTCAATCTAAGTAATGAGATTTTTCAAATAACCCAAATTCTCTATTTTCTCCCCTTTAAGGCGTGAATTATACAGAAACGGTGTGGCGAGATGATGATGCTTCGTCAAAAGTTTTCATACAAAATATACGTAGGCCACGTGTCTTGAAACAGTTTTAACTCAAGCAGCGTCTCCGCCACGCCACTTTCTTGCCTGTGCCGCGTCGCTTGATAAACAGTATGAGCAGTATTTATGCACTGAAACTGAATCGTCAAAGCTACTACTACAAACTTTATATATACCTAGTTTTTTTTTTTTGTTGTAATTTACATAAACTTTTTGCGTGTACCTATGCAGAGTTTACCTATAAGTGATTGTTACACTATAATCTGATTTATTGCGTCTGTTTCATTTGCTTATACAATTGTTGGTGAACCAAATAAGTAAAGTCAGCCTGTATAATGAAGCATCGTAACGTCTCTTCGCCTCTTCTGTATAATTTAAATCGCGTCCGTGCCGTTCCACGTCTGTGCTGCACCCGTGCCACGCCTTTACCTTACGCCTTCTCTGTGTAATTCCCCCTAAGCCTCATGCCTGAGGTATGAATTTTCCAAAACCCTTTCCCATCTCCCGTCTCCTGTAAACAAAGAATGTTCTGTATCGATTTGGTTTTTTTAACTTCAGTATAGTTTCGGCTCAGCGATGATGAGTCAGTCAGTCACCAACTCACCGAGCGTTTACCTGTTTATACGTTTATACTTACACATATTATAAATTAAAATCGCTTTTCGTGTTTGTCTTTATGTCCGCGTTATTCTTCTAAACCACGCAACAGATTTTGATGAGGTTTTCACCATCGTTTAGAGAATTTATTCCGGAAGGTTTATGTGTATAAAATATTTATATTTAAGTTCTATATAGCGCAGAAATGTCGACGTTTTGTCTTGTCGCCCACCAGTTCATTGCACCCGTGCATGAGCGGGTCGCTAGATACTATTATGTAAATTCCCGCGTTCAAACCAGAATTATCCTATTATACATCCCAGCTAATAGTTCCATTATTTTTTATTTTCGAACTCAATTTCAGTTTGTCTGACCTAGCGATGGAGAACTGGAGAATCAATCGGTCATCGCTATTTTAAGAGCAATCTGAGCGATTTTAGCGGAGCCGAAAGCCTTTTTTTTCTATTTATTTTTACATCACAGGTGAAGGGGTAGGTACTTAGGGAGGGGGTCATCAGCGTGACATCACATATATTTATCTAAACTAACGTAAAACTTTAACGAAAAACTTAAAAATATTGCCAACTCTATCAATATTTTTAGGTTTAATTTAGAAAATATTTGACGTCACACCACTATGCCCTGTGAGAAGGACTTTATGGATGGCCCTTATTAACATAGACACTACATCGCAGATGACCTCTTAACGTCTAGAACTTTTTCTCTTCCTTTCTGTTTTTAGTCATTTATCATTGTTGCTCGTAGTTCTGATTTTGATGGCCTGAAGATTTGATTATGCCATTATAATAAACATACCTGGCACTTATTCGCATGGCATTTTACTTACTAACATGCTAAATGTATATTAATGTTTAAGGGAGTTTTAACATATCCGTATAATTAAATCCAGTCTTACAAAAGGATATCGTATTACCCAATAAAGGAGAGTCAGATAGGCAGTCGCTCCATGTAAAATACTGGTATTCAGCTACCAGCATCCGGTTCGACTGGTAGCCAACACCAACATAGTTGGGAAAAGGCTAGAAAGATTGATCCGTATAATCAAATCACAACTGTAATTTAGTATGAAATGTACAGTCAACAAAGCTATTTGGTATGCAGGCAAAATTATTCATCCCTCCACTACACTGCCAATATTCATTTTTATTGTGTGCGTAATCATTTTTTAAGCATATGGCATAGGTATCAAATAGCTTTGTTGACTGTACATAACGTAACAGTTGTATCAAATGGCTATAACAAGGAAGGTTTAGGTAGGGTGTCAATTTACTTAAAATTCCCTGTCAGTACTGTGTGTAATAACTTTTAATTCACTAAACATGTTATTATTCTCATAAGTTCAACAGATAAAGGTAACACAGTACTTGGATGAGTAACAGAGGCAATTGCCGAAGTTAAAATTAATTGTCCGCAAATTAATCTAACTTCCGGCGGCGGTGAACGTTTGAGTAGGGTGTGGAGATAAGAGAATCTCTGACAGCCACGCCGCTTATCAACCAAAGCTTAAGTTAATTTTAGTAAACTCACGCCTTTTTCCCATGGGGGTAGGCAGAAACGACAGAACGCCACCTGCTACGATCCTTACAAATTCCTTTTACCTCGTTAACGTTCATAAATCTGGTCATACACGCACGCCGAATGCGAGTACTACGCACCTGACCTTTCTGAAGAAGTATGTCCTCCTAGGGCATCCCCTCCCGGCGTTTTAGTTACATTTAGTCGCATAATCGTTTCACGACTCGCTGCTTCGCAAGGTTTTTAAAATATTTTTTGGAAGTTTTTGTAACATAATATAACCTTCCGGAATAAGTTCTGTAAATTATGGCGAAAACCGCATCAAAATCCGTTGCGTAGTTTGGAAAAACAACGCGGTCACATAGGCATACACGAAAAGCGACTTTTATTTATAATTATGTCTATTGAAGATACATAACAGGTTTATGTTTAAGTAGTTTATAGATACCAGTATGCTTTTTTAAATTAAAAAAATATATAATACCAATATAGTAAGGATACTGGTACTAAGGATGATCTCCGATGATCTTTGAGGGGTCAGAGTCTGCAGTGCTGAGGAGATTCATTCAACTTCATGAGATGACACTTTGTTTTTTTTTTTTTGACATGAGTGATTTTATTATTAGAATTTTGAATTTTATGAATGCTGCAATATCTACTAACATATATTTAAGACCTTTGTAACCAACAAATTATTATGGACAAATTAATTTAATCAGTCTGATATAAATGACTAGGCAATAGGCTCGCCCCCTATTACATGGGACTTAAACATAATGTGTAATATAGGTACACCTCTGCATTACTCTTCGGGGAATACAGGCGTGATGGTTGAGTGAAATTATTTTATTTAATTTTCAACGCACTTGCTCGTAAAGTGGCTCCTATTGAACCGCTTTTAGGTTCATAATGCAATGTATAAACACGCGTAGGTACTTTCTACTTTATATTTTTCTCATAAGCAAGTTTTTACAAAAAAATATATATAGGCAAACCAGGAGCGTTTAGTTATGTTAAAAAAACCCATGAGCAGGTCAGTGGAGTGGAATCAGTATGATCTATCCTATGTTATTAAATGAGCATTCTCTATTTTCACCCAAGCAGAGTTGTGCGTTTTTTAAATCTCATCAAAGAGACTTTTTTATAGCCTTTAATGACTACTGTGTAAATAAATAAAATATGATAAATTATTACATAATATTTCATCACATTATGTATATATTTTTCAGTACAAATTAACCTTAAGGTTTTGCCAATGCCTTTATTAACAGTTGCGCGCGCATCGCTAGCGGAAAAGACAAAACCAGCGCGCCATTTTTCATAAATATTTGTTATTGTTTTCGTTATTATATTTATTATCAAATATACGAAATCTAAAGTATTGTCATCAACCGCCGTAGAAAAGTTTCTAAAAGAAGCTCCAGATAGTCAGTACCTGGCAACAAAGATCAGTTGAACTTTATAAATCTAAATGTATCATCTCTATAGTAACGTTTTTTTTATCCTAGGTTCTTACAAGTCTGTTTTTTTCCTTGCAAGTGTGTTGAAAAACGTCATATGAAACGCGTGTGCTTTGATCATCACACACCTGCATCGGAATAATACCGCCCCGATAATAAACAACGCAGCACACTAGTATTATAATGTACTATTAATTAGTGACCATTCAGCGCCCTCCCGCTCCGCAGCGGGAAAAGTGATTTGATAACTACCTACCTAAAAAAAAGTTATGTTTAATAGTGAATGGCCCCATAGGTAGGTATATTAATAATAATATAATATAATAATCGTTTATTTATAAAAAGGGACACTTACAATAAATACCTTAACAATTTAAAATAGAGCACAGTTGCTTATTTGCCAGAACTAGGTTGAACCTGTGCTTCAGGCTAGAAAGTGCGTTAATACTTACTCTAATAAATTAAAAACGAGTATAAAGTAAAAACCTAATTAAAATTTAGGTTAAAAAAAAGCAGAATAGCATGTTACCGAGCGTATTGCTATCAACCACAATACTAGAATGCGGACTGCTACTCATACTGAGTTTCTGATGGAGAAATCCAATAACGCTTTGCCTGACCTGGGCATCGAACCTAGGACCTCACACTCAGGGGCCTAAGTCTACTAATTTATAAACGTTATAATGGTGAGTTTTTGACACTTTTTGTATGGAAAATCTGTCAAAAACCATTAGGTCATTGAGAGACCATTGTAACATTTATAAATGAGTAGACTTTAGGCCCTGCAGTAGCGCTTGCGACGACTAGACCAACGAGGCAATCAACAATAAACAAACATAACCTTCTCCGTTTTACAACTTGCTATAAAACAAAAACTGTATAAAATGATTTCGGTGATATATATAGAAGAATGGACGTGAACCCAATTACGTTGTGCCTCCGTCTCGATACATCACGATGCAAATGACAATGTCAAACTGTTATCGCGTTATAAATTAAGTTACGAGTTCTTCAGAGTTCCGTAATACAATATAAAAGTTACTAAAGCCCCTTACGTTTTGTACAAGGCTCCCGCAGCCGGCTAAAAATACAGCACTTTAACTTACTTGGGTGGGGAGTGACAACTTATGATGGGTTCCTAGAACCAAAAGTAACAGAAAAGCTTTCAAAGTATACCTAAACTAAGTGGAGAAAATATACCACTACAATAGTTACCTAATATATTATCTACATCTGAAAACTACCAACTACTTTCGCAGTAGTGACTTTGATCTCACAACCACATTCTGCTTTTTTATCTAAAAAAATGTTTATAAGATAACCTTATCTTATAAACATTTTTTTAGACCTAACGTATTCAGTGATATCAGTAGTATTCAGTGAGCAAACTAGAATGCAAAATATCACTGTCTCTTTTCCATAATATTTTACAGACAATACATGTCGGTTGCGCTTATGTTATTACAACGCAGGTACCTTCTTGAATCTGCGGGAAAGTCCGAAAGGGGTACCGTGGCCCCTGGCAACACAGGCAACTGAAGGAACACGGGTGGGTTTTAGTCAGTAAGAGTCTGACATGCCCTCCCGCTCCTCCCAGAGCGGGAGAAGTTATTTCATAATTTACCACGCAAAAAAAACAAAACATGTACTTAAATAAGATTTAATCAAAATTAAAAATGTACAGTCACAGTCACATTTTTCCTGTTCCGAAACGTAATTCATTAATTTATTGCGGTTGGCCACACGTAACAATACCTATAGGGAAACCACAACAACAACAATAATATTATTATGCTGGGTTAGCGTACTTACTGCTATTTAGTAGAACTATACACAGAGGACATTACTCCCGGTGAGTGCGGAAAACCCGCGGTACACTCCTATTTATTTTAAAAAATAAGAAACTTTTGGGGTGTGGGTTCTTATTTTTACATAATTACAGCGGAATTAAGGATCTTTTAATAAAAATGTTTCCTGTCCTCAATCTAGTAAGTTCTACAGTTCGTGTTTTTGGAAACAAACTTTTTGTACGAAGAAATCAGTTCATTTATTCAAAAAGACAACTCATTGGTCCAATAATAGGTCGCACATAGACATTAAATTAAAATATATTATACATAAATTAATTAATTTCATCATTAAATTATATTGAAATAAAATTAAGATTAAAATTATACATATAGACACAATACAGTCATAAAAATAAGATGTATTGATTACTAAGATACTTTTTTTTATAGACACTGTAAATTAACTCATTAGTATGGTAAGTAAGAAACTTAGAATGTGTCTAGGTAGGATCAAAACATTTGAAGTCGCGGCCTAAAGCTATAGTTTAAAACAATATAGTTAAAAGCTTGTGTAAACTACTTTCAGTAATGTCTTTAATCTTTGCGTCATAAACTAAAAGTGATATTACTGCAATAACCACGTTATACCGGCAAAAACTGCTACCATGACGGCCTCGAGCTAGACTTTACTGCTGAGCATAAAACGTTACTTTTTCCTATTAAAGTTCACTGAAATTGTTAAAAAAATGAGCATTAGAGTAGCAGAGTTGCCTTTGTTTACAGACCAAACTCACTGTTCTATGATTTTCCGTACTCGCATGCATATTCAAAGTTTATTTTTATTTTTATAATTCTTCGGGACTTTTTATAGTCGTAATCCCGTCATATGCAACCCTAAATACACACTGCTACAGATTATATTTGGGCCATAAACCTGAACATACTCTTCGCATCATCACTATTTAGTTGAGACTTGAGACAGAATTTTATGGAATGTGTCTAAATGAAGTCGGTTCAACCTCAAGACCCATACAGATAATTTCTATCAGACTCATATCGAACACAGTCCATCAATGTGATGTAAGTCTTCCACAACTACACTTTCCAAGCATACAAAGTTGATGGGTCGCTGATCGCAAGTTCTCTGAGATTGGATAAAAAACAAGATTTGAATAAAACAATTGAAGGACGGTACCCAACCGTAGCTGCAGTGCATCCACCACAGCTACCAGGGAAAAAAATCACATTGTGAAATCCAAGAAATAAGCGGAAGAAAATGTGACAATAGTCCGCATTGAAGCTACGTCAAGATAAGTTACTGTTGCATTCCCGTTTTATTCAAGCATTGTGACTTTCACAAAATGCATCTCTTTCTTTTATTCAGCATTGCGCTCTATGAGACCAGACCTCGGGCTGTATATAAAAAGATATTAGTTCTTTTTTATGTTTTGTATAATATTCTAGAGTTATTATGCTCGCTAAAGTAGGTACAGCAAATGTTTTTCATCATAGTAGAACTCAGCATTTCACGAATAAGCAAACTTGCACAAGATTTTGTAGATTTATTTTTACAACAAACATGAGAGTCTAAACATACGTATCTCCTACATTTGCTTTTGATTTTCTTTGGACTTAAATTCACCCAAGTTACTAGGGACAGCTTGCTTTAGTTCCATTTCCATTACGTACGTCGACATATAAAAGCAAATAATGTGTACCGACCATATAACGTTTTCCCTCGAATTAGGTGCATTTTTTATTTGCACTTGAGCGGTTCTGGGGTAGTCCGACGATAGTTTAGGAGGAAACCGCTCTGCGGGTGAGTGGAATCAGAGCAAACGACGAAATGCACAGTTTATAGTTAACTGGATCCGCTTTTTTATCGTGACGTTGACAACGAAGCGTTACCGTTTGGCCACGACATCACCGCTCGCTCGACCTGAGTCTTGCATCTGCGACATCGGCGAGAACAATTGTTAGAAGTTATTTAAAAGGTGCCATGAGTCGGCGCGGAGCGGAAAACGGCGCGGGAACATTCGAGCCCGCGCCGCAACTCGCACCGCCCTATGTCGTGTCCCTGGCCTTAGTTACAGATACAGAGTTACAGATTAAGCAACTAAAGTGAGTGTAAGTGCTGAATATGAGCCTAATACACCATTACAAGTAATATTAACGTAATTACTTCACTTGGCAGGTTGTTATACGTTCGAGGTTCGTAGAAGGGTTGTATTTATAAGTAGATCAGAGGCGCCTGCACCTGCCTCCTTGATATAATACGGAAGAACGTTATGGCAAACTAACCCATACCAATAATGTGAAATAAACTCTGTCTTTCTGTCTGTTGCTAATTTTATTCATTTCTATCAATATGGCAGCCAATTCACTTACTTATGACATTACTTTTGCCTTGTAACTAAGGGCTCATTGACACCTCCGCTTAGAAAAAACTCTCTCCGCTAGAGAAAAACTACATTCGAAAGACATGAACCTCAAAGATTACTTTCATCTGCAATAACTTCAGTCAATCATTTATGTGTTAATAAAGAAGAATCTTGTGGCTTGTATTGCACGTTTTAATTGTTATATAAAATACTAAGAGATTCAGCTCAACGCCCACAATACACTTACGTAGCTACCGACACGATTGAAAGATTATATCGATGTTTCCGAACGTATGCTAATACTGTCGGCCACAATCTGTATCAACGCGATGCGAAACAAATTTACACAACATGTCAGGTTGGATTAGGAATACATTTTGCTGGTGGGAGTCCTTTAGCCGTTTGTACACGAAATACACTGCTGTAAAAACTGAAGGAGGAGAAAATCGTGAGGTAACCGCTGCTGAACTCGCGTGGTGGATTATGGCCCACTTCTTTTTACCCAAGTACGGCGAAGCAAAAAGGACGGTTATGATTTTGACCGGTATGTATGTTCATCTGTTCTCTCATAACTTCTAAACTACTCATCATAGTTTGATAAATGGGGTATCGTTCGATTTATCCCCCAACACGTTTGTCTCCGGATTTGTTTATACCTTTTTAGTTGGCTTTTTTGCCGTAGTTGGGTTTTAGTTTTTGTACTTTGATTTTTTTACACTTCCTTTCCGCATTATAGACTGATAGTACACGAAATATGCACCAACATATCAAAAAGCGTGCTTTAAACTAAATGCATTCGTAAGTTTTTCACCTTTTCAAACGTAATACACGATTCATAGTGGTATTTTTTGGGAAAAAGATCGTGTACAGTTCCTGGTGAAGAACTAGATGCAGTTCTAGATTTCTCAAAAATTGAGCTCCAGCGATTGCAATGCTCTTTTGACAAAATATTAGTTTAGCGGAAATTAAGGAAGAATACTAACGATGCAGGTAACATATCTAAATATTTTCATGAAAAAGGCATGAATTTTAGAAAGTAAATACCTATTGTGATCTTTGTCACAAGTACATTAAGAACATTTCATACTCTGTTGACTGGAACAACTTTAAGAAACCCGATACATTGTGTTTGTTACAATTCTTCATCTGAAACTAGACAGCTCACCTCTACCGTTCTTGAAACTTCAACGCGTTCTTAGAATTTAATGTGAGATAGTGACGTAACTACTACGTGTGGGTTTTCTGACAACACAAGGCAGTGAAATATTATTTTTTTCCGGAGAGCAATAAAATTAATAAGCACTGTAAAACTAAAATAATAAATATCAACTGGCTTGGTTACTATATATTGAATTTAGACAAGTCTATGGATGATTTACTCATATTATTATTATGTGATGGCACAAGGCATACGATTATTGAGCAATCCTAGCTAGAAGTTAGTGCGTGTCGGTAGATATATCGACAAAGCGATGAGCAATCTATGCCATGATGAATGATCTATGGTTTAGTATCGTCATCGACCTATCTGAACTTACCCAGCAATTTTCAATATAATCTATTACTGACGCAACATTAGGTATCTAAGTTATAATGATTATATACATAATGTATATACAATTAGGTTAGGTACGGATAATTATTAGCAATATTAGACGTTAAATGCACAGTTTATTTAAAGTTATTATTATATCAACCGAAACTCTATTCCATAGTGCTAATGGGAGCTCTTATAATTTAATGCAACAGGAAGCGTCACGCTAATAAAGTAGACAAATATATGGGATAACGTTTATTAATGTCATGCTGTTCCACGTCAACAAATGTCAATACATTTGGCCACACAATTATCGTAACGTGCCGTGCTACGGTCAAGCCCTTTTATTATATACAGGTATATAATAAAAGCGCCCATTGGTTCGATATGTTTACAGTCACAACATTGACTTTGCGAAAAATCACTAATGATAGTTTATATAAAGAAACCGGCCTTAACACCAAGTTTTATAAAACACACAAAATAATCTAATAGAGAGCGAGCCTATTGCTATCAATCAGGCACAAATCCAGAATCTCATCTGCTTTCGAGAAATTCGATTTGATTTTTAAAACCAACTAAAATTCTTAGCGTCTCATTATCACGTAACATTTACGATCCATTACTTAACCCTTTGATAGCGAGGTTTGATAGACACTTTGTATAAGACCGGTAGCTATAAATATAAGTAGGTATATATGTATTTTACCAAACGTTGAATTCCTTCAGTTGAGTTAACACGCGAGTGAGGGCGTAATATACGTCATGACGTAATAACTTTTCTTTTTCCTCTAATAATATCCGTCTTTTTTCAGCCAATAACTTCCATTGCTAATGTACAGAAACTAGAATAAATATATATATGTCGCAATAAAATGATTATACCCGTGATAAAGCTATATACCGTAATACGGTTCATAACTGTCTTACTAGGAATATAATATGATACGAGCACTATCTAGTAATATAACTATTAGGGCATTCCGATGAAATAGGTTAGCTCAGGTTAGAATTGTGACCAACTACACGCTAGCTGAGCGAGCGGTGCCGC
Source organism: Eupsilia transversa (assembly GCA_914767815.1). NCBI lineage: Eukaryota > Metazoa > Arthropoda > Insecta > Lepidoptera > Noctuidae > Eupsilia > Eupsilia transversa. The sequence goes on from OU611889.1 coordinate 6,484,016, forward strand.
GGCAGTGACCGGCGAGCGCTACCTCGAAATTGGTCCCAGTAACAAAATTAGAGTACTCCGACAGTTATGAACCGCTTTCATATAAAAATAGTACGATATAAAGCCCTAGGAATATAACTATATCACGACTAAAACCATCTTACTGCGACATATGCACACTTAGCGAGATTCAAAAGCGATTTTATCGCACAGTATCTAATATACAATGTAACAGCGAATAAATTTTCACGCCTCCCCCTTAAGACATGTCCTAAAGAGGCGCCATTAAGAATTTGAAAAAAAAAAGCTTTAAAGACTAGACAAAACAAAAGATATTGTGTCAAAAAATTCTGTCACCAAATAACTTCAATCAATCATTCTATTTGTGGAATTTCGATATATATTTCTAGTCGTGACTGTACAGCCTCCGACAGGAAGAATGCCATGATTCAGTATGAATCAAAGAGGCGACCAGCAGTGCTATTCTGTAACCATCTCACCGTGAAAACTTAGGTGAAGTGAGCTGTCAGTCCACATGGTCCACATTAGGTAGGATATGGTTAAAGAACTTTGTATGTACCTATCACCTCATGTACCCATATTCTGGCAAATAAATGATTTGATTAGATTTGATTTGATGCAAGGAATTGACACTAATGGCAGCTCACTTCGCGCTCCCGGTATTACGGTATTACCCCGTATGTCATGTTCTACCTGTAGATGTAAAACTTCATACAAATCCTGTCTGCCGCTAAGGCATGAAAAGGTAACAGATAGACAGACAGACAGAGTGACTTTCACATGTATATATAATAATTAGTATGAAATAAAATCTTTTTCCATTTTCCTGAATAAAAGCCCTCTGACCTAAACAACCCAGAAACTAATAATCAACCTGAGGTTAATAAACGAGCTCTCCCACATTGTCAAATATTGACCGACATTCTATAGGCAATATTAACAATATATTAATAATATACTTATTCAGAAGGCTCCAATTAATATACAGTAGGTAGGTACCTATACTTCCTGCTTCATTGATCTTCTAGTGGTCGCAAGAGCGAGGTCGAAGGCACCCCAATTGCATAACACACTTTCTTTCACAATTCTATTTCGAAGGAAATTCCTAAACCATTGCTTCATATGTTTATAAAAATTGCCTGCCCAAAAACGCAATGAATGTTGTTGAATTGTCAAAATAAATAGCATTGCCATTGTAAGTGTGTTACTCAATTACCCCGCTGGTCTTTATCCCCAGCGTAAGCAAACTGTAATTTGATTTTTTAAGAGGAAATGCTCAATAACAGCCCGATGATGTCTCAAGCCCGGCTCATGTCAACCCTCCTGTCCTGTCTCGCCTCTTACGTACACCCACATTTCGCCAGTTCTGTGTTAATGCAGAACTAGCGAAATGTACGTACTGTATAAAAATATGGCATTTATGATTTTAATTACAAATTTTACTAACTAAGTGCAAATCTCTTTTGGCTGCCGACCAACGTCAACTATATACAAATTATGTACTGTTTTCAATCCTAGGCTCGGGCCTGGCTTGGTCTATTATATAACCATCCTTGAATATATTTTTTTACAATAGACAGGTATTTTATACATTGCGTAAGTGTAAAAATCTCACCTTATTTTTTTTTGTGAGGTCATCTTTAACCGCGCTCGCATTCTACCTGCCGATCGATTCTGTAAAAATTTCACTGTGAAAAGTTCGGTGAAATGAGCTTAGAGTGCTAAATCCCTAGCATCGGAGTGACAGCTCACTTCACCTACGTTTTCACGGTGAGATTTTTACTGAATAGAAAGGCCGATGCTAGGGATTGACACTATTGACAGCTCACTTCAAGCTCACTTAACTTTAGTTTTCATGGTGAGATTTTTACAGAATATAGGTCCAGGTTTAGGTTCTTGGACATGGCGTGAAATATTGACCATTCCATTTCTCTTTCATGAAATATCCATAACATTTATTTATTCGTTAATATTTAGGTCACTCCCACCTGAGTTATGAGACAGCCGGTAATTAGCTATCTTGTTTTAAATTGTATGAACATTGCTCTCAAAATATGCATACGCTTAATAATTTGGGAGCTCTAGGTATAGTTATGTCATTTTATGTTAATGCTAGGTTTATGTTTTTTTCTGTCTGAAGAATTAATTAAATATGGTACCTAGACGGCTTGTAAAATAATCTACAGTCTGGAATAGAATAGAATACAATAGAATACTTTATAGTAAGTATTTACACCATATGAGTTACTCATATAAATGTAGAAAAGTTACATAGGGTGACACAATGGGCAGTTTCATAGTTAAAAGCGATCTTTTGAAGACAACCTTTTGATGGATTAAATGGAGGAGAGACAAATATTGCAGGTAGTGTGTGGTGTACAATGTACATATACAATAAATACAGACATAAAGCATATACTGTTATAGATATAATATATATTATAATACTAGTCTAAGACACGTTGGGTTTGTTATGTTACAGGTAAACAACTAAATGCGGTTTAGCTGAGATTATTTTCAGTGTATAAACTTCGATTTGAAATCTAATTACAATCTGAATTCGAAATTCGCGGTTAGCAATACCATTGGTAGAGTGAACAAAATATTTGTGTTTACCGCCTGAACAAATATTTGATCGATTCTGGCTCAGTGTCTATGTTTCATTCATAGTTTATGATGCCATAATTTTCCTATGGAAATTCTTAGCAGGAAACTATTCGTGGAATAATAATTACGCAGTTAGTTTGATTAAACAGCTTTGATAGGTAAGGAAATTAAGGCCGCGATCAAAGCAAACTATCGGCCGTCGACAGTGAAAATGTATGAAAAACAATGGACAGTCAGCAGCGGCAGCGGTTGAAGTTGTGTTTGTTTTTTCATGAATGTATATACTTGTCCCCAGTGGGCAACCAGGCTAGCAATTCAAATTCTGATTAACCTTTCGTATGGATCGAATTCATATGGATAGAGAGAGAGAAAAAGAATGGATTTTTAATTGTGTCTGTAATTAGTCATTACGAAAGATAAATTGATGAGGAGATCATTTTTTATCAATTTCAATAAAAACCTGCGAGGTAATTGCGTAGTGAGGCAGTATGTGCCACAAATGTCATTCATTTTGACAATTCTTACCCGATGTTATCAGGCTATGTTCATCTGTCTGTTCCCTCATAACTCCTAAAATCCTCATCGTAGGTATTATGGAAAAGGTATCGTTGGAAGCGCCATGTTGTTCCGCGGGTTAAGGGCTATATATGACGTTACATAAAATGGACGCCGACGCCGTTAAAGCGAATTTAAAGTGTTACCGAAAATAATAATTTAATTAAAATAATTATACATTTATATCATGTTTGGTATCTAATGAAAGGCCTTAAGACACGCAAAGGCAACAGTTCGACAGTTCAACAACATTCATTACGATATTTAAGTTGTCGAGTAGACAAATTTCTTAAACATACGAAGCAATTAATGTTCCTTAGAATCCTTCAGATTCTGATCGAAAAGATGTTACGCGATTGGGGTGCTGTTTCTCTCTTTTCCTTTACTTTGTCTCTTTCAGTGAAAGCGGTTAGTGTTAGGAACTCATTAAAGTCAGAGTCAATATGCACGTGCACGTGCGCACGTGTGAATGCGCCTTGGGTTATTAAGAAGTGGGCAAAAATTGGTTTACCACGAGTACCCGAGAAATTCCCCATGCCCTCTTCATCCAAGAGAATCATAGAGAGAGATTGGGATGGGAGGAGTCATGAGATCAATAGGTACCTAACGGCTTTCGATATTGATATAGTATTATAGTAGCTGACTTTTAATAAAATGACAAATGATTTTACACATTTTTCATTCGATATAAATAAGTTTTAGCAGACTTGTAAACAGTTGAATGACAAAGTTACCTAATTTCAAGATCTAGTAACAGTTAGAGGTATGAGGAAAAAGGTGAAAAGTTCACTCATCCTCCATAAAAAGGCAGGATCCTCCGACCAGACGTGCATTGTGTCTGGTGGACAACTCCCCGACGATTGATGTCGGGAAGTTATATATACATATAGGTACTGATCGCGCGGTAAACTCTGCTAGCGCGATGCAAGATTTCGCGTGACGCCAGTGTGATGCGTAGTTCACATGTGGCAATGTAGATACCGCCATAAACACATTGTCTCTGGTTCCATAAAGGGCCTTACAGTACTAAGATAGATCTGATTTCGTTTGCTATATACAAAAGAAAATTATACCTTTTCTATAATGTTCTCATCATTCAGGAGAAAAAGTTTTTCGTTATGGACGAAATCAAATGAGGAGACACAAAGGGATGAGAGAGCACGTTTGTTGGTCTAGTCTACCTACGTCATGTAATTGTATATTTAGCCTAGTGATAATCTTGTGACATGTATTGTAAACGTGTCTTAGTTACATAACATATTAATAGTCCCAAAATTATTAGGTAACTACAATGTTTTTCACAACATGTTCAGCATAAGAATCTCATGACTCTCATGCTAGTTGGATTTATTTGAATGATGCATCTGCTTCGATTCGAAGCTTATTCTGTAAGTTTTAACTGCAGTTTCAACCAACTTTCGTTGCTGTCTATTTAAAGCATTATGGCTTACGCAATAAAATATTAGAGTGGATTTCGAAAAAATATAAAGGGAATGAACGTTACATTGACGAAGTGATAGAAAAATAATTAAAGTCTGTAAACGCAAGAACGTGTTACGTGTTACGTGCAACGTTTTACGTCTAAAAACTGCAAAACTTTTATACCAACTTTAAGCCTTCCCTACCGAATATATTTGGAATTTTTGACAGTTTCTCCATACAAAAACTGTCAGATGTCAATTTTATTCCACAGATAAAAGTTATCTGAATTTGGTAAAATCTGCCCTAAGCCGCCTAACGGCGTCTGAAGTTGCTTATTGGACTTATTAAAGTGCTACAAGGATCTTTTGGCGCCTCAATGACACTGACAGGAAGGCGTCGCTGGTAAGCATTCGTGAAATTGTCACTGAAATTGTATTGACAACACAAGATGTGGCGTTTGTTTCGATTTTCATTAGTAGTACTTGTAGTTACATTATTTTCCGCCGGACTTCAGTGGTAGCGCGGACTTTTCTATATTTTTTTTTACCTACTTATAACCAAATTCTATTCTATTTTATTTTTCTATCTGGAATTTCTCAGTAGCAAACCCGGAGTCTGGATTTGTGACCGGTTGATGGCAATAGGCTCGCCCCTTATTACATGGGACTTAAACATAACTGGCGAAATGTGGGTAGGTACTATAGGTACACCTCTGCCCAACCCTTCGGGAAAGTAAAGCGTGATACTATGTATGTTCTAACCAAATTAATTAATTAAATTATATTTGGACGTCCAAAATATATAAATTGCCTAACGAGACGATTAAATAGTCTTGTTTCCAACCGGAGATACTATATCTTAAATATGAACCGTCAAAGTTTAATTTGTTTTTAGGAATACGTACCTCAAAAAGAAAAAAACGGAACCCATTACAGGATCACTTGTGTCTCTGTCTGTCTGGAGTCTGTCCCAGCCAATTTGCTCCGAATCTATTGGAGCAGTTAAGGTACACGTACGTATAACGTAAATAAATTAATTTAAATAAGGGGGTTACTTTTCGAGGGAAAATTTGAAAATTAAAATCAAAAGTTTTGCAAATTGTACCGTGTGACATATCAAATGAAAGGGCTTGTTGCGAGGATCTCAACAATTTTGTTGTTTATTATTTTAAAATAAGTACTTTTAAAGATAATTAAGAAAATCAATGAAAATTGACCGACTGTAGTTTTGAAGATAAGGGCCCGCCCTTATCTCCAAAACTAGTAAGCCAAAAAAAATTAAAACATACAGTATTTTCTTTACTCATAGATTACAGGAAAACCTGTAAGAAGCCTATTGATGTGGTGGTATGGTGGATGGTAAATCTCTCTATATATTATGCGTACAAACTTACATTAATGGCAGTTGGAATGTATGGGAAAACATGTTTTTCATTTTGTTTATCACATTTGCTCTTAGGATAAATTCATCCCAACTACGGAACCCTTCATTGCGCGTGGTTCGACACGCACTTGTCCGGTTTTATATACGGCGCGTGAAGCCCGCTACGGCGCTAACTACTGTGTAGGTAGCTACTATGATGATCAAAATGAAACTTGATCGGGCTTCGTCTGCAAAATATTATTCTAGAAGATTTTACTCTGAATAATTAAATAATGGATATGGAGTAAATAATTACTATAATTTATTCCGCGCTTATTAATTTATATTGTGGTAGCATAAATCAACATATGTTATGTTTTTGTTTGGTTAGTGACTAAACTGGTGTTAAAGTTTTTATGCCACCCATGGGTTCTGACTTGGCTTCACATGCCATCGAGAAATATCTCTCAGGCATGCCGTTTCCTCACGATGTTTTCCTTCACCGTTTTTGAAGCAAGTGATTATTACCTATACAATACGCACATGAATCCGAAAAGTCAGAAGCCTTGGGTTCGAACTCGAGACCTATGACTTGGCAGTCTAACAGTCACACCACTAGGTTATCACTGCTGTAGCATTTTTTATTCATGGTATTATAAAGTCATAAAGTCTAATATGCTATTATTGTTACATTAGAAATTGACTAATAAATGTTAAACTTAGTTTTGTCCAGTAGTTAGTTTGAAATATTACAGTTTAACCGCCAACAGTATCGCGCAGACGTAACTTTCGCGCACTCTAAGTTCAAGACAGTTATTCAACAAGGCAACGAGTATTTTTTCCAAGCTATTCGAGAAGCGTGAACAATGATGTAGGTATAATAGTCATAGTAAATTATTTCTGCAGTTTGCGTCTACATTGCATCAGCGAACACAAAGAGAACTTTCTCATTCCCGTTTCCTTAAATGTTGTGTACGTGTGGATGAACTGCTTTCTGAGTGCTTGTAGCTCCGCCATTTTGTAATTGATTGAACTAAACTCCGGAGTTTGTGTTCAGTTTGGCCAAGTTAAGCTTGTATTTTGAATTAACTGGCACATTAGTTTTTAACAGCGATTTTGGTACATAAATTCAATTGTTTATCTGGAAGTATGGATTGAAAGTTTTAATAAAGCTGTCTTATGTGCTGAGATCCTGGCACTTGGTGGAAATACACACATACTTTCGTAGCTTAGCTTCACCGCTTACCTACATCGCACCTAAGACCTCTTTAGTTTGTCTCATAGTGTAGATATCACTAACCTTATATTTTTTCAAACATTGTTTTTACTCATTCTCCATGTTTGCGCATGCCATTCTCTTGCATTTTCAGTCAATATTGAAACTATTCTAAGTTACGGAATCAGGCGTTATTTTGTACAAAAACCACGACCATGAAACGCAATAATATTTCGTTTTAACTCCGCAAAAACAAGATCTGGCTGAAACCGCACCAACCAACCGCAGCACCGCTAGCCCGCAAAATATGCCCGTGTAGAAGGTGCGACAATTGTTATGAAAAATGCAACCCTTCTTTTTACTGACTTTTAAAAAGTAAGATTATTATTGTATCATAACATTGAACATAAGTACAAAGCATGGTTAAGTAAGTACGAGAAGTTATATTATATTTAAATAAAATTTTCTAATTCAAACACCACCAGACCACCTAGTTAACAATAGCACTTACCTAGTGTTAAAAAGAATACAATGCCATTGTTTTAAAATATTTTACATACCATACCATTTCATTTCTATAAGCTTGTTAACGATGTTAACAGCAATCAGCTATTATATGATTAAAGTGACGCTGAAGTTAGTCACCAGGTTACCTTTATGCTTCCAGACTTACACGAACCCCCACAGAGCTAATTCGTAAACTGGTCTAGACGCGTACCTTTTAACTTCTAATCAATAAATCTATATATAGAATACCCGTGTAACCAACTCGTAATAGGGAAATCTACCTGAGATAGTGAGCGATTGTGCCTCCCACGTGACTCAAATATAGAATACGGTTTTTCAATTCCACGTGGTATGTAATAGAACCGATTCATTCATTCATTCGATGTTCTTCTTTATTTTGACAGGACCAGGTCATTGAACTTGGACGTACAGCTACGGGTTTTTTTTTAAGTGCTTGTCAAATTCGTGCAATGTTTTTTGGGAGCTTTTGTAGAGCTTCGTTCTGTTATGATTTTAACTCGAGTGCTTCCCTGCAGTTTCTAAATTGAGCTGTGTTTTTCGATGAAAAAGCAAACATTTAACGTTTGAGAGAATAATTCAATTAACAAAACTATTCCGTTGTTAGATATTTACGCTTTATTTTAGACTAGCTTTCGCCCGCGGCTTCGCCCGCGTGGAGGTCGGAAATTGTCCTACAGGAAAGTACTTCCGGGGAAAAAAGTAGGTACTTTATCCAGGTTATAAATCATCAATTTGCAAATTTCATCCAAATCCGTTAGCCGTTTTTGTATAATTGAGTAACAAACATCCAAACACACAAACATACAAACTGTCACCTTTATAATATCAGTAAGATTACGTCATTATTAAGTTTTAAGTGGGTATATTACTGTAAAGTTTCATCAAAATCCGTTCAGTAGTTTTTGCGTAAAAGAATAACAAACGTCCATCCATCCATCCTCACAAACTTTCGCATTTATAATATTAGTAAGTAGGAGCACTCCCGAGGAGATATTTAGGACACTGGCAGCCTCATGGATGACCAAGGGCATTGAAGTCGGTAGTTGGAGGTTGACAAACCTCCGATTTGTCGACGACATAGTACTTTTTTGCCCCCACAGCTCTGGAACTACGGACTATGCTTCAAGACCTAAGCACGGCAAGCCTCAGGGTTGGACTCACGATGAATCGGTCTAAAACAAAAACCATAACCAACAGCACTAAGTGTAGTTTCGAGGTAGATGGGCAGGAAACACATGTCGATGAGTACATCTACTTGGGCCAGTTAGTTGCTTTCGAAAACAGGTAACAAAAGGAATTCTATCACTGCATCGAAAATGTCTGGAAAAGGTACTGGTCTCTGAAGACGGTAATGAAAGGCGATCTGCCGATCTCCTTGAAGCGAACACTCATCGATATGTGTATTCTGCCTGTCCTAACCTACGGTACGCAGACCTGGTCACTTACCGAGTCGCAAAAGTTTCTTCTTGGGGTTTGCCAAAGAGCAATGGAACGAAGCATTCTAGACGTAAAACGAACTAACAATTATCGAAACACTACGCTGCGCTCTAAAACGGGGATTCTTGATGTAGACAAAAAGGCTGCCAAGCTAAAATGGGATTGGGCGGGTCATGTAAGCCGCATGCATAGCGACCGCTGGGCAACAGTCTCCACACGGCGGGTGCCTGAGGATGGACGGCGCCGCCGAGGCCGGCCTAGGAAGAGGAGGCGAGACGACCTAGACGCAAACCGCAAGGGTTGGATCGAGGAGGCCCTGGAGAAAGATGCTTGGAAGTATTTGGGGAGGCCTTTGCTGAGCAATGGGACGGTGTAGGCTAATTGATAAATATAAAAATGTCGTGTCACGGTGCTTGTGGTCGCACTCCTCCGAAACGGCTCGACCGATTTTTACGAAAATTTTATGTTTATTTGGTAGGTATGACAATAGGTCGTAAAGAGGTAGGTATGCAGGTAGGGTAGGTAGATAAGTAGATAGGTAGGGTAGCGTAGGTGGATAGGTAGGGTACGGTAGGTGGATAGGTAGGTGTGCCGTAGATAAGCACTTAGTGCTACCAGTGCGAAACCGGGGCGGGAAGCTAGTATAAAAACAAAAAAATATAAATTGCAATATTACTGTGAAGTTTCATCAAAATCCGTTCAGTAGTTTTTGCGTGAAAGAGTAACAAACATCCATTCATCCTCACAAACTTTCGCATTTATAATATTAGTAGGATAATATAAGTAATTAAAATAAAAACCAATTGCGTAACACACTATCAATCAAAATCTGAATGATTTTATGGATATTGCTAATCCATTGCTTCATTAATGTTCGAGAAATCTGTCAACAACGTAAATAACGCAATTAATTTTGTTGAACTGTCAAAATGAAACCCATTGCTATTGTAAGTGTGTTACGCAATTACCCCGTTGATATAGGACATGTAACACGTTCCTGTGGGATAATTTCCGACATTCACGATGTTAATTAAAGCATAAATTTGAATTTTAAAACTAACCGTTATTCTTAAACTAACAAAAAAAGAAAGACTTCTCATATCTAATTAAAATAAAAACTACTATAATATATTTCTACTTTAAATACTACCAAAAAATTGTTATTAGACCATGGCGCGTCATTATCTGGCCCACCGCTCACCCCCGCTTCATTCTTATCGTTGTAACTTTTAAACTATTCTTCCAAATGTCTTAGTGTAAAAGACAAAGTTTATCTACATTAAATACCGAAAGCGATGAAGTTATTAATTTTGATTAGAATTAACTAAATACTCCAAAATGTGCAATGTAAAAAAAGTCTCCATTTTAAATGTATTTATGGCTCACTATTTTAGCTATAATGGCTTCCACATAAAAGATAGATATATGCTGTCGCGGACTTTTATTTAGAACTATTTTAGACAAACAATCCCACGATACATTATCTTCGTATAACTCTAACGGTTTAGGCAGCGCACGCCAAGATAGCTCTCAGAGGGCAGAAATTTTTCCGACTTACTTCATACTTATCGTTATATTATGGCAAAATCAAACAAAATCATTATAAATTGTAGCCTATGTGTTATTCTGATGTATAAGCTAGATCACTGTAAAGTTTCATCAAAATCCGTTCAATAGTTTTTGCGTGAAAGAGTAACAAACATCCAAACATCCATCCATCCATCCTCACAAACTTTCGCATTTATAATATTAGTAGGATGTACCGTGTTTTGAAACTTTACTCTAGCTAAGATCATGTTTTCCAAAAAATATATAAACACACGATGTTTTAAATAGTTACATCTTATACCTAAGACTGTTAATGAAAATTGAATTAATCGCCACCTAAATGTGGGTCCATCGATTCTGGAGCGACACCCAAGAGATGGAGGAAGCTCAGCTCACAATCGAATTACCGCGGGATTGCGTCGAACTCGTTGGCACAATTACGGCCACCGAGCGTGCCGGGTCTTGGATGAGACTCCTTTGTCCCAGACAGTCTGTTACAGCATTACGTGTTATTTGTTAAGAGTTCGACTGGATCACTAGTTGTTTCACTGTATTGTTAGTCCGTTAAACAATGTGTTGTTCTTTCTAAGGCTACTTAATAACGAAAGGAGATTTTTGTAATTTATGACGTTTAAAGTCACTTAAATTCGTGCATAATTTGAACGGAGTCTTTTCAGCAGTTTTGGCGTCATTGGATCCATTCAAAAATAAGAAGACAAAAATTCTAAAACACTATATTTTCGGCACCAAATCGCCAAAAAAAAATCATCAAATCGTTCCCACACCTCGGTGCAATTACTATTTTTTATCTTCGCTACGATTGTTGTATTACTTGTTTTCACTGCCGGGACACGGTTTCCTCCAGGTCCACCAGGCCTCTTTGAGAGGATTCCTGGAGGCAAAATGCACAGAAGCGTTGAGCTGTTCGATAATGTAAGTAATATTTCCATTCCATAACAGTCTCTAAGTGACTCTTTGTACCTGCCCTGAAAAACAATTAAATTACCAAACTTAGTGCAGAAAATGAAACCGGCATACTAATAAGTCCATTAGTGTGAAAGGGAGGGGTAGGTAAACAACTCCCGCTTTGGAAGGTACTCGGCATTGAGTTATTTCCATTAAGAGGTGCATTTAAGGACGTAAAACCCAACCCTGGTTTTCTTCAATCGGTGTAATGTAATTAGCGGGCTACTACCACCTCTTATAGCAGATTTTATCCTTATTTAAGTGTCGGACAGAGATGACTCTATACGTCAGAAATAACTCCATCTCTTTCCTACACTGAAGTAAGATTATAATATTGCTATACCTATGAGGAGGTGGTAGGCCCCAGTACAAAAAACTACGTTTACCTTCTAAACATAAAATTAGTATTTACTAAGTAGTCAGTAGGAATGTCGGAGGGAGGAATTGGAAATGCCAAGAATTCTCGTTCACATACAAGATATAAGTACATAAGTAGGTACACCTACGTCATCACAAATGTCACAATGCCGCCCACATTTCTGATCCTCCTATGAAGATAATTTACCGAAATTATTTGTAGACATGATACTCGATACGGAATAAGATACTTTAGCTAAATCGAATTGTCTTCTATTTCCCATAATTAACCTACTGTATAGGGTCAAATTGAATAGCTAGCGAAACTCCGCAGATGTCATGAGTATCGGTACGTAAACATGATAAAACAAAAAAGAGATTAATTTCTTGAGTTTATTTTTTTGGGGCAACGGACCGCAGCTAGTGTCGTCCCTTAACTATGAGTTTTTTTGTGTCAACTTCACAGACGTTATGAGTACCTATCAATATCGAAATACGTTAAACAACAGATTTTCTCGACTCGTTCTTCAAGTAAAAACTAGCAGAGGACTCCAAAAAAAAATCATCAAATCTTTTTTATTTTGTCGTATTTAGATATCAATAATACCCATGATGTCTGCGAAGTTTCGGTAACTTATTGATTTTAATCCGGATAATCTGATATTTATAAATTCATTAATTATGTTTGATCTACCTAGACCTTTACACAATTGGATCCGATCCGATCTTGATTTCTGAAACTACTCACTAACTCTGCAGACTAATCCGATATTTAGTACCAAATTAAATTAACAACAACTACCACTAATAACAAGCTATCTGAAAGCGATCCTGTACGATTATCTCAATCAACTGTCACCGAGGGCTTCGCAAGATGAAATTAGTTTCTGTCACTCAATGGATTAAAATATTAATATTAAAAGACGTTAGAATCATCTAACGATTGTTTTGATTTTGAATAGAATTTACCAAGGTATGTTGACTGCAATATCTACAGAGATTAAGGACTAGGTACTATAATAAAGAAAGTAATGGGCGTTTTTATTTTTTCTAACGTGACGATATTATCGTGGACGTCCACGCCCGCCACGGCAACACGATTAGACAGGAAAATAAAATGGAACTATAATGAAGACGCTTCTAATTTTCCGTCCACGATAATATTATAACGTGCACTTATTTCCATACAATTTATTTCTTGTGTTGTCGTGATGCCGCGGACGGCCATGATAATACCGTAACGTTAGACATTATAAAGGAAAGAAAATACATTTATTTAACACAGACTAAAAGGCACACAATATAACTTAAAAAAGATGAAATAAAAAATCTAATAAAAAGTGTAAAGTACTATGTAAGAAATTAATAGGGGAGTGTGCCTCACGGCTGCGCCAAAAAGGCCCAGTTCAGCAAAAATTCAATACAACTATAAATGCCTGCCTAGTTTTCAATTGGACCTGAAAGTGCACATGGATACAAATCTTAGAGCGTTCAAATAGTAATAGGTAATTCGCATTCCTGAATCCAGTCCGGTTATTCGAGGGACGTAATTGATTAATTGCTATCAATTTGTATTCTAGTAAAATATTGTCAATCGCTTCAATTGCATTTGGTAGACGATCAATTTGCGCGTATCCATCAATCGGTGAAACCTAATGCTACTTACTAAAGAAAGTAATTAAATAAAGGCATAATACATCTGGATGCTTTTGGTAATCAAGTTATAAAAGGTGGTAAGGTAACCAAGGTAACAAATTAAAACGAGAACCAGACCACGTTTAGTCAGTCGCGTGCCTGTCCCATACATTATTCAATTTAAGATTGACTTTGATGGGAAATAATAAAGCTTCCGAAGAAAATAATTAACTTCCAGCGATCTGTTGCTGACTGAAATACTAACTATGCTGTGTTAAAATGAGTTTCCTAAAAATTTATACAAAATTATCCGACGAAAAATGTTGTATTTGTACAAACAGAGCTTATTCAAAAATTCTACGAAAAATAATCTGAACCTCCAAATAATAATTAACAAAATTTCCAACAAAAAAAATCTAAACTTCCGACAAATATACTAATCCTTCGGCAACATAGGTACTGCTAAAGTAATCGTTTTCTGAGGCTGTATAGAAACCAGCATAATTTCTACTATTGTTTATAGAATAACTTTTTAAACTTTCATTCTTAATGAAAATAACTACCGGTCGGCACGCGCTCGGGCGCTTCGTGCGTATTTCGGGTAATCTTGAGGCTCTGAAATGTATTTGGCATAACACACTTCGCATAATCTTCTATAAACTTACATTAAAATTAAAATGTTGTTTTAAAAAGTCAATATGTTGTAGGTACCTACTACATAAGTTAGTGATGGAAACGAATTGCTGCAAAACCGACTCCACGTAGTCCTGTCTGCACTACCCCCGCGTAGGCGCGAAGGGGCGAGGCGGCCCGCGAGCTAAGGAGCAGGTTGTTGGCCTGCACCGGCCAGCCTCAGCCGCGCACTCAGCCGTGTGTGTGTGGGGGGGTACAAACCTGCCTAACCCTTCGGAGAAATACAGGCGTGATCATATGTTATGTTACCTATTACTTGAGACTTTTTATGAAATAAATAGCACTTCAATGCGTGCTTCTACTACGAAAATAGATGCCTAAGTATGAATTTTGAACTGTACTATTTATGTAGTACCTACTTAAGTATAGCTAGGTATCTGTCACCTAAGTACTTTAACTTTGCTTTTTTGATCAGGAGGTCCGTAATATTTAAGATAGTTAATTGATTCAGGCGTGACTTGGCGGAAATCCATTATAAAATACAAAAGACGTAGATATATTTACTCGGAATAGGTTACTAAATAATTATATCTATCTATTGTATTTTTTCCGTAATATTTATAAATTAAATGCCAAGTAGGTAGGTACTAAAAATAATTGCCTTTTTGTAACGTTTCTCATTTTTTTCAGCAGAAACGCTTTTCCGGAAGAAAAATTACTCTGTTCCAGGAATTTGGGTCAACAATATTTTCAGGCAGAAAAAAGCGGATAATTCCTTAGATGTATTTTCTTTGTGTCAGCATAGCAACTGTCTTAATTAACATCTTGCTAACTACTTCTACTAAAAATGGGTCGCCTAGTACCAGCTATTAAGACAGTCAGAAGGGATATTGTCTTAACCACCATGCTTTTCAGATGTAGGTACCTAGTCGTGCTGTCTGCGAACCCCGGGCAAGTGGGCAGGCAGCCCCACAACCACCACAATCAACTTGATGCCTGGCAAATATTTTGACCATGGTTGGATAGATAGATAGTATACTAGGTTCTCGTAAGAACTAAGTATAATGTGTGCTCATACGGGAGAACGGAAAATCCCCTCAAAAAAATCTCAGTCACCGGAATATCCATGTGAGTCTTCTAGAAAATAATAGTAAACCCTAAGTACATACACGGAGAAGGGTCTGCATTTCTTGAGGATAAGGGTACGTTTCCACTGAAGCGGAGACGTGCGGAGCTGAGCGGCTGCGATATCGCGCCAGTGTGTATGAGCCGTAAAATGGCCGTGTCCACACGACCGAGTAAGTCATTGTAAGTAGGTACTAAAGCTAGAAGTAAGTAGGTACCTATAAGTTGTCGTCTCCACTATAATTGTTGTCAGATTTCACTTCACACTAAAGTGATAATGGGAAACGTTTAACAACTTTTATTACTAGCTGTTCGGATTTTGCAGTTCAGTCAATGTGAAGTTATGAATTCAACAAGCCGTGTGCGCGATGGGATTTTCCACTCACAAAAGTAACTAACTTCCATACAAACTTTCATCCCCTATTTAACCTATAAAGAGGAGGTTTTTTTTAAAATCCTTCCTTTATGATCACTCTCTTTATAAATGCAACTCTTCTACAAAATGTTATGCTTCTAAACCCATCGGTTTAGGCTATCCGGTGTCTATCAGTGAATGAATCAATGAATGAATATATGAGTAGATTAATAAATGAACTTCTCTCGGCTATATTACCTAGTGCTTGTGGTCTTGAGTGTTGAATTCGTCCGGAGTCTAGAGGAATTCAACGCTCAAGACCACTTCTTTCAAGATTCGCACGACAGCCAGTTGTGCATTCCGTACTGTTGACAATGGATCGTTTGGTCACTCTAGCTAGCTTACTTCGCATAGGTTCACAAGTCACAACGGACCCTGCAACTAACCACGAATAAAAGTAAAAAATTACCTGTCCATCTGTAAACAATACATATCCTCTTTCACACCGAGCAGATTTGTCTACAATGTGCCAATATGTTAGAAAATCTCTAACAGTTTACGACAGGATTAATAGGTCCGGAGCGGACACAGCACGGCCGGTCGCGGCCCATCAATCAATTGCCGTCGGTGGCTCGGTGTACCGTGTGAAGTCGCATTGATGACGATGCAACGTGACCCCGACAGGCGGGCCGTCCGGCCGCGCTGCGCTTGCCATGCATCACGTCAAACACGTTCACGGTGCACCATTAATACCTCTGTATGTTAGCGATACTAGACTCGTGTCACAGTGTCACGAATATTATTGCTAAAAATATTTTAAAGATTCAAACATCACGCTTCTATTCCCACAAGATTTAGGCAGAGGTGTACATAATATGGTACAACACCCACATTTCGCCAGTTATGTTTAAATCCCATAAAATATGGGGCGAGCCTGTTGTCATGAGCAGTGGTCGCCCAGCGGTAAAGGCCACGACTTACGAGTTGTACGCCGTAGGTTCGAACCTAGACAAGCACTTTACTTAGTGTAAATTATTTCATCCCCACTGCTCTCAAAACAATGAAGGAAAACATCGTAAGGAAATCGGCATGTCCTAGAAACAATAATTCGAAGACATATGACATCTACCAACCCGCACTGGGCCCGCGTGGTGGATTACGGTCCACTCCCTCTCACAGAGAGGAGGCCTGTGTGTCCCGGCTGTAGGAAGATTAAAGCCGGCCTATTATGCTATTGCCATCAACCGGGCACTAATCCAAAGTTCAGGCTGCATACTGAGAATGTCCAGATGGAAAAACTCAATAAAACTGTGCCCGACTCGAACTCTGCTCGGAATCGAACCCAGCAGGAGCCAGTACGTCATGCTCAGCAGTAGCGCTTGCAACCACTATGTGGACCAACACTATGTGGCAATATGATAGCAGCAGCGGCTCGCGGCGGTTGATCGTTTGCGAGTATTGGGATCTTCCCAATCGGTATTTTTTTTATATCCCGTAACTGTAAGGTATGAATGAATGTATGGTAGAAATGAATATGAAAGAATCAACTGGCATATGAACTATTTCTCAATTATAATTTTTTTTGTTTTTTTCATATAAAATAATTCGCCAAAGTCACGATTATTAATTATTGAAATAAAGACAACATCGCATTTTCTTTGCTTTAAATAATGAATGATTGGTTTGAGTGAAAATGATTTACTCGTACTTATCAATGAAACTTACATAAATCGAGAGTATAGTGATATCTTTATCTCTTTATATCTTTGATACTATGCATTTTTCGACCACATACTATTATTCTAGGACTGTTTTTTATTATTTTTACTTAGAGAATATTTTAATAATAAGGGATATAAAAAACACGTTGTACGTAGGTATATAATCTCGGATTTGTGACCCTCGGTGATCTAAAGAGCCCGATTATCTCATCGGTTTATGTTGTCATGTCACCTAGACTAATCTTTTCCCATCTATGTTAATATCGGTTTCCAGAAATAGATGCGACGGTGTAACGAGAACCCTTACGTACGTAGGTATGCACCTAGGTCAGTAGGTGGAAAAGTCTTAGATACTTACCTGATAATTTTATTTTAAACTGCTTCATTTGCACATTCGTCTCAGTTTATTAAAGGTGAAGGCGGAAGAACCTAAACGCGCCGCAGGAGCCGCGGCAAATGCGGTTCCTGCGGCGCGTGTAGGTGCGCGTTCAGAGTCCACCTTTAGAGGACAGAGGAGAGGACCCTAAACACTTTCCGCATAATGATTGTAAAGGATTGTCTGCTTATAAATATTTTAATCTCCCGGCTCATTCACCATTACCAGAGTATAATAAAGTAAGAAACATTATTATGTCTCGGCAGTGGCCTCGGCTGCTCGGTACATAAACCGCGTCCGTGCGTAACTGCCGCGCACTCAAGACTGTTGCGTACTGATATACACTGAGATTTCGAAGCGCGTCGTTTCGGCCGTTTTCTTTCGGCAGTCTTTCTTTCCGAGGACATAATACTGTTACTTTTTCATACTGTGTCATTAGGTACCTACTACCTACGCTTTATCTGCACGTTTTACAGCGGCGCGTTATTTTGCATAAACTGCTGAATATTTATGTTATTATGTACGGAATGGTTTCACGTTAGACACTAAATAATCTAAGTTCTACCTACCTATTTAAATAAAAATTAAATTAATGCTGTTCGTTGGTAAGCTGAACAAATTTGGTTATTTATTGTTTGAAAATGTTCTTAATATTTCGAATTAGCTTTTAAAATTACGTCCATTTTTCTATGGGATTTTTATGATTTGTTTTGTTTGGACAGTACAACGTCTGTCGGATCAGCTTGTAGAAAATTAATTTAAAGCAGTTTTTTTATATATTAGTTATGGTCTGTAGATATTATCTATCTGGGCCATATCGTTTGGAATGAAGTTTACACCCATACCTGTAGTCCACTTTTTACTGTGTAGAATCGTAGGTACCTACTGCTTTTAATTATCTAATGTCTACAAAAAATATTTCATATTTTGGGTCTTGGTTTCATGGCGATGAAGATACCTAGTAGGTACAACAGACTATAATAGGGCCCATTTAAATTAGCTGTTTTAAATTAATTAATTAACCGGCTAAATATAAACGTGATGGGTTTTGATTTGATATCTAAACATAATTATGTCAACGACTGCTGGGGCCCAAGTCTACTAATTTATAAACTTTACAATGGTCTCTCAATGGTGAGTTTTTGACAGATTTGCCATACAAAAACTATCAAAAACTCACCATTGAGAGACCATTGTAACGTTTATAAATTAGTAGACTTAGGCCCCTGATGTAGTGTAGTTACTCGAAGTATGAGGCGAGTTTTTTTTTTCTTTTAGTTAAGTACCTATTGTGTTTAGTTCCACCACGTCTGTGAAGTTTACACAAAAAAAAAACAGATTTTTTAAACTGATATTTCAAATTACTATAACCTAAGGCCGTTGAACACAAAAAAACTCATCAATATTTTTTTTCGAGTTAATATATCGATGTCCCATCACGTCTACCGAGTTTCACTAGGTAATTTAATTTGACCCTGTATTAACTCCAAGTCCCAGAAGAGGTAATCCGAATTTGTGGCACGAGGTAGAAACCTGCGAAGCGCGTGTCGGACCCCGTACAGTGAAGAGTTCTGTATTGATTTTATTGACCGAAAAAAAATGTTTGTATAACCCGATTTTTATAACTGTACGCCTGTCAATGCCAAATGTTACAGTGTATTCATGAGTGGTTTAGATATTAACAATAACGAAAGAGTTTGTAAAATTCGAACCTTTCTATTCAATCATTTTCTATACCGCCAGGTCCACAGGAAATGCCTAAATACGTATTTAATGTCAATGCGCGCCAACCTCATTATTAGAATAATCGCACTGGCCAGTAAGACGACTGCATGATATGTTTTTCTTGCACCTAGCATTTTCCTCGCTGTAGTTAGGTAAAAAGTTGTGTGTTTCGCTCGGCAGCAAAGTTATTCTGGGTCTCGACCCTTTGAAACCTTCGCAACGCTCAGGATTCTAGAATGCTTCACTTGCTCAGGTTTCAATACAAGTATTCGCGCCAAAAAACAACTTTGCAGCCTTGCATAACAAATAACTATTATGACCTCGAGTTTCGGGCGGGGCAAAATGAGCAAGGTGCCCCTTTTGCCTCGGGTAATTGAGTTAAGTACAAATATTAAGACGGAACTGTGGAGCCGACACGAGTGGTGTAGACCGTACCTATTATGAGGCGACGGTGCACTGAGGAGTTAACGGTGCGGATGAATTCAATACTAACAAACCTACGACTTTGACAGCCTGTATGCATGGCATACCTACAGTTACAAAAATCGAGTTATATATTTTCATATTACGTATTTCTCGAAAAACTATAATGCTATTTCTGCAGTTGTAAACGATTATATCCCACATCTCAAAAACTATTGACTTTTCACTCAGAAACAGCACAGCATAATCCTTTTAACTATGGGTTCCAACGATACCCACCACGCTTAACATGTTCATTGAATTTTCGGTTACATCTATCAAGAGAGCCACCCCTATTACTTTTTCCATAAGTTCACTACTCCATTGTCTAGCGGTGCACATAATACACCTAACATCTGTACGGACTGATAGGACAGACGGACGTAATAAAATTATAAGGGTTCCGTTTAGACTACGGAACCCTAAAAAGAGGTTAACATTTTCCCCTAATTGAACTTACGGACGGAAGGATAATCTATTTAAGATAAATGTAAGTTCCATCGCATTGTTCAAAGTTATGCCATTAGGGTCAGTTAAGTAAAAAGCGCGAAATTAAAAGTGCCAAGAGAAAGAAGTGCCGTCTGTTACCTTTATTAAATGACTCCCTGCACTCACTCCTTAGTTTACTATTCAGGACGCGTTTACACTACAATGTATTTCTGCAAAAATTGCGAGACAGAATTCAATTTAAAATTTGACCCTTAAGTACCTATGTACCTAGTAGGTGTGTAAGTCTGACTGTAGGTACCCACTTTCTTTCTAATTGAATAGAAAATTGTTGCTACTTTTGACTGGATTCACTTGTTAACTACCTTTTGCCCGCGGTTTCGCCCGCGTGGATTACGAATAATATACTACGGAAACGTATTACCGGGATTAAAAGTACCCTATGAGTTAATCTGTGTAATAACTACGTGTGTGTAAAATTTAATCGAAACTGTTCAGCCGTTTTTGCGCCAATCTGGAACATACATACAGACAAACAGGGAAACAGACAACAATTCTAAAACTATATATTTTCGCCATCACTCGTTCCCACACCTTGTAGGAATTACCTTTTTTTTTTCAATAATTTCAATGTCATTTGCAGTTTATGCTGATCTCGAATTGTATAGGATTTCTGTACTATGACATGTCAGCTTTTGTCGGAGGTAATCTCCGGAACTACCAGTCGGATTTGAAAAATATTTTTGGCATTGAGTAGCCCAATTTTTGAGGAACGTAATAGGCTATGTAACATCACGCTACTACCCGTAGGAGCCGAGTAATGACGGCAAAAAGTGAGAAAGAACACTAAGCGGGTAAGGGTTTCGCTCGACTTACATTGCCGCGGAACGGAATGGAAGCGAATTTTTGTCACGAAATTGGGTCAAAGCATAATAAGTTAATTATGCTTGACAAGCTATGTCAATTGTTTAACGTACAAAGTAGATTCGAGCTGTTACAAACTGCGGGAATTCCCGAGAATACGCGAGAATTTTTGCCGATATTACCGGCATTCCGGGAGTGTCTTTCAGGGCAAAAATTAAAATACATTTTCACGTACCAATAATTTATTTTAATTTTCATGGCAAAAATAACATTGATGTGTCGCTGTTCCGTACAATATTAAACACAAGTTTTATTATATTTTATTATATTAGTAATGAAGAAGCTGAATAAAGAAATTGCGTAAAAAAACTAGTGACCATAAAAAAAAATCCCGAGTACCGAGGTAGAGTTTATCATAATATCAAGATTTTGTTTGTATATTTCCAAAAAAAAAAAAATGTCATCAAGAAATACGAAACGAAATGTACTTTGGAAACTTATCCTTAATTATGACGCATGCGACCTTTGAATATTCGAATTCTGTCAGCAAATTCAACAACTTTGCATCGAATGCACTGCATTGTTGCATTCTTGCATATGATTTCAAACCGACTGGCATCAACGAACCGAGTAGTCATAGGCATTGCTCCTTATTATATTGATTTATTGTAACCATGACGACGCAGGATGTGTTTTATTTCTAGGACGAATGGCAAGATAATCTCATTATATTGTAATAAATCATTGGGTGTTGCCCAATCCAGTTGATGTCATATATGTACAAGGTAAAATAATCAGTAAATACATAGCCAAAGGTTACGATATTGCGTGAGCTCATGAGTTAGCTTAAGTCAAATTAACAAATGATTTTAATTATACGAAACAGCAACACATCGTGTCTTAAATTATAATAAAACAAATTTTACTTAATCTATAAAATGTAACTAATATTTACAGCAACATTCTTAGCATGCTATTTGTGTTATTTGCTTTATTAACCGTTGAATGAAGTCGCACACGCGCAAGACTGCAAGTCACGGTGAAAGACAGTATTCCCCAAATAAATTTGGTGAGTGGTATTATATTACGGACTGTGTAATGGCACAAGCAAAAACTTCATCATATTATGTAAAGCATGGTTTCCACGTCTTTCCGTAACGGTTGCGAAAATTAAACTAAAACTAATTACCGTGAAAACATACACTAACTGCAAGAAGACTTTAAATTGATGGTTGCATCCAACGGCCAAGACTTTAAAACTTGCAGTTACTGTTTTAACAATGCAAGTCATTTGCGGAAAAACTTGCGCAATTAATTATTGTTTATGGACATCGTGCTAGTTTTGACATCCGCGGCACAAAATTCTAAGGTTTTTGGGAACAATGATATTGTTTACTACAGTTGCATTTTTTTCTCTGTACATACAGCCAGAACACGGATAAGTTAAATATACACCGAATCTACTAAACTTAGTACTTACTTACAGTTAAAATATTAACAAACACAAACATACGGACTTTTTTAATTGACTCATGTGTATTTTTATTTCGTACTAATAACTTTGTTTGAAATAACCTAATGAAGGACTGTTCAAATCATTGATTCCGGGATGGGGCGCGGGATGCGGTATGCGACTGCGCACGTCGGTTATTTTAATGATTAGAAAATCACGCGACTATTCGCGCTAATTTAAACACCTCGATACAAGTTAATTGACTCAATCAGCGTAAGCAAATTTCGTCCCGCATCCCGCACGGGATTTGCCTCCGCTTGACCAGAGCTTTATTGCTATTGATCATTTACTTTTAAACTATTGAACCAAAATTGACTGGTGCTATTGGATTTAGTTTTTTTAATGTTTAAAGACTTGAACTCATTTATATTAAACAGAAGTCATAGATTTACTCAGAATGAAAGTGGGCCCCTTTGACAAGAAGATAATCAACCATCAATAAGTAATACAAAACTTCTGAAATCTCACTAACGGTATCAAAGTACATAACATTATCGTAGGGGATGAGTTTCCGTTTCCAGTGCAAAATATATACTATCGCGGACAGGCATATCTGAACTAATGCATCCGTAATAAAATAACAGTGCTATACACGATACGATACTTGCTTGGATAACTGTTTTACTTTAAAATATACGAGGCCAGGTCAATGTCGTGCAAAGCTGAAGCACCGTTACGTATTGACAAAATGTTCTTAAATTGGACCTAAAGTTATTTTACTAATGTTCTCTTATGCCTATTTTTTCAATAAATTGATGACGCCATATTATATTTAATTAGTACAACGAATATCTTTATAAGCAAATAACAAGATTGCCTATTTTTACTCCTACGGGACGGCGACCGCTAACCATGACATGAATTAACAATGGTGCCGATTCCCTTGTTCACAAACTAAACTAAATTTAAGTTCAGTGCATCTTTTTCTTTCTATTTCATTATGAAAAGGACAGAAGATATATTTTAGTTTAGTCCTGTCAAATTAATCAGCGCCTGACGTAAATTGACGTAATTTTAGTAGGCAAGTTTTTAATCACATCTAAACTTGTATGGAGTAGTGACAGATTTGACAGGACTAAACTAAATTGTATCTTCTGTCCTTTTCTTAATGAAATAGAAAGAAAAAGATGCACTGAACTTAAATTTAGTTTAGTTTGTGAATAAGGGAATCGGCACCACTGTCGGTCGGTTGTCACTGGTTTACAAGAACATTTATAAAGCGAAATTATATATCTGATCCTGATTAGAAAGTTGAGCTGATTTATGTAAAATTATAGGATATATAATAATAAATATACAATAAAATAACTTTAGGTTTCTTTTTGTTTTCAGAAAACTAGGTACACAAGAACATCACTTCTCGCTCGCACTAAATCCTATAATAGTTCTGCAGAAACTAAATTTTCTACAATTATCGTCGTCTAGATCTTTACCATCTCCCCCTACCCGGACGCACTCAATACAAAATATAAGGCCTAATTTCATCTTTTAGCACCGATACTCCTTTTGTCAGTCTATGTAATCACAATCCAATTCCTCATCACATCGTCACGCGATGTTGCAAAAATAATCATTAAAAACAATTTTATAAAATATTTCCCAATCATATCTAAACAATAATAAATTTCTAAAATAATTATAATGTATGTTCTCATTACCCGATTATATTTTTTGCACCTAACTAAAATTATTACTAGGTTTAATTGTCACAACAGTGAATTGCAAAACTTACTATAAAGCGTAAAATTAATAAAAATGTACACAATAATTCTTAAAATAAATTGATCTCTAGATTTTATGTTCATATTTTAATATCATCTTTGGTTTTATAGTGAATCGATCTAAGCGACCATTCCACATAACGTGTGCGTATGTTCTGTCACAAGTAATCTCTAGTTGTCACTTCGTAGTTGCAGCTCATTCAACAAAATGCATACAGATTGATTACGTTTCCGCAATTCGTTTGAACAATAATAATTTCACGATGCAGACATGTTCACGTTTGTGCCATTAAGAGCTCTAGAATGGTTAGACTAGCGAAACTTATACACTGATTGCTTACACAATATAACTTTGCTTACACTAAAATTGACTCGTGAATTAGTCACAATTATACACGGCAAGTATTCATTACGTCAAAATTCAAGTTTACAAATTCATAGTTAGGTCAAATGAAATATACAAACACTGGGACTAAAACAATAATAAAAAACATTGACAGAAAACAATAGTTCATTCACATGATTGCACTGAAAAACACAAATTAGTAGATTCCACCTGATTGAGATACATTATGATAGTGTATAAACTGAAATAACGTTTGTATAAATATTTACAAATAACTATAAACTATACAGAACTAAGGCAAATGCTTCAAGGAACCACAAAAACACATACTTATATGTTAAACGATTGATTAGCTAGTACCGTTTGTGCAACTATAGCGCAATTATAAAATAATGCGTGAAATATGGCCTCTAACTATACAACGATATAAACATCCAAAATAGTAGATTCGATCCCAAATTGTACCAGAAAGGTATACACAAAACATTACTAATTACAAACTTCAACTGTTACGTAAAAATAAGTTTTTTTTTCTCTCCTGTCATTGTATTGTACATTTCTTCAATAAATCACAAATTCTCGTCACAAGCGAATGAATAAATACATGAATTTACCTATGTGAGATATATCAGCCTTGACTTCAATAAACACACATTTTTTTTAAATCTATTCGTAACATTGCCAATATTCAAGAATAAGTGCATTAATTGAAGGAAGAAATGAAAAATAAAATGTTCTACTTGTATTCGTCCATAAATCGTTTGCACATGTGCACGAGGTCAATGAACTTGGGTCGCACATTCGGGTCGAGGTTCCAGCAGTCTTTCATCAGGTGCCTGAATATCTCCGAGGGACAGCCTTCTGGTATTTGAAAGCTGTAATAAAAATATTTCATTCAGGTTCTGGCCAGAGGCGAGCTAGATACGGGTACAGCGAAAAATAAGTGTTGAAGACGCGGTGCGGCTTTACTTTAGCGTTGCGTTTTCACAGCTCTATACTGTGTATACGTTCGACGAACGCATACACTGGACCAATTCCGATCAATTTACAAATTAAACCCGAGACACTCAGAGAGTAATTTAAAGAGATTAATCATTAATGTCATTACTGTGCCTTCGAAGCATATTTATGAAAATCTTTCAATTATCCATTTATCAAGTCGTAAAAAAGTGTGAAGCGGCGGCGGTTCGCTAGTTTATAATAAGAATGTTCGTCTCACCAAGAGGCGCGCTCCCTCGGCCGCTCGGGGTTGAACTTGGGCACCTCGTGTCTCGCGCGCGAGAAGATCTCCCACGCCGTGACGCCGTACGACCACACGTCGCTCTTGGTCGAGAAGTGCCACGGCTCCACCGCTGACTCCGGGGCGTACCTACGATATCACAACATATTAATAGTAAATATTTAACTAATCCTCTAAAAACTTATTCACCCTTTTATGATGTACGCTTTTTAGCCGTAAGGCCGAATGAAAAAACGGAACTGTCTATCTGTCCGTTTGTCGCAGCCGACATGCTCCGAATCGACTGAACAGCTTACATTGAAATTTATAAATGAATTTTGAATATGGGGTTCACTTTTGGACGAAAAATTCTGCAACTCAACTGATTTGAGTAAGTATCAGAACACTGCTAAAATTCAAAAAAGATGACAAATCTTTTACAGCCCAAAAAACTCACCAATTAATGGGCAACAAGCGCTCAGTCTTAAGTCTATACGCGTTCTCCTCTTTGGGAATGATCCTGGCGAGGCCGAAGTCTGATATCTTCACGTGGTATTTGTTGACGACTAGAATGTTCCTGGTCGCGAGGTCGCGGTGCACCACGTTCTTAGCGGATACGTGATCCATGCCCTGCCGAAGATATAAGGTGTTCGTGTTACAGTATAACATCACGGCTGTATTCCACGAATGGATTGGCCGAGGTGACTAGTAACCACATTTCAACGGTTATGTTTAAAGCCAGATTTACACGGTGCGAATTAATTGCCTGTGGCATCAGAACAGTGTTTAATCCATACAAGTCATGTTGCATATATTATTGTATGACACAGGCAAGAAACTTGCATCGTGAAAATGAGGCTTTAGGATCATGTGTATTAAATGATAGGGCGAGCTTTTTGCCGCAAATCTAGACTCCGGGTTGCTATTGAGAAATTCCTGATGGACTCATGTTGGGGTCAGCTTCCTGCCTAATCGGATGCAGCTGACCAGTATTTTACATAGAGCGACTACTTATCTGACCTCCACAACCCAGTTTTTGGTCAACACGATACCTCTTGGTAAGAGTCGTTGTCTACCCGTAACGATTGTCAAAGATCTACAAATGACAGCCCGGACCAACGGCTTAACGTGCCTTCCGAGGCACGAAGGGGTCTGGGTATGTAATGCTCACCCATCCACGGACAGACCTCGGGAAGCCTTACTTCCACCTTCAAGATCGACCCGTGCGGATGTTATTATTTAGAGCCACGAGCCATAAAATCCTACACTTACCGTAGCGATATCCCTTGAGTACTTGAGCAGGTGTGAGATCCTGAGCTTGTCCCCCTGGAACTTGAGGTAGTAGTTGAGCGAGCCTTCCTCTAGATACTCCATCACTATGAGTACGTCCGAACCGTGATCCCAAGAGTAGCCTAGGATCTCTACTATGTTGATGTGTTGTAGCGACTGGAACAAAATAAAGAGGTGTTAACCTTATAGAGGTATGAGGAACAGGGTGTAAAGTTCACTCATCCTCAATAGAAAAGGAAGGATCCTCCGACCAGACGGGTGTCGTGTCTGGTGGGCAACTGCCCACCAATTGATGTCGGGAAGTTATACATTTGCTGATCGCGGAATAAACTCTGCATGTGATGCGTAGTTTGCATGTGGCGATGTAGATGCCGCCACAACCTAACCATTATTTTGTAACAATATTTTGATTTAAAAGAGTGTTGTAATTTGGTACGTATGAATTTCTGTGACCCCAAACACGAATGTATAACGTAAATTCATGAATTTTGAATATGGGGGTCACTTTTAGGGAGGGATGTAATAATTTTTAAAAAAAGTTTTGCTTACTGTACCGTGCGACATATCAAATGAAAGGGCTTGCTGTGTGGTTTTTTAAAAATAATTTTTGATATAAATATCTACCTTTAAATATATATAAGAAAATTTATAAAAATTGATCATCTCCGCTTATCTCCGAAACTATGGAGCCTTAAATAAAAATAGTAAAAATACAGAGTATACTTAGTTCTTTACTTATAGATTACAGGAAAACCTATAAGAAGTCAATGGTCTTAAAATAACACGGTAAATCTCACAATATAGTACGTACAAACCAACAATTGCAGTTGGAATGTATGGGAGAATATGTTTTTCGACTACAATGTTAATCTTGTTCTTGGGATAAATTCATCCGAACTACGGACCTTTCATTGTGCATGGTACGACACGCATTTGGCCAGTTTTTGTCTTTTCAGTTATGTGTTTTACGCAGTCTAATTTTGTATGATTTAGATTATGCGGTGTCTGTGAGTAAGTGAATGAATTTAAGATTTTTAATAAGTAGATTCAAACTGGAAATGAAAAAATATTTGCTAGTGATTTGTTTCGACCGGAAAATAAGTTTAATTCCAAAACGTATAATTAATTACCTTCATAATCTCCAGCTCATTCTTGAAGTCTTCGTAGAGAGTACCGTTTCTTTCGGATGCTTGTCTCGTCAGTTTCTTCACGGCTACTTCTCTTCGCTGAGATTCTTGGTTGTCACGCTCCATCCAACCTTTGAACACGTGTCCGTAGTTGCCCTGTACATAATATTATAACTTATTTTATCTTCCTTTACTATAACGCCATTCGCTGTGGCTATATCTGCCTACGGCGAATATTCGCGATGTCAGGCAGGTCTGGCCAGGTATATCGTCAATTCACGATATATGGCCAGCGCACAGCGAACGAGCGCGCACTGCGCTTTTAGCCCATATGAAAAAATAAAATAATAAGCGCATACAAGGTCGATAGCCGCTTAATTCATTAAAAGTATGTAACGGGCCTCTTGGCATCGGCCACTCGTACGCCTTTCAAAGGGCTGGGTCCCGAGATAGTCTGACATTATTTAATACAGTGTGAGTCTTTATAATGTGCACATATCGAAATGGGGGAATCTATGCTTAATTTTATCGACGGAAAAAATAAAAAATAAAATCTAAATACATTTTTTTTTCCATTTTTTTTTATTTAAAAAAATTCGTCTTACTGATTTTTTTTTTCGATTATTGTAAAAATTGATTAAAAAAACAGATTTTTGGACGAAATACCTGTTTATTTTCAATTGAGGGTTTTTTGGGTTTAATTGGGAGGGGTTTTTCCCACAATTTTCATTTTATAAGAACACTTAATTACTACCAATCATTATGGAGTTGAGTTTCATCGCGATAGATCATTTAAAAGTTACACCGTTTTTTTACATTGGGGTAAAAAATACAAAAAAAAAAAAAAAAAAATAGATTTTTTTAAATATTTTTTCCGTTTGTCAAATTAAGCATAGAATCCCTCATTTCGATATGTGCACATTATGAAGACTCACACTGTATAAATAAACAACGCGCAAACTGGTAGCCAGCAACTGCAAGGCCTTCCCCCAACCTTGCGAACTTAAACTTCGGTCAAACCTGAGCGACCACAGCGCGGGACGCGGGACCGAAGCGGGAGCGCCATATAACACGAGCACACGATTATATGGCGCTCCCGCTTCGGTCCCGCGATCCGCGTTGTGGTCGCTCAGGTTTGGCTGAAGCTTTAGTCCTCAAAGCGTTAATGGTAATACTATTGTGCTAAACACACTTCTCTTCACACACACTTCTCTTTCTCTTTATTGCACACCAAATAAAAGGAAAACAAATAAATTTTACTATAGCGCTACAAAGCTAAGCATTTGTTCAATTGTTTTGTGATATTTCACAAAACAATTGAACAAATGTTTAACAACAGCGCCCCTTGTCAACGTCATTCGAGCGCCAAAAGATCCTTTCATAGTGCGCGCCACGAAAGAAGGCCGGCGGAAAATTGTGGAACTACATTTTTGTAAAACCATGTGATGCATGAAGATGACATAGACCCTAACGCCGCGCAAATACGACTTCAGTGCTGGCGCGGACTCTAGCAGTGTCCTTATCGCAATCGGTGATTTTTGACAGACAACCAGCCAGTATTTTTTTAACTCTCTCCTTATTGAGTACCTACACAGGCACATGTCGCGATAGGCCAAGTTATATTAAGGCCCCGCCTCTCATGCACTAGGTTGTGGGTTCAATGGCAAATATCAATGTGACGTTTTTAAATTCATATGTACTTTCTGAGTTTATCTCGGACATTACTGACATCGATGAAGGAAAACATAGTGAGGAAATCTGGATTTATAGCAAACGTGGTGGTCAATGCTCGTGCCTTCTCAGTATAAGAAGAGGCCTTTACCCTGCCCTGCAGTTGGACAATCATAGTCTGGTATTATTATACGTATGACTCACACTGCCAATCTTCTTGGTGAGCGTGACGAGGTAAGTCTTGCCCTGCGACACGATGGACTCCATGAGTCGCGGCGCGGGCGCGGCGTCGTCGTCGTCGTCTGCTCGCGCGCAGCCGCCGAGGCTGCTACTGTTGCGCGACCGCAGCTCGCGCTGGAGCGCGTACGGCAGGCCGTTCATGCTGTCCAAAGAGTTTGAGCTTTTGTTGTCTGCGAACTAAGGGATAAAATTTGTTCGTTACTTTATACATAAAATAAGTCTTATTCAGTGAATAAAATAGATTTTTTGTCAGTAAAATAATTCTTTTATGTTTTATGTAGAGCTCCCACCTCTTCCCACCTCTTTAGGGATCTTAACCGTACTTCCGGGATTGTCCTGATAGCCGTGGAAAACCACTCGACTCCTCAAGCACCTCAGGACATGTTGCCCCCTTGTCGCTACGTCACTACGTCCCATGTGCTAGCGGCCGTTTTCAGGGGCCCATTATTGAGTGTGCAAGTCACCCCCTGCCATTTTATCCGTGTATTACATATCATTGATCAGCAGGAGACATAGTCCTTGCATAGCTCTAGATTACCAATCCTCTGTAGCCACCCAAACCCATAGCCCAATATGTTTTGTTTCCATGTTTTGCAATAGTCCTGCACCAACCGAAGATTGATCCTTGGGTGCATTTGCATAGTGCATATAGGGATAGTCGTCGGTAGGAGCCTCAACACTTAAAAGTGTCTAAGGGGCCCCTGTGACTCGGCTTCAGCCCCTCGTACGCCTTCCAAAGGTCCGGAACCCAAGGGTCCCGCGATATGTCAAATACAATTAAAATATTAATTCTGGACACGGCTCGTATTTTAAGGAGGTTCTCTCTGGAGCCCTGACCGCCTGTAGCTTGTTCCCCGATACCCATAATAATTGTTAGTAAACATGAAATTAATACCTATGTTAGTAATCATGGACTTACTAATTTTATTATTATTAATCTTTAATTTAGGCACATTACCATAACTTTGATCGTATTAAGAGTGTGTCTTCAAAAGAGAATAAGCCAAAGTCACAACAAAAAAATTGTCGACATAACATTCTGTACTAAATCTGTATCAAAACTCTTATACAAACACAGAATATTCAAAACAGAAGCCCGACAAAAACTTCAGAAACGTGTTCCTTTGCTTAGTTATTTTTGTACTCTTTCATTATGAACATTCTTAGAAGTACCATTAAGTTTTCGTACTTTTTGTTGAGTTGCTGAATAGTCTATTATTAAAAAAGGTATATAAATAAAAAAAAGAATCACAACGTGATATCTAAGAGGGGAAAATGGAAGAGGAAAATATTTGGTGTGGGACAAGGGCAGGAAAAAAGTCTATTCTAAAGTAAAGTAAAGTACTTACTGGGTTATCATATTGATCAGACATGGTTCCATTCATGGAGAGTACGCTGCTGTCTGATATCAACGACTTATTGCTGCCAGCATCACTTAGCTCACTCGGAATGAACCTGTCACCTGAGGAAAAAAAAACGGGAAATTGGTAGACCAAGAATCCGAGTCGAAAATAACCATTTAATAAAGATTGTCGAACTGCATCATTCTGCCTAGCCTTTTCCCAATCATGTTGGGGTCGGCTTCCAGTCTAACCGGATGCAGCTGAATACCAGTATTTTACATGGAGCGACTGCCTGTCTGACCTCCACAACCCAGTAACTGGGTAATACGATACCCCTTGGTAAGACTGGTTGTCAAGACTTTCGGGCTTCTGACCACTCGTAACGACTGTGAAAGATCCGCGATCATGCTTTCCGAAGCACGGAGGAGTCTCGGTATGTAAAGATGGTCACACATCCACGGACCAACCATGGCAAGCGCAGCTTAACCTGATAGATCGACCCGTGCGGCTGTTATTACTTAGCCACGAGCTCCTCGATTCTTCGATTGTCGAACTGCAATCAGGCACATATAAGCAATATTAAGTGTGATATGTTTTCTCTTAGTTTCAAACTTACTTGATACAGTCTCAGCGTGCTCCATATGTTCAAGGGATATCTTTGGCTCTTCGTATTCGTGAATAGGTACGTATTCTGAAAAAGGGATCAGACATTATAAACAGATGTATAGCAATATTATTGGCATACTTTAAGAATCGGGTATTAAGGCATGAGGCTGGTGATGACGATGACGACATGTAATCATCATATTATTATGCCAGTATTTTTTTTAAAGTCGAAAAAATATATAAAATTTGCCAAGCAGCTAATCGAACCGTTCACTGCAAGACAACGCTTTTCACATAACAAAACTGCAGGTTTGTAAAATAATGAATGAATAAAGGTAAAACTAACCAGGGTAATTCATTATATCCCAAGTGAACATACTTCAACTCAGGTTGTGATATTATAGCTACTTATTGATCAGTTTATTTCACGTTCGGTATTTGAAATGTTTAGTTGTGTATTCAGCGGGTCTCAAAAACGGTGAAAGAAAACATTGTGAGCACCGTCTTAAATCCAAAATTCGAAGACAATCATTTGACATTCATCAAACCGCACTGAGCCCGCGTGGCGGATTACGGCCCACGCCCTGTGAGAGACAGAAGGCCTGTGTTCCAACAGTGGGAACATTATAGGCTGATTATGGTTATGTACAGCAAGTCTCAATTTTTTTCCGGACTGAGCAGACTATTGCATAGAAAATGTTATTTAATTACTTGATAACAAAGATCAAAATAGCATACACCTTCGACCAATGTCGAATTGACATCATAGGTTTCTGTAAAGAAAAAATTGTTAAAAAGTTTTTTTTTTTTATGTCTTCGTCTGTCAGAGTCACATTTTTAATTCAGTCCGACATGTAACTTCTGTCTGATTGTCACTCTGCGGCGTTAATTGACATTACGACGCAATATACACTGCTGAGTCAGTAAAGCAGTTCCTATCCTGCAATGAGCAGACAAAAATAGCCCTTAAGGTGGGGAAGATAGTTCGGATGAGATTACCTCTGTGCAGCATGTGGTTCATGTCCCGCATGATCTCCTGCGGGCGCAGCGGGTCGGGCTGCCAGCACTGCCGCATGAGCGCCCACACCTCGCCCGGGCAGCGCGCCGGCCGGAGCAGACGGTCGCCCATCTCGTAACTCTGCAACAACATGTATGTGAAGATCACATAATATTATTGAAATTAAACTACACAGGGTCAAATTAAATTAGCTAGCGGAACTCTGCAGACGTGATGGGCATCAATATCTAAACACGATAAAATTAAAATTAAAAAGATTTGATGTTTGTGTTTGGTAGTGTTTTTATTTAAAGCATGAGTTGCGAAAATCTATTTTCCTTACACAAAAAATAATAATATTTAAACTGATAATATTTCAAGTGGGGTTTTTCTTGTTTTATCGTGCTTACATATCATCACGTCTGCGGAGTTTCTCTAGCTAGTTTTATTTGACCATGAAGAATTAAATGATAAACGTTGTTACCAACGCATAACTCCTGAACGGCAGGATCAATTTTTTTCTTATTTTTTTAAATATTCGTAGTTGTCCGAATAAGGCTTTTAGGGAAAACAAAATATGAACAGGTGCCCTAAAAATAAGAAAATATAGGAAAATTCGAGAAAAACTGATAGTGTTTTTTCTGTAGTATTTTTGTGTAAAATTATTGAAACTTGGACAGGACAACGTCTGTCGAGTCAGCTTAACAAAATACGCTAAGTATCAGTGTTAAAAACTAACTTAACTGCGCTAAACATTACACTGCATTTAGCAAGCAACAAGGCGCCAACCAACGCACGAAACATGTTTGTATACACCGAGGGCCACTGTTTATCTGCTCCGTTATCACCGACAGCTTCGTCATTACAACTCACCCTCGCAGTTAGAACTGGGTTGGTTTCTGTAGGCGACTGTCCGTAGGAGAACACTTCCCACAGCGTGGTCGCAAATGCCCAGATATCGCCCATCACCGACCGCTTCGCCATGCTCATATCAGAGAAGAATTCAACGGGCATCCAGTGGACACTGCAAATATAAAGAAAGTTAGCCAACTCTTGAAATATACTGCAAATCGGTTAGCAATTTTGGCTGAAAAGCCACCTTACGAAGATTGATCGATAGCTAGTCGCTTCCTCGTCGGCAGTGGGGCAGGTGCCTTATCACTACTCTCTCACAATATCTGAAAGCTAAAAGTTGATAATATATCGAGCAGGTGTGTAGACTCACTCGAGGTGCGTGTAGTGGCGCAGCGTGGGCCCGGACAGCTTCACGAGCATGCGGTCTCCGTCGTGCGCGGCCAGCAGCAGGCGGCGACAGCGGATGTGCCCGTGCACCACGCCCGCTTCCGACAAGTCCCATAGAGCACGCGCTAGGCCCGCTGCTACTTTTTTTAGGTGTAGAGGTTTTATGCGTTCTTCGTTCTCTCTGTAAGGTTGTGGATGGTTTTAGATAAAGGATTTTGATTTAAAGAAAAGAAAGAAAAAATAAACTAATTAATTACAAAAAAAATACATAAAACACTCATTTACAAATTAGCCAAAAGCCTATTATTAAACGAGAAACTCGATTTAAAAGAGTGTCCATGGAGTTTCTTGCCCGTTTTCTTCATGGGAACCTAAGTACTACGCTTCGGAATGGGCAACTAGCTTCATCTTTTTGACTGATCGACTTCTTTACACTTCAACAAAAGTGCGTGTAATTGGTTCGGTTTAAATAAAAGCTTTGAGTTTGAGGATACTCTTCGGTGACAAGAATTTGCGTGAGGTTGATGAAGTATAACTTTTACAGATTAAACGATGGACACATCATTGTTTTTTTGACGATATTTTGGTCAAGCAATCCCAAAAGTTTCTACATGATATTTATCAATTAATCGTCAATAATTAAAATGTAGCGAAAAAACTTGTAGCGACCGTGTCTCAGGATAAGTTTACAAACCTGAGATAGTCATCAAAGGGTCCGTAAGGCAAGTACTCGAGCACGAGCGCGGTGGGCGAGCTCAACGTGACGCCGTACAGACGGACCATCGAGCTGGACTGCACGCACGCCCACTTGCTGGCCAGCTCCACGAATTCCTAGGCCACAATCATGTTTTACTTCTATAAGTTATACACTTAAACTCACGCCTTCTTCCCATGGGGATAGGCAGAAAACTACAGAACGTTACTGCTACGATCCTTACATTCTTATTTTGCTTCTTTCATACATGCATGCCGGTTGCAAGTACTTTGCACCTGACCTTCAACAACAAAAATCAGAGGAGCAATTCTCGTAATTTTTAAGAACATTCGCATTCTAATCTCATTCGCGATCTGTCAAAAATACAATCAATTTACCAAAATATGAATATGAACGTTTTATAAGTACGAGAATGGTCTTCTGGTCACTATATGTACTTCCAGTTCGTCGCCTACCGGCGTTTTCACTCACATCTCCCTTATGAATACTTGTTGTTAGTCGACTGTCATTCATCCTCTCAACATGACCAAACCGTCTAGCATACTTTTTTCAATTTCTATCACTACGTGTCTTTTAAACCGCAACCTTGCCTTATCGCACGCTGCTAAGATGAGCAGCGTACGATAAGGCAAGACCATTCATAGTTACACCACACATTCTTCGTATTTTCACAGAATTTATTCTACTTTCTATACGTTACCGTTTCTGGACATATTTGCAGCAAAGGCAGATTTGGCCAGAAAACGCAAAGATAAAAATAGATGATATATTTGCGATTTCTGGACAAATCTTCAAAAAAGTTGACTACATAACATCTCGGTTTGGAAGAGCTAGGAGGCCTTTGCCCAGGAGTGCGTGCGACGCATTATATCTAAAGGCTAGACAAATAGTTACAAGTTAATAATCATAATGTTTAAAATATCCGTTAAACGAGCGGAAACAAAAATACAGATTTGAAAACTTGACAGAACGAAAACATTAATTATTCGATATTTCTTTTTGAAGTATTTATTATATATATTATATTCTCTTATTGTATGTTTATATTTAAATTAGTGAATTGTTTTATTTTATTTATGTATTTTGTTTTCTCTTCTACTACTACAATTTATGTACTTTCCTATCGCAGGTATGCTGGAAGAGATTTCTTTAGAAATGAGCATTGCCTTTGTACGTATTATTTTGTTCCTTTCTTCTTGTCGGTTTATATGTCTGTGCATAATGGTTTAATAAATAAATTAATTAATAAGTATTGTCCTACCTTTAAATGGTCATTGGCTTTTTCCCTCTGTAACGTCTTAAAGGCGACCAACAACTTCTTAGTTTCGTCTAGTCTCCACAGAGCTTTGTAAGTCGCTGTAATGTTTTCTGAACCGATCTTCTCCGAACCTAGAAGCGGAAAAGAGGATTATGTTATGCTTTTGGTTCCTATGGCCGACAATAAATGGCGATTTCCATAATTTTCTACATAGGTCTATAGCTTAGAGTTTATATATTCTAGGTCTATAAGTACGAATTAACCACATAAAAGAAAAGATTATCATAAACATCA
The DNA here is from genome assembly GCA_914767815.1 of Eupsilia transversa. Lineage (NCBI taxonomy): Eukaryota > Metazoa > Arthropoda > Insecta > Lepidoptera > Noctuidae > Eupsilia > Eupsilia transversa. Next base: position 6,520,939 of record OU611889.1, read on the forward strand.
CGTATATTACTCATAACCTACACGTTAATAATGACAAAGTGTGACAATGATTAAATACGGTGTTAATAATTAGAACATTATCATACCAGTGTACAGTAGTATATCCTTATTGGGCAGGCACCGCGGACTACGGTTGTCTTTTAGAATGTCCTGTAGTTCTGCTTGATCAATACGAACGCCTCTTTTCACCGGCTCGCCACATAGCAGTAATTGGGACTTGTCTGCAACAATACTTCAAAGTTAACAACGAAGATCATAGCTGCTTTAATTAATCCCCTTCGCATCATAATTAATGACAACCGCTTATAAATGCGCGCACGCAAAAAGCGATCAGCTTTACAATTTACGTGAATGCGGAGCATTTTCGTGGAAGAATATTTGCCTCCCTCAGTGCATTAGAATTGTTGTTATTTTCTAGGAATGATTGTAATTAACACATTTTTTTTAAATGTGTTTGTTAACTTATTGTAGAAAAAATACCAGACGAGTGCGAGTAGGACTCGCGCCCTAAGGGTTCCGTCTCAACGCTTGTGCCCGATGCACCGAATTTCCAATTCCGGATTGAAGGACAAACTTAACTTAACAGTTGATAAAAAAACTGTTGAGAATGGACCGATTTGAATGACATGAATAGATTTAATGCTACTTCAACATATGGCCCATGAATTTCCAATTCCGGATTGGAGGACAAAAGATGGCGTAAAATAATCATCAAAATATAAAGTTTAAATGTCTTTAAAAATTATAATACTAAATTAATTAATTTATTACCCGTCCAAGGGACCTTAGTATTTGATATTAATTTCTACTTGATACCTTTACCCGCTCTTGAGAAAAAGGGCCCTGACAGAACGGACAGCAAAGTGATCCGACAAGGGTTCCGATTTTTCCTTTTGAGGGACGGAACCCTAACAATAAAAAGTAGACGCCATCATAATTCCAAGCCAGTTTTTTATCTGACAAATTATATTATTGTTGCTCACACCAAAGTTTTGAATGTACGTAGAAGTACTAAACAAAATACGGAATTTTATTTATACTACATCGCATTTCATTAATTTATATTCATTACATACAAACGCTTCCTATGTAAGCATGTTCCAGCGATCGTGGACACGGGTGACCAGTTCCGTTAAAGATAATTCAATTCAACGACGGATAAGATTTATGTTAGCACCAGAGATTGATATATCAACAATCATCTACTAGAGGTTAAAGAATATAAAATGCCCCCCTTATTACGGCCCGCGTATTCTAGGACAATGCTCAGTCATAAATCTCGATTTAAAACTATTTCAGCCGAGATTGAAATCTATCTGACAGTTTTAAATCGAGATGGATGTCTGAACATCGTTCTAGAAGACGAACAATCATGATTGTTCATCTTTATCTATTAAAAAAATGCATTGTGAAGGAATCGCGAGCTTATTTCTATTCCCAAAGCATGAAGGTCGTGCTGCTAAGACCCTGTATTCTTCCCCATCGTCTCTCTTCTCTTTACACTATCGTACCATATTTTAAACCTTACATAAATAATAGGTAGTTGTAGATTAGGTAGTAGGTCGGGCAGTGTTATTGGGTTTTTCCATAAGGAATTTCTCAGTAGCAGCCAGGAGCCTGGATTTGTGCCCGGATGACGGCAATAGGCTCGCCCCATTTTTACATGGTACTTAAACATAACAGGCGTGATGTTATTTTGATAAGCAAACACTAATAAGAAACCTATATCCTTAAGCAGTGATCGTGCATCTGAATTTATGAATCAATAAGTAAATTAAATAATAATATTCACCATATTCTGAAGGCGGTATGCATTCATTTAAAAATATCCTGCCTTCTGGGTTCTGATGACATCCGACTAGCCTCTCGATACTATAATATTCTTCATTGTTGACCACGTAACAATGACCTTTAAACTCTATTCTATAAGTCTCTGTTGTACTGGAAAGAAAAAAATCATTATAACTTACAACTAAAAATACCCTCCACGCGTGGCGAGAAGAAAAAAAGACACAACTCGGAATATACTAAAAGCCCAATACGGCAAAATGCTAATACCTTATTGCAATCAGATAAGACTCACATTGCAATGATGCGTGATGCTATTGGAATAAAACCGTGAGTGCCACATTGATTTGAGCCGATTCCGTGGCTTTGGATAACACCAAAGTTTTCACTTTCAAAGCACTTTTAACTTGGCAGAGTTAGTAGTGCCTTTGTAAGTTCTCTTACAGAAAAATGTACCAATATCCATGAAAATGCCTTTTGTAACATTAAACAATGGATTAGTAATGCACCATTGCAATGCATTATTAACATCATTAACCTTAAGCTTTGCCACAATTAGACAAAAATTAAGAAACATATAATTACCTGTTTTTAGTACATACGTCCAAATAATACACATTGTAGTCATCCTGGCACTGCCGCAATATATAACAACCGTGTTTCTTAGCGCGTTTTTCTTCCAACTTTCGATACGAGAATGCGCCCCTACAAAGTTAAAAGTTTTTTTTAACAAAAATTCTCAGTAGCAATTACATTAAATATGTACCCCTTTTTACTAGCGTACTTACCCGACGGGGCCGTGACATTTTATTCTTTGTAGCTCCTTTAGCGACGGTGTTTCGTCGTCTTTAGACAGGTTAAATGTCCATTTAACCATTAATCTGTTTCACATAATAAATTTATTTGAGTGACGGTACATTTATATCGGACATCACAAAGGAATTCTTAATTTGACATGACATAATATGTTTTTATTATCAAGTAAATGGGGTGATGTAATTTGATGAAAAACTTTTTTTAAGTAAGAATATGGTAATTATTAAAATAATCTTTTGGACGTTTCATTCGAAACCAAATAAAAAAACAGCGGGTTACCTATTATAAATAGCCGCGAAACAAAAATAAAATGATACAAACCTGTAATATCCATCACAAACTGATATAAATGATGATAGATGCTCTTCTGATTTAAACTTAAAGAACAGGGGGGTTCCTCTCCTTGATATTTCTAACGAGTTTTCTCCATTCCTTGTAATATAAATTAATTCTTCTATTTTGCAAACGTGGATCCACTGAAATGTCGTCATTGTTTAGTGATTTATAATTTGTAAACATGTAAGTGATTTACAATCTGAAAGTACCTATCATACTGAGTAGGTAGTCAGTTAAAAAGCCAAAGTATAAAACCCATTTAGGTAAATAATATTATATTTATCAAATTCGGCGCAATTTAAACTTTGGTCGGTGAACCGCATTCGGGAACCCGAACCTCGAACATACCCGACAAATTCGAGGAAACGACATTATTACACTATAAGCTGACTAGCTGGCATAAAAACGCCAGCAAATGTAAATGAGTAATCACCGATTACTTTACACTTGGTTGTATGAATTACATAGACATTTCAATTCAGGTGGACGACCAAGTGTAACAGCATAATTAAATGACATGTACTTACTTCTCTTTTTACAGTATTATAGATTCTTATGCCAGGCTGGTGCGGATGAAAGGGCGCAACCACAACATTCACCGGTGTCACATCGCTGCCGTTCTGCCACAGAACATTGTCATACTCCTCTGCCAAATAGTTCGGGGCCATTATGTACAGTTGTTGGAGGTATAAGTTCTTTATGTAGCTGAAATTTTATTTAATATTTTACTATCTCGAAAGTCTATAGGTGGATAGAAAGGCCATAAGGGGTCGTCTAAAATTTGGGAAACCAAGCCAAGGCAAGACCTTGATAGAACTGCCTCTCCTCTTTATAGAAGTGGTAAGAGTTTCGACTCTCCGTCCGATTAAGTGCACTAGTCATGACTTTCGTAAGGACTCGACTGTACACACGGCTACATATCAAGCTATATAAGGTGCTATAAAAATATCTGCCACGGCTTTAATGAGAGGTAGTATTGTGTTTAAAGATAACAAAAGTGAAGAAATTTCGTACCCCGGCACAGTTAAATCAATTTGAGAAAATAAAGTAGTTAAATAAACATTGACTCTACTCTGCATAACGTGGTTCACAAATTACGCGCGAAGTGCACTTCGTCAATGAAAACAACTGCTATCTCTTTCCATCTGTTCTGTGAATGAAAACTGAAATCAGCTGACTAGTTCGTCACTTGCAAATTTATACGTACAATTTTTTGTATGAAAAAAAATATGACACATGATCAATAATTTATCTTTACTATTGTAATCTATAAACACAATACTATCTCCCATTGCAGCCGTGGCAGATATTTTTATAGCACCTTATATATTTCCAGTATTAGCTGACCTCTCACTGTGCTCGCTGATCTCGCATTGTGTCAGGCTATACTGGAAATGTATAGCTTGATATGTAGCCGTGTGTACCTATAATAATACATTTTTAAGACTTTCAACTTCCATCATTGGCTTCATCGTCGCCGTCGCCGGGTATACTATAATTCTCGAAGTTTATAATGTACTAAAAAAGGAGGGTGACGCTTGAATGCAGACAGACACAAACATCTGACCAGTGATACAATCAAACCAGCTTTTGTTTGCATTGTGTAGGAGCAGAAACATAAAAAGTCTGCACGCAAAAAAAATATAACGATAGATTACAGCAAGTTGTATTCCAATGGGTATACTTACTTCACGTTGTGGCCGACAGAACAAAGTTTGGGTAGTTGGTCGTGAGCATGCTTCTTCGCGACGTGACCGTGTCTTCTAACAATCACTTTCGGTATATATTTTTTGTAATCCCTCACAACATCGTTTACCGACAATTTTTCCTCAGCTGTGGCACGTGTCCTGAATTAAAAACATGTGGTACTCGCAATTTGTCACGCAAAAAATCGAGGAGACTCGAGACGTAAATATTACAGCATAATCTCCATCATCATGCACTTAAATAAAGTCGGGATCCGCTTTTAATTTAACAAAGGAAACAAATTGAAAGCTAATTGAGCACATCCCTTTCATAATTCACAATTGGTTTAGAAAGGCGACGATAAAGCGTCGATGATCGTATCCAATTGTCAGAACTTAAGACCTGGTGCATATTGCTTGAGCTCAGAGGCACGCGGGCCCCAAACACACCATTGCGCTCCTCACCCTGTTATCATTATGTTTAGGTAAATGTATTCAATCAACACTATAATACTTAGATCGTCCGCAGTGAGTATTCGTGAGCATGTAAGTAACAGGAAAAATATTGTAATCGTGTAGATGGAAGATTCCTCTCTAAGGTCATAATTTTAGGCCCTTTATAGGTACGTACACGTTTCTCTTGTCGTGAAAAACTACGGTTTATTTGCCGTGTCAGCCGTGTTTAGACACGATCGTCATTGTATGGATCACTATAGAAGGTGTTGACGGACACGTTTTTTCTACGGCGCGGTTTATCCGCCGTGCTTAGGAACAGTAGTCAGTGTTGTAGATATGGATCACTATGGAAGCTTTTTCATAGACCGGTTTTCTTTAAGACGCGGCGGCGCCGTTTATTCCGAAACCGTGCTGTGTACAAAGGGCCTTAGGTTTGTGAGATTTAAAATGCTGATTAGTTAGCATCAGGTTCCCAAGTACCTAGAGATTTTGGGAACTTAGAAGATACCCTGACCAATTTAGCTGTTTTACATGTTATTAGGCAAAGATGAACAGTAATTTCAATACTTTTAAGATTGCGTTGCGGCAAAGTAAACGCTTTCCGTGTTCAGGGTCGCGGGTTCGATTGCCGCATTACAATAAATATTTGTATGGCATAAATAAAGATATTTGTTCTCAGTCTGGACGTTTAATTGCGTCACGCGACACAGAATCTTGATTCTTGATGCACAACTACAGAATATCCAACAGTTACGATGAAGATACTTTTAAAAAACTTTTTTATCCTCAAGGAGATGACCCAAAAAAGATTATGAATTTATTCAAAGAAGTGTCTGTAGCAGGGGCAAGGGTCCTTATTTTTCTGCTTTTTTCTGCCTTCACGTCACTGATAAGGACCAAAACATGTGTTGAGGAAAATAATACATGACGTTAAAATATGTAAATTAAAGAGATCACTTGTTAATTGTGCAGTTATACCAGAGGGCTATTGTCTCACAGACATAGACAGAGTAATTAGATGTTATAGTCCATTGTTCTGTCAATGCAAGATATAATCATACTTGACAATTCATGATCTACTACATTAATAATGTATACATATAATATAACATGAACTACTTACTCCTAGTGGCACTATGTGCTAAATAGATAATGAGAAGTTGTTGTGACATTATCATAAATACAAGTTGACAGAAATCTTAAATTCACTGACAGACTCTCTCTTGCACAAGATTTCCTTTTAAGCGCATTTTATTTATATGCAGATTTTGACAACTAACTCACTTTCAGTTTTCTTACAATAGGGACAAACCCAAACAACAGTTAATACAAAATTAATTATAATATTTATAGATAATATAATTAAAGTCGCTTTTCGTCTGTGACAGATACGAAAATATAACCCCGCAACGGTTTTTTATGCGGTTTCACCATCATTTAGAGAATTTATTCCAGAAGGTTTATGTGTAATATTACATTAGGCAGTAATAGCCTTATAATAAAGACTGCTCCGTTTTTTGTCAAGTTCTAAAAAATTGTGATTGGATTTTCAGCCCTCAGCGCCGTAAGTTAAAAATACAGCAGTGCACTTTAACTTAAGCATCCATTTAGGTGTCGCCTTACTTAGTGGAAACGGGCATCAGTCCAATCCCATCCCATTTGCTTTCAATTACTTAATTTAAATATATCTGAATTATAATCTATTGCGGATAAATCACAAAAAAGCAATGGGCTTTTTTGTGATTTATGTGCGTGTACGTGAGTGATATGCTAATAGATAATATAAAATTAAAATAACTGTTTTACTTTTCTTGAAAAAACCTTACCAGGTGAGGTAAGGTTTTTTTCTCAAAAATGACACTAATATGATTTTATTCGTAATTTTAAAAAGTTTGTATCTCTTCTTCAGACCTTCCCTAAATATATTAAGAAATCACGTTGGATCCTTGCAGCCTCTTAAATAAAATATTTTTTTTAACATATAACTTACATATCAGCAATCCCAAGACCAAGCATTTCTTTCTTGTGTTCAGGGTACTTAATCTCAGGGATCCTGTTCTCGTAAACATCGCTCCTGGCTTGAAGGAAGTAGTAGTCATAAGTGGTTTCATCCAAGGTTATTAATAGTTCTAATCTTGGAACCTGTAGAAGAAATGATGAAAATATATTTTATAAAATTTTACCAGCTTCTGCCAGATTTTTTTCTTCTGATACAAGAAATTATCGTTACTTGAAGAAGAGTGTCAAAGACTATCCCTATTTCACAAGGCATATTAATTATGCTGACAGCAAATCTAAACAGAATGCTCAACAGAACATTAGTAACTGAGTATAGTGAAATGGCCCTTAAGAGGAAACATGGTCATTGGTGTTCACTTCATACAAACGCATTCCTCTGTTTTTGTCCCTGGTTCTACTAGAGCAAATAATATTATTTTACAATGTATTGTACATCCACCACTGCCATGTCCCTTGGATTTATACTGATTTTGAACAAAAAATCCGAACATGGGAGTGGTACAAATATATTGTTTTGTGAAAAAAAGTTTGTTCTTGTGTGAAACACTCAAGTAGAAAACAGGAATGCTTGTGGATGGACTGAACACCAATGACCATGTGATCTCATTTCCTCTCAACAGTTGATATTAAATGTTCTAATCTTCTAAAAATAGAAAAAGGGTAGGTGGAACAATAGGCAACCTTATACAATAACACAATCACAAAGAACACAGTGGAAGGTAATAAACAAGGAAAAGGGTTAACCAAACCAAAGCTGCCTCACAAATTTAGATGATATTGTAATCACACCGAAAAATATAGATATATTTATATACAGGGTCAAATTAAATCGGCTAGCGAAACTGCCAATGTCATCGTCATATCAAATGAAGACAAAACAACAACAAAAAACTCTAAACTCATGATTTCAAGTAACTACACTACCGGTTGTTGAGTCCTTTCTTGAGAGTTTTTTGTTATTTTATCATAAGACTCATTAAATCCACTGAGTTTCACTAGCTAATTTTATTTCAACCTGCATAACCAATTAGTGACATAGTTGCTAAAATTCTGTTTGTCCTTGCTATATATATGACCATAATCAACACAAATAAAAAAATTGCCAAAGTCAGAGATCCTTCAAACCTTTTTTATTTTTTGTGGAAATTACATGTTTCATAATATGACTATGAGGATTAAATCATTAGTAAAATAATCAAAACCAGGATAAATAAATGTTGAAGTATTGAGTGAACCTTCATTGTCAACTGTCAGGTATGTCCAAACTAACCATTGAAGGAAAAGGTGAATAATCGCTCATTAGTTTTACCTTACTTCATGTTTAAATTCCTCAATGTGGTGTCAATAATATTCTTAACTCAGTAGCAATTTTATTATATGATGGATTTCACACTATACTTTGTCCAAATGCAATGGACTACTTGATTGACACACTGTTTATACATTTTTTGAGACTTAAGTTTACAATGTACAAATTGTAAAGTAATAGTGTACTCATTGTTGAAGAGCCTAATAATCAATAAATAAACAATACTATTGCAGTGGTCAGCAAACTCATTAGTCAATAGAACCAAATATCAATACTATAACAACTAAGATTTCTTTTTTTGTGAAAATACTTCAGAAATAAATCTTTGAAATATAGTTTGACTTTTCAATAAAACTTGATATCTTGCTTCGTGACGAAACCCCAACCCCAGCGTAGATATGCAATCTATGCTCGAGCCACACTCTATAGGCCAGAGCCGCATGCGGCTTGCAAGCTGCAGTTTGCGGACCACTATACTAATGAGTACATGTTTGTAGTTTGTTCGCAAGTCAACATCAAGTTAAGTAGGAGATCATTTAGAAGTGAAGTTGCAGATTGCAAGATCACAGCCAATCATAACAAAAAAGCTGCTGCATCTGATGTTAGGCTTATAAAGGGCCACTTTTTACTTCCTAAATTAAATTCATGAAAATAATGAAATCTATCTTTTAATTATTACAGTTGTTAAAGATAACTGTGTAATAATAAAAGACTGTACTATGTTATTAATAAGTCACTAAAAATGTACCTAATAACAAGCTTATAAATTAAATAATATATATTTTATTGATGGCTAGCAAGTCTAATAAACCAAACAGTAAAAAATCACTTTTTAGTACTAAAAAGCTATGCATTCACAGTATTTAAAGAGCCATCAAGGTCTTCCCTTACTGTTTCAATACACATTAATTATTCATTAATTTAACTTATACTGTGGTGTAGCAAAACCAAATTCATGATTATGAATCTTGTAATCAATATTAACAAATACTTTACCTTGAAACGTATTCTGAGTTCATAATCCCTGGTGCTGGACAGAACTTTAACGTTATCTTTGAGAAAATAATCTCTACCTTTAACCCGTAACGCGAACAGCGTCCGAGTGAGAGGAGGAATTTTATACTTTTTACACAAAATAACGCACAACTCCTCCGCAGTTATCGTATTAGAGCATCGTACAATGTTAGGTGTACGGTCGGTCACCACCGCCACTTTAACTGTCTCTTCGACTGTTGCCATCGTGAACTTGAACCATAAAAAACAAGAGGACGCCAACTGAGATAACACTTAAACCCACTTTGATAAATGCATCGTTTTAATTATCATCATTTTTTACGAGAAAAATCATCTTCCGTCACTAACACATTTTGCAGAACCTCCATAAACGCCAAATTCATAAATGAAAATATGTTAATGTTTATTTATAACGTTAGCAAAATTCTTCATTCGGCGTAGTATTTTTTTCGGAATAATTTCGCCTTTCGGTCACTTCACACTTGTACTATTTTCCCGTAATGCGCTTCGCTTCACTTCAGTAAGCTTGACAACTCACCACAGACTACTGCACTACCACTACTGTACTAGGGACCACTGATTTACATAATCTGTGGACTACTGAGTGAGTGTGAAACGGGTCTGCTGCGCCATGTTTAGATGTTTTAAAAACATCAAACATCAAACACGAACCAATCAAATCGCTTCGTGTTTGATTTGCGGATGCCTGATTGGTTCGTGTTTGATGTTTGATGTTTTTAAAACATCCAAACATGGCGCAGCAGACCCGCTTCACAGACAGATTAAGTCGGGTTTCATTTTCTTAAAAAAAGTGAGCCAGAAGCATTTCCTTTCTTGGGTTTCAGAATAAAAGTGAAAATTTTGAAGCCTCAGCTGCTATTTATGGATCTTTGACAGAAGCCTAAAAGTCTGACAACCAGTCTTACCAAGGGATATCTATCCTATTAATCAGTTACTGGGTTGTGGAAGTCAGATAGGCAGTCGCTCCATGTAAAATACTGGTATTCAGCTGCATCCGGTTAGACTGGAAGCCGAGGCCGAACTCAACATAGAATAAATTGGGAACAGGCTAGGCAAATTTTGTTTAGCACTGCTGAATACATTATGTGCTATATGTGCTCTAAGGTGCTACATGCAAAAAAGGTACAAAAGAAAACGTGTTTATTTCAAATAACAACTTTAATCTTAAAAAATGATGTCACTTGGAATAAGTAAAAAAAAAGAACTAAACTTCTTTTCTCTTGGCGACTAAAATCGCTGGTGTGAAGTGTGTACCTAGCTAATGTTCTTCATAGTCAGGTGCAAGCACCCACTGGCGGTTTTCCCCCGCGACTGATTTTTGTATCGAAATACGTACACCCTTACTCTTTGCGGCCTTGTGGTTCCTCCACGTAGAAATAGACCGTCGTGCGGTCTCTGGCTCTACGGTTTCCTAGCAGAGCGGTGGCCGCACATAACAGCTGTCATGATAATGACAGCAGCAAATATTTAATCGTTAGATTCGCCCTGCGTCAACAGTTTCTGTTTCGTTTTGACACCTCACACAGGCCAAGCCATGAAGCCAGGACACAGGCCTCCTCTCTCTGAGAGGGAGTGGGTTTTAATCCACCACGCGGGCCCAGTACGGGTTGGTGGATGTCACATGTCTTCGAATTTTTGACTTCGGACGTAAATACTCTTTGATTATCAAACAAAGCAGTTCGATTCAAACTTGGCGGGTCTCGGAACATGAGGCGAGTCGCTGCGCAGTGCCAACAATTTCATGTGTCAGCGGGGTTGAGGGGTGACGTACTGCGCAGCGAATATCTAACTTCCGAGCCGCCATTTGAACGATCTCTACTGGATTTTTTCCTAAATTTTTTCATTTTTCAGTTCTGCCAACATTGAAAGTGTTTTTATTTTTTTTATCTGAAAACACTCTTAAAAGTATTCGGTTATTTGGTTTGGCAACTCTTTATCTTCTTGTCTTCTTCCGCCATTGCTGGCGTTTTGCGTTTTATTGGCGGTTGTTGTCTTTGTTCCACTGTAAAAAAAAATTGTTCGTCTTAAATACTACGCAACCGACGTTAGATTAAGCTTTTTATTGGTAAGATTTCTAATTTCTATGATTTTTAGTCTAATTAGAACTTATTTAATTTGAATGATAAATGCACGTGCTGTTGGTTGACAAAAGCCGGTGCCGGTGTAGCATTTTTTTCTCATTGAATTATTAATAGATTTTTTAACAATAAACACTACTTTAAATGTTAATTTAGTATCTTCTTAGATTTTTTCGTATCAGTTTCTACTTCCTAGACAACATCGCATCGTTGCGCTACTAAAATAATTTCAAAAGTACCTACTCCAACGAATTCTTTGCTGTAGGTATTATTATTAGAAAAGAAGACGTACTTTTAACCTTTGCTAAATAATAACGTTACTACTGAAAATATTAGGAGGGTCGTGGTGTTGGTGTCGATAACAACAATTTATTCATTTCAAATCATAAAAATATTAGTCTATAAAGGTAGGTAATGCACCAGTCTGCACAGTTTTACACTTACTGACACAAAGTTTTCAATTCTAATTTGCCTTTATTAATGATGGATTACTAACGAATTAGGTATGCTCTCAACTTGATGCAGTCCACCATGATAAATTTAACTATGTAGGTAGGTACATAACTACCTACCTTTATCAATCGCTATCATAATCTTGAATAATTATTTTGTTTTGCTTGTTGTAGAAAAATGGATGATGACTGGGATGACTGTGCAGCAGATACGGTAAGATTCTTTAATCAAATGTCTCCTTACCAATCTAAAATCTTTGTCTGATACTGTACCTACTTGTTAATTCTTGAATGGTGGTCCTACTTATATTGAAAGTCACACGCTTAGCACTGACTACTCTCCCAATAAATTGTGACTTGCAGTTTCACAAAGTACATATCCCAGGGTTCTTATTATGCTGTACATTCTTTACAGGGGGTGCAATCCAACAACTATTCAAATGTTGATGAAGGTCACAGTCTCTCCAGAGGAAGAGGATTCCCGTCATTTAATGACAATGGTAAATATATTTTATGATGACTTTTGTCTGCAGGTCATAATCGAATCTAAACAACACACATGTGCACATTATATGTGTGTTCAATGGAATATTATGCAACCGGAACCAAGTCTTAATTTTGCATTAAGAACATTGTCGGCATAACATAGGAATAGTAACTATTACACAATGCACACTTACTTCCCGCCAATGCAGATATACCAATGCTCCTGTAGTAGCAGTAGTATAAGGCAATGAATGATATCAGCTTGTTTTTATGGAGTTTCAGGGGGATAGATTTATCAAAGGAAATTGGCAGAATTTTACTCAGTGTAACAGTTCGTAATGATTTGGTCCCCCCATGCTATTATTGAACTCCTAAACAATAGCATCATTCATTGTGTGGATATATGTCTAGTAAATTTCTTCCTAAGCTAAATTACACCATTCCGCTGCACTGCACTTGCATTTTACTTATCAGTTTATGGGGTAGTTTTTTAAACATCAGGTAACTTATATCTGAGAAATAAATATGATGGTTTGACTGCTTTTGTATTGAAAATAGGGTTGAGTGCAAGAGAACAAAGTTATGAAATGAAAAATCGGCCCTTTATGAAGTAGTTTTGGTTTAAAAAGTAAACTATAATAACAATTCAAATGCGTCATGAGAATGAGAAATCTGCGCCATAAACAGTTCTATGTTATGGTTTTAAGTTTCATGCTTATAAATAAGACACTTGAACCACTCAATCAGCTTGGTGTTATGTTATCACTTGAAACTGTCCATTGTGCAAAGAGTAATTCTTTAACAGGCATATGTGTTTATATTTTAGAATTCGATGATGATAAGGGCAGTAATGGGTTTGGCGAGCGGCGCGGGCGCGGCGGACGCGGAGGAGGTCGCGGGCGGGGCGGCAGGGGCGGCCGCGGCGGCGGGCCCGGCAGGGATTATGAAAACGGTAAGCAATTTCTTTCTACACTAAGTAACTGCAACAAAATACGACTTGCGTGTCGCTCACCATTGCGGAAATTATGCACTTTTACTGAAAGCAATTCAACATTCCAATACCTACTGCGACGTTTGTACAAATGTGTCAATTTGTGATATCCCATTACTTTGTCAATTTTATTCAATTATTGACAAAGAAATTGGAAACTAACTAATAGCATTAACCCAGCGTCATGGGGGTGGAAAATGACTACACGGACGTCGGGTTGGGTCCATTAGTACCTGATATTTTGACTTAAGATATTTCAATATTTTTAAGAGAAATTATTAATTATTTTAAAGTAATTGCTTTAGTGTTTTATGGTTTAGTAAATTAAACAAGTATTTTTATTACAGAAACTTTTAATTAAATCTTTCAACCTTTAAAAAAAGAACACGTAAAAATCAACTAAATTGGTAATCCTTAACCTAATCTCACTTTTCTTAGTATTTGAGACTTATGGCACTTTTATAAACTTAACTAAGCCATCTTTAGAAAAAACTTACTAAAAACTAAACAGATTCATCGTTGTAAATGCAATCACGGCAAATATATTTGTTGCAACCATGACATGTGTGGGTTGGTTTTAGGTCTTTCTTTGCAGGACACACTTGACATCTTTTACTAGCATTGGCTCTCTTAGCTCCTCCGAACAAACGAATTGTCGTATTTTTTTTCGCATTTCTCGAGGCAAATGTGTCACATTCTGGAGGACTTTCGAATATCCACTCACAAGGGCTAGGCCTAGATTTCTTCAAGTAACAACATGTCGCTGAGGTGCCTAAGCGCACACTGACAGAATCCTCTTCATCAGCGGACTCCTGATCAGATGACATGACATCCGAGTCAGATTCTTCAAGAATTGATATAATACGCTGTTACGTTCTTCTTCCTCTCGATCTACTTTTTTTTCGATCTACCGACAAAAAGTAAATAAATTAACAACAAACGATAATTCAAGCATAAAAAGCATAAAAATAACACTAAAAGCAATGAAAAAACATACAAACCATCTATAGAAAAAATGGCGCAAAATTGTAGCACCGAGTAGAGCATTTTGAAAGTTACAAAAGGTAAATATGACCCTATTTACCTTTTTCAACTTTGGGCACATGTAGCTCCAACTACGGTTGCCGTACAACTGATTTTACGTAAATAACGCTTAGCGCAACTCATAAATTCCAGCTACTGAGAGGAGCAGCAACGTCACTTGCGTAGTTACGAACCTGTAAGCTAACAAATCGTCTCGGGTCATTTTGACCCAACCCCCATGACGCTGGGTTTACCATACCAACGTAATGGTAGAGTGCGTCGTCTTGTAGCATACGACAAATGAAAACAATTTCATTATACATTGTATGTAGCAGCTTGATTCTCATACTAATGCAGCGAAGTCGAAACTTTTTTTTTTTGACGTATTATAAATCGGCAGTGCCTTAGACCTAAAAAACGCGACGAGTTTTAGGTTAACAAAACCTCAAACTGTTTGTTGTCGTCTAGCCTATTGCTCCTAAAAAGCAAAGAGTGTTCATAGTGTGACAGGGGGCTAGTGTGCAAGTATATTGATTACATTATAGCTATTTACGCTTATTACATTAGGCGATGGAGAAGATAGGCGGGATCGTGGCGAGCGCGGGCGCGGTCGCGGACGCGGAGGGCGTGGTGGCGGGCGGGGCGGCGGGAGCGTATGCGGAGACGATCCGCCGGTGGAGCTAGGCGAAGACGGCGAGCCCAAGAAGCCGCCGGTCACGTACGTGCCGCCCGCGCCCACTGAAGACGAGCAAGAGATCTTCAGCAGCACTATTAGCTCTGGCATCAACTTTGACAAGTTTGACTGTATTGCTGTTAAAGTGAGTAGTTTACTTACCTCTAACTTTATTCAGATCTCAATAATTCTGATTCATAATATTGAGATCTGTTAAGTTCCTTGTAAAAAAACTCAGAACAAATTAAAATAAACATTGACCTTTGCTTCAAGGTCGAATGTAAGCGTAAATTATAACCTTGACGGGAGGGGCCCAACTGGTATTGTGAGTTGATACTTAATAGTAACAGTTGATATTTATTAGTAACAAAATGTAGGTACTACTATTATGTTCTCCCCAATCAGGCGATAAAATAATCATGATATTTGTAGTGTACTTGTATATCTCCCATTAATTTATTATCAAGTTAAGCGTTCCGAAAAAGTCCAAAACATTAAGCCAAAATTAATTCATTAAATACATTCCTATTGTATTCTGTATGGAGTAAAAGAAAAAATCTTATCTGTAGGTATGGGATTGTTAGGATTTTGAAGTATAAAATGAGTGAGTTACAGATTTCAATTCATGATTTTATGTGACTACTATATTTTTTTTCACAAATTAATAGGTCAGCGGTGAAAATGCGCCGCGTGCCATTGATAGCTTCGAGACTGCTAATCTACGGAAGTATGTGCTGGACAATATACTGAAGGCTGGGTACAAGAAGCCGACGCCTATTCAGAAACACGCAATTCCAATTATCATGGGAGGCCGGGATCTCATGGGCTGCGCACAAACTGGATCCGGGAAAACGGTAAATAAATTAGATAAGCTTTAATTAGGTTCATTTGTTAAAAATAATCTTTCCTTAAGGTTTAGGTGTAGTTCGTAACTGTGTTATTTATAAAATACTGCATGGTTGGGTTTCTCTGAAGTAATGTTTAACCCTTTTTTTAGGGATCCGTACCTCAAAACGAAAAAAAAAGGAAAACCTTTATAGTCTAGTGCATAACAGTTTTTTTTTTTCACATTCATCAGTTATTTTTTCCATAAATCTATAATTGGAAATTCAAAGAACATCTCTTGACTGCAGCCGCGGGCAGCCCGCTTTGAAACGGAACCCTCAGGGCGTGATTCCGACTCGCACCTGTCGGGCTTTCTTTTTATAGATAAGTAATACAATAAATTATTTGTTTAATTCTAGGCTGCATTCCTGCTGCCGATCATAAACACGTTGCTGCAAGACACACGTGAACTTATCGTTGGAGGAAATGGATGTGCTCAACCACAAGTAAATAACTTCCCATTTATAATTTCAGTCTTTTCGATTGGATGTATTTTTCACAAATAACCGTGTTTTCAGGTTATAATAGTTGCACCAACCCGTGAACTGACGCTGCAAATATTTAATGAAGCACGTAAGTTCTCGTATGGCTCCGTTTTGAAGATTGCCGTCGCTTACGGAGGGACAGCCGTTCGCCATCAAGGCGACAATATTTCTGTAAGTACCTACAATCTTTCTAAATCATGCATAAAGTGTTTAAGGGCCTATATGCCCTCAAAGTACTTAGCAAGATCCGCCGTTATATCGAAACTACTGCAGCATTAATTTTGAAATAAATATATGGTAAAGTTGAGGATAATTTTGAAGTACTATGTTAGCCGAAAACACGATTTCTTAAAATTTTCTCTAGATTTTTTTTTTTTTTTAATTATTAATTTAATTTCAAATTAGATCATGAAACTTTGCATACTAACTGAACTAACTATATAGCATTTTAAATTACCAATATTTTAGCCGTATAAAGCAATTACCTAAACTATTGCCGCTTTGGAGCCGCGTCCGTCTCGCTCGCACGCAGTCCGCGAGTAGTATGGTGCGAGCGAGATAAAAACCTGAGGTTCTGTGGGCTCTTAATAAATAATAAAATGAAAATAACTAGTATGTTTATTACATCATTGTTCATAAGGAAAATCAATGTCATAAATCCGTTATTTAATCATGAAGGTAGGTAAATAGTTTATTTTCAATGTAGGTATTTATTTTTACAGTTTTGGGGTAAAATGTTTTTCACTATTACACTATTGCTTGATTTTGATAGTTCTTTCCACACTGCTTGAATTTTCTATACTAATAATATTATAAAGAGGAAAGATTTGATTGTTTGTTTGTTTGCATTGAATAGGCTCCGAAAGTAATGAACCGATTTGAAAAATTCTTTCAAAGATGATTATGTAGACTAAATACTTTGGATCTGACGTTACTATTGTGTGTTATAGAGAGGATGTCACATTCTGGTGGCGACGCCGGGTCGTCTGCACGACTTCGTGGACCGCAGCCGCGTGTCGTTCGACAGCATACGCTTTGTGGTACTAGACGAGGCGGACCGCATGCTGGACATGGGATTCATTCCCAGTGTGGAGAAGATGATGGAACACCCTACCATGGTGCCACTTGTAAGTGTTACTTTTGACGATTTCAAAAAAGGAGAAGGTTATGCATTCGGCGGGGTTTTTTCATGTATGTACACTCGATTCAGCCGTTATTACTACTGGACCTATTTACGTTTTTTCTATAACGAAGTTCGCGCAGTGGTCCCATGTAATATTATAAACTTTGCTTGGTCGTTTTAATCCACTTGGTTAAGTTGATGTTATAAAACTTCCTGTCACTCTTGTTTTTATAGCAGGTATATGAATTGGTGAGGGCTATCTATTATACATTGGAAAAGCGAATCAATTTTCACGCCTCGCCCTTAAGATCTGCCAAATATTTTTTTATATTTGCATAGCTCATGAGTCTCATGACCTGAAGAGGTGCCGTAAAGAACATGAATAAAAAATATAAAAAATAAAAAATTTGCGGTTTAAACCTAGTAGACCACAACGAAAGAGTAAAAAGGTTTTCTACAACAACAAAAAATGAAGTAATTTTTACTTCATTTCGGAATTTGGTTGTGAAAAACGAAAACACAGAACGAAAGACACCAACTTCCGAAACTAAAGTTATTCTTTACTTTGTAGTGCTTCTTTTTCGGAGTTTGCTTGTTTTTTGTAATAAAGTTTTTGTATTCATATGTTACTTATCGCATAACACGTTGACTCATGACGCGTCAATCACTTCAATTGCAATCTTATCACTGTCATAAAGAGATGTCGTGCTGCGTTATCGGGTATCATTAAATAAAAATAAACGGTTATAACGCGAACATATTTCGAACCGCTCCCTTCACAATACACTCGTCCAATAAAGGCGGAGCTTCTAGAATGTTCTAGAAGCCGTGTGAGAAACAGCAGTTAGCTGTCTCATCATTATCATCAGCCTATAGCTGATACTGCTTAACACGGCCTCTCCAATGGCACGCCATTCAAGTCAATTCTCGGCAACTCTCATCCAGCTGCCACCAGCCGCCCTGCGAAGATCGTCGCTCCACCAGGCCCGAGGGCGTCCTACCTTACCAAGTTACCATTGGCTGTCCTACCTTACCAAGTTACCATTGGCCGTCTGACTTCCGTCAATTGGCCTCCACACCGAAAAAGGGATTCTCTGTTATACAATTTACGAAACCTGTTTCTTCGCCCGAAACTCCTGAATCCTCCATATAAAGTGCTTGCAGTAGCTGCAAGTTTCCTATTGTATCATACGTTTTTGGCACGAACCTAGACTTGATCTATCAATTAATTAATTAGGAAAATTGTTTTCTCTTCTGCAGAAAGAACGTCAAACACTTATGTTTTCGGCGACATTCCCTGAAGACATCCAACATCTAGCGGGCAGGTTCCTGAACGACTACTTATTTGTCGCGGTCGGTATAGTAGGAGGCGCGAGCACAGACGTAGAACAAATATTCCATCAAGTTACTAAGTATGAAAAGCAAACGACACTGAAGAAATTAATCGAAGAGAATGGTGAGCAATGCGTTTTTCACACCGATATTGTACAACGTAATGATTGGTCAAATGTGTGATTAGTCAAACTATCATGCAATTACAATGCTAAAAGATTCGTAATCTTAATAATTTCAGATCGTAAGCGCGTCTTGGTGTTTGTGGAGACGAAGCGCAACGCTGACTTCATCGCGGCTATGTTATCTGAGCAACA
Organism: Eupsilia transversa; assembly: GCA_914767815.1. NCBI lineage: Eukaryota > Metazoa > Arthropoda > Insecta > Lepidoptera > Noctuidae > Eupsilia > Eupsilia transversa. The sequence goes on from OU611889.1 coordinate 6,540,228, forward strand.
GATGATGACGTCGTCGATTCACGGCGACCGTATGCAGCGTGAACGTGAGGAGGCTCTCGACAACTTCAAGAGTGGTCGGCATTGCATCCTTGTGGCCACCGCCGTAGCCGCCAGAGGACTAGGTAATTTTATTTCGAAGATGAATCCACCAAAAGCATAAACCGCCTTCATTCCAAAACCCACCTCCTTCATTCCAAAATCTGTGAATGCAGATCAAAATTTCTCCAAAAGTTAAGGACAGACTCCTAAGACCATTTTATTGTAGCTACAACGGTTAAGGTAGCTGCCCTTGCTGCCCCATCTCAAAAATCCATCCTGCCTGTATAATAACGAAATTAAAAGGAAAACTATCACAGATAAGTAGGCTCTACAAGTTAACGAGTAATTATCGACCAACTTACATTTGCAGTTGCAAAAACATGAACATGTTTTTCAACTACAATGTTAAGTTTGTTCTTGGGATAAATTCATCCCAGCTACGGAACCCTTCACTGTGCGTGGTCCGACACGCACTTGGCCGGTTTTTTTCCAAAATCTGAATGCACCTAGCAATTACTCGAAAAGTTAAGGACAGTTCAGTCTCCTAAGAACGTTTTCTGTAACTACTAAGGTTAAGGTACCTGCATTTACTGCCACTTCTCAAAAATCTACCCTGTATACAATGCCAGTCTCATATGTTATTATTTTGTAAAACAGATATAAAGAACGTCGACATTGTCGTCAACTACGATCTGCCAAAAAGTATAGACGAGTATGTGCACAGGATCGGCAGAACTGGTCGCGTGGGCAACAGAGGAAAGGCCGTATCTTTCTTTGATGCCGATCAAGTAAGTCCACCAGTTTTTATTCCAGGGGCAATGAAATTCAGTGTGTCAATATGTATTTAAAGCTCCTCGGTTTTGCATCGGCCTCTGCCACATCCAGAGCCCGCGAGAATCATGGTACCTCAAGGATATCACAAACCCTCATTTTCAAATGAATAATTTCTTAATTTTAAAAATCTATGTTGTAATGATTAGACCAATGTTTTCCCTAGCGGTTCTCTATACTAGGTACCTGTATAATGTACTTTACTTACGTCATTTTATTGTGCAGGACATAGGACTTGTGGCTGATTTGGCAAAAATCCTAAAACAGGCCGATCAAACTGTTCCCGACTTCTTGCAAGGAGGTGGTACTGCTTCATATAAGGGCAACAAATACGGCGGCAGTGATATACGAGTAAGTTATGTTTCAGGCTCACTTTAAATTCGACAGTACCCTTTGAACAATGTTGATGTTCGTTAAAACCAACGATTATGTTAGTTGTACAGTTACTTAAATTCTCCCCTTATTGTTCACGCAATCAAAAGAGAGATGAATATGTAAGTGGTCGAAAGTAAAATTGATTAGGAATGTAGCTTGTAGTTTTTCAAGCAGGGATGTAACTGATATCCGCATCCGCATAAATTTTGATGTCCGCAAAACATCCGCTTCCTCAACTTTTTATTTTAAAAGCTCTGCGTCCTCATAATTTCTATGGGGATGTGACACTACGTTGTTCGCTCAAATAGTGAATTTTGAAAAACTCGCCGATATAAAAGAGCAGGCCAGAGTGTGATTAACGCGTGAACGCTGAAATTGTAGTGTCTGTCGTACGACAGACGATCGGCTATTTTTTATACGACATCCACATCCGCATTCTCGATAAGGAATTTTCTAATATCCGTATTCTCATCTGCATTCTCAAACCAGATTATCTCGATATCCTCATCCGTTATACGACATCCGTTACAACCCTGGTTGTAAGACTTTATAAAACCACATTTTGTTGTCTCAATAACAATGTTTTAACAACATGACTTTTGCTCACCAGGACTTCAACAATGCTTCAGCCGCGGTGGACCAAGGTCTGGAGCCTGAAGAAGAATGGTAGAATTAAGGGACTTCTTGAAAATACCCTCGCCAGTTCGCGAGTAACCCACAGTGAAAGTTTGTTTGATTTTTTTTTTGTGCAACGTGGTGGTGCGTGTATATAGACAGTGGTGCTTATGCGACAACTCCATTACGACTCCAAACGCATGGTTAAACCGAATTTGTTCCCAGTGCAAGGAATAGTAACACTTCTTAGTTTAGCAAGCCTCATCATTATAAGACTGTAAACTATTTGACATATATTTTAAGTGTACGATTAATTTTAAGTTCCTCTTGATTATTTGTAACCTCACATAACATTTTGCATAAGTTCCATTGCTATTAATACTATACATTCATCATCTTGTTGTACTTATGTTATGATTCTTCATTTTATTCTTTAAATACATACGTTTGTTTTCATTAATATTTGTTTAGATTTTTAGAAATTGTTTAATGTTTTTGTTTGTGTACTGCTTCCATACCTAAGTTTAGGTAGCAACCAAGTCGAAATATAGGAACAAAATTACCCCTGTAACTGGCAAATCTGTGATGTTATTTGTAAAGTTGCTCACTTTAAATTTTAAAGTAAATAGATTACAATTTCATAGTTATATCTTAATATTGTATAAGACAACTTCCAGTTTATATTATTTCGAGATTCATGACTTCAAAATTTCTTTAAAATTGCAATTGGACGTAGTTGAAAAAATAGTGTACAATTCTTGAATCTCTATATAAATGTACAAAAGGCATAAAAAATACTTAATTTAAAATCATTGTTTAATACACTGTAAGTGTTTAGGCGAGCAATTCGCCTTAAAAACTATTTTCTGTACAAAGACCGAACTTAATACTTAGAAAAGTAAATTTATAATCTGTGATGATTATTATTATAAGTAGAATAGGTTCTCACTTTCATACATCCAATGCCATAAAAAAAAAAACATTTCTGTTCAAACAAAACCATTTTGTTAACCAGAAAGTCAATGCACGAAATTAAATGTCTGACAATTATTTTTCGTACCCAGTACTTTCTGCCCCGTTTAAATTTATTATCACATACGTTGTGTACAAGGGGAGTATTTCTCATTAGATGTAAGACATTAAAAATAAAAAAAGATTCAATAAGAAGGCACTGGTTTAATTTTCTTCTTTACTCCGAATGCGATCACATCACATCAACAACTTTAACGTACATACACGTTTTACATAAATTCCTCAGAGCACTGAATCGCCACCCCGACAACAACTAGAGACGCCATTACTTTAAATGAGCTTTAGTTTGCATGAAAAGTGTTGACAATACCGTCTCGAGATGTCGCCGAGGCGTCTCTGAGAGCTAAATGGAAAATTCATAGGCTCGCAACGCAATTGATAGGCTCTGGTCATGACGCCAGTTAGCGAGCCACCTCAACTGTATTCATACTAATCAAATGATTAAGTATAGGTAGGGGTAAGGGTTGTATTGTAACTACCTATATACTAGTATGTACTTCGTACAAGTTCGACGAATTCTCAATTCAGAAATCGAATGTTATACATTATTATCTCAATACCTTAGGTACCTACTGATATATTCCTCTATAAAATATATTTATTAAAAAAAATATTTCCTTATGTTCTATTTTATTGATAATACAAATACCTATCTCAATCTTAAGTATGTATATTTACGTACTGCTTGTAACAAATCTTACAACTACATATCACAGTACTTTGCTATACTACATTTTGTTCAAAACATTTTAACTTCCTCGAGTTATTAACTCGAGGTAGTGGAGTCTGCTTCCGCTATGTCAAAGGCGACAATCTGAGTATAAACTATTATTATGGCCACTTATGTCTAAGGCTTTTAACCAGAACTTGCAAAGATACAGATGGCGAGGATGTCTTTGATAAAAAATATTTGATTCAATTACATAAAAGCAATGATATTTTAAATGAAAAGTTGTGAAGTGCGTGTCGGACCACGCACAATGAAGGGTCATTGTGCGTACGCACTTGGGCGGTTTTTTACTTTTATAATATCATTGCATAAAATGTATAACTACCTAGGATACCAAAGACTCCGTCTAACATAATAGTATGTTTTCATTTTGAAAAACCTGTGACTGTGACATATTCAGTCATCTCAAACAAGTAGGTCTTAGGTAATAAAGTCGAACTGTGGTCTGGTGCAGTCGGAAGTAAGAAAGCACCAGACCGTGTCACTAGATATAATACACGCTATAACGCAGCTTCGCGACCCAAGTCCTTAGCTGTACTAAGCTGATGTCAAAGGCTCATACTGTGATGCTACGTTCCGTCTGTAATATTGAACGAATCTGAAACAAAAACATAATCATAAATCCAAATTCAATATTATAAATGTGAAAGTAACTCTGTCTCTCTCTCTGTTACCTTTTCCCACCATAACGGCTGAACGGATTTAGATGAGATTTGGCACACGGACCATGACCTGAGTTAAGATACAGGATACTTTTTATCCCGGTAGTACGTACCCGTAGGATAATATCTGACCTCTACGCGAGCGAAGTCGCGGGAAAGCCAGTAGTGTATAAAGTCGTGGTAGATATAATAACGCCTAAATATTATACAGTTCGATTCAAATTTAAATTTGCTACTCGAATTTAAGTTTGAATCGAAGTGTACCCTATCATATCTTGGTATAATATTAATAGATCTAATGTTTTTTTTTTCAAAGGAATTTTACGACGCATGACTGCATGTGGTAAAATATCCAACAAATCTTTACAAGTTGAGACGCAAACACCGGACTTAAAGATGTTTATTTTTATACGAATGTTGCAATAAAAAGAATACGGAACAGGTATTGTAGGTTTTCTGCTATTGGACAAAAATGGTCTCAAATAAACTTCGATAAACGTCCTCTGAGGCATTTTTTTAATTTTATACATTGTGATCTATTGACATATAGATTTCTTATCTTTAAAATCGACGACTGATTTCAAAGAACATAATCTCTTTTGGAACCATGTCGTCGATATTCAGATTTGTCTCTATCGACCCCTCACAACGGATCACTAAGTACTGTACCTATAGGTAAATGTACATCTCAGTCTCATGTTTAATCACTCGTTTTACTGGACCAGAAAAGTTAGGCACATTCACGCTACATTATTAAAAAGTTAATGGCGTGACCAATGAAATAAATGTTGACATACTTACGATAAACATATGACGCAGATTGCAGTAACTACACTGCTGAGCATATAAATTGATCCTGGGAATTCAGCTACGGTAACCTGATACACCGAGTTGTATATCAAAGGTGCAACCAAGGGGCACAAGCCTTCAATCGCCGACATCAATGCAAAAACTTTGGCTATGTCCACAACTGGTAGAATTTTTGTTAAAAATGATCGGATTAAAGGCGCAGATAGTCCTCTCAACGACCCTACGGCAGCACCTGAAACGTAAAATGTAATGCTTTAAATTCAATCAGACAGATTTTCAATTATTAGATGGTAGGTTATAATCCTCATGCAATAGATATACTTAATCGACTTTCATTCTTACGGTCTTGGCAACAAAACAAACACGTTTGATTATCTGATAAATAATAAGTTGTGTCACCATTACTATTTTTCTTTGGTCGCAAACATGTCGCGAATGACACAATAACAAAACGCAATGATAAATTATTTGTTGAATTTATGGGAACCGCAACAAATAAATTTAATAAGCCACATAAAACAATACTATCTCGCTTAAATGGACGGGCTTTATTTAAAATATTAATGTTATTGTAGGTATAACCTAATAGCAAAAGCGAATATATTTAGCATTAGATACCTACTCTTCATTTGCAAGCATCATTAATTTCAATTATAATACCGTTATTATTATACTCATACATATACTTACTAACGTTATAACATCAGGCCTGTATTCCCTGAAGGGTTAGGCAGAGGTGCACCTAATAGCTCACCCCCATTTCGTACGTCACTTACATAAATTATTAAAAAAACAACGTACCCAAATACATATGCCATGATTCTGTAGCAAAGGTTCTGATGACGTAATCTACAATATTTGATATAAATGCTAAGATGGCAATGACCAAGTCACTTCTTCTTAGTATTTTCTGTAGAACCACGATGCCTATAAACGAACCGACGAAGGCTACGGTTGTGCTTAAGGCTGAAAATTGCGTGAATTCCCTCATTGCCCAGTGGAGTTTTTGTCTTGTGAACAAGTATTCCAACGGCATGATTCCATAGAGTATGAATATCGACAGACTGTTAGCTACTGTTAATAGAAGCAGTTGTGCTCGCCCATTGTTAGGTCTTCGTTTGAAGCATTCCCGCATCATCTCTTTGACTAATAAGAAGTCTAATACTGATGTGATACCACCCTGGAACAAAGTGTAAATGTTTAGCTATATCTAAGTAGGTACCATAAATAGGTAGGAGATACTCATAATTTAATACAAAACCCCTAAATCGCAAGCCTTCGCTAAGCTGAGAAGAACACTGGCAAATACCTAGTCAGATAATTTGCTGGGGACTTTTTGTATCGCTGCCGGTTATTAGTCATCCGCTAAGTATAGTTCATCCAATTGCCCGAAATGCCATTCGGTTCATCAATTAAAATGCTTTGTGGCTCTACTTGCAATAAAATACTAAACAGACAGGAATTTCAGAGGATTAAAACATAACATCGAGCCTGTATTCCCCGAAGGGTTGGGCAGAGGTGTAACTAAAGTACACCCACATTTCCAGGTTATTATTTGAATCCCATGTAATAGGGAACGAGCCTATTGCCATCAACCGAGCTCAAATTCAGACTCCGGGCTACTACCTACTGAGAAATTCCAGATGTAAAACCCAATAACACTTTGCCCGACCCGGAAATCAAACCTAGGATCTCATGCTCAGCAGTAGCGCATTATTGCGACCACGATACAAGCAAGAGAGCAGAGGATTAGTAATTTAATAATCCTCATTTATTACATAAGTCACGATAGCGTCTTTATTGCAGTTATTTATGTTTTTTTGATGCGAAACAAACAAACAAAATATTCTTGTCGGCAATTTAAGTGGTTATAGATATAAAAACAGCTGCAGATAGCACAAGCATGAGGCATCGCCTGATAATGAATCATCATTATCAGGGTATGTCTATGTCTCATGTGTTTAAAACTGAAATCTTGATTTAATATTGTATCATTTATTAACAGAAAGTTAAGTAAGTATTTATTAATCCGATGGTTATAAGTGGGGGACTGGGGACAATTAATTGCTGACATTGCTGTGGCTTTGCGAGTTTTTCCTTGTGCTAGTATTCGTATGAAAGATGAGCAGCCGCAAGTGTGGCCTATAAAATGTGGCTCAGTAGGACCACAGGGATTCCCAGTAAAGGTCTAGGAATGGGCTTAAAAGTCCCGGCTGGGCGAATACCTTTTCTGTAAGACAGTACAAAAAAGGTTTTTTTGCTTATGTACAACAATACAGAAAAGGTTTTGGCCCAGCCGAGTAGGTAATTAGATAGGTGGTATTGTAGCACTATTTGTAAGGCAAAAAGCAAGAAACAACATAAACTTATGTCACCTTTGACATTCATGCTGTTTTCAAATATATTTAAGTAAGTAGGTATCTAAACGTGTTTATATTTTCTTTTTTTATAGCATCTCGCAGGTCAACCTATAAGGTCGTCGGCTGCTTAACCGGTCTATCCCGTGCGTACCTTAATAAATTAAGGCCTCCAGCCAGGTGGTGCGAGGTGAGAATAGGTAACCTTAAAAGGGTAAGGTTAAATAACAATAAAGAGATCTGTGGGTAAGAATGACCTACCTGTATGGCCCCAGACAAAGATTCCCTTAGACATACGTTAGTGAATACATATGCTATTACATTTAATGTCGTGGCTATTAGTATTAAATACACATTTCCGACAAGTCTTAGTACGTGAGGGCTTAGCAGAGACCCTACTACACTTCCTAATCCCACAGACGCTTCCATTATGGTCATCCTGGAACATAAACATAATTAAAAATAATGTTGCCAGAGTTCATTTCTACGTACCTAGTCGTATTTATATTACCTAATAGATCGATTCTCAGTCGAGGTGATATCAGTCAAATAACAAAATGCACCAGTAAAAAATATGGTAAAACCCCCGGTAAGGGAGTAAGGAATAGCAGTCAGAATGAACCACCACGGACCCAAGTTGTCCATCATGCTGTAGACGACCATCAGCCCTGCAGACATCGTTATACCTAAAAATTATAACAGGCTGCAATAATACGGTAGACCTTGGATTAACTTGATTATGTACCTACTTAGAATCAATTAAAGTTAAACTTCAGGCAATCACGAAGCACGGAGTATCCTTTACGGTTTATACGTATATATTTATATATATATTTTTAGGCCAGAGGTGAAACACGTGTCGATTTCTTACAGGGTTTTCTATGACTCTTTAGGAAAAGTTAAGCGGAATAGTTACTAAATATATCTACGTCTATAAATTGTATTTTTTATGTAAATTCTAAGTATGTAGTTGTCGTAATATGAGTGGGGCCGGTCAAAACACATGTGAAATGAAGTAGATACAGACGCCAGCAGGTCAAGCTACCCGAAACTGTCAGATTTTCCCAATCAAACTTGAACCTTAATACTTTAGCAATAAAGTTGAAAATCTATTAATGAAATTTGACAGATTTTAGTAGCTTGATGTGCTGGCGTCTGTACATTATTGATTATGAAAAGAGGTATGTACATTCGATTGATACACCTCTCACCATCTAAAGCTAAAGCAAGGAGCCGGTCCAGATTGACGGACATTTTGAATTGGGTATTTCTATTTAGGTTAGATAGCAGACTCGGCGAGTGTAACAAACAGATATCATTGGTAGGTACTAGTAGTTGTAGCTACCTACTCTTCAAATACAATTATGTGGTATTTGGTTTTTAGATTAGGTACAGAACAATGGAATTAATTAAACCACAATTGTAATTGAATTGTTTTCAATGTTGGTCAGCAGTATTTTGTTTTTACAATGCGAAAACAATATGAAATCTGGTTTGTCTGTGAGATTGATGTTGTTAGAGGGAGAGCACAAGGTCAGCAAACAAGTCTAGTCTAGAATCCTTTAACACGCTAACACATAGCTTAAAAAAAGGTCAATTCGTAGAGACAAAGTACATAGGTACTCATTAGTAGCTTCTGTAAAAAAAAACTTGAAACGGAGATGTAATGTACTTAATTAAGTACATTACTTATATACGTTTTCAACACACTTGCTCGTAATGTAGCTCTTATTGAACCGCTTTTAAGTTCATAATGCAGTGTATTAACGACGCGTGCTATTTACTTTATATTACCGCACGAGTGCGATAATGTACGCCACAGATAACTATTTACTAGTCGTAGTTATGACATGGCAGTAGGTATGGACCTAGTAATTAGTGTAATTCTAATTACTATCATGGTAACATGGAATTTGTATTCCATGTTCCATTGATTTCGGTGAAGCTTTTTACCAAAGGCAAGCCCAGGTCAGTGGGATACTAATAATACTATACATGGAATTAGTATGAACTATCCTATTATCCTATATTTTATGAGCATTCTCTATTTTCACCCAAGCAGAGATTTGCGCCTTTTTTAATCTCATCAAGGAGACTTCATACCTTTTTCACGCCTACTGTATAAATAAATAACATAATAATTATGATAAATTAACATAATTATTTCATCTAATTATCTATTTTTCACTACTTATTAATCGTTTAAGTAGGCTGTTTAGCAGTTTTTCCAGCGTCTTTATTTACACCTGCGCGCGCATCGCTGGCGCGGCGCGCTAAAAAACAAAACCAGCGAGTCATTTTCCATAAATATTTGTTAACGTGTTCGTTGGTTATTATTTAGGGTCATTATTCTGTGTTTATTCAATTTTTAAAAGGTATACGCTGTTTAGCGGGTTTGCTAATGCTTTTATTTACTTCTGCGGTAAAACAAAACCAGCGCGCCATTTTCCATAAATATTTGTTCACGTTTTCGTTGTGTGGTTAATTATTAACATAAATACGAAATCTAAAGCGACGCGACAATAAAAAGTTTTTAAAAGAAGCTCCGGATAGTCAGTCCTACATGGCAACAAAAGTCAGTTGAACTTTGTAAATCTAAATGTAAAATCACCTATAATCACCTAATAATTCTTACAACAAATCTGTTTATTTCCTCGCAAGTGTGTTGAAAAACATCGTATGAAACGCGTGTGCATTGATCATTACACACTCGGCTACAATATCGCCTTGAGTGTAAGGACCAATACAGCACACTAGTATCACAATGTACTATTACGCGTGTAGCTAACTTTATTAGTGTTAGTACTTACTTATATCAGACTAATATTATAAACCGACATAATTTTGCGCAGTTTACAAACTGAATCAGATAATAATAATGTATCTACTTTGGTTTGCGAGAGACTTGTTACTGAAATTTGATTTAAAATTAGCATTCAATGCATACTTTGATTTAATTAACCTTCGAGGAGATCAATATGTGGTAGGTATCTGCCTGCGATTAAAAGGTTAAAATTAACAATAAAAAAAGGATAGGTACAGGTTCTGTCTGGTATCAGTAACATTTTAGCGCGCCATTAAAACCTTAAACCTGCTGAAGTGGAAAGACGCAAAGAGAAACGCAATTTAATTAAGCACCGGTTTGACATGATGTCCCACTACAAAAGGATGACTTATTTAAGTATATTAAGTACATTATTTATACTTATTATAAGTACTTATTATTAGTCCACAAAAAAAGTTTTTAAACAAAATGCTGATTGAAAACGAGCTATTGGTCTTCGGACTTTAAATTGGTTTCCAACCACAAATCTGACATCAAAAAGGTTTAAATAACTACGTAATGAAATGTTAGATATAAATTTAATTAATTTAATATTTAATTCCTAATGATATTTATGTGATATTGGATAAATCTAGATACCTCTTCTGCAATATTAGTTTTAAGTTATCTTGCTGCGCCCTAACAGGGTCATGTACTCACTAGTTTAAGCTTAGCGTGTAAAATTGGTTGTGTAGGTACATTGTGCATTAAATTAAATAAATAAATAAAAATAAATCATCTGCATCCGCAGTGGTAGCCCGCGAAATTTTCATACATAGAACATGCAATTTACAGGTCAGGGGCCTAAGTCTACTAATTTATAAAAGTTACAACGGTCTCTCAATGGTGAGTTTTTGACAGATTTGCCTTACAATAACTGTCAAAAACTCACCATTGAGAGACCATTGTAACGTTTATAAATTAGTAGACTTAGGCCCCAGGTCGTATCTTGATCAAAATATTTTGATTCGCGACCATAAAAATATGTATTTACAAAATTATAAGTAATAAGCACCCTAATTGCGTAATGCACGATCAACCACAGTCTTTTAATTTGTTGTATTGTTTAGTTTGATGGCATACCTTCGTAATGTCGTAAAAAAATAGCGTAATCTATACTTATAATAAATCTGTAGAAGTGAAAATTCTGTACATTGAAAATATAAAAAAAATAAATGGCAGGGGGTGTTACTAGACCGACACCGAACCCAAAAATTTGATTAAAAAATTTTTTGTCTGTCTGTCTGTCTGTCTGTCTGTTTGTTCAGGCATCACGCAAAAACTACCGGTTCGATTACGATGAAACTTGGTATAATTATTCTTTAATATCCTGCGCACCACACTGGGTACTTTTTATCCCGGAAAAGTATCCTATCCTACTATCTATATCTATACCTATTAATAAAAAGACAAGTCCTGACTGACTGACTCATCAACGCCCAGCCCAAACCCTTGGACCTAGAAAGCTGAAATTTTGCACAGAGGTTCCCTTTATAATGTAGGCAAGGAATAAGGAAGCATTATTCGAAATTCAACCCCTAAGGGGGTCAAATAGGGGATGAAAGTTTGTATGAAAAATCTTATTCCTTGAGGTAATAAACATGAAACTCCGCACGAATAATTCTCAAAATAAATGAAAAAGTTTGTAATTTGTTGTTTTTCTAAATTCCCCCTAAAGTTGGGGGGGTGTCAAAGTTTGTATGGAAGAATTTTAACGCGCTGTCCGATTAATTCGAAACTCAATATTTATACTTAAACCCAAAAATTAAGAATAACGTGTATCAGGATTTTTCGAAATTCAACCCCTAAGGGGGTAAAATAAGGGATGAAAGTTTGTATGAAAAATCTTATTCCTTGAGGTAATAAACATGAAACTTCGCACGAATAGTTATCTAAATAAATTATTAAGTTTGTAGTTTTTCTAAATTACCCCATAAAGGTTGGGGGTGTCAGTGTTTGTATGGAAGAATTTTAACGCGCTGTCCGATTAACTCGAAACGCAATATTTATACTTAAAACCCATGGGGATGTATGGGGCAATTGCCGACACTCACGCGGGCGAAGCCGCGGGCAGCAGCTAGTTATAAATATAATTGCATTGTGGTAGAAAAATATATTTAGAAAAGGGCAAAGGGGCCTGCAATCTGCATAGAGAATTGCAATGCCTAGGATTAACCGTGTCGCGGCCGACACGGTGAATCCGGCCCTGATTATGATCATTAGTATCATCATAATGCATCTCTCTGAGTTGGATTGTTCCATAAGAACTTGTCCATAAGAGATTGTGTTTATGGAAGAGATATGTATCAATGATTCTAATATTATTAAGTAAACACTTATTGTGGAATTGCGCGGGTTATCACTGCGGATAATCATTCGAGAACAAACTAAGTACCTAAATAAAATTATAAATCTGTTGGAGCCCTAAAGAGGTCAAAAATACCAAATTAAATAATATTCCATTGTATGTAAATAATGCTGACTGATTAAGTTGTTGAAGACAGACAGGTAGGTAACCTACTTTATTATCATTGTTCAGAATGTCAAAAAACTTAATAATGCTTGGCACCTTAACAGTTCAGTTAATTCAAAAAGTACTTACCGAAAAGCGGCCACACAACCAGCGGTTTTCGTCCATACGTGTCAGACCAAACACCCAAGAAGAAGGACAATATGGCTGGCACCACCGCCTCTATGATACTCCTGATTGTGCCCACAATGGTCGCATACCGCTGTACTTCGGCCTCGAGATGATGAGTCTCGTTGTTCTTGTCCAGAGACAGGAATGGCTTGCATTCCTCCACGGAGTAGTGCAAAGAGTGGACGCATGTACGGTACAGTAATATGTTGCTTATGGCCGCTCCTAAAAATGAATCAAAGTCATTATAAGAACGACTGGTAATAGTGAACAGAGCTATGAAAAAAACCAATTTTAATTTCTAAAGGTTCGTGCAGTTTGGCGCGATATCGTCGGGCCGATCTGCACGAGCCGAACTTGTAGAACAGTAATAATAAATAAATAAAACGAATTTCAACAAAACTAACCTACACCTACCTATCCAGTATCTGCTTGGCATTGAATGCACATGAAAAATCAGCTATCTAATTGCGTAAAACGTTTTCGTAAACGATTTCGACTAATCTGTTTCATTTTGACAGTTCAACAACATTCATTGCGTTATTTACGTTGTTGAGCAGATTTTTTTTTCGAACTTACGAAGCAATGGATTAGGAATCTGTTACAAACCGATCCAGATTGTGATAGATCGTGTATTAAGTACGCAATTAGGGTGCTGATGTAGGAATCTGTATAATTTTGGATGGAAGCCGATCCCAATATAGTTGGGAACAGGCTAGACAGATGATGAGGTAGGTACTGCTAGGTTCATCTCAAACCTCTAACGACACTAGCTTATGAGAATTTAGCTATAATGTTCACGCGCGTGTAAGGCACATTTCATGAGAACTAGAACGATTGTCGAATGAACGAGTCTGAGGTTCTGAACTGGTAATTAAAAGTAAAAACCTTTAAATTCATCCAAATGACGATTTTTTGAGTTTGATACAAAACCAGTGAAACGGATCTCCATGACTATGTCTACGCCGCCACCTGTCTGTGTATCTGTAGCCTTAGTGTAAGTTTGCAAGTGAGTAAACGTAACTATCGCGTTTGCATTACTCTTTTAAGTCGGGTCTGCTGCACCATGTTTGGGTGTTTTAAAAACATCAAACACGAACCAATCAGGCATCCGCAAATCAAACACGAAGCGATTTGATTGGTTCGTGTTTGATGTTTTTAAAACATTCAAACATGGCGCAGCAGACCCGGCTTTACGTTTCTCATCTCTCTTACGTTTACTGACTTTCAAACTTACACTAAGGCCTCTGTCTGTCATTGGTATTTTATCATAACAGACAGCTTACGAAAGCCAGTTTCGAACGAGCCGAAGGTTCGGCCAATTTTTGGCCGATACTGCCATACACCGATACAGTTATTTGCAATCTTTCCACGAATCTTTCTTTATAAACACGGAGTCGAACTGAGCGTGACGGCGGCACTGTCATATCGATTATAGAGTAACTATTTACCTATATAGGGTAGAATAGTAAGTACTTTCTAGTTTTATAATATTGTAATTAATAAATATAAAACTATCTACATAATCTGATCTACAAGAAATAAGGTTAATGAGGAAATATAAAAGAAAGCTAAATTAATTAAGTATATTTAATATTTATCTACTTGTGATAACATTTTACTTGTCATACCATAGTTTAATCTGGTCAATATTTCATAAATAATTTTCATTATTATCTGCAAAAAAGAGGGAACCTTGTTTGAAATCAATTCTTATCTTTACCATGGCACATGTTTTAAAATTATAACTCACATTTATTTTTTCTTAATTTGTAATGAATATGATTGACATGACTCTCTACATCGCATCGTGAATCCCAAAGAATTTTCATTAAAAAAAAACATTAAAAAGTATAAAAAATAGTGGTCCATCGGCATCGGGAGCGGGGTCCAGGCTGCCGGTGGTTATAGGGCTCTAGAGAGAGGATCTTTTCATCTTTATATTTTTTTAACATCTTCTACTTTACTTGGCACATTGCCACTATTGTAAAGAATATGAATTATGCAAGATGAGACAAAAAACAGAGAGTAACACTGATTTGACATTGAAAATAATTTAAATAGGTAGGTAGGTATTATGTATGTTTCAACAAAATATAGGCGCGACGCGACTTTAGCAATACAATTTCTAAGAAAACTTCACGGAAGAACAATTACCGGTGTCGCATCGCGCGACACGTCGCGCTAGTGTGTACGAGCCTTTAGTCAATTGTACATAGAAGTAGACAGAGCAGACAAGTCACTAAATAATAGTAATAATGAGAAAAGGACACACTTATTATTAGTTCCAGTGGTATGAGTAACGTGCGGTCCATGGCCCTTTATGAGGCTTCCGTGTGGGCGCGTTCCATAGGGCGGCGGGCGGCCGGCCCGCGGTTAAATGCGTCCCAAAGGGTCATGGCCATCCGGCTGGTCTGGGGATGCCGCACGGTCTCCGGTGAGGCGGCGAGCCTCCTTGCCGGATTGCCGCCATGAGATTTGGAGGGAACAGCCGTGGCGTAACTCCGCTGCCGCGAGAAGTCAAGGCACAGTGGACAGAGGCTCCGCTTCGGCGGGTTCTCATGGCGACATGGAGAGTGCGATTGTCGCAACCCAATGCCGGGCACGCCACAATTGCGGCGATAAGTCCACTCTTTGAGGAGTGGCTAGAGAGGCGCCACAGCGTCCTCACCTTCCGCCTGACGCAGGTCCTAACCGGACACGGTTGCTTCGGGAGGTTCCTGTTCCGGATAAGGCGGGAGGAAACGCCTGGGTGACACCATTGTGTGGATCGCCCGCAGGACACGGTGGAGCATACGGTGGAGATCTGCCCGTCTTGGGCGGAACTCCGCCGTGTCCTCGTGGAGGCGATCTGCGGCGGTGATCTCCCGCGTCCGGCCCTGGTCCAGGCCATGCTACGAAGCGAGTGGGCATGGGAAGCCGCGAAGCTGCGAAGCAGTAATGCTCGCGACGAAGGAGGCGGAGCGCGTGGGGGAGAGGCACATTTTGCGCCCTCACGCCCCTAGTCGCCGAAGGAGACGTGCCCTGGGCGTCGGGAATCCCAATCTGATTCCCGGCCACTGTGGGCGCGGACTTGCGGGGGGTGAGCAATGGGAAGCTCGCCCCCAATAGGGACCAGGCCCGAGTTGACAGCGCGTTGTGTTCCACACGCGCCTCAAAGAAATGTCAGCAGCACTGACGGGGCCCGCTAGTGCCAATGCCTGCCAGGGTCGCGGGGTTCGCTCAAGTTCAAAGTTCGAAAGGCATACCGTGGCCCCTGGCAACACACAGACAAACGAAGGAACATGGGTGGGTTTTAGTCAGTAAGAGTCTGACACTTCTCCCGCTGCGTCCAGAGCAGGAGAAGTTATTTTATAATTTCCCACCCAAAAGAAAAAAAGTGGTGTGAGTAAACAAGACAGTAATATTTGAAATTTAGCCAATTAAAATTATTTAAACTTTTGTCTGGCCCCAGTTGTGAGTTGACTAAGGAGCAACAAAACGGCTGACACCAGCTGGCACAGTATCTCGTAAGGAACCTATAAACCCCTAAAAGCTATGTCAATAATACTCTACCATAAATTGCTGGTTGCTATTTCCGCATACGACAGTGTAATTTTAATTTGCGTTGCATTAAAACATTTTTCATTATACGTACGTTATTTTCGAACACTTTTTTTACACACTCGTACAAGTACGAGTACGTACATGTACATGTGTTCATGTGCTCGTGTGCTCGTACATAAATAGATCTAAGATACACTTACCAGAGAGCGACATTCCCATCATCACAACAAACAATGGGAACTCCATCGTAATAGCAAATCGTTTTGCCGGCAATTCGCTGATTGTATTAACGTTAGAGTTACTTTCAGTGAGGCGTTCTTCATCTTGAGCCATTGTGCTGTAATAATATTTAAACAACTGATTACGCGAAATTATTTATAAGATAATAAAATTAAACGTTATCGTAATTTACATTTATAAATTATAAATTCTGAAAAGACGGATACAAAAACTCAGATATTAACCCTACTGTTTTGTTAAGAACTTGAGCTACTCCCAAAAATAGTTTGAGTACAATCCTTGTTTGTAAATAGTAATATTTCAAACTACGACCAACACAACACAACACAATAAATTCATACGTCCAAACTTCACGTTCTCAAAGTTGTTTTGCATCATTTTGTTTTTGCATGCTCCACGCAATTGCAATGTCAAACAAACTTGACAGTGTATGTCAGATTGTCAATGTCGTTGATGAATTAAGATTTGACATTGATGGTGATGTAGCCACATTGGCACATTAGTCGTTATAATTATCGTCCAGTCCCGTGGCATACATCATTATATTATTTCTTTTTCTTCTCCATGATTGAAGGTAAATCTCGGTATAAATCAATTAACTTCGTGATAAAAGAACGAGAATATTGTCTGAGGTCTTCCATTTCAAATTAATTCAAGTGAATAAAGTTACGTCCGTACCTACGTTTTTTTTTTACGTGCTCCTCATTCACGTTGTTCACCATTGCTCGCAAGATAAGTCTGCGCGCGGCTGAAATCGGAACTAATCATATGCCGCGCCGCCGTCTTGTTGCATAAAGGACAAAATATGAGTATAGAATGATTAATTAATTGATGTACTTAGCTGCATAAATTGGTTAGCAGTACATCCGCGGTTCTGACATCAGGATGGCGGGTGTACCTAATTTTTAAATTTTTTAGATTTTCAGGAGAGGTACGTAAAGGTACACAGAAGGTACCAAATAACTGCAATAACTTTAGGCAAATCTGAAAAGTACACCCACGATTCTGATGTGTACATACATAGCTTAATTATTAGTCAAGTCCACTTTTGAAAAAGTAGTAGGTATGACGCCGGTGAATAAAGTCGAAACTTGGCCTATCTATGGTGGGTTTGTAAGATGAAAGATCGTACACAAATCAATCTCACAATCTCAAATCTGTGCTCAAATCGGCAAGGGCTTGCGACGCACCCACACGTTTGATCGTTACTCCGTTTGCTGAGGTTTTTATTTACCTATGATTTGTATAGGTTTACAGTTTGTGGCAGAAACAAGTTTGTGGATCAGGATTTTATTTACCATCCTGCTGCCACTAGATCATAGAGTAAGACCATCCAGTTTTTTTTTTGTTAAAAATGTTTGACTTGTCTGTGGTACTACTTTGTCTATGATAACACGGAAAGAACACGGTTAGCGTTTTTGGACAAAAATCTAACGTTTTCGATTGCTTTGCTCGATCATTTGTGATAAATTGAAGAAAATTTAAGTCCAGGACCTCGTTAATTGAAGGTAAGTCATATAATTAACAATATAATTGTAGAAAAGGGTGTGCCGAAAACTTTCATCATGCGGCGCTACAGATTTTTGATGAGTCGTCTCTTAGCCTGTCATATTATTATCACCACATCCGTTGTAGCGGACGTTTACAGTTATTTTTATATTTAAGTTCGTAAGCATTTGTAAAATACTTTAGCAGGTGTATAGTGAGTGTTTTGATACACCTTTGTGTGGTTTGTCGGGAAATCGTCACGGATATACCACGACCTATTTTTAGATCGGCTTTCTTTTTTCTGAAACGCATTGCTGTCGTTCAAGCCGGTCTTATGGCATTCCTATAATCTTTGATGATGTTACATTTTAGACGAAAGTATTGGAGTAGCGAAGATGGCAGTGAACGTGTATTCAACAAATGTGACTTCTGAGAATTTGTCACGACATGATATGTTGGCGTGGGTGAACGACTGCCTGCAGTCAAACTTCGCCAAGATCGAGGAGCTATGCACAGGCGCCGCGTATTGTCAGTTCATGGACATGTTGTTCCCAAACAGTGTGCCCATGAAAAGAATTAAGTTCAAAACAAATCTAGAACATGAATACATACAAAATTTCAAAATACTACAAGCTGGTTTCAAAAAAATGGGAGTTGATAAGGTACTTTTTCACTACTATGCTAATAATATACTTTTAATATTAAGCTAAGTAACTGAAAACATTCCACTTTCCAGTCATTTATATTAGCTAAATATAGTAAATGTTGTTCATTTTGTTTTGTATTATCCTAAATTATTTTGTCTTATGAGCTAAACCAAGCTTCAAGAGCCACTTTGAACACTATGTGTGTGTTTGCACAATTTAAAGCCACTAGTAGTAATAATCAAAGTTATAAGGATCTCCTGTGTCTAGGACAAAATCCTCTCATAAGTAAAATATGGGAAATTGTTAGTTAAAACTAATGAATTTATGCAGTAAAGCAATAAAAATACAAGAAATTTTAAACAGAGATCTTTATGAGTCTATTAATATGAACAAAATAACTCAATTATTTTTCCATCTGATAACAATAAATATGTTATACATAAGTAGATGTAATGTTACAATTTACCACACAACAATAATATACTTTATAGGTAATACCAGTGGACAAGCTGATAAAAGGAAGGTTCCAAGACAATTTTGAGTTCTTACAGTGGTTTAAAAAGTTTTTTGATGCCAATTATGATGGAAGGGAATATGACGCGTTTGATGCGCGTGGTGGCATCACAATTGGGTCGGGGGCATGTGAATCAGGAGTGCCTTTATGTGGCGCAATACTGGTGGCGCCTCCACCGCCCAGGGCTACGCGTCGCCCTGCTCCCATGCACCACTCTGGCAGTATGCATCAGCCAAATCAAATAATGCACCCCACTCATTAAACCACACTTAGCAACACAAGTTGTGGCTTGTAACTGTAACAAACCAACAATGCTAAGTATACTCCACATAAGTGTTTCTGTGCGTGGTCATCTGTACACGTCTTGTTTAGTTATAGACTGTAGGCAGGTAGCGGCACCTTTTGTAGCATTGTGATTCTTTTTATTTTACAGTCACTTTTTTCTTTTGTAGATAGTACCCATTGACAGACTGGTGAAGGGTCGTTTCCAAGACAATTTTGAATTTTTGCAATGGTTCAAGAAATTCTTTGATGCCAACTATGGAGGCACGGAATATGACGCGGTGGCGCAACGTGAGGGTCTGCCCATGGGGCACGGGGGTGCCGCTGCTCCGCGGGGCGCGGCCGCCGTGCCCAAGAAACCGACGGCGCCTGTCGCCAAAGTCGCAGCTAGACCCCAATCCAGTACTATTTTGTTTTCTTTATAGATATTGATTTGTGTTATAAACTTGGCTTTTTTAATGAGTTGCATAGAAGTTAGAAGACCCAAATTCAAACAATGATATCAATAATATTTAATATAAATATAATATTTTATATAAATATTGGAACCATTGCCCTTTATATGTAAAATATATTGTCCCAATATTATGTCTATTGTATACCAATGTATTATGTCTGGGATAAAAATTAATATATCAGATGTACATACTGTATAATACAATTAAAATAATAACATCTGTAGTCCGCACCTGCACAGTATCATATGCA
Organism: Eupsilia transversa; assembly: GCA_914767815.1. Lineage (NCBI taxonomy): Eukaryota > Metazoa > Arthropoda > Insecta > Lepidoptera > Noctuidae > Eupsilia > Eupsilia transversa. Next base: position 6,560,566 of record OU611889.1, read on the forward strand.
CAGTTTATCAGTATTATTCATATATTTACACAGCATGTTATTATTCATCATAATGTGCACCTTTTTTCGATTCATTTTATTAGTCAACATACATATTATTTGTGTTAATTTGTATTATGTTTATTCTTCATCATATTTATTGTTTATTATGATTACGTCAGTACAGGAAGATAGCTTATTTATACATTTACCTTGTAGTTGTGATTTTGCTTATTAATGCTTTTGAAATATTATTTTCATTGCTTTATATTTTTACAGCTATGTTTAAATATAATAAAAACGAATATGATACATATTCATATTAAATTGCAAAGAAAGTTTTCTTAACTATCAGTTCAATGTAGTTGTTTGATTGACTTTTTATGTTTTACAGCATTTAAATGATTTTATTACACTTTACAGTTGGCAAAGCAAACAGCACAGTCAGGTCTCCCCCAGTTAATTTATCCAGAATAAATCAAAGTGCTAAGGGGGATTCGAAAGTTATTGACGAGTTAAATCATCAGGTATTGCAACATTTTAAATATTTTATTCATGAGGGTCAAAAAACTCCTTGATTTTTTTAAATTTGCTGTGTTCTTTCTGGTTTATCAAAAAATACAGATCATTTTGTTTATTGCCTACAGATTATTTTATTATTTTGTATATTCAATCATTACATGCGAATTTCCTTGGACCTTTTCAGCAAAAGTGTAGATTTTACCTTGACTTGTTATTTTAACCTTGAATGTTATTTTTAACGCAGATAAATGAATTGAAAGCAACAGTTGACGGCCTTGAGAAAGAAAGGGACTTCTATTTTGGCAAGCTCCGGGATATAGAGGTGATCTGTCAAGAGATGGAAGAACAGCAGAATGGTCCAATTGTTCAGAAGATTTTGGATATCTTATATGCAACTGAGGTACGGTAGTCATGACAGAACTATTTAAAATAGTTGTTACAAATCTTTCCTTATTAAGCTGATTAATAATAATTTGCCAAGTTCCAAGGGTGTGGCCAGACAAGCATAGGGCTGTCTGTCCGTTTGAGCAGAGAAGCGCAAATATTATTAACCAATAGAATTCATCTAAATTCAAATGACATGATTTTAGTAGAACTCTATTGGTTAATCCGAATGTATTCCTTGCTGCACTTCTCCGCTCCAATGGACAGGCAGCCAAACTCAGCTTAAATGAGGCGGATCAATTTTGTCATTGGGTGTGGTCAAAATTTATAGCAATAATATTTACACATAATTTTCGGCGACTTGGTCTGAACTACGGTAGTCTGGCCCGACCCTTAGTTATACACATTTAAATGCATGCAGCATCAAGTTCTTACAAAATGCAATGGCTATTTTATTATTTTCTTTAATATCTAGACACAAATATTGAATTAATTTATCAAACGTTTGGCTGGGTGGACTGATTGTTGTCCTTTTATTTCCGTACTTAGTTAGAGCCGGACCATGAACAACTCAGCCCATCGCAGTCAACTGAGCAATGAGAGAACTTGGTTAGACCCTACTAAATGTAAAGTATGAAGCAAGTAAACCCAACATTAATAATATCTGTTTTGTTCGTCAGGACGGATTCGCGCCTCCAGAGGAAATAGACGGCGACAACCCACACCCGCCGGAGGAAGACGAATATTGAAATTATCAATGTATCTACGCGTATCATAGTGCTCTTTGTATATTACATATATCAAATCGAAATTATCTCGCTTTACAATCATTGAGTGCTTAGTATTTCACAGCCAATGAGTCGTAATTGAATCATGTAGGTTAAATATTCGGAAACAGTGGCCCTAAAATGGCTTAATGTAGCTAATGTTAACAAATACCTACACACTAGATGTAAAATGTATAATAAATATTTGTTACAGTAACTAACAAGGCTTGTACATTATATCAACTTCTTGTTGTAAACATGCAATATTATATTATTTCTCGAGATTAGTTGAATTAATAATATGTAACACTTCTTTGTGTGTCGACCTTTTGAATATTTTATAAAGTATTATTGTGTGTATTTGTTTACCCTGTCTCGCATCTTTATCAGAAAGTTTTGTCGTCACGTACACGCTCTGTAATTCATTATTATACATATTCACGTGGCTGTGTCATATCTAAGTGCATTCCTTACCACTGGGAGCATAGTTTCTTGACGGAATTTTTATTTCTAATTCTGTATGCTCTTCCTATGGAGTACCCTGTTTATTGTGTAATTTTTAAAGCTGTATGGTGTGAAGTTTGACTGTGGATTATAAGGAAAGCTGTCCTCGACATCATTTTTGGGCCACTGGTGCCTATAAGAATGTGCATTTAATAGGTTGTTAAATTATTGGAAGAGATTTACTGTTAATTGTTTAATTCTGTTATAGTAATGACGCAGTTGAGTAAAATTATAATATTCGGTTCTAAATTATATCATTTTTATACATTTTGGATAACAAATGAATAAGTATTAGATCTGAAAGTACCTAACTAACAAAATTAAACTTGTGATTGTCATCATATGGTTAAAATCACAGAGCACGGAATCGCCGCGCCGGAAGCGTCTGGAGGAGGCCAAAAAAAAAAGATGTTCCGTCGAATGTGCGTTGAGCTCATTTCTATCATGGACGCCTTCAAAACCATCATTACACATTTTTATCGTTGTGGTGACACGGTTGTTCCGTATGGAAAGTATTGACAATGCCGCCACTAGCAGCGGCCGCCGAGGCATCTTCGTGCTCTTTGGTTAAAATTGATAATAAATATTAATCGGTTCCAGGTAGTGTGATATTTACATGACCATGATTTAGGTTAATCAAAATACAAGACTTAAACTTGAATTTTTGCACTATTATAACTAACTATAAGAAGTATACTAATACATTATAATTCAACATATTTTTATTTAGTAGATTATAACATCATTCAGACGCGTCGAGGAAACTAACGACTTGTTGGCGTAAAAAGATGTTATTCGCTGGTTAAGATAAATAGATAATTAATTTATTTACTTTAGCATTCATAAATTGCCTTAACAGCAGATTATTAATTGCCTCTGGTTTTCAGATTGTGAATGTCTTATCGAATAAAATAATAACTTTATTAAAACATGTGTTTTGTTATTACGACTGTATTGTATCGTTGAAAAATTGCGTTAGCAACGACCGAGCGATCTACACTGCCAGTCGCGCGTGACTGATTGCGTCGCCGTTGCGAACTAGTTGCGTCGGCATTGAAAACTGGTTTTATTTTGGCCACCTCGTGTGTGAATGGCCTTACTCAAATATTCCGATGGGATGGTAAACCGAGACGACTGGGGAGAGAGATCAGGCGCCTGGGACAAACGGCTTTACATGCCTTCCGAGGCACGGGGCAACTTCCGAACTTCAAAGTTCTGCTACTAAGAAATTCCTAATGAAACACCCAATAATACTTTGCCCGACCTGGAGCTGCAGTCTCGACGACGCCATTAGGACTACGACCGAATTTGTTCGTATGTCGATCGCTTTCTATGTCGAGACTGTAGCCCCCGAGAATCGAACCCAGGACCCGGCTCAGCAGTCGCGCTTGCGACTACGAGACCACCGAGGCAGTCATAGTTTAATATACTAGCGCTACAAGGAAGGTAAAAATTAAGTTGTTGAATAGCAGATATAATACCAAAAAAAATAATGCAATCATATATTCCTATCAGCCTCTCCTCTCGCATACATTTGGGCGGGTATTGCTATCCTCTATCAAAGTTACTGAAACAGTTAGCTTATTTATTGCCTTAACTCTCGAAGAAATCTGCTCCACAAGCTGCTCACCGTTATTAGGTATAACTTATTCCTAAAGAGCAATAAAAAACCCTGTAAGAAATCGACACGTATTTCACCTAACGAGGCATCCTCAGGGGCCATCTCCGGAACTACCACGTCCACGTCCAAAAAGAAAAAAAGACGGAAAGAACTCTAAGCGAAAACGAACTAATACCGCGGGCGGGTGATGTGATGCTACGCGGTGGGTCGGTAGCCGAAGTCGCGAGAAGCTACCTATACAGGGTGGCCGGAACATTCGACGTCCAAAAATAAAATTTAGTTTCCTCTTATCGTGGGATTTCCGAATCACCCCCATGTATGTTCCACGATTTTTCATAGTTTTCGCGTTAAGATTTTTTTTTTGAATTTTTGAGAACCTGCTACATTATCCACATAGAATTAAGTGGGAAAGATAGGTACGTATTATTGAAGATTGAAGCTAACTCAAAAACTACCCAAGCTAACTTACCGCCGCGCAAGCTTCCTCTACCAAATAAAATAAGAATTTTCATAATCGGTCCACAATTGATGAAAATACAACCTCCAAAAAGCGAAGTCGAACATAGAACCTCCTCCTTTTTGGAAGTCGGTTAAAAATTGGTTGTTAGATACTCGTAAGATGATATTTTGCTAGTGGGGTAACTTTTCAGTCATTTATTTGTACAAAACTTTGACCTAAAAGAACCTCATCCTTTTTGAAAGTCTGTTAAAAAAATCTGATACACTGGTGGGAAATTCATATTAAAGATACATTTGCTATTTTCAATTGTCACGTTTATTTTAAATCTAAGATTGTTCATCAATACACATAATTTAATAAATTGTATAGAATTATAACAAAATAAACAAGTGCGAGTACACTTGGCCGGTATTTTACATAATTCATTATTTAACACATTAACGGTCAGCGCACACTGAGCAACAAAACGCTCGATAATGAACTAAATAATAATAAAAATGAGACACACGTCACGGGGAATGGGAGATGTTGAGATAAATGCTAAACAGAGACGGCACTACCAAGCGATTACGTCACGACAAATAGTTAAAACAAGATTAAAATTCTATAATTTATTTATCGATGAAAATTCTTCCAGCCTGTTCAGGCATTTTGCTACTCAGTGAGCGCTGGCCGTAAAACTACAGGTAAAACATAACATTGAAAACGATTTTAAGGTTTTCTTCTACATTTAAAAAAATCTGCTCTGCTTCGAGCAGAAGTTTTTTTGGGCACAGGAGTCTGTTCTTTTGACCCTAACGAAAACGATATGTCACTTTTCCGCGTATTAATTTGTGAAATATTTTTGTTATTTTTATTCTTAGGTTTAATTTTGATAGTGATATTTTCAATGGATGACGACAAATTAATGACCCTAGAACGAAGGCTTCTGTTGATAGAAGTATTGTTTAGCTGAGCAGACCCAGATAGTTCTATGGATCTACTCTGGTTGGGGGTCCGACACGACCTTATTGGGCGTCCACTTATAAAGCTAGTATTTTGTGTAGGCTCTACAGTATTGTTAAAATTTAAATTTGTCGGTTGTGACACTGGATTATTTTTCTTTGGCTGTATATGCTCTGATTTTGATTTAGGTTTAGTTTTAGGAGCCTTCAGCTTCTTACTTTGCTGTTTATCGCTTTCAATTTTGAATTTATTATCATTTTTTACTTTTGTGCTCTCATTTTGCTTTTCTGCTTTATTTTGAATAGCAGTTTTACTATTTTGTGTTTCAGTATTCGATTTTTTATTATTGACACTACGTGATTTTTCTGACTTCGATTTTGTTTCAGACTTCTTGTTTTTGTTTTTTGGACTTACGGCTTGTTTATCCTTGATCGACTGTTTTTCTTTAGGGCTTTTTTTACTTTGTGATGTAGATCTTACCACATTGGTATTTTTTTCGTTTTGCTTATTTAATTTAGATTTAGGCATATCTGTAGAATTTTTCTTTTGAAGAATTTTTGTTTTTGCGTTTATCATTCCTACGTTGTTTTCAGGTGGTTCTTCAGAATTGTCTTTCTTTTTATCCCCTGTATTGTCAAGTTTAGATTTAGTTTCGTTAGCACATGTTTCATTACAGCATTTTTTTTTCTTAGATGTGCGATGTGATCTGACGCTGAGAGTACTGGTATTCAGTTTACGCATGCTGTTGAAGGTAGTAACTGTGTTGTTCATCAAAGAATTATTTAAATGATTTGGTACATCCGTAGATTTTTTGGAGATTTCGCTTCTTGCATAGCCCATCGGATTCTTAAAATCTTGTTTTGTAGTGTGCAATGTCGAATTAGCTGTAAACAAAAAAAATACTTATTTTTGGCAAATAAATTGCTCCTACTAACAGAGTAAGACGACAAAAAAATTGGCAAATAAATAATTGATTTGTATATAAACCTTTTTTTAAGATATCCGTTACATAAGTCCGTGGCAATACTGTCTGGCATTCTACATCACTCTCAAAGTCGGTATCCCAAAATGTTTTAACTAAACTTTTGGCATTGTTTTTAGTGTCATCTGAAATAAAAATAATAATTAATAGCACAACAATAATCCCGTTGAAAGTGCCAAACGTGAGTTGGCTTCGGCTCTTCATACGCCTTTCTAAGGTCTGGGACTAAATGGCCACAAGATATGTAAAAATAATAATGATAAATTTATTTATTTTAGTAATCTTCACCCATGCGAATTATAAAATAATTTAAATGAAATTCAAGTTTCATTATTCATATTTTATAGCTGCTGCCCGCGACTTCGCTAAGTGCACCCTAATATTTTTTTAAAATAAATGTAGCCTTAATTACTCCTCATAAAATCACTATCTGCCAGTGAAATTCCCGTCAAACAGTCCGGTCCAGCAGTTTCGGAGATTAGCCGGAACAAACAGACAATTTTTTTTTTATAAGTAGGTACCTTGTACACTTTCGTATGCATTTATTAAAAAGCTGTTATTTTAACATTACAAACAAACACTACAATTTTATTTATTTGTGTAGAGTATGGAAGATAAAGCTGTATTATACTCACTGTTATGTGTTAGGCTAAAGTTCTGGTTCACAACATGTTTTTGCAAGGTATTGTTGCTTTCTAACTTTTTCAAAATTACGTGGCAATCTTGAGGTATTAGTGTTTTGGTTACAACTTTATCAATTGGATTTGCTTTAGAATTGATGTCTTTATTATTAGCAGTAACTTTTATAGTATTATCTGCTTCAAATATTTCTTCATCAGTATATGTATCACTTATGTCATCTTCATTGCATATTGAGATTACTGATGTTACATCCCATTTAGTTTCATTATCTTTTTTATTTTTATTATTTACATCATTTTTATTTTGGTTTATAGTGGTTTGGTTAGTAAGATTCATACGGTCAGGTGGTACTATTTTGTGAATCAAGTCTAACAGATTATTATCATCCTCTACTTCTCTGTTTAGACATGACAGATTTGTAACCAATTTTCTTGATTTATTTTTCTCCTTTTGTAATGAATAAACACTACTCTGTGGACTGTTTGTAGCATCAGAGCTCAGATTAGCTTTCTCTGCAACATCTAGTTTTTGTGTGAAGAGCTTTCTTTTAATAAAGCTTGGACGTGAAGAAACATCACTATTTTGTGTTGTTTCTGATTGGTCAAGTTGAGTTAGATTGTCACTTGATGTTTTTTGCAAGTGAGATGGCTGTAAAATTTGTACATTCTCTTGAAGTTTATTAGGAATTGGTTCCAAGAAATCTGTTAGAGGTTGTGAAGATTTGGCAATGAGCTTTTCTTGTACTCTCTGCTTAGATTTTCTTACAGGTAATGAAGGCTTAGCAAATTCAAAGCTGTTTGATAATTCAACATTATTGTTAGAAGGATTGATATTCTTCAATTTTGGTGGAGCTCTTTTAGCTGGAGATGTTATTCTGCTTCTCTTACTGACTGGAAGACTAGATTCATCTTCACTATCAAGGTTCCTTTTACGTTCAGAATCAATATTAACAGTTCCTTTGTCTCTGGCACTCATTTCTGAGAATATTTCTTCTTCTTCACTACCACTTGGACAACTGTTTTTCTTGTGGCCGTTTTGGGCATAATGGTTTTTCACATTATTTAATAGATTATTTCCTGTAATTTTGTGAGGTTTTTCTGCATTTTCCAATATTGCTGATGAAGCAACGGATCTGTTGAATCTTTGAGATGGCAGTAAAAATCCATTTCTAAATCTCTCCTTTTGAGTAGGCATAGAATTGAATTGATTTGAAATCGCTGTATTATTAAAACTTTGTGTGTTGTTGTTTATGCTGCTAGACGCAACAGAGAACTTATTTTTTAAAGTGTTTTGACTGCGATTATCTGAACTATCTTTATGCATGTTACGGTCTTTAAATGTTTTTCTGAAGTCAGTCAAATCCATCCTTGCTGATCTACTACTAGACATATTTTCTTTGTAGGTCTTAATTGACCTACAGTCATCACTGCTTACAGAGGAGTCACTTGCTTGATCTCCTGAGTCATCACCCGATCTTCTTCTGCCTTTTAGTAACAGTCTCATATTTCTTCTCTTTTCAATTCTTTTTCGAACTCGCTGCTTCAATAATTTTTGGTAAGCATCTCTGATCACTTTCAAATCATTTTTGTTGAACTTGACATTCTTAAATGCAAAAGCTATATCTGCTGCACTGACACTTGCAGATGAATCTGAAAATGTTATTGAAGAATACTTATTAATAGTATAAAAATAACCAAATATCTTGTTTGCTTAGAACTGTGAATTATTAAGACAGAAAGGATATGAGCCCTATACCCCAATACCTATGTTTTTACTATAATTTGGCCATTTATAATAAAAAGTATAATGATAATAATAATTATTCTTTACTTTTTGTTATTCCATATTGTAAACAGCATAATTTTTCTGCCTGCCTGTCTTCTTTATGAGATTTTTGACAATCTTATGAGTTGAATCAACATACCTATACTCCTCATAGATATTGGTGAACCACTTCTGCCATTGAACAGCGACTGTCGAGAGCTCATGCCAGCATATTGTTGGAAGTTTCGTGGTCGTATATCACAAGCACTTTGTATAGACATCGGCGAAGTCTCTCGTCTATAGTACATACTCCTTTGGTCGTAAGCAGACTCTGCATACCTTTGCCGCTCATAGTTTCGTGACATATACATTGTTGATGTCATTGGATTTCGACAACTAAAATTCGTGTTTGGACCCTTTGCATTAATTACAGTCTGTAAGGTAATGATTTCAGCATTAGTTAAGTATACAAAGAAATTCAAACTGGGTACAAGGCCTTATAAATTTATTTTAAAGTATGTACCTAGTTGGAGAGAAGTTCGTAATACAAATACTATAAATGTTCTAGGTCAGCGGGTCGTCTGCCACCGTTGGCCTTACTTATATTGAAGAAACAATGCTGATAAACTCATAATGCTTTGAAATACGACAATATATTTTTGGTCAACTATCAAGCATAGATACCCGAATTAATTGGTGTGGGTGTACATTCCGGTCGCAATTTTTTGATTTTCCGACTTTAGCAATTCAGATATATGATCATAATCTACTCACTGTGTTAACATTCTGGAAGTTAAAAACGTTGTTAGATGTGTCGCTCTCACTATCAGTCATTTTGAATATTTATTTATATTCTATCCGCGAAAGGTTTTAAAAGTACTCTTTAATTCAATATTCCCAATCACACAACACTTTCTTCGTTTATCAATAAACAAAAACAAAAATAATTTGTATTCCACTGTAACGGTCGGTCCATTTTGATTTGTTACTTTCACAGACTACGGTCGTAGTTACTTTGTTTGTGAGTTTGACACACAGTACTTCTTGCACGCCAGCCAGATTGAAGCACGACGGTAGCACGCATACCTCACGCATACTAATATCCATCCGTTGCATTCAAAAATGAACATAGACAACAAAAAACAAACAAATAGAAATAAAGCTTGGTACAGTCGAATAATTTAGGCGTCACTTTTGAAATTCTTTCCTAGAGTTTGCGCCACCACTGAAGTCCGACGGAAAATTGTGGAACTACATTTTTTAGGGTTCCGTAGTCAACAAGGAACCTTTAGAGTTTCGCCATGTCCGTCCGTCCCCGGCTTAGCGCAGAGACTGTTAGTACTAGAAAGCTGTAATTTGGCATGAGTATACATATTAATTACGCCGATAAAGTGGTAAAATAAAATCATGAATTTTTTTTTAGGATACCTCCCCTACACGTAAAGTGGGGTTTTTTTTTTCGTCTATCCCATGGTGTGGGGTATCTTTGGAAAAGTCGTTCAACAATATTATGAGTTTGTTAAAACCATTTTTGGATTAAAGGATCCGTTTGCGTTTTTTTGATCGACTTTTTATTATTTTATTCAAAGAGGATCCAATTTTTTTTTTAAGTTTGGCTTAGACTCTGAACTTTAATTTTATTTGGATGTGTATTGTTTTAGAGTACTTTTAATTAAATACAAAATCAGTCATCTAGATTTTTTTTAATTACAAAAATAGTGCCATCAGCCATCTAGATTTTTTAAATTTACTCGCAAAGGTAAAACTTAAATTAAAGCTATACATGTTGCAGCCGTTTACACGGCTAAAAAAAACAAAAGCGATCGGGATCTTCCAACTCCCTCGAAAAATCTCTAGTCTATCCTCTTATGATGTGCCACATGCCATAAAAATCTTTTAACAATTTTGTGAATTCGTTAGAATTGTGAATCGAGTAACATAAGGCTAATAATCAAAATTATGATTTAAAAAATATTTTTTCTTATTTGATACCTGACAAACCTATTAAACCTGTTATCTCACTCATATACGATAAAACCCTCAGAACAATAACTAAAGCATAGTCATTGTTCTGAGATAAACCTATCTTCTATCTCTTTCTTTCATAGCGTAAACCGTTACAAAGAACAAATCAGGAACTGCCGCCGACCCCGTCATTTTATAACCGACTTCCTGTTCGTTAGATATGTCTTTTTTTTAAATATAATATGTCCCTCGTTATTTTCGTCAATTGTGGACCGATGACTGCAGCCACCCATTTCAATTTGGCACACGATGCACCAAACACCCTGTATAACGAAACTGAAAGGAAATCTATCACAGCTAAGTAGGCTCTACAAATTAACGAGTAATTATCGACCAAACTTACATTAATTTGCAGTTGCAAAAACATGTTTTTCAACTACTATGTTAAGTTTGTTCTTGGGATAAATTCATCCCAGCTACGGAAGCCTTTATTGTGTGTGGTCCGACACGCACTTGACCGGTTTTTTATATTGCAATTTGATGCAATGCCTAGACACTGGCGCCGCGTCTAAAGGATTTCAGTGGTGACGTGGACTCTATGTAGAAAGTCACTCAAGACACATATCAGCCGGTCTATTCTGTAAAAATCTCACCGTGAAAACATAAGTGAAGTGAGCGTGACGTGAGCTGGACTGATAGCTCACTTCACCACTTCACCTAAGTTTACACGGTGAGATTTTTACAGAATAGATTGGCACTATTGGCAGATATAAATTATGCATTACGATGATTTCACTAGTCACAGTCACTCCTGGCATATCAACCGAGAAAAACGTAACCAGTGTACGGGCTAGTTCGTACGTCCAATAACGTATGTTTACGATACAATTTCGTATCCAATGTACGGCCAGCTTTATCTATGACAATTCATACGAATTCCATGGGTACTGACCCAGCTCCCAGAGCTGAGACAGAGTCAGAGTTGTAATGTTACAATCATATATAGATATAGTTATCTGTGGCTACAATGTTAATCTGTGGCAGTAAGACATGTCAATTGTGTCATATTATTAGAAATCCTAAATTTTAGGTTATCTATCACTCATCCTCAACTCAGTGATTTATTCGGTATTCCGCTCGTAGAATAGGTTATATTGATATTCCGATCACTTTACTAAACTATAAATAGGGTGGAATTTAGAAGAAAGATGAGAAGATAATAATATATTAAATGTATTTTAATAGTATGAAAATGTCTCTTGTAATTATAAAACAACTACTTCCTCACACAAAATCTTTTTGTGTCAAGTTTAGAAACCCGATTGTGTGCAATGTTTTTGATTATAGCACAAAAGTTACTACTACAAGTTCCGATAATGCCCTTAAAAACCTAACAGATTGGGAAACTTTAAGCAAGAAGAAGAAAACCAGTAAAGCCATGAAAGCTTACTTGGATAGATCTCAAGAGCATGACGAATTCATGAAAAGACAGCAGTTCGAATATAATATTGGCAAGCGACATCTTGCTAATATGATGGGTGAAGATCCTGAAACTTTTACGCAAAAGGATGTCGACCGTGCTATCGAGTATTTGTTTCCCAGCGGCATTTACGATCCTGCCGCACGACCCCTTATGAAATCACCAGAAGAAGTATTCCCAGCTCGAAAAGCAGCTGAATTTGATGAAGCAGGCAGACCGCATCATTTCTTGTTCTATACTGGAAAGCCCAGTTTCTTTAAACTTATGTATGATGCTGCTGAAAATATTCAACAATTGTACAGTTTTCAAGACAAAATAATCAGGAAAAAAGCTACAGCTGATCCCAATGGAAATCTAAACTTAAACACTAGTGTTTGGTTGACAAAAGAGCAACTAGAACAAGTATTAGTGGAAACTATAACTGATTTAGAATATAATAACTTCAAACTAGTTATGGAGAGGCTAGCTTCATTGCCACATGCTTACAAAGTAAAGGAATTTATTGAGAAGTATAGGAAAGCCCTTGCTTCACAAAAATTTGCCTTAGAAATTCCCAAGCCTGGTTATGATGCTGAAGGACGAGCTTTTATTACGACATATGAATGTTTGAGAAAAAAAGCAAGAGGTGATGTTACAGTTAGAACACCTGGAACTGGCAAGATTACAATAAATGGTAAAGACTTGACTTACTTTGAGGATGTTCAATCAAGAGAACAAGTCATGTTTCCATTGATATTCACTGGTATGCAAGACCGTGTAGATGTTGAATGTAACATTGAAGGGGGAGGTCCTTCTGGGCAATCAGGGGCTATAAGGTGGGGCATTGCTTGGGGTCTGCGTAGTTTTGTAGATGCAGAAACTTTACAGAAGATGCAAGTAGCTGGCTTACTGACAAGAGATTTTAGGAGACGTGAACGTAAGAAGCCGGGTCAACCTGGAGCCAGGAAGAAGCCTACATGGAAGAAACGTTAGTTTGTAAAAAGTTGTTTGAATAAAAAATGTTCTTAGCCAATGATGTTTTAGATAACTGTTTCACCTGCAATATGCCCACTTGAGTTTAATTAATCATTTTGATTATTGTCATGTGATTGGTCACAGACATTTAGATAACTAACATGCAAGATTCTAGGGGATGATTGGGTCTTTGACTCACTAGTTCCTTTAATCAACTCCCACTATACCCATACCAACCGTAAGAAACTGCTAGCAGTCCCTTCCTACATGATGATGCAGCAAACTTAAGGCTAAGTTCAGTTCGTGCCCTGTGACGCGTGACGCGCGGTCATGTACACAACAACATTGATTTGTTTTGTTACAATCTTAAACCGCGCGCCGAGCCAACCGCGCGTCGTCGCGCGTTCATCTGAACTTAGCCTAAGGTCCATACTAAAAGTATGATGTTCTAGTACTAAATTGAAACAAACTTGTACAGCGTAAATATTTAATTTGTCAAATTTCTTGTTGATAGACAAAATTAACTTTTATTTTTATATGGTTTTTTCATTGATTTTTTCTTGCCACCTATTTTCTTTTTGAACATTTGATTCTTTCTGTCCTTGTTATAAATTCGTTTCTTCATCAAAGATTTCAATTCTCTTCTTTCTTTTTGTATTTCATTCTCTGGTGCTTTACTGAAGAAAGCTAAGCCCTCTGAAAGCAAATAGGAATTCAAATCAATGAAAAATGTTTCAATGATCAAGAGTATTTCTAGTTTTATGTTTTTTTTAATGAAAGTCTGAAATTTTGTCAATATTTTGTAAACTACCTTTGAGACGTTGATCAAACTTGGAGAAGAATACGTTTTCTTTCCACACGGCTTTAGTTTCAGTGGCAGGTGCTGGTTGCTGCTCTGTTTTAACCTCTTGCATATCTGCTTCCTCAGTTTCTGAATCAGATGAATCATACACAAATGGATTCTTTTCTTTAAGATCTAGAGGATTTTTTACTTTCTTTGATTTTGGTGCTTCAAGTGATATGTAGTCAGTTTCTTGTTCTTGGGGACCTGGAACAAAGGCAACATTTATGTATATTTAAGTAAAATATAATATAATATAATAATATTATAAAGAGGAAAACTTTGTTTGTTTGGTTGTAATGAATAGGCTCAAAAACTACTGGACCGATTTTAAAAATTCTTTCACCATTCGAAAGCTACATTATCCACGAGTAACATAGGCTATATTTTATTTTGGAAAAAAATAGGGTTCCGTAAGATATTTGGGTTTTTCGGACACAAGGTGTAAAAAATCAACCACAAAAGTTACTTATTTTGCGTACGCTGCATAAACTATAAAAGACAGAACCATAAAAGATTCTAATTAATTATAGATCTTATAAATATCTACAAAAAAGTCGCGACACACTATACTTATCTATGTCGAGTGAGGCACAACAACCGTTTTTTTATTTAAAAATCTTGAATTTTTTTTGGACGACATTTAAACGCGTTTATTTTACTCATGCTATTAATCCTTATCAAAATAAATTATTTCATCACTAAGTACAGTTTATGTAGATAATATTTGGTCTTTGAATGATTAAAATTGGACGTTTGGTTTTGAAGTTATGGCGAAATTAAAATATTACGATTTCTGCTGCACGGCCCGTTGCGAAGTGGGCGTCACCAAGGCGGGGGTGCGCGGATCGCTTTAGTTATCTATCCTAAAACAACGGGTTGCGCTCCGGGACTGCCGCATGCCGGCAGAAGTGAAAACTTAGTATTAATTACATTTAAATATTTTCATCATTAACAACTTTAACATACACAGAAAGACAATCTGTGCAGCCTGCGGATAATGACTGCGTCGTCGATGTTACTGTCGGTGTCTGTGAATTGACCTGGGAATCATTTTGCTGACCGTGTCTTTCCTGGGTAGGCTTTTTGCAGCGGTAACCGACATCCACGCGGGCGGAGCCGCGGGCGACCGCTAGTATTTAAGTAAAATAATACTACCTAAATTCTATTATAGGCCACGAAGTGGTTTCTAAAATATACTACAAACCATCATCATTTTCTTTGTTTCCAAACAAACTCCTTAAACTAAAGGTACTGGGTTGTGCAATGGCTTCTTTTAATGCATCACTGACTTTATAAAATTGTTCTTTTGAAACTTCAATTTTTGGTCCTTCAGGCTGTTGTTGTACTTCTTTTATATCTTCATGCTTTTCTTTAGTTTTTTTTTTAGACTTCTTAGTTGGTTCTGGTTTGGTTTCAACTGGCGCCAAAAATTTAGCATGGTCAGGTTGTGAGGGATCAAACCTTAGCATACCTAGTCTTGGTCTGCAAAATAAGTTCGTAGGGATTACGTTTTAGTTTGTTTAATTATCGGACTCCTTTCTCACAAAATGGTAAGATAGGCTAGGGGGACCCAATGTTTAAAATTAACTTTGAACTTACTTGTTTTTTTTGCTATCATTTTCAGTGTACCGTTGTTTGATAGTAACTCCAAGTACATCTTGAAGTATATTCATTTGTTTAGCCTTCTCATCTGCAGTTCCTAATTCAACTTCTTCATTATTGTAACTTTTCCCGTGTTTTGTTTCTTCTTCATCATCATCAATGAACCTTTCATCTAAGGTGAAACGTTTATCAGATTTGTATCTTGATTGCAAATCTAAAACCTAATATTTTAATCTTACATGTTATACTATACTACAAAATAAAGTAATGATATTAAAAGGAGCTACATCAGAATCATTGAAGCACATTGTTTACCTTTTGGCCTTTTTTGCCTTCATATTGTTTTTTGACTTCAAAGTTTAGTTCATCATCAGATTCTTCAGCATCATCATCAAACAGACTGTTAAGGTTTGTGTTATTAATATTGCCTGTTATTTTTGGTAAGTCATCCTCAAAATCCGAAAATATTACCTTTTTATTTTGTACTTTATCCTGTAACAATGCAATGTGCATATTATATTTCTTGCCATTTGAAAAAGTTAACTTTCAGGCTTGATTACCTATCATCTGTTGCTTGATTTTGTAATTCATCTGCAAAATATTCATATACTTACAACACCAGTTAAACCAGATTTGATAATCATTTTCTTTTCTTTAAATTCCTGTCGCTTTTTTTTCATGGACTCTTGTCTCTTCTTTTCTGCTTCATGCTTCTTTTTATCTGATTCAGTTACAACAGAGAAGTTCTTGTTGTTAGTAGCATCAAAAGCAGGATAACAACTGGATACTTCGGTATTCTGTCTGTCACCTCCAAAAGGCCCTCCTGTTTGGTGCTTTTGATCATTTGTAAAATTAGAGCTGTCATCTTCATCAAAATGTTTTCTTGTTTTGCAGGTATGGCCAATAGCATGATTCTGTTCAATTTTCCTTTTCCTGGGATTCAACTTATCACTTAATTTTATAGATGGGTTTTTTTTGGGTAAATGTTCTTCTTGTGCATTCTGGAAAATATTTTGTAATCATCATCACAATTATTAATATTTTGTAATTTCTTATAATGAAAAGAGATATAAAATATTTTACCTTTTCAGCTTCTTTTACCCTTGTCAGTTCTCTTTCCCTTTGCAATCTTTCCAAGAAGCTCTCTCTAGCTCTAGTTACATACAGTCTATTGCCTTTAAAATCTTCATTAGAGAAATGCTTAATACCTGAAAGATCATGATATAAATTTAAGGGTTGATTGTGTTTTACTGGAACTGTGGAAAGTCATGAGAAGAAACTACTGGAGTCCTTAAAAGACTTTAAAAGGTACTAGAAAATGTACCTGCAAAGATAAGCAACTTTTTAAGTTATGCGGTAATAAAGACTATAGGTTAGGAATGTATTGGGGATATTTTTAAGAAGTTATTATTATTGCCACCCTTGGCCTTGCACTTACATGATTCGACATTCGCGTTAGCGGCAGAGAGTGATACGAATGCAAACTTTTTACTTTCATTACCATCTCCGGGCTTAGTTTTTAGGTCCAAGTTTGTTATTTCACCAAAAACAGAAAAAGCTGAGAGTACATCATTTGCTTCAGTGTTTTCTGGGAGATTACCCACAAATAACCGGGTAGCAGATATCATGGTATTAACTGGTTTAACTTTATTTTTGGATTTTATAGCATCACTCATGTATTATTTTGACAAGTGAGACACAAAGTGAGGTTATCTAAACCTTCACAAGTTCACATTGTCACAGCTGTCAATAGTGTCAACTTGGTCTATCTAACAATACTTACTAATTCCATGCTCAGATCTCAAAATAATGCTGCAGTACCATAAAACGGGGTGAATAGACACAGTATGGAACTTTGAAATTATATTGTTTTCGATTCGTTTCTTTGTACCTTAATGCAATTATATTATGAGTCAAGGTTGGTTTTAAACTTTCTAATGTTCAAAAGCTATTTTTATTATTTATTTTGAACAAAAAACGCATAAATATAAGCCATCTCTATTTACCCATGAGTCGGGGTCAATAGATATGACTAGAAAAAAATCGAAAAAATGTCTCACTTTAAACATTTAGGCAGGTATTATGCTATTGTAAATAGATGAATAGTTTTTATTATCAAGGCGTTTTTTTAAATGTGAGTTTCAAGACAGAAAATAAAAACAAATTTATTATTTTATTTTCTAATCACCCCTTTCTCGTTTTCATTAAACCCTTTCCCGTTTCTATTAACCCCATACAACGTATCTATTGAACTCGTACTATCTATTCAACCGTTTACCGTTTCTATTAACCTCAAACCTAAGTAAAATCACACAACAGTAAAATAACAATGAATTCGTTGACGAAGAACGTTGACGTCCAAAAATAAAATTTAGTTCCCTCGTATCGTGGGGTATCCGAATCACCCCCATGTAGGTATGTTCCGCGATTTTTGATAGTTTTCGAGTTACGATTTTTTTTCTGAATTTTGGACTTGACCAATTTAAAAATACTTTTACGAGGTTTTTTTTGCAACTGAATCTTCATAGTAGTTAGTAGTTCTATTATGCATAAAATAATCAGCTTCGTAACTGTGATGAAAGTTATAAAAATGTTGGTCTAAAGTGAATTAAACTAAAGTCTATCCCAGTCTAAAAATACCTAGTCTGCCCAATTTGTCAGTCTTGAACTCTTGACTCTTGGATGCGTTATCCGTAGCCTTCATCACAGTATTCACACCCTTTCTGTGTGACTGTACTGTACTTTTTCAACTCTTACTGTAGACAGCGATTCACATCACTTGTCTGTCAATTCGATAGATCTGAATCTGATAATGTCACTTGACTTGTCACGTTTTTTTTTTTTTAAATTACTAACTAAGTGGTCAGCGACATGAAACGAAAAACTGATATTTTCATTTGGAAATATTTTAAATAAGCGGCATGTTAAAAATATGATAATTGTATCAATCTACTCCTGGTAAGTAATGTATTCTCAACATTGGAAAATATTTTGAACCCTCTAAGGGCCGAAACTGCGTTAAGCGGACGCCCGCGCGGTCTTTTACAAACGTGCTCCGGACCGCGCGGGTCACCCGCAGCAGAACTTTTGTTTAGAACCGCGCGGGCGCGGGCGACCGCTTAACGCAGTTTCGGCCCTAAATGGACTCTTTTTTTTTGTAAGTACTTACAAATGAATGTATGGATCTCGCCATGATTCTTTACGTTCGGTAAATTATGACTGAAACTTCGACTTTAAATTAACAATCGTAGTAGTTTAATTTAAAATTGAAAATTTAAATTAGAAAATTAAAACGTAAATTTTTCACTTTAGACCAACATTTCGCATGGGGTGTCTACCACAACTGAAAAGTGAAAAGTAACGAAGATGAGTCCGGCGTCCCGCGCGGGATTTGCCTCGGTTTTCTTTTTAAAAGCTTTTTATAAGAAACCACACGTCTAATCCTCGAAAGTGAAGGCGGTGTTCGCTTTGTAGGAAGACGACAGAGCGAATTCGGCTCGTAATGAACACTATGTTATGAATTTATGATTTAACACTTCCTGACTTCATCAACACAAAGTGGGATTTTTCCTTTTATGTTGTTTAATAAAACTTATTGTTATATGTATATAAAATCTATTGCTACTACTTTCATAACACAAAATAATTCACTTACATAATACTGTGTCAATTATAATTAGAACACAATACACAACAGTTAGGATAGTATACATATAATTAAATACAGTAGTTAGTTTTATCTATTTACATAGTTCAGATAAAAAAATTATACAGTCAAAATCATTGCAGAAACTTACAAAAATTGTCTAAGAAATAAACTAATTAACTTAGAAAAATAGTCTATTAAAATAAGGAAAGAAAATCAACAAGACGAAACAATTTTGAAAAAAGCAAAAATAACGGGACAATATCTGGTTTTAACAGCAGAAAACAAACAACAAATATATTATATTATTTCCAATGAATAATTTGATCGTCATAATAATGCAAATATAAATGATAATAGCTACATTCCAATATCCATTAAGTACTAGAAACACAAGTTTATGGAACTAATATTTCGGTGTATGCCTTAATTGATTTTACCCCTAATAAACGTAGAGATCAAAGGCACAGCTAGTGAATAAATAAAAACATATCACTTATTAGTTACTTTGTATTAATCATATGGACTCAATAGGTACAGGTAAAGTGTAATTATTTAATAGTTGAGTTAACTTCAAACAGTATATAATTTTCAGATGTACAAGAATTTAACCACACAAAGCTACCAGTAGTTTAAATATACAATTTACAACAACTTCTGTATAGATTTTAAAACTTTTAGATCTTTTATATAAATATGGTATATTGATTACTTTTTATTTTCATAATAATTATAACACATAATTTTCAAATTTAGTAAATAAATATAGAAATATTTACAAAAGTTAATGGTTAACACACCTAATAGATTTCTAGTTTTATTATTATTATTAATATAAATTAGACTAGGCAAAATAAGGTGTGACCACACAAATACTTCAGGGTGCGTTTATTATATAAGTTGACACCCGACTAGCTACACACCAAAAAACACAGGCATGACCATAAATATGCAGTGCCAGAATATTACCGACCTAAATATCACCGTAAGAGATATTATAATACAAACTGGCATAATCACTTTGCATACTACAATACAATTTATGGTAATTCAAGCTCTGAAAATCTAAATATATAATTGATCTAGATCACAGGCTCTCGAGGGCCCTAGGGCCAAGGGGTTTCATAAGACGTGATGCACTTAAAATAAATATTGGCGTATACTTTATGGAATGAATGAAGTCCATCCGTTTAAACAGTGAGGCGCTTTGTAAACTGCCGCGAGGTGGGTGCCGTCAAACATACCGCAAGCGACGTACCGCAAGAAATATACTTCATATTGATGCATCAAAGTGAAAGGTTTATTATTATGTTAAATATTTCTATTATGCTCCTGCTATACCTGCGTTAATGTCAACGCTGCGTTAGTATTTAAGTGTGTAATTAACGTATGAGCCAAACTGTGTCCTAACTATACTTTAATGTGGTTCAGCGGAAAACGTTATTTTTAAAAAAATAGTGCGTTATCTGCGTTCAAAATGGAGGTAGAAGCTGCTGCGGTACTTTGGGATCACTGCTCGGTGCGTGCGGCGCATATAATGAGACAGCGCTAAAACAGCCAACGTGGTTATTTAACGTGGGAAATAAAAGCCAACCGAGTCATCGCTGAGGTCTAAAGTGATTTACAATGACACATCCCAATTAAAGTACCTATTAAATATTGACCACATTTACGAAATGTCTTATTTACGCAGGTGTAGCAGAAGCATTACAGGCCTACCGTTTAACTGAGACGATTTCTGAGGTAGGTGTGCGGTGCGGGAAGGGTGTGGCGACATGTCGCCAGAGTTTAATGAAAGAAGATGTAGTTTTGGCGTGTGGATATGAATTATACGACAGTTACTGCATAAATTCGGTTTCCGACTTAGAAAATGCCAAACAATGAGGGAAAAAATTTACAGAACGCCTCAATATTGATCAAATGAGGAACAAAAAATTTATTATGGCGTAGATTGCAATACTATTGATATTGGTCAAACATACCTACCATATATAAGTAGGCTATTGGCTATCGTTGAAAAAATCAAGTTGAAACTATCTCGTGTGCAACTTGAGATAACTGTCAATCCTCCCTCACCGCGCAGCTGCCTCAGGCACCGTCTCAGTTAACCCGCCTGTGAATTAAATTCCTGCATGCTGTTCGGGCGCACCGTCACTATTGGAGCGGATAGACTATACTTATGTCTACTTATGGTAAAGTATCAGCCGCGACGGTTCAAAGATAATCGGGGAACGGCTCAGACTTAGAAGTGGTTCCTTTCGTGGCAGGAGACATGTGTGTAGCGCTACGTGGGCTCGTCTGACGACATCAGCGCCTCCGACTGCTCGTCCAAATCGGGAATGTTTCTTATCACCCTGTTCGATAGATAACACAGTTCAGTGATTAGAGTACAGTAAGCGATAACGTATTGAATATAATGTTATTATTGGTATGTGCAATTGAAATGTTAATTTGATCAAATACACAAACAAAGATTTAAAAAATAATGTGTAATTTAATATTTTTAGGGTTCCGTAACTCAAAAAGAAAAAACAGAACCCTATAGTAGCATTTCGTTGTCCGTTTGTCTGTCAGTCTGCTAAGACCCTTTTTCTCAGTAACGCATGGAGGTATCAAGTTGAAATTAATATCAAATACGTAGGTCTACGGTCCCTTGAGCTGTAAAAATCAAGCTTCTAGGTCAACGCAATAAAAAAAATTGGCTATTTATGCGGCATATTTTGATACTAGCAAATAAATCAAAACCTATAGGGTAGGTACCCATTGACATAGATATTAGATGCCCCAAACTGTTCTCTGCGATCAATCCATTTACGAACCCATTTTCACTTCTTGTGAGTTTTGGTTTGCTAACTCTGCACATGCCAATAGTACACTGTTTTAGACGTTTGCCACGAACAGACGACATATTTGTATTTGGGGCACCAACAGATTGTCGAAAGGTACAGGTATGTATATCCAATATACTCACGTGAAGCCCTCAGCGGCGCGCAGGCGGTCAGTGACGCAGGTGAAGAGCCCGCAGTCCCGCGGCAGCTGCGTGGCCGCGACGGCCCAGCCAGCGCCGGCCAGCGTGGCGGCCAGCCCGCGCCACGCACCGCCACTGCCGCCGCGCCACGCCTCCACGCACAGCGACAGCGGCACGGCCAGCCCCAGCATGCCGCTGGCGGCTTGCGGCGACGTGAGAGACCTACCCCTACGATACATATTGTGGGTTATCATTAGCTCTTGCTAGTTTCTGCGGAAGTCATACATACTTGTAAATAACCTTTTGTACGTATATCGTGAAAAATATTAATATTATAATGGCGCGGCGGCGGCAGCTCGGCGCGCTCCACGTGCTAGTCACTACAGACAGTTACCAGAGCCACAGCGAGTCCAGCAGCAGGGGCCCGAGGGCCGCGTCGAGCAGCAGCCAGCTCCACTGGCGCGGCGGCGGCAGCTCGGCGCGCTCCACGTGCTAGTCACTACAGACAGTTACCAGAGCCACAGCGAGTCCAGCAGCAGGGGCCCGAGGGCCGCGTCGAGCAGCAGCCAGCTCCACTGGCGCGGCGGCGGCAGCTCGGCGCGCTCCACGTGCTAGTCACTACAGACAGTTACCAGAGCCACAGCGAGTCCAGCAGCAGGGGCCCGAGGGCCGCGTCGAGCAGCAGCCAGCTCCACTGGCGCGGCGGCGGCAGCTCGGCGCGCTCCACGTGCTAGTCACTACAGACAGTTACCAGAGCCACAGCGAGTCCAGCAGCAGGGGCCCGAGGGCCGCGTCGAGCAGCAGCCAGCTCCACTGGCGCGGCGGCGGCAGCTCGGCGCGCTCCACGTGCTAGTCACTACAGACAGTTACCAGAGCCACAGCGAGTCCAGCAGCAGGGGCCCGAGGGCCGCGTCGAGCAGCAGCCAGCTCCACTGGCGCGGCGGCGGCAGCTCGGCGCGCTCCACGTGCTAGTCACTACAGACAGTTACCAGAGCCACAGCGAGTCCAGCAGCAGGGGCCCGAGGGCCGCGTCGAGCAGCAGCCAGCTCCACTGGCGCGGCGGCGGCAGCTCGGCGCGCTCCACGTGCTAGTCACTACAGACAGTTACCAGAGCCACAGCGAGTCCAGCAGCAGGGGCCCGAGGGCCGCGTCGAGCAGCAGCCAGCTCCACTGGCGCGGCGGCGGCAGCTCGGCGCGCTCCACGTGCTAGTCACTACAGACAGTTACCAGAGCCACAGCGAGTCCAGCAGCAGGGGCCCGAGGGCCGCGTCGAGCAGCAGCCAGCTCCACTGGCGCGGCGGCGGCAGCTCGGCGCGCTCCACGTGCTAGTCACTACAGACAGTTACCAGAGCCACAGCGAGTCCAGCAGCAGGGGCCCGAGGGCCGCGTCGAGCAGCAGCCAGCTCCACTGGCGCGGCGGCGGCAGCTCGGCGCGCTCCACGTGCTAGTCACTACAGACAGTTACCAGAGCCACAGCGAGTCCAGCAGCAGGGGCCCGAGGGCCGCGTCGAGCAGCAGCCAGCTCCACTGGCGCGGCGGCGGCAGCTCGGCGCGCTCCACGTGCTAGTCACTACAGACAGTTACCAGAGCCACAGCGAGTCCAGCAGCAGGGGCCCGAGGGCCGCGTCGAGCAGCAGCCAGCTCCACTGGCGCGGCGGCGGCAGCTCGGCGCGCTCCACGTGCTAGTCACTACAGACAGTTACCAGAGCCACAGCGAGTCCAGCAGCAGGGGCCCGAGGGCCGCGTCGAGCAGCAGCCAGCTCCACTGGCGCGGCGGCGGCAGCTCGGCGCGCTCCACGTGCTAGTCACTACAGACAGTTACCAGAGCCACAGCGAGTCCAGCAGCAGGGGCCCGAGGGCCGCGTCGAGCAGCAGCCAGCTCCACTGGCGCGGCGGCGGCAGCTCGGCGCGCTCCACGTGCTAGTCACTACAGACAGTTACCAGAGCCACAGCGAGTCCAGCAGCAGGGGCCCGAGGGCCGCGTCGAGCAGCAGCCAGCTCCACTGGCGCGGCGGCGGCAGCTCGGCGCGCTCCACGTGCTAGTCACTACAGACAGTTACCAGAGCCACAGCGAGTCCAGCAGCAGGGGCCCGAGGGCCGCGTCGAGCAGCAGCCAGCTCCACTGGCGCGGCGGCGGCAGCTCGGCGCGCTCCACGTGCTAGTCACTACAGACAGTTACCAGAGCCACAGCGAGTCCAGCAGCAGGGGCCCGAGGGCCGCGTCGAGCAGCAGCCAGCTCCACTGGCGCGGCGGCGGCAGCTCGGCGCGCTCCACGTGCTAGTCACTACAGACAGTTACCAGAGCCACAGCGAGTCCAGCAGCAGGGGCCCGAGGGCCGCGTCGAGCAGCAGCCAGCTCCACTGGCGCGGCGGCGGCAGCTCGGCGCGCTCCACGTGCTAGTCACTACAGACAGTTACCAGAGCCACAGCGAGTCCAGCAGCAGGGGCCCGAGGGCCGCGTCGAGCAGCAGCCAGCTCCACTGGCGCGGCGGCGGCAGCTCGGCGCGCTCCACGTGCTAGTCACTACAGACAGTTACCAGAGCCACAGCGAGTCCAGCAGCAGGGGCCCGAGGGCCGCGTCGAGCAGCAGCCAGCTCCACTGGCGCGGCGGCGGCAGCTCGGCGCGCTCCACGTGCTAGTCACTACAGACAGTTACCAGAGCCACAGCGAGTCCAGCAGCAGGGGCCCGAGGGCCGCGTCGAGCAGCAGCCAGCTCCACTGGCGCGGCGGCGGCAGCTCGGCGCGCTCCACGCCCGTGGCTGCCAGCACTCCGCCCACTACCCACGTCAGGCACCCACATGCACAGCCCACGAGACCTGGGGATGAATGAACCATTCATATTGAACCGATAGTTCCGAAGAGTCCCCGATCACACCAACCTCCGCCAGCTCGGTACTGGGTCCAAGTGGATTCCAGATTGACGACATACGTCATCATTAATTAAATATTGATTTTCTCAAACATTCTAGGAAATTCGAGCATTATTTCTTCTATTTCATTAAGAAAAGGACAGAAGATAAATTTTAGTTTAGTCTTGTCAAATTAATCAGCGCTTGACGTAAATTGACGTTATTTTAGTCGGCAAGTTTTTAATCACGTCTAAACTTGTATGGAGTTATGACAGCCGCTAGGCGCTGATTAATTTGACAGGACTAAACTAAAATTTATCTTCTGTCCTTTTCTTAATGAAATAGAAAGAAAAAGATGCACAAAACTTAAATTTAGTTTAGTTTGTGAACAAGGGAATCGGCACCAGTAACAATATCACTATCAATTTCTGTCTGAACGCGATAAACTCAAAAACTACCTAACGGATTTTCATACGGTTTTCATTTCACTAATGGACGCCGGACGCTGTGATTCATGAGGGTAGAAAGTTTATGTGTATAATTCATTAAGGTTTTGTGTAAATTGGTTGAAATAGGACTTGATGATGTGATTTTTGAAGAAGTTGGAAAAAAGACTTACTACTAATTTTAAAGCCGCGGGTAAAAGTAGTAATATAATAAAAATGTCTTACTTACCTACAAGTAATGATGAGTTGATATCGTCGCCATTTCTTAATGCTTGTCTAAATAAAAGTAAATGTACTGCGTAACATAATGCTGAGCCCAGTGCGGCTAACACTGCTATCCAATTTGTTTGATGACTTTCTGATACGCCCAACACCACCTGAAAAAAAAATACAAAAAATATTAAGTCAGTCCATGTGTGAAATATAGTTTTTGGGATTAAGGCAGTCATAATGCACATGAGTACATGACTGACATAAACAGATTTTAAATTTTTTAGGGGGGTTTTTATTTTTTCTAACAGAGCTATAAATTCAGGTGAGATAGTGGTCGAACGCGAGCCTAGCAATAATAATAAAAACAAGCCTAGATCACACTTACCAGTCCAGCAGCGGTGAGTAGAACAGCGATGCACTTGGACAGAGTGAACCGGTCGTTTGGAACCTGCGCGAATATGGCACCGAACGAGAGCGCCAGCGCCCCCGCTGTCGACGTGTATATCGTGGCTGAACCCGTTGTCGTGTGCAACAGGCTTAAACGATACAGGTAGTTTGAAATGAACCACTGAAACAATACAATAAGGGTCAGTTCAAAAGTGTAGGGGCTAATGGGTGCTAAAATTTTATGAGTTTATCTACTAGATAAGTAAACTAATTAAGAGCTGGTGAAATAGGCCATAGCATAATAATTAATAAGTATTCCAAAATTATCAGAACCAATTTATTAATAAATTAAAATAAGAGAAGACGTGTAAAAACCGGTTCATGATAACGAGATTCATAAGTTAACATGTTATTGACTTCATATAAGGCAGTATTTTCATTTATGAATAAATAAAAGACAGAAGTACAGTCAGCCCAAAAAAGATGTATACATGGAAAAGGAACCAATTTATTGTGAAGAACCATTTTTCCATAACATTATATCCTAATATACTTTATTTAACCAAAACAAAGTAACTTACATAAGTCTCACAAATATGTATACATTAATAATTCATAACGAGGTAAGCAAATCTAAAGTTCATTCAATTTAAAAGTTAAATTTCGAGACGAGGTGTTAGAAATAAGTATTTAGTTGAAAATGCGATGTCATATACCATTGCCATTTACTCTAACGCGTCAGACTGACATATTATTATTGTCATCTAAGGTACCACGAGGACACCCACAGAGAGCATTGGCGTGTAGCAGATTCGATTATTTCATCAGTAAATACGTCCAGACTAGCATTACAGTGCGTACGCTACGGTTCGATTCAAACTTAACGGCGGCTCGGAAGTAAGCTACTTAATTAATGAAAGTTACAATGTATTTTTGCTGTTCTTCATTTGTAGGGCTTTATCGCTGTGTGATAATCTCGCTTCATTGAATTTATAAAATACGAAGATAATGTTATTATGAACCTAAGATAATTTTCAGTTGAGTTACAGCCCCATGCAAACTTTATGGCAGCTCTGATCATGAGGCGGAAATCTGCGCAGCAACAAATTATGTTACCGCGGGGGTAAGGGGGAGGGGTACTGCGCAGCAAATAGCCCAAGTACTTCAGACCCGTCATACGTTTTGACGCATACTGTAACCGGTACAGCATCTGACTTTATATATACCTACTTACTTATGCAGATTTGATACAGCTTGATTGTGGTTAGGTATAATTAATGTCGGCGTTCATCGTCAAGCAGCCAAAAGGCCGACGCATTTATGCTAGTCGATACAAGATCGAGGCGAATGGGACAATTCAAATAATGGTCAATGGAAATAAATCAAGACTGAATAAATGGATCAAGACTGTTACTGAATACAGGCATCATCATCATTGATGCAACATGTCTTTTTCTTCCATTATCTCTATTAGTCATCATCTCGGTAGTCAGTCTGTTCCTAGCCTTTCTATTTTTATTCAGGCATGTTGAGAAGATAATGTTGCTGCCCTAAATAAATTGGGATAAGGACAAGAGAATGATGATGATAATAAATGATGCTGAACGCACAGGTACACAGAAGAGCAGCGCGAGGCGCAGATGTCGGCGCGTGGCGGCGGCGGCGGCGCGGCGCTGCGCGTGCTCGCTGGCGCGCACCGACGCCGCCCACGACAGCCGCGCCAGCAGCGCCTCGCTCGCCATCGCCGCGGACATCACACGCACCTGCCCACATTATTTTACACTATTATTGTCAAAGACCAGAGAGTTTCAAATAATAGTGTTGTCCGTCGAGTAAGCAGCCCATCGGATTGCCTGGTGATACTTGTATCTTAACACTCCATACCGTTCTTTCTCTGTGGTACTAATCAATTCACAGAAATTTTGCAAGTGTGTGCACTTATTGTGATTCATGATTCTGCTAAAATGACAAATTCTGTGTACTGTCAATTAAATCAAGATTATGCCTGCCTTCTACAATGTTTGCACAAATTATAAATGATATAAATATGGGAACAGTATATAAACAATTACCTCAGCCACTTTATTAAACCGTACAGCTCTTGGAGCAGCATCGTCACTATCCGTCGTCTCCCCAGCTCGGACAGGCACAAAGGTAGAGTCTCCCTAAAATATTATCAAGCAATAAAATTCGCTCTTCCTATACACCACGTCTTTCAAAGGCTAAGAAACTTTAAGATTTGAATACTTATTACAATAAGCTACTTAACTTTAGTGCCGTCACTTCTAGAAATTTTATACTACCTTTCAAATTACTTATGTTTACATGCTTATTCCTAAAAGTCGTGAAGCAAAAGGTTTTTGTTATAATGTGTGTATTTTGTCCATAAAATAAAATATTTCCAAGCCTTTCAAAATGCATGGTGTATACAGGTTGTATTTTTTTCCCAAGCAATATTGAATATTATGATGATTGTTTACCTGATTCTGAACCTAAAACAATACAAAAAGGTTGTTTTAATAAAACATCTTACCCTTGAAGGTACATTTCAGTCAAGGAGTATATAGATACAAGGTACTTCATAGTTGAACACTAAATGGTCAGTATGGAAGTGAACTGTACTGTGACATGCATAATGAAAATAACACTAGCTTGTATAACCACAAGGCAATAGAACAGCCAACATGGATCACCCAAAGGTTGACTGATAGAAAACGCCTATGGCATTAAGTCTGCCTCTGTACATAACTGATAAGTTAAGTATTAAATAAATAAATAAACATGACACTTTGGATGTCAAGGTCTAATATTTAATATTAACAAGTTCAAGGGCAATTTACTTGTTTAATATTGCTAAGGTTTAAAAATACATCCTGGGTTAACAAAAGTTTAGGGGATGTATGTTTGTTTTATATAAATTCTATTTATTTGTTAATAAAATACTCACCAAACTGTTTGTGGATTCATTGAAATAACTTTCATCATCTGTTTCTCCTGGTTGTTCCAGTAGTTGCTGAAAAACATGACATAATATATATTTTTTAACATAATTTTAGTATGCGGTAATCAATATTGTAATGTACAGTCAACAAAACTATTTGGTATGCAGGCAAAATTATTCATCCCTCCACTACACTGTTAATATTCATTTTTATTGTGTGCGTAATCACTTTTTAAGCATATGGCATAGGTACTTAAAGCAAGTAAAAGAATTGACTACTTAGCATACTCACACCATTTTTTAACATAGTTTAAAGTTAGCTGCCTGTGTACCAAATAGCTTTGTTGACTGTACCTACATTCATTTCAGGCCTTGCATGCTATGCCTCAACTGTTGAGCATGGGTCAACCCACTCTTTTACAATGAAAGGTTAAAAGGGAGTATGCTTGACCAACCAATTTGGTTATAATAGTTTGACCGAGACTGCTTTACCGCGCCTTAGGAATGCGCGGCGAGGCGGGGGCAGCGTTGACGAATGAGCGGCCTACACCACCGCCCTGTGTCGCCACACACATACCTAAGGCACAGCGGTACAGCGGTTTCGGTCAAACTATACCAAATCATTTGGTCAAGGTATCAGGTTGTTATTAGAACACCTCTCACACTCACAGGTCATGGAAACATTATTTTACTTATATTTGGTACATTTTTGAAGACATTGTTTTTATAATAAACTCACTGTGTAATCAGCAGGTTGACAAGGATCCCTTGTTGGAGGTGTGAAACATAGTACTAAAAGGTAAATAAACAGCAGTGAACTTCTCACATAGGTCACAAGGAATGGTCTCTCTATATGTTTCTCTATGTACAAATACTGTAAACAAAAACAATACAGGTATTATAACTATTAACATACAAAATCATTTGAGGATCTTATTAATGAATATTATGACTTACTTTTGTCATCTCAGAGGATACCACCCACAGTACAACGACCAATAACAGAATGAAAACGCCGAACGCAAACTTCCTTTTGTTGAAGCGCTGGGGCACATCTTTACTGTTTTTGTTGTTGTTAGTAACTCGAAAATAATTGTGGCACAAAGTCAACATG
The DNA here is from genome assembly GCA_914767815.1 of Eupsilia transversa. NCBI lineage: Eukaryota > Metazoa > Arthropoda > Insecta > Lepidoptera > Noctuidae > Eupsilia > Eupsilia transversa. Next base: position 6,590,544 of record OU611889.1, read on the forward strand.
AAGACGAATATAAAAATTCGATAACTAAGTTTGAATTACACTGAATTGCTCAGGATCATATTTTCACATGTATGTTTACGGCAGCATTATCGTCCTTACAGAGTAGAGAAATGGATCCCAGTAATGCTTGGTGATAGTATGTTTTTTTGTACAAGCTTTATGTCTGAATGTTATCAACAAAATTCCAATATAATGTACGAAATTATGAAGATCGAACAATCAAATCCAGTATCAACTATCAACAACTATATTTTCAATGGCTGATTACTGATTGCCCAATGTTGCTAGTTTACAAAATATAGTGTTGTGTTGTACTTCTTTGTATCTACTTAGTCTGTGGATAACAGCTAGCCTGGAACAAGTCAGCTGGACGGCTATCTGGCTAACTTGTTGTTGTGATGAAAGAAATCACAATTAACGTTTTTGCCAATCGCTGTCTGTGAAGTAAAACTTTGTAAATTCATTTTTGCTGAAGTGACAGGACACCCGCATTCATTTAACGCCGCGCGGTAGAAATCTTGGCGGGTAAAAATCGCGGCCGTGCGAAAGATGTATCTACCATTTTCTATTTTTGTTCTATTCTTAGCGCGGCACGAGTTTTTATCCCACCGCGAGTTTTTGTCCATTCTAGATACACACGCAGTGACTTTAGTCGCCAGCGACCTATTACTTACTATAATCTATGCTAGTGACACTGATTTTGACATCATCGATCGCTGATAGCTGGCGTCGAAACGGCTGTTTCTGTGTCGCACAACGTTGTTGCATGTGTACCTAGCATTACATTATTACATTGCAACATGCAAGCGAATTTGTTTGAACCTGTCTTGTTCAAACAAATTCGCTTTCAACATTGAGTTCAACATCTATTGATGACATTGATGTGTCAAAATCACAGACTATACATTCTAATAAGTCAAAATCACAGACTACTTAGGCTGCGTTCCGAGTTACAATGTTTAGTAATCGATTTGAGCGTGCTAACACCCGTTCCGAATAAGCGTTAGCGCGATAACGCCGACCCATGAAACGTCATGGATGACGTCATGACATGCGCCATCTTGCGATAACGCCGACCATGCCTTTTACTTATCTATATCGCTCACAGCGCTGACATCAATATTTTGCGTTCCGATTTAGATATTACGATTATGACAGCTGAGGTCTGTCATCAATTCGGAACGCTCGTGAAGGCGCCTACAGGCTTGCTAAACGTCAAAACTTATAACATTACTTAAATTCTTTGTTTAAACATCAGAAATGTCTTTTTCTTCTTCGGTTAAGTGGCGACGCGACGGTAGCCAGAAGCACAATTTAGAAAAAGCCACGTTAGTTTATAGATATGCGACTCAAAACTACAGCGCTGCCAAAAATGACAGTTCAGTCAACTGTCATTTTTGACAGAGATCACGGTGATATTAGTAAAAGGCATGGTCGGCGTTATCGCAAGATGGCGCATGTCATGACGTCATCTATGACGTTTCATGGGTCGGCGTTACCGCGCTAACGCTTATTCGGAACGGGTGTTAGCACGCTCAAATCGATTACATTGTAACTCGGAACGCAGCCATAATTATACTCCTAACGGAGTACGTAGGCTGCGTCACGGTGATATTAACGCTGCGTTCCGAGTTAATATCACCGTGACGCAGCCTACGTACTCCGTTAGGAGTATAATTATGGCTGCGTTCCGAGTTACAATGTAATCGATTTGAGCGTGCTAACACCCGTTCCGAATAAGCGTTAGCGCGGTAACGCCGACCCATGAAACGTCATAGATGACGTCATGACATGCGCCATCTTGCGATAACGCCGACCATGCCTTTTACTAATATCACCGTGATCTCTGTCAAAAATGACAGTTGACTGAACTGTTATTTTTGGCAGCGCTGTAGTTTTGAGTCGCATATATCTATAAACTAGCGTGGCTTTTTCTAAATTGTGCTCCTGGCTACCGTTGCCACTTAACCAAAGAAGAAAAAGACATTTCTGATGTTTATACAAAGAATTTAAGTAATGTTATAAGTTTTGACGTTTAGCAAGCACTGTAGGCGCGTTCACGAGCGTTCCGAATTGATGACAGACCTCAGCTGTCATAATCGTAATATCTAAATCGGAACGCAAAATATTGATGTCAGCGCTGCCGCTGTGAGCGATTATGGCCTAACTCGGAACGCGGCCTAGTGTTCTGTGACTACGTATGTCAAAATGGTGTCAAACTCAAATTGTCTCGCACATAACCTACGCGACAAAAACTAAGAGCTGTAAATAAAATATACTTTGCCGAACTAAGATCGATCATATTCAAGATAGTGAAGATAGAACAATGAGCGCATGTAACGTAGAAGTAATTAAACAAGTTGGGAGATATTACAATGTACCGGTCGGGACCGTATGTTACAATACTGATAAGGTGATCATATTATATTGGTAGAATATGTATAAAATACTTACTCAGTAAAGCCATGACACAGTTCAATCATAATAAAACCACAATTTTGCCATATTTTATACTTTTCAGGTACTTACCATTGTCCTAAATAAACAAAGCATAGAAGGCTTTGCTACTATAGTATTAAAATTAGCGTCCAGTGAAGGAGCTAAACTGAGTCAGGAGCAAATGCTACTCAGCTACCAATGGCTGGAACACATTGCCATGTATGCCAACCAGGCTGCGGCTAACCCGTCTTTTGCACAGGGATTTTTAAAGGTAATTTCCATGTGCTCATTTTATATTATGACATTTAGAATATAAAATTGTTTCAAAACAGTTTGGGTGCCGGTATAATCGTTTCCCAGGGTTGTAGAAAGTAGGCTAGACTCCTATGGTTATTCCCCTTGACTTAACTAGTCTTTTGGCAAATGGTAGTCCTGTCTAAAAGTAGGCAAGACTAACCAGCTGTTGGCTGGCTTCATCTTATAGCTCCCCAAAGTCATCTCTTATCCGACAATATTGATTTGAGTTTTCTTTTTACAGGATATAAACAAGGCGTTAGAAAAGAATACTTACTTAACTGGACAGAGCATTAATGTGACGGATATAGCAGCATATTATGTGTTGTACCCACTGATTGTAAGTAATTCTTCTTCTTCAGCCCTGCAGGCCTACCTCTTATAATATCAGTATTATTTTAATTTTACTTCAGTGTGGGAAAAAGATGGAGCTAATAATAATATTGTTTTTAAACTTTCAGGAGAGGCTGTCAGTCACAGAGCGTGAGTCGCTGATGCATGTGAGCCGGTGGACAAAGCATATTCAAGCACAGCCAAGAGTTTGCACAAGCCAGGCCCCCCTCACATTGAACACCCTGAATCTCTCAATATTAGCTCCTGCTGTACATTAATCTTCATTAGCAATTATGTGGAAATTACTACCAAACCCATAAAACTCCTAATTGAACATTAATTGCCAACAATACAAAAAATTAAGACTGTAAAAGTATTAAAGTGGTTGGAAACCCTACATTATGATTGTGTTCAATAAGTTGAAAATATTAATTATTATTTATATTGCTAATTATTTTTCCATGACTAGTGTAAGTACTTACATGGATTTTTTGTTTTATTTTTAAAATAAATAGTAAGTAATGCAATTTTTTTAAGATAGCTGATTCTGTTGTTTTATTTGTTAGTATCATTATAATCTATAAATTAAATACTAATAATGATAATATAATAAAGCTGAACGGTTTGTTTGTTCGAACGCGCTAACCTCTGGAACTACCAGTCGTATTTCTTTTTACATTTCCATAGCCCGATTCTTGAGGAAGATTATTGGCTATTTAACATCACGCTACGACCGTTAGGAGCCGAGCAAAAAGAAAAAAGTAAAAAAACGCTAAGTGAAAACGACATAATAGCGCGGGCGGGCGATCCGAATCGACGCGGTGGTTCGGGGGCCGAAATTTCACGCGGACGAAGTCCCTGGCACAAGCTAGTTATGTATATTACCGAAAGGTAAATCCTGAGTGACACCAAATTTTAAAGTGCACAAATCACGCCTCATGGTTTAGGAGTCTTTAATTTCTGGTAGATTTGCATGGGGATTGCATAAACGCACTTTGGCGGCTCTAAGATTTAGGCTCGGCTCGGCTCGGCTAGCTGCGGCTCGAAGAAAGATTCGATACGAAGAATAGGACAATTCAGTTATTTGACGTAGCTTCTCTAGTACGTTAGTACTTATATCTCGATGATTTTACCACTATCTATCTTGATCAATGTGAACTAACTATAAACTACCTATTTCTGGTTTGAGCATTTGAAGTTGAGAACTTGTCAAACTTAGTTTGGCAAGTACTAGTGTAGTATTCAATATAATTCCTGTTTGTAACGTACGTACACCATATTCATGCAGATAGGGTAGTACAAAACTGTGGGTAGATACGCCTAAAAAGTTGGCAACCAATTTCAGCGGCAAGGTTATTTATGTACCGTCAACTGCCCTAACTTTGCATCGCGTCCATGGTTTGCCTAGAATGAACAAGATGTAATATCATGGATGTATGGCAATCGAAAACTTTAAGAATATATAATTTATTTCGATTGCCATTCAAGTAAAATGAACAAGATATTATTACCTACATCTTTTTCATTCTAGGCAAACCATGGACGCGAGGCAAAGTTAGGGCAGTTGACCGGTAGTGATTTAGACCTGACGATTTTTATGGCGAGAGCGCATAATATTGGTTAGGTAGTAAGCTATGATTACCTCTCCTTGAAAACATTTAACATATAGAAATCTTTTAATAACTAGCGAGGGTGGCGTCATCTGTAATGAGCTTTGCCCCACATTGCAAAAATTTATTAATATTTCAGAGTTCACCAACGCGGCTGCCTCCGCTCCCGACACCGATACTGCCTCATCAATTGAAGAACATAAGTTTGGACGAACCTGTCATGTACTTCCCTCAGCCATTTTCATACCCCGGCTACCCTGTCGTGGTCTATTTGTGATTTTTGCCTTCATATACGTGTAATAAACTTGTAAAGTAGGTATAATGTGACGATATGAAGTGCTTATTGGCGTTCTCCATCTCGCTACGAGTGGCAGGTAAATCACAGAATAAGTTTTGTTATGGCATCTCGCAAGTACACCTTAGGTAAAAGCAGATTTTGGGTCAGTCTGGGCCATGCATATCTGTTAGATATTTATGTTTCTATGGTCTGGGCAATTTTCGACTACAAGCTATGGGCATTCCCTGTGTGGTCTCGGCTTAAGGTTTCGCTGGAGGGAGGTCAGCAAGGGAAGGGACAGGTTGGATCAGGTGACAATGATTAATGGCCAAAAAATACGATACCAGTTTTTATGATAAATAATTAAAGGTCACTCCTAACAATAAAATACACTGGAATTTCGGTCAGATTTTATTCTGAATTGCAAATGAATTTAATCTAGCTACAATAAAAACTTAATATTATACGGTGTTTCTTCTGGGTCCTTTAAGCGATGTTGTTTGTCGTAGCGTGTTTGCCTGGAAATAGGTAGGCACATACATTAACTTAAATAATTAGAGACAATTTGTAGGCAATATAGTGCATAAATAGTACCTACTCGCAAACGGCGGCGGCGGCGGCGTGCGTGTATGACGCGCCCTAATTGCGTAACACACGATCAATCACAATCTGAATAATTTTTGAAGGATATTGCAAATCCATTGCTTCTTTAGTGCGAAAGAATTGTCTGCTCAGCAACGTAAATAACGCAATGAATATTGTTGAACTGTCAAAATGAAGCAGATTGTGATTGATCGTGTGTTACGCCATTAGGATGCAGATGAGGTAGGTAAGAACGTAAACGATTGCAAAAGGAGTAATTATGTAAGGATCGTAATAGGTGGCGTTCTGTAGTATCTGCCTACCCCAGTGGGAAGAAGGCTTGAGTTTATGTATAATATATCACCCGGGGATAGTGTAGCTTCCCAACAGTGAAAGAATTTTTCAAATCGGTTCAGTACCTACGTTCGGAGCCTATTCAATGCAACCAAACAAACAATCAAATCTTTCGTCTTTATAATATTAGTATAGATAAATGTAACATAACTACTTAACCTACGTATGGAGGTATTAGCTATTTATTTTGTAGGTATTATATACTATCTATGTTGTATTTTAAAGCTACTTAGGTACCTATTAACCGTTTAGTTCATCATGACTGTTCCGTAGAAGCTGGTTTCTGAGTGCTTGCTTTGCCGTTTACTTTTCGATCGGAGAAGCGAAGCATCAAGCATCGTTCTAACTTGTTTGAGTAGGAGCATCCATTGTCTTCAGCCTCTGTGAATAAGTTGCACATGAAAACCTTATCTACCTACCGCATAGAAATATAAATAACAGACCTACCTTATAAATTATTTAGGAACTTGGCTCGTAGTTGCTACAAGGGTACTGAAGAGTGAGAAAGGCAGTAGGATTTTCTTATATTGTTTCACGCGCTACCTTGTCTGTCACCAAGCTAAAACTAACAGATAATTGCAAACATAAGGGGTTTGCTGATGCGCAAGTCCCATTCCAATCAAGACACAAATGAAATGTACTAATGCCTGTTACTTTGCCAGCAGCCGTCACCATAACCATCCCGAACACAAATCTTTGGCAAGGATATTTCCTGAACTGATTAAAACATTTTATGTAGAAAAGCTTGACTTTGAAAGGGTGCATCCTGCTGTGAGTGATTTTATTTGCCGGCCCCACTGCCCACAATATCAACAGTAGATTTTGCCGTCTGAATAAATATAATTACCTGACTGCAACTCCTGAAAACATGCTCGTATCTGATCGTGAAGTGCAGAGCGAGATTGCTGTGACGTCACAGAAGACTGTAATTTATTCCAGAATTCAGCCTCTCGGGGTATTCCCCGGGTGTCCACCTAATACAAAACAGTGACTCAGTAATTACCTAAGTACAGTAACACATTACAGGTAGGTATGTAGTAAATATGGACAGGTACTCACCACTTGCAAATTCGCGAAGACACATTGGCTTAGGCACTGCAAAAATGTTGTATATTTAATTATTGGCGTTTGTGTTTTTGTGACGATGTGTAAGTTTAGATGACATAATAAATAGATCTACGAAAATGATGCATAAAGCAGCATAGGTTCCTACCAGTTTTTGTTGTGCTTCTAGTTAAGCTATAAGTAGGTACATTCAATTTATCATAAACTCGTAGTTCAAACACTAGTTCCATTTATGTTGACGTCTATTTGTGTCTCTTCTGGAGAATTACTCGATTTTTTATGTATTCGATTAGGTACCTATTAATTTAGTTTTTGATTGAAAAACGATGATTTGAAAACCAAGCGCTACAAGTTTTTTGAGTTGCCTTTTTAAAATTCACCTGATCCGAATCGGGTTTGTTCAATAGCGGTTCGCTCCTTCTAGTCCGACTTGTATTATTATTGTTTACGTTATTATTGGAGGACGCGGGGCGCGGGACTGATGTCAGCAGCTTCTCTCCCATGTTCCCAGTTCCATAGCCTTCGTAATCATAGTCTGTAGAGTTGATAACCAGCATCTGGTCACCACTGTCGTTAGTATTCCTTCTCTCGTGGCTGTAACGGTTCCCCTCCTTCATGTTATTATCAATTCGAGGAGATCCATCGTAGGTGTCATCAGAACGTCTCTGACGGTCCTTAGTTCCAGTTTCTTTAGATACAACGGTATCTTCTGGGTATGTGCATGCTTTCAAAGCCACAGCTACTTCATCTTCTAGTAATTTGATGTTTCCTTCTCCGGAGCACGCCACCCAGGCTGGCAGGAACGTAAGGAGTACCACCACACCCACCATCGTACGAAACTGAAGGTTTGCATCACATCCGTGCATATAAATTGGATCTGTACAGGAAACTCTATCATTATAGTTGACAAGTGTCTGTCAGCAGCTTTGATATTCCTGTGAACTGTTTTCATTGCAACAATATGAACATTGATTACAATGCGGACATCTGCTACATACGGATGGCTATACAAATTTTTCAATTGAGTATACTACTAGAATAATGTCTGCCTCATGCAGACCATTACGTAGGTACCTACCTACATGTGCTTCTTTGTTTTTTGTTTGTTACGCTTTCACTATAAAATGGCTGAACGGATTTAGATGAAAGGCATATGGGTAGACCATGGCTTGGGTTAGGAGTGTTAGGACATAGGATATGTGGCGGCATCTACATTGCCACATGCGAACTATGCATCAAAGACCTGACGTCACAGATCCTGCATCGCGCTATTTAAGTTTACCGCGCGATTCATATATATAAGACTATCCGACATCAGTCCTTGGGCAATTGCCCGCCAGACACAATAACCGTCTGGTCGGAGGATCCTCCCTTTTCTATGGGGGATGAGAGAACTTTACACCCTGTTCCTCATACCCCCAAACTGGTGACCCCGAGTATGAACGTCAGCGCAGCCTTCGTGCAACTACTTCAGCGTGACGTCATCAACATCACTCCCGCAAGCTTTCGTGAGGCGAGTCACACAGCCAGCCAGCACCCACGGCTTCAACGGGTATCCTGACCACCAGCATGCAGCGAACGCGCATTCCTGGTCATCACCCTCAGCCTCATCAGCAACCTTGGCACAGCACACTGCACCTTCGGCCGGTCCACAAGCAGAGCTCTTCAACCCTCTCCTGGTCGACGCCAGCAGTCAGCCACAACCCGGCGCTGTACTACATCCGACTCACTGGATCACAACGCAGCGCCACCCCGACTCACTGGGGAATCACCGCAGACAGTTCCGACCCACTGTGAACTATGCGGCACCCGGTTCCGACTCACTGGAACCTCAACTGGCACTGTGAAGCATCGCAAGATACAAGACTCAGCCCACTATCGACCTCCGGTCTCCGGAGGGGAGTGATGTGGCGGCATCTACATTGCCACATGCGAACTATGCATCAAAGACCTGACGTCACAGATCCTGCATCGCGCTATTTAAGTTTACCGCGCGATTCATATATATAAGACTATCCGACATCAGTCCTTGGGCAATTGCCCGCCAGACACAATAACCGTCTGGTCGGAGGATCCTCCCTTTTCTATGGGGGATGAGAGAACTTTACACCCTGTTCCTCATACCCCCAAAGATACTTTTATCCTTATATTCCCACGGGATCGAGACTTATATGCGGGTGAACCCGCGGGGCACAGCTAGTTTCATTATTAATGCAGACACGAAATAAATTGTAGGTATGTGATGAGATGACTATGAAGGTTTGCTAGTTGCTACTAGGTTTGTTATAGATGATGGGCTAGCTACTAGGTACCTGGCTAATGCCTGGCTATAACCAGCCCCACTAGGGATAAAGCGTGCCTAGATAGGGAATGCAATCTCGAGTCGAGATTATCTATTCGGGATCAGCGGGGTAAATTGCGTAGCACATAAAATTACAATTGATGGCAATGGGTATCATTTTGACAGTTCACCTGCGTTATTTACGTTGTCAAGCAGACGAATTTTTCAAACATCTGAAGCAATGGATTAGCAATGTAATATACTTCAAAACTCTCGCATTATGGTTGAAAGTGTGGTGCTGGCCGGCAATGAGGCGAGATACGGCTACAAAGATAAGATACAGTCGCTAAACTAGTCTAGTTGTAGTCTAGTTTGAGGCTCAGTGACTAATAATAGGTACTTTGTAAACTAGCTCTAAATATTTTTAGCTAGTCATGTCGTCTCAACGACACAATTTTAATAATTCGATGGACGGGTTTTTCCTGTGTGCATCAAAGATGATGTTGTTTTTACCTGAGATCATCTGCCCTTCGTGAATAATATTTACTTGAGTAGTTATTAAATTTAATTGCTTATCATATTATACTTTGCCCTTTGCCCTATAAATATGTAGGTAAAGGTAGTACCTACCTACTGTTTAATGAAAAATTTAAAATACTATTTCTGTGGCAGGTAATATATATGTTAGCTCCACACAAATAAAACGCAAGATATTCGTAGAATAAAAATATAATGAAAGTATATTTCTTCTCATTCAATTCGTGAGTTTTATCCTTTACCATAATGTCCCCACTTGCCGTTGCCCCAGCCGCTCCACGCTGGCCCATTTTCCCCACCATAAATCCGCAATCCAGAGTACGTCCGATACTTCCCGTATCCGGTTCCAGCCAGGCTCGAGACGACGCTACCTCCGATCTCTGACACCGTTCCATAAGTACTACCAATAACTCCTGATGACCCCATGGTTCCAGGAGAATATTTCCCGTATAATCCAGATAGGCTGAATGTCAAAGGAACTTGGACGTTGCCTGTGCCTACGCTAGAGTGAGAAGAGCGGACGTATGGCCAAAAAAGTTTCGCCTTTTCCTTTGGTTGTGGTTTTCTCTTTGTTACTGGTCCTGGGGGTGAAATGGAAATTGGATTAATTTTCATAGATATCAGATTTCTGTTATCAAATCGAACCAACTGATTGAAAGAAATATCAACACCAAAAAAAAATTACCAGGAACCGTCACCAAGATAATGCAAAAATTGAGGCCCATGAACACAAGACTACCATACATGTGAACGTCTAGGCAATTCAGCTGTTAATATAGTGCTGTGACTAAAACCCTGAGTTAGGTTTAGGTAACAAATTAGTGACAATGACACACATATACAGGGTGGATTTTTGAGATGGGGCAGCAAGGGCTACCTTAACCGTGGTAGCTACAGGAAAATGGTCTTAGTAGACTGTCCTTAACTTTTTGAGAAATTTTGATCTGCATTTGAAAAAAATGTACAGTCAGCAAGAAAATGGGCCATTTTCACAAAAACTTTTTTTGATGCCAATCTATCCTGTTTGTTATAAGGATCAAACACCTCTATTGGACGAACTGAGCTTTGAGTACTAGAAAAGTCAGAAAGCGCAAAAAAAAAACCCATACAAGAAAATGGGCCGTTTATACAAACAGCTTTTGTATAAACGGCCCATTAAATTATTACAATAAAGTGTGTAATTATGAAGCGTCTGGTAAAGTAAAGTTGTAGGTTCCTCTCATAGTATTTATCATAGTAATTATTTATCCTATTACGTGTTATTATTTAATATCATACTTATATTATAAATGTTTATTAAAATATTTATTACTTAACACTAAGGCCCTTAGTAACAAACGTTTTTCTTGCCATGAAAAACTACGGTTTATACGCCATGTGTAGGCACAGTCGACTGTTGTATGAATCACGATGGAAGCTTATTGACAGACACGTTTTTTCTCCGGCGCGGTTTATACGTCGTGTCGTAGAGAAACCGTGCCGTGTTCAAAGGGCCTAAAGGTACAATTAATAAACAAATAATTAATCTGCACTTTACAGAAGCCATACAACTCGCTAAAAACCTGATATTTAAGTCCTTGTTTGCTTAGGTATTTAAAGTAGTCTTAAAATCATTATTTATGATTATTACCTATTGCGCAACTAGCAATTTAAAAACACCAAACAGGTAAATATTTTTATTTTTATGATGTTGGACGTTTTTGTAAACATTATATTAGGTATTATTTTTGTGGTGAAGGTAGATGATTTAGAATGGCCAAGATTCAAAACCGGCCAAGTGCTTGTCGGACCACGTACAATGAAGGGTTCTCTAGTTGGGATGAATTTATCCCAAGAACAAAGTTAACATTGTAGTTGAAAAACATGTTCTCCCATACATTCCTACTGCAATCATATAAGTTTGTACGCTCAATATTGTGAGATTTACCATGTTATTTTAAGACATATACTTTTTATAGGTTTTCCTGTAATCTATGAGAAAAGAACCATTCTCTGTATTTTTTTCATTATTTTAGGCTCAGTAGCTTCGGAGACAAGGGGATTGATCAATTTTAATATATTTTCTTAAATATCTTTACAAGTATTAATTTTAAAATTATATTATAATATTATTTTAGACGAATAGACAGACAGTACTTATCTCAAAAGTAAAAACTTTTGAGGTACGGAACCCTTAAAATAAGAAGTTGCAACAATAGGTACCATGTTTGATGCTTTTTTCCTTTTTAGTAGGTATTGATACGATCTTTTGATTGTGGTTAATACTTGCATGAAGTAAAAAATAATTTAAGTTCCTTCCAAAAAATGCTTTAATTCTGACGCAGATTCGTATGTTTTGCGCCGTGATTCACCAATAAAACTGAACGCGATCTGCACAAAAAAAAACACGTTTAAGAATATTGGAATATTTTTTCTTTGGAATATTGACACTAGCTCTTGAACTCGGTTTAGATGATCGCGTTCAGTGTCATTGGTGAAATTCGCACTTAGGCACTTTAGAATTGTCAAAGGACTCGGTCATTCAGAAAGATGAAGCTAGTTGATGAGGTTATATTATAAGGGTACTGAGTACTCACTGTCTCCAATCTCACGAGGTGTAACGTCCCCTGTGTCGCGAGCCACCCTAACGTCCAACGGCTGAGACCACGTATCAGCTGCAGACATACTGTCCCTGGTATCGGTCAGAGGAGGACTCGGAGACAAGTACAGAGACGGGTCCAGTACAGCGCTGTCCACCAAACAAATGCACACGCACCATAGTGCTGCGATCTGAAACTAAGGGATTGTTTCTCTATAAGTTTGGAGAGGCAGACGAGCTTTGCGTTATGAAGATTTTTGTGTTTCGCCCACCCAGGCTCACCCAGTACCGCCGTCTTCTTTGCTTATTTGCATACATAGAAACTATTCATCACAGGATAAGCTATTCTTGTATGAATAAACAGTAGTGCGCCTGCTTTTTCTGACTGAAACTTTGTACTACGCTAGGCCAGCTCAAGGTCAAAGGGTGACCGCTGACGTGCGCTCGACTGACTTTATATTTACGACTAGCTGCTGCCCGCGGCTTCGCCCGCGTGAGTGTCGGAAATTACCCCATACATCCCCATGGGTTTTAAGTATAAATATCGAGTTAATCGGACAGCGCGTTAAAATTCTTCCATACAAACACTGACACCCCCCAACCCTTTGGGGGGTAATTTAGAAAAACAAAAACTACAAACTTTATTATCTATTTAGATAACTATTCGTGCGAAGTTTCATGTTTATTACCTCAAGGAATAAGGTTTTTTATACAAACTTTCATCCCTTATTTTACCCCCTTAGGGGTTGAATTTCGAAAAATCCTGATACACGTTATTCTTAATTTTTGGGTTTAAGTATAAATATTGAGTTTCGAGTTAATCGGACAGCGCGTTAAAATTCTTCCATACAAACTTTGACACCCCCCCCCCCCGTAGGATAGGATACTTTTCCGGGATAAAAAGTACCCAGTGTGGTGCCCAGGATATTAAAGAATAATTATACCAAGTTTCATCGTAATCGAACCGGTAGTTTTTGCGTGATGCCTGAACAAACAGACAGACAGACAGACAGACAGACAGACAGACAGACAGACAAAAATTTTTTTAATCACATCTTTGGGTTCGGTGTCGGTCTAGTAACACCCCCTGCCATTTTTTTTTTTAATATTTTCAATGTACAGAATTTTCACTTCTACAGATTTATTATAAGTATAGATATAGATGGATGCGTCGAGGGTATGAAGAATCTCACATGCAAAGATACCTATAGATACATAGATACGCATGAAAACATAACCCTGTCTTTGCTGTCGCGCAGTCGGGTAAGGCACCTGTCCCACCGCCGCCACCGCCGCCGCCGACGAGGAAGAGACCAGCTATCAACGATGTTCTCGCTCAAGAAAGGTTCAAAAAATTGTAGATCCCGTGGAAGTACAAGAAATGCATACTTATATTAATTTTAGATCATCGCTGACTGTTCACGCCGCCTACGCGTACTCATTTGACGCAGCGACAAGAGTAATCAAAGAGAGTATTCGCTCAGCGACGCTCGCTTTGTGGGCAGAACACTTGCTAAGAGACTGACGCGGTTATGTACCGCGTCAGTCTCTTAGCGAGTGTACATACGCATGCCAGCGAGTAATTGTTCGTCACCGTCGCGCACTCGCTGCTCGTTGCGCGCCGGCCGGCGGGGTGGTGGACAGGTGCCTTTAGTTTCACTGTGACAAGGTAATGACTAGTAAAGAGCGACAGTGATAAATTAAATCGTAACAGATGTGTACAGGTAATATTATTGCAGGCCTTCGTAGGTAGCATTCCACGTGATACTAGTGATACGATACATTATAATGATGATTTAATAGCTTTTATACTAAATTAATGTATTAGAATAATAGAATAAAAAGAATTTGGGACAAAATTGCCACAAATAGTCTGGCCCTTCTTTCTTGTATCTATGGTCTGGCCATAATGAATGAGTGTACTAGTAATAGTCTTGAAAATTATAAGATTTTTATGGTAATAAAGTGGTCGAGCAAGGCCCTTTTTTGGACATCATGAATTTTGGAATTTTGATTAAGTTAAATAAAACATAATCTTCGGATTTTCTTTTGCATAATAATGTTGGGTTTGGTTCGTCATACCACATTGCAATTATTGCTGCCAAAGTTCCATTTAATTTTTAATGTTCGGTAAATCATAGAGTTCGGCGATAGTTTCGCAAGATTCTGTGAGATTTTCGAGTGACATCGTCAAGTGAGTTTGAGAGCTTTGCATTTGGCTACATTTTTTTTAATCTCTGGGGGGAGGGGCAGCTGCCGCTCCCTGCCGTCCCTTGGCGACACCCTTGTACATGGTAGTTTTTTTTTCTCAAATTAACATTGTTATGAAATTATGATCTAGAATCTATACTGTAGGTACAGGCACATTATAAATATTATGTTCGTCACTATTCAGCTAATTTTGTCTGCTCATTGCACGATAAAATCCGCTTTACCGACTCAGCATTTGTGTCTTAACGTAATGTCAATAATGCAATTACATTCAGCCATCTTCTTTACATGTCAGACCGAGTAAAAAATGAAAAAATGAGACAATGACAGACTCTGAGTGAACTAAATAAAATAAAACATATGTTTCATAATATGGCCAGGCCATTAAAAAGGTTTTAGGTTGAAACTCTCTAGGTCTCAACTCGACATTGGTCAAAGGTGTAGGTATTATATGTCTTGACTTGATATTGGATAGAATTTGAAAACTGACGAAGGTATAAAAGACTCTACTGTACGTATAGTGTTTATAAATTGGCCAATTGTCTATATTTTGTTGTGTGTTATATTATACACGTGTTATATTCGGCGGTTCTAAGAATTTGGAATACCAAAATGTTCAAAATTACTCACAAACATAGCGAGAATGTCTTCCGGGACCTGTTAATAACTTGTAACTGTACCACTCAAAGAAATGCACCATACTAACCTTTTTGAAGGGCGCGTAAAGTTATGTAAGTGGAAGGGCTTTCTCCCACTCTCCAGGCCTATCTGATGTAATGGCCCCGGTCAAGGTCAACCTCTAAGAAAGTGACACTGAAGTCAATGCCCTATCACCGATCCTAACATGCAATATGAACATAAATATTATTCAATTTTTTTTTTTTTTTATTCGTTGGGTTTTTTGGTTCAAATTTATGGATGTTGGAACAAACCAGATTTTCAAGATTAATAAGGTAAGTACCTATCTTTTTCTAAACCTACAAAATTATAAGCTTCAAAACCCAAAATATTTTGACATAAAAAAAGTGGTGCGTTTTTTTCATTCTATCGCTGGTAAAGATCGGAGGTTAAGGAAAATAAGAGTCAATAAAATATAGGAATTTAGGCAATAAAAACTGTTTATTACTTACATATCCATCTCGTACAACACTGTATCCACCACACTTAAATTAAGTGCAACATCGCCGAAATTGCAGAGTTATTTTCAAAACAAATAGAGTAGAGTCATCACAACACCTCTCCCTTGATTTCGTATTTATATATAAATATATATTTATATTGGTATATATTATAGTAAATATGTATATATGTGTATTATAAGTCTAAACTTACCTATTTTATTTATAATGCATTTAGATATATTTTTAATAATTATAAATATATGTTTTCTCTTTGTTCCTCTGTAACAGAGCATCTGCCATCTAATCTCTTCACCACCCTTGGTTGACTGGTACAGAATGCCTAAGGCATTAAGTCCGCCTTTGTACCTTTTTTTGAGTGTGAAAAGTTTAAATAAATAAATAATAAATAAAAATCAAAAGTTTTCTTTAGCACCTGCAACCTAACCTCTTTTTTTGTATGTTTATTATTCATCATCTTTACTATTTCAACAGAATATAAAAAAACAGCCTCAATTTACGAACGTAAATTAATATGACTCAGAGCTACTGGTATATAGGTATACTTTTGAATTGATAACTTAGCAACTAGTTTTGTAAGTGGGCTACTTTATATGTTTTAGAGATTCAACATCCATCTGCTAATAAAGTCAAACTCCAGCCTCAAAATTAGCCATTTTATTTTATTCAACAACTTAATTAATAAATCATATAATTTTTTCATAATTTTGTTGTGGTATAATTTTAATACCCGGAACTGAACGGGTTGGGCTATTTGGCAGAATCTTGATGTTCCGAAACTTATTTGGCAGAAGATCACTTGGCAGAATCTTCTTTAAACGAATATTTTTATGGCATAAACATCATTTGGCAGAATGTTTATTTATGTCCGAATTTACAATGGCATAGGTACTCTTCAGATGGCAGAATTTTATTTCGCATAATTTCGTTTAGCATAACGTTTATTTGGTAGAATTTCACTTGCTATACTATGAAGATGGAAGAATTTAATTTGGAAAGTCGCCATTTCTTCAAAATACCATTAAATTGTTGCCTTAAAAATCAAAATGTTATTCTACAAAAGTTAGTAACAGAAACGAATCGCTGCAAAACTGACTTCACGTAGTCTTGTCTGCCCAACCTCTAGAGTGTAATTTAAGCCCGCGCGCGCGTAAGCGTGGAGGGGCAAGGTGTACCGCGAGCTGAGGAGCAGGTGGTGAGCGTTAAAACCATCTGCGACGATAAGCTCGTGTTGGACCGCCGCGCGCTGGAGCCCTGTAGCGCCGGAGCCGTGACAGAAACCATGCCTGCTGCATGTTGCATTAGAAGCTGGCAAGGCGTACCTAGACATATCACAAATTTAGAATTATCACCATGCTGAGTCATATTTACAGTACCTTGTTTTACAATATATTGTCGCTTTAAAAGCATTTATGAGACGCTAAAAGTTTGTCGCTGACCTATTAATTCATTAGGCAACTAAATATATTTGAAGACAAGAATGACAATAAAAAGAAGCTGCGTTAATTAGCACCCATAAAATATCCATTAGTGAACAGGTATTCTTCACGATACAAATGTTTTTTAACGCAATCATATCGCCAATCATCAAGACGAAGTAAAAGGTGATCCTTTTGACTCGTTTTAACCACAAAGGTCAGACAATGTCCAAACAACCTATTATGGCACTAGCTGTGGCCTGCGGCTTCGTTCTTATCGTTCTTTCTTTAGTTTAGCCAGCACTGGTATTGGTGAAGAGTTTGCAGTTTGGTGTGGGACTCTTAATCCAACGTTCGTTCAGGGTTCGATTTCCAGATCAGGCAAACAGTGATTTGATTTTCCATCAGGAATTTCACAGTATCAGCCCGAATTCTGGATTTGCGCCCGTTAGTAAGTTCGGCTCCCCATTACATGGAACTTAAACATAACTGGTGAAATGTGTTACACCTCTGCTTAACCCTTCGCGGCACACAGGGGTGGTGTTATGTGGTGTACAGTTTCAAAAATCAAATTAATACGTACCTCTGTAATTCGTACCTAATTCGGCTTTCGTTTTTTCTATCTTCGGTAGTGTCAGTTTGTCAAGGAATAGCTTTTTTTTCTAATTGTAATTATGTGATTCCACACAAAAAAGTATAAACTGTGTCTCATTTATTTAATTATTTTATTTATCACACTTTTATTACTTACTTACTAGCTGCCTGCCCCGGCTTCGCACGGTTGTAGGTACCTAACTACCTACCTACATACCTACCTACACACAGCAATTATTCATTTTTATTATAAACTAGCTGCTGCCCGCGGCTTCGCCCGCGCGAGTGTCGGAAATTACCCCATACATCCCCATGGGTTTTAAGTATAAATATTGAGTTTCGAGTTAATCGGACAGCGCGTTAAAATTCTTCCATACAAACACTGACACCCCCCAACCCCCCTTTGGGGGGTAATTTAGAAAAACAAATAACTACAAACTTTATAATCTATTTAGATAACTATTCGTGCGAAGTTTCATGTTTATTACCTCAAGGAATAAGATTTTTCATACAAACTTTCATCCCTTATTTTACCCCCTTAGGGGTTGAATTTTGAAAAATCCTGATACACGTTAATCTTAATTTTTGGGTTTACGCATAAATATTGAGTTTCGAGTTAATCGGACAGCGCGTTAAAATTCTTCCATACAAACTTTGACACCCCTTAACCGTAGGATAGGATACTTTTCCGGGATAAAAAGTACCCAGTGTGGTGCCCAGAATATTGAAGAATAATTATACCAAGTTTCATCGTAATCGAACTGGTAGTTTTTGCGTGATGCCTGAACAAACAGACAGAGAGACAGACAGACAAAAAAAAATTTGATCAAATTTTTGGGTTCGGTGTCGGTCTAGTAACACCCCCTGCCATTTATTTTTTTGATATTTTCAATGTACAGAATTTTCACTTCTACAGATTTAGTATAAGTATAGATATAGATAATAAGATCATGCGTCCTAATACCTAGCCTTGTCCAATTATGTTCATTTAATATAAAAAGAAACAACAAACCCGCCTGCGCGACCGCAAAGAATCTTCGAAATAATTCTCGAAATAAAATGAACTGGAATTTTTAGTT
This sequence comes from Eupsilia transversa, assembly GCA_914767815.1. Lineage (NCBI taxonomy): Eukaryota > Metazoa > Arthropoda > Insecta > Lepidoptera > Noctuidae > Eupsilia > Eupsilia transversa. The sequence continues at coordinate 6,609,335 of OU611889.1, forward strand.
AAATGTCAAGGAGTCTAGAGCGGATACCTAGAAAAACTAGAATCTATCAAATGTACAAAAATAGGTACTTACAGCGTTCTCTCGAGCCACCAGTGTTATGTACCTACCAACTTAACACAACACAAACAATTGCAATGCCTTTCATATTGACCATTGGACAAAATTCATTGCGTTATTTACGTTGTCGAGCAGACGATTTTTTCAAACATATGAAGCAATGGATTAGGAATTTCATTCAATATCCTTCGGATTGCGAAAGAAAGTGCATTACGGAATAGGGATACAGGTCATTGTGGTTCCACAATCCATATTTACTCACAGGCGACATCGGTAGAACAATTTCTGTGAAATTTTCAAAGAAATTGTTCCACTAGAGGCGAGTCATGTCGCGCCTGGCCGCGGCAGCTTCAATGTAAGGTAGGCCATGCCTCGTTGGTTTAGTGGTCCCGGGTTCGATAACCGAGACGAGAAAAAAGTGTTGTGGAGTTTTACCATTACGAATTTTTGAGGGACCTAGACATTAGTGAGACGATTGCTACGTGGACGCGCTGGCCGAAACACTCATTGCGTTTGCTCCCAAGATGGCCACGCTACTTGCTATGCTATAAACTGCTGACTGGCCAATATTTACTCTATCTCTACCTCCGTTGGTCCTATAGTCCGGTCAAATTAGACCAAAAAATAATAGTGAAGCTACTATAATTCGCATAGAGCTAAAAATTGGTAGGAATGTTCAGAGCACCATTATAAATGTGAAATCTAAAAAGTCCGCATCGATCCCGTACCTGTTTTTTTTTTTAAATTTATGGTCAGAAACGGGTTTTTCGATTTTTTTTGCAAAATGGTAAAGTATTATCAAAAAATTAGCTCAAGCAAAAATTGTACTTTATAAAATTATCTATAAAAAATATCTCAATACTTTTTTCCTAAGAGCCACGGTTCCTGAGATGTAACGGTTCAAACATTTTCAAAAGTTGTATTTTTCATGATATGCATGTTTGCACGTCACCTTTAGGGTAGTGTACTTACGCGTTTTTTTATGTGGTTTCCTCGATAGGCCTATTCCACGGTCTATTGTGATCCTGTTACTTGAATAATATTGAATAATAAAAAAAGTAGTATTCAAAATGATGAAAGCGAGAAAAGAAACTAGAAGCTTTTAAGAAACTAGAGAAAATTATTCGTCAGAATCATAATCGTCTAATACTTCTGCTTTCCTGTTCTTCTTCTCGTTTATCCGGTCCCTGTTATTCTCCTTCTTCTTCTTGCTGGGTGCAAGTAAATTGCCTCAATGAAGGACCATAATAATATATAATGTCTAAATTGACCGGACTACTATAGTTTTTTTCAAAAAAAGTTTTTGTGAAAACTGCCCACTTTCTTATTGACTGTATTTTTTTTTTCAAATTCTATGAATGCAGATTAAAATGTCTCAAAAAGTTAAGGATAGTCTCCTAAGACTGTTTTCCTGCAGCTACAACGGTTAAGATAGCTGCTCTTACTGCCGTATCACAAACTTCCACCCTGTATAAGTAGACGTAGATAAATAAACATTGCAATCCAAACGACACGTAGGTAAGTATTTCGCCCCTCCACGGGTCATCCTTATGAGTTGTTTACTCGTCAAATTTCGCTTCACTTTATTCACTAAAGTTGAGCAAAATGGACATCGGAATCTAGAGCCTTATTTTGGAGAAAGAACAATAATGAAAATGTAAAAAACCGGCCAAGTGCGTGTTGGATCATGCACAGTGACGGGTTTCGCAGTTGTGATGAATATTAACGGATGCACAGTATTCATTTTATCGTCCACAAAAATAAGTTTGATCAATCGTTCTTTCGTTCTACGATTAATCGTTTTTTCATTTTTTGAACTGGATTTCTGGATGGATTTCTAGTTCATTGGCTAAACACTCATTCGGGAGAACGTTCATCGGACAAGTGAACTTTGGGCAATCGTGACGACCGTGCAGTGTTACGAGTCGACTGCTTTCGAAGGCCCATTATTGAGTGTGCGAGTCACCCCTACCCTTTTATCCGCGAGTGCATGCATATACGAATACTGGCGGGATGTTATGTGACTAAATGAAAAAAATATCGAGGCTATGGAATATTTCATTCATTCTGCCTAGCCTTTTCGCAATCATGTTGGGGTCGGCTTCCAGTGTAACCGGATGCAGCTGAATACCATTATTTTACATGGAGCGACTGCCTATCTGACCGCCACAACCTAGTAATTGGGTAATACGATAGCCGTTGGTAAGACTGGTTGTCAGACTTTCGGTCTTCTGACGACTCGTAATGACTGTCAAAGATCCACGAATGACAGCCGGGACCAACGGCTTAACGTGCTTTCCGAAGCACGGAGGAGTCTCGGTATGTAAAGATGGTCACCCATCCACGGCCCAACCCCGGCAAGCGCAGCTTAACCTGATCGATCGACCCGTGCGGCTGTTATTACTTAGCCACGAGCTCCTCATGGAACCCTATGGAATATCTATAGGTACTTAATATTATAAAGAGGTAAAAATTGTTTGTTTGTAAGAAGGGGTAATCTCCGGAACTATCAGTCGGATTTGCAAAATTTCACTCGGACGAAGTCGTGGGCAGAAGTTAGTCTATTATAAAATGTAACAGCAAATCTATTTTCACGCCTAAATATTTTTTGATATTCGGATATGTCCTAAAGAGTTGCCATAAAGAATATAAATTAAAAATCTAAAAAAAAATACGCGTAAGTTCGCGGGATAAACCTAGTGTGTTTAGGGGTGTGAAGTTCACTCATCCTCTATTGAAAAGGGAGGATCCTTCGATGTCGATTCGTTATGTAGTTGTTGTATTGTATGTGAAACAATAAAACCGCAGAAATTAATTTTCAAACATTATTTTAATATTCACAAAACCAAAACCAGTTAATTGCAAAACTTATTGAATTTTTATCACGGGATATCCCAAAAATGCTTAGCGGCCGGCGGGCCCAGCCCTGAAGACGATCGTTTCACGATTCTGTGGTCCTGGGTCTGGAATGGGTATAGGACTGCGCTGCACTCTCCCGAACAGCTGGTCGCCCGCCGCCAGGGCAAGGATGGCGCACACGAACACGAAGATATAGGCAAACTGGAAAAAAATAAGATGTTAGATGGTTGTCCGTTGTCAGTTGTTGGGTACGCACTGAACTAAAAATAGAGAAAGATCGCTACCGTGTACCAAAATGTATTGCGAGAAATGGAAGGACGTGGTCTACAGTTGTCATACAAGAGCCACCTTTATTGGGTTGAACTACTGACCCACCTGATTGCAAAACAGAGGAATTTCTGATGATGTAAAATAATACAGTTTTTACTATTCGAAATGCAATGTATAATGCTTCTCGAAATCTCGAGTCTTCGATTTGAGATTACTAAAAGCCCTTTGCCACAAAGTTACCGTGCCAATTTACCTTCTATTGAAATAAAACTTAATAAGTATTTTGCCGTTTTGCGCCATGTCATTCAGGTCTGAGCCACACACGGAGATAAATTAAAAAAAAAGCCTTGTGACAGACAGACGACGACGGAAGTGATACTTTTAAAAGAACGCTATTTTTATTTTTTAGGCCGGAGCTCTTAAAACTTATAAGGGCCCGTTTATATACTTTACCACCATCTTGTTAGGTCTGCATGGACCTTAAAAAGTAAATGGGGAACAAACTCTAAGAAAACGATTGAAAAATAAGATACTGAAACAATTTTCTAATGAATTCAATCAAGTAAGATTACTTACGAATTTCATTGTTCCACTTTTCAAAGCACACTGATAAGTGTATTATTTACTGCACCTTTATATAGGTACTTACTTTTTTATTTTGTTATGGACGATTCCAGTGGCGGACTATCGGGCGAGTCATGTATTGGGCCCTTTTATATTTTAAAAGGCGCCCTCCAATCACCGGCGCCCCAGGTGACCGCCTGGGTCGCCCACCCCTAAAAATGGCCGCAAATCAAATTGAGGCCCCGGCCTTCTCAGTTAATGTAGGTTTTTTAGCAACATTTTCATATATTTTCATATAATTCCAGAAAAAACAAGTATAACTTGAGTAAGTATCACTATTACTTACACATAACTTTTCATGGGCGTAGCTACAAGAGTGGTAAGATCGACTATTTTAGCATCCCGTGAATACGATTTCTTTTGCACATTCATACATAAATTGATTTACTTTGTCAAAACGTATGCAGAAAGAGTACGTAGGACCCAAGCAAGATTTGAGGGCCCATATGATCGAGGGCCTGATGCGGACCGGCCCTGTTGCCCCGACCCCTCCTCGCCGTAGTCCGCCAGTGGGCGATGAAGGTGATACCTAAGTCAAAAGAAAAAAGGTGATACTTATTTATAAACATGCATAATGTCCCCATCTTACGAATTCTCGAAGGGATTAATTTATTAAAAGGTTAGGAATTAGCATTACCATTCAACGTGGTAATCTTACGTTTACTATCATTTAAGTTTTTCAAACTAACTTCAACATATTGTGCAGTCTTCTGGGCACATTTCCTGATGACAGCTATGTGGAGGAGTATTTCTAAGTGTCGTTTTGTTATTGTATAGTTAGTTATAGTTAGTGAATGGGTCACAATAAGATAAAACATTTAAACCAACATCTTTTACCGTCCGTTCAACCGATTTTGACTTTTATTGTGATGGTGGCATGAGAAATCGCAGCTGCAGTAAACAGTTGGTATTATAATCACGTTTTTGCTTTTAATGCCATCCTTATGCCTACGAAATAGAAGTCAAAATCGGTTGAACGAACTGTAAAAAGTTTTGTTTAAATGTCTTATCTTATTGTGAATAGGGTTTCTATATGGTCCAGTCCAATTTAGTACCAGTGTAACAAAATATGCAAAATGTAAATGTAATAAATAAACAAAATGTACTTGGCAACTTTGTAATAGGTACATTAGGTACTTACCAAGTTATTGTATTTTAGTAACTTTCTTTTATGATAAGGAGCGTTGAGAAACTCATGTCTTACTAAATTGCAATTATATAATAAATATTAGTTTAGCAAATAGTTGGTAATAAACGTCACTTACCGTGTCTGTGTGTGTCACAGTTCTAATAAACTACCTACACCATGGATTTTGATGCGATTTCCACCATCTTATTGAGAATTTGTACCGGAAGGTTGTTCAATACATTAATATTTAACTTGGACGTATCACAAGTGAACTTTGGGCAATCGTGACGCACTCGTGTTAGGAGTCGATTGCTTTCGAACGCCCATTATTGAGTGTGAGAGATAAAAGGGCAGGGGGTACCCAGCCCTTTTGTCCGCGAGTTATTAACTAAAGTTAAAAAAATATCACAGAATGACTAAATAAATTACAACTTTATGGAATATTTGAAACAATAAAACCGCAGAAATTAGTTTTCAAACATTATTTTAATATTCACAAAACCAAAACCAGTTAATTGCAAAAATAAAAGTGAATATTGAATTTTCTCTATTTTTTGGGTTAAGTATCCCAAAAATTCTTAGCGGCCCCTGCGGCCACCGCCGCCGTGATGATAGCCAGGTTGGGGTCCTGGGTCTGGAATGGGTACAGGACTGCGCTGCACTCTCTCCAGTAGTGGCTCGCCTGCCACCAGGGCAAGGACGGCGCACACGAACACGAAGATATAGGCAAACTGGAAAAGAAAAAGATGTTAGATGGTTGTCCGTTGTCAGTTGTTGGATACGGACTGAATTAAATAAGAGTAAGATTGCTATCTTTTACCAAAACGTAGTGCGAGAAATCGAAGGACGTGGTCTAGACCTGTCAAGGTACAAGATACAACTTTATTCGGTTGAACTACCTACTGACGCACCTGGGGACTAAGTCTACTAATTTATAAACGTTACAATGGTCTCTTAATGGTGAGTTTTCGATAGTTTTTGTATGGCAAATCTGTCAAAAACTCACCATTGAGAGACAATTGTAACTTTTATAAATTAGTAGACTGCCCCCTGCCCCCTGACTGATTGGCCCCTGATCGTGAAACAGAGGATTTTCTGATGATGTAAAATTTACTATCAGCGAGAGACATTTTCCGAAATATGTGTAAAAAATGCATAAATAACAAAATAAATTAAATAATGCAATGCATAATGCAAACATTAGTAAAAATATGCTATTTATAAGAGTCTTCGATTTGAGATTACTAAAAGCCCTTTGCAAAAAAGTTGCCGTCCCAATTGACATTCTATTGAAATAAATCTTTATAAGTACCTACGTAAATGGAGAACAAACTCAAAGAAAACTATTGAAAAATAATAACCAAGTAAATAAATAGGTACAGAAACAATCTTCTAATAAATTCAATCAAGTAAGATTACTTACCAATTTCATTATTGCTGTTTTCAAAGCACACTGATAAATGTTTTGCTTTCTGCACCATTATATACTTACACAATATATTTTTTTTATGGACGATTACAGTGGCGGACTGTCATGGCTGGCCTTAACCTAGCCTATCCCAGGCGCCCCGGGTGTATTGGGCGCCCTTTTCAATTTTATTTTAATTTTAAAAAGGCGCCCTTCAATCGCCTGCCCTCCGGGCGATCGCCCACCCCGAAAACTAGCCCCGCGGACTAAGCCTTTCCCGCCCGGGCGGCAAAGCAAAATGAGGCCAGTCTTCTCAGTTTATGTACGTATTTCTAGTAAAATAATGCAGAAAATTATAAGGCCAAAAAAATAACAGCACCAGTATCATTATTGTACATAACTGTTCACGGACGTATAAGAACGAGTGAGCTCGAGTATTTTAGCACTCCGTGAATAGGTTTTCTTTTGCGCATTCATACACGAATTGATTTACTTTGCCAAAACTTATGCAGAAAGAGAATGTAGGATCCAAGCAAGATTTGAGGGCCCGTATGATCGGGGGCCTGATGCGGACCGGCCCTGTTGCCCCCACCCCTCCCCGCCGTAGTCCGCCAGTGGACGATGAAGGTGATACCTAAGTCAAAAGAAAAAAAGGTGATGCCATCTTACCAATTCTCGAATAGATTAATTTATTAAAAGGTTAGGAATTAGCATTCCCATTCAAATGGTAATGCTACGTTTTCTATCATTTTTTACAAACTAAAATATGTGCAGTCTTCTGGGCACATTTCCTGATGACAGCGATGTGGAGGAGTATTTCGACGCCTAACTGTCGTCGTTTTGTTATTGTATTTATTTATGTACCTAGTTAGTTAGATTGCGTCAATTAATTTAGAACCTACTCTAAATAGTTGTATGATAATTGTATACTATAATTTTAGTTTTTCAAACGAATAAATAACTAACATAAAAGGTACGGCGGTGATACTAATTAAATAACACTTTTGCAGAGTCCCCTAAAAGAAGTCCTCGTTATACAATGTATTTGCCACCTAGTTGTAGGAGACAAATTGCCTGAAATTGCTAATATTTTAGCATACAATATACACAGTGACACTGGTACCTGTAGTGTACCATCGATTACTGTTAGTAGTGGTACTAACACTACTTTTGATACGCCTTCTAGTTTAAACTATTAGGTGCGACAACGGGTGCGCCGCATAATATGCATACTGAATGTTGTACATCAAAATACGCGGGGTCTGTCCGGCAAAGAGCTAGAGTTAAGTTTATTTTTGGAAAACTATGTTCTGGTGTTATGTTTGACTGAACACTGGTTGAAAGAACATGAAGTTTATCAATGATAATAATTCTACAGTAGTATTCGCGGTGGAACTTTAATTCTTGTTTCAAACAAGTTGAAAACAATGTATAGATTTAGTTAATCCTTCTATCGAACGCACTATTGAGTTGTCTTGTGTTGTTATGAGCTTAAGTGTCAATAACGAGACCGTATAGAATTTTTATTATTTAAACTCGATTTTTATAACTGTGCGCATTGTTAAATTTCGTTTCTGCAACTGGCTGAATAATATTTTGACGTTGACAGGTGGACAGTTATTAAAATCGGGATAGGTCGACTTCTAAATACCACATGTGAATTTAATAAGCACTTTATATAAATATATAATATACTATTCTAATTCTATTTAATGATTTGACCTAAATCTTGTGGATTACGTTAATAATATCGTGCAATTTATTGAAGAAGACTTTCTTTCTTAAAGTACATTAGTACATTTTTGTGTATAATTTTACCGTCCTATATATCCCATGTCCATTTAACCCCAATTGCGTAACGTTCTTTCAATCAGTATCTGACGGGTTTAGCAGAAAATTACAAATCCATATTGCTTTATATGTTTGAAAAACTCGTCTCCTCAACAATGTAAATCATGCAATGTATGTTGTTGAATATTAAAAGAAGAAATAGAGGGACCAGAACTTGGATTGTCATCGTGCCAATATTTGAATTGAAGCAGAGAAATGTTAACAATTCGGTCAACCGATGTCTGAAAAATGAAAATGAAAAATGAAAAAAACTTTATTGCACAAAAGGTGTTGCAGTAAATACAAAAAAAAAAAAAAAAAAACAGTTACACTTTACAAATGATATGCTACAAAAATGGTTGGGGTACTGTCCTCTTAGATAGGCTATATAATAGCCTGTAGTAAAGAGAATCAGTGCCGTATCCCTCTAGAGTGGAGAATTCAATTGCTTAGTGTTTTTGTACAATTCAATATTTAGTTTTAGTAACACAAAACAAAATTTAAAAACAAATTTAAAAAACAAATATTAATATGAAATATGCCTGTAAGTATTAGTCTATATCTTATTGAGTAATTGTGTTGTGTGGGTGTGTGGTAATATATGTGTATGTGAGTGTGTGTAGGGGAGGGGGGGTGTGTTTGTGAGTTACAGTGTGTGTGTTTTGATAATGTGTGTGTTGCGCGTATACTTATGATAGTGTAGTAAGAAAGGATTCGGTTTCGTCATACGTTTTGTCTAATAGGTAGCAGCGGACTGCTGATTTACATTCTTGTTCAGATAAACAATAAACTGAAATGTTTGCATTAATTTTGTTATACAAGAAAGGGCCAAGATAGATGAAAATTTTTTTCGTAAAGGAGTAGCGGGTTTGTGGTAGGGAACAAATTAAATCTTTACGACGTTTTGTAAGTTTAACAAAGGGAGTTAAGTGATGTTGTAACAAGATTGCATGAAAAATGAACAACTGTCGTACGTTAAGAACATTGCAGTATTTATATAACTGAGTGGTGGAAAATAAAATTGGTCGAAAAGTTGCAATCTTTAATATTGCCCTGTGTGCAATCTCCAATGGAAGTAGCGTGGTTTTAGACGCCCCGCCCCAGCAGGAAATGCAGTAAGATAATATCGACTGACAAAGTGCATAGTAGACATTGCGGATAATAAATTGGTTAGCTACAAGTCTAAGTGTTTTAAAGATAAATATCAATTTGCGCACTCTGCTCGTCAGTGCTTCCACGTGGGCTTTAAAGTTCAGAGTATTATCTAAAATTACGCCCAAGTATTTAATTTTATTGACAATCTCAATTTGAGTGCAGTTACAATTTTGGGTAGTTTTTGTGAGACATGTGTGGGCAGTGAGTGATAACTGATTTTTTGGCTGGGATGTTGAGCTAATAGAAAATGTGATAAATTTGGTTTTGCTTGTGTTGAGTGTAAGGGTGTTAGCCAGATCTAGAATCTATGACTACGACGGCACAGTTGGTGGCTGAGCATTTCTGTGTTACGGACGTGGTTGCGTGTCGATTCCTGCATCAAAAACCTTAGTTTTTCAAAAAAATATTTTAATTTTTGAATTGTTTCTTTATTTTTATTACCTACCACGTCTTTTTACATTGGTCTCACATGTATAATTTCAACATGAATGATGTAACAAATATTTTGATTTAAAAGAGTGTCCGTGGAGTTTCTTGCCCGTTCTTCTCCATAGGAACCTACTACGCTTTGGAATGGGCAACTAACTTCATCTTTCTGACTGACCGACGACCCCTTGACCATTCAAAAGTGCCTGTAATTGGTTTATTGCAATGAATGAGTTTGAGTTTCTGGTTGTTTGTTAAATAAATATACAAAACATAATTGGCTAAATGTAATAAACTACCTACACAATGGATTTTGATGGGATTTCCACCATCTTATTGAGAATTTGTACCAGAAGGTTGTTCAATACATTAATAATTAACTTGGACGTATCACAAGTGAACTTTGGGCAATCGTGACGCACTCGTGTTAGGAGTCGATCGCTTTCGAAGGCCCATTATTGAGTATGCGAGTTATCCCATACCCTTTTATCTGCTTTTATCCACGAATACAGGCGTGATGTTATGAGACTAAATTTAAAAAACATATCACTGAATGACTAAACAAATTGCAACTATATGGAATATTTTCCGAAAGAGTAAAACCGCAGAAATTAATTTTCGAACATTATTTTAATATTCACAAAACCGAAACCAAAACAATACAAAAAGTGAATATTGAATATTTATCACGGGTTATCCCAAAAATGCTTAGCGGCCCCAGCCGCCACCGTGCCCTCCGTGACCGCCGCCGTGATGGCCAGGTTCGGGTCCTGGGTCTGGAATGGGTACAGGACTGCGCTGCACTCTCTCCAGTAGCGGCTCGCCTGCCGCCAGGGCAAGGATGGCGCACACGAACACGAAGATATAGGCAAACTGGAAAAATAAAAGATGGTTAGATGGTTGTCCGTTGTCAGTTTATGGGTACGCACTGAACTAAAATTAGAGTAAGATCTTTTACCAAAATGTAGTGCGAGAAATGGAAACCTGTCATCTATACATTATAATAAAGCTGAAGAGGGCCGAAAGTCTGTACATGGAAAATATTCAAAAAAAAGGTGGCTGGGGATAGGACTTAGAATCGATAACAGAACACGTTCCAACAGTTTTTAGAATTTTTGTCTGTTTGTCTGTTTATTTGTAAGCGCATCACGTGAATGCAAACGTTGCTTATCTGTCGAGAAAATCCCCGGCCAGGTTTTAGGCTATGTGACATCACGCTACTACCCGCTACTACCACTATTAGGAGCCGAGCAAAATGAAAAAAAAACAGGAAAAAACCCTAAGCGAAAACGAAATAAAAGCGCGGGCGGGCGATAGGTTGCGACTCGGTGGGTCGGGGTCCGAAATATCACGCGGACGAAGTCGCGGGCAGAAGCTAGTACAAAATAAAACTTTATTCGGCTGAACTACTGACTCACCTGATCGCAAAACAGAGGATTTTCTGATGATGTAAAATAATAGTTAGGTATCAGTGAGGGACATTTTCCGAAATATGTGTAAAAATGCATAAAAAACAACATAAATAAAAAAAAAGCAATGCATAATGCATACATTACGGAAAATATGCTTCTAAAGTCTTCCATTTGAGATTACTAAAAGCCCTTTGCAAAAAAGTTACCGTCCCAATTTGCCTTTTATTGAAATATAAAACTTTAAGGCTCGTGCAGACTGGCGCGACGCGATACCGGTAAAACAATTTCCGTGAAGTTTTCATAGAAATTGTTTCACAATAAAAAAAAACCGTTTATATACTTTTACCACTATCTTATTAGGTCTACATGGACCTTAAAAAGTAAATAGAGAACAAACTGAAAGAAAACTATTGAAAAATAATAAACAAGTAAATAAATTTGTACTGAAACAATCCTCTAATAAATTCAATTCAGTACTTACGAATTTCATTGTTGTAGTTTTCAAAGCTCACTGATAAATGTATTGCTTTCAGCACCTTTATATACTTTTTTTATGGACGATTACAGTGGCGGACGAAGTCTGTAGGGGGCCCGAGCAACAAAAGAAAATGAAGTTCCTGTCTTCTCAGTTTATGTAGATATTTGTAGCAATATTTTGCAGAAAAAAATTATTGCTTAAAAAACTATTACGTGAGTATAGCCATTATACAAATTATACTGTATCTTCACCATGGATTTCTCAGCTGGTATGAATATTTTATCAGGGAGGAGATTAACATCTCAAACCTTATTATACACAAAACAGAAAACAAATGAGAATAACTAAATACCTTATTTATTTTGATATCGTTTTAAATGAAAGGGAGGTATGTGTGGCACCTACAACGCCATATGTGGAATGTGGACTACGCAACAAAGACCAGACGTTACACAACTCCTGCATCACGCAGTTAGAGTTTACCGCGTGATAAACATATTATATAAGACTATCCGACATCAATCGTTGGGCAGTTGCCCGCCAGACACAACACTCGTCTGGTCAGAGGATCCTCCCTTTTCTATAGAGGATGAGTGAACTTTACACCGTTTCTCATACCTCTAAATATGAAACAAAAATTTAAAATGTTATGCTTACAAAAACCAATGAAAATTATTTTTTAATTTCATTTGTCTATTATTTAGATAGTTATTATGCATTTTTAAATTTAATACGAGTATGTAGGTATTTGTATAGGTATAATATTCTCTCTATCAAGGCACTCTTACTTATAATTTACGCAACCCCCGTTGCGTAAATTGAAAACGGGCATAATTTGAAAACTTTATCCCAAGTTATGAGGATTCAAAAAAAGTCGAAGCGTTTCGGGAAACGGTTGGCAGTGCCCTGGCGCTTCGCTTGGCTCGTCTTGGCGACGGCAAAAAAAATTAACGGGGACAGTGTACGGGGACAATGGGAAGTAATTTTAGTTATTTTATCAAATTCCCTTTGTCCCCTTTAACGGGGACAAAGGGAATTTGATGACCTACGGGGACAACGGGAATACACGCCCCTTTTCACGCGCTATTTTAGCCCCCCGTGAATAGGTTTTTTGCACATTCATACATAAATTGATTTACTTTGTCAAAACTTATACAGAAAGAGAATGTAGGATCCAAGCAATATTTGAGGGCCCCTATGATCGGGGGCCTCCTGGTGCACACCGGCCCTGTAGCCTCCCCCCCCCCCCCCGTAGTCTGTCAGTGGACGATGAAGGTGATACATAAGTCAGAAGAAAAAAGTGATACTTATTTGTAAACATGCATAAAGTCATCATCTTACGAATTCTCGAAGGGATTCATTTATTAAAAGGTTAGGAATTAGCATTACCTTTGAACGTGGTAATGTCCTTTTGGTTTTGTATTTATTTGTATAGTTAGTTAGATAGACAATTAATTAAACGAATAAATAACTAACATAAAAGGTACGGCACTTATACCAATTAACTAACTCTTTTGCAGAGTCCTCTAAAAGAAGGGTAGCTAACACTCTGATGCTTCTGATATTACAGATTTCGTAGGTGAAAATGCTCCTTACGATGGAGCATTTTAGTTTCGAAGAAATACAACTTTTCAATTCCATTAGATAACGTCAACGTCCAAAGTGGAGTATTAGGTATTGCAATAAATAAGGAGAATAGAAATACAGAAGTGGAAATGGGGGTTTGAAATTTTAAAGTGGGTGATGTATATTATAATGACATAGTTTTTGACTTATTATGAAAAATGTGAGTAAATATATCTTTGTCCTTATCTCCGAAGTTGGCAAAGCGAAAAAGGTGAAATACGGTTATGGCGGTCTACGTAAATATTACAAGAAAAATGAAATGATGTCTCTTTCCTGCACAGTTTTGTAGAAATCAGCAAATCCCTTTACCAGTAAACTCAGTTATGCGGCGACATAATTTTTCGGTTTTTTCGGTCATACAACATTGAAAAATATTTTTCCTTTTATGATAAAAATTATGTTTTTTTTATGGTTCCTGACGAAATTGGCGACTCCATTATCCTCAAATTGTTACTACCTATATAAAGGTGCATTTGAAAATTTAATTGTACCTCAGCATTGAGGAGCCCGGTATAAGGAAAATACATTGAAAATTGAAACATGCCTATTGTGCATGAAATTCGTAAGTACGTACTTTATTTGATTGAAACTTGAGATAATTTGTTAAGGCTCGTACACACTGGCGTGATATCGCGGGCGTCACAAGGGTAGCTGCCAGTCGCGCCCATGTTATAGCGACAGTATGTACGATCCTTTATTCTAAAAAAAACTCAGTACTCACTAGTACCTATGTAAAATGAAGAAGATACATTGGTCAAAAATGTCTGTTCGTTGACGAATCGCAAACCAGATAATCTACGTGTCCGTGTCTGGAGAAGACCTGGATACTCTGAAAGGCAAAGAACTGCCACTGGAACCGTTCAGCAAGACGGGAAATCCTGTTGGGGTGGAATTATGATTGGAGCGAGAACGCCTTTGATCCCGTATCGAGCCTCCAAGACGGCAGATAGGTACAAAACAGTCGCTATATATTGATGGAATTGTCAGACAATTTCGAGTAAACTATGGGCACCAATTCGTACTGGTCGATGATAATGTGCTGGCTCATCGAGCTCAACGAATCAATGCTGCTCTCCGAGAATACGACATCAATAGAGCACGCGTGGGATGCTCTTAAGCGAGCTGTTTGGAATCGTCAGCCACCTCCCCAGATAGTGCCAGAGATCAGAGAAGCCACTATTCAAGAATGGGACAGGATACCGCAAGAAATGCGAGATAACCTGATCCTCAGCATGCCCAGGACGATCTCCGCATGTATGCAAGCCAGGGGAGGAGTTATATTGTTTAAAAAAAAACCTTCTATTAATAAATTAGTTTGGTTAAAGCATCTTTTTCTTTCCACTGTTACAATAGGATTGAATTACTCAATTTTTGATTTAAAAAATTAAAAAAAGTTTTATTTTGTAATTTCAAACAGTATTTCTATTTAAAAAAGAAAGTTTTGCGTGGATTGCTTAAACGTAAGCTGCAGTTTCTTTAAAATTAAGCTGTTGAGTATGTGCATCCTCTGTCCAAAGACAAACTTGTAGACGAACATCTCTTTCGTTGTGGACCCCTAAGCCTAAATGGCTGAAAATATCTATGCGGTGCAGTTCTTGTCTCCTTCTTACCTTAGCGTTAAAGTTGCCAATGACCATGTTCGAGATGTCCCTATTTTCATCACATCGTAGGTTGACACGATCATAGAAATCTTCTACGTCTTCATCGTATGTGCAGATGTTGGTGAATAAACTTATACAAGAGTTAGTGCTTAGTTCGGTGTAAGTTGGAATTTGAGCACCACGACACGTTCACAATAGTCCACGAATTCGACGATATTATCCCTCCACTTCTTTGTCACTATGAACCCCACTCAGTGTTGTTCACTGGTTTCACCGAAGTGTAAAAGACAGCATCGTCTTTTAAAAAAAAAAAAAATTAGGGTTATGATTTTGACCGGTATGTATGTATTTCAAGCTTAATTTATCGCTCGCCCTTCACCAGCGTTCCGACATTGTAGGTCATAATCTGAATCATAACGGTGTCTGCTATACAGTTTACTTAGTCGTTTGACGGTTAGTCGAGCATTCTTAGCTCCCCTGATCCTAGGGCCGCGGCCTCACCCGTCAGCCCGCCAGCAGGGCCATGTCACTTTATGAAACATGTGAAACAATAAAACCACAGAAATAAATTTTGAATATTATTTTCATGTTTACAAAACAAAACCTAGTTAATTACAAAACAAAATGTATCTCTTCATCACGTTTTTAACCAAAAATGATTAGCGGCGCCAGCCGTAGCCGCCGTAGCCGCCGTAGCCACCGTAGCCGCCGTAGCCGTAGCCGTCGTACCCGCCGTAGCCACCGTAGCCGCCGTAGCCACCGTAACCGCCGAGGCCAATGTAGGCGCCGAAGTCGTGATGATGATGATGATGATGGTGAGGGTCTGGTCCTGGGTCTGCGATAGGTACTGGACTACGCTGTACTCTCCCCCGCAGTGGCTCGCCAATCGCCAGGGCAAGGATTGCACACACGACCACGAAGATATCTAAGGCAAACTGGAAAAGAAAAAACATGTTTATCAGGATTCGATAGAGGTTGTCCGTTGTCATTTGTTGGGTACGCACTGAACTAAAATTAGACTAAGTATTGCTGTTTTTACGAAAATGTAGTGCGAGAAAGAGTAGGACGTGGTCCAGAGCTGTCAACATACTATATACTCAAACTCAAAGAATTTATTTCAATTAAACCATTTACAGGCACTTTTGACCTGTCAAGTAGTCAGTCAGTCAGAAATATGAAGCTAGTTGCCCATTCCAAAGCGTAGCAGGTACCTATGGAGACGGACGAGCAAGAAACTGCACGGACAATCTTTTAATTTATAAAAATGGTTACATCATTAATTTTGAAATTATACATGAGAGAACAATGTAGAAAGACGTGCATGATAAAAGCATCCATAATAAAAAGATTAAAAAAAAAAACTATTAAAAATTTAAGGCCATTGCAGCTAAAGTTTGACCAGCCCCACCTGACGGCGCCCGTTCACGAATAGGACGCATGGATTAGCACCATTCAGCTCAACCATTTTGAAGGGAGTTAAATAATCCAACACACCATACCCTATTCCTTGTACTATCACCTCTTTTTACTAAAAAGATGTAATTTTTTCCTTACGTACATGATATTTTCGTACATATATTGTCACACCTTGTACCTTAACATCCTTAAACAGTTCCCTTAGAGAATCGCGTTTGCGGAGACAATATATAGTTCTGGTCGCTCTTTTCTGCAGAATAAAAATAGACTCGATGTCTGCAGCCCGACCCCACAGGAAAATACCGTAAGACATGATACTATGAAAGTAACTAAAATAGACTAGTCTCGCGGTATCATCAGCAAATTGACGGATTTTTCTGACAGCATATGCTGCTGAACTTAGCCGTCCTGCAAGACATGGTAAATTGAGGACCCTATTGTAGCCTTGAGTCGAGCGTGATCCCCAGAAAAACAGTTTTATCAACGAATTCAAAAGATAATTTTATGCACTTAGTATTTTTTCCATTGAATACTAAATTATTAGCAGTGAACCAATTTTGTACCAGCAGTAAGGCGTTATTTACGTCGTCAAAATTTGTAGCACGTCTATCTACCTTAAAAATTTTGGAAGTATCGTCAGCAAATAACATCATTTTTGGTTGATTTTTTGATAAATGGAGCAGATCATTAATGTACACTAAAAAGAGGAAAGGCCCCAAAATCGAGCCTTGTGGAACACCCATTTTTAATTTTAAACCTAGTGAATTCATACCGTTTATTTGAACTTGCTGTTGGCTATCATTTAAGTAAGATTTTTACTAAACTGATCGCAAGTTTTCCAAATCCGTAATGCTCTAGTTTCAAGAGTAAGGTTTCGTGATCGACGCAATCAAATTCCTTGGAGAGGTCACAAAAGATTCCTTTGGCGTCTTGGGCCTATTCCCACGCGTTTAAAATGTGTCTTAATAAGGTTACACCTGCGTCGGTCCTTCAACGTCCTTTTGTGAAACCATACTGTTGATCGAGA
Organism: Eupsilia transversa; assembly: GCA_914767815.1. NCBI lineage: Eukaryota > Metazoa > Arthropoda > Insecta > Lepidoptera > Noctuidae > Eupsilia > Eupsilia transversa. The sequence continues at coordinate 6,626,653 of OU611889.1, forward strand.
AGGATTTTATTTGTGTTCAAATGATTGAGCGTTCCCTTTTGAAACACCTTACTGAAAACTGGCAACACGGACACGGTCTTTACCGGCCCCGGATTTGAATATACACCTTTGTTCGGCTGAACTACTGACCCACCTGATCGCAAAAGAGAGGATTTTCTTATAATGTAAAATAATAAAGCCAAAAAATATGTTAAATGCTTAAAAAACATCATAATAATAGATTAGTGAAAATATGATTGAAAACTCTTCGATTACTCATACGGCATACCCTATGCAAAAAAAGTTACGGTTTTCCAATGGTTTCCCAAGATGCTAACTCGACATTGGTCAAAGGTGTATGCTTATTTGATCTTTGTTTTCTAGTAATTAAGTATAGTTTTCTATGCAGTTGGTCTACTCAGTGCCATACTTTCAAAAGGTACCAACAAGTGTCCCGACTTGATAAAGGAAAGAATTTTCAAACAGACGAAGATAATATATGAATAAAAGACTAGACTGTACTTGGCTCTAAGCAACACTGTAAGCTAAATTAAAATTAAAAAAACGCATGTATGTGAAAAACGGAGGAACGGAAGCCCGAAGTGAAACCATAAAATAACCGTATTTCTAATTTTGCCACGGAACTTTTAAAACTTATATCGGCCCGTTTATAAACTTTTACCACTTCCCACTATCCTCTTAGCTGTACATGGACCTTAAAACAAGAACAAATACAAAAACAACTTCAAGAAACAAGTAAATAAATAGGTACTGAAACAATCTTCTAATAAATTCAATCAAGTAAGATTACTTACGAATTTCATTGTTGCAGTTTTAAAAGCACACTGATAAGTGTATTGTTTACTGAACCTTTATATACAAAACGTTTAAGGAAAATGGAGTCGCCAGGTCACCTAAATCTTGGAAAAACACGAAAATAGGGCCATTCGAAAAATGAAAGAAAAAAATATGAATTTTATTGAACTTATTAATGACACCGACTTGTAAGACTTGTAAACATTCCTTAACCACCCCCGCAATTTGCAATTTGAGATTTTCACCATATTATGTTGTTATTCGGATTTATCTAGGTTCGTACATCTTTTTTTCCCCCAAAAAACTTACCTAAAACTTAGTGAAATGAATTTTGCACATTTTTACTGCGTAGGTGACATGTTTTCTTATTCAGTTTTTTATATTATAATAAACAAGACTGAATCATTGCTCACGGCTTATCACGGTTTGGTTTCTTCATATTTAAGATATGGGATAATTTTCTGGGGCAACTCAACCGACAAGGACATACCTTTTAAAACCCAAAAAAGGTGCATCAGTCAGGACTATGTTTAAGTTACAGTCAACCGAAAGTTGTAAACCCTACTTTAAAAAATATAAAATATTAACTTTGCCTTGCTAACAATAGTTGTAATATTGTTTCAGCAGAAGCATAGCATATGTTATCAAGTTAAAATTATGGGAAATAAAATGAAAATATCATTTGAACATTCATCATTTTTCGTATTACTGAACACAAAGTTTTCGATAGCTAATAGTAGTGCTGTCGCGTCAAGCAATTGTCAATGTGATAGATAGATAGATGTGACAATGGACTGTATCGAGCAGTATCGAGTAACAGTGTTCAGGAATCCTAACCTATGCTCTGAACTTAGATTTTGGTTTGCCTAGTGATATGGTATCAATTATCCTACATTCTTACGACCTTTGTTTTGTTGGGTAGGAGTAAACTGGCAGAAATCGTCACGTAAAAAAGCGTTCATACTTGCGACTGTCTTTTTCTAATCCCATAGAGAGGAGAGAGAAAGAGTGAATTTGGTCAAAATGTAAATCCAAGATGGCGGCTGCGAAAACTTGGTTTTGTAAGTTTTTGTTTTAAATTATACATCAAAAGGACCTTCGTTTCTGACGGTGGTCATCCGACCGCACACGTGTTTATTTTATATTTGGTTTTATTGCCGACATGGACTCCGAACGAGTGTATCTATTACCCAATTATATAACTTCCTACTAAGTACCTACCTTCTTACTTAACTACTAAGTAATTGTTTACATATTTTTAAATTCAGATCATAAAAGTAAAGATATAATTTTTTTTCTTGTTCTTAGTTTTACACTACTCTAACTGACTAAGTAAATCTAAGTATATTTTTTAATAAATTAGTAGGTATTTAACTACCTCTCTTTATATAACAGTAGACGCGACACCGGTAATTGTTCTAACGTGAAGTCGCGTCGCATTGTTACGTCGCGCCAGTCTGCACGAGACTTAAATTATAAACACGGCTGAAACGCGCCTCGAATTCTAGGTAAGTATAGGTAACTAAGGGAAGGGTAGGTAGGTATACATCAGTCACGAGCATTGAGTGTTTGGCTACCCAAGTACCGAGCCATAAGAGATCTGACCGAGCGGGCGTAGGTAAATTATCTCAAGGACACTGCTGAGACTTACACTGCTCCTCTTTACTTATTATCTAGATAGATATTTTCATCGATTACTATACTTATGTAGAAATAAAAATTAAAAACGAAACGTAAACAGAACTTAATATCTAGATAAAAGCCTCCAGGCATAAGTGAGTTTCCACTGAAGCTGAGACGTGCGGAGCTGAGCGGAGACTTGCAGGAATCGACCAATCATAATGGTTGAAATCCTCATCGCGTCTCTCGTCTCGTCTGTAATTGGACGATTCCTGCACGTCTCCGCTCAGCTCCGTTCGTCTCCGCTTCAGTGGAAACTCACCCTAAAGGGCGTAACTGGAAGTCATAAATGATAAACTAGGACCATCGAAGTAAAATAAATAAACAGTTAATTACTAATATCAATAACAAAACCTGATCAGCAAGACGACCAGTCACCACAAGCAGCACCCTTTCACGAGCATTTAACGCAAACATCAACAATTACCTACCTCGCCATATTTGAGGGAAGGAGACAACCCGACCCCCGACCCTATACAATATAATTCATAAAAAATATTTTAATGAGTAGATAAATAGACATACAAACTCAAAAAGAATAAACTAGTATAATTATGTACTCATATAACCTGCCAATAAGTAAGCTAATTCTGGAGAAAGAACATAAACATTTGACAACAACTATTCTTATCATTTATCGTTGATAGAATAGTATACTAGAACTAGAATAGTATTGAATAAAGGTTGGATTTTACTTTAGCTTTAAACGCATTAGAAGATAAATCTAGCAAATAAGAGGGGTAGTTTTTTTATAAAAGGTTATACCGAGCTCAACAAAAGAGTAATGATTCTTATGAAGTCGGTGTAATGGGAGCTCGTAGTTTGTCCTTATTTTGAATGTTAACATTGTGATTATCACTGTTTTTAGTATATAAGTGTATAATTTTTTGCCTGATATATAAGATGTTAGCGAAGATGAATTGTGATGCCACCATGAGAATACCTATATCTTTAAAAAATCTCTAAGAGAAACTGGCACGTAGCTGGGAAATTGCTCGAACAGCTCGTTTTTGAAGGACAAATATATTTTGAATATTAGCAGCTTTGTGTCACAGCAGAATACCGTAGGACATAACGCTATGAAAATAGACTAACCGAGCTGTATTAACGTCAGTGTATTGTCTTACTTTTCTGACGGCGATGGCGGCCGAACTGAGCCTCCCTGCTAGGCTCGATATATGTGGGATCCACTGAAGTTTGGTCGTAGATTTCTAACATTCGGTAATGCAAACTTTACAAATTTTGTTTTGTTGGCATTGAGAACTAGGTTTTTGTCGTAAACCAATCCGTAACCATTGAGAGTGCACTGTATAATTATGTCCTCAAAATCTTGTCTATTCCTGTCTTCTTTAAAAATAAGAGAGGTATCATCTGCAAACAGTACAACTTCACAGATACCCTTTAAATAGAATGGCAAGTCATTGATATACACTAAGAACAAGAATGGACCCAGTATTGAGCCTTGAGGTACACCTAACTGAACTGGTAGTCCTGAAGATTTCACACCATTAAAATCTACACATTGGAACCTATTATGTAAATAAGAGTTCATAACGTTGAGAACTTCGTTTTGCATAAGTTATGACTTAGTTTACGCAAAAGCGTGTCATGATGCACGCAATCAAAGGCTTTGGAGAGATCACAGGAAACCCCAATAGCAATTTGCGAGTTTTCGCATGCGTTAAATATCTGTTTCAGCAGAGCAATACCTGCATCTCTAATTTAACGACCTTTTGTAAAGCCATATTGTTCATTATGAAAGAGGCTATTTAAATTAAAATATCTTAGCAACTGGTTGAGTATTAACTTTGCAAATATTTTGCTTAATGCAGGTAAGATAGAAATAGGCCTCAAATTGCCAACGTCATTTTTATTACCTGATTTAAATAATGGTATGACTTTATTACTCTTCATGAGGCACTACATTTATTAAAAGTAACAGTTAGATAGGGGGCTATGATGTCTATTAAATTATTTATTAGTTTAATGGAGATGCCCCCGTAATTACCAGTGTCTTAGACTTGAGTGAGAATGATACTACTACTCTACGTCGCCGTCCTAATTAACCGCCTCCCGCGATCGAACGGACAGGTATAGAATAGGTATCCTAATTCGCCACACAATCGCGCGATTAAAACAATTGATTACTAGTTCGCGTGAACTCAGTTTGTATACTAACTGACATACTCATGATTTTAAAGCGTCATGCATGTTTCTGGCACGATACCTACTAATATCCTATTACGGCACGTATTTCTTATCATCGCGCGAATTTACGAAGGTGAGACTGCGTATTCATGTTTTGTTTCATTTCCTTCATCTCTTGTCTTTGTTTAAGTTTAGCTACTTGTATATAGCATATTCTTGGTCTTCCATTGTTTATGTACTGCAGGTGACCTCCAGCGGCACGTGACGAAGACGGTATCCATATTATATTGGTTTCAAGCTGAGGTCAGATTTCGAAGTGTTATAACCTTGATTTGCATAGAAACGGTCAACAAGTAATTAAGAGAAGTACATCCTGCACTTCTCAGCATTCCAAGCTCAGATAACACCGATAAGGGCCAACCGCCGTCGCCCAAATTCGAGGACACATTCATCAGTCTGTCTCGAACTCCATTAAGAGCCACACACGTCCTAATTCTTGATTTTGTAACTTACTATTTCTTTTATATTCAATATATTATTCTAGGTTTTAATTAAACCTTTTTTTAAAAACCCTTCACGAAGGCACGGCCTAACATTGGTGGCAGCTTAAGGGATCAAAAAGTTTATCCCGCGGTCCGTCTCCGTCCCGCCGGAAAAGCACTCGAAAAATCGACAAAATCCAGTGAAATCCAGTAAAATTCAGTGAAAATCTGTGAAAATCTGTGAAAACCTGTGAAAATCTGTGAAAATCTGTGAAAATCCGATAAAACAAGTGCAAGTGCAAGTGAAAAGTGCTACAAACATCCAGCCAACAGTTCCAGCAGCTAGCAGAAATGCAGCTGATCCTCACATTCGCCTGCCTGTCGTGAGTCATTCAACATTCCACATCTTCAAACTACCTCTACATAATACTATGCCAAAAACTCTCAAACCTGAAGAAATCGCAGAATCCCTCGAAAAACTAGATTCCGAAATGGACCTCAACAGCCTCTTCAAATTCGTAAAATCATACGACGGGAGCAGGGAAACCCTGAACTCGTTTATAACCAACTGTAACAACGCGTACCAGCTTGCCTCTGAATCTCAAAAACCTATTTTGTTTAAATATATTCTAAGCCGACTCGAAGGTAAAGCGGAAGTTGTTTGCTCAATAAAAGAATTCCATAACTGGGAACAATTAAAAGAATTCCTAAAAACTCAATTCTGTGACAGAAAACACTACGCTCATCTTCTTACCGAACTCCAAGAGAGCAAACAAGGTCCGCAAGAAAATGTCAATGAGTTTGCATTAAAAATCGAGACATGCCTCTCACGTCTGCTTACAGAAGTATCTCTATCCACGGCTAAAGCCAAAGAACTTCCCGGCCGCACAGCGGCAATGGAAGATTTAGCTCTCCATCATTTCACGTTGGGACTACTCCCACGTATCTCTAATATGGTGAGATGCAGGTCTCCACATAATTTAAATGAAGCTGTAAACTATGCTATTAACGAGGAGCGCATTCAACAATCTATGTTTAAACGAAATCAACCTACGGAAAATAGGTTTTCTAAATCAAACAAACCTGCCCCTTCCAAACCTCAACAACGTCCAACATCTGACAACAACCAATCTACTAAATCCGATATCTGCCGATATTGCAAATTCCCAGGACATTCAATCGAAAATTGCCGTAAACGCGAATACAATAATAACCGTTTCCGAAATAATGATAAACCTACTACTTCCGGTCACAAACCACCACAACGAATCAATTTTGTTGAAGAAACAAACGAAGAAGAAGACCCTGAATCCATTGACGAAACCGACAACGACCCAAAAAACTATTAAGTGACTCGCATCGGTGTCGTGCGAGACACCACCTGCAATACCCACTGGACACCGTACCTACTAAATCCACTGAATCCACTAAACTTACTAAATCCACTGAATCCACTGAATCCACTAAACTTACTAAATCCACTGAATCCACAAAACTTACTAAATCCACTGAATCTACTAAATCTACTCAACCTATTAAATTCACAGAATCTACCATACCCATTAAAATCCCAAAAAATACCAAATCCAAACACACCGAACCCCATTCATCAAAACAGTTCCCAAATTCTAAAGAAATATTCGAAATTACTACTAACCCAAGAAGAACCCTACTTCCACATCTCATGATCAACACCTCCGTCTCAGACGAACCACTCTGTCTTTTAATAGACTCTGGTTCGGCAATAAGTCTTATAAAAAAGACATGTATCCAGAAATTCCCTAAACTCACAGCTGAACCCATAAATCTAAAAGGGATAGAACCCAACCAAGGAACCACAGTAACCTTAGGTCATTTCCTACTTAAATTACAATTATCCGACACGCCCCGAAAATTCGTAAATCACAAGTTTCATGTGGTAGGCAAAATACACCTTCCTCATGATGGTATCATCGGAAGCGATTTACTAGACGCTTTCGGAGGTAACATTGATTACGTTAATCAAGAAATCAAATTTAATAAAATTCCGATGCCACTCCAGTTTAACGAACCTGTTTATTCCATTCCAGCTAGGACCGAAATGGTAATAGAATGCTCCGTTTCCAATCCCGAAATAAAAGAAGGATTAGTCCTCGATCAAAAACAGTACAAGGACATATTAATAGCAAACTGCTTAGTCAAAATAAAAGAGAATAATAGAATCAATATAACAGTAGCCAATATATCCGACTCTCCAATACCACTTAAATCCAACTTAAACCTTACCCTGATCCCAGTTGAAGTACCCTCTGAATCCTTCCAATGCGACACGTATCCTATCAATACTATATCGTCTCAAAACACCTATTTCCGCACTGAAGAAGTGCTTAAACAACTAAGAACATCCCATCTAAACTCCGAAGAAATTAGTGCCCTCCATCAAACCTGTTCCGATTATTCAGATATATTCCATCTACCTGGTGATCCATTGACAACGACGAGTGCGTTACGACATGAAATCAAAACCACAAGTAACACACCGATTCATGTTAAATCGTATAGATTTCCAGAATGCCATAAGCAAGAAGTACAAAATCAGATCACTAAAATGTTAAACGATGGCATTATCAAACCTTCTATGTCCCCATGGTCCGCGCCCATATGGGTTGTCCCAAAAAAATTAGATGCTTCCGGACAACGAAAATGGAGAGTTGTCATAGACTACAGAAAGTTAAACGACATCACTATCGGAGACTCCTATCCTATTCCTAACATCACCGAAATACTAGACCAACTCGGAAAATCTACATACTTCTCTACCCTAGACCTAGCTTCTGGTTTTCATCAGATTGAAATGTCACCAGAAGATGCAGCTAAAACCGCGTTCAGCGTCCCACAAGGACATTTCGAATTCAAGCGAATGCCCTTTGGCCTGAAAAACGCTCCATCGACATTCCAGAGGTTAATGAACTCCGTCCTATCAGGGCTACAAGGAATCCGATGCTTTGTTTATTTAGATGATATCGTAATTCACTCCTATGACCTAGATTCCCATATCAAAAACCTGGAATTAGTATTCCAACGTATCAGAGAGTTTAATCTCAAACTACAACCCGACAAATGCGAATTCCTTCGAAAAGAAGTCTCTTACCTTGGTCACCAAATCACCGATGACGGTGTAAAACCTGATCCTGAAAAATTAAAAGCCGTTTCCAATTTCCCAAGACCTAAATCCGCAAAAGACATAAAATCATTCCTAGGTCTCATGTCTTACTATCGTAAATTCATACCTGACTTTTCCAAACTAGCTAAACCACTAACCTCCCTTCTGAAAAAGGACATACTATTCAACTGGCAAAATGAACATCAACTCGCTTTTGAAACCTTAAAAACCAGACTCATATCCCCACCTTTACTAGCTTATCCAGACTTTTCCAAACAATTTATATTAACATGTGACGCGTCTAATTACGCGATAAGCGCCATACTCTCTCAAGGAGAGAATGGTAAAGAAAGACCTATAGCTTACGCGTCCCGTACTCTCAATAAAAGTGAAACCAATTATAACACCACTGAAAAAGAATTACTAGCAATCCTATTTGGTTGTAAAACCTTCAGACCATATCTGTATGGTCGCAAGTTCCAAATCGTTACTGATCACCGTCCATTAAAATGGCTCTTTAACCACAAAGATCCCTCCAGTAAATTACAAAGATGGAGACTAAAACTAGAAGAGTATGAATATGAAATTGTCTATAAAAAAGGAAAACTTAACTCTGCAGCGGATGCACTATCTAGATATCCGATATGTGTGTCAGCTCCTGTAAACATAATAAAAGCTGAACATCTAGAATCTATGCCCGTATTACCCATATCAAATCACGACGACAGACCTACTACCTCGAGATCAAATACTAACCCTTTAGATTTACCACTCCCACCTAGTCCTTTTAATCCTGACGGTTACGACTTACCTTCCCTGGATCCCCTTCAGGAGAATGACTTCGAATTACCAGATACCCTAAATCCAGCGAACCATAACGCTGAAAACTTTCCAAACTCCGGAAACCCCGAAAACTCACCCGTAAACCTACCAAGTCCTGATATACACGAAAACTCATACTCTGATTTCCTGAAAACTACATCTAATAAAAGTCACACTTACAATACTATAATACACGAGTATACAAACCCTTTGCTATCCTCAAACTCCAAAGTCATCGTTGTTCCTACATCCGTCGATCTCGATGAGTCGAATCCCTACATAGAAGAAGTACTTGCTAATTATAGCGATGTCTCCGATCTAATGGATAAAGAAAGAACACTGTATTCCTTCCAAAACCTTAAATTCAAAAATACATCATATTATTTAATTTTTACTAAAGTACATCACTTTGATGAACTTCCATACCCGGATTTATTCAAATCACTGAAAAACCTAAGAAATGAATTATTAGTAGGATGTGATGAAACTCCTAAAGAAATCGCTATCTCAGATTTCAAAGATCCCTTTGTCAAACTTTCATACGCTAAAATATATAATATTCTAGCATATATATTCCATAATACAAATATTACAATTAATATTTATAAAAACACTATTATATTTCCAGTCCCAAGCGAAATCCCTAAAATCCTAAAACAAAACCATGATTTACCCGTAGCCGGACATGTAGGTCAATCACGCATGTACAACCGCATCAAAGAACGGTATTACTGGAAAAACATGAAGACCGACATTGAAAACTACATAAAGAAATGTTCCCAATGCCAACTCAACAAAGCTCTTCGCCAAACCAATCGAGCTCCTATGCAAATAACCTCCACATCAACCGCACCTTTTGAGCGCCTTAGTCTTGATATTGTAGGTCCACTTCCTGAAGCTGGAGAATTCAAATTCAAATACATATTAACTCTTCAAGACGATCTAACAAAATTTTCCTTCGCTTACCCCATCTCTAACACTTCAGCCGAAGAATGTTGCGAGTGCCTTGTCCATTTCATATCCCTATTCGGTATCCCTAAAACCATACTAACCGATCAAGGTACAAATTTCACAGCCGATCTATTTAAAAAGACTTGCGAATTCCTCAGAATTAAACAACTCTGGTCAACACCCTATCATCCACAAACACAAGGAGCTTTGGAAAGAAGTCACTCCACCTTGAAAGAATACTTAAAATCTTATGTCAACAATGATCAAACTGATTGGCATAAATACGTGTACACAGGAATCCTTGCCTATAATACCAACGTCCATACAACAACCCAATTTACACCCTACGAACTACTATTTGGCCATAAACCCTATTTACCTGATTCGATCTACGAACTAGACCCTACATGTACTTACCATGAATACGTTAAAATGTTGAATCACCGTCTAAAACTATCTCATAGTAAAGCCATTGAAAACATGATTAAATCCAAAGAAACATCTAAAGAATATTATGATAAACGGTCTCGACCTATCATTTATAAAGTAGGTGACATGGTCTACCTAAAAAGTCACCTGAGAATGCGCAAAGCATTATCACCCGTGTGGAAAGGTCCCTACAAGGTAGTCAAAATACATGGGAACCACACACTCTCTCTCCTAATAAACAGAAAACATGTCAAACATCACTATGATGAAATCAAATTAGCTACAAGTAGCTCCCCTAGGTTATAAGTTACTATATCTCTTTTACTTAGTATTAGCTTAGTTAAACTGTAGACTTAGTAATGAAATATATTTAATCTCTTACAGCCTGGCAGCATTATGCCATAGTGTGCCAAACACCCAGGACACCACCACCATCGAACAGATTTCCAAAAGCCCTGGCATCTATTTTAACCCCTCAGGATCTATCAGACTAACAAAAGACTACCTACACGTCCTGGTGCCCATTGAAATAAATTATATTAAATCACACATCGATAATATAAAAAGTGTGCTATTCTCATCCTTACACCAATGCACTAAAGTCAATACGATTATTAGTATGAATTGCCAAAACACTTTCCAACCGCTAATCTCTATGAATGACGATATAACTAGAGACTACTATTCAATTTCACACTTAATACCCATCAAAACCAAACGATCTGCCTGGATATCCGGCATCGGTACCATTCTCAAACATATAATCGGGACAATGGACGAAGATGACGCAATCAGTTACGCTAACGCCATTCAATCCTTGAAAGAAAATGATAACAAACTTTTAGGAATAATCAGAGAAAACACTTTAATCTCCAAATCTGCGCTTTATAACTTCAATAAGTCATTCATAGAAATTAACAAAAACGAGCAAGCCCTCAACACAGCCATAGAAAACCTCTCTTCTCACATTGATAACATTACAACCGTTACGAATACTTTAACAGTTAGAGCTACTCTACAAAACACGTTAAATGTGCTCCAATCAAGTATGTTAAGCCTTTCCTATAAACTAGAAGATATTGTTAACTCCATCCTGTTTGCAAACTCAAACACTCTGCACCCTTCAGTTTTATCACCAAAAGATCTGTATTATGACCTTATCGAAAACATTAAGAATCTGCCTAAGTATACAGAATTCCCAATAGACTTAGAACTAAATGGCATAAACACTTTGATAAATCTGTCAGAAGTTGTAAGTTATATTTTAGATGATAAGCTTGTATTTACTTTAAAAATTCCTTTAGTTTTGATAAGTCAATATAGTTTGTATAAGAATGTTCCTGTGCCTGTACCTCATAATGTTAACGTGTCTAAATCATATGCATTAATATTGCCAACGGCCTCATACATAGCCTTAAGTCAAGATAGATCTAAGTATATAACACTAGATAAGTTAACTGATTGTAAAATTGTTACTAGTTATACATACATCTGTAAACAGATTAACGAACTCAGTACTCAAGACAATCCTATTTGTGAAACAGAAATAATGACTAAAATTCTTAATTCCCTTCCGAAACAATGTACGACCAAATTTTTATATGGCCGAATTGATATCTGGCAACCATTAGAAAATAATAGATGGTTATTCACCCATTCAGAACCAACGAAACTTAGCGTTGAATGTGAAAACGAAATGTCTGAATATACTATCCTAGGCACAGGCATACTAACACTAAAACCCAACTGTAATGGGTATTGTAAAAATATGAAACTATTGAGTAAGAAATATCCTAGATCAAGTCTTAATTATATTCATTCCGATTTTAACTTAATCCACGATTCATGCTGTAATATGTCTAATTTTAATAAACTTAATTATAATAAAAATCTACCTAAGATTTCGAACTTGAACACTGATAATCTAGATAGAATTAACAATAGGATCGATAACATCCTAGAAACAGCTAAAAACTTTAACATCAATGAAACACCTAATGTACCTCCATCACACTCAATTGTTTTATATATGTTTACGAGTCTTTTTGTATTGTTTATATTATACTATTGTTGTAATAGGAAATGTATGGCTCTTTACAATAAATTCAAACCCGTTCAAGTAATAGATGAATCTGAAAATAATAATTTAAATACCGATAACCAGACCGGCGAAAACATAATCGAATTAACACACATGCCGCGTCTGAGAACAAATTAGATCTTATATTTTTGTAAACTTCGCGTTTAAAAAGCGTAAGTTTCCACTTAAACAGGGGGTTGTTATAACCTTGATTTGCATAGAAACGGTCAACAAGTAATTAAGAGAAGTACATCCTGCACTTCTCAGCATTCCAAGCTCAGATAACACCGATAAGGGCCAACCGCCGTCGCCCAAATTCGAGGACACATTCATCAGTCTGTCTCGAACTCCATTAAGAGCCACACACGTCCTAATTCTTGATTTTGTAACTTACTATTTCTTTTATATTCAATATATTATTCTAGGTTTTAATTAAACCTTTTTTTAAAAACCCTTCACGAAGGCACGGCCTAACAGAAGGCAAGTTCGAAGTGTTAGTAGTTGAGTGGCACCACGGTAGATGGCGTTGTTTAAATCAATAAGTTTTGATGAGTTTCAAAATTATTGACGAATAACTACCGACGACATTATTATGGACGTGTGTCGGGCATGCCACTGTCAGGGTGAGTCCATCAGACGAAATTATTTTCTCTAGTTGTTTTCGTTTGGCTAACGGCGTGTACTTGCACAGGCATAGGTAACCAAGGGGCCAGGATTATTCACAAGAAACTTGCTTTGAAATATAAACTTGTGGATTCTGAGGTACTTACCACATTACAAGTATGTGCCCGACCCAGTTCTTGAAAATGATAGACCCATCCCAGTACAACGTGACACGTTGTACTTTCCAGTAGTAAAAGCAAGTTTTTATTAAAACTATTCCATAGGCAAACCAGGGGCGTTTAGTTATGGTAAAAATCCCATGGGCAGCTTAGTGGGATACTATACCTACATGGAATTAGTATGAACTAGTAGGAATACCTACTATTCTATGAACATTCTCTATTTTCACTCGAGCAGAGCTGGGTGCTTTTCTTAATCTCATCAAAGAGACTTCATGCCTTTATAAGACTACTGTGTAAATAAATATGAAAGATTAACATACCTAATGTTTCATCAAATTATATATTTGGCACTACATATTTTGTGTTTATTATATTTTTTATATAGGCTGTTCATCGGTTTTGCCAGTACCTTTAATTACATCTGGCGCATCGCTAGCGGAAAAACAAAACCAGCGCGCCAATTTTGATAAATATTTGTTATTGTTTTCGTTGTGTGGTTAATTATTATCTAAAATACGAAATCTAAAGTATTGTCACCAACCGACGTAGAAAAGCTTTTAAAAGAAGCTCTGGATAGTCAGTAGGCAACAAAGGTCAGTTGAACTTTATAAATCTAAATATAATATCATCTCTACACATAATTACGTTATTGTAGAATAAGTTCTTACAACAAGTCTGTTTTTCTCCTCGCAAGTCGGTTGAAAAACGTCGTATGAAACGCGTGTGCATTGCTCATTACATTTATTTAGACGTTCGGCTACCTTACCGAATAATGCCGCCTCGTGTGTAATTACCAATACAGCACACTTGCATCACAATGTACTATGTAATAATGTATTATTTAGATTACACGTCCGTGTTTGGGTCACAAAAATTGATATGTTTACCAAATTTCAACTGGTGCAGAGATTCGGACCAAATTGGCTGTGATAGACGGACAGACAGACACACAGACACACGAGTGATCCCGAGGACTCCAAAGGTAGGTACGGAAGGAGGTACGGAACCCAAAAAAAATTAATAAACGAAATAATATGATAAACCTTTATTATCAGACCATAATGAATCTATACAGAAGTGTTAAGGCACCCACAGAAAGGCGCGACACGTCTCTGGTGGAACGATTTCTATGAAAACTTCACGGAAATTGTCACATCGTGCCGTCGCATCGCGCCTTAGTATCCACATAAAATATAAAGTCTGGAGCCGGAATTCACACGATACACTAGTATGTAGTACGTAGACGTATTTAAGTCCGACCCAGTGAAGCAGCATTGGACAAACCCACCGCACAACGTGCTCAGGATGCTGTGGGAACTGGCACGCATTTTGTGGAGAATCGAGGCACACCGCTTTCGAATGATGGCATGAAACCCATCAATCCTTATTAAAAATCCCTGAAGCGCTACAAAAACTGGCGTGGGCCAGCATCCTGAACGCGTTGCTATAACTGACTGATTGTAATATTAAAAAAATCAAATTATAGTATAATAATAAGTAGGTAAGTGTATTTTTTACCATTCAACAACCAGGCTCTAATTATTTGGTGGGACCAAGGGGACTTAAAAATAAAATTAATAAATTATTCCCGTTCGTCCCACTAACAAAATCAGTGGGACGAACGGTTAAACAAATTATGTGTTTAACAGAATATTAAACGGTATCGCTTCAAACACATACATTGCATGCTATTAAATCGCGAGCATGTACGTACTAAGTTCGCGCGAACTTGTAATTAATGACTTTATAGTTTCGCGATTGCTTGGCGGGAGTTTGAATGAGGACACACTTATTCGATACCTGCTCGGTTGATCGAGGAAGATGGTGGTTTTTACCCGACTACGGCGAAGCAAAAAGGAGGGTTATGATTTTGACCGGTATGTATGTATGTATGTATGTATGTATGTATGTATGTTCATTTGTTTCCTCATAACTTCTAAACTACTCATCATAGATTGACTAATGGGGTATCGTTGGAAGCGACAGACACAGACAAATTAAAAATCCGGAGTCACACGTAATCTATTCGATTTATCCCCTAAACACGTGTGACTCCGGATTTTTAATTTGTCTGTCTGTGATGACTTGTTTATACCTTTTTAGTTGACTTTTGCCGTAGTTGGGTTTTAGTTTTTATTACTTTTATTTTTATTTAATTCTAAGAACGGCGTCGTAGAGTAGAACCTTTTATATCATCTCACATTATTTAACAGGATGTCAAAGAGGATGATCCCCCGCACACACGATTTGTTTTTGTTTTTCCGCAGCCCGACTTATTACTTTGTTCGTATTTGTATTTGTGGCACGTATTGAGACTCGACGGCCAGCAACTCATCATCGTCAGTGGTACTGTGCAGAGCCCGCATGATCAGACCGTCGGCGTCGCCGGAGCCTGCAGTAGCACCCATCAGAGCCAGGAGTGCGCAGACTAACAGAACGATACACGGCAACTGAAAAGATTTAACATGAGACACGTATAAGTACCACAATTTTCTGAAAGAGAGAATTAGGTTATAGTGCCGAACAGGTAAATCTAGATTAAAAATATAAGTTAGCACTGTAGTGACAAGTGGTGGCTTTATTTGAATCCATTACCCCTTCAATAAGGATTATTTTTCCGCCTACTATGATCGTTGCTCCTAATATTACTGTCCTCGAAGACGTCTAAACTCCTGCCGCGAGATTAATGGTTTCTAACAGCTCAAATGAGGTCACCTCGTAGGTTCTGTGGTTCATTGGTCGAAAACAGGACAGTAAATAAACCGACATCAGGATTTTGCCAGGTTGAACCTGATATCTTCGCGTAACACATTTTCGTAAACGATTAAGACTAATTTGTTTCAGTTTGATAGTTCAACAACATTCATTGCGTTAATTACGTTGTTGAGCAGACTTTCTTTTCGAACTTAGGAAGCAATGGATTAGCAATCTGTTTCAAAATGATACAGATTGTGATTGATCATGTATTACGCAATGAGGGTGCTATATTACATGGGACTTAAACATTGAAATGGTAAAATATGGATGTGCTGCCTCTACCTACCACTTTGGGAATACAGTCTTGGTGTTATGAGATTTAAAAAGTCATAGTTGCTCATACGCATCAAAAGAGGAACAGAGACGAACTAAATCAACAGAGAATTCACAGAGTACAGTAACTACTATTAGATTGCATCGGTTGTATGGTATTGCAATGACAATATAGCTCTAGGTTTTCAAAGGGCTATATCCCCTCTTAGGTATTAATAACCTAAAAAGTGCATAAGTCGTAAAATCTCGGCTGTGGAGAGCGCTGTGAATTCAGTTTGTTGACAAATCACAAAAACTCAGTAAGTATAGTTACTCACAGTTTTCATCGTCGTTGGTCGTCGCTGGACACAAAATGATGCCAATCTTCGTTTATGATATTTATATATCTACTACTGCCTAAGGTTATTCGGGTGAACGACATGTTTTTACCTCACCGCATGCAAAATCGAGAAAAAAATACACTTGGATAACAGGTGTTATGGCTTGTGTGACGAGGCTTTCATAATCACAAATAAAAAGTAATTCCAAATAGCATTTCTTTTAGGAATTACTTTTTAGCCTAGAATTTCACGAGCCTATTGCCATCAACCGGGCACAAATCCAGATTCCGGGCTGCTATTGAGAAATTCCAGATAGAAAATCCCAATAACACTTTGCCCGACCTGGGAATCGAACCCAGGACCTCATGCTCAGCCAGCTCAGCAGTAGCAATGGCGACCATTAGACCAACGGGGCAGTCACTTTCGAAAAAATCATTTTCGCAAAATGTCATTAATGCCATTTTTTTGGAGAGCCCTACTAACACTGCAGATTCGGGTGATAAAAATAATTGAATAAACATATATAAAAAATCGTCAATGTATTTTTTTTTTTTTATTGGTTATTAAATGATGTCGGAATTGGTCATTTAATTATAAAATCAACCCTAAATTAACTCTTAGAATAACGTAATAACACACATTATTTTCACGATGACATTTTGCGAAAGTGACGTTCTGTGTGTAGCCGTCCACTATTCTGTAAAGCCATCGTAAAATAGACTTTATAAAATTCTAACTTGAAATACAAGTTATTTGCCGTGTCGGAGCGGTGCTGTTATAATGAGTGATGACCTTTATACGACATTTGTCGGGTTAATTGGTATCACTACCGTACCTTTTAACCAATTACCCCATTCGAGAATTCGTAAGATGAGGACATTAGGCATGTTTACAAGTAGGTATCACCTTCATGATTTGTTAAGTTCAATAAAACGGAACCCATATAGGATCACTTGTGTGTCTGTCCGTCTGTCACAGCCAATTGTCTCCGAATCTAATAGACCGATAGTTCTATTATTATAAATGACAGGAGAACCTTACCTATAAGAAGTCTATGGCATTAAATTAACATTGTAAATATCTCGATAAACATACATTTGCAGTTGGAATGTATGGGACAACAAGTTTTTCAACTACAATGTTAAGTTTGGTCTTGGGATAAATTCATCTCAACTAACGGAACCCTTCACTGTGCGTGATCCGACAGGGACTTGGCCGGTTTTTATTTCTTTTCATTTCCATTGCGGTGACTCCATTTTCCTTAAAAAATTTGTATATAAAAGGTGCAGAAAGCAATACACTTATCAGTGTGCTTTAAAAACTGCAACAATGAAATTGGTAAGTAATCTTACGTGATTGAATTTATTAGAAGATTGTTTAAGTACCTATTTATTTACTTGATTCTTATTTTTCAATCGATTTTTTTTATATATCTCAGTGTGCAGCTCAGAGCTAGTGCTTTATATTATAAAGTTGTATTTCAATAGGAGGTAAATTGGGAAAGCATTGGGCTTGTAGTAGGTAATCTAGTGGAAGACTCTTGAAGCATATTTTCACTTATATATTTTTACACATTTTCGGAAAATAATCGCATCACAAACCCTGACTACTGATTTCCTGTTTACTGATAGTAAACAGTATTACAGTTGTGTCAGTAATTCAGCCGAATAAAGGTGTATCTTGCTAGTATGACAGCTCTAGACCATGGTCTTCCCTTTCTCGCGCTACATTTGTGTTAGAGATAGGTAGTAATACTTACTCTAATTTTAGTTCAGTGCGTACCCAGCAAATGACAACGGACATCTTTTACTTTTCCAGTTTGCCTATATCTTCGTGTTCGTGTGCGCCATCCTTACCCTGGCGGCTGGCGAGCCGCTGGGGAGAGTGCAGCGCAGTCCTGTACCCATTCCAGATCCTGGCGGCTGGGGCCATGGCGGCGGCCACCACCATCACGGCCATTACGGCTACGGCGGCGGCCACCATCACGGCGGCGGCCACCACCATCACGGCGGCGGCTATTACGGCTGGGGCCGCTAAGCATTTTTGGGATAAAACGTGATGGATATTCAGTATTCACTTTTTTGTTTTTGTTTTGTCATTAAAATAATGTTTAAAAATTAATTTCTGCGGTTTTATTCTTTCACATATTTCATATAATTGCAACTTGTTTAGTCATTATAAGTGATAACATTTTAATTTAGTCACAAAACATCACGCCTGTAATCCCTGAAGGTGTTGAGTAGAGGCCCTGTTGTTCTATACAGGGTTACTTGTAATTCGACGTATATCCGTTAGGAGCTGATAGGGGGGCCAGAATGCAACAAATTGAACACCCCCTATGTATGGCCGAAATTCAATAGTTCTCGAGATATTTGAATTTTACGGGTTTTTCGATATTTACCCAAAATTTGACCTTTAATTCCAAATAAAAAAAGAACTACATATTGAATGCGTACCATTCAAGAATGATATCGTAGCTGGCACTTCAATCAAGCTATGAACCTAATTAAAAGTACTTAATTCAACGAAATAATTAAAATTATGAGCGATTTAAGAATAATATCTTACCAATATTTTCATTTTACGCTTCAAAAATGTTGTCTCGTCCAAAAAATTACTATGACCTTAATCGTACAAATAACTAAAACAACTTGCCTATTCTGTAAGCTTTCCAAAAAGGTATAAAAGTTAAATTTAAGATACGTAATTCGTGGCATGGCATGTGTTTGAATCAGCGTGGGGACAGAAATCATCTGGGTTTTCAGTTTACGATCATCCCTAAAACTACCGATTTTACTGGCGAATTTCTTCTTGATGGGTCGGGGTGTGCGGGCTGTTTTATAAACGTTGAAGAACTTATACCGGTCACATGGGAACGCAATGGGAAACGTGGAGTATTCATCGATCACAGTTATTATGTACTTATTTCTTGTATCGGAAGGTACTTAATAACTGTGATCGATGAATACTCAAATGTCTGGACCTTTAAAATCAATACTTTATCTTTATCCATAGGTGAAGTAGCTTTTATCAAGATTGGATCTGGCAAGGCAGATCTGTAGAATTTTAGTTGTATTTCAGAATAATGTTCTCCAGCCGGAGAACATCAAATAGTCGAAGCAGAACGCCAGGCCACTGAAAATTCAACTACTCACCGAAGAACGACGAGAGATCGTAGGCTTCCAAGCCGCTACTGGGATTACGTTCTGAACTGAATAGCTGTTCTTGATAAAAGCTACTTCACCTATGGAGAGATAAAGTATTGATTTTAAAGGTCCAGACATTTGAGTATACATCGATCACAGTTATTAAGTACCTTCCAATACAAGAAATAAGTACATAATAACTGTGATCGATGAATACTCACGTTTCCCATTGCGTTCCCATGTGGCCGATATAAATTCTTCAACGGTTATAAAACAGCCCGCACACCCCGACCCATCACGAAGAAATTCGCCAGTAAAATCGGTAGTTTTAGGGATGATCCTAAACTGAAAACACAGATGATTTCTGTCCCCGCGCTGATTCAAACACATGCCATTCCACGAATTACGTATCTTAATTTAACTTTTATACCTTTTTGGAAAGCTTACAGAATAGGCAAGTTGTTTTAGTTATTTGTACGATTAACGTCATAGTAATTTTTTTGACGAGACAACGTTTTTGAAGCGTAAAATGAAAATATTGGTAAGATATTATTCTTAAATCGCTCATAATTTTAATTATTTCGTTGAATTAAGTACTTTTAATTAGGTTCATAGCTTGATTGAAGTGCCAGCTACGATATCATTCTTTAATGGTACGCATTCAATATGTAGCTTTTTTTTTATTTGGAATTTAATGTCAAATTTTGGGTAAATATCGAAAAACCCGTAAAATTCAAATATCTCGAAAACTATTGAATTTCGGCCATACATATGGGGTGTTTAATTTGTTGCATTCTGGCCTCCCTATCAGCTCCTGACGGATATACGTCGAATTACAAGTAACCCTGTATATTTGGGATCGGTTTTCATTGTACCTACGTGAATTAGAGATGTTTTCTTGAGGGTGATATGAAAGTGAAAAAGAAAAAAAATACAATTTAGAGTTGTTGTTTTACCCATTTATAACGCCCTATTATGGGAGACGAAGAATTGTAATATTTATATTTTAAATATATTTTTGTCATATCTCGGAACCGGGTTAGGGTCGGGACCTTTGGAAGACGTACTCTTGGGGCCGAAGTCAACTCGCGACCGCAGAGGGCCGTCAGATACTGTAAATGGAAAGACGCACCAACCAACGGTTATCCCTGTACGCACATACGTGCGATATACTTTCTGACGCACAAAAAACAAGCAATAGCCTGTTGCCATTTAAATCAAAGGAAACATATAGCAACCTTTGAAAACTTAATCCAGTGGAAGAACAGCAAAAATGCCGTCATTTTCTAAGAGTTTATTTGAGGCTTACCTACTTACTTTGAAGTATCTATAATAATAAGGGAGAGGCCAATATGTCATAATACTGAAGCTGAGTGGATTAATATAGAGACAGAAAACCATATGCACATTGAACAAATGGAATTTGAACAAGTTCCGATATACATTTCATAACTTCCTTCAAAAATTACACTATTGGAAATATACACTCACCGATTCCTGTATAATTACATCAACACCTTTATTAAAAATCCAACAGCGATGCCTGCATTCATCGTGGAAGGAATAACGCGGCGCTGGCGCCCCGATTAATCAAATCACTGATGTTTTTCCTACATATGTGTCAGAAATACGTCTCCAAAGGTTTCGGCTCTGATTTATCCAGCCAATAAAAAGCCAGCTTTGAAGGCAGGCCGTTTGTCAAATGAGACGACAAATGTGGCAGAAAACTTTATGAGTGTAATAAATAAATTCAACTGTGGAAAACCAATTAGTTTAGGAAGAGGGGGTTCTTACCAGCGACGTGTTCATGTGACAGGTAAATATAAACAATCAGAAATTGTCAGTACCAGTAAGAAATGCATACTTCACAAATATTGTAACTAATTCTACGGAATAATATAACATACACATAGTGCACACATTCCTCATCAGATCAGGGGCCTAAGTCTACTAATTTAGAAACGTTACAATGGTCTCACAATGGTGAGTTTTTGACAGATTTGCCATACAAAAACTCACCATTGAGAGACCATTGTAACGTTTATAAATTAGTAGACTTAGGGCCCCTGATAGTGAGCTACAGATGTGTCTACTCCAACAGTTTTCATGTTCTCATTGTTTGTTTGTTCATTGTTTTATTCATATTTTTAACCGACTTCGCAAAAAGGAGGAGGTTATCAATTCGGTTGTATGTTTTTTTTTAATGTTTGTTACCTCAGAACTCCGTCATTTATGAACCGATTTGGAAAATTATTTTTTTGTTTGAAAGGGAATACCTCCCAGGTAGTCCCAAGTCAGGATCTGATCATGGGATCTTGGAGAAATCGAGGGAACTCTTCAAATATTATAGGCACACCTATAGCGATTTGGGTCTTTTTTATAGTAACTCGTGCATTTGCTCTCGAAAAGCACCATTTGGTGAAGTGGAAGTTCCACTTCACCAAATGGTGCACTTCACCAAATTGCGATTCGATTACTTTAATATGGTTACCAAGCAATTTATGCTAGTCACAATGCATAGTATTATGGTGAAGTGGAGCTGGTGGTCAGGTACCAGGAGAACTCCTCAAAAATTAACGTCCCATATCGTATCGAGAAAAGCAATATTTTTTGTAAAAGGTGATGAGCAGTTGCCATTAGGCTATTGTACCTTAGATTTAATTACAAAGCGACCCACTAAAAAGACAAATAAAAACTTTTTTCCAAAAAAATAAAACCGCCTTCCAAAAAGACACTACAAAGTGAAAAATAACTTTCTAATTTAAGGTATTTTTCACTTTGTAGTGTTTTTTTTTGGAATTCGGTTGGTTTTTTTT
Source organism: Eupsilia transversa (assembly GCA_914767815.1). NCBI lineage: Eukaryota > Metazoa > Arthropoda > Insecta > Lepidoptera > Noctuidae > Eupsilia > Eupsilia transversa. The sequence continues at coordinate 6,649,279 of OU611889.1, forward strand.
AGTAGGTTTATTAGAATCTACATTATCATTATAATATATAACTGCATATAACTGCATAGCACATGTGTGAGTACTATGTACTATAGAGCTACCATTTACCGGGTAATATTATGTCTTTCATTGACTTGAATGTGCCCTGGCGGCTGTGAGTATGTCATGCTCACTCAGATGTCTCGCTGATGGTGGCGTGTGTGTTAGCTCCCTTCAAAACGGTTGAGCTGAATGGTGCTAATCCATGCGTCATGTTCGTGAACAGGCGCCGTCAGTTGGGGCTGGTCATCTCTTAGCTGCCATGGCTTATTTTTAATTTTAGAATTGTTTATTTTATTTTTATAATTTATATCTACGGACGCTTTTATCATGCAAGTCTTTCTACATTGTTCTCACATGTATAAGTAATTTCAACATGAATGATGTAATCAATTTTTGTAACAATTTTTTGATTTAAAAGAGTGTCCGTGGAGTTTCTTGCCCGTTCTTCGCCATAGGTACCTACTACGCTTTGGAATGGGCAATTAGCTTCATATTTTCTGACTGACCGACTCCTTGACAATTCAAAAGTGCCTGTAAATGGTTTAATTGAAATAAATGCTTTGAGGTTTGAGTTTCATTGTATATAACTTTTTATTTGTATTTACTGTAAAAGGTGAAATAATACTTTATTGAACTCAATAACTTGCTCTTTAGATTTTGTCTTACTAAAAACTTAGTTATGAGTGTTATGACATTATGAAATATTGTTTCGCCGTTCTGGTTATAATCGCATACTAAATTGTATTTTAGATTTGTTGTTATCTCTTGTTTATGAATTGTATAAAGTTTCTTACGTCTTTATGGTTTGTAATTATTGTAATAGTTGGTTATGTTATAAAACATGTATCAGGCATCATGTGTGTCACTTCAAATAGTTTTGTTTTGAACATTAATTGGTGTAAGGTAATAAAATAAACGATATTTTATTGTATATATTATTGACATTATTTATTCCTAAAATTATTTATCAATTAAATAGTTTACGCCTAAAAATAACTTTTGTTTTCCTAGCATAGTACTAGTTTTAATTGAGACCGCGCCGCGAGAGCAAGAAGAGAGATAAATATCAAAGAAATTAATTTTAAGATTTTTTATGTTAGGCCGTTTTTGCTCTCGCGGCCTCAATTATCGTAGCAGGTGGCGTTCTGTAGTTCTGCCTACCTTACCTACTTAGTAATGCTCCAATTACACATAAAACTAAATAAACTAAAAATGATGACTTCAGCGCCATCTAGCGGAAAAATTGCCTGGAACAGACCGTATCTTTCGCCTTAAGAGCCTATGCTAACTCAAATTGCTTAGCAAGATCCGTCGTTATGTCGAAACTACTGCAGCATTCATTTTGAAATAAATATATGTTACAGTTGAGGATTAATGTTAGCGACTATGTTAGCCGAAAATACGATTTCATAAAATCTTCTCGATAGAAAAATAATCCAAAGTTACCTCCAAACCGAACAATAAACCGCTGCTATTCAAAAAATACTTCAAATTAGATCATGAAACTTTTCACACTAACTGAACTAACTATAAAGCAGCGACTATGTTTTTTATTTTTTGAAATTCCCGTTATTTTCGCCGTAAAAAGCTTTTCGATTTTTTGCCGCCTCCGTCTCGCTCCCACTTAGTCCGCGAGCAGTATGGTGCGAGTGAGATAAAAACCTGAGGGTGGGTGGGCTCTTAAGTACAATACCCTTTTCATCCTGCGCGCGATAACGTAAACAATCCTTCAAATCCCGAGTAGTCACGTGACCCTTATCTGATTTATTACCGGCTTATCTTATTTCCTCGCATTCTGTTTCTTTCGACTCAAGGCCCATAACGTTAAGTGGTTTAGCTTGTTAAATAAACAGACTATACTTTAAAATGTAAACAATACTCGTATGACGAAAGGTATATTTATAAACAAAGGATGTTATGAGGTCTTGTGTTATGTCGATTTCTAATAAAACTACTGTATCAATTTACGCGATATTTTGATGGTTACAGTATGAATAGATAAGTTATCTAATAACAGCGTTTTCAACAGAAAACAACAGAAAATAAAAATCACAAAAAATTACGAACTTCAAGTATAGTACTCACGGCATTTTACGTAAGTTTTCTTGGTCCAAAAATAACTTTGTAAGATGTTTTATATCGGAAATCTTATGTAAAATGATGGTATAACTACTTATAAATGAATATTATCCACTGACCGGCGATTACACACAGAAAAACTCAAAATATAACAACTTTCACATTCCTGACTAATGGTTTGCTTACATAATCTTTGTTGGTCCAAAAATAAGTAAATTATGAAGTTATTTAGTGAAAATATTATCTACAACGATGTAATAACTACTTATAAATGATTATACATCCACTTCCCGTCGATTTAGGCACAAAAACACTTATTTTGTATTTAAATATGCAAGAAAAAACTCGAACATTATTTTCCATCACAAAGTGTCACTAACGTCATTTTGACTTTTTTTTGTAGTGTTGTCAGTCGATATTTTTCGTTTCTTTTAAAGTCTATGGTTTAACAATATTATTGCCAGTGTAGGAAAAAAATTTAGTCGATTTAGTTTCATTACTTCTATGCAAAATTAATATTTTTCGCCGCCGGGTGCCGCTGTCGCCCGGAGGCGCCACCGGTACTTAACAAAAGTGCGCGGAAACCGACCCCGGAGGGCGACGACAGTACTTCACAGGTACTATAGATAAGATTAATTCTTCGGAAATGTGTATTGTTAACGGCCAGTTGTTTTTATCGTGCCGTTTCTATATCTGTTCCCGCCGCCGTAGCCGTAGCCGTGCCTGTGTTGTTGTCCGGGAATGCCGCGAGCCGCTCTCACACTGCCACTTGCTCGTACGTCATCCAGCGCATCAGCCATCAAACCCGGGTTCACCATAGATAAAATGGCGCACACCAACAGCGTGAGAAGTGCTAACTGAAATAAAAATACGAATTTGGTGTAGGGTTTCTCTAAAACACCTTAAATTAGTTGTTAGCGGGAATATGCTGGCCCGTAGATTTTCTCGATGTAGGTACGTACTTAATTAAAATTTTACCATGACCTTTTTTAAGGCATACTGCATAAATGCAGCACTGTCCTCGGGAGGCCCGTGGTTTACATATACCCAAAAGTAAGCCTTTTGGGTACCTATATAAAGCGTATCGACTGCCAAGCTTCTGTAGTGCCTCGGCGATGTTTGCCGACGGCACGCACTGATACGACGCAGGCTGCGTGGCAGTCCCAAGAGTCCCGACCCAACACTATTCAATCGATATAGCCGCCCGGGCAGACTGACAGAACGCTACAATGGTAACTTTTAAGGTAGAATTAAGGTAAAAGTGGTATATAAATTATTTGTGTTAGGTATTTCGTAACATAACTACGTACTACTATAAACAATGAGTGAGTAATTAAAAAAGGAAACAAGCAGTAATTTTATAAAAATAATATAATAGTATGTTTTCCTTATTTCGAATAAACTTGCTTTGTAAACGTCTTAGAAGTTAACCATTGCATTAGTAAGTACAATTTGAAGTGAATTCAGCCCGAATTGATTAATTTAATCATAATATGTATTTATTAGAAAAACAATTTTCTATTTTTGTACAAAATAGTGACTTCATAAAAAATACCAGTTTGTAGCGTTCGCCCTAAACGAACCTTAACAATAGACTTCGATAGCGAATCTTGCGGTTGTTAATAGCTATGCTGGTTTGTTTAGTTAAGAAGTACTAACACATTCTAAGCTATTTTGTTAGCTTGCCGGGCTTGCTACACGTGCAGTCTAGCTATATCTCATCTACATAATTTTAACTTCTTCATAGGAAACGACCAATTGGAACCGTGCACCTAGCTTCTGACGTTTCATAAGTGCCCATGTAGGTTTATGTGAAATAAAATATTTTGATTTTAGCTCGAAATATCAGTCGAAAAACCACTAAAATCCACTAAATCAATTTACCGATAAGTATCTATCTAAGTAAAAGATAAGAAGAATATGTTATTTGTCGCACGTATAGAAAATACAAACGGTAATAAAAAAAGGAGAATTTAAAAACTAAACTTAACTAAAACTATTAGGTACTCACGTATTTCATTTAGATAGATGTTTGTGTACTGTTGGATATCATCATTCGGGGTCATTTATATACTTGTATGTGAAGGTTAAGCTTATGTTTTTTCGGACATTTTTTGTATATATCGTATCAATAAAAAATATTCACCCATCATTAAGATAGAAGACGGACAAAAATCATACAGTATACTGATAATTCTCTAAAAGTTTATCACGTGGTTAAACAGTTTGTGAAGTCGCAAAAAATCAGTAGGTCAACAGTCACCTTACCTTCATCATAGCATGGCATGGCATAGCATCATCAGGTTTTATGCATTCGAAAAAGCATAATCCCACCAAAAAACATTTCATGTAAAGTATTTGCCAAGACTTACTAACGCTTTTACAGTTAAAAAGTTATCAGATCTAATGTAGAGCCAGGCCCCTAACTCTACAATATACCTTGTTCAAAATGTACGGCTTGGTCGTTTCGCGGCCGTCGGTCGCACAGACACTCCTACGGCTCATACACACTGGCGCGATATCGCTGGCGCGACAGGCAGCGCTACCCTTGTCGCGCCCGCGATATTGCGCCAGTGTCTACGAGCCTTTATGGTAAAAATAAATGCACTGTTGTTTAAAGATGTCTCACTCTCCTGCAACAGTTCAATGGAACGGCCAAACCATACATTTTGAACAAGGTTTCTAGAGTTAGATTTTTTAGATTAGATTTTCTTTGTTGTTTGTGTGCACATCCTAGCCTGAATAGACGTTTTGATGAGTGAGTCAGTCAGTCAGTAACGAGATCGATGTAATTTAGATATTAATAAAATCCAAAGTGTAAAAGCTAGAGAAATGAACCTTAGGCCCTTTTCTGATTTGTCGCCTATATTTCAATTGATCCTTCCTGATTAGCTCGGTATGTGTCGCACTCCCGCACATACCGACCTAATCAGGGGCCTTATTATGAAGTCTTAATGCCATCATTATTCCACTGCGAAAAAAGGATGGTGCTATCGGCCTTGTATAGCTCCGTCTCTCTATCACACTGGAAAAATGGTGACATTAATACGTCATAATACGGCCTCTGGAAGGATCAATTGAAATATAGGCGCTCGGTAAGCTATCGGTACCGCGTATACCGAGCATGCTGATGTCGCACCGCTGCTGTACCGACAAATCAGAAAAGGGCCTGAATGGTATCCTGAGAATTTGAGCTCTCTAGCATTATCCAGCTATGAGCCGAAGCCGAAGCTATGAGAGTTTGAAAATAAGACGAAACGCTTCGAGAATAAGGTAGGTAGTATTTATGTTTTGGCTCGTCTTGGTGGGGTAGAAAATGGTGATAAACAATTTGTAGATGTGTTACAAATGTTAAGTGTACTTTATTGCACTTGGTACTAGAGTGATTCAGTCCGATCTTAAAATCGCATCCACATCATACGTTTTTTTAATTTTTTACTTATCCTTTTCTAAAGTGCCTTTAATTTATTAAAACAGACAAACAGTTCCCTGTGTTTTTCTAGCGAGCGTATGGCACTCGTAGATTGCAGCTGAAAATCAGCGTCAGGTGGTTTTGCACACAACCCACTTTGTGTTGTCATCTGACATTATATTGAACTGAGGCCCTTTTGGCATTCTAATCATTGTTTTCTGTTTCTATAGTTTTAAGGTGTATTTTTCTGCTGTAATGCCAATAAAGCATTTTTCTTTCTTTTATTTCTTTCAATCATCTTTTATAAGATTAAGTCCAGGCTAGCAGGGGTAGGAAGGCGAGGCGGCAGCGGCGCAAGGAGCGAAGTGTCGCGGCTAGGCTCCGCGCCCCGAAGTCCGCAGCTGTAGTGATCACACTACAGCCGGAAGCGGAAAAAAAGGGCGTGTCCTACCGTGACGTTCTCGCCAAGGTGGGGCAGGCTGTGGACCTGGAGGCGCTCGGCGCCAAGAATGGCCTCAGGCTAAAGGTAACCGCGACCGGCGCCCGGATGCTGGAAGTCCCTGGTGCGGACAGCGGCCCGGCCGCTGATGCTCTGGCCGAAAGGCTCAGAGCATCCATAGACGCGGACGAGGCCCGGGTGTCCAGGCCCACCAGGTGCGCTGACATGCGCATCTCGGGCCTGGACGACTCGGTGACGAAGGCACTGGTCGTGGCCGCTGTCGCTAGGACGGGGGGGTGCTCTGCCGAGCAGGTTAAGGTGGGCACCATCCGTCCTGATTTCGCGGGGATGCAGGCCGTGACGGTGAGCTGCCCCGTGTCGGCGGCCAAAAAGGTTGCCGAGGAGGGCCGAAGGCTTTTGGTGGGCTGGGTTTCCGCGCAGGTCAAACTGCTGGAACCCAGACCTCTGAGGTGCTTCCGCTGCCATGTGGGTCACCACGTGGGAGTTAAATGCACCTCGGAGGTGGACCGCAGCGGTAACTGCTACCGCTGTGGTCAGCCCGGCCACGAGGCTGGCTCGTGCACTGCCGCGCCGCACTGCGTCGTATGTGCGGCTGCTGGCAAGCCAGCTGACCACCGGATTGGGGGCAAGGCCTGCGTCAAACCCGCCAAAGCCGGAGGCAGGGGCAAGCCCTCCGCCACCGCCGTCACCGCCGCAGCCGCCGCCACTACTGGCGCCGCCGCTGCCGCTTCCGCCGTCGTAGTCGCTGCCGTTGCCGCCGCGGCAGGGTCCTCACAGGGGGCTCGGGAGGGGGCTGAAATGGACTGCCAATAACGGCTCCATTACGCCTCCTCCAGGCGAACATCAACCACTGCGCTGCAGCCCAGGACCTATTGCTCCAGAGCATGGCGCAGTGGTCGATCAACATCGCCGTGGTCGCTGAGCCGTACTTTGTCCCGCCCAGGGATGACTGGGTGGAGGACCTGAGCGGCTCAGTGACCCTAATTTCGTCGGCCGCCGCCGGTACTCCGTCCCTCGAGGCTGTCAAGAGAGGACGGGGTTGCGTGGCAGCACGGTTCGGGGAGATTGTCGTGGTAGGGGGGTACTTCTCCCCGAACCGAACTCTCGCCGAGTTCCACAACTCCCTTGCGGAGCTGAGAGTCGTCGTCGTCGGGTTCGGTTCCCTCCCGGTGCTTGTTCTCGGGGACTTCAATGCCAAGAATGTGGCTTGGGGTTCCCGGTATACAGACACACGGGGCAGGATGGTGGAGGACTGGGCACTGGAGACAGGCCTGGTCGTCCTTAATCGGGGTTCTGTCCCCACGTGTGTGCGGATGCGGGGTGAATCAGTGGTGGACCTTTCGTTCGCCAGCCCCGCTCTGTCGCCGCGTGTCGCCGACTGGCGCGTCATGGAGGGGGTGGAGACCTACTCCGACCACCGGTATATCCGGTTTGACGTCTCCGCCCAGTCCTCGAGCGCGCCGGTCCGACAGGCCCCGAGTGGTCCGCGATGGGCGCTGAAGCAGCTGGACCGGGAGCTAATCCTGGAAGCCTCGATCGTGCAGGCCTGGGTGTCATCACCGGACAGGCCTGCCGATATCAACGATGAGGCGGAGTGGTTCCGGGAGGCCATGTCCGACATATGCGACGTGGCAATGCCCCGGGTCCAGCCCGGCCGTGCTTCGCGCCAGGTGTACTGGTGGTCGCAAGAGCTGACGACTCTGCGCGCCGCGTGCGTTGCTGCGCGACGCCGGTACGCCAGGCACCGCAGGCTCCGTATCCGCCCTCCGGATACCGAAGCCATTCAGGCGGAGTTGTACGAGGGGTACAGAGCGGCGAAGACCGCCCTCCAAGCGGAGATCCTGCGGGCCAGGGTACTGGCCCGCGAGGAGTCGCTGGCGACTCTGGACAGGGACCCGTGGGGACGCCCATACAAGTTGGTGCGTGAGAAAATCCGCCCATGGGCTCCCCCGCTGACACAGAGTCTCCGGCCACAGCTTGTGGAGGACGTGGTGAGCGCTCTGTTCCCCTCGAGAGGGGAACATACCGCTCCGCCCATGGCTCCGCCTACTGCGGTGCCCGCTGCGGACCACACCGCCGACGACGATGACGATGCTCCGGAGGTGACCGAGGCAGAATTGAGAGTGGCGGTACGTAGGCTGAGTGCCAAAAATACCGCCCCAGGACCCGACGGCTTACCTGGGAAAGCCTGGGTCCTGGCCATGGAGGCTCTCGGGCCTCGACTAAGGGGGCTCCTTAGCGCGTGCGTGGAGAGGGGCCAGTTCCCACTTCGCTGGAAGACGGGGAAACTGGTCCTCATCAGGAAGCCGGGGCGCCCTGCGGACTCTCCGTCCGCTTACCGGCCCATCGTGCTGCTCGACGAGGTGGGCAAGCTCTTTGAAAGAGTTATTGCAAACCGCCTCGTCGGGCAGATGGTGCGAGTGGGGCCGGATTTGGCGGATAGCCAGTTCGGCTTCCGCCGAGGGCGCTCTACGGTGGACGCCATCATGCGCGTGCGAGCCCTCACGACGGGGGATGCTGTGGCCCGGGGTGGGGTCGTCTTGGCGGTGTCTCTGGACATCGCCAACGCCTTCAACACCCTACCCTGGAGTTGCATCAGGGAGGCACTCCGGTATCACCGGATGCCGACCTACCTCTGTCGGTTGGTCGAGGCCTATTTGACGGACAGGGCCGTCATCTACCCCGGTCACCAGGGAGTGTGGAACCGGCGAGAGATGTCGTGCGGTGTCCCACAGGGATCGGTCCTGGGGCCGCATCTGTGGGACATCGGATACGACTGGGTGCTGCGCGCCGACCTCCCTAGTGGTGTCAGCGTAGTGTGTTACGCTGACGACACGCTGGTCCTGGCGCAGGGGAGGTCGCACGAGGCGGCGGCCGAACTGGCGACACGCGGGGTTGCGACGATCGTCGACAGGATCCGGCAATTGGGACTCGAGGTGGCCCTGCACAAGTCCGAGGTCATGTGCTTCCATGGCCCTCGGAACGCGCCACAGTCGGGTTCCCAAATAACGGTAGGAGGGGTTCACATCGGCGTCGAGGTGACGATGAAGTACCTGGGACTCGTCCTCGACAGCCGGTGGAACTTCGTGGAGCACTTCCGACGTTTGGCTCCCAAACTGGAGCGGGCCGGGGCTGCTTTGAAGCGGCTTCTGCCCAATCTAAGGGGACCAAACGCCTCCTGCCGGAGGCTCTACGCGGGGGTCGTGCGGTCCATGGCCCTTTACGGGGCACCGGTGTGGGCGCGTACCTTAAGGTTGCGGCCAGCCCGCCGGTTGCATGCAGCCCAAAGGGTCATGGCTATCCGGATCGTCCGTGGATACCGTACGGTCTCCGGCGAGGCGGCGAGCCTCCTTGCCGGAACGCCGCCATGGGATCTGGAGGCGAAGGTCCTCGCCCACATCTGGGAGTGGCGCGAGGAGATGAAGCGCCGGGGTGTAACTCCGCTGCCGCGAGAAATCACGGTACAGCGGACAGAGCTCCGGCAGGATCTCATGGCGGCTTGGAGTGTGCGATTGTCGCAACCCAGATATGGGCACGCCACAATCGTGGCGATAAGTCCCCTCTTTGAGGAGTGGCTAGAGAGGCGCCACGGCGTCCTCACCTTCCGCCTGACGCAGGTCCTCACCGGACACGGTTGTTTCGGGAGGTACCTGTTTCGCATAAGGCGGGAGGAAACGTCCGGGTGTCACCATTGTGTGGATCGTCCGGAGGACACGGTGGAGCATACGGTGGAGGTCTGCCCGGCTTGGGCAGAGCACCGCCGTGTCCTCGTGGAGGCGATCGGCGGCAGTGACCTCTCGCGTCCGGCCCTGGTCCAGGCCATGGTGCGGAGCGAGAGGGCATGGCAGGCCGTCACCTCCTTCTGCGAAGCAGTAATGCTCGCGAAGGAGGAGGCGGAGCGCGTGAGGGAGAGGCAAAGTTCGCGCCCTCACGCGCCTAGCCGCCGTAGGAGACGCCCTGGGCGTCGGGACTCCTTGGAGGATTCCCGGCCACCGTAGGCGCGGGCTTGCGGGCGGTGAGCAATGGGTAGCTCGCCCCCGATAAGGACCAGGCCCGGGTCGACGGCGCGTCGTGTTCCACGCGCGCCTCAAAGAGATGTCAGCAAAACGGACGGGGTCCGCTAGGACCGTTGCCCGCCGGGGTTGCGGGTAGTCCTAAGGGGAAACCGTGGCCCCTGGCATGGCAAGGGAAGGAACACGGGTGGGTTTTAGTCAGTAAGAGTCTGACACGCCCTCCCGCTCCGCCCAGAGCGGGAGAAGTCATTGGATGATTTCCCACCCAAAAAAAAAAAAAAAAAAAAGGCTAGCAGGGGTGATTCAACGCACTGCTTAGCGCCGAGAGTTGATAATTCATCAGTGTGTTTTTTTAACGAGTTTGGATGCACTCTATTGGATTCTCAATGCTCGGCTCGAGAGTTGAAGATCCAGTGCGCGATAAAATCCCGCGGCGATATTTTTACGACCGAGCGTACGTGGGTTTATAGGCGATCGGATCGAGGTAACTAGTTGAGCGTGTCATCGCTAATAATCGGGTGAGATCGTGGTCTAGCACGAGCCTGCAGAAATTGAGCTTGAGGCTTCTGTGCGTGCAAGTTTACAACAAACATCTCCTAAGTTTGTTTATTGGTGAGCGCCCGTGGGATGTTTCTCGATACCTATCTTCTATCTATATACATTTATAAATTAAAGGCACTTTTCGTGTGTCTGTATGAACGCGTTATTCTTCCGAGTTTTCGTGCAGTTTCCGCCATCATTTAGAGAATTTATTCTGACGGTTCATAATTATGTTACATTTATATAAAACAATAAATATTACTAAGTTGTAAAAACCGTGCGAAGCAGGGGCGGGTCGCTAGTTGATAAAATAAATTAAATTCTGTTTCGAAGCCAAAAACTTTATTACCAAACCATAAATTTTCAGTATCACAGAAGTTTACTTCAGAATTTTATCCATAGTACCCATTTCCGTATCCGTAGCCCTTTCTCTTGGGTGAAGCGCTGCGAGACTCCCTTAGCGCTAGAGGTCCACTGTCGGGTTCGCCCAGCGCTGGTTGTGCGCTGCCGAGCTCAGCGCCGACGGGACTCGCGCCAGTCAGCGCCAGCACGGCGCATACCAGCAGAGCGAAGATTGCGAACTGCAGGAAATAGAAACAATCATTATTGTTCAAGTATTTCAGTAGGCTGATTAAATTAACGGATTAATTTAATCCATAGCGTGCACAGGATTAAATATTATAATAGGAAAATGAGATGAGGTTATCATATTATCTACTATTGTAAAAGGAATTTATTTCTCATTAAGAATTGCCAAAGATATTGCTTGAGAACATTTTTAGATCTAAAAACTTTGACATAGGAACTAAGCAGGTATCGGTTTTCTTTTTAACAAATGAAACATTTCGTTTTTTTTCCATTTCATTTCGTACGCAAATAACATTAAAAATCAAAATCAAAATATTTAATTTCACATAAACCTACATGGGCACTTATGAAACGTCAGAAGCTAGGTGCACGGTTCCACTTGGTCGTTTCCTATGGAGAAGAGTCGGCAAGAAACTCCACGGTTATTCTTTTAAAAATAATGGGCTTTTACATAACATAACATCGAGCTTGTATTCCCCGAAGGGTCAGACAGAGGTGTAGCGCTAAACGTATTTAATGATTTGTGGTGCATGCCTTTCACGATTAAAATATTTTCTCAAAATACTAGCGGTACAATAAGAGCCAGTTTTCGAAACTGGCTCTTATTGTACCGCTAAATGCGTGTTCACAATGCAGTGAACACGCATTTCTTTGTTTTCCAGCTCTGGGGCTGGAAAGTAAGCCACAGATAAACTAGTTAAAGAAGTGCGATTTTCTTTTAATCTTAATCTTCGCAAATAGCCTTCATGAATGCCTTTTATGCCTAAAAATTTCGTACATATAGATAAAAACTGTGTAAATTAATACAAATATGGAATACAATATGATAAATGCCTTTGTTGCCCTAGTTACTACCAATCTTACTACCAGTTGTAATACCGTTAATTATTACCCTTCGACGCCCCAGCGTCGCACGATTTTTACAACTTGACAAACCCTCAATATTTCCTTAATATATGTTAGTTTATAAGTATTTTTATACATATAAACCTTCCGGAATAAATTCTCTAAATAATGGTGAAAACCGCATCAAAACCAACTGCGTTGTTTGTAGTTGTACTTGTAGAAAAATACATACTTATAGAAAATATGTATTTCTCCATGCCATTAATTGAAAAATACATTAAAGCAAACTAATTTCCTGAGAATACTCTACTTTTGGCCTACTTCTAACGCGAACGGGGAAATAAATACAAGCCTAGCGTGGTTTGGAGTATGTAATAATAATTGTTCTACAATGGTCCTGCACCAACCAGGGGTTGTCCTTGGATGCGCTTGCATAGAGCAAACAGGGACAATTGTCGGTTGGTACCTCAACACTTAAAATTGCCTAAGGGGCCTCTGCGAGTTGAGTTCGGCCCCTCGTACGCCTTCCAAAGGTCCGGGACACCGGGATGGTCCTGAGATATGAATATGACAAAGACTTTTAAATAATAATAATAAAGGTGGGGCCGACCCCAACATGATAGGGAAAAGGCTAGGCAGAATGAATGGATCAAAAATGTTGTTAAGCAGCAACGGCAAGGAGAGCGAATTTAAAAAAATATACACACGTCTATCCTCGATGACGTCCCCGCAGGACTCTGAATGCGAGTCGATTTAACCCGATTTACTATTTGTGTGGTTATAAAAAAAAAAGATTAAACTCAAAAATACAATCGTTAAATTCCCTCTAAAATGCGATTATCTCATGGTATAATTATGCAATTTTCATAATTATTATTTTGTGCTGTAATTAGGAAATGAAACGAGGAACGGTTTTGAAATCGTCACTATTTCAGTTTTTTTTTTGAGCAAATAACGATTTATCGTATTTTGAACCGTTAGTTCCCTAAAACAAGGATGTAGGTATCTATGACATATATTTTTTTCAGACCCTAATTTGACTATTTAAAATTGATTCTAAAACAGGCAAATTCGGATAACCCCCTTTAATACAGAAAAAAAACTAGGTTTATTGCGCCCCGGCCCTCGCTTTCGGCTGCAACCCGCCTTCAGTGCAATGAGAAATTCCCACACTTGCATCGAAATGTATTATTATTTTGAAGAACAACGTTACAAATCACACTGCATAATAATATGATGCATATTATGAACACTAATTAATATATTTAAAGTGAAAAAAGATGTATTGACTTACCAATTTCATGTTGAGTTTAGTACTTATGTAGGTCCAGATGAACGATGCGGGATGCGGTCTGATCGACGTATATATATAAGTAACACTGCCAAGGTCAAGGGATCTGGTAATTTATAATTAGCAAAAAAAACGCAGTAGGTATGATTTCCATCAAATGATGTTTTCAATCTTTGAAGGTACCTTAGTACGGGTACCTACTTACAAAATGCAAAATGCACCTATTGCAAAATGATAATCTTAATATAACTTATATGTACATGTTTATTGAAGACTCAGCAAAAAATAAAAAATAATTCTATTCGAAATGGCCACCTTTGGCTTTGACACAGGCCTTTCATCTGTTGGGCCACAAATCTATGTATTTGCGCATTGTTTCCATGGGCAATTTAGCCACTGCTTGCTCCAGAGAATTCTTAAGAGACAGAATGTCGGCGTGTCGAAAACGGATTTCGATGAAAGTTGCAAGATATGGATTTACGAGGGCGAATTTTGAGGGGAAAATTCGTTTTCTCTATTTTCATATTATGAGCTGAGCTCGGTTGCCCAGGATCTATACGAGACAGTCCAAAAATTGGGAGGTAACGACTATCAAAGATCTACCAATGACAGCCGGGACCAACGGCTTGACGTGCTTTTCGAGGCACGGAGGGGTCATATGTAATGGATCACCCATGGTCACCATTCTACGAACCAATCGCGGCAAGTGTAGCTTAACTTTCGATCGACCCGTGCGGCTGATATCATTTTGGCATATCTCATTAGTTCGGAACATGTACGTACTAAATCGCAAACAGGCTTTCAGTCTCACCTCTTTACCCGCGGGGAAATTGCCTAACACACTCATTGTAGTAATGGCTTTCATTTTGACAGTTCAACAATATTCATTGCGTTATTTACGTTGTTGAGCAGACATATATTTTTGATTTATTCCGTTCTAATACCATACAAATAATACCGCTGATATTTGTTTGAACTCATATTAATTATTTTCTATTCCAAACGGATCTTTAAATAATTAAATTTAATGTGCAAACGAATAGGGTAGGTTGGTGTAAGTTTGCGCAGGTGATAAGATTGCGCACACGTGGTTACTCGACATCGGCATGAAACACGCTGCCAACTTCAGTTGTGTTTTGATTGCTTTAAATTCCGGCATGTAATCCAGAAAAAATATTCAGATACGAGAGAAAACGGCAAGTCCAGATGAGTTCAAAGTTTTTATAGCCCTCTGATCTAATTTTTTGACATTTTGCAAGTATAATTGATAAAAAACCTGTTGTAATTACACCGTTTTGCTGATCGTTTTACTTGTGTGTAGCTTCGAAATTTCGGATAGAGACAACGTAGTTCATTCATTTTCTAAGAGATGACAGTAGTATCAAGCTGATTGTGTTGAATGCCAAGTGTGTAAGTTTGCGCATTTAGGGGGTGGATAAGATTCCGCGCGTAGACTTACACACCACTGTGGAATGGTAGTTTATATTAATGAAAATATTGGTTGTTTTCCATTATTTTAAATAGCGCTCCACTTTGTTGTAGAATGTCACGAATTTTTCTCACCTTCCATCATAGAGTTTTCTCAAAAGTTTTCTCACCTTCCATCATAGAGGATGCTCGTAAACGTATTGGTAAAGGAGAAAGTAAGAGACAAGTTGCTTTGTCTTTAGGTATGGCTGAGTCAACACTAAGATATCGGTTGCTGCAACCGCAATGTGCAAATAAGCTAAGTACATTATGACGTTACATTTAGTGCAGAAGTAAAACAAGGTTTCTGTGACCACTTGATAACCCTGGATCTTAAGTCTTCGTAGAGCCTATTGTTAAAGA
Organism: Eupsilia transversa; assembly: GCA_914767815.1. Lineage (NCBI taxonomy): Eukaryota > Metazoa > Arthropoda > Insecta > Lepidoptera > Noctuidae > Eupsilia > Eupsilia transversa. The sequence continues at coordinate 6,664,371 of OU611889.1, forward strand.
TTGGATCGAGTTTGATACGTGCCAGGTGTGGTGGCACGAAAAGTGTTCTGATTATTTGGGTTTCGGGGCATTCAAATGTGATGTATGCAAGTAATTTGCCTCAACAGACACTGCGCAATCTTATCGCCATCTATGCGCAATTTTACACACTGGGGTGTGTAGCGTTGCGCAAGTCCCGGCTTCTGTTTTTTTGTTAATTAAGTAAAAAGTGATTATGTTTGCTCAATAATTAGTACTAAAAGTTATTTCCAGATAAATTTCGATTCAATTATAGTAAAGAAACCTATGATTAGTCCGTATGTTTTATTATTATGGTCAAATTATTCAAAACTGCGCAAACTTACACCAACCTACCCTACTAACAACTTGTATTGGTAGTTTGGTACAGACAGCTCAGTCAAACCTAATTTTTGTTTTCTAATATTTGTATGTGATCGTAATATACTGCACTACTATTCACTTCATTCCAATATTTTTACACATCATTACGTACCTACCTAATAATAACTATGTCAGGTAATCTCTCAAAAATCTATTTTTCGAACATATGAAGCAACTAGCTTTTACCCGCGTCTTCGCCAGCACATAGGTCGGAAAAACTAGGCGTCGTACTCCTCCACATAATAATATCTATGAACCTTTCTTTTTCTGCCCAAAATTGCAACAACTGGACCTACGTAAAGGACTCTTAACCTATTTTTCTTATAGAGTCACATAGCTTTTTGCTATATTTGTTTGGCGTTCCCTACTTGAAATTGAATGACGAAAGATCGAATAACACTTGCTCGAAAACGTTAACTCGATAGTACTCGAAATCGATACATTATGAGCGCGACAGTTTACTACCTCGATACATCAAAATCTCGAATAACTATAAACTCAAAACCTCGGCAGCGCGAAGGCCCAATAACTTGAAATATCATTTCTCAAACGACCATATTATCAATTTACAGAATAGTTTTAAGGATTTTTATTTAGGTATAATATAAATAAATATAGCTGGTCTAGTGGTCGCAAGCGCTACTGCGGAGCATGACGTCCTGGGTTCATTTCCTGGGTCTGGCAAATATTATTTGGTTTTTCCATCGGAGCCTGGATTTGTGCCCGGTTGATGGCAATAGGCTCGCCCCCTGTTAAATGGGACTTAAACATAACTGGCGAAATGTGGGTGAACATAGGTACACCTCTGCCTAACCCTTCGGGGAATAGAGGCGTGATGTTATGTGATGTTTGTTTGCATCAATATTTTTCAATCATATACCTATACATATACTCCTCATTCATCAAAATCGGTTCCGTAGTTTAGGCGCTACGGTGGAACACACGTTAATACAAACATACTTACCTACATACATACATCCATAGACTGCTAAAATTATATCCCTTCCTTTAGGTTTTGCCGTAGTCGGGTAAAAAATCGTGCGAATTTTCGTAACGTTTACGTCGAGTGTTTGTGCTAGGGCCTCTGGGGCTGCAGTTTTGACATAGCGAACGCTTTACGACCGAATTCGGTCGCAAAGTCCTAATGGGGTTCCTAGACTATCAATTATGCTTGACAAGCACGAATAAATGACGTGCTTGTCAAGCATAATTGATCGCTATTGCGAGACTGCAGCCCCTGGACGCAACTAAAAGTAAACTGAGCACTGCTTATAAAAACTCTTTCTCAATAGTTCGAAACTTCTAAAATAGATGATTTTCAAGTTTTAATTTCCATATTATTAGATATGCTTATAAAGTAACCTGTCACGTAGATTAGATTATAGTAAAAACGTCATTAAATCACAAGATTAGCATTTTGTTTAATGTGTATTAATAAAAATAATAACAACAATAAAAATAAGTCCACAATTCTTGCATAAGGTGCGCATTAGACTTGCCCAACCGATGTTTCAATAATTGTTATCTGTGGCGGTAATGGTGGCAAGGCATCGCACACAGCAGTTTTTGAAAGTTTTTGTATCGAAAACTCACCATTGAGAGACCATTGTAACGTTTATAAATTAGTAGACTTAGGCCTCTGAACGGTTGGTGTAGCGCGTTCGTTAGAATGTTAGATTGGCGTCGTATATTAATAATTGTGTTTTTTTTATTTATTTTTTTATGGTTAATTTTTCATGGGTAATTTTTGGTTTAATTAAATTGCCTGAGTTATGATGAAATCGTGAATTAAACTGCACGTAACTAGGTATTGCACGATCATTTAACATTTTTATAAGCTACTAATCAGTTTTATCTATATTAATAAAAAGACAAGTCCTGACTGACTGACTGACTGACTCATCAACGCCCAGCCAAACCCTTGGACCTAGGAAGCTGAAATTTTGCACAGAGGTTACCTTTATAATATAGGCAAGGAATAAGGAGGCATTTTTCTAAATTAAACCCCTAAGGGGGTCAAATAGGGGATGAAAGTTTGTGTGAAAAATCTTATTCCTTGAGGTATTAAACATGAAACTTCGCGAACTTCGAATAGCTATCTAAATAAATTATAAACTTTGTAATTTTTTGTTTTTCTTAATTACCCCCTAAAGGGGGGTTGGGGGTGTCAAAGTTTGTACCTATGGAAGAATTTGAACGCGCTGTCCGATTAACTCGAAACTCAGTATTTATACTTAAAACCGAAAATAATGAATAACGTGTATCAGGGTTTTTCGAAAATCTACCCCTAACAGGGTGAAAAGGAGTAACCACTTTTACAGGAGAGGATTTTACTGCGTGGTTTAATTTAGTTGAAAGTTGGTACTGATATCACCTATCATAAAAGTCAAATAAAGGAAAAGTTCCCTTAGGATATTTATAACCTGAATTAACATATTATGGGGTACTTTTAATCCCGGGAGTACGTTCCCGTGAGATATTTTCCTACAACCACGCGGGCGAAGCCGCGGGCAAAAGCTAGTAAGATAATAAAAACCAATTCGATTTTCGCATTAGTATCTTATAAAACTGTTAAATGACCGTGCAATACCTAGTTACGTTACGTTTAATTCACTATTTTATCTACATTCTCCTCGGGTATTTTTCTATGGGTCTGTGTCGCCTGAAAATAAATGGTATTATTATTATAAAGGTGTCTTCGTCGTGGGCGAGCTTGAATCCCTGACTACACTCAGGATTCTAGTCTTTACTCCGTCGCTTAGTTAAGGAGTAAACTCAGAGCTCATCGCTGCGCTTGAGAGCCCTTTTTTTTTTTTTTTTTGTGTGGGAAATCATCAAATAACTTCTCCCGCTCTGGGTGGAGCGGGAGGGCGTGTCAGACTCTTACTGACTAAAACCCACCCGTGTTCCTTCAGTTGCCTGTGTTGCCAGGGGCCACGGTATCCCTTTCGGACTTCGCTTGGGAGCCCTAGTACCTATCCTTCGTTACGTTCAGAATTCAAGCGCCCGTGACAAAAGACACTTACCTATCCCCTTAGTGAATAAATCTCGATACTATTTTCATACAATTTGTAATCAAACTGGTAGCTTAATAAAACTACGATTAAATATCATTTAAATATGAATACATTTATTATTAAGTATAAAGGTTAAGTTTATTTCGGGTTTGTTTTTGCCGGGTCGGGGAAAGTGTTATTGGGTTTTTCCATCTGAAATTTCTCAGCACCAGCCTGGAGTCTAGATTTATGCCCGATTGATGGCAATAGGCTCACCCCCTATTACATAGGACTTAAACATAACTGGCGAAATGTGGGTGTACTCTGCCCAATCCGTCGGGGAATACAGGCGTGATGTTATGTTATGTTTATAAAGTTTAATATATTCGCCTGTCGACCATAAATATTTTTAGCTTTGCATGCCTACATTATAATACCGATAATAAATCAGCAAGATTGACTTGTTGGTCTAGTGCTCGCAAGCGCTACTGCTAAGCATGATGTCCCGGGTTCGGTTCCCAGGTGGGGCAAAGTGTTATTGGGTTTTCCATCTAGAATTTCTCAGTAGCAGCCCGGAGTCTGGAGTTGTGCCCGGTTGATGGCATAAGGCTCGTCCCCTATTACACGGGACCAAACATAACGGGCAAAATATGGGTGTACTATTATAGGGCGTTTCACACACTTTCAATCATAATCCGAGAATTTTGAAGGATATTGCTAATCCTTTGCTTCATAGGTTTGAAAAACTCAACAGCTGGTTAGCAACGTAGGTAAATGAACGTGACTGAACTGTGAAAATGAAACCCAGTGTGACCAATTGTCAATTTATGTGTACAGGTATTGCACAATTACCAGGTCTTTTTTGATGAAAACATTTAATTTGGCATGTCCATGAAAATGAGTATTTTCTGTAAGTATTCATGTTTCCTAATGAACCTGTTTATATAACGCTCGTACCTCGTAATAGATATAGTATCATGTTTTAGATTTTCATTAAAAAGAACACACCGGTTCTATTGACCTTTTAGTTTTGATATATAAAGTCTGACATATATAGCAAACCAATAGTATTGTTCTACGGGAACTCACAAATTCAACTCACAATGAAATACGTAAGTAAAAATTTATAAAATTATCTTTAAGTAAATTAAATATTATAAAATAGTAAAGAAATTTTTAATAAAAATAACCTAAAAAATTTCAAATTAATAATTATATGAACAGATAAAACTATAAAAAGTTTTCCTGTTTCTAGTAAAAGTTTAAAAATAAAATCAAAGTTTTCATATTTTTTATCTTCATGCCGTATTTTAACTGCCACTGTTTTATCAGGATTATCCCAAAACAGTTAATTAAAAAAAATTACCTAAACAGATAATTTACTTACAGTTCGCGTTCTTCGCCGTGATCGTCTGTGCCATCTTGGCTATGGCAAGCGCATCACTCGCACCCATCGTCAGACCTGCCGACGGCACCGTGGTAGGCGCTCCCCAACTGTGTTGCGGCTATAATAAACAGCAAAAACAGCACCACCCCGTCGGACACGGACATGGCTACAGATATGGCCACGGACATGGTCATCCACGTTACTAAATGGTACGCGATGATCGGAGTTACAAACTACGAAATACGGTCCATGTTATGGCATAATTTTGATCTAGTGATAATTAAAAACTTACTTCAGTAATATTTTTGAATTTTATTTGTTATTTCTTTTAAAATGTACATGGATGACTCATGGATAGTCAAACAGTAGAGCGTATGAGATTCATGTTTTCTACAAACAATACACGTTACAATTCAAAAACACTGAGGCACCCGTCCTTACTGACCATAGAGTCGAAAAGAAGAAGAATATCGAAAAACTGCCAAATTATAAGTACAAGATAGAGACAGAAACATAACTGCCATTGCGGCCTTTGTGATCGCTGTACGCTATGTTGGCGGGTTTGACATCTTAAAGGGTGTTTGATACATTTCAAACGATTTACCTATCGAACCTTATCGAGCAAGTAGTACTAGTCGTTTAACTTTTTAACAGGCTTCAAAAGGGAGGAGGTTCTCTATTCGAATGTATGTTTTTTTTTGTATGTGCGTTACGCGATTACTGCAATGAATTGATTTTGATGATTCTTCTTTTTGTTTGGTAGGTCATACTTCAGAGGTGGTCCCATATTTTTTTATAAACTATGCTTCGGTAGTTTTTGTGTTAGCTTCATTAATACGTATTTTTTTCAATTAGTCTTTATAACTTCCTGTCACTGTTATTAACATAGCAGGTAGCGTTATTCGAATTTGGGTACCACAACTAAAAAGTGAAAAATAAAAAGTTTTTCTAACCAAAACTCCCGACTTCCAAAAAAAAACACTACAAACTGAAAAATAACGTTTAAATTACAGCTGTAACAGTAACTACGTCACTATTGTTCAAAATAAAGTACGGTAATTATTCCTTCATCAGCAGTCAATATTATGAATCTTAATAGGCGTGCAGAAAGTTGTTGACTTTGAGTTTGAATTTGAGTTCGCTGCGCCAGGCATCTGAATGTGTGCGGTGCGTAGTATCATTCAGTCGCTGTATCGAGCATCCGAAAACTCCTCAATCTCAACGGAGACTGGGCAAGTTCTTACGCAGGAGATATTATAGTGCACAAGTATCTGCGCAAACACAAGTGCACCCTCTGTTCCTTTACTCTTTTAGTCCGATGGGACGGCAATCCGACACGACCGGGGACAGATCAGGAGGTCTACTCCCTAAATCACGAATTCCGTAGTTACGGGCGATTCATACTCCGTATCACCTACGGACATAAGGGTAGTCCCGACCTAAGAATGAATGACATCACGATTTGAATGGTGTCCTACTCAAAAATGTTAATTAATCGGGAGTAGGGTTCACTCCAAAGTTTCCAACTACTTTCGGACGGGCACGGATCTTCGTGGACGGAATTAGAGAGCAGGCCCCCGGTGCAGGACCAACGGCAGTTCGCGCGATTGTTTACTTACATACCTATATACAATCCGTTTTAAAGACCTATAAAATAATGAAGTTTATTCCGCTGTGTCTCAGGCATCGTTAGAAATGGTGCAGCTAAAATTCAATACTTATTTATTACTTTCTAGATAACTATTAGTATTTAAAGTTTAATTAAAATGTTATCAATTTACTTTAAATACCACCGTAACTCCTGCACCTACCGTTGCATGCACCCACAAGCATAATGTTTTGCGTGCGTTGTATTGTGTGCTGCCACAGCGATTTTTCGCTCCAAAATGAGAAGTCATTTTCCAGCAATAATTTTTGCTTAATTTTACTTAGGGCCGATTTTTCAATCGTCAGATAACTTTTATCTGGGGAATATGTTTGACGTTTTGACAGCTTTTGTATAGAAAATATGTCAAATCACCATATTTATTCCTCAGATAAAAGTTATCTGACGATTGAAAAATCGGCCCTTAGTTTGATTTACTTACAGAATGCGTAGATTACGGCCCTGTATATAACATAGCTTTGACAGGTTAAATTATTTTCGTAAAACAAAATGGAGCAGTTGTTTTTTTTAATAATTTATTGACTAACTGTACTTATTGGGATTAAAGCCATCGCAGTATTCACAGATAGGTTCTAAGTTAGATCTAAGCCATAATTATCTAAGAACGAATTTCACCAATAAAAACTGAACGCGATCAGCACATAAACCGCGTTTACGAGCTGTCAGTGTCATTATTTTCTTTGGAATATTGACACTGGCAGACAGCTCTTGAACTCGGTTTAGATGTGCTGATCGCGTTAAGTTTCATTGGTGAAATTCGCACTTAGATGAACAAACATTATTAATAAATATTATGTCTTAGATACATCATCATAATTTTATTTGAACAATAATATTTAACCTAAAATCCGTGGTGGCCATGGCCGCCGTGGCCTCCACCATGTTCGTAATGACCGCCATGTTCTCCACCATATCCGCCATGACCGCCATGTTCGAAATGACCGCCATGGTGTCCACCTCCGTCATGACCGCCATGTTCGAAATGACCGCCATGGTGTCCACCTCCGTCATGACCGCCATGTTCGAAATGACCGCCATGGTGTCCACCTCCGTCATGACCGCCATGTTCGAAATGGCCGCCATGGTGTCCACCTCCGCCATGCCCGCCATGAGCATAGTCTCCGCCATGTCCGTAGCCGCCGCCATGCTCGTAGACACCGCCATGTCCGCCATATTCACCACCGCCATGGTGGTCGTGTCCATGCTGAGCATTCGCCAGCGCAAGGATAGCGCTCACCACCAGTGTAAACAATACGAACTGGAAATAAAGAAAAATACATGAATAATTTACCTTACCACAAGCGTATCGTAAAAACATTGAAATGTCTGTATTACATATTAAGATTTTTAAGGTTTGTGGAGAGGGCTATGCTTGGAGTTTCCATACGAGATCGAATAAAAAATGAAGTGATCCGCAAGCGAACCAAGGTAACTGACAGAGACCGTAGAATTGCCAAACTTAAGTGGTAGTGGGCTGCGTCACATTGCTCGCAGAAAATATGGCCGAAAAGTACTGGAGTGGCGACCGGAAGGCCTCACAACGTGGACTGATGACCTTGTGAAGGCCGCATGAATCCGCTGGATCCAGGAAACACAGAACTGGTCGAAGTGGCGGTGCTTGGGGGAGGCCTATGTCCAGCAATGGACGCCTTTCGGTTGAAATGATGATGATTTTAAGGTTTTTACGCATAACACATTAATATTCATTTTAGATGTAGGTTCATATTAATATTTTGTACATATAAACCTTTCGGAATAAATTTCGTAAATGATGGTGAAAATAGTATCAAAATCCGTTGCGTAATTTAGAGGAACAACGCCGTCACGCAGAGACTCGAAAAGCGACTTTAATTTATAATAATTATGTATAGATACAGAAGGTAGATGAGATGCGGCCCGCGTTTGCCCTCGATTTCCCTTGGAGGAAACCGGTGGGTAGGGTCTGTGGTGGAACGAAGGTACCCAAAAGATAAGTGAAAAATCTGAAGAAGGTGGCAGAGGGTCCATTAGTACTATTTTTTTCTGGAAAACAGTCAGATCGTTCTTATAGGAAATCCACATTACAGCCGATGTATTCTGTAAAAATCTCACTTTGATAACTTAGGTGAAGTGAGCTGTCAATAGTGTCAATCCCCAGGACCAGCAGGTCTATTCAGTAGCAACCTCACCGTGAAAACTTAGGTGAAGTGAACTTGATGTTGTGAGCTGTCATTTCACCTAATGCTAGGGATTGACACTATTGACAGCTCACTTCACCTAAGTTTTCACGGTGAGGTTTTTACAGAATAAGGGCGAATTTCACCAATGAAAACTGAACGCAATCAGCACATAAACCACGTTTAAGAGCTGTCAGTGTCATTGGTGTACACACCAATGACACTGACAGCTCTTAAACGTGTGTTTCATTGGTGAAATCAGCCCTAAGTCGGCTGGTGGAATGAAATGTCACTTCAAAATCACTTCACCAAAATTGTCACGGTGAGATTTTTGGCAGAATAGACCGGTAGGCATCTTTTATGTTTTTTTTTATTTGATTACTTTACAAATAACTTGAATTTTTATTTTAACTGGTTTGAAAGGACAAGCATTACTCACAGTTTTCATTGTGTCTGTTGCAAGTTGAATAACGTTATTTTCGGCCCATCGTGAACATTTATAGGAGGCAAAATGGAGGTCAACATTCTAGTTTTTCCATTAAATTATTAACCAACAAAATTTTGGTGGTTTTATTCTTTTACCAAACAAGTTATATGCTTCCTTATTAATAGGAATTAGTATAATGAAAACCACAAATTGATCAAGATTGGCTATGACCGATTTTTATTTAAGTGTTTTTAGAGGATTATCAATAATCCTTAATCACGAACTACAATAAATAATCACAACTAATAAAATAAAACGAGCAATGCAAAAAAAAAGTAATTATGCTTTCAATAGCATCTTTATTAGAAGCTGCATGTGTTGCGATACGTAATGCAGACTCATAGTCTCAATATTTTTTACAGATTACAAGCTCGTGGGTTGGAACGAAGTTCCTTTCGCTGTATAATATGTATTAATAAACAGCCATCTAATATAAGTTTTCAGCCTATAAACTTATATCTTAGATCTGAATAAAAAAAAAAAACCTTTGACACTTGAAACTGACTTTTTCGGGCATAATGCTTTTTCATTACGTAATCATTTCTGCTAGTTTATTTCTGCCTCAAACTCACCGAATTAAAGAACTTCGGTCCAAAAACTATTAAACTCAATGTCTTTTAGAATACCTTATTTTACTAACATAATTCAATATCAATGCCTAAAATTATTGTACCTACTTTTTATAACTTCAAATATATCGTTCCGATACTCGTTCCAGGGAACGTTTATTTGTATGCAACCAGTGGTTCTCATTCTAAATGAATAAATAGTTATTTTTTTTGAGAAATAAACTATAATAAGTTTCATTTGTTTGCATGGTTCAGGCTCAGGCCTCTTTGGTATAATCAGCCTATAATGTTCCCACTGCTGGGAAACAGGCTTTCTTCGAGAGGTAGTGGGCTGTAATCTACCACGCGTTGGCCAGTGCTTTGTGGCACTTGAAATATAAACTGTTCAGATGCGAGCCCATTGCGAGGCAAAATTTGAGTGCATGAAAAATTTACTGAACCACCGCGGGCCGAAAACCAACTTTGTGCGTAAATAAAGTTGTCATTTTTAACAAAAAAGGATGGCATAATAACACTGTGTCCTTCCACATATTGCTAAAAAACAAATCACTGCTCGTTTTAAACGTGATGGCGAAATTAAAAGTTATTTAATGAAGTGTGTAAAAAGCATGTGAAGGATCAAGACTAGGTATCCAAAGTAAAGGTTATATGAATACCTGCTGAGAATGAGGTAACTTACCTTCTCAAATACTACAAAAACTTTTAGTTAGGTACCTACCTAGCTTAAAGTTTTTGGTACTTACCTACGTTTATACTATAATGTGAAATATTGTTTACTTTCAAATACGCTACTGGCTTTCAGTGCACTTGTTGCAATATATCCTAAATAATTATATAATAATTTTACCTGAACAAACGTAAAATGCCTTAATTAAAACTGCGACACTTTAAAATAACTTTGGGGTGCCCGTTCGTCGTTCTTGGGCAATGACGTTAACATGTAATTGAAAAGAACCAGCCCCACAAGAGGTTTAAGTATTTCTACTTTTAGTCAAAGTTACTAGAAAAATATAAAGAGCCCAATTAGTTGCTTAAATAAATATCGAAGTAGTTTTATTAACTTTTTGATTATTAACTTGGACAAACTTTAGTTGTTTTAAAATAAAAGTGGACAACAGAGTTAATTAGAATGAATGGGAACTTACTCAGCCATATTTTTATTGCGTCAATAAAATATTATTTGGCTTGGGTGTGCTGATTCATCATAACGGTGAAAAACGTCACAACCACTGAGCATAGAGACGCCTCGGCGTACTTTCCATACATACTAAGCGTGTCACCGTTTACTCGCACTATGAAACAAATGACGTATGGAAACGTCTTTGAAAGCGCTCCACGACAGAGGTTGTACACTCAACGCACTTTCGGCGTCATGAGTATATTCAGTAATGCCATCTCTAGACGCTCGACGACGGCTCGACGATTCCGTGCTCTGTGGTCACATCACAACTTATGAATGACGTGTGAAATAGAAACTTTAAGAAACTGTGATACTTCTAATAGGGGTTAATGTCGTCCGAATCCGTATCTCCGTATTTTTTTGACATGACCGAGATGATTAAATCTACTTCTTTCGCGTGATGGAACCTTTCATCTTCATCATCATCGTCATTACATCAGTTTGAAATCACCCACTGCTGGGTGTAGGCCTCCTGTTCTTACTGCTATGCCTACCTCCCAGTTCTGTGAGTCCCTCATCAAGGTGTTTTCCGCGACTTTGGTAACATCGTCGGCTTTTGAGCGTTCTTAGTTTATATTGCCTAAGTCGCCTTCATAGGAACCCTTGACTCGTTTAAAGTTTCGCATTCAACTTACCATGTTGTATTTAGTACTGGCGGCAAAAAATAGGCATAGCCATGTACAGACTGGCGCGACACAGCTCTAACAATACAATTTCTAAGAATACTTCACGGTCGAACAATTACCGGTGTCGCGTCGCGCCAGTCTGCAGGAGGCTTTAAGAGGCATGTAGGTTATTTGCTGCTCAGAGATTGATTTGTGGCGTACTTTCCAGCTCTGGAGCAGGAATACGCAGTAAGAAAAAGGCATTTATGTGTTCATTACACTGCATTGTGAAACCTAAAAGCGGTGCAGTAAGAGCCAGTTTAATTATTTATTTCATAAACCATACAACGAAAGGGATTAAAGCCATCAGAACCTACACAGGTTCATTGTTAAATCTCAGATCTATCGAAGATGAATAAAGATTCATTACAAATATGTCTTGATACATCATAGTGATTTAACCCTATTTTTTTAAAGACCGGATGATAATCTGCTGAATTCGCCAACGTGGCCTCAGCGGCCACCACGAAAGCCGTGGCCACCATGGCCATGGTTGCCATCATGAACCTGAAATACGTGGCGTCTACCATAGCCCCCGCTGTTATCGTAGCCGCCGCCATTCCCGTAATTTGGCTGATATCTGAATTGTCCACCTCGCCCGCCCTGGTCACCATATTGTCCATACTGAGCATTCGCCAGCGCAAGGATGCAGCTCACCACCAGAGAGAACAATACCAACTGGAAATAAAAAATAATATTATAGTTTATTCTAAAAAAACTCACTCTTGACCTTTATTTCCCATTGTGGAAAGCGATAGATGATTCGTCTATGGTGGAACGAGCGCACCCGAAGATGCCTACCACCATTACGGCGCGTAAGTATAACGTATTTACAGAATAAACCGGCTGAAGTTATATAGCGTGTATCAGAAAGGTGTGGTCGGTCTAGACCATCAAACTTAACATCTTTCAATATAGGAACAACATTGAAAAAAAATTAAAAAAAATTGCCGTTCCATATATTTGGATCAAGTTGGAGAAAGTTCTTCAGTTTTGAAATGAAATGATTTATTTCTGTAAATAGGTTTTAGTCTTCAGTTTGATTGTCTGTACTACACCCTTAAATTTGACACACCTTTCTGATACATGCTGTTTAAAGTCGCACCGTAATGGTACGCCATAAAGCTTAAATTGAAAAGTAAAGCAGAACTCACCGTTTTCATTGTGACTGTTTCTAGTTGAATAACGTTAGGCTTAATCTATCATGAACATTTATAGGAGCTACGACGAGCAGGTTAAAATTCCAGTTTTCAAATTAAGGGCTTTATCAGACGTGCTTCTTCTAGCATTGGCGATCGGAGACTTTGCCGCATAATCAATGCTGCATCGCGTTTCACCGAATCGCTGTGTTTAAGCACGGCATAAGTATGATTGAGTATCGAGCCATGGTACGCAGATTCCCAAAGCCTCGCTATATCAATGTGAAAGCCATTCGAATGTGTGCGAAGTGAAGTGTTCATCTCGCTATATCGAACTTTCGTATGCTGAAAGTAGCTTGTCTGTTGAGGCTCTTACTTATGAATTAAAAAAAAAAAAACATCTGGTGACATTTTTCTGTTACCGAACAGGTTATATTACGCTTCCTTATTAAAAATATCATTTGTATAATGAAAACCCGTAATACCACATATTGTTTTTAAAAAAAAAACATTTTATTATTCAATAGGGTAATTTTTTACTACTTAATGAGTTCATTACATTTGAGCCCAATTCTAACTTAGAGAGTTCTATTGATGATTCTTATTCCGTAAATAGGTACAGTCGTGAATTATATTTAAATCAACATACACTCGGACACTGACCTGTAAACTGCAAAAAACGTAAGCAAATTTTGATGTCGTTGGCTACCTTAGCGCATTAAAGTTCATTTTTCTTTGTAATCTCAGTTTTTTACGAATATTATTAACATGCTGCAATTAATTTATTATGGTTGTCAAAATTCTGAACCATCCAGACTCCTCACGGCTTTGTAGCATCTAAAATAAATAAATACGACGGGGCATAACCGCATGCAAATGGTTAGCCGATAATTCGGTTACCCGTATGGTACGGTGATGTCAATGAACCTTACTAACTCCTTGAAGCGAAACGGAAACTTAATTATAGGACCCTTTCGGCTCCAGGCTGCTACGGAGAAATTCACGATGACAAACCCATTAAGGGCGGATCCTATATAAAAGCGAGCTTCTCGCGAATACGTGATCATCGCGTTCATAATGTCACTTATTTTTTGGTGAACCTGAACGCGTGGCCGCGTTGGCAAAGGGCGTTATCCGGGTTCTTAACAAATAGTGACGAATAGTGGCAAATAGTGACAAATAGTGACAAAAAGTGACAAATACTAACAAATAGTGACAAATAGTGGCAAATAGTGACAAATAGTGATAAAATAGTGACAAATAGTGATATACACGCAACGATCGCTTTTAAATAGGACGCGGTGCACGACGTAGGGGTTAGAATTAAAAATGACATGCTGGGGTCATGGTCACTCACACTTTAGACCAATAAGCCATCATTAGACCAAACAAGGCAATCAAATTATTTTACATAATTGAAAACGTAACAGGTTGTGGCAAAATAATTTATTTTAAGTACGAACTACACCTTAAATTATGATCAATCCGACGTTTCAAACATTTATGTCTTTGGCTTATCCATGATGACCGTGGTGCCCATGTCCATGACTACCATGCCCGGAGCCGTGGCCGTAACCGTGGCCGCCATGGTCATGTCCGCCGTGGCCGTAGTTGCCGTGGCCGCCATGGCCGCCATGGCCGTATCCATGGTGTTGGTCAGGCGCGGGTGCACCCTGCACTGACGTCATTAGTGCCAAGATAGTGCACACCAACAGGGCGAAGAATGCGTACTGAAATGAAAACAAATAGTTTACTGCTTGTAAATACCTATTTACAGAAAATAAAAAGCCGTCAAGTTTTTTTTTTATAACCACAACGGGAAGTTCTTGGCCTGCATCTCACCTGATGGTAAGTGGTGATCAGGCCGAAAGGTGTAAGCGTGCTTCACCCGGAATCCTCAACCACAGAGGAACTGGATATCCTACCTCTAACTGCCGAAACACAACAATGCTTTTGACATTGTTGTTCTGGCTACAGACTTAGACAAGGTGGTGGTAGCTAGCTAGCCGAACATAGAACAAGCCCTACCGCCAACCAAACCGAGCAGAAAATTTTGCCCCCACTGGGAATCGAACCCGGGACGTCTGGGTTTGAGACAGGTGGTCTAACCACTAGACCACAGAGGGGGTTAAAAGTGCAAGTGCGAGTTAGGACTCGCATCCTAAGGGTTCCGACGGACGGCGGAGCTTTAGTTGCCGTTGGCACCCTTCGGATGCGAAACCCTAACAAGTACCTAATTATTTTATATAAAGAAACTATTTCGAAAATAAATTATGTTTTGTTATAAATAAATAAATTCATTTATATCAGTTAAGCCAAACATACAAACATACAAAAGACATCTAATTAAATATTTTAATAAATCTGATACTTTTTAAAACACCAAAATTGAAAACAATGAGACGCTCAAAATAAAAAAGGAAGTTGAAGTTTGAAAAGAAGTTCATAAATTTGTTTGACGCGGAGTAAAATATTTCCCAAAAAAAACCTGTTTAGAAAAAAAAATAAGTTAGAAAAAAACATTTAAGTATTTTTTCGTGATAAAAAAGAAAGGATTTGCTTACGGTTTTCATTGCAACGGCGAGTCTCGTACAATGTTGCGTTTGGCCCGGCTGGAACTTTTATACGAAATTGGTGACACACCACAAACAAAAACCAAAACTGTATTCCGGTTGTAAGGTCAATATTCCCATTTTAGAGGTTGTTCAATCCACAATATTTTTTGGAAATTATTTACCGCTTCCCAAACAGGTTTCACTTATTTAGTTCTTAACAAGGAAATTTTTTATTTTATTTATTTAACTAGTGGCCTGCTCCAGCTTCGCTCGGGTAATCAAAGACTACGACAGAGAATTTAAGTTAAAAAAAATACATTTTATGTAATTTTTCCCCCTGTGATCCGCTCATGCAAAGTAAGAAGACATCGTAGTAAGATACTGGATTAAAGCTTCTAAAGACAAGTGATTTTTTCCGTAGTCAACAAGGAACCCGTTTCGCCATGTCCGTCTGTCTGTCTGTCCCCGGCTTATCGCAGAGACTGTTAGTACTAGAAAGCTGTAATTTGGCATGAGTATACATATTAATAACGCCGACAAGGTGATAAAATAAAACCATGAAAAAAAAAATTTTTGGATTGAAGGATTCGTTTGCGAAATATTAAGCTTTAAAGTGCTAATTTTTGTTAGAGTCAAGTGTAGTGCCAGCTAAATGGTAAGTTCTGGATAGTGGAAATATTCACAGCAGTAGTATATAACGAAATTAAAAGGAAAACTATCACAGCTAAGTAGGATCTACAAGTTAACGAGTAGTTATCGACCAACTTACATTTGCAGTTGCAAAAACATATTTTGCCATACATTTTGTACGGGAGAACATGTGTTTCAACTACAATGTTAAGTTTGTTCTTGGGATAAATTCATCCCAGCTACGGAACCGATACGCACTTGGCCGCTTTTTTATTGAGAAAACAAATGTTCTTATCATCGCATGAGAGGCCGCCTGCACTCTTTTGTTTTGGTTAATTTGAAATGGCGGGGACGCATCGGGTTCTTCGTTCGTACCAACTCAGGGTAACCCGCGACACGTGAGGCCGCGGCCACGAAGTAAGCGGCGGCGGCGGTGGCTATTGACTATGAGATCGCAATTCATTAGTATTATAACTAAGGTGAGTTTTTAACTGAACATTTGTAGACCAAATTTAATTTTTTATTCTTTGCATGACTTATCATTACGTTTTTATAAAAGATTTCCGTAAGGCTGTGTCAGAAGTTGAGGTGGAAGGAAGGTTACTTAAGATAAAATGGACTAATCAGTCTCTCTGAAAACAAAAATAAATTGCCTGTTATTTCATTATATGATTCTTAAAAGTTTTATTTATTTAGAAAATCGCCTCTCAGGCGTTCATTACTATAAAATAAGATTAGTATTCTAGGGTTAAATGAATGATATTGGCAGGTTTCGCTTACTGCCTCGTTGGTCTAGAGGTCACCTATTACATGGGACTCAAACATAACTGGTGAAATGTGGGTGTACTAAAGGTACACCTCTGCCTAACCCTTCCGGGAATACAGGCGTGATGTATGTATGTATGTTTCTCTTAAATGATTGATTTTCATTTCTTTTAGTGTTAACCACAGGTACCTTAGTGTTAACTAGTGTATCTTAATTATAGCATTTTAATGATTTTTCATTAAAGGCAGCCAGTATCTTTCAGAGGCATGAAATTCTCATAGAATTTGTTCTACTAGAGTCGCGTCGAGCCTGTGTGCTGGAGCCTTAACACAGAATCTATCTGACTAATCCTTTCATCACGATGGTAAAACAAAACAACAACACCACATTACAACATTAGGCATTATATTAAGCTGGCTTCGGAGATACCATCAACGCATTGCCAATGCCGTTGTAAACTTTGGACGGCTTAGGGTGGATTCGACCAAACAAGAATCAGCGGAATAAGATTTACTCTGACAGTTTTCGTATGGAGAAACTGTCAAAAACTCAAAATTTATTCATAAGAGATGATCGTGTCTGGAAATCCCATGACTAGACTAGTATTTACAAGGCATTAATCCTACCTGTCCTTCTTTATGGCACAGAAACATGGTGCCTCTAAAAACCAGACATAAGGAAACTTGACACATTTCACCTAAGGTGTTTGAGAGCCATCTTAAAAATTAAATAGAAAGACCGCGTTCCTAAAACAGAGGTTCTGCGCTGTTCTGAAATGTAAGACATGGTGGCTTTATTTATGCAGCGTCAACTCAGATGTAGGACGTGTCCACATGACACATACTTCGCATGGAGGACCACCGTTTACCCAAAGTGGTCTTCTACTCTGAGATGGCGGAAGGATGGCGGTCAACAGATCCGCTATAAGGATGTGTTCAAGAGACAACTAAGAGCTGAGAGAGGCTCACTTCACTTAGGTCGTCTTGGCGCTCTACTGTCTACAAAAATGTAAAAACTTTTGAAAAAAGCTAGTCTTTACGTATTACGCGTTTTTCGGTGAAGTCCTCCTAAACGTTGGTAAGTTGGTACCTTTAACTCCGTTGTGACTGGGTATTTAAAACAAAATTCGGTCTGGCGAGGCATATTAGGGCACATGCTTGAAAATAATAATGTCATAACGTTATCGAAATCGATAAGGAGGGCTATATAATAGAAACCCAAACACTTCTCTTCTTAGGGGCAAATAATTAAATCGACCTCCCACCGGCTTTCCAAGCCCAACCTCACTATAACCTCAAACAACATTGAAGGAGTTTCAGAAAAAAGTAACTCAGAAGTACCGACATAAAAAACTTATGCAGGTTTTATAACAAGAAAAAAATTAATGAAATCATCCTATACCTACTTAATATCTTTTGATGATTCAACGATTTCTCATGTTCATAATAATTGGGAAAAACAAACTGAATATAAATATTTATAAATATGATTTATACATCTACCTATCAGTTTTTATGTTTGTAACGATATAATGGGTAAGTCATAGTGAATCGATCACCACTGTACAGAAAATTATACATAAACGTTAAATTCAATATTAATATCATTTAATACAAATTAAATATACATTGTTCTATCGGATGACCTCTTTTCAAATGAAATATTGCCATTGTCGGTCAGTCTTAACGTCCGTGTCCATAGTGACCGTGACGGCCTCCACCCCCACCGCCCCAGCGCCCGCCGCCGCCCCCGCGCCCTTTGTACCCGTAGCCCCGCGACTCCGCTGCCTCCAGCACATCATCTCCAGTGCTGGCCTCTGCTACTTCTACTGCCATCTCAGCTGGCGCTATGGGGCTCGGTACAGCGCTCACCAAAGCGAAGATGGCACAGATCACCATGGCGAAGAAAGTGAACTGGAATTGAAAATAAATGTTATCTTAGTAGCTCGTTTGTATTATTCAAGGTACCTATTTGTTATTTATTACGTGTAACGTCTCTTCAACATAGAAGACAATAACCTCCTTTTTTAAGTCGGTTAAAAGAGAGCTGAGGAAAATCACTAAAAGGATGCTTGACCTTCCATACAAAAAGACTGAAATGGAGATGGGTGGGTTATATGCTCCGCGATAGGAACAATAAGTGGTCTTAAGCTGTCGGAATGGCAATGAGAGATGGGTCAATTTTATTTATTACAATTTGTGCACAATAAACATACAAAGGCGAACTAAATGTATTAGGCATTCTCTACTAGTCAACGGGTGGTGGAGAGAAAACATATTATGAGATCCTATTATTATAATGATGTATATTGCTGAACGCATCTCATGAATGCTATAAAATAAAAATAAGTAATAAAAGTATGGTTATCAGGCTGGCATTACTGAAGCATACTGGTTCTCATGCAAGTGACCTTTCAGACTAGCCCCAGTTTAGGAAGCCAACCCAAGGCCATCATGGTAGTGGAATAAATTACGCTGTTACTGGTCTACACAAATATGATAAAGAGAAAAGATTTGTATCTTTGTTTTTACTGAATAAACTAAAAAACTACTGGACTGATTTAAAAAATTCTTTCATCAGCAGAATGCTATATTACCACTGATCGGAATGGAACATGGATGCCATATAATCGCACATGTTAAACATGTGACAATAATTCGCCCAGAAATGTTTAGTTCTTTGAAGTCTGCGGCCTTAGTGTAAGTTTGCAAGTGAGTAAACGTAACTATCGCGTTTGCGTTAAAATTTGACTAATAGATCATAATGCCAAGAATAGAAAGGCGAAAATAAAAATCTTAACTAGTTGATCAAAGTCCAATTATTTTAGTAATAAGTAATAATATCGTGGTCAGTAGTTTAATTATCCTATAATATTGTATTCTCATCGCGATATTCTGCTTAAGACTTTAATTTTAATTACATGGAAAAAAAAAAGTTTCTATAGAACTGGCCTAGACTAGGTGCAGGAAGTCTGGAACCTTATTCTTGTTTAATATTTTAGTAAATTTTTATTCTGAATTATAATAATATTTGCGTAAACAACAACTTATACCTAATAAATTAATAATAATAAAATTATATCCTAACCAAACTAAAACTATTCACAAACTAAAATATAACGTCGACAAATTCATCCGTATCGCTGTCGACTGGTAAGTATTATAACCCAAGAGACTGGCGGCATTATCACGTTGTATGGCAATAGCCTCTGGCTAAGGTAAAAGCCAGCCCTTGTGTCACGGGAAGTGTCGACCAGCCGTTTCGAAATTTCCTTAAAGAGACCACGAGATTTTTTTTTTAATTATCCTATTCTATTCTAATATATTATTTCCTTGGGTGAAGAGGTTTTATCTTATTCTTTGCCAGAAAGCAGTAATGAGATAAATTCATATTCAATTTATTACAGACCAAGGGACAAACATAGGGGATAAACATTGAATTCTGGGATTATGTAAACGTACTTACCGTGTTCATTGTGGCTGTATCTGCAGTACTATGTGAGTTGCAATTGAAGGGACACGCTTATATACACATATGAGGTTGATGATGATATTTTACTTCGTTCTATGTGAATTTGTTTTACACAATTACTTGGTACTCGTATCGTTTATCGGGAAAATCATAACAATTAAGTACGTACACTTGAGTGTGCGGTTTGGTATCATTACTTTATTAAACAAATACTTTCAGCAGTTTTTGTGTACCCATACATGCGTTTGACACCCTCCACACCACAGCTCGGATAGTTAATCAACACTGCATGGTTGCGTAACGGTGTAACCTCTGACAATTTTTGACAGATCTTTGCCCAGCAGTGGGACAGTATAGGCTAAGAAAAAAAAAAAACCTGAACGAAGTAATTTAAGTAACGAAGTAAGTTAATTCAAGTAAATATAGGCTGATCCCAACGCTGGATTAGGTTAGGATCAACATCTGAAAATAGCAGAGGAAGAACTAATTCTGACTGCAAAACACAACTGAAAAGAGAAAACAAGCATTATAATCTATAGAATTTTGTTATTGCAGGCGGCAAACCAATAACCTGAAATATGGTGCAACTTGTTTGTCTCCCCCGCCTGCAGTACCAAAATTCTTTTGATTATAATGCTTTTTTTTATAACTTTTTCAGTTATGTGTTTTGGCAATCGGGTTTTTAAGTTTTTTTTATAATCAGCTTCTTAGTTTTTTATAATTTCTCATTTTAAATTACATTTGTATATATTTTTGTAATCACCTGTCAAAGCCCTTCTTTTGAAACCCCATTCGATAGGTTCGGGAGATAATTTTTTTAAACATTCATTTTGACGCCAAAATCCACCATTTTGATTTTATGTAATTTTAATATGTGACACTCGCGCAATAAAGACGAATCTAAGGACATATCATTCATCTAAATCGGTTCAGCCGTTTAGTAGTTACGAGCGAACATAGAGACGGACCATCATACATACATACAGGTCAAACACATAACCGTCGCGCAATTGGGTACAAATAGTAAAACTACGTTAGGTTATCCTTAAATCTTTACTCCTGACAGTTCTGTCCAGCATACGGGTCAGTCAAAAGCACAATTCTGAAAACTGCGATGAGTGAAAACACCGGTTCTTAGAATTTGAGTTGCGGTGTTCACGGCACGTACATATTGACGCAATTTATTGCGCGACGTGACATCGGGGCGGTAACAGTAACTGTTCTACTGTGAAAAAAATGCAGAGATTTTTGAAAAGGTTGCTTAGGTTAAAGGAAGAATATGGCTTACCTACCTTCGCGGAAACAAAAATACACTAAGTCAATTTCTGAAGTACCTATTCATGCGCGAAGAGTGGCTATAAAAATAAACATTTTGATTTACTTAAATATATAAAGTAAGATTTATTAATTTTTTCACTCACAATGATTTTGTCGCACTTAACAGATTTGAACTATATATATTCAAATTGTGAGTGCTGGTCTGATGTAGGTTTTACCTGTGTCACTGTGATCATACGCGTAATTTATTTGCACGCAAGTGTATCGACTTGTAAAATTGTAATGCACGAGGCAGGATAATGGGTTTAAATCTATCTCTAGAAGTCTTATGTTAATCGACAGAATCATAATTACTTTGCTTGACTGACGCACTCGTAGGATCTACCTTAGCTTATAGGTAACTACACTACCTATAAGCTAAGGTAGAACCTTTTTAACAGGACTTTTTTTATATTACTACGGGTCCTGTATAATATATACTTCAAGACCAAGTCTGTTCCACGAAGTAAATATACCAGTATTAACACAGAATATTTATGTACTTATATATTGTTTTATTCTTTGGGTATTTTGTGTTTCGACGATTTTTTTACGTATACAACTAGAAGTAGCAAACCAAAGCTCTTCAAAACGTTTTGCACAAAAAAAAACGGGTATTTCAGGTTAGTATCCACCAGACGAAACACGTGTGACCTTCAAAAGACTTACACATTATCTTCATAAAAATATGTGGCGTTGCAGGCGAAGGCGTGTCACTTCTTTTATGTCACTAGCTAACCTGAAATTTCATCCCCCACCCCATAGAAAAAAAGAATTTTCCAATTTTCCGGGAATATATTCCAATTTTTCCTTCCATAAAAACCTAATTCGGACTATAACGAACATTTTAAAATAAAAAATATCCAAATCGGTTCAGCCGTTCTCAAGTGATGCGATTACTAGCGAACAGCATTTTATTTTTATATATGTATATATTTAGAAGCAGATAGAAGAAGATTCGAACAAAATCAATTTCAAACAGATATTGCGAACTGGTGAGACTAGATCAAAAGCTTTCTAAAAGATTTTGTAACTCAAGTTTCTAAAGGGCAGGGTTTTAAAAAGAATTCTAAGGATTTCAGAAAGTGGGAGCATCCGCGAATGACGATAGTATGTCAGGCTCATCGCGTACTGCCTACGATCAGTTCTTTGACATTTTGCATATCCGATATATTATTTAACTAGCAATGATTGCACTAAATTACTAGCATTATTGCATTTACATGCGTACACCTACCTAACCTAACATTATGAAATCCCAAACAGCATGCTTTTTCTGGTTCGAAAAAAATTAAAGCTTTAGTGCGAGTAGAGAGAAGAAAATAACGTTTAAACTGTACAGCTGTATATGTAGTCGTGATGCAAATAAAGTGTTATCAAATTATCAAATGATATTCTATTTTCCTTGTATTCGGGGAGAATTGTAAGTACCTCTTTAAAACATAACGGGAAAACGAGAGAAACTGTGTCATGTTATCATGTATTGTGGTGAGATGAGCGTATGACTGTCGAGTAGGTGGATACGTATGTTATTGTACTTAACTAATGTGGTCTAATGTAATTGGCTTGGGCCATTTTATGAATTTATACAAAAATATGCAAAAGGCTTATAATTCTGTGATAAACATAAATGCCTTCGAGATTTATTACGATTTCAATCAACCAATTGACTCAATCATTCGATAATGTTTGAAAAGCTTTAAGCCAGCTAGTGAGGAACTCTGTTCGTAGTAGTGTTAGGTATTTTTAATTTATAACTAGCTAATGCCCATCCTTTAGGATCATGTAGGAGAGCGCTAACTACGGCCACTAGACCAGCGAGGAAGTCAACCTTAATTCTGATTTCGTGAAGTTTTAAGTATCTATTTTCTTATTAAGAACTAAAAACGCATTCTTCGTCTTTGTAATGACCTTCAACTGAAGCGGTCGCTCAACTTTGTAACCTTTTTATATAACGAGAGATTTAACTGGTTTAACGTATATATATATGTAAGTATTATATATTATATGAAGGTTAAGTTCAATGTTATTTTTAATAAGCGAGTAAAATGTAGTTTTTGGAATGCAAATGTTATGTTAAGTAGGTTCTCTGATTTATGCTCTTTTCTTTGTTTATAAAATCAAAACAAAACTTTTCCTCAAACGACCAAGCATTTTGGGTTCATCAACATTAGGGTACGGGATGTACGTATGCTTCGAATCTTGAACTGTCTCAAATATTATGCTTTCGTACATTTCAAATTTACTCAACACAGAGTACGTGGTTATTCAATCTAATCTAAGGTTAATTCTCTGTATTTTTCCCAGTCAATCTGCCTAGACTTTTCCCAACTATATTGGAGTCGGCTTCCGGATGCAGCCGAATACCAGTATTTTACTTGGAGCGACTGCCTATCTGATCTCCACAACCCAGTAACTGGGTAATATGGTACCCCTTGGTAAGACTGTTTGTCAGAATTTCGGGCTTCTGACGACTGTCAAAGATCCACGAATGGCAGCCTGGACCAACCGCTTAACGTGCTTTCCGAAGTACAGAAGATTCTCGGTTCATCCACGAACCAACTCCGATAACCGTAGCTTAACCAGATGGATCGACCCGTGCGGCTGTTATTACTAAGCCACGAGCTCCTCTGTATTCTTCCCACTATGTCGGTAATGTGAAAATACCTCACTTGGCCTGTCCTGTCATATCCGTGTTCAAATATGAACTTCTCTTCTTATTTTAGGTTAAACAAGTGCGCGTCGGACCACGCACAATGAGGGTTCCATAGTTCAAATTAAATTATCCCAAGAACAAACTTAACATTGTAGTTGAGAAATTTATGTTCTCTCATACATTCCAACTGTTAACGTAAGTTTGTACGCACAATATTGAGATTTACCACGTTAGTTTAAGCCCATAGACTTCTTATAGGTTTTCTGTAATCTAGTTTATTCGTTTTTATTCCTGTTTTTTTTTTTCAAAATTTTTGCCTCACTACTTTTTAAGATACAGGGGGGGATAGTCAATTTTCATCTATTATCTCAAATAATCAGTTTTCAAAACTCTTTTTAAATTCTCATTCTCCATAATCAAAATTAATTTATTTACGTTACACGTCCGTGTGTAGGTCACAGACATTTATATGTGTACCAAATTTCAAATCGGTCTGTTAGATTCGGAGTAAAATTAGCTGTGACAGACGAGCTGGTAGACAGACAGACACATGAATATTGGTTCCGTTTTTTCAATCGGACGTACGGGACCCCAAAAAATAAGAATCCAAAAATAAAAGTGGTTTTTCCAGCTTAGCAAGTGTTAGTAATAAAAAAAACCTGTTTCGAATTTGGCAAAATGTCTCTCGCATAAAGGCACCCGTAGACAAGCGTGACGAATCTGATGGAAACTTCATTGTTCTACCGGGAGTCGCGAAGCGCCTGTCTGCGGGAGCCTTAATATGTATTATGCCATTATTGTTGGCTCGACACGTGTCATTAAACGTAAAAATCTCTATGATCCTAATAGGTAGGTGTTATTGTTAGGATTCCGCAGCAAATGTCTACTTCCAATTACGATTTATATCATACCTAATCCATCAAGGAAATCTATAGTGATGTTGAAATATTGCTTTTATTCTTTGAAAAAAAAAGGAATAGGTAAGGGCTTTTACACAAAACGGCGATGCGATTCGAATTCGCAACGCAGAAGTTTCGCTCCTAAGAAAATCTTAGGGTGCCGTCGCAGAAGTTTTGTGTACAAGCCCTATAGTGATTATGGTTTCACAATTTACTCTCCCATATCTATTGCATTTATATCTTCTGTCGTACTATCCACGAAGTAAAATATGTTCTATCAGTCTATAATTTCGATAATATTTTTCCTTTAAGCTGGATGCTCCAAGATAGCCCGAGAAATTCAAATTTTCTTACGTTTTTTGCAATTTGCAGGTCAGTCTCAAGTTGTATGTTGATTAAAATTTGATTTGCGACCGTAACAAATATGGCTTTACATAATTATAATCATTAGAATCAGCAATACAACTTTTTAAGTTAGAATAATCCTCAAATGTCATGGTTTCATGAAATAGTCATTCAATAGGATCATATTGTATGAACTTAGAGACTTGTATTGATGATTTGTATGAATATAATTCTATAGATAAATATCTGATACGGCCGCGAATCATAATTAGATCAACATACAGCCTGATACTGGCCTGCAAATTGCAAAAAACGTAAGAAAATTTGAATTTCGCGGGTTTACCTTGGAGCATCCACCTTAAGCAACATTGCTCACATCGTTAAGTATTGTTTATTCGTCGGAATTCATTATTTTAATGATTTTTTTCAAAACACCTTAACTCCACGAACTCCACGTCATCAGCGCGACGTTGCCGTTTTGAGTTACACGGTCGGTACGCCACTGCTACGCCACTGTTTCGCCACTGCTACGAACCGCTACGCCGCTACGCTAAGAATATTGTTGAAAAAAAAGTAATTGCTACGACTGCTACGAGGTCTGGGAACGATTCTTACGGCGAAAATATACTTTTTAGAATTTTTGTATGTCTGTTCTCACAAATACTACCGGATATTTTTTTTTATGCATATACAGTGTGAGTCTTCATAATGTGCACATATCGAAATGAGGGATTCTATGCTTAATTTGACAAACGGAAAAAATATTAAAAAAAATCTATTTTTATTTATTTTGTATTTTTTACCCCAATGTAAAAAAACGGTGTAACTTTTAAATGATCTATCGCGATGAAACAAACTCAACTCCATAATGATTGGTGTTCTTATAAAATGAAAATTGTGGGAAGAAATCCCTCCCAATTAAACCCAAAAAACCCTCAATTGAAAATAAACAGGTATTTCGTCCAAAAATCTGTTTTTTTAATCAATTTTTACAATAATCGTAAAAAAAAATCAATAAGACGAATTTTTTTAAATAAAAAAAAATGGAAAAAAAAATGTATTTAGATTTTATTTTTTATTTTTTCCGTCGATAAAATTAAGCATAGATTCCCCCATTTCGATATGTGCACATTATGAAGACTCACACTGTATATTTTCTATAAATCTGGTCAGTCTGAAGGCTATAAATTATCACGCTATTTGCTATCGGGGTTGAGCAATATTACAATTTGTTCCTATTCTTCTATAGTTTACCGCAAATTGTAAAAAGACAAGCCAAAAGGTTAGAATATTGCAAATAGTTACAGATTCAACCTTTTAAATGATTAGCATCACACTATACCGTTATGCAGTTAATCATGACATAATAAAGGGTGGATTTTTGAAATGGGGCAATAAGGGCAGGTACCTTAACCGTTGTCGCTACAAGAAAACGGTCTTAGGAGAATGTTTTTAACTTTAAACGAAAAAACAAAACAGTATATGCCAATTAATTATGTTTCTTATAAGGATCAAAAAACTCTAACGGACCAACTGAGGTCTGAGTACCTACTCGGAAATTGCAAAAAACCGTCCCATATATTTAGTAGGAAATGAGACTCAGATGAGAGAACACAGCTACGGAGCTCGTTCGTTATATCCTGATCTTCTGCATAAATTGCATTTCAATGTCCCTCAGAGATCGGTTAGATTAATTCCTTCATTAATTCTCGCTATTGCACCTACCACTGTTTGTCTCTGCATCACCCAAAGGTTGACTGGTAGTAAATGCCTATTATGGCATTAAGTCCGCCTCTGTACATTTGTGTGCTTGAAGTATTAAATAAATAAATTTAATCCGCTATCTCCTTCTTTTCTTTTCCTTCCTTGTTCCTCTTTCCTCTTCTAACTACGGACAAAACTTAAACATGGTGCGAGCGAGTATGGACTTTAATATGCTTTGTAGAGAGTTCTAATTTGACCCATTTACCACCAGAACCTATTCTGAAAGCAATCGGCTGAAGGCTGACTTTTATAAAAGTGCATAGTGCTTATTGTACCTTATATATATATTCTTTTCTATCGTGCTTGTTAGTGATCCTAAGATTTCGACTACTATTTCTGTTGTTACCCATCAGAACCTATAATTGGCTCTATGTTTCATATACAATTGTTATCCATCTGTTTTAACTGTTGGTTCTCCTATTAATTAATAAATAAAATACTTCGGTTACGCGGAGAGCCATCCAATATGTTTCTACTTAGTAGTTTTGTATTTTGTAATTCGTCAATGCGTCAGACCGATGATAATGACGATATTGATGACATTGGAAAAACAATGTTAACATAGTTGAGAAATATGGGAAAAACCCCTGGTCATAAGTTTAAGCTTTTACTATGTGTAAACGTCTAATGCTAATAGTTGGTGGCCAAAATTCATCAGTCAATGACGCGTGTATTGTTTGCGTTAAAACTTGTTTACTTTAACAGTCTTGAACTTGGTCTTAGTCATAGAACGCACTCACAAAACTGGTTGTTCAACAAATTATGTTGTTAAACTTGTTTTATCCGTTAACTTTATGATGAGCAAATGCAATTTACGAAAAAGCCACACCGGTTATGGCTAGGAAAAACCCTGGACATTTTAAAACGGGTCCTTGGGGAAAAACTACAATCCTGTTTCTCTACAATTAATTGGCTAAACAAAAAAATGTGGTGGTTTTAAGTCTGTTGCCAAGTTTATAGGTACACTTAAACAGAATATCTTCGGTGAGTCCAAAGAATAATTGAAGAGTAAGTAATCCGCGAAAGTGGCTTCTGCATACACACTCTCATAATTATAACTATCGAGCCACCCATGTTTTGCACGGGTGTAATGTACTGGTAGGCAATATGTCAAAACGTCGAGATATGTGCGCTATATCGACATTAAATATTAATGTTTTATACACATAAACCTTCCGGAATACATTTTCTAAACGATGGTGAAAACCTCATCAAAATCTGTTACGTGGTTAAGAAGAACAACGCGGACATACAGACAAACACGAAGAGCGACTTTAATTTATAATATGTATATATTATAAACGTTGCCTATAGTTAAGAGACGTTTCAATGTCAAACATTTAAAGAGACATTACTCATAACTTAACTTTAACCCACGTTTAAAAATATGAGGGTGAATACAACGTGTAACGGAAAGGGTATATACATATCAAGTGCACGGCTTCTTTGGATGATAACAAACTATGTGGCAAGGGTTTTAAAATCTTATTTCTACATGTTACGAACATGATGAGAAATTTCAGTACATGATACCAACCGCTCGGTACTATTATGTCTTCTGTGCCGCTCGCGCTTCTCCGTATTTTCGGCTTATTCGATCCCGTCTGACCTTCGTAATGCGGTGACACGTTTGTTATGATTTGACAATCAATTTTTCATTCATAATTCAATAAAGTTACGAAACCTAAAGTTTGGTAAAAAATGATTTGAGTAATTTATTTTGAGCTGAAACTTTGCATAGAGATTCTATACCTAATGTAATCTTCACCCCTTTCGGATATATATACCCTTTCCGTTACACATTGTATATAAGTAGCTCTGTTAAACTGGTGACTCAACCTATTCTTCGCACGGGTGCTACTGATGTGAAAAAAAATGACAGCTTGACTGAAGCACGATAACAGTGGCGCTGCTATATTATTATCAAAGTTAAATATTTATATTTTATACACTTAAACCTTCCGGAATAAATTCTCTAAATGATGCAATGGTTGTGCAAACCGCATCAAAATCCAATGTGTACTTAAGTTAAGAAAAACTAAGCGGCCACACAGAGAGACACGAAGCGTGAATTAGTTATACTATTTATAGATATAGAAGATGGCGGTATGGAGCTAGATCTTTTTTTTTTTAAAGGTTATTTTTTTAACTAATATTGCTACAACATAGTACAGTAGGTCGCAAATGTCAGTCGTTACAAAAGCAGTAGATACAAACTAGGCTCTTATTCTATTGTAACTGCGTACTAGGCTAGCACAGGGTCAAGAAAGTGTTACCACAGACGTGTGGTTGGTTGTACTTCTTACAATGTGAAGCGCGTTAGAGTAAACACATAATAATGAATATTTTGACGACCACTTATGCGAATCCGTTCAGTAATAATTTAGTCATAATATGTAATTACCTACACAAGGTGACCTTACAATGTGTTAGGTTTTTCTGTAAGTAAATTCTTAATTATAGCTCAGAATAGTTTATGGTGTGAGACTCGCCCACTATACCGATTAGGTGCTAAGTATTTTTTTTGCCATTATTGGTAAAACCATGAAAACCATTCTATACCCCGTACTACTTTATTGTATTAAAGAGAGTAGAATAATTATTAAAAAGTTATTCTTCAAGAACAAAATACAGAAGAAAGGAATTTCCTATACGTTAAGTAAAGAACGCTCGTACCTATGCAAAACAAAAATTTATTCATCATCAGACTATAATTTTCCCTTCTGCTGGGACACAGGCCTTCTCTCTTCCAGTGGGAGTGGGCTGTAATCTACCATACCGGTCCAGTGCGGGTTGGTAGATGTCTCATACCTTCGAATTTTTGGTTCCACGACATACGGGTTTACTCATGATGTTTTCCTTTACCGTTTCGAGAGCAGTGGTGATGAAATTATTGACACAAAGTATAGCGCCTGCCTGGATTCGAATCCACGACCAACAACTCGTAAGTCGGGGGGGCCGTTACCACAGGGCCAATAATATATAAAATAATTAATTATGGATCTTTGAGAAGAGTGAGCAGCTTTTGAAACACATGTTTTTGAGCTTACCTTGCTGTTATCATTCTAAAAGTGATTGCATAAAACCCGATTTTTATAACTGTGCACCTATCAACGTCAATGTATTACAGTGTATGTGGTACAATAACAACTTAACGAAGCAGCTTAGCTTACAGAGCTGTGGAAACCGTAGTAATGGCGTGGGGCACTGACAAGGTAACCGCCGTGTGGGTGAATAGAATACTATCAACCTACGACTTTGACAGCTCCAAGCGCACAGTTATAGAAATAGAGTTAAAACTATTTACTGGAAAAAACAGGTTTTGGAGGAGCTCCTGTGTTATTGGTTTTAGCAACCTGTCACACCCACGCAAAGTTGAAATATTCTGCCTCACAAACTAAGATTTTTTGCGCAATCAGCTTAGTATTGAAGCACTTATATAAATGACACTAGAATTTCTGTGTCTGAAAAAAGTTGTCTCAGTTAGGTATTTGACAGAGTTCAGCACAATACGTTTAACTGTAAAAAACATCTCTGCAAATATGAGTGGCCGCGATGTTTATTTTGCTTTTATAGATTCGCACGTAAAGACTACAAAAAACCCGCCGAATGCATACCTTCTTTATTCTATCATATTAACCTGTATGTGGAGGGGTCTTTGGAAAAATGGGAGTGCCGCAAGGGTTCATTCTTGGCCATTAACTACCTGTCCCTGAGTTGACTTTTTTTACATGGTGAGTTAATGACAGATGACAAAGTTAAGGGATTTATGTTCTTTTACTTTCATATTAATATGCATTTAGTAAAAAGCTGTTATGTTGCTCATTACAAACAGACACATCAATTTTATTTATTTGTAGTATATAGTATGTATGTAGGTATGTATCAATCTGCCTATAGCCTTTTCCCAACTATGTTGCGGTCGGCTTCCAGTCTATAACCGGGCGCAGCTAAATACCAGTATTTTACATAGAGCGATTGCCTATCTGACATATATACCCCTTGGTAAGACTGTTATTTTTTATGTTTATTAGATAATGCTTGATAATATGTGAATAAACTAATAATAATACTTGTAAACTTGTGCTAATAATATGTACTCTTGCAGTGAGTTATATGGCAACAAGTAACAGCTTACCTTGTTAAAAATAAAATTTTGCTGGCGGAAAACTTAGTCAGGCAGTTATGATAATGATACCTTGGTTTTCTTTGTCATAAGCTCGAAATATATTTAAAAAAACCATTGCAATTAACAACATATTGGATTTGTTTGCTCTTTATGTTAAGTTGGTTAGTACTCACTTTATCTTAATGGCATGCTAATGATGTTATCAAGTTTTGGTGGATATCTGTTATTGAAGTATGTTTTCTTACTTGTGGTTATTTGTCTAATACTAATAAAGCTTTTAATATATTGGGGTTTTACCTATTTTGATTCTTGTTCAAATGTTGTGCAATTTATTGGGGTGGCCTCGGCGAAGGTTAAACCACACCTTGTGTTACATATTATTACAAAAGTCCTCCCGTCGCGTCTGTCTGTCTGGACGCGGTAAACTAAAAACTACCAAACGGTTTTTCATACGGTTTTCACCAATGGACGGAGTGATTCATATGGAAGGTTTAAGTGTATACATGAAGGTTTTGTGTGAATTGGCAGAAATGACGGTGATTGTTGAAGATGTCGGAAAAAATCATGCCGACTGGGAGCTTTACTAGCGTGCGCCGCGTAAAGCAATAGAGTTTAAATGAAAACAATGTATTACGGCATTAATACATTGTTTACCTGGATTAACACTTACTTTTAATCCCGGAATTACGGTCCCTTGGGATATTTTCCGACATCCAGGCGGGCAGAAACTACTTTTGAATTGATGAGGAGTCGGTCAGTCAGAAATATGAAGTTATAAGCCATTCCAAAGCGTAGTAGGTACCCATGGAGAAGAAGCTCCGTGGAAGCTCTTTTATTTAAAATAAATTGTTATAAAACATTAATGTTGAATTTATAATTATATGTGAGAACGATCTTACAATAACTGAGAACCGGGTTATAAATCGTTTATGCTTGTTTTCAGATCTTATCAGGAATGCTAATGTACATATATGTCTGACGAATAATAAAAGATCATTCAAAGTCATTATAATGTGAGTGAGCTAAGACCATGATAGCCCCACAAAACCGCAGATGTCGAGTATAAATACATTTGAAACGCGAACTTAATGAGAAAAATAGTAAAATAAAAAGAGTCTAGAGGACGAACTGCGGGGTCACTGCGCAACACACTGTCAGTAGGAAAAGGTTTCATTTTGACAGTTCAACAACAATCATTGCGTTATTTACGTTACTGATCAGACAGATTTCTCGAACACACGAAGCAATGGATTTTGCAATATCCATAAAAATCATTCAGATTATGATTGATAGTGTTACGTAATTCGTTTTAATTTTAATTGGATATTAGAAATGTATTTTTTTTGTAAGTTTAAGAATAACGGTTAGTTTTTGGAACATAATTATAAAGCAATGGAGTAACATTATCCTTCAAAATCATTGTGATTGATAGTGTGTTATGCAATTAGGATGTTTGTTTTTCATACCTAACTAAATATGGGTTTCCCGAATCCTAGTTTATTTAATTGGTTGTTGTCACTGATGACTGATGAAGTGATGACTGATGAGCCAATCATAGCAGATACTAGATTTGATTATATTTACTGATGAAAGACTTATTCGGGTTCTTAGAAACACTCATGGTTATTAAGGTATTGTACTATATTACGTACTTTACATCGTTAATGTTCCGTTAAAAGATGATTTATTACTTGTTAAACATTATATTATACGTATAGCACTGATGACAATGAACACTCTATCAACTGATTTGTGACTTCACTCATTCAACTACTAATAGTACTACTGGAGAATAACACCACTGTTGTTATGCTTAATCATTATAATTTAACTCGAATGTTAAAGATAATCATCACAGATGTCAATACCAATCATTGAATATTCACTAAATCACTGGTTTTTCAGCGTCCCCAGCCGCCGCCGCCGCCGTAGCCACCTCCGTAGCCGCCACCGTATCCACCGCCGAATCCTCCTCCGAAGCCTCCACCGTATCCGCCTCCGAAACCGCCACCGTGGCCGCCACCATAGCCGCCTCCGTGGCCCCCACCGTAGCCACCACCGTAGCCGCCCCCGTAGCCGCCACCCCAGCCGCGTCCGCCCCCCCAACCGTGTCGTTTATGGCCACCCCATCTTCGGGACTCCTCGGGCTGCAGTGTCTCTTCAGCGTCCACTACTGCTACGTGTGCCGGCGCCTCATCATTGGATACTGCGGCCAGCTCCACAGGGATGGCCCACGCGTATGCCACGCATGCGCTTACCAGCAAACCAGTGCACAGCAACTGAAATAGAGAACCACGAAATAAATATGGATATTTTTTTAGCATTCACAAAATAAAAAAATGCAGCGGGAACTCTTGACTTCCTTTAAATATGGATTCTATAAATTCATGCATGATTAAAACATTTAAGTAAGATATTTGTTGATGTTAAAAAAATATTCTATGGGATTATTTTTGTTTAAGGATCATAATTACTTACAGTCTTCATTGTCGCGTAATCTGTGTGTCAATGTTGGTGGTGCACGCTTGTAGACAAGTATTTATACGCGCTGGACTCGCGCGCTACTCCTCTGACTCAGCGCGGGTAAATAACCGCAGAGCTCGATTCGAAAAGATGCCTTTTCTAAATTGACCATTAAACTTTTTATAAAAGATAATCAATTTTATAATAAAATGTGCTCATCACAATTTTGATAGATTAATAGGTAAGTATGTAATTTACGCCACCGAATCAAATTGTGATTCTATAGTCGGATATATTCGAATTTTTGATTAATTCCAGAGTAGACGGGTTATGTTTAGGTACATTATGTCATTGTACTTTTAAAAAGTAGTGGTCGGTCAAAAGACTGCTTTTCGAATGGGGCTGACCTTAACCTTGATAAGTAAGGACAAAAAATAAGTCTAATTACGTCACGTGTAGGTACATGACAAATTATTAAAGATTCCGCGGACAGACATCGGATGTTTATTTTTGTATAACTAGCTGTCCCCGCGGCTTCGCTCACTTCGTATTCATTTGACTTTACAAATCAACGGAAACTTGAAGTTGTAATATATTATATTGGTATATTCAAAAATAAATTAATCGTTACAAAATGCCAGATTATGTTTGATTCCTGGCCAATTTCGGGTTCCGGTAATTAAAATGTTTCAAAATCAAGAAAGTCGCAATTGTAAAATTGACAGAATTATATACCGGTAAACAATTATGAAAGAAACTAATATTATCTATTCTGCAGAAACAAAAAGCACATAACAAAAAATAACATAAAATATACACACACTAAATAGCGAAAAGCCTCGTATTCAACCAATAGAAGTTTGAAAATGTTATCTATTGCTTGATGCCAACGGGCTAGGGAGGGACCAAAGATAATTTACATTGCTTCGCCATTGGCAAATGACAACAAACAAGCAATTATCAATCAAAACAAAAACAAAATGCAGATTGCAGTGTGGAAAAATAACTACTTTTGTAACAAAAAAACAAGGCTATTATGCATCAGCAAATACTTAAACAAAAAAAAACAATGTACAGTTTTGACTTCGCTACGATTTTATTACATATGCTAGCTCCTGCCCGCGACTTCGTCTGCGTGAAATTTCTTGTCCAAATCACCTGCCCGCGCTATTACTTCGTTTTCGCTAAGCCTTCTTTCTGACTTTTTTTTCTTTCAGCTCGGCTCGTAAAGGTCCTAGCGTTATGTTGAATAGCATATAGCCTTCCTTAAGAATTAGGATATAAAATGAAAAAATAATTTTTCAAATCCGACTGGTAATTATTTTGTAATATTTGTTTTTTATACTATTTGTATAATAGGATATTTACTGTGCTAGCTACCGCATTAGTTGATACGGAAATACAGTTATGATGTATATTCAATAAAGTCAGTATAAACTAAGCGCATATTTCAACCAGCCTATAAAAAAAAAACTCGAAAAGCGGCTCTTATTCCATCGGTTTTAGGTTTACAATGCACTGTATTGAATAAGCGTGCTGTTATGATAAACTTAGCATACCTACATGTATGAAAAGTTTATCATCGCAACCAATGTTCTATTGCTATATACTACACCGACTGTAGTATGTATATCAGCGATATCTTCACCAATTTTTTACGGATTTTGATGATTCTTTTTTGTTTAGAAGAATATTCGCCCGAGGTGGTCCCGTTTCAATTTGGTGAAGATTTGATGGATATATTTGGATATCTGAATATGTAACTCTCTCGATTGCTGCAATCACTTGTCTATGTATTATTGATACAATTCCATATCATAACATCACGCTTGTATGCTTTGAAGGAGTACCTACGCAGATATGTATAGGACACCCACATTTCGCCAGTTATGTTATTCGTATGTTTGGTGCGCGTGTACGCGTGTCCGATCACGTACAAATTCGAATGAAAAGAATTTATTCAAATAAGGCTGACAATCAGCACTTTTTGAACATCAAAATTACATAGACAGACCTGAAAACGCCCTCCCTCGTACATTGAAGGGCTTCATGGACAGGACATAATAAAAAACTTTTTTTTAAAACTTTATACAATACTTTATTATGTATATTCAAGTTTTATATGTCATCATCTGCCCAGCCTTTTCTCAATTATGTTGGGGTCAGCCTGCAGTCTAACAGGATTCAGCTGAATACCAGTTTTTGCACGGAGCGTATGGCTATCTGACCCCCATAACTCAGTTAATGGGTTGTCAGATTTTTGGGCTACTGTATGACTACCCGAAACGGCTTACAAAGATCTACAAATGACATTCGAGACCGAGGCACCGAGAATTGATGTGCTTGTCGAGGCACCGAGGTGGACGGTCAGCCATCCACGGACCGACTTCGGCGAGCGTAGCTAAACCTTCGATTGACTCGTGCGACTGATTCCTTTATTGGACTATCAGAGAGCCTCCTATCCGGACACAAGTTGCCGTGGCTGACTTGGAACACCTTATATAGACTTCCTACCCAAGTAGAGCGCAGCAAAGATAATCTCCACAAGTGGGAATCATGGACGGCTCAGATCTCCACGGCGTCCCTCCACAGACAATGGCCCATCTTGCCGCATGCACTGTCACCTGCACATGTGAGTACCTTATGCCTGCGTCCTGACCTGCGTCAGCAAACGGTATTGGCGTTGCTGAATTTTGGGGCAACCACATTTAATAAATATATATTTTACACATATAGTTAATTGATTCAGGCGTGACTTGGCGGAAATCCATTATAAAATACAATGGACGTAGATATATTTAGTAACCTATTCCGCTTATCTATTCCTAAAGAGTCTTAAAAAACCCTGTAAGAAAACGACACGTGTTTCACCTCTCTACGAGGCTTTGACTTGTCGCGAACCCGAACACAACGTTGTGCCACGCGGAACGCCGGACGAAGTGAGGTTGTCGGACGATGTAGCTATTGTTTATTGTATTTTATGTGTTATTTTGCCATCGACACGCTAAGAACAAGAACTAATTGGGAAAACACACATTTGAGTACCCACCTAAGAATGCATTGTATTTTTATGCACATCCATTTTGCACATTTGAGCATGTTGAGCACAGATGATGACACACTATAATATACTTACCTACGAAGAAAAACTACATACATGAGGATATTTTAGTAGGTACTTGTAACGGTGTATATGTACATGTGTATATATATATGTACATCATTTTGACCCATCTTGAGAATCCACCTCGTTTTTATCTGAATAAATTTTAACGAATGCACTATATTTACTAATATTAAGTTTGAAATCGCCAATGGACCTGAGCAAGAATGGTGATCAAATCTTGTGCCTTCTCTGTATGAGAAGCGGCCTTTGCCCTGAAGTAAAATACTAGAAGAAGATTTAAAATTTAAATCATTGATTAGTTACCCAACAAAAAAACTTCTATTTTGTAGGGCGTCTTCCCGCCAGTCATACTAACACTAAAGCTCGATAATGACCTTATTTACGGGTAGGTACTGTAAATAGAATCTCAATTTCCCGTTTAAAAATGTATTTTTTAACCTTGAAGAGTGTTCTTATTACTCAATATGTCGTAATCTTTTGCCATCATCATTTCATTACTTGCATAGTCATCTGATTTGAAGAAGACATCTTTAATAAAATACCTTACAATACCACAACTCACAAGTGATATTAGGTACTAATGAATGATTTTCATTACGAAACGTTACGTTGCTTTGACTATTATAAAGTACGGAGTTTACTGTTTTAAGAATTATGTGGTACTTACTTGCAACTTAGCTATTAAGATAATAGTTGTGTAATTCTTTGCAATTAGTAATAAGTTCTGTTTTGTCGTATCGAGTTCCATTGGACTGTCTAAATATTAAATGAACCAAAACTAATTCCGTCGTGAACTTTGTGGTGCTTTGCAAGATTTGCACCATAAGTGGAACTAATCATTTGTTCAGAACTGTGCCTTTGGTACGCGTTGTAAGACCATTCGTATTTCAGACGCATAGACTATATTAGCGTTAAGTAGGTTGTCCACTGTTAAGTAATGTCACACATGACCATTTGGGCTAAGATTCAGAGAGATCATCGTAAGTCATGCTAAGATAGGTCTTAGCCAAACATTGGCTAAGCGCAGCTTCAAAATTCAGAAACGTGAGTCTAAGCTCGTACTTACTAACACAAACGTGAATACGCAATGTATTGCCCAACAAAAGCGCATTATAGGATTTTTAACTCTCGGTGCTTAGCGTTGAAGTTCCAATCGTACGTTAATAGCTAAGTTCTTCTAACACTCTTTTATCTATGGCTTCACAGATTTCGTACGATACTCTATAAATATCCGATATTTTTTAACACATAATAAATTATTACATCACGGCTGTAATTCCTAAAGGGTTTGGCAGACGTGTACCTATTATTAGACATTTTGCCAGTTATGTTTATATTTTTTACATTGTTTTAAGAAACTGTTCCGTTACGGGTAGTGTCAATAGATGTTTGTAAGTAGATGTTGTAGTAGGAATCAAATAGCGTCCAACGTTTGCAAACATCTGGGACGAGTTAAGGCTGCGAGACTCAAGAGTCAAAATTAACTTCATTATTACGCGCCATGCGAGGTATGCCAGCCTAAGCTGAACTGGTCGAAATCCAGTACTGAGGCTTAGTTTAAGATCATCCATCATTGAATACAAATCTGACGACTGTGAGCACTGATTTTGATTTTCGCGTAAGTTTATACTAAGTTTCATTTCTAAGACTGAAATAATACAAATATTTTATTCCTGTTTGAGCCGAGATCGTGCGAGACGTGCTTTGACTCAGTAACATCTTTTAAGTAGAAAAGTGGACAGGTTATTCGTTCATCATGTAGGTATTCGTGAATGTTGTGCCCAATATGGCGATATGATGTTCCCAAGCCTAATATACTGGACATCCGTATATAAATACGTTACGCTTTACAAACTGAGGTATTTATAAAGTTATTATTAACCTTTTGTAGCGGGTGATAAAGTAACTGAGTACTTGAAAAAAGTCACCGGCTATAATCTTATGTCACCGTATTTGTGTTGAAAATAGAACAATTGTTTTCTCTTCCATAGATCAGTATTCTTTTGAGGAATATGTAATTGATCTTCGTAAAAGATCTCTTCTTCTTCTTCTAATAATAATATTTTTTTATTCATGAGCTTCTTTCAACTTTTCGACCTTTTCTCAAAGTTGGTCGCAGTAGTCGTTAGGTACCAACCAAATGGGATAGTCAAGGTAAGAACTTTGACAATGGGACAGGTTAGGCTGAGCGAGCGAAGCCAGCGGTTTGTGCCACGGCAGCGGCCGACAAGCGCTACATTCAATTTGGTCGCAGTTACTTGACTTTTCAGTTTTTAACGACAACAATATGGGAATTATTTGGGGTTTTATTAAACACATGTATTTTTTTTTGCCCACTAGTATTGCGAAAAACGGCGCCGTCGGAAATAGTAGGTAGGTATCTAATTATAATAATCCATTTAAACTGCATAATTAATTAATTTAACCTGAAATTGGTAGTAGGTACATAATTAAAAAGTTAAAGGGCTTTAATTTACCTTCAGGTAGGAGTATCAAGTTCACGATCTCGGTGTCTTTTTTATATTCAAGGTGAACAGGGTGGTTCGAAATAAGTTCGCATGCCATAACTGTATCAGGACATGACATAAGATTGGACGTATTATCACATTTATTTGTCTTAATTTTGCATGTAACTGTATCTATCTATACATATAATAAATTTGTTCTGTTTATTTGTTCGCCAACGCGTGAAAGCGGCTTAACCGAATTTGAAGCAAACTTTAATCTGTCGAGAAAGCCCTAGCCAGGCTATAGGCTTTGTAACATCATGCTACGATCCTTAGAAGCAGAGCAAAATGATAAAAAGTCAGAAGAAGCAGGCGGGGGCGATGGGATGCGACGCAGTGGGGCGGGGTCCGAAATTTCATGCGGACGAAGTCGCGGGCAGAAGCTAGTTATATTATATTTTGGCTAAGTATAGAAGTTCAATGTTTGGGAAATACCCATATTCAGTAGGTTCGTATCATAATGTAAATAATGAGCCGCTATTCGCGTCAGATACGAATCATTAGCAAAGACATCAACACAATTATATCTAGTCTATTCTAAGGATGTGTCACTAAAAAAGTAATAACTCATATTTTTCTAGGAATGACATTTAATGTAGGTACATTACCTATTACTTTTATGGAATTTTGTGAGGATGGAAACCTTTGATTTAGGTGCAGTAAAAAAAGTCTACTGCAGGATAATGTAAAAAACCGATGACCCGAAGAAGGTGAAGTGATATTAAGTCACTTCAAGTTGATGGGTCAAGAAACCCAGCAGAGTAATGACGTCACGGATGACCTGTGTGTTATGGATCCGGGATGGTTCAGTGGTCACACTGCACTAGTCACTGAGATTTTTTAACATGACATATGTAATTGACAGAAATGTTGCGACATTAGATCTACTGTAATGACGTATGATCTCGAAATAACAAGAGCCACTAGTGGCTAAGTAATACAGCCGCATGGGTACACTTACCCCGGTCGGTGACGATGATGGGTGACCATCTTTACATACCAAGACCCCTTCGTGCCTCGGAAAGCACGTTAAGCCATTGGTCCCGGCTGTCATTCATAGATCTTCGACGGTCATTACATCGTCTGAAGCCCGAAAGTCTGACGACCACAACCAGTCTTACCAAGGGATATCATGTTTCCCAGTAACTGGGTTGTGGAGGTCAGTCGCTCCATGTAAAATCCTGGTACTCAGCTACATCCGGTTAGATTGGAACCCGACTACAATAACCAATTATCAATCAATAATCATTTTGTATAACAATTATCATTTTGTCTGCGGTCGTTTTTGTTCCGTTATACGAATACCACACACACACACGGAATAAATTTGGTTGACTAAACAATGACCATACAAGGTAATTTGGGTATTTTTTTATGGGCTTATTATAAACTGCATTATATTATTACATTCTGTATAATTTGAAAAATAAGGAAGGTAAACAAAAATCACCTTTTGACCGGATGGCCTTCAACAGCGGTACATCCCCATACATATGCGTTACGTACTAAAAAAGGTAAGATAATACAAAGTTTTTGTATTTATTGCGTTTTTTTTTTCAAAATGTAAGATTATTCTTCTACCGAATATTCAGTTGAAGTTACCGCTACGCTTCGTTGTGCCAGTTACCCTTGGAGTGAGTGAGAGTGAAAATCTTAGAGTCACAACCCAGATATATAACAACTAGTAGAACAACATAAGTATCTAGTCTACTGGTGAAAACAAAAGATTTACATATACATAAGCACGGACCGGTGAAGAAAGAAAATTCTAGTTCATATTTAACTAAATAATTAAAACCAACCACTATGAGACTAGTATGTATCAATAGTGATGCAAAACTAAGAAGATTCAAAGAACGCAAACAATTATACACAAAATGTATACAAATCTATGTTTTGAAATCATAACATACTACTCTGTCACCCTGCTCCACACAAGCTGTCGTTACCTTTGCCTCACTACTAGTTTTCTCTCGTAAAACTGCTCCATTGCTTGTAGCGTCACAATTGTTAATAATTGGTGGAACAACAGTACCATCTGATATAGATTTACTCACTAATTTAGGTAATTTTGATATCCTTTCAATTAATCGCCTCCTCTTCTGCTTTCTAACTGGGGCTAGTTTAACAATTCTTTTGATTGTTTCACCATCAGAAATATCATTTGATTCTGAACTTGTCGCTAGTGTTGTTATAATTTCGGTAGTTGATGTCGTTGTTGTTGCTTTACTCGTTGTTGTTTTATACTTTTGTCGTTCAGATGTTAGCGTGGATTTACGCATGGTTGGTTTAGAAGTTGTAGTACTTAACGGCTTTACCGTGTCAGTTGACGATTTTATTGGCTTAGTTAAATCGGTCGTTGTTTTAACACTTCCTATACTCGTATCATCAGCTTTCAATACAAGTTTATCGAATGCAGTTTTTAGCAATTTGTTCTCTAGATAATCGGTTTTTATTCTATTTGATAAAATGGACTGGATAGTTGGATTCGATGTCATAGCAGTTCGTGTAGGTGCTTGTCTTGCCAGAGAATCTTGGTGTTTGTCCTCATTGTGATTATTGCCCCCATGGTGGTGATGCCCCTCATGGTGGTGATTTCCTCCATGTTGGTGATACTCCGCATGGTGATGTCTGTTCTCATGTATCACATCTTGTTCATCATGTTCGCCATGTTCGTTATGTTCTTCATGCTCACCATGTTTGATGTTTGGATGTCTGAGATTTTTGTACAATCGTGGATTGTCATATCCGCATTCTATTCTATCACCACGTGATCGACAGCCATTGCCAATGTCTAACATTGTGTAGTCATCTAATAGGGTTCCTTGATTTTTGTCATAACCACAGAGTATCCTATTGTTGAATTGTATACATCTGTTTTGATTGAAAATATAGCCATCATATTTTCCTCTATTAATTAATTCCTCCTGGGATATGTCTCTCCGCAATATAGATAATGCTATTTCATTTGATAAGTAGCCGGATGCCTCGATACTGGATACTAAAGGATCAAAAATTATATTTCCTAAGGGACCAGAATCGACGGCTAACATCATTTTAGCTAAGACCCAGTATATCTGCAATACAGAACATTAAAATAATATTATGTCAGAGAAAAAATAATTTTAGGCAGTTTTAAAGCTGACATACTGGCCATAATTTCGGTATCACCATTGTTCCAAAGAATTCACGAATTTTAAAAAGAGAAGAAAATCGGTGTTTTATGTCTCATAAAGATGCAACAAGCTTTGATTAGAGCATCTTTAACTCAATAGTTATTTCGTTATTTGTTTTGTTTTGCATAAAAAGAGTATTGAAATATTTTTTTCTTATGTTTACACCAGATACTGAACCTTTTCAGTCTGGGCTTAGTCAGCGAAACGTAAGTGCACAACTTCATGTGAAACCGGTCTGCCGTTGATAGAATTTACCATCGATACCCGAAGACTGGCGGCTTCGTGCGCCGTCCAGGAGGTCCACGAAACCGGGTTACTACAGCACGACTAGATCGGTTTATCTCCAGCCTGCGTTATCATCATCTGAACATAGTACTGATCCAAGAACAGCTTCTTGACTTTCATGCACTGACTTTTTGCACTCGAAATGTTATAAGTCAACCAATGGTCACAAACTGACACGAGCTCACAGAATGGTGCATCTAAAGTTTGCACGTGAACAGTTGCATTGGACTCAACGCCAATGGAGCCTTCTTTTAACGGATGAAAACAACATTATGCTGTATGACAACGATGAATGTAGAAAATTCTATCGAATACAGGGAGAACGTTTCGCCAACAAGAAGCCCTCATATGAATCCAATAGAGCACATATGGGATGAGCTAAAGAGGCGTGTTCGTGGTTACCAACTAGCTCCAGAAACTATTCCGTCTATACTGTACTGGGATAATATTCCACAGCACGTCATAGTGGCATTCATTAATTCCATGACGAACCACATGACAGTCGTCGTAAATTCTCTTGGATGTAACACAAGTTACTAAATAAACGTTTTCTCTATGTAAATCATTGTTTTCTTCAAAAATTCCAGGCTATTTTGCTCCTGAGAAACGCAAAAAGACGACTTACAGTACAATTTAAACTGTTTCTTTAGTATTCCGATTTCAAAGGAACAATGACAAACGGAAATGAAAGCGAGACAGGCTTCAAATATTTTTTTTTGTGTGTTATCATTAGGATTTAAAAAGATAGAGAATTTGGAAAAAAAATATGCACGATTCAGGTGTCCGGGAGTGTATTATATTTCAATAGTGACACGACCGTCGAATGTTATGAGAAAATCCAATCGGGTTCACATTATACTTTCAACAGTACTGTGCTAAGTAAAAACTGAAAACAAACACTCCACAAAACTGAGCTAAACACAAAACCACCTTACCAGTAATGGTATTGACATTGTATATCCATAAATGCGAGAATACGTTTATTGATTAGATTTGTTTAATTTCATTTTACATTCTTAATCACAAACTTGTTCACCGTACGGTCTGCAACGTTGAATTGCATATTATTGTTGTATTTATTGATTACTAGTGACACGCCCCTGCTTCGCACGGTTTTTACGACTTAAAATACATCGAGATTTCTTTATTACTAAGTATATGTAAATTTTATTCTCTACTAACCTTAACATTGTAAACTGCGGCTCAGAACCCACTAGTGTCACAGTCCGAGGACAAACGACCATAAATCTACCACTTGCTATAGAAAACCTCATCACAAACGGGCACGTATCGGACGAGCCTTCTTGCTCAGATCACAGAAGGATCCAATTTACACTAACTACTACTACTAACACAAGGAAAGTCCACACCGACTTGTTACACTAGCACTCGGTGCGTTCCCGGATACAAACGCCTCCTAGCCGAGCTAGGCACCTATCAATATCACAATTGGAATACACCGTGATAAAACTATCAGATGGCTGGAAGCATACTATGTATGCTATAAACTAAGAGCGCCAACAAACCAAGAGATAATAGATAAACCCCTGGTGGAACGCTGAACTTAGTTGCACTACGTAAGCAATTCAACAGAGCCCAATACACTAGACACCCGGAAGACTGGGAGTTATACAAAGAGACCCAATATGTGTTACGAACCAAGTGATTAATACGGCATTATTCATAATGCCGTATTAATCACTCTCAATCTCTCAATCTATTGAAATAATTAAATTGACCGGGCTTTCTGAATAATGCCCATCACTTATTGGGCAGGATAATAAAAATATGTGTTTCATGCATCCTAAGTTGTCCTACATTGTAGTTCCAATCAATAATAGCGATGGCATAGTCGACGGAATGGTTTAAAAAAAAAAAACCACGAAGGGACCAACCCCTGTCCGAGTCGGGGTGCCCCAAGTCCCGAGCTCGCTTCGCTCGCACTTGCTTCCTAAGTTCTCCTAGTAACATTTCAGAATGAAGAAAGAAACGAAAAAAATAAGAAAACGTTACGTAGCAATATTCATAATGACCAGACAATGTGATAAATATAGAAGTTTAAATCTGTATTCATTACATTGCCCGATTTGAATTGAATAGATCATAATGCCCGGGCATTATACATAGTGCCCTGATTAATCACTTGGTCCATGACATATATACACAAGTAAATCACAACTGTCGGGAGAACAGCATGGGGGAAATTATG
The DNA here is from genome assembly GCA_914767815.1 of Eupsilia transversa. Classification (NCBI taxonomy): domain Eukaryota; kingdom Metazoa; phylum Arthropoda; class Insecta; order Lepidoptera; family Noctuidae; genus Eupsilia; species Eupsilia transversa. Next base: position 6,709,296 of record OU611889.1, read on the forward strand.
TGAATCCATCGAGTCAAATAATGAAGCCGCAAGGGAAGGACGATGAAGTAACAAATATTTTGTAACATATTTAGATTTATAAAAGAGAGTCTTGGAGTTTCTTGCCCGTTCTTCTCCATAGGAACCTACTACGCTTTGGAATGGGCAACTTCATTTTTCTGACTGACGGACCCCTAGACAATTTAAAAGTGCCTGTAATTGGTTTATTTGAAATCAATACTTTGAGTTTGAGTTTGATCCTATCAACCTATCAGGACCGAACTGTCGTCGCACTGAAAAAACCCGATAACTCATACACGCTATCCCACCATGAGACCAGTAAGTTTCTTCTAGAAACTCATTTCCCAGACTGTAAACTCCTAGAGGATAGGATGTGTGAGGTTGAAACAGAATGGACCCCAATGGATCAAGACTGGTCTAGAGCCCATAATATAGTAACAGAAGACTGGAAACTGGGTTATCAATACCTTTCAGCCATCCAAGTCCGCAAGGCTGAATGACATCTTTCCAGCCCTACTGCAGTGAGGGGTAGATCATCTGACACCATGGCTGGTGGAGATCTACCAAGCCTGCATAGTCAGACACATACCCCTCGCATGGCGCGAAGTGAAAGTTATTTTCATACAAACCTGGCAAAACCCAAGGCTTATAGGGCTAATAAGCCTCACATCCTTTCTACTGAAAACCCTCGAGAGACTCTGTGATAGACAAATAGCAGTAGAAAAATCGAGTGAGAGAGCGCCTTTAGATGAATGAAAAGTGCCAGATTGTGCGAGAGGCTCCTTTAAAAGACTATTATTTTCGTAATTTTATTGACCATTATTTTCTTAATTAGATTGTAACTAAGGGCGCCCTTGGTCGGCTGCGCTTGACGTAATTCGATACATAGAAATTCATATAATTTTATCGAGTGCCCAAAACGCAGCGTACAAGACGCGCGCCTCGGGCGTCTGTTATAACTAGGGCCTAAGCTCCTTGGTAATGTGACAAACGAGTGACAAACTATAATTATCGACAATAATATTATGTACAAAGAGTATTCAATACACATTCATTGAAAAACTAAACTAACACAAAACCATAGACAATTTTGAGCGGCCATTGTTGTTTAAATCTTTGGCAAAGGATAATGGGTGTTTTTGTATGAGCTCCGGCCATTTGAAAAGTCATAATAATAGCTTATTTTTGGCAGCATTTGATTGTATCACACGAACTGTCAGTCATGCGCAAAGAAAGAACTATGATTGATTTTGTTTTGCTTTATATTGATGTTCTTTTAGAAGGTGGACCGAGGACCTGGTGAAGGACGCCGGAATCCGCTGGATGCGAGAAGCATAGAACCGATCGAAGTGACGGTGCTTGGGAGAGGCCTATGTCCAGCAGTGGACGTCTTTTGGCTGAAACGCTGATGAGATGATCTTTCCATTCTATAAAAATTTAGGAGATTTCAATATTTTTGCTGTAACGCCTGAGGCATAGTCGTCGTTCACACGCGCTACACGAAGAGGTGCGGGACACGGCATACAGTGTAAACAAAGCCTAAACTTCTTTAGTGTAAGCTATCTGGGGTGAAAGCAGGTAAGTACTAATAGAAGTAACCTGGATGGAGTCAGGCCGACCTGACATGCTGTTTTAGATTATCAATGAAAGTTTACTTTGGGTTTTTTAATTAACACCGTGAAAAGGTAATTTAAGTAATACCTATGTAATCTTCATCTCTGCGTAGTCCGTCAGGGAAAACAGGCGTGATGTTATGTTGTAATGTAATCTTATCCATCAAGTTACCCAAAGGAGTTCACTTTTCCTTATTCTTTTATTAATACATATTTATCACATTACATGCATATAACGCCAAATCGCCCATTCTCCTTTGAAAACGGCGTTATTAGTAGCATAGACTAGTATTAGTATAAATGAGAATTAGTAGTACGTTGTGTCACGGGGGCCACGCCAGCCAACTTGTCAATGTGCCCATCTAAAAGAATTTCTTGAAAATCATCAAACAATGTTGTTGTAATAAAGCAACATGGCTAACTTGACACCGTAATTAATAAGATCAAGATGACGTCATAGCCTAGAAACCAGCCAATCTTTACACCCACACACACAACCATTTCAGTTAAAATGCTCAGAAACAATAGTATGCCCGAGGCCGCAAGTCCCGAAACATCGAATACTAACAAATATGCCACCGCCATAAAAACAGTGAGTTATGTTCATTATATTTAGTTACTCGTTTTACAAATACCTACGTGAAAGTCTACTGCTCCTATTACGATGGGCAGAGAAATGTCGCTTGTTCATTAAAATAGTTATAGTCAATCGGCCTAGCTTTTTCCCAACTATGTTGGGGTCGGCTTCATTATTTAACATGGAGCGAATGCATTTCTGACCCGCACAATCCTGTTACTGGGTAGTATACCCTTTGGTAGGACTGGTTGACAGAATTTTGGGCTTCTCACTACCTGTAATAAATGTCAAAGATCAATGAATGGCAGCTAGGACCAACTTAACGTGCTTTCCGAGGCACGGAGAGGTTCTCGATATGTAGCAATGGTTGGTCACCCATCGAACTGACCGCGGCAAGTGTGGCTTATCCTTCGATCGATCTGTGCGGCTGTTATCATTTAGCCACGAGCCCCTCCTTAAAACAGGTTTAGTAATGAGGTTTTATTGTTCTCTTCGATAATATTAATTACCTATATGAAATAAGAAAACCGAAATCTGAATGAAAAACAACAAGAATGTGTCAGGTGTAGCGTTGTTTTTTTTTAAAGAACATGCATGCTTCATGAATATAGTTTTTGAAGATCGTGGTGCGCCACCACGAGCGAGAGAATCGCGGCGATGCGATGAGTGGCTGTGTGCGAGCGAACGCCATCGTATCGCCGCGCGCTCGTCGCTACTGGCGGCGCACGCACCGCGCTCTCGCCGCGGAACGTGGCGGTCTCGCAGTGAGAGCGCCGCGATCACTTGTTTTGAGAGGCCAAAGGCGCTGTCTCCACGAGCGAGAGAATCGCGGCACTCTCTATGGAACCGTCTCCACACGGCGATATTATAGCCGCGATAGAGTGTATAGAAATACGTGGCACGACGATAATATCGCCGCGATTCTTTCGCTCGTGGACACAGCGCCAAAGATATCCGAAAGATGGCGATACCGTTACGAGTCGTCGCGGACACGCAGCGATTCCGTTACGAGTCGCGACGATACGCTAATAATCGGATGCGGAATAATCGCTCGTTCGTGGAGATTGCCCTACGTAGAAGCGAGGATCCGTCGCGATTCTCTCGCTCGTGTAGGAACTACTCATTAATAAGTATTTCACGGGTTGCGATTCGATTACTTTAATATGGCTACCAAGCAATTTATGTCATATGTTATGTCACAATGGTGGTGGTATGGTGAAGTCGAGCTGATGGGTAGGTACCAGGAGGACAAAAATGTACGTCCCTGCATCGAGAAAAGTAATATTTTGTAAAAGGTGATGAGCAGTTGCCATTAGGCTACAGTAACTTAGATAAATTACAAGCCGACCCACTAAAAAGTAATAAATAAATACGGTTTTCCAAAAACAAAACCGACTTCCAAAAACACAACAAAGTGAAAAATTACTTTAATTTCGTAAGTCTGTGGCAACTAACGAAACAAAATACAATAGACGTAGATATATTTAGTAAACTATTCCGCTTTACTATTCTTAAAGTCTTAAAAACCCTGTAAGAAATCGACACGTGTTTCTTTTTACAGGGTTTTTTAAGACTCTTTAAGAATAGTAAAGCGGAATAGTTTACTAAATATATCTGCGTCTATTGTATTTTATAATAGATTTCCGCCAAGTCACGCCTGAATCAATTACCTAACTAACGAAACTACAAAACCAAAGGCACCGACTTCCGAAATTAAAATTATTTTTCACTTTGTAGTGTATTTACTTCTTCTATACTTCGGCGCTTTCTTGTTTGTCGTTGACGTCCCATTGACGGTGCGGTGGACAAACGACCTTATTTCGTTGAAAATAATAATAATCTAAGCTCGTGGCTAAGTAATAACAGCCGCACTGGTCGATCCGTCAGGTTAAGCTACGCTTGCCGGAGTTGGTCCGAGGATGGGTGACAATTTCATTGCCTACGAAATGTATGGGAAAAGTTTTTTGCGATTTCTGACTTTTCTAGTACTTGAAGCTCAGTTTGTCTGCTAGAGGTTTTTGATCCTTATAAGAAACAGGATCGAATGGCATCAAAAACAGTTTTTGTGAAAACTTCCCATTTTCTTACTGACTGTTCATTTTTTTCAAAATCTGTGAATGCAGATCAAAATTTCTCAAAAAGTTAAGGACAGTCTCCTAAGACCATTTTCCTGTAGCTACAACGGTTAAGGTAGCTGCCTTTGTTGCCCCATCTCAAAAATCCACCCTGTATAGTTATCCTATAGAGTGACTAGTATTCTCCTCCAAATACACTAGGTATGGTTGCACTTTTAGTATAGAGGGACGGTATTCTCCTTTGCACAAGAGTTCCATACAACGAAAGCTTGCTACGGAAGGATTTTTGAAAATTCATCCCTTAAAGGGGTTAAATAGGAGATGTAAGTTTGTATGGAAGTTCATCGTTTTGGCGATGGATCATTTAACCGATCGGGCACACGGCTTGTACATCCCATGCCGATTTCTGCTACGGTGACTGTTTCTGTTTCTTACGACTGTAGGTTACGAACATGTGCTCAGAGGCCTAAGTGTACTAATTTATAAACGTTACAATCGTCTCTCAATGGTGGGTTTTTGACATATTTGCCATACAAAAACTGTCAAAACTCACCATTGAGAGATCATTGTTTTATAAATTAGTAGACTTAAGGTCGATTCACACATATCAGTGAGCCCACACTGCCCACAGTTCCGGCACAGTACCGCATCAGTGATAATTATTCTTTCAAACATTCTCTATGGAAGTATTCACACTTGTCAGTGTCAGTGTCGTCTCAGTACCGTCAGCGTCAGTGCCGGCACCGGCCATCACGGACGTGATCGGCGACGACGATATTTTATCACGGATCACTGACGCCGCTGCATCGAAAACAAAATGGAGGACGAGGTGTTGATTGAATTAGTTAGTTTAATTAATTCTTTGTATAATGTCACGAATTCTCCTTCGAGATTCTCTTAACTTCCATGCTTCATGTACCTATTTTCTTTTTTTTTCTCGATTCTCTTCTTCTTCTTCGTCTAAAGCATGTCTATCATAGCTAATTCTGTGTTATTGAAGAGTGCCATCAAAACAATCGACGTCAACGCTAGTCTGAAGGGAACGTCGTGCACGAAGACCCGCAGAGAACTGAACTGTGCCTGATATGTGTGAATTGAAGCACTGAAGCACCACTGTAGCACGGATACGGAACTGTAACGGTAGTGTGCCGGAACTGTGGGTTCACTGATATGTGTGAATCGACCTTTAGGCCCCTGGTGTGGCTACTGTAATGGAACAGGGTTTGTTCGTAAGCCTCTTGCACAAATCTAACTGACAAAGAACAGTAGGTAGTTGTTATTTAAAACGAAGGTGTGCTCTAAGACAGGATTTTGCGAAAATCGATTGGTTTTAGGGGAGCATTTTATAGATTTCTTCGATTTAAGTACGATTTCCACCGGCCGGGCGCGCATCACGTTGTGCCGGATCCGCGCGCACGCGGTGACTGCCAACGACCAGTATCGACTTGAATGATTCAACTTGCAAGCTGGCAATGATACCCGAGCGCGCGCGGCAGCTGTCCGCGTAACCGAGAAGCTGGCCTGCTACAGCAGCATGCGCGCGGATCCGACCGGGTTCCAAGCTATGTAAGTTCCATGCAAATATAACATTTAACTACTTATTAAACGCTTCAATTTCCTTTGTACTCATGTTAAAACTTTTTTCCAACAAAAAAACAACCGCACGAAAAAGTTTTTATTTTTACTCAACTACGGCGAAGCAAAAAGGATCCGAGGGTTATGATTTTGACCGGTATGTACCTATGTATGTTCATCTGTTCCCTTATAAGTTCTAAACTACTCATCATAATTTGACAAGTGAGGTATCGTTGGATGTGTCTTGATTGTCCGCTAGTTATGTGACGTCAATCAATGAATATTGCGCCCTTTAGAGGTAATAAAGTGACAAAAAAAAGAAAAAAAAATGAATGAAATTGAATAAAAATAAAAGTTGTAAAAACTAAAACCCAACTAGGACAAAAAAGTGAACTAAACAAAATTTTCCGACCAACCTATACCTAAAAACTAACTACTAACTAACTACGACAAAAAAGTCAACTAAAAAGGTAAAAAAAAGACATCACAGACAGACAAATAAAAAATCCGGAGTCACGCGTAATCTGTTCAATTTGCCTACACCTGTGACTCTGGATTTTACATTTGTTTGTGATGTTTTGTTTTTACCTTATTAGTTGACTTTTTTTTCGTAGTCGTGTATTCCCGTTGTCCCCGTAGACCATGTCCCTTTAAAGGGGACAACGGGAATTTAATAAAATAATTAAAATTACTTCCCGTTGTCCCCGTTAATTTATTGTAATATCTATCGACAAGAAAAGCGAAGCGCAAGGGCACTTTTCCCGAAGCGCATCGCCGTTTTTTTGAATCCGCATAACTTATATAACATAGATTTTTATAATTATGTAGCAAGCAGTATTTTTTTGAGGCGAAACATGACTTTTTACGAGTTACAATTGAAAAAAATCCGAATTTTCAAACCAAAAATTTGAATAATTAAGTTTCGGATTTTTTACTTTACCACGGCTATTTTTTTTCATTGAAACCACAACTTAACGACGAAATAAAAATTAAAATATTGTTTAAAACCAAAGATACAAGAAGATAATTTTTCAATCAATGTTATAATTTTTTATGACATTTGCTGGTTTAAATGAATGCAAAAGAGTAAATTCAATGTTATAATACCAAACTAACTTTCTTAAACTATACTTGTATTATTTTGAAAACATTGTCTTAACAAAAACCGTTATTTAAAACATTGAGGAAATGAATGCGATCAGTTAGTGATTTTTGTTTTTTTTTTATTCACAGTCACTTTATGGAAAGTTCTCCCCACCTTTTTCAAATTTCTTAATTCATGTTTAATTATTAACGTAGTACTATTGTATGGTGGCGTATGAAATTATGGTGGGGTAGTAGGTGTGCTTCACAAACGACCATGGCCCGTAGCCCTACGAGCGTGACGGAGCGTATTTTGTCAAATGTGATTCATGTGTCGGCGCGGGGGTCAGCAGGTGACCGGGAACGAAGGGAAGGGAGTGGGAAGGTATCGAACAAGCAAAAGAGTTGCATAATGAAATTTAATACAACATTATATCACTCGTTTGGATGATAATAATGGTTACTTTGACACTGGTTGTTTTAATGTTGGCAATAAGCTAACTGTTTCAGAAACTTTTATAGAGGATTTGAAGCATGGGTGTAGTTATAGTAATTGATGTAAAATATTTTTTTATTTTCTATAATATTTAATATTTTCAGAATAGTAAAAGTGTAATTTACTAAAGTTTGTTTAGTATTGCATGTTTACTCTTTTTCATTAATTTCAACCAGTTACCAGCATAGGTATGTCATTAAAAAAAACTTACTTACAAACAATATTTTATTTTATTTCATCGTAAAGTTGAGGTTTCAATGGAATTTTACTAACCAAATTTTTGTTTTGAAGCGCTTCAAAACAATTATATATATTATATATTATAAAACATAAGTAGGTACTGCTAAGAAGATTTTATTCTCTCAAATATGTGTGGCCCTGGACTAATATCACTACCTACTAATTAATTATCAGTGACAGGAAGTAATATTAAACATTATCCGCATTATAGAAACAAACTTAAAAACTACCCAAGCAAAGTTAATAAAATGTATACGGGACCACCGTGCTAGCTTCCTCAACCAAACGAAAAAATAATTTTGGAATCGCAATTGACGAAAATATCGATGAAAGCATACATACGAACATAGGACCTCATTCTATTTTGAAGTCGGTTAAAAATGCGCTCTGATGTTCCCCGACGTGCGCCGGCCGGTGTAAGTCGTACATTAGTACCTTAGGTGCTCGCAGTAGTAAGCTCTGTGAGCTAGGTGCGGATTTGTCCGCTCAGCATGTTCATCCTTGATACAAATGTATTATTCACTTTTCACGACACCCACAGCTGGAATGGAGCTGCCCATTTTTAGAAGACAGATCTAGATTGCAGTCAACTTACATTTTAATATAATAAAAGTTTTTATTAACATATACTTGTATAGTTTAGCAATTTATTTGTTCAATTGACGGAATATAGGAACTATAATTGGTGAACTTTTTCATTTTGTTGACAGGTCCTAAGAAAACGCCGGGAAAAATCGCTACCTTCTATGAGAAGCAACAAAGATTTTGATTCACAAGATTCGCTTAGAAATAAAAATGGATCGAATGAAATCAAAAGTGGATTAGCTCTAAAGAAGGTTTATAATATTCAAAAAGTGGAAGTAGAAAAGTCCAACTTTATGAAAAAAACAAAGACAGATAAATCTAAAGAATTTGACAAAAAATATCATAGCCAATCCGACAAGCCACAGAATCGAGAACAAATAAAAAAAACACCCAAAACAAGGGAACCTAAAAAAGAGAGACAAAGAAATCAGGAGAAACAAAGAAAGGAGGAGAAACAAAGAATGGAGGAGAAACAAAGAATTAAAGAGAAAAAAAGAAGAGCCGAGAAACAAAGAAATACGGAGAAACGAAGAAGTGAGGAGAAACAAAGAAAAAGAAGCGAGGAGAAACCTTTCGACGAAAGTCAAAGCAGCCAAGAAAACACGAAGAGTTTTGCGTTTAAAAGAAAATACTTAGAAAACCGGCTAACTACTAAGATTTGGCAAATACTGAGTCGGGATGTGTTTCTTTTAGATTACGATAAGTTCAATAGCCAAATACAGGCATCAAATTCTGAGACAAAAAAGTATATAATATCTGTAATTAAGAAATGTAATAATAAAGAGCTAAAAAGGCTGAACCCACCGATAATGACACAAACCAGGAAAGAAAGTTTAAGCAGTGCCGGGAAGAAAGCAATCAAACGTGCGGTGAGGAGAAGAGTCTGGACAATGGCAAAGGCTTCTATAAAACATAGTAAACATTGGAGTCAATTTCTAGCTGAAAACAATATCATATTAGAGAACATTAACATTGATAAGTTTGACCTCAGTCTAATAGATCTGGATGCATTGGGAATCGAGAACAAAATATTGAAGCGCACTGTAACATGGCTTTTTAAATAAAAACAGTATTTCAGTAGTCACTAAATATTACTGTGCATATACTAAATATTACTTTTTACTTTATACAATTAACATGTTTATTTAATAAAACTTGAATCGTACCAAATTTTTGTTTTCCTGCTTTGTACTAATTATTTTTGTTTTTGAACGTAAAATATACATGTTCTGTTCAAATGTCACAATGACAGTTCCCTACAATGATTTGCTTAGAACAGATCACAAAATATCGTAATAGTCATTGATTAAAAGAATAGGTATTGAGCTTCAGAAAAAAAGTAGTGGTACCTAATCTGTTAATAATTTTGAATGTATAATATTATCTTATTATCTTAACAAAAACAATACGTACGTAAAAATGTAGCTTTCAGAGCTAACCTGTCGTCGTAATGTTACTGAAAATTTCAACAATTTCTGGTATAGTAAATTGGAACACAATGAAATGTTCAAACGTTTCTTCAAGCGAGGTAACTATCTCAGTAAAAATCATAATTTATAGTCTTCAAATTATATTTACATATATATTACGGAAATATAGACTTTTTAATAATCCATTTATAACCGTAATAAGAAGACCACGTTGTCCGGCATTTTAATGTTATTATAACAACGCTTGTATATGGATTGTATTTAAAATGTATGTGCACACTTCATCATTAGTCTTCTGCCCTTATCCCAATTTATTTGTGGTCGGCGCAACATGCTGTTTCTTCCATACTTCGTCGTCATACTATTAGTCGTCATCTCGGCAGTCACCCACTTTCTAGCCACATCATCTTTCGCATAGTCCATCCATCATTTCTTTGTTCGTCTCCCACTCTTATCCACATTCATATTCATACTAATTAAGTTTACCCTTTACACATAAATGAGTCAACAAATGTTTCCTTCCACATTTACTAAAATTGTAGTAAATATAATGTATTCTTTACCGACCATATTGCTTCAGGAAATAAGAAAACTGGATTAGGTTTCAAACAATGGTTTAAAACAGCTTTTAGGAGAAAGCCTAAAGAAATTGCGCCTAGCCCTACTATCACAACAATATTTAGGAATAAAATTAAAAAATCCAAATTAAATATCAAAGACATTGAACTGATTCAAGGTATGGATGCAAAAGAATTAAAGAAACGATTTTCTGTTACTGGATCTAGAGCTAAAGCACTAGAGAAGATGGTTGCAGATTATAAACGAGGAAGACTGTCATTACCAGGATTATCTCATAAATCAAAATTTAATGTTAAGTCACTTGATAAGATCCGATTAAATAGAATGATTAAACAGTACGATGAAGGAAGCAGAAAAAACAATGCTAAAGAAGCAAAAAATAATGCTAAGATTTTGAAAAAGAGATTTAACATAACTAATTCCCAGGCAATCAAATTAGAGAAAGTGATCAGTGAGCTAAATAAAGGAAAAGGTTCTAATGTGCAACTGGTCAGAACTTTACTTGATCCGAAAATACTCACAAAAGAGCGTGTTGAGAAGTTTATTAAACAATATGAGGAAGCAGAGAAGAAAAATAGAGGGCTTTCTTACATAAAACTATCATTTATTTCATCTACACGTAAAATTCAGAATTTGATGGAAGATGTGAAAGCTGTAAAAGGCTTTTCCGGTTTTCTAAAGAAGTAATCATAGAATGGTTCATCGTGCTACTGTACTGTCATGGATTTTTCCGAGGATAGTAAGATTATTGATTTGATTGATAAATCCATATTAATATGCAAAAGTAACTCTGTCTGACTGTCTGTCTAGTACCATCGCATAGAATAATTTTTATCCCGGTAGTACGTTCCGGTGGGATAATTACTGACATTCACGCGGGCGAGGGCACGGGCGAGGGCACGGGCGAGAGCTACTATGCTATATATACTACTATATACGATAGCTAAAATGCTGCATGGTGCAGTTCGTTTGACGCCTGAGCTCGCTGTATACACTTTCCTTAAAAAGACTTCTAAAATTGCAGATGTTTGTAAATATTTAATTTCTTAATGTTTTTTTTGTTCGCAATTTCGTATTTATAATGTTTATTATTAAAGTGTAAATACAATTGATAAAATATTTTTGTGTGTCTTATTGAGCTCGTTTCCCTACTCTCCTTTCATTTCTCTATGTCCTGATAAGGCACCTATCCCACCGCCGACGACGAAACGACTAGATCAACGATTTTCTCGCTCAAGAAACGTACACAAGTTAAAATTAAAAATTTAAATAACCCCCGACACAATTCCAGGTGATGCTGCAGTATCGGTTCAAGGTTATTATGTTCTTCTAATATCATTGAAGTAACAGAATACTAAATTTCGAATCGATCAGACCTGTGGAAGATGCGCACACCTAATCATCAACTAGAAAAGAGCTGATAATCTTCAAACGGCTGAACCGATTTTCTTGAATTATAGCTAAGAACACTCTCGATCAAGACACCTTTCAAATAAATAAAAAATAATCAAAATCGGTTACGGTCGGGAACAGACAGATACACACGTTAAACTTATAACACCACTCTTTTTCCGTCGGGAGTTAAAAAGAACATATACTTGAATCAATAGTGACGCTGTTAACACAGCAGACAAGTACTCGGTTGTTGCAGCGACAAGAGCTATCAGCGACGCTCGCTTAGCGGGCAAAACACACGCTGAGACTCAAGCTTGGTACATACTCTAGCTAGCGCACCCGCTGTACGCTCGCCAACTTGTTTTTAGTTGCTACCTCTCGCTCGCTTCGCCGGGGATGGGATAGGTGCCTAAGGATCTTTATTCAAGGAGTACCTACATGTCTTAATGTAAGAAAAAAAAGCATTTTTGTCGTAGGTCATTGTTTTTTTGCATCGCATAAAATTGGTTTCACACTACGTCAGATTGATCGCAAGATACTTGTTTGGCTTGATGTAAAATAGCTTTCCTCCAAGCGACTGCTATTAATCTGACTGGTTAGGAGAGAAGAGTTGTGTAGTCGCTATTCCCAAGGTAATTTGTATATAATTAAGGGGGATGCGGTAAGGCACGCCGCGAAATTCAACTTTTAATACGTTTTTTTTCAATTTGTAGGTCAGTGTCACGTTGTGTGTGTAACAAATATGGCTTTACAGAATTATAATCATTACAATCAATCCTTTAATTAGAATTGGCCTCAAATGTCATGATTTCATGAAAGAGTCATTCTTTATGGTAATATGAACATAGAAAGTTGTATTGATGATTTTTATGATTATAATTATTTTAATAAATGTTTGTAACGGCCGCGAATCATATTTAGATCAACATACAACCTGATACTGACTCGCAAATTGCAAAAAACGTAAGAAAGTTTGAATTTCGTGGGCTACCCTGACGCTCAATAGCTACTCATTTTAGAAATACATAAATACATCTCATCATCATCAATCATTAAGAGAAATACGTATAGGTGAAATGTTTGGCAGGAAACAACCAATGCTTACACAATCTAAAATTATTTGATCAAATTATTGTAATGTTTTGTTGACAGGTCGTCACGAATTTCGCACATCGGGAAAATCATTACTTCAATTTTAAGAGGAAACAAAGTAACCATGTTCCTGTCCCCAAAAATGAATATGTCTCTTTGCCTACCCAAACCAAGCGTAATATTTTAAGAAGGAACGTCTATAATATGGATAGGATACAACTAGAAAAATCTAAATTTGTAATAACTAGTCAACAGAAGTCACCAGTTATGGACAAAAGAGCACACGAAAGGGTTATCCATGTGCAAACACGAAACCGTGATGGGCCTAAAAGTATTCAGGGACATCATGACAAATTAGTTATTGTGCAAAATAGACATCAACAAAGTGGAACGCAAAGGAAATGGTTACATAAAGCATCTAATGAACAGAAATACAGCGAAATGAAGACTAACTGCTCATTAGATCATAATAAAAACTTAGAACTTCGGCTTAGTACAAAAATTTGGCAGCTAATGAGTCGTGAGGTTCCCCGACACTGGGGCAGTGAGAAACGCCCGAGCCAAATTAATATAAACGATTCTAAGATGAAAAAGAATATTGTATCTGTGATTAAAAAGAATAAAAAAGAATTAGAACATCATAATCATCCTCGTGTGACACAAACGAGTAAAGATAGTGTTAGGAGCGGCCGTCGTCGCAGAACACGCCTAAGTGACAGAAAAAAATTTATTAAACGTAAAATTAAAAGACAGCTCTGGCACTGGGCTAAGAACGCTATCAGAAATAATGAAAGTTGGAGTAACTTTTTTGCAGAAAACAATATTTTTCTAGAGAATATTAACATTGATGCAATAGATCTCAGTCTTTTAGATCTGGATGCGTTAGGAATTGAAAACAAGCTACTGAAACGTACGATATTATGGCTCCTTAAATAAAAAGTAAGGCCTGCTACCAATCAATGAAATAAATGTCTAATAAGGCTTAGGTCCTTTATATTTTTTGTTATTATTATCCGCTACCAATTTCGCTTCTGCTAGTTACTTAATCCTGTTAAGCATTTTGATATAGATACCTACCTACTGACGCACTGTGCGTTATAGTTAAAAGTCAGTGCTTAACATACCATTATTAATAACAGTTTTGTGAAATTGGCCCTTTTTCTCTTCGAGACGATATGTCACAGCGATAGGCCCCTTACCACAGAGCACGGATACGAGTCGGCGGCCGCTGCTATAGATAGAGGCATCCACGATGACGCACCCCACTCGTACACGCCCCACGCTTACAGAAGAAAGTGGGGCGCGTCTTCGTGGATGGCACTATCTATATAGACGGGATTGTAATTACTTACATTTACTCGCACTACGACTATGATGAATAGAAACTGACGGTTTTGAATGGTCTGTTACAGAAGTTGTGCGATCCGCGCACTTTCGCCGTCACAATTATTTTAAGTGAAACTTAGGGGGTGAGTCGATAATTGGACGAGAATTGAGAGCGAAATTTTAAGGACGCGTCACGTTTAAGGCACATTTCGTTACATGAGAGGGAAGAAAGATATAACTCTCTCTGCCTCGCACACTAAATCTCTCTTATTCTTATTCTATAAAAAAATTAAAGGTTTTTTTATCACGACTGCACGCGCATTTTTTTTTTGTACTGCTCTATTTAGATGCTGCTGGGTCGGCTATTCTGTGCTCTGTGGGCCTCATTTATATGAAATTATAGCATAATTGAATATTGTTGGACAATAAAAACCGTTTTTAAATCATTGATTTATTTATTTTTTGCGTATACTTACGTTTATTTAATCTTGCCTATAATAATTAGTTTTTGTGTCAGCAGTACCTTTATGGATACGGAATGATTGAAATGCAATGCATGCACGTGCATGCATTTAAGATAAGGGTGATGTTAAGTCTTTGCGGCAGTTCGTACATTTTATTTACGGTTAGTACATGAATACAATTTTTTCTTTACTTTTTAAAATGAATGCTGTATCTTCTTTTTTCCGGGACAATTAAATTTAGATACTTCGGGGTTGGTAGGCGAGCCCTGAAGGTTTTTTCGCAAGTATTATTCAGCAAATACATTTTCAGCATTCTCTCATCACGTTCATCTACTGAGCTATCATATTGTCGAGCTCTAACAGGTAGGATAATAATAATTATCCGAGAAATGAGTAATATTAATCTTGACAAAAATAAAAAACAGGAAAAAGCAATTAGATTGCTATTAGAAAACTATTATTTCAAATTATTCAATAAGCGCTTTCTTCTGGGAAAGTAGGTACTACAATCTACCACCATACCTAAGCATAGTACCGCCCAACAGCGCTGCTGTGTTCCAGGTACGAGTCGGTATCATAGGAACCAGACAGTCATCAGAAAATTGTACATTTTGATACAAGTGAACCGCTGCTCGGAGTCATCATAGGTTATGCCTCAAACTGTTAGGGCGAATTTTACCAATGAAATTGAACGCTATCAGCACATCTAAACCGAGTTCAAGAGCTGTCAGTGTCAATATTCCCAAGAAAAATAATGACACTCTCACAGTTCTTAAACGTAGTTGATGTGCTGATCGTGCTGACAGTTTCATTGGTGAAATTCGCCCTTAGTAATCTATATAACAAAAGGGTGTGGTACAGATCATCAAACTGAACAACTTTCTCCACGGAACCAATATGGTAAAAGCGAAAAAAAAAAATTCAACTGTCCTATAAAAAAATTCAATACCTGCTCGTCCCAAATGTATAGGTTGGCTGATTATCTTTCAGTGGATTTTTTTTCATTTTTCCAATAAAGATACGGTTATATCGATTAATCCATCTGATGCTAAATGTGTCAAACAATCAATGCAAAAAAAAAAACCTTTTTTTGAGATTCCGCTTTTCGGCTTACGAGGACAGAATATACCTATATACAGGTAGCGGTTGCTACCCAATAAAATAAGATCATCGAAAAAAAAAATACTACGCGGTCAGGGTCAGTGAGCGACCATAAAAAAACCGACGTTTTTCATTTCATAATTTTCGGCCAGACACAGAAACGAATGATCCCCTCTTTTGTCGTTCCATGAACATAGTAAAGCTACTTACTTGCGAATTTACGGATAATCGCGGTTACAGATATTTGCGGCTACTACATTTGTGGTCACCGCAAGGAACTGCCACGGTAATTGCATTCAAGATCCATCTAGCCTTAGAGATGGACGACGCTGTAACCCACAACAAGCTGATTCAAATCCTTCACAGAGCATACGAAGAAGCTGTTGCCCGTACGAGTTTGATAGAAATATTTGTAAAATTTTGGATGACAGAGTGCTGTGTGGATATAATAAGAATTTAGGGAAGCCAAAAAGTAAGAATTCCGTTGAAGTGTACGGGGGCTGCAGAATACGGGGAGGGAGGGTAGAGTGCGGCTACCAGCGCGGTCCCTATACTAATCCAAGAAGACCACCTGTTGGGGGTAACCAGCTGGACGACCGACTAGCATTTGATCGTGACAGTCCGCCAACACATCGACATCGCCTCGATGAGCGTGACCCCAGGCCTACGGGGATCCCGTTCGATACTGTGACAAGATGTGTAGAGATAGATGACCGTATTGTTTGCAGGAAGGTTTAACTAGTTTTCATCTTTTTAATTACGAATCCGTTTTGCTTCATGTATAAAAGTCTACTTTAACATTAACTATTGAAATTGTTTGTCATTTTATTTATTTGTACGTTTTGCTTTTTATATTATTAGGCACCTACCTACTTATTTAATAAAGATACAAGTACCTTCTTGATATTTGAAATGATATTACTTTGATTTCCTTGTACCTACTCCGAATACTGCTCATGGAATTAAAATTAAAAGCAGGGAAGCAAATGATTGAAGTGAAAACTTGTTTAGGCGCGTTGAGTTATTTTTGGTAAGGGAAAATCTTATATTAATCATATTTTTGATACTAAAGAGTGTCTCAATAAGAGTGCACTTTTTCATTTTAAAATAAAAATACGGATTTTTTGAGAGAGTAGGTAGTGATATTTTTATTGGATTGTAATGAAGACATGTTCCACTTCCAATTAAATATGGAATAAAATATCCAGCAAATGGTCATGGCTCTGATGACAGGCCATAACTCATTTAATTATCACACTTTTTTTTTTTTTACTCACGTTCTTGGACATGATGTACGATTTACCCAAACTCCTAAACAGTACCCAAAGCAGGATGATCATGCATGAATGTATTCGTTCGCTGTTACAGATATTTGCGGCCTCAACAATAATTGCAGTTGCCGCAAAGAACTGCAATGGTAATTATGAATATGAAGACAACGAAAAAGGTGACCCGCTTCGCGACGGAAAAATGAAAATAGGTGGTATAAAAAAAAATACGAAGGGCAACGCTATCCCGGCACAAGACCCTTCCAATGACATATTAAAAAACCCATCCAGTGTTGGACCTAAAAAGCGAAGACGCTGCTGCCCGTATGACTTTGATAGCAAACGTTGTAGAATTGTGGACGACAGAGTGCTTTGTGGATATAATAGGAATGCAAATTGGCCTCAAAGTAAGGATGCGGTGGTTGAAATGCATGGAGGCTGTAGACTACGGGGGGGGAGGTTAGAGTGCGGGTACCAGCATGGGCCATACACCAATGCAAGGAGGCCACCAGTTTGGGACAATCCCGAAGTTGTTAATCCCGGATCTCGTCCAAAAGCGTAAACACTATCTGCGACCATATCGATGAAAGGATAACTTAAAAATAAAACCGATTATGTTACAAAAAGATTTGAACGACACGAGAGCATTTTTATTATTTCAAAGGTACTTGTTTCGATATAGATTTAAGAAAATAATAATATTTCTCGACTAATTAATTACGCGTTTTGCGTATCTTTTTCTTACAGGCGTTAAGCGCCTATTAAACTAAAGAAGTAAAAAGTCGCAGATCTTATAAAAACTGTTGAATTGCTCATTGTGCTAAATATTTGGAGTATAACATTTTCACCCGTCTTAACCTTTCTCAACGATGTTATTTGTTGGATTTCTGTCACAACAGATTGATTCAGTTGACACTATATTCATTATACTACCCGCGATTTCGTTTGCGTGGTAGTTTTAAAACACCACAATATACTAAAATAACAGCTAAATTTTTATGCAATTTCCCTGTAAATTATAAACGTAGTAGGTATACGCTTGTAGTTTTTGTATCAGCAGCCACTATAATACAGAGTCAGGACTGGTGACGCGGCCAGCAAGTGACGTACAGCTTTCCGTGTGAGCAACTCGTCCTAAGTTCGACAGTCGACACCCGCGGACTTCAGCAGCAATTTCCCATTGCTTGCATGTTTTTCGTTTTTAGTGAATTACTGAACACCTGCGTTCCTACATATAGGTACTACCTAATGGCACAAAATGAAATGAAATCGTTTATTCTGTAAATAGGACATGTAAAAGTATAAAAGTGATTCTAGAATCACTTTTACACGTCATATTAAAAATAAGCTAGATGAGGTCGGCGTTTGCTATCTGACTACTCTGAGAAGAAAGGCCGAAACAAACTCAGAGGTCACCTCTTTTAAAGTCCAGACAAAATCTTGGTCAGGCCATAATTATGAGGACCATTTTAACACCCCTGACGCTCTGATTGATGCAAATTAATCAGCGCCTGACATAAATTGACGTAATTTTAGTAGGCAAGGTTTTAATCACGTCTAAACTTGTATGGAGTAGTGACAGGTTTGACAGGACTAAACTAAGATTTATCTTCAGTCCTTTTCATAATGAAATACAAAGAAAAAGATGCACTGAACTTAAATTTAGTTTAGTTTGTGAACTAGGGAATCGGCACCATTATCATTATTTCCTTTATTCACTTATTACATTAATTCTACATATAAATTACATTTATAATATTATATAAAAACATTTAAAATTATTAAAAAAATTGGCCTGCCGGTGTGATTAGGGCTCCAGAGACAAGAACCTCCTCACGATGCGAGCCGTATCGAGCAGTACTGCCTTATGAATCAGGTCATTGATCCAAAATCCTAACGAGAGCCTCGAGAGATGTTGACCGAAGCAATCGGCATAATGACAGCCGTGCTCACATTCCACATGTCCACAACCTCGTGTGCTAAGTCTCGATATTTTAACACAGTTTATTTGTATCATTAGTGAGTTAACAGACAAATCACATAGACTGATACACAAACAAAACTGTCTGTCTGCAGGCATCACAAACGTTTGTTCCGTGGGGGTTATGCCCGGGTCCTGTAGTGCAGAAGTCACACATTCAGCCACTGCACCCGGGTTCATTGTCAAACTCAACTAATATCGTTGCCCATATGATGACTACTTCGTCATCAATTCCGTCATTCCACCCAGAATACTTTCATTGTCCGTCAGAACATTGAAGACCCACTTCAGCATTCTGGATTCGGTGTCATCTTTCGGGAACACCGCGTCCAAGAAGTCCATAACGGCGGACGCCATACTCCTTTGTTCATGAGGAACGCTTGATTTTCCATGATGAAAAGCATCGCAAGATGTAAATAATACTGTAATTGTTACAGCTGCTATTAGTATTCTGGCCCGCATGGTTCTGTAAAGAAAGAGCAATAAGTATATCATTAATGTTATTTTGATGTACAACGTTAGTACAAGGATCTTTTAGCGCTTGGCCAAAATCGGAACTAACACCACCATATAGTTTTTTTTAACTAATAACCTATTTAATAAAACATGTAATTTACTATTACCTTCAATACATACGAATAAGAATTAAGACACGTGTAAAACGTCTGTTTCCCTAAAACTTTATATAAACAGAGTCAACAGATTTCCGCATAGCGTTACGAAATGGACTGGTCCATGCAAATTACAAGAAAGTTCAACAATCATAAACTTTCGAATAGGTAAATAATAATAAACCAGTTATCTCGGAATCATAGTGCCTTTATTTAGCGAGGATAGAACTAGTTCCGATTAACCTAGATTGTTATATAACTACTCGTGAAGCCAGTTATGTGTGATGAAGTGACGAAAGTGTCACGCGATCATATTATTTTATATTCTGCGACCCGCTCCTGATTCGCACGGTTTTTACGACGTTTATTTATTTATAATGTGTGTTTAATATTAATGTTTTATACACATGCCTTCCGGAATAAATTCTTTAAATGATGGTGAAAACCTCATGAAAATTCTTTGCGTGGTTGAGAAGATCAACGGGGACACACAAAAAGTCACAAAAAGCGACTTTTATTTTTAGATTTAGATATAATAATGTATATGTTTGTACATAGATAGTGGTCGCAAGTGCTACTGCTGAACATGAAGTCCCAGGTTCGAATTCCGGGTCGGGCAAAGCGTTATTCGGTTTTTCCATTTGGATTTCTCAGTCGTAGCCCGAAGTCTGGATTTGTGCCCGATTGAAACAAACTGGTGAAATGTGGCTGTACTATAGGTACACTGACTGTCCCTTCGTGGATTACAGCCGTGATGTTATGTAAATATATGTTATGTCTTCAGTTAGATCCTAAAGCTGACAGCTTTATCTCTAGTATGGCAATACATCTGTCTGCGAGGCCTCAGGTATTCCAGATGTCCATAGTGGGCGGTGAGTGAACATTTACCATCAGGCAGTCGAAAACAACGTACCCCGTCATGGGGTTGGTTGTTCCATCGTTGAGGAAATGGTTCCGGTAGCAATAATTTATTGTGACCATTACTGATGCAGATGCAATGCAATGCAGGCTGCAAAACTATACTCCATTAACAATAAGATTAGACATTTAAACAAAACATTTTACAGTCCGTTCAACCGATTTTGACTTCTATTCCGTAGGCGTAAGGATTGCATTAAAAGCAAAAACGTGATTAAAATACCAATTGTTTACTTTTTTTTAAAGATCTTTTATCTACATCTAAATGTCAAAGTCTCAAGGTAAAAATTATCTGCACTATATTGTCCAGCTAACTAACCGTTTTTATACAAAAATTAATACACAAAAGGCCTTCGTAAGTAATAAGCACCTATTTTAAGTATGTTCAAGGTTCCGTACCTCAAGAGGAAAAAACCTTATTTTATGGGATCACTTCGTTGTACGTCCATCCGTTAGTAGGTATGTCAAGACCCTTTTTCTCAGGAACACGTGGAGTTATCAAGTTTCAATTAATATCAAATACGTAGGTTTATGGCCCCTTTGAGATAAAAAAAATCAAGCTTCTAAGTCAACGCAATCAAACTCAAACTAAAAGCATTTATTTCAATTAAACCATTTACAGGCACTTTTGAAGTGTCAAGAAGTCCGTCAGTCAGAAAATATGAAGCGAGTTGCCCATTCCAAAGCGTAGTAGGTAACTATGGAGAAGAACGGGCAAGAAACTCCACTCCACTCCTACAATATAAAAATACGGCCAGTATTGCGACATATTTTGATACTCGCAAATAAATCTAAACCTATAAGGTACTTCCCGTTGACCTAGAATCACAAGAGAGAGCAAAGTCACATGGGGCTTATTTAAACGTGGCGCAGTAACCTTTGCTGTTTCCATGGGATGGTAAAATATGTATCAGTAATGATTACTGTAACGAACGTACCTTTTTGAACGAAATCCTGAATATCACCTTATAAATCCAACTTATAGATAAGTTTTCGTTATCCTTCCTTCACTTAAGTTTTTAATTGGCAATTGAACTCACATAATTTATTCAATAGATTTCCTTAGGGCCTATTTCAACATACGAAAATACCCAAAATAAAGTACAAATTTTACAAAATGGTGGCGAACCATTAACGTCAGACGGACAACTGTCTCAATGGTGATCAGGCTCACTGAATCCCCTACCACTTATAACCACTTTCATGCACACGTAATAAGGTGGTTTCTATCTTCTGCACACCCACTGCACATACTAACTAAGTAAGTACTTATAAAGAAAACTGATTAAATATTGTCATTTTGTTTGTATTGATATTCTGTTAATGCGTGGAAAGGAGCGCGCCTGCATACAATAATAAGTAGGTTTAGGTAACGGTTTCATGATTTATGGCAAACAGGTCCTGACTTGGTATTTTTTAAGGTTTGTTCCCGAAAAAGGATTTCTCTTGCATTGTGACATTTTTACATCCATTGAGCATCCGGAACCAGAAGAATGTTTAGTAGGTCAGATAAATGAAAGGCTAATTTTAGATTAATGTATGTTGAGATATCTGCAGTTCGGCAGTCGAGGGAATGCGTTCCTGACACCTGACAGTTGGACAATTTCTTCTAGTAATACGGATCAAATTCGCAAAACACATATTCGTTAGTATGAAACTGACAGGGGTGACCCTGTCGTTTAGGCCCTAAACTGAAGAACCAGGAACCTGCGGGTGAGAACGAAGGAAGATTTTTTGAAAATTCAAACCCTAAGAATTTTTTAAAACTTTAGGGGTTGAACTTCCAAAAATTCTTCCTTGTTTCTCACCCGCAAAAGTAATCTTCGGCCAATAGGCATTTATGATTGTGATATTTATGTCTTTATATCAATATCTGTGTTTTTTTTTTGACAAATTCACTTCCATAATAATACAGATTATTGGGACGGGTCTCAAGGGCCTATAAGTCGTCAAATAGCTTAGTAAGATCCGCCGTTATATCGAAACTACTGCAGCATTAATTTTGAAATAAATATATGTTAAATTTGAGGATTAATGTTAGCGACTATGTTAGCCGAAAACACGATTTCATAAAAATTTCTCGATAGAAAAAAATCCAAAGTTACCTCCAAACCGAATAATAAACCGCTGCTATTCAAAAAATACTTCAAATTAGATCATGAAACTTTGCATACTAACTGAACGAACTATAAAGCAGCGACTATGTTTTTTATTTATTTTTAATTATCATTATTTTCGCCGTAAAAAGCAATTACCTTAACTTTAACTAACCATGCCCTCCTCTACTCCTCTAATTTTAACTTTGAGAGTTGTATTGAACATTATAATGATCATGATTCTATGAATACATTCTTGTTAAGGTCACATTTATGATTAATAAACTGCGACATAAGTAGGCAAATTACACAATGCTATACATTGTTTAATAAATCGTCGCGCCGCAGCCTACGGGACGACACCTTGTTCTGTGATTCAACCGGATGATGGAACTGGGTTTGAACCCCTCCATACAAATACTACTGCAGTATTTAGTTTAGTATTTAGTATATAGTAAGTCTTTTAGTTTGGTACCCAGTGTGAATAGTTAGTTGTGTTATATATTGTATATAGGTAGGAATTTGAATGTATATGAAATAACTATTTTCAAAATTATGATAAAGAAAATATTGATGTTTTGTCAAGTCGTAAAAACCGTGCGAAACAGGGTCCGGTCGCTGGTTATGAATATAATGGTAAAGATTAAAAATCTATAGAAAATCAACATTGAAATTATGAAGACAATGCAAACCTTGGAAAGTGTAATGTCATAGCGTGCTTAGTAAGAAAGGTCGGACTAATTAATTACCAATGAATGAACGTTCAATTGTTCATTTATTTAATATTTAAAGCCAACTCTATGATTTTCCTTTGATTTCCATTGTGGCTTCCATAGCAGCATGACGAAGTTTCTTCAGGTATATTTTTTGTTCAGTGTTGTGATCTAAATCTAAGCAGTGTTTTTTACTTGGAGTCAACCTTATCGTTCTGGTCCCCAGATTGTATTACTAACTGTGGCTGTACTGTGGCTTGAAGCAAACGGAACACCATTATTCCAAGGTATAAGTTTCAAGAGAGGATTCGAAATCAACTTCAAACCTCTGCCAAGGAATCCGATAACCTTTATAAAGGAGAAATGGTCGCCATTTGGAGTGTTTGGACGAAAGCATTCACTACAGAAGAGGAATTCAGGTAGTGCTGTTGTATCAGATGATCAAGCAGCACCCATCGTGCCACTTTTCTCAGGAGGGCCTGAACCCCGCCGTGCTGCACCAGTGTTTGAACACGATGAGGAGACCGAACATGTCCGTCCAATTCCTTTAGTAACTCTACCTCATCAAACTCCTAGATCTGTAATACCATTGCTAATATCTTCACCTGTACCTCTAGTTTCTCCCATACAACCTCAGTTAATTTCTCCCGGACCTCCACCAAAGCCTTTAAGTGTAATTGTAACGCCTGTGCCTCATCCTGTTTTCAGTCATGTGCCACCACCTTCTATAACTCCTGACGTGATCCGTATTCCTTCAAGCAAACCAGAAACCAGTGATGTGCTATTATACCCTCCACCTTTACGCATGGAAGGAGGTCTTCCCCCTTTATCTTCAAATATGGTTATACCACCACCTTCTGGCCGTTTTACTAACGTATCACGAGCTGAGCCAGTGAGAGAATATATGAATTCCATGCAATCTATTCCATCTACTCTTGCTGTCCAAGAAAAACCTACACCTCAAGTAGAAACGAATAGTATAAAACCAGAACCACCAATAAATGATAATTCCTTGGTCAGAGGCTCCAAGGTAGCTTTGTATTATGGCAGCATCTTCCTTCAGCTTATGTCTCAATTTCTGAGTAACGCACGCGCAACTTTCGATCAAATGACCAATCCGAAGCCAATATACAATAATTAGTGATATCTAATGAACTAAGAATTCCTGGTATTGCTTCATCTAGAGTATCTTTGAGGTTACGTTATGTGTGGATAGTGCCTAAACTACATGTTTGAACTATAACTCATCAATGAGCACCTGTTTTGTTGTTACACACAAAAATATTTAGGAAGGATGTAAGTAAATCAGAAAAATCCAGATATTTTCTAAAACATTTTTTTAAATAAATTACTTTCTAAAGTAAGTACTTATAACAAAATTCTTGTCTCATAATTGCTGTCCATTGGGTGAGTTTAGCGTCTTCGGAAAAGGCCAAAGCCCTGGCCCAAGCCCTGGCCATATCCTAGCCCGTAGCCGGGCCTATACCCGCCAAATCCAGGGCGGTATCCTCCAAAGCCACCTGGCCGGAAATTGCCTCCCCCAAATCCAGGGCCGTAGCTGCCATAGCCGGGTCCACCAAAACCAGGTCCACCATAAAGAACGCCGTACTGCGCAGTAATAGCCGACACTAAAACAACCAGGATTACTGCAAATAATGTGAACTGGAAAAGAAAACAAGATTGTTAGCAAAATAGTGTTCACTACTATCGTTTTAGTTGACAGTTCTGTTTTAGGAAAACCCAGGGGTACGGTCATGCACATTGATTGATTTGTGAGTTCATCAAGTGGGATTGTTATAATAAACATTGGTCAGGCAGGGGCCATAGTGTTTCCATAGTCCTAGATAACCAGTTCACTTTAGCCACCCAAACCCATAATCTTTGTTTCCATGTCCTGCAATAGCCCTACACCAACTGGGGGTTGTCCTTGGGTGCACTTGCATAGTGCGAACATCTTTATTAAATTAAAAACGTCTAACGGGCCCCTGTGAGTTGGCTTCGGCCCCTCGTACGTCTTCCAAAGGTCCAAGGATCCCGGGAAATGTAGGGTTCTAGGTCACGTTGTATATAAATGGCATAACCTCAATTTAATTTAATTTACATCTGCATTACATAATATAATCCCAAGGCGTTGTATTGAACAATTTACAAACTAAAAAGTGGAAAGTGTGAAACAAAATTATATTTAAGTAAAAGTTGTAAAATCAAACATTTTAAAGTTACTTTGTGTGTATTGAATATTATTGTAAATAAAATATTATAAATGTTTATATTTTGACTTACTTTAGTTACTGCCATTTTTAGATGTTTTTGCTTGTCCTCTCAACATTAACTGATGCGAGATACAAGAACCGCTTTAAATATATGTCGAAAAAGGTTTAGGAATTCTCCGTTATTTTATGGCTCTGCGATTTTAACGTACCGGTTCTCAATATATTTAAATGAAACCGTATCTATCTTGGTAGTAGAAATATTGTTTCATTGTAAACTTAAATTCACCCCCATTCCGTCTGCTATGAAAATAACAATATCTCTATTGACGGTTTGCTTATTTAACTTTAGAGTTTTCGTGAACTTCTCAAGCATGCTACAAGAAGAAGTCACGCTACGCTACACAAGTTTGTACTTATACAAACTAAATAATAAATCAATTATTTTTTTATTTCAGTAAAAACATGTACATAACTACATACATGGTTCACAAAAAAAAAAAAGTAAAAAAAAATACACA
Source organism: Eupsilia transversa (assembly GCA_914767815.1). Taxonomy (NCBI): domain Eukaryota; kingdom Metazoa; phylum Arthropoda; class Insecta; order Lepidoptera; family Noctuidae; genus Eupsilia; species Eupsilia transversa. Next base: position 6,735,245 of record OU611889.1, read on the forward strand.
TGGTACCATTGGTGCCTGTACTGCAAACTTACAAAAATAGGTTTTTTATAATTAGGTTTATAAGCATGAGCAAATCGTAGGTACATAAATTGTATGATTTGCTTGTACGAGTATTTGTACAAATCGTAAAAATTGTAATTGTAGGGCGTCGTGATACCGCACGCATTCATTAAAAATAAATGTTTTATTCCGTAAATACCAAACTGGTTCATCAAGTTAAAACAACAATATTTTACACAAGACATATTTGTATTTACGGAATAGAATATTTATTTTTAATAAATGCGTGCCTATAATTTGTGGGTCACGATACGAGCATAATAACTAACGAATTTATTATTCTAGCCACATTTCTAATCTACGCGTAAACCTGTCTTTCCAGATTCATAAAATAGATCTCTAGATTGAAAGCATAAAATGTTGAAGAATTTCTTATCACTCTAAAACGGAGATATGTTTATTCATTCGTTTAAACTCATAAATATGCTAAATTTTGTAGGCTGTGCCTATGGGTTTCACAGTTTGGGGTTAAGTCTTATTTCAATCAGAAAGTAGAAATATCTGTTAATAATCGATTAATTGAGAAATCAAAATCAAAACCAAAAGTCATTTATTGAAACTAGGCTGAGAATCAGCACTTTTCGAACGTCAAGAGAGGTTAGGATGTGCAGGATTCACACGTCGACGACCTTACGGTTGATTGAGATAGGAGGGTCACCCTTCATTAGCGCCTTCGTAGACTAGTAGCTACTCCGGGCATATTATTAGACTCGATGGTCGATCTCATTGTCCTGTTTGTTTTACATAAGTTTTACCCAGTTTTGTGCCGATAGTTTAATAATTTGTTGATAGTTGATTATCTCTGCCGTGTGATATGATAATATACGATAACCTTGGAATGTGTTGGATGTTTTGTCTAATTTAATAGACGTTTTTGATGATACTGGCATGTAGGTACGTATGTGTTGGAATCGAGCAATAGGGGCGCAGCGGGAACTTATCAGGAGCAAACCGAAAAAATAATGGCCTGGTCTGGCCATTCTTGCGCCTCCCAGAGTCTACCTACGCCCTGTGCCTGGGCACCGGTGGCACCGCCCTATTTACGGCACTGCTGCTCGCTGATATTGATACCAGAGAGATCTCTAGATGTCCTTTTTTTAGATCGCCGCTGACCCGTAGGTCTCCCAATACCAGGAGTAAAATAAAAAGTAGAAAATAATACAACATTAATATTTTATTTTCGTCAGTTACGTAACATTACACAGGTATTAGTCAATTTATGGAAAACCGAGCGGCGTGTTTAAATTGACTAAATAAATAACTTGGTTTATTTTTAGAAGACTACAAATTAATGCGCCACAAATGAATAAAGCACAGAAAAAACATCCGGTTGTAGTTCATAGTAAATATTATTCTACGACTTTATTATTTCGTCATGAGCACTTTCAGCTACTCCACGCTGCTCCGCAGGCATTAATTTTTTATATACACGAATCATGCTGGCCTGTCTGAAGTAGGAATTTAGCTCGCAAGGTAGTGCATAGTTGTATTTTGGTCGCGGAAATTAGGTTGTGTGTCAGTGAATTTAAGCACATCAATGATTTACAGCGCCATCTTGGGGCAAGAAAAGAAACTAAACGCTACATCATAACTGTTTCTCGATCTCTATTGATTACGAGTGCGCGCAATGAAAGAAGTCCGGCGGAAAATTGTGGAACTAGACTGCGCGCAAGATAAGTCTGAACTAAGGAACTAATCGTATGCCGCCGTCTTGTCGGTAAGGTCAAATTAAGTAAAGAATTATTTAATATTAATTTATGATTAATAATATGAGGATTAAATTATTAATACAGATTTAATATTTTAAATATTACAGTATAAAGGCTGAAATTGAATTCATGGGCATCATTTCTTCTCCTTGTACTCATTATTATGAACTACTTTCACTATAGGACAAAACCTGAAATCGCGAAAAAAAAACCTGCTAGGTATTCCGGGTATTCCCTACATACATAATTTCAAATCTGGCTGGAAGATGCCTGTCATCTTCCAGCCAGATTTGAACTCGTGTATTATGTTCAAACTGTCGGGAACAGCTGATTGTTGTGATTACTTTGAAGTTTGAGAAAGATGGCGAATACGTATGCAACTTTGCTTGTCAAGCACATTTTTTTTTATTTGCTTAAATCCTCAACAAATACCATCAACCAGTACATCTCATGAACTCATCCATCACTTTGGTTTCATCTGATCTCACCGCTGCCGCTGCTGCAACACCAAGCAATGCACGGATCTTCGTAAAAGGCAATGTCAGGCGTTATCATTAAGACAGGAAGATTGGAAGATTTTTCGATTACTCTAACTAAGATAGTTAGATTAATAGAAAAATCTTCTAAATGTTAATTTAGATGTAGATATGTATTTGTTTCTTAATTAAAACGATCCAATTACAATTAAGACATAGTTTGTACACACGCACATAAAATAGAAAATATAAAATTATCAAGTTATGATATCTTCGTCAATTCGTCCCCTAACAGATCGTTTGTTTGATTAGAATCCACATGATCATTAAGTGCGGCCAGAGTGCGAGGTACTGGAGACTTAGCACGCGCAACGGTGCGACACGGAGGTACAGCAGACAGCCTGAGTTTTCTGCCGCGGCAATAACTGGGACAAAGAAGCGAGCACAACATGCAAATCAGGCGCGTCCACAGTGCCACGAAAAACCGTCTTACAGGCTATACAAAGCTGCAGTATCGAGTTCGGTTTACCTCTAATGAGATAAAGGTATCTGAGGCATACCCAGTAGAAATTTAGTCGGATAGAGGTAAGAATAATAACCATGTTTACGCTTACAGAGAAGCCTAAGGAACGTTTTTTGTACCGTTTCCAATTAATGCGCGTATTAAGTAAATTAAGTTTAGGAAGAGAATATAACCTAAATCAATCTGCCCGTCAGCTTCCTGTCTAGCCGGGTGCAGATGAATATCAGTATTTTACATGGTGCGACTGTCTATCTGAACTCCACAATCAGTTACTGGGTAACACGATACTCTTCCTACTCTTCTGACTACCCGTAACGACGACGGTCAAAGATGTACGAATGACAGCCTGACCAACGGCTTCACGTGGCACGGAGGGGTCTCGATATGTAATGGATGGTCACCTATCCACGGACTGACCGCGGCAAGTGTAGAAATAAAAACAAAAATAAGCACATAAGTATATTTTTATACATATAATACTAGCTGACCGAACCGACGTTGTCCCGTTTCCTAGAACTCGATCGCAGTGCCACCTACCAAGGTCCAATTTTGAATCAAAACCATCCAGGGATCCGCTCAAATATACACACAAAATTTCATCCAAATCAGTCCAGCCGTTTAGGAGCAGTTAGTTAGTAAAAAGAAATATTTTATAAATATATTATATATATGTTGTTTTTTTTACCTTCAATACGAGAATCTTTGCTCGTTGTTTGTTGTAGGGTCCCAGGAGACGTATTCCTAAGTGCCCTTTTACTTAATTAACTGTCTGGGAATTGGTAGGTACCAATATGTCATTGAAAAATAGATATCTGAAATGCAGTAGCAGTGAAACGCCTGGCAAATACTTCTTCGTAGAATAGAAAACCTTAAATGAGAAATTACCAAAAAAAACAACCATTTTGATTAAAAAAAAACATATACTTGTTTATCATCTATTTTATTTTTATGTTGTTACCTACACTTACAGTTTATAGTGCATAATATTAACTTTGGGTTTGGGAACCAAACCATTGCGGTACACCGTGTACACGGTCCGTCATCCAGGTGGTAGCGCTATGTATCCAATTATTAGAGTGGCTAACTGGAAAGTATTGTCCCCAATTATCCAAAATGGAACTGTAGTCCAATGGGGACTTGGTTGATGAACTGCCTTCTTCAGTGGATGCCGCCGTAGTTGTTATATCAACAGTTGTTGCCGTAGTTTCCTCTCCATCTTCTTCTCCTTCTCGCTTCATCCTGAACGAAGCCGAGTGAATGGAGCCGATCAAGCAAACGAAGAGAAGGGTGCTGACGTAGTTCACCTAGAATCATTTGACATTTCTTGTATAAGTAACTAATTAGTGGGTACCGTCAGCCCCAAAAATATGTTTTTCCCAAAGAGATGTATAGACCTCGTTTTGGAACGATCGCTGTGTACAATCCAAACAAACAATACAATACAATACAACACAATAATACAATATTTTTACTTCGTGTTTGTAAAACGAGTACTACCTACTATGTTTTGTAAGTACAAGTATACGTAGATACAATGATACGAAACAAAGATATTTGACATTAAAATGATTCCTTCTCCGTTTATAATCTATTAAATACCGAAACCTCTCCGTGCCTCTGAAAGCATGTTAAGCAGTTGGTTCCGGCCGTCATTCGTATATCTTTGGCTGGCGCAACGAGTAGTCAGAAGGCTAAAATTCTGACAACCATTCTTACCAAGGAGTGTATATGTGCTACCGAGTAACTGGGTTGTGGAGGTCAGACTGATAGGCAGTCGCTCCATTTGTAAAACATTGGTATTCAGTTGCAGACTGGAAGCCGACTATAACATAGTTAGGAGAAGGCTAAGCAGATGGATGATATGCATCTTTTAGGGACTGACTGTACCTATAGCATTTTAAAAGTAGACTAAGTGCCAATCTGCATTGATATTGCATTCTGAAATCGAGTCTAGTGTTATATATTTTGAGATATTATTCTAAATATTCGAACCTGCCAGTCTATTCTGTTAAAATCTCACCGTGAAAAGTTAAGTGAAGTGAGCGTGAAGTGAGCTGCCAATAGTGATGCAATACTTCACCTAAGTTTTCACGGTGAGATGGTTACAGAATAGCACCTGTCTCGAACTCTCCGACTGTCACAAGCGCCTGCACTTTAGATTCTAAACAAACCTACGTATACCTTAACACACGGTAAGCATACTAGACAGAGCAGACTTGATCTCTAAGTAGTATTGACCATGTTCTATATGAGCCTTGCTACCAATTAATTCTTCACTCCGAAATATTTATTCTTATCTTCAGGCACGTCAGCAGTTTGTTCATGCTGGAGACGCCTCGTGCATTTATTTTTTATGGATCTCATTACCCCCGACCAAACAAACAAACTCCCTTTCGCATTTATAATACCAGTTAAGATTCTTACCTTAAAAACCATTGTGAAGACTTCTTGTACGAAAGGTGCAGCGCCTCGGAATTTATATAAAATTCATATCTATTTTCAAGAACATTACAATAATTTTCATTGTACTTTAACAATCTACTTAATTGACACGTGTGATAACACAATTAAGTTTTCATGTGATACAAGTTAATTTGGTGTCAGTAACCTTTCATTTCCTCATTTCCTGTTACGTATTTGAGCGTATCCTCGTGCTAACTGTCAATGTTTACTCGATACTTATTCTGTCACTAGCTTTTGCCCGCGGCTACGCCCGCGTGGATGTCGGGTACGTACTACCGAGATTAGAAGTACCCTATGTGTTAATATACGTTATAAAAAACAATAGATGTAGGTACGTAGATATAATTGTTTAGTAACCTATTCCGCTTAACTATTCCTAAAGAGTCATAAAAAACCCTGTAAGAAATCGACACGTGTTTCACCGTTCAATCGTTCGTTTTTCAATGGATTTCCGCCAAGTCACGCCTGAATCAATTGAAATGAAATGATGAAATGAAATGAAATGATTTTATTTTCTGTAAATAGGTTTGTAGAAACACTTTTACACGTCAATAATATTTTAAGTACTAGATGAGGTCGGCGTTTCCTATCTGACTACTCTGAGAAGAAAGGCCGAAACAAACTCAGAGGTCACACTAGTCTCTTTTAAAGTCCAGACATATTATTTGGATCATATATGAAGACCATGTAGATTAGTGTCTGAGATGGTCTTTTGAGGAAAGAACCACACAGATTGAGTGGACCTGTCCAGTCAGTGCATGCATTTGTCAGTAACCGTGCAGCTCAACTCAGAACCTAAGGAGCTCAACGATTCGACGAACAATACCAAAACAATAATTAACTACGTTATAAAATATCTGTGTGCCAAATTGTATCCTAACCCGTTCAGCCGTTTTTGCCCAAAACCGGAAAATAGAATACACCCAGACAAACAGACAAACTAACAAAAATTCTATAAACTATATTTTCGTTCCCACACTTTATAGCAATTACTTTTTGTCAAAAATATTCAATGTACGGTTTTGACATCGTTACTATAGGTACCTCTACCTATAGTTATCTATACATATTCGCTTTTCGTGTTTGCCTGTATGACCGCGTTGTTCTTCTAAATCACGTAACAGATTTTATGAGGTGTTCACCTTCGTTTAGAGAATTTATTCCGAAAGGTTCATGAGTGTAATACGTTATTAAAGTTACCTAAAACTAAGACATCTATGTTTTGTCAAATCGTAAAAAACTTGCGAAGCAGGTCGCTAGTTTTATTATATGTAAGTAGTTAAGTATTGATTATTTATAGCATCATATCTCATTATGTCATTGTGTCACACTGAAGAAGAGAGATGTTATAATTTGCCTTCATTAATAATATTATGGTAAACTCGAACGTGATCATTTAAGGGTTATTTTATTCTACCGATGATTGAAAATTATGCTCGCGTGGGTTTTTAAATAGGAATTTCAGATCAGTTCTTTTGTTGTTACACATGTATCTGGCTATCTAATTTAGAAGTTTTATTTTGTGCCTTTTTTAATTGACAGTACGTAGCATGTCGACTGTTCTCGAATTTAATCCGACCAATTTGAGTAACAAAAAAAACTAGCTTAGACTTTTCTTGAATATTTAAACGGTACGTATATTTTGCAAGATAAAATACTTAAAAGACGATTTAAAAAAAAGACCTAATCAAAAATGTTACGTTATACAAATTCTGTCAAATTTTGTCTACACACAAATATTGTTTTTCAACACACTTGAAAACGCGTTCGGAAAGTGGTTCTTTTTGTACCGCTTTTAGGTTCACAATGCAATGTATTGAACAGATGTGCCAGATATAGGGTAGTTACAGGGTGTATTTTTAAGACGGGGCAGTAAGGCCCTGCCTTATATTAGGCATTTAATGATTTACAAATCAGTGATTTAAAAGTAGTAGGTAGTAAGATGATAATATGGTGATGATGATGCACGGTTGGTGCAGTAGTTGAGCGATTGACTGCTGCGCTGCGTGTCGCGAGTTCGATTCCCGCACGGAGCAAATATTTGTATGACCTACAAGTAGTTGTTCCGGGTCTGGCTGTTTGTGTATGTGAGTTTAAATGTTTATAAACCGCAATACAGGAGAAATTCATAGTGTGGGGCAAAGTTAAAAAAAAAAAAAATTGAATATTATAATTTAATTTTTATTCTATGAAATAGTTGATTCGCTGTAAATCTATGCTTGACGTTAACAAACATTTATTTAATTATAATGTATAGGTACTTTTATTATTATTTATTGTGTTCCTTAGTGGGACAAACCGAACTCAGAGGTTATATTCGAGTGTAATTTGGTTGACACATCTTAGACGTGAAAATGTTGAACATTCCACTTTGTCCCACTGTTGCGATATCTTGGGGGGTAAAGTGGAATAATCAAAATTATCATTAAAAAAATGATAAATACTTACAGAGAAAATATGATTTTATATTTATTAAAAATATATATCGCTTCGCAGACCCACCCTTAATCAATCAATAGTATTGATGAACAAATGTCATTGTACAATACCTACCGTCAAGGATGATGCTGCGAATAGTTGTGTTGCTGACATTGGTAATGTGTAATTTCATTTTATTATATTTACATCGGTTTACTAATAACCTATATTGTACTTTTTAACACTGATAACTTAATAGATAGGGATTGCAATCTGGTATGGTTTTCACATCCGGATTGGTATTTTTTAGTACAGTGTAACCAGTGTGTAGTGTGTACAGTGTAGTTCTAAAATAGACATAAGAAATGTGACGAATCTATCGCCAGAAGTGTCGAGAAAAGTGATGAAATTGCCCTAAAATGTGAAACGTTGCATCCTTAATATGTATTGATTCGTTCCGTAGCTTCAAAGCATTACTTTTTCACTTCACAAAAATGAGGTTTTTATTTTGGCGTCAACCTATAGGTAGATATGTAGGTAATCAACATTGCCAATTAGATAACTTGTTATTCAGCGTGATAGCTCGGAAATCGCTTGGCTTAAAGGCTCGTTCACACCGGCGCGACTTGTCGCGCGACGCGACACCGGCAATTGTTCAATCGTGAAGTTTTATTAGAAATTGTATTGTTAAAGTCGCGTCGCGCGACAAGTCGCGCCGATGTGAACGAGCCTTAAACCTATAAGCTCTTCTACTATTCAAACGAAATAGGTAGGTAACAAAATCCAAGAGATAACCGGAGTCAACAAGAAAAACTGTAACCGGAGTCCAGAGTGATTTTGAAATAATAAATATTTAAAAAAAGTTTTTTTTATTTTCTGAAATGTTTGGTTCAATATAACTCTGAACGGATATTATTCAAAGACAACTTTTTGGTCCACAGCAGGTTTTAGTAGTACAAGTATACATTAAAAAAATAAAAATTCATTTTAAAAACAAATATCCAAAGATAGCATAATTATGGCTATTTGAGGCCAATATAGGCAACATCGGTTGGATATTTTGACATAAAAAAACAGTTTTAGGAAACCAATACTTACTCATTTTCAGATAGTAGCTTTTTGGAGACAAAAAAAGAAAGTTGAAAACTAAAATCCAACACAAACCAAATGAATAAATTAGAAATTTAAAAACTCCTGATCAACACGTGTAGGTACTTACACCATGCAATTTTTACCATGAAACACAACAATTTTATAAATTACTCGCTTCTGCCCGCGTCTGGGTTCGTGTGAAATTTCGGCCCGCGACCCACCGCGTCGCATCGCATCGCCCGCCCGCCATATTGTTTCGTTTTCGCTTAGTGTTCTTTATGACTTCTTTGTTTTGGTTTTTGCTCGGCTCCTAAGGGTCGTAGCGTGATGTTACATAGCCTATAAGCTTCCTTCTTTTCAAATCCGACTGGTAGTTCCGGAGATTATTATACAAACAAACAAACAAATTTTACCTCTTTATAATATTTAAGTATAGCTATAAGTTATTTGGTACATAATGACTTGGACTTGACTTGGTTGACTGGTAGAGAATGCCTAAGGCATTAAGTCCGCCTTTGTACCTTTTTTGTGTGCGAAAAGTTAAAATAAATAAATAAGATTTAACTATTGAATATAACAATGACTGAGAACCGTTAACTGCTTACTCTGAACGAGACGAACTTGCTTTGGAAGTACCTATACGATACGATTTAAAAACCTGTTATCCTGTGACCAAATCAAACCAAACCAAACCAAACCTTCTTGCCTATATCCGGGCAACTTCCGTATTTTTACGTGTGGGAGGATGCTACCTTTTCAATGTACGATGCGTGAACTTTATACCCTGTTCCTCATACCGCTACAGTCTCAATCTGTCGAAAATACCTGTTTCCATACATTTTTAACAAGTTTTTGACACTGTTTGTCGCTGAGATGTGATTACGCGTAGATTTTCAACCTTTACGGGAATTGGCGTCCAAATCATTTTCACAGTCTGTCTACCAACCACCCATCTAGGTAGATCCATCGTGTCCAGACTCGGTTGATTTACGATTTATAAGGCCGAATATTCCTGTGATCGCCTTCCTGCTCCATCATTAGACTATGTTGACTTGTTCACCGTCTCTAAGTCAACTAAAAAAAATTAGTTTAAAAACTAACCCAACTACGGAAAATAAAAGTGATCGAAATAGTAAGAAACAAGAAAATATTTCAGACAGAAATCAAGATATCGTTACAAAAATGATCAAGGTAAAGCCGTGGTCGCATACCTGTATACCATGTGGGTGCCAGGAACGAACACATACAAAATTAACGGCATGCAACGATGGCTTTAGCTTAACCATTTTTGTACCTATGTCTTGATTTTTGTCTGAAATATTTTCTTTTTTCTTACTTTTTAGATCACTTTTATTTCTCCGTAGTCGGGTTACAGTTTTGTAATAAACTATTTTTTTTATTTTATACTTTTGCGTTTTAAACACGCAAACGCACCCCCCAATATACACTAAAACGTTGTATGACTTTCTTTTTCAGGCAATCTTTCTTCAACTCAGATCCCCAGCAGACTCAGTCGAGAAGGAGCGATTTAAAAGAGATCTAGGCAGACCTAATTTTTTTACACGCATGTGGCTTCACATTAAATACCATACTTTCCTTTGCTACTACAGAATGAAAAATTTCTTCTTTTATACAATCAATCCCTTTACTGATAGTATTCCTCTGGATGCCAAAGCTGCAGCGTTAGCTAAAATGGGTTTTGATTCTATCTATGTTATGTAATCTTTGTCGTTGTATAAAGTTAGTATTAGTTAATACCCGTAGTTTAATACCCAAGGATATTGTACCCAGCCCTGTAGGTATTATGTTTTTTCATTTTATTTTCTGTGTTCAGTCTTATATGTATGTAGGAACCTACTATGATACTGAATTGATCGAAATAAACGTGTATTGTAATTATTAACTCGTTTATTCAAAAACATATATCTGATCCGCTTTTAACTCTTATCACACACGATCAATAACAAGCTGTTTCATGTTGTTGAGCAGTCAAATTTTTCGAACTTATGAAGTAATGGATTAGCAATATCTTTCAAAATGTTTCTTATAATGATTGATCGTGTGCTATGCAATTAGGTTGCTGATGAAAATTGCTGAACACATTATCATTCATCATAGCTAAGAACTACCCCACCAAACTAACCTTGTAATAAAATAAAAATGCATTGCAATCGGACCACCCATTTGGGAGCCACGATGGATGCCACTGACAGACACACATCTGTGAAATTATACACGAGGGTTCCATAAAATGTAGGGAGTCGATTAAAAAAACATATATGTACATGATAGGTATAAATACTTGGCAGGTATCAAATGTGAATCAGATTATCACAAAATAATCACCTTATGCGTCACAGCGCGCACAAAGCGGCAACATACCAAGCGTCGGATAACGAGTTTACTGTAGTCAAAAAGAGATAGGTAGTGCATCATGTGGTTATATTGCACATATTCCACCATCCATGGAACATTACGAAAACTCTGAAATTATCAGTCGAAATAATTGACAATTGTCCGAAAAAAAACAGAGATGAATGCAATGGGTGGCTCAGCAGACCTCTATGCATGTCAAAAACCTACCCAGACAAGAATACAGGATACACAAAAAAATGTAAGCCAAAATAATAGAAACCAGCAAAGGGTAGCTGCTATATACGTATATTTTTTTTTACAATTAAAGCTCCTTTACCCCACTTAAGTTGATGCAATGATGAGCCAGGCAGTCAAAAGCTCACCGGTTACCTCTTTAAGTATTAGTATAGATATTTACATTTATTAGATATTTACATAAATACTTTTTCTACCAAATACATACTCTGCATTAACCCACAATCGTTGTAGAAATTTTAAATGTCACATGTATCTAAAGGAAAGGATGTCAAAACGAACTAAAATGTTGTATGACTTTCTTTTTCAGGCAATCTTACTTCACTCATCAGAATTTAAAAAAATGCAAGAAAAGAGTTCTGCGAAGCCTGGGAAGCCTGGTTTTTTTAAACGCGTATGTATACGCATTAAATATCAAATCATATTTTGGTACTACAGAATAAATATTTTTTTCACTTATACAATGAATCCCTTTGCTAAAAATCGTCCAAGGAGTCCCAAAGCTGCAGCGTTAGATAAAATGGGAAAAGATGCTAAGTATGTTTAACTACGTAATCTTCCATGATAATTAATCTTTGTCGTTGTGATGAGAAATTTCATTTTCTGTGTTCTGTCCTATAAGATTGTATGCACTTGATTGTATGCCTATCAATTCATTGGTCGAAATAAACGTTTATTATAATTATTATTTCGTTTATTCAAATACATATCTGACCCATTTTTTAAATATTTCTTAAAAAAAACATATAAAAATCATTCTAAAATAGAAAAAGAGGATATATTGTCTGGAGCAGGGTCCAAGGTACAGGTGGTTAGGGCTCCAAAGACAGGAACCTTCTCACAAGTCAAAAAAATATATAAACGAAGGAAATTCATAATTCTGTGCATGCTCCAAACATTTCTCAAGTGATAAGAATAACGACTAGCTACTTCCAATCAAAACTTATCATAAGCGCAGTATGCATGCAGCTGTTTTTGCAAGTAAACTTTTGAATTGGTTTTAAATCATACTTATTTCATTTGTAGTAAGATAATATTGATACTATTTGTTTATGTTTATGGCCCAGTGGTGCGGGACTCGTCTCTCATGCACGAGGTTGTGGGATGTGACTTTTTCAAGTCATATGTACATAATTTTTGAGTTTATCTTGGACATTACTGACATAGGTGAAGGAAAACATCGTGAGGAAACCAGTACCCTCATAGCATAACACATCTGAGGGTTTTGAAGATATTCCTTATCCATTGCTTCATAGGTTTAATAATTACGTCTACTCAACAACGTAAATAACGCAATGAAAGGGGCTGTACTGACAAAATAAAAGACATTTTTATCAATTGTCATTGTTTGTTACGCAATTACCGCGCTGGACTTATTGATACTAATATTCATAATTGTATGTTACTGTAAAAGCCCGTATATTAGTAAATGTTAGGATTTATCAACATGAGTTAGTTAATGTAAGGGTTTTATATAAAAGAGAAAAATATCGGGCTTGTACCATTAGGGCCCAGCGCACACCGCTGGAGGCGCAGCGCAGCGCATACGTCACTGCCAAACAAATGCCGACCTTGCCTCAGTTGAAAATAAATAAAATTCCTCACTCGAGACCGTGGAGCACTGAAGAAACATTGATAAAACCCTTACTCAGTAGCAGCCCCAAAGTCTGGCCATTACCCGGTGGAGAGGAGGCCTGTGTACCAACAGAGGGAACATTATATGCTTATGATGCGCTTATGTGGGGATATACATAATTAAAATAATATTAATTAATACCTTATCTGAACCTTTCTTCTCAATCACCACATTCAAAGTATTATTAATTTCTCGATGTAACCAGAAAAATGAGGTTTTTATTTTTGCGACACTCTCTATGTCGATAATGTAGGTAATCAACATTCCCAAATAGATAACTTGTTGTTCAGTGTGATAGCTCAGAAAATCGCTTGCCTCAAACCTAAAAGCTCTTCTACTATTCAAACGAAATAGGTAACAAAATCCAAGAGATAGCCGGAGTCAACAAGAAAAACTGTAACCGGAGTCCAGAGTGCAATACTTCAAAAATACACACGATACAAACGATGGATAGACTTTGAAATAAGAATAATAAAAATAAAAAAACTGAAATATTTGGTTCTGTATAACTCTGAAAGGATAAGGATTTGGAATCAGTCACTATAAAAACTTCTATTCATTTTAAAAACAACTATCCAAAGATGGCATAATTATGGTTATTTGAGGCCAATTTGGGCATCATCTTTTTTATGAAACCTTATCAAACCAGTATAATTATACAAAACGTCCCACCATCAATCGTCGGGCGGTTGCCCACCAGACACAACACTTGTCTGGTGGGAGGATGTTACCTTTTCAATGTACGATGCGTGAACTTTATACCCTGTTCCTCATACCGCTACAGTCTCAATCTGTCGAAAATACCTGTAATTTCCATACATTTTTGACAAGTTTTTGACACTGTTTGTCGCTGAGATGTGATTACGCGTAGATTTTCAACGTTTACGGAAATTGGACCCCAGAGCATTTTGACAGTCTGTCTACCAACCAGCCATCTAGGCAGATCCAACGTGTCCAAACTCGGTTGATTTACGATTTATAAGGCCGAATTCCTGTGATCACCTTCCTGCTCCATCATTAGACTATGTTGACTTGTTCACCGTCTCTAAGTCAACTAAAAAAAAAGTTTAAAAAACTAACCCAACTACGGAAAATAAAAGTGATTTAAAAAGTAAGAAACCAGAAAATATTTCAGACAGAAATCAAGATATCGTTACAAAAATGATCAAGGTAAAGCCGTGGTCGCATACCTGTAATACCATGTGGGTGCCAGGAACGAACACACACAAAATTAACGGCATGCAACGATGGCTTTAGCTTGACCATTTTTGTACCTATGTCTGAAATATTTTCTTTTTTCTTACTTTTTAGATCACTTTTATTTCTCCGTAGTCGGGTTACAGTTTTTTAATAAACCATTTTTTTTTTAATACTTTTGCGTTGTACACACGCCAACACACACTAAAACGTTGTACGACTTTCTTTTTCAGGCAATCTTTCTTCAACTCAGATCCCCAGCAGACTCAGTCGAGAACGAGCGATTTAAAAGAGATATAATCAGACCTAATCTTTTGACACGCATGTGGCTTCACATTAAATACCATACTTACCTTTGCTACTACAGAATGAAAAATTTCTTCTTATATACAATCAATCCCTTTACTGATAGTATTCCTCTGGATGCCAAAGTTGCAGCGTTAGCTAAAATGGGTTTTGATTCTGTCTATGTTATCTAATCTTTGTCGTTGTATAGAGTTTAATACCCAAGGACATTGTACCCCGCCCTGTAGGTACTATGTTTTATCATTTTTATTTTCTGTGTTCTGTCTTATATATAATTATGTAGGAACCTACTATGATACTGAATTGATAGAAATAAACGTTTATCAATAACAATCTGTTTCATGTTGGCAGTTCGACAACATTCATCGCGTCAAATTTTTCAAACTTATGAAGTAATATAATTATATTGATCGTGTGCTATGCAATTAGGTTGCTGATGAAAATTGCTGAACAAATTATCATTAATAATAGCTAAGAACTACCCCACCAAACCAACCTTGTAATAAAATAAAAATGCCTTGAAATCGGACCACCCATTTGGGAGCGACGGTGGATGCCACTGACAGACACACGTCCAGATAGCCGTAAAACTTACATAATAGCACCCCTCTTTATACGTCGCGGTCGGAGATTAAAAAGGTATAAGCAAGGCATCGTCACAAAATAACATCAGTTTTCAGTTTTTAACTTTCATTTTTATTTCAATTATTTTAGAGTCCGGGATCATTGAAGGTAACAAATGAAAGAATCCTATGATTTGTTAAGCAGCCTACATAACATTATTGAAGGGTTTTAGTGTTATAGAGTGAAATATTGTAATGATGGACATAATAGATTTTTTCGTATTTGAGGTTTATGTATAATTATAGATAGCCAATATATTTTCTGAAAGTACTCCGTGAGGTCTTTCATTGGATACTTAACACGATACATTAAATTATAATAACTATATATGTACAGAATTTTAAAAAATGCAAGAAAAGATTTCCGCGAAGCCTGGGAAGCCTGGTATTTTTAAACGCGTATGTACACGCATTAAATATCGTATCATATTTTGGTACTACAGAATAAAAAATACTTCACATATACAATGAATCCCTTTGCTAACAATCGTCCAAGGAGTCCCAAAGCTGCAGCGTTAGATAAAATGGGAATTCGGCCTTATAAATCGTAAATCAACCGAGTTTTGACACGTTGGATCTGCCTAGATGGCAATTTCCGTAAACGTTGAAAATCTACGCGTAATCACATCTCAGCGACAAACAGTGTCAAAAAACTTGTTAAAAATGTATGGAAATTACAGGTATTTTCGACCGATTGAGACTGTAGCGGTATGAGGAACAGGGTATAAAGTTCACGCATCGTACATTGAAAAGGTAGCATCCTCACACCAGACGAGTGTTGTGTCTGGTGGGCAACCGCCCGACGGTTGATGGCGGGACGTTTTGTATAATACCTATGCTAGTCGGGCGGTAAAATCTGCTTGCGCGATGCAGGATTTTATGTGACGTCAGTGCGATGCGTAGGTAGTTCGCATGTGGCGATGTCGATACCGCCACAAGACTGAGATAACAATGCGAACGTTCTTAAAAATACGGAAGTTGCCCTGATATAGGCAAAAAGGTTTGGTTTGGTTTCGTCACAGGATAACAGCTTTTTAAATCGTATCGTATACTTCCACTCGTTCAAAGCAAGCAAATAATGGTTTTGATCATTGATAAATTCAATAGTTAAATCTTATTATGTACCTAATAATATAAAGCTATACTTAAATATTCTATGGAGGTAAAATTTGTTTGTTTGTTTGTAAGTTTGTACGTAGGGGATAGTCTCCGGAACTACCAGTCGGATTTGAAAAGAAGGAAGGTTATAGGCTACGACACTAAAACCCTTCAAAAATGTTATGTATTCTGCTTAAATCATAGGATTCTTTCATTTGTTACCTTCAATGATCCCGATCCCTAAAATAATTTAAATAAAAATGAAAGTTAAAGACTGAAAACTGATGTTATTTTGTGACGATGCCTTGCTTTATACCTTTTTAATATCCGACTGCGACGTATAAAGAGGGGTGCTATTATGTATTATAATTATGTATGTTTATTGTAATAATCAAATAATTATGATAAAAAAGTATGATATTATTATTATTATTTCGTGTGGTCGCAAAAAGTCTGTGTGAAGTGCCTTGCCACTACTTTACTTAAACACAAATGGATGGGAGGGTTAATCGTGGTCGGCCTCTGGTCAACCTAGATAGATTGCTATAAGCAAAAATCTTGAATATTTTATATTCATATTTCTACCAACCATAGAAATATAAATAACAGGTACCGACCTACTTGAGACAGGCTCAATGCACTTGTCGTGTGAAGGCAATAATTTAAAAAAGATAATTTATATGAACGACTGAAGAATTTAAAGAAAACACAAATTACTGCTTCGTTGGTCTAGTGGTCGCAAGCGCTACTGCTGAGCATGAGGTCCTGGGTTCGATTTCCGCATCGGGCAAAGTGTCATCCTCAAGGTTTTTGTTTTCTGGCTTTTCTAGTAATCAAACCTCAGTTGTTCCAGTAGAGTTTTTTGATCCTTATAAGAAACAGGATTGGCATAAAAAAAGCTTCTATGAAATTCTTCTGACTGTATTATTTTTCAAAATCTGTGAATGCAGATCAAATAGACTCCAAAAGTTAAAGACAGTCTCATAAGACCGTTTTCCTGTAGCTACAGCGGTTCAGGTTGCCCTTACTGAGCCGTCTCAAAAATCCACCCTGTGGGTATACAAGATACGTCAGTCAAGATTCCAGATGTTACACTTACACAGCATATGATTATGCGACTACTGTAAGGCTCGCTCGTATTTTTTATCGACTTTGGGTTTTCGCCCATAGAGGTACATTTTTGAGCTTTCTCCTTTGGTTTTTGTAACTTCACTAGTATTGGCTCAGCGATGATGAGGCAGTCAGTGAGGAGTTCACTGCTTACCTCTTTAAGTATTAGTATAGATTTAGATATTTAATTTATTTAAAGGTTTTCCAACCAAATACATACTACATATCAACCCAAGCGTTGAGTTTGTGACAGGTTATTGTACATGACGTGTGTCATTGTGACAGCGATTTAGAAATGTCTAGATATCAATATAGTCGTAGCTTTAGTTATTGTTCTGAGGTCAAATATGACGCATTTTGTAACCTCCCATATTATGGAGGGCGTCCCAGATGTTGAAATTTATAAAACCTCCATAATATGGAGGTTATACGAGATTTCCATACAGTCAAATATGACGCATTGTGTAACCTCCATAGACGGGGGGATATTTGGGGTTTAATGTCGCATGTATCTAAAGAAAAGCACGTCAATACGAACTAATCTAGTATGACTTTCTTTTTCAGGCTTTCTTACTTCAGCTAAAATTAACAGAATCAGTTGAGGAGGGGCGATTCAAAAGAGAAGTGGATATTCGCGATGCTAATCCCGAGGGGCCTGGAGTTTTTAAACGCGCATGGCTTCGGACTAAATACCGTACTATCCTTTGCTATTACAGAACAAAAAAGTTCTTCTTTTATACAATTAATCCCTTTAATCATACGAGGCCTATGAATTGCAAAACTGCGGCGTTAATTGTAATGGGAAGTGATGCTATTCATGTTATGTAATCTTTGTCGTTGTGTCGAGTAACCCAAGGACATTGTACCCCGCCCTGTACTTACCGTATGTTTTTTATTTTATTTTCTGTACTTATTCTGTTTTAAATTTATGTACCTACCATGATCCTGCATTGGTCGAAATAAACGTTTATAACAATTATTAACTCGTTTATTCAAAAACATAGTAGTCAACAAGGAACTCTTATAGTTTAGCCATGTCCGTCTGTCTGTCTGTCTGTCCCCGGCTTAGCTCAGAGACTGTTAGTACTAGGAAGCTGTAATTTGGCATGAGTATACATATTAATGCCGAAAAAGTGGTGTTTTTTTTTTTTTAGGGTACCTATAAATATAAATATAAAGAGAGGATACACCAATGCGCGCAGCAGCAGATTTTAGACTTATAGGTACATCTAAATTCGCCAACCCGTCTTGAGCAAGCGTTGTGATCAATGCTCGTGCCTTCTCTGTATGAGAAGAGGCCTTTGCCCTGCAGTCGGACAATAATTGGTCTGGTATAATTATTATGATAGTAGGTACCTATAATAGAAAAAAGTTAATAGCCCTTAAGGTGACGAACGTATTTTGGCTCTGACTGTACCTAGTTATTTATGATTTTACTTAATCATCGAATATGATGGTTATTGCTTATAAAGTTAATGTAATACAGATTTAGCATAATGTGGATGATTACCAACGAGTAATTTATTTATTTATTACCTTTGGAAAACTTACAGCTAAACAAAACAGACTAAGAACTTGAAAATATGGCTGACAGCTAATAACAATTCTTCAAACTCATTTATTTATTCATTTCCCACGGTTTAGTGGGAGTAGTTAAATAATCAATAGTAAAGTAGTTACACTATATAACTTTGTGACTAATATATTATTTGTGTGAGTTATTGTGATGTGATTCAGTTCAGCAGGATCTGCGTGTCACCTCCAGCGTATGCCTATTACTCAATTAAGGTTGCGAACTGCAGGGTGATCAAAACTTCTAAATTATTATTTGGTGAGTACTTATCATTATTTTTTAGTTTAAAAAAATATATATTTTGTATTTTATTCTCGTCATAATTATGTATTTTCAGAGTTTATCTTAAACTTTACTGATATGGGCTAAAGAAATGATGAAATGGGTGAGGAAATCTTGACTTATGTTAATACTAGCAGAAGCTAGTAGGCAGAAGCCCGCGAATTCTTCCGTGTGGAAGTCGTAACTAGTCGTAAGACACCACAATATACTAAAATAGCAGCCACATTTTTATAAAACTTCTCTGTACGGTTTGTAGTTTTGGTCTCAACAGGTCTCTCAAAATATATAGAGAGAACTGGTGCTGTAGGAGCGAGCCACGTATAGTTGTTCATGTGAGAAGCAACTCTCCTCTCTTTAGTAGCAATCTCCCATTGCTTGCAAATTTATATTTTTTTAGTGAAAATGAGTGCCTGCGTTCCTGCATGTACTACCTAATGGTACAACACTGATACACTGACTGATACATTCTAAAAGATTATTTCTGACAAAATTCTATCACTAAAATAATATAACAATAGATTGTAAACACACAGGATTTCTCATTAGCAGTCATAGGTGACTGTACCATGTGTGACCATAGATAATTATTTTTATTATGACTATAGATGTCAGAAGAGGTCTTAACTTGATGTTTTTCTGTGTACGTTCTACGAATTATCATTTATTTGAATAAAAAAATATAAAAAAAAGAATCACAAAACATATAATTATTATCTATAATCGGGAATCGAACTTACAACTACTGGTTTGAAAAGTAGTCGTCGAACGCTAAGCTATTAGCTTTGTTGAAAGTTAACAATTTAGGGCGGATTCGACCGAACAGGAATAAATAATAGCCGTTCTTACTTATGTCATATTGACTGCTTAGCTCCATAAAGGTATAGTGAGATGATATAATATAATGATTTAATTGATGAGAGAAGAAGTAGAGTTGTTAATTGGTAAGACATTACACATATTTTTACTTCAATTAGATTTTTATTAAGTACTAATATTTTAGCTTTCTCTTGTATTCATCTATTATCACCATGATTAATTATGATTTTTTTATAAAATTCGGCTCACTGTATAATATGTTACAGTCAAAGTTCGAAAATAGTGAATGTTATGATGCACCGGTGTATGTCGACAATCACCAATTTCGATGGTATATGTCTATTGTTTATTATATTTACAAATATAATATACACTAGGGCAATTCTGTGAATTTTAGATTCAGCGATTTACGAAGTAAGTGAAAGTTAACACACGCCAGTGTTTATTTGAAAAACGAGAAAGTCATATTATACTACACAAGAGATGTGCCCTAAATTAGTAACTGCGGCCAACTTTATTGTAAGTCTTGAGACCTACATTCAAGTGGCTTTGACTTTGAAGTCAAACTCAAACTCAAAGTATTTTAATTAAACCAATTACAGGCGGGCATTTTTAAATTGTCAAGGAGTCGATCAGTCAGAAAGATGAACCTCAGACACTCTCTTAAATAATATTGGTTAATTACATCATTCATGATGAAATTATATACGCCACAACGATAACCAACCTAACCTAACCCATTCGGTATGGGCCCTAGCATAGTTTCTGCGACCAAGTTACTAAAAAAAAGTTTTAAAAAAGCCAGAAAGTTAAGAAAAAAGCATAATTTTACATTCAACATAAATTATAAGACGGAACCATAACTTTTTTTCTAAATAATGAAAGTCATCATAATTTCGCTAATTTCGCTCATAGTTCAGAATATTCACCAAGTTGTCGAGGTGTAAGGATAACAATCACTGGAAATCGTCATGAAAATAATAAATTATAGGTAGTAATTCCCCAGCTAGCTAGGTGAATGTTAACATACACCAGAGTATCATACACTGCGCTTCACACAGTAACATAAACCTAACATTTGTTACTAATTTACGATTTGACGTGGTTATCCAACCGTTGATCCAATCACTGCGATAAAGGTACCTATAATAAAATTATAGCATAGCCAACCGTTTTATAGTTCATGTGGAAGTTAGTTGGTATATTTTTATTAGGATAATAGTTTTCGCAGTTCATTTTTGTTCAGTAAAACGTTAAGCACCTGCATCTTACAATCGAAAGTGTATAAACATAGAATAGAAATTAATATATACTTAAGTAAGTTCAAAGTTCTTTGGCGCGGCCCTTAATGTACATCACAGTCTATTGTCCCCAGTTTTGTCTGCTCGCTTGATTACACTGACTCACGTGCGGCACAGGGAATTCATAGCTTCCTGTTGATTCCTTTGTGACCAGTAGTAAGAGTCAGTACGTTGAGCGCTCTGCACACCCATTCTGTCTGTGGTAGACAATAATACACGACCTTTATCTAAATAGCCATTGGTTCCTGGACCAAACCTTAACCTGTATTGAAGTTGCACTGACGAACGTTACTATGGATTTAAGAGTGACGATTTTCCTATGTCTTGTAAGTACCTACCGTAGATAAAGTTTTATTTCTTTTTTCTATTTTTTCTTTTATTTCTCTATTTAAGTATTTAAGTTTTTTTTTTTTACTGTAGTAAGATTATTTGATCAAAAATACTTGTAAATCAAGTTACATATTTATATTACTGGTAAGATCATGTGTATTAGTGTTAAATTAAATACTTTAGCTAAATAAGTATGAAAACGATAAGTTAAAAATTTGAACTTGGCTACGAACTCATTTTTGTTGAATGCACAAAACACATGGAGAACATTTGTGTAAAAATGCGTGTTAATTTATCTTTCCAGTTCATCATTGCTGTCGCGTCAGCCCTTCCCTTGGAAGAAAAAGATCCGTTCCGGAGTAAGCGTGATGTTATGGATACGATGAAGCATGCTTGGGGTGAGGTCGTGAAGACGCTTGGCGATGCCGGGGACGCAGTCGTGCATGTATTCAAGCCGACGGAGAAGTCCGTGGTTGACAAAATAGCAGACGGGTTCAAAAATATTGACGGATAAACCAGTATCTTGCAATATCGACTAGTGCTTATGTAAGAACGAGTAATTACGTGGTACCTTAGCGGTGCAAGTTGCTCCTTATTAATATTATACTTACTCTATTTTATGATTATTCTGTATTAACTTACTTTATTACTTTAGATTTTGATATTGTCCTCACACCTACAAAATTTAAATTATTAATTAACTAACTGTAGGTAAATATTGTAATCTAGCATTACAAGCCAATGGAAACGAAGTCTTGGTGCATTCGTAAGAAAACTTATTTGAAATAAAATTGAAGAGTGATTTTTCAAAAAGCCTTTTTTCCATTTTCCACCCTATTGGAGATTTCGACTGAATCGGTTAGTCAAGGCAAAATCGCACCTGAAACCGTCCACAGAAACGATATCTGATTTACTGTAATAAAAGGTGCACTAATAGTCGAACTACATTCAAACCGTCATAATTTTACTTATTTCCATACAATTATTTATTAAAAATTGTTAGGTAAGAACCCAGATGATTAATATTTTGTACGTGAAAACAAAACTGAACGTATACATTTTACGTTTTGGCGAACAAGTTAATTAAAATAAAAAAATTGTCTGATGATTGAGCAGGAAAGTGGTCTTCGGATCTCAGCGTTAATTATCGTAGACTCTGGGTAGGTCTAGATGAGCAGTTGATACCCAGTGGTGTGGTAACCTTGACCTGACTCTGTGGTCAGAAATCTCTGCGGAATAACCAATCGTTTGGAGCACACATATCGCAGTTTGGGCTCATTCAATTGGTCTCGAACTGCGTAATAATTGAGATAGAGATGGTGAACGTAATCTGAGGATGGAGCTGGGAGATGGTCACAGGAACTCTGCTTACTTATTGGAGATCTACCGTGTTTGGAGTCGTCGGATTGGTCTAGATGAGTTGGTAGACAGACGGTGAAAAGGACCTGATGATGTTGCAGGAAGGTGGTCGGTCAAACAATGTCAGGTTTTTGAATCGCAGACCCCAACGTCCACTCGTTCAAAGCTGGAAACTTATGGTTTTCACAAACATTCTTATATTCAATAGTTAAAGGTAAATATCATCATGGGTAAGGTATTCTACAGGAGTCCCCAAATGGCGGACCGCGGACTGGATCTGGACCACTGGGGTAAACATTAATTTGTGACCAGTTATGCTGTCACATAATAATAGGGGGCGAGCCGATTGCCATCAACCAGGCACAAATTCAGACTCCGGGCTGAACTCAGAAATTCCAGATGGAAAACCCAATAACACATTACCCGACCTGAATCGAACTTAATTGTGAGATTCTGTCACAGAACTTGTATTGACAAAACAAGATGGTGACAAATTTCCTATTTTGGGCACGCGTCAAAATTAACATAAAAATACAATTCAGTCGACAAGTTTACGACGGCAAACCATCACGCCTGCACCTCCAGAAGGTTTGGGCAAAGGTGTTTAGTAGGTACATCCACATACAATCTATCTGCCTAGCCTTGTCCCAACTACGTTGGGGTCGACTTCCAGTCCAACCGGATGCATTTTATACCAGCATTTTTCATGGAGCGACTACCTATCTGACCTCCACAACCCAGTACTTAACTGGGTAATAGGATACCCTCTGGTAAGACTGGTTGTCTGACTTTCGGGCTTCTGACGACGCATAACGACTGTCAAAGATCCACGAATGACAGCCGGGACCAACGGTTTAACGTGCTTTCCGAGGCACGGAGGAGTCTCGATATGTAAAGATGTTCACCCATCCACGGACCAACCCCGGCAAGCATAGCTTAACCTGATGGATCGGCTCGTGCGGCTATTATTACTTAGTCACGAGCTCCTCAAGTAGTTAGTACATCCACATACGTATACTATAAATATGTTTTATTTACCTTAAATGTCACGGCAATTCATTTATTAGAAACTAGCTACGCCGATGCCGTAGGAATATCGGGATAATAAGCATTGTATGTCTTAAACCAGACCATGGTCAACCCATGTGGCAAATTTCATCCATATCCGTTCAGCCGTTTTAGCGTGAAAGCATAACAAACAAAAAAACTGACTTTCGCATTTATAATATTAATTATTTGCCAAACAATAATAAATCCGGGTAACTTCGTAATGATTGTCAAACCTTAGGTAGGTAAGACGGTATTTGACGTAAAAACTGAATAGGTATTGCGTTTCCAAAAGGCACGTCGTGGTACAAATTAAACGAACTTTTAGAGGTGACGTCATCAAAACAATATTGTAAGAATGTAAGGTTAAAGTTTTAAGGACGTCATGAAACGAAAACACATAATGAGGTTAAAATAATATTGCTTTATGAGGAGGTGGTACGCCTCCAGACCAGCCTCGTTGATGCAACGGTTTGTTAGCCAATATTTAACGTCAAACAAGCAGTAATGATATTGGCACTTATCATTCGCAATTTTGGATGCATACCTACTATGTGCCGAATTTTGAATAAGTTGTGAGAAAAACCGCATGAATATTTTTTACATGGATTGTTCAGTTCAGGGAATTGAGTTTATGTTTTTTTTTACACACCACCACCAATATTAAAAACGTTAAAGTTGCAAGAATAGCAGCTTTGCTGTGTTCTGGTTTTATGGTTACTGATTTCAGTGTTATTACAGGACATGTAGTCTTTTCAGGTTTGTCTGTGGCATGCCCTGTGATGTCTCTGGAAGTTATTGCAGATACTCATAAGCATCGGTGACCACCTACCATACGATCATAAGCCTGTAGTTTTCTTTCATTATCTTATAAACGGCGCTGCAGCGTGCTGTAATTTAGGCTCGCTGCTGACCATGGACTGAAACACGACCAGTAGCGACAGGTGACCCGCAGTATCGACCGCCGTGACGAGGTCACTGCAGTGCCCAAGCTGCAATGGGCACTCGTCCATTGCGTGAGGATACGGATCCATCAGCGCGCGAGTTCGACTCGCACTTAGACTGTTTTTTTTGTCACCAGGTGAAATTAATGGTAGAATCTTATTGTTATACTTAAATAAAATTACTTGGAGCTTTTGAAAGGCCGCCATATATGGAAAAATAATGATGAAAAAATGACAAAAAGGAAAAATATGCTTATTTTCACAAAAAGCTTCATAAACAATTAATTGTGTTGGGAGCCTCCTTTTAGCCAAACAATGCCTGTATTAGGAGACTCCAAACAAATGATAATTTGATCCTCTTCAACTTCGTCAATCTTACCTATTATGTATTTTATATAAAGCGATCACAAAGAGGAGCGGTGATATATTTGACCCCAGATTGACCGCCAGTGATTGTACGTTCGCGCCTACTTATACGTAATCAGTTCTCAGTAAACACACGAGTCCAATGATAAAGTTTGAACTTTTTCCTCAATTTCAAAAGTTAATTTTACAATCTGTTAGTGATTAAAGAAGTAATTGTGTATGGAAAATATGGCAAAACTACGAGACATCTTTTCAAGAATCTAAATTAGAGGTTTTATAATTACATAGGTACATACGCACCTGTATGTGACCTTTCTAAAGAACATCACCAATAAGGTCACTATAATATTATGTCCTTCAGGGCTTCACCTCCCGGCGTTTCCACTCATATCTATCTTCTGTTAGTCACTTTTTATTCCTGCTCTCAACATGACCAAACTATCTACGTATCCAAATTTCAAAAACAATGGACAAAAATTCCAACAATACTCAAAAATATTTAGTAATAGTAATATATCACTTCTCTAACCTAACTAAATAAACTTGCTTTTATCAGTAATTTTTGGAACTTTTTGTGTTCAATAGAGACAAGCAAAACAATAGATCTTTTTCAGAGTTCATCTCTTTTGTTCATTATTAGATTATTTCGGGTTCCAAGAGCGACTGGTCAGGGGTTATCACCTTGTGCTCTATATAAACATCAATATTTGTTATGTCCGCATATAAAAAGATCTTAAATATAATTTAAAAGGCAGTTTTGTCTTACTGAGTCAAGAGTAAGGAGAAAAATATTAATCATGAGCAAGTTCACGGTGCGTATTATTAGGACCATTGTGTTATTGTGGGAAATATAGTGATTAAGAAATTATAAACTTAGTTCCTGTTTGCTTTTTACTGTTTTATTATAATAATACTTATAATACTTATTTTACCTAACTTTGATGTAAACAGATTTTTTTATACGATTCTTTTGTTCAGTTTTTTTTTGTTTTTTTTTTTCGTGGAAACTGTGCCGATGAATCTTCTAATAGAAGTTGTATTTCGACGATAAGATCTAGTTGACCTTTCTCTTCTTTAAATAAATAAAGAGGCTTTATTTTTCTAGAAAGTACAGAGTACCTACCTAATTAAATCAAGATTTTAATAAACATTGTAGTGCCATGTAGCTTTTTTAAGTACAATGCATATTATAAATATAATCATGATTTAATTTGGAATTAAAAATAATTGTTTTACATCGAGAACTCGAGATTAAAATGTAATAACGTGTTCCTTTTGTCCCATAAATACAAACAGTCCTAGAAAAAGTGTTCCAAAAATGCATAGTTTCGAAGATAACGTAACATTCATTGATAAGTACGAGTATAACCTTCCTATACATTTCCTTCATTCCTCCGCATCACATGCCCATACCATGACCAATGACGTATAGTTTAAATATCATTGACCATGACAACCTATTACCACACAACTTTTCAGTCACCGGTGTCACTTTCAAACTCACTTGTATCATGTACTATTCTTGTATTTCAGATTGTTCTCGTTCTGGTAGCTTTGGTTGCCATGACCATCGCGAGACCTCAAGGTGAGTTCATCTTCATATTTTACCTTCTACCCAACTTCATGGCAGCTTATTGAGGCGAGACATTTTTTATTGACCATTTAAAATAACATGTGCGTTTTTGTATAATCTGAGCAAAACAAAATAGCTGAAAATAAATATTCAAGGCTATTCTGTAAATTGAAGTACCTACCTACTTACCTTGATATTATGAAGAAAAAATATAAAAACACATAAAACTCCCATTAAACGTTCATACACAAAAATAACTTAGAACGATGAACATTAGATACTACGTGACAAGAAATATGAATAGGATCTGTCAGACGAGTTTTTATTTGGTCTGCTTTGTAATTTATTTTATAACTAGCTTCTGCCCGCGACTTCGTTCGCGTGGAATTCTTTTTTTTACTTAAAATATATCATAAGATACTTGGCAATTCTATAGCTTCCCGATAGTAAAGTAATTTTCACAAACAAACCCACTCCCTCCCTAAAATAAGTATAGATTAATATTTGCGGTCAAAAAAGAAACGGAGGAGTTAAACCCTTCTTTTTTTAATTGGGTTACTAAGTGAAGTGGACATTTTATATCTACTTGCATTTTTCGTTCTTTGATGTTGCACTTGTTGAAATATAAGGGAGAAGAGTGGGAGAAACATATTTAAACGCTTCCATTGTTTCGACAAAATAAAGTAATTTCTTTTTCCATTTTCTAGGAGTTGATGTCGTTGATGGTGACCAACAAGGTAATTATTTACAATCTGTGATTTAAGCTCTTAAGGGCGAATTTCACCAATAAAGCTGAACGTGATGAGCACAAAAACCAAGTTTAAGAGCTGTCAGTATCATTTTATTTAGAATATTGACAATGACAGCTCTTGAGCTCGGTTTAGTTAAGCTGATCGCTTTCAGTTTCATTGGTGAAATTCGCACTCAGTCTTTTTAGTTTGACAACCAGTCTTACCAAGATACCAAGAGGTATCGTGTTACCTAGTAACTTGGTCGTGGACGCCAGATAGGCAGTCGCTCTATGCAAAATACTGGTATACAGCTACAACCGGTAAGACTGGAAGCTGACCCCAACATAGTTGGGAAAAGGCTAGACGTATAGATTTTTTAATTTAAGCTCTTTACCTATAGACCTCTAGACCTCAAAAAAACTTTTAAGGTAGCTAATAATATTCTGTATTTCTCACAGAATATTATTTCCATATTTATAGCTTTTTTTAAACTTAAATGAAAAAATATAGTTTAATAAAAAAACAAACACATTGTCAGTTTTAATAAATTCACATCATGCATACACGCCTTGTTTCCCCGAAGGGTTGAGCAGAGGTGTACCTAATGTACACCCACGTAATAGGGGGCGAGCCTATTGCCATCAAACGGGAAAAAATCCATACTAAATATAAATAGTATAATATTATGTAGTTTAATTAACTATGAAAATAAATGAGAGTTCAGTTAAAATATCGCATCTCTAGCTGTATCTTTAGACACATTTACATAATTTACATGTCAGAAATAAGCCATGTGCCTATGTGTATGTACTGCATGTAGGTATAAGTGTACAGCCATGTGTGTGTGGTTTTGTACAAGGATCTTTTGGCGCGTAGCCAAAATATGAACTAACGCCGCCATCTTGTTTTTTTCAATACTATTGCACATCCCCTTGTCAATGTCATTCAAGTGCCAAAAAATCCTTGTAGCAGTTTATATAAGTCGATTTTCAGAGACAGAATATAAAATAATTTTGTATTTTTTAATTTCCTTGCAGTGGACTTCGTTGATGGTGACCGCCAAGGTAATTATAAAATAGTATATTATGCAACTAGTGAATAAAGGACGGATTTAAAGCGAGGGCCATAGATGAATCACGACCAAGCGAAGGATTCTAACGACTGAATCACGACCGGAGGGAGTGATTCATGATGATTGAATCACGAGCATAGCGAGTGATTCAAGTGTTAGAATCCTGAGCGACGCGAGTGATTCGTGGCCTTCGATATAAATCCGTTTTATTCAAGAGTTGCATACTATACTTTATACTACGAGATATGACTACGAGAAAAAGAAAGATTTAAGCGAAAATGGGCATATTATATGAAGAGGAGGAATTACAGGAGAAATTACTAGTGTGGGTTAAAAAAAAATAAAAAAAATTCTTCATATAATATCGCTATGCTCGTGATTCAATCATCACCCAGTTAGAATCCTTCACTTGGTCGTGATTCATCTATGGCTCTCGCTTTAAATCCGTCCTTTATTCAATAGTTGCATAATATACTATTTATCTGATCGTATAAAAATAACAAGTAGTAACAAGGAAGGTACTTACTTATAATTGTTTTTTTCTTTTTTCAATTTCTTACATTATAAAATGTTCAGTTTATACTTTTAATTGTTTAGTGTCAATCACGAAACGGGAATAATATCTAGTTCATAATCTACACGGGAATTATGTGTTTGGCTAAAATGTGACACGAATCATGTACAAACTGAATTTATTATTTTAATACTGTGTTAATACAGATTTTTTTTTGCAGTAAACGTTGTTGATGGTGACCAGCAAGGTAATTTAACTTATTTTAATTTGATGTATTGATAGATAGATTCTAGAGACTAGATAGATTTAATTCTCTATTTTATGTACCTAACCTACGAAAGCGTGCACGCACTTGGAATGTCTTACTATTATAATTCTTCACTTTTTCACGCCGTCTGTCAGAGCCAATTTCAAAGTCAAAGTCAAAGTACTTTATTTGTTGAACATAGGTAATATGGTACATGGTATAAAATTTGCGTTGTATCACTATGTTTTGCCTTGCAAGGCGTACAAATTAAGTGTAGAATTAAGTAGATTAAGTAGAATTTGCTCCGAATCTAATGCACTTTGGTTGAAATTTGGTACACATATGAATTTCTGTGACCCAAACACGGACGTGTAACGTAAATAAATGAATTTTGAATATGAATTTACTTTTCGGGGGCAATAGGAAAATTTAATTATTTTTTTATCAAACTGTACCGTATGACATATCAAATGAAAGGGCTTATTGTGAGAATGTTCATGATAAGCTCTTCTATATAAGATATTTAAGAAAACAGATGAAAATTTACCATTCCCTCTTATCTCCGAAATATCTCTCTATAAACAAAAAAACAGAGAATAGTTCTTCACTCATAGATTACGGGCAAACCAACCACCAAGAAATCTATGGTCTTAAAATAACATGGTAAATCTCTCAATGCGCACAATGCGTATAATCTTACATTTGCAGTTGGAATCGTAGGGAGAACATGTTTTTCAAATACAATGATATTGTTTGTTCTTGGGATAAATGTATTCCAACTACGGAACCCTTCATTGAGCGTGGTCTGAGACGCATTTGGCTGGTTTTTTATTTGTAGCCGGGAAAACTAATGTGGTATTTATTTATTTTTCAGTGAACTTCGTCGACCCTACTGGTAATAGCTATTTCATTTTTTTTCAAAAATAACCTCTGATACTTATGCTTACTTATACCTAATACTTAATTGCTTACTTAGAAAACAGTGCCAACTCAAACACAAATTACTTTTGCACCTTTTCATCACAGTAGACAATAATTAGTAGTACTAAGTAATTAGTAGTACCTATTAACGTACAATATTTCAATAGTTTATGTACATATTCTTAGGGCGAAGACCGTAACATACTTAATATATTTTCTTTATTTTTTACAGTTGACCCCCGTGGACCAAACAACAAATGATAAATAGTACTATTTAACTACCTATAATTTTCCATTAAAAATGTTAATACAATTTTAAGTACTTAAACAATAAGAAATGTAGGTACCTACTGTGTAAAGTACCAATCACACACCAATTTTGTATAATAAACCAAATTTTAAACAATTCTGTGTCTAATTTATACAATAAACTACTTACTTTTTACTACTAGGTACTTTTTTTCGGTGAACCGGAAGTAGTTTTTTCCGAACGTGACTTATGGCACAAATCATAGAAATATAAATATATATCTATGGCACAAATTAATACAGATGGTCGATTTCGCATTTAAGGTATGAAGCTACAAGTACGCGGTGGGCCCGTCTTGTCGGGCCAATACAGTGAATGAAACGTAGTCAGAAGATTTAAGAGTTACGCGATAGTAAGAGTGGCAACTTCTAGACTGAATAATATAACTGTAGGTAATTAGCGCTGCGCGACGTGATTTGCACTTTATTGTGTGGTGTGAACCTATGTATTCATCTGTGTTTATGGGTAGGACACGGGTTAATGTAAAGGCTCGTACACACTGGCGTGATATCGCGGGTGCGACAAGGGTGGCGCTGCCTGTCACGCCAGCGATATCGCGCCGGTCTTCACGAGCCGTAAATTGTTAATTATAATAATACCTATTATCTATTCATTTATGTTCCTGTAGTAGTGAAGGTATACATGTAAATGTATCACCTGGAAATAAATATACATACATAAATCTATTTCTATCACGGTTTATTCTTGTATGAAAAGCAGTGTATTGTGAAAGATCCGACCGACCTCTTCGATTGACCAATGTGGGTCAAGTTCGGGCCAGCTGACCACTTATGATGATTGTGGAAAAAAGCGGCCGAAGAGAGGTGCCCAACATTCGGCCGCTTTTGTCTGCTTTAAGTTGCGTTATTAATCAAACGGTCATTCAACTCAGCGTATCGCAGTTCCCCGTTGGTCATAGGCTTCTCCCAGGCTGCGCCACAACACCCTGTCCTCCGCAGTCCGCATACAGTCAGTCCCAGGCATAATTACCATTGTTTGAAACAAATGAAGCTGTAAAAAGTTTAAAATAATATTACATCATGCCTTTTCTCCAAAAGGTTGGGTATCAATGTAACCACATCGCACCAGGTACGTTTAAGCCTTCCCGGATGAGCCTATCACTATCAACAGGGCACAAATTCAGATTCCGGAAGGTTCAAGGTTAACTTTTAAGGCTAACTCTACCTCTAGAAACCTAAATAAGTAAGTACCTACTCAATTAAACTGAAGACACCGCTCTTCTTTGTAGGAAAATTCTTCTATTTTTCTTGTGGAAGGTACTTCAATTTAACTGCATATTGTTTAAACCCAGTTGTTGGCATTAGTGGCATTCTTTGGATCATTAAGGTGCACTTAGGACACTCAAGCAAGTGGGACATGGTTTGATCGAAGCATCGCACTACTCGCAGTAGGTGTTTGATGGGTCAGTAATCGCCTTCGTGAAATTGTGCTTGCAGCGGCAGTTATCATATCCTACCTACCGTGAATAATTTTGACCTCAATTCTTGAATAGTTTTAACTTTTAAGGTTCATTAAGAAACGCAGAATTTTTTGCTTTCGATATATTTTATCTATATGGTCACTGTAGGTCAATCTGCTATAAATATATCAAAATTTCTAGATCCCGGTATGTCGACTAACCACCTTGTAATGTATTCCCCGAGATAGAGTACATTATTTTGTGTTAAAAACTTTATGTACCTACTATTAATGTTATGATGAACCGCTTGTTATTTAAAAATAGCAACATTGCTCTCTTAAAAAGGTTGCTATTTTGATTAGAAGAAATCTACGAAATACTGTACGTACTTACACTATAATTGTCCTGTCTTGGCGCTAAATGTGTCGGTCCTCAATCCTTGGTCATTCTAATTCAGAATTAACCCTCAATTTTAAGCACTTTTCGCCTAATTTCTTAAAATTGGGTTAAATTCGTCTTAGCCTAGGGTTTCAGGTTTAAGGCCTTAAGATAATATTTACCTTTGTTTTTAAATAATACAATGAAATTACTGATTTTATTCGTCTTTTACCAAACATTACACCAACCAAAATTAGATTTTACTTCTAGCCCTCTTCGGACCTCCAGAATTTAAGCAGAATCCAGTCACTTTTAAGTTAGTAGGTAGACAATAAAGAATCTGTTTTTTTTTTAAATTTCAGGTGTTTTTGTGACAACTTTTTTTATTTTTTCTTATTTCTTCCATTTGTGGCAAACAACCATCATCAAACTTCCTTTTGTTCACTAAAACTACTTAAATAATATTGTTATTGCAAAACAAGTTTTATGTCTCTAGCGTGCTGAATCCCATTCATATGTAGCTACCACTGTCTGCCTCAAACTTATTGCAATTACGAAAGGCACAATTAAAAATTAATAAATAAAATAATAATTCTTAATTTCACCGGAAAATAAAGGCACGCTGTATATCGCAACCCGCACATGTTTGTTATAGCAATGTTACTGAGATCTACTGTTCGGTTTTAAAGCGGTTTTAATTCTATCAGGGGATGCAGTTAAATTACTCTTTTTTTTGGCTTCTGGCAGCTCAAACTAGGAGGTTTTCGGCTTTTCCTGTGAGTGCCTCAATTAGTTAGGCCTCTAGCCAGGGCATAAAACTTATAAACTAAGCGACTTCACGCTAAGGGGACCCCCTTTGAGGTACGCACCTCGGCTTAATAGGGCGTCGCGTCGCTGGGGGATAGCAAGGACAGGCTGGATCGAATTAAAGATGAATGACTTGACTTGTAGCTACGATTCTAATATA
The DNA here is from genome assembly GCA_914767815.1 of Eupsilia transversa. Classification (NCBI taxonomy): domain Eukaryota; kingdom Metazoa; phylum Arthropoda; class Insecta; order Lepidoptera; family Noctuidae; genus Eupsilia; species Eupsilia transversa. The sequence goes on from OU611889.1 coordinate 6,768,717, forward strand.
TTGCATTAGACATTTGTCAACAATGTTTACAGTTGAGAGCAAATTGGCGAAAAGTTGATAGCTAAGGCATGATGAGAGAACACCGAAATAGTATATACTATTATGCAATTAGTGAATAAAGGACGGATTTAAAGCAAGGGCCATAGATGAATTACGAGCAAGTGAAGGATTCTAACGACTGAATCACGACCGTAGGGAGAGATTTATAGTGATTGAAGCACGAGCATAGCAACTGTTAGAATCCTGAGCGACGCGAGTGATTCATGGCCCTTGATATAAATCCGTTTTATTCAAGAATTGCATACTATACTATAGAGTTGCATTCCATAACATGACTACGAGAAAAAGGAAGATTTAAGCAAAAATAGACATTTAATGAAGAAAAAAGAAAGGTTAAATTCATTAAGATGCACATTATGTTTTTTTCGCAAGGAGGTTGCATAGCATTGAGATAGAGGTCGAATATTATATTGGTGTGTTCTAACTCCAAAACAGTGATTAAAAGTGCTTTGTTCGACTGTTTCAGTGAATAAAATAAGCTTTTTTTAAAAATGTTACCTGTACCTACGAGCCCCGTGGTCAGGGATCCACTTTCAGATATCCAAAAACCGTCAAAAATTATTTGATCTTTATTTTTTTGATTTTCGTGTGCGGCCTGACGGAGAATGAGTTATTTTAAATGCAAATCTGACGAAGAAACCCGACGACATTGAAAATTGATTTGGTCAATTCAAAAGTTATTCTGTGCTAGTGTTACATGTCCTGATATTGAATATATGTGTATATAAATCGCTATATATAAGAGCCATGATATCTGTCCTTAAACTATTGGAAATGTCTCACAAAGCTGTACTGAAGATTGCAACATTTTGACCTATCCTATAAGTATCCAACCAGAATCTGAACCAATAATAATTGTAATGTCCTCAACATTTCATTCTGCAAACTATTCTTCTCAAACACTTGAAAACCTCTCTTGAAAAAATATATTGTACTGTTCCACAAACTCAGTTTGAATCACTAATGGCCGATTCCTATAATTTACGGATCGTTATTGGTTAATATTATTATTGAGACTCTTGAATACCAAAAATGAAGCAAAGACCGCATAGATTTACATCATAGACACCCTCATATTGGAAGTAGCTATCACAGCTAAAATTAGCTTACGAACCTATTTATATTTCCAGTTTGGCGAGAAAACAATTCTGCCATTGCAATTGGTAAGTAAAACGATTCGTTTGTGTTTATAGCAACGGAGCATAAAGAAGATTTTTGTACTATATTAGCCCCTACTTGAACAATAAAATTAACGCAATAATTATATATAAGTAAAAGTATTTTTTATTGAATAATTCACCGGATGCAGTTAAGCCTAATAATACAATATAATTAACTTAATGCTTTAATTAAGCAGCACCCTAATTGCGTAACACACGATGAATCATAATCTGTCTCATTTTGACAATTCAACAACATTCATTTCGTTATTGACGTTGTTGAGCGGACAAATTTTTCGAACCTATGAAGCAATGGATTAGCAATATACTTCGAAATGATTCGAATTGAGATTTATCTTGTGTTACGCAATTAGGATGCAGATTTTATTAAGTTAGTGGGTTTGGTACCTAGTTCAAATAAATTGGGATAAAAGCAAAAGATGATGATGGTAGTATTAATACAAAAGATTATAAGTATTTTCATTTGGTTGAGCTAACAACAACAGCAGCAACTCACATGATGTAAGTGACATCTTATTGATTGAAACCGAATGTATTGATACTTCTAACAAGGATATGCCAATAGTTAGGCTCCTGTCCCACCGTCAGCGATTAACGAGAAGCGAGTAGAGCTAGTAAATAAAACGAGTTGGCGGGCAATGAGCAGCGAGTGCGCGTCGGCGACGAGCGAGTACTTGATGGTATGCGTATTTACCAAGCGTGAGTCGCTGAGCGAGTAGCCTCTTTGATAGCTCTTGTCACTGCGGCAAACGAGTACCTACTCGCTGGCGATGTGGACAGTCAGCGATCAACAAATAAAATACATATCTCTTTTACTTACACGGGTCCTTCAATCTTCCTGTTTTCTTTTACACCATTTGCTTATTGTTGAAGCGTCCTGATTTTTAGTATAATATGGCTTTGTTGTTGCGGAGAATCACTGACTCCTAAGACACAGGCACATACATACACCTAGTTTAGGAGTCGGAGTATTAAAATTATTGTGACCTAGTTATAAGCCTTACATGCTCTTAGTCTATGGATTTTGTAATGTTGTTATTTTGCTCGTTTCATAATCGAGAAAATCGTTGATAGCTAGCCGCTTCCTCGTTGGCGATGGGACAGCTGCCTTACACTACTTTATTAACACGTTTGCGAGAATGATGCATAGTGACAAAATGTTCTAAAATGGAAGTTTACACGTACTATATTGTTGTCGCTGCGTTTACATTTTACAATGTCAGCGTCAATGATATAATAACCAATGCTGACTAGTTGTTTACATTCAGTTTGTTAGGATTTCCTCCGTTAAAATCTTGTTATATAAAGAGACTCATTGTAAAAAATAGCACAGTTTTGTCAGGACTACTCAGGACCAAGGAACTACTTATATTTAATGTAAGTTTTTCGTTTATTTTGTAAATGTTCCATGTTGTTATGTTATCGAAGTGCAAGAAGACTTCAATATCACATACTTTCTTCCGCCAGCGGCTTTGCCCGCTTGATATCTATTTTTTTTAAATTATAGGCTATGTTACTCAATGTTAATGATAGCACCACTGGTCAAATAATTTTTTTAAATCGGTCAAGTAGTTTTTGATTTTATTTAATATATTTAGTACAAACAAAAATACAAGTCTTTTCTCTTTTTATCAAGACATTTTTGTAAAAAGTTTTATAAGTTGGAAGTTCATTCCGTTTTTTATTTTAATTTAACCTTTTTATAAAAATACGTAAATACCTTGTTCGAAAGGAAATTGGTCGCACAAGATTTTGTGAAACTAATATGGGTTTGTCGATGACATAATAGCGACGAAGCTGGAATCATTTTTCATCAGCCATCATATTTGCTGCTTTCCGACGAAATATTAATAATCATAACATCATGACTTCTATCCCCCAAGGGTTAGGCAGCGGTGTACCTATAGTACACCTACATTAATTGCACCAGTAATGTTTAAAACTCATGTAATATATTAATAAACTTTCCATTATTTTCAGAGAACCATGAAGACCATTCTAGTCCTATGTTTGTTGATCGCAGCGGTGTGCGCAAGACCCGAGTCGGCGTACGACACCCGTTATGACGACTTTGATGTCGAGTCCTTGGTGGGCAATGTTCGTCTGCTGAAGTCTTACGGACACTGCTTCCTCAGCTCAGGGCCTTGCACCCCAGAGGGATCCGACTTTAAGAGTGAGTAAACTATTTCATGTTTTGTAACTTAGAAAGGAAGAACGTACCTATATTAGATATTTGGAAACAGTTCGTGAAACACAAAACACAAATATACAAAGGTTAAACAGAGAGCCTCACGGCTGCGCCAAAAAGGTCAAGTTCAGCATTAATGCCAGACAGATGGTGGTTTTTAAATGAACTTTTAGGGGCCTTTGACGTTCCATCCTTGCCATAATTATTGTCTAATTTCTTCTGTAAGCTGCGATAGCTTGTCCAGATGAAAATGTTCATTGGGATTGACTGTAATGGACTGAAATTAAAAATAGAAATATTATTTAATTTTATTTTAGTCATCTAAAGTATCACAAATCTTTTAGCATAACATTTATTTATTTACTTATGCACAATTTATTAACATACAATATAATTAAGACCGCCAGTAACATTGATCACTTATTAATGATTGATGGCCAGTAACGGTCACAATACCCCAAGTACTAGTGTTGATATTGTATTACAGTGGGGTACTAGGTAGTACATTACGTCTGTATTCGCCACAGCGCGTAAGGATGGCATGTAAGGCTGCCTTAGATGTCTGCGATTGTACTTACTATAGCCATTAGTGTTATTACGGGGCGAGTCTAATGCCATCAAACAGGACACAAATCCCTTCTGCTACTTAGAAATTCATGCGTAAGTTTTACAATATTTTCTTTACAGAAACCATTCCCGATGCTCTTAAAACCGGTTGTGGTAAATGCTCGCCCAAGCAGCGCCATCTGATCCGCGTTGTAGTCAAGGGCTTCCAGGCGAAGACCCCCGACATATGGGAGCAGCTGGTCAAGAAAGAGGACCCTAATGGAGAGTACAAAGAGATCTTCACAAAGTTCATTAACTCTTCGGACTAAACATATCAGAGTTCCAAGACCAGAAGCTTCGACCAAGATTAGCAATAATTGTGTTTAAAAATAGGTTTTGTATAAATTAAAATCTAGATATTGTACAGTCGTGCAGCTGTAGTGTTCAGTGTATTCTGCGATTTGTTTTAACGTATCTATGTAAAAATTAACAACTTTTGTACTTGTCCATAAAGTATCGAAGTTGATGTTTTCGTATAAATATTCTAGCTAACCTTGGCTTGTCATCGTCTGAACAAACAATACTTAGATTTGTTAGGAGTATCCTTTACGTTGGAACATCACATTTTATTGTTAACTATATAATACCTACGTAGTTTGTACATGTTTTATATTGCGGCTACCTGAAATATAATTATTTACTCAAACACAAACTCAATTTTTTTATTAGAATCATGTGGTGTTACATTCTAGGGGTCTAGAATTTTTCTTGAAATTGCGCCAAAGCACATTAATAGTAGGGTTGCCAACCGTGCGGGTTTCTTAGGAAAATGCGCGGCGGAAATTATGTCTAATGCGTTACAATATTTATTTTTATTGATAATTACGTTTTGTCGTCAATGTCATCAATGTACCTATAAGGTGTAATGCGCATGCAGCCGCGCCGCCCGGGCTGCCGCGCAGCCCTTTCCACGCATTACATTTTAAATTGTATGAAAATAAATAAAAAGTTGATATGAAACAATTAAAACATTTTTTTATTTTACAAAGTAACTTAAAAAAATCTGTTGTCCGGATTTAAAGCTCAAAAATCTGCGGTTTTCCCCTTCTAAGTCCTGTTGGAATGATTTTAGACATGGCAACCCTAATTACGAGTCTTATCTGACCGCGCTGCAATATGTCCAAAAATCCTACTAGAATAATTTCGTTTGGACAAACTACAGGCGATGCTAGATGAACCGACGACCTTAAATAGTTCTCTAGGGCAGAATGGATCCGGAAGGCGGAGGACAGGGTGTTGTGGCGCAGCCTGGGAGAGGCCTGTTCAGCAGTGGACTGCGTTAGCCTGAGTTGATTGAATCTACAAGCGGGAAGCACCGGTCTGCAAAGCACTGGCGTGGCGCATGGCTCGCCAGGTGTATTTTTGCGGCCGCTGTTATGCTTTACGATGTTGCCCATCTATGGTATGTGATGATTGATCGCTAACAATGCACTTAATACACTTTCTCACACACACACACGTCGCACTTTCGTTTTTATTCGCGTAAGACGAGACGCAAACGATGACCGTGCCGAAGTCGCAATCTGGGCAAGAGCAGGCCTCGGCATCTTTAGCCTCGCGAGCATGCCTGGCTTTAATTGATCACTGATTAAGAGATACTTAGACTGGTGTATTAATTTCGAAATTGGATTCAGACAGAAACTGACGGGTTGTCCATTCAAAAGCGTAGTAGGTTCCTATGGAAAAGAAAGGTCATGAATAGAATTAGTTGAATAGTTAGTCCAAAAGGTTCTGTGTTGACTGTACAATGTAAGCTTGGTAGTGTCGTTAATTGGCAACGACACTAGTGGTAGTGCGGCTGGTAGTGTCGTTGCCAACAAATCAAACTAATTGCGGGCACTGATTGAATTACCTTTAAGAACTCATATAGCCTGTCAGTAGGTAAACTAATTCTGGAGAAAGAACATAAACATTGTCTTGAGTTAATCACAGCGACCAACTTTCATTGTGCATGTGCATGTATGACTATGTGCGTGATTTGATTTGTAAAGAAGATTTGTAATGTGACCACAATTTTCTCCCACAATCAGTATAGGTAACTTAATAAATGAACAATGTTTTATACATAATAGTAAAAATTCAGTGTACCTATGTATTATGAATTATTATAACATAATATTCTAATTTGGGTGTTTCGTGGTGTGCGTTAATTCTGGGACATGTTTTATAAATAAATTGCAATAAATTGACATTTAGTTGATCTTGGCATGTATTCTTATATAACAATCCATTCTAATATCCATACCTATAATAGTCTCCTCTGTCTCTGTAATAGTGTCCTCTGTCTGTATGTTACATTGTCACGCCTAAAGCACTGAACGGATTTTGATCTTTGGCAAGGACATAGGAAATCCATAAGCAACTTTTTCTTTGAAAAATAATCGTTAAGGGGGTGATACAGAGGATGAAAGTTCATATGGGAACCCAGCATTTCTTAATTTAAATAAATAAATAAAAATCTTTATTGCATACCACATGATCCAAATAATGAATAATAATAAATTAATAATAATGAATTTAGGTATACGGTTAGGTTTTTGGTAAGAAATAAAGAATTACGTGAACCAGCGTTTTTGAAAAAAGTTCCCTTATGGAGTAAAATAGGGGATGATTTTATAATTTATATTTATTATTGCAATTTTTATGTACCTACCTTTGTAGGATCGATAATTAATAATAATTTCCCAGCTTTTATTATTTACTTATTTAAAAAAAGATTATTTGAACATACTAAGCCGTGTAAGCAGAGCGGAGAGTTTGAGTTTATCATTGTCTTCGATACATGGCGTTGTGGAAATGACGCGACTTTCTGCCCGCGGCGTTGTTGTTCCTGTTTTCCGCAGGAGAGTGCCTTTCATACGTCTGCAAAATGTTATTATAGTGTATCCAGCCCACAAAATCCTCATGTTTTTTATAAAACATTTACATTTCATGAATTTACATACCTACTTGTATACTATCCATATCCATACTTCCACCCATCTATGCATAGGTACTAATATTATAAATGCGAAAGATACTTTGTCTTTTACCTTTTTATGCCTTTGGATGGAACCGATTTGGGTGAAAGGCATACGGATAGACCATGAGATACTTTTCGTATCTTGGCAGTACGTTCCCGTGAGAACACCGACATCCACACGGGCTAAGCCGCAGGTAAAAGCTAGTACCTACTCAATAATAACTAGATTGCAGCTTCATCAAATTTACTAAGTAGGTATATTGTTGTCTAGTCAACCTTGGTCTTGATAATTAAATTACAACGAATTTCAATAAGAAATTAATGACAATCCGAGGTCTTGTATAAATAGACCACACGATCTAGTGCCGCAAACAGTCACTACAGAATCGTTTCTAGATTTTCCTTATTAAAATAAAATCAGTTAGAATAAAAAATAAAAAATACTGGAGATATTCAATAACAGGTACGTTTACTTTAAATCAATGTAGGTAATAGATAGTTTTCTCTGGGTTCAGGTTTTCCTTACAGCGAATGTTTTCCGTTCAAATCTCACTGTGAAAACTTGGTTAAGTGAGCTTGAACCGAACTATTATTCCACTTGATGCTAGGGATTGACAGCTCACTTCAGCTCAGTTTTCACTGTGAGATTTTTACAGAATAGATCGTCTGGTCTCGGGGGTGCTGTTTATTCAAACCTTTTCCTTAAAGGCGAAAGCGTTAGGGTAGCCCGCGAAATTCGGTTTAAGTCGGGGAAGTTAGGGTTGAAATCGTTTTTTTTTAATCGTGTTTTTGAACTTAGGATTTCAAATAATATTTAAAAAAACATTTTCCAGGACCGCATTAAGGTATAAAAAAACATTTTTGTGAATAAAAAATTGGGGTCGATCACATTGATATAAGTACTTACAAAAACTTGAAAAAACGTTTATGTTTTCAAATGGCAAGTGATATCATTCAATCTTGTAGGAAACTGTATTGTAAATAACGAACATGGAACTTGGAATTAAAGTATATTGAAACTATAGGTACATACTGAAAGGCACACACAATATATGACAGCAGCCGACATTGACGGCTGACTGGCTATTGGCTGCTTATAAGGTTGCGTTCCATTTCAACACCCTCTCCAGAACGCAGACCCATTGCTCTTGAACAGAGGTTGTGCTTGTTACGGTAGAGGCCCTTGGTGAGCACATCAGCGACCATGTCATCAGTGCTCATGTAGCGCACATCAATCTGCCCACTTGACACCTTCTCACGAATGAAGTGGTACCTCACATCTATGTGCTTACTGCGATTGTGGAAACCCTCGGTACCTGAAAGTCTAATTGTACTTTGATTATCACAAAAAATTACCAAAGGTGAGGTCACCTTATTGGACCATATGTCTTGATCCAACTGTTTAAGCCACAGTGCTTCTTGCATTGCCGATGTTAGTGACATGTATTCGGCTTCTGTTGATGACAATGCAACTGTTGGTTGCCTTTTAGACTGCCAACTAATGGCAGCTCCTTGAAAAAGAAATACTTGGCCCGAGCATGACCTTCTGTCCTCAATGTTTGATGCCCAGTCTGCATCACAATAACCAGTTATGCTTTCTTGGTTCTTTTTAAAAATTAGCTTACAGTTTAAAGAGCCTTTCAAATATCTCAGTACTCTTTTAAGAGCAGTCCAATGTTCTTTAGTGGGCTTGTTATTAAACCGACTTAAACTGTTCACTATAAAGGCAATATCCGGTCTGGTACATTGAGATAATCACAGTAAACATCCCACTGCCTCATGATAAGGAATGTCTGTTAGAACTTCATTATCATCTTTTGCTGGTAAGAGCTTCATGCTGACATCAGTTGGTGTGTGCACTATTTTGCAGTCTGACATGCCAAATCTTTGTAGGATTTTTTCTGTGTACAAACGCTGATCCAAAGAAATACTGCCTTTACTTCTAGTTATCTTCATTCCAATACAATATTTCGCTTCGCCAATGTCCTTCATGTCGAAAATACTCATTAAACTTTTCTTCATTGACATTAATGTTTCTGTACAGTTGTAGAAACACAACAAATCATCAACGTAGAGTGCAATAAAGAAAATATCGGATACATTCTTGATAGAATAATAAACACAGGAATCTATTTTACATCTCAGCAATCCTATTTCCAATAGAGCTTTATTTAGCTTTAGATTCCATTGCCTACTGGCCTGTTTCAGGCCATAGAGGGATTTTTTTAACAGACAAACTTTATTACTATCTTTCTCATACAATGGTGGCTGAACCAATATATTTCTTCCTCTATATCCCCCTGTAAAAATGCACTAACAGCGTCCATTTGATGTATTTTTTAAGTCATGTTTTACTGCTAAACCAATTAAATATCTGAGTGAGGTGTAACGAAAAACTGGTGCAAAAACTTCATGATAATCTATATTTTTCCTTTGTTTAAATCCTTTTATAACCAGTCTTGCTTTAAATCTTGCAATCTCCCCATTTTCATCAGTTTTTGTTTTATACACCCACTTGCAAGGTATAGCTTTCCTACCTGTTGGCAGATTGGTTAAGATCCATGTTTGATTTTTTAATAAAGACTCATACTCTTCATCCATCGCATGTTTCCACTGAGGCGCTATATCACTGTCTAACGCCTGTTTGGTGCTCTGTGGGTCACAATTTAATATGCTCATAGCCAATTCATTATTAAAACATATTAAAGATACAGGATTACCTGCTGCTTCTCTTCTCTTCTGACCCCGAGTCCTTACTGTCACATTTTCGTGTGCCAATTCTAATGACTTGTCAGGCAAATATTCAGTATCATTAGGATCCTCAACATCTTCATAAGCACTTTCATCACTTGACATTGAAGCATTACTAGCCGTATTTGACTGTCCATCACTTGAAATTGGGGCAGGTACTACATCATTACTATTTAAATTAATTTCTACATTATTTTATGATGAAATGCATGTATTTTTTTCACTTGAAGACATGTACTCAGGGCAATTAACATGTACATGTGTTTTTTTAACAGTGCTTTCCATGAATACAACATCTCGACTCATTAATGCCTTTTTTGTTCCAGGAACAATAAATCTATAGCCTTTTGTTGTATCACTATAACCAACAAAAATTAACTCACGTGATTTCATATCCCATTTACACCTCCTTTGTTTAGGAACATGCACCATTGCTTTACAGCCAAAAACCTTGAGGTGACTTAAGTCAGGCTTTGATCCTGTCCATTTTTCATATGGGGTGATTCCAGCAAGTGCACGAGATGGGGACCGGTTAATGAGATATGCAGCTGTCACTATGGCTTCTGCCCAATATTCTTTCTGTAAACATGCATTAAAGATCATACATTTTGCCCTCTCCACAAGAGTTCTATTCATGCGCTCAGCGCGACCATTTTGCTCTGGGCAATAAGGATTGCTAGTCTGATGTGTAATCCCAGATTCCTTAAGATATTTCTCGAAACTGTTGTTAATATATTCTTTGCCATTATCTGAGCGAAGAATTTTAATACTTTTGCTCATTTCGTTTTCAACTACATTCTTAAATTCTTTAAATCTTTGAAGTGCCTCACTTTTCTGAGCCATAGGGTACACAAAAACCTTGCCTGAATGATCGTCAATAAAAGTCAAAAAATACCTGGCTCCTCCTAGCGACGTTGTCTCCATGGGACCACAGACGTCGCTATGAATTAGTTCTAGCAAATCCTTTGCTCGGGAACTCACATGTTTGAATGGTTGCCTGGCCTGTTTTCCTTGTAAACATGACATACAGATCATATCCTCTTTAGTTGCTGATAAATTTATACCAAGAGCACAATTTTGTAACTTGTATAAATCATTAAAATTAATATGAGCTAATCTTTGATGCCAGAGATAATTATCTTCATCAATAACTACTGCTAAAGCTTGATTGCTAATTGTATCAAGTTTATAAGTTCCATTTACACAGACAGCTGTTGTCACTTCTTCACCTTTATTATTTGTGACACGGCAGCCATAGTTGGAAAATTCAACTGTGCAGCCTTTTTCAATTATCTTGCTGACAGATAATAAGTTAGTAGCTAATTCCGGAACATAAAATACATTGGTTACCTGTATTTTGTTTAAATTGCCATTTTCACCCTTGACTGTTATCTGTGCAGTTCCACAAGATTCAACTTTGAGCATCTTATCATCAGCTATGCGGACATGACTCTGCGGTGGTTGGTATTCTTCGGATAACCATTCCCTGTTTCTGGTCATGTGTACTGAGGCTCCGGAGTCAATATACCAGTTGCACTCATCATTGGCTGTAACTGCTGAAAAGGCTACTACAAAACCAGTATTAGCATTTTTGTCTGAGCTATTTTTGTTTGAGTTTTGTTTTTTATTTCTGCAGAACTTGCCTAGGTGACCATAACGATTACAATTATAACAGCGTGGACCCTTTGATTTTCCTTTGTTACTATTTCCAGATTTAGGTGTAAAGAATGCAGAAGTTGTGTCTGCCGGTTTTACATCCTGTAAGATTTTAGTTTTAACCAAATCTGCTGATATGGTAACGCCAGAATTTTCAAGAGCCATAAGCATAGGCCTGTATGACTCGGGCAAACCTGCCAACAACAATGTGCCAAGCCATTCATCGTCGACCTTGAAATTTATGTTACGGAGCTTATGAGCCGTTGCCATAATTTTATTGACATAATCTTCTATGCTTTCACTACTATCCAAAGTGGTAGTAATAAGGGTCTTTAATAAACCAACTTTCCTGGTAAGTCCTGAATCGCTGAAGGCCTTTTCTAAGTTATTCCATACCTGTTGTGATGTTGTACAATCCTGAATGTGGACATAATTTATTGGTTCCACCAGTAGGATTATTTTGGATTTTGCCTTTTTGTCCTTTTTCGGGTCCACGTTTTTCCCTTCGACACATTCCCAGAGTTCCTCATGATCAAGATAAGTTTGTACTGCGAACTTCCACGTCTCGTAATTGTTTCGGCCAACTAGTTTTTCAATATTAAATGAATTTGAAGCCATGATAAAAAATCTTTTCAAATTAATTTAAAAATTAGTAATGGCGTCACCAACGTATTCGAGCCGACCGGCTGTTTTTTCTTATCGAATTTTATTTAGTCAATCCTGGTTATTTCCATCAAGATAATAGCGCAACCACGCTCTGCTACCATGTAGGAAACTAACTGATTGTGTATTGTAAATAACGAACATGGAACTTGGAATTAAAGTATATTGAAACTATAGGTACATACTGAAAGGCACACACAATATATGACAGCAGCCGACATTGACGGCTGACTGGCTATTGGCTGCTTATAAGGTTGCGTTCCATTTCAACAAATCTCAAAAATCTAACATGGGAATAGCTAAACCTTAGAGACATAGTCAGTCATACAATATTCGCATCATTCCTCTTCATGCACTGTTTTTTTTGATTATATTGACATATTGCTCTAAGAACAATAGAAAATATATTTTTTTAATCCGTCGAGCATGTATGTACATCTGTATTTCTATTATGGGCAATAAAGGAACGTATAAAAGGCCGATCCATTGCATTGGAGCACTACTCGTTCACCGCTCTTTAATCTTAAATAGGGTAAGTCGCTGCGATTATATATTCGTATACTTCTTTAATTTGTGAGTTATTGTGTTTCCTCTTAGTTAATTTAAATGTTGGTATAGTAGGTACTTCTTAATAAAAACATAACCGGAGCGAATCTTGAAGTTTCTCAGTAGTTTATTGTTTTTTTTTTCAAAAACGCAAATTTTGCTTCAAATATTCGTGGTGCGGCAAAAGGTTTCCAAAGTTTTTTTTGTTATTTAATTATTGTTGTGTTAGCCACACGATAACGATTACTAAATTAAATCACTTTAATCAAGGAAGATTATTACGAACAAAAAAGGCTTCTATATTTTTTATTCCTTTAAAAAAATACTGTATATGTTTGACCAAGATATCCACAATTTTATCATGATTGTTCATTTCATTCGCCTCTCACCTTGCCCATAATACGTTAGTTTCCATCTTATTTTCTCCTTTACAGAAAGACAAAGCTGCCAATATGAAGTGTATCTATGTAATCCTCCTGCTGGCTTTCGCTGCTGTCCAGGCTGCGGATAAGTACGAAACTGACAATGATAACCTGGACATCAATGCAGTGGTGGCCAATGTTGACTCTCTCAAGGGCTTTGTGACCTGTTTCTTGGACACAGCGCCTTGTGACGCCGTCGCTACCGCTTTCAAAAGTATGTATCGATGATGTAACTCTTATCTCGGTAAGGTAAAAAAAAAAGGATTTCCGTGACTTGGATAAAACTCTCAGCAATCCTTCTAATTTCTAAAATTATTTTATAATGTAAATAAACTAATGGTTTTACGTTATTCTAATTTGATCGTGAATCTACGTACTACTTAGAGTATCTAGTAAGCATTGAGTTCAATCCAGCATAAATATAATGTTCAGCGTTAAGTATGTAGCACGACTACAGATGTCCAGGACGATACGTTCTAAGGGAAAGTTTTCTTCCTTAATTATTTAGCTTGTATGTATCATAAAATCACGCCTCTATTCCCCGAAGGGTTTGGCAGAGGTTCACTGGGACGCAAAGAAAGAGGGTCGGTAACTAAAACCTCAATAACTTCCAAAACATTGGAGCTAGGTTTATGAAATAAAGACTGTATTTTACAGTGCTGAAATTAATGCCATAAAAAATCAAGATAACGAAGTTTATGTTGAATAAAAGTAGGTAAGTTACCATTTTCACTAGATTTCGAAAAATGTGCTACGTTATCAAATATGCAATTTTTACACATTTGCAATCAGGAGGAGCTCGTGGCTAAGTAATAACAGCCGCACGGGTAGATCAATCAGGTTAAGCTGCGCTTGCCGGGGTTGGTCCGTGGATGGGTGACCATCTTTACATACCGAGACTCCTCCGTGCTTCGGAAGGCACGTTAAGCTGGTCGGTCCCGGCTGTCATTCGTGGATCTTTGACAGTCGTTACGAGTCGTCAGAAGCCCGAAAGTCTGACAACCAGTCTTACCAAGGGGTATCGTATTACCCAGTTACTGGTTTGTGGAGGTCAGATAGGCAGTCGCTCCTTGTAAAATACTGGTATTCAGCTGCATCCGGTTAGACTGGAAGCCGACCCCAACATCATTGGGAAAAGGCTAGGCAGAAAAAAAAAACAATCGGGCACGAAGCAAGCTTGTTTGTGCTTGAATCTAAGCAATCTAGTTGATTATTAGTAACCTGCTCTAAGGCAAAGAGTTCATAACATGTTATGTAGCTTGTTTAGTTGATAATCATAATCCGAGTCACCTAATACGAGTATTACGTCAGAGTTACCGGTGTAATAACAGATTTTTATCCCATAATTATGTTTTGCAGAAATGTATGCAATACGTCTCAACTTGGGCCCAAATCTTACGTAGGTATAGCTACTTATAATGAAATGTTATGTTTCCAATTTTCTTTTGTCCGTTAATGCGCTTATACACTAACTAAAGAATAATTTTATCTGTAGATCTTTGACAATCGTTACGGGTACCCAGAAGAATTAAAGTCAAACATCAAAATCAAAAGTCATTTATTAAAACTAGGCTGGGTATCAGCATTTTTCGAACGTCACAATTTCAAAAGACAGTCCCACAAAACGCCCACCGGAAAGGTGGGCGTTTTGGGGGACTGTTACATAATATAAAGCAGTAACAGGAAGTCATAAATGATAAACTAGGACCATCGAAGTAAAATAAATAAACAGTTAATTACTAATAACAATAACAAAACCTGATCAGCAAGACGACCAGTCGCAAACAGAACAACTTCACAGATACCCTTTAAATAGAATGGTAAGTCATTGATATACACTAAGAATAAAAATGGACCCAGTATTAAGCCTTGAGGTACACCTAACTGAACTAGTAGCCCGGAAGATTTCACAGCACTAATATCTATACATTGGAACTATTATGTAAAACAAACAACAAATTCTGACAACCAGTCTTATCAAGGGGTATCGTGTTACCCAGTAACTGGGTAGATAGACAGTCGCTCCATGTAAAATACTGGTATTCAGCTGCATCCGATTAGACTGGAAACCGACCCCAACTACGTTACGAATCAATCGGCCTCCCAACTGCGTTATCCGATAACTATGATAACGATCCCTTGGTAAGACTATCAGACTTTTTAAACGTTACTTTTTAAACGATAAACGTTAACGTTACGGTGAAACAATTAAATGTGAAGCGTTCTGTCAGCGAACCGTTCATCGGAGATATGAATGTCGGAGAACTGAACAGAATCGACAGATTTTGGTGTGATACCTACCCCATACAAATTCGTATGCTACTGCTTGCTATACAACTTGCTGTACAACAGTGACAGGAAGTTGTATAACATCATCATCAACATACCCGAGTTGATTAAATACCACATATTATTGAAGATAATTAAAGAAGCGGGAACTTCCTCTACCAAATCAAATAAGAATCACGTAAAGCGGCTCATTAATCACGGTAAAATCACCCGTACTTTAAAAAATAATCAATAAATACATAAATTTCTCTTCCATTTGAAGTCGGTTTGAAGTCGAAGTCGATTGAAAACATATCTTGTGCTTCGTGATCTAAAACAATAAGGTTTATCGTAATGCATGCATTTTAATTTGCGTTACCTGAACACTCGGAGCATAACTAAGTACTTACTGATAACCTAATCAATGATTCAATGAACTTTGTAGTCTTGCTTTCTTGCTTAACGACGATATTGCTGATAAGAAGAAATATTGCGAAGAGGAACGATCACGGAATTGTGCATTTTAATTACAAAATGGGGGCACATTTTTTATTTATATTTTTTCATTATTTCATCTTGATCTTAACACACTTAAAATAATACCGACTTCGGGTAATTTTTTCTGTATGATTAAATTAGGTTTCTATATTTTTGCTCATATAAATTAGGGGGCGATTTTTGGGGTGTTGTGGCGCAGTTTGAGAGAGGGGGCTATGTAGCAATCTAGCAATGGATTGTGATAGGCTGAGTGGATGATAGTTGATTCAATAAGTCGTAGAAAAACATCGTTGGGAAACCCGAACTGATCAATTTTAAATCGTATACCTACGAGCTTGGCAATGGTTACTCACAAGAGAACAGAGGCCTTTCCCCTTTATTGGGAAAATAACAACGTAACAATGTAACAACAGGGTTTAAAAATACAATAATCGTAAATTAACATTATTAATGTAATTATTTATAATCAACAATTTCTTTCTCTTCAGAGAACATCGCCGAGGCCATCAACACGAGCTGCGTAAAATGCACGGACGCTCAGAAGCACATCTTCCACGAATTCCTGGTGGCACTTAAGGCGAAGCTGTCTTCAGACTACGAAGCTTTCAAGAAGAAGTTTGATCCCGAAAATAAATACTTCACTGCTTTGGAAACCGCCGTCGCTAGCTATTAAGAACGAGACCTTAAAAGATTAAAATGAACGGGGTATTATGCCTTGCCTGCAATATATTGCCTGCTAATCAATTTTGAATTGCTGAATAGTATTTATGCCCAAAAAAAATGTCATATATAAATGGTTCAAATCGAGGTCGATATTACAAGAACGATGAATTTTGCATATACCTACGGGTTGGCAGGGACATCGACGCTAAAACGGCTATCACGTAGGTATTTAGTACATCATTCTGAGCCCCCCTACATAGGAAACTGCAGATTTTTGTTTTAATAACCGATGGAAAATTTCTATGTTGGGGGCTCAGAATGATGTGCTGAATACGTGGTAGCCGTTTTCACGTCGATGTCCCTGCCACCCTGTATTTTGCGATATGGATTGAACGTTGGCAAAAAAATGAACTGCTCCAAATAATTTACATTCCGGATTTTTTGGCGATGTATGCTCTTCAATACATCTTTCTGTTATCTAAAAGTTTTTCTTATATAATACGTCCAATGACCTCAATATTATTGATTAGAGAGCGATTGAAGATACACAGACCTGCTGATATAACGTCAAAGGCTGAATTTGAGCATTGGCATTGAATGAACAGGGACCAAAAAGAAATGGATGGATTTTGTGACAGTGTGAGGGATATTATGAATGAAAGAGTGAATGATGACGACGTGACATGTAATAGAGGAGAATTAAATAGAAAGCACCAGACACCAAGTAACATGGGAGGAGGTAAGGCAGAAGAGGCCATTTTTCAAGTACTTAACGACTGTGATGATGCGTGGGTTCTGGAACGTGGGTCTGTTAGAGTTTTTGATGGGGCTTATTGAAAGTAACATCACGCCTGTATTTCCTGAAGGGCAGAGGTCTACGTAAACACATTAAAAGTGATTTTCATATTGATCCAGTCGCGAAATCGACCCATTCCCAAGTTTTAAAAGCACTCTGATTTAGGATTTTACGACCCTAGACGTTATTACACCTATTCTTACTATTATACCGTTTGCTTAGGCTTAAAGCAAGATTTCGATGTTTTTGAAACTGGGCGTTGTAAGAATACCTAAATAACTATCGACAATTAATGACTTCAATGCATACTAATAAATTACCGATTTACCGACCAAACTGTGGCAAATTGAGTAGGACGTGTCCCGCCGAAGAAAAAAGGAACATACAACTTCAAAACAGATACCACGGGTTTTAAAACAGATTCGTTATTGGCTGGAACTATTGATGATGAAGGGTCCTAATATGCCTCAACATAATATCAGGAAACGGGAAAGAAACTGGCCAGAAAATCATCGAGGTTCTTAGACTGGCCCTCCTGGTACTTATATTATAAATGCGAAAGTAACTTTGTCTATTTCCTTTTCAAGCCTTTGGATGGAACCGATTTGGATGATAGGCATACGGATAGACCATGAGATACTCTTCGTACCTCGGCAGTACGGTCCCGTGAGAACTTATCCGACATCCACGCGCTAAGCTGCGGGTAAAAGCTAGTACTCAATAATAACCAGATTGAAGCTTTATAAAATTTACTAAGTATATTGTTATCTAGTCAACCTTCCTTGGTCTTGATAATTAAATGTAGGTACTACGACTTTCAATCAGAAATTAATAACAATCCGAGGTCTTATTTATAAAGACTGCACGATCCAGTGTGCAACCAGTCGCTACAGAATCGTTACTTATAATACTTATTTTTCCTTATCAAAATAAAATCATACAGAAAAAATACTGAAGATATTCATATAAAGGTACGTTTATTTTATTCAATGTCGGTCGGTAGTAGATAGTTTTCTCTGGGTTCAGGGTGAAGTGAGCTTGAACCGAGCTGTCATTCCACTTGATGCTAGGTATTGACAGCTCACTTCACCTCAGTTTTCACTGTGAGATTTTTACAGAATAGATCTGCTGACCTCGGGGGTGCTGGTTATTCAAACCTTTTCCTTTATGGCGAAAGCGTTAGGGGTACATTAGGTTAAAAAAAAACATTTTTGTGAATAAAAATTGAGGCAAAATAGTTAATAGGATGTTTACATTAGGTACTAATGTAAAAAAAAAATTTTTTTTATTTAATAGTAACATTTTCGTCCACGGAAATTTCGATAAAAATAAAATTACGAAATGCATGTATGTGAAATACAATATATCATACAGTGAAATCAAGTAAACTCCTAAAATATAAGTCCGGCCTATCCGGCGAGGTACCGTGTGCAGTCACAGTGCTTGATCACATAATTATTTTATTTTAATTAGTTCGAGCAATGTTTATTATGCTGCATGCTCAATCAGAAACGTTACAAAAGAACGGGCTACCTCTATTTTTGTCTATTTCTAAGACCAGCAAATGTTCAAAATAATGTTTCTAAGTAAGTAGGTAAGTACATCTTATAATATTATATAATATACTAATAATATCCTGCTATCCTGCGTTAATGATAAAGTTAGGTATCTCCCCAAATAGCAAAATTTTCCTATAGTAGGTACCTAATTGACTTATAGGACTAAATCGTCATAAAGGAGTCAAAGAGACGCTTTGACTAAGATCACTGATCTTACAACAGCATCTTTGACGATTTGCGCTTTTGATAGGTACTATAAACACATATAATAAGATTGTTTACTCTTGCACGCAAACGCCACCAGTCGCGCGCAGGACTTGCTGTCGACTCGGACACAATATATTCGGACAGTGTCCGAATTGATACACTTTAATTAAATAAATTTTTTCACATTATCATTTTGAAGCTGTTTAGTACAGTCAGATAAAAAAGGTTTGAAATATAATATGTAATATGAAAAAAAGCGTTACCAAATTATATTGTGTCCGAGTCGTCAGCAAGTCGCGCGCAGACTTATCTTGCGCGCACTCTACATACCTTTTTATGACAAAAATTGTTGTGAATATACATATAAACTGTAAATAAATATTATACTTATGTTATCTAAACATATTTATTATTGTCAATAAATTAACGTTAACTGTTACGTAAAGTATTGTAATTTTATTTTATATAAATTTTAATTATTTTCTCTTTGCAAGTGTGTTCAAAAGCGTCGTTTGATGCACGGGAGCATTTTTGGTATTGCACACTGGACTGCATTTCGCGCTGGCTTTTTGCACGGGCTGCGATCCCGCCTCGAGTGAAATAACAAACTTTACACACTTGCATCAACTTGTACTACCTATTATTTGTCATACAAACCACGTAGCATTTAAAGTACTGCCATTGGGATGGGTCACCTTAGAAGTTTGCATAAACACAAACTAATGTTTTTTTTAAATATTCAACAGTTCCAATAAGTCATTACATCTGTCTGTTTGTTTGTGTTGTTTCGATTAGGCACCCAGTGTATATGACACTGCAAACACGATAAGTTCAGTATCAAAGTTCTTTGACCAGACCATTAAGAGAAAGATAATAGTTATAGGTAATTTTACAATTTTTACATCAGAGTGGTCTGACATAAACGTAAACCGAGAAGGTATAAAAAATATTTTGATGCAAATGTATAATTCATTTCGTCGTTATAAGAATGAAAGAGCAAACATGTCTGAACAGATAGCTGTGGTTATTGATGATGATGCAGCCTACTGGACGTGGTCAGACGAATCAATACACAAATCAGGGTTTAATAACACACCCTCGGACAGGGACATCAGATGGGAGGCGATATGCAACATTGGTTACAAGTTAAAATTAAAAAATTAAATAACCCCCGACACAATTCCAGGTGATGCTGCAGTATCGGTTGTGGAAGATCATCCACTAGAAAAGAGATGATAATCTTCAAATGGCTGAACCGATTTTCTTGAATTGTAGCTAAGAACACTCTCGATCAAGACACCTTTCGTACAAACAAATAATAATCAAAATCGGTTCAGCCGTTTGGGAGCTACGAGGGAACAGGCAGATACACAGATACACACGTTAAACTAATAACACCCCTCTTTTTCCATCGGGGGTTAAAAAATGAATGGAATGAAATGAATCATTATTGCTATTGGTGTCGATGCTACCTATACTTAATCCGTGCTTGCTGACACAGCACACTTCTCATTGCCAATTTACCGCCCTTACAGGTTAGGTACATCTGAATGATCGTCAATTTAGGCCAGCTGGACAAATACTGGCTATAAATATAATATTTTGAGCTGAGACCGGTCTGTTTAAGAAACATCATTCTACGTTGTTCAAGAAAAAAAAAATGGGGTCGATCACCTTGATGGACACAAACTTGAAAAAAAGTTTACGTGTTCAAATGGCAAGATATTATGATTTCATCCAATCGCGAAAATCAAAGATGGGAATAGCTAAACCTTAGAAACATAGTCAATCATTCAATATTCGCATCACTCCTCTTCATGCCCCGTTTTTTTAGATTATATTTACATATTGCTCTGAGAAGTCTGAGAACAATACAAAGTATTTTTTTTATTCATCCATTGAACTTGTAGGTACATCTGTATTTCTGTTACTATGTGTGGGCAATAAAGGAACGTATAAAAGGCCGACCCATTGCATTGAGCATTACTTGTTCACCGCTCTTTAATCTTAAATAGGGTAAGTCGCTGCGATTATATATTCGTATACTTCTTTCATTTGTGAGTTATTGTGTTTCCTCTTAGTTAATTTAAATATTGGTATAGTAGGTACTTCTTAATAAAATCATAACCGGAACAAATCTCGAAGTTTCTTAGTTTATTGTTATTTTGCTTCAAATATTCGTGGTGCGGCAAAAGGTTTCCCATGTTTTTTTGTTATTTAATTACTGTTGTGTTAGCCACACGATAACGATTACTTAATTAAATCACTATAATCAAGGTGAATTTATTGTCGGTAAGAATAAAAAGGCTTCGATATAAGTTTTATTTTATTTTTTTATACTGAATGTGTTTGATAGTGTAGATACCTATCCAAAATTGAATCATGATTGTTTATTTCACCTTACCCACGATACGTAAGTCTCCATCTTATTTTCTCCTTTACAGAAAGACAAAGCTACCAATATGAAGTGTATCTCCGTAATCCTCTTGCTGGCTTTCGCCGCTGTCCAGGCTGAGGATAAGTACAGCACTGAGAATGATAACCTGGACATCGATGCAGTGGCGGCCAACGTTGACTCTCTCAAGGGCTTCGTGGGGTGTTTCTTGGACACAGCGACTTGTGACGCCGTCGCTGCCGATTTCAAAAGTATGTATCGAGTACATGTGCCACTTTAATTTCATAATTATTACGTTTTCGCAATCGCGTTTCATATTCGTAATCGAAGGTTTACGTATTTTTTTTGTCTGTGAGGTTTTGGTTGGTCCTTTAAGTAGGACATTCACGATCAATTTCGCCGATTCGAGTCTAGGTATTGCCATCCATCGGGCGCAAAGCAATCTTGTATGTGCTTAGAATCGAAGCAATCTAGTTGATTATTAGTAACCTGCTCTAAGGCAAAGTGTGTTTAGGGGTATGAGGAAAAGGGTGTAAAGTTCACTCATCCGCTTTAGAAAAGGGAGGATCCTCCGACCAGACGGGTGTGTGTCTGGCGGGCAATTGCCCAAGGATTGATGTCTGATAGTCTTATATAATTATGTTAATCGCTCGGTAAACTCTTATACCGCGATGTAGGATTTGTGACGTCAGGTCTTTGATGCTAAGTTCGTATGTGGCGGTGTAGATGCCGCCACATGTGCATAACGATGATCATTAACCAGGTGGATGTAGCTAATTGTTTAGTTGATCCGAGTCACCTATTACGTGTATTACGACAGCGTCACCGGTGTAAGAACAGGTTGTTATCTCATATGTTTTGCAGAAATGTATGCAATACGTCTCAACTTGGGCCCAAATCTTACGTATAGGTACCAGCTACTTATAATGAAATGCAATGTTTCCAATGTCTGTTTCTTTGTCCGTTAATGCGTAAATACACTAAAGAATAACTATATTTTATTTATGTAGGTACTTAGTAAATTCATGTTTTCTGGCTATAGTTGTGAATAATTTAGTCCTTAGCCCACGTGAGTGTACCCACGGGCACAACTAATTTTGAAATAGGTTTGAGAAATCACAAATCTTTACAAAAACAACTGACTTCCAAAAAAACCCCGAAGTGAAAACATTAATTTCGAAAGCCGGTGTTTTTGGTTTCATACTTTCGTTAAGCCTCGTGCAACCGGCTCGACATGACTCTTTTACAATACAATTTCTAAGAAACTTCACGGTAGAGCCATTACAGGTATCGCGTCGCGCCAGTCAGCACGAGGCTTAAAGTGTTTTAATTTTGTCACTGTCTTTGACCGTCGTTACGGGTAGTCGGAAGCCCAAAAGTCTGACAATGAGTCTTACCAAGTGGTATCACGGTAAAATAACCCGTACTTTAAAAAATAATCACCGAATACATAACCTTCTTTTTCTTTTGAAGTTGTTGTTGTTGTGGTTGAAAACATATCTTGTGCTTCGTGCTATAAAACAATAAGGTTTATCGTAATACATGCATTTTATTTTGCGTTACTTGAACACTCGGAGCATAACTAAGTACTTACTGATAACCTAATCAATGATTCAATGAACTTTGTAGTCTTGCTTTCTTGCATAACGACGACATTGCTGATAAGAGAAAATATTGCGAAGGGGAATGATCACGGAATAGTGAATTTTATTTACAAAATGAGGGCACATTTTTATTTTTTATTTATTCATTTTTTCATCTTATGATCTTAACACACCTAAAATAATACTGACTTCAGGTAATTTTCTCTGTATGATTATATGTAATTGATATATTATATTGTCACATATAAATTAGGGGGCGATTTTTGGGGTGTTGTTAGCGCAGTTTGAGGGAGGGCTATGTCCAGCAAAAGACTGAATGTTGTTGATTAAATTAGGCGTAGAAATACATCGTGGGGAAACCCGAACTTATCAATTTTAAATCGTGGACCTACGTGCTTGGCAATGAAGAGTCACTTAAAGTTACTCATATAAGAGAACAGAAGACTTTTCATTTGGTGGGAGAATAACAACTTGGGAGTAATATTTAACAATGTAAACACCAGGGTTTGATAATACAATAATTGTACATTAACATTATTACTGTAATTATTTATAATCAATTATTTATTTCTTTTCAGAGGACGTCCCCGAGGCCATCAACACTAGCTGCGTAAAATGCACGGACGCTCAGAAGCACATCTTCCACAAATTCCTGGTCGCACTTAAGGAGAAACTGCCTTCAGACTATGAAGCTTTCAAGAAGAAGTTTGATCCCGAAAACAAACACTTTACTGCTTTGGAATCCGCCGTCGCTAGCTATTAACGAGACCTTAAAAGATTAAATTCCTGCTTTAAAATCAATTTTGAATTGCAAAATTGTATGTTTGCCCAAAAATATTATGTCACAAATAAATGGTTCAAATCAAAGTAAATCGTAATTTGCTCGATCAAAAAACAGAAGTGTTTCAAATGTCTACAAGCCGCATAACATGCAATTCCTTGAAATAAATGTGTTTCTGTCATAAATGTGCATCTCTTAATTACGAGTGACGATGGTGATTTATCATTACGATTGTCAGTTTTTTGTTCTCACAGTTTTGATATTACAAGAACGATGAATTTGCATATATTTTGCAATGTGGATGAACGTTGGCAAAAAAATGAACTGCTCCAAATAATTTACATTCCGGATTTTTTGGCGATGTATGCTCTTCAATACATCTTTCTGTTATCTTACAGTTTTTCTTCTTATACGTCCAATGACCTCAATAATATTAATTAGAGAGCGATTGAAGATACACAAACCTGCAGATATAACGTACCCCAAATTCAGAGGCTGAATTTGAGCATTGGTATTCAGTAGCTGTGTGACGCCATAGTGAAAATTGGTGATGATTATATAGATGATGAATGAACCAGGACCAAAAAGAAATGGATAGATTTTGAGACAGTGTCAGGGATATTATGAATGATGACGACGTGACATGTAATAGGGGAGAATTAAATAGAAAGTACCAGACACCAAGTAACATGGGAGGAGGTAAGGCAGAAGAGGCCATTTTTCAAGTACTTAACGACTGTGATGATGCGTGGGTTCTTGAACGCGGGTCTGTTAGAGTTTTTGTTGGGGCTTATTAAAAGTAACATCACGTAACTGTATTTCCCGAAGGGTTAGGTAGAGGTCTATCTATACACCCACATTAAAAGTGATTTTCATATTGATCCAGTCACGAAGAAAATATAATTCCAATAAAAAATACAATATCCAAGTTAAGTATAATACAATTCCCAAGTTTTAAAAGCACTTTGATTTAGGATTTTAGGACCGTTTCCGTTTCCGTTCGGTTCCGTTTAGCTTAGGCTAAAAGCCAGATTGAGTTTTTTTTTGTATCTGAGCGTTGTAAGAATTCCTTAATAACTATCGACAATTCACGAATTCAACAGATACGAATAAATTAACGAACAGGAAAAAAATGTTTTTCATAGAAACTGGATAATAAGAACTAAAAGAACATTTATAAATACGTCAGTCGTTTAGAATTTGCGTAGATTATTCCACACCTTCTAAAGCACTATCTATGCTCAATGAGCAAGTTATTAAAATAATATTTATTTAGATAAATATATACCTATACAGAAAAACAAATGCTTATGTGAAATACTGTGCATCATTAGCAGTGATGATTGCAAAACTTGAAATTAGCTTTTAAAGTAATTCTCCATGATCAAACAAAAACATTAATTGTGTTCTGTGCATAGTGTCCACACTCTTAAGTTTTATATAAAGACGAGTCATAAAGGAAACATCACTTCACCTGTCCGTACCTCTTCTATTAAATTCAAACGCATAATATCAAATAATTACTGTAAGTCCATAATTACGAACATTGTTCGGAATATTTAATAAAACACTTAATTTTTTGCGGTCCTTATAAATATTATGTTTGATGAAGGTCAGTTTAGAAGAGGCTTTTAAATAGAAGCATTTGAGATGTGCACGTCATTTGCTGTAGACATTACACCAATTTCGTAACCTATTCATAGCTCCACTGTAAAACTACTGCAGTGATGATTGATTTAAGCAAATGCAGTTTTAGAGTGTCATTAATTTTTACATATTTATTTCTCGTGACGGTGCTTGCTCAAGAGAAGTTTTATGATCAAAGATACGATTATTATGAAATTGATAGTTTAATACAGAATCGTAGGTTGCTAAGGAAGTATTTGGACTGTTTCCTTTGGAAAGGACCGTGTGCACCTATAGGAAGAGTGTTTAGACGTAAGTACTAATATTTAAATCATACCTCATGTTGCAATTTGCGCAATTGGAAATATTGCAATGTTACATTACAACCGATGAAATACTGGGTCGTTACATATGCAATTAATAGTAAGACTATATGTGTAATAGGCGTAAATATCCAGTTCATTTGGTTCTTTATCCGATGTTTATTATGTGAAAAAGATTGTTTTTAATAATTTACAAGTCGTATACCCGATGAGATTTAACATATCAAACTTCCATCAATCTGTTGTTTCCTGTATTACTCTCGGACGAGTTTTTTAAAATCCTTCCTTATTTCTCTCTTTCACTGTAAGTAACAGAAACTATTGTGCAAAATTTCATAAGTCTAACCTATGTATGAATTTAAGATTTTAACGCATAATATTAAATAAGTAGCGTGTCCTTATCGAACGTGTTTCTTTAGATCCCTAGCGCTTCGTGTGCTCTGCTTTCATTTAAACCGTTCCTCTGTTATCCTGATATTTATTTTTTCTAGCCTGGTATACGCCTCGGTCAAATCAGAACGTCAAATCAGTGATAGCATATATGGCATAATATTGGACTCTTTAACTTTCTGAGGTCTTACAACGGTAACTTTATAAATGTCATATCCGTGATCTGACATTTAATGTCATATTAATTATGGTCTGCGTAGCAAACATGTTGCCTTCTATTATGTACCTTATCTCTATGATTATTAGCTGTTATCTCCGTATTCACATCAGCAGCCATATCATCTTTAAAAAATCTATCTACATAATATATCTTAAGGATTGTCTTCCTCTCTTTCTTCATCACACGCCATGATATTTTTGTTGTACATTGAAGTTAAAGAATGTCCGAAATCTGCAGCAAAAGCTTCTATCATTCGTTCATCATTGCCTGCCTTTATGAGTCTACCAAGCTCTCACAGTTATCAACACCTCTTGCATCATTCGCCATGGACAGCTTGCAATAACTATATTACGTAACTTTAAAAGTTTCTAGACTTTACTATGAACCTAGGTTGATGTAACAGAAGTTACTTGAACCACAGATTACTCTTGAGCTAAGTAGCTATCTAACAGTGTAGGTACACATTACCGTGTTATAAGTTCGGTACGTTTTTACTTCGATACATGGGAAAACCCATCGCAAGAGTTGATATTTGCTTTGATATATTTAGCTGCTTGTAAAAGAAGTGGGTTTACCACAAGAGTTCATCAGCATTTCATGTTTTAATAGTCAAAACAGAACTATTAACTAATTGAGGGGATTTCTCCAACAAACACACCTTTTCTTGATTAGGCTTGATTTATTATTCGAATAAAGGCTAGTCCCGCCAGTCTGCACGAGCCTTTCTTCAGTCCATAATTTGGAGATGAGACCGTAAATGACAAAATTTTATCTTATTGAAGACCTGTTTTTGTGCACAAATAAATAGGGTTCTTACAGGAAATATACAAAACGTTAATTGCCCATTTTGCTAAAATTAACGAATATAAAGTAGCTAATAGGGTACTAAAAGTTCGGTTTTGTAAGTTAATTTTATTTATTTGTTAGACTATCTCCTAGTTTTGTCTTAATTTCCATTTAACTTAGCTCGAATCCCTAAAATAATGTAATTTTGCAATAAAAATGTTAATAACTTATCTTGTATCTACATCACTTCGAGTAACGGACCGTTCATACGAATCATTCTAAACCTGTGTCTCTCTGTGTATTAAAATTCATGGAGTTATTGCAAATAATTTCAGAAATCCTGCCCGAAGCAGTAGCAACAGCGTGTATGAAGTGCACGCCGTCGCAGCGCAGACTGGCCCGGAAGGCGTTCAACGCGTTCAAGAGGTTCTTCCCGGAGACGTATGAGGAACTGATGAAAAAGCTTGACCCCAATAACAAGTACTATGAAGCCTTCGAGAAGGCTATCGCGAATGCTTGAGCTAATTCAATGTCCACTTGGCGTTTGGTGAAGCACTTGTGTAAGTACTGCAGAGGTTCTGTTTGAATGGCTTTTGTAAACAACCTCCACGAATATTTTATAAGTAAACTAGCGACCCGCCCCTGCTTCGCACGGTATTTTCGACTCGACAAAACATTGAGATTTCTTAATTATACGTATAATTTTAATATTAATGCCTCGTTGGTCTAGTGGTCGCAAGCGCTACTGCTGAGCTTGAGGTCTTCAGTTCGATTCCCGGGTCGGGCAAAGTGTTATTGGGTTTTTCCATCTGGAATTGCTCAGTAGCAGTAGTACCTGGAGTTCCCGGATTTGTGCCCGGTTGATGGCAATAGGCTCGCCCGCTATTAAATGGGACTTAAACATAACTGGCGAAATGTGGGTGTACTATAGGTACACCTCTGCCTAATTCTTCGTGGAATACAGGCGTGATGTTATGTTATGATGATGTTTAATATTAATGTAATATACACTAACCTTCCGGAATCAATTCTCTATGATGGTGAAAACCGCATCAAAATCCGTACTGTAATCTGTCTCAACTTGGCCATATGATAGCGTCAAGAGCAACGACTGACATGAAAAGTGACTTTAATCATTTATAATAATTATGTAGGAATAGATGGCATATTTTGGAGATAAACGCTATGTCTTATGTAGTAAAGGAAAATATTTAAAATTTTAAGGAAATCTCCGTTATATAAAGTTTAAATACCAGGAATCCTGTCGTACGCCGCACTCGCCTCCACAGAGTAGGCAACTCGTTCATGGGTCAATGTATAAGATTTAACAACAAACTTCCCATTGACATTCGAAACTTACCCATTAAACGTTTTAAAAACTGTTTAAAACCAAACTTTGTAAAAAAGGTACTATAAAATTTCTGATTATTTAGTAGACAAAGAAGCTAGGGATTGAGCTGTTCTCTCTGCTAAAACTTGTGATAAAACCCATAAAAACTTGACACTTTAATTATTGTGTAAACTCATGAAAAAATACCATTTTTATATACACATTCACATTGTTGAATATTACAACAAAATGACATGATTAGTTTGTTAAGTATTATATTATTTTAATTATTATGAATGTGAAGGCTATGCGGGTTTTTTTTTTCCTTAGTGTTAATGATGGTCTGTCAGTTTGAGTATTCTACGCGGCCTACTCACATGTCCTTTCTTTGGTATTGTTCGTCGAGTCGCTGAGATCCTTAAGTTCTGATTTCAGCCACGTTGAGCTCCACGATTACTGACATTATGCTTGCACTGACTGGATAGGTCCACTCAAATCTGTGTGGTTCTTTTCTCAAATGATCATTTCAGACACTAATCTACATGGTCCTCATATGGCCTGACCAAGATTATGTCTAGACTTTAAAAGAGACTGCGACCTCTGAGTTCGTTTCGGCCTTTCTTCTCAGAGTAGTCAGATAGGAAACGCCGACCTCATCTAGACAGATGAGACGTGTAAAAGTGATTCCGATATCCTATTTACATACAATTTCTTTTCATATCCTTTCAAAATATTAAAGTCAGCGCCGTTGGCTGTCAAGCAAGTATTTTAAAATGTAAAAGGAATTCTTCTAAATAACTATCTTATCAACGATGCATCGGAATTTGATTCTCGTGTCACTCTGGTTTCTATAGTACGGTCAGCGCAAAAGTTGATTATCACGTCAAGTGATTTACGGATGTACCTACGTATGTCCGCCATTTAAACAGTCCGCTGAACGCTGTAAAAATCTACAAACTACTAAAAACACGTAAGATTTATTTTATTATTCTTTTGGATTTACGTCGGTTCCGATTTTGGTTAAATATTTAGCCCAATAATTAAGATTTAAAAAACTAAAGTGATAATAGATATTTCCTATATGACATAAATATCTAGGAATTAACACATATAACACATTGTGTTAACAAATATTTTTTAAAGACGTCAGTTAAATGAAGTCATTCTGTTGTAGGCACGATTGTAAGTACCGGTCTTGCTTGTCGAATTTTAGGTAATGTTTGTATAACTTGAGTAAAATAGTGAAACGTATCCAAAAACCAAACGGTAATAGGACAACAAATGAATTGTATTGCAAACAACTGATATTCTCCGTAGTCACAATACTGTGGGTCACATGAAGGGTAGACAATAACAAAGATTACGGTGACGTTAAAATCGGTATTTAAAAGTCCGACCAAAAAATAGTACTGTTAAAATTTTGCTATTACATAACATACATACATAATCAGTTACTCATGATGTTTTCTTTCACCGTTTTGGGAGCAGTGGTGATGAAGTAAACTACCCCACTTGAACCCACGACGTACAACTCGTAAGTCGGAGCCATTACTACTGGACTACCACTGTTCTCGCTGTATAATACGATGCAGCATGAATATAATACGATGCACTGCATACAGTGACATAAGAAAGTGAATGACCATAATGTATCATTATTTCAGATCCGTGTGTCTGTCTATGATCGAGTCTGTTCATAAGTTTTCCCAGCTAATCCCTTTGCGATGTAGTTTAATCATTGCAGTGATTTAGATGAAATCAAGCAAGCAGATACACGGAAAAAAATGTAAATTTTATTCAAAACAGAATATTCGTCGCTAAATGAAGTACCACATTCACGATCAAAGAACGATGAATTTACTAGGGTGACTCGAAAGAGCGCCTTGTCGTGTACGGTAGAGTGGAGGGCACTAGACCACGCGGACGCCCAGCCATGAGATGGACTGACCAAATTAAATCCGCAGTGGGCGAAACTGTGTATGAGTGCATTAAAGAATCACAACAGCCCCTGAGCAAGAACATACATGAAGCCCACGACCGCTCTAACAAGAGTGCTAGGAAGAACACGAAGAAGATAATATCATAAGAGTTACATTGCAATGACTTACTATGTTGCGTAATGAAACCGTGAGTGGCCTTCGATGTCGGGCCATTGGTTGCAGCGGGTTGGTTTAACGTCATCGTGAATGTGCTACTTTAAGTACTAATTACCTACTTACCAAAATCAAAAGACTATATAAATTACTAATTGACCAGTCTCCTACTCTTCAAGGAAATCTTGAGGAATGACGTCTTAATTTCGAGAAACAAGTACTCGCACCTTGACGGTTACTGATCTGTATATTTCCGTAATAATACGCCAATAAAAGCAGAATATTTGAATAATATAATAATACTAGCCTAGTTTTGTCCCATTGCAGGGCAAAGGTCTCTTCTCAAATAGAAAAGGAACGAACATTGATCAACACGTCGTGTGCTCAAGGCGGGTTTCCGATTTCAGACTTATATTAACTTTATGCCCAGGTTTCCTCACGATGTTTTGCTTCACCGATGTCAGCAATGTCCAAGATTAACAGAAAAAACATATGAATTGAAAAAGTCACATTAATACTTGCCAGGATTTGAACCCAAGCCCACTTGCATGAGAGTCAAATCAAATCAAATCAAAATATTTTATTTCACATAAACCTACAAGGGCACTTATGAAACGTCAGAATCTAGGTGCACGGTTCCAATTGGTCGTTTCCTATGGAGAAGAGCCGGCAAGAAACTCCACGGTTACTCTTTTAAAAATAAATGGGTTTTACAATGCTTTAAATGTACAGTTTGAATAGGTATGAGAGGACAGCGTAGGCCTGTCAACAAGATACTTAAAAAAAAGCCGAGTCGAGGCCTTAACCACTGAGCCATCCCGACGTACCTAGAATATTATCAATAAATAATTATTTGTATACCCTACCCAAAAAAATATCATACCATCAGGATTATAGATCGAATAATTAAAATACCCAGATGTATACCAACATAACATCACGCCTATCCGAAGAGTTCGGCAGAGGAGTACTTGTAGTACACCCACATTTCGCCAGTTATGTTTAGTCCCATGTAACACCGGTGAGCCTATTGCCATCAACCATGCACAAATTCAGACTCCGGGCTGTTGAATGAATGAATGAAATGCACCGATCCCAGCGTGGTTTAACCATACTCCATAACTTAAATGAACCCCAAGATTTGCACTAACCCCTGGAGCCTCATGTTTCATGGGACAACAGAGGCCATTACATTAAGGAGTAGGATTAGTGAAAGAATTTTCGGAATTGGATCTGTCGTTCCGAATATTACCCCCATAATACAAACTCACAAATTTTACCTCTTATTAGTAGAAGTACCATAGGTAGTACCTATGGATTAAAATGGAAACTCATTTGTACCATTTGTATCCTCAATTTATTATTCTTTGCCTTAGTTGGTGGCTAAAACCTTGAGAGGCTCAGTTTGGTTTTATGGCGTTGTAATGGATAAACTATGTATTTTATTCTTATTTTAGAATGATCTAGCCCCATGTTATCCAACGGACCAAGATTTATAAGTGCAGGTTATATTCCCGAGTTGATTCCGTAATCACTAATGATTTATTGCTAAAACTTGATCATATTTTTAATTATTTCTCTACCTACTAAGTGTAAGATTACTTAAGTAGGTGCATTAGTAAATAGAGCTTATTTCGCAGATTCCATTATAATAGCAAATTAGCAATCCAATGAATCATTAAAATGAGGAACTTTCGAGATTCCATTGTTTATATTTACATCTATTGATTGATGGCCATGACTTATAACATAATTATGTATATGTAGGTACTCAGAATCATGATGAGGACAAACGATTTCTTTGTGTTCAGTGTATTATTGTCATTGACTCATCAAGAACCTCTTCGACTGTTGAATCAGTGATTCAGTCATTTTTATTTCGTTTAAGGAAGGCTCTATTAATGCAAAAATTAAACACTTCCACACTACACAGATATTTTATTGAACACAGCAATGCTAAGAGATGAATGATGAGCCAGATGAGGTCTTAGCTCTGATCTTTACATTGCATTTAAATTAAATTACATTAAAATAATTACAATATAATCAAATCAAATCAAATCAAAATATTTTATATCACATTGTCCTACATGGGCATGGGTATTTATGAAATGTAAGACGCTAGGTGCACCGTTCCAGTACCTACTAGACTGTACAGATTAGACTCGAGAATGGCAAACATCTTTTATTCTCCTGTACGATCCGAATATAACCAATCTCCTTCTATGAGATTCATCGATAATGCTACCATTACTACAAATAAACCTAAAAACAGCAAAGCACTATAATATATCCAATCTGTAAGTACAAGCAATAATACAAAAAATATAACATCGTTTTCCTTGTACAAGCGACAAAACTTTGAGATTGCTTAATTTTCCCGGTAGCGCAGCAATCTATGATATGTTTTGTTTATAACCACAAGTTGCAGACCCATTAACATTTCACTAACAATACAGGGAGGGTTTTACCAAAACTGTGCAGCCAGTTCAATAAAACCCCTATGCGTTTTAGTAAAAGGTTCAATTTTGACTGTTATGACTACGTAAGCGTTGACCCATGTGCCAATGAAGGTAGTGGGTATACCGTCGTCAATATAAACCACTGTCGCTTTCTGCCAACGCTAGTTCTTTAGGTCGATTATAGAGAGTAAAAGGTGGGTGAATGAACTGCAGACTGCAGTGAGTGACGAATTATTTTGTGACTTGTGATATGGAAACTGTGTTTATGCTGTGTGACCTTTTGATTTTATGAGGGAACTATTGATACCTAATACAATACAAAAATTCTCCTCGTTGAACTTATTCAATACATTGATGTAGTAATATTCAACAAAGATCATCAATCAAAATCTTTAATGTTTTAGATTTATGCATCTAATTCGTGTAACATGTTACTCATTCGTATTCTAAACACGTCCTGTGTTTGTCCAATGTCCATGGAAATGGCTCGCTAAATAGATTTCATCGCTTAGGTACCATTCGGGACAAGCCACATTCTTTGTTCTATAGTGAGCGTACGAAGTTGATTAATTGAAGTGAGGAATTAAATTCGGTTATTATTTCCAGAATTCAACTATCACAATGAGGGTCCTGATTGTATTGGCGTGTTTGGTCGTTATGGCATTCGCTGCTGATAAGTACAACGCTAAATATGATAACTTTGACGTGGAGACCCTGATCACCAACGACAGACTCCTCAAGGCATACATCAACTGCTTCTTGGATAAAGGACGGTGTACACCAGAAGGATCCGATTTCAAAAGTAAGTGAACTTATAATTTTCGCTTTAAATTATGTTGTATTTATCGTGACGCAAATATGTCCCTAGATAGATGGTTATAATTAATCCATCCAAGTGTCACTATTTCGCAAAGACAAACAGACTACGACAAAGCCTCAAACACAAAACACGATCAGTGGTTATTATAAACAGACTACTAGAACATAATAATTCAGTGTTAAGCAATACTAGACTATCGATATATTTTTGGATTAACAAGCGGAGGTGTTGACATAGACGCGGCGTAGCATTTAATACGTATTTACGTAACTCCGGATAAACCCAATACTGGCCGCTCGAACTGTTTGCACAAACCGGGTCGAGGTCAAGGTTTTCAAGAAGGAAAATATCCTGACGTAGTGTCAAAGTACAATCATGTACTATACAGATGCAGATTTTTTCATATCCTTGGTGTCTTTTCCTTTTATAGAGTTGCATTTTTACACTCATGATAGGTTTCTTGATTCAAAATTAAGAAGCTACACTGTTGACAAGATAAGCTAAATAGTGCGTTATAATTATGTATGAAAGAGACTTCTACATAATTATTTTCAATTACCCAATTCGAAAAATCTGTTTAAAAACTTTGCTAATCATGAAATAAAAATTTCCAGAGACCCTTCCCGAAGCGATAGAGACGACATGCGCCAAGTGCACTGACAAGCAGAAGGGTAACATCAGGAAGGTGATTAAGGCGATCCAGCAGAAGCATCCCAAGGAATGGGACGACCTGGTGAAGAAGAACGACCCCAGCGGCAAGAACCGTGCCAACTTCGACAAGTTCATCCAAGGAAGCAGCTAATAAACTTGATCATGCTGCAACATGAGTTAATTTAGTATAAGATTTATAGGATCCTAGATTTTACAAATTATTTGCCTGAATTACAGTTGGACTTTAAACAGCTCTCTAAGATGCTGCATTAGTTTGAAGCAATTTCATCTCCCGCAGGATTCGACCTGCAGTTCTCACATTTTTCTACTTCCCGGGATCGTTATCCTTGTGATTCTATTTATACGTAGGCTTTAAGATTGTAATCGGATGACAAATTGTTGTGTTATTTATTAATATCACGATGTTGACTGATATTTTGTAATTAAATATTTGATGGTAATTTATGTCTTTGTTTATTACTGTACTTTGCTTATACTTTTATTCCTAAAATTTAATTCGAACTATTTTAATAATATATTATTATAAATGTGAAAGCAACTCTGTATGTCTGTCTGTAACCTTTTCACGTCTTGCTGAACAGATTTAGATGAAACTTGGCATACGGATAGACCATGACCTAGGTTAGGATGTAAGATAAATTCTGACATCCACGCGGGCATAGTCTCAGGCGTAGTCTCGGGCAAAAGCTATAGAAAATAAATGTTAAAATATGAGTCACACCATAAATTAAGGTTATCAGATAGTAGAACATGAACACTTATACAGGTTACAAAAAATTTACTAAATGCCAAATTTATCAATTATGAAATTGCTAAAAAAAACTGAGTAATTGTGCTAGTTGCATGTGGGTTTTCGTGTCAGGCAGGGCCGTCGAAGCGGCGATGCGCCGGCGTGGTTCGCCGTTGCGCCAGCGCAACGCCCACGCAGCTGCACTCTGATGTAACTTCATAGATTGTGTAAGCCCGTCACATAATCTCTGGCACAACGCAATCGTTCCGCATCATATCATGAGTTTCACGTCACTGGCTCTATGGGACTCTTTACCGTTTTTGCCTGGGAGCTATTTTGTTTTCGAAACTGTTGGGTTACGTTTGTGTACCCTTGGCTTTCCCTTTCTTCATTATAGTTGGTATAACAAGATTTGATAGTCAACACTGATTTATAAAGACGTATAATAAACAGTCCTATGCGTATAATGAGCAAAATTATGGTACCTAAGCTAGACACATAATTGAACAAGGTGCCGTATTTTAATTTGTAGCCTTGTCCTAATAAACCATAATCTAGTTTGATATCGTGATATTATTAATTTTACTGACGTCAAAAGGAAAATATTGTAACTGATACATAACCCGTATCTACTCAAGCAAGTCTGCGTCAGTTCTTTACCAACATATTAACGTAATAGGTTAGCAGAGGCAGAGGTCTTACGTGACAATGTTATTAGCCAATCAGCCAATGGAGAGATAATCGGTTTATTTTTACAATGTGATAGCCTTGATTCTAGATCATGCGTTAAAACGGTGTAACAGGTTTTGTATTGAGTCCATAGATGTAAACAAGCCATTGAATTCGGGAAAAGTACTGACAGAATTTTGTAAAAAAAATGAATCGTGTTATGAATGGTTGGAGCCATTATTGATGTCTTGCAAAAAAGGAATGGTTCTATATTCGTGCTGTAACTTAGCTGCAACTCTCTATAGCACTAGAACAATGATGGCTATAACACGACGTAAGACGGCATTTGATCTGATACCGGAATTTTAGAAAGATGATTATGGATGGAACAGAAAAGGCAAAAAACGTTTTAATACTTGCAACTTATATATTAACTATTGTAATGCTCCACATAGTTTAAATCAGTTCCTTTAACAAAATGAGTCCAGGATTCTCTGAAGGCAATATTAATTCGGTCCATGTAACATTCAATTTAATCTGTTCCAAGGAGGAAAGCGGAGAAGTCCTTTTCATATTCTCCTTTAGGGTCGAACTTGGCCCGAAATTGTACGAAGTCATCAGGTTTCTTCTCACTAAGGGCCTTTACAGTCTTTCTAACGTTCTGCCTCTGAATGGCTGTGCATTTTGCGCATGATGTTGCTATGACTTCTGGAAGTAGCTCTGAAAATATATTATGAAATCAATATTTATAAATTATTGAGAAGGTAGGTACAGATCTCCCAGGAAAAGTATACGCACCGGCAGTCATCGGCTATCTACGGAAATATGAAACATGCGATGTTGAGGTCTACTATAGAGATGTCACCAATGATGACCATGGACGTACAAGTTGTAAATTTTTTTAGGGGTGTTCTACACACGTGTTCGGCTCAGCATGATTCGGGCCGCAAAATCGAATATAATAATTATGTAATCATATCATTTATTTGCAATATGTATTGGTGTTTGTCTTAAAGGCAGTAATTAAGTTTCCTAATACATATTCAGACATTTGACATGCAACATTTTTGAAAATTTAATGCTTAAGTAGAGTATATTTATGTCCAATGGCATGCTTTAAATACTAGTTAGACATAATTTTAACTGTATAAAAAATTAATAATTTGGTAAGTAAATCTTTAAAGTTCTGTGGTATTATTATAGATTAGTCCACTCATATGATAACATTTCTTTTTATACAGAGAAGTCTTTGGTGCCTTAGGTAGAACTATTCTATCGAGATCTCTTGCGTTTCGAGGGCAACGGTATTGAGCCTTTAAAAAAAAGTCTAACTGCTGTCGGACACATTTAGCACATTCTAAAAATATACACACTGGGTAATGTAAGAAGTTTTAACTTTAGAAAGTTTAAAGGATTGATTCTCACGGTAGAATAGGTGCCGAACGAAGTTTGCCGATCTGCACGAGCCAAATGAGATCCAAATATAATTACGTGTATCTGTATGTCTTCAGGTCAGATTTTTTGTTCAACAAATTTTTATGCATCAATACTATTTTGCCACGTGTTCACTTACTTCTGAGCGCTTTGGGTTAATGATATCATCAAACTCGCGGGAAACACCTGGATGAGGGACGCACGGAACCGGGAAGTGTGGCAGAAAAAAGGGGAGGCCTATACCCAGCAGTGGGGGATTCCTGGCTAAAATCAGGATTGATGATGTACTTACTTCTAAAATCGGCAGAATGTTCCACAGAACAGTCTCCTTTATCAAGCATGCAGTTGATGTACGCGGAAAACAGTGCATCATCGGCCAGGATCTTATCTACGTCGATCTTGTCGTACATTTCATCGTAGGCCAGTGCACTGGGTGCAAACAGGGCAAACACAGCTATCAGCAAGGCGTTCATGTTTAGTTGACTCTGAAATAGCACAAATTATTACTATATGAGAAATATTTAACTGCTCCTCCAAAATTCCTTCTAATGATGTACGCTTTTTAAAAGTAATGAACAGCAAACATTTTATTGGGCATTAAATGATGCACACGTTTATTTAAATAAATGAGTCTAATAATGAATGAGTCTTGTTTTATTTTTTTCCAGCTGGCCAATAACTACGTCTAAAACCTCGACCAAATGGGTTAGCTTTGTGTGACCAATGGCGCGCGAGCAAAGCGAGCGGTGTAGCGCTAGCGCTGTAAAGTGCAAGTTGGTCGCAGTTACTCAGAGCTATTTAGTATTTTTAGGACACCAAAATAGGAATTATTAAAGGTTCACTAAAAGAGGAGGCATTCATTATATTAGAGTGAGAGTTCTCTTTATCATCACTCTTTTAAAATACATTCGAGCACTGTCGCGGCGTAGTTAAAAAAAGAGAACTTAATGTATGTTTATCTGGGGTAGGGTTTAGAAACATGCTGCCTCGCTAGAAAGAATGTGAGGTTATTTCGGAGTAGGTAATAGAGGATCACCTGAATCCTCCACAACATTATTTTTTTACAGGAGATGATTGTTACTATTTTTATAGTGAAGTTTTTTTTTTTTGTTCGTTTCGATGCCGTTTGAACTCAAACTCAAAGCATTTACAGCGCCCGTTCACGAATATGACGCGTGGATCAGCAACATTCAGCTCAACATCCAACACACGCCACCACCAGCGAGACATTTGAGTGAGCATGACATACCCTCGGCCGTCAGGGCACATTCAAGTCAATGAAAGACGTACCTAGTAAATGGTAGCTTTATAGAAGGTACATGGTGCTTACACATGTGCTATGCATTAACAGAATATTAAGAGATTGGATTTATACAATGCAAAGATTGTTTTTGCAATCTTCCGCAGCTCCAACAATGTTATCGAATGCCAATCAACTAGTTTATGCGCCCTTGTGGAGCTGGACCAGGGTTGAGCGAAGCATTTTTGTCAGCGATGTAATCCCCCAACTTATAATTAAGCTTGGCAGTGTGAAACACTTTCCTCCAAAAATAAGTTTTTACGTTTTTAACAAACAAACGTAGATAGAAAGGATAATTAACCAACTACATAATAGGTATATGTTGGGGTCGGCTGTAAGGAATACGAAAGAAAATTTAAATCAAAGTTCAACTTGTATTTTTTAAATCACCACTATCTCAATGCTATAATACCTGACAATACTAGAAAGTATGGTCAGGTAATAGTATTGAGGTATAGTATAGTATAATTATAATACTGTCGAGTTGACGCAAATTTCTTCCTGAGGCCTTAGTGTAAGTTTGCTAGTGAGTAAACGTAACTATCGCGATTGCGTTAAGATTTGACTGATAGATCATAATGCTAAGAATATAAAGGTGAGAATTAATATCTAAACGCAAACGCGATAGTTACGTTTACTCACTTGCAAACTTACACTAAGGCCTCTGCTCCTACACATAAGCGGCACGCATCAACGGCAGAGGCAAATTCAGTCGACGACACTAGTCGATAGCCGCCGCCGACACGGCTATGGCTGCCTTCGACAACGTGCCGCTAGTGCATTTAAGCACCGTACTCAAATACACGAGCGGCACGTTGTCGGCGGCTGAAGCTGCCTCTGCCGTTGACACGTGCCGCTCATGTATATGATCATTAAGTAAACTGACATGACGTGTGAAGGAAACTTGACGCTGTGATACGCGGACTCTTTTTGCCGTGCAAGGTTATAATCCCACATTAATCAGTTTAAGCTATTGTTAAGTTAATTTACTGGATCGTAAATCATACTCAGACGAGGTTTCTGTAACCTTCGTTTAATCTACATATTATGTGAAGGATATAAAATCTCTCACTATTGTATCTGTTTTTTCTTTCTTGTAAATAACAAAAACTGGAATTTTCTCAATTGTTCAGTATCTTTATACATGCATTGTATGTGCAAAGTTAAGATCAGATAAGGTGGCATTGCATCTTGTGACGCACAATAAACTATACGCAATTAAACACCTTTTTTCCCGGAAGGACCGCCGAGAAAGTGGACTAGGATAATTCCAGATGGTAACACTAAGAGTCCTGAGTCAAATAGATTATTATACCTAATCAGCTCACATATTACGTTGTCACCAAAATGTCGGTCCTCTCGTGTTTCAATGCAGGAAGTGATCACAAGCTGGTAAGCGCAATATTTAGGTTTGACTTGAAAATAGTAAAGACACTTTTTCATGATTTTATTACACAACGTAACCTAGCCTATTTACATTTTTTTGTACCAAGAGTCTCTCAATTAAACCGCGGTTTGACAGTAAATAAACAGACAGGCGGACTTAGAGAAGGTATAAGGGTCTTACTACGAAACCCAAAAAATAGGGGTCCGACAGGGCCCAATACTGGGTCCTTTCTTTAACCGTCTTCAAATGTACGTAACGGGTGGATTCGGAACTTCCTGACATTGTTGTTTACATAGCAAGTAGTGGTATACTAATTGGCATGGGGAAGGTACCTACCACAACTAAAAAGTTAAAAATAAACTAAAAAAAATCCTCACCATGTGAATGACGCACTACTGCAGGTTCAGAATTTGTTTACTGCTAATAATTTAGTATTAAATGGAAAAAAAACTAAGTGCATAAGAATGGATTTACCGACTATGAAAAGTAGTGATTGTGACATAGTATTCAATAAAGAGAATGGGGGCGGATTGCCACACGCATAGAGAGGGCTATTCAAAAAAAGCAGGCGGAATCGGGCTGTGGATTTATGAATTAAATTAAGTAAAGTATATAAACAAAAAAATATAAAAATTCTACCTTCTGGGGGAAGTAGAATATATCTTTTTTTGGGGAAGGGCCCGGCTGTAGTAGAAGGTAAAGATGATCCTAAATAATATATATTAGTTACTAAAAGTTTTGTCTTTACCTGATTTACCAGATTCTTCTGTATTGTCCTGATGTTCTCCAGTGGACTCGATGGCTGTAGAACCGTGCGTTACATTTTATACCATACAGTACGGATACAAACAATTATTTTAATTTCCAAAAATATTAAAATGGAATTGTATACTCTAACATAATTTTTATGTAATTTCGCAGATCTAATTGTCTGATATCACGATAGATACTTAGGTACTGACATTGACTTCGACATCATTATGATAGGGAGTTATTATCAATGGATGACCCATACATACATGCATACAAATAAATAAAATTAAAGTGTCTGATTGTAATGTTAATAATAACAGCCTGTTATTAAATGCAGATGAAACTATAAATGGTACTTATAAACAAAAAAACTTTTTTTTTTTTTTATGTTTGTTAAACATGCATACAAATAAATAAAATTAAAGTGTCTGATTGTAATGTTAATAATAACAGCCTGTTATTAAATGCATATGAAACTATAAACGGTACATAAAAACGAAAAAACTAATTTAATTTTTTTTGTATCTTTGTTTTGGTTATCTTCGAAACCGCTGGACCGATAGTGATGGAGTTTTCACTGGCAGATGAATTACTATCTGATGTTGATGAATGTTATAAGGAGTAACTTAGGCTAATTTTATTTTAGAAAAGATAGGTCCACGCGGACGAAGCCACGGGCAGCAGCTATATTATCATAATGTTTATACTATGGCTATTTATAGAAAATCATTCAGGCGATCGGAACATGATTATCGTAGCTATTTAACATGGAGGGTAATCGAGGTTGATGTATCGAAGCTAATATAAGGTCAATGGCAGCTTGGTGGAAAATCATTCAGGCAACTTTAGTGTCAGCTTGATTGGATCTGGAGCAGCGTCGACTATGATCTTAGCTTAACAGGTTAAATCGAGACTAATCATTTCACGGTTAGAGCGTTTGCGCACTGCACCCGATAAGAGTCTGAGAACCTTCGGTCCGAAGTAGCCATTGTCTGAAAATAGAATCGCTAATATGCTATTTTACTTTTATTTACCTAATTTAATTTTAATTTAGGTTTTACTTAATACTCATTGTTAATTTATTACCTTAACTATTTATGCACTTCCTACCCTGAAGCACAG
Organism: Eupsilia transversa; assembly: GCA_914767815.1. Classification (NCBI taxonomy): domain Eukaryota; kingdom Metazoa; phylum Arthropoda; class Insecta; order Lepidoptera; family Noctuidae; genus Eupsilia; species Eupsilia transversa. The sequence goes on from OU611889.1 coordinate 6,810,640, forward strand.
GTTCAACCTAGTTCAGGCAAATAAGCAACGTGCTCTATTTTAATTGCTAACTCGCTTATTGTAAATCTACCCCTTTTTTATAAATAAGTAAACGATTATTATTATATAATTGTTTTAACATAGACACACCCACAACTTTGAAAGAACCATAAGAAGGATTTTGAAAAAGAAAAAATGCGCCTACATTGCATAGCAAATGTGCCATTGCCTACGACATGTATGGGATTTTTTTTTTGCGATTTCTGCCTTTTCTAGTACTCAAAGCTCAGTTCGTCCAATAGAGGTTTTTGATCCTTATATGAAACTGGATCGATTGGCATCAAAAAAAGTTTTTGTGAAAACGGCCCATTGTCTTGCTGACTTTACATTTTTTTCAAAATCAGTGAATGCAGATCAACATTTTCAAGGACAGTCAAAAAGTTAAGGACAGTCTCCTAAGACCATTTTCCTGTACCTACAACGGTTAAGGTAGCTGCCTTTGCTGCCCCATTTCAAAAATCCACCCTGTATACTACTGCTGTGAATTTTTCCATATATCCACTTACCATTTAGCTGTTTAAAATGTTACAATAAAATACCTCCCCACATACTCCAACTAAATGAAACGAAATTTAAATCTTGTATAAAACGCACACTATGCTGCCAAGCATATTATACGTTGGGTGATTACATCGCTGACAAAAATGCTTGGCTCAATGCTGGTCCAGCTCCACAAGCGCGCATAAACTAGTTGATTGCATTCGAAAATATTGTTGGAGCTGCTGAAGATTGGGAAAAAACTATCTTTGCATTGTATAAATTCAATCTGTTAATATTGTATAATTGCAAAGCACATGTGTGAGCACTGTGACCACATACTTTTTATAAAGCTACCATTTACTGGGTACGTCTTTCATTGACTTGAATGTGCCCTGGCGGCTGAGAGTATCTCATGCTCACTCAAATGTCTCGCTGGTGGTGGCGTGTGTGTTGGATCGTTAAGTTCCCTTCAAAATGGTTGAGCTAAATGGTGCTGATCCATGCGTAATGTTCGTGAACGGGCGCCGTCAGTAGGGACTGGTCATCTCTTAGCGGCCACGGCTTATTTTAATTTTTGAATTGTTTCTATATTTTTATTACGGACGCTTTTAACGTGCACGTCTTTTTACATTGTTCTCACATGTATAATTTCAACATGAATGATGTAACAAATATTTTGTAACATATATTTTGATTTAAAAGAGTGTCCGTGGAGTTTCTTGCCCGTTCTTCTTCATAGGAACCTACTACGCTTTGGAATGGGCAACTAGCTTCATTTTTTTCTGACTGACCGACGCCTTGACAATTCAAAAGTACCTGTAATTGGTTTATTTCAAATAAATGCTTTGAGTTTGAGTTTGAGTTTGCTGGCAGGGGTGGGGGACACTTGACTCTAACAAAAATTTGCAGTTTAAAGCTTAATATTTCAAACTGATCCTTGAATCTAAAAATGGCTTTCACAAACTCCCAATATTATTGAACGATCTTTCCATAGATACCCCACACCATGGGAAAGACGAAAACAAAAAAGATCCCCACTTTACGTGTAGGGGAGGTTACCTAAAAAATTTTTTTTCATGATTTCTCAAACAACCTCGAATGTCGGAAATTCGTCGAGTTTCCGCGCTAGAAGATTCGTGACGACACTGTGTATAAAAAAAAAACATTTGCAGTCAACGTGACCTTTGCGCTGTCACCGACGATGCCGTGGAGTGGTAAGTGGCAATGTTCTGGGCCAACAAGATTTGCAATACTGTCGTGCCAGCGACACGAAGAAAAGAAGATATCAAAGTGTACAAATAAACATTTTTATATTTAAAAAAAACATAATGTACCCATTCTACCATGGGCTTAAAACCATTTTGCGTCTTACACGAAAACACTCTCTTAAAACGAATGTCCAAAATATTGTTGGCAAAATATGATTTTTGGTACTTTCAAATAGCAGACTAATTGTTGACTCATGCTGAATTAGGTACTTAGTATAAAAAGTTTTAGGATGTTATTTTCCATTAAAAGTTGTGTGCTTAATTAAAACAAATTAAATATCGTTTTTGGTGTTTTCAACCTCAAATAGCAGTCGGTTAATTATTGTCGTTGTATTATAAAAAATGTTGAAGCAGTTTAATTTTTTTTTAATAGTTTCCCATAACAAAATCGTTTTTTTTTTCTGGGCGGCACTTATTTTTTTTTTCAGTACGAAATTAATGAGCCTTGTGGCCCTTAAGCCTCGTGCAGACTGGTGCGACGCTACTCTAACAATACTATTTCTAAGAAAACTTCACGGTAGAACAAGTGCCGGTGTCGCGTCGCGCCGGTTTGCTCGAGGCTTTACTTACGCATGAGGCCATACATACAATATTTACATATGATTTTAATATTATATGATCTTATCTTAGTCTATATTTTTCATAGATAGATTTCCTTATGAAAAAAAGCTGTCAAATTTCTGTCTCACGCACAACTATAAAATGATAAATAAAATCAAGAAACTGTTGTGTACTTCATCAGTATTCATCGCTGTTTCAGAGGTAAAGTTAATACAGATTCATTGTTTTTACGCACTTTATTTATTAATACTAATAATATAAAGAGGTATTTTTTTAAAAATATTTAAAAAATACCTAAAAAAAAATACCTCTTTACCTACATACAAATGTAGGGTAATATCCGGAACTACCCGTCTAATTTGAACAATTATTTTTGCATTGGATAGCCCAAGTCTTGAGGAAGGTTATATGCTATGTAACATCACACTACAACCCTTAAAAGCCGAGTAAAAAAAAGTTAGAAAGAACACTTAGAAAACGAAGTATTAGCGCGGGCGGGCGATGGGATGCGACGTGGTGGGTCGGGGGCCGAAATTTTACGCGGAGGAAGTCGTGGGTAGAAGCTAGTTTATTAAAAGGTTTAATAGCAGTGTCAGTATTAGTTCATTGTAGTCTTCCGTTCAATTAAGTCAATCGCAATCCACAGATAGAATTGTCATCTCCCAAATTGTGTCAAAAAGTCAAGTTTTGTGGTCCTACGACTGTCTGACACAGCTGTCTTCCAAAGGTCTGATTTGAAAGAATCATTTTGCATTTTGTTAATATCCTTTGGTATGAACGTGGATCCACACAAGACACAATGGATTTTTAATTGTCTGTAATTACCTACGGCATACGAAAGGTTAAGTTCTTTCAATATTGTTTTTCCAATGCTAGTGCACATTATCCTATGAAAAACTGTTGCTGTGTCTGTGTCTAGAACTCGTTTGATACGATCCAGCCAGTCTCTTGCTGCCTTCCTGCAGCGACGCCCTAACTCGGGGTCCGTACCCACAGGGAGTGCCCTTAGCGTGTAGTCGCTTAGTTTGTCTATATTTGTATACTCTGCCCTTGTAAGACTAGTCCGGTTAAGCAGTAGACAAACTCCAAAGTTGAACTGGGAAATGACATTCCAAAAAAAAAATAGTACTCGTACCTACACCGTGGAAAATTCTGAAAAAAATTATGTGGTCAGACTCATTTAGTCCACTCTCGGCCCCTAGACCCCTAAAAAAGATTTGTCTATTTGTTTCCTCTCAACCCTTCAACATAGTTCACACTCGACCCCCAGAGGGTGAGATTGAATTTTCATACAATGGACAGGCATACCTCGTCCACTTTCAACCCCTAGTTCGTTAAGTAATTAAAATTAATATTTTGGGACAGTAAGGTACAGTACAGTAAGGGGAGGAGCTCGTGGCTAAGTAATAACAGCCACACGGGTCGATCCATCAAGTTAAGCTGCGCTTGCCGGGGTTGGTCCGTGGATGGGTAACCATCTTTACATACCGAGACTCCTCCGTAGTTCGGAAAGCACGTTAAGTCGTGGGTCCCGGCTGTCATTTGTGGATCTTTGACAGTCTTTACGAGTCGTCAGAAGCCCGACAACCAGTCTTACCAAGGGCTATCGTATTACCCAGTTACTGGGTTGTGGAGGTCAGATAGGCAGTCGCTCCATGTAAAATACTGGTATTCAGCTGCATCCGGTTAGACTGGAAGCTGACCCCAACATGATTGGGAAAAGGCTAGGCAGAATGATTTTGGTACAGTAAGGTACAGACTAAAGGTAAAACTACGGCCTTACCTCTCATTGCGACAATTTTCGTAATGTGGTTGGATGACGTATCAATACTGCAGCATTCACTTTGTAATAAATAAATGGTAAAGTTGAGGACTCCTTCTACTACTTCTAAGTAGTATTTGTCTTATACTAATGACCGTGCTCTTGCCCGTTTTATCTACATTAACGAATTTGTAATGAATAAACTCAAAAACTACTAGACCAACGCAGGCGAAGCCACTGGTGGAAGCTTGTGTTAAATATGTAATCTTCGTCGAAAACAAGATTCCATAAAAAAAATCATGTTATCAAATAATCTCAAAGTTACTGTAAATCGTACAATAAATGAATCCGATGCAGGATAAAGGTCTCCTCTCTAAAAGGGACGCTTGCCAAGTTATATCAAACTGTCCTATCCTATCCGATTAATATTATAATCGCGAAAGTTTGGATAATTTCCGACATCCACGCGGGTGAAGCCGCGGGATCATTGGGAGCATCATCATGGTCAGCAGGATCAATGGTCATGAGGAAACCTTCTGTTTCCTCATGACCATTTCCCATGAACCAGTCTTAACCACTGGGTCATCATAACATTAAAAAAAAAACAAAATAATAAGAGGAGATTCTCTACTAAGGAGATAAAGCATTGTCTTATGTCACGAACGCATATTATTTCATACGAAATTTTCAGTTGAGGTTTCGAATTCAAATTACATTATTGACCAGCGGGATGTTATTAAATTCAGTACAATTAATTATTACTAGGCTAGACGCCAGGGCTTTAATGACTTTCTTTAAGTTAGGTTTGCACGAAATATAATTTGACATTATCTAGCGGTGGTGTGATAAAATATTAATTAGGTATATTGTTTGATTATAAGTATACACAACGAGATTGAAGCTACGAATACTACTAGTTTACTTACAAGCATCAGCGAATGACGTGTTCAAAGGTACCCATAAGAATTTAACCTTTGATTCGATAATTTATTTCCAGATCCTATAAAGTCTGAAGATGAAAGTACTTGTAGTGTTATCAGCGCTGGTAGCCTTCGCGGCTGCAGCAGCATTAACACCGACAGAGCTAGATCTGCTTGAAGCTTACGACTATGATACTTTGTTCGCCAGTGATGAACGAACAAAGATGTATATTTCGGGCTGTGTTCTGGAGCAAGGGGAATGCGGTCCCTACAAACAGGTGGCAGGTGAGTCAATAGTATTAATATTACCTACTATCAATTACAGGATCAGTAAGGTACTATTGTTAATTGACGGGCAGCTTTATCGGTTTCCACGATCCTTATTAAAAGCAATTTAATTTGAACAGATTTGAAAGCTAGTACCTATTTGTTTTTAATCGTTTCAGAACTAACAACGAAGTTACTGATAAATCAATGTGCAGAGTGCTCTCCTAAACAGAAGGTAAAATATGACTCTGTTCTGAAGCAGTTTCACGACAAATATGAGCCTTTATACAACGAAGTTATGAAAAAGGTTGCCGCCAAAAAGGTATAAAGCTATATCTAATGAATCTATTTTGTAATATCAGTGGCATCTAAATTGAAAATAAATGTATGTTTAAATAAATTCCGAGTCAATAAAAAATATGTTTGTATTGTGTACAATTCCGTTTTTTTTAACTAAATATCAGCCTGCATAATCCCACTAGTTGGCAAGTTCACAAAGCTGTTCGGTAACTCCCACTCGCCTGTTATTTAACTTGATGCATCATTTGTATAGTGACCTTGCTATTGGGTATAAGAAGGCGCTTTTATATAAACAACGTCTTCGAATGGAAACATTTCTCTTAAACGGAATCTGCTGCGCTATCCTATAAATGCTTCTTCATCCCAAAACTTGTACAGGGTTGTGCTGAAGAATCTTTTGGTTAGACAAATTGTAAATACGAGCTACGTAAAATAATGCTTCGTTAACAGCACATGAGCTGAGTCGAGGCGAAGTGAATCAAGCTAACTCATGATTTGGGATAAGATGTTGGTTCTGATTTTACCCTAGCTATGGTTGTTATAGAGTTAACATTTTATTTTTAACAAGTTTGATTGGCAAAATTCACAGATGTGAAACAGATGTGCCTGTCCCAGCATTGGGAACGTTATAAGTCTATGACTATGACGTATACGTTATGAGACTATGCTATGGGCAAAGGGCTCGTTATGCTGGGGTGCTTTGGCTACTTAATTTGCTCAGTAGAAAGTAATTTTACCAAAAAATATAGTTGATTCGGATTTCTAGTAGGCACAAGGTTTGTATTTATATCTTGACAAATCGTAAACGTAATTGAGTTTAAGAATTTAAGAATATAAATATTTAATTATCATAATGTCCATCATTCTCACATACCTCATTTTGGGAAGATATAGAAAGAAAAAAAAGTACCTACGTTTATTTGCGATAAACATGACGCAAAGAAACAACACAAAAAAAGAACAAATTAGGACAAAATATGCGTCATATCCACGCAAACCGCCGTCATACAGCATAATGCTGCTACCCTATATGCGGGACAGAGCCCCAGCGCTGGTTTTCAGCGACAACCAGCGTACTGCTACCTACTATACTACTCCAAACAAAATAAGGGCTACTAGGTGTACTTGTTATACCATCTACCAACAAATAGTTCCCTTCTTAACAAATAGTCGCGGAATTCCACTTACTTAGTTACGATGAGTTATATATAACCTATCCCTCATGCCGCTCGTAACTTCAATATGAGAAAGCACAGAGAACTATCTATATTGCTGATCAAGGTAACACATTTATGCTCGAAAATTTGCCAAATCTAGATTTCGAGCTTCAGTATTGCTTGTCTTTTGATGAGGAAAACTTTAAAACAATAAAAAAAGGAGAAAAGCCTATTCGTATTCAGTCTGAAAAATGTGTTCTCGATATATTGCATGTACAAGAGTAATCTTTCTTTATTGATCTGCATTTGTCTGTCGTTAATTTTCTGGAAAACTGAACATTATTAGTAGTATATGTATTGCAGCGTTTCCCTGCATAAAAGCCTTTCGAGCTTGAAACTTTTCGGTTCCTTACTGGCCGTCGATATGGTATTTTTAAATTTTCCTTTTTTATTTTTGTCTGACATGAAAAAAAAAAATGCTTTTATTTTGGATCTCCATGAGTCAGTCCAGTCCACAGAGTACTTTTTGGTCCAGTCACTTTCGTACCATTGGTGAAATAGAAAGGGATACCGTGACCCCTGGCAACACAGGCAACTGAAGGAACACGGGTGGGTTTTAGTCAGTAAGAGTCTGACACGCCCTCCCGCTCCGCCCAGAGCGGGAGAAGTTATTTGATGATTTCCCACCCAAAAAAAAAAAAAAAAAAGGTGCTAACTATTCGACAGCTTTTTTGCTCGCATCAATTCAGAGAATACTTCGAACAGTTCTCCCGCCTGCTGATACTGGTAGACGCCGAAAACCAGCACCTTGTCCAAACGTCGCACACAGCACAAAGTTTGCAAAACGACAAAATTATGTCTTAAGTTCTATTATTATATAACAATCTAAACGAAAAAACAAGTAGAATAAAACTTAGCAGTCATGAAGCCAAGAATAAGGCAAAAGTGTACATACTACAATTGGCCTACGAAGATACTGAAGACCTAATGACCGGTCATTTATAACCCCATGTTCCCACTTACCTCAATCACTACACCACACACACACTCTCCCACTCACTCACTCTCCCTACACTTTACCACATTCCTCTAATACACCACTCATATTAACACACATACCCACATCCATAACTCATATCTTTAAAAAAAAAAAAAAAAAAATATGTTGTTATTTAATGCGACAAGAAAAGGTACCAAACCTTTTCTTGCTGACATTTTAAAGCATTTGAACATAAAAAAGCTGTGACCATTAAAATTTACTAACACCGAATAAATGTGACTAACATATGATTTTTTCATGATAAAATTACAATATATACCCAAGATGCAGATAGAAAAGAGATTACCCAAGGTGAAACGAATTCGGTTTACTCAGAGAAATTTTTCGCAGATGGTACATTTTTCAGCCTGCTATATTATACATATTGGAGATTGTCTTCTGCCCGCGATATGGCACTCAGCAATAGCATAACTTTCTATCAGTTGCCGATTTTTTGTAATCGAATCAGCACTTTCAGATATACGTTTTACGAACATATTAAACAATTTTACCTCTAAAGAATATTAGTTTAGAAATAATGTTGAGAAATTGTAATCATCAGATTTTGACGATGAGAAAAAGAATTGTAACTTGGGAAGACTGATAGTTAAAAAAACTCAGTCTTCTCAATCATCGCTTTTTAATTTGAATAAATGACGGTCATAATGATAGTGAGGAAATTAATTTTGATATATTTTTAATTCAGATACAGTGATCCATATTTTTTGTTAGTAAACTTAAAAATTATGTTAGTACCCAAATTAAAAGAACTGCTGTGACGTCTAGTAAAATTTAGTGCTGTCATAATTCATGATCGTATCTCTGATTTTTCTCATGTTATGGAAGGCTGTTAGGTAAATTTCAGTCTCACGCGCACCTATAAAATTAACAAGAACTGTTGTGTTCTTCGTCAGTATTCATCGTTGTTTCAAAGGTAAAGTTAATACGTACCTAATTTTTTATTTCATATTTTATTTAGTTAGTTGTTAATGTTATTAGTTAGTTGGTCATTTAATTTAGTGTTAGATTTAAATACCTACCATGTGGATTTGACAAATGTAATAATAATTAAATTTTAAATTGTTTTTCTAATTTAGAATAGAATAGAAATACTCTTTATTATGTACACCATAAAAATTACAGACATAAATTTGGACATTTTAGATAGGGTAGTTGGTAGGGTGGTTAGGGTAGGGAATAATAAAAAATAAATAAAAATAAAAGCAAAATAAAAAATATAATTAAATAATAATAATAATATCGCCTAGCTAACGAAGAGTACTTGCATAGACACAACCTTGTAGCCAGGATTATCCATCAGCAACTTGCTCTGAAATACAGCCTTGTGGAATCGGAAGTCCCGTACTACAGGTATGTGCCCGACTCAGTTCTCGAAAATGGAAATATCACATTGTACTGGGACCGATCCATCATCACTGACAGGACTATTGTTGCCAATTGATGTTATTCTGTAACCATCTCACCGTGAAAACTTAGGTGAAGTGAGCTGTCAGTCCACCCGATGTTAGGAATTGACACTTTATTGGCAGCTCACTTCACGCTCACTTCACTTAAGTTTTCACGGTGAGATTTTAACAGAATAGACCGGCTGATATAGTGGTGGTGGATCGAATAGAGCTGCGCACAATGATCATTGACATAACGGTCCCGCATGACATTTCAATTGTATAGCTCATAAACTCTAGATTTTATTGATATAAAAAAATCCGATTTCACCACTCACTCATTCACTCCCTCACTGATGATCATCAAAATTCTTAGGGTACTTCCTGAAGTCCTAAAAAGCTGAAATTTTGTACGTAAGCTAGTATTAGTACACAAACAACAAAACAATTTTAAAACTTGGAACTTTTACCCCTCATCGCCTTAAACTAGGGGATGGAAGTTTATATGAGACATCCGCAAATTTTGTTGCTAGTGGTCTGAAAAGTGATATAGGGACTCATTGTTATAAAAAATAAATAGTGGGCTACGAAAAAAAGGCACCTCTGATGTGCAAAAAATATACCCCAAAAAAAGAAAAAAATATTGTCAAAAACAACTTACAAAAAGAAGTAAAATCCCACTAAAAACATTTTCATGTAAAATGTTTCCAATACGAAACCATGCGGCTCGCACTGTCAAAAAGTTATCAGATCTCATGTAGAGCTAAGCTTTTAACTCTACACGCCCTAACTGTACAAGCTCTAACTTCACAAGCTCTACACCTTAGACAAAGTTATGTGGCTTGGCCATTTCGCTACATTCACATGGGTGTAAGGTAAAAAAATTGATTCACTGTTCTGCTGTTCATTACTTTTTTGTTATACAATAGTTCTCTACATTATTAGTGAAAATGTTTTTGGTGGGATATTCTTTGACTAAAAGCATTACACCACGAGATTGAAGCTACGATAAACAACGGTTATAAACAACAGTGAAGGAGGTGTTGTATTAGGTACCTATAAGATTTTAACTTTTAATTCGGTAATTTATTTCCAGATCCTTTAAAGTCTGAAGATGCAAGTACTTGTAGTGTTATCAGCGCTGGTTGCCTTCGTGGCTGCAGCTGCTTTATCACCGACAGAGCTGGAATTGCTTGAAGCTTACGACTATAATACTTTGTTAGCCAATAATGAACAGACAAATATGTATATCGGCTGTCTTCTGGAGAAAGGGGAATGCGGTCCCTACAAACAGGCGGCAGGTGAGCATTAATATTAATATAACCTACTATGAACTGCAGGATCAGTTACTGTTTATAGTTGACGGGCAGCTTTATGGGTTTCCATGATCCTTATTAGACCAATTAGTTTGTACAGATTTGAACGCTACTACATTTTTTTTTAATCGTTTCAGAACTATCAATGAAGTTAATGATAAATCGATGTTCAGAGTGCTCTCCTACACAGAAGGCAAAATACGACTATGTTTTGAAGCAGTTTCGCGACAGTTATGAGCCTTTATATAACGAACTTATCAAGAAGGTTGCCGCCAAAAGGGGCTAAAGCTATATCTAATCAATCTATTTTATAATATCAGAGGCATTTAAATTGAAAATAAATGTATGATTAAATTCCGAGTCAATAAAAATTATATTTGTATTGTGTACGATTCCGTTTTTTTTTAAACTAAATACCTATCAGCCCGCATAATCCCACTAGTTGGCAAGTTCACAAAGCTGTCCTGCCTGCTACTGCGGCTGCTTAGTGTTAAAGCAGTCGGTATAAAATAAGCTATTCAGCAGACTTAAATGTATTAATCAGATGGCTAATTTTAAGAATTTTCCACCTCGCTGTTTTTGAAGGCCGATTTTAGCCAAAGTAGCCCATTAAGTACTACTTTTTTTTAATGATTATGAAAGCTGTGAGTCTGGGGCATTCTTGAAGCGTACTTAGGAACTTTGAACATTTCAGTCATAATTTACCGAACGTAAATTTTTCACTTTAGACCAACATTTTCATAACTTTCATCACAGTTACGAGGCTGATTATTTTATGTATAAAAGCTATACTTATGAAGACTAAGTTGCAAAAAAAAATCTCGTTGAAGTCTTCTATTTTCTACTAAATCGCGGAACATACATGTGGGTGATTCGGATACCCTACGATACGAGGGAACTATATTTTATTTTTGGACGTCAATGTTGGGGCCACCCTGTACAGCAGCTTTGGTTAATCTAATGCAATATCAATGCAATATCAATATCTAGAAAAAAATATCAGCTGTTCCCTACATTTATGTTCGCATAACTCGTCAAAATGTAGGGAACAGCTGATTTTTTTTTCACGATTTCAGGTTTGGTCCCATAGTAAAAGTTGTTCATAATGATAAGTACAATGACCCCTTAAAAGGAAAATGGTGATTAAAATTTCACCCTGTATACTCACACCTCGTGACTATTACTTTTTTTTAAATATTCAACGTACAGTTTTTACTTTGTTTGTTAATAGATGTTTAAATTTAAATAAAAATTAATGACATTTATAAAATGAATGCATAATATGACGCAATTAGATTCGTATTCTTATGGGACATATTATGAATGTTAAACATTTGTTATTGAATGTGAAACAACTGGCGGCCAGGCAAATGCTCTCAACTAGTAGGTAAACACAAAGATATTAATAAGATGCTGAATTTTAATAGTAATTTTAAGTTAAAAAGCATTAAAGAGTTTAAGCATTAAAAGAATTTTGTTAACCCCCTATTTTTTTTATTTTTGTTTAGATTAGTAATTACCTGCACCGGTATTATGTTCTCAAGGTGATTGTTCAGTAAAACTTTGCCTGTTTCGCAAATTCAAGGATATTCGGCTTATTCTACAACTAACACTATTAACCAGAATGATGCCATAATGATCATCTACTCACTCTCGGATTTGCAACATATTGTTATGGCAAATTGTCTCGTTTGTAAACTTAATTTTAATACATTAATATTATTGTAGCAGTGTACCAACCACCATCTGATAAACAAATAGATTACTTTTTAAATGGCCTAAACAACATAAAATATTAGCTTAGTGTCTACGTATAAAGAGGGAGACATAAACATAAATAATGTGAACTTGACAACATCACATGGTTGATTGAGAAGACTGTTACTTTTTTATTTGAATAAATGACAGTCCTAGCCCATCTAATGGTAGGGAGGAAATTAAAAGAACGGCTGTGACGTAGACGTACTGAATGTGACCTCACTCACCACACCCGACACCCGGAGAAAAGACAATAAGCCGCGGGCGAAAGCCTGGTGAAAGACCTCATAATTGATTTCCTGATAGTCCTCATAATTTGATATCGTTTCATTATCGTATCTCTGAATTTTCCTCATCTTATGATGGGCTGTTAGGTATACTTCAGTCTCACGAGCACCTATAAAAGCATGAATAAAAACAAGGAACGGTTGTGTTCTTCGTCAGTATTCATCATTGCTTCAAAGGTAAAGTGTTTTTCTAAATGTATATGCTTAGCTGCAGTGTCAGTGTTAGTTCATTGTAGTTTTCCGTTCAAGTATAAGTCGATCGCAATCCACTGATAGAATAATCGTCTCCCAAATTAAGTTTCGTGTTTTCTACGTTCATTCTGACTCAGCTGCTGTCCAGAGTAGTTCAGTAGATCTAGCTGATTCGCATGAATCGTTTTTCAAGATTATTCTAGTGTGTATAACGAATCAAGTTTTTAATTATTGTTTTTCCAACGCTAGTGCACATTATCCTTATATATATTTTATAAAAAAACTATGTTATTGTGCCTAATACTCATATAACTAAAAAACTCTTGAATTCTTCAAGAACCACTTTGTGGAATTTATTTTCCGTAGCCTAATGACGACAACCTGCCCTCTCTTACTTTTAACTACCTACAGGGAGGAAAATTTTGAAAAAAGATTAAGGTGGTACAAGTTTAGGCCATTTTTGTAACATGTTGACTGTTGTATCAATAGTACTGCAGCAATTTAAATTTAATTAGCCCCTTAGCTTCCTAAATGTCGCTGATGTCTGAAATACTATTTTAAATGATATTGATTAAGTAGTTTAGTTACGGATGTTCAAAATAGAAACAAGTGTCGCAAAGTGCCACCATACCAAAACTTAGGGCGTACTTTCCATAAAATTTTCTCGATAGAAAATTATCTCAAAGTTCTGTCGATAGTCAACCGTACAATAAATGGATAGTATTGAATACACGCTTACTCAAGGCAATTTCAGACTTGTATTTTAAGTCAGGTTTCCTAGGTTGTGATGTCCTAGTTAAACTTAGAAAGTAGGCATCTATTTATATATGAATTGAAAGCGTCACATTGTTGCGTGCCTGGATTTGAACCTACGTGCATCAACGACATTTAAAAAAAGACAAAATCGTAATATATTTATGTATTACACCACGAGATTGAAGCTACGAACACTGCTAGTTTACATAAACTTTTAATTCGTTCTTTTATTTCTAGATCCTATAAAGTCTGAAGATGAAAGTACTTGTAGTGTTATCAGCGCTGGTGGCTTTCGCGGCTGCAGCTACTTTATCACCGACAGAGCTGGAATTGCTTGAAGCTTTCAACAATGATATTGTGTTAGCTAATGATGAACAGACAAAGACATTTGTCAACTGTATGCTGGAGAAAGGGGAATGCGGTCCCTACAAACAGGTGGCAGGTGAGTCAATAGTATTACTATTACCTACTATCAACTGCAGGACCAGTTACTGTTGATAGTTGACGCGCAGCTTTATGGGTTTCCAGGATCCTCATTAGACCAATTTAGTTTGAACAGATTTAAATGCTAATACCCAATTATTTTTAATCGTTTCAGAACTATCAATGAAGTTATTTATAAATCAATGTGCAGAGTGCTCTCCTACACAGAAGGCAAAATACGATCGTGTTCTGAAGCAGTTGCACGACAAATATGAACCCTTATACAACGAACTTGTCGAGAAGGTTGCCGCCGAAAAGAAATAAAGCTATATCTAATGAATCTATTTTATAATATCAGTGGCATTTAAATTGAAAATAAATGTATGGCAAAATTCTGAGTCCATAAAAATAATATTTGTTTTGTGTACGATTCCGTTTTTTTTTTAAACTACATAATATCAGCCTGCATAATCCCACTAGTTGGCAAATTCACAAAGCTGTTAGTTAACTCCCACTCGCCTGTTATTTAACTTGTTGCATCATTTGTATAGCGACCTTGCTATTGGGTATAAGAAGGCGCTTCAATTTTCACAACGTCTTCGAACGGATATATTATTTCTCTTAAAAAGAATCTGCTGCGCTGTTCTATAAATGCATCTTCATCCCAAAACTTGCACTGCGTTTTGCTAAAGCATCTTTTGGGCAGACTAAATTGTAAATACGACCCAGCTCGTGTTGTGTCGAGGCGAAGAAGGAACCGCGATCTCAAAAGTGAAGCAAGCTAACTCATGATTTGGGATAAGATGTTCGTCCTGATGTTACCCTACTTAAGGTAACTAGTTAGTTGATTCGGATTTCTAATAAGTAGGCAAAAGTTTTGTATTTATATCTTGACAAATCGTAAACATAATTGAGTTTAAGAATTTAAGAATATAGATACTTAATTATCATAATTAAAATAAAAATCATAATTATTTTAAGGGGGGTGCGTGTGCCTCAACTGTTCCACACGGATATATGTCGGACTAATGCTGGGGAACGAGCACCTCTTCGCCGTCTTGTTGATGCATACAACGCGCGTTTCATGGACCTTGATATATTTTATCTATCTAAGCAAGTATTTAAGAAAATGGCTCTGGATATTTTGTCCGCAGAGTAAATTGAGTAACATTAGGCAATCTCAGCGCTAATATGACAATGATTCTTTTGTTTTGTTTGGTTTATCACTTTATATTATCACTTCTTTTATCACTTCTTTTAATTTTTAGTTAATTCGTGGACAATGGTGTGGGTTGCATGTTTGTCAATTCCTAGCTTAAGTAATTTTCTGTATTTTTTAACATGTAACTGTTTTTTGTCCCTAATAAATAAATAAATAAATAAATAAATAAAGTCATTCATCATTTCTCTCATACCTCATTTTGGGAAGGTAAGATAAAGAAAGCAAAAAAAACGTTTATTTGCGGTAAACATGACACAAAGAAAGAACACAAAAAAAAACAAATTCGGGGAAAATATGCGTCACATACTACTACACTACTCCAGACAAAATATGGGCTACTAGGTGTACCTACTTATTATACCATCTACCGACAAATAGTTCCCTTCTTAACAAATAGTCGCGGAATTCCACTTAGTTACCTACGATGAGTTATAACATCCCTCATGCCGCTCGTAACTTTAATAAGGGAAAGCACGGAGAAACTAAATAGTGGGCACATTGTCTTGACAGGTGAGCGCTTCCTTGGTATTGCTGATCTTCTTGCTTGGGCGAGGCCAAGGTAACTGTTTGATGCTCGAAAATTTGCCAAATCTGATTTCAAGTTTCAGAATTTCTTGACTTTTGATGGGAAAAACTTTAAAGTAATAAAAGAAGAAAAAAGCGTATTCGTATTCAGTCTGAAAAATGTTTTGTCGATATTCATGCATGCATGCATGCACAAGATACATACATACACACTGAACATGCGACGTACCTACATGCATACAGATATTGCATGTAAGTACAAGAGTAATCTTTCTTTTAAGCGTTGTAGTTAAGCGGAATTTGTTACTAAATATATCTAAGTCTATTGTATTTTATAATGGATTTCCGCCAAGTCACGCCAGAATCAATTAACTATCTTTCTTTTGTACATGTCTTTTCTTTTTTTTGTCTTAGTGCATTTTGCTGTCGTTAATTTATAACCATAGGAATTTGGAGTGTCAAACAAAACACGAATCACTTCACAAACAAAAAATGCACAATTACCTGCGCCCAGTGACAAGTTCTCTTTTACACAATATAGTGTGCGCGCCAAGAAAGAAAACTGAAAAAAAAGGTTTAAAAAAAATAATTGTGGAACTAGATTTTTAATGTAATGTGATGGCAATGACATAGACACTAGCGCTGCGTCAAAAGGACTTTAGTGGAGGCGCGGAATCTAGGATAATAAAAAAACCGGCCAAGTGCTTGTCGGACCACCCACAATGAGTGGTCCCGTAGCTGGGATGACTTTTTCCCAAGAACAAACTTAACATTGTAGTTGAAAAACATGTTCTTCGAGTCGATAATTACTCGTTAACTTGTAGAGCCTACATAGCTGTGAAAGTTTTCCTTTCAATTTCATTATATTATATACGTACTACTGCTGTGAATATTTCCACATATCCAGAACTAACCATTTAGCTGGCAGGGGGGGACACTTGACTTTAACAAAAATTAGCACTTTAAAGCTTAATACTACACTTTGTCGGCGTAATTAATATGTATGTATACTCATGCCAAATTACAGCGTTTAAGTACTAACAGTCTCTAAGCCGCGGACAGACAGACGGGCATGGCGAATCTATAAGGTTCCTTGTTGACTACGGACTTCTAAAAAGCAGGACAGAAGTATTATTCTTTTTCTCAGATGTCAAACACAATGGTTCTGTAATAATGTTAAATTTTCAAATGTTGTGGTAAACAAGGTGTTCTTATTTAGTAAGTTTGTAACTATCCTTTAGAAGAAATAAATAAAATTCTGCATTTGAATAATTATACGTACCTACGTAGCATTTACAAAAACTTTACTATCGTTCTATTTTTATTTTAGTTTAGATTAGCAATTACCGGCACCCAGTGACGTTATACTTTTCTCAAGGTGATTGTTCAGTAAAACTTTGCCTGTTTCGCAAATTCAAGGATATTCGGCTTATTCGACAACTAACACTATTAACCAGAATGATGCCATAATGATCTACTCACTACTCACTCTCGGATTTGCAACATATTTTTATGGCAAATTATGTCTTGTTTATAAACTTAATTTCAATACTTACATTAATTGTAGCAGTATACCGACCACCATCTTATAAACAAATAGATTACTTTTTAAATGGCCTAAACAACATAAAATATTAGCTTAGTGTCTACGTATAAAAATAACAATTCTGGTGGGAGACATAAACATAAATAATGTGAACTTGACAACATCACATGGTTGATTGAGAAGACTGTTACTTTTTTATTTGAATAAATGACAGTCCTAGTCCATCTAATGGTAGGGAGGAAATTAAAAGAACGGCTGTGACGTAGACGTAGTGAATGTGACCTCACTCACCACGCCCGACACCCGGAGAAAAGACAATAAGCCACGGGAAAAAGCTTGGTGAAAGACCTCATAATTGTTTTCCTGATAGTCCTCATAATTTGATATCGTTTCATTATCGTGTCTCTGTATTTTCCTCATCTTATGACAGGCTGTTAGGTATATTCTAGTCTCACGCTCACCTATAAAATCATGAACATAAACAAGGAACTCTTGTGTTCTTCGTCAGTATTCATCATTGTTTCAAAGGTAAAGTTAATAAATACGTAGTCATTGTTTTTCTAAATTAATATGATTTTAAGATTTTTTTATTTTATTTTATGGTAATAGCAGTGTCAGTGTTAGTTCATTGTAGTTTTTCGTTCAAGTATAAGTCGATCGCAACCCACTGATAGAATTTATTGTCGTCTCCTAAATTAAGTTTTGCGTTTTCTACGTCCAGTCTGACTCAGCTGCCGTCCAGAGGTCAGTTCAGTAGATCTAGATGATGCGCAGGAATCGTTTTTCAAGATTATCCTAGTGTGTATTACGACTCAAGTTTTTTAATTATTGTTTTCCAATGCTAGTGCACATTATCCTTATAACAATTTATTATTAAAAAATGGGTGCTAATTAACGCAGCTTCTTTATAATGTCATTCCCGTCTTCAAATATATTTAGTTGCCTAATGAATGAATAGGTCAGCGACAAACTTTTAGCGTCTAATAAATGCTTTTTAAGCGACCATATATTGTAAAACAAGCTAATGTAAATATGACTCAGCATCGAGATAATTCTTAAGCAACTAAATTTGTGATACGTCTACGCATTGCCAGCTTCTAATAAGTGCATCAATTGCATCTATAAAATAATTTCAACATACTCTAATTTCATAAATTTACCTATATTTTTACCTATATAGCATATGTAATTGATGAGTGAATCTACTATGTTTGAACATAAAATTACCTTATTATTGTCATCAAATAATGGTCAATGAAAGCTCTAATTATGCGAAATAAAATTCTGCCATCTGAAGAGTATGCCATTGTAAATTCGGACATATACATATAAATATTCTGCCAAACAATAATTCTGTTAAATGATGTTTATGCCATAAAAATATTCGTTTAAAGAAGATTCTGCCGAGTGATGTTCTGCCAAATAAGTTTCGGAACATCCAGATTCTGCCAAATAGTTGAATCTCTAAAATATATAAAGTAGCTCACTTACAACATTAGTCGCTGAGTTATCAATTCAGAAGTAAATATATTAATCGGTAGCTGAGTCATATTAATTTATGTTCGTAAATTGATGCAGATTTTCTTATATTCTGGTGAAATAGTAAAGATGATGAATTAATATAATAGAAGCGATTCTATTAACTCGTTGCTTACATACAAAAAAAGAGGTTAGGTTCCAGGTGCTAAAGAAAACTTTTGATGTTGCACTCATAATTTCCCTTTAAAAATATGTTGTTGTGTCTAATACTCGTTTAGCTAAAAAAACTCCTGAATTCTTCAAGAATCTCTTTGTGGAATTTATTTTCCGTAGCCTAATGACAAAAACCTCCCTTCTCTTACTTTTTAGTGACTAAGAACTAGAAGACTAAGTGTGGCGTGCCTCAGGGAAGCATTCTTGGTCCTTTACTTTTCTTACTTCTTATCTTCCAGAGGCCACCTTGCAGAAATGTATACTTTTTGCAGATGATACTACAGTTGTCATAAAATGTCAGGATAAAAGCGACTACAAATCAGCTACGGAAGAGACCCTTAAAGATAAAATAAGTTGGATGCAAAATAATAACTTAAATATAAACGTTAGCAAAACAAAATTCATTGAATTTTACTTTTATAATAGCAAACCATTAGCTTTGGACATTCTGTATAATGGTGAAAACGTACAATAAGTTGATAAATTAAAAAAAAATGGAATTAATGTTGACAAAAGCCTGCATTGGAAATGCCATGTAGAGCTAGGTAAGAAAACTATATGGTTTCGTGTTTGCTGTGTAATGTGCGTGTAATGTCTCCGTAGAAGCTGCTCTCGCAGCTTACCATGGTTACGTGTCATCTGTTCTAATCTATGGACTAATCATGTGGGGTAACTCGACCGATGCCGACAGAGTTTTTAAGCTCCAAAAACGCTGCATCCGGGTATTAAATAGGGCATGGTTCTTAGATAGCTGTAAACCCCTCTTTCAAAAATTGAAAATTCTTCCACTGTCCTGTATGTATATTAGAGATGTCAGCATTTTCACAACACACACATGTATTATTTTAAGCAACACACCGAGTTTATACCAAGACAGAAAAGGGCTAAGTTTCGGAACCTCTTATATCATCATGTGGGACATAAAGATTTTTATAAGAAAAATGTGTACATTAATTTATAATTCTCTGCCAATCGTATTTAAATTGTTGCATGGAAATGTTTTTAAAACAAAATAAGTGGTTCTACAGCTTATAAGAATTTTTAGAACATAAAAATATTTGTTTTGAGTATGAATTAATGAATTTATTGTAAATCAATCAAGGACATTTGTTTGTAATAGTAATGTGATAATAATGTAGGTACTAATAATATAATAATAATTATATTCTCATCTTACCTTGTAAACTATGTATTTTCTTGCAAATAAACAATTTGACTTTAAATTGAATTTGAGTTTAACTATCTACACGGAGGAAAATTCAAAAAAAAAATGGGTTTTTAAAACTTTAGGCCATTTGTGTAGCATAATTGACTGTTGTATCAATTAAATAGTACTGCAGCATTTACTTTGTAAATAAATGGTAAAGTTGAAGAATACTCCTTAGCTTGCAAAGTGTCACCTACAACATTGGAAAAGCGATATTGTATATCTAGTTTAGTCGCAGGTGTTCAGAATCTGTTCCTATATACAAGTGTCATAAAGTGTACCGCCATACTAATTAAAATGTTGTATATTTTTGAACAAATAAATCTTAGGGCGTTCTTTCGATAAAATTTTTTTGAATCGAAAATTATCTCAAAGTTCTGTCTATAGTAGCTGTAAACCGTGCAATAAATGGAAAGTATTGAATAAATACTAAAAATAGTGAAAAAAAATATCAGCTGTTCCCTACATTTATGTTCGCATAACTCGTCAAAATGTATGGAACAGCTGTTTTTTTTTTCTCGATTTCAGGTTTGGTCCCATAGTAAAAGTTGTTCATAATGATGAGTACAACGATCCCTTAAGAGGAAAATGGTGATTAAAATTTCACCGTGTATTATAAGTCAGGTTTCCTCACGATGTTTCCTTCAGCGATGTTAGTGATGTGTAAGATAAACTTAGAAAGTATAGGCATCTATTTACATATGAATTGAAAGAGTCACATTGTTGCGTGCCCGGATTTGGACCCACGACTTCGTGCATCTAGGATACTTTAAAAAAAAGACAAAATAATAAAATATTTATATTATTTGATTGTAATTATTACACCACGAGATTGAAGCTAGGAATACTGCTAGTTTAGTTATAAACAACTGCGAATGACGTGTTGAATTAGGTACCTATAAGATTTTAACTTTTAATTCGGTCATTTATTTCCAGATCCTATAAAGTCTGAAGATGAAAGTACTTGTAGTGTTATCAGCGCTGGTAGCTTTCGCGGCTGCAGCTGCATTAACACCGACAGAACTAGATCTGCTTGAAGCTTACGACTATGATACTTTGTTAGCCAGTAAAGAACAGATAGAGATGTATATTTTGGGCTGTCTTCTGGGTCAAGGGGAATGCGGTCCCTACAGAGAGGTGGCAGGTGAGTCAATAATATGAATATTACCTACTATCAACTGCAGGACCAGTTACTATTGATAGTTGACGGGCAGCTTCATCAGTTTCCACGATCTATATTTAAACCAATTGAGTTTGATCAGATTTGAAATCTAACACCTATTTGTTTTTAATCGTTCCAGAACTAACAACGCAGTTAATTATAAATCAATGTGCAGAGTGTTCTCCTACACTGAAGGTAAAATACGACTGTGTTCTGAAGCAGTTTCGCGACAAATATGAGTATTTATACAACGAACTTATGGAGAAAGTTATCGCCAAAAAGGGATAAAGCTTACTAATCAATCTATTTTATAATATCAGTTGCATTTAAATTGAAAATAAATTGAATATTGTAAATGTCTGAGTCAATAAAAATAATATTTGTATTGAGTATGATTCCGTTTTTTTTTAAACTAAATGTCAGCTTGCATAATCCCAGTGGTTGGCAAGTTGATAAAGTTGCCCAGCCTGTATTGCGGCTATGTATGCGATATAAAATGCGATGTTCGGTAACTCCCACTCGCCTGTTATTTAACTTATTGCAAAAAAATTCATTAGATGTAGATATATTTAGTAAACCATTCCGCTTAACCATTGGTTGGCGACAAGTCAATCGCCATCCTGAGGATGCCTCGTTGAGAGTTCACCTCTCAACGAGGCATCCTCAGGATGACGATGACGTGCACGTGTGACACGTGTCGATTTCTTACAGGGTTTTTTATGACTCTTTAGAAATTGTTAAGCGGAATAGGTTACTAAATATATCTACGTCTATTGTATTTTATAATGGATTTCCACCGAGTCACGCCTGAATCAAATGAACTATCTTAATTTTTTACATCTTTTGTATAGTGATCTTGCTATTGGGTATAAGAAGGCGCTTTAATTTTAACAACGTTTTCGAATGGAAATATTTCTCTTAAGCGGACTCTGCTGCGCTATCCTATAAATGCTTCTTCATCCCAAAAACATCCCAAAAACTTGTACGGGGTTGTGCTGAAGAATCTTTTGGGCAGAAAAATTGTAAATACGAGCGACGTACCGTATGCTTCTTTAACACAGTCTTCGTCGGCGCAGCTGTACGTATCCCGTCTGCATCACTCCATGATGACTGAAGACATCGTGGAATACATAAGATCCAAGACCAAGTGGACCTTGAGAATAGAGAAGTTGGAGTCGCGCCATAACATAAACTTCAAGTCGATTGTGGTGCGGGTTCCGTACACCGTACCTAGCAACCTTCATGAAAGAAGAGTTTTGGCCGAAAGGTATAGCGTACCGACGTTTTCGTGGAAGGTTACGCGACACAACGCAGCGCAACACGACACCGACACTTCGTGTAAAATAAAATTTTTGTTTGTTTATATTAAAATATGTATATTATCTATGGGCCTGTGTCGCCTGAAATAAATGGTATTATTATTATTATTATTTAACAACACACGAGCTGGGTCGAGGCGAAGAAGGAAATGCGTTCTCAAAAGGGAAACTCAAGACTCAAACTCAAGACTTAGTGTGGCCTGATTTTACCCAACCTAGGGTTGTTAAAGAGTTAACATTTTATTTTTAGTAAGTTTGATTTCTACTATGACAAAATTCACAGATAGGAAGCCTGTCCCAGCATTGGGAACGTTATAAGAGATTATGCTATGGGCAAAGGGCTCGTTATGGTGGGTGCTTTGGCTACTTAAACTTAATTTGCTGTTGAAAGTAATTTTACCAAAAAATATAGTTGATTCGGATTTCTAATAGGCAAAAGGTTTGCATACTTGACTAATCGTAAACATAATTGAGTTTAAAAATATAGATACTTAATTATCACAAAGTCCATCCTATCTCACATACCTCATTTTGGGAAGTTAAAATATAGAGAGAAAAAAAAACATTTATTTGCGGTAAACATGACGCAAGGAAAGAAAAATAAAAGACTCATTCATACCAACACCTCGTGACAATTTTGTTTTTTTAATATTCATTGTACAATTTTGACTTTGTTTGTTAATATTAATGATAAAAATGTTAATATATTAAAAATTTATGATATTCATCAAATTATGAATCAATTAAATTCGTATTCGCATGGGTCATATGAATGTTACAACAAATAAAGAAATAAATCAAATACGTAGCATTTTATTAAATGTACCTACGTGGAATTAACAAAAACTTTATTATCGTCTTATCTTTAGTTTCCACATTGCAGACTAGGTACTATGACGTTATAATTTTCTCAAGGTGATTCAGTAAAATGTTGCCTGTTTCGCAAAATCAGGGATATTCGGCTTATTCTACAACTAACACTATTAACCAGAATGATGGCATCTACTCACTCTCGGATTCGCATCATGGAGTTCATGGAAGCAAAATATTTTGTTTATAAACTTCATTCTAATGCAGTCATAGTAGCAGTGTACCGACCACCATCCTTTAGACAAACATTACTTTTATAAATAGCCTAAACAACATATATTAGCTTCAGTGTCTACGTATAAACATAAAATTCGGGTGGGAGATATAAACATACACACAACATAATGGTAGGGAGGAAATTAAAAGAACTGCTGTGACGTAGACGTAGTGAATGTGACCTCACTCACCACGCCCGACACCCGGAGAAAAGACAATAAGCCGCGGGCAAAAGCCTGGTGAAAGACCTCATAATTGTTTTCCTAATAGTCCTCATAATTTGATATCGTTTCATTATCGTATCTCTGAATTTTCCTCATCTAATGAAAGGCTGTTAGGTATATTTCAGTCTCACGAGCACCTATAAAATCATGAACTTATACAAGGAACTGTAGGTAGTGTTCTTCGTCAGTGTTCATCATTGTTTCAAAGGTAAAGTTAATACGTAGTCATTGTTATTATAAATTAATATGGTATTTATTTATAATAAGGTAATAGCTGTGACAGTGATAGTTCATTGTAGTTTTCCGTTCAAGTATAAATCGATCGCAATCCAATGATAGAATAATCGTCTCCCAAATTAAGTTTCGTGTTTTCTACGTCCAGTCTGACTCAGCTGCCGTCCAGAGGTCAGTTCAGTAGATCAAGCTGATTCGCAGGAATCGTTTTTTAAGATTATCCTAGTGTTTATAACGACTCAATTTTTTTAATTATTGTTTTCCAATGCTAATGCACATTATCCGTCATATTATTAAAAAAAAAGTTATAGTGTCTAATACTCGTATAACTAAAAAAGTCCTGAATTCTTCAAGAACCACTTTGTGGAATTTATTTTCCGTAGCCTAATGACAACAACCTCCCCTCTCTTAATTTTTAACTACCAACACGGAGGAAAATTCTGAAAAAAAATCAAGGTTGTACTTACAGCTTTAGGCCATTTTAGTAGCATGATTGACTGTTGTTACAATAGTACTGCAGCAATTACTTGTAATTAATAAATGTTAAACTTGAGGACTACTCCCTTAGCTTGCTCACCTCTAACAGGAAAAAAGCGCTGATGTCTGAAATACTATTTTAAATGATATAAATGATATTTAATATCTAGTTTAGTCACGGATGTTCAAAATCTTTTCATAGAAACAAGTGTCGCGAAGTGCCACCATACAAAACTTAGGGCGTACTTTCCCATAAAATTTTCTCGATAGAAAATTATGTCAAAGTTCTATTTATAGTCAACCGAACAATAAATACACTAACGAACAACAAATAGTACTGCATACACGCTTACTCAAGGCAATTTCAGACTTGTATTTTAAGTCAGGTTTCCTCGCGATATTTACTTTCAGCGATGTCAGTGATGTCCAAGTTAAACTTAGAAAGTAGGCATCTATTTTCAGATGAATCGAAAGAGCACATTGTTGCGTGCACGGTTGGTTTGCACCCACAACATTGTGCATCAACGACATTAAACAAAAAAAAAAAACTTTGATAATATGTATTACACCACGAGATTGAAGCTACGAATACTGCTAGCTACGTTTAAACAACAGCGAATGAAGAGTTGAATTAGGAACCTATAAGATTTTAACTTTTAATTCGTTCATTTGTTTCCAGATCCTATAAAGTCTGAAGATGAAAGTACTTGTAGTGTTATCAGCGCTGGTAGCCTTCGCCGCTGCATCTGCTTTATCACCGACTGAGTTCGAATTGCTTGACGCTTTCGACAACGATATTGTGTTGGCTAATGATGAACAGACAAAGATATTTATCAACTGTATGCTGGAGAAAGGGGAATGCGGTGCCTACAAACAGGTGGCAGGTGAGTAAATAATGGTAATATTATCTACTATCAACTGCAGGACAAGTGTTGATAGTTGACGCGCAGCTTTATCGGTTTCCACGATCCTTATTAAAAGCAATTTAGGTAGAACAGATTTGAAAGCTAATACGTATTTGTTTGTAATCGTTTCAGAACTAACAATGAAGTTATTTATAAATCAATGTGCAGAGTGCTCTCCTACACAGAAGGTAAATTACGACTTTGCTCTGAAGCAGTTGCACGACAAATATGAGCCTTTATACAACGAACTTATCAAGAAGGGTGCTGCCAAAAAGAAGTAGAGCTCTATTTTATAACATCAGTGGCATTAGTTGAAAATAAATGTATGGATAAATTCCGAGTCAATAAAGATAATATTTGTATTTTGTACGATTCAGTTTTTTTTAAACTAAATGTCAGCCTGCATAAAGGCTCGTACACACTGGTGTAACAAGGGTAGCGCTGCCTGTCGCGCCCGCGATATTGCGCCAGTGTGTACGAGCCGTAATCCCACTGGTTTGCAAGTTCACAAAGCTGCGGCTGCTTACTGTTGTAAACGGGACCCTGCCGTTTTGTCAAAATTATTTCGACAAAATTTCAGTATCCAAACCTCGATAGAAAATATTATCTCATAGTTCTGTCTATAGTAGCTGCAAACTGAACAATAAATGGATAGTATTAATTATAAATGATAAATGATGAATGTGTGTGTGTGTGTGATTTAAACGTTATAGAGTAGTAGGTGTATATCAGACTATACAGTAGGCACCAATTTTGTATTTTTACGTCCTTTATGTTTATGTACCTATCCAAATCATGTCCACGGCGATTATCCAAATCAGCCCTCCAGTCAAATCAGTCTCATAAAAATTCATACTTCCTAACCAAAGGACATGACCAGTGGGGCTAGGGGCGCCTGCCTAGGTTTCAAAATCAATGTGCAGCAAATATTGTTTTATTTCTAGAATTGTTGTATTCTATATTTTACAGATAAAAAAGTTTTACAACTCTAAAAGGTCAGGAAACTGAGAAAAATAATAATAAGTTTTGAAAAAATAACTCTGCTTTTCGATATGAGATGGCGCTAGGCGTTGTGTTTATCGAGTTTAAGAATAATTTTCTACTATTCGACACGCCATCGAGGCGCTCGGTTGCAAATATTGTTTTATTTCTAGAATTGTTGTATTCTATATTTTACAGATAAAAAAGTTTCAAAACTCTAAAAGGTCAGGAAACAGAAAAATAAAGATAAGTTTTGAAAAAATAACTCTGCTTTTCGATATGAGATGGCGCTAGGCGTTGTGTTTATCGAGGAATGATTTTCTACTATTCGACAGGCCCTCGAGGCGCTAGGTTTTTTTTTATACCATCAAGGGGGCAAATGAGCATACGAGTCACCTGATGTTAAGCAATCACCACCGTCCGGTGATATCCATAACACCAGGGTTATTGGCGTTATTACGAATGCGTTGCCTCCCTTTTCTCACTCCAGACCCTGGGCTTCCAATTCTTTCACTCACCATTCGAAGCGCAGCAACATATTGTTGGTACTTCGCGTTGGTAGAGTCAACCCAATTACGAGCTACAGTTAGCTATTGACTACACCTAGGCTCTACGTGGCTCGGAAAATAAAAGGATTACACTGAATAATAAAACTATTATTTGAAAGACTGAATTATTTTAATATTCATAAATATAAAAAAATATGTAGGAAAGAAGGGCAATTTACACAAAGAACAATTAGACGGCATGGCTGGCGCCACATTCTCTTGTAAGCACCTTGATGAATCCTGAAGTAACGGACGATTCGCTAGAGTCCAACAGGCCCGAAACGCATAGATTGTTGCCACATCCTGAAAATAGGATGACTTTAATATATATTTTAAAATACTATTATAATGTTGATCATTGGTCATCCACCTACATACTGATTATAATCACATATCTTGAAACAGGGGTGACAAATATATGCATCTAATGGCAGCTGAAAAATATAAATATCATTTTATTTTGTATATTTAACTGTGAAAATACCTATTCGATGGAATTTTATGAAACTACAGACTTGTCTTGTATTTGACTTATAGTCACTATCCTATCCACCTATGTGTAGCAATAAACATAATAGATTCTATGAATAGATTGAGTATTCATAGACTTGAGTCTTGTAAACCACTAAATAAACGCTGCTTTGTTAAGTATTGCTGGCTCATATGTGATCGAACCGCTGTCAGACTTTATATCTATCTTGTTACTAAATAATATTATTTCAATGTAGTATAGGTACATACCTGATTGAACCATCGGGCAAGTTTACTTGCAGGGGTTAGTGTTGATATGCCTTTGAACCTGCTTTACTGATATGCCACAGCTTAGGCACGTCATCATATATAAACGAATCGTGGAAAAAGACAGATACCCTTTATTAATACTTATGGTAATCGGGTTTCGAAGATGTCACTCCGTAAAGAATAGCAATGGTCGTTAGAAATAGAGCACAATAATCGCACAGTACACAACGAACGCGTAAACAAAACGTGGGTCGGGAACTGCAATGAAACCTAACGTGACGCCAAGATCGGATGTGCAAGTAGGAATGGTGAATGGTGATTTGAGATCAATAATCGATTGATGTTTTCTCGAACTTAAAACACTAAAATCGATGTGTTGTTTTTATTAAATAACAATCTCAACCGTAGAACCATATTTTTCACTCAATTATCTTGCTTCAGTAAAGAATTATATTGGGCAGTTTATGTGCGTAAATCCATCACTTCTTTTATGACAAAAATGATAAAATGACGACTGTTTATTTCAAAATAAGTCTTCACATTTACTTGACTTTAAATACATTATTTTTAGATACAGTTCAAAATGGTAAAATAGAAATTGAATTCAAAAATGTATTTGAATCTCGAATTTTTGTGAATCGATTTTTCATGCTTTGACTTGAATCGATTGAATTAACAATTTTATGAAAAAAAGATTGCTGCCGCTTTGGTCCCTCCCTACACAGGTGTCTGCTATCTGCCACTAATGTCAGATGCATTGTCAAAGAAATAACACTCCTATTTAAGCAGTGATTATTTTTTTTTAAATGGTGTTCGGTCTTACACACACCTGTCAATAAAAACCTAATCTAACTTGTAGGCGTATCAATAAGTAAAATTAGTTATAAACAAAACCTAGGTATATATTCCTTGTCTTTAAAATTCATTTGATCGAAAATAGCTAGTCTTTAATTTATTGTTCCCATACTATGTGTAGATTATTATCGTAAGATTGTGGATACAATGGAACGTCAAAATGTGGAAGTGCATCTGAGAGAAAAGCGGAAGCAATTAACATACTGTTTTTTCAAATATTTTAAACTGGGCTTTAGTCGGGATAATATAACCATGATAAATTAGATCTTTATTTTTGAATCTTAGTTTAAAAACGGTAACCCCGCACATGTCCCCGTATTCGAAGGCTGTTATCGGTCATCTCCTTTCGAATTTAGGTCAACGTCTGTCGTGCGAATTCGCTGAGCGATCCACCGTTCTTCGCACTACGTGAACGTCTCCGACGCACGGGATAAAGAATGTCAATCACGGTCGCCTAGGACGATCGGCCACGATCGTCTAGAATCACGATCGTCCCTAGTTTCGAGCGATCTCAAAGATTGCGTATGCAGTCTTTGGGATCGCAACCGAGACTCGCGCTGGCTTGCCGTTTCAGTCGAAAGCGAAGCGGCCTGCCTAGCTAGAGTGCCACTGAGTCTCTCACCGCGGTCTTCCTCAGACTTCTGAGACCGTGACCCTTGTACCCTCAATAAGTTGCGAGACTTTCGCGAAGAATTAGTTTTTTTTTGGGAAGGCATGCATGGTAACGCGTATTAAATGCGAATCCCAAATCGTTTGAGATTTTCTCCGCATCCGAGAAAGACAGAGAAAAATGTTTCTTTTTCAATGTACCCACCTTCCTGGCCATTATAAGTGCTTAAAGGAGACGATACGTATGAATATGGATGCGATATAATTACGATTAGGTAGGTATAATTCATAACGGAGTAAATTCATGATAATAATTATGCCATTATACGCCTGATATATGTGTTGATTTTATCAGTACGTAAATATGTAAACTCATTTTTACTTTACTTGATTACTTTTATGTTTACTCAGTTCCCCAAAAGATGGCACTGTACAATGTGTGGCAATTAATCTATTTTCGTCTAATTTTGTTGTATTATTAAATCAATTATTCAATTTGTTGATATCCGTGCTCTTCTAAACTTAGAGTTAATTTGGCATAATCCTTCCTTAGTGGCTTATTCATGTCATAACATATTAATTTCACCGCCATCTGTTAGTTTAGCAGGGTACTCGATAGTCGTAGCACATCCTTCCTAAGTAGCGCCATAAGATTCAGGTGCAAACTTAACTCAATCGAGTGTAGTGCCCCCTCTTTTAGAGGTTGAAGTGTAGTGGCTGCTCTCTCTTTTAGAGGTTGAATTTTTATAGCCTATAACCTGGCCGGGGATTGTCTCGACAGATAAGTAAAGTTTGCATCAAAATCCGTTCAGCCGTTTTCACGTCATGCGCATACAAATAAACAGACAAACAGATAAACAGACAAAAATTCTAAAAACTGTTGGAACGTGTTGTTATCGATTTTTAGTATCCCCAGCCAACTATTTTTCGAATATCTTCCATGTACCTACAGGCTTTCGACCTTCTTCAGCTTTATTATACGTATAGAAGATAGACTAGCTTTTGCCCGCGGCTTTGCTCAAGTGTAAGTATGTCTGAATATATCCCACGGGAACGTACTACCGGCAGTAAAAGTAAAATTCAAAAAGCTATGATATTCGTTTACCAGACTTATACCCACACCTCGTGACAATAACTTTTTTTTTTTTACTGAATTTTGGTACAGCTTTGACTTTTTTTGTTAATAGATCTTTAATAAAAATTAATGATATTCATGAAATTATTAATCAATTAGATTCGTATTCGTGCGGGTCATATGAATGTTACAACTGGCTATGGCGGCCAGGCAAAAGCTCTCAACTATTAGGTAAACACAAAGAAATTAATAAAATACTGCATTAATAATTTTAAGTACGTAGCATTAAAAAAACGTTGTTATCGTCCTATTTTTATTTCAGTTTAGATTAGCAATTACCTGCGCCCAGTGACGTTATAACTTTCACGAGGTGATTGTTCAGAAATACTTTGCCTGTTTCGCAACTTCAAGGATATTCGGCTTATTTGACAACTAACACTATTAACCATAATGATGCCATAGTGATCATCTACTTACTCTCGGATTTGCAACAATAAATAATGTGAACGTGACAACATCACATGGTTGATTGAGAAGACTGTTAAGTCGGGTCTGCTGCGCCATGTTTGGATGTTTAAAAAACATCAAACACGAACCAATCAAATCGTTTTTTTCAAATCAAATCGTTGATTTGCGGATGCCTGATTGGTTCGTGTTTGATGTTTTGAAAACATCCAAACATGGCGGAGCAGACCCGGCTTTACTTTTTTATTTGAATAAATGACAGTCCTAGCCCATCTAATGATAGGGAGCAAATTAAACGAACTGCTGTGACGTAGACGTACTGAATGTGACCTCACTCACCACGCCCGACACCCGGAGAAAAGACAATAAGCCGCGGGCAAAAGCCTGGTGAAAGACCTTATAATTGTTTTCCTAATAGTCCTCATAATTTGATATCGTTTCATTATCGTATCTCTGAATTTTCCTCATCTTATGAAAGGCTGTTAGGTATATTTTAGTCTCACGCTCACCTATAAAATCATGAATATAAACAAGGAACTCTTGTGTTCTTCGTCAGTATTCATCATTGCTTCAAAGGTAAAGTTAATACGTAGTCATTGTTTTTCTAAATTTAAATTTTTGATATTTTCAATGTACAGAATTTTCACTTCTACAGATTTATTATAAGTATAGATTATAAAACTATGTTGTTGTGCCTACTACTCGTATAAATAAAAAACTCCTGAATATCTCAAGAACCACTTTGTGGAAATATTTTTTCGTAGCCAAATGGCTTCTACCTACGTAGTTAAAAAGTAAGAGAGAAGCCAGTCCTGACCACAGTAAAATTCTGAAAAAAATTGGGTGTTAAAACTTTAGGCCATTTGTGTAGCATAATTGACTGTTGTATCAATTAAATAGTACCTACTGCAGCATTTACTTTGTAAATAAATGGTGTAAAGTTGAAGAATACTCCTTAGCTTGCAAAGTGTCACCTACAACAACATTGGAAAAACGATGTCTGAAATGCTATTTTAAATGATATTTTATATATAGTTTAGTCGCAGGTGTTCAGAATCTGTTCCTAGATACAAGTGTCATTAAGTGTACCACCATACTAATTAAATGGTTGTATATTTTTGAACAAATAAAACTTAGGGCATACTTATATTATCATAAGTCAGGTTTCCTCATGATTTTGATGTTTTCCTTCAGAGATATCAGTGTTGTACAAGATAAACTTAGAAAGTAGCAATTTATTTACTTATGAATTAAAAGAGTGACATTGTTGCGTGCCCAGATTTGGACCCGGAACTTCGTGCATCAACGACATTTAAAAAAATACTAAATAATAAAATATTTATATTATTTGATTATAATTATTACACCACGAGATTGAACTACGAATACTACTAATTTAAATAAAAGCAACAGCGAATGACGTGTTGAATTAGATACCTATAAGATTTTAATTTTTAATTCGAACATTTATTTACAGATCCTATAAAGTCTGAAGATGAAAGTACTTGTAGTGTTATCAGCGCTGGTAGCCTTCGCGGCTGCAGCTGCATTAACACCGACAGAGCTAGATCTGCTTGAAGCTTACGACTTCGATACTTTGTTAGCCAATAATGAACAAACAAAGATGTATGTTTTGGGCTGTGCTCTGCAGCAAGGGGAATGCGGTCCCTACAAACAGATATCAGGTGAGTCAATAGTATTAATATTACCTACTATCAACTGCGGGACCAGTTACTGTTGATAGTTGACGAGCAACTTTATCGGTTTCCACGATCCTTATTATAACCAATTTAATTTCAACAGATTTGAAAGCTAATACTACCTATTTGTTTTTAATCGTTTCAGAATTAACGTTGAAGGTAATGATAAATCAATGTGCAGAGTGCTCTCCTAAACAAAAAGTAATATACGACTCTGTTTTGAAGCAGTTTCACGACAAATATGAGCCTTTATACAACGAAGTTATGAAGAAGATTGCCGCCGAAAGGGGATAAAGCTATATCTAATCAATCTATTTTATAATATCAGTGGCATTTAAATTGAAAATAAATGCATGGTTAAATTCCGAGTCAATAAAAATAATATTTGTACTATGTACGATTCAGTTTATTTTATTTAAACTAAATGTAAGCCTGCATATTCCAACTGGTTGGTAAGTGGACAAAGCTGCCCAGCCAACTACTGCGGCTGCTTAGTTTTGTAAGCAATATTAAATTACACTTGACACTTGTGCGAAAGACACTTGCGGGAACCCACTTTTGCGGAAAGACATTTCTGCGTATGGACTTTTGCACGAACGGACTTTTGCGCGAAGGTACACGTGAGCGAAAAGACATCTCCGCGGATGGGCTTTTGCGCGAGGTGACTTTTGCGCGAATAGACATATGCGTGAAAGACACTTGCACGAAAGACAGTTGCGCAAAAGACATTTGAGGGAATCAACTTGCGCGAAAGACACTTGTGCGAAAGGACTGTAAGTTGCGCGATAAAGATCCTGTCATGAGATTTCTTCTAATCATCACGCCCGTATTCTTTCAAAGGGTTGGGCAGGGGTTTCTAATTATGCATGACCTGATTCTGCACCCAAGGAACTCTTCAACAGTCAAAGATACAGACACGAAAATTTATTTACGCATTAACTTATGATAGTCCATTCTAAAGTCCACCATGACCTGGTTCCTGGACCCAGGATTGGCTCCAGACGAGGGAACTCCTCAACAATTAGCAGTATGGAAACGAAATGTTATATACGCATTTAATTACTATAGTCCGTTCTAAAGTCCACCATAACCTGGCTGCTGCACCCAGGATTGGCTCCAGACGAGGAAATTCCTCACAAGTCAACAGCAGAGACATTAATTTTATATACGGTTGTTTCGGAGATTACCTCCTAGGTTCTTACAAACAAATAAACTTTTACCTGGTTATAATATTACTAGAGATTAATATTCGCATATTAGTGCAGATGAGCTGTGTCGAGACGAAGAAGGAAATGCGTTCTCTGACTGTCTCGTTGGTCCAGTGGTCGCAAACGCTATACGATACTGCATGAGGATGCATGAGGTCCCGGGTTCGATTCCCAGGTCGGGCAAAGTATTATTGAGATTTTCTATCTGGAATTTCTCAGTAACAGTCCGGTATCTGGCTTTGTGCCCGGTTGATGGCAATAGGCTCGCCCCCTATTCCATGGAACTTAAATATAACTGGCAAAATGTGGGTGTACTATACACCTCTGCCCAACCCTTCGGGGAAATAAGGCGTGATTTTATTATATTATGATTTCTAGAATAGCAAAATTCCGGATAAGAGGGCTGTGTCTCAGCATTGGGAACTTTATAAGTGATTATGCTATGGGTAAAGGGAATTGCTTATTATTTAAGGGTGCTTTGGCTAAACGGTATAAACATTTTTCTCAATTTAAAGTAGATTTACCAAAAAATATAGTTGATTATCGACTTCGCCCGCGTTGAGGTCGGATATTATCTCACTGAAAGGTACTTCCAGGATAAAAAGTATTCTGTTCTAATCCAGCTCAAGCCTACCCATGTGCCACAGATCCGTTCAGCCGTTCAAGTCACTTTCGCATTTATAATATTATAAAGTTAGGATTCGGATTTCTAATAGGCAAAAACTTAGTATATAATTTGCAAAAAAAATGCATATATTATTTATATCTACATCCTTGAGAAATCGTAATTAGTAGCGATACCATCAAGTTTAAAATATAATTATATCATCAGAACCCATCTTTTCTCACATACTATACCTACTCACATCATTTTGGGTAATTAAAATTCACGAAAAACTAAATGTCTGTTATTCTATTGGATTTTTGTATGAACTACCTATTGTTTGGACAGGACAAGTCGGGTCAGCTAGTTTATTAACGACAAGTTACAATTAAAAATTTAAATAACCCCCGACACAAACAAAGGCCTCTAAAAAGAAAAAAAGCACCTCCAACAACCACCACCACAATACCAGGTGATGCTGCAGTATCGATTCAAGGTATCATTGAAGCAACAGAATACTCGCACATCCATTCATCAACTAGAAAAGAGCTGATAATCTTCAAACGGCTGAACCTATTTTCTTGAATTGTAGCTAAGAACACTCTCGACCAATCACTCTCAAGACACCTTTAAAACAAAAAAATAATAATCTAAATCGGTTCAGTCGTTTGGGAGCTACGAGGGAACAGACAGATACACAGATACACACGTTAAACTTTTATCGCCCCTCCTTTTCTGTCGGGTGTTAAAAATGAATAATAACATAACATAAATCTTTATTGAAGTAAGCCTAAATAACTATTACAATGGTATAGTAGAAGTACAAACATTGAGAGGCTTATGCTAGGTAGTAATACGTTAAAACCCTGACCTCTAAACTAGGTTAGTAGATACCTATATCTATGAAGATCAGTGTCCCTCCGCAACAATGTTACAGGACAGAAATTGCAGCTCTAGGACAACTACTAAACACCCCCCCCCCCCCTGCCAGCGAAATGGTAAGTTCTGGATATGTGGAAAAATTCACAGCAGTAGTATATAACAAAAATAGATTTTTAATTAATAAGTAATGGCTACCTATCAAAAAGTGGTGCACCTATCCTGGACTTACCCTGCTAACAGTCTCTGCGCTAAGCCGGGCCACAGACAGACAGACAGACGGACATGGCGAAACTATAAAGGTTCTTGTTGACTACGGAACCCTAAAAAGGCTAATTGAAATCGTTCACCATTTTGATTAATCTACACTTCTAGTACCGTATCATATAAAGAGTTTCTTTATTCAAAGAAGTTATCTTCTTTGAATAAAGAAACTCTTTTGAACAAAAATCTGTATAGATCTGTCTACTAATTTATAAACGTTACAATGGTCTCTCAATGGTGAGTTTTTGACAGATTTGCCATACAAAAACTGTCAAAAACTCACCATTGAGAGACAATTGTAACGTTTATAAATTAGTAGACTTAATTAGGCCCCAGGTTTAATGTATCTACAATACATGCTACACATGTAAAAGGATACTTCGCCATAAAATTATTCTCCAAGCAGCCCTGATATTGGCAGCGTTATCTGTTATAATTGCAACGAATTTGGCAGGTTCGCCTTCTCTGAGAATTTGATTATTTCGTTACTAAGAAATTCGCCAGTTTCCTTTTCTGTTTCGGGGGCCTTTGCCAGTGATGTTGGTCCACCCATCGCATTCAAACATTCGGAAAACGGTGCGCCAATATGGAGATTCCAGCATTGATAATGGAACGCCACTGGTATAAACTGTTCTTGCTAAAGCATCTAGATCACTGTGACTGATTTAAAAATCCGTCTGGTGATGATGTCGACGCAACTGATTTTCTG
Organism: Eupsilia transversa; assembly: GCA_914767815.1. Lineage (NCBI taxonomy): Eukaryota > Metazoa > Arthropoda > Insecta > Lepidoptera > Noctuidae > Eupsilia > Eupsilia transversa. The sequence goes on from OU611889.1 coordinate 6,846,808, forward strand.
CTGATGGGCATTGGTGTTGCTTGAGGTGGGAAGTGAAACCGATGTTGTGGTATCTTCTGAAGTAAATTTATTCTTCACATTTTCGAGACACTTTTTGCACTTTAAAATATTGCAAATACTCCGCATTACAGAAGTTACACAAGACAGGCTTTTTACCATCGACTTCGGAAATGACCAAAAACTGATCCCAAACTTCGCTACGAGAACGTGGCGTGTTCATTTATTCGCAAAAACGTATTAGGGTGAATATCCCTGCGGAAAGCTATTCGTGTCCACGTTGAGAATCGAGGTGTTAAATGATAGCATGTTTCTTCATTTTTTTTTGTAGTGTACTACGTAACTTGGTTCAATTAGGGCCACATTTTTTTTACATATATGTAAGTAAATAACATGGGGGGAAAAAATCGCCTTAAAATTCAAGTTGGGCGGCTTGTCCCAGCTCCATTTTTTTATATAACTGCGTTCACCAAAGTACAATAAAAAATAAACAATTTCGTTAGTATATGCATGACACTTTATCTAAAAACAATTAATTAAACCTTATTAGAAAATCTAATTTAAAAGCACAGGATACTCGATCAAAGTTTGTCCAAGCAAAAATCAAAATTGTCGTGGCACTTGTTCAACTTACTATAACATAAAGTTTCGTATCCCGTTTTATTATTTAGTATGTCACAGTCTTGCACCAGCATTTGCGCGTCAACTCACAAGTGTATGATTAGTGCTGTGATTTTCCGCCAAAAACGTAAGTATCAACTTGGATGGCACAGGGGGACAAGAATTGTTCAATTTTTGGTGGATCGATTTGCTGTTGATTTTAAAGTGTTTTAATAGTAAGCTACACGATATAGGTAGGTAGTGATTTGGGTTACAAATAAATCAGTGATATTAATTTAGTTGTAACTTAAAACCCCTATTTTTAAAGATTTTTTTTATGCCAGGTTCCAATTTTGGTGCCTCAATTTTGATGGCTTTGGTGGCGGTTTTTCCATACATTTCACGAAAACAGAAGAAAAAATTTCGCCACCAAAATTGAAAAAAAATGCACTTAGTTGATATTGACCCATTAATAGGTTCATTATAAAACAATTTTTTACTTTTATTGCCATTGATATGTACCTAAGCCTATCAGGGATTAGGTGTTGTCTAAGATCACTTCGTGTGTGGACTACACACGAAGTGATCTAGACAACACCTATGTGCATTGCCCCAGTGCATTCTAATAAAAAAAAAAACATTTTAAACCAATATTAAACCGCTAAATGTGGTTTTAAGGGGGTAGCCACTACACTCGATTGAGCTAAGTTTGCACCGGAATCTTATGGCGCTACTTAGGAAGTGCTACGACTATCGAGTACCCTGCTAAACTAACAGATGGCGCTGAAATGAATACGTTGTTACATGAATAAGCCACTGAGGAAGGATTTTGCCAAATTAACTCTAAGTTTAGAAGAGGGGGTACGGATATCAACAAATTGAATAATTGATTTAATAATACAATAAAATTAAACGACAATAAATTATTTCCCTCACATTGCACAGTGCCATCTTTTGGGGAACTAAGTAATCAAGTAAACTCAAAAACCGGCTAAGTGCGAGTCGGACTCGCGCACCGAGGGTTCCGTACAAACCTGTAGGTATATAAGTAAAAGTCACGACAATCGAGTCATAGTTATGGTATTTTTTTTTTAATATTTTCATTATTATGATGTAACTAAAAAACGGTTTTCGCAATTTTTCCTTATCTGTGCTATAAGATGTGGCTTCTTACCAAATTTCAAGATTCTGAGTTCACTGAGTAACCTGTAGGTTTTGATTCCCATGCGAGTTCAGAAAATTTACGGAAAAATGCGGCACAAACAGCTGTATCTTTTGATTGCGTTGGCTTAGAAGTTTGATTTTTTCACTGCTCCAAGGGACAGTAGACTTGAGTATTTGATATAAGTTTCAATTTTGATACCTCCACGCGTTCCTGAGAAAAACGGTCTTGACAGACGGACGGACGGACAACAAAGTGATCCTATAAGGGTTCCGTTTTTTCCTTTCGTGGTACGGAACCCTAAAAATGAGTTTACATAATTACGTAGTGGTAATTACCAATTTTACAGAAATGTTTACCAATATAATCTATCGATACATATAATAAAGCTGACGAGGGTCGAAAGTCTGTACATGGAAAATATTCAAAAAAAAATTGACTAAGGATACTTAGAATCGATAACAGAACACATTCCAACAGTTTTTAGAATTTTTGTCTGTTTGTCTGTTTTTTTTACCGTGCATCACGTGAAAACGGTTGAACGGATTTTGATGCAAACTTTACCTACTAATCTGTCAAGAAAATCCCCGGCCAGGTATAGGCTATGTAACAACACGCCCTGAGGAGCCAAGCAAAATGAAAAAAATCAGAAAAAACCCTTAGCGAAAACGAAGTAATAGCGGTCCGAAATTTCACGCGGACGAAGTCGCGGGCAGAAGCTAGTGAATGATATAATTGCTCGCCAGTCAATTACTTATAATTATTTGCTAAACACAAAGAAATAATTAAAACGCTGCATTTTAATATACATAGCATTAACAAAAGCTTTAGCAACATCCTTGTTTTATATTTATCACATTGCAAACTGCAATAATTTTTTCAGAGTGTTGGTTTAAGTAAAACTTTGTCTGTTCCGCAACTTCAAGGATATTCGGCTTATTCTACAAGTAACCAGAACGATAGCTTAGCTTAGTGATTTACTCACTCTCAACATATATCATGGAGTCACAAATTCATGGAACCAAACTGTCTTGTTTCGGTTTAAAGACATTTATTTCTCAAAAAAAGAACGTTACAGTTCACTTAAACATTGACAAAAGTAAATTAAAGATAAAAGTTAGGTTCTCTGTGTTCACAATATTAAATTAAATTAAATTAAAGAGGATGACAATCAGTATTATTAGTGTTGCTAACGTGTTCTTCGAGGGCTTTTTTAAAAGCATTTATGGTGTCACTATTGGTAACATCATCAGGTAGTTGATTATACAGTTTTTCCGTTTGTTACTTCCATAGTTAGTTCTAGGTTGTCTTAATTCTAGTTTGTCTCGTCCTCTTGCGTTGTATGTGTAAGTTTGCAAACTTAATTCCAATACCTACAGTCATTGTAGCAGTTTACCGACCACCATCCATGAGACAAACAATTGACTATTGCCCTTTTGACCTTTGCCTCGCGTAAGACACGAGTTACTAACAATTGCGTTAGGATTACCTGTGCGAAAGTAAAAAAAAAAAAAACATATATACGCTACGAACATAGAACCTCCTCCTTTTTGGAAGTCGGTTAAAAATATGTTTATTTTGAGTACATGAGTTAAGGGGGTGTGTTGAAGGTATATCGCATCCATGTACTAACACTGGCTACATAGAAAATTGTCTAGGTAAAAGTTGTCATAGTTTTTACGAGACACAATTTTTCTACATTGTTCTTCCTAATAAATGCTTAACAGTATAACTTGTTTTCGCCCTGCAAACCTCTCCAACAAGTACTTTCAGAGATTACCTTTACAAACATCAACAACCAATTTTATTTTACCTCTTTCTACTATTAGTTAGAAACAATGTTGAGAAATTGTAATGAGTTACAATAACAATAATAAATATAATATGTGTTGTATTGTTGTGCGTGTGTTTGTGTTCACGTTTTTATTTTGTACTTTGTATTTGTCCAAATAAACTTTATTCTATTCTAATATCATCAGATTCGACAAAGCGTTGATTGAGAAGACTGTTAGTTTATTTGAATAATGACGGTCCTAGCTCATCTAATGATGGGGAGGAAATTAAAAGAACTGCTGTGTCTTCCGTGTGACAGAAGTGTTAAATATGGCTTCATGTCCCACGCAGGACCCCTAATTGCGTAACACACTTTCGATCACAATCGGAGAGTTTTGAAGGGTATTCCATTATAGGTTTGAAAAAACGTTAATTACGTAATGAATGTCGGTTAACAGTCAAAATAAAACACAGCAATTGTCACTTTATGTGTGTTACAATTACCCCGCAGGAGAAAAGATAATAGATAAGCATATGTGCCTCTTATATCCAATCTATTAAATAAGAATACAGCAACGCAATGGATTGTGTCTGATGGTGGGTTTTGTTTTTGTCTTTTGAGTCGATAAGAGTTTCATCACCGAGTTGTATGTAACTGGGAACCAATACATACCTACTAATACATTCATACTAATAATTAAATGCTAAATTATGTCTGTCTGTTATCTTTTCAAGCCTCAAAGGCTGAACGGATTTGGATGGGTAGACTGTGGCCTGATTTAGGACATAGGTAGTACGTTCACGCTCCCGTGGGCTAATTTCCGAACTCCACGCAGGTGAAGCCACTCGGAAAACTAGTGATGTTATAATTTTTCCTGATGAATTTAATTGATATCGTTTCTAAAGTACCTATCTTGGAATTTTCCTTATCTTATGAAAGGCTGAAATAAGTAGGTATATTTCAGTCTCACGCATACCTATAAAATGATGAACATAATCGAGGACCTATTGTGTCCTGCGTCAGTGTTCATCATTGTTTCAAAGGTAAAGTTAATACGTAATCATTGTTTTTCAAATTTAATAAGCACTTTATTTATTATAAGGCAATAGCAGTGTCAGTGTTAGTTCATTGAAGTTTTCCGTTCAATTATAAATCGATCGCAATCCACTGATAGAATTTATTGGTGTCTCCCAAATTGTGTTATTAACTCAAGTTTTGTGTTTTCTACGTCCAGTCTGATTCAGCTGCCTTCCAGAGGTCAGTTCATTAGATCTAGCTAATTCCCAGGAATCGAAGACTATCCTAGTGTTTAGTAGAACGACTTTGTTTTTTTAACCCTTATATTATAACTATTAAAAAACTACGCTGTTGGGTCTATACCAGTAGAAGGAACTAAAAAACTCTTGAATGCCTCAAAAACCACTTACTTGTGGAATTTCTTTTCCGTAGCCAAATGGCCAAACCTGGGTCTCTTGCTTTTTAAATACAAACGGTGGAAAATTCTGGACAAAATTAAGGTGGTTAATTACGCCATTTTAAGGATTCCGTGCCTCAAAAGGAAAAAACAGAACCCTATAGGATCACTCCGTTGTCCATCTGTCTGTCTATCAAGACCCTTTTTCTCAGGAACGCGTGGAGGTATCAACTAATTGACATTAAATATCATACCCGTAGGTCACGGTTGGAGCACTAAAAAATCAATCTTCTACGTCGACGTCATATGTTGAAACTCGCAAATAAATCAAAATTACAAAGTTAAGTCTGTTTTTTGGATAAATTCATCATACGGAACCCTTCATTGTGCGTGTTCCGACACGTGCTTGTAATATGATTGGCTATTCTATCAATAGTACTGCAGCATTTACTTTGTAATAAATAAATGTTAAAGTTGAGGAATACTTCTTAGTTTGCTAAGTGTCACCTACAACGGGGGCTGATGTCTGAAATACTATTTTAAATGTTAAAAATGATATTGATTAACCAGTTTAGTCACGGATGTTCAAAATCTGTTCATAGAAACAAGTGTCATAAAGTGTTTTTAACAGATAAATGATACTTATAACTTAATAGGTACTAACTTCGTCGGGAACACGATACTAAATTATCTCAAAGCTGTAAACCGAATATATGATAATGTATTGAATAAATTAATCACGCTTCCTCATGGCGAATGGCAATTTCAGACGTATATTAATTACTAGCTTATGCACGCGGCTTCGCCCACGTGGATGTCGGCAAATATCCCACGGGAACGTACCTACTAACGGAATTAAAAGTACCCTATATGTTAAACTTCTCTGTATTCCAAATGTCATCCTTTGTTCAGCCGTTTTGCGCCAATCCGGAGCATGCATCCAGACAAACGGCCAAAAATTCGAAAAACTATATTTTCGGTATTCACCTCGTAGCAATTACTTATTTTCAAAAATATTCAATGTACAGTGTCGACTTCGTTCCTATTTTATAAATGTATAGATAAGGCAATATTCCTCACGATGTTTTCCTTCACCGATGTCGGTAATGTCCAAGATAAACTTATAAAGTAGTACCTAACTGAAGGAAATGCGTTCTCAAAAAAACGAATCAAGCAAACTCATGATTCGGGAAAAGTCGTTGGTCTGCCTGTACCTTACCTAAAGAGTCATAATTAGATTTCTAGAATGGCAAAATTCACAGATAAGAGCCCTGTGTCCCAGCATTTGAAATGTATAGGCTGATTATGCTATAGCCAAAGGACATGATGATATACCTATGCTTTGGGTTTTAGGTAGGTATATAATTGTCTCAGTTGAAAGTAGTTTTTACCAAACAATGTACATGTTCATTCGGATATTATTATGTATTTCTATATGTCCTTGTTAAATCGCAATTAGTAGTAACAATCAAGTTAAAAAAAGAAATACAATATAATCATCTACAAGTCCATAATTCCTCACATATACTTACATAATACTTACATAAGTTAAAATATACTCATTAAAATATGAATTAAACAGGTCTCATTGTTGCTTGCCCGGATTTAGAGCCAAAACTTCGTGCATCGACGAGATTTAAATAAAGATAAAATAATAAAATATTTTTGTTATTAATCATTAGAGCATGCGATGAGCTTCTCCGTGTACCTATTAGTTTACTGACAATCAACTGCGCATTTCATGTTCAATTAGGTACCTATAAGATTTTAACCTTAATTTATTTCCAGATTCTATAAAGTCCAAAGATGAAAGTACTTGTAGTGTTATCAGCGCTGGTAGCCTTCGCGGCTGCATCTGCATTATCACAGGCAGAGCTGGAAATGCTTGAAGCTTACGACTACGATACTTTGTTAGCCAATAAAGAAAATGCAAAGATAGTTTTAAACTGTATGCTGGAGAAAGGGGAATGCGGTGCCTACAAACAGGTGGCAGGTGAGTCAAATATAGTAATATTACCTACTGTCAACTGCAGGACCAGTTATTGTTGATAGTTGATGGGCAGATCAGTTTCCGAGATCCGTAATACACCAATTTAGTTTGGACAGAATATAATGTACCTATTTGTTTTAAATCGTTTCAGATCTATCAATGAAGTTAATAATAAATCAATGTGCAGAGTGCTCTCCTAAACAGAAGGCAAAATACGACCATGTTCTGAAACAGCTGCACGACAATTATAAGCCTTTTTACAACGAAATTATGAAGAAAGTGGCTGCCAAAAAGGAATAAAGCTTCTAATCAGTCTATTTTAAAATATCATTGGCATTTGAATGGAAAATAAATGAATTGTCAAATTCTGCGTCAATAAAAATAATATTTGTATTGTGTACGATTCAGTTTATTTTAAACTAAATTTCACCCTGCATAATCCCACTGGTTGGCAAGTAGACAAAGCTGCCCAGCCTACTACTGCGGCTGCATACTGTTGTAAGCAGTATGAAATTAGCTCTTCTGTGGCTCCCACTCGCCTATTATTTATTTTCTGCATCATTTGTAAGACCTTGCTATTGCTTGCTATAAGGAGCTTTAATTTTAACAACGGCAACGCTGCTATATCTATACATATCTATCAGTGGCGAGGGTAGCCTATAAGCCGATTCCTACCGGCTTCCCTTACGACATTCGGAATAAAACCACTCTTTCGTCATTAAAATAAATAAAATAACACACTATGGGTAAACACCTTAAATTAAAACTATACAAAATCAATAATCAATGTTTTGTCTTTGTTGTCGCCCAACAGCAAAACATTTTTCTCTCTAATAACCCGACCGGCCGCCGGCTTGCTATTCATTCAAAATTCTTAAGGTCATTACGTCACTTCGGTCACGTGACTCTCCGGTTTCGTATGCGCGAGGCAAGCCGGTCTGCAACGGCTTGCTATGAAGATTGTACTCGAAATTGCGTTCGCGTGAACGAGATGGAGCGAACGACCGATATCACGATTCGCCTTCGGTAGTTTTCGTTGTGTGGTGTTTGTTTTACACTTGCAGTTAATTTGCAACTATTTATTTTTATTCGTTGAATTAATTAGTTTATCTGTATTAGTTAGTAGTATTTATTTGTTGGTATAAAACAGTGATTATAGTTAGTGTTGAGTTTAGTGAGAGTGTGCGTTGTAATTAGGTATTTGGGGTAAGTAGATAGTTTATATGTTGAAATTACTTATTTAGAGTAGATTTGAAAAGTAAGTACTTAGTACGTTTTGCGTACGTGATTAAACATTTTATGTAAGTACCTATCTCTTTACGATAAATATCAATGGTTCATTGGCAGTTGTAAATTAAATAAAATGTATTGCGTCCCGCCGTGTCTACTTTTATCCGATTCTAGTAGTTTGTGGAATAAAGGGGGTTTTACAGATAATGTGACGATTTCATCCCAAAAACATGTTCAGAATGAAAAACATATTTGTAACTTTTAGAGTTAGGTAGGTAAGTACATGAGTTCGGGACTAGTAGGACAGAATCATTTTTCGGTAATTCGCATGAAGCTCATATTAGAAAAGTAAATCGAAATTAGAATTTGAAAAGGCGGCTTACCTATCCCAAAAAATGACCCTTCGCCACTGATATCTATACATATAATAAAGCTGAAGAGGGTCGAAAGTCTGTGCATGGAAGATATTCGAAAAAAAAATAGCTGGGGAAATGATAACAGAACACGTTCCAACAGTTTTTAGAATTTTTGTCTGTTTGTTTGTCTGTTTCTCTGTTTCTCTGTTTGTCTGTTTATTCCACCGCGCATCACGTGAAAACGGGTGAACGGATTTTGATGTTGAACTTTACTAATCTGTCGGGAAATCCCCGGCCAGGTTATAGGCTATAAAAATTCGACCTTTAAAATGGGGGGGTAGCTACTACCCTCGATTGAGTTAAGTTTGCACCTGAATCGTAATGGTGGATCCACACAGCCCGGCGCCACTACTGTAACTAACACGTGTATAATTGCATAATTATTTAATAGAATAATTTAATAATTTATTAAATTAATAATTTTCTATTATCTATTAAATCATTCTAAATACTCCGCCATGAATTATACCTACCTAATCGGAATAATTATATCGCAACCATATTCATACGTATCGCCTCCTTTCGAAGTTGGAAAAAAAAAACATTTTGTCACTCTGACGTTTGCGGTCAAATGATTTGGGCCTCGCATTTTATACGCGTTATTACCATGCCTTCCCAAAGAAATCTAATCTTTGGCGAAAGTCTCGCAATACATTGAGGCTACAAGGGGCACAATCTCAGGAGTCTGAGGAAAACCGCGATAGGAGACTTAGTGGCGCTCTAGCCAGGCAGGCGCTTCGCTTTCGGCTGAAACGGCAAGCCAGCGCGAGTCTCGGTTGCGATCCCAAAGACATGGTAGTACGCAATCATTGAGATCACTCGAATCTAGCGACGATAATTTCTAGACGTAGCCGCGACCGTGCTTCGGAGACGTTTACGCAGTGCCAAGAACGGTTGACTGCTCAGCGGATAAGCACGACAGACGTAGACCTAAATTCGAAAGTTTGTTAGGAAGTATGGATTTCTATGTGTATATTTCTTACCTTTAAGGCTTAGACTGATTTGACTGGAGGACCGATTTGGATGATATTTGCCATGGACATGATTTGGATACGTAAAAATACAAAAGTGGTATACTCTATCATCTGATTGGATGTTCGCACCTACTACTCTATGTCGTTTAAATCACGTCAAAAATTTGAATAAGGGCGAAAAAACTATTGATTTTGGAGTGTAGTTTTATTTACTTAGTGGTAATTGTAAAATATTTTATCTGGACTACAGTCCTCCAGCGTGGCCATCTGTCAACTTTAAGTTCCACCTCCAGGGGAGAGGGAGAGAAATTAGGGGTGAATTAGCCGCTTACTGACACAGACCGAATACCACGCGGGCGGAGCCGCGGGCACAGCTAGTCTACGTTTAAACAGCAGGCATTTCCTTCTTCGACTCGACACAGCTCATGTGTTGTGCAAAGAAGTATACGTACTTACGTAGCTCGTATTTACAATTTGTCCGCCCAAAAGCTTCTTTAGTACAACTTTAAAAAAATCGTAAACACGCATCTTACTAAGGTACAATTTTATACTGAAATCATTGAGGTATTATTTTACTAACGTACGTACAATAATACATCAATGACTTAAATTGGGACATCTTACTAAGGTACTTAACAAAATATGAACACGTCACTTGTCACAACCTGTCACTTAAAGAAGGTTCAAGCGGAGGAATTATATTATTCTCAAAAATAAGATTACTTATTCTACATTATGGGGGATGCGCCAAGGTAGCCCGCGAAATTCAAATTATCTTACGTTTTTTGGCATTTGCAAGTATGAGTCAGGTTGTATGTTGATTAAAATATGATTCGCGACCGTAAAAAATATTGCTTTACAGAATTATAATTATTAGAATCAGCAATAAACTCCATGCACAAATGTCATGATTTCATGAAACAGACATTCAATAGGATTATATGAACTTAGGGAGTTGTATTGATGATTTTTATGATTATAATTCTCTAAATAAATATCTGATACGGCCGCGAATCATATTTAGATCAACATACAAACTGAAACTGACCTGATAATTGCAGAAAACGTAAGAAAATTTTAATTTCGCGGGGTTCCCTGACGCTTTCTCCTTAAGCACTATAATTTCAAATGTAGGTATAAATATACATATTATACACAATTGAACCATTCATACTTTCAACTGTCCATCATATGCAACCTTTCACGTTATCTCCATTTCAATCATAAACGGGTACCTGTAATTAATTAAGAAACGTGATACAGTTTATATTTAACTAGCGTGGGCAATAATTATTCTAAGTAGGTGAGTACTATGAATATTAAACAGTTTGTTTCTGTTCAACAACTTGATAAACTAATGAACCAACTTAACACTTCAGGTAGTAAATCTTTCCACTCATTCGATGCACAGTTTTTTTTTTTTTTTAATCAATATTTCACACTTTCTCTCCAACCCATAAAATGAGCTTTTACTAATGAGTGAAGCTGCGGTTATCAGTAGTAGGTAAGTTTACATTACATACTATTATAAATGCCGCGCTATTGGCAATACTTAGGTATATACACTCGTGAGCTAGTAGCGAATCTACCGTTTTTGGCCGGCAAACAAACCTACTTATTAGACCTACATATTCAGATACATTCAAATATAAAGGCAGCAGAAAGAGTTACAAAGTAGATGCTTTGTTACTCGTAGGTACAATCTGATATGTGGAAACATATTTTTATAACACCTTTCTTTATGATCCCTCTTCCTGATGGATAAGGAATAACATAACGGTGGGTTTAGATGTACATAAATGCATGTATCCACGAATGCTGCGATGTTTACGATTTTATCACAAAACCGTTACGTTAACCCATAACGTAATTCCCAAACCAGTTCTCAAGAAATCAATGCTTTTTTATCTCTGAGTACTGAGGAAGGACTTTACTTTTTCTTAATCTCTTACACTCATGTATAACGGTTTGGAAACAAAGGATAACGGTTTCACAGTTTAGTTGAGACGAAGTTCTACGGCAGAGTATTTTGTAGGGCATTTTGGTGCAAGTGTGCCAAGTTTATTATATATTGCATCCTCGACCCGATTTAGCATTGGGCTAAATCGGGTCGAGGATGCAATGACAAAAATGCTCAGGCGTATCAAAAATAAAAATCAAAACTTATAAAATCTAAAAAATATTCCATAAAATATTTGTATTAATTTTTATTTAATGTCAGATGAGCTCGCAAATGTTTTTCGTGTCTGACTCGAAGCCGGCAAACATACAAGACAGCGTATATTTTAAACTGTATATTATAATTATTTTCATTATAATAATATAAACTTTAAAAAAAAAACGAAATAATTTTCTCGGAAATCTGACGGTTGGTAAAGGTTTTGTAAAAAGGTAACGTATCAAACTTAGTGAAACTTGGCTAATATGAAAATTTGCTATACAGGGCGTCCCATGGATGGAGGGAAAGTACCTTGAATATTGTAGATGGAACATTTTACTGAAAGAAGACATTAATTGAATTTAAAAAACAATTTAAACTGCATAAATAGATATTTAAATAATTACGTGGTTGAACCGTGAATCGAACCCGTTACATGAGAAAAATAATAACCCTGTAGCTTAATCATACCGCTCGAAAGGCTTCATTATAAGGATTATTTTTTGCTAAATAACATAGTGTCACAAATACTAGGAAGACCATGAATTTTAACAATTGATGTGAAATTTTGTTCAGAAAAATGAAAAGCTGACATTGCCGTAAGGACATACAAACTGACATTATCATAAGTACCTATTACTAATAAATTTACCCACTTTAGAAGTACGCATCATTTCCCTATTATAATTTAAGTGCATGATACAATGATAAAGAGATACGTAATTATTAGGTACCTACCTGGTTGTATGCAACAAGATTAGCTCGCAGATGTTTTTTTTTTCGTGCTTGTCTCGAAGCAGGCAAACATACAAGAAAACGTATATTAAAACTATATAAATAATTATTGTCATTATATAAACTCTAAAAACATTCGAAATAATTTTCTCGGAAATCTGACGGTTGGTAAATGTTTTGTAAAAAGGTAACGTATCAAACTTGGTGAAACTTAGCTAATATGAAATTTTGCTATATGTTTATACGTCACTGAGATAATGATGGGATCACTGTTTTTCTGTGACATTTCATATTTGATTGTATATATTTGGATGACATGTTCATTTCAACGTATGTTACATTATTTTCATGTTATGTTTCACACAATATGTGTCCCATCATTACATACACAACAAGATCAAAGCCACCATGCAATATGAATATCATTATCGGTGGCGCGGGCGCACTGCTTTCTTCGTCGCGTTTAGTATGCGGCCCGTTACATCGACCCCAGGCCGACAGGTTTGAGAAGTGTTCGCGCCCCACCGTGGGGGCTCGGGAGCAAGCCAGGGGCCCACAAGCACACAAGCCACCATTGCGACAGTAGACGCCGCAAGAGCAGCACTTACACAACTTTCTTCGGTGAGTATTTTTCTATTAAAAGCTTCTTAGAAAGTGTTGTGAAAGTGAGCGGACGTTCGCGGTTTGTTTAAGAAACGTGTTAGTTCAACTGTTTTTTTTTTGTTTTTACCTGTCCGGAACATTGCTTGTTGTTTATCGCGACTGTACTATGCGTTCGTTTTTTTTAAATCTGATCGTGATAAAATTATCGACGTAATTCCCCGTTATTAGATTGATCTCGTAACCACAACTACGTAGGTAGCTGATGTATCCTTTATTTATTCTAATGCATTTGTAAACAAACCGTAATTGTCAGTAAAATTAGCATATATACTAACATTTTTACGTCCAATCACTTCTCACATAGCTTTTTGATGTCTGTATTTTTCTAAATAATATCGAAGTAGGTAAGCAGGAAATGTCTTGCATGCAAACTTAGTCTTGTGGATCCTTCTATTTTTACCGGTATACACGAGAAAGTGGACTTTACCGTCCGTTTGCTGACCTTGACATTGCGCGATACCATTGTTTCTTTTAACTTTCTTTGATCTTAATTCTAAACGGTGTTTTACACAGTCGTGCGCGAGCAGCTGTACATTTGTACAGAATAAGCAATTGTTCTTTATTTTTTCCTCCTTTCTAAATTGCTAATACTATTACTACGTATATCAGATGCAAGATGTTTTCCCTGATTTTTGGTCTAATAAACTGAGCTAGTAACAGTGCCGGGGCCGGTAATTGGACGTCCACTTTGACTATCTTAACTTATCTATGGACAACATATTCTTCTTTCATGTCAGGTCAGAAATGCCGATGTAATTTTTTTAAATAATATCCTTTCTGCAACCCGTCCTCTCGCTGCCCAATCTATGGTATCACCATTCCTGGAAGCAACAATAACGGCTAACCAAATACTTATGAACTTTTTCAACGGTACTTATCTCATTTAAACTTTTCTTCTACCAGATACCCTGCAACAATGAGGAATTGGCTGCTATGTCTTTGCGTGCTGACGGTGGTGGTGTCATGCTACACTCAAGGTCCCAATCGCTACGAGAACTTCAATGCAGATGCCATAATTCAAAACGACAGGATCCTACTGGCCTACTACAAGTGCGTAATGGACAAGGGACCCTGCACAAGGGATGGAAAGAACTTCAAACGTGAGTTGTTTATTTATCTTTTATCGTAAAGTTCATACCGTACATGTCGCTCTGGTTAACTATTTGAATGAGCTGCTTATCCGTGGATTATGAAGGGCTGTTCAAATAAATAACCTGTAGTTCCGGAGAGATTCATTATTCCTGAAATCTTTTCCTCAGTTCTGTTTGCTCTCCAATCATGCTATAAACAGCGCAGCGGTGTAACTCAAGAGTTAAAAACTGGAAGATCAATCCAGAATCCTCACAGTTTGTCTTATTGTTTGAAATCGTAGCTACACAAAGAAGGCTGCTATGAAGAGACTAGATTACGCTGAACTACTAGAACATAACTCCAACGTTGTTAAAGGATTCATGATGACGTTGCTTTTACTAGTACCTATGTAGGAAAACTTCAAGCTCATAATAGAGGCTACTCACGGAAGTAGGTAACTGACGCCATTGTTTAATAAAACATTACAGACCCGCTTCATTAACTGCCTTCAAGTATTTGTTTACATCTCATTTACTGTATATTTCTCAATAATTGAATTTAAAAAAACTTATTTATCGTCGACTCTTAACCATAAATGATGAATTACGAGTAGGTTCTATAACAACCTGAGCATTGGGTTATGGTTGGCATAAATCTATTGTTCTTAACCTTCACTAGGCCGGAGTTAAATAATAATTCATGTGTAATGGTCCCACAAAACACATACATTCGAACTACGCATGTTGAATTGAAATGGGTCCATTTCTGTTAGATACAATTCTACCGTATCAACAAAGACTCTGATCTAAAGTAACTATACAAAATTAATCACACAATCATCTACAACGCAAACCAATCTCTCGCTCCGTATCAAGAACATAAATGAAAGTCTTCCAATCACTATTGTTCCAGGTGTACTACCAGAGACGTTGGCGACTGCGTGTGGTCGCTGTAATTCTAAACAAAAGACGATCGTCCGCCAGCTGCTCCTCGGCATCAGATCTAAGAGCGAGCCTCGCTTCCTGGAACTACTAGACAAGTACAACCCAGACCGCTCCAACAGAGATGCCTTTTACACGTTCTTAGCCACTGGCAATTAGTAACCGATCTGGTTCCGGATCCCCAGTGAAATTATCTATAACAGTAACGCTTAATTCCTGAGCAGTTAAACTTCCATCAGTGAGTAATAATCACTATCTATCAGGTCAGGACAGACCAGTTTGGTGATACCGTTATGTTATTAAATATAATATTTATTAAAATGATCGATAACCTCGTAAGATATTTAATTAGGGTCCGCTTGCACCACAAATCACAACTATTAACGCTTAACGAATTGAAATCATCGTTCTGTCTCTGTCATTTCCAAACGATTGACAAAAACAGCGTGTAGCACTAAACGCACTAATGCTCGGTTCCTATAAACGAAAACGAATCGTTTAATTACCGATGGTAACTATTTTATTGCCAAACTGGGCATATAAATAGATTCGTAAGCTAATTTTACCTTAAGTCCTTGGGATCTACTAAGCAAAGCTATGAGGTCTTTGTTTAATTATTGGTAAAGATATAAGAGTTTTAATTACAACCGATAATGGTTCGCAAAATATAGAATGTGGTCATTAGTGATTTTTGGTACAAGCGGGCCTAAGATTATTAATATTTGAATATTTTAAAGCAGTACGTAACATTATGTACCTCGCAAATTGTGACTTTCTCTATTGGATTCACTATTTGATCATATCAATAGAATTGTTTGATGCGAGCATCGCATCGCTAAAACATGGAGAATGCATTTACTATTTATTAAAAATTGATTTCAATTTCTATTACTATAAGGATTAGAGTAAGATAATAAAGATATGACAAAACTTTCCATAGTTTCACTTGTTTACTATGTCTCTAGCCCCGCGGTCCTGACCCTCGTAGGGATGCTTGAGTCATGAGCGTAACAAAAGGTTTCTATTAAATGCTTGCTCGATTGATCATTAAACATGCGGGAAAACAATCTTCATTGAACTGATAATTATCGTGGTAATATACTCATGCATAATCAGTGGCGACATAATCGTTATACTGTGGTCTGTTCTAAGAAAAAAAGCATTTATTAGTTGGTATAAATATAGGACACATCGATGAGTAAACCACTCAGCTGTAAGACTGTGCTCGAGGTTCACCTGTCTGTCTTGTAAACCAAGTAATCATGAAAGTAGTTCTACTCACCCTCTGCTTCGCTCTCGGAGTGCTGGCACAAGACCAGTACGAGTCAGCCAACGATGACTTCGACATCTCAGAAGTTCTGACTAATGAAAGACTACTGAACTCATATGCCAAGTGCTTGCTGAACAAGGGACCCTGCACTCCAGAAGTAAAACAACTTAAAGGTAAGAAATCGAGTTCTAAGTATAATCTAAATGACATTGATTTATTATTCTAAAACGAAGTAAGTTTAACATAAACATTATTATGCTCTACAAATGAAGTGTAAACTTATAATAATTGTTTTTGATCCAATAAATCGTTTAATCATGAATCATCATACTTATATAAGCTTTTCTAAAGTTTGCATGACGGAACCCGTCCTTTGGAATGATATTTCTTTAGGCACGTCATTCCATATTTTATTGAAGTTTTTGACGGTTATAGGCTCGCCGATTGACTCAAAGACTCGTCTGATTACTTCTGGAGGGAACTTGGCTTACTTAGCTCGGTGACTAACGCCAAAAAGTGTTCAATTACTTGAACTTAAACAAGAGAATGCATCAGAATTAAGATATATCGTGTCTGCTTTAAAATAATCAGTAGGTATCACAGGTTAGTCTTTGTCAAAATATATTCCCGATGGCAGACCTGCCACTTTTTGACCGGGTTTCACGATGTCTTTGTATGTAGTAGAATGCTCAATGCATTCGTACATCACTATTTGGATCACCATGTACACAAGATATCTCTTGTAAACATGGCGATGCGAATAGTCATAAAAACAATTCTCATGCCCAGGGGTATCTGAAAATACTCCATGTATGTTCCGCGATACTTGAGAGTTTTCGAGTTATATATTATGTACCTACCTATATTTTTTTAAATTATGTGAAAATTTTATGGCTTTAAGAAAAAGCTATCTTTATTTTTACACGGCGTTTACACATATTTTTTTGCAATTTTCATAGTTATGAAATATTCTTACAGACATAAAATATCATTAATTCAAGATACAATTTTATCGAGAGTCTATTTTTTATGACATTATATTTGAACCCTGTATGTAGAATAATGCTCAATGCATTCGTCCGATATATCTTGTATAGGTATATAGCAGAATGCTCAACGCATTCGTGCAACACATCTTGTATATGTAGTAAAATACTCAATATATTCGTCTGAAACATCTTGTATAAATGTAGTAGGATGCTCAATACATTCTTCCGATACTTCTGTATCAACGCGTCTGTTAAACGCGTGCGATATTTGACTGCCTCGTTGGTCTACTGGTTGCAAGCGTTACTGCTGGGCATGAGGGTTCGATCCCCAGGTCGGGCAATGTGTTATTGAGTATTTCCATCGGAAATTTCTCAGTATTAGCCCGGAGTCTGGAATTTGACTTTGTATCTGGACTTAAATATAACTGGTAAAACATAAGTGTGGGTGTACATGGTTACATTACACCTCTGCCTAACCCTTCGGGGAAACAAGGCGTGATGCTATGTTATGTTTCCAAAAGAGGTTCAATCTAGGACGGATCAAATCTAACATTCTTCGTCACACACAAGTCATAAACGAATTCTTTCGGAAGCCATCCTGATTTAGTTTTATCAGAAAACTTTAAACGTAAGTCAAACGTACGTCATGAAAAAATGTTGGTTTAAAACGTTTGGATAAACATTTTCGCAATGTATTTAAGTGACCAAGACATTTTAAAAATAACTGTCTTCCAGTATTTAAGCGGCATTGTCAGGTGTGAATACCGCAAACGCAAAACCTAACCAAAAAGTTTGGGTGATTTTGATAAACGATTTAGGGACTCGTGACTAAATAATAACAGCCACATGGGGTCGATCTTCAAGGTTAAGCAACGCTTGCCGAGGTCGGTCCATGGATGGGTGAAGCTCCATTACATACCGAGAACAAAGGGTGGTCTGCAATAATTGCGATCGATTTGACAACCGACGCGGTTTGATACTGGTCCAGTCACAACGAGATTTTTAACATTATTACATCAAAACTATCAATTATTCACAGTTTTTCCATAGTTTTGGTTAGAATATTACAGCCTTGCCCTGGGCTTAGCCAGGCAATAGAGGCACTTGGTCGTGTACCCTTCAGTATACAGCTTCAGTATACATTTCAGCAGCGTTTCGCATATCTTTGCGTTTTGGAGGTTTTGAAGTAAAATTTTCTTTCGGGACAAGTATTATTGCATCACAGATGATCGCATCTACTTCTTCTTGTCATAAGTAATGTTTGAGAGTTCCGGCGAGTCTGATGCGCTCTCTCAATAAACATCATCATTATCTTTGTATTCTTCTAACACATTTCATGATCGTTGTTTAATAAAATACATTGTTTATGTTTATACGGAATAAGGACTTGAACCCATCAATCGACCGATCTTCGAGCCTGTTAGTGCAAGCCCCAATGGGGATTTTCGTTTCCAAGCCGCATTCTGACTTCTGTGTTGTAGTGATCCGAGGCTTCAAGATGACTGATGTTGCCAGTGATGTGGTCAGTCGCCCACCTCCCCCACCCCTGTTAATATTGGAAGTACACGCTTTTTTGTCGTTTTTGGTGGCAGGCCCACTGGCAGGCCAATGGTAGACAAATGCCATAGCTGTATATTTTTCTGTAAAAGCGTTAGGTTCCGGGGTTAGGCTTCCTTTCGGTGCGGCGCATGGGCAATATTCATTCGTATAAATAAACATGCGGTCCGACGGCGCGGCGCCCCGGTGCGGCCCCGGCGCCGTGTACAGGAAGCCTAAGGTGCCAGTTTAGACATTTGTACAAAAGAGAACAGTTTTACAGAGGATATTTTCACGTGTATTTACAAGTGTATTTACCAAAGATTGAAATCGTCGGTTTTCATTCAATCGATTTATTTTAATCCTCGATTTAAATCTTTGGAAGGTATTTAAATATGCTTGCATAAAGGCTCGTACACACTGGCGCGACTTGTCGCGCGACGCGATACTCGTAATTGTTCAACCGTAAAGTTTTCTTATAAATTGTTAAACTCGCGGTTCGCCTGTTTGCGGGAGCCTTAAAAAATAAGCTCTGTTATAATAAGGTACTTTGTTATCTTCTGTAGAGCGAATCAAACTGCGATATCTCTAAACTTACCTAAATCTAAACTTTTATAGAACAAAATGTTTCCGGACAAAATGTTGTTGGCGTATGGCGATATTTAAAAAACATTATATTATTGACTAAACATAACGTAGTTTTTGAAAATTACCTACTTATTACATTAGGTAGGTAATAAGTGAGATTCTTTAGTTGTTTTAAATAAAAATATTTCCACAATCTAGGTTTCATTCATCATTATTGTGATAAGCATAATTGGCTTGACCTCATTCTGTTTTGCCTTTCACAGAAAAATTGCCGGAAGCTCTGGAAACTCGATGTGCGAAATGTACGGACAAACAAAAACAAATGGGCAAGACGCTGGCTCAAGAAGTGAAGAAAAATCACCCTGACATCTGGAAGCAGCTAGTGTCTACATACGACCCTGAAGGCAAATACCAACAGGCATGGAAGGATTTCCTTAAAGAATAAGGACAAATACTTATCCATTTTGACATAAAACATCTTTATCCAATTTCCAATGAAAATATCAAATTGTTTTTCTAATTATTACAAGTGATAACAAAATAAAGGAACATTTATAAATAATTATTCTTCGGTTTTTACTTTCCCTTCCGATTCAGCAGTACGTTTATTCAGCGTCTGACGAAATGTTTCATAACAGACCCACCCTTGGGAGTGTAGTTGTTTAGCTTCATCCCAAATAGCGTTAAATGTTTCATCTGTGAACTTTTCTCCGGCTGCCTCAAAAACTGTTCTTATAACGCTAGGTTCCCGTTTCTGATACATATCGCGGTGTGAAACAAAGAGAAGCGTCAAAACGCTAGGATTTAGACAAGACTTGGCATCAGATTCATCTGTGAGGCAAATTGTGTGTGCTTTACACATCCTTTCATGAGACATTGGAAAATCCCGATCAAAATATCTACCCGAGGGTAAACCAGCCATTCGATTACTATCCTGTACTTGTCCTGGTTTTACCATTTCTGTATAAGTAGTACGAAAATCAAGGCAGCTTTCTGGTAGATCGGGTATTTTAGGGATTTCAGGAGAAGGCAGTCTGTAATTAATAACACGTACAAAGATTTTATATTCAATTTTAGATCCATTAAATGCCCCCCACATTGATAAAAGAGGTTCTATCAATGCTGGATCGAATCGTATCAGCTTTGTACCACAAATATTATAAACTGTATCCTTTGGGAGCCAACCTGACCCATCTTTATCAAAATACTTAAGGTTTAAGTAAAAAGTACTGAAAAAATGTGGTAGAACACGTTTAGACAAACCCTTCCTTACAGTATTAAGATGTTTCAAGCATGTTCTAAAAACCTCCACTCCCGTATTGATTTCGCAGAACGACAAACATTCCTTCATATTATCGGGAGGTTTCAGTATCCCAAAACTATAATCTTTGGGCACTTCGTTAATATTATCATTCGGAGCTAACACCTCCCCAATCCTGGGCTGGTGGGTATCTGCAAAGTTGGAGTCTATTGAACTCACTATCCCCATATTTCCTGTTCCAAGTAAATTTCTATCATCAGTGACAGCACATCGACCGCGAGAGCCTCGTGGGTCCGCAAACGTGCGATGCCCGTAAGTTACATCTGATCGAAAAGGAGGTGAACAATAATTGCGATTTACCTGAACGCCAGCGCGTTTCGACTCCGGTGTTTTATCAGGTAATGGTACTTTAGGCATTACTATATCATACAGTCGTTCACTATACTGCGTCGGTTTACCAAACGTGGTTCCTTTATCAAAGCCTTCTGGTAACATTGGCACAGGATCCTTTACTTGTCCAAGATTCTTCGTCCAATAAGATGCGTACACCGTATCCTTGAAATCAGTAACAAGACATTCGAATTTAGTTTTATCTGGTGGATTGATTAGTTCGGAGACCTGCCCGACGGGACCTGCATTCCGCATATCTGGCGGTATTGGATGCCGGAGCGGTGGAAGTGGGCGCGGCTTAGGTGTTGGGAAGATGGCATCACCCAATAAAGCATCGGCTTCATCTTTGAGCAGGTAATGTTGCAATGCAGCGCCCACAGACTCTGTAACCTGAGCACTTGCTATACCAGCAGCAACAATCTTTGAATCTCTTTCTATGAACCTCCCAAGGTTCCCCTTTCCCCCCGAAGTTGCTCTATTACACTCTAAAGGCATAATCAATACGTTTTTTCAAATATAACACAAATACAAATATCCCCAAAAATCTCGCCAAAAATGATTAGAGCTGTTGACTTGCGTCATTTTGTTACATTTTCACGTCAACATCAAAGTTTTTTAAACCTTATCATAGAGTTAATAAATGGTAGGTATAGATAGTATAAAATCTTTTGAAGAATCAATTTCAATATTTCCTTCATTCAAACGGGTTACACGTAGGGCCATTACACAGAACGTAAAGTGATTGGCATGGGCTAACTAAAAAGTAAAGGAAATGTTGAGAGGAATCAGGTAAGTATTTTTATTATCATTGAAATCAAGGGTCATCCGGCAGGTGACATATGCGCCTCACTAACGCTGTATCCGATAATGCACCTATTACCAACGTACTCACGTCTGTAGATTGTAATAATCACTAGTGTTTGCTCAGTGCCCACTTATGGACAATGACAAACAAGGCTTTATATACAACTACGTTTGTTACTTCCTTTGCAGTTGTGTTCCATCTTGACCTGGCTTGGCATAGTTAGCAGGTATTTAAATTAAAGTATTTATTATTCTCTTTATCCACATCCATACTTCCATACTATATATTATGAATACGAAAGTAACTCTGTCTATCTGTCTGTTACCTTTTCACGCCTTATGGGGGATGCGCCAAGGTAACCCATGAAATTCAAATTTTCTTACGTTTTTTGCAATTTGCAGCTCAGAGTCAGGTTGTATGATGATTAAAATATGATTCGCGACCGTAAGAAATAGGTATGGCTAGAATAATCCTCAAATGTCATGATTTCAAGAAATAGTCATTCAATAGGATTATAATATAACCATAGGAAGTTGTATTGATGATTTTTATGATTATTATTCTATAAATAAACATCTGATACGGCCGCGACCTACCTGGGTTAGGACATAGGACACTTCTTCCGACCCACACGCGAGTGAAGCCGCGAACAAAAGCAAATCCAACAAGCCACTTTCTTATCTCACGTTGAACAGTTAAATCAATTGTAATACTGATTTAGCGAATTAATTAATGATTCGTTGTTATATACCCAATTTTAGTGCCTACATTCCTGAAAGCCTATCCGGAGTGGTCCAATAGATTGAGTTAATCAAAACACCGCCAGGTTTGCTTTAAATATGCGTTTCTCCGTTGCTATGATCAGCACAGGATATCTCGCAATTTCCCATAATTATTTTGAAAGTGATTTAGCTCAGAGAGAGCAGTAATACAGGTTATTTATTACATAAACGTTGTTCAAACTTCATAGAAAGCTACGATATTTCTCATTTGAAATGAGGAAAAACCGTGACAGGTCAATGTGCTAGGCCTGTGTTCACAAACATTCAAACCACTGCACTGGTTAGGTATTTATCCATTGGTATATCTCAAATTTATTAAGGAAATTATAACATAGAACAGAGTTACAACCATTGACTTATATATTACTTACTATTTAAATCAATGGGGACAACCCGTATTTTTAAGAACGTTTGCATTCTCAACTCATTCGCAATCTGACAAAAATACAATCAATGTCCTAACATTTGAATGTGAACCTTTTTAAAGTACAGGAATTGGAATTCTGATGTTAAATATCTAAACAGTTGGTTAAAATGTTGGTGAACACAAGGCAGTCGGTTTTAGTAGTTAACAAATAATTTTGATTATTTAATATTATGATAAACAGATGAATCAACTACTTTAAAACAATTCTTATATTCATTCTTTCATTCACTCACAGACAGAAAACCAAAGATTTCAATTGTAGATTTGCCCTGCCGCGTCAAAGGTAGCCAAGTTCCATTTTGACACCTCTCCGCAGGAATCTTGACTCGATTGTCATGGAAACGCCATTGTTAGTCATAGACTAATAAACAGGGTGGCCGGAAAATTGACGTCCAAAAATAGTTCCCTCGTATCGTGGGGTACCTATCCGAATCACCCCCATGTTGATGTTCTGCGACTTTTGATAGTTTTCGAGTTATGTTTTTTTTTTCAGAATTTTTGAGAATCTTCGACCTGAACAATTTAAAAAGACTTTTACGAGATTTTTTTTTGCAACTGAATCTTCATAAGTAGTTCTATGATGCATAAAATAATCAGCTTCGAAACTGTGACGAAAGTTATGAAATGTTGGTCTGAAGTGAAACTAAAATTTTCAACTTTACATTTAAAATCCTAGTAGTTTAATAAGTTGAAAATTTTAGTCATAATTTAACGGCACTAAGATTTAACATGATACTGACCTGCAAATTGCAAAAAAAGGAAGAAAATTTGAATTTCGCGGGCTACCTTGGGGCATCCACCTTAAGTACTTACATTACTGTCGTGTGTGCTATAAAATGGGTAGTTGTTAACGTAGTTAATGCCCGCGGTCAAGTCGCGTAAGTGTGTATTATTACTAATGGAAATACTGCATCCACTTAATTAAGTAAGAATTGGCTAGGTAGGTACGATTAAAATTCCCGTGTTTACCAATAATACTGCTACTGCTACTAAAATCTTGTACAAAACATGTGAATGTTATAAAATATGTAGGTATTAAAGTTCTTTCTGACATGTGACATTTGTTGACATTTGTCACCAATTTTTAACAATAACAAAACAATAGCAGTAATACTATGCAGTTTTTTTTTTACACCAATGTTTTTTGGATATTATTTCACAGCTTTTAGGTTTACAGTGTCTTGAACAAGTGGAAAGTCTGTCCCAGATAATTAGATACTAGTCAGAGATGTACCTACTATTTATCTTTTTATACCTTGTTCTAAATGTGGGGTAAACATAAATCAGAGTGTAGCAGAGTAGCAGTAAGGGCGATTGTTGTAGTAATATTAAGATAAATATTATTTAATATTATATTTTAAATATTACTGTAGGTACTTATAGAATTAAGCACGCCACCTGCAGTCGTACCAGTCGCCACTTGCAGACTTATCTTGCGCGCACTCTACTGATGTGCGGTTGACTGTATACCTAGTTTATAAACACTACATAAGTAGGTACCACACAATGCGAAATACTCCTTCGTTATTATACTATTTCTCCAAATGCAGGCTTCTCAAGGATGTTTTCTCTGCAAAAAGCCAACCGAGGAGCAATTGAAGATATTTGGCAATTCAAATGGGACGTTGGCTAGTCTAACTTTTTCGAGGATAATATTTTCATGAAACTCTCATTATTTTTTAAGGAAATCATTTAGCCTGATAGCTGTTGTCCGTTCTATACCATCAACGGCTTAGCTTTTTCCCAGCGACAATGAAATCGGTTTCCAGCCTAACCAGATATGGCTAACAGCTGGGAGTCTGCCAACCACCTCTTAAAGCAGTATTATTTAAAACTTACTTTGTGTCCCGTACCGTGACGTCCTTAAAACTTAGTTAAAACAAGCTTACTACATTCCTGCAACAATAATGTTTTTTCTGATTGTGTGTCTGTATCGTAGCTATTGTTGCCATAGATTTATACTTGTGCTGCTGTAATCGATATACTTGTACCATACCGTATCCAGGTGTCACAACAATGAATTTCCTTTCCTGTTCTCTGAGCACAAAGATTGTTTGGTTTATGGAATGATCATCCTCCTCGAACATGGATTGATAACCGTTTTCTTTACATGGTCTGAGAGCGGCAAGCGCACTCTCTCAAGTCTTTTTAACCCCCGACGGAAAAAGAGGGATGTTATAACTTTAACGTGTGTATCTGTGTATGTCTGTTCCCTCGTAGCTCCCAAACGGCTGAACCGATTTTGATTATTATTTATTTGTTTGAAAGGTGTCTTGATCGAGAGTGTTCTTAGCTACAATTCAAGAAAATCGGTTCAGCCGTTTGAAGATTATCAGCTCTTTTCTAGATTTGCGCATCTTCCTCAGGTCTGATCGATTCGAAATTTAGTATTCTGTCACTTCTATGATATTAGAAGAACATAGTAACCTTGAACCGATACTGCAGAAGCACCTGGAATTGTGTCGGGGGTTATTTCAATTTTAACTTGTTAAGCACGATCTAATCATTCACTGTTCGATGTATTATATTTACTGTTTCAGTTCACCATGAAGGCTGTCTGTATGCTCCTGGCTACTTTAATGGTTGTAGTGGTAGCAGACTTTTACGACTCTAAGTATGACAGCTTCGATGTGCAGCCCCTTCTAGAGAATGATAGGATACTCCTTAGCTATTCCAAGTGTTTCCTCGACCAGGGACCCTGTACGCCTGATGCTAAGGATTTTAAGAGTAAGCTTACAATTATTGTTTTTCTAAGTAGGTACACACAGCTACATATTAAGATATTCATTTACAGTTTAAGCAGACCTCTCATTGTACGGAAATCCGAGATAGGTACAATGCGAGATTATACTGGAAATGTACAAAAAAAAAAAGAAATATATGAAGACCAAAACGGCCTCCCCTTTAAAGTAAATTTTTCTAGCAGTAGGTAGTAGGCCTTGTGATTGTCAACTAGCATTGTCTTTTCCTGCGTAGGAGCGTGATTAATTTGGATAGGTCAGTAAGGAGTAGTTAGTCTTAAAAACATTGCTTTATTTTATCCGGAAGAGCAAGCCGGAATTATTAAGACTAATATTAGAGAAATTATTAAGACTTGTTTAAGGAATTTAAAAATGCTACTTTTACTTTGGTTTTCTTTGCAGAAGTAATTCCAGAAGCTCTAGAAACCACATGCGCTAAATGCAGTCCTAAACAAAAGCAATTGATAAAGGCGGTGATCAAGGCAGTGATAGCCAGACATCCTGAGACGTGGGAGCAGCTCAGCGAAAAATATGACAAGGACAAGAAATTCAAAGAATCCTTCGACAAGTTTTTAGCAGAAGAAGACTAAACGTAGCTTTTAGTTATTGTGATTTGTTCAGGCGTTTCTTATTTTTTTAATTGTTTAATTTACTATAGTCAGATTCACACTTCCAAATTTTATTGGTTTATCAGTAAAATAAAATTATAAGTAAGAAAAAGTGAGATTGCAATCAGAATAACTAAAACATTAACTGATGTATATGATTACAACAGGATAAACCACTGAATACTGAAGAAAAAATCCATACAAAATATTTAGTAAAAACATAATATTTATTACAATAAACTCCAATTAAAGCTTTGGTAACTGCGTTTCAGATCATAATTTACATTGCCACCACCCGTTCTTCACCAACTAAACGACATCCTCGTCAGCACTTTTATGAGATGCCTTACTGCTTTACGGATTCAATCTGAGTCTTGTACTTGGCTTGGTAGATATTGTTGGGGTCGTACTTGGTTGACAGCTCCTTCCACAAGTCTGGACGCTTGTTCACCAGGTGCCTGATCACTTTGTCTGAGCCAGACTTTTGCTTCTCCGTACATTTGCTGCACTCGTTTTCTAAGGCGTCAGGAAGTGTTTCCTTGAGGGCCTTTCCATCAGGAGTGCATCGTCCTCGGTCGAGCAGGCATTCCACGTATGCTTTCAGAAGGCGCTGTGACTCCAGGATCTCGTCAATATTGATGTCGTCCCACTTGTCTGTGTAGGTAGAGGCGGGCTTTCCCCAGGAAACCGCCACCATGCATAATAAAGCAACTGCGATAATTAGTTTCATTTTGTTTGTGTTTGTTCTGGAAAAGACATTAAATTACATTAAAATCAAAATTTGTCGTCATTAGGTGGTAGTTGCATAGTCGATCATACAAATCTATCCTTATACTTATGTTACCTACACCGAATTATTACCTGTGATGTTTCTACGCACAGCATTGACGCAACTAAAAATATTATCCACAAAATAAAAAACTAGCTGTTGCTACAGCAAATTAAACTGAGTCTACAGCATTGGATCTAACTACAATTAAAACAGCTGACGCAATTTCCGAATGCAAGTAATTAATACATCAATTCATGCGTACAGTGTATCTAGAATCAATAATTTTTCCGCTGCTTATATTATGACACAATCTGACAATGGTTGGGAGCTACAGTAATTGTTTGGCGAGGTTCACGGGCAGGCGACGTTGTTATTAATTACTATGATTACCTATTGTCTCATTGTGACGCTGATAATGGAACGATTGTTGCGATCCTTCGTCTGTACGTATGGGTTTTTTATTCAGATTTCATTATATTATAAGTATTTTTGACTACTACCTACTACTAAAAAATTAAACAGGAGTTCTATGATTTACCGACAAACAAAGCGCAGTAAAGTTTAATCCGTAAAAATTGAAAAATGAATGTAATGTTCTTCATGGATAATAGGCGAGAGTTGGATAATTTCGCACCAGCACTAGTTGGAATCGGATATATATCAGTAAGGAGACTGACTAGTAAAGAGTGAGTATGCACATAAAAGTTAATAATATCTTATACAAAGAAATCAGTTTCTTAAGATTCAGTTAACATGGCCAAAAACGGTTCTCTGGAGAGTCTGCCACTAGTACGATTTAGCCGACAAGTAGCTTAAGATAATTAAACTCATTTGTCTTTTTTTGAAAAACGTCATTACCAACTGGTGGAAAGTTGAAGGCGCTACAAGAGCACATTTGACCGTTGCCAGTGTAGAAATCATCGTTTAGGGAAATCTAGAAGAGGTACGATTACTTAACAGACAGCTGTGCTGCTGTGGAGATTGTTACGCCACTTCTTAACAGACAGCTGTGCTGCTGGGGAGTTTGTTGCGCCATTTTTCAACAGACAGATGTGCTGCTGGGGAGTTTGTTGCACCACTTCTTAACAGGCAGCTGTGCTGCTGGGCAGTTTTGTTGCGCCATTTCTCAACAGACGGATGTGCTGCTGGGGAGTTTGTTGAACCACTTCTTAACAGACAGCTGTGCTGCTGGGGAGTTTGTTGCGCCACTTTTTAACAGACAGCTGTGCTGCTTGGGAGTTTGTTGCGCCACTTCTTCTTCCCAGCTAAAACACTAGGAAGTGGTGGGCGGGAGTTGTGGGGGACTGTCTTATGTAATTTTGACGATAAAAAATAATGATTCTAAGCCTTGTTTGAATAAATGACTTATGATTTTGAGTAAAATGGCAGTACAGTATAGACACGAGTAACTCCTCCCCTATCCCTACTTTTTTAACTTGTTTTTATTTTAATTTTTTTATTTTAATATCTTTTACTTATAGTACAATATGTTTTGTTGTGTGCCTTTGTCTTTGTTTCTTTCTTTCTTTTTATCGTAATGCCAAGCAGATCTAATAAACGAGATTTAAGTTTGAATACGAGTAAAGTCGTGGTCCACTGCTTAAGTTGGATATAGGACGTGCATGGCTAGGAAGTATGTCAAAGTATAAGATCGAGGTGTCAACCTTATCGTGCACGCACTATACAATAAAGTCCATATATACATTACATACTATGATTAGCCATAAGTTATATTGTAAACAAGCCTACACTACTTATGCATAAATTTACATAATACCCTTACATAATACGAGTACAAAGTACTACAGCCCCACAAAAGGCATTAAGGGGCTCTATCGTTAAGGTCTGTTGCATGTATGTAGTGATCATAATTACTTATGTATGTATTATGTATATACGTAATTACATGAGAAATTCCAAATAATCCAATAGTTAATAGTCCCATAATCCAAAATAGTTGCAGAATGTTGCCATATGAATACTTGAAGCAAAACATAGGTAGGTACCAGAGTTGTTACCATGGACGAGATCATGACAACCGCATAAGCTTCCTTTGACTAGTCATTAGCCAAGTCGATTAGCAAAGAAGTCGACAATAAGCAAAGAATATAAATCTCTTAGTTTCAATGGATATTCAACAAGATGCTAACGAGTTTAGCAGGAAAACAAATGATTCGCTACTTATTTTAAACGACTGCAAGTTCCTACCTACCTATATAATTGTTTCTCTTAACAAGATATTGATAATTGACACATTATTAATTTATTAAAACTTTATATAGGTACATTTCAAAAATAACTGCACAAAACCGGAATTAATGCCCTAGGCATTTTCTGCCAGTCTACCATACGGTGATTCAGAGACAAAACGAAAAAGCACACAAGAATAAATACATAGATACCTACTTATATACATAAACTCACGCCTTCTTCCCATGAGGGTAGGCAGAAACAACCACCTCTACGATCCTACATAGGTAGTTAATAAAGTTACGTCAAGAGAGAAAAACAAATCCAACAAATCAACGTTGGGATGATTCTGTCAACTTTTTGCGAACGTGTTTGTCCAATTTGTAAAAGAGAACCAACTGGTTGCCGTCCAGATGTTCAGAGGGAGCGCTTTACAAAGGAAGACCGCCGGGAAAAAGAAGGAATAGTGAATGAAACCAGAGTGGTGAGAAGGACATCGTAGAAGACGATTGTTGGTAGTCGTTCTATCAACAATAGCATAAAAATATAATATGAGAAGTAAGATGAGAAAGATAAGTGGGTGTCGAGAAAAGAAAACAGGCTGGCTAGTCGACGCCCTCAGCTCCCTGCGCTGGGGAATGGCTCACCATTTTCAAAGCATTTTTGAAAACGCATGGAATGAAATTATTATCAAGGCAGTCAAGTTTATCGGGGAGATCTACGTTCTACATTATCAGCCGTGAAGAAAGATGTTGCCTTTCTTGTTCCTGAATGCTGTGTGTACCAACTCTAAATAGATAGAGTATAATACGGTAGAGAAAGTAACATAGGGTACCTACTGTTAGGGATACAATGGTGAAAAACCACAAAGATTATAATTTAAATTCTAATACACTTCTCTCATCAAAAAAAATCGAAACACTTCCAAGATTTTCTTTCTGGCGACAAATAAACTAAAAAGAGGATACTTGAGATAAACTTGAGAAATGATTCTATTTTTTTGATGAGAAATGTATATTCAAACGATTTATTAACATAGAAATGATCAGAAACTTACTGAGCGGAAAAAATCTAATGATACATATAATATCGTTACGCTTCCTAGGCAATATACCTACCTAACCTACTTATAAACGTTACTTATTATTATGAACCGCTGATTTATGTGACACTTAGGTTATTATTAATATAACAAAGTGTAATAACTGTAATCTTTACGATACATTACTTTGCAAGGATCTCCATTAATTAAGGCTAAACAAGTGACATCTGCCATTTAATAAAACAAAACATTGATTGTAACTTATTGATATGCTAAAGACGATTAAACTTTAATCATTCTTGAAGTGAAAAGTGTTTTTTGAGTTTTTCTATGAGGAATTACTCAGTAGCAGTCCGGAGACTGGATTTATGCCCGGTTGATGGCAATATTCTCGCCGCCTATTACATGGGACCTAAACATAATTGGCCAAGGGTGTACTGGTACACCTCTGCCTAACCCTTTGGGGATTACAGGCGTGATAGTTATGATGATGATGATAATCTAGTTTAGATGCGCCAGCAAAAAACTAAAGACAGCGTGCCTCTACAAATAGGCACATGTATGTCATCGGAAACGTTACGGAAATTGTATAATTATGATAATATATCCATTTTTCAGGACCTAAAAGCTCATGTCTTATCCATCCTGAGTAGGTAGCAGTTGCTAATAGGTAGGTAGGTAATTTTGTTAAACTGGATCAACAAAACGCATGAATTTACAGCACGCGTACCATGACAAACCATAGAAACGGGTTTTGTCGATGGAAGAAATGACAGTATCACAATCTGTCATTTTGTCTATTCTTCCGTCGACAGAATGACAATATTGGCGCCGATTCCCATAATCACAAACTGAAGTTAGAGAATTGACATCTCTTACTGACAGATAGTTCGAGAAAAGGACGGTGACTGATAAAACTGGAGACGTTAGACGTGATTAGTTTATAACTTGAACTTCGCCATATTTAGAGGCACACTTGCACCACAAAGCACTAACAAATTTGTCGCTAAACATAAATAAAACATCATTCTGTCTCTATCAACTTCAAGCAATTGACAGAAACAGAACGATGTTTTACATTTCTTTAGCACTACGTATTTGAGTGTTTGATGATGCAAGTGAGCCTTAGTCTATGCGTTTTGACTTGTTAACTATTCATGTAGCTATTCAATGTTTCAAAAAGTTGATAGCTCAAATATACATCCGATATATCCTGACATCGATCGTTGGGTAGTTGCCTACCAAATACGACACCCGTCTGGTCGGAGGATCCTCTCTTTTCTATAGAGGATGAGTGACCTTTACGCCCTGTTCCTCATGCCTCTATAGGTGGAAATAGCTTCAAAACTAAGTTTAGCACAGAATCGGCACCGTTGTCTCTTACAATCGAATGATTCAGTAAACTACAACACAGACATAAATTCAGAAAATACCGACAAAGAATGATTGGAAAGAGAATGCTGAAGTAACAACATGAAAGTAAACAATAATCCAAATGTCATCAAACTTAAACGTTATTTTTTATAAATAATACCTATTTAACAATCTCCAATCATATCAATCAATCATATAATTTCTACCTTAACAAACAACACTGCACTCCCAAAGAAAGTTTACAAAAATTCTAAAAGAAAGATGATTGAAGCGTAGTTAGACTCACCGATCTTCCGTGAGCTCCGTGCGACCCTTGGCTGGGCAGTGACGCCTGCATCTCGCCCATAACACAATTTATACTGCATTCACCTCTTGAATTAATCAGGCATTGTGACGACATAATGCATATAATAGCCACCGGGATATCATAAACAATGGTGTTGCATTACGAGGTAGTTTAATTATAAGAATTAAACGCATTGGTCAATGATTAAGAGGACTTATTGATTGCCTTATTGGTGTTCGTTACCTACCGTATACCTACATAATTATATACCAACGCCTTCTTCCCATGGGAGGTAGGCAGACACAACGCCGCCTGCTACGATCCTTACATACTCCGTAGCTTCGTTTACGTTCATACACGCTGGTTGCGAGTACTAAGCACCTGCAAATCCTAATCCCAGCTGAATAACAAGGCAGGTATAGACCTCGTAATTGTTTTACAACCAGGGGCCTAAGTCTACTAATTTATAAACGTTACAATCAAATGGTCTCTCAATGGTGAGTTTTGGCAGTTTTTGTATGGCAAATCTGTCAAAACTCACCATTGAGAGCCCCTGGTTGAATGTCACTTGCACCGTGCAAGTTGCATGCATAAAACGTCACGGTATATGGCTTTCAAGACCAAAAAAATCAGACTATCATGTTCCCAGTGTTGGGACACAGGCCTCTTCTCATCGACAGGTAGTGAGCTGTAATATACCACTCGAGCCCAGTGCGGGTGGTTCCTGGGGACATGCCGGTTTCCTCACGATGTTTTCCTTCACCATTTTGAGAGCAGTGGTGATGAAATTATGTAAACAAAGTAAAGCGCGTGCCTGGTTTCGAACCCACGACATACACCGTAAAATACTGAAATAGGTAGTGGTAATGAACCCGTCATTACCACTGGGCCAATACTGTTCCTATGCGAATGTGACCGTTGAATAGTTCCAACCTTAGCAAAGTTTCAATTTAAAGGGCTAGATGGACCGATGACTGGCTGGGACAGACTGATGCGGAGGACAGGGTGTTGTGGCGCAGCCTGAGAGACGCAGTGATCCAGCAGTGGACTGCAATAGGCTGAGTTGATTGTTGTAAAAAAGGGGTAAAAATTAAGCGGTCTATACCACAACACGAAATATTGTAAATATTGATCACCTGCATCCTCCTTAGTCAGTCTCTTAAACAAGCAATATAATACTCTACTACGCCACTTCGGTTCAACCATCGAGTCGAAAGCACAGACTGCAGCCAAAAAGCTGGGTATCCTAAATAAGGTGAGGCGGTACTTCACATCGGGCCAGCTTCTGAGTCTATATAAAGCTCAGGTCTGCTCTTGTATGGAGTATTGCAGCCACCTTTGGGATAGCTCAGCAAAATACCAGCTTGTTGCACTTGACTCGGTGGAACGCATACCAAAAAGGCTCATAGGTGACGAGGCGCTGGTGGCTAGGATTCAAGCCTGGCTCATCGCCGTAATGTTGCTTGCCTGTCGGTCTTCTACAGACTGTACTTCGGAGAGTGTGCGGAGGAGCTCCACGAACTGATCCCACCATCTATCTCCCTTTCACTATCGGACCACCAGACGTACTGCTGGTACCATCCACACTGTGTTCCCTTCAACGTATAACCCGTCGGCCTTTAAAGCAAGAGTGAACAGGCATCTTCTGGGCACGCTCGTTCTATCGTAGACCTCATTCATCGCTTTCCATCAGGCGAGATCGAGGTCAAGAACTGGACAATAACACAATAAAAAAGAAATATAAAAAAAATGTGCTTGAAGACTTAGGCCGTAACTTGGTGTATGTTAATTAAATATCGATGTCAAGTCAGAACATTTTCGAGTACCTACTCACGCATGATCGATAACGGAAGGTAAGTTTTTTTTTTTAACATTTAAGGCCCCGTATTTTGTAAACTCATAGATACAAAATGTCATATTAACTTAAAATAATTTAACTCATTATTCGGATTATTCCACTTTGACCCACCAATCTGTCCCACCAGTGCGCAGTGGGACTAAGTGGAACGTTTTTCAATTTTGCAGTCGTCCACTGTGCGGGGGACTTATTGATTTTGGTGGGACAAACTACCTACACTCGCATAAACTCTGAGTTCAGTTTTTCCCTAGGGCTGATACTGTTGGTTGATAAAAAAAATCTTTTTGTTTGGAACGTTCAATGAGCAGATTGGCTAGAAGCAGTATCTCAATTAGCCTTTCTTTTTAATTAAAATAGCGGCATTACACAAAACAGGTGTAATGGTACAATTTATGAATAATTTGAGTATGTCAATAATATCTATGGTCAAAAATACGTTTACCTATATAAGTTTTAACATCTTTAAAAAGATTTGTTTTTGAATGTCTGATCTGAAATTTCTCAAAACTTACTCCAATTGAAAAGCGCCTTTCGGCTTATCAAGGCAGAATTGTAACTTAAAATTAAAACGAAGTATCATATTACGTTTTTAAGTATCATTAGCGCTTAACACTAAGTTAAGATTACGTGACGGCAGTTTAATCAAGAGATAATATTTGATACAAGGGCGGCAATTTGCAGCTGTGGTTGTTTGTATATCTCGTTTAACATGTTAATTATGTAAATTTGTCTTTCATGAATAAAACTTATATTGGAATTAAGAAAAGTTAACAAATATTTTTGAAGTGGGTGGATGATACTTAACTGACACTTTAGGATTGGTCCAAAAGTATTAGAAAAGAAATCAAGAATTAGGTGGCAGAAGAAAAGTAAATATCAGCAGAAAAGATAGCAGTTGAAAACATCTTCAATTTCAGCCGAATGGGGTCCACTGCTCGACATAGGCCTCGCAAGCATCCTAATTACATGCTTGCGAGGCCCCCCGGCCTATGTCGATCAATCATAATCTGAATCATTTTGAAGGCTTTTGCTTATCCATTGCTTCATATGTTCGAATTTGTCTGCTCAACAACGTAAATAACGCAATGAATGTTCTTTGCGTTTTTTGTTGTTGAGCAGACAAATCTAGTTGAACTGTCAAAATGAAACCGATTGTGATTGACCATTCATTCATTAATATTCATAATCAGCCTCTAGGTTCCCAATGTTGGGACACAGGTAGCCTCTCTTCGAGAGGGAGTAACCTACCACGCGGGCCCAGTGCGGGTAGGTAGATTTCACATGTCTTCGAATTTTTGGCTGTGGGACATGCCGGTTTCCTCACGATGTTTTCCTTCACCGTTTTGAGACCAGTGGAACACTAGTAAAGCGCCTGCCTGGGTTCAAATCCACGATCTACAACTCGTAAGTCGGGGCCTTTACCACTGGGCCACCATTGCGATGATTGATCGTTACGCATTAGGGTGCGGTTCAGTGCTTCTCGCATCAAGCGGATTCCTGCAATTTCATAATTATCACACAGCAAGCTAGATCGATGATAGAACAGATGCTGCAAATCATTATAATATTCAGTATACACAATTATTTGAAAGAAAAATCATACCTGTATTAATTTTACTTATCTGTTTTTAACTACTCAGTTTTCATCACTAATAAAAAAAACCCTTACAAGCATTACTTTAAATAATTTCATCTTTAAATTTTTGCCTACACCCAGGTTTTCAGGTTATACACTCAGATTCGCGCACTCGGCCATGAACTGAAGAAAAATATTTTTCCCAGTACATACAAATGCTTACTGTATACTGGGAACAAATATTAGCAAATAATGTTAACAATTAACAGTCTTTAAACATTGTTAAACCTTGCCAAACGTTAATTACGTAGGTGCGTACGCGACACAGGCCTTTATTTATCTAAAAGTAAAGTGTATTGTCAGCAAAGAATTTCCAAATCAAAACAATAATGAAGACACGACAAAGTCTCCAAACGGACTTAGATTATCACAGACTGCCTCGTTGATCGAGTGGTCGTAAGCGCCACTGCTGAGCATAAAGTCCCGGGTTTGATGCCCAGCTCGGACAAAGTGTTATTAGGTTTTTCTATCTGGAATTTCTCAGTAGCAACCCGTCTGGAATTGTGTCCGGTTGATGGCAATAGGCTCGCTCTCCATTACATGTGACATAAGAGCCCATAACTACCTAAGCTTAAATTCACTTTTTATCTCGCTCGCACCATACTGCTCGCGGACTGAGTGAGAGCGAAACTGAGCGGCAGGGAAAAGGCTCCAAGGCGACAGTCGTTTAGGTAATTTCTTTTAACGGCGAAAATAATGGTAATTAAAAAAAAGTAAAAAACATAGTATCTGCTTTATAGTTATTTCAGTTATTTGCTATGCAACGTTTCATGATCTAATTTGAAGTATTTTTTTGAATACCAGTGGTTTATTATTCGGTTTGGATATTATACCGACAACTTTGGATTTTTTTTCTATAGAGAAAATTTTATGGAGTCGTATTTTCGTCAAACGTACTTAAGGTTAATTCGCCGTCAAATGATTCATCCGTAAGATTATGAAGGTGAAACATTTGTGACATAGGTTTTATATAATTATGACTTGACTTATCATCACTTATCAGTGAACAATTATATATACTTTAGCAAAACCATTAGCGGACTCATAAAATTAAAGACCACAGTGAAGACAAAAACTACTGGCACTTATGGCTTCCCAAAAAACGATGTTTTTTTTAATGTATTCTTACTTCTATGACATTATTTTACAATAATAAAAAACTCCATTTTGTTAATTAAAATGATAAATCTCTCAGAAGGTTCAGTGCGAAATACACAATGTTTTTCATGGCGCCTATACTTCTTGAAAGTTTTGTCACAATAATAATAATAATAAATAAAACTTTATTCAGTGTAAAAAAAAAAAAAAATGGTACAATATAAAAAAATAAAACTAGTAACATTCATATGAGCCTTAGGTGCTAGATTTTTTTATTACAAATTCCCTGCACCCCACACTAGGATTCCCTGTGTCGTGGGCAATACAGTCACTTCCTCCTCCGGGGATGATTTTATTGATGATTGACTTGTACGATATACAGGGTGGCAGGGACATCGACGGGCAAGCTGTAACCATGAATTCAGCTGATTGGCTTTAGGTAATTAAATAAAGGTAAGGTAGGGTTTTTATAGATGACACCTTCTTGTTTAAAAATACGATATAACCAAATTAATTGGTTTGTGGGTGACGTCTCTGATTGTGAAAATTGTCACTACATTTTTGTATTGACTGGGAACCTGTAAAAACAAATGTATATATAATTTAACTTTATCATTTATTCTTAAAATACTCTGCGTAGATGTAACTGCACATTTTTTTTTGTAATATAATATTTTGTCATCTGTCTATTGTGAAGAGCCCAAACTCTAAACCTCAACGAATTATTACGGTGCTAAATTCAAGAGTACGACTATGACGTAGCATGATAACTGAAGTGACAGGTTCATTCGTTTCATATAAAAGTGAAATACCTACGCGGTCAAAATGTAAGGAACAGCTAATTTATTTTTTTATAACCGACGAAATATCCCTGGTAACAGATTGCACGTACATGTACCTGCCAACCTGTATTATATTAGCCTGTCGATTAGTAGTTCTAGGAAATAAAAATGAGAAGAACTTGGGGTTCGATTACATACATGCCAAAGTAGTTAATGTATGTCGAGATGGCCCAGTGGATAAATATGATGTACTTTCTAAGTAAGCTTGTGCCTTGTATGTATGAGAAGAGGCCTTTGCCCTGCAATAGGACAATAGTATAGTATAGTAGGTTGGTATTATAAAGTGATTAATAATCAGTGACTCATTATGATGGTAATTTATTCTTGTGAGACATAAGTTGTTGGCGTGTCGGTGTTCCTTTTAAAGTAATCGTTAAAACTTGTTAATTACAATTAAAGTTATCAACTACCTAATGACTAGATGATAAATTTGATTAGATTCTCATCAATTAAATCCTGCTAATGGTTTACAAAGGTTGTGTTGAGGAAAAGCTAACGACTCGCTTAGATAGGTATCTATGCAAAGCTATGCTAGTATACAACGTATTAATGAGACTATGTCAAAGAATCAACTGGCTTATGAATTATTAAAAAAAAAAAAAACTTTTTTTATTTCAAAGTAACTCGACAATTACACGATTATTTATGTAAAACACCCTTACGTGAAATATAAAAATGGAAAGAAACATTTAATTCAGAATATGTAAAAATGTAATGTAATGTGGGCCCCGCTGATAAAATTATCGTTTTTAGGGTTTCAGTATTTGTAGGTACTAGCCAGAAACGTGTTTTTTTAATTTTTTTAAAGATCTGTCATGCTCTTTTATGTTCAAATTATTGTGAATAAACACGATAAAAAAAAAACATTGTATTCCACCAAATTAGTTATTTTGGCAACAAATTAACATTAAGTTATTATTAAAACATTAATGACCAGCATTACATAAACTGTCGTGAATTCTATCACATAACCTAAACATATCATATATATTCACGTAAGCTAAGGTTATGCAAACCAGAAATTGAATGCTAAGTGATCCAAGAGGTATTTAACAATGGCAGATGACGGTTGCACAAGCGCCATGATTGATGTGCAAGCGCAGGCTGCATTAAGCGTGTCACACACTTTGAAGATAATATAAAATATATATTATGTTCGACATATCGCTCACCGTACAATTTCATGGACCACACACAGTTAGTATCATATCATAGTTTACAATAAAGTATCATTTTTAATTAACACACCGAAGACATTATAATTTAATTTATTAAACTGTAAGAAAGTATTCGATATTAATCTTTAGATAAACAACATGATGTTCTAATATTCACGTACAAAAAAACAAAGATGTTTGGGCAAAGTTCATTGTAAAAAGTCTGATATTCTATTTATTAATACCTACCTATGTACTTAGTTACTGAAATAAAAAATATTGGTTCGTACTAACACTTCATAGTACGTTTTGTATGCGCTTCATTGCAAAAACTAAACAGCCTGTACAACAGACTAAACGTGCGATTCTTCACGAAAAAAACCCTATTTTGTCAATGATTTATATAATTGTGAGAAAGCTTGAAAAAAATTATACATTAAGTCTTTGTGACTATAGAAGAACATAATGTTTTCGTGGTGCTAAACCATTCGTGACAGTCACAGGACCTATCAATAGTTGCATCAGTTTTGCGCTCTCGAAAGTTTATAATTCACCTTTGACTTACTACAAATGAAGATATTGTAGTCATAATATAAATTTTTGATTTTGTCACAAGGATAACTGAAGACTTATGTGTGATTTTTAAATTCTTGATATGGTTTGACCGTTATGTCAATTGACGAAGAAGTCCTCTATTCGATCCACCACCACTATATCAGGCTTATTGGCAGCAATAGTCCTGTCAGTGATGATGGATCGATCCCAGTACAATGTGATATTCCCATTTTCGAGAACTGGGTCGGGCTCATACTTGTAGTACGGGACATCCGATTCCACAAGGCTGTATTTCAGAGCAAGTTGCTAATGGATAATCCTGGCTACAAGGTTGTGTCTATGCAAGTACTCTTCGTTAGCTAGACCAGAACACCCGGAGATAATGTGTCGGATTGATTCCCCCGGACGGTGGCATGCCCGACAGATGACAACCGTGCCGTTCTTCACAATAAATCTCCTGTAATTGTTCGTCATAATAACTTCGTCCGTAATTGCACAGACAAAACCTTCGGTTTCCCCAAAGAGGTCACCAATACGTAGCCAGGCTACGGACGCTGGTAAATCTACATCGGGTCCATGTAGGGCCCAGGAAAAGCGTCCGTGAAGCTCCTTACTCTGCCATACCTCCTTACGATCATTAATGTCAAGCACTACAGGTTTGCGCCAGTTCTCTCTCTCAGCCCTTGTCCACCGCAACCACATCTCGAAACATCCCCACGTCGGTTTCACGGAAATATTCCCTGAGACTGCGTAACTCGCGATTGTGTAGCGTCTTAGCGTTTAAGAAGCCTCGACCCCCACATTTTCGCGGGATATACAGTCTCATTACCGATGATCGTGACATGATCATTAAAGGACCAAAAAAATTCTAGAGGCTCAAAAAAAGGCGATCATCATTAGAAGATGAATAAGTTTTTAGAGGGTCAATGAAATATTTCCCGTAAGTTATATTACACTATGGTCTGACGAAATTACTCGAACAGGAAAAACATGAGGAAGCAGTCGCGTGTTCAATGCCCGTAACTTTGCTATTGTTTGCACGACAAAGTGTTCAGTGTTGGGCAAATGTAATTACGATAATGACAAACTATCGGTTTTGAGTTATCAAATAATTATTTATTTATTTATTATAACAAATAAGCAAAACAAAAATAAACATAAACGTTGTTACACAGTATGGCATAACTGAGAGTACCCAATATTTGTGTGGGTCTCATCCATTCATCATCTGTTTATCAGTTTTAACATATGTTTTAAATACACTGCAGAACTTTTAGGTTAATAACCCAAAAGTTATAAAAACACAGCACAACATGACATGGTCTAACCGTTAGACCATGTCATGTTGTGCTGTGTGCAGTGCAGTTAAGAGCTCTCTGATTAATAACTTAATTATAATTTCGTGGTGACCGTTCTCTTCAACTTAACAGCTTCAGTCAACTTCGGTTTACTAAAAATACTAAGAATTCCGTCTACACACTAGACAGGTATTGACTTATTACTCAAACCTAAGTTATGACACTCACGTCAAAAGGCTTCCGTAAAACAAAGAAAATACCGTAATCAGTTCATGCAAGCGATAAACAAACAATGACATGATTCCACTCAGGTTTACGTATTAATTACCTAATGAGCACTCTTCCACTGTAGGTATACGTACCTACAGTACACTTCCACACACACTCGCTCACTTCAAGTGGAAGTCTGGAAAAATTTAGCATGGAAAAATTGAGCATGAAAAAATTGAGCATGGAAAAATTGATCAGACAAGATTACTGATACAAGTTTTTATGATGGCATTAGGAGGCGTTAAGGTTAGCAGAAATGATTAGCATGACGATTATAAGGAATATATTATAGGTAGATTTTAATATCCATGTTGTCAACAATGAGAATTCTTAGAACAAGGATAATGAGTGACTTTACGCATGAAAAAAAAACAAAATGTTTTGTTATTCAATCATAAATTCATAATTGATATTTTGTGTTCTTGTACCTATTATGTAAAGTTGTAAACTATCATCATTAGTTCTACTTGGTGAGATATTAATTATAACTTACAAACAATAAAAAAGGCTAAATAGGAAGCAATTAATAGGTATCATAAAATCAAATTATAATTAACCTAATTAGTCAAAAACCATAAAAAAAAGAACATTTCTTAAACATGCTATATTAGCATAAAAACGACATCTTGCTTGTTTTAATATTTTATAAGACAAATAATTTTCTACCTACATCCATAAATATTTCCGAACAGTTGGGAGTGCGAAGTTTCCTCATAAAATAACAGTAGGGCGTCGGAAATGACCTAGGCTAGCTCTTTAACATTTTTCATAATAAAATTAACATTGTTAGCGGATCATAAACATGTAATTATGAATAATTAAACAAGATCAACTTGCATGCCCCTGGCTAGTTCTTAAAACTTGATTGTAATAACATAACATCACTCCTTGTTTCCCCGAAGGATTGGGCAAAGGTGTGCCTTAGTACAACAACATTTCGCCAGTTATGTTTGAGTCCCATGTAATAGGGGGTGCGGCGGGCCTATTGCCATCAACCAGGCACAAATTCAGACTCACAATAGAGTAAGTACTGAAGAGGTTTTCTCAGGTTAGCTTTGATAACCAATTTCCGCGAATATTTTATAAGTTTATGGCATGTATCATGAGATAAACACTATATCATAATAAGGAGATTAGAGAGGAAAGAACAGAGGATCAGCTTGAAGAGCCGACGGCCTGCGTCTTGATGTTGAAA
The DNA here is from genome assembly GCA_914767815.1 of Eupsilia transversa. Lineage (NCBI taxonomy): Eukaryota > Metazoa > Arthropoda > Insecta > Lepidoptera > Noctuidae > Eupsilia > Eupsilia transversa. Next base: position 6,888,903 of record OU611889.1, read on the forward strand.
TTGTAGATTGAACTATGAAATAATTATTATCGAATAATTATTATGGTAATATAAGGGGCGCGGAGTACATAACTAAAGTTCTTTGTTTCTCGGAAAATCTCCACCTTATATAGATAGGTATATTTATAAAAATAACAATGACAACAAATAACAATGTTGTGGATGTAACTTCATAAATGCATCATGTATTCATGTACAAGTTAATAAGCGGCTTGGGTACATGTCAACCTAATTTTCAGCTCATAGTTTGACGCAGGTCAAAGCCTCTAGGACATCCCAGGTACGGCGGTAATTTCTGTAATTACACGTCGCAGTAAAACCGTACAAAATTTATATTTGTCAGCGACGACACACGTCACATAATTTGTTATATAATTTCGATAAGTGCATGTAACTTCATTTATAAAACTTCTGCATTCGCGATTTTTCGATTTGAAGTGCAGTAACATAATTCGTTTTGCTTAGTTAGTTTTTCGTTTGCGTTCGTGGAAAATATTCGGGTTACTCAATCTGCATGGGAATCGTTGTGATTATGGTATTAACCGTCACCGAATAGTTTGCCCGAATGACTGCAACCACAGATCATATCCTAGTATATTTTTAGTATTTTATATAATTATGTGTATACCCAAAGGCTACTGGCCAAGAGCGAATCGGGCTAGTAAAGTTGGAGTTGGTGAACCAAACTATACTGAGCAGTCTATAGAACGCTGGTCTGCCGTAATTACTTTATTGCGCATGATTAATAAACGTGCGCTAGCTCCTAAACTATACGTCTAAATAACATAGTGTCAAGTTTTTTTTTTTCTACTCTATAATATATGATTCAAGTAGCTAATGTTTTTAATTTGATAAAGATAAATAGTACATAGGCTGCGTGAGTAGGCACCTATTTTGGTATTTTTATATTTTTTTCAGGAACTCTAACAGTGACGAAAACGTATTAAAAGGTTATTGAAACCTAGGAGATAAGGCGGTTATTTTTCGCATTAACTTTATCTTCAAGACCACTATAAAAGTTATTTTAGAATAAAAGAAAGATCTTTCAAACGATACCAAACACGATACAATTAATTGATTAAAATTTGTTTTTTTCTTAGGATCGAACTGACCCCCGGTTAAATCCGAATAATATTTTATTATTTTTTGACTGGCGATCTGTGTGCGTCATTGATACCTGATATTATGCCAAAATGCAAATGCCTAAATTGCATAGATTTCGATCTTTCTTTCTTTTTCGTGTGGTTAGTGACTTAAACCTGGACCAGAGTTTTTAGTCTGCCCATGGGCCTCTGACTTGGCTTCACATGCCGTCGAAAAATATCTCGGAATGCCGGTTTCCCCACAATGTTTTTCCTTCACTGTTTTTTAGGCAAGTGATATTTTATACAATACGCACATGAATCCGAATAGTCAGAGGTGCGTGCCTTGGGTTCGAACTTGAGACCTATGATTTGGCAGTCCGACGGTCACACCACTAGGCATAGATAGATCTCGATAAACCTCTGTGAGAGACGAACAAGAAAGTGATCTTATAAAGCTTTTGTTTTTCCTTTCAGGTCGGAAGCTTTACTCGAAATAAAATAATCTTGCGACATCTGTTAGTCTGGTCTCTAGTCTTGAACGGTTTCTTAAGAACTGTGAGCGAACACATTTTGCTCTAAACGACACTGTGTCTATTAAGAAATCTCTGGAGCAAGCAGTTTCCCGCGTAACACACACTGCGTAAATCCATAGATTCGTGGCCAGACAAATTAAAGACCTGTATCAAAGCCAAAGGTGGCTATTTCGAATAGAATTTATTTTTTATTTTTTTCCGAGACTTCAAAAAATATGTATCTACATATAAGTTTTATTAAGACTACATTGCTTCATAAAAAATTAAATGCATTATCATTTGTAGCAGAACTTATGGTCGGACTACGAAAGTACCTATTCTTTGAAAAATTGCAGCAGACATATCTCCTCGTGGGGCTATTTATTATGTAGGGGCCTATCTATGCTAATAGATGTATAAATAAAAACAATTTATTTAATTTTTTCTTCTTTCTTTCATATAATCTTGGCAAACATCTACGCCTTAAATTTTTAGACATGGTTTATGTAATTGGTATGATAACACTTTGATGTAATAAGTTGTAAATTGGTAATTCACCTTTAAAATATTTTTCTGTTCATTTATTATTATTTTTGTTTTTTTCGTTTCACATTTTCGACTAATCTGTTTCATTTTGACATTTCAACAACATTAATTGCGTTATTTACGTGGTTTTAGATTTTTTAATTTAGATTTGTTTTTGAAATTAAGGAGGATTAGCAATCTGTTTCAAAACGATTCAGATTGTGATTGATAGTGTATTGCGCAATTAGGTTCCTAAACACATAGAGTAAGAGATGATTGCAAACATGGGCACAATTCTTGATTAATTATTATCCATATTATTTATGTGAAGTTTCCGGTCCATGGTTACGGAAAAAATAATGTTTATCAATTCAAAATCATATTTTGTGTAAAAACTAAATTACTTAGTTCCTCAGTTGTTATATTTTGAATTGTAATTGTATGTTGTTGCCTAATATTGTCTTGTTGAGTTTTTTAATTGAAAGACATGATTCGTTAAATTCATGATTGCATCAATTACATTGTTAATTACTGTTTTACCTACATATATTTCATTATACGACGCAAACATTGTTTCAAAGTCTACTACAACAATAACTTGGGTATAATGGTTTTGAAGGAGATTTTTCTAAACTCTTTTTTTTTAATTTGTATTATTTATATAGCTACTAGCTGCTGCCCGTGCCGTCCGTGTGGACCCTTTTTTTTTCTGAAAAAAGAGCTGCTCTGCAAGGAGAACATTGAAAATCTTCAACTCATCTTTAATCGGTCACACTACAAGTCGCACACAGTTTTACTGCTTAATTTTTATTTTTGATCATCATCTGCATATGACAGTTGGTAACATTACAACAGTGCTGCCATCTCACGGACGAGCTTTCAGTTTTTAACAACATTCTCACTAGACACATACCTGAATGTAAACTTTTACTAAGTACCACTACTACTAAGTACTAAGTACATTCTTAAAAATAAAGGTAAATTATCATTCAGGTATGTACATCTATGGAAACGGGCGTTGGAACACTGAAATTTTCAACCTATTAAAATTTTAAAAGCGAAAACAAAAATAATAAAACAGCTGCCTTGAAACAATAAAACAATAGTTAAATAACAATTAAGTAAATTGTTAAGTCCCAACAAAAATAAGTTACGCGATGCTGCACAGGAGAATTTGTTATTTTATTTATTTTTTATAATGGCCATCAATGTTAATGGACTAGCTTCTGCCCACGACTTCGTCCGCGTGAAATTCTTGCTCCCCAGACCCACCGCGTCGCGTCGCATCGCCCACCCGTGCTATTACTTCGTTTTCGCTTAGCGTTGTCTCTGACTTCTTTTGTTCGGCGTCTTAGGGTCGTAGCGTGATGTTAAATAGCTTCCTCAAGAATTGGGTTAACAAATGCCAAAATACATAATATTTAAATTCAACTGGTACACTTCCAGAGATTAGCGCGTTTAAACTTCCTTCTTTTTCAGCTTTACTATAAGAAAATGTTCTATATAATATTAAGATGACTAGAGAGACACTGAGACCACAATTCTATTATTTATTGAGGCAATTGTTTTAACTTACATTTTCCTCAAAGAATAAGAGGAATTTAAAATGGCCATTAAAATAAACAGCCTTGTTGACACTTGCATTTCGTAACAAGTACAACTGGTTGGTAGTTTTGCGAAAGGCTTTAATTCCATATTTTCCTGCATTTGGTGCAGTTTAGTTCACATGTGAATGGAAAACTTGAAATTCATGATAACCCAAGACAAAATTTATCGTCAATTTAGTAATAACCCGTGCTCCTGCACGACAATAAAAACATAATGCATAATGCATTATGTTTTTGTATATTGACGTACATAATTAAATCTAAATATGGTAGGTAGGTAGGTAGGTATTTATGTAATTTGTTTTCATGAATAAAAGAATTACTAATTAGGAATGCATCCGTAGTGCATGTAATTAGGTAAGTTAGAACGCAATCTGCTGGTAATGATATCGTTACATACATAGATTTGATAGACTTTGGCCTCTAAAACTCTGAAATATTGCACACTGTTCATTTCAAATCAGATTCACAAGCGTTTGAGGCTAAGTTGAAGCTAACAATGGGTTAATTAATGAATTGACAAGGTCCAGAATGTCAGTATTTTTGTCAACGCAATTATAATAAGATGGGTCTTCAAAAAAATCATTCTTTAACAAAGTAACTTACAGAAAACAATATTCCATCCCTTACATGTGGTGGTCAGGGACATAGTAGGCTTGTATTGCATCTATAAAGTACAACCACATATGTAAAAAAAAGCCTTCAGTCAGGGGTGGACCCCTCTGTACGTGGGAAGCCGGGTGCAGTCGTGCCGGCCTAACACGACTGGACGTATGCTTCAGTTATGAGTCTGAAACCGAAGACTTTTGCAAAAATACTGAGCTTGAACCTTTTAGTTACTGTCATCAATATAGGTAAAGTACCTTCCCAGATAGTAATGATTCACCTAACGAGAGCCGTGGAGGTGGTAAACATTCGGGCTTGCACAACGTGTTGCACGAAGGTCGCCATCGGTCCATACTCGTTGCGTCTGCTATATTCAACTGTCGGGCGGATTATTGTATAGCCCAAGTGGAACATAGTTAAGGCGAATGTTGTATTTGAGTACTAGCTAGGTCATCAGTGTTTTCAGAGATGCATTTAGTTTGTTGAAATGACAAAACTATGAATGAGTTAAGCTATCCAGGCTATATCAGCAACCAAGTCTGCGCCATGCATATGGAACGATACAAAAAATAAGTGCTTAGATTGTTATGCCCATTTTTTAGAATTCGTCAATATACAGACTGAGAGAGACTACATTAGTGAAATTGAAACTCAGTCGTTTTCACCAATGAAACTGAACGCGATCACCACACATCTACACTGCGTTCAAGACCTGTCAGGGTCAATATTCCACAACAATAATTACACTGACAGCTCTTGAACTCGGTTTAGATGTGCTGATCGCGTTCAGTTTCATTGGTGAAATCCGCCCTGAAACGCAGTATAGATGTAAGTAATCAGACTGATCTACAATGAAAATATGAACTAACAGAGAATGGTTTGTCATAACACTCACGCGAATCGTCACGCTAAATAAGTAATCGCAATCATTGGCATGGTGTTATTAGCTAGTGCACGCAGAAGGCTTCTTTGTCGTCTTTAGTGCTAATTCACCAATGCAACTGAACGCGATAAGCAGTACGCACATCTAAAACGAGTTCAAAAGCTGTCAGTGTCAATATTCGATAGAAAATAATGACACTGACAGCTCTTAAACGTAGTTTATGTGCTGATCGCGTTAAGGTTCATTAGTAAAATTCGCCTTTAGACGCCTTTTATGACACCGACTTAAAGTGAAATGGTGGTTTATAGTTTAGTACTTATTAATAGCAAATACTTCTCGACTAGTTACGAATTACCATGATCACAATTAATGTTAATTTAAACCAAGGGTCGACTGGAAATATGGTAATTTACACTTATATTAAAAGAGGTAAAGTTTGTAAGGTTGGATGTAGGAAGTAATCTCCGAAACTACTCGTCCTATTTAAAAAGCAGATTTCCATAGGATGTTTTACGTTAAAACACGCAGGCGATGTCGCGGGCAGAGACCAGTCTAAATATAAAATAGCCAATTATAGCGATGGCCTTGCATCGGGTGATTCATATTATTGTTTATGTTCAATAAAAAAAATATCTTCATCAAATCTGACGATAGGTTTTTCCTGTTAGTCTGCAAGATGACGCTAAAATCTTACGTGTGACTGTTGTAAGTTTATTAATAAGATGTAGGTAGTCATTTAATGAACAATAGCGTAACAAACTGCTATCCGCCAGGAACCAGTTTATTCTATCGGAAATGTTAATAATAAATATTAGTTCGTTTTTAAGTTAATCCAAAATACAATCGCTGCCAGAGCCCTTTGGACACTTTTCCCATTGACAGCAACGCGGAGAATTTTTTAATGCCCAATGAGCTCTTCCCTTTTTCAGTATATATACTTCTACATAATATATAATTTTTCAAACCAAATTATAAACTATGGAGCCAAAAGGTATATTTAATTAATGCAGAACATCAGTTTATTTTTATAACGTAGGTACATACGCCAAAAGAAAATTGACATGGCAATATTTGTTCCCAGTAACGTAATATTTAAATAATGTGGCATTATTACAAGAACTGATCTTGTTTAACACAGCTTATAACTTATAGTTTCTAGGTACTGATTCTAGATTCTATAATTAATTCCACGAAATAGGGAATAAACCGCAACAAAGCTAAGTATTGTAATTTATTCGTGAGATTATTGTTAGACTGATATTTATGTAACCCATAAGTAACTCATATTTTCTCGATGACAACATTATAGAGATATAACCGCTACATCTAAAGCACATTACAACACGCCTGTATTACCCAAAGGATTAAGCAGAGGTGTTCGTATATTTCACACACATTTCGCCAGTTATGTTTAAGTCTCATGTAACAAGGGGCGAACCTATTGCCATCAACCGGGCACAGATCCAGACTTCGGGATGCTACCAAGAAATTCCAGATGGAAAAAACCACTAACGGCTTGCCATACCTGGAAATCGAACCCAAGACCTCATGTTCAGTTGCGCTTGTAGTTATGTACATAATTATTAATCAAATAAAACAATAACTAATTATATAATAGTCTTTGTTTTAAACGAATATAAGTATTTATACATTATTATTTTAAGGACTCATTATAAAATAGGAAATAAAATAGAGGGAAAAAATCTAGCAAAACATAATGACATGTCTAATGACTTGATACATTTGAAGTTTGCTAAAAAAATGTTATTACTAAGCGGTGGGTAGGTACATACTCTAGGTTCAAAACTGAGAGATTTCACTGTAATCTATCTAGTTTTTGAATTTAGTTTGCAATAGAAATTCATGTTGGACCAACATTCTAGAAAACGAGCTTTAGTTTAGTTCATAGTCAAATTTTCATTACTTACCACACGTTTTACTTAAAGAAAAATATATCAAACAAAAATGACAACATTTTTCATTCTTCTTATTGATACGTGTGTAAATTATTTGTTAAGGATTTTTATGAGCAGATAGTGATGAGAAATATAAAACTATAATAAACAATGCACGTAGTTTCAAGGGAACATAACGGTAATGGAAACGGAAGACCCTGCGAGCGTTTCCCCTTAACATAATTTTCATATACAGTATGCTCTAAAAATTAAATAACTATTTAGATATTGAAGGAATTTAAGAAAGAAAGAAACAGGAAGATCACATAACCGACAAAGTTAGAGTCGCACTCGCACACGAAGGGTACCGTCCCGTATTAAGATCGAACAAAAAACGCCGAAAAAAACATGTTTTTTTATATTTAATTTTTATTATTTGTTGATAAAGCGGCAATAGAAATACTCAATTTGTGAAAATTTCAACTGACCAACTATTACGGTGCATGAGACATGATCTCCGCTGACAGACAGACGGATGAACATACGGACAACGGAGGCTTAGTAACAGGTTTTCGTTTGGCACCCTTCGGCTACGAAATCCTAAAACCAAAAATATAAGTAGGTATAACCAAAAAAAACGGAAAGTCCTGTAAGAGGCCAAAAGGCTGTCAGCATGAAGGCTCCCTGCAAACAGACGCGACACGACGCGACGGCCCGATACTACACCGGTAGAACAATTTTCATAGAAATTGTTCCACCAGAGTCGCGTCGCGCCTGTCTGCGGGAGCCTAGATACTACGACATTTAAAAATAATAAAGAGACTTCTTAGCATGACACACAATGATCTCATTGCGTCAATTTCTTATTAGTAATTAGCTCATAACAGAAAATGGGAACAAATACATGCGTAAAATACAAAGGATTTGATTATGTTAGAACGAATGATTATGATTGTGCTCCTTAGGTCTTTACATAAAATTATCTTCCTTGTACTGGTTTAATATGGGTGTCTATTGAAATGACTCCCGCGCGGTAATTGCGTAACACACATACAGTAGCAATGGCTTTCATTTTGACATTTCAACAGCATTCATTGCGTTATTTACTTTGTTGAGCAGACAAATTTTTCGAACATATGAAGCAATGGATAAGCAATAACTTTCAAAAACATTCAGATTGTGATTGAAAGTGTGGCACGCAATTTGGGTGTAGGATGATTTCAAAGAAAACTGCAGAAAGCCTTATAATTTTCTAAGAGCTCATCTTGAAAGTCTGTATATTGAACCCACATTTGAACAACAATTAAGTACCACACCCAAAAAATTTAATAAAATGAACAATTAATTATGAAGGCGTATGCAAAGATTGCACAAACTTTCACATCATTTTGTGTTGATTCCAAAAAATAATACCAACTATCTATATTTTTTAACTTCTAAAATCTGCTAAAGTCTGTGCCTGCCTGTGTGCGCAGTATATACGGTGTCACAATAGTATCCTGAATCTTAAACCTTTTTTCCATAATATGCACAAAATAATTAAATAAGTTTATTTCAATGCTTTGCTGGTTCAAAGATTAACTGATAAGCTGTTTTTAATGTTGCATTATTAAATTATGCAAAACAAGTTCCATAGATGCAAGAAGGCTGCGCATGAGTTCAGTCGACTAACTATTCTAAAGTATGAAGTCAGAATGCTCTCATTCCATGAATGTCTCGTTATATTATATGCACATCTATCATTAGACTTTTTGTGAATAAGATGGACGTAACTTTCAATTTGTCGTTTGTATTGTAACTTTTATTATCAAATATGATTCCTGCACCCTAATTGCGTCTTTCAATCACAATCTGAATTATTTTAAAGGATATTGTTATCCATTGCTTCGTATGTGCAAAAATGTATCTGCTTGTCCAGGTAAATAAGGCAGTTGATGCTGTTGAACTGTCAAAATGAAAGCCATTGCTTCTGTTAGTGTGTTACGCAAAAACCCCGCTGAAACACTATGGAACTGTCATGGTTAATTAACCCGTAGCCCAAATTTATTTAAATTTCCTATTTTTGTTTCTATTCTTTGCTACTAAACAATGCCAAAAAAAACAAATACTTTCAGAAGCAACTTCTTAATTTAATTAACAATTACTTACAAACATTTTCATAATTGTTCTTTTTTTATTTAAAAAACGTACATGACATGATGATATCCTTCAAAAATTCTGAAACTTTTTGTTTTTAATGTAAAATGTAGGTAGGTAGATACAAATCTAACTTTATTTACTTCTACTGAATAAAAGTAAAATTGTCCTACTGTACAATGCATCATGTTATGAACCATAAGTTATAGGACTTTATTTATTCATCCTTATATCATAAAATAGCCTGCTTTTTACAAAAGAATATTCTCCGAATCTATACGAAGGACCATCGAAAAATAAAAGCTTCAATATTCAAAATTTCAAAATCCTAAAATGTACGCAAATATAATGTAGGCAGCTATACAATTCGTTCCAATGACGTGATATGAAAAATAAACAAAGAAAATAGAACGTCCTGTATCACAAGTACGCAGGTTATGCATCGAAGACAGATAATGAACCAACCAGGGGCAAATTAGATGTTTTAAGCACACCGTCGACAGTATATATAGAGGCATATCATTACGACGGACATCATAAGTCATTCGACTACTTGCGATTACTTACATACTCACTTGAGGAACAAACGGTAGGTCATACTAATTATATATTTGAGTACTTATAAATCTTCATAAAATAAGTAGTTTTGTATACCATTCAAATATAATGTGGATCATGCAGTAGTAGAAAAGAGTGTCCCACATGTTGTTATAATTTTGTGGTCTCTTTTTTTCTGCTTTTCCTGCTTCATAGTCTTATATTTATTGTTTGTTTTGTAGTGGAATTATAGTGCAAGCTAATTCAGGTATTAATTAGGTCACCATTACCTAAACAGTTCTTGCCAAATAATCTTGATTGCTTTTCTGAGTGTGACAACCACCTTTTTTTATTTCAAATCCTTTTAATGTTATTGTGAGTGGTGTAAAGTTAGCTTGCATGACTTTTTACTAATCTACATACTGTGTGTCTGGTTATCGGTGTCCGACCCGTTAAGGCGAAGTAATATGATTAAGGTTATCGACAAATCCACCATAATAAGGCATTTTGCCCCTACTGTTTTGAAATATAAAAAAAAAAAAAACTTTCACACTTTTTACGTTTCAAGTATTTTTTTTAAAGTTTAATGGGAGTTTTTGATAAACCTTTTACTGTCAACGTATTGCCTACTTTTGTAGCTGTCGAGTGAAAGAAATGAATAAATGAACATTTATGCCTGTAAGACCTCTAGATTGGTAGATATTGCAAAGTAAATGAACGCACCCGCACTTAGTAAAAAATATATTAAAATGGCCGCCATTTCAAAACAGCAGGGGCAAAATGCCTTATCATGGTGGATTTGTCGATAAAATAGATTATATTGCTTCGCCTTAGCGGATCGGCCACCGGTGACCAGACAAACTGTATTTTGTTCAAACTCAGCACTTTGTTCACATTCGACAATATCTAGAGCCATCACTCTGTTTTGTTGTTTCCCATCATCGAATAATTTTTATTCTCTATACTCCGCATATCTCTTCCATTTTGCTCATCTTTTCTAAATGTTCCAGTGTATCATGAAGTTCGTCCTGCTTATGTGTGTGATGGTGGCCGCCGTCATGGCCGACGACAAGTACACCGAAAAGTACGACAACATCAACCTGGATGAGATCATCAACAACAAACGACTCTTCGACGCTCACGTCAACTGCATCATGGAAAGGGGAAAGTGCACTCCCGAAGGCAAGGAGCTCAAAGGTAAACAGATCTTGTGTATTGCTACGATGAAGCTAAAAGTAGTGACTGGAAGGTTAGGGACCCACTTCTCAAGCACGATGATTTGTGCATGAGACCTGAAATGTGAAAAAGTGATTTATAATATTTGTAATAATCTTAGATCAATGTCTATTGTGTCTATTGACTATGTTGAAGAAGACATAAACATAACAAACGGTAAATAAAACAGTCTATCCGAAAACCAATAGATTTGATCTTCGTACTGTCAAATCTTGGATGGCAGTATCCGCATTAGGACTCATTAACGAATCCTGCGCCAATGAAACTGGTGTAGGTATGCCTAACAGTGGATGCATTTCGGCTGAAATGATAATTATGATAGGTGACTATATAACTGTAGACAGTGGCACATTATATAAAACATAAGCACATAATAACACACGTGTTCCCAGAAGTAAAAGCAATTAACTTCTTACCTCCAAGGCATAATTATCTCAATAGAGGATATCATTGCACTACCATTGACACTTGCACCTAGAGGTGACAACGCAAGAGTGCATTTTTTATGAGCACATTTTGTTGGGCTGTTTACGAATAGTTTGTTGTGTAAGCTTATTATATATTAAGCGAAAATAACTAAATTACATAACACAACATTACGCCTGCATTCCTCGAAGGGATAAGCACAGGTGTAACTAAATTAAGGCACCCAAAATGACACATTTTTGTAAAAAACTAGACAATAAGTATTTTTCTTCTATATACTGAAAACTAAGTGTTTATGTACTTCAATTCTAAGCTTAAGAGTTAAGAAATAAAATAAAGATGACAGAAGGAAATCAAATTGAAGAGGATATCTTTTATGGACCTGTAGATAATGCTATAATTTCGAAGGCGACCCACGTTCACTACCATTGAACGATCCACTTCCGTTGAGTCTACATTTGGGGAAAAAATTACCATATTATGAATGGAACGTTTATTTATCTGTAGCATTGTTTGAATATAGGTAATAAAAACCACTGACATAAATTAGTGAGAGAATTAAATTCACGAAGATAACATATAAAATTCTCGATTCCTGAAACTCTATTGCGCAATTCAAAATAACTTGATTCTACTAACATGGAACTTTCCAGTATCTGGGAACTTTGTATTCGCCCTATCCATTTCACCATGGCTGTGGTAAACACCAACTTTAAAACAATTTACATTTCTCTTTACAGAACATCTTAAAGACGCCATTGAGACTGGCTGCAAGAAATGCACGGAACCACAAGAAAAAGGAGCAACCAAGGTTATCGACCACCTGATCAAGAACGAGCTGGCCATCTGGCACGAGCTGACCGCCAAGTACGACCCCACTGGTGAATGGAGGAAGAAGTACGAAGAACGCGCGAAGGCCAACGGCATCCAGATTCCTGAATAAACCCTCTTTTGTAAAACCTCTAAGAGTAGGTACAGATAGACCTTGCTGAGGCGTTCTATGAATGTTTGAACTCAGTCTGTCTAAAGCAGCTCTAACCGCTCAATTCTCCTAATCAGTATTTTTTACTGTTACTCATTCTTTTATGTACATTTACATCAATTTGCTTTTTTATTATGCTTGAAAAATTATGATGTATCTATGTTAATTATGCTGTTGTTTATTTAAGTTTTTCTTATGTAATATTGTTTTTGTAAAATGTCATCTTTGATATTAATATTTTAATAAACCAAAGTTATTCACTTTTGTGTTTAATAACCTTATTTTTACAAAGTCCATGTAATGGAATACTGTTGCCAATTTCTGGTCACTGCCACCCCTTGTTTTTTCTTACTGAAAGTCAAATATATCTTAACTTAACTTAACCTACAACGAAAATAAAACTTACAAAAGTTTTTTTTATTTTGATTTAAGTTTTCTCTTGTCTACAATTCAGACAGACAGTATATTTTTATCTATCGTAGCCATTAAAGATAGGTATATGATAATAAAAATATATGTTTTCAAAAAATGCGAGAAAAAAACTACTATGCATTATAATATTGAATAAATTTTCACGCCTCCCCCTTAAGACCTAGGCCAAATATGTTTTGATATTTGGACAGCTCATGATCTAAAGAGGTGCCATAAAGAATATGAATTAAAAACCTAAATAAGAAAAAAATACCGAGAATTTTCGCGGGATATAGTTAGTACGTTACATAATAATATTATATAATACTAGTTATTACCATTACACAAAAAGGTACATCTATAAACAGATGACAATCTGACCTAATGATAACAATAAAGGCTATTTATTTACGGGACTGATTTCAGGAAAGCCCCGAAAGTTTTTGACTGAATTTGATGCCCTATACAATATCATAGCTATTCAAAAGGCAGACGTGACCCTATGTGTTCGCCAGAATCTTAATAAATTAAAACAATACCCTCAATAAATTAACTAGATGATGGTGAAAACTGTATCAAAATCCGTACATGAGCTTATAAAAACGAAGTGAATTTATAGCACAAATTACTTACTTTCTTTAAACATAGAGAAAATTAAATTTTATAAAATAGTTTCATACATTTTTCGTAGAATAAACGACATCAACGCGCTCTTGCTTATTGCAAACATAATTTTAGCAGGCGCTTACAATAATTATTTAGTTTTGATACAATAAGTAAAGGACATGACCAGTGGGGCTAGGGGCGCCTGCCTCGTATTCTTTTTATTTTTAAAGATCTAATAAAATATATTTATAGGTAATTAGTGTTTATCCAAGACATCATACTCTGTAAGATATAGTAATTGTAATCGTAGATCTAGTAGGGAAAGTAAGATTTAACATTTATTTCCAAAGTGAAGTTAACGCCTGTTGTAGTAATTATAGATTTTGTATTGTAGCCGTAGTGCGTGAATCCACTTGCGCAAAAGAACGGTCTCTCGAAAAAGTTGCGGAAATGAGATTTCTTCATAACGTCACGCCTGTATTAGAAGGGTGCATATTATTTTATTATTTTTCATTTTAGTTTCATATTATATTTTAGTTTATTATATTTCGACATGGATGTCATTTTCATGGTTTTCGAAGTCGCTGATGACAAAATGGTGTCAAAATCAAAATACAAGATAGCACTGAAAAGGAGACTATTCAGATATGTATGGGAAGTGGTCTATGAACTAATAGCAATACTGTTGTGGTATTTATATGGGGAAACCTCAACTATATTCTTGTGCAAAGGAGCATCAAAATCGAACCGGCCGTTTTGAAAAATAAAATATGCATTGACCAGTTTTGCTCAATCTCCTTTGCAAATTTTTCTTCATGGATGCCATTTTCATGGTTTCGAGGACGCTAACAACGAAAATGAGGTCAAAATCTAAATTCAAGTTTGCACCGCCGCAAATTTTTCGTCATGGGTGTCGTTTTCATGGACTTGAATGTGCCCTGGCAAGTTGAGAGTATGTCATGCTCACTCAAATATTTTTCACTGATGGTGGCGCACGGGTTGTATCGTTTCCCTTCAAAATGGTTGAACTGAATGGTTCTGATGCATGCGTCATGTTTGTGAACGGACCCCTTCAGTTTGAGCAGGTCATCTCTTAGCTGGCACGACTTATCTATTTGAATTACTTATGTTATTTTTCAGTGGCGTAGCTATGGGCGGTCCACACCGGGCTTCACCTTTACGGAGGTAACAAACAAAGGTGAAAAAAAAAAAAAACTTTTTACAAAAAAAAAACAACCGACTTCTGTAAAAAGTTTTTATTTTTCACTTTTTAGTTGTGGTACGTACCCCTACAAGTTCAAATATCACGACCTGCTATGTAAATAACAGTGACAGGAATATGTTAAAACATCGTCCATATAGGCTAAGTGGGTAAATACGTATTAATGAAGCTAACTCCAAAAGTACCTACTCAAACAAAATTTTCAAAATCCTTGAGAGCATACCCTTTCAAACAAAAAAAATAATTTTCAAAATCCGTCACAATTGACGAAAATATCGACGGCCATACACAAAAAAAAAAACATACATAAATGATAAATGATAAATGATAAATGATTTATTTTCTGTAAGTAGGTTCATACAAACACTTTTACACGTCAATCATAATTATGTTTTAAAACTAGATGAGGTCGGCGTTTCCTATCTGACTACTCTGAGAAGAAAGGCCGAAACAAACTCAGAGGTCACAGTCTCTTTTAAAGTCCAGACATAATCTTGGTCAGATCATGTGAAGAATATGTAGATTCGTGTCTGAAATGGTCTTTTGAGGAAAGAACCACACAGATTGAGTGGACCTGTCCAGTCAGTGCACGCATTTGTCGGTAATCGTGCAGCTCAACTCAGAAGTCAAGGAGCTCAACGATTCGACGAACAATACCAAAGAAAGGACATTTGGGTAGGCCGCATATAGTACTCAAACTGCCAGACCATGGTTAAAACTAACTAAGAAAAGAAAAAGAAAAAATCAATGACCCACATAGTCTTCACATTCACAATAATAAACAAAATTAAAAAAAAAAAAAAAAAAAAAAAAATACGCTACGAACATATAACCTCCTCCTTTTTGGAAGTCGGTTAAAAATACACAAACTATCACGTTTTTCAACGATAAATCACTTAGGCCTGAAGCCAGTACCAAGTTATCCAAACTAAATAATTTAATTTATCGAAGAAGAACGAAGTCATATTGCAGAAGAGGCAATTGTTGTCGTTTATTGTAATTGCTATTGTAATTCTATTTTCGTTATGTTTTATCTTGAGATTAAGAAGTATTTTGCCATAGCTTTTGTAATTTAATTCTAGAGCCTTTAGTTTAGTTTAGTTGTATTATTATTTGTCACCTATCTTTGTGATTGCTGATTATCCTGTAATTGGTGACTGTATAAGTCCGTGGCTACTGTTTGTGTACCTTTATAAATAAATAAATAAATAGATATTTTAATGAAAAATCGGAGAACTACGACCTTCCAATAGAAAGGATAACTGTGTTGGAATGCCTTGACCGATTTAGTGTTGAACTCTGAACTAGATCGAAGTTTAATTCAAGACGAGGTAGCTTCATTGTTCGCGGTTCTGCAGACAAATACTTTTCTTTTGCAAGTACTGAAGGGTTGAAATTAGATGTATCAACATTCTGGTATTTATGACGAGGTACAGAAACAGAACTCCTGTTAGAGATACCAAGGTTGAGAAGACATTAAAAACCGATCAATGTTTTGAGATTTCTAATTGGATATCTCTAGACTTTTTGAAATTTGTCGTGGAATGGGTCTTTACAGAATCTCTTCCTAATCTTATGGTCCCTTTTTTCGCTAAAGGGCAAATTCTCAAAACGGCAAATTCTTATAACGGCTAATTCGCATATATGGGCGAATACCTACCACCACTTATACCACTTATCACCTACACAAGTTTTAGGTACACTATGGTTTTATTCACACACAAAAAGCCGTTCATATCCGTATTAAAGTTATTTGGGACAATTTGTGTATCAGTTGCTTTGTGAGAGAGGAGTTTCAGCAAACTAAAATGTAGTAAAAATCACTTGACCGAAATGAGACTTAACAATCTTTGCTTATATCAATAAAAAACTGACGCCACACAAAATAACAAAAAATGATGATGTGATTTCCGAGTTTGCAGCTGTTAAAGCTAGAAACAAGAGATTTTACTGTTTTACTTATATGTATGTTCTACTCTCATTCTTCTTTGCCATACCTACAGCCCAACTTACACTTTCATGCATCAATGTGGAAAATAACTTGTATTATCATAATATTGTATTTTATAATTATGAAAGACTCATTTGTAATCTATACATATATTAAAACTGAAGAGGGTCGAAAGTCTGTACATGGAAGACATTCGAAAAAAAGTTGGTTGGGGATACTTAGAATCGATAACGTTCCAACAGTTTTTAGAATTTTTGTTTATCTGTTTATTTGATCGTGCATCGCGTGAAAACGGCTGAACGGATTTTGATGTAAACTTTACTAATCTGTCGAGAAAATCCTCGGCCAGGTTATAAGCTATGTAACATTATGCTACGAGCCTAAGGAGCCGAGCAAAACGAGAAAAAGTTGTAAAGAACGCTAAGCGAAAACGAAGTAATAGCACGGGCGGGCGATGGGATGCGACGCCGAAATATCACGCGGGCGAAGTCGCGGGCAGAAGCTAGTAATTAAATAAAATCATACTTTACGTTTATCGGATGTTTATTAATTTAAAATTAATATAAGAGTACATACAAGTTTTTATTCTTGGATAACACCATAATTATGCTACGCCACTCTTACCAAAATGTTGTAACAATCTGAATTTAATAGAGTGTCCATGGACTTTCTTGCCCGTTATTCTCCATAGAAACCTACTATACTTTGGGAGTTTGGAATGGAGCTTCATGTTTCTGACTAACCGACTCTTTGACTATTCAAAAATGCCTGTAAATGGTTTAATTGAAAAAAATGCTTTGAGTTTGAATTATCGGAATGCTTGCTGTGGTCTGAATTATAAGTAAAATTATCATACAGCCTATCATGAAACGTACCTACTGAACATAATTGACTGAAACGCAACCATCGCGACTTGAGTCATCATCATTATACTTGTTATCCGCCATATCCATGTCTGTCTTGAAGCCGATGTAGGCAGTAGGCACTAATTACAGCAGGATTGCAGGTTAACTGTTTTACATAATTATCACGACAATGGGCGGTCATTTTCCGCGTGTAATCGTTGCTATCAGTCCTATAAATGAAATAATAATTCATCTAATTATCAGTGTCTTTCAATACTCTACAATAGATAGCATACTGTGAAGATCGGAAAAAATTACAGGTAAGATTTACAGTATTTATATCACAGAATAAGACTTTCTAAATTATCCGATGGATTACTGATTTCTTTGATGCATAAGTACTTATTATAATTATCTATCAACTTTCATCAGAAGCAGATAAATAAATCACGACAAAGGTACTGATGTACCTTTCCATACAAAATTTTCGGAGACCGTTTCCCACAAGAATAAATACTTGACGTAATATTCAATGGCTGTTTTGTTAGTCTTACATAAGTATGACTAACAACGTTAATAAAAGGGAAATCGTAAATGAGTATACTATGTAAAGACTGCTTGAAAAATTGTGTAATTTATTAGAAGGGCAAAAGGTGACTATCATAAATCACTAACATAATGTAGAAAATAGTTATAAAAGTGCGAAAATATTAAGAATTTCCATCATTATTTAACGTGTGTCCAAGAAACGTAGTCAGTGGTCAATACTTTCAAGAATTTTCGGAGTTTCATAGAATATTTCTACATCTTTCAGGATGAATTTTCTCGTGTTATCAATCGTGGTAACTCTGGCGGCTTTCGCAGCCGCTGGTCTGTACACAGATAGGTACGACAACATCAACATTGACGAGATCATTGAGAACAGGAAGCTGCTGATTCCATACATCAAGTGTACCCTCGAGCAGGGAAGATGTACTCCTGAAGGAAGGGAACTTAAAGGTATGGAATATTCTTTTTCAACCGAGTCTTTTGATACGGTGGAGTTCTTGGTTCTTGGTTTTGATCTAACACTGAATGGTTATACATAAAATGACTTTGCTGCAACCAAAATGATCCATCGTAAACTTATTGTGTGGAATGCTAGATCAAAAACTGGAAAATGAGCCCACCAATCACTTGCAAAGAGTAGTATTTGTGACTGATAGACTGTTGAACATAACTAGTGAAATGTGGGTGTACTTTAGTTGCACCTCTGCCTTACCCTTAAGGGAATACAGGCTATGATGTTATGTGTATGTTATATTAGACTGGTGTTAAATAGGCTGCCTCGTTGGTCTAGTGGTCGCAAGCGTTACTGCTGAGCATGAGGTCCTGGGTTCGATTCCCAGATCGGGCAGTGTTATTGGAATTTTCTATCTGGATTTTCTCAGTACCAGCCCGGAGTCTGGATTTGTGCCCGGTTAGGCTCGCCCCCTATTACATGGGACTTAAACATAACTGGCGAAATGTGGGTGAACCATAGGTACACCTCTGCCCAACCCTTCGGAGAAACAAGGCGTGATGTTATGTTATGTGTTTATGTGTTAAATAGGTTTTAGCAGACAGATAGATTGGATATTCTGTTTAAGGTATGTCCAAAATAGAGCATAGTAACATAATTCGTAATTTTAAAATAAACATAAGTTATTTTTACTATAAAACAATAACTTATGAATAAAAAATTAACTAATAACATAACAGATTACGTAGCGCCAGTTAATGATTCAGTAAACAAAAAATAACAAACCTTCCGTAACCACAATTAAAGCTTCAATATTGACAGCTTGGAAGGTGCGGAAAACTACCCACAATATTACCAATATGACCATGCAATGTTATTGTGTATTTATTAATTTCTGTGAAGTTACTCCATGATCATAATCAAGCGATTGCTAACAATAAACAAGACTATTGACGTAGGCTGCGAGATGACGTCGGTGTATTAATTATGCATATCGAATTAGATTTGATTGAATGTTTTATTTTTACAAGAAAAGTTTTGCGTGTTGTCGGTAACAAAGATAGAACTGCTCTTTTCATACCACAAACTACAATCAAATGTTGTATCATATCGGCCAAATGACGTTCGTCACCCTTGTAGGGGGTCTATACCCAGTACCCACAGGAGGTAGTCCTGTATGTACTAACTTTGATTACAGAAATGTCATTTCTGTTTCTACACGACGTACTCTATTTAGTTTAAATAAAAACTTAATCATCATCATCGGTCGCGCAAGAAGCACAGAGAAGGTCGACAGAGCGAGGTTTCTATGCTTTAGTTATTGTTCTGAGGACTACACATATACACATAATTAATACTTCTCTATACGCGTCAGAAGATTTTGAATTGAAACTCTTTAATTAGAGCGTAAATTCCCGAATCCGGGCGAAAACAACGATATTTAGTCCGAGCTTTCGAAATGGTAATGTGCTGTTTTCTCATAGGTATATTCATAATAATTACTGGCTTTCGCCCGCTTGGAGGTCGGAAATTATCCCACGGGAACGTAATACCGGGATAAAAAGTATATTATATATTAATACAGGTTATAAACTATTTGTGTGCCACATTCAACTTCGTTCAGCAGTTTTTGCGTGATTGAGTAACAAACATACAAACTTTGTCATCGGTGTCATCACCACAGCGACCTCTGATGATGGTAATTTCTTAAAATCAGGTTGTAGACTACATAATTGTATTCTTATTCCAGCACATATCAAGGACGCTATGCAGACTGGGTGCACAAAGTGTACGGAGAAACAAAAGGATGGAGCCAGGAAGGTAGTCAGGCATCTCAAAGCTAAGGAACAGAGCTACTACAAGGAGATCGTCGCTAAATATGACCCTGAAGATCAGTACAGAGAAGTCTATGAAGGTTTCCTTGCCGATGAAGCAAAGATATAAACCAACGAGGTGGAAAACTATGTTATTGGCAGTTAAAAATACTGTTGATTTTACCGACTAAAGAAATAAATTATCTGAACGAGCTAATGTATTTTAATTTCTTCTAGAATTGTATGCATTATTAATCATAAAGACACCACTAGTGTTTAGTGTTCTATTAGCAAACCTATAGGTAACATTTTCTGTAGCTCAGCGGCTAAACATGACATCGCAAAACTGTCATTATTGTGATGAAACCATTGCTGCGTTCACGTAACGACGAAAATCATTAAATATTGTAAAATGACAACAAAAAATAACCTTGAAGATATTGAGACAGAAGCAACGAACATTTATATTAAATCATATATTTTCGTACTTACTATTTTCTTTTAATGCTATATTTATTGTGATAAACGTGTCTATAATTATTTAACTTGATATTCAACAAATTACAAAATCGATGGGTTTTTGAGTCTACACATCAAAATCCCACAACAAAGTCGTCAAGACGATAATTACCTATATGAATAAAGTTTGTTTCTGGTAATACCTAATTGATCCTAGTGTGCGTCAAAGACCACATAAAAAAAACAAAAAAATACATTGAAACAGGCTTAATCATACTCGCGTACCTTTTTTGCATCCCGAGAAAAAATAACGAAGCTTGACGAATTGATTCGACAACGATAACTATTTTTATGCGAGATAACTCGCATCCCAACGAACCATCAACAACACCAAAAAACTTAGCTGCCTACAACCTTGTTAATCTAGATCTCAAGCAGTTCCCATGATAAGAAAAAACCCATACCACCACATAAAATACCTATGAACCGATATAAATGTTTGAAATTAAACCGTATCATAGGTATTTTTGTATTACTTGGAGAAAGATACATAAGATGTTAATTAGGCCAAACTGTCGAAATGATAATATTATGATAGGCAGAGAACCAAAGTTGTCGCTATACCTCACAGAATATAAGCAAGCTGAAGTGGCAATGTGCTGCCATATTAGCCGTAGAACCGATGACCGTTAGGACCTAGGACCGTTCTTGAGTGGAGACCGAGAATCGGCAAACGTTAGGTAGCACGACCGCAGGCTAGATGGAGCGACGATGTTCGCAGGGAGGCCGGTAGCAGCTGGATGAGAGATGCCGAGAATCGAGCTAAATGACCAGCAGTGGACTACTGTAGGCTGGTGATAATATTGAAAACGGAATGTCAAATGTAGTTCTCTCCAGAATATTTATTTTTACACTCATCATCCGTCATAGTTCGTCGGCTATGGGTACACGTCTGCCTAATAAAGGCGTGATGTTGTGTCCTAAAAGTCAACCTGCCTTCCATCTCTCCCTAAACAACTGTAAAAAAAAAACAACTGTATTTTGTTTAGCTAGCGACCACCTTGACATTACCACCCTGGGCAATATTTTAATACACAATGGGCTCCAGCAAGTTCTATTGTAAACAACTGAATCGTACTGAGAAAAAAATCACAGCATGTCGCCTTGCTACGAGTTTTGCCAGCTTGAACTTGTTGCCCAGTAAAAATTGCCAGTGAACATCGTTCTTAAGGTTGTACCTACATCGTTCATAAATCAGTGGTCATTTGCCTTTTCCAAGACACTAGACTCGTAGACAAACTGGTTCAGTCTCTACCAAACAATTATATTGAATGACGATGAGTTATAATTTAACTAGCGACCCGCCCCTGCTTCGCACGGTTTTTGCAACTTGACAAAACATCGAGATTTTTTTAAATAAATGTAAGTTTATTATTAACGTATTTTAAACATAAACTAGTGGAACAGTGGTGGCCCAGTGGTATCCCAGGCAGGCATTTTATTTTGTGTACATTATTTCATCTCCACTGCTCGCAAAATGGTGAAGGAAAAACATCCTAAGGAAGCCGGCATGTCATATAACCAAAACTTCGAAGACATGCGACACCCACTCGCACTGGGTCCGCGTACTGGATTACGACCCACTCCCTCTCGCAGAGAGGAGGCCTGTGTCCCAGGAAAGGAAACGTTATAAGCCAATTAATATGCTAAATATAATTTCCGGAATAAATGTTCTAAATTATTGGGAAAACTGAATCAAAATCCATAGCGTTGTTAAGAAGAATAACGCGGTCACACAGACAGGTACGAAATATGACTGTCTATAGTTTATAATATGTACAGATCAAAAATCTACCGAGCCTTTTCCTAACTATGTTGGGATCGGCTTCCAGTCTAACCGGATGCAGCTGAATACCAGTATTTTACATGGAGCGACTGCCTATCTGACCTCCACAACCCAGTAACCGGGTAATACGATACCCCTTGGTAAGACTGGCTGTCAGACTTTCGGGCTTCCGACAACTCGTAACGACTGTCAAAGATTCACGAACGACAGCCGAGACTAACGGCTTAACGTACTTTTCAAGGAACGGAGGAGTCTCGATATTGTAAAGACGGTCACACATCCACGGACCAACCCCGGCAAGCATGACTTAACCTGATGGATTGACCCGTGCGGCTGTTATTACTTAGCCACGAGCTCCTATATAATAATATATTCTCTTTATAATATGTACAGATAAAGATATTAATAGAATACATAAAATCACGTGGCGTCTTACTTACCCCAAGAACGTGACCTCCGCTACCTACATCTATTGTTTGTTTTGTAATGTTGGTTGAGTCATACGGGTTCAGAGGTTGCCAAGTTGACAATCAGTGTGATTGATTTACCTTTTGATGCTTAAGACGCTAATTACAAAACAATGTCTTAATTTAATGAACAAAATTCAATGTTAATAGAAATCTGTTTAGCTTCAGCTTCATATTAAATCCCCCAAGGTAGTGACTATCCATGTCAAAAGCTTTTTTTCTAAAACTAGAGAATCAAAAAATATCACCGACTGCCTTTTACAGTGCACAGATATTAATAACAAACATTGTAAAATAATGCACGACCAGTTGTTATGTAACTAGAATTATTGTTTTTACTTCTTCTGTGATAAGATATGTATGTTTTTGATACCAAAATATTTCTACGTTTTTATAAGACGGTAAATTCATTAGTATTAACCTGTTTTAAAACCTGCCCTTCCCTTTAAGATCAACTTTGTTTATTGAATTATTCATCTGTTTATGATCTGCAGTGTCCTGCTGTAACGTGAAGTACAAAAAAGGCTGAATTTCATGCTAGTTGTAAGTAGATATCAACCTATTTGCCTAGAATCATTACTTCCCAAAAAATGTTTTGAAATCACGTATTTAGCCAAGTCACATGGCTAAATTCGTTCAAAAATAAACACAAGTTCTTTGTCCTCGAAAATGCATACGACCAAGTGCCAAAAAAGATTGAATACAGCGGAGATGAGAATGTTGAGAGGTTGAGATGTATGTGGGGAGTGACTAAAATGGAAAAAGTAAGAAATGATTATATAAGGGGGGAAGTATATGATGTCTCTCTGCCTCGGCATATGATGAGGAGGGAGGAAGCGCATGTGACAATGTGACTAAAAGAGAGATAAATATAAATATTGATGGATGGAGAGGGAGAGGGAGGCCTAAGAAAAGATGAATCGACGGAGTAAGGAATGATATGAAAGAGAAGGGAGTGAATGACAGCGTGAATGGTTGACGGGGAGAATGGCAAGAGAAAACGTTGCGCCGACCCCAAGTAGCAAGGGACAAGGGCAGGAAGATGACGACAAATATTATCTTTCTCTAGAACGTTTATAATAAGTATAAGTTTGTAGTTCGGATTCTTAATTTGGCTAATTTCAATAAGTAGGCGTCCAAATACTTTGACATCATTATTTTATGTACGTGTACACGTTTTTGTAAGCATCCATATATTCTCCATATTTACTTATTATTAATATTATAAATGTGAAAGTAACTGTCTATCTGTTACCTTTTAACGGCATTATGGTGATATTTGGCACACGGACAGACTACGACTACAATAAAACCTAAGATAGGACAGGACATAGGGCGTTAGTACGTTCCCGTGGGATAATATTCCATAACCATGCCGGCGAAGCCGCGATAAAAAAATAGTAGGTAATAATTAAATAGGTATATGAAGTTGAAGGCTTCCAACTATTTGCCTGTTTATTTATAAACCTGTCCAAAGTGGATGTTAAAAGGAAAAAAAAGAACATAAGAAGTCGTTCAAGTGATTGCTTTACTTGGGCAATTATTACCTTTTGTTGTTTTCGAACGCTAAAGCCCCATTTATACGGTATAAGTTTCTGGAACTTTCAAAAGCAATAATAGCATGCCATAAAACACATTTAATTTTTACCATTCAAGAATTGCATGCATTCAATTTCCATAAAATGGCATGCAATACTTAAATGTGAGTTTTGCCATTCAATTGTGGCAAGGGACTTCTGTATACACCAAGGCAAGCAAGTCGATTATTGCAAGCAAGTTTTGCGTCGTCTAAACACAGAGTTGCACGTCCTTGCTCACAATTGATTTAGATAATGCCCGTATTTGTGCTGCCAAATATTTCATTAAATTTTATTGAACGTCAATGTTTTTTGACTTTTTCATTTGTACGTAGGATGTGTTTCCAAGCATTTCTTGCCTCTGAAGAGCAGCAACTATGAACACATATGCGACAAACAGTATGGTGTCTCATTTTTGAATGATAGAAATTTTTCATGCCAGAATGGAATGCAATTTTATTGAACGAGCTGTTTACATTTATACCAGTTTCGAACGGCAACTAACTTGCCCGTATCGTGCAACAATTATACGTGTTGTTTAGACGATGTCAGTCTATTGTTGCTTCAATTATATGATATGCCACATGCAATAAGTTTGCATCGTGTAAATGGGGCTTAAAATCGATTTCTGGTCCAATATTTTTGTCAATTTATACAACTTGTATTGTTTACAGCCTCGCCCATAAAAAGCACTATTGCTAGATAACTCAAGGTTGCATCTAGCATAGAACCAAAAGCAATGTCTGTGTATTTACCTCTTAAACACGTAATTCCAAGAGATAACTCCAGCTAGTATCTAGTTATTCATGAGTTTATCTTCGAGCTGGTTAGGCCTTTAAGCAAATAGACTTTTTATGTCGAACAATTTATTTGTTTCTGTTGTAATTTAAAAATTCGACAATTGTTCAAACTATTTTCGTAGCATATTTCAAGATTCTTGTAAAAGCATTAAAAGTCCTATACATAGTAAACTACATTTCCTTGATCTGACCTCAAATACTAGTCAGATGTCAGTCTCATAAAAAGTTTCATATTAAACATTATAATATAAATAAACAAATACATAATAATATTATTTAAATATCACAGCAAGGAAGTCTACTAAGCTGAAGGCTAACTTGTGAAGGTGATATCTACTTAAACTAGCTTCAAATTATAAAAATACCGGTCATAACCAGGTAAGGAACAAAAAAAGAACAGAGTAGTCTTATCACATAGTTTATTTGCACAACCCATACAATCACAGAGAGACATCACTGCTTCAACATAGTTTTTTTATTTATTTAAGCAATGCTTTTGAGTTCCTCTTCGTATTTGGCGGCGTATTTTCCACTGGGGTCGTATTTGTTGGACAGTTGCGTCCAGTAGTCAGATTCGTGGTTGATCAGATGTCCGATGACGATGTGGGTATATTCTTCCTGCTTCGGCGTGCACCTAGAGCAATGGGTTTCCAGTGCCTCCTTGATGTGAGCTGCAAAACGAAATGCAAGTTAAAACAAAGACATTTCAATGGTAGCAGAGCGTGTGTTGTTATTGATAAAGTTCGTTCACTGTACGTTTGAGTGACTTTATATTAAAATAACACGGTCTTTTTAAGGTAAACAATTACTGATAAGTCTAAAATATTATGTTGATTAGATCAAATATTTATTCTTAATCAAGTAATTAAAGTAAATAAGTAAATTCGGATTAGTAGGTATTGTTTGTTAATTACCTAACACAAGACGAAACCTTAATATAATCTAATCTATACATATAATAAAATCGTAGCGGAGTCAAAACTATACATTGAATATTTTAGAAAAAAAAGTAATTGCTACGATGAGGTCTGGGAACGATTCTTATGCCGAAAATATAGTTTTCAAAATGTTTATGTGTTTGTTTATCTGAATGTATGAGCATCACACAAATACTATATACATAGATTATGTTCCATAGATATTTCCTATAAGTCTGGTCAGTTTCGGGCTATATATTATCACGCTATTTGCGATAGCATCAGCATACAAACTGTCCCATGATAGATGAGCAATATTGCGATTTGTTCGTATTCTTCTATAGTTTATCGCAAATTGTAAAAAGGTTAGAATATTGCAGATTTAATCTTTTATTGAGTGATTAATTATCATCATGATGACATATTTAAGAACTAGGCTATTTTAGTCAAGTCTCAATAAAGCAAATGATCCGACGACAGACTTGCAAACCTGTGGTAGTAAGTGGGTACGATTCCCAACTATTGAATATTTTTGTACCTATTTCTTTTTTTTGTAGTGCTTCCGTACAAAAAGGTGCAAATTACTAAGGCCGTCCCTCCGTCCGCCCGTCTGTCACAGGGCTGTATCTTTTAAACCGAAAAAAGTAGTCACTTGTTTTGTTTTTTAGGGTTCCGTAGTAAACAATGAACCCTTATAGTTTCGCCATGTCTGTCTGTCTGTCTGTCTGTCTGTCTGTCCCCGACTTAGCGCAGAGACTGTTAGTACTAGAAAGCTGTAATTTGGCATGAGTATACATACTAATGACGCCGACAAAGTAGTAAAATAAATTAATGAAAAATATATTTTTTTAGGGTACCTTCTCATACATGTAAAGTGGGGATATCTTTTTTTTTTCGTCTATCCCATGGTGTGGGGTATCGTTAGAAAGCTCATTCAAAAATATTGTGAGCTTGTTAAAAACCATTTTTGGATTGAAGGATCCGTCTGAGAAATATTAAGCTTTAAAGTGCTAATTTTTGTCAGAGTCAAGTGTCCCCCCCCCCCTGCCAGCTAAACGGTAAGTTCTGGATATGTGGAAAAATTCACAGCAGTAGTATATATAACGAAATTAAAAGGAAAACTATCACAGCTAAGTAGGCTCTACTAGTTAACGAGTAATTGTTCAACAAAAACATGTTCTACCATACGTTTTGTATAGGAGAACATGTTTTTCAACCACAATGTTAAGTTTGTTCTTGGGATAAGTTCATCCCAGCTACGGAACCCTTCATTGTGCGTGGTCCGACACGCACTTGGCCGGATTTTCATATTCTTATTCCATTACATGATAGTTCTTAGAACACAGAAAAACATGAAGTTAAGGCTTCTTCTGTCATCTATGGTTATAATAAAAATTAATATTTATGGTAAGTTTCCTGATTGATAAATCCCGTGTGTTTACAATCTACTGTTATATTATATTAGTGATCGTCGTTCGTTAGGAATAATCTGTAAGAATGCATCACTCAGAGTGTCAGTGTTGTGCCTTCAGATAGTAGGTACGTACAGGAACTAATAGCGAACATGGAAGAAAACGATGCGCAATATCGCAAGCAATAGGAAATGCTACTGAAGGCTGCGGGTGACTACCACAGGACAAGCTGCTTCTCACACGTGCTATTCTGCAAAAAATCTCACCGTGAAAACATAGGTGAAGTGAGCTTTCAATAGTGTCAATCTCTAGTATAAGGATCGAATGACAGCTCACTTTAAGCTCACTTCACCTCAGTGTTCACGGTGAGATTTTTACAGAATCGAGCGGCTGTACGTCGTTTGCTCCCGCGTCAGCAGTTCTGTCTCTTTGCATATTTTGGCAGCTGAGACCAAAACTTTAAACGTAGTATACAGGGAAGTTTTATAAAATGTTGCTGTTATTTAAGTATATTGTGGTGTATTACGAACGTAATTCCAATCGAACGGAGTCGCAGGCAGAAACTAGTGGTTAAGTGCAATAATATTTATGCTTAACTTTTAAGTAATTCTCGCCTGGTGTTCGATAAAACGAAACACACACACACACATACACACATATAGTCTATTTCAACTTGAATAGAGAAGAAAGATCTTATGAAACAGCATTACTTACATTTGAGTTCTTTACCCTCACCAGTACACTTGCCCTGATCCAGTACGCAAAGGATATGAGAGTGCAGCAGCCTTTGGTTGCCAATGATCTCCTTTACGTTCAAATTATCGTATTTGTCCGTGTACTGGTCTTCAGGTCGTGCGACGGCGACTACCACGAGGGCACACAGGCAGATAACGGCTTTCATGTTGAATCGACTGAAAAAGAAGGTTAATTTTTATAGTAGCTAGGTAGGTACCTACTGTAAGAATCATGGTTGATGCTGTGGTTGTTAGTTTTACGCAACTAGAACAAGTTTTGCTTTTTTTAATCTTCCAAAATCACTACAGCATCGCGTATCGCTTAAAGGACTATTCTGTACTTCTAACATCGTTATTTTATTCTAGCGAACCGTCCCTGCTGTGCGCGGGTGCAATGGCTACAAGTCAAAACATGCAGATGTCCGTAGATACCTACAAATAAACCTTCCAAAACCAAAATGCTCTAAATGCAAAGATGGTCAAAAGACGCATCGAAATCCATTGCGCAATTTAGAAGAGCTAAACGATCACATAAATGCAAACAAAAAGTGACTTTAATATACTTATAAATCTTCATAGAATACTTAACTAACATTACCTACCTACGTTAGGTTCTTTTATTATTATTTTATTTGTTTTAAAGGTTGGAACGCCGACGTCTCCCTCTCGGAGGTGGGCGCTAATGGCTGCAGCACAGTTTATTTTTAATTAATGTAGCTTTTAACGAACACTAAAATTTTACCACAACTGAAGTAGTCTGCGGCCAAAGTATGCAGGTACTGAACTGTTTACTGTCTAGAATCTCTAGAGCTAATTATACGTTTTAGAAGACAGACGCTGGATAATATAAAAGTACTATTTATTATCGTTCTCATCATCAATGTACAACGAATAAAAATCTAAAGCAAGACTAGAAAAAAATCGAATCAAAAAGTTTGCATTTTAAATGTTTATTTATTCTATATAAATTCAACTTACTTTTAAAAAGAATGCGTGGAATTAACAAAATCACTCGCTGACGATCACTGAACGATTGAAATATTAGTCGGTCATTGTATTTTATATACTAATACTACCTAGGACTTCAGACCAATCTGATAGAAACGGGTTTGTTATGATTTGTTTTATTTATCATTGAAAGGTCTTGAGTGTACGACACGAAGATAATAAAAACTTGTTTCTTGGGATTTTTGGTGATGTATAATCATCTATACAGGGTGATTTTTTTTCGAGCCACTTTCGGTAAATTCTAAACTACAGGACATAGAGAAAACCGCTGAAGGAACCATTAATTCAATTTTTTATTTTTTATTTAAACGGTATATTAAAAATAAAATAAAATCTATCTTTCTTACTATTTTCGTAGATATTTAACCTAATTTAAAACTAGCTGCACTGCGTTGTAATTCCACTTTTTAATCATTTTTATTTAAAGTTTCTACCAAAGTTTCATCGTAATCAGATCAATGGTTTAGAAATGCATAGAGGACGAACAAACATACCAATATTTTGATTTTTATTTGTATAGCTTACCTACTCTTTTTTATTCTCCCTTACCTCACTAAACCATGTAACAAGACATAGGTCAAAGACACAAACAAAAGTCTATAAACCATAGTTCTATGTCTAAAATATAGGTCTAAAGTTGCTAAAAGATATCTAAAGTATATTTACGAAGGTGTACCTAGACTAATAGGGGCTCGTGGCTAATTGTGTTTATTAAGAAAACAACCACAAATTGTGTTATTTGCTGATGATACTTCCTTAAATTTTAAGATAAATAGACGTTCATCAAATCTTGACGACGTAAATAACGCCCTACTGCAGGTTCAAAATAGGTGCACTGCTAATAATTTATTATTAAATCTGAAAAAAACTAAATGCATAAGATTTGCTTTACCGAAGGCGAATGTAAAAAGTAATGATTGTGAAAAAAATATTGAATAACGAGAAACTAGAATTTTAAACAGTACCCCATAAAGGATGAGTCTACGTTAGCCAGTCTGAAACCAGGTTGAACTAATTGGTCCCTATTTCTCGTACTATAAATCTATCGTCGTAGAGTATTCTATTATATTCTATTCTATAATATTGTGTCTTCATTTATTTATTTAATACTTCAAGCACAGAAATGTACAGAGTAATGCAGATACAAACAGTGGTAGGTTCAATTACGAAAACATTAGGAATAAAAAATATTCTAATATAAATATTCACAAAGCTATTACACACTATAAATATAATATATATGTCTTTCACCTCTTTTATTGAAAAGATTAAGATTTTTCCTTACGTACATGATGTTTTCATAGATATATTGACAAGGTACCGTGATGATGAAAACGCGCCTGCGGAGGCCATATATATTGCTCTGATGGCTCTTTTATCTATCTATATCTATACTTATAATAAATCTGTAGAAGTGAAAATTCTGTACATTGAAAATATCAAAAAAATAAATGGCAGGGGGTGTTACTAGACCGACACCGAACCCAAAAGTGTGATTAAATTTTTTTTTGTCTGTCTGTCTGTCTGTCTGTCTGTTTGTTCAGGTATCACGCAAAAACTACCGGTTCGATTACGATGAAACTTGGTATAATTATTCTTTAATATCCTGGGCACCACACTGGGTACTTTTTATCCCAGAAAAGTATCCTATCCTACGGTTGGGGGGTGTCAAAGTTTGTATGGAAGAATTTTAACGCGCTGTCCGATTAACTCGAAACTCAATATTTATACTTAAACCCAAAAATTAAGAATAACGTGTATCAGGATTTTTCGAGATTCAACCCCTAAGGGGGTAAAATAAGGGATGAAAGTTTGTATGAAAAATCTTATTCCTTGAGGTAATAAACAAGAAACTTCGCACGAATAGTTATCTAAATAAATTATTAAGTTTGTAGTTTTTTTTGTTTTTCTAAATTACCCCCTAAAGGGGGATTGGTGGGTGTCAGTGTTTGTATGGAAGAATTTTAACGCGCTGTCCGATTAACTCGAAACTCAATATTTATACTTAAAACCCATGGGGATGTATGGGGTAATTTCCGACACTCACGCGTGCGAAGCCGCGGGCAGCAGCTAGTGCAGAATAAAAATAGACTCGATATCTGCAGCCCGTCCCCATAGTAAAATACCGTAAGACATGATACTATGAAAGTAACTGAAATAGACTAGCCTCGCGGTATCTATATCAGTTAACTGACGGATTTTTCTTACAGCATAAGCTGCTCAACTTAGTCGTCCGTCAAGAGATGTTAAATGAGGACCCCATTGAAGCCTTGAGTCGAGCGTGATCCCCAGGAAAACTGTTTTATCCCTCTCTACCGTTTTATCTCTAATATTCTCCCTCTCTCTCTAATATGATCACAGCGGTATACAGTAGGAACCCATTTTTAAGCGTGAATTTAAATAAATGAAGAGTTGTTATCTACATTCAAGGATGTATTGTTTTTTTGTCATTTTACAATGATGAAAAACCTTGATGTAATTGCTCACTGCGGTTGAACTTGTTAGAACATACCATCAAAACAATCATTTATTACAAGAACGCTTCCTAATCTAAGTCATAAAACTCAATCAGACTAATATCTAAAGATCGCTGTACGTCACGAGTTGTTGAGATCATTAATAGCAATCATTATGATTCATAAACAAGTTTTTTTTTTTTAAACTGTAACAAAAAGGTAATAATAGAAACGTAAACAACGAACGAGTTCCAAAAACTTGGTATTATTCCAAACACTTGGTATTCCCAGTAACAAGTGTATAAAAATAAGATCAACGGGTTTTTACCCATCGGATTGCGCAGAGGCAAGATTGTCTGTTACACAGACTATAATATGTATAGCTCGCAAACTCGCAAAAAACAATCTCGATTTTTTTTAATAATATAGATACCGCCAGGGAAATTAATTGCTAAGCACATTGACACCCTACGTAAATTTGCCGCGTTATAGCAATTACAAACAACTGTCGAAATATGACAGTTGTGATTTGAATATACGGACAATTTAAGTGGATAGTCAATTTGCTTAACAATTAGTGTGCCTGACTTAACTTACTGTCAAAACGTGTTTTGTTTCTTGTGGGTGCCCTCTCTCAGCAATCCCAACTGTAAGTTACGTGAATTGGAAATGCTTTTTTTTTAAAGAAGACCTATATTCAAATACCTACGTCGCGTTACTTAGATCTTGAGAAATACTTACTTTTTAAAGACTTTATTGTTTAGGGCTTTGGGGTACCTATTACGATTTTACTGAATATAATTTTATTTTATTTTGACCTTCGGTGTGTAAAAGATGTGTTTTATAACACGACTTCACATAACGGTTAAAAACTGATAGATTTGTATGCCCTTACATGTCGAAAGCTTAGATATATACGAAATAAACAAAACCGCCAAAAAGAGTTAAGTTAAAAGCTTTTCCAACAGACTGCAGATCCCAACTATAAAAACCATAACATTAACGTATAAAAAATCAAAACTTAAATATGATAATTTTCCCAGTCAGTCACCACAGGTGAAAACACTGCGCATAATATTTGTAGGTATGTAGTACTCACATCAAAAAAAGTTTGCGAGCAGTTTGAAAACTCGAAATCTTTTTTGTTACGGTAGACTACAATATATTTTCCTCAAACATGCTTGGAAATTCGACCATTATTTTGACAACCTTCTCGAGATAAATCGAAATTGCTGTACTGGTCAAAAACGACGATGACGATGCGGCCAGCAATGTTACTATGAATATCCATAACTGTCCTATGTAGCGACCAAATAAATTACTATGAAAACTCATATCTGTCGTGTTATTTAAAAATGGAACGAACTTTTTACTTCTACACATGACAACCAAGAAGAAACAAATGAACACATTGCATTGGCGCGTGAAAAATTATCATTGTCCGTCATTGATTCTGGAATTTATAATTATTCGGAATTGCTTATACCATGCTGGTCTACGAGCACCTCTGAATTCACGGCAACGTCAGTGACGAAGATTGCAGTGGGCTAGGCTCCGCCAAAATGAAGAAGATGAGTAGGAATACATTTGGCAAAACTGTCTCTTCATTGACGAATTGCGAATCAGTAGGTACTCATCCAGATAACCGACGCGTCCGTATCTGGAGAAGACCTAGAGACTCGGAAAGGCAAAGAACTGCCACTCGAACAATTAAGCAAGGCGGGAAATCGGTGTTTTTTGTGGTGACCACCAATTCGTAAACCATGGGCACCAATTCGTACTGGTCGATGATAATGCGACACATCGAGCTCAACGAGTCGATGCTGTTCTCCGAGAATACGACATCACAAGGTTAAACTGGCCTGCCGGCTCGCCTAAGTTAAACCCAATAGAGCACGCGT
The DNA here is from genome assembly GCA_914767815.1 of Eupsilia transversa. Taxonomy (NCBI): domain Eukaryota; kingdom Metazoa; phylum Arthropoda; class Insecta; order Lepidoptera; family Noctuidae; genus Eupsilia; species Eupsilia transversa. Next base: position 6,922,759 of record OU611889.1, read on the forward strand.
AAGATGCTCTCAAGCGAGCCGTTTGGAACCGTCAGCCACCTGCCCGGACAATGACAGAGATCAGGAAAGCCGCTATTCAAGAATGGGACAGGTTACCGCGAGAAATTCTGGATAACTTAATCCTCAGCATGCCCAGGAGGTTCTCCGCATATGTGCAAGCCAGGGGAGGAGTTATATTGTATTAAATAAAAACCTTCTACTAATAAATTGTTGTATAAGTTAGGATTGATTACTCACTTTTTGTTTCTAAAAATTAAAAAAAGTTTTTTTATTTTTATTTCAAGCAGTGTATTTCTATTAAAAAAAATATATAACTTAAACACTTTTTTTTTATAAAGTTATATTTAAAAAATATATCAGCTTTTGCTAGTGATTACAAACTTTTTTTGATGTGTGTATCTTAATATATAAAAGGCTAGGGTGACTGAGATATCAACGCACAGCCTAAACCGCTGGTCCTAGAGGCATGCAATTTGGAGGGTGTGTTGTTTATGAAGAGTAAGTTTCCACTAAGAAACGAATTTTCGAAATTTCATCCCTAAGTGGGTGAAATGGGGGGATTTCGTTTGTATGAACAATCTTATTCCTTGAGTTAATAGACTTGAAACTTGGCACGAATACTTATCGGGGATTGGAGGGTGTCAAAGTTTGTTCAGGAGAATTTCAACGCGCTATCCGATTAACTCGAAACTCAGTATTTATATTTAAAACCAAAACCAAAAATAGAGAACAATGTGTATCACAGTTTTTTTTTAAATCTATCCCTTAGGGGGTGCAAAGGGGTAGTCTATATCACAGCTCAAACCACTGAACGGATTGGGCTGAAACACAGAAACGCTGAAAACAGATAGTTATTCGGACGTAGGCATCCACTGAGAAAGGTTTTTTGGAAATTCGACCTTCAAGAGGAAGACAAAGGGGGACATATTCCGATTGTATGAAAAATCGTATTCCTTGAATTAAACTTTTTCATTTTTAGTTTTACTAAACTACTCCCTGAAAGGGGATTGAAGGGTGTCAAAGTTTGTATAGAACAATTTTAACGCGCGGTGCGATTAACTCGAAACTCAGTATTTGTACTTAAAACCAAAAATGAAGAACAACGTGTACCAGGGAAATGTGTTAAAATCTACCCCTAACGGGGTGAAAAGGGGTGGTCAATTTTGCAGGGGGGATTTTACTACGTGGTTTGATTGACTTGAAAATTTATTTAAATAATCTCATACAATACGATTACATTTTTTTTTTTTAATTCTAAAATTCTAAATTTTTAAAATTCTTTTATTGTTTTAAAGGGTATGCTCTCGAAGTAGTCCCATATACATTTTATTAACTTTGCTTGAGTGCTTTTTGAGTTAGCTTCATTAATACGTATTTTTCCCACTTAGCCTATATGGACGATGTTTTAACATATTCCTGTCACTGTTATTTACATAGCAGGTCGTGATACTCGAACTTGTAGGGGGTAGGTACCACAACTAAAAAAAAACCAACCGACTTCCAAAAAAAACACTACAAAGTGAAAAATAACTTTAATTTCGGAAGTCGTTGTCTTTGGTTTTGAATTTTCTTTATTTGCCACCGACTTCAGAAAATAAAGTTATTTTTCACTTTGTAGTGTTTTTTTTGGAAGTAGTCGGTTGGTTTTTTTTGTAAAAAGTTTTTTTTTCTTTTCTAAACTACCTAAAGGGGGATTAGGGGGTGTCGAAGTTTGTATGGAAGATTTTAATCGGTTACGAAAATAAGGTACGTTATTAGATAGATGGATTAACACATAGGGTACTTTCAATCCCAGTAGCACGTCCTCATGGGGCAATTTCCGACAGCCACGCGGGCGAAGCCGCGGGCAGATGCTAGGTTTTTATATATAGGCATATACCTAGGTAGTCATACGCACACTAAGGGCCTCCCAACATTAATGGTATATAAGTACAGGTAAAGCTACTGGCAGTTGTAGATCGCACAGTATCTGATCAGTGAGTAAACCTCTCTCAAACAAACAGGTATTTAATTTTTTTTATAAGTTTACTGAATTAAATAATGAAAGTTTCAACATTTGTCCATTTTACTGTAGCCATAGGGTTGTTTAGTGTAATCTGTGGTTCACGTATTGTTAAGACTGTTTTACATTAGTTTTTATTAGAAAACCTTCGTGGGTGATTAAATCGTTACAGAGAAAGTAGTTAAATTTGTATAAATTAAAGCGAATTTAAAGCCAGTGTGTTAACTACATACATATTTTGATTTCCAGCACCAATATGAAATCCTGCATCGTATTTTGCGTCCTGTCCGTGGCCGTGATGGCTCTCGCGCGTCCCGAGGAGGCTCACTACACCGACCGTTACGACACCGTAAACCTGGACGATATCCTCGGCAACCGCCGCCTGCTGGTGCCCTACATCAAGTGCATCCTCGACCAGGGCAAGTGCGCGCCCGACGGTAAAGAGCTCAAGGGTAAGTGGTGAAGATTGAAGAGCTTTTACGATTGTACGGTTGGATTAGTGAGTTGGTCCCACAATTACAGATTAAGAAATGTTGGCTAGTTTACAAACTCATCATGTTATCAAATCAACGACAAGATGTAATTATTGCAATTATACATAACGTTGCAGTATAAAACGTTGTTCAATAAATCAATCCGTCACGAGTACCTATTGTTCCTGTAAAACTATAGTGAACGAATTTACGAGCAATGTATAACGATATTTTGTAATAACTAATTTGACACTCGACTCTTGACTCCTTCACCTTCCAATAAACAATGATGTGGAATGACCCGTTCCCAAGAGGAATTCATTTGCATTCGCTTTTTTAAGATTATCAAAACAACCTAACATCTCGCAATTTCTTTATTATCACAGAGCACATCATTGAAGCCCTCGAGAAGGAATGCGGCAAATGCACTGACGCTCAGAGGAAAGGAACCCGGCGTGTCATCGCCCACCTGATCAACCACGAGGCAGATTACTGGAACGAGCTGAATGCCAAGTACGACCCTGAGAGGAAGTTCACCGCCAAGTACGAGAAGGAACTAAAAGAGGTCAAGGCATAAAGTGATTTTAGTTTACAAATAAAAAAGGTTTCAATTGAGTTTTACTTAATTTGAAACAATATTTATTAAAGGTTTGCAGTTTTACTTCTTGTTCGCTATTTTAAGAACTGAGCAGATATCAGGTTTCAGAAAAAAAATCGTTGATGTACCGATCCTTTTGTTCAAGCTATACATATATAATTTGGAACTACAAACAAGCATAACAACACGAAAATATGCCTTGAATAATTATTATTCTAGTAATATCCCAATTAGTATTAAATAAAAAATCACCAGTGCGTGTTTTTAAATGGTGGAGAAGCCTGTCTCGGCTCTGATCCCCATTGATGTCATACGCTAATAGCAAACCAGATCTCGTCAAAGTAATAACCCTGGAAGCACTGGTCCAGACAAGATTGGAGCAATGACGTCAGTAAACAGCAATCAGCAGTCTTAATGCAAGTCCTGAATAGAAAGGGAAATCAAGCCATCAATAAATTGGGTTTGTTTTAGATGATGGCTTCATATTAATTATATTTTAGGGTAGTTTAGGTTATTGAACGGCACTGAACCGGAATGTCTGACGTCAAAACTGGACCATCCTTAGAAAAAAGAAAAATTACCTATTTTAAGATATGGGTCATGTGCCCTTCTTATGACGTATGTAGTGGAAACCTGTTCCACCCTATACTAATTTGAAATTCAGCAGCGTAGATCGCCCGAAGGACACGGTGGAGCATACGGTGGAGGTCTGCCCGGCTTGGGCAGAGCACCGCCGTGTCCTTGTGGAGGCGATCGACCTCGCGTCCGACCCTTGTACGGAGCGAGAGGGCATGGGGAGCCGTCACCTCTTTTTACGAAGCAGTAATGGTCGTAAAGGGGGAGGCGGAGCGCTTGAAGGAAAGGCAAATTTCACGGCCCTAGCCGCCGCATGAGATGCCCTAGGCGTCGGGAATCCCAGACCAATTCCCGGCCACCGTAGGCGCGGGCTTGCGGTCGGTGAACAATGGGTAGCTCGCCCCCGATAAGGACCAGGCCCGGGTCCACGGCAAGTTGTGTTCCACGCAAAAAAAGAAAACCTTGATTCTAAGCTTAATTTGAACCTTCATAAAGAAAAGATAGTTAAGAAAGCGAATCAACTATATGGAGTTGTAGTCCGATCAACTGTCGATATTAAAAATCCTTCTTCCTACATTTGCTTGATCAAGTCCCTAGTTCGCTCTCAACTCGAATATGCCGTGTCCGTCTGGAGTCCATACTACAAAAACTACGTTGATATGATTGAGCGTGTTCAATACAAAATTCTGCGTACCATGCATTATAACTAGTCTGGTCATAAGTTCTGTTACAAATGGAAATGCATGTTTTTTAATGAAGTAATATAATCTTAATAAAACTTATAATTATGAAGTATCAGCAAAAAAAAAAAAAAAAACTATTCGAAATAGCCACCTTTAGCTTTTATATATGATAGGCCTTTAATCTGTCTGACTATGAATCTATGGAGACGTATTATTTCCATGGGAAATTTAGCCACTGGTTGCTGAGATTTCTTAAGGGACACAATGTCAACGTGTCGTTGAATGACACAATGATAATATCAAAGTTCTAAAGAAGCCGTCCGATGTTGAAATAAATATCGATATTTAGGACATTCGATACTTTGTACTTCGATATTTAGATCTTTCTTTTGTATCTATAAATGTTACTTTTGTAGATAATTCGATTTTAGATATATTGGACGTAGGTTTTCTAACCATTCGACAATTTAATCTTTCAATATTTTAATTTTCGGTTTTATGGTCGTTCGATATTTTAATTTTCGATGTTTTGAACATTGGCATTTTAACCGTAGGTATTTTAATTTTCGATATTCTAATATATGTACCCTTCGTAAGATTTTACCTGTGATAGCTACGAGTACTTCCATAATATGGTCTACTATGCAAAGCTATGACGTATTTGCTTCATTATTGAAAAGACACAAGTGTCTTAATTTAACCAATAATAGTTTGTAAATTATAGGAATCGGCCATATGTCATCCATTGATGAAGCTCAATTGAAGAAAAGTGTAGGTATAAACAGCTATTTACTACTATCAAATATTTAACCTCGCTGACAATGCTCCTCAGAAACATGACTAAGTACATAATAATGTGCGAGATTCGGCTTTTTTTTTCCTCCGGTTGTTTTTAGCCAGGCGATTATTATTTTTTTTGTTTTTTTGTCGTCCATTTAACTGAGATTTTGTTTTGTTGGAGGATTGCATGGAGATTATATTATATTCAGCCTTGTTTTGCTATCAACATTTAAATTGATTGTTACTCGTAGTTAATTACTTAAAATCATCCCACGCATGTCATCGCAAGTAAACAAAAACCAGGAAGAAATTAAAAACTTTTTTATTTACAAACTAAAATCACATTACAATTTTGACTACCAACTGTGTACCAAACAATTGGACGACTTATTCCTTCATCTCTTTGAGTTCCTTCTCATACTTGATGCTGAACTTGCTCTCAGGGTCGTATTTGGCAGACAGCTCTTTCCAGTACTCTGCCTCGTGGTTGATCAGGTGGCCGATGACGCGCTTGGTTCCCTTCTTCTGAATTTCAGTACATTTGTCGCATTCGTTCTCGAGGGCTTCCCTGACGTGTTCTGTAACAAAAAACAAGTGGTTAGAGATTTGCATTAAATGTTTACCGCAGATTAGTAATGAACCAAAAAAGTAATAAGTCGGTTAGTCAGAAAGACAAAGCTAGTCGTCCATTCCAAAACGTAGTAGTGAATAAAAGGCCAAGAGACACTTTGAAATTATAATTATTGATTCCTTTTTATATGATGTTTTTTTTCATTTCTTTCAGAGCAATTACAAAATTATCGCAATGAATTGCTTACGCAAATTCTATCTATATTTGCAAAAGTATTTTAGGAACAATGCAAAACTCGTGCCAAATTAAAACAGTAGGAAGTGTTACACTTTGTTTACTTGATTATCGTATACTCGTACTAAACTAAACTGTAATGGTACAGTACTACTGTAATGTACAAAACCATAAAAAAATTGACGAAGATATCCGCTGAACATACATACAATAAATAAAAGTCGAATTGATAACCTCCTCCTTTATAAAGACGGTTAAAAAGAGCTTCAAAGTGGAGGATTACGTCTTGTACTTTATTTAAAGTGACGCTTACCCTTAAGCTCCTTAGCGTCGGGCGCACACTTGCCCTGGTCGAGGATGCACTTGATGTAGGGCACCAGCAGGCGGGGGTTGCCGAGGATCTCGTCCAGGTCTACGGTGTCGTAACGGTCGGTGTAGTGAGCCTCCTCGGGACGCGCGAGAGCCATCACGGCCACGGACAGGACGCTCAGAACGATGCAGGACTTCATTTTGATGCTAGACACCATAAACTCATTAATAATGTGTGTACTATTGAATAATATGATTGAACAATAGGTACTTCTAACCGAAAAAAAATTACAAACCAAATCTATGCAAAAATAAAATAGAATAATATATTCAATTAAATGAATACTCCTTTTTATGGAACTGAATTTAAACAAATAAAATATATAATACCAGTTAGAGAGAGGTTTAAGCACTGATGAGATGCTGTGCTATCTACAACTGCCACAGGCTTTACCTGTACTTATATACGAGTACCATTAAAGTTGTGAGGCAAAAAGCCTGTGCGTACTTAGAGTGTGTATGACTAGGCACTTCGTCTACGACACTTCTCAAAAGTAACCAGCTACAAACTCAAATTACCAATAAGTAGTAAGAATGTGCACTTGTATTTTCTGAGCGGTCCGTACAAAAAGCAACAAATCACATAATATGTTTTCAATTCTCTTAGGGCGGATTCGACCAAACAGGAATTTTTATCGCGGATTATGATTTACTTCTGACAGTTTTCATAGGCAGAAACTGTCAAAAATTAAAATTTAAGTGGAAGAGAAGGCTTATTCCGCGGAATAAGATTTACTTCTGACAGTTTTCGTATGGAGAAACTATCAAAAATTGAAAATTTTTTCGTAAGAGACGGCTTATTCCGCGGATAAAATTTATTCCTGTTTGGTCGAATCCGCCCTCAGTCAGATAAAAATACTGTACCAAGGAGGACTTAATGCCTTAAAAATTAATCCAATAAATCCACGCTGGGATGATTCTGCCAAATTCCTACGAATATGTTCACATGCCTTCGCTTTAAAAGAGAACCGAATGTTTGCCGTCTTGGCGAGTGCATTCGAAAGAACCGCCTAAACAAAGAAAGAAGATTGAATGAACCCACAGGGGTAAGAAGGACATAATAGAAAACCATTGTTGTTGGAATGAAGATTTTTACTATGGGCAAAGTATAGGTATTGACCATAGCCCAAGCCACTCACTCACTCTCAAAGAATGAGGTCAGGTTAGAAAGAGAACTGGGTTTGTCGAGAAGACGACACAAGGAAGTGCGTCTCCAGAGCCTTTAACGCTGCAGGCTGAAGAAAAAAAAAAAAACATGCAGGAGATTGAAAACGAATAGAATGCAGTTAATAAAAAGGCAGTCAAGTTTATTCAGGATTTTCATGCTTTTGAAAGAAAGTTTTGTTGATATTGGTTGATAACTTTTCTGTTTATTTTGATGTGTGAAGCTTTTGCGGAACTTATGAAAGAAAATGATTAGTGCTAATAATATACAAGGTGACTTATAATTTTACGCATTCCTTCCAAGGCGTGGTACGACCTCTGTGCACCCATAAAGCCTAGGCGAAAATTCATGGAATACGAGAAAACCCAATTTTTATGTATTTTTGAAAATTTCCCAGAATTCGACACTAAGTATCACTTTTCTCCAAACTCTCAAATTGAAAGTTCCTCGCTATTCCATTGTATACTTAATACTTTAACAAACCTTCGATGTAACCTAAAACATCAAACAGTCAAAAGTTAGTTGATTAATCATTTTCAAAAATCATCTACGCTTGATTACTTACTTGGTGAGTAACTGGTGTTCTATTTACTCTGAAATGTATTTACAGCTTGATGTAGGAAAGTTTGTGATATGTATAAAAACATTGGTCGATAAGGTGAACAACCCCTTTATAAGGCACTGGATGGGGAGGCACGTGCCAACATGTGTTGAGCCACGTAGGTATTAGTTGTTGTTATGTCAGTTTGTACGTTTTACTAACATAGTTTATCAGTTTTTGTTACTAATACTTTATGGATTGTATGTGTGATTCGAAAATAAAATGAAATATATATTTAAATATATACTAGTATATGTACGAAGCAATTCTTGCATTTACTAGGTTTTCTAATGTTATCGTAATTTATCAATAAGAAAATACATACCGTACCTCTCTCTGAAAAAATGCACAAATTACTTCATTGTTTTCGTCTCAAGTAGCTGAATTTCATTGTTTCCGTGTGATCAAACTATTTCCTGGTTTTTTCTTGTCTTCAATTATTATTATCTAAAAGATTTGATAAGACCACGTATAAACTCGTAGATTTCATCATTTCATTATGAAGAAGTTATTATTGTTTTAATTTAGTTTCCGACATTCATTCGTTGACTCACCAAAGATCAACCTTATAGGTACCTACATGAAAGATCCTCACCCAATGATTTTAGTACCCCCGATTGTGGGTTATTTCGTGCTGCATTATGGCCTTCCTGGGGGCCTACCACAAGCTCTTAAAGCAGTATTATTACAATCTTACTTTGACTTTTCGTACCATGACGTCCTTAAAATAAGCTTATTATGATATTGAATTAATGTTGTTTTCTTAGCGGTTTCGGTGACGTCACCTCTAAAACTTCATTCAATTCGTACCACGAAGTGTCTTTTGACAGCTAGCAGGAATATTTTTACGTCAAAGGAGGATGGGTACGAGCGTACCCAGACTCAAAGTTAGTTGTAGCATTATGAACTATGTTGGTCTTTGTTGCCCTTGTGGAGTAGTTTAATTTATCCTAAGACAGCATGTCAGTATTCAATTGGAGAAAAAAGATATTCGAACCTAAACGTTTAAGGTACCTTGTTTGGTTTAAGGTATCAGACAAAGATATTAACAAATAAATAATAATTATTAATATATAACTAATTAATATTAATGAATTAACAATGTTTAACAAATTATTAAAATATATATATATATTTAAAAAAAATATGATAGTACTAAATGTTTTAAGTCATTATTTACTGGAGAGATGGACCATGTTTTTGTTTTATTGTTTTAAATCTCAGAGTCTTTATTTTAATATATTATTTATTATATAATTGATCTTTATATTATTCATTACGGATTTGGTTGTTTAGCAGATAAGGTTAAGGGTGAGACTAACATAAATATTCCTAAATATTTATGGTACCTACTTACATAATTAATAAAGTCATTCTTTAATTAACTTTTATTCAATGTTATAATAGCATAATAATATTAAAATATCATCCTACTACTTTGATTACTAATTTTTATTGAAGTGGGTAATTAAACATAATATTTTTATTCACAGCCGGTTATAATGCTGCGATTGCGCAAGTATAGTAGAGTAGATATATTTTTGGTCTCTTTAAAAAAATATGTACTCTTCTTCACTCATAGCAACACTTTTTGTAAATATCTTGGTGAAGTGATATTCATTTGTAGTTTCAAAAGATATTAATAAGCATTAGAAATAAATAAAATGTAATAATTAACTTTATTATACAAGAAAAGAAATATTATTTTATTATTATTATTACGTAAACATTTGAATTGTATAAAAATAATTTCAGCATTATCCGCTAAAACCAAATCCGTAAGTTTATTAGGCTATCCTTTACTGGTCTTTAGATAAAATAATTTAAATTGATGGCCAGTCGGAATTGGATCATAAGTTGTGCCACTGTGCCCCAGCGGTGGCCCAAGGAAATGTTAAAAAAATCGTGTAGCTCTCCACCAGTGGTGGCGAATGGAAACACTTTAGAAAGTTGTGACGCTATCCCCCAGTGGTGGACAACGAGAATAATTAAAAGTAAAATAAAAGTTGTTTCGCCGTCCCCCAGTGGTGGACAACGAGAAAAAAATATTAAAAGTTGTTTCGTTGTTCCCCAGTGGTGGCCAAACAGGTGGTGGACATTGGGAATAATCGTTTCTTAATCTGTCGGGCATGCCACCGTCCCGGTGAATCATTCCGCCATATTGTTTCCAGTTGTTCTTGTCATGCTAACGGCGAGTACTTGCACAGACACAATCTAGTGGCTAGGATTATCCACCAGCAACTTGCCTTGCAGTACAACCTGCAGTACGAAACGCAACGAAAGCGTACTGCTTTCGTTGCGTTTCGTACTGCAGGTTGCGTCCTGGACACGGCACGCATTGTGAGGAGGTTCCTCTCTCTAGAGCCCTAAACACCGGCAGCCAGGACCCCATTCCCGAATCCGATGGACCACTATTTTTTATGTTTTTTAAAAATGTTTTTTTTATGAAAATATTTAAAAATGTAAAGAATATATTTAAAAATGAAATAAAAGATAATAGTATTGCTGATAATTATTATTAATGTATATTAATTATAATAATTTATAAAAATTATAAAAAACTTTCCTTTTATTTCATTTTATTTCATGTTTTCTTTTTATTATAATAATTCAACTTCCATAGTAGAATAATTACCATTATGTTAATTGTTACCATATTGCCACACGACTGTGGGCAATGTTTTTGCCCGTTCCACGTTTCCAGTAATAAATAGTACCGACACCGATTTAATTTATTTATCATTTAGTGTCATGGAAAATTAATTAATTACTACGAAAAATCTGTTAACTTTAAAGGTACATATCTTTTTTGTCCAAGTGAATTTAGATATGCTGTCTTAATATGAATTTAACTACTCAATGAGGGCAACAAACACAGGCATAGTTCATAATGCTACAGTCAACTTTTTTTTTGGGTACGGGGTCCATAGTAAATTACCCATTATCCTTTAGCCATCATAAAAAAGTTCCTCGGACTCGACGGAAATATTATTATTTTGCAAATTTATAATTAAGAAATCATTATCGTGTCCTTTAAAGTAAGTCAAATGTATTTATTTACGTAAACTTGCCGAATGAATTGTGTACCTAGTGATTTTAGTCCATGGGTAATTCATTTCGTGTTTGATTGTAGATGGCAAATATGTATACGAAATGTTTTGTAAAACACGCAGAACCCGCAGCTACGTCAGGAAGCAACCCCTTCAATTTTATTTCAAAACACTAATCACTGAGTCTGACCATACATATTGTTTTGAACTATCTTCGTCAAAACATTACAGAAAAAATGTTTCTTTGTTTTAAAACTTATTCACTGAGTAACCGTGTTTAACCTTACCTTGATTCCATGTCGACTTTGTAGCCAGTTAAATCTTATTCCATTATAATAAAATAAGTTCAACCACTTAGAGTATAGTACTTGAAAACAAAAAATATCACTACATCGAGTTTCAAATTTCATTCTGCTATAAACACATTTTGTTCCGAATCATATAATGTCACAACTTAGTCATAGCTTATTTTTAATTGTTTCAATTGTTTTTCTCAGTTTGCAAAGCAAAATCTTTAATATTTGCGTTCATTTCATGGAAATTACTCATAAAAATTAGATTGTAATGCAAAGTAACATTTTTTAAATAAAAATATATAATATTTAGCTTCAAGACTTATTTCGACGTACTTCGTAATAGCGATTCGGACCAACGTGTGAAAGGGACAGCGCTATACAGTTCGTATAGCGTTGTTTCTCTTCGACTATCAGCAGGGAATAGACAAATCTTACAAATTGTTCATTCTTTCCCAGCACTAAGCAGGAATAAAACAATATTGAATGATGAAGGTCATGGTACGAATAGGAGTAATGTTATTGTAAGCTTGAAACAAAACTCTCTTGAAATAAGATTGTTTCGTAAAAGATTGTGGTAAGCCCCCAGGTGCTGACACTATCGCCCTGATACTTATGGCTTTGTCATTATGTGAATGTTCGAATGTTCGAACGTTGTGTGAATGTTCAGTTCACTGCCAGAATAAACATGTCATGGTACTCGTATTAATATTTATTAGTTCGAATAACTTACTCGTACTTATAAATATTGCAAAACTACTCTTATTTTATCATAATGTGAACATTTAGCTGATCATGATTCAAAGGGCCTGTGCACACCACGTTTTTTAAACGCGCCGTCGATACGCGTTTAGAAACGCGCGTCGACGGAGCGCTTTATCCTACAGAAAAAGGTCTGAATTGCGTGCGTATCGCGTCTGTATCGCTACAAACGTTGGTGCACAGGCCCTAAGATGTTGACGTCTGTTGTTTATTCATATTCACTATTTCTCACCTGTGAGACTGATGACCGAACCCAACCTTTTAATAGTAGCCATAAATGCATCACGTGATTAGGGTATATCAAGAATTTTTTAATGTTTGAATTTCAAATTGGTATAGGGTGGAACAGGTTACCACTATCTTAAAATAGGTAATTCTTATTTTTCCAAGGATGATCCAGTTTTGACGTCACTCGTTCCGGTTCACTGCCGTTCAATAACTTAAAGTAACCTAAAATATAATTAACTAGTGACCCGCCCGCGAGTTCGTCCGCGTGAAATTTTGGACCACGATCCACCGCGTTGCATCCTATCGCCCGCCCGCGCTGTTCTGTACCTACATCGTTTTATTTCCGATTTTTTTTATTGTTGCTCGGCTCCTTAGGGTCGTAGCGTATTGTTACATATACCTTCTTCAATAATTGGGCTATCCAAAGCAAAACGAAGTTTTCAAATCCGACTAGTTGTTCCGGAGATTACACCCTGCATACAAACTAACAAACACTTAAAATATTATTAAGTATAGATATAATACCCTCATCTTTCTACTTCAGGACTTGCACTGAAGGCTCCCGCAGACAGGCGTGACGCGACTCTGTTGGAACAATTTCTATGAAAACTTAATGGAAATTGTTCTACCGGTGTCATGTCACGCCTGTCTGCGGGAGTCTTAAGACTGGTTGTATGGATAGCCTTTACTGATGTTATCGCCATCTTATCTGCACCAGTGCTTCCAGGGTTACTTAACTTTGACGAGATCAGGTTTACTATTATTAGCTTATGTTTACTGAGCCGAGGAAGGATCTCGTCCATTAAAAACACGCACTAGAGGTTTTTATTTTAATGTTAATTGGGATAATAATAGCATAATTATTTTCCGAGGCACATTGTCGTGTTGTTATGCTCGTTAACCGACTTCCAAAAAGGAGGAGGTTATATGTTCGTATGTTTTTTTTTTTGTGTATGCCCGTCGAAATTTTCGTCAATTGTTAACGGATTTTGAAAATTCTTTTTTTGTTTGAAAGGGTATACTCTCGAGGTGCTCCCATACAATTTATTAACTTTGCTTGAGTACTTTTTGAGTTAGCTTCACTAATACGTATTTTTCCCACTTAGCTTAAAAGGACGATATTTTAACATATTCCTGTCACCTTTATTTACATAGCAGGTCGTGATATTCGAACTGGTAGGGGGTAGGTACCGCAACTAAAAAGTTACAAATAAAAACTTTTTACAAAAAAAACCAACCGACTTCCAAAAAAACAATACAAACTGAACTTTTTTTGGAAGTCGGTTGTTTTTTTTTATAAAAAGTTATTATTTGTAGTTCCAAGTTATGGGTAGCTTGAACAAAAGGAACGATACGTACGATCAACGGCAATTTTTCTGAAACCTGATTATGTGCTTTGCTTATTACAATCACGTTTCTTAAAATAGCGAACAAGAAGTAAAACTGCCAACCTTTAGGTTAAATAAATACTGTTTCAAATGAAGTACAACCTCATTGAAACTTTTTTTATTTGCAAACTAAAATCACTTTATCACAATTTTCAATTCCAATTCAGTACCAAACAATTGGCCAATCACTTATGCCTTGATCTCTTTCAGTTCCTTCTCGTACTTGGCGGTGAACTTCCTCTCAGGGTCGTACTTGGCATTCAGCTCGTTCCAGTAATTTGCCTCGTGGTTGATCAGGTGGCCGATGACGCGCTTGGTTCCGTCCCTCTGAGCTTCAGTACATTTGCCACATCCGTTCTCGAGGGCTTCAGTGATGTGCACTGTGAGAAATGGCGAGACGTTAGGTTGGTTTGATAATCTTAAAAAAGCGAATGCAAAATAACTTCTCTTGGAAGCGTTTAATTCTACATATTTAATCTTTGTTATAGATAGGTAAAGGTGTCAAGAGTCAAATGTCAAATTGGTTATTACAAAATATACATTACACAATACTCATGCAAATTCGTTCACTATAGTTTTACAGGAATAATAATTATGTACCTACGTTAATGCTCGTGACAGATTGGTTTATTAAACAACGTTATACAGTGTGTCTGGTAACCATAATAAGGCATTTCGCTCCAACTGTTTTGAAAAAAAAAAAACAATTTTTGCAAAGTATTTTTTTATAGTTTTAATAGGAGTTTTTGAAAAACTTTTTAGTGCCAAATTATTGCTTTCTTTTGTCGCTGTCGAACGAAATCACTTTTATGCCAGTAGGATCTCTACATCGGTAGATATTGCAAAAAATAAAAACACACGTACTGAGTAAAAAATGGCCGTCATTTCAAAACAGTAGGGGCAAAATGTCTTATTATGGTGGATTTTTCGATAAAATTGATCGTATTGCTTCGCCTTAACGGGTCGGACACCGGTGAGCAGACACACTGTATATAATTGCAGCAATTACATCGTGTCCCTCCTCCTTAATAAAGTCGGTTGAACCGAGCTTTTTAAAGTGGATGATTACGTGTTGCACTTTATTTAAAATGACGCTTACCCTTAAGCTCCTTAGCGTCGGGCGCACACTTGCCCTGGTCGAGGATGCACTTGATGTAGGGCACCAGCAGGCGTGGGTTGCTAAGGATCTCGTCCAGGTCTACTTTGTCATAACGGTCGGTGTAGTGAGGCTCCTCGGGACGCGCGAGAGCCATCACGGCCACGGACAGGACGCACAGGATGATGCAGGACTTCATTTTGGTGCTGGAAAACAAAATATTTAAATAGTTAACACACTGACTTTAAATCCTCTTTCATTCATAAATATTTAACTATTTTCACTGTTACTATTTAATCACCAAAGAATATGAAACATTCTAAACAATACTTTAACTTTAACCCCGCAGATAACAAAAACTAACCCTGGTGGTCAGCCACAATAAAATTTACAAAAAATTGAAACTTTCATTATTAAATTCAATGAAATATTCCTCTTTCTTTATTAAAAAATTTAATAGTATTAACATTTTACTTTTTATTCCGCAATTATTATTAAAAATTATAATACCTGTTTGTTTAAGATAGGTTTACTCACTGATCAGATGCTGAGCGATCTACAACTGCAAGTGACTTCACCTGTACTTATATACTTTCCATTCATGTTGTGAGACAAAAAGCTTGAACGTACTTAGTGTGTATATTGCATATAACAGCTCTCTTCAACTGAGTTGACTGACTGACTAGGAAATTGATCAAATTAAGTTTAGACTTTTTACACGATGATGTTATGATTTTTATACTTGGGATCTGCGTCAGTTGGAAAGTCGGCTTTGTGTATTTCGTATATCTTACACCTTTCATGACAATAGCTTTGAAATATACGAAATGGCTGGTAATGGATACACAAATCAATCAGAGTTTGACCGTTTTGTGAAGTCGTGATATAAAACATCTTGTACACGCCAAAGTTCAAAATATATTATATCCAGTAAAGTCGTAATAGGTACAAAAAGCTTAAAACGCAACAAACGGTACAAAAAGCTTAGTTTTTAACGGCAATTTATTCCAAGCCAAGAAGAGCCAAGGAAAACATTTGGAAACCTTAATATTTTTGGAATGGTAATTTTTTTTTCATGATTTCTTGTTTTCGGAAGATAATCTATTTCAAAAAAATTGTCTCAACTTTGATGGAAAATACTACACAGGACTACAGTGTGTACTACTATAGTGTGTTTTCTAAGGTCCTTCCTTGAAATTATTTGATCGCGTGTATATCTCCATAATATCTGTAATACATTCTAGTTTTCATCACCGATTACCTGTTTCATGGTAATTTTTAAATCGGTCTACTTACTTTATCAATAATGTAAGACTCATATTTAACTACCATAATTATTCATTAGTCAACTGATCGGTTCTTAGAAATTAACGTAAACTGTATTTACCCGACTGCGGCTAAGCCAAAAAAGGAGGGTTATGTTTATGACCTGTATGTACATAATTATATGAATGTATGTTTGTATGTCCATCGTGACCTTCGTTACTACTAAACGGCTGAACCGATTTTGATGAATTATATTGTATTATGCCGTTAGATTCATCTATAATGCGCGAGTATCACTGGGTTTATTAAAATGAAAAAAAAAAACTTATTGGCGGGTTCTTGGCGCCAAAATGGATGCGACGCGATACCAAAATTCTATAAATTAGAATGATTTTTTTTTCTGAAGGAGTTTTTGGAGTCGGGTTTTTACGTGTTTTTAATTATTTTTTTGCCTACCGTTTCTTATCAGCAAATAATTTCCGATCAAAAATAAACTTTTGGATTTTCGGCCGAAAACCGAAAACGAAAAAAAGTTTGTTGATAGTTTTTTCTTAGTGTGTGTGTGTACCTTTTAATAATTATTTTTAACCGTTAAAACAAATCATACGAAACTTTATACTTTTCTCAAAGACTAATTTGTTACTAATTAAACAATCTGATGCTATAAAAAGCATTTTTTTCTGCATTCTCACATTTAAGCTTTGAGTTGTTTTAACTGTCTATCGTTTTTTTCTGAATAAATTAATTGCAAGTATTTATTGGCCAGCACTTTTTTTCAGCCGTAAAAAAAAGTTACCGAGACTGAAAGCCGACCCTAACATAGTTGGGAAGAGACTAGGTAGATGGATGATTGCGTCTAAACCCCGCAGGGGTTTTATGTTCTATGTTAGGGGTTTGGTTTCCGCACTGAGTCCCTGAAAGTGGACCATTGTGCGTTGGCCATGGCGGCCGTCGGTGGTTATTCCAACCAGCCCACCTCCCTCAAGAAATTAATTAAAACTCCTGGTCTGTTTAGAACGTTTGTGAAAGATATGGGTGCCCCGAAGGTTTTTGTTCAGATCTAGGTGACGCCCGCGCACTTGAAGAGCACGTGCGCGACGGTTTCCTCCGTCCCCATGCACGCCCTGCACAGAGGACTATCCGTTATGCCTATCGTATGAAAGGGATTGTTTAGTGAGCAATGTCCTGTGATGGTCCCCGTCACCAGGCGCAGGCCATCCCTGTCCAGTCGTAGAAGACGCCTGGTTAACTTGCAAAAAAAAATCAAATCTGACTGGGGATTCCCGAGAGTACCCCCTACATTCTAGCTTACCAAAAAACAAACACACGAGACCATTCACAGTTCATATAAAGTTCGGCCCAAAAGGCAAAAAAGGTGTCACCACTATTGGGGAAGTGAGTCCGCGTATTTTTTAACTACGGCACTAAGTCTCTACAGCCATTCCTTCAGCTGATTGTTTTGGTTGAAAAATTGGATTTCCATACATTTTAGTTGAAAAAAATATTTTCATCTGTTGGCGAAAAAGTGATATGAGCTTGTTGGGATGAAAAAATAAAGTCAAGGCTTCGATATTTTTTTATTTGCATCATACAATAAAGGTCCATGCAGACGGATACAATATAATACAACAATATCAAGTCTTGTTCCGGAAGATCATTGAACTCGGAGAGATTTGCCGTCATTGTTCAACCAGATTTTTCAACCCAAAAAATTATCTGTAGCAACATTGGTTGTAGAGACTTAGTGCCGTAGTAAAAAATACTCCAACTGACTTTCCCAACAGTGGTGACAAGTTTTTTTTCGTTTGTGTCGGCACTTTGGTTTTTGGGCCTAACATGAATGATCTCCTTTTACCCCTTTATAGTATTAATAATATTAAATTAATTAATATATTATATTATGATTATTAGGTATATAATTTTATATTTAAAATTATAATACGTACCCACGTACGTATTGTCTTAAAAAATGCACAACTTAATTGTTACAATTCGCTGAATTTCATTAGATTCCCAGTGAACATAATATTTCCTGGTATTTTATTTTTTCATGTTGCCAATTATTATTATTTAAAAGACTCTGTAAAACCACATATAGACTCGTAGATTTGGATACTAAGAACTTGTTATGGATTAAATTAAGTCGCCGATAATCATTGCTTGACTCACCAAAGATCAACATTACATTCTGAAAAGCTACAAAACACATAAACTCACTACAGATTCTGTAAAGCTACTAAAGACACAGGCCTATCTCGGTCGGTGTGTTGTTCTTACTTTTCTAGTTCCAATTAATTCTGATCTTCAATCATCTGATGAACTCAGGGCTTTCCGTTGGAAATGTGTTTATTATTTTGTTATGAATCATGCTGTGTCTTATTGCTATTGCAGCCTTTTCTAATAGTATCCACAATGCATCACGTGATTGTGTAACATCAAGACTTTGCTGTATTTCAAATAGACAGGTACTTACGTATGAGAAGGGTATATTATGACCCATATCTAAAAATAGGTAATTCTTATTTTTTCCAAGAATTGTCCAGTTTTGACGTCAGTTTCCGATTCACAGCCGTTCAATAACCTTCAAGAACCTAATATATAGTTAATATCATCGTTTACTTGAAGCAAACTCAGTTGATGGCTGGATTTCCCCTTCTATTTCAGGACTTGCATTAAGACTGGTAGTACATGTAGCCTGTTTATTGACGTCATTGCTCCCATCTTACTTAACTTTGATGAGACCAGGTTTCCTGTTGTATGCTAATAATTAGCGTATGACGTCAATGGGGATCTGAGCCGAGGAAGGCATCTCGCCCATTAAAGAACACTCACTGCTGATTTGATATTAGATGCTAGTTGGGATATTTATAGAATAATAATAATTCGAGGCACATTTTTGTGTTGTTATGCTCATTTCTAGTTTCAAGTGTTCAAGCTATCTATGGATGGATAGCTATCTATGGATAACAAAAGGAACGGGGTGATAATTGGGGTTATTTGCAGTACAAAATATCTCTGTCGCAGAGCCCTATATGGATCTTCTTAAAAATTACTTATAAGATATTGAACAAAGTGCTAATACTCATAAATCATGGTATCCACTGTCATGAAAAAACTTTTGTATTGATGATACATTTCCTAGAAGCAACTAAACACCATTGATTGTTTTTAAATAGATACCCATTTTACTCTATTTTGCCCATTTATTAAAAAAATTGGTATTTACTTTAAGAAACACTAAAATAGTTATAACTTTTAAGCAGATCAAGTTAGAGCTCTGTCAAAGAGATATTTTAACTGCAAATAAGCCCAACTAACGCCCTATTTCGTTTGATCCACGATTTTTTACCTACCCTGTATAAAGATCACCGGCAATTTTTCTGAAACCTGATTATGTGCATTGCTTTTAATACAATCACATTTCTTAAAAAATCGAACAAGAATTAAAACTACCAACCTTTAGGTTAATAAAAAATATTGTTTCGAATGAAGTACAACCTCATTGAAACCTTTTTTATTTGTAAACTAAAATCACATTATCACAATTTTCAATTGCAATTCAGTACCAAACAATTGGCCAATCACTTATGCCTTGACCTCTTTCAGTTCCTTCTCGTACTTGGCGGTGAACTTCCTCTCAGGGTCGTACTTGGCATTCAGCTCGTTCCAGTAATCTGCCTCGTGGTTGATCAGGTGGCCGATGACGCGCTTGGTTCCGTCCTTCTGAACTGGAGTGCATTTTTTGCATTCGGTCTCGAGGGCATCAGTGATGTGCACTGTGACGAGAAAGAAATGGGGAGATGTTAGGTTGGTTTGATAATCTTAAAAAAGCGAATACAAAATAACTTCTCTTGGAAGCGGTTAATTCCACATCATCATTGTTATAGGTAGGTAAAGGAGTCAAGAGTCAAATGTCAAATTTGTTATCACAAAATATCGTTAAGCATTGCTCATACAAATTCGTTCACTATAGTTTTACAGGAACAATAGGTACAATGCTCGTGACAGAATTCATTTGTTTACATGATGAGCTTGTAAATAAGCCAACTGGCTTGCCTCGCTTATACTGTTATTGTGGAACAACCCATCAAAAAATCCAACCATACAATTGTAAAAGCTCTTCAATCTTCAGCACTTACCCTTGAGCTCCTTACCCTCGGCCGTGCACTTGCCCTGGTCGAGGACGCACTGGATGTAGGACACCAGCAGGCGGTGGTTGCCGAGGATCTCGTCCAGGTTTATGTTGTCGAAACGGTCTGTGTAGTGAGCCTCCTCGGGACGCGCTAGAGCCATCACGGCCACGGACAGGACGCACAGAACGATGCAGGACTTCATTTTGGCGCTGGAAACCAAAATATTTTTACACTGTGTAGGTAATTGAAATATCTGGAAACCTCCCAAGGGGTCATTGTGCTCATCAGTATGAACAAGCTTTTCCATGGGACGAACCATGAATTTGCGAAAAACAGTTATTTGTTATGCAAAGCTGCAAAGTTGTTTTTTGGTGCGAGGACTTGTATTGGAACCTGAGCGTTGCGAAGGTTCCAAAGGTACAAGACGCAGAATAACTTTGCTACCGAGCGAAAAACACAACTTTTCACCTCACTACAGCGAGGACAATGCTAGGTGCAAGAAAAGCATATCACGCAGTCGTCTTACTGGCCAGTGCCATTATTCTAATAATGAGGTTGGCGCATTGACATGAAATACGTATTTATGCATTTTCAGTGGTATAGAAAATTCGTGAATAGAAAGGTTCGAATTTTAAAAACTCTTTCCACGCTAGCGCATAGCGGATAAAATGCACTTTTGCACTCAGATTTCGAATGACAAATAGAATCTTTCCGAGCTTGAGGTGAAAAAACAATTGCTCCATACATAATACGTGTGTTTCACTCTACAAACCGTAAGGAACAGTCGATATTTTTTGCAATTTTTGGGTTGGCCCTTAGTAAAAGTTGTTCATAATGATAAAACACCTTGTATCTAGTTAACACAATGACTATAAATCGTCTAATCTTTTATTAATAAACTTTTAACTACTTTCACTGTTACTGTTTAGTAGAAGGTTTACCAAAAAAACGAATATAATATGTTGTAAACAAGGCTTTAATCGCACTGATAACAAAAATATTTTTAATCATATTTGCTTATAAAAAAAATTAATAATTTAACTTTTAATTCCGTAATAATTATTAATAATTATAATACCTGTTTGTTTGAGAGAGGTTTACTCACTGATCAGATGCTGAGCGATCTACAACTGACAGCGGCTTTACCTGTACTTATATACCACTAATGTTGTGGGACAAAAAGCTTGAACGTAATTAGTGTGCAAATGACTAATTATATTACTTATAATAGGTAGTGTTTTCACTGGTTTAAATTGAGGTTTGAATTTTTATGCGTAGATGTTACCTCTGGTTTTTTGTAGTTGAGATCTGCGGTCTTTAGGAAAAGTTTCAATTTAGCTCTTTGGCGGCTTTGTGTGTTTCGTATAACACAAAGTTTCATGACGTTAGCTGTGAAATATACGAAATGGCTAATCGCTGGTAATGACTATACAAATCATTTAGTTTTGGCCGTTTTGCGAAGATGTGACATAAAACACATCTTTTACAAGTTCAAACCTTATATTTGACTTAAACGACTTATATTTGACTACCATATATTCATTGTCAACTGAATTTGACGTCAATTGTTTTTGCCCACTGTTTTTTTACCAGCAAGTCTGACGACGGAGGATTGCAAGTCAATTGATTGACACTTTTCTTTTAGGTTACACTAAACAAAACACCGCGTGTAAATCCCCAAAAGAATAAGGCAATAGGGTAAGTAGGTTAAGTAGGGTAGGGTATAGTAAGTGTATCAAATTAAGTAGGGATTGTCAATTTCGCCATTTTGTTTAAGTCTAATTTATTGCCAAAAACCGGGCACAAAATTAGACTCCGAGCGAAATATCCAATAATACTTTTCACTTTTTTCGTGGTGATTGACCACTAGGCCATCGAAACTGTGTGTGATCTTTGGGAAATTATTGATGATTGATTAATTTAAAATTCGTTTCGTGTGAAAAAGGTTCCATTCGGCCAAAGAAGGCATTAAAATCAAATTATTTTTCTAACTAAACAGACCCATGTGCTGCTGGGGAGTTTGTTGCACCAGTTTCTGGGCAGGCGTTTTGGTGGACTGGCATATGTGTTTTTGAAGTTCAAAAAGTGCTGATTCTCAGCCTAATTGGAATAAATGACTTTTGATTGTGATTTAAAAACATATCATTTTGAAGCTAGATGTTTCACTAACACATCCTTTTGATTTACAAGCTTGGTTGTTTTGCTTGATAAGCTTGGTTGATGACGGAATTTCCCTATCTACTTGCATTAAGACTAGTTGTTATATGTGTAGCCTGTTTACTGACGTCATTACTCTCATCTTATCTGCATCGGTGCTCCCAGGGCTACTTAGCTCTTCTACAGATAATGCTCTGGCAAGACTATCATAGGTATTATAAACCAGTTTTTGCCCACGACTTCATCTGACTGACTTTTTTCATTTTGCTCGGCTCCTAATGGTTCTAGCGTGATGTTAAATAGTCCTCATCGAACAACTTTCCTCATAAATTGGTTATCAAATGCAAGAATTTTTCAAATCCGATTGGTAGTTTCAAAAATTAGCGCGTTCAAGCGAAAAAACAAATTCATTCGTTCAGATGTGAAACTTTGTATGTTCATCATCATGCAAACACGGCTGAACGGATTTGGATGAATTTGGCACACGGATAGACCATGACCTGGATTAGGACATAGGATATATCCTGGAAGTACATTCACGTGGGATAATCTGACCTTCCCAAAAGGTAGTGTCGAAAAGCGAATCTATTTGACCAATTAATTGGAACACATGAATTTCTGTGACTGTTCTGGCTGTTGCCTCTGTGTAATTTCCTTGGTCTTAAAATAACATGGTAAATCTCTCAATATTGTGCGTACAAACTTACATTTGCTTTTGGAATATATGCGGGAACATGTTTTTCAACTACAATGTGTATGTTTGTTCTTAGAATAAATTCATCCAAACTAAGGAACCCGTGCGTGGTCCGACATGCACTTGGCCGGTTTTTTACTATTCACGTCTGACGTCAATAGCGAGCTGAACCGGGCGAGATATGTCGTACCTACATTAATTAGCACGGTTGGTTACCCCTGCAACTAGAGGTTTTTACACGATCTTGTTTATCTACAGTAATCTACACTAATATTATAAAGAGAAAAGATTTGTTTTATTGTTTGTAATGAACAAATTCAAAAACAGGACCGATTTAAAAATTCTTATAAGTTCCAGTAGAATGCTATATTAACAATTTATCACTGAGGAACATAGGCTATAATTTATAAAGATATTACGGGACGAAGCTGTAGGCGGAAGCAAGTTGAGTATAATAACAAAGCAATTGTTTTATGCATAGTTTCGCACCGTTGAAGTACAAAAAGTTATTGTTTACTTAGGTACTTGAAAACTTAAACTGACGCAAGTTCTACATTTAGAAAAAGATATACTTGATGCCCGGAGTGATTTTTAACATACGTTAATTTATTAAAAACCGCCGTACGTGTATGATCAGCGAGGTAACTGCGCAACATACTAACAATTCCAATGCCTTTCATTTTGACAATCCGACAACATCCATTGCGTTATTTACGTTGTCAAGCAGACGAATTTTTCAAACATTCCTAATATTTATTTATTTATTTATTATACTTAATAAAAACGGTACAACACGAATTACATTAATTAACAAAGATTTTTTTTAATACTGACAATTTTTATACAAATTGATTACCTAAAAGTAACATGAAACAGTGGACTCCCTTCCATACTATATTTATCTCACAGAACACCAGGGGCCTAAGTCTACTAATTTATAAACGTTACAATGGTCTCACAATGGTCAGTTTTTGACAGATTTGCCATACAAAAACTGTCAAAAACTCACCATTGAGAGACCATTGTAACGTTTACAAATTAGTAGACTTAGGCCCCAGACACATAAATACGCATAACTTTACTCCATTCGCAAACACATCTCAGTCAGGGTTGGCGGGAGGGGCGGTGAACATCTTCAAAGTACGACATACTGGGGATTCAGCTCTGGCAATATGAAGCAATGTATTAGGAATTTCCTTTAAAATCCTTCGGATTGTGAAAGAACTACTACTACTTGTTTGCTTGGTCTCTATGTATCTATGGATCGTAGCTGGTGGCGTTCTGTAGTGTCTGGCTACCCTCATAGGAAAAGGCGTGAAACTATTTAATTTCTGTCGTATCTGGAACGGAGATCTTTGCGAGAAACAATGGAGATTGTATCAGTGGCCATATAAACTGGTTTTGTTGTTGTAAAATAGATTAAAAGCCGTTTTAAGGTTAAAACTAACCTTAACGTAACATCACGCCTTGTTTCCCCCAAAGGGTGGATAGAGGTTTACCTAATTCTTCATTTTTCACTGTCTTATGTAATAGGGGGCGAGTCTATTGCCATCAACCGGGTTCAAATTCTGACTTCGGGCTGCTACTAAGAAGTAAGCAGACCTAAAACCCTCTTCCAAATCTAGTTCAAACCGCTTATGAGAAACACATATTATACAACGTGTAACGTTAAATGCGCAAAACCTCAAACACCTAAACTGATTTTTAAATCAATTAACATAATATTTCAAAGAGAAAAAAATTGTAAAGGTTTTATGTGCTGTTTTAGTTTTACTGGCAATTCTGATCGTTTCTGGCATCTGCGAAGACGCTCTATCGAGGAAGGGGTCGTCACCGGGCCGCTGAGCCTGTGGTGGCTTGACCTATTAATAAATAGACACGGCAACGTTTTTAATGTTTTTTTTTTTTTAAATGTCACCTATTTTAAAAAGTAGTTCAATTTATTATGCTCCTTATTTGCGCATTTATCGTTACACGTTGTATACCTACAAAAGGATTGCTGTTTCCGGTGGTAAGAGCTAAAGGAAAATCAACTACATACTACTAAGATTAATTGATTTAGGCGTGACTTGGCGGAAATCCATTATAAAATACAATAGACGTAGATATATTTAGTAACCTATTCCGCTTAACTATTCCTGCGTCCAGCGCTCGGCGTGGCAACACGT
Organism: Eupsilia transversa; assembly: GCA_914767815.1. NCBI lineage: Eukaryota > Metazoa > Arthropoda > Insecta > Lepidoptera > Noctuidae > Eupsilia > Eupsilia transversa. Next base: position 6,948,046 of record OU611889.1, read on the forward strand.
CATGTTCGGGTTCGCGAGAAGTCAATCGTCATCCTGAGGATGCCTCGCTGAGAGGTGAAACACGATTCCTTACAGGGTTTTTTATATCTCTTTAGGAATAGTTAAGCGGAATAGGGTTACTAAATATATCTCTCTATCTATTGTATTTTTTAACTACTACTAAAGCAAATTGACTACTAACTTAAATTTTGCGTATATTCAAATCACATCTGTCATTCTTTGTCAGTTGTTTGAAAATAATGCTTATAACATGGCAAATTGACGTAAGAGGCAATTTGCTTCACAATTAAGTTCCTTGACTATATCCATAGATCATAGGTACACTATTATAAGCTATCGTTTTCTAAATTGTAGGTATTCATGAACCAGCGATAAACAGCAGTTAAGTAACTATAATAATTTGTCTATTTAAAGTCGGATTTTTTGCTTCTACAGACTTTGACTCTTTCAAGAGTTCACATGACTAAGTGGCCTTGTTCAAAACATATTATTACTTATCTTAGATTTAAGCTGTAAATAAAGAGTTGAGATAATGCCAGCTTGTCATCTGTATCGCAAGTCGCTTTTCTAGTAGTAGACCAAAGTTTCAGTACGTGTCAATATGTTAGGTAACTAGAGCATACTATTTGGATATCCAGATATCCAAACTAACCGGATATCCGTCGAATAATTTATAAGGGTATTATTAGTTTTATTATCCGAATTAAACTAATATACATCATAATATACAAACGATTAAACTAGAATACAGACATTTGTTCCTTTTTTATACTAATTTCAATAAAATTAGTACTTAATAATTTATCATTGTACATTGTGTTTTAGTTTTTAGACAGCTTATCTGTTAGCCCCGTAATGGACATGCCTGAAGCTGGCACACAAATAATCAAGTAGCTTGCAGGCCATCGACATTCACCAATCAGACTTTTTTATGGCCCAATGGGATGCAAGCAACTCGCATACTCCTGTGGACCTTACAGATATGTGTATTACGGGTTTTATGTGCAATCCTGCATTTTTTTAAATCTGTGGCAGTGAGTTATATGTTCAGGGGGCTCACCAAACCGCAAAATTAAACTCGTTTTAGTCAGGGTTCATTTTATTTTTATTCTTAGCACTGTAACAAAAGTAATGTCCAAATTTTTTGTCCAAGGATATGTAGGTAAGTGTGGGTTAAATAATGTCGTTTCCTTACTAGACTTCCTTGAGTCTACATAATATTTATTTGTAAATTAGGTAGTTTTGTATTTGTTTACTGTGGAAAACAGGAATCACATTTTGATATAGGTACAGAAAAATGTATTAAAATTGTAATAAATAATACGTTTTTTTAAAAAGTAATCTTACTTTAAAGTAGGGTTAGAAACAGCCAGTACCATGAGAAGAAACAGCTCTACATATACTAGTTACGCCCATTAAAATGTGTTTTTTTTTCATTGTTTGTTATTTGGTCATCTGCTCAATCCCATGAGTTTGACTAATGACGCCATCTGTCGCCCGGACCAAGTAACAAAACAATACATAAAGTAACAACTAGCGCTTCAATTTCTCAATTAAAATAACCCGCTTGCTTAAACCACATAACTGAAAAGAAAAAAGAATGATTATTATCTATTGTAGATTGTATTTTGTAAGCAGGCGACAAACTTGACTGCGATATCTTATAAAAACAAAATTCAATTGATTAGTGCTTAATTTGCTCTTTTCAGTTATGTGTTTTTGCAGTCGGGTGTTTTGTTTTTTTTGATAATTTGCTTTATTTCCAAGATATTTAATTCATTTGTGTATTTGGAAATGACTCAATACTAGCTTTTATTTGATACCAATATTGTTTTTATTTATTTTTAAAATAACCTTCCCCTCCCTTTTATTATATTGGCAAATACCAGCGTTGAGTTTGTGACAGGTTGGACATGACGTGTGTCATTGTGAGAGCGATTTAGAAATGTCTAGATATCAATATAGTCAAATATGACGCATTTTGTAACCTCCCATATTATGGAGGGCGTCCCAGATGTTGAAATTTATAAAACCTCCATAATATGGAGGTTATACGAGATTTCCATACAGTCAAATATGACGCATTGTGTAACCTCCATATTATGGCGGCGACACAGACAAGGACTATCTAATAAATAAATAAATTATCCAATTGTTTAGTTACCCTAGTTGACTGTTCGGCAAAACCCATAGTGGACCCAGCATGACTACTTATTTAGTTTGGTAGAAAAAAACATTTTTTTTAATATAGATGTTAGGATTTATTTGATAGTTTCAAAATCCTCGTGCTTATGCTCTAGTAGTGCTATTTATTTCATTTACTTCCGTATTTTCGTCTCCACATTATAATGTATGGGTTTGCTACCACCCCCACTTAGTAAGTATTAGAACTTACACGACAGCACAAACTACATGAGATTACTGAGTAAAACCATGATTTTATGCGTCAATAAATTACACAGGTATCATAAATAAGTAATATGAATCGTAATTATTAAAACAGTATTGCATGACTTATTAGTGCTATTAAAGTCGACTCATTCATCTTGGCTAGTGTTCTTCCTACGCTTAGGTTTGTATAGATAAAAGTAAATAATAATAGATATAAACACTTGTGTGTTCACAATATTTTGTAGTTCAATTAGATACAAAACGTATGTATCCATTGTTTCAAAAGAATGTTTATTTATGAAATCCAGAATTTGAAGTCTGTAATCTATCAGTTCGGCGGTGATCTGCAGCTTGTCCGCTACGCTTCTCTGATGCATCTGCTATGCGTCAGCTAAGAGTCGGCTACACTCTGCTACAAGGCTGCGACTCATCTGTTACGCGTCGGTTAATAATGTGCTACGCGTCTGCTACACGGATGCGACTCGTCTGCTACGCGTCTGCTACACGGGTGCGACTCGTCTGCTACGCGTCGGTTGGCTAAGGTTGTGCTACGCGTCTGCTGCACGTCAGCGACACGTCTGCTACGCGTCGCGCGTCGGTCGGCTAAGATTGTGCTACGCGTCTGCTACACGGGTGTGACTCGTCTGCTACGTGTCGGTCGACTAAGATTGTGATACGCGTCTGCTGCACGGATACGACTCGTCTACTACGCGTCCGATAAGAGTATGCTACACGTCGTCGGTTACACGTTTGCTAGGCAGTAACTGAAAGTGGATATAGTAGTCTAAGATACTTATGACTAAATACAAGAAAACATACGGGACTAATAAAAAAAATATGAGGCAAAAATCTAAACCGCAATAAATACTAGTCTATTTCGCGATTCTGAATATTGTTGTAATATATTGTACCAACCTAGGTTAGAAATGTAAACATGTTTAGTCAAAGAATGACGTTGAGTAAACTTTTTACGATTCCGTGGAAATAGAGTTCAATGTGTAAATATTATTATTTACCTTAGACACGTGCTTACAAGTTACATCCTTATATTGGCAATGACGTTAGTGTCAAAGTTTAGTTAGTGGCAATGATTATATTTGTATGCTAAGGCACTACTCACATTTACATGATCATTACACGTAATTAACATGTTATTAGTGAGACAAACATTATATTTGTGTCAGAAAAATAGCTTTAATTTAGTAAACAAAAGTTCATGAACTTTGTGCTAATAACTGAAATTTTAACACCTCTGCCTAGCCTTTTATTATTAAAGCAAAATATAGTGTTTTGACTGAAAAATCTGTAGAAAAAACAAACGTAACTATTGGTAAGGTAGGTTGGCCTTTATATTTTTATTTCTGAGAATTTGTGTACTACTAAAACCCGTACAAACGCTATCTTAGTAAAAAATATGGATTGCATAAGTATACATATGTCTGAAATGAAGATAAATTATTATCTCTTAACTTAACTTATTATTTACATTTTTTTAATAAATTTTAATTTAAAAAAAACATTTAAAAAAAACATTTATTATTATTATTATTTAAAATTTCTTTGATATACCTTCGGACCTTTGAAAGCGTACGAGGGGCCGAAGTCAACTCGCAGAAGCCACTTAGACAATTTTAGGTGTTGGGGCACCAACCGACGATTATCCCTGTATGGACTATGAAAATGCACCCAAGGATAATCCCCAGTTGGCGCTGGACTAATACAGAACATGGAAACAAAACATATTGGGCTATGGGTTTGAGTGGCTATACTGGATTATTAACTTCGAACAATGGAAGAACTAAGTCCCCTGCCCGATCAATCCCCCCCATCCCCATACCCCGAAAGTCACCCCATTATTTTGCCATTTTATTCGTGTATGGAGAATAAAATGTCAGGGGGTGACTTTCACACTCAATAATGGGCCCCCGAAAACGGTCGCTAGCACATAGTGATGTAGCGACAAGGGGGCAACACTTCCTGAGGTGCTTGAAGAATAGCGCGGTATTTCGCGGCTATCAGGACAATCCTGGAAGTAAGGTCAAGATCCCTACCAGCATCTTACTGAAATACTTACTTCCTCCGAGCACGGTTGGTCTTGCGATTCTCCACTCATTATAATTATTTCCAAAAGTGATCCATAAAAAAAAAACCAGCAAGTGTAGATGAACAGGTTCACGAGAAACGGAACGGAACGGAACGGTGGATGAGATCACAAATAAAAATACTAAGTCTCGATTAACAACCAATAATTTATTTTTTAAATGCAATACACTAATTTTGTTAATGTAATCTACTAGCCTTGATATTAGAGGTGTTCCAACTAAATCGAAAAAAAAGTTACTAAATAAACTTCTACATTTCTTCACTATAATTACTTATTGTTTAAGTGTTCTAAGTTCCTGTTCATGCTTGCCGGAGTACTTGGCCTGAGGGTCGTACTTGGCCTTCAGTTGGTTCCAGAATTCCACTTGGTGGTTGATAAGATGGCCAATGACCTTGCGAGTGCCCGCACGCTGGGTCTCAGTGCACTTGGCACAGTCCTGCTCTAACGCTTCCCTGATGTGAGCTGGAAAATAGTTAAAGTTAATATTTAAAATATTGAAAGGAATTTCTCAATAGCAGCCCGGAGTCTGGATTTTTGCCCAGTTGATGGCAATATTCTCGCCCCCTATTACACACATTAGACTTGAATATAACTGGCGATATCTGGTTGTATAAGGTGGGTGTGCCTATAGACACCTCTGCCTAACCTTGCAGGGAATACAAGCGTGATGCTATGTTATGTATTGAAAGTTTTAAATTTTCACATATTATTGTCCATAGGGCTATGTAGTTGATTGAGTACCCAATCACATACGGTTGCAATTTTGATTTTTTCTTCAACATGTTACAGCATTGAGCAAGTTCTGCCAGCCACAAAGGTTATTACGTATAATTATTGATAATAATATTATTCCTACCAAAAAATAATAGCACGGCAAGTTGGTAATGCGTTGAATTCTAATAAATTATTCTAATTTATAATACTGCTAAATTTCTTTGTATAAAGATTTGTAGAACGGCAAATTATTAGCAGCTTTTAATTCTTGGCTAATAATACAATACAAAACATTATACTGACTTTTTTTTTTCTCTAACGCAATAAGTACCTTCCTATTATTTCATAAGCCTCTTTAATTCAATTTTCTCATATTACACTGCTTTTAGGTTCACAATTCAGTGTATTGAAGATGCGCGTCTATTAAAATATTAGGACAGAATATAAGCGAACAAATCCCGCACTGCTGACTCATGGAAGTGAATAAGAAAATGCAGATTTTCATTGAACTTACATTTAAGCTCCTTTCCTTCGGCTGTGCACTTGCCCTGGTCGAGCATGCACTTAACGTACGGGGTCAGCAGGCGATCGTTGCTGATGATCTCGTCCAGGTTAATGTTGTCGTATTTGTCGGTGTACGTGCCATCTGGCCTGGCCACGGCCATCGCCACAAGCCCGAATAAGCACAAAACTATGAAGCTGTTCATTCTGGAAATAAAAAAGGAACTCGAATTTAAAAACAAAACGCCACTTTCACTAATGATCTAAGAAACCGTGGTATTAAGAAAACAAACGACGGTATTTACTGCTGTCGCAGATAATATTCCAGTAAAGAAATCAACTACCTAGGTACTTGTTAGAAATATCCTTTATTGAATAACGCGGAAAATTTCTCACAAGGTGATGGTAAATGACGAAAATCCATCTGAATAAAATTACAACCAAAAAAAGAGTTTGTCCTTTTCTTTCGACAAGAAAATAACACGAAAAATAGCTATACTTAAGTACGCATTTATCGTAATATATAATTATTATATGTGTCGTTCATTGTAAAAGTGGTGTAACTCCATATTTTTAAAATACTTAATTTTTTGCTCAATGGTATCACATTTAGTCATATCTTTCATTCAATTTATTATATCTTTGATTTGTATTAAACAATATAAAATATAAAACAGTGAGTGAATGCTTATTTATTTTTTCCTACACTTTAATTCGCAAAAAGCTCGCCATTTCAAAATTCAAGGAGATAATTCACTATTACAATGAATGACACATATCATCTTTAATACGGAATTATAAGGCAATCGATGAGGAAGAAACTGCTTAAGGTTGGATGAACTTCATTATTGATGTATACCTTGACCGCATATACAATTACATCGGCACATAAATGGTAATATCACAGATTGTATAATATATTTATATGGAGGACTAAAAACCAAGAAATTTCAGGTAAGTAAATCAATTTATTTGCATAATTTCAATTATAACCGATGCTGATTTTATTTTTGACTTATTTATTTTAGATTCTATTAAATGTTTATTTTTATTTTTATAATATATATTTATTAATTACATTTTACTGAAATAAAATATCTACATGTAAAATATCCCGAAATAATAAAACAAAAAATTGTAAAACTGGGAAATGCAACTCAATAATAACACTGTATTATCAATACCCCCTTTACGATATGTTTTGGCAAAAACTGACCTACCTTAGATTTTTATAAATGCTTGAGGAGTACTGTCCAAGAGCTCTGCACAGGGTTTAGTAATTCTCCGGTCAGTCCTCCACCACTTTTTATACTAAACATAAGCGTTTTGGTTGACCAGCAAAACTAGTTTTGGTCATTTAACTCTGCCCATAATTCGAGGAATATGGTTTCGTCACACCGATGATAAACAACCAAAGCGTGCGTATGGGATTTTTTTCTTTGTCCAACATTAATGTTGAAAACTAGTTTATAATTACATTTAATAATTTTCTTTTTTATATTGGTTCTTTACTGAGGGAAAAAACTACTCTTTGTAAAAAATCAATTACTAAAATATCTATCATACCACACAACTAGTAGCTACTGTCTTTTATCCTATCAATATTTATATTGTTTAAATATTTCTCTCTCTCTCGTCAAATCAAGCTTCTTTGGATCTTCCTATCCAAGATGGCATCAGAGTAATTATCCACCGTACTATTATCATCCCTATCCATCACCCATCACAGTAGTCTGATCCTTATGAAGGAAGGGAAGAGTAAAATAAAATTTTATGCAGTACTCATTTTAATAAAATTATATTATTGATAAACATCTGTTCAAAAGGTACATCGTGAATTTTCGTTAAATCTATGGACTGTACAGCCAGATAACACATGTTTTTAGATATACATATTTGCTCTTAGCCGTTGCGCTTAGAAACGAGAAGAACCAGTCTCTAATGGATTAGTAAGTGTGAACAAATACTCGTTTGCTAAACCATGCGTGTATTGATCCTGAGTACGTATATTCTAAGAGTCATACCTAGCACACAAAGAAAACCGTGACACCATGACAGTAGATAAGTCAACATTATTTAATTTAAATTTTCTATATCCGTCATAATTATAATACCAGCCTATTATTGTCCTACTGCAGGCCAAAGGCCAATTCTCATTCGGAGACATGGCTTAATGTTGAGCTTAAACCATTTAACCTCTAAATGGTCTAAAACTTTTGGTACGTAAAACTTCCATGTGTCCCTTTGTCAACAATTTTTATGGTAATGAGGATTCATTATGTATAGGTACTTAAGTATAATTTATTGATTTTAAAAATACAACAATTTAATAAACATGGTGATACACTTTATGACATTTGTTTCTATGAACATGTATTACTGAACTAGATATAAAATATCTGTATGCCTGGACCACACCTCATGCCCCTGTACTAGGCGACACTTAGGAAATAACTTTGGTTTGATTGATTAACTGAATACATATAATATTTAATCCAACTCTTTTATTCACACCTCAACAGTCCGGTTGAGCTGCAGCCGACGACCACAGGGTAGGCAGCGAGATGTCATTAAAAAAGACTTGCTACATTGTCTTGCAGTTTGTCAACCCTATGCCAACTCCTTGGTCTAGCAGCAGATTTTTTCTGTAAAAAAATCTCTGTAAAGAAAACTTAGGAGAAATGAGCTTAAATTAAACTGTCAACCCACCAGCCGGCCAATTCTGTAAAAATCTCACCGTGAAATTTTAGGTGAAGTGAGCTGACATAAGGAAGAAAAAAGAAAGAAAAATCGTGTATTTGCGGCAAACATGAAGAAATAAAAAGTATACGAAAATAACAAGTTTGGGGAAAATATGCGTCACATCCACGCAAAACGGCAATCGCTCAGCATAATGCTGCGACCCTATGCGAGACAGCGTGCTGGTTTTCAGCGACAGCCCACATACCACCTGATGCTAGGGATTGACACTATTGACAGCTCACTTTACCTAGGTTTTCACGGTGAGATTATTACAGAATAGACCGGCCAGTGTCTACTGGCGATAAATTACGTTCCATAAAGTAAAACGTTCGGCGTGCTTGGCAATCTATTCTAGATAAAAAATAAACGACGTCCAAGATTGCTTATTACATTTTATAACGTAGAAGAGATATGTTATGCCAAATCATCGGGTCTTTGACCCCAAACCATTATTTTTATACCTTCTACGGCGGCGGTGAAAGGCTCCCGCAGACAGGCGCAACACGACGTCGTGACGCGACACCGGTTGAACAATTTTCGTGAAGTTTTCATAGAAATTGTTCCACCAGAGTCGCGTCGCGCCTGTTTACAGGAGCCTGAACTGTCTATGACCGACCTAACTTTTTCATTACTTACCTACCTACAATACGTACGCATCCCACGCATCGCTTTTAGCGATAAGACCGCCCATTGTATCACCCTATGTAAAATGTCCATGTCTGTAATTTTTATGGTGTATAATATATATAATAATAAAGAGTATTTCTATTCTATTCTATGCCCCGGCAAATGATTTAGTGGACAAAATATTTTTAACTGATGTTAATTTTCATGCTGAAATATAACGAAGTTATAGATAAGTTCTTCTCGGTACTGCATTTTACATATAAACAAAAACATCAATCTTACTTCCAAACCCACGACATATCAAAATTAATCTAACAAAAACTTGAAAATTTCCAAAACTAGTTTAATATGTTAATTATTTTTATAATTATTGGGTCTAGGATAACGAGCGGCTCTATTATCGACTACATCTGTTGCATAATCGATATAAACTCGCTGTATTTTGTGTCCCACCTCTAGGTCACCGGTATCAGGGTAAACAACAAACGATTCTCCTTACTAACTTGACGTCATGTGTTTAGGTGTTAAGACACGAGCGCTAATTTAACTACCGAGTATTATCGACGATTGTTGAATTAACAATCAAGTGTCAAGAAACGTGTTTCAGCATAATCAGTCTTACGTGAGCGATGTAGGTACCTAGTTCATTTTATAAATCCCGTGTGGATACCTATTTCCCTTTTTCATTCCAGCTAGGTATAATAAAAAGGAATATCAATAAAATTAGAAGCATTTGACATTAATTTCATTTGGTTTAGTACGTCAGCTGCAACCCTTAAGAGGGTTTATTCTGAAAGTTGGCAACGTCGCAAATAGATGTCAAATATTTCGCTGTTTTGATTAATTTGATAATATTTCTGTATGGAAATAAAAAATGTGGCTAACTAGCGAACTAGAATATTGATTATGAAATGCAATAATTAATATCGGAACACCAAATAGTTAGTTTTAGATGTAAAAAAAGTATTTGGTAACTTTCCAAATGCCTTTTTTTACCTAAAACGGGTACAACATCCAATTCAATGTTATAATTGCAATTCATTATTAATATTCTAGTCAATTGGTTAGCCACATTTCTTATTTCCATACAGTATTATTTCCAAATTAATCGAAACAGGTAAATATTTGACAGCTATTTACGACGTTGCCAACTTTTAGGATGCACCCTCTTAACCGTGGTTCGGACTATGTCAGTAATTTTGTCAAGTGGCGAGGAATTTATTAACTAAATATGACTGAACAACAAAAATTTTGTCGAATTTAGTAAGTGATTTACTCGAGTCAATCGATTTTGCTTAATTTTTTTTAGGCGAGTAGCGTCTCCACCATGCGTGCAGACTGGATGATCGACAAGTCTGAACCTGTCGAAATTAGTTGAGTTCATTAGCTGCCGCAAAAATTTCGATTGTGGAATGTGAAGTCCACATTATAAAAACAACCAAATGAAGAATTATTATAATATGTATGCGAATGTTAAGCCGCATAATAATAGGTAATAAGCAATTATTCATGAACCGAAAAATTGCCAACGGTTATAATATCGTCATATTGACTAAAATGAAGATCGTGTAAGACATTCCATCGTTAGATATAATTAAAGTGATGTTATGTAAAGCTTTATAAACTAAAATATGTAAGTGACTTCATCAATATACAAAAAATACAAAGATATAAGTACCATAAATATTTACAAAATATAAATAGTGAAGCTATTCACTTAATTGCAGCCTGTTTATCATGTAGGCTAAATTACCAATAAAATTGTGTACTGTACTCGACCCGACTGCGAACGATTTTTGGTAAACTACTAAACGTTTAGTTACTAAATTACTCGCCACTTGATTATATTACTAACATAGTCGGAACCAGGCTTTATGCTAATGTTTTAGTAGGTAGTAAAGATAAACTGGGTTTTTACAAGCGTCAGAGGTTTGTTTATCCATATAAATAATGCTATAAATATATTTAACTACGGAAGTTTTTTCTAGATGTAACATCAGAAATAAGTTAAGTTTGACATAGAATATTTAATTTAGTCAATCCCCACGCGATCTAGCTAGCGCATATTAATTATCATTAAATTATTTACCTACTACTTATTAATGTTGTGAATAACGTCTCGTTTCGTCTTAATAATACAAATGAAGGACTCTTAACAGCAGTTTTTTCCACCACTATGTTTATTGTAATGAAAAATATTACAAATATTTCCATTGCGAGAAAACTTAAATTAAAATTACTCATTTTTGAAGAAAAACGCGTCGATCGTTGATTTACTCCATACAGCCAGTGTTGTTCCGCAATCATAAAATAATATCTACATAATTGAAGCCATTGGTGCTATTGGCGTACTCACATGTTCATTATCATTCTCTTTTCCGTAGCCTTTTTAGCCATGTCATCTTTCACTAGGGTTGCCAACTTTTTTTTCAAGAAATCGGGTATCTCTGATTTGAGAGAGGGTAAATAAAGAGTATAGTATTGCTTATTATACCTCTGTTTTAAAAACAGTTTTTTTTTTACTTTTTGAAAAATATAAAAAGAACGTAATTAAGAAAAACAACTAGACTCTAGACATTCTAATTCTGAGTTCAAATTGGTGAGGATCAATTTCATTGAAGCCCTGTTTCTTATTTTTTCGTAACTTTGCATAACATGACCATAAACAATAATTGGAGCCAGAGTTATTTACTTTGTCAACTTAATGCTGAAAAGCTTGAGAATTAAGATATACTGTAGGAATTGCAAGTGCGAGCTAAGCGAGCTCGAAAATGTAAACACCCCGCCTGCGTTAGGCTAGATTTTCGACGAATGAACGAGAGTTAGAGTAGGTACAAAACTCTGCATAGAGTATGGTTAGAAATCGTATCTTTCACACGTCCATTCAGCGTTTCTTGAGTCTGTCCCTACCCTTATCCACATTCATACTGATAACTTTCTTCACGACATTTTCCTCATTTCTCCGCATAACATGCACCTATACCCAACAATATTTTCAGACTAAAGAAACAAAATGAAATATGTAACGGAACAACATAGACAAAAATGTGTATTAAGTATGTCTGCCTAAATATCACATTAAACTTCGACCAAAATCTACCACTACCACCAAATTAATTCACTCTCACCTATTTTAATCAACTGCACTTAACTCCCCACATCCTCAGTACAGACTGCAATATTCATTGCCAACAGGTTGACACACAATAGGCTTCAAGTATGTCATTATACAAACCTTGAATCCGTATATAAGACCTACAATTTTACGCTACATGACCCCTTGGATTTATGGTATGTAATCAATTTTATTGTTACCTTCTACGACATAAAATGTTGATCGTCTTAAAGGCAGGGGCATCTAAAGCAGGCAGCTACCGAAGCGAAAAACGACCATAATTATTAATAACTGAACGCTAAAGCCTCATTTACACGGTGCAAGTTTATTGCCTGTGGCATACCATAAAATTGAAGCAACAATAAAATTGACTGGTAATGTTTAAGCACGCTGCTTAGCAAATGCTCAGCAGTGGGACAATGTAGGATAATAAAAAAAAAATTAAAAAAAATGTTTAGGCACAAAACGTACAATTGATGCACGGCTACTAAATTGCCCATTTAGTAGCCTTTTAAAACTTGTATTGGTGTAAACAGCACGTATAATAAAATCGCACGTACACACGGCTAACATATCAAGCTATTTATACATGTTTAGGATTTTCGAGATTTCCGTACAATGAGAGGTTAGCTTATACTGGAAATGTACAGCTTGATATGTACCCGAGTGTACAATAAAATCGCATTCAATACTTGAATCAATTGTACAAGGGCGGCAACTCTGTGTTTAGACGCAGTAAAACTTACATTTAATAATCGCCTTCCAATAATTGTATTGGTGTAAACAGAAGTCGCATGCAATTATTGAATGGCAAAACTTGCATTCAAATATTGTATGCAATTTTATGGAAATCACACGCGGTAAACACTTGCGCGCAATTCTTGAATGGCAATAATTGAACGTCCATCATGGCATGCGATTATTGCTCTTGAACTTGCTCCAGAAAGAAACTTGCACCGTGTAAATGGGGTTAAAGGGCGCGGGTTGATGCGCTAAACAAGGAAAATAACTACCTGGACTGCCCAAACAAGTAAACAGCCAGTCCAGATGGCTATTTACCTTGAGAAAACTGGCCTTCAAAACCGACCGGACAACCAGGCTTTTTTTTTCTCTTTATTATTTTTAGGGACTTTTATACCGTTGTACATGCTAGTCCCAAAGACCTTATTATAAAGTAGTAAAACGTAACAAAAAACCAAAGGGTTTTATGTGGTATCGTTAAATATTCTGTGGCACCATCTAAACTCGTTCAAAAGATTTTTTAATTTTTCTTTTCTGTCTTATTAAAACAATATTTAAGCAATAAAGCTAAATTATGATTGTTTTTAACACTGACGCTGTGTCAAGAGATTGACAGATGATGGGGAAACGTCAACAGCGTGCCTGTGATTTCTATGATTATTAAAAATAAGAAAAACTGTATTATACTTAGTGTTAATCAATGTAAAACGGAATAAACGATTATAATGAGCAAGTGCGAGTCAAACGCGCGTGGTGAGGGTTCAGTCCGATGAATATTACAAATGCGAATGTAAGTTTGTACGCACAATTGAGTTATTTACCATGCTATTTTAAATAAAGAATTATTATTATAAGTAAAGAAGCATTATCAGTATTTTTTTTCAAAATTTTAGGCTCAGTAGTTTCGGAGATATGGCGGGGAATGGTTAATTTTAATTTTTTTTTTGTTAAATAACTTTAAAAGTATTTATGTTAAAAAAAATATTTTTTTAATATTTCACACTGTACAGTTTGCAATACTTTTTTTAATTTCCTTTTGCCCCCAAAAGTGACCCCCATGTTGAAAATTGATTTGTTTACGTTACGCGTCTGTATTTGGGTGACAGAAATTCATTGTATGTGTACCAAATTTCAACTCAATCAGCCCAGTAGATTCGGAGCAAATTGGCTGTGTGAAACGGATAGAGAGACACACAGGAGATCCTATAAGGGTTCCGTTTTTCCATTCAGAGTTGCGGAACCCTAAAAACAAAATGAACGATAAAAGTTTACTTTCAAATAATATTTCAATAGAACCCTACCTTTTGTGTTTATTTGATACGACTGAATCCGATTCCTTGCAACTAGGAATCGGCCTATTAGGGACGCTAATTATATAAAGGCTCCCGCAACGCGATGGCGCAACGCGACTCTGGTGGACCAATTTCTATGAAAACTTCACGGAAATTGTCCCCCAGTGTCGTGTCTAGAAAGAGAAACTGGCCCTAAGTAAAGTACTATGTAAGTAGTTGTACGCCTCTGTGTCCTAAGCATTATAAGCACGTCATAATAATGTAACGTATTGTGTCACATGTCTAATTTACCTCTACGACACAGACTCAGAGTGCCCTTGTACTATAACTATCAAGATCAGGAAAACCGCAGTTTATCACTTGATTTGCATTATTCTAGCTAAACCAAGGTTTTAGATAAGGAAGCACTGTTTTTATGCACAATTATAAACTCTTTATTACTCTGATGAGTAAGATTATTTTATTTTTAACGAGCTTCCGCCCGCGGCTTCGCCCGCATTGTATGTCGATAAAAAGTACAATAGACGTAGTTAAGCGGAATGCGTTACTAAATATATCTACGTCTATTGCATTTTATAATGGATTTCCGCCAAGTCACGCCTGAATCAATTAACGTATGTGAGTTCGTGAGTTCAAAGTATTCCCGTACTTACTAAATTTCATCAAAATCGGTTCAGTCGTTTTAACGTGATGCGCGATCAAATACAGACATGTTAGTTAAACAGACAAAAATTCTAAAAACTGTTGTAACGTGTTCTGTTATCGATTCTAAGCCCCAGCCAACTTTTTTTTCGAATATCTTTCATGTATAGTTTCCACCTATAGATGTAGTAGCATAAATTGTTGCTCAAGCAATTGTTGTAAGCAGGTTGAAAGAAAAACTAGAAATACATAACAACACGCTTGTAATCCCCGAAGGGCCTAACCCTACAGCAGAGGTGTACCTATAGTACATCCACATTTCGCCAGTTACGTTTAATTCCCATGTAACAGGCTCCTACTGAGAAATTCCTGATGGAAAAACCCAATAACACTTTGCCCGATTCGGGAGCCGAACCCAGGAACTCATGCTCAGCAGTAGCGCTGTAAAAATATAAGACATCCTTATTTCTTTAATAAATATCTATCTACTATTTTAAATAATTAAACATAGCGCTGCTGCTAGCGGGCCAAATTTATTCATGCTCAAACATAAATAAAGCGGTAAGAGCGCTAACATTAGGTATATTTTGTTGTAAATAAGATTCTATTGCCAAGTGCGATTCACACAAAACTATGAAATAAGAAAAAAGAAAATTATTAAGAAATTTCAAAAAAGCTTGACTTACAATAGTGTCAATAGTTCTTAAACAACAGGTTCAAATTGAATGTAATTTGGGAATTTATCTAGTTTTATTAGTCACTGAAAATTTTGGTGTCTTACTTTATCCACAACGAAGTTAGGAGTACAGGGGGGTCGTAAATGTCTTGAATGGCTTCGAAAAAAGGACGGTTACGGATACGCTTTTGTTTGTTTTTGCTCGTCTTAGCCGGGGGCACTACCGTGCCCCTAGATAGATAAAGTAAGATTCCACAGTGTTTTCCAGTGTTATCCTAGGAATAATTTAGTTGATGCCTTGCAGAAGTGGCTTCATTGTCTTCAGTGACTGTTTTTAACCGACGAAAAAGGGAGGAAGTTCTCAAGTCGACGCATGGGTAGGTGTATACCTACACCTACCCATGCGTTTTTACCCCTTTCGTTTTTTTACTAATGATAATTATGGTGTCATTATTCTAAACGAATAAAATAACAAAACGATTATTCTAGTGTACTTATAATACATTCATCACCACAACTAGGTAGGTAGGTACTTAGTCAATAATTTTAATTATGTTTAGATGCCTAAAAAGTATTGGCACGGTTTTTGGTACCTACAATTCTTGTTTTTCAATACTTTTAAGGTTTTACTATTCTTTTTTTCCTATAAATATTTAGTAGAATAGAATAGAATACCTACTCTTTATTACACCATGTGCAATGGATTACAGATATAAATGTACTTAGTTATTATTACTTTTGCTGTTTGATCCATCACGAAGAATACTGAGATTTTTTGGGAGGCTTTAAAACTAAAGTGTTAGTTGTAGAGCGCACTAGTTTTCCCGATATTCCTCTATGAAGTTGAGACGTGGACAATCCGAGCACGAGAAATACAGAGGAGAGACGCATTCGGAATGTGGTGCTGGGGGCGGATGCTCCGAATTCCATGGATAGCCAAACGCACAGATGTGTCTGTCCTTTCCCAACTCGATATCAAGACCCGATTGACTACAAGTTTGCCTACAGCGTATTTTGACCTATTTCGACCACATAAGGCGAAGGGAAGATAGCAGTCTTGAAAAGCTGCACCCTTATTGCGTAACACACGACCAATCACAATCTGTTTCATTTTGACAGGTCAACAACATACTTTGCGTTATGTACGTTGTTGAGCAGACAATTGTATTGAACATATGAAGTAATGGATTAGCAATATCCTTTAAAATGATTCACATTATGATTGATCTTGTGTTACGCAATTAGGGTGCTGGTCGTTGGCAATACCGAGACGGGTAGACCGTGATCTGAATTGAGACATAGGATACTTTTTATTCCGATATTCCCACGGGATAGAGATTTATGCGTGAAACCGCGGGCGCAAATAGTTTTGTTGTCTAGTGGTCACAAGCGCTACAGTGAGCATGACGTCCTGGGCTCGATTCCCAGGTCGGGTAACGTGTTTATTTATTACTTATTTATTTATTTATTACAGCATGGAAGACTTACAGCTAAAAAAAGCAATAAAAAAAGGACACAATTACAAGTCTTCGCTTTTAGACTTATAATAGAATTTTTGGTGTGAACAAACAAGCAGTAACACATTACTATCTAATAAAGATAGTTAAAACTATTAAAATAACCACTTATGTCTGCAATTGAAAAAGAGAAAAAAAAAACAATACATAAAAAACACTGCAGCTATTTTAAAAAATTGAGCCTTGAGCACCTTCTAGCCGGGGTCACACTGGTTGAAAAGAGATCCAAATCGTGTTCTTTACTTATTTTATTAAAAGTGTTATTGGGTTTTTCTATCAGGAACTTCGCAGTAGCAGCCTGGAATCTGAATTTGTACGCGCGGGATAAGGCAAAAGGCTCACCCTCTATTACATAAGACTTAAATATAACTGTTGAAATGTGTACTAACTTACACCTCTGAACAACCCTTGGGGGTTACAGGCGTGATGTTATCTGTTATGTTAAAAAACAAAAGAAAGTTAAAAACGAATCTTACCAAAACAAACATACAAGGATGCGGCATGGTGTATATAAAAATAAGCAATTAGACTTCATCTTTCCGAAGCTATTATTACAAAAGGTTAGATAACACCGCAACTGGTTTGATCCACTAATGGGTTAAGTTTACCTACTGTATAAAAAATGCACAAAAAACTAGTCAGTTTTCCGAACTTGTTCTTAATATAGCTCTTGTATAGGTTCAATTATGTAAATAGAATTTGTAATAATACCAGCCTGTAAAGGCTCGTACATACTGGCGCGAGACAGCGGGCGCGACAAGGGTCGCGCTGCCTGTCGCGCCCGCGATTTCTTGAGGAAGGTTATAGTCTATTTAACATCACGCTACGACCCTTAGGACCTGAGCTAAATAACAGAGAGAGAATTAGAGCTTAGCGAAAACGAAGCACCTAATAGCGCGGGCAGGCGATGTAGGTGGGCCGGGGACCGAAATTTCACGCGGACAAAGTCGCGGGCAGAAGCTAGTTTTTTTACATTTTTGAAACGGTATTTAAAAAAATGTAAATAATAAGTATTAAAAAGGAAATAAATAGTAATAAGGTTTTGTAACTAAACATAATGCAAGACAAGAATATGTAGGTACCGGTAACCGGTAAATAATACTCACATACAATTTTTTTTTTCTTTGTAACTGCAGACCTCTTCAACTGGGTTCCAGCGCAGGCGGGCGGCGCTTGGCGCCATTAGCGTCGGCACCCCCTAACACTTAACCATAAAAAGTATCTACTTGCAAACTGAACAATAAAAACAATTCCTGAAACTATGAAAAAGGTAACCAGCATCAATAACTAACATCATGTTGTTTAGATCATTAAGCTAAAGTATGACCAATCATTTGAGATAACAACGCCTGATTTACCCTCGTTATGCTATTTTCTATAGACTATAAAAGAACGACTTCCTATTACCAAAGCATTTACGGTCCATCGAACGAAAGTGCCTCTTCTGCAGCTATTGTTGGTAAGTAGAAATTTAAACTACACAGGGTAGCAGACATCGACTCACAACCTGTTACCATGGATTCAGTCCATGATTCTGGTTCCTCCGCGTTTAATTTTTTTGTCGGTTATTAAACAAAAACAATTCCTACAAAAAGGCAATACCTACGCGATCTTTTTATAACCTTCGAAATATTTCAACGCCCTCTGTGCTGAAATATTTCGACGGTCAATCCAGAATCATCGACTGAATCCTGGCAACAGGTTGCGTGTCGATGTCCCTGCCATCCTGTATGTTGGAATATCATACCTACATTATACCACATTGGTAGTAGGTACCAGTAATGGTGGTACAGAGCTTACGATTCTGCCTGTGATACGATTTCCTATAGGCGCCGTATCTGTACGGCGCCTATAGGAAATATGAGAGACAAGATACCTCTATAATATCAGTCGCTCAAACCAAAAATAAACAACTACGAGAAAAGTTACATTGCAAAAAAAAACTAGTAGGCACTTAAGAATGTATCTTTGAAGATTCCCAGTTGTCCCAAATTACAACACCTAAATTTTTTCTTTATACTTTATAGTTATTGCATCGTATAAGTCCTAAACTCAATATATTCGTTTAAAAAAAATTAGAAATCGGCTATCTACATAATATCATTCTTATCACTAACAGACACCGCTAGAAGCATGAAGTTTAGCACAAGATTTTGTTATAGAACGAAATTGATTACTAAGGAAGATTTTTTTTAAATGCATCCCCTTAAGGGGTGAAATACGAGATGAAAGTTTGTATGGAATTTTGACATTTTTGCCGGTGTGAAATCCATCGAGCGGGCCACGGCTTGTGATGAAATAAAACAAGACACAGAAACTATTTCATTCTTTCAGAAATGATGATGTATTCAACATTACCCATGATGCTGCTAATATACTTGACAATTCAGAGCAACGCGACTGAGACATCGACGTACACAACCAAGTACGACGGGGTTGATCTTGACGAGATCCTGAATAATGAACGTCTGCTGACCGGCTATGTCAAATGTTTGATGGACCTTGGACCCTGCACGGCGGATGGCAAGGAGTTGAAAAGTAAGTGCTTTCAACACTTTCAGGTGAAGGGGAGCTGAAACTGAAGAGCAATATGTTGTCTATCCGGTATGTAGTATGTGATTCCATCAGAACCGCAACTACAATACATAGCTCTAAGGGTTAGAGCATTCATTAATTGACAAGGCGCTTAGAGTCGAAGGGGCCTGTCAATCTATATCTATACATATTGTGACCGCGTTGTTCTTCTACACTACGCAACGGATTTTGATGCAGTTTTCTCCATCATTTAGAGAATTTATTCCGGAAGGTTTAGATATAGACATAAACATACCGTCAGACAATTGATCTTAGAGAAATAATACCTACATGTGGAATGCAATAAAAGTATTGAGTAAATATAACGCAAAAGAGCCACAAATTACCTAGGTTCCCCAATTTTAGAAGACAGCTTTTCTCCTTTCCTCGGCGAAAAAATAAAAAAGTTCAACGAAATTTTGGAAGCTCTCTAAAATTAATTAATATTCGGCATTCACCCTGATTAGATATAGATACCTACTGTGTGTTTTGGTCATTTTAGATATTTTCTACGTTCTTCCCTTTTATGGAAGCAGCCACATCTGTTAGACAAAATTGACTATAATATTATTCGCAGCACACTAACATCCATTTTAAATAGCACGAAACGAAACTAAACGTCAAACTAATAGTTTTATGACAGCAATTCTTCGTCGAGTCGTTGAGCTCCTTCCATTCTGAGTTGAGCTGCACGATCACTGACAAATGCGTGCACTGACTGGACAGGTCCACTTAATCTGTGTGGTCCTTTCATCAAAAGACAATTTCAGACACGAAAGGGCTTCACATGATCTGACCAAGATTATGTCTGGACTTTAAAAGAGACTGTGACCTCTGAGTTTGTTTCGGCTGTTCTTCTCAGTACTCTGAGAACTAGACGAGGTCGGCGTTTCCTAGATGACTACTGTCATCTAGGAAACGCCGACCTCGTCTAGTTTTAGAAAATTGATTGACGTAAACGTATATTTGTGTTTGTACAAACCTACTTACAGAAAATAAATCATGTATCATTTAATTTAATGTTACGGGTGATAAAATCGGACAGATTATGAACCCTGTCGATAAGTGCAGGTTCGTTCGCAATTTGACGATCTGAAATTAATCGATTATAAACTACCGGAAATGAATGCACTATACTGTAACAGTTCACAATTTTTCGATAGTTTAAAATCTCGCTAGATAGATTACAAAACGGTGCTCAAAATCTTACGGTGACATACATACTATTACAGAGAATATTCCCGATGCAATAGAGAATGAGTGTAAGAAGTGCACCGACAGACAACGCGATGGTTCTGACCGAGTGATGCACTACCTTATCGATCATAGACCTGATGACTGGGTCAAACTAGAGGAGAAGTAAGACATTTTCAATATATGGATACTTTTGGTATTTACGAAATAAAATATAGTTGGTCCATCACCATCGTGATAATACTACAAGGTCACACTTAACTAGCTAGCGAAACTCCGCAGACGTAATGATATCGATATCGTAACAGTCGTCTTGTTTTGTCTTTTTTTGCGACAAAGACCGCTGGTAGTGTAGTAATAAAACAAAACGAAAAGATTTTCTCAATTTATACCTCAAATTAGGTACTTAGGTCGTTAGATTATTGTGTTTAATTATATATCGATAGGTACCCATCACGTCTGTGAAGTTAACGCAAAACAAAACAGTTTTTTATAACTGATATATCATTAATTTCATTTGAACCTGTATAATATGCGGTAGATAATAATTTGGACATTGAAGAATGTCGGGCACATCCTGAGCCGTTAGCTCTGGCAAAAATCTAACCTTAAACCTATGACACATCAAGTGTATTTATATATGCATGCCCCTCTGACTTTTTCTATAAAATACTTTATCATGTACATTGTAGGTAGCCCTTAGGTATAATGGTGACTCGTGACTACGCAAGTCATACAAAACTATTGTCATTTTTCAGATACAATTCCGATGGCAGCTATAAAATGAAATATATATCAAGTAAGCCAACTGAAGACAATAAAGAAACTAGCGTAACAAAGTCTGATGAATGAAGATAATAAGAATG
The DNA here is from genome assembly GCA_914767815.1 of Eupsilia transversa. Classification (NCBI taxonomy): domain Eukaryota; kingdom Metazoa; phylum Arthropoda; class Insecta; order Lepidoptera; family Noctuidae; genus Eupsilia; species Eupsilia transversa. The sequence continues at coordinate 6,969,742 of OU611889.1, forward strand.
CTTCTAAAGAGTAGGTAAACGTACCTATATACGAGAGATATAACAACAAACCAATTAATAGAAACTCACAACGGATTAGATGAACTAATAATATTTTTAAGGAAGCCGTTAATATTAAAAACTTAGAGCAAACTTTGTCTTTCTGTGGTCTTTCCCATATTACACCATCCCCCAGCCTATTCTCAACTAGGTTGGTGTTCAACATTTTCTTTACATATTCATTTTCTTTTCTAACTGATCAGACAGCTGTGCTGCTGGGGAGTTTGTTGCGCCACTTCTTCTTCCCAGCTAAAGCACTAGGAAGTGGTGAAGGGCGGGCGTTTTTGGGGGACTGTCTTATGTAATTTTGACGTTCGAAATGTGCTGATTCTCAGCCTAGTTTGAATAAATGACTTTTGATTTTGATATTACTTGAGCAGTCCCGTTCAACTGAGTTTCATAACCCAGTTATATTCTTCCGAGCTATATCGATATTCTAAGGCTACAATATTTTTCAGGGCGGATTCGACCAAACAGGAATCAATATCCGCGGAATAAGCCTTCTCTTCCGATTTTTTTTTAGATGTTTATCCCCGTTTGGTTGAATCCGCACTCAGACTTTCAAGCTTCCTAATCAACTGTCATTTTGTTTAAGAACGAAGTTCATCGGTTCAACGTCAGGTACATAACCGCGCCAACCTCAAAGATTGATGGATCTTAGCAGCCGTTAGTCAATACGTGATCACAATAAAAATCAGTTTTCTTTAAATTGTTTATTCACATGGCAAAATCTTATTACATACATGTACACATCAATTGAGTATGAGATACGTACAATATCATTACACTATGGTATCTTTTCAGAAACGTATCTTTTGACTCTTACTCGAGCACCGGGCATTATGAATCTATTTTTAGATGATCCTATTACTTCTTCTGGCTCACCTATCTCTCTCAACTTAACCTCTTCTCGTTTTTTAGGCTTTTCTCTTGGCTTTATTTGAAGTGCAGATCTATAACAACATCAGATTGAATCATTTTTTATTACAAAACCCATAGGGAATTCCGTTTATAATAGGTATCACATACTTCGGCATTAAATCATCGCGGAAGTTACAGTTTTTGTTATAACAAGAAGAGCCATTAACAATATCGTAACGAGATAACAAACATATTATACAAATAACAAACAATTCCAAGAACAACATTTTTGTTAACTAGGTTATTGAATACGTTACTAACCCAGTTCATATATATAATTTCGAAAATGATATATTGGTCCTCTATCCAAGTATCCTCTCAACCCTATCGAGGCCGTCGTACCTGGTGAGAAAGAGCTTCCACGCGACAGGGTCATGTGCCATCATTGATGCGATCACTTTACCAGCCTCGTTTCTCTGTTTTACTGAACATTTCACGCAATCCTCTTTAACTGCTTGGATCAAAACACCTGTGGGTCAAATTAGAACAAATTGTTACAGACTATCCCTATAGAAGAACCGATATTAGTTTGCTTCCCACTGAAAAAGATTGGCATTTCAGCGGTACAGGTATATAAATATACAGAACAGTAGGTACCTATACCCACTGCAAACGTCTTCGGATTATAAATTAATCACGGATTCACAACACGGGTCTAATATGAACATAAATCACGTGCATCTTACTCACTTTTTATAGCTCCCATCTGCTTGGAACAATATCTATCAACAGACATCAAGCACTTGACATCTGTGGGTGGCAGTGGCTTTATTGCTTCATTTAAGTTAACTCTGTGCTTCAACACGTTACCTTTCTCAGCTTCAGATACCACTTGATTGATAATAGTTAAATCTTCGTCGCCGTAGATGACCTTATACCCCCTGCTCTGGACGCCTTGACTCATTTCTCTGTGTATACCAGGCACATCCGAGTTTCCCAAAACAATTGTCACAATAGCAGAAAAAGTAATGCCTTGCGTCCACATTGTGATTGATCGAAGTCGTTGATTGCTCTGAGCTCAATGAGACGGTTGGTCGACCCAACGACAGGATGAAGACAATGGAGGCGGGGCCGATGTTTCGCAACTCTGCGTGTTTTCTGCCTAATTATTGGATAGATTTATGCTTTCAACAATATAATTAGGGTTGTCAGACATACGCACTTACCTGCCTACATAGTTATACTTTTTTTATTTTTTATTGTCAGTTCCTGGTCTATGAATCCCACCCTGGTTACTAATTTGTTAGCAATCAGTCAGACAGTTCTTTCATTATTCGCCAAGAAACTCTTTAGATTTTGTCGTCGCCGTATGTTCTACCTACGCCGTTTATAAGATTGAACAAGTTTAGGGCCGAGAGGAGATAGTTGCACAAGCTATCGTACCGGTACATAAGTAGGTAGTATAAGTACCTATCAAAATAGACTGTATCGATTTGATCGATCCTATCGAAAACAACAGGGTTTGATTGTCCATTGACGCTACAAGAACTTTATAATCGACTCTCGTGAAAATAAGTTAGTACCTAAATTATGTAGTTTTAACCTTACAGTGTCCTTTACAATTTGTGTTTGTAGGAACACGGATTCAATCAAGTGTGTCCAAAATTACAAAAAAAAAAAAAAAACACAATCTGAACGTCGCATCCCTGTGTTGACTGCTTTGTGTTGTATTCGGGGCGCGCGTCAACAAACAACCTTCAGCTGAGCAGCATATCAAGTGCGGTATGTAAATAAATTGTGGATGTTGTCGTTTCAAAGTCACACAGTGAAATATTTCTCGACAATTATCTAACAGATACAACAATGACCGCAACGTGTCAACAACTCAACCATGGTCGAGAATCCTGAGCTCCGTACAGTGGCGTAGCAACGAAGCGGGGAGGCGACCCGCCACGGGCCTCAGTTTTAGAGGGTGACCAAATTTCACTCCAAAAATAAAATTAAACAGTCGCCGGTTTGTGGTCGATTTATCAAAATTGAATAGGAAAAAAGTAGTTCATACATTACGTAATAGTTGAAATTATCTTTCATTTTGTGCATTTAAAACGTAAAGAAAAACAGTATTTTACTGCAAAGTCACGTAAATTTGCGAAATCGGCAAGATTTCGTATTCGGCCTCTTAAGTCTCATGCTCGCCTCCATCATTAATTATTGAGAACATCTTAAGCCTCGCGCAGACTGGCGTCACGCGACTCAAACAATAAAATTTCTAAAAAACTTTACGGTAGAACAATATTACCGGTGTCGCGTTGCGCCAGTCTGCACGAGGCTTTACAGTTGTGGCTTTGATTATTCAGGGGATTAGTCCGTTAGGTTCCAATCGATACCTATTCATGGATTCATGCTTATTCTTCGTTCTAGGTAACGGGATAATAATTGTGACTTTGAGATAACAAGTCAACTGCCCGCTGACCAGTCCGCACCTTAGACCATACCGACCATTAGGCCGCGGACATGAAGTCAGCGGCGGCGGCGCAGCGGCGGCGGCGGCGTTAGACCGGCGCGTTCAAATGCATACGTTTATATGGAACTGTCGCCGCTCCCTGCGCCGCTGCCTTCGAGGCCAGTTCCATAGCAGTGAAACGAGCTGCTCTCCGTGCCCATTTCTTTAATTTTCTGTTTAGTTGCTTTCTTGGAAGTTCGGTCTTGAAAGGTCTGCAATCTATGCTTGTACCGTAGCAGTAGTGCTGCCGCCTGCATTGGATAGTTAGCAAATATAGCATGGAATGAGAAACGTTTGCTACACATTTTTTTATCCATTACTTACCTAGCTTATACCCTATTACATAATACATAGCTGAAAAGTCACATAAGCAAACTGTTCGCTAATCATAAAGCACTTTAAATGCTATCATCAAATGATACGTCAGTCGCCCGGTGCATATAGTAGTCTATGGCCCGGTGTCTACTGCAGTCCATAAACGTGTTCCAGCACGGTCCGAAAGTTCAGCCTCGAGGTAACCCAAAACCACCGAGAAGACCAAGGCCTTTTTTACGCCAAGATAACCTTTATATAATAATTATAGAACGCTAGCAACAGGATCTAAGCCATTTTATTGACCTTGGTACTATTTGCCAACTTTAGGAAAACGGTGAACGTAATCGAACGCTTTAGGCAGATCATCCGAGATCATTTTGCGATTTCCCGCAATCGATAGATACATTCAAATAAGTCAACACCATGCATGCAGTAGTGTTCAGTATTATTGCTAGAGATTTCAACTCAAATGACAAGCTAAGTTTAAAGGCATTTCACACAATTAAAAAGAAAAGAAAAATATTGATTTTTAATTTATTATCACTTTTTCAATAACCCTTCCATAATCTTAGATGCTACAGACATATCAATTTTATTGTTGTTCTTAGATAATATTCCTAAAAGTGCTTTAAATACTTTGGTTTTACCATTTCTATACTGATTCACCAACTTAGGATTATTCTCTAAGACGTCCATACATAATTTTGTTAGTTCTGCTTCATTGCTTGTCAATTTCCAACCTTTTTCTTCTATCACTCTTAATGGTGATACATCACTATCAGATAACTCGATCAGTTCATCTAGAACGTTTCTACAAATTTCTAAATTAATATCTTTACTCAAAAGCATGTCAGTCAGTTCTTTTAGTTGCTTAACAGTAATGGGACAGTCATTTGCGTCCAACTTTTTCTTATTAAGTACAGTTAATAGATCATTTATTAGAAAATTGGCGACTTTAGTTGGGTTTCTGGCTTTGTCTGATGTTAAATGTTCGAAATATTCCAATAGGGTTGGCTCATTGACCAATTGAATTGCTGTTTCTGGACGTAGTTGGAACTGTTCAATGAGTCTTTTCCTCGATTGCTCTGGAAGCTCTGGTATTTTGCCCTGTATAAGAGGTACGCTTAAAACGTTTTTGTGATCTGTGTTGGTCTTTAAATTCACGCGTAGCGGAGGCAAATTCGGTTCGGGCATGTACCTGGACAAAGAAAATTACCATTAGTACCGGTTACGTTCAATAACTTAAAAGAAAAGATCAAGTACCGGCTTTTATATTTACACGTTAGTACTAATTAAATTACCATTAGTACCGTTTACGTTCAATAACTTAAAAGAAACGATCTAGTACCGGCTTTTATATTTACACGTTAGTACTAATTAAATTATCGCAATCACTTTGCGTTAAATCACTTAACGTGTTGAATTTCAATATTGTTTTAAGGATTTACGTCACCTACCAATATTAAACTGTAGAATATAATTATAATGATACTCAGAGAGACTTAAACTAAATGTATTTTCAATGTCTTACCTATAATCCTGTACGACCTCCTTGTCCCTCATAGGTATGGTGACTCTGGCGGTCGCGTCCCAGGCGCGGGTCTCGTTGATAATGCGTCCCCCGCTGTTCAGGATCGTCTGCTGTCGGTCGATCTCGTGCCGGATCGCTCCTGCTACGCCACGCACGGACCCAATGTTCTTGATCTGAAACAAAAGAACGGAACATTCGTGAAAATGAACAGGTGGTCGGTGATAGCAGTGCAGTTCTCACTCACTCCTATATGCAACGGAATCAGACGCATATGAGCAAAGCATAAGGACAGGAAAATCGGGTGATATTTCGAAAACACCGCTTTATTGATGAAATATTAAAATCATCATTTGCAGTCATTGATATCGCGCATAATCATGATGCGTTCGTTGTAAATCTAACAGTAAACACACATTCAACTATCACAACCTCACCATAAACTCACTTAATTTATTTTTTGGGTTTACCTGTTATCTGAATTATTTGCGGAACCAAGAACCGATTAAAAACTATTTATTAAAATAATCTTTGCGTATGGAATGTGGTATTATACAGTCCATTAAACTCAAATTAATGCATCGGCTACTAAATTACTGTAATTTAGAAAAAAACCTGATTCTCGTTTCATAATTATTAAGTACTAAGTGATTACATTGTCGGCTTTGACAGAACAAAGGTAAGAACGGAAATAAACCTGATTGTACATAACGTCATTACCGACGTCAATGTACCGAGTACTTGTAAAAAATGGAATCATCAAGCTAAAGAATCTATTCGATTTTAGTGAAGTATGCTTGTAATCTATAGTAGGTACCTACCGTCATGCTTGCAACGTAAATGGTTTTTCCATATTTTTATGATTGTTGTCTCTATTGGTTTGTATGGCACTTACAGAAGGTTCAAATTAGAATAATTTACACGATGACGCGACGTTTGGAAAAGCGACAACACGATTAACTCTTCTAGGAAAACTATAAGTTTATTTACTAAATTATATCTCGTTATAATGCGCAATAACAGGTGCTGGCAGATTTGAACAGCTCATGGTTGAGTAATAACAACCGCACGGCTCGATCCATCAGGTTAAGCTACGGCGGCCGGGGTTGGTCCGTGGATGGATGACAGTCTTACATACCGAGACTCCTCCGTGCCTCATTTCTGGATCTTTGACAGTCGTTACGGGTCGTCAGAAACCCGAATGTCTTACCAGGGGGTATCGTATTACCCAGTTACTGAGTTGTGGAGGTCAGATAGGCAGTCGCTATTATGTAAAATACTGGGAAAAGGTTAGGCAGATTGATTGATTGCGCAATAAGACGCGCTAATGTGATCATACACATTGTTGATCATTGAATTATTCCATGTTTCTCAGCACGTCAGACTCCACAAAGACCAATTGCCGTGCTGTGCTAATAGACTCACAGTTCCTTGTGTGGTCAACAACCGGACTATGTTGATTGTAGAGAACAATCTACATAATATTATTCATTTTAGATAAGGTTAATTTAGATAAAAATATACCTCCATATCGTATAATTTAAATGAATACTTTAAAAGATATCATACTTATAATATTCAAAATTACGCGTGACAAAATAATTATGGTTAACGGCGGCGGCACAGTGCTAGAACAAGTCAATGACCTTTTCTTCAGCTTTTAGGTACTTATACGATCATCGCTTCGCTTCCTTTTTATTCCGGTAGTACGTTTTTTGGGGATAATTTCCGACATCCACGGGGACGAATCCGAGGACTAAAGCTAGTGTTTTATAAAACAGTAGAAACAAGTTGGTTGCAAATAGCACGAAACAGAAAACTTTGGAGACTTGGGGAAGGCTTAAGAGGCGACTTCTATCAATAATGGAATAGAAACGAATTGAAAGATTTTTGACTCAGTTGCATGTAATTGTGGTACCTAGTAGAAATAGAGGGGATTTCATTTATTTTATTATTGGTTAAAACTGTCATTAAACTAACTTAGTAAATGAAATTCCTCTTAGCGTTTCCGACAGTCGGCTTTGGCTCTGAGAGTATTGCTTCCATATGATCGGTGCGTATGCGCTTAGTCGATTTTTAGTCCGCGATACTAAAAGACAAGTATTTGAGGAAGTTGCTTTTGGGAAACCTTGAAGTTTAAAAACCACAATAAATATTGCAATTTTTCACTTTTTACTTAACAAAAAACTTGAAGTTAAAATGAAAATGAAAGATTGATACGAGTGACGGTTGACAAGCGAGAATGGAAGAAGAATATGTGCTGCGCCGACCTCACTAACATGGGACAAGAGCAGGAAGATGATGGTTTGAGTTTGACAAATATGTACCTCTGTGCGGGTAGATAGCGGGTCCCCGGGTCGCCTCAGCGACACGTTGGCGTCAACTCGGAGCGCGCCCTCCTCCATACGCCCCGTGCACGCACCCAGTCTCTGCACGATCAGCACCAGTTCCTTCACAAGTGCCGCCGCTTCTTCGCCATCCTGGAATTTAATAAATAAATAAATTATGAAAAAATAATAACGTCACAGGATTATAAAATACAGGCATTTTTAAAACGACTTATTTTCTGTTCAAGGTTTTTTGTTCTTTAAACAACTTATTTGGTATGTCTAACTTGCTGCAACCCAGATGTCTATTATTATACAATTTAATACATATTTAAATACAATTTAATACATATTGAAATACAATTTAATACATATTTAAATACAATTTAAATTGCCTTTATAAGGACAATTAATATACTTACATAAATACATAATCATCAAATTTTGACTATTTTTAGACAGTTTTCTCTTCAACAAAAATTTATATGAAGCTTCTTGTTATGGTTAAACTTTTGTACAAAAAACTATTACTTAATTTGAAGCATCCACAAAAGAAAATATCAATTAGCATTGAGTTTATTGTCATTCTTTAAGCCATAATAGAAGTAGTTAAAATGTAACAAGGACAGTGCTCCAAATGTGTTACAAAACAACAATATCTAAATAATACATTACTATTCTTTAGATTCACTTGATTGTTCATTTGCAAATTAATGAACATGCTTACTCAATGTGCTATGTTCAAAGGATTGAAGGTCAGTCAGCTACTACATCATGTTTAAAATTACTGAATTATTTCTTAATCTTGACTACGAAATGTAATATTTATAAATTCATAATATTGGCAATATTGAGGGATAAATATACATTATAAATTCCAAATGCTTTGAAATAAAACATTTTCATTTATTTCTTTCTTTCTACAGTATTCAAATAATGTGCATTTTTACTATGTCCTTAGTCAAACAATAAGTAAAGGTTATTTATTTATACCAAAATATAATTGATTAAAAAACAGAAGTCAAGTTAGCAATCCAAAAAAAAATCACATAGTACAGAAAACACTTATCTTAAATTTTGCTGTCATGCCATAGATAGAATTGTGTAACTAAGTGAGCTGCCACCTAGTTGTTTATTCAAAGCTAATTTCAGGCCTACGCTCAGCTGCCGAGAGCATTAACAGGCTGATAAGACAATGATAAAAATGCTGTATTCAAAAGATAAGTAACCATATTTACCTCTAAATCAGGCTCAAATACAACTTCGATGAGTGGAGCTCCAGCTCGGTTGAGGTCAATGAGACTCCGCTTAAGTTCCGCATCGTGCAACGACTTGCCACTGTCTTGTTCTAGCTGGATTTGTTTGATCTTTGAACTTTTCCTATAGGGTTTCTTATGTACTCCTGGTGTGAATACCTGGAATTAAGAGAAAACATCAATAAATGCCAGTGAAATTGTTAAAAACTTGTAACGTTATGTAAACATACATAGTCAGTTTTCTGTTCTGTTCATATTTTAAGGTTATCTAGCTTTATAATTAATTTACCTGAAAGTTAATAACGCCATCGCTAGCTAGTGGGTTTCTTTGCTGCGTTATTTGATATCCAGTCGGTAAGTCAGCGTAAAAGTAGTGCTTTCTATCAAAAGTCGATATTTCATTGACTTTGCAAGACAGGGCTAAAGCCGTCATTATACCTAATTCCACGCATTTTCTGTTGAGCACTGGTAATGTACCAGGTGTGGCAGCATCAAATAACGATACACAATTATTCACTACACCGCCAAAAGTGTTCTGAGCACCAGAAAATAGTTTCGATTCTGTGTTCAACTGTGCGTGCACTTCTAAACCCACGACACTTTGCCACTTTTTATCAGACGCGGTAGAAAGACCACGTGCAGCTAAAGTTCTATATTGGTAAGTTAATCCAGGACATATTTTGGTAAATTTCATTGTGAAATTTATTTATTACCATCACATTCACTTCCTCACTAAACTATTTATTTTGACATTGTCATAATGACTGACTGAACTCTGTGATCTATTGAAGCTGACACTAGTGACACTAGCTAACCATAAATAAAACTGACAACCTTAAAAATATACTTCCTTCGCCTATTTTAGACAAATTATTTTAATTGTTTTAATCGCCATAATTATATCGTTTGATAAAATATTTGGAAGAACTTTCTAAATTATTAACACTCGAGGTCATGTTCAACTCCAATAAATGCAATATTTAAAATAACAGATGGCGCTGTACATTGTAGAGCAAAGCAATCGATATCTTTGACCCGACTGCCCCAGAAAACAAAAATTTAAAATTACTAATAGTTAAAGAAAATAAAAATTAATTAGTAACTGAAAATAATATTAAGTAGATTTTATGTGAATAAAGCAAAAAAACACTTACCTAAGTGCTGCTATAAATTGGTCCTGTAGAGTTTGTTTGATTCTTCAAAATATTTGATGTTTATTATTAACGTACATAAATAAATAATACCTAACTTATTACACCTAAATTGCATTGATGTTTTGACTAAATAACTTATAGACTAACTAAATCACCTAACATAAAATTAAAAAAATATCACATTTTGGAAAGTAAATTACAAATTCATTTTCTTTTAAACAACTAATCCTGCCACCACTTCAAACAGGAACGAAAAGAGATAGAGGACCACGAAAGCCAAAGTAACTTCAGCGATGGAGTACATTTTTATTGATCTTTTTTTGTAAAAGGTAAAAATGATTTTCGCGGGAAAACACTGTGAGCGTACGATCGATAGCGCTTCGTTGCGAGATATAACCACGAGTCAAAACAAAGCAGTACTATACTCAGCCTTGGCGGTGGCGGTATAACACGATCCAATTATAATGAAACCACTCATCGTTAGTTGTGACTTTGTGAGCTGTGCTACCAACTTTATTTGCCCGTATTACAGCCGCGAGTCCCGCAATACACTTACTGATAAGAGCTATTTGGAAGGTAGCTAAGCTAACACCTAGGTATACTATGCGAGTTGGAATTCTCTCTTATCAAAGCATGGTATAGTTAGATTCGGAAAGTAATATACGTTGTAGCGTGTCTGCTATTAGACTTTTTTGCTATTTGCACTATGATTAATAGATAAGTATGTTTTTACGATGTTTATAATAACCTAGTATAGCTACACCTACAATACATCCATCAAATTTAATAAAGTATAAAGTACCTAGGTCGCAGTCGTCGGTAGGTACCTACACCATACAAGTGCGACCTTTGACTTGCTCGTCATGACAACTGCTACGCGCCTTTAAATAACCAATACCTAATCTAAATAGTTTTGCATTTTAGATACCTGCCCATTATAATTCTGTCAAAGTACCTACCTAAATCAATGATAATTGTTACAATCTTTTATAATTTAGTTTATTAGGGGTTATAATCACAAAGTGCGTTTGTCTAATCATCACGCTGTAGCTGTACAGTAGGTACCTACCTACATAAAGTATTTAATATAAGTAATAAGTATGATATGGGAGATAAGTCTGATTCTTAAGTTTTATAAATTACATAATTATGCGCTCCAAACCCAAGAAGCGGATGTTGGACAAAAAACAGCCAAGCTGAAGTGGGAGCAGGCCATGTCGCACGAATGCACCAAGATAGATGGGCAAAGATCGTCACTCACTGAACTCCTGAGGGCATCGCTGTCGAAGTAGACCGTGGCGTGACAATCTGTAGCCTAATTGCGTAACACACAATTAAAGTCGGTAATTATTTTTTTAAATATATTTTTTACCTGTTATCCTCTATAACTGCTTGGCTTGCTTTACTAATTTAATTGGCAACCGTTTCACGGTTCATGCAGACCGTGACGCGCCCGCGATGTCACGCCAGTCTGCACGAGCCTTTATTTAGCATGTTAAGTACTTAATTAATGCTCGTTTTCCGCGCTTAATGACCGGCCCGTTTTTACCAGGATGCAAAGCGGAAACTTGAAAACGGGCAAGTCATTTAGGTATTTACTATTGTTAGTGAAAACGGGGATTAGTGCAACGCGTTTGGTTCCGTGTAAGTAGGTATCCCTAATGTCTATAGGTACCATAGATATAAGAAAGAAGATAGGTACCTACTGTCTATACAACGATACATAAATCACTTGGCCACGCAGGAACTGCAAACGCAATGTAATATTACATTGCGTTTGCAGTTCCTGTTTTCAGTCAACACGCGAGCTCGGGATATAAATATTTTTTGAATTACATTAAAGGCCACGATTGCCGAGCACTGCAGTAAAATATACAACAACAGACTCACTGACCTAAATTGATTCGTAAAACAATCAAGCTGTTGGGTAGATATATTTTTGTCTCAAAGGCAGGGACTGAAACCGACATGATGAATACTACGGGTATTTTTCGGTTACAGGATTTATATTTTTTATATGTATTTTTAAAGGTTACCTTAAATTGAATGAAACCAGTAATAGTACCGGTTACCGAAATAAAAATTACCTATAGAATACCTACAGGTGTAATTGGTATTAGTCATCGGGGGTGCATCGCCTGTGTATGTGTAACCGGTATTAAAACGGTAACCTAAAAGAGGTAACGTGTTACCCAGATAGCGGTAACCTTAGTCGTAGAAGTAACCAAAATTCTTCGATACCTGTATCGTAATTTATAAAGGTTTCCGGTCTCTGCTCAAAGGGAAGAAAAAAACTAGTTCAGTTCAAAGCATTTACGTACGAACTGTCTGTATTTACCTGACATTATATTATTTTATCCTAGTAATGTCAGCCGTTTTTCAGCTACCTTCAAAATATGAATACAAAGTCTCTAGAAAAAATTCGTAACCAAACTATAAATTATACTTTTGTTTAGAGAATTTGTACATCAGTAATATTATACTTTCTCTAAAGCGCGATATCGCGGCTGTATGTACGAGCCGTAATGTGTATGTAGGTAGGTACCATAGCTTCCCAGTCAGCCGAAATACCCATAAATCATAATCATAATATTTAGCAGCGTCTACCACCACACTGGTGTCTGATTGTGGCCTTGCCAACCATCACGAACACACCCATACACAAGGTCAAATAAAATAAAATTAGCTAGCGAAACTCCGCACATGTGATGGGTGATATCTAAACAAATATTAAAAAATAAATGAAATGAGTCATTAAATGATCACTTGAAATATCTGTTTAAAAATTCAGTTTCTTTTGTGTACCTACAGTTGTCCATATCCCACTGCTAGACAATGGACAATGGCTCTGATCATGTCAGAGGGACACTGAGTAAAGGGTGTGGGTTTTAACCAGTAAGAGTCCGGCACTGCCCAGACTGGCTCACCAACTCACCAGTGAAGCAGCCTTGGCGTCCATGAAGATCCACTCCTGGCCAAGTTCCCATAACACGCCAGTGATTCACTTACTTACCTTTAAGTTCCTACATAAATAAATAGATGGGTGCATAGGTCGTACAATAACACAGCACCTATGTACACTACTAAAAATATAAATCAATTCCTTTACATTTCAATTCAAATTGTGTAATTTCAAGAGTTCACAAGCTATTTCCATTGTTTGAAATAAATAGGTAACGTTCATGCCTTTTTCTAATGATAAGCGGCAATTACATTATGTATGTACATGCATACCTACATATTCAATTGTTACTTATATAGGTCATCTACATTTACGTAGAGCATGTGTCAACAAGGGTTATTTTTCCATGCACGTTTATTTTAAATTAATTTCTTTTAGCTTCTAAATAGGTCAGGAACGAGTTAGATTTATCAATGCAACGCACTGAGGTTTTATTTTAAGTCTATCTCTTGGGCATTATCAAATTATAACGATCGGAAAATGTACTGTACCGATCAATTCCTATATAGGTACCTGACACGTAAAAAGATAGAACCTTACTTCTCTTAAAACTGTTCTAGATTATTCTACAATAATATAATTTATGTCTAAAAAACTTATAAATAAAGTTAGGGCTTTACAGGGTCAACATAAATTAGCTAGCGAAAGTCCACAGACGTCGACGTCGTCTATCAATATCTAAAATATGAAAAAAATAATTGCATCACGTCTGTGAAGTTTACTTAAAAAATAATGTTATTTCAAGTGACTACGCTAATCTGCGGTTGATGACCAAACAAAAACTCTTTTTTTTTTTAAATCATATTTAGAATTTTAGATATTATAGATACCCAGCACATGGACGGATGGACGGGAGATACTTACAAGTATAAAATAAATTACCTAAGGGGTATAGATAAAAATTGTGAGAATAAGGTTTTATTGTGGGCGATTTAAGATAGGACAGTGATATCCTAATCCTAACTATTAATTATTAGAGATAAATGCGTACCTAAGTGTTTGTTTGCTACGCGTTCACGCTAAAACGGCTGGACGGATTTCGATGAAATTTGGCACATGGGTAGACCATGACCTGGAGAAGGACATACTTAGGCTACTTTTCATCCAGGATCGCAGACGAAGTCGCGGACAACAAGGAAGTTAATTGTTTTTACAATACTGTTTATTTTAAAACGAGCTACCATCTTGCTGACCGACCTACAGCCTGAGCTGCATTGCGGCAATCTTTGGGAGAAGGCTATGGTCGCGTCCTAACCAAAAGCAGTTGTCGCGCGTTCGTCGCGCTATTTGAAGGTGAGCCTCGTTGATTTAGTGGTCGCAAGCGATACTGCTGAACAAGAGGTCCTGGGTTCAATTCCCAGGTGGGGCAAAGCCGGGGTTGCGGGAAAGTCCGAAAGGGATACCGTGGCCCCTGGCAACACAGGCAACTGAAGGAACACGGGTGGGTTTTAGTCAGTAAGAGTCTGACACGCCCTACCGCTCCGCCCAGAGCGGGAGGAGTTATTTGATGATTTCCCACACAAAAAAAAAAAAGGTGGGGCAAAGTGTTATTGGGTTGTTCTATCTGAAATTTCTCAGTAGCAGTCCTGGCAATTTGTGATGGCAGTAGGCTGCCCCCCCGCACATGGGACTAAAAATTACTGGCGAAATTTGGGTGTACTATACGAACACCTCTGCCCAAACATTCGGGGAAACAAGGCGTGATGTTATGTTTATAGATCACCTACATACCTACATGAGCCAGCAGAAACATATCGTAAAAAATAAACATTCTTAATGCGGAAAAATACTTATAATAATAGCTAATTGGAGCCTCTCTGACGTCAATTGTAGTACAGGTATTATACATATGTAACAGATTTGTATAGCGTATGTAAACAACCTACCGACTACATAATCTTTACTGGTACAATAATATAGTATAAATAATAAGTATAATATGCTATTTGTACGTATTTATTTATCGTACATGAAAATGATACCAACACAACACCACAAACCTGCAGTAATTTATCTCCTCCCTTAAATCCATCCAAAGGTTGCCAAAAATGCATATATGTCTGTAATCCACATGGCGTAAATAATAAAGAATTCTATGTCTAAGGTCATAATTATAGTCTTATCAAATCAAAAATCAAATCAAATCATTTTTTATTTCAGGAATACACCCATATAAATATAAACATACAATTTAAAACCAGATGACAAATTATACACAGCGGCTATTGGAGCTGGCACAAAAGCCTAATAACAAAAATAACATAAAAATAACACAATAACACAATACACACACATACTTATACCTTACAGTCTTTTATCTAAATAGTCTTCTTACACCGTATAGTCTCGGGGCTGATGATTTTTCAAATATAATTAAAAAATGTCATAAAAAAAAAAAAAGAAAAAAATATAAAGTCGGAACCTAATTACCTAAATAATGTGATACTATTCCATTTAGACTTAGCTTGATTGCGTAAAAATTAATTAATTATTAAATACTAGCTTCCGCCAGCAGCTTCGCCTGCGCCTGCCTGATAATATAGCATTCCACTGATGAAAGATTTTTTTAAATCGGTCCGGTAGTTTTTGAGTTTATTCATTATAAAAAAAAAAAATCTTTGCTCTTTTACAATATTAGTGTAGATATAGACGCAAATGTACAGAGGCTCACTAATGCCATAAGGATTTTCTACCAGTCAACCTTTGTGTGATGCAGAGATAAACAGTGGTAGGTCCTGTGCAATAGCGAATTCAACTGAACAGGGGTTGTTTACACTTTCGTCAGATACTTTTGAAACAACCTGAAGTTCTTCCCGACATCGGGTGTCCATTTGCATCACAAATAATTTCCCTGGTATTAAATTATTTTATTTTATGGTTATTTATTTAAACTTAAAACAAAAGACATATTGGATATTAATGTACACGGTCCTTGTTTAACCTGCATTTAATTTTATATTTAATTACCTACAATACCTACTTTACCTACCAAACTTCATACTTTCCAGGACACTAAACACCCACAGACGTCATTACAATAAAACATCTATTGTGTCTCGTTCAGTGTCCCGGAAAGCATTAATGACGTATTCAAGATTTCAATCTTGGCACAGTATAAATAAGTAACAGTATTATATCTTCATAGAAAACGGCTGAAACGACGCGTTTCGAAATCTATATCAGTACGCAACAGGGAATCTATTATCTAAGTCCGTCAGCGAAGACCCGTCAAAACAAGTTCTAAATTAAATTTTTCGAACGGGCAAATACTTATCGAGCGTAGGGACCTCAGAATAATAGAGGTAGGGACACTGTCAAATCGTGTTGTCATTCTTTCTTAGGTCGGGCCCCCAACTTATCATATGTCCGACAATGATACGGAGTAGGTAACGCCCGTAACTTCGACCGGAACTGCGGATTCCGAGCTTAGGGCGTAAACCTTCAGTATTGACTACGCGGTAGTTACGCACGGACGCGGAAAGTTTATCTACCCAGCGGCTGTCCCTAGATAATTATTTCAAGGTCACTGTCGAGATATAATACTGTTATTTGATTATACTGTGATCGCGGTAAAGGATGGTAAACAATCAAAATAACTGCGTAGGTACCTACTCGAAACAGATTCTAAGCACATACGCAGTAGTTATGTAGGTACCTAAGTAGGTACTAGATTTTCTTAAACCTTTTTTCTTTTTTAAGTAAGTACTTACAAATACAAGCGTCTCGATTGGTAGCTACTTGCTCAGATTCCAGTAGCTGCAAACCTTTGGATTACGAAACATACAGGGGAAGACCCGTCTATGTTTCGTACTTGTACGAAAACAGCTAAAACCGTAAACCGATTGGCCCAGACAGTCAGCAAGACTTACGTCGGGCTTAGCCTTCAATTAATTACCTGAATATATTACAGAAATATAAATTATGTAGACACTTACTAAAAAGTAGTTTTAGTGTAAATGCTCGCCAGCCAGGCGCGACGCGACAGAACACGATTGTAGTAGAACAATTTCTATGAAAACTTTATGGAAATTGTTCTACCAGAATCGCGCCACACTGTCGACGTCGCGTCGCGCCTGTCTGGAGCCTTTATTGGGTTTTTCCAACAGGAATTTCTCAGTAGCAGCCCGGAGTCTGGAAAAGTCCCCGGTTAAACATACTGATGAAATGTGGTTGTCAAAATGTGGTTGTCATTGGTGTACTATAATGTTACAACTCTGCCTAACCCTACGCGGAATACAGGCGTGTTGTTATGTAATTTTTGTGATGTTACTTAATTTAATCGATCAATGATAAGAACAGTGACAGGCAGTACATACCCCCACAGTCAGATAACACATGACCACACGCTTCTAGACCTTTTCCCCGATATCGTAACTGATTGAAAATAATCGATAAAGCTAAATACTCTGATAGAGAAATGACTCGATAATATTCATACGTGAATAATGAAAATCCATATCACAAGGCCGTTAAGCAATACCGAAATTATCATGAGCAAAAATGGTATTATTAACAAGATAACTAAGCTCCCGGATATGGGTCAAGCGATGGTGAGTTCACACTTCTGGTATAACCCAACAATTAAATATAAAGCTAGTCATGTATGTGAGTACCGCCAGGGAGTTTAATTGTTATGGAGGATCCGTGGTAGCCCGCGAAATTAAAATTTTATACGTTTTTTGCAATTTGCAGGTCAGTGTCAGGTTGTATCTTGATCAAAATATGATTCATGACAGTTAAGATAAGTAAGATTTGTTCCGTAAGAACAAAACCCTTATGGAAAAAAATCTAACTTAGAAAGAAGTACCTACCTAATGATTATAATTCGATAAATACTTAATTTCAAATTTAAATTGAATTATGGTTCATGACCATACCGGTCATGAATCATAATTAAATTTGAATTTTTGGGCTACCACTGTGGATCCTCTACATAAAGCCGTGTTATAGCCATTACATAAAACTGTCAAAGAATGACAGTTGTATTTGAATATACGGACAATTCTTGGTAGTCAATTTGCTTATTGATTAATTTCCCTGACTTACATAGGTAATGTGTGCACATTTGCAAAACTATATTTAGTACTAGGAACTTCGCGTGCAAAATAGTGGGGTGCCAGTATTATCTATTTTTGATTTGGAATAATCTTGTACTCTAGTGATTTATGTAGGTAGGTACTAATCGTTAATAAACTTTTACTATTCGATTTAAATAAGTATGTGTGACGCAGGCGAACACCTGTTTATTTACTTATACATTGTGTCACGGAAACAATTTATTTACCTACTTTTAAATGATCAATTGCAATTGATCAATTGCAATTGATTAATTGCAATTGATTAATTGCAATCAATTACAATTGTAGTAATATTGTCCATCGCTCCAATTGAATTTGGTAGGTAGACGATCAATTTGCGCATCATTGTGTATCAATCACATAAAAATTGACAATTGCAATGGATCGTTTCGGGGCTCTTAAACCAACCACAGAGTCCACAGACATGCATATAAGACTACCAAGCTCAAAACAAGTTACAGATTTGCAATAATTTTTTTTAACCTAGGCCGATTGACATTCCAATAAAAGAGCCTTGTCTTTTAATACATAAGATAGCCTTTATTAAACGTCTTTGTATTTATGTATGGGAGAACATGTTTTTCAACTACGTATGTTAAGTTTGTTTTTGGGAAAAATTCGAAACAACGGAACCCTTCATTGTGCGTGATCCGACACGCATGTGGCCGATTTTTTTAAATATACCCTACATATACAGGCAGCATGCAATGCATGAATACAATTTACCGACCTGTATGTTTGTATTATTCACAACAAAGCATAATTATCGAGAGTCTGACTAAGCAAGATGGCTTCTGATCTATGCCTTTATTATAATACTTAGATATCTATTGCGTAACAGCTGTGCCACACCTCCCGACGTAGAGCATGTTTGGCATATAACACACGAAGAATGATAGGCATGTGATTCAAGATTCAAAGGATCCCGCAGACAGGCGCGACGCGCCACCGGTAGAATAATTTCCGTGAAGTTCTCAAAGAAATTGTTCCACCAGAGTCGCGTCGCGTCGCGCCTGTCAGTGGGAGCCTTCAATCATATCTACCATTTCAAGAATATTTTCAATTGATCTTGATATAAATATAATTATAGTCTATGTATACGTATGTATATGTATATTATATGTCTATAGGTGAGTGTACTATAGATGCGGCACCTCTGCCCAACCCATCGGGGAATACAGGCGTGATGTTATGTTCCGTTATAAATACTTATAGTCACTCGGGTTTATTATAGTAATGAGCGAAATTAGGTACCTATAGGTACCAAAAACGGTTACCTATGTAACCTACACCTATGTTAACCTGCCATAAATCTATATCTGTCTGTGACTCTGTGTGACCGCGGTGATCTTCTAAACTACGCAACGGATTTCGATGCGGTTTTTACCACCATTTAGAGAATTTATTTCGGAAGGTTTATGTGTAGGTATAATACCTACACATAAACATACCGTCAGACAATTGACTCTAGAGAAATATAATGCAATAGCGCCACATAATATACTTACATTTACTTTAAACTTAGACATATAAAGATATCTAGAGATAAAGATATGTTTTGTCAAGCCCAAAAGACCGTGCCGACCGACTGGTTTCTAAATACACACAAAGATAGTTTACAAATATTAGTTACTTAGTTAGAACCACAACAAAAGCTTCGTCATAAAGGGTGTTAAGGTAAGAGCGTAGAGAAAGCTAGAAAGTTCACTTAAGGACTGTTACGTCACTAAAGAGACAACGTTATGTGCTTTACAATGGACTGATGTTGTCTACAAATAAAGCTCTAACTGCAAAATGTGTAAGTAAATATATTTATCTAAACATACAGGATAAAAATGGCACATCAAGTACCTAGAGCAGAATGGCACCGATATTACTATTACGAGTAGTACGTAGATTATGGAAAAAACAAGATTGTATGAATTATTGTTTATTCATATACAAAAGACGAGTGTTACTATACGGTGCGGACAAACACACAGAATGGACTTTGTCCCTATTTGGGTTTTGGATAAACCCAAATAGATGTAATGGGCAACATAGTATCATTATTTTGTAGGTACATGTTATGCCTGTATACAATAATAAAATCTGTTCGACGTCATAATCGATATCAATCTAATATTTCACTCACAAAATATTGTTTATATTTCTATGCAAAATAACAACAGAGCCAATGATAAGTTTAT
This sequence comes from Eupsilia transversa, assembly GCA_914767815.1. Taxonomy (NCBI): domain Eukaryota; kingdom Metazoa; phylum Arthropoda; class Insecta; order Lepidoptera; family Noctuidae; genus Eupsilia; species Eupsilia transversa. The sequence continues at coordinate 6,989,954 of OU611889.1, forward strand.
GAAGGTAGAGATAAAGAAAGAAAGAAAGGTCTAGGTAGTAAAGATTGTTGTTGGTATGGATCCTTCGACTTCGACCGCTTTTGATTGCATGTTTCGCAACAATTCTGTTATCAGTCTAGCATCCTTGTATTGTATTCTAGATATAGCCTACGTCCAGAACTCCAGACTCCTTATATCTTATCTTATTACCTATGATTAATCGACCTCCCACGGTCAATTACGTAAATTAAAAATATACCATCATCACCATCCCCGTGAGGAAAGTTTTGAGTTTGCATATGGATCAATATGGACGGTAATAAGAGTAGGAGAAGACCAAAGAAACGGAACGGGACAGTGTGAAAGATGATATGGCTAGAAATGGGGAGAATACCGAGCTGAGAACTAATAGAGAAGTATGGAAGAAAAAGATGACCAAAAAGTTTAGTTCAGGTATTTTGGAGGAAAACTTTCATAACACTTCTAACTGACCCATATAATCTTACCATATGGTAAGATAGTACGCCATCAATCAATATTTCCAGAGCTAAATATTATTACAGAGTTGGTAATCGTTTTCCATAATCACGGAATACACATTGAATTACTGAAATGGAATATTTTACTGAATGACTTTAGGTCCGGTAATTCGATTCGGATGAGATCGCATACAAAATGCCTGCCAAATTTTCCAGCATATGGCATAGGTACCGAAAGATCCAAATTATAAAAATAAACCACCAAATATAGCTCCATTTTGTAACATCTATAAATACACAGCTTTTTTTAACCTGCTGCGTCATGGGACCTACGTCATTAGCAGTCGTTGACCCGCGTTTGGCTTGTAAAATGTAAAGATGTGCGTGTGCATGCACCTGCGTGCACGCATAAATATAGGTATAGGTCCGTGAACTTCATACACCCTTCACTTGTTTTCATTGATTTCGTTTTGTTTCATCGTGTTCCAGAACATTCTCTCGACCTTTTATGACGAATAAAAATATGCTGCGTAGGTAGAATTAATGCGGTTGCTTGGTAAACAAGCATCATTAATTGGACTATTCGGAAAAACCCTTTTAATTTTTATATAGGCCTTAGAAACACAACTGCAATTTAACGGTTAGAAAGCTGAGAAAATGTGTTTAGACGAAAAGTAGCTTGAGAGTAGATAGTTTTGATTATTTTCAAGCATTTCTGTAACTACGACACCAAAAAACAATTGAAAGTCAACAAGTCAAAAAGTCAAGTATAAAATTATTCATTTTTAATCATCTTTGTATTGGAACAATAGAAACATTAATTCGCAATAATTAATCTCAGTACCTACAAAGGACAAGAATAGGTTGTGTGGGTATGTAATAAGTAATAAGCTAGTAAACAAGTAATTACAAGTAAGTACAGGGTCCATGGACATTCCAAACCAGCATATAAAATTATTTCTAGAAATCCCTTTTTTTTTTTCTTTTTTTTTTTTTGGGTGGGATATCATCAAATAACTTCTCCCGCTCTGGGCGGAGCGGGAGGGCGTGTCAGACTCTTACTGACTAAAACCCACCCGTGTTCCTTCAGTTGCCTGTGTTGCCAGGGGCCACGGTATCCCTTTCGGACTTTCCCGCAACCCGGGGCGGGGGCGTGCTACCCATTGCTCGCCGCTTCTAGAAATCCCTGAGCTTGTTTTATTCTTATGTTTAAAGGTACTTACTTACATATTTGCAGTAGCAAAATCGGATTTGATTGGACACGGCTGAAGAGATATATGAGATTAAAAAGACTGCTAGCCAGATTTATAAGAAAACCTGAAACAAAGAGCAGCGAGAACTCATTGATATACGAAGACATTAGAACCAGCAAAGAGCAGATGCACCGGGGAAGCTGGACCAGAAACAACCTGCGGCGACATCGTAAAAAGATAGAAGCTCATCCATAGATAAATATCACCCGTCTCTCCACTATTCCATTGCCTTCACTAGGATGCATATCCGGTACGGCTCGCAAATCCTTCCATATCCTAAGGGCACGGTCTTCCCTACCATTACACCGCCCCCGGTCTACTCCTTGATATGCAATGGCCTCCGTAGCCCCATTAAGCATGAGGGTTCAGGGGCTAGTGTAAATCTTGGGGTTCATTCGATTTATCGAGTCTGGTTTTAAACCACGCTGGGATCGATGCATTTCATTCATTCATTCCATATTTTCAGAATCGGTGTTTTTAAGACGGTTGGTAACATTACTAATGAGTCACTTGACTATTTGATGAACAAAATGGCCGTACTTTAATTCCGGAAACAATCGGGGCACAGCCCACAATGAATCACATGTAGCGTTTTACTGATTTTACATATGCAATTTGAGCATATATATCAAACAGTACACAATAGGTAGGTACTTACCTAATTAAATGTATTTTTGTACCATTATGTGACGCACAACCAACTGTAAAGACTATATTCGGAACGTTTCGAAAGTGTAGAGCTACTAGCAGTAGGTATACTTATATTACCCTACTAGCTGCTGCCCGCGGCTACGCCCGCGTGGCTTTTCTAAAATAAAAGTAGTTGCTCCTTACAGCACTCTGTCGGTGAAAGACCTGTCAAAATCGGGCCAACCGTTTAGGTAATAGCCGAAACAAACAGACAAAAAAATGTAAAAAAAAAAAAAAAAGTACTTTCTTATGCATTTAGTAAAAAGCTGTTATGTTGACATTACAAGCACATAATTCAATTTGATTTATTTGTAGAATTAAAAATGGAGAATTAGCAGATTTATTCGTTTAAACCATTTCTTCACAGTGCTCATGATGAGGAAGCAAGAAATCTCTTTATAACTAATCATCTTAAAGCTAACATTTTATAAACAAAATCCTCGGGCATTTTAATCGGTGATTACGAAGGTGTTAGGAGACCCTACTTCTCTTATCGTGTTTATCGCTCTATTAGACTTCAAGCAGCTTATCAAACCCAGACAAACCCGGACTTTCGAATTTACTGCAAAATGATATCAAAAGGCAAAAATGCGGTTTGCATTAAAAAAATATACGGCGCATAAGCTCACAGCTCTCACGAGTTCAAACAAGGTCGGTCAAAGTCCAATTTCGATTTGCGTCGCATTCGGACCGGGCGGCGGCGGCGCGCAACCAACATATATACCATATGTTAGGTACATTATAGGTGATGAATATTTTACAAATTGTTCGCACGCTTTTGTCAACGAATTGAAGAGTCTACTGCGTACCTGTGTTTTGCATTCTCAATTGGTTTTTATGTTTTTGCAATCGACTTGATCTTATCGAACATTTCAATGAGAATTTTCTATGAACTGCATTTAACATTTAACAATTAGTTAAGCGTAGGTATTAAGTACCTATTACCTATTCAATTTTTATTCGTGCCTCGGAAAGCACCCGACTGTCATTCGTAGATCTTTAACAGCGTTACGGGTAGTCAGAAGCCTAAAATTCTCACAACCAGCCTTACCAAGGGGTATTGTCGTACCCAGTAACTGCGGGTTGTAGAGGTCCGCTGGTCAGATAGGCAGTCGTTCCATATAAAATACTAGTACAGAGGTATTCAGCAACATCTGGTTAGACACCTTACTTGGGAAAACGCTAGGCAGATTGACCAATTTTATCTACCACTACCAAATTTTCAGATACTCTAGCTAGATTTTGTCTGGGAGAATTTCGCTGACCTTTGTACCATCAAATGAAGTAAACGCTGTGTCAATAACACCGCTACTTCGGGTTTGGCACCGTGCCGTACCTCAAACTTCAAACAACATATATATATGTATATTGTAACATGTCTGTATGAATATCATTTCGACTTCGATGCTCAACATCATTGAATTGTAAATATCCTTAATATAGGCAGAATGTTCGAGAATATATTTTTCAACTGTAAGTTCCATGTTGGGTCTACGTTCGCCCGTGGACTTCAAGTGTATCTGCTTTTAAAACCTACAAAACAACTTTCGTAGCCACATACCGAGTGCTAGTAAACACTAGTTATCTTTAGAAGGGTAAATCCCATGGCTAGTTTATCAGCTTTTACTTATGCTAAACCGATGCTATCAAACAGAAAAACTTATTTAATAAACACGTTTCATTTCAAGGGTGGGCGTTGGCAGACCATTAGTCTGGACGACCTACAGAAGACCGCGGAGAATGCGTAACACATTTTGACACTAATGCGTAACACAATTTCGTAAACAATTAAGGGCTGATTTCACCGATGAAACTGAACGCGATAAGCACATCTAAACCGAGTTCAAGAGCTGTCAGTTTCAATATTACAAAGAAAATAATGACACTGACAGCTCTTAAACGTCGTTTATGTGCTGATCGCGTTCAATTTTCATTGGTGAAATTCGCCCTAAGACTAATCGGTTTAATTTTGACAGTTCAACAAAATTCATTGCTTTATTTACGTTGTTGAGCAGATTTGTTTTTTCGAACTTGTGAAGCAATGGATTAGCAATCTGTTGCAAAACGATTCAGATTGTGATTGGTCGTGTATTACGCAATTAGGTTGCTGGATGAGACACGCACAGATCAGGGAAGCATAGCACAAAAGGGAGGAGGCCTATACTCAGCATTGTGTAAAGCAAGGTTGCCAGTGATGGCGATAATGATAATTTCAAGGTTGGTTTTTCTTTGTGATATGAATATCGACTCAGATTATATAGGTGTTGCATATTTCCACATAGACACTTATAGATATGCTCATGCATAAATGCTTATTTGAATATAAACATATATATACACTGTAGTACAAGTATAATTAATAATAAAAATAAAAGTATAAAAACTAAAACCCAACTACGGCATAAAAGTCAAGTAAAAAGGTCATAAAATAAATAAGTCAAAGTCATCTCAGACAGATATATTAAAAATCCCGAGTCACACGTAATCTATTCGACTTATCCCTTAACACGTGTGACTCCGGATTTCGTCCGGATTTTTATGGAAATTATAAAGTTTGTAATTATTTGTTTTTCTAAATTACCCCCTAAAGGGGGTTGGGGGGTATCAAAGTTAGTATGGAAGAATTTTAACGCGCTGTCCGAACAACTCGAAACTCAGTATTTATACTTGAACCCGAAAATAAAGAATAACGAATAGAACGTTTTTTCGAAATCTACCCCTAACGGGGTGAAAAGGGGTAACCAATTTTACTAGAGAGGATTTTACTGCGTGGTTTAATTAACTTGAAAACACCTATAATATAAAAGTCAAATAAAGGTAAAGTCCCCTTAGGATATATCTATAACCTGGATTATAATATGAACACATAGGGATTATAATATGAACACGTCATAGGGTACTTTTAATCCCGGTAGTACGTTCCCGTGAGATATTTTCCTTCAACCACGCGGGCGAAGACGCGGGCAAAAGCTAGTCTAACTACAAAAACACCTAACTGTTCTGAGTCAGGTGTTCAACATTTGTTGTTGTCAACTGTTTGACACTTACCAATAACCTAATGAAGAGTAAAAAACCGGCCGAGGCGGACTCGCACACGAAGGGTTCCGTACCGTATTATGATCTGGATAGAATACAAGAAACATAAGAAACGAAAGAAAGAACAACGTTTATTTGGACACAGTTCGTGAAACACAAATTAAATAATACAAAAAACAAAATAAAAAAGTGAAAAAAAAAAAACCCTTTGATTATTAACTCTATTTTTTTATTTTTTTATTTGTCGATATTAAAGCGGCAATAGAAGTACACAATTTATGAACATTTCAACTGGCTAACTGTTACAGTTCACAAGATACATTCCACTGACAGAGGGCGGACGAACAGACAGCGGAGGCTTAGTAATAGGGTTTCGTTTGGCACCCTTCGGGTACAGAACCCTAAAAAACAATTAGTTTAGACAACATAAGTAATTAAGATCCTCGGCGTACCTATACCAAGACAAAGTAATCGATAAACAAGAAACGTCATACGTAATTAATCAATTGTTTTCCATTGTTTTGTGAATATAGTATTAATTTATGTATAGGTATGGTATATTACCAACTTGCAACGTAACCATGTTGTATATAAATAGGAAAACTGTTTGAGAAGCTTTTTTTTCAATAAATGGCAAAATACCTATTGACTATCTTCATGGATTTTATACTTACATATTTATTGACATGAATGAAAATTGAAGACCTCGAAGATTAATGCCTCGTGCAGACTGGCGCTACGCGACACCGATAATTGTTCTACCGTGAAGTTTTCTTAGAAATTGTATTGTTAGAGTCCCATCGCGCCAGTCTGCACGAGGCTTTAGAGTCTAGCTCTATCGTAGGTATATTGTACTATGTCACCATTCACGTCGGCGGAAAATAGACAAATGTCCTCAATATTATTTGCGTCTGAACGACACAGTTGTTCAACAAAGTACACATTATTTGAAAATAAGTATGATAGCACTTCAACAAAAGACGTCATTTCACGTAATTATTACGTTGAATTGAATGTAGTAAGTAAGCACCATAGATGATACAATCAGTTTTTGCTTCATACCTACCTACACAGAGAAATACATAGGTACTTACATTGTTTTTTTTTCGCAATACATTTATCTAATTTATAATATTTTGTAATGTGACGATAATGGTGGCTTGGTCCGAGTTTTATGTCTTTATAAATTATAGCGCATCTTACTCAGTTAAAATAAAAACATCCTACTAGGGAAAGAATTTTAAAAATCGGTCCAGTAGTTTTTGTGTTTATTTATTACAAACAAACATACAAAATTATTCTCTTTAAAATATTATTGTAGATGAAGACCCGTCTACGATAATGTTATAAAATGTACGTAATTCATACGTCGACGTTGATGTCCACGTTAGAAATTATAAAAACCCACATTGTAAACTATTAAAAAAAAAAACTATAATCTAAGAGAATTAATGTACATACCTTGCTAAGAATGATTACTTAATGAAATAGTGATCAGTTCAAAATTAGCAGATAACAGTAATAGGTACCCACTTAATTTAACATGTATTTTTGTTATTCATCCGTTCAATACACGAACATTTAGAGCGAACAGCACTTTTAACCTTGGTCTAAATTGATAAATTATTCGAGAATTAATTGCAGCTGTTTCAATGGTCATCCGATGGATTACCTAACGAATTGGAAACCAAACGTGTAAAGTGATAGAATGTATGCAATGTAGTAGTGGGGCATTGACCCTGCTTTCGTCTCTAGAATGTTCTGAGGAGCCTGCAACAGTAACTAGCTGTAATACCTATGCGCCTTAGTAGGCATATACAGGGTGTTAGGGTAAACACCGTTTTCCTCTTAAGGGGTCATTCTACTCATCATTATGAACAACTTTTACTATGGGACCAAACCTGAAATCGGGAAAAAAAAATCAGCTGTTCCCTACATTTTGACGAGTTATGCGAACATAAATGTAGGGAACAGCTGATTTTTTTTTCCCGATTTCAGGTTTGGTCCCATAGTAAAAGTTGTTCATAATGATGAGTAGAATGACCCCTTAAGAGGAAAACGGTGTTTACCCTAACACCCTGTATACAGCGTGTACTAGAAATGTGTGGTCATATTTCAGGGTTTGGTACAGACCATACTGAACAACTTTGTCCATGGGACCAGCATAGAAATCGCGAAAAATAATAATAGTATTTAATCAGCTGTCCCATACAATACTTACATTATCCAAATGTTTTTCAGCTGATAATTTTTCCGAGATTACGGTGTTAGTCCCAAGTAGAAAGATGTTCACTTTCATGGCTTGTATTTCTGTAACATTGGTACTTTTAAATATGACCAGACATCTGACACACGCTGTATACAGACGAGCTCCCTCATTCTACGAAGTCCTAAATACAACGATGTAACTTAAATACTATGTACCTACTTAATGAGTCCTTGAAACCCATCGTTAATTTCTTAGCTTTGTTTGTTTAAACAGACTGTATTTACCATTACTTATGTAGTGCTCTGTGATTACTTGTTTGCGATATAAATCGTAGTGCAAACAAGTTTGACTGACAAAACGTTGAGTTTACCGAACATGTGTGACAAATCAAGGCAAATAGCGCTTTGCATCGTAACCTGTTAGGCTACCCACGTATGAAAAATATGCGATACTACTAATACTTAATGCAAGTATTTCCGCATACAGTATTGACTGTATTTTGTCTATTGACCTGTTTTATGTCCATTCATATCCGTAGTGTATATACCTAAATACTTATAAAGGTTATAACAGCTCAGCGTCTATTTAAGTCCGGCGGGATTCGGGATTCAAAAATGACTATTATGTAGACACACCTTACTTCAATTCATTTCATTTTCATTTCATGTACTTACTGTTATTTGCCCTTTGTTAACTGGCCATTGTGAGTGACGCGCCTTTTTTTTTCCCGAAAATTAAATTCAATCACCGGTACCTTAGTACCTACTATAATGAACTGAAAACTCCAGACATAGCTCACACCTTATCATAATTATATACATAATCAAAAATACATTTTCAGTAGAAATCAACAGACGGACATTGTAGTTTCTAAGAAGGGCATTGACCGGCGTCGATAGAAGTTTCATGACCTCCCCCCCAAAGGCAGAAGAAGTACAGAATGCGTACAAGGACGCCGGCAAAATGCCACCTGTAATTGCCGAGACAGCGGGACTGACACACCCATTGCTTACACAAGCCAACCTAAGTACGAAACGACTTTATAATTTTATAGTTGTACTGACTACAGCCAAGCAAAGTCCTTTGTCAACGACACACGGTAAAACCTCGCAGTTACGACTTACGACCAAAAATGGCATAAAATATCCGAGCGAGTCGAATAATCGCTTAAACAAAGGCCACGCATCGCGGTAATATTATCAATTTGAGGCGTTGCAACACACCTCTTTAATTGTCCATACATTAAGCCGATAAGCACGTACTAAAGACGTATTGTGTAGAAGAAGTCACGGCTGTGTGACGTAGCTGCTGAGTACACAGGTACAACACTGTCGTATCGCTTGGGCAAACTTGGACTTTGACCAGTCTGCCTCGAGTGTACTACGACCTGCTTTAGGAGGCCAGTATGAGGAGATATTTTATTCATTCTAAACCACTCAGCTGTTTGCAACCTACACTAAAAACATAACTTTAACAGAACCTAAATAAACATAATTATACCTATAACATAAGGTCTGTTTTACCCGCAGGGTACGGCATAGTGACGTCTACCTACCTATATTTTCATTTCATGTTTTTTTTGTTATTTTATAGTAAATAAATAGTGGGTACTTAGGTACTTATATGTTTTTCTTACTACCTAGATAAGTATTTCTTTTGGTAGTCTTGTCAACAGAACTTATTATACTTACTGCGATTTAGGCAAATAGAAATTCTGCATAATGGATAATTAATGATGATTATGTTTACGTTTCGGCTTCGTGCCTTTGAATCACGTCGTAGATGTTTTAACCAAAAAAGAGAATTGCAGGCTCAAAATGGTTAAAAAACTAACAACTTAACTATTTTATTATCTGCCGAATTGAAGACTATGCCCTAGTTCCGAAAGGTACTCGAGATATGAAATGGCGCCTTAAAATACGTACTTACCACATTCACTTGCGTTATGATTAGATAGAAAAATAGATTATTTTATTGCGAAGCAATCTCGATAAAACAGTGAAATCGATAACACTGCAGTAGATACAAATGTATTCATATTATTTATTTTATGATGATTTAATATGCAACATTACATTCTCATTTGTGTAAGTAAGTAGGTAGGTGAGAAGTGCAACGTGCCAATAGTATAAATTGGTTTGTGTATGGACCAACATTGGCACAAAATCACACCTTGGCTAGTTCATATAGGTACATTAATTAAGACGACAGTTATTGGACTTACTACATGTTCTGTAAACGGAAAATGTGAATGTCTTAAAGTAAATATGCTGATACGCAGATTAACCATGTACACAGTTGGTACATACAATTATTATTTGCAAACACATAATACGTTCTATAAGCTACTTACCACATATAATTAATATCCGATTTAAAATTTGTCATATATTTTAAGCAGTCGTTTTTAGTAGGTACTTAATGTATGACTATTAATTTAAATTATGAATTTATTACTTTTTCATACCTACCAGATATATTATGAAATACTAATACTTTACAATTGAATCCGGCAAACAAAAATCAAATACAGCAAAAGTTATCTAGCTGACCCTAGCGACATCTAGTATTAAATGATAGTAACGTTATAAAGTTTCAAACATTTCCAAAAGCCAAGGTTTTCTCGTGATCGATGTGAGCGTAGCGCCATCTTAAGGAAAATCGAGTAAACTTCAAGATTTTGTAGTGTGTCAATTTCTTGACTGTGTGAATGCTGACGCTCGCTTAGTGTCATCTTTGTGTCACGCGTTTAACAGCAAAGATGAAGATGGCGCCTCAAGCTCTACAGTAAATGTGAAAAATGTAGGTACACCATGATCATAATGTTGAGCTAGGCATATACTAGTGCAAACCATATCAGGGATAAAAATAAGTATTCCGAGGCGCTGCGCTGAACCAAATCTAAGGCAAAGAAATTCAATATAATTTACTTTAGTCTTTCGCAACCATTAAATAGTAGGTACTTTACCAACAAGTTAAAATTAAAATCTTAAATAACCCCCGACACAATTCCAGGTGATGTTGCATTATCGGTTCAAGGTTACTATGTTCTTCTAATATCATTGAAGTAACAGAATACTAAATTTCAAATCGATCAGACCTGTGGAAGATGCGCACATCCAAAGACCTGATAATCTTCAAACGGCTGAACATATTTTCTTGAATTGTAGCTAGGAACACTCTCGATCAAGACACCTTTCAAATTAAAAAATAATAATCAAAATCGGTTCAGCCGTTTGGGAGCTACGAGGGAACAGACAGATACACAGATACACGTTAAACTTATTTATTTATTTATTTATTTATTTAAACTTTTCACACACAAAAAAGGTACAAAGGCGGACTTAATGCCTTAGGCATTCTCTACCTACTCTCTCTACTTATAACACCCCTCTTTTCCCGCCGGGGGTTAATAAAAAGTGCTAGCCGAAAATTGGTAATTCCGAGATAGACGGGATTTGTGGGGTTCGCGTAGCTCGTAGCAATTCAGCGTAGCGTCGTAGCACAGCGACTGGTTGTAAAATCACTGCTCTAGTAGAGGTGTAAGTATGTTATGCTTATAAAAAATAGTTATTTTATAATTATATCAATCGCTTATTATATTAACTGATCATTATATCAAATAAAATGATAGATTCAGTTGTTATATATTATAAATATTAGAGATTTTGTAATTATATCATATTATTATATTACTTAGCCTTTGTGCAGTGATGGTCGCATAGCAAATGACATACTACGGCGTAGGAGGATCAAGGTGATGGAACGTAATATATGTTGTTTTTTTAATAAGTAAACAAAGGTAAAAGAAACGAAAAGAGTTTGTAAGGATCGTAGCCAGTGGCGCTCTATAGTTTCTGCCTATCCCCATGGGAAAAAGGCGTGAGTTTATGAATGAATGTAAACAGAGATACTTGTACTATACTATACTATACTATTCTTAGGTACTCCAATATACTTTACTTTTTGATGCCTTATACTAAACGATAGTGATCTACAATATGAAGTTTATGGGAGGGGAACCGATCACTATTCCGATTTTTTTTTTTGTTCGAATTTCATTTTACCGAAAAATATTGACCGACTTCTTTTTTGTGTATGTATTATTTGACATATTTTTAGATCATCGAAGTATCATTGTGTCGTAGGTATTATTTTACCGATTACAAAATAACTTTTTGCTATTGGCCGAAGCCTCTTTTGAACATTTTCATTTGCCATATATAATTCATTACTCTACATCAAAAGACTTAAATATCGAAGTACAGAGTGTCGAATGTTCTAAATATTATGAGAGAATTAAGGATGCAAGAGCGAGCGAAGCGAACTCGGGACTTGGGGCATCCCGACTCGGACAGGTTAGGATGCAAGAGCGAGCGAAGCGAACTCGGGACTTGGGGCACCCCGACTCGGACAGGTTAGGTTAGAGTACAGAGTATCGAATGTCCTAAATATTATGAGAGAATTTAGGATGCAAGAGCGAGCGAAGCGAACTCGGGACTTGGGGCACCCCGACTCGGACAGGTTAGGTTAGGGATGTTTAATGTGGAAGGGGTTTTTTTTAAACTGTGTAAGTTAAAAATGGAAGGAACTTTTTACTGCGACACATGGCAATGGGGAAAGCTTTTCAAAGATTTTTTCAAATAGAGTTGTTTAAAGTAAAGAAGTTCCGAAACAAATGAACATATTGGCGAAAAATTATCGTGGTTCGTCATTGATTCTGGAATTGGCTTAGTTTGAATTTCCGTGCATTATTTGAGAAAAATACTTTACAAGCCTTGGCCGCAACCAGGCATTGATGGATTCACGTATGTGTGCCTACATTTTCACGTTCGTCCGTCAATGCCCCTGTTACAGGTTGCGACAGTAATGTACTATTTCGTACCTACTGCGAGGTAATAAAAACCAATTAGATTTTCGAATTAGTAAATTATTTTAAGAAACTTATAAATAGGATTAGCGATCAAGTGCGTGTGTGATACAGTAATAATTACCTACGTTTTTTATTGAAAGACTAGCCAAAAGTTTATTTCAAATAAGATAAGTTTTAGGTATTATAATATTCCAATAATCATTAATAAATAAAATCATGTCGTTTACGTGCCAGATGTTTTTCAAATGACCTGATTTAGTCTTAAAAGGTTTATCCAAATAAAATAAAAGATATTTCGTGCGATATCGATATTTTATTAATATAAGTAAGCACTAACTTCTGGCCGCGACTTCGTTTGCGTGGAAGTCGTAAGTTACCACAATTTACCATAAAAACTAAAACCCAACTACGGCAAAAGTCAACTAAAAAGGTATAAACAAGTCTTCACAGACAGACAAATTAAAAATCCGGAGTCACACGTGTTTAGGGGATAAATCGAATAGATTAGGTACGTGTGACTCCGGATTTTTAATTTGTCTGTCTGTGAAGACTTGTTTATACCTTTTTAGTTGACTTTTGCCGTAGTTGGGTTTTAGTTTTTATTACTTTTATTTTTATTTAATTTATTTTGGGGTTATAATATATATATTTTTGAAATGTGCTAATTAAGCCCTTTCATTTGATACCCAATATGACACCATTAAAAAAACTTTTTTTTTTAGTTCTTGACTTTTGTCCTTTAGATGGCGCCATATTCAAATTAATGTGACGTCACATAGCCTATAACCATCGGACTACCGAGACGCTTCCAACGGTACCCCATTTCTTTTGCCGTAGTTGAGTTTTAGTTTCTATTAGGTACTTTTATTGTTATTTAATTTTTTTTAGGGTTATAATATATATATATTTGAAATGTGCTAATTAAGCCCTTTCATTTGATACCCAACACGACCTCATTAAAAAAACTTTTTTTTTTAGTTCATGTCTTTTTGTCCTCTAGAGGGCGCCATATTCAATTTAATGTGACGTCACATAGCCTATAACCATCGGACGACCGAGACGCTTCCAACGATACCCCATTAGTCAAACTATGATGAGTAGTTTTGAAGTTATGAGGGAACAAATGAACATACATACATACATACATACATACATACCGGTCAAAATCATAACCCTCCTTTTTGCTTCGCCGTAGTCGGGTAAAAATAACAGCCACATTTTAAAAAAACTTCCGTTTACTACTCAGCAGCCAAAATATACAGAGAGTCAGGACATAACGACGTCTATATGATATTCAGCTCGTTCTGAGGTCGACACGTGCAGCCTTCAGTAGCAATTTCCCATTGCTGGAGAAATTTTTCGTTTTTAGTGTATAACGCCAGTATTCCTGCATATACTACCTAATGGCACAACAGTGATACTGATGCATTCTTACAGATTATTTCTGATGAACTGCTATCACTAAAATTATATATAACAGTAGAATGTAAACACACGGGATTTCTTACTATCAGTCGCCTAACCATAGACATTTATTTTTAAACCCTACTACCCCATAAAGGGAATATACATATATGCAAAATTTTAACAGAATCTATCCAGTTGTATTTGCGTGACGCTGGAACATACATTCAGACAAACAGACAAAGCGACAAACATTTTTCTTTGTTCAAAGACCTCGGCCCCGTAGCAATTACTTTTTTTTAAATTATATTCAATTTGCAGTTTTGACATCGCTACGATTTTATTTTATGTATGTATAAATTAGCATCATAGCAGTTCGAACTACATTTAGATTAATCTTAATTAGTGTTTGTTTTTCTTTCTTTTATTTGCTATTCTAATACGTTGTTAATTAAGATTTTTGACATAATTATTAGTCTCTATTCCCAATGCTGTATATTTGTACTTTTTATGCGAAGCTAGCGGAGCCCGTGGCTTCGCCTGCATTTAATTTTTTTTTTTCCGGGATGGTATGTACCGTTAGTCCTCCACGTATATATTATGTGCTTGTAAAAGCAGTGAACACGTAACTACTCCAGTTTATTTATGTTTAAGAGAGATCTCAGTTAGAAAATATACCGAGGCGATATCACGATACATGATGGAAGCCATAACGAGGATAAAGTATTTGCCAAAAACAGATGATTGTAAAACAGGTGGTATAATTAGGTAAGTACCTATTACCAAATCAATCCGCTCCACAAAAGTTAAATGGTAATGACCACGTTTTAGTGGGTAAATGATCTGAATGAGGCAGTCTAATCCTTGCTGAATTACCATAATCCAGCACTTCAAAATTGCAATTTTATTTAAAGTATTTTAATAAAAATCCTTAGTAATTTGATAACCGCAATGATGTCAAAGAGGCTTAATTTATGGCTACGATTAGTAGTTGCTAAGTAAGTATTACCATCGCGCCGATGACAAACAGAGGTGACCAGCATTGTTAAAATAAGACGATACACGGTATTTTGTCCTTGTCTCTCACAAAAAATTAAGTATATATAAAGTGATCTCATTATAAGGATCAGTATAATCCTAAATTCGTCTAACCGAACTCCAAGTTTACTTTCGGAAAATATTCAAAATGGTAAGTTATGTTTTGTCTGGCTTTCTTTTTACCTAATAAATTCCCAATACTATACAATAGTTCTACAGTATGTGTCACTCTCTCTGGCAGGGCCACCAACAGGGATTTTAATTTTGATAACACAAAAATTTAGTCGTTAATTTGTCCAAATTTGTCACCAAATATCAGAATTTGTCGGTCAAGCAGTTCAAGAGCTAGAGCGAAGAGTTCACGAAAATTATAGTTGCTAGAAAAAATTTACATTATTTGATCAATATATTTTATAACTATAGTTTATATACATTTTCTCATGAGGTAATAGGTATCCCAAGCGCAATAGGTCGATTGGCAAAAACACCTCCAATTATCACCTCGCTTGTCTTGCCTTAAAAGGGAGTAAAGATAATAATACAAAATCATGCAAGGTATCCCAAAAATAATCAAATTAAACAGGATCTTATGTTCCATTAGCATCAAATTATCATAGCACTTGCCATTTACGGGGCCCAAAAAACATGTGACCATAGACAAGTGTGATTATTTCTTGAAAAAGTATCAGTCATTGGCATAGTATTCAACTCGATAAATCCTCTCTACACCAGTATTTCTCACTTTGGCGTCAGTTGACACCAAAGTGTTAGTATTCTAAGGGCAAACGCAATTAGAATGTATTATCGTATCGCGATTTACCTCTTGGGTCACCTGCATACCTTCTGTGTATAGTAGAAATCTGAAGAATCCAAATGATTAAAATTAAAATGTATCTACAATCACGCAGAACTAAGTTAGTCTCGTAGTTATTTTTTTTTGTAATCTGGTTTTGATTAAGGTTAATCTCAGTAGCCGCTCAGCTAAAGTACTTCACGTCTGTGTCATAAATATACTATTAACAGCGAAATGTTACCACAATTTTACAGGACCTCCCCCTATTCCATCAAGAAATATATGCCAGTAATTAATAAGTGCTCTATAGGTACTTATTCTGAAAACTTCATCATCATCATTCAAAATTTCAGCCTAAAGACGTCCTCTGCTGACATAGGCCTCCCCCAAGCACCGCCACTTCGACTGGTTCTGTGCTTCCTGCGGCCTTCCAACGCTACATCGCGCCGGTATGCAGTCGCCACCCCAGAACCTTTCGGTCCCATCGGCCATCTGTTCTGGGGGCAATGTGCCCTGTCCACCTGCCAATTAAGTTTGCCAATTCTTCGGGTTATGTCGGTTACCTTGGTTCTCCTGCGGATCTCTTCATTTCTGATTGGACTGCGTAGAAAAACTCCAAGCATAGCCCTCTCCATTGCCCTATGGGTGTCTTTTGTCGAAGAAGGCCCATTGTGAGCGACCACATAAACGTCTGAAAACTTATTTCTATTATAATCCTACTATGCAATAATACTATAACATTCGCAGATCGTGAAACTCGCTGCAATCATCACTCTTTTGGGAGTATGCTGTTCTCTACCAGTAGAACCTCCAACAGCACCGACTTCAACAACTGTCACTGGACTGGTGCCCTTGCAACCGAAGCCTGTAAAAGTCGAAGGCTTATCGAAACCACCGAAGTCTGATGACTCAGATTTGAAGACGGATGCCAGCACCTGGTGGCATAGTTGGTACCAATACCAAAAACCGGTAGTAATCTACTACCCGGAGAGGTAAGGACTATTGCTCGTTTGCACTAAATATGAAGCAACATCTTTGTTTAGAAATTACTGTAGAACGCAGTTCCGAAAACTCAACTTTTAAGTGCCAAATTAAGGCGTTGCTGAGTATACAAATTTTGTTTAAGCTTTATCATTTTTGTTCGACAAAGTGTAGTACTATGTTCGTAACAAGATGAGAGTAGCCACAAATCGCGTACCAACGATTGCAGATATGTATGTGAACTGCCATAGGCTGTAGATGGTGATGTACATTAGATGTTAAGACTGAATGTTGATAAATGTCTAAGTGCGAATTTTACCAATGAAACTGTACGCGATCAGCACATCTAAACCGATTTTAAGAGCCGTCAGATTGTATTGGTGAAATTCGTCCTAAAAGTCCTAAGAAACAATTCAAGTATTTTTGAAAGTTATACATAGCATTATTTATAATCTGCCGCCTTTCTGTCTGTCGGGTTAACTAGCGTATCATATACGCAGTCTTTTTCGAATCGAAACGAGGTCTCAATGGCCACGATAGTTACATCAAACCCTCCATTCACCAACATTCAAAAAACCCTATTTTGATGTTGTAATAACTTACAAATATTTTGTTACAGTGTTCCTGTTCACTACACCTACTGGAAAACTCATTTTTAGCTGACTTCATTAATGCAGCAAACAATACTCTTTAAATCTCAACCTAATAATATTTTTTTATGTAACATATGGGATATGCGGGAAAGTTTACTACGTTGATTTGATCAAATAAATGAAATAATTCTGACATGTTCCCTAATTTTATTTTTTTGAACCCTTATTGACTAATTTTAACATGAATCTTTGTTTAATCTGTTTTGTGGAGTTTGGACAAATATTTTCACTTAACTTTTTCTTGAAATGACTTTGTCTTCAAATTGTTATGTTGGAGGTTTCACATCAGTGGCCTGATACAAAGAATTGATAGCTATATCTGAAGCAACGAATGCCATAGATTTCGCTAGCGTCGCCAATGACAAAGTATCCATCACAATTCTATTCGCGACATGGTTCAGATGAGCTCCATGTGACTGCGCGGTATACTTCAGTGCCAACTTAATTACTCGCTCGCAAGCTAACGATTTAGATGTAGCACTCTTTGCTTGTTTTCCCGCTTGTTGGGCAGCGGTCTTCGCCAAGTTCATCATTAATTCCTGGTGATTTGACATACCATTTTTCGCGTACCTCACAGACATTTGAACTTCGATGGATGCAG
Organism: Eupsilia transversa; assembly: GCA_914767815.1. NCBI lineage: Eukaryota > Metazoa > Arthropoda > Insecta > Lepidoptera > Noctuidae > Eupsilia > Eupsilia transversa. The sequence continues at coordinate 7,007,943 of OU611889.1, forward strand.
TTAAAGCTCGTCTTAGAGCAACTACGCTTGCAGCTGTCAAATACGCCACATCACCAGCGTATAAAATAGCTTTTTTGGCTTTCACTTCCATTCTTTCCAATTTTTGTTTTGATTTCTTTTCATTAGCAGATTCATCTTCAAATTCGGGCTGATCTATCTCCATATCAGCAACTATATCAGGATTGATAGGCTTATAAACATTATCCTTGGTATCAACCCAGTCATCAATAAGTCCTGGTGCACTTAACTCTTGAGTATCCAGGGTTTGTGTTTCTCTCATATAATGAGTTCCATTTTGTATCTTTTCCATGAGAATTGGATCTGTGTTATTATTTTCTCGCTCTCTATTTTCTATATCTAAGGCTGTTTGATTCAAGAACCCTTTTACTTCAGGTGGAACGTTTTGCTTACTATTTAGGACATGGAGAACTTTCTTTTCAGTTCTAGATATCACTGAGAACGGTGAAGGAAAATCTTTTGCTGATGTTTTATTGTTAGCACTAAGAGCAGTATGGACAGTTTTGTTCAGAATAACGCTATAAACCGTCGCTGAAGAAACAGGAGATGGGGTCACTAGTACGTTTTCCTTCCCAGGTCCAATAGATCTTTTTCTTCTAAGAGATAAATCAACAGATTGCTTCTTAGACATTGCTGCGGCATATGTCGTATCTTTTAATGCTGATACGATGGACACCTCAGCTGCAATTTGAGCTAATCCATATACCAATCTATGCAGTTCTGGCTCTGTTGAAGCTCTAGTAATACTGAGTATGTGACCAGACAATGTTCTAGAAATATAATCCAAAATGCGCCTTGTCTCAATAGCCGTAATACCTTTGTTTTTGCCAGGAGCTTCCAGTGCCTCCGCCGTAATTCTAGTTATTTTATCTTGTATTTCTAACTTTGATAAAATAGCCGAAACAATATCCTTTGAAATCTGGTAAAGAATATCATCCATTTCCGGGTTCTGAGTAACATTTTTAGTTGCTTTTGAAATGGTATTGTCTAAATGTTTCAAAACATTATGTGGAGACGTCAGTAAAAATCTTTCGTTAATATTATTATTAGTAGTTCTTAACATTTTTTCCTTAAAATCGTGTACTGGCGATATTCCTCCGTACGAGTCAGGAATCTAAAATGTTTAATTTATTTAGTTACAAGCGTAAAATATTAAGGGGAAAAGTGAATTCACTTACAATAAGTAATACAACCACAGCCAATAATCCAAATAAAACCATTGTCCTTGATACTCCAACTGCTAGGATTAAACTAAACCGCAATTTAACTCCCCCAGCAGTTCACGACTGTATCGTTATTGTTTTATTGGCTTGTTAGTTTTATTGATTTTAAATTGGGGAGAGTTTTATGACTTTACTAAATAATATAACAGCATAGAGTAACAAAATTATTTCCTTACATAATATTCACTTATCCTGCAAAGGAATTGTACATGGTGATTCTTCTTTTACTGTGTTGGATCCTTCTGTATACGAAGAGGGGTCGATACACTAAGTTACTGCTTTCCGCTGCTTCAACCAATTCCTTGTTTCCGTCAATTGCATTCCTTTTGGTTTCTGTTTCTTTTATTACATTATCCGGAGTTTTAACATTGTCTTCTAATATTGTCACATTAGTAATGCCCTGTTCATTATCTTTTTGCACAATACTTAAAGATGACACCAAGTTCACGACGCCCACGGCTAACGTAACTACAATGATTAACATTGTGAGAACAAAGAAGATTAAATTAGTTTCAGAGGAAGTTATGCATTATATAGTCATGGCTAATAATTATTAGCTTGATGATAATTTTATTAATTAACTTTGCAACCCCTTTACCATATTTCTGTGAAGTGATGTCAGTACTTACCTACTTACTACATTAGCGACAACGAGGTTTATATAAAATGCAGCCAGTCTTTCTTAATTAATCTTTATTGCTAGATACTAAAAATGTACAAAACATATTGTATATATTATGTACATTTGTAACCAAAAAGCTTGTTTAATGTTTTAAATAATACATTGATACAACCTTAAATAACTTATACGATAACGTTATATCCGATGTGGTGGTAGCGTGTGTCGATGTTGTTGTTGGTGGTTCAGCCGAGGTAGGCAGGCAGTACCCTGATGCGGCCGCGGCCCTCCAGCTGTGAAGTTTCTCCGAAGGGTGAGACATCTACATCGTTGATAGCAGGGAGCAGGTCGCTCTCCTGTCCTGCTACGTCACGGCGAGCACGCGCCACGTGCTCAGACGCACCAGCAGCCTTTGCCGAAGCACCAGACACCGCAGCGTCTCTTCCTGTAACTGATGGTGTTTGCTCGGCTTTTTGCGGGATGTGCTGGATCACATCCTGCTCGGCGGGTGCGCACACGCAGAGCGCCAGCAGCGCCAACGACGCGACGATAAATAATGTTGAATGCATTCCCGAAAGATCCTATCTTGCTCTTACTTTAACTGATAACTGAACTGTGCCTTTGCTGATCTCTAAGCACCTTATATGTGAATATTTTGCTGACAGAAATGATTATGCTTTATTGAAATTGCAAACTTTTAGATAATACACGTTATTATTTTTAGAACAGTACTGACGCACGATCATATAACAGCAGATCTCAAAACACACGTTAGTGATCCTTTCATTATGAGCCTTGGCTGTGGGCAACGTGTTAACGAGACGCCAAACACAACTGATAACTGATAAAAATAAAGAGCAACAAAACAACTTAACACATACCTACATTCAAATTGGTATTCAAGACAAGTTACAAACATAAGTTACACAATTTTGTTATCAATGTCTCAAATTGCCCAATGGACAATCAAGCTCGACTGTTCTGCTGAACACCATATTTTACATTGCATTGTCAAAGTACATTGTAGATAATAAAAGTTATAGTCATGGAAAGCCGGAACTCATTAAATTAGCAGTTGTCCATGTTTTCGACTCAAATACTTTCGTAACCAGGTCAAAAGTGTATACCCATTTTTTTTAATGAATGGCATTGTTCATGTCAACCGAGTTGTCTGCTACTTAAACGAGCTATCCTGTGGATGCCTTAATTAATTAAGGCAATGCAAGGCAAGAAGTGTTTATACAAACTACTTAATTTTTTACCAGCTGATGTACATATGGCAAGTTTTTTCTTATTTGAGACTATTCTTATACTCTAACTTCAGTTGATCCTACAGAGTCTGTTAATCCTTGTATGAAACAGCATCAATTGGCACCATAAAATGAAAATAAAACACAAAAGTTTTAATTTTTCTAGCCTGTACCTACCATTTTTACAAAATCTGTAAATGCAGTTAGCCATTACTCATAAAGTTAAGGGCAGTCTTCTAGGAACATTTTCCTTATATTGCTACAATACAACGGTTGAGGTACATGCCTTTGTAAATCCCGAAATACAACAAAATAAAAAAATACGGCATAGTATTTTTTTATTTGGCAAGTCAAAATATAAAAATTAAAAAGAGTTTGGCCAGGATTTCCAAACTACGTAGGTGTTTGCCTGTAACTTAGGTATAAAAGTTGAAAAAAAAAGATGGATTTCATTATTAAATAACTTTATTTTAAAGAACTGTTCGCGCCTAATATTCTTTATGGCATAACTTCATAAGTCTTAAAGTACCTATTTCATACCTGAGCACCACTCGTTTTCCATTGGTCCACATAAATCCGAGCGAATGAGTTCCAGAGGCTGTGTAGCTCTAGATCCCACATTGTTCGGGTCATTTATTTCGTATAAAAATACATTGATTGTGTAGAAAATATTGTAGTGATGACAAAATAATTAAAAGAAAACATTACATTCATATTTAAAATGAGGACGCATTTAAAATGTACCATTTTCACTAGGTATTTAAAAAAATACACAACTAATACAAAAACTCAAATAATAATTCACAAATTATTTAAAACTGGCTATTGTATGTCATCTACGGTCTCATCGATACTGTAATAGTCCTTCCCCAATAATTTATACGTCTTTAATTCGTTTTTAAATAAGTTTATTTTTGATAAGCTTTTGAATTCTATTGGCAACTTGTTGTATAAAAACACACATTGAACTCTGGATCTGTGATGAAAGGATTGTGGAAGAAGTTTTTCCTACGAGTACTATCTATTGCTGTCTTTCCTTGTCTTGCTTGTCTTTCCTCGTCGGTCTCGTGAAAATTCCTAACAAAGTTGGTTAACAACACTAGAATATAGACACACATGGCACTGTCAAAATGTTAAGTCTGATGAAGTGGTCCCTGCCCGATTCTATCTGTTTCATGCGGATCATTCTCCTTAAGGCTCTTTTTTTTAAATTGCAAATTGACATTGTAATTGAAGCTGTTGCCCCAAAACTAATACAATATACAATTTGTACCATATATTACTAGGTTACTGTGGCAAGATACAAGACTTTTGTAACTGGGCTTAAACTAGGAGGACTCCTGTGCTATAAGCACCAGTTACTTCCGTCACCACCATGATCGAGCAGCCATTAAAAGTGTGGTGCAACTCTATACTATATCTGAGCCTTGACTCAACCATAGCAAAGTATACCATCTTAAGTTGGGCTAAAGTGAGTTCATCCCTCAGGCTTCTGATTGCATAGCATGCAGAGCTAACAGACTTCTTTATAGACAAGGTCTTAACCTTACAGTTTAATAACGCGTCAATGTGCACACCTAGGAATATAACACTACTTCGAAATTGTTACGACTAGCGTTATTTCGTACTGTTGTCTGGAATAATAAACATTTTGTTTTATTTACATTAAGTAGGTATATATTATTTATACCAAACCAGTTTTCAAAAGCTTTTATGGCAGTATTAATCTTCGATTCTAATTTATTTATATTATCTGCAGGAACTATGGCATTAGTGGCAAAAATAATTATTATTGGGTCAGTTATTCGTTTTTTAATAGGTATACTAAATCAATTCATTTAGGAATAGGATGAAAAAAATTGAGCCCTGAGGGACACCTCGGAATACTGTGAGTAGGATGAATTCATTAAAAAAAAACTCCTCCATCCACAACTGACTTAACCTCTATACGCTGACGTATATTATTGAAATAGGACCTAAATAGATTCAATTCATTCAAAATGTCTCAACCTGGCCAAAAGAATTTCATGGTCTAAGGCAGAACTAAGGTCTAGAAAATACCTGCCACTTGATATTTAAATTACTTACAATTTCGTCAATTAACGCCTCAAAAGCATCGGTGGTTCCATGTGATTTTTTGTATCCGATTTATTTTATTTATTTTTTTTAATGTTGCCCCACACTAGGAATTTATCCTGTATCGTGGGTGCGCTTACAAACATTTAAACTGACATACACAAACAGCCAGACAAAAAATAATTTTTAAAAAATATTAAAAAATGTTTTTTAATGTTTGAATGTAGTTCTCATGTATGGTTTTTTTTACAATAAATCATGGATGAAGTTCTTCATATCTTTTTAATACCTTTATTTACATAACTAGCTGCTGCCCGCGGCTTCGCCCGCGTGAGTGTCGGAAATTACCCCATACATCCCCATGGGTTTTAAGTATAAATATTGAGTTTCGAGTTAATCGGACAGCGCGTTAAAATTCTTCCATACAAACACTGACACCCCCCAACCCCCCTTTAGGGGGTAATTTAGTAACTTTATAAAAAACTACTAACTTTATAATTTATTTGAGATAACTATTCGTGCGAAGTTTCATGTTTATTACCTCAAGGAATAAGATTTTTCATACAAACTTTCATCCCTTATTTTACCCCCTTAGGGATTGAATTTCGAAAAATGCTTCCTTATTCCTTGCCTACATTATAAAGGGAACCTCTGTGCAAAATTTCAGCTTTCTAGGTCCAAGGGTTTGGGCTGGGCGTTGATGAGTCAGTCAGTCAGGACTTGTCTTTTTATTAATAGGTATAGATATAGATAGTAGGATAGGATACTTTTCCGGGATAAAAAGTACCCAGTGTGGTGCCCAGGATATTAAAGAATAATTATACCAAGTTTCATCGTAATCGAACCGGTAGTTTTTGCGTGATGCCTGAACAAACAGACAGACAGACAGACAAAAAAAAATTTAATCAAATTTTTGGGTTCGGTGTCGGTCTAGTAACACCCCCTTTTATTTTTTTGATATTTTCAATGTACAGAATTTTCACTTCTACAGATTTATTATAAGTATAGATATTTTCAGATTTGTCTCCGCCGAGCCGAGAGAGAGACCGACCCATGTGATCCTGTTTGTCAACGTTCATCCTTCATCGAGGGTCTATCCATAAACCATTCTCCTATGGACCTTCTGTACATTCTATCCTTCAAATCTATTCATAATATGTCACCCACCTACCTTGAAGTCGTTTCATTAATAACGTGACAAAACAATCCGTGACGGCCTTCTATTGGACCCTATAAAGAACAGCAGGAATGATATGGACTTCAATTAACAACCTAGTCGCGGAGTTTGGGCGCTGCTGCCTGTTTTTAAAAAAGGAGGAGATTCTTAATTCTCTATATAGGGTATATTTTTGGTATGTTGATCGATATTTACGTCAATTTTTTCCATTTTTTTGAGAAAACTTGCAATTTGCATAAATTTAATTAACTTTAAAGTTTTGCTTGGGTAGTTTTTGAGTTAGCTTCATCTTGACATATATTTTACGATTCGTAGAATAATAGACGGATAAGTGTAGTATTGTTTACCAAACACTCTGAAAAGGTACAATACATACGATATTATTTGTACAAATAGTCGTTTATTAAATAACATACAAAACAGGTAATTGGAATAACATGATGGTTCATTCTTCAAACATGGAAAAAATTTGAATCATGTTTACGGAAGCATGGAAGCATTAATCAATTCCAGTTCAAAGAATCTCAAGATGATTCAGTCCATTTTATCAGAATATTATGGAAAAGATTAGGTAATAAGCAATAGGATCTAACAACAGTCATTCAGCCTTAATCATCAATAAACGGAAGGATGCGTCCGTCACGTTACAAAATACGCTTTTTTACAAAAATCACTAAAGTAAACAAAGTGTTTGTCATCGTTTTTCAATATAGTGCACAACAATGGGTATTCATGGTCATTATGTTATTGAGAATATTTACTTCTCCCATTAGCGACGCAGGTACAATATGCGTCAATGATGCCCATTTCTGGATAATTTTAGTTAGCACAAATTTATTATTGGTATATAAACATAATGCACGCTCCATCATCATAAACACAATTCAGCATCGGAAGACTGCTAACGTATACAAGTTCCTGGGAATATTTCCCTTATCATCGCGGAGAAGTTACCTCGAGGCATCCAATACCATGGCTTCAAAATTGATCGTCCTTCTCTCGCTTGCGCTCCTGAGTTGCGCCTACGCAGCTCCTGCAACCTCAGAGCAGCCAGCTGAAACAACGACAGTGGCTGATGAAGAAGATGTTCCTGTTATCGAAGTAATAGAAGTTGTCGAGGATGTACCAGTTCTGGTGGAACTCGTGAACGTTACTACTACTTCAGAACCTGAAACCAAAGAACCTGCCCACAAGGTAGCGAAGAGGTCGGCCCTGCGAGGAGACAATCCAAGCAACGATCTGCTGGCCAACTACGACGGCTTCGCCTTCGACAACGCGGACCTCGGGGTTGGTGGTCGCAGGATAAAGTTCCTCCCCACTTGGGTAGGTTAATCTTCAACTAAAGATTTTGTTATTTTGACAAAGTCAAAAAACTTAGTTATAATATCAAAATTGTATATTGCCCACTCGTTACAACAGCACAATTGAAACGTGTGATGATTACTATTTGATTTATGTGATGATTATTTTTAAGGAAATAAATGTGTTTTTGTATTGGCATTTAGTTTTTCCTTTTCATTGTGATTTGCCAAAAACAGTGTTCTTATAAATTCCACTATAGGTCGAGCCTGTCTCGAGGCATCCTTGGGTATTACCACATTATGAACATGCGCATTACATTAATAGGTACCTACTGATGGACTGTTATTATTAGGTACTATAGAGAAACACATGAAAATGTGTTACTAACTTATACCTACTAATTATTAACACATTGTCTAGGCTAGAAACAGTGAAATTAAAAGAATATTGTATTCATCGGATAAAGGTTTCCTGATTCAGGAAAGAAACTAACTTTGATGCCAACGTTTCTTATTGAGTTTATCAATGCCAAGCTAGTACTTTGTAAACATAATCAAAGGTGCTTGGACAAGGTTTGAACCTACAGTTACTTTGGCCTAAATAAGATCAGACACAATAACGTGCTTGCACATGCTTTAATTAAAGTTGATAAAAACTGCAACCTTGTTTTAAATCATATTAATTTCAATAAAGTTAATGAGAAGTTATGTGTTTTGTTAAGGGACAATTATTACGGACCCCGTAGGACGCAGCAAGAAGTAAAAAACTCAGGCAATAACACAACATCATAGTTAATTGCATTTGACATTTTGTTATCATTTTAATTATGTGACCTATATAATTTGTACCTATTTTATTTGCATTGACATTTTATTTATTGCATTGTGTATTGTTGTATTCTGTTGGCAGTATTGTGGAATTTTATAGAATGTGTTTTATGTAATGTACTTATGGGTTTTGCCTGAATTAAATGTTTTTACTTTTTTTATTTTTTTATTTATAGTGCTACAGAAGTAGGCATAGGTTTCTCCAATCATACGCCAATTAAATCGATTCTCGAGTACTCTCATCCAGCTACTACTGAAGATCATTGCTCCACCTAGACTGAGTGCGTCCCATCCTACGTTTGACGAATGTCAGAGTGCTCAGGGTAACAACGAAACAACATGTTATAACAAAAGTATTTAATATCTTATAACAATATTTCGTAACATTGTATAAACCTTACAAAAGCTATAACAGTAAAACTTAGAAATAAAAGAGATGTTTGATGGAATTCTTAATTCATTTTAAGATTCGTTAAATTTTTCTTCCGTCTTCCGCAATCCCTCTTTGTTTTCGTTTTATTTCTGGTTTATGGGTTCCTCCATAATTTTCAACACACTGTTGGCTGGTATAACAAGAACATCAGCCTCTTCTTTGAACAAAAACGAGTGGTAAGGGCTATAATCCATGTAGTCGTTACCCATACGTATTTCTATTCCAGTTTTCAGTATTTCTGGGTGTAAGTGCAGTCCATCAAAACTACGGCCACTAGAAATCGCCAATACAATCGATAATAAGAACAATATGAAGAGTTTTGCCATTCCCGACTTCTTCGTGACAATGCCTTAAAAATAGAGTAAAGTTATTTTATATACCGTGGTACTCTATTGATACAGCAACGTGTTAATGAATGAATCTATATGGAGTGCAAATCTCGAGATATAATACAAAAGGCAAATGTTTGTCTACTTCTATTGCGGAAAGATCGTGAAATCTAGAGATCAGATGATTCAAATAAGTAACTACATGCGAATGGAAAAACTCATAAGTTGGATATTTTTATTTTTATTATCAATAAAGTTTTAGATTGTTCAGTTATCGAAGAACGGTTTCGAAAATCTTTTGTTAAATGCAATACACTTTATTTATCAAAAAATAAATCAACGAAGTTCGTATTAATTTGTACTGACACGTTAAAATATTGACTTAGCAAACGTTTTGGGATGATTAAAGTTGAAAGCCATATTGATCATATTCAAGTACACGCCTCCTTCCTACGCATTGATGTGAAGTGAACATTTGACGAGCAATAGTCACAAGTATTTCGATTTTGAAACATCAAAAATGAAGTTCGTTGCATTTCTAATCTTAACAAAGTTTCTCGCAGTTTCAAGCTCTGAGTCGAAGTACAAGCTCGCACCAGTTGTAACAAATTGTCCACTACTCTTACCAGTTGAAAATTATTCAACAACAGTACTTTTCGATATGGATTTATATGCTCACCCAGAATTAAAAACATGTATCCTGCAAAACAATATTTCTAAACAATCAGTTCTGTTACTTACAGATGTGGACATGAGAATGAATGATACAAAAGATTTTATAATGACCAGTAATAATCCTAACGTTATAATAATGACAAAATATTTAACACCGAAGATTTTTGACTATCCTCAATGGCGGTTTTGTATAAGATCCAATTGGTCTCTACTATACATTATCGTTACTGGTGACCGAAACTTCAAATGTAAAAATGACACGATGAATCCAAATGAATTTGCAATGTTGGAAAATATCATGAATACTTTGTGGCACAGATTTCAAATCATGCGTGTTGGTGTTGTATTCCCTTATGCATGTAAACAAAAGATGGTAATTTATAACGGCAAAAAGCCATCTTTTCAGATTTTATATGACAGATCTATTAAATTAATTAATGCTACTAATAACAACGAAATATTTGTAGCGATAAAGAAAAGTGGTGAAAAGCTATCTCATGACTATCCTATGGTGGCGGGAACATTCTATAGATATCCTACTTCTATCAAAGATTGTGATAATTTACATTATTATGTACATTTTAATTTAAACTTGACGCTGGGGGTGTGCGGTTTAGACGGAATGATAATGCACGACATCCTCTCGCATTTAAAATTCAATGTATCATTTCGGCAAGATGAAAAGTGTAACTATTACGGTTATGGGGCTCACGTAAATGTAAGCGGTGCGTTAGGCTGTATCGTCCGCAACGAGTTGGATATATCCTTCAATTCAAGATTTATGGCTCTGTATTCGGATGAACCATTTTATTACCTGCATTACGTTACAACTGACACCTTGTGTGCTTTAGTAAAGAGGCCTGATGTCAAACCGCTTTGGCAAGGTGTCTTTAATTTGTTCTCTCCGCCGCTATGGGCCCTGATAGGGGCGGTATTAGTAGCAATCGGTGGCATCATGTGGACCACAGCGTTGATCAACAAAACAATAACGGGTCTAGGGACAATGAGATTCTGGTGGTACCTTCACACCTCTGTGTTGACGACTATGCTTGGATGTTCATCGATGAAAACAAGAACTTTTCTAATGATAAGGAGCGCATGCTTATTGGGTTCCATTTTTTTTCTGGCTATTTATCAGGTAAGTCAATTATTTTTCAACATGCGTAATCGAGAAATATACAGTTTTCATATTTACACAAAATAAAGATCTAATAACTTATCAATACTTCACACTGACTCATCTCTTTTTCTGTATATTATTTTAGGGTCACATAAGCAGAGTGTACACAACAGTGGAACGATTTCAAACCATAAAAACTCTAAAGGACCTTTATAGTTCGGAAGATACTTTACATACTTCTCCATCAATGAGAAATTTCATGAGACACTTACAGAACCCAGAAGACAAATTACAAGAGAAATTCTTTGATCGAGCTATTTTGACAATTGGTGATCGTGTAGGTAGGTCTCCTAAAAAATTAAAAAACTTTCCATAGTAGTCTTGTGTAGTTCGCGGTCGAACTACGCGACCTAGCTCCCAGATCCCTCGCTTCTTAGTTCATTCATTCGTTCGATAAGACCGACTTTCAATAGCGAGAACGAGCGAAAGCGCGGCGCCCGCCGCCCGACCTGGTGGTTGCTGGTGGCACAGACCAGGGAAGCATGGGACAATGGTGAATCAGAATCAGAACTTTATTTGCTATGAATGTAGGTACAGGTATAAGATATTGTACATAAATTAATGAGAGAAGTTCTAAACTCAGCAGTGGTTGTTGGAACAAGGCTGTTAACGATGACAATGATGTAGTAGCAGTAAGAAGAAAATCCAATTTTCTATGATTGTACTATTAATTTCGTCTGCCACAACGCTTCAGATGCTGTTGCTAATAATCTTGTTTCGTCTTCCTCTTCCAAAGCTCAATATTACCTGTTATCTACACGTTACTGGAAAATTTAATTCAATCTATTCCCCCCAGGAGAAGTTCTAACACACCAACGCGTAACAACCATCGACAGGAAATCAGATGCCGAGATGTCCATTCTTGAGCAGTACTCAGACGATCACGGAGCTCCTCTCATCGATATAGTGGACGAATGTTTCTACACTTATTACTTGTCCTACATTGCTCGATCAGGTAACATTAAAAAAATCAAATCTTAATTAATTTTTGTGGGAAATATTTGATGTTAACAATCCATCTAAAGGTTGCAATAAATAACACACGCACAGAGAGATTGGGAGAGCAGCCACAGTAACCCCTGTTCATATTCTCGCCCTAGATATACTTACATTCTAAAACGACTTAACTTACTTTGTAATGAGCTATTCTTTGTTTATATATCCCTAGGTTTCCCGTTCGTCGAGGATCTCCGAGTTATTACTGAACGTCTAAATGAAGCTGGTCTACCGAATATATACTACAAATGGACTCAACAAATGCTTGAAATCCCAAATAAGATACCTGAAAATGATAGCGAACCGCGGGCTTTCTCTAAAATAAGGTTAAGAGACCAACGTGTAGCATTTGGGATACTATTGACTGGTACAATTGTGTCTGTGATCGTTTTCGCAGCTGAAATGTGGATAGGCAGATGTCAACACTTGAAACTGTATAACTGAAGATCGTAAAGTTTAAATTAAATACATTTTTGCTGCTGCACCTTTTATCTATAGATTTGCCGAGCGTCGTCGGTGATTTTCCGTTTTCACTGCATGTACCTACGTCCATTTGTAAGAACGTTGCGTTACGTTGTTTTATTTGTGTGTAATTTTTAAAATGTAGGTATTATTAATAAAAGTGTGCTTTGCATTCAAGTATGTTTGATTTCACCCCATCAGCTTACTTCCGCCGAATACTTTGGGTTTACGGTTTGGTTTTACCCTGCACCCACGCACGCCTCCCATTGAAACAATTGAAGTTTTAGTAAGCCTATAAGAATAACATTATATATAAAATGCAGGCTGCACATCAAATCCAATATAAGCTGGTCTGTTATTCTATTGAATCTCAATAGGCTACTGCTAGGCCAACTCAAGGTCACAGTGTTACTAATGACGTGTGGTCGACTGAACTGTCCAATCTCAATGGATTCCCCTGTACATATATTTGATATATTAAATACGACGGTCCCATTACGCTGCCTTGGGGAAGCTACCTTTGTTTTGGCAATATTATCTACTCTTTCCAGTTTGAAAGTTATTAAGAAACGGCGATTGAACAAAAGTTCACCTTATATGCGGAAATGAATTTTCCGCATCATGATCTTACGTAAAGTTTTCAACTTTGTCGAGCAGTCATTTTATATTGATGGTATCATAAGCTTCCGAAATCTCAACAAATACGACTCAGGACAATCTATTATCCTCGTGTTCGTATTCAATACAGTGTGAGCAGAAAGACTTAACTGGAGACAAGGCCTGATCTGAATTCTGCCTGTTTTAGCTTCGCTGCATCAATGGTGTCAGATGGTTCCACCGTAGCCTTCCACAAATTTTGGACTTAAACTATAAAAGAGCAATTCTCATGCGTGTGTTTATCTGTCGTGTTTCCTTTGTTGCTTTTCCAAGGAGTTTAATGAAACGAAATGAAAATATTACAAGGTGACAGAGTTCGTAGGAAAACAACGAATATTAGATGGGAACTTGGTCTATGGAGTGATTCCATGGAACAATTTGTAAAAACTGCATTCAGAAATTATAAAAAAAAATGGCGGGATTCAAATTCAACACAATAATTTTCCTTCAGTGATCATTACCATTTTTATCTATTACAAAAATACGTTAGTTTATACTATTTACGAACAAATAAATTGTTATCTTTTTTCCATAAACCTTGATTAAAATTGGAACCTTCGACTCAGGTTATTGTGCTGTCACATGTTATCAGATTGAAGTAGGTAGCAAACGTTTTAGAGAAATTAACATCGATAACTGTATTGAACGCCTACACTAAATGAAGAGCTTCCTGGCGCTGTTTAGTGAAAACCAAATCAAGAAAGCATTTATGTGAAGTGAACAATTTGACGAGCAATGGTCGATATTGTAACATCAAAATGAAGTTCCTTAGATTTCTCATCATAACAACGTTTCTCGCAGTTTCAAGCTCTGAGCTTAAGTACAAGCTCGCACCAGTTGTAACAAATTGTCCGCTACTCTTACCAGTTGAAAATTATTCGCAGACAGTATTTTTCGATATGGATGTTCACGGCCAGCCAGAATTTAAAACATGTATCCTGCAAAACAGAATTTCTAAACAATCAGTCCTGTTACTTAATAAGGAAGACATTAGAGTGAATGCCACAAGAGATTTTATTATGACCAGTAATAATCCTAACGTCATTATAATGACAAAATGTTTAACGCCGAAGGTAGTTGACTCTCTCTTTTTTATAAGATCCAATTGGTCTCTACTGTATATAATCGTCACCGGTAACAAATTCAAGTGTAAGAATGACACGATGAATCCAAAAGATTTTTCATTCTTGGAAAATATCATGAACACTTTGTGGCACAAATTTCAAATCATGCGTGTTGGTGTACTATTCCCCTATGCATGTAAACAAAAGATGGTTATTTATAACGGCAAAAGGTCATCCTCTCATAATTTATATGACAGATCTATTAAATTAATTAATGCTACTAATTACAATGACATATTACTAGCCGTAAAGAAGAGTGGTGAAAAGCTAGCTCATGACTATCCCATGCTGGCAGGTTTATTCTATAGATATCCTACATCTATCAATGATTGTGAGAATTTACATTATTATGTGCATTTTAATTTAAACTTAACGCGTGGATTTTGTGGTTTAGACGGAATGGTAATGCATGACATCCTCTCACATTTTAAATTCAATACTTCTTTTTGTGAATGCGAAAACTGTAACTATTTCGGTTTTGGGGTTCCCGGGAATATAAGCGGCACTTTGGGATACGTCAGTCGCAACGAGATGGATATATCCTTCAATTCACGATTTCTGACTCTGTATTCGAATGAACAAGTTTATTACCTGCATTATGTTACAACCGACACATTGTGTGCTTTAATAAAAAAGCCTAATGTTATACCGATTTGGCACGGTGTGTTTAATTTGTTCTCTCCGCCGCTATGGGCCCTGATAGGTGCGGTATTAGTAGCGATCGGTAGCATTATGTGGGCCACGGCGATGATCAACAAAACAATGACAGGGTCAGAAACAATGACCTTCTGGTGGTACCTGCACTTCTCTGTGCTGGCAACTATGCTTGGATATTCACCGATGAAAACAAGAACATTGTTAATGCTAAGGAGTGCATGTTTATTGGGTTCAGTTTTTATTCTGGCTGTATATCAGGTAAGATCACTAATTTGGTACAGTCTATTTTGGACATTGGTTTTCATTAGCAATTTTGCTGTTGGGTGCCCTTGAGTAATAGGGAATTGGAACCTTATCGCGAATTTGGAATGCTCCTTCGTGCATTTCAGCAAATCGTGTGGCTAAGTGATTTTTATAATTAACTTGTGATTTTTATGTTTATCTTATCTCTTATTATCTTGTCGTCGTTAAGAGGGTTTATCCTGAAAGTTGGCAACGTCGCAAATAGATGTCAAATATTTCGCTGTTTTGATTAATTTGATAATATTTCTATATGGAAATAAGAAATGTGGCTAACCAATTGACTAGAATATTGATTATGAAATGCAATAATTAATATCGTAACACCGAATAGTTAGTTTTAGATGTAAAAAAAGTATTTGGTAACTTTCCAAATGCCTTTTTTTCACCTAAAACGGTTACAACATCAAATTCAATGTTATAATTGCAATTCATTATTAATATTCTAGTCAATTGGTTAGCCACATTTCTTATTTCCATACAGTATTATTTCCAAATTAATCGAAACAGGTAAATATTTGACAGCTATTTACGACGTTGCCAACTTTTAGGATGCACCCTCTTAAGGTTGAAAGGCTAATAAGCAACACGGCTACTAAAAATAACCAAGGAGCGGGTAAATTAATATCTAAATAATTTAATTACCGTGGGTCAATGGGAATAATGTTTTCTCTCTACGCATTTATTAGCAGTGACAACGCACAAAATTTTGTATACCTACATTCTACGTAAATCACGAAAAGCAATTTTAGACAAGTCCTTTTGTTCCCAACTAAGTGATTATAAAGAATGTCCCAGAATTTACACAAGATTTGAATTAGATAGAAAAACCAGATTTTTTTCACACACACAAACTCAAGGGAGGTCAACTTATTTTAGAAACACACTGTACACACGGCTACGTATCAAGCTATTTATTTCCAGAACTAGCTTCCACCCGCGACTTCGCCCGCGTTGTATGTCGATAAAAAGTATCCTATGTCCTCCCTCAGGGTTCAAAGTATTCCCGTACCGAATTTCATAAAATCGGTTCAGCCGTTTTAACGTGTTGCGGGATCAAATAAACAGGCAAACAGACAAAAATTCTAAAAACTATTGTAACGTGTTCTGTAATCGATTATTTTCTTATTTTCGAATATCTTCCATGTACAGACTTTCGACCCTCTTCAGCTTTATTATAATTATTAACTTATATGTATAGATAAGCTGATCTCGCATTGTATAAAGGATCCGTACAATGAGTGGTCAGCTTATACTGGAAATGTATAGCTTGATATGTAGCCGTGTGCACATTAACCACATTACTGTAGGGTATGAATAGATCAATTTTTCATCACGGCAAAATGTCACCTTTTAAAACTGCAGGAAAATTAGTATTTATGTACTTAAAGCTACCTACTTAAAGAAACAAAGATCTTTAGTTCGCGCGATCTAGATTCTTATGACGAGTGGTGCAATCATTGTCTACGGCATTACTTTCCATTAAATCTTTTCATATTTATGTACCTATTGTTTATTCGCACTGAAATTCTGACCAATGTCAGACCTTTTTTTTTAAATGTCGTCTCTGACGGTTCAGTTGCAATGTCCAAATAATGATTGTCAATTTAATAGTTGTCGTTATAATTTTTCATTAATCATTCTGTAAGATTTATAATACCGTAGAGAAGTATCTACCTCCATTTTCTTATTGAAAGAAAACGTGCTTCATTCATAATGTTAGCAAAACGTAGTTTATTAAAGAACTTAAGTGCGAGTCCTTTTATCATAGTTTCCTTAAAAATTCAATTAGTTGTTTTATTATTTCTGTTTATTATTATAGGGTCACATAAGCAGAGTGTACACAACCGTAGAACGCTTTCAAACCATAAAAACTCTAAAGGACCTTTATAGTTCTGGAGCCGCTTTATACACTTCTGATACAATCAGAGATCTCATGAGAAGCGTACAGAATCCAGAAGATAAGTTACAAGAGGAATACTTTGATCGGACTCATCTGATACCTGGCGATCGTCTTGGTAAGTTGATAAACAATGTAAATCTATATAAAAATCAATTGCCGTTCGTTAGTCTCACAAAAACTCGCAATAATGGCTTGACCGATTATGTAAGTTGTTGTGTGCGCGCCGGAGAAGTTCCCAAAAAAAAAACTTTGTTTTAGGTATGCCGCAATCGATATAGGTACATAAAAAATTGTTATGTAGAAGAAACAGAAGGAATTCTTATGGGGAAAGTAGGAAGGAGGTTACCTACTAGCTAATAGAAACAATCAAATCTAGTTACCTACGTTATTGTATCGTCATGACAAGTTTTGTATAGAAACAGTACTATATGCACTAACTGCTCTATGTGAACTTAATTGAAACTTAACAAGCATCGACCTTACTTTTTGTAAAGTTAGCGAATGTACATAGTAATCATCGGAGGTACTAATGGGATGTGAAATTAATGCCGTATATGGACTATTTTATCACTAGAGGCCTTTAGAAGGAAGATTGAAAGATGTTTTAGTTGAACACCACACATTAATAAATTCTTGTTGAAGAAAATTATCTATTGCCCCCAGGAATAATTATGCGACACCCATTCGCAGCAACCGTGGACAGGAAATCAGATGCTGAGATGTCTATTCTCGAGCAGTATACTGACGATCACGGAAATCCTCTCATCGACATAGTGGACGAATGTTTCTACACTTACTACTTGACCTACATTGTTCGATCAGGTAAAATATTAGCAATCTACCTAATGTTTGGTAGGATTCAATATAAGATTTTTGGGGTCTACTTGTCACACCTCTGTGTCGCGGATCTCTGAAAACTAAGTTCTACAAAAAATGCGTGTAGCCGTCTTGCAACTAAATAAATATTAAAGAAAGCCTAGAGCATCCTGCATATTGCACTGTTAAACCTGAATCAACTTCCGTCGGTATAGCCTCAAATACTCCCCTTGATACTCGTAATTTTGGAAGGAACTGCGACAGTCCATTTTTATCGTTGATGACTTTTTCATGAGCCATGTTTTAAATTAATTATATTTTTGGTTCCCTTAGGTTTCCCGTTTTTCGAGGATCTCCTAATGTTCACACAACGTCTAAAGGAAGCCGGTTTACCAGCTATGTACTACAAATGGACTCAACAAATGCTTGAAATCCCAAATTCGATGCCCGATATCGACACCGAACCGCGTCCTTTCTCTAAAATTAAGTTAAGAGACCAATGTGTAGCTTTTGGGATATTATTTTTTGGCACTATTATGTCTGTCATAGTGTTTGCAGCTGAAATGTGGATAGGCAGACGTCAACACTTGAAACTATACAAGCGAAGATCATCAAGCTTAAATTGAATTTATTGTTATTATTGCACTACTTTTCAGATCTTATAACTTGGCTTGGTAATTTTCATTCGCACTGCATACACGTCCATGATTTTCATAATATATTCCACAAAATAACGAAACACAACACGAAATACTTCTCATATCTACGAGGAAATCATCAACGAAATCACGTAGAAATTAATTGTAAGAGCACTGTTTATCAATCTTTGTGTCTGATTCTGAAGAGATCGACTATTAATATTAATTCATCAATTCAAATGTGTGTAATCTTTGTTGTTGTCTGTCTTTTCCAACTCTACGGGTCGTGGTTGCCTTCTAGTCGTACCAGTAAATTAAAATATCATAAATAAATGCGTGCTGTGTAGACAAGCCTGTTTTATTTCACTCCTTCAACCTTCCTTCCCCCGACTACCTTGGGTTGGCAGCTTGGTCTAAACTTCAACGTTTTATTTACCTACATACATTTTGAATAATAGCTATCCAATGTCCAGCATTTTAGGGAATTTACCTTTGAAGTGTAAGTATTCCTTTTTGTATGAGTAATTTTTTTGCTGGCAAGCTTTTTCTGGTCAAGTTGTTACTTCGACAATGGTTGTAATAAAGTCGGTCGCAGCCCGCTCCCTTGAGGAAGACCATTTTTTGGCAACACCGTCTACTCTTTCTTGCATGGAAGTTTACTTGAAATAAGGTGAATCCAAAAAAAGGGAGAAACCATGATCCTTAGGTTATTTTTTTTACTTTTATGAGCAGAGTTTTTATGCTAATGGTATCTCATAAGGTTCCGAAAAGTCAAGAAATACGATATAATATTTATTAAAAACTAAAAAAATGTTTTTGTCAAACATGCTTGGAAATTCGCAATGAGGAGATAAATCTAAATTGCTTTAAGGGTCAAAAAAAAATTACCATGCCAATGTGTGGTTGTCAAAATAATGCTCGAATTTCCAAGCATGCTTGAGAAAAAACAGTAAAAAAGAAACAAATGAACATATTGGCGCGTGAAAAATATCGTTATCCGTCATTGATTTTGGAATTTATTATCAATTTACTTGGTTTGAATTTCCGCGCATTATTTGAGAAAAGTAGGTACTATACAAGCCTTGGCCGCAACCAGGTATTGATGGTCTCACGTATGTGTGCAGATCGTCCATCAATGGCCGGATTGCTGGGCGTGACAGTAATGTACTATATTTGTTATTGCTGCACGGTGATTAAATAATTAAAATATCAGGTCAGTAGACAGAAAGAAAGACGTAAGAAAACTTCTTCTATGCAACGGTCGTTGATTTTAGGCAATCACCTGAGGAAATCAGTCTGACGAAGACTTGATGCGGCCTTTCTCAGCCCTAATCAACAAAGTCGTTTAAAAAAAACCGCATAGGTACACAACTCAGGAGATTATTTCGTAGGTATTACTTTTTATTTTTCGAAGAATTATTACGAAAATGTAAGCATACTATTTGCTGACATATAAAATGTTATCTTTTTTTATCTGTATACAACTTCATTAATATTGGAATATTCAACTTCCTAATGTATTGTCACACGTTAACAGATTGAAGTAGAAAACGTTTTAGAGTGATTAATTTCGATACCTGTATTGATAATAATCAAGTACACGTCTATATTAAAGAGAGATCTCCCTAGCGATTGTTAGTGAAGCTAAATCAAGAAGTGTGCTGTGAAGTGAACAATTTGACGAACTCTTAGCGCAATCTGGGTATTTGCAACATCAAAAATGAAGTTCTTTGCATTTCTCATCATAACAACGTTTCTTGCATTCGTTTCAAGCTCTGGGCTGAAGTACAAGTTGGGACAAGTTGTAACAAATTGTCCGCTACAGTTACCAGTAGAAAATTATTCACAGACACTGTTCTTAGATATGGAGGTACACGCTCACCAAGAATTAAAAACATGTATCCTGCAAAACAGTATTTTTAAACAATCTGTTGTGTTACTAAATACAAATGTACACATAAGAGAGAATATCACAAGTGATTTTCTTAGGACAAGTAATAACCCTAACGTCATTATAATGACAAAATATTTAACAACGAAGATGTTTGACTCTCCTCAATGGCATTTTTTTGTTAGATCCTATTGGTCTCTACTTTATATAATCATTACCGGTGATAGTAAATTCAAATGTAAGAATGACACGATGAATCCAAATGATTTTTTGTTGTTGGATAATATCATGAACACTTTGTGGCACAGATTTCAAATCATGCGTGTTGGTGTAGTATTCCCTTATGCATGTAAACAAAAGATGTTTATTTATAACGGCAAAAGACCATCTCCTCGGATTTTATACGATAGGTCTATTAAATTAATTAGTGCCACTAATTCGAAAGACTTATTTCAAGCCATAAAGAAAAGTGGGGAAAAGCTCACAAGTGATTATCCAATACAAGGGAGCATGTTCTACAGATATCCAACAGCTATCAAAGATTGTGAGAATTTACACTATTACGTGAATTTTGACTTAAACTTAACGGATGGGTATTGCGGTTTAGACGGAATGGTAATGCACGACATCCTCTCACATTTAAATTTTAATGTAACTTTTACTCGGGATGAAAAATGTAACTATTACGGTTTTGGAGTTCCCGGGAATGTTAGCGGCACATTGGGATGTGTCATTCGTAAAGAGTTGGATATATCCTTCAATTCACGATTTATGACTTTGTATTCGGATGAACAAATTCATTACATGAATTATGTGAAAACTGATACATTGTGTGCTTTAATAAGAAAACCTGATGTTAAACCGATTTGGCAAGGTGTGTTTAATTTGTTCTCTCCGCCGCTATGGGCCCTCATAGGTGCGGTATTAATAGCAATCGGTGGCATCATGTGGGCCACAGCGATGATTAACAAAACAATGACGGGTCCAGCGACAATAACATTGTGGTGGTACCTTCACAACTCTTTGATGACGACTATGGTTGGATATTCACCGATGAAAACTAAAACTTTGCTAATGTTAAGGAGCGCATGCTTATTAGGTTCCATATTTTTTCTGGCTATATATCAGGTAAGACATTTATATTTATATTTACGTACCTGTTATATTATATTTATCTTTACGTGTCTTAAAGATCTAATAAATACTGATATCTGTATTATTATTTTTTCAGGGTCACATAAGCAGAGTGTACACAACAGTAGAACGATTTCCGCAAATAAAATCTTTAAAGGACCTTTATTATTCTGGAACTACTTTATACACGTCTCCTTCAATGAGAAATATCTTGAAGCAAATTCAAAACCCAGAAGACAAGATACAAGAGGAATTCTTTGATCGAACTCATGTGATAGCTGGCGATCGCGATCGTCTTGGTGAGTTGGTTAACGAGGCAGTAGTAGTAAAGATTTTTGTGAAGAAGCTATTTTGGAGAATAATATATTCGTCCCAGCAGAACCCCCATTAAAAGAAAGAAGATTAGTTGACCTACACAATAATAAAATCCGTTAAATATTTATTTCAGGAGTAGTATTGCAACACAAATTCGCCGCCACCGTGGACAGGAAGTCAGATGCTGTGATGGAAATTCTGGAGCAGTACTCAGACAATCACGGAATTCCTCTCATAGATGTACTGGAGGAATGTTTCTACACTTATTACTTGTCCTGCATTACTCGATCAGGTAGTGTTAATTTTCATTTAGTGTTTTGGGTTATTCTTAAGCTTTGTGTATGTATGTCGTGGAAACTCAACAACTAGTTGAGTTTCCCACGATATGATTTGGCGAAACGAAGCCAATTTAAAAATCACGCATGTTTACGTCATACTTGTAAACGGTTGCAGTCTGTCATATATCAACCATCCCGCTTGCAATGTGTACATAGTCGCATTTTGAAAGGAAGCGAATATCAGCCCACCGTAACCTACGATGACTTTATATCGAGCCATGTGACCCAGCAGAAAATTTCTTTTCTCGTAGGTTTCCCGTTCTTCGAAGAACTCCAAGTTTTAACAGAACGTCTAAATGAAGCTGGTTTACCAAATATATACTACAAATGGACTCAACAAATGCTTGAAATCCCAGATTCGATATCCGAAAACAACGGCGAACCGCGGGCTTTCTCTCAAATAAAGTTAAGAGACCAATGTGTAGCATTCGGGATACTATTTGCTGGTACAATTGTGTCTGCCATTGTGTTCGCAGCTGAAATGTGGATAGGCAGGCGTAAATAATTATGTATAAGCAATGACTTTAATCAAGTTTAAAAGGAATTTCCTGATACTCATGCACCTTTTCTTTATGATCTGGTGATTATCATGCGCACTGTATGTACTACGTCATTCATTTTAATAGATATAACATGCAACATATTTCGAAAAAAAAAATGAACTGTGAAAGAGACCCAAACGGCAGCTCCTCAACGATGCTGTTGAAAAATAAAATGTAGTTTAATTTGTATGCAGCCATATGTGCTTGAGGGATACAGACGCATAAACAACTTCCAGAGGTACCTGCATGACGCAGATGGACCTTAAGGCTCTACAGGTACATGGCGAAAGTTGTACATAATTATTAGTACAAAGACCCCTTAAGAGGATGCCCATGCATTTAATTTCACCCTGTATACACACCAAGGTATCAAGTTTAGGGAGAAACCCTGACCATGCATTTTGAATATTGTAGAATTTCTAAATAACTGTCAGAAAAGATCGATTGTTTGATTCATATCAATTCAAGGTTTAGTTGAACTAGTCTAGTTGTTGCTGTAGTAGTAATCATGTAGGTACCCATGTAGTATGTAATTTAAATAATGTTAGTGTTGGGCGCTTTTACATAATTATGACTATAATGACAACGACACGATAACGATACGAAATTGGCAGATAACGAACCTCTTATTATTATAGGTACATTTACGTGCAAAGGCACAGACATGTGTATAATTATGCATAATGTGACCAGATGCGGCTTCAATAATGTACGAGCTGAATGTTAATACATTGTAAGAATTGTAACCAATAAATGTGATAAGATCGCTGGTTATTGTGTAGTTCTCGCCAAAGCGCGTGTGAACAAAAAAAAGGTTGGTTTTGTTGGTTGTAGGGCCATCTCTTAATGAACGATGTCTCTGTTTTATTCCTCAAATAAATAAATGAGTACTTTGCAGTCAAGTCTGTATTATTTCACTACATCTACCTGCTGCCCGCGTCTTCTTTGGCCTGGCTTTTTTTGTATGACAATATCTATACATAATAGTTGCAAGGAGTTCCGCATGTTAGCATCTTAGGCATACCCTATTTCCGGCTTATATGCCAACTCACAAGTCTGAAACTCTCTCAAGGTAAAATAATCTCCTTTGCAGATGATAATGTCCCATGTTTCAAAATCAAAATCATTTTTTTTTATTTCACGTAACAAAATAGAAGATGGTCAACAAGTCTACAGTCCACTAAGCCTACAAGGTTCTCACATTCATAAAATAAAAAATAATCATTTAAAATAATAAAAATAAAACCTATTTTTAACCAAAAGACATGATTTCCACCGCAACTGTAACTAATCTGAATACTTATCATGTCCACAAAAGCCACTAATAAAGAGTTGAAATTAAATTGTAGATAGATAATGTCAAATAATAAGATGACTATGTCAAGGAAGAATGTAAAAAATAAACATCTTAATTTGGGAGGAGCAGTTAATAGACCCTTACATAATTATACCGTAATGAGGTACCAGGGAAGCCACATGTGTAGAAGTAATTATTGCCAAACTTCCTTGTCTTCAACGTAGTCTTTTATTTTATAATGTTTGATGTGGGTATTGAACTTTCCATCGCTAATTTCCGTAACCGACTTTGGATATAAACAAAATGCAGAGTCGTATATCAATGTCTTTGAATTTGTTTCTAAGGGACTCGCGAGGACCCATTTTATTGATCGCGTGGATTGCCCTCTTTTGTAAAATTAAAATTGAATCTAAGTCAGCTGCCGATCCCCATAGCAGAACACCATAAGACTTAATACTGTGGAAATAAGCAAAGTATACTAACCTAGCTGTCATCATCAGTCAACTGTCTGATTTTTCTTACTGCATATGCACCTGAACTTAATCTACCTGAAAGACTTCTATCCCAAATAGAGTGAGAGAGAGAAAGAGTCCCATTGCAATTTTGAATCTAAAGTAATAAAAATTAAAATAGTTTCCGTAATTGCAACTAGTTACTTGCCATCAAGTTTTAGTTTTAGACCCACTTGAGGTATATTTGGCAATGAGAACCTAATACATTTAGTTTTGTTGGCATTAAGTAAAAGATTAGTAGCTGCGAACCATTTCGAAAGAACAGTCAGACTTTGGTTGACATGTAAGACATCTGTATCTTTTCTATCTATTTTAATAATAACAGAAGTGCCGTCAGCGAATAGAATTATATCAGGAAGGTCATTTACTAAAAACTAGAAATAAGAAAGGGCCGAGCATTGAACCTTTACGTACGCCCATTTTAACTAGAGATCCCGACTTTGAAAAGGTTCTCAAATACGCTAGGTGTTTGCATAATGGAGATACCCTATCCATATCCACCTTATCTTATAAAATAATTTCTTTACATGAGTAATTTTAAATCGCTTTTCGTGTCTCTATGTATGACCGCGTTGTTCTTCTAAACTACGCAACGATGCGGTTAATAATGCGGATGGTAATGCGGTTTTCATTACCATCCGCATTATTAACCTTCATTAACATCTTTTTTTTAATATAGAATACATTATTATTAAAATTACGAATAGACAACTTGATGCTTTGTCAAGTCGTAATAAATAACCATGCGAAGTCGCCAGTATTAAACACGGGGTTAAAGTAGATGCTGATTCAGCAACTCTACAGGAAGACATTAAACTTTATGTCTCAATTGATCACAGGTTACTTTTAATTGTTGCTAAATGTAGTGTTATGTATTCCAGTCGTTTACATTATCCCAGCCATATAAAAACGTGATCGTAAGGTGATTCCAAATAAAAAAACTCTTCGGATCTCTCATAGTAAGAACACAAAATTAGCTTACCAGTATGTAGCTGTTTATTTTACAAACAACCATTACGAAAACGTGTTATATAATGATATTTGCTGACAAATAAATGTGTTATCTTTTTCCAACGATGACATCTTCATCAATAAAGAAATGTTAAAGTTCATATTTGTACAGTTACGCCGCGTCGGCTGCGTTAACAGATTGACTCAGCAAACGCTTTATGGTGATTGATTATAGTATTATTGTATACATTGTTAATGATCAAATCAAGTCTATAAAGGAGAACTTCTTTGTGCTTGTTAGTGTTAACTATATCGAGGAGGGACTGCTGTAGGTACTGTGAATTATTTGAAGAACAATGGACATTTGTAGTTTGATTTTGTAAAATCAAAAATGAAGTTCCTTGCATTTCTAATTATGTCAAAGTTTCTCGTCGTTTCAAGTTCTGAGTCGAAGTACAAGCTCGCACCAGTTGTAATAAATTGTCCACTACTGTTACCAGTTGAAAATTATTCACAGACATTACTTTTCGACATGGATGTTTACGCTCACCCAGAATTAAAGACATGCATCCTGCAGAACAGTCTTTCTGATCAATCAGTCCTGTTACTAAATATTTATGGCTCAGATTTAGAAATTAGAGTTAATGTTACAAGGGATTTTATTAAAACAAGTGATAATCCTAACGTTATGATAATGACTAGATATTTAACACCGAAGATGGTTGACTCTGCTTTATGGCGGTTTTTTATTAGATCCAATTGGTCTTTACTATACATTATCGTCACCGGTGACAGACAATTCAAATGTAAGAATGACACAATGAAGCCAAATGAATTTGCAATGTTGGAAAATATCATGAATACTTTGTGGCACAGATTTCAAATCATGCGTGTTGGTGTTGTATTCCCATATGCATGTAAACAAAAGATGGTTATTTATAACAGTAAAAAGCCATCCACTCGGAATTTATATGACAGATCTATTAAATTGATTAATGCTTCTCATTCCAAACACATATCTATAGCCATAAAGAAGAGTGGAGAAAAGCTAGCTGATGATTACCCTATGCAGGCAAGCATATTCTTCAGATATCCAACATCTATCAGAGACTGTAAGAATTTACACTACTATGTGAATTTTAATTTGAACTTAACGAATGGGTATTGCGGTTTAGACGGGATGGTAATGCACGACATCCTCTCACATTTAAAATTTAATTTAGCTTTTTCTGAAAATAAAAATTGTAACAATTACGGTTATGCGCTACCCGGGAATCTAACCGGTGCTCTGGGTTGTATCTCTCGTAACGAGTTGGATATATCCTTCAATTCGCGATTTATGACTCTTTATTCGGATGAACATATTTATTACCTGCATTATATTATAACCGATACTTTATGTGCTTTAGTAAGAAAGCCTGATGTTGTACCACTTTGGCACAGTGTGTTTAATTTGTACTCACCGTCGTTATGGGCCCTGATCGGTGCGGTATTAGTGGCTATAGGTGGTATAATATGGACCACAGCGATGATCAACAAAACAATGACGGGTCCAGCGACAAGGACTTTCTGGTGGTACCTGCATTACTCTGCGTTGGCGACTATGTTTGGATATTCACCGATGAAAACAAGAACATTGCTAATGCTAAGGAGTGCATGCTTATTGGGTTCCATTTTTTTTCTGGCTGTATATCAGGTTAGTTTTAGTTCAATATTATTATTATACTAATAGGCTCAAAACCGAAAACGCTCATTAAGCGAAAAAATAACCCACAGCGCATTCAGGTTTTGGCTTGTTTAAACAGCCACAACGCGAAGTGACTGTATTAAAGAGACCACAACGTCCACAACGCGTTATTAACTTATAAAAACGGCCATGTCGCGCTCTGGCAAACACAAAAGACCACATAGCGAAATATGTATCGTGGGTTTCATGATATTCGACCGTCACTATTTGTGGCACCGAAGAAATGCCATGACGCGTTGTGAGCCCTGGCTGATCTCCGTTGAGATTGGCCGCCATAACCAATATGTGGTCGGGAAGAAATTATACAAGGAAAGGCATCACCTTGACTATCTTATATTTCAGGGTCACCTGAGCAGAGTGTACACAACTGTGGAACGTTATCATCAAATGAAGACTCTAGAGCAACTTTATTCTTCTGGGGCTATTTTATACACTTCCCCTACTGTTAGAGAATTCATGAGACAGCTACAGGTACCAGAAGACAAGCTACAAGCAGAATTCTTTGAGCGAGCTCGTTTGATACCTGGCGATCGTCTTGGTAAGTCTAACGTTTTAGGTACGGTAGGTACCTAACGAACGATAGCACATCGATCCACCAACATAGTAAAATCATCATCGTGTCGCCAGCGACA
Organism: Eupsilia transversa; assembly: GCA_914767815.1. NCBI lineage: Eukaryota > Metazoa > Arthropoda > Insecta > Lepidoptera > Noctuidae > Eupsilia > Eupsilia transversa. The sequence continues at coordinate 7,035,964 of OU611889.1, forward strand.
GAAACCTAAACAGTACTATGTGAGCGTTGTTAGAGCATGTAGGTATCGGCGAAGTACGCGAAGTGGTAGGTTTCGTAAAACAGTAAGTAAAGGAGTGTAGATAGAAAGAAGATTCATCTGGGTCCCACACAAAAAAACTTTAATCAACGTCTTAAACATTGCTTAACTAATTAACTATTAAATATTTCCTATTCATAAACGTTATTTAAGCATTGCTTAACTGACCACTACTTAATTTTTTGGACACTGGTAACTAGGTAGCTTTTCGGCAGAAAATCGTAAAATAAAATAGGCCTATGGTGCTCGTGTCAAAAACACTGCCATTATTGAATATGTGCAGGTATGCCGCCGCCTCTTGTATCTACTGTAATGTCATCTTTAACGAGATTAATTATTTTCGTCATATTTTCTTTGGAAAACCTGTACTTTGTTCGAAACTCCCGATCATCGTACTCTACCATAGGATTCAACTTATCCTTATAACATTGTACGAGGTCGCCTAAATTCAATTTTCTACATCTTGCTCAAAAAGATTTAAATCGTCACCGAAGTCAAAGTATGCCATTAGTAAATCACAACAAAAGAAATGCCATGACGCGTTGTGAGCCCTGGTTGATCTCCGTTGAGATTGGCCGCCATAACCAATATGTGGTCGGGAAGAAATTATACAAGAAAAGGTGCATCATCACATTGACTATCTTATATTTCAAGTGACAGAGTCACAGAAGCAAGGATTTCGTCCACCATTTTGTTGTTTAAATCGCTAAACAAGGTCCGAGGCTGTTTAATTTGACAGCTACTTAAATAAACAGTTAATTAACTCTAACAGCGTTTATGAATGCAAAATATTTTTAACCACTGCTTAAAAGTTAAGTAACGTTTATGAATACCTACCTAAATACATGTTAATAGTTAATATTCTTTAATCTTATGCCCCAGGAGTAATCCTGCAACACACAAGGGCAACAACCGTGGACAGGAAATCGGATGCCGAAATGGAAATTACACAACAGTTCTTAGACAGCCACGGGACGCCTCTCATCGATATAGTGGACGAATGTTTCTCCACTTATTACTTGTCCTACATCGCCCGGTCAGGTAACATTCAATCAAATCTATTATATAAATATTGTCGATGAGTTTATTAAGAATTTGACCCAGTAATACCTAATTACGTTAATTCTATTCTTTGTTTCCTTAGGTTTCCCATTCTACGAGGATCTCCAAGCGTTTACAGAACGGCTAAATGAAGCTGGTCTACCAACTATGTACTACAAGTGGACTCGGCAAATGCTAGATATCCCTAATTCGAAGACCCAACACGAAAGCGAACCTCGGGCTTTCGTTAAAATAAAGCTATGTGACCAATGTATAGCTTTCGCGATACTATTTGTTGGTACAATTCTGTCTGTAGTGGTGTTCACAGCTGAAATGTGGAAAGGCAGACGTCACCATTTTAAACTGTATAAGCGAAGATCAAACGTCCTAGATTTTCTTCTCAATAATATGCGGAAACGAAAACGCAGAAATCGAATTTGATATATAAAGAGGTCACTGGTACTATTTGTGTTGATAAGTTATGTGCATCTGGACTGAGGGCCTATATTTTAAATCCTTGCGAAAAAAATACATGAGACTTATAAGGAAATTAGTTAAACTTGAAGTAAAAAATTTCATAAATAATTCCATAAATTTCTTAAACGTGAATTTAACTTTTATGAAAAAATTAATTGGGCTCTCAATCCAGAAGCATAAATGTATAGCATAAATCACCGAAAGTAATATCTAACTATTTTGTGGTCGGTTCCAGTCTAACCGGATTCAGCTGAATACCAGTATTTTACATGAAGTTCCGGAGATTTTCCGGAGATTCCGGACATACAAACTTACAAACAAATTTTACTTCTTTATAATATTAGTATAGATTAATGTGAGTTCAAGATAGATATAAACGGTATTCGTTTCTTTAGGACCAGTTATTAAATATTATATCAGTCTTTGTTTGACTTTCCACCAGCCTACTTTTCCCCGATTACTTTGGTGTAGCAATAGTACGCAGGAGACAATCATAGTCGGTGGTAGGGTTAATGTAAATAAAACACAAGTATAAATTCAGCATTTCATGGAATTTACTTTTGAAGTATCCTTTTACAATCTCATGTCAAATAAAATATTATTACATTTTAATCTACCAATTTATAGCTGCTCACATTGTTGGGTTTCGATGTTGCATAAGCGCTTAGGAGGTATTTCTCTTATTAAAGGATATTTAGAATTGCTTATTTCAGAGAATAAAAACTAATAATGTACTGTACTTTACGAATGCAATTCGCTCACTAGATAATTGTAGATCATACAAAATTATTTTAATTAGATTCGCTTAACTTAAACCACGATTAAAATCTGATTTCAAACACTTTTAAAACATTAGAAGCCGTAACTTCAATAAAATGTCATGGAAGGGTAAAAAAGATATAAAAATGATGATTTCATACAAAAACCTCAATTCTAATAAAGTAACACGTAGGAACAATTATTTGCAGCTACGAGAAAAACTGAGGTAACGTTGTAATTATTATCTATCTACTTACTAACAAATATTTAATATTGTCTTTCTATATGAACTTGATTGTAGCCTTGGGACGAGCCCTACACCAATACGAGACATATCCATTGAGCAGGGCAACGACCACCTCTTATAGCAATATTATTGTAATATTAACAGTGGGAAAGTGATGGAGCTATGCAGGACGTATAGCTACATCTCTTTCTCACTGTGAAATAATATTTCTATAAGAGGTGGTGGTGCAGTTACAGGAGTTATCAAACACTCGACAAAAACATTATTTGCATACAATCCATTCTCATTAGCATAGCAACACAACTAAGATATTATGCATAGCAATACAACTTTGAAGTTTTTTTTCTCTGTAAGGCAGTAGTTGGATACCGATGTCAAGTTTCGGATAATTTGCTTAGTAAGAACTTAAAAAAACTCACAAAAAACTGAGTATTTAGAATCGCAGATGATAAAATCTCATGTATGTGAATGTCATTTCATGATAGCGAGATAAGCCGAACTACAATCTGTCTTCCATATTATACAGAGCGTTTTTTTACAGGAAGTACAGAATAAAAAGTCAATATAAGAATAGAACAAACAGAACAGGTTTGACCCATTTTCTTTTAGAAAATTAAAGAAAAAGAGCACATGTTTGACTTTAGTCGTCATTTTAAACTCAGCAGAAGGAATCTTCTTTCTTCAATCACAATCAACCTGTATTAATATACAGGGTGGTTTTTTTGGTTACCTTTACATAGTTGTCCTAAACAGCTGTTATTTACCGAAGCTGATGGATATCACAAATATTAAACCGGTATAACTTAACACGGCAAGTCTTACATTGAGCCTTTAACCACTTCAATCAGATAAACCATACAACGCCATAAATAACGAAATATTACCTCAATTATAATCAATATTAAACGTAGATTGACCTTATACAGGGTACCCGGTAATTATTGGATAAGCTAAAAGCTAGCTAAGCTAAGGATAAAAAGAATGTCGTTAAAAATGTATTGGTTCCTTTCAGTGTTTTTCTCTAAGACCTCATCACAATGGCATAAGAGTATCATGACACGCAATCGTGGATTCTATACTAGGGTTCACAGCGAATTGTCTTATATTACTGTTGATATTATTTTAGCAATGCTTTGCAATTGCCAATTATCACACAGAATGCTTATTTAGCCACTGTAAGACATTTATCCTCTTTCTAACGATCAATTATATAAGTTTTCCTCATTCTGTCATGGCTTATAGTTTCACCTTGTCATCTTTAAATGAATGACCTCTATATTAGATCATTATAATGACAAGAATGGTAAATCAACCATATTCTATGCATCTTTCAACCATTTAGTACATGCATGCATGTGACAGGAGCCACCAACATTTGAGCAGAAATATTGCACATTTTGCTACATTAGACTCAGCTCCCGCACAAGACTAAGCGTATCATTTAGCGTATTACATACATATATTAATTAATATTTAATTATCTTAACACATAATAAATCTTTGATATAGCTTAACAGTATCTCCTTTAATCTAGTCATAACAGGCACTAAATGATACTTCTCGTAACTATTGAGTAGTACGCGCTCCCATAATATCATTGATAATTATGATTAAAGTTCATTTGCAATGTGGTTTTACATTTATCAAGTCTATGCGGACGTGCCGTTTATCAAACGGGCATTTTTACTAATACATTAAAATATGAGCTTCCCAAGGTATTTATACGAAGTTAGGTAGGTGAGCCAGTCATGTGAAACCTATATCACGGCACCTGGAACCTACGAGTACACTAACTGAACCTTGAAGAAGTCCTTCCAACACCTGTATCACCTGCAGAGAGGCAAGCACGCGGCGAACATCGCGAGCAAACAAAAAAGCCACCGCTATTTGGATATACTGCCATTCCTCTTACGATCTCCGGCAACCTTGAAGCTGCTCTGTGGCGTGACGGTGCTACTGCTCGAGTCTGATATCGTAGCCAGCGGCGACTCTCCGTTATACCAGCCGCACATTCGTTTGACGGCCTCCTGCCATCGTGCGAATATTGCTTCGTATGCTTTCTTTATTTGAGGTCTAGGAATGAATACGCAGTCGATTTCTCTGAGTTTCTTTAGTTCTTCTTTTGATGACCATATACCTGAAACGGAAACATTTATTTTATTAATACTTAGAGAGGTAGAAAAGTGGGGTACAAAAATTCAATACTTTCTCTCCAAACACCCAAGTGTACTCTCCAAAGACTAGTTTAAGTGTGTCTTAGAGTTTGCTGAATTTATTATTAAAAAAGTACAACCGACATAGTAAAGTAGTAACATATACCATCTAGCGGCGACCATTAGAACTTCTAGCTGAACTTCATTGCTGCGGATACAACATGAAATAGAGTATCTTACCAATTTTATATCCAACTATATGCGCGCATCCTTGTGACGACATCTCCACATGAACAGGCCGTTCAACACGCAACTCTGTGAGATCTGCCACCAACTGAGCGATGAAGTCGTTGTTCGACACACCGCCATCTAGTCTGAAAGCAAAATATTACAATTATTACAACGAATGTTATAAATGTTTGGAAGCGTTGCTCAATCAGGCCGAAATGAGTAGGATGTAAGTTTACCACGGAATATCATATTGTCGATAGGATGTCGGCTGTTTCATAAATCCTGGTTACTTACTCCACACAGCGGATTTGCGAGCTGGGTTTAAATTCGCCCAGTAACAGGTATAGGCTTTATATTTTTTGTCCATTAGACCTTCAATGAACATAACGCCTTTTACAACATCCAAGGGAGGACAGTGCACAAAAGAATGAAAGAGAGAGATGAAACTAAGATAAATAAAAAATGTTGACGAATGGAGAAGGGAAGGAAGACCAAAGAAAAGATGACGATGAGGTGATAAGGTGATGATGATGATGATGATGATGATGAGATGACTGTTTGTACGACGGATGATATGAGTTGAAAGCGGAGTGAATGAAGAGGTGACGGCAGATAGAAAATTACAAGAGATCCATAATGACCTTATAACATTTTAAAAGTCCCAACCTAAGTACACATTGTGGAATGCAATAAACAATTGAGTATTGAAAAACATAATTATTAAGCTGAGCACAGGTAACATGGGACCAGCCAGTAAGGCAGAGGAAAGGCGGATAAAATGGCAATCAATCAACTCAGCCTATCGCAGTCCACTGCTGGACATATGCCTCTCCAAGGCTGCGCCACAACGTCCTGTCCTCCGCCTTCTGCATCCCAGCAACATTCTTAAGGTAGTCGGTTCTTCCAGCAGCTAGCTAGACGGTGACCCACACTACGCTTGCCACTCCACGACTCGTCTGCTACAGCGGCCATCGACCCTTCAACAAACACGGCCAGCCCACTGCTACGTCAGCTTGCTTACTCTGCAAGCTATGTCGGTGTAACTTCGGTTGTTTCCCGAATAATTTCTTTTAAAATTAGAGATGTGAATTTTCTAAATACCTGATAGTATGAAACGCGTAGTTAGTCTCGTGGAGAACACAGCCATAAAGTTGCGCTGTTCTAAACGCGAGAGATTCCAATACCGCCCGCACTAGATGCGCCTTAGTCGTCGACGGCTTCATGCCCACAAACCCTGATGCCGCTGAACCGTCGTTGTATGGCGGCTGTAAACAATGTTGTTTTAGATTTTTTTAGTTTACAACTGAGGAAAAGACATGATTGTATATTATGATTTCATATTTATGTTACAACAATGTACATAAATTCTGTTGTATGTGATGGGTATTTTGTTGTGTATAAACTTTAAGATAAGAAGTCAAGTTGTTTCTATAAATCCCCTTTGTTTCTTTATCCTTAAACAATCACCTATAAGTTTTTGAAATAAGAATGGTACTCAATATTACACCAACAACACTAGATGAAAATTGTATAGTGGAGGCATTTCTAAAATATCTGTTTAACCTTTCGTATGCCGTAATATATACAGAAACACTTAAAAATCCATTGTCTCGTGTAGATCCACGTTCCTGGGAACCAAAGGTTAATATAGCTCTGTAGCTCATTGTGACCGGTTTACCTTCAGGTAAGGTTTTTTTTTTTAGAATCGTTTTGTACCTACCATCTTAATTACTAGGTCCGTGGTACTTGTCTAGCATATTCATAGCAATTTACATAATAATGATGTTAAACGATCCGTAATTACAGAAAATCATAAGAATTATTTTACATTTTATGGCTATGAACACAAATGAGAGTTACTTCAGAGCCGCGAGCAATTATTTATGAAGGCGCACTCCGCATTTTAGGTATGAAGCTACAAGTACACGGTGGGCTCGTTTGTCGGGCCAGTTCAGTGAGCGGAATATACATATTATATTCATGTATAAGAGTTATAGTTATAGCGATACAAAGAGAGGCAACTTCCAGGTAATCGTCCAATGTAACTGTAGGTAATTAGCGCTGTGCGACCTGAATTATACTTTATTGATTCGTTTCAAGAGTCGCTTTTTATTTAAATGATTTTGCAAAGTGAACCATCCTGTAATCTGTGTTATAACTTTAAACAGGTTTGAATTACAATGAAGTAAAAATTAATGAGAGCGTGGGAAGCAGTTAAATTATAGGTATTACCTGAAGGCCAATTCCTGTATTTAAAAAGTTCAAAATCTAGTCACAATCTCATTTGAGCGATAAACAATGTGAAACATTTACAAAAATGTAGATACACTTTAGGTTATTTTTGACTGATTGAGTCTGAGATTAGAATGCGACCGTTCTTGAAAATACGGGAATTGCCCCTCTGTTCTGCACATCAATGTTTACTGGGAGAAATCTCAGAATGCGATAAGATGCCCCTCCGTTTGTTTCAAATACATTTCCTATTTAATTCTAAGTGCACTTTTAATGAAGTAATCGTCTGTTAGGAACAACATTCTTAATTAAAAACCACTTTACATCGTCGCGGAGTTTTTTTTTTTTTATAACATATAGTGTACTGACCGAAATAAATAGAATATCCATAAATAAAATAAAACAATAATTATTTATTGCAAAAAACAACCAATTGACACATGCACTTATAAGTACATCGATCTTGGGTCACCTTAAAATTTAAACAAGGTCGGTCACAAAAGATTGAGGATAACGCCATAAACAGGAAGTATAAACTTGAAATCGATGGCAAACATGTTTACCTACATAAACCAAGAAACTTGTTTCGCTGTTGTAAACTAATCAATATTTCTGTTTTGAGGATTAAGACTTTAAATAATTGATTTAAATATTATATGTATACTTATTACATTTGTTGAAAGAATTTTGTCGTTGATATGATATTAATCTACTAATATCTGTCAGATTAAGAATATAAATGGACTTTATAAATTATTATAATTGATAAACTACCAAAACAATATAATTTTCAAAAATACCTACTACAAACGAAATATTAAGCTACTAGAATTTGTTAGATTAAGAATTTAATTACATGGATTTTGGATCTTTGATTAAATTCCAATATTATCAATCCTTCACTATTGTACAATATATCACAATGTTCATACCAATTATATAAATATATTTTTTAATCCCGTTCAACAAACTATATGGATATGCATACAAGTAAGGGAATTACAAATAATTTTACACTTAGTGGAGCTACTTGTGAAAGGTTAGTCAAAATATATAATATTCTCTGCATTGCTGTGCCTTTAAGGACGGCAGCGCATTGGCAATCCTATGTATTACAAAAGTCTAAAGGCGACGGTAAACGCTTTCCATCAGTTGGACCTCAGGTGTGCCAGGCCATATTTACCAAACTATTACTCAATAAAAAAAACGTGTCAGTTATACCAACAGCCAATAATGTGAAAGTGACGCATACTTTCACAGTATCGCACTTTCAGGTCAGGGCTGTTAAAACTCGTTGCTGTTTTAAAACTAGTACACACTTAGGGTCCTGCGAAATAAACCCAGTTTGATCAATTTTATTACCCAATTGTGAGAAAGGTAAAAATCATTGAAATATAGGTCTGTGTGATTACAAATGTACAGTTTTTGCGGAGCAAAACTTGGCGCTGGCTATACGACAGCGCCAGGTTTTGCTCCGCAAAAACTGTACTTTTCTCCACATCCCATACACCACAGCCTACCCTTTCGGAGAATACAGGTGTGAGGTAACTATTTTGTGTCTAGGTGGCCCAGTGGTTAAAGCCCCGCCTCTCACGCACGAGGTTGTGGGTTCAAATCCGGGCAAGTACCAATGTGACTTTTTCGATTTATATGTACTTTTAAGTTTATCTTGAATATCACTGACATCCGTCAAAACATCGTGAGGGACCATAAACTTATCCGCCTTGAGCAAGCATGGTGATAAATACTCATGCCTTCTCTGTATGAGAAGAGGCTCTTGCCCTGCGATGATAGCTAGTAATAAAGCTAGTATTACTATGTAAATATTTACCCCTAGCCCGCTGAACGCCGGTATGAAGTAAACTCCGTCGGTGTCTGGCACTGAGGTCGCGATGTTAGCCGTGTCCTCAGGGTTGTCGAACAGCCCTAGAAACAGATGCAGGTTTTATAGTATTTATAGAAGAGAGTTTTTCCTTATATTATGTTATGCATTAAATAACATGGATAGGATTCTATATACTTAATAAAAATCTTACAATTCACTGACAGAAAAAACACAAGGTAAATAAACTATCGGGTCTAGGAAAATGAATGTTTGCACTCGAGTGTGCATTAGAAAGGTTTTTTTTTTAATTCACCCCTAAGGAGGTTAAATAGGGGATGAAAGTTTGGAAGTTCGTCATTCTTGTCACTTGGCTTGAATCTTAAAAACCAAGAAAATTAAATTAAAAAACATACATACGCTACGAACATAATTATAACCTCCTACTTTTTGGAAGTCGGTTAAAAATTGGACGGTAGTTTTGGGGTATTATTGTTTAAGATTCGCCATAGCTGTAGTGGCACATGATGGCTCTTACATTATTTTGGTGCTGACTACTTAGGTTCGATAACGTTCAAATTATGGCTAAGATGAAAACAAAGATAATTTACATAATTTATTTTTCGATTCACTTTAAATATCGGAAATGTAACAAATATTGATAATTCATTCTCTAATTTATGAAACTGACTATTTTACGCACGCAATGCATAAATATGTATGAAGTCTGTTCATTACTAGTACCTACTTCATTACAAAACACAAAGTGCAACATGCACGATGCATTTTTTATGCTTCATATAGATAACAGTCGCAATTTTTTTTTTAATGCTGGCAGCTGGGCAACAGAATCTGGACTTAGCAATGCATTAGAACTCTTTTTAAGGTATCAGCATGAAATCAATATTTAACACATAACTCATCGTAATCCTTCCTTAGCTGAAGCAATCATATATTGAACCACCCACCTATCTTAACTTCATTTAACAACAGGTAGTCACACTAAAAACATCCATAAAAATCTAAAGGAAGAAAGTATAAATAATCACCTAAATTCTGCGCCCACTTGATAATCGAAGCGGTGTCGTTATTCGCGCCTTCGGCTGAGAACACCAGTTCTTCTCCGAGCCTCCAGCCGACTATGGGGTAGAGGCCCGAGACACTGGCATGGGGCTCCCTACCCGTGTTAATGTTGAAGAATGTTCCTGTACCCATCGTCAGTTTCACGTCGCCAATGTCGAAGCAACACGAACCCCACATTGAAGCTGTTTGGTCCGCCATCTGGGGGTTAATGTACATGTTAGTTAAGAATAGCCCTCATGACTAGCGATAATTAAATTTCCAAAGCACCCCTTAATATTGTTAGTGCCAACATGCAGCGCTAAGATACAGACTAAGTAATTGTCTGGTTTGGGGCACTCACTGGCAATATTAATCGTTACTAAGTGTTAACTATAATAAGGTTCATTATGATGTCAAACAGAATTTAATTACCCCACAACATTTGTTTGGAAAAAATGCCCACTAGCGCAGCCTTAGGCACTCCGCAGACAGAGCAACTATGATCTCCGTATTGCAGCTACAGGCAACTCGCAACTAGCTGTTTACATATAACATAAAGTAACTGCACAGACATAGCAACTCTAGTTGCGAGTATCGATGATCGGCAACAGTTTTCAGTTGCACACTCGATCACAGTTAAACTATTTGCTTTGTTGAAAAATTGACTACAATTGCTGTTCTTATTGGTATAAAAACAGCTATTTTAACAGCTAGTTTTAGTTGTCAAGATTGTCTGCTTACTTAGCACTATACCATAAAGGTATAACGGGAACATATTCATTCAAAAGGTTAAATCTGTAACTATTTGCTATATTCGTTCCCTATTCAGCCCAGTGAAGTAATGGTATAATTCGACGTATCTATATTGTGTTCTCTCTCATCTCAGTTTAATCTCCTACGTATTCTCATGTATGGAAAAGTATTTTGCGATTTCTGACTTTTCTAGAACTCAAACCTCAGTCGGTTCAATATAATTGTTTGATCCTTATAAGAAACAGGATAGATTGGCATCAAAAAAAGATTTTGTGAAGATTGACCATTTTCATGCCAACTGTATTTTTTTTCCAAAATGTATGAATGCAGATCTATTAGAATAGAAAATGAATAGAGATATTCTAATATTTTCTGTAGTCTTTTTACAATTTGCGGTAAACTATAGAAGAATAGGAACATAATGCAATATTGCTCATCCCCCACAGCAAATAACGTGATAAGCGTGATAATTTGTACAAGCCTACGGACTAACCAGACTTACAGGCAAAATCTATGCAAAATTTGAACAAAATATATCCGGTAAAATTTATTCGCGTGATACTGGTACACATTCAGATAAACAGCCAAAAATTCTAAAACTATATTTTTGGCTTAAGAGTCGTTCCCAGACACAAGTTTTTTTCTTTTAAGAAATGTACAGTTTTGACTTCGCTACGATTTTATTATATGTATAAGTAAAGATTGTTTAATTACAATTCAAGCTAATATTAAAATAAAATTAACTTTAACGGATGCAGCAATCGTGGGTTGACGTTCAAACAAAGACCTTTTACGGCCATTGACCATGAACGATACATGAAGTCGGTTAAAAAAGCTCAATAACTTGATAATGTTTAATGAATATTCCACATAAATACATTCAGAATGCAGATAAGTAAACTGACTGGACAATGTTATTACTTATTTGTCTTTATAAATAAATCTACACGGAGCTAAAATGAAACGAGAAAAATATATAGCGTTTAACAAAACTCTTGATCTAGCACTTTTAGGAGTCTCAAACGCACTAACATTCATTACTAATACTTAATCGCAAATCAAGTATTATTACGTACCCTGCTTACGTAGGTACCTTCATGTTTCAGAGGCATCAGAGTATATAAATTAACCGTTACGTAAATACGTAAACACAAAAAACATACTCACACAACTAACAATACGTATCGGTTGTCCCCATATCGAAGGCACCGTACTGGTGAAGTGGTCTCCCGCCGTATCAACAACTTCGGGCAACGCTGCCCGAGGTATCTTCAACATAGTCATGGCCCATCCTGCCCACTGCATGGTGAACGGGTCATAGAAACCAGTGGCAGATGCCGACGACACGTCGGTCATGTGAACTTTACCACCTGTGCGGAATAATCGATAGTTTTACGCTATGCGGCATTTAATGAACACATTATGAATTGCATGTGCAAGTTCATTTGCAAAGTAGATTACGACGAGTGCAGTCCTGTGCAACAGTGGAAAGTAATTTAGAAGCATTTTCGAAAGTTAGTTCGCAACGTTGTCGCAAGTCGTCTCGAGCGAGATTGCAATAATTATCACCGAGATGGATTCGTGATAGAAGCATGCAGCTACCCATTATTTATACTTGGTCAGTTTTACGACAGTCAAAACAAATTGGGAAGCAAATTAGCCTGCAATCACGGAAATTATCACCGACCGCAGTAAAAAGTTTAGCATTTGTTTTTCTATTTATAAAATCTGTGTGGGAGGGTATCATTACCTGTCAATTTATATAATAGCCACGTGTCCAAGGTTCCAAAGAGCGCGTCTTCATCTTGTATGGCAGTCTTAAATGCAGGCACGTTTTGGAACGCCCAGTATAATCTCAAGCATGTCTGAAAACAACACTCCATGTAAAAACCCGAACTATAAACACTCCATGTAAAAACTCGAACTATACTCCATGTAAACCGAAATAATAACTTTAATTTCGAAAGTCGGTGTCTTTGGTTTTGTAGTTTCGTTATTTGCCACCGACTTCCGAAATTAAAGTTATTTTTTCACTTTTTAGTGCCTTTTTGAAAGGCGGTTGTATGTTTTTGGAAAAAAGTTTTTATTTATGTCTTTTTATTGGGTCGGTTTGTAATTTATCTAAGTTACAATAGCCTAATGGCAACTGCTCATCACCTTTTACAAAATATTGCTGTTCTCGATGCAGGGACGTAAATTTTTGAGGAGTTTTCCTGGTACCTGACCATCAGCTCCATTTCACCATAATACTATGCATTGTGACTAGCATAAATTGCTTGGTAGCCATATTAATCGAATCGCAACCCGTGAAATACTTATTATTATTGATTAGTTCCGGTGGCCATCTGGTCTTCATCATCAGTTACACTTCACCAAATGGTGCTTTTCAAGAGCAAATGCACGAGATACTATAAAAAATACCCAAATCGCTATAGGTGTGCCTATAATATTTGAAGAGTTCCCTCGATTTCGCCAGGATCCCATCATCAGATCCTGAATTGATGACAATGGGACCACCTGGGAGGTATACCCTTTCAAACAAAAAAATAATTTTCCAAATCGGTTCTTAAACAACGGAGATATGAGGCAAAACAAAACATAAAAAAATACAACCGAATCCTCCTTTTTGCGAAGTCGGTTAAAAATAGCTATACAGGGTTACTTGTAATTCGACGTATATCCGTCAGGAGCTGATAGGGGGGCCAGAATGCAACAAATTGAACACCCCCTATGTATGGCCGAAATTCAATAGTTCTCGAGATATTTGAATTTTACGGGTTTTTCGATATTTACCCAAAATTTGACCTTTAATTCCAAATAAAAAAAGAACTACATATTGAATGCGTACCATTCAAGAATGATATCGTAGCTGGCACTTCAATCAAGCTATGAACCTAATTAAAAGTACTTAATTCAACGAAATAATTAAAATTATGAGCGATTTAAGAATAATATCTTACCAATATTTTCATTTTACGCTTCAAAAAGGTTGTCTCGTCAAAAAAATTACTATGACGTTAATCGTACAAATAACTAAAACAACTTGCCTATTCTGTAAGCTTTCCAAAAAGGTATAAAAGTTAAATTTAAGATACGTAATTCGTGGCATGGCATGTGTTTGAATCAGCGTGGGGACAGAAATCATCTGGGTTTTCAGTTTACGATCATCCCTAAAACTACCGATTTTACTGGCGAATTTCTTCTTGATGGGTCGGGGTGTGCGGGCTGTTTTATAAACGTTGAAGAACTTATATCGGTCACATGGGAACGCAATGGGAAACGTGAGTATTCATCGATCACAGTTATTATGTACTTATTTCTTGTATCGGAAGGTACATAATAACTGTGATCGATGAATACTCAAATGTCTGGACCTTTAAAATCAATACTTTATCCATAGGTGAAGTAGCTTTTATCAAGATTGGATCTGGCAAGGCAGATCTGTAGAATTTTAGTTGTATTTCAGAACAATGTTCTCCAGCTAGAGAACATCAAATAGTCGAAGCAGAACGCCAGGCCACTGAAAATTCAACTACTCAGCGAAGAACGACGAGAGATCGTAGGCTTCCAAGCCGCTACTGGGATTACGTTCTGAACTGAATAGCTGTTCTTGATAAAAGCTACTTCACCTATGAGAGATAAAGTATTGATTTTAAAGGTCCAGACATTTGAGTATTCATCGATCACAGTTATTAAGTACCTTCCAATACAAGAAATAAGTACATAATAACTGTGATCGATGAATACTCACGTTTCCCATTGCGTTCCCATGTGGCCGATATAAATTCTTCAACGGTTATAAAACAGCCCGCACACCCCGACCCATCACGAAGAAATTCGCCAGTAAAATCGGTAGTTTTAGGGATGATCCTAAACTGAAAACACAGATGATTTCTGTCCCTGCGCTGATTCAAACACATGCCATGCCACGAATTACGTATCTTAATTTAACTTTTATACCTTTTTGGAAAGCTTACAGAATAGGCAAGTTGTTTTAGTTATTTGTACGATTAACGTCATAGTATTTTTTTTGACGAGACAACGTTTTTGAAGCGTAAAATGAAAATATTAGTAAGATATTATTCTTAAAGCGCTCATAATTTTAATTATTTCGTTGAATTAAGTACTTTTAATTAGGTTCATAGCTTGATTGAAGTGCCAGCTACGATATCATTCTTTAATGGTACGCATTCAATATGTAGCTTTTTTTTTATTTGGAATTTAATTTCAAATTTTGGGTAAATATCGAAAAACCCGTAAAATTCAAATATCTCGAAAACTATTGAATTTCGGCCATACATATGGGGTGTTCAATTTGTTGCATTCTGGCCCCCCTATCAGCTCCTGACGGATATACGTCGAATTACAAGTAACCCTGTGTTGTATATGTGTGCGTGGCTGCGTCCACGCTTATAGTACTCGCCTCATCTACGAATAAATCAGTGTGCATTTAGCAGCCGGTTGTTTCACTTGTCTCCGTTACTCCTATACTTAACATTGGCGACGAGTACCCACTAAAAGAAAAAATCGCGATGGCGGCTCAACAATTTGGAATTTTGTCTACGTTTGACCATACAGTCCACTCTTGGAAGACGTACAAGAGTCGTTTAGCTCAATGGTTTATAGCAAACGACGTTACTGTAACCAGCGACGTGACAGGATCGAAACGACGTGCTATATTGCTTAGCGCACTCACAGATGGCACCTACAAACTCGCTTCGGACCTCGCCTTACCGAAGGAGCTTCAAGAAGTGCCATACGAGGACATATTATTGCTGTTAGACACTCATTTTACACCGAAACGCAGCGGGTTCGGCGAGCGATGCAATTTTTATACGGCATCGCAGCAAGCTGGTGAAACACCGACACAATGGGCGGCGAGACTTCGCGGGCTGACCGCTCACTGCGGTTTCAGCAATGTGGAAGAAGCCTTGCGTGACCGATTCGTAATGGCAATGTTGCCGGGGCGCGAGCGGGATAAATTATTTTCTCAAGACTTGACAGAACTGACGCTGGCTAAGGCGATCGAGTTAGCGGAAACGCTAAGGAGCGCACGCGCCGGAGCGGCAGCCACCGCGCATCTCGCGGGGCAGCAGGAGCAGCAGCTGTACAAGATCGACCCGGCAACCAAGAAAAGTGCGACATCGGAAGATAAGTGTTCTGTGTGCGGTCGTTCGAATCATACGTCGGCGAAGTGTCGTTTCGCAAAATATAAGTGTAAAAAGTGTCAGGTGACCGGTCACCTTCAAAGAATGTGTAAAAAAACAAATTATATCGCCACCACAAGTGACGCGGATGAAGATGATGACGGTAGACTGTTTAAAATAAGCTGTGTAAATGGCGAGCCAATGACTGAGATAGTAACAATCCTGGGGGTAGAATTGAAATTTGAGATCGATAGCGGGTCAGCGGTCACTGTAATATCTCGTACAGTGTTTAATAATTATTTTTCAACCGTGCCATTGTCGCCGACTAGGAAACAGCTGTATACATATGTTGGTAATAAAATAACATGTGCTGGAGTGACTCGGTTACCTGTTACGTACTCGGGACAAACACATGAGCTTAGTATTTATGTAGTTAATAATGGCACCGGTCCGCCGCTTCTTGGTCGAGATTTCATTGCGAGGTTTAAATTAGAGCTGCTACCTTGTATGTATTTGAACAAGACGGATAGCATATTTATACAGCTTCAATCACAGTTTCCAAAGGTTTTTTCTGACGAATTAGGAGCGTTTAATAAGTACAAAGTAAAACTGAACATTAAACCCGGTTCTCAACCAGTGTTTTTTAAAGCACGCCCTATCGCTTTCGCATTAAAAGACAAAATTAATAATGAGATCGATCGTTTAGTTGAGTTGGGTGTATTAAAACCGGTTGAGCATGCCGAGTATGCGTCACCTATTGTCCCCGTATTGAAGCGCAACGGTACAGTTAGGCTGTGTGTAGACTACTCAGTTAGTATCAATAAACAGCTGATTGTGGAGCAGTATCCTCTGCCGACGGTTCACGAACTGTTTAGTAGACTACACGGTGGACAACAATTTTCAAAGCTTGATTTGTCAATGGCGTATAATCAGTTTTTATTAGATGACGAGTCCCAAAAATTAACTTGTATCAATACACATCGTGGATTGTATAAATACACTCGTATGGTATTCGGGTTGTCTAGCGCACCGTCCATATTTCAGAGAGCGATGGAATGTGTCCTATCAGGTATGGATGGAGTTCTGTGTCTACTTGACGACGTCCTCATCACAGGTCCCACAAGGGACGTTCACCTGCAAAGACTTAAAGCCGTGCTCGAAAGATTACAAGATGCAGGATTGGTATTACAAAAGGAAAAATGTGAGTTTTTTAAAAATGAGATAGATTACTTAGGATATAAAATAGACAAGCACGGACTTAAAAAGAATCCTGAAAAAGTTAAAGCTATAGTTGAAGCACCGGTGCCCACAAACGTAGCTAAATTGCAATCGTTCCTAGGACTGGTAAATTATTATAGAAATTTTGTAAAAAATGCTTCTGGTATTTTAAGTCCATTATATGACCTGCTAAAGAAAGGGGTAAAATGGAGTTGGAGCGAGTTACATAATAAATCATTTATCAAAATAAAAGAAATATTAGCGTCTGAACAAGTCCTTACGCATTTTAATCATAATGCGAAACTAATTCTGACGGTCGATGCATCGCCAACCGGTTTGGGAGCCGTGTTATCACAACTAGAAAGTGATGGCATCACCGAACGTCCAATATCGTTCGCGTCCCGTACTCTTAACGCGGCGGAAAAAAATTACGCTCAAATACAGAAGGAAGCCACTGCCATTATTTTCGGAATACGTCGGTTTCACCAATATTTATATGCCAGGTCTGATCCATTTGTTTTAAGAACGGATCATAAGCCGTTGATATCAATTTTTAGACCGTATAAAGGTATTCCAGAAGTATCTGCAAATAGGCTTCAAAGATACGCTTTATTTCTCAGCGGGTACAACTACACAATAGAGTATGTACGTAGTAATAACAATTGTGCGGATTATTTATCACGGGCGAGCCTACCGGAGGTTCAGCAGAGCGATAGCACAAATAGGAAGGGGCAGCTAGCGTGCGCCGGCGGCGGCGGCCGCGCCGCCATCAGTACTATAGAAGATGACTCATTCGAGTTGCCGCCGTCCGTCGAGCGCGCGGCTTATATTAACTTTGTAGTAGACGGCAGCTTACCTGTGACACTTACTGAATTACGCGAACAAACGAGTAAGGACGCAATTTTAAAGGTCGTAATAAAATACGTATTAAACGGGTGGCCTAAAAAAATAACCGACATAAACCTAAGACCATACTGGTGTTGTAAGTCACAACTTGCTGTCGAAGACGGTTGTCTGATGAGGGGCCACAAAGTAGTTTTGCCGGGAAACCTGAGGCACAGAGTTATGTTAG
The DNA here is from genome assembly GCA_914767815.1 of Eupsilia transversa. Taxonomy (NCBI): domain Eukaryota; kingdom Metazoa; phylum Arthropoda; class Insecta; order Lepidoptera; family Noctuidae; genus Eupsilia; species Eupsilia transversa. Next base: position 7,054,235 of record OU611889.1, read on the forward strand.
AATTACATACATCTCATTTAGGCATCGTCAAAACAAAAGCGTTAGCAAGGGCACGGTTTTGGTTTCCGGGTATTGATGTTGTTTTGGAAAAAATTATAGGCTCATGCTATGTTTGCACTCAACTACGCCCCTCCCCTCCTCGCGCTCCGCTGTCACCGTGGAAATACCCACCGAGCCCTTTCGTTAGGATACATATAGATTTTCTGGGCCCTATTCACGGACACACATTTTTGGTTGTAGTAGACGCCCACTCAAAATGGGTAGAAGTTTATGACATGATAAACACATCAACCTCAGTAGCGGTGATTGACAAATTATACGATTTCATGTCTAGGTTTGGGATACCCCAAACTATAGTTAGTGACAATGGCACTGCCTTCGTATCTCAAGAGTTCGAAAAATTTTGCAACAGCAACGGCATATTACACGTGACGTCACCAAGCTATCATCCGGCTAGCAATGGACAAGCCGAAAGTTACGTAAAAATAGTAAAAAAGGGTATTAAATCGTGTTTTTTGTCAAACAACAATGTACGAGAAAGGAGATTGAATTTATTAAAGTACCTTTTTGATTATAGAAACTCGATACACAGTACTACGGGATTGTCACCAGCTCAGTTAGTATTTGGCAAAAAACTTAGGTCACGCCTAGATTTACTTAATCCAAAATTAAATACCTCATTATCTTCATCGAACGTACCTAATGTGGTCAAAAATAAACAGTGTTCGCAGATTGAGTCATACGGAGGAAAAAACAGAGAAACCTATTCTATAGGTGATAACGTCTTGTATAAGAACAATGTTATGAATAAAAACAGTATTTGGAAAAGGGGAACTGTTGTAAAGCGAATAGGTAAAGTCATGTATCTTGTTAAAGACAATAACTCACTTTTAGAGCATAGAAAACATAAAAATCAATTAGTTTTATATAAAGGTATCAATGTAGACGAAGAAACATTCTGGGATTGCGACAGTGAGGTCCATGTACCATTACAACAAGATAACAACAGTACATCACCGGGGTCGATAAGGCCCGATATACCAGTGGTGGGGGAAGGTGATACAGTGACAGAATCTGAGCAAGCATTGGCAACCACTCAGACGATAGATAGCCTTCCGCAACCTTCGTCATGTCCAGTTGTTGAAATAGCCGAACAGTCCACATCTCAGAACGAAGACCCTGAGGAGTTTCATGAGGCACTGTCGGAAAGCAACTCACAAGCCCCACAAACAAAAGAACAACAGATACAGAGGTATAACCCTTTATCCCGGAAGTTGTTACGCCAAATACCCAGAGTAGATTATAAGGACTAACTTTGAATTAATTGAGACTGTTACCTACCTATAGTATGGGGGAGGAGTTGTTGTATATGTGTGCGTGGCTGCGTCCACGCTTATAGTACTCGCCTCATCTACGAATAAATCAGTGTGCATTTAGCAGCCGGTTGTTTCACTTGTCTCCGTTACTCCTATACTTAACACCCTGTATATCGCCTGAATGGCTCTGCGACAGAATGGCAATATTGGAATATAGGACGCATGTTCTATTCCCGCATTGGGTCAAACGTTTATATTGCCACATATCCCGTATTTACTCAATACTCAATCTTTCTTTCTTTAGTATTTATTTAGAGACTTGAACACAGGATGCGGCATACTTTCCTATAGGTACCGTCGACATAATTTTGGCAAACAATGGCTCGTAACCCCATTACTGGCATGGTAAATACAGAAATTGCCACTCACAACACAGTGGCAATGCTTCTAATAGAAACAAATCTAAAACGTCAAACGAGGATATAAAAATCTGTTATTCAACCGATTCTACACTTCCTGTAAAAAATATTAGGCGATATTTAGAGGAAAGAAGTAATATTATTCTAACTTGTATTCGAATCTTAATATAGAATTGATGAGACCATCCTATACGTAGTCTTTAGCGCCATCGGCATTTAGACCGCCCGGCTTCCGGGAGCGACTGTCCCAGTCTCGTAGTGAAAAGGTCAAAGCTTCAATAATACCACCTACTTATACCCACTACTTGATTTCCTGATAGTAATTAAACCGCGAAATTACTTGGTTAAATTATACATACTTACAACATTTAAATATATAAATAAATAAATATATTCATAAACCTACTGCAAAAATAACAAATAAATAGGTAACCTATTGTAAATTTGGATAGGTAATAGAAGAATAGGTAGTAAACGATTAAAAATATGTTTTATTTTGACAATTCAAAAGTTGAAGAACACCATGTGGTTCTTTCAGGGTCTTTCAGACTCTTACTGACTGATCAGTAAGAGTCTGAAAGACCCTCTCCAGCAAGCAAAAAAATAAAAATAATAAAGTAGGTAATCATTATTTCGATTGAATCTTCATATTTTATTTATTTATGTTATTCTTTACTCGCGACCCACCCCAGCTTTGCATGGTGCTAACGAGTTGGCAAAATATCGAGATTTCTTTAATGTATTTAATTTAATACTAATTTATAAATTTAATAATACAAAGAAACCTTCCGGAATAAATCCCGTAAATGATGATGAAAACTGCATCAAAATCCATTGTGTAGTTTAGAAGATAGCGATCGATCACACAGACATACTTACACAAAAAGCGATTTTATTTTATACCACGTTTAATTATAGATTCAGTTTTGTCTATAAATATCCAGTAATAGTGTAAATAAAAGAAAGCAATATCAACAATGTAGCGGCACGCTTCTGGCAAGAATGTGTCTAATTTTAGAACTGTTAGTAAGTACAGCTAGGACAACGGCGATATGGCGTAGAATAAGACATTTTGTGTTATTTCTTTTGAATAGGCGTGTCAAGAGTTTATTTTTGTCGTTACGGGACGAGGGCCTTGCAAAGGGCCTAATGCGCTGTCGATCTAACGACTGAATAACGTAGAACGGTCTATCTATACCTTTGTTCGTATTCAATATAAATTGGCAAACAAAGGTTGTGCAACATTGTAACGGCCGCACAACAAAATATATTTTCGATTTTGCCGCTCGGCTGTGCCAAATCATGATACCTAAACAAGAGTGTGCATGTGCACCCCTAAAAGAAACATGTTTTGAGTTGCTGTAATGATAGCAGCAAGCAGTATTTATTGTTTACCGTAAATAAGAGGTTTTATTTACATATACGGCACACAAAGCGGGCTGCATGCTATTGATCTTGACAGAGGATTTATAACAATTGGAATCCATTAACGCGCTGTCACCCTTCTTGCACTTTGTGCTAGAGCTGTTAGGTTGGGTTACGGTAGGTTAACAATGTAAGTAAGTACCTACCTACCTAAGTGTGTTTTTATTTAATACTAGCGAACCACCCCTGCTTCGCATTATACAGGGTGGCCGGAACGTTGACGTCCAAAAATAAAATTTAGTTTTTTAGTTATGTTTTTTTTCAGAATTTTTGGATTTGACCAATTTAAAAATACTTTCACGAGTTTTTTTTTTGCAACTGAATCTTCATGACTTACTTTTATGTATAAAATAATCAGCTTCGCAGCTGTGATGAAAGTTATGAAAATGTTGGTTTAAAGTGAAAAAATTTAAGCGCGCGCGTTAAGTGTGAACATTAACACGTCGTGTTCGGGTTCGCAACAAGTCAATCGTCATCCTGAGGATACCTCTTTCAGAGGTGAAACACTTGTCAATTTCTTACAGGGTTTTTTAAGACTCTTCAAGAATAGTTAAGCGGAATAGGTTACTAAATTATATCTACGTCTATTGTATTTTTTAATTCCACACTTTATGTCCTCTAGCGGGCGCCATATTCAATTGAATGTGACATCTATACCCTATAACTAGCGGACGACCAAGTCGCTTCCAACTATATACTTACATACATACCGGTCAAAATCATAATCCTCCTTTATGCTTCGCCGTAGTCGGGTAAAAAAAACAACTTATTTACGGATGCAAGAGCAAGCGAAGCGAGCTCGGGACTTGGGACACCCCGACTTGGACAGGTTAGGATCGAAGGGGATGATGGGGGCTCAAGTGATCGACAAGAGCGAGCTGACGAACCCCCATCATCTCCTGACATTGGCCTTGAAAATGCGTCTCCTGTGAAACGGTGGGTGGGGGAAGACTTGCCCTCTTCCTCTCTCCTCCCTTCCACATTCCTCTAAATTTCAGTTATCAAAATTTCGTATGATATTTATGTCATTAAAACATGTTTAAAATATATATGAGTCGGGGAGGTTACTAACACTCCCTTCTCTCGCCCCTCCCCTACCCCTATCGACGCGGCACGTTTCTAAACTTTAACCATCCTTTTTGTTGAGTTCAATGTCTGGTTTTTATGTATAAACGTCAAAACAATGACTAATCGATTTATACATGTGGCATCTTCGATTACAAAGGTTTCTTTGTTTCATTTAATATCTTTATAAAGATTTTAATTTTTTATAGTTACATGCGCATCCCATTTTTCGCGCGGCTTACATATTCTATTTCCAATATGTGTCATATACGCGCTACTAGAGTTGTATTGATGGTTTTAATTAGAGATGCGCCGAATAGTGGTTTCAGCGAATAACCGAATAATACGCGGTTAAGTTCTTACCGAATCGAATATACTGCCGGATAATTCGGTTCCCTGTTCTATAGTTTTGCCGCGCAACCAAGTTTATACACGCTAGATTTCCAAAACGCTATGTTTTTCAGAAAACAACATAGTTCATTCATTATGCATAACATAAGTAAACCTTTCCTATTACAATATAATTATAATTTACTAATGGGATTATTGCAATTAAAAATTATTGTTCTTTTAAGATACTTGGGTAACCATTAATACTAGGTTGCATTTGATTACCTGTGTTTAATTATATCTTTGTTTGAGTACTTACCTTACAATTAACGATTTCTAATATATTCGATTGTTATAATATGGGAGTCCTTTAATTTATTTTGCCCTAAAGGCTGATTTACAATGATCAATTAAACCGAATACATTCGGCATTTCAACCGAATGATTAGGCCGAATACGAATACCTCAAAATTTGTCGAATACGCCGAATACCGAATATAAAACCAATATTTTTTTAATGCTTATCTATAATCCTGTAAATACATATTTGTTATGCTCGTGAATCATATTTTGATCAACATACAAGTTGTTTGGCGCATGGCGGACACAATTTTTTGACACAACGTTGACTGCGTTGTTTAAACTGTTTCAATTTTTGGGGTGCGTGATTGGCAGCCCCGGCAAACTAGTATCTCTAATTTTGACCACATAATTATTAATTTCGATGACATGTAGCATACCGTTGAAAAGAATATAAAATAGATAACTTTTTATTTCGTTTATTTATTGAGATATTTTGCCGACTCTGCCGGCTACGGCGACGCGAAAAGGATTATTCATACATTCATACAGTTTAAAGACTTTGGATGCCCATTAGTCATTTGTTACAGAGCAATTGCATAAAATAATATATTAAGAATAAGAATACAATGTAGAATAAAATTTAAAAAAAAATTACAAGCACAAAAGTCTTATATACCTAAGCAAAAAAGTCACGACGATTTAAAGGCGAGATTTCGGGTAATTTAAAGAAAAAAAACATCTCAAATACCGTGACACTCAGGACAAGGGGTTTTTGAGTGAAACCCTCACAACCTTCAACCTTCAAACACCTTGTATAACCTGATAATTGAATTCCGCGGGTTTACCCGGCGACCTAATGATGAAGTTGAAGCATTGTATCAGTGAAAAAAATGCTACTGATTGAACATGATACAATAAAGTAGGTGTTTTAGGAAATCATTACAATTCCAAAATATTCTTTATGAAGGACATTGCTATTATAATTGAATATGGAAGTAAACATACAAAAGATTAAAATTTTAATTAATTCATTTTTAGAACTCACCTGACTGTTCATAAATTTAAATACACTTCCTGCTTTAAATCTTTTGCTCCTTAGAATAAGATACAGAATGTAGGCACTTGCTTTGAATAACTGAAAAAAATCTTGAATAAGTCATTAATTCTTTCAAGGACACTGAACGAGACACAATAGAAGTTGTATTGTTATGACGTTTGTGGGCATTTAGTGTCCTTAAAAGGGTTAAGTTTAAAACTAGAGTTATGAAATTATGAACTCTGCTGGATATTTGCCCAAAATGTACCTTCCATGTGTATGAAGCATTCCATTGTTTGACTAGTTTATCAGCCCTCAGATCCTTCCATGTAATAAACTTGTGAAAAGGTTTGCCAGTATTGCGGGACCAGTTGATGAATGTGCCTCTTTGTGTGGATATGCCCATGGCTGTCATCTGTCCAGCTATTAGATTGGCATCTAGGAACAAGAGTTTAAGATTAATTAATTGATAAATTAACTCTTGAAATAACAGGAAAACAGCAAAGCTGGAAAGGCCTTATACAAGGTTATTGGTAATATCCGGTATTATCGGGTAATATGTCGGCAATCCATTAAAGATTGTCGATATATAATCGGATGTAGGAGAGATTATTTACAACCAAATTACCACTATTGACCTCTATGCAAATGTCAAACATTTTAGAGTTTTTTTTTTTCATTCATTTTAATAAATAAAATGTGAAATGACTTGAAAATTGTTGACATTTGCATGGGGTCATAAGGGGTCATTTGGTTGCAAATGACGTCTCATCCATTAAATTATTATTGTAGTGTACAAATAATCTTTTGACTGGAAAAGTTTAGTAGTAACAAGAGGCTTCATGTTATAAAATTATCAATCCTCTTATCTATGTTATGTACTTTTGCCACACTTCTGTGTGAGTTTTTGGACTAACTGGATTGTCAGAGACAAAGTTTATGCCTGCTTTATTTGTGTCTAATTTGGTTTGGTATGTTGTCTTGCAGCACCATAACTTTTGCTTTGTCACTCAATGGGGTCCTCTCCATATTGAGATGAACTAGATCTGCAAACTACGATGACCCTCTGACTGAAAATCATAATATTTTGAAGACTCTCTGTTCAGATTTGCATTTCCTGGGGTATTATATTATTTAATTAGGACTATATTGAGGAATAATAGATTAGTGACATGTTATATATTTTTATATAAATAGGATACAACAGATTATATTCAACAGGTTTTGCCATTTTATTGTGCTCATTACAATGAACTTATTGATAAATTATCTTATCACAATTTTAAGACACCAGTCTAATCAGCACAAGTGTGTATACGTATATAATTATTTGCCACAGTTATTAGATGTTTCATTTTTTGTTTTTGTTCATAAAAGTAAATATATTTGGATTACAAAATATACAAGCATTACCTAAAAATAATTGCTTAATTTAATTGAAACTCACCTGTCAATGCCTTCTGTACCACACTGACTACAGAGGTCCATAGTTCATCTGGATCAATTTCAACAAAACCAGGGTGCGGATAATGTAGTACCACCTAAATGATCAAATAAAACAGTTTTTCGTTAGATTTTGGATTTATACATTTCCCTGGCGCAATAAATATTTCAACAAACACACAAACTAATTACGTATCAATTGCTACTAAAATTGTATAGTAAGTTATATTATTTAGAATATTGTCTTTAAATTGTAATACCTGGTCAACCGCTTTTCCAACAGTTTCGGCTCTAGAATTATAAATAAAAGAGCGAATAGTGCTAGTGCCTATGTCTAGAGTTAAAATATATTTTTCGTCCATGGTTTTTCTCAACACTCAATCTTCCACACAACTAATTTACTCAGGAACGCATAGGTAAATGAATAATATCGTTAGCTTATTGTATTCATCCGCACTCATTTCTTCAGTGGTAGGTACAACAATTCAAAGTCGGTCAACCAACACTCGTTTGTCAATGTCAAGTTGTCAACTTAAACAGCAGGTGTAATGTCAAATCAAAAGTGCCAAATCTTGCTCGGTTTTACGCATGGAATTAGTATGTACTATAAAGTACATAAAACTCACGCTTTTTTCCATGGGAATAGGCAAAAACTATAGGTCGCCAGCAGCTACGACCCTTACATACTACTTTTTATTACTTCTTTCTTCTTTTCCGTTCATACTAGCACGCCGGTTGCGAGTACTACGCTTCTGTCGGTGGGGATCTTTACTGCCATTTTTTCACGATAGGTGGAGCATCGTCGAGATGGCCATTGAAAGCTGTCAACTTCATACATTTTATAACCTACCCTTCAGTAAATTTAAATTTTCTCGAAATATGCCTCTGTTTGCTGTACCAGGATGTAATAACCCCGGTGTTCGTTTATTTCCCAAAGATACAACGCTAAAAAAGTGGGAAAAGGCTATACGTCACAAAAAAATTGTAGCGACACAGCATAGCAGGTTATGCCGGAATCATTTCCAAGAATCTGATTATGTAGGAGAGTATGCTTTTATACAAGTGAGTTATTAACTTAATAGGTGTTGATTTCAGTCATTAGTATTACAGACAGAGACTTCTCGTGATCACTGTTAAGCTTCAAACCTAAAAAAATTAAGAATACCATTTATAAATTATAGTAACGTTCTCTCATTTTTCGTAAATTTTCCTACCACGAAACAAGTAAGAATTAACGCGTTACAACAAAAAAAAGATCCAAATCTAGAGCCTGAGAACTGATGAAAAATATTTTATCATATAAAAGTCTACCTCTCAATAAGATCATTTTTCTTGCCAGTTATCCTTGCTCCTCGTTTTTTTAGTTCGTCTTTCAATTCTTTAAGCTTCCAGGTAGTAACAATAAATATTGTCAATAATGATGGTAGATCGGCTTCAGCCCAAAAATAGCAAAAAACAATGATGTAAACAAAGCGAAAACGATTTGACAGCAGCCATCCCGCCGGTGGCGACATCTGCGCTGAGCTTTGCGTGTGGATCCCCATTCTGAAGAATATCACCAATTTATTGCTCGCATTGTTATGCTAGTTACACACGTAGCGTTTTCATTATACTTTTGGAACAATCTGTAGGCCATCGTCGGGGGTTCGAAACCAGGCAGGCATGCTCCATGCAATTTATTTAATCACCAAGAGAACAAAAGTCAAATAAACAATACTAAAAACAGACCTAGTTATCTTGGGAGCATCACCTATACAGGGTGTCAGGGAATCGACGTGCTAACTGTTCCATGAATTCAGCACATGATCCAGGCCTGACAGGGTAGAAATTTTTCGTATGATACTAAAACAAAAAACAGCCAATCCATACATTTTGACTGTATGGCCATTGCACATTTGTATGAAACAAACTGTTTTTTTTTAATATCCCATGCAAAATTTCTACGCTTTGGGGTATAGAATAATTAGCTGAATTCACGGTGACAGTTTGCGCTTCGATGTGCTTTACCCCCGCAAGGGAGAAATTCATCTACTATATGAATTTTTCCCATAAAAATCTACAGGTTTAAAAAGGATAGCACATAGTATTGACGAAATGGCTGTTTCTAATTTTTTTCGTAGAACTTTCTCCCATAGATTTTGTCTCATAACTTAGTTGGCCAATACATAGGTCCCCGTATTTTTGCAGTGAACTGATGCGCAAATTAACTATGCGCAAAAGAAGTCACTTGTTTACAAAAAATGTATCAATAGTGACACTGAGCTGTCAAAGTGTCAAGTTCTTAGACGCGTTACAACGATAACTGAAGTGAGCAAGTTCCAGTTTTTTTCCCCATTGCTAGGTGTTTTTAGTTTGATTGATGTCAGATTGATCGAACAAAATATCCATACAACATCCATACACTTTGATTTAAATCAGTTAGATTGACATGTGGATTGACAACAGATTGACCCGATTGACCAGATACCAGATTGATCGCATAATTAGAATAAAAATAATTCATGTTTTGTTTCATTCGATTAGATATAAATCGACTAAATAAAACACACGTACGTCATTGTGCTGTGTGTACATGACTATGTTTTTTCAAAATGGCAACACAAATCTGTGGCTGACAGTCAAGCGCGTTTTGGATCTTTGAACGCTAAAAATTGTGATGTAAAACGAGAAAAATAAATGTTTACTGGCCATCATGGCGAATCCAAGAAAATTTAGTGAAAAAATTGCCCTCCATCATCAAAAACAGGCCGAGGAAACAGCTGCTTTTGAACAGATTATGCGCGAAGTTTCCGACGCAACCCAAAGGGTATGTCGCCTATTTACTCAGGCAGTCGCTTCCTGGCCGTCAAATGTGCCCGCCGACGTAAACAATAATCCATTACATTATACTTATTGCGCCCAAATAACAAAGTGAACATATTTTTTCATTTAACTCAATAGCAAAATACCATTCAGTTCTGTGTGTATAGTTACAATTGTCATTGTCAAAATGAATTGTAAGTCTATTTGGTATCCTACACAATAGCTAGTTAGATTATTATGAGTGTTACATCTCCTAATGAAACGAAGGAATTCCTCAATCATAACTGTTAACAATAGTAACTTGTCAGTTAATTTATTATTATCACACATCTAGATTCAGACATACTGCGAAACTAGACATACTAACAATGATTCTTATAATAACATAGTTCATGTGTAGCTACAATTCTAATTCAATTTGAAGAAATGCATTTTATCATCTTTTTTATCAACAATAATAATGTCAATAGTGAGAGTACAGTCAAGAGATGTTCAGGCATCATGATTACAGGTTAATTCAAGTAAAGTAGCCAGAGTCAAACCGCCCCCCGAGCCTAGTGATAATGTTGAGTCAACACTCCGGCCCGCACAGCAAGGCTTGGGCACATTCCGCAGTGGCTCCCTGCCAAATGTGGCTGCACCACAAGCTACCGCCAATGAGCTGGAAACAATTAAGGTTCCTTTGTTTTGGAATCTGATCATTAAAATCCCTAATAGCATAAATCTACCAGTTTATGATCTTGCAGGTAGTAAAAACCTTGGGGAATTCCATTGCCATTCTATTTACATTTTCTAACCAATAAATTACTTTCAATTTTTTTTAAGACTTACTCGGGTTATTACCTGTAAGATCTTGCTGAACTATGTGATTTATGGTAGAATTTGCTATATACCTGTTTTTGTTTGGTAGTGGTGCAGTTGTAGCTGGCTGAAATTATTTTATTCTTTCTACAAGTTATGTTCATTGTGTTTTCTCTTTTATTTCCGATGCTGTTTTTGTTTTTTTATGCCATATTGAAAAATATTAAGAGCTAATGAAAGTAAACAATATAACAATTTCATTGACTATAAGGCTGCTTATTGCTCTGTCACCTTGTAAAAACTTACTTGAATATTGCTAAATAGAATCAAATGCCTGTAATAATAAACAGCATGTACTAATTATTGTTAACAGAAAACTGTGTCGAACTCATATTTACATTATAACATGTGTTCTAATAATTTTTCTTGTTCACCAAAGTTAACTCCGTCATCTGTTCACTCACACATTATAAACAGGTTTAACTATGAATGTCTTATGACAGTGTGCTATTCTTGTTTTAACTATTATAAAAAGCAAATGATTTTTTATTTGCTTTTCCTGCATTTTATGTTTTATAGAAAACTTTTGTTTCTTTATCATTTTAATTGTTAAATTGCAACAGAAGACATAAGTTTCCAGTGAAATGGCATGTTGCATCCTTGTAAATATTTTAATTTATTTTAGAACATTCCTAGTGGATTTTTATACATTTAAATAATCCCTGCACTTTATAGAAGTAGTGTTATAAATGTACTTATTTGACATGCTATATCACCCTGTAAGAATGAAAGAATAGATAGAATTGTTGTTTGACCCCTACAGTGCTATGTGCAAAAATATATAGGTTTATACACATCAAAATTCATGTTTTTAATGAAAGTTACCAAAGATTCCTTGATTGTGCTATTTGTATACATATTTTTGCATACCTACTATGGCAGTATAGCTGCATATGGTACAATTTGTTTAGAGTTAGATACTTCATTTATCTAAATTCAGTTAGATTTATGTACCTATTTAAAAAAACAGTGATGTGTACAGGAAAAATATGAGAAAAAGACAGACATCATTTGTTTTGGTATTTCCCGCCAAACTAGCCGAACCGGAATGATGGCGCGCGGTGTTTCGAAAATGAATGGAAGCCTAGCAGAACCGGTGTTTAGCAAGGCGGGAAATGCCATTCATTTCATAAATAATGCTGTCGTTTTAGTCTCCTTTGTAAAGTCCTACATTCTTAAATGAAAAAAATGTGTAAGTATATGTTGTTAAGGTGTTGTTGTTTGTTTGTCCTAGCCCGAAGAATTACCGCTAGCGAACCAGTATGCTATGGTCGGGGGCCGGAGCGGCGGTACGTCGCCGTCGCGCTCCCCGGGAGCGGCGGGGCAGCGCGGCCGCGCCTCCTCGTCAGGCGGCCCGATGCGCCGCCCCGCTGATCGCAGGCACGATACCAGCCCCTATGGCAGCACTGTCTACTTGAGGTGACGTTTTTATCATCCATAATGTCCAGAAAATTCTAATGAAGCATGAAACTTACAGCCAGTTCACTAAGCAGGGACTTTTCCCGCCAAATTACAAATATTGCCGAAAGACGATGCTACAAAAAAAATCTGTTCCCCATTGTTCCTGATACTTTTCGAACACCTCGTTTTTAAGGGAAACTAAAAGTGGTTCGCACAAATCCACTCGCACTCGGGCACTTTTTGCAACTCGTAGTAACAAAACAAAATTCAACACGTATCGAACTGGCTTTAATTTGTTATTTCCAGCACTGTTAGATAATAATATATTCTTTTTTTGTGAGGTAGTAAATGGCAGAACAATAAAAAATATCACTTTATTTTTACAAATAATTCAATCAACGTAGCTGCACTTTAAAGCCCTCGAGGTTACGATAGTTAAATCAGTCGCTAACTATACTCCTTACGTCACTTTTCTAATCATGGTAGTCATGCTGAATTATCATCTAAAATACCAAGTCGCAAGAAAACTGCGGGTGAACAATTTATTCTAATTACAACACTATAGGGACGTGTTGATAATGATTAATTACTAAGTTCATGAGGTAAAATTTTTAATGAGTAATTTACATGTCATGTTAATTCAAGTTTCATTGTATGTGGTTCTAAGAAACCTCATTCATATTTAATAATAATTGTTTTAAACAACGCAATGTGTCAACAAACATAGGTACAGGAAACAACACGCTATAGGTACTATTACATGAGCGCATCACTTTGAATAAGTAGGTGAAAAACAGAATTACTTAATGAAATTCTTGGGCATAAATCAATTTTCAGCTCACTTAGCGCAGTGCATATTTTATAGTAAGTACAACAGTGTTACCTCGAAAACTCGCAAAGAAACGAGTCAGGTTTCGTCTTTCTACGAAGCGCTTCAGATTGGCGTATAAATTATAGAACTTGTAGGAATTTAATTTATTCAGTCGACTAAGCTTATCACGATCTCGATCTTAAGGAGAGTCTGCGTGTTTTACGACTGCATTCAAATTTTTTAAAGGACCTGCATTGAGTACTAACATAATGATACATAAATTATCAAAATCATGGATAAAAAAATGCTGTGAGACTAGTAATCAATTGTTTACAAACCAAGAAGGAAACCTTAATAACTTAACTGTAACTGTTTTCCTGCTAAATCTCTTGAGAATTTAAGTCTGTGATTGGTATAATATTACGTCACTTCAGGAAATCACAATTAAATTAAAACGCGTAATATCCAACTGTGTAAGGAAACTTGTTACGCAGGTTTGCAAATACATTATAATAATATGTGAAAAATGTTATGTTGATCAAATTAGTTATGATTAGTGATAGGAATGTTGTCCTGGGAATATCAGTATAATTGGGAATTTTACTAGTAAATGTTACGTAACTAGTTAAAGTAACTATGTTTCATCGTGTAGCTAAGTCCACGAATAGAATACGCACTGCACTAGCCTACTTGGTCTTAAGGACAACCCACAGCAACGCTGCCGCTGGGAAAATCTTAATTTGCGGCTGCTCAGGAGGAAAATATGATTCATGCAACAGTAATTTCCTTAACTGTATAATATCTGGAAAACGTATTCTGGTTTTGGAAAAAATGTGGCGAATTTTTAGCGACACTAGTTCAAATGGTAAGACCGTGATTTCGAGCCCCACCTGTTGCATTATTGACACAACTTTTATTTAGCTTGGAAGAACTTAATTTCTACATCTAAAGAATAATTAAACTTAACTTTCTGCTACTATCGGCAATTTTTAACGGCGGTTTCTATCAGTTAATCATGGAACTGTTTTACATGGAGAGAAGATGGAAATAAGCCTTCGTACACACACGGGCGACTTTTTAACGCGGCAGTTTTTATCGCGCACTGCACTGTCTGTAAATCCAACAGGGTATTTTTTGACGCGCTGGGATTTACTATGTTTTCTTTCTTTTGTTTATTCTCAATGCTCGGCTTAACACCGAGACTAGAAAATCGAGTGTGCGATAATAGATCGTCGCGTAAAAAATAAATAAAAAAATCACTCGTGCGTACCTGGGCTTATTGTATTTTATTTACAGTCCGCCGCCGGACAGTAACTGGCGGCGTACGAACTCGGACTCGGCGCTCCACCAGTCGTGTGGCGTGGAACAGCAGGCGGTGACGCAGCCGCTGTCGCCGCACCGAAGCATGCACTCGCACGCGCACCCGCATCTACACCCGCACCAGAACCATCACCGGAGAGGTGAGCCACAACCCCACAAGTTATAATAATGACAGACATTAAGTTTGCGATAATTTTCGTCTGAGAAATTGGTCCTTAATTCACGAAACCTTAACCTTATTCAAAAAAGACCCATAACATAAATACTTTATAGGGTAACATACATAATTATAAAACAACATAATTTGAAACAGTTGGGAGCTTACTTTTGGTCGTCCTTCCGTGTCAAATCAACCAAACTAGACACACACACACAAACAAATACACACAAATCCACTTCACACACCCAAACACACCAATTCAAATCTATTCAATGCAAATTGCAACTTAGCAAACTATGCATTTGCTATGCATTAAATGTTTTATACCTGGAATTTACTACTCAAACGCCCAAGTCAATATTTTTCATTAGTTACCTAAATCAATAATTTTGGAACAATAACTGAATATTTTTCCTATTTATTTCAGGTGACATCCACTTAGATGTGTTAGCGCCAATGAACCCCGCAAATCGGCCGAGATCGTCATGTGAAATACCCAGGATACCTAACAATAATAAGTACGTATCTACTACATAATATTATGTTATTCAAGACAGTTGGAAAAAACGTGCAATTTATCCTCCCTAAGCTCACAACTTGAATGGCTTTTCCATACAAGTTACGATGTGTTAAGTATAGGTACATAATAAAACACCTTTTATAAATGTGATTCATCTCAAGCAGGGATATTTGTGCACAACTTCGTTTTAGTGCTTCAAATTAATACCCAATAACAATGAATATGACTAATCAAGCCGCTTACCAAAACTCTAAACTTGAGGTTTAAAAAAAAATATTGACGTAAAGGGATCTTACTAACTTACAGTCAGAAACCGAAAACCTGTATAAATTACGGTACAGGTATCGAAGAATTTTGGTTACTTCTACGACTAAGGTTACCGCTATCTGGGTAACCCAAGAACAAGAAACATGTTACCTCATTTAGGTTATCGTTTTAATACAGGTCGCGCGCCCTTTGACTAATGCCGACGGCACGTGTAATATAGAGGATTTTTTAAATATCGGTTACCGGTATTAATACTGGTTGTTATCAATTTAAAGTAACTTAAAAATAACTGTAAAAAATCAAAAAAAATTAACAGAAAAATACCGGTATTGGTCATACCGGTTTCGGTCCTTGCTTACGGTGGCTAATGTTGTTTGAATTCGCCATAATGATTGACGGCTACGTATTAGTTTTTATTTAATTGCTGGCACATTTGTCTTAGCGTCCCTTCAATTGATAGGCGGTATTACTTAGTTAGTATGCCCAAATCCAGCGCTCGGCGTGTTAACACGTCGTGTTCGGGTTCGCGACAAGTCAATCGTCATCCTGAGGATGCCTCGCTGAGAGGTGAAACGCGTCAATTTCTTATAGGGTTTTTAAGATTCTTTAAGAATAGTAAGCGGAATAGGTTACTAAATATATCTACGTCTATTGTATTTTGCCCAAATATCTTTATGTTCATGTTAGTGAACGGGCGCCGGCAGTTGATACTGGTCCTCTTTTAAATGCAAAGGCTTAACTTTAATCTTATAATATTTTGAATTGTTTTTTGTACATTGTTCTCACATAAAGAAGCAATAAAAATAATGTACCAAGGATTTTGTTATGTTATAAGTATCTTGATTTAAAAGAGTGTTCTTGTTCTTCTCTATTGATATCTACGTTTTGGAATGGGCAACTAGCTTCAACATTATGATTTTCTGACCGACTCCTTGACATTTCAAAAGTGCCTGTAATTTTTTATTTTTATTTTGATAATGTTATAAAGCAGTGATACGTTTTCTGTTTAGCACGTATGACTGTTTCGACAGCGTGTACGCGGGCGGGGAGGGCGGCGGCGGGCTGGGCGGCGCGCTGGGCTGCGAGCTGGCCGTGCCGGGCGGCTCGCTGCCGGACCTCACGTCCGTGCACTTCCCGCCGCCGCACTACGCGCCGCACGCGCAGCACGCGCCGCACGCGCAGCACCCGCCGCACTCGGCGCAGCACGACGACTACCAGCCGCGATACGTACGTGTCTATACCCCTCGCCCGCAAGTAACACGAGCTCACCGCCGCTCATTCACCACATCTCGCTGTGTGACGTCCGCAAGGGTTGTACCGTCTATTTGTGTTCTAATAAAATCCAACTGATCGCCGATCCGTCGCGGTCCGTCGAGCGCACTGATAAGACCCTCGGCTGAGTCTCACGTGTTCTGCACTGCACACTCGCGTGATATTAGTAATGGGTTTAAGTAAAAGTGACACTAATGTGCGCTTGCGCAACACGTGCGATTAAGTTAAAGGCCTCATTACTGTCGGTCTCATAAGTAAATAATCTCCAATTGCCAAGAAATGAAAATTATTTATTAAATGTATGAGAGTGACATTTACGTGCCATGTTGTGTCAGTCTTATGTTTGGTTATAGTTTCTTTCGGCGGTCGCGATGCATGCAAGGGGTAGGGGGACAGTCATGGGGTTCGTGTATAAGATGGTAGGGTTTTCGATGACACGGTATAAGAAAGAAAGAAGAGAGAGTGCAGCCGTGTCTGCGCGTCGCTGGAACAGTAGTATGTGATAAGAGTCGCGCACGTGGCTGCTTGCAGTCGCCGGTGTCGGCGGGCGCGGCGTCGCCGGGCGGCGGCAGCGTGTCGCCGGCCACGGGCGGCCTGTCGCCGGCGTCCGGCTCGCCCGTGGGCGCCACGGTGCCGCCAAGGGACCACGCGCCGCTCTACGACGCACAGGTCGGTCACCCCACCATACGCCTGGCGAAGCATTCCGACGGTCTACGAATGTCCGACCGGGTTTTGTTTAAAACTGTATCGACCGCGATTTCTGGTCGTAAGGACGCTTATTTTTGCATTAGAAACTAGTTGCCATTCCATTAGTGTTATTAGCATTTATATATTAAATAGTGGCAGTATAATTTCAGGTGCAGATTTGCATGTTCAAATAAAAATAATTTTATTTAGTAATAACTATAAATCGCGTTAAGTTAATTCGCTAAACAAACTTATATTTTGAATCGTATATTAACTTCTCTTATAATGTTACGTCTGACCGTATGACTCACAATCTACATCTACGTCGCGAAAATCACACAATAATCAATTTACATTAGTCTATTAAAAAACCTATTGCAGTATCGATTGATCGAACATTAATATGCAAGAATTTATGCGTCGGTCTAACCAACCAGTATTGTATGTCAAAAATGGCGTGTAGTTTCCCCGAATGGTAGTAGCGATGCATAATGTAGATGGCTACTGGATAAGTAATGAACTTTATAGTGATTGAATCATTTTGTAATCAACTAGTTCGTAGACGTACAGTATTCAGTAGCTCTAACACTAGCTTGGAGAACGTATGTATGTGGCTCACCATTGAGCGCTCACTTTCGGTAGGAACTTTAACATTTTTGTTGTTTTTGTTATGTTTGTGTTTATTTGCTTTCTACACAAATCATTTTTTGTTTATTTCAGAATCACTTATCTGTACCAAACACAAATAATTATCTTCATCATAATAAGGTTCGTTTTCTTTTTTAACCTCCTCTTAAATTTTACTCCCGCTCATTCTTTACAGGCGGTCGCTTGAATGCTTTAAAACGCTGTCTGTTGTTGGTGCCAATATTTTTGATTATCTACTACAGCGTATATCAGAAATGTGTGGTCATATTTATGGGTCATGAGGAGAATTTAATAAATATTCAATATGTAAGGAAACAAATCAAGGTTTATTCGTTTTACTGAAATATCGATTTTCCTTTTTCATCGACAAAAATATCGATATCTAGTCTAAGCGATGCTACGAACAAGCCTTAAACCAAACAGATGATCAGGAATTTGAACTCTAAACGCTCATTCTGTCTCGCTAACTTAGGCCAAGTCATTGAGATCTTTCTTTTTTCGTGAACGCCCATTTAATATTATGTCTCGATTCTACAAACTTCTCTTCTATCTTCATTCAAATAGTTCCGTAATAGAAACAAAATACTTTCAATCAATAAATGCCAAACAATATCTACAGAAAATTGATTAATTAATATCTCTCACAATTCTCGAGAAGGTAGGTAAAAAAAGGTTCTTGCTGTTTTGGTAATTGAGTAAGTGATGATCCACTTTTTTTAAATCTTAAATTCATCGATATGACTGTGGCAACAACAGCGACACAAAAACTCAGTATAGTCTATTTTTATGTGGGTGTTTTTGTGTATAGACTGTCTATTAGTTATAAAAAACCACCCATAAATATGACCACGCATTTCTGATACAGGCTGTATAACAGAGCTGGGTCTCGCCAATATCCTACATTATATCTATGTCGTTGACATTCATTCTATATTTCGTCTTTTTCATTCATCACATTGGTGCTTCGTGCATGAATCGACGTTATTAACTGGTTTTCAGCTAACCATGCTTGTACACTAACTACATTTTCGAAGCAATATATTGCTTATTTCGACACCCC
Organism: Eupsilia transversa; assembly: GCA_914767815.1. NCBI lineage: Eukaryota > Metazoa > Arthropoda > Insecta > Lepidoptera > Noctuidae > Eupsilia > Eupsilia transversa. The sequence goes on from OU611889.1 coordinate 7,073,381, forward strand.
CGCACTAAACGACACCAATTAACTTTGTATCCTTTTATTAAAATATATTTCCGATGCATCTATAGGTACATATTCTTTTTGGTACCTACTTAGTCATTTATAGGACGATTCAAGATTTTTATCATCTTATTTATTTAAATGATTCTTAAAACTTGTTTATGTATTGAGTTAAATGGAGACACACCCGTGTGATTCGCGATTTAAAAAGAGAATAGCGGAATAGTTAAACATAAATAAATATTTATACAAATAAAAGTCGTCACTCGTGTCATTGGTACTTCAGCTGGCATGGGGTCAAATACAGAGGTAATAAGTCAAGGCTACCTCGTGTAATATCAGCTAAAGTTCCAATGACATTAATTTTAGCAAAAAACAACAAATGAGTGACATTTCAACCTTTATTATTTGCTTCAACCAATTATTTATTTAAGTGCATGACATAATCCTTAAATCTGTAGAACATTTTAACAGTTATGACTAACTTCCTAAATAACATTTAAATTAAAACGTGCTGCATAACTAATAGTGGATTTATTTATCGACGTAAAAGTTATATTATAAGACACAAGCTATAATATTTTACGTAAGCTTGCAAATACAAAATTTTAAACATACTATCAAAATTGGCATGATTACTTGTATATATTTTACAGCAGTTATTTTAATTGCTTCATAAAATTATTATCTGATTTATGTCAAAGAAAAATGTGGTTCTTTCTTTATACATATTCATGAGCACAGGATACCAGTTGGTTTTATATTTTGTATAAAACATATCTCACTTTAAGAATCGACCACATGCTGCTGAAAGATCATTTTTACAAATCTACATAATGGTTCACTTCATAATTAATTTTATATTAGCTTCTACCATAGACATAGAGAATGAACTGAGCATTAGCCTCACAAAAGTGACCACTCTCTAGAAAGAGACAAAGCGACTGTGCGGGGTTATTCCACTAATCCTTATTGACATCCCTTATCAATGGGGATCTGTGAACTTTGCTCCCACAAAACCTTATTGACGGCTCATAGAGTTCATAATGGGGATTTGTGGAAAAAATGTTCACAAATCCCCATCAGTTTAAAGATAAAATACATACAACATTTTATACAAGAATCACGAAGTCTTTAATTTCTTATGGAGGTAAGGACTCATTGATTATTTTTATAATCAAACAATTTAAATTAAAGCAATGGCTAAATTAATAGCGTGTAATATATGTTAACTAAAAGTATGCAATCACACTCTAAACTTAACTACAAATAATCTTTTAGAGATCCTTATAGACCTAAACTAGTTCTGTTCAATGTTAAAACTAGTTTTAACTAAAATTAAAACATTAATTTCAGCAAATTCAAGTTATAACTAGTAATTTCTAGTAGTAACAAAGTCATTCAGTAATACCTAGTTTTAACTGGTGAAAACGCGTTCTAACTAAAAACGCGTTTTAACTGTAACATATACATCAAAGTTAAAACATCATTGGACCAATCAGAATTTTAGAAAGAGAATCAATGGCTGCACATTCGCTTTGTCTCTCTCGTACTTTTCGGTCTGTATTCACTGCACAGCTGAATACGGAACGCTCAGTCCATTATCTTTGTCTATAGCGTCTACAATTAATTCGGATATAACTGCATGTACAAATTGGCTTCTAAGCTAAAAGCAGAGTTATGCTGTTTGACTTTATTGCAAACGAAGTAGTGGCAGTGGATGGTATCATTAAAATTGTTAATAGAATATGGGATAAGGATAAGGTATTGATCATTGAACCTGATTGATTAGATTTCTTGACTTGTCAATCATATTGAATACAGGTTCTTATTATTAGCCATTCAAAGATCGAAGGGAGATAAAATTTATTCTAGAATTTTGTTGTGATGAAAGTTTTATGGAATTTATTATACCCTAATGTATAAAACATACAGTATGTAAATAAATAGCAGAATTAATTTGTTTTAGTTTCACATTATTTCGAAACAAGAAATCGAAGAGCAAATATTTAAAGTTGATACCAATCTGCCAATGCCCTACAGATATACAGGGTGGATTTTGGAGATGAGGCTGTAAGGGCAGGTACCTTAACCGTTTACTTACAGGAAAACGTTCTTCACTTTCGGAGTCATTGCAAACTGCATTCACAGATTTTGGTAATATGGTAGGTACAGTCAACTAGAAAACCGTAAATTCTCACGTTATTTTTTTATGATGCCAATACATGCAGTTTCGTATTATAATTAAAATAATCTTCTGGACCAACCCAGGTACAAGCCATACTTCACAAAAAACTTTTTCCATACATGTCGTAGTGATATCATCTTATCCACGATCATTTACGACGTATGCTGTTACTTATGAGAAGAAAAATATCTTATTGACAAATTATTGTGAAATTCCTAATAGGAACCATTTTTTTATTTAACTCACAGAAAAATCAAGGATTGCTAGATTGCGTCTATGACGTAATCATAGCGGACAGTATCTCTTTTTAAGGAACATTAAACAGAAAACTATCAATTCAAGCTGCCTTTTGAATAATATCATTTAATTTATTCACATTAATTCTTTACGAAATGCATGTTTTTTTTACGATTTCTGGTTTTCCTAGTACACTAACTTCAGTTGGTGTAAAAGTCTTTTAATCTTTATACGAAACTGTATCGATTGCCAGCATGAAAATAAAACGCGTTCATCGACTTTTCTAGCTAACTGGTAGGTACATTTTTCCAAAATCTGTGAATGCAGTTAGCAATCACTCCAAAAGTTATGGACAGTCTCCTAAGAACGTTTTCCTGTGGCTACAACGCAACGGTTAAGGTACCTGCCCTTATTGCCCCATCTCAAAATCCACCCTGTATTCAATTTAATGGAGCATTATAAAGTTGCTTTAACTATTAATCCTTAACACTGTTCACACTGTTTTCTATAAAGACTAATCACGACGGGTTAAAATGAGCGCGCGATTAAATTTTGCCCTCGTAAGGTCTCGCGCCGAAACGAGACATGACATTTGTTTACACCTATTTGTGTCTCTTTTTGGCGCGAGATAATGCTACGATAAAACTTTGTCGCGCGTAAATGTTAGCCTGGATTGTGGAATGACGTCACGTGTAACGTTCTTTTTTCGACTGGTTGCAGAACATGTCGCCTCTGGACCACGGGTGGATACCCTCCGGCTACCAGACGCATTGTAGTCCGCCCTCGCAATATTCCTCAACGTCGAACATTAACATACCTTCACCTACGGTACGAAACAACAACTCATTTATATTAAGTAGTTTCATGAATAAATTAAAATTGAAAAAATCTTTCTTAATCTTTATTAAAGAAACTTGTTATTCTCAGTTTTGAGTTATAGGGGTGAATGAACCTACGGTTTTAAAACTAGTTTAAATTATCTACGCCCACGTTACTGATTTACCGCCAGTTCAACTTTTTAAAGTCGGTAAATTTAATATCCTGGCAAATCTTAACTGTTATGATTTGACGACGGCCTTTTAAAAACTGGATTTTTGTCCTTTGTTATTGGTACTGATATTGAGATGCAAAAATTTCAGATGGTGCACAGTCCAGGAAGTCCGGTGGAATCACCACAAACAGACTACAACAACCTACATCAAGCGCTTTTACAACCCTTCGAGCAAATCACAATGGTAAGTTAAATACACAAACAACAATATGTTTATTCTTACATAAATGTTGAACGTAAATCAAACTAGTTTCCGTCCATACATAACGTATTGAATATTAATGCTTAAGGACATACTTGAACAGTTAAGTTATGAATAAGTCAATCATTTAGCGCTGGGTACTATTCATTCCATTATAAATTATATGTGTGACATGCCTCGCGGTTCGATAATCTGTCGACCTTGACCGTAGCTGCTGTTTTATAAGTACAAAGGAAATGTAGCTTTGAATGAAAACAAAGGATTCCCTTATTCACTCCTACCCTAGATATTATGAATTAATAACATATTCTTACTTCCAATTAGTAAAAATATAAACTTAACAAAATATAGTTTCACCAAAAACACCAAAATTAAAGTCACTAAATAATTAAATGTCGAAGTTATTATGATTTGCAAATTAAAAAAATCATAAACGCAATTTTTTTTTTTGTTTTATGTCTTCTAATCATAACTGTAAGAAAAGCAAGTAAAATACACAGCTGCATGCCAAAAATAGTAATAAAACAATTATAATATTGAAAAGACAAGCCATGAAGTTAAAAAAGTCGATTCTTTATTACTCATATCAGATAACACCTTTGTAATTAACTTCTTTGTTTTGTAACTAAAAAAAAACGTTTTTCAATAATCTCATTTTAATAATTGTATTCAAAACAGTTTATTTACTGAACCATTATATGTATAGGCAGTAGACTTGCGTAATTCGCAATTTTTTTCTGGTGCATATTTAAATGATATGAATACAAATTACAACGTTACTCAGTAGTAAAACTGGTCATAACTCGTCCTTGTTACGTAAACAACGTAACTGTAAAAATAACAATAATATTAATTTATTTATACTTATGCTTCAATGGAACAGCAAGGAATTGTAAGTAATAAAAGAATAATCAATTGAAATGTCATGTTTAAACACACTGGTATATATCTCTAATCATCAAAAATGTACTTAAAAGTAGTTAAAGATATTACAAAAAGGTGAATTGCGACTAGATACTAATTTTGGCACATATTGAAAAGGAATAAAGTATTAAAAACGCACATAATTGATAAAGCTGCACATCATCAGACATCAAGTTAAAGCCAGCACATAGAGATATAACTACTACAATATTTATATACTTACTGAAATATATATACAGGTATCTGAGACTGGTTTTATATAAGTAAATACATAAATATTGATTGCGCAGAGAAACTAGTCCCATGTACTTGACCTGTCGCTGTGATAACAATAGCAACGGTAAAGTTACTGTCTGTCAAATGCAAATGTAATTATATCATTATCTTATGTAGGTATACAAAAACTATGCGAGCAGCTGCCACGTTGTGAGACTTCCATCTACCGTTATATAAAATTTATTTAGTTCAGATGTTAGCAAAGTATTATGTTTATTCATAAAAATAGGAGTTAATATTAAAACTGGACTATCTACATTCCAAGGAAGAAACCTAAAATTGAGATATAATTTACGATATGTCTGCAAATATTGATTATAATTATTTCCAGGTATATGATATTAGGTTAATATACTTATATATTTCCTTATGTATAAAAAGCGCTAATGTCGAATACGTTCCATGACGCATCATTAAGACTGGTTTTATTTACGTCGCGAAGCAAATAAATGTATGTGTTTTTTGTTTAACTTAACCATCAAAATTAACTGGTCCATAAGTTATATCGCCTTTAGACACGATACAAACATTAATACAGAAACTTAAACAAATATAAACTTTACTGATGTAAACATTAAATTTATTTCAGAATGAATGTGTATTATCGGAAACTGAATTGAAAATGTACTTTAGGTCTCTTTTTTATGTATATTTGACAGACTTTAACTAAACATAAGTGTGCTAGTGTGTAATATGTGTAATATTGGTGGATGTTGGCCAAGGATTGGGCGCAGCTGGTGCAGAGCCTCGTGGAGTCAGGCTGGACCGCGCACGTCCAAGTGGCGGAAAATGTACGACACTCCCCCCTCACGCATTTATAGTGACGTTACTATGTGATGGGTGCGCGATTGCACCGCAGATTACATACAAGTGTAATAACAGTTTTATACGAGTCTTGTTTAAGTTTCCCATTAAAATAAAACCAAACTTTCAAAGAAAAATGTCTTCTTATCAAATACAGCGATAACGCGGTCTTTTTGTCTACAGCGTCAGTATTAATAACGTGTTTGTTTGAGCCTTATTAATAAATACATATCGAATGATGTGAAAAGCGGTGAAATCGTCCACCTCTCACAAATTCAATATTGAGTTATTATTACGTGTCGTAACACTAATTTCCACAGATATTAATATTATTAGCGCACGTACGAGTTAGCCTTTACAATAAGCGCTGGAGCTCTTTTCACGTTTCATTTTGTTATCGCGACGTCCTTTCTAGGGGAAATGAACAATTTTGAATATTTTGCAAAACAACTTTTATTCATGTGACTATAAAGTTCACTTTAGCTAGTTAAACTTATCATATTTTCGTAATAATGTTATGAATCATGAAGAAGTGTTCATTTCCTGTAGCAACGTCTTAAATAGTACTATTCTATTTCATTATTTATATTTTTTAAATTATCTTGAAACAACCTAAAGACTTAACAAAATAGTACTATTGAGACATTTACCTTTAATTTGCATTATTTTTTTCCAAAGAGTAACGGTCTATCAACTTAGGCATGCTCGGCAACTTAATATTTTGCAAGTAAACAGTAGAAATTGTAAGAAAGAATCTAGTCTTACTGGTATTTTCTTTTGATAGTCTTAGTTAAACTTGGTTGCGTACAGTTATGTAACAATATTATTATAGATTCAGAAGATACAAATCATTACGTATTGTCATGAGCATGATTATCGCACTCTTTATTCCGGCCAGATACATTCATAAGCATAATGCTGTGCCTATGAAAATGAGTTTTGAAACAACCAAATAAGTTGGCTAAGAGACTTTTATTATGCTTAAATTCATAAATCATAACCATTATGCTTGTGATTGCATTAGTAAGTACATACTTTTAACTAGTTATTATTTTGACAATCCTTATTTGTAATACAGTCAGTGTTTTATTTTCAAATGTTGTTCAGTGGCTGTATCGCTTCCGTTTTTACAACCTCATTAGACATTGTACCTAACGTTACCATGACTCTGATATTGCGGTAGTGTTAGTGACGTCATGTGTTTTTATTTTCAGAATTTGCTGCGTTTTCTCGTTGTTTTCTCTCGCTTGCCAGTCATTGCGTTGTCTTTGGGATAGAATAGTGATGTGTTTACTTGTGTCGACAGCTGGACAACCCGGTGTCGAGTTACAACACAACGTATCTCAACCACGGGTCACCGCACTCACCGCAGGCGACGAATAATTCGTCATTATCATATCCCCAGGTGAGTTGGCCATTTTCACTTATTGAATTGTTGTCAGGTCCCTTCATTTTTTATTTCAATACAGAACCAAACATATCTGGGGGGCAATTCCCGATACTTTAAGAATGTTCGCGGTCTGATTTCAGTTTCAAACGGTCAAAATTACCACTAATTTTCCTATATTTTTTAAAAGTTTTTGACTAGATTTGAAATTTTGAGAGATTGCTACTACATTTGGAACGCTTTAAATTACGGGAATTTGCCTTTTGTATGCGTGTGCGTATGCTATGAGTATGCGTGTATATTTTGTGCAGTCGACGCAGACGAGTTGCGGGAGCGGGAGCGGAGTGAGCGGTATGAACTGCGGGCGACGGAACGCGCGCGACCCGGTCGCGGGTGGCGGCGGGTTCGCGGCGCTGCAGCCGCTCGCCTCGCCCTCCGCGCCGCCCACGCCCGCCACGCCCGCCAGCATACCCGACATCGTGCTCACAGGTACGCATACCGTAACGTTACCTCCGCGCCGCCCACGCCCGCCAGCATACCCGACATCGTGCTCACAGGTACGCATACCGTAACGTTACCTCCGCGCCGCCCACGCCCGCCAGCATACCCGACATCGTGCTCACAGGTACGCATACCGTAACGTTACCTCCGCGCCGCCCACGCCCGCCACGCCCGCCAGCATACCCGACATCGTGCTCACAGGTACGCATACCGTAACGTTACCTCCGCGCCGCCCACGCCCGCCAGCATACCCGACATCGTGCTCACAGGTACGCATACCGTAACGTTACCTCCGCGCCGCCCACGCCCGCCGCGCCCGCCAGCATACCCGACATCGTGCTCACAGGTACGCATACCGTAACGTTACCTCCGCGCCGCCCACGCCCGCCACGCCCGCCAGCATACCCGACATCGTGCTCACAGGTACGCATACCGTAACGTTACCTCCGCGCCGCCCACGCCCGCCAGCATACCCGACATCGTGCTCACAGGTACGCATACCGTAACGTTACCTCCGCGCCGCCCACGCCCGCCACGCCCGCCAGCATACCCGACATCGTGCTCACAGGTACGCATACCGTAACGTTACCTCCGCGCCGCCCACGCCCGCCAGCATACCCGACATCGTGCTCACAGGTACGCATACCGTAACGTTACCTCCGCGCCGCCCACGCCCGCCGCGCCCGCCAGCATACCCGACATCGTGCTCACAGGTACGCATACCGTAACGTTACCTCCGCGCCGCCCACGCCCGCCGCGCCCGCCAGCATACCCGACATCGTGCTCACAGGTACGCATACCGTAACGTTACCTCCGCGCCGCCCACGCCCGCCGCGCCCGCCAGCATACCCGACATCGTGCTCACAGGTACGCATACCGTAACGTTACCTCCGCGCCGCCCACGCCCGCCACGCCCGCCAGCATACCCGACATCGTGCTCACAGGTACGCATACCGTAACGTTACCTCCGCGCCGCCCACGCCCGCCGCGCCCGCCAGCATACCCGACATCGTGCTCACAGGTACGCATACCGTAACGTTACCTCCGCGCCGCCCACGCCCGCCGCGCCCGCCAGCATACCCGACATCGTGCTCACAGGTACGCATACCGTAACGTTACCTCCGCGCCGCCCACGCCCGCCACGCCCGCCAGCATACCCGACATCGTGCTCACAGGTACGCATACCGTAACGTTACCTCCGCGCCGCCCACGCCCGCCAGCATACCCGACATCGTGCTCACAGGTTCGCATACCGTAACGTTACCTCCGCGCCGCCCACGCCCGCCGCGCCCGCCAGCATACCCGACATCGTGCTCACAGGTACGCATACCGTAACGTTACCTCCGCGCCGCCCACGCCCGCCGCGCCCGCCAGCATACCCGACATCGTGCTCACAGGTAAGCATACCGTAACGTTACCTCCGCGCCGCCCACGCCCGCCACGCCCGCCAGCATACCCGACATCGTGCTCACAGGTACGCATACCGTAACGTTACCTCCGCGCCGCCCACGCCCGCCACGCCCGCCAGCATACCCGACATCGTGCTCACAGGTACGCATACCGTAACGTTACCTCCGCGCCGCCCACGCCCGCCGCGCCCGCCAGCATACCCGACATCGTGCTCACAGGTACGCATACCGTAACGTTACCTCCGCGCCGCCCACGCCCGCCGCGCCCGCCAGCATACCCGACATCGTGCTCACAGGTACGCATACCGTAACGTTACCTCCGCGCCGCCCACGCCCGCCACGCCCGCCAGCATACCCGACATCGTGCTCACAGGTACGCATACCGTAACGTTACCTCCGCGCCGCCCACGCCCGCCAGCATACCCGACATCGTGCTCACAGGTACGCATACCGTAACGTTACCTCCGCGCCGCCCACGCCCGCCACGCCCGCCAGCATACCCGACATCGTGCTCACAGGTACGCATACCGTAACGTTACCTCCGCGCCGCCCACGCCCGCCACGCCCGCCAGCATACCCGACATCGTGCTCACAGGTACGCATACCGTAACGTTACCTCCGCGCCGCCCACGCCCGCCACGCCCGCCAGCATACCCGACATCGTGCTCACAGGTACGCATACCGTAACGTTACCTCCGCGCCGCCCACGCCCGCCGCGCCCGCCAGCATACCCGACATCGTGCTCACAGGTACGCATACCGTAACGTTACCTCCGCGCCGCCCACGCCCGCCGCGCCCGCCAGCATACCCGACATCGTGCTCACAGGTACGCATACCGTAACGTTACCTCCGCGCCGCCCACGCCCGCCACGCCCGCCAGCATACCCGACATCGTGCTCACAGGTACGCATACCGTAACGTTACCTCCGCGCCGCCCACGCCCGCCGCGCCCGCCAGCATACCCGACATCGTGCTCACAGGTACGCATACCGTAACGTTACCTCCGCGCCGCCCACGCCCGCCGCGCCCGCCAGCATACCCGACATCGTGCTCACAGGTACGCATACCGTAAGACCGTAACGTTACCTCCGCGCCGCCCACGCCCGCCGCGCCCGCCAGCATACCCGACATCGTGCTCACAGGTACGCATACCGTGAATGAATTGAAGAATAACTCGTGAATATTGTTTTCAGATTACTCGGGCTCGCTGGACGCGGGCATGTTCGGCGAGGAGGCGCAGCTGCGCGCGGGGCTGGACCTGGACGACCTGAACCTGCTGGATGACCCCACGGCGCTGGTGCCCGACTCGGCCGTGGAGCACGAGTTCCGGCTCGACCGCTTGTAGTACACCCGGCTACGCAAGCTTGTGCACATTCCGCCAAGGATCCAAGTGTTCATTGTGGTTAAGCGTTTTACTCATGTTTCAATTTCGAAGGGGTAGGTAAGTAGTTAGTGACGATCGCGATCGACTTGACGATTTTTGTGCGGCCCGACGTGATTATTCTAATTAGTATTGTGAATATTCTCTATAACTCGAATATCATTAGAAGATTGATTCGCATCTAATCGAGTTTTTTTATTATAACTGTTCATGTCAAATTCTTGACAGTGATTTCTTTGTACATAAAAACTAAAAGTGTTCACTTCGATGAAATTGCATTTAAATCGCTAATGTTGCATGCTAGTATAACTACGAGTCCTTGGTTGCGTCGTTTAACGAATTGTTAACTTACTGGTTTTTAAACTTATACTTCAAAGCACCGTATAATTCTCTTAGACATAATATTGTCATTCAGCGATTGCTCAAGCATTGACTGAATTTTAAACTTACTCTGCAGTGAGCAGATAATTGACATTTCTCGTTCCACAAATAAGTGTATATGTTACGGTTAAAGACGGGTGTGTATTTTTGGAGGAGATGCTAATCTAATGTTCGAGTAGATAGTGCGCATTTTCGATAAATGATTTCATCTTTAGTCGGCTAAACTTAAGTGTAGCCGTAACCCCTTGGCTAAAAATGAAGTAGCAAATGAAAATGGCTGAAAGCTAGGTTAGAACTGTGACCACACAACGCCAGGGTCCGATTTGCTAAAACGTCCTAAACGGACCCTGGCGTTGTGTGGTCACACTTTTATCCTAACCTACCTTTCATCGTCATCTTCATTTGCTACTTCCTGTTTAGCCAAGAGGTTACAGCTACATATTAGTTTAGCCGGCTAAAGATGAAAGAAATTAACATTATTAGCCTCTCCTCGAAAATAAGCTTAACTTTAGCTAATTTTAAGTTTATTTTCCCATCCATCGTTAGCCGTAACATATACACTGGGTATGCACGAGCTTTTCTACGTTATGTAGCATGTGTACATTGTGTCTCAATGTCCCAATTCCTTTCTGGATATAGTTGTTTAGTGTAACACTCTAGGCCATTGTAAATAAGAGGGATACTGTTTATGAGGTTTTTAATAAGCTTTTGTCGCAAACATATCTATGTATGTGCGTATGTATGGTTGCGCGGCTCGAATTGTATACATCGATTATGTAAGTTCGATTTTTTATTTTTTTAAGTAAACTTTGGTCTAAATGTATATAGGTAAAGGATAGCGGCACTCACAATACCTACCTGAAGAGGAAAAATTGCTACTTTAAAGGGTATTTTCTCTTTTAATCTACGTCACTTTCTAGATGACTCATTTAGAAAGAGAAAGATAGACATTCTCGAGTATTCTAGAAAAAAAAACCTTTCTGAAGGAACAATTTTATTCTTCCTCTTTATTCGATATTTTGGGAGGAAGCTAGTCTTTACGTATAAACTTGTTTCTACTATGACATATCGCTGGCGGTCATAAAGACTACATTTAAACCGAGGTAATGTAATAGCCCGCAGTTGAACTAGCCAGCGACTTCCTGTGACTGCTCGTTACATTTCGTTTGCGATACTTAGATTGTTTCCGACAGATACTCGATGCTAGATCATATCCTTGTTCTCTGTTCTAGAACAGTAACTATCTGAAGTTAAACTTTAAATAGTTATTAAGTTTTGATATATTTAGTCGTTAAATATACATTGCACTCGTAACATGAACCATGTGATATGTATGTTTTCTCTCTTGTAATGTTATGTGAATTTATAATTCTATAGTTTTGTAATAAATGTATGACATAGAAATTATTTTTAATACGACCGTGCGGTTAATATTACGAGTGCACTGACATGCAAGTAGACATTTGTGTTTTTCTGTTTTGTAAATGCTCATTATATTATGTTTTAAGAGTCTAGTCATCAAATTATGTTCAGGAAGTTTTAACAGATTTCATACAATTCAACTGATTATGAATTTACAGATTTCATTCCATTACAATTATGAGGCAATTTGAATACAATGATTTATTATAATGTATAAAGAACCGAAGTGGGGACATGTGGGGTTCTCGCGGCTATTTGATATCTGCTCGTTTACAAAAGTCATATCTATTGCAACATATTATGTATTGTATATCTATGTGTTGTGTACAGTGTACGCAGAATTACGACTGTTCGTGTTGTTATGGTTTTAAAGTTTTATTTAAAATTCCGCCATAGGGGTATGTACTGTATGACAGATGATATACTTGTACTGTATAAATAGTTAATGTACGATAATTGTGATAAAGTAAAAAAGCACAACATAATTCATTGTGAAGCCTAATCTGACTTTAAAGTAAGTTTCTTTTTTCTAATTAAAGTTTAAATAGTGTTTTCTAAATTTAGATCATTATGTACATGTTATATAAGCTAGAGTCTGCCAAATGCAGAAGATTAACGAATATCGGTCGGGTTTGATTTGAGTCTGAGTCAGGTGCAATATGTTGTATGTGTTGGAATGTTTCGACCATGTCATGACACTGTTATTTGAATACTATTATGTTCATATTGTTTTATTATCAATTCGAAAAGTACAAAGTCAAAATTGTGAATGTTCTGTTGCGACTGTGCGTGATGATGTGACGTGTACGCACGCGATGGGCGGGGCCTGTCGCGCCTGCTCACACGTCGCATTTGAAAAGTACTCATAGTTATAAAACCTGTTGGATTTTTTTACCTTTTGCATTTTGGAGTTAAGTTATAAATAGTAATAGGATAATGTATGTGCAGTTATGAGAAAGCTTTCGATGCCCTTGAAAGCAAAGAGACACCAATCTGTGTGATCGAGTATTTCTACAATTCTTAAATCTATGAATTCATACGACATTTAATTATAGGACATACCTATGTTTTTTTCTCAAATATGCACAAACTTAATGAAGATTTTGCGGTAAAATGTTTCAAAGGTTTGTTTTATTTAAACCAAATGTACATAAGTGTGATAGAGATGAAAAGGTCTCATTTAAAAAATAAAGTTGTTGTAAGGATTTGTTTATTTTTCGTGGCTCCCTCACCGTATTTGTATATATACAAGACTCAGTAATTATAACACTTTTTTTTTCAACACTTATAATTAATTGCCTGTCTGACAGACCTGAACGCCAAATCGAGTACTTAAAAAACGTTCACATTCAAGTCTGGAATTGCCCCTCTGATGACCTACTATTTCTCACAACTGACATTTTAATTTCATGACGGAGTAGTAAAGGCTGATTTACATTGATCTAGTTGTGATGTTGGGAATACCAAGGCGAATGATGAGTGAATACTGTCTTTATTAAAATAATGTTACATGTTTTTTATTGTAAGACATGTATACGAACTAATGATTTATAGGTGCCTAAATACACACGACACAGTATTTCAATCTAGCGCTGAAATCAGCTGACATTGACATTGGATGAATATTGATGTTCGTTGTCGATCTAGTCCAGCATCCAGTTTTCAGCTCTGATGTCGATGAACAATGTTACAAGCTCATTGGGTTATGCCGTTTCTACACCCCAAAAAATCCATCCTACCGTGGATACTTGGAAACGTATGTCCGAGAATCCACCCTAAGCCTATAAATTCGCCTGGTTAGCCTAGGTACCATCTAAGGTTGGCTTAGCCTCCATGGACTGCCTGCAGACCGGTGTCTAGGTCCACCAGCTCTCCGCGTGTGTGAGTGGAATCCTATAGCCACCTGCGTAGCTGTTGAAGAGGATGGGTACGATAGGTTCGGATCCGCAGACTAACCTGGATGCTCTCCTAGTTAGTTCGTCAGCTGCGTCGTTACCTAGTGATATGCCGTATAGCCATTACACTTTGCAAACTCTACGCGTCATTGCCCCATAGACACACTCTACATTAATACAACCTCACTCTGTTTAATTTTATTACAGGCTGGAAAAAATCAAACGTCAATCATTAAATTCAGTATTCAAATTTTGTGGTTTTGTGTCACATTTTCTAAGTGATTTTTGTGTGATTTTGCAAACATGCGTTCTTGGTTTGTATTGATCTTATTTGGGAGTCTACTAGTGCAGATTATCAGCAGACCGCAACAGGCAGCAGAGTATAATAATGATAGGTAACATCCTAACATTCCTTTTTATTATGTAGACCTTGAGACAAATTCTCCTTACGATGTTGTATTTATGAATAAACGTGAGTTCATTCCGCTATCCAAAACCAATGGATTAGTTTATATGTGGGTATAACATCGACAACTAAAAGGTTATAAAATAAAATTGTAGGTAGCCTCAAGTTATTTAGATCATGCCTGAGGATTAAAAACCTGTTCTCAGTAGGTGCTTAGCGGCCCGAAACTGTGCTCATAGCGAGGCAATCAATCAGCTGGTTTCGTTCATTAATAATCATGTCGACAGCTTCAACACTATCGAGTAAGTATAATATATTACTCTCATCGCAACTAACATTGTAATGGCATTGGTATCACATGATTGTAGCCAGTCGGGCCATGATTTTACCGCTTGGGGTGGCCAAAGGCGGTAAAATCGTTGCTCGCTTAGCGTCAGCAGCTCCGCTAGGAGTGATAGTGTTCTGTGGTCAGCAGTCAGTAAACAATATTTTGACCATGACCATTTTGTGGTTACAGTGATCTTGAGGAGGCAGAAGAAGATGAAGAGAATGAACCCGTGGCAGAAGAGTTCTTGACTGACGATGACGATACGCGTCTAGCCGAGCAAGTAAGTTGGATGACCTCACAGTTAAGCTGACATCCAATCCCTTTATTTTAAACAGCTGTTCTGCGCTCAACATTCATAAATCATAAGGAGTAATTACTGCCGTCCGCCTCTATGGAATGTAAACCTGATAAGGACAATAGAATCTTGTACCTGCCGCGACCACGAACATGTGGCAGCAGCGGGTCATTCGGACAGTCTATGTACCATAGCCAAATTAATTGTAAATATTCTATTTTATAACACTTCTGTGTCCATATTAATTTTACTTACGCTTTTTTAACGCTACGGTAAGGTTTATGGCAATATGTCTAACTATACCTGGCGAAATGTGGCAGTACTACACTTGACACTTCCTTCTGCCTAACCCTACGGGGAATAAAGGGGTGTTATGTTTTTGTTTTCGCAATTATCTAGTACGTATATTATTTTAATTAATTTCAGGAGCCTGCTGTTCAAGAAGAAGACGTACCGCAAAGTAGGCACATGCTGGACCTAACGGAAAGCAGATATTTGCAACGCAACTCGCCTGGAGACCGCCTCACTCGGATTAAAACAGAAAATGTATATAGCATTCCTAAAATCATCTAAGTGAAACTTTTTTGGTGAAAGTTGACGTGACTACTTAATTAATTTTGTCAGCTTTCAGATTTTAAAACCAGTAGCTATCGAGATACACGAGAAGAAAATCCCGTAGTAGAACACAATCATCCTTTTCCTTCTTCAAGACTCCGCCAGCCAAATAAATACACTGAATCCAACGACGATCAACAAGAAGCAACAGAACACTTGAACAATCGTGATGCTTACAAATCCAATCGTATGATGCAGGGCCAAGGTGAAAATCAAGTCAATAAAAGAACTGTTGAATTTGAAGGCCAGTCTAACGAAGAAGGCGATATGTTGTTTGAAAGAAATGGGGACCAAGTAAGCAAAGTAAATAGAAATGAAAATAATAATAATGAAGCTTCTGATACCAATGAACAATCACGTTATTTTAAGCAATATTATAACACAATGCAAGCTGAAAATAGAGACATAAATGAGGAGAAAAGTCCTGATGGTGGTGCACGTTTCAACTTAAGAGATAGACGTGATGTAAAAGAAGCTAGCCCAGCTGAAACTCCAACTGTGTCTAATGGCCGACGTAGTAAGGAGAGCAACGACAAAACAGACAGTGAAGATGAAGAATCTGCAATCAAAAGGCACATTAAAAAACTTTCTGGAGATGAAATAAATCAGCTGTTAAATTCACTCACCGATGAAAGAAGAGAGCTTTTAAAAAAAATTATCGACGACGTCGATACGAGTGACAATGGGTTAATTAATAAACGAGAAATAACTAAGAAAGCGGGTGCTGTCGAAGAAAATAATTTTATAGAAAACTGTCAATCTGATCTGAATAAAGTTCAAGGTGGCAGTCCGGTTGTTGTATTAAATACCGAAGCTGCATCTTCAGCAAACGCGGAGACTACAGATATCAGTAAGCAATCAGAACCGTCAACTGAGATTAATGATATATCCAGTCAAAAAAGTGCGGGAACAAGTATGACCTCAGTAAATAAAATTGAACTGACAAACCACAACGATGAAAGTGTTCAGAAAACTGCTGATAATTTGAGCACGTTCGCTTTAACTATGGATCCCAAAAATGAAGGCAAAGTTGTTGCAGATTCACAAGTTTCATCAAAATCTGAAATAAAAAGAGAAACAAATTTGGACGAAATGGATGATATGACCGTTGATGACTCTAAAACGATAGACAACGATTTGAATCTTCAAAATGGACAGGATTATGCTAATGACCAAGGATACTTCTGTTCGCAGGACGAAAGTTCATCAAAATTATTGAACGATGATCAACAATTTCATGAAGATGGTAAAGAATACAAACGAGAGACAGATTTGGAAAAGCAATCTGAATTATCCGATTCCATGAAATCCTTAGAAGAATCTTTTCCAAATTCAAATGCTTATGACGATTCGGTGCCTTACTCGGGTCCATTAGTGAGAGTGAAGCGAAAAAATTCTGACCAAGTAATTAAAAAAAGATCAGCTGGTCTTTTCCCTGATGCCAAAGTTGGATACTTCCCGTACAAAGCAGAAAACGAGGATGAAGATAACGATGAGGGTAATGAGTTCGACGATGAAGGCTTTTATGATCGTACTTCTAACTTCGCAAATAGTAACAAAGGCTTAGAAGAGGAAACTGCAAACGCTGATCAATCAGTACAAGCTAAGAACTCCAATGTTGATAAGTCGAAAGCAGCACCACATGAAAACCTGGAAGGTGAAGACTCAATGAGTCTCGGATCAGATACTGATGGCGTTCTATCTGGTGTGGAAGGCGTCGATGATAATCTTATGTACGGCAGTGACGCGCGGAACAGACGCACTGCTGAAGACAACTCCAGGGACTCCGCGAAAGGCGAACCAGAGCAGTCTACCTTATTGCTTGAAAATAAAAAGAAATCTGCTGGTGAAAATTTCTTCAATGCCCCACATTACCAAGAGAATGATGCGTTTGGACCACTCCCTCGAAACTATGAGGGAGGTTTAAACAGATACAAAAGAATACGACGAGTGAAACAATCGCGTAAAGATCAATGACCAACTTCTTCTGATGGTAAGAAAAGGTATACTATGATAATGATTAAATAATTTTTAAGTATTTTAAACAACGTTTGCATTAAAATACATTAGTTTCTACTTAACTTTAATTTACATTATTTTTATTACATTTTTATTTATAAGTATTCAAATATGAGGTAATTTAAAATTAGTTTTTGTTCAGTCTTGCAAAATTGTAGCATTGTACAATGTCATTATTTCTGCCGAAAGCCGTCCGCTACTTGACATAGGTCGATCGGCTCTGTTCTTCCCGCATCCTGCGGCCTTGACAAGGTTATCGCCGCGGTCCGGCTCGTGGAAGGCCTTCCAACGCTACGTCTTCCGGTACGTGGTCGCTACTCCAGATCCTTTCGACCCCATCGGCCATCATCTGTTCTGCGAACAAAGTGCCCTGTCCACTGCCACTTAATTTTGACAATTCTTCGGGCTATGTCGGTTACCTTAGTTCTCATGCGGATCTCTTCATTTCTGATTCGAGAGCAGATATTAACGCTGCCCAGCCGAGTCGGATTCGACGACTGACCTCTTTCTCGAAGTTGGATAGCTGGACAGTTTCTCCGAGGTCCGAGGGGACATACTTGTCCACAACTTTGAGTGTAGCGTCTCCGATCGTCATGAGACTGGGTGTTACGTGGGCATTTGACATGACCTTTGTCATGTCCATGTTCATTTTAAGACCCACTCTTTCGGAAGTTCTATTGAGGTCATCGAGCACTGTACTGAGGTCATGACAACTATATCGGCGGGAAACCGAAGCTAAGTGATGTACTCGCAATTAATGTTGATGCCTAGACGTTTCCAGGCCAGAACCTTAAAGACATCCTTCAGTGCAGCGGTAAAGTTTCGGAGAGATCACGTCTCCCTGTTTCACACCTCGCTACAGAAGGATAGTGTAAAGTATGTAGTGTGTTTTCACTTTTATAATTATTAGATTAGTAACACTGCATCACTCCCATCACGCCCCGGTACTGCAACCGGGTTCGATGAGAATCCCGTTTCAAATTGTTTACTGTCACTGTCATTCCGATTACATTTTTCGTACAGACACTTGTGCACCTCTATGTACCGATAGTCGATCTGGCGCCGTTGAAGAGACAGTACAGCCCATGTCTCCATCGAATCGAAGGCTTTCTCTTCAATCCACAATCGCTAAGCAGAGAGGCAGGTCTTCGGTCTTCTGTATTACGTGCCGCATATGTGTGTGGTTTTGTTTTTTGCTTATAGATGTAAGGCAGTCGATCCGTATACATTTAAAAAATATTATCCCTTAATTTTAGAGAGCTAACTTCTTTATGAAAACTCTGTAAATTATAGAACTAATTTTAAATAACCATGTATAATTTGTAGGTTTTGTTATGTAAACATTTATAAATAAATAACCAAAACATGATGCCTTTTTTTTCATTCTAATCTTTAACATCTAGTAGACGAAACACATGTGCATGAGATGTGAGGGCCACTTTGTTAAAACTTTGTTCACTAAATCCTAAGCACATTTTCAAAGGTGCTTAGGGATTTAGTGAACAACACCAATTCAGTGCACAATTTTTTTCTCAAAAATGGGCTAAGTAAAATTTGTTTAGGATTTAGGGAACCCTCCCAAAGAATTGTGAAAATTGGAAACAGATTTTGTGAAAGTTGGAATCTAATTTTGTGAAAATCAAATAGGCGAAGACTATAAAGTTGGGCCCTCAGTTCACACATAGAGGAAGGGGATTGAGGATAGACACCAGTACCTGATAAACTATGGACACTACAGCAGAAAAAGTCTTTATGCCAAAATCTAAGCTAATGGCAAACAAAATTGGTGAAAGCAAAGATACTGGCACCATATTATTATATAAAAAAATTGTGCACTCTTTTGTGAAAAAAATGGTGTAACAAATTGGTGTCATTTGTTATTAATAAGAATTACGATAAAACTACAAATCTTAATAGATATCGAAATCAATTTCTTTTTTACTGTGGCTTATTGTGTCAATTGGGTAGTGTGCGTGTGGATTGAGTGCTCCTTTTTAAAAGTTAATTATATTTTTACCCTCACTTTATATTCTTTCTAGTGGCGTAGGGGTGTATGTGATGTTTTAATTCCTTCTGCTGTTGAATTTAACTTTACAGTCCATAACTCGCTTATTTGAATTTCACAAAATCTGATTTTAACTTACACAATTCTTTGGGAATGTTCACTAAATCCTAAGCACAAGAGTTTTAACTAAGTGGCCCTCACACCATACGCACATGAAACACTACTACAATATTTTGTAATCATAGCCTTAGTAGATATAAGCATAAATAGGTTTGAACAGCGCACTCTTACTAAAGACGGGTGGTCTCATGTCTGACCATAAAAGCCCCCTATCTATGCCATGATAGATTAGCGACCAACCATAGATACACATTCTGTGAAATCATATTTCAACGGGCTGGCTATTAGGTACGGATCTAAATATACATACATACCTACCTTTTCTTTTTTTGGTTGGGAAATCATCAAATAACTTCTCCCGCTCTGGACGGAGCGTACGGCAAAAAATCGTCAACGTTGTGAAAGAATTCCGTTTATCCTATGACTCTAAAAGTAGAGATTATTTATTTTAAAAAAATGGTAAAGTATTAGGTATTCAGTATTTCATGTCGGTACTTACCTACGTAACAAACACAATCAAGAAGATTTTACTGGAATTCATTCAGTCTAATTGCGAGATTGTAAATAACCCCCAGGGACCATAATAGAAAATTATATGACTTTTTTAGCAGATAACCTGAAGTGTCTCCGCCGTGTGACAACAGATGAATGTTACTAGCTGTTAGCCTGTATCATCCAACTGCTGGGCAAAGGCCTCTCTCGCCATGACTTTCAATGCTTGCTTCCCCGTAGTAGATGGCGGCGGCGGCGGCGGGACCAGCTAGACTAAAGAAACTACCAGTGGTCCAGTGCATCAAATGATAATCATGTAAAGAAGGTAAAAAAAAAAACAACTCCTTAATTATATAAAAGTTTATTGCATGGCAATGTTTGACAAAACAAAATATAAACTTGTTAAATTAACAAATTAAAAATTACATTATGCATAATTATACATATAGATAAGGCATGTTAATCGTATATTAAGACTAGTAGTTAGAATGCGTTTATAATAGGTAAATAACATTAACAGGATTACATTATAAGCTCCATAAAAAGGATAAAATTATAAGGAATGAAATATTTTTAGCCTTCTCCTCGGCTCAAGAGACAGCAAAAATGTTTATTGTTGCTGTGTTATTTTTGTCGCATAAAATTTGTGTTCACGAGAATCGCGCGTGTGTTTGAAAGGAGTGCGTCCAGAATCGATCAATGTAGCTGGACAAGTTCCGTGGACATGAGAAGTAAATTCACGCTTGTAGCTAGTGTTGCCGTCACCTAGAACAAATTGCGAAGCATTTCCGTGGCGTGTGACCCGCTCTACACGCTCGACTCGTTCGGAACGGTCAGTTTTCTGTGCATGTTCTGAACGCGAAAAACTTCCATACCGAGCCTCTGACTGCCCATAAAAGTCACCACCGACTCTAAGATTATCTCTAACAATTCGTGCTGGCTGACGTTCCCCCGCTAGCGTAGACTGCCCATCTCTTCTTGTTTGATTCCGCCGAGAATCCGAACTTTCGTGCTGAGAAATAACACCCATGTTGTCTCTTGTAGATCTATGCATGGAACTTATGCTTTTTCTGTCCGTGCTGTGCGTAGAATTACTAATGTATTCACCTCGTTCAGAGAGATTACCGATGCTCTTTCTCTGGGCAGCCGCTGTAGAGCTAATCGAATGTTGAGCTTCTGTGTTCGAATGAACTCCTTTACGATGTAAAATTGAATTCGATGACGAGGAATCAGAAACCAAATCTGATGTGCGTTTATGATGACCACTACGTGAGGAGCTATCGATAGCGGTTGCCGGTGGATCATTACCCCCGCCACCGTGCATCGCTCTTTGGAATTCGATGCTGGTCTTTGTTACACTGTCACTCAACTGGTTTCTGTTCGTCGAGTGTTGAGTTGATCTTGAAATATGTTGCTCCGAGTGGCTTCCTTGATGCACTTGAGTTGATGAGCTAACATTTCGTTGAATGTGGCTTCCTGTTACTTGGCCTTGATTAGATTGCCTGTCTGAGTAATCCGACGACACAATTCTTTGAGTAGAATCACCACCACTGATTACATGATCGTCAGTAGTTGAATGTTGGGTAGATTTTGTAACATTTTGACCAACGTGATCCCGGGATATGTTTGAACCACCTGTAATTCTTTGTATATTGTGCTGATTGGAACTTACATTTTTACTCGAGGACGAAGACGTAATGGATTGTTGAGATGAATGTATTCTTTGAGAATTGTCAATATATTGTTGGTTCGATCGAGAATGTTGTTGATCAACAAAAGTGGTTCCTTTTGATCCCTGTGTTGTATGAACAGATTGATTCGTTGAAGATGTTACATGATCGGATGACGATGTTCTTTGTGATGTGTCTCCCCCGATTTGCCGCGTGCGGTTTGTACGATCGTCTAACTCTCTTTTGGGAGTAGTCTGCTGAGGAGTGAATTTTCCTGTATCATCACTTACATCCACTTCAACGTTTCGTGTTACAGTCACCCACTTTCCTCCTCGAAGCTTCTTTTCTGATATTTGTTTAATGGTTTTTGTAGTGGTTGTAGTGATGGTCTTCATATTTTTGATGTCACTTTTGTTTACTATTGTCCTGTCTGTGCTATTTCGAGACACAGAACGATCTGTTACACCCACCGTCTTGTTCCTGTCAGTGACACTGTCTTGTGATGCAACTCTTTCAATATTTTTCTGTGATCCACTGCGATCAACAACATCCTGTGAAATAATATGTTTGCCCTGTGTTCCCGATTGGATATGTTTTGAAGTAGTATGGTCCGTAGAGGTGTGGGAGTGCTTCACGTGCGTCTCCGTGTGAGATGTATGCGACTGATTATCGCGATGAACTTGGGCGTCGTGACGTGTAACTGTTTGAGATTTAATGTCACGATCATCATGTCCAGTGACAGACGATTCTACGGTCCTCCTTGATGTCTCACTTGTTTGTGTTTTGCTAGTATCATGTTTTTTTATATCCCCGTTAGTATAAAGGTTGTCTTTTGGTCTTATGGGGCCTGATTTTTCTGCGGGACTCCATTTTTGAGGCCCTGGTCGTTCAAAGTCACCTTCAGGTTTTAAGTTATCTTTTGGACGAACCTGCGCAGGCGTTTCTCCTGGTGCCCATTTTGTGGGAGTACGTGAATCCATATTACCTTCAGGATGCAAATTATCTCTTGGTTTAACTGGGCTTCGTCTATCTCCAGCTTCCCATTTTGGTCTTGACGGGTAGTTAACATCGCCTTCCGTTCTTAAATTATCTTGCGGACGAACTTGAGATGGTGTTTCTCCTGGAGCCCATTTAGATGTCGTCCGTGATACCATATCACCCTCCGGATGTAAATTGTCTCTAGGCCGAACTTGATTTGGTGTTTCACCTGGTTGCCAGTGAGTCTTGGGCCTGTCAGTAAATTCGCCTTCAGGACGTAGGTTGTCCTTCGGCCTTACTTGCTCAGGTCTGTCGGCAGAAGTCCACTTTGGTCTTGAAGGTCGATCAAAATCACCCTCTTGTTTCAAGTTATCTCTCGGTCGAACTTGTGCTGGTGTTTCACCTGGAGCCCATCGTGTTGGGGTACGTGATTCCATATCACCTTCAGGTTTGAGGTTGTCCTTCGGACGTACTTGACTAGGTGTATCTCCAGGTTGCCAATGAGTCTTTGGTTTATCTATGAAGTCACCTTCGGGACGTAAGTTGTCCTTCGGTCTTACCTGTTCACGCCTATCTGCAGATGTCCACGTCGATTTTGAAGGTCTATCGAAATCACCCTCTGGTTTCAAGTTATCTTTTGGCCGAACTTGACTTGGTGTTTCTCCAGGTTGCCATTGAGTCTTAGGCCTGTCCGTAAATTCACCTTCTGGACGCAAGCTGTCCTTAGGTCTTACTTGTTCGGGTCTTTCCGATGTTTCCCACTTGGGCCTGGAGGGTCTATCAAAATCGCCTTCAGGTTTCAAATTATCCTTAGGACGAACTTGTTCTGGGGTCTCTCCTCGCTGCCACTGAGTTTTAGGACGGCTTGGAAATTCACCTTCAGGACGTAGGTTATCCTGGTGTTTAATTAAGTCAGGCCGTTCTGAAGTTTCCCATTTTGGTCTAGAAGGTCTGTCAAAATCACCTTCAGGCCTCAAATTATCTGGTTGTTTAAGTGGTGTTCGTTTTTCACCAGGTTCATGCTCTTCCCTTGGCTTTTTTTCAAAGTCTCCTTCCGGTTTCAAATTATCCCGGTGATATATTATAGCCGATCTTTCACCTTTAGTTACCTTATAATCATCTCTACGAGTATGGTCTTCGAATACTCCCTCAATTTTTAGATTATCTTCTCTGCGGGTTAATTTGACTCTTTGACCTTTAACAACACGATATGTGTCAGAAGATCGGGTATTTTCCATTGTTCCCTCCATTTTTAGATTATCCTCATGTTTTACAATAGCAGCCCGTTCACCAGTGACTTTCGAATAATCAGTTTTTTGTTTCATGTCTATAAATTCACCTTCAATTTTTAGATTATCTTCTCTTCTAATGATATCAAGTCGTTCAATCTTTTGTCTTTGTCGTAGATCAATGTCCCTTTCAATAGTAATATTATCAACCTGTTTAAATGGTTTGCGTTTCTCGGCTGGTTGAGAAGGAACAACCTCAGGCTTATAAAATTTGCCATCAGGTTTCAAATTATCCTGTGGTTTCACAACAGGCGCCCTTTCACCTTTAGTAGCACTATAGTCGTTTCGAACTGTAAGATCTATAAACTCACCTTCAGTTCTTAAGTTATCTTCATGCCTCTGAATAACAACTTTTTCAGTTTTCTCGATACGCTGATAATCGTCTCTTGAACGATGAATGTCTATGGTTCCTTCCATTCTAAGATGATCTTCATGTTTAACGACATCTACGCGATCTCCTCGAGTTGCAGTATAATCAGTTCTCCTAACAACTTCCATATCTCCTTCAGGCTTCAAGTTATCCTCTGGCTTCTTCTGAACAGGTCTTTCGCCGACAACATATTTTGGTTTTTCAGGCCGTTCAAACTGACCCTCTGGCTTAAGATTATCTTGCGGCTTTTTGGGTGTTTGTCTTTCAGCTGGTTGCCATTTATCCTGCTTCGGTTTTTCGAATTCTCCTTCAGGCTTTAAATTATCTTTTGGTTTCTTTACTTCGGGTCTTTCAGCTGGACGCCATTCATCGTGTTTAGGTTTATCAAATTCTCCTTCCGGCTTAAGGTTATCTTTAGGTTTCTTTTGCGTGACTCGTTCAGCGGGGCGCCATTCATCATGTTTTGGAGTCTCAAACTCACCCTCAGGCCGCAAGTTATCTTTTGGTTTTGTAGGTGTTTGCCTCTCAGCTGGGCGCCATTTATCATGTTTAGGTTGTTCAAAGTCCCCTTCGGGCTTAAGGTTATCTTGAGGTTTCTTTTGGACCGGTCTTTCAGCCGGGCGCCATTCTTCATGCTTAGGCTGTTCAAACTCACCTTCAGGTTTAAGGTTATCCTTGGGTTTCTTTTGGGTAACCCGCTCTGCTGGACGCCACTTGTCATGTTTTGGCTGCTCGAAGTCGCCTTCTGGTTTTAAGTTATCTTTAGGCTTTGTAGGCGTTTGTCTTTCAGCAGGACGCCATTCGTCATGCTTCGGTTGATCAAATTCTCCCTCTGGTTTAAGATTGTCCTTAGGTTTCTTTTGCGTAACTCGTTCAGCGGGGCGCCATTCATCATGCTTGGGGGTCTCAAATTCACCCTCAGGCCGCAAGTTATCTTTTGGCTTGGTCGGTGTTTGCCTCTCAGCTGGGCGCCATTTATCATGTTTAGGTTGTTCAAAGTCCCCTTCGGGCTTAAGGTTATCTTGAGGTTTCTTTTGAACTGGTCTTTCAGCTGGACGCCATTCTTCATGCTTAGGCTGTTCAAACTCACCTTCAGGTTTTAGGTTATCCTTTGGCTTCTTTTGGGTAACCCGCTCTGCTGGACGCCACTTGTCATGTTTTGGCTGCTCGAAGTCGCCTTCTGGTTTTAAGTTATCTTTAGGCTTTGTAGGCGTTTGTCTTTCAGCAGGACGCCATTCGTCGTGCTTCGGTTGTTCAAATTCTCCCTCTGGTTTAAGATTATCCTTAGGTTTCTGTTGAACAACACGTTCTGCTGGACGCCATTCATCGTGTTTTGGCTGTTCAAAGTCTCCTTCTGGTTTAAGATTATCTTTTGGTTTGGTCGGGGTTTGTCTTTCAGCCGGACGCCATTTGTCGTGCTTCGGTTGCTCAAATTCTCCTTCGGGTTTAAGATTATCTTTAGGTCTCGTCTGTGTAACACGCTCTGCGGGGCGCCATTCGTCGTGTTTTGGCTGTTCAAAATCACCTTCTGGTTTTAAGTTATCCTTTGGTTTCTTTTGAGTAACACGTTCTGCTGGACGCCATTCATCTTGTTTTGGCTGTTCAAAGTCGCCTTCTGGTTTAAGATTATCTTTTGGTTTGGTCGGGATTTGTCTTTCAGCTGGACGCCATTTGTCGTGCTTCGGTTGCTCAAATTCGCCTTCGGGTTTAAGATTATCTTTAGGTCTCGTCTGTGTAACACGTTCTGCGGGGCGCCATTCGTCGTGTTTTGGCTGTTCAAAATCACCTTCTGGTTTCAAGTTATCCTTTGGTTTCTTTTGAGTAACACGGTCGGCTGGACGCCATTCATCATGTTTTGGCTGCTCAAAATCGCCTTCCGGTTTAAGGTTGTCTTTTGGTTTTGTTGGTGTTTGTCTTTCAGCTGGACGCCATTCGTCATGCTTCGGTTGCTGGAATTCACCTTCTGGTTTAAGGTTATCTTTTGGTTTCTTCTGGGTGACGCGTTCTGCAGGGCGCCATTCATCTTGCTTTGGCTGTTCAAATTCTCCTTCCGGTTTAAGGTTATCCTTTGGTTTCTTTTGAGTAACACGGTCGGCTGGACGCCATTCATCATGTTTAGGCTGCTCAAAATCGCCTTCCGGTTTAAGGTTGTCTTTTGGTTTAGTCGGTGTTTGTCTTTCAGCTGGACGCCATTCGTCGTGCTTCGGTTGCTCAAAGTCGCCTTCCGGTTTAAGGTTATCTTTAGGTCTCGTCTGAGTAACGCGCTCTGCGGGACGCCATTCGTCGTGTTTTGGCTGTTCAAAATCACCTTCTGGTTTTAAGTTATCCTTTGGTTTCTTTTGAGTAACACGCTCGGCCGGACGCCACTCGTCATGTTTGGGCTGTTCAAAATCGCCTTCGGGTTTAAGATTATCTTTTGGTTTGGTCGGTGTTTGTCTTTCAGCTGGACGCCATTTGTCGTGCTTCGGTTGCTCAAATTCTCCTTCAGGTTTAAGATTATCTTTAGGTCTAGTCTGAGTAACGCGTTCTGCGGGACGCCATTCATCGTGTTTTGGCTGTTCAAAATCACCTTCTGGTTTCAAGTTATCCTTTGGTTTCTTTTGAGTTACACGCTCTGCGGGACGCCATTCATCATGTTTCGGCTGCTCAAAATCTCCTTCAGGTTTAAGGTTATCTTTTGGTTTGGTCGGTGTTTGTCTTTCAGCTGGACGCCATTTGTCGTGCTTCGGTTGCTCAAATTCTCCTTCTGGTTTAAGATTATCTTTAGGTCTAGTCTGAGTAACGCGTTCTGCGGGACGCCATTCATCGTGTTTTGGCTGTTCAAAATCACCTTCTGGTTTCAAGTTATCCTTTGGTTTCTTTTGAGTTACACGCTCTGCAGGACGCCATTCATCATGTTTCGGCTGCTCAAAATCGCCTTCAGGTTTAAGATTGTCTTTTGGTTTTGTCGGGGTCTGTCTTTCAGCCGGACGCCATTCGTCGTGCTTCGGTTGCTCAAATTCACCTTCTGGTTTGAGATTATCCTTGGGTTTCTTCTGTGTAACGCGTTCTGCAGGGCGCCATTCGTCATGCTTTGGCTGTTCAAATTCTCCTTCCGGTTTAAGGTTATCTTTCGGTTTCTTCTGAGTAACACGCTCAGCTGGGCGCCATTCGTCGTGTTTTGGCTGTTCAAAGTCGCCTTCAGGTTTAAGATTGTCTTTTGGTTTTGTCGGGGTCTGTCTTTCAGCTGGACGCCATTTGTCATGCTTCGGTTGCTCAAATTCACCTTCAGGTTTAAGATTATCTTTGGGTCTGGTCTGAGTGACACGCTCTGCAGGACGCCATTCGTCATGTTTTGGCTGTTCAAATTCACCCTCTGGTTTGAGATTGTCTTTAGGCTTCGTTTGAGTGACACGTTCTGCAGGACGCCATTTATCGTGCTTGGGCTGTTCAAAGTCACCTTCTGGTTTCAAGTTGTCTTTCGGCTTCGTTGGTGTTTGCCGTTCAGCAGGTCGCCATTCATCATGTTTCGGTTGCTCAAATTCTCCTTCAGGTTTGAGATTATCTTTAGGCCTCTTCTGGGTGACTCGGTCTGCTGGGCGCCATTCATCTTGTTTCGGCTGTTGAAAATCACCTTCCGGTTTAAGATTATCTTGTGGCCTCTTCTGGGTAACTCGCTCTGCTGGGCGCCATTCATCTTGTTTTGGCTGTTGGAAATCACCTTCCGGTTTAAGATTGTCTTGTGGCCTCTTCTGGGTAACTCGCTCTGCTGGGCGCCATTCATCTTGTTTCGGCTGTTGAAAATCACCTTCCGGTTTAAGATTATCTTGTGGCCTCTTCTGGGTAACTCGCTCTGCTGGGCGCCATTCATCTTGTTTTGGCTGTTGGAAATCACCTTCCGGTTTAAGATTGTCTTGTGGCCTCTTCTGGGTGACTCGCTCTGCTGGGCGCCAATCATCTTGTTTTGGTTGTTGAAAATCACCTTCCGGTTTAAGATTGTCTTGTGGCCTCTTTTGGGTGACGCGCTCTGCAGGACGCCATTCATCATGTTTTGGCTGCTGAAAGTCTCCCTCAGGTTTCAAGTTGTCAATTGGTTTCTTTTGTATAGGTCTTTCAGAATGTTTTGGCCCGTAAGTATCATGAGACACGGTATGACTATCAAATATACCTTCCATATGTAGGTTATCCTTTCTTATGATTCTCTGTTGTCGGACATCGATTTCTTCGTATGTTTTGTACTCTTCCTGCGAAGTCGTAATTTTTTCGAGTTCTTCCGTAGAATAAAACTTTTCAAAGTCTTCTTTTGTCCACGTCCGCCGTCTCTTGGGTCGTTCAACTGGCGTTACTTTTTCTGGATAGTCTTTCTGATTGGAAGTTACGAATTCAATTTCACCTTCTCGTATTAAATTATCAGTTCTCTTCGCGACCATTGTTGTCCTCTCTACAGTGTCAGTGTAATCAACAAATTCTGACTGAGATGTCGTTTCTGTAGTCATGTCTCCTTCCAACTTCGTCCAAGTATTGCGACGAACTGGTTTTGGTCTTTCCACTGGTTTCAGAGTATACTCCGTACGTGAAGTTGTAGTATCTAAAAAGTAAAATATCAATTTTTAAGTTTGAAATTGACGCAACAGTTTTATCAATGACATAAATAACATCCTAGATCATATATTGGGTTTGTCTTACAGGGAGTAACCAAAAGTGTGAGAGCTACAGAATGCGACCAGGAGCTACTGCAATCATATTTAAGCTCACAGATATTTGTGGGTTAGCCAAATCTAGTTCATTAGTCTATATGTAATTATGTACTTTTAATTACAGAAATTGTTAATGAAAAGTATAAAAGTAGATACAACAGCGAAACTGAAAACGATAATTACCTGTGAACTCCCCTTCTGTGATAATATTATCTGTTCGGCGAATGATTTCAGCTCTCTCTCCTATCACCACTTTGTAATCATCGTTTATAGTCCGTCTTGTAAAATCACCTTCAGGCCGCAAGTTATCCTCAGGCTTTTTCACAACAGCCTTTTCTGCGGGAACAAACTCATCAGGCTGTCGCTTAGCGAATTCGCCTTCTGGCTTCAAATTGTCAGTAGGTTTCTTTTGTTGGGGTCTTTCTGCGGGTTTCCATTCATCCTTCTTAGGTGTAGTAAATTCACCTTCTGGTTTAAGGTTATCTTGCGGCCGCTTCTGGGTGACTCGCTCTGCTGGGCGCCAATCATCTTGTTTTGGCTGTTGGAAATCACCTTCCGGTTTAAGATTGTCTTGTGGCCTCTTTTGGGTGACGCGCTCTGCGGGACGCCATTCATCGTGTTTTGGTTGTTCAAAGTCACCTTCTGGTTTCAAGTTATCTTTCGGTTTTGTAGGTGATTGTTTTTCAGCAGGGCGCCACTCATCGTGTTTGGGCTGCTCAAATTCCCCTTCTGGCTTGAGATTATCCTTAGGTTTTTTCTGGGTAACTCGCTCTGCTGGACGCCACTCATCGTGCTTCGGTTGTTCAAATTGCCCCTCTGGTTTAAGATTATCTTGGGGCTTCTTCTGAGTAACACGCTCTGCTGGACGCCACTCATCATGTTTCGGTTGCTCGAATTCCCCTTCTGGTTTAAGATTATCTTGGGGTTTTTTCTGCGTGACGCGCTCTGCTGGACGCCACTTATCGTGTTTTGGTTGTTCAAATTCACCTTCTGGTTTCAGATTATCTTGGGGTTTCTTCTGAGTGACACGTTCTGCTGGGCGCCATTCATCGTGTTTTGGCTGTTGAAAATCACCTTCTGGTCTTAAGTTGTCTTTCGGTTTTGTTGCTGTTTGTCTTTCAGCCGGACGCCATTCGTCTTGCTTGGGTTGCTCAAAGTCACCTTCAGGTCTAAGGTTGTCTTTGGGTCTCTTCTGGGTGACGCGCTCTGCTGGCCGCCACTCATCTTGTTTTGGTTGTTCAAAATCGCCTTCTGGTTTTAGATTATCTTCTGGTTTTTTTTGTTTGGGACGTTCCGCTGGTTGCCAACGCTCTTTTTCCGGTGTTGTAAAATCACCCTCAGGTCTTAAGTTATCATCCGGACGTTTAACAGGAGCTCTATCTCCTGGACGCCACTCCTCAGGCCTACGTTTTTCGAAGTCGCCTTCAGGTCTCAGATTATCCTCCGGACGTTTCACTGGGGCCCTTTCACCAGGTCGCCAGTCGTCGGGTTTGCGTCTCTCAAAGTCACCTTCAGGTTTCAAGTTATCCTCTGGCTTTTTAGGTTTTGCCCTCTCAGCAGGTCTCCATGCCTCTTTTTCGGGAGTAGTGAATTCTCCTTCTGGTCTTAAATTATCTTGGGGCCTACGGACGGGTGCACGATCGCCGGGACGCCATTCCTCGGGTTTATGTCTGTCGAAATCGCCTTCAGGTCTTAAATTATCTTGAGGTTTTCTTACAGGAGCCCTTTCGCCAGGACGCCATTCTTCAGGCTGCCTTCTCTCAAAATCACCTTCGGGTTTAAGATTATCTTCGGGCTTTCTTTGTTTGGGTCGCTCGGCAGGTTGCCACTGAGGACGCTCTGGCTCTTGGAAGTCGCCTTCAAGACGAAGGTGATCCTCGTGATGGACAGCGGTGGTGCGGCTCACGTGTTTTTCGTCGTAATCGCGCTGGTACGCGGAGACCACGCTCGTAGTGTGCTCCACATCGAACAATGGCTCCGGGACATCGTTGTGTGGGCAGCGATGACGCCTGCAAACAACCACACGGAATGTTAACTATAAGCAAGCACACAAAAAATCACGTACGTGATAAAAAAAAAAAACAAATAAAAACTAACTCCGCTAATATCTAGGCATCTATCCCTTAAGGCTCCCGGGCAAACAGGCGCGACGCGACTTTAACAATACAATTTCTAACAAAACTTCACGGTTGAACTATTACCGGTGTCGCGTCACACGACAAGTCCCCCACAGTATGCAGGAGCCTTTATTCAAAATAAACAATATTGTTATAGTTTCATAAATTAATAGGTATCTAGTTAAAATCACACCTTTTGACACGATAAGGATGAAGAGACAGTGGGAATCTCCTGGGCAGCGGCAGAGGTGGCAGCGTCAGTGAATTTGCCATCACACGCGTCCATCGCGCTCACCTCCCCTGCCTCCCGTTACAGAGACACAAGACAATGGTGCTTTATGCACTTCACTGCTGTTCTCTTCGTAAATGATACCGTGTCGCTATTATCCATGAAAACTTTCTCCAATACATATCCTAGGCTTATAATTATTACTTTAGAACGGGATAGGATTAAAAACGCACCAAATACAGTTAAAACTATCTATATAAGTAGGTAACGACTTAGAAAGCTTGGCACAGAGAATATACTACGGCTTAACATAAATTGAAAAACGCTCAAGTCTGCTTTAATTAGAATTAATTGAATTTCTGTGAAAACCTTTCACTGTTCAATCAAAACGTTTTACTAAGTACACTTTTGCTCGGGACATGCGGACTTTCCTAACTTGGATAATTATTTAGCAAGAATTGTAAATGTAGGACAAGGAACTATTTGTGTAGGGAATGAAACCAGCGACGTCGAGCTCGCAACGCGGACTGCCGTGCCGCACCGGCTCATGAAACTGAAACGGCTTCTCATATCAACAAGTAAGTAGGTATAATAATAATACCCAGCAATTAGTTGATGTGTACATTACATTTTAAACTAGAAAGAGGCGCTATATAGAACGGCTTACCTACTTACCTACATACTGATTATACATTATTTTATCACATTGATTTTGTAGACGAAGAGATGACTGACCCATATTCCCATAGGCCGTTGATTATTTTTTTGAGACCGTTAATTAGCAATCTTTTTAAAGGATAATTTATGTTCGTTTGACCTACAAAGTTCATCACTGTTTTGACATCTTTCATGAAACGTGTGATTACAATCGAAAGGGCCGAGTGACCGCGTTACTGTTTCCACAGCAACGGCGCCTGAACCTTTCATAAACCTTGAGCTCAGGCAAGGCAGACAGCCGCTTTCAGATATTAAAAGACTAGCAACAAGCAAAATATCGAAATTAATATACTTATAATTATGTAAGTTTAATATTAATGTATTAAACCTTCCGGAATAAATTACCTAAATAACGGTTCAAACCGCATTAAAATCCCTTAAGTAGGTAGTTTAGAAGAACAAAGCGGTCACAAAGACACGAAAACCAACTTTAATTTATTTATGTAGATAAGTACCTACCTACCTATAAAGTTAAAGGCACTTAACTACCTTAACTGCTTACAGGATGTCATTTATTTTGGGATACAACAGTAAAATCACGTAATACTTTTATGATTTTTCTTTTTTCAGGCTTTTATTTCAGTCATGGTGGATTATTGCTCGCGTCTAGGTACAAATCCTAAAATCCATTTCGGTTATTCAAGTTCATGGTGTCCACCAGTGTCCACTCTAGGATCGTTTTCTAAATTCGTGTAAAACCCAATCAGTAATAAGCCTTATAAATTTCGAGGATCGACATTCGAATTACACTCATTCATTTCACTGTTCTTTCATCGCGATCGCTAAATTAAGCGTTGACCGTTGATGTCATCGCCGACTTAAAGTCAATTAAAGTGATCGTATGAAGCAGCTTCTTTAAAAGAGTATAAATCAAAAGTAAGTAGATAATAATGATAAATTAATTTGAAACAGGCCTACAGAGTGCATGCGAGGAGTAGGCGGCTGCAATTCGCAAAAGGCAATCCAGATATAGCCATGAGTCAGAGTCAATGCAACGATTCGAACAGAGCGACCCTCTTTCTACTGGCAAGGAGAGCTGCGTAACCTCCTCAGAGGTAAGATAAGTCATGATACTTTGTTTATTGAAAAGATGCTATTTTTATTGGCAATATACACGAGCAATATGGCTGTTTGTATATGTCAGTTTAAATGTTTGTAAACGCACCCACGATACAGGAGAAATTCCTAGTGTGGGGCAAAGTTTAAAAAAAAAAAAAAAACAATTGGGTTCTTTTGTTAAAGGTTTGTACGATAGGTCGCACAGTGCGCTGGATTGGAGGGTTGAAAGTCACACGTCAGTGGTAACTAAACCAGTATGTATCTCTTTTAAGTATTTCTTTCTACATTTAAGATAATGATTCTCGCACAAACTATTATTACAGACTGTTAAAAAGTATTAAACTAGAAATGCACAGCTTTTTTAAATGGGCGCGTTCAACAATCCTCTCTTACCCAATCGAACATAACCCACTTACAAAATCATAGCCAATGGATCTTACTAAAGCGCTCGGCCATAAGCAGAAACAAACGCATGTCCCAAAGTTAAAAACTTCGCTTAGTAAGTAGGTAGATCAAGTTTCTTTAAACTTAGATACCATCCCAGAACAATTTGGGGTTCGTATGAATGACAACTCTTTACAATTTAATAGGTTTGCTCCAGTTTATAGTCGCCTAGCGATGGGGAGCAAACATGTCCTAATCTCTGACACGTCTATTCCGATCAATATGCTGTCCTGCAAAGGTCAGTTCCATGACACAAATATCAATCGATTCTCTTAACAACTAATTTTAATTCGACTATCGGTAGGTACGTAATATTGTACGTTCGTGAAAATAGCTGTCATGCAGTTAATTCATTATTCATCTGACGCATCATACATCTTCTGTACCTATCTATCCATACGATTTCTGTGTCCATGCAGTATTAGAAACAAAGTTGTGTACTGAGTGTTTTAAAACGCTATCGTCTGATTTATTCTAATCTAGTAGGTACTTAGAAACCAAAAGATTATTTTGTTTTGTCTTATCTAACGATATCGCAAACTGAATTTAGTTTTATTTGCCTCTAGGTGTGGTCGAAAATTGCCGGAAACATGGGATTGTCTTTGCAAAATATGGTGCGACCGTATCTCGTTAATAAATATATGAAACAATCAGGATCTTGAAAAATTAGTAGGTAAGTAGACACCAATTTCGTTTTTTTACAGGTATTTGTTTATTAAAAACTGGAGTCAGTCAACATTATCACCTAATATCATTATTTACCGAAAGATTAAAATTTTTAGTCAATTTTCTATTATACGCTAATCAAATCAATCAAGCTTTACCTCAAAACCATGGTAGCAAATCACTAAAGTCCAAAACTTCAAAGATCACATTACTTGTATGTTCGTATCACGAAACTATAGAGGGCGACTACTGAATACTAAGTACCGCTTACGATGCGTACAGTATTAGTTATTACATAGATAACAATTGACTTTTTGTTTTACACATTGATAATGCGACCGCCAGCTGAGCGTGTCAACTCGACAACCCTTATCAGCTAAGTTTTCACAGTTTCCCTCGATGGATTATCGCGTACAGTAATTAAAAAGTGTACTTGCAGCCTATACCTACCTAGTGCAACTAATTATTCGTCACACTTATTATTGTTCAATAG
This sequence comes from Eupsilia transversa, assembly GCA_914767815.1. Lineage (NCBI taxonomy): Eukaryota > Metazoa > Arthropoda > Insecta > Lepidoptera > Noctuidae > Eupsilia > Eupsilia transversa. Next base: position 7,108,424 of record OU611889.1, read on the forward strand.
TTTCATTGTAACAAAAACATCGTGAGGAAATCTCAGCTTTATATTAAAGTTAATATGTCTGAAATCGCCAACCCGCCTAGAGCAAGCGTGACGGGGATCAATGCTCGTGCCTTCTCTGTATGAGAAGAGGCCTTTGCAGTGCAGAGGGAATTGGCAGGTAGGTATTATGAAATGAAATGATTTTATTTTTCTATAAATAGGTTTTTACAAAAAAAAATACATGTCAATAATATTTAAAAAAAAATATACCTATATGAGTTCGTTCCCTATCTGGCTAGGACTACTCTGAGAAGAAAGGCCAAAACAAACTCAGTCTCTTTTAAAGTCCAGACATAATCTTGGTCTAATAATATGAATAGGTACCATGTAGAATGGTGCCTGAAATCGGTCTTTTGAGGAAAGACCCATACAGATTTGTGTGGACCTGTCCAGCAGTGTACCTACGCATTATTGTCAGCAATCGTGTAGCTCAGAAGCTCGACGACTCGACGGGCAATATCAAAGAAAGGACATTGGGGTAGGCCGCATCAAGTATTAAATAACGTATACTTTTTACATAAATTAGGTTCTCATATACACAAATTGTTTTAGTTAATAGCCGTAGTAATGTAATTATTATAGTTTAATTGCGGTTTCTTAAACAATGTAGGATTATGCAAGTTTTGCATCTTACATCTCCACTAGAAGCCTTGAAAGTGGTGAAAAATTTATGAAAAGGAGATCCCTAGTAAGTCTCTAGGGATGCTCCTTGTCATGAATTAGTCAACAAGTCACTTAAAATATTTGTAAAACATTTAAAAGTCGGTGAAATAGTTTCCTATCAGAACTAATTAACTAGAGAAGAACTAAATATTATTTTATACCAGTCATAGATAAAATTAAATATTAAAAATCTAATTGAAGTAATCAGGAAGTAGGTGGATATTAATTGATCACGCCGTATTCACCTTCAATGTAAGTAAGAGTTTCGTTCATAAAAGAGCATCCATACTTTGTATAACAAATTGAATTTAAGGTTAAGATTAAGGATGATAAATTGTGGTTATAAATAACTTATTTTTCTCATTAACATTAAGGTCATGCGAAATGCCTACGCGAACCGCAATGAATGAGATTTCGTGAATCAGTGGCAATGAGGGATACGAAGAAACAGGCCCCGACACAAGTGCATAAAAATATTTATGACTTCACCACTCCTTGAGTAAACATGTTGTCGAAGCTATAAATGGTTATATGTGATCTGTGAACAGAGCTTAAGAAGTTAAATACTTTTTGCAGTTTTTAACTTTTTATGCACAACTTCAATGCAAATGATCACCTATTAATGATGCTATTAGCTATCACACCGTATAAGCAGAATTGTACTCTTAAGGTTGTCGGCAAAACCAGGCTTGTAGAAAAATAACTCTAGTGGTAATGGCATTCGATGATCGATCACTCGAATGCGAAACAAAACGAAATGAAGCGAATTTAGAATTTAGTTTAATAAAACAACTGATAAGTGATTGGCGCGTCGTCATGCAATGAATAGCGAAAATTCGGCATTGCTTCTTATTTTCTTATGTAGGTAGGTAGCGCCTACCCCGTATAGATTCCGGTACTGTAAGCGCGGGTAACCTTCTTTACTTTTGCAGGTAACTACCAGTTACCTACGACCTAACAAATCAGAATCTAACTGCAGCCCCGACAGCCTGCTGGCGTTTGATATTACGTAACACGGAGCTAAAGTGAAAGCTCACAGGCAAGGCAAAGCACGTACTAAGTAGCTTGTATCTACCTATTGAATATCTAAGCAACAGCAAAATATCATCTTATTGTTATTCAAACAACGAAAGGATTAGTTGTTAGGGTACATTTTCGCGAATAGCTCAAAAAAATCCGGTTGAAAAATCAACGCACGTTTGAGTTAAAAATTTAGTTGGTAGCCGAAGTCACGAAGGTCAGTAACCTAAGTAATCTTAAATCCACTAGATGAGAAGAATTTACTAATGGAACGTGAGACAATATAACTCTGAAGATAAACCGGCAAAAAAATAGAATGTTTGGTAGGTATAGATAGGGATGGGAAAGATAGCCTGTTGCTAGGTTCAGTAGGGTCAGACAACTCTCGATAATGCAAGTAGCATAAAACTAAATAGCCACTCGTCACCACATCATTAATTTACTATTCAAGCAGCAAATGCACATGTTTAAATCCTGAGTCATAGTGAGAGCATCAGATGACGGGGTTGATGGCGTCTTGCTATATCGGGACGGTTACTCAACGCCATTTCAAATGTGCTCAATACCACTTGGTGGTATGGAAGCTCGACCTAAGCTTTGAGCTCTGACTAACGGGATTGTTTTGAAATACTCCAACACTACAATTAGCTGTTGCAACATTGCTAAGGAATTAAAGAACACATTATTGTGCAATATTGCTGAAGCAAGACATGAACATTTTGTTTTGTGGACTTTGGCAATAAAAAAATGACATAATATTTCCCCCTAAATATTGTATATATGGGGCAACTTAAAGATTATAATCTAGTATGGTCAGAAACGCTCAAATGTTTTATTATTACATCAAATTGCAATTAGTACCACCACCTGCCAAACAAAATTATCTATCTCCCCCAGGATCGGTCGTAGTGGAGGGTTTATAGTGGAAAGTTCAATGGCCAGTGCAACAAACTGGACGCGAAATGGACAAGGATCTAATATAGAATTAAGGTAATGGGAGGGTAAAAAAAGGTCGAATGCAGTTGAGATGAAACTTGTCAAGTAGGTAAAGAGATAAGTACGTTTATGGACGCTAACTCTTTTGATGTCCGAATAAATTAGTATAAACATGCAAACTTGGCTATAGCGATTCCGAATATCTTTGCAATAATAGGTACTCATCAGCAAAAGTACCTACCTATTGTATGGACGGTTTTGGTAGAAATGAAGTAGTTCTTACCATACTGTTATGGTGGTTGACAAAAAAGTCGACCCCAATGCGCAGGAGTTGGAAAGTTGCCTTTAGAAGCTACCCAAAAGCGGCTTGATGCCAAACTTGTAAGTAATTTACAACGCAGCTATAAATGGTCGCCCGTCTTAAACTGAAGAGATATATAAATCCCCGAACTACCATTAAAAACCTGAATTGAAATAAGTAACTGAATAACTTAGTATTTTGTGAGAATAAAATTCTGTAGAACTTAGTGGTAAATGCATGTACCGCCATTTTCCAAATAACAAAGTAGCAACCTATACCTAACAACTGTCTGGATGTTACTGTGTAAACGTAAACTGTAAAGAAATAAAGAAAAAAGAGAACAAAACTAATTTACGACAGCGCTGTTTACATTAAGACTTTTTAGAATACAAAAGGTCGTTGATATTTTAAAAACTTGCATAGATAAGATAGCAAATGTTGCTGCTACATAATATACCTACACAGATATGGTCTTAAAACATGAAGTGATATTTTACAGAAACGGGTGTGAAGAATCGGAAATTATTTGTGTGTAGGTGCAGGAACACCTCGCCAGTCACCGCCGCCTGTGCTAGGCAAGGTCGTCGACCATATGGCCTACCTGTCTGTACACAAAACAGGCTAGCACGCAATGTAATTCTCAAAATTACGCAATATAGACTGCGCTCCAATCATGATCTCTTTTTGTAATATGATCAATCACATTCACACAACATCAAACCGAGTTTTGGCCTCGACAAATCTAAATAGCGCTTGTGGTTACAATAGTCTAATAATGGTTTCGAAAACTGACTAGTTTCCTGTGCTTAATGATTTTGCACTTGAAATCCGCCATTGGTTGGGTTACCTCGCCAACTTCCTATGCACCACAAAAAATATACACTTCATCTTAACATAATAGCGCTCAACGATTCAATCATAAAAACAACTTCGTTTGCCGGAACAGCCGAGTTAATATTCAAATCTTTAAAGCAAGGGCAAAAAAAATACAACCGAATAGAGAAATACTGTAGCAGAAAATAGAATTCCGGCTAGAATTCCATAGAGCCGCGCTCGTCGGACGACAAGATTGCTAAGTTAAATAAGGATGTAAGACATTTTGTGGCAATAAAAGTCAAAATATAGTGTTTGCATGACGTAAACCACGTCTGACTTGATACTGAACGTCCTGTGTTCGAAAACGTTAAGTTCTTACATCGACGCGAGTAAACAACAAACGAGTTTGAGCGAGGCGAGGACGTGGGCCTGAGCCGGTGAGATCATCGCCGCGAATACCGCCGCCTGAGGTCACAGCCTGCACCACTTTACACGTCACGTATCTTTCTAATTGGCGTGCCGATTTTGTATACAATACCCGGCTTTTTACATCACTCTCACGCTATACGATATATATCACGAGAAGAAAGCAACAAAGCTGCCCATCCTAACACAAACAAACGTTACCACTCTACAGCAACAAAAAGTTGAACAAATTCCTTTTAATTTGTTAGGTTTACATAACATAAAGCAGACAACAAATAATTCGGAAACAAGCTTGGTTAGTATTTCAGCGTGTAGGCACCATATAATTAGCACAGCTTGCCAAATTTGGTAACAGACTACAGTCGCAAATATTGACATCGTATAAGAAGACAGCTCTTCCTATACCGAGACGAGATGTAGGACGTTCTAAGGTCAATTTAGCGACGACGAATATTTTTCAATTGAGGATCTAGTGACGAGTGGGCGCCTAATGTACGTCGGAGCACTTTACTTGTTATTCTCGTTAGCTTGATGCGACTCTATCGTCTCCATCACTCAATCACCATCTCACCAGACGACAGGTGGACATCATCATGCAATTTGAAATTGAGGTTTATCGCCGTTTTGTGAAGGCGAATGCAATTGTCTGTGGTGCAAAGTATCTACATCATTACTGCGGCTTTATCTTAAGCCGTGAATTCTTACCATATCGGAACATGACATCATTGCAAAATTTAAAAAAATGGCAGAATTATATCATATGATAAGATCTCAGTAACAGCTAGGTTACAAAAATATAACCACAAGTACGTACTCACGACTGAAATTAGCTTTAACGAATATAACTAGTCGTGTTATGTTGTTTTACAATATGTCCTGCGGCACGTAGCCTTACAGAGCAGCACCCCAAATTTTATGGATGTCACTCATGTAGTCATGTGTGCCGTGGCCTGCCTGCCCGCGGTATGTGCTCCCACTTGGGATTTGCATACAATACTATATAGCTCACGTACTAGCTAGGAACGAGTTTGTGCATTCGTGATGGTAATGTCTTTCGACATAAAGCAATCGCACATACAAGAATTCACATCTAAATTCAAAATAAAATCATTAATTTATGCAAACAATACGAATACATTTGTGGAATAAAAGGAAAATTAAGTATACGTATACTAGGTATGTTTACATTAAATTATTTTTAAAGATTACGCATTCTTACGAATGTTACATATTACTTTTATGTGTATATACCTACCTATAATGTAGAACACCTTGAGCGTTAATGATAGCATACCTACCAATTTTGTCAGGTAAAAGAATCCATTCGTCTTATTTAAATTCCATTGCTATACAGATACAAAAGAAACAGGTTGTACCAAACTTTTTACATTGCTTCGGCGTCACAAAAAACAAAAACCAAATTGCTTCATCCCAGACATTCTGAAGTTAGACTTAGCTAAAAAGGACCACGTAATTATCTTTGAGCCGTGGTTTCCTTTCCAGTTTTTCAACCTACATTGTAGAATGTAGATACCTGTTATGGCTATCCTGCTTGTCAACCCATCTTGTGGTCTAGACGTGTCCTGAATGATGAGGACGAGTCCACTTATCGCGCGGGCGCCAATCGAGTCACGTTCGATGATAGATGTAATAAGCTTTGTACCGCTAATTATTATTGTGTTATTAATATTCGTAATGGTGCTATTAATCATTCATACAATCTGAATTAGTACTGCTTACATTTTTTATTTCTCTACATTTTCTTTTGCGTGATGACAGGTATCTCGTTTAAGTTATCAATTTAAATGGATGAACCAGATGTTATAACAGCATAAACTTAATAAACAATAATCAATTATAACAGCAAAGCAAGAAATACATCTGCAATGCCTACTATTAAACGACAACATTTACCCGTTAGCAATACGAAAATCATACCTTCTATGATTCCTCAGAATCAACAGTAAGCTCCGATGTAATTACAATGCCCGTACGAATGAGTAGAAGCACGCGACCTAATATTGATCCCATCGTGAGCTCAACCACAAATGACATCAGACGAGCGGACAACGTGATCAATAACGTGACGAATAAGAGGACAGAACATAAAATCACAATGTACTTAGCGCACAGCATCCTACAAAGTCAGCGGATACAGAGATCACAGGACGTACGTCTAATCATTCGGTTTTCCTATATCCTTATTATTATGTATGCAAATCTATATGCATATTCTGCATAAAGCTGAGCAAAACGAAATAGTTAGATACCTATTTCTATTTGAGGAAAAAGGTTGCTGTAATCCCAGCTAGGCACTACCTAAAAAAACAATTCATCATCAATGATTCAACTTCGTGTTTTTATTATTTTGTTCTATGTAATACCTACCTTGACATAAATCAAACAGGCAATAACCCATAACCCCTGAAAGAGCTTTACGCGTTTAAGCTTACAAAGACTAAACCATCCTAAAGCATGTAGATATTCTTTGGGCATAGCTCATTACAAAAAAAGCGGCAGTACAAATGAACAAGCAGAGTACGATGAACCAGTAGCGCCATAAAGCGCTTTCTGGTCCACAGTAGCCAATAACAGCGTGTTGCAAGCCATAACAAAACTCTCTCAGTCACGGTGGTCGCGCACGTAAGCCTCACGTGTCACACAGTATCACACACAGTCGAATAACCTGCGCCAGCGCTCACCAAATCTATGATCGACGAACGAACTCTGTTTCATAGGCTTCATCGTCCGCTTTCACAGACCAACCATGACTGTCAGCCAGCGGAGCAGTAAATCGCCGACACTGCTAATTAAATCCGTATTTATGAACGGCAATTAATTGATTTAATTGAAGCTAGAACTTGATGTCTTTGATAAACATCGGCAGTTCTCAATAGAAGTCACATAATTGATACGATTTGTAATGAAAGCCCTGGAGAAGGTCATTTTATGTTTCCTTAAGTGGATTGTTACATTGATCGTTTAAAAGCTATTGAGTAGTAGTAGTTTTAAGTAGCATTTTCCACCCTCATTTATGCAATTCCATTTTCATCTTTACCATACCAAGGTTTCAGGAATTACCAATAGGGAACATATGGTATATATATCTCCTCTTTATCTACATCTGCAGTTGTGTCGCTATTATCGAAAGCACTGATAGGTACATGGTCCAGTTAAAGCTAAATTAAACTTCTACTAAGAAGACATAGATGTGGGAAGTATTATTCAGTTATTGACGCAGATATTTAAATTAGATAACTCGTCATGATAATTCACAGAATGGAAGTTAGTTAAATCACAGCTACACGACTATGATACAACCCAACCCATGATACGGCAATATAACACGGAATTGATCGACCTATTTAACACGCTACCATTATTGTGTGTCTTACCGCCAACGCTATTTTCATTATTAAAAAGTAAGCTAGCTCAAATCAATAAAATACGGAACGTGTGTTATTGTATGAAGGTTCATTTCGAAGAATCACTCTTCCATCATTGAAATTAATGTATTTATTTAAATAGGCACGTAGTCAACAATACACGACTTGCGAGTGACGACATTTTTCTCTCATTGTAAACACTACTAAAAATAGCTAACGCTAGAATCGGTATGCTGAGCTGGTTCTAGGAAATGACTGCTGAGTATTTCAATGTAATTAACTGAACACTAGCACGACATCTTTAGCTATCTGCCAATGCACTTAAATTAATTTTGATTAATCATCATTCTCCTGCCCTTGTCCGAATTTAAATTCTCATCTCATAAGGTACTCTATCAGCCGTCTTGTCAGTGTGCACTTCCTTCCTAATTATATCCTCTTTCTCACAATCCATAAATCTTTTATTAAGTCCGCCTGTTTTATTTAATTTATTTTATTGTTCAGGAACACACAGTAAATAAAATACAGAGTAATACGACATATTATTACTACACTGCTTATTTCAGACATCATTAAATCTGTGACATCTCTACTTTTCAATAGTTTACAAATAAATCATTTTTGCTGACCAAACCCCTGAAATAATCAGGTAAACTTAACGTCTGTAAACAGAATAATTTCAAAAATTTAAGAATATGCTCGTATGTTTAGTCTAGAAGACCCAATTATACCACTATCAGTTATATTTAGATAAATTACATTTAACATGGAATGCGAAAACACGTTGTATTGTCATGGCTTATCTTAGCTTGAACTGACATCAGTCGTGCACTCCGACAAGGACAGGTGGCGTGACGCAAGCCAATCCGGGACGAATGATCGACTCTTTGTTTTATGAGCGAATATATGTATCTTATATTCTACATACTAGTGACCCGCGCAATTTACTGATGCAGATGAGCCGTCATGTCAAAACATCGAGATTTCTGTACTTTATCTAAGTTAAATATTAATGTACCTAATACACATAAACCTTTCGGAATAAATACTCTATTATGATGGTGAAATCCGCATCAAAAGCAACTGTGTACTTTACATGAACTAAGCAGTCATACAGCAGACACGAAAAGCGACTTTGTATATCATATATTGTAAGTACTATTTAAGGAATAAGAGAGAGATATTGGTTATGTATATTTCAGACTTAGTTCAAGTCTAATTGGAACATTTAAGACTGATATGACTAAGAAATTCATTGGTATAATAGTATTATAATAATAAATAAATAAATATTTTTATTTCCATCACGGTAGGTACAAGAATTTCATAATCTAATAGGTAACAATATCATAATAGGTAACAATTTAAATCTTAGTTTAGAGTGCAGTGTAGTCACGAAGGTGAATCGTTCAAAGTTTCTAACCCAATCCCAGTTAGTAGGTACCTATAGACATTTTCAGGCACATTTTACTTTTGGCTAGACTAACCTAAATATAGAGGCTCGAGGCTAGAGGGGTAGCGATCAGAAAAAGAAAATTATTTTCATTGAGAATTTACTTTTTTCGCCAAATCACTATTTGTGGAAAAAAGTAAATCAAGTAGTAATTCTACACTATGTAATTCTTAAAATTATTTAATATCGATCTGTTTTAAACCATTACCGAAATGCTTGGAGTGTCAAAGCATTTCGGATATGGTTAAAAACACAGAAAATGAAAATGTCAGAGTAGAAAATGTCATGTTTTTAATAAATTAAAGACGCTATATTAAAATAACAGCAATACGGATTGATGCAAGTGAATAATGCACTTGTATCTGATACACAAAGGTCAGCAGAAGGCCATGCCTGGCGCAACTAATAATAGAGGCCTACGTAATACTTCAGAGCTTAATCATTCAAATATTCATTAGTTATTGTGAATTTTTCCGTACACTATAACGTCAGCAATTATTTAACTATTCAGTTTTATCTCATTTACCTGCCTACGTACTAGGTACTGAATTTAGGTGCATGGAATAATGCATAGTTTGTTAATGTTAACGTTGCTATTCCTTTAATTGGCACGAAAAAAGAAGAACATTTAACCATAACAAAACCATACATAACAGTTTCCAGGCATGGTTTAATTAAATATTTAAGCCAAAAGGCTGAACCCAGTCGGCCAAATCGGGGCTAAATCCATAAAGCTAGTTTCGTGGATATTATTTCCCTTGTCATGTCAAGGTAACATGAAAACTATAGCACGGGCAACCGCTAATGCGTTTTTAAGTCGCACTTTACCGTCACTATACATTTATATCCAGGTAATTTCATTGCTAAGCTGAGGGGATTAGATAAAGAATAAATTCGAAACTGGCAAAGTAACGTAGCGTTCTTTACTCAAAACAGTCGAAAATGGAAGGCCGCAAGATAATTCTACTTACAACTTCAAGAACTAGTAAAAATTCAAACACATGTATTAAACATGACTTATCTTATTAAATCGCAGATTAAATAACAGTTGCAATAATGATAAAAATTGACAAGCTTTCTGTAACAATCTTATCTGACTGCATAATTTTATTTGGAAAATTAAAAGATTAGCAGTCTATCATAATCATACCTATCGTTTCAAGCAACAACATTTTTGCAATCAAACTGCGAGTACAAGCGAAGTTTATATTCAAAGAATGCCCAATAAAACTGTTTTAAGTTCTTAAAATTTCAAAAGCCTTTAAAATACAGACTTACATAATATAGCAATGGAATAGAAATAATTAGTACTTACCTATTTTGCAATTATGTTGGCTAGTTGTCAATCGTTTAATGTCAATAGTTTATACTAGGAAAGGAGAAAATAACCGCTTTCTCAAGAGTGTTATCGCGAAACTAGTTCTGATTTCATTCAAACCTCCCGTTAGAGACTTGTCAATAAAACTGGATTTATGAGCTCAAAACATTGCTGATTATTTGCCTCATGTAGGTTTTCAGTTTAATCATGAAAATTTTAATTTATTACCTACTTGTCAAAATGCGTGTTCCAGATAAGCTAAATTATAATACTAACATACGAAGACACGAAGCCAACGACGGATGGGAAAATGTTTTTAGATTCCAAGATGTCGATAAATTAATTATGAGAAGAGAAAGCTTTCGCGTTTTCATTGTGTGAAGCGACTTGCTTATCAACTTATCTGAAATCTAAACTAGTAGAGCAGAAGCTAGAGAGGACAACGTTCTGGTTGAAGAAATTATTGACTGGCGCCGATTTCTTTAAATTTAAATAAATTGTAATATACTTAATAATACTATTGACAATTGGATTTAGGAAAATAGAACTCTTGTAAGAAATTTATATCAAAACGCTCTTTTCAGAAAATCTTATTATCCGTCACATGAACATGGAAGTAGGTAGATGCAAAAGGACGCCAATTAATTTGAAGACTACAAGACTCAATCGCTAATTTATACGTCTGATTGAAATAAATAGAAATTAATTAACCGAATCATCTGTCTTGTAATGAAGATACGTAGAACGTAGATAGATGAGGCTAGATAGAGGTGCCTGGCGCGGTACGGTACCACAACTATGTTCCTCAACCTGAATAGGAAAATATTTTGCAACAGCTAGTTAGAAATATTTACTAAAGTTTAAATGTTGCTTTTAATAGAAAATATATCTTAATCGACAGTGCTTTGGGACGAGATTCCTATGACACTGTGAAATAGATTAATGTCAGGTGCTTTATGTTTGGCTTTCATTTTAAAAGTGTCCTTCGTGCTCGGTCACTGCGAACAAAACACACGCTATAGCGTGATGTAATGCCATAGTGGGCAGCCAACGAGATACATTTTGTCCAACTATTTCAAAACTAACAATTTATCGCTGTACCTAATCCTTTAATAGGTCGGTAGTCGGTACCGATCCGCCAACGATTCAGACTAGATACTAAACTACTAATTTAAATCTTTAGGCGTTGGTTCATTACAAATTTTGTTGAGCTAACCTCGATTCCCAACTCTGAATGATGGGATACCTACCTATGTAAGGTGCCTTGAATAAGCCCTACGAACACCACCTTTCTTGTAATGTATGACAAACCTATGTCCTGCTGTTCTATTATCGTCGATATACTGGCCTTATAGGTATCTACTATTCTGAAAGACAGAACTATTTTCAATGATGCAACAGTTAACCAAAAAAGATACATAGTTACTACCTACGTAAATTCTCTAAACAGTTCAACCTACAAAAATGTCGATGCCGTTCCAACTATTGTATTCATCATTGTTTAATCAGATGTGGGAATGTTAACTCCAGCACCTATTATCGTAACCGTGGAAGTACGATGCGCTCGAGTAGACTCGTGATCTACGAAGACACTTGCTCCACAGACATTCATAAAACCACTCATGTGAACAGGCTTATATTTGTCTACCTGTGTCATCTCTGTTCCTACGTGTCACCTACGTGTATAATTGCTACTGTGGACTTTTTGTCAACTGGAACCATCATCTATTTCCCGACTGACGTCATGAGCTAACATATTATCATCTCATTTGTTACTTATTAGTTTTTTCTTAGAACCTGCTATGGTGTTATTAGTATCATTTACAAAGATATCTAGGATTTCTAAATATTACAAAAGATTTAAATATTTTGACAGTGGAATCTACGTTATATGTACAAGCTTTTATCGTTTTCAATGCTATATTATGTAATTGTATTAATCGAACGACTGTATAAGAAGCGGTAGATAACGACATGATACGTTATCAATTTTTTTATTCACAACTGTTAGTAAATAACTAATACTATTTGGTCTATAAATATTGTTCCGTAGCGACATGTACGAGTATATTTCGATTGACACAAATTTTCAGAGCGAAAGAGCTATTTGGAGCGTTCAATTAAAAGTAATTGGCAGTAATTAATATCATTGCAAGTTATAACAGCTGACACAAAATACATCGAAGTGATTATAAAAATAATACATTTAAACACAAAATTACGCCTTTGGGGGTAGACAGAAACTAAAGAACGCAACTTGCTACTATCTCCCTTCGAGTGTCAGTCGATCAACTTTTGATAGATCAAAATTAAAAATCTATTGTGTCTCGTTAGTGATAGTTGAGGGAGTACTCTTAAAATAATATGCGTACCTACTATAAAACAAAAGAAGTTAGTAACAAATAAAAATAGAAATATAATCTCTTGACATGGAAGAGTTATCTTCTAAATGAGGCACTGAATTAGTGATGAACGGAACAGCATAAGAAAGAATGTGAATGACTTCCTAATGACAGGAGGAATCAGTCAGGATACCGAGGATAAGATCACAAAATATGTAAGTTTAAAATGAATAAACGAGTTTCAGATCGAGGGCGATACTAATTGCACTATTCGAAATACAGCCCACACTTGTATGAGTGAGGCAAGCAATAAAAGGCTGTTGCTAAACCGATAGAGTCGAGACATGACTCATACAGTTCTAACTTCTAACGAATATTACTTCTCGCTAAGTTGAGAAATGATTTGTTTATAGAGTTAAGCGGGCGTAGTCACATGACCACATACATAGCCATGACATTGGGGATATACACGCGATAACAAAAATATTTACTTCGACTAGGCACTCTGCCAGATGCGAGTACGATGAAAATCAAAGCATTTCATAGACACAATCACCGTAGAACATGTGTGTATTGTATGTGCTGTCATTATATGCCGGCAGACTAGATTCGTCAAGCTATTAGAATCAGAAACAGTTGGGGTCAAACACATGACAAGCAGGATAACGGACTACCCTATGACTTAATGCATAATTACTATTCATTGACTATATACCCACTAACAATAATTAATTAGGTAGATGCATAAATTAATGACAACAAACGGTATTTTAATTTCTAAATAAATTGCTTGCTTTGCTAAACTATCACGCAAAGGCTTCCATTTCTACTTCTAGGTATTTATCTTAGATTAAATTCAGAACTGCTTCTGTTAGAACCTGGATTGTACCCACTAGTCTTCTAAACGATCACACAAAAACAAAAACTGAGCAAAGCATCTTAGATCATGCTAAAACAATTAAAACAGTAGTCACTAGTGTTAGGTTTTGCTCCCTTGAATAAATATTAGCCTATGTTTTGAAAGAAAATTGTTAAATTGGGATACTTTTGTTAGGGTTTTTGTTTTATATAAATATAAGTTTTAAATATTATCAAAGAAATGTTGTGTAAACGATTAATTTCTGTTGTTTGGGAATATCAACCCTTGATTTGATATTTATTGGTGTCGCTCAACGATTGGACCACGACACTGGCATCGCCCGAGATCGTGGGCCAATTGGAGAGTGGAATTTACCGCGGGGATGTTGAGGGTTTTTGACTAGGAGCGGGTGCGCAAGAGGGCATTCGCTCCCGGGCCGTCGATTGCTACATTCGATTAGAATTAGTTTCTGAACATTGTAATAAATAAGACATAGCCGTTTTTGTTCTTAAGATAGTTAATGAAATGAAGTGAACAGTTTGAGTTTGTGTTTATACAGTCTTCCCAGCTAGTATAGTTTCCTTTTGAGCGTTGTGACCGCTGAGGCTTCGAGTATTTCATACTTCAGAAGTGGGATGTGCACCCAAAACGTAAGTACACGCCCAAATTGTGTCTCTACTTGATTTAATGTGATCAGTCTTTGTTATTTTCACCAGTTCACCTTCACTGTAGTTGCATGAGTTTTCTATTGCTGTCATATTGTCATACCTATCCTTTTGTTTAGTTAACCTGCTCTCTATCTATTTTAGCCTTAACTTCGTCGCGTATGTTCGATAAATCATCCTCATTACGAGTGGCTACTGTGACAACATTAAGCAAGTAATGCAATGTAAATGTCTAAAATAGCGTTGTGACCGCTGAGGCTTCGAGTATTTCATACTAGTAATTTCTCAATGGCTCTACATTGAACATGAACATGTCTTCATGGTAACGATCAATAACTCAACAGTGTTCAACATGAATCAAGCTGGCAATGTGTTACACAAACAAGGCATTACTGTGACGATGTCTCACCCGAGACATTCGGTTAGAGGTACTTAGCTGTACGCAGGGATTGCGTAAGTAACAACTCATTAGGCAGATCGTCATGTCACAGATCATCGTGCCGCTCAATTGGAGACGACAACCATAACCATAACGAGATTCCACGAATACGTCTCCTATTTTGTAGACTGTTACAGCAATCGACATTATTAGAATATAGTCACACCAATGACGAGACATAATTTACCTACCATGAAACGTGCGGTTTTGACCCCGTTTCTGTTAAAAACATAAATGTAATCACTGCCTCAGCAGTAATACCAGATAGGTACGAAATAGCCGTTAATAAAATTGAATCATTGTAACACACACTCCGTCCATATTCATTGAATTTCAATGTAACAAAAAACAAAGGAGCTACACAGATGATTTTTCACGGTAGCTTACACACACATACAAAGGTGATAAACACAGCGTCGTCAACCACTTTATTACAAAGAAATTATTACCAAAATACATAGTTACGTCATGTCTTGTCTAGTAACAAACTACGTAATGTAACGTCACGTTGTCTATTTTATTTTTCTAACATTCCAACTAATCTGTGAACTATAACATGATTTGACATTGAATTGGAGTAACTTAATTCGGAATCGATACAAAGTTTTCTCAAATGTATAGATGTTAATATCATCAAGTTATTTTGCTACTAATGTTTCATTTACGCCAAAATCGCTGAAATTTCTTTGAACAGATGATGCATGAAAGTGTTTTCTAAACCAGACGTTTTGTCGTTCGTAATTATATCTCACACTAAAACAATGCTCGTTGCGTCTTTCTTTATAAAATATAATATGACCTATATCAGACAGACATTATCAACGTTAAGACTACAAAATTTATCTCAATATCAGTGGCGCACCTGACGACATTATCTTTGTGTGTATGCAATAACATCGTGACGGAGGATTATCGTTACGTTGCCGAATTAATGCTGTTCCAAGAACGCAAATCGATAATATTCTTGCCGACAAGTACTAAGTACAACTCGAAATATAAGATCACTTGTTTGTACAAATCGTTTAGATCTAATTAATCTTTATTCAGAACCCTCTATCACTTTAAGTCAAAATTGTGATGATGGTGAATGATTGATCTAGCGGCAGTAGCTGATTAGTTAACTCCAAAAATATGGAAAGACTTTTTAATTTTTATCATAATCTAATATCTTAGTTGTTTAATATATTCGTAACACTGCACTGCAAAGGTCGTATAACATTTTCGTACTAAGCAAGTGAAACTAACAAATAATACAACATACGAAGCCACGATTCGAATTTAACATTCTCGCATAGAACGCTAATAGCTGTATGCATTCATCAATCTAACTGCAGTCAGAATGACAATTACCTAGCCTATTGCTAGCATCACTGTATGTGTGCCCCTGGTAGTTTAGCGACAGTCAACATATTTTGGCCCAGTTGTTTATGATGCACGTAATTTCTGATGGTATCATGTCAGTAGGTGTAATTAAGAAAATAGTAATAAGAGGAAATGACTCACCCACAAGTGCAGATTTCACAGATACACTGTTCCTTATGGACAGTCTTCTCCGGTTTCTTGGGGCCGCCTCTTGGCCGGGTCTCGTCGATGATGACGGTCTCCTCGACCGTGGTCCTATCGTCTCGCATTGTTCTCCTATCGTCGATAATCTTCTCATCGTAGACGGTGCTGACGGTGGTATCCTTCCTCGTGGTGTCCGTGATAGCACGGTCCACCACGTCGTATTCTCGAATAACGTCTTCGGTCGTTTGGACATCGCGCTGAAATGGATGTAAAGTTTTATCTCCAGCACTTCTAGATTATCAAAGCTTTTCTACGTGCTGATAAAACAGTAATATTAGACTATCAGTTCATGCATTATGTTGACGCATTTTTTTTACAACAATGTAACGTACGGTGTGACTTTAATCAAAACTAAGCCCAACATGTTGTTGACATGATAAAAGACGCAAAATAGTAACAAAAACTACCTTATTTAAAAATAATAAAAATTTGTTTCTTACCAAGTTTTTGAAGTCTAACGCGCTCTTGTCGACGTAGACGTCCGTTCTGATCTTGTCGTCTTCTTTAGCATCCTCATAAGTTGTTATTTTTCTCGTAATTCCATTCTCAGTGATGTAACGAGTGACTTCAATTTGACTCCTATTCTTTTCCACTTCGAAAGCCTTCCTAGAAGTTTCACCTGTAGTGGTAGTCATTACAGTAGTTTCTTCTGTATCAAGCCCTTCATAGAGATCTTTCACATCTTCGTTAATTTTAGTTCCGAATGTTACTTTTTCAATCCTCTTAAATGGATATTTCTTAACAGTTTCGATTATCTCCTTCAGGATACGGTCGTCAATGTTCCTGTTGATCACAATGTTTTTGTTGCTTACTCGTACATCTTTGTTAAACTTTGAGGTCTCTATGATCTTCCGCAAGTCACTAATGGATGTAAAATCTTTAATGTCTCTTGATGACAGTATTATGTTTTCTTCTGTATCTTGTCGCTTTAAGTGGTGTCTTGGCTGTTCAGGTCTGCCGAACGGTGACATCTCCTTAGGTCTTTTAGGTCTGTCATCATCTTTTTCATAAACAAACTTTCCATTCCATGTTCCGGTGCTCCTTTCATATGTGGTCAAATTATCTTTAGTTTGAGAAGTGGTGGTGGATGTTGACTCTTTAGTTAAGTTTTCCTTTTCCGTGGTCACGAAATCTGTAGTTTCTTTCATATCCCTTATATCTTTTATATGAGACTGAGTATCAGAAGACGTTGTCTTGTGGGTTGTAGTATGAACATTTTGATCAGTCGTGTCATGAATGCGTTTATTATGCACATCTTTACTATCAGGGACGTATTCAGTTATTGCTTTCTTCTTCGTGAAATCACCTCCGTATCGGTTGCTAGTAGATGCAATTTCTTTCCCATTCTTGTACAATGCCGATTCCTCCGATACTTCAAGAGAACTTTTTGGTACTCCGTCTTTACCGGTGTCATAATGAGATTCCTTATCCAGTACATGTCGCGAATATTCGTGTTCAGGTTTCATACCTGTACCACTAACATTGTGACTTTTCTCGTAAGTGGAATGTTCCTTATTATCTCCCCATTCTCTGTGAGAAGTGTCTACGATTCGTTCTTTGCCATCAACAATTTCAACGACGTAAGAAGAAGTTGAAGCTTGCTGAGCACTGCTTGTATTACTTTTCATTATTTTTGTAGAAAAGTTAATATTTTCTGTATTAGGCACCTGCAATATGTTGCCTACTTTTCTCAGTTCGTTTTGAATGGTGGCATCGTAACCATAAAAGTTAGATGAATCAGTTTGATTCATATTGCGTCGTCGGTTATTATCTCGTTCTTGATTGGTTGTGACATTTTCAACAATATCTTTACGGTTTTTATTGGTAGAAACGTTTCTTGACTGGTATTGATCATCATGTACTGATGATGTCTGTTGGTCAGACGTTATATGTTCACGAGTTGTGTACTGTTGATCCGTTGTAGTATGATCACGACTTGTATGCTGTTGATCAGATTTTACATGTTGACGAGTTGTGTTTTGCTGTTGGTCAGATGTCAAATGTTGACGAGTTGTGTTTTGCTGTTGATCAGATGTCAAATGTTGATGAGTTGTGTTTTGCTGTTGATCAGATGTCAAATGTTGACGAGTTGTGTTTTGCTGTTGATCAGATGGCAAATATTGATGAGTTGTGTTTTGTCGTTGATCAGGAGTCAAATATTGACGAGTTGTGTTTTGCTGTTGATCCGATGTTAAATATTGACGAGTTGTATTTTTCTGTTCATTAGAGGTCAAATTATCACGATTCATAATGTTCAGTTGATCAGTTGTCATTTGATCACGGTTTGTTATGTATTGTTGATCAGCTGTTAAATGATCGCGGTTTGTTATGTACTGTTGATGTTTAGCAACGTTATCTTTCTCTGTAGTAATACTGGAATGTGAAGTCATTTGATTTCCATCCTTGATAAATTTAGAGTCTTCTTTAACAATCATTTTACTCGAAGGTTTCTTTCCATCTTTGCCTGTGTCGTAATTTGATTTCATATCATAGTTTTGGATATTGTGAGCAGATTGCGGCTTCATACCAGTGCCACTAACGCTTGCATATGCTTCCTTTGATGCATTTTCTTGGGCATCGCCCCACTCTCTCTTCGAACTATCTATGATACGCTCTTTACCGTCAACAATTTCAACAACATACGAAGATGATGAAGACTTTGTGACATTGCTACTTTTAGTCTCATTTGTTTGTGAAGTGCTACTATATTCTTTAGTGTTACCTCGTTTATCCAAGCTGCCTTCACCTCCGTAAAAATTCTTAGAATCAGATCGAACAGTCTGGGTCCTCTGCGATGGTTCAGGAGAGTTGCGGTAAGTTACTCTGTCGCTTTGTTTCAAGTCTTGCTGATCCTTGGATGTAGTTGTCGACGATTGATTCACTAAACTTTGGCGCTCCGATTGAAGAAAAGAATCGGCAGCGTTTGCATTTTGAGATCGTCTCAAATATGTGTTTGAGTTCGAGACATTAGCCGAAGAGTTATCAATGAAACCTGTATTGTGAGTTTGATTGGGAGCAGAAGAATCTGCAGTTCTGTCAAAGGATTGGGTGTGACTAGAACCGGCCTGCTGAACAGAAGTCGATGAAGTCTGGAATGTTTCGGTTTTGGAGTTCTGTTGATGGGTCGAGGAAGACTCCTGTAGCATCGAACTAGACACATAATCGCCCGAAGTAGACTGTGCCATGTCACTTACGTTATGTTCCAGCGCTCTTGTTTGAGACAAGTCGCTGATAGAAGGAGCCTCCGTGATGATGTAGTGCGGGTGGCTGTTGTAATGCTCCGATATGGTGGAGCCGGCTATCGAAGAATGGTCGGAAATGTCGGTTATCATAAGCGGGTCATCTTCCTCGACCTTTACCTCGATATAGCGGACCTTCTTACCAGTCGAGCTGACCTTCTGCAGTGTGTTACTACTGCTCTGCACCGACGTGGATGAGCTTGTCTTCTGAACACTAGTTGATGCACTTCCAGAAGATTTCACTTCGGACGCTTTTGATTGCTTAGTCTTTTTATTTTTTATCGTCATTTTGGTCCCACAAAATAAATTACTTTATCATAAAAACTTTATATCTATTTGATATAGGAGATTCTTAAATAACCACGTTTAAATATTTTAAAATAAAAACTAATCACATAATATAAATATCGTCAAACAAATGCCATATAAAAAGTAAATATTGGTCGCGAGAGTCGTTCGTATCGTGTGTCGCTGAGTGCGCGCGCGCTCCTCGCAACTGACTCGCGGATTGTGTGTCTGCGCCGGCGCCCCTCACACCTTGACGCCGCACATCGCGCCCACCAGACCTTTGCGACACGTAAGCGCTTACATCTCACTGTTGGACTCATACCAAAAATGGTGTAAAAGCTGCTAAACTCACTGCTTACTTAATCACGAACCTTAGTCACCAACACTCCGCTGTTTGTGTACTTAATCGAACAATTAATATTTAAATCACTAAGGTCTCACTGTTTTACGTAGAACTGTGTCACATAAAGTCTATAAATAAAATAGAATAGTACGTAGCTGATGTTTTAAATAGTTAAGTACGTAGCTATCGACCACAACAAAGTCAATACGAAGATTAAAAAAACTTAAAAGGTGTTTTTTCAGTCGTCAACACAATGTCATTAAAAACCTTTTTCACAGAACATTAGGAACCGGTATGTAGTTCCTTAGCTGCAGAGACACTCACACAGACAGCACACTTGACAGCATGATTGTGGAATCTCTGAATATACTAGACTTACATGGCTTCAGACGTGTATCGACGGTAATCCTATGAAAAGCGAGCGCGAAGTGGGTAACTCAGGTGAAAATGACCTAGTTTTACCTATACATTTGTGTTTATTCATGAAAATCACAGCAATTAGGAACACACGGTCATGTTTTGTTTGATGTACCTACTTAGTAATACTTTACGAAGTAAGTATTATTTTATTACCTAAGCATCTATTTTTCAGTGTCATTTTCAGCTGTGAGTTCATAACTTAGGTTCTTCCATCTTCCACCTGTGGTTTTCAAGATTCTAGTTTAGCTTTTTCTGGCTTCAGAATTTAGAATGATCATTATCTCCGAATTTATCAGAAAAGTTCTGTTCACCACACTGCTGGCACAAAGTTTGTCATTGCAGTCGAGGTGGTAAATTGCAACAGAATAAATGCTCACGTCGTTTGACGTTTTTCAACACATTTAAAGAAAAAAAACTTAATTTTGAAAAAAACATGGCTCGCCATTTTTTACAGAACCTTCTTATTTTAAAGGACGGCAAGCAAGTGTGTTGAAAAGATATTTGATGAAATGTAAGAAAATATATAGGATCTAAAATTTGAAAGGCAAGCCATCAAAAAATGTAAGGTATGAAAACATAAAAGAAACTAACTATAAGAACCTGGAAGAAGAAGGAGGTATATACCTACCTCCTTCTACATAATCAAATAAATAAGCACAGCCCACGCTTTTCAACTAAATAAAACGATTCAAGTGATCTGATCTCAGGGTAGGTACGAGTTGGTTATGTG
The DNA here is from genome assembly GCA_914767815.1 of Eupsilia transversa. Lineage (NCBI taxonomy): Eukaryota > Metazoa > Arthropoda > Insecta > Lepidoptera > Noctuidae > Eupsilia > Eupsilia transversa. The sequence goes on from OU611889.1 coordinate 7,129,673, forward strand.
ACACAGATATTAGCATAATATTTTGGTGCAGTGCAACTTCCAGATTCAGCTGAGCCGGCCCGCCATCGATGCAGTGCGCTTCGATCGGTGCCTACTGCATTCGAATGACCTGGATTTTTTCCCAACATCGAGTACTTAGGTACTTACCTATCTATAATACATATTTCAGTGCATACTGAAGCACTGGATGATTTCTAACATAAATTCAAAGTTAACGTAAGACGGATTTGTTTACTCGTAATAAAGTATGAGCGAAGTTTTATTTTGGTTTGATTGAAACATACATAATACCTACAAACTTCTCGTAAGACCTCGAATGTCCAGTCAGAGATATTCTGAGGAAAAGTGTAAATGGGTCGAGCTGATGAGAATAAAGTGAATCATTCTTACGCAAATGAATACCTACATCTGTATTCTGTACGGTCGTCAGGGTTGTATTGTAATTAGTAATGAAGCTGATTAACACTAGGTCATAGGTAGGTACGATAGCAATCAAATAAACATACGCTTGTGTTTCTTAGAGTTATAAAATGAACATAAAATTATTGTAGAAGTAACTAACTACGAATAATTCAGCAATGCAGAACACGATTTTTTCAGGATGAGGTTACAAGCATGGTTATTGTATAGCTAACTACAGCCTGTGTTGTGTGAACGATCAGAAAGTATTCTAAAGGAAAGCAGTTCCAGGCTTCCGACACACGACTGTACGGTACTGTACCAAATTGTTCTTACAATGTTTAATAACCATCTTTAAATTAAGTTATTAGTATTATTACACTCTACCTACTTATTACTGAAACTGAAATATAATATACGACAAGTTTTTTTCACGTTTTACTTAGTTTAATTTGTTATAAAATATGTTAAAATCGATTATGTACGCCTTTTCTTCAAACTGATAGGCAACTTCTTCTTGATCAAGTAGATTCCTTGTAAACCTTTCTGCACCCTTATTGCGTAATATACGATCAATCACAATCTGAATCATTTTGAAACATAAGTACCAACAAAAAATCTGCTCAACAATCAACAACAATGATGAAAAACTGTCAAAATGAAATGGATTAGGTAGTCTTAATCGTTTACGAATTATGTGTTAGGTACTTAATTAGATGGATTCGTCTACAATACATTTTATGAATGTTTGGTTTCGTTACTGGTTTCATTTACAATTTTGTTATTGAAGTTCTAGGTTCTAGGACATGCCGGTTTCCTCACGATGATGATTTCCTTCACCGTTTTGACAGCATTAGTGATGAAATAATTTACACAAAGTAAAGCGTCTGTCTGTGTCCGAACTTACGACCGACTACTCGTAAGTCGCAGCTATTACCACTGGGCCACCACTACTCTTGTACTGCTCTGAATATATTATTTTAAGACTTTATATTTATATAAACTATGTACCTTTTTACTTTTTTGTCGTTGAAAAAGTGCTGATTCTCTGACTAATTTGAATACTTAAATGACTTTTGTTTTTAATTATTACATATTTATCTGTACCTACATAACTAAATTAAATTAAAAATAACTTCATTTTCCTCATTACCTAGGTTTAGGGACCTATATAGGTAGCTACTGTATTTGATTTTCAAAAAAATAAGTAAGTATATTTTGCCAAAACAACCATTACCGAATTATCGATGCCCAAACCCGATCAGTTAAAGACATTATACCCGTGGCAGACGTGGGTTGTGCAAGGCCCCGTTGTCTTTGCCTATACATGGCAGTGGGTGGGTGACTTGTCTTTGAATCACGCGCCCACGGACCAATTGTCTTGTCTGAATGGCGAATGCAACTGGCTCACAAATAAGTGCTTACTTAATCTCTGCTCTACACCGTTATTTCATGGCATTTGATTAATAACAGTTAGTTTAACTTTCCGACTGGTCCATTTTTAGGGTTCCGTACGTCCAAATGAAAAAATGGAACCCATACAGGATCACTCGTGTGTCTGTCACAGACAATTTGATCCGAATCTAATGGACCGATTAAGTTGTTTGGTACACATATCAATTTCTGTGACCCAAACACGGACGTGTTATGTAAATAAACAAATTTTGAATATGGAAGGTATTCAAAAAATAAAGACCATTCCCCCGCCACTGGACATTGGAAATTGTTCTATACATACATACAGATTACAGGAACACCTATATGAAGTCTACGCTACGGTTTCTAAAATAACATGCCAACTCCTACAGCCCAGGCGATCAATCTGCTGAACGCCCTGATTGCTTATCTATCTACGTAAATCGTTTTCGTAAACGATTCCGACTAATCTGTTTCATTTTGACAGTTCAACAACTTTCATTGCATTATTTACGTTGATGAGCAGATTTTTTTTCGAACTTATGAAGTAATGCATTAGCAATCTGTTTCAAACCGATCCAGATTGTGATAGATCGTGTATTACGCAATTAGGGTGCAGGAGCAGGAGGAGGAATTAAAAATCCGGAGTCACACGTAATCTATTCGATTTATCCCCTAAAACGTGTGACTCCGGATTTTTAATTCCTCCTCCTGCTCCTGCGATCTATCACAATCTGGATCGGGTTAAAATCTATCTATCTAACTATCATCTGTCTGAGATGCTTGTTTATACCTTTTTAGTTGACTTTTTTGCCGTAGTTGGGTTTTAGTTTTTAATTTTGAAACTTTTAGTTTTATTCGTTTTTTTGCTAAATGTTATGTTGTTGGCTTGCTAAAGTCGGGTCTGCCGTGCATATTTGGATGTTTTAAAAACATCAAACACGAAGCGTTTTGATTGGTTCGTGTTTGATGTTTGATGTTTTTAAAACATCCAAACATGGCGCAGCAGACCCGGCTTAAGCGCTTCGGAGTTTATTGCAAGTGCCTACCTACAACAAGCAATATTGTTATATCTATACTTATAATAAATCTGTAGAAGTGAAAATTCTGTACATTGAAAATATCAACAAAATAAATGGCAGGGGGTGTTACTAGACCGACACCGAACCCAAAAGTGTGATAAAATTTTTTTTTGTCTGTCTGTCTGTCTGTCTGTCTGTCTGTCTGTCTGTCTGTTTGTTCAAGTATCACGCAAAAACTACCGGTTCGATTACGATGAAACTTGGTATAATTATTCTTTAATATCCTGGGCACCACACTGGGTACTTTTTATCCCGGAAAAGTATCCTATCCTACGGTTGGGGGGTGTCAAAGTTTGTATGGAAGAATTTTAACGCGCTGTCCGATTAACTCGAAACTCAATATTTATACTTAAACCCAAAAATTAAGAATAACGTGTATCAGGATTTTTCGAAATTCAACCCCTAAGGGGGTAAAATAAGGAATGAAAGTTTGTATGAAAAATCTTATTCCTTGAGGTAATAAACACGAAACTTCGCACGAATAGTTATCTAAATAAATTATAAAGTTTGTAGTTTTTTGTTTTTCTAAATTACCCCCTTTTTTTTTCTTTTTTTTCTTTTTTTTTTTTGGGTGGCAAATCATCCAATGACTTCTCCCGCTTTTTACTGACTAAAACCCACCCGTGTTCCTTCCCTTGCCATGCCAGGGGCCACGGTTTCCCCTTAGGACTACCCGCAACCCCGGCGGGCAACGGTCCTAGCGGACCCCGTCAGTTTTGCTGACATCTCTTTGAGGCGCGCGTGGAACACGACGCGCCGTCGACCCGGGCCTGGTCCTTATCGGGGGCGAGCTACCCATTGCTCACCGCCCGCAAGCCCGCGCCTACGGTGGCCGGGAATCCTCCAAGGAGTCCCGACGCCCAGGGCGTCTCCTACGGCGGCTAGGCGCGTGAGGGCGCGAACTTTGCCTCTCCCTCACGCGCTCCGCCTCCCCTTCGTCTAAATTACCCCCTAAAGGGGGATTGGGGGGTGTCAGTGTTTGTATGGAAGAATTTTAACGCGCTGTCCGATTAACTCGAAACTCAATATTTATACTTAAAACCCATGGGGATGTATGGGGTAATTTCCGAAACTCACGCGGGCGAAGCCGCGGGCAGCAGCTAGTAAATAAATAAATCTCTCAATATTGTGCGTACAAACTTACATTTGCAGTTGTAGGTAATGTATGGGAGAACATGTTTTTCAACTACAATGTTAAGTTTGCTCTTGGGATAAATTCATCAGAACTACGGAACCCTTCATTGTGCGTGGTCTGACACGCACTTGGCCGGTTTTTAAACATTTTGATGGTATTTTCGCCTTCCTTTTGTAGCTAGGTACCACATTGGATTCTCGATTCTCGCCACTATACGCATATGCGAGAGCGAGAATTGAGAATTCGCGGTGAAACGAGGCGTCCCGCGGTTGGTGGTATTCATAAGGCCGACCTGGAAAAGTTATCAGATCTAATGTAGAGTCAAGCCCCTTCGCACAGGCACTCCTATGGGCTTAAGTTACTGGTAATTTATGTTGTGTCAGGCAATAGTTCAATGGCACGGCCAAACAAATAAACAAAAACATTTAGTTTCTACGTTAGATCAGGGGCCTAAGACTACTAATTTATAAACGTTACAATGGTCTCCCAATGGCGAGTTTTTGACAGTTTTTGTATGGCAAATCTGTCAAAAACTCCCCATTGAGAGACCATTTGTAACGTTTATAAATTAGTAGACTTCAGGCCCCTGATAACTTTGTAACAGTGAAAGCGTTAAGGCTTTTGCAGACAGGCACAACGTGACTCTGGCGGAACATTTAAATTTGTATGAAAACTTCGACCGCCGCGCGCCGCCGTAAGACAATAAAATTTCTCTCTTTTTAAAAAATTTTCTAAATAAAATTACCGGTATAGCGTCGCGCCTGATAGCGGGAGCCTTTATGTAAGTCTTGATGTTTTTAGTGGAATTGCATTTCTTTTTGTAGGGTGCTCTATTTCTTTTAAAATTATAACCCTTAGGTACTTCTAGCATAGTCGGGTAAACTGGGTAAAGAGGGTATTTCTGGCAAGCTAGCACTTACGTTCTTCATAGCCAACGAAAAAGAGTTTCTTCTTCGTTGTTTATAATAGGTAGGTACTAATCTATAGCCATCCTAATAAATGGAAGTACTTATTATCTGTAAGAAATACAGACTTGCTCCTCCAGTTGAGGGGGTTGGAGGGTGAAAGTTACAAACCACATTCTTTTTTTCTTGATTGTGTGCAAATCCTAGTCTGTATACCAAATTTCAGAGTCTGTGAATCAATGACGAAATCGATTATTTTACTTCGCCGTATTTATACGTATTAATAAAATCCAAAGTTAAGCTAGACAAATTATTAAACTTAGTGTGTTTTATAAGCCTGCTTTACATCTTATCCTGGGAATTTAAGCTCTCAGCATTATCCAGGCCGATACGAAACGTTCCGAGAAAAGGTAGGTAATGCCATCTTAGTGTCCCTACTTTTTGTTTTTGGCTCGTCTTGGCGTATAAAATATATCTTCTAACTCATGAGTAGTGTGTACTGCCATCTGGAATCAACAGTGAAAAAATCGAGCTAAGTATTGTAAATAACGTAGATGGCGTTAGCATCGGAAACTAGTACTGTGCTGCCATCTTACTAAACACTGTCCAATCATCATGACTATTGCTTTCAAGCGTTGTAGGGTTAAGTAAAGCAATTCCAGCAGGGGGCAACACTAATCGCAACGTCGATAAATGGCCGCGTGCGTCACACCACTGCGCAATCAAGCACGGAAATAAAATAACAGCTGTTCTACAATATTCGCTCGGGCAACTCAGGCAGCAGCTGTACCACGCAGCCGTTTTCCTTGGGATCGCGATTGTTTGGACGTTGCTTTCTCATTGTTGTAATAATCACCGTGTAGTTTGGACTATTCTTTCGTCCATTTTTCAACGTATATTACTGTAGAAGTAATTACAGTATTGGCGTTTGAAGTGTGTGAATCATAAATCCGTAAGCTATGCTGGCGCTATGTTTACCAAAATTCCTCATTCGTTGTTATTGTGACTCAAGTTGAAATGCCTCGTGAATACGTGGACCGCAAGGAGAGTTTCGCAGTGTTATGTTAATAAAATCTCTTTTAGATAGTGATTTTAGGAAAATTAGTTCTTGACAATGTCTAACTCGGTTCCGACGAGTTCTGCACTGAGGGCTTTGGCCTTAGAGTATAAGAGTCTGCAAGAGGAACCCGTGGAAGGGTTCCGAGTGAAACTTTTAGGAGAGGACAATTTATTTGAGTGGGAAGTTGCAATTTTCGGCCCTCCAGACACGTTATACCAAGGTGGATATTTCAAGGTAAGCCCATTAGAATAATTATGTATCTGCATTAGCACTGACCTGACAGCAACAAGCAGCATCAGATACAAAAAAAACATGTCTGTGCAGTTTACCAGCTCAAATTCTTTTACAATCATTCTCATGAACGTAATAGACAAAATAAACTGAATTTGTGGGGGTATTTGTGGTTTCGCCATTTCACAACTTAGTCTGAGAGTTTCATGGAAAAATTCCATTCTATTATTCGCCCAAATACTTGTTGGTTACATTATCTTGCTTTGTTTTTATCATTTTATTACCTAAACTAACAAATGTGCAATTTATAGACAAGCTGTTCAGTGTTAGAATTATTAGAACTGTCATCTCATTTCCCTGATTGGGCAGGCAGAATTTGTAATTAGTGATTAAAACAAGTTACCTTTTAATTTTATTAATTTCGCTACAAAATAAAGTGGATATGTAATTTTCAAGTGCTCTTCTCTGTAATTGTCATCATAACAGTACTTCTAGCATAGAATAATAATACTTTCCAAAAAATAATGGAAGTGTTACACTTTTATGTTTTAATTTCCTTAATTTGACTGTTGAACCCAAAAATAACTAAAACTTTAAATACCTTTCATAATAACAGTTCAGTAATTAAGATTTAAACTTAAATAAATAATACTATCTTGATAATCCTATGACTTGCAGACATGATTTTTTTATTCAACTTTGTTAAACTTGTTTTTCTCAACATAAATGTTAAATTAGTCAGATCTTCTTAGTTTCTTTGGATGGTGTAATCAACTATGTTAGTAATATTTATCATCAGTTTCAAAATCTGTTTGTACTACTTAAATGTCAATAGTAGCAATTAAGCACTGTTAACAACTCCTTGATAACACCAACGTAATCAAGTGCGGTTATCACTCCTTATAGCATTTATTTATCAATGTAACCATTTGTCAGATTATAATATAATATGAAATTAAACCCTTTGAATACTAAAACGCAGATCTACAAGAAGACCCAATATACAATTTTCTTGCTTTTGCCCACGTGAGGGTGGGCAATTATATCCCATAGAAACTGCCACACCACGAAAGACAAAGATAAAAAAAAAGTCGTAAACCTAGTCATGGTCTAAGTGTGTGCAGAATTTCATCAAAATCCATTCAGCCATTAGGGAACGAAAATGTAACAGACAGACATTGTTACATTTTTGGAAATACTGGTATTCAGCTGCATCTGGTTAGACTGGAAGCCGACCCCAACATGATTGGGAAAAGGCTAGGCAGAATGAATGAATGAGACATTGTTACATTTTTACATTCACAACATAACATAACAACATGCCTTGTTTCCCCGAAGGGTTAGGGTAGCGGTGTACCCGTAGCCGGCACCCCCCACATTTATGTATAATATTATATAGTATAGATTATGTCTATGATTGTGGCATACAATCAATAAAAGCTTATTCACCTATATGCACCAATAGTTAAACAAAATACATTAAGAATAAGTTAGTTCAATGTTTGATAATAAACAAATTGTTAAGACGGTAATTCAGTCTCTCAAGGAACTTTTATTTTTCGCTACCTGTATTTTACCAGTTCTGGGCAAAGGCCTCCCAAACAGCTTACCACTGTACCCTGTGTGCTGTCTTTTCCGGCCAATTGCCCATAAACGCCTTGTAAGTCATCACGCCTACTATATAACACCCATCTTCTGGCACCTACTTTCTGACAACTCTGCCCCATCTTTCCCTATGCATTCTGCTTATATGGCCTGCCCAATCCCATTTCACCCTAGCAAATTTATTGCCCACATTGAATGTAAGTACTATTCTTTGCTTAATGTGTAGGCAACAAATTATTTCATTATTAATAGAATTAATAAGTACCTGTATTATTACGACTAAATAGAGAAGTATGAAAGAAAGGGACATGTTGCTCCGATCCCAAATAAATTGGGATAAGGACAGGACTTTTATTTTTTCTTATATTTATTACAATATTAAAATAATTGCAGAGATACTTGCAAAGAAATGTTTTGTATTACTTACCTATTTATCTGTTAGTAAATGAGTTAAACTACATAAAGTAATAAACTGACAAAATTATCTTGGATGTTATCATAAGATCATAAAACAGCTCTGTCCCTATTGAAATATAAAACAAATAAGATTTCTTAACAAGATCATGTGTCCACCTCCTGCCCCACTTGTTGTAATCCTAGCTTGAAACCAGTACTAATGTAATTATCATGTTATTAAGAACCAGCCAGCTTTTAATCATTTTTCTGTAAATATACATTCACCTAGGCTTTGAAATTACATACAGGGCAATTTTTTAATAAATAGAGCCTATGCTCTATTTATTAAACCTTTCTAGGGTCTACCTTTTTTCGCAGAACTTTTTATGTTTTAATCATGTTTAGATCAACCTGACACTGACCTACAAATTGCATATTATTTGCTCGACTGACTCACGCCACTATAACCCAAAAACCCAGGCATTTAATAAGTGAAAGTAATAAATAACACGCTTGCACATCACACTAACATCAGATCACTTATTTTTATTTTGTATGCCATCATGCTTGTCACAAAAAAAGAAGAATATGTTACAATTGCTACTGAATAATAATTTTCAGGTCCTTTGGGATAGCAGGAGAACATTATTTACTCTACCATTTCATGGAACCTCAAAATTCCACATGCACCACACAAACATTGTTTTAGTAGACTGTTGTGTGTATACTTATCTTCTATCAGCCCTTAAGCTTCTACTACACTGGTTCCCTAATTTTTTAATGGCAGTTAGCAAATATTTCCAACTTAATAAATAGATCTTATTCTTAAGAAACAGGAGAATAGGATGATGCTGCCATGGAACAAAATCCTCCATCCATCCAGAAATTTTTAAATAAATGGGTCACTAATTTATTTATTTTTTGTTTCAGGCACATATGAAATTCCCACCAGACTATCCATACTCACCACCTTCCATTAGATTTTTAACAAAAGTATGGCATCCAAATGTGTATGAGGTAAGTTAAAAATTACTTAAAACAATTAGTATTAATAGTTATTTAAAGTAGGTAACCAATATTATCCCTATTTTGTGCTCGAATATTTACACACCAGATTTGCCTGTGAAATAAATCATGCCATGTTCTGGGTTTTGCAATATCATTATTAAATTATACACAGATAAATCTTATCTATCTATACTTACATAGGTACGTACAATCAACATGTGTATATATTATATATATGGAAAGCGTGTACTAATTTAAAAAAACCGGCCAAGTGTGTGTCGGACCACGCAAAATGAAGGGTTCCGTAGCTGGGATAAATTTATCCGAAGTAGAAAAAATATATCCCCACTTTACGATTAGGGGGGGGTACCCAATTTTTTTTTTAATGATTTTATTTTACCACTCTGTCGGCGTAATTAATATGTATACTCATGCCAAATTACAGCTTTCTAGTACTAACAGTCTCTGTGCTAAACCGCGGATAGCCAGACGGACATGGCGAAACTAAGGGTTCCTTGTTGATTACGGAATGAATGAAAATGTATTATTTATTTTTTCTTTTCTATCGTCATTCCAACATATAAATCGATGTTACGAACAACCCGTAAACCAAACAGCTGATCAGGACGTTGAATTCACACTCATTATGCCTCTCATTTTCCTATTTTGCTCATTAACGCCCACTTACTTACGTCTCGCTTTTACGAGCTCCTCTTTTTAACCCCCGACGGAAACAGAGGGGTGTTATAAGTTTAACGTGTGTATCTGTTGTTCCCTCGTAGCTCCCAAACGGCTGAACAGATTTTGATGATTATTTTTTTGTTTGAAAGGTGCTTCTTAGCTACAATTCAAGAAAATCTGTTCAGCTTTTGAAGATTATCAGCCCTTTTCTAGTTGATGATTGGATGTGCGCATCTTCCACAGGTCTGATCGATTCGAAATTTAGTAGTATTCTGTTATATCAATTATATTAGAAGAACATAGTAACCTTGAAATGATACAGCAGCATCACCTGGAATTCGCAGGATCTCCTCCTTCACTAACTTAAAGCACCGGTATCGTGTTTGGGCTCATTGGAATGGTCTCAATGAATAGGTTAGGTATAGATAGATCGTGGATAGGGTCTAATGATGGAGTAGATTTTTTTTTTTCTTTTTAGAGGTCTTTGTTTGTGTCGGGGGTTATTTAATTTTTACTAGTCTATTTTCTTCATTCGAAAGATTCCGCTTTAAAAACAAAATAACTTTTACTTATCAGCCAAAGGAAATCCCTATTCGAAATACTCTAATAGTAAAATTAAGCGACTGGTAATTGCAAAAAACGTAAGAAAATTTGAATATAGCACCTTAGTTTAACGTAGGTAATAAATACGGTTACTTATGCTTGTACCTATAGGTAGTAATAGTCAGAAGCCCAAAAGTTTAACAACCAGTATAAACATTAACCAGTGGTATCGTGTTACCTATTCAGTTACTGGGTTGTGGAGGTCAGAAAGGCAGCCGCTCCATGTAAAATACTGGTGTACCTACAGCTGCAGCCAGTTAGACTGGAAGCCGACCCCAACATAGTCGGGAAGAGGCTAAGCAGATTAATTGATTGGCTTATACTTGTATAGTTGTTTGCCTGCATTATTTATTTGTAATTTTTGACTCAATATTAAAGCTACTGTTGAACGGGGCGATCCGGGCGATCCCACTCCTTAGTCATTATATTGTATACCACATTCGGATGTTAGGTACACACGGCTACACATCAAGCTATACATTTCCAGTATAAGCTGACCTCGCATTGTACGGAAATCCTATATAATGCGAGATCAGCATTAACTGGAAATGTATAGCTTGATGTGTAGCCGTGTGTACCACCCAAAAAAAAAAAAAAAAAAGGTAGTTGTTACAAATGCATTGTTTTATAAACGGCATGATTTATTTAGATACTTAATAATAATATTTAGATAGGTACTTAATAATAATATATATCTAAATATATATTTAGATACTTAATAGCAATAGAAACTGACATACATCTTCTTGAATATATTTCTCCCACTCGAATCGAATATCAGCAGCAGAACACGTTTTTTAGGAACAACAAACGCGCGCTGGACTGGACGTCATACCGAGTCATACGCAATCGATATCATTTGTATAATATTTGATCGGTGATAGACAATGTTTTTGAGCATTTTGTGGTTTGTGGGCTTCCTATATCCCCACATTACTGCGCCAGTCTCGTAGAGATTTTGCCCGCGATGGCTACTTTACAATGTCGTCCGCCCATCGTCCCCACAGGGGCCTAAGTCTACTAATTTATAAACGTCACAATGGTGTCATAATGGTTAGTTTTTGACAGATTTGCCATACAAAAACTGTCAAAAACTAACCATTATGGCACCATAGTGACGTTTATAAATTAGTAGACTAAGGCCCCAGGACGAGCGACACCTCCAACAGCAGTAAGTAACTACCAACAAGAAACAAATAAGACAAGAATTAAATAAGGTTCAATTTTGAATGTTCTTTTTTTTTACAAAAGACAACATAACAAATGACGTCACTTACATGCTTGGTACCTAATCGAATAATCATACCAGCTGCGTATGCAACTTTGGTACCAATAATCTTGATGAAAGATGTTATGCTATGTAATAAGTCCCTATAGTCTGGATGGCGACAGTCACACTAGTTTTTAATGAACTCTGATAGTTACCTACGCTACGGGAAAAACATTGAACAATGGCAATTGTTGAAGCAAGACTAAAGAAAAACGTATTAACCTACCTATTTCCCTTATTTATTGATGAAACTTATCTGAAAGACTACTTCTATTATATATTTTACTGTGTGTAAGTACATAAATAATAAAATAAATAAATAAAGACTTTAAATAATTAATCACCAATCATTACGCAATATCAAACCGAAGACCGTATCCGTCGTCCAGTTCATTAATTTAGTCGATATAATTATATTTGTAACCGATAAGAGATGGTACCGTTGAAACATATATTCTATTCTAATTAATTTAAAACCACATTACATAGATTTGCTACACATGTAGATAAGATTAATCTCATGATCCTTCATGGACTTGTAGAGGTTTCCGATACTAATGAAAACAACTTGATCATGACAATGGTGGTGGTGATAAAGAAGTTTCATATATCCCATGTAGTCTGCAACCGAAATCCGAGTCAAGAGGATTACCCAAATGCTTCATACATATGGAGTTATGAATCAGAGGTAAAAGGCGTTGGAGAAGACAGAGCCTTGTAATATACTAGAAATAGACCATTGACTAGAATTATCAGTAACGAGCAAGATTTCGGTAGATTTCTTTCAAACACAAATGATGAAAACTTATATGTATGTCTTCCCTTAGATGATTTATTCCAAGATCATGTTGAATGATATATCATTATTGGAGCTGACATCTACTTTATATACCACGTACAAAATGTCCTATTATATTATGCTTAGTCAATCGTATACATTCTTTTTCTAAGTATACCGATGACGCACACTTTCCACGTAGAAATTGAAATGAAGAATAGTTTATTTCCTTTGTGAAGTTTCCTTACATCACAGGAGTCTATGCAGTGAGCTTGTAGCCAATGATACACTCATTGATTACGGTCATAGTCTTAGATACAATGTATTTTGTAGTAATCCCGGAAGACTTTATTCTTGATCCAATATTCGTTGCTTGGATTTCCTGGAATACTGTTGTGTTTCTATGTAGAACGTATAAGCAGGACTTTGTTGAACGCAAAATCATGTTTTCGTAGAATATTGGTAAGATGTTGTGTGAATACTGGCGCTAGCTCTAGCTATAGAACTTGCTAGATCCACTCAATCCTAACCGGAGACAACAGGGCTAATCTTGTAACTATTTTCTCATTTATCTATCAAGATTCAAGACAAACAGGAAAGTGTTTGTTAAGAGTAAGATTTGCATTTGATTTGGTATTCTTCGTTTAGTAGCCCAAAAGATCTGAATTCTTGGTGAACCAAAGCATTAGCTGCAAATAAGCTGTTATTGATATCAATATCTGGATATCCAAAATACACTTGTCTTTCGAACAAGAATTGACTTACGAAACCACTTGTACAAATAACTGTAAGGAGTACTTACGAGTTTCTAAAAACGCCCCTAGAAACACCGTTATATAAAACAGTTTTTCTAAAGAAATAACCTTTAATGGAAAGGACTGAGCTGTGGGGGCAGGCTTCCAGCGAACTCTTTCTGAGAATCCGGAATTGCCAGTTTCCTCGGAATAAACGCCCTAATTAAGCCACACCATGGTTGACAATATCATGAATAATTTTATTAGCAATATGTTACAATAAAATGGAGAAATAACCAGCCAGGTTCAAAAATCAAAATAGAATATACATTGGAGAAGAATTACAATTATACAGCTATAGTGAGATTGCATCTATAATGTACAGGCCATGTAGACAATTCAACAACTATCTTAGCTCTCATAGTCATATAGTTGCGACTTGCGACACTCTCTTGGCGTCTTTGACCCCGGGACTGCGAAACGTTTCACACAGTATCACACTTTGACCTACTTTGTATGAATTAGATTTTAGTATTTAAGTAATTTGAGACGTCTTCTTGCTATTATTTTCCCTACCTGCACTTAGGGTCCATCCACTAGCTTAGTTGTCTCTCAATTTACTTGGTTTTCGTAATTTCTGATACGTCTTATGTTAGGTTGTGTAGGCTCTCATGCTCACGCATCCTGGGTTTACCACAACATCCCACAATTCTCGATCCCCGCTTATGTCCTGCCAATTCTTCTTATATCATCATTTGAATGATCAGTTTCGCAGATTGAGTCGTACTTTGATAATACAATTTGTATTGCGGTAAATCAATATTTGTAACTGGGACACAGCATGCAATCTGTTTTCGACACCATCCTGTGGCTTTCGTTCGTGTGTAACCGGTGTAACATAGACTCCTTGCTTCTGTCAGCTAATCCAGAATATATGTAAAAAATCTATGCCACGCCACCTGCTTGCATACGATTTTTTAATGAAATCTTATTTTCAAATTTTATAAAAACAAGTTTTTTTTTTTATATTTTAGACTGTTTAAAGTTATAGTGCATTTTTCATTTCGTAAAACTCAACTCGCAGCCGGTTGTACAGTTTTCGCGTCGCCTGAGCGTTACCGTTAGCTTTTAGAAGAGTCAACTGTGAGTCGTCGGTACAAAATAATGTAGCTGGTATAGTAGTGAAGCAGCGGGGTCATCAGTCCGATTGGCTGAATCATACTGTGACGCTGTGACGCACCCAACGCTCTGCCTACCTTATTTTTAAGATTCTAACAAACGATACTAAATTAGATCAAGTGTTGCACGCGTTTTAACGTTTATCCTCGCTAATACTTGATTTATATTTAAATGTATGCAGTGTAATAATTAAATGTAGCACAGATTCGTACATTGTTAATGTCAGTAGAGTTTTAATGAACCAGTTCCATACTCTACTTTTACGATTCGTTCTCGTAAACTAAACAAACTCAACAGACATGACATGTCTTAAATAAGCTGTCCTAAATTGAGGGGAATATTTTATAGTTCTGACGTAGAGTTTTTAAAGTCATGATTTATTTTAAAATGTTTGATAAGGCTCTTCCAATATTATGTTTTTCACTATATTGTGTAAAACATAGTCCACGAAAAGATCTACGTCAAACAGGATGTACTTAGTACAAGTTGAACGACCTTTTGCATGAAGTGAAGCCACCGGCGATGGTAACCAACCAACATATTTAATTTAAACGTCTGTGAATCACTTTGTAGTCAACTAGCTTTTGCCGGCAGCTTCGTTCATG
Source organism: Eupsilia transversa (assembly GCA_914767815.1). Classification (NCBI taxonomy): domain Eukaryota; kingdom Metazoa; phylum Arthropoda; class Insecta; order Lepidoptera; family Noctuidae; genus Eupsilia; species Eupsilia transversa. The sequence continues at coordinate 7,144,760 of OU611889.1, forward strand.
TTGTAGGTACATATTTTATGCATGCTCACGAAAACCATGTATAGGTACCAACATCCCGTGTTCACGATCAACTTTATAGACAAACAAGCATTCTACTTCATCCATATTGGTAATTTCCTTTTACTGGTTTCAATCGAAATGTTCGTTTAGTTAGATAGAAATGCTCGTCGCGTGTCCTCCTGAGGCCTTAGTGTCAGTTTGCAAATCGGTAAACGTAACTATCGCGTTTACGTTAAGATTTTTATTCTCACCTTTATATTCTTAGCATTATGATCTATCTGTCAAATCTTAACGCAAACGCAATAGTTACGTTTACTCACTTGAAAACTTACACTAGGGCCTCTGATCGTATATTCGACTAATATTTGTCATGACACTCATTGCACTGCTGTCGTTTTTCCTTTTAGGAAGTCAAATACTTGGGCTCAAAGCTATGTTGTTAACAGGATGTTTTAATAGTAGATTTACCTCAATAAAAACATTTGTAACAATGAGCTGTGTATCCGTATTATTCGTGTAGCATCTCTTCAAACAAGTAGAAATGGCGTCATATCAGCCTCTGATGACGGACGTTTACCGTTGTTCAACAGCATCGCTGGGCGTAATAAACTAATGCTATAATAAAAAAGATTTTATAAACATGTCTATTTGGCACAATGTCAAGGAGAATGAATTTGTTTTTATTTCCCCGTAGAAAAGTCTTTCCCTTGAGGATCATCCCGGCCGATGTTGGCACTCCCCGGCCTTGGGGTAATTAACCTTATTCCCGATCCCGTCGACCTGCGTCGCGGTGGCCGCTTTGAACTTGTGCTACATTCAAAGTATTCACACGCGGTTCTTTAAATAACGCCCCCTGATTCGCGATCGTCCCAACTCCCAAAAGCGGAGGCAAGTGCCAACATCTCAAGTAGACTCTTTTAATACTGACCACGTGGTTCCCTGCACCGGCACTCGCGCCGTCCTCTACGACGCCCCATAATGAATATGAATCTCTAAATATTTGCCGAGGGAGCAATAGTCGATATTCTTGCAAAAATGTGTGCAATTATTGAAGGCTATTAACTCAAACTCAAGAAGTCAAGACCCGTATTATGTTGCGCAGTCGCAGTTGACAATATCAATAATGTTTTCAGTAAAGAAAGTATATGTTTGGGTCTATTCCTTCGCCTCCCGAAACGTTCCAGTTTACACCTTTAAGAGAACCCCTTCCAGATTCAGTTCCAGTTCCTATCAGAATATAGTGAAACTGGTTTCACTATATATTTTGATCGGAACACCCGTCGCATCGTTTATTCTGGTTACAATACGGCCGTTTTTGAAGAACAATAGTAGTAAGATAAAACAGGAGGTGAGCTTGTAATAAGGCGGGGGCGCTTCCGTAGCCAGTCACGTGCGTCACCGGGCCTTCAACCCACCCGCGGCCGAGTCACCAAGGTCCTCGCCTCACGTCTACTCTCCGACCAGACTAGCCACTTACTCTTCATAAAATATTCTGCTAAGTTAGTCAATGCTGAAAATTGTTTCCGCTCATGAATTTCAAAATGGATATTTTAGATGTTGACAGTTGAGTAACTGACGCAGTACCTACCTTACCTACCTATTCACTGTGTTTTAACATTATATTTGTACATTATAATTGATACTTGTAAGGTTTCGGGTCATGAATTTAAAGCTTTTCATTCTTCCGCCAAACAGTGACTCAATATCAAGGAAAATATCGAAAAGTACCCAGTCATATTTTCTTTGCGGGAAAATCTGATTTGATTGAATCTAAACATTGACATCCGGAAGAGCTTCACAAGCCAAAAATTTATAAACATTTTAACCTCAAAATTATCATTGAATTCTCAATATTCCTTCGACATGCGAACTCGTGATCGGTGTTCCACTCTGTTAACTTATTCTTGACCATGTACCTTGACATGGTTCAGAATAATATAATATCGTAGACGAATACTCTATCTGGATTTCTGCGAGTGATGTGGTAAATAAACATTGTGTATATTTCAAGTGTTTCCCGATTTAGAGGTCAGAGCACACGCATTTTCTTTGTGAGGAAGCGCGCAGTGAACCGGTGGCATATTTTTAGCCGAGGGCGACGCTCCACGCCATCACTGTAATGTCCGCGCCTTTATGCTCTATCATCATGACTTCTCTTATTAAAAAAAAATAGTTGTTCTAAGAAGTCGTTTAGATCTCCTTTTGTTACACCAAGTTACAAAAATAAAATTACTACTAGTTTACTCTATTCAAATACTTGGTCCTCTACATTTTACGTTTCCATCTACTTAAACATAATGTCTTGTTTAGTTGTTTACTGATAATGTTATGTGAATTTTATTTGCTTGATTCGAGATCATTCGATACCAACTTATAAATAATACTAGGTACGCTGTTAGCATTTAAACCCTTGTGCGCAAAAGCTCAGGCACCGCAAACCGTGCAGAGTGCGTCAGAGAGAACCGTTAGAAAGAAACACTTTCACTGTGCCATTGTGCTTTGCTTAGTTATAACAGTTTATGTTATCAATTTTGAGATTTCTCAAACATTTTAGAACTATACAATCGATAAAACAATTAAACCAAATCACTTACGTAACGTAAAATTCGTCACAATAATAAAATTATTGATGTGTTGAACATCAATAACTTAGAACGAGAACCCTCCAGCCCGACCCTTATAATCATATAACTAACTTGCACGATAATTGGAATCGATTTCCTTTGAAGTTTTCTTCAATGCCTCATATTTTAATATAACCGAATACCTACCTATAGTCACCATTGAAGTTAAATGACAAGGCTGAATATATATTGCATTATCATGCAACTTGAATTGATGTATCACACTACGATTTCGGCTCACAATTACCTCTAGCACGCTGTTATTGACCCTTGACGACTTTTAACTTATATCATCAACTTCTAGAATCATTTTCGTAAATTGGAGTTTAAAAATATTTTACAGATTAGACTTAAGAGACACTGTCGTTAATTATTATACTGTAAAGTAGTTATCGCGATAGACAAGTGTATCTGGGTCATGCGACTACTAGAGTAGGCCACTGGTTTGAATTGAACAATTCGAGCCACCACTTAAATATTAGGTATCTGTTAATGATTATAGAGTTGGGTGATCTTTCAATTCAGTGTTTCATACAACATTAAAGTTTATTCGATAAATCGAATAAAACAACCTTCACGAATCGTTGTGCAGATTACAATGTAAATGGGGTGGGTCGTCGATATGCTCCTTTACCGAGATCGTCAAGGGCAAATTGCGGAGGTAAGCCTCTTGCCCGTTCCGTCTCGTTTACCTCCTTCCGCTATCTCCTTAGAAAGACATGAAGCTAGATATCGTGTGTAATAAGGAGTATAAGGACCTTGTCGATGAGAACGGTGCGAATTGATGAGTAATAAAGTACTTAGCGGTTATTATCAGGTGAAGGGTAATGATGACCTTAACATTCATACCAATAGTTTATTTCATGTTTTTTTCTATATTACTCATCGTATCATTTATTGTTTTGCAATAACATAGTGCGTTGGATATAAGTTCGAATGTAGGGCAAGAACGAATAAATAAAATTACTGCCAAATCTTGCAATCACAGTGCTGGCTGGCAACACAAAACAAGTCGCTATTTCCGCATCAGTCAATGCAGTTAAACGTTCATAAGGCTCTTGAGATACCTAGTTAGAGAGGGAGTAAAATATTCTGATTCAACAAAGTAGAGCCTAAAACACTGAAACAAGAAATTTGGACTGTAACAGGAAATACCCCGATGAGGGTTTGAATGACAGTCTTGTAATAAAAAAAATCAGGAAAACAATAAAAATGTGTATTTCGGCTTTTGGTTAAAAACGATGAAACACGTCAAACAATCAGAAGGCTAAAATTCTACCCTAAAAGGGGTAAGATGACAGTTGGTATGAGAATCCGGATTTTTTAATGATAATTTATGTTTAGGCTTTTAGTTAAATTAGATAAAACACATGTATAAAAGGATTTGCTGAAATTCTACCGCAAAAGGGATAAATAAAATAGGGGATGAAATCTTCGATGACAAAATCCAAAATCTACCTGGACGAAGTCGCCCAGTGAGATGAGAACGCCAACCTATGGAACATCATTGTGATAGCTAAAATCCCCAACAAAAAGAAAAAGAAAAGTTGTATTATTATTTTATATAACAATAAAACGGGGACTTGCTTCCTACAAAAATACTAAAACTACGCTCAAATTAATAAACCATCAGCTAGTGTGACATTGCATTTTTCTTTCCTTACAACTTGCAATAGCAAGTGATATAATAAATATGAATTCGTAAGAACAGGAAACTAGTGTGATTAACGATATCATGATACACACCAGTAACTAAGTAACTTCCAGGTACAAACGGTTGATTCCATAACCATGTGTAACTCTTGTTTCTACATACATAATTTGTATACGTACTTTGTTCGTAGCTACTGTTTGTTCAACTATACTGCGACGACAGAAGCTTCGATCTTTATGATTAATTATTTATACCCATATCATTGTCTTTGTCCATGTCTTATTTTAATCGGAGATACGATTCAATAGAAAGATAAAAGCTAGTCTTCATGTATGAAACATTGACTGAAACTATAATACTTACAATATTAGAAAATAGTGATGGTTCTGTATCCCGCTGATTTCCGCCACGCTCAAAAACAAAATTAGATAGAAAGATTTATTCCATGTTTAAGAAATCGTTTATCATTAAGTTATTCATTGCGAAAACATTATTTTATTCAGATTATATGGAAGTAGGTACATTATTTATCTATGGTTCACGATAACCTCCATTTTGAAGGGGTATGTTGTATACCGTACCTATAACTAAACGAAATGAGGATGTAGGCGTAACTTAATTAATAATTTTGCAGACGATATGTATCTAATTATGAATAGCAAAATATCAAGGCAACGTATTACATTATTCCAAGTATGTACCTACCTACGCTAATTGTCTTAGCGAAAATTAAACAATTAGGTAATGTTCTTAAACTCTCTGTCTGTTAGGTATCCTAGTTTTAAGACCCAGATAGTGGTGCTTTATTCTCTCACTAGTGCGCACTTTACTCCAAAAGTCAAAAGATGTCCTAAAGGCCTATTCAGATATAAGCGATATCGCAGTCGCGCTCGGTAGCGATACTGGTCGAAACTGACTAACCAGAAGGCGGACCAGTATCGCTACGCGCACGACAGCGATATGAATAGGCCTTTTTTCTGCAATTTCCTAATGGCGTGCCAAATCAGTGATAAAAAGAAGACGTTTGACCGCGACTTGTATTACGCTAACGACAATTTAGAAATCGATTTTTTTGTAGAAACCCCAGTACGTTCAATATCCCAGTTTCTCCTGACGCGTGAACTGAACACGTAAGAATTGTTACGAAGGTTGCTGGTAATCCGCGAGTCGGGGGAGGCGAGGAAACAATACACTTTATGTAACTCTTGTATTACGCGCGCTCTAACGCAACGAAAACGAAATCTGTCTTCCTAACCGTGAAGCATTAAATCGTATCAAGATTTAATAACTCCGGCCTTCGCAGTTTATTGTGTAAACTTCAATTCGCTTATAGACAGATAGCATAGACTAAACGTCTACGATCTGGCGCTCGTAGCTCCGTACCTACGTATCAAGTTATGTTTGGTATCGTTATTTGGCAAAAACATCTCTACTCACATTCTGATCGTAACAAGAGCGGAAATCCTAGGACAAAATTTAAACTGCGCCAAAAATGCCAACAAGAGTTTAACGATGATTGAATAATATTTCATAGGAATAGTCCCGCAAGCAGTTTTTCAAAGAACCTCGAGTTGGCTATGATGTGTTTTTGTTGGGTGTACACCAGTGTTTTACCTGTTTTATTTGAACACAGGGTGATCAAATTACGGCGCTACAGTTTTATTATGTAAACAATCTCCTGTCACCACAGAAAAAAAATAATTGCGTGAATTAATAAGAGAGAGTTAGGGAAAGCAGCTAATTTTAACGAAAACCTGTTAACCTTTACTGTACTTATTAACTTGACCTGATCCACTGAGGAGGTCGAGTAAGATTATAAATTGTGTCTTGCATTTTCTGACAACTCGTCAGTAAATAGGAATAGCTAGTGCAGTAAAAATATGGATTTATAAAATATAGTTATCGTAACATGTCTGTAAAAACGTCGGTCGCGACGCATATCGTGTGATGTGTTTTGGCCCTAACCTGACAATAAATTGAAGATTCTTCTACCGAATAGGTACAAAACGACCCGCGATCTGTCCCCATTACTCCTACTCAATACTCAATATAATTATTGCATTCCACAATGTGAACTTAGGTGGTTTACTAAAACATGGTCATGTGGACCCTCTCGGGCACAGCAAAGTAGGAGGAAGAGGGCTTTACTTTCAAATCTTAACTTCAGAAAAACGATACGTTCCACACACAACAACTAAGCATTTCCTTTCAAAATGTTCCAGAACGGTGACCTCTGCATATCGATCCTGCACCCGCCGGTGGACGACCCGCAATCGGGCGAGCTGCCGTGCGAGCGCTGGAACCCGACGCAGTCCGTGCGCACCGTCCTGCTGTCGGTGATCTCGCTGCTCAACGAGCCCAACACGTTCAGCCCGGCGAACGTCGACGCCAGCGTCATGTACCGCCGCTGGCGCGACTCCAAAGGCAAAGATAAGGAATACGAGAATATTATCAGGTGAGTCGCTGACCTTTAACAATAAGAGAAGCTGAATTTTAATATCTTTGATGTTACCTTATGCTTCTTCGGCCACTGTTGGGCCTCTTTTAGGGATTCCCAGTTTAAACTAATCGCAGCTTCTTCTTCTATCAACTTTCATGCACTCTTGAAGCTGAAACCTTCCTAATTTTAACACTGGTCAAAAATGCTTGGCACCACTTATGCTTTATGGCTTGAATGGTATGTTTTGAATTGAATAACGATGCACATACATTCATGTTTCTTGGCTTATTTAAGATATGAAATCAAGCTCTGTCTCTGCACGCATTATTTGAGGTTGGGTTTATCTATGCTTCTGCCCTCATGAATAAATACTAGTGACTAATAGATATCCTAGTGAGGAACGGCTTTAAATTCACACTATGAATATCGGTATCTCGTAGCCTAAACTGTGTTGCCAGCAAGTTGCGTAAAAGAAAGGAACAATTGTTAGTAACTATAAATAGGTGTCTACATCATAACACTGATCATATTTTCTGTTAAGTACTTAAACGACTCAATAGTTAAGATTTTCAATGAAAGTTGAATGCTGCTTGTGGCTGGGTTCTTCCGTATCTGCGCTCTAAAGCTGGTTGTATTAATACCCTGGCTACTGGCCTCATTCGGCCTGCGTCATACTGCAGCACTGCACAGGAGTGGTGCCCAGCGGCAAAGGCCTCCCTCCACTTGCTTCCGGTTATTTCGATCGAGGGTTAATCAGGACCATAGTTAGTTGGTTTTGTCCAGCTCGTCCCGCCATCCAAGCTGCCGAAAATTTCAAGCCTCACTCATCCAATTCGATTGTTACCATTGTGACAAAACACAGTTCCGACGTTCGGTGAAAGTAATATAACACAATGAGTTTATTCGGTCGCGTCCTCGTTTCGCTGAATTTGTAACTAAGTCGGTCCAAATTTTGAGGTGGTGAAGGTGACGTGTATAATTACAAACATGTCGCCATATTTTGGTTTGAGTGGATTGACTTAGTTGGGAAGAAACTCATAATTAAATCCCATGGCCCAATCCCATCCCATATTTCAATATATCACTTTATTGGGTAATTAAATGTATTCTATGATTTGGATTGGTGATCGCAGTTTTGCTGTATATCAGAAGGAAAAGATAAAACTGGCAGTGTTGATGACTAACGGCTCGTCTTAATGCATGCATATCTGTTAAGCTGTATAAAAACTATGAAATGACTGCCTTTGTTACAAATAATTACAGATAATGTAAAATGCGGTCACGAGTACTTCAGCTGTTATCATTTGTTGCAACGTTATCTCATGTTATTAAAGAAACATGTTCTTAGTTGTATGGTTTGTTTTACAGAAAGCAAGCCCAAGTGGCACGCACGGACGCGGAGAAGGAAGGCATAGTAGTACCCCTTACGTTAGAAGATTATTGCATTAAAACACAAGTCAAGTCGACGACGCAAGAGCCACAGGTTTGTTCACATTCTATAAATGACCTATTAAATCCTTTTTTTTATTGTAAAGGTTAACAAGTATACGATCCATTTAACTGATTAGTGATAGCTAAGAACAGTATTCCATGAATGCGGATAACTTTATCCGCCGTTCTATAATAAACTATATTATGTATAAATTAAAATTAACCTCTTGATTTACTGGACTTTTTTTTTTACGTTAGTCTATTGTCGCGGTCAATGTCAAACTAAAGATACAAGATACAATTAAGTATTGCATTTTCGGTACAACCTTGTGTTTCTGGGTTTGATTCCCGGGTTAGACAAAAAATGCTGATTTTGTAATGGGGTTGTAAGTTCCCAATAGAAGTCCGATGTTTGGATTTGTATATGTTACGGCTAATACCCGAAGTGCGGCTACACCTAGTTTTAGCCGGTTAGAACTAGGTGTAGCCACTTACTCTTGGTTAAACCTAGTACGAGCCGATTGTTTTCGGGTAAAACTAGGTCTAGCCTTCATCATGCCGGCTACAACTAGGTCCAGCCATTCCCTGTTGGATAAAACTAGGTCTATCCGATATCATTCCGGCTAGAACTAGGTCCAGACAAGCCCTGTTGGATAAAACTTAGATGCGTGTCCGAGAACTCAAAGGTGAATCCCTATGCAAATCTTGTGAACATCTACAAATTATTATTAAGTATACAGATAATAGAATGTCCACTTTTAAATGCATTAAAAATGTCATGCAGTTATCAAGAATAACGAGTAGCTCGTTAGGAAACACGTCTCAAATGCATTGAACAGTGTTGCCACCGGTAAACGTAGCTCTCCACCAGATTCAACTTCTAAAACCACCAGAAAACTACTAACAAAAATCGGCCCTAATCTAAAAATCGCTAAAATTTCCACTAAACAAATTTTAAGTTTTTTCAAAAAAAAGTCAGTCCTTATATTAGTAAAAAATGTTCTGTTCAAGATCAGAAACATAAAAATATTCAGACAACAGCTATATTTTTTTTTAAAATTAAACTGATATTCTAAAATCCGTTTTCTTCAAATGAATTTGTCTGCACCATCATCGTCGGTTTCACATTTATGTGATTCTTTGGTACCGATTTGTTATAACTTTTAATGGAATTTCACAAGATCAATTTTTCCTTCCAATGTTACACTTTCTATTCTACACTTCCTATTCTTAGTATAGCAGTTTAAAAATTCAACTTCATCCTGTTCCTTTGCTTGTTTTTTATAACATTCATACTGCTAAATAGTCTATCAACTTCGGCATTTGAATGAGGCAGTATTATGAGAGTAATCGTAAAAGTCGCTAATTCTTCAAATCTACATCCCTCTTGAGCAGCTTTGAAATGTAATACTTCATTCCAATATTTTTTAGTATCTTTGCTCCATTTCAGCAAATGAATTGCGACAAATTCATTCATTCATGAATGAAGTAAAAATAATATATTTTATAACGTTTTAGTGGCTTAGTGGTTGAGTGATAGCATTTTCAGTAATTGAAACTGAAGTCTACTAAACCACTAGAAAAAACCACCAGCCACTAAACCCAATATTTCACCACTAAAAGGGGGGACGAAACCACCAGTTTTAGTGGAAAATCCACTAAGTTGGCAACACTGGCATTGAAACGTCACAAACAAGTTCTATAGCGGTTCAACTTCAAAGCGACATTGATTTTTTTTTTCAGTTGGATATGACAGACTTCTACGACGACGATTATGACGACCTCGACACAGACTCTGACGAGGAAGTGGACGGCGGCGAAGGGGACGGCGACGACAGCGGCAACGGCGAGTCGTGAGGCCGCGCCCCGCGCCCCGCCAGCCCCGCACGCCCCGCACGGATGGACCACCCCGGTAACACCCCCAAAACACGGATACGACCCACTACCGGCCTGCAACACCCTGTAACTATTTAGAACTCGTAGAAACTGCCCTATTCCCACTTTCTTGATACAGTTTCGGAACTTCATTTCAACCATCATCGCCTCCTCCGCAATTATTTAAAAAAAAGTTAGCTCGTTTTATGAAATTGACTGAAAGCCAATCAGTATTGAATCGCGTCGTTTCTTTTTTCCTGACATGCATACTTTTTCTATAATAATATGCAAAATTGGCGAATTTCAGTTTCCTTGCACTTACGTATTGCCAAGGCTATGCTGCATAGTCGTGAGTTGTTACCTCATTTAACGACTGACTGCCCATGCGTGCTACAGCCCACTTCCGATATTACATGCTTCTGCAGTGTTAAAAACTTAAAATACACATTAAATTAAGTCCAATTAATTTATCAACTACCTACTTGAAGTAAATGCTGGCAATTTTGGAGTAATTAACTGTGCGTCTCTCCCAACTTTGTTTTATATTCCATGTTTTGCTAAAAAAGCGCGAATTTACAATATTTAAAACTTTTATATAACTATAACTAAATATCTTTTTTTTAGTAAAGATATTTTACCACGCAAAATAATATGTTCTGTTAAAACCCTTGTAGTGTATAAAACAGCAGTAATTCGAATAATAATAGTCTCAAAAACGACGTTAACTTTTTACTTGAATTGTGTACATCATACTAGATTTAAAATCAATGGATTGTTTTTACCGTGTGATTACTAAAAATTAATTAAATTGTAAAGTAAATTGATTTTAATAAACACTTTGACACGTCAAATAATATAATATTTTAAAACTAGATGAGGTCGGATGAATGATTAAAAGTAATGAATGAGTAAAAAGAAGCGGTTTAAAAAGAATTGTGCATTGGGGACATCTCGAATTTAGACGAATATCCTACAGAACTTATGTTTCCTATAAGCTCTTCAAGATTTTGACATGGGCAATACCTATTATTAAAGACGCCATCTTTATTAGCCTAACATCTTGGCCGACGACGGCGACATTACAAAACCGCTGAATTTAGGAGGAAATTCGGATTATCGTAATTATTTTCCTCAAGGCTCCCGCAGACAGGTGCGACGCGATTCTGGTTGAATAATTTCCATAAAATACGCTCATAGAAATAACTGTGCTACAAGAGTGGCGTCGCGCCAGTCTGTGGGAGCTCTTAACCTATTTCAAGATTACCCCAATGCAGAGGAATCATTTACTAAGAAATTGAGATACATACTCAGAAAAAAAATATAGAGGACAGACATAATATGAATACATAATAGAATAATCTGTATAACGGAAAATATGTAAAGATTCCTCTGGATCTATTATAACTTGAATAATGAATATTATAAAATATCGTGTATCTAAACAGTAGAATATTAAACTATTTTTGAAAATCGTATATTAATTATAAATGGTAAACAATTGCATAATTTAATCTGACTATTTAATGCATTTGAATAGTTAATTACATTTATTATTTTCAGTTGTCCGTACTGCTTGCCTGAACTGGATAGTTAATATTAATTTTATTATAATAACAGTGAATGAGTCATTCTTGTTTCTATTATAATATTATATCTGTATGGCTTATGTGGCCATTGTGTAAATGTTAGAATCTTTCTGAAATAGACAATTATATTATTAGTTTTGTTTATATTATGTGTAACAATACTTCTGTGATTGTAAAACATTATTATTGCCTGAGTATTCGTTTGTCTTTATGTTAGTTTTGTTAATTATTGATTATTAGAATCATTAAAAGGTAATAACAATAATTTCTGGCATTTTAATTTCTGAAACACAGTCATATTTTTATTTATCTCACAGTGGTTACAATTTATGTCGTATAAAATGGAGTTATAAAGAACAGCTATCTAATTGCGTAACACATTTTCGTAAACGATTAATACTAATCTGTTTCATTTTGACAGTTCAACAACATTCATTGCGTATTTACGTTGTTGAGCAGATTTTTTTTCGAACTCATGACGCAATGTATTAGCAATGTTTCAAAACGATTCAGATTATGATTGAAGGTGTATTACGTAATTCGGGTGCTGGCAAGTCAATGTAGCTATTCAGTAGTTAAAAATGTTGTGTTCATATATATTATGACGGTGAACATACACTTTAGAGCATTCACTTGATGAACTGAACATTGAGGACACTACTCGTTAAGTTGTTATAACGTGATTTTTTTAAATACCGAACTAAATTGTGTAATCATTTAGCAAAGCCAAGAGTGCGAGCAAAACGTACCAAAGGAGATTGGCATGCTAAATAGAAGGGTATGTTACAAGCAAATTTTCATACATACGACATACGCATTGCGTCGAACGCTGCGTTCACTTTCTTAATTGAGCTTTTGCTTGTATAGTACTTATATACAGATCAATGCATAACTTGTGAATGCTCTAGAGTGTACTAACCTTTATAGTTTTCATGCTTCATTCACTCTCTAGATCCTGACAAATTCAGTGTTTACAGAGATGCTATAACTCAGAATTTTCAATGATTCTGGAGTATGCTCAAATCATATTATGATAATACTAAAGAATTATACAGTACATTAATAAGAATGTTTAGTGATTCATGAACGAAATTATTTGTAATGTATATTAAGAAAAAATGAATTTTAATGGTTAGTGTGCACTAAGTTAAATTTATATAGATTTGTAATGTACTACTTGTATGATTTTTAATTTTAAGAGTTAGGCTACCTGCGACTTTGGCTTCTAAATTCATATTCAAGCTATTATGTAACATGCTATCTCCGATCGTGACGCTATTTCGTAATATTTAGTGTTTCTGCACACGGACCACTCGCAACAACCACAAGTGGTCAGTGTAAGCCACCTATCAGTGCTGATGGCTGGGGGCTGATTCCCGTATTTTTAAGAACGTTCGCATTCTAATCTCAGTCCCAATCTGTCAAAAATATCTCATAGCATACAATTAAGGCACGTTTTTGACATTTATTGTTGTTGAGACGAGAGATTTTAAACGATTTTAATTACGGGAACTGGCCTTTAGGCGTTTAGCTAGTTGCGGCCATTGCATGGCTGCTAATGACCACTCGCTTCGTTCGGTGTATGCAACATCCCTGCCGCGCTGACCACTAGTCACGACACATAACATATAATATACCCTGAGTCGCGGTCACGCTCACGAGTGGACCGTGTGCAGCCGTACCTAATGCGTTATGAATTAATTACCTAAGTACCTAATCTTTTGTCACAGTCAGAACTAAATACTTTCGAAATCCTGCTAAAATCGTCCAAAACTTATTAATTAGTTAGATGTAAGATAGAGTAAGCGGTTTGGAAAATTATCGTAGGAAAATTCACGATAAAAATGTTAATTACGTATTAAATAATAAACAAAATGTGTTTGGATGAGAAATGCCATTTTTTCATTACCTACCTCCCTATATTCAGAACTGGAAAAACCCGCCCTTCTTGCCTTTGAAACTTAATTGTAAAGATAAATTCACTTGCACATGATATCACTGTACTAAGTACAAATAGAAGTCGAAACAACCGTTGATAACATTATTAGATACAGGCAGGTATGTAGGTAGACGAAGTGATGAGATGATAAAACGCCATCACGATGACTATCCATTATCCAAGTCTGGCAGACTGTACGATAAGCAAAACTAACCGACCCGTGGCCCCGTAGTCTACGCAGTTGGATTGGGTTTTCATTTGTTGCCACTACTGTGACACCGCGTTATCTCACAGTACCTACTTATCACTTCATCAGGAGGTACCTAAGGAATCCCTCAACACGTTCAACAAAGACGTCTTCAACACCAGAGACTTGATTGCCATGGAAACGCCAATAATAGATATTGTGTCACTCAGCACTTTTACCAGTAGGTAAGGACACTTTTTCGCACGACTGAGTACAACCGTACTCTGGACTTTCAACTCTCTGCGTCGAGCCCAGCATTGAGAATCCAACAGAGTACAACCTAGCGCGTTGTGAAAGCGCACCGTAGAATTTTCAACTCTCAACGCTAAGCCAAGCGTTAACAATCCTGAATCTAGTGCGCGGCAAAAAATGCGCTCGTGCGAACGTCGCTCGTAGGCATTAGCCTACGCACGGGCACGTAGGCTTATGGTAGGAGCATTAGGGGATTTGTGCACTACAAGGAATTTTACGGTCCGGCAGTCCGATTTTCAAGTAAATCACGTGATCCGGGAAATATAGGTATGATATTTTACATCCGGAAGGTAAAATTCCGTGTAGTGCGCAAAACGTCACAATGGTCTCTCAATGGTGAGTTTTTGACAGATTTTCCATACAAAAACTGTCACAAACTCACCATTGAGAGACCATTGTGACGTTTATAAATTAGTAGACTTAGGCCCCCGGGCCTAAAACTACTGTCCTAGAAGAGTGGAGGCCGCCACATAATTTTAACAAATTACATCAAGGGCTGTGCTCGACGCATGGACGCAAGTTCCTTTTTAGGGTTGCGTAGTTAATAAGGAACCCTTATAGTTTCGCCGTGTCCGTCTGTCTGTCTGTCTGTCCGCGGCTTAGCTCAGAGGCTTTTTGTACTAGAAAGCTGTAATTTGGCATGAGTAGGTATACATATATTATTAAGTAATTACGCCGACAAAGTGGTAAAATAAAATCATGAAAAACATATGTGGATGCAGATCTAAATTTCTCAAAAAGTTAAGGACAGGCTCCTTAGACCATTTTCCTGTAGTTACGACGGTTAAGGTAGCTGCCCTTGCTGCCCCATCTCAGAAAGCCACCACCCTCTATATAACGAAATTAAAAGGAAACCTATCACAGCTAAGTAGGCTGTACAAGTTAACGAGCAATTATCGACCATATCGACATTTGCAGTTGCAAAAACCTGTTCTCCGATACATTTCGTATGGGAGAACACGTTTTGCAACTGCAATGTTAAGTTTGTTCTTGAGATAAATTCATCCCAGCTACGGATCCCTTCATTGTGCGTGGTTCGACACGCACTTGGCCGGTTTTTACTATTTTGCCTTGTCGTTTCCTCTTTATCAGTAATAAACAGGAAACAGTTATATTGAGCATGTTGCAAAGTTACAACAAAATGTGTCTTAGTCCCAACAATCTTGTTCCGTTTGACGAGCGTCCAACGCGCCGAAACCGCGCGCACCCAAAACGTAACGTACTGAGCTCCCATATTATTAGTAGTGAATGCCTGTAGGTCGGGCTTATCAAATCAAGTAATATAACCCTTACTTATTGCGAAACTGAGTTTGTTAGTATTGGATTTGGATGATTTGGCACTTGGGTAGACCATGATCTGAAGAAGGACATACGTGCCGATTCCCTTGTTCACAAACTAAACTAAATTTTAAGTTCAGTGTCAAATTAGCGCGCCTGACGTAAATTGACGTAATTTTAGTAGGGAAGTTTTTAATCACGTCTAAACTTGTATGGAGTACTGACAGATTTGACAGGACTAAACTAAAATGTGTCCTATTCTTAATGAAATAGAAAGAAAAAGATGCACTGAACTTAAATTTAGTTTAGTTCGGAATCGGCACCATAGACTACTTTTCATCCTGGATCGTAGACGAAGTCACGGACAAATAAATGGAGATAGTAAACCATAATAAAACAAGGCGAGTTTATAGCCGCTCCAGTTTGACTCTTTAAAGTCTTAAATTGTATCTATTATCCAGAGGAAGAGGAGCCAAACCACACTATGAATCCACTATTGTCCTAATTGTTTTTTTTTTTTTTACTGCGTTTCTGCTTGAAATGGAATGGAGTAAACACTAGTCTACACTGCAAAACGTCAAATCGTGAAACGTCATTTGCGACATTTATTTACGAAGTTTCAGCAATGTAACATTCTAAAATAGTTTTCCAACACTTGATTAAGTTATAAAGTTCTTTATTAAGATTTGCCCTTTATTTTTATGCAAAGCAATAGAAAATAACAATGAGTTGCATCAGTGAAATGTCACAATCTAATGAGTATCTCAGTTTTAGAAGCAGCATTCCCCTGAGGAAAATAGTGGTCGACTCAGATGGATCCAAGGTAAACAAACTTAATCGAATCGAAAAACGCTATCCATCGAATTAGTTTATGAGGATATGTTGCCTGACCCACTTTTTAAATACTGTGGCTTCTTATCTACTTACATTTATTTATAATGATAATTTAACTGAAAACTTTTTGTTTACAATTTTCTCAGGCTTGGAGAATTTTCGACAGTGGGCCAAAATCGGTAAGCTGTCCCTTGATATGTCTGCCGCCAGTGTCTGGCACCGCCGACGTGTTTTTCCAGCAAGTCTTGGGACTTGCTACGAGGGGGGTCAGAGTCATTGCTGCTGAACCACCGCCATACTGGAATATGAAGGAATGGTGCGATGGCTTCAAAAGACTCATTGACTACCTTGAACTTGATAAAGTTCATGTTTTTGGAGCTTCCTTAGGTTGGTTTATCTATATTATTCTACAGATATGAAGTTACATTCTTTTGTTTTTAAAGAGGCCTATTAAATTTCAATATTCTTTCAACTGTGATTTTTGGGTTAAAAAGGTAACTTTGGTGTTTGCATTGGCTGCTTGAACAGTCAAAATGCAATTTTTTGATAGAACTCTTAATAATAAGTGCCAAGTTTATCAATAGAAAGTACACAGTGTGAAGCAAATTCCAATGAACACTAATGATCAAGACATTACAATAATTACAACTTTGTTGTTTATTCAGCGAAGCAAAATGACAAACAGTAGATAAGTTATCAGTCGGGTTGGATATCAAACAATAGACAAAAAAAAAACTTATTTCCTAGTCAGCCTACTATCAAACTGATTTTAATGCACAATAAATTTTTAGGTGGATTTATAGCACAAAAGTTTGCAGAATTAACAAGTAACTGTCCCCGTGTTGCATCTCTCGTTCTTTGCAACACATTCACGGACACATCAGTGTTTGAATACCATGACTCCTCAGCCCTCTTCTGGCTTCTGCCATCATTGGTGCTGAAAAGAATGCTCATGGGCAATTTCACAACCGATAAAGTTGACAAAAGGATGGCTGAATCTATTGACTTCATGGTTGAAAGAGTAAGTAAGATAATAGGTTTACATGAAAAAAATTATTATATGTTTGCAGCTTTGGTAATAACAATTTCTTCATCTTACGTCATCGTACTGAGCAATAATGTAACTACTATATACAACAAATATGTCAACATTAAATCTTGTAACATGATAGTGTTGTCCTCATAACATACAAGTAATTCCTGTTCTTACATTCATTTAGCAATAACCAGAATATTATATTAAAATAAATTTAGATATCATAGATTGCTATCGAAATTGTAATTTGATTGTTACTTGATTTTATCTTTGATTCCTATCTACCAAAAAACTTGCTTCTTATTCATTAGGAGATTAGGAGACAAATGTTTCGCAACTCGTCGTTCTAGATATATCGAGCGAAGTCGAGCTTCGACGGGGGACGACCCGAGTCGCACGGCATTTCCGGCGACATCGATAACTATAAGATAAGATGTCTGGCGACGCTGCCTAGTCGGTAATGCCTGACTTCTTCAGGGATACGCGTCGCGAGACATTTGCCCCCTATAAGACTGGCTTGGAACAGAAATAGTTGTTTGTATGTTACTAGTCCTGATTATTATCTTTAATAAGTTATTATTTTGTAGCTGGAATCTCTAAACCAGTCAGAGTTAGCATCAAGACTGACTTTGAACTGCACACCGTGTTACATAAAACCACAAGCACTGGTTAACTTGCCCATCACAGTAATGGATGTGTGGGACGAATGTGCCTTAAGTTCTCGAGTTCGCGAGGACCTGTATAAGTCATATCCTCAAGCAAAACTAGCGCATTTGAAAAGCGGCGGTAACTTCCCTTACTTGAGCAGAAGTGATGAAGTCAACTTACATTTATTAGTGAGTATTTCGGTGACCTTGGTTTCTTTATTTTCCAATGTTTCAACTTGTAGAATTTATAATTTTATTTATTTTTTATACCATAATTTTTTTGTAATACCATAATACCATTTAGGTGGAATTCGAACATGTGAATGGAACATTAAGCGAAAGGTTTCTTTTGCCCTGAACTTTAACGGTATTTTTGTGCGTGTTTTAGATTCATTTGCGACAATTCGACGGTACAGATCTCTCAGCATCGTATCTTAGTCTGCACAAAATGCCAGCATCTACAAATCTTACCCAGCCGGAGGAAGGCACTGTCAGCTACTTCAATCAGAGAGAAAAAATTGTGAAAATATCTTAAAAACATCCCTATCACTACATCTATCATAAACATGTATCACTGTGATACAGGTTTTACTTGTTTTGTTTTTTTAAATACACTTGATATTTCATTAATTGATGATATAATAATCTAATAGTATGTAAATACCAGTAATCTAAATTTCGTTTCGGAATCAGTTATTGTATTTATACCCATGCATTTATAATACAACTGCTACACAATGGATAGCCAAATGTTTTTTAAATGTGTTTTTTTTACAAAAAATATAGAATAGGATACGGCTATTGTTTCGTTTTATGTGATTTTTTTTTAAGTTTTAAGGATTGCCAAAAATTGGTTGTAGATGCTTTATTCCATTATACGGTATCATAATAGACAAGAGTGATGATGAATGTATTATAAGATATTTTTATAGTTGTATCTACATACTTTGAACTGAAGAAATGACAACAGGAACAGTTTGTCAACAGGAATAACACAATAAACAAAGTTTTATAGGCTACATAGCACAGCCAGCTAAATTATAATATTAGATTTAATAGCCACTTAGGAACATTCAGACAACATTCCAACATGTAAACTTGATGATATACCTGTTAATTGTTATATTAGGTAGCAGTTTAGAATTTAATAAACTATGGAAGCTTATGAGACTTACTTTTATTTTATTTCGATTTTGACTATTGTTGTAGTTATGAAAATAAATATTTTTATATGATATTTTAAAGTTTTATTTTCTCCAGAGTTATTTCACAATAAATAACTTAAGATGACAACTAATGAGATATGATTTACTTTAAAAATATTGCATATCTGTACATTAAGATTTAAGTAATTCACTTGGAACTGGCTGTATTTTACAATATATGAAAATAAATGCATTTTATTGCAACTGTCTAGTTTCATTCAGAACTAGTCACTAATGCACCAAGTTACACAACAAAGTTTCATAGCTACATTTGAAATGCAGAAACAGCCTTAACTTTTTTAAGACAGGTACTAAGTAACAATTCTATGTGTCCTTTTCAATTTTTTCTAGCTTATTTAATTGCTGCGTATGATAGTCTTTCTTTTCTTTGTGAGACCTCAATGCCTTTTCTCTTTCTTCATCGTCTGAGAAGTATTCTGCTAAGGAGTCATCAAAGTTGGCTATGGCTGGGCCCGCCAAGGTGGAACCTTTTTCTGTTAATGAGTTAACTTTGACTAGAGGCTCCTCATAATCGTCGATAAGAGGCAGATTTTTGGCCTGTGTGTTGTGTGCCGTCACTGTAGAATATATTGACATAGCCTGGAAAGAGAAGTCATGTTAATATAGAACAAACATACCCACAATAAATAAATAATTAATATAATAAGCTAATAACAGCAAAAAGTATTGAATTTTCCCGGACCACCCGAACGCGCGAAAGTTTTCGTCGACACCCGAACACGCCATTTAAAACGTAGTTCCTAAGTAAATAGAGCACTTTTCTATAAAAGCGTGGTCAACGCGATCGCAACAAAAAAAATACGTGGTCAAATAAACGCGCTCTCATTCTTGCCGTGGTGGGTGACGGATTTTAAGCATTATCATTATGTCAATCTGATCTGTACTCTAATTGCGTAACGCACTTTCAAACATATTCCGAACGCAACGCAACCGTAACACAATGAATTTTGTTGAACTGTCAAAATGTTACCCCGCAGACTTAACAATCTTCTTGAATGTCATACAAATATACGATTTGTTTGTATTTCCACTGCACAAAGTACCTGAGCAACTAAGTTGGAGACATCTCCTGCGTTCGCCGGCAAGATGAGAGTGTTGTTCGTCCTCGCCAGCTTGTTGAACGCCGATACGTACTGCTCAGCCAGCGTCAGCGACGCGGCATGCTTGCTATCCTGTGAACAGAGGTTATATTACCCTCAAGCTATTGAAAGTGTTTAATAACAGGTGTAAAAAGACGCTTAACGAAGCCAAGGGTCGCATAATTACTCGGGATGCCATTGTAATCTTTTGTGGCTAAGAAAATAATGATATCTTAGCTATAAATAGGTACTCAAAAATAAAACAACAGCTCCAGTACACGGAGCCCACACAAAAATATAAGATTGAACGAGAAATAATAAACCAGATTCTGCTTTGATCCTAGCTGCCGCACTCAGGGTCGTCATTTTATTTCTATACAGATTTTACTGCAGTTACTGCAGTGGTCACAACTCTCCGATGTCCGTGTTAATCAAGAACTACAAAAAATACTTGGATACATTCTAATAACGGTAAATCCAACTGACCCGTACGGCGAGTGCACTGCCAACGACCTTGAGTCCCTTTGCGCGCGCCTCCGCTACAGCGAGCATCGCCTGCGCTTCACCAGACGCCTTGTTTATCTGTTCTTGTTTTTCAGCCTCTGAAAGTTTCAACATTAATTTTGAGAAATTTTTCAGCTATGACTGTATGCATAGTGCCAATTTTGCAGCTTAGAAATTAAATGCAAATAATTAATTTTGGCAACAAAAAATGGGAAAAGCTATGAAGCACACTGCCTGATTTTATTATGTATAGGTGTGACACATTCTCTTAACATAAGGTCCAGTTGAAAACCAGCGTCAACCACTAGTTGTCTGGCATTTATGCTGAAAAGGGCAAAATAAATTTATTTTCTTCATCTTATTCTTACCTGACGCCAATATTCTAGCTTGACGCTTGCCCTCGGCGACGTTAATATCGGCGGCTCGCACTCCCTCGGACTCCAAGATGGCTGCTCTTTTCCGCCGTTCCGCTTCCACTTGCATCTGCATAGCCTCGTGCACTCGTGTTGGTAGTTTAATATCCCCTGTAAATATAAATCTAATAGTATGGGGAGGAAACAAATGCTTGTTGTTTATGCTACAATCATATTCACGGATTGTGGAATAGCTCAGTTTACCCTAGAAAAGATCCAACTGTCTGTAAAACATCAATCCCCACCAAAAACATAAATTTAAAAAAACCAGCCAAGTGTAAGTCTGACTCATACACAAAGGGTGTACTATCCATACCAAATCAAGCAAAAAAATTGTGAGTTTTGGACAACAATTTGTGAAGAACTGTAATAGTTGCATTTTGTATATTTGGTGATTGGGGGAACCATAACATGCATGCAAAATTGCAACTTTGAAGGTCTAATAGATTTTGATGTTGGCGATGGTCAAAAGTAGATTGACACTTGGCTGTTTCTCACCGAACTTTGCTTGACACGTTCAAGCTCACGTTAACCTCATGATTAAGGGCCTCCCAAACAGGATGAAAACTCATGAAGAAACAAATTTACAGTAATTAAACCCATGAAGAGCCGCACACATAGTTCCAAAGCTCATGAAGAATCAAATTTTACTGAATGCTTTCTGGTGGCTATGACAGTCTGTTAGTAGGTACTACACAGTACAGTAATGTTGACAGTGAATGATAATTATTAAAACACACTTACGAATTTCATATCGCAGACATGTGATGCCCCAAGCTTCACTAGCCTTGTTGATGGCATCCACAATACCTGTATTCAGAGATTCTCTCTCCCTGAACACTTTGTCAAGGGAAATTTGACCAAGTTCAGAACGCATAGTTGTTTGAGCAAGCTGCGTGATAGCAAACTCAGGATCTTCAACACCATAGGATGCTGAAATAAAAATAAGACTTGAACTAAACTAGAAAAGTTTGCAAGTTCTTATTGGTTATCAACAATGTTCCATAATAAAAAAAAACACTTCTTATGTTAATTATGCTAAAGCTACTGCAGAAGCACTTCTTCAATATACAAAATATGTGTTATGCATGAAATAGTATTGTATTTATTTTAAAGAATAAACTATAATGCCAAGTTATTCTTTTGTTTTAAGAGGGTTTATTCTGAAAGTTGGCAATGTCGCAAATAGATGTCAAATATTTCGCTGTTTTGATTAATTTGATAATATTTCTGTATGGAAATAAAAAATGTGGCTAACTAGCGAACTAGAATATTGATTATGAAATGCAATAATTAATATCGTAACACCGAATAGTTAGTTTTAGATGTAAAAAAAGTATTTGGTAACTTTCCAAATGCCTTTTTTTCACCTAAAACGGGTACAACATCAAATTCAATGTTATAATTGCAATTCATTATTAATATTCTAGTCAATTGGTTAGCCACATTTCTTATTTCCATACCGTATTATTTCTAAATTAATCGAAACATGTATATTTGACAGCTATTTACGACGTTGCCAACTTTTAGGATGCACCCTCTTAAGAGGATTTTAATTCTCAACTAGCCCGTAACATGTTAATAACCTTGTGCAGCTTGGTGAAATAAATAAATTATAATATCCTTTAAATCAAGAGTAAAATATAAATATTTATAATAAAACATCATTTTAATGCCTAACATAACACAATTTTACAATAGTACAATTTAAGATCTAATACTAGTGACTGTAAAATGAATACTAACAAAATATGGACCACATGGATCAATATTTAAAATAATCTTACCTAAATAAGGGTCAATAATTCGAAGATAAAGCACTCCATCAATGCTCAGCGTAACATTGTCAGACGTGATGGCACTCTGTTTGGGAACATCTATAGCTATCTCCTTCAAGCTCTGCACATACTTTATCTTATCCACTATGGGCCATAACAGATTTAGCCCAGGCTCTAAAATCCTATGAAATTTTCCCATACGCTCCACAATCCATGCCTGAAAATATTCAAAACTTCCAGTAAATATAATAATATAAACAGTTAATACTTAGTTGTATAATAAATAATATGAGATTATCTGAAATAATAATGATATAGTTATTCTTTTCACACAAGTTTTACAAATATACATGTTAGTTTTCACATTACCCTGAAAAATTCTGCTGATAATATAAATCAATATTATTGATCAGCTTTACAATGATCTGTTACCTTATCAATAAAATTATGATTATATACCTCTTGTTGTGGGACGAACATAACAATTGTATTGAGCGGAGTAGTAGACCGACTTCTTGTGGCTGTTATGCTGTACAAAAATCGAGCATTGTTTTGATATTCCACGTTAAAAACATTCTGAAAACAATTCATCAATTGTAAGGTTAGGTACGTGAAATCTTAAGAATTATTATGTAAATAAATATTTATCGAACAACACTGACCCGTAACGGAAGAGTCCTGGTGAAAAACAATCGCGAACGACTGAACATTTTTATATATTTCAAGAATATTCCCTTGAAATTTCACTTCTCCATTCCACAAATTCTCAATGTAACCAAAATTCGCCTCCAGTCAGAACACTCCGAACAGAAACCATAGAACAACAGACAATCACAGAGTAGTTTTTTATATACCTACCATAGAATCTCAGAATGATGAAATGAAATGTCTTTTTTTTTTGTCAATAAAATTTCAAAAAAAGGTAGTCGATTCTGGTCATCTATATTCATTTCTTTAGGGTTCCGTAGTCAACAAGGAACCCTTATAATTTCGCCATGTCTGTCCGTCTGTCTGTCCCGGGCTTAGCATGAGTATACATAATAATATAAGTAAGTTACGCCGACAAAGTGGTTTTGGAATTTTTTTATGGTACGTCTCCCCTACACGTAAAGTGGGGATATTTTTTCGTCTATCCCATGGTGGGGGGTATCTTTAAGTGTTAATATTTGTTAATATTAGCTCATTCAAAATTATTTATTTGCAAATACGGGTATTGGGTAAACATTATACTTATGTACATGTTTTATATTTAGTAATAATAGCACAGAATAATAGTTTAATTTTCTGGTATAATTTACCTTTTGGCATGCAAAGGACTTTACAACAAAGAATAAAATTATGAACTGAGATCAAATAAACCTGAAAATACTCAGATATGCTGTAATATGAAACAAAACAAAAAATATGTTTTCGTAGTCTGGCAATGATGCATTGTCAAAAAAGTAGTCTGTGGCGTGCGTTGTCAAGCGGGGGTAATTTCAAAATATTGAAAGTTTGATCAATATTATGAATATTAGTAATCAGTTATATTCTAAACCAAAACAAAGTTTTTATGAAATATAAAAATGGAGTCAACTTCTACAAAGTCCGGTAGTTCGTCTGATATTATAGAAACCTCAAGTCTGTCTGCTAAAATGAAACGATTGCAAATTGAAGAAATTCTTCTCCTTCAGAGTATAAATAAATGTGTACCAGATGTGCAACAAACAGATGGAGGGTTTGATGCAACAAGTTACTTATCAATTTCAAAGTTCAAAGCTTTTTTAGGAAAGACTAAAAATTCATATAGAGAAATAAAATTATTATTTCAAGACATAAAGACTAGTACGTCATCCCAAGAATTGCTGAAAACACTAGGTACGTATGAGTATTTTCTAATAAATATCTAAGTATAGGCACTTAGGTCATTGACTTATATATTACTAGCGTACTATTTAAATCAATGACTTAGGTACTTGTTGTTTGATAACGAAAATGAACATAGAATTCCATAATATTTATGTTTGTTATTCAATCAATAGCGTTGCCAAACGTTCTTCTTTGTTTAGGGTTACCTTAGTATTAGACAAAAATAATTATACAGGGACAGAGCCCACAGGTACAGTTCGATTCAAACCCAGCGTTAGCTACTCGCTGCGCAGTACCCCACCCCTCACCCCCGTTGACACATGAAATTGTTACTGCGCAGCGACTCGCCTCATATTCCGAGGCGACAATCCAAGACTACTATAGGTAGTATACTGGCAAATCGAACTGTACAGCTGGTGCAGGTGTTTCTAATATAACGTTAGATAGGTCCTACTGATGCAAATGCTTGTTAAATATTTTCAGTCTCATGCAACGGCTACATTGTCGCGCGAACTACACCTCGCGCGCTCTCTCTCGCACACTGCTCGACGTCTCGGTGTACAACATAGAGCGTGCGAAGTGTCGTTCGCGATATCGCGACAATGTAGCCGTAGCATCACAATAATTCTATTTCAGACATAGATGATGTAAAAAAAACTACGCTTGAGTTGGAAAACCGTATCAAAGCATTCAAGTTATATTTACAAACAGAATTAACTGGTCTTAAATCCAGTGAGCAACAATTGAATCAAACCGTGAGTAGATAACGTACCAAAACCGTGGTCCTAGTTCTTGAGTAACACATGACGTATAATTTTCTTTATCGATCAATGACTGAATATCCTTTTAGATCAATGAAAATCCAGCTTTAAATAGTAAGTTGAAAAGACAGCCGAGAATTCAAACAGCAAAATACAACGAGATTGTGCCAAGTCCCGTAAGAACGATGATGACATCTCCATTCAAATGTGTAGTAAGTATTATACTGATAAAATACTTTTCCTAATGCTTCCTATTTTCCTCTTCTTGATAAATTATTTTTCTCAAACATGCTTGGAAATTCGAGCATTATTTTGACAACCTTCTTCGAGATAATTCGAAATTGCTGTACCTACTGGTCAAAAACAAGTGACGATGCGGCCAGCAATGTTACTATGAAAATCCATATCTGTCCTGTGTAGCGGCCAAATAAATTACTATGAAAACTCATATCTGTCGTGTTATTTAAAAATGGAACGAACTTTTTACTTCAACACATAACAACCAAGAAGATACAAATGAACACACTGCATTGGCGCGTGAAAAATTATCGTTGTCCGTCATTGGTTCTGAAATTTATAATTAATTTACTTTGTTTGAATTTCCGCGCATTATTTGAGAAAAGCACTATTCAGGCCTTGGCCGCAACCAGGCATTGATGGACTTACGTATGCGTGCCTCAGCCCACATTTTCACGATCGTCCATGAATGCTTGAGTTGCTGGCCTCGACAGAAATGTACTAATTTGAACCAAGTTTACCTATTGAATTTTAGGAAGTTCAACAATTTCAAGAATTCATGATGAACAGTGCAAACCGATATGGAGGATGGAATGAATATCACCATAATATATTTGTAAACCACTGGCAAAAACATTTTGGATCTCAGATTGATACTTATTTCGATGAAATGGATAATCCAGTAGAAACTTCTCCAGCATTTAATTTGTTTCTGTATGAACTTCTTCCGAAATTACAAGGTGATGCTTAAACAATTTCTTCAGATGTTTAAGAAACGAAGGCTTTCTTTTCAAAAATTCTAACTCGAATCATTTGTATAAGGAAATCACCATTTTACGAGAGTGGCCCACCAAGGCACGAATATCTTTTAATCCATTTCTTTTAAGTTGAGTTTGAGTTTATCTTGATTGGATTGGTTTATAAAGTGTTAAGTATTTTAAAAATCCACAGTTATCCGTGAAGAAGAAATTATATCGCACGTCAAATGGTATTCAAAGTACATCTTCCTGAAGGAGAGGCAACAGAAAGCAATAGATAAATGGCGATCTAATAGAAAAATTATGAAATCAGCTAAGGTAGGTACTTACCTAGTTTATTTTAAGTGTACTTATTATTTATTATGCAATACGAAATTATTTACTTCTGGTACTGACATTTTTGTTAATTCAGTAGGATTTCAATTCTGTGTAAAAAAAAAAACATTATTTCTTTCTATTTAATACAGGCAGAGCCGGAATTCATAAGAATCAAGAGTAAGAGAGGGAAAACTGTTTATAATCATAATATTGACATAAGTAGCACCGGTAAGAATGTTAGGGTGACGATGACGAATCAACATTTAACTATGCTGCGCTGTGCTGTGCTCTATTAAGCTTATTCAGTCGGCTTACAGATTATAACGACTACGAACTACGCTTTATTTAAATCAAAGCAGAGATCAGGCGATACATCATCCTGAGTCGCACTTCAACGCGTGTCCGCCCCGCTCGGATCACCAATGAAACTGAACGCGATCAGCACATCTAAACCGAGTTTAAGAGCTGTCAGTGTCAATATTCCAAAGAAAATAATGACACTGACAGCTCTTAATAAACTTGGTTTATGTGCGATCGCGTTCAGTTTTTGTTGGTGAATTTCGCCCTCATGCCTCAGTCGCAATTTCACAAAACAACCGTCCCACAACTCAAAGACCATAAAGCCTCGTGCAGACTGGTGCGATACCGGTAATTGTTCTACCGTGAAGTTTTCTTAGAAATTGTGTTGTTGGAGTCGCATCGCGCCAGTCTGCACGAGGCGTTACGGGAAGTTAGCACAACGCAGCATAGCGTTATGTTGATAAGCCAATCTTTTTATTGATTTAGCTATCACTCTTCACTACATTTATTTTATGTAATATACTTTCAGAAGAGTTGAATATAATAAAAGATTTTGTTCCTCAATCTCCAAATCAAGGTGATGTTCGGTAAGATTACAAAGATATATTTTTGCTGTTTTAACATTTAAATCTAGGTACTATTTACTTGTTCGAACAACGGTTTAAGCATTGAAATAGCATTGGGTTCCTAGGTACTAGACAGCCTAGTCCTTTCAGTCTTTTTTTCTTCTTTTGTTTCTGAGCCGATATCGATCTGCTGTGGTGACGGCAATGCACCAAGGTGAGCCGTCGAACTTTGTAGGTACTTCGTGGTAGTTATCTAGTTGTTATAATTATGTTAGTAGCTTAAAGGACAAGAATTTTTTTGTTTGTAAATCTGGCTAAAAAGAATAAAAATATAATTATTTATTTACAAAGTTATTATTACAACACTACATTTTATATCATTTACATTTAGAAATGTTGATAGAACTTGGATTAGTTTAGGAGAAAAGTTAGTCAAGAGTCAAGAAGTAGGAAGTTCAGGGGGATTTTAATTTTGGAAAGCATGGTACAAGCCACAGGATTGGGAATTCTAAAGACATGAGAAAAAGATATGGTCCAGAGTTACATCATGAAGACTGCATTCACACAAAGAACTGTAACGAACACGCATAATTATTTAGACATACTGGCCTGCAAGTCTGCAACAGGTTTCACAAGGTTGCAACAGTACTTCTGGACAATTTTGGACACTTAGAAAACCAAGGTTTCTGCTGGATTGAATTGCCGGGTTGAATACTGGCGTAGTACCTACGCACCCTTTAGTTTCGAACTTACCTGTCCCACTGCTGACCACGAGTTGTACAGCTTTTGTTTTGTGTCAGACCGTAAGTCGTAACTATGCACCATGTATGTAGTGCTTCCGATCCACTGGGTTAGATGTAGCAAAAGCCAGTGAGTCGACGCACTCGTTGCCACCTATACCCGAGTGACTGCTGGGAACCCAATGCTATTTCAATGTTTAAACCATTGTTCCACCAAGTAAACAGTACTTATCAAAAATGATTTTGCTGTGAATTTTAGAATGCTACCTACTACGAGAATTTGAGAAAATTATTGACTTTTTTACGGTACATTCCCCTGTAAATACTGAGGCCTCTTTTGGACATTGCCACATTGGATAAAAAGAGCATATTTTGAATTTTGAAAAGTGAGTACCTAAACGTAACTATCGCGTTTGCGTTAAGATTTTTATTCTCACCGTTATATAAATCTTAACGTAAACGCGATATAGTTAGGTACGTTTACTCACTTGAAAACTTTAGTGCGAATTTCACCAATGAAACTGAACGTGATCAACACATCTAAACCGAGTTCAAGAGCGACGTCAATATTCCAATGAAAATAATTACACTGACAGCTCTTAGGGCTGATTTCACCAATGAAACTGAACGCGATCAGCACATCTAAACCGAGTTCAAGAGCTGTCAGTAAAGAAAATAAAGACACTGACAGCTCTTAAACGTGATTTATGCATGGACTTATTTTATGTGCTGATTGCGTTCAGTTTTTTTTTGTGAAATTCGCCCTTACACTAAGGCGCATCCTATTGAAACAGTATGGATGCGTCCGTATGAAACAAATTCCAACCCTCTCATCTTTTAATGGCCAGATCGAAGTCGCGTTTTACATCCTGGGAATTTTATCTACTGTCAAACTTTTTGCTTACTTACACTTATCTGTCAAAATCACAGTGATCTTCAATTTTTTTTTCGTAGGTAGGGTTCTGTTGGGTTTACATATAGTTATAAAGTACTGTGCGGTTGGGTTACTGCTGTCATCGTTAAATTATCTGTGAAAGGAATTGATCGAAGGCGATTGAACGACTGTAGATTATAGTATACAATGTAACTAAAAGCAATTTACATCAATAAATAAAAGCTTCTTTTCAGTTTTATAAGAAAATGTTACGGTGAAAACGTTCAACGAGGAACTTATATGAGTGATGATCTCTACAGTAATTTAAGCAATGAAGAAAATCTGGCACTAAAAGACCGTGAAGGCTCTAGCGACGATGGATTGCTGCATTTTCAAAAGCCCACAAAACAGTGGTGTTTCAAGATAAACAGTACTGACTCTAAGATTGAACCAAATATGAATAATCTTGAAAACATCAAGAAACTGTAAGATAGTGTAGATATCGCATTCTATTGTAATATGTATGTACCTAGTATCTTTATTTTGAAGCTAATGTTGCCAATCGTTTCAGACGTGTTCCGGCGTGGAGAGTCGGATTATGATTTACCTACTAAATCATGTACTCTTCGTCTTCACTGATATCATTGTATAACTCACCAGTACATTACAATAATAAAGGCTTTATACCTATACATCAGTAAGTATATACTTTTAAATAAATAAAAATGAATCACCGAAATGTTGCATGATTTCCAAACGGCTGGACCAAATTGGATCATTCTTTTTTATTGTATTCTCAGGGTTTGTATAAATAAAAAAAGATAGGTAGTTTGTATTTGTAGGCAGGGTAGGTTGGTAGGTCGGTATGTAAGTAGGTATAGGTATGTAGGAAGCTAGGGGTAGGTAGGGTAGGGTAGGTAGGTAGGTACGCCGTAGATAAGTAATTAAGTAAGTACTTAGTGCTACCCGTGCGAAGCCGGGGCGGGCAGCTAGTATTATTTTAAACAGGCAAAACTTATTTGTTTTTAAGTTTGTATATAAGGGGTAAACCATGGAACTGCCAGTAGGGTTCGTAATTTTTTTTGCATTGAATAGCCCAACTCTTGAGGACGGCTATGTAATATCACGCTACGACTCTTAAGCCGGGTCTGCTGCGCCATATTTTAATGTTTTAAAAACATGAAACATCAAACACGAACCAATCAGGCATCCGCAAATCAAACACGAAGCGATTTGATTGGTTCGTGTTTGATGTTTTTAAAACATTAAAACATGGCGCAGCAGACCCAACTTTAGGAGCGAAGCAGAAAGAAAAAAACTCAGAAAGTAATAGCGTGGGCGGGCGGTGGGATGCGACGCGGTAGGTTCGGGGCCGAAATTTCACCCGGACGAAGTCGGGGGCATATAAAATAAATAAAGACTGATTTGCTATTCCGTTACAGCTTTGGACCTATCGCGAAGCATAATGACCAGCTCAAAGTCATTTCAATATTTTTGTGTGGAAGTTCGAAGGTAGCTTCATTTAATTTGGTAATTTGCTTCAGATCTGTAGCTCTCCTTTTGTTCATTATGGTGCAAGTTCATTATGGTGCGTTCCATGCCCTGGCAAGGCGACAAAATTTGTTTGCAGGGTTGGTGAGTAACAATGATTCTAGCTGTTTGTCTATGGTTTTGAGAGATGGCGGTTGAGGGCGGTTGTTACCATTATAAGATACCTACTTTCGTTCACTCGGTCAGCTGTCAAACGATTTGTAAACAATCGTACTATTCCGTTGGAATACAAGTGAGGTTAGAATAATTTCGAGTAAATTAACCATGGAATTCACGACTACAACGTTTTTCATAATTTGTTGCGGTATTTATCTTCCAATATCCTTATAGCAGTAGAATGACACTTTAATACAGGGCAGGTAATCACTTTGTGCACAATATTTCGGTGATTGTCTACGGAGCAAAATCAAGTAGGTACATCTGTTCGGTAAGCACACTGGAAACGGGTTTTCCCCTGTTCAATAATTGTCTAAATAGAAAAGACAAAAATGTACATACTTACTTAATTCACCATAATATATTTTTCATTACAAATGGTGAATCTTTTATTGTTGCTGAGATAATAATTTTTACATAATAATTATCCCGCCGTCATCCCATCTTCCTAGTAAACACAGAACATATATCTAGTAAATATTAAGATTTAGGCCGTTTTCACATTGGACGATATCGATAACGACACGATATCGTCGGACTGGTAATTACATATTATTTTACATATTATAATAATTACTACTAAACGCTTTCTCACTGTGTCGGTGTAGTCAACGGTATCGTCACCGATATTGATTGTCGTGCCGATATCGGCGGACGACACAGTGCACTTGTTCACTGCTGCCATTATTACTTCGAATACACTATTACTTACCTATACAGCAGCAACGCCTATTCGAGGCGGCTGTGGCATAGGTACCGCATGACTATAAGCTGTTGGTTACATCTTGTTACATACCGATATTGATGTCGTCCGAGCTATAACGACATAATAATATCGTATATGTCGTTATCGTCATTCGTCGCAGTGTGTAAACGGCCAAAATCGGACTTTTAATTAGCTGCAGTTAAACATGCGTCAGATTCATAATTTAAAACGAATCTAAAATCCGATTTCTGTCAGAAATCGAATCGTATCGATAATCCGAAATAGACAACGATTTCATAAAACCATGGCAAGAGAAGATTTGCGTAAGCAAGTATTTGTTTATGTTTGGATAGTTTTGATCGATGCACTTACAATACCACCGAATAATATTACTAGAGTAGAGACGTATGCGATCGAACCTAGGGTTAGTGAGGATTCCTCTTCCTTATCCTTATAAATGCGGTAATCCCTCATTTTTTTACGATTCCTCATTCTCTTTCACATCCCCAAAATTAGGCATAAAATGTTCCCCTTCCGCTTCCTCATTCATTAAGAGGTATTTATGAATACTTCCTCATCCGCATATTCTTCCTCATAGCCACTTCCACAGCAACCCTAATCGATACTGCGACCCAGAGTCCCCTGGAATCGATTTCTAAAACCGGATTTTGATTTCAAAATCTGAAATCGGATATTTAACCGTTTGTGTAAAAATCCAAAAACGCCCGTGTCTTCACAATGACACTTCTTACTGTTATTTCGTCAATAACAGCATTTTTTAAGGAAAAAAAACAGTAGGTAAGCGCCATATTTTTACTGCAATAGGCTAAGTCCGACATATTAAAAATGCATAAAACGCATGGACATTGTAAGTACATAAAGCATGACGTGGTTTGCCTTGACAGCCTTGATTCTTGAGAGTAATAATTAGTCTGTGGTCTTGGGTTTGACACAGGTCACACTTCACTTCCTTCAGTGATTTGACACTATCGGCAGCGACACACATCGTTTAGTTTTTGTTGCGTGTTCGTTCGCCGGCGAAGAAGCACGAGTTTTGGGTCCGTCCAAATAAATTTGAATAAAAAATACTTGTCATCCTACCAGCTAGGGTCAATTCGTAAAAATATTAAGAAAAAAGATAAAACTTATTTTAATCATGAGCGCTTTCGCAGCAGCTCTTGGTCTTCTTCTGATAATCGCCGCGGCCCAATCAGAAGATGCTCCCAAAGGACCCAAAGTAACCCACAAGGTGAGTATTGTTGTCTACTTGTCTAGCTATTGTCATTCAATTGAAGCACCCGTGTAACAGTTTGTCGGTGTGCAAACAGTTTTTGTAAAGTTCTTGATTTTGATTGCCGATGATCGGTCGGTGACCTTTTGTAATGACGCTACAAGTTTTTGCTGGCCAAAGTTAAATTAGCTCTTCGCTATTCATTGCACGTAGGTATACGATTTTTTTTACAGGTCTTGTATCCTGCTCAGAATAATTTATTATTCTACTATCAATTTATTCAAGTGAGCAACAGTCTCTGTGACTACCTAATTCATCTCACAAAAACTATACAATACAGTTGAAATGTTATTACAAATTCTATCAAAAAAATAAAAAAGTACTTAGCTATTATGAACATTTGAAATCATTCAACCAAAGAAAGTACCTATGTTGGTATTTTTATTTGTTTTATGCCATGTGGCATTGTTTATGATGTGTAGAGCTGTGATTGGCCAATGCAATTGGGACATTATATTGATATGATGATGTTCAATGTTTTGTATAATGAATAGGAACTATTTATTTAAAATATTACCTGCTGTAATTCAGCTGGTATTCATCAACCCCAACATTGTTAGGAAAAGGCTAGGCAGATTGATTAACCTACTGTAATTAAATCATTTGAGATACGAGGAAAACTCAACTCTGACCTTCAAGTCTATCTACAAAAGGAGATGGCAGATTAAAATAACATTGAATGTTGCCAACTTGTCCCAGTTTATATCTCTTTGTCTCTTAAAAATGTGCCACATGTATTGTACTATAGGTACTCACAATTTCCTTTTTCATAAACTTTTAATTTCTTTCATGATAATGCAGAATTTCTTCTACTTGCTTCTTTTTACAAAATAAATAATTATATAGGATGTTATGTGTTAAGAAAATGATATGACACATAAAAGAAATATAGAATTAACAATTGTTATTCCTAAACATGTTGATGATTGCCTTGAATCTGTAGACCATCCCCTGTATATTATAATTCAATATATGCGAAAGTAACTGTCTGTCTGTCCGTCAGATATCTTTTAGCGCATTAACGGCTGAACAGATTTTGATTAAATCTGGCACACAGGTAGATTATGGGCTAAGACATAAAACCGGAATTCAGTTCCCGTGCGATAATTTCCGACCTCCACGCGGGCAAAGTCAGGCAAAATTAAAACCGGAGTCATCTATATCATTATCATCATCATTCTACCCGAAAGATATCCACTGATATACATAGGGTGTACCCCAAGCACCACCACTTCGACCGGTTCTGTGCTTCTGGTATCATATACTTACAGTTACATACACATTATAAATTAAAGTCGTTTTTCGGGTTCGACGGCGTTGTTCTTCTAATCTACGCCACGCATTTTTATACAATTTTTTTATCTCCATCATGCAGAGAAATTATTAAGGACGGTATAATGTGTATAATACCTACATTAATAATAAATATACTTAAGGTGTACTGGGGTAATTCCGACGGGAATTTTTACGACATGACTAGAGGTCTACATTTCGGTTAGTTATGTAAAGTAGTTTCATATTTACTGCCAATAATATGCGATTTCTGTTAACGTATTAAAAAGATCTAACCAAAATATATATTAGATTCATAAATATGTAATTGGATTCACTAAATATAGCATTTTTAATAAAAAAAAATTGATGTATGGGAAATTACGAACTATCTAGGGGTTATTCCGAAATTATTCAAAACTCGACATTTTTGCACTTTGACCGAAAGTTTACATTTCTTTTTAACCGACTTCCAAAAAGGAGGAGGTTATAATTATGTTCGTAGCGTATGTGTTTTTTTTTGTGTATGTCCGTCGATATTTTCGTCATTTGTGGCCGGATTTTGAAAATTATTTTCCTTCTTTTGTTTGAAAGGGTATGCTCTCAAGGTGGTCCCATATAAATTATATTAACTTTGCTTGAGTACTTTTTGAGTTAGCTTCACTTAGCTTATATGGACGATGTCTTAACATATTCCTGTCACTGTTATTTACATAACAGGTCGTGATATTCGAACTTGTAGGGGGTAGGTACCACAACTAAAAAGTGAAAAAAAAAAAAAAAATAAGTATAAAAAAAACCAAGTGACTTCCAAAAAAACACTACAAAGTGAAAAATAACTTTAATTTCGGAAGTCGGTGGCAAAAAACGAAAATTCAAAACCAAAGACTCCGACTTCCGAAATTAAAGTTATTTTTCACTTTGTAGCGTTTTTTTGGAAGTCGGTTGGTTTTTTTTATAAGTAAAAAGTTTTTTCAATTTTATTTACCTACCCCTTACACAAAATATCATGAGCTTTAGTAATAGTATCGCTAATATAATTGTTTATTTGCGTTTTGTATTTCGGAATTACCCCACGAAGAGATTGTGATTCTCAACGTTTCAGTCTAACTTAAATTTAATTATCACTCAGTTTATTACTAGTAATTTTACTTCCACTAGTGACAAATGAGAAAAAAAATCACAGTTGTCATCGAAGTTGCCGTTATTGCCGCTGACAATGATACTTGATAGTTCCGACAGATCTCTTTGCGCGGAATAGTATAATAATGTAGTTGAGATTAATGTTTTAATCACTTTATCCATATTTGTCGGCCTTAAATTATTATTATTTGAACCCCGATAAAAGTTAATAAAACAACTGCAGATTATTATATTAAAAAATTGTACCAAAGACCAACAAGACCAAAGAGTAATTATAAACGTGTTCGCTACTAGCAGGGATTAATGCGTTTATGAACTTTAACGGTCTATCAAGATGAGCTAAAACTACTAGGTACCTGCGCGAAATAAAGGACAGATAGAGATTTTTTTTTAACCTTTTAACAGTGCTTTTTGCAAAATAATATACTTTAAACAAAAATAAGAAACGTATTGATATAAAATCACTTTCCATAATAAGCCCAAGTTTTCCTACAAAGCCCGATATAATAATACAATTTTGCATTTTTTTTTTTTATCCTGCAAAAATCAGATCATACAGATTGAGAATCACTGTGACAATTACTATGGAAAAACTAAGTGGAGGATATTGCGATATAATTATGCATCGGAATTACCCCAGAGGGGTATTTACGAAAAAAGATTTAAAACATAGCTAGGACGTTGTTTTCCGCTCACGAATTCGCTAAAAACTACAACGTATCGTTTTGTACGCCATAAATGGCAAAACATGCAGATCAACCTGCTATATTAAGACCATGCACAAATTAGTGGACTTGGCCCCACGTGGGTATAAAGGCGGGTGACCTGACGGCCGGCAGTATCGCAGTACTGCGTTAGCTAAGCCGCAGAGGGCGATGGCCGTTGGAGTCATGAGCGGCTATCGCACGATCTCTTACGAGTCGGCTTGTGCACTGGCCGGATCCCTGCCCTGGGTGGGACCTGGAGGCGAAAGTACTCGCGAGGGGGCGAGCGACCGATGCAGCGACATATCGAGCTGCATCGGTCTCAGCTTCGCGAGGTCCTGGTGGCGGAATGGCGGGACAGGCTTTCACGCCCTACCTCGACATCATCGAGGCGGTCCAGCCGGTGCTCGAGCGCTGGCTCGGGAGGAGGCACGGCTCCCTGTCGTTTCGGGTGACACAGGTGCTCTCGGGGCATGGCTGCTTCGGGTCGGGAAGTATCTGTGTCGCATAAACAGGGAGCCGGACGTCCGGTGTGTCACCACTGCGTCGACTGCCGGGAGGACACGGCGCGGCATACACTGGCAGAGTGTGCCGCTTGGGAAGAACCGCGCCGTGACCTCATCTCAGAAGTGGGCAGTGACTTGTCGCTGTCGGTCCAGCCAGTCCTGGGACGCGGTGGTTTCCTACTGCGAGACAGTCGTCTTGCCGAAGAAGGTGGAGAGGGAGTTCTCGTCCGCTCACCCGGCCCGCAGTAGGCGCACCAGTCGTCGGCAGAGTGCGGACTACGCCCTCTTCCAGCCCCCCTAAATGGGTCCAGGGTCCCCCCACACATCAGGATCCGAGGTGGTGGCGCGTAGTGATCCACGCGCGCCCCTCTTAGACGGCTTAAGCACCTCTCAAATGCACAGATTTAGTGTGTATGGCCCATTACTTTTGCCATAGTCCAGTAACATAAAAACTAGTCCTTTATACTTGTGCAAGATTCTTGTTTTATATTTTGTCAAACTAGGTAAGTACTAGGTACCAAAGATGCTCGATACATGAGAGGCGAGAGCATTGTTTCGATATAATCTAAAATACTCTTTTATTTGTTATCATTTAGGTCAGCTTTGTGATGAAGCTGGGTGAAGAAAATATTGGCACCATTGTCATTGGATTATTTGGAAAGACTGTCCCCAAGACTGCCGAAAACTTCTTCCAGTTGGCACAGAAAAATGTGGGTGAAGGCTACAAGGGCAGCAAGTTCCACAGAGTAATTGAGAACTTCATGATCCAAGGAGGAGACTTTACTAAAGGCGATGGCACTGGTGGTAAGTAACACGGTAGGGTAAAATTGCGTTGTTCGAAAGCAAGAAGTCTGTTTCAGAACTTTGTAAAAACACAATAGGCATTATAAAACAAGTGTTGGCCATTGTACAAGTCATGTGTTATGTAACCAATGGCCATATAAATTGAATTGATAAACTTCCAATTAGTTTTCTGTTCACCTTTCTAATTGGCCGTTACAGTTTATGGTAGTAAATTAAACACTCAAGAAAGTTACATGCTTTACTTAGGTATGTACAATAAAAATTACTTACTTATGTAATTCTCAAGTTATTTGTGTCTGTTAAGAGAGTATTTGTACGATGGACTTTATCTGTCCCAGGATTTATGGACTTGCTGACGTTTCGGACACAGTGTCCGAATCCGATTTTTAATCACTGACGATTCGTACACCAATAAAAAAGCTGTTGTGTACTGTCAGATAAAAAACTTCCAACGATACCTTATAGATTTGTAGATTATTTATATAATTTTAAAATATTTTTATAATAAATATATAAAATTCAAAAATGTAATTTTATATTTATTTAACTTAATTTATAAATATATTTTAATTATGTTTTGCTATTATTTATTAAAGTTTTTACATTATTTTTAATATTTATAATTCTAGAAATCCGGCCTCTGCCCAGCCTGTATTTGTAAAAAAAACCGTTGATTTTAACAAAAGCAGCCGTTTTTAATAAATAATATATATATACTTACATCGCGCCTTGGTAGTTTTTTTATAACAAGTAATGCCAAATCAATCAATGTGACTGTTGTCGAGATAATTATTTTTTATGTGCTTATTGTAGATTAATATAAACCAATATTTATGAGATGTTGATTTTTATACAAAATACCTTACGTTTTGAATGTTTTTTTTTTTTAAACATTTATTAATATAGTCTTATGTGGTAACTTACAGTGATACACGTCCACAAACCCAATTTATTACCGAAAGAGTCTTGGTAACGCTTTTTTTTTCCACATAATATATTTTAAAACTTTTTATTTTACTGTACTGTACAGCTTCAATAATTTGAATGTGTCCGAATTGTCAGTGAAAAAAGTATTGAAATTAAAACGTGTGAATTCGGAGTGTCCGAATATATTGTGTCCGAATCGTCAGCAAGTCGATTTGTGTTGTTCAAAAGGATACATGATGCAAAAAATAGTACCTATACATGTACAAAAATATGTTTTTTCCCTTGTTCTATTTAATTTAGCTTCAACAATTTTGTTACGGAATAACTAATTGAACGTAATTTTAACCATAGGACGCAGCATCTATGGCGAACGCTTCGAAGACGAGAACTTCAAGCTCCGCCACTATGGCGCTGGCTGGCTGTCCATGGCCAACGCTGGCAAAGACACCAATGGCTCCCAGTTCTTCATCACCACCACCAAGACTCCTTGGCTCGACGGCAGACATGTAGTCTTTGGAAAAATCTTGGAAGGCATGGTAAGAATACATACCAATAAATCAATAAACCACATTTCATATTGTAAACAATAAAACATAAACTCCCAACAATAAATAAAATTTTATATTATGAGATACTAATTACTACATTATTTTTGTGCAGCTGTGTAAATACAGGTGGCACAGATAAATATAATATCCATTGAGAATAATTAAAAAATCCATCTGTGACAATACAAAATTTGTCTAACTTTTTTATTGATGTTGTGTTTTGGAGAAACTGAGAACATTCAAACTCACAAATTTAATCTTGTTATATTATTTATGAACAATGAACACTGTTTGTTTAGCTTTCATATAAAAACAAAAATTTACAAGATTATGTACCTATTTATATTATTATTTAACCCCAGTTCCTTTTTATTTAACTTTCTTGGTATTATGCTGGTTCAATCAGCATTGATTTTGAAATCAGAACCTAACAGAATGGTAAACACTGCTATGTTGATCATTATTTGAAATTTAATTCCAGTGAAAGTTCTTTCCAAGTTATGCCTGTTTGTATTATTAATGACAATGATGTTTGTTCACAGGATGTTGTTCGTAAGATTGAAAAAACTGTTACTGCAGCCAATGACCGTCCTGTTAAAGATGTGCTTATTGCAGACACTAAAACAGAAGTTGTGTTGGAACCATTCAGTGTCACAAAAGAAAGTGCTGTATAAATAGAATAGTATTAGGTATACATTATAATAATTTGTAACAATTTCATGTTTGCAATGTATGACCTCAAGTAAAAAAAACTGTATTCATTTTGTGCCACAAGTTTTTGCCACAGGGTGTGGACATATTGAGATTTATTACTTTAGTTCACTTTATCTTCTTTATACATTATTATCATAAGTAAAACATGCCAACACTATTTTTCTTAAATAAAAGATTGTCTATAGATGGTTGTTTATTTGATTGATACATGCTTCAGCTTCATGTTTGACTTCCTGATTTTTTGACATTACTCCTAGTTTCCAAGCATGACCACAAGACTTTCTTGCTTCATCAAATAGTTTCTTTTTCAGGTAGGCCCTCCCTAGATTCACATACATGGTTCCTAAGTCTTCCATCTCCAGAGAATTTGCTATTTTAATAGCTTCATTGAAATAGGTTATACTTTCCTCTGTCTGACCAATGCGATCACACACAGTGCCTATATCATTCAATTGAACTACTAAATGTTCTTTTCCTATCTCTGGCACTTCTTTCATCCTATCTAAGGAACTCTTCAAGAGCGTCAGGCCATCTGCACATCTATCAACATCTAGAAGCAGCCTTCCATACCAGTCTTCAGCCATGGCTAGGAGTTGTTTTGAATTATCTGATGGATCTCTTTCTAATAATTTCCGTAACTTCTCTAAACACCAGTCAAATCCTATCTGTGCAGTACTGTAGTCCTTTTGTAGGTGGCAGACTCTAGCTAATTTAAGACTGAGATGTACCACTCTAGGATCATCTTCTATAACACCATCTGCCATAATCCTTTGTGTTACTGCAACAAATAGTTGCTTTGCTTTCTCTAACTGTTCCCTCTGAAGTGCTAAATTTGCCATAACGTCATAAATATAAGTAGTACCAACTTGATGATTAATTTGCTGAGCTTGTCTCAATGCTACATGAAGTAGCTGTTCTGCCTTTTCGAATTCATTCTTTTGGATAAATAATATGCAATGCTTTATGGTGTGAATAAGTTCATCTTCTGCACTTAACTTTTTGTCGAACCCGAGCCAAGTAAATAGCGTAAATCCCAGTAAATATGGTTTTGTCGTCTTACGGATGTTGGAAACATGATCCGACATATTTTGCATGGATCTAAAACTTCTGGATACTCGAGCAATTTGGCTCCACATAAATCTGTATGTAATCGACATTGTCTTGTTTAAATTAAATTCTGTTTTAATCACAAGGCGTATTACATAAACACCTGGAAGTTTTAACAGAAAGGTTGCAGTGCAGTCAGTTATAAACTCAGACTAAGTATTATTATTTTATTTTTTATTTAAATCACAATATTCAATCACAGACTGATTTTAATTTACCTATGAATCCGGGAGATTGGTATTAATTTTTTGTTACAGAAAGAGAAACATTTTTCAATAT
The DNA here is from genome assembly GCA_914767815.1 of Eupsilia transversa. Taxonomy (NCBI): domain Eukaryota; kingdom Metazoa; phylum Arthropoda; class Insecta; order Lepidoptera; family Noctuidae; genus Eupsilia; species Eupsilia transversa. The sequence continues at coordinate 7,185,713 of OU611889.1, forward strand.
TTTCATTTTTTGACAAGCTAAAGTGATGACAAGTCAGTGTTGCCAGATCAGGAAATTGAAAATGCGGTAGTGTTGCTTCAAAAACGCGGATTTTCAACAAAAAATGCGGAATTTCTTGTAACACTTACATCGATTTTTTTCACTCAATTATTGATTATAAGAACAAGGGAACTTACAAATAAAAGAGTTAAAACATAATATGTGAGTAAATCTTTTCTTATTTAAAACATTATTAACTTATTAGTCATTCAAAGGAGAACACATCCTCAGCATCGTCTCCGACCTCCGTTTTTGGGAAGTTATAAATTTGTTTGGCAGTCATTTTTGACAACATGTTTCGAGATGGTTTAAAATACCTTGCTGTGACAGTTACGGACAAAGACTTCACTCACTCACTCACTCACTACCAACCCAACGCCATAATCTGACAGCAGAGTAAGTATATACAAATTCAACGCGTGCAAGAGAGATGGCACGATAGGCGAAAGACGTCGCTTGACGATCAAACTGAACGCAACCTTGTCTGCCTCGACGAGTAACCGCCAAAATGAGTGAAAAAAAAAGGGGTTATTCTAGTAGATTTGAAAAAGCGGAACCGCGTAGGATAAAAGAGGAACGCGGATCCTTTGTAAAAAAGGCGGGGTAAAAAGCGGAAAAGCGGTGAATCTGGCAACACTGTGACAAGTGGTGACAGACAACAGTGTTGCCAGATGACCGTCTCGCGTTCTCCCCAAACCTTTCCCGAAATCCGCCCAAAATTCAGGTTTTGAAAAACTATACTATTTCAGCAATAGCTTCCATTACTGAATCAGCCTGTTCACCCGCGTCGTTTGCAGTTCCATACATTTTTTCTGAATTAAATCTGTTTAACATCTTTGAATTGAGTTTAAAATTAACACATCCTTCTAGCAATGTATTTTTTTTTTAACCACAACGGGGAAGCTCTTGGCCTGTATCTCACCTGATGGTAAGTGATGATCAGGCCGATGCTTCACCCGGAATCCTCAACCACAGAGGAACTGGCTATCTTACCTCTAACTGCCAAAACACAAAAATGCTGCTAACATTGTTGTTATTGCGACAGACTTAGATAAGATGGTGGTAGCTAGCCAGGCGGACTTAGAACAAGCCCTACCACCAAGCAAAACGGGTAGAAAATTTTGCCCCCACTGGGAATCGAACCCGGGACCTCGGGGTCTGAAGGTGATCTAACCACTAGACCACAGAGGCGGCTAAAATATATTATTCTCAAGATGGATTCGGCAGTGTGAATGGCCAATCTGTTTCGAAGTTTGTCTTTAATAATAGCTACTTGAGAGAAGGTTCTTTCCACCATTGTGTTAGAAGAATATGTTAATAAAAATCCCCCTAGTCATTCCACACCCAGTTTACTCCCTCCGAATATCCCCCCAAAAATATTGTCCCCACAATTCTCCCCATAACTATAAAAAAAAACAAATTTGGGAAGGATACCCCCCAATCTGGCAATACTGACAGACAGCGGGCTGGCAAGCTCTCCTTAGAACATGTCGGAGTCGAAGTTCCGGAAATATGACGGATGACGACATGATGACATGACGTTCTAAAAGTGTTGTTACAACTTAACGGGTAAATAAAGGGGTTCAGACACGGTCAAGCGGGTCCGCTGCGCCATGTTTTAATGTTTTAAAAACATAAAACATCAATCACGAAGCGATTTGTCGATGCCTGATTGGTTCGTGTTTCTTGTTTCATGTTTTTAAAACATTAAAACCTATTAAAACATGGCGCAGCAGACCCGCTTTAATACTCACAGATTAAATAAGTGTAGTACTGTTACTGTAATACATCTTTGACCGCACCGGCCTGTTTACACTTTACTGGCGTCAAAGAACCTATCTGACATGAGCATGAAATTATTGAGTACCACAGATTTTATTACTAAAATATGGCGTCGAAAAAATTAAACGCATCGCTGTCGACTAGGATAAAATGCTGTAAGCCAGCCATACTCAAACTGCGGCCCTAGTGGCCCATCCGTTGTAGCTTCAAATTCTATTAACGAAGCTACTAAGCCAATTATCTATATAAAAGTCTATTTAAAATTTTAAAGAGAAGAGAGTAAGAACGCTGAGAGGGGTACGCTGAATTTTGGATAACAGTGAGTCAGTGACCCATCAATAAAAAAAAAAACCTAAATTCTGCTTACGTTTTATGCATCGACTTATCTTTGTGAATCATCCATTTTGCAAATTATGCAAAGAACGTATACAGAAACCGGCTTACAGATTCTCATCTAGATGACATATTAAAGATTAGCGTGCATCAGATGAAATTGTAAAAAAAACCCCAATGTTATGGTCCTCACTATATTTTCATTACAACCTAAATTACAGATTGTGCTAGTAGTGCCCCGCGGGACACAGCTAAAATCTGAAAGAGGCCCAAGAAAAAAAAGTTTGAGTATGGCTGCTCTAGGTTATCGACTGGTAATGTATGTACCCAAGAAACTGGTGGTATTACCATCCCCAACGTAACCAGCCCTTGGGTCAAGCACGGGAAGTGTCAACCACCCAAGTATGAAAATTCAGGCCTCACGGCCTGAGGTCTCGAATCAACCCCAAAGGGCTCAAAAATTATAAGTAAGCGACTAAAAGTTTTTTTGCGGTTGGCTTCTTCCTTAAAATTCCTTCTAAATATTATTCTGTGTTCTGAGAGCACAGCTCTAGACTGAGGATGACGGTTCTGTCAATAGTGTCAATTGAACAAAAAAGTCAGAAAAGTCAATCGGTTGGTATGAGGGACAAGGCTCTCGATCTTCTGACTTCTTATCTGAACAACAGAATTCAGAGGGTCGATGTTAATGGCAAGAGATCTGCAGGATCTGCGGTCACCATGGGCGTTCCGCAGGGTTCAATTCTAGGTCCTTTCTTATTTCTAATTTATATAAATGACTTACCTTACCACATTAGGGATAATCACAAAATCGTATTATTCGCAGATGACACTTCCCTCATTTTTAAAATCAAACGTCAGCTAGTCAACTTTGAACAAGTTAACGATGCACTCTCTAAAGTTGTGCACTGGTTTAATGTAAATAATCTTCTACTTAATGAAAAAAAGACTAAATTAATTAAATTTTCAACGCCAAATGTCAGGCAGCTAACTACCAATGTTCAAGTGAATGGAATAGAGTTGGACCCTGTAGAGTCGACAGTTTTTCTTGGAATAACGATTGACGGTAAATTACAATGGGGCCCACACATAGAAAAATTGTCAGGAAGGCTTAGTTCTGCCGCCTATGCTGTAAAAAAAATTAGGCAGATAACTGATGTGGATACAGCCAGAATTGTTTATTTTAGTTATTTTCATAGTCTTATGTCATATGGGATTCTTCTCTGGGGAACCGGTGCGGACATTAATACCATCTTTGTTTTGCAGAAAAGGGCTGTTCGAGCCATTTACAACCTAGGTCCAAGGGATTCCCTTCGAGAAAAGTTCAAAGAAATAGATATTCTGACTGTAGCCTCACAGTATATATTCGAAAACCTATTGTATGTACACAAAAATATTTCAAATTTTAAGAAAATGTCCGATATTCATAGTTTGAATACCAGGAATAAACACAATCTTGCCGTACATCGAACTCGCCTCCACAGAGTAGGCAATTCGTTCATGGGTCAATGTATACGCTTTTACAACAAACTTCCCATTGACATTCGAAACTTACCCATTAAACGTTTTAAAAACTGTATCAAAACTAAACTTTGTAGAAAAGGGTACTATAAAATTTCTGATTATTTAGAAGACAAAAAAGCTTGGGATTGAGCTGCTCGCTCTGCTAAAACTTGTGATAAAACCATAAAAACTTGACACTTTAATTATTATGTAAACTCATGAGAAAAAATACCAGTTTTTTTATACACATTGACATTATTGAATACTACAACAAAAAGACATGATTACTTTGTTAAGTATTATTTATTTATATTTTTTTTTTTTTTTTAAACTAATTATTGTGAATGTGAGGACTATGTGGATCACTTTTTTTTTTTTCTCTTTTTTGTTTATTGCACAATTAGTTTTAATGATGTTCTGGCAGTTTGAGTATTTTATGCGGCCTACGCAAATGTCCTTTCTTTGGTATTGTTCGTCGAGTCGCTGAGCTCCTTAAGTTCTGAGTTGAGCTCCGCGATTACCGACAATTGCTTGCACTGACTGGACAGGTCCACTCAAATCTGTGTGGTTCTTTCCTCAAAAGACCATTTCAGACACTAATCTACATGGTCCTCATATGGCCTGACCAAGATTATGTCTGGACTTTAAAAGAGACTGTGACCTCTGAGTTTGTTTCGGCCTTTCTTCTCAGAGTAGTCAGATAGGAAACGCCGACCTCATCTAGCTTAGCTCTAATATTTTTTATATGACGTGTAAAAGTGATTCTGATATCCTATTTACAAATAAAAAAAAAAAAAAAAAAAAAAAAAAAAAAAAAAAAAAAAAAAAACAATTGTCATTTTGTCAATGTCAAGCATGTCAAGTTATTAAAGCGAATATAGCGAAGAAGCGAAGCGAATGAATGAAAAAGAATAAATTATTTTGCACATTAATTTATTATCTCGTGGTGTGATCATTTTATTAGTGTCGTCATTGCAAATTGAATTAGAAAGCTACAGAACTACTAGTGCAAAGCGCGTATGTTTATAATGATAGGACTAAGTTGACGTAACGGTGGCCTATTCCAATAACTTGATTATTGGAGCAATGCTGCCACGGGCTCAAGACGCTTTCGTAACAAACTAAATGGCAAAACAGTAGATAAAAATCAAGATGAACGGTACTGATTTCCCTCCCGTTACGGAGGACACCTTTTGTAAATATGTTTTATACTACGAGATAAATAATTCAAGGTACGTAAATGTTCTCTGTCCTTGGTATTTTTTGCGTATGTTTTTATGCTCACTTTGTTGTTCTTTCGCAGGGTCCGTATTTGGGATTTAATTATTTTGATACCAAACGCATTGTTTGTGCTTTTCTTAGTGGTAAGATTTAACAAGGCTCAGTTGAAATTACGCGCTACAAGCAGTCCTATATTCTTGACGTTCTACACATTGGTATGGGGCAATGTGATCATAAGCCTGGTGCGATGTGCTGTTTCCATGACAGTTAATGCGGCAATGCCACTTGGTGGAATGGTGGATAAGGTGTTATGGGTCATGGTCAGATTTTTCCTGCTAGCCACAGAGATGAGTGTTGTCATTTTTGGCTTGGCTTTTGGTAAGTTGTGACCTTCATATTTTTACCTGAAATGACTAATCTTGTTATAATTTCCATCACCGTTAGTCCATTGTCATGCAGACAGACTTTTTTAGGATTCAAAGGTTCTGAAACTATTAAAAATAATAGTCAGGCCCATATTCCTGAAACTCATGCATTACTTAAAGCTCATTTAAAGCCATTTGATTCATTGATACTAATTTTAGGTAAAGCTTGAGTCTTGAGTGAGGTTCTGTAATACGGGCCTGAATATCTGAATAACCCAATAGTAAGTGACTTAATTAAATGTTTTATATTCTTGTGCTTATATTCCAGGCCATTTGGACAGTCGCAGCAGTATTAGATATGTGTTATTGGCAACATCCCTCTTATCCCTTGCTTTTACCGTCACGCAAGGCACTCTTGAGATAGTCATGCCAGATGACATGTTTCATGTTGACACCAGAGATTATGATCTGTTTGGACATGGCGGGATGCTGTTTTGGTTTACATCATCTTTAGTCTTCGCTCTCATTTACTTCTTAATATTACTATTGCCCTGGATTCCATTGAGGGAATATCTTGCTTTACCAAGTAAGTTTTTTGAATTATTTAAAATAAATATTTCCTGTTGGTATCATCACAGTCAAATTAATTACTTATTAAATGATTGAATAATCATTAAAACAAACAATCATTTAGACTAATTACAATGAGATTTTTTATTGTAATATAACAATTATTGTAGGAATAACTCATTACAAACATTAGAGAATAACTGTCTTGTCAAACATAATTACTTCATAAGATGTACTTAATTGTTTTATTCCTGTATCAAATTGCTTGTAAGTACACTTATAGGTTTTTGATAGCAGGGTAATAATGAGAATTATTTCCACTTTCTGTTATCATTATTTATTGGTTTATACACAATAAATTATGATACAGTAACATGCAGTTAATAATTTATGGTTAATATTGAGAATACTGAGACCAGATAGTATTGTTTATTATTGGATATGTATCTGAAATGTCGTAACCAATTCAAAATATACACAACATTATTTTGTTGTGGTTAATGAATTGTAATCAGAAATGGTGTACATTGATTTTGTTTAATACTTATTATTATCCTTAAAGTCTACTGAAATCTGCTGGTTTTTGAATAATGGACTTATCATGGGCTTTGGACCATAACCCTAATATGGCCTGTATATATGACAATTTTGGATTGAAGAAGACTAATCTTCATTTAACTTAAAATGAAATGCTGTTTGCTGGCAAGTGCATCACTTTAGAACGGCTGGACTGATTTGGCAATATCTTGTATGAAAATGTTTGTAATAGTCTGAATTAGGTTTTTAGGGAAAGAGAAATTGGTAAAGTTGCCAGGAAAATTGAAAAAATGAAAAGAAAAGAAAGTAAAGTAAAAATTGTAACGATGAGATTTTTGTATGAATTATATGGGACAGGAGAATTCTTTTACGGAATATTAGTAACAATGATCAATTCAACCTTTGCTAATGATTGTTTGACCAAGCAACTTGATCCCATGCTCAATGATTTTGATATTATGTTACACATTTAACCCAGACTTATCTGAAACTGTCGAAAACTGTAGATCGACTCATTAAAACATTGTTACTTTGAAAATTTGTTGTAAGCACTTCAGATAGTATTTAAATCTGCCATTATTAAATTTATGCACTGTTTAACGCCGTGCGTGATTTGAGTATGGCTTGGAACGCTAATAACGTGCCTTGCAGTGTAAGGAAAAAATAGCTTTAGACATATTGTATTAATTTATAGAAAAACTAGCCAGAGGATCTTCTTTGCCTACTGGGTACTGGTTAATACAATACCCCTTTCTAAGACTAGTTGTCAGACTTTAGGGCTTCTACCTACGTTTTACCAATTTAATATACTTTGTATAATCTGGTAAAAATCAGTCAAATTAAATAAAATGATAAATTTTCCTCGTATTTCTAGTTATTTTTTATCCTTAAGCTGGTTTCCTACAGCGCGCGATATCGTGATGTCCCGCCGCACCTGCCCGCGCCTACGCATCTTGGGAAGTGTCTCGAGGAGTCGAGGCGCATCTCTGTGGGAATTGTACCGCGTGCTCGCATGTACAAATTGGCTCGGTGCGTCGTGACTTGTGATGTCACACGCCCTGGGATGCGACCTTAAACTGTATCACTAACTAGGACCAGTACTACCAAAAAATTTAAAATTCAAACCTGTTTTGTTGCAGCTAAACTATCGTTTTACCTATACGTGTTGCTACTGGCACTGTTGGACACGACGCAGGCCGTCGGTGCAGGGCTCCTAGCCTGGGGCAATATGCAGTCCGGCCTGTGTGTCGTTGACGTCACTACCTGGCTCTACTTCTCACTTTACACTCCCCTCGTCTATCACACATTCCTAAGCGAATTTTTCAGGTCAGTACTATTTTGTCATAGGAGAAGGAGTAAAAAAACACGCTATTGTTATTAATACTCAAGATTCTACCTGGTGCAATCTTGTCGCACAATAAGCCTACTCCGTCGGGCCCAGTCTCAATAAAAAATCAATCAGTATCAATGATATCGGCAGTTATTGGAGATCGCTTCAGATAGAAGGTTTCTCCGATTCCCGCACGAATACTTTTTTGTGTACATGAGATTTGTGTGTAAATGGAAGTGTGTTTGAAATGAAGGAGGAATGTGAAAAAAAAAGCCAAAAATAATAACTTGCTCAAAATGTAAATTACTGATAATCATACTTTAATAGTCTTGTTTTGAAAATGGAGCCTACTATCAGTTTGTCCTATATGCAGCACTACAAGTACCTACGAGATGAAGCTTTTAATAGTTATCGTCATTTTCCATTTATAGAAACTGCTTTTCTACTTTAATCAACGTTAAATCACTCAGTTAGGGCGTTTGTGCACTACACGGAATTTTACCTTCCGGATGTAAAATCTCATACCAATATTTCCGGATCACGTGATATTTACTTGAGAAACGGACTGCCGGCGCGTAAAATTCCTTGTAGTGCACAAACGCCCTTATCCTGAGTACAGTCAACCGCACGTCCATGCTATGTAACAATTTGTCCTTGACAGCGCCTTAATTTCGTACCAGTAAGGTAATAACCCTCCGTCGTTCAAGTGTTACTACTGACATGACGTGCGGTTGAACGTACATACCAGAACAAAATTATACATTACTAAATTTTGTGGTTTCAGTGTATCTCAGCCAAGCATCATGTTTTCGTACAAGGCTCAAATGGACGAGCCCATGGACGAAGATCAGGTTTCCTTGCCGCACCAGCAGAGCTTCAGCTCGCTCAAAACAGATTCTGATTACATTTATCAGGTAATACTAATATTTATATACAAAGGAAATTGCGAGTGGAAGGAGATAGTGAAGCAGGCATCAACTTAAAAAAAAAAGTCGCTCCTAATTAATATTTTTACAAAACGAAGTTGTACCAACCAAGAGTAATCATAATACAAATAAAATAAAAATATGCTCTCATAGTGTGAGCCTACCGGCTGAATGCTGATTGTGATACTTAAACATCTTTTTCTCAAACATGCTTGGAAATTCGAGCATTATTTTGACAACCTTCTTCGAGATAAATAGAAATAACGAAATAACTGTACTGGTCAAAATCAAGTGACGATGCGGCCAGCAATGTTACTATGAAAATCCATATCTGTCCTGTGTAGCGTCCAAATAAATTACTATGAAAACTCATATCTGTCGTGTTGTTTAAAAATGGAACGAACTTTTTACTTCAACACATGACAACCAAGGAGGTAACTTATCAAAGGATTTAAAGTAATGAAGCAACAAATGAACACATTGATGGGCGCGTGAAAAATTATCGTTATCCGTCATTGATTCTGGAATTTATAATTAATTTACTTTGTCTGAATTTCCGCGCATTATTTGAGAAAAGCACTGTTCAAGCCTTGGCCGCAACCAGGCATTGATGGACTCGAGTATTTGTGCTTCGGCCCACATTTTCACGATCGTCCATCAATGCTGGCCTCGACAGAAATGTACTATTTCTGTACAATCTATTCCTACAAAAATTTTACCAATTTATAGTTGAACCTCAAATGTTTTTATTTTCCAGCAGAGCAACAGTGTATATGACAGCACATTGTTCGAGGCCGGTGGGACTACTCCCATGAACCCAGTGTACAGCGCATCGCTGCAGAGCCCCGACTCGATAGCGTCCGGTCAGTCTATAGAGATCGGCGCTCCAAACTCGGGCTTTCAAAGCCAAAACATGCCCTCAACATAACAACAATCACGATACTATAAAAAGCTCGTCATTGTGTTATCCAATTCCACACATCCAAAGAAAAAACATTAACTATATAATTAGAGTCGCGTTACGATAGAAACTAAAGAGAGTTTAAATACATAGTTAGTCGATATTATTTTCTACTTTAAAGAATCTCTTATGTAAGTCTTTTATATTTACCAACACATTTATGTTGTCTGCATACCATTACTTTTGTGATAAGTAAAAGCCAGTGATCAAATCGAATTAATTGAGACTGCATTTCATCCCATTTCTGCTATCTATACTAATTCATTGTGTAATGGCTCCATCCATTAGATTTTGACAGTAGATTATAAATAGTTGTTAAAATGTAGATTTATTATAAAAGTTACTGACAGTAGTGACATGTCTTGTGATTTTATATTTAGTTGCCTTGTTCAGTTTTTAGATATTGCAAGAAACGAACTTAAAAAGTTGTATGCGGCAGCTTGGCAAAGGTTTATTCACAAATCCTCCAATATGATTAACACTTAATTGTTCTGTAGCACTTGTGATTGTCCATTATTGGTTATGACTACATCAGAATGGAACACACATTATTAAACAGAAGTATTAAATCGACTGATTGGTTTAAGTTGAGTATGTAGGCAAAACCAATTTTACATTAATTTGACCATATTGTTTATTATTATAGTAAGTATAACTCATTAAACTGAACATATCTGAAATAAAATAAATAACTTATCAGTATAAAGCAATCATTATTGAAATTTAGTGTTCATTTATTAATTCCAGTGTTTGGCTGTACTTAGTTTTAAATGAACTGTAATTATAACTCAATTAATTAGGCCATTACTCATTGCTACAGTATTCATACTTCAAGTATTAATGAACTGTTAGTTATCTCTTTTATTCTGTAAAATGTGCTACAGATGCTTTACTGTAAGAAGTGTAAGAGATAAGTTCTTCTATAATTGTGATTGTTATGGTACGGGCAAAGTCTAAGTTGTAGGATTTTTTGGGATAAGTTGTCAATGAATCTGTTTTCCCTTTCAATTCAAAATAATTATATTTTATATAATAACGGGTGTTTTAAGATACATCGCAAAGCCGAGAGTCACATATTCGTCATGTCATTGTGTTTATTTGTACCATACATGGGAAAGTAGGAACCGACTGGTTATAGAAATAATGAATATTAAGGGTCGGTGCACACTTATCGTCTCGGCACCGGATTGGCAATGCGTAAACTTTGGTTTGGCGATGGGTCTTTTTACACCCTGTGTATCAATCTAAGGGCCAGTTTCTACGAAATGTATGCTAAATTAATGTAACAGTGGATTTGTCAACGGCCAATCGCATCCGTTTACGCGCGCTTGACAATTAGTCACATTAATTTTGCGATATCCGTCTAAAAATAACTCAAAATACAGACTGCATGCTTCATGCGAATGCCGTACTTTTCACGAAGGGTCAAGGCAGTCGGACTCACGGCCAACTTTGCACACACTGCAGACTTTGCCAGTAACAGATACAAATTGGTTACTTTATAGGTTATTGTACTGTGATGAATTAAGGCTCCCAGAGAAAGGCGTCGCGACGGTGCGATGCGATTCTGGTAGAACAATTCATGAAGTTTTCATAGAAATTGTTCTACTATTGTCGCGGCGCGCCTGTCTGCGGGAGCCTTTTACTTTTGTTGTTATATTTTTTTTTATGGAGTAGAGTAGATTACCTAACAGAATTGCGAAAAATGGAAAGTAAGCAATGTTTTTTTTATAGTTTTTAAAGAAGGCTCTATTGTAATTTATAAGTATGTCTAAGTGGCGATCCAATTGATATTTGTAATTTTATGTTCATTTGTAACAATCATCTAACATATAATTTTGACTACATAAATGTGTAAGTACTATTTGCCAACTCCAATTTTGTTACCAACATTATTTATGATTCCCACCTCTAAATAAATTTTATTATATTTTAAAATACTACGAAAGTAAATACAGATCATTTTCATACAGAAGCACTTCAGTAAAATGCTGTATATAATAAGCCTATTTATTTGAAATCAAATTACAATTATCTGATCTAGGTATGTACTCATTTTGGTTTTGTGATTATAAAATACTCTCGGAATAAGCAGAGGTCTGAAGTGGTCATGTCAATTTACTACAGCAGTTTTATTGCCATTGATGACCAAGTCAATTTTTCCTTTTAAATTGTGATAGTCCATATTTATATGAAAACTTTAAGTGATATTTTGGTTTATGGCGTATTTTTTTTTGTTTTCGTCTCTTAGAAGTTAATAAAGTAAATACTTTTATTGAAAAAATGTTTTTTATTAAACTTTATCTTATTGTAACAAAATAAACAGCTTTATTTATTTATTTTACTTGCATCTTTCTCTAATTCCTCTAAAATGAAAGGATGCTTCAAGCAATCAGTCACCGAAATTCTTTGACTAGAATCTAGCATTGTCATCTTATCAAGCAAGTCTTTGAGTTGTGCAACTTTTCTTTCTTCATTCACAAATACATTCTTATAAGATTTTTTGAGTTCGTAAAGTAAATCTCGACTAATATTAATGTTGCTCATTTCAACAACTTTTTCTCTGCCAGTAAATTCATCTTTCTTATGAAGAAGGAAGTTATTAATGTAATTAAAATGCTGATCTTTGAATTTACCACGTCGTACGAGCTTGCTAGAGAATTTTCCTTTTAAATCCATAAAACATTTTAACATTTTATTATTGGAACTTCCCGTAAACATAATTTTTCCAGTAGCCATTTCAAAAATGGTACATGCTGCTGACCATACATCTACACCATGTTTGTATGGCACGCCAAGAATGATTTCGGGTGCTCTGTAAAACCTTGAAACTAGATAAGGGGTAGGCTCGTTGTCATCACTTTTTGCTGCTGAGCCGAAATCACACAACTTTAGGACATTTTTCTTTTCATTCACCAAAATATTATCAGGTTTTATATCTGCATGAATAATTCCAAGTTTCTTGAGAAGCCTTAATGCCAGAAGTAACTGTCTACTATAACTCATTAATGCTTTTATGTTGATACCATGATTTTTGCCATACTTCTTAATTACACCTCTTAAATCCATGTGCAGAGATTCTAGTAAAAGACAAAGGTGTCCTTTGTGCATAAATTGGCCAAAAAACTGAACACAATGATATTTATTGTCAGGGTCAGCTTGCCTTATTTCTTTTAAAACGGCTATCTCTTTTAGACTTGTTTTATACATTAATTCATTGTTTCTAATTATTTTAATGGCCACATAATCATTACCCTCTGTGTTATCTTGAGCTCGAACAACATTAGCAAACACTCCTTGTCCTAAAATACTTTTAATGGTGTATCTATTGTTGATAACATCGCCAATACGTATATTATAGTATCCATCTGGATCATCCCAATTATCAGTTAAATTTAAATTAGTTTCGTTGTTGTTATGAGTAACATTATTCGATGTACTGTTGTTAGAATCAAACTCATCCTTTTCTGAAAACATGTCTGTCATTTGTTTTGAAATATTTTGATCAACCTGATTATCTTTAACATTTTTGTTGCTTTTAGCTTCAGAATAAGCATTCTTATTGTTTGATTCATTGCTGCCACTGCTTTTATCATGGGAAACATTGAACTTTGCTAGAAGTTGTTTACGAAGTTGCCTTCTTAGCTCAATAATACTTTCCTCATCTTCTGAATCTGCTTGTGTATGGTCTAGTTCTGGTGAACATTCATGAATAGATTTTTTTATAGAATTTATTTTGGGTTTAGTCTCATTCTCCTTGTAACTTTTTTTATTACTAATTATTTCATAAGCATAGTCTTCTTTGGAATGCCTACGTTTTTTGCTTTCTTTAGTTGCTGAAGTGTCAGAACGTTTTACAATGTTTTTTAGTTCCAGTTTAAGAGATTCCCTTTTTTGTAACAATTCTTCCAATGTGGAGGTATTTCTTGTAGGTAATGGAGGTGTTTTTGACTCCACATGGTGATATTTATGATCAGAATATTTAGATCTCCTAGATTTTGATTTCATCACAATGTCTTTGTCTTTTTGTTGATATCTTGTTGATTTGCTTTGAGAATGTCTGCTGTAACTGTCAGCCATTTCAACTCCTAATGATTTAATTAGCACTTTATAAATTCTGTAAGAACAGCACCACTTATCTGTAAAGATACAATATCATTATTAATCTTAACAAATTATATTAGAACTACTGAAGCCAACTTTCAATAAAAAGGGTTTGAAGTAGATTGGATATATAAAAAATACATGTGTGTATTAAAAGCATGAGCCTTGTGTCACTTTCATGAAAGTTGTTCAAAGACCCTGAGTATTGTTATGACAAAGAGTGTAAGAAGGACATTTCACAACCCTCATGAAGTTGACTGCTTGCGCATCTAGACATAAGTATTGTTAACTATATCTTTGATTACATTTCCACCCTGCCACTATCATCAGGTCCAACATTACTCAGTTGTCAATACTTTTCATGTTGATTGTTGACCTCTCATCGCATTTTATATTGTCCATCATATTATATTGTCCAGTCACAAGTCCTGTGATCAATGTGTCACTTAACACTTCCGTCCATGACTATTTACTTGTTATGGACTTCAAATCATAATGTCTATGTGCTAGCTAGAAAAAATTGTGCTAATTAGTGAAATACACAATTATTACACCAATACAATTTTTAAAAGTTTTTTGAATACACAATACAAGCCTGCGGTTACTTTTGATTCTTAATATAAGCATGTTTGTTTTGGCAAACATGTAGATATTAAGAATAATTGGTTTATTAAATAAAACAGTATTCATAGCATGAAATAAAAATTTGCAAAACATCTGGTCAACATACTTTTGATAACATAAAATGATTACAGAATATGAGAATTTGAATCGTAGTTTTTAATTACTTTAATGCTTCATTCTGTCCGTAAATATATCAAGCTATTAAATAAAAGTTTACATGGTAAGAAAAACTGAAATTCGTGATATGAATACTGTAACTTGTAAGGTAAGATGGAAAGTTGTGTAACACGGGAAACCCTTCGGAAGTAATTGTAATGTGGTTTCTTGCGTTACACAATTTATTTTTAACTTTCACAATTTCTTGAATCCTACAAAAACTGTCTAATTCTCAAAGATGATTCATCAAATCAATAAATTCATCTTTACATTTCGTGTCACACTAAATTATTATTAACTCGCAAACTATTTCACACAAATTCTCAGTTTTAGAAATTCAATACGTTGAAAGTCTTTCACTATGATGACGCCAATTTTAATTGAAGTTACGCTACAGTCAAATAAATAGAAATAAATTTTATGGTAAAATCAAAAATTTACATTTTCACGTAAACACCTCCATTTGTATTGTTACGTCACGTTCTTTTTTACTTTATGCTTTATTTTGCTTTCACGTACATTCTCGTTGGTCTCTTCGACAGTTTCTCTACAAACAAGGCTTGGAGCACATTTTTTGCCGCTGAGTACATTCAGTGGCAGTAAACCTTTACTGCAAATGAGAATAGATTTATGTAAATGAGAATAGATAGCAAGCAATTTAAAACTAATGTGAAATTATTAATTACCAACTAGAGAAACTACTTAGGATCTGTTATCCTAAAAAAATAGGTTTAGTATGCTCACAAACTCTAGTTTAGGGGTTGAGCCACATTTACTACCCTTGGTTCCGGTTACAATACAGCCGCTGTAACTTGGCAGTTCTGAACATAGACAACTATGAACTTTCGCGCATGTTCACCTCATGTTACTTACCATTTGGTTCCTAAAAAATATTACATATTACTGCGCCGCCCTTTGCGCAAAGTTTAGAATTGCAAAGATGTATCGACCGTTGTTATTCTGTATCCACCCTTTTTGTACATTTATTTTGATAAACGGACCCTCCCTTAGCTGTTAGTGTCACTGTCAACTGTCAAAATAACCATAAACAAAATTGTCAACGGTCCCCCTGTTTTTCTATTCTGTGGGTCCCCCTGAGTCCCCCGGCCCCACTCTCTTGCTTGTCTTTAAATAACCTAGAAAATTTCAAATTACATTTAAAATTTGGTTAATTTTTTCGGATTTTTCAGATAAAATGTCGATAATAGCGAATTCCCTTGCGAGAACTAGTTTCTATTCAAATGTACGTTTAATAGCACCGTATAGAGGCGTTTACGTGACTCAAGGTTTGTGATTTTATTTAAAAAATTGAAGATTCGTCTTCCTGATTTTTATTTTCCTAAGACAGTTTAAGTAATTTTCTGGCATGTGTTCAAAGGGGCCAGCAAAATTAAACAAACCTTAATGGTTGTTGCTGAAGCTTTTAATTTTTATATTTCCAGTCAAAAACCTGTATTCGCCTGCCGCGTTAGGAATCGATGGCTTCTTACAAACTAGAAAAAGAGCCAAGGAGCAATTCACCAGTTATTCTGACAAGTTCAGAACCAAGATGAATGAATTCGCGGCATCCCAAGAAAATATGATATTTACAGAAGACTTAAAAAATATGGTGCACTTAGCAGAGCCTACTGACTTGAAACTCATTTTGAGTATGATCCAAAAGTAAGAAACATCTATTATTATGCGATGCACAACATAGATTTAAGTAATTTGAATATATCTTAGGGGTCAAATAAAAATAAAAAGGTAAGTATAATCAGAAATTGTTTTTTTCTATCAATCTGCAATACTTTGAATGTGTTTTGTGTCATCCATTATTTTAATTTGGATAAACAAAACAAATAACTACCTACATAATTTGTATCCATTGAATTTTTCTGATTCCCAGAATAAGGTTAAACAGTTTTGAAATACACCAATCAATAAAATATGACATAAGATCTTGAAAACTATATCAACACATACCAGGAGACTGAATGCTTATAGGCATAATAACAACAAAACCTTCTAATAAGTCTCATTGTGTCCCTCAAAGTGTAAAATGTCTCTGAAATTCTTTTCCAGGTTCAATTCTCAAAATACAGAGCTAAGATTTGGGTCCTATGTCTTTGGACCAGTTGTAATGAGAATGTTCCATTTCTTGGATGCACCAAAAGAAGCACTAGAGGTAAAATATACTGATTTTTGGAATAACTTATTAGAATTTATTATAAACAGAACAGCATAAATAAAATTTTAGTTAAGATTCACAAAATCATTCCAAAAAGAAAAACTTTTTTTTAACCTTTTAATTTTTTTATTCCAGTGCTTCTATGACCCAAAGAATGATGGCTTCTTTGACCAGCATGTGTCATACCATATTCTGCTTGACCTATTGTATAGTCACGAGATGTATGATGAGATGTACAAAATATTTGACAGGTTACAACAGAAACAAATTAACATGAGCAAGTTCCCTAAATATTCTGTGGTAATGATACTGGCAGCATGCTATAAACAAGTGAGTATCTTAACGCATCCAACAATTATTTTGTTAATAACATGATTACTTACATTGTAATTGAAAAATCATCGACAAACATTTACGAATTGTCAAATAAAAAAATGTCTTGTTAATTTAAAATCAGAATTTTGGGTTTAGTTATTCAATTAATCAAATCAAAGCACTCAATTTGTAAGTGGCACTACAAATTGGCATCCACGGGTACATTTTCTGATCCATTTGTTTAAATTTTCATCAGATACTTTTAGAACAGACCATAGTAATGATTCTTGTCTGGTATGTAAATAAGAAGAAAAGACTTATGTTAAGACTTGAGTAGAAGTCGAAATCTCGCGAAGAATCTAGTCCTAAGGGTCGTAGCATGATGTTAAATAGCCTATAACCTTCCTCAAGAATAGGGGTATGAAAGGCAAAAAAAAAATCTGTCTGGTTGTATCAGAGATTCAAACAAACAAACAAACAACAAAACAAACAAACTCTTTCTTTATTATATTAGTATAGATAACACAAATTACATAAATGTATTTATTAGTTAAGATGGCAAAATGATTTAAGCGGTATTGTTATAACTTCTTACAACTATTATGAATGCAACCATAAATAATAGCATGGCATTTTCAATTTCAGAACACACCAAAGAGTTTAGAGTATGCATCAAAACTATGGTCTGATATGGCCAGCACTGGGAGTGTGCCAGTCAGAAGAGCATGTACATTTTTTGCTGGTTTGTAGATTTTAGACATTCAAAATGTTTAATTATGTAACATGTTGGTATACGGTATTATACTTTTTTTTTCCATTTATAGCTTTGGCTTTGAAACAAGGAGCACCACACATAGCAATGGAATCAATATCGTCACAAAAACAGCATTATGTGACTATTAGGAATATAAAGGTAGGTTCACATCAATATATAATTATGTGCATCATTCATTAGTTATTTATTTACATTCCTCTGCAGATATTTTAGGATGTTTTTATGGTCAACAGGCTATGGCATTAGCAGATATGGGCAGAGTGGAAGATACATTGCCCATATTGAGGACAGTCTTGGACATTGACAGCCCTATGCAAAAGGATAAACACACATTCTTTGAAGAAACCGTATGTTACTTTTTACTTATTTTTATATAAAACTAAAAATGAAACCTAAAATGAGATAAATCTTTTTTTCTTTTTTCAGGTCATAAGAGTACGACAAGCTGTAGAAAAAAGTAAAAACAAAGATGTGCAAAAAGAATTTGAGGATATTGCGAAAGCTTTGAAAGATAGAGGACTTATTGATAGTAATAATGTAAGCATCAATCTAAAATGTACTATTTGCATTTTTTTTTCGGAAGCTAAATACTAGTTAGACTGAATGATTATTTAATAGCTAATATTTATTGTAAAAAAAAAACATTATTATAAATATTAATTAATATTAGTATAATTAATATTTATTGTAACAAAATATATTATTTTCCTTTCGTTTTTAGTCCCTGGACCAGCTACTCAACTCTGAGATACAAAAACAAAAACCCATGGACCAATCACAGCAGTCACGGGGTCCTTTCCAGTTCAAGAGACCGCAATTGGGACCACGTCAGAAGAAAAGAATTGTATAGTATTTAGCACAACCAAAGTACTTAGTACCAAGGCATTTGACACAGAAAATATTAAAAAGTAGATTGTTATTAGATTATTGGTTTGTACATAGTTGTTTTGCGATTGTGTGAATGAAATACAATAAAATGATGAAAGAATCAGCTCCCGAATTGCTTAACTCACTATTACAATGCCTTTTATTTTGAAAGGTATGCGGTGTGTGCTATGCAATTAGGCTGCAGGAATCCTAATATAAACTTTTAGTTTCGTTTTTGTTAATAATGCGCTTAAAACTTACTTACTTTATAAAAAAATCGAGATGTTTCTAATTTATAGGATAGTTAATTAGAAGTGCTTACTGGCAAGGCAAAGAGTTCATGATAAGACTCAGTGGCGAAGGGTCATTTTTTGGGATAGGTAAGCCGCCTTTTCAAATTCTAATTTCGATTTACTTTTCTAATATGAGCTTCATGCGAATTACCGAAAAATGATTCTGTCCTACTAGTCCCGAACTCATGTACTTACCTAACTCTAAAAGTTACAAATATGTTTTTCATTCTGAACATGTTTTTGGGATGAAATCGTCACATTATCTGTAAAACCCCCTTTATTCCACAAACTACTAGAATCGGATAAAAGTAGACACGGGACGCAATACATTTTATTTAATTTACAACTGCCAATGAACCATTGATATTTATCGTAAAGAGATAGGTACTTACATAAAATGTTTAATCACGTACGCAAAACGTACTAAGTACTTACTTTTCAAATCTACTCTAAATAAGTAATTTCAACATATAAACTATCTACTTACCCCAAATACCTAATTCTGTAAATAATAATCACTGTTTTATACCAACAAATAAATACTACTAACTAATACAGATAAACTAATTAATTCAACGAATAAAAATAAATAGTTGCAAATTAACTGCAAGTGTAAACAAACACCACACAACGAAAACTACCGAAGGCGAATCGTGATATCGGTCGTTCGCTCCATCTCGTTCACGCGCACGCAATTTCGAGTACAATCTTCATAGCAAGCCGTTGCAGACCGGCTTGCCTCGCGCATACGAAACCGGGGAGTCACGTGACCGAAGTGACGTAATGACCTTAAGAATTTTGAATGAATAGCAAGCCGGCGGCCGGTCGGGTTATTAGAGAGAAAAATGTTTTGCTGTTGGGCGACAACAAAGACAAAACATTGAATTTAGGCGTTTTGTATAGTTTTAATTTAAGGTATTTACCCATAGTGTGATTATTGTACAGGCATTTTAAAAATACTACTGAATGTGTTATTTTATTTATTTTAATGACGAAAGAGTGGTTTTATTCCGAATGTCGTAAGGGAAGCCGGTAGGAATCGGCTTATAGGCTATCCTCGCCACTGATAAGACTCCAAAATTAAATAAAATGAATTGAGTTGATACAAAGTATAGGTTTTTATTTATATTTTGTTACCTGAGTGTATGTTGAGTCCATGGTAAATACAATAAATGATGAAAGTTGATAAAATAAGTTTTCGTTACTATTTTATAAGATTTTTCCCACAAGATTTTCAGATTTTTTGCACAAGTGTAAACTTCCACTTGATCACGATAACATAAAAAGTAAGATTTTCGTCTTTATCGCAACGTAGGTAGTTGATATTTACCGGAAATAATAACTGCTTTGCAAGGTCTACGCCGCGGCTAACAGGTAGGTACCTACCTACTGTAGGTACTATGAGGCCCAGCCTAATACTACAAACTTATTTACAGACAATAAAATGATTTCATTTCATCACTGGCATGTATTTCTGCTATACAAATATAAGCTCATGTACTCGTCTCATTAAAAAACTTCAATCTGGAAAATTCCTTCGCCAAGAGAGCGGATGGTAGAATTTGGCTTAAGAGTGGGTATAGGCGTAGCTAGCACATAGTTTAAAAAAATAAGGATGACTGTAGATATCAGGACCATGCAGCACCTGTATGGTACCTACATTTTTTTTTTCTTTTTTTTTTTGGTTCGGAAACCTACCTATGAAGATGATTCATTCGAGATTCTGCGGTACTTGTATATTTTAGCAATATTAGTACCACTTTCAACCAAATTCTGTTAAGAATGTTAAGATGCATAATATCTACGTTCAGGATATGCGGAGTTATTGTTGGTTAGGGATCAATATTAGTCGGAATTTCAATCCTATTCATGGCCATAATACCTAGGTACCTACATATAATTCCTATTATCTTGGGCTACTCCGCGCAGCAGGCTGGATTAAACTAAATTATACCCAACAGATGTAGGTACTACGGGTAGCTGAACACAGCCAATGCAAACAATAGATCAATCAGCGGTCTGGACAATGCGATCAAAATCAAATGCCAACCAATATTCTGTCGGCTCTCCTAATCAATCAGTTGAGCTGGTTGATTGAAATCAATCATACTATTACTACGCAATCAAAATATGAATGGAGAGGTCTTGATCGAATTCGGTCCTACCAAGTTCACCTAAAGCTCAGCTCATTCTATACAAATCTTAGCAAGGGCGCCGACTTATAGAGCCCCCGAGCACCCACCGAGTCGGCGCTTCCGTTTTGCCTCATATTGAAGTATATTAGGTACTCTACCTAAATAGTTTAAAACTGCTAAAAAAGACTCGTTCGTCATGCGCACGCACTATAGCGAGTCTTTTTTTCTGTCTTTTTTTTATTGTGCAGTTAGACCTTTCTATGCACTTACCAAACGACAACCTATCGAGTATCGACGTCTCTGAAGTCAGGGGCGATGCTTCATTTGATTAGAATATCAAGAAAGAAACCCCACTATCAAGTGCTTAAAACATGCCAAATACTTGGTATTCAAAATCTACGAAAGGATGGCAAAAGAATCATACGACGAATCCTTCCGATTTTCTGTGTCGCAAACTACTTATAAAACTGTAATAAGTAGGTAGGTAGTTAGGTAATACCTACCTACCTACTTATTACAGTTTTATGATCGGATAAATAAAGCCCATGGTTCTTATTTAGAACTCTAGAATGGATGCCGCCGAAAAGCATTAAGTTTGTTTGCCTAGGGATCAACGTGTAAGCTTGACGAAGCCGTTACGAGCGTGCTCGTTTTATTTTTGGCGAGATTAAGGTTAATCGAACTTGTGTCTATTTTTCCAATTTACGGAAATGCCTAAATAATGTTGTAGAACGCACCATAGATAAACTTAGGTAAGTACCTACCAGAATCAATGCCTTTGGGTAGGTATCAAAGATCCAATCAAAGATTAATCGAATCGAAATCTTGAGCAAATCTATTACCCACAAGAGTTCACAAAAGACCACAACAGAAATGCTCGTCGAACAGCTCGTACACACAGGCGCGACAAGCAGCGCTACCCTTGTCGCACCAGCGATGTCGCGCCAGTGTATACGAGCCTTAATACGGCAGGCGTAGGTACCTATTTCACTTCAAGCCACAATACGTAGGTAGCGGTTGCAGGAGTAATTACCTCTCCCGATTCATTCCATTACCTACCGCTCGTTCCCGAACGGAAATTAAAGCCTTTTCTATAGAAACTAGACACGCCGCCGCGTCGTGAAGCAGAACTTCTTTATACAAAATTGGTTTTTCATTCTTTTTGTGAAAGTGATAAATGAAGAGGGATTTCCTTTCGCCGGTACTTACCTACATAGAACTACTGGACTGTATTTTTAAAGACCTATTTATTACTCGGGGTGCTTATTTGGTGGCAACTATGGGGAATAAATGAGGTAACACGACATCGAAGTTATAAATTACAAGTGGCGCGCCCCAGCGTCGCACGGGTGCAATGTAGACATGTCAATACGTCGAGATTTCTGTGATATATATCTAAGATAAATATTAGGTCAGACTAATGCAACAAGCGACTTTTTTACACAAAAAAAAGTCACAAAAACAACAAACAAACAAAGACAAACCACACAACACACAAAACAAACAAACAAAGTCAAAGACTACCTATGTATTGATTTTTACAAAAAAATCCATGGGTAAAGACATGATTTTTAATTTTGGACTTTAGTTTGACGATGAATCTAATTAATACCTACCACCTATAATAATCACCATAAAATTAACGACCTATAGGCCGTTAGGGTGTGACAGGAACAGACAGACCGACAGATTGTCTGTCTGTTACATTTTTACGCTAACTTATGTCAAACTCAATCTGCCAAAACAAGATGGTATGTTGTTGTTGATTTGTTGTGATCTTGTTTATAGCATCCCAACACCGATCGTTATGAAATTAGACAGATAGTGGAGACTCGGATCCGGAGAAGGACATGGACTACTTTTCATCTTGGATATTAAAAAAATATGTAGGTAACACGGATAACAGCTAATTTTAGTTTCTTTTAAGTAGGAGGTACCTACCTAAAAACATCAGCAATGAACAAAAAAATTTCGACGACTGACCTAGTTGTCTAGATTTCATGGTGTAGGTAGTAGCTAATATGTAAGGAACAATATCTGGACTGTATTATAACTTTCGACATTAATTAACAAAACCAGCCTATTGTCTTAACAAACCCTGCTATTACCGAACTTTGCCTCTACCTGACCCCAATGAATGTGGAGCAAGCACTTCGCTAAATTGAGGGATTAATTTAGACACCGCACCCACCACCGCCGACAGAGGTAACAAATGTATCTACTGCAGAATCAATCACACGTTGTACACCCATTTAGGAAATGAATGCCAAATAGAGCCATGCTTCGGGGAAGGTTGTGCTCCATAGTAAATGTGTATATTTAATGAGTTTTTTGGTTCTGTGCTGATGATAGATAGGGAGGTACCTATTAAGATAGGATAATTATGAGGTTTTCGTGTCAACGCGAATTGTCCATTAGGTACTACGAACGCGAGTGTTATATCAATTATTTAATTTTTTGTCTAGTGGTTGCAATCGCTACTGCTGAGCATGAGTTCCTGGGTTCAATTCCCGGGTCGGGCAAAGTGTGTTTGTGTTATTCAAGAGTTTCTCACTAGCAGCCCGGACTCTGGATTTGTAACCGGACGACGGCAATAGGCTCACCCCTATTACATGGTACTTAAACTTAACTGGCGAAATGTGGGTTTACTATAGGTACACTTTTGCCTAAACCTTCGGGGAAACCGGCGTGATAGTATCATCATCGATGCTGGAAGGTAATTTCCTGTAACTTCACGAAATTTTTTAAACAAAATATTATATTAACACGTTTAATTTGTAAGTAGGTATAATGCAAGTGCATTATACTCACAATTATAGTTCTTCTTCGTGAAATAAAAGCCTCCAGGTATAAACGGCGTGCCCGCTTACATGTGCGATTCTGGATTATGTTCATTTAGCTGTAACTGTAACTCGAAGTCACACATGACAAACTAGGGCCATCGAAGTAAAATCAATAAACACTTTAATTACTAGATAATAACAATAAAAAAACTATGGTCAGCAAGACGAGTAAGACGACCAGTCACCACCAAAATTACCTTACGAAATTAGTGACATAAACTTATACCTAGGGCGACTTTTTCGTTGGTGACAGTCCCATGATTCACGCGGGCGAGCGACTGACAACACGCTTGTAAATCCCAAAGGGTTAGGCAGAGGTGTACTATAGTCACAACTCACAGCTATAGTTCACCCACGTTTCGCCAGTTATATAATAGGAGGTGAGCCTATCAATCGGGCACAAATCCAGACTCCGGGCTGCTATTAAGAAATTATAGATGAAAAAACTCAATAACACTTTGCTCGACCGAATATCGAACCTAGGACCTATACACACGGTAGCGCTTGCGACCACTAGACCGAGGTAGTCGACTATTGCATTATTGCTTTCGTACTCTTATAATCTAGCAATGTAATTCTCGGTACTTACTGAGCACCTAGTAGGTAAGTGAGCACCCGATTTTACAACAACAATTTATTGATATTATTTTAACAATCGTTTAAATACCGTTTAACAGGATGTAACTATCGATATTAAAATAATACCGAGAACAATTTTCAAAATTATGTTTACAAAAATTGAGCCAAATGGCTTTCTCGTAATTGGGTGTTAATTAGAGGAAAAACACTATAAAGTTTAGTTTTATTCTCAGTACGGTTTCGACTATTGTAACAATGAAGGTTCTAAAAGATAAAATACGAAGATATATGGGGAGGATTTCCCACGTGGAGGATCCCATTGAGGCTGCGAAAGCGATGATCAGCTCTATCCAAAAACTCGTTGGGATTCGTAATGTTTTTGGCGATAATAAACGTAGTAAGGTTTTATTTTAATTCGTATGTCGTTTTGTTGCACATGAATCTTTTATGAATGATCTATTGATCAAAAACTGAAAAAGTTAATAAGTTGCAGTTTTTTGCTATTTAATTAAAATGCTCTAAAGTCGTCATTTCCCTTACCATATCTTTTTGTTTGATTTCGAATTTTTGTGGAATTTAGTACCTACTTGTAGTATAGCGACCTCTTTTTTGTTGTAGGTATATATTCAGAAGATGTTATTAGATTTTACTTTATTTTTTTTCCACCATACTCCCGGGAGAGAAATCATATATAGTTTGGTTTTTAAAACTGTTTCATTTAAATCTTGTATTTCAGGTATAACAGTTTTTTCGGTGATCGCTACATTGTTATACGCTGGATCATTTATATACGTGGGACAGTTGAGTCAGTTCATCTACCTGGTCCAGGTCTTCCCTGATAAGATCGAGACCTTCAAAGCTATAAACTGTATCAGCGCGTCTTCTGTGCCTCTGACTAAATTCTTTTTCATGTGGACTGCGAGGTACCTATAGAAATTGGAACATGTTTGTCTAGACTAAGTTGCTTATTTAATTATTTCTTTTATTTTCAAAGGGCTCGTTTAAGGACAGTGTTTGAGCTGAGCCGCCATGGATTGGATTCAATACCAGAAGGAACAGCATCAAAGAAGAAAATGCTGAGTACCTTACGGCGAGCGCGCTTCTTCTCCTGGTTGGTCGTCGCAAACCAAGCTGTCACTCATGTTACCTACTTATTGATGCCTTTCCTGTTCACTGCTTTTGGGAATGATAGGTATTTGCCTACTACGCCTGGTGAAACTTATGGTAAGTAAAAGTGGTTTTAAAGGTCTTTAGAAAGACCTTTTTTACCCGACTACGGCGAAGCAAAAAGGAGGGTTATGATTTTGACCGGTATGTATGTATGTATGTATGTATGTATGTAAGTATGTATGTATGTATGTATGTTCATTTGTTCCCTCATAACTTCTAAACTACTCAACATAATTGGACAAATGGGGTATCGATGGAAGAGTCTCGGTCGTCCGATGGTTATAGGCTATGTGACGTCACATTAAATTGAATATGGCGCCCTCTAGAGGACAAAAAGTCATGAACTAAAAAAAAAAGATTTTTTAATGGTGTCATGTTGGGTATCAAATGAAAGGGCTTAATGAGCACATTTCAAAAATATATATATTATAACCCCAAAATAATTTAAATAAAAATAAAAGTAATAAAAACTAAAACCCAACTACGGCAAAAGTCAACTAAAAAGGTATAAACAAGTCATCACAGACAGACTAATTAAAAATCCGGAGTCACACGTAATCTATCCGACTTATCCCCTAACACGTGTGACTCCGGATTTTTAATTAGTCTGTCTGTGATGACTTGTTTATACCTTTTTAGTTGACTTTTGCCGTAGTTGGGTTTTAGTTTTTATTACTTTTATTTTATGATGCTATCTCACCGATCTGTACAATAACACACTTATGAAATGTTGCGAAAGACTTCTATTCGCTCGTTACGACCTTTAACAGATTTACAGACCGAGTTTGCTTAAACATTATAAAAAGCTTGATTGATTGATAAATCGTAGCAGAACCAGTGTCACAATAAATCAAAGTAACAACATTCCCGTCCTTTCCAGGTTTGAGTCCGAAATACGAAACACCATTTTTCGAAATAACATTTGTCCTGACGTGTGTCGCGACCGCATTCTCCGCCATTAATCAGACCGGCTACATTGTACTTTTCGTCACCCTCATCTGTCACGAACTGGGGCACTTCTGCGCCATCACAGAAGCGCTCGACGAGATACACACAATCTTGATCAAGAACGAGCATTCGCATAAGAATTCTGAAGAAACAGAAAACAAATCCATTGATGAATTACTAATATTTTGCATGAAGCACCACCAGTTTCTGATGCATTACCACGGTGAGATACGAGAGTTGTATAAAGTGATATTCGGGGCTCACTTCCTCAGTATGACGATAGTCCTGGTGACGACTCTGCAGACGATGAATGTGTGGGATGTGAGGAACACGATATTGACAGGAGTGACAGGTATCATGCCGTTGTTTTTGTACTGCTTCGGAGGGGAGATGCTCATATCCGCGGGGCTGGAAATGTCTGCATCTTTTTACGGCTGTGGTTGGGAGCTAATGGAGGCAAAACAAGCGAAGGTCGTCTTCCTGATGCTCTGCCTATCGCAGCGCCCCCTGTGTCTAACTGCAGCTGATGTGTTCGTTATGAACAGGGAGACTTTCGGCGACGTGGCGCAGGTTGTTTACAAAATATACGCGGTTTTCAATTAACTCTGGTTGGATTCACTCACGTTTGAGAACGATAAACAATGTATGCTGGTGTCATGCTAATGTAGTTTCTGTTTTACTTGATTTTGGCTGAATAAAAATACTAAAACTATAGACTGGGTTTTTGTTGCTTTATTTAGGTACTTATTACATATAAAAAAGTAATTAAAAAACTAAAAAACCCGACTGCAAAAACACATAACTGAAAAGAAAAAACGAGCATTATATTTTATGTTAAAAAAAGGTCAAAAAACCCGATTGCTTTGAGGGTATAAAAACTCTCACATAGGTACTAAGATACAGAAATGGAAATCCGAGGTAAAAAAATAGCTTTGAAAGGTTTGTATATGTTATCTAACCTATGATTACACCGTTGACGTTATTTGCATCAAGAAAAAAGAATTTAGGCTTATTTTTCTTTGTTCACAATGCGTCTACAAGTTGACAGCAATTTCGCCGGCGACGGAGATACGAAGACGATGGTAATTTCTTACCCGCTTTAGGTACTTTTGTTTTAGCTCAATTTATGACAAGGCATTTGTCACGCTCACAGAATCTTGTAATTTTGAGATACACGGCAATCTCGGAAATATGAGTATTCTGATTTGGAGTTTAATAAATGTACAGTAATTTGACTACATACCTATATAATGAGATTTTTTTGTTTAAATTCAAAATTCAAATTGTTGTAATGTACTTTGAGGATATTTCGATATTCGTTATTACAGAAGAGTAGCTACCTACCGTACACACTATTCTATCACATAATTATCATTATCATATGCCTACACATACTGCACAACCAACAACCACACACCGTACACACCAAATCAGTAATCCGGACAAATATAACGGGATAAGATAGATATGTGTTTAAAAGCATCGATATAAGAGAATATACCTACACAGTATCTTTCTTTAGTAAGGCGTTACAAACAACTTGTCACGATCTGCACCCTAATTGCGTAATACACCATCTATCACAATTTGGATCGGTTTGATACAGATTGCTAATCCATTGCTTCATAAGTTCGAAAAAAAAACTGCTCAACAACGTAAATAACGCAATGAATGTTGTTGAACCGTCAAAATGAAACAGATTAGTCGGAATCGTTTACGAAATGGTTTTGCGCAATTAGATAGCTGCTAATCTATTCTATCAAAATCTCACCGTGAAAACTTAGGTGAAGTTAGCTTGAAGTGAGCTGTCATTCAACCTGATGCAAGGATTTACACTAATGACAGCTCACTTCACCTAAGTTTTCAAGATGAGATTTTTACAGAATAGATCCGCCGGCTGTCAAATGAGACTCACTTCTCTGGTTGAGTACAGTCTGCAGGATGGCAAGTCACGGTTACATCTGCTAAAAAGCTTTTTTGACCTTCGCTGTCAAGGTTTAAGTTGGTTTGATTGTTTTTTGGTTGATAAATTCAATATTAAATGTTTCTTAAAATAATGTTTAACGTAAGTGAAAGACTTTCACTTACCTGCTTTCACTGAAAGTCAATTGAAAATATTTGCTTAAGCATTTGCAATTGACTATAGATACAAATTACTGATAAGTACTTTAATCAATAATGTAACAGATCACAAAGCGTATCAATGGGAAATTTTAATAAACTCGTTAAACCGCTATACAATGTTCTCAATCAACTTATTTGCATTTCGAAAACAAAATAAACATTTTCCAATTGTTTCTGAATATGAATAGCTTTTGTTGTTTAGCCAATGTTTTTATAATAAAGTCGAATGTTCATCGGTGCGCCATAATGAAAGTAAATAAAAATAAACATGGCGGAGCAAAACACGAGCCGAGCAACATTAATTAAGCTGTAGATATACGAGTAAGAGTTTAATAAAAAAATCGGAATAATTAAGTCCAGTCTAAAAACCACATTACGTTTGCGTAATTGAAATGCAGTAAGTATTGAAATTCAACGTGTTCGCAATACACAAAGAAGCTTCAGCGGAAAACTTTACCTAGGTAACAATATAGAGACAAAGTGAATCGGTATTTGTAGCTCTAAACTCTAAACCGTTCCTTTGAAAGGCTAAAGTAATAAATCGTCGAGCAATGCATCTGTACGACAAAAGAGCTCCGTCGAGTTGCACATCCGATACAGACGCTTACATATACAAAATCCCTTTGTGAAAACAATTCCGTTGGTGGAGTTAAAGAAGCACTTAGTCTTGTTATTGAGATTCTTTATAGCTTTACAACCTAAGTTGAATAACTTATGTAAGTTACGTAAGTATTGCAATTTAATCATATTTATAATGATTGCACTGTCGAGACAACAACTCTCCGAGCATTGAAAATTCAATAGTCCCCTTTTATTTAGCCATTCATTTAGGTGTCATTAGTCCGGCAAGTATTGCTTGACGTAAGAAGTGGGCAAGGATATTATATACAGGCGCTGTCAAAGAATAAAATTAACAAAATATCAAGCTATAAGCTAGCTAGCTATAAGAGTGGGTGTTTCCCAAAATTTTGGTAACTTCCCCACAAAGAGCTGCAGGTACAGTTCGATTCCAACTTAATGGCGACTCGGAAGTTAGCTACTCGCTGCGCAGTACCCCACCCCTCATTCCCGCTGACACATAAAATTGTTACTGCGCAGCGACTCGCCTCATGTTCCGAGCCTCCATTAAGTTTTAATCGAACTGTAGCTGTCATTTAAGTAACGACGCGTTCTATCTAAACAGTGGGCGTTGTTGTTTCGGAAATAGATGCATTGTTTGATGCCAATTTATTTATAACTCAGGTGTTTATTAAATTAAATCAACACTTAAATCACTTCTAAATTGTCAAGGGGTCGGTCAGGCAGAGAGATGAAGCTAGTTGCCCATTCTACAGCGTAGTAGGTTCCTATGGAGAAGAAAAGGCAAGAAACTCGACGGACGCTATTTTATAAAATATTACTTACATCATAAATTCATAATCCCGGATAGTTATTTCTATGACTTTCTTGTCATACAATCTATATATACTCGCAAAAACTCAAAAAGGGCTCGACATATTATTCGTTTTTTTTTCCATCACAATTCTGGGGTGGTTTTGGAGAAAAGAACATTAGGAAAAACCCAAAGGAATGTTGATATTGCCACTACGGATTACTCACGTGATACGAAGTACACCGGGTCATCTTGTAAGAAATGTAAGAACTTAGGTTCTTACATTTCTTACAAGATGACCCATGACCCACAATAATATTTCTGCAGATACCGAAGTTTCCATGTGCAGGTGATTGTCCATATGAACTCGTGCATTCTTCGTGCGTTTCGTTCAACTGATTTCAGGTATACTTCCGTCCAGTCGTTTATAGTTTTTCCATAATATGCTCACGTGCCACTAGGGACTCAGACGTATGTAAAACGTTCCGAATATGGCTGAAAGCCGTGATGCAGGTGTGTAATTGACATTCCGATCGACGTCAAAGGCCTGAACTGTTCACGCACTTTTGATGAATGGATAGAACATGCTGGACTGGATATGCCGATATATTTCTTCCATTACCGAAAACGGGCTATGAATTATATTATAGGGCGAGGTTAGGTTAGGTTTTATTAATATATCTCGATTCGTATGGTGTGCATTATTATACCGCTCGCTCCGCGCATTGCTTGAGCGCTTCTGATACGTGGGATAAAAAATACATCGCCATATTCGTCGAGGTCGTTTTGTTGAAAATGGTTTTTTGCTGCTTTTATTGTACTTGTGGTTTCCTAGATTTTTTTATACCAGTTTTCTTTTTAGTTATGGGAAATTTAGATTTTTACTTATATTTTAACAAGAGAGAGCGCGGCTCACATTTCCATTTATTTTGTTACGTGACCTGCGTAATCTAATGAATTGGTCCTTAAGTTTTAGTTCTAACATTACCCTAAGACTCAGTATCTCGTATCTCCCGCTTATCTCAAGCGAAGTTACTTTTTCTGTGTATTATTTAAAAAGCGGCCAAGAGGGCGTTGGATTCGCACGCGAATGGTTCCGTACCACCGTATAACATTTGACACTATATTTATATTATTTAAAGAAAAACACGTTTCTGGTATGAGGGTACCCCCTAACTTGTGTAACTTTATTTAATTTTTATTATTTGTTGATATAAAAAGTAGTTGTAGGATATGGGATGGTGTCCGCAATTGCACGTCAAAGCGCCTATTTTGCGTACGGTACTACACACTCTGAGAAACTGTCACGTGTCTACTTATTATTATGATTTAAAAGATACACCCCTGTGTTAGACGGACGGACGGACACCGGAGCTTTAGTAAAAAAGCTCGTGCAGACAGATGCGAGGATACGTCGAGTTTCTATTGGAGCCTTAATAGGGCCCGTTGGCACTCTTTGAGTACTGAACCCCAAAAATTAATTTAGTTGAATATAAGGCTATCCATCACTCCGTTCTTTCATTATATAAGTAGGTGATTGTCTCTGAGAGTGACTGATCGTATGATGATCTATGACCTGAAAAAAAAAATGCTGTGTCAGATTGGGGTAGCCGTGATTGGAAATGACAGATAGCCCTACATGCGTTCAATAAAAATGCATGAAATAAATATACGTAAATCTATTGAATAATTATGTTTGCATTTTTTTGTATGAGTGGGTTTGATTTTTTGTGTTTGTGGGGTGGTCATATGTCTACGGTTAACTTTTAGAACAATTGAATGTTTTTTTTATTTTTTTTTATCTTTTCCTCTAAGTAAAGGTTTACATGAGAAAAAGAAAAAGTTATCTATTTTGAATTTTCCGTTACGTAAAAATTCAAGAGTAAAATCATTGTATCTCCAGCAAGAAAAACACAATTATACACACAATTATAACATCACGTCACAGCTTGCAATTTCTCTAAAGAGAAAAGGGACTCCGATTATTTTTGCGGTGGCTTCGACTCGAGCCAGCCATTTCCTGCGCTTTGCATTGCCGCCCACACTTTCCGTCCTTTTGAAACCTTTCCAGTTTTCGATTCCGTTCAACAACGACCTTGTACTCATTGTACTTAAGTTTTTAAAGGAGTTCGGTATTGCTATTATGGTTATATACGGTTTTAAACTACTTGAATAAAGGGTATTGTGTTTTATTGTACAGTTTTCATAGCTTTGAATTGAAGCAATAGAAATGCAGGGTTTTAAACTCTTTTTCATGAAATGGTTATGAAACGAAACTGTTTGTGATATCTCAAAGTAAGACGATTTCCACATTCAGTGGTAGGTTAGTTACTAGCAAGTCTGAAACATGAAAAATGTATGCATTGTACAGGGAAAATATCAACAATTTATTTTACATAATAGGTATTGTAAATTGGACAACGTATCTGGCAAAAGCCTTGAACGATATTACAATATCGTAAATCTTTAGAGCCGTGACGCAGAAACGGACTGCATCGAACTTTATAGCTACATGCTACGAACATGAAAATGCGTCTACTACTTAAATCTACAGTGTCTGATGACGTCCGATAACAAGGTGAAGGTCATCACTCATCACTCACTTTCTTTTACATTGGTTCGATCAGCCGAGTTCGCCCGACGACGTACGAGCACAAGAGTACGAGCATAGTTCGGCTGATGACGGATTCTCACACCAAATCCAGATTTATTTAATGTTTCGGTGTGGTGCAACTGGTTCAATTCAATCTTTGAGGGTGTATTTTTGCTTGTGGACAGCATAGCAAATAATTTTAAGTAACTAAACTACTTTAGACCTATTCTCAATCGAATCCGACAATCGAACGCGGATTCTTTGATTATGGGTAAAAACAATCGAGAACCATCGATAATTATATTTTCACATCCCTCCATCGACAATCGCTATACTATACCTACGTATATTCTACACTCGTTGTAGACACACCCTTTTACCCCACACGTAGACATTATGTCGATAGGCTTAGTAATTACGACAGTGAGAATGTCCAGATGAGTAATTTCATGTTCAATGTTAGAGCTGTTCAGCAAAAATTCCATCAGTGTCGAAAACAAATGACATGGGCAACGTGCACATGGGATATAAAAAGCTCTTCAGTTTTCTGGCAAACAAAGGTGATTAACGATATTAATGTCCGTTTTACAGCACATCTGTCCTTGTGTAAGAACATAACTCAAAAACTTCGTATTTAGTGCTCTTCATTTTAAGTACATTTAGTTATTAAAAAACTTTTGACTCAACTCGTAAAATCTCATAATGAAACATTAATGTGTCAGGCAAATATAATAAAGATCAATGTTGCAAACATTTAGGCTCCTGCAGACAGGCGCTGCTCGACTCTGGTAGAACAATTTCTATGAAAACTTCACGGAAATTGTTATCAAGCTACGAAATAGAGTACGAAAGTAGATACGAAATTACACAATATTTTATTTTACCTTGCCTACGCGGTGGCTACGAGCTACGAAACTGCTACGAAAATATGTTGACCGTAGCACTTAAACACTACTATATTTTGGGTCTGATGGGTGCATGCATGGTCCCATGATCTTCAATTGTTTTGAATTAAAACTGCCCCTTTTTAAATCTAGTTATAGGGGCCGGTTTTTTTGTATATATTTAAGTTAGTTGATAGCTAAAATTTCTCATATTGTATTTTACCCATTCATCCATGGCTTGGTTCAATATAGAGCAACCAATTTATTTGTCAAACCCGCGGGCCGTGGGGTCCGAGTGCTCATGGCCTCATTAACGAAATCTGACGATGACTATCAAACGGTTGGTTGGGGTCACTTCCCGTGACACAAGGGCTGGCTTTTTCCTTGGCCAGAGGCTTTGCCATACAACGTGGCAATGCCGCCCTGCCTTGGGTACACTACCAGTCGACAGCGATGCAGATATTTAACGCCATATTTTATTTTGTGAATAGTTTTAGTTAATTTATATGTTAATAAATCTTTTTGAGAAACATTTTTACACGTGGAACCCAATTCAAATAAATCCATTTACAACGTTAGTCGTACTCGAGAGCCTATCTACGACTATGTACGTACTTGAAACACCATAAAACCATGGGATTAAGGGAAAGTAAACATAGTCCCTTTTTAATGACTTTAGGCGGCAATAAAGTTAATCTTTTAATCTTACTTTAGATGTTGAACCTGTGTTTTTTTGTAACTTTTATGTTTTCGATTTGTAGTTGGAAATAATTGGAGCCATTTCAGTTTTTATTGTATCATTTGTTTTCTAAGGCTTCATTTTCAATTATTTTTCTCGACACATAATCCTTTACAACATAGTCTTTATTTTTTTTGCTTAGGTACTTACTTTAACTTATTTATCTCGTGTGAGATAATAATTGTAGGTGAATAGACCATGTCGTGGATACAAGATTAGTCAGACAACATGATTGGTAGTCATGTCGACTGCCTAGTGTGGTCTGGTTCAATTTAATTTATGTTGCCAATATAAAAATTTAAGGCCTGCCTCGTTGGTCTAGTGGCCCCAAGCACTACTGCTGAGCCTGAGGTCCTGGGTTCTATTCCCAAATCGGGTAACGTGATACTGGGATTTCCATCAGGAATGTAGCAGTACGGAGTCTGGATTTGGAAGGGCCCGGTTGGTAGCAATAGGCTCACCTTCTATTACATGGGACTTAAATATAACTGGCAAAATATGGGCGTGCTATGGGTGCACCTCTGCCCAACTCTTAGGGGAATGTAGGCTTGATGTTATGTTATATACATCATAAATTCTCAACAATTATGTTCACTCCATTGAAACTAGTGTGCTAAAATGAACTGTTGTTACCTAGGGCTTTGTAAATGAATCTGTCGGATCCAAACCGTCTAAATAAGGAGTGGCCCGTTAATTGTCACATGAGAGGTGATTAATACCGGCGAGCCTTCAACCCGTGTCCTTTCGAGGGCGAGCAGTGATACATTATTCAACACTGTGACTGATTGAAGTAGCCACTTGACACGTCATTTATCTATGTTGAGTCTGAAAGTGCTCAAGTATATTACGGTTTTTTGGTCAATTTATTTATTTATTTCACACCAACTTAATGTTTTAGAATCAATTTGTGCGATGGAATAAAAAAATATGAAGCGATGGTCGAAGAACTTTCAGCAAATTGGAACTCATACTTACTGAAAGAATTACTCAAGTGAGACACTTTGCTCTTTAGAGGGAATTGGATGGTGCGTTGCACTCGAGATTTCGTAACTTGCCGCATAAAATGATACTAAAGACAGCGACCGTCAGGTCCTTGTTTTTTCCTATAGATGTTGGAATATTCTATGTATTTATATATGTGAAACATCTGTAGGCGTGCCTTGGGAGTAAAACCGATTCGTAAGCCGTGACGGCAAACGGCATGATGCTCTCTTATATCTTCTCAGGCAACGTCATGTCAGAAAAATATATTTATTAATTGGTTTTCTTTAATTATAAAATCAAATTCGGTGTTTCGCATCTGCCGGGCGTCCCGTAACGGTCACCTTATTTTCTTATTACCGTACACCCTAGAGGTATATGCTGTAGAGATACGTTTTGACTACCTACAACAACAACAAACAATATTCTATTCAATATTAGGGTCACTCTGCCCTTAATCAAAAATCCCTAACCGAATAAAAAAATATTCCGTTTTGGGTATAAAAAAATAGACAAAATAATGATATTAGAGCTTATTGTGATAAATTTACTAAAAGTTGATTTAATGAGTATTTTGAATTCGCCCGTATTAAGAAAGAAACAGTGGAGCGGTCAAAACATTCGAAACAAGGTAACATTGTAACCGTCACGACCATAGAAATATAAATAAATTATATCTATGGTCACGACATTTTTGTTATTAACGAAAGTTCAAGTCAATATGTTACCTACACTTTTTTTGGCTTAGCTCTCGTTCGCCAAGTTGTACAGAGTTTATCATACGAAAAGGAACTTCGATCCAATAAAACTAGAAAACAAGTACCTAAATATTGTAGTACTTCTCTGATGTAGGTACTACCAATACTTATCAGCAGCACTATACTCAGGGAGAAGACTTTGTTTATATACGAGTAATGGTTTCATTATGGGATGCAGTGGGGAGCACTGTATTGTGCAGTATCGCCACATTATGCCCATTCAACGGATAAATGTTACTCTGTGCATAATTACGCTGTTTACGAAAGCTTTTGAATTGAATGCCGAAAATATCTATAAAATATGTAGTTAGGTATATCGAAAATATACCTACCTACTTATTTTTCAAATCAGGGCAAGTACCCAAATGACTTTTACAATCCATATGTACTTTTTGAGTTTATGTCGTACATTATTGTCATCGATCGGTGAAGGAAAAACATCTTGAGGAAACGTGGACGTATGTAAGTCTGAAATCGCCAACCCGTCTTGAGGAAGCGTGGTGATGAACCCGTGCTTTCTCGTTACGGCTCGTGCACACCGGCGCGATATCGCGGGCGCGACAGGTAGCGCAAACCTTGTCGCAACGGCGATATCACGCCAGACTGTACGAGCCTTTACGAAAAGAGGCCTTTGTCCTGTAGTGGGACAATAATAGGATGATTTTTATTTATTGTATGAAATTCTCAAACTTAAAAACCTAAGCAGTCTTAAATAATTTAATCAATTTCTTATTCATTGGTTATTGCTATCGTGTAGCCGAGATTATGTACTTTGTGGTAATGCGACCCTGAGTATCTACATTATCTAGATAATTTCAAAGATTTTGTTTTCATTTTGTTTCTTCTGACATTTATGTGTCTTTTTTAGTCTGCGCTAAATAAATATATTTTCTTTCTTTTCTTTTTTCCTAATGGATCCATTACCTACCTTCAATTCAAATAATATTCCATTTATCTTTTTGAGTAATGTAAAGATGAAAGTGACGTTATAAGAAACTTTAAGCTTAGAGCGTGTATTTTTGTGGTTTGTCAATTTTTATGAAGGATTCAAACTCAAACTCAAAGCATTTATTTCAAATAAACCAATTACAGGCACTTTTGAATTGTCAAGGGGTCGGTCAGTCAGAAAGATGAAGCTAGTTGCCCATTCCAAAGCGTAGTAGGTACCTATGGAGAAGAACGGGCAAGAAACTCCACGGACACTCTTTTAAATCAAAAATATATGATACAAAATATTTGTTACATCATTCATGTTGAAATTATACATGTGAGAACAATGTAGAAAGACGTGCACGTTAAAAGCGTCCGTAATAAAGATAACAATTCAAAAATTAAAATAAGCCGTGGCAGCTAAGAGATGACCAGTCCCTACTGACGGCGCCCGTTCACGAACATGACGCATGGATCAGCACCATTTAGCTCAACCATTTTGAAGGGAACTTAATGATCCAACACACACGCCACCACCAGCGAGACATTTGAGTGAGCGTGACATACTCTCAGCAGCCAGGGCACATTCAAGTCAATGAAAGACGTACCCAGTAAAATGGTAGCTTTATAGAAGGTATGTGGTCACAGTGCTCACACATGTGCTTTGCAATTATACAATATTAACAGGTTGAATTTATACAATGCAAAGATAGTTTTTCCAATCTTCAGCAGCTCCAACAATATTTTCGAATGCTAATTAACTAGTTTATGCGCCCTTGTGGAGCTGGACCAGCGTTGAGCCAAGCATTTTTGTCAGCGATGTAATCCCCCAACTTATAATATGCTTGGCAGCATAGTGTGCGTTTTATACAAGATTTAAATTTCGTTTCATTTAGTTGGAGTATGTGGGGAGGTATTTTATTGTAACATTTTAAACAGTA
Organism: Eupsilia transversa; assembly: GCA_914767815.1. Classification (NCBI taxonomy): domain Eukaryota; kingdom Metazoa; phylum Arthropoda; class Insecta; order Lepidoptera; family Noctuidae; genus Eupsilia; species Eupsilia transversa. The sequence goes on from OU611889.1 coordinate 7,223,581, forward strand.
CCCCATGAAGGATGAGTCTACTGTAGCCAGTCTGAAACCAGGTTGACTTAATTGGTCCCTATTTCTCGTACTATAATTGTGTCTTTCACCTCTTTTACTGAAAAGATTAAGATTTTTCCTTACGTACATGATGTTTTCATATATATATTGACAGGGTACCGTCATGATGTTTATACTTTTAAACAGTTCCCTTAGAGAATCGCGCCTGCGGAGGCCATATAAAGCTCTGATGGCTCTTTTCTGCAGAATAAAAATAGACTCGATATCTGCAGCCCGTCCCCATAGTAAAATACCGTAAGACATGATACTATGAAAGTAACTGAAATAGACCAGCCTCGCGGTATCTAAATCAGTAAATTGGCGGATTTTTCTTACAGCATAAGCTGCTGAACTTAGCCGTCCCGCAAGAGATGTTAAATGAGGACCCCATTGTAGCCTTGAGTCGAGCGTGATCCCCAGGAAAACTGTTTTATCTACGAATTCTAGTTTCTCCTTATTCAATACTATATCACAATCATTACTTTTCACATTCGGTAAAGCAAATCTTATGCATTTCGTTTTTTTGCCATTTAATACTAAATTATTGGCAGTGAACCAATTTTGGACCTGCAGTAGGGCGTTATTTACGTCGTCAAGATTTGATGCACGTCTATTTATCTTAAAAATTAGAGAAGTATCGTCAGCAAATAACACCATTTGTGGTTGTTTTTTTAATAAATGGGGTAGATCATTAATATATACTAAAAAGAGGAAAGGACCTAATATCGAGCCTTGTGGAACACCCATTTTTACTTTTAGACCGAGTGAATTTATACCATTTATTTGAACTTGCTGCTGTCTATCATTTAAATAAGATTTTACTAAACTGAGTGCAAGTTCACCTAGTCCGTAATGCTGAAGTTTCAATAGTAAGGTTTCATGATTTACGCAATCAAATGCTTTGGAGAGGTCACAAAAGATTCCTATGGCATCTTGGGCCTCCTCCCACGCTGTAAATATGTGTTTTAATAAGGTGACACCGGCGTCAGTCGTACAACGTCCTTTGGTGAAACCATATTGCTGATCGTGTAAGATTTGGTTGGTGTTAAAATGATTAAGCATTTGATTGAGCATTACCTTTTCGAATACCTTGCTGAATACTGGCAGCACGGATACTGGTCTATAATTGTTGGTGTCTTTACTGTCCCCAGATTTAAAGAGTGGTATAACTTTACTGTATTTCATTAAATCCGGGAAGACCCCTTGATCCACACACAAATTAAATATCAAAGCTAAGTATGGTGCTATAGTCTCGATTATTGATGTACAAACTTTGATAGATAATCCCCATAGGTCTTCGGTCAATTTTATTTTGATTTGCCGGAAAGCTTTTATAACTATCATAGGGTTTATATGTTTAAATTGAAATTCAACCGGACAGCCTGGAACGTTCGCTCTTAATAAATCAATTGAGACATCGGGTGAAGAATTTAGAGCTTCCGTCGTTTTAGATGGAATATTAGTGAAAAAATTTACAAATTCTTGAGCTACTTCTAAGTTAGAGCTGATGGCACCACGTGAAGTCTCCAATGTGTAATCAGTGTTTCGTATTTTTTTCCTATTAGTTTCATTATTTATGACTTTCCAAACTGTTTTTATTTTATTTTCTGATGATTTAATCTTGTTGCCAATGTACAGGGCTTTAGCAACCTTGCAGGTGTTTCTAAAAATTTTGGAATATGTAGCAACATACTTGTTGAAAGTTACAGTGTTAATGTAAGGCTTAAGGCCATACAGCTCGAACAGTCTTTCCCTACTTATCCTAATACCTCTAGTTGCCCAATCACTAAATACAAAATTAGGGCAAATATTTTTGGTTTTCTTTTCAAAAGTTTTATTGAATTCAGTGTGCACTACTGAAAAGAAATCCTCATACAATTTATTTGCATCGTGCATATTTTGGTCTCGAACATTTAACTTACTATTTAGGTTAGTATTGAATCTATTTAATTTGCCAGTTGTTATTGGTCTAAATTGTATTTGCACTTTTTGCAAAGGTATTTTAAACTTAAAGGTTACCGTTTGTCCACTATGATCAGACGGCAAATAATTTACGATAGCTTTAGCTAAATAATCACAATCGCAGAAGACATTATCGATACAAGTAGCAGAAGTTGGAGTTACTCTAGTCGGTTCTGTAAAAATATTTGATAAATTGAACGATTTAAAAAGGCTTAATAATCGACTGGTATTTAAATTATTTTCCAGAATATTAATATTAAAATCACCACAAATAATTGCGGCTTTGTTACTGGATGCGAGTTTTGCTAGGACATCTTCCATTATTGACTCAAATAAAGAAAAGTTCTGACAATTAGGGGGTCTGTACACGCACACTACCACATGCTTATCCAGCTCAACACAAGACAGTTCGATGCAATGTTCAACTGATAAACCAACTATGTCATTACGTTGCTTAGTTTTTAAACAATTTTTTATCAATATTAGAGAACCTCCACGTAGCATAGATTTACGGTTAAAGCAACTGCCTATACTATAGTTCTCAAAATTAATTAGCATTTGGTAATCCTTTAACCAATGTTCCGTAAAACAAACAATGTCAAACTTAGTTTTTTCTAAAAACATTTCAATTTCTAATAATTTGGAAGAAATACCTTGAATATTTTGATGAAATAATTGCAAGGCATTCTGCTGATCTCCTTTTTGGCAATTACTTATTTTAGAGCCAGAAGACACCTTGTTGAAGTTAGGTATAAGAATATTCTTACTGGTACCTTCTGTTGTCTTACAAACTAGTTTAAATGACTATCCGGAGTTGACCCCAAGACCTCAATGTCATCACCAGGCAGTGAACTCATAGTGAGTGAGGGAAATGGAACCTCCTTCGTACAATCTGTATAAATACTTATAGCATTTGAGCTACATTTATTCAGGTTCACCACCTTATTATTAGTACTATTACTAACCATTGTGGTGTTAATAACACAAGACTTCGACATACTACTTATGTCTGAGTTTATATAAAATGCTAATAGCCTTGCTATTATGTGTCTAAAGCTAACAGGCAGATACACAGTATCCCTAGTCGATTTTAAATGTTCCACAAAAATGTTGGTGTCAAGAAATACAAACTTGTCACTATAATGACTAATTAGGAATTGCATATGCTTATTAAGCCTATGAATATAATTGTTCTGTCTATTTGTCAATCTTTCAAAATATGGGAAAGCACACAATATTATTTTACTGCAATTTAACTTCAACAACTCAGTTACACAGTCAGTGATTTCTTCTTTTGTTACCTTAGAACTATTACCTACAAATACAGTAATGTTAGTTTTAGAATTATATACATTTCCAGTGACTGATGCCATTATTTGTTTGTAGGTTGACCCTGGCATACAATAATTTTGAGTAGAATAACTCAGGTTGTTACTTATTAATTTACCTAAACCTCTTCCTAAACTATCTGAGAACATAACTGAATGATAACAATCATGACTAATGAAAGATGGACTATTACCAATCTCAGGCTGAACCACTTGAGATAGTTCTTGTACTAAACCAGACGAATCTTGGCTGTTTAAGCAGTCTTGAGACAAACTCTCAGTCTGGGACGGGTCCTCCGTTACCTCAGACTGGACAGTGTCAGGGTTTGAAACCTTCTGACAAGTACACTGACACATAACTAGCTCATTTGCAGCAAGAATATGCTCTTTAATTTGGTTCTTTGAACCTACATATTTAATGTAAAGAGAACTAAGTCTGTCCTCAAGTACCTGTATGTCATGCTGTAAGCGCTGTGTATCAATTTCATAGATTTTTTTGCTGTCTTCTAATTTAATTTCATAATTGTTTAATTTATTTATTAGATCAACACGTTCTTTCCTCTGTGGAATATTTTTGGAAAAGTGTTTTTGTAGTTTCCTAATTCTATTACATTTTTTAATTATTCTATTCAGTCTTGCATATTTTTTAATTTTGTTATTACTAACTTTATAACTATAATTGTGTTTCAGCAAGGAATCCTCTGTAAGGTCGATAGTTGTTATGGAATGAGGGTTACAATTAGTATTTAATAATTCATTATATAAGTGGTTAGTTTCTTTAACCTGAGTACATTCTTTTTCTTTCTCTAACAGGATAATACGACTGTTAGCAACAATTAATTCGTCTTCAAGGTCCCTAACTTTGCTTAAAGCCTCCTCAAACAAGCTACTACAGTTACTGAAACCATCCGTGACCACCTTCAGTTGATCGCGTTCATCAACAACATTCAGATATTGCTGATGTAGGTCTACTAGCTCCCGTTTAAGGCTTGAGTTTTTGTTGACTATTTTCTTTACTTCCTCCTCACTTTCATCATTCTCTTGTAACAATTGTTGACATTGGAGTTGCGATGCTTCAAGTTTTTGGAGGGCCGTTCTCAATTTAAGCTCCATATCCTGAGCAGTAGCCTTACGGGTCATCACAGGCATGGTTTCAGGATTTGTTACTGAAATTAGAATAAAGAAACGGTGACAAGAAGTAGGACAGACAAATAAAATAAGGGTGGAAATGAAAAGGAAAATGGGAGAAGTTATCGTTGTTCAGTGGTGAAATAAGGTAGGCTACTGAATTGGCTTGAAGAGCTATTATCAAAGCTATATTATCAAATTGAATGCAAAATTTTGATGCCTTAGGATTTTACTTTTCCTTAAGTGGGTAGGTTGCTTAGTTTTTTATTTGATATTAAAGTAAGTATTAGTAGTATATTCCAAGAAAAAATATACGATCTTGAACGTTTTTATTGTTGTAATTATAATAACGATCAGACAAAGAATAACGAAATCTTCGCTAAAAATTTAGTTTCCTACTATGTAAATAATGCGATTTAGACCCAATGAAGAGTGCTAAATCAGCGAACTATTTATATTAAGACTTAACGAGGACGTGTAACAGGGTTAGAGTGACAATTGTGTGTTATTATAAAGTAAAAGTGAAGCAATACTCCCCGTTAAAATCCGTAGTTTGAACGTCAGCTGTTTCTTTTAGGTTACCGGTGTGTAACCAAACACTATATTTTCTTGATATATTTACAGGAAAACAATAATCCTGAGTATATATGTACTTATATTACGTTTACACATGAAATTACACCTTAATTTAACTTAATTACTAATTAAAATTAATTTTAAAATACGGAACAAAAATTTGACATGTCACTCGGGCAGTGTTGCCAGGCTAAACCCCATTAGATTCCATTCATTAACGACATCTTAATTTAGAAATGATTAAATTGAATTAGATTTTTATAAAACCTAAATTCTTGGTTTTCGTTAATATGAAGGTCACGAAATATAAAACCTACTAAAACAAGTTTTCCTTGGTAAAGAGCCAATTAGACAGAATTGCTATTTTGTAAGAGAATATGTTGCAAATTGAGGTTTCGCTGCAGTTTATATGCAGAAAGAGAAGGGAAGGGCGTTTAATTAACAAAATTACAGTAAAAAGTAACCTGGTTAAGTAAATAAGATATAAAAAGTAACCCACTTTGTTTATAACTTTTTAAATTACTTTTGTTTTCGGCCTTTTGCCTGTATGTGACGCATGTTTTCCTCCAACTTGTTCTTTTTTTGTTTGTGTCATGTTTTACTTACCGCAAATAAACGCATTTTCTTTCTTTAAAATACATCGAAAAATTCCTTAGAAAACCTGTCAAATAATATTTCCCGCGGGCGGTTGTGTCACGGTCATGATTTTTGTCATGTCAGTCATTCTGACGTGAATGGAAGTTCCATCTCCTTCACTATTTTATTAAGGGCAATTCAAAGATCACAGGAGTGCTATTTCAATTTCCGTTCAATGGAAATTCAAAATCAGTGCTATTCGTTTGTGAATGACCTTTGACCTTCTTTAATGCATGACCTTTAGCACTATGGCCTGCACAGGTATGTTATTGGTGGCGTATTTACTTACTGGCGCATTTGAATTGAGAACATTAATTTAACAGGATTAAATTAATTTTGCAAACGTAACTCCTCAGACGTGAAGGGTAGATCGATATTTCATGACGATAAAACTAAAAAAAAAAAAATTTTTAGTTTTATCCTTAACTCTTAATTTAACCATCAATTTTACTGTAGTTAATTGAAATTATTAATTCAGAAAAATTTGTTTGTTATCCTTTTATAAATGTTTCCCGGCGAGCCGCAGCGCGCCGCATTGCACAAATGCGCCAAAGGACGTTAGGACCCGCGGTAGGTCGAACCGCGACGCACTAATTGATTCACATATCGAATTTGAATTTGAACGGTGTTCTGTCCAGTGCAATGGTGTTGCGGGCGGGCCGCACTGCAATGCAACGCATTAGAAAATCTTCCTTCATCAGTTTCGTACATTTTGTATTAACCATCGCATACTACAGGAGGACCGAATTGCACCGCATAATCGGCCAGTGCGGTGCGCTACGGCCATACAAAAATTATTAAAGTGATACATGAGGATTTTTGCAATGCGTTGCGATGCGGCGCGTCCCGCTCAAATGTGCGCGAGCCTTTAATGTTCATTATTTGTTCAGGCCAGTTAGCCGCAGGGCATGTTGTGTACCGGCCGTTAGGCGAGTTTGTTAGTATGATTTTAAGAGTATTGTTAATTAGCAGTGTTATTCTGCAAAGTTTGCTTTCTACCTCACTTATTTAACCAACATGATTCTAAAGCGAACTTATTTGTTGTTGGTCTTAAAATCATACCAAATACATAGGTACATCGACACCGAGCGAATTTCTATAGGTACGATTTTTAGAGAATAACACTAGATACCTATTACAGTTTTGGTAATAGAAGAAGGGCTCGTGGATAAATAATAACAGCCGCACGGATCTAGCGAAGGTTAAGTTACACTTGCCGAGGTCAGTACGTTGATGGGTGACCATTCATAACATATCGAGACCCCTCCGTGCCTCGAAAAGCAATCCTGCATCTATTAGAGTTTGCCACGCGATCAACATATATATAAGTCTATCCGACATCTCAATCGTTGGAGGATCCTCCCTTTTCTATAGAGGATGAGTGAACTTTACAACCTGTTTCTCATACCTCTAAAGACTGTAGTGACAGCTACCTCACTCCTTGAGTATAAGAGCTGATAGTATTTACATATATCTATTAAATAGATACACTACACTATCTATATCTAACTCTATTTCATTCGCAAGTCACAACTCATAACGGATAATCCAGCAAATGTTGCTTCGTAAACATTTACTACACAGTAGGTTTTCAATATCAATTAAACTATAACAAGGTGGTATTAACTTGTGACGGTCGCGACACTGACTCCCAACTTCCGTATTTGAGTGGATCAAGTGGTTTAAACCCATTACCGAACTCAAAGCTAGTTGATCCCGCATCTTGAGTGATAGCCGTAACTATAGAGTGATAGTTAAGGGGATTATAATGTCAAACGAAGTGAACAAAACTCTGAATGAAATGGTTGGAAGCAGTTAAGAGAGTTATTGTAGGGATGTCGGAAGTGGCTAAAAGTGTCGATATTACTTATTATGGATTTTATGTGTTGATATCTCTTTTGATAAGCTCCAAAAAAACCTACATAACGGCAAAATGATGTAAGAATATTAGCGTATTAACGACTGAAAAGTTTTATTGACATAAAAAATGAAGAAGTTCTCAATTGAACAAGTCGACTCAACTGTCAAAGACAGGTTGGTAGTGGGATGTGTACTGCGCAGGTGCTGTTTTTTTTTACTGATATAAATATGTGAACTATTTTTTGAGTTAGGGTGTTTTAATTTTAATAGGTGTTAAGACGCCGTTTATGTAGTTTTCGATACTCGTTATTTGAAATCGATACATCAAATTATAGATTTTTTCCGACAAGCCTAGAGTATTGCAATAATCACGACTTCATCAATCATTTATCTATGTGTTTGGTGGTAAGATTAACTAACGGTATTTTTTGGGGTCTCAAGGTAATGGATCACAGTTTGCGTTACCTATTCTTTGCTGGATTTTCGGAGATTAAAAACAAGTATTTTACATTAAAAAAACCAGACATGCGGTATGTTTAAAAAATGATTTGTTTCAGTCTGGTACTCCTGTAAGACGATCTAGTTTCAAGGAAAATATACGGTCTCCTTGAACGGGTACTCTCCATACTTGCTGCGTAAGTCTAATAAATCTACATGAATCTGTAGTAATCCCTGCCGTGCCGCAAATTGCTTTCTGCTGGACAGCTGTCGCGTCACTTCGCGATGTTATCTCTATGTCTGCTATAAGGAATTCTTTTTCGCAGTCTCAGGGCTATACTCTAGAATTGGTTCCTTTAAAACAGTTTAAGTAGGTTGTACAGTAATAATAGTGGTGGTGGTTTTTACATTCAGAATTTCTCAGTAGCAGCCCGGAGTCTGGATTTGTTCTCGGTTGATGGCAATATGCTCACCCCTTTTAATTGTGGCTTAAATAACTGGCGAAATGTGGGTGTACTACCTATAGGTGCATAGACTCTGCCTAACCCTTCGAGGAATACAAGCGTAATGTAACGTTAGGATTATGTGTTACTGACATAATAGTGTTTCAGAGGTCATCAGCAAGCTAGCAATGTTCAGTAGAATTAACAAGCACAGCACATCTTTTTTTTATATACCTATAAAAGGAAAAACTGACTGACTGACATAATATCAGCGCACAGACGTGAAATTTTGCAAAAGGGTTTTTATACCATAAGATGGGGACATTCGACCTATATGGTCACCCCCATATAGGTCGAATGTCCCCATCTTATGGCATAAAAGCCCTTTTGCAAAAAGGGGGATTTGGTTTGTATGATTTTTTAATTCTCTGAGTTAACAAACTTGAAACTTGACACGAATAATTATCTAAGTCGCGGGCGAAATGCTAGTCCCTTAGGCCACGTCCTAACCAAAAGCGATCGTCACGCGAGTACTATTTAAATGAATATGACAAGTAGTCACGCGATCAACCAAGTCGCGAATGTACGTCATATTTCAAACATGATCGCTTCGATCTCATACTCCCGCTACAATCGCTTTTGGTTAGGACGCGGGGTTTTAATTCTCAATCGACATTTTACGCCATATGGCTAATACTTACCTTAAACAATGGTAAAACTTCCCGCCAGTAATTAAGCGTCACATTTGAGTATCGAAACAATGTATCCAGGTTTTTGCACATAACATTTCAGTACATTATTACCCGAGCCATTGTTACTCTCATTGTATAAAGCTACGTAATAGTTAAGTACGCAGAATAGTTATTGAATGAACCGTTACTTTATATATACATGGCGTGGCCACCGCTTGTGTAGGTACTTGTTTTATCACAAATGTACAGAGGCGAACTTAATGCCACAGGCATTTTCTACCAGTCAACCTTTGGGTGATGAAGAGACAAACAGTGGTAGGTGCAATAGCGAGATTAAAGGCCGAGTCACACCGGAATGGCAGCGACCGGCAGCGACGCGGCGACCACTTTCAGTGTGAAATTATTTTAAACTTTATCTACACGTACAAACTTAAAAGACCAGTATCACTTGAAAAGGTGGTGAGGCCACGCGGCCGCGCGCCGAATGTAGAAACTAAACTAGTCAAGAGGCGACTAGGCGCGTAGGGTCTGGAGGTCGTGCGAGGCCGCTAGCGGCGACGCCGGGAGCCGCTGCCGGTCGCTGCCAGCCGCTGCCGGCCGCTGCTAGCTGCTGCTGGCTGCCCTTAAGATTTTATTTACTTTGATTCAAATGCAAAGGTGACAGTCACTTGTAATGGATATTAATCAATTTATTTTGATTTGTTTGATTGTTTGCAGGCTGACAATACAGTCATACTTATACATCGTGTATCAGAAATGTGTGGTCATATTTAAGGGTGTGGTGCAGACCATCAACCTGAACAACAGTCCCCATGGCACTAACATCGTAATCGCGAAAAAATTATCAGCTGTCCCGTACAAAACTTCAATACCTACTCGACTCAAATGTTCACACCCAACACCTTATATGTGACCCCACACATTTCCTATACACGCACGCTGTATATTTTTCATTGTATTTTATACCTATAGCATTAGGTATATGAAATAAAATTGAGAACAAGCAAAGAACAAATCAACCCTACTTGGATTACGTCAAGAAGATGGATACCAGCACACGCCTACACTATTAGCACAGTATAATAAAGTAATTTTCGAGCTCGCGACGCTCGCTCTTGCAGCCTGACTTCTTCTAATAAACTTTTATGCATATGGCGACAAACTGACGTCTATTGTAAGTAAAAAAAAACGAAGCTATCAGAGACGGGGTGCTCCCGTCCCGGTAGAAAAATGTTGGAGCTCGCTGTGTTCGCTCTTGCATCTCCGACAAGATATTGCCTATTTCTAAGTAAATGGCATTGCCGGCTTACCCACGTAGCAGGTGTAGCGAATGCTACAGGCCCCGCGCTTGGGACTTACAAAAATACAAATCATGGTACCTATAAGTACCACCGGTTTGTCCAACGAAATAATATGTATGAATGGTCAAAAGAAAATAGCCTATTGAAAGTAACCTATTGAAGAAAGGACGCAAAAAATTTAATAAAAAATTTGCATCGTACGTTCTGTTATCATTTTCCTGCTTTGCTTTTTTTTTTTAATATTAATTATTTAAGAATGGAAAAAGCAAAACTTGGAATGGTAAATGTGCAAGGAAAGCATAATGTTGCACTAAAGCCGCAATTTCCTGAAAATAATCCTGCCGGTGGGCGAGGGATGCATATAATATAGAAGCATAGGTTTTAAGATCTGGTTCTGTGGTCAGGACTAACAAAGTGGGGTTTTTGTATAAAATATACTTTGAAAGTCTTATATCAGAGAAAATAGGGTTGAGGTGAGGGCGGCATTGTTGGTTTTACACGCGGGTGCTGAAGCGGCTAGCGGCGGGTCTGACATTAAGCTTAATCATTATATGGGAAACATAATGACTATCATGAATGAAATTTTATTCTATTCTATTCTATCATTAGGTACAGGAATGCATTATAAGGATTAGACTTATAATTATTAAAATCTGTGATTATAGTTTTGTTCTGTTGTGTCAAATGTGTATTTTAAATTAACTATACGATATTATGTTGTGTTTTGAAGATTTATGTACAGGCAACAGCACATCAAGCTACCCGAAACTGTCAAACTCCCAATCAATCTTCAACCTAATGCTTTAGCGATAAAGTTTAAAATCTACTAGACAGATTGTAGTAGCTTGATGTGCTGGCGACTGTACTTTAAATAATGTAGTATAATTATCTTCAATTGGATAGATAATTGTTTATTTAAACCTATCTTAGATATTATATATTGACACACCAAAATATAGCGAAATGTGTCATCGCACGAGAATATTTTTCCTTTGGTATTACCGCAGAGGGGCTCGTGGCTAAATAATAACAGCCGCACGGGTTGGTCGAAGGATAAGCTACGCATGCCGATCCCGATTGATCCGTAGATGGGTGACCGTTCATAACATATCGAGACCCCTCCGTGCCTCGGAAAGCAAGTTAAGCCGTCGTTGGTCCCAGCTGTCATTTGTAGATCTTTGACCGTCCTTACGGGTAGTCAGAAGTCCGAGAATCTGACAAACAGTCTTACCAAGTGATATCGTAGTACCTACCCAGGGTTGTGTAGGTCAGAAAGGTAGTCGCTCCATGACAAATACTGGTATTCAGCTGCACCCGGTTAGACTGGAAGCCAACCCGAACATAGTAGGGAAAAGGCTAGGCAGATTTGTATAATGTACCGCATTTAAAGCAAATAAATGACTTTGAGTTAACGTTGCTCTCGCATGTAGCAGAGCAGGGTTTGATACTTAAGATCAACAGCCATAATATCAGCAGTTAAAACATCAACACCGTAAGACCAACGATTCAAAATCTCAACACTTCAGAATGTCAGCAGCTTAGTAAGTCAACAGTTCACCAGACCAAAGTTTAAAATCTCAACTTGGAAAGTATTAGGTAAATACTAATTAATGTTATACATATTTTAAAAACAATTTGACGAGGGGTGCTTACCTTTTATTTACTTTTTGGTTGGTCAGGTATAGGTAGGTACATACTTGAGTAATTACACAATATATTAAAATAAGTAAATAAATAACAATTGTAAATAAAAATCCTATTTAGTTTTGTTTTAATACTTATATTGAAAAAAAAAAATGTTTGTTAAATAATTGTGTGCTTCTTAAGTGCTTCATAAATAATTGATAATTACTAAATCAGTAATACAAACTACGAAAACAATTTATAATAAAGCGATTCAAATCACGTTCTTTTATCATTTAAAACATTACGTACGTAAGTCAGCTACAAAAAATAACAAAAAGTATTGGTAATTTTCATACCCAATTAAATATTAATTTGTAATTATTTAAATTTATATGTTATACAGGGTGGCCGGAAGGTTGACGTCCAAAAACAAAATTTAGTTCCCTCGTATCGTGAGGTATCCGAATCACCCCGATGTATGTTCTGCGATTTTTGATAGTTTTCGAGTTTGACTGTTTTTCTGAGGATTTTGGATTTGGCCCAATTTAAAAAGACTTTTACGAGTTTTTTTTTTTCAACTGAGTCTTCATGAGTACTCCTTTTATGCATAAAATAATCAGCTTCGTAGCTGTAATGAAAGTTATGAATACACACATACACATATATATAGCGGACTTAATAACAGTTCGAAAGTATCACCAAAAATTCAAAAATTCAGAAAAACAGTCAAACTCGAAAACTATCAAAAATCGCAGAACATACATCGGGGTGATTCGGATACCTCACGATACGAGGGAACTAAATTTTGTTTTTGGACGTCAACCTTCCGGCCACCCTGTATAACATATAAATTTAAATAATTACAAATTAATATTTAATTGGGTATGAAAATTACCAATACTTTTTGTTATTTTTTGTAGCTGACTTACGTACGTAATGTTTTAAATGATAAAAGAACGTGATTTGAATCGCTTTATTATAAATTGTTTTCGTAGTTTGTATTACTGATTTAGTAATTATCAATTATTTATGAAGCACTTAAGAAGCACACAATTATTTAACAAACATTTTTTTTTTTCAATATAAGTATTAAAACAAAACTAAATAGGATTTTTATTTACAATTGTTATTTATTTACTTATTTTAATATATTGTGTAATTACTCAAGTATGTACCTACCTATACCTGACCAACCAAAAAGTAAATAAAAGGTAAGCACCCCTCGTCAAATTGTTTTTAAAATATGTATAACATTAATTAGTATTTACCTAATACTTTCCAAGTTGAGATTTTAAACTTTGGTCTGGTGAACTGTTGACTTACTAAGCTGCTGACATTCTGAAGTGTTGAGATTTTGAATCGTTGGTCTTACGGTGTTGATGTTTTAACTGCTGATATTATGGCGGTTGATCTTAAGTATCAAACCCGCTGAATGCTGCTATTAGTAAGGCGGTTATCAACACGACGTAATAACGTGCCGAGGTATTCATACCTCCCTAATAGGTTGTTTCACGAAAACATGATATTATACTAAACGCCTTAGTTCTATTAATTCTGGCTGGATCATAATGCGTTGATTGTACTCGTTTAGGAATAAATAATGTCAATTCTTATAGTCTGTCCCAAAAATATAAGACGAAATTGTAAACAAACCCTTAATAGGTTTTAAAAATTCTTACGCAATCATTCATTATAGCGAATAGCAAGCACATTTATCTGTATTTAGACGGTTTTAACTTTATATCTCACCAGTTTTTTTCACTTAGTAGCAGCCCGTCCCCCGAGTCGGGATTTGTGCCCGGTTGGTGGCAATAGGCTTGCCCGCTATTACATGGGACTTAAACATGACTGGCGAAATGTAGGCGTACTATCGGTATATACCTCTGCCTAACCCTTCGGGGAATACAAGGGTGAAAATATATTGTTGTTATTCTTTTGTCTCCTCGTGACGCTAAACTTTAATCAGGGGGGTAATTGCGTAACACATTTACACTAGCGATGACTTTAATTTTGACAGTTCAACCACATTCATTGCGTCATTTACGTTGTTGAGCAGACTAATTTTTCGAACATACCTATAAAGCGATGGATTAGCAATATTCTTCAAAATCATTCAGATTACTATTGAAAGCGTGTTACGGAATTCGGGTGCAGTTACATGTTATTGTTAGGTACCTATATGTTATGATTTGCCTGGCCTGTTTTGGGAACCCGGAGAAAAAAATCCTACCCATGATTTGTGTCTAAAGTAGGTCGCAAGTTGGATAACGGGCAGATACTGCGGCCATTAAACCATTTGGTGTGATGGATACCATAACCAATAAGTACCTACATATTTTTTCAGTAGCAGGCCGGAGTTCTGGATTTGTGCCCGGTTAATGGCAATAGGCTCGCCACCTATTACATTGGACTAAACGTAACTGTGGGTGTGCTATAGGCACCTCTGCCTTACTAGGTGATTCTCAGCCTAGTTTGAATAAATTACTTTTGATTTTGATTTAACCTTTCGGAGACGACTAGCGTGTTGTTTGTATGTGTATAAAAATAGTATACAAACCATGTATTCCTTTAGTTACGAAAAGTGTTGGAACAGTTTCCAATACACTCGTGTAGGTGCTCCGTTTGATCCCTTTAATCTTAACAAGGAAACTTGGAAACGCACCTACAAAAGTATAACTTTATTTCTTTATTTCTAATGGTGGCTATTCACGGGCACTCAACTCCATAAAATTCCACGATAACACTTCAAAACCTTCCGTGTGTGCGAAATCTCACGTGGATTAGTTGGGGTAGTAAAAAATGTTCAATGAAAACGCGCGGAGTGATGGAAATGAAGTGCTCGTGGATGGCCACCTTAATGGAGAATTTCGTCCACTAATTTTAGTTTTTATCGTGAGGAAACCTGGACTTATTGTTTATATTATGTCTGAAATCACCTAAATACTAAACTATAAGAAATAGCGAAAAATATGCAGAGTTGTAGATAAGCTGTATCAGATTTTTTTTCGATATTTTTTTCTATTTTATTGCTGGTTTGTGCTTTTGTATTGAGTGGCGAAAATTAAAAACAGTCACTGACGATCACAAATTTTATTACAGATAAATGTACAAACATTAAATTACTTTTGAATTTACATGTACATCGTAAAGAATATCATACATTTATTAAGTTGTTCATCGGATACTCATACAGAGATATACTAGTACACAATACTTAGCTAGCTTTATTTAATTCTGAATCTTAATACATCTAATAAATTGGTACTTAGTAATGTTACACTCATAAGTTTCACATAGATGAACATTATGGATAGTAATTACACAGAAAATAACGTCTTTGTATGTAAAATTTACGATATGCTATAAAATTTATGATACAAATAGCGCATTGTTTCCCAATTTCTTCCTTACAACTAGATACTTAAATATTATAATAATTATTTTATATTATCTATAATTCTATATAAGCCGTTATAGCTTTGGCAACACTTTATATACTGGCTTAAATTACGTGAGAATTGAGATACGTACAAAAAGTTATTATATCTGACTTGTTATAAAATCGCATAGTTACACATAAATTTAAAATTTCTAAATGACTAAAGAAAACTCAGCATTCTATATTACATTTTTCTAATTATATTAATTTTAAAATAGATATAACATTAACTTGAGGAATTATCTGTGAATGAATATTCTATTTTTTATTTATTTAAGTAATAATTATTATTCTAATAAATGTATTTCATACGTTATGACTAAGTCCGTTCGCATAATAAATATTTGCTATAATAATATTTTTTTACAATAGTTACAGGAACGTTAAATGCGTACAGTTTAATATTCAAAATATTTTGTGTTCGGGCTTGAGTTCGAAGAGTTGGGAGTGGTGGCATTGGATACTGTATCTAGTCTGTTGGTGAGTGAGAACGGTCCATTAGCTGATGACTTGTCATTAGGACTGAGGGGGTCTGTTTTCTGGTACCCGTTGTGGTAGTTAGAGTTGGGTAGGATTGAGATGGTGGTAGAAGCAGTGACGAGCCACTGTTGGTTGTCAGTGGGGCAGAGCGGCGACGAAGAGGCGGGAGAGGCGGGGGCGGCGGGGGCGGACGAGCCGGCAGTGGGGGGCGCGTCCTCCTCAGGCAGGGTGCGCAGGCGCGGCAGCCTCCCCCGCCCCCCGCCTCACACCGGGGACTGATCGCCGCTCGCGCTGCCGCTCGTGATGTAATCCTGCGCAGAATTACATGCTATTTTCGTATTTACAGGAGTAAAATCTTAGACTAGGTAGTTTTCGAGAGATCGAAATTCTGTATTAGCAGTATGTACCCCAAAATTCAACTAGCGGGCTGGACAGCTTTCAGCTTCCAGCGAGGCTGCAGCCTTATTTTTGATTGGCTTAATGCTTAAATCGACGATTGACTAATAATTGGATAGCTTTTCCAAACAGTGGTGTACACCACCAATCGAACCATGAATTTCAATTTATAATGATGTAATTGGGCACTACAGAGCGATATTTCACAATTTCGTTCCGTAATATTGAGAAATTAAAATTAATCAAAACCGCGAAATATTTGACAGCTTTTTGCGACGTTGCCAACTTTCAGAATGTACCCTCTTAAGTGGCAGGCAGCAAGTTGTATCATTATTTTTGTTTTTTGTTGTCACTGCAAACCTGAATAAATACATTCTATTGAAGGAATTCATTCATTTTTCTTATTGGTTTTATTCCAATGTAGGTATAGGAGGTTATATCAGGTTAAAATATTATTGCTATGTAGGAAATACTTACAGCGTGAAGGTGCCTGCCATCAAGAGGAGGCAACAGTGATGTTCTTGGCACCAGAAGTGTAGTAGTGGTAGTCTCCGAAGCTGCCGACTCTCGTTTAGATGGGTGGCTGTACAACCTGCCCCACAGGCTTCTTGTTAACATCCGTATTCAAACACTCTCTGTGCATATACGCTAATATTTAAGTAACTCTTACAATAGTTTACCTAGAACATTCCATGGATTTTATAAGACAACAAAGTAAAGAAAGAACAATCAAAAAGAGAAAATTAAATGTACAGGTATTTTTAGAGCAAGAAAACAAGGAAGAAACAGCTAAGGCAAGGAAACATAACAAACACCTTTTAATGTGCTCAGGCTTGGCATAATCGTTTTCATCGTGAAACAAAATAGTCTTTCAGATACCTAATACTTCAAAGGTAAACCAGAACTACACATCTAACAAACATCTCCTTTGTTTCAATGCTCTAAAAACCCCTTCCAGTATAGTCAAGTCTTAGGGCAAAGACACGGCTTCAAAATGTATAAAGCTTTTCATGCATTGTAGAGTTCACCTTAAAACCAGCCTTCTTTCTCAAACCAGCGACAAAGATAAAGGTTCCCTTATAATATTACTCATTTTCACAAGCTCATTACCATAAATATACTTGTAAGTATATGCAGAGCATTTCCTTCATATTGTCTTCGTAATATTGATGTACTTGAACCAACGGTAATCAAGTTAGAGAAGTTATAATTTAAAGTGACAAATTTCTCAGAACATTTTATTTGCCTTCAATAAATGCATGATACATGACGTGACTTCTGCTTTACTGTACCGAGTTACTTATAAGTAGATTGTTTGCTTTGTCATACAACTTTCAGCTGTTTTGAAACTTGAAAGCAAGTTTGGAATTGCAATGTTTGGACAATATTGCACAAGTTCGACTCTGTTTGTCAGCAAACGCCACTTTGTTGTGTATTGTTTTCTCAAATTCAAGCCATTATTTGTTGAAAGCGATTGTCTGGAAACTAGCGAAAATATTACATTTTATTGTACTTTATTTTGTCTGCTGGTTTCAGTTTTCGTACAAACGAAGTGAAAGAACCGAAAATAAATGCTTTCATAAAATTCTCGAATGGATTCATCAATAGTACGTACCTACGCGAAGTTATTTGCCAAAGGTATACCAAGATTTATTCCACTTTCCTTCCGTTCGTTCGCACTTTGTTATCAATGGGTATGGAAATTGACCCTTTTAGGTAAGCCCTTTTGAAGTGTACCCCTTTAGAAACGATATCAATGTAAATTCGAAAGGTATCTTGGGAAATAAAATATATTAGCGCCTTCTAAAATTAGTTTAGAGGATAGTGAAATAGTACATTTTGATACGAGTTGGCAAAGTTTGTCATTGCATTCGATACGGGATTTGCAGCGTGAGTCGAAATCGAAGGCGTAAATGACAAAAATGCTCACTCGTATCAAACGACGTTTTTCAACACACACTTGCGAGAAAAATCCCAAAGGTGGCTTACAACATCGAGGCAAGCATTTATCATAGCGTCCAGGTTACAAATTATGCAATGCAAAATTATTTAAAAATTTGTGATGGTAGGTAGTGAATAATGATGGGCGAAAATTAAATAATGTTGTCCACAAAATGAGAAGTAAACATAGAATATGAAGGGGTAGGTATTAAAATTAATAAGAAGAATAAATAAAGCTGATTAAACATTGATTTATTGTAAAATTAATAAAATATACGTTACAAAAATAAAATAATAAAAATTTCATCCAAATCCACATTATATCTTAGAACATCTTCTTAAATGCATAAAGTCCATTCCAGTAAGCAAATTCGTTGAATGTCTATCCAGATTGGATCCGTGGGCCTCTTCATACTGTGAGTCTATTGGGAAATAAAAATATCTGATCAAATATGGATTTGGAAAACTGTTATTGAAGGCATATACCTAATTTTATGCGGGGACAAGCGTGCAGTAAGGCGCTTCGTAAACACAACTTTGTGAATTTTATAGAGCCATTGGTCCAAACCACCATTTGATGAGGATAAACTCGGATATTCTTTGTCAAATATTCATATAATGCTGCTCTTCCAGCAATTTGTAATTCAAGGAAATAACGGAAAAAGCTGGTACTGTTGATTATCGATTATTCCATTTTGAGCAGCCACTTCGTTAACGTTGTGTATAGTAAACATTTTATCTTTAATCATGTCTACTATCAAACCGACATTGCATAAAATTCTCTGAATTGGTCTCACAGCAGTTACCTATTTTATATTGTTTTGTTATCCGAGCGATGCCGAGAACGGCACTAGAATTTTCTTCTGCAATTTATTCCTTCATAAATTCTTTAAAGTGCCACTTGTAGTCTATTGAATCGTGACTTTCGTTCGGTTTACAAATGAAGCTACAACGTATTCTGCAAGTCAGAAATTCATTATCAGACTACAATGATACTTCGTTTTCTTGCAAGGGTATGGTAACTTTTTCGAACCCTTTTAGGTTATCTGTGGTACTCGGAAAATATCGAGAATTTGGCGAATTATCTATGGTTCTACATTACCGTAGCCGTAGGTTTGTTTAGTTGGATCACCATCGAATGGAAAGTTATTTTTCGTTTTTTCGTGGTTCGGTTACAACAATAAAAGTGGTATTGTCAATCTCGAAATCCAATTTGAAATACATTAATTTTACAGCGTTGGTGCTCGTAAAAATACGATATTCGCAACAGATGTTATTTCATTATGTGACATCTTTTAGGAGCTCAGATTGCTTGGGGTGACATGCAAAGTGTTAAACTTGTCGATTTATTTTTATTTAGAAACCAACTAAAATGGATATTTCACACATTGTTTTACATTGTATGTAGATATAGAGAAAAAAACATTTGAACAATATAAAAAAGGACAACAAAAAAGGATATACCTACTTATTGTTTTGAGACATACTTAACTATGTAACAACATTTGTGTTCAGAACATTGTCTTATGTTTACGGAACCATGATAATTTAATCGGCAGGTATACAATGTGGATACGACAATACGATAATAAATAAAAACACTGGCAATACTAATACTTAAGAGTATTTTGGAACAATCAAATAAATCTTTTTTAATTTCGATGTTAGCGAAATTAAAAAAAGTGTTTTTTTAAACAAACTATTTAAATGATCCGACTATGGGTTTGGCGAATCTTTGACTAGCTATAGTAACTAAGCTCTTGGATTATTTGTTTGAATTTTTATATTCCGACTGGATTGGATACACGAAGTTTAATTTATGTCGTCAGTGTAATTTATGTATTGTCGTCTCCATCTTGTAGGGACTTACTCCTTAATAATTTCAATTACCTTTAATTAATACGCTTCACTTGCTTATCAACCGACCCGTGAATCAAGCGTAAAGTGCAAAGGGCCGTTTTAGAAAAGTTACGCTAATTTGATTGAAAAGTTGGTGTCCCATGAAGTTTCGTGGTGAAATTAATGGAATCGTGACCAATAAAACCCTTTGTGTCTATGTTTAATGAAAGTTTAATTTATCCCAGATTTTAAATTAGTATTTTTATTTTGGTTTAAGTTATTGCGTGCACTAAGACCTCAGTGTTTGTTTATTACTATCCACATGCATCGGACATATTGCTATAAGTTCTTACCGTATGCTCTCTGTCCGTGATCGTGGGGACCAGTCTTTGGAGTAGGAGGCCCCCCTCCGCCTGCCCCCTCCGATGGTCCTCCCAGTCTTCCATCTTTCCACGTGGTATCTGATCGCGTGCCGCACTTCAGTGTTCATGAAGCAGTAGAACAAAGCCACTGTGAAACCCTGGAAAATAAAGATTTTTTTTCTTTCGAATATTCCAATACTTTCTGAAAAGAATCAACCGAACCGAATTTAAATTCGCGGCCTCTTTCGCCGTTCTTCCAATTTTTTTGATAAGAAATTAGCAATTATTACCGTAATTGAAATACTTTGAAGTTGTAATCGAATGATTTTCATCAGCAATGAACTGTATATATTTTAATATTTTATAAAAGTGTAGTGGTGGAATTTCGATATACCCGATGGCAACCTTGGCTTAGGGGGGATTCTCGGATATGCATATGCATTTGCACGAGGGCCAACTTGGATGACCCAGAAATGTCATCATAGACACTGTTGTAAATGCATTGTTTGTTGGATCGGACGCAGCAGGTTGTCGCTCGCAAGTGATAAGCATCGTATGGAGACGCCGAGCACGACGTGAGCATGACGACGGCTGCTCAGTTAGATATTCGATGAAGTTCAACTAAGAATTAAGAACGATCAGAACAGTAATATCGCTATACATTGTCAGTCATTGGTCAGGATTCGGATAAAGAAGATGGTCGTCTTGAATGTGGCATGGATGCTACTATATTATGTCATATCTTTTTAAAATATGTTACAAAAAGGATTTTAAACATTTTATAGAAGTGAAACTTCTAAAAAAATTAAGAATTACGGAGATTTAGTGTGAGAGACAGAGCGAGTTATATCTTTTTCTCTCTCATGTAATGAAATGTGCCTAAACGTGACGCGTCCGTCGAGTGAATTTTCAAAGTTCACTTTAATTTTCGTTCAATTATCGAATCGCTGTCTAAGAAGTTTCACTTCAAAAATATGCTCTGATTACGTTTTATTCTAATTTGAAGGTACTTACGCGAAGTCTTAATGCGTCTCCGAAATTTCAGAAAATCCTACCATTCTTCTTTAAGTATTATCTTAGAAGCTATTAACACTCAATTACTTGCAAAACCCCACACAACGTATACAGTAGATACCGCGGCTAAAGTTTACTTCAGCATTAATCCATCGCAGTTCGAAAGGTAAGCATGACTCGGCGCGAAGGGGTGAACATACAGACATGCCCACTAGTTCGAAACTTCATTACGCCACTGAACTTGCCACAACTTGAGGCTTACGTTTGATTGTTCGTGAAGAGGCTCCATGTTACGAAGTTAAAGGGAAACAATTCAAAAACCAACAGAAACATGGAGCTTAGAATATAAGCAGCTTGAAGTGATCGTGCGGTTTCTAAAGACGATTTACAATGTCAACGGTTTTGCGGGAGCTACGAGTGGTACCTACTGCCAAAATATATATTTAACGACGGCTGACCGTGTTAAGGGTATGAAGGATGTTTTATAACTGAGATAAACTACAAGTCTTGGACACAAAAAATAGATTTTGTGTTCGTCATTAGCTATACATTGATAGTAGAAATCAAGCTTCAGAATTTATTAAAGTAAGGAACAGTTTTTTAAGCTTAGTTCACTTGCCACTTCTGTTACTTGATTCAATTTAGGCAGTGTTCAATTGAATTGGTTTTATATTTGTTTGAGTGCCAAAATATCCGTAATTCCAGACACAATTAAAAATCCATAGTGTCTTGCGTGGATCTACGTTCCCGATGCGAAACGTTAAATAAAGTAAAAAGTCACAAACTTAGGTTTGTGATTTTTTACCCTTATTTTTAACCTTTATTTAACCTTTTTATTACTTTTTTTGTTACTTTGTTAACTTATTAATCGAGAATAAGTTAACAAAATAACAAGTTGTTCTTGTTCTTTTTGCGTGTACCTGAATAATGACGTACATCCGCGACAAGTCATATGATATGAATGAGAACTCGCGTGACGTTTGCTTTTGGTCGGGACGCGGCCTTATTTGAAAGACTGTTGTCTGTCTTTGTACGTAGATGTTAATTTTACACCTTCCTCCTAACAATTTTGTCGCTTACCTGTGTCGACAACATTAACGCCCTTGTGTAGTCAAAGGCATGCGCGAACCAGGAGTCATCACTGGGCCCACAAAGCACCAGCAGGTTTGTGATGCCCAGCAGTGGGATCAGGACTAGAAGCGCTTTGGTTGCTTTTCGATACTGCTCCGTTTCCAACGTGTTCGCTGACCGGAGTTTTGTGATTAATACCTGGTAAAATTGGGTAGAGTTAGTTTAAACATAATGGCGAATAGCCAAGCTTATTATACTATATTGTGTGCTGATTGCTGATAGTTATAACTACCTATTTTGACAGACATTAGAAAAATGCAGTACTAGACTAAGAGCACAGTTGTACTGTTCCAGAAATAAATTCCATTTCAACCTCCAAATCTCTGACGTAACAAAATAACTAAGTGCACTGACACTATACGTAGAGTGGAAGACCGTAGGCAGGCACGTGGTGGACCATTCTCGTTCTAAAAACCGTAACAGGCAAGGACTGTCTGCTTTAGACAGTTTTATGTTTCAACAAAGACCGCTTCCATTTTTTCGAAAATTCCATCTATTTGGAGGAAAGAAGGAAACAAAATTGATGTTGTCAATTTATATGAATTACGTCTCTATTGGTGCTTAATGCGGTATTCGAAGGTTTAACTTGTACTTGTTTTTCTTCAAATTAAATTAATCTGACTGCAAAAAATATTGGCGGACTTTTCCGAAAGGGGTAAATCTTGAGTTGTTTTGTGAGAAGAAGAAAAGTATGTAATTAGACCCTGGAACCGGTCCCTATATATTTGGAATAGATGATTTAAAAACTCTTAAGCAATAGATATCAAATACAAGGATCTTCGGGCGCTCGCATGACGTTTTCAGGGAGGCGCTGTTGTTAAATATATTTTGTGCAATTGTTTTGTGAAATGTATTGAAAAAACAAAATGGCGGCGTTAGTTCTTATTTTAGCCACACGCCAAAAGATCATTGTACAGCTATAATTATAAGATACAAAAGTTTTTAATATGTATGATTTAGTAACCTACTCACCCACATAATCCTAATAAGGAAGAATAGATTTAGGGCAAGCCCTGCAAGTGCCGGAGCTTTGTGTATCCAGTCAACTTGGTGCTCGTGCATCCAAATGCACATCTTGGTTTCCCCCGCAATGGCCAGCTGCAAACAAAAACAATCATCGTTATTATTTGCATCACTCATTGCTGGCTACATCACCATAACAATTTTCTTTGTAATGGATAGTAGATTGGGAAAAGGCAAGGCAGAATGAATGATGGATAGTATAGTATACTGTATCCGTAAAGTAGTCGACGAGTCGTTGAGCTTCTAAAGGTCTTAGTTGAGCTACACGATTACTGACCAATACGTGCACTAACTGGACAGTTCTACTCAAATAAGTGTGTGGTTCTTTCCTAAAAAGATCATCTCAGACACTAATCTGCATGGTCTTCATTATGGGTTGACTAAGATTATGTCTACAATTTAAATGAGATTGCGACCTCTAAGTAGTGATAAAAACTAGTAAAATTCAAATATTTTACGTATTGTTTTATAATATGCGTTTTTTTCTTTTTGGTGGTGGTGATGGATGCGCATTTATAGAATAATATCATATATCAATATTTAACCTCAAAGAAACTCACGTATGAAAATGAGCAATGCGGATGCTATCACAATCGGATATTAGAGAAATTACTTATGCAAAATGGTGCAAAACTTTACGCTTTGCATGTTGCATTTCCACCCTTACTACGCTTGAAATAGAATGGCTAGTTATCAAATCATTCAATCTTGGTTGGCCTTTTCAGTGTCCTCGGGGGCCTGATGGCGTAATTGACCTTAGATAGCGCTGAAATGAAGGTTTTTCAATATTGGTTGATGGCATCGCTCAATATGATTATAACACACTGGTTATAGGATAAATATGTTATTGAAAGAGGGAAATGGTTTGTAGGCATTGCATTGCTTACAACGCAATAATGTTAGGTAATAAAATTATACAAAAGAGACACTAGGGTGTAATCATTCGTGAGATAGAAAGTTATTACTCTTTTATTCACCCTGAATTATGTTATGTTCACAAGTAAAAAAAAAACAAAAATCAATGAGACTACCGGTGTTCACTACATAATATTTACTTAAAAGCTGGCAAAATTACTAAAAACTCAATAAGCAACAATCTTAGTTGTATAATAAATTGGGCTAGATTAAAACTTTGCTACGTGTATTGTTTAATTAATTAATAAAAAAAATTATAATTACAGTGCTGCTCACCCCGTCCGTCCCGTTGGAAGGCACGACGTTGACGAAGCAGCGCGATATCACCCAAACTATTAGGAATATCGCGGGCGCACCTGCGAACAAAAATAAATGTAAGAAATTCTTTCGAACGAGTCATGTGCCTGCCCGATAGGATTTCCCATCGGAAAAAAATACGAGCTTCCAAACAAACTTCCATCTCCATCCATAAGGGGATGAATTTAAAAAGTACTGCTTTTTTGCTCATCTTCGTTATAAAAGAAACTCTTGTGCAAAGATTTTTGTTAAGTGGATGTTTGCTACGTAAACGTTTTCCTAACCTATTTAATATTGTTGCTTTCTTTTATAATAGGATAATTTAGGGGCGAATTTAATAATGCTAAATTTAACGACGGAAAAAACAACAAGTAGAATATAAGATAACGAGGACTGCCTCGATGGTCTAGTGGTCGCAAGCGCTGAGTATGGCTCGGGTACGATTCCCGGTTCGGGCTAATTGTTATTGTGTTTTCCATCTGGAATTTCTCAATGGCAGCCCGGAATCTGGTTTTATGCCCGATTGGTGGCAATAGACTCGAGTCCGCATATAACTGGTCAGTTTCCCTCAGTCGTCAGTTTCACTGATTCGTTAGTTTTGCCGATTAGACAGTTGCGTTAACTCGACAGTTTCTCACCCCCTGTTACATGGGACTTAAACTTAAACGGTGAAATGTGGGTGTACTATAGGTACTTACACCTCAAATACAGAACCTCGAAATACAGTCGTGGTGTTGTTATTATTAGTCTGATGACCCAGTGGTATCCCGTCTGGCATCGCTCCCGTTTGGTAACTCTACATATATACGTATCTGAGCACACGTTAAAGTACCGTCAGAAAAGTTCTAGCGTGTGGTTTGTAAATTAATAACTAGAACGGCACACTAGAACTTAGTTCTAATTTGATATTTTACTTTAATACAGAATGTATCAGAAACGTGTCATCGGCCCTTTATGGAACGGCTGATTATTTTTTCGTGATCACGAGGTTGGTCTGATAGAGGAAGTTGTTCAGTTTGATGGTCTGTACCACACCCTTGAATATGACCACACATTTCTGATACATACTTATTGTAACTTAGTACAACTCACCCCATCCAATGGTGGTGTACACCTTCAGCTTAATATTCTCAGCGGTGAATGTTTCTACCACCAGCATGTACAGGTACAGGCCTGCAAGGATTTATTCATTAGGAAATGAACACTGATGAGCAACGTGTTAGTTATCGAAGTTATTTATATACTCTTACATAATGTTTAATTATGTATAGTCATTGTATTCCGATTCAGATCAGATGCTGCCTTTAATGATTAATGATTATCATTATTCTAAGTCCCTTTTAATGTAATCTTATTTCATTCAAATTCTTTGTATGTAGCGATTATTCTTTGAATCTGATCGACATTGAATATAAACTAGAGTTTAATGCATGGTCATGATTGGATCAATTGTTACACCTTTCGATTAAACCAGAAAATTATTACACCAGCTGATCTATTCTGTAAACATTTATTCTTGGAAACTCAGGTGAAGTGAGCATGAAGTGAGTAGCCATTCCACCTGATGCTATGGATTCACACTAGTGACAGCTCACTTCACCTAAGTTTTCATGGTGAGATTTTAACAGAAGAGATCGGCCGATGGTTCAGTACTTGGCAACCCGAGATTGATATATTTTGTGATAAAAAAGCTTTTCTTCTTACCTTCTACAAGCATCCAGAAGAAATTAGTGAGGTAAAAGTAGTGCATACATATGACCAGAATCATACACGACGTTTGATCTTGTTGGGCCTCGTCAGACCAATTCTGAAACAAAACACATCGAGTTAGGATCGTTCTAAATAACTCATCATCCACAGCCCGACTTCACCCCCTTCTGGGCATAGGTCTCTCTGGACTTGTGCCAATTGCTACGCTCCTGTGCTATAGGTAGTTGGCGAGTTTTAGCATGACAATAGCAGTCATTGACCCATCTGCATTTTCTGGCATTTTTTTTCAAAAGCTGAAATAAAATCCTTTAATGTCCTGAATCAATATCTATCGTGATCTTCAACATGTTTCAATATCGAAAAACCATACATAGTTTATTGCTTGGGTTCCTACGGAGAGATATTAGGGAAAGGGTAATGAACTCTATTGCCACGCTAAAACGCAACTACTATAGCCTCATCCAGACTCTACCCGCGATGGACACAAACCGGCCATTCGAGCATTCGGACCTGAGATTCGGACTACCTTAAAACAAAAGAGAGTTTTATCTATTTCTGGGTATATGTCGCCCGAAGTAGGTCGTATACTCCACAAAATTACTCAATTCAATATCATTGTTAATTAACATGTTTAATGTTAAAAGGCATTTACAAGCATGACAGTCGTGTTAACCCTTGTCTCATAAAATGTCGATACATTTAAATATTTACATAACCTTTTACGAGTTGGGACAGGATAAATTCGGTAGGTACATTTAGTTTTATGAGGCCCATATAAAATTCTGATTGAAGATATATAAGGGTTTTAGGATCTAGAGATCCGATTGCGCCATGTAGCCAATATCCTCGATATTTCATCGTTTTAAGACTGCAAACAAAATGAAATGTCCAACAGAAATATCTTAAATATATAATATTATAAATGCGAAAGTGAGTTTGTTTGTTACGCTTTCCCATTAACGGCTGAACGGATTTGGATGAAATTTGGCACAAGCGTAGACCATGAGCTGGGTTAGGACATAGGATAATTTTAATCCCGATATCCTTACGGAATCGAGACTGACGCGGGTGAAACCGCGGGGTGCAGCTACTAATAAATACAGGTTAATCTGTTTGTAGAACAGAATAAAAGTCAAAACCTCTAGTTAACATCACTCAAAACGATCGAAAACAAGCATTTCAAAACCTGTACTTCATAGATGTAATCCAGCAGTGTTTAAGCACATTTATGTGAGATTTAAACTGGCCATTATTCGCTTTATGTGTCCCATTAATTACCGGCAATTAACTGCAGCTTCCCGGTTACTAAAAGTAGTGGGTTATTTCCTAGGACGACTCCATTATCCGAGATAAAAGCTGCCTGTAGTGGTATTTTCAGGGAAGTACTAATACGTTTGTGTGCGAAATCTGGGAGCTATCCAACTGTATACCTAACTAAATACATTTATAAATTAATAGCGACACGCCGCTGCTACGGTTTTTATGACTTGACAAAACAGCGAGATAACAAGTTTAAAATGAATCTACGCTAATATATTAATAATTAATTATAATGTTATAAAAAATATAAGGTAGGTTTGGATGTAAAAATGATGTAATAAATAATCGAATCAATCGAAAAGTCGAACCACGGAAGATTTGGCGCGACGACTTCGGTGTTTTTCTAAGACTTGGTGAGAAGTGGCAAAAACATTGAGAAAAGGGTCACTTTACTCTTCTGCCCAAGACTGGGACTAAAAAAGACAATATTTTGTTAAACTCGAAAGCGTATATAGAACTTTAGTACCTACCTGTAACATTAAAGAAGAGGTTTTGTTAGACGACGATAATGTTGTTGTTATCCATCAATAGATATTGAAATATTTCCAAGCTCTATTCTACACAAACGCCATCGGGACGGAGGCTTATACATGTTTTTATCTCCGGTGTGTTGGCTGTAAGCTGTTATGGATTCAATTACGCTGTGGGAGATGAAAAGCCAGCTGTCAACGCGGAGGGCACTCTTCTAGCTTAATTAATAGCATTGTCACGACCCTTGTCCACGCATGATGCCTCATTACAGTGGAACTTTTGTTTCCTGAGCATTTACTTGATTTAGGATTTAATTAGAGAGTTTCATTAATTCGTTGGTTATGTTTTTATGCCTGAAGTGGGTTAGGGCACAGTGATCCAAACCACAGATCATAAATCCAAACATAGGTCGAGTCAGCACCATTCTCGGATAAAATATCTGAACAATTCCGAATCGTCTCCATTTTCGGTAGACAAGAAACGACTCGACATTCTGACCTTTTTCTCTATAAGGTACTCACCTACTTAAGGAGAAAACTTTATTTGGGGAACGAATGTCAGTGGGAAATATAAGAACCTAGGTAGAGCAACGGTCGTCAATATCCGTAACCTTACTTAGGAAATCCTCGTATCGTAATATTACATCATTTATTTGAATTTCACTCGTGACGTCAAACATATGTTATTTGCGAAGCGGCCCAATGAAATAGGATTGTTCGGGTATTGTAAAGTATTCCAGAAAAAGATCTGTGTGATTGATAGATTTAGTTCTAGAAAACATATGAAATGGATAAAGATAGCCTTGGAAGAGTACCACATTAGACTTGGTTTGTTTTGACATGAAATTAATAAAGAACCCAGGTTTTTATTCATATAAAAGCAGTTTTTATGGCATGTTTACTGACTGGTACACAGTAATGTGGAATTTCTATTCGGTACGTTTTAAATCTACAAGTATTTTGAGCAAATATTATTTATCGTAAATAAAAATTTGGCGTGATTTCTTTGTTATTTTAAAAACATTTACATCGCAACTTTTCTTAACTATGAAGTTTTTAGATCTAGAGAAACTGAACGAAATAACTCGCGTGCATTTTATAGATCGCGATTGAACCTTAGATAATAAAAGTAAGTTCAAAGACTTGCTTGAGACGAGAACCTTCATGGCAGTAAATTCTAAATTAACGACGGCGATGTTTAGATTTGCAGCCATAATCAAAGCTAGCTTCTGAATCTCTTTTATCCGCGGCACGTATTTTTTATTCACGACTGGTTCATTAGCCGCCAAAGGGATAGCAATTCATTTTCAAATACTTCCTTCGCGAACCTACTAGAATATTCTATACAATGTTGGCTATGTTGGTAACCAACTTCCTTGAACCAACTCCGGTTTATAGTTCTTTTATAAATTGTTGATGCATACAAATCAGGTACGTACTCGTGCCAAGCAGTACGTTTTACCATTATTCTCAAATGAGTAAATTTACATATTTACGCAGTTGTTTGCAGAATAATTAACTTTATATTGCGAAACTTGGAAATTACACCAATAATGTTTCTTACGAAAATGTGTGAAAACTTTACCGTTAAAATACAGCCTGTGTGTATCTTGGGAAACAGGAAAGTTTTCAACGAGATGAGATAGATTCGCGGAATTGTCAGTCATAGCTTAGAAGTTCCTTTCACTGTTGAGAGTTGATGGAAATCCGGTGGAGCGGAAACCGCATCTGCTTGAGAGGAAGTTCAAGCAACTGTATATAATATCCTATCTCCGTATGCTGATATACTTGACAGATCGGGAGTCGAGGGACCAAACTTTATAATCCCGAGCCCGCATGCGGTTGGACGGTTTGTGAATAGAAAGCAGTCGAGAGGCTTTTTAACTCGCAGCTGAAGTGTACACTAGAAAATGCGGCTGGCGGAAAACGCATCGTGAAAAATATATTGAATTTGCCTGAATTTTTGGAACAAATTTCTTTAATGCGGCTTGCGGCAGGAGTAAACTGCTAGAAGTCGTCACGTAACGAAAAAGCGTTATGCCCATGTTAATTTCTCTCCCGTCGTTCGTCGAATCCCTGAGCTCCTTAATTTCTGAGTTGAGCTCCACAATTACTGACAAATGCTTGCACTGACTGGACAGGTCCACTCAAATCTGTGTAGTTCTTTCCTCAAAAGACAATTTCAGATACTAATCTACATGGTCCTCATATGGCCTGACCAAGATTATGTCTGGACTTTAAAAGAGACTGTGACGTCTGAGTTTGTTCGGACCTTTCTTCTCAGAGTAGTCAGATAGGAAACGCCGACCTCATCTAGCCTAGCACTAAAATTTTATATTAGGACGTGTAAAAGTGATTCCGATATCCTATTTACAGAATAAACAATTTCATTTCATTTCCCACTCGAGAGAAAGTGAAAATGTGGTCAAAATGAAAATCCAAGATGGCGTGCGAATCATGGTGTCGTTTTCATGGTTTTCGAGGATGTTAAAGCCGTTAGTGAAGTCATAAATGAAAATTCAAATTGGCTGCGGCGAAAATTATTAAAAATTTCGTCATGGGTGTTTTTTTCGAGGATTCTTTGGTCGATAGTGGGGTCAAGATGTAAATCCAAGATGACGGCGGCGAAAAGTGTGTGTTTTAAATCATAGAATCCTACGTGATAAGGAACTTCGTTCCAGACGGGGGTTCCCCGACCGCACACGTATTTACATTTTATGGGAGTAGTAAGTGGAAATAAACGCCTTGTGGATTTGTGCCCTTCAAGAGTAGATTGAAGTGATTTCATTGAATGTACCTTTAAGGTGCTGCTTAAATTTCAGTCTATTTTATAATAAACCTAGCGTCTGCCCGTGACTTCGTCCATTTGAAATTTCGGCCCCTGGCTGAACCAACGCGTCGCATCCCATCTATTAGGTACTCCCATTCTATTACTTCGTTTTCGCTTAGTATTCTTTCTGACTTTTTTTCTTTTTGCTCGGCTCCTAAAGGTCGTAGCGTGATGTTACCTTCCTCAAGAAATGGGCTATCCAATACTTAAAGAATTTTTCAAATCCGACTGGTAATTTCGAAGATTACGCCTACATACAAACAAACATATATCAAACGAATAGGTACCTTTATAATATTAGTATAGAAGTATAGATAAAAGTTGGAGAATAAACAGCTTGCAGAGAGGTAAAATATTCCCAGTTGAAAAGTTGAGTTATAATCAACTATTTTAATGCATAAAACAACGAACTGAAGGAGTTTAATAAATATACTTCAACGATGTTTATTGTTTGCGGTTTTTATGTTCAATTTCATAGCGCATAACGAAAATGTTTATGATTCGGTAATATCTTCAAAAATGTTATGTTATGGCAAGTTGTTGAGGAAAATTACGATTTAATGCAAAGTATACTAATAGTTTTGTATTGAAAATAATCCTCTTTATTTATAAACTTTCCTTAAAGTTTAAACGTCAAAAATGTATGATTAAACCGTCGCTAGTTACTTAACTTTAAATAACGTTTATAAATAAAAACCCTATCTCTTCTGTAGTGAAGGTTGCGGTCACTTAAATTAAGGATGAGTTTAATGCAAATTAAACCACTGCAACTCGAGTAGGTAATGAGAAAATTCAAAACTAATAATGTTACGTAAACAAAAAATAAACAAAACGAGAGTTACTCGTTGCACGGAAAATATTACCTAATGGGTATGGGCTATATTCAGAGAGCCGTCGATGAAAGATGGCCACAAATAATTACAAATTGGTATCTAAAATAAAAAAAAATAGAAGGAAGGGTAGACAATTCAAAATGGAGTGACGTCATCGTACAAATAGCCGGGAACTTATGGCGCAGACGGGCAAAGGACACCGTTCCAGGGGGCTCTACCCCTGGAACGGTTTGGAGGAGGCTTTCACTGCAAAAGGCGCCCCTTATACCTAACAATACTAACCTTTTTTAAGTACAATACTAACATTACTAATAAATAAATAAGTACATACAAAACAGTAGACAAAATAAAGCTCATAAATGTAATAGGGGGCGAGCCTAGTGCCGGGCACAAATCCAGACTCTGGGCTGCTACTAAGAATTTAGAAAAACCCATTAACACTTTGTCCGACCCGGGAATCGAACCCAGGACCTCATGCTCAACAGTATGTACCGCGGGTACCGATGTTTTTGATACCAAAGTAGAGCAATAATTCTCAAATGTACGGAATATGTACGTATGATCTTTTATTATAACGCTCTATTTATTTTTATAATTGTGCCGATTGAGACTTGGCAGATCGTTTTGTTTTAAAAGAACAATTTCCGCTGTTCTACAAGTACGTACACGCATATGGAATGGAAACGGAATGTTCGGATTTTGTGGAAATAGTTTTGGATTCACACAAACGTGGATTTTAAAATATTTTAGAAATTCAAAAGTCAATGGACTGATATTTAGAATAGAGACAACTCTGTTTTCTTAATTCTCGTCCATTGACTTCTGAATTTCTAAAATATTTTAATATGAAAACTTGCGTTTGACAGCTTGTCGCTTTAGCATTTTTGATAAATTACCTTGTGTCAATGATAGCTAATGTATGTTGAATTGTTGACTGAAAGCTTTGTGATGAAAATGATAAGTAGGTAAACTATGTACCTAAGCTGAATGAATAACAGAAATATAGTGCTTTTATTTAGTTTACCAACATCAAGGGAAAAGTGAGGTTATCATATGTTTTCAAATTATTTAATGAAAGAATGTAAAACAGAACAAAGAGTATTAAGTTTTGATTATCTTGATAACTATGGGCGTATGTAATGCGTCAATATGTCGTAAGTCATTACTGAGCTTGACAAAACTTTGAGACACCGTGAGTTTGGTAGTCAACCTTATTACAAAACAAAACAAAATAATGGCCACATTCAATAAAATCAGAACACCACAGCTACACTGTACAAATTGTATGTCCCCACTTTGATTTATACCACGTCATCGTCGTATAAATCAAACTTCAGTCTAATACTCATTCCTCGGTTAAGCCAATGTTTACATCCACTATCTACAGATAATAAACCGGTACTTACTTGTAAAGCTAAGTTTAACACCCAACTGCAAGCAGACAGTATATATGTAGACATGAGGTTGGTATGTATCGTGTTCCTTAGACATCGCAGGTCCCTGAAAATGAGAAAATAATATTAGTACAGGCAAGACGAGATGAGATATATTAACTCAAAAGACGTATATATCTTAACATACGTCTTTTGAGTTAATATCTCACGTAATTATAATTGCTAAAGGATGGCTTTGCTCCCTTTAGATGAGTAAAAGTTGAGTTAAGACCCGCATAATTCGCAAATGTCGCTGGAATAAGAGGCTTAACAAAGAAGACATTACGGCACGCTTGCACGACCACTTGCTAAATACTATTAATGAGAGCAAAATTTCAGCATCGATGTGTGATAGAGACAAAGACATTTTTCAATGTACTTGCTCGAAAAGTGGCTCTTATGCTTTTAGGGTCAAAATGCAGTTTATTTAACACGCGTGCCGGTTACTTTGCTTTCTCGCACAAGTGCGGGAAAGTGCGCACAGAATGTTACATACTAGTCAGAGCTATGCGTTTTATTTAAATAAATAAAAAAAAAAAAAAAAATAAGCTTTAATGCCTTTTTATGCCTAAAATATGGAACTGAGTCAATAAATAAAATATGAGAAAAAAGAAATTAGATTACTTATTTTTGCCAACGCTGGTTTTTTTTTTGTATTAGGTTGTTTGGCAGCTTCGTGTCAGTGCCTCTCCTTCAAAAGAGCCGAGCGCCCGCCTCTAGTGTTATGACAGACTTAGGTCACTTGTATCAAAATGTACAAATCGGTCAGATTTCATACATTCTATTGAATCAAGATTATTCGTTTGAGACTAGAATAGATGTTTTTATTTGCAAAGAATATATGTACACAAATCAATTGTTACAGAAAGTTTTGCATCATTATTTATTAAGAACAATTTGTAACTCAATTTTAAATCGCCATTTCAAGTATCATGCTGTCCCTGTCAGTTTTAGATTTATTGTAGCCACAGATAAACTTTTAAGAACGTTTTAAAGTTTAGTGTCCCTAAAATTTCATAGCTTCATGCTAGCCAGAGCCAGCCTTAACTATGAATGAATAGAGAATGAGCGGTCACATGTTACGTCACGATAATGACACCTTAGCACTATCATTAGGCCTACACAATTTTGGCTTCACCAAATTGGTTCTAAGTAGTCCTCTGGGGTTCTAGTACTAATTGTTGCTCTGCTTAACGCGTTAGAGAACTTCATTATATTTAACCATCATTTGTGCCAAACGAGGCACTAATTAGTCCTTTGCCACCATGTAAGAGGTACCAGAGTTACTAAAGCCTTTTACGTATGCTGGCAGACGTAAATTACATAGGCTGTTTTATTTATCTATGATCTTTTCAAATCTGTCGTAAGTAAACCGACACGACTGTCGACACGACAGGCGCCAGCTAGATAACAAATATGCAACTTTAGATTCAGCGCCTGTGCCGTGCCGACACGTGTCTGCCACGTTCTGTGTCTGTACATTATGTAAAAGAGCTTAAGCAAAAGTGGATTTTCATGTTGAAAAGTTAACTCTGCAAAAGTCTTCTATCACAATTCCTAGGTAGTAATTTTTTTAAACAATAATGGGACTGGCTGTTCTGTAAAGAATAAATTTTGACATTACATTACATATGTAGGTCTAAAAAAATACAACACCTGGATGCGCAGTAAGTCTTAATGCATTTGGATGATCACAATGCTGAAAGACAACTATACCGTCAAAAATGACGAAATAATATCATATAGCATCAACGTTTACTTTAAATGCACTTTGCATTATAGCAATGAATTTAAGCCCTTTTACTGCAAGAATGCTCTAAAAGCGGGCTCTTAAACCTGTTCAGTAAACCGACAAAACCTTTATATTTGAGCATATTTCATGGCTATGCAGTAAAGACAGAAAGTAACGACTGTGCTTGCCTCAAAGTTATAATGAAGTATAAGTTACAAGTTGTGATAAATTGCAGACAGGCAGAACTACCCACTACTTAGTTCGTAACTTATATTACTTGAGAATAATGATTTTATGCATAGATTATTTCCAAGCGGTGTAATGTGTGAGCATTATTTTATCTATCAACTGAGACTGACGGGAATAATTTTTAGAAACATACGAATAACTCCTGACTGTCATAGTTTTATTTTAACAGTTTTGACAGGGTTAACGCGAACACTAGTGATGTGTAACTCATATTGCTGATATATTTTTTACAAATAAAAGATAAAAACTTATTGATATTAGTTTACTGACGAATAGTATTAAACGTCTATAAGGATTAATAGTAAATGAAAGAATTGATGTAGCAAATCAATAACTGTTAACTTTAATAACAAAAAAAGGAAAACACTGATTCTCAAACTATTTTGGCACTATTATGGAAGCAGTCTCGTCCGCCCATAACAGTCCTTTCACGTAGGATATAAGATGTTATTATGATTTGATCGCATCGTTCAAATATATGATATTAGTTAAAGGCCATAATATCTCGTTCGCTTGCCAAAAGTGATATTCAGTATTCACCATATTAACGGCATTATGTCAAGGGTAATGTCACCGTTTTGACTGCGGCACTCATATACGATGGTCTGTTTAGTGTAATGACTAGCTGGTGTTACATTCTGCATTGTTTTTATTGTTTGCACATACCGTATATATATATATATATATATATTAATATATATATATTGGTGGTATATATATACCTATATTCATTCCTATCCTATAAAATATATCTTCGAAAATCCCAGTTTAAAAATTAAACAGGTGCTAAAATTATTTATCAGTCAAAAGTGTAAAAATGTCATTTATTAAAAAACATGACTTTGGTTAAAGATTTTTAAATCCCAAAATACTTTCAATAATAATCTTGTTTGTTGTTGTTTTGCTTTTGATACTGATGGATAGATCGTAAACTTTAATATACGTACGATATTATAGCGGCAATAATATCTTGGCACGGTACCTACTCTTCATAAATGGAAGTATCCATTAAATTGACACTGGATGCTGCAGTTACTGTTCTGTACAGATTTGGAGAGTAAACAGAATGTGGAAATGATTTATAAATTTAATATAACAAAGAGAATTTTGGATAATACATTTAAGCTTAAATATGGTTCTGAAATGAATTTTTGAAACGCCTTTTAAGCTAGTCTCAGACACGACTAAAATATGATTTATTCATTTACTTGGCCTTTGCAATAATGCGTCAGGCTCGATTTGCGCAGTATGTAAAATAACTGAAAGGTTTTGCAGATTGTTTTGCATTTTAAAGTAACTTAGGCTAACATTTTAAGGCAAGTTATTTCACCCCCTATTAAGTAAGTGATTTTAGCATAGTAAAGCAAAAATAAAAATAAAATATCTTTATGAAAATAATCGAATACAAAAACTTTTTCATTTTTCCCCGATAGAGTTAAAAAACAGCGTATTATATAGAAAGAACAGCCACAATAGAATTTCTCGAGAACTTTATCTTAGTTGTTATTGTTAAGGAAAAAAAAGCATTTTTTTATTTTTAAGTGTCCTTATTTGTGTATCCGATTGTACTTGTAATGAGCAGAGATAGTTGGTCGTTATCTATACTATAATACTATACTACACTATACTATATTATGAAGAGGTAAAGGTTTGTTTGGTTGTAAGTTTGTATGTAGGAGTAATCTCCGAAACTACCAGTCAGATTTGAAAATCTCTTTTTGTATTGGATAGCCCAATTCTCCAGGTAGGTTATTGGCTATGTAACATCACGCTACGACCCTTAGGAGCTGACGAAAAGAAAAAAGTCAGAAAGAACGCTAAGCAAAAACGAAGTAACAGCGCGGGCGGGCGATGCGATGTGACGCGGTTTGTTTCGGGCCAAAATGTCACTTGGACGAAGTCGCGGGTAAACGCTAGTTATCTTATAAACCGACTCTTTACTTACATAACGTAAGGGTAAATATTGTAGTATAAACTTTTATATCTACACGATAATTTTATCTGCCTCATTGGTCTCGTGGTCGCAAGCGCTACTGCTGAGCATGTGGTCCTGGGTGAGATTCACAGGTCGGGCAAAGTGTTGTTGGGTTTTTCCATCGGGAAGTTCTCAGTACCATCGTCAGGATTTGTGCCCGTTTTATGGCAATAGGTTCACCAATTTAAATATAACTGGCGAAATTTGGGTGTACTATAGGTACACCTCTGCCTAACCCTTCGGGGATTACAAGCGTGATGTTATGTTAGTTAATTTTGAAAAGGTTTCTGAAGGGTAAAATGTGTAGTCTACCAATTTGCTTCACCTGTCGTGCCGAAATTTTTCGCTCGATTTATCCTATCCACAGATTTAACCTTTTAAGGCTTTAAAGATTCTCACAAATATAATTAATAGGTATTAGAAGAAGAAAAGGATCATGTAACAGAATAACTGGGCAATTAAATTCAATACATAACTTGAAAATTCGGTTACAAAAAAAATCGCCGGGAAATTGCTAAGCAGTTAGTTAGAGGCAGACAACATAATTATATATATTACAATATTATTATACTATATTATAATACAATGATAAAATAATATGTCTGTTAAATACTATAAAAAAAAATATCACAGAGCTGCCATTAAATGAGTTCAAAACTTACCGATCAATTATCAATTTTTACTTGATTATTTGACGCGCAAATTGATCGTCTACCAAATGCAATTGAAACGATTGACAATATTACTACAATACAAATTGATAGCAATTGATCATTTCGAGGACCCTTAGGAATAGCTCCATAATAATGTGCTCTACTACACTTTAAGAGAATTCTTAAAGTATAAGCAAAGCTCAAAATATTTAATTTATCATACCTAAAATATTTAAATTAACATATGTATGTAATTACATAATTATATAGTAGTTTTTGATAACATGATCTCAATAGATAATTAAAGTGTTTTTCTTTATAAGTTGAAAAAGTTATAAAAAATATGTGGAACTATTTGTGTATAAGACCTTACCACATGTACCATCTTTTATGCAAAATAAAGATATTCTGTTTTTCGATATCGCCATTGTTTAGCTACGATTTACCACCTCTTCACCTGTACAAAAGAACCTCTTTTCATTTCGCAATGAAGTAGAAAAAAGAAAATTCTTTTAAAAAGATAACCGTAAAAAGATTATTTGAGAAAAAAAGAATAAAACGAAATTCATTGACGGTTCATTTGAAATTCAATTTGTGAAATTGTAAGAGGTACGTACGCGATTCGTTGTTCGTTAGGCGCAAAATTGATATCATTACGAACCGCAGTTTGTGCAAACAAATTACAACAAGTGACAACACCAGCTGTTTGAGATGTGGCGTTGAATTGTTTTCATAATCACTGAAATGTGTTGAGTTTATGATTCGAAATGGTTGATATAATAAACGGGATATTGTCAATTATTGTGTGGAATAAATCGTATCGATACCTTTTAAACGCGTGTTTTCTTTTACGGATTTTCAAATAGGTGAGACGATAAATGTTAATTCAAATAAAATATATTCCAAGGTTCGGTACTGGGACCCTTGATTTCCATTCAACTGTCACATACCTACCGCTGACCTCTGTAATGACTAGCATTTCAGTCAAAGCCCAGAATAATGAGAAGGTCATTGTACAAATAGAGGGCCACACGCATTACAGTTACAAATTATTGTATTAACCTTATTCAAAGGCGCTGGCGCAGCAAATAGGTGGAGAACTCATTTATTGTGGTAATGTACTGTAAGGTAAGACTTATACCATTTACATCCAGCACCCTAATTGCGTAGGGATCAATCGCAATCTGAATCTTTTTGAAATAGATTGCTACTCCATTGCTTCATAAAAAAAAATCTGCTCAATAACATAAATAACGCAATGAATGTTGTTGAACTGTCAAAATGAAAAAGATTAGTCTTAATCGTTTACAAAAATGTGTTACGCAATTAGATAGCCGGTAAATAGTTAACTAGATAACCAAAGTAAATATTGCAAAAGGGATGACTAGGTACCTACTATAGCACATAGATATAATATTTTGATATTATTAGAGTATTTTGCCTCATTGATTTACAAATTTACCTAAAAACCTTCCTTTGTGTTATTATTAAGTAATATTAAGTTTTTGTGATAGGTAATAATAAGTATAATTATTTGATGAATATTTTAAAGTGTGTTTTTGAACGCTTCATTTAAACACCCTAAGGTAGACTGGTAGAAAACGCCTAAGTCCGCCTTTCTTAATCATATTTAATTGTGTATTAGGTTTTAATAAATAATAATGTGCGGCAATTTTGTGTAGGTATTTTCAGTTGATAAACACAAACGGCCCAGTATTAAGTTGGTGTGCAAATGACTACAATCTATATAAAATTACACTTTTTCTGTTTTTTTTTATTTCTGGATACCGGCGACTGGATAAGTGCCCGGTTAATGGCTGAGGAATGATGATGGAATAGACTATTACATGGGACTTCGACATAACTGGCGAAATGTGGGTATGCTATAGGTACACCTCTGCCTAACCCTTCGGGTTTTAGAGGTGTGATGTTATGTTTTTAATTCTCCAGCACTTTTTCTTTAAGTTTCAATTTATCTGCTACGTTTTGTTACAAAGACTTGAAATAATTCAAAACATTCTTCTATTTTGACCGATTTCTAATTTATTTTATGACTAAAGGTTGAATGAAAATGGATAAATCGAATCTATCGTGAATCGTTCAGAATGAACGTTATTTATTTATTAAATTAAATGTAATGGCTGTGAAATTGGTATTTTGTACTAAAGCAATTGATAAATAATAACAATTGCTGTCAGCGACAACATCATTTAATAGCGAATTATTTGAAGTACCTATCTACCAATATTATGTGAATAAATAGCAACATAAAACAACATTAATAGAATACTGTTATAAGGTAGCTCTAAGTATCCCAAAAATAAAAAAAATAAAAAAAAAACAAAAGTGTAAAATAAAATTAAAATTAACCGTTATGGTTATGTGGTTGTGCGATATTTACGATAAAAGCAACTTGACAGTTGTTTACATTAAAAGCAATTGAATTCACAAACAAATTAGTTTTAAGCAATGGTTGAGCTACCCGACAATTTAAAATGTAAATCATGCCTATAATAATTACCTAACAAAACTGTAGGTGTGTTTTTTGTTTTATTTACTTCACATTTTAGGTCACAATACGTAAAGCCCATCACAGACGTAGCTATAATATATATTTATATAAAGCTAGGCATACTTATTATTGAAAATATATCGTACTATGTTTTCAATACTAGGTACTATTTCTTTGAATGACCGCATAATGCATAGCATAATAATTTTATATTTCTATGACGGCACCAAACTATACTGTAATTTATATTATATCTAAGCAACATATAAATATATCATCGTCTGTTTATCCAACCAAAAAGAAGTGACGCGTCTCGATATAAGCCAACCCTTACGAAGTCTGACAACCTTATGATATGACAGTGATGTAATTCTCTAGACATTTATTGGATATTAGGCTTCAGAGGCTCCAAGTTTTTGCGATGCTTTTGGGAAGACAATATTCGTATATATCCTATTATAGGTAGTAACACGACTTGAATACCTGCATTTTATGTTGTTAAAATCGTCATGTCAACTTTTACAACTTGTAGGTTGTTGCTTCTAGGTTGCTTGAAATGAAATTTTCTTTCTTTTTTTTTTCATTGAATTTGACAGTATAGGTACCTGCTATTAATTTGACATTATAATAATTGTTAAAATATTTTAAATTTATTACACTCTTGAGCTAAATATAGGTTTTTGAATGTATTGTTTCTGCCTGTGATAATTGTTATTTAATAGGTAATGTTCAACACAATGTTAATTGTTAATAAATAAATAAATGAATGAATGATTTGCTGACAGTTGATTCTTATTTGAAATCCATAATTCATTTCTTGTTCTGCATTTTATTGTCCCAATAACGAAAAAAAAAAACACCTTTTTGTACGTATTTTTCTGTTCCTTTCTTCTTGTACGTTTATATGTGTGTGCATAAATGGTTAAATAAATAATTATTTCATTTAATTCCTTTGATTGTTTTATTATTGATTTCCTTTATTTCATTAAATACATATATTTTACATTTTTAAATATTAGAATATAAAAATTATAAAAACATTTAAAAATATAAAAAATAGTAGCCCACCGGTATCGGGAACAGGGTCCAAGCTTATTGATTTTATTCTTATTTTTTTATGCTTATTATTTTTATCAGTTTAATTATAAATAGTCAAACTATGTAAGTGCTGTGCACACCTTTAAGTGACAAGTTTGCTGTAATACTTATACAATAAGATAAAATAAGACTCAGCTCAGTTTTTGTATGAACTAGTTGTTGGAATGCCATAATAAATAAATAAAAGTGCGGCTAAGTGCGTGTCGGACCGCGCACAATGAAGAGTTCCGTAGTTGGGATGAATTTATCCCACTGTAGGTAATTGAAAAACATGTTCTCCCATACATTCCAACTGCAAATGTAAGTTTGTACGCACAATACTAACAGATTTCCCATGTTATTTTAAAACCATAGACTTTTTATAGGTTTTCTTGCTATCTTAGAGACCCTCACAATAAGCCCTTTCATTTGATATGTCACAAGGTACAGTTAAAAAACTATTTAAAAAAAAAAATCTAATTTGCCCCCGAAAAGTGCCTATATTCAAAATTAATTTATTTACGTTACACGTCCGTGTTTGGGTCACAGACATTCATATGTGTACCAAATTTCAACTTAATCGGTCCATTAGATTCAGAACGAATTAGGTGTGAAAGACGGACACACAGACACGAGTGCGTAGTAGTGCGACGTACGGAACCCTAATGTAACAGAACTTCATTCAATATATATTAACTTGTAATTCAATTCTTGAGCATACAGAATAGTAAAAGAAAAAGATTTCGTATCTTTTACCTTATCTATATATATAAAATGGTAAACTGACTGACTGACTGACTGGGTGATATATCAACCCACAGCCCAAACTACTGGTCCTAAAGACATGAAACTTGGAGGGTGTGTTCTTTCTGAAGAGCAAGTACCCACTAAGAAAGGATTTTTGGGAATTCCACCCCTAAAGGGGTAAAATAGGGGATGGAAGTTTATATGAAAGTCCGCGAGTTTTGAAGATAGGATGTTCAAATTTTGGGTTTAGGCTAACGATTGAAAATTAATGTATACGTGTCTCAGCGTTTATGATAATGCCATCACCGAAGGGTTAAAAAGGGGGATGAAGTTGAAGCGAAAAATCACTAAATTTACTATCTAGGCTTATGGTTGTAAGCTAACGCAACGTGCTTTCCGAGGCACGGACGGGTCTCTGTATGTAAAGATGGTCACCCATCCACAGACCAACCGCGGCAAGTGTAGCTTAACCTGATCGATCGACCTCTGCGGCTGTTATATTAATATTATAAATTCGAAAGTAACTCTGTCTGTATGTTACCTTTTCACGCCTAAACTACTGGACGGATTTCGATAAAATTTGACAAGGAGACAGATGGCATCCCGGGGAAAAGCATAAGCTACTTTTTGTCTCAAAAATAACCCTAAGGGGGCGGATATAGGGGATGAAAGTTTGTATGGGAAACCTATCATTTCTTAAGTTAGTGCTATGAAAATTTAAATTTATGCTTTTGGTAACAAATAAAGAATTACGTATTTTACCGTTTTTCAAAAATCATCCCTGAAGAGGGTAGAATGGGGGATGATTTTAAAATTCACATGTAATATTGTTTTTCAGTGATTCTTTTCAAGAGATTTAAGGGTTTGAGAATATAGTGATAGTCCGTATCTTTTTTTTTTTTTTGGGTGGGAAATCATCAATGACTTCTCCCGCTCTGGGCGGAGCGGAAGGGCGTGTCAGACTTTTACTGACAAAAACCCACCCGTGTTCCTTCCCTTGCCATGCCAGGGGCCACGGTTTCCCCTTAGGACTACCCGCAACCCCGGCGGGCAACGGTCCTAGCGGACCCCGTCAGTTTTGCTGACATCTCTTTGAGGCGCGCGTGGAACACAACGCGCCATCGACCCGGGCCTGGTCCTTATCGGGGGCGAGCTACCCATTGCTCACCGCCCGCAAGCCCGCGCCTACGGTGGCCGGGAATCCTCCAGGGAGTCCCGACGCCCAGGGCGTCTCCTACGGCGGCTAGGCGCGTGAGGGCGCGAACTTTGCCTCTCCCTCACGCGCTCCGCCTCCTCCTTTGCGAGCATTACTGCTTCGCAGAATGAGGTGACGGCCTGCCATGCCCTCTCGCTCCGCACCATGGCCTGGACCAGGGCCGGACGCGAGAGGTCACTGCCGCCGATCGCCTCCACGAGGATACGGCGGTGGTCCACCCAAGCCGGGCAAACCTCCACCGTATGCTCCACCGTGTCCTCCGGACGATCCACACAATGGTGACACCCGGGCGTTTCCT
This sequence comes from Eupsilia transversa, assembly GCA_914767815.1. NCBI lineage: Eukaryota > Metazoa > Arthropoda > Insecta > Lepidoptera > Noctuidae > Eupsilia > Eupsilia transversa. The sequence continues at coordinate 7,267,502 of OU611889.1, forward strand.
CCCGCCTTATGCGAAACAGGTATACCTCCCGAAACAACCGTGTCCGGTGAGGACCTGCGTCAGGCGGAAGGTGAGGACGCCGTAGCGCCTCTCTAGCCACTCCTCAAAGAGGGGACTTATCGCCGCGATTGTGGCGTGCCCACCTATAGTCCGTATCTTGAGGTTACATTTAGTGTTTATTTCATTTAAATCGGTCCACCCGGTCAAAAGTTATTACTACCTGGCTTGAAACGCATGGGAGGGATGGTGGTATTGATAGCCGGAGATTTTAGACAGACTCTGCCGGTAATAACTAGGGGATCACCGGCAGATGAAATAAGTGCATGTCTAAACACGTCGACATTATGGGGGCATATAAAAAAGTTTTGTTTAACTACAATTATGCGAGTACAACTGCACAATGATATAGAATCGGGGCAATATGCGGCAGCACTTCTGAAAATTGGCGATGACCGAATGGTAACAGTTGGTAACGGCATGATTACATTAATCTGAAAATTCTGTAATATTGTTCATATCAACAACGTGGATAGACGTTGTTTTTCAGATAATCTGAGCGATCTGCAAACTAATATGGAGAATAGAGAATGGTTGTGTAAAAGGACAATTTTGGCACCGGCGGTGCTTACGAGTATCCAGACCACAAAATCTACGTTTTAGCAAAAAATAGGAACACCAAAAAAAATTGATAAGATATTCCAGTTTTATTCATAATTCTTTACAGATTGGGATAGACGTTGTTCACCTTTCACAGGAAAATGTGTCATATTTTTTTCATAAGACTTTCACACAGTTTCATACTTCCGTCCATACTATCCACACTAATATTATACGTACGAAAGTTACTGGCTGTCTCATGTCTGTAACCTTTCTGTAACGTCTAGATAGACCATGACATAGGTTATGGGATCTAGGATATATTTTTATCCCGGTAGGTAGTACGTTCCCGTGGGATAATTTCCGACCTCCACGCGGGCGAAGCCGCGGGCAAAAGCTAGTAAAAGATAAAATAAAAGTGAAACAGAAATCATGCCCGTTACCGTGTCTAATGCAAACACGGGTTCCTAATCGGAATCGATTCCATACTCTTATGTATAGAAGCAATATCAAATGACGTCAATTTTATCTTAACGATTTCGGAGATGAAAAAAAGATAGAAAAAGTATTTATTGGGATTCGCACAGGAAGATCACAAAATAATATACATAAGTAATTAAACACACTCATAGAAACATATTAAAAAATAAATAAAAGTAAAATGAAAATAAAAACAAAAAGTCCTGTACGAGGCCAAAAGGCTACTACTATCTCTTAAAAATAAGTGTCGCAGCGCCGGTATTCTGATAGGGCTCGAGATCCGGGATTAGCCTTTCTGTACACTTTGTTCCCAATTAGGCCCAGGATCTTTGTAATCATAGCCTTTGGCCGCAGATAAACATACGTGGCACTAGGGTTGGTTTTCAATGTAAATAAGTGCGGCTAAACTTATACGTTTAGTGAGCGTCGTATGTGAGCCTTTGATGATGTAAACTATACTTTATGTGCCTTTCATCTGGTTTGTCTGAGAGTTTGGAAATCTAACATCAATTTATAGGTTCGCCATCAACCGGGCACAAATCCAGATTCCGGGGCGCTACTAAACCCAATAACACTTTGCCCGACTTGGGAATCTAACCCAGGACCTCAAGCTCAGCAGCGCTTGCGATAATAAGACCAACGAGGCCGCGACGTCGTAGTTTATCTTTTAATTAAGTAAATATACAGGAGCGTTATAAAACGAAGAAATTATTCATGAGCAGCCACTGGTCATTTACATTAATGTCCGAACATTTTGTTGAGTCAGCTTCGTGTCTCACAATATCGAATGTAGCTTGTTATGGGCATTCGTAGTAGGATTCATGACTGAGCGATTTAGTTTTAGTGTTTTGGTACATATTTAGTTGTTATAGTCATCGTGTTTTAGTATGGCAATAGCGGTCTATACCCACGTACATTTTTATTTTAAAAAATACGGAAATAACGTCCGTTAACATCCTGAATTAATCTATCGTGATCTACAACATGTTACAATAACAAAAAACCATACAAAGTTTATTGCTTTCGTTTCTACGAAAAGATAGTAAGGAAAGGGCAATGACCGCTATTGATTTGTAAAACGCGACAACTAAAGTTAGTTTAGTCGTAATACTTTAGTTAAGTAAACATGGGCTTACAAATTAAACTTCATATCAAGTTTAACAGAGTTTTACGTAGGCTAAAAAGGTAGTTCAACCTTTTTGTGTTTTTATTAAACAATAAGTAAATTCCTACTGAAAAACTGGCCGTATTTCAGTAGAGAAGATGTATGAGAATAAACTATTTATTTTTTATTTTTATGAATCTCTAAATATGTGTACAAATAAACATCCTTCAAAGGTTCCATTTTTTATTAATAACAACCAACAAATACATTCCATATCTTGCTGAGTAACACGATTTACGAACGTACAGCTGAATCACGTTTTCATTTTCGATTACTGACACATACGTGCACTGAGAAGACAGGTCCACTGAAATCTGTGTGGTTCTTTCTTCTAACACCATCTCAGACACTAATCTGATTGGTCCTCGTATGATATGACCAAGATAATGTCTGGACTTTAAAAGAGATTTGACCTGTAAGTTTGTTTCGGTCGTTCTTCTCAGGTATGAAACACTGATCTCATCTAGTTTTTATTAAAATACTATTGACGTGTAAAAGTGTTTGCATAAACCTACTTATTTTATTACTACAGAAATAAGTATCATTTATCATTTGTCAAGTATGATTGATCTGTACAGATGTAATAAAGATCACGTCTGTCTCACGGTTCGATCTCAGTTCAGTAGCCTACTTACCATGTCCTTCTATCTGCCGTGTAGATAATTCGCAATTCATACCAAACGGACCTACATATGTTCTTTTCAAAGACTGACTCTGAGGTTTAGATTTGAAGAAATATATTGTGTATAGATTTTAGAGATTATTGTATAGATTGTATAGATTTTAGATTGTAGATTTTATCAATAGTAGGTATTTAAAGTTAATAGGTAGATACTAGTAGTTTGATAATCAGCTTGTTAGTATGGAATTAACATAGGCTGTGTACACATTAATATCTGACGTTGAAGTACGTATAACAAGGCCTGTAGATGAATATCACTTTGCGATATCTAATACGGTACTTAATAAATGTGAATGCTTTGACTGCGAAAAAATAAAATCCTAAAAAGATATTGTATATTTTTAAGATGCACTCAAGGCGTACTTAGCCATTTTAAAATAACACAAATCTCATTAAACATTGGATACTTTAATATCTTTTTGTATTTTGGTTTTGTGAGAAAAACGTTTGAAACTTTTGTCTCGCCCTGGTGTCTCTCAAATTTATTACGCCATGTCTAATGAACTGTCTGGCGCGTTTTGTCAGACATAAGTGTCGCAATTTGTATCTTAGAAACAAAAAGTCTACGAAAATATTTTTCCCAATTTAGATTAGAAAATCCTTTATAAACGATATTTAATAAGACTGAAACGTCTATTTTTTCCAATTTTCTAAAATACGAATGTTGTATTTATGGTCTGGTCGCTGAGAATAATCTGAGTCAATAAATCTGCGAGCTTAATCCCGATATTTTCAAGTTGTGCCTTTTTTACTTTGATTCGAAGATGTCGAGAGGAAGCCATTACCATTATTTACAATTTGGATTGAATGTCTTACGTGCTGTTATAATTTGCACAAAGTAGGTACCTACCCACTGGGAAAATCTACGACGCGGTCTGCTGCGTCATGTTTGGATGTTTTAAAAACATCAAACATCAAACATGAACCAATCAAATCGCTTCGTGTTTGATTTGCGGATGCCTGATTGGTTCGTGTTTGATGTTTTTAAAACATCCAAACATGGCGCAGCTTTAGCGATGCTTTTACAGGTACACTTACTTGAAGTAAAGGAACACGAACACGGCGAGCGACAGCACGGCGAGGCTGAGCGAGTAGCCGGCGAGGTAGATGAGGCTTGTGACGTCAGTCGGCGACACGTTGGCGATGCGCTCCGTGCAGTTTGCGTAGTTTGAGTAGTTCCGCCATACGCCGCCGTCCATACAAAATCGAGATGCGTTCTCTGTGTCACAAATAAAATTATGTTAGAATTAAGCACTGTTTGAAAGATTTAGGCTAGTTGAAACTGTTGAAAGTCGCCGATTTTGTTGTATGATCTCCCCGGCGAGAACAATAATCGTCAGTTGGTTATCTTCATATTGAACTACACTGCAAGGATCGTTTGGCGCTCGAATAACGTTGACATGGGGGCGCTGTTGGTAAACATTTCTGCATTTGTTTTGTGAAATGTATTGAAAAAACTAGATGGCGGCTTTAGTTTCGAATTTGGCCACGCGCCAAAAGATCCTTTTTCAACTATCACGGTCCTAGCTTTTCAGAATATTCTCCGATTACTTGCGAGTGTTGAAAAAGGTCACTAATAATGACTGGAACGTAATACCAGCAAAAACAATTTAAATTCTAGTCACATGAATGAGGTCTCAAATGTTACAGCAAGGTTAATGACGTTTATGGTTTCAATGTCCGTGAGATTTGGAAAAGAAAAGCATTAAACTTTTCTTTTCATTCTCTCTTCTCATCTCATTCATAATAAAGAGGAATGAGAATCCACAGTAAACATATTTCCATGAAGAATGCAAGAATGGAAGTGTTACAAAGCGATGTGAGCTCAGGCCTTTGGATATTAAGAAAAAAGAACATTTACCATAAAATAATTCTTATTATTAAGGTATTAATTGAAAATGACTTTTATTCTAGAAAATTATATAATAAATCAGGACAATATGTCTTCTTTGCAGGCTTTCAAGTGATTAAAATAAGTTATATTTTCTCTTATTTAAATTATTAATAACCTCTTTGTTATTTAGGTACAACAGATAATAATTATACGTTATATCTTACGTAATGTTTATGCATCGAAGGAAAAAATCTAGCCTTGATGCATTCGCGCATAAAATATTTCAGCGATTACAAAGCGGATTTTCTCACGGCTTGTTTGCAAAATATTATTCAGAAAACGCGATGGAGGGATTTTCTGCGAGGTTACACTTTTTTAATATAACAGATGCTTTTTATCTTTTCATTCTGTTGTAGATTGAGCACTTTTTAAGTGTTTTCATATTTTGGTCTTTGGATAATGTCAAGAGGGTGGGGACACCGCAGTATGGCTACTTTGACAAGAATCAGCAAGACTTAAGTGACGTTAGCTGCTATTCCACCTGATGCTAGGTATTGACACCACTGTGACAGTGACGGCTCACTTCAAGTTCACTTCACCTAAGTTTAGAATGTGAGATTTTTACAAAATAGGTCGGTTGATTCTCAAATATTGGTAGCTTTCAAAGATTAACTAGGTTTCAGTTAAGATTATTTCAAAAGCCTTTATAATCTGGATACAATACTTATGTCCACAGACGTAGTTACCTAGCTAAACTGTGCATGTAATCTATGTCACTTGAATCAACTAGAAGTGCTAAGAAGTCATAAAGCTATTTTTACAAGTGACAAGTGACGAAATAAAATGATCGGATAAGTATAATGAATCAAAGCCTTCCTGCCTAGGCTAGCCTAGCCTTTTCTTGAACGCAGTTTAGATGTGCTGATCACTTTCAGTTTCATGAGTGAAATTGGCACTTAGTCATAGGTAAACGTAGATTTAAAAAAAGTTAAAATAAAATTTCTACTAAACACGTGTTTATTTCGTCTGCTACAAAAACCTAAGTACGGCTCAAAGAAATTCTCAGTGCGTTCGAGTAAACCCGTATGAAGATAAAACATATAGAGTTGCACTCAGACGCGGTATTATCGTTGTATTTAACACTTCAGTCGCTGCAACCGTTCTATCTGTTTTCACAACAAAAGTAACAATACTGGAACAGTTGTTATTTGTATCGCTTTTGTTTTCAAGTTATTTTAGTAAGACTGAGTACGACGAACAAAGCTCTTTGAAAACGTTTTGTACATTGCTGTTATTGGAGAATTTTGGGAAATAGAGCGTTCTGTTTTATGTCAGAGTCTAGTTTTCATTATATCAGGTTCCGGCAGTTATATACACGGTACAATTATGTATACAGCACGCTTTTTTTGGAGGGACTGGCGAGTGATTGCTGCTACGTCAAAGGCACATATTCACGTAATTACTATGAACTAATACTCTTTTACGATAGAATAATACCTATTGGAAAATAATACATTAGATAGTTCCTGTAAACAAATCCGCGGCGTGTCACTGTATTTTTAGCCAACTGCCCCAGAAGGAGGGTAATGTTTTTTCTTTGATTTGCTTCTAATTTTGAATGACCCGCTACTGTGGGTCTTGATAATTTACAACTAGTTTGTTAGAGGTGAATAGTCTTTGTCAGAAATAACGTCAAAGTTGTGATTAGACAAGTCTGCAATGCAAGGCATTAACTAACACATAAACAAAACTAAAACACATACGAAAAATATCAGTCTGTTAAAATATCAGTAAGTACTACTCTCCGAAATGGTGAAAAATGGCAAATATTGGAATAAAAATTAAGAGGGGACACAGAAAACACTAACTTTTTTTTGAGGGTTAAGTATAATATTCTAAAATATTTGTAGAAAATGAATCGACTGAGCAAAAACAAAAGAATGAAATGTCGAACGATCAAGAAATCACAAAAAGCAACAGGAAATACTACGTTATTTTCCTTTCAATCTCATTTCAGGCATAGTTGGCATTTTCACTCCGAAAAACTTTGAGAGATTTGGTACGAAGTCCTTCAACAGATCCGCCAACACCACGTGATCGCATTGTTTACATTAATTAAGAGCGGCGTAATACAGGATTAGAGATTAACTTACGTGTGTCATCGTACTGCACGCCGTGGAACTCGCTGAAGCAGCGCTGCACCGCCAGCGTGTTCCAGGGCGTGGGGTCCCAGCACAGCAGCCCGTCGTAGTACGCGGGGCAGAACCCCTGCTGCACCAGATGCTCATTCTTCGCCGCGCACTCCTCACTGACATTCTCTACTATCTCCGTATCAAATGTCGTTAGGTCCTCCAGCTTGACGACGTAAAATCTCTTTCGACTAGGAATTTGAGCTAGTTAGCTTTGGTTTGTTCTTTGGTTTGCTATTTACACTAACATTAACACTTAGTCACATCAATAGTCACTGTCACCGGTCTATCTGTGTTCAACTTCCATCGCGCCATCCGTTGGCAAGTGGTGTGGAGCACTAGAGTGTCTCGAGCCTCAGGTGTCTCGTTCGGCGCGCCGGAGCCGAGCGGAGTCTGTGCAGCGCCTCCCAGTCCCCGGTAAGAACGTTACCATGATAACGTTGTTTACTCGCGGCTTGTGTTCTAACTTATCAAGTGATAACGTTCCGAGAGTAAACATCGGCAGTCTATGCGAGTATTTGCGTATCGTGCAAGGAACTTTAGTTTTTAATTTAATTTCGTTCGCCCCATTTAAGCCTTGTTGTCCGTGCAACCTGCAAAGAGACACCTTTGGTCATGTTATCATGAAGATAAGTTGTACACACTTTATATGAGTTATTATTTGATACAATCGTAATGTGGGCTCAGTAAGTATTCAAGGAGCGTGTTACAGATAACAAATACGTGGTACTATCACCGTTTCATGTAACATTCATAAATATGAAATAGTGATAGTAGTGTTTTGATTGCAGTAATTCAGTGCCTTATCTACAATTCTTATACATATTTAATTAAATAATTGAACCAACGTTATGGGGAAGCATTAAGGGACAGCGGTAGCGAATGCCGCCGCGGTATTTAGGTCATGGGTTCGATCGTCAGGTCGGCCAAAAGTAATTAGGTTTTCTTGGCTATAGGTCTGCTGTTATTTAGGTTAACTACGGGTTTACTTATACGGTTGTTATGCCTAACGTACGTTCGTATGAATGTTTAAAAAAAAGAATATAAATGTAAAGCCTCGTGCTGACTTACGCAACGCGACTCTAACAATACAATTTCTAAGAAACTTTCTTCGGTAGAACAACTACCGGTGACATGTCTCGCCAATCTGCACGAGGATTAATGCGTAAATATAAAAATAAATGATATCTATTATGTAGGAATGTGGAATCCACACATGATACGGTCAATTAATTATAATCAGCATGTAAACAGTAGGTACTTATTAAATCTCATCCTAGACGCTAAAATGTTTACTTACGTAAACAAATACGTACCTACAGCTTTGCAAATATATAGTGATGGTCTTAGAAACTAGTTCGGACAGGATTACTTCACCGTTCTTTTAGTTCATTTGCTCCATGTTAAGGCACCTGTTCCACCGCTGACGAGGAAGCGAATAGCGTTCAACGATTTTATTGCTCAAGAAACGTAAAAAATATTGTAGATCCCGTGTAAGTGAAAGAGATACAATATTAATATGATATTTACTTTATTTTACTTTTTTTTCTTTACATACTTACTGGACATAATATTTTCATTATTTGAAATCATATACCTACAATTATAATTTCAACTAGGTATTTATTAGAGGCCTTTTTGGAATACAGGATTCATTCGGATGGGTTGGAGTTGTAGTGACAACCATGTCATAGTATAGTATAGGTTTTTATTCTTTTGTTTATCCTTTAGATTCCCTTATATTTTGTGAATGTGAGAACGTTGTAGGCTCAACAGACTGTCGATTTGCAGACTGTTTTCTATCTTATTAAGTATCTTGTTGACAGGCCTACACTGTCCTCTCATACCTGTTCACACTGTAAATTTTGGAAACATTGTAAAACCTATTTATTTTTAAAAGAGTAACCGTGGAGTTTCTTGCCGGCTCTTCTCCATAGGAAATGACCAATTGGAACCGTGCACCTAGCTTCTGACGTTTCATAAGTGGCCATCTAGGTTTATGTGATTTTTTTTTTTTGATTTTTTGGTAATAGTTGATCGCTAACTGTTCACACCGTCGTCGCGTCGGTGAGCACTCGTTTCTCGCAGCATCAGAACTATCAAAGAGATACTCGCCTATTTCTGACTAATACCGAATGTTTGGTGTTGGACATGCCAATAGACATACCTAAGTAAAAACTGCTCGTAGAGCGAACTAACTACTGACAGATTTGCCAAAAACATCGACATTGATTACCTATCTAGGAGGTCTTTGGTTTTGAATTTACCTTTTTTGCCACCGACTACCGAAATAAAGTTATTTTTTCACTCTGTAGTCTTGGAACTCGGTTGTTTTTTTTTGAAAAGTTTTTATTTTTCACTTTTACCACTACACACTGGCTTTTACCTACCCTACACAAATTACCACTACCTGCTATGTAAATAACAGTTATAGGAAGTTATTATAACATCATCCATATAGACTAAGTGGGAAAAAAACGTATTATTCAAGCTAACTAAAAAAGTAGCCATGCAAAATTAATAAAAAATTATATGGGACAACCGCGAGAGCATACCATTTCAAACAATAAACGAATTTTGCAAATCCATCTATAGAGTAATGCCCAAAAACACATTAAAAAATATATAAACTTCCAAATTGAGAACCTCGTCCTTTTTATGAAGTCGGTTAAAAAGTGCAAGCAAGAAAAAGTTCAGGTAGGTAAGGTTCCGGCCAGTGAGTTCTAGAAGTATTATTTTGAAATAAGATCACTAGAACAAGTAAAGAGGTAAGAAGAAGTAGATAATTATGATAACTTATCTACCACTTTTTTACTTATATAATTGAGAACAACACTAAAAGTTCACATGATATTTAAAGTTAATGTATAATACCTGATATGTGATTAGCGCTATGCAAATGTCGACGTGTATCGGTTAGTTAATCCGCTTTAACTAAATGCAAATAAGTGCGCTGCTCATTAACAGACAGATGATATCAGCGTGAACAGGCAGTATGTAATTATCCTGTGTTATTGGATCTTGATTGAGGCTGTGTTCACTAATTTGAGTAGTATGTAATTTATCGTAGGATCGCGGGTGGCTTTATTAGGTACATAGGTATACCTTTGACGCCTTAATATGAGTGTGTGAGCGAGTGAAACAAACTCACACTTACTTTTAGGAAGATACTCGTACCTACTCCATTTTCATCTTTACAGGGGATTGACTATCAACAATGATTTCAGTGGCACGTGAATTGGATCGTAAGTTCTCATAATGGTGAACGATAGAATTATACTGCTGTTGCCAAATCTAGTCCGAGATTAAGATAAAGATATTTTATTTTTAAATATGGGTACATACATTATTATGGTGTTATAGGGAATAGGTGCAGCCTTTTTTTACTAATAGGCATGCAAAATTTACAAAATTATAAACTAATCTACTAAGACTAATCCACTAAACTATAACAAACAGAACAAAAAAAAAACACAAACAAAACATCTCTAAGCCTTCCTTCTGTCCGTAACGACAGAAACCCGAAATATTAGCATGTAAAGCCTCGTACAGACCTGGCGTGACGCGACGGCAACGGGCGCGGCGCGACGCGACACCGGTAGGGCAATTGCTATGGAGACTTCACGGAAATTGTTTTACTGGTGTCGTAGAGCGCCGCCGCGTCGCGCTAGTCTGCACAAGCCTTAATGCCTATAGGGAGCCAGACTATACCTACTTACTATATAACCTATATTTATATAGGTTGCGGTACTTGCGGTGGCCGTCAGACGGTACTCGTAGTTATATCTAGCCGACCTAGCATATTTGGTAAAACTGGTATATGTTATAACTAATCTAGGTAAAATAGGTCTATGTAGTAAGCTGAATCTTATTTATGTTTATTAAATTACTTATTATTTCAAAATTTTTATCTGTAAGTAATTCATATTCGTATTTATAAAGAGTATTCTACTTTATTCTACATATTAGCATAAGCATAATCGGCATAATTATTATAATCACTGCTGGGATACAGATCTATTTTCTTCGAGAGGGAGTACACTGTAAATCTACCACGCGGGCCCGTGGTTCGAATTTTTGGACAATTTCTACATATTATTTGGTTCAAATAGCTAACTACTAACAAACCGAAAACTACAATTACTTAACATATAAAATCACGCCTGTTTTTGCTCGCGGATGAGGCAGGTACCAATAGACATACTACCTCCAAATAATTTAGTTATGTTTAACGGCTCGTGCAGACCGGCGCGACAGGCAGCGGGAACCTTGGCGCGCCCGTGATATCGCGCCAGTCTGCACGAGCCTTAAGGTCCTTATAATAGTTGGCGAGCCTATTTCCATCAACTGGGCCTTCTAGTCTCCGGGCTGCTATTGAGAAATTCCTAAACATTTTACCCGGCTTGGAAATCGATTCTAGGACATCTAAAACTAAAATATATAGAGAAAAAAAAATGATTTGAGATTTTCATTTTAAACCAATAATCATTGTACTTTTCTGCTCTAGACGTCGTACTCATAAATGTCAGTAGATAGGTTGATGGTATCACATTAATGTTGAACATTTATGCGTAAATAACGACCATTTTTGCTCGCCGAGCAAACTAAGTTAGTGCATCACTGCCATAGAATTTCCACTTTATATTCTAAAACCTATATTTCATGAATAATCATATTAAGCTTTTATTCCTCTACAGTCCATAGTTAATGGACGGTAAAAGTTAAACAAGGTTAAAAGCATTTCGCGTGTAATTTGGCTAGTGCTGCCAATGGCGTCGCGTTGGGTAGGAAGAGGAATACCGGACAGACGGGAGCGATAGGTACAGTCACAGGCATAAAGCCTTGTGTAGACTGGCGCGACGCGACACGGGTAATTGTTCTTCCGTGCAGTTTTGTTAGTTTTCTTTTGTTAGAGACGCGTCGCGCCTTCGCGACGTGCCGTCGCTTCGCGCCAGCCTGCACGAGGTTTAAATACCTTACATTTACGCAAGATTGAAAAGCGATTTTCACCTAAAGTATTAATAGATATTTTATGGTGTTACGAACATGTTATTCTCGATAACACACTAATTTGAAATAGGTATTTTCTCAAAGTTGCAAATTTTATTTAACGAGAAAAAAGTTTTTGATTCTTGTGTAACTGTAAGGTGTTTGTGCTCGCGACTGTACCTAATTGCTTACTGTAATTTGATTTATACGCACCTTTGAAGGCAATTAAACATTTTTATCGAATTTTCCTGCTTTAATTTCATTTGAGTGTGTTTTTCGACTAAAAAGCGACATGTTTTTATAAGTGAAAAATAATATTCAGTACTATTCAAACATAATAAAGGTGGGTAAATTTACAGACGCGAATGTATAATTCGCAAATAGTTCTTTGAACTAATAAATTGTGGGACTAACTATTTGCCTTATTAAATCCACGTACCTACCTAAGTGGATTTAAACTATTAAACACGCAGGTGCACATTCAAACAACAAATTTTATTTAATTAAATTAATGCATATGGATTTTATTTATTTATTTAGGTAGATAGTATGCTAACGTATGGGAAAATGGAACAACTACTAAAGCTACAGTTTTCTAGAAGAGCGGTGACCGCCATGCATCCGCAATTTAACGGCGAATGACGACACTGAAACGTTATTTATGAGAGTAAGTTGGTGGGTTTTCTTAGAGAACGGCCTCTGAAGAACAGACCGCGACCTTCGGTCGACCCGTGCGGCAGTTATTATGCCACGAGTTCTGGATCTGTTTGTAAGAATTAACTACAGATGACATTATGTAGGTTATGAGTAGGTCTTATTTTTAGAGTTCAATGACACATTCATGATTAAGTTTTAATTCTGGCAAGTGATACCGGCTGATTGATTTATACGTATTTATTTACGTATGATAACAACGCATCGTGAAACTGAACATAAATCACTGAGTCTATAAAGAGTTAAATGAGTGTGTATAAGTTTGTTTGTTTTAGTTTGATGTGAATATACACACCTTGTGGGGTTTCCACGGTGTTCGGATTAAGGAAAACTTGCATTAGGTATATGTTTTGTATTGCATTGCTTGAGAATTTATGACTTTGGCGAATTTATTGATAAAAGTCCGCCGGGTCAAGGTTTGCAATTTTGCAAAATTCTGTCGTTGTTGCACTAAATAGTACTAAATACCTACGAAACGAATCCGTGAGTTGTCAGTTAACCATTTATTTAAGACTAGCGTAGCTGCGCCCAGCGGTTTCACCTGCAAACATCTCGATCCCGTGAGAATATCGATAACAAGTATCCTATGTCCTAACCTGGTCATGGTCTATCCATGTGCCAGGTTATAAACTATAGGTGTGCCAAATTTCATCCAAATCAGTTCAATCGTTTTAGCGTGAAATCGTAATAAACAAACATAGGTACCTACAATAAAACTAATCTTTTCTCTTTATTATATGAGTTTGGAAACTGCACTCAGAAAGAGGTTTGTTAAGTGCGTAAATCTATTAAGTATATTGGCAAAGAGAAGAATGTTCTTGTTTTATCATTCTATCATTAGTACTACGTAGTAGGTACTTATTATAACAAGAAAATGGCACATAGTTGAACATAAATTAATGTTCAGGCATTGCCAATTACAAGAATCTTTGATAACACCAGTTTGCTGTTTGTATAATTATAAAAGTAAACCATCATAGATTGGTAAGTCTGCTTTAAATTGAGGGCCGGGAATATTTACCTACTCTAATTAAATTCTCTGTAGAGAAGTATATTCGTGATTCCCATTTACCTACTTAAAAAATAAATGGATGAAATTGAGGAATTACGTATAAAAAAAATTATTTCTGATTCCCATTTACCTACTTAAAAAATAAATGGATGAAATTAAGGAATTAAATATAAAAAAATATATAAAAATGAACATTGAAATTGGAACATTTTTAAAGCCAAAATGGTTTCTGGTTTTTCACAGGCTGTGTTGAAATCAATGATGTAGTTTCATTTAATGATCTTTTACTAATTGGAAATTATAAAACCAAGTTATTGCAAAATCCAAAAAAATATCGTTCGTCATTAACCCTGTTCCGTGCATGAATGTATTGAATCCGTCTCGTTCCATAGCTGTTATTTTAACGAGAAAAGTTTTGTTCACAGTTTCATGAACAAACAAGTTAATAACAATCCCCAACTAACTGTTTCAATTTTGGAAAAAATTACATCGAACCGCTTTTTTAAATACAAATACGCACGCGATCGGATACCAGTTGAAATCAACATTTCGTTTTAACAAGCAGAATGATGCCCTCGAGACTACAAAAAAATCCGTTTAACTTACTACCGACCTTTTCCAATAATTTTTTAAAGGCCTATAGGGAAATACAATTTTGCGTGAGTGAAATTAGTTTTTCTTCTTTAGAAACTGGTAGTTTCAAACGAATCTAATAGACCAAGTAGTCGAAAACTATTTGGTCTATTCACTGTAAGTATCATGAAAACAGTCAATGTAGTATGCTACCTACATTGTTTTGAAAAAAATCGTGTCAGTAGTCTGACTCATACCCCTGTAATCAAAAAAGGTAAACATCTCCTTTGTTGTTTTTTTGTGACATAAAAGCAGGCAAGACATGAAAAAACCATCATAAAACACAATAATTTGGTGAAATTAAATGTTACTGCTGTTATTGTTACTAATCGTAAAAAATAACAACCACACAAAGCACTAGGAGAGTATTATAAGAGTTATTATGTTCTTGTATTTATACTGCCTTTGTAAAAGCAATTTTTGGGAGCCTTTGTAGCGCTCGATTGAATTTAATATTCATATAGAACGGCTCATGATTGCCAATCACTCAGATCATATCACTTATTAAGTACGAATCAAGTAGTTCCATATCTATCACATCTTTGTACTAAAAATATAATACAAACGAGATAAAAGAACGTTATTAGATCGTCGGAGAAGTACTGACGCTGACGTAAATAAAACTACGCAAAACGATCAAATATTAAAAAGATTTCATTTCTCGAGAGACAATTTGTTGGCACGATTCGCAACAAAGGGAATAGCCGATATAAAGCCAACAATAACTAATTCACAGAGGAGACGTGAATTTCGTGTTGTTTCCGTCAATTTATAAGGAAATTGCCGTTCGCAAGTCGGCAAACAATGGAAATATTCCCATTTTTATTGGTTTTATTTTTATTTGACACTCCTTGGCGAAAAAACAAATACTTGTAGGTCACGACTGTAGCGCGCCAGTATCTTGTTTGATGTTGATATGATTTGATTTATCACACGTCTGTACAGTTAAGTAGACTTTGATCGCGGTTTGTCTCGAGTGGCTGCGCCTGTACTCGACTGTACATCGCAGGGAATCTTGGGAGTAATAAAACCTTACTACATTAGGTATATTACATGCGATAAACTAAATTGTCTTTGGAACCGAATTCCACACTCAAAGTCTCGATGCCTTGAAGCCAATACTTTAATAATGTATTTCCCTACTTCCCCGCCAATGTAAGAATTGGCGGGGTCACAAATATTCTTTGTTCCTACTATATCCTATGTTTATGTTCAGAATTATAATGCTAATCAAGAAAGGAGGATCCTGCTTTCTTTATTATTATTTATTGATGGCGCTTATTCTTTAGTTTTATCTCGGCCTAGTGCCAGGGGCTCCTAATAATCCTACTTATTTATACTTAAGTGCCTACAAAACTGAGATTTCGAGATGATAAATTAACAATTTGTTCATGCTTAAACGAGATTTTCTAGACATAAATAAAAGCGTGGAAGATGAATCTAGGATTTGGATTATTCAATTAGATCTTTGAAGAATGAATCTAGAGAATTGGTTCACTTGAATATAAGAAATGAATTGTATAAGGAAATTTATGCAGTAGTAAGCCAATTAAACGTCCCTTACGTTTAATTGGCTTGCTACTAGCTTGCTTGTCGCTTGGTGTAGTCTCAGAGGGTATCCTGCTAATATGACTGTTATGTCCTTCATTAATTAGCAATATCGCCCTGTTTATGAAAATGGATAAACAAATGTACTAAGTCTAAATACAAAAAACTCGCATCGCTTCCACCATCACAATAGGACTGAAAACGAGCGCAAAATGTAAAACTGATGTTGGGAACAATAGATATAAAATGGAAAGTCGTTTGGCGCGTATTCAAGCGTAATCGTTTCGCTTCGTAACGTTTGTTTCGTTTTGACAATCGTCCGATACCGAGCGGTTTCGGACGATTCTGAACGTTTAAACGCGGACGCGCGGCGGCTAACGTTCTGCTTGTGAATATTCATGGTCTGAGGGTGTATTCATGTAGAAAGCTGCTAACCAGCGCAAGCAAAAAAAAAGCTGTAGATCGCTTATCGGCGACGGTTCGCGCTGATTTGGCAAAAAGTATGAAAACTGCCAGCACCAACCAGCGTTGACAACTAGCGCTTGTCGGTGCCGAGAAGTGCTTGCATATCGGCGCCGGGTTACCAGCGTTTTACATGAATGCACACTAATTACTAGTAATTACCTATTGAATCGCATACGAACGGAAAGTATCGGGAGAGCATTGATATATAAAATTAGTATATCAATGCGGGAGAGTAATAAATTTTTCAATACTCATGATCTACAGCATTTCAATTGGGATGGTTTGCATACTCAGCTGGCGCCTTATGCAATTAGGAAGGAGATTTAATCTTATTGTGTTGTGTGACTTTTATAGAATTTCTCATTTATTATAAAATTTCAATAATACCAATAAAGATCGGAATACATTTTTTTTGCGAAAATTGATTCGTAATTATTCTCATACTGAGAAACTCAAAAGTAAGAAAACAAACAGAAAAACTAATAGGGTAAGTAATGCAAATGGGAAGTGACTACCCAACTGTATGTTACACAATCCATAACGCTTACCCCCATTACCGTCTTACCGATAAAGCATTAGCATCACCATCATCCGGTAAACGACAAACGATAAAGATTAATATACCAAACAAACAACGAGACAAAACTGTGTGCATCAGGGATTTCAACACAGTTATAAATGATGCGAGGGCCAGTCAACCACTCCTCATAATGGTGTTTGTGGAAACCCGTTTCAATTTATAACGTTATTAAAGTTAACTTATAATAACTGTCTCGTTTAGACATAAAGTGGCACCGGATAGCACATTAACTTAGTATTAAAGCTATCTAGTTGCATTCAGCAGTAGAAGTTATAAACCTCTGGCTTAGGGGACTGGATCACGAAATGGATAGTGTTTTTTCTTGCAACGCTCACAAAATGTTGTCGACGTCTGCAAATACTTATTTATTTATTTTATTATTTGTGTGCACACAGTAAAATAGATAAAGATCCGACATATAAGTGGAATTCGAAGTGAGTACAAAGGTCTTATTTCTTAAGAAATTTCTTCCAGTAGACCTGCGGAGGAAGAAATGAAAAAGAAATGTAGACAATAGTGTGTGTGAGAACAAGAACAGAAGAATATGATTTTGTGACGTCTTATACCTACTAAAATATTAAACACACAGACATACCGATTTATTCCGGTCTCTTAATGCAAAAAAAATTATATAAACTTTTTATTTTTAACCCCCGACGGAAAAAGAAGGGTGTTATAAGTTTAATGTGTGTATCTGTGTATCTGTCTGTTCCCTCGTAGCTCCCAAATATCTGAACCGATTTTGATTATAATTTTTTTGTTTGAAATGTGTCTTGATCGAGAGTGTTCTTAGCTACAATTCAAGAAAGTCGGCTCAGCCGGTTGAAGATTATCAGCTCTTTTCTAGTTGATGATTGGATGTGCGCATCTTACACATGTCTGATCGATTCGAAATTTAGTATTCTGTTACTTCAATAATATTAGAAGAACATAGTAACCTTGAAACGATACTGCAGTATCACCTGGAATTGTGTCGGGGTTATTTTTTTTTTTTAATTTTAACTTGTTTAATTTATAGTCATAGTCTATGTCGAAGCTGCTGTGCGATACCCAGGGCCTATTTAATTAAGCCGACAGGTGATGGGTGACCGGCGAAAATCTGACTATTAGATATTTTTTCATACATTTTCTGCTTTATAAAAGAACCAGCTGGCTGTTTTGTAACTTTTTGACAAATATTTCTCATGGTCAGTTATATTAGATAGGGCACTGGGTTTCATTAACATCGACTAGAGTTAGGTATTGCCTTATTTTAAAGCACAGATATTTAAATTCCTGAACAACAACAACAAGAATCAAGCGACACTTCAGGTAAGAAATTAAGCTATTCTAAGTTAGAACAGCTATTGAAAATAGAGTAGTTTTGTTACTTGTCTATGAAAGCTATCGAGCTAGCAACCGGCGACAGTAGACTTTAATTTATCCCTTTATGTCAGGGGTTACGGGGTTTCCTGTAGATGAAAGGTTAAAGGATATCCTGTGATGGTACGTATTTCTTAAGCAAAGTTTACACTGAGCTGGCTGAGCTGGCTTTTTAGTGCTTTAGCGCTTAAATACGTAGACGTGCTAGAAGTCCTACAGTACACTGCACTTGAGGGTGAATTTAACAGTGCACGTTAAACAGATTTTTTTCTTATGTTTATTTTTAGAATACGAGTACTTTTTTGTTTAAAAATGGCACAAATCGAAAGAATATGCATTTATAAAAAAAAAAATCTTCATTAACTTTAATAAATAACTTGATCTAGCTACAATTAAAATTCTCCTCTTTGCTGATGAAATAATGAAAACATAGAAAATACTAGCAAGTTTTTTTTGTTATGAAAGAAAGACTAGAATTTTAGAATAACACTGAATTTTCTTTAAGACTAATTAGACACCGCTTCCAGCTGCTTCAAAGTAAATCAAGCCTTATAATATTTTTTATATTTTCATTTGTTTTTAGGGATTCGTACCCGAATGGTGCCAAACGGAACCCTATTACTCAGCCTCCGCTGTCAGCAGGCTGTATCTCATGAACCGTAAGAGATCATAAACAGTTGAAATTTTCACTGATTGCGTATTTCTATTGCCGCTATAACAATAAATAATAAAAATAACATAAAGTTGCAAATGAAAGGGGGTACAATAAAATATAAGAAAAGTATATTTTTCGGAGTTTTTTTGCTAAATATTGTACGGTGGAACGGAACCCTTTGTGTGTGAGTCTGTCTCGCACTTGTTATAATAATTATGTTGACTAGCGACCTGCCCCTGCTTCGCACGGTACAACTGATTTGGCGACATTTTGGTAAAAGTCGTATCTAAATCCATTGTGGAGTTTAGAAGAACAGAGGCCTTAGTGTAAGTTTGCAAGTGAGTAAACGTAACTATCGCATTTGCGTTAAGATTTTAATTCACACCTTTATATTCTTAGCATTATGATCTATCAGTCAAATCTTAACGCAAACGTGATAGTTACGTTTACTCACTTGCAAACTTACACCAAGGCCTCTGAGCGGACACACAGACAGACACGACAAGCGAATTCATTTTATAATATGTATAGATCTATTGATATAAAAGAAGACGGTGCTACTGAATTAATTCTTTGAAATCTCGCCCTAAGCCCTCAAGTGCATAGACATCTGTATCATTTGTTCAGATCAATATCAACTGAGTGAAACTCAAGTGGCTGATAACGACTCAGATTACTATATTTGTCATGATCACTAATACTCTCTCTCTCTCTTATCTGTTGATATTTTCACCTATTATTGTGACAGATACCTATTATTGTACTAACTTGCTGTTATCACATTGTTTGTACCAAAAAGTAAATAATACTAAATAATATGATTTGGTATTAAATACAAAAACAATACAATAAACTATGACATTTATAAAGCACTCATTAACATTCGCAACTATTTTTTTTAAAGTTATTATATCTAACAAATCTCTTTAAAAATTTTGGTGCAGATATTTTTTAAACATATTGAAAAAGAACTGAGCAATTTTAAATGAAAACCAACGTTTATTTAAATTTAAAAGTAAGTTAAGAATCACCTATTTACGGACGTTAAAAATACATACGATAGCCCCAAAAATAATTAGCATTAAAGCATTATCACAACGTTACAATTTAAAGTACCACCATTTTCATGCTCACTACACTTCTAAGTTCACTCCATTCTCAAATCATTTCAATTTCTGATTGAATTGCAATCAGGAAACCATTAAAATTATAACCGAGGTACGAGCCATTGCACAGAATTTGAATTGGTCTTTCAACAAGTTACTCAATCCCCGTTCATAGCCAAATTGTAGACGAACTGGAATTGATTCATTTGATAACTGCTTGTAAACCTTGGAAGAGGTCGAATATTATTCAAGTATTGGGCCCATCTGTGCAGATCTCGGAGTCCCGAAATATGTCTGAATACAGAATAGGGGTCAGGCTTCGTCGAAATTTGTGGGTTGTTGCACGTACTACCGTTGGTTTAAGACAATCCCTGTTTCTGGTAAGGTTTGCGAATATTTATTACGGTATTTCCTTTTTTAAAGAAATCTGCAGAAGTTCTTCCGGATTTTTGTAGAATAAATAAATATTCCCCAGATTCCCCAGAGCTTTGTTTTCTCTTGGCAGTGTAGGTACAGCTGCCTATTTTCGTGTTATTAAATCATTTATGAACGTAGGTCTTCTTTAGGATTTTTCTGGAATATTTTATATTTTAATTACGGTCTCCGGAGTGTTTTCCAGACTTTTCGGATGTTTTTTTCCCTGAGGCCCACAGAGCACCAGATTAAACGGTAACAAGAAAAGTTTCATCTGAAATTTTAATGAGAAATGAACGGGTTATTTTTACATTCTAAAACTGTTTATTTACACAAAAAGAACGGTTCGGTCGATAATAACTGGAATATTACTGCTACTGAATATTTCGGGTGATATTAATTATTATTAAAAAAAAATCTAATGACAGTCAGATTGTGAACACTTTCCTCGTCGTTATCGTATTTACAGAAATTTCGGTAACAGTGGTGATAATGTAAGTGTTATCATTGTAGTTATTGAAAATAACAACCGTCTGTTACAATGTTTTGGTTTTCGACACAAGAAGTTGTGACTTTAATAAAAATAAAGGGATACAAGTGTAACGTGTGAAAGTTAGATCGAAAGCTGCTTAGTTTAAATGTTGGTTGGGAAAAAGTTTTGTTGGTTTAGTAGTCGCTACTACTGAGCATGAGGTCCTGGGTTCAGGTCGGGCAGAGTGTTATTGAGTTTTTCTATCTGGCATTTTTCAGTAGCACCCCGGAGTCTAGATTTGTGCCCGGTTGATGGCAATAGGCTTGCCCCCTATTACATGAGACTAAAACATAATTGCTAAAATGTGGGTAGTTAGGTAGGTACACCTCTGCCAAACCCTTTGGGGAAACAGGGCGTGATGATATGTAAGTGTAAAATCATTTGACGAATATATATCAATTTTTTATTACGAAACAGTATTACATTTTACGTGAAAGACTAAAAATCCTTTAGTGCCGAATGAACGTCATGAAATGCACTAAAGTGAGGTTATTGGCATTAAACGTGATGTACCGTTATCTCCTCCGTGCAGTGACGGCGGCGAAGTAACTGCAGTATTTATGAAATCATTAAAACTATATCTTATGAAGCGGTGACATAATGGACGATATTATTAAATGTCTCAGGTAACTTTGTCTTGGAAGGTTTATGTGTATAGAATAATCAGCTTGTAATGTTCCCACTCCTGGAGCCTCCTCTCGGTGAGAGGGAGTGGCCGTATTCCACCACGAGGGCTCAGTGCGGGTTGGTAGATGTCACATTTCTTCGAATTTTTGGTTCTAGGACATGCCGGTTTCCTCACGATGTTTTCCTTCACTGTTTTGAGAGCAGTGCTGATGAAATAATTTACACAACAAAGTAAAGCGCCTGTCTGGGTTTGAACCTACGACCGTAACCGACTCGTAAGTCGCGGCCGTTACACCTCATGTGTAACTTACATATAATAAAGAATTCTGGATGTTTTATCAAGTCGTAAAAACCGTGCGAATTCGATTCGCACGTTTTTTACCTGCAATATAATAAAGAATAAACAAACTAGGATATTACATGATATCAAAGAAAAACAATAAAACATCGCTTTTGGTAACTGGATTTGTCCTTGTATCTGATAATAATTATAGTAAGTGTTACTAATTTATGATAGCGTCTACCTACTCTACACAATGCTAGCCTCCGTGGTATAACTTAGTTGAGCATCCTCCCGGAACAGCAACATACACAGCCGCACACATACAAAGCCTACGGAAAGTGACGTACGGCCTACGCTACGACAGTTTCGTAGCAATCGGCTACACGACGGCTACGTCGTAGGCGAATGAGACTTTCAGTAAGACATCAATGAGCGATTTCGAAGTGTCGTCACAAGTGTCATGGTACGCGTAGCCTATACAGAAGTCTATAAAATATTATAAATAAAGTTAAGGTTTTAATATAATTGAAAGTGGTCACAGTCTAGGATATTTTTTATCTGAGACGATGTTGTAGATTCCGAAGGGGATGCGTACATGAATATCAGCTAGACTATGACATGTATATTTCTTGTCACGTTAACAGTAGCGTGTTGGGCTATTAGGTAGTAAAATGAAACAATAATACCTACACGAGACACAATGGAGCATTATGTGCAAAGCTCCCTTTATACGTGTTTAACAACAGCAGTGTCTGACATTCGTAACCACATTTATAGTGTGTGGTAATTACAATGCTTTCGAGCGATGCAGCAAATAATGGTTATTCATCGAATCCGGAATGATTTAAATACAGAGTGAGCAATACATGTAGTCTGTATTATCGCTTGGTAATGTTCTAACCTGAGGCAAATGAGTGAATCATTTAAAATCTACTATTAATTAAAATTATTTGTCATTTTTGGCGTGAATTTTGATCATTTTTAGAGTAGTTTTGTTTCACTTTGTAGATAACTGCTTAAATGTAAACCTATATTGCCCTAGAAGGTTATATAGGGACCTTATTGGTGATGTTCCTCAAAAAGGTCTGGTGTGTAGTTCTCGCTACTGGCGTGCGTGTATGATCAGATGTATGAGCGTAAACGAATCAAAAGAAGTATGTAAGGATCGCAGCAGGTGGCCGTCTGTAGTTTCAGCTTCTTCTTCCATGGGAAGATTGCGTAAGTTTATGCTATTTTTTGTGACTTTTTAAATTGAGATAAAAGTTAGCCAGTAGATAGAAATGAACGTTAGGTAACGAATATAAATCGGAACTTGTGGTATAAAAAACATTAGACACATCAGTCGTTTATTTTATTACCTTCGTAACTGGTATCTACAAAAAACATGAACAAAACATTTGTCATATTCTGTTCGTTTCTTTTTGTCATTTGTGAACACAAACGGTACACACGTGAGCCAGACAGATTATGTAACTTATTGTGTAGACCGAGCTTAATGTTAGACTAGCTATAAGGACTAGATACAGTCATGTGCTGTCTGTATATAAGTATTTATTGTAGGTAAATATTTTGTAAAAAAATATATATTTTGTGCTAAGAAAACTTGTAAAAAGATATCTATTTTATCACCTTCACTTGAAGGGTACTTGTCAAGTATATCAAGTTACTCTAGAATCGACCGTAGGTTATTTATTAAAATATGTATGTTTTAGGTAAAGGTATTTTTCTATGGGCATGTGTCGTTGAAATAAATGGTATTATTATAGTACAGGTGATTTTATCAAGACTTCACCGAGCCCAAAGACGGAAACTGCATTTCTTCTCTTTGCTAATGTCGAACTTTAAAACTAATAAAAAGAGACGTAATTTTACTAATAAGTTATAAAAATCGAACAATATTTGTTGAAAAAAAATGAAAAAGTGTTTATTCACAGACGTAGCTCCTTTTTTAAACTTTATACATAATTTAAACTTTTTCACATATAAGTACGCTAAACTATATATGTATTCATGCATTCCTTAAATTTTTATCCAGCTGAATTTAAACAAACATACAAGTTTTTAGTTGGACTTATAAGTGAAGTTGGTCGTTTTAGTGATTGACGATTGTTTTAGTGATTTGATTTGTATAAAAAATATCTGCTATCCCGTACAAAACTTCAATAAAAACAATGTGGACGGCTGATATTTATTTTTCATTATAATGTTGGTCCCAGGGAGAAAGTTGTTCAGTTTGATGGTCTGTACCACATCCTTAAATACCACATCTTTGTAATACACCCTGTAGATATACATAGATGTATCTACGTGTATTTTTTGTTTGTTTATTTTGTCGGCATGAAAGAAAGTAAAATATTTTATTTGGGACACGCACAAGAAATACAAACAGTAAAAAAGGAGCATGCTCTATTTTCTTTGAAGAAGTGAGAATGCTTCACGCTTAACCAGAGACAATTTTGACGTAGTTTTGGTAAGAAGATAAAATACATTACAATTTATTGACAAATTGCCAAGCTACAGGTTTCCAGATTCGATAACCTTATTTAGTTATTTATTTATTAGTATTTTATTTTAGGAGGTGTATAAAGCTGCTATACCTAATAAAGCGTATATTTGCTCTTAAAATATTCTTGTAAATACAACAGTCCATTTTAAAAGTGAAACTGAAAAATTCGAAATGAAATGAAAGAAAAAAAGAAAGCGGAACAAGAGGAACTCTAATTGCTCACAGTTACATACAATCAGTTTTTATTCAACATACTATGAATCAAATATACACGGAATGAATACAGTTTGACGAGAATTCAATCATATTCCTACACTGTAATTATTTTATCTATATACTTATAATAAATCTGTAGAAGTGAAAATTCTGTACATTGAAAATATCAAAAAAATAAATGGCAGGGGGTGTTACTAGACCGACACCGAACCCAAAAATGTGATTAAAATTTTTTTTGTCTGTCTGTCTGTCTGTCTGTCTGTTTGTTCAGGTATCACGCAAAAACTACCGGTTCGATTGCGATGAAACTTGGTATAATTATTCTTTAGTATCCTGGGCACCACACTGGGTACTTTTTATCCCGGAAAAGTATCCTATCCTACGGTTGGGGGGTGTCAAAGTTTGTATGGAAGAATTTTAACGCGCTGTCCGATTAACTCGAAACTCAATATTTATACTTAAACCCAAAAATTAAGAATAACGTGTATCAGGATTTTTCGAAATTCAACCCCTAAGGGGGTAAAATAAGGGATGAAAGTTTGTATGAGAAATCTTATTCCTTGAGGTAATAAATTATGAAACTTCGCACGAATAGTTATCTAAATAAATTATAAAGTTTGTAGTTTTTGTTTTTCTAAATTACACCCTAAAGGGGGATTGGGGGGTGTCAGTGTTTGTATGGAAGAATTTTAACGCGCTGTCCGATTAACTCGAAACTCAATATTTATACTTAAAACCCATGGGGATGTATGGGGTAATTTCCGACACTCACGCGGGCGAAGCCGCGGGCAGCAGCTAGTATTAAATAATCAATTTTAATTAGAGGCAACTGACCTTATTTAATCAATTTTGTCATAATGTTGAAAACTTGCGAAACACATTAAAAAAAAAGTATTAAGTAGTTTAAGGAAACGGTTACAACAACAGAATAGTTATCAAGAATCACAAGGCGAAAAAGTTAACCGATGACAGAAGACTGGTCGTTCAGAATCACACTATTTTAGGGGCGCTCGAATCGTTCAGAAACAATAAAACTACGATTTATGTTCATATTCCAATAAAGAAAATACTTTTATACACATTAAAGAAACTTACGCTACTTTTCGTTTTTTTTAATATGTATAATGGTACACCAAATGCAATAGAGTTGGCCGGCAGAGTTAAAGTGCTATATATAAGAAAAGGAGGAGTTAGGAGGGGACCGAAAAACACCAAATACGTAAAGACCTAATCTTTACGTATTTGGTGTTTTTCGTTTAGTGTTAGTCGCTTTTTTTCTAATGGTTTTTAAATTTTTTGTCTACAAAAAGTAGAGCGCCTAGATGACGTATGTGAAGCGAGCCTGTCCCAACCTGTTAGATCAATTGACTGCCATCGAGTGGCAATCAAGTAGGCAGTCCACCTGATGGAAAGGGGTCACCGCAACTTATGAAGATCTGCCATACTAGGGATAGATAGAGATACTACAGGTGGGTTGCCTACCCTCCTACAAGATAAATCATTTCAATTTCGCTTCAACTAGGAGATAAGTTTGCTGCCTGTTCCGTGGGAACTCTTCACTTTTCCAGGATTAAAATTACCTATCCTAACAGATGCTCAGGATTTGCTGCATTATACAAAGACAGATTACTTCGTTAAGTACAGATAAATGTTTTTAGTTTCTGAAAAATCTGATGTAGATAATTTTATAACTTTAAACTTTCTAATTTTCTTTTTATCTATTTCCAATTGAATACTTGGCTTAGCTTTAGTATGTAGGCACAGTATGTAGGTAATATGCGTCTTATTTATGTA
The DNA here is from genome assembly GCA_914767815.1 of Eupsilia transversa. Lineage (NCBI taxonomy): Eukaryota > Metazoa > Arthropoda > Insecta > Lepidoptera > Noctuidae > Eupsilia > Eupsilia transversa. The sequence goes on from OU611889.1 coordinate 7,293,885, forward strand.
GATAAACTATTTGTCTTTCTGACGAATCAAAATATTAAAGTGTCTTTTATGAATGTTTGACGCCTGAAAATGTATACTTTCTCTTTGAGTAAAATAATACAAACGATGTGTTTCGCTGTTCTTGGTTTGTATATTTTATACAGGCGAATATTAAGCAGGGATGTGGGTGGCAGGGTGCCCGCAGAGTCATGCGGCGTCCAGACTGTTCCATTATTAATATAGGCTAGGCTTGATAATAGGCAAACATGTGCCTGATAATGATTTGGGGAAAATGTATAATAGAACCTTGAACCTTTTGGCAATGGTTCAAGGTACAAGTACCTTAGTGTAGCATTAAGTTATATGTAGTCAGTAGTAAGTACTTACCGATAATAAAAAGTAAAGAAGCTTCGCGATGCCAAAGAATTCTCTCAGTCTGACGCATAAGCCTTTAGTCTAAGTACTCTTCAAATAAATCACTCTTCTGACACCGCTTTTAAAAGTTTTTAACAAAGGACGATCGTAAGTTGGACAAAAAAAACTGGAATCTTACGATTGTGCTAATGGTCTGTCTTCTCTTCAGTCGGCTCCTTCAAAGTTTAAATAATGCAAAACAGTCGTACGTCGAGTGAAGCTTATACGACTAAGCTTGCGAGATGCCTGACCTCTTAAGTTCTAACTACCCAACCTTGGCACAGGCAGGTTGAAGGGTGTCAACCCTAGTGTCTGGTTCCCTGGACAGGGCTTGCACGCAGTTAATTTGTTTAAACTTATTTTGAAGGGCATGATGGCAAAATGAAGGAAAAGTAATTTGTTTTCGAGTTAATTAAGTTTGTCTTTGGTAGGTACTTTTTGTTTGATATTTTTTGAATATTTTTGTTCGATGTAATTAAGAAACTCTCTTTTCTTGAGGTGTGATAAGAGCTAAGAGAACAAATCACGCTGGTGGTTAAAGATTTTTCAATGGCTTTTGGTTGCAAATTGAGTGCATCTCTGCATTCTCCTTTTATACAGGGTGTCTTAAACGTGGTTAGTGGTCCAAATGCAAATGAGGTAAAGCGAAGGGGTCGACCTATCCATTAAAAAAATAAAAAAATTGGGATATTCGGAACAGTTCAGAAAACGCTATTATTATTTTCAAGAAATACACTTTTAGTTCAGATTTGGACTCGTTACGTCAAAAATTATGTTCACAGACTCGAAAAATCCAAGTGGAAGTGTAAACTCTGAACTGTATGAGTATGAGGTCCTGGGTTTGATTCCCGGGTCAGGAAAACTGCTTTTGGATTGATGGCAAAAGGTTCGCCGCCTACGAAATGTGGGTGTACTATAGGTAAATCTCTGCCTAACCCTTCGGGGAATACAGGCGTGATGTTATGGTATATTTATAACATAGCTATAGGACTATATAGATTCACCACCCCTATGATACTCATCCTTTATGTCCCTTACTAGGGCACGTGACGTCACGTCACTCACTACGCAGTGAATTTAATTACGCCGATCAATAGATTGATAAAGTTTGCGCGGTATTAATGAAATTGATTGAATTTCTTCTCACTTAACATCATACTACCTTACGTTATTAATTCTTGTTTTAATTATGTTTGCATAGTAAATTAAGTAAGACGTCTTTTGTTGGCAAGAAAATGGAAGTTTATTAGTAGAAGTGCAGGGAATTTTAGGCTTGATTAAAACTCTTGGAATTGGTAAAGGTTTAGCGAATTAAAGTTAGGTATTATATGTATAGATACGGAATCTGGATTTGTGCCCGGTTAATGGCAATAGGCTCGCCCCCTATAACATCTGGTGAAATGTGGGTTTACTAAAGGTTAGTCACCTCTGCCTAACCCTTTGGGGAATACAGGCGTGATGTTGTTGTGTATTATATATCGTGTCGTTCAAAAGCACTATTTAGAGATAAGGTTGAATTTAATTTAACGTCGATTTTGATTGATATTGATTTAGCAGTCGTAACTATATTAACTTTAATGTGCATTTCTAAACTTACTGCCTTTGTGAGTTTGTCAAAATATGTAAAGCACTTTCGAAGGAAAGTATTCTGTTATGAATTTACTATGATTTTTGAGTAACTACATAGTGAGTAGTTACACAAAAAGTTTCTGTTGATTTCTGTCAGAATAACATAGTGGTAATAATGTTTCTAAGGTCTGCTACCTTAGAAACATTTCTAGACTACAAATATTTGAACAGGCTGAACCAGACTTTACAGCTTTGTTGAATGTTTAACCACTTTGTAATAAGTACGCACTTTGGTAAAACTTTAATTCGCATGTGCTTATTACATCATGCTTTTAACATTCATTCGTGTTTTAATATTAATTCAATCTTCTTCTTTTTCTCTCGACAAGATAAAGCATAATAAAAGTTGCATCGTGTAAATGGGGCTTTGGAGCTCAACTGACACGTGATAAAAAAATAGCATGGGTGAATGCTGTTTCTTATGTTTCTGTCCGTTCGGTTCTTGCGACGTAGTGCCGGAAGTTTATTTTTGTGTCCTTCACCAACACCATCCTACCGCCACTTGTGAAAGCTTTAACTTATATGTATCACAGTATAATTATGGACTTTAGTTAGTATATAATCTATAGGTATTATTTCCGTTAGATTATAAACTGTCATTGCCATTTACAATTTAACGCATTATTTTTCGATAGTTTATAGCTATCCATGGGAAACCGACAAATTTTGAACTGGTATCAAAATTGCTTGCGACGGTACACACCGGGCGAGAAGCAGCGCAGCGCATTCGTCACTGCCAAACAAATATCGACCTTGCTCAATTGAAATAAAGTTGAATTATACAGAGACGGCGTAAGGTGAGGCCGCTTCAAAACGTTTTCATACAAAATGTACGAAGGCGACGTGCGCCTGTGCCGCGCCTTCACCTTACGCCGTCTGTTTGTAATTCACGCCTTACGCACCTTGCGAGTATCTATTCTATTCTATTCTATTCTTGCGCTAATACTAAATATCCTGCCTAGCTGCGAGCACCTTGGAAGTAGCCTAGCTGTTTGCTGCCGCGGCACCACTCCATCCGCTCGCTCGGCTCGCGCGCGGTTGGTCACAGTTCGAACCTAACCTAATCCATTTCACTCAGTTCACAATTTTTCTACAGTTTATAATCGAATGGAAATAATACCAATATATTATAAACTAACGGTTTTCACAATCTTATGGTGATAATATGCATCACATTAATCCAATCATTTAAAGTCAAATTAGTTGTTTAATTTCATCAAAGACTGTGACAGAGTAGCATATGAATGTCTAGTATATAATGTATCTTCGTTCTAAAACTCGAAGACGGCAGCTGTTGACGCTCATTCGTTCACAAATTCAATTAATATGTTTGACGAGAGACCAAGTTGAACGAGATTGATTAAACTCGTTACTACGTAATGAACTTTTACGCTTTTCCTAAGGTCGCTGCGAAGTTTTAAGTGTGGAACTACCAATGTAACATAAGAAGAGTTGGAAATATAAATGTATTTCGAATCCCGGCAATAAATTCTTACGCCACCTGGCACTCTTTTGCCACTCGTCTAATACTTATGAGGGTTGTAAAAGGTATGGATCAAATAATTCTCCTTTAAGTTGATAGCTGTTTACAGAGGTCACCAATCGTATCTATATCAATGAAGGTGGATATCTAGAAAGGTGTGGTCATAATTAAGGTATTTACCCAAATGTGTAGGATGCTGATTATTTTTTCGCGATAACGATGTTGGTTCCATGGAGAAAGTTGTTCAGTTTGATAATCTGCACCACACCCTTAAATATGACCACACCCTTAAATATGATCACACCTTTGTGATGCATGCTGCATAGGTACCTAAGCTTGTGGAAGGATAAGTTTTTAGGATGATTTGTGATAAAAACCATATTAGTCGGTATTCCAAATTATTAACCACTTATAATTTTCATCCAATAACATCCAAAAACATTATATTTTAACTTAACAATACAAACCATGTACTTGATATCTGATTTACATTTGTTCGGTGTTTTCACCGAACACCTTAATTAGCAATATCAGCGTTACGCGTTGACCTAATTGCTTTACTTATTACTTATTATTTTATAACAGAGTCAGTGCACTTTTGTCTACCGCGTGAACCGGGTGTATTCAAACATTTCATCAACATTTCATTATAGTTTAACATTAAGAACAGTGGGAGTCAATAAATAGCGTTCAACATAAACATTTGTTTCTCCTAACAAGCACCGACACCTTGCTACGTACCCCGACATATTTTTGGTCCTTCGAGCCGGATCACGCGTCGCGTAATTTCGGAAATACAGAATATTGGTGTGCGAGGTCTGAACTATCGTAACAAGCAACAGTGTGTGTACGTCGTGGGGCTGTCGCAGCGAACATCGGAGAAGAACAGTGAAGTAGCAGCACAGGCTGAGTTACCCTTACAGCGGAGAATACAAGTAATACATTTCCTTATTATTTTTAGTCAGTAAGGGCTGCAGTTTAACATCTTGTAACAATGTCTGAACTCATTGGAACGCAATCGATGATCTATGATAGCATCATAAAACTTGGCATCAATTTGAAGAAAGATAGTGCTGATAGGAAAACAGTAGATTACTTTAAGCGGAAGCTTAACACTTTGGAGAGTTATTGGAATGATTACCAAATTAATCATGAGCGCATTGAGGGGCAGGTAAGCAAAACTGATCCTTATTTTACCGACCGAGAGTACGAGAAAACGAGTACGGTGTATGAGTCAACCAAGGCGTTGATCAATCAACAGTATCAGCTGCGATACACGAAGACAGGAAGCCTTTCAACAGGGGAGCAAACAACAGCTCGAGACAGGTCACCAGCAACATTGAGTATGCGGGAGGAAGAAAAAACAGGTGAGGAGGCGGGACCAAGTTGCTCAAGACAGCTGAGCGAGCGATCAGCTCAGAAGTTGAATATGGAGCCAAACAGCAAGATAGACGATTTATTGAAAAAACAGTATGCGAACTTTAAAGCCTTTGTGCGTACAACCGCAAACATCGATGTGGACTCTATCTCGGATAAATGGGAATTTGAGGACGTATTGAGGTCACTACAGGCTAGGTGGTCAGCTATCGACAGACTACATTGGGACATCGAGATCGAACTTGAGGGAGAGAACGAACAATACAACGACATGTACGATAAGTATGAGAAAAAATTCAACAACCTGAAAAGGGCTATCAACACGAAAATGTGGTCAGTCGCCCACAGGGAAAAATCAACACCTCAACTAGAAATACCGAACTTCAACGGGAATTACAACCAATGGGTATCATTTAGAGACCTATTCATGGAAGTAATACACAACAATCCCTCGTTATCAAGCGGCCAAAAGATGCAGTATTTAAAGGGTAAGGTTCGTGGAGAAGCTGAGAAACTTATACAACATCTATCGATAAGTACCGATAACTATTCGGTGTGCTGGAATATTCTCACCCATCGGTACGACAACAAAAAACTAATATTCTCGTCCCATATGAACATCTTGCTAGGCCTGCCAAACATACAACAGCAATCGCTACAGCAGATTAAGCGAATGCATGACACCACGCTGGAGTGCCTTAATGCCATCAAAAATTTAGGAATTAACACCACCTCGTGGGACCCAATGATCGTCCACGTTCTAGGTCAAAAGCTAGACACTGAAACATACACCGACTACATACAGTCGCTGAAGAATTCCAAAGAACTACCGGTTCTCTCAGAGTTCTTAGAATTTCTGGAAACAAAATTTACATCCCTGGAAACAGTTCGCCGTAAAGATAGTGTGCCCTCGAAGACTTCTAACCAAAATAATTCGCCAAATCAAAATCAAACATCCAGCCATAAGAAAAATAATGACAACAATTTGAACTACAGAAACAACGGAAATAGAACAGTTGCGAAAGCGATGCACGTATCAAACATAAAATGCCCTCTCTGCAATAACCAACACGGCATTTATAATTGCAAAACATATTTAAAAATGAGTGACGACCAAAGGTTAAAAACTGCAACCAAATTAAAACTTTGCACAAATTGTTTATTTAGCCATTTTGGAAATCAATGCACCTCCAATTTAACGTGCCGAAAATGCCAAGATCAACATAATACCATTTTACATGATGCATTTGCGAAATTAGCGAACGCATCAACTCTGTCGTCAAGCAGCAACAACGTTGAAAAACAAAAGGCAAAGCGCAATGAACCCGTGACGGGTACCGTGAATGCCTCTCAGGATGAAAAGGCGGAGATACTGCTAGCGACTGCTCTGGTGAAAGTCAAAGGTGTGGATGGAACTTACCAAACCATGCGAGCCTTGATCGATCAAGGATCCCAGATATCCTTAATAACTGAGGAAGCGGCTCAGATGTTAGGTATCAAGAGACGACGATGCAAAGGAGTCATCTTTGGAGTGGGGCAAAAGGAAAACAGTTGTAAGGGGATGATAAGCATAGAATGTGCTTCTTCGTGCAACAATTTTGAATTTGAATCTGATGTGCTCATCATGAACGAACTTATCAAACGTCTGCCAAACCAAACATTCGATAAACCAAATTGGACTTACATACAAAACATTAATTTAGCAGACCCGGAATACTACAAAAGTCGACCAGTTGACTTGCTTTTCGGGGCCGACATTTATGCTAACATTATGCTAGGCGGAATTATAAAAGGAGAACATGCCCAACAGCCGATGGCTCAACAAACACAGCTGGGATGGTTACTATGCGGTAACGTAAAAACATACCAATGTAATGTGGTACTAAATAACATTGAGGAGATTCAGAAATTTTGGGAAGTTGAGGAGATTTCAGAACCTTCAAACCTTTCGGTAGAAGATCAGGAATGTATGGACTTCTATGCGAAAACAACAAAAAGAAACAGACAGGGTCGCTATGAAGTCAGAGTACCGCTGAAAGAAGGACTACAACAGCAATTGGGAACGTCGAAACCTATGGCGATTGCTCAGCTAAAGAATTTGGAACGCCGCTTAGAAAAACAACCAGATTTAGCCGACAAATATAAAGAATTCATGAATGAATATGCAGCGTTGAACCACATGAAACCGGAACAGAAAAACGATAACATAACACTCGAATGCTTCTTGCCGCACCACGGCGTGCAGAGAGAAGAATCATTAACAACAAAGCTTCGAGTAGTATTTAACGCATCCGCCAAAACATCAACCAAATACAGCTTGAATGACGTCATGCTGAAAGGGCCCAACCTACAAAAAGATCTCCAGGCGTTACTGCTTCAATGGAGGCAATATCCTTTTGCCTTCACTGCGGACATCGAGAAAATGTACCGCCAAATCTTAGTGAACCCCATTGATCAACATCTACAAAAAATCGTATGGCGTGAGTCATCAACACAACCTATAAAAGTTTACCAATTGAACACGGTAACATACGGTACAAAGGCCGCACCGTTTTTAGCAATTATGACATTAAAACAGTTAGCAGCGGATGAGCGAGGTAATTTCCCAAACGCGGCTGCTGTCCTGGAAAACAGTTTTTATATGGATGACCTGTTACACGGTTGCTATAACATAGAACAGGGTAAACAATCGATAAAGGACTTAATTCAGCTCTTGAAATCAGGAGGCTTTAATCTTCGAAAGTGGTCATCCAACAGTCAGGAATTACTGGGGAACATAATATCAACAAGTCAAGAGGAATTCGTTTATAGTTTCAAAAATGATGATATGTTGAAAACCTTAGGTTTGTGCTGGAACCCAAAATTAGATCAATTTACATTCCGTTGCGATTTTTCCAAAACAACCTCAAAACCGACTAAAAGGAGCTTACTGTCAGAGATATCAAAATTGTATGACCCTCTTGGTTGGCTGACACCCCTATCCACGAAACTAAAATTATTATTTCAAAAGTTATGGCAACATGATTTACAATGGGATGATAAAGTGTCAGAGGACATACATAATGAATGGGTCAAGTTGATTACGGAAATTGACAACATCAAGCACTGTAAGATTCCTCGATGGATATTATGCAACGAAAACGAAGTCATCGAACTGCACGGCTATTGCGACGCGTCCATCGAAGCATACGCGTGCGTGGTATACGCACGGACAAAACATCAACAAGAAACAGTTATCGTCGCAGCAAAATCGAAACTTATACCGAGTAAAAAGAGCGTAACATTACCACGAATGGAGCTTTGTGGCGCTTATCTATTATCAAAGCTCATCGACAAAATCAAACAGAGTATAAGTTGTCAATTAGAAATCTATGGATGGTGTGATTCTATGGTGGCAATAGGGTGGATACAAGGCGATGCAGCACGTTGGAAACCTTTCGTGGCTAATAGAGTCAATGCTATAAAACAGGTAATGCCGGCAAACTGCTGGCGATATGTCAAATCAGGAGACAACCCGGCCGACTGCGCCAGCCGAGGGTTAACAGCGCCCCAACTATTACACCACCCTTTATGGTGGAAGGGACCAGAATGGCTAGCGTCGTATGACGTAGAAAAGGAACAAAAACAGCCTATCTATCAAACAGACGAAGAGATAAAAAGGATAACATTAGTAAACATTGTTCAAGACCTTAACAGTAATAGCATAATAGATAATTTACTATTACAACATAACTCATTTATAAAAATAACTCGTGTCTTGGCGTGGGTAATGAGGGCATTGACACCAAAATCGCAGCGCAAACATTTACCGAAGTACCTAACATTACTAGAACTGCGAAAAGTCAAATCGGCTATTATAAAACGAGTGCAAAGTACAGCATTTCCGTCAGACATTGAAATGTTAAACAAAAATGGGAATGTGGCTACAAACAGTAAATTATTAAATTTAAAACCTTTCGTCGATAAAAACGGCTTTCTGAGAGTGGGAGGACGTTTAAGGAACACGCATATGACCGACGAAATGAAACATCCTAAGATAATACCCAACAAAAGTCGATTGGCGGAGTTACTCATAGAAGAAGCTCATCAGTTAACATTTCATGGAGGTCCTCGACTGACCTTAGCTGCTCTCAGACAACAATACTGGATAACAAGCGGATACAGTACCACCAAAAGACAGTTAAGAAATTGTGTAACGTGCCGGAAGTATGAAGCAAGGAAGCAACATCAATTGATGGGTGACCTTCCCGCAGCTAGAACGAATCCCGCCCCGCCATTCTATCACACTGGCGTGGACTACACAGGTTTTGTAAACATCAAGGCAAACAAAGGGAGAGGAGTGAGAACACTGAAAGGCTACGTGGCTGTATTCATATGCATGGTCACGAAAGCAGTTCATTTGGAATTGGTTTCTGACCTTACCAGCGCAGCATTCTTATGCGCACTTAAGAGAATGGCAGCTCGGAGAGGAGCACCACATCACTTGTATAGTGACCAAGGAACCAATTTTATCGGAGCTAATAGGTTGCTACAAGAGGAGTACAACCAAATACACCAAGTTTTCGGGGATAGTTGCCAGGCAGAAATCGCTGACATGAACATACAATGGCATTTCAACGCTCCATCTTGGCCGAGCGCTGGCGGGCTGTGGGAAAGAGCCGTCCGCAGTCTGAAGTTCCACTTGAAAAGAGTGGTTGGTGAACAAAAGCTAACGTTCGAAGAGTACACCACTGTACTGACACAACTGGAAGCGTGTCTGAACTCGAGACCGTTATGTTCACTTACGGAAAACATTGAAGATCTGGATTATTTATCACCGGCACATTTTTTAACGGGAAGATCCGACTTAACAGTGATTGAGACAAAGGAGGATGCTAGAACAAGATGGCAGTTAACAACCAACATTTTTAAACAGATTTGGAAAAAATGGAAGAATGAATATTTAAGCCAATTATCAGCGAGAGAGAAGTGGTCTAAACCTCAGGAAAACTTAAAAATAGGCAACATAGTGGTAGTACATGAGGATAACATTCCAGCTGGCCGGTGGATTATGGGTCGAGTAATAGACCTGCACCCCGGTAAGGATGGCTATGTCAGAGTGGTGTCATTGAAAACGAAAAATGGCATCATAAAGCGACCAGTAGTCAAACTTTCATTATTACCGGTAGAGATCGAAACAAATAACAAAACAACAAATAGTTCAAACAGACCGAATAACGAACCAGAAAGTTCAGCTGAACAGGGCCCTGGGACCCGGAATAACAAGAAACGAGCTAGAAAAACGACACCAGGCACGTTATCGTATGTCGCCATGGCATTAACCTTTTTCATGTCAATCTGCAGCGTTGCAGATTGCAACTACAACTTAACGTCACTAAACAATAACCAATCTTTCTACTTTGACCCAATATCCAAAATTAGCCTCGTAAAAGACAGTTGGGTCCTAGTTGTATTCTATAATATGTCTCCGTTTTGGGAAGGTATGCAGGCGTATGAAAAAGTAACAACGTTTCTGGACAAAACATGCAAAGCAACAGGCAGTGAACAGTGTAACATGATAGTGCCTCAGCTGATCCATGAGGGTAACGAACTAAAATATTACAATGAACTTCTGATGACGCAACAAGTAAGCGGACACTCCAGACGGCGGCGGGGACTTATCAATGCAGTTGGAAACATTGCAAATTCCCTATTCGGCGTATTAGACGAACAATTCGCGGAAAAATACAGCCGTGACATCAACATGATACAACAAAATGAAAAACATTTAGCCGGTTTATGGAAGAATCAGACGTCGATTGTCGAATCAGAGTACAATTTGTTGAAAAGAACAGAAGAAATAATGGCCAAACAGCATAAAATAATTAACAAGCATCTAATTACGCTGGATAACATCTCAAACAAATTACAGCGGGAGATAAACAACATATCCTTACTTCAAGAATTTACCATGTCAGCCCTAACAGCCAGTAATTTACTGCATAACTTAAAAAGAACTCAAGATATTTTACTTGATATCCTAACCAACGTTCACCGTGGACAGTTTAACATTCATCTGCTGACCCCGAAACAGCTCCAAAGGGAACTTAACATTATCTCTGGGCATTTATCCGATGATCTAACATTGCCTATAGAACCACACGATATTCGAAAGCTATATTCTCTGATAAACATTAAAGCACGAATAACCAAAGAATACTTCCTCTTCCAAATAACATTCCCACTTATCAGTAGAGACCGATATAAGTTGTACAAAATACATTCTATACCGCATCAGACAAACAACACAATGATAGAGTTCATCCCGTCTTCAGAATACGTTGCTACGGATCTAAAAAGAGACTCATACATAACCATAACGTCAGAAGAACTTTCATCATGTAAACAAGACGATGATAAGTTTATGTGTGAATGGAAAAAGCCGATTTACCAGCTGAATAACGAGAACAACTTTTGTGATCTCGACCGAGAAACGAATAAGTGCAAGGTACGAAGATCTGGATGTGAAAACAAATGGACATCTCTAACAAACCCGTTACTATTCTTGTATCACTGCTGCAACATTTATGCCATCAAAATAATCTGCGGCGAACAGATAAACAAGATACAACTGAGCAAAGCTGGTGTCATGTACTTAGAACCAGGTTGCATGATAAAGGGTCAGGATTTTACGCTGAACATTCAGAGTCAAAAGACAAACAGAATTGACATAAGCCCGGACATTTTCATACCTGAGATGGATCAGTTAAACTTCATCATTAACAGCACTATGCCTTTCAAAAACTTCCAAGACGTACCAGACTCAGGCGAGATTAAGTACGCCTTGAAAAACCTACATAAACGTATCGATGACATGAAAAACAGCCAAGTGGAAGTAGGAGACACTGGTGAATAAGGCGTGTCCTCGCGTACCTAGGAATCCTTTAGGAACATTAAGCTCTTAATTTCATTTCAAATCATGTTTCTTTTGTTCTATTATACTAACATTTTTATCTTAAGATGGTTTGTTTTCACCTTGTAATCATTATCATGATCATTCCATTATTTTACTAACATAACATTGTTTCATCTCAACATGAGCATCCCTATCATTCGGGGCCCGGAATATGTTCGGTGTTTTCACCGAACACCTTAATTAGCAATATCAGCGTTACGCGTTGACCTAATTGCTTTACTTATTACTTATTATTTTATAACAGAGTCAGTGCACTTTTGTCTACCGCGTGAACCGGGTGTATTCAAACATTTCATCAACATTTCATTATAGTTTAACATTAAGAACAGTGGGAGTCAATAAATAGCGTTCAACATAAACATTTGTTTCTCCTAACAAGCACCGACACCTTGCTACGTACCCCGACAACATTCAAATACCTTCAGTCCGTGACTTACCTATAAAGCTAGCTCCATTTACTGGCAGATGCTCTACGCGACAGGCAATCTGTCCATCTATTCAGACACGACGGACGTGCTTTAGCAAAGTATGGCTCGTTATATTGCACTACTTTTTCAATCTGCTAGCAGCGGCCACGTCTCCCGAGTTCCCGACGCTTTCATGCTCTCCTTGTAATCTATTGCTCTGGGGATCTTTTTTAATATCTAGGAGCAGGTAGTTTTAAAGTATTTTTCTTATGATAGATAGATTCTGTTCATACTTATGATTATTATGAGATATCTGTACGGACTCGACTTTTTAAATAACTGATATCCTGATTTATTTATTACTCTTTAACAATCCTTTTTATTTTAATGGCCTTTTTCCCCACTTTCTGACATGTTTGCATTTTGTTTTGTAAATGATCTATCACGTGGTGTTAATGATAGTTATATAAGTATTTTCAATTGTAGCGGTTACTAAGAGGTCTATTATGTTGCTATCCATGCTAACTGGAGGCTTGTAAATGGCTTGTCGTCAATTACCTCACTGTTACTTCTGTATCAATAGTAAGCCACCCCACCCCACCACACAATAAAATAAATTAAAAATATTTTATGTATGTATTTGATGTTTAGTACGTTTAAAAAAACAAGATTGGCGGCTTTTCTCATAATCTTTTTTAGGATTTTCTGCGAGGGATGGGAGTAGGTAATCTGGATTACTTAAAGTAAGTCCATCCAGTAAGTATCTTATAATATGGTTCTTTGTTCACAAAGAGGTATTTTTTAACGTTCTTTACTAAAAGATTTAAAAATGGAAAAGCCTTTGATCAAGAGTAAACAGAATAAAGTCTGATTAAAGTTACCTTTTTTTGTTTGATGCAACATAATATTGAACAACTGACAAAAGCTCATCGCCCCTAGTCAACAGGGAGTTCCATTAATTACATGTAACGTTATTTATGTTAGTATGTACTTGTAACGGATAGGGATACTGCTGGACCACTATGGACCGACTGACGAGATATCGACATAATGTTATTGATTATATTATAAACGAACTAAGGATATGTCAAGATGATTTCTTAGTAGGTATGAAGAGAGAGATTTGAGAGAAAAATATCAAGCGTATAACTGTCAAGCGTTTCAGGGTTCTAAAACCATTATTAATCAGTGTGAAACTTCGATATTATTCTCTTCGATGCAAACTCCTAGTCACGCTCAATGAACAGCTTTTAAAACTTTATTTACTACTCTTGCCGTAACGCTGCGACGTTCATTATGAACTATCTCCGGCGTAGGTGGTCCATTGATTGTTATAGACGCTTTTAATTTAAAGACGTTATCTGAGATCGTAAAGGCGGTTAAGTTAATTTAAGTGATATTTTATTTTTTGTGTGTCCATTCTTACCTCATAGAATATAACATAGGCAACTGGTATTACTAAGGAGTTTGTCAATGCGTTCGTTGGCGGTTTGGGTGCCCAAACCGCCAATGCTTGGTAGAAACAGAAATTGCGGTTGTATTTCGCCAGATGAGTCCCATAAAAACTTCATAATGAATTTAAAACTTTATTAAAAAATAATTATTTTGAAAGTTCTACTTTTATTTTTATTTCTATATTTTATTTAATAGTTTTTTAAGAATATTCCCTTATATTTTTACTAGAACAAGTCATTTAACATTATTTTTATCAAGTTAATCATCATCATCATCTTCATCATCGGCCAACAGCAGTCCACTGCTGGACATAGGCCTCTGCAATAGCACGCCATTCACTCTGCAAAGATCGTCGCTCCATCTAGGTTGAGCACGTCCTACCTTACGTTTGCCGATTCGCGGTCTCCACTCAAGAATACGTTTACCCCAACGGTCTCGGTTCTACGGCTAATATGGCCGGCCCGTTCCCACTTCAGCTTGATTATTCTGTGTGTGTACTCAACCTGTTAGTCATGAATTTACCACGTTCAAAACTCGAATGAGAAAGATCGCTTAACAAAACCCACCCTCAATATAAATGTTCTATACTCAATTGATAAGTTTTCTATCTCCGATCCGACGTGGGATAAACTTAGATGGGCTAAGTTCGTCCCACGTCGTTTTACTTTGAAATTAAATACTGCTAACTTCGGTATTTTTAATTACTGGTCAACCTTAACATCGGGAAAGATAAATTATAGAAAAAGTTTTTTTGCCCAAGCTGTTCTGTTTAGTTTTAAAGAGTTGATTTTCAGTAACCTAACAAAAAGTACTAGGCTTGCATGAATTCAAGATAGTATTTCAAGAATTGGTAGTGTGTTATGTTAACAAAAGTCAGACCAACAAACAATTCTTATGAAAATGTTTAATGAATTTGTTTGAAAATGTTCGACCTTTTTATACCCTTACTGTACACGTCACCCGTCGAAAGCAGGCAATCCAAAGCAAAAAACACGTATTTTGTTTTGACACAGTTCTTATAAATTATGTCCTATCTTTTTGGAAAAAAAACAAACAGCTTTAGATTTTTTTCATCCTCCTCACTCACGAACTGAGAGCATAAATTGCGATGAAATTATTAGATTTATGAGACAAATGGTTGAATTATTTCATACGTTTTTGTTGTGAGCGCTTCAGAAACATTTATGTCGGACACATTTCACATGGCGAGTTAGTAAGATGTTATTTACGGCCGTAAGGTGGTACTGTACAATACATTACCTTGTTCATGTTCAGTTGCACTCGTTGTCCCACAGTTGCGCGAAAGACCAGGAATTAGGACGTATTTATTCGGTTCCTTTTGTCTTATATAGTTGGTAGGTAATTTATGTATTTATTTGCCTTGAGGTAGGAGAAATGTTTTTTGTGTTCTGGAAGAGTAGGTAAATAGTGAAGACCATGAATTCCGAAGCGTACTTCCATACGCTTCGGTTTTCCAGGTATTCAGGGGAAGGAATTATAAGCATTTGCAAAAGACGTTGGCTAGCTCATTTAAGGCCAAGATCATTCACCTTCACGGGCAAATCTCATACATTTCGGGCGGAATTTTGGGGGTGGCGCCTTGTATCAATTATTGAAATGTGTCTTATTTCTTCAAAACGAATATAACCACAGTATTCTTCCCTACGAAATGAACATGTCAATTAAAGGTAAATTGCATGCTTAATCAAATGCATTGCATGCAAAGAAAAAAAATTCTTAACCAAAAAAAGATATTTTACGAAGTGAAAAACGTATTGGAGAACCTTACTGAAAACTTCTTTTTTCCGTTTTCACTATTAAGGGGACGGGTAATCCGCTTATATTTAACTAGCTTTTGCCCGCGGCTTCGCCCGCGTGGAGGTCGGAAATTATCCCACGGGAACGTACTACCTACCGGGATAAAAATATATCCTAGATCCCATAACCTATGTCATGGTCTATCTAGGCGTTACAGAAAGGTTACAGACATGAGACAGCCAGTAACTTTCGTACGTATAATATTAGTGTGGATAGTATGGACGGAAGTATGAAACTGTGTGAAAGTCTTATGAAAAAAATATGACACATTTGCCTGTGAAAGGTGAACAACGTCTATCCCAATCTGTAAAGAATTATGAATAAAACTGGAATATCTTATCATTTTTTTTTGGTTTTCCTATTTTTTGCTAAAACGTAGATTTTGTGGTCTGGATACTCGTAAGCACGCCACATACAATGGCTGCACTCTTTTTAAATTGGAAAGGTAAATCTGTCGGAATTATTGGAATACGGGGAATATTAACATATATTTTTTTTACTATTCCTGACATAATTATTGCTTTTACAATATTCCGCCTCAGGTGAGTAATTTGTAACCGTGTGTCATTACATTATCTTGGCGCATCAAGATTACGCATTAACAGAACTGGAACAACCCACTTTCAGCCTCAGCGTATGCGAAGGCACTCCTGATAACTCTAAAGAGTTGAGAAATTCAACAGGGTGATGTTACTTGTTCGGTGTCGTTACTTGTTCGGTGTCTATGACATTGTGTAGGAGTACCGAGAGATACTCCACAACATCACCTTCCACATGTGACTTAATGTTTTCATTAATCTTTCCCACAGTTTCATTCGCCGGTGCCAAAATTGTCCTTTCACACAACCATTCTCTATTCTCCATATTAGTTTGCAGATCGTTCAGATTATCTGAAAAACAACGTCTATCCACGTTGTTGATATGAACAATATTACAGAACTTTCAGATTAATGTAATCATGCCGTTACCAACTGTTACCATTCGGTCATCGCCAATTTTCAGAAGTGCTGCCGCATATTGCCCCGATTCTATATCATTGTGCAGTTGTACTCGCATAATTGTAGTTAAACAAAACTTTTTTATATGCCCCCATAATGTCGACGTGTTTAGACATGCACTTATTTCATCTGCCGGTGATCCCCTAGTTATTACCGGCAGAGTCTGTCTAAAATCTCCGGCTATCAATACCACCATCCCTCCCATGCGTTTCAAGCCAGGTAGTAATAACTTTTGACCGGGTGGACCGATTTAAATGAAATAAACACTAAATGTAACGTCAAGATACGGACTATCACTATATTCTCAAACCCTTAAATCTCTTGAAAAGAATCACTGAAAAACAATATTACATGTGAATTTTAAAATCATCCCCCATTCTACCCTCTTGAGAGATGATTTTTGAAAAACGGTAAAATACGTAATTCTTTATTTGTTACCAAAAGCATAAATTTAAATTTTCATAGCACTAACTTAAGAAATGATAGGTTTCCCATACAAACTTTCATCCCCTATATCCGCCCCCTTAGGGTTATTTTTGAGACAAAAAGTAGCTTATGCTTTTCCCCGGGATGCCATCTGTCTCCTTGTCAAATTTTATCGAAATCCGTCCAGTGGTTTAGGCGTGAAAAGGTAACATACAGACAGACAGAGTTACTTTCGAATTTATAATATTATTATAACAGCCGCAGAGGTCGATCGATCAGGTTAAGCTACACTTGCCGCGGTTGGTCTGTGGATGGGTGACCATCTTTACATACAGAGACCCGTCCGTGCCTCGGAAAGCACGTTGCGTTAGCTTCCAACCATAAGCCTAGATAGTAAATTTAGTGATTTTTCGCTTCAACTTCATCCCCCTTTTTAACCCTTCGGTGGTGGCATTATCATAAACGCTGAGACACGTATACAGTAATTTTCAATCGTTAGCCTAAACCCAAAATTTGAACATCCTATCTTCAAAACTCGCGGACTTTCATATAAACTTCCATCCCCTATTTTACCCCTTTAGGGGTGGAATTCCCAAAAATCCTTTCTTAGTGGGTACTTGCTCTTCAGAAAGAACACACCCTCCAAGTTTCATGTCTTTAGGACCAGCGGTTTGGGCTGTGGGTTGATATATCACCCAGTCAGTCAGTCAGTCAGTCAGTTTACCATTTTATATATATAGATAAGTTTTATTTAATATTTAATAAGTTTTATTTAATTTAAAAAATAACTACATAAGAAGGTTTCCCACCTGCTTTCTATTTTATTATACGTTAATTAAGTTACGTTGTGTTGTATACGGAGTCTGGTTACAGTATAATTGGGTTTACAAGCGAAGTAACCTGTGATTGCAGGACTGCCCCATACATTGTACGTTTACATGTATCCAATGGATAGCTGTAGGTATGTATGTTTGTGTTTTAATTAGGGCTGTGGTTTACTGGTCGCGGCGATCAATCTGTGTAAAGTGGAGTAAAATGATGTTGCCACGGTTAATCGTTGGATGGGGAATGTGTATTGAGTAAACATAACATGACGCCTGTATTCCACGAAGGGTTTAGCAGAGGTGTATACTTACCTAATAGTATACCCATATTTCCAGAGAAATTCCAGATGGATAAACACAATAACACTTTGCCCGACCAGGGAATCGAACCCAGGACCTCAAGCTCAGTATTAGCGCTTGCGCTTACACCAACGACGCACATTGACTTAGGTATCTATACATTATTGGAAAGTTCAAAATCGATCTACCACACGTCTTTGTCAGTGCACTTGTACAGTGCACTACCGCATCTGGCCAAATTAAAAACCTAACACAACTTTTTCGACCTTTTTCTAACCAAACCTATGGCAAAGATTCTATGCATACATGCATACATAAACTGACGCCTTCTTCCCATGGGGGTACGCAGAAATTACAGAACGCCACCTGCTACGATCCTTAGATACTCCTTTCGCTTCGTTTCCGTTCATACATCTGGTCATACACCCACGCCGTTTGCGAGTACTACGCACCTTTCTGAAGAACATCACTATCTCAAGACAAATATAATATAACTTGGGACATCAGCAAAGCTATTAATATTATGTCCATGTTCCATTCCCTGAAAGTGAAATGAAAGTTAAAACTAGAGCTTAACATGCCTGGACCTGAGCCAGCCTCCATTCCCTAAGAAATCTTTACGACTGGCTTGCGTCTGTGAAGATATTGCAAATAAATCCACGTTATTTACTTGTTAGTTACTAAGTAAATGGGGTGTGGTTTGTGTGTCTGCAAACCGTAGTTGTACTGTGAAAAAGATTAAAGAAAGAAGAGAAATAAAGAAAAATGTTTATTTGACACAGTCCGTAAGCAAGGAGCACATTCGTACAAAATTGAAAATAAAATAAAAATATGGGATTATGTGCCTCACGGCCGCGCCAAATAGGTTCATTTCAACAATAATGCCATACAGATGCTGTCTGTCGCTGATTTTCAAATGAACCTTTTACCTACAAACTCAGTTTTTTTTCGTATTCTGACTCTTACAGTGGTTCCATTAGTTTGCACTTATTCTTTATTATTATCTTATTCTGTGTCTTAGTCACTTATTCTGTTCGTAGTGAAATAAAGATGCAGTTGACGGTTAGCAAGCGGCCAATAGAAGGACATTCTTATTAACCCGTATGCGCGAACATAACCAATATAAGTTGTATGATATCCGCCAAGGGTGCAGTAAACGAAACTGATATGGAGAGAAAGAATAACGTTTATTTGGCAACAGTTCGTGAAACACAAAACACAAATGAAAAAAAGTGAAAATAAACTTTTAGCAACAACAATGTGTGCCTTATCCCTGTGTCAAAAAGGTCCATTTCAAGATGCTGTCTTACGGGTTTTCTAATGAACCTTTAGGGACAAGGGATGTAAATTTATTGTAAACAAGCGTTCTTATAATTTTCCTCTTTGCGAAATCAGGACTGAATATTCAGCGAGGTACCTACAAATCAGAATCTGTTATTATTCTAAAAATTTCTGTTGGTGTGAATTTATTCAGTGAAATCCATAAGTCGTCTTTTACGACCCCTACTGAAAGTGGTGGTATATTCTTGGCGGAGGACCAAACGACTGAAGTTGTATTTATTATCGTTTTACCTATATTTTTATTCATAAATTCAGAGGCAGCGACAAATCGGTTATCAGAAATAAGGTTTTCCAAATTCATTGTATTTAGAGTTTGTTAACCCATGGTCATTTTACACGCACGATTGGTTAGTGTTGTGAAAAACAGTTAAGTCGTTACTGGAAGTAAGAGTTAAGTATTGCTATCAGTTAAGAAATGACAGCCTACTGCTTTTAATTTAAAGATGAATAAAGTATGGTACCCTAGAGATGGTAAAAGGAACAGGGGAAGATAATACAAAAGATGGGAAGAGAAATTAAAGATCACAGCGGGTCCAAATTGGATAAAAGTTGCGAGAGATAGGGATCGGTGGAAGTTGTTAGAGTGGGCTTTTGCCAAGAGGCACTGTGAACTACAAGACATTCTGTAAACTAATACTGAAAGTACCACAACGCTAAATGGTCAAGATGAAAGGGCTTATTATTAAACACAAAGAAGAAATTACATTTCTTGTAACAACTTAAATTAACAAATCACAGATTTAGATATAATATATTTCTTTTTTCTCCTCTAGTAAGTACCTATGTCTTTTAAATTAAATTAAAAGAAGAACACGACGCTTTTTTATCGTTACTGAAACGCTTTTAATTTGAATTTGGCTCCAAAAGAAATGAGTCTAGTTGTCATTGGATACCGAATTAATATTTTATTTAGGGGAAAAGTTTTACGACTTTGCTTTTGATCTCGTTATTTTCATCTTTCGTGTAAGAGTAACTTAAAAGTTATGAAGGTTTTCCAAAGCACGTTGTTTTACATTTTCAATGTTTGGTCTCACGCAGAATGTAAAAGTTTCAAATGATTGTGTAGGTATTGTCTTTTGATAAGGTAAGGTCCCCCCCACGTTCACGGCCTCGAACGCTGCGACTTACGACGCGACATGCGTCAAGCGACACGCTCACGCCTCACTTATTGTTTTGGTCCGGCCGCGGCGCTCCGAAATTTGCGTCGTGGTGAGTCGTGGCATGCTCTTAGATAAGATAAGATATATTTATAGGTGTAACCCTTCGCCTCCACCTCTGCCTAACCCTTCGAGGAATGCAGGCGTGATGTTATGTTATGTAATTTACTTTGTCTATCGTCGCTGCCAGCGCGGCGACTTCATGCTCTGTGTAGCTACTTCAGAATATTTAATCACCCGTCTGAACTTCGAGGTCTGTCTCAAGTTAGTTTACAATTTTAATTAGCATATTGGTTTTAACGCTGCCCATTTTGCTCGTTGCCTCATCGTTTATCTTATACTAGTAACCCGCGTCTGTCGTGTCTGTTGCGTCGAGTATGTGGGTTAGATTAAAATTTAGACTGATGTTCATCCTGCTTGGAGTATTTTACATCGTCATATTTCAGCTAATTAACACAAAACCAAAATGAATTTTACACCTTCATAGATCTGTCCGCATGGGTGAAAACCGTATGAAAATTCGTTCGGTAGTTTTTGAGTTTATCGCGTTTAGATAGACAGAAGCGGCGACGGGGACTTTGTTTTGTATAATACTAGCTTTTGCCCGCGGCTTCGCCCGCGTGGAGGTCGGAAATTATCCCACGGGAACGTACTACCTACCGGGATAAAAATATATCCTAGATCCCATAACCTATGTCATGGTCTATCTAGGCGTTACAGAAAGGTTACAGACATGAGACAGCCAGTAACTTTCGTACGTATAATATTAGTGTGGATAGTATGGACGGAAGTATGAAACTGTGTGAAAGTCTTATGAAAAAAATATGACACATTTGCCTGTGAAAGGTGAACAACGTCTATCCCAATCTGTAAAGAATTATGAATAAAACTGGAATATCTTATCATTTTTTTTTGGTTTTCCTATTTTTTGCTAAAACGTAGATTTTGTGGTCTGGATACTCGTAAGCACGCCACATACAATGGCTGCACTCTTTTTAAATTGGAAAGGTAAATCTGTCGGAATTATTGGAATACGGGGAATATTAACATATATTTTTTTTACTATTCCTGACATAATTATTGCTTTTACAATATTCCGCCTCAGGTGAGTAATTTGTAACCGTGTGTCATTACATTATCTTGGCGCATCAAGATTACGCATTAACAGAACTGGAACAACCCACTTTCAGCCTCAGCGTATGCGAAGGCACTCCTGATAACTCTAAAGAGTTGAGAAATTCAACAGGGTGATGTTACTTGTTCGGTGTCGTTACTTGTTCGGTGTCTATGACATTGTGTAGGAGTACCGAGAGATACTCCACAACATCACCTTCCACATGTGACTTAATGTTTTCATTAATCTTTCCCACAGTTTCATTCGCCGGTGCCAAAATTGTCCTTTCACACAACCATTCTCTATTCTCCATATTAGTTTGCAGATCGTTCAGATTATCTGAAAAACAACGTCTATCCACGTTGTTGATATGAACAATATTACAGAACTTTCAGATTAATGTAATCATGCCGTTACCAACTGTTACCATTCGGTCATCGCCAATTTTCAGAAGTGCTGCCGCATATTGCCCCGATTCTATATCATTGTGCAGTTGTACTCGCATAATTGTAGTTAAACAAAACTTTTTTATATGCCCCCATAATGTCGACGTGTTTAGACATGCACTTATTTCATCTGCCGGTGATCCCCTAGTTATTACCGGCAGAGTCTGTCTAAAATCTCCGGCTATCAATACCACCATCCCTCCCATGCGTTTCAAGCCAGGTAGTAATAACTTTTGACCGGGTGGACCGATTTAAATGAAATAAACACTAAATGTAACGTCAAGATACGGACTATCACTATATTCTCAAACCCTTAAATCTCTTGAAAAGAATCACTGAAAAACAATATTACATGTGAATTTTAAAATCATCCCCCATTCTACCCTCTTGAGAGATGATTTTTGAAAAACGGTAAAATACGTAATTCTTTATTTGTTACCAAAAGCATAAATTTAAATTTTCATAGCACTAACTTAAGAAATGATAGGTTTCCCATACAAACTTTCATCCCCTATATCCGCCCCCTTAGGGTTATTTTTGAGACAAAAAGTAGCTTATGCTTTTCCCCGGGATGCCATCTGTCTCCTTGTCAAATTTTATCGAAATCCGTCCAGTGGTTTAGGCGTGAAAAGGTAACATACAGACAGACAGAGTTACTTTCGAATTTATAATATTATTATAACAGCCGCAGAGGTCGATCGATCAGGTTAAGCTACACTTGCCGCGGTTGGTCTGTGGATGGGTGACCATCTTTACATACAGAGACCCGTCCGTGCCTCGGAAAGCACGTTGCGTTAGCTTCCAACCATAAGCCTAGATAGTAAATTTAGTGATTTTTCGCTTCAACTTCACCCCCCTTTTTAACCCTTCGGTGGTGGCATTATCATAAACGCTGAGACACGTATACAGTAATTTTCAATCGTTAGCCTAAACCCAAAATTTGAACATCCTATCTTCAAAACTCGCGGACTTTCATATAAACTTCCATCCCCTATTTTACCCCTTTAGGGGTGGAATTCCCAAAAATCCTTTCTTAGTGGGTACTTGCTCTTCAGAAAGAACACACCCTCCAAGTTTCATGTCTTTAGGACCAGCGGTTTGGGCTGTGGGTTGATATATCACCCAGTCAGTCAGTCAGTCAGTCAGTTTACCATTTTATATATATAGATAGATGTAGTGATTAATTTGTGTTTTAGGTAATATTTACTTTAACAAAGTGCACCTTAAATGCTGAACTAGAATGATTTTTTTTCAGGTGTATTATAGATTGGGGTGTAGGAGAGAGAGAGAGAGAGAGTTGCTTGGAGATTTTCACCATATTCGATTCAAGGCTCGTGCAGACTGGCGTGGCGCGAATGTGCGACGCGACACCGGTAATTGTTCTACCGTGAAATAAATTAAATTTCATATTTTGAGTATGCTCAATTTTTTTTTTTGGAGCTTTTAAAATATTTACCCCTCTTAAAATATTTTTACTCAAGATTTTTCGTTAATCTGACCAGAAAATGTTCGACATCTGGATCATCGAATTCTGCGCCCAGTCTATTTAGATTGCCATCGACACGTTTAGAAGAAGATCCGCCCTTTGAACAAAATAATAAGTTTTTTATCTGCACTTAATGTGTGTTCAATAAAGCATACTGTATACAGTATGCTTTATTGAACCGCCCAGAGCGGGAGAAGTTATTTGATGACTTCCCACCCACAAAAAAATAAAATATGTAAGAATTTCGTACGTTCGGGAATTTAAATCCTATAATTAAGCATTATGATTTAAATTCCCCTATGTAATATATACTTGAATATGGGAATATTAATGAGGTACAATGCACATAATTTGAGGGAGGGAGGTGGGCTGGTTGGAATAACCACCGTCGGCCGCCATGGCCCACGCACAATGGACCACTCGAGGACTAAGTGCGGAAACCATAACCCCTAACATAGAACATAGAACTTAGATGTACATAATTGTTAATACTTCGTGGAAAACCGGATAGCCAGTACCTACTGGATGTAGTCGTAAATACTATTTTAGTACTTCTCTTTGAAAAGCAGGTGAATATACTAAGCCAGTGTTAATTTTAGACGTTGATATTACAAGTTTCTAGAGACTTTGATGTTATTAATACCTAATGAATGTACGTAACAGACGCGCCTACGTATTCTCCTCACAAACCACCAGATTTTAGATATTAGCAACATAATGTTATTCTTGGAATTCAGAACTTTATAATATCAAAGATTATTAAAACAATATATTAGTAAGTAGTTGAGGTTGCAGCTGAGATTAATATGAAAGTTTTAAGTTCTGTTGTTCAGTGAAAGTTCTAGTTTTTGAATTTTAATTCAAAATTATAACCAATAATAAAAAAAAAACAAACATAACTGGCGAAATGAGGGTGAACTAGGGTATACCTCTGCGTAAACCTTTGGGAAAAACAGGAGTGATGTGTATGTATCCGTAGTTACTCTGGTTACCTACTCTGTTTAGTGTAGTATACTCTGTACTCTTGGCTAATGAGAGCTAGACTGAAAAGAGTGTATCATTTTGGCCATAGTATGTGATTGTATGTCAAAAAATAAACAAAAGATGCATTTGAATAAATAAGTATTTCATTACAGTTCCTTCATTTAAAAAAAAAATAAAAAAATTGGTTATAGACAGCCAAATCGATTAAGAATTAATCTGTTTCATTTTGACAGTTCAACAACATTCATTGCGTAATTTACGTTGCTGAGCAGATTTTTTTTCTAACTTAAGAAGCAATGAATTAGCAATCTGTTTCATAACAATTCAGATTATGATTGATCGCAATTGGGGTGCGGGTGTCGCACGACACCTCTCAACTTTTCATTAATGATTGGAGTTCAGATAAAATACGTATTTGTTACCTGCAGCAGAGTCGTTAACAGTAGAATTGTGGAATTACCTGAAACAAAGCATTAAAATTAGTTATTAATTTGAAAAAGGGAGATGAAAAGCTATGAAATGATAATAATGTTAACCTTATTTTATTAAAGACTAGCAAGAGTGCTTCGCACGGTGTTTACAACTCGACAAAACATCGAGATTTCTATATTAAATGCAAGTTTCAAATGAATTAAACCTTTCGGAATAAATGACATTGAAAACCCCATAAAAATCCGTGAATAGGTTTACAAGAACGATCATACATATAAACACGAAAACCATGTTAAATTTATAATATGTATAGATATATACGTATACAGCGTGTTTTTTTTGATATCCCATAGCACCTAATAGTGATGAATTCATTAGAAGGAACTTATTAAACTGTAAATTCGTGTATTTCTGTGTCTATACAGACTTTACAGTAACTTTTGCCGCTGTGGAACTTGGAATGATATATTAATAGGTTTATTTAGGTAGTCCTTGTATTTATTTTGCGAATAACTAGACCTAACTATGTACCTTTGTAGCTATAGGTACGTATTTTAGTTGAAGTAAACCGACAAGATCATTAATTCTTGAATACGACCTGCCTTACTCGTGTGTAAAGTCTTTTATTTTGCAGCGGCGGTTTATGTAAGTATATTGAATTTAACATTTGTGCTTTGATGCATATCTTTTCTTTTCTTCATATTTATACATCTTTTGCACAACTCTTACAAAGTTTATTAAAGTAATGGAGGCCCCTCACGGTTATATTCCCGTTGCGTTACGCAAAACAGTAATTCAGTGCAATGTGTGTGGTGTTTGATCAATCTCTCTGCATTCATTCTAATGTATACCTTACTATCTGCGCCCCGCGGTTTCACCCGTAGAATTCTTGATCCCGTGGGAATATCGGGATAAAGAGTGCTATGTCCTAACCCAGGTCATGGTCTACCCATGTGCCGTTCATCCAAATCCGCTCAACCGTTTTAGCGTGAAAGGGTGACAAACAAACAAATTCACTTTTGCATTTATAATATTAGTTTGGATTACAATGAGGACAGAGTATGACGTCCTGGGTTCAATTACCAAGTCAGGCAAAGTGTTATTGTGTTTTACCAAGAGGAATTTCTCAATAGCAGCCCGGAGTCTGGATTTGTGCCCTGTGATTGCCATTTGTTCGTCTTATAAGACATGGGAATTAAACATAACTGGCGAAATGTGTGTGTACTCCATGTGTACCTCTGCCTAACCCTTCGACCTTATTTTTTTTTGGATGCGAAATTATCGAGTAACTTCTCCTGCTCTGGGCGGAGCGGGAGCGCGTGTCGGACTCTTACTGACTTAAACCCACCCGTGTCCCTTCAGTTGCCTGTTTGTTGCCAGGGGCCGGTAACTATCAGACTTTCCCGCGAGTGCTGACTTATCTTTGGAACGCGCCGTCGACCCGGGCCTGGTCAAAAAAATGTGGTCCTTATCGAGGGCGAGCTACCCATTGCTCACCGTCCGCAAGCCCGCACCTACGGTGGCCGGGAATCGACCTGGGTTTCCCAACGCCCGGGGTGTCTCCTGCGAAACCCTTCGACAGGGTGGGTTTTTCACCTGGTTTTTTGAAGTTCAAGCGCGGTTGACTACCTATGGTCATCATCTACCTAGCCTTTTCCCAACTATGTTGGGGTCAGCTTTCAGTCTAACCGGATGCAGCTGAATACCTACCAGTATTTTTCATGGAGCGATTGCCTATCTGACCTCCACTATTCAGTTACTGGGTAACACCATGTATATTATTTAGTAGCCACATAAATACATTTCACATCGTATACCTACCGTAGGTAGAAGGGGTTTCCACCTAGGGTAGGTATACGATGTAAAACGTAAAGGTATTCAAATTGGTTCGAAGGGCTACCCGTGGATATTAAGATGTATCGGACGCAAACACTGTATAATATTAAATTCCAGTAAACGTTTATTGCAAGCTTGCCTTTCGTAAGGTTGCCAATACTTTATTACAAATTAACAGTGTCGCTAGTAGGTTTGTGTTGAATGTAAGGTTTTTAAGAAAATAACATGAAAAAACCGGCCGAATACGGGTCGGACCACGCACAATGTAGGGTTTCGTAGTTGGGATGAATTTATCCCAAGAACAAACGTAACTTTATTGTTGAAAATAGCTTTGTTATGTTACGGTTAATTATAAATAAAAAATATTTTTCTATGTGATAAAACTAAAAATTAACAAATTTCGAACTTTTTCCTTTACAACATGTTGTGAGACCTTTCTTCTTGTCAAGATTTCATGATTCTAGGTCAACGGGAAGTACCCTATAAGGTTTCGATTTATTTGCGAGTATTAAAATATGTCGCATAAATAGCCGTATTTTGTTATTGCGTTGACTTAGAAGCTTCATTTTTTAGAGATCCAAGGAACCGTAGACTTACGTATTTCATATTAATTTCAACTTGATACCTCCATGCGTTCCTAACAAAAAGGGTTTTGACAGACGGACGGACGGATAATGAAGTGATCCTATAAGGGTTCCGTTTTTTCCTTTTGAGGTACGGAATCATAAAAACTAACGGTATGGCACTTTATTACATGATTCAGAAACATCAGTTAATAAATAACCCCCGACGCAATTCCAGGTGATGCTGCAGTATCGGTTCAAGGTTCTTCTAATATCATTTAAGTAACAGAATACTAAATTTCGAATCGATCAGACCTGTGGAAGATGGCGCACATCCAATCATCAACTAGAAAAGAGGTGATAATCTTCGAACGGCTGAACCAATTGTCTTGAATTGTACCTAAGAACATTCTCGATCAAGACACCTTTCAAACAAAGAAATAATAATCAAAATCGGTTTAGTCGTTTGGACGCTACGAGAGAACAGACAAATACACAGATACACAGATACACACAGATACCCCTCTTTTTCCGTCGGGGTTTAAAAAAGAGAAAAGAAGACAAAATTGTAACATGATTTATTGAAATTTGGATAGGACAACGTCTGTCGGGGCAGTATTATTATAAAGATAAAAATATGATACAATATTCGGTAATGAAGGTACTTAGGATTCATTGAATTGTTTTTACTTTCAATCAGAACTTCCTCCAGTAAAAGACTGACTAATAAATTACCTAGTTTGTGAAGTGTCAAGTTAAGTAAGAACAAGTGCCTCATAAAAAAGCAGTAAAATCGCTTAACGCAATTTAATCAAGCACTTTCAGCCGCTTTAGTATGGATACAGAGCTGAATCAAGCGTAAAGCGTTACGTCATCATGTGTGTAATTGAGCTAACATAATGCCTATTATACCTACTAATATGTATTAGTGAGCGCTAAGCTTTATTGGGACTAAACGAAAAACAGACTGCTGTAAAGTTTTTCGGATAGACTGTGTACTTATATATGATAATGTTAAGAGATAATTAATGATGTTATGGCCTGCGCCCCCTGGCGGCACGGTACGGCAACGGATTTTTATGCAACGAATAGGAATGACAATAAAATTGAAATTTTAATAACAATTATTGCAGGTTCAAAAACAAAGCTGTGGAATGCTTAGGCATGCCGTGTCGGCAGTGTTCGGAATGCCTCGGCATCCCTCGAAATGCTTCGGCATCGCTTGGGATGCAGACTGTTCTGATAAAGAGTTAGGACGCGTGAAAAGGACGCGTGAGAGCGATGTCGCGTCGCTACGCTCCTATGATACTGATGCGGATGCCGTGCCGTGCCGCGGCGTGGGCGTGGGCGCAGACCCGTACACAAAAAGAAATCATGTTTTAAAACTAGATGAGTTCGGACATTCCTAAAGGCTCGTACATACTAGCGCGACTTGTCGCGCGACGCGATACCGGTAATTGTTCTACCGTGAAGTTTTCTTAGAAACTGTATTATTAAAGTGACGTCGCGCTGTCGCGTCGCGCCTGTTTGTAGGAGCCTTAACTAAGAAAGACCGAAAGTAACTCAGAGGTTACAGTCTCTTTTAAAGTCTTGACATAACCTTGGTCAGAGCATGTGAGGAACCATGTAGATTAGTGTCTGAAATTGTCTTTTGAGGAAAGAACCATACAGATGGACCTGTCCAGTCAGTTCGCATAAGTGTCCGCGTGTAGCTCAACTCAGAAATTACAACAAACATACTGTTAAGGTTGTCCGCTAAAGAGAACCTTATATCAGCAGGCTGGCAGAAAAATTATTCTGTTTGCATGCCAATTTAGAAACAGTTTCAAAATTGAAAAACCATTATCTTTTTAGACGCATAAAAGTAAACATGTCTTCTTGAAAAAAAATGCTAAAATTAAGTATTACCTTCATTTTTAGCGGCAATGTCGAATCTATTCTAAGGCAAGCAATTGTGGTAGAGAAAATAAATTACATTTTATTACCTACCATTTTGGTATCAAGGGCTTATACGAGCTCTACAGTACTGTGTAAGAATTTTTGGCCAAATCTGGATTACATTATAACCTTTTAGATACATATTTATATCCTTTCAGAGAAAAGATATTATGTTTACCGAGATTTTATTTGAAATGTTCATCTTTTCCCACTTTTATTTCTAGGAAATAGCATGAAGAAAATATCTCAGTCAATGAACAATCAAGACGACGAAGACGAAGTTCAAAGAGCCATTTATATGAAGGATTAGTAACACGATTCAGATTTAAGGAATGCTCTCCACTTGTAGGTTATTGGATCCTGTACAAAGGCTGATGTCTGATCTAACTTTCGATAGGTTTCGATCATGTAGAAGTAATGTAGTCTCCTCAATAAATACCTAAGTGCAACCAATTTTATTATTTAGAACTTTTTTCATAACACTCTTTAGAAAGTATTAGAAACTTTAGATGCTTTCCTCAGTTACCTTCTTCAGTTATAATGAAGCCACGGCAGAAACTTTAAACTCTGCCTCATCGTTCTTTACGATGTTCAGTTGTTTTGAACTTTAACTTGAGCTATGTCTAGGAGGAAACTTGTAAAATCGCGTATGAATATTTTTATTTACTTTTATCATTGAATTTCAGGCTAGAGGAGATGGGTAATAAGGAGGGTGATGGTAATAAAGGTATTTGGTCTGTATCTTCTAGTACATTGCGAATTTTTAATCCTATTGTTGTTATTTGAATATTAATGTGTCGTTGCGCTTACAAATAATATTCGAAACTACAGCTCGAGACCGAGATCTTAGAAATATTAAATCACATGCTTGAATAAACGGAGTGCCCATTCCCAGTACGACATTGAACCAAAATACTAGTTAATAATAATTCCAGACCCATTTCTCTAGTAATTGTTATTTACGTACCTACCAGGTTTCTAGAGAAAATATATTTAGTCAACCAGAAGGTTCTAAGCTTCTCCCGTTCTACGAACCTATTCAACTGTACCTGTTTAATTGAACTCACCTTCTGATATATTATTCTCGAAGTTAGTACAGAGGTGTACTGTCGTGGCAAACGATTTTCCGAAGGTGGTTGTCATTTGTCAGTACCACGTAACGTGTGGCGAGTATGGAACAATTCCTAGCTTTGCAGTTTATACACTACTTTGAATTGTATTAGGCATTTAAGAAAATAATTACAAAGTTACAGAATAATTACTAAAATAATGCATAATTTTTACATAATGGGAAAAAAGAGAAGAATTTGTATCTTAGCAAATTGCAAAATTCTTATACAGAATACGTGTGCGTCTGGAGTGTGAGTGGGCAACTAGCTTCATCTTTCGGACTGACCGACCCCTTGACAATTCAAAAGTGCCTGTAATTGGTTTATTTGAAATAAATGCTTTGAGTTTGGGTGGGTTTGGGATGACAGATCAATCATGCGTGCTGCAACATCGCCATGTTTCCTAGAGATAATCATTTCGAAAAAGTAAGAAATGCTGGCTTTTTTCAATAAAAACGGAATAGCCTAAGGTATGACGGTTTTATTAGCATACGATCATTTCATTACTTTTATTACTCCTTCTTATGACTTTATGTAAGGTTACCAAGTAAATGTGTTAGAAATAATAAAACATTGAAGTTCAACGTAAAACTCTATGTTGGTAAAGTAAAAAAGTCACCCTTATACGGACAGAATTGAATACTGTCTTCAAAAAATTAAGAAAAATACAGTTATAGTTTATTCTCTTCAACAAGGTCTATGGTGGGTAATACAGTGTCCACTTCCAAACTGTTTCTTGCATTTGGACAGATTAAAATCGTTAGATTCGTCCTACCCCGTGAAAAGATAGTCGACAATGACGCAGAGACTTGACATGTTGTCATGGCAGCGCTATGACTGCATGGCATGATGACAGCGTATGATAATGTGTGGAACTAAGTAGATACGGGGAAGGAAAATCTAGCTATTTAAATAAATCTTTGGAATTATATTCCTCCATTTTAACAAGGCCCTAGGGTATTAGCGAATATACTAAACCTTACCTTACCTTGTTATAATAGCATTCAATATTCGTATTTTACTCAGATTAACCACCCGACCCCAATTACCGAGCAACACCGATGTCCTAAAGTTAAGAACTGATCTTCTTAGCCTTTCAAATAAGGGCTTTATATTTGAACAAAAATGGCCGGACCCTTTACGCCGATTAGGTAATGTAAATAAGAAGCTTGTTCAACTCAATCTGTTTTCCTTTCTATTTTACTTTGAATCCTTTTTTTTGGCTGCGTCTTTTATAGGTATATAAATCTCACCGTCGAAACTTAGATCAAATGAGCTTGAAGTGAGCTTTCAATACTGTCCATCCGAGACACCGAGCTCGAAGTGACCTGTCATTCCACCTGACGCTTACAGATTGACACTATTGACAGCTCACTTCAAGGTCGCTTCACCTTAGTTTTCACGGTGAGAATTTTACAAATAGACCGGCTGGTGTAGACACCAAAACAAAAGATAGTTGGTGACGTCTGACATGATGGTAATAATCGATCACCATAGACTAAAAACTTGAAATAATTAGGCACGGCGCAAACAAAACAAGTTACCATCCACAGCCACCGGTAGCTGTCGCCTCTTGCTGCGGCGTTGAGTACTGCTGTAGCGGGTAGCCACCACCGGCCACACGTGTGCGACGAATCAATACAAAAGGTATGAAAAAGCATGTGAACTGCTTGTCGCTGGGCTGTCGCTGTGGTCGGTGGCTCGTTTGTGCCGAGCCTTATACAGTCAATCACATAAATGACTCAAGTTTTGAAAGTATTCTACAAATGAAAACTTGCTGGATAATAATGGTAATAATAGGTTCTACATATGAAATTGGAGTTTTGTGGTACTGACCACTTTGATCTGTCCAAATTCAAAATAAATCCAATTAGGGCGTATATTTGAGTTTCGGAAAAACAGTCATTAATTTGTTTTTTTCCTCATTCGTTTTTTCTTTGGCGTCGCTCATCTCGCACAATGGATAACTAGAAATATCGCTTTATTTACGAGTACGAGTTCTATAGTGGCACCAGTGCTGCAGAAACAGCTCGAAGGATTAGCGATGTGTATTGCGCTGGTGTCGCAAAAAAACACACGGTTCGTTTTTGTTTCCAACTCTTTCGTTCTGGAAATTTCGACCTTCAGAACAGCCCCGTGGACGTTCGGAGAACAATGTGGATAATGAAGAATTAAAGGCTATTGTGGAAGCGGATCCATCGCAAACTACTTCAGAATTAGCTGCAGGCTTTGCTGTGAGTGATAAAACTGTTTTATAAAAAAACTTGAACGGAATTGAGTGAAGCAAACCAGCAAACACGCGTCGACTGCTGCGTTACATTGCTCAACCGGCACAATAATGAAGAGATTTTAAATCGGGCCATTACCTGTGATTGAAAGTGGATTCTGTACGATAATCGGAAGCGCTCGTCGCAATGGCTAAACCCTGGAGAACCAGCCAAGCCCTGCCCCAAGTGAAAATTGACTCAGAAAAAGTTACTTGTGAGTGTTGGACTAGTGCCGGTGTCGTTCACTACAGCTTTTTTAAATCTGGTCAAATGATTATGGCAGATGTCTATTGTCAGCAACTGTAAACCATGATGAAAGAACTAGCTGCTCAGCACACGATGCTGGTCAATCGCTCTGGGCCACTGCTGCTTCAGGAACAACGTTAGACGGCCACTAAACTAGAGGAGCTACAATTGGAATGTCTGCGAGACCCACCGTACTCCCCGGACCTTGCCCTAAAAGATTACCATTTTTTCCGGAATTTGGATAACTTTTTACAAGGAAAAAAAATCATTTCCGATGTGGCAGTCCAAACCGCTTTCAGAGAGTTTATTGATTCTCCCCCCTATGGTTTTTTTAGTAAAGGGATCAATGAACTACCTATGAGATGGCAAAAGTGCTTAGATAGTAATGGTGCATATTTGGATTAATTAAATATATTTAACAAAAAAAAAAAAAACTATTTTATATTCCTCCCAATACAAAACGCCAATTTCATATGTTATGTTCTAATACTTTTAAAACAAATGGGATTATAAATTTAGAAATTATCTCTATCCACAATCCAAAATATTCATCGACTTTCGTGTCTATGCATACTAAACTACAATAACTTCTCGAACGGTCACGTATACCGCAAAATATCCTTCATATTATCTTCATTGCAGTCTTGTGCAAAGGAATTTACACTCGTACATTCAAACTTGTATTTGTTTGAAAGTTCATGGGAAAAAGTCTTTGGTTTAAATATAATCAAAGTAGCCACAAATTTGTTTTCCAGAATATTCCAAGCACGTTCTATTTCTTTGTGCTAAAAAAGTTAACGCCGGATGTGATATAAATAGGACAGCAAAGAAAAAGTTCAGCGGGCGTTTGCAGAATGAAATAAAATATCGCGTGGTTGTTACGAATGCAATTCTCTTTTATGTAATACTAGCTGCTGCCCGCGGCTTCGCCCGCGTGAGTGTCGGAAATTACCCCATACATCCCCATGGGTTTTAAGTATAAATATTGAGTTTCGAGTTAATCGGACAGCGCGTTAAAATTCTTCCGTACAAACACTGACACACCCCAACCCCCCTTTGGGGGGTAATTTAGAAAAACTACAAACTTTATAATTTATTTAGATAACTATTCGTGCGAGGTTTCATGTTTATTACCTCAAGGAGTAAGATTTTTCATACATACTTTCATCCCTTATTTTACCCCCTTAGGGGTTGAATTTCGAAAAATCCTGATACACGTTATTCTTAATTTTTGGGTTTAAGTATAAATATTGAGTTTCGAGTTAATCGGACAGCGCGTTAAAATTCTTCCATACAAACTTTGACACCCCCCAACCGTAGGATAGGATACTTTTCCGAGATAAAAAGTACCCAGTGTGGTGCCCAGGATATTAAAGAATAATTATACCAAGTTTCATCGTAATCGAACCGGTAGTTTTTGCGTGATGCCTGAACAAACAGACAGACAGACAGACAAAAAAAATTTTAGTCAAATTTTTGGGTTCGGTGTCGGTCTAGTAACACCCCCTGCTATTTATTTTTTTGATATTTTCAATGTACAGAATTTTCACTTCTACAGATTTATTATAAGTATAGATATAGATTACGTAAAAACTTAAACTTAACTGATGATAAAACTTAAATGATTATAAAACTTAAATGATGATAAAAATTAAATGATGATAAAACTTAAATAGTGTTCTATAAATAACATCACAACATGTCGCCATGGTTTTTGGAAAAGACTTTTCCAAAGGGTGGGGCAGAGGTGTACCTATTATATGTTTAAGTCCTATGTAGTAGGTGGCGAGGTTATTGCTATCAACCCGGCACAAATCCAGACTCCGGGCTGAAAAAATCCAGATAGAAAAACCCAATAACACTTTGCCCGACCCGGGAATCGAACCCTTGCGACCACTAGACCAATGAGGCAGTACTCTATAAGTCTGCTTTATAATTCAAAATAACTTTATATTCAAATATAAGTAGATCTTAAATTCAACTTGGCCTTTCAAGATTTTCCTTGTAGGTATTATAGATGCAGGAAAGGTAAGCTTCTTAGGTACCTGACCCACTACCCGAGAAGCGAATTGAGGTAACAACTAAAACCGAGTTGGCGGGCAACGAGCAGCGAGTGCACGACGGCTACGAGCGAATCGCTGGTATGCGTATTGCAGCGTTCCCTTGCTAAAACCTCTATGCTGGTAACTTATTGATTCCTCACTGGCCAACAACATATTATTTTCCTGGTTTCTTTTTTAATTTGAATCTGACTGGTCGAATGCGTGATATTTTTTGACAAAAGAGTCAGTCGCTGTCCAACTGCAGATAAAGCTGAAAGCCCAAATCTAGCAATGACAATATCGAAATATATTATTAACCAAGGTTTTGAAGACGTCTGAACCAGAAATGGGTTAGCCGCGTAATAATGAAAAATGATTACGAAAATACCATTGAAAATACATAGTTTCAAACATTGAGGTATTATACGATTTTGCACTATCTCGGATGTAGATACTTGCATTTGTCGCTAGCATCGTTACAGAAAGCTGCTTTTTTCAATATTATTTAGCGATCGGTAGTTTGTGACGGCGTCGCTATCTATGTCGACACTGCAGGCACAGCAATTATTTTTGCACAACGTAACTTAATCTGATGTACAGAATGTGTAGGTTGATGAAGACTTCGTGATGGGTATTTTTACACCCTGTGTATTAACATCTTGCACTAAAAATACATAGAACCCTATTGCACTTGATAGTTCAGGATGTCTCTTATAGTACTTAAATTAGTTTTATTTTAGTTTTGTTTTCTTTCGTAATTCTTGATTTGTAATTCTACTTTTGTAATAAATCAGTGAGTCAGACACACATTTTTTAAATCGAAAATACAACTATCGCATTTTGGTTCGTTTTCCATAAGCACGATAAGTATCCTAATAATATTATAAATGCGAAAGTTTGTGCGGATGTTTGCTACACTTTCACGCAAAAACGACTGAACGGATTTAAATGTTTGGCACACTTATAGTTTTTACCCTGGATTAACACATATTCCCACGGGATCGAAACTTATGCGGGTGAAACCGCGGGGCGCTGCTAGTCACCCATAAATATGATTAACGTTTTAAAACTAAGTAAACGTTAGGTGCAATACGAGTATTTTCATTTTCGAAATCCTTCGAAATTACATAACGTTTACGTCGTGTCCTCAGATTCAGCTTTGATTAAATAAATAAGACACTCGTGCACCGTGTAACTTCAACAAAAAACACATCTATCAAAAGCTATTTATAAATAGTACAAACTCTATTTAGTTACACTAAAGCGGCCGGCAGAGATTGCATCGAGTTTAGTCGTAAGCTTATCATCCTGAGGCCGTTAGCATCGCCGTCGACGAATGGCGCGGAAAGATATGGAGAGACACGTCCCACACACGATTGGCAAATAAAAACAGAAACAAAGCCTGGGAACGGGGGTTTGTTTAGTCTTAGCTGTGGGGGGTTATACTGGGTTTGTTTCGGAGTTTGAAACGTGAGGATACAGTAGTGAAGTTTTGATCCCGATGTGTTTAGAAAGATGCTACATAAAAGACGAAGCCATCAAATGGCTCGCATCGGATACGAGCGGATGCGCGACAGCCGATCGCGTCCGGCAGGATGTTGACGAATATGATCGGCACCGTACTGTCGCTTGCGAACGTATTAACCCTTCGGGGAAAGCAGGCGTTATGTTAGAATCTAGGCCTGCACACACGGAATTCTGCTGCAGCGAGATGTTGTGCTTAGACCAACTATTGAAATACGCCCATAAACCAAAACAATTGAATAAAGAAGCAAATCATTAAAACAAAAATTGACCCAAACCGTCTTATTATAAAAGAAAGGCTAGAATGGGGGTGACTACCGAGATGACGACTAATAGAGAAGTATGGAAGAAAAAGACATGTTGCGCCGAGCACAAGTAGATTGGGGTGAGGGTAGGAGAACGATGACGATAACAATGATGATTTAGAACTATACTTCTAAAAAGTTACTTAGTTCGATGAACTATTGTTCAACTATAGTTCATCGAATAAAGTGCGATACCTATTTAAACATGCCTCTATCCTTTCAACCTGGGCCTAGAGATAAATCTGGTTTTATATTAAGGTCGAATAAAGGTACCTATCTATAGATGTTTTAAAATATGAAAGGCTTATTATCTTTACATAAAGGTATACAAAGAAATAGAGGTTTGGCTTAATGCCTTTTAATTCAGAGTGGTTTCGTTAGGAGTGCCTAAACCAACTAATCCTGCGACCTTGACTAAGCTGACACCGGTTTCGGTACTTATATTTTAATTTTACTAAAGTTTTCGCCGACGGAATTTTCATATTTAACATAGTAAGGCCGTGTCCTAACCAAATTGATCATCGCGCGAACATGGGATCATCACGTTCATAATTATGTCACTCATTTGTTTCCCCACGTCGCTAAACAAAAAGCGCTTTTTCGCGCGAATACGCGACTGTTGCGTTTATGTCACTTATTTTTCGGAAACCCGAAGGCGCCTCTTGCGGCGCTACCACAAGTTTGGTTTCGACGACTAAAATGAACGCGGTGCTCGTAAGACGATCGCTTTGGTTATGACACGGGGTAAAAGTTCAGACTAGTTTTCACTGCTAAATCCCTCAGTCATAATTCTTTGGTTTGTAATAAGTAATAATACTCTCGTAGAAATTAATTTCTATTTAGTATACTTTGAAAGCGAAAATGTACTCTTTGATGATTTATTAACAATTTGCTTTCAAACATTTACTGAGCTTTATTTATACAAATCTGCGTTTTTTTATGGATACTTCATCATGATCACGATGCTGTGAACTTACTATGGTTATTTTAGAGAGAATTCAGGTGTGTTCAAGTAGGTAACATTTACCACGCCTATGTATCATTTGTCTTAAACATCTAGCCCCCCTTTATGCCAAACTTTAACCTCGAAACATTTATTCTGAATGTTTTACTAGTTGTAGATAGATACCTAGAAGGTTTAGTGTTCAAATTTAGCATGAAGGCTCCTGCAGACAAGCGTGACGCGAATCTGGTAGATTAATTTCCATGAAGTTTTCATAGAAATTGTTCTACAATAGCTGTCTGTGGGTGCCTTTATCAAAATCTGGACTTCACACGTAGCTAAGGATACCTTTCGTCTTTCAATAGCGCATAGGTACAGTTATCCCCATATAATCTCCAGGGTATTTTTTTATTAAATTAACGTCTAACGTGTAATCACATAATCATAGGAAACGCAATCAAATTCCTGAAATCCTGAAAACAAATATTAGTGTTCATGAATATAATATATTTAATTAGTACATAATACTACAGACAACTGGGATTATTCCGTATCTCTCATAAGCGGCTTACGAATACGCTGGAATATGCCTGGATCTGATAAATTTAATACTTAGTACACAGTTAATTAGTTCCGAGTAAATGAGAACAGTTGTTGGGTTTCATTCTATCAATTATCTCTTTTATTATTATCCTTTATTTCACTTATAAAATATGATTTACATTTGTAAATATTTTTATAAAAAACATAAAATAAATATTATAATTATTTCGCCATTTCGTTATCTTTATTTTTATTATGATTGTTTTACGGAGAATCAGAGCTAAACAGTTTTAGGATTTTGGTCTGACTTAATGTAAGACCAAAATCCTTAAACTGTTTTACCATCCAACTCATTTCATAAGTTGTAAGGGCAATTAAACTTTCTATAGAACACCGAGTGAAAGACTAGTTGATGCAGCAGCTATTATTACGAGTAGGCCGATATTTATTGAGAATCTGTGATTTATTAATTTAAATCATTATTTGAACAAAAATATATCGATAGTCAGTTAGCTACTCGCTGCCCTTCACCCCCGCTGACACATGAAATTGTTACTCGCCTCATGTTCCGAGCTGAAAACTGAACTAAATTAATGTTGCTAATTAATAGCCAATTTTTTAATTATAGCAATTTTTGCAAGCTGTTGCAAGTTCAAAACTAAGCCACTTTTGCTTCCTTAAAACTCCCCTTTTTCGTAATTATTAATTACCCGAATGAGCTTTCTTTCTTCAGTATTAACTAAATCACTCCCATCTTTCACAGTCCCAGTTTTAATCATCCATAACCCAATTTATAAAACCCTACCACACGAAATTGTTCGCAAACAATTTCATTCGGTAACATAAGCGCAACAAACTGACACATGTAAA
Source organism: Eupsilia transversa (assembly GCA_914767815.1). Lineage (NCBI taxonomy): Eukaryota > Metazoa > Arthropoda > Insecta > Lepidoptera > Noctuidae > Eupsilia > Eupsilia transversa. Next base: position 7,333,096 of record OU611889.1, read on the forward strand.
TATACGTAGAGCAGTTATTAAAGTTAGCTGCTCCCTGTGGCCCTATTGACATTCTCCGTGCATGTGGAAAGTTCCCAACCGCTGTCCGTGATACTACGAGCTGCTCATTGTATTGTAGTTAGCGTTTCATATGTTCTACTGCACTTAGAATTGCGGTCAGTAACTTCGTAAGTAATGGGTTTAAACGTAATAAGAATGTGGTCGTGCCTTCCTTGTATCTGTTTTTTTTTAAATTGAGAATATGCCTTGAAGCTTTCTCGACACAGGTGGCAAGAAAAGACCTATATAAAAGCGATAGTCACACGAATACACGATCGTTCGAAGTTATTGTTCGGTCAATGAACGCGTGGTGTCCTAAGTGTTGTTTTGGAGGAGGTTGATTTTTTGTATTGCTAGGAATAGCCTAGTCAATTAAATGCTAAGCTAATTATAGGAAAAACGGGAAAGCGCCCTCTGTCTGCGCCACCACGCGTTTACGATCGTGTATTCGCGAGACGATCGCTTTTAACCCGCGTCCTATTAACGTTACTTCTTAAAACCGTACAAACTTTTTAGATACAGAATCTGATATTGTATTATTGCCTTTATTTAAGAAGTATGGCGACCGAGATCTCTGTTATATTGTCAAAATACTGACAAAATACACTTTCTTTCACACAATAATGATGATGATGTAATAATAAGTATTTACCAAGACGGCCACATACTAAACGAGAATCACATTAGAACTAAGAGCTGTCCTAGAAATTATAACTGCGAGTGTTATTAGACCGCAATGTGGTTGTAACCTACATTGTCAGTAACCCAGTAAACGACATATTGAGGTTACAAGTTACCAGGAAAACAGAAAATTGGTACAAGTTATGGGACAAATGAATGAAGTCTGAATAGGTAGTGAAGTTGTCCAACTACATAAAGATCGAAGAAGATAATAACTTTATGAGAACAGACAACTAACTAATAACTACGCTGGCATAACTTGCGTTTATTGTTTTCAATTTCCTTAATGGGGTTAACATGAGATCTTTAGAAATTATTTGCTAGGTAGCTAATACAATACCGTTTCTTAGTATTCCACTAAGAAACGGTCTTGTATTAGTTAACAGAAGGAAAGCTTGTTCTTTGCAATGTTGTCAGTTTCCTGGACGTGTTATCAGGAAGACAGCGTTGCCGAGGAGTTCCGTAGTTTTATTTTGTAATAAATTATTGACTGCATCGTTGGTCTAGTGGTAGCAAGAACTGCTGATCATGAAGTCCTGGGTTCGGTTCCCAGGTCAGACAAAGTGTTATTTATTTCTTAGATTTTTTTTCAGGAATTCCTGTTGCAGCCCGGAATCTGCATTTGTGCCCAGTTAATGGCTATAGGCTCGCCCCCTATTACATGGGAACTTGAACATGACTGGCGGAATGTGGGTGTACTATAGGTACATCTCTGCCTAACCCTTCGGGGAATATAGGCCAAGTTTTAAATTATTTTTCTTGTGTTATTTTTATCCATTTTAAGAATGAAGGTTTCCATATTATGTAGAGAGATCAATCTAATCAGACCAATACAGTTAATACACACTTAAATAGCAAAGTACACGATAGTAAACAAACAAGTTAATAAACGATTGATCAGATCAATCTTGATATCTGATTGATATCGATTGCATAATATTACAACTAACAGGGGTCAGCTATCAATCATTATTTGATCGATTGATTACGGGGCAAGGAGCACTGATTTATTCAAGTAACAAATTAATGTTGATAATAATGAACTGATTGTTGAGATCAGTTGGTTTCTTACTATTATACATATATATTAACTAGACTTTTGATAGCTGGATAGGCTTCGTCAAAACTGGAACTAGGACTCGCAGGCTCGCGAAATTTGGAAGGAGGGGGCGGAGGAGAAGCAGGCCTTTAACCAGGGGTGGGACAGCGCAAACCAAAAAAAAAAATTGATTGCGTGGGAAAATCCATAGATTTTAAAAGCACGTTGATGTCCAATACAGAACTTGGCGATAAATAATAATCATAGATACCTCTAAATGGGTCATAATTTATTAAATTAATGGTTTCATGAAGTGCCATTACGTTTTCCAAAAAATACTTTTTCGCTGGCCCCTTTTCGCTTATTATTGGAAATTAATCTGAAAGTTGACTTTTGTTGACGATTTTTTTTACTGTGATCTTCATTATCTATACTAATAAATAAAATTGAAGTGTCTGTTTGTAATGTCAAATTAACAGATTATTACTAAAATTTAATCCTAAGAAGAGAAGGTACTAAAAAAAAAAAATTTACTGTCTATCTGTCTCTCTGTTCTGGCTTAGTAAGTATCTCTGAAACGGCTGGAAAATTTTGACGGCACCTTCACTGGCAGAAAGTATACTTTTATTTTAGAAATAGAATTAGTGTCCAGGTAGGCGAAGCCGTCGACAACATCTAGTTTAATAATAAGAAAATGATTACACCTAATGATTGTCCTCCGGAGTTCATAAATATAAAGGATCTTGGCAATATTTCGTCGATAATACCTAATGACAGTCTCTGTGGCAAATTGCTTTGACACTCCTGAAAGTAATTGGACAATAATGAACTTTAGTAAAAGCTAAATATAATATCACAATAGATAATTATGTTTCATATTTTACAAAGACAAAGACCCTATTCAATTTTATTTTAATATAACTCGTTTATTTAGTTTAATTAATTTTGGCGTGAAGAAATAATTATGGCGTCCTTCGTGAAAATATCTAGTGACACGAAAAAGTCATTTTCAAATTCTATTTCGCATACAAGCAAATTGCCATAAATAACTCAGCAGCAATGTTTACAAAGCCGCTGCGAAACGCTTTAAGTCGTAATTGAAGAAGGTAAATGAAAGTAGAGAAAATGTTAGACTTTAACAAACAACGGAGGTAAATAAACTTGAACAAGTGCAGTTCCGTGGTACTAAAGTACCTTTTATACCTTGCACAGGTTCGCACGGGCGACTTTTTCCCCGCGGCGATTTTTTTTCCCGCACTGCATTTTTAACGCACTGCTCAGCGCCGAGAGTTCAAAATCCAACAGTGTGTTTTTTTGACACGCTGGGATGCAATCTATAGGATTTTCAATGCTCGGCTTAAAACCGAGGGTTGAAAATCCAGTGCGTCAAATCCCGCCGCGATATTTTTACGCCCCTGGGAACGGGGGCTTATTTCCTTAATATTTCCACAAATCTGTAGAAAAAAACTAGGTTTTCTAGTAGCCCAGTAAGTGTTTGAGTCAGTCAAAGGGAGTTTACTTACAATGTATTGTATACTGTTGCTGGGGCATTTCTAGACCAATACGTTAGTATAAAACGTCAGATCAAACAGTAACAGACCGGTCCATGTTTGTTTTTCTTGTTGCTCTGTTTACTCGGTAGGGTAAAAGACATTACGTAGGAGGAACGTGTATTACTGTAAATGTGGGTGTCTTTGTGGATTTATAGGAACAGTGGTGAATGCTAGCGATCGTCCCACGTTGTGATGGTCATCTTTTGATCAATAAACACAATAACTGGTGATGCATTTGATTGTAATAACCTCTCATCCACAAGCTGTCTTCAGCACATGATTAAAATCACTTTATTACAATCATCATATACACACATAATATATTTGGTCACCTTTAAGTCCTAAGTTTGATTAATTATACTGAAACCGGTACATTTGTTAACCTATCTCTTTTATCATTCATATTATCTGTCGAAAGAGACTGGATCCTGCGACACAGGGTATCCTAGTGCGGGGTCCAGTGTCATACCCAAATATTATGACACTATTGTTTATGAATCAACATTTGTTTATGAATCAATAAATCTTTTTATTTATTTATTGAATAATTTTATTCAATGAGGGACAACAGAAACAGAAAGTGAAAATTGTCTTCGCATTTATGGTCAGTCTTAAGCTTGACATTACACCCTTTGTATCATCCAGTATTTTACAGTAAATTACATAATATCTTCCCAAGAATCACCTTTTCTTTCATAAACCCCAGTGTTTCCTAACAAACTTCTATTTCTATCTCCCTCAGTACTAAGGAAGGACGAGAGACACCTGTTGCTTTTTCGCGTTCTCTGGAGCGACTAACTTCAAGAGACGTTGTTCCTTAGCAGTTAGCGGTAACGTTGGTACTACCTGAACGGACTCCGCGCAAATCCGATTACGGTTGGCGGTCCTGAATGGAAAAATGGCTCGCGTAAATAGATTGGAATAAGGATAAGGCAATAAAAGTGTTATATTGGGAAGTTACTCTTTAAGAAGTTAAGTAGTGTTTTGTTATTGCAAGTGTTGTATTATTTTTGGCTAACGATATTTTTTACGCGTTGAGTAATGTGAGAATCGGCCATATTCGATGGCTGGACAGAAGCTGTGTGGTTCTTTGTCTAAAAATACCATCTTAGACTGATCTGCACGGTTCTCATATGGCCTGACTAAGATTATTTCTGGACTTTAAAGGAGACTGTGACCCCTGAATTTGTTTCGGTCTTTCTTTCCAGGATAGGAAACACCGAACTTATCTAGTTTTAAAACATAATTTATTTTTGACGTGTATGTGTAAAAGTGCTTTTTTGGACCAATTTACAGACATAAATATCATCATCATCATTACCACAGAGTGCATCACATTAGATTATAACCAAACTGCAATGACCGCTATATTTTTCTCTATCGCACTTAGGTTACAGAATTGTAGGAAAATTTTCTAATTTTCGGCTGCGAGCACAATTTTATTTAAATTCCACGAGGGATAAGTACCGTAAGTACGTGAGTCTATAAGGTACGTGCGGAGGTAACTTCGGGGCTCATTAGTTCACATAATCAAACTTTTGGCGACGCTGTGCCGATGACTCCGACGATTCTTGGCAATTTTTAAAGAACTGTCTCGAACTTTTAGGCATAAGGAACTTGTAAGGTTACGGTGCGGGTGGCGGAAAATGAAAAAAAATCGTCTACCATTAAGTACATTAAGAGAGTTTTGTAAGTGCTGAGTTACTAATGCTTTTATATTTCAACGAGCTTTTATGCCCACGGCTAGCTTCGCCCGAGAAGAGATCAGAAATTCCACGGGAACGTAGGTACTACTGGGATAACATAATTATATTCTTTGTTCTAACCCACGTCGTGGTCTACCTGTGTGCCAGATTTAATTGAAATATTCAGCCGTTGATGCGTGAAACTTAACAGACAGACAGAGTGACTATCTCATTGATAATATTTATTTATTTGTTTTTTTATTTAGTATTACCACTAACATTTGTTTTTATAGTGTAGTACGGAATATAACAATGTATTCACAATTTCTACATTTAGAGCCGTCAATGTTATTAAGGATAGGAGTCTGTAGTCGTTCACGGTAACAACATACAAGATAATCAGCCTATAGTGTTTCCACTGGGACACAAGCCTCCTCTCGGTGAGAGGGAGGGCTCATGGCACAGCCCTCTCATAATAATATGTTGAAACCTTTTTAGCAATTTCTGACCATATAATTGTTTTCTTGGTGTTTCTCTTGACTTTAAGTCCCAAAAAAAATCCCAACGAATGTATCCATTCGCATAAAACCAATGAAATCTGGCATCACCGTGCGACGTATGATTCTAGATATTTGCCAGTACACTAAATAATTGTTTTGCGACGTAGGTATTGTGGCAATTAATTACAAATTACCATACAGAGCTATCGATGAGCTATCGATAGCTCTGTATTCCTATAACCACATTTCTCTGCTGGTTTCAAAGATCCGATTATACCTCTCCAGCTTTGAGTAAACCGGAAAACCGACATAATTAATTAAGTGAAATTGGTTTGCGCCAGCTAACTAGCGAACGGCACCTTGGAACAAAGGTAAGCTTGGCTTAGGCGTGGAAATGTTGTTGTCAGTTTAGATTTCAGAATCTTGTGACACATTTGATTGCAGTGCTGATTAGTATCCAAGTACTATCGTTGTTTAACCCTGAATGGCTTTCTCTTCTAACCTCTACGAATGTTTGATAGTTAATTGCATAACATAACATAACATCACGCCTGTATTCCCCGTAGTACTTCCGGGCTGCTACTGAGAAATTCCAGGTGGAAAAACCCAATAACTTGTTACTTGGTAAATGATAAAATACTAACGAAAATAAACTAAGAGGTTTGCAATACCACAATGTACTCGGCATATTATTTTCTTCGAAAATAATTTTCTTTTACACAAAATGCGACCTGCAATCGAGCAAACCGAGGAAACCGGCATGCCTGAGAGAGATTTCTCAACGGCATTTAAAAACAAGTCAGAGGCCAATGGTCGGATTATAAACTCTGACACCAGGGGCTAAGTCAACTAATTTATAAACGTTACAATGGTCTCTAAATGCACGTTTTTGAAAGTTTTTGTATGGCAAATCTGTCAAAAACTCACCATTGAGAGACCACTGTGACGTTTATAAATTAGTTGACTTAGGCCCCAGGTTAGTCACTAACCACACGAAAAAGAAGAAGAAGAAGCTATCTGTCATGTAGGGAAATGTGAAAATACGAAAGCTGACGCTGACGAATTCCGTCATTGACACATAATACTGGGTAAACCACGAAGGTAACTACATAATGATTATGTTAAGAGCCATCAACCAACATTCAAACATTGCTAATATATTTAAACACTATCATTACGTATCTGAGATTCAAATCATCTAGATTCGTATTTTATTAAAATTATAATTCCATAAGTAAGCGTTCAGAAATAAAGGCGTATCCGTAAAGTATGCAAATAAATGTTTCACGGCCTGTTTACAATTTAATTAATACAAAGTAAAACAGAAGCAAGGACATTATGCTAAGCGCAATAATGACTTGTTACTTACGATCAGTGCTTTGCTAATCACTTGCAATAATGAAAGCGAACCGGCCTTTACATAAAAAGTGTTTAATTACTTACTAGAAAATAGAAAAGCTTATTTTTTTGTTGCATTGGGTAATAATCCTAACTTAATATTATAAATGCCAAAGTGAGTTTGTTTGTCCTGCTTTCACGCTAAAACAGGTGAACGGATTTGGATGAATTGGGAACACACACACAATACAATGTATTAGACCATGATCTGCAGAAGGACATAGGCTACTTCTCATCCTGGATTACAGATGAAGTCGCAGGCATGAGCCAGTATAATTTTATAAATGCCAAAGTGACTTTTGTTGTTTGTTACGCTTTCACGTCTTAACTACTCAACTGATCATCATGAAATTTTGCTTACACGTCGTCAGGGGTACAGGAAGGAAAGGAAAGGGCATAGTGTACCTTTCATGCCGAAAAAAAGTACTTTCCCCGAGTGATAGAAAAGATATCGTCATTAACGCGACCGAAGACGCGGGCAAAAGTTAGTATTTGATGTCGCAAACATTATAATGTACGAGGACAGACTTTCCGAGCATATACGGTTGGCATACATATATTATTTTGTAGATCAGATACTTAAATTAACAAACGTGTTGAATGCTTTAGGGCGGATTTCACAAACTTTGTTCAGATGAAAAGTCCTTGCAGAGAGTTCCGTGTAATATCGATTGCTATTAAATAAATAATGACACGAGGGTATTGGTATGTACCTAAGTGGTTAGTGGTACCTACGTTTAAAATTTTATTTTGAAGTTATTCCTACGTTATTATATTTTTTACTTATTTTGTATCTGAGTGGGCCGGACAAGTCCCATGTATGCACTTGGAGACATAGGCTAAGATCGATACTCACTGCACGCCGCGCGCCGGTGGGAGGACATTACCGTCGAGGTAGACTGCGGTGAAGATGGTGTGGAGATCTGATTATATTTGCAGGGCCAACATGGCCAGTGATCGCTCAAGACAGGGAGGTTCGGATGGAAAAAATGGAGGCCTTTGAATAGGACTGGGATAAAACAAAGATTTAAAAAAAATGTCTAAACGTTAACTTAATCTAAAGTAAATCCACGTTTTAGGAAAGGTTCATTCACATTTCAGTATAAATAAACAGAAAAAGGAGGAGACATTTCTTTATTCCCAAAGTAATTTATCACACGTGTACGAGCTAAGAATTCCCGACACTTAAGCACAGATACGGTCTTCATTTATTCGAAATATACAGTTGAAGTGCTTAAATCAGATTATTTTCCGAGAGAAACGTTTTATTGTGCTCAATTAATTTTAATCATGTCTGGAACGAGAACTCGGAAAATCTTATTTGTTCGGCATGTTTTGTTCCCACCACAAACTTATGTATATTTAATTTGCATTGTCCAAGTTCCCTTCTTTGTTTCGAATAATTAACAAAGTGACTAACGTTAACAATTCTTTAATTAGTTGCGTTCAGACGTTTACGAATAGTAATTTTGTTTGGCCTTAACTTGTTAGAAAGTTTCAGACCTTTTGCTTGACTGTTTTCTTAGAATTTTGTTTTATGAGTTTTTCGTTCATGTTTTTTATCTTCTATTTTTCAGTAGAATTTAAAGGACATATTTGAACTATTGTTGGCAAAATAATTATCTAATTGTGTAGTTAATTAAGTAACCCTTTCTGTTAACAGTGCTAACTGCATTTCCATAATTGGACTCTATTGAGAACGGGTTGATTAAAAGCTTAAGGAGATTTCGGCCCTCACTACGCATACTTTTAACCTTTTAACCCTCAAGAAATACCCCTCGTATTCTTCTCTAAAGTAAACTTAGTTCAAGCTCCTTCCATGTCACTTTGCATACCAATGCAAGCACGACACAGCAAGTAGCAATAACTGTTCGAGTAATAACCATTGACTGTGCTGTGTTCACTGTGCTGTTTGCACAGAAAATATCGCGAGCAGTGACTCGCGCACAAACATCGCATTTGTTTTTATATGACTAGCTGTGCTAGCATTGACTTTTAAAGCGACAAGGGTAAGGTAATGCTTACCCTTATTATATTGGCGTGCTTACAAATGCTTCTGCAAGTGTTTCTGCATGTGTAGTGATGTGTTAAAGAAGCATACTTAGCTTGTACATATCTACAGAAAGTCTGCCTAAAAGTTTTTCTAGTGCAACAACGCACTGTTTATTTACTTTACTTCGATGGTCCTAGTTTATCACTGGCTGCCGCAAACAGGCGCGACGGGACTTTAATAATACAATACGCGTCGCGCCACAAGTCGCGCCAGTATGTACGAGACTTTATGACTTCCAGTTACAGCTAGGTATATGTAAGCGAGCACGCCTTTTATGCTTGAAGGCTTTTATTTAGATACTAGCTGCGCCCTATGGTTTCACCCGCATAAAAAGTATCCTTGGTCTAATCCAGGTCATGCATTTTACCTTGAAAGCGTAACAAATAAACAAACAAACAAACTCACTTTCGCATTTATGATATTAATTAGGATTAAGTGCTGTTTACGTTTATTTTTTATTTCTGCTTGAATATAGTTCTCGATGTTTTTGGTTGTTTTATTGGCGTGTGCTAGCTGACATTAATGGCAAATAACTTAATTTAATGTTTTGTAAAGCACCAGGAAGCGGTGAAGAGCGAGCTTTTGGGGGACTGTCTTATATAATTTTGACGTTCGATAAGTGGTGATTCTCAGCCTAGTTTGAATAAATAACTTTAGATTTTTTGGTGCAATGCATTTGGAAATTCGTCAACGTACAAACAGAACGCATTTACTTTCTCGCCTCAACACACCTCACGTGTTATGTTTAAGAAGTAAATTATTGATAAAAAAAGTTTAGTTTTGTTATTTTTAGTTTATTAAGATGCACAACTCCGTACAAGTAATGGAATAAAGAAGCATTTATAAATACGCGTCATAGTATCGCCAAGTTGAGCGGTTTTGTACGCAATCGGTTATACCAAAAAGTCTATAGGGTACCAACTTGGATAATGATGGTTACAATTTTATGTGAAAATACACTTGCTCACCATTTTAAATTAGTTAATCATTTATGAATAATTTAACATTCCTATAATTAATTGTACGGGCAACTTACTGTCACGTGCAAAACTTACAAAACTTTCCACAGCCATAAAAAATTATTAGCTTATTAACAATTAATAAAACGTGGAATTCTTAATGTTCCTCTGGGAAATGTGTGTACAAACTTAACACAACAATATTAGTTGAGAGACTGGTTGTTATTGATCGTTCTCCTATCGTTGAACAAAACCCTACCTCCATGTCATTGAACAAGACCCGCCATCTAGAAGACTAGGTACACATTAAAAAACAAACAGTTTAATAAAATCCACTCCACTGAGTTTGTCAATCGTTAGAATCGATGACGCATGCAATAATAAGAGCCCATGCCCACGGCGTAGTTTTTAAGCACTGTCTATTACGCACCAAAAATGTAAAATGAATTGCAAATAGTGCTGTTTTTATTAAAGTTTGGCAACCACCACTCAAACTAAACAGGGTCAGCCCTTCCAAAGCGCGTTCAAAAGCTGTCAGTGTCAATATTCCACAAAAAAATTGTCAATGACAGCCCTTGACCGTGATTAAGATGTGCTGAATGCGTTTTATTGGTAAAATTCGCCCTTAGTTAGCAACGCAGAAAACGCGCCGACGCCTTCGAAAAACATAAAAACGTCATGTGCATAGGCCCTTAGAGGAGTATTTCAAAAATGAAAGCTAACAGCCTCCTTGCAGATTACAATCAGGATAGTCTTCGTGTTAAAGGCATGGATGACGCGCGTGGTAGACATCATAAAAAGAAATCAAAGCCATTGCGCGTTTTATTGGCCCTAAATTTATTTTAGTGCAGAATCGAAGGCGATTCGCGCTCACGTCTAACACAAACGGTTCAGCCGATCTATTCTGTAAATATTCCACCTGATGCTAGCATAAGCAGTAGCGAGTATTCGCCGATCGGTGGGATTCCGCGATGTTGCGGAGGTGGATGCGGCTCCACGCTGAAATCTAATTGCATATTTTTATTTGTGTATGTAACCTACTAACACTAGTACTTAAGTAAAATTGTTACTAACCCTATGGACTCCGGTCTGAAATAAAAATTATTCTATTCTATTCTATAAGCATTATCAGTCTATAATGTTCCCACTGCTGGGACGCAAGCCTCCTCTCTGTGAGAGCGAGTGGGCCGTAATCCACCACGCGGGCCCAGTGTGTTGGTAGATATCACATTTCTTCGAATTTTTGGGTCTACGACATGCCGGTTTCCTCACGATGTTTTCCTTCACCGTTTTGAGAGTAGTGGTGATGAAATCATTTACATAAAGTGGAGCGCCTGTCAGGGTTCAAACCTACGACCTACTCGAAATTCGCGGCCGTTATCACTGGGACACCACTGCTCTGATGCTAGTTACACTATTGACAGCACACTATAAGCTCACTACACTACGGTGTAATTTTTCAGAATAAATCGGCTGTTTTTAGTTTCACAAACCTAACAGGATAAAAAACCAAGTTAAACTTTTTCTGAAGCGCTAAAAATATTATGATCATATCAGGCGGCAGTCTAATTTGATGTTTCTGACTTCAAAGCTAAACTTTGTCAAGTTATTTCAAGTACCAACTCGAAATAAATCAGACTCCCAAGTCTGATTTATTTAAAAAGTAAAAGTGTCTGTGTTCGACGGAACTTTCTAAGATCATCATGGGATTCGCCAAATTTCTGTCGAGCACAGTAAAAGTTTACGAATCCTTATGACGTTGGATCATTAAACTTTAGATTTTCCCTATTGCGCGATTATATTCACGGAATATTTCTACCATTTGACGATTGCGTATACAACAGTCTGTGTTTCAAAAATGCTACCGGGTCGTTGTCAACAGGAAAACTGCCCAAAAGGCTGGCAGCATCATTGCCACGTTGCATGGCAATGCTGATTCTTTGGCAAAAATATAATGAAAGTAAAAAGACAGCTGGTTTAAAGCGATAAGGGTTAGACCAAAACTTGGTAAACCGTTGAACAAACTTCTGCGTAAACCTGCTGTTATGGTACTGGAGAAAACTTCTAATTAATCCGTTTACTGAAAAGACTTTGCACAATGTAACTACTACTACCTGTGGCTCCACTCGCTTCCAAAGTTCTCGTTGAATTGTTAAGTAGTTCGCCAGTGAATATATTCCACCTTTGTGCGGATTTTATTCGATTCCGTACAGCTGTCGCGGCGGAATTGAGAGACAAATATCTTAACTTTTCTGTTTTTATTCAAATTCAATTTAAAAAAAAAAACATATAATGTCAGTAGTAGTTTAACTTAGCCTAATATAATTATTAAATTAATATTATTAATCAACTAACTTTATAATATTAAAGATGTTTCCGCTCATTTTCTGGAATTTATGTTTCTTCTTTATCGCTTTCTGCTCTTGGCTTTTCTGAATTTGTGACTAATAACGATAAATACGAAATCTATAATTGTTTTTAAAGTGTTAAGTCCCGTCAAGAAAATAATTTTGCGTAGGTATAGTAATTATTTTATTTAATAGTAGGTAGGTACATAAATATTTCGATGCCTAGAAACAAAGTACTTAATACAAATTTAATTCTAAGTAAAGTCAATGTAAAGCTTTCCGAGAAGTCTGTAATAAATTATACCACGTTTGGCAACCTAACTAGACATTGATGTTTTAACCTGGGGATCCAACAACACTGAATTATAAAATCAGTAACTTAATTTACATAAACTAATTAGATTCTACACGAGTTATCTTTAACGCAGTTAGAATTGGGCAGGCCACCTGGCAAGCCGCAGCAATTACAAGTGGAGTTAAGCAGTGACCAAGTGGCGTCCAAGGACTGGAAAACGACGTCTCGGCCGCCGGCGAGATGTGCAAACGAAATTGGTACCATCATGGGTAGAACCTGGTTAAGACTGGCACGGGAGTGTTGATATTGTGACTACTAGAACCAAAGTCCCGTTACAGATTCATCATCATCATCCACAGCCCATCTTCGCCCACTGCTGATCATAGGCCTCTCTTTTCTTGTACCAATCCCCAGACCTTAGTTCTAGTAATCACATCATTAAACGATACAAAACTAGGGCACTAATGGCCAACAAATTTCACAAACCTGTAATATAACCCCAGCGCCACTTACTTTGATCTCAAGCTTATACAAACTTATGTGGCTCATCGTTGGTTTGTTTGACGGAAAATGTAAACATGCATGTTTTATGAACACATAGTGCTGTTTAACATAACCTCTTTGTCCAGCTTCAGCCTTTCTGTTTCCCCAATTTGTCCTGTTAATCGGATGAAACTTGCCAAAGCGCGATGTGAGAGACCATCCGAAAATATTCGTGCATAAATTATGTACAACCATTCAAATAAAGCTAAGCGCCCATTATTACCACGGCGGGCCGCATCTAAACGTATTGCAAAAATGCGTCACCGCACATTAGAAGTCGCAGCGGGCCGCACCGCAATGCAGTAATTGTTTCAGATAGATTCAAATTTCGAATTTGAAGTTCAACTGTTTCCACTCCAGTGCAATCAGGCTCGCGCAACGCAACGCATTGCAATAATCCTCCCAGAATGGAGGATTTTTGCAATGCGTTGCTATGCGGCGGGGCCCGCCCAAATGTGCGCGAGCCTTAATACGTACATTTTCATTGTAAAAAAATACGGGGCCATTCAAACCAACTTGTTGTATTGCCGGAGTCCTTTTGTTTTGCTCTCATTGTGTTCGTTTTGCGTTCAAAGTGGTTCTGAAATGTATGGGCCAACGGTAACCAGAAAACTGCCATAATTTTCACGAGTGAAATACATTTGGTATTCTTTTTTCTTGTTTATGGCTCATTGTTTTTGACGTAGAAGTTTTGTTTATCGAGGAGAGTAATTGTTGGATGTAAAAGTATCCTTACTAATATTATAAATGCTAAAGTGAGTTTGTTTGTTTGTTAGTTGTTTGTTAAAACGGCTGAACGGATTTTGATGAAATTTGGCACATGGCTATATCATGACCTGGGTTAGGACATAGAATACTTTTTATTCCGATATTCCCGCGGGATCGAGACTTATGCGGGGTAAATAAATATGAATTTGTAAGAAAATGTTACTTACTTTGGAATAATTACTAAGAAATTCGTACATAGAAGCAAACAAAGTCAGATTATAAATATTAAGTGGTTCAGTTAACTGAGTAATCTGAAAAGCTTTAACTCAAAAAGGCCCCACCTAAATTAATAATAACATAGTCGGAAGGTATTTTACAAACCAGTTGAAATTATAATGAAGTGAAATAACTGACCAAAACCGATCGCTAACAAAAAAATTACTATCAATTTCTTCAAAGTCATATCATGCCCCCAAACCCTCAAGGTCATATCAAATCTTAATTCTAATTTATTCTCTTCAAACAAAAATACTTGTTCAAGAACGAAAATTAAAACTCGGCCAGTAATAGGAAAAATACGACGCAATTCAAATAAAATGTACTTACCATAAACTTTCAGCTATCAATACAGTTTTATCTCTAACTGAGCAAGTAACGATAAGTAAGTTAAAAATAGGCGCGTGTTTCCGAAGGGCGGTTATTCGGGCGGAACATTCACGATTCGCCACAACAATGTCGGCCATTTGCATTAGTGGTACCTGTCTCCTGTCGGGCAAATAACTGCCTACGTAATATGTGGCCCTGGTGCTTGTTGCTACGCTTTTGTCTACGGAGCTACGGACAATATTTTATCCAGTTTAAAGTCGTTATTTGAAACTGGGGTTTAATAATGCTTATTGCAACGACACAGCTGAAAAATTCATTTGTCATCAAAATTGGTGTCTGAGTGCTCTCAGACGCAGACTTAAGGCACCTGGAATTCTAATTTTGAAGAAAGCATTTTAAGAAACTTTTTTACATTCGCAATTTATGGCTTTTTATTTTTCATAATGAAACCAAGTTGAATATTTAATTAATTATATTTTTTCGTTCCACTCATAAATAATGAATTAAGACATGCATGAAAACGTTTTGCAATTCACATGATACGTGATATTCCGTAAGCCAATATCATTTGTGGGTAGCAAATTAATTAATGACGCTCCAGTCTTCCGAGCGCATGTTTTATATACTTACTTAACAATGAGTACTGAATAAATAAATGTATCTCCCATGAAATACGATATTCGTATCATGTTCTTTTAATTAAAATGCTAGCCGTTACCAAATATTTATACAAGCCAATCCAGCTTCGGAGATCATTCGGAAAGTTTACAATTTTGAAGTCAACACGTCAGTCTGTAGGGCGGACGGCCGTAAAAAAAGCGAGTTACACAAATATCGTTGGTCGAGTTGTTTGGAAACAAAATCACTTTTGAATATTTAACTTCATTCAGAAGTTCTAGGTTCGTATTATTTGGTTGCACGCAAGCCAGCGCCTGCCAATTAGTTTTGCTCGACCGTTTGATCTTTTGCTTTAAAATTATTTGTGGAAAGAAAATGAAGCTTACTTTACGCTCATTTATCGCACATAATAGAAATCGTGAGATTATACTTTGTTAATGTAACGAAGACTAATTATTTATTAGTCTTGTTATGTTACGCTCTGAACACACTCGTCATAAATATGGTAAAGGCAATATGACGCTCTTCGGTGGCTTCTGCAATGAAAGTCAACGGTCACAAAATCATATTCTTATCGTCTTGTTCTCACACACTATTGTCTATATTTCTTTTTCATTCCTCATTTCGCAGGACGGCTGGCAGAGATTTCTTAATAAATTAGCAGAAGTTAACTTTGTAGTCAATACTTATATATCGTATCTGTATCTATATTGTGTCTACATAAATCATAAATAAAATAAAGTATTGACGCAGAACAACCTACATAAAATGTTCGTAGTTGTATGACAACCCCGCGGGAAATCAAAGTATCCGTTAATTCCATAAAAAAAATGATTGTAATTAATTTAATCGCTCTTAAAATATAAGTTACTCAACAAAAGAGAAAGCCTATAAATATTCGTGGAATTGAAAAATGGCTCAAACTTTTATTTAACAATGAGATTCCTAAGAAAATTAAAACTGTATTATTATATATGTCAGTAAAAATAATTTTATTTTTTTATTTTTATTAAAAAAAAAAATGTAAATGATCTTAATATGGAAGAGTTCTGAGGGCTGGAAGTAGGAACCAACGCATTTTTTTTCTAGGCGTTGAAACTAGTGATGTTCAATTTTTTAAACCTTATCTTATCACTAACTTCGGCCCGCGACTTCGCTCGCGTGGAAGTCGTAAAACACCACAATATACTAAAATAATAGCCACATTTTTGTAGAACTTCCCTGGAGTCCCGTACGGTATATTGAATTACCCTTGAACGATATAACTGTCTACAGAAAGCATGGTTCACCGACGAACGGTAATACGAGAAAACTATTAGTCGATACCATTATTTAGCGACAGCACTTTTCGCCGAATAACGCTACATAGAATGAATGGTTGGCCGATTCCAAGATTTGCCGATGTCATGGTTCGCCGGAACACGCTTGAACTAAATAATCCTTTATCGATAGCAGTTTGCATCGAAAACACCTTTTCTTACACCGCCTATCCAAAATAATTGTCTTTAGTTTCTCGCTTGGACAATTTTGACAGACATCGATTAAATTGCATTAACTGCTATTTTCATGCGTTTATCTTAATAATGCATTAACAATTGTTATATGTACAACTGGTTACGGAAACAAATTAGATGATGCTCATAATTATTGGCAACATTGGCCACATTGTAAAAATGGTAAACATTCTCGCTGGTCAGTGTATTGTTGCAAATATGTGGGTAGTTATAAACTATTTCCGACTTGAGCACAAAATACATAATAGTGACTTGAATCAAAACTACGTTTCCGTTTATTTTCGTTGTTATTGCGATCAGTCAATTAATTTGAAAATGAGTGCTTGTAATGTAATGCAATCAAAACGCGGCGCTAGTGTACTAATTGTGGATGGATATTCATATCACCTCAACAAAAGATTGGACGACAAATATTACTGGAGATGTACGCTGAAAAGTTCTAAAGGTTGTGGTGCTACTGTGACAACAATATTTTGCACAAATGAACATTCGATTTTAAATCAAAACAATGGACATGGGCATCTGCCAGAGCCAGAAAAGCGGTTACAGATGAGCTTTAATGCAAAGATAAAAGAAATTGCAAACAATTCAATGGACTCTCCATCACAAATTGTTAATCGCTGCTTGCAAGATGTGCCAACTACGAGTGCTGCTCAATTGCCTAGCAAAGCAGCAGCAAGAATGATTGTTCAGCGCATTAGAAGTAAAGGCGAGCCATCGATTCCAAAATCGATTGATGAATTTAAAGTACCAGAGTGTCTTTGTGATCTTGACCAACAACAGTTTTTAATTGGTCACTATACAAATGAAGGTGAGAGCGTAGTCGTATTCTGTACTAAAGAAAATTTTAAACGATTAATGTAATAACATGGTAATGGACGGAACATTTTCGACATGCCCGAATCCATTTACTCAAGTATATTCAATACATGTTTTAGTTGGAACTGAACGGGGCACACGTGTTCCGGCGAACCATGACATCGGCAAATCTTGGTATCGGCCAACCATTCATTATATGTAGCGTTATTCGGCGAAACGTGCTGTCGCTAAATAATGGTATCGACTAATAGTTTTCTCGTATTACCGTTCGTCGGTGAACCATGCTTTCTGTAGACAGTTATATCGTTCAAGGGTAATTCGATATACCGTACGGGACTCACTTCCCTGTGGGTATTACGTTTGTAGTTTTGGTCTTCACTCATCCTCTATAATAGAAAAGGGAGGATACTCCGACCAGACGGGTGTCGTGTCTGGCGGGCAACTGCCCAACGATTGATGTCGGATAGTCTTATATATGTTGATCGCGCGGTAAACCCTGATTGCGCGATGCAGGATTTGTGTGACGTCAGGTTTTTGATGAGTAGTTCGTATGTTGCGTTGTAGATGCAGTCTCAGCAGCCAGAATATGAAGAGAATCAAGGACTGGTGATGCGGAAGCCAGTGACGTACAGTTGCCCGTGTGAGAAGCAGCTCGGTTAACACTTGCCTTCAGTAGAAATTTTTTGCTTGCAAAGTTTTTCCTTTAGTGATTTAATGAACACCTGCGTTCCTTCATATAATTCTTATCTTATCATTATGATCTTGCCAACGAAAGGCCATATTAATCGTAGTGTAGCACCTTATCTAGACGTGCTGTAAAGTTTTAACACGCAATTTCGTGTAGCATGAAAAGTTTTTAATAAAATTGATAAACGATACAACGATATAAGTGTGATCACAAGATAAATAACGCAATTTTATCATCAATAACCAATTAACAAATTGCACTGAGTCTGAAAGGCAATTTAAAATAATGAACCAATTAACTTGCCAACTCATTTTTGGTCAGCAAAGCCAAGTTTTAATTTTGTTCGACATTTTGTACAATTTTGCGTCGTTCTTTATGGAATGGTTTGCGTCAGTTCAGTTATCAGTACGGCTGGGTGCACACAAAAGCTATGAAATCCCTCGTTAGCATTAACCGTGTTGGAACTAAACCACTGACGCGCTGCAGGGCTGCAGGCAGCACGTGCAACCTAACTTTATACGTTAGTTCTAGTAATGAATAGAACCGGTCTAATTATCTATATATGTAGGAATGTTTTTGAATTACATTACCTACATAGTATGCTTGTCACTTTGTCGCGCAAGGAAAGCGCGCGGTGGAGGTATCTTCATCATTTTAATTAAATTTTTCACCGACTTCTTTGTCTCGAGCATTTCCGTACGAGTTATTTTTCAATTTCATTGTGTCTGCGTAATTTTCCACATGATTTTATAAAAAAACAATGTTGAACCTTTCCAACATCAACATCCGACATCGCGTTAGTACAATATCATATAACAGTACAAGATGTATTCATGTTTGTACACATTACGAGAGATTACTTTCAGAACAAAAAATCTGCGTTTCCTTTAATCATTTTGTTTTTATTATACTGACAAGCGGTTTCAAATGTACGCGTACAAAATACTGCCAGAGTTTATTTAAGTAGGAAAAAAATGAAGCAGTTAAAAACAGATGAACTAAACCAAACCACATAAAACGGACAGAGGGCGTGCGTGAACTTTATTTGAAAAACTATGTTTGTGCGGCTTGTGTCCACAAAACATAGTTTTTCAACGAGCTCTCGGAAAACTGAAATACCTATACTACTGTTCTTTTTTTTAACTACTAGTTCATGCAGATGAAATTGATATCTATTCCTGGCCTTTCCTATTGTTGTGTGATGTGTTTTTTCTTTGTGCGTTATGGTTTCGATATTAAATGGGAAAAATCCCATTGAAATATTCTCTTTGAGTTTCGTGAAGATTTCCGCCCACGTCTATTTATTAATTAATGTTGTTTGGAACTTGAAACAATCAAACTATGTTTATTGAAGGAATTCCTGAAAACAGATCCGGTATTTCGTGGCTAGGTCACCGATGCCATTAACTTGTGTGATTGCGATACATATAGGTACCCTTTGAGTTGTGGCTGATGTATCCACATCGCCTACACACTGTGTGGATGTCTGGGAGCATCGGTTGATTGGGAGCATCGGTATTACCTAATGGGTAGACACACGGGTATAATGCTCGGATGAAAGTACCACGCCAGCTTTTAATTGGAGATAAAGGAAAATCTTTGATATCGTTATGAGTTGTTTATGGCGACTTATGGATATATAAATTACCTATGGTGTAGTTAGACAGTCGGGGTCTGCCTTAAATGAATACCCGCTTTTCTAACAAATTCAATTCGCTTCGGGTAAGAACATCATCTTTCTGTCTATAATATAAACATGTACATAACTGTATTATGAACGGAACAATGTTCTATCAATAGCTGTATGACATATGATACAACGATAGTACTTACACGATGGTCCGCAACTCGCAAACCACTAGAACAAAGACGCACATGTCTTGAGATCTGATACGGCAGACGTATATATATGATGACATGTCTGACATGACCCAGAGTGTATTACATATACATAGTAGGTTTATTTACATGTAGGCAGCGGTACCAATATGGTTATGTAGGGTTGGTATTTCGACGAATTTCGAAAGGGTATACAGAATTGGAATATGCGACATGGCAGTTACTATATTTCGGTGCATTTGGTTAGACTGAAAGGCGACCGCAGCATATTCGGGGAAGGAAATAAAAAGGAGGGAAAGAAATATGGTGCTCTCGAGTTTCAGTAAGTAGTAGATCAATAGATATTTTACTGAATATATCTGAAATGGCTGCAATATTTTGCTAACGAATAAACGGCGGATATCGGCTTAGATTGATTAATTTCATTTATCATGCTTGTTTAACTTGACCCAGTCAAAAGGTTTCTTAAATAAATCTGTGCGTTGTGTTACTGAAAGTTTGATAAAGTATTTAGGAAAATTGTTGTAGATCTCGATGGTTGCTATTGTTTGGCTTTGTTGAACATTTAATTGTAACCAAATCATAGTCTGAAGTGGACTTGACGTTTAAGTTACAACAAATAATATTAGCTATTATATTACATCAGTAACTTAAAGTTTTCCATTCCTAATATTATTTTGAATAGAAGCTTGCTAGCTTCTATTCAAAATTATATTAGGAATGTTATAGCAGTATTCTGGAATAAACTTTACTGTTGACCGTCACATGTTTACTTGAAGTCTGTTCAGGTCACATGTTACCTACTGGCATGGTACACGCTTGGTGAGGTAACCGCCTTGCCACCAGAATTACCTCCAAATATTTAGTTGGGAATTTTCAGAACATTCATGGTTGGTACAGCTTTCATATTAAATCCAACTTCAACATTGTAGCTTTAGGAACAGTTTCACACAATATATATTATAGTGGTTAGGTTTTCAAAAATAATTAAATAATTAACCATTTAAAGTTGAATGCTGAATTTCATTTGCCCTACCATCCCCACATAGATTTCTCTTAAAGATGCTATAGAAGCTTGATCGATCCGCAAAGTTAAACCATGCAGATACGGTAGATTTGCCTTGGATGACTGACTATTACCTACCGGCTTCTATTGAGCTAGTAAAATTTGAATTAGATAAGTCTTCTATTAGTTCATCTTAACCTTGAATTATTATTTTTAGACTAGAAACATCACTATTTTTACACCATTATGATCGTAAATCCAACGCTTTATATTCCTGAGTGTTTGCTGACGTAACAAGGAAATTGTTATAAATTCAATTCATTTTACTTTTAGAAAACGATCGTAAAAGATAAATAACTAATTTTATATTCTATAATAAAGAAAAAGTAGGCAATTGAAGGAACCATAAAGAAGATCTTAGTAATTGCGAGTAGCCATATAATTTGATTTAGGAACATTTTTTATCTGTGGTTCTGAGGGAATGGAATTATTTGTTCTTCCGTTTTTTATTACGAGGGTTGAGTTTAATGACAATTTAAGGTTACCTCACACCCACCGTTTGCTTTTGTTACCCTAAAAAAAATCAGTTCAGGCTTTTCATTAATTCTCTCTATTGAATACTTGCCTAAACTTATTAATTCCCTAAATTATTATTTTTTATCAATAGGCTCATTTCATATCAGGTTTATGTGTCTTAATAACTATATCTATACCTAATAATTTATGATGGTCCATATGATCTTCGGGCTCGTATACCTAACGTGGTTTAGTCCATTAAAATTGTGCCCTTGAGAACGTTACAACCTAACCTCCTCCTAACCTCTCACTTACACTATAAAAATTTAGGTAATTGAATCAAATTGAATTGAAATACAAATATTTAAACAATTCTATTCCATTACCGTGGTGAACCGATCCAAGAAAAATCAAATCAATATTGAATGAAATTGAACGAACTCTGAAGAAAGACCATGTATTTTCTTCAATAAAAGAGTGAAGTAGTCTGTATTCAAGTACTTTAGTCGTAAAAGTAATTGAAAAATCTTCCAGTGGCTAAACTAACTCGAACCTGTGGGATCTTGGTAAAAAAAAATGTATAATGCGGGCTTCGGATATCTATATTTTAGATATCTGAAGCCCGTATACATGTTTTTTTTTCGAAGAAAGGTCATATTAACAACCCACATGTGTTATATTTACCTATCATGATTAATTATGTTTTATGGGACATAAAATGACAAGAAGGATGAACGTGCCAATTTTGAGTTGAGTGCGTTTCTTCGTAGGTGGGACTTAACCGGAGTTAAATTTAAAACCATGTCACACGAGGTCCAGTTTGACGTCAAGTCATGGATGTACCTATTTTAGTTACAGCCGCATGTTAGCTAAAGTTATATTGAAAACAACCATTATATTATTACCACCACCAACCAAACCACGTCATTGTTCGATGTCCACCACGCACAGGATGGATGGAAAGCAGCACATGGAGATTTTTTTTGCTCTGTTGGTGTAATTGGATTTCCAGTCGGAGGCTAAATAAATAAATAATGAATAAAAAACTAGGCAGCTGTTATTAATTATTCTTTAATTACTTACCTGCGTAATTAAGAGGCTTTTTATTTCATTATGATTTATAAATTACATATTAATGAGTTGATTTTCATAAAGTCGAGGACTTTATGAAATGATGTACCTATGCTAATATTTCTGATAAATTGGAATCATACTTGGAAACATACATATTTTAAAGGTAGGAATGACCAACGGATATGGCAAAGCTGTGGGTTTGCTCCATCTATAAGAACCTTAAATGTAATCTAAAAGAGGTTTACTCTTTGCTCTAAAACTAATTTAAAATGGCTAACTTGGAAAGGCGAAAGAGAAGGCAAGTATAGTTACAAGTTAATAATAGATTTTAAACTTGTACAATGTTCTGGGACGGGCGATAGGGAGCGGTACATACATCGTTAACTTTGAACTACCGTTGAACTGGGAAGTTTATACCCCTTTGAATGGTAGGTAAGGAACACTGAAGGTATAATATAGTCAATGTTAACGTTAGGGTTAATTGAAGTTTTCTGAGAAGAAAATAAGTTACTTCTAAAAAACACTTCAAGAGCAATTGACCTGAGACTGGAGAAATAACCCGCTAATAAACTCTAACCATAGTTTATTATTCTTTGCTTTGACTAAACGAGACAAAATATTTCCAATTAAAAAAAAAACTATTTCCTACTACAAAGATTGAGGGTTAATGTTGTTTATGTATTTAGTTGGTAAACTTTTATAAACTATTAGAAAATATACATCTCAATATATTAGCAATTGAAAATTTATATAATTAGGCTGTAACAGAAAGGCGTGGTCAAATTTAAAAGTGTTCAGACCATAAAACTGAAGAACTTTCCCGATGGGAATAACATTGTTATCGAGAAAAAATTATCATCCGTTCAATAAATTTGGGTCGAGTAGGTATTGAAGCTTTGTATGGGACAGCTGATATTTTTTTCTCGATTAAGATGTTGGTCCCAAGGAGAAAGTTGTTCGACAGTTTGATGGTCTGTACCACACCCTTCTAATACACCTTGTATATATTTTTTATTTTTTTTCATATACATTGAAATGCCTACATTATATAATACAACTAACTATTTAGTGAATGACGAACAAACTAAATATACCTACAAATAAATACAAAAACGAAAGGACAGTTATATAAATACATTCACTGGCGAATTTAGCTTTAATTGTGAATCCAAAAATATAAATAAAGCTGCAGCTGCCAATCCCACGTAAAATTATATATGAAAATCCATATAAAACAATAGTGAAAGCTCATTTCCATTGCGAATAACAGATAGGTAATTATAAATTCAAATTACGTTCATAGGCTGCAAAAATAACTTTTAGAGATACAATTATTAAGTTTGATATTATAGGGCGGTTGAAAATATTTACGTTTGAATTTGTTAAGATCCTAATTTGCATAATAATATGCAGATTTAGAATTAAGTGACCCGAGCTCTCTGAATGAATTTACAAAGATTTCTTTGAGAGTTTTTTTACCTAATAAAGAAATAATAAAACTAGAAACAAATAGGAATTCAATAAATGTAGAGTAACCAGGAAAAAGTCGTAGGTATGCCAAACAAGAGAGCTTTAAATACTTTAATTTTATATTTGAAACTGAACTGAATTACACTTTGTTTCAGGTACCTACACAATTACACACGAGTGTTATTAAACGTTTATTTAGGAAACCAGCGGCAGACAGCATCGGTCTGGCATTAATGCTGATTATAGAGAATTACACTTTTTTTTTTTTATTGTAGATTTTTTGTTTTATTGCACCTATTGCAAAAAAAGGCCAAATTCTTTCTTACTGTTTTAAACACTTGGGTGGTTCACACTCTTGCTGCAGTGATTTCAGCGGCTAGATTTACTATCACATGAACATAACATCACGCCTGTATTCCCCGAAGTGTTAGGCAGAGGTGTACCTATAGTACATCCACATTTCGCAAGTTATGTTTAAGTCCCATGTAATAGGGGGCGAGCCTATCACATGAAACACTTATTTTAAAAAAAAGTATTCTAAATCTGCTTATTCTAGATACTGCCTGTGTATACAATAGATCATATTCGCATATTTCACCCTCTTCCATCCGTCATACATTATAAATAGCGTAAGCATAAATCACCTTTATAATAAGCCCCATAAATTCTGAGCCAGGAATTTCTTACCCGGTACCTCTTAATATTAGTTTCATAGATTTAATTTCAGGCATTATTCCCTAACGTATCTATTAATTAATATTCTCTTATTACACATTCCAAGGTAAACGACATAGCCCGATGAATTTTCAAACATAAGTGGCAGTGGGCAGGGCACGTTGCTAGCAGAACAGATGGCTGATAGGGCCGAAAGTTTCTGGAGTGGCGATCGCGTTCCAGAAGACGTAGCGTTGAAAGGCCTCCCAGAAGTTATACCGATGTCTTGGTGGAGGCCACAGGAATCCGCTGAATGCGAGAAACACAGAAAAAATCTGACATGTTTCTATTTGCCATAATTTGGATGTGATAAGATAATTAGACTGGGAATCGATCCCAAAATAATAGAGAAAAAATTATGTCCACTGCTGGACATAGGTCTCCCCCAAGCACCTGACTGAAATGATGATGATGACAGATTTTATTGTTTGTCAGTTGATTTTCAGTTGGGATCGATTCCCAGTCTAATTATCTTATCACATCCAAATTATGGCAAATAGAAACTTGTCAGATTTTGTTTCTCCATATTGGTGATTGAAGCGGCGCTTAGGCATGGAGGTGTCTCGATGTGTAAAGAATGGTCACCCATCCTCGGCCTGACCGTGACAGGTGAAGCTGGACTAGCAGATAGATTAATCGATAGATACGGCGACTAGGAAGCCCTTTGAATGCCTATAAGACAAGTTAAATTCGTCTTTTATCTTTTTGACATTGTATGTGCTCGAAATTACTAGACAGGATTCGGAACATGGAGCAACATCAAATATTGTCTTTTTTTTTGTCTAAACCTAGGAAGGTTTTTTGTTTCTTTCGTGTTTCCTCAGCTTAATTGGGTTTTTAGAATGTTTTCGCCTTGTAACAAAAAGTGATGGATGTGCGTTGTAATGATTAAAAAATTCCTTCATTTCGTGTCGGTGTCTACCTTGAATTAGGGCAAAGACAAACAAAATGTAACCAAGCGTAATTTGCGTCACAAAAAATAAGTCGCCAAAATTCATAGTTTGTATCACAGTACATGAGGTGAATCCTCGCAAAATTCAGTCGATCATAATTTATCGGGCTTATCTTGAGCTCAGGAAATTACGCTTCCTTCTCGTAATTTCCTTCCCGTCTTTCTGCGGACAGTAAAACCTTTTTTAAATTCCGTGTTTACATAGTAGGTTCCTGAAAAACGTATAATTTGTCTCCAACTATAAATTCTCTAGCGCTGGAACATTTGAACATAATTTTAACATTAAACTTTTATTCTGTATTTGCTTTGTCCTCATGTGAAATGGAACGTCGTTCTACGGTAAGTTTACTGTGTATTTTGTTTTTGTGCTACAGCTTACAAAATTCATTTTAGAGTTTTCCGTTTTCCGGCTTTAGTGTAGTCAGCTTAACAAAGAGGCGGGTAGTTTTTGTGTAGAATATAATATTGTGAGAGTTTACGAGGGATCTCAATATAAAGGGTAGACCATTTTTATGATAGTAAAGGATAAATTCTGGGTAATTCTGGGTCTGGAATGAGAAAATTCTGAATAAATACAAGCTTCATTATTTTAAGGATAGATACATATTTTGATTTATTTTCTTGGCCGTTTAGAATTTTTTAATCATCTGCCTAGCCTTATCCCAACTATGTTGGGGTCGGATTACAGTCTATCCGGATGCAGCTGAATACCAGTATTTTACATGGAGCAACGACCTATCTGATCTCCCAGTTTCTGGCTTACACCATACCCCTTGGTAAGACTGGTTGTCAGACTTTTGGGCTCCTGATTACCCGTAACGCCTGTCTAATTTTTGAAAGATCCACGAATGTCAGCCGGGACCAATGGCTCAACGTGCTTTCCGAGGCACGGAAGGGTCTCAATATGTAATGGATGGTCACCCATCCACGAACCGACTTCGGAAAGCGTAGCATAACCTTCAATTGACCCGTACGGTTCTTATTATTTTGCCACGAGCCCCTCCTTTTTAATTATAAGTATAAAACGTAGTTGAATTTTGTGTTAATGTGTAATATACTTAAGTACAAAACTTACGGAGCAGTGGTTCTCGGTCAGATGTGCTGAGCTAGAACATTTCACTTACCTGAAACAACAATAGTTTTAGAGAATAAGGAATGCTGAACTTTGTTAGTTACATGAATTTTAAAGCAAAAGTTTTAGTGGATACTAAGTAGGTATGTCCTTCCTGAAACTTAGCCTCCGTGAGGATTCACACCTAAAAAACGTCAACCTCATATTTCGTGGTGAAATGTGGAGGTACTTATGTATGGTGCCTCAGGGAAATACAGGCGTAAGTCATTTGTATAATTTTTCAACAATAATTATTTTTCTTTGAACAAAAAAATAATCTGCAACTTTTCCTGACCTATTAAACAACATTCTATCAACCGTGGCACTTTTAAAACTAACAATGAAATTCCAACTTCAAAGTTTTGCGAATGACAGTTGAGACATTGTATTAATTAAAGCCTAATTCCGTTACGGAAGACAGACGTGCTAAGCCTAACAAGAGAAATGATAAAATCATTTTAATAAGAGGTAGGCAGCATCCTTGTTCAGGTTGTTGGACAGTGGGACAGAGTGGGACAGTAAAAAAAAAGGGCTGAGAAATAAAACTTAGATTATCTTGGTCTCTCCGCTATGCTCGCTAAGCTGTTAGGCTCTGACGAATCATTGATGCCCAAGTGTGCCTACAGTAAAAGTTAATGACACCCATATAACAAGAGTGACAAACAGTTGTAAACATTGAGACAATAAAATAAGTAGGTTAATAGATTAACCTGAATGGGATGCAGGACTAATCTTCTACACGAGGAAGCGTAAATAGGTAAAGTTGAAGGCGATACTTACCTATGATGTACTTACATACATAAACTCACGCCTTCTTCCCATGTGGGTAGGCAGAAACAACAGAGCGTATAGCATACCGCTTTTATGAAATTGTGCTAAGATTTATAAGTAGGTACTTTCTCCAGAGCGTTCACTGGAAAAGTAGAAGATTGTATATTCAGCTTACATGGATACCAGATTATTTCCTTTATTTCATATACAAACATATAATTTACGTTTCTAAATATTTTTATTAAAACATTGTTTTTTTACATGTCAAAATATAAAAATAGTACCCGCCGCCTGTCCCGTATCGGGAGCAGGGTCCAAGCTACCGGTAGCGGGAGAAAGGAACCTCCTAAAGATACGCGCCGTGTCCATAAGTACCGTTTTCGGGATCAAGATGCCTAACGAGAGTCTCCTCAGGTATTGGTCAAGGCTCTTGGCCATTGGCCGTCACGACTATCGGCACTATGACTGCTGTTTCCACAACCCACATGTCGACAATCTCGCGAGCCAGGTCAAGATACCAGATTATTATTATTATTTACTTCACCAGACGATTTGAAAAGCCACTTTTACATACTGAACAAAGTGAGCAAGTCTTGAAGAAATAATAAGCATGAGCATGATGGTTTTGTCCCCAAATAAAGATATTTCTTGTATAAGAATATAACCACTACATAAGCCTCGTTAGTTCAGCGTCACTTAATACAAGAATAGAGAATATTGACAATGATTTTTCCTACTTATATTCTCAACGGAAATGCTTGAGGAAATACGGTAAGCTTCAGATAAGGGACACTGGCTATTTTTTAGGTCAGTCCACAGGGAGACGGAAGAAATATATGTTATACTTCTATGTTACACGAACCAACTCGCCAGGGAACAGGAAAATTCGAAATTAATATATGATCTTATTACTAACGAGGGAATGTCGTGAAAATTTAAGTTTTAGTAAAATTAAATGAACAATGATTTTAGGAGTATGGAGGCTGATAAATCAGGAGTTCTTGTCGAACAATCTTACGATAACAATGTCAAGATGAGTCATTTAAGATTGTGATAGTAGGTAAGGTTCGGTAAAAGAATATTCCTGGTTAAAAAACATCCCTTTTAGCCGTTTAGAACAAAGAGAATGTTATATTACAAACGCACATTATGTTAGTATTAATAAGAAGTAAATTCTGTCACTTTTTGAGAAGAATATAAATGTTACGAGATGGTGTTTTTCTTTCTATTGATTGCAGCTTCGATCAAGAATACTCATAACTTGACCTGACTAGACTTAACACAAAACAAAAAATGTGACAGCCTTCCTTAAATTAAGGACAAAGTACTTATACTACCCTTTTTCCACTTAACTTCATTTACGTGAGCTCTTTTTCTAAGTAAGCTCGGAACTTAATTTCAAGTTTGGAAAGAGGCAATTTGTTCTCAAAATTATTTCTTTCTTTACAAATTATACGCCTTTTTATTGCTGTTGAACTAGGTAGGTAGGTAGTACTTACTAAATTTTTTCCCAAACGTTGACTGGTAAAAGTAAAATTATCTGATTTCAGTGGGTAAACTTAATGACCTATAAAGGCTGGTAAACACTGGCGCGATAGCGCAGGCGCGACAATTTCTATAATATAAGAATATTAATTTATATAAATAAAATTAAATTCCTAGTCTATAATCTATTGGCACAGTCATGCATGTTGCCCTAATTAGTAACCCTTCTGTCACCGCCTTTAATATGCATATCTTTACAGCCGATGACGTCATGGCGTGCATTGGCTTTGAGCCGCATCGATGCATAATGCCATACTGATATCACTAAGCTTTTGATCTAGTTAATATAGATTATAGAACATGGAAATTAAAATTTTGTGATCATTACGAATAAATAGAATGAGGATAGACAAAAAATTATCACAATATAACAAGTTTTATAATGATAAATGATTTAATTTCTGTAAGTAGGTTTGTACAAACACACTTTTACACGTCAATCACATTTTTTTTTCTAGATGAGGTCGTCGTTTCCTTTCTGACTACTCTGAGAAGAAAGGCCGAAACAAACTCAGAGGTCACAGTCTCTTTTAAAGTCCAGACATAATCAATATTTTGTTATTGTAAAAATGGTTAATTCTTGAAAATTGCTTGGACTTTGAAAATAGTTCAAACAATCTTTTGCTAAGTTTAATTCACACTTCTACTCCTTAGATACAGCGTAAAAATATACATATAACATCACGCCTATAATCCCCGAAAGGTTAGGCAGGGGTGTACATATTGTACACCCACATTCACCAGTTATGTTTAAGTCCCATGTAATAGGGGGCGAGCCCATTGCCATTAGTTGGGCACAAATCCAGACTCGAGGCTGCTACAGAGAAATTCCTGATAGATAAACCTAATAACACTTTGCCCGACCTGGGAATCGAACACGACACCTCATGCTCAACAGTAGCACTTTTGAACACCGTACCAACTAGGCAGTCAATAAGATATATAATAATAATAATAAAATCTTTATTGTTCAAGAGAGCAGTACAAATTCAAATAGCACTAGCCTCCACACTAGGATTCCCTGTCGTGGAGAATATATCCACTATAATACACTACAGAATACTTCGAAGAACTTATCCAATACCCAAGTTCCGCGCATAGTTCACGGTACCACGAAATTCTTCTCACTTTTTTAATATCGCCGGATGCACTTTTGATTTAACAAGTTTACTACTGCAAAGTTTTGTTGGGAACTACTTTTGTATCCAAGACTTTAAAAAGACCTGAAGAATTATATTATACCTGCAGACAACGAACATTCACACTGAAAGTAGTCACCTGAAAAAGAAAGAGGGAACACATCATGTCCTTTGATACAAGCGCAGCGTTACACGGGTCAGAATAATTTTAAATATCATTATTCCCTTACCGTTGTCTCAATTTATTTGGGGTCGGTGCTACATGTTTATTTCTACCATAGTTCTCTAACACTAGTCATATCTATCTCTAGTCACCCTTAGCCATATCCTCTTTCACACAGTCCATCCATCGTTTCTTTAGTCTTTATAATTTTAATAGTATCTTATTAAAGGCAAGTAATAAAAACATAAAATACCCTAACGAAAAACTACAAATTAAGGCTCGTACACGCTCGATATCGCGGGCGTGACAAGGGCAGCGCTGCCTATCGCGCCCGCGATACTGCGCCAGTGTGTACGAGACGTTATGGTGAAAATGTAGTTTAGAAAAACTAAGCGAAAACAAATATAACCATCTTTGTTTTATTCTATTAGTAGTATATTTTTGTAGTGACATTACAATTTGTGTCATTGACGTCACGTGACGATATTATTATCGTGGACATCCACGATCACGTCACAGCGTCACGATAGCACAGGGAAGTAAAATGTATGGAAATATATGAACGTATATTTAAATAAGAAATACAATTATTTATTTAATTCCGTTCACGATAACGTGTCGTCACGAGT
This sequence comes from Eupsilia transversa, assembly GCA_914767815.1. Classification (NCBI taxonomy): domain Eukaryota; kingdom Metazoa; phylum Arthropoda; class Insecta; order Lepidoptera; family Noctuidae; genus Eupsilia; species Eupsilia transversa. Next base: position 7,364,071 of record OU611889.1, read on the forward strand.
CGTCAGAAGCCCGAAAGTCTGACAACCAGTCTGACCAAGGGGTATCGTATTACCCAGTTACTGCGTTGTGGAGGTCAGATAGGCAGTCGCTCCATGTAAAATACTGGTATTCAGCTGCATCCGGTCAGACTGGGAGCCGACCCCAACATGATTGGGAAAAGGCTAGGCAGAATGATGATAACGATGTCTATAGACAGGATAATATTGTCACGTTAGAAATGATAAAAGCGCACAAGCACTATAACCACTAGATTATTACCACCACCATATTTAATATTGGATTAATTACTCTCTAATAATGTCATATGCATTGGATTATGCTCATAAATAATTATGTTATCGGAACACATCACACTCCGATTGCTTTTGGCAAGGAAATTACATTGTCATTATTAATTTGTTATGAGATTGTACCTACCTACATTTCAGTTTATAGTAGAGTTGTTTATAGGCAAATCGGCTTGTGTGCAAGAACCCTATCTTTTTCCAGTAATATTGAGAAATGTTTTCACCATTTTCTAATTATCCGTGTCTTCGCAATATCCCTAGGGTTTTCGCGAAAATTCGAATTGTCAAGTCTCCCTACGACATATAAGTATGTTATATATGTATATATAACACGACATATATGTATATTCGGCATTTCGTAAGCTTGAAAAATACACCTACACTTATTCACGTGTCTCGGAGCAAAAGATATGAATGTTAAAACAATGGCTTCTCTTCTTAATCGTTAGCCTCGGTAATCCTTTTAAAATGTAAATTAATAAAACTTTTCATTTGAAAATTATGCGAATGAAGGCGAAGAAATACTAAAATTCCAAAGTCTAAGTATTAAAAATGAAAAATGGATTTAACAGCCTCTCCTGAATAATCAAGCCACCAAGTCATCGATGTACCATTTATACCGTTAACGTTTCGTTTCGCAATATTACTAGACTCATATTGTGCAAAAACCCTATCTTTTTCCAGTAAGATTAAGTAATGTTTTAGGGTTTTCGCGAAAATCTCCTTACGACATTTACACTATGTGGACTTACTGAGAATAAAACTTGAACAATGTTAATAAAAAGTACTTAAACCAACAGAATTCTAAAATGTCCTGACAGCTTAAGCTTGTCACACATTTCCCACAAAATAATGTGAAACGAGTTACCTAGATGTAAATTAACACAGGTCAAGTTAACATAGTAATCCCTGAGGTCAGGAGAAAATCATATAAATGCTGTAAAACCGCTGAATAAAATATTCACACCAGGCCGGGCTATAAGCGACCTCTTTTGAGTATATAAACCCTTATGTCAAAGCAATAACGGTCATAACGGCTTAAAGAGCTCGATAAAGTATGTAGGTACAAACGCATGTAATCTTTCGGAGGCGGTCGTCGTAGTACGTATAGACAAAAGGATCGCTTTATTAAACTTTCATAAGAGCAACACTTGATCGGAAGGTTCTGCTTGAAGCGGTGTTTTCGCTGTATACAGCTGAATCAGGCGCTTGAAGGGCAGCTCTTAGCCTCGAGTAGCGCGGAGGCCCGAGGGCTGACAAGAGAGCAAAATGTTAAAATCTCGCGTTACATTTCTGTCTAACAGAATCCATTTTTGAAAGTGCCGATTTGAGTGTCACAAACATAGAAATATAAAAAACAGATATCTATGGTCGTAACGAGCGTGCGATGCGCCACTTGGGAGTCATTCGTATCTCGCTGAGAATTTTATTTCTTTTTTAAAATACCTACAGAACGTATGTTTATGAATACATAAACATAAAAGTACGCCTGTATTCCCCGAAGGGTTAGGCAGAGGTGTACCTATACAACACCCACATTTCGTCAGTTATGTTTAAGTCCCATGTGATAGGGGGCGGGCGTATTGCAATCAACCTAGCATAAATCCAGACTCCGGGCTGCTACTGAGAAATACTAGATGGAAACCCAATAACATTTTACCCGACCCGGGAATCGAATCCAGGACCTCATGCTCAGCAGTATCACTAGACCAAGGAGGAAGGAGTTTCACAAAATTTGAAATCTAGAGTTTGACAAGTTTTTCAATAGAAAGAAATGTCACTTTTTTTGCGTTTGGGAAACACAGATTGAATTAGGCCCTTGTTATAATAGGCGCCCGAGTCGCGCGTCTTTTACGCTGCGTTTTGGGCGCTTAATAAAATTTAATTAATTTCTATGTAACGAATTACATCAAGCGCTGCCGTTCAAGGGTGCGTGTCATGACGCAGCGTCCAAGACGCACGGCTCGGGCGCCTGTTATCTACATCACAGTAAGTAACATAACCGTAGCAGAGCACTTAAATGATATCTAATATCCATAATCTCTGTAAAATTACCTCTTAAGATATCATCATTAAACATCTTTTTAACATTAATAAGTGATGAATTCATGTTGCATAAATGTTTAACATTTCAAACAGTTATTCAAGACACAAAGGAGGATTTCCGGGATTGATAGCAGCAAGGGTTTTTCCTTTTATATTAAATACCTAATAAATGTCAAAGATTCAAGGAATATGAAACTGGATAAAGTTTTTAATTAGTAAATTAATAACCTAGAAGAATTTGTCTTTTTGTACCTTCATTATAACGGTGGTGTTAATTTATAGCTCGACTTTTTCCAGAACCGCTAAATGAAATGAAATGGAATATTGCCTTTGTTCTTTTGTAAAAGGGGAATTAAAATAACTAATTATATTATTCCGGATGAACGTAAGCGAAGCAAAAGGAGTCTGTAATCATTGTAGTTGCAGCCGGTTGCGTTCTGTAGTTTCTGCCTACCCCCATGGCACACAAAACACGAACAACTTACCACCATCCCACCTAAAAATACATTTAACTAGCTCTCTAGATAAGTCAATAAAATTATATAATAAGTTACCCGAATCAATAAGAAAGGAACAAAAAAACACCATCAATTCACGAATAAATAAAAAAATACTATTAATAAGTAAATGGTATTATTATTAAACGAATATTTAAATGATAAATCCCTAAAAGTCATATTAATACAAAAAAATGTTTGAGGCCCACGTGGTGCATTACGGCCATTATAGTCCCAGCAGTGGGCATTATATAAGCTGACTATTATAATTATGCTTATTTAGAACTTACCTAGGTACCTAAATATTTACTACACTTTTAAAATATGAATCGGCTAAAATGCAAATGAGATATTGAATACTATTAAAAGTAATATGAGAATTTCCAGTTCGATCTATTGAGACGGAACAAAATGCAATATTATGAAAATAAAGCCTATGAACAATACGAAACTCAAGGTGATGAAATAGCGTCTCATGCTGGATTATTATTACAAAGCTTGTTAAGAACAAATACTTAACAATTTGTTGTTTTGAAGCTGTGGGTCTTAAGTCAATGGCGACGAACTCAGCCAGAAGGGCTATTGTCTTATTGTTGTCAAAGTTAATTACGAAATTTCTTAACAAGCAAGGTTAATCTCCAAAGTAAAGTTGAAGTGATCTTGGCTTTCTTAAAAATAACACCGCAGCGGAAAGTTTCTCAAACAAAGCTTTAGAAACATTTTGATATTATTCACCAGATTGTGCTGACGCTGAATTTGCTAGACACAATGTGACGATTAAAATGCATTCTCCCCAAATTAATTTCAGTGAAAATATTTGAGATAGATCCAAGGATAGACGACTCAAGCAAAATTTCTTTACACTCAGCAAGTTTTACAGAAAGACAGACCTAGTAAAAAGGAATTCTATTCATACGCAATCGACCCGTAGATTTTAGAGCCCGCAGTTTTAGACCCTGCGATAACTAAGGCGTAAAGATAAGCCTTTCGTAAGGGAATCAAACCTTGAATCTACAATGTAGGGTCTGTGAGCATGAAAGGGATCAGTGGGACGAAAAACGGGCCGCGGTCAAGCGGGCAGCTAAGGTGAAAAATGTTATAAAATACCGGGTTCCGGAAACTTTGACGTTATTTAAACATTCGAGAATAAACGTATAAGGTTTTTGTTTTACGAAAAAATTTAGTCAGTTTCGTAATGTTACGTTATAAAATAATGAATAATTACCAGCTTTTAGGCAGTGTTTTCCAGTATTTCATTGTTAAATAAACCTGATAAATTTGCGCCTATTTTGATGGAAAAAATATATAAATTGAAATCGACATCCTTACCCACATTTGCCTTTTAACATCCACTAGGAAAATGTAGGTATTTCTACTCGTATTTCTAGATACTCATATTATTCTTTCTAAGAAAGTTATTTATGGTAGGCTACGCTGCCTACGCTTTTAATTATTTTTGGCATTTACTTTGTTATAATATCATTTACTAGGTTTTGCCCACGGCTTTGCCCGCGTGGATGTCGGAAAATATCTCACGGAAATGAATTTCGAAAAATCCGTCCTTATTCCTTGCCTACATTATAAAGGAAACCTCTGTGCAAAAAATCAGCTTTCTAGGTCCAAGGGTTTGGGCTGGGCGTTGATGAGTCAGTCAGCCAGTCAGCCATTCAATCAGGACTTTTCTTTTTATTAATACAGATTATATTTATGGATTGTCAACATAAAAATATGAAATGCAGGTACGTATGTTATGCTAATGAACCTGCTAGGAACGGGGTGGATACCCAGCAGTGGGATGGTTGAAGCAGAATTTGATAATGATGAAACTCGTACATAACAATATAACATAACATAACGTCTGTAATCCCCGAAGGGTTAGGTATGTATAACTCCCATGTGATAGGGGGCGAGCTTATTGCCATCAACCGGGCACAAATCCAAACTCCAGGCTGTTACTGAGAAAAGCATTAGTAATAGGAAAACCCAATAACACTTTGCCTGACCTGCGTATCAAACCCAGGACCTCATGCTCAGGCAGTCAACCACGCAGGGTACCATGAAACTCATAACCTATTCAAAAAGTTAATCAGTCAAATATGAGCCAAAGAATGACTGTTGGATTTCAGTGCGCAAGTATTCCCGCAATTTCAGTAATAATGACTAGACTTCCAAACGAATATTTAATTTATATTCTTAATTAAATAGTTAATTATTAATGTATTTTGGTAATTTGGCACAAGAATATACGAAGTGAGGTACAGTTTTAAATATTCATATGTTCGCCCGAATAGCTTGCTTTCGACGAAAAACTCAAATTAACGTATTACTTTAGCGTATACAGGGTGAAATTGAATTCATGGGCATCCTCTGTACACTGTACATTGTAGGTACGTTTGTTCGTTCATTGTTCATTATGAACATCTTTCACTATCTACGGGAACAATCCCGAAATCGCCAAAAAATATCAGCTATTCCCTGTATTTATGTTCGCAAAGCTCGTCAAAATGTATCGAACAGCAGATTTTTTTTCGCGTAAAGCTACTTTTGCCGCGGTCGTTTCGTAGATGGGTGACCATCCATTGCATATCGAGATCCATCTGTGCCTTGGAAAGCACGTTTGTCATTCGTAGATCTTTGACGTTATACATGTTATAAAACAAAGCCGCATTTGTGTCTGTCCGTGTGACCGCTTAGAACCCAACGGATTTTGATGTGGTCATTTTAACTTAGATATAGCACAGACATCTCGATGTTTTGATATGTCGTCACTTCAGTAAATTGCAGTCGTGTGAAGCATGAACGAGTTGTTCGTTCACAAATCACTTACTACATTGTAGTTTTTATTTTCTGTGATAAAAGTATATTAGCGGACAAATGGAAGACGATCATGTCAGTATGTCTGAAGTTCTGTGTGAGTGTATGAATTTTGCCTAAATAATGTTGACTATTGTGATTGGCGGATAGCCTTTACGTGTTATAGTGTATAAAATAAATAAGTTTGATAAGTTTTCATAATCACCAAGTTTTGGCAAACGAATTGGTGATAACGTGGAACGAGAAGATGCTGCTGCCCTACCCATTACCTTTTAGCCAGCACCAATATTAGAATAGAAGGAAGCCACATAGTTTTTATCAAAATCGGTACACAGTATGATCTCAGAATCACTTAATAATTCAAGTTATGTATACCTTAAACCCACATTAACCTTTAACTACGTAGCTTAGAACTAGCTTGACTTATTCTCTAGTACGTGAACTAACTTTTAATACTTGGGTAAGTGAATAATAAGTTAGGTGGAGCATCGTTAATGACATGTGTAAGCTTCTTAGAGAAGCCTTGTTAAGTAGAAGTGCTCGTTAGGCACACATACATGAAGTCACGCCTTCTCCCCACGGGGGTAGGCAGACAGTACAGAACGGCCTGCTACGATCCTTACATATTCTTTTTGCTTCGTTTTTGTTGTGTGTGTTTTTAATAGATATTATGATGTATATATTCCCTATTCTACACGCTATAACTGATTCTCTTCTGGGCAGAACTACACAGGAATGCGATGAAGCTTTGAAAGAATATATACCTTAGCATATGGGTAGACTATGAACTGGGACAGGATATAGGAACTTTTTATGGTACTTTTTATCCCGGTAGTATGCTCCCGTGGGATGATTTCCGAGTTCCGCGGGCGCGCACCATCATTTGAAGGTGAAAGTCATGATTTTTACTAAATCCTCATTTCGAGCAACATGCTCACAATTTTTTCATTCCTGATGCGGCAAAAGTGAGAAGTCGCGTACGACTATATACGTAGGTACTTTATTAAGAGACCTATAATTATGCTTTGTAAAGTAAAAGGAGCCTCTTCAAACTGCAAACACTTGTGCAGTCTGCAAGAGCACTGTGTTCCGTGACTCTCACTTTCTCGGAAGACTCACCCCTATGATTATTCTTTACGGTTGAAATTATATCTCACTGGGTTTTTTTTCCATTCAAAAGTGTAGAGAAAATTACAGAATAATTAAAAAATACGTTCCAGATACGTTACTACAGGTAGAAAGAGAGAAGCCATAGCAACTTCCCCACAAAATATCAATGAGCAATATTTTTCAGCCCCAACGCAAAAAAAGTAAGAGCCTGAATATGAAGGGCTGAAGTGCGACGATGCCTGTTGCTAACAGAAAATATATTCAGTATTTTTTACAATTTCTGCATTTCATTTTTCGTTGTTAGTGCTGTCATTACCACGAGCCATCCAAATGGACAGTCGGAAGTAAATTACTCCGACTATTGAAGGCTAATTTACCAAAGCTTTTAGGTTTTCAGTGTGAAAATATTTTGTACATTTGTCAAATAAACATGTTTCCTCTTCAATCTTGGCCTTCTATCTAATTGTGTAACATATTTTCGTAAACAATTAAGACAAATCTGTTTCATTTTGACAGTTCAACAACATTCATTGCGGTATTTACGTTGTTCAGCAGATTTTTTTTCGAACTTATGAAGCAATCGATTAGCAATCTGTTTCAAAACGATTCAGATTGTGATTGATCTTGTATTACGCAATTAGGGAGCTGGAAGGGAAGCGTTTTTGAAATAGATTGCTGAGTAATTGTATAATTAGGTAGGTACCTTAACACACACATACTATAACCATCACGCCTCTAATTCCTAAAGGGTCAGGCAGAGGTGCACCATAGCACCTATCTACACCCACATTTCTCTAGTTATTTTCACCTTACTTTTGCTAAAAACAGCTGGGGTAGTTAGAAATCAATCCCGATGTTTGTTCAGTACAAAAATATCTGAACCGTGTGTTATTGCTCCGTTCAATAATGTTCCTGGTAAACTGATTCGAATCTATGGAAATAAAGACTAGGAGGCCATTTTAGTTATTTTTCTAGCTATTGAATATTGTTTCACCGAATTGTGCAGATTTTTTACCTACTAATAATTTTCGTTTTCACCCTGAACTATTGTAAACTTACTATATCTACATAGAATAGGAAAACGATAAATGACCTTATAGGTATTTCATTTCCTCTTTTTTGTTAACATTTCAATAGAACATAGTATTCAAAAGGAAATAGCTGTCTGTCGCCAGGTTTAATCAAAATCTTATCAGACATCAAAAAGTGATAAAGCATGTCATGTTGACTTGAAGACTTTCAGTGACAATCATAAAATGTTACGATTTGATCCTACCTTTGAAGCTGAATTCATATTGTATGTATGAGTGATCCTTGTGAAATTCATATCTAGACTAAAAGCAGAGTCCAAAGGTATCTACAGTAATATGTTATGCCTATAAACAGCCATTTTATAATATTCTTACTCAGAAGCTCGATGATACGTATGAAAATGATAAAAGATCGAAAATAAAGCAAATGCAATGCAAAGCAGTGCCAGTTTCAGCACTACCGGTGCCCCGGGCGAGATTTCTGCGGCGCCCCTCACTACTCATGGAGAGTAGAGACAAATACTAAAATGTTTCCCCATTTTAGTATTTGTTCCTGTGCATTGATACAGTTTAATACGAGACACTTTGTTAACTTATGCAGAAAAGGGAAAATGCAGGATGAAAAGCGAGCTCAATAATTTTTGACCCCTCCTCCGATAAGTTAAATTTTATTTTGAACATTCATGTACAGAAGAAGGAGTTAAATTCTCGATTCATGCAGTAAAGTTTCAAGAATCTGGAAAAAGCAGGCAAGATTGAGCGAGCAAAGCAAGCTCGAAAATTTTAGCACCCCGCCACGGAAAGCTTAGGTTTCCATTCACCATTCATATAGAATAACCCCATACTTTATTGACTTATGCAGAAAAGTTTGAGAATTCAGAGAACGTATGATGTGAAACATCGGTACTAACAATTTACTTTAACATTCCAGTGTTGCATACTGCTTGTTTCTTTACTATTATTTCCATAATGCAAATATTAAAAGAATACTAACGCAATAAAATCTCGTTTTCCTTAAGTAAATACTTCCAGAAATAAAACTAATAGGTAATACCATTTTGACGAGGGTTAAACGTAAGCACGTAGGCACTTTGCGCAGTCAATACATCCGCGTTGATGCAATCCATACAATAATAATATTACATCTTAACTATAAATGAATAGTGAAGGCAACCTTTCCCTTCGAATCAGAAGTTTTTCGCGTTCGGAATAAGGATGTTGGATCGTATAAAAGGCTTATTGTGTTATCAGGGTCGGGCCAGCACAGATGTATTATAGGAACCATTCCTACCCATCGGGAAGGAATGACGAATAAAGTTCCGATGGGAACTAATCAGGTATTTTATCACGTTCAAAGTGATTTTCACCTTGCTTTAAGGATGACTTTGTATGACGACTTATAAACTACGTTTTGCCCTAAAAATTAGGGCAAAATGTACATAGTTTATAAGTAGTTTTACTGATTTTAGTGATACCGTCGTTATATTTTTTTGTATTACTAAGGTCACAAATAGAATGTGTTTTTTACTATGATCAGTGACTTAGCTAGTAAATATATTGTTAGAGGAGACACTCATGAGAATTATTACCTGTTTGTAAATTGTATGCTGTTAAAAATAATGTTAGTTTTTTCAGTTTGCTGATGAATCAAAGGCGAGATCTTAAATAAAATTAGGTGGTGCTGCTGGCTTTAGGATGTGTGAGAGGTGCGGTAAGAGACAAATGTGAAGGTTAAGTTGGTACGTCTATCTTTTAACGCCTTTCATCATTGAGTCTATACCATAAAAAGTATCTTTTGCCCGGAAAGTGCATTTATCTATATGATCGTCATTTTTTTGCCTGCAGATGAATGGCTGCATAATTATTTGAAAAAGGCAAAACAACGTGAAAGTAATCCATACAATTACTTTGTTAACATTATGACGGATAAACGTTAAACTGAATAGTTTACGTTAAAGATAAATGTATTTTCTGAGTTCTATGGCGGAACGACGCGGCGTCAGTTTGAATAGCAGATAAAACTAAATTAATCCCAAGTCAAAGTTTCCTGAATTTCAAATAAACTGTCGAAACTGCCATCCGACTGAACTCGGAAGTTAATACCAAACGCAATCATCCAATAAACGGTTCACAAACAAGATTAGATTTCATTATTCACCAATAAGATTCCGCTCCGAGATTTTATATTTCATTTTATCTTCAACAGGAAACCTTTAACATTTTCTTGAGGAATTTCATTACATATTTTTTAAATCTGTTTATCTGTTTGCCTCGTGCCGCAAAAATGTAAAATACATAAAGATTGTAGGTTTTATTAAGTATCTATCCACCATCACAAAAAATGTTAGCTATGCGAAGGGATCAAAAGATTCCCTCGACTGTGCAAAACTCAGACGGTTAGCGACGAGCATTAATCCGACCAGTTTAGTAAGACCCTTGATGTTGTGGGTTGATATAGATTTAGTAGATCTGAATATAGCGGCTGATTTATGAAGCTCATTGGACACGAAGCAGCTCTCAAGCACAATGCATCGTCGTTATTCTGTATCGAAGGCGCACTTTGAAGAGAGGGAGCCACTTTAATGCTTATTAGATGTGTGAACTTCTTGCTGAGCTCTTTTGAATGTGTTCAGATTCTTTCGAAAGAGGTAAAGTATAGAAGTTACTGAAAATAATATTAAGTACCTTAAAGTTAATTCTAACTTCAACAATAAATGAGAGCAGTTGTGACCCAGTGGTGTCGGCCGCGACTTACGAGTTGTAAATTATTTCATCACCAATGCTCTTAAAACGGTGAAGGAAAACATCGTGAGGAACCCCACATGTCCTAGAACCAAAAATTCAAAGACATTTGACATCCGCCAACCCGCACTGGGCACGCGTGGTGGATTATGGCCCACTCCCTCTCATAGAGAGGAGGCCTGTGTCCCAGCAGTGGGGATATTCAGGGAGGACTTATCTGACGATGCTGATATAGAGAGGGAGCGGAGGGCGTTGGCGGTTCGATGTAATATGATAGCCCGCAGGTTTGCGCGTTGTAGTAAGGATATTAAAGTCACGTATTTCAAGGCATATTGCCAAACCTTCTACACGTGCACCTTGTGGGTGAAATATACTCAGAGAGCCTACAACGTCCTGTGCGTACAATATAATAATGGGTTTAGGAAGTTGATGGGGCTTCCGTGCTACTGCAGCGCTTCGCAGATGTTAGCGGAAACCCGTGTTGACGATTTTCATGCTATTAAGAGGAAGAGAACAGCGTCAATAGGTTGCGCGGAAGCTGCAACAGCATCCTTAACACATTATTACACAAATTCTACAGTACCTTTATAAGGCTCTGGGTACGGAGGCACGTGCCAACATGTGTTGGGTCACGTCAGTTTTTGATGTTTTTAGTTGTAAAAGTTTACTAACATCGTTTTTTAAGTCATTGTTACTAATACTATATGGATTGTGTGTACTTGTATGTGTGGTCCGAAATAAAGTATAAATATTATTATTAATATGAGCTGATTATGATTATGCTTCCACGGAATGAATTTCAATAATGTCACGCATCTTTTCACTTTTGAGGTTTTATCACAAAGTTTACGAAAACAGATATTAAAGTCCCGAAATGAATTTTGCTCAAGTATAAAACCAATAAAATTAATGAATTGTCCTGAACAAGAACTTTGGCTGTCTCGAGAGATAGACCCAGCAGTCCAATAGTAGCGAAGAAAATTAAAAATTATGTTTCGTAGTTATAGTAGGCTGTGAACAAAGGCACTTGAGCCCTTTCACCTGACAATAATTGAATTGCCCCTGACAGACGAGCCTCGAACACTGTCCTTGATAAAGATTATGCATTTTAACTAGATTCTCTAAAAAAGATCTGCTTTTATTAAAGAGGGAAAATTAATAATTCTATTGTTCGTCCTGCTTATTGGCCTGTAATTTTCTTTGTGAATTTCAAATAAAAGGAGCTTTTGTATTTAATTTTGTTTCTCGGAAAATCGTTTATAGTTACAAAATTAATACTGAATTTATGGAATAGAGACATGAATCTTATTCTACGGTGATATTACTGATGTTTCAAAGAGGATTTTGGAGAATAAAAATGAACAAAAGTTGTCCAGCAACAGAACTTTGGATAAGTCTGTTTGCCTGGTAGGACTGCTTAGTTGGTCTAGTGGTCGCAAGCGCTACTGCTGAGGACCCCATGGTCCTGGGTTCGATTCCCAGGTCGGGCAAAATGTTTTTTCCATCCGGAATTTCTAAGTAGCAGCCCGGAGTCTGGATTTGTTTGTACCCGGTTTATGGCAATAGCTTCGCCCCCTATTATATGGGACTTTAAACAGAACTGGTGAAATATGGGTGTACTATAGGTACACCTCTGCCTTACTCTTCGGGAATTTCAGACGTAATGTTATGTGTTTATGTTATATAGGTGTACCATGTACCTATAAATAATAGTAAAAACATTTTAAAAAATTAGTTTACTAACTACATAAGATTTTAAAAACAGACGGATTGCAAACCAAAATGAATGAAAAACCAACAATGCAATGCGAAAAAAGTAAAAAAGTAAAGGATAAATTGATGTTGAATTTCTAAAATTGGACTGTCAATAAATAGATTGGAGAGTGTTTCTTTGTTCAAGCGGATAGAACTACTTAAGAGCTGATCCTAAAGAAACAGCTGTTTATTTACCCCATGGCCACGAGCTAAGCGCTCAAGCGATACTTGTCTTGGGGCAGCAACTATAGAGAAAAGAAATGAAAGAACTTGTTTCGAGCATGCCACGAGTCACCGCGACGTGACTTGCGGAGCGACGCGATGGACAGAAACAAGTGCCGCGCGTGTGTCGCTTGAAGGCTCCCGCAGACAAGCGCGACACGAAGCGACGTGAAGCGACTCTGGTGGAACAATTTCTATGAAAACTTCACGGAAATTGTTCTACCGGTGTCGCGTCGCGCCTGTCTGCACGAGCCTTGACGCAAGTCGCTATGCTCGAGGCCGTCAACGGGTCTTAGCCTGTTTAAACATTGCTATTCTGGCTGAGGGTTCATGGACCACTTTTATCTGTTACTCGTACTAATTAGTCCGTAAATAGAAGGTTTAATTAGGATTCAAGCAGAGATAGACAATTTTGTAAAATACTCGGAGTGTCTAAGAAACAGGGTTTAAGTTTTAAAGGGTAGCTATTTGATTTTAATTATGGATTTTAATTTGTTTCGTTTTCTAAGTCTTACATTTTATAAAAGTATTGTGTGTAAAGTATTGTGTGTCTTGTGTGTGTTTGTGTGTTCAAAGAATAGAAATAAATCCAGCAGTTTTTAAACGTTAATTCGTATTTTTACTGATGTTTTAGGAAGATTTTCTAATTCGTTGAAAGTCGACGAATGAAACTCTGCACTAGAACGAATGAAAACGGTTTTTCTTCATCGTTGTATTCGGGGATTACTGGCGTGCTGTCATGTTACCTGTTGACTCGACAGGTACGCACGTACTCCTTAAGTTCATAAGTGCCTTCATATTGTTATAAATTCTATTCAAAATTTGGCGACAGCAACACGATAACGAGGACGATACAAAGATACAATAGTGTTCCGGTACGTATGATAGGTACCTATCTATGTAGGTATAAAATATTGGCACATTAACAACATTGTACAGGAAATACCAGATTTCCTTAATGAGTTTTCGAGACCCAGAGGCGATCTTTGCTGCTAAACCGAAAATCACAGTATCTATAATTTTTTGGACAAACAGGAAATTGCCTGAAAAATCTGTAATGAAATAACTGAAAAAATTGAATTTTATTAAAAGAGAGAATTAATTTTATTTACTTTATTTTGTAGTAACATTTTTTTTTGACTAACCTATTTTGTACCACTGATAGGTCTCATAGTTTTCTAATTTTCGTTGTGTTTTGTCTGCTCGGGCCAATCGGTCAGGAATGAGGCCAAATCGTCACGCCAGAGCGATTCTAAGGCTTGCCTCGGTGATGACGCCCGTCTTCAGGTAGCCACTATCTGACGATCCTGACCCATCCTGATGCATTTATGCAAAAAGTATTATTTTCAAAATATTTTTCCTGCTTATTTTATTAAGGTATAAATCTAATACAATTAATAATATTTTTTATAGTCACAATTACTGAGAGGGAAATCTTTATTGAGCTAAGAAATGTTCTCGGAAACTTTCTCACATAAAATTAAATTACTGGGCACTGTTCTCGTAATATCGTGCTGGTTGAATAAAACACCCATTATAAGGGTAGTAATTCTCCTTTGGCGTGTGAAACGGTTTAGAAGATTAGCCGGAGAAAAAGATTTTTAAGCAAAATAAAATGGACGCTAGATTTATGAGGAGGTATTTACGAATCAATTTTGGGGACAACTAAAATCGCCAACCGTGTATCTGAACCTGTCATGAGCAAGCGTGGTAATCAATGATCGTGCCTTCTCAGTTTATGAAGAGGTTTTTGCCCTGCAGTGAAACAGTTATAGTCTGGTATTCTTTTTTGTTATTTTTGTAACTGTTATGGCACATTATGAAGTCCTTTTAATGGCACACTGGCTACTCAACTTTTATGTTGTATATGTGTAGTTAAAAACGAGTGATACTATGGGTCGGTTTTTTCATTCGGACGTACGAAACCCTACAAATAAGTAGATTCTTTTTTTTTGTCATACTGTTTTAGTACGCCAGTCAAACATTTTCAGTATCCTAATTGTCCAATCATAAAATATTATAAAACTAGCTGCTGCCCGCGGCTTCGCCCGCGTGAGTGTCGGAAATTACCCCATACATCCCCATGGGTTTTAAGTATAAATATTGAGTTTCGAGTTAATCGGACAGCGCGTTAAAATTCTTCCATACAAACTTTGACACCCCCCAACCTTTTAGGGGATAATTTAGAAAAACAAAAAACTACAAACTTTATAATTTATTTAGATAACTATTCGTGCGAAGTTTCATGTTTATTACCTCAAGGAATAAGATTTTTCATACAAACTTTCATCCCTTATTTTACCCCCTTAAGGGTTGAATTTCGAAAAATCCTGATACACGTTATTCTTAATTTTTGGGTTTAAGTATAAATATTGAGTTTCGAGTTAATCGGACAGCGCGTTAAAATTCTTCCATACAAACTTTGACACCCCCCAACCGTAGGATAGGATACTTTTCCGGGATAAAAAGTACCCAGTGAGGTGCCCAGGATATTAAAGAAGCCAAGTTTCATCGTAATCGAACCGGTAGTTTTTGTGTGATGCCTGAACAAACAGACAGACAGACAGACAGACAGACAGACAGACAGACAAAAAAAATTGTAATCAAATTTTTGGGTTCGGTGTCGGTCTAGTAACACCCCCTGCCATTTATTTTTTTTATATTTTCAATGTACAGAATTTTCACTTCTACAGATTTATTATAAGTATAGATAAAGTCGCTTTTTGTGTCAGTCTGTGTTACCTCGTTGTTCTTCTAACCTACGGAACGGATTTCGATGCAGTTTTCACTAACATTTAGAGAATTTATTCTGGAAGGTTTATATGTAGTTTTTACATAATAAACTAACATATAATAAAAATAAATCTCGATGTTTTGTCATGTCATAAAAACCGTGCGAAGCAGGGGCGGATAATATGTTATCAAGATTAGACCATGACAATACGTCAGCTCTTCTAATTAAGTATGATAAATTAAGTGAGAAACAAGTCCCTAGCTACTAAGTGCCTACTTTCATTATTACATTATTAGCTACTTCTATTGTTCCCTTCGTATCATATAACACGAAACAATTAAATAACAGAGTCCTTTTCTAAGAATGGAAGGTAGATTTACAGTGATTGTTCTTGACAGAATCGTGGGATGTCTGAAATCGAAATATGCGTACTTAGATTGGCTATTTTTAGATTGACAATTTCTACGTTTATTGTATTGAGACGTTTTTTTTATTTAATAGCTTTTGTCGTGATGGCCCAGTGTTTAAAGCCTCTCCTCTCATGCATGAGGCGGTGTTCAAATGTAATAAAACGCCTTTTCAGTACGAACAGTATATTTTCAAATCTTGTAGTACAAACTTGGTAATTATAGCGATAGCAGCTTTAGCGACTAGCTCAATATTATAATAGTTTTACAAAGGACTTCTAGACCTAGTAGGCGACCACTTGGTCCCGAGGCTCGATGAGAACTGACCGAGAAACTAGACGACACTTCGAATATCATGTTTCCGTTCCGTTCCATTCCGTTATAAAAATACCAGTACTTATAAAAATATCAGTACCAGTACCGGTTACTGTCAAATGAGATACTCTAATACTTGATACAAAAATCATTTGAGTCAAAGCTCATACTTTTAATTTTATATTTAGTATTTAAAATCAACAAAACTTATTATTATTTGGAAAATCATGACATTCGGCCATCCGACACTTGTGTTGCCTCCTGGCACACACAAAAATCTTAAATTATTAATCAAATCATGACATTGTAACTAGTCCAAAGAATGTTTCTTATAAATATATAAATCATTACAATACATTTTATCATACAAAACATGACAATAAATTTTGCTTAGATATTCTAACAAAAAAATTGCACTATATTATAATATACAAACAAGAGAATACATTTAGCTTAGATCATCCTAACAACTAAAGGTTACGCTACAATATAATATATAAAACATGGCTATACATTTTACAAGATCACAAAAACATCAAAACACGTTACACTCATTATAATGTACATAATGGAATGCAAATCAAAACAAAACATTACACGACACATTATAAATAATATACGAAACATGACATACATTTTACTTTTATTAACCTAATAAAACAGACAAAATTAGTATTAACTTTTATCAGAACTGCTTTCGTCGGAGCTATGTAGTTCCAAAGCTTTTATGTGTATCCATGGTCGGATTCTATCAGCTGCAATGACAGTTTTGTAAGGTTTGCCCTTTTTAGCAAAACCAGGGACATCCGTTATTCGATAGCGGTCTTTGCCTAGAACTTCAGTGACTTTGTATGGGCCCACAAATTTCGATAAAAGCTTTGTACTTTTCTTATCATTATCAAAATTATTTCGAGAAATTTTAACTAAATCACCGATTTCATACTTAGCTGCCGGGATACAATTTGCGTCATGTCTATTTCTTTGTTTCTCTTGGTCTTTTTCTATATTATTACTGATTTGTTCCCTGACTTGTTGTAACTCTATATTACTGCTTGAAAGATTTTCAGTGTTAAGCTTATTCGACAAGACATCGCGCAATTTTAACCCAAACATAGCTTCCGTCGCAGTTTTTTGTGTTGAGGCATTAACAGTGTTGTTAATGCCCCATTGTATTTTTCCCAGACACTTGTCCCAGTCACGTTCATGGCTTGAAAAGTTTTGAGATGACAATGAATTTAAGATGGTTTGATTAAACCTCTCTGCCTGGCCATTAGCTCTGGGACAAGCTACTGCGTTCAAAATGTGCTTAATACCATGTGTATGACAAAAGGTCTGAAAGGCTGTTGACGTAAAACTCGTGCCACGGTCAGACACAATCCTAGCCGGAACACCGAAGTCATAAAATATTTTCTCTAAAACCTTAACCGTAGTTTTTGTTTTCACATTTTTAACCGCTCTTACAAAGACATACTTTGTGAAAGCGTCTACTACCGTTAAAATGTGAACATTACCGTCTTTACTCCTAACAAAAGGCCCAAGGTGATCTATATGAATCGTGTGAAATGGTATTTGTACTTTTTCTATTGGATACAGATGACCCGACTTCTGTTTTGACGCATTATCTTTATTATAAGCGCAGTCTAAACATGCTGCAACATACTTTTTAATAAATTTTCTTAGTTTAGGGAACCAGTATAAATGTTGTATTCTCTCTAGGGTTTTTGCGTACCCCAGATGACCGATTTCATCGTGGTTGGCTCGGCATATTTGCCATCGAGCACTTCGTGGAACAACCAAACATAGTCTATCTTCTACCCTTTTATACACGGTATGGTCTTTAATAACATAATTTTTTCGAATGTCTCTACATTCCTGATTATTTTCGGGTTTAAGGATCTTAAATATACGAGATATTTCGGGGTCTGCTAATTGTAAAGATAAAAGCCAGTTCTCTTTGCCTATAGTATATACGCCAACAGAGGGGCCTTCGTCTGGTTCCGCAGATAATGTGGTGTTTCTACTTAACGCATCGACGTGTGACATCTGAACACCAGGTCGATATTCAATATCAAACGTGAACTCGCTTATTTGTAGCCACCACCTCGCTATCCGCGGAACGAGATCCCTTTTGGTGAGTGTAGTGCGAAGAGCAGCACAATCGGTATAAACTTTAAAATGGATACCCAACAGATACACACGGAATTTTTTTAGGGAACATACTACAGCTAGTGTTTCTAGTTCGTAAGAATGCAGGTGTTTTTCTTCGGGTGTAGTCTGTCGACTAAAATAAGCGACTGGTTTTAAAACCCTAGCGTCTTTTTGCCATTGCATAAGTATACCTCCTACACCCAGAGCACTAGCGTCGGTATGGAGTTCGGTTTCAAGGGTGGGATCATAAAGAGCTAGGACAGGCCGACCGGCCAGTCTGTCTTTTAAAATCGAAAATGCCTGGTCTTCCGTATGAGACCATTGCCATAAACAGTCCTTTTTTAATAAAGATGTTAACGGACGAGCGACCTCTCCATAACCCTTAATAAACTTTCGGAAGTAACCAGTCAACCCAAGGAATTGTCGGACCTCGTGGACATTTCGTGGTTTCGGGAATTCCTTAACCGCTAAAATTTTCGCTTCACTCGGTTGAATGCCTTGTGGAGATACCTCATACCCAAGGTAGCTAACAGTACTATCAAAGAAACGACATTTGGTCAGTTTTAAGGTTAATCCATATTGCCTAAAAAGTATTAACACATCTTCTAGTCTATGAAACATTTCATCTACAGTTTTTGCGGGAATTAAAACGTCATCTAAATAAGCTAACGCGTATTCAAATCGTCTGTTTCCGAGCACTTTGTTAACCATTCTCTGGAACACGGCTGGGGCATTTGCTAGGCCGAAAGGCATTCTTTTGAACTCGTAATGCCCATCGGGTGTAACAAAACCAGTAAGATGTTGGCTGTCTTTAGCCATAGGTATCTGATAATACCCTGAAGCGAGGTCCAGAGTCGTGAAGAAACCATTGCCACTGAGGTTCGATATTTGGTCTTCTATAATCGGCAGCGGAAAACGATCTTTTATAGTTTTATTGTTGAGGGCTCGAAAGTCCACGCATAATCGCTGTTCGCCAGTTTTTTTTTTTACCATTAAAATCGGGCTGGCATAGTCAGATTTAGATTCCTGAATAATATCGTTTTGAAGCAATTCGTCAATGGTTTCTCGGACTCGTTCGCGTTCATAATGTGACAAACGATATGGACGGTAAACAATTGGCTTATTATCTGATAAATCTATTTTCATTTCTACATCAACAGCGCAACCTATCTCGTTAAGGTTTGTAGCAAAACAATCGCGATAATTTTGCAACAATAAGTACAATCTATCCAATTGTTTACCGTTTAATCCTGGTCCCGTTTTAATATCGTCTTTGTTAAGAGGTTCTACAATTGTGAAATCTTTCGCTATTTTATTTATTTGGCATATTTTCTGTTCAGTAAACGGAATGGCTCTAGCAATTAAATCGTTTGATCGTAAGGTAATAGTAAAAGGTGAAAAATTAGTTACAACGACGGATCCCTTGCCATTAGAAATACTAAAAGCACCCTGTAACAGACGGAACTCTTTACCGGGTTCAATAGAGTTGTAACCTTCTATAAATACATCTCCCGTGAAGTTACTGTTTGAATAAACAGGTACACTACTGGTTTTCAAGATATCAATCCTATCAGTAATATACAGTGTGGCGATTTGGTTATCACATTAATTCAAGCCACGTATTCTACATTACGTATTTTAAACATACGCAATTAAAATCATTAATAAAAATGTATATTCTAGCCGTGGGACCTTTTTTTTCGTTTTAGTATTTAACAACATCATGTATTGCATAAAGAAAATCACCTGACCAATACTAGTAGGTCAAAGACCCGTGGCCGGCGAAGATAGTTCAAACGATACCGATTCTGAATTACTTGGAATTATTTCCAAGTAATTCGAAATCGGCATCCTTTGAACTATCTTTGCCGGCCTACAAAAAACGTTAACAAATCAAGCGAAAAATGTCCTTACGGCTAATAGTTTAAGGCGTTCTCTATGCGTAAAATTAAAAAATAAGGGACCTCAGCGGGGGAATAAATAAAACTCCGCGAAAAATGTTCTTACTGCTAACGATTTATGGCATAAATCTCTACGCGTGAAATGAACGGGGAAAGGGGTGTGCGGGTCGTCAAAATTCGTATTTTTCTGGCGGCGTGTGCGATTGTGACTCACTCAGTCCCCGCGCCGGTGTCCTTGAGGGTAGTTCACGACTTGCCTATTCGCACACGCGTCCTGCGTATTTTAATTGTTGTTATTGTTTTGAGGACATTTTGTTCAAGTTTCTTGTTTTGTTTGTAATAGGAATAGGATACGCTATTATTAAGTTAAGTGTTGTGATGACAGTTCGTGCGAGATTGGACGCTTGTTTTGTTTTTTTATTTGTGATAGGACACGTTATTACAACAGTACTTAAAATAGTTGTAGGTAACTTAGTGAAAGTGGTGTGACAGTTCATGCGAATTCCTTTTTGTGTTGTGTTGTGTTCTCAAGATGTCTCGTATCAATTTCACGTGATCGGAGTACACCGATATGATTTTGATTTATGGAGAATGCTATTAAACCCTGCTCAGCGCTGGCGATACGAACACGGATTTACCGATTTTTACACGGGCAGTCCAAACATTACATGATAACCAATCTTTGGTTCCATATCAGGTTGAAGCTCCACTTCGAGTAGGAAGAGCCCATACTTAATTATTTCGCTAAATAATAAATTAAACATTTTTAATTGGAGGTTTTTATACTTAATTTGTGATTATTTGCCAAAAATACCATAAGGTTTGTGTTGATTTGTTGATACCATCACAACGCGCGTGTTTGTGTTTGAGCCTACATGCGCAAGTACCTACCTCCCACTGTCCTTTGACGTGTGCGCCGCGCCGCCCGGCCAAGCCGCCCGCGCCGCGGCCGCTTTTATAGGTCAATAAACTAATAGTATGAAGGGTGGTTTATTTAGTGCCAAATTTTACGCTATTTAGTTTGTTTGAAAAATTCAGTTTTCTGTTTTAAGTAAAATTATTTATTTTATTATTTTAATAGACTGATAACAACTTGTAATAACCGCTGTACTATTTAATGTGATAACCAAATCGCCACTCTGTATAGCTTTAAAATACCCTTTTCATCGTCAGGAGCTAGGTCTGGGCTTGTATAGAATGTGAGTCTAGAGCTATCTTTTAAAACAGTAATAAATGGCAATTCTGTAAAATTCTGACCAATAATTAGTGATGTGTGCATGTGAATGTCATCTACAACTAATACTTCAATATCAGATTCAATTTCATCAATCCTAATAAACACAATTGTCTTGTACATAGGTACAACTGAAGACTGTCCAAAACCCCTAACAATCGGAACGTTATCAAAGCTCTTAACTAAATTAAGGAGTTCTGCATCGGTCCTGCGCAAGAGTGTACACTCACTACCAAAGTCAATATATGCTTCTAAAGACTTATTATTTACTACTACGGACTTAAAGTATTTGGCATTACCCTTATTGCAAGAATCAATTTTCAAAGTCTGTTTTTCCGTTGTTTCTACATGTTTGGGTTTATAATTCGGACGAACAAAGGGTTCTAATTTACATCCTTCATTATCGTGCCCTATCCGATTGCATCGTTTGCATGTAATAATCGGCTTAGTACATTTAAAATATGGATGACCTTTCGAATGACAATTGTAGCAAGTGATTGAATTGGTGTTAGCATTATTTGAACCGGTATTACTAGAGCTTGGTTTTTGCGTTATACGCTCACGGAATTTATTATTAAGCTGCGGTTGAGGTTTCTGATATGCAAGAAAGTTAAGTAAATCTTCGGGCTCCGAACTATTCTGAGCCTGTGCTCCATTCCTAATCGACCGGTCGCTTATACCGTGTATAATACAATCAACAGCCTTTTTACCACTAATTTCACATCTATTTAATAATCCTAATTTATCGTAAAAATATTCACGAAGACTTTCATCGCCACGTGAAGTGCGATTTAACATCTCTTCTAATAGACGTCCATAGTTTTCTTCACTAGGGAAAGCCTTCTTGAGCTTAACCTGCCACTCATCCCATGTGAAGACAACTGTCGGCAAGGCTTCAAACCATCGCTTTGCTAGGCCGGCTAATTTTTGCAAAGAGAAGTGGACAATTTGTTTCTCATCCCATGCATAAATAATAGCACATTCATTAACTTTTCGTAACCAGCTTTCGATGGTTTGAGTTCTATTCGACGGATCAAACTCCGGAATGACATTATTAAGATTGTTGTTGTTCCAGGAGTTCTTCGGAGCATCTCTTGTAACATGCTTAACTAACCTTAGTAAATCTCTAGTAGAAATTTTGTTCGCACGCTTACGAATTTTTCTTGGTACAGTCTCTTCGCTTGAACTAGATGTCGACGGGCTTCTCTGCATAGCCTTCGTCATCCTGGATTTACGAGATTTACGCCGACTTCTCGGAGGTGTACCAGGTGGAGTAGTACCAGGTTCAACATCAGACGTCATCGTCACACCTCTCTGAAAAATTAAACATTACTTGGGGCGTAATCCATTCCCAATCCTTACACATAGAGTCGAGCTTAGTGGACTATATCAGAATTCAAAGTTAGTTATACTCAATTTAATCCCAATGACCACCATAAGCATTAAGTATCATAATACATACAACTCAAATCCATTTGAGATTAAAATTCATGTTAATAAATCCAAGCAAAAATAAACCGTTGGCCAAGTCCGTTAGCTCAATCAATTATTTACATAGGTTATTACAATAAAATAATATCCAGCTATTAAACTAGTGCTTTTTCATTTCATATCCGACGACTAATGATTCACTCAACAATCAGTAGGAACCATACCCACTCAAAATCCAGTGAAATCACATAGTACGCCCCCTAACAATCCGACGACTTGTGACTCACTCAACAACCAGCAGGAACCATACCCACTCAAAATCCAGTGAAATCACATAGTACGCCCCCTAACAATCCGACGACTTGTGACTCACTCAACAACCAGCAGGAACCATACCCACTCAAAATCCAGTGAAATCACATAGTACGCCCCCTAACAATCCGACGACTTGCGATTCACTCAATAACCAGCAGGAACCATACCCACGCAAAATTCAGTGAAATCACATAGTACGCCCCCTAACAATCAGAGTGAACGACCATAGTTCACTTATTAAGTGTGGACAACCATAGTCCACTTATCGTAACAATTACTAAAGTAGGAATAATCATACCCAACAATTTATTTATGCTTACCTCGTGTTGCTTGTAAATAATCACAAAACAAAATAAGTTCAAATGTTACTCATTTACACTTCATAAAGGGGCTTATAAGAACGTAGCCATAAGTAATACCAAAAAAAAAACAAAAATGTGAACCTTTTATGTATTGAAAATATTGCTACATTTAAATGAACTCAGAAATCACGACTTCGAGGCACCATTTTAGCTTAAACATATCCCGCGCTATCAGAGAGAGCCCCTAGCAAGCACGCGATAAATCCAGCATCAGTGTACAATATTTCATGCTATAGTACTGCCAGAGAGTTGCCCTGGCCACGAACCCACACAAAACATTGCACACATTTGTACACCGCACACCATCAGAGAGTTGCCCTGACCTAATGTGCGGCGGTCACAGTGGTGTCTCGAACCCATGGTCACCGGTCCCATCTAGGCAACCAGAACACATCCAGTGCTATCGGGGAGTCGCCCCGATCAAGCACACGATTCATCTGGTCAATATGTGCAATAAAGCGCGCTAAGATACCGCCAGAGTGTAGCCCCAGCCATGCAACCGCGCGCAATATTACACATAACCTACACAACACAACACATCATCAGAGAGTTGCCCTGACCTGATGCGCAGCGACATGCAGCCAACAAAATTATAGCAATATCCCAATAAAACAACAATCGTTATCGCACAATTCGTCCGGTCAATATGTGCAATAAAGCGCGCTAAGATACCGCCAGAGTGTAGCCCTAGCCATGCAACCGCGCACAATATTACACATAACTTACACAACACAACACATCATCAGAGAGTTGCCCTGACCTGATGTGCAGCGACATGCAGCCAACAAAATTATAGCAATATCCTAATAAAATACAACAATCCTTATCGCACAATTCGTCTGGTCAATATGTGCAATATAGCGCGCTAAGATACCGCCAGAGAGTAGCCCTAGCCATGCAACCGCGCACAATATTACACATAACCTACACAGCACAACACATCATCAGAGAGTTGCCCTGACCTGATGCGCAGCGTCATGCCACCAACAAAATTATAGCAATATCATAATAAAGTACAATAATCTTTATAGGTACACGTACTTAGTTGTTCTCATATGCCCCCTCGGTAAGTTTTTCTTAGACGAACTTTTAGCAAATGTGTTTAAATAAAATTATCTAATTACAAGCAATTCATTTGTTTTAAAAAGATGAACTACGTACCTTTTTGGTTTATCCCACTTCTGAAATGTAATAAAACGCCTTTTCAGTACGAACGTATATTTTCAAATCTTGTAGTACAAACTTGGTAATTATAGCGATAGCAGCTTTAGCGACTAGCTCAATATTATAATAGTTTTACAAAGGACTTCTAGACCTAGTAGGCGACCACTTGGTCCCGAGGCTCGATGAGAACTGACCGAGAAACTAGACGACACTTCGAATATCATGTTTCCGTTCCGTTCCATTCCGTTATAAAAATACCAGTACTTATAAAAATATCAGTACCAGTACCGGTTACTGTCAAATGAGATACTCTAATACTTGATACAAAAATCATTTGAGTCAAAGCTCATACTTTTAATTTTATATTTAGTATTTAAAATCAACAAAACTTATTATTATTTGGAAAATCATGACATTCAAATGTTTAGCCGGCTAAAGATGAAAATTTACAAGAAAATTAACATTAGCCTCTCCTCGAAGTTTAAGTTAAGCTTTAGTTTATTTTCCCATCCATCCTCATTAGCCGTGACATATACACTGGATAAACTTTCGTATACTAAATTAATTAACTAACAAACTCTCAAAATATATATATAAATTATCTCTATTACTTAAATAAGTTTTTAACACCAAGATTACTCTGCCTTTCAAAATTCCTATAGAAGCCGGTGGAAGTTGATTTTAAAGATTAATTAATAAAATATTTAGATACTTCATTTATCAAGCATTTTGCCTCAAAGAGCTAATTACCCTCTTCGCCAACTGATTATAAATTAAATGAGCATTGCGGCTTATTTAAAAAAATTGAAAGGAAATTATTTTTGTAAATTCTTAAGTAACATAGAAGTAAATTTGAAAAACGTCGGGAAAGAAAGTAGCTACGTAAAATAAATAAATTGTTTATCAAAAGATTTCTTCGCATCGATTTGTATTTTTTTAAATAACTTAAATGAACCCAAGAGTTTGACAACTAGTATCAAGGCGTAGTAGGGAAAAGGCGGATTGGTTGATTGATTCCAATTAAATGAAAAATAATATAGAAAACTGAAAGGGAATAAAGGTACATAACCTTTATGATTGAAAGACCCGAATAACGGCTCGTACACACGGGCGCGACAGGCAGCGCTACCCTATCGCGCCAGGTTTTTAATATAGTACCTTAGTGTTTCGTTTCCAATACCTTAATGAAAATAATACCAGCCATTCTCCCACTGCAAGGCAAACCCTTTTTAACCGACTAACGGCGAAGCAAAAAGGAAGGTTATGATTTTGACCGATATGTATGTATATGTTCATCTCTTCCCTCATAACTTCTAAACTACTCATCATAATTTGACAAATGGGGTATGGTTGGAAGTGTCTTGGTCGTCCGCTGGGTATAGGCTATGTGACTTCACATTAAAAATGTTAAAAAATAAAAAGAGTCACACGTAATCTTTTGGATTTAACACGTGTGACTCCGGATTTTTTATTAATTTGTCTGTCTGCCATGTCTTGTTTATTCCCTTTTTAGATGACTTTTTTGTCGCAGTTGGGTTTTAGTTTTTATTACTTATATATTTTTTCATATAGACAAAGCATGACCTTTGATCACCACAGGTTGGCGATTTTAGACTATCATAAATCCAGGGCCCTTAGTCTACTAATTTATAAACGTTACAATGGTCTCAGAATGGTGAGTTTTTGACCGTTTTTGTATGGCAAATCTGTCAAAAACTCACCATTGAGAGACCATTGTAACGTTTATAAATTAGTAGACTTAGGCCCCTGGTTTCCTCACGACGTTTTTTCCACTACTTTGTTATGAATAAGTAGTATACCTACTTATAAAGTGCTTTCTACGAATCCAATGTGCTCTCAATATAGCTTTAAGATTGCCTATAAAATATTAAAAGGCAATGTTTCAGGCAAGTTCGTGGTACTGATTAAATTTTGCATAATCTTCCTACCTGGTTGAAAATTAATTTTTAAATGAGTCTTTACCTCTTGAATAATTAGCCACAGTTGGTCTAGTACAATACTTAGTGGTGAGCAGTGGTGGCCCAGTGATAACGGCCTGGACTTACGAGTTGAGGTCATGAGTTCGAACCCAGGCAGGCGCTTTACTTTGTGTAAATAATTTCATCACCAAACATTTGGAGACATGTGACGTATACCAACCCGCTTTGGGCCGGCGTGGTAGATTATAGCCCACTTGCTCTCGAAGAGAGGAGGCTTGAATCCCAGCAGGGCTGACTGTACCTTTATTTCAATGAAGTTTTATTGAAATAAAGGTACAGTCAGCCCCAAAAAGATGTATACACGGACAAGGAACCATTTTATTGTCTACTACCATTGTTCCATTACATTGTATCCACCGTATAGGTACAAAACATAGTATACACATTTTATCCCAAAACATTCTCACAAATATTTCTATTTTTGAATCGTACGATTACTGTATACACAGTAATCGTACAATTCAAAAATAGAAATACGTAATTAGTTGAAACTGCGATGTCATAAAAAATGTACACTACCGCGTCAGACTGACATATTATTATTATTAATGTCATGATAACGATCACATCTTAAAGTAGTCACTCACCGGGAGCATTTGCGTGTAATGTAATTCGAGTATTTTGTCAGTGAATGCGAGCATTATAGTGCGTACCTGTAATAATGTAGTTCGCAACATTGCAGCAGTGAGTGCAGAAAATCGAGCATTACAACTGAATCGATGTGGCACGTATGAATACGCACAGTTTGAGTAGTTACAAAAGCGAATGCTCTTTAGTCAGTGCGTCTAGCTGGCACAGTATTGTAACGCGATGCTCAAAATCAAATCATGGAATGTTTATTACACGCAAATACCCCGTAAGTAACGCCTAAGCAATATTCATTTGGAACATTCATGATTTAGGTACCCATTTGTATTTAAAATAAAAAACAAACTACACGTAAGGAACGTCATGCATGAAATGAAGAGGGCAATAATAAAATTAAAGATGTGTCATTCGATATAAGTCGTATGACGTTGTGAGTCTTGTTTACCTTGTTCTGGAACTATCATTGTGAACATTGTTTTGGTCATAGGGTGTATAGGTTTTCGTAAAATAAAATACATACTATGTTTTGTACTTTACGGTGGATACAATGTTGTGGAACGAACGTCCGTGTATACATCTTTTTGGGGCTGAATGTATTTATTGAAAAAATAATAATGGAACGGCTATACTTCTTAAACTATACGGAAATGAAAAAGTCGGAGAACACAATTATTATTTTGATAACAATAATATCTTTATTTAACAGCTCCCTATCCCATTTCTATTTTCACTACTGTATTGTAAAATATGGGGATCAAAGGTACCACGTTTTGTTGACCGAAAGATGTTCAATTTAAGGTATTAATAATAAAGGGAAACCACCCTCGACTACCTTTCATCTGCTATGATTAATTCAGTGAAAACTTTCCTAGGATATTTTTCGTTATATTTTTTCCGAATGGATAACCATGCCTTATATTTTTAGCCTGCCTTATTTAGCTTTACGAAAAATGTTTGTGGAATATTAGGTATTTCACCTATGTATTCATAATGAATTATTTAGTTCTCTTTTGTTTAGCTGCCTCGATTATTTTATAAATGTAACTTTTGATAAATATTCTTTCAGAAATGAGATATCCAGAAGCTAGTAGTATAGTTTTCTTCCCTTGGAAGTTATTTATAATATCTTTGTTGGTTGCCTTATCTTTTGTTGGGTAAACTAAATTCAAAGTAAACTATTGTAACAAGCCGTTTATAGTTCGTGCTCATTTTGATAGTTTGTCTTTCAATATTGTTTTAGCTTTATGGACATTCTAAGAAGCAGGCTTATCGATTTCAAAGCTATTGTTTACAGATAACAATGAGTTTAGACTATCGTTGTTTGTACAATTTGAAAACTTGACGGATTCCCAAAAGTTATTAATCGAGATTTATTACTGTCGTTCTAGAACGCAGTCCTTTGTGGACTTTGGTTTCCTATTGAAATAATTTAATTAAACTAAGTTCATTGAATTTTAGAAGAAGTGAAGTATTAAAAAAAAGTTTATACTTACATTAAAACAACGGCATCCGTTTAGACTGGAAGCTGACCTCAACATACTTGGGAAAAGGCTAGACAGACCATGATACAAAACAACTAACAAAATAAAGACAATAAATTGAGTACAGAAAATAGAAATCAGTGCGCACTTGTTGGTTCGACAGTTAAAAGGTGGCGCGGCCACTCAAAGGGAGGGTAGAGGGTGTTAATTGGTAAAGAAGCCCTCTTTATATAATTATGAAGAGCTTTCCCTTTTGGCGCTATAATTCTTAATAAGCCCGTTTTATTACATTTGTTCATTTTGTATAAGATTAATTTGTAACTGCTGGTTGCTGTGCTAAAAGGTTTTTATCGCTTTATTACGTGTAGCGTATATACTATATACATAACTAGCTTTTGCCCGCGACAGCGTACGCGTGAAATTTCTTGTTTTAACATATAATATATGTCCTGTGACACTCCGCAATATGAGTGTTCTTTCCCATTAGTGAAAGAACTTTCGGAATCGGATCAGTAGCCCAACATACAAACTCACAAATTCTACCTCTTTATAATATTAATAATAATGATAACGCTTTCAGGATGCTGTTGGAACTGCACAGATACTGTAGTGCGTCTGACATTTTTATCGAAATTTGGATGGATTTCATGACATCATGAGAAAGAGACTGTTGCACCGTAGGTATTCGAACCACCTCCAACAGCATTCTGAAAGTAATAGCGTACAGGTTACACGGTCCATTTCTCATTGACACTGGATCGCACTCCACGTGTAAATTTGCTTACGTATGTCTCTTTTCTGATTAACTAATATAGTTCTTAAGTACTTACTTACTAACAAAAATGGATGCAGGTAAAATTGGTGTAGGAATAGGGTTTGTTTACACTTTTATCAGATAGTTTTGGAACAGACGATACAGTTGCACATAAATAAATAATTAATAAATAAACCTTTATTTGCAGACCTTGAAGTCCATGTTAGTAATGAAATGAAATATACTTATTTAACTATTATTAGTAACACATATACAACAATGAACAATAACATAATAAAAATAAAATAAATAAGATGTACAGCTACTTAGAGCCGACCTGTGTGTGTGTCTCACCCATCGGCCAAGCATCGGGCAGTGCCACCGGTCACTTACAGACACCCAAGACTCCTCCACCCAACCTCACTCAAGACATTACTATAAACTAGTTACATTACATAACCTCAAGCATTACTTTAAACTAGTTTCAACCAATCAAAAGGCTTTAAACTAGTTTCAACCAATCAAAAGGCTTTAAACGAGTTTTAAGTAATGTTTGAGTTTTGAGTGAGATTCTGTAATACGGGTCATAGACTCACCAATGATTCCCGTAGCGATCGGTTCTGGTAAGCACCCTTTTAATAATCATTTGTTTGCAATAGGTATTGGTACAGTGTTGGTCTGAAAGTCAGTAATTAAGGTGCTTATACATAGTCAGATATTTGCAAGACATTGGTGCCAATTCCCTTGTTCACAAACTAAACTAAATTTAAGTTCAGTGCATCTTTTTCTTTCTATTTCATTATAAAAAGGACAGAAGATACATTTTAGTATAGTCCTGTCAAATTATTCAGCGCCTATCACTACTTCATATAAGTTTAGTTTGGTTAAAAACTTGCCTACTAAAATTACGCCAATTTACGACAGGCGCTGATTTTTTTCTTGATACACACTTTTTGTATCTTAATTATTTTTTTAAACATTAAAGAGAGATTATTCTTTGCCAAATATTTGTCAATATCAGTAATACACAGAATAGCCATAGAGCGTTTAACTACTAATGTTTATGGTCAGACTAAGGACGACGCAATGCATCTGTTTGAGCAATAATTTAGTTATTTGTCATGGTCTTCAACACGTAGGTAATTGTTAATCAACAATGTTGCTTGTGGTATGATCAATATTATGATATGAAGCCACATTGTTGTCCTGTCATAAATTATTATGCAATAGACCATTACTTAGTTGTAACATCTTACAGGAATCTTGGACATGATAATCATTTCCTATATCAATAAGACTATTAATAAGTCCTATATCAATGCATGGCGCACAAATATCTAAGCCAAGAAGTGTAAAAATATCTATTAAACAGCTGCAGTATCAATTTACTCAGGGAAAATATTTCACAATGTTTTCTACATTATAAAAATACAAGCCGTGATTTCTTACAAACTGTCATCCGCTATTTTAGGGATTTAAGGAATTCATTTTCAAATATCCTATCTTAGAGCTTACCTTTGCTACATAAGGAACTCTTCATGCATATATGTAAATATTTCCTAACTAATATTATAAATGCAAAAGTGAGTTTAGTTAAAACTGCTGAACAGCTTTGGATGAAATTTGGCACATGGGTAGACCATGACCTAGGTAAGGACAAAGGATAATTTTTATCCCGATATTCCCACAGGATCGATACTTATGCGGGTGAAACCGCGGGGCGCAGCTAATTTTTGTAAAAAAAATTTTGATCATCCAAAGGTATAAAAATCTGTTGAAAGTCGAGCCAGGACTTTCGCATTGCTTACAGAAATGTTGAATTTATTCAACCTTTTATTTTCATTAAATTATTTCGTTCGACGAAAACTACTTATTTCTGTAAATAGGACACCAATAATACCTAGTAATTGATACTAATAGTGCTCTATTTACAGAAATAATCCCACAAAACCTTTAAAAATATTTAAAGCTTATGTTAATCACAGTAGGTAGGTACATGTGTACCTGCATCATTCTCCTGCCCTTATTTAAATTTATTTGTTGTCGGCGCAACATGTCGTTTTCATCCCTACTTATCTATTCGTCGTCATCTTAGTAGTCACTCCCTTTCTTGCCATATCATCTTTCACACAGTCCATCCATCGTTTTTTTGGCCTTCCCCTACTCCTGAAGCCATCCATATTCATACTCAAAATTATCCTGACGACATTTTCCACTTTCCTGCGCATAACATGCCCATATGCTGGTAAACGGTAATCCATCCTTATACATTAGCAACCACTTTCCACCCAACTTTTCAATCACCGGTGTCACTTTGAGACTTACTTTTACACCATATGTAAATACATTTTGTTATAAAATACTGTACCTTTACTTAACACGTATAATATTTTTTACTGCTGGAATTCAGCGTTTGGGGTTCGTCAAAAGTAGCTCTAACTTCATCCATAGATTATGAGTGAAATTAAGTAGGTATAACAAAGACAGCTATTTATAAATAAATAAAAAGTCTTCTTAAAAAAAGAGTGACTAACTTTACCAAAACCAAAAATCCGATGTGTTTCGGGACTTATTTATCCTCGCCTCTGTCAGCTGGATACTTAACTTAGAAGGCCTGTAAATGCAAAGGAAATTACTGCCTGGAATAAAGGTTCACTTTTGGCTATAGAGCCTTAACCTTTATTCCAGGCAGTTATTTGTTGACTCCATTCTATATGTAGAATAGTCCTTAGTCTATAAAAAGTATCTCTGTGCACTTCGTTAAGGATCTAAAAGTACGCAAATAGAACCATTTCTATTTTCGTAGGAATTTACTTTAATATATACCTCAGAACCTCCCGGTCTCTGTTCATTTTTAATTTCCTCGCATTTGGAGCTAACTCTGGTATAATAAAGAATAGAAAGTTATTTTTTATACCCTGCAGCTGTACAAAAAACCGAAACTCGTTAAATTTTACAGGCGGGTGCTTACATACCTGCTCTTCAAACAATCAATTAATTCTGTTCTTCCGTTTTATATAGGTATGGTATGGTAACAGCGAAATCATTTAGATTTTAGCAGCTACTTAATAAAAGAGTTAATTTAGAAATAACAGCAACTAATCAATGAAATATGTTTAATGAGAAAATGAACACTTAGATTAAATCGGACACCCAGTAAAATAATTTTAAATATTCTAGATTTTTATAACAAAAATTATAGCTATATATAATATTTATTATAAAAATCTAAATCCCTCCGTGACATCAAGCTCTTATTTAATGCTAACTGGATATAACATAGCATAGCATTATGCTAGCTAGATATAAAAGTAAGCTAATTAGACAGATACCTCGGTGCAGCCGCTTCGGAAGCGATTAATCGGGAAAAAGCAATTACCAACGTTCTGACATCGCCTGCCCGCGCCAATTACGAACCGTTCTTTATGTGGCGCCTTCCAATAAACATTAAATAGGATTCCCGCGCTGGTCAATTAGAATGAAGGTTCTTATGAAATAAACTGGGTGTCTATTTTATGATTTTTACCTTATTCTTTAACTAAAGTCCTTACCTTAGACCGAATCTAAGGTTTTAAATTGTATTGAGTTAAAATGAAAAAGCGTTTGTGATTTAAAGCCAATAATGAAAAAAAAATAAGTACCTATTACAGAACGCCACCTGCTACGATGCTTACCTACTCCTTTTGCTTCAAATTCAGCTAAGTTAGTAAAATTTACCCAGTGGTACGAGTAATCGTTCAAAAATAGTTAAGAGGACTCGGTGCCACCTTCCATGTGCTGATGGTGAGCATGGGGTTATTTTAGTTAGTAAGAATACTCGTAAGTAAGAATCCTACACTCCCCGGTTTTATCCCCAAAAATCCGGGCGCCTATTGAAGGTTTCCCACGGAAGACAAAAATAATTTGAACTTGACAGTAAGTATCATGAAATCACTAATCATTTCCAATAAATTGAACAAGTTTATTTTATTTCCGACGCAAACAATTGAATCTACTTCCACGCAATCGTTATAATTACAGATTAACGAGCATCATTGCTAAGTACGGATCAGATATGAACAATGTTAAATGTTATACCTAAAGTAACTCGAGAAATAATATTTCTGATAATTTTTAAGTACCTACCTACCTATCGAAAATGTTGAATACATATTTATGTAGATATACTTTTCCAATTCAAAATTAATCATTCAATTCAATTGGAATTTCAATAATTACGAAGATAAAGGGAATAGATACCTGAACAAATTGGAGATACCTAGATAATAAGTGGTTTATTTAGTAACGTTGCTTAAAATTAAGTGTCAAACGTCAAAAATGTACGGTTAAACAGTTGCTAATCAGTACTTAACTTTAAGCAACGTTTATAAATATACCCATGTATGTCGTACGTCTTTTCACCCGTGCAAAAACGCCTTTATATATTAATCATAATGAATATTATTTATAGGATATACGAGCCATTGCTATTCGAACATCGCATGCGATTAAACTGGCTCAGAAAAAGGTTGAATGCTCAAATATTGTAACAGGTTACTTCAGCAGCTTATGCTGTAAGAAAAATCCGCCAATTTACTGATTTAGATACCGCGAGGTTGGTCTATTTCAGTTACTTTCATAGTATCATGTCTTACGGTATTTTACTATGGGGACGGGCTGCAGATATCGAGTCTATTTTTATTCTGCAGAAAAGAGCCATCAGAGCTTTATATGGCCTCCGCAGGCGCGATTCTCTAAGGGAACTGTTTAAAAGTATAAACATCATGACGGTACCCTGTCAATATATATATGAAAACATCATGTACGTAAGGAAAAATCTTAATCTTTTCAGTAAAAGAGGTGAAAGACACAATTATAGTACGAGAAATAGGGACCAATTAGTTCAACCTGGTTTCAGACTGGCTAAAGTAGACTCATCCTTCATGGGGTACTGTTTAAAATGTTACAATAAAATACCTCCCCACATACTCCAACTAAATGAAACGAAATTTAAATCTTGTATAAAACGCACACTATGCTGCCAAGCATATTATAAGTTGAGGGATTACATCGCTGACAAAAATGCTTGGCTCAACGCTGGTCCAGCTCCACAAGGGCGCATAAACTAGTTAATTAGCATTCGAAAATATTGTTGGAGCTGCTGAAGATTGGAAAAACTATCTTTGCATTGTATAAATTCAACCTGTTAATATTGTATAATTGCAAAGCACATGTGTGAGCACTGTGACCACATACCTTCTATAAAGCTACCATTTTACTGGGTACGTCTTTCATTGACTTGAATGTGCCCTGGCTGCTGAGAGTATGTCACGCTCACTCAAATGTCTCGCTGGTGGTGGCGTGTGTGTTGGATCATTAAGTTCCCTTCAAAATGGTTGAGCTAAATGGTGCTGATCCATGCGTCATGTTCGTGAACGGGCGCCGTCAGTAGGGACTGGTCATCTCTTAGCTGCCACGGCTTATTTTAATTTTTGAATTGTTATTTTTATTACGGACGCTTTTAACGTGCACGTCTTTCTACATTGTTCTCACATGTATAATTTCAACATGAATGATGTAACAAATATTTTGTATCATATATTTTTGATTTAAAAGAGTGTCCGTGGAGTTTCTTGCCCGTTCTTCTCCATATGTACCTACTACGCTTTGGAATGGGCAACTAGCTTCATCTTTCTGACTGACCGACCCCTTGACAATTCAAAAGTGCCTGTAATTGGTTTATTTGAAATAAATGCTTTGAGTTTGAGTTTGAGTTTGACTTAGGTACGTCAGAAGCCCAAAAGTCTTGCAACCAGTCTTACGGAAAGGGTATCTTGTTACCCACTAACGGGGTTGTGGAGGTCAGACAGGCAGTCCCTCCTTGTAAAATACTGGTTAAGTTGGTTAGATTTCATAAATAAGTGAAAGTTTAACGTTTTATATATACACATAAAGCTTTCAGAATCAATTCTCTAAATGATGGTAAAAACCGCAAAATAATCCGTTGCGTAGTTATGAAGAACAACCCGGCCACACAGAAAGACACGAAAGGCGACTTTAATTTCGCATTAAGCCCGCTTTTGTAAACTTATTCTGCAATTTTTTTGTTTTAAATAAAATGTGTACAGCGTGTAAAAATACCATTCACGGAGCCATCATAAGTATTTGAAGTTAAGTTATATCAATTAAAGCTAGTTTTCGTTTAGAAATATTAATTAAACTTGGAACTTTGACCTTCAATATATATTCCGTAACCAGAACAAAAAATATATGATAATAACGGGAAGAACAAGCGACTCTTTGATTCGATAAGGGTATTTTCACACCCGTTAGATTCCTAAGTTCTTACACAAAGCATAATGTTTTGAAATAACTCCATTAAACAAAATCCATTAAACAAGTCCCTACCAGAGGCCTTAGTGTAAGTTTGCAAGTGAGTAAACGTAACTATCGCGTTTATGTTAAGATTTTTATTCTCACCTTTATATTCTTAGCATTATGATCTATCAGTCAAATCTTAACGCAAACGAGATAGTTACGTTTACTCACTTGCAAACTTACACTAAGGCCTCATACGTCAGTTCGACCTAAAGGATAATAATTTAGTATCTAAGGAAAGAATCTCTACGATTACAAAGGTTCACAGACACTCCATGCAATAGTTTTTATACGAAATTAAATGCATTTTACATTATGAAAGCTAAGGGATGATCCGCTACACCGAACCGACTGCTCTCAGCTTCGGGGTAAATTAAATTTCTGTACTGCATTGCTTAGACTCAGTTCTATTATTAGAAATAATGATATTCAACGCTCGCTTATTGCAGTGGAGTCTAACTTAATTGAATTTTAAAATGTGTTGTTTGAGAATTAAGTTTATGTAACGTAAATTATTATGGAGAAAGTATTTTTGGCCCTTGGTAGGTAAGCTATGGTTGTAAAAACTTTTTTATTGTAGTATTGATTTAGAACACATAACTAAACATCACGCCTGTATTCCCCGAAGGGTTAGGCAGAAGTGCATCTAGGTATAGAACACCCACATTTCGCCAGTTATTTTTAAGTCTCATGTAACAGGGGGCGAGCCTATTGTCATCAACCGGGCAGACATCCAAACTCCGGGCTACTACTGAGAGATTCCAGATGGAAAACCCAATAACGGTTTGCACGACCCACGAATCCAATCCAGCACCTCATGCTACACCACCACCACGAGACCAACGAGGCAGGCATTGATTTTGAAATAAGTCTATATTAGAAAAATATTCCACATTTTATTAAACTTTCAGACAAAATATTTCAAACTACGGATGGTTTGAGACAGTTTTTGCTGTCATACCCCGACTCTCGGAGTCACTTCACGTTGCTATGGTCGCGTAATTACAAAAACTGTTGGTCCGATCGTATTACTGAGCTGTCATTGGTTACGTGGAGTGTGAACGAATGCGAGTTTCATTAGATGTCACTTCGTTGCGGGTTGAAGCGCTCTGATTGGCGGTGCGCGGTTTAAGCTGTGTTTACTTAACTTAGACTGTATCATTGATCATCTTGGTTAGTTTGATTTCTTAGTTGACGCTGTGGATGTCGTGTACGACAATAAATTCGTTTAAATAATAGATGAATTGCTAACAAATACCCTACTTAAACAGCGGCGCGTTCAAATGCATAGTTTTTGAAACTGTTCTCGCGCCGTTTCCCGCGCCGCTGCCCCCACCGCCCCGCTGCCCGCTTCTGCCGAGAATTCGGCCTGACAAAGACAAGAAACAGTGTATCTACCTACTTCGTGTTATAGGTAATTAAGAACCTACCAGATCCCTACGGAAGGCATAACATTCACGTAGGAACAATAAGATAGGGGCTTTTATTGGAGCAGACTGCAGATAATAAGATAAAAAAAAAAACAAATGAAATATTTCAAACTTCGAATACAATGTCATTTTCCGACCGCATGGAATTCAGATTGAGAACGTAATGCGAAGCCACACATAACGCGAAATATATTGTCATGAACGAAAATACACATTATGGCATTCCAACATTATAACTGGCATGGTTTTTATTTCCATTCGGCAACGGAATTCTGCGAACATCCAGCTGGAGCCTTACGACTGATACTGACACAGATAAATTTATGGAACATTCGAGATTTTTCCAAAAAATACTAACAGATTTCCGGAACCCTTTCACAGCACCCGCGGGCGTTTGTTTTTGTTAATATGAAATTGATCATTTACATTGTCAAAAGCCAGAGATGGATGTTTTACTTAAAGAGTTGGCAAAATTAGGTATCTTCGAGAATTACGAATTTTCGTTGAAAGTTCATGGTAGGTATGTCTGTGTGCTGGTGATCTTTGGATTTTCATTATAATTATATGTGTGTTCTGTTTTTTCTTAAAGAAATGAGAAATAAGAAAGTAAAATTTGACTCAGGTTAAGGCACACAATACGTGAAGCGTCACTTCGCGTTTTATGTAAAGTTTTTTTTAGTTTTATATTTAATGGCTGTGTCTGGCAAGTATTTTCAAACAAAACTCAAAACATGTTGTCTGTCATATTTTAAATCGAAAACGCAAATGAAATTCGGCCTGATTTGCATTTTTGGTAAAAGTAAAATAAATACAAGTTCAATGTTTCAGAAATTGAAACCTATTAAACTTAATTTGCACGAAAATTTATTTTATACTTCAAAGGCATAATTATTAACAAACAATCGGATGCGAAAAAAAGCAATTTTCAGCATTTTATCAGTTATTGTTTGCAATAACGATGGATTGTCTCTGAAAAAATGAATTCCTTTAAACTTTTTTCCGAACGAAAACGAAAATTTCCGAAAACAGATATTTGTGCCGAAAATTGCCGAAAACCGAAAAAAATCGGACGCTATCTCTGTGGTACTAAGTAGGTACTATGTTACATACTTCAGATAAATATTTCTATATGGCGTTGGTAGCTGCCTATCTCTATCCTCAATATTCAATGATCATTTCAGTTTTTGCTTCACTTGCTTGTTATTAAACGATTCCGAACAAAGAACTCGCCGAAATAATAAAATAAAAAAATTATGACTACATAAATTATCCAAATGGTTGCATTAGCATAAAACAAACCTTGTAAGTTAAAAGTAGGTATTCAAACCCGCTGCCTAGAAGAAAGTTCTAGTGACCTTTAAATATTCATTATTTAAGGTTATTATTGTTTGCCCTTTTCAGGTAAGTTGGTTAGCATGGAACATAATGAACTGTTGATGGAGACTTCATTGAATATATTATAATATAATATATGGTTCAATTTATGTAAAAGCGTGTATACCTACGTTAGAGAGAAGTATTTACCTTACCTTTGAAGAGAAATCAAACGATTACGGGCAATATCAAAGTGATAGATATAACGCACCGCAAGATTAAATTTAGCCGAGCCTACGCATGGCTGTTCTATTAATATGCTTGGTAATATTTGCATCTGGTTTTAATAAATTTTGAATGTATTTATAAGCTATTGCTGTTCATTAATTAATAAATAATTATATCTCTTCTATCGTCTTCATTATAAAATGATGATACATTATTAAATTGGTTCAAAAAAAAACTTTTACACGTCAACATTAATTATTCTTTTTATGTAGATGAAGTCGACTTTTTCTATCTGACTACTCTGAGAAGAAAAACAGATACAAACTCAGAGATCACAGTCTCTTTACAGACCACACTTTCCAACCAGAACACTTTTCTTGTGCAGAATTTTAAACGCTTCGGTCATCTCATTAATTAGTTACATAATTAGGTACCTTTCCCGAGCTTTCAGCAGAGAGAAACGCCGTTTTACTTCTGGTAAATTTAACCATATATTATCATAATATACCCAGGTTTTCGGCCGAGGGCAGTGGTTGTTCTATACAGTATAAATCTAAGCTAGCTCCTGCTAAAATGAATTCTCTGGAATCTCACAATTTCCTGGTAAGCGAAACATTTCCATTTCCATATAACCTCTGAGAATTTTCTGGTACTCGGTTATATGCAGAATATAGTACAGTATCCGATAGTTATATAACTAACTTAAACCTAACCTTTTTTTTGGTTACGGGGTGGAAATCCTCATGGATGTCCTCCGTGTTAACCTAACCTAACCACGGATCGTATTCGTTATCATAGACTGGTCTAGTCAAGTCTGCGTGGTTCTTTCCTTAAAAGGCCATTTCATACACAAATCTCACCAAGATTTTCCATAAACTTTAGACTTTGACCTTTGAGTATGTTTCGCCATGTATTTTCAGAGCTAGGCAGTTAATGTCGTCTCCATCTTGCTAATATATATATTTTTTTAAATAAGACGTGTAAGAGTGATTCCGCTACCCTATTTACAGAATAAACAATTTCATTTCATCAAAGGGTTAATGATTAACCCAGATACACCCGTCTCATCAGCGAACCGGTTTATTATTTTTTAATTATGTAATTACCGCCATGTCAGCTTCGGTGATCACAAGCACGTGTAATAAGGCTCATGGTGTATGAATAATGAATGCGTAAGGAAGTGTATTGAGGGTTGAGTAAAATACCACAAGTATTTTATTGGAAAAACGATCTTTAACATTGCGGGAGCCATTTAGGAAGAGGAATGTGGTAGATATTTCTACTTCAATACATTCAAACGTAACAATAATTTAGTAGCGTTATCATTCAATAAATCTAATATATCGTAGCGTAGTCCACTACTGGAAACTATAACCTGATAACGTTATCTGAACCAAATTGATTTCAGGAGTGTTCTAATAAATTGTCGTATTGGGAACATAATTATATTACTTTGATACAGTGATAACTTTTATCCCAAAAGCTTCTATGACGCATTTCCTATTAAACAGAGTCAAATTAAATTAGCTAGCGATACTCTGCAGATGTGATGGGTATCGACATCTAAACACGACAAAATAAATAATAATAATATTAGATGATTTTTTTTGGGCTCAACGAAAACTTTTATTGATATTACTCGAAATATGAGTTTAGAAAATCTGTTGGTCTGGGAAGTTTACACAAAAAAACATGATTTTTATAAACTGCTATTTCAAGTGATTAAACTACCTGCGGTTGATGACCCCGAGAGAAAACTCATCAAATTATTTTTTTTTTTTTTTATTATGTTTAGATATCGATACCTATCGATACGTCTGATGAGTCTCGAAGCCTATTTCATTTGACGTCGTAAACAAAGTAGATCAATGAATAAAAAAATGTGAGTAAAGTTCATCTGAGAATTTTTTGCTGTTTTAGGAAAATACTTCAACTTGCAACATTTTGAACTCAGTTTTCTGTCAACTTTCTTTTTCATGAATAAAACAATAAGTAATATAAAGACAATAATAAAATAATATAAATAAAGAACTTATTGATGGTCATCATTGTGTACCATCCCTATGTTAATTTGTAGTCTCCATCATCTTGCCTAACTTTGGAAAAAGGCCAATAAAAAGAGATTGATTGATTAAAAAATATCGATTGGTTTTTTACGATTTGGAAAATTATACTAAAAATATTTTGAATTTCAAAGAGCAAATACCTACTTTCCCGGTAAGACATTTTTTTATGTTGCCATACTATACGAAATGAAGACATTTGTGAATATTTTAGCCTTTGTACTCTTTATTCCAGCAGCCTTCGATTCAATTGCAATTACAGACAGCGATGTGTCTATTACCGCAATAATAATTACAAGTGCAATACGCACTAGTCTTGTCTTACATTATTAATGTGCGCAATTAATATCAAAGATCTCCCATCAGATATGTGCAAGCGTTCTCGTTAACAAGAACTGTTGTTATCTATACCAAGGAGTTATTGGTTTAATGTGTAGCTTAGTGTTTATGTCCAGCACCCCCAAATACGTACCACACTTTCAAACACTATCCGAACGGAAATTCCTAATCCATTACTTCATACGTTTGAAGAATTCGTCTGCTCAACAAGGCAAATGACGCAATGAAACTTGTTGAATTGTCACAATGAAAGACATTCCTATTGTAAGTGTGTTACGTAATTACTCTTTAGATTCCAGGGAGGCTTATGATATGTATTGTTAACTTACTGGGCTTACGTGGTAATCTTCTCATTAATTTGTAGCTTGAATTGAAATACCTATAGTGTGTGGATTAGAGACATAATACCTACCGCTAATCGATTTATTGCAGTATTGATATAGGTATTGCGAGAGGAGCTCGTGGCTAAGTAAAAACAGCCGCACGGGTCAATCCATCAGGTTAAGCTATGCTTGTCGGGATTGGTCCGTGGATGGGTGATCTTTACATACCGAGACGTCTCCATCTCCGTGCCTCGGAAAGCACGTTAAGCCGTTCGTTCATGCATTCGTGGATCTTAGACACTCGTTACGTGTCGTCAGAAGCCCGAAAGTCTGACAACCAGTCTTACCAAGGAGTAGGTATCGTATTACCCAGTTACTGCGTGGTGGAGGTCAGATAGGCAGTCGCTCCATGTAAAATACTGGTATTAAGCTGCATCCGGTTAAACCCAACATAGTTGAGAAAAGGCTGGACAGTTTTTTTTTACATAGGTAGTGCGATTTGTATAGGAGCACCTGGCAGGTAGGTGTAATGGTAGATTCGCAAATATATTCTCAAGGAGTTAACGAGTCTTTAGATGTCTTATTTGCGTAATCGATAAACTTATGATGGGTTTCACTTTCTCTTGAATATTCAGCATTTAAAACAGTCTCGTTGGTCTACTGGTCGCAAGCACTGACTGCTGAGCATGAGGATCCGGGTTCGGGCAAAATTTTATTGAGATTTACCATCTTGAATTTCTCAGAAGCATCCCGGAATCTGTATTTCTGCCCGGTTGACGGCAATAGGCTTGCCGCCTTTTACATGGGACTTAAACATAACTGGCGAAATGTGGGTGTACGACAGCTACGCATCTGTCTAACCCATTGGGGAATATAGGCGTGATGATATGTTATATTTAAAACAGTGACTGAATGAAAGATAGAACTAGTGGCTGCAATGGGGTATTTAAGTTTGTACGGAAAAATCTCCTAAGTTAATAAACGAAATCCTTGAAAAATATATCAATAAAGATCTCTCATATTCCCCGACCTTTGTAGAAATCTCCGTTACTGTCACAAGAAAGCAATTGGCTGCAACGTCCAATAAAAATACATTTGTTCAATTCAATAAAGGTAGCCCAGTTATCTTGATACACGGTGAAATGAGGAACCTAATGTATGTGTATTAAGTTTGACATTCCGTTGACGTTTTCTTTATGCCCCGCGAGGAGAGGTCAAGGTACAATGGCCGCTCTGAAAGAGTAATATTATCACTTTAAAGTGGTTATTCAATATCGGCGTTAAACCACTTACAGTGGATGTACTTACGTTAATATACTCAATGCAGTCTGTGGGCACACTGACCGAGTGACCTTTAGATAGGTTCTCAGGGTTATTAAATTAGTGTTCCTAGCTTACGCCTCGAGGAACTTTGTCAATGTAAAACTGGGTTGATTGAGGTTCAGTTTACTGGACATTTTAAGGTTTAATTTGTTTTGTATAAGATACAGAA
Source organism: Eupsilia transversa (assembly GCA_914767815.1). Classification (NCBI taxonomy): domain Eukaryota; kingdom Metazoa; phylum Arthropoda; class Insecta; order Lepidoptera; family Noctuidae; genus Eupsilia; species Eupsilia transversa. The sequence goes on from OU611889.1 coordinate 7,406,956, forward strand.
TTCTATGTTTTGGAGTATCAGCGTGTACACTCCGGATTTACCTTAACTGCGAAGTGTTTCATGACAGTGAGATTTTGCTAATATGTCATTTTTATGAATGCTGATAATGCCGGGCGCTAGACGCTGGCTCCAGCGTCCAGCGCCCGGCGTGGCAACACGTCGATTTCTTGCAGGGTTTTTTATGACTCTTTAGGAATAGGCAGAATAGGTGATTCAATATCTATTGTATTTATAATGGATTTCCGCCAAGTCACGCCTGAATCAATTCACTAAGTAAATCTTAAATAAACGTTGCATCGACGAACCCATACACTTTGCTGGTAACCATTCTTGACACGGCTAAAATAGGTAAAATTATAAATAATGTGAAACATAACATACCTAGGTTGCCATGTTTCAGGAGTCGCTGAAACCCCGGCGGCACCTGGGAAGAGAAACATCATAGATTATAATAAGCTGTGAACAATGGAGGTACAGAGTAGCTCAAGGTAAAAGAAATGAGCGAAGTCAGTTTTTACTGCAATGTAATTTATATAAGAGGAAATTTTCCTTAGCATAAGGTTTCAATTTTTTCTGTTATACAGTGTGTCTGGACATGGCCTAGCGATATTCTAAATACTTAAATATAAACTATTTTAAAGTACAATTACACTCTAAGCTAGGGTCCAATACACTTCAAGTACAATAATGATTTCCTGTTTAGGGTTCCGACAATGGCCTTTTGTGCTTGCGCATAAGATATGTTCAAACAACAATAAATCTTAAAGTGTTAGACACACAGTTGTGAATTTCAGCTCAAAATCTGCCGACATAGTAAAAAAATTAAAAAAAATGTCGGGGGTGTTTTTGTAGTAATTATTGGTTGAATTGCATAATTTTCCGTTATTTTTTTCGACTTTCACATATTTTGTTTTCAAATTTTATGGAACTGTGAACACATTGCTTTGTAATGAAGACGGTGGACAATATTATTGGCCTATTTTTATAACAGTATGACTAAAATTTTGAGAGATATGTTTTTTTTTGTACTCGCATAAAGAATATTTCAACAAAAAAACAAAATGGCTGCCACATAGCTGGGAAGTGGTAATACCTAATATGATAAGGCACAATAATGTACCTACTTTATAAAAAGTTGCTATAATGTGGAAAGAAAAAGTTTCATAATTTCATATCAGCAGGAGAAATCACCCGTTTTCTTGATATTTAAACCCCCAATATACATAGTGAACATATTATATTTGCTACTTTCTAGCCTAATTTCTCGGGAGCCATTTATATAGCAAAGTTTTGCTCACGTTATTCCAGAACATAGTTTAACAAAGACATTTTATATAATACGTAGTTTTCAATAGATATAATATGAACGAGGCGACGCCACTGGATCTTTTGTTAAGAATTTAAACCACGGACGGGATTCTATTCAGCTTGGTACACAATGTAAAGTTTTGAAGTAAAACTTGTGCAGATGGTATGATGCAATTTCTTTATAACATTGTAATGTGAAGACTATGCTTTATTTATACGAAATAAGTACTTAATTAGTCTACATTGAAAATTAGCTTCAGGTTTTTTAATGACAGAGATTATTTAATTACTATGAGAGTTTTTATTGATGAAGTAGTGGCTTGACAACAGATTATTTGTACAAGCTTGTCTCGGCGCAAACATAATTGATTTTTATTTATACAGTTTCTATGACTACCAACATATCCAGAGATAAGGGAGAGTTACTCAATCAAAATACCATTTGGATACTCTTCCTCCAAAACACAGTTGAGATCATCGCAGCCTCTTAAAATAACCCAATAATACCTGACTCAACGAAATCTATCGGATCACAATAAAACTATTTAATGTTGATGTACCTATTTTGAGGGATCTCCTACAATGGTGGGCTTGGCTCCCATCCAGGAATCCGACGAGATGTTTAGATCACTCCGACAGTCGGCTGCATATCCGATATTGTAAACTTGTAAACAGTTGCAGCAACATGCTTTGATAGATGTACTCTTACTGCTATTATGATACACTGTGGATTAAAGGCTCGTACACACTGGCGCTAGCTACCTACTGAGTCTAAAATTTTGAAAAAATACAGAGACTGGTTCTTTACTCATAGATTACAGGAAAACCTAAAAGAAGTATATGGTCTTAAAATAACATGATAAATCTCTCAATATTGTTTGTACAAACTTACATTTGACACGCACTTGGTCGGTTATTACTTATTATCTTTGTTCTCTAACGAAAATACAATATTTATTAAGTACCATCATTTTGGATATTAACATTGCTACCCACCTATACCTTTCCAGCAAACCTTTTAGGGAATTTACGAGTAGGTACCTATCAATCCGGAAATGGTCTGGGTATCCATTATTACCGATATCTATATGTACCTAATAGATACAGTTATTCCTTTACATTATTAGGATAATGTTTTGATGTAATAAACTTACTTTACCATACAGAGTTTTCTTTGTAAACACAAAACATAACATCACGCCGGTATTCCCCGACGGGTTAAGCAGAAAAGAAAAAGAAAAGTTGTTTTTTGAAAAGTTGTATAATAAAAATATTGGTTTTGCGAATATCAAAAAGAAACCGTTTAGAGTAAATTATATACCTAGGTACGTACACAAGCACATATTAAAAGCCAGCTGTTACTCCTAAAGTAAATAAAAACAACCGTAGTTTATCACGGTAAACAATAAACAATCTTTTTGACTTAGTTGCTTCCTAATGGTTGCTGTTGGACAACATTATAGTCACAATCGACCTTGCGATAAAAAAGTTCTCAAACTAAGCTCACAACTTCACCCATTAAGTATTATTTGTACACATAAAAATGTCAGTGTTTTGTTTTTTATTCGGTTGATCTTATTTTGTTTTTGTCAACATGTTTTAAGACACATTTTTACTGCCTTTAGGTACCACCGCGGACACTGGCAGTGAATCACTTTTCAACCTTATTACTAAGGGCATAACGATGAAAAGTGGTACATCGCAAATGACTATCGAAACAAAGATAGAAAAGTGTTTTTTTTTTAAATACTGCCTCGTAGGACTAGTGGTAGCTAGCGCTACTGCTGAACATGAGGTCTTGGGAGCGATTCCCAGGTCGGGCAAAGTTATATTGGATTTTTCCATTAGGAATTTATGAGTAGCAGACCGGAGTCTGGATTTCTGCCCGGTTGATGGCAATAAATAGTCTCCCCCCCTATTATATGGATGGGACTTTAACATAATTAGCGAAATGTGGGTGTACTATTAGGTACACCTCTGCCTTAAACTTCGGGGATTATGTAAATTGAATATATATTATGTTCTGTTATGTTTTCTCAGGATTGCCCCTATTGCACAATGGTATAGATGAGGCACACGGTTGATCTATTGGCTTTATATTAATTCCATTAAACTAAAAGCGTTGTTTACGTGTAAAACAAAACAACTTGGAACATTGCAAAATACTTAGACATAATAAAGCTACAAAAGTTCGTAAGTAAACAATTGTGTTAAACTGTTAATTTTCCGAGATGTTTGTGCGAACAACTGAAAGAAAGCTTAGGGTCGGAAAATATTTGCATAAAAAAACAAAATTATGAATTATGAGCTTGACGCTTGAGAATATTTTTGAATCAGGAATTATAATAAAGTGACATGTGAATTATAATAAGTGTTTGACTTTGAAGAAGTTCATAGAAAGATGGTAAACCTAGTTAGTAGAATTACATTATTTACTAGCAGAGGCTTCGCCCGCGTTTTAAAAAAAACCTCTCTACCTAAAATAACAATATAAAGCCTAAGTTACTCCATAAAACATTAGCTACCAGTCAGGGAAAGTCCCGGCAAAATATGTCCAGCCGTTTCGGGTATTAGCCGGCACAAACAGACAGACAGGCAGACAAAAAATAAAAATAGTTTTTTTTGTTATAAGTACCGTATATTCTTTCTTAAGCATTTAGTAAAAAGCTGTTATTTTGTCATTACAAACAGACACTTCAATTTTATTTATTTGTCCGTACTGATTATTCCCCTTCCCCACAGGTTTTCATAACCTAGATAGGAGAGCAGTGCTGTAGTACTTATTTTGTAAAACTGTTTTATTAACATGTAGGTACTACAATCCTTTGTTTGAGTAAATATTATTATTTTTATTATTATTACTTATTGGTTTAGAAATTACTAACTTAGCTGTTTACTTTTTTTTTTTTGGCTTTATGTTCAGAGGCAGAGGTAACAAGAATTTTATTTTCCGTGTTAAAAATCTAAAGCATTATTATATTTATAACTTGCTGAAAAAAACAAAATCAATCAGAACTCATTGGCCATTAATATTTTTTTAAGATCTTTCTCCGCAACTGAGTACATAATTACCTTTATTTAAAAAAAAACTATTCTAAGCTTACCAATCAAACAGCAACCAAAAAACAGTCGCAATTACAATTCCTTTTTCAAAAGTCCTCAGTGTCAGTTGCCTGTTACGGTAGTAATTAAATTGTCAATTTACGGCGCATGCCCTCACGCTTCTTTTACGACGTTTACATTACATTGGTTGCAGTACAAACGGTAAGTAGTATAACATGCAGTTTTACGGTCGACAGACATTGTATAAAAAGTCGCTTTTGTTTCGGGTGGTGTTTCACACCATTTTGGTAAAAAATACACGCAGAGAATATGGTTGGTATGTTGTTTGTTTGCTATTTTATCAAAAGGCTGTTCACATGAACCTACAACGGCTCTGTGATTTGTAGTTCTTTGATAGTCGGTACGAGTAGTCAGAAGCCCGAACGTTTGACAGTCGCTGTCTTACCAAGGGGTATCGTGTTATCCAGTTACTGTGTTGTGGAGATCAGATAGGCAGTCGCTCCATGCAAAGTAGGTACTGATATTAGCTGCATCTGCATTTCAGACTGGAAGCTGTCGCCAACGTACCTAGGGAGAAAAGTCAAGGCTGATGAGTCTCTAAAAGATCCGCTTTAGTTTCATTTTCATTCTAAGTACCAATCTTAAAAGAGAATATCTATAATTATACATTTTACTTATTCAAAGTATCTCAGAAAGCAACGTCCCTAGGCACATTGTAAACAAAACTTTCCTGTTTTCATTATATCGAACTCATTCCGTCTTAGGCGTAAACAAAACAATATAGCAAACTTCATTCAACTGAGTAATTCAAGTTGTTTTGCTTTCACACTGTGGCATTAGCCCAAAGTTTTTATTTCTTGGCCCCAAAATATCAATGTTGCCATTTTAAAATCATTTAAAAATACTCAAGTTATTTTTCCTATAGATGCGGCAACACATTTATTTCAGATTTGAATTTCGTCGCTTAGCTGCGTTCATTTCCTCTGCTATCGTGCATAATGCCGAATGCAATTTTGACAGCAAGCTTTAAAATTGGAACGGAAAATGTGTATTCTTTTCTTTTAATTCTATTTTTGCAAATGACAGTGACAAATTAGTGTGTAAGTGCGGGTTGCTTTTAAGTGAATGTAGTTTTTAGTACAGATGGTTTTTACAACCAGTCTGAAAGAGAGGGCCAAATTGCTTTCATTGCTGAGCTTTTAGCTTAATGCTTGAATTTCACGTTACACTTTTGTTCATTTATTTCTATCGAAAATGTCTGTAATAGTTTGATTTTTTCGATGTATTGTATAAATAGGTCCCTATGTTTTTTATTTGCAGAAATAAAATTAATTTTTTGGTATTTCTCATGGGTACCCAGGTATTTGTTCACGTTAAAAACTGGTAATTTATATTTCACATTGACTCAAAAATAAAGCCCTCTTCGACCAACCAACTGCTTACAACAAATGATTCACACCGGCATAGAGCAACAAGCGAACAATCGCCTCTCAGTAATCATTTGAATAAAATATACGAGTGGAGCTAACAACCTCCTTCCTGCACAAACTCGATTGAAAACATGTCAAGTACAGGAAAATGTTACTAGAGGTGAGAATTTATTATATCAAACGTTGCCGATGCAGCGTTTAACTGGGACGACTCTAGTGCCGCTGGTGGAGAAGAGAGGCAGTTGTTTAGTGGTCTCGTTAAATTAAGCAGAGTTAATTTAAATGGAATTGGAGTAAAAATTACGCGAGCAATTAATAATTCCCATCAGTGTCTAAAGACACAATGATAATAATTAAATAGGTACTGTGTGTACAGCGCGCCCAGCGCTAATACTGGGTAATAAATAAAAGAGGTTTTTGTATAAATCTCGTAAATATTTCAATTTATAACATTTTACATGATGACGCGCACTGTCAGCCCTCCAAGCTGATTATTTCTTATTTTGTAGCTCCTAAATATAAAAATAGTGTTTACCTCATAATATTATGCCGTAAGGATCGGAGCAGGGGGCCAGACCAGCTCACAGCGACCATCTTTAAATCGTCCCGCGTCAGCGTTGTGGTTATGACTATAGTGACGTCTTGCAAACTTGTCATCAATCTCTATGACGAGGAGTGCATTTTATCGGGATTGCCCAACTATGCACGTTGGGAGTCACCCGACGATCTTAAAACGCAATAGGTGACAGCGTATTGCTAAGGTACCCACTACTTCTAAACTTGAACTCATGAAACTTATTTTCTTATTTTTCTGTATATCAATCGAAGATTTTTATTAATATTTAGGAACTGACAAAAAAAAAACTTTGTTTCCATTTCACATCTGACATTAACAGGAATTATAGAAACACAGAAGATGAGTAGGTTTTTTTTCGAGTAATGAAATTTCTCTATCTCAGAGAAACCGTAAATCAGCTATGCGTTCCGAATTTAAAATATCCATCCTCGAAAATTTACACGCAAAAACGATCACTGCTTTAAAAATCTTTCACAGGCTGCTTTACATTATTTCGTATCGAATAATATCGTTGAATAAATAACGAGTTTATTTTAATTAAAATACCATGTGCATCGGACGGTAAATGTTTTAATCAACAAATCGTTCGATGTATTTAATTGTAATTTGTATTTCACTTTCTGAATTCGCACTTTCGTGGTTTTGTATTTACACAACGTTTTGCATTTGTTTTAATGAACACTTGTATATAATATATTATCTCTAACTATCTTTTATCTTCTTATCTACTCATTATAAATAAAAATGAAATGCTGTTCGTTGGTCACACATAACGCATCACCACTTGGTCATAAGTTCAGAACGGCTGCAGGACAGTTTGGCTTTTTTTTATTATTCGTAATATTCCGAATAAGGTTTTTAGGGAAAGAAAAATTGGTTTTCAAATTCGGGAAAACTGAACGTTCTTTTTTGTATGGGATTTTGCATGAACTATCGAAATTTTGACGTCACCGCGTCTGTCAGGTCAATTACAAATAATTAAAAAAGGAATAACGATAGACAATAAAGTATACTTTTACAAACTTCTTAATAATTTCTAGTGGTAAGAGAGAACATTTAATAGGACGAATCCAAATCTAAAGACAAAACTTCAATAACTTAAATTCTTGAAGAAAGTTGTAAACATCTGGGAAACGATAAACTTCTACTGAACAATACTTCGGAGATCTGAATTGTTTGAAATTCTCTGAAATACAATATTGTCTATCTAAAAATCGATTTCCTTAGAAGTCGCATCGTACGAACGAATCCTCGTATCGAACTTATTAATAACCTATTTAAGATTGTACGGACGACGTTCAATGGTTCACTGGTTCCACTTCAATCTCAAGCTTTTTTTTGTTCTGAAGCTCCACACGACGCAACGTATATCTTTTTCTTTAATATATTGGACTAATGAGAGATCTCTTTGCTAATATCAGTTCTTTGCACACATACGTGACTCCATCAATGCCTGGTTGCGGCCAAGGCTTGTATAGTACTTTTCTCAAATAATACATGGACATTCAAACAAAGTTAATTAATTTTAAATTCCAGAATCAATGACGGACAACGATAATTTTTCACGCGCCAATAAGCTCATTTGTTTCTTCTTTACTCTAGACAGTTCTATTTGTAAGCGAAAGCGAAATTTTAATAAAATCTTATTTATGTTACCTCCTTGGTTGTCATTGTGTTGAAGTACAAAGTTCGTTCCATTTTTAAATAACACAACAGATAAGAGTTTTCATAGTAATTTATTTGGCCGCTAAAGAGGACAGATAATTATGGGTTTTCGTAGTAACATTGCCGGCCGCATAGTCATTTGTTTTTTCGATTTATCCCTAAGAAGGTTGTCAAAATATTGCTCGAATTTCCATATGTTTGAGACAATACTATTTTTATATTCAGAAGCTAGAAAATAAGAGCTAATCAGCTTGGAGAGCTGACATAACAGCAAGAAATATCTAACACGAGTATCCGACCTTGGCACCGCAGTCAAAAGAAGCAAACACGTATCTCGACCCCCAAGGGTTCAACAGGGTCCTAAGTCGCGTAAATGATAACTTATATACTCAATTATATGGCGCGTAAGTTACAGCCGACATAAAAGAGGATCATTACCATGAAACTCGATCACGTATTTCCAATTTAGACGACATGTGACCAGTTTACGAGAAAATAAAATCTCTTTCGTACGCCAGATTGCTTCGAAGATTGAAGTTGTGGTTTCAATATACGGACACAGACAGTGTACCTAAAGGCGGTGGTTGAATGGATGCCTAGACCGCACCTTAAGCCAACTATTCACTGGGACTGCGTGTGCCTCGAAGATATAGCCCTAATTGGATGTGTTGACACAAACTGTATGTCCTGATTACTTGTTAATCTTCCTTCCGCGTCTAATCAGGTGGGCAGGTACCTTAAGCCTCTCATAGGTACATTAAGTGAGGCTCCAAGCAATCAAGGTGTTGTCACGTAGCTTTGTAGTATTAGTATATGAGTAGGGACGAGGTGACTGGTTGTTAACCCTTCCGTGCAGGGTGTACTGACCCATTTACCTCTTCCGACTTTTATAACTCACGTGGGAAGGTGAGCACAGTGTTTTGTTTTTGTTTAACATGGTAAAGCTGTATGTTTGTCGACATAGTTTATGACTGTTTTGTCATTGTGAAGGGTTCAACTTGTATTCATAAAGTATGTAACAGGCGAGTTGCGTCCGCACTTTGGACCTGTGATTGTGAGCGCAAAGGGGAAAATTGACAATTACTGTAACCTATAGAATCATTCCACCAATACCACATTGTTACGCATCATGGTTGCTCTAAAAAATGATTCTAACTAGTGTATTCTAAAGTAGGTACCTATTACTTATTGAAACAAGATCACGCTATACGAACCAGTAATCAATATTAAGAAAACCTTCAAATTCAAAACAAATAAATGAACAAAACAAACTTAAATTCAAACCATAAATAATCCTATAACTTAATGACGTAAATGAGGTTCGGTTTCCCAAATAAGATATCTGATACTTATCAAAGTTCAGATAGCTAAATGTCAGTTTATCTTGAAGTTCAAACGATCTAATCGGTTGCTGTTTGCCACCCGAAAATCTCATTTGGGGCCGGAATTCGTCGGGTGTTCAATTTGCGTTAGCCTTTTGGGTTAGCTTTATTTCCGGCCCGAGTGCGGTTCTTAATTAGTGAAATAGTGATACAACCATACCATACCATGATAGGGCTCTTGACTAATCTATGTCAAGGGATTTGGGACGATTTATGGGACAAAGTTAAACGATACGACCGATTTTCGACTTGACTGGATCTATCCATTCTAAAAGAAGGAATAAAGATTAAAAAACCTTAAAAATAAATTATGATACCGTATTGTATACTCTGTAAAAATAAATAAATTATAATAATAAACTTATTGTCGAGGTCTGCCGAAGAGACCTCTTTCAGGTCCAGTTGAAAACCAGCGTCAGGACGAATAGTTTTCTGGCATTTTTTGCTGAACTGGGCCTTTTTGGCGCAGCCGTTAGGCACACTCCCCTGCTAATTTCTTACATCGTACTTTACACTTTTTATTTTATCTTTATATTTGCTATTATTCCTATTGTGTCCCTTTTAGTCTGTGTGAAATAAATTTGCTTTCTTTCTTTCTTTCTCAGACGAAGCAATGGATTTTGTTGCAGGTATTGACTTGAGTAAAGAAGGTGTGACGCAATTAGGCCGCGGGACTCACTTCTTCGCAGATTAACTACTTAATTAATTAATATATTTTCGGCGTCATTCACTAAGTAGTCTTCTAATAAACCAATTAGCCGTATATCTGTTTAGTAAGCCGACTCTTGTTTGAAGGGAAATATCACATAGTTTTATACAAAGGTGAAGTATTAATTGTACTAATGTGTTTATTTTGTGATAGTGTATAGAGTGTCAGTTTACAAGCTTAGGCTCGTGTATGCGTTTTATTAACGAGCCTATCACGTGTGCGTTTATGGAAACATGGGAAGAGTCCTATTTTTCCTCTCATTAATGCCCTTTTTTAACTTTATTTTCTCACCACCAATATACATAGATTATTTAACATTGGTCAAATTCATCAATGATACACAATTCAGGTAAGTATATTGTGGGAGACTGGTGCCTAAGCTAGGCTCGTGGCCTGTTTCTGGAAAACAGGATCACACCCCTTTACATTTTCATTTTAGAAATGATATAGTAAAGATAAGATAAGATAAGATAAGATATTTTATTTGCATAAAACATGGTATACAAGGTGTTATTGGAAATATTAGATCAAACATGTTTTGCTTAAAACTAAAGCATGCAAACTTACTTATTAAAAATACATTGTCATTGAAATATATTACATTGAAATTCATATTTAAAAAAAATCATTAATACTATAGAAATTATTATTATTAAGCCATTTATATAATTGAATTTTAAATAATTTACAATTTAATGTTTTAAACATATTTGGTAATTTATTATATAGACGTACACACATAGCCAGACAGTTTTTATTATATTTCGCTGATCTAGGCAGCACGTCCAGTACAAGTCTGTATTGGTCACGCCGACTTCGAGAGCTTATTTCTTCTGCTGTTTTAAATAGTTCTTTGTGTTTTTGAACAAACATGCATGCTTCATATATATACAATGAAGGTAATGGTAGCAAACCAAGCTCCTTAAATATTGGTTGACAGGATTCGTCAGATGGAATCTCATAGATAGCTCGTAAACATTTCTTTTGGGCGACAAATGCTCTATTGTGGTCAGTACTATTTCCCCACATAATTAGTCCATACCGTAGTGAGGACTCCACATAAGCACGATATGACATCACAGCCGTTTTTATATTAGTGACTTTTTTTATTTGTCTCAAAGCATAGACAAATTTATTTATTTTATTGCATACAGTATCAACCTGTGCTTTCCAGTGTAGATGTTCGTCAATTACTACTCCTAAAAACTTAGTTTGTGCCACTTGCGTAATTTTCGGTATGTCCATTATAAAATTAAATGTATTATTATAAGATTGATTAAATTGTATATATACTGATTTATTAAGATTAATAGATAAATTATTATTATTTAACCAGTTAATTAGATTGTCTATTGTATTATTTATGTCCAGTTCATGATCCGTAATTGATTTATATTTTTTATCGGTAGTTACAATTATGGTAATGTCATCGGCAAAAAGGAAGCATTTATGATTGGTAACATTAACTATGTCGTTGATATAAAGTAGAAATAAGATAGGGCCCAATATGCTACCCTGGGGGACGCCACGTTTTATACTTATATATTCAGACGAATATTGTGTCATGTCCCTACTTTCATCAAGTTTAGTGACAGTGACTCTCTGTTGTCTGTTAGTTAAGTACGACGATATCCACTGAAGTGGCAGTCCTCTAATACCAATAGCCTCTAGTTTTTTTAATAATATTTCATGAGAAACCCGATCAAATGCCTTTGTCAGATCAAAGAATAGCCCTGTCGTTAGCTGATTGTTGTTAATGTTGTTCAATATTGCTTTCAAAAGTGAAAAGATGGCTAAGGATGTGGACTTGTGTTTCTGAAAGCCGAACTGCTCTTTTGTTATAATATTAAATTTCTCACAGTAGTTCACTATTCTTTGATACATGCATTTCTCATAGATTTTTGACATGATGGATATCAGTGTTATGGGGCGATAATTATTCATGTCACATTTATCACCCTTTTTAAATATCGGTTTGACAACAGATATTTTTAAAGCATTTGGGAAGACACCTTGTGAAAAGGACAGGTTAATGAGATAAGTCAACACCCCGCTTATTTCATTGACACATGTTTTTATGATTCTGGTATTAAGTTCATAAATATATATATATATATTTATATAATATATAAATTATGTGCTTTGTCTGAAGAAAACCTTATTTTCTCGTTTTCGGGGTTCCTCCCATTGGAAATAAATTAATGTGACTCATTGTCAAGCGCGCGTAAATTACTGTGATTGGTTGAATGATTTATTATTTACATAAAAATTATAGTCTTATTTCTATACCTAGGTTAGGTAGTATAAAACAAGGTCTTAATACCTACATAAAATTCCTTTTTGTTGCTAATGTTTCGATAGCTGAGTCATAAATATGTAGGTACGGTACAAACTGTATAAATTAAGACGGATACATTCCCAAGAAAGTAAAATAAATGAGCAAATATTTCTCTGCACCTATCCTTTACATCTTATATAAAAATTGCGTCCAACCACCTGTTCGCTCATTTTCCTTTTAAAGCGACACTTAATTTTATTTTCTGCAAAAGAAAACTTGATTCTTAATAATAGGCAATTTTACACGTGAAAGTGAAATTGTCGGTGATATTCTGAACTAAAACTAATAAAATTCACTGCACTGTTTTAAAAGCTGTTAGTTCCGCGGTTTCAGAATATCACCGACGAAATGCATTTTTACGGTCACTAAACAGTACGTTACAAGTATATTTACAAACAAAACTTTTAACCATTCTGGCCACTTCAATCAATCTGCCATGGCTTTTCCCAACATGTGTTGGGGTCGGCTTTTAAACCGACTTCCAAAAAGGAGGAGGTTTTAAGTTACGAACTTAAAACCTCCTCCTTTTTGGAAGTCGGTGTATGTATTTTTTTATCGTCGTCAATTGTGAACGGACATTGAAAACTCTGTTTTTCATTTGGTAGAGGAAGCTTGTACGGTGGTTCCATATAAAAAAAAAAAAAAAAAAAAAAGTTTATTTCTTAAACCGATTCAAAACAATAATTTGAAGCAAAGTTTACAGGCATTTTTTGCTTGAAAGGAGGCTCCATCCTTTCAAGCAAACGACCGTGGTAAGCGTAACTTAACCTTTGGTTGACCCGTGCGGCTATTTTCATTGATGCCACGAGCCCCCATTCTGCCATTCAAGCCACTTGTACCGACGTAAATGCCTGAGTCAACACTCGACTTAACACTAGCCACGTGTAAACCAGGCTTTACGAGCGCACATAAGTTCATCGTAATTGAACATCATATTGCAGCCTGCTTGTATCCTATTAGCAACGGATACCGCATCATAGGGGTTTGAGGTTGGATTAGACCAATTACAAGACGTGAGTTTCACTCCGCTTGAGAGGAGCCACTAACCAAAGTACATTAACTACTTAAGTTTATAATACATGCATATCTTGCGTCCTCAGAGGGCCTATTGCGGTCTGAGCTGGGTATTTGAGGTTATTATAATGTCGGAGATAGTTTAATAGTGTCTCATTTTCTGTGAATAACTTAAACTTAACTTTAACTTAAACAGTAACTTACGTATACATAAGTTACTGTGCAAGTATTATTATACAGGATGTTTGGTAGAACGCCCGACACAATTTTCTTAGCGATAGGGGGATTCATAGTCATAATATGTTATAAGTTTTCACCCATAGAAACAATGTTTTAAGTGGAACGGTAATTGAGAAAATGTAATTAAGTATGTAATGTAATAAAAAATTAAGGTAATTTAAACTTCATGTCGTCATATCTTTTGTGTTGGTTGTTGTAATAGAACGTGCACATTTATTGCATGTTGCAGTGCACATTTAATATACCTATTATTTTTTTACTATAAAATTACAATTATGTGTTTCCAGTCTAAAAATGGTGACAAAGAACGAAAATTTTAAAATTCATTACCCTACATAATACAAAGTCCCCCGCCGCGTCTATCTGTCTGAACGCGATAAACTCAAAAACACACGGTTTTCACCAATAGATGGAGTGATTCATGAGGAAGGTTTAGGTGTATATTCCATGAAGGTTGTATGTAAACTGGATGACTATGACCATGATTGTTGAAGATGTCGGAGAAAATCAGGCCGACTGGGAGCTTTGCTGGCCGCGTGAACCAATATGGTGAGTTATATGATAAAAACGTGTTACGGAGTTAAAACATTGTTTTCAACCTCCATCCACGCGGGCGAAGTCGCGGGCAAAGCTAGTAAATAATAAAACAATTTTGTGCTGGCAAAAGACACTCTCTACCCCTCAAGTTGAGTCAGTCCTTCCACCAAACAGTATAGTGTATATAGAATAGCGCTTGTTTTATGTCAGGTATTGTGAAATACAGTAACTTTGTAACGGTTTTCGCAGATAACTTTTAAAAGCTTTAAAATGGTGTGACAGTTAAGATGGATGAAACTGGTAGGAAATGTGTCCCTATAGTGATATTAAACAACAGTTCTATGTTATGGTCATGCGATGCACTTCTAACTCTTAAAAGTAGGTAGTTAAAATTCTAAGTGAGTCGAATATTTGAGTATTATAAGGCCGATTAAATCTATCTTCTTCTCATACATGTTTGTTTGTTCGTTCGTATTTTATGCGCTGTCATACCGTTAATCCAACTACGATAAAATTTTGGCAACTTATTGCTGGCGCTTGCGCGAAGGTCATAGCCATTAAATAAACTCACGCGGACGAAGTCTCGGGCAGAAGCTAGTACTTAAAATATTATAAAGTGCAGGCCATACCGGGAAAGAAGCTACGCTCGTTTAGCTTTGCTCATGTAGCTACCGCCTCTTTTCATACTTTGGTTCATAGTTAGTGGTGTGAGCCAAAGTAGCTACAAGAGCGAAGCACAACGAACTTAGCTTCGTTCGCAGTGTGGCCTGCGCTTTAAGAGGTAAAAATTGTGAGTTTGTATGTAAGGGGGTAATCTTCAGAATTACTGACCCAAATCCGGAAGTTACAGTATTGCCGAGTGTCATAGGATAGATAATATGTTAAAACAAGAAAACTTACGCGAAAGAAGTCGCGGGAAGAAGCTAGCAAGAGATAAATTATTCTTGAAATACCTACCTAATTTCCTTGACCTATTTTCGTAATCCAAATCCATGGCATGTCCAAATCTATTGTAAATTTGTCGTGCGAGAGGTCCCGTTCTACATAAATCACTCATACATTAACCACGCCCACTTAAACAGAACGTAAACAGGAAAAGTCGAACATGTTTATTTACAAATCTCGATATCAGATTTCGGTTATTGGTCGAATATCAGATATCGGCTGTTGGTCGAATCATCTCCACTCGCCCGTATTGACTTACGAGTATATAAAAAAGTCGTAATAACCTATGGACCGAGGAATCTTTGGTCCCTTTCACCCTCTGATAACTTTCCGTTAGCCTATAATAAGCATGTGTGACTATTATGATATAAATATTGGTCGCTTTGATTACTCGAATAGAAGGCTGTTGAACCTTTCGGGTTATATTTGTGGGACAAATTGTATTTCAGTTTTTGTTACTTATTTCTGCCACAGATTAGTACAGAATTACAGAAGGTTCACTCCGCAAAACCAGCGACTCTTGCTACAACACAATAAATGTGATATTCAGGTTGCAGAGCGCTTGTCGGTAAGTTATATCCACGTAGAAGCAGCCTCTCTTTCTACCGCGTTGTAACTCATCTATTATCTTCTGCCTGTACGCGCACTGAATTGGCCCGACAAGACGAGCCCGCCGCGTACTTGTAGCTTCATACCTAAAAGGCGGAGTGCGCCGTCTGTACTATGGCCAGAGTCGTGACACAGTGGGAGCCAGACGGGTGTCGTCGCCGAGGGAGGCCTAGGAAACGTGTTAAGTTAGAGGCGTTTATGGGAGATTGGTTGGCAAAAGAGAAGAGAATAGAGAAGAGTGGAAAGCTGTGGGGGAAATCTTTGCCCAGCAATGAGACAAAACAGGTTAGAAAATAAGAAAAAAAGGGCTAAGTCCAAGCGATTGATTGCAACATTGTTTAAAAAAAAATAGGGTATTGCGTGTCGATTGTCTATCGCAGCAACTCCCAACTTTAATTGTTTAGTATAATAACATTATTTGGTATTGTTTTGTCTTTAATTATCTCTATTATTAAACATCACGCCGCTTATCGTCACTTTGTGGACCGCATTGACGGAGACATGTTACTTTGGTAACTCCCTGTCTGTCACAATCACATGGAATAATAGTTTTTTTTTTTGGTTTCGTTTGTCCACGTTATTTTTATTTTTACTGTACATTACTTTTTATCTTTCATGCAAGACTTTACATGAAAGATAAAAAGTAATATTTTTAAATCCTGTAAGTTAAAAAACCCTGTAAAAAATGGACACGTGTTTCACCTCTCAACGAGGCATACTCAGGATGACGATTAACTTGTCGCGAACCCGAACACGACGTGCTGCCACGCCGAGCGCCGAACTCGCGCCGTCTCTTTCAGGGTTTTTTATGACTCTTTAGGATTTAAGCGGAATAGGTTACTAAATATATCTATGTCTATTGTATTTTAGTAATACTTGTGTCTAGGTTATAATTGACTGATTAAAATTGTATAAATAACTGTCTAGTTATCTGTAAATGAAAGTAAAACAAAGCGCAGATATCTACAGCTTATCGGCCCACGCGAGTACATAGTGACAAGTGAGAGAAATGGATTCCTTACGTAAACTAGTCATATCTAGTTAATCTAGTCTAGTGTTTTCCCGTCCCTATTAATGTCTATTTTGCTTGGAAAAGACTTGATAGAAGAATCTTCGTTACTTGATTCTTTCTGGATGTGATTGTCATTTGTTTTGATATCTTTTTGTTGGGTTACCTCTATTTGGCAGAATCTTGATGTTCCGAAACTTATTTGGCAGAACACACTTGGCAATAATCTTCTTTTTAAGGCATAAACATTATATAGCAGAATTATTGTTTGGCCGAATATTTATTTACAATGGCATACTTTTATGATGGCAGAATTTTATTTCGCATAATGAGAAGTGTGCTAGGCGTAAGATATAGTGGCTATCCCTAGCATCATGTGGAGTGACAGCTCACTTCTCCTAAGTTTTCAGGGTGACAATTTTCCCGGTCTAGGGAAATGTATAGATTTCATAATATTACCTGCTAGTGAACTCAAAGTATCTAGGTAATAACAGACTGACCTTTTCATCTAATTTCCATCAACCTATTTAAATTAATATTAAAAGCACAAGAACAACATTCAAAATAAAAAACGACAAAAAGAGTTCTGCCTCGTGTAATAAAAATAGTAAAAAACACAAACAGACAGACTCTGAGACTCATATTTTAGTCGCCTTGGAATAGGATTAAATGGCAGCGTTGTGCAGCAATGCATTCAGAAAAAAGAGGAAAGCTAGCGTCGGGAAATTTGCATACCGTAATAAATTTAAGTGACATGCCAGATATTTTTTTTATTTACGCCCTGGGGAGAGACACAGACGTTTTTTATTTATGTTTTTTTAGATTCTGTATTAAGTATATGAAGAAATGAAAAAAAAAACTTTTTTAGGAAGACAACGATTAGTACTGTGACTGTAGTAATTAAAATTAATAAGTGGAAGACACGCATTCTTTATCTGTATCGTTTTCTGAGTCATATAATTATGAGAGGGATAACAATATTATTTTACGGTAAAACAACGCTGGTATTGACGTATAAATTTGGGCTTAGCCATTTAGTTAACACTGTAATTTGAAAACATTGTAAAAGCCCATTTTTTTTTAAAGAGTAACCGTGGAGTTTCTTGCCGGCTCTTCTCCATAGGAAAGGACCCATTGGAATCGTACACCTAGCTTCTGTCGTTTCATAAGTGCCCATGTAGGTTTATGTGAAATTATATATTTTTAATTCAATTTTTAAATTTTGAGCTATAGTGCAACTAGAATAAAATAAAATTAAGTATGTAACAGAAAATAAATCCTGACACATAGTAGAACTTAGAATCTTAGAACATTTGTGAAGTCCAAGTCAATCATAGTTGACCCTAAACCTATAAAACAGTAATAAACGAAAAGCATTTAATCTATAAACACCTACATATTTAGTCTACGTAAACAAATATAATATTCCACACTTAACTGCATCCTCTGACGTCTGAAATGGAGCTATAACAATAAAGCGAAAGCATCAAAATCGCATTACGCGCTATAAAGCGCTGGATAATGCAAAGATGACTGTAGCCGAAACCGAAAGTGTCGGAATGCGCTCGTGACTGCCACTTTAGCACGTCAGACGATCGATCAGTAGCTTATTAACGAGCCGTTAGTCATTTTTAACATGTTTGTTTGTTTTGACTTGCTTACGGCCACGACCTACTGAATTTCGGTAGTCTGAAAATAGGCTGATTTTTTTGTCCCGATTTACTTCGCGTATTATCGGCGATTGTCATGTCCAGTCTCGTGTAAGAAATAGAGCTGTCTAATATTTCGTATGATGTAAGTAGGTATGAAGCTCTTGGCCAAATAATAACAGCTGCACGGGTCGGTCGAAGGTTAAACTAGACTTCAGACGTGGATGGGTGACAATCCATTACATATCGTGACTCCTCCGAGCCTCGAATAACACGATAAGTCGTTGGGCCTGGCTGTCATTCGTTGATCTTTGACAGTTATCACGAGTAGTCTGCCCATAAGTCTGACATCCAGTTTAACCCGGATATCGTGTTACCTAGGAATTTGGTTGTGGAGGACAGATAGAGGATCGCTTCATGTAAAATAATAGTATTCAGCTGCATCCGATTAGACTCGAAGCCGACCCCAACATTGCTGGGAATAGGCCAGGCAGATTGGTTGTAAGAAGTACGTGGACCAGTCCACGCATTGAAAATAGTATGATGTGAATAAGTGTTTATATTTCAAGTAATAAGTACAAGTAGCATTGTTTTCGTGGAGGCTTTTTTAAAGTTTATCTATTTAAGTTATTTGTTTAAGGTAAACAAAGATCTCTATGCTAACTAAATCTATTAACGTATCGTTAGCGACTCTTGTTAACGTCTACTAGAAACTTTCGTCACGTGAGTAAAAGGCATTTCTAGTCATGTGCTTTCGTTTAGCATTTTATCTCAGAATTTAAAAAAAAACCGTTGCGGTTATATTTATATATTATATTCTTTTCCATTCTTGTCATCTTCCCTTATGGTGATAAGAATTGAAAAGAATATGCTTGATGTTTTGATCATGTTGACAGGACGACTAAAAGGCGACTAACAAAAGGTGTGTGTAGAAACACTGGGATGGGTCGCGCTAGAAGGACATATTGTGACCCTATTGTTGATGTTCTTCAGAAAGGTCAGGTGCGTAGTACTCGCAACAGGGCGTGCGAACGTAAACGTGTAAGTTTGCAAGTGAGTAAACGTAACTATCGCGTTTGTGTTAAGATTTGACTGATAGATCATAATGCTAAGAATAAAAAGGTGAGCATAAAAATCTTAACGCAAACGCGATAGTTACGTTTACTCACTTGCAAACTTAAACTAAGGCCTCTGAAGGAATGTAAAGATCGTAGAAGGTGGCATTCTGTAGTTTCTGCCTACTCCCTCGGAAGACGTGAGTTTATGAATGCATGTATGTATGTAGGTATATCAAAATACACACTTTATCAGTAATACACTGGTAAACCAACAAGCAATATCATTAAAATCATAATTATGTAGCTGTGGTTTTTCTGGTCTTAAATATTATTTTTCAGAACATTCAATATTTTTAAAACAGGAACCGCATGCCATAAAAATATACCTAGTGACAATTCCACAAAAAAATCACTAACGATGATAAATAGAATTCTATTGGTCTGAATGTCAGACCAATATAAATCTATTTAGTATCGTTAATTAAATATTAAACTTTATCTTTTGAACTGACATAGGTAGGTATATAACTTTGACATGAATTAATTAATTTATTCATTAAAAAATCTAATGCTCTTATTTGTTGTTGCTGCATTAAAAAAAAAAATATAATAATAAAATAAGCAGGATAAAAATAAATATTTGCACTTATGATCATACATTGTAAAACTACATTCAAAATCAAAATATTTTATTTCACATAATTCTTTTCTTTCAATAAATTCCCATGTAGGTTACATGGGAATTTATGAAACATCAGAAGCTAGGTGCACGGTTCCAATTGGTTGTTTCTTACGGAGAAGAGCCGGCAAGAAACTCCACCACGGTTACTCTTTTAAAAATAATTGGCTTTTACAATATTTTCAAACTACAGTTTCTAGCACAGACCGATAAATTCCGACAAATAAATGTTTTTTTAATTTTTTTATTTGATTTGGTAAAGTTAGAGTAATGAACCTAGTATAAAACTTAACCTATTTCAATTATTTTTTTCTTAACTTAAATAATTTATAATAATAATCACGTACTATAAATATTTAAAATGCTGTCACGTTGTCAAAGCCGAAGGGGTAACAAAGAATGATTGAAAAAAAGGGGAGCCCTAACACTAGTTACGAGTCTTTAGTGCGCCGATCACGTTCGACTTTAGCATAAGTTCAAATAGTAAATGTCAAGAGACGAGTTAGTGGTGGAAAACGCTTTTGTTTTCGGACATTTGATGAGAAATAAACTACCTTGTGAATTTAGGGAGGCATTAAGAGGACGTTCACAAGTACCTACGGTTATTTGCATAGGTACCTACGTCTGGCATACCTACCTTGGGCAGTCAGATATGTTAACAATCTTCGGGGTAGTTGACCCACACAATGGCAATGTTCTTCAATCCGACAGTTCACAAGATTAGAACGTTATTTACGTTGCTGAGCAAACGAACTTTAGAAACGTTAGAGCAGGGATCACTAATTAGTTTTATTGGGGGTCCGTTTAAAAAAAAAAAAAAAAAAATAATGACTGTCGCGTTTGGTAGGCGTAAATAAACTTTTTCATTTTGTATAAACAAATATTATTTATTATCAACAAAAATAACAAAGTGAAAAAAAAAAAATTGACATATCTGTCTGAAGTCTGGAAGTAGTTGGTGCAAGTTAAAACTCATTTTTTTTTTTTTAAGATTCAATTTTAGCTACAAATGTTACTGTTTATTTAGGATCGGTTAAGAAAATAGTTCGGCGTGCCGGATCCGGACCGCGGTCCGCCATTTTCTGACTCCTGATCTAGAGCAATAGATTGGCAATTTCCGTCTAAATCTATCGGATTGCGATTCAAAGTGTGTCACGCAATTGGGGTCCTTATTTACTTTTTACAATTGTTTTCACTGTGGCCATTTTAGCTATGCTTACATAATTCGCGCTGAGATAAGGCTAATGGATAAGGAAAATTTAGTATTCAAAAGACAAAAGTGCAAAAAGTGCGTTTGATTTCCATAAATACCATAAAGAGTAATAATAAATCATAGTTTGTTACGATATACGACAAAAGTACCACAAAAATCAATGATGTAACGTTTTTACACAATCCATTTACTTTGAGACGTATTGTAGGTTAACAAACATTGACATGTGAAATCCATAAATCCTTATAAGAGAGATTAATGCCATTTGTATTACGATGTCGAGCGATGACGTGACTACCGGTTGTCGTACGGAAACAGAATAAGTCCGGAAAGTCAGGTTTTATGTCAATATTGTTTTAATGTTCCGAGATTCGGGAGCGTTTGAATAATAAATTGCTCGTCCTTGTTTTTCTTTGGGAAAATCTTAATTTTCTTTTTTTTTCTTTGCTTTTTGCTCGTTTGGTGGGGGCAAATAACTTGGTAGGTAATTTTTTTTTTTTATTGTGTCATGGGTAATAAACATCTTTGGAATTTATTTTAAATATTAAAAAAAAGCATTACATCCTTGAATCCCCGAAGTGTTAAACAAATGGCGAAATGTGATTGTAGTGTATAGAAACCACCTTTCCTATTAGTACAACCATATTTCGCCAGATAATAAGCTTATCTGGCGTCTCATGTAAACTATTGATATTCTGAAGGATTTAAGTATTAGTAACTTGTTTGTAACACCTAGCTAAATTAAATTTAAAACTATGATGCTAATTGTTTTTATTAGATAAATTATTTTGGCTCATCTATGCCTATGTGCACATAATATAAAACAGTAATATTACTGACTGACTTACAGTAAACGCGTAGAAAAAGCCACTTTGGATAGATCCTCAAGGTATGTACAGGAGCACTATAAAGGGTTTTGAAACTTTTCAACTAAGTAAGTGGATGTAACGAAGGATTATGAGGCGTTAAATTTTTTGGGCTAATGAAGTTGCGGACAACAGCTATTATGTGTGGGCAAACAACCCATATTCAAGATATCAGTCATAATTCTGCTGAAAGCGAGTTCGGGTCATGGTAGACGTCATGTTTCGTCCATTTTAACAATTGATTTCATCTAGTTCACATGTCCCGTCCAGTTTTGATCCCAAATTTCTTAAATTTATTCTTTCGGTTTAAAGAATTTATTCTAATAAGAACAATACATAGATTCACTTACAATGAGATACAAAGTAGGTAATTGTTTATATCTAAATACATACATTTTGCCTCCGAGGCGTGTTGGTGAAGTTATACAAAACAAATATATAGGGTAGTAAAATATTGCTACCATTTAATATGCGGTATGAATAAAGTGTCTTTTCTCTCCACAACTGTTTAGATAGTAATTAAATTATAAACATATCCAAAATACTAAGAAATCTAACTCATTATTAAAGATTGATTTACCAAAAAACAGAAAATCGTGATTCCCGAAAACTGCTAGTTTTGTAGTCACAGTCAGTCTGCACGGCAGAATTATGATCATGGTAATTAAAGGTTATGCCTTCCTACGCGTGAACTATTCGACCACATATGCCAAAGGGTGACTGGGTTCAGGCTCAGAGGAAATGCGGTGAACCATACATAAGTACCTATTTCTGTCGCCAGGCAGAGTTGCCGTGTTCCGGTTTGAAGTATTACCTACAGGCAGGAACAGAGGTGTATTTTAGGAGGTGTTAGTACAGGTACACGAGACAGGTTAATTTTACTCTTTAGGATGTTATAAAAAAAATTGTGAAGTGAGCTGTCATTTCACCTGATGCTAGATTGACACTATTGAAAGCTCACTTCATGCTCCCTTCACCTAAGACAAAATAGATCGTCTCGTCTACAACTTGATCAATAATTAGCTTGAGAGCTCAACACCCCTAGTACCATCACCCATCAGACACCCATACCAGTACCCATCGTACTTTTTCTTTAAGTTCAAATTAGCAGTTTTTTTTAATTTTATTTTTTAATTTTTTGTTATATAAGGAACAAAACAAAATATGAACAGAAACATCACAAAAATATCAATAGATTTGTAAACACGGATAAACACTCGTTGAAACACTTTTAGGCAATCTAAACTAACTAACTACAACTACAACTAACGAAATACCTATATAATAATTTATGTTTTTTAAATTATTATTTATTTATACTATGTTCGATGTCTGTATCATTGTGAAGATTAAATGTTTTATTTTAGTTTCATACTAAAATATGTACTTCATAAGGAAGTAGCCCAGTGCGCTATAAAAACTAGAGATGACAAGACAAAACTCAGTAAAACCTTGCAATGTGTACCGTAAGTATGAAAGCGTATGTCGCAAAGTTCCTTGCAATCATTTCCGTATTGTAAATTATATCTCCCTGCATGATTTGACACAAAGTTCAAGAATTCACCCTCTTATTATATTTTCTTTGAGCGAACACGACAAATTGGGGCCGTCCTTAAAAATATATATTTACTTTACTGTGATTATTGAGTATAATATGTACAATATAAATATAATAACTTTTTATTAGAATAGATATAAGATGAACTTTAAGTGGAAGTATAATGTAGAAACAAGCCTACATTATATGCCTTCATAGTTAGGCTGTACGTAAACGTGAGTCATTCACTATAAGAAAACCTAGAAACAAAACAGTGTCATAGTCAAGGATGTAATGCAGAAACTGCTCCGACACAAGAAAAACCGTTCTATCTTCGAAATATTAAATCGTTTTGACTCTGAAGGCCAATTCTCGTACTTAAAAACCTTTCACATTCAAGTCGCAATCTGTCAAATTTGTCAAAAATGTTGGTAAATTGTTTGTATTTTTGACAGATTGCGAATGCGATACGAATGCGAACGTTCTTAAAAAATACGGGAATTGCCCCTCTGAGCTCTGGTGTGTGCACTCTTATGAATGTAAGTACATTTCAAGAACGAAAATGGGAATAAATAATATAAAAATTTAATCAAAGTCAAACATAAGCCCCCATGAAAAAGGCGTTACTTTATTATAAGACGAAAGGAAACCAACAGGTGCGTATGAAGACATAAAATACTTTGGGAAAGAAATAATTATTTTTGATGGATGAAGATTGATCATGGTGATATTCTGATAAAGCCTATAGCATCGATTACTATGCCATGGGCACAGCGATGATATTGGTGATTTGATAAACAAAATAATTTTGGTTAGATATTAGTGTAAATTTTGGTTTCTGGTGCATAATAAACAGAAGTTCCTACCACGGAATAACAAAATGGTAATAAAGCCAGAATGAAAAGATATAACTATCACATCTTTACTAAATAAAAAGTGAAATGCTTTAAAAAAAAAAATATGTGTGTGTGTCACGGCTGCACCAAAAAGGTCCATTGCAGCATGAATGCCAGACTTATGCCGTCTGACGCTGGTTTGGCATACCCAAACCAGCGTCTAACAGCACCTGTCTAGCATTTCGACAGTAGATGATCGAAGTAGATCACCTACTATTTTGATACGAACAAATATCGAATGACAAAAATTGGTAGCTGATTCTTTCATAAGCTTAAAACACTGAGGTTTGAGGTTAAAAGGTTAACTTCATGAGCCGATAAACGAGTCACCCGTCACCAAAAATCTGCGTGACATTACTATGCAAATATATGCCTATTTTTGATGATAGAGCAAAAATCTAATTTGTTTCAGATCTTGATTATATTTGAATATGTAAGTATGAAGCTAGTTAACATATAAATGAGGTTGACACACATGGCATGAATAAATCATGGTGGAAAGAATGGCTAGAAAAGTTGAGAACAATCTAGCAGATTGTTTCGTTTGAGACAATAAATATGATTTGATCGGTTTGAGACCAATAAAATATATGAATTGTTCATATGAATTCGGGGTCTAATCAATTGTGTGTTACTCGCTGAGTTGTGAAGGTCATCGGGTACAATCGGTGACATCTAGCTGAATATTTTGTACAAAGTTAAAGTCTGTGTTACCAAAACTATGCTCGGGAGTTTGAACAGAATGTACTGTCCTAATTAGCGATGAACTGCGTTCCGAGCGCCAACAAAGGGAAATTCTGGCCATTTCCTTGGCTGGTTAATTCTGGTTTGACTGTTCATTGTAGTTTATCCATCATGAGTGGCGTATATACTAAAATACAGCGCACCGTCGGCTACCGCCTACCTGACTGATAAAAATGTTTTGGACCAAGGCATGTAAACGGCAAATTGTCGTTTAAACACAGAAAAAGAAGAATAACAACACGATACGCAATATGTATTTAGGCCCGCTTGCACCACAAATATCTATACTCCATTTACTTTACCATTAGATAAATAACGGCTAAATAGCGACAGTTATTGTGTAATAATATTGACAGCACTTTAGAATTATATTTTAATGTAAATAGATTGCATTGCTTTGTACTTATCGTAAAATAACGGACTTTATAATACGAAATAACGAAAGGGTGATAACCGATATTTGTCTAATTTTAAAATAAGTGGAGTATAAATGCATTTAGCGCTAAACTTATTCAAAACATCATTATGTCTTTGTCTGTAAACAACTGACAGAAACAGCGATGTTTTAAGTTGTTTGAGCAGTAAACATACTAAGTTATGTGAAGTAAAAGTGGACGTTAATGTAGAGTGTACCTGTAGTGAGTATCGGGAGATCTAAGAGCTTTCGGCAGTGACTAATTATTTAGCTGTAATTGGATATACTTGACTTGAAACAAAGTGCGCGCTAAATATTAAAGCGTGGAATGTTGTGAATGAACACTACTAGTTTAATGTTGGGACTGTATGAATGCCTTGTATTTTTTGTGAATTTCCGTTAACATTGACTAAATGTGTGCATCAGATGCCTTACAACATTTTCGTAAAAGTCGTAAGTACCTACCGCTGGAACTATAATAAATCCAATTATAATCTGTATTTTTATAACCTATAAGCTGTCACAGGCACCACCATACAGTGGCTATGGTTTAGTAAAGATTGAAAGTTTCCAAATCTTTTTTTAGTCTAGGGCTCATAAAGATTCTCGATCGAAGATACCTCTATTTTCTCATACATTTATCCTGGACCTTGAAAGCTTAAGTTAATGATATTTTCTTTGTCGCCCTAGATTGTCCGTCGTAAGCTAGATTAGTATTCTATACGTAAGATGGAATAGAGTTTGCAGATTTTCTTTCTAGATTTTTGATTTTGTTAGTCTGCATCATTGATAAAAGTTGCAGTAGGTACCTTAAAATTAAATATGTTAAGGTAGAGATGAGCCCATTTATCGATGCTTTTTTGTTTGTTAGCTATTTGTTAATTTTGTTAGTTTCAAATGCTCCTTTTTTACTATTTGTATTTTATGTGCGTGTCCCAAATAAAATATTTTCCTTGATTTATTTCTATTTATCATCTTAGAATAATCAGATAAATAAATTATATTCTGTTACAAGTTCTACAAAAGTCTACGTTATAAATTCCTTAAAGTATTTTTTTCTTATACTTGTGTCCATTACTTATTTAATGATTCTAAAAGCTACTTTAATTTCTCTGCACGTGTTATACCTATGTTCAGAAAAGATCACGACGCGAATATAAACCATAGCGATTAGATCTTTCGTGTGAAAAAGAAAATAAGCACAAAAAAGGTTTTAAGATTCAATTTAGAAACTTTTTCGTGAACATTCTTAATGTGATCTTGGGATTAGTTTTTTAGTGTTGCTCATATAAAGAAAATTAAGTTAAAATAGGCTTTTAGAAGGATAATTGAATGGTTTCGCACTTTCAACTTAAACGTTTTACTTTATTCGACTTTTTTACATTTGCAATATTACTGGGATATTTTTGTTCTAACTCGTTTCAGTTTTCATGAACTATAAAAGTTTATGAAAACAGTTATTTTGGGAAAAATAACTGTTTTCATAACAATCTAAAATATAAGCTGGCGTAGTCTCTAGATCTTTGTTCTCCTATGGTATTAAATGCCTCACCAGGCTTTTCAGCTGATCTTGATTAAACAGCTTTAGTTGTTCAAATGTTTCTTTGAGCTATTTTTTTTAAATTAGCTGTAAATCTACCAGTGTGGGTTTTATTATCATGTTGAAATATTTGTAATAATTTCGAAGTATGTTGGTTTTAAAATATCGAATGTATTATCATGGTCGTTGTCTAAAAAAATCTGGATTTTTTATATTTCTCTTGAGATTTCACATCACCCATTTATTATAAATATAGCTACCAAATAACAATAGTTAATGAGTACCTATTATTATTGAAATGACTGCATTTTAGAGTTATTTTTTAAATGTGTAATGTGGTGTTTTTTTAATGTGTGAATAGATTACATCGCTTTATATGTATTTATCATTAAGTAACGGAACTTAGTATACGTTTATATCTAAATAACGAAAGAGTTATAACCATTATTTGGCTAATGTTATAATAAATGGAGTATACTTAGGTAGAAATTAAAAGAGAGGGAAACGCAAAGATAAATAAATAATAAACTAATATAATATTATCTGCCCCTCAACGAAGATAATCAGCAAATACAAATAAAGAAGTATTTATTTACTAACTAAATACCTACCTACTAGTCAAATAATACTTAGTCAGAAGCCCGAAAGTCTGCCAACCGATCGAGCATAAGGATATCGGTTTTACCAAGTAATTGGATCGTGGTTGTCAGATATCTGTACTTATATAGGTCGGATATGTATAATATCTGTGTCTAAAATACGCCTAGCATAACTGTTGCTAAGTTAGATGTTTACCTACTCAGAATAACCGAATTGAGTTTGAAGTTCTGAATTTGAAACTTGTCAGAATCTGTGATTCCTAGCCCGCGAAATTCAAAACTCTGCAAAAATCGAAAGGAGTTTTGAATTTCGCCGGCTACATTACAGGAATAGTCTAATAGAAAGTAATTTGAAAGTAGGGTTTGATAAGTTTTCAATTCTCAATTCAGAAACCGGTTGCTAGTAAAAATATTTAGATATACAAATATTTTCACTAAGTCTGTTTTGTTACATATTATTATGGAGACTTCTCATGAATTCATGATGACCCCAAGTGAAACATCAGTACAATATTAACTAGCTTCTGCCCGCAAATTCCTCCGCATGATACTTGAGATAATCGGCGATACTGTCTAAAGCTTCCCATTAAATAATTTTCGAAATCAGATCAGCAGTTTCGAAGATTACCCTCTACTTAAGAACTCACAAATACGTCTTTATAATATTATTCATTACTAAAAAACTTACTTCAATATGAATATTCCTCTTAAAATTTAATTTATTCCTTAATGATCAACGTGGGAGTGTAAAATATAAAGCGAAACAGTGGTACATAATGCTATGCAAATGCATTCATACTGAATTGTTGATGTAAACTATGTAAAGTTGCAATAAGTCGTAAAAGTTGACGTCACGACTCGATGTTACGGTGAAAATAATTTTAAATTCGTCCCTCTTACTATGCTAAAACAACAAATTCGAATTTTAAGGATCGTTTGGTGACTATCGATGGTCTGAGAGGGAAAGTGCTATGCATATGTGCTATCATTTGAGTTTTTTCAGTTGGTAGTTTTTTCTGCCTCTCAGTATAAATGTAGTGGTCGCAAGAGCTACTGCTGAGCAGAAGTCGATTCCCAGTTCGGGCAAAGTGTTATTGGCTTTTTCTGTATCGAATTTCTCAGTAGCAGCCACGAGTCCTGGATTCGTGCCCGGTTGATGGCAATAGGCTCACCTCCTTTTACAGGTAGTTACCTACACCTCCGCCAACCCATTGAGGAAACAAGGAAACAAATGTAATATTATGTTTCTAGTTAAGTTATAATATATAGCATATTGCCTGTTGCGCTCGCGAAATCGCGGCGCATTAGTGTGAAACGTGGTGCGTGGTGATAAAGACTCCCGCAGACCGGCGTGACGTGACTATAGTGAGACAATTTCTATGAAAATTGTTCTACCGATGTCGCGTCGCACCTTCGCGTCGCGACATCTGGTCTGCTCTACCTCTTAATATACCAGGTCTGAATGAGCTTTAAATCTGCTATCATCAATAATGAATCTTTTCCAGACCTGTTCAAGACAAGTATTGATGACCTAAGTGCAGAGCATTCGATCTGATGATCTGAAATATAAAGGCATTCTGGTACGCTCCATCGGGTTTTATATCTCTCTCGGTCGTATTATGTACGGATGTAGGTACTGGGGTATAAAATACCTTCCATCGGTTCTGTCAGATATTTACGAGGCATTATTTATCTAAGGTTTTCTTGTTTGATCGTAAATGGACTGGACAAGGTCCGTTTTTCCGTGCAAATTGGAAAAGTAAATAAAATGAACTGGGTTCTGATGTTTTTTTGTTGATGCTGACAATTACAACAGTACAGTAATAAAGTATTAATATTATCTGGGTTTATACAATTAATATTTACAATTACGTGATTTATATTAAAGATTTAATTCATAGCGCAGATGTAAGCCTTTACCGTGGCCCCTGGCAACACACAGGCAACTGAAAGAATACGGGTGGGTTTTAGTCGGTAAGAGTTTGACACTTGACACGCCCTCCCACTCCGCCCAGAGCGAGAGAAGTTATTTGATCATTTCCCACACAAAAAAATGATGTAAGCCTGAATAAAAAACAATATAATAGTACATAAAAGGCACATGCGGATAAGGCGACATTTTTGTCATGTCAAAAGAGAGTATCGCTACAGGCTGCTCGATTTTCGTTCTCGGAAAAGGGAATTGTTACAGAGTGTCCGTTATTCGTACGACAGGAAATCGCGTATTGTTTGCCCAAAGCATAATCCAGCTGTTACGAAAAATGCAGTGTACCTACTGCATTTTTCGTAAGAGCTGGATTAGTAAGTGGCTAAGTAAATAAAAATATCTATGTTGGTACTTAGCATTATTATTATATTATATAAATAGGAGTAAAATGCTGTTCGCTGGTATCCGCAGCACTCGAAAACAGGTGAACCGATGAGATAAATTTTTGTTTTTAAATGTTCGTATTAATCCGAAAAATGTTTTAAAAGAAAGAAAATTTGGAAAAGCCCGGTAAATTGGGAAATTCGGGAAAAACGAAAAGTGCTTTTTCAATGAAAATACAAATTTGGACAGGACAACGTCTGTTGGGTCAGCTAGTGTTTGAATAAATTTTAATTGTATTGTATTTTATCAGGCCATTGACTTTGCTCACGATGAATGTTGTTTATCTATTTAAGTAACTAAAACAAAGAAAACTTTGAACATTTGTTAATGTTATGCTTAATAATTCCTAAAAGGTTCTGCAAGGGCAAACTCTCTTTTGAAACTAATTTTCCACGTAAAATATCTACTAATTAAAATAAACAACAGTTTCAAAACTGTATTAAAAACTACTACTTGGTTTTAAAACGTAAGTTCATGAAGAACTTAATCGAAACTTTCACTATAAAGTTTCGTTCTAAGGGAATATTTTAATAAAACGTTGGTAAACTGACAACTGCAGACACGTCCATGTTTAAGTAAACAAAGTTAACATAACTTGAGTGAAGTCGTGTCTTAAATACTTGTTCACTTCTGTTTATTTAATTTGATTTAAGTTCCTTTCATCTTGCTTCTGTCGGGGTTCACCTGGCTTGTGTAGTTTGAAATTAATTTGTCTTTTTTATATTTTTCTATTGATTTATTTAAATACATAACAAAAAGTACCTAAATCAAACACAATAAAATATACAATGGGCGGCTTTATAGACCTTAATATTTTTTAACTTGCTACCGAACGAAAAAGGGGTGCCCTTTTTCGTTTTACTTGATTTTTTTCTTAAATACTACCAAAATTAGGCCACCAAGTAGGGTGTTTAGGTCATAGATTGTTTAGATAATGAATTCATGCAGCTAGATTTCAAGATCCAGCAGAAAGTAAAGTAATTATAATGATGTATTTTATTATTTAGACTTACAGAGACTGGATGCCTGTTTCTTTCAGCCAGTGCCTTTACTGATAAAGCAGAGGGAGTCATCTGTTTACACAAAAGCGGACCCCATAAGTTGACATTGATATACAATTATTTCAAGTGCCTCTTTGAATATCGGTAACCCTGGTAACTACTCATTTATAAATAACTCTCCCCTCAGAGATGACCCGCATCAAATAAGCTCATTATAGATGTAATAATACTTTATTATAGTATTGGTACAATAAACCGAACGAGACTAGCAATTTATATTCCGGCAGTATCTAATGTGAATACAATAACAATAAGCTGGTCAATTGGCAGCAGTCATAAATACGTGAGGCGTGAAACACAGGAGTAGGTAATTCAACAGAGAGTGAACTTCATACAATAATAAAATTGCATGCACAGGCGAGACGTAAGTGGACAAACCTTAGTAGCACTGATCTATACCCCATTCACAATAAGATTAGACATTAAAACAAACCTTTTTTTACAGTCCGTTCAACCGATTTTGACTTCTATTGCATTGGTGGCATGACAAATGACAGCTGCAGTAAACAGTTGATATTATATATCACGTTTTTGCTTTTAATGCCATCCTTACGCCTATGGAATAGAAGTCAAAATCGGTTGAACGGATTGTAAAATGTTTTGTTTAAATGTTTAATCTTATTGTGAATTTGAGTATAGGTAAATTTTGGTTGCATCAGGAGCATGTTTCCCGATACCATGCCCAAACATTTTATGATACAGTAAGGTATTTGTTCAGTTTATATTCATCCATATTTTTCTCGATGTTGATACAAAAAGATTTCTTTTGGTTGATGTTGCAAGGAGTACTGACAGTAGACTTTCGCATATTATGTTACAGTGTAGGTAACACCGCACTGAACAAGTATCTACCAGGTATACAGTTTGGTCTCTGTAAGATATTTCCTCCTGTGTTACTAGTACGTTTAGGCATCATCTGATCAATTATACTGGCGGACACATTGGCAATACGTTTCCCTTTACCGGTCCGTGTTTAGGCGTGTTTCATGATCGCACGACTTCCAATAGACGTTTGGTAAACTTGGTTCTTGTTTGAAATTATTGTTACAATGTTGTCTACGTTTGTAACTCGCATAATCAGCCTATAATGTTTCCACTGCTAGGACTCAGGGCTTCTCTCTTTGAGAGGGAGGGGGCTACCACGCGGGCCCAGTGCGGGTTGGTAGATGTCAGATGTTTTCGAATTTTTGGTTCTAAGACATGCCGGTTTCCTCACGATGTTTTCCTTCACCGTTTTGAGAACAGTGATGATGAAATCATTTACACGAAGTAAAGTGCCTGTTTGGGTTCGAACCTACGACCTACAACTGATAACTCGCGGCCGTTCCCACAGGGCCACTACTGTTCTTGACTCTTCATCAAGAGAACAACGTTTGTAACTATCACAAGGCTCCCGCAGACAGGCGTGACGTGACGGCGCGACGCGACACCGGTAGAACTATTTTCGTGAACTTTTCATAGAAATTGTTCCACCAGAGACGCGTCGCGAGTGTCTCCGGAGCCTTTAAAGCTTTGGTTCGAAAGAGATATCTGACGTAAGACTAAGATCAAAATGGTCATACGCGGTCGCGTAGTTAAATTACCAACAGTAGGTAGGTTTTCGGGAGTTCGTCTGTCATAGGCACGTGATCGGACATGCATTATGGAAACTAAAGCAACAGTTGTTGTACTTAAGCTAGGGTTTCCTAAGACTGTGGTGGACGCCACAAAGCGTCCGCAATTTACCGTCGAATGACGTCACCGAAACTTTATTTATGCAAGTAAGGAAGTTGATGTGTTTCCCTAGAGAGCGTTTTTTAACACCGTAAAGTCAAACCCCGCTTCATTAATCATTTTCATGGCAGCCGTCACTGTGGCCGTTATGTGGCGCCCACCGCTGTCGTAAGAAAACCGTCTAAATGTAAAAGAAAGCATTGTTTTTTTGGATTTTTTTAATGTGTACCGCTTGCGGGTATGACCAGATGTATGAACGGAATCGAGGGAAAAACAGCAGGTATGTAAGGATCATAGCAGGTGGCGGTCTGTAGTTTCTCGTTTCTGCCTACCTCCACGGGAAGAAGGCGTGAGTTTATGTATGTATGTATTAGTTTGTATTTCTTAAGCTTTCTGCGATACCTACGTATAGTTTACATCTTTATGCCAACTGTAAATCCTGTCATGTCAGCGCAGAAATGTTCCAATCTCAGAAATACTGACGGACACGGAAGGATTGATAGAACGGTAGGAACAATTAGGAACGTCATGGAGGGATTGACTAAAAGCTCTTAGGATGCTGGGAACAGGTCATTGTTTGTAAATAGCTTTTTCTTTGAATTCTCCACCGTCATACTTACGTTTTGGTAGGAAGCGTACGTAGGTACAGTCAGGAAAAGAGTTAGGTATACAGGCATTTTAATCCGTCTTTTCACTAAAATGTGTACTGAAATTAATCAGCAGGGTAATTACCCCGCCTTATACTACCATTTCACACACACTTATAAGGGTAATGCCTTTCATTCTGACAAATCAACAACATTCATTTGAAACCAAGAAGTTTTTAAATAGTTTTTCAAGAACCTTTTCGATTGAATTTTAGACCAAATCATTTTTTTTATTAAACAAAAATATATTATATTTGTATATAACAAAAATTATTTAGCCAAAGAAATGGCATTGCCATTCAAAGCGGTGCCAGTCTTCTTGGCACGTTTCCGGATGACAGCGATGCGGACGAGTACTTCGACGTCTAAGTGTTCTTAATTTTTGTATTTATTTGTATAAGTTAGTCATTTAATTAGTACCTAGTGTAAATAGTTAGTTATGTTTAACGGCTCGTGCAGACCGGCGCGATATCGCGCTAGTGTGTACGAGCCTTAATATTGTAAAAGAAAGCTTGTGAACAGAATTATTCAAATTTCTAATATCGATCGATATCGATAATATTAACAAATTATTTTACCTTTGGTAGGAGAACACAGTAAACAAAAATAAAAGAAGAAAAAATAAAAGATACAAAATGATATGTAATTATTGAAGAATGTGGGTACCAGTGAAGTGTGGTATGTTATTATTGACAGCTCACTTCACTCAGATCATTTGACCTAAGTTTTCAGGGTGCCTGGTATCCGACACTGGTAACAAACAGATAAACAGAATTGCTTGTCAACCACAAACAAGGATTGACAAACGTATTACTGTTACGAAAGCCTAGTTCCAACAATCTTACGAGTACATGTCACAAAAATATAATGGGGTTGTTTTTCGCCTTATGCCTTTGACACCGTCTATGTAAATCAAGGCGAATACTTTCCGTTGACGTCACATTGACTTGTTTACATTATGTCAAGGTTTATTGGGGTTCCGCAAATATTTGGCGTTTCAGTAATGGCCATGTAAGGTTGTGTGCACATCTATAAGATCGCACGTTTTGAAATGTAAATGAGTATTAGAGATAGGTTTCATTAAATTTTGAAGGTGGTTTTGTGATATCAATTTGCGGTCGATTTCCAAAAAATAACACAAATGGGGGTGCCATTTGTGTTATTTTTTGGAAATCGACTGATCTCAAGAATGTTGGAAAAGGCTAGGCAGATTATGATGATTCTTCAGAAAGCTTGCACCGGCACGTATCTTTAGCAATCAATAATCAACTCAACCTATCGCAGTCCACTACTGGACATAGGGCTCTCCCAGGCTGCGCCACAACACCCTGTCCTCCGCCTTCCGCATGCAGTCCGTCCCAGCCACCTTCTTAAGGTCGTTGGTCCATCTTGCTGGGAGGCTCCTACATAAAAACATTCTTCCACTAAAAAGTTTGAATGACCAAAACTATTTTTCTCTTCAGGAAGTCAGTTTCCGCCACCTAATCAAGTAAAGCCAGGGAATATTAACTGTTAAACAAATTGGCTACCAACTTAAATTATCTGTTTATTCCAATTCCAAATGTCATTCTTTGACAGTTGTATGAAATTACTATTTAACACGGTAAATTGACCTATAGTCACCGTGTCCTTAACAATTAATTTCCCTGACTGTAAATGTCAACACTTGAATCTGTATCATCAGATGTGTACGCACCCTTAATGAGTAAGGATTATAATTTGGGCTAGCGACGAGAATTTGCCAGTGCTGGCATAATTAGGAATGAAATTAGGAAGTAATATCCTTGTTACTTGGGAAATATTTTATTTATTGTGGTTTATTTTGAAATTTTCGTTTTACGGATAAAATTCCAATGACTTTAAATGACTCTTTGGATATGTACCTAAATAAAACCTACTCTAGGGATAGTAAGAAATTCAACAATCATTTATACGCATAGGGTACATGCGTATTAATAGTTTCACAGAATATTAATAGGTAGGTTCGAAGCTATTTCCAATCGATTGCATAGTTTTCAATAATAATTATAATTTTATGAACGGAATAAATTACCTTCCCCTTCGTTTGAAAAGGAAATAATAAAAGACATAATAAAAATAATAAAATGACATGAAATGAGAATAATAAGCTAAATAATTTAATAATAATAATAATACTTTTATTACAGACAACTTTTATACAGTGTTAGTATATTTTAAGAATAATAATACTACTTATTAATAATTTGCAATTACAATAATACTTACAATATTTGATTACCTACATAAAAAATAACATATTATAATTATTAAAAAGAAGATTGTGTCTGTTTTTCTTGGGAAATTATAGAATTCCAGCTTGATTATACCAGACAAGAGGCAAGTAAGTACACAAGAGAAAATTCTGAAAAGAGTATATGCGGTTAATTTATTCTATATTTTCTTGGAATTAAATAAAGTTTTCTTGAGCTATTTCTAGCCCGTATTTTGTTCAAAGGAGTAAGTAAGCTATGTATCTTAGAAAGATGCATAAACATTTTGTTTCCTTTTGCATAATATTACCAGTGTTTGGATTAAGTCTGAGCTAAGGGTTTGCGAGTCTCATCCAGGTCTTTCCCGTAGCACCCCAACAGCAACCTTAATTAAATTAAATTTTGTATTCTGTAAATAGGATATTATCGGAATCACTTTTACACGCCATATTAAAAAAATATTAGAATTATTAAGCTTGATGAGGTAGGTCGGCGTTTCCTATGTGAATATTCTGAGAACAAAGGCCGAAACAAACTCAGAGGTCGCAGTCTCTTTTAAAGTCCAGACATAATCTTGGTCAGGCCATATGAGGACCACGTAGATTAGTGTCCGAAATGGTATATTGAGGAAAGAATCACACAGATTATAGTGGAGCTCAACTCAAAACTTAAAGAGCTACCAAAGAAAGGACATTTGAGTAGGCCGCATAAAATACTGAAACTGCTAGAACATCATTACTGAAAAATAAAAGAAAACAAAAAAGAAAATAATGATCCACATAGATCCACACATCCTGACATTTACAATAATATAATAACAAAGTAATCATGTCATTTTGTTGTAATATTCAACTATGTCAATGTGTTTATAAAACTAGTATTTTTTCATGAGTTTAAAGTGTCAACTTTTTATGGTTTTGTCACAAGTTTTAGCAGAGAGAGCGCAATCCTAATCTTTTTTACTTTAGCGCTTATTTGTAGCGAGAGTCAATATCACAGTGATTTTGACAGTGAAGCAAAATCAGAGATACGTAGAATTACTGTGAAAGGACTTATACATCAGCCATAATGAGTAAATAGCACCTGTTCGACCGAGCTCTGCTCGGAAAAAAAAATCGAATAAATAATCGAATTATCCCAAAAATGAGATCTAGCTAGATCGTTTTTTCGTCCCCGTAAAACCCTATACTGCAACTTTCATCGAAATCGTTAGAGCCGTTTTCGAGAACGTGATTACAATTAATATATTTAAACAAATATTGCTCATTTAATAATAAAGGATAGGATAGGATTATTAGATTATTACGTCATAATGTCAGTACATTCTATTTTCATAAACACTTATTGATCAAATTTGTAATTGGCCAGCCACAGCTCAGCATTACAATATCTCTTCGACTATTCGAAAACCGAATTTTGGGAATGATATTAAAACTTTTTGGAGCATACTTTTAATATGTCTGGTATAAAAATACATCGTTTACATTTTATTTCCATGTACTATTTTTTGACATTTTATTACAGAAAATAGTGGCCACATAAAGGAATGGATAGGAATAAGTGGGACACAAAAGGCTGATATTAATAACTAGCGGCTTTGCCCGCGTGATATTTTTATAAATAGCATATGGTTACTTAGTGTTAAATGTGATAATATAGCATTCTACTGGTCTTTAGATCGGTCCTATAGTTTTTGAGTTTACCTATTCATTACAAACAAAAATCTCTTTCTTCATAATTTTAGTGTAGGTAGCTTCTGACCGCGTGAAATTGCGGCCACTGAACCACCGCGTTGTATCCCATCGCCCGTGCTATTACTTCGGTTTCGCTTAGCGTTCTTTCTGACTTTTTTTTCTTTTTGCTCGGCTTCTAAGAGCCGTAGATGCCGTGATGTTACATAGCCTATAAACTTTCTCAAGAAGTGGGCTATCCGATGTAAACAGAATTTCGAAATTCAAATCCGACTAGTTTCGGAGATTATCCCCTACAAAGTTACAAACAAAAAATGTTTACCTCCTTATAATATTATTATTATTAATTAGTATAGATAATAATACAAAAAAAGAGTTAAAAATGGAACACTACTTAGATTCAAACGCTTTCGGACTTTAGATCGATATTATTTTGTCATAAACAATTTTACTAAAGACAAAATCTCAATTTTACCAAAGGTAGTTGTATAAATCACACTAATGGCCATACTTAAATAAAAAAAGAACAAAAAATAGTTTCAAAAAATTACGAATTCCTAATTTTCGTTTGAAGCTACGCTTTGTGTTTGTAAACGGCAGAGGGAATGGCCAATGACGGCGCTGTCACTGACATCGTTAATGAGAAGCCCCGTAAATGCTAAATGTGAACAAAAGATCTTTTGAAACAGTTCGTAAATGTCCATTTTGTAATGTACGTCACCCACATATACCGCAATATTAAAAACATACACACGCTTCACACCTACATAGATTGCTAGGTAGGTAGGCCCCTATATTAAAGCATAGACCGTGAGTAAGCGGATATTGATCATTACGCAAGGCAGATGAATCGGTAAATGTATGGTCAGTTCCAGAAGTATCAAATGAAAGTGTAAACAAACCCTGTTCAGGTAAATTCTTACACAATCACTCACTAAAGGGAATTAGTAGCGTATGCACAACATATTATATATTTAGACGGTTTCAACGTTATATCTCACCATTTTTCCAACAATAATTTTTGTTTGAACTACATTACGAAATTGCAATCGAAAAATTGTCGACGAAATGAAATACATCTTGAATTAAATTTAAAAAATATATTTTAGATTAGAATTTCGGTTTAAGTACTCAAATAATCAAATCAAAGTATTCAAGTAGTCAAGTGTCACTACAAATTGGCATCCACAGCACGTCTGATCCATTTGTTAACATTTTCATCAAATACTTTTGGAAAAGACTATGATACCTACTGATCGTAGTAAGTATTGTGTAAGCTTCACAATGACTGCATTTTACTGTTAGAATCGTCTCCGTAATCTCCTGGGGGTCAATGACGTGCAAAAAGTGGTATATGTTTGTCTTGAAATACAT
This sequence comes from Eupsilia transversa, assembly GCA_914767815.1. Classification (NCBI taxonomy): domain Eukaryota; kingdom Metazoa; phylum Arthropoda; class Insecta; order Lepidoptera; family Noctuidae; genus Eupsilia; species Eupsilia transversa. Next base: position 7,446,066 of record OU611889.1, read on the forward strand.
AAATACTTGAAATACAAATGTATTGTTTAGTCAGCATCAAATTAAGTGCCTACTTTACAGAACTAGGTATGCATTACTGTTTATTTATATTGCATACAAACCGGCACATAAAGTAGAGCCAACTTCAAAATCCATTTAAAGGTTTCTTTATTCATTGCTGAATATTTTTTCAAGCCACGCATTTTCAACCAACCAGTAACATGAAACTGTAGCACCCAAGCAAAACAAACGGGAATCGAAAAGCCGAATCGTAATCCTCGATACATAACCAGCAAAGTTTCACACAATAATGCTAAATCGATTGAATTTTCCGTTCCGTAACAAATACCAAACATTTCAGCCGTTTCAGTGTTAATCCTAGTTAAAACTTCAGGATCTCAGGAACCATTAACTAGGTGTATGAATTGCTGACATAAATGGGTTTATTGCTAACAATTTCATTGTTATCGTGAACAGTTTATGTAACTTAATAAATGTTTGTTGGGGAATGTTAGCATACGCTTTTCGTATGGATTTTTATTTGTTCAGAATTAGTAAATGGTTATGTTAAGGTGCTTTTACAATAAACAATATGAAGGTAGTTAGATTTTAATCTTCATTGTGAGGGTAAGCCTTATCCCAATTTACATATTATATGGTCGGGCGCAAAATGTGTTCTTCCATACTTCTCCATTTGGCGCCATCTCAGTAGTCCCTCTCTTTCTAGCTATATCATCTATCACACAGTCCATCCATCGTTGCTTTGGTCTTCCCCTACTCTTATAGCCTTCCACATTCATACTCAAAACTTCCCTCGATATTTTCCTCATTCCTCTGCATCACATGCCCATACAATGACAACCGATTTCCACACTTTCAATAGTTAGATGAATGTAGTTAGACCTATCCTATAAAAAAAAATTAAAGTCTAGAGGAAGCGTGCTGCGAACCCGTCACAGTCTGTGTGAATGTCTTTTGCTTCCTAAAATACTTGCCAGATAGCTACAGCACTCCATGTAGCCACTACTGCCGATTCTCCATCTAGCCACTATTCTGTACATATCTCACCGTGAAAACTTAGGTGAAGCGAGTTTGGAGTGAGTTGTCAATAATATCAATCCTTGTCCAATGACAGCTGACTTCACATGAGTTTTCACGGTCAGATTTTTACAGAAGAGACCGGCTGATCTTCACGACTGACTTTTCACCGTGAGCTTCTCTGAAGCTCGTGTTGACGCGAAAAAATTCAGAAGTCCTCAACCTATTCAAACAGGACGATTACGTATGTGTATATGACATTCTTCAAACTCAAAGTACCTTTTACAAGTGCCTTAAAAGCTATGTGGGGTCCGAGGTTGTCTCGGTCGATTGTATTGTGCAGAACTGAACACTTGGCACGAGACGAGAAGAAATTTTACCAAGTTGGTAGGTATAGGATAATATTGGGAAGGTTATACTCAGAACTTGGCAGACGAACACAGAATGTGCAGATTATAAAGTGATGAAAATGTTGGTAGAGAGTTCATTTTGTTTTATTTGTAGCTCTTTTGTTTATTTTGTTCTATCAACTATATTTGCTTGGTCGATTATGTGCTTTGGTGTTGCACAATGCTGCAGTACGAAATCTATATCTATACTAATATTAAAGAGAGAACAAGTTTTGTGAGTTTTGTATATGTGGAGGGTAATCTCCGGAACCACACCTCCAGATATGCTATAGGTATATTATGTAAATACCATTATAGAAAAATAAGTACTTATAATACTAATGAAATACTATCTTGAATTCATTCAGGCCTAGTACTTTTTGTTCGGTTAATGCTCCGAACATGTGCACCGTTTCTCTTCACATGTAAATTGCACGTTTGCGAAATCGGGGTGATAAAAATACTGTTCATAATTTGTGTACCCCTGGGAAGGGTGTCGGAATTAAAGCTCGTACACACTGGCGTGACTTGTCGCGCGACGCGACACCGGTAATTGTTCTACCGTGAAGATTTCTTAGAAATTGTATTGTTAAAGTCGCGTCGCGCTGTCGCGTCGCGCTGACGCGTCGCACGTATTTGGGAGCCTTTAAAGAAACCACTTGTAATATTCTGGATACTTTTATAGGCACCAAGTGAGGTACTTACTTACTGATTTAATCAAAAGCAGTTGGCTAGTTTAACAGTAAAACAACAATAACCTGACAAATTCACTTTGACAACATTTTTATGCGAAAATATTAACAATTATAACAGTAACAATTTGCCCACGCTTGGGGTGTGAAAAAGACAATATGTGTCAGCTCAGCAACTTGTAACTGTTGTGGATCAATGTTTACCTTATGACAACAATATTTTCCCTTCAAGTTGACACAAATATAAGTCCTCACTATACCGGATCAGACAGTAAATAAACACAGTAACCTTTCATCCAGGGCTCGGATAACGGTATATTTTTTGAAATTTCGTTTTCTGGAACTGTTCGAAACGTTTTAAAATCGTTATTATAAATAACGGTTTCAAACTCTGCTTTCATTCAGAAATGGGAACTTTCTTTCCTTTAAGACCACTATTGTTGCCTTTTACAAAACGTAAAAAACCGTTGGAAATACGCGGTCAAAGAGTGTAAACAACGAAAAAATATCCATTTAGAATGACTTATTAACCAGCAATACCGGATCAATAACCAATTTTGGTTGACCTAAAAGCCCTGATGATGGCATCGAATTACGACTGCTAGTCGATTCATTCGATTCACCATGATGTATCGATACGTGTCGAAAAATAGACTGAATTAATATCGAAAAACAATCGAAAGTTGTTTTAGGTGTAATCAATCATATGGTCTAACCGTCTGACATATTGTGCTTGCGTCAGAGCTTTGCATGCTTGTACTATATTTTTATGGGTCGTCAAATTGTGGTCTAATGGACGTAGGTATTTGTTGAATGTCATGGAGGCTCGCCTACAGACTGAGGTTGCTTGATCGAAACCAGGCATGTTCAGTGTTACATGTGGCTTTTTCAGTGTCTTTTGTAATTTTTTATTCTAGTCTCAATTCCTACAAAAGGTATGGGAAAAGTTTGCGATTTCAATTTTTTCTTGTACTTAAACCTCAGTTGTTCCGATAGAGTTTTTTGATCCTTATAAAAAACAGGATCGATTGACATCAAACAAAGTTTGTGAAGCAGCAAATGCATATCAATATGTGTCAAGAAGTTAAGGACAGTCTCTTAGGACCTTTAGCTACAACGGTTAAGGTACTTTAGTGTCCCATCTCTAACAGTCAATTAGTATGAGACACCACTGAATATAAAAAATGTGAAGGAAATCAACGTGTGGAAATCAGGGACCGAAAACCTTTATAAATTACGGAACGTATCGAAGTATTTTGGTTACTTCCACGACTAAGGTTACCGCTAGTTGGGTAACCCAAGAAGTAGAAACATGTTACCTCTTTTAGGTTACCGTTTTAATACCGGTTGCATACACACAGGCGATGCGTGCCCTTTGATTAATGCCGACGGCACGTGTAAGATAGAGGTAATTTTATTTCGGTAACTGGTATTAAATTAAATACGAAAAATATTAATTAATATTTTTCGTATTTAATTTAATGTAACCTGTAAGAATACCTGTAAAGATATAAAAAGTGTAACCGCAAAAATGCCCATTTTGATCATACCGGTTTCGGTCCCCGGTGGTAGATTACCACCGGGGACCGGCACGACCGAATGTATTGTATTTTCTGAAATCAGGAAAAGCACTGAAGAAACTTTGGGGATCAATTCCTGGTTTTTCCCTGCGGAGAGGTAATTACGGGCTAATATTATGTAGTTCCCTTTTACTTACCTCAAGCACCATAGATTTGATGACTAGGCGTTTTTGCCCACACCTCTACTCCAACCCTTTCTCGTTACAGGAAATAGGTTGTCATCGTTCCTGATTAATTTTGTTTCTTGCTTTCTTCCTCCTTTTCCTAAATAGGTATATGTCATTTTTTTTTTTGCGAAAAGAACATTTAATTTTACCCGAATAGATATTATGAATAAAGTCTTAAAACCACGTAAATATCGTGTTTTAAACGAGTATAATAATTTTAAGATTGTAACGTTTCCTTCGCGAGTTCGTAAAAGGTCCATAGTACGTAAATACCGTCAGGAAATTAGAACCATGCATAAGGGTGACATGTGGGGATTTAAGGACCCACAATTGGGAAATAGTACTCCAACAGCGTGTCAAATGGACACTTGCCCTAATTAAATGAGCCAAGGAAGTTCGTTGGTGACGTCATAAGCTGCCTGTAAATCCTTCGGTAATATAGACAAAGGGATCCATTCGGCTTAGTTTGGAGGTGACGTCACATTAACGAGAGGATAAATTCTGAACGTTTAGAGAAAAAAGAGGCTTAACTGGTCTTGTTAGCAATGGCTTAGGATTTAAATAAATAATTATTATGACAAATATCATCGTTTAGACCTTTTTAGTGAAAAACTATGGTTTCCTAAGTTTACTGTTCAATTAGGTAAGTTCTAAATCAGTAGGTATTCTATTATACATTGTAAGAGTGAATAAATTTTCACGCCTCCGAATTGAGACCTAGGCCATATTCTTTGATACTCGTATAGCTCATGACCTAAAGAGGTGCCATAATTATAGAATATGAATAAAAAATAAAACAGCGAATTCTTTAAGATCTAGGCATTTTTTTTTCTGGTTATTTGTATAACCAGAAAAAAAATGCCTAGAGAAACTAGAGAAACTGTCATCAAACATAAGACCCATGACAATACCATAAAGCGCTACAAGGTTATTTTGACCCGTGGTCAAAATCGGAACTAACGCCGCCATCTTGTTTTCTTAATACATTTCTAGTGACATTTCACAAAACAATTGCAGAAATGTTTGCCAACAGCGCCCTCTGTTAACGTCATTCGAGTTTCAAAGATCCTTGTAGCATTGTAAGTAATCCCACGATAGCCAGAATCGAGGGCTTAACTCTTCCTCCTAGGCACATAACAGTCAATATTAAGCTACCAAGCTTAAGTGTGGAGATCAAACCATCATCGAGTTGGACACTGGGGCTTTAAGCTGCAAACCCTGTAACTATAGGTTATCTTTATCTATCAACTCAAACAACTCAGCCTATCGCAGTCCACTGCTGGACATAGGCGTCTCCCAGGCTGCGCCTCAACACTCTGTCCTATACATATCTATACATATTATGCATTTCATGTCTGTCTGTGTGAGCGCGGTGTTCTTTTAAAGAACACAACGGATTTTGATGCAGTTTTCAATATACTCTAGAGAATTTATGCCTAAAGGTCAAATCTGCCTAGCCTTTTCCCAACTACGTTGGGGTCGGCTTCCGGTCTAACCGGATGCAGCTGAATACCAGTATTTTACATGGAACAACTGTCTATCTGACCTCCACAACCCAGTAACTGGGTAATACGATACCCCTTGGGAAGACTGGTTGTCAGACTTTTGGCGAGCCGTAACGACTGTCAAAGATCCACGAATGACAGCCGGGACCAACGGATAACGCGCATTCAGAGACTTTATTCCTAAAGGTTTGTGTGTATAATAGTTTAATATTATGCTGATAAATAATAAGGAAATTTCAATTATTTGTCAAATCGTAAAACCGTGCGAAGCAGGGGCGGGTTGTTAGTTGTCTACAGGGTTACTTGTAATTCGACGTATATCCGTTAGGAGCTGATAGGGGGGCCAGAATGCAACAAATTGAACACCCCCTATGTATGGCCGAAATTCAATAGTTCTCGAGATATTTGAATTTTACGGGTTTTTCGATATTTACCCAAAATTTGACCTTTAATTCCAAATAAAAAAAGAACTACATATTGAATGCGTACCATTCAAGAATGATATCGTAGCTGGCACTTCAATCAAGCTATGAACCTAATTAAAAGTACTTAATTCAACGAAATAATTAAAATTATGAGCGATTTAAGAATAATATCTTACCAATATTTTCATTTTACGCTTCAAAAATGTTGTCTCGTCCAAAAAATTACTATGACGTTAATCGTACAAATAACTAAAACAACTTGCCTATTCTGTAAGCTTTCCAAAAAGGTATAAAAGTTAAATTTAAGATACGTAATTCGTGGCATGGCATGTGTTTGAATCAGCGTGGGGACAGAAATCATCTGGGTTTTCAGTTTACGATCATCCCTAAAACTACCGATTTTACTGGCGAATTTCTTCTTGATGGGTCGGGGTGTGCGGGCTGTTTTATAAACGTTGAAGAACTTATATCGGTCACATGGGAACGCAATGGGAAACGTGAGTATTCATCGATCACAGTTATTATGTACTTATTTCTTGTATCGGAAGGTACATAATAACTGTGATCGATGAATACTCAAATGTCTGGACCTTTAAAATCAATACTTTATCTTTATCCATAGGTGAAGTAGCTTTTATCAAGATTGGATCTGGCAAGGCAGATCTGTAGAATTTTAGTTGTATTTCAGAATAATGTTCTCCAGCCGGAGAACATCAAATAGTCGAAGCAGAACGCCAGGCCACTGAAAATTCAACTACTCACCGAAGAACGACGAGAGATCGTAGGCTTCCAAGCCGCTACTGGGATTACGTTCTGAACTGAATAGCTGTTCTTGATAAAAGCTACTTCACCTATGGAGAGATAAAGTATTGATTTTAAAGGTCCAGACATTTGAGTATACATCGATCACAGTTATTAAGTACCTTCCAATACAAGAAATAAGTACATAATAACTGTGATCGATGAATACTCACGTTTCCCATTGCGTTCCCATGTGGCCGATATAAATTCTTCAACGGTTATAAAACAGCCCGCACACCCCGACCCATCACGAAGAAATTCGCCAGTAAAATCGGTAGTTTTAGGGATGATCCTAAACTGAAAACACAGATGATTTCTGTCCCCGCGCTGATTCAAACACATGCCATGCCACGAATTACGTATCTTAATTTAACTTTTATACCTTTTTGGAAAGCTTACAGAATAGGCAAGTTGTTTTAGTTATTTGTACGATTAACGTCATAGTAATTTTTTTGACGAGACAACGTTTTTGAAGCGTAAAATGAAAATATTGGTAAGATATTATTCTTAAATCGCTCATAATTTTAATTATTTCGTTGAATTAAGTACTTTTAATTAGGTTCATAGCTTGATTGAAGTGCCAGCTACGATATCATTCTTTAATGGTATGCATTCAATATGTAGCTTTTTTTTTATTTGGAATTTAATGTCAAATTTTGGGTAAATATCGAAAAACCCGTAAAATTCAAATATCTCGAAAACTATTGAATTTCGGCCATACATATGGGGTGTTTAATTTGTTGCATTCTGGCCTCCCTATCAGCTCCTGACGGATATACGTCGAATTACAAGTAACCCTGTATATAGGTATTTCATCTATAAAAGCCTGTTGAAGTATTTTAAAGGTTTTTAAAACGTCCATTTGATCCTCAGCTAATGGGAAGCGGTCGGAAGTGCGGCACGGCAACGATGTAACAATGCCGGCGTCGTGAGTCGTGGGGTGTTCTGTGATATTTCACTACCGTCTTTATGTTGGATATGAGCGTTGATTCCTGTCATTCAATGAAGCTTTGAACATAAGATGTAATGGTAGGTTGCTGTTAATGTGTTAAACAACCATTTTCATAAAGCTTCGTGCAGACGGGCGCGACGCGTCACCGGTACTGCTTCATGGCTCAAGGGTCAAGGCTCAAGGCTCTTAAAAATTGAATTGTTAGAGTCGCGTCGCGCCGCGCCGTAGCGTCGCGCCGCGCCGTAGCGTCGCGCCAGTCTGCACGAGGGTTAATGCTTGATAATAAAATACTTAGGCAGTCCACAGATGACTGTGTTTTATATTTTTAATGAAACGCTTGAGGTCCCGATCACTACAATGTAATACTTATATAGAATTACTCTGTCGAATATCATATAATTTCAACTAATCAACTTGATATTTTGAACAACTTCGTCTTTGTTGAGCGAAAAATGTTTAAAACTTTTCACAGTGGCGGATAATAGAAAAATAAGATTTCATACTTTTAATTTTCTTTCGAAAATAGTTTGTACACATTTATTTAATATTGCTATCAAAACAGTTTTCGATTTCAATGTTATCGCTCAAGCTCTAAAGAAAAGACACGAATTTTCTTGACACTTTTACTTACAGGTGTCATTTTTCACATTTTCATGATAAACGAACATCATTTTGGGCACGAACTCGATTATCCAGATTTATATAAGTAAAGGATTTTCAGGGTTCGTGTGCAAACTCAGACAAGGTGATGTAGACTGTAGGTAGACCTATACCACGGCTCGATATTTACAGCATGAATCGGGCAACAACATTGTATCAAACTGTAACGTTGTCTTAATAACATCTAGGCGTATAGATAATATAGGGTTAAAATAATAACGTGGTATTTCTGTCGAATCTATTACTAGCTGCGCCCCGCGGTTTCACCCGCATAAATCTCGAACCCATGGGAATATCGGGATACAAAGTAGCCTTTATCCTAATCCAGGTCATGGTCTACCCATGTGCCAAAGGAGATGGAAAACGGTGGGCCCAAATGTAATCAGTTGAGATATGATCTAAAAAATTAGTCATATTTTTTTATCTCAGAATATGAAAAATCACCCCAATTCTCAATCTGGATTCGGAGAAATATGAGAAAGATAGTTTTCGTGAGATTATCGATTGAGTAATTGTTGTATATTCATACTTATTAGTACAAAAAGTTATGGTTTGTACTCTTTACTCTATTGTTGTCACTTTACAATGTTATTTTCTTCTTTAAAAACTGTACTGTCCTATTAAATATAAAATTCATACTTCTCATCTGTGCTTCTCATAAGACTATTCTTTCAACACGTTCAGCACGAAGCTGTTTATTTTAAAAGTAGATAATGTCAAGTAATAGTATGAATTTTCAAGGAATCAAGATGTTAATAAACCGAGACGGATACCCAACCTGGAAGTTCAACATGAGGATGCTCCTCATTCATGAGGAGCTGTGGACGTCCATCACTGGGTATGATGATTCTGATAAAACAGCGAAGGATGTGCGCTCTCGTAAAGACCAGAAGGCGTTGTCAAAAATATGCCTTACGGTAGACGGAGGTGCAATTTCACACGTGAGAAATGCGAAAAACCCTAAGGAGGCTTGGAGTGCTTTACAAAAAGGTTACGAGGATAAAGGTATGGGTGGAAGTCTCTCTCTAGAGCGTAGATTATACAAATATACCTACCTTAACCGATTACCAAGACATAGAATCATATATCAACGCCGTTTTGAGTACTGCTCAAGATCTTGAAGATATCGGTAAGAAGATCGACGATGGATCTTTGGCTGCGATTATTCTTGGAGGATTGACACCACGGTACGAACCGCTGATCATGGCTTTAGAGAATTCGAATGTTGATGTAACCAGTGAGTTGGTTAAGGCAAAGCTATTAAACGAGCTTTCTAAGGACCCTCTCCAGAATGAGGTGGCTGCGCAGATTCTACAAGCAAAAAGTTGAAGCCTATAATTTGCTTTAAGTGTAGACAACCAGGACACAAGAGTCCCGAATGTCCCAATAAGAAGGATAAGAAGGCTATGAGCGCGTCAGAAAAGGTTTTTAAAAGTACAGATTGCCGTCATAATGAAAAGGTGGATTATACTTATTAGTCGATTATACATACTTGTTAGTACAAAAGTTATGGTTTGGACTCTTTACTCTATTGTTGTCACTTTACTATATTATTTTCTTATTTATAAACTGTACTGTCCTATTAAATATAAAATTCATACTTCTCATAAGACTATTCTTTCAACAGTAATCGATTACACAGTTACAAAAATAAAACCTTTGCACTATATAATTAACTCGAAAGTAATTGAATGCACTATTTATACTTATAAGCATTATAGTGCATTTAAAATTACAGTCATATTAATAAATAAAATATCAATTAATGGCTGAAAAACCAATATTAATGATTATCGATTTCATATCGATTAAAATCAGTCTTCTATTTTTAGTCTATATAATATGTCACTGGCATGACAGCTGACTGACATTGACACTAGACAGCGACTGCTCATGTTTGCTCACTCGCACATAAAATAGTCTTTGCCTCGTTTCGTGTTTTCCGATGCGACTTGAAGTCATTCAAATTCAAAATCATTTATTTTTATTTCAATTTTTTTTTTTCAATAATTTTCTACTAAATTAATAACTATTAGTGCAAAAGAACATATTTTGCACTTCAGGAATCAGCTGTTAGTTAAAAATTGTAATATAACCTCACTTTTACTTAAATAATCGCTTATATCTCTGTTCTCAGATTGACAAAATCCGTATAATTTTCAGTGAAAGGTTGATAATATATAAGCTATTAATTGAGACCACTTTCATCTTTTTACACCTAGGCCCAAGATTGTATGAAATCGTTTCAGTCTCCTTTCATACAAATCCGTTCAGCAGTTTTATCGTGAAAGCGTAAGTAACAAACAAAGAAACAAACTCGCTTTCGCATTTATAATATTAGTATAAATTTATATTTAAGCAAGCATGATACTGGTTACTATGTAGTCACGTCTGTGATGCAATTTGCAAATCCAATTGATAATTTGTGTGGCTGGCTACCAGCCAAGCAGAGGCGTTTTATAACCCTTGCTAACCCTGTAAATGAAGTAGCCTCATCAATAGATACGCAGATTGAATACGCAGACAAAATGTGTCTGGTGATTTGCGTGGTTTCAGATTTTCTATTCTTGTTTGTTGGTTGGGTTTCTAGATAATTGAAACTATTTTTGTATAGGTAAAGAGAGTGATTCAAGGATCGACTGTGATAAAGATTATAATCATAAACAAAACTTTGTATCACGTCTGTAATCCCCGATGGATTAGGCAGAGGTGTGCCCATAGGTTACACCAGAAATACCACGGTATTATTTTGTACTATTGGTACACCTCTGCCGAACATGGACCTTAAACAAAACAGAGGCAAAATGTGGGTCATTTCGCCTCTGTTTTGTTTAAGTCCCATGTTATAACAATCACGTTAGATTAAAAACTCTTATAATGACATAAAGTTCGTTTTGTATTCCTTTTGAACAAACTAGAAATTAATTTACAGCTATATTTTACTTCGAGCAAACTACCTACTATGAAAGTTTCCTTTTTCATTTAGTTAGTCGTATGTTCAATTGTTCATGCGATGTGCAATTGTGCACACTTCGGAAAGTTTTAATATAATTCTAGTAGAACAATATCCATGATGTTTTCATTTCATAGATTTTGTTCTGTCCTGTCTCTGCGGGGAGCCCTATAAAAAAGATAAAACATTAGGTTACTTCTACGACTAAGGTTACCGCTATCTAGGTAACCCAAGAATAAGAAACATGTTACCGTTTTAATACCGGTTATACACACACAGGCGAAGCGCGCCCTTTGATTAATGCCGACGGCACGTGTAAGATAGAGGTAATTTTTGTTTCACCAACCGGTATTATTACTGGTTGTATTCAGTTTAAGGTAACCTTTAAAAATACCTGTAAAAAATATAAATCTTGTAATCTAAAAATATCCTTATCATATTTTCGGTTACAACACATTACACGTTTGAAACTATTGGTCGTGCAAAAATAATTAATTAATAATTTAGTTGAAATTTTCATTAATTAACATTATTTTACGACAGGTAACAGTGTTATGTCAAGCGTTAAATTTCTATTCAAATGTCGAGTGTTTATAAAGTAGGTTACTTTTGATAACAAATACGTTGTCGATTACTACACCTCTATTTACGTAGTGGTTATGTATAATAGTAATTAATCGTTAATTGGTAACATCACAACAGCGTTACTACACGCTGACACACCATAAAATTGTGCTCGCTCAGTTGAAACGAAAGACAACGAAACCCGACCCCTAGTAAATGGGACACACGGTCTAGCAGAACCAAGAAGAACAATATTCAACAGCAATACTATGCTCCACACACACACTAATATATTACCTATTTAATTTATTTTAAGATGGCAGTGGGAAATTGGCTAATAAGTGGGTGCGTCTCATATCTTATAAAGTTATTTGGTATATTTTCATTTCAATATCGTTCACAAGATGTAATAAACGTGAGATATACCAACTGCTGATATAATTTCTTTACGTATAACATTTTATATTCTAAAACTTATTTTGTATAACGTTATGGATATGACGTTTATTTAATCGAAAAGCCATTCGATGATCCTCTCTATAATTGTTGGGGAATGATTTGGGTTAGGTTAGGTTAGAACAATGACCATTAACGCGCGAATGCGAGTGAGCGAAGCGGCTTGTGTTTTTAACTTGGCGTTTTATCATAATATACTAAATAGATTTTACGTCTTTTAAGTGGAATATCAAACGATTTTATATTCAGTGTATGTTATGCTATTTCGGTACTATCAATCTATAATCTAATCTAATTATATCAATCGTTTATTATAATTAACTGATCATTATATCAAATAAAATTATAGATTCAGTTGTTATATCTTGTAAATATTAGAGATTTTGTAATTATAATCATGTATTATTTCCCCCTAATAAGTATCAAACATACAATAAGTAAATGCGTCGAGAAAAGTCATATTCACAAGCACTCGCATCTCAAATACTTTTTTTATAATTTTTACCAGAAATAATAATCACGACTATAAACGTGCTGGGGCACAGCCCTCGTGTCTGTGAGGAGTAGGCTGTAATCCACCACGCGGTCCCAGTGGGAGTCACGTACAATCACGACAACGTTAATAATGAATTCATGTACAACATTAAAAATGGGGAAGCTAATCGATAAAGAATAAATCACATTGCGCTTGTTTACAAGTTTCCAGGGCCAGTGTCAAAATTAATCAGCTCATGCATTAATTACATTACAATTTTATTTTATATAACACGTTATCTCACTCAAAAGACAATTTATATATCAAAACAAAATATTCACAAAATAATAAAAATAAATATCACAAATGTCAAGAGCGAGGAATATCTTTGGCCGGCGCAGATAAACTCTGCACTGATTGGATGATTTTATGACATAACGTGATAGTGGTATCTAAACAGACACTTCACTTACGTATTACGGTATAAAGTGTAGCGTTAATATAAGCTGTAGTTTAATTAATTAAATGTTGTGAAGTGTGACGGTATGCGGAGCATTTTATGTTGTTATGAAAGTGTAAGTAGATTTTATTGGTCTAGCTAGGCATAAAATAGGCTTAATTTTTAGAGCCCTAAATCCAGCTTCTATAGACAAGAATAATAACACCAACCTATAGAGTGTGAGTGAGAAAAAATCGTAGTGTCCGACTTCTAGTAATTATTTAGAATATGACACGATGACACTTACGTAAAACAAGCTTATAATGTACCCCTCTCAAAAAAACAACAAATACACTACGCTTGAAAACGCTTGTAACAGCTAAATATGTATTTCAACAATCCAGTCAGCACTGAGTGGCACAAAATGCGAATTTAAAATCCCCAGTAAAAGCACCCGGAATGTCAAATTTTGAAGTATGGCATCGCCGATTATGTTACTCATGTCCGGACTCATAAATCTGGAAGCTAAAATTAATTCTGATTTATCGTATGTAACTGTATCTGATTCTGATTTATGCCCAATAATCGGATACAATTTTCCTTTTTCATTAAATCTGTTCAAATCCAAAGCTTTGAATCGCTAAATTCGCCCGTCCGCGTCAAAAGATGGTCAAGTTTATTTTTTTTGACATTTGAATAGTATTGTTCCTTAGTCATACTGAAAATCATATACCTATCGGTCCATGCAGGATGTGTGAGCTCACTATTTTCTGTTTGGTCACTACGTACCTACGTACGTACGGCCAGTGCGGTGAGGGCAAATCTAACGATTTAAATCTTTGTTCAAATCGGTGTTATTAACAAGGGCCTCCGATTTTCAGAGGCCCTCTTAGACCCCAGCATGAAATCAGCATAGAACTGGAATTATATTTAAAATCGGTTCTGCGTTTAATAACAATGACAATACCTATTAGTGGTCTACTAATCATCATAGAAAGAGTTCCACGTAAAAGGTTTTATTTTGTACATACAATCTCACAAAGTTTACCTCTATATAATATTATTAGATTTATTAATTCCGATATTTATGATTAAAGATTCTTACATCAGACGACGATGACGTAACATTCTACTAACTTACAACGGACAGTAAGACGCATGTCAGCTTGAACAAGAGTATTCAACTCGGATCAAAAGATATCCGGACTTCCAAACAATAAGGAGCTGACACAACTAAACTTTGGGATCACAATATGTCTATGTTGCGCCTTGTTTATGTTTTAAATGTAGCTGGTATTATTTACTTTATGTAGGCATGTATCCCTCTTGAAACGTTTCTCTGTCCGTCCATAAATGGGCTTGTAGCTCGAAGCTTCGGTTTAGTACTTGTATTTAATATGTTTTTATGTTAAAGAAAAGAAAGAAAGAAAGAAAATATATTTACTGAATACAGACTAAAAGGCACACAATATAATAAACAGCAGATAAAATAAAAAATCTAATAAAAAGTGTAAAGTAAGATGTAAGCACGTACGTACGTTGCGTGCGTACGTTACGTAGCATACTCGTAGAACATAGTTAGTCTAAATAGAAAAAAGTGTTTTGCACTTCTTTAAATGCCTTTGTGACACTTTTCAATAACCTGCTCTGAGAATGTTAAATAGTGCGTGTGTGTTTTGCCGAATTTTCCTAATTAAATTGAAATTTTCTATTCACAATAAAGCATTTTTATATTTTTTGGGACAATTTCTAGGTACTTCTAAAGGTTGTATCAGAAAGGTATGGTCAAATTTAATGGTGTGGTGCAGAGCATCAAACTGAACAACTTTCTCCATTCAACATCAAAATCGCGAAAAAATTATCAACTGTCCCATACAAAACTTCAATACCTAGGTACTCGACCTAAATGTATGGAACGGCCGATAATTTTTGATGGTCTGTACGACACCCTTACATTTGACCACACCTTTCTGATAAACACTGTAGGTATATAAGTACAGGTGCCTACTTGCTCCACAAAACGTATTTAGAAACATTGTTCTGTTTCCGTCAATCATTTGAAGATGACAGAGACAGAGTAACTTATGTTTTAAATTCGTTTAGCGTTAAACGTATTTAATTCCTGGCGCACGCGAGTCTTGATCCTTATCTCATCCATGTGCTTCTTGTCAGACCCTACTCATTCCTTACGATATTTTTTCAAAGGTCAGACCAATAGGCAATCGTGTAACAGTAAGTAATAGGGAAGCAACCTATTACGTCATAGACTAGTCTTTAACACTGCACTAGAATAGGAAATCCGAACGAATTCATCGTGTTAGAAAAAACAGGCGTGAAGCTATAAAAATATTTTAATAACAAAATATTGTTTGTATGAGGCAAGACATTGCTTTCGATGTTACATGTAAGTATTAAAAAAATACTGTGCTAAATATAGAAAAAAATTGTTACTAAACCATATATATTTGTGATTAATAAAATGTACTAGCTTTTGCCAGCACTTTTACTCGTATCCGTGTGGAAATACTGAATAGAGCTCTGATAAAAATATTATTCTAAGTTTCGGTCCAGGAATAGGTCCCTTTCATCTAAAAAAGTTCAGCAACTAACAATCAACTAAACATCTTCATCACATAGGTGTTTTTACATTTTAGATGTGTATGTGAATGTCTTACGCTAACTTACTGTAACTAAAACCCAGCCATAGATTATCTATCGATTAAAAAAAACACACAAATCGACTGAATGGTTCTTGTATACGCGCACTAACAGACAGAAAGGGTGCGTAGTACCCCGAAAAATTCAAAAATTCACCCGCGCGCCCATCGTGAGGATGATGTAAGGATGAATCCGAATGGCTTAAATGAATATTGCATTGTAAGCAGTTAATACGACAAGGGCAGCCTACACACTACCGAAGACTACGACACTACACAGATGATTCATTTCTTAGTTTCCATTCTCACATCTATCATAATATAGTGATAATATAATCAGCTGTTGTTTATTTCTCCTCCGTTCAACCGAGTTGCGTGGTCAACTCATTAAAATTGTTGCATTGATATGCATTTATGTACATATGTTGCCGCTATGTCTGTTTATTTCGAAAGGTTTGTGTGTAAACATGTGCGTATGATCTAGGTATGTCTAGATCGATGTCATAAACGATATACCAATACCAATTGCTATCATCATATTTATCCTTATCCTGATTTATTTGGGGTTGGCCAAGCATGGCTTCTTCTTCTAAACATCTCTATCAGCTGTCATTTCCGTTCCAGCCATATCATCTTTCACACAGTCCTTCTATCATTTCCTTGGTGTTCCTATATAAACTTCCACGCTCACACAAAAATTTTTCCTCGCGACATGTTTTTCCCTACCAGCTAATAAATACAAAAGATCAATCTTCCTAGCCTTTTTCCAACTATGTTAGGGTCGGCTTCCAGTCTAACCGGATGCAGCTGAATACCAGTATTTTACATGGAGCGACTGCCTATCTGACCTCCACAACCCAGTACCTAACTGGGTAATAGGATACCCCTTGGTAAGACTGGTTGTCAGACTTTCGGGCTTCTGATGACGCGTAACGACTGTCAAAGATCCACGAACGACAGCCGGGACCAACGGCTTAACGTGCTTGAGTCTTGATATGTAAAGATAGTCACCCATCCGCGGACCAACCCCGGCAAGCATTGCTTAACCAGATGGATCGACCCCTACGGCTAAATAAATACAAAAGATACCTATCTTAATACTTAAGGCTCCTACAAACAGGCGCGACGCGACTTTAATGATACAATTTCTAAGAAAACTTCACGATAGCCTTTATGCGAAATATTTCTCCTATAAAGCCTGAAAACTTGAAAATTGACACGTATATCCCTCCTTGATGCCATTGTGGTTCTAAAGTGCTCCCGAACAATAAGAATTCTCCGATATTCCAGTCAATGAGGAGGTTTGTACGCCAAACGAAGTCATAAAGAGTGTTTCAAATTGATAATTTTTCAGATCAATCAAATCAATAAGAATCAATCACTAAACTTACAAAATAATAGCTCATGTTTGCAAATGTTCTAAAAAATTAAGCAATGTCGGGATTTGTGCCCGATTGACGGCAATAGGTTCGCCCCCTATAACATGGGAACATAGCAAGCGAAATGTGAGTTTACTATAGGTACACATCTGCAGCTCTTCGGGGACTTCAGACGTGCTGCTATAATATGTTATCATAGTGTAACCTAATTAAAGTAACGTCAATATTAAACAAACCTATTCAATCACCTAAACAGAACTATTACCGTTAAACCTGACATTAAGTATTAATATCAATTTTCAATCCACTCCCTTGTATTAGCCACACCAGTGACCATCTGAGTAGGTAATAAAGCGGCGTCGCCACAAAGTGAGACAGTATAAAAGAAAGGTGTGGTTATTTCAATAAGTTACTTTATTGTATCGCCGGGAAGTACTTGGGTTAACGAGCTCTGGCCTGTCTTTATAGCCATTTTTACGGTGTAGTGTAGACTACGCTTGCTTACTCATGCTGCTATCTTTAGTAGAACACATCAGGTTTTAATAGAATGATAGAGATTCCTAATAAAATTATTCGATAAGTGAAGTGGTTTGTAAACAATGTTGATACTACTAGTTAATAGTAAAGTGCAATTGTGAGTTCAGGCTGAAGTTTTGCATATATCCATGCTATTATTGTACCTATTGGATTACTTAGAGATAGCTTGAACCTTGAAGAATGATATACCAAGCCGTGCTTTTAAACGATCCCTATAGGGGTTGAATGAAGTGTTGTAGTTTGAAATGGAATATACGAATTCGACGCGAACAAAGTCGCAGGCAAAGCGCTAGTTCGTTATATTTTTGTAAATTGGAAAACACTTCAAAACGGTCCCATCCAATGATTAGCGATTACCTCCACATAAAGACTTGCAGTATCCAGCAGTGCTGATAATAAAGTATTGGACACTAAACATAATAAGGATGTCCCCTTTGGAGCGTCAGATACGTCATTAGAACCTCTAAAATAAACGATACAACCGTATTTACCCGCTTGCCCTTATAAGGCCGAGTACTAGTCTTATCAATACAACATAAATTTTAACATCTTTATCTTCCCATATGCATCGACTGCTTGATATGGGCCTGTCAAATTATTCAGGCAAGCTACAATGAACGGCCTTCGGTGGTTAATGTTATAAACACCATTTTTGGCAGAAATGGCAAACGCTTTGGGTTATAGACGTCACTCAGATGAGATGGCCTATTCTGAGCCGAAATAGACATGATGACCTAGGTTAGCCACTATATTGTCACCACCCAAGTAAGGCACAAAAATATTGTCATCATGTTTGTTATTTTCGTAATATTTTTGTTACAGTCTTCTTCTAATTTGGGCAATGTTTATTTTCCCAATAGCCGTAAACCACCAGAATCATTTCAATAATAACCTTCTTATCTCACAGCATAACTTTTTCATATAAAAGTTTAGACTAAGAAGTTTTATCCTGTAAGCAAAAATAACTTTTCGATAAGTATCCCGCTAAGTTTGACTCAATTTACTAAAGTTTGTTATATTTTTATTTGTAGTTGGATATTAATTTACCATCAATTGAATGATTCTATCTTTACTTTTCTACGATGCATTACTATCTTATATAGATACGCGTATGTTCCGTAATTAGAAGTCGAATCAAAATAATACGTAGCATTCGATGCGTACATGCTTCAGGAAAATTTTCATTGATGAATTCAGTCTTAGATGATTTGCTCTGTCTTACTTCATACGATCATCAATTGTTACGATACATTGTTATCAAAATGATAATGATATATGTTATGAGTGTGTAAGCAATCTAATTAATTTTATTGTTTATCTGGCGCCTTACTACCGTGAGCACTTATAAACGCAATAACCCATTGTTTTAATACAATGACAACTAAATAGTATTATCTACTTACATAACTGTATAGATTTAACAAGTGATTAGAACTTTTATAAACACAATTTTCGCACATCCTAAAGTGTTGTGGCTATAAATCGTGGTATTAACAAATTGAACAAACATCTCGTCTCCGGGGTCACTCGATAACAAGAGTGATTCGATAGTTGGATGCTTCATATAATGTTACAAGACAAAATTACATAAACAATTGTTACCTCAAGACGTTAAATCCTTGTGGCACTGGTCGTTAGGAAACTTCACGAGAACAATCACTGGCACTCACTGTTCACCTTGTATTTATCGTTTTATGTTTGTAATTATTTTATTATCTCGATAAGTTTACAAGTTTGCGTGGAGCGTGCGTGTGGCGGGGAGCGAAGTGCGCGCGGCCGCGTCCCGTCAACGCTCGAATTGCACT
Source organism: Eupsilia transversa (assembly GCA_914767815.1). Taxonomy (NCBI): domain Eukaryota; kingdom Metazoa; phylum Arthropoda; class Insecta; order Lepidoptera; family Noctuidae; genus Eupsilia; species Eupsilia transversa. The sequence continues at coordinate 7,465,519 of OU611889.1, forward strand.
GAGACGCGCAGACAGACTCTTCGTAGGGGAAAATTCAGTGGTAGTTCGCCCTTTGGCTTAAAATTTACCTTTGTTTAGTTTTAATTATACACGACTACATCTTTAATGGATTGGCCAGGCTCAATGTGAAAAAATCTCATTATTTCAGTAAAAAAAATATACACTCACATACATAACATCGCGTCTTGTTTCCCCAAAGGGTTGGGCAGAGGTGTACCTATTAGGACGCCCACATTTCACCAGTTATGTAAAAAAAATGTTTAATTTTTTTAAGTATTTATATGATGCGAATCGGATGGTATGATGATTTAATTTGCGATAAGAAGGTATTAAAGAAGGCAATTTTGTTTATTCCTCATGAAATTAAAATGCGACTGCTATCATTTTCAGCGCTTGGTGGGTTTTCAAGTAAGGGGAATATCATTTCCGCCCCTCAATTTTTCCAACATTTTTTTTTGTCAAATACATTATATCGTACATTTATATATTTCCCAAATTCGTGTTACAGGAAAATATAAGGTACGTCATACCCCTCGAAGTGATCGGTAAAGTATGTCATTGAGATTTCCATAACTTTTCTTTGATTCCTTCTATTTTATTTAGTTGGTCTTCTTCCAATTCGTAGGTGACGCGTGAACGAGCACTATTCACTGCGGTACTTCATGTTGAAGGGAAAGTGTTTTTAATGACGTATTTCCTTAATCAAATACTAATTGTATTATTTCAATACATGTTATTAATTAAAGTCGCCTCTCGTGTCTGTCTGTGACTGTGTCGTTCTTTCATGTGTTGTTCTTTTCTCTGTCGGGAATTTATTCCGGATGGTGTATGTGTATACAAAAATCAAACTGCCTAGCCTAGTCTAACTGGATGCGGCTGAATACCAGTATTTTACTTGGAGTGACTGACCTCCATAACCCAATTGGGTTATACGATACCCCTTGGTGTTACTGGTTGTCAGACTTTCGGGCTTCTGACGACTCGTAACAACTGTCAAAGATCTACTAATTACATATACTTATTTAAATAAATCTCTATTTTTTGTCAAGTCGTAACAACCGTGCGAAGAAGGGGCGGGTCGCTAGCGACTTGATAAAAAGGGAATCATATGTAATCTTGGTAGGTATTAAAGTAATATTGATAAAGTAATAATAAAATACTGCTATAAACGACTTATAAAAGACTGATACTACTTATTAAATACAAATTAATGCAATATTGGTACCTACTGGTGCAGTCTTTTACGGCTGTACACACTGGCGCGATATCGTGTTCGCGACGGGCAGCGTTACCCTTATCGCGCCCGCGATATCGTGCCCCGTGTGTACGAACCTTTACTCTTTCTGACTCAAATGTAGTTTCTATCTTTATCCCTCTTTTTTTGGGTGCCGTGGAAAGCAGCAGGTTCTCAATGATGCTTCTGTATGTGATGTGTTCATAATTTTTAATGTCAGGGATAACACATAACATAAAATCACACCTGTATTTCCCCGAAGGGTTAGGTAGAGGCGTACCTATAGTACACCCACATTTCGCCAGTTATGTTTAAATCCCATGTAATAGGGGGCGAGCCTATCGCCATCACTAGGGCACAAATCCAGACTGCGGACTGCTACTGAGAAATTCCAGATGGAAAACCTAATAGCACTTTGCCGACGCGGGAATCGAACCCGGGACCTCGTCATGATGAGCAGTAAAGTTTTTCAGGGGCAAGTTTATAGCAAAGCTCGACTACGAGACGTACCTATCAGTTTAGGGTTTTTTTAGTGCCAAACTTCATGGGTGGTTCCTACGCATCCTAATCTGAAATCTATAAACCATAATTGCAGTGTCTAGATCTTTTTTATATAACATCTTCTTACATGCAGTCTTAATAGATTTACGTACCTCCTTATCGGTATTTGTAAATAACAGTTTTTTACATGCTTCAATTTTTGGTTTATCATTTTATGTTGAAAATTACGTTTGTTTCGTTACGGTTTTTTAACATTCTTTTAGAGTACATAAGTGTCTGTTGTGAGGTGAAGTGAAGTGGTGGTCTCTCATGATGAAGTAGGTAATATTTTATATGCAGTTTCAGTTCTTAGGAGAAACAATGACGACTGTTGGAAGGTGAACAAACCGTCTATGAAAAACCCAGGGCATTTCGATGCATTGCTGACCTTAGACCAAAATTTAAATCGTTAGATGCACCTTACCGCGTCGAAAGAAATTCACGTATTGGTCTCTTTTTTTGAAACAATGTCGCAGTCGCCATGAAAACGCTAACGAATACGGAATGTGAGAACTAACTCTTCCCAGTTTGGGTATAGTTTTCTCGACATAGGTAAGTACGGTGAGGGCTAATCTAACGATTTAAATCTTTGCCTTTGACATAGTTGGAACGTTTCACGTTAACGTTTCACGTGCGTGTAATTTCGCCTACATTGCCCTTCAAACCGAAATACAGACACGCTAAGACGACGGAATACTCTTCAAATCATAAAATAGGTCGGCATAACGTGTAAAGTATCAAACTTTACACTTTTCGAAGCTTATAACAAAGCGGACACTTACTCGAAAATTTTCCCAAGAGCCGGGAGGGCTAGCACTCCTGACGACGTTATTATTGACACCGGGAGTGCGGGAGTGACTCTCGAGAGATCAAGGCGGCCCGAAGGACCTCTTGTCAAGCCCGAAGATGCTGGGATGAACTAAGAGGCTTTTGACAACACGTGCGCTACCGCAATGTTGATGGCAACACCAGATCATTAGGAAAAAGTTACGAAAATATTTTTTCATTTTTATCGGTTGAAAAGATCGCAAGGGATGATTTCTTGAGAGATTTTTTTACGATGGCACATATTTTTGTTATTTTTTGTTATTGATGAATGATAAGTTAACCTAAACTATTGGGTAATATTTAATAAACTGGGTCAGGGCCCCTCGTGGTTAGATGGTAACAGCCGCACGGGACGGTCGAAGGTTAAGCTACACTTGCCGCGGTTGGTTTGTGGATGGGTGACCATCCCTACATATGGAGACCCTTCCGTAGCTCGGAAAGTATATCAAGCCTTTGGTCCCGGCTGTCATTCTTTCATGAACTGAACTGACAGTCTTTGACAGTCTTAAAGGGTGTCAGAAGCCCAAAAGTCTGACAACCAGTTTTACGAAAGGGTTACCCAGTGTTACCCAGTGACTCGGTTGTGTTGATCCTTGTAAAATACTGGTATTCAGCTGCATCCAGTTAGATTGAAAACCGACCCCAACATAGTTGGGAAAAGGCTAGGCAGATTGATTTAGGGTGGATTTTTGCAACGGGGCAGTAAGGGTAAAAAAAACCCTGACGACCCAGTGGGCATCAGCTTGTTCGTATACCTACCTATATTATTTGGACAGATAGATCTTGAAATATTATGCTTGCTTGCTATATTTATAATATAGTACCTATTTGCTGCACTAATGGAACATATAAATGTGAAATGTAGCATATTGTAGTAAGTGTGAATGACATTTATTACCTACCTACTGCTGCGAATTTGTGTTTTTGCGAAATTCTTTTTATTACCCTAAATTGAGGTTATACTGTCTTACTTTACGATGATAAGTACTTGAAGATGATAGAGATGATAACAAATTGTCATTTCTTCATAAAAAACAGGAACATTTTTGTTTATCGCAGTTAATTTAGGTAATAACCTAAATATTTACCACTCGGAACAGAAGAGTGCCAATGCGTCATAAATGTTTTTAGGTCACGCTTTTGTGTCAGAAATTAAAAAAGAATGTTCTGTTCAAAATATTGAAACAGATTAAAAGTATCTGTTTGGAAAGTAAATCATTAGGTAAGCTGTTTTTCTGTTTTCAGCAAAAAGCCATTGTTTAGACAATTTAAAGGGTACACGCTTTTATAAACATGACGATACAATTTAAAACCAGAGGGAGCATGGTTTTTGCAGCATAATTTCAATTTCCTACACCTTGGAATTCAATTACTACAAAGGAAACGAGATTGGACGCAAACCATCCTGAACCTAAGAGTATTTATAGCCTTCAGAAAATAAAAGTGTCCGCAAAATGTGTACGTTCGTTAAAGTGTTATTGTCAGAAGTCTGATTATGCCAGTGTATATAATTATGAGAAAAATGCTTTCTAATAATTATATATTAATTAATACTTCCTTTCCGGTGATTTTACCAATACCCAAACATGGTCAAATTAAATTAGCTAGTGAAACTCCGCGGTGATAAGTATCGATATATCGATAGAGTATATAAATGAAGTGATGGGTATCGATATCTAAACATGATAAAACGAGTGTGTGATTTTTATTTTACTCAATATATTTTCCTACTAACTTCTGCCCGCGGCTTCGCCCGCGTTGTCTTTCGTTATAGATCTTATGTCCTTCCCCAAGGTTCAAAGTATTCCCGTACCAAATTTCATCCAAATCGGTTCAGCCGTTTTAACGTGATGCGCGATCAAATAAACAGACAGTTATACAAATAAACAGACAAACAGACTAAAATTCTAAAAACTGTAGGAACGTCTTCTGTAATCGATTCTAAGTATCCCCAGCCAACTTTTTTTCGAATATCTTCCATGTACAGACTTTCGACCTTCTTCAGCATGTATAGATTTTGTGTGAATTACATAATATTATCGACCCACCTACTATAACCACATCCGTGGGCTAAAGCTTGTCTCATACATTCAAGGCACGGAGGTTATTTCAGGCATTTTCCTCTATACCTACTGTTATGTAGATCGTATATAATGCGAAGTGGACGCTAGCTAAGATACAGTTAATACCTTTTGATCGTTGGCCGTGCTCGACTAGGGATTTGTCCGATTAATTAGATAATTGATTAAGACTGCGGTAATTAACTAATAGATATTAACTCTTAGTAGAAACATAACATAACAACACGTCTGTAATTCTCGAAGGGTCACGCGATGCCGCGACGCGACACATATAGTTGTTCTACCGTGCAGTTTTAGAAATTTGTTGTTAGAGTCGCGTCGCGCCGTCGTATCCCGCCAGTCTGCACGAGGCTTAAGACTGAAGTCTACCTGTAGTACACTCACATTTCGCTTGTTATGTTTAAGTCCATGTAACAGGGGGCGAGCCTATTGCCACCAACCGGGCACAAATCCAAGTCCGGGCTGCTACTGAGAAATTCCTGATGAAAAAATCCAATAACCTGGCCAAGACCTGGGAATCGAAATCAGGACCTTATGCTCCGCAGTAGTGTCTGCGACCACTAGACCACTAGGTGGACGATATTTGCCGTAATTCAATAAATGCGCACAGAAATGTGAACAAAGGGACATTGTTTTATTGTTGTGACTTTAAGGTCGAGATCTGTAAACGTTACTTAGCGCGTACTTTATTTAAGCGTTAGTCCTGTCCCTGTCGCACAACTCTCAAAATACAAGTACAAGATAGGGTAGGACTATGTCTAATTGAAGACGATCCATCTCGGTCTTAGCTTAGAGGAGCAGCACCTAGACTAGTTTAGTTGTTATCATAACTGTTATTAAGCCATGTTTAATTGTTGTGGGGATTTATCTCGGCATAGTTGAGAAATTAATAAGACTACTTACGTACCTATTATGTAATGAACATCTCCAGTTGTTTAGTATAGTTGTCGTGTTTTAGCATGGCAATAGCGGTCATTGACCCACCTACATTTAAAAGCATTTTTATTTCAAAAATTGAAAAAAAGTTCCTTAGCGTCCAGAATCAATATCTGCCGTGATCTTCAACATGTTCCATTAACGAAAAATCATACATAATTTATAGATTGGATTCCTAAGGAGAGATATTAGACAAAGGGCAATGACCGCTATTGCCACGCTAAAACGCGTTAACTATAATAAATTTAAGAGGGTGCATCCTAAAAGTTGGCAACGTCGTAAATAGCTGTCAAATATTTACCTGTTTCGATTAATTTGGAAATAATACTGTATGGAAATACGAAATGTGGCTAACCAATTGACTAGAATATTAATAATGAATTGCAATTATAACATTGAATTTGATGTTGTACCCGTTTTAGGTGAAAAAAAGGCATTTGGAAAGTTACCAAATACTTTTTTTACATCTAAAACTAACTATTCGGTGTTACGATATTAATTATTGCATTTCATAATCAATATTCTAGTTCGCTAGTTAGCCACATTTTTTATTTCCATACAGAAATATTATCAAATTAATCAAAACAGCGAAATATTCGACATCTATTTGCGACGTTGCCAACTTTCAGAATAAACCCTCTTAAGAAAGGGTAGGACTAAGCTAGGCGGTAAGTTATGACTAATTGGACAAGACCTGTGGTTTTCGAATCTGCTGAATCGTTTTGGTTAAATAACATGTATATTTTATGAGGAGATATTTTTCGAGTAGTTGTAATATTGGTCCGTATTGGCTCTGGATCGAGTTGTGTGGAAAAAGGAAAGGGAGGTCTTTGCCCTGCAGTGGGACAATACAGGCTGATTCATTAATTAATTTTAGTTGATATAGACTTCATCAGCATCAGCTGTAATTAAAACAACAAATAGACTACCACAATTAATAAAAATAAAAAACCCCCTATTAAATATAATATCAAATCAAAAAAATCAAATAATTAAATCCCCTATTTACCTAGCCTTATTTATTTAGTCTTATTTTAATATTTTATTCCTTGGCCATTCAAAGGTTGTCTGGAAGATTGCTATCAGCAATAGGTACCTAATAACGCCATTGCTTTTACCATAATTATTATTAATCGATTCGTAGCTATGTCCAGCTATGAGGAGGTTGTGGCTAAATAATAACAACCGCACGGGTCGATCCATCAGGTTAAGCTGCGCTTGCCGGGGTTAGTCCGTGGATGGGTGACCATCTTTACATACCGAGCTATGGGAAGCACGTTAAGCCGTTGGTCCCGGCTGTCATTCATGGATCTTTGACAGTCGTTACGAGTCGTAAGAAGCCCGAAAGTCTGACAACCAGTCTTACCAAGGGGTATCGGCGTATTACCCAGTTACTGGGTTGTGGAGGTCAGATAGGCAGTCTCTCCATGTAAAATACTGGTATTCAGCTGCATCCGGTTAGACTGGAAGCCGACCCCAACATGATTGGGAAAAGGCTAGGCAGAATGAGCTACGTCCAGGTATGTTACTCTACTGGTGTAGGTATGTAGGTATATAATATTCTATGTATCAGTAATTATTATGGCAATATTCCTTCATCAACAATACGCAGTTCGCTTTAATGGCAATCTATAAGATCGTCCATATTCAGTAGTGAACAATACCGACTACTTAATATGATAATAATAATACTATTATTACGTCCAGACATCCGTTACTTGTTAATGGACATAAAGCCGCTGTTTCCAGACATTATACCTGCTGTGCAATAAGTATATTTTGTCTGTCGCAGTAAACCAGAACTCAGCGGCTAATAAAACCACAGGCCGCTCAATTAAAGCGCAAAAAGCCATCAGCGCTAGCAGCCTCTTAATTCCACTGACAGATGAAATCTCACTTCTTCTGTTTGTGAAAAACACAATATTTATTATATGGTATAATAAATTTTATAACATATAAAAAATATATAATATTTTGTATAATTATTACTTTTAAATAATAATTAATGTGAGCATTACCCGCGAGTAACGTAGTAGTAAACTGCGTCCGCGTGAATTTTAAACGAATTTTTTGAATTTTCGACTTCTCCCGCGTAAAATTTCTTCGTCTTCGGTTCTTTCTGACTTTTTTCTTGTTCCTCGGCTCCTAAGGGTGTTAAATAGCCTATAACCTTCCTCAAGAATTGGGCTATAACATGCAAAAAGAATTTTCCAATTCCGACGGGGAGTTCTAGAGATGAGCGAGTTCAAACTATCAAACAAACTCTTCAGCTTCATTATTAGTAAAGTAAACCTACATATATTTCGAAAACGATAGTGAAAATTATATTTATATTAGGTCCTAGGTATACGTTTTTCTCCGAGGTTTAGTATTGAAATATGGATTTTATTATTCCAGAAAAGAACATTACTTTCTTGCAGATAATGAAGTCAGAATCGGATAATCAAACAGAGCCTGGTAGCGTTACCCTTATATTGGGGTCTGGCGCAGTGGGGTAAAAAAACATGTCTAGTGAACAGGGTTAGGTAGAATTCTTATTTTACTTTATTATAGAGATGGGCCGACTATGACTTTGGCCGACTAGTCGAGTCGGCCAAGCCGATCATTGCTTTCGGTTGAGTTCGGATGAAATCGGAAATGTTACGCCAACTAGTCGCCGACTACAAATATGGCCGACTAGTTGGCGACTAATCGGTACATCATTACTTTCTTAGTTTTATTTCGAAGCTTGGAAGGCCATACAATATTAGGGTACTGGCACATAAGTATTGGCGAAAAGCCAACAGTGTTATGGAATAGGTACAGGAGTGACCGAAGTAGAACATCTTTATTATTATTGTAACTGATCTGTTTTTTTTATTGTGTGTTAGGTAAATAAATCCGAATCAAACACTTTGTATAAAATAAAGGCTCTTGCATACGGGCGCGACTTGACGCGCGACGCGATACCGGTAATATTGTTATAATTATGTAAGTTTTCTTTGAAATTGTATTATTAAAGTCGCGTCGCGCTGTCCCGTCGCGCCTGTTTGTAGGAGCCTTAAATCGTGTACCTAACACACAGGGATGACTATCTTTACCGTCTCGAAAAAAAATGGATATAATAGGTTAAAAAAAATCATAATGTTCTACTTGAACGGTGTAGAACATTATGACATACCTAGTATTTTTTTCTTTTTTCCACAGCTTAGAAAAAAATTGATCTGTCATCGTTTTTTGATGACAGATCAATTTTTTTATACCCATTTTTTTTCGAGACGGTATAAATAGTCATCCAGTTTAAATTTTAACAAATCATCTGCTCGACAACGTTAATATCGCAATGAATATTGTTGAACTGTAAAGCATTGCCCAATATAGGTGTGTTACAGAATTAGGCTGCAGGATGAGATTTGCATAGACCAGGGAAGCATTGCACAAAAACAAATTTAAAAAACCAATTTAAAATTTACACATTTTTTAATGAATATAATAAATGCTACAAAAGAACTGATATGGGTATAACTTTGACATCAATAAATTAATTAATTTGTTCTATAATCCTAATGCAAGGCGTTAAATTATTTATTTTTGCTGTCTTTTTAACGATTTGATTAAAATAATAGCATTGTGCAGGATAAAGTTAAATATTTGCACACCATTAATAATGGTAGAATGTAAAAGGGCCATTATATATATATTTTAAGACCATATGTATATACATAGACCATTGTAAACCTACATTCTCGCAAATAAATGGATTTTATTAGATTTGAACCAAGCGGTAAATATTTTGGAATAAAATGCAGTGGATAAAAGCCGACAAACAACGTTCTACATCAATTATTCCATCTTTATCGAAATAAACATTATATCCTGTCGCTACAAATATAAAAGTACTTATAACAAACACTATAATTGCTCGTAGAACATAAGTCCTACGGATTATTCTGTGTAGTTGAATGGCAGGCATGGCGAATGGATTTTATCTAAAAAGGAAGAGAATAGTCTTATTAGTATAGAAGAGTTATGCCATGTATTATGCAGTACAGTGTATACGAACACGATTTGCACTAGGTAGATGATGCAGAAGGCGAATTTCATGCAATATGTGAATGTAGGATATAGATCGATACAAAAGCATTAAGTAGTGACGATCAATTATTATTGTTTAAAGTATACATTTACTGTACATTCATAAGAAAAAACCGGCCAAGTGCGGGTCGGGCTCTGCAATCGAAGCTGGGATGAACTTATCCCAAGAACAAACTTAACATTGTAGTTGAAAAACATTTTCCCCCATACAAAATGTTTGTTCAAATGGTAGAACATGTTTTTGCAACTGCAAATTTAAGTTGGTCGATAATTACTCGTTAACTAGTAGAGCCTACTTAGCTGTGATAGTTTTCTTTTTAATTTCGTTATAATTATATACTACTGCTGTGTATTTTTCCACATATCCAGAAGTTACCGTTTAGCTGGCAGGGGGGGGGGACACTTGACTCTGACAAAAATTAGCACTTTAAAGCTTAATATTTCGCAGACGGATCCTTCAATCGAAAAATGGTTTTAACAAGCTCACAATATTTTTGTGACCTTGTTAAAACAATTTCTAACGATACCCCACACCACGGGACAGACGAAAAAAAAAAGATATCTCCACTTTACATGTAGGGGAGGTACCCTAAAAAAATATTTTTCATGATTTTATTTTACCACTTTGTCGGCGTCATTAATATGTATACTCATGCCAAATTACAGCTTTATAGTACTTACAGTTTCTGCGCTAAGCCGGGGACAGACAGACAGACAGACAGACAGGCAAACTATGCCTGGATGACGTAACAACTTCCACTCTGACTCTGACGTCTGACCATAGAGGAAAGTAATATACCGGGTATAGAGAGCCCCCTCGCAGAATTTATTGAAAACCGCTAATGTCAAATTGATCGGATAAATAACGCCATCTATTATCGCCATCCACAAACTTGTGACATGTATAGCTATAGCTGGCTATAGGTGCTTCCTATACTTTAGCTTCCATAATAATTTGCTTGTTTTTAATTTGATAAAGTTTTACTTTGGTATATAAAATTTTCTCATGATTAAAAAATCATAGTAAAACTTTATCAAATTAAAAACAAGCAAATTAGTAAGGAAGCATCAATTTCAAAAGGTACAATGGATACATACAAAAACAACTTGTATTTTACAAAATTATTTATTTATTCGTCTTGTGTTTATTTTTATAAGCTTGCGCTGCTGCTTTAGTTTCATGCTCACCATCGTATGTGATTTTGCCAGACAAAATCCGGGCGATTGAACGGCACCAACTATTGTGTTATCAAAATTGTTTACTTTTAATATTGTTTTATGTGTTTCACAACTGAATGGAAAATCAATAAACTTCCAACACTACAAAACAAGCGCAAATGCAAGGAGCAGTCGCCATATTTGTTGTGACCTGACCATTTGACAATCAATAAATCGCTGTGTTGCTATCGTAATTATTACGCGGCTTGTAATCTACACCAATTAATTATAACACAACGCACGCATGAAAACGCAAATAATTATAATACTTACGTGTTAAATAAAATGATTAAGTAACGAAATTATTTTTATTTTATTTTTATGTCACAAATTCTATTTGTATCGAAGGTGTCGCCATCTGCGGCGACATAATGTAACTAATTGTGTTTGGATGGCGACAACAGATGTCGCATTTTGAAAAAAATGACCCCAAATCTGTCAATATATGGAAGTGTCCTACCCCTGCGTCTGACTTTCCTGACTGCTTGACAGGATGGATGGAAATAGATGTCACTGCACAAGAATAGAGATGGAAGTGAACTGAAGACTAAAGCGTTCTGTTATTATTTATATAGCTCGAAATAATTAATTAATGTTATTTTAGGGTTCCGTATTTAAAGTAGCTACCTGATGTTGATTTGTAACGCGAAGAAATCAATGTCACTATTTTTTGTTTGCCCAATTTTACTTCTGATTTATTTATCTTTGTTATTAATAATTTAATTGAATAGTTAAAATCGTAATTTTACCATAAATCGTTTACCTATATTGCATAGAAACTGTATCGATTACGCACGGCCAGTCACGAGTCGCCGACGCGACGCAGCGTAATATTAGAAACCATAATATTGGGTAAGATAAGATAGTACTGGAAGGAATGTTGAAGAAACCGTTGTGACACGTGGTTGTACGGAACCATCGGAGCAAACGGCCGACTCAAACTTGACCGCTGTATGAATAACTTAATGGGTGATAATAAATAATAATAATAAATAATTTATTGAATAAAAATGTTTACAAAAGTGTACAAATTGGTCAACATTAGGACTATCCGAAACAACTAAAGTGCCTAAAAATAAACTAAATCTAATATATGTTTAATACAGGTGCAAGTAATGATTGTGCGGAATTACGATGTTAGGTAGCGACCCGCCCGATCTAGGTTAAATTAAAACCTGTGTTTCAGGCCATCACTTTACATTACAATTATATGGGAGCACTAAAATTTTAAGTTAGTGGTATAAAATAATCTATTAACAACAGTGAGAAAAAGCATATTGGTACATTAATATCTAAAACTAAAACTATGTAAATATACAAAAGTAAATACTTACGCGGGAATAAATTATCATCATGACAAAATTTCTAGAAGATTTTCTGTGTCTGTGTAATTGAGTAACGCTAAATATTCTGATAACATTTTACTACAATTTTTATAACTTACACTATAGAAGTTAAGTAACTTGTTGAGCCTATTATACAGAAAAGGTCCTAAAAACACATAAAAACGATTAGCAAACGCATGTCTAGTTTGAGGCTTTATGCAAACCAAGTCCTTCCTTCTCTTGTCGGAAGGTACTGGATAAAAAGGAAGTGCAGTATGCTGGTGTAGTACTATGCTTAGTATAAATAATTGCCGCACTGTTAGTACATTACATGCTATGTAGAGCTGGTGCGTAGGAAATCTAAAAGGGCGAAAGGTAGCAACCTTTAGAATTGATCTTTGAGCACGCTCTAGAGGGAGTAAAATTGTTTTTGCAGCACCACCCCAAGAAGTTATGCAATAGGTAAGAATGGATTGACACAAAGCTAAATAAACCTGTTTAATTAATTTATAGTTTGCTATGTTCCGTAAATTCTTAAAGACATATATTAATTTGCGCACTCTAGTACATAGTAAATCGATATGTTTACGGAAATTTAGCTTGGAGTCAATAGTGACACCTAGATATTTTAAATGGTCAGCTTTAGCTAAAGTGGGGCAGGAACATGCGGTGTCAGCGTTCGTGCTACAATTATGCGCGTAAATGTTTTGATTAGTAAGCGGTATGTTAGTATTCCTCATTGTAAATAAAATGTATTTTGTTTTATCTGTATTTAATGTTAGTAGATTATTATGAAGCCAATTAAGAACAATGTTAAAACCATTCTGAGCATGTTCATAGACCTCATCTCTTGATTTAGCTGAGAACAATAGAGCGGTGTCATCCGCATAAGCGATTGTGACACCATTTTGGAGTGAGAGGCTGCACAGTTCATTTATATAGATTAAAAATAACGTAGGGCCCAAAATGCTGCCTTGTGGAATTCCAAAACAACTATTATTAAGTTCAGAACTTGTATACTGATCAATTTTTACGCATTGCTGACGATCGCTAAGATACTCTGAAAAAAGATGAAGTGTGCTCCTCTTATCCCAAGTGTTTCAAGCTTGTGCAAAAGTAAACTACATGAAATAGTGTCGAAGGCCTTGGCAAGGTCTAAAAAGATCCCAATTGTGTGCATACCATTATCTAGGTTTGTAGTAACATAATTAGTCAATTTGTGTACTGCTTGGCTAGTTGATCTTTTGGGCCGAAAACCAAATTGACTATCTGAGAGTAGTTTGTTATCTTCCAGATATTTTATCAATCTATTGTTAATGATTTTTTCTAATATTTTTGAGAGACCTGTTAACACTGAAATGGGTCTGTAGTTATTCACACAGGTTTTGTCTCCAGACTTGAATACAGGTGTGACCACAGCTTTTTTAAGCAACTTAGGGAATATTCCTTTCGTTAAACATAGCTGAAAAATGTGTGTTAGCGGAGGGGCAAGTAGGTGTTTAAATCTTTTAAGTATATAATTAGGTATGTCATCCCACCCAGTAGCACAAACATCCTTTAAACCGTTTATTATTCTTACTACTTCGTAAACGTCGGTATCTAATAAAACAAAAGAATTGAGTGAAGTGGATGTCGTCGTCGGGTTTTGACGAGCAAAATTACTATAATTTAAAGATTTTTCAGCCAAGTTTTTACCAACGTTAGCGAAAAATTTGCCAACGTTAGTGATGATAACCTAATGAGTTTAAGAACAGTTAATCGTATTGTGTATTTGTGTTATCAATGAAGAACAATAATAATAATTATATTTGAGGGGATTCACCAAAACATAGACACCATGAATCATGGGCAACGTGGGATCTCATTATTATAGACTGTTCATAGACTAGCCACTAATATATTTTTAACTAGCTTTTGTTCACGGCTTCACCCGCATGGAAGCCGGAAAATATCCCACAGGAACGTACTACCGGGATTAAAATTATATGACGGTGTTACTGTGTGCCAAATATCCAAATCTGTTCAGCCGTTTAAGCGCCAATCCGGAACATACATCCAGTTAAACAGACAAAAATTCTTCGTTTCTATTTTATTATATGTAGATATAGATATTTATGGTTTATTGGAGCATTAGGTAAGTTTTATGATTCTGTTCCATGCCCATAAAAAACAAGGGAATACAGGCGTGATGTTATGTTAAATAATAAATGAAACAAGGATCTGCAGGGTCAAATTAAATTAGGTAGCGAAACTCCGCAGACGTGATGGGTATAGATATCTCAAATCAAATCAAAAGTCTTTTATTCAAACTACGCTGAGAAGCAGCATTTTTTTAACGTTAAAATTACATAAGACAGTCCCCAAAAACGCTTCCTAGTGCTTTGGCTGGGAAGAAGAAGTGGCGTAACAAACTCCACAGCAGCACAGCATAGCAGTCTGTTCAGTTAGAAAAAAATGATTCTAAACAATAGTAAGCAATAAGTTAAATTATTAGCCATAAGTCAGCTAGCACACGCGCCAATATACCAACGTAAAACATCGAGAACTATACTCAAGCAGAAATAAAACTAAAAGTAAAAAGAACTTAAAATTTTAATAAAAAAATCTAAACACGATAAATAATTTTACAGTATACTTATGTCTGTTTTTTTCTGTTTATCAAGATTACAACAAAAAAAAAAACTGTTATTTGACTACAACACTACCTGCGTTTGATTACGCCAAAAAAATACTCATCAAATTATTATAATTTTTGTTTTATCATGTTTGCTTGCGGGGTTTTGCTAGCTAATTCAATTTGTATAATTATACTATATAAAAAGATATCTGGATTTTATAATGTTGCGGTTGCTTAAATCTTCAAATTCAGATGTATCGAGTCCGGACATAGGTTGGAAAATATGAACGGTGACGGACCCTTACTTTGTGCCTTTCATTTAGTTCATTATTCTTATTTCAGTAGGCTATGTTTCAAAGTAAGTACACCATCTTGAAATTGATTTGTGTTGAATTTATTAATTTGAACTCGAACAAGCGTCTGATTTTGTTGGAACACCTGTTATCTACATAATATTGACTTCTAATAAAATATAGTTTGTCTTCTTATTATAATAATCCCAGCGCTGAATTGCTGGATTCGTTTTCTCCTCTACCTAACGTTATTTCTCCTGACAAAGTTTATTTTGTTTATATGAATGTATATGTACAGTAAGCAGTCATAAGTGCATTATCACGCTTAGGATTGTATTGCTGTGAACGAGCGACAGGCCGAACCTATATCTGTGTGTGTAAGTGATGTATCAACACAGAATACACCTCAGAACTCTCACTGGCGTCGAATGAAACAAAAAGCATACCGTCACTTTTTCGCAGAGTACGTAATTACTCGTGACCTTGGTCGGTTCATACTAGTGCTAAAAATTCACATATTGGTATCAAGTTCCGATAGCTGGTAGCGTATCGAAGTGTATGGTGAAACACATAGGTCTGGGTTCAAACCACGAAATCAAACTTTTATTTTTCTTTTAAACAATCATCTTCATCTGTTCTTTTATTATTCAATAAATTAATAAACAAGATTATTAATTAATAACTAATTTTATTATAACTTATATTGTTATTGAAATAAGGGATTAAGAATAAAAATGTTTAATAAGTGATTACAAAATGTTTATTCGTTATCATTTTATGAAGTTTAAATAAATAAATTTCTAGAATTAAAACAGTTTATTTTCCAATAAATAACAATTTATTGAGATAAAGAACCGTGAACCTTGACAATCAGGCTTAATAATATATTGTATCTTAATAATAAATAATAATGTCCTTTAATTACTTTTGTGTGTGGGTAATGTAACAAACCAACTCGCAAATCTACGCAAATCTACCCACGTAAATATAAGAAATGCGGAATCGTTGTCACAATACAAATAAATTACTCAGTATTACCACTTTTATTTTACTACGAGTAAGTTTGAGACCTCACGTTCGTGTAACGAAAAGTTAACAAATCGTATTTAATAGGACTTATTGAGGTTATAGCTTAAGTGTTCATTTTCATTACGAAAAGAAGATTGAAACTAAACCTCAAAATAATCCTTATTACGGATATGACACAATATAATTATAATTATTTCCTTTATTTCATTAAATACATATATTTTACATTTTTAAATATTAGATGTTATTTCGTGATTATAATAATAATAATAATTATTATTATTTTATTATAATTATTATAATATAAATTTTATAATATAATTATTATAATATAAATTTTATAATATAATTATTATTATTTTAGATTTTAATTCATATATTGAAGCATTTATCTGTATCTGTTCCCCTTAAATTTTCCCATGTTTCTATACAATGCAACTTCAACTGCTCATCAGACCGCTCATTCCGTGCTTCCCATCGCTGTATCATCAAACCCCATAGGTGTTCTATAGGGTGGAGGTCAGGAGATCGTGCTGGCCGTGAAATAACTGTTATCTCCGGGTGTTTAACCACTCACGCACGTAAACATTGCACACAGTGGGTAACATGTAATGCAAACCTTCTGCGCGGACTGCACGGCGCACGGTTCGTACAGACGTGTTGAATAATTCTTCAAACGTCTTGTTGGTATGAAACCACTTGTTCCGTATTCGCTGACCATGTGTTGTCGCTGCGTCTCTTTTATCTCTAAAACAAAAAGTTTAATAAGTAATTATTGTCAATAGAAATTTCACATAAATAATTAAAATGTTATTTTCATCGTTCAAAAATCTAAGTAAATAAATTTACTTTGAAATTATATATTTCTTCTTCTATTTAGACTTTATCCACAGATGAGACATTTAAAGATCAGTGGTTGTAACTAGACGAGCATTATTAAAGTTAACAAATGTTTTGAAATAAATAAGTAAGTTATTATAAAGTTAGCTATAGCTACAAAACCAAATCAGATCAGAAACAATTTCATTTACTTAAATTATGCAATAAATAAATAATATTAATAAGGTAAAAATAAAACGTTTCAAAAAAAAATTACCAGGATCAGCAGTTATAATTTAATTAGATAAATGTTTGATAAAATAATTAAATCATAAATTACTCACACTCAGTCCGGTTTTATCAGATATTTGTGATAAATATTAAGTCTGCTTTTACGCAGCGCAATAATATTCGCTTTCATTTCTATATTCTTTGTTTGCATTTCAAAATGAACTTTAGACACCGCTAATATATTGAACACACGTCACTAACCCACAATAACAAGCATCGTTCTATTTATTCGCGGTGAATGAGTCGTAAGTTAACTGCGTTTGTCTACCTTAATTATCATTTAACTTTATTTAGGTTTTCGTGGGTATAATCATAAAGTTTTGGCGAGTTTAGTGAACACGACGAACATAACAAGGATATAGTCAATAGCGTGATTATTCGAGTGATTTTTAAAACATTAAAAAACTATCACCGCGCGTGAGATTTGAACCCACGACTCTCTACGCATGAACGCGTCAACCCAAATACGGTAACCACTAAGCTATCATGACATATGCGTAACGAGTTGAATTTATGAAATACTATAATTGTTAAACTAATGAGAGTGTGTGTGTGTCTATGACTTATTATAAGAAGGTCGTAAGTTAAACCGAAGCGTCAATCTATTGCTTTGAAAAATTGCTACTCCACTTATGACCGTTACTGTATGTATACAGGCTGACTTTGAAAACATGCAACATTTAAGGGGGTGTTTTACTCATCAATATGAACAATTTTTATTTTGGGACCAAAAAAGAATTCGCAAAACAAAAATCGACTTCTGTACCCGATTGGACCATTTTGTATAAGAAGGTCGATTTTTTTTGCGAATTCTTATTTGGTCCCATAGTAAAAGTTGTTCATATTGATGGGTAGAACACCCCTTTACATTTTGTCGCATGTTTTCGAAGTCAACCTTTATAAGTATTAGTTTTTATTATCTTTTGAGTTATCTGTCTCATATTTTGCACAACCCATGTTTTGTCTCTGCATCACTCTAAGGTTGGCTAGTATTTAATTGTGCATAAAGTTTTAATAAATTAATATAAACTACCTAAAGTTTCTGTAAAATACAATTCTGAAGGGTTCAATCCTTCAAAATTGTATAAAGACTCAACTAGTGATAGCATAGCATAATTATTTTCATTCATTACTCACATTTATACTACTTACCACAATACAAAAACATAGTATTTTTCGTTGACTGACAATTCCCAAGTCGTACGAGGTTTTTTAAAACGTTAATTGATTGTAATTAAAACAATTAGTGTGTTATGTAGACATTAAGTAATAGGGTCAATATAAAATATGTATAGGGGATTTATCGAAACTAATTAACCAAGTTTCGATTCCAAGCGGCGCTCATTTGTTTTGAACCCGATTTATAAATTGTTACTTTCTAAATTGATATGAATTTAGTATGTGAAGGCATTAATTGTTTATTCAAAATGGTAATTAAGTATATTTTTGATCTAATTACTATTTTGAATTACGCGTATATTCAAATAGCAAATGTATGAAATGTCTCTAAACGCGGCAAAATAGTGTGTCCAATTTGTTTCCCTGACCGTATTAACAATATGTTTAGTATTGTAATTTCGTACTTCATAAGATTTTTGATGTCACAAAATGATAATTTTTTTCATGTCTGTAAAAATAGGTATTGGACCATCGCTCTGTTCTAAATTCGAATCGAGTCGAATAGTTTTAAATACAAGTGACTATGATATATTACTCGTCCGTCGTTTTTCAAACCTTTAAAAATTGTGATGTGACTTCTTAGGTTAAACTAGGAACACGTGAAGTTTCACTAACATTATCTACATGAGTCTAATACGTGTTTAAGTATCTAATTCTACAAGGCAAAGCTCTAGAGAATCCTGCTACATAATTCAATGGCTGTATTATACAGGGAGGATTTTTGAGTTGGGGCAGTAAGGGGTTAGGCTTAACCGTTGTAGCTACAGGAAAATGATCTTAGAAAACTGTCCTTAAAGTTTTGATACATTTGAGCTGCAGTCACTGATTTTGAAAAAACTGTAGACAGCAAGAAAATTGACAATTTCCATAAAAAACTTTTGATATACACAACACAATTATTATCAGTGTAAAAACATATTTGGTTCGGGGCAAGAATTTTATCGTATTTCGTAAAAGAGTGTCTGACATCCGTCATCCTAGTCGAACGAGATACGATAAAATTCTTACACCGATCCAAATATGTTTTTACACTGATAATTGTGTTGTGTATATTACAAACTTTTATTGATGCCAATTTATCCTGTTTCTCATAAGGATCTAAAAGCTCTACCGGTCCAACTGAGGTTTGAGTACTAGAAAAATAATAAATCATTTCGTATCAAATGTATACTGCCCCGTTTCAAAATCCTCCCTGTATAGTGCAGTTGCATTATACGGAGCACTTGTTGATTAAGTAGCAAACAGCTAAGTGCTCTAGGGACAAGCTTCGATAGTGAAGTTAGTAGCCGTGATTGCCTGTAATTACGACGCGGTAGCGCGGCGGTATGGCGCTGTTGCTGGGTGGATAAAAGTTTGTGTTAAAAGACTAGATATTTAGGAAAATGTGGTACATGACTGAGTAGACAAATACATAGATAAACTAGCCAATATAATTATAGCTTATTCGCTTTGATAATTATATTATTTAAAATTCCGTGAGCTGTGAGCCAAAATAACCACTATGTGAGTCCTGACACAACCTAATGGCGTCGCGCCAGACCCAGTAGAAGATGGCGGAACGAGCTGACCAAAACAAATAACTAGATTTTTCAAGATATAAAGAGGAGATAAAGAGGATATAAAGAGCTGGAAATCATAGAGAGAGGTCACTGCCCAGCAGGAACAGTGAAGTTCTGTGAACAAAATATTATAATGTGTGATTGGTATGGAAAAATATTTACCTTAAAGAAATGGGGTAATTTTAATTTAGCAGCTTTTCTTACAAGCCCATATTAGTCGTTCAAGGCTTGCCGAGGTCGGCCTGTGGATGGGTTCATTACATACCTTGTCCCCGCCGAGCCTCAGAAAGCAATTTAAGCCGTTGGTCACAGCTGTCACTTGTAGACCTTTGACAGTCGTTACGGGTCGGCAGAAGCCCGAAAATCTGACAATCAGTATTAACAAGAGGTAGTGTTCGATGTAGGTAATTTTAAAAAGAAAACTCTATGCAGATGCAGGTAGCTATTCTTATCCGCAAGCGGCAAAATCAGTCAACTACAAAAAAATCTATGTTCCCTCATTTTCCGACTAGTCTTTCAAGCAAAAGTCTACTTATTCTTTACCCCTGCGACATAGTAGGTACCAAACGTCGTGCGTCGAGGAACTCCCAGAGTGAAGTGTAGTACAACCCTAATTTGTCACACTTGACCCAAATAAATCTAGTTCACGAAACAGTCTTTAGTCAGTGAGGTACCATAGTACCAACCTTAATGCCTTTAGTCGGCATTTTTGAAAATTTTGTGCTTAAACAACGCCTTTGGCGGGAAAAATAAGCATTAAAGCTGGCTTGCACTAAAAATCACATAAATACTACTGCTAAACGAATCTAAAAAGTCATTCTGTTTTTATCAATCGTTTGAAATGATGATTTAAATAAATATGTTTATCGCTAAACACGTTTAGAGATTTGTGGCGCAAGCGGGCTTAAGAATGAACACATAACATAACATCACGCTTGTACTCTCCGAAGGGTGAGGCAGAGGTGTAGCTATAGTAGGTACACCAACATTTCACCACTTATGTTTGGCCCATGTAACAGGAAGAACTTAGAATTAGTTTTGGCTTAATTGTCGTGGAGTGTTGCGGATGACATCAGTGCTGCACATCATGTTAAAAGTTAATAGGTACAGTAATAATACTAATATTCATGCTATGACGATAATATGATCGAAACACATCTCAACTTCTAAAGATCTCAAGTAATCCAAAACATACATAAGATAAGTAAGTAATCGACGTGTCTGGAAGTTCTCGAGTTTCTGTAAGGGGAAAAGAAAAAAATATGAGGATATGAAAATATCCCACAAATACCTATGTGGTTAGTGGCTTGATTCATACAAGAATGTGGATTTTTTTACTATTTATGCAAATCTGACTGATCAAATGCTGACGTAACGTGAATACTGAAACGGCCTGAAATGTAAAATTTTATGATGAAACTTGTAAAAGTTTTTCATTAAATTATATTTACCATTTTTGTTAAAAAGTAGTTTGTGTTACAGGTATTCGTCAATTTATGTAAGTACCTAAATCCAGTTTCTTTCTGTTTTTTGTTTCTTAACAAGAAAGTTACTATTAAAAAATATGTATATAATAGTATAATAGCCTTTAAAATACGTAGGTACAGAGTTAAATAGGTACGGTACCTATTGACTTTTCCACTTTCACAGTTCCACTGCCACTGGTAATCTTAATATTTTCGATATACCTATCTGCATAACACGAACTCGTCGCATCTCAATTTGCCGCCATTTTGGGTGACGGTCCGCGATCTACTTATGCGGTATCTGAAGGCAAAGCCGACCTTGATTTTTAATCAAGGCTAAAATAAATTCGAAGAGTCATCCATGCATGAAAAGTGGGAAGATTTTCTTACGATATTTTTTACGTTACGCACGTTAGATACGTAGTTTACGTTACCATATTAAAATAAATATCATTTTCGTGCTCAATTTATTGAAGGTCGGCGCATTACGTTTTTCTCCCATATATCTCCATTAGTCGTCATTAGCCATATCATTTTACACACAATCCATCCATCTTTGGTAATTTATTTCTCAAAATTAAATAGTCGAAGGCATTTCGCATTCTTTTTTAGTGTTCAATTATTTATGTGCGTCTTACTGAATCAAATTACTCTTGTAAACATTAAATTATAACACTTGGTTGAACGGCACATTGACGTAATCAATGAAAATTGAACGTCAGAAACATTTCACATTAACACTTATACCGGGTTCACGCAGTTCGATTTTAGTTGATCAACTGCTAAGTCGAAAGCGATTTGAACCTTTTTTTTTTTTTTTTTTTGGGTGGGAAATCATCAAATAACTTCTCCCGCTCTGGGCGGAGCGGGAGGGCGTGTCAGACTCTTACTGACTAAAACCCACCCGTGTTCCTTCAGTTGCCTGTTTTGCCAGGGGCCACGGTATCCCTTTCGGACTTTCCCGCAACCCCAGCAGGCATCGGCCCTAGTGGGCCCCGCCATTGGTGCTGACATCTCTTTGAGGCGCGCGTGGAACACAACGCGCCGTCGACCCGGGCCTGGTCCTTATCGGGGGCGAGCTACCCATTGCTCACCGCCCGCAAGCCCGCGCCTACGGTGGCCGGGAATCCTCCAAGGAGTCCCGACGCCCAGGGCGTCTCCTACGGCGGCTAGGCGCGTGAGGGCGCGAACTTTGCCTCTCCCTCACGCGCTCCGCCTCCTCCTTTGCGAGCATTACTGCTTCGCAGAAGGAGGTGACGGCTCCCCATTCCCTCTCGCTCCGTACCATGGCCTGCACCAGGGTTGGACGCGAGAGGTCACTGCCGCCGATCGCCTCCACGAGGACACGGCGGTGCTCTGCCCAAGCCGGGCATACCTCCACCGTATGCTCCACCGTGTCCTCCGGGCGATCCACACAATGGTGACACCCGGGCGCTTCCTCCCGCCTTATCCGGAACAGGAACCTCCCGAAACAACCGTGTCCGGTGAGGACCTGTGTCAGGCGGAAGGTGAGGACGCCGTGGCGCCTCTCTAGCCACTCCTCAAAGAGGGGACTTATCGCCGCAATTGTGGCGTGCCCAGCACTGGGTTGCGACAATCGCACACTCCAAGCCGCCATGAGATCCTGCCGGAGCTCTGTCCGCTGTACCGTGATTTCTCGCGGCAAGCGATTTGAACCTGAACCAAGTTTCAATCAAATTAAATTGTTTTTTTTTATTTTTTGTTGAACAACAAAAGTTGTTCCTCAATCTAAATCTTAAAATTTTATCTTTACAAGAGTAATTTGATTCAATGAGACCCATGACGGGAACTAATATTATTTATACGAATTTGTCGGACATTTATAATAAAATTTTATGATCCGAGAAATGGGATAAATAACTATTTACATGGTAGGCAAAGGTATGTGCTCAGACTGCCTCATGAGTCATACATTACTTACTACTAAGACTACTTACATAGAGGCATTGAATAAGTTCTTGAATTAAAAATTACGAATAATCTAAGCATAACATTCTCCAACCTTTGTATTCAAATATTATATTTCGGGTCTCGTATCTGTTTTACTGTGTATGGTACATAATATATGTATTATAAAATAAATTATTAAATACACCTCGAAAATCCCGAACATAATAAATGTAAAGACACTTAAATTAATTGTTTAGCAAATTATTACCCACAATTTTTTTTTGTTTATTCAAATAACAACTGAAATTCGTAGTAATTTGCATAAAATAGCTTTAATACGGCTAATTGTCGTTGTGTTTCAATTACCTTTAAAAAAATACAATAGATATATATATTTAGTAACTTAATCCGCTTTAACTATTCCTCAAATAAAAATAAAAGTAATAAAAACTAAAACCCAACTACGGCAAAAGTCAACTAAAAAGGTATAAACAAGTCATCACAGACAGACTAATTAAAAATCCGGAGTCACACGTGTTAGGGGATAAGTCGGATAGATTACGTGTGACTCCGGATTTTTAATTAGTCTGTCTGTGATGACTTGTTTATACCTTTTTAGTTGACTTTTGCCGTAGTTGGGTTTTAGTTTTTATTACTTTTATTTTTATTTAAATTATTTTGGGGTTATAATATATATATTTTTGAAATGTGCTCATTAAGCCCTTTCATTTGATACCCAACATGACACCATTAAAAAATCTTTTTTTTTTAGTTCATGACTTTTTGTCCTCTAGAGGGCGCCATATTCAATTTAATGTGACGTCACATAGCCTATAACCATCGGACGACCGAGACGCTTCCATCGATACCCCATTTGTCCAATTATGTTGAGTAGTTTAGAAGTTATGCGGGAACAAATGAACATACATACATACATACATACTTACATACATACATACATACATACATACATACATACATACATACCGGTCAAAATCATAACCCTCCTTTTTGCTTCGCCGTAGTCGGGTAAAAACCCTGTAAGACGGCTCTGCGTCCAGCGCTCGGCGTGGCAACACGTCGTGTTCGGGTTCTCGAAAAGTCAATCGTCATCTGAAGGATGCCTCGTTGAGAGGTGAAATACGTGGATTTCTTACAGGGTTTATATCATATTTATATAATATCTACGTCTATTGTATTTTATAATGGATTTCCGCCAAGTCACGGCTGAATCAATTAACTATTTGCTTAACAGTTAATTTCCCTGACACTACTAATATACTCGTATATGTTCAGATTCTCGTAAACCCTCTTTGTTATGGTGAATTCTTCTATGCCTTCCCGTTTATTATCCGAAGTTTTCAATTCGGGATACCTAACTTGCATGTTTGTTTTTCAAACCAATAATATCTGTCTACCCTAATGGAAAAAGTCATGAGTTTATGTATGAAGTTATGTGTAATTTCTGACATCGTCAAATTCAATTTCCTTCAGTTTTCTCCCCATTGCGCCTCAGCCAGCAATTGACCTGCTCCTTCAAACGAGTGTTCGTTTGGGAGCCGATTCTCCCCATAAGGGTCAAGAGCGCCATAGTAAACATTAACCCGTATTGGTTTCGCTACAAGCTATTATTGGTTGGGGACTCCGCACGTAATTGACCTCAATTTTAAATCGTCTCCAACGAAATAGACTGTGAATAAGAAAAGTCAGAAGGCTCGGTCTGTCAAAACAACATTTAGGCCATAAGCTTAATTAATACTGATATGTCCATATCAATCTAATTACCCCTCCGACACTTGCTCAAGCCAGCCCGCGCTGTTGAGCTTGTAGCTTTAAATTCGTCGCTAAACAATCATGATTCGATCCAGCCTGTCCCCCTGCCCTGCCCAGCGACTCCCTGAGCCGAGATTTGCACCCTAAAAGGGATGCCTTTAGCGTGTAGTGGCTTAGTTTATAAGTTTTATACTCTGCCCTTAATTTATTGAGGTATCCACAGGATAGCCCGGTTGAGCAGCCGACAACCTCTCGGGTTGACCTGTCAGATGCCATAAATATAAAAAAACAATCTAATTAGGAAACGAAACTAACCACAGATGATTAACTCCACACAATAATTTAAATAAAAAGCGACTCTTGCTTCGACACAATCAAGTGCAATTCTGGTCGCACAGCCCTAATTACCTTCTGTTATATTCACCTTAAAGATGCCTCTCTTTCTATCGCGAAACTCTTATACAGTATCTCAAACGTAGTGGTTCAAAGGCAAATTAGATGAAGAAAGTGAAGAAGTGGTCCACCTATCATTAAAAATATAAAAGCTGGGATATTCTGAACAGTTCAGAATTTAATTATTATTGAATTATTTATATAAAATTTTGTATATTCTGACTATGTTACGCCCACTTAATTTGACAAGTCGAGCCCGCCGCGTACCTTCTTGTAGCTTCATACCACAAATGCGGAGTGAACCATCTGTATTAAATCTGTGACGAAACTGACTGTTTAGTTTTAACGATATACTTCAAATTGAGTAGATCTTGAGGTAACACGGTACGCATTTCGTTTTGGTACGAGGACTGGTTCCTC
The DNA here is from genome assembly GCA_914767815.1 of Eupsilia transversa. Lineage (NCBI taxonomy): Eukaryota > Metazoa > Arthropoda > Insecta > Lepidoptera > Noctuidae > Eupsilia > Eupsilia transversa. Next base: position 7,491,505 of record OU611889.1, read on the forward strand.
ACGATTGGCAGTTCTGCATTGGACGAACTGATGTGCTTCACTTTATAGCAATGAAACACTGCTAAACCTACCAGCGGGGTAATTGCATAACAAGGTTAAACATACATACATGCCTTTATTTTGACAATTCAATAACATTCATTACGTTATTTACTTTGTTGAGCAGATGAATTAATCAAACAGAAGCAATGGATTAGCAATTCCCTTCAAAGTTTTTTTCACTGTGTTACGACTTAAAACGTTACCAATAGGCTACCGCCACGACTGCTCATGTTTCCGGATTATTTGTAGTGAACCTTCTGTCATATTCTGTATAGCCCACATAATATAGTGGAGGATCTTAGAGTGTCTGTCTAGGCGTCAATTTAACGCTGCCTGGCAGCAACGTGATTATATTAAATCTGTTGCAATAGAACTAAATAGTTAGAAATCTGTTCCTGACTCAGAGGATTTTAAAGTATTTTTGTAGCATGTGAAGTATGGCAAGACACTTTATATTCACAGATCAATTATATACATATGTGACAGTAATACCACAATTACAATAATATATAATAAATTCTTGTTAAATTGTTTATGTAGTAAGTTTGAGTACCTACTGCTGTTCTCAACGCCTTAAGGATCTAAAGAAAACACATTTCAATTTAAAAAAAATCATAAGTTTAATTTGTGCCTAGGTTTTATAAAGACCTCGTTTTTGGTATAGGTACTAATACCTATAGGCTAGGCTCACATTTGAATACAATAATTATGTTGGCTATAACATTCTGTACGACCGATTATTTTGGCGTTCCATATTTCGAACATGTTATGTCATGACAACATGTTGGACTGTCTAGCTGAATGTGGCTAGTATCATTGTTGGATTCGTTATAAAACCTCTCCTTTACATAACATCATAATATGATGCCTTGTGTCCCCGAACGGTAAGGCAGAGATGTACTTACACACCCACATTTCGCCAATTATGTTTAAATCCCATATAATAGGGGTAACCCTATTGCCATCAACTGGGCACAAATCCAGATCACTCAGGGCTGCTGCTGAGAAATTTCAGATGGAAAAACCCAATAACACTTTGCCCGACCTGCGAATCGATCCCAGGAACTTACACTCAGCAGACGCGTTTGCGATCACTAGACCAACGAGGCAGTCGTTGGCCACCTCTTCTTAAATATTGTGCAATAGACTGTAGTGACGTGTATTCCAAGACCCATATTTTGTGCCTAAGATGTGGGCCATAAAGCCACAACCTTGGTATTGGTATTGGTTTAACGGGCTGATGTTCGCAACTCCACGTCAAACCGTGTATCTTGCGCTTATTAATATCCTAATGCTGGTTCAATGTAGTAAATGCAGAAAGTTCTAAAAGAGGAAAATCGCCAATATTTTGTAAAATATTGGTCATTATTTAAATGAACGGTCTCGCAATGTATTTGGCTCAGAAATTCGGAATTGAGAACTGCATTTAATCGAAGTGATTATTTCCCATTTTATAAATAGGAGTTTAGTGGGATACGTGGATTGTCTATCTCTCTGTTTCGTAGAAAATATTACCTTCATCAGCATATTGTTCGTGGTATTTTACGAGGATTTTTTTTCTTCTTATTTATAATATGGTATCCACATGACGGGGAGCTAAAAGGTGTTTTTAATCATGGCGATTCAGTTTTTTTTAAAACTTGAATACCTACAATTTTATTAAGTAGGTCAAAATGGTATTATTTTCTCTTCAATTGCAAAGACCCGTTACCGTTTCCTAAAAATACTATAAAATGCATTTGTCTACAAAACAGCGCTGTCTATGAATAATGGCATAATACAACTTGATAACGTGACCAAAACACAACAAAACATTCTGGAATGTTCATGTTTACTTCACGCGGAACTCTAATGGCGGTGGGTCTGATAAATGTTACCTTTGGTTTCAACCGCGCACTCATCACGACGCCGCGTGATGTGTCTCTTGACTAATTCACCTTCAGGGACACCGATGAAGTTCCAACACTAACGCAATTGAACAAACAGGGAATGGTATGGTCAGCGGGAGTGTTTTCACAGGGCAAGTTGCTAAGAGTCGGGAGGGTAAGTGCTAAGTGGCCGGTGATTATGTCCTAATCTAACATAGATACTGCAGTATATTGTCAAATGTATAGTTGCAATGTATAGTTGTCAAAAAATAAAACGCCCGTTTTGACATTTGAGAAACACCATAGAATGTAACTTGGAACGAAACTGAAACAAACAATTAAAATATAATTAATTACATAAAGTGTTTAAAAAAAATACACTCATTTTTTTATGGTTACTTCACTACTTACGTCACAATGACAATTGTCAACGGACCTATTACATTTACAGTTTTTTTCAAACTCAAAGCATTTATTAAATAAGCCATTTAATTTAATTAATAATTAATAGCCAGTTAATTTTTGAGCAAGTAGGTAATACATTTTTTTAAGTGCAAAAAAACTGCGGGTAATTCAATTATTTGAAAAGGACGCCATTTGTCAGAGCGAATGTGACGTAAAAGACTATGAAAACCAATGACAACAATAAAAAAAGTCAATGTGTTTTGTAGGAGTGTTTGTGATTTCTTGTTTGCGTGCCAAAATTTTTATCTTTTTTTGAAGTACTTTCAATTGCTATAAAGGCGTTTTTTTTTTTTTCTTTTCTAAGTTTATGTAAACTATCGAATAAAATTATATAAAAAATTCATGCATATTCACTATGGTATGGGCGACAAACCACTGAGATTTGCTGTAACATTCACTTGTAAACTTCTATTTATTGTAGTCGGAAAATACTTTTCAACGGAGACGTACCGTGACATCCGTTTTATTGGACCTCAGCTGGGGTCAGACAAAAAGTTTGCATACGAAGGAGATAGAAAAAAAAAAAAACCCGTTCACTCTACTAGTAGATCAAATAAGTGTGTCCTTGTCTCATTGTTATTATTATTTAGTGACTTGTGCTATACTCTGTCTACGGTAAGTAGTTACACTGTGTTTCGGGTTTCTTCGTGTGAATTCGGGCGCGATCGTGTGAAGTGTGGATAATTGTATTTGACAGGGGACTGATAACGTACATAATAGTAATGTTTATTAATGTTCGATTTCAGCAAATAACGTTTTTGTGTGAAAATAAGATACATATCGGCGTTTCAGGAACGTTGCCTAGATGCGTCAAGGCGCGATTTTTCATAAAAATGAACTCCTGCTATTCAAGAAAAATGCCCAATTATGGCGTAAAAGCAGAATAAATAATAGTACCTACATATTACTTGACATATAATGTTCGTTTACGCGATCGACATTTATATTCCCCTCACTACCATGCAGTTGACCATTTTTTTGGATTGAAGTAGAACCCAATAATCGTTGTAAGTATAAATAAGTAAATAGGTTTTGGAGCGGTATGAAATTTGAGATGCTGTAACTTTGGATTCCGCCTTGGGTGCGGTGACTGACTCTCATTCTGATGATTATTGAATAATAAACAATGACTACTACTATAGTCAGAATTTTAATTTTATTCCAGATTTGACATTAGCTACTGTCATTTTGTGAAATAATGATACCACATATAATAGTGTAGTGATGAACACAAAAATCGATTTATTTGTCATGTTCCTTCATGATCACATTTTTTTATTTATTTCACACACAATTATAAAAGAAAAGTCTCAGATCGTTAATTAATCGTCAAAACTAAATTATCGGTTCAGAAATATTTAATTTCCTGATATACTTAGTTTACGAGAGTAAAATTATAAACGAGAAGAATCGATCCGGAAATATTCCATTTCCATATCGAATAATTTCGCAACGTCACTATTTAGTACTTGTCATAACGTTGCAACACTGAAATTGTCAAATCTGGAATCGAATTAAAATTCCGAGTAAATGAAAATTCCATATAAAATTGACCGCATACATCGAGCAGTACCTACCGGGGTACTGTATGTAAATCGAAGTTACTGAGGAGAGCGTACAGGACAATTTCGAAAAGAAATTCATCCGCTTAAGCCTCTCTGAGAGTAAGACATGATATTATGGAAGTTGAAATTCATATTAATAAAAACCTATCGCACACAGGTGCGACGCGACGCAGCGACGACGGCGCGACGCGACACCGGCACCGGTAGAACAATTTCCGTGAACTTTTCATAGAAATTATTGTCGCGTCGCACGTGTCTGCTTGAGCGTTCATTAAGAACTACTTGATTGCTCGTCAATATATCCGCAAGAACATCTATTACAGTCCGCCCAAGGGAATAACTGAGAAATAAAGATTTGGCGCCGCTACCCACGATGCCCATGAAATTCAGGAAAACCATTTAAAACTGTTTGATAAAAAGAAGGAAAGATTGTGTTTTACGACACTCATGAAGGCATTTTAGTAGCAACTCGATATTATTATAAAATGAATAAAACTTACACAAGTATATAGAGACTTTAAAAATTCCACAACTCACACAGAAATGGCAAAAAGGAACTGTTTCCTGGGTCGTGCTGCTGAAAAAAGATCAAGGGAAATGAAAGGCGTGTTACCTTCGTTTGTCGTTTGTCTTGAGCTCATGACTCTTGTACGAGGTGTACCTACCCTTCTGTTGCATAGCTAAAGTCTCATTTTCATGTGTTGTGCAACATTGTTGCAGCAACTTGTTTAATGTTTAAAGATTTCATATAAACTGACAGCCCATTTGATAGAAAGTGGTCACTATTGAACATCTGCAATACCACAGGCATCGCATGTACGTGGCCATTCCATCAAAGTTGGAATACCAAAATGTTCTGGAGGACTGGCTCGTTGGTTGAGTAATCGCAAGCGCTACTACTGAGCATGAAGTCCTGGGTCCGATTCCCGGGTCGGGCAAAGTGTTATTGGGCTTTCCATTTGGAATTTCTCAGTGACAGCCTGGAGTCTGGATCAGTGCACGGTTGATGGCAATAGGTTCGCCCCCTATTACAGTACATCTCTATCTAATCCTTCGGGGAATACAGGCGTGATATTACGTTACTTGCAACACAAATCGTGTTGCTGCAACAATATTCCGCAGCTTTTGCTTAATACTTTTTTAGAAAAATAAACCGTAAAACACTATTTCCATGAATCCCCTTTGATTGGAACTTGAAAATATAGTTTTCTTCAACTGAATGTGAGATTGGCGTCGTCTGTTTGGATGTGACATATGTTGTGATTTGATTGGTAAGTCTCTTTTATCAAATAGAAAGCAACTTGGTAAAAATGTAGCGTCACGTTTTATGGGATCTGATTTATTTTGTTTGTCTGTAACTTAATAGTTATTTATGCAACTGTTGTATAATAAGCAGTATTTAAAACACGAATTATGAGTCACACAGTCACGAATCACATGAGTGTTTTAATACCTAATTATATACAGTTGCATACAAGACTTTATCTATACCCATGATATGAATCCTCTATAAAAGTTTCTGAAACAGTTAGCTATTGCAACCATTAAACCGACCATGATAGCACGTGACCATACCCGCTAAACGTGACGTATCGTATTTTGGAAAATGTGTCAGATGTGTCGGCGTGGGGGTCTGCAACCGTTGACCGCAAGGAATTGAAGGAGCAAACGAGTTGCATTATGAAATTTAGTACAACATTTTAACACTCGTTTGGATGATATAATGGTTACTATGACACTGGTCGTTGTAACGGATGGCAGCTGGGACCATCAGCTTAACGTGCTTTTCAAGGCGAGGAGGAGTTTCGGTATGTAAAGATGGTCACCCATCCTCGGACCAATACCGGCAAGCATAGCTTTACCTAATGGATCGATCCGTGCAGCTATTATTACTTAGCCAGGAACTCCTCAAATATTTAATAAATGAAATGAAATGAAATGATTATATTTTCTGTAAATAGGTTTGTACAAAACGCTTTTACATGTCAATACAATATAAGACTTAATATACATCTAGCAGAACTGGTTCCGTGTTAAAAGCTGTAGCAAAATATTCATGAACGTTTTTATATTCGCGGAATAGTAGGTAGGTGCATTACTAGTTACATTCTTACATCAAGCAAAGCCAGCACATTTATTTTTCTTTGTGTTTTGTATGACAAACGCTCAGAAAAATAATTATGGGGCTTCTACGAGACCCTGACAACTACGGTAGTGAGAAGATATAGTAGTAGGTATTTCAAAGGAAGAACTGGCCCCAAATAAGCCTCGAACACATCCTCGGCGGCCGCTGCTAGAGGCGGCACTGTCAACACTTTCCATACAAATGAAGCGTGTCACCGTTTACTAGGACTAAGACGCAAATGACAAAGAAACTGACAGCTTTAAATGAGCGCTCAACGCATTTACGGCGCCACGAATTTTATTAGAACTGCCGTCTCTAAGCGTTTCTGCTGACTGAATCCGTGTTCTGTGGCGAACAACTGTTTTTCAGGACACCCTATAATTTTTTTCTAACTTACCTAGTCTCAGTATTTGAATCTCTGTAGCTTGTTACAGCAAAAAAATATATCCTATAAGCCGTGAAAGGCGGAAAGCCCGCGCTTTCCCTGCGTTGTCATGGCGATCATTAATCATTGCTTGTTGTAGACAAATTGTGAAGGGCATGCAGCCCATCCCTTATAATACCTCTCTGTTAGAATTCTGAAAACATTTTTAAAATTTAATTATACCTACACATTATTTACAAAAGTATCAGATACTTTATTTTTCTTAATGTTGTTTTCAAAGTTGGTAAAAATAGAATTGCACAATAAAACTTTATTGTACCCAAGATTCTTAGTAAGAAATTTGTACCTTTTTGTACTATGTAATGCTTAAAGAGTTTGGCAGCAGTTACCTACAAACGCGATGTAGAAAAACACATTATTATTTCCTATTTCATAAATAGTTTATTTACTTATGGCAACTTCCGTGATAATACAAATTAAAATAATTAACCTCCCGTGTCTTTGAGAACCATTATGTACTAAAAAAAATTATTAAATTGATCAGGAAGATCATGTTTCTGATTTTGACCAGTTTTTTACATAGAAAATTTATTGAAAAAAAAAAGAAACGCTTAAAAAAGTAACGAGAACCTCGTCTATGTCGATGTAATGTTAGATCTTCAGAATACATTACTGGGCCGCCATTTTAAATCCCGCCCTTTCCCGCAGCCAGGAGAACTAACAACTAAAAAGCAACGAGTGCGTGACGGCGAAGAGCGATTACACGTTACTATGCGTATACATATACCAACCGTGAGTCTCTCAGCGTGATCTCTTTTACTTACACAGGACCTATAGGTATACCCTATTTCAAAATGCCGTTAGTTTGAAGTAATATTTCATAAATTGTTATCTCTGAAAGCATTCTCGAGCGCATTTTATAAGTACTTTCTTCGAGAGGGAGAGAAGATTGAGTTTCTCTCCAAATGGATGGTAGCTAGGTGGTCGCTTCCCCGTGGTGTGACAGGTGCCTAATGAGCATGGAATCTGCAATTCGCACGTAAAGATGAGCTCACTGACCTGAGACATTCAGTTTTCAGTACCGTGTTCACAAAGAGAAACCGAGAATTACGTTACCGAAACAAAATTGGAATCGAGGAGCGAAACGGAACGTTACTGATTTAAAAAAATCGATTGTTTTCGCAGAGTAATAACTAGCTGCGCCCCGCGGTTTCAACCACATAAGTCTCGATTCCATGGGAATATCGGGATAAAAAGTATGTCCTAACCCAGCTCATGATCAATCCATGTGCCAAATTTCATCCAAATCTGTTCACCTGTTTGAGCGTAGCAAACAAACAAACTCACTTTTGCATTTATAATTATTAGTTAGGATATCACTCTGCCCTATCCATACCTACTGCAATAACTTGAATGGATAATCACGGGATTACGTCGTGAAATAAGAATAAGAAATCCGGGATAGCGCAGTGAGGGGAATGCCGCGAGCGAGACCCGCGGGAACCTTCCGTTTGCTTTTAAAAAGTACTTATAAAATGCGCTCGAGAATGCTTTCAGAGATAAAAATATATGAAATGTTACTTCAAACTCACGGCATTTTGAAATAGGGAACGTAAAACACTTAAGTGCTTATTATTCGGAATTCTTATTTGTACTGCTTTCGGGAAAATCTGCAGTCAAACGTGCCTTCTGATCAATGTTTGAAGAAGATTCGATCTCCCGGATATTATTTGAGGAGTGTTGTTTGAATTCGAGATTTTTCTTTGATTTTATGAAAATTTCTTATTAAGTATTATGAAAATATTTAAATAACTCCTTTTGACTAACCTGAAAATTATAGGCTTGATTTTTGTAGGAATCACCAAATAGCTTGCAAAAAAATATTTTTCTCTCGAATAAAATTGGTATACCTACCTAATGTTCAATTATGAAAATGTTAATCTCTATCTTTTAAAAACTACAACGATTTCACCAGTAAAATAGCAGCAGCAGACTTTTTTTATTAAAACGTACCTATCTTTTCAAAGGTATTGAAGAAATGAAGCGATAGGTAGTGTGTCATCGGCATATGAATAGCGTATTCAGTAGGACACAATGAAATACGGTCTTATACATTTCTACTTAAGTGAATTCAACTTGCTGCTTCAACAAATCAAACTATTATCCACCATTTATGTTTCAAATCCAACTTAGCATTTTTGCTATGATGTCATCTTTGCCCAAGACTTTTGCTGGTTTATCTTGAAAACTAGATAAGAAACTATTATTGTACGAAATGAACATAATTTCCTTCTCATAATATCTTTCTAGTAAATTAAAACTGTTCCCAGCAGAAGAAAATTGTGCCATAAGATTTTCTTCGCAAGATACTTATGAGCTGGGAAAAGTTATGGTTATATGTGGGTAAGTATACTACTTTTATGTTTACCTAAAAACTAAACGTTTAGATATCTATACTTATAATAAATCTGTAGAAGTGAAAATTCTGTACATTGAAGATATCAAAAAAATAAATGGCAGGGGGTGTGACACCGAACCCAAAAATTTGATTAAATTTTTTTTTGTCTGTCTGTCTGTCTGTCTGTTTGTTCAGGCATCACGCAAAAACTACCGGTTCGATTACGATGAAACTTGGTATAATTATTCTTTAATACCCTGGGCACCACACTGGGTACTTTTTATCCCGGAAAAGTACCCTATCCTACGGTTGGGGGGTGTCAAAGTTTGTATGGAAGAATTTTAACGCGCTGTCCGATTAACTCGAAACTCAATATTTATACTTAAACCCAAAAATTAAGAATAACGTGTATCAGGATTTTTCGAAATTCAACCCCTAAGGGGGTAAAATAAGGGATGAAAGTTTGTATGAAAAATCTTATTCCTTGAGGTAATAAACATGAAACTTCGCACGAATAGTTATCTAAATAAATTATAAAGTTTGTAGTTTTTTGTTTTTCTAAATTACCTCCTAAAAGGTTGGGGGGTGTCAATGTTTGTATGGAAGAATTTTAACGCGCTGTCCGATTAACTCGAAACTCAATATTTATACTTAAAACCCATGGGGATGTATGGGGTAATTTCCGACACTCACGCGGGCGAAGCCGCGGGCAGCAGCTAGTGCTGGAATAAGTTCGATGATAGGATATGAACTTAAAAAAAAATCTGCGCTATTTTATTAAAAAGGTGCTGTTATCAAAAAATAATGGCAAATTAACCAGAAATTTGATTTGTACGTTCTTATCCCAGGGTCGAACTTCCATTCTCGATATTAATTACCTGCCTACTTCATCCAGCTCAAGTCGTATCTGTGATTGCAGTTAGTGGTTATTAGCAGAGACTCTAACGCTGCACCTTGTTGCATATTATTGTCTTGATCTTAATCCTCTAGTTGTGTTTACGGACACTGGTTAAGAGCGTATTTTTATAGGACAAACTATGGTTTTCCAAATTTCTATGTAGGGCTCTTACAAGTTTGTCTGCTTCATTTTTTTTATCAGGAGAATAGACAAGATACACCTATAAACAAAAAAAGTAAGCAAGGTTAGAAACAAAAGTTATTGACACGGATTCTTTTCATATGTATTAAGTAATCAAAATTGACGCAAAATTATTCCGTAAATTGCATTTTAGCTTTACATACTCGTTTATGTAGTTGTTAAGATTTAATTTTCTTTAAATTCTACTTGTGTTTGGTATTTAATAAACAATTTTACTCAATAATTGAAGTGTTTTCGTAATGTCTTGTGTAAATTATAATAGAAATGAAAGTGCCGCCATGACTATTATTAAAGAACACTTTTATTAATTAAAATATAATACGTTGGTAGGTGGCTTCCAAGATGGCTCCGCTCACCGACTACTTACTAAGAAGTTACCATTGGTGTTGCCAACTTAAATCTAAATATACTACAATAATCAAGATTTGAAAAACTAAACCCACCACTGCCTACCCTCGTACTTAAAAAACGTTCACATTCAAGTCGCAATCTGTCAAACTTGTCAAAATGTTGGTAAATTGTTTGTATTTTTGACAGATTATGAATGAGATGCGAATACGAACGTTCTTAAAATTAAAAATACGGGGTTTGCCCTTTCCAACTTACCAAGTTATTTTATCAAAATAATTTCCTAATATTTCACAATCATATTTTAAGTAAGTACCCACCTATCTACTACGTGCGAATCAGAAAATTTTATTCAAAGCCCATTGAGCCGTTATTGAGCAATTATTTACAAGAACGCCTGATATAATGATAATAAACACAACACTCACTTTGAAGAGACGATCTTATTGAGATTTGAATTACAGTAGGAGCTTTAGCAAAATATATCGTAAGACATTTAATAACAATATTATTATTTATTTATTTATTCAATATCTGTATTAACGATAAAGTCCAGCAAACTACATAACAGTTTGTCATCAGTTGTTCTAGTCTAGCAATGGATTACTTGAATTTTGAAAATAAATAATAATTCTAAAACTTAATAATATGCTAAGTACACTATCGAATATAAACCAAATAAAATGATAATGTATTGAATAAATTATAGCCAAAATTACTGAAATATTTCTTACTTATTAAAATTTTAGTACGCGTAGCACTTAAATACATTATGTAGGTAGGTAGGTTGACTGGTAGAAAATGCCTATGGCATTAAGTCCGCCTCTGTACATTTCTGTGCTTGAAGTATTAAATAAATAAATAAATCAAAGTCGCTTTTCGTGTTCATCTGTATGTCCGCGTTGTTCTTCTAAACGTTCACGCAACAGATTTTGATGAGGATTTCACCATCTTTTGAAGTGTTTATTCCGGAAGGTTTATGTGTATAATACGTCAGTATGAAAGTTACACATAACTAAGAAATCTCGATGTTTTTTCAAGTTGTAAAAACCGTGCGAAGCAGGAGCGCGTCGCTAGTTAAAATATAAGATGACATGAAATGCTACGCCTCCACAGAAAGTTTAAGTTTCAACACCAAAGTAAACTGGATTGAAAGTTTAAAACAAACTTTTTCAATATTAATTTTTCTCGAAATTTCATTTCGAGGAACTTATTTTGAAATATCTATTATTGAACTTGCAGCTTTTGAGTGATACTTTGAGTAAAACAATAATAATTATGGTTTTAGTACTGCTGGCACGAGTCTATGGAATCTGTGTAGAACATTAATACAATGTGTTTCGTTCGGTTTTACAACCTGTGTTTGGAAAACCTAGTAGTGTTTTCACATAGCATTTAATAATATGACCTACAATATGTATTGTTGCGAGACCTCCGAGAGTTTTGTCGCTTCGTGGTTTAATAGCTTTAGAAAACAAACTATCTTGTTTTGCTGATCGCAGGAAGCAGCGCATAATCTCTTTACGATAGAAAATACTAACAACATTCGAAGCTAAAACGAAATAAACTTTTCGCGTGCAACAAGTTTTCCTCCCGAAAAACTACATTTAGAACTGAGCCATAAAATGCCTACACATTCTCAGCAAATGTATGTACTAGGTACGCTAGGAAGCGGTAAATATATAGCGAATCGATACGATAACTTAGTTGGTGGTGGATATTGCATCTGTCGCGCGGCTGCGGAGGCGGACGTCGAGCCACACTGCCGGAAAATTTATATTGCCTCTCAGAAAAGTTACTGCGTCTTCTTTTGACCTGTGGCGTTTGTTTATTGAGAGTTCTATCTTTTTGAAATGAAATATTTGTCAATTCCACAAGTAAAAATAAATTTAAAAAAAAGTTGTGTCTGAAAAAATTAGTAAAACATTAGTGTGTCAATATTTTGCAGAAAAATCCAACCCCAGGAAAACTTTTTTTTAAATATATTCTCTGTTTATAAAACGAGCCCTTAGCCCAGTATACCTATTCACAAGCAATCGACACGCTTCCGTGCCGAATAGAACATCAATCAATGCACAAATCCTAAACCTGATAATTTGGTCAGTTTAAATTCAATAGACGACTGCTTCTTCCTACAGTTATTTGCTGTCGGGGCCAAGGCTAATCAGGAAAGTAGTAAAAAAACATATTTTTGACAGGACAGCCTATCGAATAGTTATGCTATATAGCTATGCCGAACCTGACATATAGAAGCTCTCTTTTATTAAATCCTTTTTAGCGCATCATTACATGGAGGTTGCTCAGGTAGGAAACATGTTTTCTTCTCTTGTCGTCCTTTACGTGGAGCGTTCATTATTTTAAATAGGTACCTATTCTAAATCAGCACTACTAGCAGTTGTAATTGTAACATAATATAGATCACTGCTGTCTGAAATAAATAAATTATAATAGGTATAATTTAACTATGTAAGTAGGTACCTACCTACAGTTGATTGATGTCTTCGAGAACAATTTACATCTCTAGCCGTACTGCTCTAACATGCGTAGTTTCCCCTCACTTTTTTCATTTCTAAATGAAGAACTACAAAAAAAAACAACCATTATAAAATTAAAATGATGTAGTATAAACCGCCCCTGACAATAAAGTTAGGTCTTCAATTTTTCTGCGGAGATATCTTTTGTGAAGGAGATAATGAACTTTACTCGGAATTCTATTAGTTAAGCTTTAACAAGTTTACAATGTCTACTAACCACATTCATATAATTTACTTACAACACTTATAATTTCATATTTTTGTAGTTCGTACGAATTTTCAATATTGACGCGGGGTTGGGAAGCAAATAGGCGCGACACGACAGCGGTGGAACAATTTCTGTGAAGTTTTCACAGAATTTGTTCCACCAGAGTCACGTCACGCCTGCCTGCGAGAGCCTTTAATAAGTAACATACCCAAGATAAGATTATTGAGTAAAGGCTACGGTTACAATATTTTTGCTCTAACATACATCCGCATAATACTATAAATTCGAAAGTAATTCAGTCTGTCTGTTTTTCACGTCTCAACGAGTGAACGGATTTGTATGAAAGACACACGAATAGACCACACCCTAGGTAACGTCATCGAATATTTTATCCCGTAAGTACCTACATTCCCGTGAGATCATTTCTTAGTACCACGCTGACGGAGCCGCGGTAAAAAGCTATGTATATTTGTTTGGTATCTATGGTGTGAATAATGTCGTATGTGAGTCGATGCTATAAGGACGCCACTCACTGATAATTATGAAAATAATATCAGCCATAAACAACTGCTGTTTAACGACTCATATGAATGTCGAATAAGTTTTTGAAATCACTAATACCGATATATTTTTTTATTACCCGTAAGTCCCATGCCGTCAATTTATTAAAACTTTCAACTTGAATAACGTAAGTGTTTGTGTTTTTAATTAAAAGGTGTCATTTTAACAATCTACATCATCATATCAGTCTATAATGTTCCCACTGATGGGATTAATTATATTTGCGCGAACCCCGGGCGAGCGCTATAAGGAAGCCGAGTGTGTAATGATTAATGCACACGATTTTCATACGCCTTTTTTCAACACATTTCAGAGGAAAAAACAGGCAGTTGTAACGAATTATGCTCCAATAACGTAATTATAGAGATAAACGTTTGGATTTATAAAGTTCAACTATCCGGAGCTTCTTTCCTCCTCTACACGAGAGGTACTGGGCCGTAATCCACCACGCGGGCCCAGTGCGGGTTGGTGGATGTCACATACCTTCGAATTATTGGTTCTACAACATGCCGGTTCCCTCGCGATGTTTTCCTTCACCGTTTCGACGGCAGTGGTGAGTGAACACAAAGAAAACCACCGGGTCACGTAAATCATGACCATTACTAGCTAATAAATAAAGTTTTACTCCTATTAAATCACCCTTAAAACCCACACCCAAGACTACAGCAACATTATGCAAGTTAACCTATCGCAGGCAAGCTTCATTCGTGCTACAAGTTCCTAACATCGTTACACGACATGAAAGCTTCCCATAACACTTTTAGCCTAGTTTCAAATAATTCCCTGCCCTCTATAAAACTTGATATCGAGTTACATTCACCCATGGGTTAGATACGCCATGAATCGGTTATGTACCTACCATAAAATTGAACGTCGCAAGCGCTACTAGTGAACATGAGGTTTTGGGTTAGATACCTGGTTTTCGATCTGGAATTTCTCTGTAGAAGCCCGGAGTCTGGATTTGTGCACGGTTGTTGGCATTAGACTCGCCTTCTATTACATGGGACTTTTAAACATAACATTTACATTTATTTACACATTTAGCGAAATGAGGGTGTCCTATAGGTACACCTCTGCCTGACCCTTCGGGGATTACATGCTATGTATAAAATTGAACATTAAGTTTATGGCGTTAACTTGGAAGTTTTCTCCTTGAATGGAGTTGAGTATTTGCTATGTGAAGTGAGCACACTTCAAACTAGTGAAGGATGTCTGAATGAGAGGACTTGGACTGTATTGCATTCGGACAGTTACAGATCGATATCCTTAATAATGCTGCTTGTGTTATTGGCCGAGTAAGGTAGTGAGTATATTAATTTCAAAATATGAATACCTACTTACTTACTTAATTCTAACACGAGTTTCACTGTATTTTCCAATCCATCCAATTTTGACATGAAGTTTTCTGCTAATTCGTTACTACTATTATTACAAGTTGTTACGTTTTAAGCTCCCAATATCGTGGTTAGATAAATAAATAAATTGCAAATTTTGTAAAAGTATTAACATATGAAACAGCAGGAGTGTTCGCCTGAATACCTCACAATAACACTTTTTAATATGTGTATGGGTACATAGTTAGGTATATGCATGCTATATATAAAAGAGGGTTTCAAACTGCGGATGCTTACTCGAGGAAATAACATTATTTTCGCCAGACGTCCCTCGCAGAGGCATTCAGGTACGCTGACGCAAAGCAAAGGGTGCTAATGGATGAAATTGAACGGAAACGTAATTTCAAATCTCTTACGACCCCCGTACGAGCCTGTTCGAGCCCGTTCGATAACTCAAAATGGATGACTAGGGGAATATGACGGTATATTTGAAGTGAGCAGTGATTGTGGTCATATAGTAATTGTTAAAAAGTCCTCGGTTGTGGAACAGAGGTGGTTCCCACATTAAGATACTTAATATGTATTAAGAGACTGAAACTGAAATGTTGAAATAAACTCCATTTGAAATACCCTTTGCAAGATCGCCTTTATCTATTTGAATAAAACGCTCCACGGTGAAGGCAACAATGCTAGTTAAGTAGGTACTTCTATTTAATTCTTCTAACGCCTTTGACAAATGATGTTAGTAAAAGGAGTGCAACTCAATAAACACTGCAAAGTGGGTCCCTCAAGGCATGCAAAGCAAGGCAGCAATCCAAAGGGCCGTAATTCTAGAACAATGCTCACCCACGAAACTCGATTTATTACAGATCTAATCTGATTCATTATCATCATATGCCGAGCCCCTATCCAACTATGTTGGGGTCAGCGTTCAGCCAGGATGTAGCTGAATACCAGTATTTGACATAGACGGACTGCATCCCATTTATTGGGTAACATACTCCTTGGAAAGGCTCTCAAATCTAACCTGAATCATCCTAGTCAAACTCGACCTAAACATTCCTTTACCACGCTACATTAATTCGACAACAAGTACCCAATTTTTATGATGATCGGAAATCGAAATACGTCATCAATCTACGCAGTAAACTCGGCACACGGTATTCAGTATCTAGTAAATTATTCTATCAATCGTCGTTAAGCGCCTGCCAGCTCGAAATCGGGTCGCTGCGGTACTTATTGCTTGTCGAAACGGACTAGTGAACTGTCAAAATACAATTTACTATCATCATCCAGCTTAATGATCCGAAATCTGGCCTTGATATATTGCTGTAATTAATGGTTAAGGTTTTTAGACGAGAGGATGGAGCGTAGACAGATTGGCTTAAATGATTTAGGCGTAGCTAGTTCTAGAGGGGTATAAAAAAATGTAGGCAGCCTTTTTATCCGATTGCGAAGAAAGCTCAAAATAAGGGTACATATCGTTTTTGACAAAATAAATAAAATAACATCCTGACTGACTGAGACCGAGCTCTTGAATTCTTGAATGAATGAAAAAGGCTGGCCTTTTTAAACCTTGATTTTCCTTGTTATGAAATAACATAGATTTTCATATTTTCATTAGGTATTGTGAGACATAGAGTATGTTTGGGGAGCGTAATGACACCAGGATACTCACTCCTACGCCGTCACTTCTCAACTGCCACCTCTGTTAAACAAAAACATTATTCTTTATATTTCAAACATATATTTTCTTGGACGTTCGAATGGAACTATGCGCGGTCGCCAGCCTGTACGTCTTGGTCGCCTATCACATACAACCTTTACAGTATTCATAAATTATGGGCCTCTTAGCAATAGGAATTTAAGGTTCCGGATAACATTTGACGAAGTTTCGTTCGTTGTAGCCCGAGGAGCCTGTATCATTTCGGAATGATACTCAGCGCAACCGTCTCACAGTGTGATAATGGTTGGCCATTATCACACCGTGCCGGTTGCCCTGGTTGCAGAGATTGAGCTGTTGAGTTTGATAATGCGGGATAAACCGAGTAGTTGTACTTAGTTACCTCGCAGCAACCTTGAGATAATTCCCGCTATTTCTATTCCCCAGAATAACTAGTTCGACTTACCCGATAATTCGTCGAGGCAACTTAGGTTACATGTACATATATTTAAATTATTCTGAAATTGAGTGGGCCTTTCTGATTAATATTAATATGTTTTTGCGGCTAAATTAACGAACCGATTTTGATTAAAGGCACAGAGGTAGAGTATCTAGGTATTATACATTGTAACAGCGAATCAATTTTCACGCCTTAAGACCTAGGCCAAATATTTTTTTATATTCGGATAGCTCGTGACCTAAAAAGGTGCATTATAGAATATGAATAAAATATCTAAAAAAAACGCAAGATTTCGGCTAGTTCTTTACATAGTAAGAAAAGTAGTTAACATTTTTAGTTGAATATTTTTAATTCTTTATCCGACTTCCCCTAGAAAGAGGGTTAGTTTTATAAAGCTTATAATATGATACCTAACTCTCTTGTGATCTAGTTACAAGTTTAATATCCAGGATTCCCTGATGCTTCGGCCTTAATAAAAATGTTATAAGGAAACTCATTTTTCATACCAAGTAGATGGAAAGGGTTCTTTGATATGAAAGTAATGGAGATGAATTTGTGAAATGGATATTATATACCTACTCATATCAATTATTTTTCAGATGTTATATAAACGTTTTTGTTTGATCATTGGAGGATCTATTTACTTATTCGTTTCCGACGTATGTACTTTAGCTATGGCAGGGGAGGAACTTTCTCCATGGGAGCAAAACAACGTTGAAAAAATTACTAGCTACTCCATACAAAACTTCAATACCTCGACCCAAATGTATGGGACGCTTGATTATTTTACGATTACAATTTTGGTCCTTCTATGGAAAAGCTGTTCAGTTTGATGTGACCATCAAACTGAACAGCTTTTCCACACCCATAAATTCGACCACACCTTTCTGATACACGCAGTATTGCACTGTAGTGATATTACGGTGGGTAATAGTGCTGCCAATAATATTGACCACTGCAGTCCAAACGATGCGTATCAATAAAAACTTGACATTATTGTTCCGAACTGCACTCAAACATAAATGGCGGCTTTAATATTTTACGATTTAACCCAGATTTAAAACTTTAGGTAAATGGCATTATTGATGTCACCAATTTTTGGCTTGATATATTGAAAACTTCCGAACCACACAGTAGTTCCAGGTTTTTATTACGTTTCTTTCAAAGTTCAGCTAAAATTTTTGATATAAAAATACGCTTTTTTATCATTTCTAACGTGACGATATTATTGTGGACGTCTACATCCACGTCCATTACATGCATGGTAATACGTGCACGTTATAACGTTATCGTAGACGGGAATTTAAAAGCTTCTTCATTTTTTCCATACAATTGACTGCCCTGGGTTATCGATATCGTGCTGCCGTGACGTAAACCCACGTCCATGTCGTGACATAATATTATCGTGGACATCCACAGGTCCACGATAATATTATCATCGTCAATATCGTCACGTTAGAAATTATAAAAGCGCACAATGGGTACTGTGGGTAAGTAGTCCGCCACGAATGAAGAATTCCAGATACGAGATTCCTGCTTATGACTGTTTTTATTTCATGTTTGTACTATTTTAAATTGGAAGACCTGTTATACCATGTTTTGAGCAAATAAATATATTATTATATTATTATTATTATATTATATTATATTATATTAAAAGTTTCCGTGTGACAGTAAATGTATACCTCCCTGCAGTTACGCGGCCATATATTTATATTGCAGCAGTAGGTTTAGTTCTAAAACCCACTGATTTTTATCTTACTTTACAAATGCTTATAATATGTACCTAGGCTATAGTCTGCGTCCAGCAGTACAAATTTTCGTTTTAAATTCTATTAGGTACCTACTATCGGAAAGATCTGCTCTCAAAGGAAATACTTGGAACTGAGATATAACAGAAATAGAATAAAATGAAATGACTTGGCAAAGGAAAATGTATGGATTTCCGGCCAGACAATAATTAATTACTGTCTATTACTTTTTTTTCTAATAGGTACTCGTTGGTTAGTATTTATTTATGTACGTACTTACTTAATGAAAGAAATATACCTAACTAGCATTGTGGCTTCGCCTGCGTGGATGTCGGAAATTATTCCACGGGAACTTACTAGGTAGGTTCCGGGAAAAAAGTATCCTATAACCTAATCCAGGTCATGGTCTATCCGTGTGGCCATCCAACCCGTTTAGTTGTTAGCCTGCGTGAAATCGTAACAGACAGGCATATACACTCACGCCTTTTTCCCATGGGGGTAGGCAGAAACTACAGAACGCCACCTGCTACGATCTTTACAAACTCCTTTTGCCTTGTTAACGTTCATACATCTATCTGGTCATACACGAACGCCGGTTGCGAGTACTACGCACCTGACCAGGGGCCTAAGTCTACTAATTTATAAACGTCACAATGGTGTCATAATGGTTAGTTTTTGACAGTTTTTGTATGGCAAATCTCTCAAAAAAGAACCATTATGACACCATTGTGACGTTTATAAATTAGTAGACTAGAGGCCCAGACTGGGAGACATATATATTATTAATAATGTTAGCATCGATGGCAAAATACACGGTCTGTTAATAAGTAAAGATAATGATTAATTTATTTTAAGTAACGGGTCTGAGTGCGGGTGTAAGACTATTACAGTCAATAACTAGAACTAGGTCTCAGTAATACCATGAACTAAATACTTACCAAACTAAAAGTTTCAAGTACTTTTTGTTCAACGTTAGTATACACCTACTTGTATGTCATCAACTGGGGTGTCTCCACAAGAACTTTTCCGATAAAATCTGTAATGGCAAACCTAGGCGTTTTGTCAGGCCTCAAGTGGATTAGTTTATTAGGTATATTTGGAAGGAAACTAGGGACGTGCCAGTGTTTGCCATCAATCACCATTAATTCGCGAGAGGATTCCTATTTCCGGAGTGTGTTTGGATCGAGTAGTGTCTAGCTAGAGCATGGTTCATCATTAATATTTGATGCGAGATGGACCAAAGTATGATGATGAGCTACAAAACAAGGAACGAATAGCTACCTATACTCCATTTATTATAGCATTAGACAAATAACGTTTAACAACGACAGTTTTTGTGTAATATTATTGAAACTACTGCACTTTAGAATTATATTTTTAATGTAAATGGTAAATAGATTGCATTGCTTTGTACTTATTGTGAAATAACGAAGTTTATTATACATTTATTTCGAAATAACGACAGGGTGATAACCGTTATTTGTCGAATGTTTTAATAAATGGAGTATAGTTAAGCCACCGACACATTACTGTGTCGTGTTGTGTCGTGACGCGGGATACATCAATGAAACGAATCTGTTCAGGACAACGTCAAATCACAATGACTTTTGATTGGCTAAGACTGCGTCAGAAGGCGTCATGACACAACACAGTAATATAAATCCGGCTATAGAATGATAAATTTTGTCTATATAGGTGCTAAAATCTAGTGAAAACATCTTAAGGACGAAAAACCGTTCAAATGCGTGTGGGACCATGCACAACGAAGGGTTGTTGTTTAGTTGGGATAAAATTATCATTTTATTCCAACTAAACAACAACAAACTTAACATTGTAGTTGAAAAACATGTTCTCCCGAATCTATAAGGGTTCCTTGTTGACTACGGTACCCTAAAAAACATACCTACATGTTTTACTAAACAAAAAAAATAGATTATTTTCTACAGGAAATCTTCCAGTAAATATATCTCGATGTTTTGGCTCGACTCTTTCGTATCCGAATGTCTTCACCAGACGCCGATATTGTTAAACTTTTGTGCCTACGAGTGTGTTCTTAAACATAATGTAAAACGGCAAAATATTAGATTTGGCTGTCTACCCACTTTATTGATGCCTACCGAACTTTATAGGCGTGAAGTTTTTACATTTATTGGGCAGTAAAAATAGAAACGTAAAATATAAATCGCCCCTGTAAACACATCACTCAATAAAAATCTACGAATAAACTTTTAGAGGGGACACTTCGTAGAAAAAAAGAGAAAATTAAATAGATTAAAAGAAAAAGTTAAATACCTACCCCTTAATTTTTCGGAATAAACAGGAGGAATGTTTCTTCACAAAAACATACCATCACTCCTTAAATTTCGCCTTAAGTTTCCCAGAAGCGTTGAGCAGAGATGCGCCTGTAGTAACCCAAATATCGCCAGTAAACAGGGGGCCAGCCATCAACCGAACACAAATCCAAACGCCGGGGTGCTACTGAGAAATTCCAGAAAGAAAATCCCTATTACACTTTGCCCGAGGTGGGAATCGAACCCAGAACCCCAGATCCCATAACTACAGGAATATTACTATGAGGAAATGATAACTTGTGGCGGTAGAAATACCGCGATGTTATAATTTTCTTTGATTTACACTTACACAGAAAGAGAGGACTTTGGAGTTAGGTTGTTGTTCAGTTATGACGTGGGTAGGTTTTACCTAGGTTACTCTGTCAATGTTAAGAATAACAAAGGAATATAAATCTGCCTAGCCTTTCGGCTTCGTATTTTACATGGAGCGACTGCCTATCTGGCCTCCACAACCCAGTTACCCCTTGGTAGAACTGTTTGTCAGACTTTTGGGCTTCTAACTGCCTGATTTTCGACACACGGAGGCTAACGGTCTCGATATGTAAGTAATGAATCACCCATCCACGGACCGACCGCGGCAATCGTATATAGCTTAACCTTGCTGTTATCATTAAGCCACGAGTCCCACTTCTGAGATTCTTCTGAGATGAGTTTCTTGCCCGTTCTTCTCCATAGGAACCTACTACGCTTTGGAATGGGCAACTACCTTCATCTTTCTGTCTGACCGACCCCTTGACAATTCAAAAGTGCCTGTAATTGGTTTATTTGAAATAAATGCTTTGAGTTTTGATGCCTAAGGAATAAAGTAGGTATGTACTATGGTCAGAAACTACCTTAAGGCTCGAGTGGTCCTTCTGTATTTTCCTATTTAGTGGATCTTATCATTTTCCCGTAAACGTTGAGAATAGGAGGTTAGTGACGTCTTATATGACTTTATCAGTTTGTGACGTTATTACAAACGCTTGTGTCAATATTTATCAGGACGACGTGAAGAAATATGATTTATTGAATCAACTAAATGTGGCTTTTTATAATAACTTATTGGTAAGTATGTGATATTTTTTCCACTTCACCCCAAGGGATAGACCAAGGTGTCGGCAGATAACCTCAACATCCACTACTACTTACTACGTAAGTAGAACCCGAAAATCTGATCATGCCTGGTCAAAAGTCAAACTTGAGCAGAGACCTTCCTCAGATGATGGTTCCACGTGAACAGTACCTAGTGAAGGTATTCTAAAGAAACTTTCTTCAATAAAAACTTCGATTACTAGTGATTGACACACAATGCACAACGCACAAGAAATATTTTAGTTAAATGTCATTCACACAAAGGCACCTGTCCCAGCGCGTAGAAGCGACTAGTTTCAACGATTTTCTCGATTATGGGCGGATTCGACCAAACAGGAATAAATATCCGCGGAATAAGATTTACTTCTGACAGTGTTCATAGGGAGAAACTGTCAAAAATAAAAAATAAAATTTGGAAGAATACTCTTCCAATTATTTTTTTTAATTTTGACTACTTATTCCGCGGATAAAATTTATTTCTGTTTGGTCGAATCTGCCCTAAGAAACGTATGATACCCCGTGTAAGTAAAAGTGATACATAATAATATATAGTTGATCGCTGACTGTGCATACCGCCGGCGAGTACTCTTTTGTCGCAGCGACAAGAGGTATGAAAGAGAGTACTCGCTCAGCGCGCTCACGCTCGCTTGCCGGGCAGAACACACGCTGGGAGTCTCACGCTTGGTACATGGACGAATTCGCTGTTCCTTGCTCGCCAACTAGTTTTTAGTTGCTAGCTTTACTTGCTTCTCGTTAATCGCTGGCCGTGGGACAGGTGCCTGAGTCTTCTCCAAATGGGACAAGGGTAGTTCCTTTTCTAAAGCTTTTATTATAAACTACAAGATATTACTATCTATCACGATGTTATTTTCTTTGATTTATAGAGAAAATATAGCGTTAGAGGACTTTGGCTTGGAGTTAGTTTATTGTTCGCTTATGATGTGGGTAGGCTTTATCTAATTCTGCTATTGTTAAGATGTTTTGGGTAGGAATCTGTTATATATAAATGAGGAAGGTTTTGTCCACTTAGTTGTTTATTTTGAAGTGTTAGCCCAAAATTGAAGTGTGTTCTTTTTTGTTATTAAAAAAAATTATATTCACTGTTCTCATAAAAGTGACGGCATCAGGACTCTGGCCTGGCCTGGCCTGGCCTGGCCTGGCGTGCCATCTTTTGCATATACTTAATAAATCCCAGAACAGTAACGATGCCCTTTACTATTTTAATTGTTAATGTTCTTGCCGGAATCTGTCCTCTACTCAACACTTTGCATGTCTATGTCACCGTATACCTAATTATAAACTTCGTTAGTATATAAATTTATCTAAAGTATTATTTCCGTTAGATTATGAACTGCCCAAAAATTGTGAACTGCAACAAACCATTTACCGCATTATTTTTCGATCGTGTTTAATCTATACATGGAAAACCGACAAAATTGTGAACTGCAAACTTGCTTGCGAAGTAACGCACATTGCTCTAATACCTACTAAATAGCCTTTATAGCTGCAAGCAACTTGGAAGTAGCGCTCCCCGCCCGCTGCCGCAGCATCGCTCGCTCTGCTCGCTCGGCTCGCGCGCGAATGGTCACATTTCGTACCTAACCTAACCCATTTTACCGAGTTCAAAATTTTTCGACAGTAAGTTTATAATCTAACGGAAATTATACCGATAGATTATAAACTAACAGTTCTCACCTCACAATCTTACGGTGACATCTACAAGTCGCAAGTCAGTAAATTCATTAAAGCGAAGTTTCATCGTTAAGAGCGTGATCAGTTGCCAAATTGCTAGCATAACACAATTCTATCAAGCTAAAAGCGTGTTAAAAACAACGATGAACGATATGATATAGTTATCACCAATAAGGTCCACGTCAGTGGTAGGTTCAAATATATTGAACCTACGCCCTCAATAATCTACTCTTGTAACATTAGAGACTTTTTACGACCGGCTCAGTAAATAAAACTGAACGATATATGTTACTAAATGTCCCTAGTCATTATCAAGATTAAATTCAAGGTAAGTACATGTCGTTTTTCGTTCAGACTTTATGTCCGTGACGTACCTTAGGGAAGATAAGTTTAAATAAATGACTTTTCACCTTTCTTTTCGTGAGTTCTGCTTGGATAATCCGGAATCCAGGATTCCTGGTCGCTTTTATCGTAAAAAATGTTTGCTTCGATTGGAGGATTTAGATTTTTGAACATATACCTACGAGATAGCTAGAAGCTGGCTAAAGTAGACTCATCTTTCATGGGGTACTGTTTAAAATGTTACAATAAAAATCCTCCCCACATACTTGAGACGACATTCAAATCTTGTATAAAACGCACACTATGCAGGCAGGCATATTATAAGTTGGGGAATTACATAACTGATAAAAATGCTTGGGCCAATGCTGGTCAACAACCACAACTAATTAATTAACATTTGAAAAGACTGTTGGAGCTGCTAAAGATTGTTAGACCATCTTTGCATTGTATTTAATAAACTCAATTTTCTTTGCATTATAAAATTGCATAGCACATGTGTGAGTACTATGTACTGTAGAGCTACCATTTACCGGGTAATAATATTATGTATTTCATTGACTTGAATGTACCCTGGCGGCTGTGAGTATGTCATGCTCACTCAGATGTCTCGCTGATGGTGGCGCATGTGTTGGATCATATAGCTCCCTTCAAAATGTTTGAGCTGAATGGTGCTAATCCATGCGTCATGTTCGTGAACGGACGCCGTCAATTGGGCTGATCATCTCTTAGCTGCCATGGCTTATTTTTATTTATTTTTGTATTGTTTTTTTTATTTTTATCTTTTTATTACGGACGCTTTTATCGTGCACGTCTTTCTACATTGTTCTCATATGTATAATTTTAACATGAATGATGTAACCAATTTTTTTATTTAAAAGAGTGTCCGTGGAGTTTCTGACCCGTTCTTCTCCATAGGTACCTACTACGCTTTGGAATGGGCAACTAGCTTCATCTTTCTGACTGTCTGACTCCTTGACAATTCAAAAGTGCTTGTAAATTATTTCGTTGAAATAAATGCTTTGGGTTTGAGTTTGCTCGTGGCTAAATGATATCAGCCGCACGGGTCGATTGGGTGTTAAGCTACGCTTGCCGTGGTCGGTTCGTGGATAGGTGATCATCCATTACATAACGAGACCACACCGTGTCTTGGAAAGCACGTTAAGCCGTTGGTCCCGGCTGTCATTCGTAGATCTTTGATAGTTATTACGGGTAGTCAGACGCCCAACTCCTCACTATGCGTGCCATGTCCGGCATTTTATTTATTTTTATTATTAATTATAGTTCTTTGTTAAAGTGTTCGTCCAGGGAAGCATGATCCGTTACGTGTTTTTGCTGCCAAGCATCGTTCTAGTATTCTGCTTTGAAGAGGAGAGTTTGTGAAATTTCAGAGACCAAGTTTGTCTCCACGATGACAGTCGCTCCTGGGATACCTCCGGTGTTGCCGATGTCCGTAGGCGGGTGATTATGATGATACTTACTATTAGATAGGGTCGCCTGTCTGTTGGTCACTCACAACACAAACAATCATAGCTGTAGTCACTGTAGCGCTAGAAGAACGCTACCTGATCTGTATTTGTGTGTGTGGGAGCGTAAATATATTTTATATATTTATTAACTTATATAAAATTATATTTTTATGGGCACATATGTGTACATAAGTACTGAAAATCATCACTGCAACACACACATATTATAGAAAATTTGATCAAAGGGCCAACAGGTTTTCCTACCCGGTTCCTCTATTTTTTAAATAATAATTTATGTGAATGTATAACAATTTTAATTATTTATTTATTTTCACTTCAAGACACAAACATCTGCGTAGCCCTGGCTCTGACTTCCTGTATCTATGAAAACGGAAATGACTTTTCATAATATAATTATGATAGGTGTTTAAACTCCTATCATAATTATTTGTATATCTTAAAAACTCGACTATACTTGATTTTAAGATCTGGAAAATAAAGTTATTTGATTTGATTTCATAAAATTTGGTTCAAATACCTCTTACTAACCTACGGGATTACAGACGTGATATTTTCTTTTTGTTTTTTAAATATGTATCAAATATAATGATGAAAAACAAAAAAACCTTTGCATGTTGGTTTTACATAATATTATACAGCAGCAGCAATAAAAATGTAGTACAAATGAATATTCCATACATTTTGCATTGCAAATTGAAATAGGAATGGAATGAAATTATTATTACTTTAAAAAAGATAGGTACCTATACATATTATTCTGAAACGTCCCTGCGTGTGGATTTTGAACTTTTTTATAATTGAGACTAAAAGCTAGGAATTGATTAAGGCACACCGAAGTTCGTTTTTGTAGAGAAATATTTTGCAACATAATAACAGGAACTTTCTTTAACTAAATAACTTTATGTTATCAGTTGTTAAACACTAAAGCTTGCAAACATGCTCAACAAAAATGAATGAAGATGTGAGAATATTTAAATTGTAGGTAATTTATTTGACTATAGACTTTCTCAAAACGGTTTATTTCTAGGGATATCGAGATTTATTAATATTTTGGAAATATTTCACTGATCATTTAAAAACTTATTATAATAACCTTCAATTCATGGGAACTTTTTATTAAATAATTGAGCTTCTTTTTTACTTCTTGACCTTTTCTCACAGTTGGTCGCAGTTCTACCAATAGAAATACAATAGATAAACTATGGCTTACAATAGCTAAATAATTACAAGTAGGTATCTAGTTTTGCCTACCTACTATATTATTGGTCCTTTCCTTGAAAAATAAGTTTTTTTTTGTGGCTGGTATATAGTGCTTATGACTTATGGTATGGATATAAAATGGTTTTCACAAAAACATAATCTCATCTGAGTACACAGTAATTACTAGAAGATTACACTGTGATTAACATAACAACTGTCTAAATATTCTAAATGACGAGCTCACGGGTTTTCACACAGTCTCCTTGGCAACACTAAGGCTGTGCGCAGACGTGAGTGGACTATCTTTAAGACAGACTATTTTATGTAATAAATAAATTGCATGATTGCGCGTAATTTATTTATTACATAACATAGTCTGTCAGCAGCAGCAGCAGGTCTACCGACTGATTTTTCTTATGTGATGAAAAACCTGTTTTCTTTTTCAGACACACAGAAAAGAAGACAGCGGAGGCTTAGTAAGCACGGGGTGGATGTAGTGTGCGATGGTTGATACAAAATGCACGAAAGTGATGTAGGAGGATTTTTACGTTGCGGAGCGGCCCCTCCAAATGTGCATCGGCTTTCTAACTGTAGGTATTGTTGCGTTGCGAATATGCGGGCAATCATTATTGTTTCGATAAAGAGCATTAGTTTTGACTCAGTCTACACACAGCCTTACTCAAACATAATGGCGAATAATTTCGACTAGACTGTTGGTAATCTTCATCACTCCATAGTATTTGCGAACAGATAATAGACCAATGAACTTCTCATCTAAATAAACATAAGACTCATATCCAAGATAACAAAACGTATATCGATACCTTTAGGCTCAAAGGGCGTAACCGCCATTTTGGCCAAAATGACATTTTAATGCAGTCATACTTAGTTTTTCGTCCTCTTTCGATTGGTATATTTGAAATTTCGATATTCGTATAAATGTGGTGGATACAGCCATAATTTTTAGATCGCTAAACATTGATTTTCTTCAAATATGGGCTGTAAATGGAAAATATTTTATACTTCACTACCGCAAACGTCGTAACAGGTTAACAAAATTATGGACTTGGAAGTATATCCTATGATCTGTCTCTTTTGGTGTTTACGCCCCTAACTATTTTAGAATTTTGTTCATACTTGTCATATACAACCCGAAATTTTTATCAAGTTTGGTGGTTACGTCCCAAAATATACAAAAATATTTACAATTTAGCTTATACGCCCTATTAAAATATTTTTGACGAAGCAATCATGCCAAGTTTTTATAGAGATCGGTGGTTACACTTCCAGTTGCTTTTTAACTATTAACAATATTTGACCTATACGTCCGATTATTGTATTTTTTACGAAAGCGTCTTGTACTATACACTCAAAGTTTAAGTTTTAATACTTGAACCATGGTGATAATCACATTATTTATACATTTTTTATATAAAGACTTTTAATAAATGAATTCAGTTATTTCAGACATCGTCCATACAGAATATAAAAATTAAAAAAACATTTACAAATAATCAATAAAAAATAAAATTACAATTACTCGTACACATTTGAATTATGTTCAAACAACTGAATTAAATTGAATATAAAATAAAATAATACAACATTATAATTCACATAAAGTATGCGAATAATAATATTAATATTATCTCTGACATAATCGTCAAACCAGCTTACCAGCAACAAGATATCGGCAAACAAGCCACAAAATTAACTCCCTGCGCCAGAGTTGACATTGAGAATACTTCTCCTGAACTTTCCAAAAACAGCCTGAACTCCACGCCTCAACTTACCTGCCGAGCTCGTGCAGTATCGTCTCAGTGTGCTAACACAAGATGAACTTCTCTCCTTAAACTTCCCAAGACATGATGGACTCTGTACTTGTACTTACCTGTCAAACTCCTGTGCCGTCACCGTCCATCATCACCGATGCTGAAATAAATATTTTTCCTGAAAGCGACCATGACGTGCCGGACTCCGTTCCTCAACTCACCTGCCTCAAACCTGTGTTGTTACCGTCCGTCATCACCGATGTTGAGATAAACACTTTTCCTAAAACTGAAAAAGACTTTGTTCCTGAACTTACCTGCCTAACTCCTGTGCTGTTACTGTCGGTCATCACTGATGTTGAGACGAATGTCTATCCTGGAACTTCCAAAGACTTGATGGACTCGAGTTGCACAAGATGAACTTCTCTCCTTTAAATTCCCAAGACATGATGGACTCTGTACCTGTATTTACCTGTCAAACTCCTGTGGTGTCACGGTCCATCATCACCGATGCTTTAATAAATATGTTTCTTGAAACCGACCATGACGTGCCGGAGTCCGTTCCTCAACTTACCTGCCTCAAACCTGTGTTGTTACCGTCCGTCATCACCGATGTTGAGATAAACACTTTTCCTAAAACTGAAAAAGACTTTGTTCCTGAACTTACCTGCCTAACTCCTGTGTTTTCACCGTCCATCATAACCAATGATGAGATAAACGTCTTTCCCGGAACTTCTGAACCGCGCCAGACGACGTTTTTCAACATACTTACCGAGCACCTTCTGCGTTGTCACCGTCTGTCATCACCTATATAGAGATGAATGTCTCTTCTAGAACTTCCAGAGACACGCTACACACCGTTGAACCAAATAATGGTTATACTTTAGGCAGCCCTAGGCAACGAAGTAAAACACGCTTCCGTATAACAGCAAATAAGGCATATTATATCGACTTAGTAATTAAGTCGACTATTATTATTGCACAATGATTGTTTTCACGATGACTGATTCTATTACAATTATTTTTGTTATTTAAAAAAATTGAGATAATATTCAATCTTTTACTTTATGCTATGTTTTTGACTGCACTGTTGTTATGAGTTGGTGTAAGCATTAAACTATCAAACAAATGACCTGATCGGCAAAATTTAACTTATTTACCTGAGCTTATAATCAGAAATCATTGATAAGAAATGTCACATACACCACATATTGGACAAAAGGTGTGTAGCTTACATCATTTTTTAGATAGTAGAATACAAAAAGATTGTAACTTACATCATAAATTGTTAGTTGATTTCGTATGAATTGCTATTACACCCTTATCTGTTTGTGCAGGAGTTTATTTTGTTGGCGTAACCGCCAGCTTTTTTTATTTTTTTAGGGTGTATACGAAGTCTATTTTTTTATTCCTTAGATTTACTTCAACTATTATTCTACAATGTTCTTTATCTCAAAATTCTAACAACTTTTGTCTTTTGCTTTTTTTAAATAGCTTTAAGCACAAAAAAGTTATGTCGGATAACTGTTTTGATTTTTTGTTTTTTGGCTCTCCTGAAAAGTCGTGTTTTGGTGGATACGCCCTTTGAGCCTAAAGGTATCGATATTTCATAAGTTTCCTTTCATAATTGTTTAATAATAACAATTTACAAATATAACATAGCGCAGTCTTAATTTATTTAAAAACGTTTTTTGATCAAACATTGCACTGAGTTCTTTAAAAAAGTCATTTTTGAATTGTGTTATAAATTTTACGAACTGCTACTACTCTACTTATTTTAAAAGTCTCCTTTTTTGTGAGATTTCGGGAACTTAAGGCTTATTAATTTCCCCCTTTTACTTTGGCTCGAGAAGCTCTATCTATTCTGTTAGTCTCTATTTATAGAGTATACATCTTTTCCAATATCTTAAAAACGTCGTTTTCACAACTTGGTAGGCAATAATCTATTAAAAAAAAAACATTAATTAAATTATTTCAAGAATCAAGTCTAATAGTTCGCAGTTTCAGCGCTAAGAAATGCATTTTCCTAGTTTATTACTCTCATTTTTACACGAACAAGAAGGTTCAAAGTGTCAAGTCCAGATGGACCTGTAATTTCAGTCTTTTCCTCCTGTCACAGTAAAAGCAACCTTGGCGACATTGCAAAGAAGAAAATAAATTTCAGTCCTTACTAACTGATATTATAAATGCGAAGGTGAGTGTTTGATACGTTTTCACGCTAAAACGGCTGAACGGATTTGGATGAAATGTGGCGCATGGGTAGACAATGACCTGAGTTAAGACATAGTACATTTTATCCCGATATTCCCACGCGATCGAGACGTATGCGGATGAAACCGCGGGGTGCAGACTATAGAATGCGATATTTTAAAGTCTGTACCATATAATCGTAATTATGACAAGTTTTCAAACAATAGAATCATTTATGTCACGTTCAGATCATTTTGTTTCACGCTAGTTAAAATCTACGTTAAAACCGAGACACTTCATTAGATCTGGCGAATTCTTCCTTTTTACTCGGATCCGTGACGATAGCTCTCATTCTCCGCCTCACCAGTATGTAAATGAATCTGTAAAAAGAATAAACATATTGTTAGAAAAATAAAACAAAAAATACGGACAAAATACAAGTCAATTAGGAGCTTGTTATCGAACTTATATCTTATTACCATAATATAAGCATAATCAGCCTAAAATGTACCCACTATTGGGACACAGGCCTCTCTCTTCGAGAGGGAGCTGTAATGAGTAATCTACCAAGCGAGCCCAGTGCGGGTTAGTAGATGTCACATGTCTTCGAATTTTTGGTTCTAGTATGGTATGCTGGTTTCCTCACTACTTTCACCGTTTTGAGAGCAGTGGTGATGAATTTATTTACACAAAGTAAAGCGCCTGCCTGGGTTGGAATCCACGACCTACAACTCGTAAGTCGGGCCGTTACCACTGGACCACCCCTGCTCTCATTTAAATCATATATCTTACTAGGTACCTAGTTATTGTAATTACCTAAAATTACATTCGTAGAAAAATTGTGCTTTATAGTAAAATAATACAGGCCGTGTACCCGTTCTCATTGACAAAAATGACGAACCTCCATACAAAGTTTTAGGGGATGAATTTTCAAAAACCTTTCTATAGTGCTCACCTTCGTTATAAAATGAGCCGCTGTGCAAAATGGCAACTTCTAGAGCCATTAGTTTATGCTGTGAGTTGACTGTAGTGAATAATTTAATTTAGAATGTAGGTAGAAGAAGCGGCGCAAATACTTAAGGCACACTGACACGATATCGCGGACGCGACAAGGGTAGCGTTGCCTGTCGCGCCAGTGTTTACGAGCCGTTATTTGAGCCGTTTGGAGTCGAAACGCTCGGGTTATCGGGCCCGAGTGCGCGTCTCCTTTTTAAGGTTATTCCTGCTTTTTTATTGTGTTATGGACTAGATCTTGACCGCGATCTCAGCTGATGAAAAGCGATGGATGAGGTCTATGATAGAACAAGCAAACCCAGAAGATGCCTGTTCACTCTTGCTTTGGCAGGCGGCAGACGGGTTATACGTGGAAGGGAACATAGACGCAGGCAGAGAGTCGCTTTGGCGGGGCACATAATAAATGAGGATTTCTCGCCGATTGGTCGACACCTAACGTGACCTGAGGGCTGGCTCGTTCGTTTGCCAAAGAATTGGCATTGCCATTCAACGTGGCTCTCGCCAACTGGTTGACAGTTCACGTGACCAGAGGGCTGGCTCGTTCTTTAGCCAAAGAATTAGCATTGCCATGCAACATGGCAAAACTGCCAGTCTACTGGGCACGTTACTTCGACCGCTAAGTGTCCTTTTGTTTTTGTATTTATTTGTATAGTTAATTAGTTACTCATTTAGTTCCTATTGTAAACAGGTAGAAGATGTTTATAATTGTAATTATTTGTTCTGTTACTGTTAGCTCGTGTTTATAGACATTGGCATTGAGATTATATTATGAGGATAAAAGAATCTATTTGCTAAGACTTATCATTCGCCTCTCAAATAATGTGAAAACAGACATTTAAACATTAGTAAAGTTAATCTTTATCATTTGGCGTCGACACCTTTTATAGGTATTTGCGTAGTGGCTATCTGAAAACTTGCGTTGATTTGTAAAATATTTGCAATACAATCTGTATAAATAATCTACCCATTATCATCTTAACAAAAATGGAAGAGACGTGAATTCTTTAATTTCAAACTAACAAGAAATAACTACCAAATGACAAACTAGTTAAAAAACATCGTTTTTGCACAAGCATGTCATGGTAAATACTAAGGAAAAACAGTAATATTTACGTTTTTTTGTGTATGCATTTATTTTCACAGTTCCGGATGTGGGTGCATTCGTATATTATAATGCGAATGCCCAAACCGGTCTCTGTTCGAGATATTGGTAGTTAGAGAAGGGACATTGAGAGTGAAGGAAACACTTTGAGGATCGCATACTAGCAAAAAACCCCACAGGTGTAAGAGTCAGAGAGGAACATAATGGTTGGAGGAGGTAGAAAATAAGGGTCGACAAAGTGGACTTCTGGTGGCACGGGTTATAACAAGAATTGTAGGAAAAAGAATTCTGGATATCAATATCTTGATTTACGTTGAGTCAGCAACCTTTTACTTCATGTATAGGAGGATAATTATTATAACGAATAACATTTATCTAAATGTAATAGGTAGGTAACATTTTGTTTTTTTGTGTTGGTTGGTTTGCTTCTGTCGGACGTGTCACATCACAATATTGAACATCTGGGACTTCCTCATCAGTCAGCTAGCTACCAATCATGCAGTTTATAAAAGGTTATCCTCGCACAGCTGGGGCCCACGCAAGGAAAGGTTACCTTAGAATAAAAAATCAGGGCCTCAAGACTCGAATAATTTGTACATTATTTCTACGGATTTATCTAAGACTTACATTCTATATGTATGTAACGAGGATATCCTAAATGCCGTCAAACTGGTTTAGTAACGTCTAACGGTTAAAACATTATTATTTGGAAACATTAACTATAGTAAATGAGTAATATAGGTATCTAGTAAACTGTTTACGTCAACTTATAAAAAAACTATTTCTGGTTTTCAACTTTCATTGAGATAAGATTATAATTATTATCTTGTATACGTAATTATGTTCATTTGTTTAAAAAAAGATGTGATACATAAAAAGCTGTTGAGCAGGATTTGATTTATCGCCATCCATAAATTACGTCACAAGTTAAGGGGGAGGGCTTAACAAAGTCTGACAAGGGGCACGAGTCGTAAGTTTCGTGACGTCACAGTTATAGATCTTCAGATTCAGTACAGGTCATGACCAGATGTAGGTATGAACGTAAACGAAGTATGTAAGGATCGTAGGTGGCGTTTTTCTGCCTACCCCCATGAAAGAAGGCGTGAGTTTAGGTTTGTGTATGTCTATGAAAATCATTATCAGATTTCATTTAAATTGCAAAATGTGACGTCACCCCCGAGGGGTCACATAAATATGGCCACGTGTGACAAGGACGGGGGCCGCTGTGACGTAATTTATGGATCGCCCCTTTACTGTCGGGAACACAGCAGTATATAGATAACTCGTTACTATTTTTTCCAATTATTTTATCGAATTCACTTGACAATCGACTGTTCAGAATTTTGGCAGATAAACTCGAATAGGGTTATTAGGGCCGAAACTGCGTTAAGCGGACGCCCGCGCGGTTCTATACAAAAGTGCTCCGCGCGGGCACCCGCGCGGAGCACTTTTGTATAGAACCGCGCGGGCGTCCGCTTAACGCAGTTTCGGCCCTTAGGTAAATATATAGTGGTTTATTTATAAACGTTGCTTAAAGTTAAGTATTTATTTATTTATTTAATACTTCAAGCACACAAATGTACAGAGGCGGACTTAATGCCTTAGGCATTTTCTACCAGTCAACCTTTGGGTGATGCAGAGACAAACAGTGGTAGGTGCAATAGCGAGAATTCAATAGATAAATATTTATTTAAATATATGGATTTAATACCTAAACTATCAATGTAATATATACACCTAATTATATATATATATATATATATATACATTATATATTTATATATAAACACAAATAAATACACATAAATATACTACAACAAAATAAGACAAGCAATGGGAAAACATTACCGGTGTGATGATACTGCCAGCTTCTTACGAATATGCTCGCGAACTTTAACTTTAAAGGATAATCGGTTGGTTGCCATCCTGATTTCCTGGGGGAGCGCATTCCACAGAGAGATAGACTGAATGAAGAAAGAAGAGTGAATGAAGTCTGTGCGGTGAGTGGGACATTGAAGAAGACGATTGTGAGATGATCGTAGATTTCTATTGTGGTTGGTGCAAATGTACTGAAAGTGGGGGGCTAAATAACTAGGGGAAGAGGGAGAGTCAAGAAATGAGAACAAGGTGGTCAGCGCCCTTTGCTCTCTGCGCTGGCGTATGGGCAACCACTTTAGAAGCGAACGATGCGCAGAGACATGATCATATTTACGCAGATTAAAAACGAATCGAATGCAATTATTGAGGAGACGGTCAAGTTTGTTGAGAAGATCTGCATTCAGGTCATAGTAGCACACATCACCATAATCGATGATAGGGAAAATTAAGGACTGCACAAGCATTGCTTTCGTACTCGATGGTAATAGATTTTTCAATTGGTACAGAGCCCGCAACGTTCCAGTAACCTTCTGGCTTACCCTAGCAAGTAATGATTAGCGACTGTTTAACCATACATTTTTGACGTTTGAACGTCACTTTACTTTAAGCATTCATTCTGCCTAGCCTTTTCCCAATCATGTTGGGGTCGGCTTCCAGTCTAACCGGATGCAGCTGAATACCAGTATTTTACATGGAGTGACTGCCTATCTGACCTCCACAACCCAGTTACTGGGTAATACGATACCCCTTGGTAAGACTGGTTGTCAGACTTTCGGGCTTCTGACGGCCCGTAGCGACTGTCAAAAATCCACGAATGACAGCCGTCACTTAACTTTAAGCAACTTTTATAAATAAACCCCATACTGTATATAACCTTATACCGCTTGTACCAAACATTTAACGCTAAACGTATTTAACGGGTCTTAATGTACCACAAGTGTGTATTGGAAGGCCTATATGTATTCGGCCGTGAAAGTTAAATGTGTTTAGCGAATTCGGGGCGGGTACAGGCGGCTTCGACCAAACTGAGACTAAAACTCTAAATTAGACATGAACATAGTTTCATACCCAGTATTTTTACTTCGTTTACTGTATATTACTAAGATTTTGATAAGACATCTTCAAAAAGGGGGCACATTGTTGAGTTTACGCAAAATAGATACCGAAGGTTTTTTTTATAAAAGGGCGTACACGCCTTGACAAATTCTTCCCCAACAGAGGTAAACAATGGCCTCTCTTGAGCGAAGTCCTAGATCCGAACCTGCACCCTAATTGCATAATACACGAATCGTTTTGAAACAGATTGAAATCCATTGATTCATAAGTCTGAAAAAAAAACTGCTCAACAACGTAAATAACTCAATGAATGTTGTTGAACTGTCAAAATGAACCAGTTTAGTCTTAATCGTTTACTTAAAATGTGTTACGCAATTAGATAACTCAGCGATTTGTGGTGCAAGTGGGCTTAAATAACCAATACCGTCAACGGCGAAATGTGGTTGTACGATAGAACTTGCCAGTTCAGAAATAACTTTAAGCGTGGTGTGCGTCTAACAATAAAATAAACATAATGCAATTTTTTCGTTCTTTTTTGCCACACTTTTAACTATTCAGCACAGTTTTTATTCCGAGAGAGAAAAATGACACCTTATCAACCCGCATGCAGTTACATAACTGATAAGCATTGCTATTTCAGTTCAGTTCGCAATTTACAAATCCAAAAACATTAATGGTTATACTGACTTGCTTACGAGAGATTTGACGTTCAAAAGTGCGTTTTTTAAATAAATGATTTGACGTTGTATTTTACAGCCGAAGTTGATAAGTTATCAACGAGTAAATGCGTTTGTTAGATAAGATTTTGTTTTAATTTACATAACATCGATGCAATAAAAATGGAATATATTTTTTTGGGATTAAAAGGTGATGCAAAAGTCGTAGTTTAT
This sequence comes from Eupsilia transversa, assembly GCA_914767815.1. NCBI lineage: Eukaryota > Metazoa > Arthropoda > Insecta > Lepidoptera > Noctuidae > Eupsilia > Eupsilia transversa. Next base: position 7,528,353 of record OU611889.1, read on the forward strand.
CGATGCACCAATTGACAAACTACTCAATTGCGTCATAACACGAAAAAGAAATACGCGTTATTTCCAAACCAATAATACTTTTTTTTTTAAGTATCACAACGGTGAAGCTCTTGGTCTGAATCTCACCTGATGGTGAGTGATTATCAAGCCGAACTTACCTCTTACTGCCGGAACACAACAATGCTGTTTACATTGTTATTATGGCGACAGACTTAGATAAGATGGTGGTAGCTAGCCAGACGGACTTAAAACAACCCTACCACCAACCAAACCGTGCAGAAAATTTTGCCCCCACTGGGAATCGAACCCGGGACCTCTGGGTCTGAGACAGGTGGTCTAACCACTAGAGACCGGAACCGGAGAGGTTAAAATGCCTTATTTTATCCCTAAGGCTTAGACACCCACATTTCGACAGTAATGTTTAAACTCCATGTAATGTGGCATGGGGCGAGAGTAAGTGCCATCAACCGGGCACGAATAAAATAAATAATAATATAATATAGTAGATCTGTATGTCCTACATCCTAGTCCATGTTTTATCCCATGATGTTAGTAATCTAACTAGATTGGGCTTTTAACATAATTTAAAAGTACGGTTGAAATTTTAAAACGACTTCATTTTCATTCTTTACTTTCAGAGCAAAAAAGTGATTTCCTCTATTTGGTAAAATTATTCAATACGGCCTTCTAAAACATTTGTGTTTTTTTTTCATGGATAAAAAATCAATCGTACAATCTTTTTTCTGAATTTTATTTCAGTCACATCTCTATCTCTCCTGAAAATAACCTGAACGATTTAAGGTTTTCATCAATGTCAACGTAGGTAACTAAAGGTAAATCTAAGATTGGAGTAAGTAAAAAACCCGTGTACATTTAAACTTTGGTATCTAAAGGTACTTGCTTTTTGTTTTCAAAAGATTGTTGACAATAATAATTGCGAAGTGACAAATATTGCTTAATTTTTAATCAAGTTGTTTACCTACCTACTTATGCAATCTATTTCACCATGATTTCATCGCTATGTACTTCTTCTGTGCTTATGTACTTTATGAGGAAATCTTCGATGCAAACACCTCTTTCAAAGTATGTTAGGACTTTGTAATTGCTTTTGCTTATCAATGTCATATTTCACCATCGTGATTTTTCAATTAAAATCTATTATACAATGTTACAGCGTAAGTAAAAGAGGTGCTATTAAGAATATGAAATAAAAATACTTATTTTAAAAAACGCGAAATTTCGCGGGTTGAAAGCTAGTATACGACAAATTATTAGAATCAGACTGAGTGAATCACCATCATGCCTGTTTTCCCAGAAGCAGTAACTGTATAGCAAACCTACATTAGGTAAACTAGATACGTTTATAAGTCCCATGTAATAGCGGGCAAACCTATTGCCATAAACTGGACGCAAATCCAGACTGAACTGTACAGAAAATGTCCTTTTGAAAAAACCCATTAATGCTGCCCGGCCAAAGCATCAAACCCCGAAGATCTATTACGACGACATAGGAAGTAGACTCGTTTCCAACCAATTGACCAAAGAGTCATTCAACGAGATTGCATTACTCCGATGTAAAGTAAAGGTCAAAAACCAACATAGTAAAGGCCTACTTATCATGTCAACTTTATCATACATAGATAGTTGTCAAATATTATATTATCAAATAGAATCCATACATAATACATAATAATAAATAAAGGTTAGAATTTAGGATATCTTTTATCCCGGTAATACGTTCCCGTTGGATAATTTCCGCCCTCCACGTGGATGAAAAGGTGGGCAGAAAATAGTAATACTAGGGGTTTTAAGGTACATCTCGCCCACGCAAAAACTGGCCTGCGGGCCAAATGTAAACTTTTTAAAATGTGCATGGGTAGATTCGCCCGGACCAGTATAGTAGAATGGGCCAGATGTCTCCTATTAAAAAATAAAGGGATATTCTCACCCGAATAATCCTAAAGCAAGCACAGTTAAGGCAGCGTCGAACATGTAGAAGGCGCCAGGGAAGTGGTCGATGGTCATCATGTAGATGTAGCTCGTTGCCGGCATGTATATTGATGGCGCTATTGCCTCAGTCACTCCGATCAGGGCACTCAACTTTGCTATAAAAACGTTACAAGGGTTAAAATCTTGCACTTTGTGGATTACCTTCAGTAAGCATTGCATTGGCAGCCTGTAATGTTTGCACTTCTGGGAATCGGGCCTTCTCTCGAATAGGGTGCAGTTAACCATACGGGCCTAACGCGGATTAGTAGATTTCACATGTCTTGAATTTCGAAGGTCTGTTAGCTGATGACGCAGAGGCGCCATCCTTCCTATTCGCAGAGATGAGAGAAAACAACTGCCGTGTCGTATCGTTCTAGTAAAACATTATACATATTGCAGCATCTTAACAGCTGTAAAATCTTCCACATTTTCCGTCCTTAACCCGGAATAAGCACGCATCTCTAAAATAAAGATCTACTAAAGTTCATGAATTTTGAAGTACAAACTTCGCAAAGCCAACAAGGCCGAAACAAACAATTTCTAATTTCCACATTTCTCTTGATTAATTTAGTGGGTGCGCTAACGCGAAGAAAATTTACGCAAAAACGAATCCTCCGACGTGGCGCAACAGGTGCTAATCCTTTGAATAGGCGTTTCTCCCTTGTACAAACTGCTGTTTTTGCCCTTTTCGGGAAATTTTGTCTTATCAAGTCGTAACGTTTTATTGAGCAATTTCTTCCGTCATTTATTTTGTGTAAATGCTTTTCGACGGTTTGCTTCCAGAGAAATAGTAATCAAAGTGACTCCACGGATTTCTTTTAACAAACGATATTCTGAGGTTAAGTTACTTACAAAGTTAGTTCCAATTCAATTCTATTATGGTATTATACTTGTTTCAATAACGTTATTCTTTTGTTGGTGCAAATTGAATTTTAGTGCGATGTCGTAGGTGGTTTTAAGGTCCCTAGCAAAAGGTTTCTTGCTAGGTAAGCTACTTACAAGACAGCAGCGGTAGTAAGCTGCTTACCTGCAGCATAGAACCGTTAATATTTCTCGTAGATTTCTCGGAAAGTGGTTGTTTATTTTAAAATAAATTGTCAGACGACAAAGAACTTTGGGCTTACATTGCGTAATTCTTTGTGATTTCTTTATAAACTTGGTATTGCCTTAAATTGCTAGGTGTTGCTGAGACGTCATACTTAACCAAAATCAGCGAATCTAAATAAAATTACGAAAGAAATAAGAATATCAACTTACCGACTTCTTCAGTAGGAACACTCTTGGTGGCTAGAGACCTGACAGCAGTCAGACCTGTGTGGCTGAAGATGTTCAACAGCGGAGCCGAGTAATACCATGGTCGCGTCGGTGCAAACGCAAACATGAAGCAGCTAGCAATCCTGCTTACACCTGCGAGGGCGCCAATAGCGCTGTCCTGCACGTTCAGTCTTTTGCTGAGAACTGATATGCAAAAGACGGTTCCTGGAGAAGAGAATTTACGAAGAATTAGCGAAATGTCTGACCTAACATAAGTTCAATTAATATATTGAAGTAGGTGATAATGAAATTATGGGTGCCCTTTTTAAGCCTTATTCGGTGTAGTTACGATTTCTACAGGGTTAATAAAATCGGACTTAAGCGCGAAAATTGAAACTAAATCAAAGCAAAATTTTAAAAGAATGAATGGTCAAAGCATCAATAATCTCGATTTTAGAGAAAACAGAAACTGTCGAACTATGTGATTTTTGGTATTTACTTAATTAAAAACTGGCGTCGTAATTTTCTAAAAATATCCACATAATAGTTTAAAGGTCTAATACCAAAGTTGCGTGTTCATCTGATATTCAGCTAGCGCATTACTTTCAGGCTCTTATAAAAACGTACAAATTACGTCATTATGTTATATCCTGTCTTGCTTTTACGATATTTGGAGAAAATATTACTTACATAAAAATTTGTATTTTGCAAGTTTTTTAGCATTCATTTTTACCGTATTTTAGGTAAACGACCGAGCGACCTGAGAGTTTATTGACTTGTCTCAAAAATGTTAGGTACGTAATATTAATAATACTGAACCCAAAACGTCATGAAACCGACATCTCTTAAAAAAAACAATTCCAGGATATTTTGCGACATCCACATCCCGCACAGTGAATGGTTCATTCCCTCTCACGTCTAGATTTATTATATAATATATTCATAAATTATGTCCGTGTCATAATTGTGTAACCCCCTGCTTTGACGTCACATATTTTGTATCTATTATAAATTAATATCTATTTTAAATTAAAACTTATAACAATATTGACAGAATTGGTACATGTCACATCACGAATATTATAGCTCGTCAAGGGGGGAAGAGTAATAAGCTTCGTGACGTGACTTGTCACACGATGTCAGACTTTCTTAACGGACTTCCTTCCCCTTAACATAATTAGGCCTTAAAAAAAATATGGCACCATACAGGTTGATTGTGTGGACCCGTTTCGATAGGTTGGGATCGCTGAGATTAAAAAAACATTCACCTATCGTTAATTACTATGGAGAGTTCTTACATAAAAAAACATTGTCTATGATATCGAAACAGCGTTCTGTAACCCTGTTTATACTAGGACTAGTAAATAAACAGTTGCGCTGGACTAAGTCTCATGTATTATGCAGTACTGTGTATTGGAACACGATTTGCACTAGGTAGATGATGCAGAAGGCGACTTTCATGCAATACGTGAATGTAGGGTATAGATAGATACAAAAGCATTAAGTAGTGACGATCAATTAATATTGTTTAAAGTATACATTTACCGTACATTCATAAGAAATGGGTTAGGTTAGGTTAGAACTGTAACAAGCCGTGCGCGAGCCGGGCTATTTAGTATTAGCGCAAGGGGCGTTGCGTCGCGCAAGCAGATTGATACCATTTCACAATCTACTGGAAATAATACCGATTATAAACTAACAAAATTTATAATTATAGTACGGTGAAATATCGATAGCATAAACGTTCAGTGGAATCATTTAAGTGATGATGATCACTTGCTGCATGCATCATGAAGCTTTTACATACTTATTAAAAATAGAAGTTTTTTATTTTTGCTAGCTGATGGACCTTCTGTAAATCCATTTATTTTAGGTATACAAATAGGTTACGGATTATTAGTTACGCCACGACTTCCAAATGCAACTGTTTTAGACTCGATTGCTCAAATTGATTTGTAGAGCATAGATAAGTAATGGGGTATGTGTGGTAATTGCTAAAAGTTACGTTTAAATTATTATCAGGGACTTTAATGAGGTGTTACGTGCTTAGATAGGTATGAACGTAATGTTTATGGTCATTGAATACAGCCTCCACGAATTCCGGTACCTTGGAAACGATGGATAGATTGTTATGTACTAAGTTTTCAGTAGGTACATATTTATGCTCGGTGATGCCTGCAGATATACTTTTTATGATACCCTCTAGCGCATTGGATCGCAGATCTGTAATGGTAGTTGTAGGTAAGATAAATAAATAAATAAATGATATTTTGTAGTAGTTATTAATCTTATTGATTATATAGTTACAATCAAATCAAATAAAAAATCATTTATTTCAATCCATTTAAGATCGTATGAAGAATTAAAATTTTAAACACAATAAATATATATAAAAATAATTAATTAAATGATTTTAATACAATTAAAATTATAAAATTAAATTATTAATAATAATATGCCTCTGAGTCAACACATTGTATTCTAAGTACTGTTTATTTTATTTTACTTTATTACTGTATGTTTTTGTTAATGTGGTTTGCGAACGTTGTTTTCGGGTGACAACTGAAAGTTAACACTGTGCTGTGTAGGTTCCGCATAGTACAGCACCATGGTTAGTGGAAGTCTTCTTGTCACAGTCATGACATGCAGTTACCGACTATTTCTGTTGTGTGATTATAATTATCTTTTAAGTATTCCAATTAAATTACTTATCTTTTTATGTACATGTGTTTCTGTTACAAATAAACCAATTTTTACCCGACTTCGGCGAAGCAAAAAGGAGGGTTATGATTTTGATCGGTATCTGTGTATGTATTTCTTTCTTTGTTTTTTTTTCTTGGTTTCCCACGAGAAATTGCTATTGAAAGTGCTATTCGTGACTGATAGGCAAAATAGTTCCATCACGGTAGGCTTAAATCTCATATTATTCGTGCCGACCCGAGAGAAGAAGACGACAATAAATAGCAAGCCTCAAATACTCTTTCGTTAAACTACTGAATTTCTTGCAACTGGAACATGCAAGTGCGCACAGACCACGGAAATTCACGACATAAATCACGAGTTATATCGTGAATTTCCGAACTTTGGAAACTGTACTATTGTATAACATATACATGATAAGTATATTATCTGAGCTAGATATACAATGTTGTGTAATTGTGTTCAAGATCCAGGAGTAACGCGTGCGGGTGATAGGTACCAGTATAAGTGTGCTAAGTTTTCATACATTTTGTTTTAAACCGAATGAACTTCAAGAATCTTCCTTTGTATCTATTCAGCTGGTGATGGTCCACTGCTGGGCAAAGGCTTCCCTTTCCCTTTTCCACACACGTCTGTCCTCTGTGGACCAGTCCTTTCGGTAGGAAACAAGTTTGTCCCTCCATCTTCGTCTTGCAGGTCTACCGCGATGTCGTTCTAGCATTAAATGGGGTCCAAACAGTAGTTCTTTTAGCCCACAGCTCATCTGATATGCGGCAGAAATGTCTGGCCTAATTCCACTTAAGATTGAATCTTCCTTATGTAGGCAAAAGAACGAGCGAGCCTACTTACAGTAGTCGGATAAGATGTGTAGCATCTGACATCTCTCTATCTTGGCTGACGTATACGTACATGTACGTCACCGCTACTGTCACCGTAACCATCTCCATCACCACATCATCATCATCCTGTTAATAAGCTCTCGGTAAATGAGTTGGTAACATCTGACGGCTAACTCTAGCACCGCGCGCGCTCATTGGTCAAATCAAATAGCGCGCGCTTCCCCACCTTCCCGTTACACACTTACGTCGCTTTTTACGAAATCACTCCCACAGATTGCAGGAAAGCGAGAGGAAAGATTTTACACGTAAATAATATACTGATAAAAAAAATGTTTTCTATTATGTTGAAATAAAATGCACGTCAAATGACGAGTAGCTATTTAATAAGTCCCCAAACAAGTCAACAAATAATTGAATACACTTAGTTTAAACACGTTATTGTCAATTTGTCATAATAACTTGAGTATGTATTATCTTACTAGTGCATGCACTAATAATGTCCTTATCATATAAACTTTAATTCGCGCCTATACCACGGCAATATTTATTTTCTGATAACTTAACAAATACTTGGAGATAATAAATTGATCTTGCGTCGACCTTTCCGCATTAAGAATATGCAATTAAGTACTTCGTTTTTGTAAATCATTATATTTTTTATACGACGCGATCATCGATATAAGGAATGAATGTGTATTCGACTTAATTATATAAAATACTAGCGATCAAAATCAAATCAAAAGTCATTTATTGAAACTAGGCCGCGAATCAGCATTGTTTGAACGTCAAAAATTACATAAGACAGTCCCCCAAAACGCCCACCCTTCACCACTTCCTAGTGCTTTAGCTGGGAAGAAGAAGTGGCGCAACAAACTCCCCAGCTCAATCTGCTAAGAGCAATCTGCCTAGTCTTTTGCCGTTAGGGTCGGCTTCCAGTCTAACCAGATGCAGCTGAACCCCAGTATTTTACATCAAGGGACTGCCTTTCTGACCTCCACAACCCCGTTACTACTACGGTTGCATTTTCTTAAAATCTCTTCTTAATGCATAGATCATCTCAACTAACAGTCCCAGAAACTTTCTTCCAAAAAAAATTAAGTTTGTACGTAATGTGTCTCCGTCTGACAGGACGCTTAAAGATTAAGGGTGGATTCAAACAAACAGGAATAAATTTTATCCGCGGAATAAGCCTTCTCTTCCGAATTAAATTTTGAATTTTTGACAGTTTCTCCGTATGAAAACCGTCAGAAGTAAATCTTATTCCGCTTACAAAATTTATTCCTGTTTGGTCGAATCCGCCCTAAGTACACTTATCTACTACAACCTAGATTAAATATGTTTGAAAAGTTGTTGGTACCTTTAATGTTGAATTTAGTTCAATAATCTCAGACCAAACGAATACAACTGAATCTGTAGGTAACTACAGTAGGTACCTGCCACAATTAAAGACACCCAGTGAACGACCGAAAATTAGGTTTAACATTGAAAGTATAATAATTTAAGTTAATTTGTAGAACATCACCTGCTCAGTACTTGAAACCTGTTTTGATAAAAATAATTAGTAAAGTAATGAACGCCATCGCATGTAGAGAATACAGAACTTTAAGGTTATGGTAATAAAATTCATTTTTAGAAAACGGAAAATTGGTTGCGTGATAAATGCACGTCTCTATCACGATCCGAAATCCTTGACCTAGGTTGATAAAGATGGCGTTATACCGACTCACACGCAACGGGATGCGTTTCTTAATTCATCGTAAAGATAAACTTTACATCTATCGCACTCAGCCATAGAAAAGGTTACATTGGACTGACAAACAAGTATATACAATAATTATTATGCAAATGAGAGCAGTTTATCTGATTTAATTTTGACCAAAAATAAAATAAATGTGCATGTTTTTGTAGGTATAATTTCATTGACTTTGATGATTTGTTAAATACGCACTGATATTTGTAATGACGTATTTTAAATAACTCCTGGAGGTGAGGATAAAGGTTCTGTTTTTTTGTAGTCTATTTACCTACCTACAGATCAAAATTATCTTTCCTTGTTTAGTTTTTATCCATGTTTTAAAATAAACAAAAGGAGGTCGGTAAAACCTAACCTCACGGAAATCTCTCGATTTCTTATTGGATCGTCTCCTTACCTCGTAATCATCAACACTTTATCGATAAATCCAAAAAGTTATATCGACCCAAACTACTGTATCTACATCTAATTACACATTTTATAAGCCAATAAAATCGATCCCTTTACGAATAAAAGAAAATAAAATGCCCAATCAAGGATCACATTTTATGACTGACGGTCTTACCCAAACCTTATACAGCGTGAAACAGAAATGTGTGGTCATATTCAAGAGTGTGTTACAGACCATCTAACTGAACAACTGTGTTCATGGGCACAACATCGTAATCGCGAAAAAAAATATCATCTGTCCCATACATTTTGGTCGAGTAGGCATTGAAGTTTTGTATGGGACAGTCGATATGTTGGTCCCATGGAGAAAGTTGTTCAGTCACACACCCTTGAATATGACCACACATTTCTGATACATGCTGTATACTACCTTAAGTATGTTAGTAAGTAAGAAATGCAAGAAAGTGTTAATTGTACTTACCAAAGAGACCCAGGACGATGTTTATGGTACCATAAATGCTGTATTCAACCTCCGTGAACCCGAATTTGCGAATCACGTAAAGATACGCCACTTGCGAGTCACCTGAAAAAGACAAAAGAAATGTATTGTGTATTCTTTTGTTTTACTCTCGGTTTAAGGAAAAGATGGCTGGTTAATAAATAACGGAAACAAGGATAAGTAGCAGAAAATGTGATCAACAATAATAAAGTAAATAAGGACGTTTTTCGCGCCTTCAAGATGGCAGCACTTGAGAGCAGTATCCTCCATTTTCACTGCTTATAAATTCACTGTAAGTAATCTGTGGTACGACAGTTCATTACCAGAGGAAGACCAATTTCAGAAGAGCGTGTGTTAAATATTTTATCGACTTTTCGGCAAGAACTGCCTTTATCACTGTAGCCTTCTGGAATAAAACATTGTACTTACAATTACTTCTACCTAATTAATCATCGAAGGAATTTAATTCCCTTTACAAGCAAATGGCAAAAATTATTTGGCAATACTGCCTGTATTGCCAAATAATCCATTCCCCACATACGCTGTGAAATCGCTAATTGCATTGTGGGTTAATACAGCCAATTGCCTGGTTAATGCGGATAATAATAGTGTGAATTGAATCAATTTATTCATGCTCATTACACGTAGTTATTATTTGGTCCTTACGCTAAAGTTTTTTCGTCTGAAAAGCAACTAACCGGTGGGCAAAATGAATCATCCGATGTGGACGCTGTAATTTTTTTTTGGAATGAAACTTTTTGGTTCTCCATTTGGATTTTGTTTAGCCAAAGCTAGAGATTATTCGTTCCAGGTCTTATTGACGTGTATTCTGCATCTGTTTACTGCACTAATGCCAAAACAGAATTGACATTTGCCGCCATTTGCAAAAGTTATAGCGTCTTCCAATAGGGTGATTACTTTTGCCCCACCTTGTAGATGCGAGCTACTCGTGATGTACGTGATATATGTATAATATACTCGAGAGATGCTCGTCCTAATGTGTTTAATTATTAATTAGGTGGAACGGAAAAGATTCTGCAAAAGATTTATGGAAAAAGAAGAAATGCTACGACTCGCCTACGCCGTACAATACCGCGTGCGGGTTTTTAAAATGTAGTATAGTACAAGCTGCCGGCACTATAGCGTAATTATATCTCTTTATAAAACACGAGCCTCGCACCCTACAGGATATATAAATAAATAAATAACCCAAGTAAACCAGGATGAGGGTAGGATGATGAACAAAATCATAGGTGGATCGGATGAAAACAAACACGACTTTTATGGAAAGAAAAATTAGAAGAGTTTCTCGGAAAAATGTTTTTTTTTTAACCACAACTGGGAAGCTCTTGGCCTGAATCTCACCTCGGCCGAAGGTGGAAGCGAGCTTCACCCGGAATCCTCAACCACAGAGAAACTGGCTATCTTACCTCTAACTGCCGGAACACAACAATGCTTGTTGTTATGGCGTCAGAGTTAGATAAGATGGTGGTAGCTAGCCAAGCAGACTTAAAACAAGCCCTACCACCAACGAAACCGAGCAGAAAACTTCTGTTTTCCATGGGATTTTTGTATGAATTGTTGTAATTTGGACAGGATAACGTTTGTCAGGTCAGCAGTCTGTTTCGATCGCTTCGGCAGGGTACCCGTTTTTAAGAAACGTGCTAGCCTTTTCAATTAGGTATTAGGATAGAGAAATATATAATAATATAAAATTATTTATTCAGACAACCAGGACTCAATATGTTAGTAAACTTAAGAACTTTGTTAGTTTATTTCACTTCTATTTACATTTATTTCATCCCATGGGAAATGGCACTTTAGTGATGTGACGTACATGCAATTCAGCCTGCTAGCGATCATTTTCAGGATATTGTTGGATTTGGCCCGTACTCTGCCCGCACCAGGGATGCACACCTCATTCGCATAGTTGCGTAGAAAAATTTATATGTGCGTCCGCGAACATTCCCGATGCGCTACAGAAACGGGGCAATACCCTGAAAGCCTAGTTGTATTGGACACGAAAGGAAATGAAAGTGTTATCAAAAGATGTGTTTGTAAAAGGGCTACAATATCGAAAAAATAAAAAAAGGTCCTGGAGAATTTAAAGGCCTTTAAAATGATACCATTCGTTTCAATAGGATTATAATTAAGGGTAGCTGCTTAACCCCTTTCGGAGACACCTTTTGGTGATTTCACATATTTCGTTCATAAGTATTCTGGCCATTTGTCATATATATATTGACCAATGTCTAACTATGGGACCAAACCTGAAATCGTGAAAAAAAATCAGCTGTTATTTACATTTTGACGAGCTATTCGAACATAACACAGGGAACACTTTGTAACAGACTGTACCACTTTTTATGAAATAAATAAATTACTAAATTAAAAAAACAAAAAAAACTCAAGGAACAGCAGATTTATTTTTTGATGGACAGATTGGATTTTTGACATGAGCCCATGAGTTCTGTGGATTTTTACTATACGTATAGTGAACGTCGAGGTATTTTTCGTTTCGTTCGTCATAAGAAAACCGTGCCTTACAGTAGGTACCTCTAACAAAGACTAGAGTACTTTTTTATCTAGCCTTAACGCGAATCACTTAGGATGGTGTACAGTGACACATTATGGTAAAACAACACCTTGCCCTCTACCACCAGCGTAAAGGACACAAGATAGTATTACTTTTATGAGAGAACACAAAGAATTATGACGATGTCGGTAGGTACGTTTGAAAATACATTGGTAACCGGGCAATTTTTTTTTTTTAGTTTTTCATGGCATTCGTCAATGTTCTCCTGAAAAAACTGTTTCAGATGTGTTTGTGTTTGAAACAAAGCGAGCCATATTTGACCTTCAGAGATTACCTGAAGGTACTATATTGGACTTTAACCAAAATCGATACTTTTGAGTGTCCGTAGGGAAATCAAATTGGAATTAAAATTCTACTTTGACGGTATCAAAGTAGAATTTTAATTCCAATTTGATTTTGTCTGGTTATGTGACGTGATTCAGAAAATGGGTTCTTAAGGCGGCGTCTATGTATGCTCATCAGGGTCGTGATTGAGTTCATTGATTCATTAATTCATATGTTCGTTCGTTTTATTCGTTTAATTATGTAAATAAGACACAGGTACCGTTCTGTCTTATTTACTTAATTATCTAAGTAAAAATGTTATACAATTCAGGGTACCTGCTGTTTAAATACAGAGCAAACACGGAATTGGTGGTATTATTATTGTATTGGCGGAATTTATTACTTTCTGTAGTTGGCAGGTAGAATCGATTCTGCTGCTATAATGTCCCTCCCAACTCTACTTTAGATACAGGTGAAAAATAGAACAATAAAGTTTTGTATCCCATAAATATGGAATTTGCGACTTTTTCTAAACTTATTTAAGATTTTTGTTACGAACATTCTTGTATACGTCTACGTGTTCGAAAAGTTAATTTGGATTTTCAATCTGTAACGTAATTGATGCAAATTTCTAGTTTGAAACGTTAAGTAGGTAAATAATTTAGAACTTGCCGGAATCTTTATCATGAAGTGGCGCTCATAGTTTTTTTTCAAATATTCACTTATCAAACTGTAGGCACTGTATTACTCTGAGATACTAACTTTTTACAAGAACAATTGAATGCACTGCCCCAAGGCTATGTAGGTACCGTCCGCAAGGGGATTTTTAATTTTATTTGGTTAAACATAAACGAGTTTAATAAACAGAATGGAATTTGTGTACGTAAACTTTCATTTTTGGTGACTTCTCATTTGGTCATAACGCATTCTAAAGGCGGTCACTTCTTATCATAAACTTGAATAATTGGTCCACAAACCATAGGAGTTGAGGATCTAAGATGTGCCTTTGTACGCAGCCCTGAGGAATTAGTTTTTCGTTTATTTACGTATTTGTACCCCGATGACAGCAATTTGTACCTTTATATCGAACTAATAAATTACCGAACTAATCAGCAATCGCTGTAGGGTTTTTCGGAACAGGATTTTTCGCACAAACGTTACATCGCACCAATAAAGCATCAATGGAATAAAACATTGTACAACTGAAATATCGACACACCGTGTTCGATATAATAAAAATCGAATAATCAACTTTCGAAGTCAAATAGGGAACCCTTTGTAATAGATGGGGAACTTGTCGTTTTGTATCGGTCAGGGCCGTACGTACATTGCTTTACTGATGAGGCTCACGTGGCGAAAATTTCGACCTCTTACGTCTCTAGCTCCAACAGTAGTTCAAGGCCAGGTCTAACTATTGAGTCCTGAGTCCTGCGTGATAGTGATGTGATGCACTCGTAACAATATAGCTAAAGTAGGTCAAATAGTATCAGCAGGCACTTAGTTTAGTGTCGCTCTAGGTAATGTTAGGATATTTTGTGGTTGCAGTGTGACTAAATTAATGAATAGTGCGTATAAGGAAAAATCCTCGCAGGACTACGGATGACAATTACGTATACCTACAGTGTGAGATTTAAGTTACATTGGATAAAGAATGACATTAGTAACTATTTTTTTATGTTGGGATCTTGTTTTATAAGAAAGACAGTGGCTTCTTTGGTTAGCTAAATAGTAAATACATTCCTTCGAGAATTTATGGGGTTTGATGGTAATGAATGGTTATCTTTATTGGTAACATTGAAACGTAACGTAACATTTATAAAATGGTTTCGAAATATCATATTATTTAAGTAACTTATTGATTGAAACGAAAAAATTATGCAACAACTTCACAATAGTTTGACATTTGAGAAATCTTATTTATTCATCACTGTCCTGCCTTTGTTACACAACATACTTGTTGCCTTAAAAAGCTTGTGAAAGTGGGTGGGTTTTCGAGATTTTTAGGGTTCATACAATGTATTGAAAAGGGAACTTTTGTGGTATATAACTTCCTTGTGAATGTTTCACTTGTTTTAAAAATAAAATAATTATATATAATTGCATAAATCTTATACCGATTTAGTAATCTGTGTAAGATTATAAATATAATTATTTTCTGAATTTGTTTTCAGACAAATAATACAAATAAGTTAAGCAAATATTGGAACAAAAATTAAAACGGTTCGCGCTGTAAATTAATCGATTCTGGAAAACAAAAGTGGGATACGAACAGCCACTTTTTTGCTCTTTATAGTGTTAGTCTTAAATGGGTACGGAGCCCTCGATGCGCGACGTCCACTTGCACTTGACCAATATTTTTTAACGATACTCAATTAATCAGCACAGTGTTGTGGGCATAAACATAGACGGAAGTCTTGAGAGATCGTCCATTTAGTCAGATTGCTACATATTTAAAGAGTACTAAAAGTCGGATGCGTTTATCAGTTTTGTCGTCGAAAATGGTCCTTCGTTAATTTTTGTCGTGGTTTTGTTATTAAGGACGTATTTTTTCAGTTTACGTCATAAAAATCGAAGGAAAGAATTATAGAGAAGCTAATCTGCAAAAAGTTACATTTTGTTAACCAGCATCATAGACAGATTGTGGAACTATCGTTACGTGGAACATACTAGTTAAGTCTTATTACAAAACGAATTCTATGTACAAACACAGGTTTACTTGAAACATCGAGCCATTTTATAATTTCGTTTATTACAACAAAGTTAACTGACTTTAAAACCATAACTAAGTTGTTAATTTTGTATTAAGAACTTTACCATAGTTCGAATAAAATTCGAAATTCAAAAATGGCTCGGTGGTTAGAACTTAGGTACCTAGCTGTTGATACGAACAATGAAATAAAAAGGTTGGGTGAGAAAAAATATGGAAATAAATGCATAAAATTATATCAAGGATGTAAGTGAACGAATCAAATATTCCTTGACGTTTTAGATGTTAGGTATTACAAATGGAAATAAGTATTCTTAGAATTTCTCGTTTGTAGAACCGGAATCACTCAAGTTAGGTAATCACAGGAGCAATCCCGTATTTTTAAGAACGTTCATATTAGCATCTCATTCGTAATCTGTAAAAAATACAATCAATTTACCAAAATTTTTGACAAGTTTGAACGTTTTTTAAGTACCTACAAGAATTGGCCTTCTTACCTAACCGTACGTAATTCTGTTTTACATGCCAAAAATTGAGTATACCTACGTTATTATAAACTTAATTTCAGTTGCATAATTCAAGTACCTCATAAGCCGCGAAGACTTTCTTATCAGTATCACAATTTCAATAGGTACAAATAATAAGACGTTCTTACGTTTTTTTTCAAGCATGTGAAGTAAGTGAACAGGAAAGCAATGGAGTCAAGGCTTGCTAGTTATTTACCGGCTTGCCTTCTAGATAGTGGGCTAGTGAATCGGGCCGCGTGCGCACCTTACGGATAAACAATGTTCGATTTAATACCTGTACCTACATTTAATATTGTCCAGGTATAGTTTTATTTTTACAGGTGTTGCTGGTTCTTCCGAGATGTTTTTTTTGTTCCTAGTTTAAGTGTTAAAATTAATGTTGCATTCGTGCACCTTTTGAATTCGTGCAACTAAGAGCGGTATTAATAAACACATTTTAGTGTCTTGAAAGTAATAAAATATGGCTAACTCCACGACCATCGATTATGACAATCTTTAGTACCTAATAATTCGCCATTTCTCACGATCTTAGATTTATTATGGTCATGTGAAACAACTGAAGAAAAAAACAATTTTTTTGTTTAAATTCACTTCACACACACTCAGGTTTTACAAACAACAAGGATAATCTAATGTGACGTGATACAAAAACATCACAAAAGTTCCCCTTTACAGTTTAATTCAAAACGTGCGCAATCCATTAAAAACAATCGGATGGCAAAAGGGCCAACATCGGCCAATGTATACACGACTCTTAACGAAAATTTATTAACTGAGAACCAAGAACAAATCCAGACGGAGTAATGAGTTAATGACCCACTTTCGACGTCTCATTGTGACAAGCAGTCTTTAGTATTTTTACCGCAGTGTTATAAAGGAAATTAAATATTTATTTATGATAATTTTGCAAAAGCAATTTCATAGTTTTAGAGAAGTGATTATAATTACTCACCGTAAAGTGGTCCCACCATCAGCAGGTACAGTAGCAACACACAAAATATCTGAGTCCTGCCCCTAAACGCACGAGGCCTAACAGCTACCATCACAGTGTTACCAACTAGTTCAAACACGTCCTTCAACACATTCCGTTCCTTGGCTTTTTCAGGAATATTAAAACTCTTCACTTCATCAGGAGGCAGCACATCCTCAAGTCTTAACACACCGTATAAGAAGGATAAAGTGTACAATGCTAATAATAAAGAGAACACCCCATAATATCCCATAGCACGCAACAATATACCACTCAAAGCAGTCCCAGTCGGCGTCCCCGCCGTCACACATATAGTTACGAGCCCCAGGCGGAATGTCCTATTTTCTATCGTAGTCCTATCGGCCATAAAACTGTACATTCCCATAAATATAATGATGTAGCCGCCAGTGAACGCCGCAGGCAACGCTTCGATTAAAGCTGTCGCTGTCAGTGACAATTCATTAAAAAAGTACGTAGCAAATAGCAGTCCAACATTGCAAATAATCTCCCCAATAAATGGAAACAAAATGCATATTTTTCTCCTTTTGTACTTATCGCTCCAGGCTCCAACAAATAGCACCATCACCGCTGGTATAGCTGTCTGCAGAGGGAACTTCCATGCGACCACTCCAGCGACCAACGATTGAATTTCCTTATCCTCCTGATCCAGACCAGTCGTATTTCTTCTCGCGATGCGGTCGCAAACGTCCGATCCATAATTTAAATTAACCCTGCAGGCTTTATCCAGGTGCATGTTCATTACAGCTAGAGATGATATAGCGGTGCACAGCATGTAAATAAACAAACACGGCTCGACGGTCGTCTCCCGGAAAATACTCTTGACGTATTTTATAATTTTTTTGGATTGCTCCTTCCATGTCGTACATTTTTGGGAGCCTGTGAGACGTATGTTTGATCTGGTGAGCTCGTTAACACTGCTAATGTTTTCAGTGCTCGTAATCATGTTCGCTTGGCGCCAGAAAAGTGAGAGTCAGTAAAAGTTCTCGGGCTCTCGGCTTATATCACACACTGCACTGTACGCCACCGGCACCCGAAGGTGACTATACGTTTAATCCGTGGTTATTCGTCTGTAGTTTCCAAAAACCTGAGCAGTAAATGTCAGGTTGTAAAATTAAGCGCGATATGAGAGTGCGTCGCCGCATACGAGTCGCTCGCATCTCGCCCGCTACGATAACACAGGTCTCACTGTCGACGACACCACTTTTAATAAATATGTAGCTCATTTATCTTGTACCTTGAGTTACGCATCGACCAACATTGTTCCGATAGCTCCACGACTGACGACAATTAGTATAATCGTAACCGCTATACAAACACCACTAGTATGAATAACTATTACTATTTATTATTTTCATTTAACATTAAACTACTACAGAAAATATATTAGTGAAATCGGTTGTATCACTCTCGTTAAGAAATGTATTGACTTATCTAGTCACAGATTTTGTCAGCGTAGTAGTGGCGTAAACTTGAGGTTGTTCACCTTTTTATGATTCAATAACCATCTCAGCGAGTCATTTAGTGCTAAGCCGACTATTTGGTCGGTTTAGGGCTCCCACAGACAGGCGCGACGCGATTCTACTAGAATTATTTCCATGAACTTTTCATAGAATTTTTTCTACTCAAGTCGCGCCGCTCCTATCTGCGGGTGCCTTTATGAAGATTTTTTTAAATCTTACGTCTCAACAGAGTCGTCAGCATGACCGGCGGTTTTCTGATATTAAGTTAACTGACTATCAACAGGGTTAAAACCCATGAATAAGTCTCATTTCTGTCATAATCTGTATTGCCATATTTACATAATTTAAAAATGGATCTCATAGTAAAGTTTCTTCAAAATAATCATAACATTCCTACGTAAATCTAACAATTAAATGAATTCTGTATTTTAGTTTTTACTTTAAATACATTGTCAATCACCTTCGACTGTATTTTGGACACCATTCAAAGAGATTGGGAACATATTTTAAAAACGAGTTGGCGAATAAAAACTCATAGCTATTTATTAAATAATATTAGCTTAATTGCACTTCCCATTAAATAAAAACATGCACAACAACAAACGTGTTTTATGTTAACTGAATAATAAATAAATATTTTATCGATACCAGTTCTTTTTGAAATATTTTTGCTAGGTATAACCGTTGTGTCAGATTTTCTTGACTTTAGGTATGATAAAATTGATTGTGTGTGTATTTTAAACCTTCTCCCAGTTACCTTTGCAAAACAATATGAAAATCAACTTTGTGTGTTTTATAGTAGTTTTCATGGTATTGCCCCCAATTTTGTGAAATAAAAATATGGTTTTAGTTCCCGCAACATGCGTTGAAATTATTATTATAAGTAATAATTTTTCCTCGGAAAAGAACGTAGTAAGTGCTGAAAAACTTTTATCGCAATCAATAAAAACTAAAAGTAATCTCTCTAATCTTGTATTAATACAATTAATTATCAAATGTATATTCTATTCGTTATTAGCATACACCACCAAAAACATTTCATGTAAAGTAGGTTGACAAGACTCACATAATTATCGCTTTCACTGTTAAAAAGTTAGATAGCCCCAAACTCTACAAGGCCTAACTCTACAAACCTTACATCTTGGTTAAAAATTTCATTATTATATTTTCTGACGCAAAAAGTTTGGAAATATAATGTAGTAACACATATTGTTTTTGTTTTATACCGAAGTCTTGTCATAAAACAGGACCTAGTTTATTAAACTGTTGCATAATGAGGGGGTTTGTTGTTATGTGTGTAATAGTATCACACGAGTGTTTTAATACCTGATTATGTGCAGTTTCATACCTAAATCCCCATTTACACAGTGCATGTTTCTGGAACGTTCAAGAGCAATACCATAAAGCACGTTCAATGATTGAAATTCAAGAAATGAATGTAAGTGTTTACATTAAATGGCATACCTTAATTGAATGCAAGTTTTGCCATTCAATAAAATTGCATGCAAGTTTTGCCTCGTCTAAACACAGCGCAAACACGTCCTTGTACAATTCATTCAAGTATTCCCTGTATTTGCAGTGCCAAGTATATTCTCAAGATTTTTTTTTAACTTTCTTTGTTCGTATGATAATAGCACACCCTCACTCGCCGCACTCATGTTTGAATGATAGAAAATTTTCATGCCAGAATTGAATGCGCTTTTATTGTACGTGCGATTTTATATAAACGGATACGATTTTATTGTACGTGCTGTTTACACCTATACCAGTTTTGAACGGCAACTAACTTGCACGGATCGTAAAACAAATGATTGTTTAGACGGTGCCAGTTAATTGCTGCTTCAATTTTATGGTATGCCACAGGCAATAAACTTGCACCGTGTAAATGACGCTTTACTGGTAGAAACAAGACTTGTCAAAAAGCTATATCTTGTAATAATTATCCAATCTTCCATAGCATTTTCTTGTATGAGGAGCGAACCTTTTAGTGGTTCCTCTTTTCTTTCTTTTTTCATTGTTCTAGTGGTCGCAAGCGTTACTGCTGAGCGTGAGGTTCTGGGTTCGATTTTCGGGGTTATGGGGTTTTTCCATCCGAAATATCTCAGTAACAGCCCGGAGTCTGGAGTTGTGCCCGGTTGATGACAATAGGCTCGCCCCCTATTACATGGGACTTAAACATAACTGTCGAAATGTAGGTGTAGTTATTATAAGTACCTACACCTCTACTAACCCTTGGGGGAGTACTAGCGTGACGTTAAGTATCTTTTAATTTCTACACTAGTGTTGTTAGTCGGTGTTGATACGGGTTGTAGTAATAGCAACGTAAAGCGTTTAAGTAATAGAGAAATATGAGTAAAATACATACAATTGAAAATGGTAGTCATTTTACTTATCAATAATTTTTTGTGACTTTCACAGCACTAACATAATTATTATATTTAGTCAGCTCTTTGTTTTAGTAGGTTCCTAGTCTAGGTACCTAATTAGACTCATTAGCATCACAAATACATGCAAGACTTTTCGTTTAGTTGTCAATCCGGTGGGCACGTATGGAATCACGATAAGAATCCAAATGTTTGAATCTTGCTGTAAAGAAATGCCAATACGTACCTAAGAGGAAATGTCAAAGGGTAAGGAACCCTTAAGGTTACAATTACCTATGTCGGGTCGGCTTCCAGTCTAACCGGATGCAGCTGAATACCAGCATTTTGCATGAAGCGACTGCCTACCTGACCTGCACTACCCAGTAAGTGGCTAAAACGATACCCCTTAGTAAGACTGTTTGTCAGACCTTCGGGCTTCTGACGACCCGTAACCATTGTCTAAGATCCACGAATGACAGCCGGGACCAACGGCTTAACGTGCTTTCCGGGGCACGGAGGAGTCTCGATATGTAAAGATGGTCACCTATCCACGGACCAACCCTGGCAAGCGCAGCTTACCCTGCTTGCTCTTTTATTTAATAACTACATACAAAATGAAGTCGATATGCGTTATACATATGCGAATCTTTAATTTTGTCCCAATTGTTGGTAGCCTTGTAAAGGACTCGAGTCCGTCGCGTCTGATTTCATTTATCACTCGGGACTGCAATAAGAAGAAATAATTTCATAAATGAGATCAAGGCCGACGACTGAATCGTTACTTACATTATTAGGTATTATTATTGCTGGCTGATGCACATTTTGCTTGGGTTCTTTTGTTTGGTTTTTGTTTCGTGCGTTTTTGCCGCGAGAAATGTTGTAGGCGGTTAAGTTCAGCATCACGTGGCCAAAATCAGAACTAATGCCACCACCATCTTGTTTTGTGAATACTTTTCAAGTGACATTTTACAAAACAATTGCACAAATGTTTACCAACAGCCCGTCCCTGGAGCGCCAAAAGATCCAGTTCAGTCCAGTCCAGTTGCAGTGTAAGTTCATTTGTTTAAGTAAACATAGAGAATATGCAAAGCGCAGGCCACATATGGGGTAGGCCATATATAAATGGCGCCGGGTGCAAACATGGGACGGACGCCATTCAAATTTCATACAAAATACATGGATATAAAGCGCAATTTAGGACACACGGTATGTCGTTGGTCGGACGTCGGAGAATAGAATAGGAAGCCGCGCGTGCCATGTCCGCGCCCGATGCCTTTTATACTATGTGGCCTGCGCCTGAAAGGGCTAAAGAATTTCTAAAACAAATAACAGAGCTATACATTTTTATATGACAATTCAAAATAGAGCTCTATTTAGGTTCTATGATCTATCTAAATATGTAATAAACGACCGAAACACATCTATATCTATACTTATAATAAATCTGTAGAAGTGAAAATTCTGTACATTGAAAATATCAAAAAAAAAAATGGCAGGGGGTGTTACTAGACCGACACCGAACCTAAAAATGTGATTAAAAAATTTTTTGTCTGTCTGTCTGTCTGTCTGTCTGTCTGTCTGTCTGTTTGTTCAGGCATCACGCAAAAACTACCGGTTCGATTACGATGAAACTTGGTATAATTATTCTTTAATATCCTGGGCACCACACTGGGTACTTTTTATCCCGGAAAAGTATCCTATCCTACGGTTGGGGGGTGTCAAAGTTTGTATGGAAGAATTTTAACGCGCTGTCCGATTAACTCAAAACTCAATATTTATACTAAAGCCCAAAAATTAAGAATAACGTGTATCAGGATTTTTCGAAATTCAACCCCTATGGGGGTAAAATAAGGGATGAAAGTTTGTATGAAAAACCTTATTCCTTGAGGTAATAAACATGAAACTTCGCACGAATAGTTATCTAAATAAATTATAAAGTTTGTAGTTTGGGGGTTGGGGGGTGTCAGTGTTTGTATGGAAGAATTTTAACGCGGTGTCCGATTAACTCGATATTTATACTTAAAACCCATGGGGATGTATGGGGTAATTTCCGACACTCATGCGGGCGAAGCCGCGGGCAGCAGCTATGTTTAATATTTTTTTACGAAAATAAAAGCAAAAGTAGGAAGTGACCTAACTTCTACACTTTACAGGCGATTTCAACATGTAATTCGAAGAAACCCCTAAAGTTAAAGTAAAAACCACTTATAGTCAGTTAACATTTATCTAGTAGCCGGTTATCATCAGGTTACATAGTGTGAGGAATTGTAAAAATATTATAATTAACAAACTCGATATCTGTGCAAGGGAATGTATGCAACATTTCAACACTTTTACTACCTATGTAAAACCTGAATCAATATAGGTTTCGTAAGCATACTTTTATGATTCGAGGTCGTTATTTTTTTCTCATAAAGCGGCATTTGCCCTGCCTTTGGATGTTCCAGCAGATTCGGAACAAAATCTTTAGAAGCTTACAGTTACCTACTGTTGCAATTTTAAGTTATAAGCCACAATACTACGCTTCTCCTTTTTAATTCGAAATTATCATCATCATCGTCTTCATTGCAGGACGTTTAGCCGTCTCCTAATTTCTGCTTTGCAATTATTTTGTGAGTTAAGTAACTATGAATGGAAAGGGCTCGTCGCTAAGTAATATCAACGACATAGATCGTTCGAAGGTGTGCTTGCCGAAGACGGTCCGTATATGGGTGACCATGGTTTAGGTACATATCGAGTGTCCGTCGTGCCTCGGAAAGCACTTTAAACCGTTGGTGCCGGCTGTCATTTGTAGATCTTTGTCAGCCGCCATGGGAAGTCAGAAGACTACTATATCCTTTGGCTTATGGTGTTATCAAGTAACTGGGTTGTGGAGTTCAAATAGGCAGTAGCTTTATAGAAAACATAGCTTCTACCCATCTCTAAAAAAACAAATGAACATATTGGCGCGTCATTGATTCTGGAATTTATAATTAATTTACTTAGTTTGAATTTACGCGCTACTAGTAGCTACGTACTATACAAACCTTGGCCACAACCAGACATTGATGGACTCACGTAATGTGCCTTGGCTTCGCCTCGGCCCACTTCTTCACGTTCGTCCATCAATGCCCCTTATGCAGGTCGCGGCAATAATATAGAACATTACTGCATTATTCGATTTCTGGGTCGGGCGAAGTGTTATTAGGTTTGAGCAACCTGAAGTTTGAATTTGTGCCCGGTTGATGGCAATAGGCTCGCCCACTATTACATGGGATTTAAACATAACTGGTGGAATTTGAGTTTACTAGGTACTCCTCTGCCTTAGGTACCCTTCGGGGATCCCAGACGTAACGATAAGTGAAGTCAAATCATTGGTATAAACGACGCAGACATTCCAGAAGCCTGCGGTTCCGAACATAGCAAGTGAACGTGTAATAAATTGCTATTAGAGTTTTGAGCAACGCTCAGTAAAAGAACCATGGATCTGTTAGGTATAGGTGAACTGAAAATTCCAAAATTTCACCCAACCAAAATGCACACCTTTTCTTCTGCAAATTCATTCAAAAACTGAATTAGGTGTTCTGCTGTTCTTATACTCAATTAAGTTAATTTTTATCATGGTTCCATAATGAAACCTTTGAAGAAAATAATTTAAATTCCAGTTACCATTTCTTTGCTCCTTTTTCTTGCTTTACGAATATCCTTTAAATATCGATACTAATCTTAACCTGTGTTTGAATTTGGCTCATTTGTAAATTAGTGTTTTATGTAAAAAAAAAAATAATGTGCGTTTAGTTTGTACAGAGTAAAAAAAATCCATTTCCTTTCTTTCTTTCTTTATCTCAAGGAGTTTATTATTTTGTAGCATTTCGAAGACAGATTTTAAAATCCTGATCTTCTTCGGATAAATCGGATCTGAACGTAGTAATAACTGATATTTAGAAAAAAAACTCACCCCCTATTACCTGGGACCTAAACATAAATGGCGAAATGTAACCTTTTGGAATTTCAGGGGTGATGTTTTGTTTATGTAACTTTTTAATGCCCAATGAGCTCTTCCCCCCTTTTTTTTAAGTTTCGATAAGTACTTGTACATACTATATTTTTATCAATTAAATAATTATTTTAAAAAAAGGCTAATAATTAATTAATTATGTTGTGGAAATAGTAAATGTAACTTTTTTATAATTCTGCAAAATTGCGTTTTCATTTCAGTTTCAGGTTGTATGTTGATCTAAATATGATTCGCGGCTGTAACAAATATTTATTTATAGAATTATAATCAGAAAGCGTACATTACTCCTTATACCATCAGCTATCTGCCAGTGAAAGTCCCGTCAAAATCGGTCCAGCGGTTTCGGAGATCAGCCGGAAAAAACAGACAGACAAAAAAATTAAAAATTGTTTTATTATTATATAATTATGTGCCGTACCTATATACTTTCATATTTATTTAGCAAAAAGCGGTTTTTTTGCATTACAAACAGACACTTTAATTTTATTTACCTATATTTCTTGATGTACTTATTACTTGGAAGTATATAATTATCACGAATTTTAATAAAACTACCACCTAGTAGTTTAGCAAGTATAAAATATGTGGCACTATTTTAGCATTTCCCCTATTAGGAGTAAAATAATCAAATAGATTTGTATAAAATTAGCATACCTATTCATAAATTCTTATTTTATATTAATCTCTCAGGTTTTAAAAACTTGTTCATATCACGAACCATGAGTTATGGCAATATACATCCGTATACATATTATCTTATTCTTAAAAACCTTTTATCACAAACAATAAATTCACTATGGTACCGCCAGATTCGCCATTATTATAGCCACTATTTATTTAAAAAATTTTTCAGGTTATAATTAAATTAAATATTTTCAGGACTCCAAAAAGCTTGATCATATATCGAGTGAAAAAAAAGGGGGTAGGTATGTGATATGACCACCATGATAAAAGTGAAAACTTACAACTGGAGCCGAGTAACCTATACGCGCTTCAGCGTCATCTGGAGCCGAGTATGCCCGATTCAGCGTCACCGAATCGAGCGTAACGGTTCAGTTCCGCCTAGAGAAGTTGTTACTTCAAAAACGTATAAGTACAGTATCCTATTTCATAGTTTTGCCGGTAGTTTACCATTACCGTTCACTAGTATGACACTCAACTTAGGGATGATTTCACCAATGAAACTTAGTTACCACAGCCATGCAGACGGATCGACATAACTATGACTACTCTGTAGGCACCTAATATGGCAATACTTTTTGCTCGCATACTACAGTCAAATAATGTATACTAAGGTAGATGTGCATGAAACTATAGTGCGGTGACGTCATTGTCGTGTGCGTGCGCCTCTTTCGCTGCTGGGTTCTTCACTGTATCTCTCTCCTGACGTTTGTGTATCACGTATAGAGCTCTGAAAAGCACATAAAAAACAATTAATCGTTTTAAAACATACGATTGTCCAGAACAGACTTTAAAATTAAATTGAATAGCATGTAGGTAACAGAATCGCTCAGCATTTACATATAGGATGGAATTCAAAGTTAAGTATTTATGTAACCTTGCTGAAAAGGCAGATTTATGTCAATCAGTTCATACTTCATTTACGTTCACGTACAGTACAGACAGCGTTGTACGATTCATAAAATACAATGTATAACCTTCAATCTACCATCGACAAAATATATTCTGAACAAAAATTGCCCCACCCCCTCACATACTCTTTTTACATGCACGTTATTAGAAATCCACCACCTACGTCCATGAGAGCGGCCTTTGACCGAATAACGTGATCAATTTCAACTGACGTGAGCTGTTTTGGTCGCACATTGTCGTCGCCTATCGTTCAAACCGTTCGAACAGCACAGTGAGCAGAATTCCGTCATGTATTATACTGGTTTCGTGATTGAAAACAACCTCGACCTTTTTGAGCCTTTGAGTTTTTTCCAAGAGCAATCAATCGGTTTTTGTTAAGAGTTTTGAAGTATCTATTCTGTGAGTGAATTTGTGTGGTGTCTGTCAGTAACATTTTGTCGTTATGGTATTTTAATGAGGATTTTTGAATCTTTGATCATATTTCGTCATCTTTGGTCACAAATAATTGAATACGAAAGGGGGATATCTTATGGAACTTTAGATCATAATAAAATGATTAATAAAAAAAATTATATAAGTAGGTAATGTAGAACAACATGCGGGGTTCTTGAAAATGACGATTTTTCTGTTTCTACCTTCAAGTTACTTAGGTGGAGATTATTTAATTTACAAAGTATATGTCTTAGTTTAGTCTTTTAAACCCAGACTAAAACCATTGATTATTTTATAAATGACGATTAATAACTAAGTACGACTACAATTAAAATATACTCACATAAATATAAGGAAGGCCGGTATAGTCATGGTCCCGCCCAACAGATATACCGCTCCGGGCAAAGTTTCCACGGTGTTCGAGAACAATTTGCTGTATAGCGGTATGTAGATCACGGGGATCAATGTCTCCACGAACCCGATAAGTGAACATATTTTACCTGAAAAGACAGTTATTTCATCAATTTTATTAGATACATATAGTGCTTGATGGACAAAATAGTATAAGCATTTAATATCAGAATTACACATTCAAAATATAAACAAACGGACCTAGAATTAAACCTCGGGGAACACAATAATGGATACCACATTTATTACTGTTCACATGGACACTATTATATTATAGTGGATTATTTCGAGAATTAAAGTTATATGCAGAGCTAATGTAACTTTTAGTCTATGGGTATCTTCGGGAAACGAAACTCAATACACGTTTAATACTCAATACTCAAATACTTTATTGCAGTCTATAATGTGTATGTAGTGTTAATTTTTAGTAGGAGAGAGGATGAAGGCGCTTTTTGTTAAGAAAACATTAAATTAAAATAGTATCTCTATTTTTTATAAGTATTTATATATTTGATTTTAAGTAAGTTATTGCACGATTTACATGATAAATTATAATACTTATACTAAATATTTACAATTTTATTGATTCTTAAAGGATGTTATTAGATTTAATTGTGCCTGATCCCTACCTAATTTCAGTTCTTTGAAATTCTTTTCCAAAATATGTATACGGGTGTGGTACAGGCCCTCGAACTGAACAACGTTCTCCATTTTGGCAACATCATTAATGCGAAAAAAAAACAATTGGCCCTTACAATCAATACTCGATTCAAATGTATGGGACCAATGGGAAAAATGATCATTTTGATGGTCCGTGCCACACCCTTGACCTTTCTGATATACGCTGTAGAAAGAACCATACTGGACTAAATATACATTTTCTGAACTAATATTTCAATTCAATTTCCAATAATTTCCATGCGATGCGAGATTCATTCAAGCGCACTGATAGACAAATGGTCAATTAGTAAAGTGCAGAAAGTAACGAATGGAGTCGCTTTTAATTAATATAGTTTATGGCTTGATATCTCCAGTCATTAAGCAATTTTCCTTGGGAACGCTTTTCAGCAATTTCTTTTAGTCTAGGTAATAGATGAAGAAATAGAATCAGCCTGAAATAAATTGGCTAATTGTGTGGTAAAGGCATCTTATGGAACTGAAAATAATAGTGAATTTTATTGATCACCAAGCTTGCTCTCTGTGTATTTGGCTATTGCTATATTTTCGTTCATTTTAAAACATTAAGGGCAAGATTTATAGACGCTAATTTTACTTAGCCAAAATAGGAGTGGAGACCGTGTATCGTCAAGCGTATTTTGGGACGCCCGCCAGCTAGATGGACCTTTAACAAGGGGGCTGGTACAGACTGGATGCGGTAAGCTGAGGACTGGGTGTTATAGCGCAGCCTAGGAGAGGCCTATGGCCAGCAGTGGACTGCAATAGGCTGAATAAAAATAGGCTAAATTCAGAGTGCGATCTGTGAATCTTGCCTTAGGCAGTACCTCAGATCACCTCAATATATGTTAAATAAAATCACATTGCTATTTGCAAGATATTAATCCTCCAGTACCTACCTAATTGTTTTATTTAAGCAGATTATGAACTTACAAGATACAACAACAATCTGATTCTTATTAAATTAAAAAAATAGTAGCTAGCATAAATTAAAAAGCCTTTATGCTATCTAGGTATCTAATAAAATCTAGACAGGACCAACGTAGGTAGCTGGAAAATGCAATTTATTCAGTAGAATTAAATTTAACCTATGCAAGGTTAAATTCTCTCACTCAAGTCGGCTTGCAATGTTCGCCCCGCTTTTTAAGAGCATGAATTCAGGACAAACATTAAAGAGACGGATGGAGGAAAGCTAGCTCGGTATTAGCTTTTAAACGCTTGAATTTAACTTCACTTGTTAGTGTGTTTACATGGACTCTTTTTAACTTAGTTTGGACAATTTCTCCTTCTGCCTAGCCTTTTCCCAACTATGTTGGGATCGGCTTCCAGTCTAACCGGATGCGGCTGTATACCAGTATTTTACATGGAGTGACTGCTTATCTGACCTACACGAGCTAGTTACTGGTAACACGGCACCCCTTAATAAGGCTAGTTGTCAGACATTCGGGCTTCTGACTGCCCGTAACGACTGTCAAAGATCTACAAATAGCATGGCCAGGACCACCGGCATAACGTGTTTTTGGAGGCATAGGTAATGGATGATCACCCATGTGCGGACTGACCCCGGCAACCGATGTCTTCCAAGTCTACACTTTGTATAATCAATTCGTTCTAATGACAATTTACATGGGATCGACTATGCATGAGTCACACTTCAACGTTTGTTGCTATCTTCCTGTTAAGGTGTGTATGCACGAACGAACAAGAACGTGAATACGAACATCGAACACTTTGTTCGCATGTGAGCACTGCTAACGAACATCAAACACTGTGTTCGTCAAAAACGATCGTGGCGAATCTATGGCTACTGAAGAGGGTAGCCAGTAGCCATAGATTCGCCACTATCGGCCCGGTTAAGTGTTGAACTGGTGTTCGTATGATGTTTCGTGTTCGCTTTGCTAATTTACGTTCATACGTACGAACCAAATGTTCCGTGATCGATGTTTGTGTTCACCATGTTTTGTTCGTGCGTGCGTAAAAACCATAATGTTTGCACTTTGAGATTGGATACCAAAATGTAGGCATTTCCCAACTACGGCAAAGCCAAAGGAGCGTTTTGATTTTAACAGACTTTGTATGTATGTTCATCTGTTTCCTCATAACTCCTAAACTACTAGTCATAATTCGATGAATGAGGCGTATGTTGTTCCGCGGGCTAAAGGCTATAATTATGACGTCACCATTATGACCGAAAATAAATAATGTTAAAAACTACAACGACAAAAATACCACGTCTCCGTCCGTCTTACTTAAACGAGAAAACCGAAAAAATTCGACATCGATGTTTTGTTTGTATAAAATAACTTTTTAGCTGGTATTATTGTCTTAGTTGAGTTTTAGTTTTTAACTTTATTTTTTGGTCCTAAAGCCTCGTGCAGAATGGCGCGACACGACTTTAACAATAGAAAACTTCACGGTAACAATTACCGGTATCGCGTTGTGTCATCGCGTTGCGCAGGTCTGCACGAGGCTTAATGGTGCCCAAAAGCATTTTTTAAGCTTTTTTGTCGGGAAGAAAAGCAGACCACCTCCGTTTGTTTAATCTATGTATCTAAATTACCTACACTCAAATGTAGCCACTGAGCAAATGCAGACACTGTTACTGCACTTTCGTTATTACATAAACAGCTAACCTATCCATATCACTGCATTCGGAAGTGTTATGTATTACCACTAACCTATTATGTATATGAGATCCACAAACATAATTATGTGTTTTTTTTTCTTTTAAATTATGTTTTGCTCGATCGAATAGAATCCGGTTAGCGGTTGTGGTTGATGATGATTATAATAATAATGCCACACGCCTTGAAGCTGACATCAGCGTATATATACATATATATATATACATATACATAAACATAGGCTTCTTCGGTTTTTAGGAATCATTATTTCCTTGTGACGCTTTGCGATTATTATATTGTATTTTTATTTAAATATGCTCGATTTTCTGCTATTGCAAAAAATTACTTTGTAATTCATAGTATTATTATGCAATACTTTATCTTTGCGATTCTTAAAATGTTTGATGAAAAATATTCTTCTTTTAGTATTTTGATTTATTTGGTAAATGTTGTACCTACGATACGGACTCGCACTTGGCCGTTTTTTTCTATGTAGGTACGGTACGTTTTATCATTTATATCAAAAAGGACTCGTACCTACCTTGTTTTGGTTCAACCAGAAACATATTTTCAGAAAATAATTATTATGACCCCCATTTTTTTAAAATATATAAATATTATAACTTATTAACCTCTTTGTAATTAAACGTCTAACTTAGTTATAAATCTTAATTATATTATATTAAATATAGTATGTACAAGTATATAACGGAACTGAAAAAAGGGGAAGAGAACCAAATAATTTTAAATAAGAATTGACGGTCTAAATATAACCCACCTAATTAAAACGACGTAAAAAATTAGGTACCATCATTATTAAATTGTTACCAAATGAATCCTAAAATAATGTAGGTTCCTACCTTCTATTTTTTTTACATTATTATATTAGTACCGACGGTTTCAATTAAGTATAATTAAATCACCCAACAGCACAGATCACTACAGATGGTTCACTCCGCATTTGACGTATGAAGCTACAAGTACGCGGCGGGCTCGTCTTATCGGGCCAATTCAGCGAATGTAACGTAGTCTGAAGTTATATGAGTTACGCGATAGAAAGAGAGGCAACTTCTAGGTGACTATGTAGGTAATTATCGCTGTGCGACCTGAATTGCACTTTCTTTTGTCGTAGCAAGAATCGCTTTTTATTTAAATGATTTTGCGAAGTGAACCATCTGTAGTAATCTGTGCCACCAGCGAGTCTGTGCTTAATTGATGTTTCACAGGTTGGAAAAACCTGGGATTTAACAAATAACAAAATAAATATGTCTGCCGTAGTACAATAACACGTGTAAATAAATTAGGAAATTTAGAAAGTCCAAAAACCATTTTCTTTTCGTGTAATTATAACAATATAACATAGCATCACCCCTGTGTGCCCCGAAGACTAACCCTTCGGGGCAGAGGTGTACCTTTAGTACACATTTCGTCAGTTATGTTTTAAGTCCCATGTAGGGGTTGAGCCTATTGCCATCAACCGGACACAAATCCAGATTTCGGGCTTCTATTGAGAAATTCAAACCCAGCACCTCATGCTCAGCAGTAGCGCTTAACCAACTTAGACCAACAAGTCAAAAGAAATCATTTTATAAGAAACTACCTTCTGCCCGTGACTTCGTTCACGTGGAAGTCGTGTATTAACACAATATACTAAAACTAGATGCACCCCGCGGTTTCACCCGCATAAGTCTCGATCGCTGAGAATATCGTGATAAAAAGTATACAAATATTCGTTGAAAGAAGATTATGCCAAGTGAGTTTCTGCCAAATAAGTTTCGGAACATCAAAATTTTGCCATTATACCCCGTTGAAAATATCAAATTTTCACAATTCGTCTGATATTTAGATTAACCAAATACCCTTCTCATCTTAGAGCCCTAGGGGTCCAACATAAGTTCAATAACTAGAAAATTGATGTGCAAGTTTAAGTATGAATCATCGCGAATTCTTCTAGATATTAATCTAACTTTTTAAATAACTTGAACTTCGTATTATAGTTCAAACTCTTTGGATAAGATGTATCACTCCCGAGGATAAGATGAGGGGGTGGATGGGGCGAAATCTACGCGAACGAAGTTGCGGGCGGAGTGCTAACTGACTGATATATCAGAAATTTTGCACAAGGGTTTCTTATAAATATAATGTAGGCTAGCTCTATGAAGGGGGTTTTTGGAAATTCAACCTTTAAGGGGGTAAAAAGCGGGGATTTCGTTTGAATGAAAAATCTTATTTCTTAAGTTAATAAACTCAAAACTCAGCACAATAAATTCTTCAATAAATAAAAAAGTTTAAAGACACATTCATTCTTATGACCAAAAACTTACCAACTTTTTCCGGCTCAACAATCTTCGTACCAAGAGACCTGATGGCTATAGCACCAGAGTTTCCAAAGAAGTCGAAGACTGGGGCAGCATACAACCAGTCTCTCGTTGGAGCCAACCCATACACGTAACCAGATACTGTTTTGCAGGCTGTGGCTATGATTCCAAGGAAACTGTCATGCATCTTCATCTTCTTACTGAAGAGTGTTACGGCTACCGCTGATCCTGGAATACGAAGTATTGTTAAGCCTTTATTCCTGAGACCTTAGTGTAAGTTTGCAAGTGAGTAAACGTAACTATCGAGTTTGCGTTAAGATTTGACTGATAGATGATAATGCTAAGAATATAAAGGTTAGAATAAAAATCTTAACGCAAACGCGATAGTTACGTTTACTCACTTGCAAACTTACACTAAGGCCTCTGTAACGCAAATAGAGAAAACGGAATTTCCTACGTGTGGTGAGCCTACAGTTTTTTTAAGGACGGTATTTGTTGCGTTCATATTATCTCGTAGAGAAATTAATGCTGGCTGACAAACAAATGGCTTTCTAAAGCTAAAGTATCCTATGAATTGAATACTACTGGAGAATTCAAAAGAAGCCATTATGTA
Source organism: Eupsilia transversa (assembly GCA_914767815.1). NCBI lineage: Eukaryota > Metazoa > Arthropoda > Insecta > Lepidoptera > Noctuidae > Eupsilia > Eupsilia transversa. The sequence continues at coordinate 7,561,348 of OU611889.1, forward strand.
CTAGCTGCGCCCCGCGTTTTCACCCGCATAAGTCTCGATCCCGTGGGAATATGGGGATAAAAACTATCCTGGTGTTGTCCTATCCAGTTCATGGTGTGCCAAATTTCATCCAAATCCGTTCAGCCGTTTTAGCGTGAAAGCGTAACAAACAAGCTCACTTTCGCATTTATAATATTAGTTAGGTTTAGGATTATCTAACTGTCTACACCCACAGATCCCAAATATGGTTTAAACGTTCCTAATTGGTAAAAATGTCAATGGCCTAAGCTTTCTAATTCCTCAGTTGGTTTAAAGTTTTCTAACATAACACCTCGACACTTTTACTAAACCTGGCTAAATGAAGTTGTATATTCATCAATTTTAGAGATGGTGGGATAAATGACTAGACTGTCCTTAAAAATATTCTAACAGACGCAAAAAGAAGAAAATAAAATTCAAATAAGTAGGGATAATAAAATTGAAAAAAAAAAAACACCCATGTGCGTGTCAGACCACGTACAATGAAGGGTTCCGTAATTAAGATGAATTATTTATCCTAAAACCAACTTAACTTTGTAGTTGAAAAAAAAATCTCCCATACATCGATATACCCATGTCACGGTCAATTCTCCAACTGCAAATGTACCTATGTTTGTAATCGCAATTTTTTTGATTATTTATGTGATAAAAATACAAATTAACGATTTTCCGACTTTTTCCTTTAAATAAATAAATAATGTCGCATAAATGGCCGTATTTTTTTATTGCGTTGACTTAGAACCTGATTTTTTAGAGCTCTAAGGGACCATAGACCTACGTATTTGATATTAATCTCAACTCATATTCCCGAGAAAAAGGGTCTTGACAGACGGACAACGATGCCATCCTAAAAGGGTTCCGTTTTTCCTTTTGAGGTACGGATCTCAAATAATGAGTAAGTATAGTTAAAAATAACGTTGTTTTCTCCTAAGAAAACCTATTTAATAACTTTTAAAGCTGCGCATCATATTGAGTTAGTAGAATCATTATTATTACAACCGAAGCTTCATACAGAAGAGTTAATAAAGGCTTGAGGCCACTTGAAGCAATTTAGATAAATGAAATAACATCATGATTGAACTTTTTGCTTATTATTTTGTACAAATTAGATTTCAAGTAACCACATAATAAAACTGATGATATTATTATTCAGTTAGGTATTTTATTTGTATTAAATTAATTCATTTGTTAAACGGTTTCAAAATCAAAATCAAAATCAAAATATTTTATTTCACATAAACCTACATGGGCACTTATGAAACGTCAGAATCTAGGTGCACGGTTCCAATTGGTCGTTTCGTCGTCGTTTAGAACATTTAGACTTGTATGGGAAAAGATTTTTTCGATTTTTGATTTTTGTAGCGGTATTTTTGGTAGCCATTATAAAAAAAGAAAGTTGGAGTCTCATTTCCTACGAAATGTATTGAAAAAGTTTTTTGCGATTTCTGACTTTTCTAGTACCTACTCAACCTCAGTTTGTCCGGTGGAGATTTTTGGTCCTTTTAAGAAACATGATCGTTCGGCTAATTGGAACAAAAAAAGTTTTTGTGAACCTTGCCCATTTTCTTGCTGACTGTACAATTTTTGAAAAATGTGAATGAATGCAGATCTTAAACTTAAAACAGTTTTACTAAAGCTAAACCGGTTGAGGTGCCTGCCCTTACTGCCCCATCTCAAAAATCTACCCTGTAAGTTAACTGCTTAACTCCATAAAGGTATAACGTGGTAAACTACAAAAGAATACGAACATAGTGCAATATTGCTCATCCCCCAAAGCAAACAGCGTGATAATTTTAGCCTACAGACTTGACCAGTCTGGTCAAGTCTAGAATATCTATGCAAAATTTGAACAGAATCTATCTGGTAGTATTTACGTTATGCTGAACCATACAGTCATTCTAGAAACTATATTTTTGGCATAAGAATCGTTCCTGACCTCGAGCAATTACTTTTTTTTCAGAAATATTCAATGTATGTTTGGATTTGGACTCGGCTACGATTTTATTATAAATATTTCTAGAGGTATGAGGAACAGGGTGTAAAGTTCACTTATCCTCTATAGAAAAGGGAGGATCCTCCGACCAGACGAGGGTTCTGTCTGGCGGGCAACTACCCAACTTTTGAGGTCTGATAGACATATATATGTTGCTCGCGCGGTAAACTCTAATACCGCGATGCAGGATTTGTGTGACGTTATGCGTAGTTCGCATGTGGCGTTGTAGATTCCGCCACAATATGTATTAAAGATATTAAATTGTCATTTCATTTGTATTCTGCTATTTTTCCCAGTATCTACTCCTAGCAAAAACATCAAGGCTTAGAACAAGTACAGAGTAAGTACCTAAACCTACTTCATTGATATTGTCTATTAACATAATTATGCATTAACATGCAACCATTACCTCGTCAGATCATGTACCTACAAATCTATAAACAATATTGCTATTCAAGTAATATGAACATAATCATAATACCTGCAGTGCCCATCAAAATAGAATATGTGCTAAAGAAACTCAGGTCCACGACGCTCATACTAAACTTGGTCAACGTATACAGGAAAAGGACGGATGCTTCACCTGAAAAAAAGAATAATTAGGTGTTATTCAAGGATATATTTAATTAAGATATTCCGCATCGTGGTAAAGTGGTTAACAATTATGAAATCATTGTATGTTTGGTGTAAAAAAACTTGTAATTGAGCGGCATAAATTAAATCTTGAAATCACAAATAAACAAAACCATCTTCAGTGTGAAACTTTAGGCGTATACCTATAGATAGAATGAATAATTTAGTGGAAAATTTAGCATCAATTAGTAGATCATTATTTTGATTTTCTCTATCTCGATCTATAATGGAAAGAACGAGAAACCGCAAAACTAGGCCATGGAAACACTTTTCATGGACAATTCATTCTTAATTTGGTATTTAGTGTGATAATTTAATTAAAAATACATGAGATAAAACTTGTTGCTATACATTGGAATACTTTGGAAGGTAAGACTCATCTAAAAATAGACCTTACCAAAAACCGGTCCCATAATGACGATGTGTGCACAAATAACTAAAATTATTTGTGTCAACTGCTTCCCTCGAGACATGAACACCAACGATATTGTATCCCACACATTCCTGGGATGGAAAAAGTCTATCACTTGTTGAACGATAGTCCCTTCCAATATGACAGTCCTGACATTCTTGATTTTGAAGTAAGTGTAAATGAATCCAAGAATGTATAAAGCTAAATTGATGCCAAATATTCCATAGTAACCAACAGCTTCAGTTAAAACTCCGCTTATTGATGTACCGAATGGGACTCCTAATGTCACAATTATTCCAACTAATCCGATCCTGAATGTTCTTGATTCAACAGTTGTAAGATCTGCTATCAAACTGTATGAGCCCATCAACGCGATTGCATAACCTCCTGTTAAAGCTGAAGGCAGAGCTTCTATTAACGCAGTCGACCACAAAGGCCATTCTAGAAAGAAATAAGTTGTCAGGAGCAAACCACATGAAGATATAATTTCTCCTATAACAGGCATCAGCATCAACGCTTTTCTGTTGCCAGTTTTGTCACTCCACGCTCCTACATTCAATATAACAATGGCTGGGATACTACTCTGCAAAGGACTCTGCCAAGCTGTCATATCTGCTACTAATTTTGTTGCATTTAGTTGGGCCTCCAAAGTGATTGTGTCATTATCACTAAATTCGCCGTTCACTGCTTTAAAACATATTTCTTCAGAAAAATTCAAATCAACGCGACATGCTTTTTCAATATTTAATTTTTGCACTGCCAATCCTGAAATGGCAATTGGCAAGACGTAGCACAACAGAAATGGTTCTACTGTGAAGAAGTTAAAAAACTTTCGAATTACTAGACCACAAGTCACTGGTTGTTTTTCCTTTTTCTTCTCACTATTTATTACATTAGCTTCTACATTGTCTTTAACAGTAAGTTCTAGACCCTTTTCACTTTTCCCGTTCATTTTGATTGTTTCATATCACTCACGTTGAATATTTGAAATGTTTCCGTCTAACGAGTGCGTTTGTTTGTAAATACTTTAACCGACTGGTAGCTCGTCCGTAGGTCACCAAAATCATCACGGAAACTTGTTTCTTATAATCACCGCTGCAAGTATCTTGATTATACTCACAAGTTAAAGAAGATCCTACTCAATACGCCCTTGAGCCGATGTATCGAAGTTTAGTGACATTTTTGTTTTAGAAACCTGTATAACTGCTTTAAATGTGGCTTAGTATTTTGAACGAAAAAAATAGCTTTATAATAGTAAGAAAAATTGAGTTTTAAGTTTGTGGAAAAAGTGGGTATGCCGTTTAGCGCACTTTAAATTCGTGTATTCCCGTTGTCCCCGTAATTTTGTCCCCGTCACGGGGACAAAGGGACGTCATAAAATTTCCTTACCGTTGTCCCCCTTACGTACTTACGGGCAACGGGGACAACGGACAGTTAAGATTTCACGTATCGTTGTCCACTTTAAATTTTTATTTCTTTTTTAAACGTACCTAATTTAGCGCAGCAAGCCTAAAACTAAAATGAAAGATGTTTTGTATAGATTTTAATTTAAATTAACGAAACAACGTCACGTTGTTTACACACAAAACTATGTTGCATATGCATGCTTAGAAAAAAATATCATATCATATAATTTAACTATTTAACTATAATACCACAGAATCAACATGGTATAAAAAACAATTTAGATGAAAAAAACAAAAATAGAAAAAAAACATCTACTTGTCCCCTACATTTTGACGAGCTATGCGAATGTATAATGTAGGGAAGAGCTGATTTTTTTTCACGATTTCATGATTATATGATTTAATGAAAGTTGTTCATAATGATGAGTAAAATGACCCCTTAAGAGATTTCGTGTATGAAAAGATACACCTTATATATTATGTAAATATAAATCTACGAAAAATACTAGCGGAGTTTTTCAAGAAAATGTCCTGCTAGTTATTTCCGATTTCATAAGTTGCATTTGGCATTCTTTTATAAATTCGTCTATCCCGATTGAATTATGCGTGCGGGGTCTTGGTGATTTCTTGGTGTTAACGCCGAATAAATTGGCGTCTTGATTTAAATATGGTGGGGTTTTTTTTTTCAACCGCGTTATTTAATTTATAGTGCCACCTTTCTCCAAAGTTGTTTGTATGGTGCCGTTTACTAAAACTGCATCATACATTTAAAAATTCCGGGAGAAGCCATTGTGCCAACATGTATTTTCTAAATTTAGTGCTTGGGCTGTCATCGGGGCTTTGATCAGCAATATAAAACCACCCTTCCATTATGAGGTTCGCAGGCAATAATGGAAGCACTGCACTAAGTGCAACTGTACGACGTAAGACTTTAATTTTGGTAAGGCCTAATTCACGACTCTTTCTCCATTCAGATTTATTGAAATGATAGTAACTACTATGAAAATCTACATCTGGTTTTTTTTTGTATTGCAGACATAGATTGCTTCCTCGAAATAGCAAGTAAAAGATGATGGATTCCAATTAGGAATGTGTGTGATAATGTTCTCTCTGTTAAGGCACTCTCACTTATAATTTACGCAACGGGGACAACGGGCATAATTTGAAAAGTATATTATTACAATAAATTAACGGGGACAGTGAACGGGGACAGCGGGACGTAATTTTAATTATTTTATTAAATTCCCTTTGTCCCCTTTAACGGGGGCATGGCCTACGGGGACAACGGGAATACACGTTTTTGCCGTGTATTCCCGTTGTCCCCGTTATTTTGTCCCCGTCACGGGGACAACGGGACGTCATAAAATTTCCTTACCGTTGTCCCCCTTACGTACTTACGAGCAACGGGGACAACGGACAGTTATGATTTCACGTATCGTTGTCCACTTTATTTATTTTTTCTTTTTTAAACCTACACAATTTAGCGCGACAAGCCTAAAAAAATAACCAAACCCCTAAACCAACTAATAGCCTAAACTAAAATGAAAATGTTTTGTATAGATTTTAATTTAAAATATCGAAACAACGTTACGTTGTTTACACACAAAACTATGTTGTATTAAATAAACAAAAATTTGCTACAAAACAGAACTTGAATATTACCCATACTTCTTAAAAATATCAAAATTATCTATTATGTTTAAACATAATTTAAAAAACCATTTAAAATTAAATTTACTACCAACTGAACTTGAATGTTGATGTTTGTTGTTTGTCTTGCTGTTTATGTTGATGCTGATCTTGTTGTACTTATTAATAATATCATAAATTATCTATTAAGATTACAGAATTGGCAATAAGCAACGTATATTATGTAAATATAAATCTACGAAAAATACTAGCGGAGTTTTTCAAGAAAATGTCCTGGTAGTTATTTCCGATTTCATAAGTTGCATTTGGCACTCTTTTATAAATTCGTCTATCCCGATTGAATTATGCGTGCGGGGTCTTGGTGATTTCTTGGTTTTAACGCCGAATAAATTGGCGTCTTGATTTAAATATGGTGGGTTTTTTTCCAACTGCGTTATTTAATTTATAGTGCCACCTTTCTGCAAAGTTGTTTGTACGGTGCCGTTTACTAAAACTGCATCATACATTTAAAAATTCCCGGAGAAGCCGTTGTGCCAACATGTATTTTCTAAATTTATTTATTTATTTAAGGTAAGGCCTAATTCACGACCCTTTTTCCATTCAGATTTATTGAAATGATAGTAACAATCATGAAAATCTACATCTGGTTTATTTTATTTTATTGCATAGTTGCTTCCTCGAAACAGCAAGTAAAAGATGATGGATTCCAATTAGGAATATGCGTGATAATGTTCTCTCTATTAAGGCACTCTCACTTATAATTTACGCAACGGGGACAACGGGCATAATTTGAAAAGTATATTATTACAATAAATTAACGGGGACAGTGTACGGGGACAGCGGGACATAATTTTAATTATTTTATTAAATTCCCTTTGTCCCCTTTAACGGGGACATGACCTACGGGGACAACGGGAATACACGGTTTTTGCAACTGCAAATGTAAGTTGGTCCATAATTACTCGTTAACTTGTAGAGCTTAATTATAGCTGTGATAGTTTTTCTTTTAATTTCGTTATATATACCTACTACTGCTGTGAATTTTTCCACATAATAATATCCAGAACTTACCATATAGCTGGCAGGGGGGGTGGGAGTGTGGGACACTTGATTGAAACAAAAAAAATTTTAAAGCTTAATATTTCGCAAACAGATCCTTCAATCCAAAAATGGTTTTAACAAACTTACAATATTTTTAGACGACCTTTACAAAGATAGGTACCTCACAAAATGGGATAGACGAAAAAAAAAAACCCCCACGTTACGTGTAGGGGAAGTACCCCAAATTATCCTATTTTAGCACTCTGTCGGCGTAATTAATATGTATAATCATGACAAATAATAGCTTTCTAGTACTAACAGTCTCTGCGCTAAGCCGGGAACAGACAGACAGACGGACATGGCGAAAAATGTTAAAATGTTGACTACGGAACTCTAAAAACTGTCAAAAGGAAACAGATTGTGATTGATCGTGTGTTACGCAATTAGGGTGCTGGCGGCTGAGAATGATATGCTCACTCAAATGTATCGCTGGTGGTGGCGTGTGTGTTGGATCATTAAGTTCTCTTCGAAATGGTTGAGCTGAATAGTGCTGATCCACGGCTTATTTTAATTTTTGTATTGTTTTTTCTTTTTTTTACAAAGTTTTTGAACGTGCACACCACCTACTTCTTTCTACATTGTTCTCACATGTCTATTTTCAACATAAATAATGTAACCAATATTTTGCTACAATATTTTGATTTAAAAGAGTGTCCGTGGAGTTTTTTGTACATTCTCCTCCATAGGAACCTACTACGCTTTGGAATGGGCAACTAGCTTCTTATTTCTGACTGACCAACCCCTTGGCAATTCTGTCTGTAATTGGTTTATGACATAATTAATTTTTAAGTTTTTGTAAGCATTCGTTTTTAAACAATAATAAAGTTAGTACAAATATATACAATAATAAAGTTTGCTTAGCTTTCTCTAATAATAAAAACACCAAATTCTTCCTAACACTTTAGTTCATGAATAATGAAATTTATAAATACAATGTACATGAGTCGGTGGCAAAAAACGAAAATTCAAAACCAACAAAGACACCGACTTCCGAAATTAAAGTTGTAGGGGCGAATGAAATAAAAAAATAAAGTTTTGCACATGAAAACTACACTGTATATTGATTCGACCGTTACAAAACACAGAAATTACAAGTATTAACAGTTTGAAGGAATTCGATTATGACACTACGGAGACAGTATAAAATCGTGCCGTTAGCGAGCGTGATGCGGGCCGGACTAACTGCCGCGGAGCGGGGTGCGGGCGATCGCGGTGCGCGGGGCGTGAGAGACGCGGGCGGCGGATGCGCGCGTTCATGCTATATGCCTAATCTTCCTACATACTCCCCCTTTTGACCAACCAAGTGCCCCCACAGGTGGTCAAACGTCAACTATGACACGTTGCTTACGCGGCCTACCACGAGAACGTTTAGGAGCAACCGGCTGCGGAACCTCAGGGCATTCACCATCTCGAGAATGATACCTCCGTAAGTCGCAAATGTGGTATTTACCGATGACTTCATCCGGTGAACCAGGGAACGTTAAGAGGTAAGTAGTCGGACTAACCTTCTTCTGCACTAGATAAGGGCCATCCCTCTTAGGCATGAGCTTGGAGCTGACACCTTTAGCAGCATTACTGAGGACGTGCGACTTCATCAGGACAAGATCACCAACAGCCAGTTCGTCAGCTTTCCGAGTCTTGTCTTTCGCAGCCTTACGAAGGTCCTGCTGATGTTCGATGCACTCCTTGCTGTTGCTGAGTGTCTCCGCAAGCTTCAGTAGATACGGCGTAATCTGTGGAACATAGTTTTCAGCCTCTATGACAGCACGAAGATCGCTCTGTACTGCAATAGGTGAGCGGAGTTCACGAGCGAATGTTAAATAAGCAGGTGTCTGTTGAGTTGCCTTAGTCAGTGATGTGTTCAACGCAAAGCGGATGAATGGCAGAACTTCTGGCCACTGCTGATGGTGTCCTTCTACTAATATCGCCAACTGAGTCTTGAGGTCGCGATTTTTACGCTCGACTGGGTTGGCCTCTGGATGGTAGAGAGGCACAAGGCTCTGCTTCACTCCAAGCGTGAACATTGCATGTTGCATGACATCGGCAACAAACTGTACACCGTTATCGGAAATGAGACGTCGAGGAACGCCAAAGCGTAAGAAAACTTCCTCAATTAGTACCTTTGCGCATGCTTCAGCTGTGGCTTCGGAGAGGGCGAACAGCTCGACCCATTTGCTGGCAGTGTCTTCAACGATCAACACCCACCTCTCTCCTTTAACTCCTTTGGGAAGCGGCCCAAAGAGATCGACAGCCAAGACTTCGAAACGCTGAGCGGGAACTGGAGTCTGTAACAGTCCCGCAGGTTTCTCGTTGGAAGGTTTGTAGCGCTGGCATTCGATGCAGGTCTTCAAGTACTCTGCTACGTAACGTCGCATACCGGGAAAATAAAATCTCTGACTTATACGGTGCAGGGTTCGGTCTAAGCCGCCGTGACCTGAAGTAGCAGAGTCGTGACATTCAACCATTACCTGTTTTCGTCGGTTTTCAGGAATAACGAGCTGCGGTTCTTCAGTCTCTGCCTCAGTATAACGGTATAGTACACCTCTGCACGTATGATATCCTCTCTCCGTCCAACGGGTAAGTTCCAATTCGTCCTTGCCTTCCAGAGCCTTCATGATCTTCGCCACTTCGGGGTCTGCGAGCTGGTCTTCACGAAGAGTAGCAGCATCCCAGTGCGGCGGGTCGACAAGCACCGTGCTGACTCCACAGGAATCTCGACCTTCCTCCTCACACGGCGGACGACTGAGCGAATCAGCAACAACATTCGTTTTCCCGGGTGTGTAGTCAACTTGCAGATCAAAGGATTGGAGTTTCATAGCCCATCGTACGAGACGACCGGCAGGCGACTTCAAGGTGAGTAGCCACTTTAGGGGCTGGTGGTCGCTGCCGACACGTACAGGATGGCCATCGATGTATCCACGATATTTCTCGACTGCCCAGACAACTGCCAACGCCTCACGCTCGGTGGTACTGTAGTTCCGCTCCGCCGAGGTAAGCAGGCGACTGGCGTACGCGATGGGCTTCTCTGCATGCGGCGACTCCCCCTGGAGTAGAGCTGCACCCAGTGCGTAGTTGCTGGCATCAGTCCTGAGAATGAATGGCACATTATAGTCTGGCTGAATAAGAATCGGAGGTGAGGTAAGCAATCCTTTAAGTTCTTTAAATTCCTTAGCCTGTTCTTCACCCCACAACCAAGATCGGTCCTTGCGCGTAAGCATAGTCAGTGGTTGCGCAACTTGGGAGAAGTTCGGCATATATTTCCGGAACCATGAGCAACTCTGCAGAAATGATTTAAGATGCTTAACATTAGCTGGTTCCTTCATATCTAATATCGCAGCAACCTTATCCGGGTCTGGGGTCAATCCTTTAGAGGTGAGATCGATCACTGGGAGCGGGTACGAGTCACTCTTAGTGACGGCGTTCAACTTGCGATAGTCGACGCAGAACCGGTTAGTACCATCCTTCTTTGGTACCAGAAGAGCTGGTGCTGCCCATGGAGATTCCCACCCCGTGATGATACCTTCGCGCAGCATCTTCTCTATCTCCGCCTCCATGATCACTTTCTTAGCGGGCGTGAGGCGATACGGCGGCACTGCAATCGGCGGGTGATCACCGCAATCGATGCGATGCTCAGCGAACGATGTAGGTTCTCCCCCTTCTGCGAAGATATCTCCATACTCCTGGAGCGGCTGAGCGAGACAATTCTTCTCTGAAATTGACAGCATCGAACCCTCATTATTACGTAAGACATCCGCGGAAGCGCACCCTACGACGTCACGTGAGGTCTCACACCGCAAGGGGTGAATGACCTGAGGCCGATCAGCTGTGAACCAAGTATTGTTCGACATATTGATAACAATACCTACTTTACGTAGAAAATCAATGCCGAGTAACGTGTCATTATTTACAGAATCCGGAAAAATTACAAAAGTGATAGGTACTGCTGACCCCCTAAATAATACGTCAACATCCACGAGTAAAACTTTAAGGTCTCGCACTATACCGTCGGCTAATTTTACCGACATAAAACAACTACGAAACGGGTAGTTTTGTTTACGAAGCAATGCATAAAGTCTCGAACCGGCTACACTACGCTTCGCAGCCGTATCGACTAACCCCGTACCACGATGACCGCCTATCTCAATATCGAGTATCGGACGACCGTCGGTACATAAGTTCGACGCGGACAAGTTACCTACTCGACTCGGCAATGCATCAGATTCGCTAACACACTTACAATTACATAAATAAGCAGGTTGAGACACGTTACACAAATTATTTACATAAATTTCACTATTTACATTTAAGTTACACTTACAACATTCGTGTGAAACAATATTAGGGCTATCAGTGTTATTAAAACCCTTATCATAGTCTAACATGTCAATATCTAGGACAGAAAATGATTCCTTAGTATTATTTACAGAACATTTAGGACAATTAGATCGTATTACACCGTTAGCACCACAACCATAACACTTCACTGAACCTTTATCGGTTTTATCTTTAATATTTTTGCAAGAGTCGCGAGTGTGTCCGACTTTACGGCAATAAACACAAAATAGTCGTTTACCTTTTTCAGACGAATTGTTATTGTTTACCACAGTCGGCGGGGGCGGAGCACTACTCGTAGCGCTCGACGACCCAGTAGGTATGTCCACCGGTGTCGCGGTGACCGCAGGGGCGCGCGCTAGCGGCGCGGGCGGCGCGGGCTGCGCAGGCCGGGGCTCCGGTGGCGGCGCGTGTGGCGCATGCGCGCTAGCGGCGCGGGTGCGCGCGTCGTTCGACACCTCGGACAGCGACTCCTCGATGTTTCGCGCCTTCTCAACCAACATATCTAGGTTGTTAACGGATTCACGGGTTAAACGTTTCCTTATACGTCTATGTAGTAACCCGTAAATCATGTCAACTTCCATAGCGTTTTCCACGATGTATGGAAGTTTGGCGATAAGCACGCGGAGACGAGCAACAAAAACTTCAGTGCGTTCTTCTGTTTGCTCCACGGCAAATATATCGCGGAATAGCTTGTGCGGTGGTCGCGGTACACCGTACATGGCGCGTAACCTTTGCAGCGCATCTTGCCATGACGTCACTGATGATTTAACACCGCGGAACCACACAGCTGCATCCCCTTCTAGGAGCATGGGTAGGCCGCGAAGTGCATGTTCGTCGCTGATCGATGTACACTCCTTGTATATCACGATAGAGTCGACGAATGCTTCGAAGGCCTCTGAGTCGTGGCGTGATCCACTAAATCTCGCCGTACAGCGCGCGAAGTTTCCGTGTATTGTTGGTGCAAGCGATGGAGACGGTGAAGCTGCGACGTTGGTGGCAGACGTAGCCAGCAGGCTCTGAACCAGTTGACGGTTCGATTCCGCTTGAGCCTTGGCGAACGCCTCCAAAAACGACGTAAGCGTCCCTTCCGATAGCGACGCGGGCGTCGGTGACGCCGGCGCGCCACTCATGGTGTCGTCATCGTTGTTGCTTCTACTTTTGCGGCGAGGCATTATTATTACACGATACAAAATAGTCAACCAACACGAGGAAACACTTCACTATATGCACTAAAGTTCGTAGTGTCGTAGCGTCCACTGAAAACCGTTACTTTGTAAGTAGATATTTGAGTTCGCGTCGCGTCGGTTAGGTACGTACGCGTGCCGCGTTGGAGCGCCAGTTTGTAGGGGCGAATGAAATAAAAAAATAAAGTTTTGCACATGAAAACTACACTGTATATTGATTCGACCGTTACAAAACACAGAAATTACAAGTATTAACAGTTTGAAGGAATTCGATTATGACACTACGGAGACAGTATAAAATCGTGCCGTTAGCGAGCGTGATGCGGGCCGGACTAACTGCCGCGGAGCGGGGTGCGGGCGATCGCGGTGCGCGGGGCGTGAGAGACGCGGGCGGCGGATGCGCGCGTTCATGCTATATGCCTAATCTTCCTACAAAGTTATTTTTCACTTTGTAGAGTGTTTTTGGAAATCGGTTGTTTTTTTTGTAAAAAGTTTTTATTCTTCACCTTTTAGTTGTGGTACCTTCCTACCCCTTACAAATTCGAATATCACGACCTGCTATGTCAATAACAGTGACGGGAATATGTTAAAACATCGTCCACATAGGCTAAGTGGCAAAAATACGTATTATTGAAGCTAACTCAAAAAGTACTCAAGCAAAGTTAATATAATTTATATGGCACCATCTCGAGAGCATACCCTTTCAAACAAAAAAAGAAGTTTCAAAAACGGTCCGAAATTGACGACAATATCGACAGACAAACAAACAAAAAATACATACCTTACGAACATAGCCTCCTCCTTTTTGGAAATCGGTTAAAAAAGTTGTTTTCAAATAATTTTATGAAACAATTATTGAACGATGATGAATTCTTTATAATGCATTCTTTCATTGTCAATTACCTGCCATTGATGCAACCGTCAATTGTTTGAAAATTTGATTCAATGCCGTTGTATTGTTAACAAAAACCAACGAAAACAGATCATGTATGAGACTAAAGTGTGATAAATCGATTATTTGAACCGCGCCTGTTGCAAGCGGATACAGATTCGTCGTGCGACCGATTGCTGCCAGTAATGCAACAGGCGTTTCTTTAACCTTTATTTTCCTGATTCCGGTGGCATTATTGAACAGTTTTACGACAGTTCTAGTTCGAAAATCATGTTATGTCCCATTGTCTGCCAGTCTAGCAGGTTTATTACAGTTAAAATTGTTAACAATGAATGAATTACTTCTCAAGGAAATAACCCTGATGACGGACTTAAATGGTGGGATGTCTATCGGGGGTATCTGAAGAAAATTGTTGTTTTTTTTATTTGTTTACTGATATTCAGTAAGCTGTTTGTGTGCTGTCGTAGATCTATGTGAGTTGTTACACGAACCTATAGGTCGTGTCGACCTATACAAGTGTGTGCGTAGACACAGATGCTGTTTCTCTTCCCTCACTCTCAAAGCCCGATGGGAGGGCAAACTTACACGACTGGAGAGAGATTAGGCGCAGCGGCTTAACGTGCTTTCCGAGGCATATCACACCGCCAACTCCCAAACTCCGGAAGGAACCTTCTAAGAAATTCCTAATGGAAAAATCCAATAACACTTCACCCGACCTGGGAATCGAACCCAGGACCAGCAGTCGCTTGGAACCACTACAATAACGGGGCAATCAACGGGGGTATCCAGTTACGCAGTACCTAACTGCGTTTTGGAGGTTGCTCTATAAAAAATACTGGTAAACATTTGTATTTATACATTTTGAATTTTACTCTTTATTATTTCGGATAATTTACTTGGACATTCGAGACTATTTTATTATATCATTAGCTTGGTTATGTACCTACTAATTAAATTGTTGCTGTACAACATTTTTCAGCTTTTTCAGCATTCAAACAAAACCGAATGGTCTTGGTTGAATGCTATACACATTTTTCTGTTAAAGTAGAATAAACAATGAATCAACCTTTTGTTTTCAAGAAAACATTAATTATATTCACCATTCATGAAATATAACAATGGCTACCTATTTCCATCAGGTCATTGGACCACTCGTATCGGGCAGAAGGTTGTGCCCGCTTTCTACAACGGCCTCAACTCAAGGATCCATATACCAAGCCGTAGGGCCCACAAATACGTGACCAGCTCCGCAAAACCAATTTACTTATTTCTGATATCACGTACTAAAAAGTATGTGGTTTGTAATATCATGAGATTAAATTTCAAGAACAACTTCACCATGATCTTAATACGTTTGGTCTTTATTGCTTTTTTTGCAGTTGGCAACATTTAGGGCTGACGTAAATGGCAGAATTGGTGCAAGCAATTCGTGCACGTTGATGAAGTTTTGCACGTACTTTCGTCCACTTTCCGTTTTCAACATTAGATTATATAATTGATATTGGATACTACAAGGGCAAGACAAAAAAACACAAATTTTATTCACTAGATTAGACTGCTCGTTAGAAAGGGGTTAAACTGAATAAAAATCGTAAAAAAAGGCAAATTTGCGTTCGCGTGATTCGAGTTCCTAACAACTTTCAATCAACTATCCTATCACAGCCTTTACCAGGTTGTGCACTTTGTTCTCCGCCTTCCGCATCAAGTTAGTCCCAGCCACCTTTTTAAGATCGTCAAACCATCGTGCTGGGGTGCGTCGCACACTACTACTCTTGCCGATACGCGGTCTCCACTCCAGGGCCCGTCCGCTCCCCCGGTCAACGGTGCTTCAACAAACATGGCCAGCCCACTGTCACTTCAGCTTGCTTACTCTGCAAGCTGAAATGAAATGATTTATTTCTGTAAATAGTTTATACAAAACAAACACAACAAATCAGTAACTCCGGTTATTTTTCGAATAATTTCATTTCTGATTGAATCCGTCATTCATAGAAACTCCGAGCATACTCCGCGCTCCATAGCGCGCTGAGCGACCTTGAATTTGCGGACCAGCCCGATTGTCAATGTCCTAACAATTAGACACAACAATAATTAACAATTCGATCACTTAACGCTGAATGACCGTAATCTTGTTGTTTGTAAGGATATTACCTTTGTTTAGTATGAGTAACTACGGCCCTCCGCAATTACTACACAAAATTAGTTTGTTGTTTGTCGTTAATGAATCATGGATTATTAAGAATTGTAAACAAAAAGAAAATTCGTAAATTAATTTAATTAATGTGGTAGGTAACAAAATGATTAATAGTAATGAATCAAAATGACAATACCCATAATAGGTATTTGATAAAACCTGCGGTTGCGTTTGTCATAAAGAAATCTCAAATAAGAAACAACAAATATAAAATTGCAAACTTGTGTCGAATCCTACCTATAAACCAGTTCTAAGATTTTGTCGTTTGGCTTAGCACGTATAATAAACGCACTCAGTTTTGGAATAGCTGAAAACGCCAAACCGCGTAAAAACACGCCGCACTGCGTCTGGAGTTTACTTGCAATACCACCATGGATTTCAGCAGCGTGTGTTGTGGCTTTGGTTATAAAAATTAGAAAACGTAAACAACGCCGCCACATTACCTGCTTTGACACAAGCATATAAGACTTAAAATTTTCGTCTGGGTTACGACAAGCTATTCCTAGATCTTTGACAGGGTTTTACGTTAGCGTTAGCGTTTTACGGGTAGTCAGAAGCCCGAATGACCTATTTTGTGGGTGAAAAGGGAAGGAGATATAAACCAAAAGCATAACGCCATTTACATAAGGCGTGAATTATACAGAAACGGCGTGGTGAAGGCGTGGCGCAGGCATAATGCCGCTTCAAAAAATATTCATACAAAATGAAACAGTTGAAACTCAAGCTTTCTCGCCTGTGCCGCGTCGCTTGATATACAGTATGAGCAGTATTTATGCACTGAAACATCAAAGCTACTCTAGCACCCTAAATGATTATGACCACGTGGAGAGGAAGACATGCTATCGCAACAAAGTCAGCCTGTATAATGATGCATCGTAACATGTCTTCGTCTCTTCTGTATAATTTAAATCGCGTCCGTGCCTTATCCGTTCCACGCCTGCGCTGCGCCTGTGCCGCGCCTTTACCTTACGCCTTCTCTGTGTAATTCACGCTTAATACGGGTAACAAAAGGCCAATTCCAGTATTTAGTAAACGGTCATGCCAATGTCAATACCAAAATTTGTCAAAGAGAGATATTTTTATCAGATGGAGGCTGAGCATACAACGCGAATTTTCTTAAAAATACAGGAATTGCCCTTCTGATTAGGTGCTGCAGCTGCCATAACTGCTGGGAAACAGACTTCCTTTCCGAGAGGTGAAATGATCCGTACTCGACGCGGGCCCAGTGCGGGTTGGTGGATCTCACAGTTGATGGTATTGAACTTTGATATTTTATTTGCCAAACAACAAACACAACATTTACTTCGTGTAGAGATCCATAAATTCACTATTTCACAACATCTGTGAATTATCTTAAGAAGCCCAAACAAAAGCCTGAATGTCGATCGAACTTTAAGATATACTTTCAACTTGTAATTCCTTTCATGGATTGCTTCATGATGATCGAATGCTCAGAATTTATTTGAAGGCAAAGATCCTAAAATAAAAGTATCCGGAAAAGAACTGGAGTTGCCGGCACGACTTGCAGAGATAGCAAGCTGAAGTGGTAATGGGCTATCCATTTTTTGTTGAAGGACCGATGGCCAGTGGAGCAAAAGATTCCTGCAATTGAGACTGCGTAATGGCAAGCGGAGTATGGGATCCCCCTCTTGATGGACCGACGACATAAAAAGGTTGCTGGAACGGACTGGATGCGGAAGGCGGAGAACAGGGTGTTGTGAAGCAGCCTTGCCTATGTTCAGTAGTGGACTGCAACAGGCTGAGATGATTGATTGCTTCGTGAAGCATAAGTGCTTAGATTTAAATCAGCTGAAAGCTCATGTTTGGGGAAAAGCTCCTAGGAAAATAATTCCATTTCGACCTCGAAATACATTTTTTATATTTATTTATCGGAAACAAATACAGATTTAACTATAATGGACCAAATATAATTAATGAGCAATTACTTTTTTTAAAGCGTAAGTAATTTTGAATAAACTTGATGGTTGTCATGATTTATCCGTAAAACTTGGAACACTGATTGTTGATTACAGATTAGCTATAATAAGAAATAATGTAGATATCGTAAAGGGGAAGCCAACATTTAAATTTTCCTAGTGTCTACAAAATCATGCCAGAATGATCCATGGTGCTTTCCTACTCTATCGAAAATTATGCGATCGGCGATGAATAAATTCAAAATTCAAATTGCCAACTCAAGTAACAGAAAAATCAATATAAAATATCATCGTCTCAGTGTGTGGTAGCTTGCTATAATGTAGATTAATATACACACCCGTATATACAGGGTGTGTATAACAGGTACATCGATCATTTTACCATGGATTCAGTACATGATTCTGGACCCAGGGGGGTCTTTGAAATCGATTATTATACCTTGTATATTATAGCTACGTTGGTGATGGGCTTTATGCCATTTACAAACATCTAAGTAGTGCATAGTTAATTGCAAAACCGTTTCCACCCAAAGCCTTGAGACAAAAATGTTGTATCTGATTGTTCGTTCAATTATAAAATATGGTCATTGTCAAAGGCATCTAATTTGTTCGATAATACACACATTACGCCACCTTTGCCAGTCCTCTTGACCGACTTATGGGAAAAATTGGAGCGTATATATTACGTGCTATACTTTATGCCATTAAGAATTTTGATGACTGGTAATTGTTCACTTAGAGTAATTGAAATAGATAAATCATTGATCAATTTTATATATGTGAAATAGGGTTTTCAGAGAGCGTAGTTAAGGTTCTGAAAACCTTAACCCTTTTGCAAAAAGTGACGCTCTATCAATAGCAGCCGTCCTTGTTATTTTCATAATAAGTGAAAGACTGTATTTAAGTTTTAGCTTAGTTTCATTTTAAAAATACGTTTATCTTTCGTCTAATAATACTTTCTGTGTTGCCATTAACAACGCCGTAGAAGAGGCAAAATATAGGACCTATAAAATTTAACAGTCTCGAAGTTAGAAAATGATGAATAATATTAATGCTGGTTGTCTCATTGGTCGCAAGCACGACCGCTGAGTGAGAGATAGTAAGTACCTAAATCTTTCAGTATTGATTATGTTCAGTCTTATGGTCATTTTTCCTCTAAAGACCATTTCAGACACTTATCTACATGGTTCTCACATGATCTGACCAAGATTATGTCTGGACTTTAAACGAGACTTTATGTCTTCTGGGGGGGGGAAGGAAATGTCGACTCCATCTTGCTTTTCTTTTTATATGACATATAAAAGTGATTCTGATATCCATCAATGAGACTAAAAATGCCTCGTTGGTCGCGTATGGTCTTGACGTGTATTTAATTTTGCAATCTATGGAATTGTCATAAGATTCATATTTTTCAGTAGTCTCAGAAAATGCTCTGCTCCGCTCTGCTCTCGGTGTGCGCTGACCCTAACCCTTCGGGTAATACATGCGTGATGATATGTGTTTATGTGTGAAACTAAAGATATTTTGCCGTCTTAATTAATAGATAATGTAATTAAATTAGCGTACTTATAAGTAAGTACATAAACATTCAAGTACGCATGTCCAAGAATTGAATAACATATATGTTTTCGCTGTCTTGTTCTTCAAGTCTTTATTCTACTTCATTATTATTGTATTTGGACACGCTGAAATACAGAATTTGTTTTAAAGACATCACATTCATTACCATATTTCATATACATATTAAACCAAAGGCCATTTGTTTACTGGAATTCTGCAAGGTCGGATTTCACTTTGAAAAAGACTAGCATGTAGGACTTCTTGATAAATATGAGTAAAGTTTTTGTGTTGATAAATGATTTATTTTCTTCAATCACATTTTTTTAAACTAGATGATGTCGGTGTTTCCTATCTGACTACTCTGAGAAGAAAGGCCGAAACAAACTCAGACGGTTCTTTTAAAGTCCAGACATAATCTTGGTCAGCGAAATGTATACCTATTGGTAATTATAAAAAAAAAAATTGGCCGTAATAAACCCGCACTAAATAATTTGTCTCTCAGTTTAAACAATAAACGTGAAATTAGAATAAAAACAATAACAGCTAACTGTTGCTAAACTATTCATAGTGATATCATTTAATATGACCCTTAATATTTAGTTCCGAGAAATTCTAATTACGTTATAATAACCGCATCCCTCCCTAATGAACCGTTATGGAATATTTCTTATTTTGTGAACTTATAAAGGAGTTACGGTGAAGATTCGATTAGCTTATTATGTTGCATATGATCAATTACAATTATTAATCAAAGTTTGAAAACACGAGTAGGAGCGCAGGGCAGCCACGTGATAACATAATAAAGTACAAATTAAACTGTACCAACGGCCAGCTGATAGGCAGTATCAAAACTAGAGTCGCCCGCAACAGCCGCCGCGCACATGCAATCAACCGTCGCACGCGCAACCGAGCACTCGCCCCCGTTAAACGTTTACGTGCTCCCTGTGATACAAAAAAATAAAAATACACTTTAAAAAATCCAATAATAAATTTATACTTTTTTACTCATTTACTAACGCACGATTTTATACAAAATTGTTTTCGTTTAGATTATGTTAAAAAACAAATGAACAATAAAGTGGTAAACTGTTGTCAAAATGACGTTACGGGTCGAAGTGCCCGGAGAAAAGATCGTGAGTGTGGAACCATGCAAGTGCAACATACAATACGGCACCGAGCTCAAGAAAACAGAAACAAAATTGAGCAAAAGACTGAAACAATTCCTGAAAGAGTCCTGGGCTTTTAGATCGAAAGTTACAGTGGAACCTTTTGTTATCTGTTACTTACTGCCGAGTGTACTCGCAGGTTTAGCTGTCCAGAATTTGTGCTTAGAGAAATCATGTCTAGTAAATCTACAATACGACGCGCGAACCTGCAGGCATATAATGCAGGGACGCACTCACAATTATACGGAACAAGAAAAAAATGTGCAGACAATGGTCGCTTCGATGACCGCTTGGAGTTTCCCGCTACAGACAGGTCTGCCAGGAATACTAACACTTTTCTTGGGAGCATGGAGCGATCGAACGGGAAACCGAAAAGCCTTTATGGTGCTACCAATTCTAGGAAAGTTTATATCTGCCATCGGTATTATATTGAGTACTGTATTCTTCCTTCAAATTGGGGTGAATGAGACCGCGCTGATGGAGGGCCTGCCGCCGGCCCTGGCTGGTGGCCGCGTCGCCATGACCATGGCCGTCTACAGTTACATCACGGACATCACTAGTGAATCTGAAAGGACTTTCCGTTTAGGGATTGTTACTGCAATAATGACTCTTAGTAGGCCTATAGGAATGGCGCTTAGTGGAATAATGATCCAACGTTTTGGTTACTACGGTGTTTTCTCTATAGCATGTGTGTTCTACCTTATCGGGTTAGTTTACATCGTCTTAAGACTTAAAGAGAAGACAAAAAAGACGAAAGAAGTAGAAAGCGATAAGACGCCAAGTATATTAACAGTGCTCTCCCTGAGGGACTTAGTGGCGACTGTGAATGTGGCGTTCAAAGTGCGAGAAGGTTCGCGCAGAGCACAAATAGTGCTGATCATGTTAGCGTACATGTTCATCGTTGGACCAGTATTAGGTAAATACTTTTAATTATTTCAAATTATCTCTTTTTTTATTTATTTTATGATACCCTTAATGAGGACTAAGTTCACTGCGCATGCATGTCTATATGTTATATTACTAAATTCACCCAGTTCACGTAACAACAAGACCAAATCACAATCATGGAGGACAGAAAATCATTTCAGCTTTATTGTATAGGTCAATGCCTGTGTTCCAAATGAAATGTTCAAATATTATTATCGCAACATAAAATGAAATTCACCATATGTGCTCGGATCGCTTGATTTTATTGTGATTTTATTGCCGAATGTAAATTTTCTTTTCTTGATATTGCAAATACCGATCCATAACGAAATAGCCGAGTGGATTGTGGCTAAGTAATAACAGCAGCACGGGTCGATCGATCAGGTTAAGCTACGCTTGCCACGGTTGATCCGTGGATGGGTGACCATCTTTCCATACCACGACCCCTCCGTGCCTTAGAAAGCACGTTAAGCTGTTGGTCCCGGCTGTCATTTGTAGATCTTTGACAGTTGTTACGGGTCATCAGAAGCCCGAAAGTCAGACAACCAGTCTCACCAAGGGGTATCGTGTTACACAGTAACTGGTTTGTGAAGGTCAGATAGGCATTCGCTCCATGTAAAATACTGGTATTCAGTTGCATCCGGTTAGACTGAAAGCCGACCCCAACATAGTTAGGAAAAGGCTAGGTAGATCATGAATGAAATCGCCGACAAGAATAGCTGCTGGTACACTCGTACTTATAGTCGTGGTAGTTTATTCATTTCAATTTTATGAGTTTTGTGTGGCGTAGCGAACAATTGTTTTCAGTTTTATACGTTAATCATGTTTAGATCGCACCTTTGCATAAATTGAGACGATTATATCTATTGTTTTAAGCCAGTCTTTCATTTTGTTTTAGAAAAGCATGGATCCGTTTAACTGTTATTCGGCAGGTATCGAATTATATGTATTAAAGATTTTATTGGCGTTGACTTTCGATGAAGATTGATCGAAAGATTTTGATAATAATTTGTCTTTTGTAGAATGTGTCATGAAAAAATATTTTAGTTTTTACCAAATAGTCATCATCAAGTGGTTTCGGCTATTAAATCGCTTCAATTTTTTTTTTAGCGTATGTACTTAGTTTTTTTTTTTAGCTCATCAGTTATGTTAGAGCCAGAGTAAAAGTCACAGTCAGTGTATTTATACCTACACTATTATATTTACATATTATTTACAACTCCATTTTTTTTTGTTAATAGACTACTCAACTCATCACTGAAGGGTTAAGGCCCATCAAGAAATATTTTTTTTAAACCCAACCCCTGATGTGTTTAAAACTAAACTCTCGAGGGTTCTGTTTCAACCCCCGGGGATTTGAAATCAATAGAAATCCTAGGTAATAACTAGATAGTCAAATTACATAATAATAATGATTAGGTAAAACTTTGCCTAATATAATAATATTGAGGTACATAATATGTCACGTTAATGGTAACTTGTATAATATTATGTAAATTTATACGACGGCAAAATTAACAAAATCAATATATTTCAGTCAGCTGTTATCAAAACAAGAATATTATAACGACATAAATTTAAAACTAAAATAAATTTAATGTTTCCGATAATATTTTTATGTCTAACGTTTTTATATTATAAATAGTAGAGTCCGACCGAATACATATTTTTTTTGGCCGAAAACTCATTTCGGCCTTTGTTTGCATTTTTAGCAGAAAACCGAATACTGAAAATGTTATTTTGTTTATTGATAGGTTTTTGTTTAGTAAAAGTAAAATACATACAGGGTCATTCTTTTAAGGCGTGCGCCCACTGGCGGCACGGCACGGCACGGCAAAAGATTTTTATGCGACGAATAGGAATATAACCTAATAGAATGACAATAAATTTCAATGATGCATAAAGACGTCGCGGCATGCCTTAGACCCGTTGAACACACATGTTTTTTTGCCGTGAAAAACTACGGTTGATCACCGTGTGTAGGCACGGTTTTCAGTGTTGTATGGATCACTATGGACCTTTGTTGACAAACACAGCGGCACTACGGCACTGCGCTGGGCGCCGTAGCGTTATACTATACAACCGGTGATTTTCCGTGTCATTGAAAAGCTCACACGATTATTCAGCGGTGCCGCTAGCGCGCCGTACCGTAAAGAAACCGTGCCGGTTACAACCGGCCTAAGGATAAGGCCACGGCACCGCTGCCGTCAGTTTGCGAAGAATCCCCGTCATGCCATGCCGCCATTGGGCGAAGTCCCTTGATCATTAAATTAAACCGTTTTAAACTAAAATTTCACGAAAATTTACTCTGTACTCAAAAGCATAAATAATTGTGTACAAGCAATAATGTAGTGTGAAAAAAGCAATTTCCACAAATTTTTCAGTGTTTACTTAGTTGTTGTGCTTTCATTTGATGTAACAATGGATTTTCATTGAAAAAGGTTTCATTGAAAATTAGTAATGATTTTCCGGAATTAATTTTTCTCAGCCACTGCTGGAAAACGTTATTTTTTTCGGCCGAAAACTAAAATGACCGAAAATGGGTATTTCTTCCGAAACCTAAAACTTAAACGACATTCGGTCGGTCTCTATAAAGTAAAAATAAAATAAAAATATAACGGTTTGTGTGCAGATACGTACATGAAGATCAACTTCTATGAGGACCAACATATTAAAATTAGTGATAAAAAGTATTAGATTATTTATTTCAATTTAGTAATTATATTTTTATCAACACACTAGATTATTCATAATAGAACTAAGATCTTAGTTATTTCTTACTTTTTAGGATGATTAGGTTGCATGTGTGCGAACATTCTCAAAATCAAAATCTTTATATTATAATTCTCATAAACCTACATGGGCACTTATGAAACGTCAGAAGTTAAGTGCACGGTTCCAATAGGTCGTTTCCTATGGAGAAGAGCCGGCAAGAAACTCCACGGTTACTCTTTTAAAAATAATTGGCTTTTAGAATATTTTCAAATAACAGTATAAATAGGTATGGGAGGACAGTGTGTAGGCCTTTCAATAAGTACCAGGTACTTAAAAAAAAGATTAAATTCATTCTGATACTGATTAAATCAACGTTGATAAATTAAAACTTGTTATTTTGGTGGTCGGTAGAATATCAATGTTAGCAGGCAAGCCTAGATGACTATTTATTTTTAGAGAAACTGGTAAAACTAAATGGCAAGCTTTGCATCATTCGTTGTATTCCTGTAAAAGGCGAGATGAGTATATTTAAAATTCTTATTTATATTATTGTAACTATGTTTAAAATGTCTTATATTTATCAGACCTGTTTCTATCTAGCTTACATTCTCAAAAAATGCATAGGTAAGTAGGTATTTCTTAAATGGCTACAATAAAGTACCTACCTAAGAAATTGAAATGTCAGACATTGGCCTTTTTTTTCATTTATCTATATTTAGAGTTACATACCTACTATTACATAATACAATATTTACATAATTTAAAAGCTTAGTCTAAAATAATAATAATATTATGTACAAGTCAAGTATATAAAAAAGAAGAGAAAAAATCATAGGGGATCAAGAAATTCGTTCGCCACGCTGTCCACAGGAAAAGGGTGGCAGCATTGCCACGTTGTATGGCAATGCTGATTCTTTGTTTAGCTTAGCTGAATATTTTCCATTCATGTTATTTGTAGGCTTCATTCTCAAGACAGACTAAGAGGAAAATCCTTGTATGGGTATATGGGTATTTAATTATGTAAGTAATGCGTTTTAATTATATTTAAATGAAATGGAAAAAATGTGAGTAAACGTTATAGTTAGAGCACAACACACGTGCTTAGGTCGTAGATCATTAAGCACATACATTGTATAAGTGGTGAAAGATTATTAGTACTGTCAAGTTTTGATAAAATATTAGTTACAAGCTTGTGCCTGCGACTTCGTCCGCGTGATTTAAAAAAAATTACAATAACTAGGCGCGTATTAACAAAACCTCAAATATACTCGTACTGAACCAGAATAACCAACTACGCTGCGTATTTAAATCTAAAGATGAGACCTATAATAATTACTGTTGAAGTAATTTTTTTTAACAAATTATGACACTTAATAAATATAAATAAATATGTGGAAACTTACTAAAATGACTCATTATTCAAGGCAGCATTGTATGCAATGGAATGACAACAAAGAATGACGAATTTTGTAATACATGCTGCAACAGCTTTTGATTTGGTGGTCAACAATGCTGTTGTTATTACCTCAACATGACCCGAAGCATAATATCTCCCTAAAGCAATATACGAATAAATAACTTCATAGTTACTTGTCTAAAAGAGAAACCAGAAACTACCATAGTTGATGTAACTTATTAGACAAATACTTACTTGTAGTATTTTGTAATGTTTGCCTTACATATGAAATAATCATGACTTTTCATTATTATATATGTATATTGATTTTAAACAATGAAATGGAAAAAATAAATCAATGTTGACATGTTGTAATAATGCGTTTTTTTTTTAAACTCGTTTTTGCTGCAATACAGCGTGTCTCAGAAATGTTTTGTTATATTTAAGGATGTGGTACAGACCATCAAACTGAACGAATATAGCAACACATTTTTCGTACACCCTGTTTAAATAAATAAGTAAATTAATTTCTTTGGCATTGTAAGTACCTTTCTGTCACCAATTCTTGAACATAGGTGATTTTATTTTTTCAGAATTTCACGGCTTTAGATTAGAGTATTTCTTCTTGGAGTGGCATGAGGGCTTCGATCACACATGATGAATTACATTAATTACAGTATTGTAGCCCATTTTACTGTATTTTTTTTATTTTTTATTGTGCCATTGTAAAATAGGAAGGAACTTCTACATTATGAAGTAATAAACATGTTTCTGAAATGTTAATTGTTTATCAAGAACAAAAATAAACTTTTGTTAAAATTAATTTCGTATTTGTATAATTATATGCCACATACCTACTCACTACAAAAATTATTATAACGGATGTTAATTATCAATTCATAATTCAAATGACAAAATTAGGTAAAGATTACAGAGTTTCTAAATTATGGTTATCTACTCTTTTTTGACCACATGCCATGCATTGTTAAACTAACATTAATGTCAAATTTCATGTCTAATGCTGTCACCAGTAAGTACCTAACAATGGTACCTATTCTATTTAAAGTTTTTTTTGTAAATCGTTCTTGGCAATTTGGTAAACTTTACAAGCCGTGTGACCGATGGGATTTCGAATCGGCAAATAATCATTCGCTATGTGAGGTACTCTTGTGCAAAATTTCATGCTTTTAGACCCAGCGGCTTAAGGCTCGTGCATACTGGCGCGACTTGTCGCGCGACGCAACACCAGTAATTATTCTACCGTGAAGTTTTCTTAGATTATTAAAGTCGCGTCGCGCCTGTTTGTAGGATCCTTTAAGCTGTGCGTTGTCTGTTAGTGAATTTAAGAATTGTATTGAGCTAATAAGCCATCTGTCTCATGGGATTGCCATCGGCCATAACAATACAATTTCTAAGAAAACCTCACGGTAGAACAAGTAACGTTGTCGCGTCGCGCCAGTCTGCACGAGGCTTTAGGCTTATTTTGCTTTAGGTTTAGAAAATGAATGTTATGTAAAGATCGTAGCAGGTGGGGTTCTGTGATTTCTGCATATCCCCGTGGGATGAAGGCGTCATTTTATAATTTGAAAATCATAATTATAAAATAGAAACCAGCAACTTAGATTTCCGTATTACCTGCTTCATTTAGGTATTAAAGATGAAACACAAACAAGCCATGAATTTCTGAAAGCAGATTCTCATTTCGAACTTTTTCCCTATATTCCTGCCATCTCTCGGCGATTCTTATTGCTTTTATCGTCTGCGTCTCGCATGACAATGACCGGCGCATACCTTTCCGTATATCTTCCTTACTAATTTTTATTACAGATGATATTTGCTGAATTCTAGAACCTTAATTTTGCACTTTGAATTTCAGGGTTATTTAGGCCTATTCTGGCTAATTCAGTTCGATTTCGAAGACTTTTTAAAATTATTATTCCGCTATAGAATATGATTCTTTGAAACAAAAACTTTTTCTCATTAAGTATCTAAGGATCACCTATCTCTCTAATTACATTTTTTTTTTAAATTATATTTGTGAAAAAGATCAAGAAAAATTCAAATTGATAGAGAAAATGAATTAAGTACCTATTTAAAAAAAGGTGAATCGACGACCTTAAAAAGGTGGCAGTGACAGACTGGATGTAGGACAGGGTGTTGTGGCGCAGCCTGAGAGAGGCCTATGTCCAGCCAGGACTGCGATAGGCTGAGTTGATTGATCTTAAGAAAAATAAATTAGTAACTGCGATTTTTTCTACACGACTTAAGTAACCAAGTCAGCTAACTTATCAAAACTCTTTAATTACAAGTTAGAAAGAAAGTTCGAGACTGCAGAAAGGTAAAGGTTGTGCGAGATTAACCATTAAACTTTAGTTCATTATATTATCACAGTTCTAAACGACTTTACTAATTTGATCGATTTATATTTAATATTATTAACTTTTATTTTAAGTCTGTAATGACTCTAAGTTATTAATTGATTATTGGATAAAGTTTTGATGCGATCTTAAGATAATATTAACTTTGACCAAATATTACTTATAAAATGTCAAAATATTTATGTAGACTTCTCGAATCTGTGCCAAAAAAAACACATTTTCTTAATATTCTTTTATATTTCTATAATATCTCTCACTCTCAATCTCTCTCTTTCCTATCTTCTATCTTTTTCTTTCTGCTTTATTAAATAGTTCCTGTCGTGAAGGCGTGACAATTATGTTCTTTTCGGACAAATAAGTCGCACTGTCATTTATACTTACCTATATTAAATACGGCCCTGGATTTGACAGTCTGGAATTGCCAACACGCATTGAAAGCGTGGTTTTCATTGATAATTCTAAATTGCTGTTATGCTTTCATTACAGGCGGGTAATGAATAGAAAATACCTACCAACTATAGGTACCTACGTGCTTATTAGATAAAATGAGACATGTTTTACTTATCTTCAGGTGCTATTTGGCGCCGACGCGCGTCGACGGCTGCAGTTACCTCTGCCGTTGGGAACATGTCGCTCGTGTGTAAGAGCTCTTAAATTTCTTAAAAATACAAAAAATATGTATCTGAACCACTAAATATACACCAAATATACCTACCCGCAGTAAAAAATATAGCTAGTCGCACTAAGACTTATTATTTTCATAGTTTTAAGTTTTCATTTCTGCCGGCAGTCCCCATACTTACATTAGAGTGCATCCCTGTCCCCGTAAACTGTAGTATCTCCAAATACGTTTATTTGGGGGAAGATTCGTTCTAATTCCACATCTAACTATGTGAAACTACATGAAGATACACTCTCAGATAAGTTAATAGCTCCAGTCGTTTGGTTGTGACTAAGCAGACCCCTTTGTTTACCCTACAGGCTGTTTTTATATGGAATTGCAAAACTAAAATTAATTACAACAACAATAAAATTGCCAAAATGGTCATGGTTTTGATTCAGCAAGAGACTGAACTCAGAATTTAAGTTCTTTTTCTCAAATATGCTTGGAAATTCGAGCATTATGTTGACAACCTTTTTCGAGATAAATCGAAATTGCTGTACTGGTCAAAAACAAGTGACGATGCGGCAAGCAATGTTACTATGAAAATCCATAATCTGTCCTGTGTAGCGGCCAAATAAATTACTATGAAAACTCATATCTGTCATGTTATTTAAAAATGGAACGAACTTTTTACTTCAACACATGACAACCAAGGAGGTAACTTATCAAAGATTTTATTTAAATTGCGATTTAAAGTAAAGAAGAAACAAATGAACACATTGGCGCGTGAAAAATTATCGTTGTCCGTCATTGATTCTGGAATTTATAATTAATTTACTTTGTTTGAATTTCCGCGCAGTATTTGAGAAAAGCACTATTCAAGCCTTGGCCACAACCAGGCATTGATGGACTTGGACTCACGTATGTGTTCCCATAAGGCTGCTGGCCTTGACAGAAACTATTTCAGCCCCGGATTTAAATGAGTGCACCAATATTGATGAGCAAAAAATCTTTCATAGAATTTTCATAAATGGTATGTACTTATCTAGAAGACACAAATACATAATAAAACATCACGCCTGTATTCCCCGAAGGTTTAGGTAGAGGTGTACCTATAGTACATATTAAAGGGGGCGAGTCTATTGCCATCAACCAGGCACAAATTCAGACTCTGGGCTGCTACTGAGAAATAAACGATGGAATATTCAATGACACTTTGCCCGCGACTAACGAGGCAGTCAAAGTTATGTAGAAAGAATATATGTTAGTTTGACTGTTCCCTAAATTCACCCTGTATAGTATTTCGTTGGGGTGGATACACTCGTTAGTGGTCTTCTGTTACATTTATATCAATTTACGAAGACGTAATCTTGTTTGTCTCCAGACAATATGTTAGCGTAATAGATTTTAGAGTCGTTACGAAAGTAAATCCAATGAATTCTCTGGAGTTTGTAAATTGAAATTGGGAAAAGGGGTTTTACTACTATTTCCAATTTACCATACTTAATTTTAATATTATTAATGCGAAAGTAACTCCGTCTGTCTGTCTTTTCACTACCTAACGGCTGAACGGATTTTGATGAAATTTGACACATGGATAGACCATTTGACACATGGATAGACCAGCACCCTAATTGCGTAATACACGATCTATCACAATCTGGATCGGTTTGAAACAGATTAGCAATCCATTGCTTAATAAGTTCGAAAAAAAAATCTGCTCCACAACGTAAATAACGCCATGAATGTTGTTGAACTGTCAAAATGAAACAGATTAGTCTGAATCGTTTACGAAACCGTTTTACGCAATTAGATAGCTGGTTTAAGGCATATCATACTTTTCATTTAGGTGATAAGTTCCCGTGCGATATTTTCCTCCACGCGGGCGAAGCGGCGCGGCGGGCAAAATCTATTATAACATAGTTTGAATACCATTCCGTCATTAAACTTTCGTATTTATTCACAGCAAATTAATTTTGAAAAGTCAACGACCAAGTCTAATAGAGATAAATGATAAAATACAAACTATGATGTTTTCAAAGTTAGGCGTGAAAATGTTGAAACTAATGAGATATTAATGAAGTTTATTCTTAATATTAATTGAGAATTTAATGAACTTTAAATTTTGTTAGTTTTCAATTTCGATTTTTAGGATTCCGTACCCGAAGAGTGCCAAACGGAACCCTATTGTTAAACCTCCGTTGTCCTTCCGTCCGTCAGTCTGTCAGCGGGCTGTATCTCATGAACCGTAATAGGCTGACAGTTGAAATTTTCACAGATTGTGTATTTCTATTGCCGCTATAACAACAAATAATAAAATCAAGTAAAAAATTTAAGGTTGTCCCCGAAAAAACCACGAATCTTATAAAACGCGCTTTTTTTCGGCGTTTTTAGCTAAATATTGTACGGTGGTACGGAACCCTTGGTGTGCGAGTCCGACTCGCACGTTGCCGGTTTTTTCATAATACTTATGATAAACCACTGTGTGTGCCTTTGACAGACATGGCCTGCCCATTGCTAAGATCTGTAGGCTATTCAAGTGACTTTGTAAAATTGTAACAGATGATAAAAAATTATTATGTATATGATGGTATGTACTCATTCACTTACTAGCATAATCAGCCTATTATGTTCCCACTGCTGGGAAACAGGCCTCCTCTCTTCGAGAGGGACTGGGCCGTAATCCACCACGTGGGTCCATTGTAGATGTCACATGTCTTCGAATGTTTGGTTCTAGGACATGTCGGTTTCCTCACGGTGTTTTCCTTCACCGTTTCGAGAGCACTGCTGATGAAATTATTTACACAAAGTAACGCGCCTGACTGGGTTTGAACCCACGACCTCCCACAACCCTAAATCCCTCCTTTCACGACAACTCCTAAATCGGGGGCGTTACCACTGGACCACTATTGCTCTTGTACCATACCTAGTAATAGAACTATATTTTCAAAACCCATAAATCTGAAAATATCCTTTTTTTTTTCCTAAATTCTCTATCAAAATATCGTCAAATGCTACTTTCAATTGGTAGAAACATATTAGAACCGTGTTTGCAATACTGGCTCGTAATCTGAAATGTGTGTAATCTGCACATTACTCACTAACAATATTCAACAATCCTACGCTATCGTGAAAAGTTTTTACATTTTGTTATAATGCCGTTGGTGCAGGTGGGCAAAGTATTATTAAACGCGTGTATTCCAACTTGGCGTCCATATAATAGCGGCATTTGGGCAAAATGACATTTTAGCACTAGGCAATTTGTACATTTTGACACTAGGACTATGTTGCCCATTGATTTTTTGTCTTTGTAACATTTAGTATCCGGCGTCATTATTACGTTAGGCTGTTTCGGAGATTTTTCGACCCTCTCTATCACCCGTTAGTCAGATTTAGTGAGATTTGGCTCGACCCCTTCTCCCCTCCCTAATCTTACGTTAATCTGTGCTTGGTTGCGCTGGATTTTTTTCAATAATAATAATGGCTGCATTTACGGTCCGTACATTTTGCAAAAACCAAACAAAGAGCTGAGAAGAGAAAATACTCTACAAAAATAATAATAATAAAGTTTATTCATCAAAAAGTAATAATACAATGTGACCTATTCGGTTAGCTACAAACTAAGTGTCGGTTGTATCTTGTGGTTCTTAGATAAACAAAATGTTTGGCTTTTTTATTTTTTATTGTTTATTTATTACGGAACCCTTTGTGTGCGCCACAGCGTAAGTAATATATATTTTATGTTTTAAATGTAACATATGATGTCAGTATGTCACTATGTGTTTACATAACATAATTTAATTTTCATCAAACTTGTTACGATATTTTGCGGTAACGATTCAGGGTTGTTAGTTTTTAGGGTTCCGTACGTCCGAATGAAAAAACGGAACTCTTATAGGATCAATCGTGTGTCTGTCTGTCCGTCTGTCACAGCCAATTTGCTACGAATCTACTTGACCGATTAAGTTCTTTGGTACACATGAATTTTTGTGTAACCCAAACACGAAACTTTACCTACCTTACGTAAATTAATGAATTTTGATTATGGGTTTTTTTAAATATATAAAATTACTATTTTTATAGTTTTTAAAGAAAATATTTGAATTTTTACCATTATGGGAATATCTCTTTTACTCATGTCCGAAATAGTCCTATTATAGAGAATAGTTCTATTCTTATAGAGAACAAGAAAACCTTTAAGAAGTTTATGGTCTTAAAATAACATGGTAAATCACTCAATATTGTGCGTACAAACTAACATTTGCATTTGGAATATATGGGGGAACATGTTGGAGTCCAGTCCGATTTTAAAAACTACAATGTTAAGTTTGTTCTTTTGTTAAATTCATCCAAACTACGGAACCTTTCATTGTGCGCGGTCCGATAGGCACTTGGCCGGTTTTTGTAGTTTTAGCCAGCCATAGTGCGTTTACATTGAAAGAGTGATAGAGTAGGTAGTACCTACCTCGAGTGTTAGAGTATACCTCACCAAGCATCGGGCTTATTTTCCTAGGATTCTACTGTTGTTGCCTATTAAATTATAGTGCTTATTATACAATGTAAATTGTCATTTACAAATGTTTATTTAATGCAGGTACAAATGCACCAATCAATATAAATGCTAATATATGTTAGTAGTTAAGTGCATTATATAATGCACTTAACTACTAACATCGCTTGATTTAGGTGGGTGTACCGATTGGCTGACAGATTAGTTTACGTTACTGGCTGCGACAGACAATTAAGTACAGAACTAAGTGATAGAGTTTCAATTTAACTTAATTATACCTACACTAGCATGTCTTTGCGGCTGCGTCCACGTGTAATTTCTTGTTTTAATAACATAAAATAATATAATTTCTCTAAGTGATGGTCATCACCGTATCAAAATCTGTTACGAAGTTAGTGCATGGTCGCAGACAGAAGCGAAGAAAAACTTTAATTTATACTTATGCTGGTATATAGATAATTAGGTATAAATTTTAGCAAAATTTCAGATTTTCCCATTTTACAAACTTCAACATGTCACTTCAGACCATTATGGGGCTGATTTGTTCCACAGGGACAGCATCCTTGGTTGACCTGCAAGATGCGATTCACAAAACAAAACTTCATGATTTATAAATATTTGTGTGGTGGATCTTTAGGTTGTCTCGAAGAACGAACTAGGTATTTTTTTACATTTTCAAACTTGTCTTTGTAATCTTCTACAATTAGAAAGGTTATTCAAATTCATTTTCGATGAAGATCGTCACCAAAAATAAACTCGCCCCCTATTTACTTGGGACCTTAATATAACTGGGGAAATATGGTTGTACAATAGATATACTTCTGCTTATCCCTTCTGGGGATACAGGCGTGATGTTATGTTGTGTTGTTGTATGTAAAAATAGCCGCATCGCAAGTCGCACGCGCTAAACGATTGACATGACGTGACGTGATCTATCTTCGATAACATTTCATAGATTTTGAGTAAATTCACGTCGGTCACGTAATAATACCTATACGTGTCATGTATGAGTTATTATGCAAATAGAGATGGTTGTAATCCTTTCATCGATTTTAAAATATTTCCGTTTATTTTCTTGATAACACGCAATTAACTGTGACACATTTCGAGGGAAAATCTAAAGAAATACAAAAAAAAAAACAAAAAAAATTTTCTTTAAAATAAGTTTTTTCGTCTTTGGTTTCGTCTTTTCGTTTTTTGCCACGGACTTCCAAAATTAGAGTTATTTTTCACATTTTAGTGTTTTTTTGTAAAAAGTTTTTTCGTCGGTTAAACTCAAAGCATTTATTTAAGTAAAACAATGTTTTACAGGCACTTTTGAATTTTATTGTCAAAGGATTCGATCAGTCAGAAGTTAGTTGCTCATTTCAAAGCGTAGTAGGCCTACTATAAAAATGTACTCTGTGGTAGTCATTTCATATGGAGAACAAAATCCTAAATGAAAAAGAGACGCCACAAAATTTATGACATATGTCATTAATGTCATTAATTATGTAGTTAATAATTAATTATGTTTATAAATGTATAACTTTATGTTATTTAAACGTGTGTGAATGTGAAGTTTTAAATAATACATTTATGGTGATTATAAATAAGTTGGAAAAACCAGAGTGGTAATAAAATGCAAGTTGATAATTAATTATGAATACCGAAATATTTCGCAGTTGACAGAACCAATTTATTTAAAAAGTTGTTTTCTCTATTTAAAAGACACACGTGTTCTGTACGAGACACGGCTAATTCTGAAGACACGTTTGTTAATAAAAACAGTTCTAAGAAAAAATAGGTAAGCATCTATTTTAATACCCACTTTGAAAGCAACTGGTTTAACAGGTCATCGTTTGATGTCAAGAATAAAATAATAGTAATATATTTTTATCAGCCAAATACTTATATTTAGGGCGGATTCGGCCAAACAGGAATAAATTTTATACCTACGCGGAATAAGCCTTCTCTTCCGAATAAATTTTGAATTTTTGACAGTTTCTCAATACGAAAACTGTCAAAAGTAAATCTTATTCCGCGTATAAAATTTATTCTTGTTTGTTAGTATCCGTCAGCTGATAGCCGTTCGATCAGCCGTTAGCTGATAAAAATATATTAGAATAAGATTTTCTTACCTCGACATTCTGACATTTTGCTAATGCAGATTTTTCTATCATAGTAGGTACTGTTCATTCAAACGGCAGATTTAGCATAACCTCGTCATCATAATAACAATGATAAAACTTTGACCCCAAGATATCAAACAATTTTTGACTTATTTTTACAATGAAATTAGCACAGTGACACGTTCCAAATAACTTATCATAATATAATATGTTCCCTTTCTCCACACGTTAAAAACAAAAAAGGCAATGCCAAAAGAATTTAAACTTACGTCTGGCCATTTTCCAGTTGCGTTGGTAACTGGTAAATGACCAGACGTAATTGCTCTGTAGGTATAAAACGTGCCCCTTTTCAAAAAAAGTTTGTCTCAAAAGAGGCAGAATTAATAAATGGTCATTAGATCATATGACCCAGTATAAACAAACGAACTATAAACTATACTTTTTTATCTACATGTGTTGCCACACTGGTCTCCCACTGTCGGTTGTGTGTTGCCTTCTCCGGGCAATCTCCCGTAAAGGCAGTCATCAGAGGCCTTAGTGTAATGACGACTCTGGCCCATCAAAAGATTACCTACCTTCTTATAAAAAATAATAAAAATAGATACTTCAATTTTGATTAACTTTGACAATCTTGTCAGCTTTGTACTAAATGATTGTTACTGTAACAGTGCATCCTCGCTAAAACGAGATTTCTTTTGAGATGCTCTCGACACCTCAATATGCCACCTCTTACCGTAGGCACACTGGCTACCTGAATCTCTTTAGTCATGCATTTATTTCACATACATACTATACACATAACAATAGTTACCAGAAATACATAATAATAATATTATGTTGGTATTATACTCGTACTTAAATTACGTAACACCTTCTTATAACATAATCGTATTTACATGGCACTATTGTGAAATTTTGGAGTAAAATTCTATTTCTTTAGTCTGAGAACTTGCTGATCCAACAATTCAATCAGTATTGCTATTTTAGAGCTATTTTTGACATGGAATAAGATTATTAAAACATCCCAAGTACTTATTTACAACATTGTGCTTTGTCTTTATATCATTTCATCTACAGCCGTCGAGAGAATACGGCGCTGACACCTGTCAGTTGGACAGTTTGTAGTAGTAATAAGGACCAAATTCGCAAAACACATTTCGTTAGTATGAAACTGACAGGTGTCAAAAACTCATTCTCTTGACGGCTGGACTGTAGCCAATATCGTGTGTTGACATTCTGTGGGTGACATGGAGCAAAACTTAAAGGGTTCATTTATCGAAGCCATCCTACCTAGCTGCTAAAGTACCAAACACCCAATTAAAGTGGATACAATCTGAAGTTTTGGCATGACTGACACTAAAGCTGTTGTAGAAAAACAGAGCAGGGGCCTAAGTCTACTAATTTATAAACGTCACAATGGTGTCATAATGGTTAGTGTTTGACAGTTTTTGTATGGCAAATCTGTCAAAAACTAACCATTATGACACCATTGTGACGATTATAAATTAGTAGACTTAGGCCCCAGGAAGACATCTTGGCGGTCGCTGCTAAAGGCGACATTGTTAATACTTTCCATACAAACCAACCGTATCATCGTTTACTCGCACTACGACACAAATATAACGTAGGTATAGAAACGGACGACTTTGACGGCGATACATAACGAACGTATGTACAAAAAAAAAAGAAAAAAAAAAACTTACATTAGCTAAAAAGTTAAAACTCCAATTACCGATGTTAAAGAACGTAAAAGGCTACCCCCTTGACTTTTTAATCCGGGTTTTGAGAGGCCCACCAATTTTACCAGACGGACTAATATTTATATTGGACTCTACTCTTATCTTTTTCCAAATCTCAAGCCGGGTTTAATCTCTGGTAGTTCAGACCGCGTAATCTAAAACTTTTTTATCTTTAAGAGTCTTAGGGCGAAGTTGGTGTGAGACTTATTATTTATAGGTATTTTATCTGATTCTTGCGTTTATAAACTTAACATCTTGTTTCTTTTAGTCAGCGAACCCCTTAAAATTATTTTATAAGATTTAACAATTCATGATCCAAAATAAAATAAAAAACCGGCCGAGTGCGTGTCGGACCACGCGCAATGAAGGGTTCCTTAGTTGGGATGGATTTATCCCCAAAAACCAAACTTAACATTGTAGTTGAAAAACATGTTCTCCAATAAAAATGTGATAAAACTAAAAATTAATGACTTGATGACTTTTTCGGAACGGTACGGAACCCTAAAAATAATAAGGAAGTCCTTTTACAATGAATTAACACGCGTTAAACATCGTTGTCATTGTTATTTTACAATTTTAGGCGTTCCACATAAGTCAAACAAAAATACCATAAAGGTTCGTACAGACTGGCGCGACAAGGGTTGCGCTCCTGTCGCGGTTTTATTTCGGACACCTAAAAAATCCAGAAATTGTTAGTAACAGGTTTGCACTAACACTATTGTTTGTAACTTAAAATTAGGACGAATTAAAATTAATGGAAAGACCCCCCCAACGAATAGACACAGTAAAAGGAAACTAACCATCAGTTTTTGCACAAATTGCCTTATTTATAGCGGAGGAATTATGTGCCGCTTCAGGATGCCATTGTGAATACCTCTTATTCTGCTCTGGAATGAGGCCGTTTTTTTTGCGGATGATGGATACCTATACTTTAAACACATAGGGAGTAAATCCGACCCTTTACTGTAACGCCCACAGGTTGCGTGTATGACAACGGTTGAGAGTAATCCCGGAAAGGGCTTAATTTAATCCTTACAATACGTGCAAACCGGTACTATTACGTGTTTGTAATCTTGTCCTCGAGTCGACACTATTATTTTCGTTTTATTTTCTTTTGATATCTTTATGTAGATACTAAATCCTATGACGTAGAGGAGTGAAGTGTTCCACCCATTGCTGGGTAGCCAGTCTATTCTGTAAAAATCTCACTGTGAAAACGTAGATAAAGTGAGCTTGAAGTGAGCTTTCTTTCCACCTGTTTTATTCTGTAAATAGGATATCGGGATCACTTTTACACGTCATATTAAAAAATTAAATTAAATAACTAAGCTAGATGAGGTCGGCGTTTCCTATCTGACTACTCTAAGAAGAAAGGCCGAAACAAACTCAGAGGTCGCAGTCTCTTTTAAATTCCAGATATAATCTTGGTCAGGACCGTGTAGATTAGTGTCTGGTTGGGTCAGCTTCCATTCTAACCGGATGCAGCTGAATACCAGTAGTTTACATGCGCCTGTCTATCTGACCTCCAAAACCCAGGAACTGGGTAATACGATACCTCTTGGTAAGACTGGTTGTCAGACTTTCGGGCTTCTAAGGGTCGTAACGACTGTCAAAGATCCAAGAATGACAACCGGAACCAATGGCTTAACGTACTTTCCGAGGCACGGAGGAGTCTCGGTATGTAAAGATGGTCACCCATCCACGGACTAACCCCGGCGAGCATAGCTTAACCTGATGGATCGACCCGTGCGGCCGTTACTAATTAGCCATGAGCTCCTCCGAAACTGTACTTATCCGAAAATAAACGAAGAAAAATAAGTATTGTGACGACCGTAGCAGGTGACGTTCTGTAGTTTCTACTTGTCCCATGGATTAAACTAACTATATCCCATTCACAATAAGATTAGACATTTAAACAAAACTTTTTATAGTCTGTTCAACCGATTTTGACTTCTATTCCGTAGGCATAAGGATGGCATTGAAAGCAAAAAGTTGATTATAATACCAACTTTTTACTGCAGCTGCATAGAAGTCAAAATCGGTTGAACGGACAGTAAAAAAGGTTGATTTAAATGTCTAATCTTATTGTGAATGGGGTATTATAGATGAATACGATGTACTTATCTGATTATATAAAAATAATACTTATTTGATATAAGGCTCCCGCAAACGGACGCGACGCGACACCGATTGAACAATTTCCGTGAATTTTACATATAAATATTGTTCCAACAGAGTTGCATCGCGCCGTCGCGTCGTGCGAGAGCCGATAAAATAAAATGCCCGTGACAATTCTATTACATATCGACACACTCAATTTAGTTTACGACTTTGATATTACTTAATATGTAGTTTATCGTGATATAATATTTGGATCGTAAACATATTGGTATTGGTATATGGTTTAAACATGTTTGATAATGCTGAACTGGTTGAGAACGCTGATTATTGATGAACTCCCTGAGTGACAATAACACTATATGAATACCTACCTACCTCAACTAATCCCCCATTGTTTTTCCTAATATAACAATAGCAAGTAGAAATTCGTTAAGCTTTTCATCAGTAGATATAAGTTTTCCAATTGCCATTAGAAGCAGCTGCTATTCTCATATTTTCCCATGTGTTTCTTCAATGTCTTATAATATGTTCCTCCAACATCTACCCGTGTTCCTCCAACTTCCCTATTGTGTTCCCCTCAAATTGTTCTATGTGTATCTCTAACGTCCTCATGTGTTCCTCTTTTTATTTCAACTGTATCCTCAAGTTCCACAAATTTAACTATTTCTTTTCCCAATGTGTTTCCTCAATTACCCCACAAATGTTCCTCCAATTGCGCCAAATACGGCTAGAACAGAGCCTATTACAGGTGATGTTTACAGATTGCCGTCGCTCGGTGGCTGATTGACTAATACCTGTTTCGTTTGGGATAAAGGTGAGGCGCAGATGACGTACTGGTTCACTCGGTACAAGTTCAAGTTCACCGAGGTGGACTACAGCTTATTCCTCACTTACTCCGTCCTTGTTGGGAGCATTGGTAAGTTCACTATTTTATTACTATACTGATGTAAAACGAAAAGACAGGACAGACAGGTAAACCAGAAAATGTATACGCTTCGGTTATCTTCGTGTTTCCGAATTAGCACGCACGTCGCGCCACAGAGTAACCGCCACAGCGTTTTATAAGAAGCTTTCTCTCTGTTGGGTTACCTACTCCGGTGACAGATCGTCCTCTGTCACTCAAAAGTTTTGAAAAGTTATTGAAATTGGTAGGTATTTCCGTAGATCTCTGTAAGATCACCGCGCGTTCTTACTTCCGAAGATCCGAAGCCGAAATACATACTTTTTCTGGGAAATATATGTATGTGATTGGTTTGTTGTCAAAACCTGCTCATTGTACATGTACTCGCACATTTGTTTTTGGTTTATCTAGAAAAATTATAGGTTTTTAGTTTTTTCAGTATCAGTATTTCAGTAGTATAGTATTTCAGCCATAAACTAGATAGTAGTGTTTGTATTACAAAATAATAAAAACATTAAGTTTGGCAGTCAAATTATCTTTTAGGTATAATTAAGTTATTTAAAGAAGAATAACACGTGGTTAGTACAAAATAATAATACATTAAGAGAAGAAAATAAACACAGTGCGTAAAACACTTATCAAAACAAAAAGAAACCGATTTGTTTATCCCAAAAACGCAGCAAATAAATAAACAATATTTCAGAATACAGCTTAAATTTTAATGGCACTTTAAAACCTTTTTATTTTTATTGACGTCTACAACCGTCGTTTGTATTGGCATCATCTAAAAACCACAAAAAAGCTATACAAAGCAGTTCTAAAAACTAGCACGTGACGTAAATTATGGATGACATCTAAACATTGTAGAGTGACCATGAATCTACTGCGCAGAGCGACACATGTCGATGTGGAAAGGGCAATAAATTATGTTGCACACACGGTGCATATCTACATCTTTGTACTGACTGATGTACGAAGATAGAGCACACTAGCTTTGGCACGCGGTTTCGCCCGCGGGGAGGACGGAAATTATCCCACGGGTATGTCCTACCAGGATTAGTTTCAATTAGTATCTTACGGGTTAATCCAGGTTATTTATTTTACATTTTATTCAAATAATTACAAGGCTTAAATTAGTACAGTTTTACTTAAATGTAAATTATATTCGTAAGACTTACGCGGCTGAACTAGGAAATCCTGTGTCGTCAGACAAGAAGAGCTAAAATAGACTTATAAAATAAATTAATAATCAACAGGTTGACAATAGATCACTAATTAAATATGTTGAGTAGCTTAAATCCGAGTTTCTAAATTCGATAAATATAAATAAACTATCTGTGTTCCAAATTTCATCAAAATCCGTTCAGCCGTTTTTGCGTGGTTGAGTAACAAACATACAAACTTCCACATTTATAATATTAATAGGATGGGTTTTATACATGTGTTCTTTTTATTTAGTATGTGATTGAGCTTTTCTGCAATGATTTAAAAGAATAAAAATATTTAGTACCTCTAAAAAATAAACCTAATACCATTTCAATTTAAAACGTAGCTCTTAGGCAATTTTTTGCTACTTCGGCTAGTGGAAAGAATTTTATGAAACTCAATTACAATATTGCGTAATATCAGAACACTCAACCTGATTAAACAAGAATTCCACGTTGGCTTATAAAAAAACGAATACGCAGAGATTTTAATGTAAGTATTAACCAAATAAAATTAATCAAGAGAAAAACCATAAAACAATCTTTTTCAGGAAAAATACTCGGCGAAAAAGATTAATTAAATGACAAGATATAGTGTAAAATAAATATTATGACAGCGTGCGATTTCGAGAAGGTAGTTCTTAAATATTTTTAAGTAACGTCATTGTGTAGTTTCATAGATAAAAAATTACGATGTAATTATCAGTAGATAGTTAGGTACTTATAAAAGTCGTAAGGTATTTCAGAAAAAAACATACATTTAAGAGCCTGATATTATGTTAATTTTTATTTAAAAAAAATGTAGATATGATGGATAAATCATTACACTCAACTATAAAGCTATACTAAAAAGTTTATAAATACGTTTAAATCATAATTTACACTACTTAATAACCATAACCTACGAGACCTTTGCATTGTACAATAAACCATATGACATATCTATATTTTATTTAACATAATTGTCTGTTGCAGTTTATTATGACATCTGTACCTAATGACATTGTAATAACTTCGGGATGGCTTCCAAACGAAGCCCGTATTGTCCGGTATGTCACTAACGAAATTTAATTTTCCATTAAATAATCATTTAATTATGGCTTATCCCATATTATCATAAAATAAAATAAAAGGTCAGTTGAAATAAACGAATGAATCGATACAAATTATGAAGGTCACAGAATTAAAATTAACTAAAAACACAAAAAATCTACAGTGACAGTCTAAAAAGGTTTGAATAATTACAGTACAAACACAAACTTTTTTATACGAAACTAAAACCTGAATAAGGATTTTCCAGTAATAACAATCTGTCAGTAAAACTGGTTATACAATTGAATAACTTATCGTTGTTTTTTTTGTTAGTCAAAAAAGGTTATTTAATAATACATAAATAAAATTTTAAACATCTTTTGCATTAGATACCATAACAAGATAACATTCGAATCAAATCAATTTATTTATTTGCCTAATACTGATAGGTTTAAACGGATGTTACAAATAAATATAAAGTATTCTGTATCAATAACTAATAAGGTGTGTAAATATTTATATGATCTATTTAATCTAATTAAATAATAATTAAAATAACATAACAAAATCATTAGGTAAGTATATTTAAAAAAAAAAAAAAAAATACAACAAATGTCAATGAAATTTTATACATGTCATAGACTTAACAATCAGCAAAATTAGCAATTACAATCATAATATCTATTTTAAGAAGTGCATAATCGCTGTTTAAAGCTATTTTCCGTGTAATCTAAATCGCAGTCTGCTAATTGTCTTCTTAAAGATAAAAATAAAGCCCACGTGTAAAATAGTAAATTAATCGAGTAGATTAAAAAGTGTAAACAGTGTTTTCCGCTTATCGGATCGAATCGCCGCAAGTAAATCAAATTTCACAGTTCACACTCACATCTAGCGTAAAAAATACAAGAAAATCCGATAAACAAATACAGGAGAAAATACTGAATAATCAATATAAAATACCGATGGAAAAACCGCTCGATTCTTTAAAGTACAGCTGATCTATTCTGTCAAGATCTCACCGTGAAAACTATGATGAAGTGAGCTGTCAATAGTATCAATCCCTAATATTAGGGCGGAATGACAGCTCACTTTAAGCTCACTTAACCCAGTTTTCACGGTGAGATTTTTACAGAATCGAGCGGCAGGTCGCCCAATTCTCTTGTGAGTTTCGGAAAATTCGATCCTCCTGCCGTATTTTGGTCAAGTTTATTACATGTAACTTCACCTTCTTGTCCTGTCTATTTATAGGTTCACTTTTCAGCTATAAGTTTACACGGTTTTATTTAGCTGGGTCTTCTAAAAACCAATGGAAAAAATGTAGAATAAAACTGCTCTAAAATGGAAAATACAGAAAAAAATCTTCGTAGTAGAAAAAAATCCTAAATATTAATTAACTAATTCTGTTGTACCTCCAGGCCTCCATGCCTATGTAGTCTGTCATATGTACCTAGCTCCGACATGACAGTTCTAAGCCTCGTTGACATGGGACGAGTAACACTTGGTAAGTATGAGTCGTGTGATTCAGCTGGGTACAGAATGATTGACGGGCTAGCCTTGGATAATATTTAGCTTTTTGAGTCAGTCTTCATAGCTGAAGAAAATAATCTTTTTCAAATTTATTACTCCAATCTCCAATTTGAGCTGATAGAGCGAGATTTAAACGCGCTATAGGTATTTAAGCATTTCTGTCAGACAGCCGTCTGTTCAATCGCGGGTATCGACGTAGGTAGCTAGTAAATCTTAAATTGAGTGTATTTACACAATGTAAACGTAGCTTTACAAGTAATTTGTCTTCTTCTGTCTAGCACTGGTTCGACCTCAAAACAACCGCCGTCTATCGTCGTCAACTGTCAGCTCGGAACTCGGTAAACAAAATGAGACAAACATTAGAAATGCTTACAATTAAATGATAGCGAAATGGCATGGAATATCTTAGAATAGATCACAGACAACAGAGGCTGGGTAACCGATATTTTAGCATAGCAATGAAATATTAAATCTCGGTTTGTAGAAGCTTAATTAAATCTTGGATCGGTAAAGTAATTTTACGTCGATTCACTGACATTTTTATTTACAAAATCATAACAGCCGATATGACAGACAGCTGATTACTGATTAGATATTTAAAAAAAACGGGAAAAATTAATCTTTAAACACAGGACTCAGAAAGAATCCCACATGGTGATATTTGGCCCACTTCACTTCTATAGTTGGAAGAATCTATTATTCCTTGTAACAGCGAATCAATTTTCAAGGCTTCCCGCCCCCTTAAGACCTAGGCCAAATCCTTTTAGATTTATTATTCGGATAACTCATGACCTAAAGAGGTGAAATAAAAATCTTTAAAACTAAAAAGGAAAAATTTCGGGGGGTGAAACTAGTAAACATTTAAAAGGATTCTTCGGACACTTGATCGTCAAAGATATTGCCTTCTATTGTTAACTACGTATAGCATAGATGCAGGCGCATTGTCGTGGACCAGTTCTGCAATAAATATAATTTTATCACCATATTGTATCTGATAATGAAATATTGTTTAAAATAAAGCGACATTCAGTTACGTCATCGGACGTGTTATGACAGAAATTGCAGGACAAGTAGGTAAAACACAATACAATGCTGTTTTATAAAAACGGTAGGTAATTTCCACAGATATGATATTTGATAATATTTTACTCAATATCTTGTTGAAACTTTCTATGATGAA
This sequence comes from Eupsilia transversa, assembly GCA_914767815.1. Classification (NCBI taxonomy): domain Eukaryota; kingdom Metazoa; phylum Arthropoda; class Insecta; order Lepidoptera; family Noctuidae; genus Eupsilia; species Eupsilia transversa. The sequence goes on from OU611889.1 coordinate 7,606,175, forward strand.
GGTAACGATTATGTTTTGATAGACATGAACAGTTTTTTACATTTTTTTAAACTATGCCTATCCAGTTATTCTAAGTATCTGTAGGGCACACTGAAAAAAAAAAGTTGAGACTAGCATTAGATGGTGGGTGACTCATTCCTTTATTTCATTGCCAGATTTTGGTAAAGTTTTTAAATTCACTCTCGAATTAAAAGCGGTATATTCTATTTCACAATTTCTTTGTACAGGTTCCTTCATAACAATATATTTGTTCAGCAAAAGATGGAAAATTGAAGACAGCATCATCGGCGTGGTGGCCTGCCTGAGTAGGATAGCTGCGAGCGTGGTGTACGCGCTTGCTCCTTCAAGGACTATCTACTTCTTGGGCCCAGTGCTGGACATGTTCAGCTCAGCCGGGGCCACTTCTCTACGATCAATCGCTTCTAAGTTGGTGAATGCTGATGAAGTCGGTGAGTTCATGATTTTCATTACTTAACATTTTTCTTTACGGTATTGTTCGGACCATAATAAAAAAATAAAATAAAAAAACACATAAACCTACATGGGCACTTTTATAACGTTAGAAACTAGGTGCATGATTCCAATTGGCCATTTCCTATGGAGGAGAGCCTACAAGAAACTCCACAGTTACTCTTTTAAAATAAATGTCTTTTACAATGTTTTCAATTCACAGGAAGGATATTGTAGGCCTATCAACGAGTAGCAGGTATTTAACAAGATACAAAATGGTCTACAAATCTAGTCTATTAAGCCTACAACGTTCTGACATTTACAAAATATAAAAGACTCTATACAAAAGATAAAATAAATAATAAAAATTAAAACCTATTGACATGATTGCCATTACACCTGGCCATGTCCTCTCCACAAAAGCCACTAATAATAAATAGTAGAATTGTGGGTTTAAAATGTCAAATAATGAAAAGATTATGTCAAGGAAGTATAAGAAATTAAAATAAAACATCGTAATTTGGCAGTTAATAGACATTTACATGGTCATACCGTCATTTAATGAGATACCAGGGAAGAAAAAAATACTAGTGATGTGACATTCTGACTACCTATATGCTCATTGGTAATAAGAGTTTGTAACACCCACACTTTTGAGTAGCGTCATGGACGACTAGCCTGACCCACTTTGAAAATTTGCAAGAGATTGCCGCGTTGTAAATACATTTTGTGTTTCTGGGTCTCTGACATGCTTGTAAAGGACACTTACATATATCAAAATGGATACATTGGAGACATAAAATCATATTTTGTAGCAGTACGCATAGATGGCACGACTTAACCGCGGAATAAGCTTTCTCTTCCGAGTAAATTTTGAATTTTTGACAGTTTCTCCATACGAAAACTGTCAGAGTAAATCTTATTCCGCGGACAAAATTTATTCGTGTTTGGTCGAATCTGTGCTAAATGATTTAGACTTTAGAATAAGTTGGCAATGACGAGTATCTTTCTCCCCGTGTGTGATGAAGACGAAATTACCTATTGTCATTCTAGTTTTAATATGTGTATAAGCAAAACGGCTCGTGCAGACCGGCGCGATATCGCCGGCGCGACAGGCATCACGACCCTTGTCCTTGCCCTCGATATCGCGCCAGTGTGTAAGAGCCTTTAGTGTTAAGATTGAACTACGATAATACGTTTTAGAAGATACTTGCTACCAAAATATTAACTCCATTATCAGTTATATATGTAACGTTTGATAATAAGTCTATCACTAACATATTTTCCAAACAAGCAAACGGAACAAACGAGTCCTGGATTGGACACCGCATATCGGCAAGCTTATAGCGCTATGCTACGAGTATATAGATGGACTGACGATCTTAAGAAAGTGGCTAGGGCAGACTGAATGCGGAAGGATGAGAACAGGGTGTTGTAGCGCAGCCTGGGAGGCGCCTATGTCCAACAGTGGACTGCAATAGGCTTATAGTTGATAACATAACTTCTCATTAGATTTGTAAACAGGTTAAATATTAAGTAGAGCAAAGGTCGGAACACACGCACGGATTCAAAAAGTATTGCGGACTCGGATCACTACATATCAGTCTGCTACAAATTATGCGACGACGTTAGGAAATTCTCTCACATTAGGTTCATTAGAACAAGTGCATAAAACACTTCGCGTGCAATCGTCGTGTTTTGTGTTTCTTTAGTTAATTGGTTGCCGATAAGAAGGATTTTGACGATCTTATGCCTCATGCCTTAGCATGCAGTCTTGTGTTCAATTCCCAGGTCGGGCAAAGTGTCATTGGGTTTTTCAATCAGGAATTTATCAGTAACAGCTCGGAGTCTGAATGTGTGCATGGTTGATGTCAATGTTCTCACCCTCCCTTACATGGGCCTTAGATATAACTTCTGAAAATCTTTATTGTTTCTTTATAAATTAATCGGAATAAGTAATTATTCTGATTAATTTATGGTCGGCACACCTTTCTTCTTTCCACTGCAGTCTCCGCCTTTCTAGCCACGTCATCTCTTTCACCATCATCATTTCAGCCAAAAGACGTCTACTGCCTGGGCATATGTCATTATTAACTGAGCCTATAATTTTGACGTTCTCGGTCATGGTCACCTTGTAGCATATGTTCAGTGCAGTCACACGTTGCATAGGTTTTCTAGTTCTTGACGTTGACAATCACTTTTGACGAGTCCGTTCATCCGCCTCGTCCGTAGGTCAAGGACAGATTGCGAATTATATTATTTTCGTTGCAAAACCGGATACAATCAATTATGCTTTTAAATGTCTTTTTCTTTTTCACAATCTACCGTATATTTAGTCTTCAAGGTGACTAACAGTTTTCGATGGAATTAAAGGTCTCTTAATTTAGAAGCTTACAGTCTTAAAATTATATGTACCTACAGGCATAGAAAATTTGTCTACATCGCTGACAACAGAAAAAATACCCTAAAGACTGATGCTCCCAGCCTTTAGGGTACTTTTTCTGTTGACAGCGATGTGCCACGTTACATTGCTGATTCTTTGGCCAAAAAATAAGCCAGCCCTCTGATCACGTGAAGAGTCGACCAACCGCTTGGCAATGTCTCGAAAAACTAAGTGGTTACTCGGACCCCACCACGGCACTTATGTTTCAACCCCAAACAGCTCGAACATAAAACGACCAATAATATTGGAATATTTGCGTTGTGTGTCTATTTGATTCATACATTTTCATACCAGCTGTCCACTCTAGGCAGGCAAACGAAGAAGCAATAAGCCATTATTCCATTAAACAAGTCAACTGAGGTAATTACTATTTTACTGCATCCATCATTACCTACTCAGGAACAATTACATCGAGGAGTTATTTTAGTGCCTACCTACGCTCGAAATTGACATTTTTGACGCTGTAGCATTTATCTCGTTTAATTCGTTGATTAGAGCTATCAAATGGTTTTTATTAGAAATTGTAGATAAAGCTTTTTTTTACGTTTAAAATAAATACATGGTATGATTTGATTTTATCATAAGCTTATTCATCGTCACCTAATGCTTTAGTATTTCGTCGGTTCCCTATCCTGTTCTTTGATTTATTACATTTTTTGGAGCGACAGCCAATTTTGCCAAATAAAGTATTACAAAAACTAACGATCATGTAATTCTTCAGGTCATTGATCTCGAACGCTTCACTGAAATAGATATTTTTTTGTGTTCAATCTCGGTCGCTTGTAACTTTAAGATGTTGCTAAGTTAAGAAATGGTTATAAAAAAGAGGTAGAGAAAAGAAAAGATGAATAATTGTGTGTAGATGATATAGCAAGGACGACACTGAGATAATGCTTGATAGATATGTATGAGAGAAAAAACATACTGTACTTGGGGTACCCCAAGGCAGGAGGAAAATGATTACAAGTTTTAGAAACACGTCTACTAATAAGTCCTTCTTTGTTTATAGACAAATAGAGACAAATTGTGTATAACATTAACTCTTATGAAGTCAAAGGTTAATTATTTTTAAACAGCAAGTTCTGCAAGTATTTACACTCATCAGTGACAGGATTGGGTATGTATAGTTAATCAATGTTATTATTTGTTGTTACATGATATTTATGAATGATTAAGTTTTAAAATACAACGATCTAGTACTTGGCTAAAACTAAATTGTACTTTGATTTAAATTAAAATAAAAACCTCTAGAAATGCGACTTTGCCAGCTCGCGCGTGATGAACGCTCTTAATAACTCTATTCATGTAAAACTTACATTACAAGCTTCAGTATCAGCAACAAGATTACAATAAGCAATTATATCTACTTGTTTATCGCTAACTAAGTTATGATATTAATTAATCATATTGCCATGGCGCTAAGTATGCATTTTGATATCCCACGATGACGCATCCATAAGTAATGGTTTGGTTTTATCGACTTATTATTCAATAACACAGTCTCTTAGACGATAACTTTAAAACCAACACGTCCACAATTCCACATAGGTACCAAGAGTACCTATGCACATAAGCCCAGCCGGTCTATTCTTTAATAGATCGACCGAGAAAAGTTGGGTCTGAAGTGAGCTGTCACTCCATGTCAGCTCACTTCCCCTAAGTTTTGACGGTGCTATTTTTACAGAATAGATCTGTGGCCTTATTGTAAGTTTGCAAGTAAGTAAACGTAACTATCGCGTTTGCGTTAAAAGACTGATAGATCATAATGCTAAGAATATAAGGGTGAGAATAAAAATCTTAACGCAAACGCGATAGTTACGTTTACTCACTTGCAAACTTACACTAAGGGCGGTTGTGCACTACAAGGAATTTTACGGTCCGGCACTCCGATTTTCAAGTAAATATCACGTGATCCGGAAATATAGATATGAGATTTTACATCCGGACCGTAAATCAGTATCTGAGGCCTCAGATACTGATTTACGCCTAGAAATTCATTATTTAATTTGTTCGTTTTATTAATGTAAATCAGGAACCGAAACCGGTATGATCAATAAGGGTATTTTTCAGTTACAACCTTTATATATTTTACAGGTATTTTTAACGGTTACCTTTAATTTGATACAACCAGTATTAATACCGGTTACCGAATAAAAATTACCTCTATCTCACACGTGCCGTCGGCGTTAGTCAAAGGGCGCTCATCGCCTGTGTGTATGTAATATAACCGGTATTAAAACGGTAACCTAAAAGAGATAACATGTCTTTTCTTCTTGGGTTACCCAGATAGCGGTAACCTTAGTCGTAGAAGTAACTAAAATTCTTCGATACCTGTACCGTAATTTATAAAGGTTTTCGATCCTTGATTTAAATCGTAACATTTGTTGAAGTTATCAAGTTTTTGGGATTATTTCTCTTTCAATAGTATTATTGAAAATCTGTTTAGTATGAGGTGCAGTCCCATTACTTTCATGAATTTGAGCATACGTGGGGGGTGTTGTGTGCCATAGCTGTCTGCCCCTAATGGATCCCTTGGGTTGTACACCACACTAAACGGTAAAGCAATAACGGGTTCACTCCACTGAATTTGTAACTGAATTTACAAAACAAAGTAACTGAATTCACAAAACAAACGAACAACTAAGTGCGTAACCGTGCGTAAACCGTTTTATCTGATTCCATTAAATCAGATAAAACGGTTTACATACATAGAGGTTCAACTCGAATTGAAAGTTTTTGGAAGGCCTACACTGTCCTCCTATTAACACTATTATTTGAAAATATTGTAAAAGACATTTTTTTTTTTAAAGTAACTGTGGAATGTCTTGCCGGCTCTTCTCCGAAGCAACCAATTGGAACCGTGCACCTAGCTTCTGAAGTTTTCTAGGTGCCCATTTAGGTTGATGTGAAATACAATACTTTGATTTTGAATTGAAATAAATACCTAATACTTGATTAAACTCATATTAAAAATGGCGACAACTTTTAGGTAGGTACCTACTTAATCTAAACAGTCCTTTTATATTATTTTCTTATTATTCTATCTATGCAGTACTTCCTTATACTCATATCATTCACATGTTTAACCAGTTTATGTCGTAAACCAGTAATGATAAATAGATTTTATGGTATGGTTTGCATAAAGGAAAAAAATCAAGATAATACTTTAGTAACACTTCCAAGAAATGTATGAATTCTTTTAAGTAGGCATTGGTAGTTTTAATCATGTTTTACGTACCCACATTTACCAACATAAAATGGCTCAAATGAAGACAAAATCAGTGAGAGAATATTTTTATCGTGTTATCACACTAACTGAAGTAGTTAAGCAAACAAACTCGAACGACCTTCTTTCATTTTGTAAGATTTTTCAGAACAAATATTTTTTCAAGGCTCATTAAACTTCCTTTGCTCGTAATTATGAGTGTTTTAAATGCGTTATTCACAGTTGACTTTCCACGGTGACTCATTGGTACGCGACCACATAATCTTGATTACATTATGTTACGAAAAATTGTTATGTGCTCATACTTACGGTGAAAGAAAACTGAAGAAAATTGGCCGGAATACGCCTACTGGTAGGGACCAACGTATCAGTGCTCTTTATGTGGGGTGCGATAAGGTAGCCCGCGAATATCAAATTTGTGTTTTTTGCAATTTGCAAGATAAATCATGATTCGCGACCGTAACAAGGCTTTATAGAGTTATAATCATTAGATTATATACAACTCCTTAAGTTAGAATAATCCTCAAATGTCATGATTTCATGAAATAGTCATTCAATAGGGTTATATGAACTCAGAGAGTTATTGATGATTTTTATGATTATAATTCTATAAATAAATATTTGTTATGGCCATGAATTATATTTAGATCAACAAATATCTTGAAACTGACCTGCAAATTACAAAAAACCTAAGAAAATTTGAATTTCGCGGGCTACCCTGGCGCTTTCGCCATTTTTTTCCCCGACTACGGCGAAGCAAAAAGGAGGGTTATGATTTTGACTGGTATGTATGTAAGTATGTATGTATGTATGTATGTATGTTCATTTGTTCCCTCATAACTTCTAAATTACTCATCATAATTTGACAAATGGGGTGTCATTGGAAGCATCTCGGTTGTCCGCTGGTTATAGGCTATGTGAAGTTACATTAAATTGAATATGGCGCTCTCTAGAGTACAAAAAGTCATGAACTAAAAAAAAAGATTTTTTAATGGTACCATGTTGGGTATCAAATAAAAGGGCTTAATTAGCACAATTCAAAAATATATATATTATTACCCCAAAATAGTTTAAATAAAAATAAAAGTATAAAAACTAAAACCCAACTACGGCAAAAAAGTCAACTAAAAAGGTATAAACAAGTCATCTCAGACAGACAAATTAAAAATCTGGAGTCACACGTAATCTATTCGATTTATCCCCTAACACGTGTGACTCCGGATTTTTAATTTGTCTGTCTGAGATGACTTGTTTATACCTTTTTAGTTGACTTTTTTGCCGTAGTTGGGTTTTAGTTTTTATACTTTTATTTTTATGCCAATTATTTTTCTTTGGCTTATTTGGTAAGTGGAAACGCCCTTTATGCCTGGAGGCTTATATTTAGGTATTAACTTTTCTTCTTTTTTGCTTGAGTATAGTTTTCATTGTATTTGTTAGCATCTGCTAGCTGACATATTATGGCAAATAGTTTATTTAAATTTTCTGTGTCTCGTAATGTTAATTACTTTGCATACCTAATGTTGTATAGAATCAAGTTTTTCTAGCTGAATACACAGCTGTGCTGCTGGGGAGTTTGTTGCGCCACCTCTTCCCAGCTAAAGCACTAGGAAGTGGTGAAGGGCGGGCGTTTTGGGGGGCTGTCTTATGTACTTCATTTTGGACTTTTGAAAAGTGCTGCTTCTCAGCCTAATTCGAATAAATGACTGATTGATTTTGATGTCTGCAGCTAGCATTTATGAAGAAAACTCACAGCCTAAGGGTGAATTTCACCAATGAAACTGAACGTGATCAGCACATCTAAAACGCGTTCAACAGCTGTCAGTGTCATCATTGTTATGGAATTTTTGACAATAGTGAAATCTGCCCTTAGAGATAAACCTTGTGCAAAAATGATTTGCCTTTTTTCCATACAAATAACATGTCCTCGCGGATGCATAACAATTCGTTTAAGTAGGTACATTACATAGGTGCCGGTCAGTATTCACACATTTTTTGAAACAATGAGCATTTCATAATAGTGCCATAGAAATTCCTTGGAACTTTCTAATCATTGATGAATTAGAATAACATTAAAAGTAATGTAGGGTAGGTCAAAACTATTCCTACGTAACGTCAGTCAAGTGCATAGCAGCTGTTAAGTAACATTGATACAAATATATATGCAACAACTAGCTTCTGCCCGCGAGTTCGTTCACATGAAAGTCGTAAGACAACAATATATAACATATAAACTAAAATAACAACCACATTTTATAAAACTTCGTACAATTCGCGCAACGTAAAAAGTCCGCTGGCCAACCGCAAAACCATATGTTATAATAGTTCGCGACACGTAAAAATGGTATGGTATGGTTGTGCGGTTGGCCAGCGCTTATATTACGTGACACGATCTATACAACGTTACAGTTGTCCGCTGACCAGCGGTCTTTTTACGTGACGCGAATTGTACCTCCTACGTTTGTATTTTTGGTCTCACCAGCCAATAAACAGGTGCAACGCGACATCGCGACGCGACTGTATTCATGGAAAATATGTATGAATGAATGGATATTATTGTTTGCCTGCCTTAGTTTCGGCAAGACATTAGTTCATTTCCGATCATTCCAGTTTAAGTTAAATTTCCCAATCGACCTTCAATTTCCCATAGCCAAACGATCGGCAACACAAAGAGAAAATTTCGAACAATGATCTCATTTTACTTGATTTAGAATGAAACGATTTCCGGTATAATAAAATGTAATCAAGGAAAATGGAACCGAAATAACTAAAGTGCACAGTGACTGAAATGAAAAGTTTGATTGAAGGAAATTAAGTGAACGTAGTAAATGAAGTTTCCAATAAACTATAACGTTGCTTCACTAAAATCGTTCATTCGTATATAAACTTTTAAATTGATTTGGTGGATTTTAGTTTTACAACTGCGATGTCGATGTTGGAAAACGAAATCCTTTTGTCGAATGCATAAGTTATACTTAAGTAGAACTAAAACAAACTAGACTAACGTAAATAAGACGGGTGACAACAAAAACAAAAAAAATATTGAAACACCTGATATATATTAAAAACAACTTGGCTTGGCGTGTGTAACGGGGTGTCCTGCGTGAGTGACGAATATGACGCGACGCGACGCTGCGAACGCGACGAACGCGATCAACTCAACGGCATACGGGCATACCTACCCTGATTGCGGCCTATGTAGCAATCTGCGGCGAGACGCGACGTAACGCGTACTTGTTTTGAGGGCGACCAGATGCGACACCACGAACTACGAAATGTTGGATTCAGAAGCGTTGATCGCCGCAGTGCGTGCGCAAAGATTATTGTGGGACAAAAAACATAAGCATTATAGGAATCGTTTATTAATACAAAGAAGTTGAAAGAATGAACTTTCAAGCAAAATTGTACTGTACTTCTCCATGGTCCGAGAAGTAATGACTAAAATCACATAGGAAATTTGTCGCGTGTAGCATCGCGTCGCATTACGTCACGTCGCGTCGCGTCGCGTCGTATTCGTCGCTCACGCAGGACACCCCGTTAAGCAATTAGGGTACAGGATGCTAATATTAAAAAAAACACATGCATACGCCCATGCTTGAGATGGACAGAACTCGACCAGCTTAGTACAGCTCAAGAAGGCAATCATGGCCTCCAAGAGTAAAGTTAGTCATCATTATGCGTAATTCTTATAATACGTGACACACAGCAGGTAATCTGATATTTCCTTACATTAAGCGTAGGTATTTGAAAAATGAATAAGATGACGATGATGATGATCATAATGATTATAGGCTCTACTAGTATGTTCTATGGCACTAATTGGATTAAAATGAAGGAGGTAGGACTAAAACTACGCGCGGCTGAATCGGAACTAATCGTATGCTTGTTTTTTATGTAAGGTCAAATTAAGTATAGAATTATTAAGGCTGGATTCGACCAAACAGGATAAATTTTATTCGCGAAATAAGCCTTCTCTTCCGAGTAAATTTTGAATTTTTAGCAGTTTCTCCATACGAAAACTGTCAGAGTAAATCTTATTCCGCGGATAAAATTTATTATTGTTTGGTCGAATCCGCCCTTAATAAGATTAATTATACTGAGATTATTAATAATTATAGATTTAATATTTTAAATGTTACAGTATATAATCAAGCTCGCCAGCGCCACCAGTCGCGCCAGACTTATCTTGCGCGCACTCTAGGCTCGTCGGCATAGGTGTTTTAAACGTCATCAGTGATATTGTTGTCAACGTTATTACAATGTACCCGTCATGGTTTTATTATACTTACCTACAGTGTTAACTGAATAAATACCTAATCTATAATGCGCATTTAACATTTATATTAAAACACTTGTTTTATTGGGTCTCATAAAACTGGGAGACATTTTGGAATTTTGTTATCTTTTAATTTTTAGCAAATATTTATAATCTAATGCTCACAAAATGGCCCCTTTTTCCTAAGCATTACTAAGTATGTAAATATTATTCATATGTATAGGAATGTCTTATCATTGTTTAATTCATTAAAATAAAGAAGGAACGTGTTTTCGCTATTTTGTAGCCAGATACCGCTTTATGTAAAAAGGAGGTAGTAAAATGTTATTTGATCCGCAATACCGAAAAAAAAATAATGACGATACCTTTTTTCTTTCTATTTATTTCCTTTTTATTGTTAAATTGGTCGAAAATGTCGAGCCTCCTGTCAGTTTAGTAATTCAGTAACAAAGCAAAGAACAAACATGACGCTCACTACTGTTGTTCCTAACGAGGACCATTATAAGTAGGTAAGTAGCTACATACTGCGGGTATATTCTATTTACTCTTATATTTACAATTATGGAATTCCCTTGAAACAATGAATGGAGTGATACCTGTCAAGCTATAGAGATAAAAACTGCCGTAGTATGACTCTTGTTTATTTTGGTACACTGCGCTACTATCATAGTGTTTTTGTTTATTAATTGCGTAGTATAGAGAGGTTGCTGCAGCAAACTAGAGATAAAGAAAACAGATGTGTAATGTAGGATTTTTCCTACTTACATTACAAAATCATATCCGGAGGAAATTTTCACTTTTTTTTTTTTTTCACCAAAAGGCATGTATCATCATGCACATTAGTCTTGAAGTTCTTTTTAATATAACAAAGCCCAGTTTTCTTTCTTATAATTTAGGTTGAAGTTTACAAACGTTTTTAAACAGCGATATGTTGAAAACAAAATAGTAAAAGGTCCTACAAAAAAAAATACTACCTGCTTAAGGTAGATATTTTTTTTAAATAACTGAAATGACCTTTCTGCAGTTTCAGAGCCGGAGCTATTAATTCGTACTTTACTAAATACTTAAGTCATGAAACCAGGTTTTTTATACTTGGCCATGAACTAATTATTGTCGAGATTAAACGTAGACCTCGAACTATAATTTTCTTGGATTGGAATTGTTACCGGTTTTGTTGAGCACGGATAAAAAGTAAACTAATTATAAACTACCCGACAAAAAAGGTACTTTAGACTTGACAGAACTGTCACATGTCATGTTCTACAGTTTTAGTTTAACTTAGAGACAAGAGATAGCTTTTTAGCTCTAATTTTCATCTAAGTAATCGAGGTACTTTAGACTTGACAGAACTGTCACATGTCATGTTCTACAGTTTTAGTTTAACTTAGAGACAAGAGATAGCTTTTTAGCTCTAATTTTCATCTATCTCTTTAGTGTCTTGTTTTTCAATGAGGATTTACAATTTTCACACGCATTTAGCCATCTACTTTTTGCTTAATTTAAAAGGTAAATTAAACTATCTATGTGTAGGTAAAATTCAAGTATTTTTTTCTTATTTCAGTTTTACTGTGCAGTATAACGATTGGTATATGATGATACCTAATCCCCTTAGTATAGGTATTATTACAATTGATTACAATGTTCCAACTTGACAAATGCATGTAAACGTCAAAGGAAACTAATGCTGCAACAACACAATTGCAATCGCGATGAGTTGCATCATTTATAAATAAAATCATTTATTTATTTATCAATTATTTTCACATCTTGCTTAACGTCTTCCTTTGGTGAAACGCCATTTTTGGTTCTATATAAAAATTACCGTTACGTAAAGAAGAAGAAAAAAAGTAATAGATAATAATTAAGTAAATACCTAATCTCGCTAATAAGAAAAGAAAACGGATGAATTTAAATGTTCTAATAATGAGGGTAACGTAAAATTATGTTCTGTATTACTGAATACAATGGAATATTATTACCGATTCAGAAATTAAAGTGTCAAATCAGGATAAATTGTAATAAATATACTAATTATATTAATTTCCTTGATATTATCTTGTAATCGTAGATAATCGCTTCATTAACCTTAATGTCATTAGTGAATGAGAACTCTTGACAACTAATTAAAGATTCTATTGTCTCCATTCAACATTTAGAATCAATATTGTTTTTTTTGGTATTTTATTCTTCATAAATCATTGAGCGATTCATTAAGAGTGCAATATTGACAAGAAATGAGTAATTAAAATGAATTATGATGGCGACAATAACAATCAATGAATTTTCTATGAATCCTTGAGATGCCAACAGTTTAGTATTGTGCCTATTAAAAGATAGATATTTTCGCAAAACAAAACTTAGCCAAGCTTAAAACGTATTGAGACTGCTCGTAGGGAGTTCCCTACGAGAAAAGTCTCATACGTTTTAAGTTAAAAAAAAAACAGAAATAATTTAAAATATTATTATCATTGTATCTTCCATATTCGTTTTGGAAAATACTAGCCGATAATTGAGTATATCTCCATAATAAAATGATAGAAAGTTTGTGATTAATACATTCACTTTTATTGCTTTCCATTGCCGTTTTTTTGCATTTTTGCATAAGTTGGTAATGTGGGTGAGGTAATTCAATAAAACATCTTTCAGATAAAATAAATAATTATTCACTGAATTGTTTAACGTTGTTACATCATGACATAGACAATGTCTTTTCAACGGCTTTTCAGCCAACTCTCCCTGTTTTTGTAATCTTTATTCGAAATAAATTTTGTCTCGTAATAATGCCATCAACTTATAACAGAATCTCGGAGGTAGCATGTTAAATCCATGCAGGTTGAAGGCTCTACAGTACCTATTTACCTAAGCTTATTGCTTAAGAGCATTGCTAAAGCGAACATAATTAATAATAGGTACAATATATTATGCCTATTTGTATAAAGTATTCAGAGGAAGATTTAGAGAAAATTTTCCTACATTTTCTCACAGTGCATTACTAGTTTAACTTGGTATGAACAATTATAATGGAAAATAAGGAAATTAATAATTGAAGCGTGAACCTGAAGTCAGTCAGATGAATAGATTGTGAGGGATGGAAGGAAAATGGTTAGAAGAGTGGTGAATACAGAGATGATGGTTGATAGTAATGTGGTATGTGTGTGGTGTGGTATGGTTGTGTATGAAGAGGAAGCACACATGCTCAGCCGACCACAAATAAATTGAGATAAAGGCTGAATGTGGGTAGATTTAGCGTACGTCGACTAAGTCACCAAGCCATTTCAGGAACGAGGGCTTAACCTAATTAGCCTTTTCTAGCTCTAGCATAACATCACGCCTTGTTTCCCCGAAGGGTTGGGCAGAGGTGAACATTTAGTACCTACACCCACATTTCGCCAGTTATTTTTAAGTCCCATGTAATAGGCGGCGAGCCCATTGACATTAACTGGACACAAATCCAGACGCCAGCCTGCTACTGAGAAACTCCAGATAGAAAAACCGGATAACACTTCGCCCGACCTGAGAATTGAACCCTAGACCTCATGCTCAGCAGTGGCGCTTGCGACCACTAGAACAACGAGGCAGTCCATTATTAGATTATAAATTCCTGATTTAAAAAATAAATAAATCAAGCGTATCGTACCAGTCAGAAACAAGCAATGGTCAGCAATGAACATCAAATAGTTTATAATCTGTTCCTATGTTCAGCGAAACACCACTAAGTTCATACTTACCTATGGTTTGTTGATCAACTAAGACGTACATAAGCAGGATACACACGGTTCGATTTTAGTTACTACTAAGTCGAAACCGATTTGAACCGTCTGTACAGACTTTCAATCAAATTGAATTTCGAATTCAAAGAATTTTTTGTTGAACAACAAAAATTGTTCAACTAAAATGGAGCCGTGTAAACCCAGTATTACCTACATCAAATTTTTTCCGTATGTGATAAATAAATTATCGTTTAATGACATTAAGTTCGAATATATCAGTTATGAGGTCATCTAATCTTTGAACTGTGACTCCTGATAACCTACGTGGACTTATTTCCGAATATTATTAGGTCAATAATTTGCGTAGGCATATATTATCGTACTACGAACAATTTTGTCAGTCCGCTTCAAAAAGATCAATCACAATCTGAATCGTTTTGAAACAGATTGCAAATCCAATGCTTCATAAGCTCTAAAAAAAATCTGCTCACGAACGTAAATAACGCAATGTATGTTGTTGAACGGTCAATATGAAACAGATTAGTCTTAATCGTTTACGAAAATGTCTTACGCAATTAGATAGCAAGATTAGGATTTGTCAACAGCCTTTAGAGGTATTTTAACATTGATTGATGTTGAACGGTTGTCGATGAACACATCCTTTTGAAGGTGACTGTACCTGTACCACGTGCATGTTCGACACAGGATTTTGTAATTATGCAGGATGAATCGGACTGCGGAAATTGAGTAAATATTTCATTGTATCTAACCAGAATACCCCCGAAATTCGCGCTTTTTTTTCTTATATTTTTTATTTTTAGAATATCAAAAAATATTTGGCCTAGGTCTTAAGACCTATATGTAAAATCGATGTATAATATATGCTTAGACCACGGATGCAATTCATACTTCTATTCACATCCTTAATGGAAATAAAACAGAATATTACCGTGTCAATAATAATATTCGTAAATGTTCCCGATACCGGTGGGCTACTATTTTTTATATTTTTAAATGTTTTATAATTTTTATATTCTAATATTTAAAAATGTAAAATATATGTATTTCATGAAATAAAAGAATATTCATAATAATGTAGGGCCATTATAATTGCCATTTATTATTATTAAAAGACTAAGAATAGATCGTGTTTTAAATAAGCTTTACGATCACGCAACCAATAACTTGTTGACTATGGGTTCAATAAATTGATATTCAATAATTCAATAATTGACATATTACGACTAAATAATGCCATATTTTCTACTCCTACTCTACTGCAAGTTTCCATGCACGACGTGATGAAGAGGAGAATGACGCTGAAGGAATGAAAATATGGCAATTAATGTAATGGCGGGACTAAAAATATATTAGATAGGAATGTATGAATCAGAAGTTATCTTCCGATTATTGTATTTGACTAGCTGTCCGCCCCGGCATCGCACGGGTAACACTAATTGCTTACCTACGGCGTACCTACCTATCTACCTACCGAACTCTACTTACCCACCCTACCTACCTACCTACCCTACCTAACTACACCTACCTACATATATACGTACCTACCCTATCTGGGCAACTTTCTTAAAAAAAAACATCTACTATGTATTAGAAAACTTAAAAAAAACGTGGATGAAATCGGTAAAGTCGTTCTCAAGTTATGACGTGACCAAGGGAAATAGGGATTCATTTTTATATATGTAGATTTCAGCAATAGGTCTTAACTTAGGTGATAGACTTTATATTGACGTATTTAACAATGAACGAATTAACTGATTTATTACCGGCGGTATTTTATTGTACTTCGTCTTGATTGACGGTTACACCGTCTTATTCATAGTTTATAGGACTTACTGAATCAATAGTAGGTACCAATGTCATGGGAACTAAGTTGCAACCTTCTTATACCTAGAAGTAAACACCTTCAGTTTTCAAGCGGGCACTCTCAACCAATAGTTCCAAAAATATAGTCCTTCCATATTGTCTCTGAACCCAATTGAGAAGATGTATATACAGCCTCGTAAAGTTGGGCTACCTCGATGGTACGGCAGCAGTATATGTAGCTGTGTTGCAAACTATGTTCCACCTCTTACCCTGCCCTCTGTGACCCGAAATATCGGCGGCAAACCATTGCACTGCATTCGACAACGCCGGGAATGTAGCGTTTTGGGTCAACCGATTCACTGACGTGCCATCGACACGACGAAAAAGACTACTTTTAACGTATTTTTTTCTCTATTGCAGGCAAAACAAGCTCTCTAATAAGCATATCAGAGGCCCTGGTGCCTGTGATCTACTCGCCTGTGTACAGCAAGGTCTACCTCACTACACTGTCCACAATGCCCGGCGCCTTCTACCTCATCAGCGCCGCGCTCGCCGTTCCTGCCATAGCCATATTAATGTAAGAATATTTACTAGTAAGCGTTAAGCGACAAAGGAGTGGAGGGCGACAAAGGAGAGTGACAAAGGATCTACTCTCCAAGTTCACTGTATCGGTCACTAACGTTAACCAAAACGGAGATAAATGCTCGACTCTTTGGATAGGTGAATTGCTCGGCAGTGAGATTAGTGGGACTACAAAGTCCGCCATCAACCTAAAAGGAGATTTAAAAAAAAAAAAATTGTCTGTTATGAGTTCAATCTTGTCTTTTTTGCAATGTAATGATTTTAATTCTTTAAAAACAAATTAAGGTGTAGGAAACTTAAATAACTGAAATCCTCTTATGTACGTGGTTATTGTACTCATCATTAAGAACAACTTTTACTAATTGACGATACAAGAAATCGCGAAAAGAAAAATCTGCTGCTCCATACATGTTTGTAAGTATAACTCGACAAAATGGGAGAAACAGCTCTTTACCGGATTTCAGGCTTCGTCCCATACAAAAAAAAATCATATTGATGAGTACAATGACCCCGTCAGAGGTTTTCAGTTATTTCAATTACAAGTAGTATTACTTTAAATTAATTGAAAAAATTCACGACCCATTTATTAGTTTGCTTGCAAACGTTAAATGGCGAAAGTTCAATCTCCAGCCTTGATGTGTTTTTCATGTCTCATCATACAAGTGTTCCGACGAAGAAGTTAGTAACCTCTCGTTGAACTTTTATCTTTAGCACCATTTAGACAAGGAGATACGTCGACAGCTCATTTATCAAAATTAGTCCAGGAGCTAGGGCTTGGTTATTGATCTAATGCAAGCCATGTTTTGAATCATCTTTTCTTAGCTTCGTGTCTCAACTACTTTAAGGCTAAGAATTTTATCGGATTTTTTAGCCTATAGTAGTAGTTGTAAAAGACTTTCATCTTCTATAACAGAAAATTAAACATCGTCTTTGGCGAAATACCTGATAAACGTCAGCCTGAATCTCTACCTCCAGCCGACCCTTCGAGGAAGGCATAAACATACATTCAACATTCGAAAACACAGATTTTTTGTCGAGAAACAAGTGCATAGCTACACGTTTCGTCTAAGCAACCGCTGCGACATTTCAACACCTCAACAAAAGGCGACCTTGCGGTCAACTCGAGAGTTCGCCCTTACTATAATTTTGTCATCTGCGACCAAAGAACGATTTCTAATCACTGTACAGCTGTAGTAGCCTTGAAGCGTTATCTATTTTCTATTTCTGTACCTTTTAATTGACCTTAAAAAGCCCTACGAAATTTCATAGTAATTTTCAATCGATTACTTTTGTGGTGGAATTTTTGACAACCTTGAGTTCTTGTATTGTAAAATACCTTTATTGACCTTGCTAGTTAATAAAAGAATATAAGTACATTCTGTAATGGGTAAAATCTCGTAAACTAATTTATTAACGTTTATTATTAACCCCGGTGACCGCTGTACCGTAAAATAAAAGTAATGGTACGAATTGAATGGTAATAACACTTTTTATTCTCAATTTAGAAATGTTTAATGACGTTCGTAAAGGTTACCCATTTTTTTCTTATTACTTAATTAATAGATACAAATTGAAGTGCTATTTTATTACTGGATAGATTATTTATAGCCCGCAGACACGTATTAAAATTGTCTTAAAAACGTGTTGACATATTAAATCACTATCCTATTTAATGTCAAATGTGTTTGAACAAGCTTCCTGATAGACCACTAGGTATTGAATCAAAGAATTTTATGAGATAGCTGTGTCTCGCGGTTTCACCCGCCTCCCTCGACTCCTAAGGTCGTAGCGTGATGTTAAATAGCTTATGACCATCCTCAAGAATTGGGCCAGCAAATGCATGCAATGCATGTGTAAGGCGAGTTTAGAATTAAGTAACACCTCTGTGTGATAATATAATTAAATAATAATACAAATATAAAAAAACCGGCCCGTGTTACATAGACTCGCACGATTAAACTAAAAACAAAAAACTCTTCAGCTATAATGTATTATAAGTATAATTATATCGATTTCTGCTTATTGGTCTAATGATCTAATCGAAACGAATTTGTCAACGGTTTGAAAACGGATTACTTTTTTTATTCCCCGAGCAACCTCCCTTAAGAAAGCGTAGCGTCGCGCCTGTCAGCTGGGCCTTAAAACTCACAAAGAACTTTGTTATGCAAAAATATTATTAATATAATAATCATGTAAATAGCACACAACTGAATGATAAATTATTACTGACTGTAAAGCTGATTGCTATATAATCTTAGGTTATCGTTTAAATTACCGTCCAGTTAGAATGTTTGACAGTTGAACGATAAAACAAAGCGCACTTACAAAATAAAGTGAGAATCTGTCTTCTATACATATATACAAATAAATAACATTGAAGTGTCTGTTTGTAATGTCAAAAGCTACAGCTTTTTACTAAACGCTTATAAGTACGGTACTTATACGCAGACGTGATGGGTCGATATCTAAACACGATCTATAAGTAGATACATATAATAAAGCTGAAGAGGGTCGAAAGTCTGTAAGAACATGGAAGATATGCGAAAAAAAGTTGTCTGGGGATATTTAGAATCGATAACCGAACACGTTCCAACAGTTTTTAGAATTTTTGTCTGTTTGTCTGTTTATTTGATCGCGCATCACGTTAAAACGGCTGAACCGATTTTCATGAAATTTCGTACGGAAGTACTTTGTACCCTGGGGAAGGACATGGGATTATACTTTTTATCGACATTCAACGCTGGCGAACCCGCGGGCGGAAGCTTGTAAATAAAAAAAAACAAATTTCTCAACGCATACTTCAAGTAACAATAGTAGTTTAGATATCGATTCCCACCATGTCTGCGGAGTTTTGCTAGCTAATTTAATTTGATCCTGTATATCGCATTTTACCGCCAATTTGATGGTGGAAAATCGATGTTAAATTTTTGGCCAAGATCCACGAGCCCAAACGGTTACAAAGTAAGATAAATACCTACATAAAACATCTGTAAAGGCCAATTCACCCGGTATCTATTCCACAATCTCATAAGAAATCCTGTTGTGCTAACATTTAAGTGGAGCCATTAACAAGTCAACTGTTTAACATCCATTAATAATTATTTATTGGCACATTCTTTCGCATTCATTATTTTAATCGTTATTTTTAAACTTGCTCTACCACAGACCATGTATTCATCCGATTTCAACTGCGTATTAGGTAACAGCACCCAATCACGATCTGAATCGTTTTGGAACAGATTGATAATCCATTGCTTCATAAGTTCGAAAAAATAATGCTCAAAAACGTAAATAGCGCAATGAATAATGTTGAACTGTCAAAATTAAAGAGATTGTTTTTAACCGTTTACGAAAATGTGTTACGCAATTAGATAGGTGGTGATGATTAAAATATAAATAAATTAAACCCCAGAATCGTCGATCACTATTTATTAGTGATCGATGACCAGAATACTGCCAAATTGCCCAAATCCCAAAGTACCGTCATCAAATATAATTTTACGCCACATTTGCAACTCGTGTCGTATTTTATCCATAAGTCTAAAAAAATAGCCATTAAAAGGACATATAAAATACTACAGCAGACCAACTATGTCTCTGTATGTGTTTACCAAGACTCCATTTTCCTCAATCCAGTTCAATTAATGCCATTGGCAGTCATCCTACACTCATTGAAGTAACAAAATTTTCATTCAATGAATCAACAGAAAACCAATCGTTTTAATTAAAACCACCGTGAAACTCAAGGTTATTTCAACCAATAGGTAGTTTCATTTCACAATGTATGGGTAAGAAGTACGTAGATTTACGTGCTGTTTGCAATTTCAAAACATATTTCTTTATTCAGGACTGCCTCGTTGGTCTAGTCGTCGCAAGCGCTACTGCTGATTATGAAGTCCTGGGTTCGATTCCCAAGTCGGGCAATTATTGATGGGTTATTCCATCAGGAATTTCTCAGTAGCAGCACGATCTGGATTTGTGTCTGTTAATGGCAATAGGCTCACCCCCTATTATATGGGACTTAAACATGACTGCCGAAATGTGGGTGTACACCTCACACACAGGTAAAGCTTTGCCTAACCTTTCGTGGTTTAAATGCGTGATGTTATGATGTTATGTTATTTCTTTACTTACAAAAAAACTTTCAGTCGTTAATCATGAATACGGTACCTACCTACCTATATCCCATGCTACGAAAATCTACTCCATCATCTCATTAGTGAATAATTAAGCTCATCATTAGAACACTTTATATTCCCACTAGCTTTTGCCCGCAGCTTCGTCCGCGTGGAGGTCGAAAATTATCCCACGGGAACGTAATACCGGGATAAAAGTATCCTATTTCCTAACACAGGTCATGGTCTACACATGTGCCAAATTTCATCCAAATCTGTTCAGCCGTTTTAGCGTGAAAGGGTAACAAACAAACTCACATATACATTTAGATTATTAGTTGAGTTCGGCAGTTCGTCTACGGTGAATATTTTAGTTTTTAACGGCTATGGGTTAGGAGCGTTTACTTTTTTCTATGGGCCTGTGTCGCCTGAAATAAATAATAATATTTTTATTTAATTTCTGACACATCTCGGGACCCTTGGGTCCCGTAAGGCGTACGAGGGGCCGAAGTCAACTCGCAGCGGCCCCATCAGCGGCATAATTTTAGGTGTTCAGGCACCAATCGACGATTATCCCTATAAGCACTATGCAAATGCACCCAAGGACAATCCCCGGTTGGTGTAGGTCTATTGCAGAACATGGAAACAAAACATATGGGCTATGGGTTTGGGTGGCTATAGTTTATTATTATTAGATATTATGTGGTTAACGTGTGGATAAAAATGTGGATTTCCAATTTAGAATTAATGCGTGATATTTTTCTACTAGGAAATCAGTACCTATAAAACTAGAGACTTATAAGCTTAGGTACTAAAAGAGTGTGCCATATTTACCTACCTACGTACATTTCATATCATATCTAACATGTTTGATATTCCAAGGGACCTCGTAAACATGGTAGCAAAATATGAAACGATATGACATCAAATATGGAAGGATTGAAAGTGGAAAACGAATCAAATCCTGCTTCAATCTTGTCTGGCTCACGTTCGCATAAGTCACGAGTGTTGTTTTTGATATAACGCTTCTGTCGATGGGAATATTGGAATAGTAACGAAAATAGTTTACAGTATACCCAACATTAAAAAGCGTTTTTCTCGTGAAATAAAAATTATAACTTTGATAAAATACCTATTTCATAATAGAGTCGTTTCGAGAATACCATGATCGTAAGACCATAAAATATATATCAATACTTTAGGAGAAAATCGCTTTTGAATCTTGCGTAAGGTATTTATGCTCGTAACTGTACAGTCGGCAACATTACATAGTACATACCCACACGCTGGAAAAAATAATGAAAATACTTACATTTATCAAACAATGTTTTGCAAGAATCATAGATGAACTGGACAATAGCCTGCTTTAAAATAAACGCTTCATGTGTTTTTTGCCTACAATTTAATTTGTCCCGCAGACGCTACTCTGGTGGAGCAATTTCTATGAAAACTTTACGGAAATTGTTCTATCGGTGTCGCGTCTTTTCCTATCGTTTACGATATCGATATCGTTCTATCGATTATGATGTTGATCCCATGGAGACAGTTGTTTAGTTTGATGGTCTGTACCACACCCTCAAAGACCTTTCCCGTTTCTGATAAATGCTGAAGATTAACAAACAGTTTAGTCTAACCATAACATTTTCTTTATCTTCCACAGAGCAATTTTCATCCTCCGAAGAAATGACGAGCGCGAGCTTGCAGCTGCGTCCGAAGTCAAACCGAAGGAGAATGAAATCACTCGTTTTTGATAAATATTTATTATTGTTAAACCTTAATGTTAATTATAGTTATGTGAAAAATCTCAATAAAATTAAGATTTGTATAGAATCGTGTATTTTAATTTTACATTCCCGAATGAATACAAATTAAAGATAGCCAAAAAAATCGTGGTAGGTATGTATTTATTTTTAATTAAGTACTTACCATTTTACAGTAATAACTAGGCATAGTCGACGTTGTAATTGTTTGACCTCTTTTGACAAAAAAAGCAGTAGGTAAGTAAATTGGGACCAGCCATATTGGGCCCAAAAACCAAAATGGCCGACGAAAAAAAGTATTTCACCTAAGGTGACACACGGCGCTGTCTTGTCAAAAAAACTAGGGATCACACGTCAGCGCATTCCACTGTTCATGCGGTTAAAAACAAATGCAGTATGAATCTGCTATATGATCCCCAACATAATATATGCAGTAAAATATCGTAAGAACTCATCATCGCTGTGTGAAGGGGCCTTCGTTGGGGAAGTCCACTCAAGCATTTTCACTACGCCAAAACTTAAAATAGACTTAAAGAAAACACCTAGGGCACCCAATCTCTACAACCGCCGATTGTAGAGATTTGGTGCCCTAGCTGTTTTCTTAGTCTATTTTAAGTTTTGATAGAACGGTCAACGCTCGGCAAGCTATCAGTCACTACCACTGTACATGTAGGTAATATTGGTAAAAGAACAGCGAGTGTTGTTTCCACGTAATGTGCTTCGTTTGGTTATTGGCGGTGTTTACTTTTATTTTTCATACTTGTACATGAAAAATTATTATTAAAAAAAGAACCCGACTGCAAAAACACAACTGAAAAGAGAAAAACAAGCATTATAATCTATAGAATTTTGGTATCGCAGGCGGGGACAAGAGATATTGTGTAAATTTTGGTAGTCCCCGCATACATAGATATATCTTGAAAAACATTACCCTACTACTGGAGCAGTCGGATAAAAAAAAATGATTTTGGAACTAAATGCTTAGGTATTCAAAACAAAAGTAATATATGAACATTCGCAGAGGTTTGTTGTCATAGTAGAACTTCAAGGTTTCATTCATTTTCGCCAATAGGTAGGTATAGTTTCATATTTTACTAAAAATGTAAGTATAAAATTAGATATTTCAACTTTAAAAAACAGCTGAATAGTCGTAGATTCGGCGCTGGAGTAAAAAATGGTCAGGAAGACTTCCCCGACCAGGGTAACACATTTCTTTTAGCAGGCCTCCACTTCGAGTTTTGGGCCCATCTTTGTATGAAACGTGACTGGTCTCCTTTCAATAGGTAAACTTTTGAAGTTTACGATAGAAACTCTAAGAGCGTCACAAAGAAGCTCTTAGAGTTTCCGATCTATTCTGTTAAAACTCACCGTAAAAACTTAGGTGAACCGTAAAGTGAAGATACCTCTTTAGAGGTATGAGGAGCGGGGTGTAAACTTCACTCATCCTCTATAGAAAAGGGAGGATACTCCGACCATACGGGTGTCGTGTCTGGCGGGCAATTGCCCAACGATTGATGTCGGGAAGTCTTATAATTATATGTTGATCGCGCGGTAAACTCTAATTGCGCGATGCAGGATGTGTGCGACGTCAGATCTTTTGCCTCCTCCTTCCTTTACCTGCCGAGAGCAGCAAGCACTGCTGGTGGCGACGCGAATGAAGGCGCCAAACTCGTAGCCAAAAGCTGCGCTAACTCTGGGCTGAATTAAGATTTTGCCATTGACACAGCATAATCAACCTATGTTACCACTGTTGAGACACAGGCCTTCTACCCGTGTGAGGGAGTGGGCCGTAATCCACCAAGCGGTTTGGTAGATGTAGATGTCTCAATGTCTTCGAATTTTTGATTCTAGGACATGCCGGTTTCCTCACGATGTTTTTCTTCCCCATTTTCAGACTAGTGGTGGTGAAATAATTTCCACAAAGTAAAGTGCCTGCCTGGGTTCGAACCTACGACCTACAACACGGTAAGACCATCATCATACCTACATCTAATTTAAATAAAACAAAGTTCAAAGTTGATACGGAAACGAGCTATCAGTAATTACCTACTCTGTACAATATTATTTATTTAATTAGTATACAGATACCTAAACCGAGTAACAATTTCTCATTGTTTATAATAACGGCTTATTGAAGATAACCCAAGACTCGATAGTCGTCAGTTCATTGCCTCTGAGTTTTTGTCTGATCGCTACAGACCCTTGTCACTATGTAGGTACTTAGTGTGTCTACCTACTTATTGTGTAAATCACTAGATGTGGGTAAAGCGGGCAGTGTCATGTTGCCAATTGAGAAAATGCGGGTTTGGGGTTTGTAATTACAAGGAACCAGAAACTGCCAAGTATGTAGTAAGTAACTACATAGAAATAGGTAGCCATTAGGCACCTCAACTGGCAGCTAGATTTCTGGTTGCAGGCAATTGTTGCAGAAAAAAGGACCATGCTTTTGACCTAAATTCTTAGTTACTTTTTACAAATCCTACAGATGAAGAAAAGATGGCTTTCTCTGCCCCTATAATCTTTATCATCTGCCTAGCCTTTTCCCAACTATGTTGTGGTCGGCTTCCAGTCTAACCGGATACAGCTGAATACGAGTATTTTCCATGGAGCGACTGCCTACCTCACCTCCGCAACCCACTCCACATACTACTGCGTAACACAATACCCCTTGGTATGACTGGTTGTCAGACTTTCGGACTTCTGACGAACCGTAACAACTGTACAGCCGGCACCAACGGCTTAAACTGCTTTCCGAAGCCCGGAGGAGTCTCGGTATGTAAAGATGGTCACCCATCCACGGACCAACCCCGGCAAGCGCAGCTTAACCTGAAGGATCGACCCGTGCGGCTGTTATTACTTTGCCACAAGCTCCTCCACTCTCATAATAAGTAGTTAATAGTACTTATATAATTGTATAGATCCGACCGTATTCGAAGTCCTTGCAGTCGAATAGTTGCACGCTTAACTACAATTCTGCTGGTTAAAACAAAGATTTATCCACCTAAAATTATGTGGATTAGATACTAGTATTTAAATAAACAACATAATTAGGCCATTGTAACAACAAATACCATTAATTTGGGGTATTATCAAACGTTGGACACGTGATTAGCATTTGCTTTATTGACAAACGATTAGCATTCATTTGTTTAAAGATTAGGTCCTTCCTGGACATACAGATTAGGTACCTATACCAAGTTGATGCGTTTCACGAATGCGCGTCATTAATTGCAATTTGAACCTTATGTCCATGACATAAAAGTCACATGACGCACGCTCGTGATTTGCAACATAATTTGTAATCTAGGTAGGTACCATTAGTTCGGGTTCCTGACTATTTGGATGGCCCTCAAATTGTACACCCAGTCAAGTTTCATAAACACAATATCTACCAAGAGAAAGATAGGTGCAGGCTTGGGCGCCGGGAGCTGGGTGCAAGAGGGTGCACTTGCAACACCCTGACTTCAAAATAAAATATACGTAGTAGTATGTAGGTATAAAAACATTCAGAACTAAAGAAATATCTGAAAACGCCTAACATAATATTAAAGAACTTTTAAACTATTCGAGGCGAGAGTCTAAAATTTTCGTTTCATTTTGCAATCTCTCAATTCAATCGAACTCCTTTTTCGGAAAATCTAATCGGCCCTAGGTGGGGTGCTAACATTAACGAGCTTGCTGCTTAACTCTTAAGCTTCTTTGTATAAATCGACACAGTTAATCCTCTTTCTGCATGAATGGACAAAAATAAAACCTATCCAATTCAAGGCGAGATACAAGAAATATCGAGCTCACTTCACTCGCGCTTGAATCCAACATTCTCTTATTTTTTCTGCATAAGTCAACAAAGTTACTTATTGTATGAATGGACAAACGATAACCTAACCTGCAGATTAATTAGGAACGTATTTACAGCTACATCCCGACATGAATCGTGGGGAGTTGCCCACCAGACACGTTACGACACCCGTCTGGTCGAAGGATCCTCCTTTTTCTATAGAGGATGGATGAACTTTACACCCTGTTCGTCATACCTCTATATATTTTCAACGATTTTGGTACAAGATGGCACAAACCTTTTTATCCACAGAAACGCTAGTGATTCTGCCGCTCACGTGTCGAGTGACGATCAATTAATGTGGTTAAAGCAGACTACCTACAAACAACTTGGGCGAACAATAAAGGGTTACGGCTAGTTCATCAGTGTTGGGTACCAATTAGTACGTCGTTTTTGTTTATAGTTTGCTAAGTACCATAATCCATTATCTTTCACCTGCCAGTTTCACGAAACTGCAATTATCTTTTCCTATTAATTTGAATAAATGAAGTTAATTAATAAATACCTAATTGTTTTATTCCGGTCTTTATCGGGCTTCAAAACACAAAGAAATTATCAAATATCACAAAATAAAACATTAAATGATTATACTACATAATCATAATTTATTATTTACAATCTATTAAAATCACGTTACAAAAAATGCTGTGCAAAAACACTAAAACTTGAGTTTGAAGTCTTTAGAAGTTGTCTTAGTGGTTTGTGCCCTGGGCCATTGTGTTTTGTCGTCAATTAACATCTTGATGTACCTCCCTTGTTGATCCGAAGGCAGGTTCACACCGAGAGCCTCACAATTTCTTATAATCTCCGAACATCCCCGAATATCTCGGTTCCTTACTGTAACAAAAAAAAAAAAAATGTAGTATTTTTACCACAGGCAATATTTCGCAATAAATTCGACCCTAAACACACCAACTCATTGAGTCGGCGAATGTATCCGCAGTTTTTGGCAGCCGACTCAATAAGTCGAATATCGGCCGAGGGGACGTTGTGTGAAAGAACTTTGACAGCGTAAGGTCATTGTATTGTTAACTGCTTATTTTATTTATAGGTAGGTATACCTACTGCCTATTATGGGTACAACGCTATCACTAGGCTAAAATAACAGTGAATTTCTAGTGGCTTTTTAAATTAGATATTGGTAGATATGATGTATATTTAATTGGCTTGAATCTAAAAATACAAAAATGTCGAAACGTGGATAAACCGAGGCCAATAAATTGTCGTAAGTACTTTAAAAAAATCACATTCAAGCCGCAATCTGTCAAATTTGTCAAAAATTATGGCAAATTAATTATATTTTTGACAGATTGCGAATGAAGTTGTTCTTATACACAAGGGAATCGATCTCTGATGTTAGCCTCGAGGCACCTTCATTTTATGTCTCTAAAGGTCTGTAACGTTCAGAGTCGCGCATTACATCAGTGAGGGAGGAGAACTGAGCATTACAGTGCGCAACCTGAATGAATCAGATACAATTCAAGCTTTACATGAGTGAGGGAGGAGAACCGAGCATTACAGTGCACAATGTCTGTAATATTTAATCTAAAATGTTACATTACAGGCGAATGCTCCCAGTGAGGGAGCAACTTAATCCATATTAGATAGAGAAGCCTGTTCGGTGTCTAATCCTAATCAAGACAGTCATAATTGCATCACATTTTGAAGCACATCGCATGATCAAAGACATGTAACTAGTAACGTAAACACATTATCATGCACTGCATAAGTGTACAAACTTAGTTCAGTGCGACAACTCGTGTATATGAAGTAGGTACAAGCCACCTGTTGCGTCGTAGACGTGCATCTACGAACTGCGACTGCCTTCAAATTGGACTACACAAGTAAGGATAAATGTTGAGAGGAACTATGTCCTGAATCAAGGGGATATCCGAAGTTCGTAGTCAGGGGCTGCGACACCTACTGTAAGTATTTTGTAAAGGCTCGTACACGCCCGCGATATCGCGCCGGTCTGCAAGAGCCGTAATAATTTTGTCAAAAGTATTTATTAACGTAAACCTAGTTTAGAGGATTGTATTTCTTCATGTTCATATCCATTAAGCCCATTTAATGAATTTCATAGATATCATTAATTTGCAAAAGCTATTAGAGATATTATCAAAACTA
This sequence comes from Eupsilia transversa, assembly GCA_914767815.1. NCBI lineage: Eukaryota > Metazoa > Arthropoda > Insecta > Lepidoptera > Noctuidae > Eupsilia > Eupsilia transversa. The sequence continues at coordinate 7,634,523 of OU611889.1, forward strand.
TTTTCCAAAAGCATCTAAAGCTTTGGTTTCCTAGGAAAGCGGTTCGGCTAGAAAATCTGTCGTTTTGACCAGTAGGTATTTGACATTAAATCATACCCCGCTGCCCAAAGATTTAAATCGCTAGATTTGCCCTTAAATTAGTCTTAAGAAAAAGTGTCCATACTGAGAAGAGTGAGGTCACACATTATTAAATAGCATTTTTATGACAATCAAGAGAAGTCAATGCGTCATTGTGTGTCAGAAGAGGTGTCAAAACGAAACAGAAATGAAAAAGATAGTCGATCTTTTGATGTGGTAAAACGAATCTACCGATTTTAATCTTTGGACTGCCATCATTTTCATGACGTCATCATCATGCGACTGGCGACATCATTAAGTGGCGGCCACCGCTCTTCTAGGAAACAGTAGCTTAAGGCCACATTATTCTAGGGCCCGCTTAACGACCAATCCTTCATATCTACAGGAATTACAGGCCGTAAATATGGCGTATACGTAATATATTATACAGGCTGTCTCAAACGTAGTAGTCCAAAGGAAAATGGGGTAAAGCGGAGGTGGCCACATATAATTTAAAAAAAAAATTGTTGAGATATTCTCAACAATTCCGAAAATATCGCTACTTTAATAAATGTATTTTCTAACTTATTATTAAATTTTAGCGAAACTTACTAGGTTGTATTTTTTTTTTAATCTGGGCTAGGAAGTTTCGCTAAAGTTTTTAAATTATAGGTGAACACATCCTGTACCTATGTATAATATACAGTATGTGACAGTATATTCATAAAGCTCGATCGATGTTTCATATTTAGGTACGACCGGCTAGGTGCCGTATTTCACTACTTGAGACCTAACATGGTATTGTTGGTATGATAGGGTTGACAAACAGATCAAGTAATTGTTCTAAGTTCATGAGGGCAGTGGATTAAGTACGCAAACAATCAACAATAGGTATACAAAGACGTACAATTAATAATCTTATATGAACCTACTACTTGTTTCACTTGTATACAGTTCGATTCAAACTTAATGGCGGCTCAGAAGTTGGCTACTCGCTGCGCAGTACCCCACCCCTCACCGTAGCTGACACATAAAATTGTTACTGCGCAGCGACTCGCCTCATGTTCCGAGCAATTTTGAATCGAACGGTACATGAGGCTAATTTTTCTAAACTAGGATAGCAAGTTAGAACGTCTGTATACTAACCTGACTTTCTGTCCAGGCTTGGCATGTGCTAGTGTTGTTTACATGATGCCAGATAATTTTAAGCCAGTACAGTACAACACGCGTGTTTGCGGTTAGAAAAACAAAAGGCGTAGCCACTATGCTATAATATTAGCTAATCGAATACTATAGCTGCAGTATTCATTTTGCAATTATACAAACATATTCGGGTCGGTATTATTTGGCATAATTCGGCTCAGCCTGGTGGCATAATATCGTGCCGACCCGAACATGTGTGTAGCACCCCTTAGATTAGAAAATAAATAGAATAATAATACAAAATAAATCATTTATCATTTACAACCGCACATAACATTGGCAAACAATATCAATAAGATAATAACCTTAATATCATTATAGGACGCCGGGATCACAGACCTAACATAAACTAGTGCAGACTGATAGTGCTATTGTCTACTGCTTAGATTATGTGTAGGAAAGTGACCCATTTTTAAATGTGCTATCGTAAATAGCTTGAAGACGGGTGGTCCGCGGCTGGTCATAGGAAATTAACATTAAGTACTTATCTTTAAAGCTGTCTCATTATTTTGACACAAAGGAATTGAGTTTTTCAGATGCACTTACTGCTAAGCAGCTCAATGTGACAAATATTTGTATGGCCTACAGATGTTTGTGTTAAATTGTACTGTAATTTTAAGATAGGTATATGTAAGTACCTACTAGCTGCGCTCTGCGGTTTCACCCGCATAAGTCGCAAACCCGTGGGAATATCGGGATAAACAGTATCCTATGTCCTAACCCAGGTCATGGTCTATCCATGTGCTAAATTTCATCTAAATCCATTCAGCTGTTTTAGCGTGAAAGCGTAAAAACTCACTTTCGCATTTATAATATTAGTTAGGATGTATAAAGTTGGCCAAGTGAAAAGCAGTAGTACGTAGTAACATAAGTATGTGTTGAGCTTATTAAATATTGCTCATTTCCTTTGGAATTCTGGAATTCTTATAACAGGTGGCCAATTTAGATGTACACAAATTTTTATAGCGACCATTCTGATATGATCCAAAATTTTGCAGTTGTTTAATGTCTATTTATAATTAAAATGCGGCAAATTCGTTATGCAGTTTTAGGGGTATGAGGAACAGGGTGTAAAGTTCTCTCATCCCCAATAGAAAAGGGAGGATCCTCCGACCAGACGGGTGTTGTGTCTGGCGGGCATTTGCCCAAGGATTGATGTCGGATAGTCTTATATATGTTGTAAACTCTTACACCGCGATGTAGGACTTGTGACGTCAGGTCTTTGATGCTTAGTTCGTATGTGGCGGTGTAGATGCCGCCACATCACACCCCTCCGGAGACCGGAGGTCGATAGTGGGCTGAGTCTTGTATCTTGCGATGCTTGCCAGTGCCAGTTGAGGTTCCAGTGAGTCGGAACCGGGTGCCGCATAGTTCACAGTGGGTCGGAACTGTCTGCGGTGATTGAGGGTGCTTTGAGTTTGAGTTTTGAGTTTGATTCCCCAGTGAGTCGGGGTGGCGCTGCGTTGTGATCCAGTGCGTCGGATGTGGTACAGCGCCGGGTTGCTGATGAGGCTGAGGGTGGTGACCAGGAATGCGCGTTCGCTGCATGCTGGTGGTCAGGATACCCGTTGAAGCCGTGGGTGTTGGCTGGCTGTGTGACTCGCCTCACGAAAGCTTGCGGGAGTGATGTTGATGACGTCACGCTGAAGTAGTTGCACGAAAGCTGCGTTGACGTTCATATTCGGGGTCACCAATTTAGGGGTATGAGGAACAGGGTGTAAAGTTCTCTCATCCCCCATAGAAAAGGGAGGATCCTCCTACCAGACGGTTGTTGTGTCTGGCGGGCAATTGCCCAAGGATTGATGTCGGATAGTCTTATATATGTTAATCGCTCGGTAAACTCTTACACCGCGATGTAGGACTTGTGACGTCAGGTCTTTGATGCTTAGTTCGTATGTGGCGGTGTAGATGCCGCCACACAGTCTACAAGACCGTAACCACTGCAATAGTTTCAGTTTAGAAACGACGCAATTTTTCTACCAAATCATTAAGAGTAAGTAACGAATTCCATTTTGATCAATGAAGATTTCGCGACACGTCCTGACTCTTTTTCTGTCGGGTTATATAAAGGGACGTGTAGTGGTCTATCTTGAATGTGAAAAGCAGAATATTTATGAATTTGTTAGTGGGATACCTAATAAAGTATCTATGCGAAAAATGTACGAAAAACATGATGAAAATCGATCGCATTTTTCAGGATTTTTTATTTTTTATTTGCCGTTTAAAATTACCAAGCCTGAACAATATAATTATAGAAAAATATCTGGTAATTCTCGTTTGTAATAAAAATAATGATAATGTAAAGTTGTATACTTCCGACCAGCCTGTATCACACATACCCCTCTTTTCCCTGAAGGGTTAAGCTGACCCACACTTGGCCAGTTATGCGTATGGGTTGTGTATCATAATCTATCCACCTTTTTATCTTAAGTCTTGTTAGCCAAGAGAAAACTGTGAGCACTTGGTTTGGTAACTGGTGTTGGCATGTGAAAACCATAACTTACATTTATAATTGAATAATACTTGTAGAACTGCCACATACTCCATCATCATGTCATACTTGAGTAATGTCTGTAGCAGTCTGAACACTGCATCCTCGTTGAAGTCTTTTAACACCATTATACTGAATGCGGTGGCTCTGGAAAATAGCAATTTGTGTGTTTTAGCACTTTTAATATTTGGTTACAGATTACATAAAAATAAAAGTTGATTAATTCCACTTTAAATATTTTTAAAAGTTTTTGTCAGTCTGACCAAATGTATAAATAAATACTTGCAGGTTGCTACACTTATTATTTCGTCTATAGGCAAAATCAAAAAATACAAATTTAAAATTTTCAAAAATGGAAATAGTGATATAAATACTTACTTTTCTCCCACAATGCCCAGAAGAATTTCGGACTGTTCAAGAAGCTCATTGCCTAACATCTGGTCTGAAAACCAAGTGCTTGCCCAGCAAATGTGCCAGAAGCAGACCAGCGGGTAATGGTCCGCCCACTCGTCACTAAACTCCATTACATACTTTCTAAAAATAACTAAAGACGCCTCTGATCGATTTAATACTGAGTCTTGAATTAGTTCCCTAAATATTATCCTATAAAAACTCCTTAGACTCTCATATCTCTGATAACAACTCTTAAGTAATGATAGTCCTTTTTCAGAATTACCCTTAATACATTCTGCTTTTGCAAGGTAATGTAGGAACTCTCCGTTTCTCTTGTACGAGTTTGGGTCAACTTTTAAACAATAATTTTGTATTACAGCCACTATCTCAGGCCTTCCATTCATGCTGTAATGTCTAAATAGTCTCTTTATTGTAGCATAAGTTAGATATTTCTTACAGTTTTCACATTGTATGAGTAGTTCTTCAATTTTTTTGTGTCTGTTTTTTGTGAGTAGTTCTGAAAACGTTTTTTCCAAGTCTATACTGCTCATTGTGGATACGTTATTCGCGTCACTTGTGTACTTACAATGTTGTACACTCGACTCTGGAAGGTCATTTTTTTGAACCTTTGAACTTCTACGTCTGTCAAACATCTCATTGGTAAATGCATCAATTGTAAGAGTAGAGTAGTAACCACTGCTTGGAGCCATTCTTTGTAAACGTTGCACATTATTTAAAAGTCTTGCGTAGTTTAGAAGGTGATTTGTCATGTGCAATCTAGTTAGGTTCATTGTTTACCAGAAAATCTGCACTCTTTCACAATGACCTATTTGATTTGATACAGACGTGTATTAATAATTTTGAACTTATATGGCAGTAATTCGTGCCTTGTACATCATTTTCTAGTTCTATTTGCCTTAATACTAAATATAAACGAAGAATACACTGATAAAAATAAACTGTAAACAAGTTCACCGAACTGACTTTTTGATTGTCAATTTGACAATGACAAATTGTTGACGCACCGACTACCATAATTAATAGATACTTTCCTGAATGAAGTACCCGTGATAGGTAAAGTAGTACTTAATAATTGAAATACCTACATTATGAAACAAAAATGCTTTTCCTTCATTAGAAAATACTTCTTGTATTTGATTTCACTCATTTATGGCAAAATCAGAAGTGTTCCTGCCATCTTGTGTTGAAAACCCAAACTAGCTTGATGAAAGATTGAAAGGAATCACAAAATAGTATTTCTACTCGCCGACAGATGTCGTAAAACGAATCACGGAACAACATTTTTTTTTTTCAAACCAAATAATTTTTCATTTTGCATTATCTTGAATTCATTCATTAGTATTAAATTTAATATTCATAAAAGTAAAGCTGTCTATGGAATACTTGTACCTAGTATTCATTACCAATCATCAGTTACTTATCTGGTTAGTCTTTATTGATGATTTTGATTACAAAACAGACACACAAAAAAAACAAGAAACAATCGTGTTATGTCTATCCATCGATATTCAATACGTGGAACGGATTACGAATTTTATCTTCCGAGATATCGTATAACGCTCTAGTTTTTTTATTTTCTGAAGTGATTGCCGACAATGATCGCCTGTCGATTAACATACAGCTATTAGTTGTTAATGCCAAGAGCTCGGCAGGGGTCCACGATAGACGCTAGTTCAAACTTACACGCCACGCTACGTGTTTCGAAGCCAATTTTTTAGAGACATAAATTAGTCGGCTATTTTGTTAACCGAGAGTAGGAACGACACGTGCCTTATTGGATTAAAGTTATTTACATTACTTACTTACCTATAAGTGTCTGGTTTGTTTGTTTATCTAATTACCTACTTACTAAGATTTGAACACAACATTTTTAAATAACTTGGTAAGGTTCAACCTCCATCCAAAAGATGAAAAGAAGCTTAACTGGATGCTGATTCACTAATTGCAAATTCTGTCATAAAATATTTAAAAAAAAAACTTTAATTTCACTCCATCTTTTGACGGCTGAAAGAGTAGGTACCTACATTATTAGTTTAGGTAAGTGCATAGGTACCACCTCATTAATCGTCAAGTCATGGCAAAAAATAACATCAATGTAGCAGTAGTAAGCAATGCCTAATTCTAATTAGCTACCTAATTATATTGGAACACATGGCACCTACGACAGATAAGGCTTTATACATAAGTCACGCATGGAATACAATCACTTTTGGTAGTCAAAATAATCATTGATCGATCGGTTATGCAAACTTAAGTGTGATAGTGGCAAGCTGTAGACATGTGAGTACCAACCTTCCTCTCTCTGTTAAAGTTATTACCTATTAAAAGTATCCTAGGTACATCACTTAGGTATTAACGTAGGTACCTATCAATAGTATTCAAGTCAATTTACTTTCTTAAACTTTTAAGTAATTAGCGGTACCTACTAGTACAGCTAGATAACATATCATCTGCGGTACGGTACTTAGCTAAAACTTAATTGAGATTATCAAGATAAAAAAAAATTCGGGTCCGCCGGGACGGGGGCCTCGGGGCTCGGGGTACTCAGGGAATAACCTTAGAAAACTTAGTAATAATTATAATTGTCATCTTAGTTTTTCCACACGGCAGCACTGCACCAGTCTTCAAACATACCGAGCCACCAAAAAATGAAAACCGCACACAGAACACAGAACATATAGATAACCACGAAATCACCCAATAAATAAACTCCAGCAACCAGCTTGTACCTACATGCGGTAACAACATTTATAATTTATGACATTTATAATTATGGTAATTCGGAAAGGGGCGTGCACAGCACTTATTCGGTCAATTAAACTTTTTATTAATATGTTTTCATAATTATTATGTTGGTAATCTGCGGCTTATTTTTATTTTCACATTTTTGTATGGTGAAAATGTCATGACATGTGAGGTTTTCATGAATGAAACATAATAATGATGTAGCGTTTATTAGGTCAAATATGATTACTTTATGGTGCAGCGCAGACGACACACTTTTTGTGCGATCGAGTCTGTAGTGCTGCATATAATTGCTTAGGTTCTAATGTAAGTAGATAGATATTTTTCTACTCATACAGTTCCTTTATCTGTACATATAATAAAAATAGTAACGAAGACAAAATTGTACATTTAGTTGCTTAGGTTCTAAGCAATTATACGCAGCACTACAGACTCGATCGCACAAAAAGTGTGTCGTCTGCGCTGCACCTTAGGCTTATCACCCGCGGTGTTATGCTATGCCAATCAATTGAGCGATCTGCACTATACCGGACACAAACCAAGGAATATACCTACTTTGGATGTGAGCTGAGACGTGAACGTGAACTCGTGACCATCGATAGCGCACCTTACTGAACTTAGCGGATAATGGGTCGGTAGGGGATAGATGTAATTTGGGGTGAATTTGTGGGGGCCATTATGTCCTCCACTAATGATAAAGTACCCTAGACATTCAGTCTCGCCCCCGCTATCACCTCTTGGTCCTTGCTGACTGGCTTAAACTTTTACTTTTGCCCTGAGCTATTCCTTAATCACCACAGATGGCAGAGAGTCAGATTATGTAATTCTCGCCTAGTCACTTATGCTTCCATGGCATAAATTAATTAATGAGATGCTGTTGACTGTTCTCTTATCCACAAGCACGGAAAGATTCATTTAGGTATTTTCCTTTTCAATCTCCGGCTTCTATATTATGTAGACTAAATACATAACAAAAGAATATTTCACACACTTTCCTACAATAACAATCATTTAAAGTTAGAACTACATTACATTACTGATGTAATTGAAGTTTAATAGTCAAGTTACAAAATGATAAGATGTAAAGTTCAACTTTAAGGTCGTAAGCCCTTATCAATAAGTTTTACTTCCGACGTATGTTATTTGTATTACTTATGTATCTAGTACTGTTTAATAGTGTTTTTTTATGTATATCCGTTTGTCATAAAATTAGTAAGTAACCAGTATTGATATTGAGACGAAGAAACAAACACTATTTATGTCCATACTTCAATATCATCATCTCAGTGGATAGAACAGAAACTAAATAATAAAATTAAAATGATAAAACTTATAAAAAAATAAAGAAAAATGTTTTTTTTTTCTCATATTGCATACAAAAATATAATTAACTCCAATAATCAAGAAATATCTATAATCAATTAATCACGAGCACGGAACAGAAATAGTCCCACACCAATACCTACTGTTTCGACAATGAGCTAGTACTTACCTACTTAAAACCACTGCCCAAAGAAAAAATGAACACAGAAAAGAGTGTGAAGTTTCCCATGTAGGTATCTAACATAACACAATAAGCCTCACCGCTGGATGATATAAACTTAGAAACCATTTTCATCTGATTAACTGCCTCTTAACAGAACCTGTAAGGAAATTCACGGACCTAAATAAACACTTCAAACTCGCACAACAACAAGCTTAGCCGATCACATAACTCCACAAAATGTCCTCTACAAACATGAGGTTTTACCATTAGGTAATATTAATTGCACTTCCACCCACAGGCATGCCGTTGTTTAGTAGTCACTGTCAACTAGCTCACAATTAGTCATATTAAAATAGGATTAACACTTTCTCGACGTCACTAAGATCTGCTTAGTCGTCGCCGAAGATTAACATAACCAGTTTAACTATAACCGTGAAATTTGTTCTAACATTTGTAGAATAGACGAGGGTGAACTTTTTTGGAGGTCTTCGTAAAATGGTTGGGTAGCTTCGAAGTGTTACAATTAACCCGGCCCGCAGTCGGTAAACTCACAGTTTAATCGAATGAGTTATGCTTCGTTTCTTCCAGAATGCAGTTATCATTGTTAACAAGAGTTTCTGGACAACCTTTATTAATGAAAATGTTTGGAGTCACCACCCCACCATTATGCTGTCCTATCGACGTTAAAACTCTAAATTGTCCGTTACGAATTGTGTGGTGTTTGTGAAACAATGGAGAAATTATGGCGTTAACGTGGACGAGAAATTGTCGGAGCGTAGGCTTTTATTATAATAACCTGGCTATAAAATTATTGTAATATAAGGGAAAATATTATTATGTTATTAAAATAAATCCGAAAGGCGTTCATCCGGCAAAAACGACTGTACGATGAAGTTTTGTGGTTGTAAGTTATAAAAGATTAACAAACTATTACAAATCAGAGAAAAAATGAGATAAGTAATATTATACTATATCTCACTCTTTCTATTTATTGTATCGGCAAATAAATAAAAAAACATATTTTCTCAGCAAACAATCAATAGCTTACTATAATAGCACACATTACTACTAAACTAACAAAACCAGGAACAACCAATAATGACATAACATTAAACCTCGTAACATAATACATTTCTAATTCACTTAGTTGGTTCAAGTCTTAAATTAAGTTACAAGAGATAAAGCGATATCCGCATGAAATATTACGTTGTTACAATTTGATACTCACGGCGGTACCGTATCAGTAGTTACTCGTTCCTTTGTTGATCTCTATCTAACACAAGGATTTCTTGATGATTCAATAAATAAATAAATTCGGGATGTTGGTATTGTATTTCTGTAGTGATTCGAGGTTTTGTTATTGACGGTACATTCATTTGATTACACAGCCATGGATTGTTGGTTTCTTATTCATCTTATTATGAACTAGCTTCTGCCCGCGACTTCGTTCGCATGAAATTTCGGCCCCCGACGCACCGTGTCGCATTCCATCGCCCGCCCGCGCTATTACTTAATTTTCGCTTAGCGTTCTTTCTGACTTTTTTTCTTTTTGCGCGGCTCCTAGGGGTTTTAGCGTGACGTTACTACGCTATAACCTTCCTCAAGAACTGGGCTATACAAAATGCTATTTTTTCAAATCCGACTGGCAGTTCCAGAGATTACCCCCTACATACAAGCTTACAAACCAACAAACTTTTACCGGTCTATAATATTAGTATGGATTAAGAAACCAACAAACAGGGTGACTGGCAACCGTCAAATGCTTTCTTTTCTCCATCTTGACAAATTACTACGTAAATGTGGCGACTTACCTACTTCTTTATGATAGATCTTTACTAGAGATCTATCTGTTATTATAGTTGTGTTAGATATATCAGCTAGACATTCTCTAGCTAGTAAGCTGCGTGACCACGAACACTATACAATACTAGATTTTCAAGTTTAATTCGCATTTAACCAGATTTCTCATTACATTATCTCTATCTAAGTACCTACTTGTTTCATTCATTACAGCTTAGCTTAGAAACAGTCTTCTAGCGTTAAGAAGTTCAATAAACGTTCATTTTAGCTGTCTACTTCAGTTTTACAATGTGTACATAGCTAACACGCTCCTACATACGCTAATGTATTTACATTATCTATTTGGATTTCTTTTATCGCTAAATTATGGTTCACTCGTTAAATTGAGCTTGTAAATGTGTAAAGATTTTTAGAATTATTCTAGTTATGTGTAAGGAATAAAAGTTTTGTTTATAGTAATTTCCGGTAGTTATTATGTTTCATCATTTCCGTGAAAATGAAGGTCGTTTCGTTTCAGATTTATCATCATTGTGAGACATAGACGTTAATTCTTATGTCTCCATGACATTTTATAGTCGTTGAGTTATATCACCACTACTTTTCAAAGTGTAAGTGTCGTAAGATAATGTAGTGCACAGGTAGATGCATACTTTAACTCCTTAAACTATCTAGTTCTCATTTAAAGCAAACTTGTTTGTCCACAAAATAGATAGTCCATTTTATTCTTGTCGCTTATACAGCTTTTAGCTAGTATTAGAGACAATATTTTGATAAAAGATGGTAGTTAATATCTACAGCAACAGTATCAAGTATCCCTTATATCTCATTGAAATCGATACCAACTTCAACATCGATCATTTTCAAACTCAGAACATTACGCATAATCACTAAAGATTGAAATAACCGACCATTTATCTACTAGACAACTATTAAGGCTGACTGTCACAACTCCTTAGCCACAATAGCTTGTCGATGTAATCGCAACGGTTGAATATATCGATTAAAGATCGTATGCTCGATGGTGCCCTTATTGTACTGTCTTCACCCCTATCATGGCAGGCTGGGAGGCTGCTAAACTATGCCGCCTTGTAGATTGAACAAAAGGTTCTATAACATGCTTGTCTGCAGCGACATTATCCTATCTGGAGATTGTATTCAGATAAGCATATCGGCTTGCTTTATTTGGTATCGATCAAGTTTATATCGGTTTATATTTGAATTGTTTCTTGTGCGCCCACGTGTGTTTGCGTCGAGAATTTAACATGAAATTATTTTCTTTGCATGTTATGGGAAACCCATCAAAGTGTTTGACGAGCTAAAAGATTACACACCATTTTTTATCCCCATCATAGCATACCAAAAACATTTAACTAATCAAGCAGCTTTTGAAAATTACTGAGTAGGTAACTAAACTGACTTCGTACATAAACACTGCAATAAGTAGATTATGTAAACACTATGTAAAATATATACATACAAGCCGGAATCCAATAACGCACACACAAACCCAATACTTACAAAACCCCATAGTCCTCCGATTCCCCTGGAGCTAGTATTTCCCTGCCTCGACACCTGACTCGATGCATGGAGCATGATTTGTATGATCAGGCGATCTTATCAGCGAATGATTGTCGTGTGTCTGCCACGCGTCTATGTTGTGTGCTATCAGGTCTAAGATCGTACAGGGGGCAACGGGATCTTTTCGAGTTAGCATGTATCATGTTTTTGCTGATGGAAATTTGTGTTTATTGAAGATTGTTTTCTTTGATAGTAGTATTTAATTGCAGTAACTACATAACTTTATAATGCTTTTTTTTCCACCTGTGTGTGTATTTCCGATAATTTACTTTTAAGACAAGATTGTGTGCTGCTCGAAGTTAGCTTCACTAAAAAGTATGCAAAACAAAAAACATGGCATAATGGGAAATTGATATTTTTTCGAATTCCTAATCACTTAACTTTTGAGTAACATATTTTTTTGTCATGTCTAATACCATCATAATAACTAATATCCCATTCGACAACAAGACTACCTATTATAAAAATATGTGTATTAAAAATCATCTCTTACTAAGCGATCTATAAATGTTGTTTTATTAAATCAAAGTGGCTGACAGGTGAGAGTTATCAAGCGTTAATGGATACCAATCATTTATTAATAGGATGGCTGGTTAAAACAATGAATGGTATTATAAATAACGCCTAATAATAACTTCCGTTTTTGAGTATGATTGTGCTTCGTTATAAGCACAAACTTGTGATAACTTACTAGCAACAAAGTAAAAAAATAATCAGATTCGAACATTTTTCTCAATTCTTGCAGCAGAGTCAAAAAGATACCTAACTTAGTTTTATTTCCTTAATAATCCTTTTGTTAATCAGTTCCCACAACTCAAAAGTTAAGTGGTTCACAATAAATCCTCTCTGTCTCCCCTGTTTAAAGAATCACTAAATATTTCGACCTTGGCTCCTATCATCTGGGACATTATCTCTACTTATTATAAATCTGTTTATCTGATCGTAAATCTTTTTACTTTTTATCTCATTCTACAATGTGTGATCTTTTTGCTTTATTAGTTTGATAATGATAACTGAATAACCTCTGTTTGGTGTGATAATAAATAGAAATATATCATGGTGTTCAACGGTCGATTGTATTTTGTTTATAAATATATTGTTTTGCTTTCTGACCTGTTGAAATGCAGTCCGTCAAATGCTTATTCAACTTAATTGATACTTAAATAAGGTTTCATTTGGTGTGACGTAAGTATTTGGTAGTGATGCCCACTATAAATCGTCTGATGATGTCACTATAGGGTCCCGGAAGTGCAGATGCGAGGACTTTTGTGTAAATTCAATGAATTGTGAACAATCGGCCAGCGAGTATTAATTTAAATCTTTTGTTGACAGCACTGTGCTACTCATGAAAGCTCTATTTTGACTGTTCACTCTGTATAGTGTCACTACACTTTAAATTATTGTTATTTGTCTGTTATTTAGTAGTTTGCTTACAGCTGTCATTTTGTATTTTAAGCTAATATATTTTGTTTCTTAACAAAGACCTACACTTTCCCTTATAGCCATATGAATTGAACGTTGCTCTTACTAACACAACATTAAATAAACGATCATATTTTCTTCCCTCTCCAAATAATAAAGTTACTGTTAGGTACAAACAGGAGTAAAGACTTTTCTACCCCATTGCAACAAACTTGTCACGTCGTCAACTCATGTCCACTGTGTACACGCCGGTCGTGTGTAGTTGTCGTACAGAATGTAGAATATAGTGTGAATCCAATGTCTTTGAGGGTTAATGGTACGCAAAAGGAAGTTTCTGCCTTCCCTTTAGTTACCATTAACCCTAAAACTCTAAGTGGGACATTTCAAATCTCTATCCCGTCTTAACAAACGAACTCGTCATTACTTGTGTCCACTGTCTACGAGCCGGTCGTCTGGAGCTGTCGTTCAGACTGTACACTATTGTGTGCTAACCATATTCTTTCTTTTTTTTTTCATCTTTTCTCCCGCTCACGGCGGAGCAGGAGGGCGTATCAGACTATTACTGACTAAAACCCACCCGTGTTCCTTCAGTTGCCTGTGTTGCCAGGGGCCACGGTATCCCTATCGGACGTTCCCGCAACACCGAGGGGCTAGATTAAATGGAAACTATTGGGACTCTTACTTTCACTGTTAGCAAAGCAGACACAATAGTTAAACCATCAGCACGAACCAATCTGTGGCTCGTAGGACTAGGAAAAGGTTAAATGAATCCCCATCTTTACAAACGAACTCCTCACCTCATTACTAGTGTCCACTGTCTACAAGCCGGTCGTCTAGAGCTGTCGTTCGGAATGTACAACATAGTCTTGATCCGATGTCTGCGGGGTCAAACCGCGGCGCTGTGGTCGCGGTGAATCGAGCGCATGCTAATAATAGACCAGATAGGAATGAGGCGACAGCCAATTGATTGGAAAATAGCGAAAATTACGAGTAAATATTTAATTTGATTATTCATTAGCTACGGTAGACATGCAGCTAAACATACTTGTTGGACTAGAAGCTTGGCAACCAACATACTTGGGTAATTAGAGTGTTATTGGTGATTGGCGCTATTGGTCAAATAGGCAGTCGCTTCATGTTAAATACTGGTATTCAGCTGCATCCAGTTAGACTGGATGGAAGCCAACCCCAACATGATTGGGAAAAGGTTAGGCAGATTGATTGATTGGTGATTGGCGCTGCAGAATATTACCTACTTCGGTTTGATAATATTTTGTCGCTTATGTCCATATCGCATAAAACCACGACTTGGGAAATATGTAATGATTATTGAGCAGTTCTTAGTAAAAAAAACTGTCCCCAAATATTTTGAATGGATGACGACAGAAATAATGGAATTGTCATATATTTTGATGATTTACTGTGTTAAGATGCGACAGCCGAATATGACGAGCAATTAATAGGAAGTTCACCAAACTCTAAATGGATAACAACAAGGTAGGTAATAATAGTTCCTATTAATTTGTTCGTGTAATAAGAAACGAACTTGATTTATTAGTCAACTAAATGAATTATGACTACATGTACAGTCACGGGATGAGGAGCGGAGTGCCCATAAAAAAATCTATCTAATTATTTTTAATTACTGAAAATCTAGGCTCATTTGTATTCATGAAACGGAGTTCGGTCAACAGATTCCCGCATGGTGTCGCGTAGTGTTGCCATTTTGCCAATTAAGCGAATCAGTGTTCCGATCATCGTCGCAAATAGCATTTCTCAAATGTAAATAGCAGTAAATTATCAACGCACATTACATATTAGGAATCATTAACTGGCAACAAATTGGGACGTACATAATGTGCACGTTACTTTTGCACATACAATCTATCTGCTTTTCAGGATCTTTTGAATGTTATTTGAATATTCTTGACGACAAAGCATATTATTTAGTATCTTGGAAATATGAAGGGGTTTATAATCATCCTAAACAGCAAAAATGTCTGCAGGCTACTAAAGTGAAATAATTTATTACCTTGACGTCGAGTCCCACTACGTCAAGTCGCCTTGACGTCGAGTCCCGCCAAGTCGAGTCGCCGCCACGTCTTCTTCGAAAACTTTTATTCCCGTCTCGTCGAATCGTTGAAAAAGTCTCTTTTATAACCGCCACGTCTACTTAACCATTTTTATTTGTACAGTCTTTAAAAAAAAACTCATGGTTATTTGGAATATATAGATAGGATACATACCTTTATAATGTAGGTATGCATTACCAATTATGCATTGCAGTCATAAACAATTTATTTTCACAACTGATCCATATCAACTAAGGAAGCTAGTTGTAAAGCTTTCTTTCGCAAACCACAGCTTTCCAACCGTGCAAAGTTGATGAAAAAGGGGCCACTAGTTCTTAGTTAGTCTGTTCCAAAACCTTTAATCCTCACCACTTTTTCCAATAATTATTGTTTGAATACTTAACATTATTAAATTGTAATTGAAAAATCATCGACGAAAGTTTTGTCATCCGCAGGTACGTTTTCTGATTTGTTTACTTTTTCATGAGATAGTTTTGGTACAAACCATAGATTAGCGGCATCTTACAGACGGACGGTACTTATTTCACAGTGATTTGGTTAGCACATCGTCTGATAGTCGGTCGCAAAGGCGCCGAACACATAAATTGTTTAAGAAAACAGACCGCCCACAGCTTTGCAAATACATTGCCATTAAAATGACGCTCAAGAAAACTGTTTGTACTGAACCGATACTAAAGTTTTATTGATAGTCCTTGAGAACTTTATGTCGTTGATGATTGGAAACTGAAATTGATTCTCGTTTCTGGAATGAGGTGTAGGTTATTTGTAAAGTTGAACAGTTCTGGATGATGTAAAGGATAGCAGCGATAATTTCGTGATACCTATTTATTCATAATAATTTAGGAGATTTTCAATCTTTTCATAAAACCTTTAAAATAGATTTTGTAAGCAACCATTCTTGTATAACTTTCAACTTTTCGTAAAGCTAAACTTTTCAGAAACTCGCCATATTGTTTTTGCGATTCCCGCAGTACAATTTTATGCACCCAACGCCCAATATAGGATGTCCAGTGTTGCCCGCTGTATCGCAATTAATTTACCATATCAAACGATTGTGATTGCTACTGCCTGCCTTGTTTATGATGCGGCGCAATCAAAGACGCCGATAAGATACCAGATCGTGTACTTAAATGAACTTAATTAATCGATTTCCACTCAAAATAAGATTACATTGAGAACTGTGGCATATTGTTTCACAATGATCGAGTCTTATCGATCACTATCTGAGAATTCGCATTGATTTTCGATTATAATCGATGTATTCATCGATGGCGTCGGTTTATCAAAGAAAAGATCGCAGGTCGGTAATTAATAAATTGAGAAACTGTTCATGTCTTACAGAGTGTCTTTGTGAGGTAAAAGCTGAAATTGAAATGGACTCTTTACCGCAGTGTTTGTCCATTGATTTGCGTATTTTGGGTGTATCGCCTGTATACATTTAGAGGTAGGTATTATGTAAGATCCAGAAAGCTTCGAATTGCATAAGTTTTTTTTTAGCTTTGGTTGGAACCTAAAAATAAAATGTTCAAAAATAGGTCAGACCTACCTAATTTCCTAACAAAATTTTGAGTTGATAGTTCAAAATGGTCAGTAAAAATATTACCTATCATTTCCAGTTCCTATATGGAAGATTGATGCATTTCAAATGACATTCCTGCAGCTGTTGATCGAATGCATTTGTTCATTTAACAAATTGCGGAAGTTATCACAAATCGAATACCCATTGTTATTTGCATTTATTTTATCTCCATAATTCGCCTTACATCTCTAAATAAATGCGCGTTCTCTGTCAACGAGCCCCGACTATCGACGGAGCTCGTAAAATATTATTTTAAAACATATCCAAGCGTTTCTTTGAATAGACAATGAACAATGTGCACGACCGCCCCAAGCAAACCGAACAATAGCCTGCCCTTAAGTTTCATACGATTGAGTTAGATCTACACAACGGGACAGTTTATGTAGATATCTAGATTTTGTTGTCTTGACTATAAATGTGGAAGATGGATTGGCTATAAGAGTAGGAGAAGATCAAAGATACGATGGATGGATTTTCTGAAAGACGATATGGCTAGAAAGGGGTGGACTACCGAGATGACGACTAATAGAAGATACTAAGAGGAGCGTGGAAGATGGCTTATAAGAGTAGAAGAAGAATTGTTGCGCCGACCCCAAATAAATTGGGATATGGGCGAGAGAATGATGATAAGCTGCGTCTACGCTAGGCGAGCCCATCACGAGCCAGGCACGAGCGGAGCACGAGCCGAACACAATTCGTCTAGTGTGGACCGACTTACAAGCCTCGAACGAGCGCGCTGCGAGCATTTCGTTCGTACTCTGCTGTGCTCCGCCAATTCTCGGTTTTTTGACTAACACAAAGGGATTTGCTTCGCACTCGAGGACAGTAATCGTTGTAGGTTCGTTGTACGTCCACACTTGACGCCGCGAACGACGAAGCCGTGAACGGCTCCGCTCATGCTCGGCTCATGCTCGGCTCGCCTAGCGTAGACGTAGCTTTACTGTTGCTATTGAGCATAAAGGTGCAAACACTTGTCTGAGCCAATGGAACTGTTGAAATAACTATGGAAATTGACAAGGTCTGTTATTTTGGTCACCGACGGCGATACCGTCACTGGGCCATACAGCCTTGTAGGTCTGTACACTGTACATAGCCTCACGTCTTTTCCTCGAAACGATTGGCATAGGCGGATTAGATCCATTTTGCCAGCTAATGTAGGTCTTAAGAGCACAACCGTCACACTTTGACACTAGTAATGTCTACTAAACCTACGTAGTCATAGCTGTTGCACCTAGGAATAATGAATAAATCGATAGGAGTGAGCTACATGCCTTTACTTTATACTAAATCTTTTCTTCTTTTATACTTAATAACAATCTTTAATTCATTCATTCACTGACAGAGAACGGACACTATTTTATGATTTTATGACATTTTCCACAAGAATTCCGTAGAATGTATAACGAAGGTGAGTAATAAGGAAGGAATATGAAAATTAAAAAAGTGTGAAAAAATCTTCCATACAAACTTTCATCGATATTTAAGGGGATGAAAGTTTGGGTGGAAGATTTTTCCCGATGAGAAATCAAATCACATGACTTGTACCGTTAGAAATGCCTGGACTTTAATTGAAGTTTCTGCAAAATATTTGCCCGCACAATCGTTTATGATAAATCTTTCGAACGGAAAATTAACGAGAGATTTGTTTATTATTTGAAGAGACCCTTGAAGCGACATGGCCGTGGTTTAGGATAACTTTCTTGGCAAAGTTAACAGGCGTGACTTCGTGGCCGCGGGGCCGTGCTTGAGAGAATTCTGCCGAATTATGGTAAAAATACCGCCGCTCTCCTAACGACATTTCATCAATTTGAGAAGCTGAAGTGTGCCAATATTGAAATATGGTTTTGATAGAAGTTAGATGCTTGAAACTGTTTTGATGGTAAATACCTATCTGAGCATAAAAGGAAATTATAAAATGGAGTAGGTGCTCCATTTTAATCGATTAAATTCTATAGTGGTTCCTTTGCCACGGGAAGTTGTAACTTTCCTTATTATTAGAAACTAGCCGACCCGCTCCTGTTTCGCACGGTGTTTACGAATTGACAAAATATCGAGATTTCTTAGCTATATGTAACTTAATATTAACGTATTTAACACCTTCCGAATAAATTCTCTGAACGATGGTGAAAACTTCATCAAAATCTGTTGCGTGGTTTAGAAGAACAACGCGGACATACCTACAGACAAACACTAAAAGCCACTTTAATTTATAATATGTATAGACTAGTCTTTTCCCGCGGCTCGCCCGCGCGGAGGTCGGAAATTATAGCACGGGAACGTACTACCGACAAAATATCGGTCATGATCTATCCAAATGCCAAATTTCATTCAAATCCGTTCAACCGTTTTAGCGTAAAAGCGAAACAAACAAATGAATTCACTTTCGCATTTTTAATATTAGTTAGGACGAAACTCCTAATCATCCTACGTAGGCACAAAAATTAAGTGCTTGCAACAAGCAACATATTTACTGGCGCCATCTTCGACCTAGCTATTCATCTTACCAACTTATTGCAACCTTTACACCCTACGTGATATGTTACATTACCGTACCCAACTCACATACACACTCCATAAGGTAAACTTATACATAGTGACTTCTTAGTTGGAACTCAAACGTAATCTATACTTATAATAAATCTGTAGAAGTGAAAATTCTGTACATTGAAAATATCAAAAAAATAAACAGCAGGGGGTGTTACTAGACCGACACCGACCCCAAAAATATGATTAAATTTTTTTTGTCTGTCTGTCTGTCTGTCTCTCTGTCTGTCTGTTTGTTCAGGCATCACGCAAAAACTACCGGTTCGATTACGATGAAACTTGGTATAATTATTCTTTAATATCCTGGGCACAACACTGGGTACTTTTTATCCCGGAAAAGTATCCTATCCTACGGTTGGGGGGTTTCAAAGTTTGTATGGAAGAATTTTAACGCGCTGTCCGATTAACTCGAAACTCAATATTTATACTTAAACCCAAAAATTAAGAATAACGAGTATCAGGATTTTTCGAAATTCAACCCCTAAGGGGGTAAAATAAGGGATGAAAGATTGTATGAAAAATCTTATTCCTTGAGGTAAAAAACATGAAACTTCGCACGAATAGTTATCAAAATAAATGATTAAGTTTGTAGTTTTTTGTTTTTCTAAATTACCCCCTAAAGGGGGGTTGGGGGGTGTCAGTGTTTGTATGGAAGAATTTTAACGCGCTGTCCGATTAACTCGAAACTCAGGATGTATGGGGTAATTTCCGACACTCACGCGGGCGAAGCCGCGGGCAGCAGCTAGTATTTGAATATTGTAGTAGCAATATGCATAGGCAGGCATTTTGCGATGTAAGAATATAAAAAGATAAACTCACCCCTATTTCGGTGTTAGGCAGAAATCTTTACATACTTCATCTGCCGTTCTATTCTGCTAAAATATCACCATGAAAACTCATTGGTGCAGCGAGCTTGAAGTGAAGTGCTTGAAGTCAATAATGTCAAATCCCTAGCATCAGGTGGAATGACAGCTCACTTTTACGGCGACATTTTTGCAGAATAGAGCGGCTGGTCTTACAAGCACGTTGCGCCAGTCGTGTGTAGGTACTATGCACCTGAACTTTCTCAAGAACATCAACAATCATTTCGTTTACAGTTTTAATTTCTTATTCCTCTGTTTGTAACTGAAGGAGAGCTTTCATTTTTTGGAGCTTAAAGCTTCATGGTCATGTCGAGAGCCTGAATGAAAAGCTACAAAATGTATTTACATGGCAGATTTGACTGGAAACACCGGGAGGGGACGCCCTAGGGAGTACCACCACATATAGCTACCTTAGTGGTGAGGTTCTTCAGAAAGGTTAGGTGCGTAGTATGTACTCGCAAACGGCGTGCGTGTATGACCAGATGTATGAATGTAAACATGCCAAAAGGGGTATGTAAGGATCATAGCAGGTTGCGTTCTGTAGTTTCTGCGTACCCCCATGGGTAGAAGGCGTGAGTTTATGTATGTACTTACGAGATTGTAGAAATTGACGAGGAAAGCTTTAGAATGGAGCTTTATTTATTAAAAAGACTGTCTTCGGTTTACGGAAATATTAAAATATCTCGGCATATTCTAAGGCTTGCAAGGTGTTTTATCACCTTGGCGAAATATACACCCATAGAACCAATTCAGTAACATTTCCAACGTACAGAAACATTCAAAAACAGGTATGTCATTTAAAAGCTTCAAAAGACACAGTATGAAAGTAGTTAAGTACTAGGTACTAATGTTATTTACTGTGTTCCTAGAAAAGCGTAATTATTAGGTAGGATATACTGTACGTGACATTGCATGCTTGTGTCAATGGCATTGTATTGATTTTCTAGTTGATGTTGAACTACCTTTTATTAGTGGGTTATTTTTTCCGATAAAGGCTGTAGTAATGTGGGTCAAAGAATATCATAATTTGTGTTACCGAGGACAATGTGAAAGCATAAGAAGTCAATGATTTTAATTTATCAGATCAAGGAAAACTTTTAATAATGGCTAAGTAAGCTTTACCCGTAGGTAACCTATGGGTAAATATTTTCGAATCTTTGAAATTAAATTTTATTTTAAAAAAAGTATCAATCTTGTATAAAGTAAAAAATAAAAATTATTAACAAACTTGATCTGCCACAGGAAACATAAAAGTTATATTAATCAGAACGATAATAGTTTATTGATAAGAAATATTGGCTTATTGATAAAATAAAAACATAAACTCTTAAATAAAGGTTTTTAAATACAGGTTAAGTCCTTGTTAATTACTACTTAGCATTTGACTTACAAGGTTCGATTCTTGGCCCTTTCCTATTTCTAGTTTATATTAATGACCTTCCCTACATGATGGCTAACTTATCGGATATAATTCTATTCGCTGATGACACGTCTCTTATTTTTAAAATAGATAGAAAAGATACGGATGTCTTACATGTCAACGATAGTTTGGCAGTTCTTTCTAAATGGTTCGCAGCTAATAATCTTTTACTTAATGCGAACAAAACTAAATGTCTTAAGTTCTCTTTACCAAATGTACCCCAAGTAGGTCTAAACTTAAAACTTGATGGCAAAAAACTAGATGCAATTGCAGAAACTGTGTTTCTAGGAATTACTCTAGATTCTAAATTGCAATGGGGTGCCCACATTAGAGCTCTTTCAGGTAGATTAAGTTCAGCTGCATTTGCAGTAAGAAAAATAAGGCAGTTGACTGATGTAGCCACAGCTAGGTTAGTATACTTTGCTTATTTCCACAGTATTATGTCTTATGGCGTTCTGCTGTGGGGATCGGCAGCTGATGTAGACTCAATTTTTATATTACAAAAGAGAGCAATCCGCGCGATCTATAGAATGGGTCCTCGTGAGTCCCTTAGAAACAAATTCAAAGAAGTTGATGTACTAACTCTGCCTTCTCTTTATATCTTAGAAAGTATTTTGTATGTTCGCAAAAACTTAGGACTTTTCAAAATTAGAAGTGATTTCCATAATATAAATACACGTAGTAAACATGAAATTGTGATACCTAAATTTAGATTAACTAAAACTAGCAAGTCATTCCTTATAAACAGTATTCGCTTTTATAACAAGTTGCCAAAGTCGGTTACAGAACTTAACGATGGGAAGTTCAAAACCCACATAAAACGTGTCCTTATCAAAAAAGCATAATTACAAGATTAAAGACTACGTTGATGACAAGGAAGTTTGGCAATAATTCCTTCTGCACATGTGGCCTCCCTGGTACCTCATTAACGGCATAATTATGTAAATGTTCTATTAACTGCTCCCAAATTACGATATGTATTTTATTTTACTTTTTTATTTAGGTACTACTTGACATGTAGTTTCATTATTTGACATTATATGCCTACAATTCAAATTTCATTTTAAAGTAGGGTTCTCATTCGGATTGGTTAAAGTTGTAGTGACAACCATTTGGGTTAAATTGGTTTTTATTATTTTATTCGACCTTTATATAGATTCCTTTATATTTTGTGAATGTGAGAACGTTGTAGGCACAACAGACTGTCGATTTGCAGACTATTTTCTATTTTTTTAAGTATCTTGTTGACAGGCCTACGCTGTCCTCGCATACCTATTCAAACTGTACATTTTTTAAAGCATTGTAAAACCCATTTATTTTTAAAAGAGTAACCGTGGAGTTTCTTGCCGGCTCTTCTCCATAGGAAACGACCAATTGGAACCGTGCACCTAGATTCTGACGTTTCATAAGTGCCCATGTAGGTTTATGTGAAATAAAATATTTTGATTTTGATTTTGATTTTTTGACTTTTGATAACCATTATCTTTTGAACATGAATATATATTTAACATATTAAAACTTTTAAAACATTCCATTTTACACAAATAAAAGGTTTACCTGGTACGACTTCTAAATGGCCTTAAAGTTTTTGTTTATAATGCAAAATATGCCGCAGAATTGTATTGACAAATTCATATGTTAATTCAGTTAAAATTCTTCAATATCCATTAAGTTTAATAGCAGATCGATAAAGTTATTTCTCTATTAAACTTTACTAGTCAAAATATCCAAAGTATCAATAAATATAAAATAACTATCTTATTAATTGCTTCATTATTATAGGCACGTTATTATATCCGTTATTTTTTAGAATAGAACTATACCAAAATATTTAATTAGCGTTTTGTGTGACAAATCATAAAACAATTTCCGTTGAGTTTCTAAAGCTTTGCTGAGCATATAACATTAATTATTTTGTTTTGACAAGATTTAATAGTAATGAAACCTTTTTTACATTTCCCTGAATATTTTTTACTAGCAACGCCTCACGGTTTCAACCGCTTTAGTGTCGATCCCGTGGGAATATCGGGATAAAAAGTATGCATGTCCTAGTCCAGGTCATGGTCTACCCTTGTGCCAAATTTCATCCAAATCCATTTAGCCGTTTTAGCGTGAAAGCGTAACAAACGAACTCACTTTCGCATTTATAATAATAGTTAGAATTCTACACTTATTTAAAAACTAGCTGCTGCCCGCGGCGTCGCCCGCGTGTGTGTCGGAAATTACCCCATACATCCTCATAGGTTTTAAGTATAAATATTGAGTTTCGAGTTAATCGGACAGCGCGTTAAAATTCTTCTATACAAACACTGACACCCCCCAACCCCCCTTTAGGGGGTAATTTAGAAAAAAAAAACTACAAACTTTATAATTTATTTACATAACTATTCGTGCGAAGTTTCATGTTTATTACCTCAAGGAATAAGATTTTTCATACAAACTTTCATCCCTTATTTTACCCCCTTAGGGGTTGAATTTCGAAAAATCCTGATACACGTTATTCTTAATTTTTGGGTTTAAGTATAAATATTGAGTTTCGAGTTAATCGGACAGCGCGTTAAAATTCTTCCATACAAATTTTGACACCCCCCAACCGTAGGATAGGATACTTTTCCGGGATAAAAAGTACCCAGTGTGGTGCCCAGGATATCAAAGAATAATTATACCAAGTTTCATCGTAATCGAACCGGTAGTTTTTGCGTGATGCCTGAACAAACAGACAGACAGACAGACAAAAAAAAATTTAATCAAATTTTTGGGTTCGGTGTCGGTCTAGTAACACCCCCTGCCATTTATTGTTTTGATATTATCAATGTACAGAATTTTCACTTCTACAGATTTATTATAAGTATAGATGTGATTGTACAGCTTGGCAAACACACCATCAAGACTTAGTACATAGTTACAACTACCTTAGAACCTTCCAATACCTGCCAAGATATGCGTTGTTGAGGTTATAGGATAGCACCATAATTATACGTCATCATCATCCACATCCCGACTTCATCCACTGCTGGGAATAGGCCTTTCTTTTGTTGTGCACGATCCTGTATCAACCTCATCCAGGTTCTGCCGCTATGGAAACAGTGTCATCCGCCCGTCTCGCCGCCGGACAAGCGATACTTCGTCTACCAGTCCGCAGCGCAGCGGACGCGCAGCGGACCCGCCGCTGCGCAATGTTTTAATGTTTTAAAAACATCAAACATCAAACCCGAAGCGATTTGATTGGTTCGTGTTTGATGTTTGATGTTTTTTAAACATTAAAACATGGCGCAGCAGACCCGACTTAACAGTATCATATTATTCGTATCGGCAAAAAAGTCCAGTCCATTGTTGGTCTCCACGAGCGCGTTGAGCATCATTAACATCGCGTATCACAGGTGTATCGAGCTACAGTGGATATGACGAAATGGGACAAGCTTTCAAGAGCAATTGCACCTCATTATTAGGAACAAATATTTGACTGCTTCGCATGCAAATCCGATAATTTATATCGGATTGTGAATAATTTTACCACTTACTTACTTTTTCAGTTAAGATTTTAATTTATCTATTTAAAGATGTTTGCCTATCTTTCTGCATCATTATTCACGATGTTCATCTCATGTATACGTCATATGGAAAGGGGGGAATGCATCATAGCGGGACAGTCCGTGTTCATGTAAATGTATGTGCCGTGAACAGTTTTATGGCTACCCTCGTTATAGGACAATTAGCTGTCATCGCCGCTTCTCACTCCGCGGAGATCGGATCGAGATGCGAGAGATGTGGAGTCGCTATCTGAAAATATAAAATAATAACATTTTATTTGGATAGAAATATAAAATGTTTATTAAGTACTATCAATATTTATCATCCATTTACATAATTATAGAATGGCTTACCATTTGTATTTTTTTATTATATATTTACTACAGCAATTTAGCCGTAGTTACCTGGATAGTAATAAACAATTTTTAATTATGTATTTAAGCAGGTACACGGGATAAACACAGATTGCGATATCATAAGGTGCCCTAAAATGTTACCAACAGCTAGGTCACGTAAGTGTTGCTAATGAGCCTTAAACTAGAAAGTTAGTCTGTATCTTAGGGCTCAATATTAAACCTTGTTTCTGGAATACCTATGTTAACACATGGTCCTATCTACCTATGTTGTCTTACATGGGTATTTTTTTACGTCTTGATTAATTCATCTTTGCAATTATTATTCTAGACCAGTAAAACTTGCATTGATATACAAACTTGCATAAAATAAAAAAAAATGGTAGTATTTCTGGCGTCAAAAAGATAAAACGATATCAATATTGAAAATCATTAGTGTAAAGAATTTTATAAATTATCTAACTAAAGGATAATTAAAACCGTGGGAAAATATTTCCAATCAATACCTACATGCTTAGAGCATAGCTCTTAATGGTTATGGTTTCCTGCTGTTTTTTTAATACAGTGGCTATCTAGACTTGTGAAGTAATGATATTCACAGCCTCATCTATTTTACTTCGTGGCCATTATAGACAAAATGCAAAATAATTTATAACATACAATTACAATGTTTGTTGAGAAATCTTAAATATCTAACACTTAAATATATATATTATAACAGAACAAGTACATAAAGGAAAAAAAAAAAAAAATGGAAGACTTCATTGGCATCAAACAATTCTTCCGCATCGCTGTCAGTAACCTAAAAATTGACCAGCTCTCTAGTCACATGAAGAGTCGACCAACCGCTTGGTGATGTCGCGAAATACTGGATGAGTACTCGGACCCCATGGCCTTAGTTCAACCCCAAACGTAACACTCAAAAATGTTGCTAA
Organism: Eupsilia transversa; assembly: GCA_914767815.1. Taxonomy (NCBI): domain Eukaryota; kingdom Metazoa; phylum Arthropoda; class Insecta; order Lepidoptera; family Noctuidae; genus Eupsilia; species Eupsilia transversa. The sequence continues at coordinate 7,661,037 of OU611889.1, forward strand.
CAATAAGGTTGTTTGAGGTTTTATGCACCTGCAGCAGCTGCCCCAACCCAGCCCGCCGTGCTAGCAAGATGGAATGGCACGAGGGTGTCGACACAGGTTGCATACCACACCAAAGGCATACCCAACTTACAAGGCATTATGGTTATTCCGTTTGGCCTCTTACCAATTTAAATGCACTGTCTAGCAAGGGAGACTAGGGCTAGGGCTACCCACTTTACTTTTGATCACAACATTAAGTTAATCCAATTCTCTAGACGCAGGTCTGCTGGAAGGTCTGATCAAATAAGCAGTACCTTCGTGCTCTTCTGTTTTTATTGGCCTTGTTACAAGCAAAAGAAGGTAGGTATATCTTTACAAATGGGTTTAAACCATCGAGCCTTTTTTTGAATTTAGAACTTTATTCCGACGACGTTAAAGTTCGAATTACAAAATAACGTTAAATTCAAGTCTAAGTTTGTTAATTTTTTATAACGTAATATTCTCGGAAGTTAAAATAACCTGCTCGAAGGTTTGGGCTTTGACTAAAGTTAGATCCCGATTTGTAATGAGCTGTTAAGTAACGAATATAGCATAATACTTACTTAAATATTTTTTTAGTTGAAGGGCCTCTCCACGTCACTCCTATCCTATCTCGCACGGGCGGACCCGGCGGGCGGCGGCGCCTCGATGACGTCATCGCGGCGGCTCCTCAGATGCTGTTAGTGCGACTTTCGCGACACATCATCGTGACAGGACACTTCTAGACGCCCTAGCTAATGAACTCGTATGCAGGAGGTCTGACAGTTCATTTATAGTACCTAAATAGGAGATGGTGGGAGCTTTATTGTTTGCAAGACTGCATGAAGTTTGAGAACTATTAGGAATCCCACGTATTTTGTGAGATTTTATTTTTTACTATGATTTTGCTTCGCTCGCGTGGAAGTCGGAAATTATCGTACTACCGAGATAAAAAGTAGTACCCAGGATAGGTAATAAGAAGCTCTAAATCCCTTTCAAGTTAGTTGCCAATACCTTTACTTTAAACCTTTACCTAATACCTAATACTATTTTTTTTGAACCGGAACTTATTTAAGATCACTTTACCTTTTTTTATTTTTTAACTGTGGCGCGGCATTTACATGCGAACTACGCATCAAAGACCCGACGTCCGCAAATCCTGCATCGCGCTATTAGAGTTTACCACGCGATTAACTTAATATATAAGACTATCCGACATCAATCCTCGGGCAATTGCCCGCCAGACACAACACCCGTCTGGTCGGAGGATCCTCCCTTTTCATTAGAGGATGAGTCAACTTTACACCTTAATTAACCTAACAATCTAATTTCTTATATTTCCAGCCATGATTCCACAAAAAGCGTCGCTATTACTATAAAACAAAGGTTGAGTGACACACAAACCTGTAATTGGAAGCTTGGGTTCGACCTACTTCACTTCAGCTCAACTTCCTTTGTGACAAACACTCACAAACAACGGCAATTTGCAACGATTGTAAAACTTTCATCTCTATGTTAATTAATTATAATTAAGAAGTTCGTTACAAAAGGAACAAAGACGATGCTCTCTTGTAGCAGTTCAATTAATTTCAAGACTTCTTTGACAATACAATTCATCTACATGGGAAGGAATGAAATGTTAATTGAATATCCACGATGAGATAACAGATAACAGCTGTCAAACTAAAGACATCTTTGAGTTTACCTGTGTGCCCCTAATTGCATTGACTAAAATAAGATTGTTTAATAGAAATATATTCATTATAATAGTAATAGTCCATTTATTTGTAACAATATTATTACAGAGGTGTTAAATGGTGTTTATAGTTCATAATATTCTGCCGTTTCCGGCGTACAAATACATTGTCAGGGTTTTGGTTAGTTTATGAGATCACACAATGAATTAAATTAATTTATTTATTACTTAGCATAAGTTGGGACTGCTTAACACTTTCAAAGTCCGTGAAGCAGACGCAATAAAAAAAAACTCGGTGTGTTGATGTTGTAAGTACGCTAAAAACACTCCCTATGAACTGGAAAACGAAGAGCTATGATTTTCTTTTCGACTTAGGGATATGTAGAATGAATCGATGCCTGAGTCAGATACGATGCGTTTGTCCACATCCAGTGCTAATGCGGTGCTCCTGACTAATCCATGTCCTATATGTTGGAGTGTGTCCAAACACCTGCACTTTTGACGACCTAAAACGCCACTGTTGCCAATGTTGGTAAGTGTAAGGCCCAATTCATGTAACATAATAAAATATTTTTACATTTTCCATCGACTCGACAAGAAAAAGAACTATCTGCTTGATAATTTCAAGCGAAACTCGAGTAAGAGAAACTCGAAAGTACTTTACTAGATATTATATAGTCGATACATTTAGGAATTCCGATACTACTAAAGAATAAACCATCGATAGTGTTGATCCAGTACCTCTACTTCCCCTTCATTTATGTTTAAGCTCGTCACCACAAACCGCAGCTAATGGTTATATTTAGCGATCAAAAGCACTAATAAGGTGTTGGAGAATTCGGTAACGAATGTGATAAATGATATCGCTCAGTATTTGATTACCCGACTTGCCGTGGGGCGTGAGAAACAACACGTCTTTGGGCGATATCTCGTGTTTCAACCTACTCGTGTTAGAATTGGAGTGTTCTTTCTTGATCTTGTGAGCAAGAACCATTTTACTTTGGATTTTCCGTATGTAGTCTTCTGGTTGTCAAATGAGCGCAGCGAAAAATAAATGAAATCTTAATTTGAAGCTCATTATAACTTTATAGAATATGTTTTTATTATATAGTTGACACTATTACATAGATGCGAATATTTTTATTTAAACATAGTCAATTTACATCATACACATTAGAAAACGCAATATTTTCCTAGAATAATAAATGATGAGTGTTTTATTATTTGTGGGCCACCAGTTAAGGCAAAAACTCAAACTAACTATCTAGCTATCGTGGCCGATAAAATCTATATTGTGTATTGTCTTTAAGATTAAACCTATAAATATCATAAACAATTATTTTTTTCAAAGCAGGTTGAAGAGCACACGCCATTATTTAGAGCGATCAATCAACCTCCAATAGATCGCCGATATGATAATATTGCTCAAGTTACAATAAACCTAATCTGTAATGCTATCAAAATCTATGTGAATTCTATGAATTGAGACTATATATGTGGATATCGGTAAAAGTAACAACGATAATAGACAAAAACACAACCCTGTCTTTGCTGTCGCGCAGTCGGGTAAAACGAAAATTAATAATATAACTCAATTATGATATGCCTCAGGCATTAAGTCCGCCTTTGTACAGTATTTTTTGTACTTGTGCACAAAGTTTTATTAAATAAATATATAAATAATACTGAAACTTGAATATTCGAATGATGTCCACATGGAAAGTGCATGGTGACTGACACTTTAGGGGTATGAGGAACAGGGTGTAAAGTTCACTCATCCTCTAAGAAAAGGGAGGATCCTCCTACCAGACGGGTGTTGTGTCTGGCGGGCAATTGCCCAAGGATTGATGTCGGGTAGTCTTATACAGTGTGAGTCTTCATAATGTGCACATATCGAAATGGGGGAATCTATGCTTAATTTTATCGACGGAAAAAATAAAATCTAAATACATTTTTTTTTCCATTTTTTTTTATTTAAAAAAATTCGTCTTAATGATTTTTTTTTACGATTATTGTAAAAATTGATTAAAAAAACAGATTTTTGGACGAAATACCTGGTTATTTTCAATTGAGGGTTTTTTGGGTTTAATTGGGAGGGGCTTTTCCCACAATTTTCATTTTATAAGAACACTTAATTACTACCAATCATTATGGAGTTGAGTTTGTTTCATCGCGATAGATCATTTAAAAGTTACACCGTTTTTTTACATTGGGGTAAAAAATACAAAATAAATAAAAAAATAAAAATAGATTTTTTTAAATATTTTTTCCGTTTGTCAAATTAAGCATAGAATCCCTCATTTCGATATGTGCACATTATGAAGACTCACACTGTATATGTTAATCGCTCGGTAAACTCTTATACCGCAATGTAGGACTTGTGCCGTCAGGTCTTTGATTCTTAGTTCGTATGTGGCGGTGTAGATGCCGCCACATCACTCCCGTCCGAAGACCGGACGTCGATAGTGGGCTGAGTCTTGTATCTTGCGATGCTTGCCAGTGCCAGTTGAGGTTCCAGTGAGTTGGAACCGGGTGTCGCATAGTTCACAGTGGGTCGGAAGTGTCTGCGGTGATTGGTAGTTTGAGGTTGAGTTTTGAGTTTGATTCCCCAGTGAGTCGGGGTGGCGCTGCGTTGTGATCCAGTGCGTCGGATGTGGTACAGCGCCGGGTTACTGATGAGGCTGAGGGTGGTGACCAGGAATGCGCGTTCGCTGCATGCTGGTGGTCAGGATACCCGTTGAAGCCGTGGATGCTGGCTGGCTGTGTGACTCGCCTCACGAAAGCTTGCGGGAGTGATGATGATGACGTCACGCTGAAGTAATTGCACGAAGGCTGCGCTGACGGTTATATTCGGGGTCACCAATTTAGGGGTATGAGGAACAGGGTGTAAAGTTCACTCATCCTCTAAGAAAAGGGAGGATCCTCCTACCAGACGGGTGTGTTGTCTGACGGGCAATTGCCCAAGGATTGATGTCGGATAGTCTTATATATGTTAATCGCTCGGTAAACTATTATATCGCGATGTAGGACTTGTGACGTCAGGTCTTTGATGCTTAGTTCGTATGTGGCGGTGTACATGCCGCCACAACACCTTTAGACAGTTTGCCACTTTCAAGATGAACTCTGATTTGGAAACAAATGTCTTTTTATCTTATTGGGTGGAAATCAAGTAGGCGCCTCATCACCCATTGACATATACAATGAGAGAGAGCTTGTCTCACATCCTAGAGACAAAGTTAAAATGTATGCTATTTATATTAAAACTCACAGGTAAAAAAATACTGTAACATCCGTCTAGTGGGAGGATCCTCCCTTTTATATGGAGGATGAGTAAACTTTACACCCTGTTCTTCATACCTCTATATTATAAACGGTCATGATAGAACAGTACAAAGTGGCACAAACCTTTTTATCCACAGAAACGCTAGTGACTCCGCCGCTCACGTGTCAAGTGACGATCAATTATTGTGGCCAAGTAAAGCAGACTGCAAACAACTTGGGCGAACAACAAAGGGATTAGTTTACCGAACAACTAGCAGGAAGAAATCGACTGTGTTGACACACTGACCGCTCTAGTGTCATGTTCTAGCGAAGGTTTGTTTTTTAGTGCTGGTATTTGCTGGTGAATATTCTGTGCAAGAATTAGCTTGGCAATGAAAAAGAAAAATTAGTAAAGGCTGTGGGGTAATTGCGTAGGTACATAACACACTTACAATGGCAATGCCTTTCATTTTTACAATATAACTAAATTCATTGCTTTATTTAAATTGTGATGAATTTTTAAAACATAACTGAAGCAATGTATTAGGGATTTCCTTCAAAATACTTCAGATTGTGATAGAAAGTGAGTTACGTAATTTATTGTGGTGCTGGTCTTAATAATCAATGACTTCACCGTGTTCTATTTTTTTTTATAAACTAATCTATGCTTGTTTTCTTTCTCAGACTAAACTAGTTGAATCTATTTTAATAAACCAGGTATGGTAGTCATATAAATATTTGCGCGTAATTTTGCATTTTTTAACAGCTGATATTTCGCACTTATATTAACAACTTCTATCCATAATTTACTAGACAAGAAACAATAGACAATTAACAGAACGAGGTCGAAGTTCTTTCTCCTAGACTTTGCTCTATGGAATGAGTGCAACGGCCTATATTTTTAACGTCTACATTTTCCGACACGGTTTTTCATAGATATGAAAGTAAATATTTTTAAGATGAATTATTATGTGTTAATGTACTTTATACAGTCCTGGAAAATGTTGTTTAAATCCAGTTTATTTTTCATGAAATGAGTAGTTTTCCCGTATTTAATTAACATACATATCCGGTACTGATACAATAGCAAATTGCTTTACATTTTTATGCATCACGGGTAAGGACTTTTCTAACCAGTATTTTCCATTTATTTTATAACCCATAGCATAATAAAGTAGGTATTAGCTTTTTGTAGCTAACACATAGGTAAAGTGTTTGAAGTGTGTATTTATTTTGTAAAACATGAGTGCAGTATGAAGGTCTTATATTAAATATGAGATGGCTACATGTTTCACCATATAAGGCGTACAAAATTTGTTGCACAGACAAACAATATAAAAAAGAAATTACAAGGTCAAAATTTAAAATATATTGAAATTACAATGTCAAAATTTAAATTATATTGAAATTACAATGTCAAAATTTAAATTATATTGAAATTACAATGACAACATTTAAATTACATTCAAAATTACAATTTTAAAATTGATATTCAATTTTAGTAAAACGTAAGTACAGAAACAAACAAATGAATACACACAATAAAAATTATATACAAGGAAAATATCGTTGAGCAAAATGTCGAAGAATAGCGAGGTTTTTCAGAAAGTTTTGTTAAGCAGAATAGTGGCTGTTTTAAATAGTATGTGATAAATGAGGCAATCAATCGTGTTTATGTGGTTAACATAATAAGTATGATAAAATGTTTAATTCTTATTTAATGCTGAAAAACTAATGACTTATATATTAAATATTATATTTATATATCTTATATTTTTAATGTTTTTTATAAAAACATTAAGTTCCGAATTGGCAATACGTAGAAACTGTAAATAATGCATATTTTATTTAATATTTCCACTGGTTTTTTGGAAGTAAAAGATGGGCGTATGAGTTTGTGTATGTTTTCTTCTAAAAGTACAGACACAATGTAATTTATGACCCGCTCTAAACGAAAGAGCCTAGTGTTGAAAACTGCACGTCAGTCGGTAATAAATTCTTAAAGTGATACCTCTGAATGGAAACGCTACCTGTTGTGTTATATTGCATCTTGATGTGTCAATAAGTGCTAAGTTTACTTACGCACATAACATTACGCCTACAATTCGTTAAAGCATTTTCTTTCTTCAATATTTCGTATGACTACGTAAAATGATAGTTTTACTTTCTGAGTAGTTTAAAATTGCTGTTTGCCTCATTCGCCAAGTCAGGCATAGAATCAGAGATTTAAAAAAAAAACTTTTTTTTTTATTGTTGCTGTTCCTGTATTGATCAGTCGAAAAAGAGCTCAGCCAGCACTAATCGATCCTGTACCTATTATTTATGTTTTTTTCTAACCATAGCTTCCTGATTTCTTTAGAAAGTTTATATATCAATTAGTTTTTCCAATGGGTTACATTTATAGATCAATTGGATAACTAATTTACGTACTCACGTTAATTTGGTATATTGGATGGAATAGGGGAGTGTCTTATCCAAAGCACTCCTTCAATAAGGTATTTATGCTGACACATTCCTGACAGTGTGGTGTTTACAGCACATGTCATATACATATACATATACATATGAGAAAGTTATAGCACGTGTATCAATCGTGTACTATTAATTGACACGTGTGTTTACGCTTCTGCTACGAATCGGAGGTGTTAAGGAAATGTATTCGTTAGTATTGTGCTTTGGTCATTGATGGGAGGACTACGTTATATTTATTTATACTATACCTTTTTTTGTTTTTTTTGTTTTCGGGGGGAAACGTTCAAAAGGCGCCCGGTCTTTGGGGATAAGATCGGGGAGTGTGGGATTTTTACCTCACTAAAACCACCCCGGTGGTCACCATCCGCACATGGAAGGGGCACCGTTACCTCTCAAAAGACCGATCCGATACCCCCTCTGTGCACGCCTGTTAGGGCACATCTCTGGGGAGACTGTAAAGAAGTCTCCCCGGAACCTATCTGTACAAATGTGCAAGGCAGCACGTGACCACTGTGCACCATCTTCCCTAAGATCACTCAATGGGCGGACAGAGTCCCCACTGTGAGCGCCCGTGATCCCAAATGCTCGGAAAGTACCTTATTACTTTTTTTATGAGGTAGAATGTACGTCATTACTGTTGTACAAAATATGTGCGGGTCGAAAAGTGTACCGGTGAAAATTAATTTTCATTCACGTGCTGAGCGGGCAGAAAAAGTACCTATATAAAAACCCTTTTTTTTTTTGTTCATTTTGTTAACGTGCTGTGTTTTAATTTTGGGCAATTCAGTAGCTAAATCCTAACTCATATTAAAAATGCGTAAGTCAGTTTGTTTGTTACGCTTTCACGCTTAAACGGCTGAACCGATTTGGATGAAGTTTGGCACATGGGTAGAGCATGACCTGGATTAGGACATAGGATACTTTTTATCCCGATATTCCAACGGGATCGAGACTAATGCGGGTAATGATCTCATGCCAACGAACTGTATGGGAAAAGTTTTTTGCGATTTCTGACTTTTATAGTACTCAAAGCTCAGTTCGTTCAATAGAGGTTTTTGATCCATAAAAGAAATTGGCATCAAAAAAAGTTTTTGTGAAAACTGCCCATTTTACTACAATTACTACACTAGGGAACTATGTCATTACTCCTGAAAGTTTCGAGGATAAAGAAATACAGTTCAAAATACATAACTAGGCCTTCAAACTATACTGAGGTACCTATGATATGAAATGTGAACTACATTTCAGATATTCAACAAGAATATAAAAAATACTATAACTACATTACATAACTCACAATAGACGTAGATCATGTTAACACGTCGTGTTCGGGTTCGCGACAAGTCAGTCGTCATCCTGAGGATGCCTCATTGAGAGGTGAAACACGTGTCGATTTCTTATAGGGTTTTTTAAGACTCTTTAAGAATAGTTAAGCGGAATAGGTTACTAAATATATCTACGTCTATTGTATTTTATAATGGATTTCCGCCAAGTCACGTCTGAATCAATCAATATAACATCACGCCTTGTTTCCCGGAAGGGTTGGGCAGAGGTGTAAGTACATGTGTATTACACCCACAATTCGCCAGTGATGTTTAAATCCCATGTAATAGGGGGCGACCCTGTTGCCATCAACGGGGCACAAATCCAGAATCCGGGCTGCTACTGAGAAATTCCTGATGTAAAAACCCAACAACACTTTCCCCGAACTGGGAATCGAACCAAGAACCTCATACTCAGCAGTAGCGCTTGCGACCACTAAACCAATGAGGCAGTCACACAACTAGCTACATTATTAAAACAAAAAAGATCTTTTGAGAGGAAATTAATGGAGACATTGACAGATTGACGGGAAACGAAATACTTGATGCGACGCGATATGAGTTGACCCGACACGATACTTGCGAAATGAATCTATATTGGCACGAGTATGTTAAACTCAGTAATATTGAATTTCAGATGTTCTGTCTATTACATTGTCATTGGTAATGACAATAATTGAAGGTGAAATTTTAGATCTTCTACTGATTACGGCTTGCTGGTTGCGGAAGTCTTTTGTTATACGAATACCATACAAAGTTACTGTTCTTTAAATAATGTTTTTGTAAATGGAACATGTTTGAAAATAGAACAGTAATGAAGTAATGCCATTCTGTTTACAACATGTACGTTTAAGTGACATTTATTAAAGGAATTAATTTCCATTTTACAACGAAAATTTGTGAAGTATGCATATTTTACATTAGGAATTTCGTCGGTAGGTACTAGGTACATACATAGGTGTGCGTCGCGTACCAAAGTAAAATTCTAGTAGAATTTATGCCGGTTCATACGAGAAGCGGTCATAGTCGACGACAAGGCGCGTTAGTGTTAGGACGCGCCGCTCGACAACCCGACGCGAAGAACACGCGGAAGGCAACTTGCACGCATTTGATCTAGTGATAAACATAACAGTCCCAAAAAAACACTAAAAACTTTTTGTTTTTTTTTTAGTTGTTGTTCGAAATTGAAATATTGACACGACAGTCTGTCTGGTTTTTTTTTGGTTTGTGAATGAAACAGTGAATGATTTTTCCAGTGACCCGTAACTGAAAGGTTAGTATGTTTTTCCATAAATTAACTTTGTTCCAAAAATTACGCTGTTGAGAATTATCAATGGAAATGCGTTTCCGATCGCTAGCTAGACATGTGCAGAGTTCAACGTATAACCTTAACCCTCTAACGAACACAATACGACGTCGGAGAATTTATTTACATTTTCTCGAAGTTATGAATTAAAATTAATTGACAAGTGACATTTTTAGTGGCGAATATTACTAACCATAGAAAACTGATGTCTTCAAATTAAAATATCACGGGAAGTGGCGTGTAATTAGCATTAAATAATAATCTACAAAACTGTGAACTGTACCGTAGAGACGATTAAAATCTATCATATTTAATTAATTAATGGGATTCATTCATTAAAATGTAAATTTATTCAAACGACTTATCAGCAAATTGACATGTGGTAGGTATCGATATTTCCAATCGATAGTTTTTATCGGATCGTTTTTTATCGATCAGCTGTGTGATCGATAATGTTTACGTCAATTTCCCTTGCTATAATTTTTATATGATATCGATGGTTTTTTCTTACGGTCATTTGCCTATTATTGATTCCTATTGGTCCCTAATGAACGCTCGCTCGGTTTTTTGCGTTTTTTGCCATCATCATCATAAATGAGATGTCATGACTATAAAAGTCTAAATTGATATAGTTATCAGTGACATTGTCATTTTTGATGACTAGAAGTAATTCTGGTCAGGACTCAGGACAATGACCATTCACGATTTTGGTGGAAAAAATTTAACGAACAATAATTTTTTGTTGAGTTAATAAATCATAATAATGTGTCTATGACGTATGTATTTTGTTGAGGTATTTCATTCAATGCGACTTTCAAAATATTATAGACGGTATTTATGTACTTCCTACTTAGTAACCATTTAGCTTTTTTCCGAACTTTTTTTCTTTTATTTGATGCAGTGATCTGAATAAGTTGACTGAATTGAAAGGCTTGTTTTTTACGTACAACTTTATGACATCAGTTAGGTAGGTGTAAGTAGGTACTTATCGGCAAAATGGGTAACTAACGGTTCTAGGCAATGGATAGACTGTCTTCGAATAACTTTGGACTCTATCTAGGAGATAAAGTATATTCTAAAATTCTTAGAATCTTCCAAAAATTTGGTAACGATATATTTAAGTGTCTGTTCACTTTATAAAAATTTAATATGTTGAATTACTTAGGTAGGTTAAAAAAATATAATGTAGTGTTCTATTTTCTCACAATACGTTTTATGTTAGTACCTACAGTTGCATTACTTGTATCATCGTAAACAAAAGCTTGTTTATATTTCTTTTCTTCCGTTCCCCATTACCAGTAAGTGTGTAGTTGTTAAATAATTTCTTAGCTCTCACAATTAACACCACGCTCGATGACGTCACGGCTTGCTACTATTATGAATCATAAATGTAAGCATTTCTGCTTAATTAACATACTTCGATAAAACTCGACGAACAGAACCATACTTAAACTTCCAACAGTTTTAGTAATCCTGCGGTGTAATTGCGTAACAGACATAAAATGACACTAGATCGCTATGTATTTTATTCTGACAGTTCAGCCACGTTCAGTCAGTTATTTACGTTGTTGATCAGACGAGTTTTTTAAATGTAGAAACGTCCTTGAAAATCCTTCGGATTGTGATTGAAAATGTGTTACGCAATAAGGTTGCTGATGAAGTTATTAAAACTAAGGTTTACCCACTATTGTAGGTCATCTCGCAATATTAGACCGAAGCTGTAAATTATTTAGATAATAAGATAAGTATCCAATAAATGTTTACATTTTAAGTCATTATACCCGTATCTTGTGCTCGGATTATTATTCAATAACATTGGCGATTTAGGGAAGTAATACAAAATGGATTCCGTAAATATTTTCCTCGCTAAAGTGGCTGTAACTCATGTTGCTAGGGATGTGAATAAAATATCACGCTGAGCAGTATCTGAAACAAATGCTTTCGATTCGTCTGCGTTCGTGCAGCGAGCGAGCCTCCTGGCGACGTATGCAATCGCATTTATTTCCGTCGAGCACAGCCCTGCAGCTTGTATGGACGTGAATCGATACGATGCTCTTTATTATCTAAACTTTAGTCGAAACTTTATCCGAGTTGATTTCGGATTTTTCTGTACAAAGTTCAATATTCGTTCCATTTCCATCCTTAGAAAAAGGGTTGATTTTAGAAAACTCCAGTTGAAAAAGGGTTATTTTAGAAACTCCAATATAATTGTTAAAGGGTTCATTTTTTGAAATCTCCAACTGAAAAAGGGTTGATTTTAGAAAACTTCAAATCAAAAAGGGTTGATTATAGAAAACTTCAAATCAAAAAGGGTTGATTTTAGAAAAATCCAACTGAAAAAGGGCTCATTTTAGAAACATCCATCCGTAATGCAACGTCTTCTAGATATGGATTTTTTCAAATCTCATCGCTTCCTTTAGTGGTTTAATTCTTTATTCTCGGTCTTGTTTGTCCGCTATTGACGAATCTGCTTTAACTAATAGATATTGTGATTGGTCCCATTAGCCGTTTGCGCTGCAGTGTCCTGTGACATGTTTTAGGGCCGACCGATAACGCTATCGTCGGATGGTTTAACGGGCTCGATCGTGTGATTTTTCTATTGGGCTCGCTTTGCATGTAGGTCGCTCGGTTACGATGTGAAGCGATAAGCTGCGGTAACTGTGATATGAAAGGGCAGGTTGCGTCTGCGCATTCACGCGTGCTATTGTTGATTTTATTTTAATGTTTTCAAGGTTGATGATGTAATTTGATCGCATATTTTTAAATATAATCGACTGGTTTGTGTAAACGATTGTTATTACCTTAGTTATGGTCTTAGTATCCCCATGTTATTCGATGGACTCACAAAAAATATAAGCGTGATCTTAGGTAAGTTAAGATATAATTTGCACTTTTGTAAATCATAATCGTTTCCTAATTTAGAAACATGAATTATCGCATCTTTATTATGTTTGTCTGGTCCTCATATATCCGGCTGTCTTATTAATTTATTAATACATGATTATTGGAGCTTAATAACATGTTTTATAATAAATCACAAATATCCTTAGGCTAAATACACTAAAAGCTGTCTGGTTTAGACATGCTACTTTGAACCTGTCTCTCCTAAAGTGAACTTTTTATTTATAAACTCTTTAAAGTTAGTGATTAATGGTTCTCGTCCTGCTGTAAGGCAAATACGTTAATTAGTAACAATATGTTAACGTTTAAATGACAACGTTTAGGTTTCATTTCCTTGTTTGGAAGCTTTGATTTGATTTTGAGAAATATAGAGATACCTACAATAAGAAATTATGTATTTTTCTATCAACCTAATTAAGATAGGTAGGTATAGGTAGACATCATTAAACATAAAAAAAACTTCTTTTTTTTCAATATTTTTTTGAGTATTTCTGTTATTTGAAGTTAATAAGTAGGTATATGTTTATCTCACAAATTCCAATAAAATCATTCAACTTTTTTTGTTTTTCCTGAAAAAGTAGGTACCTATAGTCACTGAACGGCAGCAACATGAAACTAAAAGTGCGTTGACATTACGTAACATACAGGTCTATTTTACACAAGAATGTAATTTTAATTAACGCAATGTCTCGAGTTATTTGCGTTGTGAATTATTTTTAGATGAACTAGTTGAAGATTGAAATGGTCAAATTGGACACGAGTAGATTACGTAACGAATGCGAAGAGTTTATTAGTACAACAGTGCTAACGACATTGAACTCTGGAGAGGAAACGGTTTATTTCTTGTGATCTGTCAATATATTTTTTTACTAAAAAGTTTTTACTGTTGTACCTATCATTTCGTCTAGTGACAGTGACACTTTGACACTGGCCGGAAAATGATTTTTTTCTTTTCCCGACATTTATTTCTCAATTCATAATTCAAATCGTTTTCTTTTTTATTTGATTATCGCTACTAACTTGAGAAGTGCGGTCCGCTAGAATACCAGTTGTCATTTATTTATCTGAAACCAGAATCGATCGTCGATTAAAATGCAATGTCGATAATCACTGATCAATCGATAACCAATTACTCACCCATTGCCATCTTTTCACGCCATTTTTATTTCTTAGAAATCGTACTGTGCGTGTGAGCTGTGTTAATTCGAAAATCATGATTGCATTCAAAAACTTACATCCATTTCATAACGCGCGTATTAGGTATGAAAAACCACTTTTAAAACTTCATGTGTGGTCGATGACTTTCAATCGAAGGATAGAAACTACAATTTTATTCAAAGCATTATGAACTTTACCTTACAATTGAAAAGGCTTTTTATTGTAAATAGCAGTAACCGTATCGATACTGACAGTAATTGAAAGGTGGACAACAAGTCTAATTAGAAAAAAATCCCGTAAAACGTCGAATCAATAAAGATTCCACTTATAGACCACTTTCGTCAGGACTGGGCGTTTTTGCTTGGAACAACATAATTGCTTTGAGCAAGTCAACGTTTACCATTAGACGGTTGATAAATTCTGACTTTTATTTGAACCGGTAAATTGCCAATATGAGTAGGTACAAATACCACGTTTACATCACTGTGTAACACTAACTTTACTTGTAAAAATCTAAAAATGATACAAGAATTTCATGGTGTAGTTTTTTGTTCAGTTATAGACTTAATAAGATTATCTCATGTTTTGCCACTACCTAATTAACATTGTCACTATTTGTCACCATATAACGTACTTTTTGCCGTTTATAATAAAAAATCTGAACGGTTTTAAATTCCGGCTACCCACTGCCACTGCTATCCGCAAAAATTTTAACAATGGAATGATATATTTTTTTAACCGAGCTATTGAGACGACTCGGTGCTTTCTGAGTTTATCTTGGACGTTACTGACATCGGTGAAGGAAAACGTCGTCGTGAGGAAACGTGGGGCCTAATTCTACTAATTTATAAACGTTACAATGGTCTCTCAATGGTGAGTTTTTGACAGCTGTGCCATACAAAAACTGTCAAAAACTAACCATTGAGAGACCATTGTAACGTTTATAAATTAGTAGACTTAGGCCCCTGGACGTATAGTTAATACAAGTCTGAAATCGCCAATCCGTCTTAATCTTAAGCAAGCGTGGTGATCAATGCTCGTGCCTTCTCTGTATGAGAAGAGGCCTTTGCCCTGCAGTAGGACAATAATACTGGCTGGCTGGTATTATAGTGATACTCCACGTTCGAACCGTTGTAAATTTCATAATATCACTGTACTATGCACCTAATACGTTACGAAATCGCGTCTGCTCTCCGATGTAGTATATTTTTCTAACAATCTATTTGTTTACGAGATGGGTACTACATAGATAACCCAATTACGTTCGCTTATCGCACAATGTATTAGAATATTTTCTTCAGTGCGTTCTTACGACAGACCATGAATGAGATGTTTATTTTCTGATCGCTATTCATGTTCTTTATTTCGTTTTTATTATTAAAGTGTGAACAAGTACCTAATAGTATTCACATAAAATAGCTGTTGATCAACAATAATGATAATTTTGACACTAAGATTTTACATGATAAATATGCTAAAGAACACATATTACTATGAATCTAAGGTTATTATGATTGTTTGAGGAAAACAATAAAATACGCCCTCGCCAATAGACTAAATTGAACGGATTATCGAACGCAAGGATAAATTCAAAATTAGAATAGATCACACATAATTAATTAAATACACTTTTCATTTGATTAATAGTTGAATAGCTTGAAAGCTTTTTTTCATTTTAAAAAGATCTGCATGACAGATCCACTTACAAAAAAAAAAAACGCTGTGAAACTTGTAATAAATGGAACTTAGTGTTTTGGTTTATTTTTACTATAGATTGCAATGAAATCTATCAAAGAATCGTCATCCAAGCTTGCCGATTCTATCTTCTACGATAGAATAGCCTTATGAATAAAAAAATGACAGCTAAAGCGGTTATATTGACCGTAACCAAATAGTGACGTCACGTGCTATCTTTACATGAACAGTTACAAAAGCAAGTTATTTCACTTGACGACTCGTGCAAAGATTACGTGTAATAACGCAATCGCGTATTTACTCGAGTTAAGACCGTCAAAAGGAACATCAACAGTACAGATAACGAGTTACCTAACACTGTGTAATCTGCATAATCGGTCAGTGATACCGAATGAATCATAAATTGTTTATGAAAATATTCGCAATATATTCTTTAAAGTTTTTATGGCGTGTTACTTTTGAATTTGGAACATATAATTTATATAAGTAGATTAAACGGCCGCATTAAATCAGAATTAAGAGCACAATATTGATACAGATCATGTAAAGAATTTTAATGTTTATATTAACATTTACTATAGGAAAATTTAATGTCACAACGTTTTTTTTTGGCGTTTTGTTAAAAGTTCAATGTCTTGTCAATAATGTATTCCTGATTTCTAAACCTTGTATAAATCTAAGAGCACAAACATAATTAAATCAGCCAAGTCTTGTTCAAAACACAACGCACAGCCTAAAGGCTCGTACACACTGGCGTGATATCGCGAGCGCTGCCTGTCACGCCCGCGATATCGCGCCAGTGTGTACAAGCCGTAACTCAGATCAGCAATTGATCTGAATTAGGCCGTCCTTAGCTTTCGTCAATATCTAGGTAAGAGAAGTAATCATTCTCTCATTAATTTTCCATAAAAAAAAACTGGGTAAATACAGTTAAAAAATCTCTTATTCTTGGTCTCGAGAAGACCGCAAGTCCAATGTCGATGATTCCATCATGCCCTCCCGACCAACTCAATCGATTCTATGAAAGTGCGTAACATATTCGATGAAAAAAATCAAGGACATAGTAAAACACGGGACCATTAGCATTTGACCTGCATAATATATCTTGAATTAATATTAGTTACTATAATAACATTTTATTATTTATTTTATTCTTACAAAAATACTACGCACGCACTTACATAAGAATATGGAAATATTTATTATATATTATTTATGTAATTATTATTTATTAAAGAAAGATTTATAAGTACTCGACGAAACAGTTTGAAGAAATAACATGTCAATGAACGATTACATATATAATTTCTAAAGAATAAATAGTTTCTGTTAGTTCGTATTGTCGTCTCTAAATAGTCGTATATTTATCGTGTAAATTGGTTCATAGCTTATATTTGTGCAGTTGTTACATTGCTTAGACAATTGCTGTAACTATAATGATTTGACACCATTTCTTTCAATTCCGGTCAAGGGATAGAACATTTCAATAGAAAGAGAATGTTGAAATTTTATCGCTTTGGCTGGTTATAGATATTACAGAATTGAAATTAGTTATCAAATAAAACAAAAATAATATACGTAGGTACTATTTTATTGATGAATTAGGTTTAAGTTGTTATGAATGTACAGTTTGTTTTAATTCTTAAATAATATACTTATAGTAATAAAAACAAAAAACTTACTATTGAATTGAAAGAAAAGTCTTTCAATTTTAACGTACCTACTGAATTAAACTGATATTTTCATTAGACGAGCGACAAGCACGATGAATTTAAAAATCGAATTGCACGTAATTAATAAAAACAAAAACCGTCTAGCATCACGGTTCCACAAGATTAATACGTGTAATAGGACGTCTCGTTGATATACACATCAAAGTCAAAACAAAAAGATACAGCGAAAGACAGGTGAAGATTTATAGTCATTACTGTGGAAGCCGCGCGCACGCATTATCTACAACTCGGAACTATGAGAGATATTTATTAAGACAAACTCAACGCAGCTTCCGAACACATAAACAATAAGAGAAGATTAAAAACGTGTCAATATACAAATTGAAACGTCAGATATAATTGATTTGTTATCGCCAGAGGTCACGTTACGGGAGTGAAATTCCTTGACCCAATATCTAGTTAAATGTATGGAAATAAAATGAGTTATCAGCCATTTGATCAGAAAAGAAAGCACCTTGTTTGACTTTGAAGATTAATATTCTGTCATTATCTGATGCAAATTGGACGGTGTTAATTAAGTCGTTAACGAAATCATTGCTGGAATACGTCGTCAACATCACCCATTTGACAAATAAAATCAATATGGTAGTTACCTACTTAGAGAAATGATACAGGTTTTGTATTTATATTTTTAGATAAAAGAATATAAATAGAATATAAATTACAAACCACTGCGCTATTTAACACCATATCGTCCATCGCATCTCTGAATGAGCGACAAAACCGAAACTTTATTATCTTATTAAATATTAATATTACGATGTTTTCGCGTGTAGGAGGATTTTATAACGCTCATGTGAATACATCTTTTATGGAGTCACAATGATGAAGACAAAACCAGTCGTGGCATAGGACTCATTAGATGGGCAATAAATTGTGTACCTACTTTTAAAAGATAATGATGTTCGATGGTCGTCATTAAGTTTGACAACGGGCTATTTGCGGCGGAATGTTTGAAAATTACAAACATTTATAAAGAACAAAATGTTTAGAATATTGCGATGTTAGCTGGCCACCCAGACGATGAGCTAGAAAGTGAAAATGTTTCATCCAATGAAAGTCGAATAAATTGAGAGCTAAGAGACATCAAATTAATCCTGCTTGTTAAGTTGTATACAATGTTAGTTGACAGAGTCATTAGTTTATAACACCTATGTAAGATTATCCTTATAATGGCCACGTATTAAAATTAGGCAATAAATAACATTAAATCTTGGAAACTGCGGGTTTAACTCGTCATCAGATCATTATTAAAGAGAGATATATACAGTTCATAGGATTCTAGACATAGACCAGAAAATTGCTAGAATGAAGTAAATAATCTAAACTATTCCAAACACAAGCCACCAGCGGGTTTGCCAAACTATTAGGTACCTATATAAAACATATGATAATGAAATTCCAAACGCCTGCGAAGCTTCATCCAAAGTTCTGCTACAATAGTTTACTGCTATGCTGATCATCTCATAATTATTATGAGATGGATTGCTGCATGGTATAGTTCTCTCATATTATGGGTTGCTGAATACTATGCTGCGACCACCGGGTTTCTGACTGCATATTACAACACCCTTTCTTTTTGCTATGAGACTAACTGTAGCTTTCCTCTGACCCAACCACTACAGCACACGTGGCTTGACCACCGTTGAAACTCGTTTTGTCGACGGAAGAATAGACAAAATGACAGATAAACAATCACAATCTGACATTTTGTAATACTACGCGTGCAGGTTAAAATGAACTTCTCTTTCTCATATAATATAGGCAGAAACTGCATTGATAATTACACTTAAGCATTGCTTTTCACCCATATTTTCCTATACCTTAGAGGTTAAAGAATTAAGAAGGAAAGGAGAAGATAGAACGTTAAGTATTTTAAAGGTATAAGAACCAATTATGTAGTCGAAAGAGACATACATTGGTACTGGCCATATTTTTGATCTTGGGGCCAAGTCTTTTATCGCATTAGTGTCGGGATGGGCGATCAATGACACCGTAATTGTAAATTTTGACAGTTTTGCTAATCTGTAAAAGGCGTCATTCCGATTTTCAGATGGCGCGTGTGACACTCCATTGGAAATATTGTTCGTATTTGGTAATCTTGTTGACAAGTCGATATATTCGCGTATTATTTTGACATTTCTTTTGACCATTGACGCTTTTTATCGTAGGTATTTAGGAGAATACGAACTTTTAGCACAATGATAATGGTGTGACTTGGTATGGTTGTAATTATGACCAATCATTGAAAATAGCTGATTTGGCCCCCAGGAGCTTTAGCCATTTATTTATTATGGCTTAAACTTTACACCCACCAGTTTCCTTCCACGATATTTTGTCAGCACATCTTCGTTTAACAGCATCAGAATTTCATCCAAGAATAGAATGCTTCACATTGCTATTAGTTGGCGAGTCTCACCTGTCAGGTCGCATCGTCTGGATGTTGTCAGGAGCCCGACGGGGTCGGGTATCGGCCAAAAATGAACATTGCGATATTAAACTGATCATGTGAATCTGCGGACTTATATTTGTTCACGTTTAGATATTTTAATATTTTTATGATGAGGACTGAAATTTTGTTACTTAAAACATCCTCTTCTTCTTTTATAGTTTCAGTAGGTGGTCAGTCCACAGAAGTTATGATGATCAACTGCTTTTGTGATCCAAGAAAAACCTTATTTTCTTTGTATAATAATTTAGTTAAACGGGAAAATAAGAAAGTTATTTTCTGCTACCAAAAAAGGAAAATTAAACGACTAAAATACGTTAGGTCAGCTCATAATGCTATTTTTTATTTTTTCCTAAAAGACTATCAATTATGTTAAATAACTCATAATAATCGTTTATATACGCCTATCGGCTAACAAAAGAATCATTATAATATATGGTGTTATGTAAATCAAAGATTTATGATATAACGAAGGTAAATATGGGCAATCTTGAGTTCAATCGATTTGGTCATACCCAAATATAACATTTTAGTAGTATTCGGCAGGTCTTTTACACATATACCGGCAAAGAAAGGTATAATAGTGATAAAATATATAAGAAGGAAGTGGGCATTGCGACAATGAAGTAGCATTGCAGATGTCCATCAATAGCCGGGTGATCTCTTACAATGCTACAGCATTATGCTGAGCGATGGCCGTTTTGCGTTTAATGTGACGCATATTTACCCCCAACTTTTTCCTTTTTTGTGTTTGTGTTGTTTCTTTGCGTCTTGTTTTTAACGAAATTATAAGTATTTTCTTTCTTTACAAGGATCTTTTGGCGCTTGAATGACATTGACAGGAGGGCGCTGTTAGTAAACATTTTGTGAAATTATATTTAAAAAGCAAAATAGCTTCGTTAGTTCTGATTTTAGCCACGCGCCGAAAGATTCAGTAGTAAAGCTTACCATCAGGTAAGCCACCAGCTAGTGTGTCAGTGGCATAAAAAACCTGATGCTCATTTATTTTCTTATGACAGTCATCGCACCTACAACATCGATTTATTCAACTTGGAGTCTCGATAAAACTCACCATGAAAAATTCGATGAAATAGGTAAAAAATTGGTTAATTACCTATATATTTTTTCTTAGGATACTCAGATAGGTGTAACAGCTTCTTGATCTGTTATAAGATCACGTCCTATAACAATGTACTGTGATTCATTGATAGGTATGTCGTTGATACTTGTATTTTAATTTTCAATACCTATTTATAGTAGACTTTTTGTCATTACCCACATCTATACAATATCGATGAGATTTTTGAACTGTAACAACGATTGGTTTTTATTTTTTTCAGCTTACATAAGTTTAAGTATCTTGTTAAGTGCAAAAATGGTTTCTACTTTGCTAGTATGTTCTTCAGGCAATGAACTTCTATTAAAATATTTTCCTGTTCAACCTACTGTAATCTATTTTAAACTGTCTGCAAAACAATACTCAAGTTGTTTAATATAATTAATTTCCTTGATATGAGGTAAACAACGATATAAGAGCTTCTAAATTTAGTCATAGCTACATAAAAATTTGTTCATATCATGTCGTGTCCGTTTATAGTCTCGACTATGAGGCCTAGCATGTACTCAGTCCAAAATGACCACTTTATCGTGGCATGCAGCAAAATAAGGAACAACAATGTTCCTAATTTGACAGCTAATTGACGTTTACATTTGTAAGCAGCACCATGAAGTATCAAGACATACTGGTCACACTTCGCAGTGACAAAATTGGGTTTTGTCGCATCTGTCCAAACAAAAAGACCAAATGAAATGTGACACTTGTCTTGTGCGTGTCTTGCCTGCTGTTTTGTAATATTCATGTTTTATGGGAATTCATGCCCTTCAGATATACACGATTTATAGACTGAGTTATTGGTTTTACGTCAAAGTGATCGATCATAGAATGTTGTCGATATTTTCTCTATTTTTATATCTCCACTCGATATAACACGCTCACATACTTTATGTCTTATCCTTGGTGTAATTATAGTCACGAGTGAAGCCGGGAATGGCTGCGTGGAAAATGTATATTTGATGTAGAGTACTACGAGCTTGAGAAATTGTTGTTTGACACTAACCTTGACTTGCTGTAGGCGTAAAAACTTATGTTTTAAGGGCAATAGAAGCCGGATATAACCAGTCCACTTTATCACAAACACTCAGGCTAACGTTTTCCATATTTGGTAGTAATAATGTTTAATATCTGTCTACTGGCGCCGTCCGAGTCGCAGTCGGTGACAGTAAACACTTAATATTTACGTTATTTTTGCATTCTGTGTCAGATATGAATAATTTACTCATTTCCTCTCCTCCCAGGTCTTCGGCGCGCCCTCGAGCCGTCTGCGAGATGGCCGGCGTCACATGAACACGGAAAATTAAACTTTTGTCTACAACACAAGCAATCTATGTACAGTTCTTCGAGTTTCAATCAAGTGGAATTTTTCAATCTAATGCTAAATCTGTGGCGTGACTCAGTGGTATCATTTCACTATAGACACTCGCTTTCAATAAGTGATATTTCGTTACGGTGATCGTGTGTGAATCGATACAGTGCCGCCATGATGCTTCAAGGGCCTCTCCTGTTCTACATTTTGATAATGTGAGTATTGAATAACATCTGCTTTGAGTGCGATTATATCACTTACTTTAAACGTATCTTCAGTAATAAATCCTTATTAAGCAATGTTTTATTGCCGTTTATTGAGTTATCCTAACATAATAGGTTGGGCTATCAAAATGGTACCGTCTTTGCGTGTCCAATCAGCTTCAAACAGCTATAAAAGTCCGGGAGATTTAATTATGATTTACAAATCGCTATAAAATCGACGGACTATTGTAAATAGTCGCGGAGCTGTCGACCAACGCCTTTGCTTATTGTCTTTTAAGATTTATTTTATGACTCGACTACTTATGATCGAATTTATGCGGCATCGCATGCTCGTAAATAATATTTATGTTTGTAATAAGTTGTAGTGTAATTCTAACACAAATGTATCGGAGATATGATCTTGTTTAACTAGTTTAACACTCGTTTATAATATAGAGATAGCAAAATATCAATTATTTTATGTAAATATACAATGTCATGGCGTCCCTTAGGCTTGTGGTCGTGTTTTGAAATATTTTCCATTTGAATGAAACGGTTGAATGAGAGTCTAACCGAAGCTCGAGTAAACGAAGGCCCGGGGATGTGAAGATTAATTTAAGATAATCTAATAAGATACGTAATAACTATATAACTAAGTCTCTAACACTTGAACAGTGGACTTTGGTATAACAGCGAAGCTGAAGTCTATTCTCAGTTAATTAAATTCCAAGACGTAAAAGCTTAATAGTCTTTTTTTATTATTTATTTCTTACATTGCTCAATGACAACGTTCGTGGCTTTTCTAAACGAAACAATATCTCTACTATCGGTACCATTCAATGTTTCTGACTTTTTCTATGGTCGTCTCCTAAGGGTCATACTCATAGCATGATGTTAAATAGCCTTCCTCAAGAATTAGGCTACCAAATTCAAAAATAATTGTTCAAATCCGACTGGTAGTTATATTAGTGCGTTCAAACAAACAAAAAAACAAATTCTTCAGCTTTATTATAATTAGAATAATTATCTATAAAGATTAATATTAGTATAGATTCACCTGGAATATTGTACTATTAAAATAGAGAGTAACATAAATTGCAGTATTTAACAGCTATTCAGTGTAAATGTATCTCCCGTTTTAGTAAACAACCCGAAAATAACTTGTGAATTTACTAGATACGACTAAACATACCTGGGTTGGCCTTAGCCATTCGTAGAATGCATGCGACCTTAGTACTAAGTTTTAAGGCTCGGACACTTAAAACCATTACTCACATAAAACTGGTTGGTAATATAAAACACAGCATGGAGAGCATGGAGAACATTATCAAAATCAATCTGCCTAGCCGTATCCTCTATGTTGGTGTCGGCTTCCAGTCTTACCGGATGCAGCTGAATACCAGTATTTTACATGAAGCGACTGCCTACAAGAATAATCTGACGTCCACAACACAGTAACTGGGTAATACGATACCCCTTGGTAAGACTGGTTGTCAGGCTTTTGGGCTTCCGACGACTCCTCACGCCTGTCAAAGATCCACGAATGACTGCCGGGACCAACGGCTTAACGTGCTTTCCGAGGCACGGAGGAGTCTCGGCATGTAAAGATAGTTACTCATCCACGGACCAACTCCAAGCAAGCGTAGCTTAACTTGATGGATCGACCCGTGCGGCTGTTATTACTTAGCCACGAGCTCCTCATGCATGCTCATGCATGGAGAATATTATGAAAACATGTATAACATTCTATACCCATGTTGACAAAAAGTGAATATTCGCTTTAGAAGTGACTAGTGGATCAGATAGAAATTAAAACAAAAGAATAACCAGCAGGGGATCAAATCGGGGGATCCGACCGGAATAAATCGTAAATAGAGCTTCGTCTAAATAAAATCCTTCATGGAAATACCACCATTCTAACTTAGGAAGTAAGTAGCTTTTCCATTTAACAGACGGATAAGATAGATCGGTGCGAGTAAATATATGTAAAATTATCGATCAATAATGATACTTATGTACGAGAATTTGTATTTAAGATCAATGCTTTTCAATGCTTCGTTAATCCAGGCGATGTTGCACATGACTAAGCAGTTGTGGCTAAACCAACGGGTAAGCTGTCCTATTGCCAACTATAAAATAATCTCACCATTTAACATAACAAAGTTATCTCTCTCAGTTCAGCACCAGAAATAAAACCTAATTCAAACGCTAAAGACTACAATTTATACAAATTGTTGCTTATAACTTCAATAATGGGTAAAACGAAACCAGTATCAAGTGGCAATAATCTACGGAATTAATTTGCCATACAATTATAGGTTTTATTCACACTACTATAAACGTCAGGGACGTGCTGCGCAGGAGTTTCTTAACCTTCATCCAGAAATATTCCCGCGCAATCTCTTATCTCTATTAAACGCGTTTTAATTCAGTACACCATTACTAAGTGTTAATCTAAATTGCGTAATTGCGTGGTCGATATTTATGAATGGTGCGGTCGCCGGACGGTGGGCGATCCGGTCCCGTCCGGCGAATTCTGTGTCACCAGCAACCGGAGCAAGCAGACTCTTTCCCAACTTGCTAGAGAAATGCTCGGGGGGTGTCAAATGTACGTGTAATTTATTACTACTACCTGACTGAGTGGGCTTAATCCAGAATGTTAATGTGGAAGACTTCCTTAGCTAACGATGACTTGTACGGTTTTAATTTTATAATAAAGATGATTGGGAAACTGTTTTGCAGGGCTAGGATGCAAGGGAAATCAGTGACTATAGATTTTATGTATATGCCTATGTATTTATAGGACCCTGCTAAATCCGCAGGTTTCAATCTGATGGACCAGTAACATGCAGTATGCTATTGATGCAGTAAAGGAGTAAGTTACACAAATAGGTTTTGTAAATAGAACAATTCCATATGAATTTTCACACTTGGCTTGAATGTGATGAAATATAATATAAATTATCAACATCATCCTTACAGCCTGCTTCGTTGGTCTAGTGGTCGCAAACGCTACTGCTGAGCATGAGGTCCTGGGTTCGATTCCCGGGTCACTTGTTATTGGATTTTTCTATCTGGAATTTCTCAGTATCAGCCCGGAGTATGGAATTGTGCCTGGTTGATGGCAATAGGCTCGCCCGCTGTTACATGGGACTTAACTGGTGAAGTGTAGGTGTACTGTAAGTACTGCCCAACACTTCGGGGAAACAAGGCGTGATGTTATGTTATATTATCCTTACAGCTAAATGTCATAAGTAAATATTCAGTTTATCTCCTAAAAGTTGACCGACGAAAACGTATAAACTCGTTACTTACTGAACACAACAGACCCTTTTAAAAACCCAATGTAATTGTCAGACACGTTCAAAGCATCAATGCATGATATATTGGGCTTGCAGGCTCCACTTACCACGAAAAGAAATAAACTCAAACACAAATCAATTTATTTGCTATCCGCTATGTATGTAACAATGATTGAAATGTCAAAACATATGTCAAAGTTGCCTTGCCTACTCACTGCAATACGCTTAATTGAAATCCCAGTTCTAATACTACAATGCTTGACAAATGAGGATCTATTATAAAAGTAAGTATTACAGTAGGTAATTGATTACATTTCCTGTACGGCTAATGGCATATGTTGAATTGATGTAGCTATCTGTACCACTGTTGAATTAAGTTAGTTTATTGAGCTCACTATTGTTGTATTAAATGGAACTATTTACTAAGAAACTGTAGCGGATACGATGTTTCTGTAACAGACACATGTCAAAGAGAATTCTTTGGAATTGGTCTATCTAGAGGAGACAGTGATTACGTCTGTGGTGCCTATTTGTCAACGTACTGTAACATTTAGACGTGATATAATAATAATAAGCGATGATTGTGTGAACTTCTTGTGTATTTTTGTAAAATCTTATGTTTAGAAGAAAATGATCTCATAAAGACTACGTTCTTTGGAAATACACACAAGACCAATGAAGCACTTAATCCTCCAATAAGTCAGCTTTCAAAATTGTAGACAAAACATGATGTTCTAAACACAGTTAATGAAATAACTCGATCCCTTTGATGACCAACTCACGCCGAAGAATAAATAACCAAGCCTTCTAACATATCATAAAAGAAAACACTTCTAATACAGATGCTGCTAATTTTACAATGTTCAAAGAGCTCATATGATTTGAACTTGAACCAAATTTGAGATAAAACTGCGCATATTTAGGCCAAGCGTCTTTTAGTATAACATAATAACATGCCTGTATTATCCGAAGGTAGGCAGAGGTGTTATAGACACTCACATTTCGCTAGTTATATTTAAAGTCCCATGTGGAAACGCTATTACTACCGACTAGGCTACTACTTGCTAAGAATTCCCCTATATCCCAATGACTTTTTGGCCAACACATGGGACGAACACTGAGTTGTGCTTGTAGAATCTGTGGTGTAGACGAACAAGGCAGTCTCATTTCAATAATCTAGAAAGCAGGTCTAAATAGCAGTTTTGAGATCGAGTTACGAAATGCCTCCTACAGCTTACTTGTTGACATTACGCCTGGATGGTATAAACAGAGGCTAAAGCCTCGCCCACGGTGACTTTTTGTAGCGATGCTGACGCGCGTTTTGCAAACGCGCTTCTGCATCGGTACTATCGCTTGTTAGTCGCATTAGCAACGTGAGACAGAAACGATGCAAACGCGCGACTGTATCGATACACATGCGCGACAGCATCGCGACCAATGTGATCTCGACTGAGTCCATCTTGCAACTGTAGCATTCACAGGCGGCGCTTTTACATTTCTGTGTCGATGTTGAATCGCGTTTGCATCGCGACTGAAGCGCGACAGCATCGCGATAGTAGCGATACACATGCGTGACAGCATTGCCACTGCATCGTTACAAAAAGTCGCCGGGGGCCTCTAAGTACGAACACTCGACGTAAATGTACCGAAAATTCGAACGGTTTTTTGAAAAAAAAAACTACCATATAGCATTTTAGTTTCAATTTTTCCGAAAAGTACAAATTAGTATCACCTATAGATATGAATAAAGTCTTATTATATACGAAACGAGTATTATCATTTACTCCACGCTTTCGTGCTACTACTAGGCCCACTGAATGAATAGCTTATTCGTAACATCTAGTTTGGTCACTTGTAATATTTCCGGATATTTACTTTAATATTCATTGTTATAATATTAATGTTGACAGGGACATTGTGCGGTGTTATTGTCGCGTTTATTGCATAGATATGAGGTTGACGAAAGCAGAATTGATGGTAATTAGTTTGTTTGACACAAGCGATTGTGACTCTAGACTGGGTATCAAAGCGTTCATTAACAACAATATAAATTGTTGCTATTTATTGTTATTTAGAAATGATTAAATTATTTATTCATTCATTCATTCCTGATATCAATTGTAGCCTTAAAATGGAACAGGGTAGAGAAGAAGGTGTGAGTTTATATCTGTATAAACAAAAGATACATACACTCACGCCTTCTTCCCAGTAGCGTAGGCAGAAACTACCGAACGCCTCCTGATTCGATCCTTACATACCTACTCCTTTTGCTTCTTTTACGTTCATATAATTATCTGGTTCATATTATTATATCCTTTTGAATGTTGTGTTATTCAATTCTGAAAAATTTAGAGTCTGAAAATGTTTGCGGTTGTTTCAGCTTTAAGCTTATACAATAGTTTTTAACTGT
The DNA here is from genome assembly GCA_914767815.1 of Eupsilia transversa. NCBI lineage: Eukaryota > Metazoa > Arthropoda > Insecta > Lepidoptera > Noctuidae > Eupsilia > Eupsilia transversa. The sequence continues at coordinate 7,689,365 of OU611889.1, forward strand.
GCACTATTTTAAACTTTATAGTTTTACAGATACTAATTTTAATGGAAATCCTGTCAGCAATTCAGATACAGTTAGAACTGTAACAAGATCTTGGACTATAAAATGATATGATAATTGCGTATTGTGTAACACTGGTACAGTTATATTCTAAATCCCGTAAGACCAGCTGGCCAGTAGCCAGATTGCTGCCTTACGTAGTTGTAAACAAAACATGATATGCACTAGACTCATTAATAAGTATAAATCTTACGGAAAAGTTCTACCTCTTTCATGCATGCTGTCAATTATAAATAAAAAATATTGTAACTTTAATAAAAACTACAGTTTTGCTGAGTGATTCTTAGAGACTAAACTTATAAACACATGAATTTAAAGTTTAATGTTGTTCATTGTTGTGTGGTTTGTTGTTGTTGTGGTATGTGTAAGCTCTTTTATTTATTTATGCCCTTGTTTGGAACAACATTTCGATGTTCTAAGTGCGTAAGACGAGATTAAAAATCAGAGAAAAATTAAGGATAGATAGCTACAGAATTTATTATCATTGACTTATTTTTGCTTGTATCGCTCAGACTTTATTTCTAGCGTACTAACTCTGTAGGTAAACAAAAAAGATATTTATAAATATCAATCTAGTTTCGTAATTCTGCCCATAGGAGTAAAGATTATTCATTACGCAATAATATTATAATAAGCAAGAATATCAGTCTAATTCGAAAGCAGGAATCTAAACAAGACTGGCCACTTGGAAAGATTTATTACTTCGGAATAGAGCCGACTCCTTGTACTGAGTTGCGTCGATTTAAATCTGGAATGTTATCGAAAATCTTTTAACGTGTTTATGTCTACCTAGTGACAATTAGAAATATCAGTGATGTACTACCATGTTTACAATGTTTGGCTGTAATTTGATATCGGCTCTGTGCTTGTTATAAAAAGGTCATTTGTATGCAAATTAATTAATTATTTTTGGCTGAAATTATTTCGTAGTTCTGTTTTCGTGTTTTATGACAATAATTAACACTTCGAAAGAAGATAAAAAAATCTTTCAAAATATCATAGCATAATGATCCGTACCCAAAAAGTAGATAGAGCGAAGTGTTTATTAGGTGTTCATGATTTCACTCACATAGAAATGTTTAACATTCTTAAAGATATGCCGCATTCATGACTCACACTCACATCATTAATAGGTACACCAACAGACGTTAATGATTGTTAAATAACTTTTAAAAACAAGATTATTCATTGTCTATGATAAATCGGTAACTATTACCGTATGTGAGTCCTGTCAAGTGGCAGGCTGGACATGCCCAGAATGAATAGGTGATAAAATTATTAATTATAATTATTAAAGGCTAAGTGTGAGACTTGATTAATGACTGTACGATAAAGCAAGTTAACTTGTCGGCTGCGCACGAGTGGAACGATGGCGTCCACGAACAGAGCAAGCCACTATTAACAGAAATATATTTTTAGTTCCAATTAAAATTCAAGATGACAGCGTAAACAGTTTTCTATATTGAGTAACGTGAAAATTGAATATTCAAAAAAGCTCATTTCAAAATGGCGGTGGAATCAAATTAAAAAAATCATAATAAAAACTTTATTAATGTCGTTATTGTAAGGCTAATATGTAATTTATTGGTTGTGCTGATTAAAATTACATTAATATTAATTTAGAAGGTATTTCGCCCACACAATACATATTTAGGTTTTGATAAGTGGTTTGAATTAACAGTGGTGTGTCGTAAACTGGTTATCTTCGTTATAAACTCGTCCAAAGTTGTCGGAGGAGATAATGGCGATAATTAAGTAAACTCCAGGGCTATTTAATACTTACTACAAAGCTTTTTGTGTGAGAAGATCTTGAAATAACTTTCTATGTTACCGATACCTATCTTCACAAAGTATTTCACTTCACTAGTAATTGTATTGAAGTTGTAAGTTTTATAGGTAGGTATCATTTTTATTACGAATCAAAATAAAGGGCAAATAGCTGAAAGATCGTTAAGGCTCCCGCAAACAGGCGCGACGCGACTGTAACAATACAATTTCTAAGAAAACTTCACGGTAGAAAATTACCGGTGTCACGCCAGTATGCACGAGCCTTTACCCTGTTTTTTGCAACGAATTTCCTTTATCACACGTTACACTCTGAACACTTGGCGAATGAGAGCGAGACTTCTTCACAACACTTTTGTTACGTAATAAAATGTGTCGTGACGGACAAACTGTTACACTTTTTTCGTTCTAGGAATTTCGTGCAATCGGGTGTCCCTCGACACAACTGTTTTTTTTTTTGTTACCTGACAGTAGTTCTGTATATACAAAAATGGTGGAGATTTGGCAGTAGGTAGGAAAGTTTCACCACGTGTAAACCTAAGATCACATCACACCGTGTTTCCAACTCTTTATCTTTAAACTCCCAGCATTATCAATGCAATTTCTTATTAAACTCACTACATGGTACAGCAGTAATATTGTTGTTTATTATTGACATCATGTCATAGTAAAATACAGTAAATTAGTATAATCCTATCTTTATAAAACTATAAAATGAGTACAGAATTGTTCCTTTCCATAGAAAATTGTAAAGTTTAAGGAGCTCTCTTGACATGTTAAACACGTTTATTGCACTTTAGTAAAATCCTTAACTAATTTTAATAAAATAAATGCGAAAGTAACTTTGTCAGTTACCATTTCACGCCAAAACCACTGAATCGATCGTTATAGGGGTGCTACCACACCAATCGATCGATTGTCGATCGATTATAGAATGTATCAGTCGACGTCGATCGTTAGTTATGATGTGGTAGCACGGTTTTTACGACTTGAGAAAACATCGAGCTGTCTTATAAATATAAGTTGAATATTAATGTTTTTTTTTTTGATGCCCTATGATTCTTTCCCGTCCCCTTTTTTATAAAAACCGCATCAAAATACTTTTCGGGGTTTAGGAAAACAACACGGTCACACTGAAAGACACTAAAAGCTGAAGATGTTTTATCAATGTTATGATAAGTATAATGAAAATCAGACCTATACTTCGTTGTTAACTTTTAATATTTTTGTCAAGGGATCAGGATTAACAGATCATCATTATCACTATTCGAAGCCTTGTTCTACTCACTGCTGTGTCTAGGCCTGCTCCTTTTTGTGCCATGCTTCCCTGGTCTGCGCGAGTCTCATCCCGGTCTTCCCTATGATGTCCCTCTGTACATGAAGGATTTGTGGCGGCATCTACAACAAATGCGAACTACGCGTCACACTGAAATCACGGAAAATCCGCATCGCGCAAGCGGAGTTTACCGCGCGACGATAACATATACAACGTCCCGACATCAATCGTCGGGTAGTTGCCCACCAGACACAACACCCGTCTGGTCGGAGGATCTTCTCTTTTCTATAGACGATGAGTGAACTTTACACCCTGTTCCTCATACCTCTAAAGATTAACAGTTGCCACGGCAAAAATGTGGCTCGATGTAATAATGGCTCGAGTCAAAACAAGACAAAAACATTTAGATTTACTTTGAAAATTAATATCCGAAAGTTCTGGCTGCCGAGAGTACTATGATGTAAACAAGTCAATGTGCCCTAGTTTAAATATATCTTTTCGTGTTTAGAAGACAAACGCCATTCAAGTCACTTTAATGCAATAGGGTACTGTGGATTTAGACAATACCATGTAATAAATGCCGTGTCAAGTACATTTGCTTACTGTTATAATAATTGCAGCATAAATTTTCATTCCGACTGGAATCCCAAAGGCAAAGGTGAAGTGCACTAAGAACGGTATTTAGATCTGTAACAGAAGATTTAATAGTTCATGGATAAGGTAAATTATTCCATAGAATGCATAGATTATTTTCAAAGATGCAACGATGGATAGAAGTAAGACGTTATATGCTGATCCAAATGATAACCATTTTTGTTTTAACCACAGCGGGAAGCCTTGGCTTGAATCTCACCTGATGGTAAGTGATGATCAGGCCGAAGGTGGAAGCGAGCTTCACCCGGAATCCTCAACCACGGAGGAACTGGCTATCTAACCTCTAACTGCCGAAACACAATAATGCTGCTAACATGTATGTAACTGTAGTTATGGCGACAGACTTAAATAAATATAAATGGTGAAATAAAGGATCTAAGTACGTAATTACTTAACATTTACCTAGTCATGAAGCACGTAAATAATGTCTGTGTCATACCACAGGGGAAGACCAAATAACCGATGGATGGACTGTGTGAAAGATGATACGTATGGAAAGGGGGTGACTACCGAGAGAACGACTAATAGAGACGTATAGAAAACATGAATAAATTGGGATAAGGGCAGGAGAATTATGATGATGAAATACAAAACATCACGCTTGTAATCCCTGAAGGATTAGGCACAGGTTTACCTTAAGTACAGTCATATTTCGACAGCGTTGCATGCGTAGATAAAATTGTTCCACAATGGAACCTAAGTAGATCTAGTTTTTAGGATAGGTCGGTCGCGGGCCGTACATCATGATTATCATGATTTATAATACAGTGGCATTTTGTTAGGTACAATAATAAAACTTGTTATGCAAGTTTCATGCTAATTTAAAGTGAATAAATCACTAATTAATAAGATGTGTACGGCACTAAATTCTGGTGATTTATTGCGGATTATAAACGTTTTATTGACGTAACAGGTAGGTTATTAAATTAGTAAATAATTTAGCAGAAGTGTAACGCGTCGTTTCGAAACTACCGATTGTAACCAGAATTTTTATTAGTTTATTTTGTAAGACCATGTTAAACGTGTCTCTTTTGTTTCTTGACTACAGCATGTTTTATTTAGGCATTGAGGTATTATTGTAGTACGTTAGTACAATAATACCTCAATGTATTTAGGGCAGATTCGACCAAACAGGAATAAATTTTATCCGCGGAATAATTTTTTAATTGATTAGAATCCTTTTCTTCCGAATAAATTTTGAATTTTTGACAGATCTCCTTATGAAAACTGTCATGGTAAATCTTATTTCGCAGATTTTTATAATTTATTCTATTTCTATAAAATCACGAAAAACTATGTTAGCGAAAAATCGGACTCCAGTATTCTACGCAGTGCTCCATTTAAATCCACCAAAAGTTTTTGCTTCTTGACCCGGAAAACTGACATCTTGATTTAAAAAAAACTCTCACATTAGTACCTATAGTGTTTAAATGCCATATCCGGCCTAACTCTCCGAAAAGCATCCCCTAATTTACCAAAGGTGCAATTAGCCCTTTTTATCACAGATCCTAGAACTCGTACTAACACGAGAGTCCAATACCATGCGTACTACCAGCAAGTAACCTTCTAATAGTAGATATCAGCTGAAGGTACAGGAACATATTCTCCTTGCGAATTCACACACCCAGTTTTATACCGTTCAAAATTTCATAGTGACAGAAACTAAAGAACAAATCAATGTGTAACTAGCAAGTTCTTCATAAAAGTCGCTTTTTATTGCTGTCTGTGCGACCGCGTTGTTCTTCTAAACTACGCAATGGATTTTGAGGTAGTTTTCACCATCATTTATTCATAACATAACATAACATCACGCCTTGTTTCCCCGAAGGCTGGTCAGAGGTGTACCTATAGGAAACCCACATTTCGCCAGTTATGTTTAAGTCCCTTATAATAGGGGGCGAACCTATTGCCATCAACCGGGCACAAATCCATACTCCGGGCTGATACTGAGAAATTCCAGATAGAAAAACCCAATCACACTTTGTCCGACCTGGGAATCGCACCCAGGACCGGCAGTAGCGCTTGCGACCACTAGACCAACGAGGCAGCAGACTTGTCGCGACTTCAGTTGATAGCAACCGTGCGAAGCATGGGCGGGTCGCTGTCTATCAATAGAAGTATCTATCAGCTCGTGCCTCATAACAGTCGGAATATTATGCGGTTACGATACGATGCGATAACCTTTAGACTCGAAATGAGACTACTCGAACCGATTCGTTACGGTAACATTCTGCTCGTATTATTTTATAACAGGCTGCTGCCACAGTGTTAGGGGCTGTTCTCATGTGCACGTTACGATTTCTTATTTAATTATTTTTGCGAAAATTTTATTTTTTATTTGTGTGGTTTTTTTTTGCAGATGAACCCCAACTTCGTCTGCAATAAGTACCACACAAATGTTTGCGTTGTCATAATAATTCAATATTTGATGCTACCTTTAAAAATGTATAAAAACTTTTCGTTTTGATAGTATTCTAAAGAAAATTGGAAAGAAGAAAATTATATTAATTTGCATCTCTAGAAAGTAGATCTTCAAACAGCTCGGCTTAAGGATTTAGACTCTAGTCGAGAAATTAGAACTTAGTTAACATGAATTTACTGTTTGATTTTTCTTTCAAAATCTATGTCACTATCCTAACTAATATTATAAATTCGAAAGTGTGTTTGTTTGTTACGCTTTCATGCTAAAACGGCTGAACGGACTTGGATGAAATTTGGCGCATGGGTAGACGATTGTCCTGGATCGCAGACGAAGTCGCGGGTAACAGTAATGTAATAAAAGTAATGAATTTCCGGTTCTTAGTTTCATATTTAGGTAACGACAAAATGAAGAAACATTACCATAAGGTTCCCAAGACAATTAAACAAATTCAAACACACCTTTTCTTACATAACGTACAAAGCATTGTCTGAAACATGATTCCATTATTATCATACACATGTAAATTCTACAGTCAACGATTTGCGCGGACACGTCTGAAGAATCCTTACCTCGTGGCGAAGAGGTATCACAAGCTCAAGCGACACGCGTCTTGCGACAACGACTGCGGAGAAAATAAATGAAAGAAACCATGCCACGACGCCACTTGTGGAGCCGGAAATTAATTAATTAAAAAGGTTCAAAATCTAGTCGCAATCTCATCTTAGCGACAATCAATGGTGTCGATTCCCTTGTTCACAAACTAAATAAAATTTAAGTTCAGTGCATCTTTTTCTTTGTATTCCATTAAGAAAAGGACAAAAGATAAATTTTAGTTTAGTCCTGTCAAACCTGTCACCACTCCATACAAGTTTAGACGTGATTAAAAACTTGCCTACTAAAATTAAGTCAATTTACGTCAGGCGCTGATTAATTTGACAGGACTAAACTTAAATTTATCTTCTGTCCTTTTCTTAATGAAATAGAAAAAAAAAGATGCACTGAACTTAAATTTAGTTTAGTTTGTGAACAAGGGAATCGGCAGCAACGTCAAACACTCGTTAAAAAATTAAGGTAAATCAAAGGTATTGGCAGGACTTGGCAGATTAAGACTGAGATTAGAATGCGTAAGTTCTTAAACATACGGAAACTGCCCCTCAGGTAACGCGGCGCGTGTCGCTTAACTGAAGTCGCGTCGCAAGACGCATCGCTCGAGGCCGTGAACGGGGCTTTATGCGTGTCATAATTCTTTGGTATGACATTAAAGTCTCGCCGGGTACAAATAAATTCAGCTGTAACAATAAAAGTTGGCGGTACTGTGTATAAGGTGTGTTTCGCGAATATTTTGTATACCACAATGGGTGGTCTATTTCGTCATAGATAACTATTGAACTGAACGGTCTGCCTTTAAGATAAGATAAATATAGCTGTATTTAAAATAGTGTCGATGGAAATAGATCTTGGTAATGTTTCTGTTTATGTATAAATGTTATTGTTTACTTTAGTATTGGGAGTCTTCTTAGTACAAACTTCAGAAATGTTAATCTTAATAAAAGATTGTAATGTAGAATGTTCTAATAATTATAACCAACTTAGACCGTGTCAGGCTCAGTAAAAGCTGCTATCCATTAACTATCATTTTTAGGGTTCCGTAGTCAACAAGGAACCCTTATAGTTTCGCCATGTCTGTCTGTCTGTCTTTAGGTGTAGGGGAGGTACCTACCCTAAATATTTTTTAGGGTAGGTACTTCCTCTACACGTAAAGTTGGGATTTTTTTTTTTCGTCTATCCCATGTTGTGGTACCTATATCTTTGGAAAGGTCGTTCAAAAATATTGTGAGTTTGTTAAAACCATTTTAGGATTCAATACTCAATACTCAATACTCCGGATCCGTTTGCAAAATATTAAGCTTTAAAGTACTAATTTTTGTTAGAGTCAAGTGTCGTCGTCCCTGCCAGCTACATGGTAAGTTCTGGATATTTGGAAAAATTCGCAGCAGTTGTATATATGTATAACGAAATTAAAAGGAAAACTATCACAGCTAAGTAGACTCTACAAGTTAACGAGTAATTATCGACCAACTTACATTTGCAGTTGCAAAAACATTCTCTCAAACGTACTCTTATACATTTTGTATGGGAGAATATGTTTTTTAACTACAATGTTAAGTTTGTTTTTAGGATAAATTCATCCCAGCTACGGAACCCTTCATTGTGCGTGGTCCGACTTGCACTTGGCCGGTTTTTATTATTTAATCTAATGGCGTTTCTCATTTGGTGGCTAATTTACCGATCTGAAATTTGGGTAATGGAAATTATTGCAAAAAATTCAGTAATAACAGATAGCCCAAATATAGCAAAACACTATCTCCATGTATTAGCAAAAATAGGTTTCGCTAATGGATTTTTGGCGATAAAACCTTATCAGTGGCGCCATACATGAACATAAAATAAGTAAGGCGTTGTCACCACATCGTACTTCCTCGCCTCATCGCCCGGGGCGCTCAACATAAATAACACCTTCCATCATTGCTATGATCATGCATGATACGTCTTGTGAGGCCAAGTGTAACTCAATAACTAAAATTTGCATGGCAATAAGGAAATACGGGGTGAATCTGATCTGTATTATATTGTATCAAATGTTGGTGCTTGAAATAAATTAGTGACGGGCCCGATGAGGCGTGCGAATATGGTTCTCTCGATTGGTTTTATTGCGTACGCGCTGTTGGTTACTACGGCGAGCAAATTAGATTTAACTAATGTGATGGAGATCAAACGAGACGAGTTGCTGTGTTTCTCTTGTTTGTTGAATTAGATTGGTCTTGTTGATTAGATGCGTCTTATTTTCACTACATAATTGTTTGTTTTGCGCATAGCTCACTTTATGTAAATAGGTCCTGCATCATTCAATTATAGCCCATTGCGGCAGCTTGTACTGGTACGGGGTAAATTTTTGGAATTTAGGTTTATTTAAGTTTTGTCAGTCAAGAATTAAATTAAATTGTTTTCTTTTTCTTCTGCTTCTTCCTCTTGCATCATACTGAATCGTCTAGTATGTGGCCACGTTAGTCGCGGTGACTGTTTTTTTCACAAGAGGTGGTGTAATACCTACCTACCTTCATGAATTATGTCAAGCTGCTAACTATTTCCTAGGATTCCAAGCGATAGTGTTATGACACGTTATGCGTAGATCCTGAGATAGCGTGTCGTCATCTCAAGATAAGGTAGGTAGGTACTATTACCATCCGGTTGCAATGCAAAAATGGTAATACAAAATGGTTTACGGTAATGTTAAAAGAACCTGTTTCTTTCAATTAACTTTATACTCTCTAAGATTCAAACATTTTCTTTAATTTGCAGGAAACTATAAAGATGACACGTTATGATTTGCCGTCGACAGCTTTTTATATTAATATATCGCACCCGCACTTTTATAATTATGTTTTAATCTAACTAATAAAGTTAAATTGTTGATATAAAATTTAAATTATTATACGTTTAGCATAACTAGCAATCATCAGTTTTGAATATAATTTCCTGCGATATAATTAAAAACTTGACAGTAAACCTTATTAGAAAATTAGATTTATGTAAAATATATTGACAATAAATTGCAAATGGCTTCATTATTTTTATATCTCTCCTGACAGTTTAAGAGCTTAATTTGCTTGATTATTTAATAAAGTAAATCAAATACCACGGTTGTTTTAATACGCCATAATTGGTAGGTTTATCTAGGTATAACCAATTTGCTAGTTACCCAGTAAAGTAGCACCTTTATTTTATAACTACGCTTTTAGTAAAATACGTAGGTAAGTATAGATATCGATAAAATCAATATTTGTGTGTTTGTTTATATATCAATATTTGGTTTATTCTAAATTCTATGAACTTTCATTTACCATCAAATATTAGACATGGTAATAGGCTATAAGAGTTATAGCAAATAAAAACTGTTGACGTAAAGCTTTTCGTATAATTCCTATAGCTAAGAGTGGGTACATTGACATAATTTTGGTCCGATCATATTATTTTCTATAGGCATATGCTAATTTTATTAATTTATATGCATAATACGTACAAACTGGATTTTCACTACCATTTTATGCGTCGACAGCTTTTATAATTATAATTTTACAGATTTAATTTTTTTTTAATCGAAAACTGTGTTAGTTTATGCGAATATTATGCGAACGCTATTGTTCTACGATATAAGTTTAACATATTATTTGTTTAGCTTCGGCTTTAGAATTAGCTAGGCATAAAATATAATATTTAGATGATAAAAGCTTTAGTATTCTGGTATCGCGCCTTTTCATAGTAATAAAATAATTTAAAAGATAAAATGTAAAATAGTTGGCGCCAAAATTTGGAATATGGCGAATTAATCAACGTGGACATTGACATGTCAACTTGACATAGAGTTGCGCCCGCGCTGGTTCAACGACTTTCACAAAACATGTCAACGCAATAAAAAAAAAAACGTAAGAAATATTTCCTCATCACCGTATCTATTATTGTGTATGACTCAATATTTTCTCACAGAGCTTTTTTATTTGATTTGTTTAACACCTTTATAAGTATTGGTATAACTTTATATTGTGGTGTAGTTTTTTTCCTGATAGTAATAGTTCCTTGTGAATAAAGAAATTATTCACAAGGAACTTGTAGGAGCGCCGTAAAGGATTAACCTTGTTTTAAAAATAAACCATATTTATGACAAAATAATGTATTATAGGTTAACAGACTAATGTCCGCCGCCACGCTCTGTTAGACGTGCCAGCGGCTAGGACTAACCTACTCAAGTTTACCCCTGTGTCACGAGCCACACGTATTATTAATGTTGTGACGGTATCGGAGGATATATTTGGGCAAAACCTGTCGAAATTCATTAAAATGGCACAACAACTAATTGAACGAGGCCAGATATTATAAAAATGTTGTCATGTTTATGATAAGTAGGTACCTATATAAGGTGCTATAAAAATATCTGCCACGGCTGCAATGGGAGATAGTATTGTGTTTATAGATTACAATAGTAAAGATAAATTATTGATCATGTGTCATATTTTTTTTCATACAAAAAATTGTACGTATAAATTTGCAAGTGACGAACTAGTCAGCTGATTTCAGTTTTCATTCACAGAACAGATGGAAAGAGATAGCAGTTGTTTTCATTGACGAAGTGCACTTCGCGCTTAATTTGTGAACCACGTTATGCAGAGTAGAGTCAATGTTTATTTAACTACTTTATTTTCTCAAATTGATTTAACTTTTTTTTTTTTTTTTTTATTTAATTATCATATATACAAAGAACACAGGATTAAATAATAGATAGCAAGAACACAGGATTAAATAATAGATAAGAACACAGGATTAAATAATAGATATGTAAATAACTGTGCCGGGGTACGAAATTTCTTCACTATTATTATCTTTAAACACAATACTACCTCTCATTAAAGCCGTGGCAGATATTTTTATAGCACCTTATATAATTCCAGGTAATATTCTGCTTATAGGTCATTCTATTTTTATTTTATTTATTTTGTGTTGTAAAAAAACAATTGTGATTTACTTGTAACATCGCCTTGGATGATTCTGTAAAGGTGTTATAATTGTAATTTAAATAAATAATAAATAAATAATAGGTGTAATAGCATAACATTCTTCAGGGGAACATGTTATGTACCTATTTGAAAATCTGATTTTAAATCATTTCTATCAGGTATCTACCTACTTATAATTTAAAAAAATCCAACCCAGTAAGTAACCTAAAACAAAGGATCCTTAAATACAAACAATGTAAATAAATCCAATAAAACATATAACACTAAACAGTAGGTACACGATTTATAAATTAATGCTAAATACAATTTTATGTGCGCCTGCGCTGCCGCGCGGTTGTAACTCGCAATTAACTTTGTAAGGGCTCATTTATATGAAATTATAGCAAATTGAAAAGACCTAGTACAAGTTCGTTGTAAATATATACAGCGCATAATTTGTATTAAAACCCCCGATGAACGAGGATATAAGGGGATTATTAATGCAAAACGTTTTGCTATTAAAATCAATGGCTACCAACTGGCTTTGAAAAAGTTACAGAGTTCATTATTCTTCTTCTGTATTTATATTATTGCCGTGTTTATAAGTTGTGAGGAGGATTTAAATGATTTTCTGGTAAACGAAAAAATTCGTTGATCGTCTAAAAATAAATAATAAAGCCTCGTGCAGACTGGCGCGACGCGGCGGCGCGACGACACGACACCAGTAATTGTTCTGCCTTAAAGTTTTCTTAGCAATTGAATTGTTAGAGTCACGTAGCACCGTCGCGTTGCGCCAGTTTGCACGAGGCTTAATCAGCCGTAATTTTAGGGTTGGGTCCGTTTTTCTGATGCTGATGACCGTCCCAATTTGTGAAATTACACATCAACTTCGTATTACTTAATTACTGCCAAATTGAGCCTGTGTATTGTTTTACTATTCTTCATGGCTTTAGGTCATGACTTCATGAGCTATGCGAAAATAATAAAAAAATTGGTTTAGGTCTTAAGGAATGGATTCGTTACAATGTATAATAGATGACAGGAAAATTACATAATTTTATGGATACTAAGCTTACCAAGGAGCAAAACAAAACCATGTAGGCCAGTAGGCTTTAGAACTTGGTCAGAATTCAAAAACAAGTTACTTCTCAGAAAATAGATTCAAAGCAAGCATACACAATTGCATAGTAGAAGTACAGTACCGTGTACACTTGACACTGTATATCTTGTAAACAAGCGTCAGTCACCACTGAACTCTTGGCACTTGAATGCAAGTACTCGCCCCCAGTAGCTCACAACTAGTGTGACAAGCGAGTAACCGACGCCGTTTACTGTCGTTCTCACGACATTTACGTCCGTAATGTGCGTACAAAATCTCTTAGAAGTATCCCGATATGTTCGTGAAATAGGGTCAGCTTAGTAAAGTATAGTTAGGTCAGCCTCTTCTTACATTTACCTGACAGACCCAAATCTAACAAAAAGGCACGTCAACTTCTGCACTTCTTCAATAATAATTATGATAATTGCCACAGTTACAATAATTATAGAAGTGTAAACGAAACATCGCGCAATTTTACCTTTATTTTTGTGTCTGCTTGTCTGTATTGCATGGAAAAAGAATCAGTGTTGGTCATCCGGTGGTGAGATGGGCAGATGACATTGTTGACATTGGGGGTAAAACCTTGATGAGGCTGGCACAGGAGCGTAAGGATTGGCAAACAAGCAAACAGGGGCTTATGCCCAGCAGTGGTTGAAACCGGGCTGTGGATGCTGATGATTGCCTGTTTTGTTCGTGTTTTTATAATTACACAGCAATAATTACGTGACTAAAACAAATAGGTAGTTGCTTATCTTATTTCCTATTAAAAAAATTACTTTCACACGGCACACGAAATTTCGGCGATATTCACACAATTACGCTCTTACTCGCTTACAAACGTTGCGCTTACACAACGATCGCGATATAATGATATTGTTAAACAACTCGCGTGCGCCCACACTTAGGACCTTATGGTGTAAACTATTCCAATATGACTTTTAACACGAATAATCCTTTTAATGTGAAAACGGGAGTAACACGATTTGTAATAGTTATTGGAATAACGTTACCAGGAAAAACAATAAAAGTAGGAATTTGTTTGAAAAATCCAAATACACGTCGGGTCTGTTCTAATTAAAGAGAAGGTCAAAAGATCACGGAGTCACGATTAACTATTCGATGTCATTTTCGGTATTTCGGATCAAGTTAGTGGTTGAATGTAGACGAGATCGGCGGTAAGTCAGTTAGTCAGGCGGTGGAAGCTACTGACCCTGAAATAGACGGGTAGGTTCGTAACTGGACTGACTTGAGGGTGCGAAATCAGCACTCGACTGGTTTGAAAGTAGTGTCTACACGAGCCCAGTTGCAAGTCAGCGCTGGACTGACTTACTATACCTACTGTCACTATACTGGGCTTCTATAAACCTGGCCAACATTTTCAAACCTCTATTTTAATCAACATACAACCATGACCTGCAAATTGCAAAAAACGTTAGAAAGTTTGAATTTCGCGGGCTACCTTGTCGAATCCCCCATAACATTGATTGCTAAAAGAGATGATTTAAGATTATTATTTTAAAGAAGCAAAGGCTACAGAAAATTACGCCAAAGGCCATCTATACAGTAACTGACAGGAAGATTGTCGTAAAATAATATTAAGACGGCTGTTTACACTGGGTCCGTGGGACTAAGCACCAGGAACCATTACTCAGAGCGGAGTTAGCACCAATTTGTCAGCATGTTATTATAATTCTGGTAATAATAATCACAATAATTATTACAATTACAGAACGGCCACACAGCACGATGGTCGGATGTCATGTTTACACTTCACAGACGTTACTTGGATTAATTAAACAATGGAATGTTCTTCCTAGAAGGGCGCAGGCGCCTTACAGTGAAATGTACGCATTTCTAGTCACGATGTCAATGGATCTTAAATATTATTTAGGGCACCGTGTAGCCCGTTACATTAGAATATGGGGCATTAGACAATACTATCACGTGTAACACGTCGCTAAAGGCTTTATAGATTAGATTTATGAGTTCAATGTGGATAGTTAACACAGTCACATTTGATTGAAATCAACAAAATAATGAACGATATAAGAAGTTGTATAACAAAGTACGGCCATGTTTGTCAAGACAACCTTTTATACAATACTTCTGCCTAGTCTTTTCCCAACTATGTTGGGGTCGGATTCCAGTCCAACCAGTTCCAGATGCAGCTGAATACCTACCAGTATTTTACATGAAGCGACTGCCTCTCTGAACTCCACACCCCAGTTACTGGGTAATACGATACCCCTTGGTAAGACTGGTTGTCAGACTTTCAGGCTTCTGACAACCCGTAACGACGGTCAAAGATCCACGAATGACAGCCGGGACCAACTGCTTAACGTGCTTTCTGAGATACGGAGGAGTCTCGATATGTTAAGATGGTCACCCATCCATGGACCAACCCCGGCAAGCGTAGCTTAACCTGGTGGATCACCCGTGCGGCTGTTATTACTTAGCCACGAGCTCCTCCATCCGCAGATGTTTAATATTTACTGACAATCCCAATTCCAAACATATTTTAGTGACGAATAACGAAAACAATCCTTTAGACAAACACTTGTATTCAGAATACCCAATTTAGTTTTTTTGGTAACTGACAGTTCAGCTGACAACTGTGTCATTTCGGCTTCCCTGAATGACAGTTTTAATAGCCATGAAGCAGCGGCCATTAATAAACTGCCGTTAGTTAAAAAACAATACACTTCTTACATAAATATTGTAACAGTTGGTATTGGTAAGTATTTACAAATATATGGTCTGTTTTTGACCCGTATTGGGTTTACTTTTATTTACATAATGTATTGTCATTGGCCAATATTTTTAACGTTACATGCCAATGACTGAATTTCAAAATAATTTCTTCTTCTGTTTAATCACTCTATAATATGATTTCTCAAATGAAGAAGTGCCCCTCATTTAAGGGGTTCAAACACGCTGTAGACGGCAGAAACCTACTTCGGGCACAATTAGTTAGTCCACAGAATCTACGGTCTAACTTACTGTACCTATTCTAGCTTTAGTCAAGCAAAAACTCGTATCTACTTGCAGGTAGATAATTTCAAAACGCACACCACCTTTTTTCCGCAATGATGCTAAACGTTAACATACTGTTTACAATAGTGTGTGTATAGGACAATATTTAAAACTCATTGCTACTAACGATGACCAATGTATTTCTAATGGGAATGATTACCGATGAATCTGTTCGCGCCAACAAATCTATCTTGTTACAATGAACGTTGTAAATCTAAACGTTTTCTCTTGAAATGCGACTTTAATGGTCTTTAAAGATCGAATTAAACAAGTTAATGGTCCCGTTTGGGACCAAGGTTGTACCATTTGGCCACATATCGAGACTCTGACCTACATTTTCACTTTAATCAATCACAAATTCGTTGATTTGATCTAGTTGCTTCTTTGATTTATAATTCGATGTGCAAATTATTATTAATTGAAGTGTTTTCACTAAACTCACTGTCAGAACATATTCATTCATAGTGCTTATTCGTTTTCAGTAATTTGGTTCTAATTATTAGCATCAGGTTCTTAGAAAACGATTACAAGAGAGCTATGATTTTAAGATGCAATTAAATATTATAGCGTTCTCGTTCCCCAGTCATTAAACCAACCAAACTGCTAAATTAAAACATTGCACAAGAAAAGCTTTGTTTCCCATCAGGAAGAAAGTTTGCTTCCAGTCTTTGTTCCACGTCCTATTTTCTCTCGTATAATTAACATTACTGTTACTCTCGGGACCAGGATCTTACTCGTCACAATTATTTATACCTACATGAATATGCTTACAAGCGCCTACATGCATCAAGATATTCCATTAATTTCCATCTCCAGTCTCCAAGTTAACGGTTACACATTACGTAAGAATACAAACAGCAGGCTGATAAACGGTTTCCCATCTCCAGCTCTGTTATCTTAGGATGTTTAACCGTGTTGCTGAAGAAACTATTACGACTCGAATATATTATAAAGACAATGGACACAATTCTTCCAGTACCAACGTTATTTACAATTTCCAATACCTCTCTCTCCTCTCCTCTCTTCGGAGGTTCAACCTTTTTGCTGGCTAAACTAGGTATTCAAATATCTAATGAATTTCGCAGCAAAAACAAATAACTGTCATCGAGCTTCAAAATTCGAACGTTTAAAATTGAAGCGAATTCGATTTTGTCCGAACTCAAACGGTCCTGAAACGACAAAGAGACAGTGTCCCTTTGTTCAGTGTCGCAACTCGGTTGACGGGCGCGACGATTCGGATCATCGGTCTCAAATATGGGACGCGTGTCATTCATGGCACATCCTGATAGAGATTTTTGGTCCGAGATATAATTAAAGCTGCGCTCCGTGTAATTTTTGGCCAACGATGCGAGTTATTCGAAGTATTGCGGTCCAGTAATTTGTGTTGCAAATTATAGCCGCAAGTCGGACGTCGAAAGGGAATCACAGAGCGGGCTGGTAGATGATTTGATGTGGTTATTTCGTAATCACTTTTATCAGTGTACAGACTCAGAAAGCATCGGCTGGATTGTAGTTTTGTGTAAAAGGTTATTGATGTAGCTTTAAAAGCTTGATTCGTTTATTCGTGACAACTTGTTCTAATTACCAGAGCGATGTCCTAATAATTGTTAGTTAGGTTGTTACCGATCTCTGATGTAAAATCGAGACCTGATTTCACACCGCCATTTTTTATTTTTAGACGTTTAGCGGTGCATGTCTCAAGTAAACAGCTTAGCTTATGTTTAATGCTCACTCTATTTTTCGTTTTTACTCTTAAATCCTTTAAACTCAACTTCTAGTACTTCCTGACCTTCGCAAGCCTACAGAGTTGGGCAACAATAGTGTCTTAAAGACAGGTCAGTTCTAACATATTTTGCGTCTTTGTGACATTGTTAATAATAATTAGCAAGTCGTGTCGGGATCGTCAGTCCCACAATGGACATTTGGTCATATTCCGGCTTGAATACAAGAAGTATTTAGCTCGGCAATTAGTATAGTAGTATTGACTTGGTTCAGAGTATCACGATGTTTGGCTACTGTTCTGTGTTAATCTTGTAATATCGCCGACTATACATCATCATTATGGCCTATGGAAGGTAATTGTTGAATGTTTTGTGTTTATTTATCGTACCTTTTAGCCTACCTAGTCTTCAGGCATGACTAGTAATTACTGACTGCTTTACTTAAATTCCCAATTTACAATTCTTAATGCGCCTAGCGCCTGTCTGTACGTTTTCATAGCTTAGTAATAATGCCTTGGAATATACATATACAGGGTCAAATTAAATTAGCTAGCGAAACTCTGCAGGCTATTGATATAAAACACGATGAAATAAAAACATAAAAGATTTGATGTTTTTTTTTTGGGGTTCATCGACCGCTTGTAGTCTTGTTACTTGAAGTTGTAGTTGAGAAAATCTGTTTTATCGTGTTTAGATATCGATCCCATCACGTTTGTAAAGTTTACACAAAAGAAAAAACTGTTTTTTTTATACTGATAGGTATTTCAAGTGACTACACTAACTGCGGTCGATGACCTCACTAAAATATATACCTACTTAATCAAATTAATTTCGAGAAAGATCTGATTCTCTCTTTTTGAGCCCGTAAGAATTAGATTTTAACTTTTAGCTGCAGGGTCATAACCCAGATACATACCTATAGTACCTGTGTACTCAAAAAGCTCTCTGTAGTGTCTGTATTTTCAACGACAGGTCGAAACATACTGATACTTGTAACGGAAACATATTGGATACGAAAGTGAATTGCCACTCAAATGGCACTCCAGTTAGTATCGACTTCTTATAATATTGAATATTAGCAAACGTGATTATTGTCTTATTGGCATCGACAATATTCCTTTAATTTCACGACCCATTTCATTTGCGGTGGTTTTTTTTGTGCTCATGACTTTCCTGAACAACATGAATATCATGTTTTGCATATGGTGCTGGGTTCGATTCCCAGGACGGGCAAAGAGTTATTGAGTTTTCAGGAATTTCTGAGTAGCAGTTCGGGGTCGGGATTTGTGCCCGGTTGATGGCAATAGGCTCGCCTCTTATTACATGGGACTTAAACATAACTGGGGAAATGTGGGTGTACTATAGGTACACCTCTGCCTAAACCTTCGGGGATTACAGGCGTGATGTTATGTTTTTTGAACAAATAGACATTAATTTGTCAAGAGAAATTAAAATTAGGTAGTTAAACCTTACGTTACGTTCAAAGAATAGATAAACTATTCTTTGAACGTATCTTTAATTTGTCAAGTTATCGGCTACACGAAACCTTTACCTACGCTATAAATCATAATATTTTTTTTTACGTAAACGAGTTTTAATCGAGAAGTCTTTTTTTTCTTTCGGAAAAGTCGTGAAAACCCCTGAAAAGCTTCCTTACTTTGATTTCCACATTCATTTTGCTCCGTAAACACAAAATTATGAATTGCTTAATGCTAAGCTAAGATCGTGACGACGTACTTTACCTAGTCATTGATTTTAAATCTAAACACAAACCCACTCAAAATCTGAAACAAAAGGCACGTGCTCACGCGACACTCAGTGTATAATCAGCTTAGCTCTAAATCACAATGTAAAGACAGATTACACGTGTAGACAAAAGCAATGATTGATCGACTAGTCTGACACTTTAGTCTCATATTGCACAATGTTCAAATGTTACGTGTATGTGGTAATTGACTAATTGCACAGTTTATTTTGTAAGCAAATTCGATGATTGATGATGTGTGAAACTCATTATAAGATGTGAAGGCAACCGTTTAGTGTGATTTGCCATTCTTGTGTCATTAATGGGCAAACAGTGGTTATTAATTTTAATAAAAAACAGGCAAGTGCGTGTCGGTGTCGAACCACGCACAATGAAGGGTTCCGTAGTTGGAATGGATTTATCCCAAAAACAAACTTAACATTGTACCTAGTTGAAAAACATGTTTTCCTATACATCGATATACGTCACGGTCAATCCTCCAATTGCAAATGTAAGTTTTTAACCGCAAAAACATATATAATGTGATAAAACTATAAATTAATGATTTTCGGACTTTTTCCTTTATTTGTGCTGTGAGACCATGCTTCTTGCCTTTCATGGTTAGGTATAGGTCAACGGGAAGTGCCCTACTATAGGTTTTGATTTATTTGCGAGTATCAAAATATGTCGCCTTATTTATTTTATTGCGTTGACTTTTTTTACAGCACCAAGGGACCCACAGTCTTTGTTATTTAAATCCGACTGGATTACGGCTGTTCATTTAAATTATATACCAGGCAAAAGAGACAAATATGTACCTACATGACGGGTGCCGTAATACAATAACACACAGGGTACGGTAGCAAGCTGCAGGCGTCACGGGAATCTAAACCTTCGGTTAGTACGAAAGACTGTCATTCAATATAATTTTAGGTATCTCTTATAACAGCACAACACGCATATAAAATCCAATAAAATAATCGGTATATTAGAGTTCACCACAATTTTAACATGGTCTGACCTTAACATTCATACCACCAAGCATTCAATTGTAGTAGCTATAAAACAATACTTAACACTAAACTACGTGTGAGAATGAACATCAAAGGGTTGCGTATGTCCTTATTTGGGTCTATGGTGACCCATCATGAAGCACTCTATCAAGTGAAGCAATGTCAGCAATATCGTTAAAAGTTTATAGGGAAATCTAGTGAGTCAAACAGCATATAAATTGACGAACCTATTTCAAAATCATTGGGTAAGCAAGTGATTTGTTTTATGCATGTAGCTATACTTAAATAAAGCTATTGGGAAAACTACTTTAAATAATGAAAGAGGCTTCTAATCTCACCCTCGCCTTCAGCCCGTATCAACCCTATGAAAAAGACCTCTTGTGAAAACCCTCGATTAAAACCTCTATGTTTAAATAAAGGAGGAATAAATGGGCATTGATGGACATAATGATGTAGTATTAATTTGGCTGACATTTCAAAGACTTCTGTACTATGATACAGAGTCCTATTATTAATTCCAAAATTCTAATGAATGCTTCTCAATCACCGCGCCCGTAATTGATGTCAAACACCACCTTGGCTGTCCCATTTTCATTCCTTTATGAAATAATACATTTTTTAAAACAAAGACTGTGTTATATTAAGCAAATGACGTCTTTTTCTTGACAAGTCACTTATGTTATGCCCTACTAAAAGTCGGCCGAAAAATAAATGAAACAACTTTTAACTTAAAGTTAACTTAGTATTCATATCACGGCGAACATTATGTCATACATTCCTTTTATAGCGAAGTTAGTTGATCGATCACATCTGACGTTGCCATCCAATATAGGACAACATGCCAACAAATCATAGGTAGGCTGAACATTTTACTTAAAAATCAGGCTTATTGCCATGCACACAGACAGCAGTTGTTACTGATCCGTCTAATACTGGCCTATGATAAGGTTAAATGATTGATTGACAATGATTTGCGTGATTTTTGGCGAGTCAATTAAGAAACGCCACGTGTAACAGCGTCTCGGTAGGCAGCAATTGGCCACTTTAGTACAATCAACTTTAAACCCACGACCGGGCTTTCTAAAATAAAAAGCCCGGAAATTAATCGCTATTATCCCATACCAAACTTAGAAGCACGTCAGCTACTTGTTTGCAACTTAGCACGTGTTTTTGCGGGGCTTATAAATTGTAACATTTCAACAACAGCTAATCCTAGAACCAGTTAGATGCGTCTGATTGCTCTGCGGTCAGTGTTGACGCAAATACGTCAGCGAATTGATGTGCCACCTTGTACTACAGCTTAAGACTAGTGTAATACATTGATTAATTTGTTGTGCATGTTTCTAGCTAGTCATTTAAGTCTGAAAGCAAAACAACGTAAGTTTGCTTTGGCACGCAGACTCAACAAGTTAAATGCCAATTTGTTTTACGAAAACGACACGTGCCAAGAGACGTGATCCTTTCTTAAATGTGTCCTAATTTGATGCTTGAACAGTTGGGGCACTTTTAGAGTACCTGTTTAAGTTAGGTTAATGGGTCAACCTTTGTCTTAAGTCCACTGCGCACTCAACACAACCAAACGCATCTCAATGTGTCGTTTAATTACTGCTCAAGCGTGCTCTTGTCTCAAAGGGTAAAAAATCACAGAGTTTTTAAATGGAGTGCACAAACATAGAGCCTAGGTAGGTAGGTACTATTATCTAACTAACTTCAGTAGGTAATTGTTCAATTCCTAACACCTCAAAACCTGTGAACAAAAACACCAAC
Source organism: Eupsilia transversa (assembly GCA_914767815.1). Classification (NCBI taxonomy): domain Eukaryota; kingdom Metazoa; phylum Arthropoda; class Insecta; order Lepidoptera; family Noctuidae; genus Eupsilia; species Eupsilia transversa. The sequence continues at coordinate 7,711,485 of OU611889.1, forward strand.
ATAGCTTGAACCGCTGTAATAGTTTTCTCAGCAAACAGCCCTTGGTCTCGCTAATGCAAACTACAAGCTTGGCTTGTGTTTACAGTGTTTTGACATGGCGTCGGCCTTGTCGGAAATGTTCCAAGTCTGCTCTCATCGATTCTGAGTGAGAAAATCGGGCTACATTTAACATACCAAAAGCTTCGACTTTTGGATACCTATGTATTGAGTAGAATTTGAAGTTTTTCAGTTTTATTAGGATAGTAGGATCTGGACCAAAATCTAGTCCCAGGGTTGGATTACAGTTTCATTATTAGCTTAACTGCTACAAATTATGAGATGGTTAAATCACACATGTCATTGTTTTCCGAAAGTGTAGGCATTGGTGGGCAGGCCCCACACCACGCCAGCATGTGATATTATTATCCCCTTTCCACATTCTGGGGAAATGGGCGTGTAGCGAGCCAGGATTCCGGATCCCCGAACTCAACAGGCTGCTACTAAAACTTCCTTATGGGGAAAAGTCAAGAGTTACGTTATTTGGGGTTGTGAATCCTTGACCAAAGCTATGCAGAAGAAGATTAGGACTAGTAGTTCACCGTTCAGTTATGATTATGACCTCAGAGTATGATTGATTGTGATATTGATTGAATTTGGATTGACATTACTGATTAGTTATCACAAACTGACCAAAATTTGGGTCGGGGCATTCGGTACTTAGGTGCAAAGATTACAGAATTTGATTATTGAATCAGCACAGTTATAATGTAATTCGTTATTTACAAATTATGGGTAGGTATTTAGTGAATTTTATAGACTAGGTGAACTACCGAAGAATGCCTCAGTATAAAAAGCATCAGAGCGAGACAAAGAAAGGATGCAGTATTAAGGCAGGGTGTTAAGGAAACAGAACATTCTGCCAATTCCGAACCTGTCCTTATGTCTCGGGCAAGACTAATCTATTGCCACAGATACTGGCATAACAATCTAACATAAGCGTTGACACTCCTTTCACCACACGCTCCAGATAATTAATTCGTACTATTATAATAATCGTGGTACAACAAACAATAATTCCTTCCATAAATTTAACATTCCACCATTTCCATACACATATAAGGAAGTGAACGAAACTTGGTTAAAGCCGATCACGATTTATTTCTTCCTGCAACGAATATTTTATATCGCGGATAACGTAAACATTTGGGCCAATGTTTGTCATATGCTGCGCGAGCGCCGGCCATTTGATCTTAATAACTGTGCAAACATACAAAGTGGCCGTAACGAGACACATCTCAATTATACAGTGTTGCCAGTGCCGTGTTTATTTTCATATTAAAATGTAGAACCATGATTGTACAGAAGGTGCAGAAAAAAAAACTAAAAAAATTAAATGTTTTTACAAGAATATATTACGAAGGAAAGGGACAATATTGTTTTAAACACCTATGAGGAAATAATTATAACTCTTTAACGTGAGACACAAAAAAACTACTTAAAAAGTAGAAGAACAAGACTAAAATTGTAACAATAAGAAAAAATCTTGATAACAAGTGTAACTGTACCTATCAGCTTTTGTTTTGTTGTTATCAGCTAGTTTTATCTCCCGTATCTGGCTGTTTCAGTTTCTTAACGCTCGCCCTGGTTATGGTGTCACCGTCTTTTGAATTGGGCAATATTTACATTTTTGGGTACAACTCCACTTTTGTAACAGTGAGAATGGATACAAAATTGCGTTAATTCTGTACTTACTTATAAAACTGAAATGACATCTTAATTCACATTTGAACATCGTCAAGCAGCCCTCGTGTCTTCCGTTCGTGGAAAAGGTTTCTTGAACATAATCTATACCTACTAATAATAAAGCTGAAGAGTTTGATTTTTTGTGTGTTGGTTTGAACGCGCTAATCTCTGGAACTACCAGTCGGATTTGAAAAAATCTTTTTTCGTTTGATAGCCCATTTATAGAGGAAGGCTATAGGCTATTTCACATCACGCTAGGATACTGACGAGCCAAGTAAAAAGAAAAAAAGTAAAAAAGAACGTTAAGCGAAAATGAAGTAATGGCGCAGGGTAGCAATGCGATGCGACGGGGTGGGTTGGAGTAACAAGAAATTTCACGCGAACGAAGTCACGGGTAGAAGCTAGTATAAAGCTAGTATAGTGTTCTTTCGATGTTCATGTTGTTTAGGCTAAGCGAGTCTGCCGGATAATCAAGGAACTCCTTATTTGTATAGATTAGCCGCGGCAATAAAATCCATGCTCATAAAATTATCATTATCATCATCAAGAAGTCTGTCCAATTCTGTTAGTAAGCGGAACTTCACAAGACGCATACTCGCACATTGACCCAATATCTGACAGATGTCTACTTTATGACGTTACGATGTAGACAAACCTAACAAAATAATGCATTCGAATATTATCAGATATTGAAGATGATGTCAGTGTCACTGACCGTAATCTATTAATTTTGGGTCTATCTCGAGTTCACGCAGGTTAAATGAGCCTAAAAATAACCGAGACATTTATGTTTTTTTGGAACAATTGTGCGAATAACCTCTATCTAATTCATTGCTCTGTGTATATCAGATTCCTGACTAAATGGAAGCAAGTCATTAATTTTGCCAAATCACTTTTTCGTCTCCTTGGCCGGCGCCGATGGCCGCCTCAAGCTAGACTCGTTGTAAAACAATTACGTGGCCTCATATTTCATTTAACTATTCAAATTTTATGGGTGACGCTCTAGCCTGATTGTGCCGCCTAATTCCAACTAGGAAAAACGCTTCAAGTGCGCGGCTATTTACATACCTAACGTCAAAATATTTGCAGCAACAGCTTTCCTAATATATGAGCACAATTTGTAATACAAGCTTAGAAATAGCTGCAATAAACTACAGCTTTCTAGAGAACTATAAACTTTATTGAGCATAGCGAATTTATGGATTTATTGAACCAATATTTACTGACAAAGATAAGTGGTAACATTTTTATTCCATGTATGGTTACCTACTACCTAAATGCTTTTTATTTACTTGCGAAAATGATGAACACACTCAATAAATGTTCAAGCGGCAATAAATCTTGTTTAAAGCGTCAAAAAAGCAATGATGACAAATTGTTAGCATAAAACATTCTTGCATTAATTTTCATTTCCGTAAAAGGCTAAAGCTGTCAACATTTTTGTCGCAAGACTCGCAAGCAAAGAAAGACTTAACCCACCTAACAGAAAGTTCAAAAGTGATGAACGCTATTAAAGTCAACTCAACTTCAAAACGCATGATTTTAATTCTAATTCACCTACGCAAAACAAACAACCATAGCAAATCGCTTTACTAACGAGAAGGTAAACACCATTTAATTAACCGAGAACTAGCCTACGACACGATTTCACTCGACCGAACAAACATATCAATCCTAATAAACTTTTATGATACGATATACAGCGGCTATCAGATTTACTTGATTGTAGTACAGTTCGCGAGTACAATATAGAGGTTGGTTTTAATCAGACAGACTTCCATTCACGAAATGTACCACAGGTTACCAGTGTTAGCCTTACTGGGTCAACCGGTCGGCATGCACAATTCGCAACACGTGGAAGCAATATAACGTGTAACAAACGCTAGAATATGCCGATGACAGCATGCATCTATGACCTGTTCCCTATGGTCTCTGGCGCCATAGACAAACACGCCATGAATGCCCAAAGCCGCATAAACCCATTGATTTATGATTAAAATTCTATGCATCTATCTATGACTGCAATAATTGCATTCGCCTCAACCTGTTTTGCATAGTCCGTCGGCTGTGCACCTCCTATGGTGTTATGATAAACTAACTAAGGTACTGCGAACTTATTGTATTCGTGTTATTCTGAGAAGGCTATCAATTTATCGTTTCCCTTCCTATTTTGAGTTCCGCAAGTAAGGTGAAAATTGGTTCTAGATATTGTGATCTTATCTTGTCTATGCTCTATCTTATAGTTTTAGACGAAGAACATAATACTACTTGACTGTGATACTAATTGAAAACAAGTCTACGCGGTTTCCTAGGCGACATTAAATGAATAACATAGTCATAAAAAGTTATCATCAATTAATAAAAAAAATAAAAAAACCTTCTGCTTGTTAATTACATATTCGCACTCGACCAGTTTATTACCGAGTTTGTATTTTAATTATTTTAAATTGAATATGAAGCAAACTAGTTGTAATCAAGCGTAATAAAATTGTAGGTACCAAGTTCTGCAGCTTTAGACGCCACTAAAATACCTCGGCTTATTGCTTTGGAATTTAAACATCCCCATTTAGATAATACTATTAATCTTTTTTCTGTTTTTATGTAAATTTTATCACTGTGTAGGACTAATACGTGGGTTAATACCCGATCTATATATTTATAAACCTGCAGGTTACAGGCGGGTAATAATTGTGGAATCTTGAGCGTGCAAGCGAACATTATATACGTACATAAAGTCTTTATAAAGTATTCGCTTATAAACTAGTACATGTGCTTATGTACCACCTCTCGTCCCATTCTGAACCAGACCTTGTTAATTGCGGACCCACTCCGGAACACACCGTTATTTAGTTTGCGCATACGCACTTTGCTTGCAAACCGTCACACGTTTTATGAAATTTAATCTCAAGGGCTGGATTAATAAACTATTTTCCATAATATGCGATGTCTCAAAACAGTACATTAGTACTCTACTAATTACTACTACTAAGTACCTACTAATTGCGTATCACATTCTTATCCAGCTTTCCTTTTGACAATAGTCAACAAGAAACATTACGATTGATTCAAGTTCCAGAGAAAACGAATTTCACAGAATAGGAAACTTACGTATTGTACGATACAATAGATTCGGCTAAATTAACAAAATTAAAGATAAATTGTAATCATTTTACAAACAATAATAAAATAAATGAGGTTCTAAAATGAGGGCAGTTAATAATTATGACCCTTAAGAACAACCTACGTAGCTAATTAGTAATATGAAAGCAGGAGTAATTATAAGTACCTTGTCTAATTTCAAAGGGTTAAACCTATGCATGTTCATAATATGCGTACAAATGTTCAGTGATTATAGTCCGTAATAATTACACCGCTAAAATTACAGACCATTTTCATAAGAGGGTGGGATTAATTATGTGGGGAGAAAGAGCAGCTGTATCCACTTGAACAAAATACCATCAAATTGCAAAAACACGATCAACTTGCATGTATGAAAATCAAGATACAGAAAAGGATTGAACTGACATTTCGAAATACACGATTTTAAAGAAAAAAATATATGATAATTTGTCACAAAAACACGTGCATTTAAAAAATATAAGTTATCTCGCATAAAAAACAAAACAGATAATGACGAGCATAGAACAGAGTAGCTGCTGTCATTTGGATGTTTCAATTCTGCAAGGGTAATACGAGAAATGGAGAAAGGAAGGACCCCCCCCTCTTGAGAAGACGATGGAAGGAGCACAGCCTAAAGCCAGAAATTGTTAGGCGACAGACGGTAGGAAGAAGAGTGTTGGCAGATCAACAGCCAGATGGATGGATGACCAATAAAGAACCAAGGGTAAGGCCAACCTGGACTCGCACAGACTAGTGAAGCGTGGCTTAAAAGAAAGGGGGCCTATACTCAGCAGTGGTTGGAACAAGGCTGCCAATGGTGATCATGATGGTTTCCCAAAAACGCCGCGTTTATTTTACACAGTGCGAATAAATTGTTCACGATCTAGGAATCGGTAAGCCTGCGCTATCCTTTATTATTGCTCAGAAATTAGTGTGGTTTGAATTACTAGGTCAAACGATTAAACCACTCTCCAAGTAAAATGGAGTCGTATAATACTACCGACTAGTAATTTAGATAAATGGAATTGCTGTTTTAGTATCGGGATCGCTTCATTTAATGCAACTGTATTATTAATTTGCTTTATAATAGCAAGTTGTTATTTGATTATGTCGGGGATTCTCTCAAAGGTACCAATTACCTATGAGTATACCAATTATTTGGCGAGTATTAGCTTAATATCAGCAATACATTCCCGAAAATATATGAAAATCGATCCATATACTCTCGGGAAAGTATAACTGAGTACTGCAGACAAACACTTAGATTTTAAAACAACAAACTATTCTGAAAACAGCTGCTTTGGCTGTTAAGTAATCGACGGACTAATAAAACCAACAAAATCTTCAGACACTGCAATTATAAATCAATGAAGACTCACAACACTTATTAACACGTAATCCATAAATGTTAAGGAAACTGCATCAAAATAGATTGGCAATATGGACAAACAAGCAGACATCACATTACGTGTATATTACTCGTATATATACAAGTATATATAGACAGCGGCGGACGTCAATATATCCGGGTTGGGCCATATTTATCGTATGGACGGCATTCGCCAGATTATGGGAAGTTATTTTGACACGGAACATACGTCTCGTAAGATTGGAATAGATCGGGATATAAGCATTTTCCGTGCTTATTAGGCACCAGACGACGTAATGGGTTGATATCTATTGACGAATAAGCTTGTGACATAACATCACGCTATTTGCCCCCGAAGGGTTAGGCAGATGTGAACCAATAGTACACCCACGTTTAGCCAGTTATGTTTAAGTCTCATGTAATATGGAGCGAGCCTATTGCCATCAACCAGGCACAAATCCAGACTCCGAGCTACCCCTGAGAAATTCCAGATGGAAAAACCCAATAACACTTTGGCCGACCCGAGAATCGAACCCTTACTTTAATTATTATCATTCATAAGGGTCTGTGTACTTTTAAGCTGCATCAAGTTATCGAAGAACTCCATAAAAAGCTCATAAAACAAAAATACTGGATCGTTTTTTGTTTTTCTTCCGTTTTTAACAATGCATGAAAAGTTTCAGCATAATGATAACTGCTACCGACATTATAAAATATGCAAACAATTTAATAGTAATTGTATAACAATTACAGTAATTAGTCAGTATAAAGACAATGGCTGTCATTGTCGGTCTGACCGACTTCCAGTCTGTTATTATTCCATAGGAGTGGTCCTGAGATTCGCCTGTACTTGGGTACCTGGGTAGATTCACATGATGTCATGTTGTCACGTAAGGTTGTGTCATACTTGTCATGTCATAATGGAAAGAAAACATTCCGACTGATCTATGTTAAATGTTAATTCAAGGGTTTAGTGTTTGTGTTATGTGAGGTTTGTGTGTAAACGCGCCCACGGTGTGGGAGACTTTTCAAGAGGGGCAAAGTTTAGAAAAGTTTGACTTTGTCAGTGTGTGGAAATCAATTTTCTTTATGGTTACGAAAAGCATATTGTAATACGCAATGTTTTTTTTTGTATTAGATTACTCGTACTACCAAAATTAGTAACTTTTATAAACCTTTTGAAGTTTCGCTAAGCTTCCGTTAAAGCTTTTGTAAAAGTAACGAAGATTTGTAAGAAACTAACTTTTGATAACTTGATACCTATGTGCTGCCTGTCATCATAATATTTCATCAATATAATTTAAAGTGGATGGTGTTTACCTACTTCATTTCCATCAGAACAAAACAACTCATTGATATTGGATGTACCTACTATAGCTATCAAGGGTATCATAGATCTTCTCGAGACTGTTATCGTGTCTATGATATTCCTAATCCCTGATAACTTATCAATGATTTAGATGGGAACGGATGGGATAAATTCAACGCTGTCTATCCTATCTTAACACAACATTTATGGACTATTTCACATCAATGTCAGATCGTATAAATTCTCGTATTTTATTAAAATAGGTACCAAATACTTAAATTATTTTTAAATCTTATTTTGATCTGCATTATGCGTAAAGCTAAAAAAATGTATTCGCAATTCGTGGGTGGCATACATAACAGCTCCACCGTTTTGTGAAATAAAGGCATGACAAAACAAGAGGGCAGATTACAAGTCAATGAAAACAAAATCACAGTTATTAACAAAATTATCAATTCTCAACCAATTAACCCATCAATCACGGCCATAAAAATTACGAAGAAATCCAGGTGCGGTTGCACCCCAAGACTTAACCGTGTAATGGTCACGTGCTCGGTACTCTGGGCCCGCGTTATAACCCCAATTTTACAACATAAGCTATTGAGATGAATTACACCAATTACTTTTATGGTCGTTTACACAAAGGGCCTCTGTTATCTGAATTGTAAACATATTAATAATTCTGAGCCAGTGCTACCGTGCGGGCTTCAATGGCCGACACATTTGCATATTTCACTCGTAAATTAGAGTCACGTTAATGTTGATAAGTTAATCTAATTAATGTTTTTGTGTAAATTATAATTTTAATTTGGTGAGAATGCGTTGTGGTGAGAATGAATGAGTCTGCTTGTTAGTTAAATGTCACTTTTTATAATTTGATATGTTAATTGTGTAATTTAATAAGGCTACTGTATTACAATCACCGTTACTATTAATCTTCATTATTACAAAGCAAATACAGCTTGAAAGCATAAACTTTACTGCCATATTATAAAGTTGTGGTAGCTCAAACGTATTACAAATCATATTCACGTGAAAAATATTTACGCACTCTTCTCGTCTCACTCAAAACCAATAAAATGGATACCATAAACTATACTGACACATTAACAAACGCAACAGGTACCTTACCCCTAAACTCAAGAGCAGAAGCATTTAATATAACCCGGAACCGTATCAGGGCGCCGGAAAAGATTTTATCACCGCACTAACTAATGCCACTGCATCTATCGTCCGGTAACACACTTCATATAAATAAATAGGTACACGCGGCAATTTAGGGTTGCTTCTAGCGCCAGCTGGTTGATGAAATAAAATGCAGTATTTTTTCTTTTTTTTGTTTCGTGCCAGTTTGTTTAATGAAAATAGTTTGCGTTTCATTTCTGTAACTATTCTGAGCCAGTTAAGGTAACTTTCAATTCGGATTTTTCCTTTGAAGTTATCGTAGAAAAGCTTCGCCCCACGAGCAAGTACCTGCTTATTTCTCGTTTCTTTTAAGACTTTCACGAACTGATTTGATTGCTCCGTTTGACCTCTCCGATCCTACGAGGAATCTCCATCACATTGCATTGGAATATCATCATTGACACGAAACGAAATTACAGGTAATTTTCAGCAAGCCTTTTCGAAACATTGCACATTTTTGTTCAAGTACAGAATAGATAAGCATGTAATGACAGGCTTTGCCCCTTTTTTCAAAAATCGAATATCAAATAAGAATCGATTCCCATTATTTAAATGGAAATCCATTCTTATTCGCTTTGACTGGTAACCCTCACATTATTTGTGTGTGGTAGAGATCGAAGGTATTTATCGGTAGTTAAAGCTGCGCGAGCGTTTACCTTTGAACCAGATGAGGTGAACTTGAACCAGTCCTAAATATACAACTGTTACTGAACTAACCATGGTTAAAAAACTATGTATAGACATAGGAATAGAAACATTAAACAGCTCATTAAATAACTTTTTCCTAATTCGTAACATGACCTATGAACTGGGCCACTGTTGGCAACAATTTGAGCTGATTACAGGCTCGTTCAGACTGGCGCAGCGCGACTGCGCGACGCAACACCGGTAGAATAATTTCCGTGAAGCTTTCGCGTCGCGCGTGTCTGCGGGAGTGTTAAGTGTGCAAGAGGATCGACTTTTATTATATTATCTAAATATTCGATGTGTGTGTTTTTTATTAATTGGCAGTAATCTTTTGAATCGAACAATTGTTATTTCTTATCTAATTGCAACAAATCAATTAATAATCCTTTCACGATAAAAGGAAGAGAAAGTAACAAAGCACTAAATCCCATTCATCATTATTTGCACAAATTGCACTCGCCAATTAACCACTTGCTGCAACACAATGCAGACAAAGGGGGCATCACTAAACGTACAACAATACTGATTTGAAACAACAAAAGAAGTAACAAAATAAATCGTGCACGAACGAGTGGTTTACTCCAATTAAGCTCGTCGCTCATTTAGTATCGATTTGGACCCGTGATCTCATTCCGATCCAGAAATCGAGTGATTTATCGTCAGATTAGGCCGTGTCGATGCGCTGACGCAACCGGCCACCCATCCATGACCGTCGAACACTCCTTGATGACTTGTACTCTTGTACCTAATGTGTCCTATTTTTACACATGGCAATGTGAACTGAAAAATGCCATTGAATGACGCCATGCGAGTGTTTGCTTAAGATTTGTAAACATTATTCTGTCAAGAAGCGCCGCTATTGACAGTGGTGATGGTTGTCTGTGCTCGTTCAAGGATTTAAGCTTTATTTATGACACTAAAATCCACTACATACTTAGGTTTCCACATGGGTAAGTAGAGGCGTGTTGGACCCCCACTTTTGGCCAGTAAATGTTAAAATCCCATTTAATTAGGGTGATAGGCTATTCAAACTGGGCACAAATCCAGGCTTCCATAAACGAGACTACTAGTTTATAGAAATAATAAAGAGCACATATTCTTGCTTATAAATTGTAATGGGAGTGATAATGGTTCAGTCACGTCGTCGATCGGGAAACGTCCAGTGTAATGGATTACCGAAGTAAACGCTCGTTCACTGACATTCGAATGCATTGAGTTGGGTCACTCGCTCCTACTCTGTGGCTACACTGCACAATTAAACGAATTTATTCATGTAAATGCGATTGGCTATATTAATATGACCTAAATATTAATTTTACTTGCTAAGCTTCCTGAAAGAAATAGTGATCAGACTGCGAAAAAATATTGAGGGTTAAATTAAAATTATTATATTTTAATATTTGCTTTATAAAAAAGTTCTCTTCTTAAATAAGGTAGTTATTTAAGAAGAGAACTTTTTTATGAATATACTTTCATGCAAAAAGAAACTAAATAATATTTCAATTTATTTAAATATATAACTAGAAGTAAAAATACTTAACCGTAGTGATATACCTACGTAGGTAGATCATTATCTTCACTATCAAACCTATCCGTTATTCTTCCCTACTGCCTTGCCTTACTTTCTTACCTTACCTTAATGTTTGGTGTATGTATGTTTTTATTGTTTATATGTAAATGGTACATCACAGTATTGTCTCTCCTTTCTCCCTTCCATCCAAAGGTTGTTCTTAAAAGATCGCGATATTGTGACCGCCCATTATATCACCCCTTGTAAAACTTCTACACTTTTATCAGTAATATTTATCTTGTACATATTAAAGAGTATTCTATTGTGTTCTATTCTATTCTACTTATCGATAAAATATCAATGTAAAACTGTATGGTTAAAACTTCTAGCAATACTGTGTTCTGGCATCTAAGTTACTTATGGCCGATACCAATAAATTACGGACCGTTATTGTTAAAAATTAAGACTCTTGTATCTTTACCAATAATGAAGTAAAGACCTTATAGCTTTGCATAGTAGACCCTCCTATATGGAAGTAGCTATCAGAGGTAGAATTAGCCCAGTTTGGCAATTAAAAATGTTGAGGAGCTCGTGGCTAAGTATTAACAGCCGCCGGGGTTGGTCCGTGGATTGGTGACCATCTTTACAGATCGACACTCCTCCGTGCCTCGGAAAGCACGTTAAGCTGTTGGTCTTGGCTGTCATTCGTGGATCTTTGACAGGTATTACGGATCGTCAGAAGCCCGAAAGTCTGACAACCAGTCTTACCAAGGGGTATTGAAATACCCAGTTACTCGGTTGTGGAGGTCAGATAGGCAGACGCTCCATGTAAAATACTGGTATTCAGCTGCATCCGGCTAGACTGAAAGCCGACCCCATCATAGTTGGGAAAAGACTAGGCTGTTTTTGACAATATAATATGCTATCATTGGTATGCAAAACGATTTATTTTTGTTTATAGACACTGAGCATAACCAATCATCAAATTGTACGTTTCGTACTTAACAACTTCCCATGATGCTTCAAAGTTAAATCAACGTTAAACCAATCAACCGTCTGAACGGATGTTCGTGCAAACTCATAGTCGTAAAGACGTAAAGACCATAAATTTTAATAGACAACAGTTCCCTTTATGCCCTGGATTACGTGTATTTTACTGCAGGTAAAATGCTGCTCCTATCTAATCTGTATCGAATCTCCGGAGATACAAACTACGCGGAAGTTGGACGTTTCAAATATTCAAATGCGAGTTAGATAAGGACAAATTTAATGATACAATGGGACATAGACTGGAGTTATGGTCTGAAGAATGCTTGGAAGTTTATGTTTTAGTTAATATTTTGAGGGATATTGGGTCTGGATTTGTTTTGTGAGTGTACTGCTCTTGGCAGCCTTTGTCGTCCTGTATCAGTCACATTCAAAATTATTCAAACTAATTCAAAATACGTACATATTAGCAATACTATTTCCTATAAGCTAAGCTATGAATGGCTTATTTTATAAAGCATTAGCAACCGATCTTATCACTCACTTAGTATTCAGAGGCGCCCTCTATCGGCGACATAAAGTACTAGCGCCGGTTGTGATGGAAATTATAATTATCATTTGACACTTCCATGGGATATTAAGAGCCCTTTGTATTAATATTATATTTGTAATGTATGCATTGTTTGGTTTGAAATGCTGCCGTTCTTGGTATTGGAGTGCCGAATATTGAAGCCTGAAGGGCTGATGACTCATAGGCATATGTGTAATTCGAGGCGATGTTTGAAAAGCGTCAGATTCTTAGATAGGGTGACATGTGGTATATTTGCCAAAAAAAATAAAAATCTTGTAATGCGATAGTGCGGTCTTAAAATCAACTTACGTATAATTTAAAACTGTGAAAAACGTAAAATACTAGTAGTACTTAATAATAACATCTACAAATAATAACTACCTACTTTATTAAGTTCCCTAAATATAAAAGCTTCAGCTTCCTGCATTTTATATATTGCAGGGAGAATGGATGTGGATTGCTCCGTCATGGAGCACTGGACAAAACTGCATGATTGTGCGGATGGTGGGGTCCTGATGGAATGTTTTTACATAGAAGCATTGGATCGGGACCACGCTTCTTGTACTTGTAAAATGGGCGCACAAAACATGAAACTACATTTTTTATTATATTATTTAAAATGAAAATCAAACATGTATGGATGGTTACTTATAATACTAACGACCTGTATCTTATCTGTAATAATTTATATGAAATGAATGAATTAAATTTGATTGAAAAAATACAATATTAAAAATAAAAATACACAACAGCTACAAAAAAAAAAAACAATTACATAATTTTCACGACAGGTGCTGTTTTAATATAGCAGAAAACTATAAGAAAAAGAACTTACAAAATTGTCGGATCGTCTGATTATCGCTTGTCTCATGCGCTTCATTGTTTGATTAAATAAGCCCCTTAATGCAAGCGGCTGAAATCAAATTAACCTTGATTCTTTAACAAAAACGTCTTTCTTTTACCTATCTCATTTGGTATATCTACATAAAGTGTCTACTGAGGATGTAAGTTTTTAATTGTAAGCACTAAATATTATCTTACCTAGACCTAAATAAACGCAAGTTAACACAATAACGGTCCATTTAAAACCAGGAATTAAACCAATTTGTTCTCAGCACAGTAAACAATTTAAATGCTAGAGGAATACACAGCGGGCAAAATAACGTACAAAATATAAATTCTAAACGTGCGGAATGCTTGAGAACGACCACCTATCATGTTGGTATAAACTGGTGCAACTTGATGCTGTTGCCAACTTAGTATTAAGTCTTTGGAATTTCCGTTCTACCTATGGCGGCTTTTAAATTTCCCACTGCACGGCAAAGGTTTTACTCATATAATATGAAGAACGGGCATTGATATCACGCTTACTCAGTACGAGTTGATTTTGGATCATCATAAGTCCGGCGTACATAAGGCATCATAAGTGCCTAACCCAGCACTGAACAGGTCTTGTCAAAACACAACACAACCATCAAAGCATATAAAACTACAACGTTTTATTTTAAAGTACCACCCTGAACAAACCGATTGGTCATCGCAGAACGAAATTGATATAATTCCTGTATTACTACACTCGCAAGAACCTATACTTAGCCAACGCTAAGCCTTTGTTTTTCCACATTTAATATCTAAGCCGACTACAAGTATACGTATTATTACAGAAAGCTACATCGTAAAGCTAAGAACTAAAGACAGCCAGCAATAAACCTGAAACGTTGTTGTCAAAGCATTTCGAAGTGAAAGCATATTTTCTTTGTTCAACGCGAGATGAGTCGACAATCACAACCGTTGAATTATTTCCGTGGGCAACATTTTCGTCACTCCGTAAATTCGTACAAAGCATTCCCAAGCTGAATAAATGTAATAAATCATGTGAGTAATACTACACAGGGTGTTTACAATTGAAGATGTTGAGTTGAATTGTTATTGTTGCAGGTTCCTCGCTTGTTCGCGAGACCCACTCATATACGCACAAACGACTAGCACGGAGGTTGGACGACCGGTGAGTTACTGACGTCATCAATTATTACCCTTTGATGTTGACTTGCACTGATCTCAGAGAAAGCTTTCTTTACAAATTGTCTGTTCCAGTGTATTGCAATATTGATATCTTTGACTTTAATCATTTGTTTCTGTATGGCTCTGTAAATAAATAATCGAATAATATCGGCTGTAGTGGCATACATTTGAATATACGGGTGTCGTTCACAGAGACGTGACTGAAATTTATTTCACCACTGTCCACCACATAACAATTCAAACAATGTAGCCTATAAGACTGAACATCTAGGCCAATTTAGGCACAATTTCGACAATGATATGGCCAAGTGGAACATTTCATACAACGTCAATGACCCATCAATCTATCCGCCATTCATTTAATAGAAATGGGTATTCGTATCAGCTGAATCAATGTTTCCTTGACTGCTATTGTGGTTTCAAAATTTGGTACACGAACATCAGGGGCAATTGGCATAATTTAGAAATATTATGAGAGGTCTTCAATAATGATGTTATTTCAGTTATGTCTGCATTTGTTATTGAATTAAGCTTTTGGCCTTGACATAGTAACAGATTTCAAACGAAAACAGACTGAAAATTGTGTTTAAAAACACGAATCAATAACCACATCAAAGTATTCAATCAAACGCAATACGAGCAAATTTTTCAAATTGTTAACATTGATCTTTTGAGCTTGTGAATTATTATTTCCATAGAACCAATACAAAAGTATCTAAACCAAGGTTATACACATAATATATTTGTGTAATAACCATCAAGGAATTCGATCTTCAATCATACGGTCAGATTTAATCCAAGAAAAAAGGAGGTACCAATGATTCCAGAAACACCGTCATTAGTGATTATACATATAGGAACATCTTACCAAGTGGTATCGTATTACCCAGTTACTGGGTTGTGGAGGTCAGATAGGCAGTCATTTCATGTAAAATGCTGGTATTCAGCTGCATCCGGTTGGACTGGAAGCCGACCCCAAGTTGGGAAAAGGCTAGGCAGATTGATTGATGGGAGCTTAAGACTTCTTCCAGAAACAATTTTACTTCATCTTGTAACTAGTCTTGGAAAGTCCCCATATCCAGCAGTATCTAACAGTCTTTCGGTTTACATGATGATATGAAATGAAATGAAATGAAATTGTTTATTCTGTAAATAGGATATCGGAATCACTTTAACACGTCATATAAACAATATTAGAGCTAAGCTAGATGAGGTCGGCGTTTCCTATCTGACTACTCTGAGAAGAAAGACCGAAACAAACTCAGAGGTCACATAATGATGACTTACAAAACTTCTAAACAAAATGTTCTAGGTGCCAAGAACGACAGAAGTGATTCGAACGAATGCGACGATGTACGCGTGGAGCTCATGGGGGACTTGGAGCCCCTGCTCTAAGACTTGTGGAGGTGGAGTGGCAGTTCAGGAACGACACTGTCTGCCCAGGGATCCTGCTAGGTAAGAAAGATTTTATACCCCACCAGGTCATATCTTACCCAACTTGATACCAAAGATTTTACTACTAGACCATTATTTTCATGGTAAGTACAGTCAGAAATCTTCATATTCCTCACAGTCAAAGTCAGTAATAGTGGAAAAAAAAACTCTAAATAAATGCAATGCTAACTTTTATATGAAGGTGTCCCCCGCATTTAAAGTGTCAATGTTCAGGCTTTTCTTTTGATAATCTTAGTTCTTTCTATACTTATTTATGTGAACCGTAAATAGAATCTTTAAAAATCTTCGGCGAACATTGTAAGATCCAAATAATACATTATAAGAAAAAGAAATGCCGTCGAAGCACAACATCGATTAAAAAAGGGAAAGTGTTACGAAAACAAAACCTCTCCGTTTAATACTTAGGTACCTCTTTAACAAGTTTTAATTTAAAAAAAAACAACACCAAAACCAACTTCGAAGTGGAAGTGACGATAAAATTCAAATAAATACGTCATTATTCTAATTTCTCAAAGGTTTTAAAAACGGCTACTTCCCGTCTCGTCACTTTTCCAAGTTTTTTTCTCCTGACTGTATTTACCGAACAGAAGGTTGTCCAAACGAGAATGAATTCACGTCTTCTCAATAGTTGGCGAAACGAGACTGAATGTATGAACACCAAGAATTCGGGTCGAGAATCGGGAAAGCGACGATACGGGAAGTAGCCTTAAAACCGTATTCGTGTTGAACAATATAAAACAAACAAGGGAACACGTGAGGAAGATTAATGTGTTGAGTTTTTTGTATTGTTCGTGAGGTTTTGTATTAATTGTTTCATTATAGAACCGCTATTAAGATACGGAGGCTTGTCGTATGGATAGCAGGGTACTAAAATTTATTGTAATTGTAGAGATGTTATTGTAGAGATAATTTACATAAAAAAGCAAAGAAATACCCTAACAATCAAGACACTGTACAAACATACAAAAGGTACAGGAACTTCTGTAACGAATTACTGAAAAAAATTAAAAACCAACACGAAAAAACTGATATTGAAACGGCTGCTCAGGTAGGCAATAAAAAGTTATGGAATGTCATACAGAATGTAACTCACACTACAAAATTAAAAAATGAGGCCTTGCAACTAATTGACAAACAAGATCCACTTTCTTCCATGAACACGATTAATACTTTTTTCGCGAGCATTGGTAAAAATTTAGCAGACAAATGCTGTCCCACTGATGGTCTCTCTTCTGCACAACCTTTGCTTAAATCTCACCCGCACTCTCTTGCACTACTTCCCACGGATCCTTCAGAAATTGAAAGCCTCATCCTTAACCTAAAGAATGATTGTGCGGTCGGTCGAGACAACATCTCATCCACCTTCATAAAAAGATATAGAAGCATTTTAATTCCACCAATTACATACATTTGCAACCTTGCCTTTAGTTCCGGAAAATTCCCAAACGACTGGAAACTGGCCGAAGTCCTTCCTATTTACAAGAGCGGTGACGGAGCCTGTGTCAATAACTATAGACCAATATCCATATTGCCAACCTTATCAAAATTGCTAGAGAGAATCATGAACAAGCGATTAGTCGGTTACTTAGAAAAACACCATCTTCTCTCACCCTGTCAGTTCGGTTTCCGATCTGGCCTTTCTACCAGTGACGCCATACATAGTTTAACAGACTTTGTCGCGGGTAACCTTGATAATAAAAAAAGGTGGTCGTAATCTTTATGGACTTGGCCAAGGCTTTTGACACGGTCTCCGTCACGCTTCTATTGACAAAGCTTGAACGCCTAGGGATTAGGAATTCACAGCTTGAATTGTTCGCGGACTATCTAAAAAACCGTTTCCAGAGGGTCCGTGTGGGTGAATGGACTAGCTGTGATCTTCCCATTGCGCATGGAGTCCCGCAGGGCAGTATCCTTGGTCCCACGTTATTTTTAACATACATTAATGACCTCTGCGATCTGAACATGCCCAATGGGAGGATTATTTCGTTCGCCGATGACACGGCTCTGCTGTTCCAGGGCGACACATGGCCCGAAGTTTACAGTTGTGCTCAGCGGGGCTTTGGTTTGATTCAGGCATGGTTGGCTTTCAACAAATTATCACTAACTGTTGATAAAACTAAATATATCTCATTCTCCATTAAAACCCCAACCCTTCCTAGTCATAAGATAACGGCCCATTCTTCCAACTGTTCCTCTAAAAACTCATCTACTTGCTTGTGTCCCACCCTGCTTAAGACCGATACAATTAGGTACCTAGGAGTTACAATTGACAGCGCGCTTAGCTTCCATCCCCACATTAATCTCCTTGTCTCAAGAACTCGAAAATTAATTTTCATATTTAAAAACCTTCGCCGTGTCGCAAACCCTAAAATTATAAAAATGGTATATCTCGCACTGTGTCAATCTTTGATCGCCTATTGTATCACCATATGGGGTGGTGCTTGTAAAACATCCATGCTGAAAATTGAGCGTGCTCAGAGGGCTGTCCTGAAAGTTGGTCACTTCCTACCATACTTGCACCCAACAAAAGACCTTTATGAGCTTACTGGTGTCCTGACGGTTCGTCAATTATTCATCCTTAATGCAACTCTCCGTAAACATTCCCAGCTTCATTATAATCCCACACTGTTTGAGAATAAACGACGTAAACACACTGTATGTCCGACAGTGAGAGTCCATACAAATTTCTCACGTCGACATTTTATGTTTCTCGGCAGTTACCTTTATAATAAGTTAAACGAAATCTTGTCGATCTACCCCCTTACCAAACAGCGCTGTAAAAACACTATATTTAATTGGCTGATAAATCTGGATTACGATGGCACTGAGAAATTATTGTTCATTCCTTCCTAATCATCTACTCCAACTGCGATGGTTCCAGCTGCTCACACGCATACTCACTACACACAACATACACATCTTGTCTCACATATGATCATGATCTCAATCCCGATTACCCTCAATACTGAGACAAGCACACCGTACACTCACACCCTTCTCATGACACTCACAACACGCCACACACGAACACCCATCTCAACACACATAAACAAAACATTTTTGCATGTTTAATATTTAACATTCAAACTATTTTTTTTTTTTTCTCCTCCTTTTTTTTTTTTTTTTGAAATGTAAGCACTGCACCTAAATGCTGTGGTGGGGGCCTGGAGATCCGTAACACAGGGTTTCCCTAGCACGGACTCCAGTCTCTCGCAAAGGAGCTTTTGTACTTATTGTTAGTCCTAAGGTGTTATTTTATAAGCTAACCTATGTGGAGAGAGAAATAAATAAATAAATAAATAAATAAATAAATTGTAACACGCTGTAGAATTGTTGGAGTAGGTCAGGGTTCTGATCCTAGATTTTGAGGTTTTAATTATTTTTACCGCAAAATAATATGATTACGCCTTGTGGAATTAAGTTCGCCTTTGTAGGTACCACTGTACATGACGTTTAATGAAATAAATAAATTATAAATAATGTATCAAGGTAAGCAAAGCATAAGACGTAATGGCACAAAAGTTAAAAATTAATTGACGATTAGGTATGTATACCTACATCATACCTACATTATAATATATATGTATATTCAACGAGAATAATGTCGCAATTTTTATGTTCATTTGCGGCGATGAAAACAAAATCATCAAACCAAATTGTATTTCTACTGTTTAACAACCAAAAAAACATCTAATCATTGTCACATAAACAAAACAAAACAATCCAAACAAAGACATGAGCGTCAACCCTATCGTGTCGCGGGCGCATTGATCATAGATCACAATGATATCTAATGATAGTGCGCGTGATCGATAAAGGAGCGAAGGCTGGCCACCGCGGGAGAGCCTTCCAACCTGCGGCCGCGCCGACCGAGTAGTTAGACACCTACTACGGTACTCAGAATATCCGATTGAGTAATATTTTATTCTAGATTGGAATGGTAAATTTATTAACTAACCATTTAATGTGTGTTTGACTAAGCTTTGTGTGTGAGGGCGAGCAATACATGGTTAATATTTATGAAGATTTAAGGTTCTAAGAAAATTGTTATTTACTTCCAAAAATTACGTTATGATAGGTTTCGGTCCCATCTAAAAATAAATAATTAGAAGAACACTCAGTTAAAACAATCATATTATTCAATTTTTTAACAAAAAAAATTTTCAAAGCGTTAATTAAATTAATCCTGCCGTAAAAAATATTTGAATTATTACTTATCGAGAACCATCAGTAGCAATGTGGTATCACAGGCTTCCTTCTTAGTGCCATAGATATCATAATTTACTTACCTACTTCGTTATTGTTAATACTTATAGGTTTAACAGTGTACTTTGTTCCTGAAAGGAAGGAGTAATGGTTTTGACTTGTCTTTTCTTCCTCCTTGTCTATGACCAATCAATGGAGGCTCCTTTATTATAAACCTTTTGGTACCAATAGTAACACATTTCAATCACAAATCAATTCACAATTCAATTACAAATATACACACGCATCAAAACCTCCTTTCACTCTGTAACTCTGTACTTCCTTTCCCATTGCCCTCTCAATCCATCAATCTTCAACATTCAGATTAGTCCTGTCTTCCCACATCACGGTCAAGTCATCAACCCTCAGATATAATAGAGGATCAAGCGGTACTGAGACAAACGATGGCCCATGACTGGCCATGACTAATGGCCCATCGGAACAAGCCAGACGCTTGCGAAACGTATCGCTTCCTTACCATCGAGGGATGCGACCGAAATGATAATGAAATACATCGCCTGGATGGGAAATGTCTAATCATTTGTTTTGACGTTAATGGAGGGTTTTGTACTTAGGAATAAACGGGTAAATAACAAGGTTGTAAGGTAAACTGTGGCTGAAACTGTATATCTTTGACATTGTGTTCCCATTTTCTAAGATGGCGTATTAAGAGCAAAATCAATACTCTGTGGTTAAAAAGCTTCTCGGCCTACATAGGTACATGTTTTAGTGCTCGCACCTGCGTACAGAAATGAGGTTTTGTTCTATATCCTGAAAATCTCCTACCCAACTTAAAGATTCTTTGAACCTCCATCTCTATGCCTCAATTACCTACGCTTTAAATCAAACAAAACCCTTTCAAATCTATTTTCAAAAATGACCCAAAGATCAACGCGGTCCTATTTTAAATTGGGATATATTTACTTTCAATAAACCGACCTAATGCCCTGTACACGCGATCAATTCGAGTGAGACGTGATGTGATTAGAACATCGATTGGACACGTGAATTTCGTTCGCCTATCATACAACATTAGCGACGGATTATCGACACTTTCACATTTTTATCTCGACTAGGTTGTTCCGCCGTGTTGTGTAAGGGCTTTAACAACAACGGCTTCAATAAAGCAAATATAACAGGTGTAAATAATTGTGTTAAAATGGAAACCTACCTAATTGTAATAAAACCTACAGGGTTTCATTGTAGGTACGTAATCAGATTCAGGAACCTACTTATTGATTGGGTAGTGGCAGAGAGTCAAGCAATAATAGTAACGCTTAAAGACAACACTATCAACTTACAACCTGAAAGTCTTCAAGTCAGAAGTTAAAAGGTTACTTCTATAAGAATGCGCAACATTATCAATAATATCTTCGCTTATCATCAAATGAGATCGTTGTCAAAAGCGAATCCAAGTTGTTGTAGTTAACATTAGACATATAACGGTTATCACCCTTTCGTTATTTCGATATAAATGTATAATAAACTCCTTTATTTCACGAAATACAAAGCAATGCAATCTATTTACTTACCATTTTCATTAAAAAAAAAATCTTAAGTGCAGTTATGTCAACAATATCTAATGCTAAAATAAATGAAGTATAGTGTTTTAACATCAACATGGGTTACAAACAAAAGTTCAATTTCCCCACAGCCCCAGAGAATAACATTTGGACCACGTCTCGTCCAAGTGTTTGATCAAACATTGATTTGGCTACAAAGTCAAAGGCTAACAAAACGTTCAGCGACCCTGTCGCCCTGATCACATCGAACATGCCAAATTAAGGCAATAAAGAACTGAATGGGACAAGATAACAACTGGTAACAAGTCTGAACTATTATTCTACAAGCAATTTGATTGACGGACAAAATGGACTTTATGAGAGTTACACGATTGTAATCATTTTCTGTACATACTTACAATAATTTTGTTTAAATTTGTGATGTTCAAGAAATATTCATTCCTATTTAAAATATTATAAACTCGTTCGAATCGAATTTCCCAAGCATGTACCAAATCTGTCACGGAGTTTGTAGATACATATTTAATCAGCTAAATGGCCATGTTAACTAAGAATAGACAAGCAAAAACCTACATGTACTTTCCAATTGGTTTTTACAACTATTTAACGAGCGGAACCGACAATGCCCGAAGCTTTACGAGGATGATGCCTTGAATAGAGACGTAGGCGCTTATTACGGGTTACTCAAATTCACATCCAAATTTTCTTATTGACTTGTACGTCAGCGAGATCAGTAGATAAATATTTGAAGTGTTAAATAAGAATGTGTGTGATAATATTATTAACAAATATGTAATGAAATGTACGGGTTTTTGTCGCCATAATTGTTCATAAATATTGATTTCTCACTTAAGCCTTTAATGCAAATAAAAACCTGATACTACCCTCTTTATAAATTCCGTAAAAGCAGCCTATATTCAAAATCGAAAACGAAATTCTTCAAAGATCAATACAATTCGATAAACAATAAACATTCCTAGATATCACTCCTGACTTTATAATAAACAAATGACTGGCGGCGCGAACAACTAATTAAAACATATCATCTAAAGAATGAAGTATCAATATCTGAACCGATTACTCGTAGGCGTATAAGGCAAGGCAGTTTCACAATTTTAATTACTAGACAAAAGTCGTGTGTGGCGCCCCGTCGCGGCGGATTCTTGTACTAATGATGAGCTGAAACAATGAGGTTTCATTACGGGTATACGCGTGCCGGTGTATAAACCTACTACTTTATATTATGTAACTTCGTACGAAAATTATATACTTAAAAACAATAATGTAGGTGGTAGGTCACATATTCATTGGACTGGAATGATTCATTCAAAGGCGCATTCCTTTTTTCGGGTCTTTGGAAAATGGAAATTGTATTCAGTCAACCAAACAAAGATTTCCTCCTTAAATTATCACACAATGTTTGGGCACAAAGAAAATAACAGATTTTAGATTTAAAATAGTAGTTCATGCCAGGGCTTATTTTTAATATTACATTTTAAATAGATTTTATATTACATTGTTCTCACAAATTGATAATAATGTACCCAAGATTTTGTAATATCTTGGTTTAAAAGAATGTCCTTGTGACTTTCTTGCCTGTTCTTTTCCTTATAGATCGATAGAGAGATCTACGTTTTGGAATGGGCATCTAGCTTTAACTTTCTAACTAATTGACCGACTCCTTGAAAATTCAAAATTGCCTGTAAATGGTTTAATTGAAATAAATGCTTTGAGTTATGAGTTTTAATTCAAAAGGGGCTCCACTTTGCTGGCCCATTTACAAAAGTGGACGACGATGAGGCAGAGAGCCTTGTTTTTCGCACGTTAGCACGTGAATAACTTTTATGGAACCTTATACATGAAGTAACAATTCCGAAAAATATGTGTCAGGCATTACAATCCATCATTGTATAAACTCATAAATATTTTATGTATTGAAATTTCGACATGTCCGTACCATTTCTGTCTTGATTAATTTATAGATCTGTTTTAATTGATTTTTACTTAAGGACTTTAATTATCTATTTAGTTCTTCATATAGGTTTGTCTATGACGAATCAATCGATCCCAATGGTTGTTTCATACTTAGTTGTCTTTACAATTGTTGGTTGATTCATACTTTGTTGTCAATCAATCTTATCAATCAACCAATACTTCATTAGCTATTGTCCAACTATTCGGTTATACGAAAAACCTCAGGGTTATAAAGGCAGTTTAGATGCTCAAATAACATTAAATTGACGAAGGAATTTCAGTTTATCCAGGTAACGAATCACAAGCACAAAGTCAAGATAATGAACAAATTCCGTCTTTAAAAAACATTCATATTTTTACAAAAAGAAAGAAAACTGGTTTATTCTGACAAATAACATGCCATTTAAAAGACATGGCACATTTAAGGATCACCTAAGACAATATTTAAAGACATGCATATTTTAAAATTACTTGCAAAAAAATCGCTAAACAGCTGTTTAAAATAAACACTTCACGTCGTTTTTTTATTTTCTTAACTTAGTATTCACCAAATAATAGGCACTTAAATAAGACATTTTCAAGTAAATTCTCGTACACTTTAATAATACTCCAACAAAACCAATTACAATCGCTAATACATTTTCTGTGTTACGGCGTTAAAATGTTATGATTGAACGTGTAGTGTTTTAAGGAAAATGATTTATACTTTTTCAGTCATAAGGAAAATAAACTAATCTGTCCAAAGAAAACAAGCCAATTCATAGTATTGCGTCCATACCTACACCTTTAACACTGGAAAAATTGTGACTTTGATACTTACATAGATAGAATACTCTTTATTATGTACCTACACCATAAAAATTACAGACATGCTTTTAGTTATTACAAAAAAATCCCATCGATTTTGCAATTTATTGTACAAGACAGTAAGTCTTTTTTGGATCCTTATAAACAAATTGACATGTATAGGTACATATTGATAGGTATAACTGTTGGAGGGTGGGGACGGGGTCCATACAAAATCCCCCATGGTTCCTTTGGTGACAGAATGGGCGGTCTTATCGCTAAAAGCGATCTTTTACAGACAACCTTTGGAGGATTCCATGATGATGATGATGATTTCTTACATACGTAGGTATGGAAGCGTCAAAGTCACCATTTATCCAGTGCGTAAAAGGAAGTGCTGTACCTCCGTCAGCCACATAAACCATATTAACATTCATGAGTCTTTGTACGTTACCCTCCTCAAGTATTAATAACCGACACCACTAATTTAGAAGACCAACAACTAAGTAGTGCCTTACTTTTCCTTGATCCTCTTTGAAGCGGAAACTTTCAATCTGGAACCCAATGACGTGATTTCTAAGTACATACTACCTAAGCTAAGTGTGAACAAGATGACGTAGTGAAGCTCGGAATTTAGGATGTCTGAGAGTATCTCCAGTTCTGTCACTGTACCACTTTACATACTAATGTTAGCCAGTACCTATCAATATGTATAAACATTTGACACTATTAGCTGCTCACGTCCATCACAGATTTTCATTTCATGAGGATTATTGGAACTAGGCTCTGAATGGAGCGGATCTTGACGAGATTGTGTTCCACTTTGCATTACAGATCTCAATACCAGACATGCTAGACGATTCGTGCATACGGATTTTGCCTTTGAAGCTTGTGTAAACTTCTAAGAGAAACATACAATTACCTACTATATGTAGCTTTTATAGGTTAGTCATACATATCCACCGGTTTACGTACCTACAAGTGTGGTCAATTTTGTCATGAGTGTCTTGTTGTCCTGTTTGTTCGAAATATGTGTAATAGATGCGTCATCACAATATCATCACCAATGATAATGATGCAGGGAAGTCAGACTGTTCGTTGAATGTTTTATTGTCCTACAAGTGCTCACGTACACAGTAAAGTTTATATACAGCGGCCGTTGCTGCTTCGATACCAACTACATAACTATGAAGGAAAGTGGATACAGTCAATCTTTTCTTACCCTGGTTTCCCTCTGTTGAAAAATACTTTGTAATTTTCAACTTGTCCTGAATCTGGAAATATTGATTGCTGTTCTACCTGCGACGTGAGTTGCGGAAGAAACCTCACATGGATCCATATTTTAAATGTACTGTTCACGTTCCAGAATGCGGCGCAGCAGAAAAAGAAGGAAACTCGTGCGAAGCGTAGAGCATACGAGACGAGCACGCAACGTGATACACGCACCGAGCTCGTCGGGGCCAGACTGTCCCGGACTCGCACGGCGGTACCACGAGTGCAACACTGCAGTAAGTAACTACCATCTTGTAGTACTTAGAATGTACCTAACGCTGGTGGACGTAAGCCTTAGTATAACTTTTACCTTGTTGTATGGAGGATGAAGTAAATAAAAACACGATACTGCAACTGTAAATAGTCATAATACCGTGAACTTTCTATGTAATGGCAAGGAGTCTGACAGTAGAGAGGCAGGCACAGTGTGAGAGGAACGACAAAGGAATTCCACAATCTTACGACTTCTTCTTGTCGCAGTATAGTGTCTGTAATAGTACTCGAAATACCATCTTGTCCAATTTTTGGTCTTAGATGCCAACCACCATAAAAAATGTTTCTACAATATCAACATGAGATCACAAGCTTTCATCCGTAACCTTGACTCAATTAAGACTAGATTGTAGATCAAAGATTAAGAGTTTCTAACTAATAAAACTGCGAGTAGCATGCGGCGTACGGAACCGTAGGCGCCGCCTTTCTATATTGTTAGTGCTGAAAGGTCTAATTTGAATCCACATGTATACCCACACAAGTTTTTTCCCTCTGGTATACAATATACCTCCTGCCTGAGCAATTATTGACAGCCCATCAATACATCGTATACTAAATTAAAACGTCGATGGGCTACCGCGATACCATTGTCTCCGTTATCAGGATAAGTTTCAAAAGATATTATACTATTATCTCTTTGCCTCGGGCCACTGTTGATACGTTCACATCTCTTCTGAGCAACAGGCGAAAGGGGCATGACGATACACAATGCTAAATAAATACAAATCATTGTTGAGGCGGCAATCTCTCTATGAGGTCAATGACCCGTTCAAGTTATATCAGTAGTTATTAGTCATGCGCAATTGTATGCCAAGGTTTGTAATCACCTGGATTTACAAAGTAACGTAGGTAGGAGTTAAAGGTAGTAGGTAGTAATGTATTATTCGCTAATTAAGAAGCTTGGCAATTCACATGTATTTGAAGTTGTTTTCATAGGATCACCGAAAGACCAGTTCGAAGCACATTGAAAAATGTTGGCCCATTTCTCAATGTTCTTCGAGCTGGTCTTCGAGATGCTCATTAGCAACGATAGATTTTGAAGAAGAAGACTTTAGAGCCTTGAAAATTGTCACAGACTCTAAAACCAATTAGTTTTTTTATTATTTAGCAGCCTTACAGAGTTGATTATGTACCTAGGTTCTCTTCTATGCAAGCGTGCACTATTGCCGATTACATCACCGCGTAAGTTCAGGAGAAATTGTTATCAAATGAGCTATGCCAGTACCTATATTGTAAACTACCAGAATACCCGCGAAATTGCGCGTTTTTTTAAATTAATTTTTATTCATATTCTTTATGGTAGGTACTTCTTTAGGTCAGGAGGTCTTAAGGGGGAGGCGTGAAAATAGATTCGCTGTTACAATGTATATAAGACAATAATTTATTGTCTTCTAGTGTCTTAACATTAATTTCTCCTCTTTGTTTGTCCTCAGCCGTGTCCCGGTCCACTACGAGACGCACGTGCAGAGCAGTGTGCTGTGTATGACAGAAGACCTTTCCGTGGCCGGTTCTACACCTGGGTACCATATGTTGATGGTGAGTGTCATATTGTATGACTTTTCTTGTCAATATAATATCATCTCAATGACTGTAGCAGAACTGTGTAAAGGACTTATTTTTACCACCTTACTTACATCAGCAACTTTCTGTTCTGATATCCCAATCCTCAATATCCCATTATTGTGTCTAGGATCGGAAAGCAACAGAAAAATCATTAATTTGACAGGCGTCCATGGCGTTGTCTTATCCATCAGATGCCATCAGCCTGTATGCCAGAAAATTGCATCGAAACCTTATGACCCATTTACATGATGCAAGTTTCTTGCTTGTGGCTTACAATAAAACTGAAGCAACCAATGTTTTGCATGTTCTATACACCGTGCAGCTTTTATTGTTGCTTTAACTTACCTATAGTGGGTAGGTATTCATAGACAATTAAATCGCACCGTATACATCAGACTTAAATGTGAATACTATTAGTAGCTTTCTTATGATCTGGCATACAGAAGACCATTTTCACATGTTTAAAAATTTACTTATTATCACACTACACATCACATCTCACAATCACATTCTTTACTCAAAAGTTTTCTTAAAATAACTTACCATTCTGTTTTATTTCCAGGAGACTCACCATGCACCCTGAACTGTCGGCCGCGGGGGCAGCAATTCTATGCGTCTCTGGCGCTGGTGGTGGACGGCACGTCGTGCACCAAGCCTGGGTTCAGAGCTATCTGCGTGCAGGGAGACTGCAAGGTAAGTGCATCATTTACTTAGTTTACACAAAGCAACTTTTGAAAGTGCTACGACTCTCGGTAATTAGGTTATCATGGATATTTAATGCCGTCAAAAAGCTTTTGAGTTTGCCTATCAAAGGTTTAGTTAGGGCTAGTGAAATTACAGTCATAATTATGAAGCATTTCAACTCAGTGTCTAACCCCTTCAGGGTCAGATAGACCGGCACTGGTTTTCCAACCTATAACTAAAAGTAAATATTGCGAAACGAAATCAAGAACGTTGATAATTCCGAGTTTTAATAGAAATAGTGCAGTAATGCAGCGCCATCTAGTAGCTAGTAGTATAAGCTTATCTATGAACTAGGTCAACGACATTGACTGTGAACTCCGGTTGTTATTTTATAACTAGCAGCGCCATCTTTTGCTGAATAGATGAAAACTAGAGCTTTTACTAGATTTCAATACCTTTATTATACCTACCTATTTCTAATTGGCAATGGCGGCCAATTAATATACCCATTTAATTTTATCAAAAAAAATCTTCACAAGAACATAGTGACTGGAGCTGATTGAATATGTGCATCCTATAATATTGAACATCTGATTTACGGTTAACTTAATAATAATCATACAAGGGACTGTAACATACCTAACTAGCGGAATGTGGGTGTACCAATATGTAGGTACACTTCTGCCCAAACCTTCGGGTGTTTTATATAAAATCTAAATGCTTCGCGAACGGAAAAATATTGCGCAAACATACCTACTTTTCGTACAAACGCCTTAAAAATCATAGTTCCAAATTCAAAAAATCATACACTTAAGTACAAAGTTCTAGGTCCAAACACCAATTACATGCATTTACTAATAGCTACCTATGTACTGCAATCAGCAATGCATGTCGGAATGTCCCACGGGCGCGCATGTTCGTGTCCCGAGCGGGACGACTTCCTACCCGGCCCGTAACGAACCCACAGGCACTGATCTATCATTTATTTTCTACTACACACATGCAACAGCGATGCATTTTAAATCTACTAAATAAACATCTAAAATTCACTGACAGACAACGCACACCACTGGGTCCTAGAAGCACGACATTTTTTTGTACAACTTTTATAACAAAAGTAAGTACTGAAGAAGGATTTTTTTTAAACACAGGGGTTGTTTAGGGGTTAGATATGGGGGGGGGGGATGTCTGGATCGTTCGGACAAAATTCTTAATCGTACTCGTACGATGTTAAACTACGAAATCTGATTATAACTTTGTTTGACAACTTCATCTAAATTTTAGGTAAAACTGTCTGTCTTTTAACCAAGTTTTACTTATCTCAGTCTATACCTAGCTGTCGACCGAGACTTTTGTGAATCCCGAGACGAGTAGGTACCTATAGGGTGATACTTGGTTGTAGTAGAATAAGATTATTTTTGCCTCGTGTGGGCTATAGGGACGAGATTTTAAGCTCATGTTTTGGTTATAAGTTTAGCCAGACGGCAGATAATGTAACGCGGACGTTTACCTTCCCAGGGTCCGCTAGATAAACGCTTAGGTACCTAGTAGGTACTGTAAAGGTTGTCTGCAAAAGAGAACAATGCAAAAATTAAAAAGGTAGTAAAATAACTATGTTTGCATTCGATCTCTCAAACTAATTCTAGAATTCGTGTTCAAAATTGAGTATCTAGCGTTTGTTTCCAAGAAAAAACAGCTAATAAGTCATAGTCGCGTAAAAGTGAGCACATCCGTCCTCTTAAAATAAATAGGGATACTTTAATATTGCTTCTTATTTTCGTATGTAGCGCCTGCCCCACATAGGATCCCTGTACTGTTAGTACGGCCGGTGCTAACAGTACCGTCACTTTTGAAAGAAAAAGCTGAAATAGAGAACAAAAAAACTGGCTACTCTAGTAATACTAGTAACCATTGTTAATTCCCCAAAATAAGTTGATGCTTAAGCTTTGCGTGGGTTCACTCAACCTTTTAAATTCGTTAATCAGTTTTTGCCAAGCATACAACAACGCAAAGTTCATCAAAAGGTACAAGTTAATTCAGAATACCTACAAAGCCAAAACTAAAATAATTAAACAGCAAACACCAAGATTTGAGTAACTAGTAATTAACCAGGTTGAACTCCCTCAGGCTTAGTTAAAACAATGGCTAATTAGTGCTTGCTTTAACGAGATGTAGGGGCAACTAACTTGGAACAACTTGTAGGCTCAAATTACTCTCGAAGCGAATACAAAGATGATCCCTTATACAGATTGGTAAACTTCCGAATAATTCTATGGAAGTTAGATAGTTAACACTCCTGAAATGGAGAGTCTTGATAAGGTGCTTTGAAGAAATCATAGGGAAAGATTTCCTCAAGTCTAAGGGCGAATTTCACCAATAACAAATTCGGTTTAAATGTGCTGATCGCGTTCAGTTTCATTGGTGAAATTCGTACTTAATGTTAAATTGGTGGAGCACTGGGAATTAAATATAATAATTTTACAATTTAAGGTTGTGCATATGTTAACGGAAAAGTATGTAATCCGTCATTCTATATAATTCCTAGGAAATGTGTACAATTCCTAAAATAGATAGGAAATCTCTGATATATTTTGTAATATGCACTTTTCCTAGGAAATCTATACATTTCCTAAATAGCAATCGGAAATGTTTGTAAGTGCAGCGGGGATAGCGGAGCGAGCGAAGTCAACGAGAGCCTTTATAAAAAGAATTCTACTACAAACAAATGAAAGTGTGAGGTTTATAAGAACCTTTAGGCGCGATTGGTCCAATTCGCGATTGGTCCAATGTTCAAAAATTCATCTAATTCGTACGTAGTTTTTTATGTGTGCTAGATGGGCCTTTTAAATTAAATAAATAGATGATTTTTAAAGTAAAAAAAAATGAAACTACTTACAGAAATAAAATAAAACATTTATCAGTCTACCTTGGTGTATCATTCGGCCTTCTTGTTTCGCCTGCTTGTGTACTTACAGCACACCACTCACTATATATTTTCTCTTAAGAGGATGTAGCAACCAGAAACATTCTTCCTTCGAAAACCTTCGCTGCTAAAAAGCTCCAGCTACTTAATAAGCTTTAAATCACACCCGTAGAGACAGTATAAATATACGTATACCTAATGACGCGGCGTTTTCTGTCGCAATCAAATACATCTGTCATAGATGTACATTTAATATGAATTATGTTTAAATCTGCCCAGCTTTCAATACATGTGGCGTTAAGATGTGATTGGGCCGAGGTTACGGATTAGGTATACTGCCACTGACGTCAGACAAATCATTTTGGCATCGTAATGTAAAAAGCTGTCTATTGGAAAATTATTTCGCAGACATTTCTATTTAGGTACCTGAGAATATATTGGAAAGTGATGTATCAGTCTACATAAATAAAGATACATTAACGTCATCGATTTCTGGTGTGTTCAGTCTATGTCAGAAATTCCCGCCAAAATCCATTGATGGATGGATGTTTACTATAAAGAATAAATTTATCTACGAGGAATAAAATAGAGAACAAACTATGATGATAACGCTTTAGATAGGGGAACAACAAAATGCTTAAAGACATTCTTAGGACCAGTAATGTCCGCAAGGCAAGTGCACAGTCAGTGTAGGTATCGCAGAATCTGGCCACACTAGACCGAGTGGCCGCGGGCTGCTAACGGTACAAAAGATCGGTTGCTATTGTTCTGACAGTAATTGTTGTCGATTGCCCACCGACCACACAACACCAGTTTCAGCTGATCCCTACCTACCCTCTTACTCCTACGAACACACATGACTATAACCAAACGAAAGGTATCTACGTCACTGGTGTTGTAAATCTTGTGCATATTACAAGTTTTGGTCGTGTGTAATTTATATTACTAAACTGATATTTCCATAAGTTATGACGCCGTTATTTTGAGGCTAGGTTTTGGATATAATGCCCAATCATAAACTATGTTGACACTACTTTAAGAGCTGTGGAATATGTATGTTTCTCAACAGTAAGGATCGTTTAAAGTGGGAACGTTTCTTGAAGTACTAATTTATTTACGTGTGCTAGGTTCCATGTCATAACATCATGTCATGATGTATATAGTGACAATAGTATAGTATATACTGACAATATTTCATAGGGCGCCAAAGCTCGTGGTCTTTACCATGCCAACTGTAACGTTAGTCATAGTCGAATAGATTAAACGGCGAACAATACGGAATAGGTACTTGTCGAAGTCATAGTTTTGTAATGAGCCGCAGATGGGTGCAAACTTATCGACCAGTTTGACTCACTTCAATGGCGCCCCGAGTGTTTCGGAGCGTCTGATTGCTTGGTCTCCGCCGATACCTACTTTGTATGAGTAACGTCAACGATTCAGCTTAGAAAACAAACATTGAGACAGGCAGCAGAAGGGATCCATAAAAAAACGTCAAAACCATTAATTTTGTTGCAAAACTGATAAAGTTGTCAGAAACATCGCATGTCTTGGCGTCATAAAACTGACAAGGATAATGTTAGACATTAAAGCAATAATAAAAATGTCTAGAAATCTTAACTAGAAGATCAGGTTTTAACTCCAGAAGAGTTCGCAAGACGGGGTAATGCAATACCATCGCCAGTAGATGACAAAATTAGTGGCAAACTACCACCTACTAAAACGACAGCAGAGGATATAAATATTGATGATTTTGATATCCAATGCTGTTGATAGAAAAGTCAGCTAGGATCAAATCTTGATATAAGAGGCAATGGAAATGCAATGTTAAAATTTTATCGAAGCATTGCGTGGTGGATCGCCCGCAGCAGTATTTGCTTTGCATGGAACGACAAATTAATTGTACAGTAATGACAAGCCGGCTCTGCTTGATGCAGGTACCACTTGTTAGTCAATTTCTATCGGTCGATTATTACCAATCCGTCGGTACACTAACTACTAGTTGTTTTGAGTGAGCAATTCTCTTTTTAATGCTAGGTTTTACATAGATGTTGCTGCTGTACAAATTCCTTTGCGATGCGTTTTTTAAACACACCTTCGGATGAATAAAACCGTCCATTTTTACTTTAGGATCTATTTGTCGCTTCTTTTGTGTATTTTTAATAGCCACAACTATACGCCCTATGTTAAACGACATGGGCGACTCATCTCATTCCGCTTGTTTTCCTAGAATTTATACAATATTAGCACTAACTCAATCTATGTATTTCAATAAAAACTACGTCTGACATTAATTTGCTTACACAATTGGTTTTGGCGTAGTAAAAACAATGTTTAATTACTCATACTTGCTTTAACGGTTTGTTTATTACTGAGTCAACATAATTTGTTTACTCGAACGAGTGCTTATAAAAAATATGTTTTACATGCCTACATGGTTTTAATAGGTTTAGAGTAAAAAAGCATTAACATTCAAAGGCTGAATGGAACTCGTAGATTCAGTGAAAACGTTAGAAATTGTGTTTACAACAACTGCCATATAATTTGTCAGATCGTTAAGTGAACAGATAAAAGTGGACTCATGCATAATTGAAAGTGCCGCTAGAAACACCGACCACTTATCTAGCCAGTAGTGTAGGCGAGCAATCACTGCAATGGTTTCTCTAAGGTCCGTTTAGATCAAAGTAGCATAGCTAGAACAGAGCTGGCTGAGCTATTCCAACTTCAAACATAGAGAATACCTACATTACTGAATACGACCCACTTTACTCTTCTATATCAAAGATTAGTGAGACGATATATCTACGAGTTCTTATTCTTATTGTATATCCATTTGATCTAAACGCACCTTCAAGGCACTCTCGTTCGAACTGTTTATAAATGAGGCACGCGGACTCGTAAACGTCGTATTTATTACAGTTGAATTAAATGCTTTATTTACATTGCCAATTAACAATGACAAATGTAAGGGGGTCGTGTTTACAAGCTTACAAGTTTATGATAGAGAAAGTACGTGAGTCTTGAATAGGTATACTCTTGCTGAAAACCTTTAGTTTAAATTAACTATTATATCCATGCCAAATGTACCTTAGTATAGGTACCAAGGTACATTTGGCATTGGTCTAACGTTTCACAAATGAATGTTAGATAGGTCTAACATTCATTTGTGAAACTTTAGATTATATAATACGATAGAAATATATAGTTCTAAAACAACTTAATTAATTAATAAAAATAACAAAATTATGTACCAACTTAACTAAAACTATTCAGAAACTAAAATATGGCGTCGAAAAATTTGTGAAATTGATTTTTATACCTACTAATTCTTATTTTATACCAACGAGCTTTTGGATGATTTCGAGATAATAAATCTTAAAAAAATTATATGTTGAGCCTAAAGATGACATGACATGAAATTGAATCTCTCTGAAAAATATTAGTGTAACGAAAGAAACCGTTGATCAAATTAATCTTAGTTCAATTTAGATTTCTGTGGCATAAGAATATTTTGACGAGATGAGTAGGTATCAAATTAAAAAGTAATTGGGATTTCCTTTTTTTTAAATTACGACAGATTTTTTCTTCATTAATATTATATGAGAAATGTTACATAATTTCATGATGACTAATATGTATTTGTAGTTTTAGGGACAAAGGGGTTATGACTAAACCGAAACCACTCGCTGTAAAATCCATTCAAAACTTGATTATAGTTAACCATAGTGTGACGCATCAGACTATGGTTTTCCTTCCGTGAGCGTACGAATCAGAGTCACTAATTAGTACTTGTTGTTTTGTAGTCGTATACCACTATCTACTTTTCAAAAGCTTTGATGTTGGTGAAGTTTTCAGTGGTCAGCGAGGCAAAAGAAAGGTACCTTTTCTGTACATTAGGAATAGCAGACACTGTTTATAGACACTAAAGGTGTCTACACACCAACACACGTAGCATGACCACCGTAGAAACGGGTTTTATCGACGGGAAAATAGACAAAATGACAGATAGTGATTTTTTATCTGTCATTTATTTTCTTATATTTTGTCGAGTTATTCCGTTATTATTATTCCTACCATTTAATTTGATTAGGTTTGACTGAGCCGACTGTACCAAATTCAAGTTGTTAGCATTCGTTTGGACATTGAATTTAATTATCCGTATTTATAAAGTGGTATCCGTTCGGAATAGAAAATAAATAATTATGAGTTCAAATAAATACCAGTGGTATTAGTTGTGTAGTATTAGAACGGAATAAATCATTTTGTCTATTCTTCCGTCGACAAAACCCGTTTCTACGGTAGTCATGCTACGCGTGCAGAGCCTGCTGCTGGTGTGTAGACGGGCTAACCTGCCAGGTTCTGGTGGGTCCTTTAGCGGCTTCAGAATGTTACAAGCCCGACCACTTTTGTTTATAATGAGCCCGGTTGCTAAGCCGGGTTGGTTTATGGGCCGGCTTTGGGACCCTTAGATATAGGTATAATAACTATTGGTATCTACTGTTGATATTAAAGGTCATCTTTAACAAGGTACTTCAAGTTCTGCAGAATAGTTTTGACAAATGCACTATCCATTGAGGTGTTCGGAAAATCTGCCTTTTCGACATCTAAATCAACGCAATGGTTATATTGTTTACCTGCTGGAACGTACTATACCTATACATAATTATTTTAATTATGAAAGTGTTTACGTAATTAATTACTATTAGTTACCTTTTTTAGTTATTACTGACCCATCCAACACCCTTGCTGGAGTGTCCTAAGGGCTCCTTCACTTACAAGTTTGATGACCTAAATAATGCCACTGATGCCGGAATCATCGTAGCCACCTACTGAGCTCTAACTATATTATAATAAAATCGTAGAAAAACAGAACCATCGACAGAAAAAGAAAACACGTAGGTAATTAGGGTGCTGAACTTTGTCCAGGTCATGCTGAAGCCTCTACAATGATTACTAAGTCTCTTGTTCTATTTACATAGTTCAACTTTTCTTCCATCCCAGGTTGACCCACTCCCGCTAATTGACCTTCGCTAAATTAATATCCCCACACACATGACGTGATACTCCCAGCTCGATCGATAACATCGTTAAACTCTAGAACATAAATTAATTAATGGTATCTCCTCCCGTGTCATATGCGGTCTACTTAATACGCTTCAGTGCTCTGTTCTCGGAAGTTAGGTCATCATAATCCAACAAAGAAAATGTACTCAATTAGGGACCCATATTTCATTCATTATCTTTGACATACCTATTAGTATGTATTCAAGAAAGACATTGCGACAAAAACATAGTTCAACTGATTTAGCACCAATCGTTAGGATTTTAGACGCATAGAAAGGCTTAGTTGATGGTGTTACAGAATATATTTTTTCCTGAGGTCATACATAATGTCCTAGTTCAGGGGTCGAGACCTCATTATTGTAACGTGTACTGAAGTTTGGAAATAAAATTACTATTACTATTGTGTGACAAGAAAGTTTTTGTCCATTCCAATTTTTTCAAACCGTTTCTATATCCACTAACGGCTCGTACAGACCGGCGCGATATCGTGCCAGTCTGCACGAGCCTTCATTCGTACATAAATATAAAAGATTGAATGAAGTCACACACAAACCTACGACGACATTCCTTATTTAGCCATAAACGTACCTACCTAGAAACAAATGACTGTTGCCCCTCAAATATTTCAAAGCTACAGAAGTCACATAGCGACTACCTAATTTGTAACTACAACATTCTGGTTACGTCACCACCATGAAAGTCAAGGACAAATATCGAATCCATTAGAAATAATGCGCGAAGAATTTAATAAATTAGATTATTTAAGTCACGCGGTTATTAATGAATATGAGGTTTGATAGATAAGATATTCGACATTCATCCTTCTTTACTGTCATAGCTTTCCTTTGAAGTATTTATATATTTTTTATATTTTCCTTTATGTGGACTCAGACTACGGTCGATGTGGAGACGCTTTGGGGGAGCCCTATGTCCAGCAGTGGACCGGCTGAAGTGATGATAATCTCAAGCTGATAATTTTAAAGATGGCTTATAGCAAAGCAAGCTTGCAGTAAAGGGAAAAACATAGTTAAACAAATTTTACACAACGAGTGCTTAGGTACCTACTAGCACTCTTTGTTATGACAGTAGTATTGCATATGTCGTCGCAGGAGAATGGATATTGCGATAACACGGATAATTAGAAAATGGTAAAAACATTTCTCAACATTTTGGGCTCTCCGACCGGCCAATCAGCATTCTTATTTCATAAGTGCTAACGTTTCGTTTCACAATGTTACTAGAGCAACTCATCACTCAAAAACCCTATTTTATTCCAGTAAGATTGTGAAATGTTTGAAAATATGAAAATAGTGGCCCATGAATGGGCATCAGGAACAGGGCTGCTGGTGGTCAGGGCTCTAGAGAGAGGAACATCCGCACTATATCGGTCATGTCCAGGAGTAAGTACTTACTGCTTTCTGAATCAAGCCCTTGGGCAAGCCACGCAATTACGAAATTATTATATTATACAATTACGAAAAACACAAACAGTGAAAGCTTTTACCCAGCTAAGAATAGAATCCCCAAAATACTTCTTGTAAAGGGCGAGTAAGGGATTATAACAGGTGGATGAGCCGGAATATGGTAATTATAGCAATTTCCTTCTGCGGACGTTCTTTGTGGCCGACGTAGGGTATGGGTAAGCCCTTTATTCGGCACTGCATGGGTAAATCTCTACTATTATTGTAATACGAAATTAAATGTGGTACTTTGTGAAGATGTTATTTATTTAAACAGCTGAAAGGATTTGTTTGAAATCTGGCACATATATAAATAAACAATGTCCTGGATTACCATAATAAATATTATTGCTTATACATACTTAGATCTCTTTAATCCGTGTCAATGAAGAAATTTTCCTGGGTTCGAGTGAAAGTAGGTAGGATAGATAAAATATGAATAGTTAATAATAAAATATATAAGTTATTGTGCCGATTATCGTAACGGCCAATGGCCTCATGGCGAAAGCATCGACCACCTTCTCTCAAGGCTCTCGTTAGGCGGTTGGATCAAGGACCTGATTCAGAAGGCAGTACTCCTCGATATGGCTCGCATCGTGAGGAGGTCCTGTCTCTGGAGCACTAACCACCGGTAGCTAGGACCCTGCTCCCGACACCGGCGGAACAATATTTTTAAATCTCTGTTAAGGAATATTTAAAAATATATTGTATATTTTTATTTTGTTTATCATTTAATAACACATAAAAATAAATATACCATCGCCTTATTTCATCACATAGGCTGACCCTGCATGCCTGTGGTTCTCGTATAAATTACGTCACCGGAGTATGTGACCTTTCTTAAGATTCCTGTGGGTATGCTTAAAAAGCACTTTCAGGACTGAACCCAAAATATGAAAATAGGACAATTTTATCTCACGCCTATTACCTACTCAAATTAAATTATTTATGCATCAGTATGTTTGCCTCCTAATGTTAGATGTAAGAAAATGATATGACACAACAGACAAACTCCATTGCAAAACATCCCTTTCAAACCATTTTATAGAAGTATACCTAAACATTTATTTTAAATAGTAACCCTAATGTACCACTTAACTGTTATTCCGTCTAGTAATTTAGTTAGAGCCAATTTTATGGCTTGTCAGTTAAATAAATCTTAATTCATTTCATACGTATATCTTAGTATGAAGCAGGTGGATTTGTCTGTACGTATATCAAATATACATTAATTTAAATGAATTTTAAGGGAACTAGAAAGAAAAAACAAAGAAAAAATGCGTTTATTGGCATTACATCAGAAAAATACACCGTAAAACTATAAAAACGCCGACGCTGACGCTGATTTTCAGTTGAAACCCACGAGTGCCATACGCTAGAATAATTAACACAGGGCAGTGTGAGTCCGTTTCAATAAATTCAAGATAAGTACTCTAAGATAGGTAGTACCTACTTAAAGTTTTATCTTTTCGAAAACAGTCTCTCTGAAATTCCTGATTGACTTCATCACCTTTCTTTCCACTTAAAAGTCGTAGGTTCAATTATAATCTTCCGTTTCTTTATGTGTGTGTGGCGGCTTACATTTTTTTAGCTTTTTCTTCTATTCAAGACGTACGAAACGATACAGTATCTTCCAAGTTCCAGCTCTCTCTGTTGAGGGTCATAGTTCCATGATCTCCTCTTTGGTTAGGTAGGTACTACTTATTTAAATTCCTTTATTCTCATGTCTATCCTTATTATAGTTATTTCCCTCTAAATTGACACGAATTATATTTGCCAAGTTGCCATTGTAACACTGAAAAACCCCAAAGACAATGCGTCCCGCGTCCAATCACTAGTCGTCTCAAATAATAATAGTCAAAGGGCGTAAGCGTGAAACGTGATTGTCCGATCAGAGTGACTAATTGGTAAATTACAAGCAGTTGTACCGAGCCGAACCTTCACCCGGCCGGGGGCGATTCTGAACACAACACTAAGTACTTAGTACTTACTTGTTGGACGTACCTAACTCGGCCCGTTAGGTGACCATTAGGAGTCAGGTAAACGGCGGTTCTGCGTCGATTGTAGTTGTTTTACACTTTTACAGTATGCGGGTGGTATTATGTGGAGATTTTAAATAATGGTTAAACATAGGTAGATGAAAAAATTGCAGACATGGAAATTAAACTGGAAATAGGAATAATAAGATACCTACCCAGTTTTAACGCGAAATAAGAATTGGAACTGTCAATCAATAAATCAACTCAGCCTTTCAGCAGCATTTGACTGCTACACCTCAACAAGTACGCGGTCTTCCGCTTTTCGCTTAAGGACAGTATGTCTCAGCTGCCTTTTTATGATTGTTGGAAATATAGTACACTGGAATGTGGTATTTACTCATTTATTTAAATAACAATATTGATATAGCACAAACTAAAATATCGGTGATCACAACACAAATGAAAATAGACGCCCTCCGGCCTGAGTGACATCGCAAGGAGAATCAACGCCACGCTTGTTCAGCGACCATTTGATGGACACCCAACTGATTGTTTTGTTCTAAATCAGTTTAGTGGCAACAATTAAAATTCCACGATGAAGCGAACTTCTAACAATAGAGCATTCTTGCGTTCCTCCAGCGCCCTTGAGGAAATAACTCTGGACAAAAGAAAATCGAACTTTTAATATGCTTTTACGAGACGAGCACGTATAGGGGATATTCTGAAAGTTCATTTCGAATTTCACTCAAATACTGCACACAACTCGAAAGAAAACTCACTTATTTTTATGTATCGCGGATTCACGTCTTGAACCCGTTCGGATTTTAAAATAACACTACAGATTCAGTGTTGCTTGACACGAAAAGAAACGAAAACAAAATGCATGAGTCAACGACCCCTCGTGATTACAACCCGATTTCTTGTGAGATAAACATTATTATTAAACCAATAGGTAGAGATAGGTACACGCATTATTTACTTAGTTGTAGAATACCTCAGGTTGCCAAGAAATACACAGACTAAACATAGTGTACATCTTTCAAACAATCTTGTGAATGCTATCTCATTATGTTAAACTATAGAGTAAGCCATACCTGAAGACATGATCAGCAATTATTTAGTTAACCACATGTTAAGAATAATAAATGATTTCCCAACACTTTAATTGCTGCATCACTAAAATAATCCTTATAACGTAGTTACTCTGTGCAAGATTTAATCAATTTGAGATTTGGAAAACACGAAAACATAGGAAAATGAAACGGTAAAGCTGCTGGTGCAGGTAAAATCTGCGGTTTTTCTCTCAAATAGTTCATTCTGGCAACATTTATTGTTGGAGTTTTTTGTGAATATATTTATTTTTACTGGCAATAAAAGAAGCACTTAGCAAAATATATATGACAGCAAACTATGCGTAAACAAAAAACGTTCATTATTATTAAGATTTTATGACCCTTTTTTAATAATTTATGGGTATTTATTATAGTTTAATATGAATACCATTTCAATTTTGTCAAATTTTTTTACGATAAAATCTATAAAATGGTTCTCTATCAAAAGTAAAAGTGCCACAATGAAGTTAATGCTGTGCCTAGTGCACAGTATTAACCGCTTATTATGACGAGAATTGACCATAAAATTTATGATTACTGAAACTAGATAATTTCATAGAATTATCGTATAAAAAGCTTATTTTGTTTCACCTAATTTTCTATAAACCACACCTTGCTTTATAACGTTCGAGTCTCTTTAGTGGACGTGTTATTATTGAGAAGATTTTCGCAAGAAATCTATTAAATACCTTATTATTTCTGTTACTTACATTATTATACTTAAAGGTTTTCATGGAAATAATAATAGTAACCTACTTAAGGGCTATTGAGACTATATCTTTCGTTCCGCAATAGCGAGTTTTCTGTTCAATATAAACGTTTACGGATTCTTTGAAAAAGACGATTTATAAAATGCATTCACACTATCGGTTTCGCTTTAATACTATCTCTTATAAAAACATTTTAGTAAAAGACAGATAGAAAACTGCAAAGAAAGACTGGCAGAGGAACTCTTTAGAAGACAAATCAATCAATGTACATTATAAAAGAGGAACTCTTTAGGTATAGGATAACTCAATCAATATACTTTTTCCGAAACATTTTATCGAGAGGGCGGATTTATGTGCTTTTAAAATGTCAATAAAAACACTTATTTCACAACGATGCTTAAAGGTTGAGCACTTGGACAGCAGTTTAGTCAAATACTGAACATTATTCAAGCTAAATGCCAATCAATCATTATTGGCTGACAGCAGGACTGACCGTTAAAACTGACATTGTTACATGTTTTAGTTGCATTTTGAAATTGTTGACAAATATTCGTGGCTGACAATGTTTGAGACAAAAAAAAACTCTTAACGAAAAGACGTATTTAAGGTATTTTGTAAGAAAAGAACACTGCGCTAGGTAATGCAGCTACGTACTCTTTGTAGAAATGTATTCCTTGGAATATATAAAACCTCATTCTCATATTCAGGCTATCACATGTTACTGTTAGACAATAATAAAGACTTTCTACTGTTTTGGCTGGAATTAACTATACCCAAATTTAGTGTAACCCAGTTCCAGACTTATGTATACCTGTTCCGGCTGTTACCGCTGTGTATAAGCCATCGGAAACCCATTGTTTCCCATTAGGCCTGGTATTTAATAAATCTGTTTAAGCGATATGTCCGCCATGCGATATTTGATGAGTGTTTCTTTTTTCAAAAAACTCGTGGCGTCCCATGACGGCGCGAAGAGCACAGTCATGCTGACGCAGCGGCATGGCTACAGTAAGTGTTAATGTCCACGGAGGCCTAGCTTCATAGACGCTTCAAAATACGCCAAACAGCTTGAGCGGCGTTCTGAACCCTATCCACGAGGCGTATTACACGCGTACGTTTTCAATAATTTGTGACAATGCCCGTCATTTATACAAATAAAAAACACGTGTACACCCCCGTAGTATGACATTTGTGGTATGGCAGGCGTCATGAAGCCTGCATGCAGCTACACCAGTGCGACGCTGCCCCTCCGTCGACAGAGTTTCATAGTTTTGTACCTATGTAAGCTGTGAGCAGGCATACACCAAGCGTATAGTAACGAATACGCGTCTCTGAAGTTACGCGTCCGTGGACAGTAAGCCTAAGGCCATTTTCTGATTTGTCTGTACAGCAGCGGTGCGACATCAGCATGCTCGGTATACGCGGTACCGAAAGCTTACCGACCGCCTTTCTGATTAGCTCGGTATGTGCGGGAGTGCGAACGCACATACCGACCTAATCAGAAAGGATCAATTGAAATATAGGCGCTCGGTAGGTGCTCGGTAAGCTACGGACGTCGCACCGCTGCTGTACCGACAAATCAGAAAAGGGCCTAAGTCCCACCGTGCGCCACCCGGCGGCGGAAGGGCCGTAACATTATGTACCTATATTTTTTCTAAAATTCAAAAAAATATATAACCTACTTCTGGTAAGGGGTAGAATTCCTTTCTTACAAAGAGAGCCTGTTAGAGAGACAGCCATACCAGCATCACACAGCATTTGTCTGAAATTAATTCTGAAATGAATCTTTGAGGCATTGCTGTTAAAACATTATTTTCACTTTTTTATTTTGTTATTTGTATTTTGTGTTTCACGAACTGTGTCCAAATAAATGTTACTATTTGTTTTTATAATTAAACACTTTGCCCTGGAGTTGGACAGTATATGGTGGACAGTAAAAAATAAATAGATTTCGACCTCTCTTATTCGACTCGGTGAAAAAACATCTTAAAATAGACATACTCCAAATCCTACATATTTCACACAGAAACCCACTAACCTCGAATATAATGTTCGTATCAGGAAATGAAAGAAAAACATGATCATCCCTATGAATGTCACCTGCCATCACACACGTCCTAAGTCA
The DNA here is from genome assembly GCA_914767815.1 of Eupsilia transversa. Lineage (NCBI taxonomy): Eukaryota > Metazoa > Arthropoda > Insecta > Lepidoptera > Noctuidae > Eupsilia > Eupsilia transversa. The sequence goes on from OU611889.1 coordinate 7,755,109, forward strand.
ACTAAGGGAAATGGGGTCCGTATGTATACCCACGTGATGTTTGCGTCAACGGTTAACCAAACTGATCCCTATCCTGAATTGAATGATTCTAATATGGGCCCAGTTTGTTGAAAGATTTCACTTTTTTATTGAAGTTAAGGAAGATAACGTTAAGGTATAAGTTTAACGTTAGTTAAATTATAAATCTAAGGTAACACTGATTATTTTATACGTTCTTCTTCGCACGGTTATTACCTGACAAAATATCGATATTTCTATACACGTATACTATAAGTAAGATTTTAAGTTCTTCTGGAATAAATTCTCTAAATGATGGTGGAAAATCACGTCAAAATCTGTTGCGTAAGTAAGAAGAACAACGTGGTCACACTGACAGACACGAAAATTTTATTTATAATGTTTAACATAACATCACGGCGGTTACCCCCAAGGGTTAGGTAGAGTGTACCATGTAATACGGGACGAGCCTATTGCCACCAACCGGGTCAAAATCCAGACTATGTTATACTATGTATAGATAAATATGTGTACTACGGTACGCCTCTGCTATCCCAACGAGGATTACAGGCGTGATGTTATGTTTATGGTATGTATAGATTTAAGTCCAGTACCAAAGCGAAATACGACTTTCAATATGTTGAGCGTTCTGTAATCGGACTCCAAAATTGTATAATTAGTCTGGCCATAATGTACAGTTACAAATGAAAATGCTTTTATTTTTTTATGAAGTAATGTAATCTCAATAAAACTTTTAAGTACATATATATTGAATTCTCAGCAAAAAATAAAAAATTATTGTATTGGATTTTTGTCAATTTTACCTATACCTAGGTGATCTCCTACCAAGTCCCTAGGTATCATCATTGTGGAGAAGCAAGTTTGTTTTTAAACGAAATACATAGGTATAATCTTGTGTTGCCAGAAATACTTACACAAAACATTACTGTTAAGTTTCCCATGCTTATTATTTCATCATATTTTTTTCAACAAAAGTGATTTATTTCCCAACTTTCATATTTTTTATGTTTGTTTTGGAGGAAACATAAAAAACAATGACCATTTCAAAATATTTTAACGGCTCAATGTGTCTGTTTTCCCATCAGTGAGTTCCAATTACGGCAATTGTCATAAATCAAAATAGAACATTGCGTAAACAGGGCTAATGACGGAAACTTCTGTTTCTGCTTTTGGCACTAAAACCAAATAAGCATTGGAATACATTTTCCAACTTTGGAAGGCTTATGTGCTTAGCGGGAAGTGCGGGAACCGTTTTAGACAGTAGTGGGTTAACGCTAACAAAGTCACGGGCATCAAATGCTGGTGCTAATGCTTTTTCTCAGAATACACCTGCAGAACATCGTAGGTAATCTTGACGTCAGCGTACAATTTCCGTGAGATTCCACAGTCAAACAAATACTCCAGAAATGCGGTATAAACACAATCGTAAATCTCGAAAGAATGCAAAATATTTTGAATTGGCGTTTTAAGACTTTTAACAGTCGGAAATATCTTGGTTTAGTGCGGAACGGTATTTATTGAAGCGTTCCGCCCGAATGTATTTTAAAAATTCCCTCAAGATCTGTTTATTTGTCCTGTACAATGCGTCATATCGGTCACGTTCCGTGGACTTTGATTCACATTTTTACATGAATCAACTCGACGTTTTATGTTTCGCATAAATTATATCTTAGCTAAATCCACCGCATGAATGGGAAATATCGAATTAGCAATGCAAGATACATTATAGATTACAAAATTACAGTACAACAGAACACAGTGATCACTTAATTTGAGAGATTATCGAAGGCCTCAAGCGCCGTTTAAACTTAAACGAGTGAAACATTGCGAAATACGTGGTGTGCGTTATTTTGCATCTACGTGTATTTAAGTAGGTACTACGTTCTGCCCGCGACTTCGTCCGCGTGAAAATTTTGGCCCCCGACCCATCACGGGGCGTCGCGTTTCATTGCCCGCTCGCGCTATTACATTGCGCGCTTAGCTTTCGTTCTGACTTTTTTTCTTTTTGCTCGGCTCCTTAGAGTTGTAGCGTGATGTTAAATAGCTTATAACCCTTTTCAAGAATTAGACTATCAAAAACAGACTTTTTTTTTTAACCGGACTGGTAGTTCCAGAGATTCACGGGTTCATACAAACAAACAAAAGATTTATGAAATTAGTATCTACAAATATAGATAAAATAAAATGATAGAATAGGGAAGGTTCCTAAGTTCTGAACATCGTAAATACAACTTAACTCTGATTTAATACCAGATTAATATTATTATTATTCGTACAGATATCTCGTGCCACCGCTTTTCGACACAGTGATAAAGTAAACATTATTTATTTGGTAGCAACTGTAAATAATCGGCATTAGGAGATCGACGCCGCATTGGGTATGGTCCTTACTCCTGATAACGGATGGGGTTCCGAGGCTGATGTCAAAGTAAATTGTTGCGAGGCGATTTATATGCAGTATCTGGGAGTATTAAATTGTGCTCAACAATACATGTTTGATATTAAATTGTAATTAACAGTTTCTTTACCGTCACGTGCTCATTGCAGTTTATTCCATACAAACGTATTCCTGTTTTCTGTTAATGATACTAGAGCAAATATTTTTCTACGATATAATGTACAGTAAGCAGTCATAAGTGCATTATCACGCTTAGGATTGTATTGCTGTGAACGAGCGACAGGCCGAACCTATATCTGTGTGTGTAAGTGATGTATCAACACAGAATACACCTCAGAACTCTCACTGGCGTCGAATGAAACAAAAAGCATACCGTCACTTTTTCGCAGAGTACGTAATTACTCGTGACCTTGGTCGGTTCATAGTAGTGCTAAAAATTCACATATTGGTATCAAGTTCCGATAGCTGGTAGCGTATCGAAGTGTATGGTGAAACACATAGGTCTGGGTTCAAATCACGAAACCAAACTTTTATTTTTCTTTTAAACAATCATCTTCATCTGTTCTTTTATTATTCAATAAATTAATAAACAAGATTATTAATAATAACTAATTTTATTATTACTTATATTGTTATTGAAATAAGGGGTTAAGAATAAAAATGTTTAATAAGTGATTACAAAATGTTTATTCGTTATCATTTTATGAAGTTTAAATAAATAAACTTCTAGAATTAAAACAGTTTATTTTCCAATAAATAACAATTTATTGAGATAAAGTACCGTGAACTATGACAATCAGGCTTAATATATTGTATCTTAATAATAAATAATAATGTCCTTTAATTACTTTTGTGTGTGGGTAATGTAACAAACCAACTCGCAAATCTACGCAAATCTACCCACGTAAATATAACAAATGCGGAATCGTTGTCACAATACAAATAAATTACTCAGTATTACTACTTTTATTTTACTACGAGTTTGAGACCTCACGTTCGTGTAACGAATAGTTAACAAATCGTATTTAATAGGACTTATTGAGGCTATAGCTTAAGTGTTCATTTTCATTACGAAAAGAAGATTGAAACTAAACCTCAAAATAATCCTTATTACGGATATGACACAATATAATTATAATAATAATAATTATTTTATTATAATTATTGTAATATAATTATTATAATATAAATTTTATAATATAATTATAATTATTTTAGATTTTAATTCATATATTGAAGCATTTATCTGTATCTGTTTCCCTTAAATTTTCCCATATTTCTATACAATGCAACTTCAACTGTTCATCAGACCGCTCATTCCGTGCTTCCCATCGCTGTATCATCAAACCCCATAGGTGTTCTATAGGGTGGAGGTCAGGAGATCGTGCTGGCCGTGAAATAACTATTATCTCCGGGTGTTTAACCACTCACGCACGTAAACATTGCACACAGTGGGTAACATGTATTGCAAACCTTCTGCGCGGATTGCACGGCGCACGGTTCGTAAAGACGTGTTGAATAATTCTCTCTAAAACAAAAAAGTTTAATAAGTAATTATTGTCAATAGAAATTTCACATAAATAATTAAAATGTTACTTTCATCGTTCAAAAATCTAAGTAAATAAATTTACTTTGAAATTATATATTTCTTCTTCTATTTAGACTTTATCCACAGATGAGACATTTAAAGATCAGTGGTTGTAACTAGACGAGCATTATTAAAGTTAACAAATGTTTTGAAATAAGAATAAGCTACTAAATATAATTATAAATATAAAAATATATATAATAAAAATTATATAAATTAAAAATATATAATAAAAATATATAACTACTAATAGCTACAAAACCAAATCAGATCAGAAAAAATTTCATTTACTTAAATTATGCAATAAATAAATAATATTAATAAGGTAAAAATAAAACGTTTCAAAAAACAATTACCAGGATCAGCAGTTATAATTTAATTAGATAAATGTTTGATAAAATAATTAAATCATATTACTCACACTCAGTCCGGTTTTATCAGATATTTGTGATAAATATTAAGTCCGCTTTTACGCAGCGCAATAATATTCGCTTTCATTTCTATATTCTTTGCTTGCATTTCAAAATGAACTTTAGACACCGCTAATATATTGAACATACGTCACTAACCCACAATAACAAACATCGTTCTATTTATTCGCGGTGAATGAGTCGTAAGTTAACTGCGTTTGTCTACCTTAATTATCATTTAACTTTATTTAGGTTTTCGTGGGTATAATCATAAAGTTTTGGCGAGTTTAGTGAACACGACGAACATAACAAGGATATAGTCAATAGCGTGATTATTCGAGTGATTTTTAAATCATTAAAAAACTATCACCGCGCGTGAGATTTGAACCCACGACTCTCTACGCATGAACGCGTCAACCCAAACACGGTAACCACTAAGCTATCATGACATATGCGTTATGAGTTGAATTTATGAAATACTATAATTGTTAAACTAATGAGAGTGTGTGTGTGTCTATGACTTATTATAAGAAGGTCGTAAGTTAAACCGAAGCGTCAATCTATTGCTTTGTGAAATTGCTACTCCACTTATGACCGTTACTGTACATCTACCACTGTGTATGATTTGTTTTTGTCATTAATTAAAATAAATTTAAAAATAAAAATATTAACAATGAAACCAAACATACCAACATGGTAGTTAGTTAAAGGTACACGTAGATTGTATTAAATATTATATAAACACATACACGTTATCAAAATACATAAGTAAAAAATAATTTTTCCTTTAATTTACATATATTAGCTGCTACAAATCTACAATCATACTTATTTACGAATTATACGTTGATGCTTGTTACCCTTTTTCACAGACTGTAGGTGAATACTAATTGTCCATTCGCGTCGATAATAATACGCTCAGGAAAATTTATTGTTTATCAAATTTACACACTACTTACGCCAATTTATTCTCTCCTTTTATCTTTATTAAAATCAAGAGCAGAAGGCGTTCGAAGGCATTTCTTGGGGTTACGTTTTTCTTCTGCTCTAGGTAAGACAAGGACAGGTGTATTACTTACCTAGCCTGAAATAACCCTGTATCGCACCTGTCCAAAAATGTCACGCCAGAAGGGCAAAAAAAACAATTCACTAATCATTTACAAAAATAATAAATTATCTATTAAATAACATGATCCCGACAAATGGCACGACTTTAAACACGATTTGATTTTGATTAATGTAATTCGTAACAACCTCTGATCGTGGCACAGACAAAGTGAATGTTTAAGTCAATACTTATCTTGTAATTTGACAGCTGTCAATCTTAATACTACAATACACCAATTGAGTTTGTAAGCACTTGTTATCTACATATGCGTGTACAAATAATGGTTTATTGCTGTTGCTATTCTGTTGTACTTGTACCTGCTTGAGTGTTTGTGGTTTTCACTCTAACTTGTAACATTACCTACACCTACAAGTATTAATTAGCAAAGGTAACGAAGATTTTTTTAATGAAAACAGTTTCAGCCTTTCTGGCTTATAAAAAAGGCATAAAACTTTTGTATCAACCGTAATACCTAACTTTTATAACTGAATATAAGTAATGACAAAAATAAACTAATCCATATTTAAAACTTAGATACCTACTTTAATACCGCTTGAAAAGGGTAGATATATAAAATGGAGTCATATAAAATGTATACGAATTTTTGTATCTTTTTCAGGCGGTATAAAAGTATCTAAGTTTTAAATAACCCAAATGCCTTCTAAATAAACCAGTAACAAAACAACCCCACACGTAAAGAACTAAGCGAAGAATTCAGTTTATCCGTTCAGCAAAATAGTGTCTATAAAAACTGAAGAGGTCTTGAAAGACAATAAATGTTCTACGTGCTTCGGTAAGAGTCTTTCTTGTGCCAACTTTGCCTCTAAAACATGACACCCTTTCATCGTGTGGGAATACGGACAGCTACGTAATAAAGTTTTATGGCTCACTGGAGTACCATAGATTGATTTGTAGAATAACTATAAATGTTTAAATTAATATTTATTGAAATACAATTATGTCGTCGAATGGAAGGCCTCTCTGAACTATGGTTTTATTGCTACTACGCAGATCTGAGGTTGCGGGTCAGATCTTGGATTTGGATCCGTTCTTGATTGGAGACTGGTGATAATGTTTTTCTTTTATGAGATAAAATTACTGCCTCAATGGTTCAATGGTGGAAGGCGGTACTCTAGGGTATTAGGTTGCGTTCTCTAGCTGGGCAATGTCTCGTAGATTTTTCCTTTGGGAAATTTTCTGTTGGCACCAAATTGCCCGGATTCTGGACTTGTGGCCGGTTACGATATACATAGATTCTCCCTCTATTAGGTTCTGTTTTATAGATTCATCTCAGTTTTACCCTTTGTTACAAAACTAGATTTATTTTCTATCCAAATGATAGACCTTCTATGTTATTTCAAGAAAGACAAATAAACCGCCTAACAGATAAGTTACGTAGTAACCTATTGGGAGTAACCACCATAACTATCGTAATCGCTTCAATATCTAGAAAAACATTATAATAAAGTCCTTGTGAGAATTTAAAACGATTTCTTGATAAAATCACGATAACACATCTAACATTTAGGGGTTTATTTATAAATGCTACTTAAAGTTAAGTGACGTTCAAACGTCAAAAATGTATGGTTAAACAGTCGCTAATCATTACTTAACTTTAAGCAACGTTTATAAATAAACCCCTTAATGTACAGAAATAACCTCATTTTCCTCTAAACCGTCGCTCTTCGTGTTAGTACAATAACTAGTTCGCTACATTTAGTTATTTGCAATGTATGACAAATGCATGAATTGATTAGATAACAAAATGCCTCGGAATGTACATAGTGGTGTCTCATTAGGCGGCTTGATATCACAGGTATGCCAAAATATTTACCGTGTTCAGCTGAAACTGAAACTATCACATATTTCAGTAAATCACTTTATTAATTTACTATTTCATTTTGATTATTTTCATACCGAAGAAACCATATTTATTAAGGAATATGATATTCCTTAATATTATACTACAACCTTGTTGTGTCTGACTATACCACAGGCTCGTGTCTACCCAGGCCGCAAAAGGCGGGTCAACAACTGCAGCAAATCTACCAAACATGGTGATTATAGAAATATCCTTATTATCCTTATCTTATCCTTTACCGATAATTCATATTGATTCAACATATCCTGATTTTTAAAAGAGTGTCCTTGGTGTTTCTTGCCCGTTCTTCTCCATAGCGATTTGGAATGGGCAACCAGCGTCAACTTTCTGACTAACTGACCGACTCCTTGACAATTCAAAAGTCCCTGTAAATGGTTAAATTGAAATAAATGCTTTAAGTTTTGAGTTCGAGTTGAGTGGTTATTAATGGCTGATTCCTATAATTTACGGACCGTTATCGGTTAAAATTAAGACTCTTGTATCTTTACCAATAATGAAGCAAAGACCTCATAGCTTTGCATAGTAGACCCTCTCATATGAAGTAGCTATCACAGGTAAAAGTAGCTTACAAATCTAGTTATATTGTAAGTTTGGCAATTTTTTATGCTATTGGTAAGGAAAACGATTCGTTTTTGTATATAGGAACCAAGCATGATCAATTCCAGGAATGGACGTTAAATATGTTCATGTAGATTCATAATTATATAAAGGTTAATGTGAAGTAGGATCATGGATAATTAATAGCATTGCTAGAATGTAGGCATGCGTAATATTATTAGATCATAGGCTTAGAAATCGCAGATCCCTTCTGTATTAATTGCTTCATATTATAATTTAATATGCGGCGGTTAAACATGAAAAGATATCATTTTAAGTATTGCCTTATATACATTTTCCTGATAAATAGTACATTAAATGAACTAACTGCCTCGTTCGCAAGCGATCGCAAGCGCTACTGCTGAGCATGAGGTCCTGGGTTCAATTTCCGGGCAGTGTTATTGGGTTTTTCATCTGAAATTTATCATTAATAGCCTGGAGCTTGGATTTGTGTCCGGTTGATGGCAATAGTTTCGCCACCACATGGAAATTAAAAATAACTGGCTAAATGTTAATGTAGGTATACTATACTGGATTCAGAGAATCCAGGCGTGATGCTATGAATAAACTTGAAGGCGCAAGAGTCGATTAATTCAAACCATAAAGTTTTTAATCAATCATAAATGATGATTATTATTTTATGGTAGTGTTACCTTGTATTCATTAGATTCTTTAGCATTAAAGCTATTGAAATACTCACATAAGTACAAGCCTTTGTGTGTGTAATTTACTTGTTAGCAGCGAAATATTTTATTACATTTGTTGAGCTGCCAAAAAACCCATACATGATAATGAATTACTGCGTTAATTGGTTCGACGGATTATTGAGCTATTCGTTTAGACAATGACTACAACATGAAAATTCCGATGATGCTCCGTAGGTTGGCGCCAAGTGTTAGCGCATTGACCGAATATAATCGTCTGAATCATTGCGCACACGCATGCGGGGTTACTTAACATTCCTATCGGATGTTATTCACATAATTACTCAAATAAATCATTTGATCTCATACTATGATCTATTTTTAATGCTTATGAATGAGAAAAGTCATGGTATCACTTTGTATCTATTAATAAATATAGGTTTATTATTTTAGATAGGTAACCGTATTTTGGTGGTTGAGTTATGCCGCCAATTGCCTCATACTACGAACCACTTTCGATGGTTCATAGTATGAGGTTGATTTAAAAGACGTGTCCGTGGAGTTTCTTGCCCGTTCTTCTCCATAGGTACCTACTACGCTTTGGAATGGGCAACGAGCTTTATCTTTATGACTGACCGACCCCTTGACAATTCAAAAATGCCTGCAATTGGTTAGAAAGAAATGGTTTGATTTAAGTTTTGAGCTTGAGTCGGATCCTCATTTGTGAAGAGTTTGCCTAATTGTTAAAGAATTTAGGTCAGTAGCGAATTTAATCTTAAAGTCGGTTAAAATAATATGCATTTGAGTAATTGATAAGACTACATTATCAGATCATGAGGTCAAATTATTCCTAGTTCAAACGTTTCGCCTGATCTTCCGATTTTAATTGTTTATGAGTGTACCTACATTGATTAGTCCATGTTATTATATTACTTAACAAAATGTAGGCTGGGTAGTACGCCCCTTTTTTCTTCAATTAACCTATATGGGTCTTGGCTCTTGGCTTCTTAGACAAATTTCTTCTTCTGCTTCGCTCTGTTTCTGACTTCTTTCTTTTCCTTCCTAACGGTTTTGTGGGGCACAGTTAAAAGTACAAGATTCCTGTAAATTCTTTATAAATAAATAAATAATAGTAAGTAAGTAGCTGATGGTAGACGACCTACTGTAAGCACACCGTGGAACATAATTTAAACGATTTTTTTAGTGAAAAGCCATTTTAGTGCGAAAATAAATATTTTAGGAAAGTAACAGTCATTTAAAAATAAACAACATAAAATCACGCCTGTATTCCACAAAGGGTTAGGCAGAGGTGTACCTGTAGTACACCCACATTTTGCCAGTTATATTTAAGTCCCATGTAATAGGGGACGAACCTATTAGCGATAAGACAAAATTAAAATTAAATATTTAAATAACCCCCGACTCAAACAAAGACGTCTAAAAAAAAAACACCGTTTCCTACTCCATCATTAGAGCCTGTCCACGATCTATCTATACCTAACCTATTCATCGAGACCATTCCAATGAGCCCAAACACGATACCGGTGCTGTAAGTTAGTGAGGGAGTTGGGTATCCTGCGAATTCCAGGTGATGCTGCAGTATCAGTTCAAGGTTACTATATCCTTCTAATATCATTGAAGTAACAGAATACTAAATTTTGAATCGATCAGGCCTGTGGAAGATGCGCACCCGCACATCCATTCATCAACTAGAAAAGAGCTTTCGAGAGAATCTTTAAACGGCTGAACCAATTTTATTGAATTGTAGCTAAGAACACTCTCGATCAAGACACCTTTCAAACCAAAAAAGGGTAATCAAAATTAGTTAAGCCGTTTGAGAGCTACGAGGGAACAGACAGATACACAGATACACTTGTTAAACTTATACCTAACATCCATCTGTTTCTGTCGGGGGTTAAAAATAAACAATATTATGGGTAATCGCAAAAAGCAACTTTATGTTAATGAGACCGTTTGAATCCCCAAATGGAGTGAATCAATACAGACCTACATTTAAAAATGGGAATACATTAAATGCTCCATTAGTCTTAAAAATGGCGCTCAATTTATCAGTGACTGGCACAAGAGATACGTACCACCGCCAAAAACAAAAAATGTTAAACAATTACAAGCATTGTGGATGGCTTGTTATCTACGGTAGCTTAATGTTTGTGAAAAGTTTTTCAATCAGAGTAGGAGAAGGTAGTGAGAAAAATACACCATTGTACAAGAGATAAGCTCTGAACTTTGTGTAAGCTGTGAGTAAATTTTGGTCAAATTCGTTAGGCTATTTTTGACCAAGGTCTTGAGTTCAGTGCTCGCTTACCGTATACGGCGGGAATACAAATAGATAGCTCTCACTGGAAGTTACTGGAAGCAACTACGCTCTTCAACTACAAAACCAATCAACAAATATAAATAAATGTTAGGTACCTAATAAGCGTGTTTGTCTTGTTTAATAATATTACATTCAAAACATGCAACACACTCATACAACAATAAAACACCGTGTGTATTGTTTTATTTTCACATTCCAAAACGTTTAGGTAGTGCGCATTCCATTCAACATTCACAAATACATATTTGTCTATTGAGCCCCACAAATAGTTCTCATCGATCACAAAAGGCCGCCTCTAACATTCTAATACGCGCAAATAATGTTATTATGTACGAACAAACATAATAATAGTAATTGTAACTTAATACTACATAAGTTACTCACAATGTACTTATGAATCGTGTAATTTACATAATGCATTATCAATCATCGTCATTGGTGACATCTCCGAAATTAAGATTACGTAATTTATGTGAAATTACTCATAATGATATGGTCGATTAATTATGGATAATTATTATTATAAAAAACAGGTCAGACATAATAATTATGCAACACAAAAAAAAAAAAAAAAAAAATGTGCGACATTATGTACTTACGCTGAAATTCACAACATCGTTAATTTAAAATGAACTGTATTTTGTCTGTTGAACTTCAATAAAAGCTTCTTGATGAAGTCGTAAAAGTCCCACAATACAATATGAAACAATCGTAACATGGCCTGAATCAAGAGTCACTGATCTTATGAATCATAAATTACAAGAAGGCGTTAATGTTCCAATGTGTGCACATTGTAAACAGGCGTGAAAAATTCCACTTCTAGATTAATCTTTACATCCGCGGTATCTGTGAAAATGTACGTATAACGTCGGTGGGTACACAGCACATGATTTATGGGCGAATCAACCGACTGTTTGCTGAACCTTATAAGGGAAATCTTCGTCTTTGTTGTCACCGCGAAGAGCGGCGTATCAATAAACTTCGATGAAATAACAAGTATTATTTCACGCATATGGCTTGCCTACAGCCACGATTCGTTAATATGGTAAATTACAATTTATTTTTTTGACAACATTTTTGTTTGGTTTCGATATGTTTTACAAAAGAAAATGAATCATTACCTCATTAATCAGATTTGTCTTTTTTCTACCTTTCGTGTTTTATGACTAAAAACGATGTAGCAATGAGAAACAGTAATGACTCATCAAGAGAGAATTTACGATGTGTGTAAACCGCGAATGCTTTAAAAAAAGAACTTGAAAATAGGAATTCAAATCATGCGACATAGTGGGCAGGTCCACCAAATTACTACCCACACATTTATTTATACTTGGCGTTAATACATTCCACCAAAAACTTCTTGCCATTTTACACTAACAAGCATTTTCAACTTGTGCCAAAATACAACTTGACTATGTTTGGTAAATGGTAAAGTTAAAGTTGAAAAATTCTCGTACATCGTCGTGGCAATTTGCCAGGCTATATTGCCTATTACTTGTATGGCGCAACCCTTTCCCGGAGAACCACTTTTCTGACTTTGACCAATAGCGTGGAATGACACGCTGCAGATACGCTTTAGCGAACTGACATATTAAAATGAAAAATATAATAGAAGTTGTAACCTTTAAAATGAACAACTTACTTAAGGCCTTTTGTTTGGTCTGTCTTTTAAATGTTTTTTTTTGGTTGTAAACGCAAAAATGGCTACAAAAATAATCCATGAAAGGGTAAATCACTATTGAAAAACGGATTGGTGCAATATTCTGTAATTAGCAGACAAGAAAACTGCTGATTTTTTTTACTTAAAATTTATATTCTAGATGCCTTAGAATTAACATTTCATTTATTTATTCACAAAAATATAACGTTGTGTTTGAACATTACTTAATATAAAATATAATATAATTGCATACAGAAAAATATTAAATTAGATACAATTAAAATATAAAAATCGATTAAAATAAGATCGATCGATCAAGCCCTTGTCAGAAAATTACACATAATTCGTTAAAATAACCAGAATTAAGAAAGAATCTACTACGTAATATCTGTTTATATACTCGTAAACATATAATATACGAAACACGTGAATCGCATATTTTCGTCGATAAGCCTAACAAGCTTGTGACGCTAATTACCTGCGGGGAATGCACTGAGCTAACATCATTATCAGTTTGCCAAACTATTGCATAATAATTGTATTATAATAATGTGCTAATATTCGCCGTATCGGACAAGTTGACATGGGTTTTGTTGTTATGATAGTGTCTGTGATTCCCGACTAGATACTGGTATCATTATTGTAATCCTAGCTAATATTATAAATGTGAAACTCGAAAATGAGTTTCTTTGTTTGTTTGTTGCGCTTTCACGGTAAAACGGCTGAACGGATTTGGATGAAATTTGACACATGGGTAGACAATGACCTGGGTTAAGACAAAAGATACTTTTTATCCCGATATTCCCACGGGATCCAGACTTATGCGGGTGAAATCGCAGGGCGCAGGTAGTATGTAATCTAATTTGATGTTTGTAAAGGGTTGATTTCTAAATGACCAAGTTATGCATCTATAACGAAGCTTTTACTTTCAGTAGGTATCGTGTTTACGTGCAAATTTAAAAGTAAAAACAAATAGTTTTATAATACCTATTCGATGTATTTCACTCTCTCAATGAATGAAGTGGGAAAAGGCTCTTCTACAATTAGCAGGATTGTAAGCCAATCGACTTATATTCATAATTAACTTTTAAATAAATAGTAACTATCTGACTTTTCTTCCCTAAATCATGAAAAAAATAAAGTGCCAAGAGTAATACAACTAAGTAATAAATTACTTGAAACATCAGAATAAGACCTTGAATTTTGCCAATTTGACATTGAACGACATGGTAAAATAAATAAATTATAAGGACAAATAAAACCTCAATTAAGTAGTTGTCAATGGCTATCAAATTGTAGAGTCAACTCATAGTTTTCACGGTTTCACACTACCGTGCGATTCGTTTTGCCTAACCTGGTAAAATTGGCACCACGTGGTTCGGAAGGCTTTGAAATATGAAGTGTCCCCTAAGCAATATTATTGGAAGTAGATGTATTGTATTTCTATGAACGTAATTTGATATTGTTATTACAATAACAGTTATTACCTATTTCCCTATTTTTTGCCTAGTATTGCTCCTCTACAAACATAGCGTCACATAGCTATGCAGTAGTAACATAGCTATGCTGTCAGCTTCCTCAAATTGTCGTTACAGCTGATCACCAATTTGTTTGCTAGTATTCGGAAGGAGTCAGAAGTTTGTAAGACCACAGTTGATAAAATCTACTTAAGATTATTCCTTCGATAGATTTAAATATCAGCTAGATTATAAATACGAGAGCTACGTATTTAAATAAAAAATAAACGTTGGTAATGAAAACTAGTTTTTTCCGCACTGCAATACGGAAAACTTGATAAAATGATATCAGATATCTTCTTACAAATTGCAAATAATGATTAGTTTAACTTCTATCTACAAACCACAATATAAATTATCCTTAACGTAACTTAGACACAACTTGCATCAACGATTAATGTTGATATCAGTTGTTATTCCCTAAGCTAGACTTGATTCTAGATACCAACTTATCTTTGGTACTCGCAGAGTATAGTGACCTAGTGGAACCTATCGCAATCTACTGTTGCCTCCGATCCCTGCCCTTAAAGGGTGATATTTAGATATGTTGGGTTGGGAAAGCTTATTGAATAGACGAAGAGACTTTCTTTTCTGGTGTCGTACTCGCAAGATTGAAAGCACAATGCAGTGCCACGCTTCAAACTAGTATTTTTTATATTTTTTATTACGTTTTTGGCTATTTTTATGTTTTTAATTTGTGCAGAGGCCCGCCATTCGTTCATCATTTGTCCAAGTGGCCCATGGTCTCAATAAGTATGTGCATCCCTGGGTTAGACCTATAGGTAGTTTTTCTTTACCTAATGGAAACCCTTCATTTTTTGGCCCTTTAAGACCAAGGGTTATAATATCGATCTTCTACCAAATAGCAAGTACATGTCCTGCATGGTGTTTCACCTCAAATATCCGTTTTCCCACCTACAGGTGTGGAAATCCTCAAGGTTGTCCTTGTATGCCCTCCGCGTCGATTGATACTGTCCAAGCTATGATTGATGGGAAACATTTCATTTTGATAACACTCCCGCTAATTGATGATAAGTATCTTAATACTCGCTAAGCTAAAAAAAAGGGTGTGACAGTAATTCGGTACAAAATGTAAGTAAACTGTTTTTAAACCAAAGTTTGATAACATCTTATCGTTAAATGATAATGAAATCCATTAACAGTATAATAAAAAATCAATGTTGAATATCTGTCGTCATTCATAAAGTTGTGTCCATTCATAACATTTTCTGCGATTGGTATTACCGGTAAGAGTAATACGCATTTATCCGTATCAATACGCCATTTCGCAATCCCACTTAACCACTTAGGTAAGCATGAGATGTAATCACGAAGGGCATCGTTGTTTATTCTGACTCCCGCCGTTATCATCACGCTTCCATTTGCCGGTAGCGACTAGAGAGGCTAATTACACCTGTCCATCAAATACTAGTTATCTACGGAGCTTTATCGTACATTTACCCGCTGCCGAGTTAAGACGTACCACTCTATATTTATTCAAATATCTGATATTGTCGCAACTACGTAAGATTTATGTCTAGTTTAATAGATACCGGATACTTAGTTAGGAAATCGTTCCGCAAGACTTTCCCTGTCTAGTTCGTGGTACGGGTAAAATTGGTCATCATTGTGTCTTAATTAAGTTAGATCAAGTTCGGAACTTCGAACAAAAGCTGGATTTGCAAGGCGAACTCTATTTGCCTTAATTAGAAATTCAATGTAACTTGCCTAAGGTTGATTAAAGAAACATGTTCAATTTGGTGTTAATCACAAAACTTACGCCTTAGATATTGAACATTAAACTACTAACGAAAATAGATTTTTCCCAGATGTAGTTCAAATAGATGTCTATAACACTTTGGTTATCATAAAAAAGAAGTCCATTTTCATCTATTACTTTAATCGACACAGACGCGTGAAACAGGTGGTCGGTAATAAATACAGAAATGCCTCCTGTAAAAACATTATTTTAAAATAATGTTGAACATATTTTTATAAAGAAAACTGGGGCAGCCTTGAACAAACAATCAGTTATACATTTCCACTGAACTCGTAACTTAAACACGTGCTTCCCTGTGCGTGCGTATGAGTCGACCGATGAGCAATTTGTTCACTAAATGGATCAATCGCACAATATCGTTACGTTTCTATCGGCTGGCGGAATCGGGCCAAGTTTAAGAGCATATTGTTATGACGAACTTTCATAACATTGTAGATTTGTTTGCACTATATCAATGTAATTGACGTTTAACGTTTCGCTTTGAAATATTATGGGATTTAAGTAACACCTTGATTTATTTCTTTTTTCTAAAGAATTCTGCTACGATCGGCTAGATGTAACTTCTTAATTTTTTCAATGATTAGGAAAATTGTGACGTTTAACGTTTTATCTTTGATCAAGAGCATCATTTTAACGAGTGGAATCTGCGAAAGCGAATACATTGCAGTGACTCTCATCGCGTCCATTAACCAAAGAAGAGATGAACATTGAACTCGGTTAAACAATTTTTCTTACACGAAATTCAAAGCGCTAGGGAAAATCCATGGGGTGTTTGGGGTGTTTTGGTTTTTTCATTACCGAAACTGATAGCAGAATATGTCCGTAGGCCTCGAAAACGAACAGCTATTAATACATTTTTTTATACCCGGGCATCTAATCGGATTTCCTAACACCAGACACGTGGTGTGCGGTGTCGAGAGCGTCGCTACAAATTTTGTCCATTTTTGCGTCACGCTCATAAATCGTAAGGTAGTAGATGGGGCGCAGCGCGACGCCGCCACAGTCCACAACGAGCGCGCGGCCGCGCCACCGACCGTGCACCCGCCTCGTTCCCGCGCGAACCGGAAAATTGGCGCGAAAATGCGGAACTGTCAAAACGCATGATTGGCGTTTCAATTTTTCTGCTTTCGCGTATTGCAACGTCGCGATCTTATTCAGCCAACGGACCTAATTTTCTGTGAAGTGTACGATTTTTTTGGATGTTCATTTTTTTATTAGTGTTTTGTTTATCTCAAAAAGATTTTCTGAATGATTCATCTACTGTTAAAAATAGAGATAGTTTCGGCTTTCTATAAAATAACGGAAAAAATAATGTTTTCAAAAGTATAAGAAAGGAATATCCGAGTTCAACAATTCCTCACTTGTCAAAATTGATCCTCACTTAAGAGAAAAAGATTTAACACGAGTGTTAATACATTTCGTTTTGTTTTGACAAGCTTAACGAGTTGTTCACAAATCCTGAATATTTTTAATGTGTCGCCATGATTAATGGATTAACTACAACGACTAGAGACTTACGCGTGTTTAGCAAAAACAGAACGTGTAGACAAGAAAAATTGGGAGCGAAGGAAAATGCCAACAAACATAATCTTTTAGATTTATCGCGCAGCTTTTCATAGCTTTCTCTGATTTGGTAATGTAACCAAATATAGCACTTTTACTAATTCAATTAAAAGGCTATTATACTAATTTTAACAAAACCTAAATAAATATCACTTGTTAAAGTAGGTCATACAGTTCTATTAAGTCTAAATCAAGATAACAGAATAATTAAATATGCACTTATCATTCTACAAATAAACGGCGAAACTGTCACAGTCTCGCACGTTTGCCACGAAACTGGCAGGTTAGACATTGATTATTGTTTTTTCCATAATAATGTATTCATAGACAACTTTAATATTAAAGACTGCAGGGTTTTATACGCATAATAATTGAACTGTTTCAGGATGTCAATATATTAATAAAATTATTTGATTATTATCTTAATACCTACTTACAATGAATCATAGAATCTACCGTTAGTAAAAATAAAATACCTATGCTGTCAAAAAAGACGAGTCGTCGATTTTTTTTTTTAAGTTAAAACAGTTTTTTTTTAAACCAAGGTTGTTGGTGCCCAATGTCATCGTAGGTAAGGTTGTTATCAGTACCTACATCTATCTATTTTTTCTTATCAGCCCAGGTATGAAACTGGGTCAGTAGAGTTAAAGGCACATGCAGATGCATTTTGTAACAAACCTACATGTACAATATCTCTCTCTCTCTCTTGAGATTAGATAACTTTCAACAATTAATTTTATGACTAATCATTTAATTTCCAATTTTTTTAATCAATAATGACTGCCGGAAAAAGGATTTACAATAACTTGTCGCGTGAACTGATAATTTTTCCGATAAAATAAATAAATTAAGTAAAAAGTTTTCAATTAATTTTATCAATGTGTTGCATAATCGTTTTCAATCAGAGATAATCATATTAATCCGTACTATGATTAATTCCCGAATCGATGTTAATTTCAAGCTTTTTAATATATTATATTACCTATTTCGTTAATATAGGTATCACCTATATTAGCGCACAAAAATTGAGTGATGTCTCCTTCGAACTACTTAGATATTTTACAAGCTTAAACATTCATACAGCATATATTTTTAATCACCAAGTGCTACCCGTGAAATATTCTGAAACAATCCGCGCGTAACTTTTAATCAACGAGTGCTACCTGTGAAACATTCAGAAACAATCCGCGCGTAACTTTTCCGCTGGTAGGTAGGTACACGAGGTTTCGGTGCGCTTTAGTTTCCTCGCAATTATTTTTGAGTAATGATCAATTAGGGCACAGTTGCACATGACGGATTTTTAATAGTTGCCTATGCGTCGGCGTTACGTTCATTTGAATATCCGACCACGTAGAACATAACTGATTGCTATCCGCAACCGTGTCGCAACTTCAAGTCGTTTATTATTTAATCTATGACAGCCAAGATAAAATGCCTCAAAAATGGGCCAATTACAAAATATAATAAATATTGTAAAAGTTTGCCTACAGCGTCCTCGAAGCGCCCTAACCATAACAGTTTGCTTGCCCTAAATTGGTTAAAGGGACCGTATTATCTCGCTATGTCAATTTTGTGCGAGATATGAATAACACAATTTCCTTGCTTGCCTACTCACTGGGCCTACTTATACTTTGCATAAACTCACTGTGAAAACGAACGCCCAATCAATTATATTAACGGAATCAATTTAATAAACAATCGTGATTCATTTCCAATATAAATCTTCTATTGGAAACACATTTAATATTATAACTCTCGGAGTAAACTTGGTCATTTGATTCGCAGATTTTACTCTTTACCGTTATTTTGTATTTGTAAGTAACTTTTAAGTGCCTCTAAGCCGAATCACCCCGGCTTGCTGTAATTATTTTAATATAGCGAGCTAAAACGGGGTGGCAAGGACATCCACGCGAAAACGGTTACCACGTATTCAGTAGGTACACCATTCAGAGTATCCCCCTATATTAAAAAAAATCCATCGGTTATAAACTAAAATCTGCTGTTCCATACATTTTGACCGTGTAGGTATTGCACTGTTGTAGGAAACTGCAGATTTTTGTTTTAATAACCGATGAAAAATTTATATGCCTGAGCATAGAAATTTTTCATCGGTTATTAAAACACAGTTCAGTACATCATTCTGAAATGATGTACTGAATACGTGGTAACCGTTTTCGCGTCGATGTCCCTGCCACCCTGTATTTAATTTCAATTTAATCGAATAGTATTGTCTTTGACAACATCCATTTCTCATTGGGTCCACTCATAAAAAACGTAACGTAATACGGCTACCGTATTACGTTAGATTCCTGTATAATATCTAAACTCTAAAGTATAGACTGCATAGGCGTATCTGCGTAGGATTACACAAAATAACAAACAAAATTAAATATTTTCGACTGAGCAAGAAAAACGCGAAATAGATATTTTCACAAAGTGATAAAATACCTAACACCAGCCTATTATTGTCCCACTGCAGGGCAAAGACCTCTTCTCATACATAGAGGCACGAGCATGATCACCACGCTTGCTCAAGACGGTGGATAGTTGCCGATTCAGACCTACCTGTATACCTCCGTATTTAATACGAACAACCAAAGATTTGGCTCGTGTGAGCCAAATAGGTCACTAGGTATTAGGTATAAGGTCAAAATAAATAAAACCGCATAACTCCATCTTACCCTAGATTGCTATTCTGAAGAAAGAAAAATAAACGATTACGTTCAGAATCTCTACCACAAACTATATCCACAAAGTTTTATTTACTTTAGAAACTACGGAGTTCTGAAAGCATAGTAATACTTACTTTGTTTGGACAAATAAAATGTTTGTTTTTATGTCTTTTAGTTTCAATAGGAACTTTTGTAAGAAATAATCAACACCCTCTTAAATAATCGTATATTATCTGTCATGCCCCGGGGAGAATTTTATGTAGTCACGACAACCCGCATCGACCTAAGTGAGCACTTTCAAAACAAAAGTCTGCTTTGATAAAAATATCCTAACCTTAATTAAACCAATAATGTGCCCCATCTTTAAATTAAAACAAGAATATAGGCTCCTAGGAAGTTATTACAAAAATAATACAAACACCTCGCGAATTTCGTCGTGTGCGGCTTACCGAATTTAGTGAGAATAATTTATCCATTCCATCAGAATTGAGGCTGAATATCGGCCTGGTCTCGCCCCCTTTCCATCTAAAAGATTTACCTGTGAAGCTATTATTAGCTCCCAAAACTTGTATCGACTCAGTAGAGGATTTATGTACCTATCTAACCATTACCAATTTATTTATAGGTTTAGAATTAAATCTACGGCCGAGACCTCACAAGAGGAACGGTTTAATATAGAAATAATTCGTCTTAAATATCGATTGCCAAGCATTTGAGGTTTGAAGTGTTAATTAAAGATTGTATTTGATAAATTCCTTTATCTCCTAGGTATACAATAAACAGGCTTAATGCCAACATTTGACACAGAAATAGACCCCTTTAATTAAAACGTCAGTTCAGACAACAATATCATGTCTTTTAATCAGTTTTATTTTCGAAATTTTCATACTAATAACCGTAATAGAAATATTTTACGCAGAAAATTGACAAGAATCATATTAACTAGTTCATAAATAACTGTCCAATATGAATAGGTTCTTAACATAATTATCGCATTTGTAATAATTTATAGCTTGTCATACTAAATTCGATCACAATAAAAAAATGTTGCCAAACTGGTAGTTATTGGTTACGTTTTAAATATTTTTTATCGCAGAAATCCGCGCTTTAGAAATGAAATTCTTTAAAGATTACACGTTTAATCCAATCAGTCTTGTTGATTTATAAATTATTGAACTTTTTAGATTAGGCAACCTTGTTTGGAAAAAAAAAACACAAAAAAAGGCTGATCACTTTTCGTAAATTCCAGAGGCTAATTTGTTTTTATTACGATAAAAACAGTGGTGCGGTAGAAAAAGGTAGGTAATTTGAAGAAAAATAAGCGTCGAAGTAAGAACCTCCTCCTTATTGAAGATGAAAAAAAATCGCTAAATCCCGCTATAAAATAAGTCTTGAAACTTTGTTGTCATTGATGAACTGTGGGAAAACATCAGAAAACTTCACACCAGCCTCTGGGGATTACAGGCGTTACAACACAACGTTCAATTACTCAGCCTCACTAATCTAAAAGTAAATCTAACACTTAACAACGTACAACAATTTGTGAAGAAATCAAAAATAGTACAAGACTCCCAAAGACGGTTTAAAAATAGGGAAGCGCATACATTTTATAAGAAATAAATCTTGCGGTAATTGCGTGTAGTGTGGACCACACCTATCAAGGGGACTATTATCATCAGCCGTCTATCGGCCCATCGACAAGGCTATTAACACGCCTTGCTCACTTAAGGCACAGTTGCACCAAACTACCGCGTACGCACTTTAATATCAAACACTTATAATTTTTTTCATAAACGCATGAACTTAATAACATGATAACGTAATGTAATAAACGATTGATAGCTTTTTTGCACTTCGAATTCACGATTAATCGTCGCTTTTAAGAAATATAGACGGTAATAAGCGGTGTAACGCGAATTCGTATATTTTCCAAAGTTGTCTTATTAATTTTTATAATTACTGTTATTATATTTGGAGTTGTTGAGTTATGAGCTCACGATAATTTTCCTGTTAGCGAGATTTTACGTTACTTAATTGAACGTATTACTCATATTATAATTACCTACATGCTATGTAACACAAGTCAACATTATTCATTATTATACTTGAGAAAGTAACTTATTTACAAAATAGAAATAAATTGTTAGTACCTACCCTTAACGGAAGATATGAAAACAATCATGGTGTTAAACTCCCTTCTGTCGACACTTAACTGTGATAAACACTACTTTATTCTAAAGGCGACTATTAACACTATAAAAAAGCTACCAACAAGAAACAAAAAGAAATCAGAATAATGAATGATACAGCTCATTAAAAGTTAGGGAGCGACGATAAATTCATAAAAACTGTTCGACAATAAAGATGCTATGCTAAAAAATAATGTAGATAAAACACACAGCTATTATATAGATGAAGATTTAACTAGAATTGAGGTGTTTCCACAAACCACATCAAAATAATTTAACGATGATGGCGCCATTAGAGCAGAAAAAAGTTACAAACATTTTAACGCGCCAACTCTGATCTGAGTTATAGGTTTTCGAAAGAATTCACTCAAATACAAAGAGATTAGTAATAGCGTAGTAAAATATTATGAGAACAGAGTAATCGGTGGTGTTGGAGGGAAGCCAGGAATAGTACCCGCAGCTCAATTAGACCGTCATTCACGTACATGAGAAAGATGAGATAGAACGAAGAACAGAGAGGTAATTGCATAACACACTTACATTAGCAATGGCTTTCATTTTGACAGTTCAACGACATTGTTGAGCAAACAAATTTTTCGAACATATGAATTTACAATATCCTACAAAATCATTCAGATTATGATTGCAAGTGTGTTACGCAATTAGGGTGCTGTACTCGACAAACGTGTAGACAAAATGGATTGTAATTAGTAAATTCAGTAAAAACCCGTTTTCAAATTAAGTTGCGTGAAGACAGTCAGGGTCTTATAAAACCGTGTCGTATTTTCCGTGCCTAAAAATCGTGTTTGCTTAAGCCTTGTTTAATCTAAACAACTGTTAAACACGATTTTGTCTATGTTTAGGGTGTAAGGCTGTAGAGATGGTATAACAGTACACGTACTTGAATTCTAATTTAAATCGCGATCTTATAATCTTGCTCCACCTAACCCATGTAGCTACGTGATCTAACTATCGTTACAGAACCCTATGAGATAACTGAACTATTACAGTACAACCTTCCTCATCGACATGTGTGAATTATAACTAAAAATACAATCTTTGTGACGCAAAATACGAGATGAACTTCAATATGATGATCTATTTTAGGACGTTGTAAAAGTTTTTACAACACGCCCTTGGAAAGGTTTAGCAAAATGGCCGACAGAAACATTTTAAATCGTAAATTATTTACGATTTTATTTATAACATTTTCAAAAATACAGCTGTTTGATTTGTAGCTAATAAAAAACGTCACGAATTGATTGATGCGCTCTGCCGTCTATTTCGGGTATGAGTTCGAACTATTAAAATAATTAAATATACGTTATGTAATACATGGAAACTAACTATAATTTCATGCATCGAATACTTATAGTCTGTTTGTTCCAAGCAGTACAAATGTTCTCCACTCTACATACAAACTAAGATGAATCCCTCGTAACTATTTTGTACCAAGAAAGGAAAATGAACAGAATATAGAAACATCATACATATGGAAATGAGAAAAGGAATTGCATATTATAATAAATGAGTTCGGGCAACTTATTACTGTTTCCTTTTTTGCTCGAAGCTGTTGTACCGATGAATGAAACCTAAAAATATACGTAAACACATGAAAAATGAGCGTCTCTTTCGTCGTCGGTATCTCAGTCGCTCGTTATCTCGCCTTCAGATGTTTGCACTAGCTCAATGTTTTATTAACACGCAGCCTATCAGAGAAAAAAAAATTACGAAAGAATGTATTTTTTACAACTCAGGGGTAATCTTCATTGCCGTTCTGGTATCCTTGCTGAATTTGTACCACGGTCAGTATTTGTTAAAATATAAGTGTCTGCGCTAAATGAAGTTAATGAGTTAGCTATGCAAAGATATGCACTCGTGAATGATCTGTATTGTCAGTTAGAGCACAGACCTTTTTATCTGCCAATGCCGTTTGTATAAGTTATTGTCACGTCTAGGTTTATAATAACGTGTTATTACCTTTATTATCTCACTAACAGACTAATTTATAGGAAAAACACATGAGACTAAACAACAAGTAGGTACGTAGCTAATTAGATGCGGCCCGTAAATTGAGATTTAGGCAAGCATTAATACGTAACTAATGAATGTAAATACAAAGTTACACTCAATTACATACACGTATGTCCATAAC
This sequence comes from Eupsilia transversa, assembly GCA_914767815.1. NCBI lineage: Eukaryota > Metazoa > Arthropoda > Insecta > Lepidoptera > Noctuidae > Eupsilia > Eupsilia transversa. The sequence continues at coordinate 7,779,628 of OU611889.1, forward strand.
GAATTCTTGTTTGCTTACATGCCCGATCTGAATAGAAACTTCGGCATTTGAAACAGATACCAACGTTTATTGTTGTTGCTAAATAAACATACTAAACACGAATGTAGGTTATCACCTGTTATGAACAAATCATTAACTTGCCTTATCAATAATAGTACATTAAGATATTAATTTATATCAATTTAATCGTGCTTAAATACAGAGATGTAATCATTCAGATGTTTTAACTTTTGTAGGATACTACAGTCTTTTATCTTAAGAGGATTTTTATCGATAAAAGATAGTGTTGTTGTCAAACAAGCGACTCTTTACTGACCAAATTACACGTTTGTCCAGTGTAAGAACTGACATTATTTGTGAGTGTTAAAAATATTGAACGAACAATGAAAATGGTGAACGTACCAGTGATAATGTTGGCGATCGCCTTGGTGAGTATATTTTCTTTAACGACTTTTTCAGCTGTCATAAATTAAGGTTCATAATTTAAAACATAAATATAATTTTTATATGATTTTCCACTTGATTCTAATGTTAGTTTATCTTATCGGAAAATCTTGAGGGCACTGAAACCAACTGTAACTTAAACTTTTACAATATCCCCATAAGTGTGTGCACGTTATGCATTAGCTTGTCTTCGTATCGATCATTGTCAATTAAATAAATCACATCAGGCAACGTGTAAATTATAGTAAATTCTAAAACTGTCTAGACGGTCCATTTCAAATGATTATGGTCACCTAGCGTTCATTAGAAAAATTGTGCAGACGACACTTGTACATTCGACAATTTAGGTCACACGTACGCCAATTTGTAATATTCTTTTGTCATTGATTATTGATCTCATTATTGGGGTCACCCAATAACTTCTTCCTAAATGTGTTTTAAATTGTTTACCACCTTCTAAATAACGTTGATATAATACAACTGTCCTCATTGTTGTAAACACGACGTGTTTTCTCTCCATCATATCAAAGCAATAAAGCCTCATAAAATACTACTCGAAGATTAAAGACGATCTTGAAATTCTTCAAAAAAGATTTCTAGCGTTATTTAATTTACTCATCGTAAAGTCTGACATTGAAACTGTTTGCTCAATTTTACTACCAGGAAATCAGCATTATCGTCGAAAATTCTTGGTTGGTTATGGAACTGAAATGAAATGAAATGAAATGATTTTATTTTCTGTAAATAGGTTTGTAGAAACACTTTTACACGTCAATAATATTTTAAGTACTAGATGAGGTCGGCGTTTCCTATCTGACTACTCTGAGAAGAAAGGCCGAAACAAACTCAGAGGTCACAGTCTCTTTTAAAGTCCAGACATATTGTTTGGATCATATGAAGACCATGTAGATTAGTGTCTGAGATGGTCTTTTGAGGAAAGAACCACACAGATTGAGTGGACCTGTCCAGTCAGTGCACGCATTTGTCAGTAATCGTGCAGCTCAACTCAGAACTTAAGGAGCTCAACGATTCGACGAACAATACCAAAGAAAGGACATTTGGGTAGGCCGAATAAAGCACTCAAACTGTCAGACCATGATTAAAAGTAACTGCAAAAAGGAAAAAAAAAAAAAAACAAAAATAAAGAAAAAATTACCCACACAGTCTTCACATTCACAATAATTAAAGTAATATAATACTTTACGAAGTAAATATTCACGTCGTTATACACATATAATTTGATCAACGTTAATGTCTTAAAAATCCAGAAATAATCTTGGTCAGATCATTTGAGGACCATGCACATTGGTGCCTGAAATGGTCTTTTGAGGAAAGAACCATACAGATTTGAGTGGACCTGTCCAGTCAGTGCACGCATTTGTCAGTACTCGTGTAGCTCAGAGAACTTAAGGAGCTCAACGACTCGACGAACAATACCAAAGAAAGGACATTTGGGTAGGCCGCATAGAGTACTCAAACTGTGGCGATTATCATTAAAACTAGCTGAGAAAAGAAAAAATAAATAATGTAGATCCACATAGTCCTCAAAAATATTAAATGTCACGTAAATCAATAAAAATAAAAATGTCACTAATAAAACAATTAGTATAACATTGTTTGTTGCTTGGGGTACATTGGAGTAGCTTAATTAGTCCCAAGCCTTTTTGTTGTCCAAGTAATCTTTAACTTTATAGAAACCTTTTTGACAGAGTTTCTGTTTAATAAATAATTTAAATTTATTGAGGCTCAGTTCTTTAATATGGCTTGGGAGTTTGTTATAAAAACGTATACTTTGGCACTTAAATGAATTACTAATTTTTTGGAGCCTAGTCGTGGGCACAATAAGTAGATCTTTGTTTCTAGTATTTATGCTATGAATGTCGCTGTGTTTAGAATATAGTTTAATATTCTTTTTTACATAAATCAGGTTCTCATATATATATTGAGATGCGACTGTCATTATGTTTATTTCTTTAAATTTATCCCTCAGTGAATACCTACAACTAAGGTTATAAATTGCTCGAATGGCTCGTTTCTGCAGCACAAATATAGCCTGAATGTCGGCTGCATTTCCCCACAGCAAAATGCCGTACGACATTACACTATGGAAATAACTAAAGTATACTAATCGAGCTGTTTCTACATCAGTCAAATGACGGATTTTATAGACCGCGTAGGCTGCAGAGCTTAGCCGCTTCGACAATTTGGTTATATGTGGGCCCCACTGTAGCTTCGAGTCCAAAGTAATACCTAAGAACACAGTGGTATCCACAAGGTCCAATTCCGCCCCATTTACTAGTACATTGGTTTTCACCTGCTTAACGTTAGGTGTCAGAAATCTAATACATTTAGTCTTTTTCTCGTTTAAAAGTAAATTATTAACACTAAACCAATGCACTATTTTAGAGAGAGCATTATTTACATCGTCAGTAACTGTCTGTTGTCGCTTAAGCTTAAATAAAAGTGATGTGTCATCTGCGAATAACACTATTTCATGACTGTTCTTTATAAGGCAAGGTAGGTCATTAATATATACGAGAAATAAAAAAGGGCCAAGAATTGAGCCCTGCGGAACTCCCATAGTGACTATAGAACCCGGGGATCGCTTGCCATTAACGTCCACTCTTTGGATCCTATTATTCAAATAAGAAACAAGAAGATCCAAGGCAGTGTTTCTAACACCATAGTGATGCAATTTCCTGACCAATGTATCATGAGAAACACAATCGAAAGCCTTAGATAAGTCACAAAAAATACCTAGGGCATCATGCGACTTCTCCCAAGCCTCAAAAATATGTGCAAGAAGCTCAACACCAGCGTCGGTAGTCGAGCGACCCCTTGTGAAACCGAATTGTTTATTGTTTAATAATTTATGTTTATTAAAATGTCTTTGCAATTGATCTAGCATCAATTTTTCAAATATTTTACTAAAGGTGGGAAGCACGGAAATTGGTCTAAAGTTCGTGGGGTCTGATGTGCTGCCCGATTTAAATAAAGGTATTATTTTACTACTCTTCATTAAGTCAGGAATTACACCACAGTCAATGCATTTATTAAAAATAATTGCCAATTCAGGCGCTACAGTGTTGATTATGCATTTTGCAACCTCTACGGAATTTCCCCATAGGTCAGCAGTTTTTTTAACATTGAGTGTATTGAAAGTTTTAATAATATCTCTAGCACTAACATAGTCGAAATTAAATTCATGGTTACAAATATCCACATTTTCATTCAATAGGGACTCGGCGACAGTGGGTGAAGAATTTAAAGAATTAGTGGTTGATACTGGAATATCTGCAAAGAAGTTTTCGAAAACTGAGGCAACTTCTAAATCATTTTTAATTACTGTATTGTTAATATTAAGGCTGTAGTCACTACTACGCTTTCTATCTCTTCCAGTCTCATTGTTTATAATTTCCCAAGTCGTTTTTATTTTATTTTGACTATTTTTAATTTTTGAACTTAAATATCGACACTTAGCTTCGCTACAAACTTTTTTAAATAATTTGGAATAATTCTTAACATATTGACAAAATTCTATACTTTTATTATAATTTCTTTCTTCATAAAGTTCAAAAAGTTTGATTCTACTTTTAAATATCCCTTTAGTTGCCCATTCACTGAAAATTGCAGAACCATTAACTGAGATCTGCTTGGGTATAAATGTTGAGTTAAATTCTGTACAATACATAGCAAAAAAAGAATTGTACAGTTCATTAGGATCGTCACTATAAGGCAAATAGGGTAATTTACTGTTAAGCTTGTTTTTAAAGCTCTCCAAGCGACCTGCAGTTTTTGGCACTACAGTGATATATCTCTTAGCCTCTTTTTTGTCTTGTTTACTAAATGTAATCAACTGTCCACAGTGGTCAGAATCCAGTTGACTTATAATTTTTGTATTAATAGGTATTAAGTCAGTAAATATATTATCTAAACAAGTGGCTGAGGTGGCGGTTATTCTAGTAGGCTCCAAAAATAAATGATTAAGATTATATGACTGAAATAAATTTTTAAGTTTTAGGCACATTGGTGAGTCCTCTAATAAATTAACATTGAAATCACCACATACAATTATATTTTTTCCTAATTTACCAAGTTTTTGTAACACATCATCCATGATACTCTCAAAGTAATCATAAATAGATGATGGAGGCCGGTACACGCTCAATACAACAAGCTGCTCCAACTCCACACAAGCTATTTCTATAGTCCGCTCAACAGAGAGGCTTACAATATCCTTTCGTTCTTTGAATTTAATTTTATTAGTTAATAGTATCAATGAGCCACCATGTATTGCATTCTCTCTGCTGAATGAACTACCAACCTGGTGATTACTGAAATTAAACATGAGCTGATGGCTTTTTAACCAATGTTCTGTAATACATAAAATATCAATGTTGTTACAGTTCATGAATAATTCAATTTCAAGGTCTTTTCTCAACATACCTTGAATATTCTGGTGCACCAGGTTAACTGTGTTAGAACTTATTCTGACATTTTGATGATTAGTACTAACATTTAAATTTAAAAGATTTCCATTAATTATGCAAGAGGTTTTCTCTATTGTCTCAATTTCTAATTTAAATTAATGTCAGCTTGTGTAGCCAAGTTATTGGCTGAATCACTTAAAATGTCAGATAATTGCTCAATAGAAGCAACAGTTTTATTAGCCAATTTCTTGGCTGATATATCAATAAAAAAAAAGTATAGCGATAAAGCTATTTGTCTTTTTAAACATTTAGGTAAATACAATTTGTATTTTGTCACATATAAATATTTACTAACACACTTGTTAGTGTCAAGGACATGAAAATTATTCTTGTTTAATGTCAAATCATTTAACATTATATTTAATTTTTGCCTAAAATTATTTTCTTTCTGTGGCAAACTGTTACTATATGGAAATGTAAACATAACAATCTGTCTTAAGTTTAGCTCAAATAGTATGTTAAGGGAATGAAGCAGACTGTCCTGATTCACATTTCCTCTGTTACTAATTAAAATTATCAATGTTGTATTCTGGTGGAAATTCAAACTAATTATCTTTGTCACTATATCAACATAACTTAAGCCAGGCATACAATAATTGATAACTGACTGTCCCTTGCAAATATTTGATACTAACTGGCCCATGTCTTTTCCAATGTCATCACTAAATATCACAATTTCACTATTTATTTGGGTTTTTACACAGTTAGGAGCTTTTATATTAATTTTAGTTGTTTTACCCGGGGAACCAACAGTGATATTACTCTGTTGCAATGAACATTGGTCAGTGGTTATTTGGCGAGTGCTATGTACTTAGGTACAGCCATGTGTGTGGTGCGCACGCTCACGGTATGGGCGCGGAATGTTGGCGCCATTCATGCCGTAACTCTGTTTGGATTTGACGACAGATATCACGTAAACGCCGTGCAAACCTCCAAACTGAATAGTCACGCGTTTTTCATTTGCTCAAGTTTATAACTATCGGCAAATATTAAATACTTGTGATATGTATTGTTGCTGTTGCTAAATACCTCAAATGCTAAAGGTTAGCATCTAGATGCGACTCCGGTATTGTTGGAGTATTTAAAGTGTTGTTACTTGTTTGTTCATATTGAATAAGGACTATTATGTTGCATGATAAACACTGCGCGACCCAGTTGCCCGCGCGCACATGGGTGTTTGCATAGTCGCTCCGACGCACTCCCTAGCCACCTTTGTCTTAGTTGCCGACTACGACTGAATGGCTAATTTAGAATCCCACTTATCTGATTCAGTTGTTCATTCGACCTGAATATTCCGGTTTCATAAATTTCGTGCTCACGTCATACTGATGGCATGCCATTGTCTTCGTTACACTATCAATAACGTCGCGATCCTATATGCCTGAAGACGAATAAAACTTTCAGACCTAATTTAGATCAGAAGCGGTCAAGCGTAAACTTATCTAAAGTGATATAGAGCAGAGTCGCTGCGGTTGTATTTAGATGGATGAATGTAAAACAGGCCTTTCAGGAGTCAAGTCCTGTCTGAGTCATTAAAGTTGTACACGTTAATGAACATTGTAAGCTCGGCGGCACGCTGGGTAGTGTCTGTGTTATTCTGTGAAACTGCAAAGAGACAAACGAACTTATAAATTTATAATTCCCAATGAGCGCACCTCATCGCATATGATAATGGAAAGTCAACGACTGGTCCAGTTAGAATAATAAATGTAACCTCGGCAATTCATAGTCTAGCCATTATAGTTGGTGCTAACTAGTTGCGTAAATAATTATAATGGTAGCCATTTTTATTTCATTCACCTTGGAGATTTTTTCCTTTTTTTGGCTCAGATCTAACAACTCATGGTCCTATTTTTCTACGTTTACTATAAATTGCATGCCCTAAACGTTTCGGCCTTGTGCACGCGTCTGTGCCGTACCATAAACGACAAACAATTGAAAGTAATAAAGTAACATATGCGTAGACTAGACAACTGATTGCACAGAGAAAATACAAACTTTGTACAATTGTGTACGCTTTGTATGAGTGGGCCAAATGTTCTAGATTTAATGGACAATTCATAGTTTTTAAATAAGTTTTGTGTTCTAATAGTAAACCATTCCAATACTATATTAGGCGTTATTAAAAGCTTTTATTTTACTTCACTTGTATGTATGTCCTGGAATATTGCAATCAATATTTCACCCACTTCCACTGAAGCTATCGGGCTGACATTTGGCATACGTATTTGGTTCTCGTGGCAATGCATGATTACATTAGAAAAGTTAAAAAAAAAAACTTCACTTTTTTCGTTTTTAGTACATTTTATATTTTGTATAAAAATAAAAGTTTTAAAAAAAAAACTTTTTTATAGGTTATTTGTTTTATCAGGTACCTTTACCTGGTATCCTTTTTGTATTGTTCTCATTTTCAGCTGCTTTGATTTGTGAAAGATGTCAATGACACAGATTGCTACGACTAGTTGCCAAGTGATTGAATCATTGTTTATTTGTTAGGTTTAAGATTAAAGGCTCGTTCACACTGGCGCGACTTGTCGCGCGACGCGACACCGGCAATTGTTCAATCGTGAAGTTTTATTAGAAATTGTATTGTTAAAGTCGCGTCGCGCGACAAGTCGCGCCAGTGTGAACGAGCCTTTATTCTTCAGGCCGTCGTCTTATAGAATTGTAGCTGGGATCTGCTTGGATCAGAACTTGATCCTGCTGATCCTCTTTAATATCTCCCTGGATGTTTACTTTTAATTTAGTTTATGGAAAACTGTCTGGGTCTTATTTGGTTTCTATTTTATTGTGCTGACATAACATAACATACATAACATCACGCCTGTATTCCCCGAAGGGTTAGGCAGACGTATACATTTAGTACACCCACATTTCGCCAGTTGTGTTTAAGTCCCATGTAATAGGCGGCGAGCCTACTGCCATTAACCTGAATGAGAAATGCTGACAATCTACTAATAATACTTTAGTTGCCTCTTACATCACTCTTGAGAGGATCGGTTGACCCTTAAGGAGGCCTATTCTTAGCCTGGGACCACACGCAGGATACCTCTACTATACGTCATTATCTAATCATAATAACTTTAGATTACTGAGGATTATTCCATTAAACATAGAAGTTGTTAGTGCAAAGTAATTACAGCTGAACATTATTGTAGCAAGGACCGAAACCGGTATAACAAATACGAGATTTTTTTTACAGGTATTTTTAAAGGTTACCTTTAATTGAATACAACCTGTATTAATACCGGTTCCCGAAAAAAATGACGTTCTTACACGTGCCGTCGGTATTAGTCAAAGGGCGCGTATCGTCTGTGTGTGTACAACCGATATTAAAACGGTAACCTGTTTCTTCTTGAGTTACCCAGACACTCCAGACAGCGGTAACCTTAGTCGTAGAAGTAACCAATATTCTTGGATACCTGTACCTACTGTAATTTATAAAAGTTTCGATCCCTGATTGTAATACTTGTTTAATTGTAATTACAATGTTTCTCAGATTAACTGTATATATTTCTGGAAGTATAGGGTTTTGTCGTATCTCAGACATTGATTTTATAACCAATACGTGTGTGGTATACATTAGAATATATTGTAATGTTATCAATGTACAAATTAGGTGGCATTGTAAAACAGTTAAATTAATCTGTCTTTAATTGGAAATGTATTTTTACGTTCGGACAGTTCATGGCTCAAGTGGTAGTACTTTATAAGACAAACTGACAAGGCTCATATTTTATACGTTTAACTGCCCTGCTGAATTCGGCCGACCTAATCAGTAACGTGTGGGCTTTTATTTTATGGAGGGCCGCAACGTGTGACGGTTACTGCAACATTCTCAATTAATTTAAAATTGGTCGCGTTATTTAGTTTAAAGTATTGACCGCACGTAATTCTGATTGACTACTACTCAGTGATACTGTCGTAAATTATCCTTGAGACACAACTTGTCTTTGTCCGAAGATCTATTGATTTAGAGATAAATATTTATGTCACGTTAGTAATTGTTGGGCAAAATTGGTATACTGGATATTTAAGTCAGGAATCGGTACCTCCCCTGATTTATACTCCCCTTCCCGACCGCCTGTCAGCTTTGTTCCTTTAACAATAAATAATGTACCTTTGTGTCAGCATAAAAACACTTCTTACTTTGTTAGTTATCTTCCTGCAAGTCGTCTCTTTAGATTAAGTAAATTATTGCCTGCAATAAAACTGATTCAGTAGCACTTACTTGCGGAACCATACATCAATGTCGACACCCTCACTCCCGTTCAGCGCAAGAGGTTCGCTACACAAAGGGCGAGATCATTTACTGCCTTTAAAAATGAATCATGTCACACTTAATTAAGAAATAGCCTTCTTATATTGAGGTCATCTCACTACGGTCCCAACGTGAGATTTAGCTGTCCTTATCTTGTACTGTAGCCTCATAAAAGTGCACATTAGAGACGACTAATGTTCTAAATGCATTAGTGTCACATTAATAATTACGAAATGTTCGTGAGTGCAGTGTAGGCCAGATGTTTTAGTACACCACCCTCGTTCCTTGTGACCTCTGTGGCCTTGTGATCCGGTTTTGTACGAAGGATTAACAATGAGATCAAAACGTACTTGCTCAGTTCTGACTACTTACTTGACGTTTTCTTAGTTAAGATGTTTTAAAGATGGGATCTCTACGTAGTAAGAAGAAATGAAACGGTTTTATAGGGCACTGTGTCACAAACTACTAGGTCGTGAATAAAATATTTCAGTTGAACACGAATCACACTGCGTCATCGTAGATTTCCACGTATCAATTAACAATTTAGAAAAGTTGGCAAAGGCTGCACCTGCAGCTTCAGCGCTTACGCAAACACATTGAAACATTTCCTCAACGGTGTCAGTATCTGTATTCAACGTCTCGAAATGCTAATTAGCCATCTTCATTATAATATTGACCACTTGTTCGATATGCTGGTATCGTACAATTTGTCAATTAGCCAAGCTGAATGAAGGATGAAACTCTTACTGGATTATTTATAGCGGTCTCCTTTCGTCGTGTTTAGATACGGTATTAGTTCAACGTAAACTAATTCACTCTGTCAATATTTACCTAGCTGTTTTACAATATGTTTAACATAGTTATTGTTTCTTTTAAGTGCAAGTATTTTAAGAATATAATTTTATTTTAGTGCTGAAAAGTGCTTCATTCACTTTTCTGTTAAAAGTTTTCAATTATCTACAATGAGGATTTAATTTTGTTTATGTTCTAATGTTTACATCTTCAGACTTAATTTTATAGTGAAAACAAATCTTAACACTTTTAGACATCTCATTATCTATAAATAATGTAAGTACCTATTACTACTTGGTCGACCTGTAATGTACCAATATTTCAGCTCCGTCAAGAGGCCTATTAAAACGCGATTAATCGAGCTATAAAATTAACATTAAACAAGATTGGAAACAACAATAACATTATATCTTAAACACAAATAAATAATAACGAGATCGTGCTTTACATTTCAATGAATTGAATCCATGACTTGAAAATGTATTCACCTAATCGACGCATGCTGTTCAAAATATCGATATCGGTTGTTCTAGAAATAGTTCGATCTTAGTTTATGAGTACAAGTATCGTCTTAAGCCAACAAAGTAGATTTAACTTAAAGTAAACAAAGCTATTTCCCTAGTATGGTAAGTATAGAATAATAGCGACAGGTTTTCAACAAGTATGCGACTAGCTAGTAGGGATGAAATGTGCTGTCAGTTCATAATATACAACATTTGAACTAGGCAACTCTATTGAATTCATGAAATTAAATTACTTGCAGATCATATGTTCTCATTATGTTGAAGACATAGGTAACGTTAAAAGTATATTTCTTTTTATGTAATAAAATATCTAAAACTAAACGTAAAATGTTCTCCTATAAACATAAAATTCGCATTCGTCAGACTAAAAAGACAATGGCCGGCAAAAGCTCGACAACTAGCAAAGTATTATTAAAGTCAAGAGATTAATTACGGCCCCTATATAGGGAAACAAAAGAACCCAAATCAAGATCATACAGGAACAAGATGCTTTTGTGAAAACTTTTAACAAACAAAGCTTTCATCATAATAGACTTGGTCTAATTAAGTTATTACGAACATCCGCTCTCTCATCTCCGTTAATTATATTATAAACAGACTGATGCTCGCGGTTTCATTTGCATCTTAGATAAAATTCTTCATACGGATCTCCATCTTTTTCGTGTGGTTAGTGGCTAACCTGGTGTCAGAGTTTTAATGCCGCCCATGGGCCTTTGACTTGGCTTCACATGCTGTCAAAAAATATCTCTCAGACGTTTCCTCACGATGTTTTTCCTTCGCCGTTTTTGAAGCAAGTAGCATGCGGTTATAAAGTATTCTTCATTTAAACCAGGTAATAGTCAATCAAAATCAAAATCAAAATCAAAAGTCATTTAATCAAAATAGGCTGAGAATCAGCATTTTTCGAACGTCAAAATGACATAAGACAGTACCCCAAAATGCCCAGCCTTCACCACTTCCTAGTGCTTTACCTGGGAAGAAAAAGTGGCGCAACAAACTCCCCAGCAGCACAGCTATCTGTTCAGTTAGGAAAATAATAATTTGATTGTATACAGTAGTACGCAAAATCATTTACCTTACGCAACACAAAACATACATTTAATTAAAAGCCATATGTCAGCTAGCACACGTAACATTGGCCGCATCGTCATTTGTTTTTGATCAGTACAGCAATTTCGATTTATCTCGAAGAACGTTGTCAAAATAATGGTCGAATTTCCAAGCATGTTTGAGAAAAGGATTGTAATGCAGAGGTGAATATTCTGTTGTCAATTCACGTTATGAAGTTGTAATCCTGGCTGGCCAGACACCCGTGTAATGCGATGACAACTTAATACTCACGGTGTAAATCATCTTAGCGCTCTACATGAAACTGTATCGAATGCATCATTTCTAGTAGCGTGACTAGTTGACTACTTTCATTTGACATGATAGGGGCGGGAAATTGGTTGTGTAATCGCTCGAGCGCTTATTTATATCATTTAAATTGAGTAACCGTACACTTAGGAGGATAAGGTAGCAACTATAATATGGCACGTAACAAAATAAACTTTTCCGCATAACCAGTAAAACTAAGTTAGAAGTCAAATGATGTCCACTTCTGTAAGTAGATCTTCTAAGACAATTTAACAAGTCAATATATTTGAAGACTAGATGGCGCCGGCATTTCCTAGCTGATTGATCCCTGAGAAAAAATGCCCATATAAGTGCAGTATGTCTGTACATTGGTCTGTTTGCTTCATCGACTTTGCCTAAACGCGATGCGGGTCCGGTATTCAGAACAAATGAATATCGTAAAGCATCCTCTTGTATAGGGAAGGGAACAGCATTATCGATACAACTAAACTATTTTCAAACTACTTTTTTCAGGAATTGTAGAACATCTCCCTCCTTTTTGGTAGAAATCATCTTGTACGGTACTAAATCCCCATTGCGGTTATCGTCATTTGATTTATAATAATGTCTATGTTGTGTGTAGGCGGTGGGTCGCGAGGGTGTAATGTCATCGGCGGCGGCGCGCGAGCTGCGCTGCGGCCGGCGCCTGGTGTCGGGGCTGTTCTCGCGGCCACGCCTGCCACTCGGCTACTCCTACGTCACCACCGTGCCGCGCGGCGCCTGCAGGCTCAACGTCTCCGAGGTCACACCCAGTGATAATTACATAGGTAAGATACACACTGAAATATCTGGTCCGGGTTGCTGCAAATTAGGTATGTTCAAAGTCCAAAAAAATTGTTACTTCAAGTACTTAGTTCTCATTAAAAAGTTAGTCATCGTAACTGTCTGTATCGGTTTTTTATTGAAAATGTCTCGTATATTATTAATAGCGGGTCACAAGAAGACTTCTTAATCGAGAGATGAAGTGTTCGGTAGTGCAAAGATCGATGTCGAATCGATTAATGGGAATTGCACATGCGCACCGCGGCGCAACTCTTCAATAGAGGCGCCTACGCCGCAAATTGCGAGATAAATGGAGGTAGCCGTCTGCACAATTGGTGGTTAATTATTCGCATGACGCTGCCGCTAGCAATTTAGCCGGGTTCAACAATTTGTTGAACGGTTGTTTATTCAATTACTTTCGTTTAATTTCTCTTATTCGATAGGTACAAATGTTTGTTTTTGTTTAGCGTTGAAAGTATCCAATGGCTCGTACATAATGAACGGTGAGTTCGCGGTGTCGGCGGCGGGCACGTACGAAGCGGCGGGCGCGCGCTTCGTGTACTCGCGCCAGGGTTCGCTCGACAACGTCGTCGCGCACGGGCCCATACACCACCCCATCGACATCATGGTATGACTTCAAAGTAAAAGTATATACCTATCATTTAAAACTAATGAGAACAATTCGAATAATGTATGTCCTCTATTTCCAGATTCTATACACGCAACCAAATCCGAACATAAAATACGAATACTTAACTGACTTAGAACCAGACGAAACCAGTAACGATATACCGACAGCCAACCCTTTGCCTCATCACTCTGCGCAACGCCATCACAGGCATCACAATACAGAGATTCATCTGAGAGACCTCGAACCGAAATCCGAGCCTTCATTATCGAAGCTGCCCGATTTCAACAATTTGGAAAGTCAATCCCAAGTCGAGAGCAATGTCATCGGTAGCAGAAAGTTTATCTGGAAGATTCTAGAATTCTCCCAATGCTCGCGTAGTTGTGGAGGAGGGCTTCAAATTGGGAAGTTCAAGTGCGCTGAAGTGACAGAGAAGGGAGATAAGGAGGTGTCTCCTTTCCATTGTAATGGTGCTCCGCCCCCGGCTAGAAGACGACGCTGTGGAGGCAATCCATGTCCTCCACGCTGGAGGGCAGCTGCTTGGGGACCCTGCCCTGTTTGTGGGCCTGCACACAAGACCCGAATTGTGGGCTGTGTTCAGGATCATGCTCGAGGAATCACAAAGGTTAACTTCCCCTACATCTCTTCACATTTTCATATTTCCCCTTTTATATTAAAGGCTAACTGACACCATATTTTTCAGATAAGCGACCAAAAATGTCCTCTACCGATGCCACAAAGCAGTGAACTGTGTGATATTCCGAACTGTGACGGCACAGCTTCCACGACCAGTGTACCACGTCTAGACGCAAGACGTCAAGTACGACCAAAGGACCGGACCGATACCTTTAGAGAAGGCCCAGTGATATCCCTCGCGACAAATTTGACTGATAACGATATTGGGACCACTCCTGCACCAAGTTACAGCCACAGCGCTGGCGGTGGATGGCTGTATACCGAGTGGTCTCAGGTAAGTTTAACAATACATTAAACATTCCCTTAACATTTTCATATTGAATCCGATTCATAATAGGAAAATACCGTATAATAACTTTAATCCCTACAACGGGTCAGTGTGCTTATATTCGCCAATAAAGGTATTAATTAGACTTAAATGTGAAAAGGGTCTGACCCTAGAGTTATTTACGAGTACACGGCCTGGATCCTGAATTATAGCCATTTTCTGGTAAAAACTTTGCGAATTTCTATGTCCTACATTTGTAAACGGTGCGTAATCCAAGAAGGTTATTAAGGCTACTAAAATCTATGTAATTGGCCAACTGGGTCTCATTTAAATAAAGGTTCTATATTTTAGTGCGTAGGTTGGTGCGTGGGTGGAGGGGTACAATCTCGTGGAGTTCGCTGCGTTGATCCTAACGGGTGTACTTCTCACCGAGCTCCGGAACAAATGCAAACCTGTGCAGTCAGAAAGCAGTGTGACGCGCAATGGTTTACCAGTAAGTAACTTCGAATATTTTCTACTACCTACGACGTAAAATATCTTTGTCAGCCTTAAATTATACGATGTTGGACTAATTTCGTAAGGCCATGCGAATTCAATTGAATGCAGATGTTTCAATACCTACCGGTCACCAGATTTGGTTTGTTAAACGATGAATTGAATTTAAAAGCAATACTAAATTAAAGCAAAACACCATCCTGAACCTATAATAAGCTTTATTTTCTAGTATAAGTAGATTTTTTTTTTGAATAATAGGTAAATAACTGCATAAGGAGCTAAGTACCTACAAGCTTCTTATTCAGGTATTCAACAACATTTGTATATCCATCTACTGAACAAGAAATAAATTCTAGAACAGCCCTTAATTCTGAATAAGGATTCGGTTCTATAGGTTTAGTCATCACTTTGTCTCACTTTTTGCTAGGTGAGTGGTCACCCTGTTCTGCTACCTGTGGCGGTAAGCAAGTCCGAGGCGTGATCTGCATCGGTGGGAACGGCAGGAGGTTGCGTGACGGATCGTGCAGGGGAACCAAGCCTGATGCTGAACGCGCTTGTGGGGGCGCTTGCAGTCCCTCGTGGTACCTCAGCGACTGGACTGAGGTAAGTAGTACGAAGAAAGGCTAGAATAAAATTAAATCAATTTATAATGCCATGTTTGATTGATGCTTCATTTGATTGAAGTCAGTGTTTCTTGTTTCCCGGTTCCATATTAATTTTTGGTTAAAAAGTTGCAAGTTACAAATGGTTTCAAATTTGAAAATTAGGAAGAATAGTTTTGGAGACTCACCTTATAAAGACATGAAACGTTGAAATATAACTACCAAAAAAGGGTAAAACACCCCTATATGGCGAGGCTAGACTAAACGATTTATCTCTAGACAATCTCAAGGGCCAACAGACAAAGGAGTGTAGACAATTTTCCTTGTTCCAAATGACGAAACGAGCTTACTTTAGGTTTGTAAAGCTAACAACAGATCTCAACATTATAGTGCCCAGTAGTTAGACGCTCAACCCATCAATTTAAATAAGGGAAATAATTGCAACCGCAGTACCCCATTAAGTATAGCTTGGTAGTGGTTTCGCAATTTGTAACCTTCAATGTTAGGATAGATATACTTGGTAGTTTAGTTCGTCATCCACAATTTTAAGGTTCTAGTTCGAGAGAGGTAATGATAGGCAAAGAAGAAGAGGGGCTAATTCAAGGTTTTGGTCCTTCAAACAAAATTTTGCAACCCTGTGAGTGCGTAATGCTATATTATCGGAGTACGTTTGTACGATAAACGTTTTTTCGATAGAAATACCTGCCTACCTACATGGTCGTACCTGAAATCTGTTTAAGTCTGTTTAATAGCAGGTGGCTCACATGTTTGAAAGATCTTAGACATTTGGAAGAACAAAATGTTTTCATGAGAAAAATGACGTAACATTAGTTTCCCTAGTGACTCATTACAACTACTCCATGAATTGAAGATCAAGGTTCATGAAGTGGAATGTCTGTAGCGATTAGGACAATGATTCCAAATATGCCAATGTTGCTGGGACCGCCCTCACTAATAGTGCTAAATTAAAACTACGAGTACATAACAAGCCTTCTAATTAATACAAACCTTACAAATTTTTTCGTCGCCAGTCTAATCTCTAAAGACGTCAAAAGCAATTCAGCTGTCAAAAACATTGTTCGCCTTTAAAAAATGTAATTGAAATCACAATAGAGAGAAAATAATTGTACCTAGTCAAAGCTTGCCTACTTTTCTTTTATTTCTGCTGAAAGAATTCAAAGACTTGAAAGAAAATTGCGAATGCAAATTCATAGCTCGTTTAATTAGGGCTCCATTGTGCTATGCTTACGTTTTTATTCTAGCCAACTAGCTATATTATCGTAATTATACTGAGTTTCGTTTAAAAAGCAAATTTTTCGGAGTGCAATATTAACTGTGCTGTTAATTCGAGACGCACGAAAAAGCACCACCACTTCACCACCACACACCATGTAACTTCTGTAAAATGCGGTCCAAAGTGGACTACGATATTGCAGGTTCTAATTTCGGTGTTTTTCTCCAGTGCCAAGGTCCATGCGAAGCAGGAGTACAGTCCCGAACAGTGTGGTGCGCGCGCGGCGGGGCTGAGGGCGCGGGGGGCGCGGCACGTGACACTGACTGCGCAGGACTACGTCCGGCCGCAAGACGGTCTTGTGTGCCCTCAAGATGTTCCACAAGACCTGCTGTGAAGACTGCTGTTGTGAATGCACCTCCTTCAGGTTTGGAATTAGGCTGTTCATTGTTTCAGTGTACCAAAATGTAGATAGTGAAATTCTGTGTTGATTGATATTTCTCTTAACAGTTTCAGACCCACAACAACGTGTGACAAGACACCAAAGCCATTCCGCACAAAATGTCAGGGACAGATCTTATGCTGATGGTAATTATTTCAGGCTTATTTACTTCCAAAAATAAATCTTAAGATTTTTTTTTTCATCCAGGTTTATTGTTTCAGTTCCAATATGTTTATTACCTTTCTTTCCCTTCTTCCTGTGCCTGGCGGGATAAATCCTGGGTTTTGTCAGGGTTCATCTTTCTGCTCAATCTTCTCAACTTCACCATTATTTATATCATCTTGATAATTATTGATTCGTTTTTTTTTTCTTCTTCTTTCTATTCTACCTATGGGGCTTCGCTCCCATTACGACAATCACGTCTTTCTGTTACTCGCAGCGTTTTACTCTAGGGTAAACCTCTTCAAGAGAGACTCCTCCCTAGGTTCAAATAATGACGTCATCACTTATACTTCATGCTTACTTGCGCAGGAGCATGCGTGGACAAGTTGAACAACTGCGCGCTGGCGGTGCAAGCGCGGCTGTGCCATTACCCGTACTACGCCGACTACTGCTGCAAATCCTGTCACGGACGGTAAACCATCATGATTGGAGTAAGAACTATTGTTATTAATATTTTCTCTCTTAAATACATTGCGTTTTAGATTTATTTTCAAATGATTACTTTTTTTTACTTCATGGAAAAAACTTTGACCATTTTCATAGTTTTTATTTTTTTCATGTATTGAGTTCTACAATATTATTTGGATGATGACTGTATTTTCGATTGACAAGTTCCTCTCTCCCCCAGGTACAAGCAGTGAAACACTAAGGCGCTATGACACGTATTGTGATACAAAATGGACGCATAGTGAGAATACGTAACGTAATGTTTAACAAGCCGAGGCCCGCGGCGCCGCCTGCGCACACCAACTCACACGCATAAGCTCGTAACTGATCTACGCGATCGAATACTCACTGTTACAAAGAATCCTTTCACGGTGAAAGTGGAACGCGTAACATCGCTTCGATTAATACGTTAGGAAAGGTATCAATGCTAATGCAGAGTATTAAGTCTGAATCAAAGCCAAAGTGAAACAGACTAAGACTAGATATCGGATTGACTTACCTAATTGAATCATGCAAATGCTCTATGAAATTGTTAATTACTCAATGTTTTATTGTGCACCACACTAAAACGTTTGGTGTTATTGACGACGAGTACATACCTACAGCGTGCGCGCGGCTCAATAGTAAACTGTAAACGTTCGAGTTTCTGTAAGTATTAGGAATAGTTTCGTGATCTCCAGATTGTTTAGTCGAGTTTTGGAGTCGATCTGTGAACTGTAGAATTTTCAAAATAATTTAAAAAAAAAATTGTTTATCTCTTACATAATATTGCACGACATGTTATCGAGTTGAGCACCTGTATGCGTAGATTTGTTTATAACTTTCCTGTAACCAAGTAATAGAGACGCATTTTACCGAATTTCGTATACTGTGTATTACTTAGGAGATTAATTATTGCATAAAAGCATGTTTGGAACTACAGTTCATTTTGCATTTGTAATGCAACTTAGGCTATGCTATCTAGATTAAGAACAAAATAGTATTTCTTATTGTTGTAATAGTTTCTTCGGTATGTACTTATAGAAACTATAATGCCGATTCCACACGTCTTCTAATTAAGTTAATAAAGTTTGTCAGTAAGGGGTGTTGATGTTACACTGTAACACTTACGTTCCACATCCCTTTCCGTGACGAACGACATTCGCAGATGTGTGGCCCAGGCATCAGTGTTCATAATAACTTATTACACCGATTCTATTGTCAAAGAGTCAGTTCTGTATTATTAAAAAGTCGAGTTTGTAAATAGATAATTATTTTTATATGTATAGTGCATTTACTTACTGGCTGTTAAGTATTTATACGATTGTATTAGTTAAAACATTGTACCATCACAATAATGTATGTATTAATTGGTTTTTGCTAAATGTAACTAGAGTTTTGCCTACCGTTTAATAAATTTTGTCCGTACTAATGATGCATATAATAATGTACAAAAATAATAAGCTTTAAACACTGGTTGTTGTTATTATTTACTTCCTTAATTACCATTCACATAAAAGGTTATAAAATCCTTAGGGCCTAATGAGGGATCATCAAGGACAGAACTTCAATAAATCCTTAGTTGTTTACTATCTTTACACCTGACTACTCACGTCGTCTCTCAACCAAAACTACTTCTAAGTGCACTTGTTTAGATTTTCCCACATCTACGTATATATATAGCAGCTTACACATTAATGTGCCTACAGATTTGCTCGATTTTTGACGATCGACATGTGGGTTCAAACTAATTCGAGTAAATGTGTAAGCAACGGATGATCGATATCGTATTTTCTGTAGATCGACACTGTCGATCGTTTTTGTCGATCAATCAACAAGTGATGCTCGATTTGAATGTTGATATTTTTCGATCGTTAACAGGCGACAGTAACGATCGATAAAATCGAGCAGTCATTTTCTTTGACAGGAGTAAAGCATTTGACTATATCAACCATGAATTACTCCTACAAAAATGTACTAGCTACGGAATCAAGGGAATAGCTATTGAATAGACCAATAGCTATTTATCGAATCAAGGACAAAAAGTAGAAAATGCTCAATGAATATAAATGGTGTGGTCACACCATCTGCATATTCAAATTAAGTCAGACCAAATCAGGAGTACCGCAAGGATGTATCTTGGTCCTCTCTAATTTACATCAATGATTTACCTACGGCTCTGCATCATAAATGCATTTCCTTTTTCTGACGACCTTATGTTAATAGTGACAGACTGATGATAATAAATATGAAATAGATCACGAAAACCTTTCAGTGAATCAGTAAACCAAGTTTTGTGATGGCTCGATAATAATTATATCTCGGTGTGAATTTAAGTAAAACAAAATAATCAATGTTCAAAAGTACTTATTAAAATTCAAAACCAAAATCATATCAAGTCGTTTGACCAGGAGAGCCATAAATTAAGTTTAAGAATACGTTGGACTTAAGGCTCGTATACACTGGCGTGATATCGCGGGCGTGAGGGGTTTGCGCTGCCTGTCGCGCCCGCGATACCGTGCCGGTCTGCACGAGCCGTTATTCCCGACCAGCATTGTAATTGGAAATTAGACGACCTGCGTAAAAAATTAAATTAATTTTAGAAACAATAACAGTATTGTGGAGGGTGTGGAGATTCCATACTTCCCAGAATACATGTACCTCGGCCAAATAGGCTGCTTCTAGGCGAGACAAGAAAAAGAAGTAGCTAACTGTACTGAAAACTCATGGAAGAGTTATTGGTTGATGAAAATCCATATGAAAGGAGATCTCCCAATTTTCCATAAACGCTTAATGGACATGTGTATTCTCCCTATCCTTACCTTTGGTGATATGGAAAATTCAGCAGAGGACGACGCTCGAGATCTGCCAGCGAGCGATGGAGCGCAGTATACTTAGAGTTCGACTTACCGACGCAAAGGCGAGACTCGAGACTCTAAGATGCAAATCGTAGACGTCATCCAAAAAGCAGCCAAGCTCAAATGGGACTGGGCCGGACACGTTTGCCGCATGTCGGATGCATTTTGAGGTAAAACCAGTTGCAAAAAAAAACCTCGTAAAAGTCTTTTTAAATTGGTCAGATCCAAAAAATCTCAAAAATTCAGAAAAAAAAATTATAACTCGAAAATGATCAAAAATCGCGGAACATAAATGGGGGTGATTCGGATACCTCACGATACGAGGGAACTAAATTTTATTTTTGGACGTCAACCTTCCGGCCACCCTGTATGTGCTCCAAAACGTTTAAGACGTAACACAAGTGAGGCAGTTGCGCTTTCTGCTTAACACGGATATGTTTCTTCTTTCTGTGTGGTGTTTCTATTCTAGGGAACTACACGAAGCCTTATTAGTGCAGAAAAAATGCTTCAGGCGCTTTCCTGAACAAATAACCTTGAGCATTCGTTCCCTTTTTGCCGCATCACACAACAAGCATGAGTTACGATAGTGAATACGCACAGATTTTAGAATAATTTCAACAACAAAAACACTGGTCTTAAAAAAAAATCTATATTGCAAAATGTTTATTATTAAATTATGCAAAACACTATAATACACAAAATACTTACTACTCGTATAATCACTTATTTAATGGACAAATTAACAATAAATTAAATCACTAACTAATTATTCAATTCTCTTTCCATTAGTGTCAGTCACAAAGCTAAAATAGCGACCTAAATTCAAAATATACTTGTAAATAATAAAATATTTGGAAACCCAAAACGATTGAATATCAACAGACCAAAGTGCAATAAGTCATAAAAATAATTTTATCAATGCACGTAGTTTTTTTTTTAATATTCCGAAAGAGATAAGGGAAATACTTTAAATCATAATTGCATAAATGGCTCATGAGTAATAATACTTTTTATAATATAGAGAATATTTTTGATACAAAAGACAGTGATAAATGTTATTACTGAATTACTGATATTTAATTGGAGACCTACCGCTTAGATTTAAATGTCGACATCCTTTAAATTGGTTTAGACATTAGAAAGAAAGAAAAACAAGTTTACTTGTTAAAAATATTTGTATTTGAAACACCTGCGTACAAAACCCATGTTTTTGTCAGTAATCAGAAAAAATCAGCATAACACAGATATTATTATAGTCGGCAGCTGTACGTCATGACTGTGACAAGAAGATTTAGGCGTATTAGACATCTATACATACATACTACTGTATAAATAAAAATAAATAAATATAATAAATATAAATAAAATTAAAATAAAAAATTAAAGTGTTTGTTTGAAATGTCAAAATAACCGTGCCTTTTTTACTAAGTGCCTATGAAAGTCTGTTTGTTCCGGCTAATATCCGAAACGGCTGGACCCATTTTGATGGGGTTTTCACTGGCAAATAGCTGATGTTTTAAAGAGTAACTAAGGTTTCTTTTATTTTAGAATCCATAAAGACCCGGGCGAAGCCGCGGGCAGCAGCTAGCAAGAGTTACAATTTGCAATAGTAAACATGTTGTAATAGTAAGTCTGTAATAATTATGTACAATCAAATGACTGTTTTACCATACGTTTATTATTGACATAATATAATAAAATTAAATTATAACTTTTTTTCTGTCCATGGCGTGACATATTGATCATAATCCTTTTATTAAGACCAATATTGAAAGTACCATGTTTTATTGCATTAAAAAAAATCTAATCACAGATGGCAGATCTTAGTGATTTTCCAAAAATCAAGAATCAAAGAAGAACAACCAAAAAAGATTGTCAAAAATCTAGCCAATCTGTTGGCACCTTTAGACTTCAAGATTATCACGTAGCAAATGGTACTTCAGATTAAAGTGATAGCACTCTATCTATCGGTCGTCCATATCGTCTTATGGAGTGGCAATTGTTTTAAGAGCACTATAATAATATAACCATACTATTTAACTGTCAATGTACATAATTTTCTTAAACATATCGCACGGGTAGACAAAATGGCAGGGACCACAGACAATGAAAAGTCGAGACTTTTGGAAAATAATGTTTGGTATAAAACAGTGAGATTGACGATTAATGTGTTCATTAATATATTAATATTTTTGACAGTGTTTGTTTGTTTGCTTTACTCGTGGAGTCCAGATATCAGTCTCTTTGATTTACACATTATTCTATGTGTTCTTGGGGTAAGATAATGTTACAATTATTTAATTATGTATTATCATTGACCTTTCCTTGATTTGTTTTCCCGCTTAAAAATTAGTTAGATGATCTGGTCTATTTCAATCATCTTTAACGTAACAGTGCACGAAACAATAACTTAACTAACTCTGGCGGATTTTGACGGTCAGTATGCCCAAGAGTTAGGCTCCGCTCGCCCCTTTGATCTTGCCCCTAATTACCTGAGTGTATCATCTCGCCCCTTAAATATTAGATACCCCGAATCGCCCCCGATTATTAGTAAGATAGAAGTGAGCACTAACTTTTTAAACTTTTTTTTTCCTAAATCTTCTATGTAAATTACTTCTTGGGATTTAATAATGTATAATGGATAATGGCTTTTTGCCTAACAGCCCTTTATTATATCGTCGGTACACGGACAGTTGAAAAGCCAGTACGCTATAAAAAAATATCGCGTGAAAAATCCGCCCGTGTGAACTTGGGCTAAGAGAGTGGTACTACTGTTGAGGTCCGAGCAAGCTGAGTAGGACGACGGCACTTTTATAAGCGTATTCAAAACAACATTTCATTTCCAGTACCAATTCTGCATGTGCCATGGGACCCTGATTATGTCGCCATTCAACAGCTGGTCGATGTTCATAGTACGTCGGTACAAGAAGCATATCCACTGGGGACTGGAGGTCGCAGCGGCTGTCCTCGTCACTATAGGGACCGTGTTCGTTTACCTTGATAAGAGCGTACACTTTAACACGATTCATGGAAAACTTGGTAGGTATAAGATAGCACCAAGAATAAGATTTAGCATCATCAGCCCATAATGATTCACTGTTACGTACCATATCACCAACATAATTTACCACTTTGCAAGGAGAGAATAATTATAAAAGTCTTCAATCGTTTTAAGTTAAAAGCTTATAATTTCTATTCATTATGAAAATTGTGAAATCTTTAACGTATACAGCATACCTTATAGATTTAACTTAAAATGATAAAAATAAAAACTAAAGTTGCGTATCCACGATAGACGAAGCAAGCGAGATAGTGATAAAACTAGAGTTATCATCCGTCTGGATTTGTTCAGAAATGTCCTGCATTTTGGCCTACCGTGCGGACTGTATGTACTAAGGGTGATAAAGCCAGATATCTTTTACCCGTGGAATAAAATTGACGTCTGACAGTTTCTGTATGGAAAATCTGTAAAGAAAACAAAAATTATTCCCCGTATTCGACTTATTCTAGGTATAAAAGTTACAAATACTTAGATACGATATAATTTTTCCTTTCTTCCGAAAAGCTTGTAACTGACGTGAGGCATACCGTACCGTATGCCTCACGTCAGCTGAGAGCTTGCCTAACATAGTACGAAGTTTTCATAGAATAAATAAGAGGCTAGCTTACACTCGTTTTGTTACCACTGACGTACGTACGCATTATCGTACCTTAATTAAAAATGAAAATGATCAAATTCTTGACTTCGGGACTACTTGCAAACATTTAGCGTTTACCGATTTTTCTTTCGAAATGAATGCTAGATGAAGCTGCGAACTACCCAATGTCTCATGGCGTCTAGCCACTGATAGGCAACAAGATTCTTAATGGCGATTGATGCTCGCACGGTTAACGAAACGAACACGGAATGGAAATGGACAAAACGACATGGATATATATAAAGTAATCACTGTCACAGTCCAATCAGGGATATAGAATTTGTATTTGTTTCGCTTTCGTATCATTGAATCAATCGTATAGGGTAGATTAAAGACAAATCGTTATTCTACTACTAAAAGCATACATGTAGAGAATAATCTGAACGAATGACGAAATTGTGTCAATTTTAGCTTTGGATGCGTGCCCATGCCCATTATCATACACCAAACGACAAGACTATTTAGATGTCTGACTGTTTAACGATTTGATTCAAGCAGTCATCGCTCCGGCCGACAATCGGAGGCATCGTAGACCATATTAACAGCCATACACAAAGCGGATTTTGGTGAAATCAGACGGTTCTGAAGGTAGAACTGATTATGATAATGTGGTCATTATGGCACTTAAAGTTCTATTTATAAAGTCTAAAATCGCCATCGCACCACCACTATACCCCAACCTGTGTTTAACTGCGCAAGTTGTAAAAGTTACCTGAAGGAAATAAGTTATTATAGCACTTATTTATAGAAAGCTTATGTATGCACTCCGCGATTTACAAGCCTGACTTATTGCCTCTATACGTGGCATGATTTCAAACGGTATATGTATGAATTATCATTTGCAATGTTGTGAAATACTGCTTTAGCAGTAATCTTCCTTGCTTTTCCAAAGTGCTTTGTGGTTGGGAACCATCTCTTGAAATGCAAATACATTAAACATATTTGTAATGATCAGCATGTTACTCTGCTCCTGATAAATACGCCGAAAACTTGGTGGCTTCTCTCCATGGCATCTTTGTGTAGATACTGTAGCGAACACCCTTAAGAGGCAATACAGTTGGCATCACGTAACCCATTATTATGTAGTTGATATTATAAATGACAATGCGATTATATTTGTCAAAAAGTGACACATTTTCTCGACAGATGCTGTTAATAATAGCACTAAAAATATGAATTTAATTAAACTTGTAAAATTGTCGGATTGTCGCCACCTGTCGTCTGTCTGTTATATTAAATAGGCCCTTGCTGATCGATGCCCTCAATAAGAATAAAGGTCGTCGACCATTTTAAGACTAGTGGCACGTATAAAGGTTCTCTGTATTAAGTTGGGGAGGTGCTCGACGAGTTGTTGTTCAAGCGTTAGACGGATGACGACCTTTAATGGATCGACTATGCGTAACAACCATTAAAATTACCAAAACGTAACAATTACAATTTATGAATTTGTAA
The DNA here is from genome assembly GCA_914767815.1 of Eupsilia transversa. NCBI lineage: Eukaryota > Metazoa > Arthropoda > Insecta > Lepidoptera > Noctuidae > Eupsilia > Eupsilia transversa. Next base: position 7,805,314 of record OU611889.1, read on the forward strand.
ATAGTACAAATCCGTGTACATACCATAAAACTCTAAGCCGTAAATTATAACGGAAAAACCATACAAATATATATGTAAATAGTACTGTCTACAATTTATACATAGCTCTCATGTTTTGTGATACGCTTTTCAAATGCGAAATAATGGTAAATTGAAACTCATACATATTTGTAACTGTGTTAGGTACGCAATTTTTTCTACAATTTAATTTTTTTGTAGACTTCATCGGCGTAAAGTTTGTGGTATATGGCCCTGACAATAAGTACATAATCATTGTGTAAACGCCATAAAAGTTTCATGGTAGCAAATCTCATACTATTTAACAAATTAGGTAGGTACTAGATACCTGACACACATGTTACCAAGTGATGACCTTGATAACGATACTTTGTAGTTTAGTTCCAAATACGCTCGCATGGCCCTGTTAAGATATTATCCATATCCATTTATTGATAACAGAGACACTATCTTACTATAACGGAGATTCGAAACTTACTCTTAAACTGCCCCAAAAGATCATCTTTAAACACAAATAAAGAAAAATATATATAAAGGATAAATGGACAATATTTACAAGGGATTAGAATGATTATCATTGTGAAATATTAGATAACAATTAATTACTTTCACTCACGTATCGCCCGATAAGACAGATAATGTTCGTGAACAGGTTGCATGATAATACAAAATTATGATACCTAATACCCGATTTGTTTATGTGAATAATTCGCCCAAAATTTTTTTTACGTAGAGTACAAAGCTCCTCCATCAAGTGTTGGTGTTAGTTGAACGTATAAGCCATGCTGACAAGATCATAACGCCACTATACTGCTTGTCTACTTAATGCTAGCACAGCATCACCGTAACGTCAGTCAACGTCAGAGTGAGCGCACCCTTTGTATTACAATACGTAACGTTTCATTTCAGGGCTAGCAGGCCTCGTGTTGTGCCTCATAAGTTTGCTGAATGGAATCCTCGCGATGTACCCTCGTAAGCTGTCTTCCTGTATCGGTGTGTTCTGGGTCCGCTTCTTCCACTACCTCACCGGCCTCGCCAGCATGTTCCTGGGTACCGGAAGCCTCTGTGCAGCCTTCGAGTATAGATCATTCAGAAACTGGACAGGCAATGCAGATGTCTTCGTACCTACCCTCGTGTTCTTTACTTGGTTATTCACTATATTAGTGTCGTTGGACTTTTGGGTAATAACAGGAAATAAAATTCGGAGTCTTATCTAAATGGTTTTTAACAGACTACAAAAAAGGAGGAGGTTATATCCAAAGACACCGACTTCCGAAATTAAAGGAATTTTTCACTTTCTGTTTTTTTTTTTAAATCGTTTTTTTTTTCCACAAAAAAGTTTTTATCTCTTTGTATCTATTATTAAAATGGTTTGAACACAGTGTCTAATAAAATGAAATATGTGTTACTGTCAATATGTATAATTCAGACTTTGTATAGCATATATTTTTCTATGCTTATTAGGCAAACGAAATACAATGTAAAAGAGCCTTACCTATATGTATAAAACTGGACATAGGCCTCCCCAAGGACCGCCACTTCGACCGGTTCTGTGCTTCCAGCATGCAGCGGATTACTGCGGCCTTCACAAGGTCATGGGTCCACCTTATGGGTCTTCCAACGCTACGTCTTCTGGTACGCGGTCGCCTCTCCAGAACCTTTCGGCCCAATCGGCGATCTGTTTTGCGAGCAATTTGATATTGCCATTTAAGTTTGACAACTCTTCAGGCCAAAAAAACATTCATTTCATTTCTAGGATACGTTCCAAGAACATAAACATTATGAAGGGTCTATCTAATATTACCAACTAAGTTACAAAAATACCCATCGCAGGCGTTTATCAGTAACCATTACACCGTAACTGTCACCCTTATCTAGTTGTCGAAATAGGAAACATTTGTATCTGCGAAGTTATCTTAAATCTGAGATAACAAGCTATTGATTGGACCAGTATATCTGTGCGTTAGTGCTCGTGGAGATTCAGCGGTGTGCAACTTCGAAAAAGATAATTCATATCAAATATTGGCTAAAATGGCAATGCCGCCACCACCACCACCTCCCCCGATGTCACACTCAAGATTAGAAGAGGGTTTAAGACCTGGTGGTCCACCACCAGATGAGCCAATTTCTGGATTCGTAGTGTTCATGAACGTCACCAATACCGTGACACATTTACTGCTCGGAGCAATCGCTTTCTGTGCGTTCATCGGCATAAACATGAATTTAATGTTTGCCAGTGATTTATTTCAAATAGAAGTTCCAAAGTTTTCGGCGCATGTCTATTTATCAGTTATTGGGGTGAGTAGAAATTTTGAACCTTTGTATTTTTCTCCTATGTAGAACACTAACTGAGCTCCGCTAGCTATGACATATCGAGAGTTAGAAAGATACGGTCACACTAGTGTGTGTGAGTCACTATCAGTGACCAAACGGAGTGGAAGCGAGTTTTTGTAGCGATATTGTACCTACATAGCAAAATTAAGTCGAATTCCCGAGAATACGCGAGAATTCTCCAGAAATCGCCCGACCTATTATTTGGCTCGTATATAGTTTGTGCGTTACACTATTGAAATAAAATTCATTAGTTATGCTTTGTACAAAAAAAATGCTTCCATTCCGTTCCGATGTAATTTGGTAAATTGAACCCATAGCGGAACTTTATCTAAAACACGATATACCATATTTAGTGCCAGTTTTGAATGAATTTGCAGTTTATGTAGCGCTTCTTCTTTTTTATTATATGATGAGTAGCGATAATCATGAAGTATACCTATAGGTACAAACAAAACGATATTCAAGACAATTTGGTTACGCACATCTTACATACAAGGAAAACCTACGAAAGAATTGGCGCCAGTAGGGTTTATCCATTATCGCGATAATATTGTGATGAGATGCGTAAAAAAAGATAAAATAATCTAATAACGACCAATAAGATGCATGTAGACTAAGCAAAATGTAAAACGAATACCAAAGTATTTTTTTTTTCAAATATAAAATTACGTGCATATTTATTTAGCACCAATCGAGGAAGAATTTCGAACCCAGTCCCGATTATTTCCATTAACAGAACTGAGAGCCTTGACAAGTAGCAATCGCTTTCAAAGCTTTTCTTATTTCTGCAACGACCATCACCATCACCAGGATTTTCGATAACTTATGTCAATCCAATAATTTTATGACTTTTCCATCATAGTTATCGATGATATAATGTCGCTTTGTCTGACCCCTCAGGTTACCTAAACGTATCGTATTGTTTTGTTTGCACTAAGCTGTTAAAGTAAAGTAAAGTAAAGTTTATTTATTTGCTTAGATTGTAGGTACATAACATACGGTATTAAAAAAAAAACAATTGTGATCCTTACACAATCTACCTTAGATTAGGCATGCAAACATTAATTAATGAAGTAAACGAGTGTGAAGCAAATGAATGAGGTACCTAATCAAAAGAAATAGTGTCAAAATACAAAATTAATTACAGGTCAAGACGGTAGCATTGAATAAGTATATCGTTAAATTGCTAAAAAATTATCTTAAGTTAGTACACGACGTTTTTAAGTCATGCCTAAGATAATAATAATAATTTGAATAAAAATTGGTGCATTCTCTTAACACGTGCCTTTACATTTACAGTATGTGCTCCTGATGAGTCAAGCTGTATTATCGTTAAACCCCCGTACGGGATGGGCGGACAATTTCAAGTATCCACAGAAGACGAAGCTATACTGGTCCTTACAAGTGCTGGGCTCATTCCTGGCAGTTATCGGCGGTATTATGGCAATAATTGCAGTTTCGGAATCATCCGATTTGACAATTAGACCGCCTCTCTTCCCAACCCTCCCGGAAATAAACATAGTAGGCGCAAACCATCTGGAGTCGGCTCATCAGATCGTTGGTAAGTATTTATTTTACTTTTAAACCCTTTTTTCATATACCTAATTTATTCGTCCGACCGACTGTTTGTTGACTGAGTTCTAGTCATCATCATAATTTCCAAGACCACATCTCTGGACCTTAGGTACCTACTATGATCATAGTGTAAGGTCCAAACTCAAACCAGTGCCCAATGACTCCAGACGAATAACATTTATTTGTTTATTGATGTAGTACACCCCGGAGTTATGAAATCACCTAAAAAAATTGAGAAGTGCAAGGGTTTTTTTTTGTAAGTACTTGGTTCCTACGCGACCTTATTAATTGCGGTAAGAGTTTACCCCCTTCATTTATACCTAGGTACTTATAATTTACCCATTATCTATTTACCAAACCTAGTTCATCTAGTCTAGTGCATATTTACTCCTGGGGGGTAATGCGTAACACACTTACAATATCTGCCTTTCACATTTTGACAGTACAACAATATTCATTGCGTTATTTACGTTGTTGAGCAGACGAATTTTTCAAACATACGAAGCAATGGATTAGCAATTTCCTTAAAAATCTTTCGGATTATGATTGAAAGTGTGTGACGCAATTCTGGTGCTGATCAGATAACACCAACTGCTGTGTGTACTAAAACTTGTAAATTTTCTATCATTTCAGGTTTGGTTGCCATGGTATTGACTACTGTAAGCCTTGTGGGAGGGCTTGCGAATTTGCTATGCTCGAATATGGTAAATAATAGTATGCTCAAGGCCGTATATTCATGTGCAATAACTTTGACGCTGATAATTGCCTCCATAGCCATTTGTCTTGCATTTGACGATTTTAGGGGCATGATATACGATACAAATGCTAACATGGCCATATCATTTACTGTTCTTGCTTTAGTCGGGATGTTAACAATGATAATTGGTAATATGACGGTAGGAGGTAGAATTATAATTTAGTTTTAATTATAATTACTATAATTATAATTTTGTTTTAATTATAATTACTATAATTATAATTTAGTTTTAATTATAATTACTATAATTATAATTTAGTTTTAATTATAATTTAGGGATATCTCTTAAACTGCTCTCAAATGTGGTCAGAAATTATATAGAGATTAGCATTGTAAGGTCAATAAATACAGTATTAATTTATGAAAACTATGTTTGTTCGTGTTAAGCTTCAGACAAACTTCTATATTTTAAGAATATATGAAATTTTGTGTTTTGTGGAGCAATTAATTGTGTAAATGTTCCATTACAGTCTACTTACTGTTAGCAGCTTGATTAATGGAAAACATTGTATAGGTAAGTAGATTAATAGATGATAGTCTTAATGTATATTCCTTGTAATTTATTTTATATTTTAAAACACTTTACTAAGTATAAAATTAAATAAAGGTTTTAAGATAAGAGTTTTCCTTTGTTTTCTTCAAGCACCTTTACTTGTATTATTTTTAATTTTAGAGATAACACTTCTATCGATAATATGAAAGAACAAAATTGTTCAGTTATAATTATTGTACACTTAACTACTTAGTAATTCAAATGATCCTCCGATAACGTGTGACACATAGATAAAGATATTTAATTTAAACCTTAGTAGTTAATTAGATTGTAAAGCAACCGAAAACAAGAGCAATAACATCAAACATGTAATAAATTGATTGCAATCCATCTCTCTTTATCTTATTCACTTCAAACGATTTAATTAGAACTATTTGATAAGTACATAGAGTACAATGTACTTGCCAATGCGGTCATTGTCAATTGCAGACCAGTATCTACACAAAGGCTAAGTCAGGTCATCCCGAATCGTAGTAATTGAATGCTATTACGTATTAACATTGTTTCCTTATCGGGACCCACCAGCGCGGCAACGGCTGCGCACGCGCTCACCCATAATATTTTCAAAACCTAAGAAATTCAGCCAATGGTTTATTGAAGAGAGGTTAACAGGGGAAGAGGATAAATTTAAGAGAGTTGTATTGATGATAATTAATGATTTATAATTCTCTAAATACAAACGATTGTTACGGTCACTCATTTCGAAGTCTCGCCTGCGCAGTCGCACATTTTGATCAACTTACAACTTGAAACTTGCTCGTGCAAATTGAAAAAATCTTTTTTTCATTTATATTGGGCCTTATATCCGGTATATAGTTTCACCTTAACTTCGAAAGTCCAACTAATTAACAATGTTCTTGTAACTCTGGACTCTGGTTTCTGTACCAGAGATAAGTGATAACTGGATGCAGTATCGCCACTCTAAGCGATATCGCCACCTCTGTCTTAAGTTTTCTGTGGTATTGTACATATTAAAAAGCACCCAGCACATGAATGTGATGCAATCAAACATAGCCCAATTTAATATATTTACTTGGTCGCATTCGGATACTTACCCGTATTGATGCTTATCGTAAAATAAATATGTCCTGGGTGTGTTGTAATACAATAAAAAGACGGCCAAGCTATAGAAGTGAAATCTTACGACTGGAGCAGAGTATTATTATTATCGTCTGTAGACATTTCTCGGGATCCTGGGGTCCCGGACCTTTGGAAGGCTTACGAGGGGCCGAAGACAAATCACAGAGGCTCGTTACACGATTTTAATTAAATTAGGCAACCAATAACAACAGTAAGTAACTAAAATTATAAAAATAAAAGAGACACATTAAAAATATACAAAATAAAACCATAAATAAAAGAAGGTTAGCAACACTTTCATAAATTCCTCTCACATTACTTTTGACATACCAATAAAGTCTTCGTCTATCCATCCGCAAACAGGTCGCCTGTTGGGTTAGAATCCAAAAGATCATAAAGTGCGGCCAGAGTGCGAGGAATTGGTGACTTAGCACGTGCAACAGTACGACATGGAGGCACGGCAAACAGCCTGTGCCTTCTGCCCGGGCAGTAATTGTCTGGGACGCGCGCCAGCGCGCCAGCACATCAAGCAGATCAGGAGCATCAATAGCGACACGGAGCATCTTACAGGCTATTATTATGAGCTGATCTCGAGCTCGCCTTACCTCTAGCGAGTTGTATCCGAGGCAACCCAATAAGAATTTTGTCGGGTAGAGGTAAGATAGGAGGTAAGAGTATACGCGATTCGGCGTCACCGACTGACTGGACCTGAGTACCTATAGGTACCCGATTCAACGTCAGCAACCGAGCGCGACCATTCAGTTCACTGTTCAAAAGAGCGAAAAATGCGCCTAAAGTAGTTTGCATTTCAAAAATGTCATTAATGAAAAAAACATCACAAATAAAAGTCAACTTTTGCTTCAGTTTCATCTAATCATCACTTGTTTTAAGTCAATCTATTTACACGTACTTATCACTAATTACATAACTTAATCACAATACACACTACAATACAATACATTGATATTATCTTAAAAGCGTTGGTAATATCCTAAGTACTAAGTTGAGTCATGATCTTACTTGTACCATAGTATAAATTAATTCATACAAAAATAAACTTAAGTTTAAATATCACACCGAATAAGCAAAATATAATAAACGTGTTAATAATAATACTACTTGCAATTTAATTAATTATTATTTTAGGGAACGTCGGAAAGCTTATACCTAATAAAAGCTAGCATAATATTATGATCCTGAAAGTCAATCTTTTTATGACGTACTTTCCGGCCGTTGCGCGTCGAAACAATGCATTCCTAACACCTGTCAGTTGGACAATTTCTAGTAAGTAATAAGGATCAAATTCGCAAAACACATAATTCATTAGTACGAAACTGACAGATGTCAAGAACGCATTCTATCGACGGCCGGACTGTAAGTATATTATTTTAGTTGAGAAAAACAAATGATGCAAGAGAGCAACATTTCACAAATCATAAACATTTCCCTTACTTTAATGAAGACTAATAATACAAACAAGATACAATAGAGGTAAGTATAGTTAAGAAGACAGTAGAAAATTAAATAAATGATAAACGCACACTATTGTAACGGCTAGGCCAAAATCAACGAATTATTAAATAAAGACTATCCCACCCGCAAATTCACTGATCAGCATCCTAATTACGTAACATACTCTCAATCACAATCTGATCAATCCCTTGCTACATATGGTCGAAAAACTTTGTCTACTCAGCAACGTAAATAACGAAATTTTGGTTGAACTGTCAAAATGCAAGCCATTGCTACTAAGTGTGATACGCAATTACCCCGGGCGCATAGATTGTTAGCAATAGTGTGCGTTCGGCCCTATCTATGGCAGTAGAATACCCAGGCCTTGATATGGCACATCCATTTACAGAGACTGTCACATACTGCTTCAAGGATCTTTTGGCACACAAATGACTTTGACAGGGGGGGCGCTGTTGGTTAAAATTTGTGCAATTGTTTTTTGAAATGTTTTGAAAAATATCATGGTGGCGTTAGTTCCGATTTTGCCCACGCGCCAAAGAGCCGTGCCGCTATAGGTACTTTGAAGTGTCGGAGACGATGATGGACCACAAATTCTAACTGTTTAAAATCCTCGATGTGTCATATAATAGGCTGGGTACTAATAAGGCAGAATGTTCACCGTCCACCGCAGGAGTGGCAGCAGTTGTTTGTATAATACTTGTAGTGGCACAGCCGAGCTTGCACCGCCAGGATACAGTTGTTCAGCTTATCTACGCAGTTACCTAGAAAAAAACTTTATGAGTTTCAGCGCACTGAGGTGTTGTTAACCAGAGTTAATTTATTCCATAGTTCTATTAAATAAATAAAAAGTTTTGGTGCGATGACGTGGACATTGCGTTTCTGAACACTAAGTTTGAGACGGGTCGCACCGCAACACAACGAATTACAAAAATCCATCTTTATCACTTTCGTACATTTTGTATAAACTAGCGCACATTACAGACGGGCCGCACCGCAATTTTTTGTATGAAAATGCTGATAGCTTTGTCGAATCAACAAAATAATTGACAAATTATCTCCTAAGATAACTTATTAATTCTATAGAAGTCAAAGTCAGAAGTAATTTTTCTTTCTATTAAAACTAAAATAATATGTACTATTATACTAAAATATACAATGCACTTCTAATCACTGACAAAAGAAACAAAAAAGAAATTAGCCTTTATCATTTTATATTTATCTTTATATTTTATTACTGCGATATTGACACCCAGTTTCTGATAAGTAGCTATCTGTATCTTCATTTTACAAGTACCTACATCACAATGATAACAGTTGTGATTGGTGGACCGATATGAATTTTATTAATCCTATCAAAAAAGACTTGTCATGACATTAATTTTCATGAACGTGCAAAAATGGTCTTAAGAATGGAGGAATATATGATTCACTATCATACCTCTTAATGCGCGATCCCTAGCTGTTATGGGTCTCTGGGGAACGGTGTCCCTGTGTAGTGTAGTTTCGACGCTTGAAACTTTGTGAGACTCTGTGGAACAAACAAGGGTAAAAGGTTGATCTTGTTTTCTTCTACTTTTAGTTCCAATCTGGCTGGATGATGCCTTTCCAGGCATCTTCCAGCCAGATTGGAACATGGTCGAAAAATCAAAGTGGAAATGTAAATTTCTTGAAAATAATAATAGCGAAATTCTGAACTGTTAAGAATATCCCAGTTTTTAATTTTTTTAATGATAGGGGGGCCCCTTCGCTTTACCTCATTTGCATTTGGACCACTACGTTTGAGACACCCTGTTTATTATGTCTATTTATGTTTATATAATCAAGAATTAGTGTTACACAATATTTATCAGTGCAATAGCACGTATAGGGCTGGTGATGATGATGATGATTATAATGAACACTCACCGATAGTCTGTGGAGGTTGTGCGGGTGTGGCTACTTCGCCACGTGCGGTAGTCGGTTCGTCCTCGCAGGTTAGATCACACACACGACTCGCGCGCCGGGGCATGCCGCACTGAATCTCGCTGATGACGCTGCCGGTATCGCCGCGGGAGCATACCACGGAGCGATGCTGTATGCCTGCGCTGCCGGTCGAGCAGTTGCCGGAGCACTGAGTGATAGAATGTTGTAAGGGCAGGTACATTATAATACTCATAAAACTTATTTGGATGAGTAACCTGATAAAGTTACCTTGCCAAAAACTTTAGTGAGAGTTTTAAGCAGAAACAAAACATCAAAGATAACTAAAAACAATCTACACCGTAAGCATCACTTATTTAGGGATGCTCCAAAGAAGTAATGGACTAAGGCACCTTAGAAGACAGAACTGGTTGAGAGATAGGTACACATACAACAGAAAACAAACATTATGATTTGGACAGAATTAGAGCGAGTTCAACTATGTAAATGTTTCTATACACTACTCAATTTATGGTCATCAATAAGGATCGTTTCGAAACTGTCATCTCTAGCCAGAGTTATAGTTGATAGATTAAAACATTAATCTGAAACCTGAACATTACGTAAAACATGATCCTATTCGAATTGAAAAGGTCGTTGTAATAAAGTAATTAAGAGTTACGTTGAAGTGTCAAAAGATAAATCGTTAGCTGGACGGTGGACGGCACTAATTAGAATATCAATCACAAGGCTCCCTTTGTATCGTTCAATTAATCACATTCACAGCGTGTCCTTTTACACGTTTATTTCATTTTGTTCAGGGTACACTGCAAGGTTCGTTAACTAGGAATAATTGTTATTAGTATCACTATCGAACTACTAGGTTGTATTTGTGTGTTTTTTAATCTTAGATAGTTTGACAGGTGTAAATTTTAAACCACAAATTCTAAAAACAAACAATAAAGATTTTAAATGTCCAATTACTATCTGGGATGACAAGCAAGCCAACTTTTGTATGGACACCGCTGAAGATCGATATAAGATTAAGAAGGCTGCCAGCGAGATTTACAAGAAATCTGAAACGGATAGCAGCGAGTTCTCTGACGAAGACATAGAAAACAGCAAAGTGTAGCACAGCACAGCAGTAATATAGAACAGCAGTGATATGAGAACGCAGCGGAACCCCTCCAAAAGATTCACGCGGCGGCGACTTCGTAAAAAGATATATTTATCCATTGATAAATATCACCCGTCTCTCCATTATTCCATTGCCTGCTCTTGGATGCATATCCGGTACGGCTCGCAAATCCTTCCATATCCGAAGGGCACGTCTTCCTTACCACTACCACGCCCCCTGGTCTACTCCTTGTACGCAATGGCCTCTGTAGTCCCATTAAACATGAGGCTCCAGGGGCTAGTGCGAATCTTGGGGTTCATTCGATCTATCGAGTCTGGGTAAACCACGCTGGGGTCTGTGGGCTTCATTCATTTATTCATAACTTCTAGTTTAAATTTCGAATTCTTATTCACCCCACCGTTCCACAATCATGCTTGATAGCTTACTTGTCACTTTATTTTAGCCATGGCCAGCGAATTCAACATTCACCAAACCTAAAGTAATTGTTTTAGTTGGGCTGTCTGGTTAGTGACTAGTTCCTTTGATGCAGCAGGCTGTTTTCTTGAAAGGCACGTATCATACATTTATATGTAATCAAAACGCTAACATTCAGTCAATACCATCAGAACACCAACCTATTTTCCTTATATTTAGTATGAACGTGAACTAACCTGTCCCCAGTCCCCATAGTACCAGGTAGGTCTACAATCAGCGGAGCAGTCTCGTTCAGAAGCCGGTCTTGATTCGCGACACGCCGAGTCTTTCAGATGTCTCCCAGTGCCTCCGATGCAGAGCACGCCACGGACTTGCTTGCCTCGGCAGGGAGAGGAACAGGAAGACCAGTCACCTAGGAGAATTATATGAAATGGATTGTCAATTGAACCAAACACATCTTTTTGCAACGCAGTAGTTAATGCCGTGGTCAAATATAATAAGTAGGTATAGTAGAAGGTAGGACAATACATGAAATGCCCTACCAACTGAGTTTGTTATACGAGGCTATACATATAATGAAGTTGCGAAAATCTGCATAATCAACAAAATAGGTAAAACAATAAAAAATATGTTTTTGATTCAAAGACAGCATCCAAGTGAATATTTCATTTATATACAAGCAAATCTAGCTATAAATCATCACAGTACTTGACATTTACTTCAGTTGTTGCAATATTTGTCTTTACCTACATATGGGCATCAAGTAATCTGCTTTGCAATAAGCTGCGTAGCAAAGTTTAGTAGTTTACCCATAATAAGCGATCAGATACGATGCTTTTAGCAATACATACAAATTAAAGTCATAATACTTAATAATCTAGACAACAACTTTAAATTAAGATTAATTTTATTACAAGAGATAATTACCGGATATTTTTCTATAATTATATTATTCAGGCTTGCCAATTTTATACGGTAAATAAGATCTACCTAATCTCTTTCTGTATTAAACTTAAAAATGCGATCGCTTTTCATCGTGTTTTTCATTAAATTTTCGCATACTTTCTTCCTTAATCCCACTAACAAAGTCACAAATATTCTGGTTCTCGTATTCAAGCTTGAACACGACACGTGTTAGATAACACCACAGAAAAAAAGTCAGTCTCCGTCAATACAAAAGACATATGTATATACAAAATATTTACCAGTAAACCACTGTCCATCAAGTGGTTCGCAGTCAATCTTCGGGGCACAAGGCCGGAAGGACTCGGGTGCCTTCTGAGGAGAACATCCTGATGGGTCGGCACAGCGGACGCCTCGGCTTTGCATCCCTCCGCCAACGCACCAACCCGCACACTGACAAAGGCCTAGTATTAGAATCTCATTATCTCATCCTCATCATTAACCACCTTGTTTTCTACCCAGTGCTGAATTCATTCTGCCTAGCCTTTCCCAATCATGTTGAAGTCGGCTTCCAGTCTAACTAGATGCAGCTGAATACCAGTATTTCACATGGAGCGACTGCCTATTTGACCTCCACAATCCAGTAACTGGGTAATACGATACCCCTTGGTAAGACTGGTGGTCAGACTTTCGGGCTTCTGACGACTCGCAACGACTGTCAAAGATCCACGAATGACAGCCGGGACCAACGGCTTAAAGTGCTTTCCGAACCACGGAGGAGTCTCTGTATGTAAAGATGGTCACCCATCCACGGATCAACCCCGGCAAGCGCCGCTTAACCTGATGGATCGACCCGTGGGGCAAGTGTGCAAGCCTCCTCCAGGTCTTACCCAATTATTCTTTGTGGTTCATCTACGCATCTGGTTGTTGTCCTGCAAATTTATACTCCTTCTAAAGTCTTACGGTGACCGTTCAGTTAAGAGTCTAAACAAGAGCTAGATGTTGTCATTTTTTATTTCTCTAAGCCCTTTTTTGTCAATCTAAAAGTTAGAGCTGTCAGAGAAAACTTTGGCACAATCAAACTCCTACTATTATTCATCTAAGTACATCGTTATAGTCCTATCTCGTTTTATGATTACGCAGAATAGTGACAGTATCAATTAAGTCCGTCAGTTTCACTTTAAAGCTAGGAACGTAAATAAATTACTGATCTAAAGAACACAATGGCATGGCAATCTGGTAGCAATCGCTTAGTGAATGAACATCACACAAAGATTGTTTATTTTCTTTCAAAGCTTCATTATTGAAACTATTTTAGCATCCAAAGTTTACATTAAATTTGAAGATAATGGGTTCTTCATTGAAGCTAAAATTCAAAAAATGTACTCTAAATCAAACAAAGGATAACGCAACTAAATTTTTTTTTTTAGATAAAAACCAGATAAATTGCTGTAGTTTAGCGTTTCATTGAAGATTTACACTTGAATAAATTAAATGAACCATATTTTTAAGAATTGAGCGGTACAATTTTAATCCATTCGGTCAGTATAATGTTAACAACCAATATTTCACCAATAATAATGATTTACGAGTTAAATCAATACTATCATTTGAATAAGCAAATCTGGCATGCTTTTATCTGTACAATAAATTATAAGCCATCTTGATGCCAGCGATCACTCAATGCATTGTTGCAATATTTCCACCATATTATTTCTATTTAGCAAGAACAGCACTTACGGAGCAAAAAATAGGACAACAAACAAATCATGATGCACTTAGGTTATGACTTTGACCATTTGGAAGGCTATGCAAGATAAACGACGTTGGTTTATTTTGGGGAATCGGAATTTCGAGCTGCAGCTTCGATACAGCTGTTAGCATTCGAAATGTTAATATCGGGATTTGCTTGCCACCTTCTTTTCTTTGTTCTTAATGTTCAGAGTACACACCTTATTGCAAGAAATCTTTGTGAAAGATACTCGTAAAAATACATGCGGTTGTATTTTTACGAGTATCTTTCACAAAGATTTCAAGACACGAATTATTCTGCGTACTCATCCCAAAAACGGAGCAACTTTTCTGAATACATTTCGAGACAACTCTGATGTTAGATGAAAGTTAAATAACTTAGTTAGATACTAAGTTATTTAACTTTGAAAGTTAACAATGAAACTAGTTAGCATTTTTATAATTTTGAATAAAAACTTAATATTTTTACAACTCCATTGTAGTACAAGCCAGCCACGTAATTTTAAGTATTCTGAACAATGTAGACAGCTCAATGCGTATAATGATATTAAATGACAACTGCACCGTCACGAGTTTTGACAATTTTCTACATGGGAAAAGATGGCATACATACCTAGCACAACAATTTCCTTTCTCCGAAGCTCCTCTCACAATTATAAAGGTCACTGAGTTTTTGAAAATGTTCACCCTTCTTTACTTCTTCTTTGTCAAAGAGAAAAACGGCGTCACTATTAGAGAGAAAGCGGTTAAGTCCTAACAGCATTCTAAAGAGGTTATTGGATAAATCACCGAATCTGCCGATAAATCACTGAATCACTTCATGCAGGTTTTGGTTATGCAGGAGTGATTTATTGCATGTGCTAAATGTATGTAAATATTGTTTTTCTGTGAGTTAGTCTTAGTAAATAGTTACGTATATTCAAAATAAATTGTATCACCCTAACATAGCTTTCTTTGTCAAACTAACCGACTAACTTCAGTATCATTGTTGTCTAAGTAAATAAAAAATAAAAACTTTTAATTTAATTTGACTACCTACCATATTTTAACTTACCTCAGACCAATCAGTATACAGCCATCCAGCAGCAGCACTAAACGTGTATTCAGGCCCAACATCCAACTCCGTATTATTGACTGCCACAGTATACACAGGTCCTTCTCTGAAGGTATCAGTGTGTTCCCGTGGCCTTGTCACACGTTTGGACGAGATCTGCCTGACTTCGCTGCCCGCGCCGATAGGTTTGTCGCAGTCCGGAATGTTACACTTTTCTGATGTTGAAGGCTTTGCTAAAGGGCATTTTTGATCGCTGATCTAAAAAGAACGGATTGTTGGTTGATATATGTATATTATTGGATCAGGTGCTAAAAATATAAAAGTAAATGCAATATTCAAAATGTCGTTAGGGAGTAACTGATACAATAAAATGGCGTTAAATGGTGTATCGGAGTTTTTGCAAATCTTCGATGTTAAGAGTCACAATAGTTTTTTAAACCAAAAAATACTACCTACAATTTTTATATAGTGAAATCCTTTTTACTATGTTTAAGAAGGCGATCCTGCTGTAGCTGGTGCAGATTTAAGACTCATGTTTTAAAGATTCTGGTAAAAACGGATATGTTTGAAGCAGTACCTTAGTGATCCCTCTGGAATGGTCCTGCACACATCCAACTATCCTGGTCCTAGTAGCAGGTCCACACCTTGGGCACATGGACCAGGCAGCAGCTCGCCAGCGCGGCGGGCAGGGCACGCCGGCACACCTGCGGCGGCGCGGCGCGGGCGCGGCGCCTGCACAGTGCACTGCCGCCACCTCGCGGTTGCTGGGGTTCGCTTCCACGCAACGGTACTTGCCGAGCTGGAAATTGTCCAAAATGTCAAAATCCAAAATGTCAAAATCCAAAATGTCTCAGGAGATTCAGATACCTGTAGAAATGTCATTAACAAATGCTGACTGATTCCCTAATCTGTGGGTTTATGATTAAATTATATTGTTGAAATCAAAGGCTGCCGTAATCTGGCAGTATAAGGTGATTCAAGTGACAAGACTTTTTAAGAGAAGTTGACTTATCATTATTAACCGTTGCAAACACTTGTAAAGCACTTGTAGATAAATGACTGCTAAATATTCAAAAACTCTCTAAAAAATTCGAGGAAAGTACGAAGATTCGTGGAAAAAGCAACATCATGTTACCAATTGCCCCGAAAATCGTTCCACTAACTGTGCTAGACATAAAGCATTGCTACAGATTGATTTCAATTAGGTATTTATCGGTCAGACTGACTAGACGCCTCATTGTCCGATTGTCAGCATATAGGCCAAAGTTACTGTGTCTAGTGTATTTTATGGCTAGGCCAATATTTTCTAGAGATCACGAGGGTAAGTTCGGTAAACCAAATATAAATCAGGACTTACTTGAATGCCACCGCCACAGGTCCTAGTGCATTGAGAATAAGACAGTATCTTCCACATAAACTTTCTATGTAGAACTATAACATCTGTGTCTATATCATCTTCAACACTTATACCCATGTCCTGCTCCCTCGGTACAGGTATAGGGGCGTTTGGCCTCGAGAAAACTTCATAGCTATGATGTCTTCGAGAATGTTTCGCAGCCGACTTGGGCGTTACTTCAGGAAAATCTATTTTCGTTACAGCCTCACTTTCCACTTCACCAGGTAGTGATTCCGTGAAATACTCATATTTTATACTTGGATTCGGTTGCGTATAAAGTATCTGAAAATAAAAGATACATTTATTTCTTTTCGATTTGCCCGTAATAGATTATTGAGCAATTTATAGTAGCAATAAATTGGTATTGCTACGATCGAAGTATATCGTGCGTAATCTATTAGTCATATTGTTTATGCTTTCGGAATTGAAATGTTTTCAAAGATGTAATATGTATTTAGTATTTACCATGATATCGATGGGGTGGTGTATGGGCCCGTGCGCGACGACGTTGTCGAGCGTGCCCTGGCGCGAGTACACGAAGCGCGCGCCCGCCGCTTCGTACGTGCCCGCTGCCGACACCGCGAACTCACCATTCATTATGTACGAGCCGTTGGATATCTTCAGAGCTGTAAGTGCGCCCAACATGTTAAAGACTAAGTTTGTTTACAGTTTGCAGCATTAGCTTTGTTTTGATTGACAATCGATTTACAACCCACACCTATTCACAGGTTCCCACAGATGTTTAACAACATTCGTACAGTACCACATATACATTAATTACTTGGATCGACATGTTGTAAACTACCTGTCAGCGAAGTTCGAAATTGATTTCGCATCGCATCAAAAGCCGGGGCGAAGTCGTATTCATATTAGCACAAAACAAAGTGGGCGTTGGTACCTACAGCAGATGTTCTCAAATGATTTACAGACCACTCCGTCTACAATGCTGATTGATAAGTGACCAACCTCACGGCCCATTAGCCTTTATCAAAGGACTATTCAGTAAGTATTGTGGAATGATAAATAAAATGTCTAGGAAATAGGTAACCTCCATTCATCAGTTGTAAAAAAAAATCAACAAGTTTGTGATTAATGGTTGGGTCCGGTTGGACCGAGCGATTTAAAACTAACAATGTATCCTATAAAAACGGAGTGTGATCATTATCACTAACAGTCGCACCTGTTCCGCGCAGTCGTGGAGCTGACTTACCTGTGGCAAGTTTGGGCACGTGCTTCTTTTCGTCTTAAGCCATAAACCAATCTTTAATATCTTTATTGACTCGCTTTTAGTATTTACATCCCTCGTTCGTTTTTTCTTTGACCATGGCATAGTCCATAACTCTCGTTCCTCTGCTCTCCTCGTCTTTTTTCTGCTTCTCTGCTTCGCTTATGTTTGTCCGATCTTCTTCTCGTATTGATGACTCATATTTGGTCCAACCAGCACGTAGTGACCTGGACAGCTGGACCTGGATCGCATGTAGGCATGCGGCAAACGAGAGCTGTCCGATATACTTAGTCAAGATTTGTGTACAAACCTATATAGTTCTCACTAGGCATAATCTCGGAGACGTTGAGCCTGCAGGCGCCGCGTGGCACGGTGGTGACGTACGAGTAGCCGAGCGGTAGGCGCGGGCGCGAGAACAGCCCCGACACCAGGCGCCGGCCGCAGCGCAGCTCGTGCGCCGACGCCGACGACAGCACACCTTCGCGACCCACCGCCTACAGGGAACATGGATCAGAATCAGTTAAAATATCAATAACGATTGCCGTTATGCAGCTGTTTGCGAGCCTTCTATAAAACAAAAAGGAAGATATTCCACTCACTCGAAACAAGGTAAAAGTATGCGCAAAATTAAACGGCTGGCGATAAGCATAAAAATACACAGAAAAATCCTTAGTGAATCAACTATGGAAAACTGAAAATCTAACTCGAATGAATTAATAAAGCTTCACTGTAGCGAGTGTTATCGAAAGATGTCTGAGTATTCTCACAAATATGTGACTAGTTTAATGACGACGATAATGTTGATGGCAGAACAGAAATACCAATAGAGGACAAAATTCATTCCATGGCATAGACCTCTTCCAAAACGAGTTAGAGTTAGCCAACACGTTTAGTTTACTATGTACGGCGGCAGGTTTAGTGATGGTAGAAATACACACGCTTACGCTTATAGTACCGATGACATTGATGTTCATCATGAGCCAGAATTACGTATTCAGGCTAGCAAGGTAGGATTAACAAACTCTCTGTGTATGGTCAGAACCTTTTCAATCAGGGGCAGAGTTCATCGTGCTAAGTGAAATTCAATATTTAGTGAAGAGTAAGACACTAGATGTTGCCTCCGTCATACATAACCTGTAGGGCTTTTAAAGGCACTAACAATTATGGAGTTTTATCGGCAAACTGTTGTAGGACGTGAGCTTATATTTTGTTTTGGACCACAAATCTGTCTACGGACGCCAGAATGGATCTAAAGTTAAACCACAATTTATACTCTACACCTATTTAAAGACGACCATTTAATCTCGATAGCAAGACAAGTAGACATAAAGTAATTTACTTGTAGTTTAAGACCGAGATGCTCAGTGAGGACAATCGTAATACAATGGTTCATGCTCGTAATGGATCCCTCTACGATGCATTGTTCACCGATGTCCACAACACTCAATTTCTTCTCGTACTATCGACAAAGGAAATTGGTATACAAGCGAGAAATAACCTTTCTACTACGCTGTTTGAATTTCTTGTTACTGTCCTGTTTTTTTTAAACAAAATACTCAACACGCGTCGCTTTCTATAAACCTCCTGAATTTAAATCTGTTCTCAAAATCGCATGTCAACCGATTTGATCAGTTGTTGTTTAATTATTTATTTATTAAAGAACACCAACAGCATAATTACATTGTTGTTATATTATTATGGTCAGCTAATTACAGTAGCTAGCCTGAGTTTGACAGCATCTCATCTTGCACCACAAACCACTAAATATACAGGGTAGCAGGGATGTCGAAGCACAATCTTTTACCAAGGATTCAGTAGGATATAATTCTGAACGCTGCGTTAAAAACTTTCGGTGGTTATTAAAAAAAAACATGCTGTTTCCTACAAAAGTGCAACCTACGCGGTCAAATTGTATGAAACAGCTAATTATTATTTTTAATAACCGACGATAATTTCAACACATGGAGGTCCAGAATCATCTACTGAATCCATAGTAACAGATTGCGCGTCGATATTCCTGCCCTCCTTTCTGGCATACGTTTAGCGCTAAATGAATTTGAAACATCGTATATCTCTGGTAATCGTATGAGAATTACAGAGACAGAATGATGTTTTGTATATTATGTACACGTATTTAGTGATTCGCAAATCTCTAAATACGTGTTGTGTTTGTGTTCACTGATTCAAAACCGGGTGTGACAATATCGATGTCAAGTTGCACATGATGGGTGAAACAGGAGTTATATCTAGCTATCTGGATACACATCTGCTTTGTTGACTGTACACACATTATACACTAATAAAGTACGATTTACGATGATGATTAGGAATTCTAACGAGCCGATTGGAAAGTCTGGGTGGATGAAAATATTGTACTGACGGATACTATCTTATCAAAGAGGAAACACGTTTCTATTGGTCAAATGTTTAAACTGATTGGTGTGGTTAATCATTTTGATTTGATTTGAATAGTGTTATGCTCATTGAGAAGTTTCTTTTAGCTAGAAGCAAGAACGTTACAATTTGCGGATCGAAAAGAACGGTAATAAAACAAAGTTTGCTTAGTACAGTCCGTCTCGAAACGCTCGGAATATTTTCTCATAAAACAAGCTTTAACTATAAAATGCACACTTGCATTTTATTTTTGCAGAGTGTAAGCATATGCTCTAGTAGAATAATACCCATTTAAATACGAAAAAGATATAAAAACAACAGACTGCAATAAATTCCTCACTTCTAGTAGTGTTATCTACTTATTGAACCACATACTCCACCGAGTTTCTCGCAAACTGCCCTCTTTAACGCCGGGTCCTATGATACTTCTAAATGCGCCAAACCACTTACGGGTAAGCTGTCTTTATTAACATTTTATCGTGTAAAAGGATCATATAAGAATCAATGTCCTCTATTTGTAGCTTCACACACGTTTATAGAGCTTCATTATGTTTCGTTCCATACCAGAAAATGAGTCATTTTTATATAATATAGTTTACAATATAAGCATAATTATGCTAATATTATAATCTATACCTATTTTTGTGTAGCACATCACTATAATACTCTTATAAATGACGCTTTAGTACATTAAGGTGTTAAGGAAGTAACAAACAAACAAAACAATATATTTTATGTGTCTTAGTGGCTTCTAAATAAACTCAATGACTAACAAATATTTTAGGGATATCTGTATCCGCCTACGTCTCGTTCTTATACGTTGGCTTACACCCAAACATGAACAAATGCAAGGTAATTGAACACTCAACTAATTTATGTTGATGCTGCATGAACGGTCCAACACTAATAACATTACTGCCTTCATATTCTTTGTGTCAGATAACTTGGTAAGTAACAAAACGTCGCTTTCCATAATGTCATACTCAAGCATGTTCTTAAAAGCTTCGTTTGTGCTTTTATTTGCCGTTAATACCTTTATACGAAACTAAGTGGACGTTGAAAATACCAATTTATGTCAAAGCGACGCCAATTTGCTAATAATTTGCGGAGAACCGTAAAAGAACAAATAAATTGGAGCGCTCGATGCTCACTAATGGGATAATAAAATTAAATTTTGAATATCAAAATAGATTGTAACCTAAACCAGACGCATACCACGATATTTTGACAGCTCATGTTATTTTAATTTCCAGAAACATTGATAAATAATTAATAGGTTTTCAAAACATTAATCCTATTTATGAATGTGATCACAATAATGCCACGGACATTAATCAGCAAATACTTAGTGTATGGTTATTATAAATCATTCGAAGTGGTAATTGAAAACGTCCACTAATAGTCTATTAATTAGGATTAAGCGCGAGTTAACGAATCACCTGTCAGTGAGCGGTAACAGTCGGCTTTGAACTGTGTTTTATGCGCCACTGATTACTGAACAAGTTGCTACACTGTGACAGACAATTGACCCGTGCACCCAACATCTGCGCACCTAACTACGCCTGTTAGTTTAAAAAGTTATAAAACAACATTTAACTCAGTTTAGTTACAGACAGTGGGATTAATTACACACGTATGAAGTGTAAACGGTGGAGGATTCACAGTAGTTTGACTAATGAAGCGTGGGCGTAACGATCGTGAGTTTTCAAACAAATGCGCGCTGCCACAGAATGCGACAAGTCAAATAACGTCGGTTCACAACTTTACATAATAAAAGCGGCGAGACCATAAACTGTCCATGTAATTGGTCAGAAAACTTTAATTGGCCGTAATGTGTTCTTATAAATCAATTAATACACACAACCTCCTTTCTTGGACTGCACTGATTATATCTTGACTTCTCGACTGCTCATTGAACTGTATCATTTATAAAGTTTACTCACAAATGTAATAAACATCACAGTAGCGGCGACTAGTGTGCTGTCATATTAGTCTGTTTGTTTACGTTAATTAAGGTAATCCATCATGATATATGGCTTTAGGTAGGAGGTTTACTGCTAATCTATTAATTTTGCGTCACTGGATGTAGTACTAGGTAGGTAAACAAAAAATATGAAGGTAAACAGTATACTTACGAGGGCGAGGAGAACCAAAACTAGAACGGAAGTATCCACCATGTTGTGTTGTCTTCGACGTGCGCAAGATAGGTTAGATAGCGCTGATATTCACACGCGGATGATCTTTCTGACACACTTGATGGATGTCTATCATTTTCAATGACACATGTTGAAATTCAAAACTACATTAATTTGCTGACTAACAAACGATTCGATGCATAATTTTCAGATGACATATGGTTGGTTAGAAGTGTAACATTTAACTTATTGGATAATTAAAATTAGCCGGCTTTATAATTTTACGACTAGTAAAA
This sequence comes from Eupsilia transversa, assembly GCA_914767815.1. Classification (NCBI taxonomy): domain Eukaryota; kingdom Metazoa; phylum Arthropoda; class Insecta; order Lepidoptera; family Noctuidae; genus Eupsilia; species Eupsilia transversa. Next base: position 7,827,710 of record OU611889.1, read on the forward strand.
TTACCGATGTATGTCAACGGAATGTTATACCTACACTCATAAAACATCAAGTCATATGAATCAGATGTAATAGCGTAATTATTTTGATAATAAAGCTCAGCAAACAAAGTGCTCAATGTTGTTACACTTTATTTCTACTTTAGAGTGGATTATCTCGCTTGTGACGGGGTATCAAAGGTCTACATTCAAATAAACGGGTACGTCAAAATATTTATTAAACCAAAACATACGTAAAATAAATGGAACATAACAATTCGCGTCATAAATTAAATTAATATCCATGAAGGTTAAGCCACGGGGAGACGAGCCAAAAGTCGCGCAGATATTTAAATAAAGTAATTATTATCGGTGCTACTGGTAATGATTACTTTATTGTTAGTTGTACGCGCTGGCAAGAGTTATGGCCGCTTTGATCTCGCTACGTGAATTGAATTGAGTTTTAAACGAGTATTAGTCAAATCCACATTGATATCTTTATACGATGGCTTTGAGTAAACTCCGCCACATCGCACAACGCCCTGCATTCACTTCAACATTATTACTTATTTGCATTCGTCATAACTCTGTATTTTTTTGCATAAGTCGGATTGTGCATTTTCCTGTATTTCAAGATAATACCATTATATTCATAGCAACATTTACATTCATGAATTTTATTCACATTTATATTTATCCGAGAACATTGCACGACAGTTGATATTTAGCATAGATTGAATTTCGAAGAGGAGATTATTAGCAGATACAATCTAAATACGATTGCAGGTAAGCAACTGAGGCAGAGAGAGCTAGAAAATCTAGATATAGTGTTAATGCTTTTGGTTCGTACTTATTGCTATGCGCTAGAGATGGGTGGATTACTTTTGCGCCTTATCTGATTATCGGATAACCGCATCGTTTTACATTTGTACTTATGAAGATAGCGAAACAACGTCTTTCGCCTACTTAGGAATGTTTTAGTAGAACATATCCCGTCGTATACGTCCAAGTGGCCGAGTTTTATACGTTTCCCATGCATACAGAGCACGGTACATTTTAAACCTGTATCGCAGGGATCGTAAAGAAGCCGGTGGCGTGGCGCCAAGCTTTCGCGCCGCCTTTCATGAAGCTAACTGCAAACAACGTGCATTTTATACTAAATGTTAGGTAGGTACTACAATACGGTCACTGGCTCAGCTATGCCATCTATCAAATCTATTGCACACTTTGTTGCGAGTGGGCTTTCACGACTAGGTTACTTTCTAGGAACCTTTATGAATAGGAATTACAAAGTTGAGAATTCATTCAGCTTCCTAAGGTATTGAAAGTCAGTCTTCAAGATGTCTGCTCCATACTACATTGACAACCATTGTATTAAGTTAGATAAGACTCGTTTCAGAATTTATCAATCGAGAAAAGTGGTATTCTAGAAGTGCAATGGGAAAAGATCAAGCCGTCTTATGCCTGGTATTACACTTCATGAAACCCAATACCCAAGGTATCTTGCTTCTCATGAGCTTAAATTTAAAACAAAATGAGAGTATAACTATCACCTTAATGATCTCATGTAACAAACGAATCTAACAGATGGTAGTCACCTTAGTAGCGCATAGGTACTAGAGCCAGCCTAGAATAACCATTTTTGGGAAACAACCACACTTCTAGGTCTTAGTCACAAATTCAAAACAATGCAGTCATTAAAGCGATTACATGTGCCACCTACCAAATTAAAATGTGGGTCACACAACACTTTGTTGCAATCATGTGACATTAGCAACGAAAAATGCATTAGAGACTGAACCAAATGCTGCTCTGCAATGCAGCTGTTTCAAATGATTGTCGATTGAATTAGCGAATGATATTCAGGCACTTTGCTCTCTAATACAACATTAAGATTTCCTAGAATCAATCATGTTTTCAGCTTCAATTTGCAACAAGTGCGGTCTTGCGTCAGAACACAAAATGAAGAATGCACTCGAGTGACCTTGAATTAAGATTTAATCGGTTTTTGCTGCTGTACACATGATGCCAATTTTATCTATGAGCAACGTGTGAGTTCATCGTTGCAGAAAATATTCTTTATTAATCTGAATCATCCGTGTAAACGTTAAGATGGCACTGACGTTAGAACTACAGGACATTTCCAATTGAATGGTGTAGGTGTTCCCTATCTATTCCATGTTCAAATGAAACAAATTAACCATAGATCAGGAGACGCCACCCTAACCATAGACAGTGTATATTTTTTATTTTAAAGTCGTTTAACTTTTTATTGTCTGTGACATGTTTTAAAGCTATAAATCTAGTGGGACAGTGTCCCTATTTAACCCCGATTTGGTCGCGTGTCGCCACTAAATATTTCAATTATTGTTATAATGATATTTGTCGAGCTGACGCGGCCACCATAAAATTTAAGAACCTCTGATAGTTAAGATAAATGGGCATTTTTTCTGTTTGCTTTCTGACCATTTAAACTTTTGAATTGAACTAATCTGTATGCCCTTAGATATAGAAAAGGTTTCATATGAAATCACTGAGGAATGACAAAGATATTAAATCTGTCGAGGTAACACTGTCCATTTATCATATTTTTACGATCGAACAACCATAAACCTTCTTCATACGTACCGATGTATATTTTACTAATAAATTAAATTATACGAACGATTTACTACTAATCAATTATGTATATGTTTTAGAACTAGAAACTGTTTGACAAGACCACACCTATTTATTTGAAATTAATTGGCTTTAAACCATTTAATGTTGAACAGTTTTAAAACAACAAATTGGGAGTAACAACATTTTATTCCCACTTCATTGCCAAGAATGGAGCAGTTAATTTCCAATAACATTGTGACACTTGTCTGCCACAATGAGACTGGCGTGAAAGCCGCTGAAGTTTACTACCTAACACATGTATGTGTGTAATTTACGTTAACAGTGTTTAAACAATCGGGATTAACGCCATGTCAACATTGGCGACGGTCCAGCCGGGAGCCACTAAACATAACAAGTAATGGATGCATCGTCAGATTCGACGAGAACCGCCATTAGATGACATTATACAGTCTGAGTTCGTGCCGCTACATTATAATTATTTTAAACAAAGAAATATCTTAGTGACAGACATTGGCTCTGAAGAAAAAACTTACAAATATAAATTTTCTTGAAGTTACCGAAGTATTATCTTTCAACGGCCTGATGGACATAAATAAAGTAATGGACAAAAAAAACCAGGAAGAGGCACGGCGGCTAGATATTCCCATATAAATAAATAGTGTTGTGAAACACCCTGTATTCCTCCATGCATTTACCTTTTAACGCGTGCAAAAAGAACAGGAAGCTAAAGTAAATGCTGTCATTGGCTACTCATAAAGCGTTTAGTTTGTTATAAATATTTCAGCGTGACAGATTTACTAAATCATAGTTATACTATGATGGTCTTTGAACAAGACTTGCTTCTACGAATTAGATTAGTAGAATATCAGCAATAGCTGAACCAGTTGCTGAAACTCCTAGATTACAGTAATTCTAGATTTATGGTTTCCGGCAGTCCTAAAATCACATCGATTATTTACATGAAATAAACGATTCTTCTCTCCTACTTGGAATGCGGTTGGTAAAATTCTACAATGCTCTGAATATGGCAGATAGGCCTATACCTCCATAGGTTTATGATTTTTTAATGAAAATATACCTATTTTATTAGAAAGAAAAGTCTTGATATCAGCTTGCGACACAACTTCCTAATTAAATTAATGGTTTTCGTATTATCATTGCTCGGAAAATGCTCAAGAAAATATCAAAGTTTTTCCGATGCACCTACTGTTGAGCTTTTGCACCACTTACAAAACCGGTAAAATTTTGATTAAGGCAGACTTTTATGATAAATATGCAAAACTTTCCTTAACGATGGTAGCTTTATATTGTTCATGACCACAATAAACTGTGGTCACAGAACATAAAGCAAAGTACTATTGACATGTTAATAGCGGCACCATTACAAATTTCAGAGAATAAGAATGATGATGAATGGCAATATGTCCGAAATAAAGATGTCCTCTGTCTACAAGGAGGTAGAAGTCATCAACACTTAGGGCTGGCAGTAACTTTGATAAATTAAACATGTAAATTTTCGCTGGAATCGCGAAAATGTTGTGAAGATTTTAGCTGTTATAAACTTTATTTTCTCCAGGAACTGTCCCAGTAAACGGTCTTTTACGAGGTTTTAAGGCGACTATAACTGTTAACAAACTCTTCACTTCAGAAAATAAACGACACTAATTAGTGCAAAATGTATCTAGTCGTTTGCCAGCCCTAAAGCAGATGTTAATCGACCTTGTAGTAACCCCAATTCGTTGATCACTGATGAAGCTTTTATAGCGGTCTTTTAATAATTTCTTAATGAAAAATTAACACAAGCAGTGTCGCGCATGACGCGGTCAAAAATTGTTGTCGATCAGACAGCAAGATCAACGGACTGTCGCCGACTTTAATTAATGTAGGTACTCACTGTTAATTTTGCGCCGGAATTGAAGGGATTCCTTTGGATTTACGGTCTTGTTAATTATTTTGGAAACTGGTGAATAAGTGAGTTCCACTTAATCTTAAGTACATTGATGCATATTGTCCAGTTATTTAGCTGAAGCAGTAAATAACCGCCTTTTCATTTTATGGCATAGACTAGGTAAACAAATTAGATTTTATAAAGTAGGTTTAATCGTTTTTATTTTATTTTTAGTGACACGATTTGTCCTATGCAATCACAATATCTAATGTATATCTTAAGAGTATTAGTTAGCAGCAGCCATCCAAAAATGTTTTGCCCCACTCCCAAAGTCTGTAATTGTAATTTTATTCGATGCTAAATTGCATCTAAAAAACTACACACGAAACTAAAAAAGATATAAAAACAGGAAGACGTAAATAAACAGCAACCAAATTGAAAGATACATTGCATTTAGTGCAGTTTCATGTTACACACAACATACCGATCGATTGACGAACATTAGACACAATCTGCAAGCGTCTCCACCGGTAACGGTTTCTTGAAAACAATTTGACTGCATACTTAACATTAATTTATCTTGTCCTTTGATATTCGTTTGTTACACGAAAATTACTGATAAGATTAGTGAAGGCAAGGCATCCGCAGTGTACGGGACTTTCCAGTTGTAGTCAGTTAACAACCAACTTTGACAGCTATCAAATTAACATGGGATTGTCATTGACCGATGCACGATGGTTACATCACTTAACGGAGAACATAATTATTATTGTAGACGATAAAAGATATTAACGGAAATTAAATTATTCGCTTCAAAGCGAACGCTAATACGGACGGATGATTTTGTGAAAGCTTTCGTGGCGCCGGCAAATAAACATGTTGTATTTGAATAAACTTTAAGTGATAGTTGAATTAATGTTTTAAATTCTAGATAGTTTTAGAAGTATCATAATAAGTTTCAAATTAGGTAAGATGTTTCAAAATTAGGTTACCAATATGTCATTGAAAAAAATGCATTTTGTTGCACAATACCATTATTTAAAAAAAAATACCTATCCAAAAACGCACTTTCAATTCCTAACCAACAACAACACTTCAGTTATTTATTTAATAAAACTTTTAATTTATAAAAATCGAACGTAACATGCACGAGTTTTCCCGGCAGATATGCGTATGCGCTGCTGTAAGTCGCGCGCAAGCCGCGTTGTCGTGCACTACTGGCGCGTAAAGCACGCGTCGCCCGCGCATTCATATGTGGAAAACCGACAAACTGACTGAGTGAGTGGACGTTCCCGTCACAGACACACACACATACACACATACCAACATCTGTCTCACGAGACAAATCACGCACAAACTATACAAATAATAAACAACCAAGATCATCTATGTTATGTATCACAAAGAAAATGTGGATAAACAATGTAATTCAATAGTTAAGGCAGCTGGGAATTATTTATATTGATATGTCACAATTAAAACAAACACTGGATTATGTTGTAAAACTAAAAAGAAAACTAAGCCAGTGGACTGTGTACTGCACGCGATGCCGATCGTCTGCGTATTATCAATACATTGCAGTAGTTTTAAGCTTAGATTAATGTTGTGAATAAAAGTGATTTAACACTCATTTCTGTTATTTAACCCACACTAAAGTTTAACTTTTAAACATAATTTTCTTAAATTTTCCAGCTTCATCTTATTAAACACTGCAGATTACCCGATAAGTACCTGCATGTTATTTTCAGTTTTAGTATTTAATATTGTTGAGATATCTACAGCTATTGTAACCAATATTCAACAACTTTTATTTCCTACATCTCGTTGTGCCACGAACTGAACACGAATGCATCGTACGTCATAGCTACAGAGAGTCAATTTCGTAAAGCTTGCGCCAAATGTAATGATTTATTCAATTGATCAACATCATCGGGCATGAGAACCCGACACGTATCACACTAAATAAAAAGCCTTTAATCTTTTAGGAAATGTTAAAAGTATGTGAAAAAAGGTTTCCTATTTCAGGGTTCCGTACCTCAAAAGGAAAAAGCGGAACCCTATACCCACATTATTGTCCTTCTGTCAGTCTGGCAAGAAACTTTTTCTCAAGAACACGTGGAGATATCAAGTTGAAATTAATATCAAATCCGTAGGTCTATGGTCCCTTGGAGCTCTAAAAAATCAAGCTTCTAAATCAATACTTATTTTGATACTCGCAAATAAATCTAAACCTATAGTGTACTCTACTGTGTCCCGTTGATCTAGAATCATGATATTTGGCAAGAAGCAAGGTTTTACAGCACTAAGTAAAGGAAAAAGTCCGAGAATCGTTAATTAGTAGTTTTATGACGTATAAAAGTATTTTTTGTGATAACAAACTTACATTTGCAGTTGGAGAATTGACCGTGGCATAAATATGTATGCATGTATGGGAGAACATGTTTTTCAACTACAATGTTAAGTTTGTTCTTGGGATAAATTCATCCCAGCTACGGAACCCTTCATTGTGCGTGATCCGACACGCACTTGGCTGGTTTTTTTTTAAATCATACACGGGTTCTCGCAAATAATACCTACTCTTAATCAAAAAACAAAATAACATTATAAGTTTTCCCTACTAGCCAAACGTAAGAAGAAAACGTATGTACGTCTTTAGAACTAGGACTAACTACAAGGTCTCAAACAAAACTCTGGTCGCCATTTAATTTCACTCCATAAATAAACATTCTTTTTAAAATACGTCATGAATGGATTCTGTTATTAATAGAGTAATCATAACATCATTTCTAGGGCTCCCCAATCCAGTCTAACCGGATGTAGCAGACTACCAGTACCTATTTTACATGGAGCACTACCTATCTGACCTCGACTACACAGTTACTGGTTATCCAGTAACTGAGTGTAAGACGTAGTCAGACTTTCGGGCTTCTGAATACCCGTAACGACTGTCAAAGATGCCTGACAGCCTAGACCAACGGTTTAACGTGCTTTCTGAGACACGGAAGGGTTTCGATATATAATATTCGGTCACCCATCTACAGACTGACTCGGGTAAGCGTAGCTTAGCCTTCGATCGACCTTGTGGCTATTTTTATTTAGCCACGTGCTCTCCTGGGCCAAGCATTTTCTCTAAAAGAAAAACCCTATATGATCAAATCTACGAGTTCATTTTTGTTCATACACCGCCTATTACGTTGTTCAAACATGCTTATTGTGAACATATATTGTTCAATCTAATTTCATGTCTCCTAAGAATTATTTTACGTGTAACTGTTAAGGGATCATTTGGCGCCTTCATGAACATAAATTCATATTCATGTGCACAAACCGCTAATGTATTGTACAACAGTTTACATCCTCGTCTGTTGTCACATAAAACTCAAGAGATCATATACACGGTCATCTATGATTTGACATAAATTATGATAATTATTATACCATTCATTATTTATGAGAAATTGCTATTAGAACAACAAAAGGCATTATAATTAGCGTGGTTTAACACTTTTAAAGGTATGTCTGTCTGGCCATGTTCGTCGAAGGACTGTGAGCATGAAGCAGACGAGTCCTGGAGTGGAAACCGTGTATCGGCAAGCGTAGTGTGGGACTACGCCCCCCAGCTAGATGAACCGACGACCTTTAAAAGGTGGCTGGAACAGACTGGATGCGGAAGACGGAGGAGAAGGTGTTGTAGCGCAGCCTTGGGGATGCCATGTCCTGCAGTCGACTGCGATGTTGTTAGTATGTCAAAATTAGGTTTAGTATATTTTTTCATACATGTTTATTTGGTAAACAAACACGGCACGAAATCACGAGTTTTTACATCAATCACACAGTTTATGTTAGTTATGCACGCCCTTTGAGTTAGGTATGCATGTATGCAACTTAGTACCCATTGTATTGATATTACTTCTTATTTACTTTTTATTGAATTCATTTTCTCAAAATAGAAGTCTCAGTTCGGTACGCCATGTTTGTTTACCGAATAGACAATAAAAGAAAAATACACCTCTTATTTTTTTTTTTTAATTCAAATATTAGTGCCATACAATTTATGTTATGGCAGATAAAAATGATAAGTCAGCAATAATAGGGACAGTCGGCCTCACGTCTATGGTAACACTTTGATCTTGGGCTGGCCTAGCTACGGAGTTTCAATAGAATACGAGGCCACCTTATACTGGTTTTGTTATCACTGACGTGCGGTCGACTTTACCTAAAGGGAACCGTACTACTAACGGAATATTATATTGTTATTTATAGTGGATCATAAAATGGCTAATTCAGTCATTGACATAGATTCTGGGTTAGTGGAATGGTATAGCATATTTCATAGTAGTTTATTTATATGCGTACCTATATACAAATGGAGTCCGATAACTCTTATTTTATAGTAAAAGTCGTGAACAGATTGGTAACCGCTCACGGCCTTAGAAGCATTTATGGTAGTTCCTAATACGCAATTAAAGTGATTTTATTTCTGGAGTTTATAAAGTAAGATGAAAATATTGACAGAGTTATAATTCGGAATATTCTCGGCATAAACTTCTTAATTACAACTTCTTAATACAGTACTTATAGCGAAGATTCACCCCAAGGGTTTCACACCGACTTATTAATCGTAAAATTTTAGGAAAATCGTCTAGTTACAATGTTTATGAATATGTGAGCAACATGTATCTATGACATAATTAATGTATCTGTCATAGCTTAATTTTTAATTCTTTTTACCTACTGTGATGTAGTAATTTTATTCTAGGTGCATCGTCTTCACATATGATTTTATTTAATGTATACTAAATATATTCAAACATTTTTAAAAGAGTAACAGTGGAGTTTCCTTTACCATTCTTCTCCATACGCAGTCGCCCCTTCCAAAGGGCCTGCTGGAAGGGGCGACTGGAATCAATTCTTTTTGTCGTTCAAATGTGCCTTTGCCGTTTTCAGCAGGTCATAATGCGAGATTAGAGTGACTTGAACAGTGATTGTTGATCACACAATCATGTTTATATTTAAGATTTTATGTTAATTAACAAAGTGCCTAATCCCCGGATTAATAAGAATTCTAGATTGAGTCAACAAACTTCCAGTAACGCGTGTTTTAATTAAACATTTACACACAAAATTGCCCGCTTCAAAGTATTAAATATAGTACAATATCATAAACAGCTCATAATATTTACATTACCGCTAATAAATAAGAGATTACAAGTTCTGTTCATTTGGATAACTTATATACCACGTATCTAGGAATAACTGTCAGTGGCGCTGCAATTATATATCTATTACAAGTGCTATCTTGAGGCTAAATGTTCAAATGATTGACGGTTACCAACCGGCAATTAACGCGAATGTGTGTACAAATATTAAGCCGTACCATTTGTAAAGTGTCAATGTAATGCCTCGTGGGACTAATTAGCCTATAGCTGTAAGTCTAGGGTATTCCGATCATGTCGTCTCAGACCTCAGCCCGAGGCTTGCTACGTAAAAGGGGATGGAATGCATGGAAATCCCTTGCGCTTGCGCTGCACCTATTCTATATAAAGTCCTGTTAACCTCATTGTTTGCGTGTAGGTGTCTCAATGCTTCGTTATATCCAAAGTAAAAGCGGCAATGTATTACGCACTTTGTAAAGCTTTTATCTTCATTACTATAAATAGAAGCATTATCGCAGACATTATTAATTTTAAGAAGCTTTAGACGCAACCTTCCGGAAGCCTATTGTTGCGAAAATATTACTTTAGTTGGTCTATTATGTTTAAAATGATAGCGACTGTAGTATAAGCAGCAACATAATTTAATTTAGATTATAAATAATGGATTATACGTAGGTACCTAGTTAGTCCATCATTTATGATCTAAGTTATGAGATATCCAAGCAGCAGATGGAAATTCAAGTATCAAAATAATTAATTGACTCGAATTTGAACATGACCCATTTTTTTCTGTTATATTTCTATTTCCAAACTTTTTTGTTTTTACCACAACTGGGAAGCTCTTAGCCTGAATCTCACCTGATGGTAAGTGATGATCATGACGAAGGTGGAAGCGAGCTTCACCGGAATCCTCTACCATAGAGGAACTGGCTATCTTACCTCTTACTGCCGGAACACAACAATGCTGGTAACATTGTTGTTCGATTGAAATAAATGCCTATTTTAATCAAGTTTACTTAGCCACAAATGTTTTTTAATTGCTGAATCTTTCTTTTTCTACTGAGGCTCTTATCACTTTGTTCCTTCACTTCCAAACTGGACCACGCTGGGGGTCGAGACACCACCTTGTTCCTCCAGCAAAATCTTTTTTATTTTATGTTACTCTACCCATTTTAGTGATTAAGTGATTATTTGCCTACCGCAATTTTCCTAATAGGTAAATTTTAGTACATTTATGTATAAAAGCGTGTCGGAATAGGAAACTGTCTCGCTGCCTGGGGCGGTGGGTGGCGGTAATCACTGATCTCTCGCATACCGACTGGCGCCGCCGGCTTCCGTCACTCGACCGACATATTCACTAGCTGACCGATACAAGCCACCATAATTATACAAACTTACAAAATATATAAAAATGTCATGTGGTTAGCAATGCTAGCATGGGAGTATTTTGAAACCATCAAATACCTAAAGCCAAATAGGTATCTTATTTTTTCAATTTAGATTTTGCCTACTATTAGTTTTGCCATTTAGACGACTATGTATAGTGATTAGTTGGATATTATCTGAACAACTGTTTGTAAACGAGTTACGTTATTAGTTATATGTGTAACTACGAAGGTTAATTAACTGTCGCTTTGACGTCCCCACCCTGTATATTTTTGGGCAGATAAATATAAAGAGTACCTATACCTATTTACATTAACTTAAAAAAAGCTAAACCGTGGATCTCAGTATTGTTCCTTTTAGTTTGTGATTATGGTAAAGTATTCCTCACAAAACTCACAAATCACGACCTGTGACAAACAAGGTCCTATGATTTACATGACTGTTGTGTGTATCTAATTTCCAACCTTGGTTTCCACTTTATTATAAATTCTCGTTAGAGGCAGAATATCATCATTGTGATGTTACGTAAACCATCTTGCCATCTGTACCTAATGTCTTTCAGAAAAATCGTATATTTCAGATAGAGCATTACTAAACTTGTAGGACGCATTTGAGTGTTATCATACCTACTATAATATTGCATCTGTCTATAAAACGACCTTTTCGTTGTAACTAATTAGGGTATTGCTAAATAATAATATACCCACTAATTAGACTCGATTGATTAAGAACAATAAATTCCGTACGCAATACAACCAATCTCAATCAACAATTTCACCATAACAGTAGTTTATTATATTATAAAATATAACTGAACTCATAAAACCGATTAATTGCAATTTAGTTAATTAAGCTACTGCAAATTCTGAACATAAGCACGAATAAAGTTCCCGAGTTCATACACGACACTACTAAGTAGAACTTAATACTTAAACTAACCGCTCAGGTAAGTGGTTTAAAGTTAAAAGTTGTTAATCACGCCGCCAGAGGTGTTAATAGTATTTGTTATAAACTTCTCTTTATATTTTATCACCTATAAGTATGGTAGGCAATTTTCATCGCATCTTTATTGTGTGGTAATTGAAAGCTCTTTCATGCATCCCAGTAAAGGTTAATTGAGCTTTTACTAAACGTAAACTCTGCTAATTTCGATGTCTATGGAAATTATATGATAGTTTCACAGGTAACTAAGAGCTATCATTTGACTCGGATGTGAAAAAGTCAGATTAAAGTTTTCGGAGGCGTATGTCTAGCAGAGGACGTCTTTCAGCTGAAAGACGTCCTCGTCCCCGTCATTCCGTACGACGAAATGGCGATGATGATTCAAGTTCAAACAATTCATTTGGTTGGGATTAAGGCTGAAGGCTAGTGACAATGACATAAATGTGTCAGCTTGACAACAACGGGAGGGCAAAGTACCATACGTAAACTGCCACTATGAACAACCGCCACACGAATCATTATCACGTAATAAACAATACACTAAATAATTTACGATTACGGCGTCCTTGTGCCACAGTGTTGCAACGATTGAGTAGTTTATAGAGCACTGGAGCAGACGGCACCAGCTCGCTCGATACTCAATAGACAATTCATCTAGCTTTATTGCGCGCTCAAATAATACGGCCTATGTGTGTCGAACACAAATGTTGCTTCAATGCTACATAGTCTGCAAAATTGGCGTTTCTATGTAGCCTAAAGGTGAAGTCACAGATCTGAATGCACCTTACAATGCCATGTTCATATCCGAACGGGATTGACAAACTGAGCGGAACAAAACAAACTATACACTGTTCTGTATGACGTCAAAAACTAAATATAGGATTTAATCATAGTTTGCCCGTGACCGCTAGACCGATATAAAACTTCAAAGAATAGCTAAACCAAAGAATTTTAACAAGCGGTTAGGTAAATAAATAAAAATAAAAAATGTATTTGGATAGTAAAAAATTTCATGGGCAACAGACTCGTCATTATAACAACCCTAAATAGGCACTTCCGCATAGATCCATATAATATTAATAGACGTACGGAAATATTAGGATTCCTAGCAAAAATATTCGTGACATACCTACCATTGACAGTATTGATAGTAGTATTGATGTGATATACCTACCATTTTATAATGTTAGGAGGATGCTGTAAGCCACATCTTCCAATCACCCGTAATCGCCTTATAAGATAAAAGCCTTTAAGGTAGTTCAAAAGCTAAACTATAAAAATCAGATAATTGCAAGCTTTACACTCATGTCCTCGCCGATCTAAGTATACATTTTGCTGAAACGTGGTCTGCCTGCAAACATGATAAAATTGGTCCGACAATTTGCATTCATAATGTGACAACTATAAGTCTTAAAAGGATATAGTTAGAAAATAAAAGGTATCCTTTAAATTACGAAAACTAAAACTTGATCAGCAGATTGGCTTAGAATGTATAGATTTAGACATGAAGAAGTGACATAGTTTCGCTATACAACTAAGTATCGACATTACCAAAGCACACAATAGATTACTCAAATTAATGTACTAATCAAGACTGCATAATTTCATCATTATCATCCACAGCCTGACTTCAACCACTGCTAGGCCTCTTTGTTTGTGCCAATCTCCACGTTCCTGTGCCAGCCTCATCCAGGATTAACCATTTTACCCTGACCAAAATGTTTGATAATCGAAATCCCACTAAAATAGGCTTCCAACTTTATATTCCGAAGTCGGAAAGCCTGACGTACCTAAAACAGGCAGTATCACTAGTTCCAGAGAGAACTCTGCATCCTGGAGTGGTCAAAAGGAGCTATTGACATCATTGACTTGTCCCAGACGTGTTTATACCATTATTGGTTCTAAGGCTTTGGAATAGGATAACTTACCTTGCAAGTCCCCTGAACACATATCGCGCGAAAGCCTTGTCGGGTGCAAGGAGTTCCGTCAGCGACCAGCGATAAAGATGCGTAGAACTGCTGTCCCAGAGGTCGGCAGTTCAGCGTACAAGGCGCATTACCTGGACAAACAATGACATGTTTATTAGAAATAATATAGTCGCCATCTTTCATAAAATTATAATAATAAAGAACTGAATAACTGCCCAGAAACTGCAGAAAAATGGCTGTAGTTAACTGTAAAAATAAAATACGGAAATTAAACAGTTTCTGAAGATATAGCTGTTTTGATTACAATCTCAAGTAGGTAATGGAATCAGGTACAGGCTGAACACCCTGCCCAGGGTAAGTATGATGAGGTGTAAAATGTAAACCAAGCCCAAGACTAATGAACAAAATTTTCAGAACTGCGCAGTGATCATAACACTGGCACTGGTTATGTCTACAATTACCACTCCCCCGTTTCACAAAATATAGAGATATTGAGAACCTCGTTATAAACAAACGAGATATCATTTACAACGTAGGATACGATAATTACAGTGTCAGACAACTAATGATACAGACCAAAAGTGCTTATTGTCACAGGACATACATTAGAAGAGGCATTCGAATTTATTAGGAGTCGTCGACAATTCAATTTTATCGCTGCTATATAAAACATGTAGCAATTCTGTCAGATTATTGGCGCGCAAATTGACAGAACAAGCGTATCAAATGCGCAGACAAGCGATGTAATAACTTAGATTAGCTGTCCACACACAATTAATATGTTCTCTTTTTCGTCACGTCTGCAATGTTCTTGCAAATTGTTGTTTCTTGTTTGTGCAGCGTAATCGAAGAAGTATGGCGAGATGAGATACATATTGGTCAATAGATTGGAAGGAGACAGAGATTTGTTTCTATAGAAGATTTAAAAAACACAAGAGATGAAAAAATATTTTGGTCGCGGAAAGGTTTTCTTTTATTCAAACGAGTAATAAATATTATTTCCACAACTTATGTATAAGGAAAGCCTAACGACCTATAAGCTATAGAATTTGACTGACCGCTAATGAAATAACATGCGTTGTAGGAAAACTCATTAGGTACACTGCCTTGAAACCCGCAAAAAAAAAAGATTACCTGTATTCCCTGCCTACTGCCACCACTGGGGGACCTTTTTTACCTTTTTCCACCCGTGGTAGATAATAGAACAAGATTTGATAAATCAAGAAATTGAAAAGAAAATAAACATCAGTGCAGATTAGTTTCATCGGCGTGCACACCACTCACACATAAAATTTCTTGGTTTATACTTCATGCAACCGTTAAGATTGCAAAGTTATCGAACGGCTGTACTTTCAAGTATACAATACGGTAACCTAGTAGCCGATCCAACTTCATGCTAACTGAATTCTAACAGGTCTTTAGAAGTTGGCTTGGAGTCAAAATACAATCAGTCGGACTACCCTCTTTACGGCTCTGTGTAGCGGCACGAGTGCTTTTAGTTAATAGTCTGTGGTGCAGACAGACTGAGTAATCGAATAGGCTGTGGTGCTGGTATCATGCTGTGGAACCTCAATATTATTATGCTGCATTAGTGTAATGGATCCGTAACTTGTTATTACCACTGCTGGCTTAATAGGGCGTAAAAGACACAAAAAAGTAGCGTAAAAACAGGAGACCAATGGGGGGCTACTCCCATATTTTGAAGAACGTTCACATTCAGTCTCAATCTTCCAACCTAGACTTTTTACAAGTATTTGATATTGATTGTCGCTGAGACGAGATTGCGAATGGATTTTAATGTTTATGATTTCGGGTTTCGTAGGACGGAAAACGTTGTAAAATTATGCTAATAATGATAAGGCGGTTGTAGTGTGAAGAGATCTCTGTACCTAGCCTGAACTTTAGGAGCTGTGTATTTTACGGAACTTTATGGTATTGTGTTTTCGTTACATTCCCATAGATCCATTACCTACTAAGACTATGAAACATTATTAATTCGCTACTTCTATCTTGCTGCTAGGTTTAATAAAAATTGGATAAGCACATTAATTTTTTCGGTAAATAACCTACCTGCTTGCCAAAAATTTGTAAACTATGTACCTAGGTATAAATCCTTCTGTAAATTCCAACGGTTATTGTGTTTACATTCATAAGGTGCGAACGGCGTAGTTTATGCGTGTGTATGCATAATTTCATATTTACGACATTTGCTATTCTGAATGGTTTTGACTATAAAGTCTCAAACTACTACAAAGACATCTTAGCTTAACACCAGCTCTTCAAGTTTAAAGTTTTTTGGCGACGGAACCCTTTTGGAAAACGAAATATTTGATGGAGCCCTACAATAATCAAAACCTGGTTTAATGAGTATTCTTCACAATCATTTATAGGTGGTACTTGTTACTAACATTTTCATCTAATGGACATTAAATAGATTTAATTTGTTTGATGTTTGCTTGACAAAGTACCTACCGCAATAGACTGCATGCCGAACTTGCCAGGCGACTTCAATACCCCTTTATTAATTTATCTATTTAACTTGACATGCGACTTCAACTCTTTTCTATTAATCAACTATTATTTTATTTCAAGACCTTTGTTTTCACGGAGCCCCCGCAGAGGTTTTGCGTAACCCTAAGGCTCCGCGGAGCACACTTTGAGTATGATCTTGATCAAGACAATGCAGAAACCAAAATTCATAGGTGTATTTATCACCGCGACAGTAAAAATCCAATCTGAAGTGATTTAAAGCAAAAAAATGAAGATTGGACGGTGATAACGATAGCAAAAAAAAATCGCTTAACTACCCTTCTGTTTATATCGCACTGCAGAAAGGCCTCTTGTCAAACAGAGAAGGGACGAGCATTATAAATCACCACTCTTGCTAAAGACGGATTGGCGATTCCAGACTCATATTAATGAAGTCCAAGTTTTCAAAACTAAATAAATAATTTCAAGTAACTACACTACCAGCGGCTCGGGTCGATCCATCAGGTTAAGGGGCCGGTCCGTGGATGGGTGACCATCTTTACATATCGATCCTTCGTGCCTCGGAAAGGACGTTAAACTGTTGGTCCCGGTTGTCATTCATGGATCTTTGACAGTCGTTACGGGTCGTAGCCTGTAAATCTGACAACCAGTCTTACCAAGGGGTATCGTATTACCCAGTTACTGGGTTGTGGAGTTCAGATTAAGTCGCTCCACGTAAAATAATGGTATTCAGCTGCATCTGGTTAGACTGGATGCCGATCCCAAGACAGTTGGTAAAAGACTAGGCAGATTGATGCACTACCAGCGGCTTGATCCCGTTGTTTATCATAATCAGATATGGTTACCCACACATCCCGTCTGTGAAGTTTATTTAGTAAAAAAATTACTTTGCCTAAAAAGACAACACAATATGAATGATACTAACCATCTATATAAGGTACCCAGGTGTAGAATCTTCCACGGAACGGTCTTCTGTCAAACGTCGCACATTGCGCAGCTCGGGTACTCTTTGCTCCACCGGGACAGGGCTACAAAGAAATGAAATACATTAAAATCACTAAAACCTAAATCACTAAAACCTAGAGCACTAAAGCCTAGATCACTAAAACCTAGAGCACTAAAACCTAGATCACTAAAACCTAGATCACTAAAACCTAGATCACTAAAACCTGCTCAGTCTTTTCTTAATTCTCTCCGAGTGCTTACTTATTTTTTCTTTCGCTTGCCTGTCTGCTCCTTCTTGTGCTACCCTAATATTGTCAGTGAAAACTTTTAATTGGCTTTCTTTCGCTAACTGTCAACTATCAATATCCCAGCTGTAAGTTTTCTTAAGAAATAAAATAAAAATAAAATGAAATAAAAGAACTTAAAGTATAAAGAATTACTGTTATATCAAAAATACTTAGTCAGTATGTTCCATCACAACTAACGGCAAACAATGTGATGCAACCCATTTGTTTTATATTTCCAATTTGACATACACTTCTTCATTTAAATTCGTGTACAATGTGTGTCTCCAAAATAAGCCAATTATGGCCAGTCATATTTTATTTTTACCCTTAAAACGTTCCTAGGCTTGTGGGTGACGTAACGTATTCTTTATGTTGAGTCTAAAATAAACTTTTCGGCAACGGCAACGTGTCTTTGTGTCGTTCATAGCACCCTATTTTGTACTCCATTAACTAGAAATACAGCCGTCGTAAAATAAACAACAATACTGAGTTCCCAGCAGCGAATCTTATTTCGGTGTCCCGGAAAAGTTAAGGCCACACAAAGAAAATAAAATAAAAGGGGTAGAAAAGACAAATGATAACGAGGCTCTTATCATCATTCAAGTCAACAACAGAGGTTACCCTGAGTGTTTGAACTCCTCGTCAATTTCGATAACTGTGGCTACCCTTAGAAATCACTCCCTTGCGTATTATCACGCTCTGAACCAAAATTGGTTGCTGTGTTTGACGGTCAATCTAAATAAAGAAACTTGCTAACAAAATGACAAAAATAATTTAACATTGCAATAATCCTGCACAAATACAACTGCAATTTGCAAAATGACTCATCTCCCGACAAAACCATCGAATCATCATACTCCTCTACAACCTTTGACCCACGATCTTTGATAAACAACATGCTGGTCAGTGTCAAGACATCAAAATGTACAAACACTGTAAAATCAACATTTACGCCGTCCGTGACAAAACAAATTGAATAGAACAATGCTAATCAAGGAAACGTTTACGATGAACTTGCTCGTAAATCAGTATTCAGTTCTAATGTGCCTGTATTAAGTGCTTCAGTAATAAAAGCCTTTATTAGTGCAAAGCAGTCGAACAAATGATTGCGGGTCATTACTCATATTTTATTGACGAATGCGTGAGAAATGTGAATAGAAAAGCTTTATTTGAAAGGAACATGTTCATTAGTGATGAATCTATTAAAAGTTAAATAAACAATGGTTCTGGTTCTGTTGGGTAGCGATTACACTTGAAATTATTGCTGTGTATAATTGCATTACAACAACAAATAGGTGGACATGGTAGACATGGCAGAACTAGAGGAATATGAGATTTGTGTCATCAAGATACACCGAGCCATATAAACAGGTTGAGACCATACTTCAGAAGTCTTCCTTGGTGTTTGAAACCCTGATCACATACATAATGATCTTTGGTACCGGTACCTAAATCTGTTGATAGATCTCATGCCAGCTTCTGTGATTGGCTGATCAATATGACACCTGCTAATTAAATTATTTGATAAGATATGTGACAACTGGTTCGTTGTATCAGGAATGCAGTAACCTTCATACGCATACGCCTTGAAGTTTGACATAGTTTATTCTGTAGTTTTATTTATTCTGTTTTTACACTGGTATATAAATAGCCACCACGAATAGTGACACTCAAATGAGCACTTTGACACACTTCTACCAAGTCATGATCTTTTCTCATGTAGTTCTTCAAAGCTTTACCTACTAACACAGCATTTTAGCATCATCGGTTCACTTAGTTCGATTAATTCTTTCTATATGCTTGTGGCGGCATCTACAACGCCACATGCGAACTAAGCATCATAGACCTGACGTGCACAAATCCTTCATCGCGCAGTTAAAGTTTACCGCGCTATAAAAATATATAAAACTATTCGAGATCAATCGGTGGGCAGTTGCCCGCCAGACTCAATACCCGTCTGGTCGGAGGATCCTCCCTTTTCAATAGAGGATGAGTGAACTTTACACCTCATTCCCATACCTCTACATGCTAATGGGGTTGTGGCCCAGTGGAATCGGCCCCGACTTACGAATTGTATGTAGGTCGTTCGAACCCAGACAGGCACTTTTCTTTGTGCAGTGAAGGAAAATATCGTGAGGAAATTGACATGTCTAAGAACCAAAGGTTTGAAGACATTTGTGACCTGTGGGTGGATTATGGCCTATGGCCGTAGCAGTATAGTACAGCAGTGGGAACATTATGTGCTGATTATGCTTATGCTCATGTACTAGGTACTTCGGTATTATTAAAGGGGAATGTCCAGCATTTGAAGCAGGATATCTTACAATATCATTACACTCGTGGTATCTCTTGTCGACTCCCTGGCAGTTCGGCTCATGGGTTTGTCTCGTCACGCGAACAGTGATCACCGGTGGAGGGATGCTGCTGTTGTCCAATGGTGGAATGTTTCTGTAACAAAGACATGTAAAGTCAATATCATGGAATAAAAAGGTTTAGCAGTTGTTGTTTAGATATAACTCTATCCATGCATTGTAGATGAAGTAATGTTGAATTGCGAAAATTAATGAGTGATTTTAGTATGTAACACATTGATATCGCTCGCATTGACTGGCGCTCGGTGTGGCAACACGGCGTGTTCGGTTTCGCGACAAGTCAATCGTCATCCTGAGGATGCCTCGTTGAAAGGTGAAACACGTGTCGATTTCTTATAGCATTCTTTATGACTCTTAAGAATAGTTAAGTGGAATAGGTTATTAAATATTTTACATTGATATCTTTAAAAGTCGCTAAGGACGAACACTATTACATAATATATACAAACAATATATAAAAAAAAATGATATTGTTATTTATTAATCGCTTTCACTTCCTAAAATTGTCATGGCTGGAACAATTTCTCTTTCGGTCTAATTGTTCTACCTCAATAATAAATCAAACTCAAATACGTCAATATTAATTAAAAGTGATAAATCTAAGGTTATAATTACGTTAATATTTTATAAACCAAATAGAACAAAACATTTGGTCGGCGTCATCACAAAAGCTCCTTTAATGAAATCAACGGAGCCGCTAACAAATAGCTCTAAACACGTTAATCTAATCTAGTGGTAGTAAAAATAAAAAGTTGTGATGTATCGCCCACCAAATCGTTCCACATATTAGTAGTCAGACTTTACAAATGTTCTTCACCTTATAAAAGGACTAGAGCATTAATTTAATGTAAACTCAACCACGAATTTGAATATTCATGTTCACGAAGAGAAAGATTAGTTCCGCTCGTACTTACATTTATCTAGAAGTCTTTAAAAAGATAAGTACGACATCACTAGGTTCCTTGGCGCCATTAAAAAGATGACACCGGAAGATTACTTTGTATGGGAAATAAATGAAAAGCGACCGTTAAAGTACTAACCTGCAACTTTATATTACAAATTAAGTGATTACATTTTATCATTTAATGGTAGGTCGGCAAGATACTAAAACGAAACCCTGTTGCATTATAATTCCAATGCCCTTAGTACTAAACTTTAATAAAAAAAGTAATTGCAAAGTAAATCGAGCATGCTCAAAAATATTAGGTAATAACTAACAGATGTCTTGATATATAAACTAACTAAAATTTCTCAACGCAATAGATAGGGGGTAATATTTCATGAGCGGTCTTATTGCCGTCCAAATGAAATGCGTACGCGACGGTGCGCAAGAGTCCCATGACAAACGACGTCCATCCTAATTTGTCGAGCATGTTCCACGACGCTCTATCAGCAGGATACTATCGACGGTCTGTCTGTGCGTCCGTGTTCATAATGAAGGAATTTATAACTTATTCTTATTGCTTCGTATTTACGGAATATTGAGAAATTAATTTGATTAATTGTATCATTATAGGCCTTTATATTAGTTTGGAATTGCTACAAGGTTGTTTCGTGATCCAGATAATCTTTAACGCTATCTAAGGCTCTATCTACTTAGGTATTTATTAGAATGTTACCTAAATCATATTCAGTAATTCATTAACCTCTATTGAGATCTAGATCCTGGAACTAAGACTGGAAATAGATTTTGCCCAGACCAAAGAAAAGAATCATTAGTGAACCGAGCGATCGCTTAATTTTTGCAAGGCATCACATTTTCTTTTGGCAAATTGGTTTTCCTCAGCTTTTCTACTTACTCGAGCACTTGTATTTTATTTTTCCTTTTCATAATAATATATTTCACTATATACTTATAGGTAGGTACTAAAGTATAGATTTATGTATATAGGTATGTATTTAATCTAGTCTCGTTCGAGACCGTTAAAGCTCGGCGCCGCTGGCGGCACCCACTAATTAAGAGTGACGGTATTTTGATTACCTACTTATCTATCTAACAGGACTCGTATCTGGCCGTATTAATCCTGGATCCTCAACTCGTTACAATTATCTCGGTTCAAGCATTCATTTGTACGTAAATAACCTGACCTGATTAACAGTAACGGTTCTAGTATTCTGTTTGGATTATTAATTATCATTTGACTGATGGGTAGAATGTTGGTATTTGAGAAGCTTTAAATTGTTATTTAGCAGAGCCTTTGATATTCAATTTAAGGGCCATTTAGGTGCAAATCTCGGACGTCTGAACATAAATCTCACACAACACATTCTTGACCCGTCAGGCCGCCACAGTGACCCGTGACCACTCTCAAGTCATCCGCACACAAGCATGGGAAGCGGCCCCCGTGCCAAACACTTTATTCAACTGACGTTCTGACGTCAATTACCACATGTTAAAAAAGCAATCCCTCATTAGTGCTGCAACTACAAATATGTAGACAAAAATGAAGTTTGTCTTCTTTATAAAATGGACGGTAATCGCGAGCTCATTACGGGCTGTATCGGAGCTGATGCGTGTCAATCAAGCGGCCGAGTGCAAGCAATCAATGCTCCCACTACAATAACAGCTTGTTACAAGCCACGCTACGGGGTTTCCATTACCTTAATTTAGTCGATAAAAACCGTACGAGCCGGGTCGCGAGGGCATGTTTAACCTTTAACCTGCGCACACGTTAGAAGCTTTTACACTTGGCGAATATTTAATGTAGCTCTCAACTTAAGAGTGGTTGAGAGCGTGCTTTTGAATAACAGAATGACAAATTAATTTATAATTTGAGTGAGGATGAGAACATTAAAGAGAAGGGAAATATAAATGCAATTAAAACCACTCAGTGATCTGTAAATAACAGTGCAATAAGCTCGTGAACAGAATAACAGTAACTTAAGAATGAATGCGAAATTAATCCTGTCCGGGCTGTCATAGCATATTAAAATAATTTTGCTCTATACTAGCCCAGCCCATGTATTTGCTTGCACTCTTAGATACAGATAGGTTCATTTCAGCATCGTTTCAAGAAATACCAACTCTTTCTTGAATTTGTTATAACACAACATCCTCTTCTATTATGCAAAATCAAGTAAGAGTTAGTACCAAATTCCACCCATACAACGTGATCTGCGTGATTGATTCACAAACTTCATAATGTAGCTACACAAATATTATAAGTTGGATTATCATGTCACAGAAAGACCACCAACATCAAAGCTAATAAAATAATTGCGGGCACCGAACTGATTGAGGTTCAAACGCCGTCAGATTACTAAATTGCATATGTCAACGGTTTGATAAACGCAAATGAGCCAGATCTAATCACCGACGACAGCCGAATGCCACCGAAGTCGTGCCCGAAACAATCTTAATTAAACAGTTGAATATTTTCTAGTTGATTAGAATTTTTGTACCGGTTGACTAGTAAATCATACGCCTATTTGATAGTATGGCAATTATTAATATAGATGCTGACATTTTAAGCCCTCGTTCCCACGGACGCGAAAACCACGCGCGTGATAAAATCGCGTGGCGCGCTTGGAATGGAACAAATGCAAAGCGGTACATCTGTTCACACGGCCGCGATTTTTCCACGCCGAGATTTTAAATCGCGCAGTGTTCGATTTTCAACGCTCGGCGTTGA
Source organism: Eupsilia transversa (assembly GCA_914767815.1). NCBI lineage: Eukaryota > Metazoa > Arthropoda > Insecta > Lepidoptera > Noctuidae > Eupsilia > Eupsilia transversa. The sequence goes on from OU611889.1 coordinate 7,851,334, forward strand.
GCGTTGAATGAATGCGACATACGAAGTTCTGTACTTGTGTTCCCACGGACGCGTAAAAATCGCGCGCGATGCTCAGTCAGTTCGGCGCACCGGCTTGTAGAGTGTAGACGTGCCGCAAGTGCGGGCGGATAAAATTATGTATTGGGATTTGGATCCAGAAAATTTAATTTTTGAGGTCGAGAGGAGACCATTTTTGTATGATAAATCAATGCCGGACGACGCCAACAAACAAAAAAAAAATGATGCTGGGAAGAAATTTGTAAGGTTTTATCAAACGAAGACTGGGAATGCCTCTGTCCTAAAATAAAGAATGATCGATGTAAGTGTTTATATTTGGCATTTTTTGTGGTTGTGGTGCGTGGTGGTGTAAGTTTCAATACGTATTTTTTATTTGTTACATTACAGTCAATGATATTCTAATAAACAGATATGTTATACACGTACAAAACAACAGAAAAAAGTGTTCCCCGCCGAGCGGCACACTCGTAAGCGTGTGGGGCTCAGACTAAAAGCAATATTTCCCAATTGGGTACTTTTCTAGTCTTCACTTTTTGCGCGCTCATAACATATCTATTACAGTACTATTCTGTGATTATAGTGATTACACACATCGCTCGTTATCATTATCATGCGCTCAAGGTCAGGGGACATCGGGTTAATTTTCTCTGCTTTTTTTGTCGTCTCCTGGCCACACAAATAGCTACCGCTAATAATTTTACGGAGTCCATGATACGTCCGCACTGCACGAAGAGTTAATTCCAAGTGATTTTTTCACGCTCGTTCGAACACTCTGTCGAAGGCGCGGAAAAATCACGCTGGGCGATTTTATCCCGCCGCGATTTTATTACGTCCGTGGGAACGAGGGCTAATAGTTTAAAAGCGGAGCTTGCTCACTCTACACGAGATCGTCTTTTGTTTTGCGACCGATCCGACAAGTCTGAAGGTGTAAAAGAGGCTTAAGCGAATTACTTTAATAGGCGTGTAAAATGTTAGTGTTTACAATTTTTGCTTTTATGTGCAGTACATGATGAGATATTAACGTGCATCGGCGCTGTCGGCACCGCCTTGTTCAGCAATTTGTTATCTTACAGCGGTTCGTTAAAGAGAAATCACGTGATTACTAAAATCAGAAAACTGTTTACCTGAACATAAATCTCGCAATTTACTATTTATGAAGCTAATAGTTTTTCTTACACTTGAAAAAGTAGCCTTTACTATGCACTCCAGAATTAATGCTTCTACAGCCCAATTTTCTATGAATTTTACTAGCAACATTTTACATGAGAACGAGTCCTAAGCTCATTATAGAAGCAACTTTCTGTGTAATGAAGATGGTCAATAGCCTAAGACTAGCACCGCCTCATACTAAATATAATAATGTCTCAAAAAACGAAGAAATGGCTCACCAGGGGCAGACCCTCCCGACAATTCGTCAGCGCAAATATTATATACTCACACATTACACGTTTGTTATTTACTGTGTAATCTAACAAGAAGCAAGACATGATTACCTACAGCCAGTCGTGAAATCATTAAGAGGTCAAGTTGGCACTCGTGATGAGGTCAACTTCCGAAAAGGACCCACTCTATACAACCAAAGGACATCGACGCGCAAATAGTTACATGAATTCAGCACATGATGCTAGACCCACCAGCGTTGAAACTTTTCGCACCAGAGCGTTGGAATTTTTCGTTGGTTAGTAAGAAAAATCTGCTGTCACATACATGTACTGCACTATTGTACGAAACAGCCCCGGTGCGTCTAGAATCATGTCATCAATCTTACAGCAAGCATAGATGTTCCTTATACCATGTATTCATAAACTATATATTTGCCTGCGTAAACACTGTCTTAACCTTCACGTCATGTTTGATATAAGTCTTTACCTGGGTATGCACTGCCTCTCCTGCATGGAGACGCCTCCGCCACAGCTCCTGGAGCAGGCGCTCCAGCTGCCCCACGCACTCCAGGCGTATGCCTCGCCTTCAACTTCCACGTCATTTTCAACTCCAACTTCCACTTCCTGGAAATATACACCACACATTGTATCATCAACACCCCAAGTGTATGCATTTTAGCGAAAGTACGTCATCACTTCATCGATTTTTCTAATTTTTTATTTCGTAATTATAGGTATTGTCTTTAAGAGAGAGGAGCTCGTGGCTAAATAATAACAGCCGCACTGCGCTTGCCGGGGTTGGTCCGTGGATGAGTGACCATCTTTACATACCGAGACTCCTCCGTGCTTCGGAAAACACGTTAAGCCGTTGGTCCCGGCTGTCATTCGTGGATCTTTGACAGTCGTTACGAGTCGACAGAAGCCGAAAGTCTGACAACCAGTCTTACCAAGGGGTATCGTATTACTCAGTTACTGGGTTGTGGAGGTCAGATAGGCAGTCGCTCCATGTAAAATACTGGTATTCAGCTGCATCCGGTTAGACTGGAAGCCGACCTTTTACTTAATGCGAACAAAACTAAATGTCTTAAGTTCTCTTTACCAAATGTACCCCAAGTAGGTCTAAACTTAAAACTTGATGGCAAAAAACTAGATGCAATTGCAGAAACTGTGTTTCTAGGAATTACTCTAGATTCTAAATTGCAATGGGGTGCCCACATTAGAGCTCTTTCAGGTAGATTAAGTTCAGCTGCATTTGCAGTAAGAAAAATAAGGCAGTTGACTGATGTAGCCACAGCTAGGTTAGTATACTTTGCTTATTTCCACAGTATTATGTCTTATGGCGTTCTGCTGTGGGGATCGGCAGCTGATGTAGACTCAATTTTTATATTACAAAAGAGAGCAATCCGCGCGATCTATAGAATGGGTCCTCGTGAGTCCCTTAGAAACAAATTCAAAGAAGTTGATGTACTAACTCTGCCTTCTCTTTATATCTTAGAAAGTATTTTGTATGTTCGCAAAAACTTAGGACTTTTCAAAATTAGAAGTGATTTCCATAATATAAATACACGTAGTAAACATGAAATTGTGATACCTAAATTTAGATTAACTAAAACTAGCAAGTCATTCCTTATAAACAGTATTCGCTTTTATAACAAGTTGCCAAAGTCGGTTACAGAACTTAACGATGGAAAGTTCAAAACCCACATAAAACGTGTCCTTATCAAAAAAGCATATTACAAGATTAAAGACTACGTTGATGACAAAGAAGTTTGGCAATAATTCCTTCTGCACATGTGGCCTCCCTGGTACCTCATTAACGGCATAATTATGTAAATGTCTATTGACTGCTCCCAAATTACGATATGTATTTTATTTTACTTTTTTATTTAGGTACTACTTGACATGTAGTTTCATTATTTGACATTATATGCCTACAATTCAAATTTCATTTTAAAGTAGGGTTCTCATTCGGATTGGTTAAAGTTGTAGTGACAACCATTTGGGTTAAATTGGTTTTTATTATTTTATTCGACCTTTATATAGATTCCTTTATATTTTGTGAATGTGAGAACGTTGTAGGCACAACAGACTGTCGATTTGCAGACTATTTTCTATTTTTTTAAGTATCTTGTTGACAGGCCTACGCTGTCCTCGCATACCTATTCAAACTGTACATTTTTTAAAGCATTGTAAAACCCATTTATTTTTAAAAGAGTAACCGTGGAGTATCTTGCCGGCTCTTCTCCATAGGAAACGACCAATTGGAACCGTGCACCTAGATTCTGACGTTTCATAAGTGCCCATGTAGGTTTATGTGAAATAAAATATTTTGATTTTGATTTTTGATTTTGACCCCAACATGATTGGGAAAAGGCTAGGCAGGTATTGTTTTTAAAATCAACAGCCTTCTTTTTATTAGAATTTTCTTCTAATTAGATGATAATTTAGATTTGTATAGTTATGGGCTGTGCATTCATACCCTTCTTCAAATGATGAGTCACCAGCACCACAACATCAATATGTACAGGTAGACCAACGACGTGGAGTTCCAATAGTATACTAAAGTAACTTACGTTAGGAATGTATCTAAAAATTACCTGTGTTGATTCTGTCGTCGTTAAATTCGTCGCTGAAGACAACATTGCAATTTGAACTATCACGAATGCCCTGAAAAAAAAAGTTAACAATACATATTCATGAATCTAAAGTTAGAACTTTAGATTCTAATCTAAACATAATAGGACACAAAACCAAGAGTAAAATCCCATAAATTGATCGCTAGTGATGCTACGGCAATTTAACGAGCAGTGAAAAATAGCTGATCTAACAACAAAAGCTAAATAATCGTCTCATTCCTCAAACAATTTGTCAGTCTAACCATACTTCACACGATTTACCGCTCTCATGGATAAACGGGTAATAAGAGCCAACATTCACTTTATGTACCTGATTGTCTAAAGTTTAACAAGCAAGCATGATCATGATCATACACGGGTAAATTGGTGGGTGATGTTAGTGACATGGAAACACTTTGTTTATCACTACTTTCCCGATTTGGGTTGTAGTTCGTAGGGTTGCCACGGACAAAAACGGTTTTAAACTTCATGTGAAAATTGAAACTACCTATAGTCTCTGGACTATAGGTAGTTTCAATTTTATAGGCACTGGTAGGAATTAGGTTATTATACCTTTTGGTAAACAAATCTATTTCTTGTTTTCAATTTGAAAAAAGCTAGTGACCGGTTGTCTTCGCGTAAACTGAACATTAAATATGGTACATATTCTAACGTAGGTAGACATATCGTCATTGGATTATTCGGCGTATCTGACAAATGTAGCCAATGTTCAATTTCGTGGGCATTCGTAAGAGTTTAAAATTAAATTAATCATTGTAACGATTATAACGACCATAGATTATGGTAAAAATACAAAGAAAACATCAATCCATATTAGCACAAAATCTTTAATAATGTAAGTCACCAGGTCATCGATGACTGCTCGCGGACAGCCCCAGCTCGGGACCGCACAGCGGTCTGCGCCCACGCAGTTCTCACCGTGTTGCGCAATCTGACAACTCCATTAGAAGACCGAGGCTGGAGCGAGACGCACCGCTCGAATGCACCCGCAACGCACTCCACATTAAAACGATCAAACGACTCTGTAAAACGCCCTAATGAACATCTTAAGTGGTTTATTAAGTGCCGATCGCCGTTATTTTTATGTTAAAATCACTTCGTCTACCACTGCCACATGAGAAATTATTTCGTTTTTGAAGTGTCTCTGTATGACGAAATTTTAATGGCTCTAAACTATTTGCAAGTTTATGGTCATAAATAACCAACATTACAATTTTATTTCACTACAATTTATGGCTCTCATTTTAATTGATTTATTGCTAAGGCCTGCCTCAAAGCAAAAAGTTGGACATTCGCTAATCAACAATTTAAATAATTCAAAATAAATGTAGCGAGTTATTAGTCCACTTGATTGATACACGCCTCCTTGGCACACGCGTAATACAACCAATTAAATGTGCAAGTCGTCTCAACTCAAACAAAGATACAAATCAAAATTAACAATGATAATTAACATTAACTAATGGCTTTCTAGTAGAATAAATATAAACATGTCAATAGTACTAATTAGATTTACGCCTGCAACCGCTAGCGGCGACCGGCAGCCCGCAGCCAATTGAGTTCGGAAACACGCGCAAAGAATAACGCTGTATAAGGTGATGAACACATTTGAAAACAAGTGAACCTACGACGTCTTTACGATCTCGTCGAGAGCAGTTTATGTGGCTTCCCAAGCATTTTGAGGAACTGAAGCTTTACTAACCGTGTCTAAATTTGATAATATTCGTATGTAAACAAACGATTTCAGCCCACATACGAGAATGTTCTGAAATAGCATTACACACTTAATAGTATGGTGTAATATTGCTTTACAAAAATAAACAGCGGCACACGCCGCAGACAATTTTAGGAGCCTCTTCAGATTGATTTATGTCTAATTGTTATGTCATTGCCACAACTCCGTGAATAAAGACAAAAATAGCTCCAGGTCACTATCCTTGCCGCGGCTCTAATAACTCAGGCTATAAAACGAAGTGCTTTAGTTTACGAACTTTGTTCAAGAACAAACTGTTATCTAAGAATAATTGCATCTGCGCAGGTTACAAATGGACACAATTCAACACTGCTGTAAACAGTTAGATGCAGTGGTTCCACACCGGGGTATTGTCCGTTATGGCTAAACTGTTGGTATTGAGATAACTTGTCGCTCTACAATGTCGTTTTTTGTCAACATAAACTTTGTCAGCACACAAGTCATTAAATAAACCATTCGGTAGTTGGCTACCTTTTTAGAATTCTGTTAAAATGTTTGAATCAAACAGTCAAACAGTGGACAGTGTCGACACACTGTCAATAAAAGCCACAAAATTAGCTTACACCGTAATTTATTCACTAAGGCGACGAATTAAGAGATAGCCCTACGCGTCCCAACCCACTCAGAACCAGTTTCCAAACGCATAAGTAGAACCCGAAGGACCCAACAAGTAAAGGACAATTTTAAGATCACGGGACTTCGCTCTTGACCTTATTTTTTTTCTCCTGACGCAGCGCGTGCGCCTCGCAGTGAATGGGCCGTATAATTTCTATTTACTTTTACTCTCAAAGGACTCTCAAGTAGTGATCATAAAAAGTTTACCGTTTGAACACGTAGAAAAATATTTATTGTGGACAAATGTTTCTACAGCGGTCATTGTAGATGTTAGTTGGTACATTGTGGTGTTCAGTTCACACGGTTAACGAGTGACAGGACAGTCCTTAATCGGGAGGCTTTAATGTTAAATTATGTGGATAAATAAACGGTGGAACTGCGCCTTTATTTTTCTCCTTGTCCGTTATTTCTTTTACCGGCAAGATTTGATGTGTCATGTAGGTGACTTCTTTCCTACTTTTCACACATAGGCTGTGTACCTTGTAAAGCCCATCAATGTCGCATTATAGGTTACTATCTGGGAGGTAATCTGGTGTAATCAGCACGCCTACCTTGACGCAGATGATTACATTTGAACCGTATACAACAGTTATGTCTAGTGATGTGGCGATGGCATGGGAATGTGGGGAACACTGGGAACTTTGCTTGCAAAAACACAAGGACTATAATTATGGCGTAGGTACAGTTCGATGCAAACTTAATGGCGGTACGGAACATGAAGAGAGTCTCTGCGCAGTAACAATTTCATGTGTCAGCGGGGGTGAGGGGTGAGGTAATGCGCAGCGAGTAACTAACTTCCGAGCCGCCATTAATTTTGAATCGAACTGTTACTACTAATATTCTTAGGAATATAGTATAATTAGATGTGTATATTGACACTAGGCCTAAACAATTTATGTTTAGGCCTATTCATTCAATATTGTGATGTAACGAAAGAAAGTGTTCGTTTATGTCTTTTGTTTAAGTAGATATAAAAACAATAATAGACTTATTACTACGCTGTTTATTGTGTATATGTGTAATTGTGTATATTAGGGTAATCGTTTTGTAACAGGTAAGGGCAAGCATTTGATTCACTCATTTAGTAAATGAGCAAGTTTTATATATCAGCGCTTGTAAACGCACTTTTTCTCAAAACATCCGCATTCTACTATATACACAGATCATAAACTTTATTATTAAATACTTAAATAAATCTCGGAAATCGGTACCTTGAAAAATTCAATGTATACTAACGAGAGTCGGACGTCTACTGTTAACCGTCAAACTAATAGGGATGCACGGAGAACGATTCGATACGATATTTATGCAAATGAACCTAATTCTGATTTCAAATGTCACTTGACAAATTAGTGACAATAGAATTTAGATGTTTGTCACTGTAAACACATTTACCTTAACTATTAGCTTATTAGGATTTTACTGCCGTAATAGTACCGTCAAATCAAAATATAACTATTATTTATTGCGATATTATTCATTAATTTTCTTTCAAATCGATTCAATGTTTTGTGCTTTACGATCTGAGAATTGAACCGTTATGATTTTAAAATCGATTCTTATTTTAAAAAAATGATGCATCCCTAAAAGAAAATTAGATAGTGTGGTCGCAACGGTCCACACACGTTTTCTTCGCTCGTAAACGTACCGTTCAAAGAGATTTATTAGGTAGGTATTGAGTTTGTTCTAAGGTTTCAGCATTTCAGGCCAGCGAAGCATTTTTAAAACATTCACGTGAATATGTTACAATTACTCTTCTAGATGACCATAAAAAGGGTCAGATATTTAATCGGTATATCTGTGAGGCTGACCAAAGCAGTTACTCTATACTACAATCTATTAATCTTTTTAATCTACATCACATACGTCAGATCACATTTACACTTGCCATGATTCTAGTTTTTTATATGAATTACGTAGCTACCTATCACGTGTTAACTTCCAGATATAAAGCTATAGCTAATAAACATCTAAAACAAAATTAATTAGAAAAAAATATACTTACCATAATAACTTTTTACTGAGAAAATATCTTTTCTTCTCCATTTTACGACTTCACTATAGATTTTTATTACTTATAAAGTCAAACTTGTCTGGGTTCATTTTATTGAGTCACGACAACTTAATGATTATCTTGTAAACGAAAGATTTATGTCCTCTGAGAATAATCTAAACATTTAACACCGAAAGTGTTTGTGTCACGTCACTCCACGATTGCTTGACACCATGTTGAGGGAAGGTCCAGTTTTCTGTTTTCTTGCATGATTTCTGAAACAAAAGAAAGTATTTTGTCAAATATGTAAAAAAAATAAACAGCTGCGTATACACTGTTTATGGACGCCGCAGTCAGAGGCACAAGTAGAAAAAGGACTGGACGGACAATATAACTTCAAGTTATAAAACTTAAAGAATATGACTATAATATAGTCATATGTCATGAATGTATAGTTAAACCAGACCCTTATTAAGTTGGACAACATTATTCACTTCCATCATATTCCTCTAAAGCCATAATTAGGGCAGGACACATACAAAGGCGAGAAGGCTAGGAAACGGAAGTAGGTATTCCTACCTACTAAGATAAGAAGTAAACAAATCATCGTTTAGAGGAACACTGACTCACTCTCAGTAGGAGACGGGGTTAGGAGAATGAGGCCAATGCAGTTTTGGACTCATTTGTTATATGAAAAAAGTTCATTGGTTTTAAAGTTTCAAAAGAATGCTAGCAGCATCCCTTTTTAATACAATTCAAGAAAAAACACAACGTATTTCATTTTCCATTGAAGAAATCAAAGCAACAAAATATGCTGAAAAATAAATACCTCTCTTACGAGCTTTACTGAAAACTGGAAATTTTCAAACTTTAAACAATATATAACTAAAAAAAGTATACTGAACAGTTATCTGATTCTATATTTCTTAACAGACAAGCTGATTTTTCAGTATCCATTGTATGATTCGACAGAAGAAAAACATTGTTCATACAAGATTTGTATGGTTAGTGACGTAAGCCTAGTTGCGGAGGCGGAGCGTAAAGCTTCCATGACATATTAGGCGCCTGTAAAATCAGTAGACTGAAGTTTATGGCACGTAAAATATGCCTGCCTTTCAGCCTCATCTCAAATTCCTAAATTAAAACAATTCCAAGGTGACTATGAGATTGGAATGTGAACACAACACGATAATTTTAGACTCATCATAATTGACAAAATGATTTCAGTATGTAAGTTCACTATTCGCAAATTCGTACCAGCTCTAACAAAGTATATATTTTCTAATAAACATGTCCACAGCCTAGAACACCGGTACAAACATCGCACATTTCTCCCGAGACCGGCGCTTTATCTCCTTGAGAACAGAGTCAATAATGAAGGCAAATATTGTGATACTGCGTGTTACCAAAGTATTACGACATGACTGCACTGTGTCACTGTGTTACCGTACAACCTGTTATCAATAACACGTGTACTGAACTAACTAAGATAGTTAGTTACTCTTCGTGGTTAAGAAAATTAGGAAAATCTGCGTGTCGCCAACATCATATTAAATGAAATGATTATCGTGAAAATGCATAATGAGACCTTCAATTGTTTTTCTTTACAGCAACAACATGCATAATATCTACAATGAACAGGCATGTTTATTGCTCTTATTGTACGAAACACGCATTTAATTAATAACAGAGTAACGAATTGTTTGAAAAATGATCACTATACGTCTGCTACTACACGCTTAGAAAGTTCCTTGTCGATCATTGCCCTTTATTTAGAATTCTAGACTGCTGAAAACTGTTTGAATCTAATTTTTTTCTCACTATCCACTAACATAAACAAATACATACAGCTGAACAGACTGACAGACTGTAGAAGTACCTATTCATTCAACGCACTGAAAGTGTAGTTTTCACGAAAGCTCACACGTGGCCCGAATTAAGGTAACTTCACAATACCTTATCACTGCGCCGGCGCTGCGTTGCTAAGGTAAATAATGAAGAGAGTAAATTGGGTCATAATCATAACGCAACCAATTCTGACATCCAAGATATATTTACACGTTTCACTACAAAAATTTAAGCTTTAGTTACTTTAAAACTATTTTCGTGTTACACATAAGGTAACTTTAAAACATTTGGGATTCCTACATAACTGTATTTTTATTACACGATAAATTATGAACACAATCGTTATTTAAATGGAGACAATCCTTTTATAAGTAAATTAAATATTAAACAGTAATAAAAAGTTAATAAAATAATAATAAATAAACTTACCTATTCTAACAGTGATTGCCAATATAACGCCTACTATCAACGATAAAGATGAACAGTTCACATTAATAAAAATATTTCGTCGCCGTAATCAAATTTTAATTACGATTTTTAGGTGGTTAATGAATTTATAATTAATATAGTTGTCAAAGTGAGCCGCGTGCTTAAAAGGGCGGTATCCCGCAGCGAGTATACGCGTCGCCCGATGTACGCGCGAGCGAGTTGCTTTTAGCAGACTGGACATTGAACGCATCCGTAACTTCCAAAGTGGTATGGATGGAGAGTACTTCGTTATAATACAAGGAAATCATTCCTGGCCCTTGCCAACCACACAATTTATTAACAAGTGGGAATTAATTTACGCACTAATCATGAAGAACCTATTTTTATGTTCACATCGGAATGTCTCCGAACGAAATGCGAATAATATGCTAATTTATCGATAAAATTTTACTTTTATTATTTTAAATGGAGCCATAAAGAGGTACGTGACGCATATTTGTTCTGGAATAATAGAAAAAAAAATTGATTGGCAATAAAAAACGAGTTCGTGAACCGAATCGAGAATCAATCTCTGGTTATTCGCATTGCAATAATGTCGTTTATCATTCAATTGTTAAGCGGGCATTAATGTCGGTATCAATCGAGTATTGTTGTTTTGTGTATTACATGGCTAGGCTGGGGCAAATTTTTGTGGTTACTAACTGAACCCATTTATTATGTTTTATGTAGAACTGTTACGTTGTTGTTAGTCGTAGCTTTTTTTGCGCATGATGTAACCGAGTCTTTAAAATTAAGATAAATTCTACTCACTGGAGATAAAAAATACGTTTTAATGTCATGTTTACGTAACTGAATGCTGTTTGATTATTTCCTTCTAAAATTAAACAAAATAATAATGATACTGTAATGAAAATAAGTCTTGTACGTATGTGATTAATTAATATTATTGAATGATTATGGATTGGTATTTTATGAATTTCTAATCAAAATAACATGACATAACATAAACTAAAGTCTACCTATATAGTTTACCTAGGCAATGCGCCCGCGCTGACTCAACAATATCGCATCCACCTGTATTAATTTAATCAACTGCATTCTAGAGTTTAAGGCCAAGTTTAATTCATGCGACTATTTTGAAATTGATTTGTCTAAGAATCAATATAATGCTAGTAAGTTTTCATGGTAAACCGTTTAAACAATAAAGATTCAGCTGCATGGTTTTTTTCTAGACAAAAAGTATAATTATGTATGTTTTAGGCAAATACTATGACATCATTTCAGAACACAATCCTAAATTCTACCGTGGGTGTTAATTTGAACGTTTCCTCGTAACAAATTCCATTGATACCAAACCAAATCGTTCAAAACGCCATAAAATGTCCGAATCGCAGCGATTCTTTCGTTAACAAGCGGCGAACGGCTTCACCATCGCTAGCTAGGTGGTCTACTAACACCCATACGTTTCATTACCACACAATGTGAACGTTAACTCGCCTCTGATAACTTTTATTGTCCTTTCATTTCACTTTGTCCATTACTAGAGTATAAATAGTCATCAAAATACGGGCAGGAACACTCCCAGTTAATGTCAACAGTACTTTGTAACGTAGATATTTTTGTAAGTCTTTGATAAGCCTCAATCTGAAATGGTAGTGACCTTAAATAGGTTCAAAACTGCTACAAAAGGATGTGAGATTTATTTCAGTTGAAAATGCCAATTATTATGAAAAATTACAACATATCAAATATCGGATAGTGTTCACAACAGTTTGTTCAGCTACAATCATAAAATCGTTAACAAAACAAGAGAAAGCGACCCTTTACAAACAAAGTTCATGCACTTCTAAGATTATTTGTATTGTAATTAATTACGTTTCAAGTACGCTTGATTTAAGACATGACAGTCAAAATATTTCGAGTGCTAGGCTGTCTTGTAACAAACCTTTTTATAAACAACTATGATTACTGCCTCATTGGTCGCAAGCGCTACTGCTGGGTTCGATTCCCGGGTCGGGCAAAGTGTTATTGGGTTTTTCCATCTGGAATTTCTCCGTAGCAGCCCGGAGTCTGGATTTGTGCCCGATTAATAGGCATAGGCTCGCCCCCGTGGGACTTAAACATAACTACAGCGAAATGTGTTGATGTATTTACTATAGGTACACCTCTGCCTTCAGGGAATACAGGCGTGTGTTATGTAATTATCATACAGTAAAACACTTATTATGTAAACATTAAAATTAATAAATGATATCTCAATGTTACGAAAGCTTTTCCTGCAGTATAAAGATTAAACTTTTGTCAGTTTTAAATTCACAATGCATTTTTATTCATGAATGAAATCTAACGCGACATCTTCGATTATGAATGATAACTTATAACTGTATAAGCAAATAAAACTCGAATCATGCGCATACGTGGATGCAATGCAAGTTAGGGTCCAATTATCACCTGTTAGCAGGTTTGAGTAACCTTCGGTAACCTTTGACCTCATACAGGGACTTGATATACTAACCTCCTTACTTCTATGTTAGGTTTATTGTTATATTTATTGCCTTTCTGTCAGTATTCTGCTTTCTTTCATTTGAGTTTGACATTTGGAACGTAACCTACTTTAAGGGCTGTTAAAGTAAGATGTTGATGTTAACAATGTTGACGGTGGAATGTAAATGGGATAGAGCCTATTATAATGCATAAGTGAATCGGCCGGTACCCGGTTAATGGCAATAGGCTCGCCCCCTATTACATGAGACTTAAACATAACTGGCGAAATGTGGTTGTACTGGGTGGTACACCTCTGCCTAGCCCTTCGGGGAATACAGGCGTGATGTTATGTTATGTATGTCAACAGAAATCTTCGTACGGTTAGTAAGGAAAGAAGGTACCTACTTTTACTTTCAGCATTTCGTGTACCTAGGATTTTCTTGAATTTAGTATTAAGTAGGGATTTAAGGCGCGATTCCATTAGGCAAGTTACTTGTATGCAAGTTGCAAATTGCATACAACTTGAACAAACTTGCATACAAGCTTCAACTTGTGTGAGGTAGTTTGAACTTTAAATTTTGAACTTTAAATTTCATACATTACATTACATATCTCAAAAACATGTTTCCAATGCAAGCAACTTGTACGCAAATGTGACGTCATACTTGCATGCAAAACTTGCCTAATGGAATCGCGGCTTTAGGGAAATAGAGCTACATCTGCCAACAACCTGCTTTGCACTTTGGAAGAGGTAATAATGTATTGTAAAATGGTTCTCTGTGAATAAACACTTTTTTTTTTTTTCATTTACTCGAAGCAGGACAAAGTCCGTTCTTCGCCTAACATTATCGTGATCAATTAATTATGATAACAAAGTGAATGACTTTCTTTGCTCTAAAAATCTATTTCAATAATTTATTCAAGAAACATATTCGTTACATGAACACATTCACCTAAACACGTAAATAAAGCAAGTTTTTCTCATACTTCACAATATCGACGTGTACGAAGTGGCTACTCGAGTGATCTGCAAGCTCACGTTAGACCAGAAACCGCATATCAGCTACAAGTGGCTAAAGCTAGTGACACACCGCTCACTTTCCTGGTCGTGAGGCAAAAGTTAAACCGCAAGTGTGTCGTAAATTTGAGTACCTAATTTGTATTGCCTAGGGGCATTTTTTGTGGAGTTTTCAAATACTTAATTGTAAATGTAAAAAAAAATATGTTAGTGAAGTCAGAAATAAGAACTATCATCAAGCAACTGATTACAAGGCGGGACCAACGTTGTTTATAAAAGCTACTTAGAAGCAATATTCAATGGATAATAAACAAGAAAAAAGGACTATGTACAGGGTGTACATAGTCCTTTTTTCTTAGTGATGAGTTGGTAATCATCAATCACTTTTTTTTTCAAAGCAATCCAGCTTATTAATGAATTGAAACGATTAAAAGCTTACTTCACAAAATTAACGATCCTGAAATGTTATTCTCCTCCACCATTATGAATCAATCCTTACCCCGGTAACTACGAGTGAGCCATACAAAAAGCAGCACTCCAGCCGACCCAATCTATCGCCATTAATCGAGAATGTATTCCGTCCACCACTGTTTACTTAAAATAACCTGTAGCGACGCTGAGCAAATACTAACTTTTTCTATATTCTAGTGCCCATCTAACACCGGCTGTACCATATCTAATTGGCTTGAAGGCAACTTATGAGGAATGAAAGCAGGAAGATACACTGATTATTATTACGTATACATATTTCATTTTGAAAATTCTTACTAAGTATTTGTATCCTGGTTTTTAGAAAAGATGAATATTTGTAACTATTATCCTTGGTGTGCTGAATTAGAATGCTGAATTCAGAATTTCTTAAAAATAATTCCTGAAAAAGAACATCACACATGTTTTGTCTACGTGACTAGACAATGCAGACAATGCCTACGTAGTAGGAGTTTTTTAGACAGCCTATTGATGCTAATTGTTATTTATTTGGTATTTATATAAATTGCCCAATTCCGAATTCCATAACCAACCGACATTTAATTTTTAATTTAACATCACGTGACGCCAATCAATAAGTAGTTCATGAATTTTTACGACAACCGCTTCAGGCGCAAGGACAAAAACAAAAGGAAATAATTGAAGTGGCCGATAAATAGATAGACACCAGCTACTTGATAGAGTCGGGGGTCAACAGGCGACAACGATCGGCAACTATTGGACATAATGATATAACTGCTGAACACCCGTGATTTCAGCGGGTCAATGACACCCCACACACATAGCCGTGCCATTTGAGTACCACTAGATGTTCCATTCATTTAGAACACAAAACACAGATCTTCAGTGTACTTCCAGTATTTGGCAAGCCCGGCTGCAAGTTTGAACCAGTTCAACATGGACGATGAAACATTCTAGTTCATAAAATAAATTACAATTATTAACAACACGTCTACACGTTGTGGGACACGCCATATTGTTGTTACGGCCGTTAAATTTTACTTCTACGCAGTCATCTTTTACTGAAAAAGTATTCGAATGCCTAGATGTATACTTACATTATTTTGTGTATGATATAATATTTTACTTAAATAATAAATAATAAAATACTTTTTCTGGCAATGCTATTACACGCTCCAGCAATTTCTTTCAGTTTCTGTTGTTTATTTTGACAGATCGAAAGGAAAAACGACTTTCAGTTTATTCGTGTCCAATTTTTTCTTCCAATATTTTTTAGGCAGTACAATTCGCTTTCAATGTATTTTGTTTTCACTACTGTACAGTGAAAGTGTGTTATAGATACGTTAATGTCCGTTATACTAATTGCTAGCTTATAAATTTCCGGATCTCACGAGTCAATTAGAAATTGATTATATTATCACACCTCATAGTTGGCTTGGACGTTTTTATTAAATGCTTTTATTTAACTTCACTTGTATGTATGTCCTGAAATGTATGTCCTGGCATATTGCAATGAATATTTCACCCACTTCCATTGAATCTTTCGGGCTGAAATTTGGCATATGTGCATGAAACGTAAATGCATGATTACCTACATAAAAATTTAAAAAAAATCATTTGAATTATGTTTTTTTTTGGTTCATATAACTTATTCTGTTTTTTTTTCTTGATTATAGTAAGCATGAAAAGAATGGATATAAACCTACATTTTTTTTAAGTTCCTATCTTATCATATGCATAATCAGCCTACAAAGTTCCCACTGCTGGGAGACAAGCGTTCTCTCTGTGGGAGGGACTGGGCCATAATTCACCACATGGACCCATTGCGGGTTGGTGCATGTCACGTGTCTTTTTTTTTCTACTACATGCCATTTTTCTCACGATATTTTCCTTCACCGTTTTGAGGTTCTAAGGTTATTTAATTTTGGTGCGCATTAAAGTTCTACACTCCTTTCTTTGCAACTAGTTTATCACAACGTTAGGTACTCTCATAGCTTCAAATCCGCAGATTTTCTTTTCACTCTACCCAGATATTATTTCTATTTATATACTCATGATTTCATAAATTCATCGCTTATATATAATTACCCAATTGTTTACGAAATATTTTACTACCCTACTACCTTTTACATTATATTTTCAGCTTCACTAAAACTGTTAATTTACGCCTGTTAATAACATTATAAAGAGTAACATGTATAGCGTCATTAATTTTGTTCGCAGAACCACGTCTACCACATTATCGAGTTCTAGGTATTTTTTTTAAGACTCAAACGCATTTATTTCAATATTAAACTATTTACACGCACTTTTGAATTATTATTTTTAAAGGATCTAAGAAGAATCTGTTTGAAATGGGTTGAGTGTGAACGTGAATAACAAAGGCCTATTGAATTAAAGTACCTGCTGATAAGTGAAGAATTTTTATAGTAAAAACCTACTTACATTTTT
This sequence comes from Eupsilia transversa, assembly GCA_914767815.1. Lineage (NCBI taxonomy): Eukaryota > Metazoa > Arthropoda > Insecta > Lepidoptera > Noctuidae > Eupsilia > Eupsilia transversa. The sequence continues at coordinate 7,868,411 of OU611889.1, forward strand.
CTCAATCAAAGAGTCACACGTGTGATGCAATACCTACTATAAAAATTGTTATGGACGCGTTTTCTTAATGTTTAACTATTCTCATAATGTCACCTCTACCGACATAATTTCGTGTAATTATCTTAATGTGAGTGAAATGGACAAATGCGGAGTAGATAAGATAATTTATATGGATTTACGAAAGTCTTTAAATTTTTTACCCCATTATTATTTTAGGTGGTTGTTTGAATATCATTCAGAAACACCACCACCTAAAAAATCATTTAACATTTTTAATTATGTAAAAAGTGTATCAACTTCCTCTCATAGTAGGTGTTCCACCATTAATATGACGAGTTAGGGTCACATCGTGACCGCACTAACAATGTTCTGTCAGACTAACAAAACCTCAATTTAATATGGAAATTGAACAAGCCAATAAAAATACTGTATTCGCTCCCTTTAAGCAAATTACTGTAAAGGGCCATTGTATTTATGATACCTGTTTAAAAATCCGTAAGCCTCATTGAACAATCCAATTAAGCTTTAAAATACATTTAAATTTTATTATGACAATAAAAATTTAAAAGGTACTTTTCAGAATGAAAAGCGTCTTTTGTGATGTTCAAATTACTTCCTCAATAACAAAACATATCGATGTTACTAGTAACATCCACTCTAGAGAATGTTTGTTATTGTGAACCAGTGTAACAGAAATGTTGACACGCCGGATTAAAGTCAGTCGCAACATTAAGTTTAGCTGGATACACGTTTAATAAAGACAGTAATCCCGTGTACACTGACAGTGTTATGTCTATCGATATTTTCTTTTATCGTAACGACTGGACATCTCTTATAACCCAATCTAAACGATACTAAATAATCGAGATAAAAAACACATTGTTGTAACTATTAGTTGCTTAATAACCCTGAGAAAAAAAAAGAAAACTGTGTATAGATTTTCTGTTACTAAAATACCACATGGATCGTAAAAAATACCAGATAATTTCCCTCTTAATACTTTTATATTTCTTTAATCAATATTACGTAATGAACGGCAAGTTATCGTGTAAATAATTAAATTATTGAAGGCATCCATGATGTGGAATGTTCCGAGTACTGTGGGTTAATGTCGGAGCTCGGAATCACTCAACTATCGTATCTGTACGTAAATAAATTTAATTTTACAGTGCGTCGCCGGTTAATCGACTGACAGGGTTACGGCCATCGAGTTTGGATCTATACAGAGCTGTCACATTGAACAAGTTTATATGAATTATTAATTTCAATGTTATGTTAGAGCTGATAATGTTAGTTAACAATTTAAATGATTTTTGTTAGAGGTGAAAATCCAATTAAGTCCTGAGAACAAGCATTTCATTATGGTCTACTGACCATTGTCATCAGAACAGAATGGCGCAATATTATTTACATTCTGCATTCTCCACAGCTCAAAACGAATTTGAAAATAAAACTTATACTAATAATTAACAGTAGATACACTTTCAACTACTGATTGCCTTTAGGTTTTCCAGTAATTTAAGCTTCCATAGTCAGCTTACTAAATGGGTATTAAAAACTCTTGAAAATCACACAGCTGTTATTACGTACGTCACACGTCATCAAAATATGGAGCAGCTGGTATATTTATTTTTTTATTTATTAAAACTTTATGCACAAGTAAAAAAAAATACTGTACAAAGGCGGACTTAATGCCTGAGGCATTTTCTACCAGTCAACCTAAATATCTACAGACCTACAGTACATGTCAACCACGTTCTAACGTGTTAACAACCTAGTTGGTTCTTCTTACTGAGAAAACCTGAATGGTTGATCGGAAGAACAATCTAAGCCTTCAGTATATCTGTTTTATGATATAAGGACACAAGACACTATAAGCTCATTGAAAGCAATGGGAAAGTAATAAGAAAAAGTATAAAGTGACTGCAGCAACTCTCAGTGGTATTAACAACTCTATATATATATCCATGCAGTGAGTTAATATGAACGTCATCAAAATATTGAGTGGCTGGTATAGCGCATGACGACGGTAGAAGCCAGTTCCCGTGGGGAGACATACGATTTGGTTAGTTTGAGTTACTTAACTATGCTGTAACTAGTGCAAGTGACTTTTAACTTAGATTCGTTTTTAGAAAAGGGTATAAATCAACTAAGTTGCAGTTTGTCAGTAAGTTGTCAGTTTAATGTAAGATCAATAACTGACAAAAATTACTTAATATCCTACCATCATAATTGCTGAAAACTCTTGGATAGGTACCTACTAAGTCTTTTTCGCGGAAAGCCTTAGATTCCATAGCTGAGCCAAATCGCCTAAGCTAGCCTGAAAACGGTACCAAGTTTCTTGTTGGACCTATATCTAGCAGGTCGATTATTTGGAAAGTTATCAAACTATCACATCCTAACAAAGTTTCGTTTTACTCTACATTTCAAATACAGAATATGAAATATTAATAATATAACATTGTCTAGGGGGACAGTAACTCAATCCTTCGCGACGTAGCGAGCTGGCCGACGTCACAAGTTCATAGCGTGCCATTAGCAGAGCGGTGTCGGGTTCTCTTCCTGCCCGCACCGCGTGCGCCCGCGCCGATCGTCTAGAACACCGCACATACCTAGAACTAGCTGTGTAGAAAAAAAAGGCAATAAACCTTGCTGATAATTCCGTGGTATTATTGTAATATTCTGTGGGAACTGGGAACCATTGAACTTTCTGCAATCTTTTAACTTATTAATATCATGTATGTGAATGTCTGTATGTTTGTTTGTATCATCATCATGCTTTAACGGATTTACGAATTTGGATGATATTTGGTACACAGATGGATCATGTCCTAGAATAACACTTAGGATCCTTTTTATCAAAGTAAGTACATGAAGTAGTTTCGCTAGGAGAAGCGGGTGATAGCAAGAAACTTTAAAAGTCATTGTGCTGCTGATGTTCTGCCACTGCCAACAGTTTAAAAAACTAAGCGGAATTAGCATATGCATTTTTAATATTATGGGAGTCACAACTTCTCGTTTATATGAGCGTATCGGAGTATTTTTTCAGGCACACGATAATATTTATAAAACAGTTATAAAAGTTATGTCGCTTGGTAAAGCTATAAACCACCGCCAAATCTATTTTCGATGCGAACCCGCATAAACTGTTTGGACATTTCAACCTCAGTGTGTTTGTAACCTTGAATTGTGTCGGTAAACAAAGATTTTATGTTTTTTGATTCAGTCAAGGCAAGGCTGATACTGTGAAGAAAAACATCGCGAGGAGACCGGCGACTGGAGATGTCCTAGAACTAAAAATTGTGACATCCACCAACCATCCGCACTGGGCCTGCATAGTGGATTATGATGGACCACTCCCTCTCACAGAGGAGGCCTGTGTCCCAACAGTGATGGTTACGTCATTAGGCGAATTAACTGATTCATACGAAGGCGAATAAGGCTGAGTGTGTGCACAGACTCAGGTCTGTGATCAACTTAAGACAGTCTTGGCTCAGGCCAAGACTGTCTTAAGACAAACAATATTGATCTATGAAATCGCAAAAAAACTGTCCCTTATTCTAAACGCGAAAATTATAATAGAGAAAGAATAAATTATCTCTTTATTTGCTACAGTATAGGGTATAACAAGGTGGTGGGAATTGGGCGTGGCAACACGTCGTGTTCAGGTTCGCGACAAGACAATTGTTATCCTGAGGATGCTTCGATGAGAGGTGAAACACGTGTCGATTTCTTTTTTAGAGGGTTTTTTATGACTGTTTAGGAATAGTTAAGCGACATAGGTTACTATTATCTACTTCTATTGTATTTTATCATGGATTTCCGCCAAGTCGCGCCTGAATCAAATAAAATACAGGTCATATCAGAAGTAATCAGAACAGACTTTTTTCTTAAGTCGTTGACCGCAAATTCAATGAACTTAAAAGCCAGGTTATACTGATCTTCATAAACAATAATTTCATTCATAATTACATAATATACTTATATTAATTACGCAAACTACATCATAAAATGTTGCGTGTCCCAAGCAATATGTATAATTATGTAATGAATTTAATTAAACAAAACTGCTATCCTACAGAACGCAGGATGTCGTGTTAAGGTCTGGGTGCCATTTTAAGCCGGATGGACGACGTATTAATTTTTAATAATAGCTGTAAAAATTCTTATATTCCCTTCACACTATCGTAAGTAGATATGAACTAGTTTGTTCATGATCAAGGTGGTTAACCAAGTAAGGGGATAAAAATTATGCTTTTCACAAAGAACTAAGATAAGCGGAATGGCAAATGTACCTTCATAATGTCTGGTCCCCAAAATTTAGGAATAATAATTAGGAAAACATCTAGAGAAATCCTAACAATTTCTAAAACGAATTGCATTCCTCTACCACTTAGATCAAAGATCACCTTATCTACTATCATTATATACTTTTTTTTTCCAACTCATTTACACATTACCAACTCGAATCATTTGTTTTTACAAACAACAATTATTCAATACCGGTTGCTCTGCTACTCGGTCTCTATATCAGAGCAGATTAAAATCAGAGTATTGCCGCGCTCCGTAACGAAAACCTTGTTTAACCAATGACAGATAAAATCGGCGAACACCAAAGTAACATGTCTAGAGGATGTAACGTTAATGTATTAAGAGGCACGTCATAGCCGCTGGCAGATTATCTAACATCAATTACAGGTGGGGCAAACTGAATCGAACAGGCCTATGGCTTAGTGATATGAACGAAATTCATAAGCACATACAAATGCTGTAAAAATATATAATTCCAGCGACAAAAATTTAAGTATGCACTAAATTCGTTGGTAAAATAACGCAACCATTTCAATCCTGAAAGATAGAATAGATATTCAGGAGTAGAGCTTATGTTTAAGCTTGTTAAAAAAGAATGATTTTATGAAGCTGGACACAATAATGGATGCAGTACCAGATCTAACATCTGTCACTGCATTCGTGGAAGAAGGGAGAGAACGAGACATCCATCACAGTTGTCAGCAATCCATCAATTGGTCGAATTCGAAACATTTGACTGTTCTGTCCAAGACATAAAAGCACTGCAACATAGCTTTACTAAAAACGTCGAAAACACATAATATTAACTACAACGACGTAAAACAAAATCAGTTTTCAAATAAATGAAATCCCCGACTGTTGCAAGCACAATCTAGTTTATTCAAACCCTACCAGGTACTCCCATGGTCCATGTTCATTCATATACATAGAGCACGGTCTAACTGTGCAGTGCTATCGCCGGATTCATCTCCTCGGGTAGTTCACAAGTCCGCGATCTGGCTGCTGGCTATGCAAATATTCCCGACCACCGTATTGGTTCATTCCCTCTTCAGACTGATTGTTATCTTTATTGCAATGTGTAGGGGTCTCTGTTGTTATATTTTGTGTTATCTTAATATTTCTTGTGTTAGACCACCTACCTACATCATTAATATTTTTGATTTTTTCCTCATCAATATTGCGTAGGTATACTATTCATTCAAATTATTTAGTTAAACAGATTAAGGTTTAATGTCTCTAGTTAAGATATTTTCTAGCCGGACATTTAAGCAATTTGGCGTATCTCAGCAATTGAGATAATCTGTGCAATTTGTTCTGCGCCCACGATTTAGTTGTAACTGTAGATTAAAACCTATTTACGTAAACTCCGCAAAACCGAACGTCATAATTGAATTAGAGTGCTACAAGAATCTTTTGACGCCTGAATGACATTAACAGAGGCGTAAACGTAACATTTTGAAATTGTATTGACAAAACAAAATGGTGGCGTTATTCCCGATTTTTGACGCGCGCCAAAAGAACCTTTTGTAGCGTTGTACGTAGAGGAATAATAAAATCGCTATTGTTAAATCGCTATGCCTGTCAGTGTGTAATGATTCTTAGGCTGAATAACCTGTTATCGTGCACGTGGTGCGCATCACAGTGCAAACAGAGCGCCGCGTCGGTGCCGCATGCCGGCGGCCGACCCGGTGCGGACACGACACATGCTTAGGGTTGCCTACACTCCGTACAGACTTGATTTCAAGCATCTGGTGTTAGGTTTAGCTCAGATTAAGGTTGCGGAAAAATAGATGACATTGTAATTCATAACTAATTTGTTAGATTACATAAATCTAGGTAGGTATTATTGTATATGGCGAGCGAGGTACCTCGTAGCACATAGACTAAAAGTCTGCACTACTATTATATGTTTTGCTAGATTAAGTATAATAGATCGTAATATTAGTATCGTTTCACTTTTTTTTTGTTTAAGGCGACGCGTTGTTTGGTCTTGAATTAATTAGGATAAAATATATTCTATTCACATACAAAAATTTGATAACCCTACGCTCACCGCTGTCCCTACCGGCCGTCCAGCAATGTACTTGCATGAGAACATGGCAAACTAACGTAACAGTGACACTTGTGCAAATTCACGCTTCCGATATAAAGGTGATGACATGTGAACTCCTTTGTCTGGCCCGCGAGACAATCAAGTTAATTACACATGTCTAACGGTAAACGAGTCAATATGGAATGTTTGAAACTGACAGAATACATGATTGATATTGGCAGCTGAGAATACGTTACATTAAAGGCTCCCGCAAACAGGCGCGACGCGACTTTAATTATACAATTTCCAAGAAAACTTCACGGTTGAAAAATTACCTGTGTCGCGTCGCGCAACCAAGTCGCGCCAGTATGCACGAGCCTTAACAGCGAAGACAACACACCTACTTATACCATTTATGCTTGCACTCACTATGGCGAATAAATCACAATCAGAAAATATTGAAACTATTACACAAATAGGAAAGCCCAATTTTCGTAACAAAAACATTATTGAGATGTAAGAATGGAATGGAAGTAATAAATCAACATGAATAGTGACAGACAAAGGTATTAAAAGAAAAACATACACAAGCAATCTATCAGGAATCTATCGAAGCTGAATGATGAAGGAAACATGTTGGCAAACAAACTGGAAATGTTTTTAAAAGGATTACAAAATGAGCCATTTAGAAAATTGTACCATAAATCACCATCTGACAGGTAGGTATCAGGATTCCCACACATGCTTTTCGTGAAAATAATCACCACGACTGTCAAATCGTTTGGTGCTCCCAGTTGCTTTATGTGCTACAAGCTTCAGCCCACGGCTTTATCTGCGTGAAATTTCTTGTTTTTTAACATATCACAATATAATTACGACACTCGGCAATACCTACTATAGCTTCCCATTCGTGACAGAATTTTCGGAAACAGATTAGTAGTTCTAGAGATTACTATCTACATACAAACACACAAATTTTATTTCTTTATAATAATATATTATTTATAAAGCAATAGAAAAGTAATCTTGCAGCTGAGCTTATCCTTAAGACAAACTCCTTATATCACTTAGTCACCTTTCAATACCCACGGCACAAGAAGGGTTGGTTATTCTATGCCGGAAAAACACGACCAGTAAATAGACAGGCAGATTGATAGAAACTAACGATGAACGTAATGAAGGGTTGTTATATTCACATTTGCAAAGTACCGTAAATGTCTTATAACGCTCGATAAATTACTGAATCACTGCAAAAGCTCTGAAGCAGTCGTTACTAAAATACGAGGATAAAATTGGTACTCACCTTGTTAATGACACCTCTTGCAATAAAATATGATAATTCACAATAAAAAACACTGTTTTGTAATTTTACTTAACCTTCAAACTTCGCAAAGAAATCTACAAAAAGTCTTCAAACTTTCGCACCATCATTCAAGTTATTACAACAGTTTTCTTAATTACAAGTTTTTCTTTATGACGCGGAGGCTGCGCTTGCGTCGTTCCTACTGACACCGGCACCGGCTTTCGACTGTTTGAAAAAGGGCTCCACAAGAACTCAATTATTACTTTACTCGAGTGGAAAGTAAAAATGTTGCGAGTAAAAGTTACAATAATTACATGACAGTGTAAAACTGCACTTAGGTAGGTAACTGGCGATAATGTCGTTTTGCGGAAATATAGAATGGTTGGTGTGAGTTCCAATAGTGACTATAAGATGTTATGTGCGTAATAAATTTAACTAGGTCAATTGTGATGAGCTTAAACGTAACTAAACGAAAATATCTACCCATAGCCTAGCAGTGTGCATCTCAGGTATACCTATGTAAAGTCTGAGAAATTAAATGTTAAGTAAATTGACTTCCTATTTAAATTGTTCGTAGATACATTAAAATCACGACGTGGGGTGTTATAGCCATTTCATACATTGGCCAATGTATGAAATGGCTATAACACCCCAAATTGACGAAAAATTTAAATTTGTTTAAGAATTAATTTACCTAACTGTACGTATTTAGACCTCATATATTTTAAGATTTAAAAACAAAATGTATGGGTTTACGAACTTGCACAAAGTTCGATGAAACTAGAATTTATATTAGAGAACATGGGAGTTTTATAGAAGAGTAAATCTTAGAAAATGCAGCATCAATCTAGATTTGCTCGTAAGCGGCTAATGTTAGTGTTAGTACAGAAAATTCCTTGGGTATTTTTGATCTGGTTGATGCATAGGTTTAAAAATAACGTCAATATCCACCGCAAATTTAATTATTTACACTAGATGGGTCAGTAGATACATGGGTCCGTTAAGTCATCTCGCGGATGACTTAACGGACCCAGCTAGTTCTATTTTTTATTGTTCAGGTTGCCTACAAAATATCATGTGTTTTTCCCAAAATATCTGCTCGTGTATTTGAGCACGTAGGTACTCAAATACTCGAGTCATCGACGCGTCGACGCGACGGCTGCAGTTGCCTCTACACCGTTGGCAACGTGCCGCTCCTGTAGATATAGTACCAAACTACTGTAAGGTACCAAACTTAGGTACCAAACTGATAGAAAGACGTACATTAATTTAGTAACTAGCAATATTTTTCAAATTATCCTATTATGTCCCACTGCTGGGCAAATGTATCCCACATACTTTGCCAACTTTCTTTGTGTTTTGCCACCCAATCGATCGGTCAGAAACGACTCCCAATCGTCACGAGATAAACTTTACTGTCGATAATTCTAGAATCTTTGTCAACATCAGGAAACAGATTCCGTGAGAATTTCAACAAGTCGCAAAGAAAACACGAGTAAAAATGTATTCAATAACATCGTAATAGCAAATCGTTATTTCTAAGCAATCTGTAGTGATTTATTACGGGTAATTTAAAAAGTAGGAGGGGTTTCTCGTCAAAAATCGCTTGATGTTCCCTTGGGTCCGACCGCTGGCATTTACTCATTCGCCACGGCACATCCTCGATGGGGACTATCATACATTATATTTATACTATCTAAACTACCCATAGAACTATATAAAATTGCACACTGTGCGAATTAATAATTATTATGTTTAGCGTTTGATAGTTTCATAAAACTTCGCAAAAGTTTTTCTTTGATGTTTTATTTGTTATATGAAATTCATAACGATAGATATTTATATTGCGTCATTCGTGTAATAATTATTTTAAAAACAAACTTTCAAGAAAAATAGAGAAAATTCTAACTAAACCCGCATCGATTTACACAGCAAACATAATCTTTACAAATATCTAACACTTAACATAAGTGTTAGATATTTCTTCCTACTATTATCTTGCACAGTCAGTGAAAAACAACGATAAACGCCATTCGCACGCAACAGGTTAAAATTACCGGTGAACATATATAACATGTGGGTCACGAAAAACAATTATTTTGTATCCACTAGCTTTGCAGACCTCACTGGATGAGGATAATCGACCAACATACTGTTTATCTAACCTAGGCTTTAGTGATGTTAGCGATCAATCGATAGAATAGAACTGTCTTGTAAAGTTGAGTACAATTGGGGCAAGCTGTCGCCTATAGTATTTTACAAATAACTATCCTAGTTGTCATTAAGGGCGAGGACATTTCAAAAGGAAAACAAGATTCGGTAAAGTAAAGTTTAAAGATAAGTATAGACAAAGTTAAGCACCAATGGCAGCAAGTTTATCACATAAATATGCCTGTAATATAATAACCAATTAATCAACCCATTCACATCCATAACTTGAGACATCCATTACAAAACTAGTAGAAGTCATGTAGTATTTAATTACATCACTTATAAAGGTCTTTGTGAAGCGATTATATATGTATTATTCTGCACTAACTACGGGCGTACTCAGTCTCGGATTTATCGATACATCCGCCATGCTTGGGTTGACGGGACCACACATAGTGGCCCGACTATTACCCAGCCCACCCCCGTACTGCCACGGTTCTATAATCTCTATTACTTTCTTATTAAGATATTAACTACCGCTCGCAAACGCTATATTAATGGCAGAGCCTTGCCGACCAATCGACTCGACGTTACTTGCTTTATAATTATGATTCGAATTCAATGTTCCTTCTGGTTCATTTGCAAGGACTACACGATGTGAAGCACCATAGTTATTTTATAGCTTGGGTCTAACGATACTCACTTGATTCACGTAATAGTTCTCTATCTAACGTCTATTTGAGATACTGCATTGAATTGCCCATTAAAAACTGTTATTAATTTCAATAATATCGCTGGGACCATTTCGAAAATTGAAATAAATTCTGAAGATGTCGACGACAAAATGACAATAAATTAAAAATCTGTACGCAACAGTAATGGATTCCCGATATGATGCACTTTCGATCCACTTTGGTAACTTCACATAATTCATTTGGATTCAATAAATTCGTGATTATCTAGTGATGATGAAACACGTGGTTTACTGCCGCATTCTTTAGCAAAATAATAACGAATTAAGTACTTATCGACTAACTAATTGATTATCTCGATTGATTTCATCAATCTACTCAAAATTGTCGCACAACAAATAGACAGACCGATTCAGTGTCCTACAGGTTTCCTCACCACATAGAGGCGGTTTCATCTTAAGTACATAAATGTATAAATCGGTGAAATATCTCCCAAATTAGCACGCGCCTACCAAACTCCAGAGACTGGTATGGCTATAAAAATTCTGTGTCAAAAATCGGTATCTTTTGTCATCCAACAGCTATATACGGTAGCCCAATAGCATTCATTCTACGACATTTTTATTCCAAGTTTGATTTTTTTTACATCAGCCATGCCCATAATGTTCAAATTCATTTTGAATAACGAATGATCCACGGACCACGCGTGATCTTTCGTCGCGTCCGCGTCTCCCGGCGGGATGCGCCTGCGTCTGTTACTAGCGATAAATCTAATGATAATAATCGAATGCAGTCGACGAGCCCGCCGCGCAGCCTCCATCGATTTATAATAATTAACAATCATGGGAATGACGTGAGGCGTGCAATACACGCATTTACCGTAGAAAATACAACAGATTTATGGAGCATTAAATATTTGAGGGAAGGTGAACTTTTGGGCTATTTGCTACTCTGTAGACTGTAACTTTAGAGATACCTACATTATTGGTAGTCAAGTAAATATTCTATAACTGGTTTACGCTCAGCGACAAGCTTTATATAGAAGCTATCAATGAATAGCCATAGATTCATGAAATGTAAACTATGTTCAAATGAGCTAGGTAAACTCGTCTGAATTACCTATCTCGACTACAAACTTAGTAGACTGGAAGACTAATTTAATCAGAGTTCACAAGTAATCCTTAAGATCCTGCAAGTACCTACCTATTCGTTATATTATTATAGTTTATCAGAAACCATTGATGACACACAAGTTAATTTTCGTAACGCACTTTTGAACATAATGGCAAAAGGATATTTTGTGACGTCAGAATCAAAGCCACCTAGAAAATGACCAAAGAGTACCATCGACATCAGAATCAATAATGAGTCTATAATGTTACATCTCAATCGCGACCGATCGGTTTATGATCGCGCGCCACGTTGGAGTAATGACCGCGCTTACTCTTACTCGTCGCTGCGTCCGCTAGTTCGCAGATCTGTTTAGTGACGTAAAATGTGCATACTGGCTTATGATTTTTATATGGAACAATTTTTCTATTTCCTTCTTCTTCCTTTTCTTTGATGGGAGACGGAAGTAAAGCATCTTTGATTTTCAAAACATTAAGTGAACATCAGTTGTGCGCTGCCACTGAACTGCGAAGCTTTGACAATCTTGATGTGACGACTTTTCAACTTCGATGTTGGCTCATGGTTGGCAGAATATAAACATCATCTGTGCAAGATGCGCTGCTGCCTGTCAATCGTAGCACAGGACATAGTGATGAGGTTATCCTAAAGGCTCCCGCAGCCGGGCAAGACGCGAGGTCTGCGGGGCCTTAAAAGCAGCGAGCCATTTCTATAAAACAACAGACCAAGGATTAGTTACCTAGAGATTGGATAAATTATGATCTACCTGCTTGTTTTTAGCGAATTTATAATCACAACGACTGATTATTATTATTGCACTAGTGCTATAAACAAAAGGAACCAATAAGTACCTTTCAGATTAATTGTGAAAATGAAATTAAGAGAACAATAATAGGTACAATTGAAATTCTCTTCAAGAAACTTGAGAATCCACCATTGCTGCACATCCTTCTTAGGGACAAGTTCATAATAAAACACGTATCTCTACGTATCCTTTTACACGGCTGGACGACAGTATTAAGGCCAGGTCACTGCTCCCGGCGGCTCTCGGTCTAAAAAGCCAGTGTGACCCCTCGTTATCACGTGTTGCGTTGACAAATGGGTTACGCCTCGCTGGGCGAACTAAACCCTCAGGTAGGAATTCATTAGCACCTTAATTAATTGAAAGGCGGACCTGTACCCTCCTTAATAACCCACGGCATCTTTGAGCACTTATTTTTTCTAGTTTTGAATTGTCTTTTTCATTTTGTTGTGATTGTTGTCTATGGACTTTTTTTTTTGTTTTGTTTCTGTAACGGTTTTGTAGAACTTTATGGTGTGGCCTAAGGCCCAATAATACAGTTATTTCTGCTGTTGTATTGTTTCCGTAGCTTTGATAATTATGTGCTGCCTCTGGTGTTTATTATGACATACCTATCCATATTTCATTGGCATCCTAAGTGACGCCCTATAGTAAGTATGTAGGACCACGCTCCCTCCCTGGCCTAGGTAGGAAGATAGGAACGATTATGACCGAAAGCAAAAGGATATTATGATAACATAGAGTGCGGTGACTAACAGACCAGAAATGTGCTAATCATTATTATAAGTAGGTAACAAAAAGTTTTTTCGAAAAATGTGAGAACCTAGAGGGGAGCTTTTTGAGGAGAGTTGTGTAGCAGAAGTAGAATCATCAATCATCAATTACGCAGCAGCCGAGATATTATCAACGACATAATTATGGTAGGTACATGATTAGAGACATTAGAGGAGGCTTATGTTTGTCAGTCTATCAAAACCTTCTAAATATTTTACCCTGTGAATAACATCGAGTAAGAAGTAGTTTCAAAACAATCTCACTGAACAGCTGATTTGTTAAAGCCTTTTTTCATCCAGCGGTACTGATAGCGCCATCTATGCTATCTAAATTCAAACTATTTGAAAACGCCATCTGGCGTTCAATAGCGAAACTCATTTCTCACAATGTAAACCAGTACTCATGAAAGCGTGTCTTCGTGAAATTAGATGGGTGAAAACATTTTTTTTTGCGTTGAGAGGTAAGTAGAGTTCTTGAACGTGCACTGGAACTTTGACGTTGGAAAACGTACTATGAACCACATTGATTAAACTCAGTTAAGTTGGCTTGATTACTTACAACTTCAAGTGCCCTACAGTCGAAGTTTCTTCAAAAGGAAAATCTATTAGTAGACTATCAAGGGTCTATGCATAAATCAAATCAAATAAAAAAAAAAATCAAAGAAAATAATCACAATAGAGCCAGCGTAGGTAGCATGTTAGAAAACTGGATACGGTAGTTTGGGAATGAGAAGACTCAGAACTGATGAACATGCTCGATAACATTTTTAAGTACTTAGCTGATTATATTATTTAGCGGAATAGGTATCTGTACCACGTTTCGAAGTAGGTAGTGTATCAAACACGCATCTAGGGAAAACAGCGTTCAATTAATACAATAAAAAAGTTTTCAACACAAATGTTACAATAATAGATGCAGAGAAGTCACAGCGTCATCATTTGAAATTTAAAACCGCAACGAAGGTTGTAGTAGGCGATGCATGCTCCAATTCTGATCAGACAACACGTAAAAACTGAATGAAATCGATGGTCAGCCACCGTGGCATCATGAAAGCGTACCTACGTAACATGGACAACCTCGCATAGACAACAAAACAAACACTAGGGGTCCCAATATTGGTAACAGAGCTCTAACGATCTCACTTCAATAATCGAGTAATATATTTGAATTGGACAACTGAACACTAAAAACTAGGTCACGACAGCTAGATACTATTACTAACTTATTGTATCACCACTCCTTCGGCTTACTACAGAAATTTCGACATTCCTATAAGAATGGGTGAGATAAAAGAATTTTAAGTATAAAATCATCTCGCATTATCTTGCGTTACGCAAGATTGTAATCTCAAAACCGTCAATTCCTTTCGATAAGTGACCTATCAGCCGAATTTTCTCCCGCTATCATAAACAAGAGTATCGCTTATCTTCAAAAAATACTTTTGCAATTTAGTTCCTTAGTCGCCGGGACTCGCAAGTGACCGCGTCTTAGTGCTGGGATAGTTGAAGTTTTTTTAACTTCTTAGTGTCTTTTGAGAGGAAATGGATCCTAGACCTAGTACAAGTCGGCAGTCTGTTGAAAAGGTGGAGATGTTTGAGGTTCGGGAGCACGTGCCTTACCAGGCGGAACTGACACGTGCCCCTGCTGCCTATGACCAAGAGAGCGGGGACGTATACGACTCCTCGTGGGTGGCAGCATTTCGAGCCATTTGCCAGCTGTTCAACCTACTCCACCATATGCAGATCGCGATAGTAGTGTTTTGTTTGTGGCGCTTCGCACTGACTTCGGCACCTAACGGAACCATCAGTAATCTGGAGCTGCATATTATTTTCGCGGGAACAGGCGTACGTATTGTGAAAATTATTTAGTAACGGAAAATGTTTTATTTTCTAGTTGGTATTGAGAGGTTTTAATTTTCAACGCCTAAGCTGCATACATACATTAGTGCATAGAATTCTGTAATTAAGTGTCATAATGTAATGTAAGTGTTCAAAAGTTGAGTTTGCGCCTTTTAAGCAGTACCTTATCGTGCCATCAAACTTGAGTTTGGTTCACTATTATCATGACTACTTCTGAGGTACATATTAAAACGTGGCACAGCAGTATAAAATAGATTTTATGCATTTCTCATTTACAAACCAAAGCGTAAGGATTTTTTAAACTGTATGTAAATTCGTAAAATTCTGAGAGTTCTTCTAAGCACAGACTTGATACCAACTGTGTTTAAAAAAAAAAAAAAAAGATAATGAAAAGATATGTCGATATCCTAGAATTTATAGATTTCGAGTTTTTTTTTTAAATGATATCCCTTTATTTAGACCATTTTATATTATTAATACAACTACACACACACTAGCAAGTGTCATCTGGTTAAAGTAGATAAACTTCTGAAGGGATATCCCTTCATGGGTTCTGTATGAATAAACACACAATATTAAGGACTACTTTACCTTCATTTCAGTATCAACTCTTTCTAGTGGAAGCAATATTGACGCTGCACAGGCACAACTCCTGGTCGTTCCAGATGTCTAAAGATGGCAAACGAATCGTACATGGATGCCTGCAGCTCATTGGTTCCCTGTTTGTGATCGCTGGCACTTTCCTGGGATTGGCTAGAGTCGACATGGTCATCTCGTCTGCCCACGGCATCTGCGGTAAGAAATTCTTTCAAGTCACACCTACATTATTGTTGTGTGTAACTATCTCACATTATCAGCTACTGGACCTATTTATCTGTTATCACTTTGGGAAAACCGGATCGCACTATGTACCTAAGGGCCTGCAAATTCCATTTCCATGGATCATGCAAAAAAGGTGGAATAAGATCACTGATCTGATCTACCGGACATCAAAGCTGCTGTTAGGTACTGACATTGGTGAAATGGGGATCTTTTCATTTAGTAAGTAGTACAATAGTCCACCATGCTGTTTCCAAAATAAGCAATTGTTTGCTACCTAGTAATGCTAGTAAATAATAATAGTAGGTATCTACAAGCTTCTGCCCGCGTGAAATTTTGGCCCCCGCGAAAATTTTGCGTCGCATCCCATCGCCCTCGTTATCGCTTAGCATTCTTTCTGACTTTTTTTCTTTTTGCTTGGCTCCTAATGTTATATAGCATATAACCTTCCTCAAGAATTCGGCTATCCAATGCAAAAATATTTTTTCAAATCCGAATGGTAGTTCCGGAGATTACCCCCTACATACAAAGTTACAAACAAACAAACAAATACCTCTTTATAATATTTAATATAGATTAAAAATATGGGTTCACGTTTTATAATGCGTCAGCAATTTCTCAATTGGTAAAAAATTTCGAGTATCACCATCACCATCGTGT
This sequence comes from Eupsilia transversa, assembly GCA_914767815.1. NCBI lineage: Eukaryota > Metazoa > Arthropoda > Insecta > Lepidoptera > Noctuidae > Eupsilia > Eupsilia transversa. Next base: position 7,884,942 of record OU611889.1, read on the forward strand.
TGATAACAGAATGGTATCTTGACATTATCTTCATAATGCAATAACATCAATAGCTACGCTCATGAAGAGTTAACTCTAACCTTGTTAGCAAAAATAGAATATACCTATCTAAACCGACTCTGTTTTTCCCAGCTGCCAAAAGAGGCAACGTAGCAATTTGCGAATTAGGAGTTAAATGGCAGAGAGCAGGGTGGCCCAGTGGTAATGGCTGCAACTTACAGTGGCGAGGATAGCCTATAAGCCGATTCCTACCGGCTTCCCTTACGACATTCGGAATAAAACCACTCTTTCGTCATTAAAATAAATAAAATAACACATTCAGTAGTATTTTTAAAATGCCTGTACAATAATCACACTATGGGTAAACACCTTAAATTAAAACTATACAAAACGCCTAAATTCAATGTTTTGTCTTTGTTGTCGCCCAATAGCAAAACATTTTTCTCTCTAATAACCCGACCGGCCGCCGGCTTGCTATTCATTCAAAATTCTTAAGGTCATTACGTCACTTCGGTCACGTGACTCCCCGGTTTCGTATGCGCGAGGCAAGCCGGTCTGCAACGGCTTGCTATGAAGATTGTACTCGAAATTGCGTGCGCGTGAACGAGATGGAGCGAACGACCGATATCACGATTCGCCTTCGGTAGTTTTCGTTGTGTGGTGTTTGTTTACACTTGCAGTTAATTTGCAACTATTTATTTTTATTCGTTGAATTAATTAGTTTATCTGTATTAGTTAGTAGTATTTATTTGTTGGTATAAAACAGTGATTATAGTTAGTGTTGAGTTTAGTGAGAGTGTGCGTTGTAATTAGGTATTTGGGGTAAGTAGATAGTTTATATGTTGAAATTACTTATTTAGAGTAGATTTGAAAAGTAAGTACTTAGTACGTTTTGCGTACGTGATTAAACATTTTATGTAAGTACCTATCTCTTTACGATAAATATCAATGGTTCATTGGCAGTTGTAAATTAAATAAAATGTATTGCGTCCCGTGTCTACTTTTATCCGATTCTAGTAGTTTGTGGAATAAAGGGGGTTTTACAGATAATGTGACGATTTCATCCCAAAAACATGTTCAGAATGAAAAACATATTTGTAACTTTTAGAGTTAGGTAAGTACATGAGTTCGGGACTAGTAGGAGTAGGACAGAATCATTTTTCGGTAATTCGCATGAAGCTCATATTAGAAAAGTAAATCGAAATTAGAATTTGAAAAGGCGGCTTACCTATCCCAAAAAATGACCCTTCGCCACTGGCAACTTATGAGTTGTAGGTAGTAGGTTCGAACCCGAACCGAACAGGCGCTTTACTGCATCACTACTGCTCTCAAAAACGTTGAAGGAAAACATCGTAATCGGAAACCAGCATGTTCTAGAACCAAAAATTCGAAGACATTTAATATTTGCCCGCACTGGGCCCACGTGGTGGATCACTGCCCACACCCTCTCAACGAGAGGAGGCCTGTGTCCCAGCAGTGGGCTAATTTAGGCTGATTATATTTAAGAGGGTTTATTCTGAAAGTTGGCAACGTCGCAAATAGATGTCAAATATTTGGCTGTTTTGATTAATTTGATAATATTTCTGTATGGAAATAAAAAATGTGGCTAACTAGCGAACTAGAATATTGATTATGAAATGCAATAATTAATATCGTAACACCGAATAGTTAGTTTTAGATGTAAAAAAAGTATTTGGTAACTTTCCAAATGCCTTTTTTTCACCTAAAACGGGTACAACATCAAATTCAATGTTATAATTGCAATTCATTATTAATATTCTAGTCAATTGGTTAGCCACATTTCTTATTTCCATACAGTATTATTTCCAAATTAATCGAAACAGGTAAATATTTGACAGCTATTTACGACGTTGCCAACTTTTAGGATGCACCCTCTTAAATGATTAGGATGCTAAATGGCAACAGCACCCGTACCCGGCTTGATGGGGTTAGAGGGCCAACTTCTCAATTCAATTATAGCTAAACTTATCTTGAACCTACCTGGCATACCTACGCGCGGTATTTATAAATACTCGTGCCTTCTCTGTATGAGAAAGGTAATATTATTTAAGTACCTACATTATCTATGATTTTAAATTGAGCAACATGTGGCTTTTGGTAGTCAAAAGTATCGAATTGGCTTAGCAAAGTTTTCTTAATCCAATTTTTCCCATGTTACAGGTGTCATCGCGCTAGCATTTACACTGTGCAGTTTCATAACAGGCATCGTCGCACTATTTTCTGCAAAAGTGCGGTTGATGGTCAAAAGCGGACCCGTCAAGATTATACATTTAGCAGTCGGACTCTTTGCTGTATCCATGGGCCTAATATCAATGGTCATGGGATTCAGTATGGATCACTTCGCTGCTGAACAAGGAGGCTTGTCGACAGCGCTCATAGTTTTTTCCATGATGATCTTATTTTACGTCTTGATTCAGCCTATATACGACTTAATTGCGACTACCAGAAACGCGATGTGACTAATGAAGGTGCAGGGCCCTCCTGACGACGATAGCAACGCGTAGAACTATTTATAAGACTAGGTAATCTAGGTATCCGTAGAACCATAAATCACAACCACCCTCTTTATAAAATAATGTTGCACTATGGAAACTATCATCATCATCCACCTTTTCATTTAATAATAAAAATATAGATAATATCTGTATGAGAGAATTTATGCGTGCTTGCAAAAGCAGATTTTTATGCGTAATGCTATTGTTACGCATAGGAAATCCCCGATTGACTTTTGATTAAATTTTATTATGACAATATTTTCACATCCCAGTGTATTTGTAAAATACCTACTTAGCTAATTATTTTTATAAAACTCGTATTTATTGTAAGATTTTAATACATATTATAGGTAATTAAGTAAATACCTTCCTATTTAGAGAATGATTTTAGTTTTCTTCCTGTCTTGAATTTTAGGTGCTTATATTGTTATTTTTTATAATAATAGTAAGTGTAACCTAATACATGCATGTATGAGTGTTATTAAGTTAAATAAACGTTTATAATTATTTTGTTGTTTATTTCTTGAAACTTCCAAATCTTATAGACTGGGTCCCAAGGTGCCCAGAAGGCTGGCAGCATTGCCACGTTGTATGGCAATACTGATTCTTTGGCCAAAAAATAAGCCAGCCCTCTGGTCATGTGAAGAGTCGACCAACCGCTTGGCGATCTCTTGGAAAACCAGGTGGGCACTCGGACCCCATGGGCCTAATGTTTCAACCCCAAACGGCTCGAACAAATAACCCCCAATAAGATTGGAATATTTTCGCCGTTTGAGGTTTTCCGCACCTGCAGCAGCCAGCACAGCCTGCCGTGCTTGGAAGATGGGATGGCGCAAGGGTGTGGACACATGTTGCATCCCACACCAAAGGCCGAACTAACTTCCAAGGCATTATGGTCATTCCGTCTGGTCTCTTCCCATCGTCGCGCAACAGGCCGTTGGGTTCTAAAACAGCTGGCACCCCGGCAGTGGCAAGAGCACGACGGATGATGTCATTAATGCTGGCGTGCCGTGCTATCCGGCCTGCGCTCTTGCTGCAAGATAGTCCATGATGTCCGCCGAGTCAGTCGACAGCTTCACCGCATTGGCAGTGATGCGGAGCTCCGCAAGGAGCGCCCAGACGCAGACAGGTAGCGAGCCGGAACGTGGTGTCACCCAGCATAGTGCCTATGTTGGGTGACGGTAGTGCTTGAAGCCAGAGGCCCGACTCCCACTCTCCCACAGCCAGCAGGCGGGCACGCTCAGCAGTATTGGTGGACGTATTGATAAGATTATTCCGTACCAACCTGCAGAGCGGCTCATCCCACTGTCTCTGGGAAGATGGGTTTACGGGCCGATCTGTGTCCAGGCAAGTCACTTTCCAGGCGTTCACCGCATCGGTCAAGCACAGCACTGAGTCAACTAGGGAGGGGGCTAAAATTTTCCCGGTCAACTTTTCAGTGCTGTGGACAGAGAACAGGAACGCTGGTAAGCTAATACTCGTAATTTTGCGGACGCCGAGGCCATCAAAAAGATGGGTAGTGTGGCTTGAAGCCACGCTCGGTCGTCCAAGGCCACATTTAAAATGGATGTTAGTGTGTTGTGGATAATTTGTGTGTCAACAAAAAATGTCCAACAAGTGTGGTTGCTTCCATAGAGGGGAAGAACGTAGAAAATATATAAAATTTGGGCCAAAACAACAGTATTTATTGACGGTGAATGCCGCATGTAAATTAATTTTGGAGAGTCTGACCGAAATTTCGTTAAAGTTTTTAATTTATTCGCTGATGAAAGGGGAAAAGCTGTCTTCTAAAATAGGGGAATATTTTACCTTTTGCGTAAAAAAATATGGGTAAAAAAATCATAGGGAAACAAAAAAAACATTGACCTTTTACTGTTTTATTTTCACATCTGGCAGGATTTTTACCTATCCGTACTTTTTGGACGTTTTAGAATCAAAAGTTTGTTGTCATCCCTGTTATTTCAACAGTGTTAGGATCTACCGCAATAAAAACTAGTGCTGTTTCTGTTACTCTTATCAAGAAAGACAGTGTGTGCAATAGAATGCTAGGCTGGTGACTGCGATTTGGACTGGAACACAGTCTTTATTAAATGTCAAATTAAAATTGTCAATGTCATCTTTGAATCGTCCGGCAAAGTTGCATTTCATACAACATTAGAAATTATAACAATATATCAGTTATTTAGGTGAATAATATAAAAAATAATATTGAAACTTAACAAACATGGTAAGTTAAATTCATATTTTATCCTGATTGTAATGTAAAACCGAACTTTACATAGGTTAGCAATCTTGCTTGGTCATTCAATCATTCAGATTCATAACATTATTTTCTACAGGCTCGGCGTTATGATACTCGTACAACTATTTTCTCGCCGGAAGGTAATTATTATTCCTTATTTATAAGTTAAATTTACGGAAACTAGTGTCATAGAATAAAAAAATGTGTTTTTTAGGCCGGCTGTACCAAGTCGAGTATGCTATGGAAGCGATCAGTCATGCCGGAACATGTCTCGGTATCCTGGCTACGGATGGCATCCTGCTAGCTGCTGAGCGCAGAAATACAAACAAACTCCTTGATGAAGTCTTCTTTTCTGAGAAGATCTATAAGCTGAATGATGATATGGTGTGTTCAGTGGCTGGCATCACATCAGACGCCAACGTTCTGACAAACGAACTCAGACTTATTGCTCAGAGATACCTCCTGCAGTATGGTGAATCTATTCCCTGCGAGCAGCTTGTGTCTTGGCTGTGTGATGTAAAGCAAGCTTACACACAGTATGGAGGTAAGATATAACTCTGAGAACTGTGCCATTAAATTTATTCATGATTTCTTGTCTTAAGTAACTACAAAACTAACCTAACTAAAAAAAATAAAAAACTTTTATTAATTCTTTAGAGAAATTCTTGTATTCTCTGCTCGATGAGAAGCTTAAAGTTTACATAATCCCTTGGTAATTATTATGGTTTAGCGAATGAACATGCTGATGACGTGATGTTATGTTACATGCATGATTTCTACAAAATAATTGTTTTCTTCAGGTAAGAGACCTTTCGGTGTATCCATCCTGTACATGGGCTGGGACAAGCACTATGGCTACCAGCTATACCAGTCTGACCCCAGCGGTAACTACGGTGGGTGGAAGGCAACTTGCATTGGCAACAACAGTGCTGTAAGTTATTAATTTTATTGTTCTACTTATATTTCAGAACATAGTTCATGATAATCTTTCTTTTGAAATATTTTGGTTTTCAACATCACAATTACTGCGAGACATGAAAGTGTGGATCCTGCAATTATTTTTTTACACTCTTCAGTAATGTCAAGTCAATACATGCCACATGGGTAGGGTAGTCAACTGGACTGACTTGAGGGTGCAAAGTCAACACTGGACTGGGAAACTAGTGTCTACACAAGCACAGTTACAAAACGGCGCTGGACTGACTTACTGTACTGTCACATTACTGGGCTCGTATAAACCTGCCCTAAACCACACTTGAGACTGAAATCAACTAATCTACAATTATGCTTATGATAATCTATTCTTATGCTTTTTTTAGGCTGCAGTATCCAGTTTGAAACAGGAATACAAGGAAAATGAGACTACCCTTGCTGAAGCTCAGACTTTGGCCATCAAGGTGCTCAGCAAGACTTTGGATATGACTAAGCTGACTCCAGAGAAAGGTATGCTCGAAACTTAAGTACAAAAAATGTTTCCTAGATCATATAAGAGTTTTATAATGGTTGTCCTCCGCCCTGGGGTAGGTAGAAAAGGTCCATCAAATTATTCTTGTCAAATTACTGACCCAAAAGCACAATATGTGTTCTACCAAGTACCTGTGCTGGTGCAGACATCCTCAACCCTTGCAGCTGTGATATGTGACATACAGTACGTGCAACATCCCATGTGGTGCTTTTGCAAGTCTTTGGAAGAGAACTTGTTTTTTTTTTAAATGCCCTTTCTTTTACTAAATAAAACTTGTCTTTCATTTTTCAGTTGAAATGGCAAGTCTAACGCGCAAAGACAACAAGACCATCATCCGAGTTCTAACCAGCACTGAAGTAGAGAAGCTGATTGGCGACTTCGAGAAGAGTGAGGCCGAAGCCGAAGCCGCCAAGAAGCAGCCCCCCAAGTCGTAATCTTTTTACTCCTGTTTGGAATAAGTGTTCTCATATTGGTACATTAAATATTTTACAGTAAATGTGTCGGTTTTATGAATGAATACCTTTTAAATTAAGTCCAATACCAGTTTCTGTACAATAAAGTTCAGTAGTAGTAGTGTGTGTAGTAGTGTTTCTGTACATGTGACAACAGTAAGTATGAGTAGGTAACCTGTAACCAGGGACCGACAGCCTTTATAAATTACGGTACAGGTATCGAATAATTTTGGTTACTTCTGAGAATAAGGTTACCGCTATCTGAGTAACCCAAGAAGAAGAAACATGTTACCTCTTTTAGGTTACCGGTTAGGTTACACACATACAGGCGATGCGCGCAATTTTTTATTTCGGTAACCTTTAAAAATACCTGTAATAAAAATATAAATGTTGTAAACGAAAAAATACCCTTATTGATCATACCGGTTTCTGTTCCTGCCTGTAACGACTGGATGGCTGAAGGAAAGAGGCCTAACAAAGAAAAGTTGAATCGCATTGTGGTTGTGTTAATGATACAAAGTGACCACAAGTGTAAATTTTTCCACTTATCCAGAACTTACCATTTAGTTGGCAGGGGGTCGAGGACACTTGACTCTAACAAAAATTAGCAAACGGATTCTTCAACCCAAAAATGATTTGAACAAACTCATAACATTTTTGAACGAACTTTCCAAAGATACCATGGGATAGACGAAAAAAAAAATCCCCATTTTACGTGTACTTTTACGCGTGCGTTATTTTACGGGTAGGTACCCTAAAAAAGTATATTTTTCATGATTTTATTTTACCACTTTGTCGGCGTCATTAAATGTATAGGTACTCATGCCAAATTACAGCTTTCTAGTACTAACAGTCTGCGCTAAGCCGGGGACAGACAGACAGACGGACATGGCGAAACTATGAGGGTTCCTTGTTAACGGAACCCTAATAAAAATGAATTGCTGTTCGTTAGTCTCGCTAAAACTCGAGAAAGGCTGGACCGATTTGGCTAATTTTGGTTTTGAAATATTTATGGAAATCCAGGGAAGGTTTAAAAAAAAGGTGGAAAAATGCTGTAGGTAGGGTAGGTAGGTAGGTTGGTATGTAGATAGGTACCTAGTGTGTCATAGAAAAGCACTTAGTGCTTCCAGTGCGAAGCCGGGGACGATGGTACCTATCAAAATAATTCCATGGGTGATGAGACGATCAGACATGCGGAAGTCAACAATAAAAAAATGGCATAATTATTTATTTTTTATTCAAAAAAATAAGACTTCTAGCAATTACCTACCTACTGGTACCTAGACTAGGTACTAGCAAATTTTTTTTTTCATTCTACTGTTTTCTTTAATTGCAAAGTTTCAATAGCTCAGTGCACCAATACAACAAGGTATAAGACCGCTTTCACATTCACATTTCACACCTTTAGCAGCGCGACAACCTGCCACTTACTTTGTGAAGGAATTTGCTTCTGCCGCGCTACTGTCACGCTGCTATCGTCCTAATGTGAAAGCGGCCTAATAATCAGTAGTAAGTACCAATACAAACTTCTACCAGCCAGTTCAGTCTGTTGTGATGTATTCTGTCCATTAGTCATGACAATTTGTCTGTCCCACTGTTCCTACACCCTAATTGCGTAATACACAATCAATCCTAATCTGAATCATTTTGAAGGATATTGCTAATCCATTGGAAGGAGGGTCATGATTTTGACCAGTATGTATGTATGTTCATCTGTTCCCTCGTAACTTCTAAACTACTCATCATAATTTGACAAATGGGGCATCGTTGCACATTTCGAATATATAAGGTGCTATAAAAATATCTGCCACGGCTGCAATGGGAGATAGTATTGTGTTTATAGATTACAATAGTAAAGATAAATTATTGATCATGTGTCATATTTTTTTTCATACAAAAAATTGTACGTATAAATTTGCAAGTGTCGAACTAGTCAGCTGATTTCAGTTTTCATTCACAGAGTTTCAGTTTTCAGATAGCAGTTGTTTTCATTGACGAAGTGCACTTCGCGCGTAATTTGTGAACCACGTTATGCAGAGTAGAGTCAATGTTTATTTAACTACTTTATTTTCTCAAATTGATTTAACTCTGCCGGGGTACGAAATTTCTTCACTATTGTTATCTACACAATACTACCTCTCATTAAAGCCGTGGCAGATATTTTTATAGCACCTTATATATAATATATACAGTGTGAGTCTTCATAATGTGCACATATCGAAATGGGGGAACGACGGAAAAAATAAAATCTAAATACATTTTTTTTTCCATTTTTTTTTTATTAAAAAAAATTCGTTTATTGATTTTTTTTTACGTATATTGTAAAAATTGATTAAAAAAACAGATTTTTGGACGAAATACCTGTTTATTTTCAATTGAGGGTTTTTTGGGTTTAATTGGGAGGGGTTTTTCCCACAATTTTCATTTTATAAGAACACTTAATTACTACCAATCATTATGGAGTTGAGTTTGTTTCATCGCGATAGATCATTTAAAAGTTACACCGTTTTTTTACATTGGGGTAAAAAATACAAAATAAATAAAAAAATATTTTTTTAAATATTTTTTTAAATATTTTTTCCGTTTGTCAAATTAAGCATAGAATCCCTCATTTCGATATGTGCACATTATGAAGACTCACACTGTATATTATTATATTACCCACCCCAATATAAAAGTATAAAAACTAAAACGGCAATAAAGTCAACTAAACTTAAAAATCCGGAATCACACGTGTTAGAACAACACGTAACACGTGTGATTCCGGATTTTTTATTTGTCTGTCTGAGATGACTTGTTTATACCTTTTTAGTTGACTTTTTTGCCGTAGTTGGGTTTTAGTTTTTTATTAGTTGACTTTTTGCCGTAGTTGGGTTTTAGTTTTTATTAGATCACTCAGGCCCAGTAAGTAACCACGTTAATCGCAGCATTAGTGGCGTTCATTAGATCTTGAAAAATGGGGTAGAAAAAAAAAAAAAAAACTTCTACTGATGATGTTTCGGATTCCAGAGGTATGTTGGCAAAATAATTATTATTTATGTTGCCAGCTACTACAAAAGAGATTTGTCATTTTGTCTGAGTTGTCACATGTCTGTCAGTGTCAACGTCGAAAATCAATACGATGATTTCAAAATAACACACAAAACAAAACCTTTTTGTAAATTTAAAGAACTTTAAAATTAAAATACTTGCCAAAATGGCTGTGGAAAGGCCTAAACCCCAAATAACCTTACCGACGAAATCTAGACTAGAAATGAATGTGAGACAGCTGCTAAATAAATGTGAACTTATAGCCAAACAGGAACCTATTGATAATAACTGTAGACTCAAGCAATATGTGGAGTCCCTCAGCGAAATGATAACAGAACTAAAGACTTGCACTGATCCTGAATATGTGATGTAAATATTATTTTTTTCTTCTTAGCCTGTGTTTTGAAGAATCTGGTTTTTTGGTAGGCTTACGTGGATTTGGCTCGTGTGATCTACGAGCCTTTTGAATAACCTGATTTCATTACAACATCACGTAATGAATTAATGATAATGATTAATAATAATCCTCATTCATGTTATTGCTGAGAGCAGTGGTGGCTCCGCGGCAATGGCCCCAAATGACGAGTTCTAAGTCACAGGTTCGAACCTAGGCAGGCCCTTTACTATGTATAAATAATTTCATCACCACTGCACTAAAAGCAGTGAAGGAAAACATAGTGAGGAAATCGGCATGCCAAAAATTGGAAGATGTGACCCTCACTGGGCTCACATGGTAGATTATAGTCCACTCCCTCTCGAAAAGAGAATTTCCTATCAGTGTTAAGCATGATATTGCTAGAATTTTTCCTATCTCTGAGATGACTCCATTTTCTACCTCTTTTCTTTCAGAAAGCCAACCAAGGAAGCGTTAGCAGAATATAACAAAAGGGCTTCTTTCTTGAAAGGTGTTGTCCAAACAGCTTCTTTGAATACTCCTAGTGAAAAGGTTTGTAGTCCAATTTAAAGTGTTGAAAATTAATCATAAAAAATAATGTAATCCTAATGTATTCTTGAAGCAACTCTAATGCTGAAACTACAGAATACCTTTTGCTATGTTAATAGTGGTAATTTTATTTCAAACAACAATTATTCTTTGACTATCACTCTAGGTAAATAGTAATTATTGAATCATGGTGGTTTGAAATCAACAAAAGATCAAGATGCACATGGAGAAGTAGTTTTTAATACTGCCTTATCAACCAATAGTAGTTCTAGGTGTAATATTATGTTTGTTTATTTGGTTTTCTAGTTAATTTTTGTCTTTTACAGTCTCGAAAAGGCTTAGTAGTTTAACTGTCACCAGTTTCAACTTTTATAAACTGCTTATGTACATATATATTATTACTTATGTTTTATTTATTGGTTCCTAAGATAATCATGAAATAAATAATTTTTACTTTTTGTCTAATTTCTGTCCTAATTAATTTACAGTTGGAGGCAGTTCAGCTACTGTCACATGGTGCAGCAACTATGTCTGCAGATGCAGCAGCTCAGGAGATACACCAGAAAACTAGAGTAAAATACGGAGCAGACCTCAGATCTGAATTATTTGGACTGGGTTAGTAGTACAGCTGCCCATTTATTAACTTGGCTAATGGCCTATGAAATAGTATTTTATTGCATCTATTGTCAAATCTCATGGCAAGTCAGGGGCTGATTGTTGAACACAAACACAAAAACTTGCATTGCGTTAGTCAGCAGATTTAGTTAATAGACCCAGAATCAAGTTTTTTCCAAAAAGCTGATAGACATCATCTCATGCAAAACTGAAAACAGTTGTTGTAAAACAACTGCCGGTCGATTCTGTAAAAATCTCACCGTGATAACATAGGTGAAGTGACCTGTCATTTATGATGATGCTAGGGATTGTCACTATTGACAGCTCAGTTCAAGCTCACTTCACCTCTGTTTTCATGGTGAGATTTTTACAGAATACAACGGCTGATTTGTGGTGTTTTGATATAACTCTCTCCTATCTCTTTTCTATCACATATTTTATTTCTATGCTAAATTAACAATAAGTGCGTAAAAACTGCTCATAGTCCACCAACTGACTGCAAGACTACAAAAAAAAATGCTACCTTAAAAAATCCTTAATCACTCCTGCTCATTGTTCCAGAAGACAGTGACGATGCACTCCGAAAGCGGAACATCATCAAGGCTCCCAACTTCACAAGCAACAGTAGCAGCCAGGAAGACATGGATTCTCTACTCAAATACCATCAGAATATGCAGGAGAAGGTTGCAGAGAACATGGTGTTGCTCACCAAGAGTTTGAAGGAACAGTCACAGATAGCTAGCACCATTATAAAAGGCGATACTGAGGTGAGAGTCCATTTTGTCGCAATGCTATTCATCATAATGAGTTATTCTCAAATTTTAAGTCATTATTAGAATTCTCTCAAAAGCCTGATGAATTTCTCTCAAAAGCTGCATCAGCTCAGCAAAGCTGCTGTATGATCAGCAGAAAAATTTGAGAGTCCTGGGTATGTTTGCCCACTAGTTCGGGGACTATGGGGATGATTTGGAAATTGGGTCTTATCAACGGGTCAATACTAACTTTAACCCTACTGAGTACAATATTTTCAGGATAAGATTAGAAGTATAATTTTCAAAGCTGCTTCAAGCTTTGGATGTATTTTAGTGTCCCAAAAAGCTGGCCTAACACTAGTACAGTTCCTATTAAGCCTGTTTTTTCCCCTATAAAAAGCATCACAGTTGGTGATACTTTATTCACATTACAATCTAGTAACTACAAGTAACTATAAAACTGAGAAATCCTCCAATAACGTCCACGTGTTCTTTATACAAGTCAATATTTGCAGTACAGTTTAAGTTCACTTACACTGCACTAAATTAACCCAAAAGGTTACTAAACGAAACCTTTTAAATTTTCGCACTAATTCAGTGTTGCTTTGAAAATATTAAAACCATACTTTTTAATTTGTTTCCAGGCTTTGAAGAAATCCTCCGACCTCACGGATCGCAATTTATCGTCATTGAAACAGGAGTCAGATCGATTGCAGGAGCACAGCCGAAGTGCATGGAAGTGTTGGCTGTGGATCATGCTGGCTATAGTCATGGCTATATTTATTAGTAAGATCGACGTTTTATTACTTAACTACAATAGTGATAGGCACTTGTTTTGCACGACTTGACAAAAGATCGAGATTTCTTTGTTACATTCAAGTGAATATACTCTTATATGTATATAATACTCTTAATGATGGCGAAAACCGCATCAAAATCCGTTCCGTAGTTTATAAGAACAACGCGCAATCAGGGTCAAATTAAATTAGCTAGCGAAACTCTGCCGACTTAATGGGTATATCTATATTTCAACGGCCGCTGGTAGTGTTGTTACTTGAAATATAATCCTTGCTCTCCTCTCGCCTTGGCCTACTGTACAAGGAATTTAGGAAGAATATTTTCAACAACTTATTGTTTGTTTTCCACAGATATGGTGCTCTTCATGAAGGTTATGAAAAAAAGAGTAATTCCTTGAAGGTATGTATTGTATTCAAAGTGATAAGCAGAAGGTGACAGGTTATAACGTGTCTAGTTCCATTCCTTTTTTAAGTACTTGTAAATACACAATAAGAATTAATTACTGTAGTATATTTAATATATATTTACTTGTATATGTTGTGGAATATCTGATTATAAATGTGGATATAAAATAAATAAATTGACGTAATATATTATGTCGTTTATATATCTACTTATAACACACATACACATATCGAGCATACTTACCCACTGCAGTAACTGAGGCCTCCTCTCTGTGAGAGGGAGTGGACCCTAGTCTACCTACGTAGGACTAATGCGGGTTGATGGACGTCACATTTGTTATTTTTTTAAATTCTAAGACATGCCTGTTATTCTACTTTAGGTACATTAGATATCTACATTAGAAAATGTAAATATCTTATTTATTTTTATTGTGTTAAAATAAAACATCACTTTTAATTTTGATAAACTGATTCTATAAATTTTATTACTTCTTCTACGTAATTTATACTCTGAATAATTTTCGTATGAACATCCCAATTGGTCCATTATAATATTTAATACTATATTTCAAGTTACCACTACATTTTTCCGAGATAGCAGTCTAGAAATGTAGAAAGCCGAGATTTTATCTACTTATATGAAAATATATTTCATTTCCATTGCTACTACCATTCTATGCCTGCTAATGGCGTTTGTACACGGTAAAAACAGGGTAAATACTCAACTGGTTGTATGAAATCCTCGACCTAAAGATGCACACTTTTACCACAGATTAGCTATAATTATAATGTCTATAGGAAGTCTTTTTTTTAAAATTTTACACAGAGGAAGACATTGTTTTACCTACAGACTTACTTTGAGTACAATCGCCCTTAGCAGTTAAGTTAGGGGTCAATTCATCTTTTCTGTGCGTGTTTTATAGATTGGCCCTTTACAATATTAAACAATTATCTTTAACTATCATACATTTATTTCTCGATACATGAGCCAATACGTCAGGAACCTTTAAATATAATTGTTTTAAGTAGTCTACGTGTTATTAAGTTTGCATTATGAAGAAGCAGGTTGAATCTCTATGGTTAGACATGGTTTAAGTGAGCTATCGAAGCAGTTTGAAAGAACACTTAGTAAGTTTGACTAGAACTACCAGATTTGTCGGTTATACGTCTTACTAATATTAACATGAGCTTTTAAATTCCTATAATCTTCATTTACATATCGTGCTTCACCATTTCCCTATATTTTGGCGAATTTGATTCACCGTCAAGCAATTTATCTATTATTATACTCTGAAGGTAATAAACATAGCTCTATAAATGTCCTAATAGACGGTTTACTTCTTATCATATACATCCGTTAGTTCGAACTTCCAGATCTTGTTAGGCCCAATTTCTGTGACGTAGAGGTGGGATCCGTTCCTTGTCACAGCTAAGGAGTGGGGGTTTGTGAAGCCCTGAAAAAGACATTGGCACATCATTAGACACACTTTTAAAATTTAACTCACTACCTGGTTAGCTGCAGGCTTAACAGATAGAACTGGAAGATTTACACTACGAAATTATTTACAGGTTTTAGAAGGAAAAGTGGAACCAAAGTGTACTTTTCAAACGAATTGTTTTTCATAATTTATATACAACATTGTAAGTATTTGTACAGTTCCAAAGTAGCCCAGTAAATTGCTCCAGATAAAAATCATCACGATAAAAAAAATACTACTTACAGTTGTTGGTTCCCATGTATCCAAAATGTTTCCGTAGAGCGCATTCACAGTAAATCCTCGGACGGCAATATTCTGGGACGTTGGTCCATTAACAGCATAGATCGTATCACCATGAGACGCAACAGCAAAAACTCTGCCTAGAGTAGGATCTTCAATAACAGTCGCTGGTTCAAACATTTTAACATAACTCTTCAATCCAGCCTTCGGGCAGACGATCCTCATGTTCTCCCTGTCTGCGACACAGACGATGTCTAGATGTTCCAATAATGTCACACTGTGTGGAAGATTCAAAGACATCGTGTCAGAATAGGAAGGTATGGCCAGTAACAGTTTTCCTGCTGCGTTGAACTTAAGTATCTGGTTGTTGCAATAGCCGTCAGCGACGAAGATTTCTCCAGTGGTGGCGACGGCGACTGAGGTGGGCATGCATAGTAACACGCGGCGTCTGTAAGGGTAGCCGGCTGTGAACGCTTCTCCGATGGTCAAGGTCGGGTACTTGTGGTTGCTTGGAATGTACTGAAAAAAAAAAAAAAGTTGTAGCAAACAAATAAAACACAAGGTCATAGAATCTTCTCCAAATCCTTTGTAGCCAGTCATTGTATCCTGTTCGTAATCGAATAGGCTCAGACGGCTTTTTGACGGATTAAATATTCTACTTTCTAAACAAGTTGATCGATGTTTGGCGGAAGCCTCACCAATGCAAGTCGACTGGCTTCCGCCGTACCAATTCACCCTTGAAAGCGTGCCGCGTGTGACCTTGGACACTACTTCAAGTTTATATAGTATATTCAAAATCTTTGGATTTTTTGAGGTAATACGGATGTAATCGTTAGCTTAGTATATTGCTTACCTTGAAAACCTGATGCTTGGCGACGTCAGTGACCCAGACATTATCGTGGTGGTCCACAGTCAGTCCATGTGGCATGTAGAAGGCATAGGCCCCCCAACTGTGCAACACAGATCCTGTGTGGGGATCCAATACTAGAATGGTATCTTCTATGATCGGACCCTTGTCCAAATTCTGATAAGCGTTGGATTCGTTGAAAGTGCTGCAAAGTATTTTAACACACAATTAGAAATAGTTTATACAATAAGCAGGTACACAGCTTAACAAATGATGGAGCAGATTTTTTTTTCAATTCATCACGGAACTTGGCAGGAATGATTGTGTGTCATATCGTGAGGAAAGTTTTGAGTATGAATGTGTATGTCTATGAGGATGGATCGTGTCATCAATGATATGGCCATAAAAGTGGTGAATAGAGTGAATACTAAGACGTCGGCTGATAGCAAAGAAGGGGCATGAGGATATAATAAATTCGTGGTTATAATTACTCGCCTCTCGTCCCATACTCGCTCGGCCCTGTGGAATATGACAGGTTGTCCCAAAGAGTTGATGGATACAGAGGTTATCTGTCCCACGTTCAACGATGTTTGCGGCCAGTCCTTTACTTCCTGAGGTCTTAAAACTATTTCATCTTTCGGCTAAAAAGTTTTACAGAGTTAATTTTTTTCACGTTTTGAATCACTTTTGTTTTCTAATCACAAGCGTTACAAATTACTGATTGAATAGTTTACATCTGGACTTGGGTATAATACCTATTTGTGTATAGGTGAACTTCACTTACCAAATGGAGATCCAAGTTTTTCAGGAGATCGTCATTAGAACCATAACTGAAATAGTCGAAATTCTCCCGCACTGTTTCTGGTTCACAATAGATTCCAGATAAAGATACAAGAAACACTAGTACTGGCAGCATTTTGATAAACGTCCTGCTATTTGTTGTGGTCTACGTATTGTTAGGGTCCGATTGCCGACTGTTTCAGCTATTGATTATTCACTCTTAGACAACGGTCGACGCGCATGCGCGCTCCAGCAATGGGTTCTCTTATACATTCTCAAGGTCAAAATTGGGGAAACGGGAAACGAATCATAAATAATCGAATAAACATAGATTTATTTTTTACATAACTCGAAAAAGTGTATTCAACAAAATTGGTCAAGATACGCGCGTCACATTTGTAATTATTATTGTGATCTCATTCATTGTGGTGAAAAAAGGAAACGAGGTGCATATCTTAGGCTAATTTATGAAAATAGAAGACGAAATTTTATTTCATTTTATACTGAATCAGTCTCAAATTAGAATCGTTGCAAGAATTTGGCACATTTGAAGATTTCAGAATTTCGTGGAGACTTACATCGACGGTATCAAGCTAGAAAGTTCAAGTGTTACAATCATATTTTGGGACATGTTGAAAATATTTTGTTTTAGAAATATTGTGTGTTGACTACTGCGGGCGCCATTCCGAATGGGGCTGGTCCCAGATGTAGCCGGTCTCGGTCATGGAGCATATCGCGTTGTAATAGCGCCCCGGACTGCGGCAGTAAGACCACGAGGGGCACTTACATCGGAACAACGTTTGGAATTCTTCTTTACACACTTCATTCCACCAGCATGTTCTCTACAACAGTTTATCGATTAAAGCTTCGCACATTTCTTCAGGAAAATTTACGTAATTTAGAACACCGTTAGAAACCGTACCTCAGTGATGTATCCTCTGACGGACTGATCCGAATAGCTTCGTTTCTGTACCGATGCAGTTTCAAGCATCGCACTTAACATAATTATTAGCACGAACATTACATATTGCGCCTGAAACGTTCAATACACGGACACTGTACACACAAACACAATTATTGACACACATATACTTGGTTCACATTCTTCTGCTGGTCTTACCTTAATCATAGCAGGGTTTTGGTCCAAAAATATAAAATTATCGGGCAGCGTTGCCTTTCAAGCTACGCCCCCTGACGGAGCTTTCAGGTTTCCAACTAGGGTTGCGCGACTATTCACGTGCCTTATCGGTATTTATTATTAAACGTGTAGTCGCGTCCCAGATATCTACTTTATTGATTATCTCTTCCATGTCGATGTGGTTGGGTTCGTTTTGGTTTGGAAACGGAATGGTTGCCTGGTTGATGAATTGTTATAGGTGAGGTTTAGGTGTATAGTCGTAATTTTACTATGTTTACTGTTGAAATTGTGGTTCTCTTAAATAAACTACGAGCTTTTGTTAAGTTTCTTCTGCAAACTTTTTTAATGAATTTTGAGCAAATCCGAAAAGGGCAATGTAAAAATGCAATTATTTAGAATAATAAGTTATAATACTTAACAACTATAAATAGATTAAAATTTACAAAATCACTAGCTACTTTAGACTCACGTGTTACTTAACTTAATACAACAGTGACAACAAAGATGAGCAAAATAACGTTAATAAGTAAAATAGAATTAATCAAACAATTAGGATAAATTACAGTCTAAAGAAATTCAAAAGAAAATCAAAATAATTCAACTAAACAAATTAAAAGCACGCGCAGACAGGCAACGATCAATACAACGTTCCATTTTCAAATTTTAATTTTGTGTGCAAGCGTTTAGCGTGATGCTATTGGACGAAAACCGTTTGATCGTTGTGTGTCTTCCCGCGCCCTAATGGAATGGCACTTAGACATAAAAATAAATAAATTTTAGTACAAGTCTAATTACAAAGAGCTTTGGTCGGAACTACCACTACATTTGGGATTCTGTTGCCGGCTCTATGAGCCGAAGTTTCAACAACATCACTAAATTGTTCTACATCGCCTGTATATCTTCTATTTTGTTTTCTTCGACGTCTTCGTGTTCTTGCCGCCTGTGTAAGTCTTCTGCATCTTTCCTGCAAATTGAATAACAGCATAAACTTTTTGTTACTTTCAAAAATTAATCCTAGAATTATTTAGTCTAGAAAAACAAACTCGCTATACCTATTAACTTGACATGAAACATCAAACTCGAAGGGCACAAGATCGATAATACAATAAAGGCCAAGCGAATACAGCTCATAAAAATATTAATGTGCGTTACTCACGAGTATTTGTTCGATGATTGGAAGATACTCTTGGGGCATAGCCTGTAATAAGGCCAACATTCGCCCCCCGCTTGCCCTGCCTTCTGGGCCTCCACGTATTCATCTAGGAGACTCGCGTATGGGGACTTGCTGGGCCTAGAAAGTGAAATAACATTTATAAAAAGGCAGTTCTGTAATATAAAAATTCCTCAATTCATTGATTCATTCACTAACAATGAGGCATGAAATTTTGCACTAGAGCTCTTTTTATAACGTGAAGTGAGCACTAAAGAAGGATTTTTGAAAATCCATTTCCTAATGGCGAACGCCTACTTGTTAAGGAGTTAAATAGGGGATGACAGTTTGTAACGAAGTTCAACATTTCTGCTGATGGTAAATCCCATCGGGCACATGGCTTGTCTTGTAATAAAAAGCAAATAAAAAGGTTTCCCTCTAAATCTTGCAGACCACGTTAATCCGTCGCCTTTGAGATTCATGCTTGCTTGAAAACCTATCAATTGCATTCGTCATTAGTACTTAAAAGTTGAAAGCCCGTAAACTTTAGAATGTCGGTTAGATACGAGTAAATCTACAACTGGATAGACGTCGTGTCTGATACCGATATAGCTGCATCCGGTTACGTTGGCACTCACTGAACTGACCTTATCTTAGGAAATACCGGCCATAATGTGTCCAATTTTACACACATGTTGTAGAAGAGATATAAACATGGAAAATAGTATACAGAGTTTTTTAAATGTATAGAAATTTAAAAAAAAACTTACGTAAAGAACAGCTTCATAATTTCCCCAAGAAGACCAAAGTTCTTGAGTGGGTGCGACTGGATTTCGCAAATAGCTCGTAAAAGACACTCTTTTCCATCTAACCCGAAGTTTGCGAACATATCCTCGGCTATTCCATACAATATAGCTCTGAAAAAAAATGGTGGCTCTTTAAAGTGTCGTAGTATCGAAACATTTACTTTTTATTGGATAAAATTATAACCAGACGTTCTTGCTTGTCTGATGTTTATCTATAGACTAATGTATAACAAAGAATACTTTCAAAACGAACCAATCATAACTGATTCGCAAAAATATGTTTTACGACTTATCTACATCTGTGGCTATTTAAGACTCCGCCAAATTGAATATTATGATGCTATCAGAAGAGAAAACATCAACGAAACCTATTGTTTAGTGAACCATGCGAAATGTTCTAATAGACGTAACAAATTCCTAAAACAAGGTTGAAACAATTTATGTTTACTCCAATTCTTTGATTCCTTACGTAATTGGAACTTGTTTTCGAATCACATAAAGAATTTCAAACACCCTTTAGCAGTGACTTCCTGCGGTCGTCGCCAACTATCCTTCGTGAGTAGAATTCCTGATGTATTCATCGACGTGAAGGTGAAAGTGACGGCCAATAAGTTAACCGCTACTGTGACTAGCAACAGTACGGTAGCCTCCACGTGGTTTGAGACCTACAGAAATACGTGCGAACGGCTTTTGTGTGTGGTCCCTACTTCAGTTCCTTTGTTACTTTGTCCCTTTTGGTCAGCAATCGTCTTGTTGTTAAATCTTCCAAGATTTGCATAACAAGACTGTCATTTATTAAAAATTAGAAGACAACGGTTGTTAGCTTTGAGTAATTAAACATCATATCTTTACCTCTCTCCTCCATGCAATCTGTCAAGAATTGCCTTTTCAACATCAGGAGTGACATTTTCTCCCGTGGACCGCTTGCCACGTCTCCGGTCTAAGTACTGTCCTACATAATCCGCCATCATAGACACTGCCGCTCTTCCCATAGATCGGGCCAAGATGGGCGGGAATGCTCCGTAAGGATTTTCATTGTCCGTCAAACCGAGTTTGTCAAAGTCGACTGAAATTCATAAAATAAACTTAGTATTCAAATAGTCTTCTGTTAACGAATTAGTTTAGATAATAATATCTACCCCCTCATTCATTAAAGATATTGGACCAATAGATGCTGTATCGCGTTTTTGCGACTCTTTGCGTTGGTATCGGTAATCTGAATTGTTGTTATCACAATTATTAAAAATAAAAGTGTTTTATAGCAATCTTTAGCAAAGCTATAGAAGAAATCACGATCTGATCTAATGAATGAGGGGAAATGGTTAAAATTTTAAATACTATTCTTAGAAGTATCTACTTTTGTGTTGACGTCTTCTCTAATTAATTTAACTGTTTCTCTAACACTACAATTAATTCTATGTAAAACGTCATTAACTGTAACTACATGAACATCACCTTAGTTTATTCTTTCAATACGCTATCGCTATGTTTTACAATTATTATCAATCTACGTACTATCTAAATGGTTACAAACATTAGTCTGTAACTTAATAAGTGTGATCTAAACTACCTCTAAATAAATACCTGTTATTATTGACAAATACCAAATAGTTGTTTATTCTAAATAATTTGGAAAAACTGATTAAGACTTTCAAATTAAAATATTAGATAATGATAATAGGAAGGTACTATGTTATTTAGTATTACTTTATACTACTCTGTTCTACTTCAAATTCTAGTAGACCTGAAAGTACTGACTCTTAAATTCCAAACAGTATTCTAGAGTACCTGTAAATCATTAAAATAAATTATCTCGATTATAATGAACAGAAATGACGAAAATATATGGTTACTTAAAACTGCATAGGTATTATCTAAACATTTTACTTCGTGGGTAAATATGACAATATTTTTTTAAGGCTTGTGTTTAAACGCCTACCAGAAAAGACTACCAACAAATTCGAAATACCTGCCAGATTGGATAAATGCTCACCAAATTGTGTTTATTGTAGAAATGAACCCTTTTTGCCTTTTTATTCTATGCCATAAAGATTTATAAACGCCTTTAAAGTTCATTTCAGTCCAAATATTTTATATTATCGCTAAATAAGACTTTCAATTGTCAGTTTTACTGAGGCAAAAAAGCTAACGGTCGATCGTACAATTTTTTTGAATATCAAATATAATACTGCGTTTCCCAAACACAAGCAGAATCATCATATCGCAGAAAGTTCACAGGCAGAATTGTCTTTTGGCATACATTTCATATCAATAGTCATTAAAAGGCGGAACTAATAACTATCATATCACAGAAAGTTTACAGTCAAGTATGCAAGCGAGTATGCAACATGCAGCAGGCATGGTTTCTGTCACGGCTTCGGCGCTGCAGGGCTCCCGGCGGTCCCACGCGAGCTTATCGTCGCAGATGATTTTAACGCTCACCACCTGCTCCTCAGCTCGCCGGCCGCCTTGCCCATCCGCGCGTACGCGGGCTTAAATTACTCTCTAGGGGTAGGGCAGATAAGACTACGTGGAGTCGATTTTTGCAGCGAGTGTTTCTGTTACTAACTTTTATTTAAGGTTAAAAATGCTATTTTGAAGAAATGGCAATATGCCTCATAAAATTATTCAAAATTAAATTCTGCCATCTTCATAGTATGCCAAGTGTCTGTGTGTCTGTCACTGTCATTTTGGGTATTAATGTTACTATTTCAGGGCAAGAAGATTTGGTGAGCGTTTATCCATTTTGGTAGGCAAAAAGAATATAAATACAACACGTACAATTATTCTGATGAGTATAAAATTATTTTGGAACAACGTTGTTCTTTAGGCACATCGGTATAGAGTGGGTTTATTTTATTTTAAGTTAACATATTTTACTTGGTAGGTACTTAATCTTAGGGTCTAAAAATTATTTTGTTAAGCATTTAAATTGTAGCCTTTTTTAATATTTAATTTTAAATGATTTAGGTTTGATTTTTTCAACGCCTGATGATATCTTTTTCTGAGGAATAATTTTGATTTTTGTCCGTTTTTCCATACAAAAACTGTCAAACGTCAATGTTATTCCTCAAATAAAGATATCAGACGTTGGAAAAATCAGCCCTTATTACCCAATATAAAGAATATAAAATATTGAAGGATGAAAACGTTTTTGAAAATGGTACTTACTTGTGAAGGGGAAACTGACGGTCATATTAGACAAGAATCCTTTCGGTGGATGCCTTACAAATGGCATCGACAGTGATGGTGTGATCGTCATTGTAGTACCCGGTGGTAACGCCAAGCGGCCATCGTTCGTGATCCAGAGAATTCTCTTCTGCCGAGAGTGTGGTATGTTCTCTTTAGCCACGCCATCATGGCTGTTCAGAGAAGCCATAGGCAGCAAAGCAGCTAATGCTATGCTTAGTAGTACACGGGGCACTGATGCATCCATCGCCTACCTGTAGAAATCATTAGTAAGTATTTAACTTTTACAATTTATGAATTCAGATGTGTACTGGCTATTTGATTTACTTTGTGAGTAATAGTGTCTTAACCTCAGTCATAACAAAAAAAGCAATTTATCAAACTAGACAATGACAGTCAGAGACGTCAAAACATTGAATCATTTTATTTCGTAAACAAAAGTATTGTGGTTTCACGATGCTATCAAAAAGGTGCACTCTTATACGTATCAGGGATACTAGTGATTGTGACATCAATGTGGAGGATTTCATAAAATCACTAGAAGCCAAATACAAGATAGATTTTCGAAGCTTGCCAAACTGGGAAAAATTAGTACAACGCTTACACGTAGCAGCCACGTACTGCAAGCGAAAAATACAAGGTGCACGTCTGCGAAAGAAAATGATAATAGACAAGTTGTTTTTAGAATCCACCAGACCATCTCCCTTTGAATTGACGTCCGGATTGTGTAGGACAGCAAGTAAGTGGCGTAAAATGGAAGCTGACCGGAAGAAACGAAACATTCCTGTGGCGCTGGAACTCGTTTCTGAAACTCTTTCATCAATAGAACTAGACGAGGCAGGATCTCTTCATCCTAACACCAGTATTTCATCTGCATCTGAACTTATTATCTCGATAGAACCCGAGCCTTCCAAATTGGACATGGAGGTACAAGTAGATCTACTACCAGAGTCACATTTACCTACGGCTATCTTTACAAATCCTCACAAGTTAGTGTCTCCTCTCGGGTCGCAATCCTGTGGAATGAGTTATAAATCCCTATTACCCGGCTCGGAGGCACTGTCGAAAAGTTTCAAAGAAGAGTGGCACTGTTTAAAGCCCACGTCATCAGTGATATGTATTCCGACGCCGATTATTCTGATAAACAACACTTTAGAACAACAATTTATTCAATTCACGATGATAAATTGTGCAGGCGAATATATGCACATTAGATTTAAAAGTATTATGGACAATTCAAATTTTTTGAAAACAAAGATATTACCCGCTTTTCCAAGGCGATTATATCCTGGTGTACCACTCGTATTTAAATTAGTATTTAGACTAAAAAATCAGGCTGAATTTAATTCGGGGTTATATTTCAAAGTTGGACGTGATGTTTTTGACGAAGCTCCTCCAGAAGCTTTATGTATCCCAATCTGCAGCGCATTTATAAAAAAACGTTCTGTAATAGTATCCGAAACGATAACTATGCCGCCTGTGTACCCGTGGCATATAAAAAGGAATGGTAAATATTCAACTGCAACTGTGATAATTTCTGTTGAGGATCCCTATTCTTATCACTTGCATATTTATAAACGCCTGATTGATTTATCTAAAGAATCACATAAGAGTTCCTCTATACAAGCAAGTGGGCTGAATACTGAGAGTATCGAAGAAAGAGAAATAGACATGGATGAGGATGCTAAGACAATGGTATCTTTGGCAAAAAAAGAGAAAAAATCAGAATCAATAAATATCATCGAATCAATGGATTTTATCGTTCAAAGCATTATTCAGCTCGCTTTAGACACGTTTATATTCGAGTCTACTTATTTGTACTTGAAACCGTACGAAAAAGTAAAAATTCCGGTATATTTTACTAAAAATGAACGCATTGGCTATCACAATAGTTACTATGAGTTCGAATTACTGGAACCAGAAACCGAAAAATTGATTATGACGAAAACCTTAAGGGTCTTCGCAGAGGTGCTTCCGCATCCAATAAAAATACATCCTGAAATATTAGATATGTCCAACTCATCAATTACGCATGGCTATACTCAGGATCACTTCGTAATCACTAACCATCACAAGCTGTATCTTGCTACTATTAAAATTAAATTGACTACAAAAATGAAAAAATTGTTTAGCGTGAATCCTATGGAAACTGCAGTGCCTGCATCAAGTAGTGTGCAGTTTACAGTGAACTTTTGCTCACGAGACTTTGTGTCAGTTACACCATTCGAAGACTTAGTACATTTTACATTCAAAATTACAGTACATGGCTATAAAACTGTTTTCGAAAATGTGCCACCATTCTTTTACGAAGTGATCGCACCGTGTGCAGTAGAATTTAAAAAGGTTTACAATGAGAAATACTTTAAAGAAGAATAATCATTTGTTCTGGATTTGGACTAATCTTCATTGGTTTAGGTAATTAACTAAAGGTAAGCAAATCGTAAAAAGGGGTTTTTATAGATGACACTTTCTTGGTTAAAAATACGTTATAACCAAATTAAATTGATGTTCGATTTTTACGATAGTTTCCTCTTTTATTAAAGTATGTTAAATTTGTTATCATTTATTCTAAAACTACTCTTCGTAGATGTAACTGCTTGAGCACAATTTTGTAAGACAGGTTTACGTCTAAACGTCAACGAATTGTAACTTTGCTAAATTGATGAGTACAACTGTGTCGTAGCATGACAACTGAGGCCTTAGTGTAAGTTTGCAAGTGAGTAAACGTAACTATCGCGTTTGCGTTAAGATTTGACTGATAGATCCTAAGGCTAAGAATATAAGGGTGAGAATAAAAATCTTAACGCAAACACGATAGTTACGTTTACTCACTTGCAAACTTACACTAAGGCCTCTGAAGTAACGGATTTGTTTTTTAAGGGCGGATTCGACCAAATAGGAATAAATTTTATCCGCGGAATAAGATTTACTTCTGACCGTTTTCGAAATTTATGCGTGTTACTTGGCAGCTCTGTCGTCACGTAGTTTTTTTTGTTTACCTTAAGCTAGACACCACCCTAGAAACCAACGGAGTGTATGTAGTAGTATTTTTTTTTGAGAGTATGTTGTATGTTATTTCGTGTTGTCGATTTTTTATATTATTGTGAATTAAAAATATGGTATATAGAACGAAATATTGATAATTTACTCGTTTTAGTTAAGTAAGTAATCTACTTTCTTTATTCTCCTACCTCTTCCATTTCAATAAAGTTAATTTAACTCTTTCTAAAACTAGTCTACAAAACAAGTAACTATCCCGGGGACACTTGAGTAATGTTTGACAAGGATCAAACCTGTTAACGCGTCCAAGTAACTAGTTTTATGTAATACAGGTCAAGTGAGTTGATTGCCTGAACCCGCATAATATCCCAGACCAGGTCTACAGGTCGGACGACCGGTTCAATGCGACAATCGATTATAAATCTACGACAAGTCTGATGGAAACGATTGTGCTATAACACAAATAATATGATTCGATCTCAGTGAACCTCTCAGTGATCGTAAAATTCATATAAAACTTGCATCTTCAACTACCATTGATAAAGTCGCATACATTTTTCCATAATTGCCTTAACTTTGACACCTTAAAGATTTAATATATTGTGGAAAATAATTGCTTATAGTCTGCTGCTGAAGTTAAAATGTTATTACAACCTTAATAAATACTAAACATTAAAAAATCTTAAGTAACTGTTGCATTTCGCATAATTCCCTTGCTTCTGCGCTACCACCAGAGGAACAAAATTCTTGATTAGCAGCACCTGTTAACGTAAACATCTATTAGGTGTTAAATCTTTAGCAAATAGTTCTATGTTTGCTGCAAGGTTTTATTGCTCATTTCCTGTTGCTGCTTCATTTGAACTAAGGCTATCAGCACTATCTGTGAAGTTTTCTAATCGATCACCTTTTTTGTTGATGTGGATATTGTTAACAATTTTCATATTCATGGCACGTATACCAATTCAGAACGGTCGAGTAGTTGCCGAGTCCTACGTACAATCGATTCTATAATGTATCGAATTGTCATCAGGAATTCATTAAGCATTCAATCGATACTTTCACGTAAAAATCGGTTCCTTATCTGATCTTGAATGTGCAAAAATTTGTGTCTGTACTACACTGATTAATCACATATTGTCTTTTAACTTTCAAAGCTAAGTCTAGTTTTTAAACCGTTTTATTGGTTTCCATTTATAACCGGTGGTTTTGAAATACGCCTCTTGTATTAGTAATTTCTGTTGATGTCCTTAATTTATCTGTCTGGTTTTTTTTAGGGTTCTGTAGTTGTAGGTTGCCAAATGGAACCCTATCAGTAAGCCTTCGCTCTCCGTCTGTCTGTCAGTAGGCTGTATTTCATGAACCGTAATAACACAGTTCTAATTTTCACAGATTATGTATTATTATTTTCGCTATAACAACAAATAATAAAAATGTAATGGATACAAGAAACGTGTTCGGCGTTTTTTTGCTTGATCTTAATACGTTACGGAACCCTTCGTCTCCGACTCACAATTGGCGGTTTTTTTATTGTATGTTTTCACTAATATCATAAAGCGGTAAAATTTGTAAGTTTGGATGTAGGGGTAATATCTCTGGAAGTACCGACTGATCCGATTTCTAATGTAGGTAGTGTTAAATAGTATACGGTAGGTACGGAACCGTTTACATAATTAGTATGTTCGTTTACGATGAATAAATATTTTTTGCTTCTTATATTGTTTCCAATGTAAATAGCTCTTTATCGACGATGGCAAAGTAACTTCGATCAAGACACCGCTATTGAGATTACACCATCCGTAATAACTTGATGAATGTGTGCAAGCTTACTGTTATCTTACGTTAGATTATATCATAATTGGCTGAGGAATGTGAGCTATTTGCTATACAATGTGGAGATGACAATACAACAATAAATGAAAACACTGGCAATATTAATGCATAGGAGTGTTCAGGAACGCTCAAATAAACCTTAACATTGAAATTCAAAAAGTGTTTTTTTCTAACCAACTAAATAGTAGTGATGCGCCGACTATGGGTTTTGAGTTGACTAGCTATAGTGATTAAACGATTGGAGATATTTGATTGAGTTTTCGTATGCAGACTGGGAACGTCATTAGATACCTGTACCTATGCAGTTTAATTTATTGTTATATTTTCGTCTCCACCTATAAATTAAATCATGTTTCTTTGAGGCCATAATGCTATCTGACGACTGATGTCTCTAATTATAAGTAGGTACACTTAATTTGTCCAATAACACTGTTCTTTTTTTAATTTGCAATCCAACATTGATTGATTATGCTAAAGCCATTATACTTACAGGTTTTATGACTCCGTAGAATACAGTTATCATCATTTTCGAAAAAAACAGCTTTAAGATAACCGAAATTAATAAAAAAATATCGATGTATTGATTAAAAAAATCGATTGTTAAGACCTTTCGGGTAATCTACACAATACTGTATGAAACTGATTGTCAAGTTCCTATAGAGGTTTAATATGATCTTGATTACTGTTTACCACGGATCGAAATATATTTTATTATGGTAATCATCTCATTTCACTGGTGCATTGCGGTTGCGGTACTTACTTATTATTTTATGAATGCTGATGTAAATGCTGCTTATTCTTCTTATTTTCTGTCTCAGTATTTACTTAAGAAATATTAACGGACCACACAAAGACAGGTTAAAACACAGGTGTATGTTCCTCATCTGTAGCATCTATGTTAGGGTGACCTAAAGAATATCTAGTTCGACAACGTTCTTCAAACCTTTGCAGAGTTAAGCTCGTTGTGGTCCAAATCACCACATTTCATCTCTGGCAAATGTGTTATTGTTTTAACTCGTGGACCGTTTTATAGCACCGGCATGACTCTTATAATATATGGCCCGACCTTATTTAGTGCCGCTGTGGTTTGGCGACACTACATATTATTATGAACTGATGACCCACTTTAGTTATGAGGATTCGATAGGAATATTACAATGCAATACGTATAACCTTTTACATTGAAGTAGATGCAGCTTCATAGTCTTGTTCATCTACATTCGACTTCAGTATTCGCATCCGCTTCACGGCTATCGTGTCTTCTATCTCATTACCTATCAAAATTTTATGAATATTTCTCCAATCTCGAATTAGGTTGAATTCAAACTGCATCGTGAAGATCACTTAATAAGACCTTCGGGTTAACAAACTTAATTCTTTACATTCGTATCTAAATGAAGTTGAATGAACTGTTATTATTTCTAGTAACACGCTGTCTAGGCACACGTCATTTTCAAATTAGAGTATAAAAAAGTTGCAGTAAAAAATCTTAACTAGGTCCATTTTGCACACCTAATTATATCTAAAATTTTTGAAGACATAAATAATTCATATATTTCTAGTGGCTTGTTAGAGACAGTGCGTAAAGCTAATATAGATTAAATTCGTCCATTAACACGGTTATAAATCGTTAATATTCATTAATTCCCGGCTCGTGCGATAAAACACTCGCTGCCAGTGATGTGTTAATGAATCAGCACTGAATTGATGAATGAGTTGTAACAGTGATAGATTACAATTACAAACCAGGACGATTCTAAGAGCGCACTTGCCGTGACACTTGAAACAGGATTTAATTGAGGCCGCATTTAAATCACTAGTTAGTATGTGATAAAACCTATGTACAAGCCTAGATGATAATTGGGAAATTATTCTATAACGGTCATATTTAAATTAAACTCACCTCAATATCACAACACTGTTTCGAATATAAATGTTCATCGGCGCACCACACGAGCTATTGTTTGTTGTCCTTGCAGAACTATCGTTCACTATCAATCACACTGTACAAATAAATGTCGTTTTCCCGCGATCATCGCAGGATGTATTGGCTGATTGCTGGTCAGCTGCGCAGGCGTCGTTCTTGCTGTGTCGTTGCCAAAATTTCGCTAACTTTCGGGCACGGTTGCGCATAACAAACACTGTTTCACGAAAATGCGTCCTCATTCGATATAATCCGCGGCGAATTTCTTTTTGGTATCGACAGCTGAAGTAATGTTGGTGCGTCACGTTCGTCCTCGAGTCCTGGGACGTCTGTAATTTCTTCGAGTGCCGCAATATCGACGACGACTTTGTATTCACATGTCGCCGAAACTCTCTTCGCTAATTGTGATGCGCGGCGCGTCCCCCGCTTTCCGCATTGTCAAACAATGGAGCGTAGCACCCCGGGGTGACAGGTGGGTCCTCATCGCTTATGGCTGGCCCGTCATAAGGTCGGTTGTTTAGTGGCGATGTGTTTAGTAATGAGAGTCAGTTAAGTATCTGGTTGCGAGCGCTGGCGCGGCGATACCGGTACGGAATGGAGGCTCGGGCGGGTGTAATCGTTCGACGTCGCCTCGCCAGTTGGCCACTGGGTTAGCGGTGTTCCTTTTCCTGCTTCGTTTCTTAATGGGTAGCACACATTGTAAGTGAATCTGATGCCAACCACTAACCAGCCCTAGCACGCGCGTGAAGACCACGCTCACCGATTTATTTTTGTAAACCAAAATAGCAGATGGAAAAACCGTAGAGATCAGAATCAGAATCAGAATTATTTATTTGTGAAACATAGGTGAAGAACTTATATACATTAATCATACATGTCAAGGTCTTAAATAGATAAGTGTTGCACTATGCTTTGTCATTGTTGACATACAAATATTAAAGTCAGGTTCGTCAAAGTTAACAAAATTTTACGTTAACAAAATACATTAAAATAATCAATTTAATAATGTCCACTACAAGAAAGAAAAACAAAAAACACACACAAGAAGATCATAACAAAAGAATATGCGAGAAATTATTCGTTCGTTACATTAATAATATGAATTATTAAAATTACAGAATTTAATCAAATAGTCATCCAAAATTAAAATAGTCATCCAAGTCAACATTAATAATATAAATTTATAAAATTATAGAATTTAATCAAATAGATGAAATTCTAATTTAGTCAATTTGTTAACTTTACATCTAGTTAGAGCTCATCTTCATCGTCTCCTGTAGATGTTGGATATTTAAGATAATAATATGCTTTGTTTGTATATTCCTGTTTACTTATCGACTAAGTAGGTAGTTCTTCAAAAGACAAATTTAATAAGTCTTTTATTCGAGATTTCCGAAGGTTGATTGTATTTATTACCTAGCCATATCAATCCTGCACCGTCTGTTATATTATTATCAATTATGATCATAACACTATCAATATATCCTTATCAGGATTAGAAAATACACTAGGTATATCTTTCTTTGTATAAGTAGCTACGTAATCAAGTATTTAATTTCGTAACACATTCTTGGTACCTATTTTTATCTAGTTATCTATTGCAAAGTGGTAACCATTCATTCTGCCTAGCCTTTTCCCAATCATGTTGGGGTCGGCTTCCAGTCTAACCGGATGCAGCTGAATACCAGTATTTTACATGGAGCGACCAATATGGTAACTAATAGGCTATATTCGAAAAATAATGTATAGCAATTCTCGATCTACCTATACATACATTTTCCGATGACCATTGCCAAAAGCACATTGGGCTAATAATAATATCGTCAAAGTCGAGAAGAACTAGGACGAAGGAGAGGGACGCATGAAACCAGAAATTATGATAAAAAGAAAAAGAGGCCGATACCCAGCAGTGGGTGATGATTACGGGCCTAAATGATGATGATGATAGTGAAAACGCGCATAACATTGCTCTCATTAACATCATCGTCATTTATCTGACTAGCGTTTTCCCAACTATGTTGGGGTCGACTTCCAGTCTAACCGGATGCAGAATACCTGTATTTTACACAGAGCGACAGCCTATCTGTACACCACAACCCAATAACTGGGTAATACGATAGCCCTTGTTTGAGACTGTCAGACTTTCGGGCTTCTGACGACCCGTAACGACTGTCAAAGATTCACGAATGACAGCCGGGACCAACGGCTTAACGTGCTTTTCGATCCATAGAGGAGTCTGGGTACCTATGTAAAGATGTTCACCCGTTGTTCACGGACCAACCCCGGCAAGCGTAGCTTAACCTGATGGATCGACCCGTGCGGCTGTTATTACTTAGACACGAGCTCCTCACTTAGCCACTTATTATTATCAAAAGTCACTCACTTCACTCGAGAAGCCAAGATCTATCTGGGAGAGCTTACGGGTCTAGTCTCATAACGATGGATTCGCCAACAACATCAAACCTACTTACGTACGATTTCAATGGACAACAAACATCTGATTTCCCCAGGGTTGCAGAGGTCTCAGTAACTGACCCGGATAAAGGACATGCGAGATTAATGAAGCTATGATAATTTTATAAGCAAAATAATATCCTTTTAGTGTGTCAGAAAATGTTGGGATGAAGGAGATACCTAGTAGAAAGAGAAAATCATTAGCATTAGGAGCAAAAATCATATTCAGACAAGTTGGATCGAAATAAACCTCAAGGGTTTTTTGATAGTCCTACAAAACAAACTCGAGGCCGACACAATAACATACAAAAAACATATCTTTCCTCAAACATTCAGAAATTAATCTTATCGACACTGTTACTGGTATGGCCCAAAGAATACGTCCCCAATCAAACTAGTTTCCGATTACACACAAAAAAACAACAATGAAATGAAAATGATGTTGAAACAAAAACAAAGAAAATAATACACCTGTGTGTACAAGATAATTACTATACATAAAGTGTCGTCGACATAATATTGTACTACAGAATCGGGCCGGAACATATCGTGCACAAGTCCAATTATGTAAATTGCATAAACTTGCACAATTATGATTTTAGGCCGCGCTTCCTAAGTGGACCACACCTCATTTATCAGAGCAATGCTGTGGTGAGACATACGGTGAACAACAATGGGACGAGATGTTCGACAAATGTATTGGCATGATGTTTATAATAAGTATTGTTGTTTGCAGGAGTACATCTAACCACATTTGTTTATGGGCAAAATGTACACAACAACACTACAATGAGTTCTCGCTGTTGTGTTGGTGCATCAAGGAAAGCATTACAAAATGTGTACGCCTTTAAAATCCGATTAAATTATTCGCATTATTTCTATCGGATCGTCAGTATGATATTAACAGCGGATGTCTTCGTCATTGAGATAATCAAAGTATTATGATAATCAACTAAATTACTGCTTGATTTTATTTTTATTATGTCTTTCTTTACAATGTCAATGTCCAATGTCATGTTCTAGTGAGATTTAAGTCTAAAATTAGTTGCAATAAACCACACCATGTATCACGAATTGTTATTAGATTCCATGTCGTTAATGTACACAAATGTAAGTAGAAACTCGAGTTCTCGCACCCTGTATATAAATAATGTATTTTACAGCTTCATTGTCATGGTAATTAATTTGGCCCGCATTCTGGTCCGGGGTGAAACTCGGAAAGCTGAATTTGTATGCACATGACCAGGGCGCGTTGTTCATGACCTAGATTTCTCAGGAAGTATCTTTCATGAAATACGAGCATTTTAATAACAACGAGGTGAAGATCCCGTAGAAATAGCCAAATAGCGCAATATTGTGTGCGTTGTATTGTCTTGTCAGACAATCGGTGCCAGGCTATTGCGTATTTCATATACACGATGTAGAGGTATTGTTTGGATATAGAACCTCGACTGAAGACTGAGTTTCACTGTTCTCTTAACAAAATTCAATTAAAAATGAGAGAGCCGTGGAGAGAAATGTTATTAGAGATAGCTTTGACAGTTCGCAACTTTTTGAAAGTTGTTGTTATGCTCGTATCGCAATATCATACTCATGGTTATTGGTTCAACAAGGTTACGTTTTAATTTATTAAACTTTTCTAAAAGAATTTAATGATTAGTTTACACGACATACAGGGTGTAAAAAGATCTATCACGTAACCGTTTTCTACTCTACGGACAGCTTTTTATTTTTTCCGTCAGTCAGTTGACTGACTGAAAAGATTGGACCAAAGTTCCACCCTGCATAAGAACTTATTTCTCATTAGAAAGCAAGTTACGCACGCTTACGCCTGAAGTTAATACTTTTCCTTAAGAAGTCAATTCCGTAAGTTACAGCTCACGGATCATCAACATGCTGTTAGCAAATAAGCTTTGTTTCGAATTCAGCTCATGACCAAAGGGAAAAGAGACTGATCACAATGCTTTTTTAAACGATACTTGGCGATGACAAGGCGCCAGCGCAGGCATTGTAAAGCCAAAGGCTAGAATTGTTTAGCATAAACGATTAAGCATGAATGATTTACGTGGGTAAATTTAGAAGCTTTAAGAATTTGTTTTGTTAAAAGATTTTATGCCAGGATAAAAATAGCTATGTATCTACCTACAGTCAGGGAAAATAACTGTCAATCAAATTGACATCCTACGTCGTAGGAGGAGTAGTAGTAGGGTAGCAATTTTATACAACTTAAATAATGACCGTTTTGATTTGAATACACGGACATTTTAAGTTACTAGTCAATTTGCTTAAAAAGTAATTTCCCTGAATTATAAATAGTCCTGAAACTGGTGGAAGAGAAAACAATGATGTCTAAGAATGGTTGAAGCAGCTCAGCAAGCAACCTTGCAGGTTTTATTATGTAAACGAAGCTTTGTCAAGCAAAACTGTCTTAGCACAGGACATTTGAATAAGGAAAACGCACATATTTTCTAAGAACATACTATTTTATATATTATATTATTGTCTTTTACAATATATATTCTAATACAGTCATATCACGTATGTCCAAGCATCTGGGAAGATGAAACTAAAAGATTTGGTGAACCGCCAATTTGAAGACAATAGGTACAAGTACCTGTGTACCTACGTATCTAATAAAGAGGCAAAATTTGTTTGTTTGTATGTAAGGGATAATCTCCGGAATTACCAGTCGGATTAAAAAAATATTTTTGCATTGGACAGCACGATTCTTAAGGAAGGTATGTAACATCACGCTACGACCCTTAGGAGCCCAGCAAAAACAAAAAAAGTCAGAAAGAACGCTAAGTGAAAACGAAATAAAAGCGCCCCGATGTAATGCGACGCGACGCGGTGGTTTGGGGGCCGAAATTTCACGCAAACGAAGTCGCGGGCAAGGGATAGTCATTTATGTACCTACTACGAGTGTGGTATGAAAACACCTACCTACTTATTTCCTGTTCAGCTGATGTAGTCACACAAGGACTTTCTAGATATACCTACTTAAAAATTAATGTTGCCTTACGGTTCACTAAAGTGCTACTTGTGGACATCTTCGTGCGCTTCTCGGGTGTTTTTATTTTTATGAAAACTTTCCATGGGTTTTTCTTGGTAGGAAAATATTTTGGTACAATATTGAAGATCTTGAACAGAAACTGGCAGAGTATCTACTTGCCTTAAGTCATTAATTTACGCATTAATGAAAAACAAAAAAAATGTACTTATACAAAAACTGAAAGATATTAAGTATTCTATTTTATCTTTGAATTAGAATTAATTTTAATAATATCTTCATGAATGCGCACAGCCAAAGTGTGGAACTCTCTGTCAGCGTCTGTGTTCCCTTCAATGTATAACCCGTCGGCCTTTAAAGCAAGAGTGAACAGGCACCTTCTGGGTACGCTCGTTCCATCATAGACCTCATCCATCGCTTTCCATGAGGCGAGATCGAGGTCAAGAGCTAGACCATAACATAAAAAAAAACATGATTCCAATTGTCGATTTCTGCAATTTCCTTAAGTACCTATTTGATCTCCTTGGGGTTTGCCCCCTTGCTACATTTTCTTTTACTTTCTATTAGTCATTGACAAGGCACTTTAAATGTAGTCTGTAGAGTGCAGTGGTCTTGATAAAGGATCTTTTACATTTGTCTTTTAAAAGAATGAGCTTTACACAACGTAGATATGAAGAATGTACGGGTCTACATTGGATTTCAAATTTTCCACATGCTGATTTTTAATTTATTTGAAATCTTCCAGGAACAAAAGTAGTAGGTACCTGTTGATAATATACAACTTTTGTTACGGGGCTAGCTCTTTTGAAAATATAAATAGGTACCTATTATTTGCAGAAAATAGTTACCCTCTGTAATAATGCAAATTAATTTAAAATCAGCCTGTATATTGACTGTTCGGTTTTAATAATTTTAAGTTCCACTTGACTATTTGAGACATTGTTTTGTTGACAAATAACAGCGATAAAACCGTGTTTTAATCAATTAATAATCAACACTATTTTTCGTTATTTTGTCGATGCAAAAATTTCAAACTATGCGAGTTCTTATAATGTGCACATTAACAAGGATAGTTTATGAATTTGTCATTTGACATTTAACCCCATATTACCAGCCATACTTATAAATGGGAAAGTAATTATAAAGTCTGCACCTTTCACTTCTAATAGCTGCACAGATTTCGACGAAATTTGGCACACAGTAGCCCAGAGGGTTAGGACTAGTATCACATAAAAAATAAAAATGGAATAAGTTAACTTTTTATTCCGGGAGTACTTTCCTACAAACTAAAAACGATGTTATGGTTCAAAACACGCACCGGAACGTAGCGCATATCGACATAAAGAAGCGATCGTTTATAGGTAATTGGCAGAATGGCTGCGCAAACGCAAAGCCGCTCACCCTGATCTGTCGCATGGGCTTTGCATAACACGGTTAGCTTACACATCCCTAATATTGACTGTTTATTAATTTATTATGCACTAGCTTCCACCAGTGGCTTCGCCCGCGTGAGATCTTTTTAAATTACATCATAAGTTACTCAGTGATAATATACCTAGCATTCTAGTGGTGAAAGATTTTTTTTTATCGGTAGAGTACCTAGTTTTTGAGTTTATTTATTAGGTACAATTAAAAATAAAATAAATTCTCTTTATAATATGTAGATATGCTGTGCGATTGGAGAGGCATGTCCAGCAGTGAACTACTTTAGGGTGATGATGTGAGGCTTCGGCCATTCTGATGGTAGGTAATTTAAAGCTTTGAAATTACATTCAACGCAGAATTTAGTTTAGAGGTGCAAAATTGGTTAATCCCGAGTCCTGACAGAAACTTAGTGACGTAACGTACTTCTACATAAAACTGTCCCCCATTGGCCCCATTACTAACCAGGTAGTGCGACTTGTTCAAGTTAGCAAAAAATGTATGAACCGGTCGCAAGCGGGATTACAATAACGACAGCAGATTAACACAATAATAAAATAGAAAAACATTGCGTACGCGAATAAAGAATACCAGACTGGTTTGAAGATGTGACCAAATTCGGCAAGGAGCCTCGGGCCAGCATTTACTTCACCTGTTTTCACCGTTATAATGCATCGGCCTCCCCCTAAAATATATGGCAACCTAAAAGCCTACATTTATTATGATAACTTTCTCAAAATTGCTATACGTAAAGTACAATGTCGTTGAAGAGGATCAATGGAATTTATGTTCCGTTTTATTACAAGACAAAACGAAACCTTACGTCCTACACCGGTTTCGATTTCGCACGAAAATTCTTTCGCAGGACATCGCGTTTTTTATTTTTAAGCCTGATATGGGGAAACATAAATACGATTTCAGAAATAATCAGTGGTGTTATCTTATCAAATGAGTCGATATAATTATCATAATCGAATTTAAATCTTAAAGAGTAGAGATAACAATTTAATTACTGGGATTGTACCTTTCTGATAATGATTGATACAATTATCGGAGTTTAGTCTTCAGTGTATTATTGAATGTTGAAGTGTAAAGTGTAATAAGTATAATGGCAGAAAAAGTTAAAAGGCCTCCGTTTTTCACCTTGAAACGTTGGCAGAGTACGAAGGAGAATAGGAAGTATCCGTTAACGCCCACGACACCGACGCCAACCACACAGCCTCAGGATAACAGTCACCTGTTCAGGTCACATACTGCGACAGTAGTATCGAGGACAGGCAATTTCAATCTAGAGTCAAAGCCTAGAAAGTGAGTACTACTTATATCGTAGACATTAATTATATGCATCGATCTTATTACGTCTTGTTCTGGTAGACAGTTTAGCGAAGTGGAATGTTGTTGTCGTTTGCCAATAAGTAGGTAGAGCAATAGCCTTCAACAACAGTGGAGATTCTATAATAAAATTGAAACACTGAACCAATTAACCAAATGCTAGATGAATCACAATTGGTAATTTCATTACCTTTTGATTATGATATAAAAATCAAAACGTAGAGAGACACGATGTCGAAAATTGCAATGCCACAACACAGATTTTTTTATTAAGTCGAAAGCCAATAAAACCGAATCAATAAAATTATTAAGCCCAATCGCTACATTTACCCTTGTATTTACGTTTATCGCGCAAAAATAATGCAATCCAATGATCACAAACAGAGAATCGGCTGGCGGCATCAAAGAACTGATACAATGCTCACTGTGTCTGGAGGTGCTGCATAACCCAAAGATGTTACCGTGTCAACACACTTTCTGTACGGCCTGCCTGTCTGTCTACATTGCCGGTAGGTAACTAATTACACTAATTACACACTTTATTGGAAATAACCACGTAAGTATGACAAATAATGTGACAGGTGATAATATTTTCCGTTTTCAGATTTAATCATATTCGATTGCCCAATATGTAGGACGAGGGTTCAAGTGCTTGGCCCCAACTTTGTGGAGAATCTACCGTCTAATTTGTACATAGATTCACTGCTACAGTTGGTAGGCGTTCAAAATGGGAATGGGCAGGTGTCAAAGAGTCCAGGGACGCCACCGATCACCCCGACGCAGAACGTTGATTTTTTCGCGGCCGGAACTCGATGCGTGCACTGTAAGAGCGTCTGTGATAATTCTGATATCACACAATGCGATCATTGCAAATTGGTAAACAAAAAGATCATTATTTCTTTCTTTTTGGCTTTTGTTATTTTTTACTGACGTAGAAAATGTTTCTAGAAATTCTGCCGCGTATGTTGGTCACAGCATTTGGAAGATATGCGGATCCAACTTAAATCTATTGTGAAACAACTGGACACGGCCGCCAGTCATCTTGAACACAAAATTGAACATTATAAGGTACGTGACTGGAATATTGTGTTAAACAAACATCCTTTGTCGAGATTTCGCGAAATGAGAATAATATGACGAAAAAATTACACGTCCGCATGAAGCCACAGCAATTCACAACAATCTTGATTTCCCAAAAGCGTTATGTCCAAAGTGTCTACCTAAATATTATCAGAAATCACATAACTAAACATATTGTTTTGACGGAATAGCCAAATTGGCTAAAATTACATTGTTTATAGATTCACTGGAAAACGAGTGAAACTACTAGTGATATCCATAAAACGTTGTCCTCTGATAGGTACTTCAATAATCCCACAATGATGTTTTCGCAAATAATGCAATTTTTCCCTTGCTCATTTTCCAGGATCGTTGTGACCGGATAGCTGAACAAATAAAAATAGCAGGAGACGAGAAAATAGCAACTATCTACCAGGTTAAAGATAAAATGCTGATGGAAGCAGCTAATTTGCAGAAGTCATCAGAAATGTCTGCATTAGCGCTGCAGACTTCGTTGGAAGAAGCTAAGTCGGTAGCGAACAGAGCTATGGAATCGAGTAGTTCGGAGAATGAAAACGACAGGGTGAGTTTAATCTATACTTATAATAAATCTGTAGAAGTGAAAATTCTGTACATAGAAAATATCAAAAAAATAAATGGGGGTGTTACTAGACCGACACCGAACCCAAAAATTTGATTAAAATTTTTTTTGTCTGTCTGTCTGTCTGTCTGTTTGTTCAGGCATCACGCAAAAACTACTGGTTGGATTACGATGAAACTTGGTATAATTATTCTTTAATATCCTGGGCACCACACTGGGTACTTTTTATCCCGGAAAAGTATCCTATCCTACGGTTGGGGGGTGTCAAAGTTTGTATGGAAGAATTTTAACGCGCTGTCCGATTAACTCGAAACTCAATATTTATACTTAAACCCAAAAATTAAGAATAACGTGTATCAGGATTTTTCGAAATTCAACCCCTAAGGGGGTAAAATAAGGGATGAAAGTATGTATGAAAAATCTTATTCCTTGAGGTAATAAACATGAAACTTCGCACGAATAGTTATCTAAATAAATTATAAAGTTTGTAGTTTTTTGTTTTTCTAAATTACCCCCCAAAGGGAGGTTGGGGTGTGTCAGTGTTTGTACGGAAGAATTTTAACGCGCTGTCCGATTAACTTGAAACTCAATATTTATACTTAAAACCCATGGGGATGTGTGGGGTAATTTCCGACACTAACGCGGGCGAAGCCGCGGGCAGCAGCTAGTTAGGAATAAAAGAAAATGATAATAATGACCTTAGTTTAGGTAGATATCTATAAGTATAGATGGACGAAGCACGAAATGGAATGTTCGGGCAAAGGCAGTTGTCCATATCGAGAACAATGAACTACCTTAGAAAACAACAAAAATATCGTTTGAACAGTTTGAACATATCCCTAATGTTTACAACTAATTTAGCTATAACTTATAACGTTCGTTAATCGACACTAAAGGAATAGGAATTTTAATTAACTGCCATAACGTTAATGGTGTAAACCATAGATATATAAGAATTTATATTTCTATGGTGTAAACTGTAAACGGTACTCGGACGATTTATTAAAATTTGTGGCCATACGGTCACGTCGCTACTTCAACCCCGGTAGATAAATAAATAAAATGATGTGAATGTGAACAGCGTTGGACCGGACTTTATTGCAATAACCCTCGGGGACTTCTATGTCCAGCAGTGGACGTAGTTACAGCTGCAATGATGACAAAATAATAATTTATGTTCATCTACTAATGAAAACCTAGTACGTACCTATTTATACATAAGAAATTACAGTCGTTCCTGTGATTTTAAATAATACCTTATCTTGATAATTAAATCACAACAAATGACTTCATTTGACTGATTAAAATATAAATTAAATGGCAAAAGTACTTTGATAAAATATTATCAAATTGTTACAAGACTGTTGATATTTTAAGGGTATTGCGTGTTAGGGAACCTTCATTGAAAAAACACTCAATTATTTATAGATTGACTGATAAAACTTAAATGAATGTCATGTCAAAATGTTTTTGAGGCCGAATTTTTTTTATCGCCACGGTCATTTTAAATAGCCATTGTAGGGAATTTCCTACCTAGGTAATTACCTATATTTAGTCATCTCTGCGGAATTAGTGATCCGACCGAGAATCAGAGAGCCAACATAGCACATAGAATAAGCAAGCCGAAGTGGCAATAGGCCGGCCATATTAGCCGTAGAGCCAATGAGTCCCAAGACCATTGGGGAAGACCATAAATTGGCAAACATTGAGTTATAGGAAGCCCTAAGGCTAGGTCGAACGCCGATGTTCAGGGTAGCTGGTAGCAGCTGAATTAGAGTAGCAGAGGATGAAGCTAAACATATGCTTTCGATTGGAGAAGCCTTTGTCCAACAGTGTACTGCTAATAGGCTGGTGATGATTCATCAGTATAAGAACGATAATGATCATTTTGAAATCTTTTTATCCCCAGGTGGCGACCTTTATAAATCTCCATCAAAACGCAGTATCCTTGCTATCAGAGGTTTCAAAATGGGATACTGAACGTTTTGTCTTTGACAGAGAAAACTTCACATTAGAGATGGACTCGGCAGCACCTTTGGAATCCGAGTCCGATGATCCAGTCATAGAGAATGCTAAACTGAACGACCCGTTAGAGAGTGAAGAAAGTCTCGTTCTGCATTATAGGTGAGTAAAAAAAAAAACACTTTGTCAATTTTAGAGGTAGGTAATGGATGGAATTCTTGGTTCAACAAAATGTATGACACCTGCTTACCATTGATATATTAGCCACATCAGAACACCGAGTCTAGAGACTCAAAAATAATATTGAGGCAGTGAGAAGTCTGCTTGGTTAGACGTTGCAGACATGCATTTTGCAAAAACGTAGTCTGGAAGTCAGTCAAGATACTTTTCTTCTTTTGTACCTAATCGTATGAAGGTCCTGTCTTAATGGGAAAGCAATTACTAAAACACAAACATGTCTGCTGTACTCGGTCCTTCCGACAAGAGTAAGTCCGGATGCGACTTAATGAAAACGAAACCACTTAGCAGCTGATTGATAGTCGAAGAGTGTATGGTTGCTTTGAATGCTGCTCGGTAAGCAATCCCTTATATGAATAAAACAGCTGTAGTTTGCCTTTGCGTTACCGATGGAATGATGGGTGGTCCTAATCGAAGGCTTATTGGGGTGCATTAAAATAACCTTTACGGGTGGCAACACTGATATTCATTACCGGTTTACGCTGGTCAGTCAGCCCCGCCAGTCCTGCTAACTTGCTGACGAGTGTTGCAAATATTTTATCAAATAAATTCATCAATGTGATAATTTACTTGTTTTAACGTAACCGTGTTTTTATAAATAAAATATCTCCGATTAGCATCTATATCCTATTGATTTATTTATTTGTTGGTCATCGATAGCAGCGACCCCGCTTTATTTCCAGCTCTACCTATATTAATAAACATAAATTGGTAGATAAGTACTTACTCAAATCTTAATGATGCCAAACAAAAGAGGACATTTCCATTAGTCAGTAAGTACCTACCTAAAAAGTAAAACTAGACATGGTTTTACTTTTTAGGCAAGATTTTCCACATAATGCCTGCCTGAAGATTGTTTGGCCCAGTAGGTCGATCTAAGAGATCGTCCACCGAGTATCTGCAAGGACTTGGGAGGGGCCTTTGCCCGGCAGTATAGACAAGGAAAAAATTACATAAGTTAAATTGCACCCATAGGGAAAACCGGCCAATTGTGGCCCACGCACACGAAGGGTTCCGTAGTTGGGATAAATTTATCCAATTTAACATTGTAGTTGAAAACATGTTCTCCTATATATTCCAAATGCATTTTTTTCAAAATTTTGTCTCTGTAGTTTCGGAGATAAGGGGTGAACGGTCAATTTTCATCTATTTTCTAAAATAACTTTAAAAATACTCATTTTAAAATTATAAAAATATATATTTGAGACCCTCATAGCCCTTTCATTTAATAAATCACACGGTTTTCCTAACTTTAGTTAGCAAAACTTTTAATTTCATTTTTTTATTTGTCTCCCAAAAGTGACTCGCATATTCAAAAATTCATTGTTTGGGTCACACAAATTTACATGTGTAGATACCAAATTTCAACTTAATAGGTGTCGATCCATTCGATTCGGAGCAAATTGGCTGTGTCAGACTGACACACGAGTGATAAGCAACTACTTTATGGGTTCCGTTGTGTTATTTGGACATACGGATCC
The DNA here is from genome assembly GCA_914767815.1 of Eupsilia transversa. Taxonomy (NCBI): domain Eukaryota; kingdom Metazoa; phylum Arthropoda; class Insecta; order Lepidoptera; family Noctuidae; genus Eupsilia; species Eupsilia transversa. The sequence continues at coordinate 7,928,099 of OU611889.1, forward strand.
CTAAAAACAAGGGTAAGGGCCCCATCGCTATTGGATTAAATCGGATGTCCCGCATCACACACAACTACAAATAAACAATAAGTATTTGATGCACGCATGACGCAATATGCAGTCTCGTGTTAACAGAAAACATTGCAATAAACAAATGCTGGTTGCATGTTTGTTTTTAACTATGAAATATTTCCCTACAACATTATCCGCGTAAATTACAGTTTCTAAATACCTACAGTTGACTTAAGACTAGTTTGGTATACGAAAACATAGAATTAGGTACTCACCACGACCGATGAAAATCTCCTAATACGGAAATATGTGCATGCATTCATTTCCACAAGGTTCGCGTGCAAGCAACAATGCTGTCGGCTACGTCTGCTCTGTTTATTTATGAAAATTAATTAATCGAAAATTCCTCTAAAATTACTTTACAAAATTATTAACAAGATTTATCTATTTATCTTGGCGTTACCTACTTTTTATTCATATAAAAGATTGCCTGGAAAGATACCGTAGATAAGTTCCACATTTTGTTTTTTGAAAATAACAATCAATTGTTACTGCTAACCCCATTTTCTGCGAGCTCTAATCAAATTAAAAACATGAACATAGTTGTATTTGTTTTCGATACTAACTTAGAGACGGCAAGGTAGGCGTATTATTTGAGTAGGTATATCTAATTTGCGATTTCCTAGAAGGGCTAGAAGATCATGTCCGGCTATTTTTGTTTGTGGTGCTAGTAAATGCACTCGTGATATAAGATAAACTTACTTGTATGAATACTCGTTCAAATTCCTGTTCCTTAGCTAAAAGGCATCATTTTTTCCCTGCAGATCTCGCAGCTTCGTCCCCCATTTCGTCTGGCGCAAATCTTCCCGCCCCTGCGGCGTGGGCGTCAGTCCGTGGAGCAACCACCTCTATGTGTGCGGCATGGACAGCCACTGTGTACTCGTAATGGAGCGCGCGCAGGCCAAGATCATCACCAGGCTGTCTTGTGACGAAATGCTGTGTCCCGTGCAGATCGCGTTCATGAAGAGCTTGGGAGAGATTTATGTTACAGGTGAAGATTTTTTAATATACCTAGCTACCTTTTTACTCGTAGCAAATTCCGGAACGTTTAGTATAGGTATCTGTAAATTCAAAATATTTAATTTCACATAAAACTACATGGGCACTTACGAAACGGCTGAAGCTATAGGTGCACGGTTCAAATTGATCGTTTCCTATGGCGAAGAGCCTGCAAGAAATTCCACGGTTACTCTTTTAAACATAATTAGGAGCAGAAGTTCCTGTGAGTTTACATAACCTTATGCACTATACTTTTGTCAGTAGTATCGAGCATACACGGGGAACGAACAGATTTCCATCACCTTATTTAGGCCGTATACAGAAAGCAAGCTGGCAGCCTACCAGCGCTTATAGGAACCGGTCCACGCAGGTAACCGGCGCAGGCATTTATATGAACAAACGCCGATAAGCGCCGAACGTCGCCGACAAGTGCCGAGAATCTTCGACACGCGCCTGTCAGCGCTGACGCCGCCCGCCCAAATCATCGTCCGATGAGTACGACATTTTGTTCGCTCTGGTTCAATCTGCTCGCTTTATGTAACGGTAGATCGGCGCCGGCTTCCAGCTTTATTTCTGTATACGGCCTTAGTTCTGCCGACCAGCTACATTTTTATGTCCCAGTTTGTGATTATACATTTGACGAAGAGAACAAGCCGACTTGGGTAAATCACGTGCACAGGTCATCTGTAGCACCAGCTTCTGGTGACGTATTTCTTTGTTGAACACAACTCACTCATCACAGTGTGACCTATGATCTTCGCGCGTAATGAGGAAAACGTGATTGCGATTTGTTACCCGATGAAAGATAACGGTTATTGCGCAGGATTAAAGGCTTTTAAAATATATTTTCGTCACTTAGTACCTACATTAAAAAATACTTTAATATTGACACGAATCTTTTCAGTTTTAACGGCACGATATACTGTTCTATGGTATACCTATCTCTAACAATGACGGTTGGGCAGTTTTCACCTCTACGCTCTTAGTAATAAGGTTGAAAAGTAATCAACCACGATAAACTGAATGACTTTTAACTTCTGTACTGAATAATTGAAATCTTCTTTCAGATAAATGGAAGCACTGCATCCACGTGTTCTCTAAAGAGGGTGAATTCCTGCGCAGTATAGGACAGAAGGGCAGTAGAGTTGGCACGTTCAGGTCGCCGGAGGGCATCGCCACAGACAACGCAGCTCAACTCATCTATGTTGTAGATACTGGGAATGATAGAGTTCAGGTAATGGATGAAGAAATAAGTTATAAGTAATAGATTTAACTCATTATTCACAAAGACTTGGTTTAGTGGTCGCAAGCGCGACTTTTTGAGTGTGGTATTGGGTTCAATACCCAGGTTTTAGTGTGGTATTGGGTTCTCAGGCAGCCTGGAGTCAGGAAATGTGCCCGGTAAATGGCAACATGCTCGCCCTCGATTACATGGGAATTATTTATAACTGTAAAGTGTGTAGAAATGTGGGGATATCTACTATGCAACTATTGAGGGTGAAGATTCAAGCCCTATCGGATGCTACTGAATTTCAATAATTTAAAGCATATGTATATGTATTGGCTCCCAGAAAGTAACTACCTCCATCCCAACTTCTGGGTGACGTAAAAACTAAGCATTATTGAGTATCTGATCAAAAAATAGATATTCGAAAATTTACAATCGTATAAAATATAAGTAAAGTATTTCTGCTATTTATATAATGTCCTAAACAGCTGTTCCGGGATTATACGTAAACCAGAGATAGCTTAATTATGATTAACTAATACTACGCAATAGATATTATTTTATTTTCGCAGTTAAGGCTACCTTACACTTGAAGCTAATGAATAATTAATGAATGATAATTTGATTATTTTCTATTTTCCTGCTTAGAAAATAAGCTAGCAATAATCCGTCTAAATAAATAAATTAAATCCTGGAAAGCATTTCTTTGATAAAGCAAACATAACTATTTTTGTCATTCTAAGGCTGGATTCGTCCAAACAGGAATAAATTTTATCCGCGGAATAAGCCGTCTCTTCCAAGTAAATTTTGAATTTTTGACAGTTTCTCCATACGAAAACTGTCAGAGTAAATCTTATTTCGCGGATAAAATGTATTCGTGTTTGGTCGAATCCGCCCTAAGAAAGTTTAACAAAATAGAAATCTACGAATTTAATATTACGCGAACTTCCACCGACTAATTCACAAAGTAATAGTACGCAAAAAAGTTTATAAAGTTATTATTAAATTTTTCCTGCTATCAAAAAACCCCTTATCTTGCTAATTCAAGTTTCACAATAATTTCAGATAATCCAACCAGATGGCAAATTCGTGGATCAAATCGGAGTAGCGTTGAAACAACAGTCGTCGCTTGCGCCGACCGTCTGGGAGACCAAAGATGTATTGTGTACTGAACTGAACGCACCTACCAGCGTCGCCGTCACCAGCGATCGCGTTGTAATACTTGACAGCGGAAACGGAAGGATTAAACTGTACAATAAACAAGACAAAAGTAAAATTATAGAGTTTGGATCTATGGGACAAAGGAAAGGACAGTTCAGACACCCAGAAGTCTTAACAGTTGACCCCATGGGATACATCCTAGTAGGAGACTCAGGAAACTGTAGGATTCAGGTTTTCAAACCCACAGGGCAACTCGTCAGGGTCTTTGGAGGCCTAGGCAGCCAACCAGGAAAGTTTGGCTGGATCTCAGGCATCCACGTCACCAAACAACTAGACATCATCATCAGTGATACTAAAAACCACAGCGTTAATTTTTTTTAACAGATGTATTAAAATTATAACAATTTACTTCGATATCGAACGTTATGTCACAATGTTTAGTAAATTAAAATATGATTGAGATAATTATTATAGCACTGAGATAAGTATACAAATAAAAATATTTTAATTTAATCTGCTGTTTCACTTCTCAATTCTAAGCTTCTGTTAATTTTAATAAAAAAATACGATACAAAATTAATTTATAGAGATTCTTATGACACGACTAATAAATTGAATAAATATAATTTTCTACCTAACTTATACAAACCACAATAATTTAAAGTGGTAAACGAGATTTTTAAACTTTAAACTGATCGTTTTTTAACAGTATTCTCTCTCTAAGTTTAATTCAATTAATATGAGATTAACAGAACAGAAAATTCAGCTCTTAAGAGGGTGCATTCGGAAAGTGGGCAACGTCGATTTTTGAATAATTTGGCAATATTACTGTATGAAAATATGAAATATGGCTAATTAGTGAACTAGAATATTAATATTGAATTGCAATTATAGCACTGAATTTGATGTTGTAACCGTTTTAGGTGTAAAAAAGTCATTTGGAAAGTTTCCAAATACTTTTTACTTTTTTTACATCTAAAACTAAATATTCGGTGTTAAGATATTTATTATTGCATTTCATAGTCAATATTCAAGTTCACTAATTAGCCATATTTCATATTTTCATACAGTAATATTGCCAAATTAATCAAAAGAGCGATTTATTAGACATCTATTTGTGACGTTGCCCACTTTCAGAATGCACCCTCTTAAGTCAAACTTAGACCTTCTGTACAATACATTACTGAAGGAATCGTTACTTCATTCATATTTTATGATTAATTTATAAATACGGTGTTGATTTAAAAGAGCCTACGAAGATTTTAAAAATTTCGTACATTTTACAGAGTTTTATTTTTAAATCAACATCCTGTATGAGTATTATTTAATTGCATATTATCATTGGACGTCACATCTAAAATTCCATTATATTCATACAAAGTTATGAACAATGATACAGGATAAGTGCTAATAAAAAATATACAAGGTGTAATATTTCAATAATATGAATGAATAATTTTTACAAAATTATCTAATCATGCAAAAATATTTACTGGGTTTCTTACAGTAAGCAACATGGTTGTTTATTGCTTTTAAAACTTAATGCATAATTTACACCCTGTATATTCGAAATTTAATAACATACAACATTTATAGATAAAAATCTATGGTCTGGTTACAACATTCAATACTAAGGGTATGGCTCAAATCAGTCTCGAGCAGGTGGTTTGATATTACAATTATCTACAATTAATAGTTATTTACATTATCGAAACTGATTTTCATAAATTTATAACACTAAAAGAAACCAATGACATGTTAACTTACATTTTAGTTCTTAAAATTATAACTTAAAGCCACATTCATTTAACTAGACCCGAAATTATATTTTACATAAAATTGTAATGTATATTTTACGAAAAATAAAGAATTCATACATCGCAGAATTTCGTACATTGATTAATCTCGAATTTGAACCTAAATATAATAATATAAAAATAATAAACATAGAAGATCCCAAAAAAACATGATGCTTGTTCACAAAGTAATACAAAGTGTAGCAAAAACAGCAAAAATCTGTGAGAGTCAAATACGTGAAAATCTTGCAATAATAATTATTATAATTATTACAGATAATTTAGCTTAAATAGCGTATGTTACTTTGCCGCTTTTAAGGCCATCGTTTTAAATTGTGTTTGTAGGCCATAACTAGCAACACAATAAATCATTAACATTTGAATACAGTATGTTGAGGTGATGAAGTTATCTATAATCAGAATTGCGAATGAACAGAAAATAATTGATGCATGTAGAACATTATGTAGTCATTGCATGAAACAAATCTAATGAACCGCACATATTCGAATTAATTAACAATTATTATCCTGCCGCAGTTTAAACTTCACTACCATTCAACAAATGTATTCATTCAATGCTATCCATATTTTGAATTTGGCAGCGGCCAGTCTATCACAGAAAAATGTTAAAAAAATCAAAACTAACTTTGTGACAAGAAATCATAGTCAAGAAGCATAGCTAACATCACATGGCAAAAATAAAATATTAGTCACCTTACCATCAATTATTTGGTGCAAAAAAGCACCATGCAAGGGACACAGTGTATAAGATTGGTCAGAGGTCTAGATTATGTATTGATCTAGGATGACCGGCAAGGTTGACACCTAGTTACCGAGTGACTCTCACCAAGGACCACCGAGTCATTCTCTGCAGGAGGACCTTCACTGTTGTCGTGTTGTCTCTGTAATATCAATTATTTATCATTAGAACTAAATCTATACAAATAATAAAGTGGAAGAGTTTTGTTTTTTTTGTTTTTGTTTCTTGAACGCGGTAATATCTGGAACTACCAGTCTGATTTGTAAAATTATTTTAGCATTTGTTAGCCCAATTCTTGAGGAAGGTTAGAGACTATATTTTAATAAAACGCTACGACCCTAAGAGCCGAGCATAAAGAAAAAAAGTCAGAAAGAACGCTAAACGAAAACGAAGTAATAGAACGGGTGGTCGATGCGACCTCTATGGGGAATAAGAAATTCCACGCGGGCGAAATCGCGGCAAGAAAATAAACATCATGTTTGTGAAGTCATAGAGAAACTCTAGTAGATAATACAATCTTGATTATGGTCTTGCTGTTTTCTTATATAAAACTAAAGCAAATCTTCTTGTCCTTATTCCAATTATTTTGTTTGTTCCTTTTATTTTAAGTCTGAATTTCGATGAGCGTGCGACATGCGTTACTGGGGTGCCCTTACGACCTACTGATGAATAATAACATTGCCAGCTATGATACACCTCACCTTAGTATGCCAATGACCAACACATAAATATTTAAAATAGTAAAAGAAAAAAAATAGTCTGTTAAAACTAATGCAATTGCTACTACATTGCATTAGTTTATAAATCAGCTTTAACCTTTTAAATCAATCTAGTAACTGAAATACTCATTTAAAACTCATTATCTGTGACTGTGTAAGTCAAGCATGAAACATAACAATAGTAGTTTCAGTAACAAAAACATGAAACGATTGAGACACGAAGGTGTTTCCTAATGTAGCCACCCGTGACTGCAAGGAAATAACTTACATTTCAAGTAACTGCTCTAGCGATGGTACTGTGCATTAGCACAGTCTGCTAATAAACTAGAAGTATTGACAGCTTAATTTTGTTAGTTTATTTTTGGAAGGAATATTCGAAATGCAAAGGAGGTATTTCATTTTTGATAATTGTATTCTATCTGAATCCAATAAGATACATGAACTAACGCCTTTTTATTATCATGATGGTAGGCAGAAACTACAGCTAACTAGTTTTTTAAATTTTTATTTGTATGTTGAATTCAAATTCAATTTTAGAATATTACATAAACACATCACACAACATGTACACACACACACCCATATTTTTTTATATCTGTTAGACACACACTCAAGACTACAACATCAGACTCACATACACATACTCAAGAGTACTCAAACTACATACAGGAGTGTCATACTTAAGAGTATTCTTTACAATGTTTTTTCTTTTTTTTTGGAAAATGGCACCTGTATCCTGTACTAGTTGAAAAACTGTATCACAGGATTAGATTCTAATTTATTACCTTTAATTCTGTAGCCAAACTGCGGAATGTATCTTCAACATTAGTGTTGTCCTTTGCAGAGGTCTCCATCACAAACATGATCTCCGGGACATAACGGCAAAATGATTGCGGCTCATCTGGCTCCACTTCCCGTTGGTCGGTTAGGTCACATTTATTGCCAATGAGTGATACTATGACATTAGATGAGGTGTACCTTCGTACTTCTTCAATCCATTTTTGTAATGACAAAAATGTTGACCTCTTTGTAATGTCATATACTGGAATGCAAAAAATAAATTATGATTACTTACATTTGAATGTATAATATAAAAAAATGTTGTAAGATTAGATATTTGTTTCATTATTATTCTTTAAATGAATTGCTTAATGTAAACAACAGATGAATAAATGCATTACTTATGTATTTATAAATCATACTTCTGTCAGCATCCAATTACAGCCCTACCACATCAAGCTTCAGTTACCATGAAAATATCGATTATTTCGTAACTATGTACGAAATTAGAATACATTTTATTATGGATCATGTCTGTGCACTCATTTTACTGTCATACATGAGTCATAGTAACTAAAGAGGGCTCTTAAACCAGGAAATTAAATATTGTGTGGGCGTATATCGCATATCTATAATACCTACCAATAATAACACCATTCGCCGAGCGGTAGTAGCTCTGAGTGATAGTTCTGAAGCGCTCTTGGCCCGCAGTATCCCATATCTGAAGCTGCAATAAGATAATTATGTTTATTGTTTTATATTGTTATGTTACAAAGCATTTACATTATTAGATTATATAATTAGACTTACCTTGACTTTCTTCCCATCCACTATCAATGTTTTCATTGAAAAGTCTACGCCTATTGTATTTCCGTGCCTTTCTATGAAATTACCAGATTTCAACCGTTGCACAATACATGTTTTTCCTGTCCCGCAGTCTCCAATGAGTACTATTTTGAACAAATAGTCAAATTGCTCGTCCGGCACACTCATTAATGTATTAGGATTGCGGCTGCTCATGATTTAAATTTAATTAAAATGCTCAATAAAGCTTTATGTTTACCTTGTTTACTTGACTTTTAAATTGACAGCCATTTTCTATTTTGACATTTTCTTTTTTTAAATTACTTTTTACGGTATTATGACCTCTTGGTTTTTGAGAACTTGTCCTAAGTGTCACTAAAGCTGACGAGAATAAAAGTTATTCTGAGTTTTCCCAGAAAAAGTAAAAGCCGTCAGTCTCTGACAGACCTGCTAACTTTAAAACAATAAAAACCGGCCAAGGCTGCGTTCCGAGTTACGATGTTATCGATTTGAGCGTGTTAACTTGGGGAGCCTACTTAGCAGTGATAGTTTTCCTTTTAACAAGTTAAAACATCATTTTATCTATCATTATCGTGAATGCTTTTCACGTATCCAAAAACAAAGGTTTAGGCAGGTTGGTGGTAATTGTATAGCGTAATATTTTGCAAACGGATCCCAGAATCAAAAAAACAATTTTTATCTTTTTTCTGGACTTTATTTCACAACTTTGTACTAAAAACAGCTACAGTCCTGGGAAGTTTGACTTTGACATTTTGGCTGCGTTCCGAGTTACAATGTAATCGATTTTAGCGTGCTAACACCCGTTCCGTATAAACGTTAGCGCGGTAACGCCGACCCATGAAACGAGCGATTATGGCCTAACTCGGAATGCGGCCGTTCGGCCATAATCGCTCACAGCGCTGACATCAATATTTTGCGTTCCGATTTAGATATTACGATTATGACAGCTGAGGTCTGTCATCAATTCGGAACGCTCGTGAACGCGCCTACAGTGCTTGCTCAACGTCAAAACTTATAACATTATTAAATTCTTTGTATAAACATCAGAAATGTCTTTTTCTTCTGTGGTTAAGTGGCGACGGTAGCCAGAAGCACAATTTAGAAAAAGCCACGTTAGTTTATAGATATATGCGACTCGAAACTACAGCGCTGCCAAAAATGACAGTTCAGTCAACTGTCATTTTTGACAGAGATCACGGTGATATTAGTAAAAGGCATGGTCGGCGTTATCGCAAGATGGCGCATGTCATGACGTCATCTATGACGTTTCATGGGCAATCATGGGTCAGCGTTATCGCGCTAACGCTTATTCGGAACGGGTGTTAGCACGCTCAAATCGATTACATTGTAACTCGGAACGCAGCCTTAGTAAAAGGCATGGTCGGCGTTATCGCAAGATGGCGCACGTCATGACGTCATCTAGAACGTTTCATGGGTCGGCGTTATCGCGCTAACGCTTATTCGGAACGGGTGTTAGCACGCTCAAATCGATTACATTGTAACTCGGAACGCAGCCCTCAGCTGTCATAATCGTAATATCTAAATCGGAACGCAAAATATTGATGTCAGCGCTGTGAGCGATTATGGCCTAACTCGGAACGCGGCCTTTGAGTTTGAGTGTCAGACTGACACAGATTGACACTTGACAGCAGATAAATAAAAATATTGAGCATAATATTCATATAATTTTATGAGTTAAAAATGTATCTAACAAATAGAATTTACTGTGTTCTTCTTTCAATAGCTGCGAGTTTAACATTTACTTACGGTATTGAGGTACATAGATCCACTTATCGCTCAAGGAAATTCGAATTGCTATTGAGATCACGAAATATCATTGTATATCATTGTTTCTACTTTCCAGATACCGGAAAACTTCCAGAAGTCTAACCACTCGAACAACTGGGCAGTATTAGTGGACACATCTCGGTTTTGGTTTAATTATCGGCATGTAGCGAACGTATTATCAATTTACCGGAGTGTGAAGCGGCTTGGTATACCCGACAGCCAGATTATCTTGATGATATCTGATGATATGGCCTGTAATCCTCGGAACCCGCGTCCTGCAACTATATTCAATAATGCTCATGAACAAATCAATGTGTATGGAGATGATGTTGAAGTAGATTACAGGGGCTATGAGGTTAGAATGTGTTATCTTTATTGAACATACTTTTTTGGCTGTTTCACCTTCATGGGGTTCTTGATATTTTTATAATTAGATTGATCCTTAGTTGTAGGCTAGTATGGCTTTAGCCAACTTCATTGTTGATGAAGTGGGTGTTACATAGATTTCTTGTAAGAAGGAAGCAGGAAAATGTGTTGTTAGGTTTAAACTTAGCAACCAATAATTGTAGAGTACTCTTTTCTGCAGTGGACTGATAACCAAAGTACATTCAAAAAACTCCACACTGTAAATGATAAAAAACTCCACACTTAATTAAAAGTTTCATTTGCTTATGGTTACAGGTATCTGTAGAAAACTTTGTGCGTCTACTGACTGGCAGAGTCCCACCCGACACTCCTCGCTCCAAGAGGCTCCTCACAGATGAAGGCAGCAACATATTAATCTACCTCACAGGACATGGTGGTGATGGCTTCCTGAAGTTCCAGGATTCTGAAGAAATCACCAGTCAGGAGTTAGCTGATGCCCTTGAACAAATGTGGGAGAAGAGAAGGTAAGGAATGTGATAATTAAAGTATTTATTATGTTCAAAGTAAGTCAGTTCAAGATAGGCTATAGTCTATTTAATAGCCTATTTGGAAAATAACTCATCATCATCATCTACTTAGCCTTTTTCCAACTATATTGGCTATGACCCACTTACTAGATTAAAGAAACTTTATGCCTCTGCGTTTTACCTTGCCAAGTACTCTAGTTCTAGTTGAACAATAAATCTTTATTTAATCTATTCGATTTCAGGTACAATGAGATATTTTTCATCATAGACACATGCCAGGCCTCTTCTATGTATGAGAAATTCTATTCTCCTAACATATTAGCTACTGCCTCAAGTTTAGTAGGAGAGGACTCTCTTTCTGTAAGTACTTATAGTATTTTCCTATGCTTTTTATAATGATAATTATTTTTATTTACGTACTCTTCAATCTCATCCACCCAGATTTTTCAAAATCAAAATATAATAAGTTATTCATTCAAATTAGGCTGAAAATCAGCAAAATCAGCGTATTTGAACGTCAAAATGACAGTTCTCCAACGTTCGCCCTTCACCATTTCTGGGAGAAGTGGCACAAGAAACTGTAAAATCTTTACAAAATGTCTTTGTTATTTTCAGCACCATGTAGACTCAGCTATCGGCGTGTACATCATAGATAGATACACATACTATGTGCTGGAGTTCTTGGAAAATGTGCACCCTAACAGCAAAAGGAGTATGTCAGAATTTGTAAGTATGAACAACAAGTCTAAATTACTGTCAAACAAAAATGAATGTCAATAATACAGATACCGGCACGGTTCTTGAGCGCTCGGCGGAAGAGTGGGAATCGCTTTGCGCATCGTACACTTATGACAAAATACGTAAAGGGACCCAATAACTCACTTCTGCGCAGGTGAAGGAAGCGCTCAAGAATCGTGCCGATGATTGTAACAGAAATAAATAGCAAAGGACATCTTTCATTCAGAATCTTCATTTAGGCAGTCAGGAAAAAAAAGACTGGTTTTTTAACATTTTTTAATATTGCAATGAAAGTACAGACAGTTTAGTGATCCTATAAGATCACTTGTGTGTCTGTCTGTAGACTTTCATTCGCACATAACCCAAAAAATCTGTGGGTTCACTGTTCTCTGTTGTCTTATAATATAGCTTCCCTACTTCCCCCCCCCTTTCCTTACTTTACTTTTACACGTTTTCGAACCATGAATGATGTCCTTTATTTTTCTTATTGACATTAATTTTGGTACACTTCGGTTGGCTATCAGTGTTGATAAACGCATGAAAGACCTGATTTTATACGGTTAGGTTAGCAAAATTAAATAACAATATTACTTGCTGCTTGTGAATAATCTACCTATGTTTTTTTAAGTCTAAGGCCGCGTCCTATTTAAAAGCGATAGTAGCGCTCATGTCACATTATTTTCGGTGAACCTAAACGCGTGGTCGCGCCGACTGAGGGCGTTTTCCGGTTTTCCGATCTAAAAGTGACCAGCACTCGAAGATCGCGTATTTGCGCGGCTACCGCTTTTCAATAGGACGCGGGGTGAAACTCCCATTGTTGTTCCATAAAATGCTTAATAAAAATTTCGGCGTGTGTGGATAACCAGATGTATGAACGTTATCGAAGCAAAAGGAGCGTAGCATGTAGCGTTCTATAGTTTCTGCCTGCATGGGAAGAAGGTAAGACTTTGTGTAATGATACACCTTGTTGTTTTCAGCTGGCCGTCTGTCCAAAAAGCGCATGTCTATCGACAGTGGGAGTCCGTAAAGACTTGTTCAAACGTGACCCTGACAAGGTGCCCATCACTGACTTCTTTGGGTCTGTGCGCCCTGTGATCATCACTACTGACCCTATTGATATAATGGACACTCCTAAGAGGAAGAGAAAGCCTGAGTAAGTATTATCATTATCAAAATAACTTTTCTGCTGATTTAAATGGAGTTTTCATTTGTAGCTAACTTTTATGGGTTTAAGCGAAGCACATTGGTGCTATAACCGTTTTGAGCGCTACTCTAGATCGTAAACTCTTTAGGACGAAATCCACCGTATCTAATGACTTTTACAGACAAGATTTCATGGAGAGGATTCCTAAAATTGACTTTTCTTATATATACATAATTTTTATAAAATTCCTCTTCCTTTCCTTCAAATTATAAACTTTTTTTGTTTCAGGAACAAAACCAAAGTGCAAGAAAAACGAGAATATCTACCTCAGTTCCCAATGCATCTAGTCCAGAAAACAAAAACTAGTGAGCGTTAGTATTGTTAATATTATTTAAATTAATAAATAAATAATTTAAACCAACGTTGTTTTTAAAATATCTTCAAACCAAACCTAACACACTAAAGCGTTGGACACACCACGCGACGATCTACCGATAAAAACCATTTTCAGAAACCAGTGTCCACCACGTGTAGCCCAATATTATCTTGATTATAATCTGGCCATTAAGTTCAAGATCAGTTGCAACATTTTAGAAGTAGACTTATATGGTGTAGTTGCCAAACCGGATTAGGTGACCCAGTAGTAAATAGTCCCATAAAATTAGTAGATAATTTGTTAATAGTTGGTTTGGTTGGTCATCACCTTCGTAGTACACGGCATAGGCGGTAGCGTTTTTGGCTTACTATAAAACGCGGAAACCGCTTGCTTCTCTACAGCATTTATTAGAATACGGTAGAGAAGCAAGCGTTTTCTGTACCGTTGCAAGCTTGTTATACAGGGTCAAATTAAATTAGCTAGCAAAACTCTGCAGACGTGATAGGAATTGATATATAAACACGATAAAAAAAATAAAAAAAGTTTGAAGTGTTTAGGGGTCAACGACCGCTGGTAGTGTAGTTACTTTTAAGAATCAGAATTATTTGTAGAAAATACTTTAAGTAGTTTGGGAAATCTGTTTTTTTTTGTTTTATCGTGTTTAGTTATCGATACCAATCCCTTCTGTGAAGTTTACACAAGAAAAAAACTAACTGCTTCTTTTTTGTTTTATCATGTATTAATATCTATCGATACAGAATCACGTCAAACAATTGTATAGTAAGCTCGGTCCACACTCAAGGGTCTACGCTTCGTTAAAATAGGTCAGTACCTAATAAAACAACAAAATATTAAATATCCAATTTTATTTTTCTATAAGTACTAAGAATAATTCTTTCAACATTATTATAAACACAACCGACTCAGTTACCGTTGGAATCTATAACGCATTACGTAATTAGCAACGATTGTGCATGCATTCGAGTCTCACATTCAGATATGAGATCAAAACTATAGGACTATAGCACCATTACAGTTACTTTCATAGGCCATAACTTTTTGGTCTAATTCATTCCGTATCAACTATTTATGTATCTAAGTAAACCTCACTAAGAGCAAATTATTTGTAGGATTACTAAGTATGTGGAAAGTTTTATATAAATGGCGTATTTTACGCTAATTAAATTGTCATTTAAGCTGAATTACAGTTAGCTACGACTAGTGAATTTAGTTCTTCTACGAGAAAAGCTAAAGAAATGTTCTTTACTTTTACTGGCAAAAATAGTGACTACGTTTCCACGTCTTTTAACGCTAACGATTCATTTAGAAAACTATCAAAATATTCCGTGCATGAAGGAGCCGGCCGGCCAAGCATTATTATCTATGGGCCAAGCGGCCATCTTACTTTTGCATTCTTTTGTAATGTTTCGTTATTCAAATTTTTACTTTATTTTGACATTGGTGCTTTGGCAGACTCCTTGTTACACCTTACACACTTTTATTAACTTTAATCTTGTCAGCGAACAATTTTTATTCTAAGGATCAAAGGCATAATTTCGATGTTACAATGTCGCGGTCATGAATATATTCATAAAACCAGGTACCTACGCAATTAATTATAATAAAGTCTACTAAACGACCGTGACCGATTTATAAAGTTATTAAAATTCATAGCTATGGTAACTGAGGAATTATTTGTGAAAAATTACAATACTTATAATGAACTTTGAAAACTATAGATAGGTACCTACATTATAACTTCTACATTTTAAAAAGTGAAACGAAATAATTGTAGTGGTTTATCATATTATAGAAATACAATATTTGTACTTATTACATAATAAATATTATTAACTATTTATTTACAGGTCTAGAGGGAATCGGAACTTTTATTGGTGTGAATTGTTACATTATCTATGGGGTACCCATAGACTAATTTACTATTAGATAATAACTGTTAATTTTCAAATAGGAAATTTATTTTGGATTAATTTTGTATACAATAAAATGTAAATAACACAATTCAGCCGGGGACAGACAATAGGTACCGCCAGTGAAAAACTTTTAACCTGTTATAACTACAATGTCGAAGGCGTTAAGGCTACGTACATACTGGTAAACTTTTCGCATTTTTAACAGTTTAACACAAAATTCAATGTAAACAACGTATAAATTAAATACACTTAAAACAACATGGCATAATTATTATTAGAAAGTTTGAAAATATTTAATAGATAAAATCTTAATTATTAATAAAATACAAATATTTCTCAAAATCGTTTGATTACGTTCTATTTGTTTGATTCAATTACAACAACAAATTAATGATCTCAACAACAAAATTAAACGTTTGAAACTCTTTGATTCAAATTATCACATTCTCTTATAAATCGTACTTATAAAATGCAACGGTAACAATTATTTAATTCCTAATTCTAAAAAGGCCAACTTGGCTCTTTGCCTCTTAATTTAAAAAAAGAAGGTGCAAACGAAACAAGCTCGCCTGCCTTTAAACTTAAATGCCTTTATACCTACTTAGTGACTTCGTTTCTCATATTTTAGGTACAACATACATTATTTCCATATTTCTATAATGGAAGCACTAAGGAATTTTGTTTGCGTTATATAACTAAAACATTATTTACATTAATTTGTCTTATGCGTCAATAACAACTAAATTCAGCTATTAATTCTACGTATAATTTTGATTAGCTCAACAGTTCGTAATTTTCGTTATCTTAACTCTAACACTAAATTAAAACTATCAAGGTGAATGATGAGGCGCCGTAAGATAAACCAGTACAAATGGATACTGAACCCGTTCATTGTTGTTCAAGTAAGTATGTTATCTATAACACTATCTTATTTTCCCATTCTCTCAAAGGCGGCGTAGCGGTGTTTGAAAATAGAACTGCACTTTTGACAGATCAGAAAAAAATAATTTCTATGTCTATGCGACTATTTTATAGTGCGGAACCGAAACCATGAAACGCCGTATCACAAAATATATATTTGCAGCGATAACAAATTTGAAAAATTGACGGAAAGGGCAAGTTTTCACTCGGCCGGTGGATCAATAATACGTCCATCAATCATTATTTCTGTGTTGCGATCAGTCTTTCCAGCCATTGATGAATAATACATTCTTCATTCATCAGCCATCGATGCTTTGCTGCGTTAATGATACATTATCTGTAAGAGTTCAAACTGACTCATTGAGAGTTCATCCGTGGTTGCTCATCTTTTCCTTATCAATCATCTCGTAATAGTTATCTATGGTATAGTTGAATAGCCGGAAATCGTACCTGGAAAAGAAACAATAATGTTGCTAAGTGTTTTGGAGAATAAGGTTAAATGAATTCGGCCTGTAACAGACAAAGACCCCGAGTTGAACGAAAATCTTTAGGTATAATATTAATATTATAGATTACAGTTAGGTACTTAGATACGTACTTATACAAGTCATATAAGCCGTCAAGCTGGCGTCTCTTCAGCCGCGAGTACAGATGACTAATGTTATGCAGTGTGTTGGTGCCCTTCCCGCTGTTCCGCCACTCTGGCTTCACGACCTCTTGGAGGTGAGCCAACTGGATCAGGAACTTTTGGTCCTCCTGCCACAAACAAATTACAAAAATCAGCAGTTGAAAAACAACAGATAAAAGAGAAATGGTCCTTTTGAGCTAACATTCAAAAGTCTCGGATGATTGTACTGGTTTCCGTGCTAGTGTCCGGGTGTCCGCTATCAAAATAGAATCGTAAATGCGAAGCCAAACGGATGTTAAACCGCATTGGCAAAAGCAGCGTGCGGTCGGGATCCAGTCATTATTTATCACTACGCCGCTGACCGCTGTCGAGCTGCCCATTTCACGCTCACTTAAAAACTTCGGTTGTGGGATGAATTGACTACGAATCCAAGAATGTTCAAATTGTTTGCACGAATGGTTTCCAAATTGATATGGGCCACCTAAAAATGCCAATCGAAGAATGAAAATGCGCAACCTTTCAGAGATTCTTTCCAAAAATCTGTTGTTTTGGCATGGAATCTAGTCTAGCCAAGATTAAGTTAAAATTTTACTTACATCCAGTGTCTCAAACTTGAGAATAACATCGAAATTGAATTTGCACGGAGTGCAGAAAGTGGTGTAGGGTGTCCAGTGCATGTCTAGAGAACGTTTTGCTTTTGTTTCGTCTAACACGTACGACACGAACTCTTCAAATACTGGGTACTTTTCTGTGCGGGACTTGTCCAATGGCTGGAAAGATAAGATCGTTTTGAGTAAATATAATAAGGACATCAGTGAAGACGGGGATTATTGCTACCGAAAATCCGTGGCTTTAATGGACGAAAATTCTTTTACCTTTCTGTATTTCTTTATGATTCGATGGCCCATTTTGTCATGGAAAGACTTAGGCCACGCGTGCACAATTTTGTCATTGTAAGCGGACGCCAATCTCTCCAAAGGATGTCTGACGATGAGGAATGTGATCGAGTCTCCTTGGGCCTTCTTAATCATTTCTGTCGTGGGCCTGGCGTATTTCCTCCGTGCTAATTCTAGCGGCACTTCTTTTGTTTTGTCTAAGAATGCTGCTGTGTAGTTCGCCATCAGGTTGAAGTTGTACATCCACGATGTGGATGCCGCTTTGAATATGTTGCACCTGAAACGAATACAAAAATTCGCTATTTTCTACAGGAAATATAATTATTCGTTATTACTAATGAACTCTGGTAAACTCATTGCTAATGCTAACACGCAAAGGGGTAATTCCCATCAAATTAATTATTGGCTTAGTAAAAGTGGAAAGTAATTACTCTACGATGATGCATTTGGGTACAATGCCACAGAGGCATAAAACTCCACGCGTCAATCATAAAGTGGCCTCTTGACTGATTTCTATCAGGTTTTTGGATCATTAGTCTAATTGAAAATGCTTCATTGATAGATAGTGATTACTATCTAACCTAAAGTTGCCTCTTATAATAATAGGGTATTCCTGTTCAAAACGCAGATTACCTCTAGGCTAATTGCTTGCCAGTTCATAAATAAATATAATAGCGAGACTTTCAGACAAAACTCTTGTATCCAGTGCGTATTTCAGATGCATGCCATGATTTGAATTTCACCATTATAACAATATATACTTCTAGAAAATGGTGGATGGCCAGTGTATGTAAATCAGTAGCATTGTGTCAGCTTCCCGATGTAACACGCATTATAAGACAAAACCTCACCATATGACATGATACTGCCTGTTAATGAGATACTCCCAGGCGTTCGATTTGTGACTGGATGTGTCAAGGCTGAGCCTGGTGCATTCGGTCCTCATGTAATCGCGTCTAGCTTCCATCCGTGCGTTTACTTCCATGAATTTGTCTCTGGTCAGTAGACCGTCATCGCGGGATCCGTTCTCGAAGATGTACTAGAACAAAAGTTTGAAATTAGTCTATGGATAAATTCATGTTATTTAGGGGTGCGTTTTATTATGTGAGAATAGCAAAATTACTTTGCACTTTGCAATGGATTATGGTCGTTGATAAATAAACCTAAAACATGCTATAGGTAACTGCTGAAAATTAAAATCTCTTGCTGTGTATATTTGTAGTGCATATTTTACCTTTGAATTATTTTCGTTTTCTGGAAGGTGACGGTTCTACAAAATGAAAATAATTCCTTGGCAATAAAGTCTAATAATCATCCAGGATTTCTAAGCCTATTCCGTGTCACATAGCGGTTTGTGGAAGGCAATAGAAACCAGGCCAGGAGCTCTTGGTAATCTAGAAAAACATGTAGCAATATTGTAACTGTAAACCCTTGCCATATTAGTTATTTGTGTTTACATATTCATTTGACAAGTTTTCCCTCATTACGATATAATAGAAAAATGTTAACAAATAGCAGGATTGAAAGAACGACAAAGTTAGCGGACCTTCGAAGATGTCTTATACGTTGGCATTACACATTTTTCTTTTATTTTCCGGGATGTTTTATATGACCTTACGTCGGTCTACGAGCATCTTCTGCGGCGTTACTTCTAAGAAGTAGATTTTTTCAGATCCTATTTTATAGATAAGTAGCTCCTGCAATAGCTGTAGATTTAGGAGTCCAAAAAAATCAAAACTTAATTTACGGCCATATCACTCTGGCGATTTGCGAGCATGTTTCCAGCGAGGCGAAGCGTGCGCGTAGCGAGCACGCCACGTGTTCGCCGCGTTTGCGTAACGAGAGCGATTAACGTGAGAATACAAGAGAGAGTGAGACAAGAGAGTACCTATATAAAATTATGAAAACGCAGAGAACACGTCGCGTCGTCGTGGCTACTTCGCTTCGCACCCGCACGGGGCACGTTCACAAATCGCTTCGCTAGAAACACGCTGGCAAATCGTCAGTGTGATAACGCTTGCTATTAAAGGCAGGCAATCCGTCTGCCAGTCAGAAAGGTAATGACGATTTAAGCACAAGTCTTATCTGGTTCCATCATTGGATTTAAATCCAAGCAATAATGAAAAATCCACAGAAGAAGCGAATAAATCTTGCTGATAGCATAATGAAAACTCAATCTGCAAGTTATTATTTTAGCTTGAACGCGATGCTGACTGAGTGCAAGATTCATTAAACGAATATTCTGCCTCATTACATCGTCGACTCGAAGACATTCCGTGACGGATGCTTAATTAAAGAAATATCTCGAGGGAGCGCTCTCTAGCCTTTTATTTTATTAAGATGGCTTCCTTTGATGGTACCACGTTTATTTGGACTGACTATTAGAAATAATATGGCTATTTTCTTATGCTGCGTTATGATCTTTGTATAAGTGGATGTTAGTAGTGTAGTACATAACAAAACTGATTAGGTTTTATAATAATACTTATCGAGACCCCTCGTGAATCGGCAAGTGGTCCAAGTGATATTAGTAGATCTTTGACAGTCGTTACGGGTATAGTCAACCTCAAGCAGTCTGACAACCAGTTCTTGTTAATGGGTTGTGGAGGTCAGATAGGCAGTCGCTTCATGTAAAATACTGGTATTCAGCTGCATCCGGTTAGACTGGAAGCCGACCCCAACACAGTTGGGAAAAGGCTAGGCAGGCTAAACTCTCTTTAACGTTATTACAATCAGATTAGTCTTCTAATTTGAGGAGATTTATCGATGAAGCTAGGTATTTACAGGAAATAAAAAACTACTGTTTTGAATTCTGCAAATCTTTTACGACAGTTGAGTGACATTTTGCATAATAAAGACTAAAATACATTAGCGGAGCGTTTCCTTTGAAGTCTAAACACTTCCAGTGTAATTTTAGTAAACAACATAACTGGAATGTTACTTCTATGTAGGTATCTACTGTGCCTAGATAGTGGGTACCTATATATAGTAGCCTGTGTATAGTAGGTACTATATAATTCAGAATAGTATACTCTCTACTAATGGATAACCCATAAAAATTACACATATAAATGTATAAATTTTAAATAGGGTGAAACAATTTATTTTCAACAAGACATGTTTACTTTAGCTCGTCTTAAACAATTCTGCATTATCTTAAACAATCAAGTCGTTCTAAAAATTTAAAACCGATTCTAAATTCGCTTGATTGTCGATCGAATCCAGCCAGAACCATTTTTCAGCCAGACTGCATGACGTAGGCGGACAATCTTTAAACCACTTATCAGGGCCTGAAAACCTATTTCCTTTATAACTTCCCGATAGATTTTGAATAAAATTGTCGCATTCAATAGGAAACTAATGATTTGGTACGTTCTGTAAGAAGGTATTTGCCTACTTACCTATATAACTACAGTTTATGTAGGTACAGGAGTACCTACTGTCTATCAAGCTCAGGAAAGCTTTAATAGCGTTTGTAGAGGAAAACTGTGCTCGTAAAACTGTTTGAATAGACACTCGTTCACTATTGTGGGGAGATCTCCGTACTTGAACGTTGAGGCTTCTTCCTCCCTTTGTATGTTTTATGTCTTACAAGCCTTTAATAGCTTTGTGAGACAGTTTTATTGGAGCAGTGACAGATGAGGCTACGGGGTTGTACGTTTTTCAGACCATCAGAGCATTTTGGTTGGAAAAAGCAACTTTTTCCTATGGTTTAAGTATATCAGAGTCCTCCCAATACCATTACCAAAATGGTATTCTAACGTGTCCGTACTGTGCAAGTACTTTTACTGAAACGATAGGTTACAATAGCCACATAAGAGCGCACCCACAGCCGTCAAAAACAGTACAATAGTCACGTGTGCCGTAGCCACAGATGAATCAGATGGTTCACTCCGCATTTTAGGTATGAAGCTACAAGTACACGTCGAGCTCGTCTTGTCGGGCCAATTCAGTGAAAGTAACTTAGTCAGAATATATGTCTAAGATTTACGCGATAGAAATAGAGGCAAAGCTTCTAGGTGAATATTACTGTATGTAATTAGCGCTGTGTAGATTGCACTTTATTGTGTCGTAGGAAGAGTCGCTTTTTATTTAACTGATTTTGCGGAGTGAACCATTTGTATTTATCTATGCCCCGAAATCGGCACGGTTATATGTTATTTTACAATTGCTTATAATCAATCGGCTTGCTCCAATAGCGAAATTAAAAAACCATAATTTTATTATCTAGCTACGTAGTTATACATAGTTAAATAATAATTATGGTTTGTTTTAGTCAACCAAGTGGATGTATGTCACAATTACATTGCCAGCTCTTTTCAGTAATACTCAGTACTTACTTAGGCGTCTTGGCAAAGATTCAAAATCATTTTGCCCTGAGGTTCAATCAATCATGGCCATAACGGATAGGTAGGTACAAGATACAACCAACTTTGTTGTATCTTGTATGCATAGATAAAAGATGGTTAAATTGTATCGCAGTAGGTAAGCAGGTACCTTTGAAGAGCCATGGATATTTGCATCTATCATAAACAATTATATTACGGATTTCTTTTACAAGACATGTAACTTTTATGGCAAATAATAGTGATTACTACAGTTATCGCTATGTAAAAATATATTTCTTTCACACCATGATTACCTACGTGCAAGAAACATAAACCCGTTAAGTCCTGGCGTATCTAATTATGGATTACGTTCAAATCTGTGTGCTCTTTACGTGAAGTTATGCTTTATAACGGAAACGTGTAAAGTATAGGTAATCTCGTAGATTGTATATTAGTAGGTATGCTTGTGCTTGGAACTCTCAAATCGGTGAAGGAAAACATCGTGAGGAAATCGACATGTCTTAGAACCGAAAATTCGAAGACATGTGGCATCTAACAATTCGCACTGGGCCCGCGTGGTCGATTACAGCCCACTCCCTCACTCACAGAGAGGAGGCCTGTGTCCCAGCATTGGCAACATAATAGGCTGATTATGTTATGTGCTTGGAGTAGGTTTACATCCATAGGTATTCAAAGTAACGGATACAAACCTACTTACTTAGGGGTTGCAAACTCACGACCTAAGCATGCACTCGTTTGGTAATTGCCTATCAAGGATTTTTTATAACACAAATTAACCCACACTTTCTCCTACTAGTAATTCCTTGCTTAAAAGGTGACTCCAAACTTCGTCGAGAAACGCACTTGGTATTAAACATATTTTTTTTACTTTATAATAATCTAGCTGCGCTCTGCGGTTTCACCTGCATAAGTCTCGATTGCGTGGGAATATCTTGATAAAAATTATCCCGTATCCTCCTCCTAGTAATGGTGTACCCATTTGCCAATTTTCATTAAAATCCGTTGAGCTGTTTTAGCGTAAAGCGTAACAAAGTAACAAACTCACTTTCCCAATCAATAATATTGAAGTTAGGATTCTCAAATAGGTTAAATACACCATGCATTAACCTTTTTGAGAATTTATTATAAAAGTAAGTTGTAAGTATCTCTGGACCATGGTAGTAAGAAAAAAGGATTTATTTATAATGGTAAGTACCTGTAAGTATTTGTTTATTTTAATCATGTACCTATTATGTACACATGCTTATCAAGAAGTATAGTATTGTGTAATTAATTAAAATGTCACTGTTACTAACACGTAGTAAGCTTCCACTCATTAATTATTTAATGTTTACATCGTCATGGTGTGGTGTGGTACATTTGTTAATCATAATGGTTGATGTTAATGTAACGTTAATATCAAAATGTTTTTTAATAATTAAGTGAATACTGTTTCCTTTTTTACACGTAATGTTTGGTTCCATTACTCATTAAGGCGAAAGCGTCAGGGTAACGCGCAAATGTTCTTACTTTTTTTTTGCAAATTGCAGGTCAGTAGATATCAGTTTGTATTATGTTGATGATCTAAATAAGAGTACTAATAAATTATTATTACTTAATTATAGAATTATAATCATAAGAATCATTAAGACAACTCTCTAAGTTCATATTAACCTATTGAATGATTCTTTCATGAAATCATGACATTTGAGAGTTATATAAGAGAATTTTAATTTCGCGGGTTTCCTTTGCGCATCCCCTTAAGTTGATTCCTTTGAGACAAATTTTAATTGAAGGCAGACACTCCTATGAGTCTTCCCGTAATGTTATTAACTTATACCCATGTGTATACACACCCGTTTTATGAGATCGACCACTAATTGCCTTTAAGGGCTATATTTCAACAATTTGATGACAATTAATTCTATAATTTTTGAATTGTCAAGGGACTTGCGGTGGGGCTGTATAGTCCAAATTAGTTTAAATAGGTACATACATAAAATTGAAGTGTCTGTTTCTCATGTCAAAATAACAGCTTTAACTAAGTAAATGCATACCTATTATGATAGTATGGTACTTATACCAAAAAAAAAAATGTTTTTCTGTCTATCTGTCTGTTTGTTCGCGGTTTCACTGGCAGATAGCTGATGTTATAAGGAGTCATTTAGGCTAATTTTTTTAGAAAAAAAATACAGGATAATTTTCACCAAACGGCTCGCATCGCATCGCCTCGGAAAGGATACGAACGGATGCGGCGACAGCCGATCGCTTCTGGCAGGATGTCAACGCATACGATCGGCTCCGTACCGTCGCTTGCGAACGAATCCGTTTCTGGGCTTATAAATAGATAACGATATTAAATAGTATCATTACTTTAATTCATTGCACTCAGCCGATCCCGCGTCGCTGCATACTTTCGGCTACGATCGCGTGTCGCGGAAGATGCCCGCGTGCGCGGCTTGGTAATGTAGACTTTAAATACTGTGTACACGATTTAATATCGTTTAAAGTTTATAAAATCCGTTCCGATCCGATGTGATGCGACCTGTTTGGTGGAAATTTTCTAAATTTTCCACGCAGGCGAAGCCGCGAGCAGCAGCAAGTGAGGAATAAAAATTTCAGTTTGACAGCTTCTGTAAAGATAATAATACGTCAAACCGACATAATTATTCTTCAGACTAAAAGTTCTGACGGTTGGAAAACCGGCCCTAAGCCCTCGCTCCCAAGGGTGATTGTTTAACGCGGTGATTTTTATCGCGCACTGAAGTTTCAACGCACTATTCAGGCCGGAGAGTTTAAAATCCAACAGTGTGTTTTTTCGACGCGCCGCGCCGGGTTGCACTCTGTTGGATCCTCAACGTTCGGCTCAACACCGAGAGCTGAAAATCCAGTACGCGATAAAATTCCGCTGCGATATTTGGGCTAATAGATAGGTTCTGTGGAGGTCGTAATAATAATTGTGGTAGTCACTTTTTGCAAAATATTTATGTTCAGCAGCATCTGGCTCGCTAGGCGGATAAACAGATCATATAGGTACCTATCTACATGATTAAAATTGAAATCATAAAAAAATGGGGAGCAAGGCCTATCCTTATACCTAAGATTTTTCAAAGTATCTAAATATTACACACGCACAAGACACACACTTGTTCCACTTAATTACTTACTGTTTCATTCACATTTTGTAAATTTAACCGTTTGAGATTGAACCGTTTGATATGAAAACCACAATTTTAATCATTCAAATTAGGTAAATAGGTAATACTTGGTGTACCTACCCATTCGTTTTGGTTTATACCAACCTCAAAAGTCATAGGTAAAATTTTGAGACTTGTCATTTTCACTACTTATATATAAAACATTTTTAATTGTTGTAACCTATTCCGCTGCAAATTTACAACTACCCCATTCTTAGTACAAATTACATGGATGCAGTAAGTATGCGTGCATGCAAATGACTAAAGCGCTGTTTAAATACGTCACCAGTAAATAACCGAAGTTATTTTCATGAAACGTGTCTATTTTCAGCCTGAAATACACGACAGTGTGATAGACATGCAATATCAATTGATAAGCGACGTCCCTCGAACGAGGAATCGTAGATCGTCACGATAAGGGACGAGAGATAAGGAAATATTGTTTGTTTGAATGTTTACTTTAGTTATTTACGAATGTGTGTTTCTTAAATGTTACTTTATGGGACGTGTTTTACGCATCCCTAATGCCATATTTGCTTTTGAAAATCAAAGCTGTGTTATTTGACAATACGGTATGAAGCCCTCTATGAATAAGCAGAGTTTAGTTATAATGAATCTGCAGTTCATACTCGTCAATATTATTGGTGTACAAAATGACAAAATACTAAATAGGTATGAATGACCAAAAGCAAATGGACTGCGGGCCAAAAGACCGATAAAAAAATTGTAAACAAATTCAATGACTACTGAGATGACTAATGATATAAGACTTAATACCCAACATTACACCCTATTTATCAGACTTCGTTATAAAATTAGACTTCTATCTTTGACTTTGTTCAAATTCAAATAGAGTAGGTAACAGAAAAAGAAAACCTGAGTAATAAAGTTAGGACTAAAATGAAAATAACTCGTTAGAGTTATAGAAGGTATTCTCAAAAAAAAAAAAAACCAAGAAATGTTATCCTGAAACGGAACAAGAACTACTATTTCATTCGTATTGCCTTCCTGCTCCATCAAAGTTGAGGAAACCATTAAAATGTAACTTTCATTCGCATTTCTCTTTAAACGAAGTAAAAGGATGAAAGTCTCGATAAAATTAATATTTCCTATGCTATAATTGGACTCTTATCCCCATATTATATTCTTTAATTAGGAGTCGAAGGGAGAAATGGACAGTGGTTTCCTGTTTAATATTAATTTCTGACAAGAAAAGATGGATTAAAATAGTCGTTAGTTACGCTTTTACGCTAAAACGGCTGAACGGATTTGGATGAAATTAGCACATGGCAGATGGGTACACCATAACTTGGATTAGGATATAGGATACTTTTTATCCCGGTAGTACTTTCCGAATTATTTCCGACCTCAATGTGGGTGAAGCCATAAGCTAGGAATCTATCATTCTGTGCTTAATTTAAATTGGTTGAGAATTAGACCCATTTCCTCGATGAAATGAATCGACATTGCAATAGTAAATTGGGTGTAAAATTAGGGCCACACTCCAATTGCCGAGTGTAACTACTTATTAGTGTGTTCCAAACCCTGTAATTGACCAAATTACCTGTCATTTGACTTAATTTAATAACTAGGTACATGTCAGAGGTCGCTTATTACACCATTGGTATTTGTTCGTATTTCGTAACATTGTGGAACATGTACAGTCTGGCCGTCGAGAGAATGCGTTCCTGACATCTGTCAGTTGGACAATTTCTAGTAGTAATTTGGATCAAACTCGCAAAACAGATATTCGTTAGTATGAAACTGACAGGTGTCAAGAACGCGTGCTCTTGACGGCCGGACTGTAAGATATCTATTTTATTTATAATTTAACCTACCAAATTCTACTTGTTATTATTTAATAGGGTCTCATTTCCTCTATCTAATTATCTTCAACAACGAACACAAACTGACATATAGGTAATTATCTATTGTTATTTTGTTAATCAAATACAAATTAATAACCCTTCCTCGAAACGCCCTAATTAGACGTTAATAACATATTTTCGCAATTGAGCTTACCTACGCAATATTGAGCTTACATCGACAAGTATCGACTCTGATATCAAACACAGAAGCCTTCAAAGGGTTTGATTATCAAAGGCAAGAAAACCACCCCACTCTAACTACAGTAAGAAATAAAAGCTTTTTTTTTTAAAGAAAGCTTTTATCATGCATTGTCACGAGAACCAAACACGTATGTCAAATTTCAGCCCGATAGCTTCAGTGGAAGTGGGTGAAATATTGATTGCAATATTCCAGGACATACTTCCAGGACATACATACGAGTGAAGTTAAATAAAAGCTTTTAATAAAAACTAATAAATAATAGAAAATTCCAATCTTTCAAAAGTTTATATGAAGTGTCACTGTGTAACTTAACATTTTCAAGAAAACAGACAACCGGGGCACATCCCCTTCGTGCAAGTGAATGCATCAGACTGAATTGCTTTTCATGAATGAGGCAGTTCGTTTTATAGCTTAAAGTTATTGGATTCGTCGTATTATAGCGTGGAGGCACGCGACCTGGCGATGAAAACGTCAGTACATAAGTATATTATAACTTCGTAGATAGGTATATAATGTGGACTTCCGTTTGACTCAGACTTGCCTGCTGCGTATCTGCTGCTACTTCCGAGTCGCATATAAGTAACGTTTCTTTATCATCATAATTTATCATATTAACAGGTTGCTACAATAAATATGAGATGATCTATTTTGCCATAATCACTAAGCTTGGCACTCGAAGACATGTGGCAACCCACCAACCCGCACTGGCCCCGCGTGGTGGATTATGGCCCCCCTCACAGAAAGAGGACACTTCCTACAAGTTTTCATGAATTAACAATAGTTATCCAATACTCATTCCACTCATAATATGTCTTTTAATAGTAGACTACGATTGGTATTTCATTGCACATACCTAGCAACACTGAAAATTGAAGAACGACTTCCTATCGATTGTAACTTAGAAAGTGGTATCATGTGCCAGCTTTGAGGCTGCAATACCTATTGTGATCATTTTTGGTTCAGAAGAAGTGGTGCGTGTGAGCCTAGCTTTACAAGTTTTGTGTAGATGAATGAAAGCTTTCATTTTGCGGTTCTTTTATTTATTTTTGCGGTCTGGGCTTCCACATTTTTTTATAATATGGTTGAATTATGTAGTTATTTTACCAACCCGTACTGGGCCCGCGTGGTGGATTACGGCCCACTCCCTCTCACAGATTTGGGAAAATTATAGGCTGATTAATGTAGTTAGGTAGACAGAATAAGCAGCTTTATTGTTTAGCATCAAAAGGAATAATGTGAAATCGAGAAAGTGGTACCAAAAGTTTGGTAGGTAACTAAGTACCTCCATATGTCGTTTTGTAAAATATTTTTGAACAATCAAAACCGACTTTAATATTGTGTGGGATTACCATGTTACCGGTATCCATATCCAACCACGTAACAAGCTGGTAAGATTTTTTAATACGACTTTCACTTTAGTCCTTATTGTCGCCAACATTATGCGATAACATCAAGGAAGTATTTCATGCGTTTGTAATCAATACTTGCGTATGTTGGTAGCACCAAGAAATTAAAGAGATTCTACGGTTGTCAGAAATATGGAAACCATTTACAGGCACTTTTGAATTGTCTAGGGGTCGGTCGGTCATCATGAGAAAGCCGGCATGCCCTAGAACCAAAAATTCGAAGACATGTGACATCTACCAACCCGCACGGGGCCCACGTGGTGGATTACGGCCCACTCACACAAGAGGCCTGTGTCCCACCTGTGGGAATATTATAGGCTGTTTATGCTTATGCGGTCAGTCAGAAATATGAAGCTGGTCTATTCCAAAGCGTGGGTTATAGTACCTAAGGAAAAGAACGGGCAAGAAACTCCATGGATGTTTATTCAATTTGTGAAATTTACTCATTAGTTGCTTCTGTTATTATTTGGTTGATAACTCTCCTTAATAACCTACTATAAAGTTACTATTTCGATGGTAACTAGTACCATATACAGCTCCATCTGCTGCAAATAAAAATTCTTCAACAGCAATAGAATTTACACACATGCATCGAGAATCCAGTTTTATAAGTTTTTCTTTATAATGTCCACGTAAAATTTATTACTCTTCGCCTCAATGAGACCTCGTAGAAGTATAAAAAGTGACTAAATAAACATTCTATAAATACTTTTATTGACGCTCTATTTTCGTGCGCACGACTCTGCAGTATGAATGGGATAAAAATAGGCAATTAAGAATATTTACTACCGCGATTTAAAACCCGCCGCGTGTGGGAACTATAGACTCCGATAGATGGCACCCATGACCATGACCCAAGCCTGGGGAAAAAATGAGAGGACACAGTAGCTCTTTCGAAAAAGGGATGGCTCGGTTCGACAGGGGTCGCAGATCTGTTAAGTCACACTGGTGTCAGTTGTTTTTAAACCCTTTAGTATGTAACAGTACATTTCTGTCGAGGCCAGCAACTCACGCATTGATGGACGATCCTGAAAATGTGGACCGAGCCGTAGCCAAGGCACACATTCGTGAGTCCATCAATGCCTGGTTGCGGCCAAGGCTTGAATAGTGCTTTTCTCAAATAATGCGCGGAAATTCAAACAAAGTAAATTAATTATAAATTCCAGAATCAATGACGGACAACGATAATTTTTCACGCGCCAATGCAATGTGTTCATTTGTTTCTTCTTGGTTGTCATGTGTTGAAGTAAAAAGTTCGTTCCATTTTTAAA
The DNA here is from genome assembly GCA_914767815.1 of Eupsilia transversa. Taxonomy (NCBI): domain Eukaryota; kingdom Metazoa; phylum Arthropoda; class Insecta; order Lepidoptera; family Noctuidae; genus Eupsilia; species Eupsilia transversa. The sequence goes on from OU611889.1 coordinate 7,958,020, forward strand.
TAACACGACAGATATGAGTTTTCATAGTAATTTATTTGGCCGCTACACAGGACAGATATGGATTTTCATAGTAACATAGCTGGCCGCATCGTCACTCGTTTTTGATTGAACAGTACAGCAATTTCGATTTATCTCAAAGAAGGTTGTCCAAATAATGCTCGAATTTCCAAGCATGTTTGAGAAAACATATTTTAAACATAATATTTACATAACACACAGAAGGACACAGTAGCTTACTGGTAATAGCGATGGCACGGCTTACCAGAGGGGTCCGTCTAGTCTCGCTAGTGTCACTTCGGTTTGTAACCATTTAATATATATATTTACATAACATAACATGGCTGTTACATGTGTTATTGTACCCCAACTAAGTTTGAAAGCACTTGGGAACCTGTGCCTAAATGAGGACAAGGAGATCGCCGAGTCCGTGTTGGGAAAGTCCAAGTGAAAGTAATGTAGGTATTCGCGAAGACCTACGTAAGTACTAAGATGCGTCTAGAAAGTGTTCCGACTGCAATTTCGCTGCTTATTGAGATATTTGTGCCGTGTTGTGTTGACAGCTGCGGAGAACTCACGTAACTTTGGAGTATTATGTATGATATAATGATGATCAATTACAGCCAAAGTGGATATCTATTAGATAACATCGGAATCTAGGCAATCAATTCGGTACCTAATGTCTAAATCTCTTCCAACTTTGCAAAATACACACACCCACTCATTCAAACTTTGCTTTTAAAGCACCATGTATTGAAAATGTCTAAATTGTATGTTTTACCACCCGGCGAAACGGTAGCTTAACTTAATAATTATTAAGTATTTCCTCGTAAAGAAGTGAATAATTGTATTCATTTTAATTATTGTTAGTGAAATAAAGTATCTTTAAACCGTTGTAGACTTTATAATGTAAGTAAGGCTGTAGGTTCGTAGACTCCAGCTTGGTTATGTTATACCCCTCACTACCTTGTTGACTGCCTAATCTTTTGTTCAATCAAACAATTATTATTCTCTTGTGAGTTTTGTCGGTAAAAACAATAGTGATTGGATTAACTTTTTGATTAACGATAGGTACGTTATAAGTATTATGTCTGTCATCCTGTATACAAGGTCTCAGTGAGCAGACAATATTGTCATTATTTATAGTTGATTGCAGATGTTTAGCTTCGAGGTTCTATGAAATACATGTGACTTATGAAATGATTCTGCCTAAGCACGCACACGCACAACACGGCTGTACCTGAACCTATAGAGATCTACATAATAAAATTTATTTATTGTATTATTTGGAGAGGGGCCCCCGACAGGTCATTGTGGTCGCATGCAATGCCAATACCCAAAAAAATGTGAAGAATTTGAATAAATACCTACGCTTGTCTTTCTCTTATGGGGAAATGAGGTCAGTGATCTCAAGAGAAGTCAGACTTTGTCATGTTGGTCTTAATTTGGCGTTCTTTTATATCTCCCCTCTCCCGAAGGGGACTTTTATTAGCAGTTTTTGAAAGGTTAGGTACAAGAACAACTACATAACTACTTCATCAAGATGATTCATAATATAATGGCGAAGTTACGACATATCAACTAGCATCAGCTGATACTATTGCTGCCGGTAATCAGCAAAAGCCAGCAAGACAACAGTATAGGTGTAACTCTGTCGGTGTTTAAGGAACTCGACATTTTATCTTGATCATTAGTGTTGGCTTGGCAACTAATCACCAAACAGTTAGTTGCCGGCGAATAGGCGAAGGAAATCACTATCAGTAGGGTCATTGCTCTGTTATAGACATACCGAATATCTAAAGACCAGATTTTCACAGTAATTTTATGCCTGTTGTTTGTTTGAGCTACGTAGCTCAAGAATCTTCTTCGCATTATATATCCAGGGCCTTGCCAACCTATTGCACATACATGCCCTACAGTAACATTTTCAGTTTGCGCTGAGTCTCTGATAAATGCTAGATGCGATGCAGCTGTTGTTATTCATGTCATTACAAGGTCCACGTGGAAAGTTTCCAAGACGATCATTCTTATTCAGATTCATTTGGCCAAAGATCACCAACTTATAATTGGACGTGTTGACTGGGCGACAAATGTTTGGCAAAGGATTGGCTGTTGGTTTTGGAAAACATGGTCATCTTTTCTGATTAATGGCAAATATCAAAAGGGTCACACATGTTTACTTTTTGTCGAACGAAGAAAATCGGAGGGTGTTTGCGAATATGCAAATGTGTTGTATACTTACTCATATTTAATCATCTTAAAAATAAATATATAAAAAACAACTACGATAAAAAAGCCAAGTAAAAAGGTATAAACAAGACAAATGAGGAATTGAAAGGATGATAAGTAGTTTAGAAGTTATGAGGGGACAGTTATATGAACATACATACGTACAAAAATACATACATACCATTCAAAATCATAACCCTCCTTTTTGCTTCGCCGAAGTCGGGTAAAAAGTATCTTAAAGCCAATTTTCGTTGGTTCTGTTCCCTGTGTACCGTCCCTAATACGTCTCTTCATATAAAAGAGGTCGCGAAGAAGTATTTACAACAATGCAAAACACATCATCGCTTATTGACAGAGCTTTTAAGTATCTGCTTGATTATACCTTAGCATATTGTATCGTAAATTTATATGCATTCTGTTTGAAGATAATATTAGGTACCTACAACAAAACATGATCTACGGCTCATTGAATAGCTTGCCCGAAGGCCGGGCAGAGCATTTTATTTATGATTTGTAGGCCAGTATCGGGGGAGAGCCTATTGAGAGCACTGCACTCGCTGGTGAAGCGACAATGTGTTAAATTAACCGTGACATACTAATGCAGGTGTTTCTATGTCACTGTTTATTCAAATGGGTGCTTTGATCTATTCCGTGAGTTCCGTGACTGACTGACAGATAGTACACAGCCTAAACAAATGAATATTGGTATAAACATCGAAGGATATGCCCATGACATTCTGCAGAGGTGGACTAAGAAAGGATGTCTCAACCCCTGACTGAATAAAACGGATGTTTGGAATAATAAATTCCGTAGCTGACTCACGGAGGTGAGACTTCCTAAACCACATTTGGAAGAAAATGTCTCTTAGTAGTAGTAGTTAGTTAGTAAAGGGGTAAAATATGGTTCGAGAGTTGAGACTCAACCCCTGAGAGTTGAAGTCTGTAAGTAAACCAAGCCGTTGCCAAAAAACATTAAGTCAAAACATGGCATATAATAGTAGCTAGTTCACCAATTGGTGGAGGCGTTCTCATATCCTACATACCTACATGTCTTTAAGTAGGTTTCTATAACGACGAGTGGAGGTAAAGCGCTTTGACACTTATCGTAAAAGTGTTACCCGGTATCAAGCGTCACGATACGATGTCATGTGTACACGATCTGTTATCGGGCGCGTCGCAAGAGCATCCTTACTCAAAGTAGAATGATGACGACAGCCATCAGGAGGGAGAGACTTAGATACCGTGATATCTTGTGTGTTTAGATTAAAGTGTAATTACCGAATAATGATGTTAAGCCGCTGTTGACTAACAGATAAGAGAATAAAGACTATCATAATGATGTAAATACTATGCTCTTGGTCCCACTCTGTATATTGCTCATAATTAATTGGTAAATGGTACTTCTTTACCTACTATATTGGCCATCTAATATCGATTGAGGTAGCTCGTCAACTTCACATCTAGAAGATGCAAAAGTTTGGATTATTTAGGTGTTGTTGTGTGCGATGTTAAACACAGAAAAAATTAAAAGAATGCGAGCAAATAGTAATGAATCTCGAATCCAATAATTTCCAGACAAAGTTAAAGATACCATTAGGGGACTTAATAAATAACGCAATAACATGTTTCGACGGCAGTTCCCGCCAACCACTCGTAAAGTATGATCAGATAAATTAAGTGTTTGTAGGATTCGAGAGGCGGTATCGATGAAACTTGTGGATTAATCTCTTGAGTTGGTCCAGTTATCGTTTTCTCGTTTAAGCACTTTTCCCAATAACTACTGGCGGAGTAAGGTAGTTGTAATGAGCGAGTCGAGTATTGCGAAAAGCGGGAGATATTAATCGCTCGTGAGATAATGTAAGGCTGCTATCAAACATGTAGATCGTTTGCGATTTTTCGCTTCTTGTCCGAATCACACAAAACTTTAAACAAAAAAAAATCTTCATTAATGTAATAGAAACAACATGAACTGAAAAATGGTGCCGGAGTAGTGGTGCCAAGTGGTTATGGCACCGACTTACGAGTTGTAGGTCATGGATGCGAACCCTGCCAGGTGTTTTACTTTCTATAAATAATTTCATCACCACTGCTCTCAAAACTGTGAAGGAAAACATAGTGAGGAAACCAGCATGTCCTTAAACCAAAAATTCGAAGACATCTGACATCTACCAACACGCACTGGGCCCGCGTGGTAGATAAACCACTCGGAGTTTGTTCGCCACTTCTTCTTCCCAGCTAAAGCACTAGGAAGTGGCGAAGGGTGGGCGTTTTGGGGGACTGTCATATGTAATTAAGACGTTCGAAAAGTGCTGATTCGCAGCCTAGTTTGAATAAATGACTTGTGATTTGATTTCATTTGACTCCCTCTCGAAGAGTGAGAAGTGAGAAGTGTTCCAGTGTGGAACATTAAAGGCTGATTATGGAAACCTAAAAATATTACGATAGCTGTGTTCACAACACATACGGCGTTGGCTCTACGCACACACCTACCGTAATCTATTTTTCTGTGTACGTTAATAGAACTTTATGGAGGATGTAGGAGAAGCCAATGGTCACCCAAAGGGCAGTTGATGAAGTGATTGATAAGTACCAAAGTGTAACTTAAAAAAAAATGTGTTGCTCCATACATTTTGTCGAGTTCCATGAAGTACTAAGCTGATTTTATTTTTCGCAATGTGAGATTTGGTCTCATAGTATTAGTTGTTCATAATGATGAGTTCAATGATTTTAAGATTTTCCAGATTTTCATTAGTAATAAGTGTATTCTAATCCTCAATCGCTTCTCGCTCACTCGCCTGCAGTGAGACGCTGACTCAAGTAGAAAGTGTAGAGTCAAGTTACCGAGTGCAATCAATGTCATCTATGCAACTAATCTCGCTTCGAATATGGACTAATGGTAACTCGTTTACCTGCAATTAGAACCTGTTTATACGTCAATTTAGTTTCCGTAACAAGACTATTTTTCTACCTAGGTTACAAATTATTTATGAAGATTACTTCTTGTTCCACAACGGCTCGGTTTCTAATGGTCGTTATTCGTGTCTTTCAGGGATGTGCAATCCAATGCAAGAGTGGTGGAATTGAATCAAAATGTTCTTTTTGTTCTGAACGCAAATCATGAAAGGCCAACTAGACTTAGTTGAAGAGCTGTCTCTGAGTCATAATCATTTGCCTGCCTTTGTGGCGGAAGAAGATAACAGCACGTTTTCTACTTTCATTCTCCCCTATCAACCGTCATACTATCATTCACTCCCTCTTCTTTCATATCATTCATTCAAAATAATACCATACCAAGACAAACGATTCCATTTCAACTTTTCTGTCCCTCCCACTTTCAAACTTCATCTAATGTGCTGTGTTTCTGTAAGTAGGTTTGTACAAAAACTTTTACACGTCAATCATATTTTTTTAAACTAGATGAGGTCGGCGTTTCCTATCTGACTACTCTGATAAGAAAGGCCGAAACAAACTCAGATGTCACGGTCTCTTTTAAAGTCCAGACATATCTTGGTCAGATCATGTGAAGACCATGTAGATTCGTGTCTGAAGTGGTATTTTGAGGAAAGAACCACACAGATTGAGTGGACCTGTCCAATCAGTGCACGCATTTGGCAGTAATCGTGCAGCTCAACTCAAAACTGAAGGAGCTCAACGATTTGTCGAACGGTTTTTTGGGTAGGCCGCATAAGTTTTGCCAGGCCGCTAGTTTGGTTTTTACTTCGTATCTCAGTCATGTCCCTATAAATGATCTGTATGGTATGCGTAATTAAGTGCGTACTGCCCTAATTATAGTAACAGTCACTGCGTTGCTCTTAATTCATCTGTTTCATGTCAGTTAACGTCTTCCTGTAGCAGGCTCGTCTAAACAAGGCTACGGGCCATATGGCCACTAATTTAAACAAGCGTTTAATTGTAAAAAATGTGGTGTTACACAAAGCAATTATGTTTTACAGTGTTGGCATAATTGTAGTGTTTGACCAACATTATCAACTATCATTTAAAGTGCGAGTATTTAGAAAAATACTCTACGTATTCTTTGTGAATAAAAATGTTAAAGGCCTTATTAAAAACCGAAAGTAAGTGAACCACTTACCTACGAAAAAAATATATAGGTAGATTGTTTTTGACTATCTTGAGCATTAGTTAACATCATCATAGACTTCTTACTGTTTAAACCTCCTTTTCCCCCAGAATGAGGTTTTGGATGTCTCCATAAACATTTTATGAATTTCCTCAATATTGCCTACTCGTTTACATAATTATTACCTATGGTATTATGTAAAGAAATTATGTAACTCTAAACAAATCGACGTCTGGTTTTTAAGCTCACGGTCAAAGGTTCAATCTTACATGACAAAATAATGTTTGTGTAGCCTACCTACTGTCAGGGCGTGGATGATATTTCGTTTTGTGACAGAGTACAACCGAGACACAATATAAGCTTTTGATTTGGAAATAAAATTTGTAAATTCACTAACAGACAACGCACAGCGTAAACCACTGCATAGAAGCATGACATTTTGCACAAGAGCTCCATACAACGAAAGTGAGCAGTGATGGAAGGAGTTCGTCAGTTTTGTCGATGGGTAATCCCATCGGGCACACGGCTTGTAATCTTATAAGTAGCCAACAGCTAGGCTGCATTATTTAACCCCATTCAAATAGTCAGCTTTTACGAGTGTCATTACTTTGGTAAGAAACCACGTTGCTGACTAGATAATTTTGTCCACGATATCAACGGTATGAGCTTATTTCTCACGCTTGTTCAGTTCCTGTTAAAGCGAGAAAAGATTAGAAACAAATAAAATCTATCTTGTTTTGTGGCCCTCATACTTATAAGATATTGCGATCACTACCAGGCCAGGCGCACTCCGCATTTTGGGTGTGAAGCTACAAGTACGCGGCGGGCTCGACTTGTCGGGCCAACTCAGGGGCCGTACCGTAGTCAGAAGATACAAGTGTTACGCGATAGAAAGAGAGGTAGCTCCTAGGTGAATGTAACTGTAATGTAATTAGCGCTGTGCGAAAGTCTGAATTGCACTTTATTGTGTCGTACGGTTAGTGCTCTGCATTACCTAACCCCTCCTACAAAGAAGAAGAGGGGAAGAAGGGTCGGGTTATGCAGGTTACTGACTGTAGCGAGAGTCGATATTTATATAAATGATTTTACGGAGTGAATCTTCCATACTTGTACTATTATGTATTCTGTGGCACTACACGATGGGCTTTATTTATAAACGTTGCTTAAAGTTAAGTGACGTTAAAACGTCAAAAATTTATGGTTAAACTTAAGCAACGTTTATAAATAAACCCCTAAGGGCCAATTTCACCAATACAAACTGAACGCGATCAGCACTTAAACCGAGTTTATGAGTTTTCACTGTCATTATTTTCTTTGGAATATTGACACTGACAGCTCTTAAACTCGGTTTAGATGTGCGGATCGCGTTCAGTTTCATTGGTGAAATCAGCCCTAAGTGTTTACCAATCGTGATAATTAGGTAGGTAAAAACTTATGCGAAAGACACGGGTAGACGATGATTAAAAATACTAAGTATAAAGTAAAAAATCTATGGAATCCGGTTTTAGCGATTTGAAAAATATAAAAGTATTGTTTTTACAACAAGACACGTGTAGGTAGGTAGCCTATGTTATCATATCATTAAATTGATAACGTTTTATAGGCTATTCAAGTCCTTTTAACATTAATGAAAATGAAGAACATTATCTAAACTATGTACCTACATTTTATGACTAAAACTATAAATTCAATCCAGTTATTAAAAATAGTAAATATTATAATGTTTCATTGCAACTTAAATTACTAAGGAATAGATAAGGCGACACAATAAGTAAAGCAAATAGCACTGTACTGCTAGAATCTACTGCCTATACATACAGGGTGTAAAAAGACTCATAACCAAGTCGAAATCTTACCGTCCTTCTAACTTCGTGATTTAAAATAATTGCTGGGAAATGACTTTTATTTTTGACACGAAGAACCCGCTGATTGTACTTAGCGATTATTTTTTTCGAAATAATATTTCATAGAAATAACTAATATTTTGTCAATGCAAAGGCATATGTCAATGTATAGGTGCATAGATGATATCAACTAACAAATTAGGGAACTAACATGGGATGCCCTGGTAGTACCCAAGTACCTATTCCTGCCAAGCAAGAAGGAGGACTTAGAAAGAGGAAATGAAAATTATAGACACATGAGTACCTACAAGTTCTACATGGTATACACGATTAGAAATAATTCAGCAACACATGGCGCCACCACGAGAAAGCCATGTTATTGTTGTACGAGACTGGAAGTTGTGTAGCAAGCCTATCATTATGTGGATTATTATGCTAAGTTACTAGAAACGGATTTAGGTTAGACGGAGTGTTGTATAACCGCAAACTATGAGCATAATATTATCCTGAAATACTTTATTTATATAAGTAGGTAGGTGCTTAAAACTTAGAGCGTTATCACTATAATGATTTGCCACCGTGTATCCAACGAGGCGATTTGTGGACGCGCTACCCGTGGGTTCCAATCGAGCAAGCCGTGACCACGCGACGTGTTCTCCGCGTTTTCACAATGATTGTACTCTCGCTTGTCTCACTCTCTCTTGTATACTAACGTCAATCGCTCTCGTTCCGCGAACGTGTTGAACACGTTGATCATACGTGGCGCGGTTGGTACGCCCGCCCCCGAGCGTTAAAAAATCGCCTCGCTGGAATCACGCTCGTAAATCGCCAGTGTGATGGCCCTTACACCAGTGCGCACTGAGCTTTAATGAAAAGTAAGGTTTCCCGTGTTGCTTAAGGTGAACTCAATCATGTATTTTTTTTAACGTGGCTGTAGGTGAAGAGTTGGATGTTTTTGGGCAAACGGGACGAAAACATTATGAAATAGATATGTTCTAATCTAATTTTATTAGTCACTGAGATATCGAGTGACATCATACGTGTGTAATGTGGTACAAGTGGAATTAACATAAATATAAGATACGATACTAAGTTTGAATTAATACTACTTTCTGTATCTATTATCATAAGTGTAGTAGATACGGAACCCCTCATAAACAATGTTATAAGACATAATTATAATTTAAAGATTTTTTTAAATTTTTGATTAAAATAATACATTTAACATGTTTAAATATTTGTATGCCAGTTCATGGCGAAACATGTAAGATCAAGAGATATAGCAAATAAATATATTCTATTCGGTTCTATTCTATCAATGTTACTAGGGAAAACTAAACTTTTCATCGCCTCTGAAAGTGACTAATAAATATCTCTTATTTAATGGTGCCACTCCGCATAAAACTCAGTTATTTTGAGCTTAACTGCGAAACACATGGATCCTGTAGTTTTAGATAATATTTAGTGTTTCGTCCGTCATTTTATGAGTACAGACGACTTTACGACTGATAATAATGTGTACCCTCATAATGACGGGTTTAGCTAAATCCTCCTCGTAAAAATTTCTTAATTTCTACATTTTCCTCCGAAGGTGAGCTGTGATAATGGAGCAGGTACCTATTGAACGACTGACTTTAGTTTTATTGCCAATGTTTGCTAGTTGACGACACCACAGTGTGTACTTATAACATAACACAGTGCTGTCCTCTAAATAAAAATGATACATTACTATTTACTAAATCCAACTACCGACAACCTTTGTGTAAGAATGGATGTAAGTGAAAGTTTTTTTGAATTTTTTATTAAAGTAGAATTTAGAGAATCATTATATTGAGTGAGATACTCAAAGTCTAGTAGGTAACCTAACCGTATCTTCCAATATGTGAGAAGCCTTCACTTCAGAACTTTCGCACTGGTATTTAAGGTTGAAATTCGTTAATGGGAAGCCTTTGGGTTCTTGGCTCTTAACCAGTGTCAGAAGACCGCGCGTGCCAGTCTGGTACGTAACTAATTGATTTCTCTCAATTTTAAAGTTAATATCGTTTTACTTTCCTACATACACGTATACATAGAGCACTGAATATCTAGATAAGTAAATATCACTAATGGACAAGCCGGTCAACCAGCTTACTTGTCTTCATTTTATTACTAGACTAGCGACCCGCCCCCGCTTCAACGGGTTTTTTTAACAAGATTTTTCTAACTGTGCACCTGTCAACGTCAACATATTACAGGGTATGTAGGTTTACATAGTAACAATACCAACTTAACGAATACTATGGCAGAGCAGGCTGTGTAGACGACACGAGTTGTGTAGACAGTGTTAAGAGGCGTCGAGGCACTGAGGAGGTTACCGTGCGGGTAAATACAATTCCAACAACCTACGACTTTGACAGCTCCAGCCGCACAGTTAGAAAAATCGAGATAAACGCCTTGACAAAACATCGAGATTTCTCTATTATATGCAAGTTTAATATCAATGTAATATACTTATAAACGTGCAATACATTATCTGAATGATTGTGAAAATCGCATCACAATCTGTTGCGTTGTTTAGAAGAACAACGCGGTCACACGAGTCACACAGACAGACACGGGCTGTAGATAACTTTAATTTATATTATGTATAAGATATATAACAGCTTATTTTACATTCATCCATAAAATCGATGTCTTGACTTCCTGAACCAGCTCCAATCATGAAGCAATGTTGGAAATTATCGTGTTATTGGGAAATGTAGGTAATGGAGTTATAACCTATAAATTAGAACGCGACATTTAGCAGTCTTTGAAAGTATTCCGGTATTTATTTAGGTATGTACTTTGATGGTGGATAAATTGGATTCAAAAAAACTCCTTCGGAACATACGCTTTCGAAAAAATCTGATAAATTTTAAGTTTGGTAGATAATATTTATTTGGCCATGTTATTTATAAACAGCGTCAGAAAATCCACATCATAAACGTATTTACCCGAAAATCCGGAAAAAAACGATAGAAAATGATTTTGGTTTTCATACTAAGACATAAAGAACTACATTATGTAATGTCCAATATCTACATAAAAAATTTAAGGATTACAATGATAGGACTTGACGCGAAACAAGTAGGATCCGAATATGCTAATATGTATGAGAATAAGCGACAAATACGGAGACTTCCGTTGCCATGCGTGTGCGCATCCTTTGGCGTTGTTTTGGTTATTAATGAGTTTATAGGCTCTTGAAGGTGATCATGTTCATATTTTAGTTGATAACGTTAGCTGACGATATAAGGTTGCGATATAATAGTCTAGAATACAAAAAAGCTTGAGAGAAACTCAGAGAAACATTCTATCACTTTCTATGTTCGAGACAAAGCAGGTTTTAGATACAAATCCAATCAAATACCTACTAAGCGATCGATATCTTATCTTTTTTACTTCCTCTTATTTTAACATTTGCTATTCACTTGCAAAAAGCAGTGCTTAAAAATCTGTCTCAAAAAAGAATTTAAAAAATGCAACATCAACAAAAATACATGCATTTCATACCTATTACATAACAGGTATAAGAACCACTGCAAGTGGGTCACTAGATGTGCAACAAAAGAGCTCGCGAGCGCGGCTTGCAGGCTTGTGAGTACTTGTGACACGGAACCGCGTCCGGTCTATTGTGCTCTGTGGTCTGTGGCTATTTGTGGACAGTGACTAGTGACGTCATCGCTCTTGTTATGCAAAGGTCAAGTGTAATTGTCATTATTTTTGTTCGGTTTGGTTGTTGAACTTCTGTTGTTTAAAGATTATTATGAATGGGGTTAATTTTTATATCTATAAATAGTTTTATGGGATTCATTTTAATATATTTTTTTAATACCTAGTTATTGTACTATAAAAACAGGCTTAATGATTTTTCCTATCTATTGTCTCTGCCTCGAAAACAGACTCGTCAATGGAGTGAAGGTATATGTAATCCGGAGACTAGATTAGAATCTTTGATTGGCTTTTCATGATCTTTAAATGGCGTATCAGTGAGACCATCGATTGCCATGGTTCCACCTCGTTTAAGAGAAAGAACTGACTGAAAAGACTTCTACCATCCAGATCCTTGGAAATGATTCGAAAAAACCTTCTATAATGCCTAGACAAACACGCTTTTGACCGCTTTGTCGTCGTAAGGTTTAATTCATTAGGATCATTAGTATTAACTAAACACTTACCTTGACCGTGACTTGTGAAACTCTACGTACCTACAGTTCTGTTTAGAACTTGCTTAGATATATGCTCTAATGATTACAATTAAGTGATGAATGATGAATTTTAAACATTCAAGGTGTAATTTGGAAGTAAAGAATTACTACTGTTCAATGATTTGTGGATGGTATCGTCTTTTCGAGATTGTTGGAGACATATGCCCAAATTACCCAAATTACAATGCTGTAGGAGTAATTTGGGCATGTACTTGTTTGCAAAGTCAACAAAACAACACGAAAGTCGTTATGTTTCTATTTCTATAGGCTTTTTAAATATACAAAAGCAACATTTGTCGTCATAAGGTTCAATTAATGAGCATGATTAGTAGTAATTAAACGATCACCTACCCTTGACCGTGACTTGTTAAAGTCTACGTAGGAAACTAGGAACAGAACTTGCTTAGGTAGCTGCAGGCTCTAATGATTACAATTAAGTGTTGAATTTGATACATTCAAAGTGTAATTTGGAAGTAAAGAATTACTGCTGTATCGTCTTTTCCTGATTGATGGGGAGATATGCCCAAATTACCCAAATAACTATGCTGTAGGGGTAATTTGGGCATGCAGATGTTATTAGTGTCAATAAGACAAACATGAAAGTCGTTATGATTCTGTGTAATAATATAAATTAGCAACATTTATCATTGTTAAAGTCTTTTCTAGTATCAACTAGTTTCTGTTGGGTTTTCAATCTAAATAATAGTAAAATTATGGGACTATTCCTTCGATCATGAGCGGTAATTTTATTCGATATACTAAGTAAATGTAAATACTGACAAGTCAGTATTTGCATTTAGTTTTTCGAATTATTATTATTTTGTTTATTAATTGACGCACTTAAAGATGCTTTTATAGTATAATTTACCCAGGATTTTGTAATTATATGTTGATTGAAAAGAGTGTTCAGGGAGCTTTTGAACGTAGATCTCGAGAATGGTCTCGAGATCTACGTTTTGGAATGGGCAACTAGCTTCAACTTTCTGACTAACTGTACGTTTCTTGACAATTCCAAAGTGCCTGAAAATGGTGTAATTGAAATAAATGCTGTGTGCTGTTACCTCAAAAGTAATAAAGAACATTTCTGCGACTTAGGAGTCTGTCTGTTGTGATTATGCCGATTTATAGTGAATAACTTTCACATTTCTGAAATGGTATGGTAAATTGGCTTATTGAATAGCTTTTATTTGAACTACTGCATTAAACTAAAGAAACTGCCGTTACTTATACAGTTTTTATTACGTTAGTTTGTTTTTATGATTTAATTTAGGTATTTGATTCGCAAAGCAAATACTATGAAAATTCTCCTCAAAATAAACTTGACCGTCTGGTGTAACGTTTGTTTTTTTAAGTTTGTACAGGCTGGTGACAACACTGCGAGGTAGAAACTGAAAAATAAAAGTATAAAAACTAAAACCCAACTACGACAAAAAAGTCAACTAAAAAGGTATAAACAAGTCATCTCAGACAGACAAATTAAAAATCCGGAGTCACACGTGTTAGGGGATAAATCGAATAGATTACGTGTGACTCCGGATTTTTAATTCCCACGGTAATAGTATCTTAATATTACCGTGACAATATGCTCGGGAGTCTCAGCTCTATTTTCAACGGAATTTAGTACTTCAGTTGGCATCCGGTACTACCCAGGTATACCTAGGTATGCTACATACGTGTTGCTATGTGCAATGTGCGTAAAGCTTTTGTATGTTTTCAGTTTGTCTTCTGTGTAGAGAAAATATTTAATGCTCGGGATTCACGAAGCAATTTTTTATGCTAGAAATAGTAACGAATAAAATCTTGACTGCTTGGCACATGCAAAAATGAAAATATCTGTATACACAAATCTCTAGCCTGGTGTATACAGATATTTTAATTTTAGCATAATTAATTAATTATGTAGCATTCTAGCTTAGGTACTAGCACTATTTTGCTATCGTAAATTGAAGATAGCCTTGATTATCCCGGGCATAATGAAGAGTTTTGTTCCTATCTGAAGGTCAGTTTAGACTAAACCAGCGCGTGTACATTATATGCCCGTTTGGCCGAATTCTTTTTGTGTAAATGATAAATGCTTTTATTTCTGTAAGTACCTAGCTTTGTACAAACACTTTTAGCCCAGGTTCGCACGGGAGTAAACTGTAGACGTAACTGTAAACCAACCAACCTGTAAGACAATCCCACAGACCCAACCCCGCGCGTATGTTTTTTACATAACACAGATAACATCACGCCTTGTTTCCCTGAAGGGTTGGGTAGTACACCCACATTTTGCCAGTTATGTTTAAGTCCCATGAAATAGGGGGCGAGCCTTTGCCATCAACCGGGCACAAATCCAGACTCCGGGCCTACTGAGAAATTCCGGATAGAAAATCCCAATAACACTTTGCCCGACCTGGGAATCGAACCCAGGACTTCTGGCTCAGCAGTAGCGCTTGCGACCACTAGACCAACGAGGCAGTCAATCCGCGAATCATATCTACAATATCAACATACAACCTGATACTGACCTACAAATTGAAAAAACGTAAGAAAATTTGAATTTCGTGGGCTACCCTGATGCTTCCACCTTAAGGTCTAAAATGTCAGGAAAATAATGGTCTTCTTCTTTCTGGGTTCTATCTTTGTCTGTGCCAAAACTGAGTCAAGACTGCTGTCAGAGAGAGACTAAGTAGGTATCCGTATATATCGCACTTTTGCAGGTTGGTAACTACTTATTAATATTCCAACGTCCAAAAATAAATAAACATATTTTTATTCACATAAAACCGCACATAAATCAAACACACATACAACTCTAGCATGACACAGTGAACTAGTTAAAGTCTCTTAAAATTAAATTACTACTTACTAGTAGTTTACTAGTAAAGCTATAAACTGAATATAATAGCTTGTCGAGCAGTTTATTTAGTAATTCCTTAACAACGGGCAGTTAAACTGATGGTTATTTCAGAGTAATAATCATTTGGCGTCACGAATCGGCATGTAAGTGAATATTGAATTGGAAGATTTCGATTCATAAATATTTTTTATTAAAAAAATTGTTTAACTTTTTTATTGTATAATTGATAAGTAGCCGCTTAGGAGGAGTTCAGTGATATACACACGGTATATCACTGAACTCCTCCTAAGAGGCTAAACCGACTTTGATGAATTTTTTTGGGTGTATTTGAGTGGGTCAATGGTCAATGCTCTGGGTGGTTTATTAGATTCACAATTGGACCCCGCAGATGGCGCTGCGTACGATTTCTAAGAAACAAGACAACGTCTGTCCGGTCAGTTAGTGATGTATAATATTAAACAAAAAACCTGTTCTATACGTATAAGTACTACTAAAAGTTCTGTTCGCTACGTAAATAATGCAGAAAAAAGAAATGTAGGTAAGTATCTCGAATTTAGAAAACCGAGCATATTGTAAGAACTAGTTTATTTCGCCACTTAGCGTATGAGTGTCAATCTTGTTTTTACCGCACTTGCTTTTAAGGAGGGTAATGCATTTTGTTGTGTTTCTGTGGAAGACATTTCTATCGTAATGGCATTGAGTATTATGTATGTCATTGTTAAAGAAAGAGAAACAATTCTCTTGGAATAAAGGTACGCGATTGTTATAGCCCGGTAAAGCTTCATAATATATCTGGAGCACATCCTCTTATAACATATTCAAAGCTAAACTCAAGCAAGACGTCACTAACAACACAAAAGTATTAAGTTAACGACATAAGTCTTGCAAATAAAATGCAATAAGTATCGCATCTACCTACATTAAAAAATAAATAAATAAACAAAACAAAACTATTAGCTACTGGACTACACTCACCTTAGTTACGTATTTATTCGTTAAGTGAACAATGTATGTTCTTTTAGAATAAATAAATAATCTTTAAACCCAATAACGTAAACGTAACGATAAATAAACAATAAGAACGACTTTTTGCATGAGGCTGAAAATCAATTAATTAATCGCGCGACGCAATGGTGCCGATGCGATTCTTTTAGAATTATATCCAATTAAGACTTTAATTAACAATTTATAATAATAATTAAGTCGAGAATAAATTAAGACCATGGGTTTACTAGCTATTTCCCGTGTCTAATGGAAACCCATTAACAAGCATGGAAAAAAAACTCTAACGATAGACTGCTCATTATAAAGCTATAAAACTCGTAATAAGTATTATTTTATGCCTACTTCCCACGGATATTATTGGAATTACTTCAGTAAGCGTTATTATATTGTACAGGTACCTAGATACTGATGTATTTACCTACATCAGTATCTAGGTACCTGTACAATAGGTACCTATGACACGCTACGTTTTATAAAGAGAACAAGCCATATTGTGCCCCACGGGATTTCCCATAAACAAAAATGAATTTAACCGCTTTAGGGAATTAATTTAAAAATGCTTCCTTAGTGCTTAATTTCCTTATAATAAGGAACTATTGTGCAAAATTATATGCTTCCAGTAACAGGGTTGTGGAGAAATTAATACCCAGTTACTGGTATCCAGCTGCATCCGGTTAGACTGGAAGCCGACCCCAACATAGTTGAGAAAAGGCTAGGTAGATTGATTGATTGAATGAACTATTGTGCAAAATCGTATGCTTCTCGACCCAGCGCCAGCGGTTTGGTGCGTTGTCTGTTAGTGAATTAATTAAATTACTTTGATTAAGTAGAAGAATGTCACACAAAGAGGTCACTCTACAAAATCGAACTTTTTCGAAAACTCTATGTGACATTTTGCCAGCTACTGTATCAAATAGGAGTTAATAGGAGAATGATATATATAAAACGGTGTTCTGTGACATTACACGATAATCCACGAGGGACCACAAACTGGTATCGTCGCATGTAACATGAGACGCGAATATCGTATGCGGTGAGAAAATACGCGTCTGTGGGACTCGTTAGCACATTGACAGTTAGAGGTCCGCAGAGAGAGGGTTAAGGGCATTTACTGGTTAACACGATGTCATGTATTGTGATATGGGTACCTAATATTTAAGGTATATTAGTACGTACTAAAATTCTGCCAAAATTCAGCTTACTACGATCCAACTTATTGTTTTACCAGAAAAAATCTAATAGTGGTAAGCAAAGTCTAAAACTTAAAAATTGATTGGTTGTATATTATAAAAAAAGAAAAAAAAAATAGAAAATTTTGGCTGGCCAGTCAAGACTATCTATTCAACATATCGCTGTATCAAGTCGTTGATGGTGTTGAATCAGTTTATCTAAAGAATCAGTCTTATGAAAAACCGAGTAGGTATGAAGCGTGAAGTATGTAATGTAAAGAGAATTTAATGTTATTATTATAAATACGTGAAGTAACAGCTCTTTTTGTATTTGTTTTATTATATCGTACTTTCACTTAAAATGAGTTTAACGCACGCGGATGGAAAAAAATGCTCTCATTTTTTACATAATTATTATAAAATGGAACTTTTTTGTGAGATGATACGGTTATAATACGACGGCGACGTGCCATCAAATTGCCATTCTTGGTTTATTAAATTATTTGATTGAATTTGGAAACAGTAAAGTATAGTCAATGTTCTCATGTCTACAATTTTTGCTCAAGGTAGGTATTATATACTTTTTAGGTCCAATCATCACCATTATTTTTGAGTCATACGAACGGCATAGACGTCCTCGGTCGGTCGTCGTCGCAAAAAACTAACATACACATCCAAAGACACCGACTTCCGAAATTAAAGTTATTTTTCATTTTGTATTACTTTTTGTAAAAAGTACGGGCTCTCCTAAATAAAACTGGGTAGGTACCAAAGTATTATTTAACTCAATATCCGAGCTATTTGTCAATTATATTTAAAAAAATGTTTGATCGAACGATATGGCGCGAGGAACTAATGTTTCTAGGTATTGCTCGCAAAAAATCAAACGTTGTATTAACAAAATAAAACAATACGTGGTTATATTTGATCCGATGAAACTTAATAAGCAGGCATTTGATAATTAGTAGCACAACTAGCACATGACTTGTTTTATTGAATCTACTTCGTTAATTTGTTACTAACCGCTTTGTTATTATTAAAAACCGTTGCAAAGAAAATAAATGTCTACTATAATTTGAGGACAGTCTACCAATTTTGGGAGTATCGGTATTTAATTTACCGGTTTTTATTTAACCAAAACGGATATTGATCATTTGGGCTTTTAAGTCAATTTGAAACTTCGTGTTAGTTTTTTCATTGTCGCTACATCTTTATTTGGGCGTGCTCAATTCAGTTCTTAAGGCTTAGAAGTAAATTTAAAAACGATAAGAAAGAGAGAAGCTTAAAGTGTTAAAAGATTTTTAGCAATGATTAAATTAAATTGGATTTGAAATGCGAAATTAAGAAAAGATAGGGAGAGAGCATCATTTTTTTTTTTGTTATGTCGCTGCTAATCGTTCTTCAGCAGCAGTCTATTTACTTTCAACTTTTTTTTTTTTAACAATGAAAATCGATGACTGTGACTCAGTATCTCACAAACTATTTAGAAGTTTTTTTCAGAATCGACTACAAGGTATGTACCTACAGTGATTCTGCGCAAAATTTGATTATTATATTCTTTAGTAGCTGCGCCCCACGGTTTCACCCGCATAAGACTCGATCTCGTATTTGGGTAAAAAGTATCCTATGGTCTACCCATGTGCAAAATTTCATCCAAATCCGTTCAGCCGTTTTAGCGTGAAATCGTAACAAACAAACAAACTCACTTTCGTATTTATAATAAATTATAGTTACGATATCAGGGAAATTAATTTACTACCAACTTAAACTGTCCGTATAGGTAAATCACAGGTGTCATTCTTTGAATTGGCTATAACAGCACATTGACGTTAATTTGCTTAACAATGAATTGACCTCACTGTACCTATAAACGGACCAGCGATTTCGGGACTTGCGCTTATTTTGTTGTTTAGCGCAAAATTTACTCATTTTAATATCAATAGTTGTAATAAATAAAGAACATTATCGCCTGTCTACGAGTACATAATAAGGCCTATATCTTGACGATGCAGTAAACCCGGTGACGCATTGCGGCAGGACGCCCGCCAACTGACAGGGTTCGATATCCTCCGCCGAAAACGGGAAAATATTGCCTTCCAGCCTCCCTTTCTTGTTTTATATGTACCGTCCTCTTATGTACTTTATAAAGGCTTTTGTACCTACTCTTGTACATGGGAATAGACTTATTGGAGTGTAAATAATTTTAGGTATGTCTGGATTCTTGATGGCATAATTTTTGAGCAAAATTTTAGCAATTAAATCAAATAAATGGCGGTGGCCTGAAACGTAAAGCATTACGTAGTTAATCGTTAAATGTCATAAGTTAACGATTTCGAACAAAATAAATAAGAAAAAATACCCACATACAAAACGTAAGCGTTATATAATTACTTTTTAGATGAACTTTTGGGGCAATCAATACATCACCCATAAGTAAAAAAATAACAACAACAGCGGAACGTGAATACTCGAAGACGGAGCGGACTACCAAAAGTAAGCCCACTTAAGGTGGATGTTACAAGGTAGCCCGCGAAATTCAAATTTTCTCACGTTTTTTGCCATTTACAATTCAGTAACAGGTTGTATGTCGACCTTAATAAGATTAGCGGCGTATCAGGTATTTATTTATAGAATAATAGTCATAAAAATACAACTCTCTAAGTTCATACAATCATATTGAAGACTATTTCATGAAATCATGACATTTGAGGATTATTCTAACTTAAAGAGTCGTATTGCTGATTCTAATGATTATAATTCTGTAAAGCCGTACTTGGTCGCGAATCATATTATAATCAACATACAACCCTGCCCTGCAAATTGCAATAAACATAAGAAACTTTGAATTTCACGGGCTACCTCGGAGCATCCACCTTAAAAACAAAACAAAAGAGCATCCATTTTTAAAGAAACAAGCAGTTGATTCCAATAAGTCAGACAAATAATGGGGATCAAACCATTTAGTTCCGTACACTCGCGTGACTGACGGTACTTTCATCGAATTGAAACGGTTCAACTCACTAAAATAGAGGTTTTTGTTCCAATAAAATAGTATCAAAACAATGGTGTTGAATGGAATAAATGGTATTTTCTTAAACCTTCGAAATAAGGTTATGTATATTGTGGTATTGTCTGGGCTTTATAGTCATCCACCCTTTAAATGTCAACATCGGTACATTGACATTAGGAATAATTGGTATTTGACCTACTAAGTTTACGGTAGGATTTTGGTTGGAACCACTACGCTTGATATTCTTCACAGGTTTCCAACGGTAAAAACATCACGACCGTTTAAAGGATTGATGCCTTACCATACCTTGTTCTAAAATATTAACAATCATTGATTTTTATTCGCTTTTAAGTGTTGTATCACGTTCTCAAATTCTGATTAGCCCCTAAAGTGAACCTGAATAAAATAGATCTCTCTGGCATCATTTTAAAAATCGTGGAAGTCTGGCATCGGTTTTCTGTTCTTACTCAGCTCGGTAATCTAATCACACTATTTATGTAGGTACATAATTGTTATTATTTTATATCTGACACAATTTTTTTATTTATTTTTATTTAAGTATATTATATACACAATTACATAAAACTGATTTACATCCGTCACCTCACACTATCAGGTCCAGTTGAAAACCAGCGTCAGGCACTTATTGTTGTCTGGCATTTTTGCTGAACTGGGCCTTTTTGGCGCAGCCGTGAGGCACACTCCCCTGCCAATTTGCTTACTTCATACTTTACCCCCTTTTGTTTGTTTTATTTTGTATCTTTTTTATCTACTGTATGTTATATTGTGTGCCTTTTAGCCTGTGTTAAATAAATTTATTTTCTTTCTTTATATTAAAAGTTAAGCACTTGACGTAGGAATACCTGGACTTCCGTCTGATATGATAACCGTTCCACTAATATCCCGGAATACGTTTGTGAATTTCCTTCTCTTCTGTTCTTGCTTTCCGTTTTTTCGAGACCAACGGCTTTGTACACACGGCTACATATCAAGCTATTCATTTCCAAGATAAGCTGCTGATCTCGCATTGTATAGGATTTCCATAGTGTGTGTGTGTGGGGGTGTGTGTGTGTGTGTTTGTGAGTGTGTACAAGACAATTATTAAAAACCGGCATTTTTTGCAGTCCATATTGTCTCAAGCCTTTCCCTTTTCCGCTTACTGTTGCGAAGTGCAGCAAAAACTTATTGAACGTGGGAAGTATCGGAACTTATAGCAGAACTGCTCCATTTGCGAGATAAATGTGTTCCACAATGTCACGCAGCGCACGAGCGTCACGTTCCAGCGTTTAATTTGTATCTAATGCGCTGGTGCCGTGTTGGTAATCTTGATGCAGGTATTTGAACTAGTATTGTTTGGTTATTGGTAGGCTTTTGTTGTGTTAAATTACCGATGGGTCATTATTGAATTGTCATGACTCATGTGTTCGGTAGTCACTATTGACGCTTTGGCTTTGGTGTACCATAGATTCTCTAATCCGGATGTTTTATTAACATTTATTTAAAAAAATACAATAGACGTAGATATATTTAGTAACCTATTCCGCTTAACTATTCTTAAAGAGTCTTAAAAAACCCTGTAAGAAATCGACACGTTTTTCACCTCTCAACGAGGCATCCTCAGGATGACGACATTTTCTTACGATTTTTTATTCGAAAAGTATAATCTATTGTCGTAAGAAAATTAATCAATTATTAATAGAGAATTAATTATTAATAGATAACACGTGCGTTGAAGTTTTTGAGATGATCTTTACTTTACCTAAACTGTCGTTATTCCTGTAGGTATACATTAGCAGAGGAAATTATGTAGCTTATAGCTTTATAATGCAGAATATTGCGAGGTTATTTGAAATGAATATAGCGGGCTTACCTCACAATCCTGGCCGACTCAATCATTCGCGTGTTCGGAATTATAATGACATATTATTGTTTGATGTTAATGTTTGTAAAGGAAAGTTGTATGTGTTTATATAGAAGTTCTTACGATGTAACGGATCTGATTGATATGTTTTGTTAGGTATTTATTTTTCATATTTGACCTTGTATAAAGTAGGTAAATATGTAAACAATAAATAATTTTGTAAAAAAACATGAATAGAATAGAATATATTTATTGTAAAACATGAGTATACATCAAATAAAATGTGTAAGGTCTTAAAATAACAGGTAGATCTGCATGTTTTGCCAATTATGGCGTACAAAACAACATATTTTAGGTTTAGAATAAACCATTAAAGAGAGTTGAGTCTACACAACAAACTATGAAGATTGCAATGATGAAGTATTGTTTTTACAGATAATAATATGTTGGTGGAATTGTGAAAATGTCGTAATTATAGGAATCTGTTTATTTAATTGCGGTCATTTAAAAATTCCGATATGGTGTAATAGCATTTGGCTATGAGATATGGGAACAACAAAAACGAAATCTAAGGGTAATAGAACAAAGTGGTCAAATAAGGAACCGTGGACTCGATGTAGAAGAATACCTAACTACAAGAAAACCTAAATAACCCAGAAAGTATAACCTAGTACAGCCAGGAATCGATTCCGATCTTTTTCACACATAACTTACACATGTATTTTCAGTTACCAAAAAGAAAGCATATCGATACGGAAAGTAATCATTCAATTGAACACGCAAAACAATATAAAGTGCGTGCCTAGAATTTCACATTACAAATACCGTTTGTTCTAATTGAATGAGAAGTAAAAAAGATGTGTAGAAATCCGAAACCGGTATGATCGGGTATTTTTTCGGTTACAACACTATTTTTAAACCTGTGTTATTTAATACCGGTTACCGAAATAAAAATTGTCTTACACGTGCCATCGACATGCGTCAAAGGTCGCGCATCAGCTGTGTGTGTGTGTTACCGTTATTAAAACGGTAACCTAAAAGAGGTAACATGTTTCTTCTTCTTGGGTTACCCAGATAGCGGTAAGTCGTAGAAGTAACCAAAATTCTTCGATACCTATACCGTAATTTATAAAGGTTTTCGGTCCCTGTTAGAAAGTATTCTTTGCTTTACCTCTAACAAAAAAGTATTTACACAAAAATATGCGAGAGGGGTAACTATACATTTTTGTTTTACAAGTCATTTGAATGAATCTTAAAAAGTTTAAGCGACACGTCTTTTATTTTAAGATTTTAATAACGTTCAAAGAAAAGATACAAACGCGTTTATTGGTGCACGTAATATTTGCGCGGAATTTTTCTCACAATACAAAGATGTAAATTTATGTATTGGTAGGTATTGATACGATGATAAGGGAATCAGTCCTTAGAAAAAAGTAGTTTCCATTCAAAAGCCATGTAGAGCTAAGTAAGACTAATGCTACAATGTCAATATGGTCAACAAAAGTAATTGGGGTAAATAAGTATACCGTCAGTGATCGGCATAACCCGACCTCTCTTCACCTCTTCTTCTCAGAGGGGTCAGGTAATATACCATACCTATCACTATGGTGGGTGGCTATTTTATGCCAGCATTTTCCGCACAGCCCTAAAGTTTTCAGCAAAGCTTCTAAGTAGTAAGTACAAGACGTACCTACTCTGATAAATAAACTATAGTTACAGTATCTACTTCAAACAGCCGCCGCCTTCGGTAAGCAACGCGTACGTGACATTGCGGATAAAGTGCAAGAGCGTCGTTTAAGATAGTTGAGCCATGTTGCACGTAGAGTGAGTACGTGCGAATGTGTGTTGGGAACTTGGGGTACAGATACACCCCAAGCGCAACGAACATGGGGGAGGATTGCTGACGAAGCGTTAGAGCCAAAAGTAGGACGGTAGTGAAACACGCAAAAGTGCCATTTCGTGATTGGTCTATTTTTTATTCTTTGATACCTTGATTCGTCGTTTTTTAGTGACGTTTTGTTTTGTTTTTGTTGTAGATTTGTTTCAAGGGCTGATGATAGGACGACGATAGATGAATCATTCGAAACGGGGAATCACCAGTCATTGAGCTTTTCAAGGAAACATATAGATATTATTATATTGCAGCTTGTTAAAGAATACGACAAAGATATGACACGATCGATGTAATGTCACAATGTTTCCGAGGCCTTGGTTAACTGGAATCAATAAAGTCTTAATTATTTATTCATAATTATTACTAACAAGCTAGGGGCTGTCGTTTTATAATCAAAAGGAATATTAACGATACAATCGTATAGTATTCGAATGCAATTCCAAATTGTAAGAAATATCGACAAATCATTATACATAATATATAGTTTCTAAAATGTCGAAATGATTTCAAAAGAATATTTCGTCAAAAATATGAACAGAAAATATAATTAAATTACATACACAACAGACTCAGTTCAAATGATTGACGGGTATCAGTCAGGATGAATCAGAACGCTTTTTCTTGGAAAACATAAAAAAGTGCAAACCACGCACTCCGCTTTAAACACGGTAAAACTGAACTCACGTTTATAAATCGTGAGTTTAAACTATAACTGCTTATTATATTAGCACGTCAGACAGTGCCGAGGGCGATCCCAGAATGGGAGGAGCACTTTTTGTTCAAAATGGAATATAATCTTCGTCGTTTTAACTTATTCCAGACGTTAGAATGAGAGTTTTCGTAAGTACCTCTCTGGAGAACATTATTACATGTGACTAAAACATAATTAGAGAAATGTGGGTGTACTATAGGTACACCTCTGCCCAACCCATCGAGGAAACAAGTCTCTGAAAAATTATGAAACAAAGTACATTCTGCCGATATGTTGCGATGTGTTGATTGTCTTTTGTTATTTTCGATTTAAATAAAGCCTGCACCCTAATTGCGTAATACACGATCAATCAGAATCTGAATCGTTTTGAAAGAGATTGCTAATCCATGCTTTGTAAGTTCGAAAAAAAAAATATGCTCAACAACGTAAATAACGCAATGAATGGTGTTGAACTGTCAAAATGAAACAGATTAGTCTGAATCATTTACGAAAATGTTTTACGCAATTAGATAGCTGTTTATGGTTACTGATAATTAGTGTAGGTATGTAAGTACTCAAGTGAGTCAGCTATCCTTGTCGAAAGTTGTTCAAAGTATGGTTTTAATACTTCTTTGTATGCGTTTGCACCTTTTAGTGACGTGTGAAATAACTAACGCACAAATAGTGTTCAGTATGTGATGGTCAATGTCAAAGTTAGTCAACAATTCTTTGGCTTAAATAAATTAGAAATAATAATGTGATTTATAGTCACGATCTAATAATGAATTTAATCATGTAATTTATAGTCACGGGCTTACTAGTTTTGAATTTTGATCACCCACACAGAACACATCAACAATTCTTTTCATTTATTAATTAATTAATTGTAAGTACCTACTGATAAAATGTAGATATGTGTTTCTTCGCGAAAGCTAAGTGAAGGAGGGAAACTGCATATTTCGCAGTGAAGGCGCCGCACTATCAACTTGTCAGCACTTTAGTTCTAGTGCGACGCGATACGGCACACACTTAACACCATAGTGGTGTTACTTGTGTTTACATATCTCTCGACCTCTTCACACGAAGGCCAACACTTCTATGTAGTTGTTTCCAGCCGTCATCTACTGAAGTGGACAATTAAAGTTTTTAATGAAAGTGTACCGAGGGCGAATGGATTGACAGTGTGGATTAGCATAAATCTATTATACAAAGTAACAGGGAATCAATTTTCACGCCTCCCCCTTAAGTCCGAGGCTCATAACCTAAAGAAGTGCCATAAAGAATATGAATTAAAAACCTAAAAACTTTTTTTTTTATCCGCGGAATTTCGCGGGTTGCTAAAAGCAAACAAAATTGTTTGTTTGAAACAAAAGACTATCAACTTAAATACTTTACCTTCTCATCAAAATCTGCTCATACCAAAGATGTGCACAGTCATGAACAAAAAGAGCCCTCATCTTGAAACGAAACCTAACATCAACATTCTGAATGATATTAAATTCCTAAAATATTTTTTTCTATTAACTTTTCTGAGTTTAGTTCATTGTTCCCAAAAAAAAACTTATCAAAGACTCGTGATGCCAACATAATATAATAACAAGTAATTCCTATTTGTGATCTAGACACAATTAAAAGATGCGATACAAAAAATAATAAACAATGATTATTTTCAATGTTTCCTTAACAAAATTTAGAGCAATGTCATTTTTTCCTTGGAGTGCAGTCAGACATTACCGCATCATTGTATTTGGCAATGAACCGTTACGGCACGCACCTGAGGCTGTCACATGCATACAGACACGCAACTTTGTTTGACACCCACTGTAGCAATGGTATATGAAAATTGGTAACTGTTACTTAGCACACTTACATGTGTATGACTTATTTTTATGAGTTAGAATAAGACGCCATCTTTTTATGTATTTATAATTAGCCCGCACTCTGAACTATAAGCCCGACTACGCACCTAGCAGACTAGGTAATATTTTTACCACTATTCTGAAAAGTTCATGATCAAATCTACCTGCAGTCAAGTAAGTCAATTCTGAACAGCAATTTCAGGAATAAATTGTTAACGATAGTTTCTTCCACGGCTTGTCTTCACTATCAGCTATAGCTATGGATATAGATATCTCTTT
This sequence comes from Eupsilia transversa, assembly GCA_914767815.1. Taxonomy (NCBI): domain Eukaryota; kingdom Metazoa; phylum Arthropoda; class Insecta; order Lepidoptera; family Noctuidae; genus Eupsilia; species Eupsilia transversa. The sequence continues at coordinate 7,985,007 of OU611889.1, forward strand.
TAAACGTTCTACCGCGAACGTTTACCACCCAAACCAATTACTTGCCGGCACAATCTGACTCCTTTAATTGCTTTAATTACAACTTGCATGGAAAGCTTTATCTACAGTCCACAGCGAACGCGAAGAGTAGTATAATACCCACGTATAATTTTGCTTCAGTATACAGTACATGCACAGTACATAAAACCATAATAAATATTTATGTCATTAAATTCCGACTATTTGCTTAACAAATTCAGTTTTCGTGGACATAATTTCCATTACCTTTTTGCACTACATCATGAATTATGTACCGACGAGATCCAATCGCAGTAATTTGTCATAATAATATAACAAAAAGATAACGAGCGTGACAATGAGCGTCGCACAATGATTATTTATGTAGTAGTCCCGCATGACGAGAACTTTGTGAAAGCTGAGAAAGATAGTATCCTGACCTGACTCACGAGGTTGGCAACATGTGGGATGTGGATATACCTAGCAGTCATGTTGTAATAGCCAAGAGCCTCGACCAACACCTGAGGAGGCTTTCGTTAGGCAGCTGGATCAAGGGCGCAGAAGTACGCAGAGTTAGGAGGTTCCTCTCTCAGGAGCCCTAACCGCGCCCTCGGCCGCTTGTAGGCCGGTTGGCTACTATTTTTAAATCCGGTAATTTCGACAGTTTAGTTAGTAACAGAGTGAGTCAGTAAAACGATGGTCGCGTGGTCGTTGGTCGCCGGTCGCTCGGAATACAGTTAACTAATTAGCACATGACTTGACGACACAATGACGTTACGGAACACAGACTACGCATAATGACGAAGAAACGCATACCTAGTTGGTGAATGACCCTAGACTTTGTTACAGATCATTTTAAAAGTAAATTAAATGTTATAGCTTCTTGTTAATCATTGTTATAGCTTCTTCGTATTTTTGTTGATTCTTGCAAAAGAGATAGATTAGGCGAACCTAAAATTTTAAAACACACGCAATGTAAACTTACCGAGACATCAGCGAGCTACACATTGAAACAACATTTCCGAAATTGGTAAAATCGTTAGCTCTGATACCGATACAGTTATTGATAAAAAATGTTGCACATTCTGACAACGACGACCATCGATTGTAGATGGATTGTGTGGGAAACAGCGTCGGGTTGTAAAGCTCGCGTGTCGTGAACAAGCGTGGCGAATCTTCTTTTACTATGTTACTGGGTAAAATAGAAATGTGGCCTACAAAACACGGTAAAAATACCAAGTTGACATAAATATGAAATAGTCGATCCGGTATATGAAAACGTCGATCGGTATATGAAAACGTCGATCCGGATTTTCCGGATTTTGTCTTAAACTAATGATCTTAAAATCTAAACATTTATAATGAAACCCATCCCCATGCAAATAAAAACCAACACACAGATGGCACCTTAAATCTAAATTAGCTGCATTTGTTAGTAAACAATAATAAACAATTCCAAAGATACCCAACACTCAACAGTAACTGTTACAGTCACAAACACGTCTACAGCACCCCAAGTGTATGTAGTGTAGTTATCGAGTTAACGCTACGATTGAGCTTGCGTAGATTATCACAATTGTAACGTAATTCGCTCTCTACATAAAGGTGCAGCTAGATTGCAGCCGATCGAGCAGTAGATATTGATCGGCTCAAAACATCGTCTGTATCGATCGAAGAATGACTGATCATCGATTGGTAAAATTTTGAAAATAGAGTGGATGGTTTGATCAATTCCACACCATCCATCGACGTCGAATGTTGTAAGCAGTCGATATCGATGTCGATCGATTGCACCAAACTGGATCGATAAGAATGGTCGTTGCCATCGATCAACCGCAATCTAGTCACGCCTTAACGTACACCGGAGGTACAGGTGCTCAGTGGCTCTCCCATCGACAGGGATGAGTAATTTGTTTGTTAGTCGTGCACAGCCGTCTTTAGACCTTTGCATGTTTTTTTTTAAATTCTGTAAGTAAAGCGTGGGGTGCGGTGTTGGCTTGGGCACACAGCGGAAACGAAAGTGACGTTGACGGGACGCGAAAGTGACGCCTTCTTGGCGAGACTCTTCAGAATAAATGAATTAATTTAGCACGTAATAGTAATGCGTTTCATGAATTCGTCACGGTTTTACGGTTGGCTGGCTGTTCAATAATAATATGGTAGATTTTACTCCTTTAAATTTATGTAAATGATGTGTAAATGCCAAGAAAAAGCCACTGTAGTCCAGAAAACGTTTTATAAGCCCGCTGCGTGCTCTCGCCGTTGGCTCGGCTCGGTTTATGCGACAACTTTGTTTACCTTTGTCCTGGAAATAGTAGGTGAAGTTATCGCGGAAATAGGCGCGTAATATGTTCCATTAATTTTATAGAAGTCGCTCTGCAAAAGAAGAAATTTGACCTGAATTCATTTTCGTTTGTTTCGGGTCAATTTTGAGTGCCAGGACGTGGCTATGACTCATCGAATCGAACTTTTGAATTGATATTTTTAATGCGGTACAAATAATACTTTTTGGGTCGCAAAATTTTCAATTAGCAATTCATGTTAGGAATTTAATAATTATGTATAAATTCATGGTCTTGAACCAATATTATCTTTCAGCAACAAAATGAGAATTGACTTATTGTTATTTACGTAAGTTACGTAACGTTATTTAAGTAGAATCTCGACGAGACCCCGCAATATGTAAATGGCTAAGTTTGACGTTAACGAAGCTTTAAACTCACTTAAAAGTTTCGCTTTTGATTGATTGATATTAATTGTGTTTTGGGATGAATTCAATTTCTATTATCGTAACATTTTAGATGGAAGAGTTCGTGACATCTTATTGTTCGTTGACTTATTTAAGGATTGAATTTTCTCGGATAATGTGTTAAATCCGTTCATGCATAAGTCGTGTTTTACAGTCAAAAAGTGTCGTGGGGGTTAATTTTGTTAGGCATTGTGCAGACCGATTTACACTGAACCTTCAACTTAGAAAACGCTAATGTCTCCAACTTCAAATTGACTTCCAATTTTGCAGAAATTAACGTGATCTAGTATTGTCAAACACACATTAAGCATAATAAAAAGTAAAAGAACTTACCTCTTGATAAAATACCCTTTTGGAACTGTAGGTGAGGTTGTACTGCTGGTCTGCCACCATCAGCAATATAGTGAAGGGAAGCAGGAAAGCCGCAGCGGCGAGGAAGGCAACGCAGCGCCCTAACCGCATCATGCTGACGTTCCTACGACCTACCACCATCGTGACACTACGTGGCAACCTTGAGCGTGCTTCCAAGTGTCTTGACGCACTTCATTTGTTTGTCCAACTGCGACTTAGAGCATCATCTGCAAGAGGAAAATACGGAAGTAAGTATTCTGTTCTGTCTGTGTTTATATTTGTTAAGTTTTCATGGATCTATCCAATTGACTTAAATAAATTTGGAAGATTAGATTTAGAAGACTTAGATTGATATTGAGCTGGCCTAGCGTAGTTCGGAGTGTCAATAGAATTTGAGGCCAGCACCCTAATTGTGTAACGCACGATCAATCACAATCTGTTTCATTTTGGAAGTTCAACAACATTCATTGCGTTATTTAAGTTGTTGAGCAGACAATTTTTTGTACATAATTATGAAGTAATGGTGCAGCTTATACTGGAGAGTGAGCAGTGGTAACGGCTGCGGCTTACGAATTGTAGGTCGTAGGTTCGAACCTAGACAGGCGCTTTACTTTGTGTAAATTATTTGATCATCACTGCTCTCAAAAACGGTGAAGAATAACGGTGGATGTGGTGGATTACGGCGCACTCCAACTCACCGAGAGGAGGCCTGTGTCCGAGCAGTGTAGGCAACATTATAAAATAAAATAAAAAATGTACAAAGTACTTTTTACAAAAATTATGAACATATACGAACGGAGCCACTAGGCACAGTTAGATTGAGTCAAATGTGGACCGATTTCACATTATAATTATGTAGCCGGTTGTTTAACTCTTTTCTTCATATTTAATACCCGTGGTCACGAATACACAACACGTCGGAAAATGCAAAAAACTGAAAGCGTATGCAATTAAAAGCAACAAAGAATATTAAACTAGATTATTAATCGATACTTATCGATCGATGTCTCGAGAAATGTCAAAAGTGGCTATGTATCGTTCACACCTAATTTAGAATAGGTGTAGGCAGTAAAAATGCTACGGAAGCTATTTTCACTGGCTATCCGTAGTTTCGTTATAGTCATAAAATGTGTACATGCTTTACATCATCGGTTTTGTAAACATTTCCTAAGATTTGTTCATCTTTGAAGAAAGAATGTTGTTTTATAATTTTTTAAAGAAGTTTTGTACGGCAAACGTTCATTATAGATATGTCGTACATCCACGCAAGATTCGAAAGCGATTTTCTTGTGAAATAGGTTAGCGATTTCAACTTCCGAATAGCATAGTTTCGAGAATATTATGTCCCGCCTCTATAACCTGTATGTTCTGCCCACCATGAGATGTGAACTCTCATAAAGGAGGCTATGTACAGGATGAGGGTTGCTCAGAGAGCCACGGAGCGTTCCATACTTGACATAAGGCTTATAAACCGATTCCCAAACGTCAAGATCCGACGACGTCCGAAGGTTTTTGACATCGGATAAAGTTATGGAACTCAAATAGAGTTGGGCAGGACACCTGGCAAGGCGCAGTGATGACAGGTGGAGTAAGAGAGTGGCCGAGTGGCGTCCACGAACTGGAAGACGAAGTGTCGTCCGGTGACGAGATGGGCGGACGATATTGTTACCATCGTGGGTAGAACCTGGATGAGGCTGGCGCAGGAGCGTGGGGATTGGCGCAAGAAAAGAGAAGCCTATGCTCAGCAGTGGGTGAAGACCGGCTGTGGATGATAATGATGATATTTGTAACACCAAAAAAAAAACATCAATATTTTACGAGAAAATCGCTTTATAATCTTGCGTTAATGTAAGTTTTTTATGCTCTTGACCATACGTACGTAAGTACCTATCGCGTTTATTAATGTTCTTGACTTCAAAAAGTGTTAACGTTTACTATGTTTGTAAATTTAAACTGACAAATTAACACGTACTTAAGTATGTTTGGATTACCTAGTACACAAACACACAACATGTAGGCACCTACTTCAAGGAGTGTTTACACCGATAATTTTGTGTGTAATCCTACTTTTCGTCGAAATATTGTACACAAACCAAGGTTTGTTTTACTTTTAAATAATGACCACACATTATCATCGTATACAGCATGTATCATAAAGGTGTCCAATTTAAGGGTGTGGTTCAGACCATCAAACTGAACAAGTTTCTCCATGGAACCAACGTCGTAATCGCGAAAATTTTATCAACTGTCCCATACAAAACTTCAATGCCTACTCGACCCAAATGTATGTGACAGCTGATTATTATTTTTTCGCGATTACGATCTTGGTCTCATGGAGAAAGTTGTTCAGTTTGATGATCTGATCACACCCTTAAATTTGACCACACCATTCTGCTACATGTTGTACTGTACTATTGTTGTTCTATTTTAACGTGTCTATTAGGTATTGTGATTTTTCATAGATTTCATAGTCCATCATTACTAAAAGAGTAGGTAGGTACATTACCTATACATCTAACAAAGAAGGAGACTAGGTGTGTGTATATTCAATAGAGTCATTGACAACAGAGAGTCGAGTGCGTCAAATAAAATTGTTACGGTTCTAAATTTAGATAATCACCACGGATGTTGATCATTGAATAAGTACGGCACTTTTCATTATGCACACAGCCGCCATTTTGTTCCTAATGTCATGGTTAATGGCGTGGCAAAAGAGAACAGTGCGCATACTGGAAAAATCAGTGGAACACAAAAAAATATGTTTTAATTTGAAGTGAACATGTCAATTAAGTGTAATTTACAGAACACTAAATGGAATTGTTGAAAATACTGTAAGGGCCGCTTGCGCCACTAATCACTAAATGCACTTAGCGCTAAACTTATATGTATTTAAAACATTCGTTCTGTTTTTAAAGTATTGACAGAAAAGAAATGAAACGATATTCTAAATACGTTTAGCGCTAAACATATTAGGTCTCTGTCTCTGTCATTTTCGTACGGTTGACAGAAACAGAGCGATGTTTTAAATACGTTTAGAGGTTTAGGAAACGTATTTAGAGATTTGTGGTTCAAGCGGTCCTAAGGGCTGATTTCACCAATGAAACTGAACGCGATCAGCATAATCTAAAACGCGTTCAAGAACTGTCTGTGTCATTATTTTCTTTGGAATATTGACACTGACAGCCCTTGAACTCGGTTCGCGTTCAGTTTCATTGGTGAAATTCGCACATAGTCTTTCTTTCTTTCAAACTGAATTTCAGATTCGAATTTAGAAAATCAATCTCTTTCTTTTATAATATTCAATTCTAGAGCCATTATTTTAAATTTTATACAAAATATATAAAAATTACAACCATTGCAAGCAACGATCCTTTTTGTTCCATAAAACTGTGTCGAGCAAATTACAGAAGCAATTTTTTTTTCAATTTGTTTCTATTTAGTTAAATTTTCCGGTGCTGTAAAGAGTTTGTAAGTAATTACTTAATACTTATAGTATGGTCATTTGAACTGATTTAATGTAATTTGACAGAATCACATACAATTACCACTAATAGGAACAGTGATTGTCAGTAATGATGGTCGTACTTGTATGAGTGTAATGGTTTCCATACAAATAGGCTTACCAGATACGTTTCAAGCCTACCTACTGCTCTATTTTATGGAAACACGCTACAATAAAAGTGTATGAGAGTACTTTATTTTTTAAACGACTGTGAAAAATAGAAAAAAATCGGGCGTAAGTGCGTGTCATCATAATATACCACTATGTCACTCCCTTCCAACCCTTCAATTTCTGTGCATAATAATTTATTATTGGACAAAAAACTCTGTCTCAAAGATTGTTTATCTTTTCTTTGAACAAAAGATGAAAGAACTTTTTAAGTCATGCAACAGCAATAACAAAATTCAAATGTATCTTTCATCAACACATAAATAATTTGCATATAAAGTCCCATTAACTCGATGAAGGTTTCATAGAACACAATAAAAATTAATACAACAAATGACTTGCCGTCAACACTGTTTAGATGGTGTAGCTTTTATAGTTGATCTAACATTTGGTATCCAGCAGGCAATTAAATCGCACTGTGGCAATCAGACGTTTTAAGCACTCTACACACTAAGACTTTTTTACTCTGATATCCCAACGTTTTTTATTAATAGAATCATAACTAATATTAATGCGAAACTGAGTTTGTTTGTTATTCTTTCACACTAAAAGGGCTGAACGGATTTGGATGAAATTTGGCACATGAGTACACCATGACCTGATTGGGACATAAGATAATTTTTATCCCGATATTCCCACGGTAGCGATGCTTATGGGGGGTCAAACCGCGGGGCGCAGCTAATATTCCATAAATTCAAATCAATTTTCTGATGTTATACCGACGTATGTATAATATTCAAGCCAGTATAAATTCTAGATAATTTACTACATTCGCTCGTAAGGACGTTACCACAAGCCAAATGTTTCAAACAACACATCTACCTAGTTTAACCTCCGAAGTTTCGAGGCTGTACATTACTTTGTCCATTTTCCCATTACACAGTATGACTAAACAATACTTTTGTCCATCGACACAGTCCGCTAATGTCTAGCAAATCATCGCGTAATAATGTGACTCTGTTTCGCACAAAAAACACAAAAAAGCTTTTTAAAAGCATAACAGGATCGGCATGATTTATGACATCAAAGTTAATGATGTTCTCCCAGTTTTTGTCCTTATTTTTATTTTATTTTTATTAAAGGCCAGGGTCTAAATTAGGCACCAAAGTGTTCACGATGTACGGAATATATCAGAGAAGTTAATTGAGAACTCAAAGGACTGTGGAACATTTTGTCAAAAGGTTTGCTTTTTTTAATGTTTTGTATTATTTTGTACATAGTTAGAAAGCAGAAGGAGAACGAACTTTTTTGCGGTTGCACTTCATATACCTATACATATTTTTATTTGTGTAGGTCCAACAGAATTGTATTAACAGTGTTCATGTAAAGTTAACAGAATACGTGCAAAGTTTAACGATACGCTATAATATTAACAGCAACCAATACTAAACTACAGTTAACTCATTTAACTGCTCCCCAGTAAATATAGGCTCAAAGGCATCCCGTTTCACAAAGTTATAGTAAAGTTTAATTGTAGTAAATATAAATTGATACACATACCGGTTTGATCGACAACACGTTATGCTAGTCGGAAAATCAATAAAGTACTGGATTATCCAGTAATGCCGCACTTGTTATAAAACGTAACCTTTGAAAGAGATTGTTTTTATTAATAAGTATTATTAATTAACAAAGAATCGATAGAAAAAAATTTCAAGATTGTCCTAAGAAAGCAAAGCCAGTGAAACTTTCCCAGGAGGATAATAATTCCCTTAAAACTGTAAACTGATATTTCCTGAACTTTATTCATGACATTTTTTTATACATTAAACACGCGAGGTCCATCATTAGGTACGATTTCTTTATAATAGTAATCTAATTAATCATTATTTGGGAAAACATAACTTATGTAACATATATTTCAATAAAAGATGGGTAAGTATATGGCTATTACAGATGATTACGTCTCCTGTCCCATATTACCTACTCTTTCTAAAAATATTCAGGAATCTACCTACGTTAGGAATTCTCAACAACAAACCTGGAATGCGCCCAATTATTGTAAAATGGAATAAGAAAGGAAAATCGTAAATGTTTACAACCCAGAAATACCTATTCCACCTTGCAAAACATTCAAAGAGGGTGTGGAATAAGCAATTTAATTTTTAAGGGATTATCCACCTTCCGGGTCGAGGAAAATTGGTTTTGCCGCGGAGCCATTTTGCCGAACCCCCGTATTGTATGACCTCCGCATTCTCTAGAAAATAGCTCTGAGATTGCAACTCGATATTATGTAACAGTACCTAATAAATGTACAGTCGCCAGCACATCAAGCTACCCAAAACTGTCAAACTTTTCCAATCAAACTTGAACCTAATGCTTTAGCGATAAAGTTTAAAATCTACTAAAGAAATTTGACAGATTTTAGTAGCTTGATGTGCTGGCGACTGTACCTACTTCTGAATCTTGTATTAGCGGACAGGAAAACCTTAACAAATTCGTTTAGTCATCGTCGTATAAGGAAAATCATTTTTGTTTTGCCACAAAAACAGATGTTTTACTGGTATAAATATATTTCACTCGAATTTTTGGACTACCTACTACCATCAGCATGAACTCGGGTAAAAGTATCCTGTGTATTATTGGTGGACATGGTCCAATTACTTTTTTAATACTTCAACCATCAACCAACGATATCTTTGGTAGGTAACAAGAACAACCATATTCAAAAGCATCCATATAAAATAAAATTAAAACATCCATAGTTACTTAGAGCGAGCGTTCATTCTAAAAGTTGGCAACGTCGCAAATAGCGGTCAAATATTTTATCTGTTTTGAGTAATTTGGCAATATATCAGTATGGAAATATGAAATGTCGCTAACTAGTGAACTAGAATGTTAATAATGAATTGCAATTATAACACTGAATTTGATGCTGTATCCGTTTTAGGTGTGAAGAAGGCATTTGGAAAGTTTCCAAATACTTTTTATGATAATATATGATACTGATATTAATTATTGCATTTCATAATCAATATTTTAGTTCACTAATTAGCCATACTTCATATTTCCAGTAATATTGGCAAATTAATCAAAACCGCGAACTATTTGACATCTATTTGCGACTCTAAATGCGAAAGTAAAACTAAAACTATAATTGACTGTGTTTGTTTACCGTCCTTTTCACGGCTTAACGGCTGGACGATGATTTCGATGTTTGGCACACAGATAGACAATGACTTAGGTTAGGATGGATACTTTTCATCTCGGTAGTATATAGGTACTACCGACAGGAACGCGGGATTTTTTCTGGCTAACTTTTTTAGTCCAATTGCTACAAACTTCCTATAGCAATCACCAAAGTCCAAAGTTATCTATGTTAAACAACCAAACATGTCCGAACAACTAAGTCAACTTTACGACGAAGATAAGATATGGTACGACCTACAGACCTTCAAAACTTAGACCACACGGCAATAAAAAACTGTGTACTTAGTAAATAGGAAAGCTAAAACACATATCACGTGATAACATACACCTAGATGAGTCCCCGGCCACAAATTCATTCGCCACGAATTTTCACGTTAGTTTATTGCTTATATTTCATGCATATACCATTACAGTACGCTGACGAGCTTATTGCGTGATCAGGTATGCTATATTCTCGATACAATCTGTATCGCAAACAAGAATCATGTAGTCGTGACATCTTTGAATAACTGCGTAAAGTAGGTTATATTTTATTGTTGTCGCTGGCAAATTCTTGACTGACTGGGCAGGTCCAGCCAAATCTGCGTGGTCCTTTCTTCAAAAGACCATGCAGACATTAATCTGCATGGTCCTCATAGATATGGCCTGACCAAGATTTCTCTGGACTTAAGATGAGACCTCTGAGTTTGTGTCGAAGTTTCTGCACAAAGATAAAGCAACAGATTTAAAACATTTTTTTTTTGATGTGTGTAGTGTGTTTTTATACCAATTTATAAAATGATTATGTTTTATCATTACAGCAATGGAAAACAAGAATTTTGCCCCGTTACTAAAGTTTACTGCAACTGTTATTAATGTAACAATTACGTACGGGACGAATGGCAGATCGTTTACATAATCTAGTTCTGCTTCGTACAATATTCAGGTCTGGTAAATTGCATGGGCTCGCAGGATATGTGGCTCTCTGTTTCCCGGGAAATGGTCCGGCATTTTAAATTTTCAACGTCATCAGATCTTTGGGATTTAAAATGGCTGGCAGTGTAAAAAGGTTTTTTTAAGCTGACCAAGCTTTTGTCAGCTTATAGGTTAGGCTATACGATATGTGCTAATAGGTTACTATTGCATAGCTTTAAAACAGGCAAGGAACGGCTTTCTATAGCATGCTAATGGTTATTTGTTGTGGTGTTTGTGTAATTGTATCGCTAACATAGTTGTAAGTTTATTTTATTGTAACTAACACTGTATGAGTCTCATGGTTACTGTCAATAAAGAATTTATTTATTTTATTTATAAATGCAGTTCCAGGATTCAGACTTCTCGTTATGATTGTCTTGCGAAGGCTATAGGTATTATAGCCTATATGTACCAGGACAACCCTCCAGCTTATTTATGTATATGTTGGACGAGTAAATGTGTTTTTTGCGAAGCCTAGAGACGGAGATAGCCTATAGTGGTGTCACTGCTGGGACTCAGGCCTCCTATCTTGGAGAGTGAGTGTGCTATAATCCGAAACGTGAGCCCAATGCGGATTGGTAGATGTAACATGTCGTCGAATTTTTGGTTCTCGGACATGCCGGTTTCCGAGTAGAAGAGTAGTGGTGATGAAATAAATTACACAAAGTAAAGTGCCTGCCTGGGTTCGAACCCGAGACCTACAACTCATAAGCCGGGGTCGTTACTACTGGGCCACCACTGTTCATCCAATAACAATCTTGTCAGTATTGTGTGGTTATGTGTTATATAGAGATATAACCGTAACAATCATCACGTTAATTTCTTCAATCCTACGGAGTTTTGTGTAAAACTCTACGACATTGAACTTTTCTATAGCCCGTTACTAAACATAGTCTTCCGGTGAACAACGCGTTACGTTCCGGAAGGTCAGTGCCATAATGTTGAAGCTTAGCGTCTGATGATTCCAGTTCGACGCTATTAATATACCTAGTTCTATTATATCCTTTCTATATAAACGCATTTGATATGCTATTATATTCTATCTATTTAAACATTATTATGTTATTGTAGGAGCTTCACAAAACTTGAATGAAACGTGGAAGAACAACAGTGAATAGTCTTTTAAACCAATTTTTAAAACAAGCAAACAATATATTTATAGATATAGATTGGTCCATTATGTTTTGCCCATCCATTCAATTAACAAAGCTTTGGGTAAAATATTGATTTCTTTGGTATTTTATTGACCTTTAATAATAACATTATCTTTTCTCATAAATTGCGAATTTATGAAGAACATAGGTCAAAAGTAATATCGTCCGCCATAGAGCCTCCAGATACAAAGTTTCTTATCCTGAGGGTCAATCAGATCTTGTCTTGTCCAGAATAATTAACCAAAGATCATATCCATTAAATAAACACGGAAGAGACTAGCCATACGACAACAATACAACGTTATTATCACACCTGTCATTATGATTAGCATTCTGACACAAAGCGCTTTAGGGCAAAGCGCAATTAAACTGGTCTCACACGTCGGTCCTCGAGACACGTTCTAGTTACATAGAGGTAGAAAAACAATGCTATTATCACTCCAATTTACAAGACGATTAGTTGTGACTTTTGATCTTACACCTTGCCACCTTGCTATAAGATGCCACCTCCAACTTTTTGTAGCTCTATGGTGAAATGTAAGTACCACCGTGCGCGTACACTCGCAGTAAAAACTAAATAGGAATTCGTGTACTTAATTATTTTTTTGCCTAATTATAATAGAGTTAGTATTTGTACTATAACCGTTATTTAAACATTCTTAAGTTTTGCATACGGTACGTAATTATAGTGATATCACAATAAAGCCATTTAATTTTATAAACAAAAGCACCAACCTCATTAAACTACCAAGGCATATAAATTAACCGAATTAATCAACCAATTCCCGAATTTCATGAATCATTAATAATTACCGTTTTATTATTAACTTTATGTACCATGACAACATTCGTTCATAACTAACATTCTGAAAATATTATAGTACCATGTCTATCAACTGCGAATGCTTTTGAAAGCCGTCAATGTTGTTATTAAGATTCTATCGAAAAAATCGATTCAATTAATAGTAGACTCAGTAAAACTCGTTGGACTTAATCGAATTGGTTCGTCGCTCGCTCTACCATCATTACATTATGATGGCAAATTAGCTGAATAACGAAATAAAGCCGCAGGCATCGCCTTAAGAGTATATTACACCCATAATAAAAGAATATGAGGGTTTATTGTAAGAAGTGTATGTAATTCAGTTTTACGATATTAGTATTACAGAAAGTTTGTCAAATAACAACGTTGTTATGGAGACGGAAGATGTTTTAGTTGAAATAGCTGTATTCTGTTGTTATCTCCTCTGGAGCAAAGGTGTTGAATTGAGCTGATAAAACTTCTTTACCTACTTCTCAAGCTCAGAATGTGTTATGGTTATCTTCTACTAGTATTTACTGGTTTAACGCAACTGATCTAACCAACTTGGAATATATTTGTTTATTTTGACAAATCTAAAATACAATATACAATCTGACAATAAAATATAGGTATATAATTATGTACAAGGGTATATAAAGGAACAAAAAAGGGAAGAACTCATTGGGAATCAAAGAAATCGTCCGCCGCATCGCTATCAGTGGGAAAATTGCCCAAAAGCGGTGCCACGTTCGGGACATCGCCAAGCGGCTGGTCGACTCTTAACGTGACCATAAGGCTGGCCTATTTTTAAGCCAAAGAATCAGCTTTGTCATTCAACGTGGCAACGTTTACATTTAAAATTTGTCAATACATTCACAAATTCATTTAATAACATCTATTGTAAGTGATATCTTCATTGACAAATAAAAGCTTGGAATGTCACTTGAGCGACGGATAGTAATCGTCAGTGTCGGTCGTGAAAAAGAACGAGAACTTTTCTCCATGACTGTCCACAAAATTGAATGTAATAACTCTACTATTACAAACATGAATCCAATTTGTTTGAAAAATATTTCATAGCATTTAAAAATATTTTTATGTTTCAACAATCTTGATTAGATTATTTAAATCTCAATTGCAAGTAAACACACTAATTGACGTAGTTCAGGGAAATTCCAAATAACCAGTGTCTTGTTCAGATACATACTTTAAGATACCTACTAATCCTACATGTAACTGAGATATCAGATAAAATATCTTGCCTGATGATAAGATTGGTTTTGAAAATACTGTGACGCGATAAAAAGTTGAAGACAGAAATGTTCGTGGAGTAGGTCATCAACCTCTCAAGGTTGATAGACAAATATACAACTATATTAGAATCGAAGTAAGTAAGGAGAAGAAACCAATAACAGTTTTAACGAAAAATTTAAATATTTTTTTATTTGTGGAACACAGGTGAACGAAAAATACAGATGTTATTTATTATTAATAAAAATGAACGCTTTGTCTTGCCGTCAAAGGCGTTGAAATATTCTGCTTGTAGTTTCTAATTATTTAATATTCAAACATTCAAAGTTAATAAAAACAGCCTCCATAGAAATAATGACGTCTCAGGGATTATCCAAATGTAGGTTCACATTTTCCAATAACATGTCGATGAAAAACTAAATAAATAGGCAAATGATTAAAAGTTAAGCGATAGCGTTTAGCAAAGATGTGGAAAATAACATAAATATGTCAATGTTGTTATATATTTATATTCTAGTGCGGAACACAATAATGATTAAATTGTCAATGACACTGACGATTGTAACTAGGGGAACATAGTTTGGCAAGAGTCCAAGGTTTCTGTTTGTAGGGACTGCACGCGACAGGAGATACGCTTTGTATATATTTAATTTATACTAAATCATTAACTTTGTCGTAAAACATTTACAGTATATTGTTAACTGTTTTATTGTAAATGAAGTCATCATTACACCTATCACGTACAGTATTTTTATCTCAAGAAGCGACGCACGCTTTACTTGTGGTAACCTGTACGAATACGGTGTGAATGCCTGTGCAAGGCATGCTCTCCGTACCATCCGAGACACGACAACATCCAACGGGCGAAGTCGGAAGTGTGTGTGTGTGTGTTATGTGATGACACTACTCGTCTTCACGCACATATTCACAGCGTATTAATGTACACTTTTGGGTTAGGTTAACACAAGTAAAGCGCGCGTCGCTTCGTGAGATAAAATGATGAAACGTACTGTAAGGTGTTTTTATAAAGCTATACATTTGCCAATTCTTGAGTTCTACTTCGCACAGTCGATAGCAAAATGTGCTTGGGTACGTAAATTTGAAAGTGTTGATTTGCAATTCTGTAGATTGACTTCTAGGAGACAAATACTAATTCGTCTTTAAATATTGAAATCTTTCTCAATATCTCCAGACAGATACTATAGAAATATTCCAACTATGTAGACACAGACAGTGACGGTCTATTTTCTAGATCTATTTTTAAAAGAACGTCTAACGTGTAGTACTTAAATAATTGTACATACTTTTAGAATTGGACGCACGCACGAAAAAATCTAGGAGGACCTAGCAAATAAGTGACAAGAAATTATGTAAATACCTATGTCAGGAATTATTTTGAAAGTTTTGTACAATAATTCAACAAAATCTATGAACTATTGTAGTGTTTCCTACTCCGAAGCCACATCCGTTGCCACATTGTGGGCCTTTCCTATTGACCACAATGTGGCAACATACGGTTCGAGCTTCAGAAGAGTATGAATATCGCGACACGTTATCTTATCATATATGTAAACAAGGATATATTTATTTTATGTTCGGCACCTAACCAGTAATGACAACCAGACAACCAGTTTTACCAAGGGGTATCGTATTACCCAGTTACTGGGTTGTGGAGGTCAGATAGGCAGTCGCTCCATGTAAAATACTGGTATTCAGCTGCATTCGGTTAGACTGGAAGCCGACCCCAACATGGTTGGGAAAAGGCTAGGCAGAATGAATGACTTAACCAGTAATTACGGATTTTCCTGCACTGTATGGCTCCTACTTTAAAATAAACTAAAATAATTTAACACCATCCTGACTTTTTAATATAATATTATTAATGCGAAAGTGAGTTTATTTGTTACGCCTACACGCTAAAACGGTTGAACTTGGGCAAATGAGTAGACCACGGGTTAGGATATAGGATACTATCCCGATAATCCAAGGGATCTAGCCTACCTTTGTTCTTTCCCACTATTCATCCGTTGAAATATTTTTAAGTGTCTTATTTTCAAAATTATTTCTGTACTAAATGAGTCATGAGCTCGTTTATTTTCTGCCTTTAGCACGAACAATAAAGCATTTTGTATATGTAAATAAATTCGATAAATACTTACTGGCTTTTGAACTTTCTCTAACGTTTACGTTTAAAAATGTGTGCTGGCTATGGTAAAAAAATTAACATAACATCCGGAAAATTTGAAACTACAGACACTCAGTGTTCGTTGGCCAAGTATCTAGTAGTAAACTTTAAATATTGAAGTCTTTCCTCAAGAGCTCGTTACAGGCTTTCCATTTTATCTAAGTATGGGTTGGGTATGAAGGTACCCAAAGGTACTAGGTTTTTATGAAAAAGACATGCACAGAAAACGCAGAAGTCGCAATAAGCAAAGTGAGCCTTTGTAAAACTTAGCTAAACGCTCATTAAAACTGCAGATGATGATGTAAAAGAACCAAGAAGTCACTGCAGTCCACGTCCTGAGTCTACTTTCTAAAGGGAGCGGTACATAACCGAAGTATTACGAAGTCTCACGAAATGTGACGATGAGCTAAAATTACCAGTTTGGTGTCATCCGTGTCATCTCAGTCTCTTACCGCAATTCGGTCATTGTTGTTACCGCACCTAGTGGTTAGTGAAGTAACATATGTGTTTATCGTGTATATTATGTATTGTCACGTACTTTGCGTTAAACTGAAAGGGAAATAAAATAAACAGTGCGGCACGGCGCCACATGGATGTCTCGCATGACTGAAATTATAGATTGTATGGAACTGATCGAATCTGGGAGGAGATTTCCAAGAATATCACAAATAAACTTTTGATATATTATGATATTCTTGGAAATGGTTATTCTGAAAACCTTCAAGAACCACTTAAAGCTAATGATTACTAAGCAACAATTAATGAACCATTTAAATATCTGCAACATATAGTCTTAAACATTATATAGCCATCATTAGTTCTAAAGACAATTGCAGCAGAACTTTCGTATTCAGTGTTCTAAGAATGACAAATTGCACGTTCCGATCGTAAATTACAGGGTCATTTAAATACTAAGTAGTTTCCTTGAGGCTCTCAATTACGCTGGACATATTTGATGAGTTAAGCGCATCAAAATAAATCTGAATCATGGCTTCTTAGCGCAATTTAGCTGGTCATATTACCGTTAAGTGGGTTTATATAGCTCCTATATCATATATACCTACATGATACTCATGATCTAATAATAGTAAGAAGCAGTCATTGACTGAACCTTGTATTAATTGGAAACAGTGACAAAGATTGGCAGTACTTCAACATTCAGGTATTCGCATGATAAGTTTTGTCTAAAAGTACCTTCACATGCATGTATACTCCATTGAATCGTTTATGAAGTACAGGAAAAGATCTAAGACCTAATTATAATGCTAAGTTAAAGTGCTAAATGCTGTGCAAAGATAACAAAAATGTAAAGCTGTCTGCCGTCAGTTTTCTCTTCATAACTTATGACCCAAGAGAAAACTGTGCTGTCTACGGCAGGCAAGCTTTTTGATTCTCACTTTCGTCTAAAAGAGTAGCCTGGTACCCCAGTCATAGCCACATTGTGCAACAACATGTCACCATTTGTCTAAGAATGTGGTCTTAGAACTAAACACATTAATGCCCGGTTATTATTGTTGTAAATATACACTGTGGCTCTATTAAGCATTAAGTTTGGGATACATGCATATGCATATGGTAGAGAATCTTATAAGTTTTAGACTTTGACAGCAACTACGAATTCTTCTTTGAAATATACCTTAAACTGCTCACACAAATACTTAACCCGGAAGATCTGTGGACAATACAATTATTTTGGGGCTTATCAAACTATTCGAACCCTCCACGTCCATATTAAAAAGGGCGTTCTTATCATTCATATTTTCCATTTGTTCAGAGATAGTGACCTTACATGATACCTACTTATTTATCTCTAATATTAAATACCTCATAATATTTTGATTTATCCAATAACTTAATGGCAACTTAGTAGGTACACATGGCGTGGCGTCCTAGTTAATACCTATACATTTATTTGCATTAGTTTCTAAACACACTTTTAAGCTTGGTGCGATTTAATTCCCTGTGGCATGCCATAAGTTGACGTAACAATTAAAGTCGCACTATCTACACAGTATTTAGACGATGCAAGTCATTTGTTGCTTTTATTTTGTGCTTGTGGCACAAGCAAGAAAGAAACTTGCAACCGTGTAAATGGGACTTTAGGTCGGCGCGTATATGTCATTGTTGATTTTCGCAATCCTGCCTATCAACGTTATTATGGTTTTCGCCACACCTTCTGTAAACTACTAGTTCTAGAGCAAGTGTTTCCCACGATCTAATGCCTTCTGACTGTTGTGTAAACATAATCGTGCAAACCTCTATTCTCGTGGATATTGTCATATTCGTCATTGGCTTTGTTTTACAAATAATCTTGATTGTATATTTCATGTCTAACCTGTTTCCGTCCGTCCGTCGTTGTAATCTATCTAAAAAATCTAAAAATAAAAGCATATAACAAAATTGTGGTCCATGGTATAGGTTTTGCAGTAAGTACTTATTTTTTTATACCCTGAATCTTAATAAATTGTAATTGAAGATTATATTGTTATACACTAAGCTAAACTAACCACTTGCGGCCAAATAATACCGCCAAATGGTTTTATTCCAAAGTTTGGACTTCAGAGAATCTGTTCAGGTGGGGTTGCATTGACGATCTCAAGTGCAAACGTTATGCTAGTGGTCAGCAATTGATTTTCATCATGAACGTGCCCTGATAAATGCACTCTACAGGAGCTTATGGATTTTGCTATTCTCCTTGCTATGAGTTGACACAATCATGATTTCCAACGATTCATTAACAAGTATACATTTATACACACAATACACATTTACATTGACATGTTTAGGCTGAACGGCCTTTGAGTGACACGTGGCAGGTAAAAATATCATGACATTTTAGTTTTGAACATCATATTTTGTGAGTTCAACAGAAATATTACTATTACTCATTTTCTTAACATTTCTAATGACGAACGCGAAACGTATGACGACACTGCTAATGACACCAATGAGCTTAATTAACAAAAATACTAATAATCTCTCACAACGTTAATGAGTTTACATTCGCAAAAATGATAACACTGGGTATCGAATGTAGGTGAATAATATGTAACATTTTATTTAATGCTGAATTATCAGAGAACAATGAAATGTATCAAATTATTCCAACAGATAACTGTTCCAGGGATGTATTTGAGGTCAATTTTCGGTTACTGTTATATGACTATATTGGATTTATCTTGCATTGAGCCCGATGATTTTTAACAAAAATATTACTAATGCATTCCAAGCATCCATTAATCATATAAATTATATGTTGTTGATGACGATATAATTAAAAAGAACAATAACTTATAAGTAGTGAAATCAAAAGTGTTTATTACTAAGGTGGAACTTGGAGCATTATAATTCGTCTCGAGACGTTTCATGGGTTTGACATATCTTCAGTTTTTACACTAAACGGTTGAAGATGGTAATTTTGGCAGAGAAGGAATCATTAATCGGGTACCATGAACATTAGATAATGAAAAAATCGTGGGAATACCAAAAAGCAGTAGTAGCCCATATATATTATTATAACTGTGGATACCTACCTATACGGACGACGGCCACTGAGAATCGATCACTCAATCTGTATCGGACAATTGATGGAGATGGAAGAGATTACCTATCTGTATCAGTTCGTGAAACTTCGTTCCAGTAGTAATTTGTGACTGAGTCATAGTAAAAACGGCTACGAGGTCTTTGTATCGTGAGTTTTTTTTGTTAATTGCTTAGTGTTGAAATTGGCGAAATAGATTATTCAGAACAAAACCTTATACACAATCAAGCTTTGTTTCGGCATCATTCTATTTTCGGTGTTATGATATTTGTGCTATTAATGTGTTTAAATGTCTCTCAAAATTAATTAGGATTTAATTATTATGTTGCTAACGACGTCGAGACGATAAGAGTGAAATGGTAACGATTAATTTAGAAAAAAATATAAATCGTATTTTTCACTAATTAGCCATCAGTACCTATAAGTATTTTAGTGAAATAATCTATTAATAATATATGAAGCAATATAATATATGAAGTAATAAACTATTTCAAACGAATTTGAATGCAAAACTTCAGCATCTTTTAAAACCTAAACATATAAAACCGACACTACGGTTGGTGATAGTGATAAATTAGGAAAAATCGATGATGGATCTATTAAAACTAAGGATATATGATATATTTTTGTTAAGATAGACATGAATTAAAATAAACATAGGGACATAGGTAGGTACCTTATGTTAAATGTGTAATAGTTCCGCATTTATTAAAACTACACTCAGCATCTTTTGAAAATTAAACATGCAAAAAATGTTGATGCTGACAATGAAGAATAAATTATAGAAGATTTATGAAAATGATTTACTTAGCTACATTCTTGCACATTATATAAATTTCTATATTATGCACGTTTTGATAAATAATCAAAACAATGATTGATGATGTATCTAACATGTACTAATGCGATTAGGTTCTTGCATAAGAATATAGAAAAGGGGAGATATAGAAATTTGAATATCACTAATGTGGACAAGAGGTTATAAAACATTCACACCCTTACATTAGGAATATTAAAAATCGAAAATGCCCCGTGAAAGAACAATACGCTTTTTCGCCTTACTAATTAGATTGCCAGCTACCCATAACCCAAATTTTCCATATATTAATATCTTCCAATGATGGTAAGTTTTATAAAATTAGTATAAGACCAATTTAGAACGCAAGATTTAACATAATTAACTTTATCAATTATAATAATATTAGATCTGAAGTACTGGGGGACGTATCCGAAGCTTCAGAAGAAATTGCCGTACGCGTTCATAATGAGGAGGGTCGAGAATAACTTGACAAAAGCTACCGGTTCCGATAATTTATTCCAAAATTCTGAGCCAAACAGCTCTTACGCAACGCTAATAGGAATTTATCCTAAATCTCAATGTTATAATCATCATCTTACATAATTTATTGTATTAGAAGATAGAAAATAAAACGACTAAGTACTTTTTTTACGTTGGTAGGTAGACTTTTTATTTACTAGACTTGTTTAATTAATATATACTTACATATTTGCTGTTTCTTAACAAAAAAGACATAGTAGATCGAATAGGCAATAATCTAAACTATTTGATGATCAACCTTGACATATTTTTCCGATGTCTAAGCTCTAACTTTTTATATCCTCTAGACTAATGATTAGGTTTGAATATAAATAATACGGTGGACGCAACGTTGTGTACCTCCTATATTTTCCAGCACATTGCGAAAGGTGAGCAACTTTAGTCCCTACATACTACTTGAAGATACAGGTTGACCTCGTTATTGTGTGTTATATTCATTCAAAATTATTCAAATACCTACAACCTCTACCTAAAAAGTGAATTCGCTAGAGGCTGAATTTATTAAATCAATACAGACACCTTTTTTAATCAACATCTTTTCATATTTATTATCAGCAATATAGAAAAAGATATTATATTATATTCTTGCCAAAGATGATTAGAATACGGCGCGGACAGAAGTAATCAATATTTAACCCAAAGCTTTGTTGATTGAATTGATGGGCAAAAAATAATGGACCAATCTATCATGTGGTATGCTTATTTAAAAAAAGTTGTATCTATTGAAAATTTAAAAAGAACCTTAAACTAAAATACATAGCGTCAATTTAATGCTTTTATAGTAGATATTGGAGTCCAAAAATCCATTTGACTTGGTGACAAAATTGTGACAAAGTGAAAAAAGATCGTGGTATAATTTCCCACACTAAGTTTTTTTAGTCAGTACAAAACATGGTATAATGTAAGCTAAGCACTGATAGCTTTTAAACAAAAGCTCGTCCGTCACGCGAAGTGATCGTTCATAGCATGTAACCTACCTACATGCCGTTCATGTAATGTAAGTATTGTATGTCAAGCAATGTTTAAAAGTTTTTAGATCGGATCTATAAAAGGGAAGTTCAAAAATTCACTATTTTACATTTATTTCAGAATCTGTATCAATATTTAGATTTTTGCGATTGGATCACCGAACTTTCCGCCAGTTACATCAAATTGGATTACGGTTTCAATTGCTTCATTGATGCGATTGTTGTGCGATATCTAAACACGATTAATACATTGCCTACTTTATTTGGTTTGTTTTTAAGTACCTACTTACTTAACTAATTGTGGAACCGGTTCTTATTGCAAACATTCGTTATCGTAATAATAATGTTTTGTTGATGCGATATCTGCTCGTAAAACTGAAAAGTTACTATTGTTTTGTAGAGTTTTATTTAATCATTGTTGTGTGACTTCTTAATTTGATTTACGAGGGTATTAGTCACCATGTTTGAACTGCGGTAGTGGATCTGTGGGCGGTTGAATGCGTGCTCCTACATAACCGCTGTCATCGAGAATTAATCCTCAATTTTCGTTTTTTTCAGTACGTCTCCATATAATTATATTTTTGTCACCTTTAATTTTTTTTTTAACACATTATTTCCTTTTTTTTAAGTTAACTCTTTAATCTTTTTTACGAAGCTTATCTTTAGAGAGCGATTGTTCGCTAATTTGTCGACTGCTGTTCAAGATATTCAAGGCAATAAATTATAATGTAAAGTGAATCACAAATCGTGTGCCAGGTGCATACAATAACAACGTGTACTTACTGATAAATACAGTCGCAAAGAAAAATGTGTCCATATTATTTAATATTTATGTAATACAGTCTGTCGTCACGTGCGCTTTCACGTAAAATATTAAATAAATAAGTTATCTTCTTCAAATTCACTGTAACTCTTAGTTGACGTATCGAAAAGTTTGATGATGAATGAAACTGGCGTTAAAAATAATTAAAAGCACGGGCAATAACAATTTGTTTATAAATAAAGGCTCCACTGTCGATATCAGTCGGTTGCGCAGTGCTCATAGACGTCAGACGAGCGGCGCGGACCGGCGGCAGACTACAACCGCGCAGCACAGGAGGCGCGGCGACACTGGCGACGTATCGACCTCCCGCCATCACAATGAATGGTGAGCCAGCACCGCAGTCTGCCGCTGCAAGCTCACTACTGCACTGCAGCTTTATTTCTGGCAACCACCCCGATACTTGACAACGAAAACATACAATTTTCTTTGCAAAAATGTGCCAACAGCACAGTCCGTGACATGCGAAATTCCAAGCCGCTGACCCGGTTCCGGAGACCGCGATGAAGAATTCTGCGGTTACAGTCATCACCCGCTTTTACATTTCTCTATAATATTTTGTTATAAATTCTGAAAGACGATTTGTCTACGCATGCGTGACTCAGATGGCTACCGTCTACCCCGTATCTCTCTTGTATATCAGCTGATTAAATGACCTTGTTCCCACATTTTGGTCCAGTTCTTTATTTGCTGTCTCTTCAATTGAACATTTTTTTTTCCTTTTTGTATCCATCCAAGCCTCTATCTGCGTTACCCTGTGTCTGGTTAGAACAATGCTGCGAATTGTTGACCTTTGCGAGTTTACTCATGAAGACATAATGAGCAGAAACCTTTCAAGGTTGTCGTGTTGGGTCGCAGTGATCCCACGAGCGAAGGTACGGATAAAGTTAACCGACGAATGCAGAGGTAATATTATTAGGTACAATAGGTAGGTACTACCTACTTAGGTAATAATAATAAACTGGAATCCAACGTCTTATAACCCTGTGGTCCTTATGAGGCAAATATTGTATATTAATTTATTGCAATATCATAAAGGACATATTACATTACATCTCAATTCGAACTCTCCAAAAAAGGAGAAAGAAAGAAAGAAACAAAATACATTTATTTGACACAGACTAAAAGGCACACAATATAAAATACAGCAGACAAAAGAGATAAAAATAAAACAAATAAAAAGATGACAAACGGGACAATAGAATGACATGTTACTTAAAACTCTTGACTAGCACAATTTTTCTATTTGCTCAATGTTTGAGAGTTAAGTAAGGAATGTAGGTATAGCGACGTATCCGTACCTAGGTACTTAACTGTAAGGCCAAACAAGTGCTAAATCCAATAAAAGTGAATGCTCAAGAGCTAGTAGCTACTTAGGTATAACTTTTCCTATTCTTCTGTTCGTCCCATTCTTTTATCGAGGTAGAGTTGACTAGTTTATTAAAAATTTATAGATACTCAAATCTATATATATATATAAATAGATAATCAAATTCGTCCAATCACAACTTTCCATGCCGTAATCGTTTTCATGATCAACAAAACTGTGACACACAAACATCAGTGATTGAACATCTTTGTTCAATTAACTTTATTAGCCATTCATTAATTGCGCACGTTCCACAACAACGTGCAAATACATTGCTTACATTAGCTTAGCACAGACGGGAATGTTAATAGCAAGTAAGCAATGACAATCAAAGTCAATGGGGGCTAAGAGTGCACTAGTGTCGGTTACTACGTGCTCGAACTGCCAATGTGAACGAGGCTCAATCTGATCATTCCTTTGCTTATGACCCACGACGATATGAATCGCTTCCTGTTATCGATGAGTGAATCAGTCTAGTGGTCAATAGGTTGATTCTATACAAATATTTCTCATATCTATGGTTGATTCGAACCGCGGTCGTTTAAATCATTATTTCAATGATGAATATTATCTGTTTATGTATGAACAAAAGCTCTGAATGGAGTCAATTGATTTTCCAAATGATTTATAGAAAAATTGGGACTTGCAGAATATGATACTTACATTATAATAAAGCTGAACATTGTCGAAAGTCTGTACATAGATTATATTCGAAAAAAAATTGGCTGGGGATACTTAGAATCGATATCAGGTTCCAACAGTTTTTAGAATTTTTGTCTGTTTGGCTGTTTATCTCTTTATTTGTCCGCGTATCACGTGAAAACGGCTGAACCAATTTTGATGAAATTTGGTACGGGAATACTTTGAACCTTGGGGAAGGATATAGGATACTTTTTATCGACATACAACGCGGGCGAAGCCGCGGTTGGAAGTTAGTAATAAATAAAAATAAAAATCGAGCTGTGTGTTGAAGGTACAGAGACATTTCTGGGAATGATATCAACGAGGTTCATGAGCACAATAATAAATTACATCGGTTTTCCATAAGGGGAGGGCTTTTCCTGTGCACTTCCTTTCTTGACATCCGACAGATCTAAGAACTGCCAAGAAGTCGTCTTTGTGAATAAGATTAAATATTCATTGTCAACAATAGTTTAAGTACTGCTTTTTACTGCGAAAATAATGGTAATTAAAAAAAAATAAAAAACATAGTCGCTGCTTTATGCATGAAAAAGTTAGACTTTACTAACCTAACCTAAGTAATTGATATTCATATTTTTATTTGCATTCCATAGCGTTTAAAGATCTTGGTCCAATTACGGACCCTGTAGGATTACTCATCTGATGCATGAATGTATGGAGATCAGAACATGCTTGATAATAATCATTAGGCAACACAAACTACCACAATACATCACGCCAATGATATAGCCATGATAAAATATGAAACTGAATGAAAGCAATTGGATGCAGTGCGTGCGGCGACCGCGACGCGAACGAGTGTGACGTAAACAATCGGCCGAACCTAAGAGGAATGAGAATTACTAAATCTGATTCATCTCGACCTTTGGCTCAGCTCCGGTAGGTACCTACCTAGTCGATAGATACATAAGAGATAATGGTCAGTGTCGACAGAGCTACAGTACAAATAGCTCGCGAAAATATTATGTAGAACAAATAAATACATAGTCCGAATATTAATGTATCTCCTGATGGTTCGCATCAAGCGGTAATACGTAAATCGCCGAGTTATTAATACTCGGCATTGAAATAACAGGTATCTAAATCTCTCCATTCTTCATCTTGTCACTTTTTACCTGACTACGGAGAAGCAAAAAGGAGGGTTATGATTTTGACCGGTATTTATGTATGTTCATCTGTTCCCTCATACCTTCTAAAACACTCATCTTATTATGACAAATGGGGTTGGAAGCGTCGAACTAAAAAAAAGTACAGAGTCACACGTAATCTATTCGATTTATTTAAAACGTGTGACTCCGGATTTTTTATTTGTCTGTCTGAGATGACTTGTTTTTACCTTTTTAGTTGACTTTTTGCCGTCGTTGGGTTTTAGTTTTTATACTTTTATTTTTATTAAGTAATTTCGACCACGATTTCACAGGATTGGATTTCTTACATGAACGTTCTTCGAAATGGAAGTAGGTACAAATCAGGTTCTTTGGACTGACGAAGAATTTGTACCTACCTATGTAAAGTCATAGGAGTAAAGTCAAAGTCAAGAGGAGCTCGTGGCTAAGTAATAACAGCCGCATGGGTCGATCCATCAGGTCAAGTTACGCTTGCCGGGGTTGATCCGTGGATGGGTGACCATCTTTCGAGACTCCTCCGTGCCTCGGTAAGCACGTTAAGCCGTTGGTCCCGGCTGTCATTTGTGGATCTTTGACAGTCGTTACGGGTCCTCAGAAGCCCGAAAGTCTGACAACCAGTCTTACCAAGGGATATCGTATTACCCAATTACTGGGTTATGACTTATGGAGGTCAGATGGGCAGTCGCTCCATGTAGAATACTGGTATTCAGCTGCACCCGGTTAGACTGGAAACTGACCCCACATAGTTGGGTTAGCAGGCTATGCAGATTGAGTAGATACTCAATCTGCATAGCCCTTTCCCAACTATGTAGCTATAAAAATACCTAAAGTTCTCAACTGTAACTATCATTAACCTTTCGTGTGCCATAATTACAGACACAATAATTATAAATCTGTTGTGTCTCGCGTGAATCCACGTTCATACCAAAGGTTAAATCAACGGATGAATCACCCCTTTTGGGTGGCAGTACCTAAGCACAATACTGTATCACCACAACAAATATCTATATAGCACATGAATGAGGCCTATGAAAAGCTATTATTTTTTTAAAGACATTAGTCTAGTAGCGATATTAGTCTAGTAACGATATTAGTCTAGCGTACATACATTTGACCATCAACAAAAATAACAAGCATCCAAAAAATTATAGGTTTTCCATTATTCATTCAAATGTTCCTTACCATTAAGCTCTAACAATATCTGAAATTCGTGCGTGTGAGTAAATAGCTCATAGGTAGGTACTAGTACATTAGTTACATTCCATTTATTTTTGGAACCACGTTGTTATACACATCGCCACATAGAATACCTGAAGCTCGAGCATTTTTTTTAATAAATAACTCTTTATATATTTATACCTGATTACATGTTTACCTACCTATGTGACTCATACAGAGGATATTTATAAAGAGAGTGTAAGGGCAGTGGGACCTTGACGAGATAGGACCGCGTGGAGGCACAAGAAGCATAGGCAGACTGAAGATAAGAAGGACCGATGACATCAATAATTTAAGACAATTTTGGGAAAACTGGGACGAAGACGCAATAAGAACGAAGCTTGATGTCCTGCAGCAGGACAAAAAAGGTGTGGGTGTAAACAGCAGTAGGTAAGACCTAGTGTCCAATTAAAATATTACAAATCTATGAGGAAGTCTGAAAGTGGCACTCATGACTGAAAAGTTGTTTGAAAATTGGTATGTCATGCGGAGAACGAGGAGGAGGAGGAACTAGAACTTAATGAGGAACGTTTTCAGTATGAATTTGAATGGCGATAAGAGTAGGGGAAGAACAAAAAAAAGATGGATGGACTGAGTGAGAGATGATAAGGAATACCTATGTTACTGCTGAAGAGGTAATGGCTGATTCACTGCGTTGGCAATTGACGATGGAATCCGACCTATAATGGAATCGTTTGTGGAATTCTCATGGCATGACACTTGTTCAGATATAGGATAGAGATTGCCCCAAGTGACTGTGGGTGTCGCTTTTAATTGAATTTGATTTAGTGCACCAGCAATCTCAATTAGAGCTGTATCAAGCGCTGAGTTAAACTTTTTTTTAATTAAAAACGGTTCAATCAGATTTTTTCAGAATTACGTATATAGGTACAGCCGATCGCACGGTGGTGATAACACTTTGACCTATCTTAATAAGGAGTTTCAATATGATAAGAAGCCCGCTTATACTGGTTTTACCACTGACGTGCGGCCTACTGTACCTACTATATGTAATAGAGTACTATAGAATATAATACTACATGCAATACACACACACACACATACATACATATATAAGTACTTACTCTATAGAAAGTCTTCCACACTGTAGTTGACTGAAGTATTTTAAACCAATGCATTCGCCTTCCTATCTGCTCAGTCCACTGCACATTTCTAGTGATTTCTATGACAATCACCGTCGAAGGAAGTAACCATTTAAAGTAACTATTTTAAACCAACGTCGGCGGCTCACGGCCACGCTCGTAGGTGACAGGAGTCCGGAGGTCCTGCGGGCTAATATTAGAATAATCTTACTATACTGGTATGTCACTCCCGTCTGGAACATTCCTATGTTGGTTTTACAAGCGAATTTCCAGTATTGTTCGTCTTCACTTTACTCGTGTTCAGTATAGAATTTAATGATAACTTAGAATAAGCAGTAAACGCAATAAGTAGGTATCAATTTTTTATTTTTTTTATTCTTTATTAGTTTAATGGTGTTTTATCCACACAGATACGCTAACCCCATTGTACCGTATACTCTATTTTACACACAGTTACATATATACCTATAATTATACTATATTTTTAACCGGCTTCACAAAAAGGAGGAGGTTATCATTATTACACACTACTATACTACTGAAACTTCTATGAAATAGGAAAGGGAATTACTGCCTAGGCCTTCGAATTAAGCCACAGATTATGCGTATGGTTCCTTCAGATTTAGGGTACCTATGCCAAAATAAGGTATCTAATTATTTGCATCTACTACAAGAGACGAGTTTTGAAGTTTTAGGTACGTACAGCTAAGACAA
Source organism: Eupsilia transversa (assembly GCA_914767815.1). Classification (NCBI taxonomy): domain Eukaryota; kingdom Metazoa; phylum Arthropoda; class Insecta; order Lepidoptera; family Noctuidae; genus Eupsilia; species Eupsilia transversa. The sequence continues at coordinate 8,014,171 of OU611889.1, forward strand.
CGATAATTAAAATAACCAGAGTTTAATTGCTCCCATCTGTGTCTAGTCATCGGCAACGCTTGGGCAAGACGCAAGATGTTGCCAATCACCGTTTAGTAAATCACATGACAAGTGACGAATTTCCTGAAAAAGAAGTTATTCAACCGTGGATCGAATCTATTCCAATTTTCAACGAAACACCGCTTCAGATACACTTCTTTAAACACGATGAATCTTCGAACTGCGTTACGTAAGAAACTGGCGATTTGTCATTCGCTGCATTAAAAATTAGCTTACATGCGTTCTTGTCTAGAACGAAGTGATTAGGTACAGCTATTATTAATTAGTGTGAAAGTAAGGAAAATGTAGCGTCGATTTCTTTCTCGATGACTTTTTTTGATTGACTCGTCCGTCGGTCGCTACGATTACCTACACTCTTATTCCATTTTGGCCAGATTCTCTTTATGAACATAATTATTGGGTCAATACCTACCTAAGTACAATCGGTCAAAATACTACAAGCACTTGACACAAGTAATAGCTTTTGAATGCTGATGACTTGATAAGTGATGGTGATGGATGACCGACTTTTAATGTAAGTTTTTTTTGTAACTATTTCAATTTTAGGTACCTACCTATATATTTTTTACAGGTACAGGTAAGCAGTTAACACAACTGTTTGAAATCGATACTTACATTTTTAAAACAGTATCAGCCCACATCTACTTAGCTACAATTACCTCCAACCCAGAAATACGGGAAGTTATTTATAGGGAACATAAATAGTGTCAATCAGCACGTGTAAGTTCCCATATTATGTGGGTAACAATGATCCAAGTCTTCTATATTACATGAGCACAACAACTTGCCCAATGTAGTTTCTCCAATGTAGTTTAGATATGTGCTTTCTGTTTCTGGCGGACATTTTAATCGTTTGAATTGTGGTTTGAATGTTGTCAGAAAAGAGGGAGCTGTTTGTAAATATTTTTTTATGTTTATTCAACGATACTTTCATCAATTGTGGACCGATTTTGGGAGTCGGTGGCAAGTGATGATTCCGAAATTAAAAGTATTTTTTTTTGTAAAAAACTTGTAATATCTACATATGAAAAGGAAAAAAGTGGGCTTTTGCATCTTCACATTTTGTTGATCTTCTCTTGCGTGTGGGTCTACAAGAGTATCTGGTAGGTGCATAATGTACCTATAAGGAAAGTTATGTCCGACACCCATAAATTAAAACTAGATGGACTTCCTCAGTACTTACCTAGGAAGGGGGCCACCGGGATCTCCGGCCTAACCGGTGCGGTTCCTGTGCCACAAGTTTACGACTTTGTGTCCCGGCTACATCAGCGCATCCTAACCTTTCAACCAGTAGGGAAATTGCATAACCCGTATACAATTGCATTGGATGCTAATACCTACCTGTAATTTTGACAGTTCAGTCACGTTGAGCGGATGATTTTTTCAAACCTATGAAACAATACATTAGGAATTTTCTTCAAAACCTTCCGATTGTGACTGAAAATGTGTTACGCAATTTAGGGTGCAGGTATGTTGAGGTTGGTTTGTAGTTTAACGTATAGTGTGGATTATGTTTCATTATAACCATTTACACTGAGGCCGTGGGGAATTGACTTATCTCCGTTCGTCTAATTTGAAATTCAATAGACAAACCTTAGTCATAGAGATGGGTAGATGGTACAGGTACACCTAGGTTTGGTAATTCTCTATCTATTATTTTATAGGTAAGTAGGTACTCCTTCATCAGATGGCCCGAGTGTGGGCTATGCGTGGCTATACAATAGGCGCAGATGGTGCAATGCGTTGCAATAGCGCAGCATCGCGTTTAACGACCTTGTCCCAACGCCCAGCGGCCTAACTATTTGTTCGTAACACTTTTCCATTTGAGTGTGTGCCTACAGTGTAGTAAAACTACATTACAGTCCTTCCGTTGAGAGAATGCGTTCTGTACACCTGTCAGTTTCATACTGACGAATATGTGTTTTGCGAATTTGATCCTTATTAGTACTAGTAATCTAGATTTATTAATACATCACTATGCTAGAAATTTTCCAACTGACAGTGGCCGCAGTTAGAGATAAGATAGCCAGTTCCTCTGTGGTAGAGGATTCCGGGTGAAGCTCGCTTCCACCTTCGGCCTGATCATCACTTTCCATCAGGTGAGATTCTGGCCAAGAGCTTCCCCGTTGTGGATAAAAAAATAAAAATAAAACTCACGAAGACGGTCGAAAGGTAGGTACCTAGGTACATCAAAGTTCCCATGATTAAATTAATTGCATCAGGTCATTTTAGTAAACCTTGAACTTCATGTTGAAAAGAGCGATGTACCTAGGTACTGGTTACTTCAGCGGGTACGATATGATTGCCTGTTTGTGGATTTAAACCTACCATCTAATTGCCGTGTGACAGTCCAAGAACATTCATTGCGTTATTTACGTTGCTGAGCAGATTTTTTTTTCGCACTTAATAAGCAATGGATTAGCAATCTGTTTCAAAACGATTCAGATTGTGATTGATCGTGTATTACGCAATTAGGGTGCTGGCTTTGGTTCCTTGAGGTACCTATGCAGTAGGTAGTTCAGAAATAAATCATTTACCTATCAAAGCTTAATCTTTGAATGGCCCTACTGTCCCTGCGATCTCACGACAAAAAATGTTGTAAATCTGGCTGCTTAATTAATTATCCAAATCTTCAAAGTCTCGGGGTGTTTTGGTCCTCACTTTTAAATTATACATCCTATCTACCTTTTTAGATAAGTTTATGAGTGTGGTCAGAAAGTTAAGATATTTGTCGGTAGGTACGTAAACTAAGGGGTTTACCATCAAACTAGTTTCATGCTTTGCATAACTCGGTGCTGGTATTTCTAAGTTATTTTCATTAAAATTTATGTAAGTAAGTAGCCTGAACCATGCTACACGTAGGTATTTTACCTACGAGTTGCGACTAAGTACGTGCTTTTATTAGCAATGACCATTTTGTTATAGACAGGTGCCTACCTAATATACTCCCAAAAACATGGCTAAAGACAATAAATAGCTAATTGAGTATAGGTATCAAAAAAGATCTCCCTTTACTGCCGCGGTCTAGTGGTCGCAAGTGGTACTGCTGAGCATGAGGTCGTGGGTTCGATTCCCAGGTCGGGCAAAGTATTATTGGGATTTTCTATCTGGAATTTCTCAGTAGCAGTCCGTCTGGCTTTGTGCCCGGTTGATGGCAATAGCCTCACCCCCTATTCCATGGGACTTAAACATAACTGGCGAAATGTGGGTGTACTATAGGTACCTCTGTCCCACCCTTCGGGGAAACAAGGCGTGATGTTATGTTGTACTTACGTATATCAAAACATAAACAACATTTTTCATTCTACAAGCAACACAGATAAAATTGTAATTCTTACGGAAACAGATTATAATTATTAGATATCATTAAAATCTATGTAGGTGCAACGTCATTCATTTAAACTGGGTTGCTGGGTTTTACCTTTCTTTCTTTTAAGTAGATCAACTTGATCGAAATTCCCGAAATGACCTAATTATAATAATTATGTAGGTCCTACGAAGTACCGAGATGGGTATCTACTCTTAAGTACCAGCTAATTAAGTAGGTAGGTACCTATATTAAAAGTCGACCTTTTCCATTATAATTTTTCCAGAAGCTACCTGACCAATCTCCTTAGAGAACGGCTCAAAACTCAAACAATTAGCCTTACTTATGCCTCCAACGGCGTCTAGACCATAAACGGTCTAGACACTGATTTAATATCTATTCCAACCAAGTAAAAAATAAAACAGACCTACATCCATCGAGGTGGTGTTGCATTATGCATGCGAGTCAAATCACGTGCATTGTATGCAGCACCCTGTCACCGTAATAACAGGCCTCCGTGAGATGGGAAACGATCTTTTATAATGCGATATTGAAAAGCTACGGATCGTTGCTCTAAGCAGATAAGCCAGTTTAACCTGATCCCTGGGTTTGTTATGAATTGGACGTTTTCCTTTGCTGTAAGCGCCGCCATGGATGTCAAGTTAAACTGGCCTGTTGTGCTCATGAAAACTGTCCTCTGAACAGTTAATCAATCATGCACTAACGTTCACATGCTTGTCATGTTATGCATGAGGTAACTGGTAGGTATGGGCCCCAGTTTGAATAGCTGACGTGGCTTGTTACTAAAAAGATTAATTTGTTGTGTCGTTAGGTACCTAGACCCATAAACCAATTCACTAGGGTGCAGCGCAACATGCCTTTTTCTTTCATAGCGGATTCTACTCATGGCGGATTCGACCAAACGAATAAATTTTATCCGCAAAATAAGATTTACTTTGACAGTTTTCGTATAGAGAAACTGTCACAAATTCATTTATTCGGAAGAGAAAGCCTATTACGCGTATAAAATTTATTCCTGTTTGGTCGAATCCGCCCTAAGTCGTCATCTCGGTAATCACTCCCTTTCTAGCCAAATCATTTTTCACACAGACCATCCATCGTTTCTGTCATCGTCCATCAATGTCGTCAGGAAAGTTTTGAGTATGAATGTGGATGGTATAGCGGAATGCAAAAACAACGATTTCCACACAATGTTTCAGTCACTGGTGTCACTTTGACTTTTGACTTCGCACGGTTTGTGCGGTTTGTGCATTTGCATTAAGCCAATGTCCAGTTTGGACATAGGTATACCTACTTACTATGGTTTCACAACAAAATTGTCAAATTAAAGCAATCTTCCTCTCTCCTACTTTGCTGTGCCCAATAAGGTAGGTCCACCCACTAGTTCACAATGAATAAGTATTTGTAAACTAACACCTTATGTTCACATTGTGGGAAGCAATAACAATAAATAAATTGAGTATTGAGCATATTTTTTAATTGTTGTAGTCTCTGTTTAAGCCAAGGTTTTACAGAACGATGCAGATGGGCAAGACATAGGATACGCCCTAAGTCTGTTTACGTTACACCGTTGCCTGAAGATTTAAAACAATAAAAAGCAGACTGAAGATTTGACAGCGAATATTCCAGGCTGCCATGTTCGTATTTTAATTTTACCCATGTTCATGGGTAAAATAACTTATTAAGTTTGCATCATATTTTAGAATAATATATTATTACATAACATAACATCACGCCTTATTTATATCAATAATATTCTTTATGCTCCCCCCTTCTTCCATGGAAGATAAACTTAACTGGCGAAATGCGGGAGTACTATAGGAACACCATGTGTTGCTAAGTATTTATCATACATTTTATTTATTTTAGCGTTTGCTCAATTTTCATGTCAATATTGGAACAATGTTACGTAAATCAAAATAAAATAGTAAATAAATCTTTCGGGAAAAATATACTTGGATGCTACAACCCTATATGACATTGACAGAGTCACAGTGACATTGACAATTTGACATCATCGACTGTCATCGAGACGAGACGTCGAGCGGGAAAGAGAATTACATTGTTTGTTTTTATTGCAAATAAATAAATAAAATTGAATTGAACCAGTTGAGGATCGAGTTAACATCTAAAATGTCAGAACTACCTGAAAATGTGCGGCAAGTGCTAGTGAACTTAGTTCCGGCATCCGTTATAAACGACATTACATGTTTCGTCTTCTGCGATAAACACCCAAGCGACATTCAGAATATTGATATTATAATATGCACAACAAACGGGGAAGTAAAGGAATATTACCAAAGAGATTTGGTATCCTCAATAAAGCTCCGCGATATCGCAAAACCTGTAGAAATTAAGATATTGAGGAACGTAAACTGTGACCTTTTTTACTTAGTATTATCAAAGGAAGAAATAACAATTCTTTCGAGAAAAGACAAACTTGAGATACACCAAATAGTTACAAGTGTCGAGAGGTATGATATCAATGATGATGCTTGCAGTGGTCAAGCATGTCTGAGAGTATTTCGCAAAGCAGATGCAGTCCCTCTTATATTTGATGACAATTTCGAGAACTTCAAACGTCCAGATATATCAACGACGTTCACTGAACCACAGAATGACGATACTTTACCAATAATAACCCATCTAATGAGGAAATTAACAGAAGCTAAGTACAGTGTGAAATGTAACGAGAAAACTTACAAAGATTTATTAGATCTTCATCAAACTGTTGCTTTTTCAACTTATAAGAAGATTCATCCTAATTTAGACGACTGTGTGTTCAAAGATGGTGCTAAAGAGGTACTTAATCCATTTAGTTTGTTTCTCCTTGTAGATATTGCTGGAGTCCAATGTATGCAGTAGAGGAAATTGAGCTTACTAAGCTCTACAATTGCCAGAGTATTTTAGAGTACTTATATGTATAATGGATTACAGTTCATTTTTATGGTGTTTAGTCATTTTTATTTACAGAATAAACAATTTCATTTAATTTAATTTATTATAATAATAATAATAATGCCAGCCTATTATTGTCCCATTGCAGGGCAAAAGCCTCTTCTCATACTGAGAAGGCACGAGCATTGAACACCACTCTTGCTCCAGGCAGGTTGGCGATTTTAGACTTATATTAACTAAAAGTCCAGGATTCCTTACAATTTTTTTCCTTCACCGATGTTAGTAATGTCTAAGATAAACTCAGGAAGTACATATCAATTGAAAAAGTCACATTGGTACTCGCCCAATCGCTGATTTGAACCCACAACCTTGTACATGAAACTTGTAGCATACGTTAAGATCTCAATATAAGTAACATGGTGTTCTTTTGACTTCCAGATGGCTAGTGCCCTGAGAATCAACACACAAACTCCATGGATTAAAGTTTGCAATAAGAAAATAGTCATTGTTTTAAATGTATGCAATCTGAATAATGAGTAAGTAGTATAGGAAGGAATATTTCTGAAGTCAGTTAGGCCCATAAGGTCCATATGACAGAACCATACTCAAGACTCAAGAATTAGATTGTTTGAAACTAGATCTCCAGTAATGCTTGAGTTTTGAGTGAGGTTCTGTTATATGGACCTAACTGGTCTTTAAAAGTTAATGAAAACAAACAATTTATTCAGATCTGGTTCATAAAGGCATCATTCACAAGTTACAACCCTTTTAAGCATTCTGCTGACAAGAAAATGTTGATAATGGTTTTTTATTTGTAATAAAATTGAGTCTTATGTTAGGGACAGTTCTGTGCTAGCTTATTTTAAAGAAACAAATCCCTTATTCATTACAGATCTCTAGAAGATGTCCACATACTAATCCACGGGACAACTGGACAATCAATTCAATACACTACAAAGTTATTTGAAAAGACTGACAAATTACCATTCTGGGAAGAAACAGTGTCACAAATACTAAAATTCAACATGAACTCAGCTATAGTAGTTATAATTGATTTGGAAGAATTAAAAAGCAATGTTGTAAGCAAGATTGAGTTTAATGGAGTTATTTTTTATAAAAAGAATGGGAAAGAATGTCTTCTGCCTATTGAAGATGTAAAACTGTCCTCTTTGGATACTATGGGAGCTGAGTTTGATGTCATTTCTAGTGTTCCTATGGGTTTGTATTTATTTATGTAATATCAAAGTTTCTCAGTTGGTTGCATTGCTTGTTTCAAAGTAACAGGAGCTTTGATACTGGTTGTGCTGAGATTTTTATCTGGGCATTTAGTTTATGCCTGCACATGAGCCAACTTTTAGGCATGCGTCTAAACTATTATAACAAAGAGGTAAAGTTAATCTCTGGAAGTAAACAATATCGACTCAATATCGAAAATTCTTTCACTGGCAGAAAGCTACACTATTGGCGAGTGCCATAGAGGAACAAACAGGGTGTCTAGTAAAGAATGGATAACCCTGAAATATATGGCTGATCTTAAAAAATAGAAAAAAAATCCCAAGTTGTACCTAAGCTTTTTAACTCACTTTTTTATTATTATTTCACATTCTTCTTCACCACTAACACAAATGGATGAATTCCATCGGCTATTTGTTGTTGTAATATTGTATGTTGACTATGCCGATAGAGGCAATAAATAATAATCATAACTAGAAATTGCACAGCATTAAAAAAAAAACATAATGTTCTACTTGGTATTTTTTTTGTTTTTAATACTGCAGTTATTACTATAATTGGTATTGCAAATAGAACTTTACTCCCTCTTCCTTAACCTTATTATCTCCTCAATTTCAGACTCTAACATAATGCTAGCCGTATTAGCCACTACAGAGAAAACTGACGTTATAGTCAGGCATATAAAGAGACACAATGATCAAGCTTTGACTCTTGATGTCTTCTGCAAATACTTGATGATGGAAAGAGTGCCTCATTGTGACAATGTTGCTATACATAGAAAGTCTCCTTACCATGTACTTAATGGCGTTACGGTGGTAATGCACAGTGAAACAACTAATGGGAATGATTCTTTGACTGTTTCTGTTTATTCAAGGTATGTTTACTATTTAAATGATCATTTTTAAGCTATCTACAGTCGAAACATTAGTGATGTGTGAGATATTATACCTGCATTCAAAGTTCAGAGGCATGTTTTCATTTGCCAAACTTTACTAACTAACTGTTAAAAATATGTTCTGGCTGTCTCTCATTGATTTTATTGACAGTGTTTAGTGAAAAGGGGTTGCATTGGCATCCTTTGAAATTGAATTGTTATAAACAAGCCCATTCATGTCACTTAGGTTGTTCTAATAAGTATGAGGAGTTAAAACAATTTATGCAAATATGTACCTTTTGACCACAAAATAAAGACCATTTTTGTTGTAACATAACTTTTCTGTTATATTTTCAGGACACCATCCCAAGTTCTAGCTTTTATACACTACATACACGACGCCGTACCTTTGACATTAGTTATCACAACCCCTAACATCAAAATCACCGCCAAAGACGAGAAATTATCGATATGCAACGAGGAAATTCTAGACAACACTCAATTGCTTTACAATTATCAGAACTATGCAACATCAATCTTAAATCGTACTGCTTTAGTACTGAAATATCTAGACCATTCTATGGTGAAGATGGGTGAGTCAAAGAGTTCTGTTGTTCAAAGTAAGATTGGTACTGAAATCGACCTCTTTGCTGGGGGTGAAGAAAGGTACTTGGAATTTAAAAATAGAATGAGGGAAGAAGCTGCTTTGGGCGTTAAGCTGTTGAATGAAGATCAAGGAGCGTCTGAGAATGATGTTATGTGTATAGACTGACGTCAGATGCTAGTAAAAAAAGAGAAAAAGTGATACATTTAAGGAAAAGTAAAGTTAAGATTTTTTTAGCTCAGCTTTTAAGTACTTAAGAATATGAAGATCGTGTCTCATATTTTATAAGAAACTGGTGAGTAAACTTGAATATTACCAAATTGCAGCAGGTTAATATATTTTGAAGAATTCGTTATTCTTGATAAGTTACTTCTAAGTTTTTGTATCTGTGATAATGTAAGCACCCTATGTGCTTGTGAATAATTTAAGGTGCATATTATTTAGATTAATGGGAATACAAGTATTTATAGGCCAATTCTGTGTGTCATTCTTTAATAATAACAATACATTCAATAAATTGTTACAAAGTGACAACTTTGAGTTTCAGCAGTCCTTAAAAAATCTTATTTTAACATACTGGTGACAATAAAATACATTAATTAAGTTACAACAAATTAGACTAATAAAAATAAAATGTACAAACGATAGCCACTATTAAATACTGGCTGTAAAGAGAGTTTTTTCAATTATAAAAACTAAAAAATAATCTATAAGTACATTTAACATAACATTTTCTTTTAATAAAATATTGAGCATTATTTTACAGTTGCTTAGAACACTGTTTTTATTAATTGCATTAACTTAACAGACACCTGTCCCACCTATGTACAGACGTCTACATTAATCGAGTACCCAACGACTATTAAGATGTCTTAGAGACATTTCAAGTTGCAAGTTAAAGTAAACATCTGTACAAACGCCGTGATTTTTCAGTGGCTATGAAACCTTTCAAGTTTCTTTATATATTATATCTCAGTGAGATTTTTAAAACCTCAAAAGTTGAAGAAAAAAACTTTTATAATTGAAGCATTAGTCTCCCTTGAAAGTTTTTCTAACCAACTAAAAAAACACGGTGAAAACAAATTCGTAAACGAACGTAACGTAAAGCTTAAAAACTACGAGTACCCGGTTTCCCCCTTTTTGCGTTTCATTAGCACCATTTTATCAGCTACTCTCTAATTTTACATAACACATAATCAATTTAAAAATATTTATTAAACCCACAACCCGAAAACCCTGACTGTTGGTAACAAACAATCTGACCCAATGGGCAAGGAAATATAGCCTTCAATATGTGTCCACCATCGCAAAGAAACAGTGCCTCACAAATCTTTGGGGCGTATGATACGCCCATATCCCCAAACTTACTTAAGTTCGTCTTTCAGTGTTCGTAGATGTGGTTACCGAGCAATATTAACCAAAAACATGATATTGGTGCCGATTCCCTTGTTCACAAACTAAACTAAATTTAAGTTCAGTGCATCTTTTTCTTTGTATTTCATTATGAAAAGGACAAAAGATACATTTTAGTTTAGTTCTGTCAAACCTATCACTACTCCATACAAGTTAAGACGTGATTAAAAACTTGCCTACAAAAATTACGTCGATTTAGGCCAGACGCTGATTAATTTGACAGGACTTATTCTGCACCTTAGACATGTTACTTTGAGGGGAACGAATTTGGCGGTAGTGCGTGGTAAAAACAAAATCAGAAGTTGATGTTTGGGCCATAACGGTATCTACCTTAGGCACAGCAATGGCGATACTCAGCTAAGAATATATAATATTTAATCATTTTGTCGTTCATAACGCTATATCAGTCACATATATGTATATATAAAATATTGTTTTATTCCCAGAGTCAGCATCATTATGCCTCACGATTGTTTGTTCCCAACTAACGTCAAATGCCACCCACAACCATAATATTCGTGCTCTTGTAATTCGACGGAGAGGATGTATTTATTTCTATCCTCTCTGGAGCACTATATACTGTCAGGTACTAGGAAGCTAATCATTGCTGCCTGACTCTTTCGCCTATAACGGAAAATACAGCTAAAACAATATATTATCTTACGAATAGAATATTCATACACTGTACATTGAATAACAAATAAATAATCATTATTTTAATATAACTATTCTATTCTTGCATTGCACGTCCGGCCTCTCTATTTGACTAATTATTCTATTTCCTTAAAATAAATAAAATCGATTCTTGTAAGAGGTACTTTTATTATTTAGATTAGCTACTAAGTATTTTTATTTCATTTTCTAGAGTGTCATACACTTTTAAAATACTAAACTTAATACGCATTGTTTCTATGAAAGTATAAACATTGGTTTAGATAACATAACAAGAAAATGTACAAAAGAAAACTAAATATAAAAAATCTTCGTACAAGTAATAAATTAATCCATGATAAATCCTGTAATTTATCGAATTAAAACTAACACCTTTTCACATATTGCACATGATATTGCACACTGTTCATTTTCTACCTAAGCACACTTTATTGCACCACAACTAAAATTAATAGGAATGCGTTAACAGTCATCGGAATGTTTAAACTTTCCGTTAACGTCACTAAAACTTTTACTACTAAAACTCAAATCGTCCTCCACTTCAGTTTGCATCTTCCGAAAGTTATCGAAGTAAACGGAATGTGTTTCAATACTTTCGGCACCAGATTCACTCCGAGCTTCGTTTTCAGTATCGTCACTTTCACTACAACTCACTATTTTGGCAATCACTAATTTTCGTGGCACTTGTCTAGAAGAAGTAGAGTCACTGCTCAAATACCCCGAGTCTTGTATATTGAAACCTTTCTTTCGCCGGAACCGTGCCTTAGAATGTCCGTCTAACTTCGGTCCTTTTACGAAAGTATCAGTGTTTATATTACTACCTCTGCCTGACCGTTTTCTCATCAAGTTCCTGCTCAAGTCGCCCGCTTTTCTAACTGTACCACTCACGGACTCCATGTTTTCATATTCCGAGGATTGTGATTGGACAGAAGCTCTCATTGGACTGCAGGAAGGTCCATAGTGTGATTCAGGAGTTATAGAACTATCGTGTGTGGAGTCAATAGTCATATTCTTCATAAATGCCCTCGGACTGAGGCTTCTGCCAGTTACGTTTTTTGGATGAATTTCATTAATTGTTTCCGTCTCAACTTTCCTAGGCGGAAAAATTGGCTGCTCATATATAGGGTCGTCGTCCGCAGGCGGCAAAGGTGGCAATACGTCAGGACGTGCTAGATTTTTCAGTTGTTTAATAGTAGGAGGAGTACTTTGCCGTTGTCTTTTTGAATGCCGCAACTCTAGCGTCAGTATTCGACCTTCTTCTGTCGTCCACTCTTCGGCTTCTTGCCAAGTATCGTGAGTGGTGTCTTCGAGACTTTTTGATCCGCTATAAATACTTGTAGACAACTTTGGACGCTCATAACCGTTTTTGCGCTGTTCATATTCATGCCTGAGACTGTTAAATTTTGTCGCATATTCCACTTTGTCACTCGTTTTCTCGAAAGTACCACTACTTCTGAGTTGTATGCGTTGTTGGCTAGGTGGACTATCTTCTTTGTCTATATTTTTTATTAGATCTTTTCTACTGAACTGTGTGTCGTTAGCTTCCTTATGTTTTTGATGCTTTCTGTCTAAAGTGTCTGGTTCGAATCCATCAGACTCATGTATTTTTATATAATTCTCAGGGGAATCTTTCACTTCTATAGTTAAGCAACCGGGCTTTAATTCGGCGTCATTAATAGTCGTCACTAATTTTCGGCTTCCCATAGAACACTCTGAGCCACTAGGGGATGTTGGGGCACTCCCGAAGTTGTAGGTATTATTAACATAAACTTCACTGACTAAACTAGCTTTTGGTGTTTCAGACGGAGGAGGCTGGTTTTTCTCTATTGTTTCGTAATGATTTTGATCTATGCAAACTTCTCGATGTGGTGACGGAGTGTTGCTGTTACTGCTCGAATGAATTTTATATACAGCATTTCTCATTGTAAGTTCTTCTTCTAACGGTAATGCGCTACTCAAGCTTGGGCTGGCCTGCGATGAAGGCACATCAGGATAGTCAGTCGTCGGTGTAGATAAGCCCTTCTTGTTTGTACTTCTTTCTAAACTGTCAGTTTCGTAATCAATTCCTGAAGGGCTCTCAGAAGTGTTTCTTGTATATGGGCTTGGAATGGGAATGGTAGAGTTTTTATTACTGATTCTTTCATCATCGGAACTACTCTGGTTGTAAGATTTTGTACAGTGGTCGAGAGCTATGGCTTCGTTGACCATATCGGGTAAAGCATTTTTATTAGTGAAAGGTATTCTAGGATTTTGTGCGGCATTCCGAAGACTAACAGATCGGTAATCATTCAGGCTAATAGGTCTGATATCATCTACTCGTGCCACAGTTTGACAATACATATTAAAATCAATGCGTTGGCAATCTGTGTTTCCAAATTCAGGCAATGGTATATTGTAGTTTCTCATCATAGGTTCCGATCTAACAGATAAAGTTGAAGATTTTTTGGGAAACGAAAAATTGTCTGTCAAATACATCGAGTTGGAGCTTGAAAAACTGTTTTGCTTTCTTACATTACGCCGACTTTCACTGACAGGAAGCGATAATAGTGATTCTGCCAAACTGTTTTGATTTGTGGGTAAAAAGTCGTTGTACAACGAGTGTTGTTTTGCCGTGGGAATATTTTCCAACCACTTTCGGATACTATTTTGCTTATCTCCCTTGTTGCTAAGACAGTTAACACAGGCTGGGATATTGTACTTCGCAATTTGTTGGATATCATTGTCACCGTCTGTCTTACAACCTGGACAGCCAATGCAATTCTTCTTTCTACTATTTTCCCTTTTTAGACTAACAACACTACCACTTCTTTGGCTCCCCATTCCTTGATAGATGTCTATACTATTTCCGTTAGATTGGAACGTTTCTTCTTCGGGTATTTGGTTAAGAATCGGTTGAAAACGTTTGGCTGCCATTTTGTGCTTTGCGATTGCGATTACTTCTCTAATTTTGACCAAAAATTCTAGCGCTGCAGCTGGAGGTTCCTGCAATAATCAGTATGAAAGTTAAGTTTGGTTTTGATAAAATGATTTAAGAAAAAATAAGATTACATTTTTTACCTACCGCCATTAGCTGTGGTTCAAAATAAGCCGGATTAAAGTACAATTTCCTGCGTGTTGTACCGACTGGTCGTGCTATTTCTCTATCATCTTGTGTTTCTACAATTGACACATGTTCATCTGGGAGCCTTTCAATGCCTGACTCATCTCGATGACTTAGTTCTGAATTGTCATTTTTATTCACTTTGAAATCACCATAATGCTGATGGATCACTGCCGAAGTTGTTTGATTCTGAAAACATATTTCACATATTTAAATAATATTTCCTATCTTTCAGACCTAAAATATAAATTATTCAGTTGTTTCTACTCACAGTGTATAAATTATCGTCACTTCGTACACTGTCACCAAAATCATCAGAATCTGATATATTGCTGCCTGAGTCGCTGGGAAAGTTTTTAGTTTCGTGTAATTGCCGACTGATATTTAACAATGGATTCTTCTTAATAACTCCATCATCCTGACCCATCGCATTAGGCAAAGTTTGTATTCGTTCGTTGTTTACTCTAACGATATCTCGTTCAGTAATAACAGACCCATCTTTCTTTTTGAGTCCCTTTGGTCTTCTGTTGCCGTCTTCATCAGACATTGCCTTTCGACGTTTCCGAATGTGTAGGAATAGGAACACAGATGCAACGTAGATGAGACCGAGAAGTAGAGAGCTGATGCCGATAGCCACGTACTCGGATACTGTGAGACCTGAAGTGCTGGTCGACCCTGATGTTTGCGCGTTTGGTGCGAACTGCACTTCTGTTATATCTAAAAACAAGACAATAATTAATTAAGATTAAAAATTTATAATCCCAAATGGGAGCTAATGTTGTAATACATACTAGAATAAGGTTTCGGTGGAGTTCCTTGCACCCTGAACGCGACACATGGTGTGAACACTCCTCGCAAATCAAGTGGCGACGTGGGAGTGGCGGCGACATCGCGACACAGCAATCGAACCACCATTACTCGTCCGGTCATTCTTGCACGCACATCGTTCTCCCCGCTCCACTGCGAGTATCACATGATTAGTATTGGAAAATTGAAAATCAAACGCTTAATAGACAGAAACTAGTACTTATGTGAGAAAATGTATTACCTGCAGAAATGTTCTGCCTTCGTCACGGAATAGATTGAAAGGGACATCAGCATCCAAAGTGTTCCGAAGATCGAGGAAGCCTTTCCTTGTAAGAAATTGAGCGCCTGATACCGCACATATTGGTGTTTTGACATCTGGGGAACAAAAGAATGTTAATTTACAAAAAAGTTCAAAATAAAGTCGAACGTGAAATGGTTTTGAAAACATTTTCGAGAGTAAGTGACTATACAAACACTCACTTTGGAAAGTAATCTCCCTTGAAGGATGTATAATCTGGCCTTTCAGCGGCAAATAAACGAACGGTATTCGTTGAACTGCGCTGCCAGTCCCAAACGTCGCTAACGAACATTCTGCGAAACACAAAATTGTGGAGATCAACACCTGAAAGGAGCGTATAAAAGACAGCGAAATTGCCAAAAGTTCTCAATACGAATATCTGTCAAACTCGTTATAAGACTAACATTATCAATGGTCTATCTATACCTAATTGTAAACATTTTATTGGATGTCTAATTTGTAAAGGAATTAAGACTAATAAAGAAAAATTAAGAAAGAAGCTTATTTTATCGAATGGCCATACCATTCGATTTTGATTCGAATAAGCTTCTTTCGAAAATCCGGTGTTATTAACAGCGTTCATTTGAACCCCTCGCATTTAAACCGTAAGTGTCGCTAAATACGGTAGTTATCACGCGACTGCTCCTAAGTTATTTATTCTTCGAACCCAAAGTGTAATGACGCCCATCAATATGTTTCAGAAGTGAATTTATGCCGGGAATAGCTAGCATTTCGAAGGAATTATACCGCCTCTGTGGTATAGTGGTTAGACCACCTGTCTCAGATTCAGAGGTCCTGAGTTTGACTCCCAGTGGGGGCAAAATTTTCTGCTCGGTTTGGTTGGTGATAGGACTTGTTCTAAGCCCGCCCGGCTAGCTACCACCATCTTATCTAAGTCTGCCGCCATAACAGTAAGATAGCCAGTTCCTCTGTGGTTGAGAATTGCGGGTGAAGCTCGCTTCCACCTTCGGCCTGATAATCACTTACCACCAGGTGAGATGCAAGCCAAGAGCTTCCCCGTAGCGGATAAAAAAATTGAATTTGGACGTTAAGATGTGAAATACTTCCAAATAAATTCGTATTTTCCATTAACATTTGCTAAGGATACGAAAATATTTTGTCAAGTCGAAACCACGATGCTGGGATTTAACAAAAAAATATTAGCAACTAGCTGCTGCCCGCGGCTTCGCCCGCGTGAGTGTCGGAAATTACCCCATACATCCCCATGGGTTTTAAGTATAAATATTGAGTTTCGAGTTAATCGGACAGCGCGTTAAAATTCTTCCATACAAACACTGACACCCCCCAACCCCCCTTTAAGGGGTAATTTAGAAAAACAAAAAACTACAAACTTTATAATTTATTTAGATAACTATTCGTGCGAAGTTTCTTGTTTATTACCTCAAGGAATAAGATTTTTCATACAAACTTTCATCCCTTATTTTACCCCCTTAGGGGTTGAATTTCGAAAAATCTTGATACACGTTATTCTTAATTTTTGGGTTTAAGTATAAATATTGAGTTTCGAGTTAATCGGACAGCGCGTTAAAATTCTTCCATACAAACATTGACACCCCTTAACCCCCTTTAGGGGGTAATTTAGAAAAACAACAAATTACAAACTTTTTCATTTATTTTGATAATTATTCGTGCGGAGTTTCATGTTTATTACCTCAAGGAATAAGATTTTTCATACAAACTTTCATCCCTTATTTTACCCCCTTTGGGGTTGAATTTCGAAAAATCCTGATACACGTTATTCTAAATTTTTAGGTTTAAGTATAAATATTGAGTTTCGAGTTAATCGGACAGCGCGTTAAAATTCTTCCATACAAACTTTGACATCCCCCAACCGTAGGATAGGGTACTTTTCCGGGATAAAAAGTACCCAGTGTGGTGCCCAGGATATTAAAGAATAATTATACCAAGTTTCATCGTAATCGAACCGGTAGTTTTTGCGTGATGCCTGAACAAACAGACAGACAGACAGACAGACAAAAATTTTTTGAATCAAGTTTTTGGATTCGGTGTCGGTCTAGTAACACCCCCTGCCATTTATTTTTTTGATATCTTCAATGTACAGAATTTTCACTTCTACAGATTTATTATAAGTATAGATGTTACGCCTTGATAACGAATAAAAAAATAATCAAATAAAAGGAACTCTGAATGTAATATTAAAATCGGAAAACTGAGATTGCCATTGTAATGTGAGATAGGTAGCTATATGTAGCTATTTATCTAATTAAAAGCAAGGAAAATGGAAAGCTATTCGATTGTTTTTATGGAGTCATTTCCCACAGGAGGTACCAAAGTACCTAACCTTGCCATTGAACATCACGCCACTTTGTTGCCGGTCTCCCACGGGTTTTCATATTTTTTCTCTTTATTATACTTTTACCTACTATTGGTCTATTATATCGATTCCAAAAGAGTAAAAACAATGATATTTTCCGCATTGAAAGGTTTATTACGAGTATCAAATACTTTTTTGGTCAAAAAATCCGAAGTAAATTCATTGAATAATAATTTTGTGAAGTGTATAAACGAGGTTCTTCAGTGAGTCAGATATGAGATAAAAACGGCTTCCAAAGCAATCTCTTAAACAATCGAATAAAGCACATGCATGTGAATCAAATCGATGTAGATAACTCGTTGTTTTACAAGGTAAACGTGGTAATAAACAAGGAATGTGCATCTAATACATACATATTTATGCACTAATTCGTTGTGCGGTCCAATATTGCTAATTGCAAAAGCGAAAACCTGAATCATCGTTAAGAAAGTGTTATGCGAGATTTCGAAAATGTAACATTGAACGGTAGAGCTACCTTTTCTGTACAGTGATCTAGCAGAATAAAATCCACGTTCGACAACTAAGCACTTTCGCAAATAATCTTTTGCAAAGAAAAGGCATCGAATGCTTTGTGCAATTACAGTATAGAAAAATTAATATTTACGGGGGTTTTTTTCCTTTCATTCATTTAGTTTACGTAATAGGGCTCTTTCATATCAGTTTTTTTTAGATTTCTAGATAAAAAAAAAAAATCACTCACTATTGAGAAAAAGTATTTTTATTTTAAAATAATTATCAATCAAAACTGGCTCTTTCATACAAACATTCTCACCTATAAGTCTTATTTGCTTTGACATACCTATCATAAACTATCAAGTTTTATCCAAAAGACTAGTAACGGAAATTGAATAGTAGCATGATTTGCCGTCCTTCGCGTGACGTGTCAAAAATCAATGCTTTCTATAACCAATGGCCCTTAAAGCACATATTGAGCAAAACTTTCGGAGTGTTGGTCAACGATCTTTTCTACGATTTAATTATTTTACCGTACTGGATGACGGTACACCGCATGGAATCTGGTTCGACACTTATGATTTTTACAACTGTTTCACATATTTTTACCGGCATCTATTTTAGCTCGCACTTGCTCTAAGATAAATGTCACGTAGATGTTAGACAGATTAAAAAAAAACGTAGGTTAGTCTAAAGCGCTCTTTGAAACTGTTCAACAGTGAGTTCAACCGCAAACAAATTGGAAAGAAGGTTTACTCGTAACTAAGGCGATGAAAATCTTACGTGCTTTATAATAGTTTTCTGGGCTCGAACCCAAAAAAATTGTAGTAGACCATAAGGTATCGCTTTCGAGAGTATGGGGTTATAAAGCCAAGAGCCCTTTTCTGACACTACTTAGGTTGGTAGTGTGTCAAGATTACTCGAAGTTCAATTGTCTAAAGAACGTTTTCCCGAATGATTGTTTGGCCGATAAACCGTTGGTCGAAAGAACGGTTGAAAACAGAACGTTCGCCCGAATGATCGTTGAACTGATAAACGTAATTATGATCGAGAAATAGGCTTGCTTGATGCTTCATATGAGCACTCGGAACGTTTTGGGATAAAAAATAGTCCCAAAAGATGGCGAGATTATTTTGGATTAGATGTTTGTTGTCTTAACTTTGATTATTATCTTGTAACTTTCTTAGTTACTTATAAAAACATACAGGAGCGAACCTTCTTCATACCTACCTACTATGGTAAAAGGTCGTAATTACCTGGCAGATCATCGACGCACAGCTCTCGATCCTCTCTAAAGAGAGGCGCGCGCTGCGGGCACGCGCACGCGCACTCGCCGCTCGACTCCGGAGCGCGCGCGCCGGCTCCGTGCTCCGCGCATTGTGCCGCGCTGCACTCATCTCCTGGAAATATTAATAAATTAATGTTTTGTGGAATCAGCAGGAAATTATTGAAAGAAAAAATGATCATTTGGTCACAGAAACACGGACAAACACATTGATGAAAAAATAAAAATTGTCCTCCAAACCAAATTTCGGCCATGGCGACCAATCTCACAGGACCAGCATTCGGCGCCGGAGATATTATAGGGCACAAGTGTGTGTGCATACACAGCTGTGCTTCTTGGTGGCTCAGGTGGCTCTTCCCTCACTCTCATAGTCCGATGGGACGGCAATCCGACATGACCGGAGAGAGATCAGTTGCAGGACCAAAAGCTTAACGCGCTTTCCGCACGCACAAGTAGTGGAAGTTGACGGGGTATCAGACCGCCAACTTCCAAACTCCGGGCTGTTACTAAGAAAATGCTAATGGAAAAACAGAATAACACTTTGCCCAGCATATTGCAGTTGATAATAAAGAGCTGATTAAGTCTAACGTCTATCGTAACTAGACGTGTTGGCATTTGGCAACTAAGTCTAATATTTATGAGGCAATAAGTAACAGCTCTCGTAAAACCGTGTGTTAAGGCCACTGGTAATAGAATCGTATTTAATTTTATATCGAGGAAAATACGTCTTAAAGCTCAACGGGTGCTTGGACAATCAATAAGTAAACGATCCTAAAGCTACTTGACATGCTACTTTCAGTACCTACCATAGGCAACTTTGCAACTGCATCAGTGCTGCATCGCGTCTTGAGCATTCTCTTTAATTTGCTTGGTATAAAAATTGCATGTTTTCTGTCGATGACTTATTGTCCAATAAAGAGATTAGTTAAAAAATATCCACTGACGGGTAGGCCCGTGGATGGTTGACTATCCATTACATATTGCTCCATGCCTCGGACAGCACGTTAAGTCTTTCGTCCCGGCTGCCATATGTAGATGTTTGACAGTCGTTACGGGTAGTCAGAAGGCCGAAAGTCGGACAACCAGTCTTACCAACAGGTATCGTAATAGTCATTGGTTTGTGGAGGTCAGATAGGCAGTCGCTCCATGCAAAATAAGTACTAGTATTCAGATGCATCCGATTAGACTGGAAGCTGACTCCAATATAGTTGGTAAAGATCATGATCATAAATATTCTCTAACTCAACACCACGTACTGTTACTGACCGGTAATAGTGAAGATGTCTCCAGTGTCCCGCCGCGCCAGTTCTCCGAGGCGCGCGCCGGCCGCAGCCGTGACCAGCAGCAGCAGCAGCAGCGTGGCAGCCATGCTAGCCCCCGCTGCCGCCAACCGCGCGCCCTCCCGCCACCCGCATCGCTAGCACCACCTGGTGGAGGTAACATGAACTTATAGATATGGGACAACAATATCTAATGGAAGAAACTATAACATTGAGAATGAGATATACCTAAAACGTAAACCCGGATTTACACGGTGCGATTCTATTGCCAAAATATATTATTAAAATTTGATTGTAGATATGCTAGTCAAGAAACTTGCATCGTGTAAATGGGGCTTCTTTTCCTTTATTTCGTTTCGACGACAGTGCGATCAGTCAAAAGCAGTGCATCTTGGCGTGACTTTTACAGATCGAAACGTAAGCTTAGGCTAAGTTTCGTCTATGTATGTTACCCTAAGAGACCCGCATTGCTAGCAAACCTGGCGAAGGAAACGATAACTTTGAGATATAATAACAGGCCCTACGTTTCCGGGGTGTCGTAAAACTTCAACGGAAAGTAAGAATTTTTAGGCGAACAGGTACAGACAGATGGCATATTTGTGCGAACGTATTCTATGGTAGATATAGCTGTAATAAACTTATATTATTTATTACTATCTTTACCTACGTCAAGCCGCATTTTCCTGTTTCATAGACCTTACCGATGTTTTCTTCAAAATGTGTACCTACTCTTGGATCATTGGCAAAGATTAAAGATTGATCGGGCAAGCGAATCGTTTTTGGGCATAGGAACCGGGTTCGTAGTGATAGCGAAACTAATCTATGATTGTTTCATACAGTGTTACAAAACAAACCGTAACGTACGAATGAAAGCAATTTAGTGAAAATAGTGAATCGAAACGAGATGAAATATATAACAAGAGTGGTGAAAGCTAACGCATCGGTGCAAAAATTCAACTACATTGTTCAATGTTCAATTTCACTCAGTTCACATGATTTTCCACGGTGTTGGTTGGTTTATGATAGCAATTTTTTTAATGCATAGGTAGGTACTGAGTACCTACTAGCGTTTCGAGGGAAGATAAGAAATTGGATGTTTTTATTAATGAATGGCTTAAGGTAACTACAGTTGTAATGTAAGTGCTCCGATAGTTCAGGAAAATTACTCGGGTCAAATAACTGAAAACAAGTAACCATTCGATTGGTAATTCCTAAACACATGTCGCAACCCGGTGTCAATTAACTGTGAATCTCACAAATGTAGACGTCATTTTATTGCTGAGTTACCAAGTGTCTAGTTTACCTAGGTACGTGTGTAAAATTTCTCTGTTAAGTAACTATACAACTGTAGCAATCCATAAAAACCTCGTCGCTGTTCATATTTGCTTAATTTTCATCCGCGCGCAGACGTCAATACTGTTGACTCTTCGTAATTCCGTGTTTCCGCGCGACCAGCTATTGGTAGATGTTTACCTAACTGTCGAAAAAAATCGCACTTAAAACTCAAAAAACGGTATTAAAATTATTATTGAAGTGACAATGTTAGCTTCTAATGACACTGACAAACTCGCTCAGCGGTGGGTCCGTACATAGAGACACCCACTTTGTCGATTTAAGCTGGTTTCCGACTTCGCAGTCAATCATTTCTCAGAATATCAGTTCGTAACATATTAACATTGAAGGTTGAGATATGGCCACTCGTATGTCCGTTAGACAGATGTCGATTTATTGTTGTTATCCCGCCCTGCGCGCTAATAGGTTTCCTTAATCTCTGCGAAACTTGGGTGTGCTAGTTTTAGATAGATACCTTATTATTTCTGTCTGATGGGTTTGCTGGTACTTCAGTATTTGTAACGAAGATTAGTAAACTAGTGCTTGCACACACAGTAATAGTAACATAGGTCAGTACCTACTAAATATGTGGGAGTATTTTTTTTTTTGGGTATATGGTACCTCATCTAGGTTCCTACCTAATTATGGCTTTGTAGATGCCTTTGAAGATGTGATTTAGAACGATGCTGTCATTTCTTGCTGCTTCTTCTTTTGAAAATATTAATATTATACCACAGTACCACGACCGATATGTCTGTCTTGCGGGGGCCTATTCCGGTTAGGTCTACCGAGCCGTAAATTTTAGACTACCAAAGTAAAATAACCTATCAACATTCAATAGCAAAGAACGTTTTACTTCAGTTCAGTAAATAGTCTATTGTATTAGAGGTTAGATATTTGGTTTAAACGAAAATGCTGCGGGTTTCATTTATATTTTACTGTTCGCCATCGTTTTAGTAAAGAAGTGGCAGTTTGTGGCGAAAGGTGAATCGTTTGAGGGCAAATACTTCGCTTGACTACAATGGACTCGTGTGGAGGCAAGGAATTAATAACGAGGAAACTCTTCTTATACTCGTAATAGAAAACCATTGTTTTTGATTGACGGAGACATGATTGTTTCTATGTTGACGGAGTTATCTTTTTGCTACCAATGTTAAAATTACTGCTAAATTCCTATACAATATTTAAGTTCCAACAAGGTTAGTAACTTCTGGACTTTATGGAGATATGCTTATAGCTAAGATTTGAGTAAAATACTTTATGGTTAACTTCAAAACTTCTCGAACGCAGACGTCCGGTAAAAAAGTCTAAATAAGGTCTTATTAATTATTAGACTAGATACTATACCTAAGTACCTGCATAGGTAAAGCCTAAGATTCTCAAATTGTATTGCTTGATGCATCTAATGTTAGGCTAATTCACGAATAAAACCTCACATTTGAGTAAAAACAGCATCAATAATTATAAACAGACGACTCACGTCCGACTTATCATCACTACAGCTAATATTACCAGCCGACTGCCACTTAATATTTCTGATTATTGCTTGTACGTAGATTTATTGATGTGCTAGTAGATATGATTGCTGTAATATGGCCAATCTGGCCCCTGATTGATAATGTCGTGCATGAGATTATCATCAACGTCTGACATTTGAAAGAACATGTAGATGCATCGTAGTACTTCGTAGTACCTACTGGTCAAGTGTGCGCGGATGATTGGTGTTTTTAGCTTGCGCTTGCGACTAATAAGTGGTACACAACATAATTATTTTAAAGAAAATAGGTTGTTTGACGTGCAGTTAGATAGATTGTCAACAATTTTATATTCATTCATTATTTCCGTGTCTGGCTGTTTATTATACAAGGCTAGTTCTCAGTCCTCTGGTAGATTGTAAAAAGTTGTTTTTCCGAACACTTACTAATTCCCTGGGGTCGTTTATATTTCCAACAGTAAGGTCTTAAAGGTAAGGAAAAAATGCTGGCGAAGATTACTTACCGCGTGCTCCCGAGATGTAAAATGAACTTAAATTATCTCGACCTTTACAAAGTAACATTACGAGCAGCCACGCCTCCGGAAGTCGGTCTGTACAGACCTGTGCAGATGCATCTATTGATTTCGCATGCACAGATAACGATTGATCTGCAGCCATTGCCCAGACTGCCTCATGTTTGTCTAAATACTTATATGGAAACTAACATACACATTAAAGCTCTAATTATACTGGTCAACATACCAAGTGACTGCAAAGGAATTTAGGTCTACAGTTATTGTGATAAGGGTGCCAGTAAATGCAGCAAGAATTTGGTCGTCCGTGCCATGTGTACCAGGATCGCAAAAATTGCAGAGGTTCGTTCAAAGCCGTAGGCGCCGGGGACTGACGCCGGTCGAACTGGTTAATTGCCAGACATTATTTACTCCTAGTAGCAGCTCAGTACTCATGAAGATTGATTACTGGGTTAAAAGACTTCTAATTCATATGCAGTCCTTCCACCTCGAAGGGACGTTTAGAAACTACGTATTAAGGCTAATTTCACAAAGTTGGATGGTATTTGAGCTTCCTGAAATGGTAAGGAATGCTGGTTAGGATTATGTTGGTGAATAATATGCGACTCACGTTGGGAGGCCCTTAGATACACCGCACACTCATTAAACAGTGCTGCACTATTCCTTATACGATCCTTGCTTGTAAGTTACCATTACCTTAATTAAATATTAATGGGGGCAGTACTAGATTTTAAGATGTGTGATATGTAAAAATAACTCACGGACTAAGAAGTTACGAAAGTGTATCGGTTTTAGAAAATAATAGGACAATTTGATATGAGCATACTCATGCTTAGATGGTTTGTTCATGTTGAGAGGATGAATGAAAGGTGACTAACAAAAGGTATAAGGCAGATGTGAGTGCAAACGCCGAGAAGCGACGCCCTAGGAGGACATAATAATAATGACCTTATTGGTGATGTTCTTCTGAAAGGTCAGGTGCGTAGTACTCGCAATCGGCGTGCGGGTATGACCAGATAAACGAGGCAAAAGGAGTATGTAAGGATGATGGTGGAGTGTGTATGTATATACTTTCTCCGAAAGTTCTCCCTTCGTTAGTAGTTTCCTGTTTAATGGAAGGAACTATCTGAACTGAAACGTTCAACATGAAACGGCGACTAAAATTATTAAGTAAATAAATCACAAAAAAAAAAATAGCGATCTTCCCAAACATAATATGATTTGTAACATCAGAACCGTGAACCGCTTGACACCTACGTCGTATTCTATTTATTCTGTTATAAATCGGCACCGCCTTCCAATGAATCGAGTTGCATACATATTATATTACGTATACAAGCTAATAGAACATCATCTATACTACTTTTTGCCAAGTACCCTAATGCTTTGATAAATTAGCAGCAGTTTCATTATCATGTTACAATCAATTTATCACTGGGAAATTGGTGGCCACACAAGGTGACGATGTACCACATAATTATAATCTGATTGGTTCTGAACACCATTTGTTACAGTCTTGTACCGTACTATACCGATCAGGTCAGGAGTTACTAGACCGGATACATTTATATCGTAAATTGCCTTATCATAACGTCCAATGGCTATTCTATTAATGACATTGTATTTTGTTGCGATTTCTTAAAGATACCGTTTGCTGTAAAATCTATGACTTATTTTTTACCATTTTAATAGCGGTACATTGAAAAGATTTGTTTTAACATCTGGATTTTGCTCTTATGGCTGTAAGTGGTAATGTAGTTCAAGTGAGCATGAAAGCTGTTAAAACTTGAGCGCATTTCACTTATTTCGGACTGCACGTAGTGCACTTGACGTGTTTGCGACCAGTAAAAGAGTTTTGTTTACATGGAAAAAACCGATCTTCGTTTTCTGACGCACTTTAGAGCATGGTTGGATATACCAATAGGTACGAAGATTCTTTTCTCTCAAAATAAAAAAATTGAAACCATAAATATTAAAAACACAAGTACAAAAGCTTGTTAGGTAAGCAGAAATATAAGGCATAAAGTAAAATCCATTTAGATCTAAGTCATGCTTATCCAAATACTTCAGCGGGTTTACAAACAGAGTTTTGCCAGCCGTAGCTAATGAGGTCCTTCAGAAAAGAGGACACTTGAGACGGTTAGGTCGGGTCTGCGGTCCCCAGCTCAGGGTAGGTAAGTATGCAAATATTTGCCACCCCACTGCGATAGGCTTCTGAAGATCCAGTATTTAGAATTGACCGCTCTAGAGTTTGGCCAAATTCCTTGGTTTTATAAAGGGTGGCTCGTTTCGAGGTCCAAAGCCAAATTTTAGACGTCTTTCTCCGAGGGCTTCCCGAAACACCCCCATGTACTCGTATGTTCAGCGACTATAGAGGGAGAGAGACTTCTGAAATTTTCCTTTGGACCTCGTTTCGTGGCCCATCCTGTATGTAGAGAATAACAGCCATGAATGAATATGATTAAGTATTTTGATCATGATGTATCTTGTATGGTTGTTGCCAAAGATTCTGTTCAATTATTTTTGACATAGCCCTGAATAGATTCATCAGTAGGTACAGTTATTTCGAATATGATATTATTGATTATAATATCTTATTTAACAATTAAAGTTTTTGTAATTTTAAACGCACTGTCATTGAACGTACCTACTTAGTATTTAAGTGCTAGAGGTGTTTGAAATCGATATATTTCATTATCTTTCTTTGTGTTATTGAATGGTGAACTTTCTATTTAAATTTTTTCTTCTTCTTCATGAATGGGAATATTTCCTTTACCTTTGTTTATAATTATGCCTCATAGCAACTGAATATTGGAGAGTGATTTGTTTCTTATTTTAATATTGTTCAGTTGTCTGTCCCACAGAAGTTCTACGTGCAGCAAAAATCTACATCCTTGTTTTGTATATCGTAAGCTTGTTATGGATTGATTGATGTCTGATTGTTATCACCTTGCCTCCGTACAAAAGACCATCAATATTTAGTATTTACGCTTCCCAAACACATTTCTCCATTATTCTTCAAATCACTAACTTTTACAGACGATTAATTATGCGCATATCATAATTTAATACGGTATTACGCACATCAATGGTAATACAAACCAGCAGAACAGAAGCGAACAAATATACCAAAAGCTTCACAAACCCCGTAGCTATGTAAATAGGGACACGTGCCAAGTACTCAGGTAGGTATTATTTTTATGCCTCTTAATTTCCATTATAGTAGACGTTCGGTCTAGTAAGCTGCGCCCATGTAATGTTTATCAAACATACATCATCAAATAGTGGTGTTTGCACGCCAAAGATTGCCACGCACCATTAGACATGTATGAACTATCCGAGTAAAGTTTTCGGTGAAATGTTTGTTAACCCTGCCTCTACGCTTTTGTGGAAGTTGACGAGCAACTATACTTGGGGATAGGGTTGCCAACGTTTTTATATTAAATTTAATATATTCGAAGACATGGCCTGTTAATATATAGTAGATGGCGAAACATTTTAAGTAGGTATGTTTCAAAAAGAGTTTTATTCTTAATATGCACGTTTTTTGCTAATCTGAAAACCTTTAATTAAATGTCTCATAACTATTTTTATACTCTAAATTCATGTTACAAAATACCATTAATTCAAACTTTTAAGAGAGTAGTTCTGGCCCTATTGAGATCATCTCGCCGTTTTGTATATTGAAATAAAAATGTAGTAATTTCGTCTACAACATTTTTCTTTAGGAATATAGTATTTAGGCCAGCAAGATACTATATTATGTATAGTAGGGTTGGCAACCCTACTTGACCACTTATTTCTACGAAGTATAGTTGATGTTCATACACTTAGGCTTGCTACATTTTTAGAACACAAGTTGTTGCATATTTTATCAGTATCTAACATGTATTTTGTACGTGTAAAGATGTAAATACTCGTATTTTGGTTCAACTTTTTCGGTTTTAGTCGTATTACGAACTGGTAATGTAAATTAGAATATCTGAGTGTTTCTCGGTATGCGTTTTATGGTAATTTTATGAACGATTTCGTACGCCATAATATAAGGGAATTCAATATTGAATGTCATCGGGTGAATCTTCGCGGGTTATTCTCATGTAAGTCCAATATCCTTATCTTTTCGTGGACAGCTAATTACAGCACTCTGTTATATGTTATTTGGCGTCTGGATCCACAGCTCCTTAAAATATCTATAAAGTAAGATGAGGTCGTAAAGTTTATCGACAATTTAATGCCCAACTCTGAGCATAAGGTCAATGATTGGCTTAATGTTAAAAGCATCGGCTCATCAAAATGGTATATGCAATGCTAAAATAATGCAAAACATATTACGATGAAGAACGAGTAATAAAATTATTTAAATGTGGTGTTCTCAATCATTAGTTAGTTCAGTAATCGTCGTTTGAACAGTTCAGAAAAGCATTAGGTCTAGTCTAGACAAATCTCTGCGAAACAAATCTCTCTCTCTGCGAATCGAGTAACCGTAATTGAAATCTTAATTGAATGGGTAAAACATTACCTGCTTAAGCTTATTCCAAATAAATCAATCACTATTATAGATGCGCGAGCGCAGTGTTAGAAACAGAGCAGTTGGGGCAATCATACAATCAATCAACTCGCCGTCTAATTAAAGTAACTTAGCTGTCATTCATTGGCATGTTACTCGTCAATCGTCATTAAATGAAAATGTTTCTACTTGATAATATAAGAGAAATGGACATAAACGCTTCGTTGATGTAATTAATCAGTATCCATAAATCTCCTTGTAAATCTATCAACAACAAACAATATTTAATTGTTAGAAATCAGCAGTAACCAGAGTGACAAGTCAAGGTACTAAACTAGTCAGTGCGTGTGCGCCGTAGTTATTAAAGTTCAGTGTCAGGCCTAACGTCTGAGACCTGACTCCTAAATAATAGTGTTTACTAGCACAGCATCAACTAGCACACTTTAAGAGACCGTTCGGTAACAATTCACAGGAAACCTCTCCAGTCTTCAGCACAGTTATTTCCATATAAAAACTTTAATTAGATACAAACAATCATTGCTGGCTGTCAGTTCGTCTAGTTATTATTTCTGTCAAAGTATGTGAAGACGTTACCGTGTGAACGTTGGTCTGATCGTGACGAGTGACGTCAGAACAATTGTCGATCGCTTGTTATTGTGTTGGGTGTTCTCCGGCGACGAGGTTCTCATGGCGAAGCCGAGATTTCGCGTATACACGTGACTTTGAGACTCTTTCTATTGCCGTACCGATACATTCTACATTTTTTCGCAATTATTATCATCCAGCTACTAATTAGTTTTTTATTTGAAGAAAATTGCACATAATTAAGTTATTAGCTGGTGTACCTAAATGCCACAGTTAAAAAAATAAAAGGAATAATGGGATCGGTGTAGTTTTCTCATAATTTTGGCTTTTTTCAAGATAGGTGGTCTTCGTAAGAGTCGACCCAGTAAGAGATGGATAACAATGTCCTTATTAAGTTATCTGTTAACTAATGATTTACCAATGAATACCTTTAATCAAGCTAGGTAATGTAGTGCAACTATTGGCAAACTGTTTTTTCAGTAAAATTAATCTTGAAAAGGCTTTATTGGTGATTCGCCCGAAATAGTGATGAATGACTGCAACTTTAAATACCTAAGGAACTGTTGTTAAGTACAACTTTAAGTACTAATTACTTTTGTTGCCGTAACACAAACACTTTTCTTTTTTAATTCTTTACTTTTCGTCCCCAATAAAACAGCAATGTTTGGCAATCCAATCAAGTTTTGTAAGTGCCAGAAATAAAATTACTTATACCAAACCAAATCGTTATAAATTGTATTACTTATCAGTAGCAGATAATTTACAACATCAGGTTGGATGAGTCGTATTAACAAAACTGAAATAAACTTTGGGATAAATGTTATTTGTATTGCTTTGCGAGGGACAACCTAATTTTATTGGGTGGACTCCGGCGAGACCTTGGTGACATTTATTATTCTTGCACCTTGCATCGATATAAGCAAATGATCCAATTAGCAGGCTATTTTTATAACATTTAGGTAAACTCATGAAACATTTGATAGAAAATAATATAAAACCCTGGTAGTTATTTACCTAAAATCTACTTGAAATGTTTAGTAAGTTGGTTTAAGCTAAAATGTTTATTATCATTAGTAAACATGGTAGGTACCTACCTATCGACTGGCTGGTAAATGTCTTACTATCTACAACTCAACTTTTTTCCAATTACTCTCTACAATTTGACATAGTTAAATAAAATTAAAATTAATTAATTTTATGTTAATTAAATTATATTTCACATATCGCTTTACAAAGACTTCACGTAGTAACGACCGTGAACTACCGTTTAACTGCAAGAACTTAGAACATTACTCGGTGCAGATGTATAATCACTAAAACTGTTGACGATGCTAAAATATTTACTGTATTGAAGATAATATCTTAAATTATATTTTGTACAAAATTAACCTTGCATTTGTGATATTGCTTCTCAAGTCGCCAGAGACTTAAACGTTATTAGATACTTAGTATACTTAGGTACCTAAATAACTCACGTTTTTAGGGTTCCGTACCCGAAGGGTGCCAAACGGAACCCTATTACTAAGCGGGCTGTACTTATCTCGTGAACCGTAAAGCCGGGTCTGTTGCGCCATGTTTGGATGTTTTAAAAACATCAAACACGAACCAATCAGGCATCCGCAAAT
Source organism: Eupsilia transversa (assembly GCA_914767815.1). NCBI lineage: Eukaryota > Metazoa > Arthropoda > Insecta > Lepidoptera > Noctuidae > Eupsilia > Eupsilia transversa. The sequence goes on from OU611889.1 coordinate 8,044,888, forward strand.
CAAACACGAAGCGATTTGATTGGTTCGTGTTTGATGTTTGATGATTTTAAAACATCCAAACATGGCGCCATTTAATTTCTTATTTTGCCGATACAAAATAAGAAATTAAATTAAATAAAGTTAATAATTAAAAGGGGTCTTTAAACAAGGAATGTGTTTTTTTCGTCGTTTTTTTCTCGATGACGCCTTCGTGTGCGACTCGCACTAGGCCGTTTTTTTGGGACTCAATCTAGGTACCTTTATGAATATATTTGTAACCAATCAAAGCCGAGGTGCTACATCCCGCAGATAAAATGATTGACGTAAAACTTGATTACAATTTTGAGTAAGTAACACCTACCACCTACCAGCTACCACCCACAGATTGACTACTTACTAATCATCATACCTACGTTTCAGCTGTCAAATTCAAAATTCGAATTGCAGAACCCGAAAATGTTGTTAAGCAGATAGTTAATTCGATGTCCGTCAGTCCAATATATAAAAAGTACGTACTCTGTGCCGTCAGTAAACCTGTAGGTACAGTATCCGGAGGTAATGTCCATAACACGTGTCGAGCATGTTTGTCAAACCTGCAGTGGACAATGACCATCGTTAGACTTAACCTCGAACTTCGGACATGTGCCCCGTTGGGGTCAACAAGAGCTTACTTCGAGGAATTCGTTGCGCTTTGGTATTTTTTCTCTATGCTGGAGAGTGGAGTAAATATGTTATTGAATTTTTACGATTGGAATTAGGATGATCTAAAATTGAATACCTACTTGGACTAATTAAGCCTCGTGCAGACTGACTCTAACAATACACACGATACAATTTCGAAGAAAACTTCACGGTAGAACAATTATCGGTGTCGCGTCGCACCCGTCTGTACGAGGGTTTAAATAGCTGATTTATCCTATTATTATAGATACCTACACATTGTTGTTATCTAGGTACACTATCACTATTATCCCGCGGTCCTCTTTCTGTCAAAGAAGTTAGTAGCAAAAAGGTAGAAGACAAGGTATTCAAACAAAAGTAACCAGTTGGAAGCGTTGATCTTTATCTACCACATAAAAGTAAGTGTCTAGCCACTGAAACCGCACGTCATGACAACGTTTGCCGATTTATTGTTTCTCAGTAGGTAGGTAGTTTTGTAAGAAATTCTATGGAAGAAAAGCTTCGATGAGTGTTGGAAATAATTTTCCCAGAAAACACAGTTTCACTTCTTTGTTTATTTTAAATTATGTATAGGTTCTGCCCGCGTCTTCTTCCGCGTGAAATTTCTTGTGCCCCCGGCCCCCGACACACCCCGTCGCATCAAACCATTCGCCCGCGCTATTGCTTCGTTTTTGCTTAGCGTTCTTTCTGACTTTTTTCTTTTTGCTCGGCTCCTAAAGGGTAGCGTAGCGTGCATATTAAATATAGCTTTCCTCAAGAATTGGGATATCAAATGCAAAAATATTTTTTCAAATCCGACTTTCAGTTCCAGAGATTAGCGCGTTTAAACAAACAAACAAAAAAACAAACTCTTCAGCGTTATTATTAGTATAAGTAACTAGAGAGATAGAAAATATCTGAATAAATATAGCGATTAGATAGGGTACTTGGGAAGAGGTTCTAAGCCCATCTTGTTATAACTTGTGGAACGCAAATAAATGAAATGAAATAAGTGGGTACTTAGTCTGAACGGCCCAAATCGAATGGCACGCGGGCCATTCGACCGTAAACAAAAATTGTCTACGTTCGAATGGCCCGGTGGTCAAATGAATTTAAAAATAATTCAAAAGTACAGTCGCAAACATTCTATTAATCACATAGTTTATGAATTTTAACTAAATAAATATTTAATTATTTGAAATCGTCTAAATAAACGGAATACATCTTCATAACCGGTCGGCACGATTTCAGGTAGCTAGATAAACAATGACCCTTCTTGTCATCCAATCACAAGTAGGATGCTTATCTGTGACGTCAGAGGACTATGGAGAAATAATACGGTGTACCAGTGTATGGTCTAAAATCTAGTCCCTGTCATATATTATTTATGTTCTAAATAAAATATGGTAGCTTAGTCTTTAGCCCGAATATTGATGTTGTTTACATACGAGTTGAAAGAGATGTAAGTGCTTATATTAAATTCGATCATATTATGTTCTTGGACCCAAAAAGATAGAATACATATGAAACGCCTTTAACTGAAGAAACATTTTGAGAAAAATATTGCAGTACATGCAATTGGCTTTATAATATATAAAAAAAAACTTACCAGGATCCAACAGTAAACAAAACACAAAACTCTCGAAAGTAAAAGTTCAATGCACAACATTAATGGACAATTGCAAAATTAACAGTGGTGTTACTAAGTTGCATACTATTAAACATATTTCTCCATAGTCCTCTGACGTCACAGATAAGCATCCTACTTGTGATTGGATGACAAGAAGGGTCATTGTTTATCTAGCTACCTGAAATCGTGCCGACCGGTTATGAAGATGTATTCCGTTTATTTAGACGATTTCAAATAATTAAATATTTATTTAGTTAAAATTCATAAACTATGTGATTAATAGAATGTTTGCGACTGTACTTTTGAATTATTTTTAAATTCATTTGACCACCGGGCCATTCGAACGTAGACAATTTTTGTTTACGGTCGAATGGCCCGCGTGCCATTCGATTTGGGCCGTTCAGACTAAGTACCCAAATAAGTATAAGTAAGTATAAGTACTTACTTAGATTTTATTTTTCATTTTCTTTCAACATTAACGCAGGAGCATAAAGTGGTCTTTCATTTCATAAATCATTGATCAAAGAGATAAATGAATAATAAGAAGAAAAAAAAACTTACGAATTAAAAGAAAATTTTGTCAAAACATAATGACCGGATCCACCATAAAGACAACTCTCAAGTCTCAACATTGCGAGTTTCTTGTAAAGCTTTGCGCAAAAAAAAACTTAAAAGGCCATACAATTTAATCAACTGACAACCGATTCCAATAACAGTTGTGAATATAAAATAACTTGTAATTTGATAAAGACCGCACGTGGCGTAACCCGTTCGACGGACATTTCAATCTAGCGTTTTATTCTATTAATTTGTAATCCGAATAGTGTGCGTATAAAATGAAACGATTCGTTGCGCACTTGAATTTAGTTACGTGTCGTTATTAGTAGTGCTCATAGTGTTCATGTTCTTGGTGGGAAATGTATAGGGAGGTTGTAGAAGGTTCACTCCACAAAGGAACTCAAGCCTCTCATTCCTTCACGCCTCTTATTCTTTGTATCTTAAAACCACACTCACGACCTAGAAGGCAAGCAAGGACACACAGGTATCGTTAGTTAACCAATTTTAATCTTCATCTGCAATGGACCAAATCTTGCTGCAGAGAAATGAAAACTATAAGTACCTAAATACCTATCTTGGTTGACGATACAAAGATAAAAAAGCACAGAAAAATAGAGCTAGTCATTTTATTATGGATTTGAATGTTAATGAGTTTTTCTCGATTTTCGTTGAACTTATTTGATTTAGGTTTAACACACACAGTACAAACATCACCCGCTAGTCTGTGTTCCCGTTCAAAGTCAAAGTTTTTATTAATTCCATTTTTGGTGATACAACAGGGTCTTAAAAATACAGTCAGTCTACAGTTCCACGCCGAGTAATCTACTAAACTCTTGGCTAGCGGTTTTCTCTTTCCACCTAATTCATGAAGGAGTCCTGTATTGCATGAGCACTTCTTGGCAGTAAGCCTTCTGTGCTCATCTGTGTGTCCATCGTCTCCACGTAACGGGTGGATGCGCGTGAGTGTACCGCTTCGATTCCCGACGAGCATAATCGACTGTGTCTAGATTACACACGCACCGCATCCCGACGTGACGCGACATCGCCCGTGCGCGAGCGCAGATGTCCGCTCTTGTACAGATAAATGCTTATCCCCGTTCAGATATCAATGTGGAATTAGAAAGACGGTTGATGTGAATTGATTTGTGTTAGCAGTATCTGATGGAGGACTTAGGTGGTTTGGCATATATAAAAGGTGTCATCCTCTCCAGCACGAACATGGATGATTACCTTAATTAGGAAAGGGGAAGGGAAGGGTTGAAAGTGGGTGCGCCAAAGTTCACCTAAATTTTCAACTCCGATAATTGGAAATCCGAAAATGTTCTTCCTAAAATTTTTCATCCTAACAATCACAATTCCTAACTACTCTGTCTCTAATGTTCATAATTCCGAAGCATTCAACTTCATAATGTCAGTAGCAATAAACATCTATTATACTTTTATTTGTTTTCCTATATTTTATCAACATAACCATCTTTTACACTATTATTCAGAGTCATATCTTTTTTGTTTAGATTTCTTTTTATTCATAATAATCAGTATTATATAGGTTATGTTAGGTTAGAACTGTGACCAACTACGCGCGAGCCGAGCGAGCGTAGCGACCGGTGCCGCGGCAGCGGCCGGCGAGCGCTACCTCGAAATTGGTCGCGAAATTTACTAGACACAACTCAGTACGTTATGTAAAGCATACCCCCAAATAATAATCAAACCCTCAAATTAAAACTATAAATATCATCTTCTACCCACATATATTTACACTTGGTAAATGTTTCTTTCTGAGTATGAGTGAAAATATTATGGTAATTATGTTTAGGGATAAAAGCGTTATGATAAAAAACAGTAGGAGTTTAAATATATTTACATTAATGATATTATTAATTACAATTTTCGGAAACATGAGTGTTAATGAAAACTTTAGGATGAAAATTTTTAGGAAGAGTGATCATTCGGATTACAAATCATTAGGAAGAACAATTTCGGGTAAAGAACTTTAGTTGAGCCAATATGGACCCGTTGAAAGTAGCTAACTATCGGTCAATTTGGATCATTTGGACACATGTTGACGAGCTGATCGGTCCTTGATTTTTACTATAAAGAAAAGGAAGGAATTATATTATATTGCAAGAGCGGATTCTTTATTATATTAATTAACCTTTGGAAATGAACTTTTATCTTAATTTTTACCTTGAACAGGAATTAAAAATATAAATAACTTAAAAATAATCTGTGCTTAACTTCGGATTCGGAATCATTCAATTAATAATTTTGCACAAATTAATCGTTGCAAATAGTTTTTGTGAGTAGGTAGTTCTACAGCTTAATATAGTATGCGTTACAAACAACATAAAATAAAAGTGACCGACCTTGACTGGTGTGTTTGTTTCTGAATTTCTTATCAAACACGAAAAAAAAACCATCAGTTTAAAAAAAAACTGACTAAGGGCGCATTTCACCAAACGTGATCTCACATCTAAAACGCGTTCAAGAGCTGTCAGTGTCATCATTTTTATGGAATATTTGACAGCTCTTGAACGGGTTCTAGATGTGCTGATCGCGTTCAGTTTTATTGGTGAAATTCGCACTTAGGCCCTTTTCTGATTTGTCGGTACAGCAGCGGTGCGACATCAGCATGCTCGGTATACGCGGTACCGAAAGCTTACCGAGCACCTACCGAGCGCCTATATTTCAATTGATCCTTCCTGATTAGGGTTTTAAAATTATGTTTGGCTCAAATAAAGAATATTCTGTTAAATAACAAGATAAACGAAGAGTCGACGCATAAATAAATAAAAAATCTCTAAAAAATATCCTGATTAAACCTAACAGGTCACATCTATCAGAGGATCCGTCGCTACTATCGCTACTATGATGACACTACATTAATCCAAGATCGACTAAGATAATCCAATGCATCGGCTAACGGCTTGACGTGTAATAAGGGAGCAAGACAGAGGCGGTCAACTAATGACTTGCCACTGCAAGTAGCGCTTAAGATAATAGCACACGGTACAGCTATAACATTAGCCATGGATTCATTTACCTAACCCTAAGGGCAAATACTTGGAACTGTACAAACAGTGAGTTACTTTGCTTTTTGCTTCATAATAACTTTGTAGAAGTACTAACTACATACAAAGAAAATATAACATCATGCTTTTTGTTCAACGAAAGTTGAGACAGGTGTATTACACCCACATTTCGCCAGGTCTCATTTAATAAGTAATCATCATATTCCTGCCCTTGGGTTATGTTACTTGGGATAGGCGAAACACCTTTTCTTCTTCCATTTTCTCCTATCAACTGTCACGCACGCTATCTTTGACTTCAATCATAAGGGACGAGCTTATTCGACGACGCGTTGTGTTTCACGCGGGCCTCAAAGAGATGTCAGCACCAATGGCGGGGCCCACTAGGGCCGATGCCTGCCGGGGTTGCGGGAAAATCCGAAAGGGATACCGTGGCCCCTGGCAACACAGGCAATTGAAGGAACACGCCCTCCCGCTCCACCCAGAGCGGGAGAAGATATTTGATGATTTCCCATCCAAAAAAAAAAAAAAAAAGGGACGAGCCGTATAATAGAACCAGGGTATGTTTAGTCTTTTAAAACCGTTTTTATGAACACCTATAATCTCTTTTCGATAATCACCTTTTCACGGCGAGAAACCTCTGGCGAACAGAGCCATAACCAATTAAATTATATCATCAGCGACCATAATAATAAACTGAAAAGATGAATGGACAAAACAGTTTCGTATCCGACAAAGATATAATTTATTTCAACTTGCTTCTGAGATCTTATACATGTAAAATCCTGAAAGGAAATCAAATCAAATAATCAAGAGCTCATTTCAATTTTGTATAGGTATCGTTAGTCAACTTCTTATGAAGCTTTTAAAGTAAATTCTATCCGAAGTGGTTAAATGATAAAATTTACTGCCATCAAGCACGAAGCTGAATGAGAAATTAAAATTACAGGTCTAGCAGTCTCATTTAACCGTTTAGAAAATCATTTAGTTACACTTATTGGAATCTTATATAAAGACATACACCTTACTGAAAGCCTTTTCTAATGACTCTCTTTAGTTAAAATGATAGCTGTCCATATTGGACACACTTCAATATAGACAAATCGATTACTAACCACCTTTACGACCTTTTGTAGATGCTATAAGCCGATAAATCAAAAAGCTCTTGTTGACTTGACCACTTCGGCTGATCGGCTAAAGTATTAAAATTACATTTTAATACTTCGATCACAAAACAAAATTTCGTCACGCCTCCAAATTATGTAAACACGAATCAAATTGACGTTAAACTGTCTTTAATGAGACACTAACCACCACTTAATCTGCGGTTTACTTTGACCGAGAGTAAATTAAAGGTTAACACGAAAGCCAAACTTTGTAACACCTCCTATTAGAATTAATTTGGTAAACTTATTTACACAATCATTACAGTGTAAAATGCATCGTTTGCATCTATTAGAGTTGGAATGTTAAACGGTGGGCATTGACAACAAACAAACGACGAAGGGAACAACAAGAATGTACGTAAGAAGTTTACTAGTACAGTCGAACAAGCTATTTAGTATACAGGCAAAAATATTCATCTTTCCACTTCAATATTAATTTCTATTGTGTAACTTTCTGAACGGCAAATTGTGACTTACTGAATCTGATAGTGATGTAGAAGAATTGACTACTTAGCAAACTCATAACATTGTTTAAAAGTAGTTGCAAGTTAGCTGCCTGCATACCAAATAGCTTGTTTGACTGTACGTTGCTGTGTACCTACTGTACCCATCAACGTAAGGTACTAGTAAACTTACCTACTACTGATATAGTGCATATGTTTGTTCTAAAATAAGAAAATAACTGTTGTTGTTCGAACAGTTTAAGAGCGTCTGTGAATTTCGTATTAGAGGTATCGCAGACAACTTATACAAGAGTCGACAAAAGTTGCCAAAAATATAACCAGCACCGCTATCTGCGTAATACACTTTCAATCACCATCCGAGAGATTACGAAGGAAATTTAATAAATTCGTTCGCTCAACAGATAATGTATTTATTTATCACTAGCTGCTGCCCGCGGCTTCGCCCGCGTGAGTGTCGGAAATTACCCCATACATCCCCATGACTTTTAAGTATAAATATTGAGTTTCGAGTTAATCGGACAGCGCGTTAAAATTCTTCCATACAAAGACTGACACCCCCCAACCCGCCTTTAGGGGGTAATTTAGAAAAACAAAAAACTACAAACTTCTTAATTTATTTAGATAACTATTCGTGCGAAGTTTCATGTTTATTACCTCAAAGAATAAGATTTTTCATACAAACTTTCATCCCCTATTTTACCCCCTTAGGGGTTGAATTTCGAAAAGTCCTGATACATGTTATTCTTAATTTTTGGGTTTAAGTATAAATGTTGAGTTTCGAGTTTATCGGACAGCGCTTTAAAATTCTTCCATACAAACTTTGACACCCCCCAACCCCCCTTTAGGGGGTAATTTAGAAAAACAACAAATTACAAAACTTTTTCATTTATTTTGATAATTATTCTGGCGGAGTTTCATGTTTATTACCTCAAGGAATAAGATTTTTCATACAAACTTTCATCCCCTATTTGACCCCCTTAGGGGTTGAATTTCGAAAAATGCTTCCTTATTCCTTGCCTACATTATAAAGAGAACGTTTGTGCAAAATTTCAGCTTTCTAGGTCCAAGGGTTTGGGCTGGGCGTTGATGAGTCAATCAGTCAGGACTTCTCTTTTTATTAATAGGTACCTATAGATATAGATAGTAGGATAGGATACTTTTCCGGGATAAAAAGTACCCAGTGTGGTCCGCAGGATATTAAAGAATAATTATACCAAGTTTCATCGTAATCGAACCGGTAGTTTTTGCGTGATGCCTGAACAAACAGACAGACAGACAGACAGACAGACAGACTGACAAAAAAAATTTTAATCAAATTTTTGGGTTCGGTGTCGGTCTAGTAACCCTGCCATTTATTTTTTTGATATTTTCAATGTACAGAATTTTCACTTCTACAGATTTATTATAAGTATAGATTTTACATTTATCATTACAGGATTACCCAATGCGATAAATAACGGAATGAGTGTCGTTAATTTGTCCAAATGAAAGCCATTGTATGTAAGAAAGTGTGTTATGCAATAACCCCGTTGATGACCCACAATAAATCAGATATCGGATAAAAATCAGTCACAAACTATTGAAAAGAGCGCAATAGTTCTATTCTTAGAACAATTATAAAGTTTCCTCTAGCATAAATTACATTGTGACTTTTATATCAGAGCTAATCGAACATAAAATGTTTAAAAGAAAGCTTTGAAATAAAGTTCTTTCTTATAAGTATTTTATTACGTCTGTGTACGACTGTACTTACACACGGCTACATATCAAGCTAAAGCTATACATTCCAGTATAAGCTGACCTCTGATTGTACGGAAATCCTATACAATGAGAGACCAGTTTATACTGGAAAATAATGAATTCATAATTTTATTTTATTAGAATTTATTCATGATTTTTAGAGCCATAACTTTTGCTAACTTGATAATTATTTAGTATCCGCTTAAACTTGTAGGTTGATTGATTTAAAACTATTCTATCATCGTCATGTAAGTACCTAAGTGTTTTACAGTCAGTTTAATATATTGACACTTCAAATCAAATCAAAATCGTTTATTGCAATCCATAATGTACACTTACAGGTGGTAAAAATAAAAAAATTACAATAAGTCTGCAGCACCGATAGACGTTGTCCTATCCAAATTTCGAAAATGTATACAATAATCCCATAGAAAAAAGGACGTTAAAGTTTTCACGAATTTGAAAATTTTCCTGGAAACTTTTCCAATTTTTATTTAAATAAAAAGTACAAAAACCCATTTGAACTATTTCGAATATTTTTATACTTAAAATAGCCAAATCGGTCTAGTCGTTCTCAAGTAATGATCGTACCAACGAACAGGATTTCATTTTAATTAATAAACTATAACTAAGTAAACTATAATTAACAGTGCGCAACCTGTAATGAATATGATACATTTTGTAACATTACATTCACCGGGACCATTCGCCTGTAATATGTATAACAGTGGTGAATGGGAGCACCTGTAATGGCTGTAATAAAATTAGTAACATGAATTCAAATCTTATCGTATCTTGGACTGTTACATTACAGGCGTATGCTCGTCAGTCAGTGAGGCAGTATTGTAACGTAATGCTCAAAATCGTATCTTGGATTGTTACATTACAGACAAATGCTCCGGTGAGGGAGCGCCTTTAAAGCATAACAAAAAGTCACTATAGTATTGTCAGTAGTAAGTCAATTTAATGAATAATGACAACATTGACAGGCCTGACGGACGATTAAGATAACGACGACTTAATCGCTGGCATGCGTTTTAATTGATCCGATTACTGGGTTGTCAACAATGTCATTATATTGATCAATTCACTGTGTAAAAAGTGACACAATAAAATAACTGGTACTTACGACGACGGAGATAACAATGACAACCATAAACTTGAAAATCTTTAGACATAAGTACTTAATGTAATTCATTGCACTGAAAGGAACACAAAATATTCCAATAAAATATCGCAGAAAGAGCAATTAACAGTCTCAACACCATCCATTAAATGTTTTGCTTTCATCCTACCTATTAAATAATACATCTATCAGTCTTACTTTATCTTTTGTCCACATAATATTTACGACACAAAAATATTTTCCAAAAAAGGTTTTAATGTCTAAATCCGCTCATACAAAACCCGCTGTTGAAACATCTCATAAATATGAAACGATGTCTTTATTCACAGTACTCGCGTCAAACTAATCAAAAAGGCCGAGAGGCGACGGGCCGTCACATAAACAAAGTAGGGCCACATTCGGTAGCACGAGTGCACAACACAAACGAGGCGTTAGGCGTTGGCGAGGCGTCGACGTGCCTCGACTTATAGCCTCCGTTCAGCACTTAATTGGAACATGCTCGACATGTTCACCTGTTCGTATGTTATAAGTTTTAACCTGTTGTTCTTAAGTTGACATTTGACTTTGACTTGACTTTCTAGCATGCCAAACGCTAGAATGTCAAGTTCTTAATAACTTGGAATCCGTTCGTTTTTTAGGTTAACCATTACCTAGGTACATTATTAATTGCTCTGTTCCAATAAACAAAAACGAATCGTTTTGCTAACCAATTTTTTACTGCTAAACTGGATATACATAGATTAGATAATTATACATATACTATACATAAATAGATTCGTAAGCTAATTTTATCTGTGATAGCTATTCTTATGGGAGGCTATACTATTATGCAAAGCTATAAGGTCTTTGCTACATTATTGGTAAAGATACAAGAGTCTTAATTTTAACGAATAACGGTCTGTAAATTATAGGAATCGGCCATATAACTACACAATTATGTTAACTCCCGGTTAAGCTCCAAACCGGAAAACTGTTGTCAAACTTTTTTTGAGCGTTTCTGATTGATTGGCAAAAATATCACCGACCAAATTAAGTTGACATACCTATTTAGGATTTGACGATAGAATTAAGTTATGTAGGTTTTTAGGCACCTCATGGACACAAGTGCTAATCGCTTTCTTCGTACCTATTCGCTTTTCGGTAGTTGTCAGCCCCAAACATTTTGACTTTTCCATTATCATTAGCGCAGATTTTAAGTCACTTTGTCTAGGCCTAGGCTCTCTGGGGGCACGTATATTGGCTAGATTCTTAAGGGTCGAAACGATCAATTGCAATTGTAGTTATATTTTCAATCGCTTCAATTGCATTTGGTAGACGATCAATTTACGCATCACGTAAAAATTACAATTATTATTCATAGTAATAACTTACATAAAGTTGCAGGACTATAGTTTGTTGCTGTTTGTTTATTGAAGCCGATCTTTATTGCTACTACATCTAGTTCACTGATGGCTACACCGTGATGTCGCATACAGATTAAAAATCAAAGGGAAGTTATTGATAGTGATAGCAATAGAAATATTTGATAGGGCCGTGAGTCGGCTTTTTGATATACCTTAGTTTGTAACGGTTTAGTGAAGCTTTTGTATTTGCATTCGAAATTAAAATGGCGACAGTCTTTCTGAGCGTACTTTACGTGCTTAATAGTCTAAAATATTCTACCAAATATTGAAAACTATCTATTCGACACGGATTGTACCTAGTACTTAATGAGGCAAAGTATACAATGATGTTATCTTTTAACAACCCAAGCATTTTATGACCATGAGTGAACGATTAAATATTAATTTATAATCCTTTCAATATAACGGGACTCGCTAATAAATCGAGAAAACTATTTGCGATGGAGAAGACGGCGGCGTAGGTACGTAAAATGAAAATCACTTAACTTTAACATTATGTCCTTGCAATTGGGAACAAAAGCCAATTAATTAAGTCTCAATAAAACACACAATCAATCATAGCATTTCTTACCTCATTTCTTAGAGGTGATAAATTGTTATATTGTTTTAAATAAATGCCAATATGATTTATATTATGTCAGAGTCGGGATGCCCCCAGTCCACCAAGTTATTTTGAGAAGTAGCGTTCGCCGGCCGCTGTCGCGGCACCACTCGCTGCGCTCGCTCGGCTCGCGCGCGCGGTTTGTCACAGTTCTAACCTTACTGCTATGCTACTTCCAGGTTGCTCGCAGATTTTTTTCACCATTTTCTAATTATCCGGGTTTTCGCAATATCCGAACTATCAAGTTACCCTGTGACATACCTACATATTAAATAAATATCGATATTTAGGACATTCGATACTTTGTACTTCGATATTTAGAACTTTCGATGTTACTTTTGTAGATAATTCGATTTTAGGCGACAATTTAAACTTACGATATTTTAATTTTCGATGTTTGAACATTGACATTTTAACCGTAGGTTTTTTAATTTTCGATATTCTGGATATATATTAATCTGGATTAACATATAGGATACTTTTTATCCCGGTAGTACGTTCCTGTGGGAAAATTTCCGACCTCAACGCGGCCGAAGCGGTGGGCAAAAGCTAGTATCAAAATAAAATCCACGAACTAAATCCTTAACTAAGAAGCTAAATGGTTAATTACTTGTCTAAATTGTACTAAAAACATAATCGACTTACCTAGTTTTCCTACTAATAAAATTAGTTCGGACATATCAGTTGAAACACGAGCGGCGTGTTGCCGCTGAATCTCAATGAAACCCACTAATGACTATATCTAAATCAACGACCTACCAGTCTTTAGATTGTATCGAGTGAGATAATTTGCATTCGCTTTATTACCGAGACACCGGGGCTTGAGTAATTTATGTCTGCCCCATGTTGGTATACGAACTAGCGTGTTAAGACAATGCTTTATTTATCCCAAAGTCGTTAATTAACACTTTTTAAGTTATTGTTGCGCAGGCGAGGAAGGCGTGATGAGGTTTTGGGGTTTTTCCTTTATTATATTTTATTCGACATATTTATATCTTTGTTTTATGCGAAGTTTTTTTGTGGGTACTAAGATAAAAGAAATCCTACCATAGTCCTATTCAGTACTTAAATTAATAAATTCTTCATAATAATTCTTCTTCAGAGGATCTCGTGGCTAAGTAATAACAGCCGCACGGGTCGATCCATTAGGTTAAGCTACGCTTGCCGGGGTTGGTCCGTGGATGGGTGACCATCTTTACATATCGAGACTCCTCCGTGCCTCGGAAAGCACGTTAAGCCGTTGGTCCCGGTTGTCATTCGTGGATCTTTGACAGTCGTTACGGGTCGTCAGGAGCCCGAAAGTCTGACAACCAGTCTTACCCAGTTACTGGGTTGTGGAGGTCAGATCAGAGATGGAGGTCGCTCCATGTAAAATAATTATGTAGGTACTGTTATTCAGCTGCATCCGGTTAGACTGGAAGCAGATTGATTGCAATACAGCCACAGAATGTAGAAGTATTAATCTCTGTAGTGTCAATCACCAAACAGTTAGTAAAATTGAATAAAAAGAAAATTACAAAGTAATACAACGCATTAAAAATGTTTACAAGGTTTATAAATAAAATCAATCAAAACCGCTTCTCTAAAATATGTATACGTCAATCAATTAAAAATCCAACAGATACATAATTAAAAGTATCGATAGCTCATCGTAGTACATTATGACACTGACAGTTCAAAATGTCGAATCAGCCGCCATTGAGACGCCATCAAAGTTCCCACATTGATTGTGACAGTTGTAGGTACAGGCCTACAGGTGTAATTTGCTGTAGATTCATTGAATCTATTAAGTTATTAGTTGTTGATTTATTATTATTGGCTTCTTCTCTATGAGTAATACCTACGAATAAATACTCAAAAGTTGTCAGACAGCTTCTGTATTAAATTATTTTCCTATAACGGCGACCGCGTCTTCCAATTTATTGTTTTATGGAACTTAAAATAATAGCTAATCTTACAACCATAATATCCGCAAAAAAGATGGCAACAATGTTAATATTTACCTCATTACAATCCTCGCCTCGATCCTATGCAAATGGGAGGTACGCAGGTAACGTCATTACAGTATCTTGCCCATTACGCCTGATTGATGAACTGCCTAGTCGTGGGCTTCGAGACACATCATCTTGTTTATGTTCATTGGTCGCACTTATCACACATATTTTAGATACAGCCGATGTAATTAATGATCCGCCGATATACGGACTACTTAGATTAGTTAGTATTATACGCTTAATTAACACATTTGTCTTACTGTTTGTTAGATTAATTGGTTAATCAACACCTCGGACTGTTGCTGTAGTCTATGTTTCTGCTATTTCTTTTCCGTATTTATTCTACGTCTTAGAATCAGTTGATGAAGTGAATTCATTATAGCTACCTACACTTGTTTCCTGGCATTTCAATTCTAAACAATCGCCAATTAAGGTCCTGTCAATACTATAAAATATACAGGTAACGAAATATATTAATTTAAACGCGCAACGGTAAACAAGCATGCGTAGATTGAATAGCAGAGACAATAGCGCATTTATTATTGTGTTAGTCGAAGACGAAGCGCTTACTGTGTTCCGACCGGTAAAAACGTTTTGTCGCCTCACTAGTCAGACTGTTACCCGATTGTCGCTTCAGGTAGAGACAATTTCGACGTCAATTTTTTACAGAATACGGACTTACGAAGAGAGTTTCTTTTCCAGTACCGTATTTCAAAGTAGATAGAAACTGCACGTAGTGGTAAATTGTTTCAGATGCGTTTTAAGGATCGGTAATGGGGTAGAAGAATTTCTGGATCTTGGATTCAGGGCTCGTGCCACAAATTAGATCCCCATCTTATAAGTTTTTATTTTCAGTCCAAAATGGTCATGATTTTATATGGTATCTATATCTCATCAGCGGTTGATAGCATTTTTTCTTTTAATCGAGTATTTAGTGCAAGTTTACCCCATAAATCAGTCATTAATCTTACGTTTGAGACAAAAACCTTGAATCTAGACAAACCTTGTTATGATGGTTGAAATTGAATGAGTTCGATAACGTTGGCTCAAAGACCAGGCTCTATGAAGATCTATCCATTGTTTTGAAAAGCATAAAAGAAAGAGAACATCGTTCATTTGCAGATATATTAATGAGACAACTGACGTGCGGAAGTATCGTCTGTTATGACTATCACCGCTATTAAAGAGTGGCAAAAAGTGTAGTGTTAGGTATGATAGAAGCGAGAGGCTTAATCGTATCCGCGTAGTGGTTAACCATTGCTTACCGCGACTACTCCTAGATATATAGAAGGAAATTAGAAAAAAGCGCTTGCATTTTCTGAAAAACTTGTTCGTCGGTTGAACTGCGCCTGTTATTATTTGTCAATGTTATAACATCAAAGGTAAAAAATAAAAGTAATAAAAACTAATACACAATAACGACAAAAATGTCAACTAAAAAGGTACAAACAAGACATCACAGACAAATTCAAAATCCGGAGTCACACGTGTTATATCGAACAGGGGCCTAAGTCTACTAATTTATAAAAGATTTGCCATACAAAAACTGTCAAAAACTAACCATTATGACACCATTGTGACGTTTATAAATTAGTAGACTTAGGCCCCAGATTACGTGTGTCTCCGGTTTTTTTAATTTTTTATTTTAGCTAATGACTTTATATCCTCTAGAGGGCGCCATATTCATTTAATGTGACGTCTTATAGCCATTTACCCCACAATACCCCATTTCTCAAATTATGATGAGGAGTTTAGATGTTATGAGATACATACAGTCATACGGTCAAAATCATACCCCTCCTTTTTGCTTCGCCGTAGTCGGGTAAAAATTATATTAGTGGATCCGTTAAATTCGTTTGTTAAGAAACACCAGGATCTTTTTGTGTTTTACAAGTTTTGTGGTTAATCTGCCCATAAGGTGTCAACATTATCAATGCGTGTTCAACGAGACAAGCGCATTAGCATCATGCGCGTCCAAGCACTTGCGTGAACTCTCTGAACTTACCTAATAGGTATTTGACATTAAACCACAATATGAAAGTTAACAATTTACATTGTTTACGCATTTCCAGAATCACGAAATCATGCACATACATATATATCTCCATCGAGATTCTTAAATAAATCTTGTTATGGAAAACTTTCATTTGTCCGGTTACAAATGCTAATATGAACGTTGACGTATTTCGATACAAGTTCTTCATTCGTAGCCACGGTTTCCACATGCGGTTTCCTTGTAAGGATGCGAGCAGCATAATAGGCTTGTTTGGCGGAAAACTGTCGAGAGTAAATTCTATTCAAAGTTACTGTGTAAGTCAATGTCGATGATATTATACACTTTCATTTTAGAATCGAATTGTATAATAAAAATGCCTCGTATGTATCGGCATGCTCTTCTCGGAAATGACCACAGGGAAATAAAAGAGTAAATAATTCATAAACTCTGTATAAGGCAAGTGAAGACTTATCCGAGGAGACAACGGACAAATCGATAGAAATCTGAACATTGTCTCTTAAAGCATTCTCTTCTGCTAAGTGTGACTATAAAATCTCATGTTTATCGCATTGATCGTGCAAAAACTGTGCTAAATAAAAATATTGACCTTGACCCCAGTGGTTTCACCAGCACAATCAGTGCTAGTCTTTGTCTGTATCGTGGGTCGTCATCGCCGCGATGCTATTGTGCTGTGAACAATATTGTCAAACCTTGTTAAGAAAGCGACTGAGCAACAATACAGAAACTTGTTCCGAAGATAACATAAGAAATTATAAAATGTGGTATGATTGTCTTCAGTGACGGCCCTGTGGCAGGAGTAACAGACAGTAATTTGACACTTTGGAACTTTGGAAGCTTGATTAATGTTTCAAATATTTTAAAAGACTATCTTAGGATCCTAATGGGACACTTATAGGTACGATATAAACTGTAATTAAATACGTATTCGTTTTCGATGTTTTTGGTTGGTATATTGGCGTGTGCTAGCTGACATAATTATGGCTAATCATTAAATGTATATTTTGTGTTGCGAAAGGTAAATGATTTTGCGTACTATTGTGTATAGAATCAATTTTTCTAACTGAACAGACAGCTAAGCTGTTGCCACTTGTTCTTCCAAGCTAAAGCACTAGGAAGTGGTGAATGGTGGGCGTTTTAGGGGACTGTCTTATGTAATTTTGACGTTCGATATGTGCTGATTCAGCCTAGTTTGAATAAATGACTTTTGATTTGATTGATTTTGATTACTTTTTCATAAAAAGTGACTAAGGTTAGTTAAAAAACCTAATTTAGTTTTATCCGTAAAGATTTGACAGAAGCATCTATTTATTGCATCTTATTTTATAACCACTAAACCTTATACATTTTTAATCGTCTTCGGAACAGTTTTTGACTTAGGCATCCATAATGTCGAATTTATAAAAGAAAAAAATACAGTTACAATGTTTGTTGGAATCCGTTCGGCTGTAATCTTTTAATGAGTACACGTAGGTATTGTAAAAAATCGAAAAAATGAGGACAGCATGGAAGCACTGGCTTGACTAATTAAATATATATTACAATCTAACAACAGCCAGCAACGTCTAGCTAGTAATAAGTTTATTATTATTGATAAAATAAATTATATGTCTGTACATACATTTATTATATTTTATAAATAACAGTAAAGTGGAAAACAATACAACTTGTTATAAACGTATAAAAATTGATTATGATTCTTCATAATTATGGTAGAGTTTATTATTTCAGGTCAATATGTTTATTGCAGTGAATTGTTCAAAATGAAGTTTCTTATAATTTCGTCTACGTTCCTTATTCACTAGACACGTATTGTTCGGGCCACGTGTGAACTCACATGAAACAGAGCTATAAAACGATATAAATACATTCTCATGCAGTCTCGAGACAGACCGTAAAAAGGCGAGCAATGCAAACACGTACAACTGAGAAAGTATTCTCGTTTCCATTACAGAAGTCTTTAAACATCGCCTTCGTAGTACGTTAGCGAGATGGTGAAAGCCGCAATAGTTTCATATTGCCACAAATGCCACAATCATAGGTAATGTAGACGGCATATGGTGTCCAGGCATTCGTATGTGCGCAAACGGCTCTTTTATTTGCAATTTGCTGCAATTCCCTCGTCTGTCACAGAGCGCTTGATCGGCCCGTAATTGCACTCGACAAGGCGACAGGGACAGCCTCTAAGAGTAATCACAGCACGCCAGCTACTCGTGATAGACAATTGATAGGCTGTATTAAAACAATGGCCCGATATTTACATTTGATTGGTTGCAAAATGAAATTGAAATATTCATGAAGTAGTAGCCGTTAAAACTTTATATACAGAAAGTAAGCGAATATATCAGAAACTGCAATTAAAGATCTAACTTGTAATTGTATACAATGTTCTTCAGAAGTTGCAAAACGGAAGGTAGTATAAGTTATTTGATGACTTTCTTGAAGTATCATACATTACAGAAAGCGTATTCACGTACTGCACATAAAACAATGTTCCTTCTCATTGTTTTCAACCATGAAATCTTTCTCTATATTTCATAAAACTGTTTCCAAGCTACCGTATAAGCAATGTAAATTGAATGGCTAGAAAAACCATAGAAACTATTAATGATTGTTCGTTTGTCACTCAGGGTAACGTGTTCACAGGAAGAGCATCTTACAATGTCGCGAGCGCACCGTATACGTATAAGAAAGTGTCATTAATCAATGAACTACGAAGAGAATCTTCATAATATGAATCTCTAATCAAAACGGCAAAAACCTTCCTAAAGCTCACAAGTACTAGGATTACTTTGATTTATCCTTCTTGTGAATCAAACGGCTATCAAAGATCCATTACTGTGATTTCATTATTAGAGAACAATTATACCAGGAAAGTTGGTCGCAATAGGTACCATACGAAATGACTTTTGACCTCCATTACTATTGACCCACCTCAGACACAGGCTGGTACAAACTTAAGATATGCTGAGTAATTGTCGGCTGATAAAAAAAACTTTTAGGCGATTGTGACGTTGTCGTGTAGTGTGACAAAATGACAGGTGGTGACAGTTTGGTTGGCATGGTACAAATTCTTTTGTGATTTGTTTCTGTTGAATCAGTTAGTATACCTACAGGGGCCTAAGTCTACTAATTTATAAACGTTACAATGGTCTCTCAATGGTGAGTTTTTGACAGTTTTTGTATGGCAAATCTGTCAAAACCTCACCATTAAGAGACCATTGTAAGGTTTATAAATTAGTAGACTAAGGCCCCAGGTGGAGTGCACGAGAGCGTCAGTTTCATGAGTTGCGGAATCGCCATTTGTAAATCATGAAGTTATATTCAGTTCAGTTTTACAAAGTCATTGATTTCCATTTTGACGGTTGGGTCTCCGCAGTGACTATGCATAATTATTATTTAAAATTACTAATAGAACTGTTTTCTACAAACTAGATTAAGTAATTAGTCGGTTTCCTTTAAGAATGACATGATATAATTGGCAGTCTTGCCTCACTAGTATTATTTCTAGAGTTTTCTGTCATGTGACACCTAAAATTAACCAGAAAACTGCCCCTTCATCTACAAGCTGCTGATTACTAAGGAAATGTGAGACAAGCATATAATAATAGTCCTACATATGCGGACGATGCATCTCTAGCAGCCATTTCCTGTCCCGCCTCGTGTACTGTGACAGGGTTGCATGTTACTCAATTATTGTTTGCGGCAGATAGGTGATGTGAAAAACCGCATACCGCAGAATCGTCGGGCACACGGCGCGTGCGTCATCCGCGCTCGATCCGCGGTCCGCAACACACCGACCATATCAAACGCGCATTAGTTACAAAAACGCGCGATTTTTTTATTGGAATTTCTGCTTTATTGTAACTTGCGATTACGATATAATTGTCTAGTGTTACAGATAAATTCTGATTGATGTGAATTTCATCGTTTGCAAGAAAATTGCTTTAAGATTCTCCCAAGTTTCGTAATGTCTATTTGAGTTGTTTTGATCTCGGTGACTCAAAACAATGGCACCTATTGAAACAAAACAAAATACTGTCGTAAAAATTCCTTCACAACATTTCTCATACATTCTATTGGCTGGTTGGAACGCTGATTGTCGGCACATCGTCGCCATGACAGATGTGTATGACATTGATCGCGTGCGCAGCCCGTGCGGGGATAATGCCGGCCATTTGTGGTTGGATACAGCCTTACATCCCGCACTGCCTTTGTGGCGTAATGGTCAGCACTGTACTTAATGGAGGATGTACGAGCGCCTTAAACGATTCGAGACGCTCTGTTTACTGAAAAAAGTGCTAAAAGGAATGTAGCGTGTTACGAAGAAAGTAAAATGGCACCTGAGTATTCGTTCTTTGAATACAGCTTTTAATTGAGTTGTTTATTTATCTAAGATAAGATTTAAGGCGAAATACTTTATAGATTTTTTGGAAATGGTATTAGAATATTAAGTGCCACTTGTGTTGTTTAAAGCAAATAGGCTGATTTATTATGAATCTACCGAGCGGGTATATCGAATGACTGAGCCAATATTGACAACGGAAAATCCACTGAATCTTCACTAAGAGTATATTAGATCGAGTATTTTATGTATAGTGATTCTTATCTCATCGAGTCTATTGATAAATGGTTTGTTTTTTTTTAAGTTCCAATGTTTTTTTTCGGGTACATCAAGGCTGAAGGACGGTAGCAACTAGTAGATACCTAAGTTCTAGACATAATTAATTGAAATGGCTTTCAGAAGTTAAGGTAGTAGAATATACCTATTTTGATTTACATCATTTGTAGGCGACTAGCTTCTGCCTGCGGTTGCGCCTGCGCGGCTGTCGGTAATTATCCCACGGGGACATGTTACCCGGATAAAAAGTATTCTATGTCCTAACCCAGCACCCTCATTGCGTAACACACGATCAATCACAATCTGTTTCATTTAGACAGTTCAACAAAATTCATTGCGTTATTTTCGTTACCTTTACAACAACGATGACAAACAATGGATTAGCAATTGCCTTCAAAATTTATTCAGATTGTGATTGATCATGTGGTACGCAATTAGGGTGCCGGTCGTGACCTATCCGTACCTATACAAATCCAGCTGTTAAAGCGTGAAAATGTAACAGACAGACAGATAATAAACGCTACCTAAATATTACCTCAAGATACGGACTATACCTATTCAAATTCCTTAAATCTTATAAAAAGAGGTAATTTCAATATACATGAGATTTTTAAAACAATCACCTATTTTACCCCCTTAGGGGAAGATTTTATAAAAAAGCTGAAAAAGGGAATTATTATTTCACTAGCTGCTGCCCGCGGCTTCGCCCGCGTGAGTGTCGGAAATTACCCCATACATCCCCATGGGTTTTAAGTATAAATATTGAGTTTCGAGTTAATCGGACAGCCCGTTAAAATTCTTCCATACAAACATTGACACCCCCAACCTTTTAGGGGGTAATTTAGAAAAAACAAATAACTACAAACTTTATAATTTATTTAGATAACTATTCGTGCGAAGTTTCATGTTTATTACCTCAAGGAATAAGATTTTTCATACAAACTTTCATCCCTTATTTTACGCCCTTAGGGGTTGAATTTCGAAAAATCCTGATACACGTTATTCCTAATTTTTGGGTTTAAGTAAAAATATTGAGTTTCGAGTTAATCGGACAGCGCGTTAAAATTCTTCCATACAAACTTTGACACCCCCCAACCGTAGGATAGGGTACTTTTCCGGGATAAAAAGTACCCAGTGTGGTGCCCAGGATATTAAAGAATAATTATACCAAGTTTCATCGTAATCGAACCGGTAGTTTTTGCGTGATACCTGAACAAACAGACAGACAGACAGACAGACAGACAAAAAAATTTTTAATCAAATTTTTGGGTTCGGTGTCGGTCTAGTAACACCCCCTGCCATTTATTTTTTTGATATCTTCAATGTACAGAATTTTCACTTCTACAGATTTAATATAAGTATAGATATAGATTACCAAAAGCATAACATTTAATTTTCATATCCCTTACATAAGAAATGCTAAGTTTCGCATACAAACTTTCATCCCCTTTAGCACCCCGTTAGCATGCTTAGCATTTTTGAGACAAATAGCTTATGTCCTTCCTCAAAATGCCAGCTATCTCCATGCCAAATTTTATCGAAATCCGTTCAGTGGTTTAGGACAGACAATGTTACTTTCGAATTTATAATATTATATTTATAAATGTCATAAGTAATATAAGTAGTAAGTGTAGGTATAATGTACAGATAACATCAGACAACATTGTTGTACCTATGAGCCTAAGTATTTACCTACTAACTGGGGTGCCTCGGTAAATGATAGGTAGGTACGTTTATGGCCTCGTAAAAATTATATTACACACTTAAGATGGTGGCTTATGCAGTTATGCTTGATTTATTATAGTTATACGTAACCTACTTCTAGTGGTCGCAAGCGCTACAGCTGAGCTTGAGGTCCTGGGTTCGGTTCCCTTGGGTCCGAAGCCTGTGTCAGTCTGGAATATCTTAGTAGCAGCCCGAAGACTGGATTTCTGTCCGATTGATGGCAATAGGCCCCTATTACATGGGCCTTTAACATAGCTGGCGAAATGTGTACACCTCTGCCTAACTCTTCGGGGAATACAGGCGTGATGTTATGTTATGCTAACCTACATTTAGAGTACGATAATTACAATAAGCAAACTGCACCCTCATTGCGTATCACAGGTCCAATTACAATCCGTTTCATTTTGACTTTTCAACAACGTTCATTGCGTTATTTACATTGGTGAGCAGACAAATTTTTCGAACATTAAATCAATGGATTTGCAATATCCGTCAAAATGATTCCGATTAAGTACGATTGATCGTGTGTTACGCAATTAGAGTGCTGATCAAGAATAGGAATAACTAATTATGATGTAGGTACTATTTAATCGTCTTCTTTTTCTCTTGTTCCTCTAATCAAATAAACACAACAAACTTTTAATAAAGTTATAATTAAGATCGCTTCATTTTAATTTCTGAATTACACAGAAGATCAAAATTGAACCGGTAATTATTATATTTCCTTTATATCCCAAGAGTATAATAAACTGCTTAGCAACATTGTCACGTATATGGTTTTACAATTTTTATTGGCCATAATGGTATTTATACTTTATTGGGTCCATAAAGCGATGAACTTGCGATGGTAGCCGTAAGCTATGGTCTGCTACGTTTATGTCAGAAATTGCAGGTCTACTGTAACGATTATTATTATCTTCCGATTGTCAGTATGTTTGTAAGAAATACAACCATCTCATTTAAGACCTGTTGATCGTCGGTTACAAAAGTTTTGTAATATGTAAATTAAGAGTAAATTAAGAATAATTAAATTTCGCAGAACCTACCGTTGAACTCTTTGATACTGCTTTAACTTAGAGTAATCTAATACAGTGTGATTCTTCATAATGTGCACATATCGAAATGGGGGAATCTATGCTTAATTTTATCGACGGAAAAAAAAAATCTTAATACCTACGTTTTTTTTTCCATTTTTTTTTATTTTAAAAAATTCGTCTTATTGAATTTTTTTTACGATTATTGTAAAAATTGATTAAAAAAACAGATTTTTGGACGAAATACCTGTTTATTTTCAATTGAGGGTTTTTTGGGTT
Source organism: Eupsilia transversa (assembly GCA_914767815.1). Classification (NCBI taxonomy): domain Eukaryota; kingdom Metazoa; phylum Arthropoda; class Insecta; order Lepidoptera; family Noctuidae; genus Eupsilia; species Eupsilia transversa. The sequence continues at coordinate 8,068,911 of OU611889.1, forward strand.
TAATTGGGAGGGGTTTTTCCCACAATTTTCATTTTATAAGAACACTTAATTACTACCAATCATTATGGAGTTGAGTTTGTTTCATCGCGATAGATCATTTAAAAGTTACACCGTTTTTTTACATTGGGGTAAAAAATAAAAAATAAATAAAAAAATAAAAATAGATTTTTTTAAATATTTTTTCCGTTTGTCAAATTAAGCATAGAATCCCGCATTTTGATATGTGCACATTATGAAGAATCACACTGTATAAAAATAATCTACGTGGAGGAAATTAATTACGAAATCGTGAGCTTTTTACGCTATAAATGATCCAAATCCCACCCTCTATCGTGCACCTTACCGCAATAAAAAAATACTAGAATTTGCACTAGAACAGTTATAAATTGGGAGAGCCCTAGCTGGTGCATTATTTTCCTCCTGGGTTGAAAACTGCCTTTAAAATCTGTCTTTTTTTGTGAATACAAAAAAAAGGAATGTTATGCTTACCTTTTATCATGGTAATAGGAACTTAACTAACCCCTGTCCCGTATCCATTCTCACTTCAAAATTATGACATAATTGTTGACCAGCTACTGCTAGGGCTTAGCAACTAATTAGACCCCGCATGGCGTGCATGTTGGATACTTATTAAAATAATACTCTGCTACAACGTGCTATCTCCACTACGTCATTAGTTATTTCCTTTACATTCTTGTTAGTTCATGTTTTAGAACTTGTTTCTAAGTCTGATATAATGGAAAGTTGGAAAAAAACTGTTTGTGAATTTCTTTGAGGGATTAAAGGGTGGCTGACTCGGAATGACTGGTTCTCTTAGTATGAATATTTTACCAAATGCATAAAAAAGCATGCATTTATGCATTTCTTCTTCCTCGTTGCAATGGGCGAGGGGAGGGAAGGGGCGGTGCTGTAACATCTTATTTCTTCTCCACCTTCTAAACCTAAACTAACCTTTGTGCTATATCATAATAAAATCTCACCAAATTCTTGGATCCTATTCTAAAACGATAATTATGTTTTGTATTAGTAAATCATCATTCTCCTGCCCTTATATCAATACAATTTATTTGGGGTCGGCCCAACATGTCTTTTTCTTCCATACTTCTCTATTAGTCGTCATCTAGGTAGTCACCCGATTTCTAGCCATATCATCTTTCACACAGTCCATCCATCGTTTGTTTGGTCTTCCCCTACCGTTATTGTCATCACATTCATACCTACTCAAAACTTTTCTGACGACATTTTCCTCATTCCTCCACATCACATGACCTACCGATTTTCGCACAACTTTTCAGTCACTTGTGCCACATTCAGAATTCCTTTCAGGTTTGTATATGTAAATCTCGATTAAAATCTGACAGAGTTCTACACTAGTTGTATCTAATGCATCAAGTTGGTAATCTAGATCCATGCTAGATTATAATCATTGTATTATATAGGCTCTGTCTGTTCATAGTCAGGAACATTTGTCAAGTAATGTATTAAGTATTCATGCAAGCATAATGTCAACTTGTTATACATTCATCACACTTCTATATTGATCTTGTTAGTTGAATATTAATACAACTAATTAGAAATGTTAAATCCGGCATTCCAGGCTCAAACAAATAAGACAATAACCAACTATTTACTTATACAATATTTAAGTAAGATTTAGATTCATAAAATCTTATTTTGCGTACTTATATGTTTGTCATATAAGTGCATTATTTTACCTATTTGTTTTTGTAGAATCACTTATCCTGCTTTAGCCAAACATTCGCAGGACCACTAAAAGTTTAAAACTGACCATAAGGGTGTTGACGTCACCCTATAATATAAATAAAATCATCATCAATATAGGCTGAGAATCAGCTCTATGGCAGACCAATAGCGACTGGTATTTTGCATTGCTGGAAATAGTCTCTCAAATCTTATGTCATTTATCCCAATCTTTGGCCCCATCCAGCCGGTAGTCCATTACTAACCACCTTGTGAAAACCGTCGTTCCACTTACTTAACCGTCGTCTACGTCCTCACACTCAAACTATCTACGTTTGCTTATATCTCTTTTGGTTGTTTCCCCTTTCATGCAGCCGTTAGTCCATTACCGACCACCTTGTGAAAATCGTCCCTCCTCTTAGTCTACGTCCCCATACTCAAACTATCTACTTTTGCTTATGTCTCTATTGTTTTTTTTTTTTTAAAAAAAGCTTTTATTTAACTTCACTTGTATGTATGTCCTGGAAGTATGTCTTGAGAATATTGCAATCAATATTTCACCCCCTTCCACTGAAGCTATCGGGCTGAAATTTGGCATACGTGTTTGGTTCTCGTGAAAATTCATGATAAAAGCTTCTTTTTTTAATTTAAAAAGCTTTTATTATTTATCCTGACATTTACCCCCATATATCTAGCAATATACTTCATACTACGACATCAATTCAACCAGTTTACTATATTAGTACCTACATAGTGACTTGGCACTCATTCATAATTCCACATTGACCTATCAGTTCACACACCTGAACAATGAGGCAGCGATTACAAGCAGGTATTAATATAAGTGCCTGTCAGTCTGTATGTAAAGCTTAACGCTGCAATAGGCCTCGCTTTGTTGCTAGAAGCTTTTCATTAGTAACATGCAATTAGCTATTTTATTCGTCGCTATCTAGATTAGTAATAGATTATGAATAAAGGCTGTGGGTAAGCGGTCTGGGTTTAGATTTTCAATTGCTGCGATGGGGGTGATTGTCATCGCAACGTCATTAAAATCGTATTCCGTTTTTAATCCTTATGTCACCTATCGTCATCGTCATGCAGTAGGTATATCTTCAAAATAATCATCAAAAATAAATATGGGTTAGGCAGAGATATGCCTTGACCACATTTGACCAGTTATGTTTACGCCGGGCACAAACCCAGACTCCGGGCTGCCCCTAAGAAATTACAGATAGAAAAACTTAGTAGCACTGTTCGAACCGTGAATCGCATTCAGGACCTCATGCTAAGCAATAGCGCTTGCGACCAGTGGACCAACGAGGCAGTCCTTAAAAGTGGGACCCTAAAAATTACCATACAATTCAAGATTTGATTGCTTAAATTGTAGAGACAATTTCTATGGTTAATAAATTCGTCGGAACAGTAGGTGATAATCTGATATTACGAGGATGTGAATAATTTACAATCTCAATTTGTTTGTCAAAACGATTGCACACATCAACTGTTAAACCGATGGCTGGTCACTATCGAAGATACAGGTTTATGTTGCACAGCAATTGGTCATCAGGCCACGCGGAACCGGCTAGTGCACAAAACTGTTAAACATTTTGCAACATACCTAAATAATACATAAATTCGCATCCCATGATTGCTTGTGGTTCTAAATGGCTATAGGTACTTAGTGACTATTTGAGGTTAAGCAATAGTTCACCAATCAAGTACAGGATGCATAAAATCCTTCGGTACATAGGAATTCTATGGCACTAAGATCATAATCTGATCTGCAATGAAGGCCTCATTAACCCTTTGGTACCGTGGTGATGTCTTTGCTATAACGTCAAACAGTTATGGTACGGTTTCCTATAATGTTTCACTATCTAATAGCCATTATATGTAGTGAAACTAGACTATGACAAAGACGTGACTCAGATATTCTTTAAACAAGATATTTTTTTGTTGTATGTTTGTAACTTGTTTTTTCGTACTATTCATCAAATTTGAAATCAATCATTTAATTGTACTTTTCAGTGTTGTGCTATGTATTTTTTGTATATATCTGCTCATTGAGTTGCGATACTCACTGTATATAAACATTTTATCAAAAAAAAATGACCAACTTAAAAAAAAACACTACAAACTGAAAAATAACTTTCATTTCCCGAAAACCGACTTCCGAAATAATAGTAATTTTTCACTTTGTAGTGTTTTTTTGAGTCTGTTGTGTTTTTTTCGGTAAAAGTTTTTATTTCTCTTTTTAGTTGTGGTACCAACCCCACACAAATTCGAATACCACGACTTGCTGTCAATACATAATTATGTGTACCTATGAGTAAAAAAAATCATACATACGCTACGAATAGAACCGAACGCTAAAAATTCAGACAATCCTGTTAAGCTAGAAGCATGCTTTAATGTTACTTACTTCAAATCACCAATCAGTATTGGCATGCCTGTCATACGTTTCTCACTTCGTATCATTCACGATTAGAATCGCGTCTCATTTAAATTCCTCGCATACTCTGATATTTTGCTATCGGTTAGATCGCTTCTTGTCATTTTCCGTTCTGTCATAACGTATTTTATGGAAACTGGTTGCAAGTTCTAATGACAGAAGACATTTGTAAAGTGATGTGTATGGATTATACCTATCATATACTATTTATGGTATATAGGTACCTACATTTAGACCTATATATTTCTCGACGGCATGTGATGTCAAGTCAGAGGCCCATGGGCGGAATAAAACTCTGACAGGTTAGTCACCAACCAAACCAGGTTAGTCACCAACCACACGAAAAAGTTGAAATGTTTTGAATTGCTTTAGAAGGCTTCCTCAAGAATCGATGAAGTAGAGAAGCAACATCGAAACAAATAGACGGAATAAGAATATGTAATTTCCCAATGTTGCTAGGAACGGTACAAAGAAGCGTTTCGTTTTTTATATTATTAAGAAAGCTCTTGCTACCGTACCGAGTAGTGTCCATTTTCCAATTATTATGATAAACTTGGCAAATCATAAAAATATTTTTGATTATCTCAGTAGGTACTTACTTCATGCAGTGTTTAAAATTCAAAAGACTTTTACCCCACATTCGAAATGGCTAACACTATTACCGCCTTGTGGGAACCGCGACCTAAAGGGTTTTAATTTATACCTACGTCTGCGGTGCTAACAGCGCGTATTATTATCCTATCATCTTAGGGTGACATTGCAACAAGATCTCAGAACGCAATATTAATTCAACAACGCGATAAAATTACTGAAAGTGACAGCGCAGTGCAGAATAGTTTACATTGAAAACATTCAATGCAAGGTGACCGAAAGTTTCGCAATATAATTATAGAATTTTATCAAATTATCGATACTAAAATGTCAAGGTTTGGTAAAATAATCGGGTGGGGAAAAATATTTTTCGTATTGGCTGACTGAAAAGGATACGGTGCATGTATGAAAGGCATACGGTGGATGCATTCGAGTCTAAAGCCTGCGGTAGCCATACATAATTTTCAACTCAAGACATAACTTTCATTTAAATTTTATCTTGTGTTGTCACATCCAGAGACGGTTTCAGTATGATAGACGTTTACAATTACATTCAACTTCTTTATGAGTTGGTTGTAAACGTGCATGGCTTTCACGAAGAAGCCTGAGAAGGAAATCGATCAAGAGTTGAGCAACATCCTAACAAAAGGTGATATTGTGTAAACTGTGGATGGAGTGGCTATCGGTGATTTTGTTGAAAGTGATAAGGTTGAATCATACCTAAGTGTTATGGCTTGATCAAAACTCTTGGTTGGAAATTTGATTCTAATTCTAAAAAATGTGAGTGGAATTATCCATTTTGCCAAAAATGTGTAAGTGCGCTAAGATTCGTCTTTGAATCTAAGGTTGGCATTAGGCACCATTTGGCCATTGAAATAAGATTATCTTCCTACATTTCTTATACATACTAATACACAAATATTTATGAGATAATAATTAAATAATGACAAGAACAGAGTGTCTTTATCTTATCTTATTTTATTATCGTCGAAGCGTGTTAAACGACGCGACGGTCTCGATCAACTCATTATTATTACAATGAGAAGCATCGGTAATGCGATGCGATGTTTAATATTTATCACTAAGATGAATCGGTTGTTTAAGTTCGTGTTATACTTAGATAAAGACAAGTGGGGTCTTACCTTATGCATTCATCTTGTAGGGGTCGGTGTTCACACTGAAATAGAAAATTGGGGAATTAGAAAAGTATAATAATTATGTACCTATGCTTTGGCATGTGGGAAAAAGCCAATCTATAAATCTACACTAATGGGACACAAGGTCAGGTGGTCAAGGTCACTTTGTGTTGTCATCTGACATTATGCTCAGCTGAGGCCCTTTTGGCATTATTATCGTTGTTTTCTGTTTTTATAGAAAAAAAAGAAAGAAAGGAAGAACAATAAAAAAAACGCTTTTTTCTTTTAATACAATAAAGAGAAAAAAGATTGGGATTATTGCATGTTTTTATTTTTGTTTGCAATGAATAAACTCAAAAAATACTGGACCGATTTAAAAAATTCTTTCACGAGTACAATGCTATATTATCACCGAGTAACATAGGCTAAAGATATGACACGAGGGAAGCCGCGGGCGGAAGCCAGTTTTATATAAATATAATAAAATAGTAACGAAGTCAAAAGGGTACATTGATTACACATTAAAAACAAGTAATTGCTGGTGATAGTGTGGGAAAGAGTCTGAGGCCGAAAATATAATTTTTAGAATTTTTGTCCGTTTGTCTGCATGTATGTTCCGGATTGCCGCAAAAACGGTATATACGGTATAAACGGAATTGGATGAGGAATACTGATAGTTTATAATCTAGAGTCCTAAACTAACACATAGGGTACTTTTAATCCCGGTATAGTACGTTCCCGTGGGATATTTTCCAAGTACCACGCGGGTGAAGCCGCGGGCAAAAGCTAGTATGGAAATAAAGAAATGCAAAAGAAGGTCCGAGTCATAATAGCATATTAAACTATAATATATTCGTATTAGGAGTAGGAATAATCTTCTGCTCAAAATGTTTAAGATAACAATGGGCTCTACTTTAGTAATGATTGAACGCAAAAAAAAATCTGGCTGTGTAATCCTGACACATTTTCTCGCTGACGTGTTTTTTTACATTAATAAGAAAAACAGCTACTTTAAATATTAGTAGGTACAAGAAATACCTACTCTTGTCAATAGTAGGCGTGTAACTGTTAACAACTCCGCCCATTCAATGGACATTCATCTCCACTAATACTGATACACGTATACCTATTTACTATAAACGTGATAAACAAAGTTACAGCTGCTCCACATCAATACTTAAATGAGACATCATCTTGTTATAATTATTTACGCACAAGACGGAAAAGCCAATTAGAAATCCTATATTGGTAGCAACAAACCGACCTACAAGGTTGAGAGTACTAAAATAAACTCTATTTGGACCTTCTTAAACATTTTTTTTTAAACAAAGATGTAGCTTTGGATTTAAACAAACCGCGTGGCTTTTATTAATGCTTTTCATTACCGTTCTATACATTTCGTACACATATATTATGTAATGCAGCACAATAAACAAAACTTCGCACACTGGCTGCACCCTGTGTGGAGTAAAGTTGGAGCTTCTCAATAATAATACAGGCTGACTTTGAGAACATGCAACAAAATTTAAGGGGGTGTTCTACTCATCAATATTAACAACTTTTACTATGGGACCAAATAAGAATTCGCAAAAAAATAATCGCAAAGAATAAAGGTATACCCGATTGGATAATTTTGTATAAGGTCGATTTTTTTTTGCGAATTCTTATTTGGTCCCATAGTAAAAGTTGTTCATATTGATGGGTAGGACACCCCCTTAAATTTTGTTGCATGTTTTCAAAGTCAGCCTGTATATGCAGGTACTGTGTGTTTAACTTCATTTTCAGTGTGTTTCTTAAGCCATTCCACAAAGAAATACAATGCAACTCAATTCCACTGAAGTTCTGAGTCGCTTCGCTGAAAAGACTTAAACGGGACGCGGAAAATCGGACATATTCTCACGGTGCAGTCTCGGGGTGGTCTCACAAGTCACAATATACGACCATTCATTGAACATACATGTTTATTTATTTGTTTAGCTTCTCTTGTATGTACTACTCAACTGTAAGTAATGCACCGAAACCTTGTAAACTATCGTAATAGCACTTTCGTGTCGAAGTTCTGCTTCCTCACTGAGACGTAACGTAACCGCTATATTAATTACTTGTAAGTTTGCGTTAATGATCGTTACACAAATAATTTGCGTTAGAGTATGGTTAAGGTAAGGTTGAGAGCGAGAAAAATGCTCAATATTATGTATTTCTAGCCAGCACTGTCCTACATCAGGATAAAAGTGCGATTTCTTCCTTTGGGGTTTTCTTTATGGTGAGTTACTCATGCTTACCTTTACAAAACTGAAATTAATTACAAAAACGTTTATAATAGTGGATGATTACAGTTATTGTTTATAATTTAAAATGATGACCTATTTCAAATACATATTTTTTCGAATATATTTTTTAATTTGTTTTCCATCTGCAAGTGTGAGTCAGAACATAGTTAACGGATTGAAGGAGAATTTTTGGCAATATGCTCTTTTGACTTTATGCGCTTTTGATATTCTGCGCTTATGACTATGTGCGCCTTTGACTTTCTACGCTTTTGACAATTTACAACCCATTTGTCATTTCGCGTTTTTGGCCATAAGCTCCTAAACGCTCAAGTACAAGTACCACGGGTTTTTACGGCCGGATAGCATAATTCTGCTCCCGTAGAGTTAGCATAAAATCAAAACAGCAACGCTTGAATTGATAGTAGTTTTATAAACGTCTCCTATTCCCACGTGGCGTCAACTTTATTTCACACATTTCTGTGGGAATGAAGATACTAGATAGATACGTCTTTTCTTTGACACTTCAAATAGCGAATCAAGACCCAAAACTTACAAAACGTTCATAATAAAATTATTTACCTTACCTTATTTATACTCGACAAACAATAAACGATACGCATTGCCCGTTCATTCACTTAGGCGCAATTACCGGGGGCCAATGATTCTGGACCGCCAGTGTACTAGAGTGCAGGTATTTAGAGATGATTTTCGCTAAAACCTGCGTGGTTATGACGGGTGCGATATGGTACGATGAGTAGCAGTCACTGGAGCGTGCGAGTAACTGCCCAGAGCTACGCTACTCAACTCTTCCTGGTTTTTTACTCAGGAAATGGATGACTGATAGAAATTATTCTTAATATTACTTTGTGGAATATTTATTAGTTGGGTGGTATTTTGTTTTTGTGTTTGCTTGTAGGTCTTTGGTAAATTAATTGTGGTCTTGATCATTTTACGAATGGCTAGCTTTAGCCAGCGGCATCGCCCGCGTGCTAGTTGATTAAAATAGCAGTTCTTATATATGTCACGAATGACTGCTTAGCTCCATAAAGGTACCGATAGCGTGATGATAATTATGTAAAAGGTTAAATCTGAAACTATCGCAACTGGTTGCGAACAAAGAATAAAAATTCGTAATTCGCAACTGGTTGCGAATTACGCAACTGGTTGCGAATTACGAATTAAAAATTAAATTAAAAAAAAATTAAAAATTCGTAATTCGCAACTGGTTGCGAATCGCAGTTGTGAAAACTGCCAGAGGGTTTTAATCTTTTCGATCGTCCTCTTACAATTTGCGATTAAGTATAGAATAATACGAACATAATGCAATATTGCTCATCTCCTATAGCAAATAGCGTGATAATTTATATAGCCTAAAGACTGACCAAACTTATATGGAATATCTATGCAAAATGTGAACAGGATCTACAAACAGAGGCAATCTAAAAACCGTGTTTTCGGCATTAGAAACGTTCCTAGACCTAACAAATACTTTTTTTCAAAAATATTCAACGTAAAGTTTTGACTTGGCTACGATTTTATTATAATAGGTACCTATATGAGTGTTAACCGCTAAAACTTTATGGCGAAGCCATGTACCGGTAAAAACGCGACACAATTTTTAAAATTTACTTTCATAACAACCAAAAAGAGCGTAAAAACATAAGACACAATGCCCAAATTAAAGATTGTGTAGTCTGAGAGTTATAATAAAAAGGCTACCCATAATGTAGTCTCATAACAAGATGAGAGAGTCGCAACATTAGACGTGTCCCCACGAAAGTCCGCACTTAGCCAATCTGCTTACGCGAACATTAAACAACTTCTAAGTTCCCACAGTTGAGTAAATTCAAAAAACCACAGTGTAATGCAAAGGGCAACGTATCGCAGCTAATATTCTGTAATAAGCATGCTCACCGCGTAGTAATGAGGGTGTATGCTTGGCAGTCTACACAGCCATAGAGCAGAAGTACAGCTTCCTATAAAACTTAAAAAAAAGAATAATGTTCCAGTTTATATGCGATGCGGACTACGATAAGTGATGGTCAGATATCCCGCGTTTTAATCTATGGTTTTAATCGAGTGAGGCGTCAATTTATGCGTTAGCTGAGATTATGAAAGGTGTTAACTGAATCTTAAGAAGCTTCTTGTATTGTCTTAGGGTTTTGTGAACTTGAACACGTGTTTGGCCCTTTTTCGTATCAAAGCAAGATCTCTTTAAAAGCATGTCATGTTGCATAAACAAAATATTAACATAGCTGATTTATTATAGTAGACACTTATAAAATGAAGAAAAACAACATTTATAAGTTCTGAAAAAATAAAACAGAATGTGTGAAAGTGACATAAGTTACTAAACTTATATTACTGCGGTTGATATTTGTGGGTGCGTAGCCAACCTTCGGTCAGGAGCCGGTGTCACCGCCGCGCCGCCGTCGCGGAACCACGCATAAGCATTCACCATGTTAGAATTTCTACCAATTTGCTACCAACCTTCAAAATCAAAACAAAACTACCATATTTTTGTGAATACACAATAACTCCTTTATTTTTATTAGTTGCTTACAGTTGAGTACTGATTAGTGACTTTTTAACCGTACATTTTCACGTTTAAACGTTTATGCAATGTTGAAATAAACCTTGAGACAATATTATAGTCTGGGAAACATTTATGTTTTACATACCTAATTTATTTATTTAATGAGCTAAATTAAACAAAAATGTCCACTTTACATAATTAATTAATTGATTGAAAGTAAAAATAGAATTAAGTAACTTGATAAAGTATATAAAAGACGTTACAAAAGACGTTATTTTATGCAATCCAATTTTATGACTTTCGGGAGACCCAAAAGCTTACAAAGGCTTACAGTTTTACGTCTAAATGTGTAAAAACCTACTCAAATATAAACGTTAGATAAAATAACCTATTGCAATAAAAAACTTATTTTTATTGATGGTTTCGACGGATTGTTTCCTAAAATTCCTTCTTAATGTTCTTTTTCATACACGTTTCGCACTCGGGTATTTCTAATCACCTGTAGTTACAAGTTTATCATTCAAATCACGACACATCGTGATCTGAATCTCATTCTCGAGTACTTTCCGCTCCTCCAACATGCCTGCGCGATCAAAATATTTGGCTATTTGCAAATCAATGCTCGCAGGCAAATTGCGAGACGGTGTCGCAATCAAAATGGAAGATTTACTCAAATAAATAAAAGATGGAGGGATATTTTAGAAAGTGTTAATACAAGTCTAGGTACGGTTGATTGCAATCAAATATTGTGGAAGAATGAATTTTGACTAGAAGCAGCTTATACGATAGGGCAACAGAGCTAGAAGAACTGGGCACTATTTAATACTGCAAAGCTACAATTCTACAAGTTTTCTGTTGAATAAAAATGAGAAGTTACAGTTTCTTACGTATTTGTAAGGTTTATTTAACAGCACATTCTAGTGAAACTTGACAAATAACAAGTACGTCACTTTTTTATACAATTGTAGGACTGTAATGTTTATTAAACATGGCTCTCGAACATTTATCTAATTCTAGATTTATTCATAACAGGCTTGCTTACTCAAATTTATTAGTTAACTCGAAATTAAGTAATTATTTATTTAACTCATTAACTGCCCAAATTATGATGATGATTACGAAATCGAAAACTAACAGAAATATAAATCCCACATCCAAAAATTAAGGCAGGGGTAGACGAAACAATTATTATCGCATTTAGTATGCGAACTGCGCAGTGACAGAGTCGTGATGTCTGTCGACCCGACTTTTACTTTGTCTTGTAACAACTAGACCGTGATTTGTCTAGCTATGTTCCTATTCTACCTCATTTCCATTTCTACGGTACACACGGAATTTTATAATGAGTACGTTGCTTTACTTCCACCGGCTCTTCTAGTTTTTGGAGTGTTGAGGTCTTAAAGGCTAGCAGTCATGTTTCATTTTCATCGTGTGGCTAATTTTCCGGTCTAGTGCCATGATGATACTCTTGTTCTGTCATGGAACTGGTCCTGCGCTTGTTAATGATGCGCATGGTTAGTTCCTTCGGTAAGGACATGCATCTGATTTATCAGGGATGTACAAGTTGCTCAGTCTGTTTGAACCTAGAAGTAATCTTTTAGAAGTTTCAAAAACGACACGAGTCCAACTTTTGAGTGTAAGTCCAACTTTACTTGTATAATTTTTGGAAATTAAAAAGCTATTTAAAAAATAAGCAGTTTTTTAAACTTAGATAATTTCGATCGTTCGTTTAATCAAAATATTATCCGGGTTATCAAAAGGTTTATAATTTAAATGGTTAAAATAAAATGTCAAATCAAAAGTGATTTCTGCTTAGCAACCAACTGCTTACATAAGAATTGACAGCATTTTATCGATCAAGGCTTTCAGAAATCTATAAAATAGACTCAAGAGGGTAATAAAGAGCATCAGAAACCTGTTCATGCAATAAACTACAATTCAAATAGAAATTAGTTACTTCTACTAAAACAGAGTCTTTAGTTATTATGTCTTTAACATTTAAATGACTATAAAATACGTAATAGGCAGTATGAATGGCCACGGTGTGGGAAGAGGGCTCGCTTGTTTTCAGGGAAGGGAAATTATGCAAGGCGCGTGCGCCGATCGCATATGACTTTCCGCTAGTGTTGCGAGCATAATCGTAAACGTGATCGCACATTAGTGTTGCCAGTTAAATAAATATGGGAAACAATATTTCTTTAGTGGCTAGTTATGATAAATTGGAGGTAGTATGTTTTTCAAGTAACTTCACTTCTCCACCACAAGTGGCATATAATAATGTTTATAAAATGGATATTACGAGTGGTTTTACTTTTACATCTGATTTTAATAATCAGCTTTCAGTTTGCATGTGTTTTAGGCTTTACATTGACATATCAATAAGCCGACCATCTTTATTTGTCAGTAAGTATATTCTTTACTTAGCAAAGAAGCCTTTGATAAGTGTTATTTCCCGAGAATTGCGTTATAAATGGTTGTGAATAAAGTACAGGATAGCTGTAAACAGTTATTAGGTACAGGTATTTTAGATAAATACAGCTTGCAACGCCCATGGCTGTGCCGGTGTTAGGAGTCAGGTTTTTGGTGATGAAAAGGACAGGACGTTCGAAAAATTTGCTTCAAAATAAATCCCTATTAACACTAAGATTCATCAATCTCTAGACATCAAAACCCATAAAATATTATACAGCGTAGGTTTTATGGTATTTCCAGTATAAGCTGATCTCGCATTGTATAGGATTTCTGTACAATAAGAAGGTCACCTTATACTGGAAATGTATGATATGTAGCCGTGTACCTACTTATGTGATATTAGCGACATTTTCTTGAAGGAAAATATACCTTACTTGGCCGTTAAATATCTCCTGCGGCGAATACTGAGAACCGTTACAATGTTTTCATTGTCTTATTATTATACAGAGGTGTTTATAGATTCCTTGTAAGAGTAAGTAGGTAGGTACCTTATCATTGTCCGACAAATTACCAAGTTATAGTAATGATCATTTTATATCTGTTACGTGATTACGAATTTATTGAATGAATTCAATAAATTCACATTTGACACTTCAGTGTTAAGGCTCATGTATACTGGCGCGACTTGTCTCGCGACGCGACACCGGTAGTTGCTCGACCGTGAAGTTTTCTTAGAATTTGTATTGTTAAAGTCGCGTCGCGCCTGTTTGCGGGAGCCTTTAAATGTGAATTGTACGAATTTAGAAGAATGTTAAATTAGGATTTGTTGTTATTAAATATTTTATGTTATATCCGAGTCTGATTAGATTCTATTGCTTAGGAGCGGCAAGTTGGTAGATATATAATAGCTGTAACTGTGTACTAAGTATTTCAAAATAGATATTCATGTTAATATTCTCAGAAGTTCAATAGATAGTGTTAACTGTGCATAAATAAGTAAGTTGTTTAGTTAATAAGTGTAAAAATTACAAAAAAAAAATGCTTGAAAAGAAGCTGTCTAAACTATCTATTATATGTATTTCAGTCACCGTATCTAAAATTTAAATACCACTCATGCAGACTTTAAGGAAATAAAAGAGATGAATTATTAGAAAATATTAGAAGTACTCAAAGCACATTGTTGTTAGTTTTTTTTCTAATATTTAAAGTCTCGCTAGTTTATGTTAAATACACGACGCGTGCCTTCTATTCGAAAACTATGCATGACCACTTGAAAACCGCAAAAGCTTATCCAAATCCTGCCAAATCATTTCACTTCAAACTATCGGATGACTTCACGAAACCGTATGTAAAACAGTTTAGACTAAATCACTCGCTCTATATTCTGAGTGGTTACAGAATATCGCGTGCCATAATAAAATATCGTCCGTTACTCACTCGTTACTCGGTGCCGTTACCGAATTGACCATAATAGGTCCACCACTGCGCGTGCGCATCGATCTCTCTTAATTAATTTGTCACAACCATAATGGACGTCATCTCGGAAGATTTGAAAAGAGAAAGAATTTTAATGAATTACGCGTACATTGGCATCGAACTTGATGGAATATCTATTTCCGTGATATCACAAAGAAAATAATCAACCTCAGACACACCTTTGCCGATAGAAGTTTGAAATGTAAGCTTGCAAACTAACCGGTAATTCTCCGTTACTTCCCGGATTCGTATTGTCTTAAGGGCATCCGTTTGTACTACATGCAATCTTAGCAAATGTCTAATGTAATAACCTGAAAGACAAATGAGCAGTTTCAACTGTTAAAGCAGTTTGGCTGGGCAACTATGTCAAAGTGGTCATAACTCGCGAAATATTTAGGTATGTACGTACCTAAGTACAGTTTATCGTTCGGTAGCGGTGGTCCAGCCGAGGTGGGGATCGGAACACCTCGTGTGGACCGTTATGACGGCCACATTGGCCGCAGCAAAGTGGTAACGCCTTCTGTACTTCACAGAGGCGGTACGTAAAATATACTATGGATTTACAGTTAAGTATATTATGTATGGGGGTTTTCATCAGTTTTTGTGTCGACATTAACCTTAATAAGGTTTGGTCAGCGATTAGTTTCCCAGGTTTACGTTTCATGCTCAAGGTTTTATAGGTACATATGCCTATCAGTGTTAAACGAATTTGCAGATATACGAAAAGCTTCCGTTTTATAAAAACTTGTAAATCAAACTTGTAATATACAGCAAATGGGAACTGCAATTGTGTTGTAATTATTGTTGGGAAGAAAGTTTGTTTATACAAACTTCAAGCGCCGTGCCATCTATTTTTATAATTATAGTTGAACAATGCTAACATATCATAAAAAGCTCAAGAAACCACTTGACTGGGACGGGCTTACTGTGTAATATTTAATTTATTGTAAAGAATCTATTCTATTAGTCATACAATCAATAGTTTCGTTCATTTACATTTGGACGCGTGCATTGTCAGAATGTCTTATAGTTTTTTAGCTTAGAAAATATGTCTTAAAAAGGAAGTGAAGCGTAAAAAATACCTACTAGTTTGGAATAAATGTATGGAAGAATTTTTTTGCTAAACACATTCAACAAAAATATTGCTTTTACTAATGATTTGGGCTTCTGTTATAATAAAATCGGTATCCGTATAGACTCATCCGGAAGCTTTTTATAGTATTATCCACTGTGGCATAAGTTTACTTCTGCCATAGTGGGTAGTCTTAAGTCCTACATAATTTCTTGTAAATCAGTAAGCGGAATATCATAATAACGAGGTACTCATATAATTTCGAATGAATAAATAAATTATCGAACAACCCGCTAAGAGTGCTAAGTGCTGACTATCTTCACCATAATTCTCAGTCGTTTCTTACGACACCCTTACTAATGTAGTAATAAAATCTAGAATGTAAGAGTACCGACCTTGGCAATGGTAGCAGACTTGCAAGGCTAGGACCAAAATGGAGATTTCATGGGCAGGATGGCCTAATGCGATAATTTATATGCAACCTGCCTAGGTATTTAGTTGCGTAAAGATTAAGATAATAAATATTTATATTAATGTTATGTCTCATTGGTATGGCGGAATTGTGGTGTTAACATAGTTGAAGAATTTTGGGTAGAAATAGGAAGACTTCAGCAAACACATGGTCCCTAGATATTGAAGGTGCCAAAAGACGAAAAAGTAGGCAGGTAGTGAGAGAAAAAATATGGAGAGATCGTCAGAAGGATCGAACTCCTGCATTATATTTTTATAGAAAGTACTAGCTTTGGTGTCTGTTTTAGAGGGTATATATTTAATGGCTAACAATATTTTAAAACATAACGTGCTTCTGACGTTTGCAGAAGAACAATACTTTATATAAATGGATGCATATTTCAAAGATGTTGACCGTGCTACTCCAATAGTATTAAAACTGGTGCTAGAATCAGACCGCGATAAGTCTAAATGCAATATATTAAAAAACAAGGAAGAGCCAATCCAAAAATCTTTTAGCATTTAAAACTCATCTTAATTCCTACAAACATGCAATTTGCCGGATAATGAACAGAAATAGAGGAGCACATAAAATTTAACGCCAACACTATGATTGTGGAACACTATAATAATATGCGCATACAGAGCATAATCACCGCAGTAATTAATTTTAAATTACATAAAAATGCAAAGACTACCATAGTATGTTCATAATAGATAGTTACAGTGGCTGAGTTCGTGCAATCGACTGGAACTGCATACATTGCTGTAACTAGGTGGATGACATGTCTATTATGGTCTTCAGCTATTGTAGAATATTCTATTACAGATTAATAGAGATAATCTGAGAACTCAAATAAAATTATCTCTTCAGAAGAGATAATTTTATTTGAATTCTCGGCTTCAATCCCTTTCCCAACTAATTTGGGGTCGGCTTCCAGTCTTTAGTGAATTCTCGGCTTATCCATCGTTTTTTAAATCGAACCTCAAAGCTTGAGGTAGGACTGAATTTGGTCAATATTGTTAAGTATTGATTACCTTTAAATAATTTGTCGAAACTTTCAAAATCATAATGGAACATGGAACACATTTTAAAGAAAACAATATTTGCAACAAATAGTTGTACCTTAGATTTTTGATAAGATATTTGTTTTTAAAGGTGAAACGTTTGAGAATATTTAAGCAACCTGTTCTACCGGATAAGCCAAAACACAAACTTAATTTATCTTCAATTTGCAAATCAAAACCTTTATTAATAGCCCGTCAATTGCTATCTGCTAAACGCAGCACCGAGCCAGGTGATAGAATAGGAATTTATTTATTTGAAGAACGTTTTTTTTTTGCTTATCACTAAGCACCAGCCTTATACAGAAGAATACCGTTACATATTAACGTCTATTTCATCGACCTTTCTTGTTAACCAAACTTTTATATCAAATTATACCGATATACATCGTAACGAGGCGTTATCGGTATAAAAGATATCGATAAAACACCGATATATTATTTAGACGTACCGAGTCTGTTATTAGAGCTGTCTCATTAAAACTTTATGAGGAAGGCAGGCCTAGTCAAATAAGAGTTAGTAGGTTTTTGTTAGGTTCGTTAACTGGGTCAATGAACTCCATGAATGCATATCGACTGAATGATCATCGTCATTACCGGTAGCTGATTATTGGTGATGATATTCAAATAAAATAAATTAAATTACCTATGACGCTAGAGTATGCGCAAATCATTAAATTAATACGGTCAAGCAATATTCTTGCAATATAACAAATAAGTAATTTAATTAATTATTTCTGGTTTTTTTATTTGATTCCGATAAGTGTCGCTAGCCATCGATGTTAATTAATCGACTAATCAGCAAAAAATACTAGACAATAGACAACATTTGCCCATCACTAAAGACTTTGACGTAAGCACTTATCAAAACGTCAAAAGTGCAAAAAGATTTATATATAAAACGGATGTTTTTAATAAACTAATAGTAAATTAACCTTTTGACGAAGCTGATTGGTATATCGATTACATTGCGACATTAATCAAGATGCACCTTGAACTTAGATTGTGATCGATGCCTTATTTCTAGAGCACTTAATTAGATTTTAGATTGGATACTTATTTATCGTTTCCTAAACATATTAGGAAATAGTATGTAAAACAACCAAGGAGTTAGTCCTCCAAATTGCAATAATAATATTTCTTTTGAAATGCATAAGAAATATTATTTATTTTACAAACTAAAAAGTTGGTCGGGAAGTTCTTGTTTAAAAATTGAGTGTAGGTTCATCTTTCTATATTATTTGCGTAGGTAAGTTCCTAAGATTTCAGGAACGATGCATGCATTGGACAGCATAAGACATTACATGCAAGAGTTAAAGTAAAGGAGGCTTTGAAGGCTCCCATCAGTTTACTACATGGTACCTACGACCTACATTATTATGTACGGAGAACATCAGAACATTGCAAAGCCCTCATCACTGATA
The DNA here is from genome assembly GCA_914767815.1 of Eupsilia transversa. Taxonomy (NCBI): domain Eukaryota; kingdom Metazoa; phylum Arthropoda; class Insecta; order Lepidoptera; family Noctuidae; genus Eupsilia; species Eupsilia transversa. The sequence continues at coordinate 8,087,496 of OU611889.1, forward strand.
ATCATACAATTTACACGGATAAATAGTTCGAAGGGATTATCTATAGCGAGATTAGCGAATAATCTATTAAAGACTTTTATGTTTTTATCTCTATAGGCTCGTGTATCTATTAACCTTTTAACTATTTCACAATTTTTAATCTTTATCGTTACCATAATGCTAATTATGATTTCTAACATCATTAGCCTGCTTTCTATATAACCTTGAAATTTTGATTCTCATACGTACTGGGTAGTGCAAAAACAGCGTACCTAAGTAGGTATAAATATGTAAAGTCTTGGAACTAAAAGAACTGTCGATAAGCGTTTTTTAGAAAGTTTTTAAGAATAGTAGAATAGCTAATTACAATCTAGGCAACGTGAAATACCGCATCAAAATGTTTTGTACAGTGTGTGCGTCAATTAACTCCGGTTAATTATCGAGAGCGCTTCTTTTTACCGAGGCGTCTTGTGGGAACCCACCGGAACAATATTATCGGAAGCAAGCACACCGTGTTGTACATGCATCTGTATGTGTAAGTAATTATATGCACATATATACATTATCTTGTGAACATTGAATATAATTTAAAGGTTCTTAACACTTTCTCTGGCATCCTTCCCTGTTTTAATTTAACTATTGTTGCCTTTACGTAAGAAGAGACAAATATATTTCTAAAAAAACTTTCTATTCTGCCAATCAGAGATGTGTAAAATGTATTTTTTCAATGTGCTCGTTAAAACGAACAGTACCGAAGTGTAATTTTCAACGGAGCTACTTTCGCAAATGCAAATCACACCGTTTACGTGAAAAAGTATTTAAATAAACACTTTCATCTGTAATATTTATGTAAATAAATGAAATATTGCGATACATATAATAAGTAGGTAAGTTAATTGCATGAAGTAATTAAGTCAAAATTAATTTTAGATAAAAGATAAATTCAATTAACCGCGCCTGTTAAGGAATATTTAAAAGCATTGGCTTACCTAACGCTTCGTTCTTCTCGTGTGAACACTCAAATGCAGGAACAATGAAACATAGCGATGTTTACTGATGATTACAAATTAAATTAAAATCAGTTCACATTGATAAAGTCCACTGTTTATATTTTTACCATAGACCACTTGTTTTTCTAATTTTAAATTGCGAATTCTTCGCGCGGTTTTCGGGAGAAGTAGGGATGTTCCATTAAACTATTTGGGAGGACCTTTAGTAGATTTTTTTGAGCTCGTTTATTTCGCAAACACGTGTGTTCCCGGGGAGTGCGCACGCGAGGTGACTCGCCGGTACCGCGAGTGTCGGATAAATGGCGAGTGGATGCAGAGAGCACCTGTGCGACTCATCTGCGGACATGTGGTATTGCACCGGAGCTGTTACACACGGATAAACTGTTTTACTATTTCTTTTGGTACGGAACTCGCGCCGTTGGAGAATACTAATAGGTAGGTAGGTTATTGATCGTGATTTCGCCTGATGTGACTAAATGCGAATTTGAAATCTTCGTAACTCGTAAACGTAAGTGTATGTATTGTTGTCCATTTAATATTGCGATTCTGTTTGTTACATTTAATGTCTGTTATTGTATATTCTTTAATATGTTTGTATCATATGTTAGTATAATATGTCCGTACCTACCTATCAATGAAGAAAATTTTAATTAAGTACCTATGTAACTACTTGGTGATTCTCTTTATTTGTGTAAAAAATATTTTGTGCCCATGGAAAACGTTTAGCTACCGTTACGATACATTACATGATGTTGGAATACGTGACAAGAAAGCGTGATTCTACCACATTGTATCAGTGCAAATAATATCGACAACATAATAACGATAACCGGAAAAGCACGAGTCGAAACTTTTATTTTTCAAAATTATGATAAAAACTAGAAGAAATAAATATAGAGAGGAATAAATAGAGCTTCTTCCTTTCATATTCAGTCCATTCTTCTTTGGAATACGTTTCCTCTTGATATCAGGACGGCCACCAGGGGCCTGAATCTACTAATTTATAAACGTCATAATGGTCTCTCAATGGTGAGTTTTTGACAGATTTGCCCAAAAACTGTCAAAAACTCACCATTGAGAGACCATTGTAACGTTTATAAATTAGTAGACTTAGGCCTCAAGGGGTATGCATTTTAAGCGAGATTGCAATTATTTTTAAAATAAATTAATTAGAGTCAGCTCAAAACGTCTCTCCCTTGAACTCGTACGTATACATATTAACGGTATATATAACCTATAGTACCTATGTGTATTATAAGTTTATAACCTATTTATGTACTGTAACCTATTTATACCATATGGAAACATTATTATTTGAATGAGTAATACTAAATTATTGAAATGATTTCTGTAAAATCGAGTCAATAGCATACATAAATTAATTGTTTAATGTTAATTAATAACCCTCATATTTGCGATGCCTGGAAAAAGCCGCTAAGTTGTAAGTACCTACATAAAATATATTGTAAAAGAACACCAAAATGTACACTTCGTTTGCAAATAAATCTTTGACTTTGACTTACTTATATACATTATGAAATACTTTTAACTTAAATCTCTTTGTTCCTCTAGCACCTGCCATCTAATTTGTACCTCTCACACCTGGGGGTCCAACGCATTGGGTAAAACGCCTATTATATCATAGTAAATCATTGAAACGCCTAATGTTGATGAAAGAAATAGCTATCTAAATCTATTTTCTTTAGGAAAAACTTCTGCAAGAACCACTCCATTGTATTCGTTATAAGATTCTGATGATAACATAAAAACTATATAACTGAAAATTTAACTGACAACGTGCCTTTGCCTAAGAAAAAATATTGTAAAAAAAAAACTGCGTAAGTTCAAAATTGTTCTATTAATTCTTACTTCAAAACGCCATTGATGATGATTGATGCTCATCGTATCAATTAACCGGTATACCAGTAGGTATGTAGTAGCATTGTACTGGGATTATAACGTACTTACTTGTTGGAACTGCCAACTTTCAATTTGAGTTATTAGTGCTTTGTGTTGCAAACTACTTACTGCTTAGAGCGTCAAACAGAATAGTGATGCGACTGATCTTACTTACGGAGTGTCCTACGTGAGTGGCGATTTCGACACGACGCGACGCGACACGACACGATGCAATGCGACGCGATGGTACACGCAACAAAATTAAATGTTCTAAATTTTGGGCATTACTTCTCGAATCATGGAGAAGTAGATATAGTACAATATTTTGCTTGAAAGTTAATTGTTTCAACTTTGTAGAAGTAAAGGATTCCTATAATGTTTATGTTTTTCGTCCCACAACAATCTTTGCTCACGCACTGCGGCGATCAACGCTTCTGAATCAACCATTTCGTAGTTCGTGGTGTCGCGTCTGGTCGCCCTTAAAACAAGTACGCGTTGAGATGATCACGTTCGTCGCGTTCGCAGCGTCGCGTCGCGTCGTATTCGTCGCTCACGCAGGGCACTCCATTAGAGTTTCAAATTTCGTGAGGGTATAGTGGTATAAGTACTCTTGGTAACTAGTAAACAGATCGATAAGTAGGTCAGGAGTTGACTTTTTAGTTTATTCAAATTCAACAAAGTAAAAGATACAGTAAGGTATGTAGAAACGGCCATGAAATAAAAAATCTGATCACAAAATAAATAGGAAAGAATATAGGTACTTACGAGAACTGCTAATAAGATACTCTACGGACTAAAATACTGTAAACTGAACAACTTATTAGCTACTAAAATTGTCAAAAAGATAAGCAGTTCCTGGTTATTGGGACGCCCCAATTCCCAAAGACCAGTAATGTATAAAACTGCATATCAATAATAAATTCTCCAGCACCATTTCACATCACTAAATAAAAGCTATTATAATTCTGTAATGATGAAGGGATAACCAAAGTCGATTGATTTGTAAGACGTGTCCAAAATGATGGATGTTTTAAAGATATTGTAATTGCGACAATAATGTTAGTGTAATTATTACTTAACGTTTATTATACATTCAAATACTTGGATGGGCTAGGAATTTCATTCTAAACAGATTCATTTGACAACATTGTTCTTCTGTGATTTGAATAAATAAATGATAATGTGAAATATTAACATATTGAGTGTCAAATATCAATGATCAAGCAATTTGTGGGCTCATTCATGTGTTTTGTTAACAGAAATTTTCAGATAATGGGATAGTGAACCAAAAAGTTTTGGCAGCGGTGGGATTCGAACCCACGCCTCCGAAGAGACTGGTGCCTTAAACCAGCGCCTTAGACCGCTCGGCCACGCTACCACTTGCGGGAATTTTCCAAATAGACGAACAGATTCCAGGAAATTTTATCTCTATCTATTTTTATCTGACCTCATTTGCTGACGACTAGTGATTGGTTTCCTCATTGTCGCACATTTCGCTCAAGGAATAATAGAGAACGAGGGGAAATAGTATAGTACTAACTGAACATTCCCTTGAGTCTGCTAACACCACATCATTATTGTCACTAAATACAGATAATAATAATATTGTCCTAAACATACATATTTAAAACCTCATACTGTCTCTTTGAACTTCAAACAATTGGCAAAAATATAACGATGGTTTGAATTCCTCAAGCGCTAAATGAATTTAGAAAGATTTTTTTTTTCTGTTTGTTAATTTTGTGTTTTTTGGTGCAAACATCATTATCTGCCAGTTTTGTTACTAGGACAATGATGACCTATTTGATGACTGCTGAGTACTGTGACTGTGTTTAGTAAAGAGTGTCCGTGGAGTTTCTTGACCGTTCTTCTCCATAGTACTTCATCTTTCTGACTGACTGACCCCTTGACAATTCAAAAGTGCCTGCAATTGGTTTATTTGAAATAAATGTACTGAGTTTTTTTGTTTTGTAGGTATACTAGTGCCATACGAAGACCTTACAACAACAATCTTATCATGACTGCAAAAAAACGATGATAAATTGAATCAAACCACTTACATAAGAGGAAACGGCAGAACTCTTGAAACCTACGACATAACCTATACTCTCACACAGGCATACAAACACACACGCAAGCACACCCCCACACACACTTGCAAACTATACTTAGACCAATCTTGTCTGTGTTATCTTGTTTACTTGCCTATGATATGTTATTAATATGTTTCTTTCCTTTGTTATGGAAGAGCGGAGTCTCGGAGAGCGGAGCGGAGTCGTCTTCTAATAAAGGCATTCTTTGCTTAAAAGAAGGTCTTGTTGAAGAAATAAACACTTTTGAATTTGAATTGAATCTTCACTGACAGAGGACAAACAGAATATTAATATTTTTGTGTGAAGTAGGTACGGATTCCTATAAAGTCAGAATTGCTGCTTGAAGCTTTTTAGACAACGGTTCTCTAAAACAAACTGATTTTCTTCGAAGTGATGCAATTCCTTACGAGTTTGTAAAATACATAATTTTCTATAGAAAGCTGCAAAATGCGGAGGTGTCACTTTGTGAGATTACTGTGTACTGTTACATAGTCAGAGTTGCCAGATAACACGGTAAAAAGTACCGAGAATTGAGGAGCAACAATCCATATTAGCTGAGCTATCAGGGACCACAATGTTGGCAATTTATTTTCACTTTCATGTAGATAATATTCAAAAAGGTGCCAGACTTTCATGAATTTCCTTTGTTTTAATACAAGAAGCGTCAGATCGGTAGGCATCCTGGCAACCCGCACCGTGTCCGTTATTTACGAAAGTGATTCATAAATACGAATATTGCTTACAATTTGCATAATCTTCCCAACAAATCAGTGCTGAGAGAATCTTTGAATGCATCAGAAGAAGGTCGAGAGCATTTGTTATGAGTTCCAACTCGATTATGAACGGGTATCGATAGGCAATTGATTATCGAGAAGTGTGAATCGTCTTGTAAGTTATAGCTGTTTTGATCTTCTCTATCTAGGAAATGGTTTTGTTTAACTTGAGAAAGTAGGTGTTGGATTAGTGTTCAACCGTAGTATTGCAATCTGAATTAAGATTAACAGAAGAGTTAACTTTGACAGCGAGTGTCACATGACGATGGCGATGACGATGCTGTCACCTATGTATGTTTGTATATGAGTCCTTTGTTACTTGAATTAAACGTATTTTATTCTTTTTCTCACATATTTGACAGCATTTTACTGATCACGTGATCAAGAGGAACTTGCTCTGACTTCCAGGAAGGGGAAGGTAGCTAAATTGTAGTATTTCAACTATCTTTATCTCCCAGCCACCTTCAATTCAATCCATTTTCAACAGAAATACCATATACTTACTTCCTGATTCTTTTTCGCAATCTAGCCATCACATCACCAGCCCTCATCACAGACATAACCCAATGTCTAAAACCACCTGCAGTGACGTCACACCAACATGCTCGTAACACATGCCCTATGTAACAGGTACCTCTAAATTGTGAGATAAAATCACGAAGTGTTTATTACCTCAAGTTCTGCAGAACAGTAGAAAGCCTGCTGGCTATACAAATATTGTCACTGTTCCGGTTTCACTGAAACTGTTTGTTCCTACCTGTTCCCTTGTAGGAACATAATCATTATGTATCTCCGTCATGTCAAAAAGGTCCATGCTACCAATGGCCATACATTATGTATTTGTCTCTAGTTAACTTGCCTACTAGTTAGTTTTGGTTATAATAATAACGTATTTGTTCACTTACAACAATAGTGCATGGTTAAAAAGACTCTTCATTTTTGAATTTGGTTAGAAATGGTTGGTGAAAAATGTGATAGGTGTAGAACACTTGATGCATGATTCTATTATAGGGTGGAACATTTTGGTTGATAGTTGCTATTTGTACCAAATTCATGGAAACAAAAACTCGAGCAGAGAATAAGAGTCCTGCAATGGGACAGTAACAGGCTACAATATTTTTTTCCCTGAAATACTTCAATGGAACATAATTTCATTAATAAATTTTTAAACAAATCGAAAATATAGTGTGAAACAGAAATACTGCAACAATTATTGGTGCGTGAAGCGACACATCGGTTTAAGTTATGTATTTAAGCGACTATTTCGCGAATCAGTGTCAGACCGTGAAGTCAGTATATACAGAGAGTAAACTCTACTTCACATTTATTTAAATAATAGTACCTACTTAAATACTATTTTAGAAGTTAAGAAAACTGCTGTTGCCGCCGACAGTGCTAACACAACTGAGCGATTTAAAACCTGTTTAGTGGATTTTGTGAGCGATTTTCAAATATTGAATGTTCCATTTTTGAATGTGTGTTTTATGTGAAGCGCAAAGTTTCAGCCAACCATATTTTAGTATCTGCAAATATCGAGCCATAGTATTTTTGCAAATAATCAGTGATTTTATGATTTCTAAGTGAAAAACGCCAAAAGGTATGTATAAGCTAAAAAAAAAAAGATAGTAGTGGTTCGCGTTATTAGCACGAGGCTCTAACCAACTAATATTTGATGCGACCATAAACTCTGGATTTTTGTAAATAAAATAGTTTACAGAATAGTTTCATATGTAGAGTTTAACACAATTTTGACCTCCTTATGCAAGAAGAACATGACTGGGTCAGGAAACTGCGAATCGAGAAACTGGCGGCGACTGGATGTGTAAGGCATAATACCGTAGAAAAACACTGCCTTTGAATGTAACACAATTAAAATGTAAGTTAACTAGATAATTTTGATTTGATTTAGTATGCAAAAGCAGAATAAGGGCCCCAATGCCATCTTCCAACTTTTGTAACTTGCTACAAGAGCTTTGTAATTTCAGAATGGCCAAAAATAACTAAAAACAATCCTTTTGGGCGATTTTTAAAAAGCTTTAACAAAAGTTTTCGATATTGAACGTTACATTTTATTTTACGTAAGACCACCAGAGCATAAGAGTTGATGACCACATTTTACAAATGAAAAGTGCAGTACCCAAGCACCAATAAAAAAGTTAATTGTGGCCCATGAGGGGATCGAACCCGCGACCTTCGCGTTATTAGCACGACGCTCTAACCAACTGAGCTAATGGGCCGGTGAGTATATTGTGTGAAAAATAAAACTGGATCAAGGGTCTTACTTCAAACGATAAAATAAGAAAGGAAAGTTAAGCTGTATATCTGATTATTACGATAATAATGTTTATTATGCAATAAACTGATATGTACGAACAATTACCATTCGGAACCTTTTGTAAATGTCAATTACAACGTCAATGGAACTACCGATAGTTTGAGAAGGCGATCTGAGAGATAACATCAAGAAGAATCGCAGAATAAGATCTGCAATGAGGCGCGACTTAATAATACAATTTCTAAGAAAACTTCACGTCGCGCTAGTATGCACGAGCCTTAATTCTAGCAATTCCTCCTGAGGCGCCCAAATGCAGCGACTATGAGAGATTTTTCTTAGTGTTGTTTTTTGGTGAACTGAAATTATGAAAGGATTTTTTTTAGATTTTTTTGGACCTTATATAGGCACTACGTATTTTAATATTCGGTAGAAGGTAGGTTTTTCCTAAATTGGTATACGGTTTTCCTTCAGCAATTCAACAAAGGTATTCAATATAGATGCTGTGGATCTCTATAAATTAGGTTTACTTGTTAACAGGCTGATTAGACCAAAGTCAGATATTTTTATCCGTGGAATAAATTTGACGTCTGACGGTTTTTGTTTGGAAAATCTGACAAAAAGACAAAATTTATTCGCGGGAAATGACTTAGGTATACCTAGGTACCTGCTTCGTGTAAAAGTTTGATCGAATTCGATCTAAGTAGGTGGTCTTAATAAACATTAAATACACACAGATATGTATAATGGCAGTATTTCAGCACTAATGAAGTCGTTAGTCCTAGTTTTAGTTGTAGCATAATAATAGCACCTTTAAAAATAAAAACACTCAACACAACCTACAAAATATTTCCAAAAAGAGCTTTGTGGCCCATGAGGGGATCGAACCCGCGACCTTCGCGTTATTAGCACGACGCTCTAACCAACTGAGCTAATGGGCCGATGACTACTGTCGCCTGAAATATGCGACTAGAATAGATTAAAACGGTTACGACGAGAATAAAATACCTATAGTGTCGAAATTGTATTATTTTCTTAGGCCCACTTTGAAATCGAATCTTTCTGTCTCAAAACGATTCGTATTTCAGACTTTTCACGGACAAGACCTTAGAAATATAATCTATGGACAAGACGAACTTGAACAAAACATCTTTCATCCAAAAATAATAACAGTAATCTAAAATTAATCTCGATGATCAAGTAGCGCCTCATGCTACTTTAGACGATCACCGAGAATCACTGGTTAATCACCGTAATTGTAGGGTTAAGCTTACGATTACCACGCACCTGTGATTTTGGGGTTAACTCTGAATTAAATCTAAACAGATCAGATGGTCCGCTCTATTTTGTAATTATAATAATTATTTTTACATTACACGCAATAACTTACTCTTTAAGGATGACTTTACACCGTCGTGTAGCTAAACAGCATACTATTGTTAACCTTATGCGTGCTTGCACACAGCAAACTTTTTGCAGGTCCTCGTAGGTCAATCGGTCACATTATTTCTCCTAACGTTATTTACTACATTTTTTTGTGGGACGCGTGCGTTATTGATCTCTTGTGTTACATTTAGCCTCCTACGAAAAATCGGCCACTAATTTTATGCCTTCGATGCAAACGCTCGGAAGCAATTGCAGCTCGGTGTCTCCACGTTCAGCAGTTTAATTTACAAAAAAAAACTGGCGTTGATGTGGGGCACCCGGTTGGAACGAAGTTCCTGTCGCTGTATGGTCTGGTATGGTCTCAAGTTTGAAGTGTCAAGTGACACTTGAAACTGATTTTTCCGGACATAACACTTTTTCGTTACGTGACGATTTCTGCCAGTTTACTCCTACCACAAGCCGCGTTAAAGAATTTAGTTTTTTTTTTCATATATCAGAGCTGTAATTCTTCTACGGTTGGTATCGGTGATCGGTCTCATGGAAAAAACAGAAGAATTCACCACCCTTCTTATTTTTAAAAAAGGTTTTTTTTTTATCCTGTCTTGTTACTCTTTTGCGTGTAACCAATGCGATTTATTCCGGTCGGATCCCCCGAACCGATCCCATGCAATTCTTTTGTTTTTTATATGATAGGTGAGTACAGTAAAGAGAAAAAAAGTTGTTCATCAGCAATCACTTCAATAATTGCATGGGTTTTTTTTTTTACACCATCCGATTAAATCTAAAACTCGCGATTTAAGTAATAAAGTATTAATATGACGTACCTACAATGTAACTACGTTAAAGTGACCATGTAGGGATCAATCGTTACATTTTTATGATAAGTGAGGAATGTTACATTGCATTGTAAACAAGGACGCGTATGTAGACCGCGGCCATATCGCGGCTGCAATGTTTCCCACACTTATCATAGCACAATAGAGATGTAATATCCATCATCTCTTGTAGAACACATTGAATTTTCATTAGAATCAACCTCCATTTGACTTTAAATTGCCATCAACATTGAAGCTGTTTATTCCGCATTACATTCACACACGTCTATCTAATCCAAATAAATAGTGAACTTTTGTTTAACCTGTAATGTATACTTAGTTGTCTTTATTTTATGTTCTCTCTTGTACCTAATAGAACCCTTTATGAAACAATTGGATCTCTTTCTATTGAGGAAGTTCGTACTGTAACGGGATTATCAATTTAATATTAATTTAGAAATCATTCCTTTCAATCAATCTTCTTATTTTTATACCTTGACGCGGGCTGTCAGCTCTTCAAGCTGGCTCTCAATTATTTTCTCATCTTCTAAATCGGAACTAGTGTTTATCTCATTACCTATACATGCCAGCAACTTACAAGAATTCGCGAAGGTTGCATGGGAAAGTCATACAGGCTAAATCCTCTACATCAGGCATGCTCCTACTGGATAAAATAGGGCTATGGCGATTATCACACTCCACCGCGCTCCATCGCCCCACCCAAAATTTAAATCAACTAGATATTTGATCAGTTCTAAATATAAAATTTTCTTAGGAAAGTTGACATTAAACCAACTGTTGGTTTACGTAATCGGGGTGGTTTGAATGTTGGTGAACACTTAGTAGGCTAATTTCGTGCATTCTGAGAATTGGTTTGTAAAATACTAATAACGTAGGTACCCAATCTTAATCAAATGGTGGAACTTATCGTGGCTTCCCACTTATGGTGGGAACTTAAAAAAACAAATACCCGTTAAGTACTCTGTGGTTTTTACAACCAAATTGATAACGTGATAAGTACTTAACTGTTATAATTTACAACGAATGAAATCAATGTTAATTAACGTTTATTCCCCGCATTTAATGTTTTTGAAATGAGGAAAATGGAGTGGCCCGCGGAGTGTAATGTGATCTCGATATTCTTATGTTTATAAATAAACATGTTGGCTGTAAAAACTGCGTAATTAAATTAATTTTCGGTTTTATAGTTTATTGAATATCTTGTCAACGCTGGTTTCCAATAAAATTGGGAAAAGGGAGATTGTAAAATTTGGAATGTTGCTTTATGTAGCTTCAGTTTTGAAAATAAGAAGATTAGAAGTACTGATAAAACCTACTTCGGGAAGAAGCAACCTGCTGTGGATCAAAAAAGTTTATGCTAAATGGAAAATTTCGAAAGTTTATTGTGTACCTACCTATATTCACGGACTAGGTATTCATATTGTTATCAGCAGCTTTTAGATATAAACAATAAAAAATCGATAACATTCGTATCACGGCGCAAACTTTGCAGGCAGCTCTCATCGGCCCATTAGCTCAGTTGGTTAGAGCGTCGTGCTAATAACGCGAAGGTCGCGGGTTCGATCCCCTCATGGGCCACAACATTATTTTTTGACGATACAATTGGGAAAGCTCTGTCTTTTCAATGATAATTGATGAATATGTAAATGACAGACCCTCTTGTATTTTTTTTTGATACTCAAATGCACGAATCTAGATTGTTTTCTGATTCTGATTGCTGAACTAAGGCCTCTCCCAAGTTAAGCCGCATACCCGGTTGTTCATCTTCCGCATGCAGTTTGCAATTCGTTCTACGGCTAGTAAGGGAGAATATCGATGCGCATTTTACAATGAATTCAGCACATGATTCTATACACCCCAGCGTATAATTTTTGTACAGGCTATAACGTGTTTTTTTTAATATCCCATAGGGTTATATTATAGTAAAAATAATACAAAAACTCTTAGAATATGTGGTTCAAAAATGCATAGTTTCGAAGATAACATAACACTATATCCTCGATACATATACTCGATGTGATGATCTAAATTCAAACCAATCATTAAGTAAATAATTTTCATTCATATCTAAAGCTGTCATATTAATAAGCCTTCTCTTCCGAATAAATTTTGAATTTTTGACAGTTTCTCTATACGAAAACTGTCAGAAGTAAATCTTATTCCGCGAATAAGACTTATTCCCGCTTCTTCGAATCCGCCCTTAATAGTACAACGCTCTAAGCAACTGAGCTAATGAGGCGATGAGGATTCTCCCCTGAAATATTGAACTGTATTAAAGAGCATGACACAGGCTGCATGCAAGTGCGTATACTTAAGGCCCTTTTCTGATTTGTCGGTACAGCAGCGGTGCGACATCAGCATGCTCGATATACGCGGTACCGAAAGCTTACCGAGCGCCTATATTTCAATTGATCCTTCCTGATTAGGTCGGTACGTGCGGGAGTGTGACACATACCTCGGAACATACCGACCTGCGTATATCGAGCATGCTGATGTCGCACCGCTGCTGTACCGACAAATCAGAAAAGGGCCTAAGAATGCGTGATTTAAATACATCTTTCAACACCGTCTTCTTCATGCGCTCTTTATTGGTTTTAATCCGTATATCCTTACACAGTATAATAAAACAAAATACCCCGCCGCGTCTGTCTGTCTGTCTGTCTGTCTGTCTGTCTGTCTGTACGCGATTTAACTCAAAAACCGCAGCCCTGACAAACGCATAGGTTAGATATTTGTATGCAAGATATTGCTATCAAGGTAGGGCTATGCACAGGTTCATAAAAGATGTTTTATCATTTATTCTCATTGAAAAGATAGAAAAAGTGCTCCAATATCTTTAAAAAAAAAGAACTTTGTGGCCCATGAGGGGATCGAACCCGCGACCTTCGCGTTATTAGCACGACGCTCTAACCAACTGAGCTAATGGGCCGATAGAGATCTCCTTCGAAACAACAGTCCAGTGTGCTGTGTGATAACACTAGGTTTTATCAATAGGGTATAGGTAGGTAGGTACCTACCCGCGTTGTATCAAGTTGTTTACAACATTAAACATTGATATCTGATCATATTAATCCATTGCTTACGGAATGCACTAGTTGTTTTTTTATTACTCACTAAAGCGCAGGCCACACTGGATACGAAGCTAAGTTCCTTTAGCTTCGTTACATTCAATTTACACAAAAGTTTTATTAAGATTAAATTCCTTCATAAAAAAATAAAAGCATTTTCATTTGTAACATAACTTATGGCCAGACTAATTATTTTTACGTTAACTAAACGGTAAACGCGGGTTTGCCTATGGTTTTTTTTAACTTCACCAAAGTCAATTTCTACAATACAAATACAAATTCCATGCTGTTATGGTTGTACTTACTTACTCCATACTGTCATGTCATAGGACTGGTATAGTTACTCCGACTAGTAAATAGTTATCTGTAGCATTACCGCACGAGTGCGTTATCATAAAGTAAAAAGCACGCGTGTTTCATACACTGCATTATGAACCTAAAAGCGGTTCAATAAGAGCCACTTTACGAGCAACTGTGTTGAAAATATATATACACATGGCGCTGAAGGTGTGTGCGGATAACATTATACAAGGTGCCTTGTACCTCATTTTCTTTTTAAGTTCCAGGACGTGACGGTGTGCAGCCCAAGCCAGACAGTGCAGACAGTGCAGGCAGTGTGCAGACAAGCAGCCCATAAAGCCTAGACGAGAACCCTTGGGATTCTAGATAATCCAAGTAATACTGTTTTATTTTTGGTGGGGTGTCCCAGAATTCGTCATTAAATATCACTTTTCTCTAAATTTTCTAATTGAATTGCTTCATTGCTATTTTATTTGATAGTTAATACATTAACAAAGCTTTCGACGTAACCACGGGTTCTGAAGGTGGTAAGTATATCTTAATAGAGTATAATTCCTTATAAGAATCTTTAGCATTCATAAAACCACACTGAATTATAACCACATTAATTAAATTATGCAATTCTGTCATCATCGAGTTTAAATTATTTGACGGAATACTTGCATCAAAACGCAGTTGAGTGCAAATTGAAAATCATAAATTAATTCGGTGCGATCAAAGATATCGCTTGACTTCGATAGATTGTGATTTAAGATGCGTAGGATTTTAAAATTCAAATGAAACAAAACCGACGCTTGCGCTGACTGTTAACAGATGGCGGTGATCATTTTAACGTACTGGCCGTTTGGCGCGTAAAATTTAAATTTAGTGTTTCAAAAAGAAAGAAATTGCTGCATTTTAAATGAGTAGGTATTTGATTACAAAAGTAGATTTTATATTTATTTTTGCAAATAATTTTTTTCTTCGGGTCGTTGATAAATTTGTTTAAAAAAGTCTGTTTTCTTTTTCGGTAAGGTATTTTAATTAGCGCTTTGCCTTAAAAAAATATTTGCAATTAATAATAAATATGTAGAAAGGTAGAAAATAATGGTTTTATAGTATCAATGAAATAACAGGATTTATAACACAACATTATATTTTATTAATAGAAAAATATTTTCTAAAATTACTTTGTTTACAAAGTCTGAAAATATAATCTTTACACAACACAGTCCCGAATTCACTACTGACTAAATTAATGATAACATTTATATTGCAAATTACTTTGTTATAACGTTTAATTATCTCACTTAAAAAATAATTTTCAATAAATAATTGAGCCTCTTACGTATACCATACACCATAAAAATTACTCCAATCCATTTATTTCTCGAAAAACTAATAAAAATTTAATTGCACAACCGGCCGGCTATAAAAATTTACAAAATCGTAAGACATATATTAAAATATCCTTATTTTTACACATTACAACTAAAACTGATGATTAAACATAAATTGAGCATAAAATGGCATAAAAGGATAACAATTAATTAAATGAAAGGGATAGAATAGATAAATTAATTAACAAACAGATAAGTTAAAACATTTAAGCACGAACATTAATGGTGGGCTGTTCATCTAACGAACATCTCAAATAAATAACTCTCACAAAGAAAAAAATGAATAGTACAGAAGCAAAGCTGCAAAGTTCTGAGGTAAAATTCGGTGACTATCAACTTACTTTAAATACGTACACACTCTGTCAATATCCACATTATTCACATTAAATTACAGGTAGATTACAAATTAACATTTCTAACAATTTTACTTTTTAATTATATTTTCTTTATGTATCTAACTTTTAATAGCAAAATATTTATTTAATAACAAATCTAATTACACAGTTTAATTAATGGTACTCATTACAATTCGATTTTGACGTAATTAATAATCGTTACATACAAACTCATCTACATTTATATATTTACTCAACACTCTATAGTATGTAAATAAGGGGAATCGTCTAATTTACTAATTGACGCAGCCGAAGCTCTTCCATCGTGCCCAGTCATTATTGATATGACGCTTCTATGCTCAGAGTCGCTGTCACCGCTTAAAATTATATTGGTCTCCCCCATGAACCCTGAATCAATTTGCTCATGACTCTGCATCATCTTATTTTGAGGCTCAAAAGCGCTCAGTCCTAACTCAGCGAAAATCTCCTTCGAATCATCGAAGTTTCCAAAAAACACAGAATCCGTCTCGACACTCTCTCCACCAGATTCACTTCTTCCATCACACAATGATTCTAAATCATCTGTATCGGACTCAATCGGTAAAGCAGCCGTTTTAATAACAGCAGATCTTATAGCTGGTACTGGAGCAGGTTCTGGTATTGAGGTCTTTACTGGTCTCAACTGCATTAAATACCTCGCTCTACATTTTGACTCATTTGAGTCGGTGCTCATATATCCGGAGTCTTCGGTTCTGTATAGTTTTCTTAAGTCAGTTCTTCGAGATCTGGTCCTGGCAGATCGACGTCCGGAACGGCGAGCGTTCAAGTTGTCAAGTCTTGTATACCCTGGGAATTTATCTCTATCTTCCATCATCCTGCGGCGATCACCAGGTGTGCTTTCGCGAGTCGAACTATAGAATTTTGGAGACAAATCAGATCCTCGGCGTTGTTTTGGTGGTATAGGTGGCTTAGGATCTTTTTGCCCTTCGATGTGTCTGATTAAATCTGGTGCTTTACCAGATCTCATGAATGCTTGTAGGTCCTGACCGTATGTAATGCTTCCACGTCTGTTATAGAATTTTATCTCTTCCTCTTGCGCCTTTGCTTTAGCTTCGTATATTTGTCTCAGATTGCCAATTTTTCTCGTCGTTATAGCTATTGGAGATTTCTTGCATGATTCACTTTCTGAAGACGTTGACTTGTACTTAAAGCTACCTGCTGATTTCAGTAGTATTTTCTCAACGCGTTTCTTTGTATCCCGTCTGTCGAGAGTATCGGGATCAAAATCATCTTTGGCGAAATTACGCCTACTTTCGATTGGCGAGCCGCGCACTTGTATGGTTAATGGACCAGGCTTTGATAGTTCGTCAATATTGTTATACATAGGTTCCATATTATCAACAAAAACTTCACTCTGATTAAATACATGTGGTTCTTCGACAGCCTTTTTCACGTCAAGCCAGCTACTTGTTAGCCGTTCCCTAGTTTCAAGTAAGTTCTGGCTGTGTTCAAATCGATCATTATGGAACAATTCTGGTCCACAGGCGACCGAGAACCTTCGCCTCTTCATCATGCTGCGTTCCAAACTGTCAAATTCCATGAAATTATCTTGACTACCATATATTTGCTTTTTCTTTTTATTAGAGAGCGTATTATCATCACTGTAGTAATGATTGTCAGCCGCTATTACGGGTATAACTATTTTGGGTGCTATCGGATCAATTGTTTCCATTTTAATTTCTTCTAATTCTATAGGCTCCACACGTCTGCAAGTGTTCAGTTCACGTATAACTGCTTCCATTTTTACTTTAACTTCTGGTGGTATTGGTGCCTCTTCATCATCAGCTTTAGGGGGCTCTGGTGGATTTACGGGAGGAGGTGGTGGCGGGGGAAGTTTCTTCCTAATTCGTCTTGATGTGTGGCTAGATGGACTTTTCTTCTCTTGGGGTGGTGTTGGGGCAACAGGTTTTGATATCTTTTCTATTTCCTGGATGTTCACAATATTGTTTAATCCATTGAGGTCCGGTACTGTAGTTACTCGTATAATTTCAATTTCTTTCGGATTAATCGGTTTGCTAATAATTTTCATTTCTTGTAGACACAGTTCTTTAGTAAAGTTTTCCTTAGATTCAATTTCTCGAATATTTTCTTTAATCATCGTTTCAGTATGTTTAGGCTTAGTTTCTGTAACTTTAAGCTTCGTTTCAGTAATTCTAGGTTTCGTTTCTGTAACTTTGGATTTCTTTTCTATTACTTTAGGATTAGTTTCAGCGACTTTAAGTTTTGGCGTCTCATTTCTAATCAATTCAGCTGATTTAGGACGCACATCTTCTTTCTTCTTGGGCTCAACAGCTCTTGGGGTTCCACTGACCTTTGCTACTGACTTCACTGGTTTAGAGTTGTTGGTCACTAACGGTACTTCATCTAACCATTTCCTTACAATTCTCTGTTTATAATCTTCACTAACACATGACTTACAAGAGTTAGATCTAGTGAGGGCTACTTTGTGGGGTCGCGTGTTATTATCGCATCCTGGGCATCCTCCACAAACAGCAGTTTTTCTACTGTTTTCCTGCTTAAGACTAATCGCACTAAATCTGCGACCGCGTCGTGCGCAAGGAATGTCCCACCCTAGATCTATAGCATGATACATATCTTCTTCGGGAATATCTGATAGTATAGGGATGAATCGTTTTGATGTCATCTTTTCTTTAGCAACAGACATTACTTCTCGAATTTTAATTAAAAATTCAATAGCTGCAGGAGGTGGGTTCTGGAATAATAAAAATATAATATAAATAAATGTTCGAAAAATTCAAGACATCAAAACATTTCAATCATGTATTAATCTTACTTTGAGGAGTTCGGTTTCAAAAAAGACTGGATTGAAGTATAATTTCTTTCTATACGAAGAGTCTCCATTTGAAGATGGCAGTTGTCGGTTTGCGTTATAATTATTTTCCACAGTACAGTCTACAATGGATAGCTCTGAATGTGGTGCTCGTTCCAGAGTATCGGGAGATGCAGAACGTCTTTGGAAACGTTCATTCATTCTTTCCGGTGAATTAGCATTCCTTATGGATGGCCTGAGAGTTTTTTTTCTACGAGAGTGTACCATTGCTGATATCACTGAGTTGGCATTCAATTTCTGAAACTAAGAATTGCATAGTTATTTTAACATCCGTTTTATTAACCATGAATTTAACTTCAATCGTCATATTTAATTGCAATACCAACCTTATGCATAGAATTATGAGTGTGTGTATTATTGGTCGACGAATCGAGAGTGTCTTCAGTGCGTTCACTGCCATCAGAAAACCCTCCGTCGTGTAAAAAGTCACCGCCCATACCGTTCAGTTTCATCAACGGATTAGTTTTCAACATCTGAAATGATCGTTATATTAGCAAAATGTAAAAGTAATTTATTTATTCTGTATCCATTTGACTAGAATTAGTCTTACCACATTGCTCATATCAATTCGTGACTCAAGAGATCCGTTATCAGTAGACATAGTGTTTGAATGATTTTGTTCCGGATCCTTTTCTTTTCGTTTCTGTTTTTGCTTGTAATGCACATAGAAAATAATTCCAGCTGCATACACGAAGATCAGTAGAAGCACACATACACCGATAGCCAGTGACTCCAGAACACTGAGTCCTTGATTCTGCGATGCTGATTCTGTTGTTACTACTTCACCAGCGTGGAAGGGTATTGAACGTACATCTGTAAATGAGTCATATATTGGTATTCACATAAGTATTCTGCGATTAGTTACATTAATTTTACACATTATCGTTCCAGTCGTAATAGTATGTGTGACTCACCAAGCAAAGCGTTTTGGGTTGCGCCTGCGATGCGGAACGCTGCACAGCTGGCAGCTAGGCGCGAGGGAGTAGCCGCGGAGCATAGCACGTGAGCGGCCACCAGGCGACCCTCCAGCCTAGCGTGCAGAGTCGCCGACCCACGCCACTGTCAAATAAATTGCAAAGATTTTCCACATCATTCCAGATTTTTGTTACAAAATTTTATAATGCGATCTAAAGATGTAAAAAATTGCGTTAAGCTTTGCACCTTTATTTTCTCGGACCGCAACTTTAAGCAGATTAAATCAACAGTTATCAGGTGCAATTCGTTGCAGCATTTGTCACTAAGAAGACATGAGTTTTGGTTACAAATCACTTGAATAATATAAAGCTTAAAGAAATAAAAAGTATGAATCGGCCAAAAACTTTTTGTGTAGGTACATTTGTTAACATAATGTCGAGCCTACTCGAGGTTTACCTGCAGAAAGCGAAATGGAAATGCAAATCCATCTTGTAACTTTATCACCATGAACAGATCTAAATGCGAAGTATTTGGACATATTCTACAAATCGCTCCTTTGACGCCTTCGTGTTTATCTCGAGATGCATCGGGTCCGTGTAGCATTTCAACACGCGCCCGTTCGAGGTAGACATTTCCCCGATTGATGGATCCAATAAACTGTAGCGTTTTGTCGAGACCGCCCAAAAAATGAGTAAAATTGTTAGCACAAGACGATATATCCCGTTGCCGACCCGATTCATATCAAGAAATTAATAATATTTTATAACATATTTAGTTTATTACGTCGCCATTGTCGTTAACGTGATTACCGTCTTTATTTTAATAATGCTATTAAAATATTTTTAACGGAGACACTTCGATCGATGCCGTCCAGTCTACGTCAAAAATTCTGTTCTTGATAAACATTGAAATGTTTTATTTTAATTTCAATCTTGATATCGACATCAAACCAATAAAGATTGGGCGATGAAACTCGATTATTTCAATGTACGTACATGTTAATTCCTTACGCAGTATGGACATTGGAAATATTGATTTCATTATCAGAATATTGGCTCGTGCCTTTTTTATATTTACACATCGGACATGTTTTATATTTATCTTAATTATTATTTTGCTCTTTATTTTACTTGTCAAGTATTGCGTCCAAATCGATTATTATATTATTATTTACATTAATAGATGGTTCAGAAGAAACTGATGTCTTCTGAAAAATCTACCCAAACTCAAACACAAACCAATTTCAGGCACTTTGGATTTGTCAAGGGGTCGATCAGTCCTAAAGATGCAGTTAGTTGTAATAGTTTGTAAAGCGTATAAGTTGCCATGGAGAAGAACGGGCAAGAAACTCCATCACGGACACTCTTTTAAATCAAAATATTGGTTACATCATTCATGTTGAAATTATAATGTGAGAACAACAACGAGATATAATAAAAGAAGAAAAAAAAAAAACGTTTAAAATAAGCCTTGGCAGCTAAGAGATGACCAGTCTCTAATACTGACGGCGCCTTGATGCATGGATCAGCACCATTAAGCTCAAATAAAGCTGAGAACTTCTCCGAATGCCGAACATCATCCTTACCGGTTCTGTTAGAACCTAGTAGGTACTAGGAAAAAAGCTAGCAATACATATCTGTCTATTCTCAGTATATGGACAGTTCTTCAACATTAGAGATACAATCTGAGTTATGGAGCGACACCAGATGTCTCGGGATGCCGTTTTATCGTAGTCAAGTAGCCGTAACTTGTATTTCAGGAATATTAAAACTTGAGTGTACCAAGATTTATAGCATGATAAATATAGGTATTCTTTTATTAACAATTGTACAAATGGTAATTGCAAGGTTAAATTGTTAAAAGTAATATATTAATTTGGATTTTATAATTGTTATTCTTATTGATTATGATTCTGATTTCATATTTTAAATTTGAATGTATACTTAATAAAATTGTGAACCCAAAATTAATTATGTTATTGCTACTTTGTACGTTCGCACCAATTAAAAGGACCACACAAAGATTTTTGCATAACAAATTCATTTCATTCACCGTGCGTTCACCGTAAGACAACAATAAAGTCATCAGGAATCTTGATTTTAGTACCGTTTTCTTTTATTTTGAATGTAAATTAACTTATATAGTAGATGCTAACTTACTTTTCATTTATAAACAAACTAGCTTCCGCTAGCGGCTTCTCTCACGCGTTAAGTTTATAAAACACTAGGATCCCTATGTTACTCAGTGACTGAAATTGACAATAGCATAATACTGGGTGATAGAATTTTTTAAATCGGTCCAGAAGATTTTGAGTTTATTCATTACAAACAAGAATACAAATCTTTTCTCTTTATAATATTAATTTAGATTGGTTTTGCGTAACTAATATTATGATTCAATAATCTAAGAACGACGAAATAGAAAAGTGCTGTAACATTTTTAATTTGTTCACCGTAGAACCCTTTACTTCTTAGAATTATTATCAATATTTCTTGACTTCTAAAAGGTTTCTTTGACCTGACTTATAGGTAACATAATGTCAAATTACGAATTCTCAACACCTTTTTGATCAACAGGTTAAGGTGCTAATGTCAATCTTATTTCTTCCACTAACATGAAGTCGTCCTTGGCTATCAAACGAACCGGTCGTCGGTCCGGTAAAAGATAAACATTTACGAGCTCGACGCGTGTGCATAACCGCGTTATGGATTTGTTATAGCTGCCCCCAGATGTTATCGAGTGCACTCTGAATGCAAGATGTGGCACGTTGTTTTTTGACCGAAAAGAAAGGTGGAGTTTAGAACGTACGTATAAATTGTACCACCTATAATATCTACCCTGCGAATAAATGTTGTGATTTGATTTAAAAGAAATATTGTTATCAATCGGGGTAGCCAATAAAAGTAAAAGTATGTCTATTTGTTGTATTCCGTAAGTTCCGAAACCTGAAAATCCGTCTGATTATCGAAATCACTTTGAACACAAATAGACATTATTATTATAGCTCTCGACTAGAAGTTATACCTAACTATCATAAAGACTCAAAACTTTTGTATTCACCTGGTTGGTACTTACCTAAATTCTTTATCTCAAAAACTTTAAGTGCATGTGTTTGTGTCCACCTGAGATAATCAACACAAAACTTGTAGTCAACTTTCCACGTCAATGTCAAAATTAAAAGTGTGACAGATGGACAGACAGATAGCTTAATCAATTTTAGGTGCTCCCTTTTACCAAGTTTGGAGTGAAATTACCAAAAAGCAAGTGCAGATCTGTGAAGATTAAAGCCTGTATTTTAGAATCACGCTCAAAAATTAACTGCAAAAATGGAGAAATTTTATACTGATATGTAGATCTGCACTCAAAACGAGTTTGATATACTTGGGTATCATTTTCAGCTCCATGAAAATAAAATGGGCGGGTGTAGGCACACAAATGAAAATAAATATTTTTAGGATATCTTGCAATTGGATCTCTTTATCCGTGTTCTCAACAAACTGCTCCACATCATATTGTTCTTGTTTACGATAAAGATCTTTATAAACGCAGCGGTTGCATAAGGTTTTATAATTTTACCAAAATTTAATTATTTCCCGCTTAGAAGGTACACGTTTAATTTCGTCTTTAAAAAGTTTTCAATAAATATGTGAAAATAATTGCCTTATTTGATAAGCTTTAATTTAACTGTTGCTGGTGTGTTCGCAGATATTGTTATTTTCTACTTGGGTGGTAAGTACGGCGGACTACGCTTTGAGTGGAATGAGCTCCTGCGGTATTTTGATCCTATGGGTTTTAAATTTTTATTCCATGTAACATATTAGGTTTTATTTCATGGTTAAGTTTAAATAACGTAATGACTTCTATACGCAATTTTTCAACAACCTAAACGTTTTCTTTTCTTTTTGGGCAGACTGCCGTTCATTTTTAATGTGTGTTACAGGGAACGGAATATTGGGAGCTTTATGTGATGTCCATCCAACACAGCTACAGAGGTACCTACATGCCTACATTATCTTGCGTTTGGTTAGTTGTAATCCCCTGCTCTCAAGCTCTAATTTTAATCCGCTAGCAGTGAATTGGGGCACGAAACAAAAGATAAAAAATAAATGTTACCTGCAAGAAAGTGCTCCCCTCATCCCGGTACAGTCCGAAGGGGACGTCGTTGTCGATCAGGTCGCGAAGTGTGACCCATCCTGACGGAGACAGGTATTGAGCGCTCGTCACCGCGCATATAGCGTCTTCGACATCTAAACAGGATCCACAAAATTATTTTTCTATATAGACACAGGTATTGATTTTGTACTGTGTATGTGTGACCTCCAAGGTGTTCGAAGGTCTCGCCGATTATATTGACTTTAGATAAATATTATGATTAAATTATAATAATAAACGATATCAATATTCCAGTGTCATAAAAAGATCAACATTATCATATGAATGTTTAACACATTTTGTTGAACAAAAATAATTTGTTTTAATTTAAAATGTAATCTGTCATTTCGTACGATCTCTCATATCCGATATGGTCTAGTGGCTAGGATACCTGGCTCTCACCCAGGAGGCTCGGGTTCGATTCCCGGTATCGGAAAGATCTTTTTATACATTCATTTTTTTTTTAACACAGCTTGTTATGAATAATGATGATGCCACTTACCAGTAAATATGATTTCTTTTGAGGGGTAAATGATTTGTCCTTTGAGAGGTAAGAAAACATAGGGGATTTGTGGTTTCGTCGCGCCACGACCGAAGCTGGCCATCAGACATTCTGAAAAAGGAAGTACAAATAAATTCATCTCATCTAGATAACAAAAAGTAGTTACGCATTTTATGGTAACTAATTACATTTTGAATGGTCCGTAGGTAATAAATGTAAGACCTAAGGTTTCATTTAGCTTCCATGATAAAATTATTTCTTAACAGTAAATAGAGTAGGTAAGTAGGTACCTATTCATAGCAAAGACACATTGTTCTGAACAATAACAGATCATCATTATCAAGTTCATACTTTGAACCTATGTCTCTGACCCTTTCTCATTGTCGATTCAGACCGCGTTAAGAGATTGTTCCTGTAATTTATCTCAACAGGATCTTAACCCTGGACCCAGAAACAGTCGACCGGCCTACTAAATTATTATTTCCATTGTGATGAGTTGTATCATATTAAAGTTGAATAATGATATAGGTACTTGTGCATTCCATGGTCTTATTTAGTTAGCTATGAAAAGTCTTCTAGAAAGACAAGAGTGCCAATACTTATAATATCTAGGTAGGTAGGAATTATATAATTTTCACATTCCTCCAGAATGACTGCTAAACGATAGTTCGTACGCAGGGCCGGATTTAGGGGAAGCCAACCCCGGGGCCTCCACAATAGAGACTTCGAAAAAAAAAACATTCAAATTCCGACTAGTAAACACCAGAACTTTTCCTTTTATTTCTTTCCCTGTTTTACCTTTACCTACAGTACTTCGTACAAACATGAATTATGGACTATGGAAAAGACCAATCTCCGGAACTCTTTTACTACCAAATTCTCGAAGATCACAATTTCAGAGCTACATTCCTAAACCTAGAAATAGCATTGAGAATGCATTTGGTTTTGATGGTGCTCTCCAGTGCAATTTGATAGATTGCACTGGAGAGCGCTCATTTTCAAAAATGAAAATTGTAAAAAACAGGCTTCGAACTACGATGGGACAAAACCGTCTATCAAAGCTTTCTCTCTTGAGCATTGAAAGCGTTTTATTTCGGGAACTGGATTAGCGCAATCATCAACGATTTTTCGGCGAAAAAAGCTCGGAAGGTTCCGTTTGTTAACGCTAAAAAAAAATCAGATAATTCTTGTTTTCGATTACATTTATATTTGTTAAATACTAAAGGAATCTTCTTGGTTTCACAATAAATTATTTAAGTTTTGAAAACCTCAACTGTAAAAAATTGTTCATTTTCTTTGTTGACCCGAGGCCTCCAGACCTCTAAATCCGGCCGTGTTCGTACGCAAAATTTGATATTCCTTCAGACGATGGATGGCCCATAATTGCTTGAACCCCAAGTGTTAGTGCACATATTATTATCGTCCCCGTATTTGGAAAACTAAATAACTTCGTTTTTGGCGATTTTGTCTTTTCCCTATTTTTAAATAATCCAAAACATGACGCATGTTTGAGTCTTACAGGAATTTACTTATCTTATTCCGTTCCAAAAATATAGCCATTTTTGTCGTTCAGATGGAATAATGCATATCTTCAAACTAATTCTAATTTTTTGAAGGAAAAATAAACAACTCAATAAATAAATCAATAACTGTGGTCAATGATTAGTTAAATTTTTAATAAATTAAATAAAATAAGTTGTTGATTTTTTCTTCAATTTACAAATTCTATCATAAAACTAACAAAGTTCTAGGAAAACTAAATAACTCTACTTATTTAATTTTGCTACTCAGAATTCTGTCAAAACGTACATTACTTTATAAATACTTGATGTTATCTATTTCTTCTACAACTAGATAGGTAATTATTAATTACCGATAGGCAAATAAAATCAAATAGATGAAGTTATTTATAATTGCCACGCGAAATATTGTAGTGTCTATTCAATGAATCGGAACAAGGAAGTGCGCGGGGGGAAGCGCGGGTGTCAGCGCGTGTGACTGATGCATCGCTCGCGTCACAAGCATTTTAGTGTTATGCGTAACGTTCAATTGCGTTGACGTCAGTGACCAGAGTGAGAGTTTTACATTATAATGAATTCGCGGGGTAGATTTATGGTGAAAATGTGCCATGAAGAAGATAATTCATCTGAGGTATGTAGCTACGATGATTTAGAACCAATTTTTTGTAAGTAGAAAAACTCTTCAGTGCATCTCCCACGAAACCAAGACTGATTTATGTCATCATAATACTGAAATAATTATTTTTTACTATTTCCTAAGTTAAGCGAATTTGAATAATATGAATCACTTTAAGTTGTGGGAGAAGTTAATAACTCTTCTGCTGTCATTTAAATTTTGACTCTTAAGCTGAAGGTTTAAGGTTACTTTTAGCTTGTTACGTTTTTTTTTTTTGTTAGGTATTTTTGTTGAACATTTTTAGGGTTAATCCTCTGTTTTTTAATCTATACTTTTAATAAATGTGTAGAAGTCAAAAAAATAAATGGCAGGGGGTGTTACTAGACCGACACCGAACCCAAAAATTTGATTAAAAAAATTTTTGTCTGTCTGTCTGTCTGTCTGTTTGTTCAGGCATCACGCAAAAACTACCAGTTCGATTACGATGAAACTTGGTATAATTATTCTTTAATATCCTGGGCACCAAACTGGGTACTTTTTATCCCGGAAAAGTACCCTATCCTACGGTTGGGGGGTGTCAAAGTTTGTATGGAAGAATTTTAACGCGTTGTCCGATTAACTCGAAACTCAATATTTATACTTAAACCCAAAAATTAAGAATAACGTGTATCAGGATTTTTCGAAATTCAACCCCTAAGGGGGTAAAATAAGGGATGAAAGTTTGTATGAAGAATCTTATTCCTTGAGGTAAAAAACATGAAACTTCGCACGAATAGTTATCTAAATAAATTATAAAGTTTGTAGTTTTTTGTTTTTTCTAAATTACCCCCTAAAAGGTTGGGGGGTGTCAATGTTTGTATGGAAGAATTTTAACGCGCTGTCCGATTAACTCGAAACTCAATATTTATACTTAAAACCCATGGGGATGTATGGGGTAATTTCCGACACTCACGCGGGCGAAGCCGCGGGCAGCAGCTAATGTAGAGTAGGTATGGATTTGAGTATGCTGTCACTTGACTGCATAAACTCTTGTCAAGTTGTTATTGTTTTTCTTTTTTCGTAATTTAATACCTACAATATGGCTTCTTATTGTTTTAGGGTGAAAATAAGACAATAAAACAACAGGAGCAAAGTACCGTCAGCCCACAAAAAGATAATATTATAACATGCCAGAAATCATCATCCGAAATTAACAAACATGTTTCCAATGACGTAAATTTCGCTGTTGATATTACGCCTGATGTTCTTAACCTTCCTGAGCATGACGAATTTAAGATTATTACATGCGAATCGGCTCCTGCTTCAATAATGGCTAGCGAAATGATTTCTAATAACATTAAACCACCCCAATCAGCACCTATGCCCGTAAATGTCAGTCCCATGTCTTTGTGTAGCAGTAAAATTAATTTAAATGAAGATGACAACATACCATTATACAACTATAAAGATGTCAGTTCACCAGTCAGAGGGTCAAGTCCCATTTCGGGTGTCGAACCAATGCCACCTTCGACAGATGAAGAACCTTTTTCTGATTCTGGATCGTCATGGATTCCGGACTCAGAAGAAGAAATTAAAATAAAAAGAAAACGTACATCTTTAATGAACATGAGATTTGAAGGTATAAACTCAATTCCGTCGAGTGATTCTGAAGATGAAACAAGTAAAGTTATAACAACTCGCGCTATTATTGAAACTCCTTTTGACCAAGTCTCATTAGTTAACCCCGATAGAAGAACCATGAAACACGATGTCACAATTGCAGAAACAACAGATTCAGAAACAGAAACAGAAACAGGCAATAAGGAAAAAGAAATCTTCAGATGGAAAAAAAGTAATCAAACAAATTGGAAAAGAAACAAAGAGTTAGAGAAGAAACGAAAATGTTTGCCATATAAGAGTAAAACTGGAAAGCTTTGTGCAGCTAAACTACCTAAAAGTCCTAAATGCAGCAATAGTTGCCGTCAAAAATGCACAGAAAAGTTTACACAAAACGAGCGTGAAATAATTTGCAAACACTATTGGTCTATACAAGATTATAAGCTACAAAAAGAGTTTCTGCTTAAGCGCATCATCATTAAACCGGTGCAGACTACAAGAAAATCTGTACCGATCGACAAACAAAGAAGTACTAGCAGACAATATGGTTTTTATAAAAATAAGACTGTTTTTGAACAAGTATGCAAGAATTATTTTATGTCCACTCTTTGCATTTCTACTGGTCCTATTGAAACAGCAGTAAAACACGTGGATGATCATGGTGCATTTACAAAAATAGATAACCGTGGTAGACAAGCGCCTGCAAACAAAACTCCTGAAGAACAGATACAAGACGTAAAAAATCACATTGAAAGTTTTCCTGTAATGGATTCCCATTACTGTAGAAAAAAATCAAACAGGAAATACTTAGAGCCTACCTTGTCAATATCAAAAATGTATGATTTGTATGTACAGAGAATGAAAAAAAACAATAAAGTGCCAGTTAAATTTAACATTTATAAGAAACTATTTGGCACACAATATAATTTAGCGTTCTATCATCCCAAGAAGGACCAATGCAGCACGTGTAATAATTACAATAAAGATAAAAGTAATATAAATATCCTAAATGAATATACTCAGCATATAGAGCGAAAAGAGGCGTCTTATAGATCTAAAGAGCTGGATAAGAAGAGGTCGGAAGAAGATGATTCATATTTGTGTGTCACCATGGACTTGCAAAGTCTACTGCAGATTCCATCGACTGCAGATAGTCTAATGTATTATTCCAGAAAATTAAATTTATATAATTTATCTATTTATGAGTTTAAACCTCCACAAAACGACGCTCACTGTATGATCTGGACGGAAATAAACGGCAAAAGAGGCAGTGTGGAAATAGCATCTGCTATTTATTTATGGATTAAGAATCTACCCGAGGCTGTCACGCACGTCACCCTTTATTCAGACACATGCTCGGGACAAAACCGGAACCAGTACATAGCAGCATTTTTATTGTACTTAGTACATACACATGGGACAATAAAAGTGTTAGAACAAAAGTATCTCGAAAGTGGTCATAGTTATATGGAGGTAGATTCGATGCACAGCGCAATAGAAAAAGAAAAAAAGTACACAGACACGTTTTCTATAATAGATTGGAAGGGAATTATGCAACGGGCAAGATCCAAAAGACAAAATAAAAATGTAAATCCGTATAAAGTAAATGAGTTGTCGTATCAAGACATGATTGATGTAAAATCACTTTCTTCAAAAATAATTAAAAACAAAACTATAGCGGAGAATGGGGATAAGGTGTGTTGGTTGAAAATAAAATGTCTAAGATTTCAAAAGGATTTACCTGGTTTTATTAAATACAGATACGATTACGATGGGCCATATAATTTATTAAATGCTCTTTGTAAACCAGGGAGACCGACTAGAAGAACTCAAAACTCTGAAATGCCAACTATAAACACTGAAGATCTTCCCCGGGCATATAAACAATGTCTTCCTATAACAAAACAAAAAAAGAAAGATCTTTTACAGCTTTGTAAGAAAAATATAATTCCTAAAGAGCTTCATGGCTGGTACGAAGGTTTACCATGTTTAAACGAAGACCAGGGTACTCCACCCTGCACTGATTCATCTGAAGTCGATGATTAAACTTATTTTGACCCCTGCTCTACATTCTGGTGATCTTTTGAAACCTAATGGTGCATCCACACATGCCCGGCGGCCGTGCCGCCGGCATTTGCCGCATCTCAGCCGCGGCACGCGCGGCTTACGACAAGGCGCGTCGCCTTATTCAGCGGCAAGGCGGTCTGAAACCCGGCGGCATGTGTGGATGCGCCATTACAACACAAACAAAATTATTTGAGTTTTTAGGGATTTACATTGTTAAATTTACGTGATTTTAAATTACATACATACGCCGTGTTTTATTTAATGTGTATGAAGGTAGTTTTTATTTTAAGTTGCTGTACTTTTGTTTATGTCTCTTACATTTACCTTTCAGTATTGATTAAGTACAGACATTTCAATTGTTTTGAATTTTAAATGTTTTATTTTACTTAATTGTAGGATCAATAGTCTTAAGTAATTGATATTAGAAGTTTGTTGATTTTTGTACTCAATGTACCTGATGAGTCATATTATTTTTTGAGTTTTATTTTAGTTGTGTTTCCTAAATTACCAATGAAGAATTATTTTTATTTGAATTGAGTTGTTTTAAAGTTTTATAATGATTGCTATACCTTTGATTTGTAGTTCATTTTTTAATAAAGTCTATTTTATGTCAAAATACAGCTTATTATTTTTAATGGCACCAATAACAGTTAAACAATATCAAAGTAATAAATGTTCAACTTTTACATTTAAACATATTTCAAGTTTGATAAATTCAATAACTGCATTTATTTCACCTTCTTTTACTCTACCAGATGGATCTAGGTTGTAGGAAAACTAAATAAATAGCCGAAATAAATAACTAATTGCAGTTACGTTACAAAAAGTAGTTGTGGCAAAATTAAACAACTTGGTTTTATATATTTTATTTAGTTATTGTTGAAGATAGAGTCCAGTTTGTTTAAGCATAATGTTAAAGATAATCAGGTCCACAAAATATAAAATTACCGACAGTAAAATTGTCTCAATTTTTTTAACAAATGAACATTAATTGAAAAAAAAACACTAAATCGCGTTTATCTCAAAACTAGAAAATCGGAGTTATTTAGTTTTCCAACTACGGGGACGATATTAGGTACCTAGTACCTACCTACTAACCTACACTTGTAGATATCTATTCAGTAATTCCATTATTTATCCAGTAAATTTTTAGTCAATTTAACTATCTTTTTATTATCAGTGACACTGACATCCACACAAATCATGGTCACTCGTCATTGACTAGACTGTGTAGCAATTCTTTTTTTCACGGTAGCTACCTACCTATCTATTTTATCTATTTTGGAGTCTGCGATTGTACACTTACCGTCAATATGATTGACGCAAACGTGCTGATCCTCGCGGAAGGCGGGAGTGTCTCGGCGACACTGACACCGACAGCCGATGTGGTCAGCTCCAATGGCTGCTAGAGCGGTGCCGTGGGACACCTCCATGCAGCGGGTTGGGCCGCAGTCTGTCCCTGGAAAGATAGTAAGTAGGTCGATTCATTATCAACACGTCATTATTATCAAGTCACATGGCGTTTCGAGCATTACGGCAAGGGTCGCGGGTTCGATACCACATCGAGCATTATTAGGTAACGGTACTTTTGTCGTGAAAGTTCTGTAGTAAGCTAACGTGAACACGGGCTGGACATTGAAAATTGTTAACAAATGGTAAAGCTTACCCTTGAGAGAGAAATAATCGCCACTGGCAGACCTGGTGATGTTCGCCAGCGCCACCTCTTCGCCAGGGCTGGAAGCTACCGCCGCGCTAGCCGCCATGATCAGAATCAACACTCGGGCCATCTCGCGCTCCAATAATGAACCAATTCTGAGATTAGCTTTGTTTGTCATTTTGTTGTTATCCGCCAGATGGCGTTGTTGTGAAGAGATTGATTGTTTTCGCCCATTCCTTGAACAGCTGTTTTCCTCATCATCTGGAAAATAAAAAGATAAACAATAAATCACATGTTAGTGTTATAAACTCAACTTAATTAAACGACCTTCACAAATTATAATAAAAAACCAAAACATAATGCTAAAATTAATGTAAAATAAAATATATTCATGATTAATGTTCTGAACATAAATGAACGCGAGAGAGAAAATATCACGACCGAATATTTTAAACGCTTTCGAAATCGTAGTATCGAAATATTAATTATTCATATGAACTCGGAAATTAAATAAAACCAGTTACACGACACCGAATTTACAGTTTTCACTAAAATCCACTTTTACCCACCTCTAGCTTAGAATAAATTGTAACTTTTACAAAATATCTGCATATCTACCTATGCAACAACTTTCGATTCGACTAACACTCACTCCTTTATACTTTTAAAACGGATTTGCTCGACAGGTCATTCATAATTAAAAAAAAAAATAACTTCGATCAAAGCTTCAACCATAACTTTGGGGCCTACAAAACGAAACGTTAAGTATTTGGATATCATTAAAATGATGGAGGACTGTCTATCGAAACTGGCGTTTTTACCAAATGTTTTTTTATCGGTAGATTGTAGTAAAGTCATTTTTTTTTTCTCTCAACATATGACCTGATGGTAAGTGATGATCAGGCCGAAGGTGGAAGCGAGCTTAACCCGGAATCCTCAACCACAGATGAATTGCTATCTTACCTTTGACTGCCGAAACACAACCATGCGTAACATTGTTGTTATGACGACAGACTTAGATAAGATATATAAAGGGATATAAGGTGGTAGCTAGCCAGGTGGACTTTGAACAAGCCCAACCACCAAACAAACCGAGCAGAAAATTTTGCCCCCACTGGGAATAGAACCCCCGACCTCTGGGTCTGAGCCTGTGAGGCCAAGTAACATGGGACAAGAGCAGAAAAGACAATTCATACAAGATAAACTAAGTAAAGCATCAACTTAAAGTAATTTAACCTTTTTTACCGTTTTACAAATTCAAACAAAGTTCCAACGTGAATATCGCCAAAGAAATAAGTTCAAAGTTATCACCACTTTAAATTCTGCACTCAACAAAGGGTCAAGCCTTTATACATATTCAACCATCCAAATACCATCACTCACTCTAAAATGACCATAATCGATAGAGTTGTTCGCGCGTTAACGTCGCGAAGGTGTGAATTGTCTTCGCCACCAAATATACAATGGGAGGTCATGGGTTAACTGCCGTCCTAACGTACAATGTTACCAGTTTAGCTTGAGCCATTGTGAAATACGCAACTAATGTTAAAAGTTCTGAGTTTGTTCGAGCGCTGACTTTTTTCTTAGCAAGCAGCGCCAGCAGAGGGTCCCAAGATATCCTGGTTTTTATTGTTTTGTGGCTTAGGGCGTTGTCTTTACTTTCGGGCCTTTGGGCCTTTCACAAAGTAGCCGATTGTCGGTAGTCTGACTGATTGCATGTTATTAGTATTATTGTTCCGATGATGGGAGTCAACTTCCGAACATTTGCATAAATCTAAAAGGTGATTGATTTATACAATGGAGTTTAGGGATTTTCTATGGTCATTTGTTATGGACACGTTGTTGTGCTTAGTATGATAGATTTGTTAGGAAGTTATCTTTGATCTTGCGCTACTGTAAGGTGCTACCTGTTGCATTGTTTGTTTGGTGGGACAACATTGGATTGAGATTGAGTTTGTTTAATATTATTTCAATGTTGCCCATATTAACTTAAGAAACTTTTCTTCCTAGAATGTTCTTTGTTTTTTTATTCAATCCTATTTACCGCTTGTCGTTACTAAGTTGTTTTTTAATACTTCATATTAGGTAATGATATACTCTCAACAAATGTCTTGATCTTCCCTAATCCAACTTGACAAAGCGGTGTCGGCAACTCTGTATCAATATCCAATCAATCACTTTGAACCGATAAATCCCTGCCACGAAAATTATTTCCGCTAATTATCACTCTCTTACTAGTAAAGCATTAAGTTATTTATGAAAGAACCGACTGAACGCTTTGGTGAGAGTTCATGGAGGTCATTAGATAGATTATTAAAAAAATATTCCATCTGGTCACAGGCCACGAGACCCGGTACAATCAATAAGCAAGTTCGGCCTCCTACCTACATCTCGACACCACAGATAAGTTTCACACAGTAAAAAACGAGAGTATACCGGTTTTAAATGATTTAGAGGACTTGGCAAATGATTATCTGTGGCGCGAGCCGACCTCGGAATCGATAATGCACGCACATATACATTCTAATAATATACTTTGCATTTTTAATAACGTGTCGATGTTGATATGTGAAATTGTTATAGATGGCTCGACTTTCCAAAGTTCCCTTATAAATATAGCTTTTAGTCAAATTTAAAATTCATCATCTGCATCGGAAGCCTAGGGAACTGTTACGCCTACTTTTAAATTAGTGGGACTAAATGAAGATGAATGAGCATAAAATCCGTCATTACGTAGGAATTTGTTTATAGGAACATTAAACGGTGGAATGTGGGCTGTTACTTGGGCCAGAGGTTGATCAAGATTATCCACCGTATCATATAGCGTATCTATTAGATGCTAATCAGCCAAACACTAATGATTGTAAATATATACTTTCAGGTGATTGACAAGACCACGTATTTAAGGTAGGTTTGCCTTGCTTCAGGCAGATAGGGCCGGTACACACTGTCGTTGAAAGCAACACGTTCCCGCCCAACCAAGCCCACGTGCCCTTGATAGCGACGATGCTAGTTACTCTTGTATCAAGTGTTTACGCCCTTTATTTCTAACTGGGTAGGTATTTGCCTTAAGGTGTTATTTAAGGTAATGAAAGAGCACTGGACGAACTAAAAGAGAACGGGATATGTCTTTCTGTTCTGCAGTTGGTGATTTTGTTCGGTTCAGTTATCCTTTTATTATTTAAAATTGGTTTCACTAAACAAAATGTCAAAGAGAATGAGTGAAATAGCAACACTCACAGTACAACACTCGTCTTCCGCAATTTAAACTCACATATTGCGGTAGTGACCTCTCTACCAGAAATATCAGACACAGTTCCACATTTCAACCATCAACAAGCTAAATAACAATAATATTTCAATAAACGACCTCTATAATAATAAACACTTTATTAACCAAAAGTACGATGCTACCGATTTTTTGGATGCCATCAATATTCATCCGACGTTTTATGGACAGCAAATGGGCAGTCATAAAGAATGATGGCTCTAATCTCTTATATCGGAGGAATGACTGCCATCACAAAATAACACAAGATATTTTTAACCCAATCAAATAATAGAAAGATACATGTGATCTATTAATTTACGTTTTCTAAACATCTGTAGTGCGATTATGAAGAGCTATTGCCATTAACGAAACGGGACGAGTAACGGCAGGTTCTCAAAGGTCGGAGTTAAAGCCAAACGGAATAATAAAAATAATTACCTACTTAACACCATTGGTGGTTCCGAAGGTATTCTCATGTTCGTAGAAAACCGTTAAGAAATTGGTAAAGCGATTGATTACTTTTTTGCTGAAGTCGAGGTTAATTCTTGATATTCAGGTTCCATTAAAAATGTCTGCCTGACTGACATTCTGTTTGTTATTTAATTGTTCCTGATTGTTATCTACACGGAAAGTGTTGTTGCTATTGTGTGTGAATGAAAGCTAACAATTAAGAAGTCTGCGTTTACTAAATTCCATTTTGTATTTTTCGTGATAGGAACAAATAACTTTAAATTGGTTATTTTACTTGTACTATCAAACCTCATTTCGTAGTGGTCAGAAGGTTATGGCTCAAAGTGACCTTATCTCATAACCCTTATTGAAATTGCGTAGGTCGAAATAGCATTAGATTTTAGCATCATAATTATTATCTATACCTAATCCAAAATCCTAATAAGATCCAATTTACAGTTTTGAAGATCTATTCAAACAAATAAAAAATAAAGATCTGATCCAAAAAACCCACCACATAACGTCACCTAATCTTTTAGCCACGCTTTCACTTGGTGACACATCGACAGTGCGAAATGTATAAGAAACACTAATGATACAAACAGTGATGTAACAATAACACAAGGAAGAGACGAAGATAATTATATATATGATTGTTTATTCTATACAAATAACGTAACAACAAATTATTGTAGGTGGAAACAATGATACCCAGTTTCGGTAAAATGGTTATAGCAAAGATGACCAATCAGTAAACATTGAGCGTATATTTTTGAAAATAATGATAGCAACATCCATTGTGGAGGTACTTATAGTGTTGTCATCATGATATAATATTAACTCAACATTAACCTGGGAATGCTAAGGCAGACTCAGGCAGGAAAATGGAATGGCGAATGGAAAAAATATTCAATATCCGAACGATAAATTGCAAAATAAGTGCAACACATGAAGCCTTCTCAGCTAAAGCTACATGGTTTCCTATTGCACGAAAAGACGTACAAAGGGAAAGATTTCAACATTCTTAAGAAATGTAGCGTGGTTTTAATACAAGTATGTAATTAAATGACAATTTCAATTTTTGCGGTATACTTTCAGTTTCTTAAACAGTTCACCTTCGACCAGATGCACATTCTTTCACTTCGCAGGGTCGATTGTGTAACTATAAAGATAAAATTTTGGGTGCCCTTTATGTAGTGAGTTTTAAAAATAAGTTCAAGTTTTTTGTATTGTCTTTCCCAATTTCTTTTCCTTTATGTCGGTTGTAAACTTTTTAATAATGAACAATTAATGTACGACGTTTTCATATCATTGCCACCTGACCTTGATCAGTTTCTCACGCTGTGGTTTCGATGTAAAATACAACTTCACACCTCAAATCACAGTAATAAAATATACGAGAATTATTTTACTGTCCGAATTTCTCAAGTCAAAAAGCACTGACTGATTCTATTCTTGTGGGCATGGATACTATAAGATTGTCATGAAAAAAGGAAACAATTGGAAAAGGCTAGCTCGAGGATTATTTTCCTGTATTTAATCAGTAAGCATATAGGAAGTAAAAGCTCTGACTTCACTAAACCTATTTAAAAATTCAAGTTTTAATTGAGATCCAAAACATACAGCGTTGGTTTTCTATTAGAATTTTGATTGCATGCACAAGGAAACCGTCCAAAATCATCTTCTAGTTCAACATTACACGTAATTACATTTCTTGATTTCTAATGTAATCAAATCTCATTTTCATTAATAACGATTATGATTATTAAACGTTTAACATGAATGTTAATGTTGCTACATCTTCATCTTCATTTCTTCCGTATTTGAGTTCAAGAAAATATTGCTGCCTTACGCAACTATGTGTTGCAACTTTGTATATTTGGGTTTCTATATGTCTATTCACTAGTTATAATATGATTATATAAGTGTAATAGGTGTCATCGTCTTCCGTCCTAATATTTAAAACTGGAAAATTACATTAGTGGGTCATCTTTCTGGAACGGAGTTCCTTATCGCACATTTTTAGTACTCTTGGCGAATGAGATCTAGATCAAAAAAGGTGTCACAGTTTGACCGTAACGACACTTTTCCAAAAGTGTGTTTGTGAGTTTACAAGAGTACCTATCTAATTATATACAATTTATTAAAAAAAAAAAAAATTATAACTCTCAAACGTTGTTGATTTATTTCATTGTGCCTGCCTAATCATAATATACAGTGAAAAGAACTTCATTCCAACCGGGTGTCCCACGACATAACTCTCGACTTTTTTATTTCCATGCTTCGTCTTATCCCTGATTCGCTTCACCTTTGTTAATAACGAGTATTATTCCTTTAAACCTTTACTATAACTAACTCTTTCGTATCTATAGGTTTATTGTTTGGAAAATAGTGCTTTATGCTACGCTTTAGTAGCGATACGAACAAAATTGTTCATTCTTAACTTAGGTCTATTCGTACTACGAACAAAGTAATGGATTGGACTTGATTTGAACCCGCTATCTAATTGCATAACACATTTTCATAAATGATTAAGACTAATCTGATTCAATTTATCAGTTCAACAACATTCATTGCGATATGTACGTTGTGATGCTATGGATTAGCAATATGTTTCAAAACGATTCAGATTGTAATTAATTAATCGGTAATAAGTCAGTTGTCACAAGTCAAAACACAAGATTACTTAATTACTACTTAATCAAATCAATTACGAAGAACCTAAATACAGCCATTACCGAACTCAACAAACCATAAAATCTTATTCAACTCTCAATACTTACAAATTGCTTATCGAGGCAATAATTACGTTCATATTAGGTACTAACGTAATGTTTCGTTAATTTACAAGCTCACATAAACTTGTGAACACGTACAGGTTGAACCAGTTAAGTGAGAACTTGATCGAATTAAGTCAGATATGGTATAACTGTGACATAATAATGAAGAAAGTAGTGCAGTCGTTATTTATTTATTATTGAGAACGGGGCCAGTAGGTATTATGTGGACATTGCACTAACGATGGTAGGTCAAGTAAGGTTACAATTAGTTTTATTGGTACACTTTATTGTCTTTTTAAAATAATACATTTGTAAAGTCCATAGGCCTACTTATCACAGGTTAATGCTGGCTACATGTGCCCTAAAGAAATTTAATATTATGATAACGGTGACATCCTTGAACTACAGAACCAAATACAGACAGAATATGAGTAAAAAATACCTTTTGAACAAGGAAGTAATTTTATAATTTCCTTAAAGAGTTTTCCTAAGTAAACAGCAACCCTCTTCAATGAATCAACACCCAGATTAGATAAAACAAGTTATTTTTAAACAAACAAAAAGCTAATTTTAAATCGTACAAAAAAATTACTTGTTTACTATATTATATTCGGGAGCCCTTAGTGCTCTTATACACGAGCGGCACGTTGCCAACAGCAAAGGTAACTGCAAACGTCGACAGTAGTCGGCGGCTGCCGTAGTCGCGTTGGCGCCTGCCGTCGACAACCTGCCGGTCGTGTATATGAGCACTTACATATCTAATCTCGTGTTTGAATTACTTATATAAAACCATGGCTTATCGTAGCGGGCACAGCAGGGGGCCTAAAATGAACATTAATCAATATAATCTTAAGAGAAATTCACTTCAACGCCCTCCGTACTAATCATCAATTAAAATATCGTGTACAAAATCATCGTTTGTATGTACCTACCAGATATCACGCGTGGGCATTTTATTAGCCCAAAAAAATAATTAGAAAAAAATTAACATGCACTTTCTTTTCTAAAACCACTTTGATAACAGCAGATTTCTATCTCTCCAAATCAATAACGGCCCCTTGATTTCCGAATTATTAATTATGAATGAAATAAATACATGTCTAATTAAATCACCGCGTAATTATTAATAATGAATGTTAATGGACTAATAAATCATTGATCGGTATGGGTAAGCTATTAAAAAGGTGTGGCGAGCGTCGGCACATCAAAATATTAAGACTTTTTATTTTTATCTTCATAACGCTAAGTACTTAATTAAATTATATTGAGGCTCTACGACACGTTACGTCAAGGCAAAACTAGATATTTTGAGAGTAGGTACATAAATCTTTTTGAGTACTATATTAATTAGGTATAAACCAGTCAGCTCTATGAGTAATTCGACAAAAACTCGGACATGTGAAATCGCCGTAGGCTGTGAAGATTATCAAAATATTATTATGAGATATTCGCTCTTTTAAAATATCACCAGTGTCATAACTTTATAAGAAATAGTTCCAAGCCACGCCTGTCTTATGTTTGGGGCAATCTCTGAAGCTTCTTGGTGTAGATATTTTTGTTGAATATTTATCACTTCCTAGGACATTTTTAAGAAATACTTTCATAACATAATATCACGCCTGTAGAATCCCCGAAGGGTAAAGCAGAGGTGTACCTATAGTACACCCACATTTCGCCAGTTATGGTTAAGTTATATGTAACAGGAAGCGAGCCTATTGCCATCAACTGGGCACAAGGACTCCGGGCTGCTAATGAGTAATTACGAATGGAAATACCAACACTTTGCCCATCGAAATGCCATGCCCTGCGAACCGAACGCATGGACCTCATGCTCGGTGGTCACGCTTGCGACCACTAGACCAACGAGACACCCTTTCCTAAGAAAGACTTTCCTATGTAACAAATAATTATTTGGTGGGAAGCTTGAGCGTTCTGATTACTGAATTCAAAATCAAAAGTCATTTATTCAAACTAGGCTGAGTATCAGCACTTTTCGAACGTCAAAATTACAAAGGACAGTCCCCCAAAACGCCCGCCCTTCACAACCGTGATTAACAACACCATCTAGGTTTACATTGTTACCTTTTATATTGATAAGTTCCTCTCCATATGCATTCCTATCCAAGAGCATATATTAATGTTACTGTGAAACTTGATTATTTTGGTAAACTATCGAATCTTCGTATGTCACTGTTTTTTTAGTCAATAACAAATTCATCATTCGATAAGAACTTGTCTAGAAAGAAGCGACCAAAACTTAATGCCATGCCACTTAATAAATGGTTAACAATCAAAGGATCATAAACATAAACTCACACAGACTTCTCATGGAGGTAGCCAGAAACTACAGAACGTCACCTGCAGCTACGCTCCTTACATACGCCTGTTGCTTTGTTTACGTTCATAACTCTGATACACGCCGGTTGCGACTATTGGTGCACAAAAAATGTTTACTAACATTAGTAAACATTAGAAATGTATGGTAAATATAGGTACCTATTATTAGTGTTAGAAAATGTTTGTCAACATTTTTAACAGCCAGTGTTCGAGCAACATATTACGCACCTGACCTTTCTGAAGAACATCACCAATTATGTCACTATATAAATGTCCTCCTAGGGCGCCCGCTCCCGACTCAATCAAACTTATACAAGATAAAAATCTGATCAAACGGATGCGATACCTATAGCAGAATCACAGTTCGGCTGCCAAACAGTGATAATAAGCGATCTTGAGTCCCGTGATAGGGCCTTTAGGGGTATGAGGAACAGGGTGTAAAGTTCACTCATCCTCTATAGAAAAGGGAGGATCCTCCGATCAGACGGGTGTTGTGTCTGGCAGGTAGTTGCCCCAGGATTGATGTCGGATAGTCTTATATATACGTTAATCGCTCGGTAAACATATATAGGGATTTGTGACGTCAGGTCTTTGATGCGTAGTTCGCATGTGGAGATGCTGCCGCAGACCGACACTGCCCATGGCGCCGCAACAGCAACGCCCGCAAGTTACACTTGCTTGTTTTAGGTATCTTCAATCATTTTTCTTTTTTTTTACAGTTTTAATCAAATAAACTTAGCTAGGGTGCTAATTAACCTCTTAAATGTATAAATAATTCAACTTGCATTAGTTAATGTCGTCATTCCTGCCCTTATCCCAATTAATTTGCATTAGTCAAAGCAAAAACAAAAATTGTTCGCATTTAAAATTAGTATTGGTATTGGTATAGGTGCTTTTTGGTGCCTAGACTGGTCTGTAATAATCTACAACTTCTTTTTTTGAAGTCAATATGATTGAGCACTGACCTAACGCAAATAAAACTGGTTTTCGGTGCGTTACGACGACACGTGACGTAGCGTTACCCTGCGGCTATGCTCGAACTGTGAGTCCGGGCCCTTGCAGTACAACAGCCCATGAATAAAACATAAGCTATTAAGAGCCCTGATGGCCGAACTGACAAGTTAAGAATAATGGCAACTCTACGACTGTAGGTAGTATATGTTTATATCAGACTGTCCACGCGTTTAGAGAATCAGCTCCCATTTGTCAAACACAGGCTGATAAAATAATGCAGAATAACGGTTTTTTTAATATGTATTTATGGGAACCATTAAAGTTTGACAACATCGGGGTAATAAAAATGGTTGTCATGTAAACGGAGTTTTTATGTGAGACTTTGCCTTGCTGATGACCTGTGTTTGTAAACACTTTAATACTAAAATGCTAATCAGTAATTAACATTTTGTGCTGTGAAACCGATCCGCTTGAAGAAAACTTTTTATAACCTTTCGCTTGCATTCTTGGGTCAGGATGCGTTGCTACACGCAACATAGGCGCCGCCGGCTACGCAAACGCGGCGCTACGAAAATAACGCGCGAAAATGGCGTACTTACGCCAATTATCTATTTAAAAACTATCGAAGACATAAAAAAAACTTGAAAACGGGTGTTTTAAAGACTCGATCAAATTCATAGATCTTTAAAGTAGAGTTACAATAAGCAAGTTATCAATCTTGACTAGTATTTTTTGCTCTCCTTAGTCTTTTATTTGCCTAACATTTTACTATATTTGTTCAAAACTCGTTGTTAGTCAAAAATTTTATTGAGATAGACATCTTTATTATTTTACGACTGCATTACTAATCCTTTCCGTTCAAAAGCTAACTGTAAATTCTTTTTATAAAATATCAATAAAATCTAGATAAAAAGCATTTTTAGCTTTCCAAATAGAATTTATTCTAATGTGCTAACTTGTTAACTAAATTTGGAAACTGGTCCCGGGCATATTTTAGTGCATAATATTTTTTAGTTTTATATTTTTTATCAGCCTTTTAATGTATCGCAAGACTACGGCAGGTCGTTAAATTTTTAATCACATCATTTCTTCAATGGTTACTCTTTATCGGTATCTAGATAAACACGGTTTTGAATAATAATATATTACCTGCATGTTATAAAAACTAGAAGAAAAAGAATTAAGACTAGAACCTGTTTTCGAAAAAATACTGCCTTTCTTAGTCGCCTAGATTAGATGAAAAGATTCGTAGCTTTTTTATACGTTTCCGTCTTTGAAAACACATTTACATAAAGTGATAAAAGTTTAATAAAAAGTAGTTTGATTTTATATTTCGAACAGGAGATAATCTTTTTATATTTTCACGCCCGTTTTATTCGTTTATACACACTTATTGCATAGTGAGTTGATACCGTCAGCGGTATCTTAGAAACAGATTGAATTAAAAAATACAAGTTTTCATCCCACCATCTCGGAAAGAGTATTTTTAATCTTCAATATCTGAGTGGAAAAGCCGTTTTTATTCTCTAGAGGATAAAGTAAATTGAATTTAGAACATCGTGTGCACTAAGTTTGTGAATTAAAAAAAACATTAAACCTATTTACTGCTACCTCTATGGTGCCGAATATATCATACAACTTTTTTTTAATTTGTTAAAAACTCAGACTCGGAACCTTCTTGGTGTTCTTTTTTCAATTTGCTTTGTACGCGGTTCTTTACGCGGCATTTTTTCACGTCATTGTTAAACCTTATATTAAAAACAAGAAACTTGAAAACAAGTGAAAAAACTAAAATGAGTGATTCTAGCGACGAGGAAGTTTGCTTGACGCCAACAGAATTAACTGAAACTGTTAATAATGCGCAAATGAGCTTTCTCCCTCAACAATCACGCGAGAAGTATTTAAAACAGTACGATATGTTCAACACGTGGCGACTAGCAAAAGGAGCCAAAACTTTCTCAGAAAACGTTTTGCTGGCATATTTTATAGAATTATCCGAGAACAAGAAAGCAAGCACTCTATGGAGTACGTATTCGATGCTAAAAGCAACAATAAAGATGAAAAAAGACAAACATATCGATACCTATCCTAAATTAGTGGCATTTTTAAAAAGAGCCTCATCTGGTCATCAACCAAAAAAATCGAAGGT
Organism: Eupsilia transversa; assembly: GCA_914767815.1. NCBI lineage: Eukaryota > Metazoa > Arthropoda > Insecta > Lepidoptera > Noctuidae > Eupsilia > Eupsilia transversa. The sequence continues at coordinate 8,130,703 of OU611889.1, forward strand.
TTTCACAGTATCTGATATTGAAAAGTTTCTTAACGAAGCACCCGATTCCGTATATTTGGCGGCAAAAGTAAGTCAGTTGCACATTCAGTATCTACTTAAGTATATTAATCTCAATTAAATAGTATACTTAGTAGATGTTGATAGGCATAATTATGCGTTCATATCAATTTTATTCATTTATCTACTACAATACTCTTTACGTTACAGGTTGTTCTTATTATTGGAATAAACGGAGCATGTCGAACTAATGAACTAACACAACTTAATGTCAAAAACATTGAGAAACATTCAGATGACTTACTATTAATTAATTTACCTAATACAAAGACAAAAAGAGACCGCAACTTCGTCATTCGCAAGGAATACGTAACGATTGTTGAGAAATATCAAGCCTTACGCCCGCCTAACACTCCAATCAATCGATTTTTTCTACAGTATCGCAATGGAAAGTGTGTTAGACAGCCTATGGGTACTAATAAAATTGGCAGTATCCCACGAGAAATAGCAACATTTCTTGAACTTCCAGAACCCCTGTTGTACACGGGTCATTGTTTCCGACGAACTTCAGCCACACTTTTGGCTGATTCCGGAGCTGATCTCCTGTCCCTTAAGCGCCACGGAGGCTGGAAGTCCAATGCAGTTGTAGAGGGATACATAGAGGATTCCATCCAAAATAAGTCTAAAATATGTGAAGGCATCGTAGGAGCCATTACACTGAAAGAGCCTCAATCGGATCCTTGGACTGGCCCTTCTACATCAAAAATAAGCCGTTATGAAACACCTAACCATCTCCCTCTCTCTCCAACATTCACGCCAAGGGAATCCGATGAATCGGTACAACTATTAAGTATGACAGATAGTTTACCGAAAAACAGTACACAAGTGACTAACACCAATATTACAGTACCAAACAAAAATATTACACTCAATTTAAATAACTGTAGCAACGTTACTTTAAAATTTTCTTAATTATACCTTAGTAATATTTTGTTATAATTTAAAGATTATTCTATATTACTTACCTGTCATAATGTAGTAATTAATACCTAAACTGAAATAAAAGTGTACCTATCTTGTGATTGTAAACGTTTTTTTTTTTGCATTTAGTCATTTCCTCGCTGAGGTGGAATGAAAAGTTACGTGTTGCACTCGAGTGCAAAGATTTTTCACCTCGTGCTCTTTTGATTCCCTCGCTAACGCTCAGGATTCTAATTTTGAATCACTCGCTACGCTCGTGATTAAATTTTAGAATCCTTCGCTTGCTCGGTCATCAAAATTGAACACGCGGTTAAAAAGCAACTTTGCACTCTTGTATAACAAATAACTATTTCCTTGGACTATTGATTAAATTAGATAAACTATAAATTCACGATATTTAATTATTTCATGTTTGCAGGCAGTAAACTACACAAATCAAACAATAATAAAGCAATTAATAAACAACACGCGTTCTACAAATGCACCTTAATTAACGTCTTCATTTTGCAATTCACATTATGTTCAATGTGACAAATCAATGTTTGTATTACACTATACTTCATGAAACACTAAACCTCGTCCACACTAAGGCTATAAAGTATCCAAAACAGTGTTCCTACAAGTCCTTTTAATTGATTGGGAACACTTTACAGACGTGTGGCTATCGGGATCTCTGTATTCCCCAAAGGGTTAGGCAGAGGTGTACCTATAGTACACCCACGTTTTACCAGTTATCTTTAAGTCCCATCTAATAGGGGCACAAATCCAGACTCCGGACTGCTTTAGAAAAATTCCAGATGGATTAACTGAAAAACTCCTTACCTGACCCGGGAACCGAACCCAGGACCTCATGCTCAGCAGTAGAGCTGGCGGCCATAAAACCAGCGAGGCAGTTTATCGGTCTATCGGTATCTAATAGCAATAAAACAAAAGCCGAGCGATCTATTCTTCAAGAGATTAATTTCGCGATAATGTTTTGTACTCTAACGTGCTATCACGTAACTATACAATAGTGCTAACGAGACTACATACCGACTACCAGCCCCTAGTGTTATAATATTACCTTTTGGAGCGTTACTACACCCGCTGGACAAGTTTCCAGATTGCATCTTTACTGCAACTGTTATTTTTTGTGGTTACTTAAAAGAACTGTTATACTAACTGAATAAAAACATCACTACTTGCTTTTATTCAAGCAACTCTAGCGGTTAGTGTTGCACTAACCGCAGTTGTAAAAAAAAATTAGCCCGTGCTACTAGTGTGTCGTAAAAATATAATTTATGATGAATATGGCTAATAACCGTCCCGTTTTGTAAAACGATGGCCGTGTGAAGGTCGCGGGAAGGCTGTTGGAATGCAAGCTTGTGTTTTTAAAGAAAATATTTATATAATTATGCAATAGGCAGATGATTTTGTAGATAAGATGGGTTATTTCTTATTATGGAAATTAACTTCTCACTGTACGGGATTGCTGACGTATCTCTTAATTATTAACGAATTAAATAATTAAAAAATATGTAAATATGTGTGTATATATGTATGTGTATATATGTCAGAAATGAATTTATTTAAACGTCAACCGTAGAAAAAAATGTTTTGGTTACTGAAAATAAGTATATTTTATCCAAAATGATAATATTACATAAGCCAACCTTTTATTGGCTCACTGCAGGCCTCTTCTTATACAAAGAAGGTATGAGTATTGATCAAAACAGATTGGCGATTTCTGACCATTTTATATTTATGAAGAATTCTTTGCCAGTGCTAATTGGAATCGACATGGGAGATGAAGACATTACATTATTACAATTCTCTTTCCCATCGCCATTCATCAAGAATCAAGAAAAGGATCCCCATTAACTCCAATTTCAAATCGATTAGCTTTTCTAAGCACTATTTCTAATAGGGGAAAGTGGGGGCAATAAACATATGAAAAGCAATATTGTTAGCTAAAATTAAATACTTTCGAAAATCTAGTGGTTATTAAGTATTCAACAAAATCGGGTCAGTGATGTGCTTATCAACGTGTTGTATGAATATTTAAACTATATATAATTTCTTATTTCGATCACAGATGAGCGGTAAACATCCGCGAGACTCGAGAAGTATGTCGAATGGTAACTAATAAGCCACAAAGTATACAATCTCCGACAAAACTATGTTAAAATTTACATCCTCTACTAATTTATTGACTAATAATATATGAAAAATTAAAAAAAATATGAATTTATATTACACATTTACGGTAGTTATAAAAAATATTCGTTGATTGCTTCATACAGACTGGATTTTTAAATAAGATGAGCTTATGTGACGATGTACTAAACTTAGCTGGCTATAATATGATATTAATTGTTTTAATGCTATTTATACTTACTTTTTTTATTACATTCCATATACCTATGTTAGAATGTTTACGAGTTAATAACGAAAGTAAATAAAAGATGAAACTATGTCTACATAATATTATGAAATAGGGTATATAAGTATCCTAAATATAGCCGAACAAAGTCTTCTGTTTACTTTCAATACACCGTTTCAGACAGCTGAAATATAATCCGTTTACAGTTCAAAGTTTTGTTCTGTGTTTTGCGTCATCATAGCATTTTCTATGAAATCTTATGTGTGTGTTTTATGTATTCACATAATTTACTTACGAGTGCGGGAATTAATTTTATGTCGGGTTTAAGATTGTTTTTTGCACGTAGCACAAAAAGTTGTCTCTGTAAGCGGAGAGCATATTCTTTCGTTTACTTAGTTGCTTGCTTTTGTCATGACTATGGGTCTCAAAATCCTAAATAAATAACATTTATAAATTTTATGGGGTGGTAGGTACCCTGGACAGACAATACCGCTTTTCAACCTTACTGACTGGCTGTCTTTTTGTCTGTCATTTACCCAAACTTGACAGATGTGACCTTTCTTAATCCGCCGAAGAAGGGTCACTTAGTTCAACCAGATTATTTATGCGTCATTTTCTTATAACTCATTAATTACTTTCATGGAATCAATCATAATGTCTAAAAGGACAAGTAAATGGTTAGTAGAATATCACTATAATATCCATATACCATTCCTCGATAGATACTTGATTACACTTTCTATGATAACTATGCGCAAAAAATGAGGTAGAACGTATCATCTTCACTTTTATATTCTAAACGTTAAACGGAGATGGTACTTAATTATTTAGGCAGGTTAAAAACTGGGCCGTTAATCGCAGTTAGATTACTATAATCACCGTGGTTGGTCATGAGATTGGTCATAGCAATATTATATGAGAAAGTTGTTCTCGTCGTTTTGAAGGTATCCTTTTTTCCCCTATTCCCTTTTATATGAAAAGAAGATAGGAAGTGGTTTATATAGCAGCATACAGCACGACATTTTAAAGGAATTATAGCAAAAGCTTGATATAATTATATTCTCGTATAAAACTAGTAAATGTGTGTGTGACATAAAAATTGGCAAGTCGCGTGCAAGAGACGATAGTAAGCCGCGCAGGTATTATTTGCTTGAGTTCGTGAGTGTTTCAAATGTTACTGCAATGGTATTTCCCATGGGAAGTGGGATGTTTCTTGATTCCTACGACGATTGATGGAACAATTATAAATGAACACTCGTAGACACTTTTATTTCCTGAAATTCCTTACATAGAGATGGAACTAAGCACGTCAACATCCACCTATGCAAGCGACCAACTAAAAAGTTAGAATACAAAAAGTTATATAAAAAAATGTTGACTGAGAAAACAGACAGCAACAAAGAGGGGGCAAGAAGGGACTGTAAATCCTGTACTTCAGCAGATGTAATTTTGTAATACGATGATGATGTGTTTATTAAATATGTCATACCAAAATGGTGACATGATTAATTAATTATAATTCTAAAAATGACATTCCTACGTTATTCTTCACATTAAGTGGATAAACAAAAAACATACTATTTTATAATTAAATATTCTTAACAAGATAACTATTTTATCGAATTCCTTAAAAGGAATGGAAATCCATTCATCACAAATCAATAAATCATAGATCAAGAACTAGTTTTTTCTTCTAACACAGTAAGCGTTAACTGTTAATGTGGCTCCCTGCTGAGGAAAGGGTCACCGTTCCGCCCACGCCAACAATCATCTTTTTGTGTATTTCTATAATGTTGACTATTTTATTATATTACTTCGTTTTTTGGGGCCTTGCGCAGGCGTCACTTTGTCTGGGAAGATTTAACCGAGACAAAGCTCAGATGTTTTTGTTGAAGTCTTTTTTCTTAAGAAATTATATTTTTTTTATAAGTTAATATTTAATTTGGAATTAATCTTGTATTTCTTGCATTGTGAATAAATAGACTGTGCAACAGTCATATTGAAATTCTCCTTCTATTTTGATTTTTGAAGAGACCTACCTTTTTTGAAGTAAAAAAAAATAAAAATGTTTCCAATATAGTTCATCATTCAGGGCATTATTGCAGAAATCCAGTAACCCTGTATAATTATAGAAATATGGATCTTTCGTATTTTATATTGTTACTTGAATAAGCAATCACAGTGTGATGAAAATGACAATAGTATGTCCCAAAGCTTACGAGACTGCATTAAATATTTCATGAAATATAACCGTACATCAGCTTCGTACCATTATGCCCCGTAAGTTTAAACTCCACAGTTATCATTGGTACCCACAAGATTTATTAGTAAAACAATAAAGGTAGTAAAAACTCTAAAGCCGTGATTGAGACATCGTTTAGAGGCAAAAACGACTATCCTCTTTCTCATCGCTGCCTCGAATTGATGCTGAGCCAATCACCTATAATCATATAAAGTGTGCGATAACATGGTATAGGTGGGCTTTGTCAGGTAACGTTACATTGTTGTACTGGTTTTGGGTCTAAAAGCTACGCTGGGAATGAAAGAAAAAGTGAAAGTATGTTTGTAAAAATCCTACCTCTAATTGACCGATGGTGATGAGGTTTCAGAAAAATATAAACATCAAATCACTTAACATTACTTTTGTATTTGGCAAAAAAATAAAAAAAAATAATGGGCGTTCAAAATCCAGACGTAAGATTATTACTGGTTCAGACAATGTCTTACAGACAATTTCCACTGACACGACTGACACTCATTTTATTTCGTCTTGACCTGTTTACTAAGACACTACACTACTACTAAGACAACCTGTAATAAATCTTACGTCTGAATTTTGAAAGCCCATTCAAATCTTGAATTTTTTGCTAAATCCAAAAGTAACGGTTGTGATTGGTTGGTGGAAAAATAGAAGCCAATGAAACCACTCATTCATTACATCGATATTAGTTTGGATAGGCTCACAGAAATCAGGCGTTATTAGATGTAGTGCGATATGCAGGACTTTAATCCTCCAACACGCATAAAATAGCACTTAATAATGCCATCCATCACCAACCTGTTTGCTAAGTCTAGTGATTACAACAACTAAGACTCTCACGGCCTCTGTCTCTCTGTTCTCTCTATCAAACCCATACTTTACACTTAGATAACAGTCCGTCAGCCCTGAACCGTTACGGGCCACTATGATGAAAATCCAACGATCCGACCGGTATGGAAATGATTGGAAATGATTTTTAATCGAAATCTTATTCGGTACAGGTCGTGTGACAATTTTTCAAAAATACGAAATGTTGATATCACACCAAGTTACCGTTAATCAAGTAAACTTTGTTTCTAAAAATATTCTAAATATATAAATTATTCATTAGTTGGACAAATGGACGCCCAGCGATTTGTTAGATCGGGCGTGTTGGAGTTATTTATAGCAACTTCTGTGAGATATGCAAGTATGTATGTAAGTAGCAAATTTTTGGGTCCCGCAAACTGATGCTGCATACGAAAACCGAAATAATTCCGCATAATTATAAGTAGTTATCATAAGTGTGGAATCTTTGTCTTCTAAGTTCGATTAACGAATTTTTTTGGTCCTTTGCCGCTAGGAAAATGTTAGAAAAGGACAATTTTTCTTTCGGAGAAAAATGTAGATAGAAGCACACTTAATATGTTATTTTGTGAGATTTTGTTCAGTTTATGAATATTTTAGTACAACAACCTTAAACCACGTTGCTTTACTTTCTTGCGTATTATAAATTTATAGGTAAGTTGTAAAACTATTTGCGGTCACAAACAAACCGAAAGTGAAAAAGCAGGCCTAGTGTTCCGTGTCCGTCGAAAATAAATCTTGTAGCGATGGGAAAAGACTAACTTTACAAAGACCCTTTCTAAGAAAACAATGCGGAACCCATGACCAACAGCTGTATATTTTTTTTACCTGCCTATTTCCAAATTATAATCTTAACTTTTACGTACGGAACCCTGCTACAATTCCTGATACTTGCTTGACCGACTATTTGAGGTTTCGTTTATTTTTACATATTAACAGTATCTTACTGTTCACCGAAAAACACATTACACCTGACGATGCAACACGTTTCTAAGCCCAATCGGGTAAAATATTAAACTAAGGAGGTTAATAGCATACTTACAAGTTTTAACTATTATTGTAGATTATAATTATTGTGGTTACGCACGTTTGATTCAATCGGTAATTAATATTAATAAAATTAATCAGTATGGCAGTATAGTTACTGTGTTTCGTGTGTAACCTATGTAATTATAGAGTTATGGTGGTCGGTAGGTAGTGGTAGAAAAAAAGTGATTGATTGGAAGTGTAATTAAAAAATCCTGCCTCGTGTTCTAGTGGTTGCAAGACATGAGGTCCTGGGTTCGATTCCCAGGTCGGGCTAAGTGTCATTGGGTTTTGCTATCTGGAATTTCTCCGTACCAGCCCAGAGGCTGGATTTGTGCCCGGTTAATGGCAATAGGCTCGCCCCCTATTACATGAGACTTAAATATAAATGGCGAAATGGCGAAAAATTCCAAATGTGGAAAAAAAGTAGAGCCTATTGGAATGTGTGAAAAGAAATTTAGTTTTAATCATGATAAGTTATACAATCTACTCAATTGGGTCAAACAGACCTGCTGAGGTGGAGGTACTGCTGGTTTTTTGACCTGCCTCAGCAGGTCGTTTTCAGTAGTTTTCGGTATCATTCATAGCCATTGATTTTCAGTACCTTTAGCCAGCAGAACTCGACCTCATTAAAAACGAACTTAAAACATAATCTAATCAATACCTCAGTAAATTATATGCGAATCTTACGCATCTAATACCTAAGCTATAAAATTGCCTACTAAGATCATCCGTTTATTAACACATTTCCTTACCAGAGAAACTTCTATAGAAAAGATATCAAAGATAGGATAGTAAAGGTACCTTCCGTTGTATTATTAATATATTATTAACATCGCATAATATTATTTTCTTCGCAGGTCAAATGGCCACCCTTAGCGTCTTTGCGAGCAATGCTTGTCAATCAAAATGACATTTTGAAAGGAATGCTTATTTACATAATAACTTACTCATTAATTCTAATGTAAGCACGTTGGGAAAGTGAATATTGTACAGATTATTGAAGAACTACTGATGATATACTGGATAGTAAATATCTAATATTTATGAAAAGTCAGAATAGGTTTCAGAAGATTGAAAATAAATGATTGTGGAAAGATAAAGGCTCGTTCACACCGGCGCGACTTGTCGCGCGACGCGACACCGGCAATTGTTCAATCGTGAGGTTTTATTAGAAATTGTATTGTTAAAGTCGCGTCGCGCGACAAGTCGCACCGGTGTGAACGAGCCTTAAAAAGGTTCCGACTTTATCCAAAAATAAACGTAGTATTATTTTTAAACAATATTATATGGATACATAAAAAAACTGTTGTCTAAAAAACTTTTCACTTAAAATAACCAGCTGGCTACTTTTGTGATTATTAGGAGGCCTTATTATGGGATGGACTATTTGTTTTCTAGCTTTTATTCCGAAGCGATTAATCGTTTTTTTTATAAAGAATTTATTAACAAAGGAATTAACGACGTCCATGAGGTCAATAAAACTAAGGAGTAAAGTTTAAAGGCTTGTGCAGACTGGTGCAATGCGACGGCGCGACGCGACACCGGAAGAACAATTTCCGTGATGTTTTCATATAAATTGTTCCATCAGAGTCGCGTCGCGCCTTCGCGTTGCGCCTGCCTTAAATAATAGATTTTATTTCTGATTTAGACCGCTAAAGTTCGAACCAGACCTATCATTAGATTTTAACATAATATTGTTCTATAATAAAACATGGAAAACAAATTATTATAGGCCATTACTTATGTATAAATCATTGCCAAAAACTATTTTCAACCTAAAATTACTTCGTAGTTTAGTTAGTTAGTTTTCGTAGCTCTTTCAATTTAAAAAATCACAAGAAAGCTCTTTTATCACTAAACTGATGCCATAAACATAACGATTTTACATAAACAGTGGAAACTTGATCCATTATAGGTTCAACAACAACGATTTAAAGTTAAATTATTGCTTTCTTATGAAAATGTATGTACCTTTTTCTTTTGACTTAAAAGTTTGTGTGATCTGAAAGCTGGCCTATTAGTATGAAAATATTTTCACCATTCACCTTATTTATGTTTCTCACAGAAGTACAGAAATTTCCAGAAGAGTTCCTATAGACCCATACATTTAGATCAATATTAAAATTTATAGTAGGTAATTTATCCCAATTTTTTTATAAATTGATTGTACACTATAGAATTAAAGTGCATCGTCCAGAAATAAAGTGCATCCTGGGCATCCAATAAAAACCTATTTCCAAATATACTTACCAATAGGATTCAGGAAAACATCACTATCCAATTGAACTTCCAATGGGGCTGATAACAATCCACAATAGTATTTTGTCAGTCATGCACTAAATAAAAAAATAAACAATCACATTCTTTTTTCAAACGATCCAAGGACGGAGATGTCAATGTTCCCGCGGTTTTTGACGCGTCGCGTCGGCTCGAGCGGTCGGCGTACAAGTGGTGCGATTGCTTATTCTGCACAGATCGACTCGACCCGACCCGCCCTCAGCATATCGCTCGATTCCGGATCGATTGAACGTTAATCGGAAACACGGTCAGTAGGCTCTATCGATAAAATATGAAAATTCGTGATAGTTGTGACGGGTGGGACTAATCGGGTTAATTAGATTTTGCTTGCGCGACTTTATGGGTATATTAAATGACTGATTAAATGGTTTTGCATTTTTTCGGCTATTTACATATTTTTGGGGACGACCTTGCTTCCGCATGCGGAGTGTTCTGGAAACAAAATTGAATTGTGTAAGATTTACGTTTCAGGCTATTCCTGGATTTAACAACAATTAAATTTTTATTTAAATGTAGGTCTGATTCAAGCTTATTCCACTGAAACATTTTTGGTAAGAATTCATTTAAAAATAGGAAGGGTTTCAGCGGATGGCAGACCTGAAACTGCGTTCATTTTCAATCCCTTAGGCCCTTTTCTGATTTGTCGGTACAGCAGCGGTGCGACATCAGGGGCCTTAGTCTCTTTACTTCCCTCAACTTTGCGAAATCTGAACTAAACCCATTTCGTATTTATTTTACAGTAATCGTAGTAATATCCCAACAAACTCATATCGTAGTAACACAGAAGCGTTCTAAAAGAAACACTGCGAGTAAATCACAGACTTTCACTCATAAGCGTGGTTAATAAAAAATACCTGCACACAAGTTCATCCCAGGCTTTAATTACAATCAATACGCTCTGCCTTCTATGTTATTATCGTTACTTATTTAAAACATTTACGTCAACGTGGAATATTAATAATTTTATGATGCTATCTTTTTGTTACCGCCTCCTCTTTGGCTCTTGGTTGTAAATGTGGCTGCTGTGCATGTTACTTTTTTTTTTATTCATGCTCGTATGTACAGCAGCTGTGTCTGCAACTGTGGTTTTCTGTAAAGCAGGTTTCAGGAATACCAATTTTCTGTGTGATTTTCCTTCTCTGGCCAACCGGTCAGGGCGAGTCGAAATCGTCCGCCGACGTTTCTTAGTAATCGAAATTAGAAAAGTATGGTGATAACTTTGCCCAGGAGTGGACATCGTTTATTTTAAGTGCTTAAACCAGAAGTAAGTCAGTAGGTAAGGACTAACCATGATATGACGACGTAGCTGGCCTACTATTGCAGTTTCAAAGCATGTTACAGTTATGTACAACAATGTATCTCTTCGAAAACCCATAAAATCAAGGGTAATAAAAATATACATTAGACTTTATACTTTAATACATAGGTACTTAACACCATATTTTAAAACACATCTAGCTACAATATACAATTTAACGTTATATGAATGATCGATAGAGAGGGAGAGGAAGACCAAAGAAAAGATGGGTGGATTTTGAGAGAGATGAATTGAAGGAAAACGGAGTGAATGATAAAGTAACTGACAGGGGAGAATGGAGGAAAAAAACGCGTTGCGCATGCGCCAAGTTACATGGGACACGGGTAAGAAGATAATGATGACATGCATCTTCAGTAGTTTGTGCGAGCCTTGTTGGCATGTAATTTTTCATCACAGCATGGATCTGGATGGAGGAGCTCGTGGCTAAGTAATAACAGCCGCACGGGTCGATCCATCAGGTTAAGCTGCGCTTGCCGGGGTTGGTCCGTGGATGGGTGACCATCTTTACATACCGAGACTCCTCCGTGCTTCGGAAAGCACGTTAAGCCGTTGGTCACGGCTGTCATTCGTGGATCTTTGACCGTCGTTACGAGTCGCCAGAAGCCCGAAAGTCTGACAACCAGTCTTACCAAGGGGTATCGTATTACCCAGTTACTGGGTTGTGGAGGTCAGATAGGCAGTCGCTCCGTGTAAAATACTGGTATTCAGCTGCATCTGGTTAGACTGGAAGCCGACCCCAATATGATTGGGAAAAGGCTAGGATCTATTTTATTTTGGTAGCTTGTGTCGAATTGTCATTATGAGAAAAGTATGAGCCGATGTTGTTGACTTACCGAGTTTTGAGCGTTTTATAACAAACAAGCCGTGTGCTTGACGGGATTTCCCTTCGGAAAGTAACGAACTCGCGTACAGACTTTCATCGCCTGTTTAACCACTTCAGAGGATGAATTTTCAAAAATCTTTCTTCGGATCACCGAGGAAGGCTTTCGTTACGTATGGCACCCCTGTGCACAGTTTGATGCTTCTAGACCGAGAAGTTCAGGCTGTGCGTTTTCTGTCAGTGAATTACCTAAAGAGATTATTCAAATTCTATATAGCGGGTGTCTCAAACGTAGTGGTCCAAAGGCAAATGAGGTAAAGCGAAGGGGTCCATCTATTGTTAAATAAATTAAAAGCTGGGATATTCTGAACAGTTCAGAAAATTTCGCTTTAATTAAAATTAAAATTAGCAAAGCCGAGCGAGATTTCTTTTTAAAAACTTTTTGTCATGATTTGTTTGCCAATCATAAACCAGAATGAGTTACTTAGCTTAAAATATTCAAATAACTTTTATATCCTAGATCGAAAACAATATATTGACTAGAGACTAGACTTTCACGGACTGAGATAATTAATTCAAATGCCACAAAATGTATGATTGTGACTAGTTGACCACCTATGACCTCATGACATTAGCATTTTGACTCTCCCATTCTATGTCCATATTAGGATTAATACCTAACTTATTTCTTGAATTGATTTAAAGCAATGCCTTTGTTCAAACCATTAACAATAAATTAAACAGACATACATAACATGTCCATCCTTAGTTTGTCTATAATTAACGATTGCGGAAATCGGTAATGGCCAGTATTGTACAATTTTATGTAACTAGATATCATAGATGACGAGAAAGACTCGTAAAAAAAATATTTAGTGTCTCATCCTATCTATCTCTACACTCCCTTTTTCACCGATTAGGGTGTAGTTCAAATTAAGATCCTAAGATCCTAGACGGGAACACCGATCGCTAGATAGAGTCCGAGACTAATAGATACAACGACTGCCGACCCCTTCATAATTTAAAAGTGCCCGTAATTTAATTGAAATACATGCTTTGAATTTGAGTGTGAATTTATTTCTAAACTTATCTGTAAAAAAAAATGTGTAAGGCTGCTCACATTATTTTTACACACACACAACGTATTTAATTTTTTAAATTAATTATTTAATTAATTCTTTTTTTTTAACTACTTTATTACTATAACTAATTTATTAAATGAATTAATTTAAAGGGGCTCGTGGCTAACTGCACGAGTCGATCGATCAGGTTAAGATCAGAGGGGCAATTCCCGTAATTTTTAAGAACGTTCGCATTCGCATCTCATTCGCAATCTGTCAAAAATACAATCAATTTACCAACATTTTTGACAAGTTTGACAGATTGCGACTTGAATGTGAACTTTTTTTAAGTACGAGAATTGGCTTTCAGGTCAGTTCTTGAATTGGTGAACAATTGAAAATCTCTCTCTCTCACATATCGAGACTCCTCCGTGCCTCGGAAAGCACGTTAAGCGGTCTGCCGTTAAGCCGGCTGTCATTCGTGAATCTTTGATACCCATTACGGGTCGTCAGAAACCCAAAAGTCTGATAACCAGTCTTACCAAGGGGTATCGTGCTAACCAATAAGTGGGTTCTGGAGGTCAGATAGGCAGTCGCTCCATGTAAAATATTGGTGTTCAGCTGAATCCGGTTAGACTGGATGCCGAACCCTCAATATTTGGGAAAAGGCTAGGCGGATTGATACCGTATTTAAATATTTTTAATTACCATACCATACCTACATACCTAGCATAGGTACTTCTACTAATAAATCGGGTTATAATTTAAGCTACCAGTTCTTCAAGCATATTAGCTCATGAATAATGAAAATTAGAAAAAAAGTCGCAGCTAGACAAAATTGAATTTTAATGTTGAATTATGGAGCCTTCTTCGACCCTTTAACGGATTTATCCCACTCTATTTAACACCTTACCAAAGTTACAATAGGGATTACAATCGCGTGTGAATGATCGGTGTATGGATGTACTTTAGAACACAATAAATAAACGAAAGGTGATATATCACTGCCCACGGCATCAGGTAAGTTGTCTTGATTCAATGATCTAAGCGTGTAAATATGACACCTGACAAGATTTATACGATAGTTCAGGATTATAACTCAAAATCCGGACTCGGAGGCGTTTTCTACTTAATTTTCTTTGAGGATATAATATGATTGTACTTACAATACATTTTACGTGTACACATTAAAGTAAGTTTAATTTATCAGACTTAAGAATTATATTTTGCAATGAACGTAGGCAACCAAAATATTCAAATTGGTTTAGTGACTGTGTGGAACGTTCTTGCGTCTATGATTTTTAATTAGGTAGGCAGGCATTTAAACCTATAAGGTAAAAAAAAAAAAAAATACAACCGAATTGATAACCTCCTCCTTTTTTGGAAAGTCGGTTAAAAATAAAATATAATATACGAGAATTGACCTTCTGATGTTTTCAAAATCCTACACGTCATCGAAAAATGCAGACGAGAATAACTCCTTCATTTGTTTTATGAAAGCAACGATGATATCCTGCAATTCAGTTTATAAAATGTGGAAAGTGTAGTTAGTAGCCTGAATATTTACCTACATATCTCTTTTGCTTACAGTACAAAATAGTTGTTGTTATAAAATCATTCTAAGATCGTAGGTAACCGTGTTTCTGTGTCGAGTTTCGGCTTATTGTACTTTTCTGCTTAGTAATACATTTGTGTATCTATTTGAAAGCACAATACTCGTAACATAAAAACGCCATGTATATTCGCGGCTAGGTCAGGGTGATAGACAGGTATGCTATTTCTTTTCTTATACTCATTGATTCTTGTATTCTCATTCATAGGATTCTTCATTAAGTTCGTTTAAATATCTGCCTATCATGTTAGTGATGTAAGAGGCAGTACAGCTGTGTTGGTTTAAGATCTTTTTTTGAGTTGTATGAACAATTTGATATGGTCTTTGTTGTTGAAAATTGATGAGTAAGACAAGGTGATCACGATGTTTGATCAACGTTTGTGACCTTCATCAGAGCTTTTACTCTAACTTATCAAGGGTGCTGTCTTAGTTTCGAGGCATGCTATTATTGCCTTTCGTGCGATATTCAGGACCTCAATTGCATAACACACTTTCCAGAAACAGAAATTGTTAATCCATTGAAATTGAAATGGTTTATTTAAATAATTGATTTACATAATATATTTACAAAATAGGGCCTTAAGCTAGAGGTTAAGGTATATAATAATTGGATTCTACCTGAACTACGAATAAACATGTATTATCTCTCTCAAGAATTCAAAAAATTCGCCTGCACTACAACGTAAATAACGCAAATAATGTTGTCGAATTTCCATATGAAAGACATTGCAATTACCCCGCTGTTCTAACTGACATCGTAGTCTACTTAACAGGATTCCGCTGAGTACGGAATACTGGGATCATAATGTCAGATTTGAAATAAGATACAAATTAATATGAAATATACCTACATGTCGTTTACTCTTAACATTCTGTTCCATAATCATGTTGAAAACGGTAAGTTGAACAGTAAGTCATACGAACATATAAAGTAATGCATCACTACGGTCACAGTCGGTCATATATTATGGTGCAGTTTTTACGAGCATATTGCAATTTATTTTTTCTCTTGTAGTCTTTGTAATTACATTCTTGAGAATAAAAGTTTACGAGACAGTTTTATGTGAGTGTACTACGTGAGCTCGACAAATATGTCACAATAGTGCAATGCCAGAATTTTGACCCGGTTTGAATAAGTACCACGGATGACAGAGGAAATTATAGAAAAATTGACCTAAATATAAAACACTCTATCTCAGATTTCTTGATTAAATTAGACCATTGATTCAGACGCAGGTATCCTGTATGTTGCGCTAAGTCAGTAGAAACAACAATCTAGGTAATGACAATGTGACATATTTGTCAATTGTCATATTTGCAATTATTTGTCATATTTTCACGACAGGTGCTTTTCAATAAAGTGGAAATAATCTAGTAAAATTGCCGGATTGTTGACTGTCGATTTTATTATAATATACATGCTCCTGGTTTGCCAAGAAAAGTGACTGTTCTCTTTGTTATTTGCGGAAATCGCTAGGGGTGGGCAGACGGGTCTGTTTTACATTCAATGACCAAAATTATACGTTGTTTATGGACAGAAGACTGTGGGAATCGTTTCCGCATCGTCATCCTCACATGGTACTATTCGGTACGATGAACCCTCTACCATTTTATTACATGCATCAATCCGAAAGATTTTACTGAGTATTCTATGGATCCAGTCGGTAAAAACAAATAATGCCGATTGAAAAACACTTTGCTAAACGATAAACGAATGTTTCTCTAGGATGCAATCGTAAAATGAAAACCTCATTTACATGAACTTTATTACAAACGACGCTAAGGAAAAGTGGAATTATGTAAATATTACAAGTAATAAATTTAAGTTTACTTGTATCATACATGTAAGTAGTGATTTTATTGTTTTTTGAGAGCCTATTTACATTCCAAGCAACAAGTACATTCTCGTATATTGGAGTTAATTTTAGTATCATTATAGAAAGGGATATTAAGCAAGGAGTTATATGTTTACCTCTAGCTGCTTCGTTACATATTATGTCACATAACCCAAATAGTACCTACATTAAACTTATCTGATTTGAACTTTTGACCAACCAAACAAAATAAATAAATAAAGGAAAGGTTACTCTTAAAGTAGGGACCGAAGCTTATCATAACGATGCACCCAAGATCACAGACCTCAAACTATCCTAGTACCGTCCCATTCTCACTGGGATACTAACGCAATAGGATGGGTTTACATCACTGGTCAGGTATATTTGAGTTATTAGAAGAGATCCCAATTTGACAGACTTTAACACAATATCTTGACTGTATCCTTTAATACAACACCATCATCGAAAGTTTATGATAGTAGGTACTTACGTATCAATTTGAATATCAACAAAATCCCCGATGTTAATAATTATTAGCACTTACAGAACCACTTGTACTTATACATAAGCTTGTTTGACACGAGGGCATCTGAGTTCCATTTGCAAATCTCATGTTAAGATCAAATCACACTAACTGCCTGTTGGTATGAATGAATAGAACGGTGTATTGATATAAATGGCTTTTAGACAGTAGATTGCAGTGAGACAGCTGTGTAGATACGTTACTGTTAGGGATATCGCCCACTTGGCACTCGGGAATCCAAGCCGTTGGCATTGACCGGTCACGACAGGAGACCGGCTGAGATTGAAATTAATTACAACTTGCTACTTATGTAAAATAATATTAATTGATAGGTACTACCTATATTTAAAAGATATACTGATAATTTTCTGTAATGTGCTTTTATATTTTTTGTGATGCTGATTTCAAACATGTATTTTTAAGACCTGAATAATTAACGGTATTGGATTTTTTTGGACCTAAAAAAATATTGAGGATGGCCGAACACCTCAAAAAATAATCACAGGTTACCATCACAATTAAAGAAAAACGTTACTTTTTTCTTTAAATTAATTGCAATTTTATGTTTTTCGAGTACTACAAACCAGCTATAAAGTAGTATTTTTGAGGACCTAATTAAGTAAATGTGTGAAGAAGTATTTTTTAGGACCAAATATTTTTTATTTAGGTTGGCTGGAAATTGGAAACTTCAAAATCAATAGATAAAAAAACTTTTTTTTAAATAAAGGGCTGTCTTACTAGCGTTTTAAGCAATACAAGCCAGCAACCAAGTAGTATTTTGGAAGACTATTAGGTCTATTCCTATTAGGTGTATTAGTCATTGTTTTTGAAAACTATTTTTTAATACCTAACTAAATGTAAAAGATTGTCTGAAGCAGTGGCTTTCTGTGAAAAAAATACGTGAAAATTGCTGATGGCATTTTATAATTTTAGGACAGACGAAGAAAACTTTTCTTTTTATGGCACCAGTTAGTTTCCTCTTTAACGTTGTTGTCGTTCTTGTTATAGCAGTGACTGAGCAGTGATAACCAGAGATAATACTGTGCTGAAAGGAAGGGTGTGTTGGTCTCATATGCCGGCCGATATCACACGTCGATCGTCAGCTATATGGACTGTCGACGGCCTTAAAAGGAGTCTGGGACAGACTGGATGCGGAAGGGGGAGGACAGAGTGTTGTGGCGCAGCCTGGGAGAGGCCTATGTCCAGCAGAGGTCTGCGAGAGTCTGAGTTGATTATGATTTATAGAAAATTGAATAAACAATATTGGTCTAATCTTATACGGAAACCACATAAAACATACAAAGTAGGTAGGTATAGGTAAGATAATATTTCCCTCTATAACTGCCATGAAGAAAATTTATCTAAAAGTTATTGCAACTTCCACTCACGGGTTGTAATTTGAGTATCAGACGATGCGATGCGTGATCAAATGATTTTATGATCAAAATACGGCTTAAGTCCACGACAAGGTCACTATTACTCAGCCAAAGGGTCAAAGAAAGTCTTTTTACGATAGAATAGAAATCACAAAACGTTTGCATGTAATAAGGATAATCTTTAGTATCGAGTCATTTAAATTCACACATTTTAATAATCAAGTAAGACCTGCTTTGAAGTGTCTTTTAAGTTGTGACTTAACTAGACTTCACTAGAGATTAGTATAAAATCTGTCATTTTGGAATCGGGATTATAGCTTGAGAATCGTTCATAATTGTGGGTCCTAGGGCCTATACAGACGGTGTGCATTAGGATTTTTGCAGTTGGGATGCGGTTGAGCGATTTTAACGCAGTTGATTTTATTCCTGTAAAAAAAAGCATGTAGGTATGTAGTTTTTTCGAACACCTAATAATTCCTATTTTCATTTTCTATAAATTTAAATAGAATCGCTAATATAATAAATGAGCCTCATTTTGTGATCGTCGAATAATTTCGATTGTGGTTTCCTAAGACCATCAAATCAATACGCTAATTTAATAGGTCGACGTGCCTAGATAATGCGACCATTTTTGAAAAAAGGACCGAAAAGTTAAGAAGAGCCTAATTTATTAAAAGAAGCGATCATAATTAGAACCACAACAAGTTTTTAGAGGATCAATTAAATATTTCCCGTAAAAAAATAGCGTGAGGACATTCTCGAGGATCCTACTCTCTAAACGGGAAAGGCGCGGAAATCATATTAAAAAAAAACAAACATTGACTATGCTCTGCACAAAGAGGCAGGATCACCTGTCTAAGGCTGCGTCCTATTTAAAAGCGCGGGTCGTCGCGCCTAAACGCGATCGGTCGCGTGCATAAGTCAAGTAACTTTTTATTCCGGAAACCCGGAAAGCGACCTCTGCCGGCGCGACCACGCGTTCAGGGGCCTAAGTCTACTAATTTATAAACGGCACAATGGTTTCTCAATGGTGGGTTTTTGACAGACTTGCCATACAAATGCCAAACAAAAAGTTCACCGAATAAAAAGTGTATTCGCGCGACGATTACTTTAAATAAGACGCGGGGTCGCAGGGTCGGATCGAAAACTCATACAGCGTAGGTATTCTAGTTCTAGTTGCAAGTTTCCAGTTTAAGTTATAGTAGCTAACGACCACAGATATTATAACCGTTCAAGGCAAACACGCCATTAAAACTAACAGCTATTACAACTGACCTTTAGAGCACTTCCCTTCATTGCCCTAACTGCGAGCTGACGCTTCTCATAACATAAGTGAGGTACAAAAATTTCAATCCCAGACGCTATGATTGGAATGAAGACATTAGCTTGGCTTCATCAAGCAGAGGCGATACTAGGCAAATGACTTGCTGCAGCAAAAAACTGCACCATCCGTGCCTTGATATGACGTGTCAGAACGCAACTCCATACAAAATATTACTATTGACAAAATGTTCATATTTTTATTAAACGCACACACGATATTATAAATAGTAATAATAGTAAGGTACTATAATATTTAATGGAAAAAATTTGCTAAACGACAGTGCAAATTCCTAACAATATTTTTTCTTTCTTTCGTAACATTTTTAGTTAGCATTTTTAGTTTAGGGGGATGTTCCAAGTCAGCCTGCGAAATTCAAACTTACGTTTTTCGCAATTTGCAGTTGTATGTTGATTAAAACATGATTCGCGACCGCAATAAATATGGCTTTACAGCATAATAATCGGCAATACAACTCTTTAAGTTAGAATAATCCTCAAATGTCATGATTTCATGAAATAGTCATTCAATAGGATTATATGAACTTAGAGAGTTGTATTGATGACTTTTATGACTATAATTCTCTTAATAAATATCTGTTATGGCGGCGAATCATATTTAGATCAACATACAACCTGATACTGATCTGCAAATTGCAAAAAACGTAAGAAAGTTTGAATTTCGAGGGCTATCCTGACGCTTCCACCTTAAATGATAATATCACGTCACAAACGTAAACGCCCATAGACGTCCCCCAAAATATCTTTACAATTGTTTGCAATGGACGGACAAAAGGGAAATTGTCATTGACTGACGTGTCTGTACTATAGTTTGTTGTTATTATGATAATAACTAACACAATGGGTGGACACTGATATCTATTGTTTTTTCAATTTGCCGTTATTTCTTACTTGCTTCACATGATTGAAAAAGTGGCTCTTTCTTTCCCATTCTTGCTTCATAGATAATGCATTTACATCTTACAACCTTTTTTGAATTCGGATAAAATGTCAAATTACCTGTATTTTCCAAATTAAAACCTCCCCATTATAATTTTGGACGAACATATTATTTTGTATGAAACAAGCCACGAAATGATGAAGCATCGGGAGAGATATGTGCCAGAGTATTAATGCCCTTCTCATTTATTCATGGATTTACATACAAATGGTCGGCTAATGGTTATAAAATATTTGATAGGTTTCTTTTACTCCCTTTACTGTTATGGCTGAGATAGTAAAACGGTAGGTGTTTCAATAATAACTAAACACGTTAGAGATATTTTTATGTCACTCGCGCGAGGCGATTTAACTATGGATTTGATGGAATTCACATTCCAAGGTTAATAAGCTGCAGTTTAATCTGGTGCTAATATCCATTTCGTAAATGAGTCGGAAACGGAATGTTCTACTTATTGTTCGTAGGTATCTAGTAATTTATGGTCAATCTATGAAGATTGTACGCTTTTTTTAGAGTCGTATTTCATTTTTCATATTGCATCCTTCTAGCAATATTAAGCCTTCAATAAATATTCAAACATGGAATTTCTCAGCCAATTAAAAAACAACAAGAAAAAAGATCATCCCGTCAAAGAAGTAAACCTCCATAGACAACACAGAGTTTTCATAGACAGTAGACGCCACGGTAGACACGCATGAATGGAAAGCGTTTTTCCCATCACGGACACTGCCCACATAATTATATTGTAATCAGTCTCTTTGATTACAATGTCTTATCATGAGCTAAAAAACGCTGTTTTTACACTTTTCTTTCATACATAAGAACCCACAGATATGGTCAGTGGATAACTATAAACAAATAATAAAGGCCTACTTGACCATAAGGTCAAATCAATACGGTACTTATTGTAGGTATAGTTAATAGTTAATTAAGCACCTTCTGTGGAGTCATCATGATCTTACGAGCCTATTCTCAGCCGTATTAGGACTAGCTTCTTAATCATGCTTTAATATAGACATGAAAGCCGGTAGCTTTCATGTCTCATACCTACTAATCATGAACTTTAGTTGCCACATTTTGGGTCACATATTCTAACGGCAACCTTTGAATGTCTTATAAAATTGCTTTTAACGCGGTTTAGACGGATGTATCACGCAAGCTCATATGTGACGCTCGATTAATGTAGTCCTGTGGATTGCTCAATGAAATCGGTTCTCCATCATCTTACCTACCAAAACTGCTGCTGGCAAGCGAGCGAACGCCTCATTTTTCAGTACCTTTCCTCCCAACATCGGTAACTGTACCTACCTAACTACTGTGTGTGCGTACTTATATGCAATCCACCAAGTTGCGTATAAAACAAACATGAAACTGAAACACGCCATGTTTGCATACGCATCTAAATCACTACACCCCGACATCGACACCAAGGAAATGTTGATAATTTACGTCGGTTCGTCGAAGTTTTGACGAGTTTGCCTCTAGAACAATGCAGTAGTTACATTGATTGACTCGCCTTCATACTACGCTGTTCACTTCCCGGATAAACGTGCGTTTTTCTCACAACATGAGCGTTTCCTCTTATGTTAATAGCTACTGTAGAAAAAGTTACGACATTCAAATCGAGTCTATGGAAGCAAGAAGTATTGTAATACTAGATAAACGTTTTCGGAAATGCAAAACTGTAGTTTCTGCTAATTATTGTAATGGGCGTGGATAGGCAAAAGTTATTTATGTAGTTATTTACATAGGTACATATGTATAATAAAAACTTTTTAGTTGTGGTACCTACCCCCCACAAATTCGAATATCACGACCTGCTACGTAAATAACAGTGAAAGGAATATGTTAAAACATCAGCCAGATAGACCAAGTGGGAAAAATACGTATTAATGAAGCTCACTCAAAAAGTATCCAAGCAAAGTTAATAAAATTTATATGGGACCACCTCGGGAGCATACCCTTTCAAACAAAAAAAGAATTTTTAAAATCGGTCCACAATTGACGGAGAAATCGGTGAACATACATAGAAAAAAAAAACATACATACGCTACGAACATATAACCTCCTCCTTTTTGGGAAGTCGGTTAAAAATAATGGTTGCTACCAGTCTATTTGAGAGAGCTTAATAATGATAGTCAATGTTTCCCGAACATAAACGCAGTACATCTCGCTGTTAAAAGCAGAGACATATCTTTTTATGTACAGTATTACCCGTGTGTTACCTATTCAATTGAGCGATTATCCCTTATTCCAGAAAAGCAACTGCAAAGCAAATAATACCGACTTAAGGTACAATTCCGAGATGGGCTGCAGACTGCAACCGCAGGCGACAATGCGGCTAGCGGAATCATTTTCATAGAGATAGGTACATAGAAACCAGTAGTGTCGCTTGAACCCGCAGCTGCAGTTTGCGGCCGGCGGTCCATCTTGAAATTGCACCTTTATCTTGTTTTCGGAAAACTACAAAAGCATTAAATAGAACACTATATAATGTAGGTATTCATGTCGACCTTTTAGCATCTTCTCAAACTTTGCTTTGTATAAGTTATTTGGTAATTGGTCGATGCAAATAAGGTCACAAGTTATCGCCATGAATACATTATCGTTTTCAACGTTTACAGACATCGCTATTAAAAACCATTCACATTTTAATAATTAAATGAAAATAGGCCGTATATTTAATAGTTTATTTCATAATAATATTATCATTTCTATTTTATTTGGACGTATATGCATGTTTC
Source organism: Eupsilia transversa (assembly GCA_914767815.1). NCBI lineage: Eukaryota > Metazoa > Arthropoda > Insecta > Lepidoptera > Noctuidae > Eupsilia > Eupsilia transversa. The sequence continues at coordinate 8,154,046 of OU611889.1, forward strand.
GTCTTGAGATCGACGATATTTTGAGAAATAAAAGTTTTTAGTAGGTACGTCATTACGGAGCTTTCAAAACTTATATGTGGGTAGGTACTACAAAAGCTGTGGATTTTGCCCCTTGGTGTGCAAGCATGAACTACCGAAGAAATTGTTTTTATTGACTATTTATATTGAAGTAGAAGTAGAGTAGATAAACGTTTCAAAACTAACTTTTTTAATTCAAACTCCCAGAACAATTTACTATTTAAATGATATTCGGACACGGCTAAATTGATTACGAGCTTGTTTGTTGAACAGACTTTTAGACTTGTGCTCTTTTAGAATTTGAAGAATTAAACCATAAACAAACAAACAACAACTTTCATTATTTTAATACTAGGTAATTAAGTTCCAAAGTTCGTTCATTGCCATTCAAACGTTAGTCTAGTTGATAATCACTAAATGAAATTCTCTAAGATTCCTAAATATCAGTAGCAAACAACAAATAATCATCGCCACTCATCTATCGTTCAACTACCACAGACAGCCGACCACTTTAAATTACTATGGTTAAACTGTAATTACTTTGTTGCTGAGATATCAAATACTGACGTAGTAATTGTTACATCCGGCGCACTTCTTCAATTTTTCATCGTATTGCATAGCGCGGCAGCTCATTGGTTTTTAATAAATAATACAATTGTGAATGATGAGCAGTGGTGACCTAGTGGTGGCCCCGACTTACGAGTTACAGGTCGGCGGTTCAAACCCAGGTAGGCGCTTTACTTTGTGTAAATAATTTCATCACCACTGCTCTCAAAACGGTGAAGGAAAATATCGTGAGGAAACCGGCATGTTCTAGAACCAACAATTCGAAGACATGTGAAATCTACCAAGCCGCACTTGGCCCGCGTGGTGGAATATGGCCCACTCCCTGTCAAAGGCCTGAATCCCAGTAGTGGGAACGTTAAAGGCTGATTATGCTTTATGATTATGCTTATGAATGATGAATAAGACAATAATTATCAGAACGCGAGGTGGTTGACAACGAGCTCAGTGGACCGACCACACTAAGGCGAAGGGGCCAGAGTTAGGTGGTTCCAGGGCTTCGAAAAACGAACAGCTACTAACAAGATTTTAAGAATTTGAAATCGACGACGTTGCTTGTTCAAAGAGACCAGAGTCTAAAAGGAAGGTTGCCAACAACAACTTGTGCCCTGACCACATACACCTTGCAACATTTAATTAGTTTCACGTATTGCCGACAGATATGGCACTAAGGCGTGCGTCGTCCACAATCAGCACTGACATTTTTTCTTACGTTTTTTTTGCAATAAGCAGGTCAGCATGTTCATAATATGATTCGCGACAGTAACAAATATGTTTTTACAGAATTATTAACATTAAAATAATTAATGCAATTCTCTTATCAACAATCAAGCTGCCACTGATCTGCAAATAACAAAGAACCTAATAAAAGTTTAATTCCGCGGGCTATCTAAGCGCGTCCCCTTCAAAAAGGTAACAAGGGCTGTCTGGATACAGAAGGTGAAAAACCAGATGGGTGCACTTTGAGTGAGGCCCGACATATCCTACATTTGGACTGTCAGTGATGGACTGAGTTTTGTAGGTTCTGCTATAATAAGGTTTTCATCCCACCATCTCGGAAAGAGTATTTTTAATCTTCAATATCTGAGTGGAAAAGCCGTTTTTATTCTCTAGAGGATAAAGTAAATTGAATTTAGAACATCGTGTGCACTAAGTTTGTGAATTAAAAAAAACATTAAACCTATTTACTGCTACCTCTATGGTGCCGAATATATCATACAACTTTTTTTTAATTTGTTAAAAACTCAGACTCGGAACCTTCTTGGTGTTCTTTTTTCAATTTGCTTTGTACGCGGTTCTTTACGCGGCATTTTTTCACGTCATTGTTAAACCTTATATTAAAAACAAGAAACTTGAAAACAAGTGAAAAAACTAAAATGAGTGATTCTAGCGACGAGGAAGTTTGCTTGACGCCAACAGAATTAACTGAAACTGTTAATAATGCGCAAATGAGCTTTCTCCCTCAACAATCACGCGAGAAGTATTTAAAACAGTACGATATGTTCAACACGTGGCGACTAGCAAAAGGAGCCAAAACTTTCTCAGAAAACGTTTTGCTGGCATATTTTATAGAATTATCCGAGAACAAGAAAGCAAGCACTCTATGGAGTACGTATTCGATGCTAAAAGCAACAATAAAGATGAAAAAAGACAAACATATCGATACCTATCCTAAATTAGTGGCATTTTTAAAAAGAGCCTCATCTGGTCATCAACCAAAAAAATCGAAGGTTTTCACAGTATCTGATATTGAAAAGTTTCTTAACGAAGCACCCGATTCCGTATATTTGGCGGCAAAAGTAAGTCAGTTGCACATTCAGTATCTACTTAAGTATATTAATCTCAATTAAATAGTATACTTAGTAGATGTTGATAGGCATAATTATGCGTTCATATCAATTTTATTCATTTATCTACTACAATACTCTTTACGTTACAGGTTGTTCTTATTATTGGAATAAACGGAGCATGTCGAACTAATGAACTAACACAACTTAATGTCAAAAACATTGAGAAACATTCAGATGACTTACTATTAATTAATTTACCTAATACAAAGACAAAAAGAGACCGCAACTTCGTCATTCGCAAGGAATACGTAACGATTGTTGAGAAATATCAAGCCTTACGCCCGCCTTTTTTTTTTTTTTTTTTTTTTTTTTTTGGGTGGGAAATCATCAAATAACTTCTCCCGCTCTGGGCGGAGCGGGAGGGCGTGTCAGACTCTTACTGACTAAAACCCACCCGTGTTCCTTCAGTTGCCTGTTTTGCCAGGGGCCACGGTATCCCTTTCGGACTTTCCCGCAACCCCAGCAGGCATCGGCCCTAGTGGGCCCCGCCATTGGTGCTGACATCTCTTTGAGGCGCGCGTGGAACACAACGCGCCGTCGACCCGGGCCTGGTCCTTATCGGGGGCGAGCTACCCATTGCTCACCGCCCGCAAGCCCGCGCCTACGGTGGCCGGGAATCCTCCAAGGAGTCCCGACGCCCAGGGCGTCTCCTACGGCGGCTAGGCGCGTGAGGGCGCGAACTTTGCCTCTCCCTCACGCGCTCCGCCTCCTCCTTTGCGAGCATTACTGCTTCGCAGAAGGAGGTGACGGCTCCCCATTCCCTCTCGCTCCGTACCATGGCCTGCACCAGGGTTGGACGCGAGAGGTCGCCTTACGCCCGCCTAACACTCCAATCAATCGATTTTTTCTACAGTATCGCAATGGAAAGTGTGTTAGACAGCCTATGGGTACTAATAAAATTGGCAGTATCCCACGAGAAATAGCAACATTTCTTGAACTTCCAGAACCCCTGTTGTACACGGGTCATTGTTTCCGACGAACTTCAGCCACACTTTTGGCTGATTCCGGAGCTGATCTCCTGTCCCTTAAGCGCCACGGAGGCTGGAAGTCCAATGCAGTTGTAGAGGGATACATAGAGGATTCCATCCAAAATAAGTCTAAAATATGTGAAGGCATCGTAGGAGCCATTACACTGAAAGAGCCTCAATCGGATCCTTGGACTGGCCCTTCTACATCAAAAATAAGCCGTTATGAAACACCTAACCATCTCCCTCTCTCTCCAACATTCACGCCAAGGGAATCCGATGAATCGGTACAACTATTAAGTATGACAGATAGTTTACCGAAAAACAGTACACAAGTGACTAACACCAATATTACAGTACCAAACAAAAATATTACACTCAATTTAAATAACTGTAGCAACGTTACTTTAAAATTTTCTTAATTATACCTTAGTAATATTTTGTTATAATTTAAAGATTATTCTATATTACTTACCTGTCATAATGTAGTAATTAATACCTAAACTGAAATAAAAGTGTACCTATCTTGTGATTGTAAACGTTTTTTTTTTTGCATTTAGTCATTTCCTCGCTGAGGTGGAATGAAAAGTTACGTGTTGCACTCGAGTGCAAAGATTTTTCACCTCGTGCTCTTTTGATTCCCTCGCTAACGCTCAGGATTCTAATTTTGAATCACTCGCTACGCTCGTGATTAAATTTTAGAATCCTTCGCTTGCTCGGTCATCAAAATTGAACACGCGGTTAAAAAGCAACTTTGCACTCTTGTATAACAAATAACTATTACCGTAGAGTCGATTCGTGCATTAAACCGATTGATAGTATATGGAATGGCCTACGAATGATTTTGACCTAAGGGTGTTATGATTATTAGCATCGTTAGTTTATTATCTACTAGGATATTTAGTATTGAGGTGCGTTCGTCGCATGCAAGTTAGATCAGTTCACAATTTGTCGTTTTTCCATCGATAGATTATAAACGATCGAAAAATAATGCGTTAGATTGTAAGGGGTTTGTTGCAGTTCACAATTTCTATACGTAGTCGATAATCTCATTAGATAGACTATAACCTAACGGTGCTCACAATCTGACGGTGACAATTCATTCTGCCTAGCCCTTTCCCAATCATGTTGGGGTCGGCTTCCGGTGTAACCGGATGCAGCTGAATACCAGTATTTTACATGGAGCGACTGCCTATCTGACCTCCACAACGCAGTAACTGGGTAATACGATATCCCTTGGTAAGACTGGTTGTCAGATTTTCAGGCTTCTGACGACTCGTGACGACTGTCAAAGATCCACGAATGACAGCCGGGACCAACGGCTTAGCGTGCTTTCCGAAGCACGGAGGAGTCTCGGTATGTAAAGATGGTCACCGAGCAACGGACACCGCACCTTAACCTGATGGATCGACCCGTGCGGCTGTTATTACTTAGCCACGAGCTCATCAACAATCTGACGGTGACAATAACAACATTAAAAAGATAAGATACTGTTACATTATGCATGTATAAAAGTGAAAACTCTTTCCAATGCTTCGTGTTATTTCTTCGGAAGTTATAAGTCATTAAAATAAATAACAGTTTTCTTCTTTAATTAACACTATGACATGTATGTAATTAGCTATAGGTATGTACCAATCACAAAAGTTCAAAGAAAATCTTGATCCTCGACAGATTTTACGCACATTTTATGGACATAACTTACCTTCTATGTCTAGGTATAACAATAATATTATTTTATCTAACACTACTTATTCAATAACTTTTATTTTTAATTATCAAGAATGCACATGAAGTAGTCGCAAGATAATTTCATATGCATAAGGGCTTTCACTAGTAAATACTGTTCAAATTATTGACCTGTTGTAACTATAATTTGAGTCTTTTTAATGAATTAAAAGTGACAACTAATCGTTGTTCTTGTACAACGAACACTACAGCAGGCAGCTGTAGTATTCACGTGCTCCTGTGCATCACTGATATAATAGGTGATTCTTTTTAGTTTTCTTCGTAGAAATGCTGAAAAGGTAATTCCGGTGCCTCCTTCTTTCTGCAGGGAATTCCTGTTGAAGTACTTTAATCTGAGAAGGACGAAGGATTGTGTCGGATTCCTACCGACTACAACCGAGTGTACCTGTGTGTGACCCTTCTATCATGAGTTCAGGGGCCTGAGTCTACTAATTTATAAACGTTACAATGGTCTCTCAATGGCGAGTTTTTGAAAGTTTTTGTATGGCAAATCTGTCAAAAACTCGCCATTGAGAGACCATTGTAACGTGTATAAATTAGTAGACTTAGGCCCCAGGACGCGAGATTTACTCGCACGACTTCCGTTCCCCGGTTCCCCCAAATTCTAGCAGAATGCGTGTTGCTCTATCATTCTACGAGAATCAGCTAAAAAACATTACCTTAATCTAAGATCATCTGAGTTCTTAAGAAATTCTTTTACAGTTTTCATAGATAGTGGCTATCTATAAAAACTGTAAACGCATTTCTTATTCAGCATTAAAAACAATCACCATTAATTCGCAGATAAGCACCTTTTATCATTTCGGTTACAGTAATAATTTATGACCACAAAAACAATGCCAAACACTAGTTATTTATTGATCCTGTTATCAATAAATAACCAGTGTTTGTTAAATCGATAATATATACTTTTATTAACCAACACGTTTGCTAATAGCAATGATAGATACCAAACCAGATTCAATTAGCAACGTCATAAAATCTTTACAATCCCGTCTTGCATCTTGTTTGTGAAGAAATTGCTAGGTTTTTTTTGGCTTAGTTAATAACTAGTATTATAACAAGCTGGATTTATCTTTTTTTAAATATTACAAATAAATAAAATTGTAGTGTCTGTTTGTATGGGCATGTGATGCGGAGGAATGAGGAAAATGTGAGGAAAGTTTTTAGTATGCATGTCGATGGCTATAAGACTAGGGGAATACCAAAGAAACAATGGATGGATTGTGTGAAAGATGATATGGCTAGAAAGGGGGTGACTACCGAGATGACGACTAATAGAGAACTATGGAAGAAAAAGACATGTTGCGCCGACCACAAGTAGATTGGGATAAGGGCAGGAAGGGAATGATGATGTTTGTTATGTCAAAATATTATCTATCTGTCCGTCTGTTTGTTCCGGCTAATCTTCGAAACGGCTCGACCGATATTGACGGGACTTTCACTAGCTGATGTTACAAGGATTAACTTACGCTATTTTTTTTTAAAGAATAAGGGTCCAACCTGGCGAACCTGCGGGAAGCAGCTAGTTTAATATATTATTGATGATTGATAGCATTTGTGTTGTTTATTTTTGGATGTTGTTAAGTTTAGGTATCACGAGAACGGTTAATCAGAATTAACTTTTTATGATCGCTTTGGTTTTGTTGCAATGTTCGGATTTTATGGGCATCAAATGTCAGCTTATCTATTTCGTAGTGTGGTAAATCTTCGAGTACAAGTTTTAAGAAAATCTTCAGATTTCTGTATTTTATTGGCATTAGCATAAAAATGACATGACTCTATCAGGCATTTATAAATCTGCAACAAACTGATAAGGAATTTAAATAGATAAGTACCTATAATAGGGAGTCAGCAGCAGCAATGGCCTATATGGAAAGCAGTCAATCGATTGCGAACTCAAGTAGGCCGCTGCAAGAACATCTAGATAAATGGGGGATTATTGAACCAACCGACACCCAGTGCGAATGCGGTGCTCCTGACCAAACCATATCCCATAATGTTGGTGTGTCCAAAATGCCCATGCCCCTGCACTTCTGAGGACCTAAAAAACACATGGCGTGACCACCTACAATATTTTTATTTTACCTTTGCCATCGACTCGAAAAGAAAAAAAGAGAGAATTATGAAAATAGCTTTATAAATAAGGAGTGCGTAATTTTAGTTTATTTCTTCTGAAACAGCTTGGGATTCGTTTAGGGTGTGAAATTATCATATAAGTTCTCCCGCTCTGGGCGAGGCGGCAGGGCGTGTCAGACTCTTACTGACTAAAACCGTGCTCCTTTAGTTGAAATCTACCATCTTGAATGACTGATAGCGCAAGATAAAAACTCATGAACATACATACATACATACATACTTACATACATACACATACATACCGGTCAAAATCATAACCCTCCTTTTTGCTTCGCCGTAGTCGGGTAGAAATAAATACTATCGTCAATTTCGGATTTATCAACGACCTCAAATTCTAGCCTTTAAAGTCTAGACCGATGACCTCATTCAGTTTTAATAAGCATACCATAAATAAATCAAGCTTGTTACATTTTTACATCATTTACATATTTAATAAATTAAATTTATCGGAATGTGTTTTATATTACAGCCATTTAAAAACGTAGGCTGAAAATAATGCATGACTAATTAAATTGCAGTTAGCAATCTTATAAATTAAAAAGTGACAAGCCTATACTTTCTTCTGACATTAAATTCTATTTTATTACATTACCGCGAAGTAGCATTAAGCCGAATTAGATGGAAGAAATATTGTCTGTGATAATATAAAACTGATTTAGTAATTTATGATTACTTTGCTGGGCTCTTGAACTTTCAAATATTTAAAATTTTCGAACTTTTCCATACTAAAATCAGCAGATATAGCGCTTCTCAAAGGGTCAAGAATAGGCCAATTGAACAATAAAAAAATAAAAATAAAACATATCTTCTCAAAAAACAAAAAGGCGTTGGACCGCAAAATGTCAGGTTTCCCTACGATGCCGATGTTTCATTACCGTAAGTAAGTTGTTTCACAACAGCTTGTATTATAAAGGCACATAATGTGCTTTTTTATCAAATCAATCAATTACTTCTAGTAAACAAGACCTAACCTCCTTTTTAGGGTTCCGTAGTCAACAAGGAACCCTTACAGTTTCGCCATGTTCGTCTGTCTGTCTGTCTGTCCCCGGCTTAGCGCAGAGACTATTAGTACTAGAAACCTGTAATTTGGCATGAGTATACATATTACATGTTCTATTTAAAATGTTCTCCCATACATTTCGTATGGGAGAACATGTTTTTTCATCATCATCATTGTGCGTGGTCCGACACTTGGCCGGTTTTTTTTTTACTTTATATTCACGCTACAGTAGGCCAACCGCGCGCTTAAAACGCTTCATTTGGACTAGGTCTTAGCTTCAATTAAACCTTAATGCTAATTAATGCGTTAAATGAGAGTGTGTGAAAAAATGAAACCGTTTTATAATAGGAACTTGAATTTAAAAAAACATGGTGTGCATAATTTTTGTTACTTTCATTTATAATTGGAAAGTGTAAGGCAAAGGTAACCATTATTAAATGCCGCCTTTGACTCAAATCGATGTTATTTACAATAGGTATAAATCAGAGAGCGTAGTTATCATTAACCTTTTCCGAATCGAGATGTGACTTTTTTCTAATGTTTGCCCAAGTATCATATAAATAAATTATTATTATACAATGTTTTAGGAAAGTTGCGAATCTTTGAATTTGCTTAACTTAATTTATTGGTTTAATGATATTGGCAACCCAGATATTTATATTGATGGAAAAATTTATTGCACGTCCGAGTACTCGACATTTGAAGAGGCTTTAGGGTTATCTATTTTCGTTGCTATAATTCGAACTCATGGAAATTATTATTTTCAAAGATTTAATTTGTTATAATATGTCAGAATTACTTTGGAACCCTGTAGTTTTACAATATAGTAGAATTTTAGATCAATCAATGCAAAGATCTAAATTTCATCAAGCCTAATGTCATTCAAAAAAGCAAGGCTAGTGCCTGATACAGCGTGTCAACGGCTTTTGTAATCATATGTAAAAAGAACATTATTACTTCAATATCATGTAAAAATAACTTGTTTGATTTCTCGAATAAAAATTAGAATCTCGAAGGATTCTAATTTTTATTCTGTGCCTGTGTAAGTTTATTTGAATTAAAATCGCTGTAAGTTAGGTAATAGTGAGCTAGAACACTATTTATATAACCAAGAGAATAGTGTTCTTCCTACACGTTACGTTTGACACCGGAACAACTACAGATTTTATATGAATAAAACTTTTTACATAATACGCCACCTACTTCTGTTTAGATAAAATATTAGATTGATTTCCTAATTATATTGATTTATTTGCATGTTTGATAGAATTTATACAAGAATATTAAAATCGTGAAATAAATCTTGCAATAGGTATACCTTCTCAATTTTGTTTCGTCATAGAATCAAATGTTAAACTAAACTAACAATAATTAGTAATCTCGCAGAAAGGTTGTTAAATTAAATGCTGAAGTTATTTCTCAGTAGCAGCCTGGATTTGTGTCCGGTTGATGGCGATTGGCTCCCATAATACGTGCCTCGGAACGTTGGCCCCGGCTGTCATTCGTGGATCTTTGACAGTCGTTACGGGTCGTCAAAAGCTCGAAAGTCTGACAACCAGTCTTACCAAGGGGCAGATAGGCAGTCGCTCTATGTAAAATACTGGTATTCAGCTGCATCCAGTTAAACTGGAAGCCGACCTAACATTGTTGGGAAAAGGCTAGGCAGATTGATTTTGACTATAGTGAACCCATATCTACCATACGTGTTGTCAGCAGATTTACCGATTAGAGTCATGATTAGACTTTCGGAAACCGAGGATTAGACGCTTATAAAACCAAAAAAAAAAACTTTTAGCTTAGATTCTTTGCTTGCTTTTCCTTTGCGGGGAGGAGTCGACCAAACAGGAATAAATTTTATCCGTGGAATAAGATTTACTTGTGACAGTTTTTATATGGAGAAACTGCACAAAAAAATCAAAATTTATTCGGAATTGAAGGCTTATCCCGCGGAGATAACATTTATTCCTGTTTGGTCGAATCCGCTCTTAGTCTTCCATTTCATAGTGTGGAGTCCACAAGTTAACATTAAAATTATGTTTCCTTTGTAAAAATATCTTTAAGAATAATTTACTTGTATTCGTTTTAAGGAAATGTATGAATATTTTATTTAGTTAATAAACGATTTTATTTTTATTATTATTATTTCTTGCTATTGCAGCAGGTAAATAAAGTTGTGCATAACTAAATCATTTATAAGACCTTGTATCAAGTCTGTGAATGTAGTTATTGTAAATAGCTCTATTAGTGAAGCTACCAGTGGCGAAGGGTCTATGAATCACGATTCCTTTAGGGTTCCCTTTCTAAATGTAGAGCGGTTCCCATGCCAGCCATTACCTACTAGTGTGTGAACCTGAGGCCTGAATATTTGACAGAAGCAGACGGATTGATAAACAATCTTCGGACTTAGGTACCCGTTACGGTGAGTCTTCACAAAACGGGTATGGAAGTAATTATGCTGCTAAATAAAAATCTTAAATTCATTCGTTCACTGACAGACAGCGGACAGCTTGAACCGATCGGTTTAGTAGCATACCATTTTTAACAAGAGTTTGTTAGAAAAAGCTTACACGTTGTGGACAAAAAAAAAAAAAAAAAGTTCATCTCCTAAATGGGTTAAATAGGAAGGGTGGGGGTTGTATGGAAGTTCGTCATTTATGCATTTCTAGAAGCTAGGATTTGTATGAAAAAGGGCCCGTTTTTAGAGGGGTCGCTTTTCATATCTCACCTTCGCCCAACAAAAAAGTTTTGTCACCATTCTTATTCTTCGCATTATTCTTAAGAACGCCACCACAATAAATACACCGATCATTGAACTCATTACCTCGAAACTTATTAAACGTATCCTTTATTAAAACAATTGCACCTTTTAGAGCGCGTAGGGAATTCATTTCCCAAGGCTGAGTTCAATCAATACCATTCACTATTGGTCAATGAGCATAAAACATGGTCGAAATACCAACGAAAGTAAAACATCGCCATGATTGGTATCTTTACAATCTCCTTAGTTTATTAACGAGGTACTGAATTGACCATATTATAGTATTCGTATGAGCTCGCGGCTAAGTAATAACAGCCGCACGGGTCGATCCATCAGGTTAAGCTGCGCTTGCCGGGGTTGGTCCGTGGATGGGTGACCATCTTTACATACCGAGACTCCTCCGTGCATTGGTCCCGGCTGTCATTCGTGATTCTTTGACAGTCGTTACGAGTCGTCAGAAGCCCGAAAGTCTGACAACCAGTCTTACCAAGGGGTATCGTATTACCCAGTTAATGGGTTGTGGATGTCAGTCGCTCCATGTGAAATACTGGTATTCAGCTGCATCGAGTTAGACTGGAAGCCGACCCCAACATGATTGCGAAAAGGCTAGGCAGAATGAATAGAGCACAGCATAATTAGAATAATATTCCTACTACCTACTGGGAATCAGACCTCCATTCTGTGTGAGGGTGCGGGTGCGACCCACTACGCGGGCTCTGTGCGGGTTAGTGGATGTCACATAAATAATAATAATATGAATTATACAACATTATTTTAATGTTTATGAATTTGTAAATAAGGTTTGCTGTGAGATTCTATATCCTATAGAAAGTGGGTCATGGTTGCGCTAACGGTTAAGGATCTGCTTCTTATAAGTACCAAGTTTGGAATTCAAAAGCACCGATTTATGTGCACTTTCTATATTCTAAGCTACGCTTGCCTCGGTTAGTTTGTGGATGGGTAATCATCCATTACATATCAAGACCCGTCCGTGCCTCGGAATGCCCATTAGGCTGGCCGCTGGGCCTGGCTTTAGGAGGAGGAGGAATATAGTTGGGAAAAGGCTAGGCAGATCAATTGACTATAATGATTAACGTGCTGAACACACCACTAGGCTCAGCGCCTGTTTTATCAACATTCTGTATTGCACGGGTGAAAGACTTCAAAATATGTCTGATTGCCAGTGACGAATAAAAATAAATATTTTTAACATGAACAACTCTTTTTCTCTTTACTGTACTCACCTATCATATAAAAAACAAAAGAATAGCAGGGGATCGGTTCGGGGGATCTAACCGGAATAAATCAGAATAACTCATTATAACAAGACACATCGGGTTATTTAAATTACAACAATAACAACAAACCAAAGAAAATACTTTACGGAGCTAAAAATCTTGCATACTTCTCTGCAACCACGGTGATTAGCCAACGATTCCCTAAGGGCTCCTATCAGGAACAACAAGTTTATATCAATTTGCTAAGTCTGATATCTAGGCAACATTAACTGTGGAATAATAGATTATAGACGAGGCCCTTCACTGTAAGTAGTCGTCAAGAATATTCTGGACCTTTCAATAAACTTGGGGCCTTACGAGTAATAATATCTTTTGCAATTTATTCATGTTGCTGATTATTATCAGAGAATGGTTTATGCAGATCATGTAAGTGTGGGAAATGTAGTAAGAGAATAAGTTCTTGAGTGTATATCCGAAAGACCGTAAGTAAACTATTTGGTCATACTTTAATTACTACTATAATTATTTTATTAACATTGTGATTTGTGTGAGTCACATATAGGTAGGTACTTGTTTTAGCGCTAAATACATACAAACATAAACATAAAATCGCGCCTTGTTCCCCGAAGGGTTAGGCAGTTATGTTTAAGTCCCATGTAATAGGGGGCGAGCCTATTGCCATCAGCAGTAGCGCTTGCGGCCACTAGACCAAGGAGGCAGTCAGTCGAGCCAAGCAGGTTTATAGTGCTAAATGCTCATAATATTATTTATTATGCATTTATTAACTATTATTGGTTCTGTAACATTTCTTTAGAAGTCATATCTAGTCGATTTAGTTTGTAGAGAGGACGCTTTAAAAAAATCTTTATTTTTGCATGCGTCATATTGATCATCATGAAATGAACTAAGTATAAGGCTGTAAAAATCCTTATAAGCCTTTCTAATAAACTCCCGAGTTGCTCAGTAATACTAAAAGAACAGACCTTTCTGTAATTACTATTACCTGCCAATTATTCAGTATTTACAAGTTATTAAAAGACAAGAGAGTAGTATTGCAACCCACACATTTCCCATAGTTAGCTTTTATAGCACCCTCGACTGGAGAGTGTGTGAGCCCATTCTTTGCAAATAAAACCTACATGATAAAGATTTTTCTTAAAACATATTAAAAAGAAGCTCTGTTAACACAATCAGACCATATATAAGCATGTTGATAATTCCTACAATGAACAATGAAGGAGAAAATTGGCATTACTATTTTTTAAACAGTCGGATTTATTAATCAAGCTTATTCTGATGATCATCTGCTTGTCGAAACAATTTTTTATACAAATAAACATATGTAATAATATCGCAATCTTATTTTTTACGACCTTGTTAAATATTCAAAGATACATGAAAGGAATTCGCATATCCATATTAAATGTTTTATTCAATTAAATTAAATTATATATTTACATAAACTCCATTCACACACTAGTATATAAAAATAAAATAACTTCAAAGATTGCCGATACATACTTGGTCTGTAAACATCAGATGAAAATGTAAACAAATGGATCTGGACAAGTACCGGTGGATGCCTAGAGCCACTTACAAATTGAGTTCTTTGAATACATATAGGTACTCCAAATACGGTACGGTACTCCGGTTAGACTGGAAGCCAACCTCAACATGATTGGAAAAGGCTAGGCAGAATGATATAGGTACTCCAAATTCAAATTATACAGGATGGATTTTTGGGATGGAGCAGCAAGCGCAGCTTCTTTAACCGTTGTAGCTACAGGAAAATGGTCTTAGGAGACCTTAACCTTTTGAGAAATTTTGATCTGCATTCACAGATTTTGAAAAAAATGTAGGTACAGTCAGCAAGAAAATGGGCAATTTTCACAAAACTTTTTTTGATACCAATCGATCCTGTTTCTTATACCGATCAAAAACCTGTATTGGACGAACTGAGCTTTGAGTACTAGAAAAGTCAGAAATCGCAAAAAAAAAATCCCATACATTTCGTAGGCAATGCGAGTTATTTATGGATGCCATAAATAACATGTAACATATTAACTTGGGGTTGACACTAGGTCCTGTAATACAGTGTACACTAGCGCAGGAGCGAGGGAATTCATAAAAATGTTTGCATAACTTATAGATGTAAGTACATCGGGCGCACCCTGAGCAATCAAACTAGCAAACATATATATAACTTATGACCTTTTATGCCTCAGTTCCAGCTCAGCTCTTGTGGTCTATCGACTCTTAAGCGACACTCAGCACAAGACCTGTAGAAAGTAGAGTAGCAGTGACAGCCTAGTGTATTGACAGTCAGACTGCCGTCGTCGAAGTCATAGGTTTCCAGTTCGAACCCAAGGCACGAACCTCTGACTTTTCGGATTCATGTGCATATTTTATAATTATCACTTGATTCAAAAACGGTGAAGGAAAATATCTTGAGGAAACCGGCAAGCCTGAGAGATATTTCTCGACAGCATGTAAAGCCAAGTCAGAGGCCTATAGGCGACATAAAAACGCTGACACCAGGTTCGTCAGTAACCACACGACAAAGAAGAAGAAAAAGCACAAGAAAGCGGTTCATCTCATTAGTCTTAAATTACCTATTAAGGCTTTTACAAGGACATACTGTTGATACAATCACTTGACACAACTCTACTATTTAGCAAGCATAAGATTACAAATGTACCCACAAAATAATTGATGGAAATATTCACATTCAAACAATGCAAGGGAAGTTGATACCAAAACAGCATTCTTCGCTGAACGTCAGGTAAATGTACTACTAATTATGGGAAAACATGGCGTCTGTAGTGCTTGTAAATGAGACACCGTTGATCGGTAGATATATGGTCAGTATGTTGGATTTATTTGACGAAATTAAGGAATGTTTTTGGGATAAATATAATATCCGTTTGTTTGTTTGTATAGAGAATTGTTATCAATATCACCCACACTGGAAAAAAGTAAGAACCTTGCCAAAAGTTATTCAGTCGTAAATTTTGATTCAGCTTTAATTAAAATCGATATTCTAATTTGGTGAGAAGAGGTGCCATGATCATTAGCGATAATCATCGATCAATCTACCCATCTATTCAGCCTTTTAAGGAATACTATAAACTCTGTAATCTATCACGCAAAAGATTGATAGTTTAAATATATCAAGTCTCATCTGAAGCTAAAGACTATATTTTTTCAATTAAAACCCACTTGAAATTATCAACTTTCTATCAATTCAAACTTACAAATGATATCCAGACAGACTTATGCAAAAATGAAATGACGTTCCTTCAAAGAACTCGTTAACTATTTTCAACAATAGTTTCGCGTATTAACTTTCTCTCTTTAGTCAAAAACTTATGAGAAGAAGCAAAAAAATGCTGTATCTACGAGTCACATACGGGAGGCAACACTAGTTAAACACAGTCAACAATAAAATGATAAATCTGTCCGTTTACCCAATTAATTTACATACGATACGAAAATCCGCCAGAATCCTGTCTGTAACGGATTAAATTTCGAATATAAAGATAAAATGTTAAAATCGGAACTACTTTCGTGAATATGTAGGTAGACATTTTAGATATCTTCTAGGTAAATTTATTTTAACAAGCTTTTTAGGGTTCCGTCTGTGTGAAAAAACGGAACACTTTAGATCACTCGCGTGTCTGTCTGTCTGTCCATATGTCACAGCCAATTTGCTTCATATCTACTGGACCGATTGGTACACATTTATGAACAGTTGGAATGTATGGGGGAACTTGTTTTTAACTACAATGCTAAGTTTTTTCTTGGGATAAATAATCTTGGGGTAGAAAGCATGGGTTAATAATAAATATTCATCGAACGAAACCTCACGACGCGAGTTCGACTCGCACTTGTCCGTTTTTTATTATACTGAAGGCCGGAATGGATAGTGGATACTCATTTTATTTTAGTTTTATTGAGTTAACCGTTAAGATAAAGCTTTACACCCACTTACATGTCTAGGAGGCAATGACATCGCTAAGTAGATATTTCTATAAGAGCTAGATTTGTCAATGTCCTTGTTTAAATCACTGTATCAAAAAAAGCTATCCAATCAATTATTTTGGTAGACGATCAATTTGCTCATCAATTGTTGCAATCACGTAAAAATTGACCATTGCAATTGATCGTTTCGTGTTTGGCGGTAGGAGAGATAAGAATGGAAAGTACAAATTAAACCAAAAATGTGAACCAATTTAACATTCAAAGTATCGATTAGAATACTTCTATACCTTCTCAGCCTGTGGCACCATCAGATCAGAACGTTAGTCCAAATAAACTGTACATTTGGACTGAAGCCCTTCTTATCCTATGGGAAAAGTAATTTGTACATGTTCACCTTACCACCTTCTTAGTTAAATATTCTAATATAATATGAGTAATAACCTGGAAAATTAATACATCTGTGAAGAACTTAGCTCTGAATTATGTTCTGATATTTTATTCAGCTATTTATACAAAATGCCAGAATTAAAAGTGTATTTAATTCAGGCATTTTGTATTATATTATATCATTATGTTTCGTAGCAAATAAACGTTCATACACGGTCATCGTCCTCCATTCCCCTTTTAGTAAATAATGATGTATCACACATATCTTTTACACATCATTTAGGTTTACAAAGGACTTTTTTAGTTATCGCCATTGAGGCGTCTCTACGAGCATGTAACTCGTTCTTTTCTGCATGACTTTTTCCAATGAATGTGCAAAATATTGTGCAAATATTTTAATCGATGACTCGGTGTTATAGAAAAACTATGTTTACAGTAATTGTTAATTACAAAGGTATTCTGAATTATAATTCCAGGTGTTATGTTCCCGATTTTGGATGGCAATAAGCTTAATATCGTGAGAATACTAGCGATCACAGTTTCGAAGCTTTACAATTATCATGTACGTATAAAAAGTAAATAATGATGTATCACACATATCTTTTACACATCATTTAGGTTTACAAAGGACTTTTTTAGTTATCGCCATTGAGGCATCTCTACGAGCATGTAAAGGCTCGTCCACACTGGGGCGACTTGTCGCGCGACGCGACACCGGTAATTGTTCAATCGTGAAGTTTTATTAGAAATTGAAGTGTTAAAGTCGCGTCGCGTGACAAGTCGCGCCAGTGTTTACGAGCCTTAACTCGTTCTTTTCTGCATGACTTTTTCCTATGAATGTGAAAAATATTATGCAAATATTTTAATAGATGCCTCGGTTTTATAGGGAACAAAGTAATTTTTAATTACAAAGGTATTCTGTATTATAATTCCAGGTGTTATGTAGCTGATTTTGGATGGGAAGCTTAATGTCGTGAGAATACTAGCGATCATAGTTTCCAAGGTTTACAATATCATAATGATGTAGGTATAACAAATAGGTACAGATTTTGACGGTTTTCGTTCTGATAAACGCACAGACAGCTATTAGCAGAAATGCATTAAAGATTATTTTAAATTGCATTTATTTTCAAATTTTTAAAGACACAATGATATCAAACAAGTGACTTATCTGTGCATGTACATAGTGTTCAGGGAAGTAAGACAAATGCTGTAACTACATTTAGTAACAAACATTATTTTATAATAAACAATTGGCACTACAATGAGCCTTATTGTGTTTTGTATAATTGATATAACTAACAAAGAAATTAATCGTCAAGTGGACAGTTATTTGTTTGTGAACAAATATAATTACAGAAATAGTATCTTCCTTGTAAGCTCTAATTACTTTCCTCCAAAGCGTAACCAATTATAATGAAATTTTTCATTTTTTTTTATGTTAAATAAAGTATTCGTTACTTCTAATGGTAAGCTGTCACTAACAAAGTTGTCTTATTAGTAATTCAAATGTTATGTTAATAACAGTCGTAGTTATGTAGATAGAACACAGGAACCCGCTGCGTTACCATAATCATTCGACCAAAAAAACATTTAAAAAAGTGAGAATTGATTAAACTACGGTGTATTGTGTTATAAACTACTGTTGCATGTCTGTATATATTGGTATAATAAGTTATGGCTTGATGGAAAGGGCTTAAAAGCATAAATACATTAATTTAGTATTTTTTTAGATATTCTCTCACGCAACTTCGTGCATTTCGATTCGAACTTTTGAACCCGATTCCGTAGAGAAACAACATTAGAATAACCAAGAAATAGATTAAACATAATTAGAACTGTCTAATTAGGATGACTTACAACTTGCCAGCTGGTTTAAACTACTATATGTTGGTACCTACTTCTGTTCATGGAACAATAATCGATGAATACTTCAGATTTTTAAACATACTTACCTAATTTTTGAGGACAAAGGAACAATTTTGGTTTCGGTTCGGGTACAATTGGAATGAAAGATAACACGCACTCTTAGCAAAAAATATTTATAACTATTTTTCCGCTACTATAATTACTATACTTCTACTATTACTTATTACTATAATTCTGGGTCTATTTTAATCACATGTAAAATTAACAGTGTTTATCTTCTGTTGCGACACGACATTTCCTTCATCTCTACATTTCCTGCTACATTTTCTACCATTCGGCCTGAGTCGAACTATCTCTATGACTTTAGCAAAAGCAAAACAGAAAAGCCAGCAATAAACGTAGCCAAGCGGTTCGACCAAGATTAACATCATAAAATTACTTTCTTCCTATTAAAAAAAAAACATCAGGCTGCGGCCTACTTCCACCAAAAAGTACTAAAATAAAAGATAAATGTGTTACATATCCATCCACCGTGAGAATGATAACAATCACCAAATTGTTTCAACTATTTACTATAGTTATTTGCGACAAACCATTGACCTACTGGTTTAATTGACCCTTTGTTTAGATTTAAGCTCCTGACCGCCATCCGACACGTCTTTAAACTAAGTTCACACACTCATGGCTTTAAAATTTTAAACGATTATTTCGGTAATCTTTGTAGTGAGGAACTAGAAATGAGTGCTAAAGCTGCTAGAGCAACATGTAATGTAATCAATGGTGTTGCAATGCGTTTGTTATGGTGTTTAGCGAAAATAACTCTAAGATAGATCTGTCGTTTAGCATAATCAGCCTATAATGTTCCCATTGTTGGGACAGAGGCCTCCTCTCTTTGAGAGGGAGTCGGCTGTCTACCACGTGGACCCAGTGCGGGTTGGTAAACTCTCCGGATTTTTTTGTTTATAGGACATTCCGATTTCCTGACGATCTTTTCCTTAACCGTTTTAGAGCAGTGTTGATGAAATGATTTACTAAGTAAAGCGCCTGTCTGTGTTCGAACCCACGACCGATGACGATGTAAGTCGGGGGGCCGTTACCACAGCGCAAAATTCCAAAATGGTTTCCGCAATATCATTAAATTAATCAAATTTTTTGTATAGAGCTTTTACACCCAGCGTTCACTATAATCTCCTAATAATCGTGAAAAAGTCCATTTAGAAACCATATAATCATAACGCGAACTTCAGAAGAATCAATTAATTAATAGCACTAATTAGCAATGAAAGTAAAACAACAATTCAATCTAACCTCTAAGCACGAAATCTGAAAACAAGCAACTATGTAGTACACAATCAAACAGGTCACATGTAAATTAGCTGAGAAATGACTCAGTTTAACTCACAATGAGTCTTTAAGACAGTGCGCACACCGAGTCCAAATATTTTTGTTGCAAACAGTTTTCATCAAAAAGACAAAACTGTTTTGTAGTAATCGTTGTTTCAAAAAACTATCAACATAATGTACCCTTGACACATTTGACATGCAAACATTCTATGTCAAATTTAACATTTGAGTTGATGAAAATGTGAACGATAGAAGAGAACCATGTTTGCATCGGATATAATTATTGTTTTCCTAAGTTTTCCTAAAGACGATCTTGAATCGGGTCTACCCACAACCTAAGACTTACATTTTCCTTAAAATTAAAGGTAGAAAAAACACAGTCGTGTGGGATCGGTTCGCGTGTCAGTTGAACTTTGCCATACATTGTCTACTAAATAACAGTCACTTTTACATTGTATTGTTACCGTCAATTATTACGTTGACTTCAAACGAGAAACTTCATTTTTTTTTAAATATTGTCGGAAAACATTTTGTACCTAGTAACATTGTTTTGGTAAAAAATCTAGTACCGTTAGCGCAATCTATAAAGCCATTGTTAATCAATTAAGTATTTAAAAAGAGCAGTTCCTTTTTTGTAATAATTATTTTATCTTGCAGATTGGATTTAATATAGACCACCCCTAAATCCGCACATGGCCGTCATGACTGGTGTAAAATATTAAACAACTAGGTAAGAAGGTTCCCATCATTTTTGATCACTGTTCCCCAGGCCACGCGTCCAAATACGGTGTTTGCAGTGCACGTCTTTCCAAATTCGTACTATAAGAATCACGTTGAGAAATGAACATCTATGGACTGATATGCTATCTTTGACCAACCTACGGACATCCAAATTAGAGTAGGTATTCTGATATTCACTGTTATAAATGCATAATAAGTTAATAACAACCAACTTGATTACGGTCGGATGGGCAACTAAAAGATAAAAACGTGACCCTTCCTCGCAGTCAGGTAAAAACAGAACAGAATCGGTATAGATTATCTATATTAGATAAGTTTATTAGAACTCATATAGAGGTGGTGAGACCGCGATGTCAATTAGTTGTTCCTATTCATCTTCTGTGCGTGCAATGAGCTATTCAAATAATTATTTGTTACCAAATAATTCAAATCAATATCAAATCAAAGTCATAAGCAGGAGTGAACTACGTACCAGGCTTGTCCCGGTAGAACACTTCCATGCAAAGTTCGTTTGTAACAAAGTAAAAAGACACTGACTGACGAGTCTTAAAAATAACATTTCAAAAAAAAAAAAACTATTTATTGAAATCAATTTGGTCGCATCAATTCACCAAATATATACCGCTATGCACGTGATTAATATCATATTTCCTTTAATAATCACTTAGAACTCAGACTAACAAACGAAGCATTAATAACAGGATATTTTCTCACAAAAATCTAGACTTAGGTATTCAAATACAATAATAAATCCTCAGATAAGCACCTTTCTAATGTATTTTATTATCGACTATTTCTATGCAAATATCAAAATAATCCGAAACACTGAAGTGTTTTTTTGAGACTTAATTGCCAAAAACAGCATCAATGTAGGTTGTCTACCGAGTATTTAAAACAGTTTCAATAACTAGTAGTCGAATTTTGTTTCCGTTTTACATGTAAACTGTGGGAAAATCAGGTCATTTTGGGTATTAAGATACGGTGATTAGTGCTTCGTCTAATGTTGACTGTGTTGATTTTAATTCTTTAATTGGAGATATCACACTATACCTACCTACCTATACTTAGGTATCGTAAGAATCTGGATTATGTAAGATAAGGTAAACCTGAACGATTATCTACCGCAAGTTACATGAGAAATATCCTATCAATAATGCGGTAGTTTGGTAACGAAATCCGAAAGTCCAAAATGCTATACTATAAATATTCTACAAGAAATATTTAAAAGCACTTTGCCCAACCAGGCATCTAATCCAGGACCTCTCACTCGGCGGCCATGCTTACCTCCCACATTTTATCACCACCATGACTACGAAGCTGGATTGCTTCATAATCATGTTTAATTGATCTAGATCATTGATAAACAAGGTATATTTTACAAAATGTGCCAACACAAATGAATGCAATGACTATCCAATCTAAGGATTAAAGATGATTAATCTCACAAGCAACAGGACGATAAGCAATTACTTGCCATTGTATGAACATCAGCTTGCATTTAATACAAATAGGATTCTAGTGCAATAAATAGATAGTGAGATGTGTATCTTATCTCCGAAGATGACTTTAGATCTCAATAAGGGCGGTCGTAGTGACAGGGCAAAATATGTGAATGTAAGTTATGTTATGCACGTAAGGAGGATCCACCATGACAACGTCATGTCGCGATATGCTACGGAGCGAATGGCGCGGTGAAATGAAAGAGTACGGAAACCCATAGAAAATAGATGGAGGTATTTACTAAAACGTACTGAATAGGCTGATAACACATAATATAACATAGTTAATTGATTCATTATAAAATACAATTGACGTACTGACGTAGATATATTTAGTAACCTGTTCGGCTTAACCGCTGTTAACACGTCGTGTTCGGGTTCGCGACAAGTCAATCGTCATCCTGAGGATGCGTTGTTGAGAGGTGAAACACGTGTCGATTTCTTACAGGGTTTTTTAAGACTCTTTAAGAATAGTTAAGCGGAATAGGTTACTAAATATATCTACGTCTTTTGTATTTTACATAATATAACTCCTGTCAACTCTTCTGCGAAGAGTTAGGCAGGGATTAGCTGTAGTACCGAAAGGTGGCCTATGTAATAGGCTGATAGGACCTAACTTGCTTTTGCCCGCGGCTTTGGCCGCGTGAATGTCGGAAAATAACCCACGGGAACGTACTTACTACTGTAGGTACTACTCTTAATTAAACGAGTCTAATTTGGTAAATGCACCTCACGGAAGAGACCTTATATGATGTCGATGAATGATCGAATACACAGCAATGTAGCAATGACTTTGCATCCCTTGAACCTGGATCAAATCCTGAAGAAGATGGCAAAGTGTAAATTCACAACATTTTCTAGCTGATAAATGTTTGCATTGCCCAAAATAGTTTGTCGGATGTGGGTGCTTCAGCTTAATCCAAATTACCTAACAGTTTGATTGTTTTAAGTCATGTTCGTGGGAATGCCTGTATCATTTGGCTATTTCTCCCACACGTCAGCATCTAATGCAACTTTAGAACATTTGGCTTGGCCAAATATAATAGTCCCGTTATGCTTTGGTTTATAGTAGGTAATCTGCAAGCGACAAATATGAACTTAGATTATTTGATTTCCGTCGTCATGCTTTAAGATTTAGGATTTTGATCACAGCAGCTGGGACATTATTCCGAATTGAGATGTTTTCCAATTTCGGAGACATAAGTCATACGATTCATCGGCCAGAACTAACCAGTGATACGCGTTTCGAAATTTTACTCAAAACTTTAAAGCAATACATACACTATTAGGTGGGTTAGATCAACATTCATTTACAGAAACGGAATATATATCATTCTGCAATGTTGTCACATCCGCCGTGCGAACATCAAAATTGAGGACATGACATTTAGCAACTTATGCCTTCAAGCCTAACACACGAGCCTTTTGCTAACCCCACAACTGATAGTAGCAATTACATCGAGGCTATCTTCATCTCAGTTATGAAACAAACAGAGAAAGTGATGATTTACCGACCGAATGGACCGACAGACACAAATTACCTCGTGATGCTACAAAATCACTTTATAATAACATTTTTTTTTTCGCCATGAAGCTCGCATCATACTAATTCAATTCCGCATTACGATTATTATGCAATATTTTATGTTAGTCTTAATTACAGTCCCTTTTGATGTCTTAATTAAAGGAAAGTTAATTTATGAAGCAGGTTATGCAATTTTCGAAAGATTTTTTGTAATATATCATTCATAACCGAATTGCTATTACGACTCATCTCTATAAATTATTTTGCTTTCGAAATTATGATCCTATAACTGATAACGTAATTATAATAGCTGATTAAGTACTTTTTAAATGAAATGTTAGTCTTAATAATTATTTATCATCAACATAATTTACCTCGGTTTAATTGAGTATTATTCTTACAGATCTTCAGTATTTCAAATTCATAATGTATACCTAAAACTGATGTCTGATATCCCAAATCATTTTCCATAAAGCCTTCAAAAGGCGTCAACACATTCTGTATTCCAACGCCACGGATGCAATTTCACATTGTATCAAAGTTTACTGCGATCCAAATCTCGATGTCTTTATTCAAGGAAATAACAGCGGCCGATCCATCGTGGCGAACAAAGCTCTATTACAGGCATTACGGCTCTCCAAACAACAGTTTTCTCGAAAATAGATAACATAGATAGATGGTTCGCGACATAGTCCAAATTGCACCTGCAGGGGACTCACTTTGTCCGAGGGAGCCCTAAACCTATTTGCTTGACATTCCAAACGTAATTTATAACCTTAGAAAGGTATGGTTCGTGATTCGTGTACTCTGAACCCGTTTCGTTGATTTCTTTCGTCGGTTTTCGACCTTGCATCTTCAGTAAAGTTGATCAGTTAATTTTACGAAATTTAAGTAATCAGGTTATTATCGAGCATTCACTTTATGAACATGTTTATTAGTTTCTTAAACTTAGCGTTTGTTCATCATTTCATTAATTGATCTGCATCTGTTTTATGATAGTTTGATTGGTATGTAAAATTCCGAGTAATTATTCGAAAATTTAATAAGTTTTAGAGACTCACTTTTGATTAGAAGCTCTATTTAATGCTAAAATTATTCTGGAAATTAAGAATGCAAATATCCCGGATTGTTGAAGTTAGTGAGTAAAATTTCTCGATATTAGTATAACTCTTTTAATTATTTAGGTACCATCATCACTTTCAATAGTTTCAATTAAGTACGTGTATATTACTTTATTGAAAATAATACAAATATAATTACAAATAGTCGACTCACGACATCCAATCTTACTAGTAATTATAATCATATTTGTATTTTCATTTCGACCATGAGTTTGGAAAATATTCTTCCGTTATAATATAACGTATCCCATTAGTGATAAATGTAGAACTCATGTGCCCTTTAAACTGCTCAATCATGCTCAACTAAGGGATTGGGAACTGTACGTGAGTGACACAAAATATACAGAATTTACGAATATACACGAGACACATCGTGTCCTGGATTTGAAAACGCAAATTGCAGTTAATTTTGGGTATGATCAGGGGCCTAAATCTCCTAATTTATAAACGTTACAATGGTCTCTCAATTGTGAGTTTTTGACAGTTTTTGTATGGCAAATCTGTCAAGAACTCGCCATTGAGAGACCATTGTAACGTTTATAAATTAGTAGACTTGGCCCCAGGAATAGTGTTTTAAGTTATAAGTATTAAGTTCGTTCTCTACACTCTCTCTCTTTGAGATTATGCATGGAATGACAATCAAGTGGATTGTGGCGGATGTTGCAAAATATCATTGTTCATTTCTCCATATAAAATTGTTTTGACAAGATACTCAACACTGATACTCGACCTCACTTATTTTTAAATTGCGTTTTTAATAAAAATATTATATAATTTAATAACACTAGCGGCTGCCCGTGGCTCCACCACGTGGACCCGTATTCTTTTTCTAAAATAAAAGGAACCTAAGTTACTGCTTACAACTACTTTTGGACTAATTACTCATTTCGGAGATTAGCCGGAACAGACACACCAATAGACATTTTTTTGTTGATGTTTGAAGTAACGTATGCTTTCAAATCTAGTTCGTAAAGAGCTGTTATTTTTAAATGTTTCACATTACAAACAGACACTTCGTATAGATGTTTTTCAGATGAAAATGGGACCTATTTTAAATATTCTTTCTCAGCCTGCAGTCAACCGCAAACCGGGGGGATCTTAAAACGAGCAATCAATATAAAAACCTCATGTAACTGTAGATTTGACGATATTGAACTTTAGGATATTATAAATATAAAACAAAGTCGCTTTTCGTGTCTGCCTGTGACACCGCTTAGATCTTCTAAACTAATCAATGAACTTTGATGCGGCACTATTATTTAGAGCATTTATTCCCGAAGATATTTAATTTAGCACAGAAATCTCGACGTTTCGCCAATGCAGCCGTGCGAATGAGGGGGTGTCACTAGTTAATTATGAAAATACAATCGTAGTCACCCGTTATGTTCAAATCAAATCAAAACGATTATTGCAATCCATAATGTACACTTACAGGTGGTAACATCAACATGATAAGACATGTTACAATATAATTCCACAAAATGTGGGTCCTTATGGATTTCTTGGCCATTACGAACAACAAGATCTAAGTGACGCCTCTAGCAAAATATGGTAGCACACCATAAAATTAAATATAGCCTTAGGGGAGAATTTGTTTTCATCAGTCGAAATTAATTTGATAGCAGTTATGTTTATTGAACTAATCAGCATCTCTAGTCATTAACACTTTACTTATTTTTATTTATAGTCCAGCTTTCATGTAAGATAGCATCTTTTTTCAATCTTTAATTTTCCTTGTTCATTAGTGTTAAAAGCTAATGATCTATAGACTTGTTATCTATTATGATGATAAATTGCAATAAGTCTGTGTATCAGAGCACATTAAAGTGCAGTTTTTTAGCCGATGGCCGAAGCACCGTAGGAGATAACTTGCGACCATTAATCTTATGCTTCTTAACCATTTGAAATGATAGCCAGTTACTTCACATTCTTATTTTAAAATAATTTTATTAATTGTTTTTATTTGTCGTTTAGTATCGGCCAGTTCTTTCCATCACGAGAAGGTAAGATAGCGTAAGAGATTACTTAAAGAGGATGGAAAGCGTATTCCTTTCAACTTATGATCACAAACTAGAATGTTTTGTCCGTCTACCAGGTGTTATTAATTTGATCCAAATATTTTAGGTTAGTTAAAAAAACGGTCTCTGACTTTTTTTGAGATGAAAGGACTATTAGGGCTCAAATACATAAACACGTTACGACGACGCAACATCGCACGTCGCACGTCGCATCTATTTAAATTGATGCTTGATGTAGGTACTTAATGCTGTTCCTAAATTATATGTTTTAATTTACTGTAATGTTTCACAAATTAATTTCAGTTAGTTTAGTAATAATCAATAGTTATAATAAATTAAATAACTGATCAATTGTTATTATAATACATATTTGTATGCCGTTAAGGTAAAACATGAGTGTGATCCTTTCTCCAATGTACTTAACATCTTGCATGCTTTGTGTGTGCATACTCATGTTTCGGACAAATAAATGATCTATTCTATTCTATTCTATTCACGTTGCATTTTTTCATTATTGATTTCTGCAGAAAACCATAATGAAAAAATGCAACGTGCCACGTTAACGTGTGTATGTGTTTGAGCCCTTACGCGAAGCAGTTTTGACGTTATAGGTCTGTATACTTAGGGTTCAATTCACATAAATTTTGTTTATGCATTTCACAATGTATTGTAGTCTAAGTGTACAGAATCAAAAGGTAAACACTACATACAACAGAATATTTCAAAGCATTCACCCGTTAGTGTTGACCCTAGGACCAAACCTAATGTTAGGGCACAGAATCCATTGTGTCTTAGGAAAACTACATTCGCAAGTACAACAGTTTCTCAAGCTCACTTTTATCCAATAATCGTCTGTAGAAAGTATCGGTTTCATCTGGTGTATTATTTAAAACCGCGACGGCTAGGCGTGGTCACGTCGTCGCCATTAGGCGTGGATGCTCTGATAACTATACGGGACGTTCGGAAATCTTCGGAAGAGTTCGGATTTAGATCGTCATTATGGTTATTTACCGAATATTGCGGTTGGTGGTTGATGGTGCAGAATTATGGTACGATGTGTGTGTTAATATTTTTATTCGTTGTATCTATTTGCAGTGTTGACACCTCATCGGTAATAGTCGTATTATGTATGTCGCGATTGAAACATTTTTCAATTCATTCCTGATACCTGTCAGCACATTGAATTTTGTAACTCGTGATAACAAAAGCGTTGTTTTGAATGAAAAATTGAGGAACTTTTGGATAATGCCTATTACGTGTGACGTTTTATTGTTTACCTTGTGGTCTTTAGTGGCCAATAAATAGCTACAACTGCGTTGAAGGTAGGCTGTTATTAATTGCAATGACTAAATAACGAAGCAACTCTTATCTGGAAAACATTTGCGGTGCTGTAGGTGTCATAAGTTCGTAACATTTTAAGCGTTTATCGTAATAGCTTTCCAAGACTGCAATATGATTATAATTAAGGCTTTGCTTGCAAAAATAGTTCTTAATTAAAGCAATTTCAGCGAAAATTACAATAATCATTCTAATGAGCTAACACACATTTTTTCAGGCTGAAAAACGTAACAAAATACCTGCTAATTACATTGCTTACACTGCAGTGCTGAAACAACTGAAAAAGAATTGCAAATTCACTATTGCAGTTTACACACATAAATCTATTTTTTTCTGCGCCCGCGCCGCTGTGACGAAAGCCAATCAAATCGGTTAATCATCTAAGCGACGTGCACTACATTTCAAACTACATGCAATCATTATGTTGTTTGCATTGCTATCATCACGCTATCTTTACTGGACTGACATATGAGGATGTTACTGTCGACTGATACAAATAAGCGTTTAAGAATAGGTTTATATACAGGGTGTAAGGGACAGCCTTCCGCAGACTGATGGGTGAATTCAGTATATCATACTAAGATGACCGGTACATTAAATTATTTCAGGAACGTTATGGGAATCCAATAAACCTGATTTGTTTAATTATCTCACACGCAATGTATCGTTACCGTGGCAAAACGCACGTAGCGAACGGCAGCACACGTAGAGTATTTCAACATCAGTTGCGTTATTGTTTATTTTAGCTGTTTCATTTACATAAATTGAGTGCTGCGTACAGATAATGTAATTTTGTAACAGAAAAAACGACAAAAAATATTAAAAATTTCCTGTGATTTCTTCCGGTGGAATATGATTCAAAATAAGGAGCTGAGTGCACCCTGTAAGTTTGCGGAGGGCTGTCCCTTACACTCTGTATGTGAGTCATAAGTCATTTATTCAATTGTTTAACACTAGGATACGTGCGAAGTTTTTAATTAGTCAAGAATTCTCGAGACCATTAATACATATTCTATAAGGCACCTCTTTAGGTCATGAGCTATCCGAATATCAGAAAATATTTGGCCAGGGTCTTACGGGAGCGCCATGACAGTTTATTCGCTGGTACAATATACCTACATATAATTGAAAGGTGCACAAGGTGGAGACGACAATTCGATAATAAATTAAACAGCGTATTTCTAATGCCGTTCCCAGTTTGCATACGAAAATTCAATCAAATATATCCAATAGTTTAGTCACTATAGCTAGTCAAAGATTGGCTAAACTCATAGTCGGCCCAGTAGTGATGGGCCGCCTATTTTTAATTTGTATGAAAAAAAACACTTTTTCAATTTCGATGCTAGGATTTATTTGATAATTCCAAAATACTCTTATGTATTAGTATTGCCAATGTTTTCATTTATTGTCATATTGTTGTCTCCACATTGTATAATAAAATTGTTCTTAAAAAGCGAGCAAGCATGTCGTTGGCCGAGTGTGCGAGTGCGCAGCAAGCGATCTTGCGCTCGACCCGATGTTTTTGTACAAAGCCAAAGTTTATTGGGAGTTCCCATTAGGAATTCCCAAGTAGCTGACCATAGTGACCAGATGCTCACTAACAATAAGGTTCTTTATACCTTAGGGGCAGCGCCTGGCATAAACAGCTTACGGGCATAATATTTAATGAGTAAGTAATTCTTATTAAAAGTAGCGAAAAACGATTACCGCGTCTCTTCATTTAAAGCGTTTCAGATAAACAAGGTATTTAAAATAGATATAAATCTTCTAGCATGTTTAAATAAATCGTTTTAATATCGTGTAATTTAGTGAAATCGATTTCAATTTCTTTCAACGCATACTTTTGCCGCTCCTCTAAAGTACAATAAAAATGACGACGTATTAAATTATAATAAATACGTTTTTAATTGATAGTATTGAATAAAACACTTGTTATAGCAAGCTGCAAGTAAATATACTTCTTATTTTGTAGTTTATAAGAGTTTGTATTGCATGACGATCAGATCAATAACATTAGTATTCAATTAATCATTGAAGCTGACTATCTGTGAACTTAATGTCCCGTTATCAATCATTTCGTCAAAGAGTGTTTCCTGTTTGTTATTTTTTGTACTATCTATTATTATTTCAAGTTAAAAATGGATTGCTACGTAACTTTGAACGTTACTTTGAGTTACTAGTACAAAAGACTTCAACGCGATAAATTAAGAGACAAAACCGGTTTTTATGATAAAAAGTAGTTTCTTTCCCAAGGGCCGTTAGGCATAATGATAAGGTAAGTATATGGGACATATTATTATGTCCTAAATTTAACAACACAATAACAATATGAATCAAAATCAAGTATTCTCCAAAAAAATAACTGTATTTTGCTTAATGAAAATTAAACCATAACTAATGTGACTGGCGTCTACCTGACAGACAGCCTGTCTGTCATAAAAGTATATAAAGCTAAAAATCCTGTACACTGTAGGTTTTTAACATAGTGACCGTATTATAATGTCCGTATAGCGGTAAAATATGAACTAAAAGAAAAACCATCATCATGATGATCTCAGTTTTCTTACAATCTCTCCGGAAACACGTCATACAGGCTGACTTTAAATCCATAAGACTATCTAGCAAAAAAAGAATCAGTTCCATACGATGCAATACCAAAATGAAAATTGCATTGCATATTGCGTTTTTGTATGAAGCAGCAACTTTTATACGTTTGGATGCCATTTTACTCGAATAGTATTGGCACTTTAACGATAAAAATTGGAAGGAGAGAAGGTGTATTCTGTGTTCCGCTAAACAATGATGTAGTGAAACTATATAAAAAAAATAGTTAGGGGTGGGACTCCCCACCCTATATATGCAACCGCAGTATATAAAATTGAACCCATAATTAAAAAGATTGTGATGTTTTTAAGTAACGTTGCCAATGTAGGTATTGATTTTTAGTTATGGGATATTTACAGTTAGAACCGCAGAAATAACTTTCATTTGAATAGTATTTTCTAAAAATACTATGAAATACAAACTTATTTTTGCTGCCGGTAAAATCAATACTGTGCATGAGTAAATATTCATCCCGGTTTTTTTGTAGTATATTTATACGTACGTTCAGCCTGTGAAACATTTTAAATTCATTCAAAGTCAGCCAGTATTATTAACCAAACAGTAGAAGCTCAGAAACAAAATAAACTGTATACAAATACGTAACTACTAAATTACGCGGTAAATAATGACCTGTGGATAACATTACGTAACAAAATATTATTTATTGGTAATGTATCAATGCAACTGACCTCTTCATGCAAATTAACTGAGTTACGTAGAGATTGTAATGAGTTATGAATAGTTATCATTTAGCAAATTTACAACTTTTACCCATCCTATAAAATATGATTTCCTTGTTGTTTTATCATCCGCTTATTTAAAATACCGGAAAATAGTAATCCTGCGCAGGAAATTAGGGATTTTTTGCTGGATAACTTATCAAGGCTTTAAAGACAAGTTTAAATTAAAAAATTAAATAACTCCCGACACAATTCCAGGTGATGCTGCAGTATCCGTTCAAGTACTATGTTCCTCTTATATCATTGAAGTAACAGAATAATAAATTTCGAAACGATCAGACCCGTGGAAGATGCGCACATCCAATCATCAACTAGAAAAGAGCTGATAATCTTCAAACGGCTGAACCGATTTTCTTGAATTGTAGCTAAGAACACTCTCGATCAAGACACCTATCAAACAAAAAAAAAAAACAAAATCGGTTCAGCCATTTGGGAGTTACGAGGGAACAGACAGATACACAGACACACAGATACACACGTTAAACTTATAACACCCCTCTTTTTCCGTCGGGGGTTAAAAAGGCTCTGTCTTTATTAAATGTTAAGGTTTGAGTAAGATAAGCATACGATAAAATTTTAAAAGTTATGTATGATGTTAAACTGGACGATCTTTTCGTTAAGAGAAAAGAAGAAGAAGGAGAAGGGGAAGATTAAAAAAAAAAATTGTCCATCTTCGTTGTTCAACAGGGTCAGCCGTTACATCATGTCCAGGTTACATGACATTCTGCATAGTAAAAACTGTAATGACCATTTCTATTAACTGCACAAGATACATAGCGGCGATAAATAGAAAATGTTCTTGTTACCTGTGACACTTGCCTATGTGTTGTATTCCGTTTTCATTACAGTTAAGTATCCACTGTGTAAACAGATGTTATCATAGTATGGAATTGACGGGTTCAGATAACATAGTTAAGATAAATCATAATAATTATTTCGCATGACTGCCAATGTGCTGTGAATAAGCTAATAGTGAGACACCTAACGGTTTATGTCCTGAGGATGGACAACGGGGTGACCTCCTGTCTAGTCATAACTATGTTTGACTTGAGTGAGTGAGACATACACTTCGATGTATACTGGGATGTTTAAATGGTCATTATAACATTGTCTTGATTGGCAGCACTGTTATTGTAGCACTGGAAAGACCATGTATTCTGTGGACGGTAGGAGTCACATATTATCTCTAGGATATTCTCGTGTCGTGTAACATGTGTCCCCAAGAAATACATGCCTTTGTGGCTTCTCGATTTGGCGTCTGTTATCTACCAAAAAATGTCATGTCGATTGTCGACTCGACTTGTTTATTTATCGTCCGGTACAAGTGAACTATTGACAGGAAACCTAAATCTCGCATAAACTAAGAAATCTTTGCAAAAATGCCTAATTATGTATCGGATAATATCAATAACATTGAAAGATAATGTAGTAGGCATTAACGATATCCTGGCTTCGAATATTCCGTAATTGCTCATGAATCAAGAATATTAATACAAAAAATTGCGTTAAAAACACACTTGTATAAATATTTATAAATGCCTACGTTACATACAGATTATCCGCCAATCAGACGCGCCTATTAGCAATGGTATCGACATTTCTCTTGCGCAATTTTCCCAACAAATCAACTCGGGAAGTAATCTCGATGATTGAATTCTTGAGGCAACGAGAAAAAACTTTGAAATAATGTCGCGTGCGCTGTCGTTTTGTTGCCCTAGTGATATAAGCGTTTGCCGCACTTGTACAACGACGCGTTTCTTATCTTTGAATATACCTAATATGGGATAGGGTAAATTGGCAAGGGTCCTTTTGGCATGAGATTATCTGGCTACTGCCCCCCAATTTATTTGGGGTCGTTGCAACATGTTTTTTTCTTCCTTAATTCATTATTAGTCGTCATCTCGGTAGTCACACGGTCCATCGTTTATTTGGTTTTCCCTTGGTACTCTTATAGTCATCTACATTCATTCTCAAAACTTTCCTAACGACATTTTCCTCATTCATCCTCTAGAGATATTCGAAAAAAAAATAACTGTATCGTATAAAATTATAATTATTTTAGGTAAGTAGTAATTCACAATCTTTTTCAGCATCTGTTTTACAGAAAGCTATGAACTGCACCCTAATTACGTAATATACGATCAATCACAATCTAAATCGTTTTGAAACAGATTGCTAATCCATTGCCTCATAAGTTCGAAAAAAAACATCTGCTCAACAACGTTAATAACGCAATGAATGTTGTTGAACTGTCAAAATGAAACAGATTAGTCTAAATCGTTTATGTAATCGTGTATTATGTAATTAGATAACTGTTAAGTATCGTCACTCGTGGGGTGACAAGGGACTCACATTTTTTTAAGAAACCATCCTTTTCTAGGAGTCTATATGCCTCTCTTCTAAACCATCGACTGCCCAGCAGTCGTAGTCGAATTGATTGAAATTGGAAATTCCATGTTAATCTTGGCCATCCAATGTTTTGCCTTCCACATCCAGACTGTCCTTCACGTGCATCAAAATATCCTCATAATTGCTATTAAAACATTCATATATTATTTACGAAAGTGATCTCAAAGATAATATCAGATTGCATTAATAGACTGTCGAATATTTATTGACGAGTAACGTTTTTTTTTTTTTTTCATTAATTTTACATATAGCTTCGGTAATGAAGCCAGATCATTCGAGATAAGATTTGTTAACATTCATCTCTGGGATTAAGAAGTGTTTACGTTGCTGTGGACATCATTATTAAGTTTCAAAAGTATAATCAACATTCTATTGACGTGAATTATTGCCACAGAAGGCTTTAAAGATTAGTCACTTTTTTTTACCACATTTTTAAGCAAATCTATTGGCTTTCCTAAACTGGCGTCTAGCAATGTTCCCATTCCTACCTTTTAACCGACTTACAAAATAGTGTCGGTAACGTGTTTTTTTTTTTAACGATTATCCATAGATATTTTGTAGACGAATTTCGAGAGTCGGTGGCAAAAAACGAATATTCAGAACCAAAGACACCGACTTCAGAAATTAAAGTTATTTTTCACTTCGTAGTGTTTTTTTTTGTAATAAAGTTTTAATTTTTCACTTTTTTTCATTTGAATACAACAGAATTAGTTGTTTCAGGCAGCTATTTAGGTACTTTCTACTTCTTATTGATAATACAGCCATTGAGTAAACGCAACATTTGTGTGCTCAGTTTGCAGAAACGCTGGTTGTGATTGTGTCAAATTCGAATAGGTACGTAGGCACCATGTTTAACATGCTAGTCATGTCTAAAACACTGGCATAAAGTTTAGCTTTATAAAGGCATTTTATGTACTCCCAACACGTTTTTCCGCATTTTACCTGAAACTAAACATAATGTGTGAGTGAAGTATAATTACTATTCAAGAATAATAAGTTACGCAGTATTTTCCAATGGATAGACTACACAATATAGATCACACGTGTCTGGTACACCTAGGCCTATGGTACAGTCGACCGCACGTCCATGGTAACAATTTCGAATTGACAGCCCTTTTTTGGGGAATATTTATAATTTATCCCTTAAAAACTTTATTTCTATCTAATGATAATCACTTTTTTTGTGAACGATCTTTTAACTTTCTGGTCTTTTCAAAAACTATCATTACCCGTAAAGTTGGTCGCAGTAAATAAGCTAGGACACCCCGGCCATAATGAGTTAGCTTAGGTTAGAACTGTGAGCGATTAAATACAATGCCTACCTAACCTATTTTTCGTAGCAGTAAGGGTGGTTTTATAGTTCACTTCAAGTGTTAACTTGATCGTGTGGTTGACTTTACTGTCGTGTTTACCGTGCGCACACGCACATCGGATGTTCGCTTCTGTTCCACGCTGTGCGCGAGTTAATGTGTCGGCAGTCATTACAGTGAGGCATCTCAGGCATTTTCACCTGATCAACACATTCAACGAATCCTATGAATTCTTTTCACTCTTTATTTTTACGTGACGTTTTTTATAGCAATTTCACTGTTACTGAGGTTTTTTTATTTTTTTGTTTGGTTTTTACTCATTTTGATTCATTTTGTAAAGAGCATTCGTTTTAAAAATAAGTACCAATTTTTTTTTTACTCTTGACAAGAATTTAATTCCTTATTAAATTTGTTAATTAAGATTATTCTATTTCTTAATGAACAACCAAATCCACTTCATTATATAAAAAGCACAAATTCTCACAAATTATTCAAATTAATCAAATATTTGCCAACACTCGATTTACGATGCTACGGAGTACACACCTAACGTTCAATCAATTTCCGCGATCCTAAAACTTTCTTTATGTAAATCATCAAAAAATATAGAATATTGTGCACTTTCAATGACTGTAACTAACGCATTGATTACACTAAATCAAAATGTTCAAGAATTTTTGTACGGTTTTTGGCGTGGGCAGCGTCAGCAGAATAGCGTATAAAAGTGTATAAAATGTTTTCAAATTATAACACACATTATTTTTGTACTGCTTGTATTATTTTGATTCCCATGCCGAGCAAAGTGATATTGGGTTTTTCCATAATAGTAATTTCTCAGTAGCAGCCCGGAGTCTGGATTCGTGCCCGGTTGATGGCAATATGTTCGTTCTCACATGGGACTTCAAAATAACTGGCGAAATATGGGTATAGGTACTATAGGTTCACTTCTGTCTATCTCTTCGGGGATTACAGGCGTGATATTATTTGTGTGTTATGTATTATTTTTCTTCTATGTAAATCTTGTTATACAAAAATGACTATGTAATTCGTGAAAGACAATGTTAAAGGCTCAGTTGATAGTCTTTTCTGATTTATTGTGTTGCTGACTCTACGCCCAAAAAAAGTGTAAGTACTTTTGTATGAATCTTGTACCATAAAAAATTTACTTGCGTTTACCTACCTACAGTAATTTGTCATGGCATAAACCACGCCAGATCTTTTGAGCTTTTTGCACATCGGCCGAATATCAAAATATATTAATCACAGTTTTTAAGACATCACGTCTAGATAAGTGTGAATATCTATCTAAACACAGTTAATTAGAATGGCTATTTTAGGTATATTTTTTCTAGCTTGGTTGAACAATATTTGGGCACGGTTGATGGCAATAGGTTTGCCCCCTATTACATGGGACTTAAACATAACTGACGAAATGTGGGTCTACAATATATACACCTCTGCCTAACCCTTCGGCGAACACAGACGCGCGACAGGCGCGACGTTATATGAAGGATTATTTTGCGACGTCAACTTTTTTTTATAAAGTCTCATTCAATCTTCTATTTAACTAAAAACACTGTATAAATAATGGACTATCACATACCTACAAGAACATCACGGTTTAGTATCTCTAACATAGAAGGCTAAGCACTAAACTTAAAAGCTCTAGTTGAAACCGTGATTTGCATAAAGTGAGTGGGTCAAAAGTTGTTACAATGTTTATCACAACAGAACAGTTACCTAACCGTTTTCACGTTGTGCATTTTTCCATGATGTATGGTATCTACCAATAGGATTAAAAAAGTATCGAATTTTACGTTAGGTCATCGGAAAAAGCACTAAACCGAATATCATCAATGAGGAATTTTTCTAAGGAAAGTATCTTCAAGATAACACTTTTCATTTTACTATTTCAGGAATTTTAGGACGTAAATACTGCGTCCTTTATACTCTGTTGGTTTAGTTAGTTAACTAAAGGTAAACAAAAAAACCAAGTGACGAGAGAGCTGTCAAAGGCGTCTGGTTAACTGACTAAACGTAATACCAGTCAATTTAGTTGTCATGGTACATCACAGTTGTACTCTTCAATTTAACAACCTTATAATTCCTTGAGGTTTAGAGAACCTCAAAAAAATACAGATTACAAAATATTATATTATTATAATAAATCTAACTAAAAAAAGTGCTCAAACAGTAATTACATCTACGAATCAGTAGTTTAAAAATAAATGATAGGTAAAGTTTAACCAATATTAAGGTGTACATATTATAGGTACACACTCTAAGAGTAAACTATCATAAAAATCGGAAAGAAATGTAAATTGGTTACCTATATTAGAAGGTATTTTTAAACAAGAAAGTGTCATCTAAAATACCCTTTTAACGATTTGTTTACCTTTAGTTAATTACCTTAACCAATGTAGTATAGGTATTTGTTTGGCTTTGTTCCGCTCAACGGTGGATTTGCAGAAACAATAGAAATTCTATTGTCTCGTTAGTGACAGTTAAGCTCATAGAGACATAAGAAACGTAACTAACTGCCTGTTTTAAGTTAATCTGTTGTCAGGAGATAACGGGCCCTTTGCATAATTAGGAAATTAAGTTTTTTCTTTAATACCGGTCTGATTGGAATTCAAGCAATTTTAATGTAGTGCTATACTATTCTTTTACTTTCTAATTTGATTCTCGTGACCGACCGTACGAGATCCATCGGATGGGTAGCTAATAGTATTTTGAGCTATGCAGAATTCTGTGAAAGTTTTATTTATTTCGTGTGCCCCATGGGACCCCATCAGCAAAAATGAGCAGTGGTGGCCGAGTGGTAATGACCGCGACTTACCTACAAGTTGTAGGTCTTAAGTTTGAACCCAGACAAGTGCTTTACTTTGTGTTAATTATTTCATCATCACTGCTCTCAATCGGTGAAGGAAAACATGGTGAGAAAACTGGCATGTCCTAGAACAAAAAACTCGAATACATAATAGTATGACAACAACCAACCCGCACTTGAACCGGCGTGGTGGATTACGGACCGCTCCCACTCGAAGCGAGGAGGCCTTTGTCCCAGCATTACGAATATTATAGGCTGATCATGTCATTTCATTTTTTTTTTATAGGTTAGGTATTGATGTACCTGATATTAAGTTTACTGTAAGAGAGACTCAACGATCTCACAGTTAAACTGCGTAAGCAGTTTTGTGGGGCAATGTACTTAGCGTTAAGGATTTTTTAAGGGAATAAATAAATAATTCATTCATTCATTCAATATAAATTTGTCTGTAACCAAACCTGGCGAGTTTTGTAGGATTATGATAGAGATAAATTAAATATTTTCCTTAAAATAATATGTCATTCTTGAGGATCGCAAAAAGCGACGGGCAAACTTTTTCGGTGCGGGTGACACAGTGGCTCAGTGATTGTATTCTAACTTAAGATTACACTAGTCGCGGCGGTCATTCTTTCATACAAACGTAGTATGGTGATTACTCGTATGTTTGACGGTGTACGTTCAAAACGTATAGTATATTTTTTTTGTATAATCTTGCATTTCACTGAAATATAGGTACGACGGGAGTGTGTATCCGTGCGCACATCACTAGCTTGTTACTGTTCATCACAATGTTTGTACTTTTCACCATCAACGAGTTCGACCCGGCGGCGGCGACTAGGGTCTCCTTAAAAGGTCGCTGGTTCGCTTGTTGGATTCCAGTATAGAATAAACCTAATTATAGTTCTAGGTTTCAGGCAGGGGTTCCACGTCTGGCTGTTAGTGTATAATGAGATTTGTGTTTGTAAACACACTCACGATAAGTACCTACGGTTAAAACTTCGTGTCACCATGGTAACAATTTTAGAGTTCTTTCAAATTAATAGCAACAGCTGAGACATTGATAGTATAGTTGTTACGGGCAGTTTTCATAGTACAAATGTTAGTAGGTACTCTATAGATATCCGGCTGACCGAACCGAAGTAGTTGTAGGTATTAACTGCTGTGGAGATTGTTTATTTTTTGTTGCTTAGTTGTAGTCATTGTTTGAGATTGTTGATAGGTCTTGTTTCGACATGAAATTTGTAAACAGTCAGAAAAAAATTACAATACACTTCTGCCCAACCTTTTGAGGAATAGGTACAAGCGGTATCAAGAACTTTCAGAAAACTGCTTTTTTATTACGTGATGACACCTGCTCTTGACAACAATCTCGCATTATGGAGAGCGATGGAATGAGCGAGCCCATGCCTGTTCACTCTTGCTCTGCAGGCTGAGACCGACTGCATAGGTGATCTAAGAGAACTAGGAAGCACTAGGAAGTGGTGAAGGGTGGGCGTTTTGGGGGACTGTCTTATATAATTTTGAC
Source organism: Eupsilia transversa (assembly GCA_914767815.1). Lineage (NCBI taxonomy): Eukaryota > Metazoa > Arthropoda > Insecta > Lepidoptera > Noctuidae > Eupsilia > Eupsilia transversa. The sequence goes on from OU611889.1 coordinate 8,193,568, forward strand.
GTTCGAAAAGTGCTGATTCTCAGCCTAGTTTGAATAAATGACTTTTGATTTTGATTTTGAATACAGAAGCTGGCAGAGAGTATAGACTCAATTTCTTTTGCATTATATAATTGCATAGCACATATGTGAGTACTATGTACTATAGAGCTACCATTTACCGGGTAATATTATGTCTTTCATTGACTTGAATGTGCCCTGGCGGCTGTGAGTATGTCATGCTCACTCAGATGTCTCGCTGATGGTGGCGTGTGTGTTGGATCATTTAGCTCCCTTCAAAATGGTTGAGCTGAATGGTGCTAATCCATGCGTCATGTTCGTGAACGGGCGCCGTCAGTTGGGGCTGGTCATCTCTTAGCTGCCATGGCTTATTTGTAATTTTTGAATTGTTTTTATTTTTATGTACGGACGCTTTTTTTATGCACGTCTTTCTACATTGTTCTCACATGTATAAGTAATTTCAACATGAATGATGTAACCAATTTTTGTAACAATTTATTTGATTTAAAAGAGTGTCCGTGGAGTTTCTTGCCCGTTCTTCTCCATAGGTACCTACTACGCTTTGGAATGGGCATCTAGCTTCATATTTTCTGACTGACTGACTCCTTGACAATTCAAAAGTGCCTGTAATTGGTTTAATTGAAATAAATGCTTTGAGTTTGAGTTCATATGTACTAACTTCCATATTCAAAAACAGGCCGTGACAAGAATTTGAGCCTTCTCATGACTGAACATGAATTTCGTGAATTCGTGAGTGATCATGCTCGCATTGCATACCAATAGGACCCTCCCTATAGTCCACAATCTCGTTAACGATGTAGGTACTACCTACTTGTAGCAATTTGTAGGCCGATGTTAAATTATCACGATATCGTGATCGTGATGGATTTACAAGCGCAATCTGGGTGATTTGATTAAATTGCCCGTTTTGGGAATCGAATAAGAAGTCTTACCTGTCTACTCTTAGGTATGGATAGGTCTATAGCTATAGAATCTAGAGCTATACGCGTTTATTCTTATCAGCATAAGTACTGCTGACGCAAACGTAGTCCTAAAAGTATTGTTGCTCCTTTCTATAACACATCGAATATAGGTCCGCAAAATTCTTTGGGTAGGTAGGAGTCGTATCAAAGGCTACGCTTGTGCAGTCCCAGCCTCCAAGCTTAGAACTCTGGAAACTATCCAGCTTTTCCTTTGCTCGGGCCACTTTACCAATCCTCTAAACCTAATTAGTAGATACCTAAATGAAAAATTGTAATAGATACGTTACCTAAGCTAACAAGACAAAGCCGTCTTCAAAGCATAATAAAAGTAAGAACATAAAAAAACCGGTTTATGAAACTGAAAATTAAACTACCTACATCACCACTTCCCACAGGAGACTTATGGTTTTCTCTTCTCGTTAACACATCATCGTATAAACTGATGTCTTGTTTGTAACAATCTAATGATTCATAGGAAGTAGGTACTTACCGGAAAATTATCCAGTGAAGTTCACAAACACTGAAAACAGTCAGAATCTTTTCACCACAGATTGCTAAATATTTCTGTGCTTATCAAAACCACTAAATCACAACCAGGAAAATTAACTTTAAAAGAAAAACTACATTTCCTCTAAATTTTTCCGTGAGCATCATTTCAGGAAAGAAAAACTAATGTCATCAAAGAAAATTTTCAGTCACTCATTTCTATTTGAAAATGTCTTTAAAGTCAAAACATTATTTTAATGTTGTTTCGTTTCGTAATCAGGAAGATCGCAAGACTATCCGTCGGTTTGCGCGTAAGTACTGTAATTGCGTGGATTTTGCGACGTGCGCAACCCATGCTGCGCAGGCGCCGTGTGAAGCATTTGCGCATCGCGTGCCCACATTACCTAGTACAATAATCATTGCGTGATTCCATTAAACACAGATCATGGTATTTTATGAAAGTTCATAACAAAATATCAAATAAATGGTAGTCTGTAATGTTTTAATTTGTATGTTTCGGGTAAGCATAGCCGTGGCGGTTGCAGTTACAATAAGATATGATATAGCCTGCATGCGATGTGAATTGATTTAATTAACGATGGTTATCGTTAATTAAATCAATTAACATCGCACTCAAATTACCTAATTCAAACACTACTTCTAGTCGATGTTTCAATTAATTTAAGGGCTTTTATACTTTTTATACATGCATCTATCTACAATAACTACTACTAACACCAAAGAATAATTAGGGTTATAGACTCAATCGTCACACATGTTATCATAAAAATAAACGTGTATCGCATAATTATTAAATTAAGGCCTATGTTTATGTTTTGAGTGATGAACATAAATGTTGATGGATGCGGGAGAGGAAGGCAAAATATAAAATAGTTTATTGTCCAGGTAAAACACTAAGCAGGTTTACAGGTTTACATGAGTATCTTAAAATATTACCTATAACTAGGTTACAAAATTATTTACCAGTGAACCCCAAACTAGACAGTTAGTCTGTATCTTGGGGCTCGGGGTACGACTTCCAGAGTGGAGACTAGAGAGGTGATTTCAGGTGTTCTATGGTATTGTATGATGTGAGTGAAAAGAAAAGATGGATGGATTGTGTGAGGTATGATGATATGAAAGAAAAGGTAGTGAATGATAGTGTGATGGATGATAGGGGAGAGTGGAAAAAGAAATCGTGTGGCGCCGACCCCAAGTACCTAACATTACACAAGGGCAGGAAGATGATGATAATGCATCCTATGTTTATCTGGCGAGTTTCAATAATGAGTAAATTGCAAGTGAGCTCATTATTTAGTTTCCTTAACACAATAATGACATAGACTAAATTGTTCTTGTCATCTTTTCTTTGTTTGTTTTTCAGCATTCATGATTCAAGGCTATGAAGAATTAGGAGACTCTTCGAGAAGAGCTACGACGAAGGAATCCCTACAAAAATTGTCAACCGCAGCTTGAGTTTGAACTCTGCACTTAGGCCGCGGACACGAAGTCAGCGGCGGCGGCGTGGAGAGCGGTGCGTTTCATACATATATTTATTTATGGAACTGCCCTCGAAGGCGGGGAGCGGCGACATTATTAGAACACCATTCTCGAATCTGAACTAGAATTGCTGGATGACGAACTTACGTGCAGTCACATGTTTATGAACAAAAACGATGTAGATAAAAATATTAGATATTTATTGGTAATAAAGCTATTCTAACATACTAATCTATAAGAAATATATCGCCCGGCCGTTTCTGATGATCGGATGATCTTCACCACCTGGAAACAAATGAATACCATTAGTAACGCTTTTTTTTTAAACAAATTTCCTTGTTGCTCTTTATACGCTGGCGGATGAGAACATTTTGACCGTCACGCCACTCTTGTATACACTTTTATCGGTCTGGTCCAAGTGTACAAAAGCGAAAGAACCTTCGTTCCAACCGAGAGTCCCACGACACCTCTCGACTGTTTTTTGTTAGTTTATGGTCTATAATAGCTTAGTGCTTCCGTCTAAAGGACAAATTCCTAATTGTGATTTAATTCATGTTTCATTATTCTATATCTGAAATATCCAACTTTTTTGTGTCTCTGGTGATTGGTGATAGAATCCGCTTTGAATACGAAACCAACCTATCGTATTATGAACTAGCCATGATCAGCAACGGCTTTGCATACCTTTTCAAGCCGTAGCTAACTGTTATGTAAAAACAAAAAAGTAAGTCTACTAGTGCCAGCCTACTGGTGAATTTCAAGTTTTCTGCATGACGATCGGCATAACAAATCAATATGCCCATAACATGAGTTGATACGTAACATCTTCATTGGCATGTAAAATTATCTACTGCTACCGAACCACAGAATAGTCAGCAAATGGAGAGTCCCGGAAAGTACGTTAAGGGTAAGGCATTGCTGGCTGTCATTCGTAGATCTTTAACAGTCGTTACGGGTAGTCAGAAGCCCAAAAAGTCTGACAACTAGTCTTACCAAGGGGTTTCGTGTTACCCAGTAACTTGGTTGTGGAGGTCAGATAAGCGGTCGCCCCATGTAACATACTGGTATGAAGCTGCTTCCTGTTAGACTGGAAGCCGACTCCAACATAGTTAGGAAAAGGCTAGGTAGATTAATTGGAGTGTCAAGGCTTCTGAAGTGGACATTTGGGATAACAGACCTTGTGAACCTTAACCACAATGGTAAACTCAGTGGAGAATGGAGATTGCTTTATTATTAACCAGATTATTTTTGAAGTGAAACTTCTTAGACGGCGATTAGATAAATTGAACGAGAATTAAAAGTGAAATTTCAAGGACGCGTCCCGTTTAGGCACATTTCGTTACATGAGAGAGAAGAAAGATATAACTCTCGCTCTCTCTTACCCTAAATCTCTAATTTTTTATTTTTGAAGATGTTTCACTCCTATACCGTGTACGGTGCTGCACGCGCAATTTTTTCAAATTGTCGAGTGCTATTTGAACCGAGCTCCTGCCTTGTTTCTGCTAATAATTATTAGTGGAGACGTTCAGTTAACATAGGAGTTCTTAACCAGTGAGCGCTTAGGTATCACTGCTTTAATTATTTCATTTAGTAACTGCTCTGTGGTAGAGCAATCATGTAAAAATTATAGCTGACACACATAGGCGAAAGCGAATCATATTGAAATTATTGATACGCACAATTTTATGTGCATAATTAACTATCATTATGGATAGAAGTGATATCTATAGCGTGATGTTAACTACTTTATTATTGAACATGATGATTGTTCAACGTTTAAAACGTTTTTTCAAAGTACTATTTAACTATCACGTATGCTAGTAGGTAGAGTACAATTTATTATTCATTAATTACCTAGTATTTTATTAAGATTTTTTATTTATTTAATTAAACATATTTTAACTATGTAATGATAGAAAATGCAATATTTTCGTATTATTAACAGACAACTGAATATCTCAGTAGTCTGCTTACAAAAAAAAAAAAAGATTATGGCTATGATAAGATGTATATTATAAATGAAATAATTAGATATATATATGAAATCTAAAATTATCCGTGGGCGCTGATAGCTGAAATACATATTTTGCCTAGTTCGGCTACAGATGCCTAACTCATTTGTACTCAAAATTAGCCTAGGTTTAATTTGTAAAACATTTGTAAAAGGTTTATGTGAAATAAATAATTTGAATTTGATTTGCCCTGTTTGGTCGCCATGTTTTGCTTTTCCATAGTAAGACTAGAGTCTACTTTTAATAGATGGTCAACTGCGAGTCGTAGCTTTATACCTAAGTGTTAGAGCCGTTATTGTTTCAGTGAATTGTGTGAAAGAGTGATAGAGCTATACAAAACAAATAGCACCATCTCTTTTTACTAAATAAATTTTGACACTATAGTACAGCCTCGCATACCATGATCACTCAGTATAAATAATATAATGTATAGAAAATATTGTATCCTATAAATGTTAAAAATTCTTTAACTGACCTGTCCTCGCTTCAGTCCAAAGTATCTCGCTACCGGGTCACCAGCCTGTATCCTCATCAACATGTTCTCCTTCAATTTACTGTTCCAATAGTTAAGGAAAAAGAATAACATAACAAAAGGACGAAGATGTACTCATAACAAACGTAAGTCTCTCTCGTAAGAGCCTGCCCTAAACAACTAAACACTGTAGTAAGTAATCTTCAGGGTTGTCACCTTTTTTTTAATATTCTGTCAATTTTTATGGCTATGTCTATAAGTAGATACGCTCTCGCGCTCTTTATCATGAAAATATAAAAAATTACAGATAATTCAATAAATATATTTTTTAAGGGGTAACACAATGGGTGGTCTTGATGTACTTTTCAATATTTTTAAAGGGTTTTAGAAAATGGCCCACCATTATGGCCTTATTGTTTTAAAGTAAAAAGTACCAAACCACAACTGTGGTCGCCTTTAATGCTTTTAGGCTCCCGGCTCATCTTTCCTGTTACACGAGCGAGCCAAGCAGTTGCTTAGTTATTGTAGTGCGCCATGACAACCGCAGCAAGCTTGACTTGTCTGTTCACAATATCGTATGTTGCGATTATACATCAGCAAGCCGAGCTTTATTGGCAAGCCAGCAAGACCTCAGTAAAGGCCCCTGGTGGACACTTACAAAAATGTAGGTGATGTACGTTTTATTATCATCATGGGAACACTGGTATCTCCATGCAAATGAGCAAGATGCATTATGCTTTGATTTATAAAAGGATACTATCTAGTCAACAATTCAGCCTTCTCATCAGGGGTCAGGACAATGTGTTCAGGCACCAGCTCGTGTTCAGTGATGTTGATCAGCAGCTCTGACTCCAGGAACTGTTCTAGTATGTACTTGGGAGCCATGTCTACTAACGACTGCTTTGCTGATGGTGTCATACCTGTAAAAGAGAGATGGATGATTTATTACTCAAATCAAATAAGTTTATTTGTGCACACAGATTTTAAGGTGTTACAACATTAGAACAGTAAGTGGGATACAAATATTACAAAATTAGTAATATAAAATAGTAAACAAAATATCTCAATGATCAAATTGCTTTATGATTTTATAAAATGAAAATAAATTATTTACTGTTGTTATTATGACTTCCAAGAAAATAAAATCAAAATGATGTACCTAAGCATAATACATGCTCAGCTGTGGCAAGTGGAGTTCCAGATGCCAGCCCAATAAACAATAATTTTTTTGTTTTAATACGCTTTGTATACATGTATAATAAGCCATAGTTAAAGTATTGTAGTCATCAAGTCTATAGGTGTTCAGTGCTCCTGATCATATTATTAGACCAAGACTTACAATCTGGGCTATGTAATAATAAAATTAAAAAATAAATAATATTTTAGTGTTAGATTGTATATTATATTTAAGATTTGTCAACAAGCATTGTATGTTAATAAATAAAGATTATAATATGATTGTGTTGAAAAAAAAAATGTGGCAATGTAATTTTAAATTAAATAAATTATTATTACCAGCTTGTACTACAACAATTGCTCTATGTATATTTTCCTCTTGCATCCTGGTACAATATGTTTTTATTGTCTTGATGCCAATTTTGGGTTCATCAGGGAAGAACACAAACATTTGATCTGTGGGGTCATCATTGTGAGCTACTAGTACAATCAAATCACTTCTGGCAGGTCGCTTCTCACTGGAACAGAATATTATTATAGATTTAGTTTATTTCATGTTGTCAGCATACATCATATTCATGATGAAAATGTATTAGATTCAAAACTTTGGCTAGGCTTTAAAAGCACTAAAAATACCTGCTGAACATAATTCAAGAAGATATTGATTTTATAATTGAATACTTTTTGCACACATTTATGACTTGGCAATAAATTAAAAACCATCTTCAGTTACACTATGCCTTACAAGATTTATAAAACTGTGGTTAAAAAATAAATAATGTCAAAAACACCTGTTTTGGGATCTTAATTTATAAATGCCAAAATTGAATACAAGAATTTTATTTTATACAAATTTTACTAATAAGACTGTTTTATTGAAAAAATGCAAAATATTTAAGAAATATGGAGGTCCTAGATGCGAAAATAAGGAAAACTTTAGCAGATCAGACAATATCGGAGACCACCAGATTACATGTTGGTAAGTTTTTCTTTTCCAAGCATTATACGAAATTCAATAAATCATCCCAAAACATATCAATCAAACACTCAACTAGAAGCTACTAAAGATGGTTTATACCTGGGTTTATCACCGAATTGCTCTTTGAACTGTTCCAATGTCTGATCCAATTCATCCTGCGTCACTAAGTATCCACGGTCATGGCATAACTGTAACATAAAGTAAGATATTCAGCTTCGCAGATGCAAGCTCAAACCCAAACCTGTTGTATTTTCAACTTTTTATTTATGAAATTAACGTATAAGTACTCATACTTTTGAAAATTGGACACTTTATAGAATAATAACCATAGCATTTGTAAGGGATTTGCAGACTTCTTATTATTGTTATTAAGTTTTATTTACAAGACAGTATGAAACTTTCCCCACACAACATAACCTCACTTACCTGCATTACTGTTTTACGTATACGCCATAGTTTATAAGTTTCCGCATCGTCATCCATGGTAGTTAGTTAAATATTTGATATCCTAATTAGGTATTTCTCTTAAATTATCAGTATATTCCGTAAAAAATATAGTTTGCTTATCAACAATAAACATGAAACAACTTGAGCAAGTGTCCGCTGATGCTAGTGTGGTGTGTACTGTACTTATAATGTCACATCAGTTGTCAATGGAAAAAGATAACTTATCAACTCGACTAATATTTTTGTCCGCTCACATTTCAGTCGTCAGTTTATTTCTTTATGAGTGTTAAAAATTAATTCGATAATGATTGATCTTCATCCTGTGAAGAAGTCGAAGTAGCTCGCCACTTGCTTGGCCTATGTCTTTCGGCCTAGTGATGTGATTGATAAATAGCAAGGCGAGTGCAAAACACTTGCCACTGAGAATGACAACAATTTCGCGACTATAAGCTTTTCTAAAACACTTATTACCTGCCTGTCTGTAAGTAAACTAATAGAATATGTGCAATCATTTATAGTCTGTTTAATCGACTATAATGTGTCTATGATATAATATACTATCTGTGGAAACTTCGAATTGGTTCATTGAAGTTTCTCTCTCGTATTATTGAGAATTTGTCCTTTTATTTTACTGAAATAAATCCTGTTAACGACACAAAACAAGAAAAATGGCTGGAATAAAGGGTATGTTATCGTAATCGAGGCTATTAGTACAATATTTTGATTGAAGATAATCTCATCTGTAAAACAATGTCATCATTGTAGATAGAATGACTCATGTTATTTACAAATATTTTTCAGATACTTAATATTACAGCTGTCTAATTTCAGCATTATTCTTTTTCATGTACGTTTCAACACTTCTATGGATCAGGGTAAGTTTTGGTTCAAACCCATGTATCTAATACTCCATCATAGCAACCAGTGTACATTCTATATTATTTTTGTTAAGTAGTAGGTACTTTATGCCCTGCTGTTGACCTGTTTTTAATACAAAATTTTATCAGTTTTCGGTGTATATGTTTATTGTGTGCAGTGATAATACAAATTCCAACTTGGTTCCAACAAAGGAGTACCTACATATCTGCTTATGTCACACTATTTTCAATAATGACTAGATATTTGTATTCTGATGATTTGTTCAAGATGCCAGAATATTGAAATCTGAGGATGAATCTCAAGAAGCTAAAATGATAGATTGTTATTATTTCAGTCAACTAATCTCCACATGAGAAACTGGAGTAAAATCTGGCTTTTGAGGTCAACTAGATTATTCATAACATTCACTTCATTTTGACATCTTTCTCACAAAATTTCATTATGAAACGAAACTAATCACACACAAAATCTTTTTGTTTGTTTTCTTTTACCTATAATAAATAAACATGAAAATTGATGTTTTAAATTTCAGTCTGGTGTCCCTGGCATTTGCTGGTTCCATTGGAATGACCTTTGTTATTCTCGCCTGTGCCTTACCACAATATAAGTAAGTAGCTGTCTTGTTTACTGATTTTATTATATTTGTTCTTCATCAACACATTCTAAATAAATAATGTTATCAGTCATATTATCAATCATTCTTGAATAAAATATTGCCCAATCTTTATTGTAATCTGTAAAAATAATAAATTTTCGCAGCACAGTTTTTTACAAAGAATATACTCATTTTAATTTATTCATCTAGTGATAACATAGTCATGAGGAAAGAAATTGGAGGCGTGTTGTATCTTATTTATGTATACATCAAACAACAGTCTTTCAAACCATATTGGTGATACTGATGTTTTTATAAATACACATCTATAGTTCTATACTTACTAATATAATAAAGCTGAAAGGGTTTTTTTGTTTGAATGCGCTAATCTCTGGAACTACCAGTTGGATTTGATCATTTATTTTTTCATTTGAAACACCAATTCTTGAGAAAGGATAAAGGCTATTTATCATCACACTACGACTCTAAGAAGCCGAAAACGAAGTAATCGCGCGGGTCGGAAATGGGACTGTTATTTTAGTATATGACTTCCAAGCAAATGAAGTCACGTAGAAGCGATTAAGAAATAATTCTACTCATCCTATAAAAATTAATACTGAATTGCTGAAAATCAAGCATTATGGAAGTTCTCTAGAACAATGTGAATTCTTTATTGTATAAAAGAAAGAAACGAGAAAATAAATGCTACAGGCAGCAAGCAATTCATTATGATATTCTGCAAGTCTAGACATCTTATCATTCTGCATAATCAATGTCATTCACACTATGTCTACCTTATAATAAAATAAAATTCTCTTTGTCAAATCTGAGCAATTTTCTCGATATAATTAATTATTAATCATTTTCGGCCACGGCTAGCAATTATCAGTCACTTGCTTGATCATTAATAAAGATAGGGCATTAGGCAACTAGTCAAATAGACGGTTGCGGAAAGACTGACACTTTGACCAAGCAGATCATTGTTGCTTTCAGTGAAGTTTGAGTTCAATTCAGAACCAAAACTGGGATTTTAAAATAAATAATAAACAATGCGTTACAAGAATTCTAGAAGCTATATTTTTTTTCTTAAATTCTTCTTTCTTGATTTTTAAGTTCAATTATTAATAAGCAAAGGATTTTATAAAATTTTTAGATTACTTAGATTATTTTATACCAAAGAATCGGTTACGATATATTATTTGACCATATTTTCAAGCATAGAAATATAAATGCTTAAAGTTAAGAGTCGACTAGTCGCAGATAACAAATATGTCCGTATAGCCAGCTGTTTAGTCGCTCCATTTAAAATACTGGTATCAGCTGCATCCGGTTATACTGGTCTGGATGCCGACTCCTACATAGTTCGGAAGAGGCTAGCCAGATGATGATGCCTATGCGATAGGACCGACCGTTAGTCGATCCCAACATAGTGGGAAAAGGCTTGACACATACTAACTACTTGGCGGGTTCGGCTTTCCCTTTACTAGTTGCCAGCTAATCGGTACTAGTCATTATCTTTAACATTATTTAGGCGCCATTTCCACGAGCGAGAGAATCGCGGCGATGGTCTCGCCTAAGGTGTGAACTCAATAGATGCACATACTAAGTTCCGTTTGATTGACTCGACAGACTACTTGTACTTATACTAAGTTTTGAATAGGCAGGCATATCTTGTAATTCGTAATCTCGCACTCGCCTGATTGACATGAGGTGAATGTGAACCATTTGGTTTCTAAAAAATGCTACGTACTGCGCAGCCCTAGCCCGAATTTCGGAACTGCCAAGTTATAACGGCCGTATTGTACCCAAACACTAAAATGTATGCTCACAATGAACAATAAAAAAATATTCTTTAATTTGCCAGAAGTAAAAACACTTTTGATGGTTTTGTTTCTATTTGAATACATTTTCTTCTAATTTGTTCCTCTTTGTTGTCAGACTATGGTGGCCATTCTTCGTGGTCCTGTTCTACATCTTGAGCCCGATCCCGACTATGATCGCTCGCCGCCACACAGACAGCACCAGCGGCAACTCAGCCTGCATGGAGACCGCCATCTTTGTCACCATGGGATTCCTTGTCAGCTCGTTTGCGCTTCCCATCGTTCTAGCTCGTGCTTCAGTGGTATGTATTCGAGGTTTCTGTTAACGTTTTGTACAGTCAATCCTAGTTAGTAGAAAATTCGTGATGTCTTCCTGTAAAAAGAGTAATTATTAACGAACTTTAAAAAAAGCAGAATCTTTATAACATAACTTTTTTGACAGCCTGCCACAGAAATGCAACGTAGGAATTTTTATTTTGGTAATGTTAGATCTCGGTGGAACGCACACAGACCCACAATTTCTTTTGATATATTTAGGGGGTCAGTTCGAACTTAGGAAAAATAAGTCTGTGACCTAAATGGTACGGACCTGGGAGATAAATAAGATTTTTTTTTAAAGTTGCTCATTTGTAAAATAAATAATTTTAAAGTTATTTAAGGAAATATATGAAGATAAACCATTCCCCCTCCCATATTGCCGAAATGCCTAAAATTAAAAAAAAAACAATATACAGGGTGTCTCAAACATTGTGGTCCAAAGGCAAATGGATAAAGCGTAGGGGCCCACCTATCATAAAAAAAATTAAAAGCTGGGATATTCTAGACAGTTCAGAAAATTTCGCTATTTTAATTATCTTCAAGAAATTTTACATTTTTAGTTCAAATCTGGCCGCTGGCAAGGCATCGTCCGGCCAGATTTGAACTGGTAATTACGTCGAAAATTATGTTCACAGGGTCGAGCAATCAAAGTGCAAGTGTAAAATTTCTTGAAAATAATAATATCCCAGCTTTTAAATTTTTTAATGATAGGTGGACCCCTTTGCTTTACCTCATTTGCCTTTGGACCACTAAGTTTGAGACACCCTGTATATTTCTATACTTACTTATAGATTACAGGAAAACCTATGAGAAGTCTATGGCCTTAAAATTAATAACATGGTAAATCTCCCAAGATTGTGCGTACAAACTTACATTTGCAGTTGGAATGTATCGTATGTGTTTTTCAACTATAATGTTAAGTTTGTTCTTGGGATAAATTCATCCCAACTGCTGAACCCTTCATTATGCTTGTGCTGTCCAGTAATAATTTATGGCCGGCGACCGTTCGAAAAACTGCTGAGTGCAGTTTGGTTTGGAGCCTTCCTTGTATAAACCCGACTCACTCTTGGCCAGTTATTCTTAAATATGTTATATACCATTTCCAGATTGCGTGGGGCGCTTGTTATTTAACACTGGCTGGTAACGTCATAGTATACCTGACTATTCTTGGCTTCTTCACCATCTTTGACATGGACGACTCCGACTACACGATGTGGTGAGAAATCTAAATGTTGTTGCAACATGAATGGACGATCTTAGGCAAATATATTGTATCTTAAGACAATGTTGTGGTTTTGTTTATGATTAAGTCTGATAATGATACTGATAGTGTAACATTGAAGGTGGTCTATGAAAATGATGTTAACAACATTCTTTCTTTAAAATTTATGAATAATGAAGATAAGGAACACTGTTATTATATTGTCCAGTATGTGGAGTAGTACATGTGCTCATAGAAATATTTAAAATTGTCAATGAATGGTTTTATTGTGATAGCTCGTATCTGCAATGTCTGTTTTTATTAAATGATTTTGGTGTAACAGTAATTCTAATTATGTAAAATTGTTTATTTTTTGTAGTTTGGGTCTGTTTGTGAACGACATATTCGTAGCAAGACCATTGTGCTATTGATTGACCTATGTAATGCAGTTAATTAATTAATACATTTTTGTAAACTTGACTTGAAAACGCAACTATTTGTTAATTCATATATTTTCTTATTTAAAAAATGTTGAATAACTTAATTTTAGCAGATACGAACTACCACCTAGATTCGAGTACGGTACTGATATTATAATATTATTATACTTTTATTCCTTATGAATCAACATAATTTATATGAATTTTAAAATATAACGTATGTTACTCACGTATTTAACAAACAATATTCTATTTGTTACTATTTAAACTTGGATTAAGAGAAATTCTAGTGTAAGATATAATTGGAGATATTTTTTTATCATCAACTGAAATTCAGAACAACTTTCAACAATAATTATGATAAACATTTAAAATGAGCTTGTATCATGAATATTAAAATCTCACAAATAAGGCTTGTTGGCTATGAATACCATCGTTTTTAGGATTATCAGTTTAGTAGGTACTATTCAATACCTGCGGCTAAGGAAACATTGGTTTATAATGATTATGTAGTGGCACTTTCAAATGTTGAACAGTGGAGTGGTGTGGATCGGATATATTTGTTATTAACAGAAAACGAACATTGTCTGGATCTGGGATACACAACCTTCGCCTTGAGTGTTTATGAAAAGTATGCAGGTATTTGAGATTTATTGATAACGTTATTTTGTACTTTGGTTTCTATCTAAAAATACTGAGCAGAGTTAAGCTTCCGCAACTGGAAGCATGTAAAAGGGATTAAAGGTAAAAGGTTGTGTGCCACTGATTGGGCGTAAACATTTTCTTTCTTTATTGTCATTATTATAATATTTATTTTGAATGATTGTACGTGTCAGCATCAGCACATTATAAATACGCAAAAATGTTAATGTAGTGCGGCAATCTAATTATTCGAGTCAAATGTGTATTTGTTGTGCTGCTTGATTCAAAGGCTGAATAAAAAATATGTTACGCAATGCACTTCGTGTTTTTGCTAACTTAGTCATTGCTATTTGATGTATTATCGCATAATGTAAGTGCAAGAACATCCCAAAATCATTCCACTGTGACCCCTAAATATTAAAATAGTAAAGAACCTTTGGTGCAGAAAAATGGTTGAACAATAAATTGGTTGAGGTAGTTTTAATAAAAAAAATCTATAAAAACTTAATTCGACAAAAAATTTACATTTAAGTAACATTGAAGTTTTGAAAAATTAAACATGTTGCGATTACATTCCTGTAATGTAAATTGTGTAAATATAGTATTAGTATCAGGTCACAATAAATATCAGCTGCTTTATAATATATTGTTGTTTTATTATTTATACGCGTTTAGGTGTGTTGCTAAATCAAGTTAATTCAACTTGATTTAGCTAGACATAAACCCTTTCGTTTTGAGCCTTCTCTCATCTAGCGTACATGCAGTTTGAGCAAGGCCTGAGGGCCATTACCGCTGGAACACACCGGAATGGCAGCGACGCGGCGGGCACTTTCAGTGTGAAATAATTTTAAACTTTATCTATATACTTAAACGACCAGTATCGCTTGAAAAGGTCGTGAGGGCGCCCGCGAGCGGCATCGCGCCGAATATAGAAACTAAACTAGTCAAGAGGAGACTAGCGTGGGTTCTGGAGGCTGCCGGCCGCTGTCATTCCGGTGTGACTCGGCCCGAAGTTAGTTCTTTCAGGTCGGAAAATAGTTGGTTACGTACTCTACCTTGCCACCTGTCGACGGAGTTGATTGGTTAGCTGCCAAAGAGTACACGTTTTGGGAACTGAATTTCTACTGAAAATATTTACTCAATCAGTCAGTAGATCTTTATAATTTCAATTACCTCAAACGCGAGATATTTGTCTAGATATTATAAAAATCAGAGCAGCGGCAGCACAGTGGTAACGGCCCCGACTTACGAGTCGAGGTTCGCACCCAGGCAGGCGCTTTTCTTTGTGTAAATAATTTAATCACCACTGCTCTCAAAACGGTGAAGGAAATACCGTGAGGAAACCGGCATGACCTAGAATCAAAAATTCGAGCACGTGACATCTAGTAACCCGCACTGGGCCCGCGTGGTAGGTTACAGGCTAGGTAGGTACTCACCTTGAAGAGAGGAGGCCTAGATGCCCAAGCAGTGGGAACATTATAGGCTGATTATGCTTAATACTTATAAAAAATGTTCTACTTCAAGTGCAAAGTGCGAACATCTGGAATTGACTCCTGTAAGCCACCTGGCTTACCGGAGTGAATTCCAGATGTTCGTACTTACCCATGCTCGACCCAATTTTAGTAATAAGTCACGTAATAAAAAAAAAATCGCTAGCATTTTAATTAAAAATCTTGTTATTAGTTACCATTTATTGCATTTCCTATGGCCTATGAGGATATTTGATTTAAGGATGAAAAATACCAATTAATTTCAAAAGTTTTACGTACACGTGAAATGGAACGTAAATTAATCATCTTCCGCTGATTTGACGTTTCTTACACGTCAAAATTCGTAAATTCACAGCGATTGTACCGCACCCACTAAAGTTTTCCTTATAGTATATTGTAATTTCTGATTAGAACATTATTTAGCAAAATATAATCATGGGTGATCATTTACCAGCGTGTGTCATCGATGTCGGTACAGGTTACACGAAGCTGGGCTTTGCCGGCAACAAGGAACCGCAGTTTATCATTCCGTCAGCCATAGCGATAAAAGAAACTGCGAAAGTCGGCGATCAAAGCACTCGACGTATGACTAAGGCCGTGGAAGACCTAGATTTCTTCATCGGCGATGAAGCGTTCGACGCCACCGGGTATTCAGTGAAGTATCCAGTACGCCACGGTCTCGTCGAAGATTGGGATCTAATGGAACGTTACATTGAACAGTGCATCTTCAAATACTTGAGGGCGGAGCCGGAAGATCATCATTTCTTGCTCACTGAGCCTCCACTGAACACGCCCGAGAACAGGGAGTATTTAGCAGAGATTATGTTTGAGTCATTCAATGTGCCTGGTTTGTATATTGCTGTGCAAGCCGTGTTGGCGCTCGCTGCTTCTTGGAAGTCACGCACGTCTGCTGAACGTACTTTCACAGGCATTGTAGTAGACAGTGGAGATGGTGTCACCCACATTGTGCCTGTAGCTGAAGGATATGTTATTGGATCGTGTATCAAACACATACCCATTGCTGGTAGAAATATTACCTCATTTATTCAATCTCTTCTTCGTGAACGTGAAGTTGGTATCCCACCAGAACAAAGTTTGGAGACTGCAAAGGCTATTAAGGAGAGATACAGTTACATTTGTCCAGACATAGCAAAGGAGTTTGCTAAATATGATGCAGACCCTGGTAAATGGATGAAGAACTACACGGGTGTTAATGCCATTACCAAAAACCCATTTTCTGTTGATGTTGGTTATGAGAGATTTTTGGGACCTGAGATATTCTTCCACCCTGAGTTCTCTAATGCTGATTTCACTGTGCCTCTGAATGAGATGGTAGATGAAGTCATCCAGTCATGCCCAATTGATGTGAGAAGAGGTTTATATGGGAACATTGTGTTGTCAGGTGGATCTACGATGTTCCGTGACTTTGGCAGGAGACTGCAGCGTGATATAAAGAGGACAGTTGATGCAAGATTGAAGCATTCTACAACTCTGTCAGAAGGCCGCATCACTCCTAAGCCTGTTGATGTGCAAGTCATTTCACACAACATGCAGCGGTACGCTGTCTGGTTTGGTGGCAGTATGTTGGGCTCAACTCCTGAGTTCTACCAAGTGTGTCACACGAAGCAGGCGTACATGGAATACGGCCCCAGCATTTGCAGACACAACCCAGTATTTGGCACCATGACATAAATGTATATTAAAATTCATTGCCAGTATTCAGTCAATAATGATGTTGACTATTTTTAAGCAATTATGAATTTATAATTTTAAGATTTATTTTACTTAAAAGAGACTTACTAAGTATGCCTATTTTATAAGTGTAACTAAATGTAGCTACATGTAATATCGGAGCATGATATTTGTATAAAAACATTTAATTCCAACATTATGTTTATTATGTATTAAAATATTCAATTCATGTTAAATCTAATTTCCTAGCTGGATTTTTTATTAAGAGGCATTTAATATTGCATTCCAGCTTTTTACCAAATATAGAGTCTTGATATAATGTTCATTTTTTTTATTTATTATCAATACCCTTACTGTGATTGTACATAAAATGTTTTTAATTTAAATACAAAATAAAAGACAAATAAGGTATATGTGTAGGTAAATTACTATTCATTTGGACTAAAAGTATGTTGTATTTCGTAATATTTATGATAATCAGTTACATTTTATCTAGAAACAGCAAGATTAGTACTTCAAGTTGTCTTACGCCAATAGTTCGTAGCCATCATAACAGATGGCGCTGTTCAGAAATGCTTTTACTAATGAATGGGCCCAGGGGCCCTTAGAGAGGTGTTTGCGATGCGTGCTTATCTCTATTTATCGTTTCTGATATTTTACGCTTTCAAAAAGATTTGGTGGGCGGAATTTTCCTGCCTACACTACCCTGACTTTGTTTGATCTATAGACCTATTGACGTGCAGGTAAATGTGTTTGTTTAAACTTTCAGAAATAAATATCAATTTCGTTTTTACGCATTATTCTTATGCTACGGCTACATTGTCGCGATAAAGTGAACTTCGCGTGCTCTCTGTTGTACAGCGAGACATCGAGCTGTGTGCGATAAAGCGCAGTGTAGTTCGCCTTATAACTACAATGCAGCCGTAGGTCATTGCGGCGGCATCTACAACGCCACATGCGAACTACGCATCACACTGATGTCACGCAAAATCCTGCATAGCGCAAAAGAGTTTACCGCGCGACGTGTATATAATATCTACAACGTCCCGACATCAATCGTTGGGCAATAGCCCACCAGAGACACATCACCCTGAGTGAACTTTACTCTCTGTTATTCATACCTCTATACTGGCCACCCCGAAATTGAACGCCTTTGGCAACTTCATCAGCGTGTCGCCATTATCATCATCACTTCCTCAAGCTTGCGAGCGGTGAGTCACAGCCGTTCACTTTGTCGGCGTAATTAATATGTATACCTATTCATGCCAAATTACAGCTTTCTAGTAGGTACCTACTAACAGTCTCTAAGCTAAGCCGGGGACAGACAGACAGACGGACATGGCGAAACTATAAGGGTTCCTTGTTTACTACGGAACCCTAAAAACTGGGTGCTGAATATCCTTTCACGAAATATATTTTCTTAACTACTTATTAGTAGCGTAAGATTTACGATGAATAATATGCATATATTTACCTAGTTTTCTATTTTGTGATTCCTAATTCCATTAGGTAATAACAAGATCTATTCATTCAATCCTCGTAGTTAGGTAGCAGGTATCCACATACACTGTCTAGTGAAGGCAAGTACTTACCTATATTTGTGAAAGAGCACTGAATGACGAGTGTTGCTGTGTTGCTCTTTTCATTTGTCCTCGCTAATTAATGTAGGAACTGTCTCGGAAGCAGATCGTAGGCACAGGAAGGGTTGTCATCGGGTGTACCTACTTGTTCCCGCGTATCTGCAGGGAACAGGTTAAAAATACTATCCATAAAATAGCAATTAGGTATTGATACCATTTAAATTTTAGACCTAAATAGACTGAGTTTATAATGTAGATTGATTTCAGAATAGGTAACTACCAAATTATTGATTTTCTACTTATTTACATACAATCTAACTTTCCTCTAGTAGGTAATCCATTATCCACTTACTGGTCTAGAAAGTCAGTATATCCCACTAAGTTATACTACCTAATGAGAGTTCTCTCAATTTTTATTTTTTTATTACTTAGGTATCTTGCCAGCCCTGATTCTCCATCTGCGTGGTAACACCAGGTGGTACGCAGGCTGCAACTTGTTTTTACAAAGCACCTGACTAATTAGTCTGGTGCCGTCGACTCGGTCACACTCGTACTTCGCCGAGGCTTACACGGCAGCCACAAAAGAGTCAATTTCTGAACGAATCCTTGCCAATTCTACGCCTCGGTGATACCCGTAGGTACAGATTAGTTACAAATTTACAAGTAGGTAAGTAGGTACGTAGTTGTATTCGTAGTGTGTAATTTCTACAGAAGCTTCTTTATGGTGGTTATTTTGAAGAGGCGTAAGAAAAGGTCGTACGGTCTTTCCTCATTTCCTGTCTTCAAAAAATGTGATTGAGCGTTCACGGATTCTGTTAGGGATAGAGTTTACCTATGGTAGGTATTGAAACTCACTTATAACTAGACTCTAGCCAAATAGGTACCTAGGTACCTACTCTAAATTATAGAGTACCAATTTGACGTCTTCACCTATTACCTAAGTAAGACCTACGTAGGTAGTTGCAGTCAGTGTTAGAATCTAGATAGTAATCGAATTATCTTTGTGTAGCATCTGTTTTGATCCAGCACACCGTAACTGTTTTGTCTCACATAGGGTAGCTAACTTAGTTCTCAGTAATATTTACTAAGTACGTAGGTTAATACTTAACCTGATTGATCGACCCGTGCGGCTCTCATTACTTACCTAGCCACAAGCCCTCAATAGAATAATCTTTACCTACTATGCAAATCATTCTAACTAGGTACCTATATGCATAAAGTTTTACTTTCTAGTGAACGAATGTAAGTAAGTAGGTACTTAGGTAGGTATCTACCTACCTACTTACTTAGTTAGAAACTTCATTCGATAAACTTTATTTACCAACTAGTTTGTCAAGTTCGTTTCTTCAAGATGGTCTAATGGATCTTGATTATATATAAGACTACAAGATTTAATTTACTTACTCTGAGGCTCATTTATATAAAAGAAGAATTCACTGTTTCGATAATAAAGAAGGTAAGTGCTACCTACAGCTATCTCTAAGACAAACTAAAGGTAATCGTTTGTGTAGTTCAGCCCCAGCAACGTTACAAACGTGGTTAGGTGCAGATGCGAAGGGTTTAATGTCAATTAAAGAACAAAAACGTATCTTTGTAGGACAGTGTACCTTGTAGCTACCGTGCAAAATAAATTCAGAAGGAACCTAACCTAACTTTCACTTTAACCTAACATTCTTTGTTGAGTTAACCGCATAGAAGGGATTATCACAACATTGAGTACTTACCTAAGGCCCCGAGGCTGCTGTATTTCAGAGACTATCTGCCTTACAAAACCGTTTTGGTAATTTGTTATAACATTAAGTAGGTAGGTACCTACTTACTTAAAATCAGAACATTAACTACTTAGGTACCTACTTTAATTTTTATGATGACATATGCATCATCCATTTATTTTAGCATTAGACAAACAACGGCTAACTAACGACAGTTATTGTGTATTGTGTAATATTGTTGAAATAACTGCACTTTAAAGTTACTTTTGAAATGTAGTAACTGGTAAATATATTATGTAATCTATTTACCATTTGCATTGTATTTATCGTGAAATAACGAAGTCGTACGTTTATAACGAAATAAAGATAGGGTGATAATCGTTATTTGTCTACCTACCTATAGGTTTTTAGACCTTTAACATTGCTTCCTTTGACCTCATGCATAGAAATATAAAAATCGATGACCTCATGGGATCTTTATTCTTTTTGACCCTCATAGCAATTTTTTCGGCCTGCCATACTACGCTAAGATGATGCCTTATAGACAGAGTATAATTATAACGTTCTAAACGTGTAATATAATAATTATCTTGCACCCCAATTGTGGGTGTTTTGTTGGGGATATGAAGAAAATTTAAAATCCATTTCTTCATGATGTTTGAAACATTCGTCTTCTTGACAACGTAAATAACGCAATGAATATTGTTGAATTGTCAAATGACAATGGGATTGGGATTGTGAGTGTGTTACGCAATTATCCCGCTGGTGTGGATACCCCTAGAGTCACATTAAGTAGCCACGAAAATAACATGACGTCAGGACTGACCCAATTAACACTTTCTATTTCTATACAAAACCAAAGTTTCCAATTGACCTCAATTTCCGAAAGTTCATTGGTAGGTAGTTCTATACATAACGTAACATCATTCCTGCTTTCCTGGAAGGATGTGTATGTTTTATATTACAAACACAAGTCGTCAGTTATGTTTACAAATCCAATGTAATAAGGCCCGTGTCTATTGCCATTAACTGGGCAGAAACCCAGAGTCCGGACGGACACTGAAAAAAATGGAAAATCCAATGATAGTTTGCACGATCTGAGGTTCGAATTTACGCTTAGCTACGCGAAGGTGGTTCAATATTTATCCGCACACATTCGAAAAATTACCACCAGCACATTATGAAAATTAATAGGTACCTCTTACATAAAAGCAATTAGTATCAAAAAGGGTACTCAACAAGGTAATAAACCGACAAAGACCCGTAATCTGAATCAGGTTGCCATTACCCGCAAAATATCTATCTTTAATGACCAATAAGTAATAATCTTGTTTGTTTTACCTCTATCTATATTTCCGTCATAAAAATTGGTAGTTTCTAAAAGGGGTCCAGGGTTATCAGTACCCATAGGGGTCGTAAATGACAGCAAGAGGCTGTTATCATGAGGATGGGTAGCTGGGTACACCTGTGAACTAATATTAGGTACCCTTATTTATGTTGCCCGGTAGACAAGTGGATTATCATAAGTCATTTTGAAGCGGTGGTTGTAGAGTAAGTTGCAACTGATACCTAAGCTTAATCAGAAAAGGTAAATTTATGTCTTCTGATAAATTAATAGGTACGTATCTATGTTATACCAATTATGTAATAGTGCCGGCTCCAACTACTCACATTCTTTTCTCATACAAGAAGATTTGGGAGACGATAAATAAGACGGTAGAGCTGCGCTGAAATTACACCAATTGATTTTCCTCGTATCACCACTACACCTGCCAAGTCTGTCTATTAATCGGTAATTTACAATTGTATGCCTTTTTAGAATAAAATGGGAGTTAGGAACTTACCTACCGATATTTCGATCGGAAATTACGATCAAAACAAAGCTTGCACCTAATAAAAATAAAAATAAACAAAAGTATCTCAAAAACAATCACGCTTAAAACCTAAGTTACCTAACTTTTTTTAGGAAATTACAAAAGTGTATAATACATTTTGGTATCGTGGTAGTTCCTTTGTAAACTATGTCGGATCGTCGACCAGTAGCTGCGGCAAGTAAATAAAACTGTTGGATTCCGTGAACTACACAAAGTTGAAGCCGGGAAGGCTGTGGGTAATAGGAAATCTTGCCAACTCTTCAAAGGTTCCGAACAAGTGTAGTTTCCGGCTTAGAAACGAGTTTATTAACTTCAATAATGGGCACATAGCTAGCCGACTACCAATTAGAGTTTCCTTATTTACAAATAGCTACTACACAAGCCGTTTATAAGTACTTATTTATGTTTCATACACTTATAGGAAGTTCGTACTTATGACCAACCTAACCTACTTACAAATAGTAACTTAGGCTTCGAACTGAAATTTTTGTTTAGTTTTTTAGTCTGTCTGCAGCAGCCTCGCAGGAGTAGTTGAATAACATGCAGTTAATTGCAAAAGATGGAACTGATCTTTGCTTAAAATGACATGACAGGGGTTTACCTATCTCTTAAAAAAATCGCAGATACTTATCTAAACCAAATACTTAGGAGGTACAATAGGTTAGTAAAACTAACAAATATAAATATAAAATTTTAAACTAGCTTAGTTTATTACAAAATTAGAATGTTTTTAACTCTATGGATGCCTATATTGTTTCTGAAATAAATGAATAATAAAAAAATAAGATACCGCCGCCAAACCCACGTTGCCACTTGGACTCTTGTAAATGAAAGCACCTAATGTGTATGCGCCACCTAACTGCTATCTATCGGTTTTTCAAGACATTACCAATGTTTATTACGTACACGTGATATATTTTTACGATTGTTTTCCTTGTTTTTAGGTGGAATTAAAGTACCTCACTGCTTGAATTGAATTGAGAGCACTGGTCAGTGGTAACCGCAGCGACTTACGAATCGAGTCGTCTAGTGATTTACTTTCAGTAAATTATTTCATCACCACTGCTCTCAAAACGGCGAAGGAAAACATCGTGAGGAAACCGGCATGTCCTAGAACCAAAAATTTGAAGAAATTATGTCTACCAACCCGCACGTGGCCCGCGTGGTGGATTACGGCCCACTCCCTCTCACTGAGATGAGGCCTGTGGCCCAGCAATGGGAACATTAATAGGGTGATTATACTGCTTGAATTACACATATCAGCTTGAATCCAAATCGGGAACATTATCGTTTTTTTTTATTGGCCAATCTATCCTGGCTTAAAAATAAGGAAAATCGAAAAATATTAAAAGGAATTAGCTACTTCCAACATTCCTGCTCAAGATATAATTAGAAATTATTCCTATTTATTAAATTCCAGTATCTAATTACAAGAAGTAGCTTCATGCTCTAAAGGACCAAGCTGTGAATTCCAAACCGACGACAATTCGACACTTCAGTATCTAGGACTTATTGTGAAGCAAAATACCTTAACCTAGTGAACTAAGACCCAGTGACTTCAAATGCGGCTAATGGCAGGCGTGTTAATCAATCCTCATAAGACTCAGTTCGAGTCCTGCATTCGGTAACTTATCGGCTGGTTCACTATACCTACACTGTGATTAATTGTGATGCTCAAGGAGTAGTTTGTGGTGTTGCATAAAAACAATTTCTCGATGACACCATTACTTAACTTCTTGTTAGATTAAGTGAGAGAAATAGCGAGCCTATCCCAATAGTTGGACGATCCCAATAACTGCGAATTTTCTCAACAGGTACCTAAATCCAATTACAGTTATTGCTCGGCCTGGGAATCAAATTTAGTTCTGATCCAATCAATGTCCGCGCCGTTGCTTGCTTCCTGACCAGTAAATAAACCACAATCTGTTCGCAATGTAAATCTGTCTTGCAATATTGTGATATTGAGGCAGAATGTTTTGCAGGATAGACTTGGGTAAACAGTATTGTAATTGTTGATTTTTTGAAGAAAATGTATTAGGAAAAGTAGACCTTAAAAGCGGTAGTGATTAGAGGAGAAACAATATAGCAAAGTGATAGACTTTGCTACTTTGCACTTTTATAATTATAAAATATGTGTGTGTCTGTACCCAAGTCTTTCCTGCAAAACATTCTGCCTCAACACCTATCATAATATTGCAAGATAGTACTTGATTCACATTGCTATCAGATTGTGGTTTATCATCAGACTTGCTCATTTCTCTACCAACGGGTGTGGTGAGTATCACTTGTTTGGTCGCTCAGATTATGAAACCAATGATTCATCAATCAGTCATCATTTTTAGTTATAAGTATACCTGTATACTGCGATCAACAATCATTCTGTCATGTGTGGCGATTATTGCAAGTCCAATCATTTGTAAATTTTGTTATCATTACTTAGAAACAAGAAAAGTTAAATGTGGAAATAAATTTTCGATAGGCTCCTAACTACTATACAATTGTTCCATCGAGAATAGTTCCAAATAACGTCCCCAAGTTCAAATATAACGTCCCCAAGTTCAAATATCATTTGATATTCATAACAGTAATGATCACCATAAATAATAAATCCCTTGTCTTAACACTCGGAGCCACGTCATACTATAGGGCCACAGCCTAGCATGGGGGAAGTAGGGGTTACAGCTAATTGCAAAGTGCAACCATTGTTTTCCCATGCCCTCTGCGCCACTGGGAAACCTCCCACCACGAGATTTTTAATTATTCTGCGAGACGAGGTTCTACATGCTTATAGATTAAGTACATAGTTTTATGTTATTTTTACTGCCGCCTACCGGGCATTCCGGATTTTTCTCTAAAGCTGACAGTTTCTAACTGTAGGTACTTATTTACCTAAATAAATATGATTGTATCCAGAAGCTTGATCAAGCTTGCGGTTATTGATTGATCCAAAATCACACATCACTTGCCATGCAATTTGATAACAGTCCAAATTGAATAGCCTGAGAAACCCGGGAGGGGTTGACCGTTCAACATTGACTGTGATATTGGTACAGAAGTACATCTATGTTAGGTAGGTATGTCTAAACACAGGTCATAATGAACATTTATGTCAGAAATAAAAGACAACCGTTTGCCCGGTAAGTCTAGGTGTAATAATTAAGTACGTTATGTGTATGTATGTATATAAATATGTTGTATATGACTGTTAAGTTCTACTGAACGACATTCCCAATAAAAAAATATCATTTCAACAAGACGGCTGGGATTAAGGGCCAAGGCGAATAGCCCGCAGCGGATGTTTCGTCTGGGAAAATAAATAAAAATATCGACTTCTTGACCTACGTCTACGGAAGAATTAAATAGGGTTACATTAAGTGTAATCTATTTCAGGCGAGACGTTTCAAAGACAGATTATCGTTCTGTGAGAATTGTGACGACGCGGCATGCACACTTTTAGCCGCACATCAAAGTTGGCTTAAATGTACTGAAAAACTGCTTTGACACAACAAAAACTGATAAACTGTCTAGACTCTGTTGTGCGGAATATCTAAGAATTTGTTTTATTGTTCAGTTAGACTGTAGAGAAATCCTCTGGGCCAGCTAAGATACCTATACAGGATTCGCAGACGTGTAAAATGTTAGCAATGACTTAGTTTTAAATGTCAGACTACTTAGAAAATACAGTAATACCAACATTATGTAACTATACCCACGCTTTTAAATAAATCCGTTAGGATCCCACTTGGTTTTCAATTACGAAAATCATGAAAGTAAATATGTTACTCTATTCGCGCTGAGACATATTTTTGAGATAAAATTTAAATGTAAGGAGTAGGTAAGGAATCCGTATATTAGGAGCCAGAATATTCTGTAAGATGAGATGAGAGTAATCTTAGAACATGTTGGAATATTACGTATAACCTTGCTGCGTGTAATGCAATTTCATTTTGATTTATGGCACAGCCTTTGAGTACCTATGTATTCGTTCTATATACTTACATTTACATACTCAGGTACTTTAGGCGTTTACGTAGGTACCTACTCAGGTATCTTCTGTGAAACTGTATGAATATAATAATTTGTTACACGCTCAAGTTCAGTTCAGGTCACTGTAAAGACTGATGAACGATAGATATCTACCTAAGTATTCCAGAATCTCCATGCTCTCTCTCATCCTGTTGCTGAAGCTAGGGCTTTTTATTTCCTTACGGTAATATTCTGTGATATAGAATTTATTTTTATTCATACTTTTCCTATCCAACTGTCACTGATTTATGACCTAATAAGTAATAAGTAGTAGTAATGGCCAAAAAGTAATTCAGCATCTTACTTAGACACCATAAACCACGAGAACAGAGGTGGCAAACCCTAAGGTAAAACTCCTGCGGCTGTCAGAAACCACACCTTGTAAAATGTTATGCTATTAATTTATGATGTAAAATGGTTCCTAATTCATGCAGACACACATATAATAATAAAAATAAAATACAGCATTAAGGCTCGTTCACACCGGCGCGACTTGTCGCGCGACGCGACTTTAACAATACAATTTCTAATAAAACTTCACGATTGAACAATTGCCGGTGTCGCGTCGCGCGACAAGTCGCGCCGGTGTGAACGAGCCTTCATTCCTTGGTACAGTGACAGGTGGTGCAATCTGTCGACGCTACTAGAGTTATGGCATTTATTATTAACATATGGGTTTCAGCATGTTTTTCCTCCTCGCATTCGCTCCAAGCGTATTTTTGTTCAATTTACAGTTTGCCTATATTATTATTCTATGCCTTGTGGTGGGAAGCTTCGCCACAATTAAAGTTTTTTTGTAATTTTATGATGATAATAAATCGCCAACCTATGCGTGATAGCTTATGTTATTAAAATTATTTGGGTCAAAGATGATTACATCAATTATCTGTGAAGTTATGAGTACCTTCTTACCTAAAGTATTTTCGGCTTTAGGTAAATATTCTTCAAAACAAATATCTGAAACATCATATTGCATGCGCATATTATAATATGTCTGCCTGACACCGAATGGCTCGCATACTTGTGCTAATTCATCCCTCCCACGTTAATGCGTATACTTGTGCAAGTCCAATTTTGCGCAAGTATATCGTAACGTGTGTATCGTAACTGTAAACAGATAAAGTTACCACAAAATAATCTAGACAAAATTTAATTTGCCTGCCTATTAATAAATAATAAGGTTATCCATCAGCTTGCCAAAACAAAGGCTTGTTGTGCCCATACAATATCTGTCCACTCCGCTTGACCTACCTCTGTTCGGTTCCCGATTTAGGCTCAACCAAAATACAGCGTAAAATCGATAAGTATCTCGAGTTCTCGACTCGCCGCCTCTATAGGAGAATAAATATAATAGGTACGTGGGTTTGTATGTAATATGGGTAAAGTGCTTCTAAATTAAGTGCGGATATTTTAAGGGTCATCAACCTTATTCATTGTCATGGTTTATTGTTAGGATGTTATCCTTAGTGGTAGATAGATAAATAGATAGAATACTCTATATTATTTATACCATAATAATTACAGATATTAATGTACATGTAGTAGGTATATTAGTAGGGTTTAATAAATAAACAGTATACAGTGTGAGTCTTCATAATGTGCACATATCGAAATGAGGGATTCTATGCTTAATTTGACAAACGGAAAAAATATTTAAAAAAATCTATTTTTATTTATTTATTTATTTTGTATTTTTTACCCCAATGTAAAAAAACGGTGTAACTTTTAAATGATCTATCGCGATGAAACAAACTCACCTCCATAATGATTGGTAGTAATTAAGTGTTCTTATAAAATGAAAATTGTGGGAAAAACCCCTCCCAATTAAACCCAAAAAACCCTCAATTGAAAATAAACAGGTATTTCGTCCAAAAATCTGTTTTTTAAATCAATTTTTACAATAATCGTAAAAAAAAATCAATAAGACGAATTTTTTTAAATAAAAAAAAATGGAAAAAAAAATGTATTTAGATTTTATTTTTTATTTTTTCCGTCGATAAAATTAAGCATAGATTCCCCCATTTCGATATGTGCACATTATGAAGACTCACACTGTATTTTATGAATAGGTCTAAAAAATAATTGAGACAAGTATTTGAATGTCTTCGAAAATGATCCGCATCGTATGTAATTTGAAAACACCTCGTATATACATACGTACATACACATACGTTCTACATATAAGCATTGAATTATTTCTATAAATGTAAACTTAGGAAATTAATACTGAGCGACTTGCTTGATAATTTACCTACTGATTAATTTATTTTTAAATTATAGGTAGTTCGTTATTAATTGCCGTTTTGTAGTTTATTAGTTCTTGTACTATGTTAGCGTAGGTACTTTATCTAACGTTACGTTGTGGTTTCAGTAACCATTTTCAATTAATAATATTGTTTAATTTCGGGGTCCTATCGTGTAGTAGAAAGTATCGACTCTTAAATTGTCCTTGCTATAATAATTTATAAATTACTAGCTGATGCCCGTGACTTCGTCTATGATCTAGGATGAAAAGTAGCCTATGTCCTTCTCTAGGTCATGGTCTACCCATGTGCCAAATTTCATCGAAATCCGTTCAACCGTTTTAGCGTGAAAGCGGTTACAAACAAACAAAGTGACTTTCACGTTTTTAATATTAGTTAGGATTAGGATTATGAATGCGAAAGTAACTCTGTCTGTCTGTTAGCATTTCACGCCTCAACGGCTGAACGGATTTCGATGGGCACACAATTTTTATTCGTTCTCGTGGGATATTTCCGACCGCCATGAAGTTAAAAGCTACCAAGAAATATGTCTCCTTTGTGCTGTCAGTGTTCGCAAGAGGTTATTAAGAGCACGAGAGACAGAGCTGAGGCTACTTCATGATTTAAAAGCTTTACCCACCCATGTGTTAGATAAAACTGGGTTCCTAGATTAATAGTGAACCACACGTAACGCCGAAGTTTCATAGCTTTGGTAAGTGAAAAACTAAAAATACTATACGCTGATTGAACGCCAAGCAGCACATTCCACTTAAAAACTGACAGCTCCAAGAAGTTACCCAGTTCTTCATATATTACAGAACAACACTTCACCTAATTCAATTCCAACCACTTTATCCAAACCCCACTTTTTAGAACCACCAGTCGAGTGTAAACCGAACTCTGTCTAATTGGTTCACTGCGCTAGTTTCCAAATGTCCATAGTTATTCGGCAACCGCTCATTGGCAGCCTGCCTTAAATAAAATGGCGTTTAAACGGGTTCGCTCATATCCGGGTTGGATCGTTAAGCCTTTGGAATAGAAGTGTCGTGACAGCTTGTGTGAAATGTGAGTTACGTGGTCATGATAGGATGGTTAAGGGAGTATTTGTGGATCGGCAATAATAGATACGTAATAGATAGTAGATACTGTCCTCTCATACCTATTCAAACTGTACATTTTTGGAAGCACTGTAAAATCAATTTATTTTTAAAAGAGTAACCGTGGAGTTTCTTGCCGGCTCTTCTCCATAGGAAACGACCAATTGGAACCGAGCACCTAGCTTCTGACGTTTCATAAGTGCCCATGTAGGTTTATGTGAAATAAAATAAGTATTTTGATTTTATGGCATGGGTCAGATGTAAGAGGTAACCAGTCTGAATTGTTAAGAATATTCATGGTTTACTTGGTAATAAACAGCAGTAATAACCTAGTAGTGTGACCTTCGGACTACCAAGTCATAGCTCTCAAGTTCAAACTCAAGACACGCACCTCTGTCTCATTTGGATTCATGTGCGTATTGTATAATTATCACTTGCCTCAAAAACGGTGAAGGTAAACATCGTGAGTAAAATGCTTGAGAGATATTTCTCAACGGCATGTGAACCAAGACAAACCAAAAAAGTTTTTATACCGCCCATGGGTGGTATAAAAACTCTGACACCAGGTTAGTCATTAACCACACGAAAAAGAAAAGAAAGATTTGCTAATAAACTGAGATGCCAGAAATAAACCGTCTTTTGAACATGCTTTTAGAGTCTGGTTAGAGAATCATCAAATAGTCTTGCTGTCTTTGTACATAAATGCAGTCAACATCAGTGGTAACATGCACACTACGAAAACCACCCTTACTGCTACGACATAAGGCGCCGTCAATGGCAAATTGTCAATCTACAAACCTGATGTGCGATTGACGGTACTAATACCTACCGCTTACTCCTTACTAGAACTCTGTAAGGATCTTTCGGTGCGTGGGAAAAATCGAAACTACGGCCGCCATCTTGTTTTTTTCATACAATTTCACAACCATTTCCCGCCCTACAAAAAAATTGTGTGGGGCGGTAAACGTTTGTGAAATTGTTTGTACGCTTGAATGACACTGAAAACATTTAATGTTTTCAATGTCATTCAAGCGCTAAAAGATCGTTATAGCACTGTAAATATCAGTTACCTACTGTAATAATGTCAGCGTCAATAATCGTCGTCAGTTTTTGTTCAGCACTCTCGTTCGGTCTTGTTAAAGGTTGAATCAAACATTTGAGTCCTTTAAAATCAATTAGATCTACTGCCACATGTTGCTTAGCACTATTTAATATCACGCATGTGTGGCGGCATCTACAACGCCACATGCAAACTACGCATTAAAGACCTGACGTCACACAAATCCTGCATCGTGCAATTTGAGTTTAACGCACGATCAACTTATATAAGACTATCCGACATCAACAGTTGCCCGCCAGACACGACACCCGTCTGGTCGGAGGATCCTGCCTTTTCCGTAGAGTATGAGTGAACTTTACACCCTGTTCCTCATATCTCTAAACCGGTATTCCCCAAAGGATTAGGCAGAGGTGTAAAGTAGGTATCACCTCCACAACAAACTTGTTGCAATTATCCACTACCCCAATCTCAGCCGAAAGTAAGCAAAACTTTCATAACACATAAGTAGCAAACAACACAATTCTCCCATAGGTTCCTGTTCATTTGTTCTGCTAATCATTGGAGCTGCGAAGGGTGTGCACTTGATGGATTGTTTATTTCCATGACCGGACGTGCACTGTTCACATCACTCATTGCGGAAACACAACAGATATTGTTGCGCATTTTAGTTTAGTTGGCTTTGATTAAGATAAAAGGCTTTTGTATTAAATTCTGAGCTTTGTAGTGAAATGGACGTTTAGAAATACGAGTGCATAGGAACTTGTATTGTAAGCATCCTGGGGCCTAAGTCTACTAATTTATAAACGTCAAAATGGTGTCATAATGGTCAGTTTTTGACAGTTTTTGTATGGCAAATCTGTCAAAAACTAACCACTATGACACCATTGTGACGTTTATAAATTATTAGACTTAGGCCCCTGGACTATTAACAGGTTGTGTTCGAGTTTCAGTTTGACTAGATGCTCCTGAATATCTATATGCTTATAAATTAAATAATATATTCGATTAGATCTTAGGGACAAAGTTACAAATGAAACTAAAGGATTATGTAGATAAGAATTGTAGCAGGTGGCGTTCTGTAGTTTCTGCCTACCTCCATGGGAAAAAGACGGGAGTTTATGTACTCGTATGTGCAAAGTTGCAAGTGATATGTGTTTATACATTGAGAAAAGGATGGTACAATCAGGTACAAACCCTGTTCAACAAAGCCCTGTTCAGCCGGGTCAACAAAGATATTGTAAGTACTTCTTTCTTTTTCGTGTGGTTAGTGACTAACCTGGTGTCAGAGTTTTTATGTCGCCCATGGGCCTCTAAATTGGCTTCACATGCCGTTGAGAAGTATCTCTCAGGCATGCCGTGTTGTTTCCTCACGATTTTTTCCTTCACCGTTTTTGAAGCAATTAGTAATAATTATACAATACGCACATGAATCCGAAAAGTCTGAGATGCGTGCCTTGGGTTTTGAACTCGAGACCTGTGACTTGGCAGTCCGATGGTCACAACACTAGGCTATCACTGCTGTTATTAGATATTGTAAGTAACACTAAAATACTAGAAAAAGCCTTTGTTCGTGAATGTGATGAGATATGTAAATTAATAGTATCTACCTACGAGTTTATAAAAGAAATGGAATCTTTATGTAACAGTCTTGTAGGTAAGCAAAAGTTTTTCACAACGATATTACTTAATATAAAAGTTCCAGGCGTATTTTTTTCATTGTATTTTGGTATGTAAGAAAAAAAATACTTATTTTTGTTGAAAGCGTGTTGTTGAGTTAAAAGTAAACTCATTTGAACGCCAGCCTCAAAATATATCTGATGAAATAATGTATTATCCATTTTATTATTTTTATTAGTAATTTTAAATTAGCATGATTTTGATGAATGAGAAATTCTAACTCACTTATGTCTTTTCCTAAGCAAATTGACCTCTGTAATTTCAATACACCGTACCAGTGCGGGAAGGCCAATATATTGGCTAATGGGTTCCATTGCTTTATGAGAGACATTGTGTGGTCGAAAATCTCTATCTAGAATAGGTACATAAAAAAACACGGTGAAATAAAACGGTAGCTTAACAGTCCCTAATGTTCATGTAACCACAATACATTGACTTTAATTGATATCATCATAATAAGGCTTCATTTTTTTATCCCGTTCCCTCTGAACATGATGTTAATATTCTCGGTTAGTTTTTAGAACAAGCTATAATAGGTATGTTAACGTGATTGCATAGGGAACAAATGTCGGTTCACAACTACAGAAAAAATCGTAGATACTTAATGGAAAAATTTCATTATTATTTCCCAACCCAAGTATCGAACCCTGGACCCCATACGTAGCAGTCGACCTATTATGTACCTACATGAGTGGAGTATTATCTGTATTTTTTTGTAATAAAATAATAATTAACATATTTCAAATTTATTTAATTAAGCATTTAAAAACTTATTGACTTTCTAGAGATGTAGGTACGCCTTTTATAAATTAATGAATCTGCCCTAAGCATCAAGATTTGGACCTTGTCTGAACAAAGACATAAGTCGATATAAATGGTGCGCAGTTTTAGCCGAGCAAGTATTAAAATGAACTAACCAATTTAAGCACATCAAAAATTAAATGATCAAACATCACAAAAATGTTAAGCTCTGTTTCCTAACTACGAAAGCATTTTGCGTATAATCAGCCAGCATTCCAGCAAGCCGTCGTGTAAGCACTATTATACATTCAACTTTTTGGTTCGAAAAGTTTTCACATAATGTGAGAGTTCTGTGGCTTTTTGTGCGAAATAGTTTCCAAACTTTTGAAGTAAGCTAGCAAAATGTGGCTGTTTTTTGGGCAGCCTGGTGGAAATGGTACAACAGATGAACGCGGGAAAGTTGCTGCGTAAGTAAACATAAGAGAGGTTTAAAACTATATTGATGTGAGTGCCTACACATTATGCTTTGTTACCGAATATCCTGTGAGTTAAATGTGCCACTACGTGCTTTTTAGACGACTTAGAGACTGAGGCCGAGATCTATAAACGTTAGATAGAGCGTGCTTTGGCTTAGACACGTTTACGTGTCATTCTTGCTCTTGTAGTTTGACTGTTGTGCGACAGTGACAGGAATAATGCTTAGCCAAAGTATGTGTTAAGTAACATAATTATAGATATCAACTTTAGAGGTATTCAGGCTGTCATAGGTTTCCGACGTTAAATAACATGATAGTATCCTACCATTCACAAATAACTTGTGTAATCGCTTCACTAGAAATTCTATTGTTCGAGATGACTGAAAGTTGTTTGATCTTCCACCAACGAGCAAAGTTGTATTACTTAGTAGTCAGTCAGTACATCAGAAGAAACAATTTTAATCAAAATTCTTAACCTAACTACAGACTAAAGTTCCAAAATTCAAGACATAAAATGTCGGGTTCAGGGACACGAGCATAACTAAATCATAAGTGTTAATAGTTTTGCTGAGGAACCCTAAGAAAGTTAGAAAGCCTTATCCCGTGGAGTTGATTCAGCTGTAAGAAAAAAACGTCGATAGTATTGCATCCGAGTAATTTCCGGGCCAATCTCCTCCTGGAGAAGCAATAGAAATCGACATAAAAATCTATAAAATTGAAGACCGATTAATTCCTCGTCCCAGCATCTTATAGAAAGAGCATTTACGACTTTCAATCATTGTTAATTTTTATATGAGCGTAAGTACATACTGATTCATTTTGGAGTCTACAATACCGCTAAACAATACGCCTTAGGGCGTATTTCACCAGTAAAAACTGAACGCGTTCAGCCCATAAACCAAGTTTAAGGGCTGTCAGTGTCATTATTTTCTTTGGAATATTGAAACTGGCAGCTCTTTAACTCGGTTTAGATGTGCTGATCGCGTTCAGTTTAATTTAAATTCAATAAAATTCGCACTTAGAGTCTCAGTTCTTTAATCCCTCGCATGTACATTCTATACAAGAATAGGTCACGTCTTTGCCAAAAAGATAAGCCAGTGAAAACGTTTGCTAGCAAGGCCCTGGTAGCGCCGGACGCTCCGTGGAACGTCCGGCGCTACTCAGGCTCAGGCCCTCTTTATGATGCAAGACTAAAATTCAACTAGAAATATTTTTGGAGATATCAAATTAATCTTTGACTGCCTTTTCTGCGGCACAGAGGACAGGGTTATGAATCCCCCACTGTTTATGTTTCTATAGATTTTGTGTGTGATAGTTTGTTACATCGTAACTAAACCCCAAATTAAAGAACGGATTACAAGAAATGCCAACAAGAAGTGCCAACAAGGCACGAACTTAATACGTTCTAAACATATAGGTAATAAAATAATACAATAACAGCGAAATGCGAGAATAAGTACTGACAATGATTAAGTACTGATAAAAATAATGTCTTAATTTTATTCATGTTTTTCGGAAAACTTCCTCGGGTATTTAATCGTACCGAATTGAAATGTATGAAGTGGGTACCAATAGCAACTATAAGCCTAAAACAAGAAGTAGCTACGAGCAACGCCTCGTCGTTGCCTACTTTCAGTTCGTTCGGTATAGAAACACGTTGATTGATGAGTTTCGTTGAGTTAGACGTTTGGGGAACAAAGTTCGCCTTCTAACGATTACTAATGATTTCATTCAGGTCACTCGGTAATCATTCACAGTACATCTTGATTTTACTCTTGACTACACCATGTTGTTTTTGTTTTTGCCAAGTTTCAGAGCAAGCGATGGATACTTTTAATTGGAAGTAATAGTGTACTTAGCGAGACAAATGAGTCAGTAATGAAATTGAGCTTTCTTAAGTGTGCTTTTGTTTAGCAATATCTTTAACACAAGTTTTTTTATTGTAAATAGTAGGCAGTGTTGGAAATATATTTTTGTCTGATATTAATTAAATAAAGCAACATTTTTAAATGTTTAAAGTTAAACCAAAACCCAAAACTAATTAACTTACAAAAAATCTAAAATTGACGCTAACCCTTTCACTAAACTTTCGTTTCTCAACCCACACCTGCCGTGTCAAAATGAAAGCAAAAACATTCCGATAAAATAAACGTATAACTTATTCACGTCGGTAATTTTAGCCGAACCCTTCTATGGTTCTTCGGCAACCGCGACCCGGCTGCACTCATCCGTGACAGAACAATAGGCCCCCCACACCTCGCCCCCCTCTCTCGCCCGGCGGCATGCACCGGCGTCACCGGCAAATTTCAGACTTGAAATTTTGATGTGACCTGACTCAAAAGGTTTTTTACGTATGATTTTTGGACAGACAGTCGCTTTGGGAGCGTGGAAGCGGTTCGTTAGCAAATGGATAAATTTCTGCAGAGCTCTTTGGTTTTAGACTTTAGTGGATGAATGGAATTATGAAACTATTTTTATGATATGAATTTATAATTAGTGGTAATGGTGGACGAAGGTTATAAATGTGCGACTTCATCAGTTGAACGTCGACTCGAGCAGTCAGCAAAGTTCACGATAAATAAATTAAAGCCGTATGAAGTCCCAAATTATCCTAAATAACCAGAAACCGATCTGTGCAAACATCTTCGTGAAATTTTGAAAGAAAAAGGCATTATCAAGAGATTAAAGGACAATTTTCAGAGTATTATCCGAAAAACGTTACCTTACGTAATTTACTCTGTATTTCTTGATTCATCAAATGCTTCTGTCCTCTTCCTTCTATAAACACACAGTTAATTGGTCCTTAGCTGAGCTCTTTGAACCAAGAAGTACATTTTCATAAATCACATCTCTAGCCGATCCAGTAAATTTCAACTAAATTCCCATTAAGGTGGAATGACTTTATTAAGGGAGTTTAAGATGCAAAATTTTCGTGGACCAATATTTCAGTGCCGTCTTATATCAGTACTTAACTTAACTACAACCATATACTAGACACGTGCAAACGATGCATGGTCAGCGTCCAAAATTATCGCACACACACTTCGACCGATAGCGGATAAAAAGAAACTAAATTTAGATTTTATTAAGTTGTGATAAAGTTGAATGTCGTTCGGGCTGAGGTTTCGATCGGTGTCAAGTTAAGCTCAATTTGAATGTTCAGATTGTAGGAGTGCGGCGGTGGACGAGTCGGTGCATTTTAAAAGATGTGCGAGCTAAGATCGCCACTTGACGTGGAGTCATCGCGCAGGCGCACTTGGTAGGGCCGCGACTTGAAGGACCAGTTTCATATTTCCCACTTTTTTGTACTTATTGGTTATTAAGTCATCATCAGCATACAGCCCTAGGAAGATAGTCGCTCCACCTAGCTTGAGGATTTCATACCTTACATTACTAGAAGTAATGACTAAAACTGTCGAAATATAATTGTGATTCGGCTGGACATTGAAAATCCTAATTAATACTACGCTTTCACGCTAAAACGGTTGAACACATTTGTATGAAATCTGCCACTTGGGTAGACCATGACCTGGGTTAGGCTTAGGACATAGGATACTTTTTATCCCGATATTCTCACGATATCGAGACTAAGGGCGGAAACTGCGTTAAGCGGACGCCCGCGCGGTTCTATACAAAAGTGCTGCTGCGGGTGACCCGCGCGGAGCACTTTTGTATAGAACCGCGCGGGCGTCCGCTTAACGTAGTTTCGGCCCTTATGCGGGTGAAACCGCGGGGCGCAGCTAATCTTAACCAATATTATAAATGTGAAAATGAGTTTGTTTGTTTGTTACGATTTCACGCTAAAACTTTGTCACACAGGTCATGACATGGGTAAGGATAAACAACAAAAGGCTTTTCGTCCTGGATCGCAGACGAAGTCGCAGGCCACAGTTAGTAGGTTATAAAACTTTGGCATAAACATAGTTTAAAGTAAGTGTCAGAAATATTTCAAGTTAATTATGTAAGACAGTTTAATCTCTATATTTCATAATTAACTATGTTAGTTAACTTTAATTACACTTATTTATATTACTTTAGTAAGACATGGAAAATATAGCTTTAACTTAGGTACTAACTGGCTCATTAAATAAGTACTTGTTTCTTAGATTCTTGTTAACTTATTTGGAAAGAAAGAACTTAATATGTTTTCAGACTTTTATTCGAAAGTCAATAAATACCACTTAATTAATCTTATTTACTATTTCCATTCCCTTAATTACCTCTCGAAACGGTGTTAAAGTTTATCAGTTAATCATCATTAACAGCATCGGTGTATGCTCAGCCTACCGTGAGTGATCGCGGTCTACCCAGGGCTGGTTAAATCCACGGTAAGTGTCGGTCTCATTCGGGCCTTATCGCCTCCCGAGGCACCCTGTTATCTCTGAGAATTCACTAATTTACAATCCACGAATGAATATTTAATGGGAGTGTGTCACCCCTGAAAATTTGGCTCCGTCGTCATAGAGTAGGCGGTTATGGGGAAATGCGCAGAAAGTGCAGTCGTGTCAGTGTTGATTTATTTGTACCGCATAAAATGAAAGCAGCTTTATTCATAAAAAAATAGAAAGGAACTTTGACTGATTTCCTTGTATTATTTCTTGATATTTTGATCGAATTTTCTCATATTGAGCGAAACAGGTGACAAAATAAGGAAACTGAAAAACGTATTTCAAATGAACCGTGATTTACATAAAAGCGCCGATTTATATTCAAAGTAAAAGCACGAAAAATTAAAAGGTAGAAATTTCCTTATTTTACCGAATTTCCCGTCTTCCGATTCTGGTCGGATGTAGTAGGCTACGCGCGGGGGTGTGAGAGCGGGGCGAGGTACGCGGCGTCGGGGGGAGGGACGAGGGCGAGAGCGACGCAGCCTCCCTCCAGCAACGATTACTGATTAGTGTGGCGGCGAGTGCGGCGGGGCCGCCCGCTTGGAGCTCGAAAATGCCGCCGCCGACTCGTATCCAACCCTCCAGTACTAGTGTCAATGGGAAGAGGTTCTTCACTCAGGTCGTGTGGCAACCGCGCTTGGACTTAACCCTTGCCGACCCACTGCCGATTGATTAACTGTCCTTCGCGATCAGCTGATTGAGTGCGGCCGCGTGCACCGGCGAACTTACGGCACGCCTCTACATGTGCTTCGGTTACTACACTTACTACGTTTGTGTCATGATGTATATCAATGTATTTGGGTGTTGACGATTTTTTCGTGTTTCCAATGTGCGGTCTGACGTTACCTCCGCCTGGTTGCAAGTAAGTACATATTGTTGTTTTTTAAAAGTTTTGTTTCAGTAAGTACTAAAGATAACCTTACTTTCAATGTTTTTATTTCGTTTTTTGATGTCGTTGTCGTGGAAAATTGCCATATAGTTGGCATTTCATGCTTGATATAGGATTTGTAAATGTGGTTACGTGGGTTATTATGTGGAAATGTGTCATGAAAGGGAATGGAGTGGATTTTCATTGCGTAAATCGGCGTTGATGTCTTTACTACTATGAGAGCATTGTAGTGCGATTTGCTTATCTCCGATAGTGGGCAGGATATCGTAACCGGCAAGATATGGTATGCTGACTGGTTCCCCTGTTGCAATTAGTTATTATTTAATTCTGCATATTATTTTATACTCGCATCCACATTTAATTAATAACAACAAATACCGTTTCTCAAACTTGAAATTCGGCTCGCACTACATTGAGAATCCTGTTTAATAATTATTATGTTGTTTATCATTATGTAATTTTGGGTAGGTACTTGTATGATAATTACACCAATAGTGAAAAACATAATAATATGTACAAATTACTATCTATATTAGTATGAAACATAATGCACATACAGGCTTCTCGATACAATATTACGATGAATAATTAGCGGGTTTCATTTTCAAGACTATTAATTTTCCTTTTGATTACATGTTCAAATCATGATTATAGCAGTAATTATATTATCGTACGACAGTAATTATGTTTGTATACTTACTTATACTTAGAACGATGATTACCGTCTTTAACTTTGTACTAAGTGACTGATAATATAATATGTAAATGGATGATAATAAATGTAAATGATGTTATATGAAACCTTTATTTACTTAACTAATCAAAAACCCTTGCTTTAACAGAAAGTAAAGAATTTAATATTTTTACTACATTACTGGTATTGAAATCTATCTAAGCAATTCCCTACTATCACATGAATTAATCTATAACAAGGGTATCAAAAAAATACTAAACATAATACTAAAGAAAATTGAAATACCTACAGAACACGAGATATGGCCCACAAACAGACGTTATATAGGATGGTTCCAAAAAATACGCCTCGTAAAATACAGGGTCGTAAACTGTAACCGTCTGGATTTTAGCTAAGCATTCCCCGCTGATTCTTCCGTTACTTTAAGTTATAAACATAAACACGTAATATTCTAGAAAAGATGTAGGCAGGGTAGGTAACTTTTTATTGTTAGGATTCCGTACGTCCGAATGAAAAAACGGAACCCTTATAGGATCACTCGTGAGTCTCTCTGTCTGTTTGGCTGGCTAGCTGCTTTCTTGCTCCGAATGTACTGGACCAATTATGTTGAAATTTGGCACACATATGAATTTCTGTGACCCAAACACGGACGTGTAACGTAAATAAATGAATGTTGAATATGGGGATCACTTGAAAAAAAAAAAGTTGTCAAAAATAGTGAGAATTTGAAAAATAATGAAGTTCTTTACTTATAAAAATTAATCTGCCTAGCCTTTTCCCAATTAGGTATCTTGGGGTCGACTTCCAGTCTAACCGGATGCATGGAGCGACTGCCTATCTTACCTTCACAACCCAGTAACTGGATAATACGATACCCCTTGGTAAATTCTGGGTTCTCTTATAGATTACAGGAAAACTTTAAAGAACCATGTTATTTTAAGACCAGACGTCTTAAAATAACATCTCAATATCGTCTCTCAATATTGTGCGTTCAAACTTACATTTGCAGGTGGAATGTATGGGAGAACATGTTTTTCAACTACAATGTTAAGTTTGTTATTGGGATTAATTCATCCCAACTACGGACCCCTGCATTTTGCTTGGCCCGACACGGACTTGCCCGGTTTTTTTCGTAATAAAATCTATTCTAGAGCGATTTTAGGCTGATTGGTATATCAAAGATGTTTCAAAGATTTTAAGCAAATCTTCAATTTCAGATTACCGAAATTGTCTTAATTTACATCCCCTATAGGTTAACAGAACAATGCCATGTATGCTTGAGTTCAGCAATCGCACAATGAATGCTCTAATGGAATTTTCCGGCCTACTTGACTTCCTGCCTA
Organism: Eupsilia transversa; assembly: GCA_914767815.1. NCBI lineage: Eukaryota > Metazoa > Arthropoda > Insecta > Lepidoptera > Noctuidae > Eupsilia > Eupsilia transversa. The sequence goes on from OU611889.1 coordinate 8,234,497, forward strand.
TTAACTTCCACAAAGGACCAATAACGCGGATCTCAGGACCAAAATTCTCCAAAAACATCCTTCGAATAATCCCATAATTTTCAGCTAAAACGTTTTTTTATACGAGGGCCGCTATTAAACAAGGATCGTAGTGTTAAAAACAGGCGTCGTTATAAAAAAAATGATGACTAGGAGCGTTGGCGAGGGAAACGCTGAGTCGGCACGGCCCGTCAGTAAGTCAATGTCCGGGGCAGGCGGGAAGATGGCTTAATGCGAACCAATTATCCTCCCGAGTCCTTTACATATACAACTATCGTGACGATCGACGATTACGATGAATGACTGTAATCGAAGTAAGGGTTGGCGATCCCTGTTTTATTGACCACTAAAAGGGAACGCGTTATTAATTACGAAAGGCACTTTTTGTTAAGAGTTCTGAAACATTTTTCGGGGAATTCTGAAAGAGCATTTCAGTAAAAGGGAATTAGAGTTTAATTGGTTTATTTTGTAGAAAATGTAAAGCATTGTATAGTGGTTTAATATACTGCAACAGCACATGTATTTGAGTATACTTATATCATTATACATGCATGCTGTGTATCCTAGTTTTTGTTAAATCTCAGCACTTTTGTATTTGAAGTGCTTACCGGTTGAATATTTTATGTAAAAACCGGTCGACGTGAAGCTAAATTATGGGTATCAAAACTGCTGATACATTTTTATGGTTATCAGCAATTTTCAGTAGCGTTTTTTTAGGGGCCGGGTAACAACTTGAACGATGGGCTGTCACTGTAACACAGTCAATTAGTCATTAACATTCGCTACGAGGGCACAAAAAACTTGCCCAAAATATTTCTCAGAATAAAAACTGTTTTAATGCAAATTAGCTCATAAATAATGCCACAAGCACCCAAATAATCTGAATATTGTGAGTTCTCGTAAATCAACTGCCTTTGCTAGAAGGAATTTATTATCCTTTACCCTTTTCTACAGGACAGAATGCGGTATTGTATATTGTTTATGAAAAAACAGGTCAAGTGCGCGTCCCTAGTTCGCTTTCTGGAGGGCTCGGTATAAATCGCGGAATAATGAGGGCTGTGGTAACATGCTATATTTTATCACGGTTTTTGTACTAAGGTTCTTAATTATTCCTAACTCTTTCTCCATTTAAAAATAAACTAAAGAGCTCAAGTTTGCTCGTTATAAATTTTATGGTTTTAATAAGAAATAAGGTCGCATAATAGTCTACGTAAACATTAAAATGAAAACTTGAGAAGTAGGTACATAAATATAATTCATTCCTTAGAATACGTAAGGGGTAGTAACTACCTTGGTAATTATGACAACTTAATGAATGTGCTCTGAATTATATCAGAATAATTACGTACGTCCTCGTTAAATTTCTGAGCGTAATTTGCGTTAACGATCCTTTGTTTTTGGGTTCTCGAGACCAAGGTGGGTAGGTGCCTCAACTAAAGGCAACTAATTTTCGCAAGCGCTGCGAGATCCCTACGAACGCGTTTGAGAGAGTGTCAGGAACAGATGTCGGATGAATTTAATATAAGCTACCTGCTACCATGAAGTGAGACTTATTCGTGTTTTATATCAAGGTGTATCGCTCTCACTGTTATCTACGCAGCGGGCTCATACGTGACCTGAAAAGGATATCCTGTTACTTTTCCTGCGTTCGATTGTAACTGACTGGTAGACAAGACAAAAAGCTTGGATAAAGAACGGCTTTTTCGATTTAATGTTGCCTAGTTTGTGACTTTGTGAGACTGGATTTGAAATGGGATATTTATAAGAAGTTGACCTACATTTTATAATATATAAAAATCCAGGTCAAATAACATATTTTATTCATAAATAATAGGTATTTGTTTTTTAACACTATTTTAGCGTCTAACTAAATAACTACCTACTGAAATCATCAAATAAAATAGCCAGGTAATTTAAATAATAATATATCGTGCGAGAAAACGGCACGGTTGGCGAAGTGGTTAAGCGATTGACTGCTGCGCTGCGTGCAGCGAGTTCGATTCCCGCACGGAACAAATATTTGTATAACCTACATTTAGTTGTTCCGGGTCTGGCTGTTTGTATGTCAGTTTAAATGTTTGTAAACGCACCCACGATACAGGAGAAATTCCTAGTGTGGCGCAACGTTTTATAAAAATAAAATAAACATTTTTTCACAAACATGCTTGGAAATTCGAACATTATTTTGACAACCTTTTTGAGATAAATCGAAAAGTCTTTACTGGTCGGTTATATTACTATCAAAACCCACATCTGTCGTGTAATTTAAAAATGGAACGAACTTTTTACTTTGACGCATGGCAACCAAGGAGGTTACATATCAAAGATTTTATTTAAATTTCGATTTGGCTTGCAAATAGAGCTGTTTAAAGTAAAGAAGAAACTTAAGAACATATCTGCGTGTAAAAATTATTAGTAATTGATTCTGGAATTTATAATTAGGTATTAATTTACATTTGAATTTCCTCACATTATTAACAGAAAAGTACTATACAAGCCTTGGCCAGGCATTCTGCAATAATACACTATAACCCTAGTGTTAAATGCTGATATCCCACCTAGTTCGAAACAAAGCAAACGCTTGCGTTCATTATAGCAGCCAACAAAGGATCCATACAATAAATTAGATTCCCTATTTGTTAAAACAAAATATGTGGCGAACAAAAGAGGCGTGATATTTAAATAGAGAAGCGTCAACGCGCGCTCGTCAGCCGTCAACGTCACGTTCGAAGATGGCGGCTGCCACCACTTTAGGCGGGAAAACGTGACAGGAGTTTGTGTTCGAAAATCAAAATTATGTCAGGTAAAGACTTTGTTATTCAAATATGTGTACGTCTTCATAATCATAATAAGTTATTACTGATACATATTGCGTGAATATTTAGCAAAAACAAACATGGAACTGGAAGCTTTTCTGTACAACTTGTGTCGAGTTTGAAACTCAAACAATTATTGAACTTATGGATAGGTATACTCCGCTAGTGTGTTATATAAAATTGGAGTGAGTAAAGAATTCAAATAGGTTGGGCTGTCCCGAACAAAAGAGAAAATTACGAAACAATCCAGAAGGTTTTATTTTTAGACAGATCCGGGTCTCTTTATTTCTTTTAACTCATTTAAAACGAAACAAATTACATTCCGAATGTTCCACTTTACACCTATGTTTCGTAATTTGTATTCTAATTGTTGGTTGAGAGTTCCTACTTATCTACATTTTACTGAGTGACATTTTTAGAGTTCCGTACCTCAAAAGGAAAAAAACCCTTATAGGATCACTTCGTTGTCTGTCTGTCTGTCTGCCAGTCTGTAAAAACCCTCCAGGAACGCTGGAATTAATATTAAATACGTAGGTATACGGTCCCTTGGACCTCTAAAATCAAGCTTCTGAGTCTATGTAATTAAAAAATAAAAGTATAAAAACTAAAACCCAACTACGGCAAAAAAACTAAAAAGGTATAAACACAACAAGTCATCTCAGACAGACAAATTAAAACTCCGGAGTCACACGTGTTAGGGGATAAATCGAATAGATTACGTGTGACTCCGGATTTTTAATTTGTCTGTCTGAGATGACTTGTTTATACCTTTTTAGTTTTTTTGCCGTAGTTGGGTTTTAGTTTTTATACTTTTATTTTTATTTAAATTATTTTGGGGTAATAATATATATATATTTGAGATGTGCTAATTAAGCCCTTTCATTTGATACCCAACATTAAAAAAACCTTTTTTTTAATTTCATGACTTTTTGTCCTCTAGAGGGCGCCATTTTCATGTGACGTCACATAGCCTATAACCAGCGGAAGACCGAGACGCTTCCAACGATACCCCATTTGTCAAATTATGACTAGTAGTTTAGAAGTTATGAGGGAACAAATGAACATACATACATACATACATACTTACATACATACATACATACATACCGGTCAAAATCATAACCCTCCTTTTTGCTTCGCCGTAGTCGGGTAAAAATACGGCCATCTATGCGATAAATATTGATACTCGCAAATAAATCAAAACCTCGTACGGACGGTTGACCTAGAATTATGAAAATTGGCAAGAAGCAAGGGCACCAGCACCCTTACATTTGCAGTTGGAGAATATCGATGTATGGGAGGACATGTTTTTCAACTACCTACAATGTTAAGTTTGTTTTTGGGATAAATTCATCCCAACTACGAATCCTTCATTGTGCGTAGTCGGACACGCTTTACAAAGTTCGCAAAATCTATCTTTATTTTCTTATGAAAATACAAGAGGTAGGTACCTATGTTTTCAAAGTCTAGAGTGTTGTTTGCCGTTTTCCCAGAGAAGAGACGAGTCTTAAGACAGACGTGTTTGAACTGTAATGTTTTCTTTAGGATAACATACAAAGTTGTTGAGAATGGGCAGTTCGTGACGAATCGGGATTCTTCGGCCTTTCCTTCGGGTATTGTTGAGGAAAATTCGTTTAGATGCGGGCTTGTGAAACAACGGGGCTTTGGTTTAGCCTATAAGCTCTGGGTTGATACAATGAATTGAAATGGAAGTCTTTTCCACGAAAAATAATGTAGTAGAATATGTTGATTTGCATTTGCTTTATTATACAAGAATTTATTTTGGTTGTTTTGGTTTGGAATTAGGAAAGGCGTTTAAAAGAAGATTTGTTTCAGTTTAACCCTATGTGTTTATATTAAAGTTTTAAGCAGTAAATCAACGGTGGTTTCCATTCTTGGCTCTCAAATTATGCCGAATAGTTAGGAAATAATACGCTGACTTAATTGAATGCTGTAGGTGCACAAATAAAACCAAAGTTTATACAATACACAGATTGACACAAAAGATTGAGTCAGTCATCTACACACTTGACCTATTTTATACTAAAAGAGTAACTTCTTAATGCCTTTAATGCTCGTTAACGAGTATACACTGAATATTCTGTACACGTCTGATATTACAGAGGCGAGTGTGAGTACAATACCATTACATTAACATGAATTGTGTACACTGTGCACAATACCCCGGGGTTCCACCGCCTTATCTAACTCATTATGTTAGACATTAATTGCAGGATTGTTTTGTATTACATTTTCGTTATGATTGTAATTATTTGGTTTTATGAGGTGAAAAGATCTGAAGTTTCCTTTAATAAACTCGTTAGCGTTACCCTTTCTTTGCTACGCTGAATTCGGGTATAAATGAAGGCACTGGTGTTATGGTGCTACGGCGTAGCCGACACAATGATGCCACTTCTACGCTGTCTACGCGGCTACACATCAGTGCCTCTATTTTGTTTGAATCTGTTTTATGACTGATATTGGTCCCTTCATAAACCACATTTGTAAAGAATTCAAGAATATTACGTTATGAAATTTTCTTTTGAAATTATAATGTGAAAACTACCTCATCTAAAAAGATTCCACATACTTAACAGAAAATAGGAATGGAACAGATAGGTACTGTACCTAACTCACCTTTGCAGGATTTGCCGAGTTCCTATTAAATAAATCCAGTGTGCGGCAACAGCTTATCATAGTGAGCAAGTTTCAAAGTTAGCGTAAGAGGTAGATAACTAGGTACTTGTGGTACCCGTATATTGTAAACTTTGAACTTGTCGCAGCAAGAATATGCCTGAATCGAATATATTATTATAATATACGGGGTACAGTACGAAACAACGAATAGCAAACCCAGTAACTGGTAAAGTTTAATACTGTCGTAAACTTGTTGTCTATCCATACTATTTGTTTTATATTTCTTCTGATTCTATTGCTTACTAATGAGCACATAAAAAGTTTCTTAAATCCATGTGAGCCATAAAAAAACAATTTTCCATGATCTCTCATTGCCTAGCTAAATGAAGATTCTATTCACGAACCACGTTCAAAATACCTAAGTTAAAGACGGGTAACGTACAAGAAACTTTCCAAAAAGAAGAATGAAGAAAAACAGACTTGGAGAAGAATACTCAATAATTTTTTACCAAACTTCACGCAACTAAAAAATAATAAGCAGAAAACCGATATTGTTTTGCCAAAGGGCGAAGTTAGAAACTGTTTTCTTTTATTTTATTCTTTTGATTAAGTTACTAGTGAGTTCAAAGGAAGTTTAATTTTCTTCGTGAAAACGTTTGTTTTGACATATTTCGTTGGATGTACAGCGGGTACATCATAGTTTGCTTATGTCACAAGAACAAGGATATATACGATAGACCCTTTATAAAGAGAAGTTCCCGTCACGTCGTATTTTGTATTTCATGAGCAAAAAAATACCATAACTTTATTAAGTACAGAAATAGGATCGGTACTAGTCCGAAAACAATTTCATTTTCAGCAAACAATTACATTATGTAATATTAATTTATAACGTAAAATATTAGAATGGTTACTACCCAAAAAAGAAAACATTTCTTGGAACACAACGCTTTCATCGAATAAAGGCCAAAGAATTAACAAGGCATTAATATTAAATTCATCAATTCATTTTATAAAATTCAATCGACCTCCCTTCTGCTACGGACCCCACCAAAAGTATAAAATAGATTTCCGAAATCTGTTACACGAAAAAAATTGGAATCAATCAGCATAGCTGAATTCTGATCAGTATTCAAGGTTGGGGGCGCGTCTACGTTCGGGTAACCTTACAGTAATCATTGTGGGCCATCCTTCCCGACCCTTTACCTCGGCCAATTTTATTTTGCTTACAAAACCTTTTCAGGATAGAGTTTAATTTTACCTCGCACCTGGGACTAACATTGTTATACCTGGATCAAAACTGCTAACTCGTTGATTCGATAACGTTACTGCGTGTCGGTATAAATAAGTTAAGTCTGGGAGGGGACGTGGGCTTGTGGATTTGACACGGGATAATGTTTCTGTGATTATATTCAACAAATTGACATTTTAAAATGAAATTTGAGCTGCATTTTGCTGTTGGGTTTAGGTTTAAGTTCAAGTAACTAAATGAGCAACCCCGGGAGTTACCACAAATTCTTTTAAAAATATGAATTCATCAAATTATTACAATGTTGCTCAAATCAAAAAATCTCGGCTCATAGGTACATGAAAATGTCGGCTATCACAACAAAACTTAACTCAAATCTGTACTTAAATAAAGATTGATACTATAACATCGTTCTAGATTACACGTCTAAGACATGATAAACACATGAAAAAACATTGAGGAAAATCTTTAAGGCTTGCAGAGATTTTTCCTCAATTTCCTTTAACTACAAGAATGTTATTGTAGATTTCTTTATCAAGCACGTTTCTGCGATCTCATCCCGTTTGTTCCGATGGGATATTTGTACGAAAAGTTTGAGAGCTATCAATCATGTCAAGGATTTTTCAAATCGGCTCTGGCGGCCGTAAGATTACCAAACTTTGTTCCCATTATCTTCACTCAACGATTACATGTTTCTGATGCAAATTCGGTAGGGTAGGCTTAAGTTTATCATCACTTATTTTTCGCATGATAATGTAAAAAAAACTGGGTGTAATGTCAACCTAAAATTCTTTTACAGAGATTTAAAAATAATCATGTACGAATAACAAGTTGCTGTCTATCAAGAATAGGAAACGCGAACAAAAGGACCAAAGGTAGAAGCTTCACTAACGGGCAATTATAAGTTGCAAAATTAATCAAAATCTACTAACCAACTCAAATAATATACTATAAGCTATCAACAATATTTAGTTTAACTACATTTAGTTGCTTAAGTTACAGAGGAGGATCGCGGACCGTAAAATTGGCCCCTGCGTGCGGAAGTTGTTTAACCGTCTTGATAGACCAATTTGTAACTATAAATCTGAGTAACTACTGCGAAAACTGTATACAATAAATCATAGCTAGTTTCGTTGTTTGCATCGAACTGTAAAACTGAGTTTACAACTAAGTTGTTAGTGTTAATCGAATGAGCGAACTCTGTTGTATCGAATTTAAATTGAAAGGTCAGTTGGGTGAGGCTTGCCTCTTTGGTCTTTTGATACAACGATCGAATTTGATTAGTTAAAGATTGAGTTGAACGTGGAACGTGGTACAAACGATTATTTGGGCTTAAGACCTTTCTTGAATGTACCCTACTTTGCATGAATTATATTTTATTTGGTCCCAAAACCTGTACCTACAGAATGCTAAAATGGCTGTCACAAAAATTCTGTAGGTAGCCCAGTATAAAACCAACTTCGTAAGTATTTCCCCAGTAAAGGCAGTGCAACGGTGTAGTGGGTGTAGCGTTTAAATTAAATTCGGTCGGTTGAGCTCGGCAAGTGCGATTTGACAAGGGACTCGCTTGCAAAACTCCCGCCCGAATATTCCCAAATGTTACACATTTTAACAAAATTAATGTCTGGGAAAGTTAAATTACATGTTTTTAGCTCAGGGTTACTTATATTTCGCTGGAAAAATAATGTACCTAGTCAAAGTTTATCAACATATAGAATTTTTACTTGGTTAATACAGTGAGTTCAAAAAAAATTAAGCCCCTTTCTAACCCTCTCAACTTGAACCCTCTTCGTTAACATTATATACCATACTTAACAACAAACCTTTCGATATAAGTATGGAATTCTTTCTCTTAAAATATTTCCCAGAAATCGACACAATATCAAAAATGTAAATAGACGTTAACTTGATAGTTAGTAAGCCCTCACATCAAATATTCTAGTCCTGCCAAACCCGAATCGTATTTATCAACAACCGAAACTGTTTTATTCATCAGGATGGTTCTAATTAAATTAGCTGTATATTAGATCTCACGTTATCCTTCCGACATATTGGTGGAACTTGTCAACTGGCTTAGCCTTCGTGACGCGGGTCGAGGCGTCCGAACGCGTCCAACTAAGCGGATAAAATGATAAAATGCTGTCTCATGTACCCCATCCACTATTGTTGATGTGATATGTTAGCGTGTTAGTACTAGGTGGTGATAGATAGAAGAAATGTTATTAGATTTCTAAAGAAATAAGTATTTTTTCTCAAACATGCTTGGAAATTTGAGCGTTATTTTGACAACCTTCTTCGAGATAAATCGACATTGCTGTACTGGTCAAAAACAAGAGAATAATGTTGTTTATAAAATAGGAAAGCGATTTTGAATAAATGTGAATGATGTATTAACACACTTATTTTATTAAACATATTAATTATTAACGAGAATTTGTGTATAATTAATTCCATCTGAATTCATGTGTTTGTATTACAAACACACATTACAGTGTTAAATAAAGGTCATTTTGCTAACTGCGAATAAATATAGCAATCTATTACATCTGTGTCAGAGTAAACACCCAAGGGATTTTGATATTCGAATATTTAAGTGCAATATCAATAATATTCAAGTATTGGAACAAACATTCCATTTCTGCGCGATGAAACACCATCTTAGGTTGAGCTTCCCCGCCTCACTCGTCCATACGGTTGTAAGGGGGGTGAAGGATGCTCGTGAGGATATTGGAAGGTCTTTCTCAACTGGCTGGTTGGTGGTTCGTGCCCTCAAATGGGTTAATCGCTTGGAGTCGTTGGCAGCATCTGCACCTGACGGACTGAATTACGGTATCATGCCTGTAATACGTTCTCTCACAAAAAGCATTCGGCATACATTTGCACGAATTTAGTTTTCATATTGTAATGGTGTGAACGTGATTTATTATGACAGTAGTTACAAAGTTTACATGAATTTCATTTAATGTTTGCTTTTTAGTTTTATAAGTTGTTTCTTGTGCGTTATTGTGAAGCTTTTTACTTTGGTTCTAGTATGGCAGACATAAGAATAAAGACACATGAAAAGGGTCTCAATAATAATTATTTACCTAATCCCACAAAACGGGAAGCTCAAAGGACCAAACTTAACCAATTCCTTCAGTTGCTGCTCTAAATTCACCAATATGCCACCAAATATTATGTAGAAGGAGCCTTTAATGCTCCAGTCCGCTGCGTTTCAAAAGACATTAAGCTGAAGTGGAACGGTCAGTAGCAGACGGAAAACTATGTGTGGGGCAAAATGACCTAAGTAGATGTTACGACTAATAACTCGATGTCTTGGTAATCGTTAGAAACATGCAATGCGAGCTCCGAAGAACTAAACTACTATTGTGAATATTTAATGTAGATAATAACTAAGCCGATGATAATAATATCAATGAAGTATGTCAGTTTTCTTTAGAAGTGCATAAGAACGTACCTTACTAGATGTCTGATCTATGCCATTGCGGCCATTGATGGTTCTCAACGATTATAATACTGGGTTAGGTAATTTTGTTGCAGTGTACCAAAAGGACCAAAAATGTTAAAATGTAAATACTGCATTTCAAAAGATATGAACGTGGGACGGCCATAAGTAGACTGCAAACGTCGCGTGGTTCAAAGAGTGCCAGTAAATAGATGTTAAGAACTCGATGTCTCGGCCGAATAGCAGGTAGGAGCGTGCATTCATGCAATCCTAGCTTCGAAACTCTTCTATTATGAAAATTCAATGTACATAGAAGAATGTCAATGGTATTGAATTTTGAAATAGAATGTTAGTTATGTGATCCGAACTTATAAATAGTTCAATAAAAAAGTAGATATAAAGGACCAATATTATATACAAATATTTTTCAATTGAAAATATAAAAAGCAGCAAAATACGATGTCTCAGGTAAATAAAGCTACGACTTCCCAAAAGACGTTCCGTTTCGTTGCATTGCAAAGCCTATTGAACTTAAGTACTTAGTGGAGTGGTCAGAAATCTAACGAGCCGTAATACCTACTGGTTTTAAGCCGCATCTTAGTTACGTAAGCAATTTCTTATGCCTTTACAAAATGAACGTGCATTATTTCTACATGCAGAAGTTCCAAAACCTTTAAAGCTCAGTTTCCACGACATTCCATTGAAAAGGTAACATAATACCACGAAAAATATCTCACCTCTCGCTTTTAAGAGGTTCAGTGCGAAGCACCTAAAGTGTAAGTCAATTCAGGTTTAGCACTCAGTATCGATGCACGTGTACCCAAGTTAAATACTTATGTGTGATATAGTTACTATTTTCTGGGAAGTGAGAAACTTCATGAAGTAAACTAGAACTACGTACAGGTTAAGTACTTTTTTATAGAAAGCCCTAAGAAGTGGTTGTTAGTGTGGTAACTATGTTGAAGATGGTACACGTGTATTCTTGCAGAATACGTTTAGTCAATTGTCTTAGGCTGCTAGTTTGAGTGATAACAATAGCAAAATGTATCATTCTGTGAATTACCCCCATAAGTTTTCCAAAAATAGACAAAATTGTTAAATTGAATAATACCTAGTCGAATAAATTATAACACACGTTTTTAGCCCAGTCCGATTTAATTCAGAGAGTGCAAAAAAGTTAATTAAGCTTTATCAGCGTTTCCTGTTATAATCGTAACTGTAATGGTCCCAAAAACATTACTCATTTGTTAAACATTTAATTCGACCTAAATTAAAAGCAATAAATTATAAAAGTGTTGAGCCAAGTGCAAATATAGATAATAAAAATAGGTATTAAATGTCACTAAGCTGAACTTTTGAATTTTTAGGGTAACTTCCCTATCTGCAGGTTTTTCTTAATATCTGCCATTTAAATACACACACACTTTTTCGAGAAAAACTGTTCCTTTATGGCAGAACCGCAGAAGGTTCCAAGGAACAGTAGCGTTTTATAAATATGTTTTAAAAGTAACAACATTGCGATAAGTCTACCAAGCGTCTTAGTTAGACGTCATGTTTTAAAACGTATAACTGCGACGCTTGGCAATAAGATCATAGGACGCTCTTTTAATAAGATCATAGGGGTACCTACTTGTAAATAATCTAATAATCTGGATTAGCTTATCCTTCTGTTATGGCATTAGGAAGAAGTATACCCAGGAGTGAGGAAAAAATATAGCTGTTAATTAGTTGAGTTCTATAAAAAAACCTTCCTATATTCTCCAGCGGACATTAATAATAGTACTAAACGATCGCAAATAGTGGTTTCTTCTTCCGGGTCAGGTGTGTTAGACTACGTAGTAATATTTTAGGATTGTAATTAATTTTAATTGTTATATAATTTGCCATCAAGCTGAACATTGCTTCATAAATCAGGCTACCGCAACAAGTGCTGGTTATAGCGACATTAACGGTGGGGCGCGGTTTCCTAACGTTATTTACTTGAAGAATACCGTTTCAGCTGATTGCGTGCCGTTTTGAAAGGGTTGTGTATTTAGCTGAAATTGCAAAGGTTATTTGATATTTTTATAACCCATTTTTCTCGCGATATGCTCTGTCTAGATAGTAGCTAAGCTACTTGCAACGAAGTAATTCAATTGCCTCAAAACGCTATTTCAATAAAATGAATCCCCCTAAATGCTAATACAAACTCCGAACCACATTTTTAAAAGTCAATTTAAATTTAAAACTCTCGCAGAAAAATTGCAAATTAAGGCCTGGCCAGGCAGATTATTTTGAAACAACTGGCAGGTTTATGTGCGTATTATCTGCGGGATAATATATTAATATACGCGGCCTCCGAAAGCCCCTATTTCACATAGTAAATTTAAAACTGTCAAATATCTCGCATCTGCGCAGCGGGGTAGGGATGGCGCTCTATTTTGATCAAATATTTACATTACCTACAACACGGGTCTGACATTTTTCTCTTCCATTCAAATTGTCAATAATGAATATTGTAGGGCGAAGCTGACAGCCCGGGGCTGCCCCACACCCGGCGCACTTCTGTAACAAACGCTCAAATAAACGTTAAATTTTATCGAACACGACGCGCTCAGATAAAATTCGCATCTAAACAATAGATAGCACATTTGACGTGACGTGAAAGACGTTATTCACGGAGGGGGACGTGGGCCATTCGGAGAGGGGTGCGGGGGGGAACTTGGACTTCTCTCATAACCTTTCGGCGTTAATGTCGACGGATAAAACAAAGGGACACCATTAGGGAAATTTTCGCGCTTGTATCGAAAAGAATACGTAATTACGAGAATATTTAATCTTTAAATACTCGAGATGGACGGCATTCCATTATGAAATTTCAATTGAAATTCCAACGACGTCTTCTTCATTTTTACACCTAGAGTTATGGAACAAAAGATTTTATAAAGAAGTGGGTTTGATTCTATGAAAGCTGGTACAAATCTATGAATACCTTTAAGGCTTATATTTTTCAGTCCGGTGGCTTGTGTACTAAGGCGCTTAGACGTGCACAGCTGAATATGCCCAAGACTTCTTACTTCCGCTGGCCAGCTCTCCAGCAGGCTTGCGATCATAGTGAGAACACATTTGAGTGATGGCGCTTATCCGTCTGATTAAGCCTCTTCGTTGCTTGTATTGGAAGAGAGGCTTAACGTTGTCTCAACATTTGCCTAATAGAAGGGTCGAAAATCTTAAGGGATTCGTTTAAAGATACAGTGAAAATAAAAATAAAAATGAACGTTACGAATCTTTGTAAAAAATGGAATAAAGAGAAACATACACCCTGAAGTTATTTCGTAAAAATATTAATTCATTGTTCTATATTTTCATTCATAGACCATTGGATTTCCAACACTTATTTTTTTTGTTTCCATTGGTGTCCCAGTATGCGATAGCATTCAATACGAATTTGCATTTCTACCACGTAAGTAAGTGGCAAAATTATAAGTTTTAGCACGTCACTAGGTAGTGTGAAGAGTATGTGCAGTGAAAAATGTAAGTAATAAAAGTGCTGATGCGGCGGCACGTCCCCGGACCGACGTGGCACTCCTACTACACGCGAACAGCCGGCTTGCACTTATGAAAGAATATTTGTTCCATATTTCTGGACGATAAATAAATTCCTATAAAGGTTTTACGTTGACTGCTCTTTGCATTTTTTGGTTTGTAAATTGAGTTTGATATTAAAATTGTGGATTTAAAATTCGGGTTTCATGTTATATTTTATATTCCAGTTAAAATATAGCCTGTGTGAGCGAGTTATTCAAAGAACCAATTATATTTTTCCCGTATGTGTCGTTAAACTATAAGATTATATATGATTATTAGATGGTTTTTTCTTGACTCTGCTGTACTATGCTTTCTATATCTCCTCTCACTTTAGTTATTTCTATAGAATTTTCAAGATTTTCTACGCATCGTAGAGTATCTCGCCCTTTCTTGTTGTAAAAAGTTTGAAATGCGCCTACAAAGACCATTAAGCGAAAGGACCATTCTTCTCACACAAGAACAATTCCAGAACCTAAAATGTAGGTTAATACTTAAATATGTACATACACTCACGAATTTCGCAGAAACCTAGAAGCCTGTCGTATTACATAACTGACAATTGCTTAAAATTCCCTTCCCACCTCGCGTTGATGTCACCTTAGCAACGTCTATCGTCTATCAAGGGAACACAATAACATCTCGAAACATTATACGAAAGGGTTGTGACATGGAGGAAGTAAATATTGAGAGGTTTTTCGAATATCTTTCAAAGAAGTAGAGTATGTGGAAAAGGACACGTCCGTCTTACAAACGCCAATCATTGCATAACAGTAAAAAAAAATGTTTAATTAGTTAGTACCGTAATTGCGTAAGTTATTAAGAAAAATGTCAGCTCGAGGTTCCGAGATCTTTCATCAGTAGTTAATTATGAAAAATATAGAAGTACTATTTTGTTAGAGGTAAAGAGTTGGCAGCCTATTTGGCTCATCGACCTCACTAACCGTCAGTGGTGCACCAAATCTGGCCTGACACGCTGTTTTTGTGTCGATACCAGTCACATCGCCTTTCCATTTGCTCACTACTCCGTGGTGTAACCTTCGCTCCTCGTTACACTACTAAATATATAACAGGTTGGTACTCGGTATACGCCCAAACATTTTGACCCGTGTTACCAATTACTCAAACTTAATTTAACATGCTGTAACTTAAGGGTCTTCGCTCCTGTCAACAGTGGCCAACATTTGACTTTGTGGTGTTATATACAATGTAACCTTAATAATATGTTGTGTAAATAGCTTCCGACGGTTTAATTTACTCTGTGATCCCATCTTCGAACTCCTTACCCTTCATCTTCAAAGAAACGAGTAAACGGCTCTATGCCTTTGAGTTTTGTTTGGTTTTCTTGTATTCTGCCATTTCCTTTTTAATTAGGGTCCTATATAGATATTCGCAGATGTTGTTTATTAGTTCATCAGATAAAATATGTACTGAACTCGAACATAAAAGGGGCACTACGAGTGCTAGAGTAACGATTTGAATGATCCAAAATAAAAACAGATTTCTCGCTACTCATTTGTCAAACTTTAAAATTGGTCCTTTATCTCTTTCAACGAAACCCAACAGCTGATACTGAAACTTTTGAAACAATTATATAAGTTTGAATTTGTGACATGTGTCACATACATTTTGTCTATAATTATTTTAATTAAAAAACTTCATCAACATACATATTAGTAACAGATATAATATTGGGCAGCCCGCATCTGGTGCCGACCGCACACCGCAAGGCTTACAGCCGCGCCGGCCATTCCCGGCTACGAAACTTACGTGCGGCCGTACCGGTGGTTTTCTATTTAACAAACCGTCGGTCGGACGCAGTAGTTACTGCATATTGCACTCGCACTTTACACTCAAGGAGTATCTTCTAGATTCCAACGGCTTTCTCCAATCGAGGTTATAGAAGTTATTGTTTCATTGAGTGCAAACAAAAAAGAGCTCTCTGTGGAACGCAAAAGGATCAAAGGACCTAAAGTCAAAAGTAGTCAAAGCAAAAGTCCGTTCTATCAATTGCCCTTCTAATCCCTCGTAGGACATTTTAATTAACTGGCCAATAAAAATCAATGTTCAATAATTAAGATTCGACACCAGACTTTTGATCACAGATTAGTGTTCATTGATTAAGGTTTGTCTTCAACAAATCCGAGTTACGTTATAAAGTCATCTTGGGCGTTATTTTGTGTCAACGTATTACATGGTCAGTATTAATATTAAATGACTTCTTGAAGGGGTTCAGATGAAGTTCGTGCTTATGTTCTCTATACCTAATCTACGCAGGTTTGCTGTAGCTCTACCCCATAGGTATACCCAGACGCCAGCCTGACCACGATTATGTCTGGACTTAAAAGAGACTGCGACCTCTGAGTTTCGGTCTTTCTTCTCAGAGTAGTCAGATAGGAAAGGCCGACCTCATCTAGCTTAGTTCTAATAATTTTTAATACGACGTGTAAAAGTGATTCCGATATCCTATTTACAGATTAAACAGTTTTATTTCATATGTGCCTAAGATTGCCATCGGGGGTAGGCAATAACAAGCCCGAATAAGGTATCGAGAACATAGAAAGGTTACCGCTTCGG
This sequence comes from Eupsilia transversa, assembly GCA_914767815.1. Taxonomy (NCBI): domain Eukaryota; kingdom Metazoa; phylum Arthropoda; class Insecta; order Lepidoptera; family Noctuidae; genus Eupsilia; species Eupsilia transversa. Next base: position 8,250,803 of record OU611889.1, read on the forward strand.
AAAAAAAAGGTTCCTTGTTCAGAGGACGTTTTCCAGCTATATAGTAGGTACGGTCAGGGATATGAAATGTTAAGCAAATTGACACCCTACGTCAATGCTGCTGTGTTATACATAGCCATTTCATAAAACTGTCAAAGAATTATATTTTTTATTTCAATATAAGGATATTTTAAGTTGGTAGTTAATTTGCATATCGGTGCATTTGACTGACCGTACCTATTAGCAGGAAAACGTCCTCTGAACAAGGAACTGATTTTTTTTACCCTGACTTTACCTGCAGATTTATTTCTTTGTAGTACTCACAGCTTTATCTCTTCCAGTCATCTACTACGTTTACAGGCGGGTATTGCAGAAGCCTGAAAGCTATTCGCGAGAATACATCGGTTCATGATTCAGGGTTATCTACCCGTGCTTGCTCTGGGGAAATGTTTAGCAAATTCTGTTGCGCTGGCTTGATTAATTTTGAAGATGCTGAGCTGTGAGTTTGATTCTTGTTGTAGTTTTAGATTTGGGATGAGGGTGTAATAAACATATTATAATATATAAATATACTTATAGAATACGTACCAGCGACCCCCTGCTTCGCACGGTCTTAGAAATTGAAAAAGCATTGAGATTTGTTTATCTTTTATTTCATTAACATACATATATTTTACATTTTTAAATATGATATAAAAATTACGAAAACATTTAAAAATATAAAAAATAGTAGCCCACCGGTATCGGGAACAGGGTCCAAGCTACCGGTGGTCAGGGCTCCAGAGAGAGGAACCTCCTGACAATGCGAGCCGTGTCCAGAAGTACCGCTTTCTGAATCAAGCCCTTGATCCAGCTGCCCAGCGAGAGCCTCCTCAGGTGTTGGTCGAGGCTCTTGGCTATTAGGCCATTGGCTGTCACGTCTCAAAATCCGTTGCGTAGTTGAGAAGAACACCGCGGTCACACTGACAGACATGAAGGGTCACTTTAATTATAATATGTATAGGTAATACCTACAGATTATATACTTCCTGTGCTTTGTTTCGCGTAGGTACTAGTCCCCAAAAGAAAAGTCGATTCGTTCGATATTTTGCAGATGTGGCTCTGATATTAAGTCCTATTATGCAATAGGGGGTGCGCCTATTGCCATTCACTGGGCACCAGTCCAAGATCGGTCTGGGCAATTACCGAGAATTCCCGAACAAAACGCCAAAAAACTTGAAACCCAAGACCACTAATGACGCTCAATAAACCGTTTTGACTTTCTAATTAACCAAACAAAACAGCGCATAAACTAGGAAGTATTGACTCAAGAACGCTTGTCGAAATCACAAAGAACTTTTGATTCGCTTTATCTAATAAAATACCGTCGGTCCTAGAGGCAATCCAAGTTTTAATGCCGGGGATATTCCAATAATTTATATTAAACCCGAAACTAGTGAGGCGGGTTCGATTGGGAACCAATAACTTGGAATTCAGACTACGATAAAGTGAAGCGCAAACTATATCTTAAGTGGTACTTATACCCTACTTAAAATAAAGAACAAAGGATATTGCGTTTCTTTTCACTTTATTTTTTGCACTAATTTAAAGATTTGTATAAAACCGACGTGTTTTGTACTTTTGTTGATAGTGTACATCGTTCTTTTTTTGTTTACATACGTATTCCTGTCAAGCACGATAAGGACATTTGTATAATAAAATTAGAATTTTGAGATTTAAAAACATTTCAACACAACAACAGCTAGTTCATAACATGTACCTAATCCCAATCATGTGTAAAACAATTAGCAAAGCCCTTTCATGCTATTAACGAATTCAAGATAGCCTAGTTTAGAAATGGGTACACTTTACATATTTATTCATTTAGAAATTAGTAAAGCATTTTACGTGATTCGGTCTCCCTTCAAAAGCTTTCAGCAAAGTCGACGACTGACTGAGAAGTTTAATTAGGACGGGTAATTGGAAGTTCGTTTTTAAGTGGACTTTTAAAACTAGGACCGAGTTTTTGAAAGGACCTAGATTTCCTAGCACCATTGTTAAAATGACGGGCGCGTCGAACTGTGAAGGACCAATAGTTTACTCTAAGGACTAAAGTAATTTTCCAGGTTACGTACTTATATAAAAAGCATTCAAGAGGGTTTCTAAGTCGTTCTAAAATACCCATTTATTTAAATTATGTATGAGGTAATTCAGTATCAACTTACAAAATTTAATTTACCTATTTATAAATATATTTTCGGGGAAAAATATAAAATATACCAAAAATTTATTAAGTTTATTATCCTCCTCAATTAAGGCATTTTCCTGATAATTTTAGGAATAATTTACAAGTATTTAGGAGTTATGGGCACGTTTTTTTCTTTCTCAAATTAAAACATAAAGTATAATACATAGAGCAGACATAATAATATACTTAATATATGAATTCCTTAATGTATGTTACTGGCAATTTTACCAAAAGTCGAAAAAGACTGCGATGTTTTATTCCCAAAGGGGAAAAAGTTAAAAGTGAATAATATAATAATAAAAAGTCCGAACATTTCTACGCTGACAGGTAAAAGTTTTTGTTATAAACTCGACCTTATATTGAGTTTTATTTGGTAAAAGGTATATAAATGTTTCTAGGTAACTTATATAAAAATTTTGTTTTGTTAAGAAAGTATTTCATTCATAATTTATTATAAGAATAAGCTGAGATTGACTTTGACAATGTTTGACAAGCAAATTGACACCCTTCATCAATGTGCCGTGTTATAGACATGTTCATACAACTGTTACAGAAAGACAGTCAGTCAATTTGCTTAATAATTAATTTCCTTGACTTCACCTATAACAACATTTTGATACCAAGGTCCATAATATGTTCAGTCCCATAAGATAACCTTAGATTGCCTGCCACAAGTGCAATCCCAGAAATTGACAGATGAACTAGCATCACTTTTTTTGGTCGTATGAAACCCATTATCGAAATATCAAACCCAGCATGCAACTGATAGATCTTTAGAGGTATAAGGAATAGGGTGTAAAGTTCACTCATCCTCTATAGAAAAAGGAGGATCCACCGACCAGACGGGTGTTGTGTCTGGCGGTCAATGGCCCAAGGATTGATGTCGGATAGTCATAAATATGTTAATCGCGCGGTAAACTTAAATAGCGTGATGCAGGATTTGTGACGTCAGGTCTTTGATGCGTAGTTCGCATGTGGCGATGTAGATGCCGCACAGATCAATGACTAATTGAAGACAGGATCTATTTTTAATTATAAGAAGAAGCCACTAGACCGAAGCCTGAAAGTCTGACAACCAGTCTTACGAAGGGGTAGTGTGTTACCCGGTCGCTCCATGTAAAACACTGGTATTCAGCTGCATTCGGTTAGACTGGAAGCCGACTCGGCCCCAATGTAGTTGGGAAAAGGCAAGATATAGATGAGACCTATTAGAATTACTTATTTGTCTGCTCAGTCACGGCAGAACAATACATGTGTGTATAAATACTTACATATAGAAGTGCTTCCCGAGAAAGCCTTGTCTTATGGAGTTCTCTATGTCGCTGCCTTTAAAATATTAAGTGGGTTATCTGCAAGCAACTCGGGTAATTTTGGCTCACAAGGAAGCAACAACCCTTGCAGGAATGAGCTAAAAATACCCATGGAAGTGGAGATATAAGGAAAAAACAGTGAGAAAAGAAAAGAATTTCTGAAGAGCTCCACTTAAAGGGGCTCTGCCAGTACTTTATAAATCAAATGACAAAGAAAGCTTTGATCTCTTGCGAATGAGAATTTGTCGTGTGCAATAACGCAACACGCTATAATTGTATGGTTTATTTTATTGTGTTGTTAGATCTTGAGTTTGTATCGTTGTTGCTTATAGTACGAAAAAAGCATGTATTTTTATTCTGCACAAAGGCGAACTTCGCTGCCTTGCCAGATGATCACTGATATGGTGAACGAGAGAAGATACACATAGAGTGAATTCTTCTCAATAGGAATCACTTAAACTTAAATCCGTGATCTTTTTGGTCCTTAGGTACAGAACGAGACACGCAGCTGTCTAAAAAAAGAAAAAGAAAACTGAAAGTATACAAACGATAATAACACCAGACTTAAATAAAGTAAAATACCACCACAATTAATAGCATAAAATTAATTACAAAAACACTAGCAGCACGGACCTATACAATGTAGTGTTTTTGTTCTAACTATGATGAATTCGTTTAATAAGCGGTCGCTTGCGGAGGCACGCGCGCTCGGCTCCAAGCCTCCATGCATCGCTCGGTGCTGAGAAATGGCGGACGATCTCGTAACATGACCAGATATCGGTTGAAACAATTTTTACTGGCGAATATCACATTTAATTATGGAATACTGATGCCCTAGCACGAACGCATGAAGTAACGTAAAGTAAATCCATATTTTTTTTCAATCGAAACGCAAATCAATCTACCTAGCCGTTTCTCAACTATGTTGTGCTCGGCTTCCAGTCTAACCGGATGCAGCTGAATAGGAATACCAGTGTTTTACACGGAGCGACTGCCTATCTAACCTCCACAAGCCAGTTACTGGGTAACACAATACTCCTTGGCATGACTGGTTGTCAGACTTTCGGGCTTCTAACTACTCGTAACGACTGTCAAAGATCTACGAATGAAAGGCGGTACCAACAACGGCTTAACGTGCTTTCTAAGGCACGGAGGGGTTTCGATATCTAAAGGACGGTCCCCATTCGCGGACCGACCACGGCATGCGTAGATTTACCTTCGATCGACCTGTGGGGCTGTTATTATATATTTGATAGCATTATACGGGGTTTCTCGGGGTAAGGCAAATGAGGTAAAGCAAAGGGGTCCTATCATTAAAAAATGTAAAAGCTGGGACATTCTGAACAGTTCAGAAAATTTCGCTGTTATTATTTTCAAGAAATACACTTTAACTTGGATTTTTCGACCCTGTGAACATAATTTTCGACGTAACGAGTTGAAATCTGGCCGGACGATGCCTTGCCTGGCAAGGCAAGACACCCTGCAGACACGCACAATAAATGTCACCCAAAGATATAAGTAAAGTCTAAAACTAACTAAATAATATGTTCAAATGAGTCTTTACAATTTTAAAAGAAATTACGTTACGTTTCTGTGAGCGCTCGTGCTAGGCCCACTGGCTCTTAGTGGCTTGCATACCATTTGAACTGGAGTTGTTGTATACGGTCAGCAATAAAGGTGAAACTAATTTTACGACATTATACACTAATCAATCGTAAGTCAAAGCAAAATCGCAAAAGAATCTGCCAAAACATAAGTCTTCCATCTTGATAAAGCATACTGTACAGTTCGTACTGATAATTTTGTATAAATCAGCTCATGGGTCATCTACTTAACTATATAGGACGAAAACACGAGAACGGTACTCATTCCAGGAATTGTCAGTAGCAGCATCGACAAACCTCTTTGACCGATCGACGGCTATACCTAGCCACATTAAAAAACGGCACGAGATTTTAATTTTTCCCGAAAGCCCTCAATTTTTTTTTATAATTAGCATAATTTATTAATGAACTCTTTCATTTTCTTGGAAAATGGAACTGGACTTCCTATAAAAATGTTGTCTGTCCGTTCCAAGAATATCTGCCGGTCAAAGAAACGCTGGCTTGTGTATGACTGGAAAGGTATACTTTGATTATTTTTTTAATATTTTTACTTGAGACGTAATTATCTTAATAAGTAAAAGGTTTTTCATAAAGACGATCACAAATAAAAAGTATTTTAAAATTCTTTCAGAAATAACTTCTACTTTATAAAAAATACTTCACAAGAAAAATATTATTAGGATATCCGTCATTAATTTTCCATTGTCTCATTCCTTCATCAGCCAACACACCTTAGTACTTAGCCTGCCCCACAACGTACTATATTCTGCCTCGCGTGTATTTTCACTGTTTATTCCCCTATTATTTCAACTATATTGGTTTAATCGCCACTAAAAGAGCAATGAATTAACCACTTTCCATATCGATAGGTAAATCGTTTCATATCGATACCGATTTGAACCGAGAACTGATATTCGGGAGCGCATTATGCTAATGACTGTGTGCTTTTGCTCAATAACGCCACTGTTGATGCTCAGTGGAAACAAATGACGATATTATCGGAATACACGAGGTGTTTTCACTGTGCATTTGGGATGGCAGTGATATGGCATTGCTTTACTGCTTTTCTGTTGCCGTTTTGGGTATTTTATGCAGATGGGTAATGCATTAGGTTTTGACCAGCGTAGCTGTATGTAGATATCTCTTTACATTCACAATAACAAAATACTTCGTTATTAAAACGTTTAAAACAAAATAAAATGCACTTCGAGTGGGCCTGTAACATCGTTATTTTACGCGTACGTATTGTAGGTAGCTGGATTACGCGCCTACGCGCTGCTACGCCATTTGCTACGACAGTTGCTACGTGAGCGACGTGAGCGTGGGCGCTACATACATCTCGATTTGTAGCTTACCTGATTAGTAAGCTTTCTATGACTCATATAAATATCCTATCTGTATAAAATTCCAAAAAATCATGTCATGCAATCGCATGTACAAATAAGAAAATTATAAATACACTTAGTGTCTTATTCTTGTCAATAAAACTCACTCCTATTTCATGCTATAAATCTTGACTATCAAATATAACAGCGATATGATGATGTCATATTCTCCATATAGCCGGATTACTGAAAGCACGACATCACATGCTCTCAAAATTAATTTCAGCAATTTTGCACCAAACATACTATTAAAGTTGACCTCATTCCTTTACGACCAGCCGAACATTAATTACTACATATCAATCAGTTTTAGTGCCGCACCAGCTTCATCGGTTTATCGATACTATGATTTACATCGATACTATAATCATAAAAGACTATAAAAGTTAATACCTTGCCATCAAGGCTTCGATAATGGATGAGCGATTTGGGCCCTAATGCGAGTGGGTTCCGTCGGTCCGACGCGCCGATTGCCTCATTAATATCCGGCCATATGTGTACACAGGCTATATTAGAGTCACGGTACGCCCTCTGATCATTATTAGTGACGCTTTGGTATGAATTCACTCGATTCGCGATTAAAAATCGATTAAAATTTGTCGCTAGGCCTAATGGGGGAGATGTGAGAGCGTTTGGAATGCGAATTCTGAATTTGATTTGATTTTCGAATGCATTCACATTTTCCAAATTGCTCGAATCCAAAGTCCTTTATATTCAAAAGCCGCGCTTGCGTCTACAACAATAAGGTAGGTCTCAGAATGTAATCAATCCATTACGTCACGTTAGGTAAGAGGTTACTAATGGATCACATCAAGAGGAAGAGAAGCTTCCAGCTGGCTGCTAATAATATCATACTGCGATCACTAATGCGCCTACTAAACGTTACTTATAGGTTATTAAGACGTTATCCTCTTAGTTCGGTTGCTCGCCTATTCAATGTTCATGCTCGGAGTTGTTATTATTGTCCAAAATTAATATACATGATGAACATGTGGAAAGAAAAGAAAAAAACGTATTTATATTTTATTCAATTAAAATCAAATCAAAAGTCATTTATTCAAACTAGGCTGAGAATCAGCACTTTTCGAACGTCAAAATTACATAAGACAGTCCCCCAAAACGCCCACCCGTCACCACTTCCTAGTGCTTTAGCTGGGAAGAAGAAGTGGCGTAACAAACTCCCCAGCAGCACAGCTGTCTGATCAGTTAGAAAAAATTTAATCTATACTACAATATGCAAAATAATTAACAATACGCAACACAAAACATACATTTAATTAATAGCCTTTAGCACAAGCCAATATACCAACCAAAAACATCGAGAACGAATACTCAAGTAGAAATAAAAACTAAAAGGCAAACAGAACTTATATTTCTATATCGTATAGAGTACAGGCTGGTTTGTTACACGCTGACATTTAATACCCACATTTTCGTTTATTTGAGGTGGGGAAATACAGGAATTACATGGGACTCAAACATAACTCGTGAAATGTAGGTGTATTGTACACCTCTGCCTATCCCTTCGGGGAATACAGGCGTGATGTTATGCTATTAATACGGGAAAAAAAATGTAGGCAAAAATGTTAAGTATTATTTAACTACGGCGTGTTGCAGTTTGGAACAGTATTCATAACACTCCCACGTTTAAATGGCCCGCATTTGTTGCCTAACTTTAAACCGCGAAATAGTAAAAGTATGAACACGGGGTTAAAATTTTGTTTAAAATATTCCTGTGGGGATTCATTTGGACACACTTCCTACTCATGACAATGAACGTGTGAACAAACTACAAACAGATATTAAACGTAAATGCTTCAATTTCTTTAATACCTTAAACCTTTTCATTGTTGGGTTCTAAAAGTACTTGTTGCCCAAGTATTTAAGCATAGGACTTTTGGTTCGAAACGTGTGGGACGCTAATGAGAGCCAAATACAGTGTATGAAAATTTGTCTGCTTTATACATATTTAATTGAAAGAAAAACTTTTTTATGTTGGTTGAAAAAATTGGTACTCACAATTATTTATTTTTCACTCACATGCACGAAGTCCTGTGCCGGGTTAATAAAACTTTTTGTAGGTATACCTAGTGTATCTTTATTACACTGTTTCTAACTTCAAAACTTAGGATTTTTTTAAACACAATATCCTAATCCTGTTTCGCCTGACTTGCGTTCCATATCGAAACGCAAAACACTAATGGTCCAAAACCAAAACTACATAATATTATGTACGATACACTCAGTAAGGCCTTAATACTAGCAAAATCGAACATAATATCAAGCGTGAAATTAATTCGAAAACGTATTCTTCGCAGATGAGTTTCGTATCAAAAGACCACAAAAAAACTCATCTTAGGTTTAGTTATAAAAGTTTCACTTAATTCAGAATAAAACGTAGGTTACGCTCAGAAACCTCATTAAAACAATGATTGATTGTTCAAAAGCGTTGGGTCAAAATCCGTTCACCTCCACACTTTGAGATCTTTGAACGTTACTTAACACGTACTTTGGCTTTATTCCTGTCACTGTCGCCCAACTGTCTAACTTCAAGAATAGCGTCCGGAACATGTCTAAGTCAAAATACATACTTAGTTACATCTATAGATCTCGGTCTTAGACTCAACCATGTATTTTGGTCAAACAACAAACCTCTGCTTGGCTTAGGCCAATAAACCTTGGGAGAAGGGGAGATCGAGGAGAGTTGTGACTGAGGAGAATTGTTACAAAGTCCATTTCTCGGATTCTATACAAATCCTATAGAGTTTAGAACTAGCAATTTGTATATAAAACGTGCATAGAGGTTTGTTTTCGGCTGAGATATATCCATTGGCGTGAAAATTGTTACAACCCTCCTCGGTCTACCTACAGAGTTAAGGCTTGTTACCGATACCCAATCGGTACGCGATATCGCTGTGTGTAAATATTTACATAATCAATTTAGAGTGTCGTATGTCGTCATTCTGAGGTCCAATGGGATCCAATACCCAGCCGGTACAGTCACGAGCATAAATACCATACACATACGCAAAATTCTAAAGAGACTGCCCCATATTGTTCTCGTGGTCGCAAGCATGACTGCTGAGTGTGGTCCTGGAGGAGGGCCCTTGACTTGATTCCCAGGTCGGGCAAAGTATAACTGCGTTTTTCCATTAGGAATTTCTCAGTAACAGCCCAGAGTTTGGAAGCCCTCGTGCCTCAGAAAGTACGTCAGCTCGTTGATCCTGTGCCTGATCTCTCTCCAGTCGTGTCAGATTGCCGTACAATCCGATTATGAGAGAGAGGGAGTGCACCCGTGTCTGCGCACATACTTGTGAACTGTAATATCTTCCGCGTTGATGGCTAGTCTCCGATGAGATTGGCCGCCATGACCGAAATTCGTTCTGGAGGACCATTATTAAATGTAAAGTATTTATGCTCGTGACTGTATCTACATAACACGTAGGCTGCGTTACTGCACTCCACACGGTGCAAACAACACGGCCACTTGGGACTTGCCAACTTTAAACATGTTGCGTTAGTCACGAGAATGTGTCGGCAGAACTTAGCTACGCTGAATATATTGCCAGCTTGTTTATTGTAGCAGCTTATTATGTTTCTGTTGCATTAAATTTCACAGTTTATGTTGTTGGAATGGGGTAGCGTAACGTTATTATGTTTACAAGATTGCATTGCAATTTAATATAAAATATGGCTCTAAGTATTTTAGAATTTATTTTCCAATTCATAATAAATATGCCAGATAAGAAATAATAATTAATGAACTAACTAACTATACACATTCTATATAAAAAGTAAAAACAAAAAAGTATTTGAACAACGAAACAACAAAACAAATATGCTTCAACTTAGATGGTGGAAAATTCATCATCAACTTTCCGAAAATAGGCATCAGAAAAGAGGATTTTATTCTTCGTTTGGCCCACTGTCAGAAGAACTCGTTATAGCGACGATATCGTTGATGACTACAGTACTGTAGAGGTTGCGTGCGATGCGCAGCCTCGTAGTGCTGGCTGGATGCCGCTAGGTTCATTCGAACGTTTGATAGTATTTGAAATAAAAAGAAATATACTTTTGTTCTAAGGAGAGAACGTCAGTCTTCAAGTGACGGGCTGTTGGTGTAGATTATAATAATATGTTATAAAGATATAGTATAAATATATTAGTCGAAGCAGTCCTCTGAGTATTCTTTGCGCCCCCGCACACGCATACCTACACCACAGTCCTCGCAGTACCTACCTATCAACTAACAGGAACATGCTGTTGCTATTTTAAAACAACTTTCTTCACTCCTTATTTTGTTAAGCTACATAAGGAGATGCTGCATGGCATTTTCTACCTGGAAACTTCACGAGAAGAGTAAAGTGATCGAGTTCTATATTTATTTCTGTTTCACTTTGAGATTACCTGAGTTCACATTCTATATAGATTGCGTAAACTCTGCAGAAATTCTAGTAATTACCTTAATTCATTAAAGATAGTAAACCAAATTACTCTCCGCTCGAGAAGTATTGTAGTCATTAAGCTGGATATCCTGGTTTTATTGAAAAGCTAGTTCTACTCCTAAGATAAAACCACGTAGTAGTTTACTTCTTATGTTTTATGGTAAAAAGTTTGGGCCATAATTCAATAATATATATACCTGCATTTGTTCATAATCACATATTCTAACATTCAATGTTGTTTCAATTGAAACCAATGAAGGCCATTTGTTACAACCCATCGAGGGTAGTCTATCTGAGGCTTACATTAGTGGTTTCGATTCGATTTGAATATGATTAGTCTCGAATAGGATTATCTGCTTATAAGGATTATCGTCGTCTATGAACTATCTACAAATAAACGCTTTAGGAACCCTAAAGATGCGATAGAGAGTATTATGTTCTAGCCTTCAGCAACTTTATCTATCTCAGTATCATAAAATTCTTTAAAATCCCTAACATGAGCTTGGAAACCGGCTTACATAACTCGAAGGGGAGGTTCCCCGCAACACGAATTACAGTCTCCATTGTTCGGAGCCCGTTTAAAAATATTTTCACAAAACAATTCTTTTCTAACATCGTAACAAAATGGAATTCCCTTGGGTTTCCTATAAATCATAGTAGCGTTGATTAAGGATAGTTCGCTCGATGTTCGCGTGAGAAATGCAAGTAATAATCGGAGGATTATGGCTGTCATCCGGTGCAGGGTGGCCACATTGCAGCTTTGGAGGCGATCGACTGGAACACGTGATAGCATGTTGATGTTATTACCTAATAGAGAATTTAGCTTGTTTTTGTATGTTAGCTGAGGACAGGAATGTAGGCGTTTATAAATAGGTATAGTTTAGTTTTATGTAAAATGGGTTTTTCGTCATCATAATGCATATTATAATTTTATATTTATTGCATATTTGCTCTAAAGTGACCAATTTAAATAATAAGATAGTTAGTATTTTAAGGTTCCTAAATAGTTTAACTTATTTTTGCGAGGGAACACAAGCCCCTGACACGCTGATTTTGCTCCCACTCCGGGCTCAGCAACAAAGTGGTTAATTATACTTATCTACATATTGCTTAAAATTCATTGTTATTGAATAATTTAAAATATTTACGTGTAAAGTTAGTAAAAATCCATTTAAAATCTTATTTACTCTTTGGCTGTTTATTGCGAACACTTTGTAACAACAAGAATATTAAAATTCGGACGTACGTGAGGTATGTATGCGCATTATATTGCTTCCATATTTTACTCTTTGCTTGTCCGCGAATTGCTCGCATCTTTTGTTTATGTTGCAAACTTTTTTCCCTTTTTAGTTGTGGTACCTACCAACCAGACAACTAGTCTTACCAAGGGGTATCGTATTACCCAGTTACTGGGTTGTGGAGGTCAGATAGGCAGTCGCTCTATGTGAAATACTGGTAATACAGCTGCATCCGGTTAGACTGGAATCCGATCCCAACATGATTGAGAAAAGGCTAGGTAGAATGAATGAGTTGTGGTACCTACCCCACACAAATTCGAATATCACGACCTGCTATGTAAATAACGGTGACTGGAACTTATTAGAACATCAGCCACATAGGCTAAGTGGGAAAAATACGTATTATTGAAGCTAACTCAAAAAGTACCCAAGCAAAGTTAATAAAATTTATATGAGACCAACTTCGAGGTATACCCTCCCCAATGAATAAACAATCGCATGCGTCGTCATACACAAAATAAAATGAAAAAAACATACGTGTAGAAGTCTACACGTATGAGAACCTCCTCCTTTTTTCGTCGGTTAAAAATACGTAAGTCAGTAGTCAGATAATATGGCATACCTACGGTAGTAAGAAATCACAATATGTCAGTCTTGGGTGTCATACAAAGGACAAATAGCTAGATGAATCGATACGTTAATTAGATTTTGTGTTTATCAGACGTTGCCTTGTGTGAACAATGGTCAAAAGATTGAAGATCTTACGTGAAGGAGAGTCCAATGATTGTCTTTAATGGCTGATAAGGAGAAAAACCTGGGAAGAATATCTTCCCCTAACTTTTTTTTTTAATTTTGGTTTTAAGAATACCTTCATACTATGCAGGCACAAGCTACGTATTATAATCATGTATCCGATAACTAAAAACCGTACCCACCAACAGTAACTAAATGTAAATGAGGCTTATACTTTAGTAATTGTTTCTGTGGTTTTGTAAAATACTAATTTCACAAAATGAATTGGCTCATAAATAAAACCTTGCTGGAAACCTTCATAATACGAGTAGATATATTTATAACCACAGATAATAAATATTTTGCCAATCTAGTGATATGAATAAAATAGAAATATTTAAAACTCGCAAATAAAACGTAGGTACCTATGAGCAGACCTGTTTTTAAACTTCCTACCCTACAATGAAAAAAAGGTTGAATGAATTCTAGAATTTTCAACGTAACACATTAAAAATCAATTTTACTCCACACCGAGATTTTGAATCCAACAGTGGCCTGTACCAGGTTTTTACAAGCGAAGTCATCATTTAGTCATAAGTTATCTTTTCCATTAACTCTGGGTTGGTAGCGCAAGTGCGCTCGGAATGAGAAATGAATTGCTATTAATTTTCGGTTAGCACATCTAGCTACCATATACCTATGAATGTTTTTGCGGAACCCATAAACAATGAATAAGTGCAACTATCCTTAAAGAGTAGATGATAAAAAGTTTTAGCGAACATTTTGGTAATTTCAAGCTTTGTAGGTAGAGCAATTGATATTTATTGATTTATATGGTTTTAACAAGCTGCTTCGTCGACAATCCCATTCCTTTGCTTCGTTAACTTTAGTTCGTCACACAATCATTGAAATCTTAAGCTAGTAATGTTAATAATCTAATATATTATAATAAAGCCGTAGAGTTCTTTTTTGTTTGAACGTTCTAATCTCTGGAATAACCAGTTGGATTTAAAAAAATATTTTGGCATATGTTAGCCCAGTTCAGTACAGTCAAACTAAGAAAAAACGCTAAGTAATTTATAAATAATCAGATTTCTTTTAAATTAAACTGTGCGGCGGGTGAAACTGCGAGGCGCAGCTAGTATAATATACAGCAGAGGTAGGTGTATTCTAACCAATATAAATGACCTTTACTGAATTGGTTATTCACCAAACTTACTTTGTTTGGATAACCTAGGTTTTCCGGCTGACTTTTTAAACATGGTAAAAGGTCATATTATTTTTTAAAGTCCTGACATTACATTAATCCCGAGTTGAAACTTTGTTTCGCTCTTGTGTGTCCAAGGGCCTTAGGGCCACTTCCTCGAACGAAAATTTAAATTTAATCTCCCATTAAACGTGCTGTGAGTTTCTCGAGGCGAAATGTACAGTATGACACAATTTGTCATCCATGCGGAATTTTAAATCTCGAATTAACTGTGAATAGTTGACAGTAAAAAATACGTTTTGAATTTTGTGCTGGTCGAGAGCTAAAAATATTCATTCTATACGTACGAGTTTATTTTATAATAATATAAAGAATTCGATTATTGGTCTTGCTAATTTGTAATATCGTAATATCGTTTGTATTAACTGCTCTAAAGCTGTAGGCTGTTTAATTTCAAATTAATAAGTAGGAAATTGAGGTTGTGAGTTCAAAATCCGGTCAAGTACCTACCAATGTGACTTTTCAATTTATATGTTCTCTCAGAAAGACACACACACTTACACTACTTTTACTACACACAATCTTTTTATTCTTAAATTCTTTAGTTCTAGTTTTGCTTTACTTTGTTAAAATTCTGTTAATAACAGGCTTTGAATGTTGTTGCTGCATAGATATGGAAGAGGGACGTCTTCTGGCACAGGTATCTCCATACTTAAAAGAAAGCCTCTATAACTTATTTGTTAAACATGTTTGCTATGTACTATCTGAGTTTATCTTGGACATTACTAACATCGGTGAAGTAAAAAATCGTGAGGAAACTTTATAGTGATTTATAGTCAATATAAGTCAGAAATCGCCAACCCGTCTTGAGCAAGCGTGGTGACCAATGCTCATGCCATCTCTGTCTGAGAAGAGGCTTTAGCCCTGCACTCTATAGCTGAAGATTTTTATAATTTTCTGCAGGCTGCGATACAAATGAACTGTCAGTAGTACCTACTGTAGGTTACCTGTAATTTCTTTTTATCCATAGTAATAAGTGATATTATCCATTACCTACATCGGGTAGTCGCACGTGCTGCTGAAATGAGAAATGAATACCTATTAATTCTTCTAGCACTCACATGAGAGAATTTTCGCGGGTTGAGCCACAATGGATTGGATTTCGTCGCGGACAAACGGTCTAATGTAATTTGTGCAGTTTTTCCATTTCACTAATATAAATTAGACTTATGTGATGAAGTGATTGAGTGGGATTTCTCGCTAACTAAACATATTGGACATATTTTGTCTTCAGAAAATATCAAAGAAAAGATGCTAACTTTTATAAAGATTATATATACAATATATATAAGTAAGTACCTAATTTAAAGGCGAAGAAAAATATTGTTTTGACACAGGCAGTTTCGTTTTAGCTATGTTTTTGAGCAGCAAACATCAGATTTTATGATCACTGAAAACCACGGCTGAAATTGTTTTTCTAAAAACCTTTAGTTTAATGAGCTGTAACTGTAATGATGTACCAGGTTCATAATACCTAGGTCGTTAGGGAGCCGGATTTTTATGCCGTTGATTTTTTCCATTATTTTATATTTTCATAAAACGTGTTGGCACTTAGAATATTACTAACCTACTTTCTACCTCCACACAAAAACCAAAGGTCGCTTTTCTCCATAGAAACCTAATATGCGTTGGAATGGGCAGCTAGCTTCGTCTTTCTGACTGACTGACCCTTTGAATTTATTTCAAATAGGTAAAAAATAACCGGCGGGGTTTGATTTTGAGTTTGAGTTTGGTTTTGAGTTCTGTAAGTATCTAACAGGTGCTTTACGGCTCGTACTCAATGACGCGATATCGCGGCCGCGACAGGCAGCGCTACTCTTGTCGCGCCCGCGATATCACGCCAGTGTGACGAGCCTTTAGACCGCACTAAATAAAAATAATGTTTTTTGGTCTAGCAACTGTTTGTTAGGTTTTTCACTAGGAATTTCTCTAGCAATTCGAATTCTGGTTTTATGTCCCGTTAATGGCGATAGGCTGACCCCCTATGACATGAAACTGAAACAAAATTGGTGAAATTTCCCACAGTTCGTGGAATACCGTCGCGTAATGTTTTCTCTTAAAGTAAATTCTCAGATAAATCCAATGGAAAGCTAAAAATAGGCTTTCTCGGTGTTATTGTATCACTTTAGCAGACATTATGGGTGTTTCGCGAGAATCGTTTACTGCCGGTAGATTTACGGGCGCCGTATAAAAAGTTATACCGTTTGGACACACCTGGTGTTCGGGAACCGCTCATAAACTGATCATGCGGGATGGTTTGTTGGGGATCCGGCTGTGTTTTGTTAATTAAGTTGTGTGTTTGTATTGGTATTTTTGGTATTGGTTGTTGATTAGGATTTAATTGGTAGGTACCGCTATTATCACCAGGTTAAAAGTAATCGTCAGTTTTTGGGTAACCATTTTCAAAAATTATGTAAGCCATAATACAGCTTTAGTATCTACTTAGCTTGTTTGTTCTTTGTCTTCTGTTGTTGTTGTTAATTAGGTAAATTGCCTCTTTTTTCGCATTTACTGATATTTGAAAAGTAATAAAAACTCCTGTGCCCTATAAATTTTTTGCGACACAATAATTTAATTTAGGAGTTTTCAGGCTGGCAACATATTTTAGGGAAACTTCGTAAAATATCCAGACAGAAGCGATAGACAAATTTATTTATTAAACAAAAATAGCCACATCATTATCAGATAATCCAGTGACCTGGTCCTATCGTACACGTGGTCCTTCCATTCTTCCGCCCAAACTCCGCTCAAATTAACATTAATGATAATGAATGCGGGCCAGTATTGATCCCGCATTAACCCAGCAACGGGACCCAAGTCTCCCATTCGAGAGCATACCAATAAATTGAGATATTTCGCCTGTTGTGAACAAAATTTATGTTCTTTTATTGGGTTTTGTACCGTTTTTCGAACGTTTCTACAGGCGGTAGCACTTTTCGTAACAATGGGTTGGAATTTACGATCGAATTGATGTTATTACTTTGCTCATTAATTTGGACTTGTTTACGCAGATACAATTTATGAGGAGACCACTGAAGAAGGCTAAAAACGTTTTGGGGGTTAATAAGCACGTTGAAAAATAAAAATTGTAAAAGTCACAATCAACAAAGAAAATACCCCTGTAACATGTTATTCCTTTTTCCCATTCTCATACATATTTCACTGGCATACATACATACGTCAATACCTACCTCCTATCGAATAGAGAGTAACAGGTGCAGATTTGATATTTCAATCCATCTTACATATATTCTGGTCTCTGCATAATGTTTGTATGTCCTCAAACATGTTACGGTTTGAGAAAATTCTCGACGTCTTTCGGTATGAAATCTTATGGTAAGTACAGTGTTATGTAACCTACGGAATCTTAAGGTACGGAATGTTACGGTAGTAAATCTCTGTAGCAGCAGGTGGCCATTTAAACTGTTTGCCTTTGTTATTAAAAGAACTTACTTAAAAGACTTACGTAGGTACAAAAAGTGGAGTATTGTGAAAGACATGAAAGTGCGCAGCCGTAGGTATAAATATTCTTTTCAGACTAGTTTAATAAGACCTTTATAAAATAGTTTAACGGTTCTTTTAGCTGTTTATAAGGACCTAAAGCTTGTTTTTTTTCTTGGTTTTTTCTTTCAATTAAAGTAACTTACCCGGTGAATTCGTATTGCTTTTGTATGTTTCATTTGATACTTTTTTAAAGAAAAATACAAGTAGGTACCTACGTACTACTGATTCAGACGTATTGTTAGCATAATTCTGACAGTTTAAAACTAAAAATATGTTCACTGAGTGTGAACAACACAGAAAAAAAAACCTTATTTACACGATAACACAATTTCAAACTTCAATGCAATTGACACGTTAGAATTCAATTGATTAACCATCAGTTATGTGCCTATAAACTGTTACCCATTAAGATCGCTATCTCCATTAATTACGTTCGTTATACACCTGCGTGTATGTCAGCATAATCAAATTACGTGCCTCGGGATCATTGGTCGCACATCGACTCATATCAATTATTTAAGTACCGTAATGACGTAACGCGCAGTACGTGCTTAACGAAAATGTACTGTTCGGGGCAACGCATTAAATCAATGGGCAGTTAAATTAATGGGAAATTAATTAAAGTTTTACGTTGAATTTAAGTTTATAAGAAAGTATGTGAGACATATTGGGCAATAACATGAATTATCTTGGTTAAAGTTTAATTATAGTAATTACTTTCTTATATATTTTTATTTTGCCCGTTTGTCTAATGTCCGTAAGCGCTACTGCTGAGCATAAAGTTCTGGGTTCGATTCCCGGGTCGGGCAAAGCGTTATTGGGTTTTTATCATTAAATATCAATTAATATCTCAGTTGCAGCGCAGTCTGGATTTGTGCCCGGTTGATGGCAATTACATGGAACTTATAACCATAATTGGCGAAATGTGCGTGTACGGTACACCTCTGCCTAACCCTTTGGGGAATACAAGCATGATGTAATGTTATGTGTTTATTTATTTATTTTCAAACAATTTCTCATTTATATTTTACAATTTTTACTCGTCAAACTTAAGAAGAATGTAACATTATCGAGTACTTTTCTGTTTGGAAGCTACGTCCATAAATGGCTAGACTAACACTCCAGCTTTAATGATTGAAGACATTTCAAAATCAGTAATAAGTAGGTACCTACGTAAGAAGCAGACATAAAGCGCTACACAGCTAGTAGATACTTATAGTATATAAATCCTAATAGCAGATTTAGATGCCTAAGTTCCTTAATCCAAAGGCCATTTCAATTAATTCAGGACCCAGAATTATTATGTATAATTGCTAATTCATGCTTATCCAGGTTCAAATTCGATAGCTATTTGCTTAAATGTAGGTTCGTAATAAAATCACTGATTCGGAAACGTTTGACTAGAGTCTAAATACTGAAATCCGTTGGTATATCACACAAATACTCGTTACATATTGAAAACCAATATATCTTTTTCAGGTTTAACGTGAACTACGCCACAAAGAAGTCATTTTCCAATCTCGAACAAATTTTTCTGCAAATACACAAGGACCAAGAATGTTCGCCGTCATCTAACTCAATAACTAAATTGTTAGGGGTTGTACCGGCTCATCTTGACCGGATCGCTGGAATCCTCTTTCCCATCTCGTATTAGCACTTAGTCAGGTCACTGGTTTCCAATTCGATAGTCACTCGTAACAAGGGGCTGTGATAAAGGACCAATGTTACCAATGTCTTGTAAGCGATAATTTGTGGGTCAGTATTTTGTGTGATATTTGGTCCCGACAGACTCGTTTTTTTATTTATTTTTGTTTAACCATATAAGCACACTCATAGACAAGAAGAAAGGAACGGAAAAATACGTACAAAGGCAATGCTTATTTCTAAAGAAATCTCTTCCAGCATACCTAAAAGAATAGCATCTGTAAATCATGCATCTATAAACAAGAGCCACTTGCAAAAAAAGTAATGTAAGTGTATAATAATTTGGTTGTAGGCATTTTAAGTTTAGTGGAAACATTGCGATATTCATCATTGTTAAACTTAGTTTCTCAATTGGAGACCAGTCCCAACTGTTGCCTATTCACTTCCATTGCTTTCTTATCCACTTTTTCCAATAGGAAGTTACTTCTTGTAGAAATCTTTTAATAGGATGTCTGCTCTGGGCGATATTTATAACTTTTTCAATGGAGGTCAAGAGGGCGCTTTAATAAGTCACGAAATCAGTACACGGATAACAATAATTGGCAAAACATAACTCAGTATAAGGCACCTGTCCAACCGCCGGCGATTAATGAGAAGCGAGTAGAACAACAGGCAATTAGAAACGAGTTGGCGAGCAACGAGCAGCGAGTGCGTGACGACAACCAGCAATTACTCGCTGATATGCGTTCTTATGTACCAAGCGTAAGTCTCTCGGCGAATGTTCTGGCTGTCATGCGAGCATCGCTGAGCGAGTACTCTCTTTGATAGCTCTTGCCGCTGCAAAAAACTAATACTCGCCTGCGGTGTGAACGCAGTCAGCGATCAGCTAGCTGGAACGTGGATCCCCATGAGACACAATGGATTTTTAATCGTGTCTGTAATAGCAGTATAGGTACGAAAGGTTATATACGTGCCTATCTTTTTACTTTCACGGGGACTACAAAGTTTTGTACGTTTCTTTAGCGAAAAAAACGTTCATAGCCAGTCGCTTCCTCATCGACAGTGCCTAAGTAGGTTCTGGATTACTGTATTTCTCGACATTCCGAAATCAGACGATTTTGGAATGAACTTGCCACAGCTCTCTGTGACAAGTAATATTGTGAATCTTCGTTATTCTAAAATCCGGCTCTGAAAATAAAAGGTATGCTTTCTAACTAACAATAATCTCACGTAGATACGTACGTCTATGTATCTTCATTTAAATCGACATTAAAAGTCCTTTGGCTTGTCCTTTTATAGAAATACATTTTCCCTAAATATGGTAAAAAATATATCTGACGGCCATCTTTAATGTTGACGGAATAATTTACGGCGTTACCTCTTACAAAATATTTGCTGAAGACGTTTCTTTAAAAACGAGCACGCTTAATGTAGTTTGAAAAAAGATTTCAACAAGGTTTCTTCTTTTACAGGAATCCCGGGAAAATGAAGATCTGCACGTATTTGCTGTTGAGTTTTTTAGGTAAGTTTATCTTTTTAAATACAAATTCTAGTTACTTAGGGAAGAAAATATAAATGTTGATGACTTTAGGTAAAGCTAAAACAGAAATGGTAGGATAAGATCCAAGCAGGTTAGCAAACATCTTGTAAAAAGGTTTGAATATAATTTCTTGATGTCCTAAATCGATTGATTATATAAACGGCTAGACCGTGTTATACAACAACAAACCAAGTCAGAATCGAATTAAGAGCTTTAATAAAACGCAGAAGAAATATGTTCGACTATCCACAATCTTTCACGGACAACTGTGTACTTTTACATCAGCATTTACATACAAACTGGACCGTGAACATGTTCATCAGAACGGCACTAAACGCATTTCGATTACAGAATGCTGCTTCTGGAATTCAATAAATGGAAACTGATCCTATACCACCAATTTCTCATTCGGAACCTAAAACGTATAAATCGAACACGAAGCTGAGCTAAACTGGCTAGCTACAAGGTAAATCAAGCTTAAAGTTGAAGTATGCCACATAACTTTATTCCGTTCAATACATTATTCACTTTTCTCGACATATTTTTGTGGAGCAGAGTGTCGAACTGAATTTTGCGAGCAACGGAACGAAGTGAACGTATTCCTTAGAGATCGCTAAATCTACGGACATAGGTACGTACCTTTAACGTTCCCACATATACATACATTTCAACACGTATTTTGCTGTAGAAATATTTTGAATATGACTGTGATACAAGTTACTGAAAGTTGAAAAAAAAACAAAAAGTATTTACAAGGCAGATGTGAGTGGAAATGCCGGGAGGAGACGCTCTAGAAGGATATAGTATAGTGACCTTATTGGTGATGTTCTTCTGAAAGGTCGGGTACGTAGTACTCACAACCGACGTGCGGGTATAACCAGATGCATGGAGCAGGTGGCGTTCTGTAGTTTCATGGGAAGAAGGCGTAAGTTTATGTAATCCAAAAAAGCAAAAAACTTGTTCTTCGACAAATAATGTAATAGTTATAATAATTATACATAAAGGTAACAAATGAGATACAACTAAATTGTAAGATTATTTTGGAGACAACCATTTTTTTGATAGTTATCAGTGGTCTCTTCACAACCATTAGCCAACAAAATGGTAAAACCCACATAATACTTTGACCTAACTTAGTTGACCTAATGATCACAGTTAAAACTATGCCTATACCTAACATCCACTTTGGTAACTACGCTATGGGACGCTATGGGGAATAGCAGGACAATGGTCAGTAAAGGGAAGGAATATAAACAAATGCAGTTAGTTTTGAAAGTAGGACAAATGGGAATGTAATTGGATAAAGTTCTTCTGTGTCAAACTAGTTTCGCTATCTACTTGTATAATGGTGTTTTGATATTTGTATTTGTTTTTTTGTTTGGCTAAATGTGGGTGTACTTTTGGTACACCTCTGCCTTCGACCACCCTTCGAGAAATAGAGGCGTGATTTGTTATGTTATGTGATATTTGTATTAATGAATTGAATACTTACCTAAGTAGATTACAATATAATGTTAATTGAATTGGTTTGTTTATTAATTGATTGTTGAATTCTAATATCGCATATTTTGTGGAAAGATTGGAAGCACAGGAAGACGAAAAAATGTTTATGATTTTAAACTACTGCAATCACTGTTTACACAAAAATGTATCTAAACATTAAAAATATGGCGATATTCATGAGCATATCATATCTTATTCTATTCATACTTACCGAAAAATATGGCAATAGATTTTTTTAATAAAATATACAAGTATTTTACTCCAGTTAATTAGTCATTAAAACCAGGAAAGTTTTAAGTCAATAAATTTCGTAAAGTCAACACAAAACCGCATTATTATTATGTAAGAACCCATACTATTCCCAAGGCTATAGTTGAAACCCAGTTACCTATAACGACTTTGAGAGAATCACCAAAGGGCTCCTGAGGAGACCGGTCTTATCTCATTGTGTTTGTGGCTACAACTCCTTATTGCAACTGAAGGCGCATTTGGTAACAGAAATTGAGTTTGAAACGGCTAACAGGAAGCTGCCAGGTACTCTGTGCTGTACTGTGAATTTGTACTATTTCATACTTAGATAACTTACAAAGTGCTTTCCTCTGATGTCACAGTCTTGGAAAAGCGTACCGTAAACAGTAAATGTATGTTGTAGCTACGTTTACGTCTTCAAATCTAAATGTTAAACAATTTTTTGTGCCACTTCCTTTAGGTACCTAATAAGTAAAGACATTGTCATTAACATCTGATAAAATTCGTTACATTTGGTTCATGTGGTTCAAGACCACGTGGGAACCTATTCATAGGCTTGTTCACCAAACACCAATACTCTAATGAAATTGTTTATGGAAATAGATATCGTAGGACGACATAACAGTATCATGTTGAACATAAATATTCAGAATTGACGAACACGAATCGTATTCTAATTATATTCAAAGGTCGAGATAACTTAACATTTTGGAAGAAAAGTCTATATTTACCACCGCAAATTCGCAACCCACACCGAGTGACATATTAGAATATATTGGATATTCTTTCTAATTAGCCCTAAAAATAGAAATGGTAATTCACGAGGTAGTGATGATTCAGTTTGCAAGGACGGATGCTAGCGAATTAGATAGATAGATTGTATCTTCCTAGACAGAGTTGGAACTAGATATTAGTTCTAGATCTAACCAATTAAGGAATGGATTCGTGCAAATGACTGCTCAAATTGGGCCTGGAGTCAATATGTTAGACGCAAATATTAAGTCAATTGCTATTTTATGTAAAGTTTAATCCTGCGTCCTATATAAAAGCGATTGTCGCGCGAATACGATCGTACGAACTTTTTGTTCGGTGAACCTGAAGGCGTGGTCGCGCCGACAGAGGGCGCTTTCCGGTTTTCTGAACACAGAGTGACATATGCACGTGACCGATCGCGTACAAATTCGCGCTACTATCACTGTAAATAGGATGCGGCCTAAAGGCTCGTGCAGACTGGCGCGATATCGCGCCGGTCTGCGCGAGCCGTAAAGCGTTCACATTTAGAAGCGATTTATCTCGATGCGTGGTGGCAGCATTAATAATATTATTGGTTGAGACAAAAGATCATGCAATCTTATCTGTTCCTCTTTATGACACATCTAAAAACGTGCTGAACTAGCATGGTTTTTGTCTAGGTCCACTCAGAGCACTGATTTCAACGGCAGTTGACCGAACGAGTTCTACTGCGGTGGGCTTTGTTATCCATAAAATAAAATATACTTACTAAACCAAATTTAGACGTCAAACTAAATCTTGATATCTGAAAATTGATTTCACTGCTCAAAAAATGTAATACTGACTTGATGGTTTAAGTTATAATTTGTTCTAGATTGAGATCTTACTTGCTGCGCTCGCTTTCAACAAGAAAAACTATTTCACTAAGATTAGCTCAGATAATATTTCATGTTTGATCTTATAATTATAACAGTGCAATAGTGTAGTTTTCTACCAGTGAAAGATTTTTTGATAAATAATCGAATCAGTATTTCCTGAGATTACCTTTTACAAACATAAAAGAATCCAACAATTTTACCTAGTTTACATTTTGTTAGGTTTGCTACACACCGTGCCATCTACCGTATCATTTTTTAAACATTCAGATGGATTGCTGTGTTTCGGTAAACTAACGATATTTTGGACTATTCGTTTGCGATTTGGAATGTCCGATTCTTTCCTGAGTTTCATATCGGTGACTATAAATCGTAGGATGCATGTTTGTCGTTTGGTTTAACAACATGGCAGTTTTCGTGAAATCGGATGATAGATTTGGTCGACGCCGTTTTTCGTCTTAACGTACCTACACTTCCGAAGGCGACAGTAAACCGCAGACGATAGCGTCGTTGGAATTGACAATAGCCACAAGCAACAGTCGCCAGTCCGAATTAACGCAGCACTTCACTTCTTCAGTTCCGTGAAACACATGAGTCAAAACAAAAACAAAAAGTCTTGTGGCTCTGTTAGTGACAGCCACTGACTACTGCAGACGGGATACTAGTAATCCCGTCTGCAGTCGCAGCTCGACTGCAGCAGCAAGCGGCAATGTCGTCATCTATGGAAGCGTTTCCATTGAAATACATAAAAACCAGGAACTAGTTGTGTCACTGCGGTCTATCATCGCGGTTTGGGCACCTTCGGAATAGTACATGTATCGGCTTCTTGTGTCAGCAATCGCAAGCCTAGCCAATTGTCACCCGAAAATTACAGACAGATAGGAAAGGTCAAACATTTTACGCGTTGTTTAGGACTATCTAAACAACGCGTAAAATGTTTGACCTATCTTTTCATCTCAATAGATGTAAACGTAATTATAAAAAAGCTGGTGAATCTCATTTATTTTGTCTCTCATTCATTCTCAGCACGTCCCGGTTTTTGGACATTATTCGTTAATTACTTAACATGCAGATTAGGTGCTCGATGTAATTTGTATATTTAGCTCAACATAAAAGCGATAATGTGAGCCTTTTTGCTGCTTAAATTGAGTAAAAAATTAAATGGTTCAGCTGTAAATAACGGTTTCTGCTAAATTTATTTAGATTTGATAATTTATTAACTCATTCTGCAAAAAACTCTGTTTGATCTGGAAGGTTGCCTGTTTTTTCAATTTAATTTACTAAAACGGTAACCCATGAATAAATTCATCCTGTTATTTTTAAATTGGCACACACATTTTGGTGTTGTGTGGGTCAACAACTCTCCTATCTTACCACTGATTTATAGTTGTATATTATTACGACTATAGAGTATCTAATCTAAAGGTAATCGAGCGCGAGCAGAGCGGTTACTGTTAATAGGTCACTCCATCTTTACGTTTGGTTACCACTAAGCGATTAAGAGATTATAGCTAGTAATGGACGGTAGTTGTTACGCTACCTGCCCATAGATAACGTTAAGCCACGTTTAATAATTAGTAAGGTTAAACTGTAAACCAATCAGATCAGGCGAGGTCTGGAGAGGTCAGTTGAGGTCAAATGAAATGCTATTCAGAAATCAATAGAACGAACGTTAAAAATAACTTAAATACTGGGATGAGCCTCTGTTTCTAGGCAGGTTTTTTTAACCTTTACACTTCTATTTGAGAAATGTAAATATAAATGAAAGTTGAAATTGTTCTATGAAAAGTTATGAGTTTTCGGTAAACGCAATTAAATCCTGAAATATAAAGTTCCGCTAACAAATTTTAGCAACCTATATGTTTTTGAACAAACTTAAACATTTAGCTCAACTCTATTTAGCCTTGATATTCAATACCTAACGTACTAAATGTAATATCGTAATTAACAAATAGTAAGGAAGCACACACGTAGTGTTTGGCACGAGTTTCCCGAACTATCGCGACGCGCTCTGAATGTTGAACAGCGAAGATATTGCAACATCTGGACCACATGTACCGAAACTAGTACAAATGTTCAATTCCTCTGTACTTTAGTAAACAGAGAGAATAATCTTTGGCAAAACGAATGGCTGACTCTTGAGACAACATAACAATTTCCTTTCTTATAAAAATTACTGCCGACAAAATTTACTTTTTACCTCAGAGAGTCAAGATTGCGTGGTTTTAAGGCGAAACTTTCAGCGTAACAAAAAACACGCTTTGTTAGCCCCTCAGTGTAAACAAAAAAAAATAATCAAACCCAACTTTCTTGAGACTTTGGTAATTACTTAACAAGAACACGAACCTCGAACAAGTTGTGACAACCATCCCTTAACGTGTTCCGTGGACCTCCCTTCTCGGACTTATCAGGCCGGTCTGCAAGCCCTAATGACCGCTTTTGTTATCTTACTTTAAAATAATTCCCAGCACTATTACTAGAAAAAATGTCGACGCTTAATTTAAAGTTGATATCCTCGAGAGATATTGTGGAATAAAGTAGGAAGAAAAATTACTTTTTGAGTAATTCTTGAGTACGAAAATTTACCTTGTAGCCCGTGAATCCCTAGTAGCATATTTAAATATCCTAAATCCGCTGGAGAGTGACGCTGCCGCCGAGCGGACACGAAATTGACTTAAAATTTAAGGCACTTAGCTAAAAGTTGGGGCAAGTTTGCACAAGTAACTTACCGAATATTGGATCCCGGTGGATCCGCCACGCTGGGGACTTTACACTTTCTAATAGTTGGACGATGTCACTGACATTTTACATCATTTTCTACGTAAATGGATACGTAGTTATCTAATCCGTAAATAGAACAATTCACCGTGTTGTCTCGTTCTAAGGTCTAAGCCAACGACCACGAACTATTTCAACTATTTGTGGTATACATCTGATTATAGCCTGACGATGAACAAAACAATGATCCCAATAATAGATAGCATAAAATAGACGAAAATTGGATTACATCACAAGCAAATAACTTACAAAGGAAAATATAGTTCCCTATGAATGGGACTCGGTGGATAAAAATCCATTAAGGATGTGTCTCAGGTGTATTACCGTTTATCATGTTCTGTTTACCCCCGCCTTTAGTAGAGAAATGGGCTATTTTTTGTAATTCTATTTGAGTATTTTCACCTCGGTACCTTACCTACATTTGTTGGTTTGCTTTCCATTCATAAAAGAGTCGTTCTGTGCCTACCGTATAAATGTAAGCGCCAAGTTTAAAGGGACCTTTAGTAAAAACACGGAGTAATTCGGTTACGGTTAAAATTTAAAAGCCCGGCCTGTAAACGTACAACTATACGTACATATAAAGATTGGGCAGAAAAATTTACTTCAAAGGTAACAGGAAAGGGCAATTTTTCGGGAAAAACCGTATTATGTTTTTCATCAAGTTCTTTTGTATTCCTAGAAACATCTGTAGTTCATTATAATGTAATTTGCTAGAAACGGCCAGATAGGCTCGTGTCTGACCTCCGTTTTAATTTGTTTTGTCTAGACCGGGCTATTAATCAGGCTCTTTTCACCAACAATTACTTTTTATTGTAGGTTTATTTATTTCGGGTTCATATCTACTGTGATAAAAGTTAATATATTTTTGTTAAGATTTGATTTTATTGCTTGTAATCATCTGCTAGTCTTATATGTTGCCCCATGTTTACATGTATTGTCCTTTCTCTGTGTTAGTACACTATCCGTTTATGTTTTGATACCGTCTCTTTCTGAACTTAACCCAGTAATATGCAATTTTAACAAATAAAGTTGCATGTTCTGCTTTATAGGTGTTTCTAGTGCGGGCTTGTCTATCGTACGCAGTATTTTCTTTAACCTGTTTCAAATATGATACTGTTTGCGATTTTTTTTTTAGAATATTCCGTGTCACGTTTAGGTACAATCCTCACTTAAGTTAGTTCCATACGTATACGTGTACTAATGCAAAATATTATACTAGGCTAACATAATTTAACAGAGGTTACATTCATGAAGATTTCAAGACAATCTCTTGAACAAATAAGTGGTAAGTTGGTGACACAAACACGTGTCATTACAACCCGAGTGCAGCGCGTAGTTTGTGACACGTTCATAACCTCGGCGGAGAAGTTAGTGCTGTGCTGTGCACGTGTATTATTGGTATACAGAGGAGCATCAAAGTGTAGGTTACAAGATGTCATGTAGAAGGAACTTGATAAGTTTTTAGACAGATCAATGTTACAGACATGACAATAAAATCAACTCGTTAAGTTAAATAATGCGTGCAACCTTTCTACAAAATGATGCAAACGGTCTTGAATACAAAAGGTCAGGTAAACAATCCTGGAAGTTAATTATCCCTATATTCGCCCCACAGCTTTTAATGTCAGCGATAAATGATAAATGATTTTATTTTTGTAAGTAGGTTTAAACAAACACTTTTACACGTATAATTTTTTTTTTTTAAACTACACGAGGTATCGGTGTTTCCTATCCGACTTCTCTGAGAAGACGCAGTAGGATTTATGTACCTATGTTCTGAAATTGAAATGTCAGGTAAACCAAACAATCCAGTGTTTTGTTTTACTGTTATTATTAATAGTTAGTAGGTAGGTACAACGTATTCGTTCCACATAACTTTAGTATTCACGTTTAGAAAAGGCTATGCATGAATACGCCATACACTGGTCTTCTGGCTCCATTTTAAAATCAGACTAGATTGCTTTTCTAGTTCCTATAACTTTCTCCAGGATCTAAACAAAAGCAGTTCGGCTCACCACATTAAACCTATGTATGTAGCAGTCCTCACTACGGCCCCCCCGAGTGCGGTTACTGAACAAGCGCAAACATGTTCTACTATAGCGCAGGCATTCTCTAGCCAACTTAGTTTGTCTTTAGAATTCTTTGGCTACTGGCTGGTTGATTTTTTGTTTTTGTTTTTCCTTTGGTACCTACATTGAAAAAGTTTTTGTAGAGATTGTAAAATAGTTGGCGGTGTTATCTGTGCTACTGATTATGACTTATCCTCCTCTTACCTAAGCTTTATTCTAAAGTAGCTGCGCCCGCGGTTTCACACTCATAAGTCTCGATCCTGTGGGAATATCGGGATAAATAGTATCTTATGTCCCAATCAAGATCATGGTTTCTAACCATGTGCCAAATTTCATAAAAATCCGTTCAAACGTTTTGGCATGAAAGCGGAATAAACAAACAGACTCACTTTCACGTTTTTATTATTATTAGTAAGGATTATTTGAGGAGATCGGAGCAGTTCGTCTTTTTCTTTGATAAATGTATTCTTCTAACTTCTATCAGCCATCATCTCAGTGTTCGCTTATTTTCTAATCATATCAGCTTTTGGGTCACTGTGCTACGTAGTATCTTTATTTAGTCTGTTTGTTAGGGATTTTAACTTTAACATAGACAAACCTTCCGCCATAAAAAGTAGTGATTAAGATTTTTCTTTTCATAAAAACTAGGTCGTTAACGACATCACGATGAAGCCTGCCTTGTTATCGCCATACTAATGAGACGACGAAGTAAAAATGATAATACAAAAAGGTACCTTAGTGCTTCGTAAAAGAGATACACGGGCACGATGCAACACATATTGCAGTCTATACTGGACTATAATAGTTTCCGAACTTTTGTCATAAACTTCAATAATAAAAATATCTGCTGGCTCCACAATTCCCAGATTACTGCAGAACAATATCATTGTTCCACAGATATAAGAATTCTATGTTCTTTCACACTGAATTCTTTCAATTAAACTTACTAACGAACTAGTCTAAGCACTAGAATTCCTCTGAACGTGATTTCACCGACGAAGGAACTTTCCAAAGCAATTAGGAATGTTCTATTCCTTCAATTCTATTAAACTTTGATCTCTGAATCTCGTGATAAGAGAAGTTTCATTTTATTTCATTTAACACTTCGCTTTAACGTCGCTTTTGTGTTTACAATTAAAATTCTCGTCTTGTAGAGTAGAGATTAAATTAAGATTTGAGCAAACGGTGCTCCAACATTAAAATGTTTTGTAGCAATTTATGTTGACCAAGGTACCATTATTAAATTAAATAAGTTTTCTTTCTTAACATTAATTTTATTACTTGCCCAAAAGCCTTACATAAAAAAAATATACCTACCAGTCAACGTCAGGAAGAAAAGTGATTATTTAAAAACACTAGCCCACACAGCCTTATAATATCCACTAAAATTGAAATATAAAAGCTTAACAATAAAGTAAATTCGCATCCTGCAATAATCGATGCACTCGACTCATTATTTCGAATTCACGGTTCAAATGCTAAGCTATTAACCGTTATTATCTATTATTCGGTATGAACAAGCCAATAACGGGCCACAGGAGGAGAACATGTCAGCCGCAGCGCCACAAGTTTGTTTGTTTGTTATGCATTTTGTGCCTTAGGGAGCCAACTTTGCTATACTGTGGTCTTCATGTTGAATTCAGACGGGCGTAGTAATGCTGTTGTGTTGCTAACTTTTGCATAAAGTTTGCTACTAATTATATTTAGGTATTGTTGGTACTCGTTCCTAAAAAGTTTCTAATTCTACGCTCGTGCTGCATTAGGTAAATTAGAATTTATTTCTGAAATAGTATTAGACACAATTTTGGTGTCTGAAAGCTTTTCAAAATTATATTTAGTTTCACTGTAAGTTAACATACGTAATTAAGAATATTTAGCAATTTGTTATAATTTTATCATAGCAAAATACTTTCTGAATGTATCAAAAACATGCCCAGTACCTTTACCTTGTCTACTCTCCCCTCACTCGCACATTCATGAAACATAGCAGCTAAATAAATCACAAACTTCTATATAAGTGAGAAACACCTGCTTTACGCGTCCGACTTTACAGATTTATGTGTACACGGGACATTTGTGAGTTAAATAAGTTTCCTTGAGTGTTTGCCAGCGACTGTCAGTAACTCGAAGCAAGTTTGTTTGGTTTGCAGTCTGTTAGCAAATTTTACGCCCGGCCGAAATTGGGAGGGGTGCTCGGCCACTATTGAAATGGCCGTGCTTTCGGAAATTGGGCACGAAATTTACACCTAACAATTCAATTCTCTCGCTCTTTCGCGCTTAGGTCGAGTTCGTGAATTCGGCACATATTAAATTCTGGAGTGGTGTTACCACTTATGTTCGTGGTGGTGAAACTGATCGTATTGTAATGGAGTTCGGTTCAGTTTTTATGAGATTTGTAGGGTAAAATGATCTATTTGTGGAAATAATTATTGACGCTGTGGAAAGTACAAAAAAAACAAACGACTTCCAAAAAAAAACACTACACAGTGAAAAATAACTTTAATTTCGGAAGTCGGACTTTGGTTTTATATTCTTTTTGTAAAAAGGTTTTTATTTTTCACTTTTAGTTCTGGTACCCCACACAAATTCGTAAACCACTACTTGTTATGTAAATAACAGTAACAGGAAGATTATATAATATCATCAACATACCTACACTAAGTGGAAAAAAATACGTATTACTGAAGCTAACACAAGGGGGTTTGTAAGGGACCAGCTCTGGAGTACCCTTTTAACCAAAAAGAATTTTCAAGATTAGTCCACAATTGATGAAAATACATTTTTTTTTTAAATACGAACAGACGAACATAATTATAACCTTTTTTGAAGTCGGTAAAAAATTGCTTTAATACTTGTTCCAAAATAACATTTATCCTTCGGTACCTACCCTCGGTCAGTAATCTACATTTTTCCTGGTATTTTAAATTTTACATAAATATTCCGTGGTAACCTTGAGTTACAATATCGGGGCAACAATAATGGCATATCAAAAGGCAATTTCCTGTGACAACACTTGTTGGAGTTCACATTTTAACGATTTCCCCTTTGTTCCATGAAAGTGGAAACGAGATGTAAGTGAACCAATTTTCTGCGAATTCTATAAATATCGATAAAATAAAGGTTCCATATTGAAATAAAATTGTTTTTATTCGAAGTCTCGCTTATTCAAAACTTTATTCATTCATGTAGGTAATCAATGCCAAAGAGGTGAATTATTAATGATAATTATTTTATGCTACACTGGTTTCTAGAAAACTTATTTTCAGCGACTGAAATCGTAGTATTTATTCATCCACGTGTGTTCTCGCAAATGCCAGCTTAAGTTATTTACGATTTTCTGACGAAGCCCTGTGGTTCTGATTTCTGTTTTTCTGAGGAATTTAATTCAGCAGGCAGCAGCAAGAACTGAACTTTCTAAGAAACTTAGTCCATATTAATATGAGTATGTAACTTCTGTGTCCTAGAGTTTTTATGGTGGACATAATAAAGAGTATTTCTATTCTATTCTAGTGTCTATATTTCCATACAGTTCACATCGTGTCCATGTTAACCATTGGGTTTTCCGGCGTGGGCTTTTACAAACAAAGACGCGATATTTAACCGTGAATTAGTTATTTAGAAAATTACGAAAAACCTGCTCCTACGTTTTCCGAGGAATGGAACCTACCAGGCAGTATTTCAAGCTTTAAAACTTCATTTTATAATGACATTTCTTGTTGAAACAATGTTCAAAACTATGAAATATTGAAAAAAATACTAGCTGTTTCATACAAAAAATCAATTTTTACCCGATGAAAATCTATGAAACATGAATATTTGTTTATATGAAACATGGGTTTCACCTCCTGAAAGGTTAACAGTGAATTAAAAATCTCCATGCATACCCCATCCCGTACTGCTATTGTTTCATTTGTAGAAATGTATAGATGTCCTGGTGGTTTGGGGTTGGCGTAACATGTCAGCAGGCACCAACTCAAGATACAGTAAATGAACTTTCTTGTTGAAACCATGTTCATATTAATGTGTCCTAGTGTCTTACTGCCCCGCAGTGCATTTCGTGGCCTGTTAGCCCATAGGTTATCCGGCTCGCGACAGATATAACCCGCCCAGTTCCGCTTCAATTTGGCGCACGCCTGAGCTACGGTTATTTGCGTTCTGCAGCGCAGTGTTTTAACCTGACTGGTTGATTTAAAACCTAATAAGGTTGGGCTGACTGGGACAAGGAGAGCTTAATCTTTCAGAGGCGTAGTTGAAGATTTGTTAGAGGAAAAAACGAAGTGGCTCTTCACGTTATTACAATTTCCAAATCAGATCAGGGTTAATTATCACAAGTGATACTCGGCCTGCAACAATTTCTATAACATATAGAAAATATTTATATACTATTCAAACAAAATATACCTACACTATTTCAACAAGAATAACAACATATAAAATTAAATCTTATCTAATTTAATTAAATCTATGTAATTAATTTAACGTTTAGTAATTTATTTTAGATTTTTATCTAAACTATGTACCTATTACTTGTTTTAATTAGTACTTATTTTGGACAAATAGGAGATCTTATCTTAATTAATTAATTGTGTTATTATCTGCGCATAATGTAGTGCATGCTGTGCTTTTCTATAAGTAATGAGGCGCTTAGACTTAAGTTTGCAATGTAAATATTGTTAAGTAATAATGTACTCATTGTTGAAGAGCCTAATAATAAAGAAAATTGAATGCAAAGCGGAAAATAACGTCGAATCAATTAGGAAAATTCAAGCCACTTCCAATAAGGCTTATTACAGATGCTTCGAAGTAAATCTAGGTTTTGACTAAAAGAAAACAAAAGCAGTTGACTGCGACGCCGATTACGGCTGTAATCCAATTGCTTAAGGAAAATCCCACAGTTGATTCGCAGAGAAAATAAGAAAGAGATTTGTAGAAATTGCTCCAATTCCCCCTCTTTGCTGTGATAAACATACAAATAATAACACATAATCTGCCTGTTACGACTTTGTTATGTTAATATTACAGATTGGTGTTTACCGCAAAATATTTGTGTGGCTTTTTGTGTATGGAATTTTGAATGGGTGCGAAAATTTCGGATGATTGTGCTCTATTGTGGAGTAAAATTGGTGATTGTTTCTATTTATTGGTAATAACGTTTTATTGTCACTTAACGTGAGGTCAAAACTTTTGAACATAATATTATTGTTATTTAGTCAGCTAAAATCTGACTTTATTTCGTGTTCAAGTAGTAAAATAAGGTAATTTAGACCTTTACTTAAATTAACTTATTTTTGATCTTGCTAAATTAATTTATGTGTAACCTTTAATCTTTGTAACTAATTTAACTACG
Organism: Eupsilia transversa; assembly: GCA_914767815.1. Classification (NCBI taxonomy): domain Eukaryota; kingdom Metazoa; phylum Arthropoda; class Insecta; order Lepidoptera; family Noctuidae; genus Eupsilia; species Eupsilia transversa. The sequence goes on from OU611889.1 coordinate 8,285,231, forward strand.
TAACTGCAGTCTTAAGTTCAAGATGTAACTTTTCGAAAGTATCTAATCTTTCCAATTAAGTCAGAATAAATTGAATAAAGTTTCATTCGAAATTCGTTTCATTTAAATGAACCTAATGACTGGCTTACTATTAATTAAAATAAATAGATGAGAGTAAAATCATTGTAAAGCTTAGACGCAGTTTAATTGAAACTTTAAGTTCTATCTAACGCAGTTTTATGAAGCGTTGAAATTTTGAATCATCTAGGTCAATAAGCGTTATTTGAAAAAAAAATTGAAAGGCACCTACTCTCATAATAATCCGCTCCACACACTGCCTTAAAAATCAATGTATCGACGTAGGTACCGCCTAACTACCTTTTTAAGGGGGATATAATCTAGGAGAATCCCATCCACGCCACCACTCGGTTTTATGCGGTCGTGAAATACGGCGATTATCATAAACGGCGCGTTTTCGTCATTCAGCGTGCGCCATTAGAGGAACAGGGGGAATCCACGGAATAACGGGGGAGTTCGTGGAATAGCTGGGGAGTTTGCAGAATGACAAATAAAGATAGATATATACAGAAGGCCTTCTCAATACAACGAGCGAAAACCGGCGCGCGCACACATAGACACGTACGTAAAGGTTGCAATCTTAAACAAATGACAATCACGAGTGTTCGTCATTTTCGGTTGATCACTGAAAATCAACGCTGTGATGTGGGTACAGCATCATGCTGAGTGGAAGCCTTCTTGTCACAGTCACGATGCGCATCTGCCGGCTATTTCTGTTCTGTGCTCGTAATTAATTATCTATTTTTTTCCGTTTTGTTCGAGTTTACTTATCTTTTTGAATGCACGTGTTTCTAAGATAATTAAACCTGTTTTTCTTTCTTTATTTTCTTTAACTCGCTGTACGAAGACGCTTGTCTAAGTGCGCGTGACTTTTTGCTCGTTGTTCGTCGTCCCCAACCTTCTGTAGCTATTCATTCTGTGACGCGGAATAGCCGCTTTTATCTCAAGATATTACGTACAGTTACACGCAACCTGTGTTACATATATGGAGTTTTTATGTAATGATGTAACTTAGAAGGTCAGTAGTGACAGTTCGCTGTTTGCAAGTCAAGTGTTTGTTGTTATATTTTAGTAACAGTGATGCTGTTGTTTAGATATCGTTATCGTTGACCGTAGGCTATGTTGTTGGTTTTTGTCACGTATAATGGTTATTTTATTCGTGTGTCTTTTCTATTATTCCGTAAGCGAGGAAATGATAATCGCCATACAAACTTAATAAAGCCTGGTTTAAGGAACTTATGATCTTCTGCTACGAGTAACAGGTCAGATGTTTGTTGTTTGTAAGTCAAGCGCCTGTATTCAGTTTCAATGAACTAGGTATAAACAACTTTAGGTAAATTCTGTTGAACAATAACAAAGTTGTTAGCTTTTGCTATCCATGTTGTGTTACTAGTTATATAGGTAGTAATAATAAGTAGTTTCAGGCCACCTGTTACACCTCGTTTGTGCTCAATACTTGTGGTCTGGCGTTAAGCTTTGACGTGGCGTAGCTGTGGTTTGATTTCATATGTACTTAGATTTATTTTGTTTAATTTTGACTTTTATCTTGTTTTGTATGCACGTGTTTCTGTGAAAAATAAACTGCTACCGTACTACTGCTGTGAATTAAATAAGTACCTACCTACTTATAATGTAGGTATTAAAATGATAAGTATTAAAATTATTACGAAGACATGTTATTATTCAAAACATAGACAGGTGGTTGTAACTACGCTGCTACGACATGTTTCCACGCAGAGAGCTACGAAACCTACGTCACACCCGCGTAGCGCTACGAACGCTACAACACGTCATGTTTGTCCGCGAGTGCTACGAAGCTCACGAGGTCATCAACGATAGTAAGGGAACTATGATTCATTAAAACAATACAAATATTACAGCTGTTACATTTTTGATACATTTTTGAATGCATCTTCGATGTAAATTTTTCCGTATTTAACTATGGCACAAAATTACATCGTCGATCCAATAACTAGAGGAAACTCACCCTAACAATTCCTCTACAAACACTCGATAGGTGGTAATTCAATATACCTACACGTGTACATATAACTATATGTATATAATTATGTTTTCTTGTATAAAATTATTAAATTACTAGGCAAGCATACATGAATGGCGATGGAAAATTATTATTCTCACCTACGCGATAACGCTCTTTCGGGGCATGGGATCAAATGTTAGATACAATCAGTACATTATACATAATGGTTTGTGATTTACGTATGTAAGACGGGTGCGCCAAAGTTCACCTAAATTTTCAACTCCGATAATTGGAAATCCGAAAATGTTCTTCCTAACATTTTTCATCCTAACAATCACAATTCCTAACTACTCTGTCTCTAATGTTCATAATTCCGAAGCATTCAACTTCATAATGTCAGTAGCAATAAACATCTATTATACTTTTATTTGTTTTCCTATATTTTCTCAACATAACCATCTTTTACACTTTTATTCAAAGTCATATCTTTTTTGTTTAGTTTATTCATAATAATTAGTATTATATAGGTTAGGTTAGGTTAGAACTGTGACCAACTACGCGCGAGCCGAGCGAGCGTAGCGAGCGGTGCCGCGGAAGCGGCCGGCGAGCGCTACCTCAAAATTGGTCGCGAAATTTACTAGACACAACTCAGTACGTTATGTAAAGCATACCCCCAAATAATAATCATACCCTCAAATTAAAACTATAAATATCATCTTATATCCACATAATATATTTTTTATTACACTATTGGTAAATATTTCTTTCTAAGTATGAGTGAAAATATTGTGGTAAGTATGTTTAGGGCCTGTTAACCGCCTCTGTGGTCTAGTGGTTAGACCACCTGTCTCAGACCAAGAGGTCCCGGGTTCGATTCCCAGTGGGGGCAAAATTTTCTGCTCGGTTTGGTTGGTGGTAGGGCTTGTTTTAAGTCCGCCTGGCTAGCTACCACCATCTTATCTAAGTCTGTCGCCATAACAACAATGTTAAAAAGCATTGTTGTGTTCCGGCAGTTAGAGATAAGATAGCCAGTTCCTCTGTGGTAGAGGATTCCGGGTGAAGCTCGCTTCCACCTTCGGCCTGATCATCACTTTCCATCAGGTGAGATTCTGGCCAAGAGCTTCCCCGTTGTGGATAAAAAAAAAAAAAAAAGGATAGATAGATAGATAGATAGATTCATTTAAAAGCGTTATGATAAAAAAACAGTAGGAGTTTAAATATATTTACATTAATGATATTATTAATTACAATTTTCGGAAACATGAGTGTTATGAACATCGCCGGTAGCACTACAAATAGTATGAATGAAAACTTTAGGATGGAAAATTTTAGGAAGAGTGATCATTCGGATTACAAATCATTAGGAAGAACAATTTCGGGTAAAGAACTTTAGGTGAGCCAATATGGACCCATGTAAGACACGTGCATGTAAGCGACAAAGAGATAGGCTGAGACAAAAGTTCTATTGAAATTAATTTCAGGTAGTTTACAGTTCTAGACTTACCTAGGACTGTAAACTAACTAAATTTAATTAATTACACATAGTTGATTGACTGACATATTATATTATATGTCACTCAATCAACTCTGTGTATATCGTTGTCCAATGCTAGACATAGGCGTCGGCAACCAGTCTGTGACACGACTAGTTTCGTTCTAAATAAAGCGATCCTAAACAAGCTATTATAAATCTCCTAGCGAATAAATATCTATAAAACTAAAATTTTAAAAACCAATGACATTCGTCTCGGCGGCGCTGTTCTTGCGACATACATTCAATCGTAAATCTGACTATTTGTTACATTTTGCGGTTAAACCTTTCGATTTTTGAATTGGTAGCTATTATGCCCGTTTCCTTTAACATTAGGTGACACCTAAATTATTGCATTAAAGCACGCTGTTCGATTTTCAACTTTCGGCGGTAATCCTCATGTAGAAAATCCGCTTTATTAGTGTTGTACATACATACTTATTAGTTGTGTACCTATATACAAAAAGTTATGGTTTGTACTCGTTTAAAAAGTTTAGGTACTCTGTTGTTGTAACTTCATTCTTCTTTAAAAACTGTGTGTGTGTGTTTTAATAAATAAAAATTCTAACAAAATTATTCTTTCAACAATTGGGCGTTCATTGCGGTATCACTAGTACTAGTGGGCATTAGGCTAAGTTATATAATAATTATGGGTATACCTTTTTTCGCAGAACTTTATATGTCATAATTTTATTTCGCATAACAGCGGACATTTCGCAGAAAATCGTTTGGCTGACACTCATGTAGCCTACATTCAAAACGCATAATTTGTGGCAGAATCATCTTTAGGCATAAGAGACCGATACATAGGTATCTAAGCCAAAGCACGTGCTAAGTAACGCTTACCTATATCAAGCTGGCCTTCAAGTTTTCAAGCGGGTAAAGCCATGGTTGCAACTATAATAATATAGATTTCAAAGACATGTTATTTATTTTTTTGTCAATATGTTAGTGTAAACAATTGTTGGTGAACGAAATAAATAAATAAAATATCTATAATTTAACGTTTCTCTCTATAGCTTTAAGCAGGATACGAACTAGCCCCCATAATACGTGGGAAACGACAGGGATAAGGAATGGACACTGGACAGACGTGCTCGGACTCAGCAATGAATACACTACATCATCGCCGGGTGTTGATAGTGACGATTAATGTATGGACATAAATACCTAGAGCCTTTGTTTTTTCTATTAGGTAACTTGCAAAAGATATTGTACAATCCGAAACGTATGTATGATACACTTTGTTCTATATGCCACGAACTCGCCGAGTAAACGTTACGGAAATTCGAACGGTTTGAATTTCATATCTATGGTACTAATTATTATTGTGGTAGTCGCTTTTTTTTATTGCCATAGGATAGTTGTATTTTCGTTTAAAAAATCGTTCGAATTTACGTCGGGGGTTCGTCCCAGGGCGTCCTCTGATCACTTGATAGTTACTGACAGAATGAGGTAGGTATTGCCTGGTGTGGAGCGTGTGAGAGTGAATCCCTCAGTTCCGTCTCTATGGTAACAGAAGTAACATCGGGGTTTTAGTCAATGGGAGTCTGCAATGACCTTTCATTGTCAACAGACAGAGAATATTTATGAGAAAAAAAAGAAATTATTGCCTGGTTAAAGAAAGAAATGATCGGAGAAAAATATTTCAGTCATAAAATAATATTATCGCAGGTAGTACATATGAGTCTTTGCGACTCAATCACCTATCAATCCGTCAAAAAAGGTACCTATGTCATCAATCACCTCATGTTTGTACATAAAAGATTTATTAGCACCCAGCACCTTCAATTGAAATACAAAATACGTTTATATATAACAGAATTTATTTCCAAACATAAATAGGCGTTTTCATATACATTGAATATGGGATCGGTACCTTTGAAGTTGTAATGAAAAAGTATAGGTAAGTTCCCTTTGATAAATCAGTTCACATGAATTATTTTATTTTAAAACCTTTTCTGTGTGAAAATTGGTAAGTTCATCGAATTCAAAGGGAAAATGACAGCTGTATCGAGGACTCGTTTTTATTATCATATTTATATGCAGATAGTGTTTTGAAAATTTAAAAAATATAAATAAAAATATCGTTCCGCAGATATTGTTGTGAATTTCGATGATATCTTCCGATCATTTAGTTTTATTTTTAGGTTAGAAACGCAGTGGTTTTGTTTTTCGGGAACTGTCCGATTTGCGATAGCAAATTTTTATTTGCTGTCCACGTCATATTGTTTTTTTTAACGAATCGTATTTGTTCTGGAAACAGTTTGCAGTAGACTCACTTATCACAAACACAACAATCACATATACACTATAAAATGGTTAATCATTCGCAAAGTCAAAGTCAAAGATTTATTTGCTATAAATATTTTACAATGGTAGTTTATTAGTAGCTTATCATATTTAATCATTACATAAAGTAGGTACCTAACTATCTCCAAAAGACATACAATCTTTCTACGTATTTTCGATTTGTTCATTAGTTTTGACTTTGTATTTATATTTATTATTATTTTTTCCATTACCAATTACAAACATAGTTATTGCCAGCAATAATGTAGGTACAATTCAGTTCTATATAATTATATTGGTGTCTATTAAACTTGTGGCGGCATCTACAACGCCGCATGCGAACTACGCATCAAAGACCTGATGTCACACAAATCCTGCATCGTGCAAGCAGGGTTTACCGCGTGACGAGGACAAATACGACATATGCTCCCTTTTCTATAGAGTATGAGTGAACTTTACATCCTGTTCCTCATACCTGTAAACACTTGTAATATTACAAGTTTATAGCAAACTAGATTAGCACGTTCATAACCTTTTATAAGAAAAACTTAAACTACTTTAATATAATCTTAGTAAAACACCTTCTATAGCTTAAATTAAACTTTAAACTCCACAGTATAGCTCCAAGGTTAATCTGAGACGTACACGCCCAGGGGTTTTAAACTAGATAACATAGTTTAACGCTCACTAACTTTGCTCTATGAATTCTTTTTACCCGTGTTTTTATAACCGTACCTGAAGAAAACTTGGATGCTTTCCGTATCTTTACATAAAGATATTCCTCGCTAAAAATATTCTCTGAGATTTAGATAGTGTTGGTCTATATTGTATTTATACTAGCCTTTTTTTTATTTTTTATTCATATTCTATATATATATTATATTATATTTTTCAACACACTTGCTCGTAAAGTGGCTCTTATTGAACCGCTTTTAGATTCATAATGCAGTGTATTAAAAACGCGTGCTTTTTACTTTACCATAACGAACTAGTGCTGTAATGCCACAGATAACTATTTACTTGTCGGAGTACCTAGTACCTATACCAGTCCTATGACATGGCAGTATGGAGTTAGTAAGTACTATCATGGCGGCATGGAATTTATATTGTAGAAATTGACTTTGGTAAAGCTTTTTATTTTTGTAAAACATAATACCATACGCAAACCGGGGCGTTAACTGTCTAGTTAACGTAAAAAAAATTAGTCTGGCCATATTCTGTTACAAATGAAAATGCTTTTATTTTTTACGAAGTACCTAATGTAGGTAATCTTAATAAAACTTTTGTGTGCTTATTTATTGAAGCTGGACTATGTGCCTACATGGCATTAGTATGAACTATCTACTATTTCACCCGAGCAGAGGATGTGCGCTTTTTTAATCTCATCAAAGAGACTTTCATGCCTTTATATTATGCATAATATTTATTACATAAAATATGATGAACATATTTCATCATATATTATTTCATATTTTTCGCTACTTACATATTAACCTTATAATGTTTTTAATAGGTACGTATTCAGAACAAAAATAAAACAAAAATACTAATTTATAGGCTATATTGTCTAGCAGTTTTTCCAGCGCATTTATTTAAACCTGCGCGCGAATCGCTGGCGCGGCGCGCGAAAATACAAACCAGCTCGTCATTTTCCAATACTTACTTGCTATCATTTTCGTTGTGATTAATAACAAAAATGTCGACTTCACGGGAAGAAGAGCAATACGTAGGTTTGACTCCGCTGGAAATACTCATCGAGGCACGAAACGCGAGTGATAGCCTGTTGCCACCAAAATCTAAGGAGAAATACGTAGCGGCCTACGAAACTTTTATACAGTGGAAAAACAACAAAAATGCCAAGTCATTTTCGGAAAACGTTTTTTTGGCATACTTCAATGAACTTGCAAATAAATACAAGCCCAGCTCGCTTTGGTGTATCTATTCCATGTTAAAAAGCACTGTTATGACCAAAAATAACATTGTAAACAAAATTCCATCTTACCACTCATTACATTTACTGATCACAGAGTACTTTTTTTTTTTTTCGTTGTCAAAACGTTAGTCGTAGACTGCGTTCCGAATTACGATGTAAATGTAATGAAATCCAATCGATTTGAGCGTGCTTACACCCGTTCCGAATAAGCTTGAGCGGGATAACTTATGTTTGTTCCGTGAACCGTTATTTGGCTGTGTTGTTATAGGCATTTTTTCGAAATTGTGATTCTGGCTACCGTCGCCACCTAACCAAAAAAGAGGAAGAAATTTGTGGCTATACACAAAGAAATAAGTAATGTTTTAAGTTTTGACGTTGGGCGAGCACTGACATGCTGGGGCCACATTGTCGCGATAAGACAAACTATACTGCGCGCGCTCTCTCTCTCGCACACAGCTCGACGTCTCGCTGAATAAAAGAGAGCCCGTGGAGTGAAGTTCGCTTTATCGCGACAATGTGGCCCCAGCATTAGCACATTCACTAGCGTTCCAAATTGATGACAGCCCTCAGCTTTCATAATCATATCATAACTAAATTGGAACGCAACATATTGATGTGAGAAGTGTGGGCGATTAGGGCATATCTCGGAATGCGGTCGTATAGTTTTTCGGAGGCGGCCCGCGACTCCATGGCATGTCCATGCCGACTGAACGGAATGTTGCCATTATTTATTATATTTTATTTAACCATTTACAATTTGATTACTGTACTTATAGTAATATAAGGTTTATTTTTCTGCTGAAAATCCAATACACGCATTTTTCAGTCTTTCAAAATATTATTTTGTTTTTATACATTTTTTAATAGGTGTAGGCTGTTTAGCGGGTTTGCCAGTTGCCAGTGCCTTTATTTACAACTGCGGAAAAACAAAACCGTCGCGCCATTTTCCATACATATTTGTTCCCGGTTTCGCTGTGTGGTTATTTTCATAGACTAATACATATTTAAAATAATATTATCAATACGAAATCTAAAGTACCTAACACCAACCTACGTTGAAAAGTTTTTAAAAGAAGCTCCGGATAATCAGTACATGGCAACAATGGTCAGTTGAACTTTATAATTACGTTATTGTAGCATACATTCTTACAAGTCTGTTTATTTCCTCGCAAGTGTGTTGAAAAACGTCGTATGAAACGCGAGTGCGTTGATCATTACACTCTCGACTACCTTATCGCGCTCGCCTGCGGCTCGCGCGGACAATACCGTCTCGTGTGTAATGACCAACACCGCACACTTGTATCATAATGTACTATTATGAGCTATCGGAATATCAAAAAATATTTGGCCTAGATCTTAAAGGGGAGGCGTGAAAATTGATTCGCTGTTACAATGTTTGAATTAATGTATGTAGTTGTGAGACCTACATAAATAAACTTAAACTATTTTTAAATTAAGATATCTAAAGTAGTTCAGCCTATAACTGAACTAGCCTAGGCAGCTTTACCCTTTAAAGTCCCTCGGGTCTTTAAATGTGTATATTTGAAAAAGTCTTTTGCAAGTTATAAGAAATAGCTAGAAAATAAAAATGTGACGACTCTTTAGCAGTGGGAACGTCAAAATATAGGTAAGTAGGCTTTAAAGGTGAAAAGGTTTAGTACTAGTCTGAGGGCCGAAAGAATGATTATTTTCGTGAAATTCATTCCACCAGGACCAAAACAGACTTAAAAATAAATATTTTACAGAAATCCTTTTAAGTCTTTGTTTCTGTCTAAGCTATAAACTGAAATGTACACCCAGATTGAAAATCCGGCCCCAAATTTAATAACCCGACCACGAAACAGACAGTAAAATATACAATATAAAACACTAACGTTTTTTTATATGAGCAGTCATAGTGTCAAAATTACATGGCTGAGTTGATAAGCTTAGTTGAAAACGCCCGGGATCCCAATAGGTTCTCATATAACTCCACATAAACAAGACTGACATAATATAATAAGTAAATAAAGCGGCTCACGTTTGGCCATATAATAAAACGTGGTACATTTCAAGCTGTGTACCAAATATTCAGTTAGCTTCGGATATACTCGGCAAGATACGAAGGGGACGTGACCAGAGTACTGAGACGTGGACATCTCCTTAACTGGTATAAGTTATAATAAAGGGCTTTATTAAAGAACATGTTGCGGTTGGGTGGATTGTGTTTGCAATGTTTTGTTTGAATTAGCTTGATTTTGCTTCGGAAAAGATGTTTTCATTGATTTTTTTACCGACGAAAAAAAAAGGAGGTTCTCAAGTCGACACGTATACATTTTTTTTTTTTAATGTCCGTCCACGCATATCTTTTTATAGAGTAATCGTCCGATTTGAAAAATTCTTTTTTTATTGGGGAGGGTAGGTATACCTCGAAATTGTTCCCATGTAAACTTTATTAACTTTGCTTGGGTAGTTTTTGAGTTAGCTTCATTAATACGTATTTTTCCCACTTAGCCTATGTGGATGATGTTCTAATAAGTTCCTGTCACTGTTAATTACTTATCAGGTCGTGAAATTTGAGTTTGTATGGGGTAGGTACCACAACTAAAAAGTGAAAAATAAAATCTTTTTACATAAAAAAACAACCGACTTCCAAAAAACTTTAATTTCGGATGTCTGTGGCAAAAAACGAAAATTCAAAACCAAAGACACCCACTTCCGAAATTAAAGTTATTTTTCTATTTGTAGTGTTTTTTTTGGAAGTCGGTAGTTTTTGTTTAAAAAAGTTTTTATTGTGACCATTAATATAATGTGCCATTTCTTCGACAAGGACTATACCTACTTACTTATGTGGTAGATCATAAGATTATAACAAGTTATGACAATGAAAGATCATAGACAGTGTAATCAACACCACCCTGTGTGCCAAAAATGGTGACGAGTTATATAAATATCCTTTAAGGCCCCGATAATTGGGAAGCCTATATCGAACAGTGGATATTTATGACCATAGAACTAAAGTATAGTCAGCTTCCAATTAACGGTCTACCTACCCGTATTTTCTTTGACAAGACGTAACTGTTAGCGCGGGGAGCTAATTAAATAGTGGACTGTATTTTAGGCAATGGTTTAATGCCGTCTGATCTAATTTATAAGTATAATATATAACTTCCCGGACGAACAATTAATGATAATTTTAAGAGAGGAATATCGTCCGTAGCGGTGGAGTCCGTTGAAGCGACTGGTCATCGTGGCGAGCCGTGTTGCCGCCGCGCCGCGCCGCTTTCCGATGACGCGTGGATCACGCAGCCTGCTCATGCAGACCGTGGGCAAGGTGTTGGGTTTGATTCCCAACAGTAACCATTACATGCGAAATATTATTTTATTTGCGATTCAATTTCTAGTTAGGTGACTGTAAAAGCAGGCTTAACCTCAATATCTTTTAGAAATCCTTATTTTTCATTATTTATTTACCTTGCTCTAGGCTAGACTTTGTTTCCATATTCAACATCTAAGTTTACTTAGGATCTGTACTAAAACAAACAAACTCGTTGTATGTCTACAAAGTATCAAACGTTGCGTATGTAAAACACACACGTTTTATCCTTCGTTCCCAAAATATATTTCTTAGTAGGTACTATCGTAGACACGCATATCTGAACACCCCGTAAGGACTATCCCTGCTTGCAGCGCTCGACCGCTATAGTAACGCTTACCACCAAAATAAAAGGGGTGGTAAACGGTCATGGTATGCACGGGATTTTGTTTTCAAAGTGGTTAGATTCGAGTGACCGTGATAGTACCAACGATTTTTTTTATATTGCTCTCCAACGTGGACGTAGCGCAAGGAACACTTATATACCTCTAACTATAGCAACATTTGTCGTGCTGTCGTTTCTGCCTATGCCGAAGAAACTAAGTGAATTTGTGTACATTAGCAACTATTTAGTTTTTTACAGTACCAATCACAGTCTTAATTTGTTAAGACAGCTCACATACCTTTTATCTCTCCATTTTCTTACCGTATTTGTCGAGCTTACATGATATTCTAGCAAAAATGGCGCTGTACTATAAAAGTTGTAGTCTTATCTGGCTGGTACGGTTGAACCCTTTACAAAAACCTCTTCTGATCGCAAATGGGCGGTAAGTGTAGCTGCAGATGACTGGCTGGAGGGAATTGTTGTCTAAGGATTCTCGCGGTCAGGTGGAGGTCACGGCGCGACGCGTTTTTGGTGGCACAATTTCTATGAAAACTTACGGAAATTCTTCTACCGGTGTCACGTCACGCCTGTCTGCGGCAGCCTTCAATGTGTAGAACTGTTATAGGGTTTGTTTGTTGAATCATGTTCCTAATGTTTTTAGTGGTTAAAATAAAGTGACGTTTTTGAAAGAACAAGCTTAAACTACTTATGAGTGGAATTCTATTCTGAACATAATTTTTTATAACGCAATGCACTATAGTAAAAAATCGAGTTTTCCTAATATATACTTAATAACTAATATTATAAATGCGAAAGTTTGTTTGTTACGTTTTCAAGCTAAAACGGCTGAACGGATTTGGATAAAATTTCGCTCATGGGTAGACCATGACCTGGGTTAGGACAAAAGATACTTTTTATCCCGATCTTCGCACGGGATCGAGACTTATGCGCGTGAAACCGCGGGGCGCAGCTAGTAAAAATATAAAGAAGTATAATTTTTTTTGGTTGTAAGTTTGTATGTTGGAGGTAATCTCCGGAACTACCAGTCGAATTTGAACATTTATTTTTGCATTGCATAGCCCATATCTTGAGGAAGGTATAAGCTATGCAGCATTACGATACGACCCTTAGGAACCGAGCAAAAAGAAAACGTCTGATAGAACGCTAAGCGAAAACGAAGTAGTATAGAGCGGGTGGACGATGAGATGCGACGTGGTGGGTCAGGGGCCGAAATTTCAAGCGCACGATGTCGCAGGCAGAAGCTAGTACCTACATAAGCAGACTAATGTAAAGGAATTTATGTATACCTGAAAACAAAATATTTTTAAATACAGAGTGTAAAACCTTTAGTAGTGTGGTTGAAATCTAGTTATAAAATTCGCTGAGATCTATAAAAGCCGAGTCTGTTAGGATACTTTTACAATCGAGACAGTCGTAAAGATTTGCCTAGAAAACATCAAACCTAAATCTACCACCATATCCCAAACACATTACTGTTAACAGCATATTGACAACGTTTTTATTTACACCACTTACCTTGCAAAAAGGGCTGTACATAATTTAGTATTGACACACGACGACGTATATTTTCAAACGTATTAGCGCATAGAAGATTCCAAACAACACAGCACTTACATTTGTATCCCACAGGAGCACATTTACGCACATTACGAGTGAAATGCTTCGTGTCGCCGCATAAAACTCGTATTTACATAGGAAGCGATGCGTGAGAATGATTGATACGAATTTAGTACTCGTGAAACGGTATTCCTTAGGTCTGATGAGGCCATTCATCAGCGGGTGACAACCAACGCCATTATGTTTACGAATTTAATAAATATAATTTATGAGGAACCTATTTATCACTGCGAAAGGGTGGACGAGTATTGGATGCCGAACGTTCCGATTTTAAAAAGGGTGGACGGGAGAAGGTTTTTTTTTAGGTACTTCATTTAAAAATCATTGCCATGTTTTGCGTATTTCTGCGTATGGAAAATTGACGCCCCTGGCAACGGTGTCGGTCGAACAATAGTACTTCGTACTTACTACTCGCAGTTTGAAGCTGAATCAGGAAATATTGGTTCCCTTTGTCTTCAAACCCTCAAAAAATCCTGTAGACTGTTTCGTATATATCATTTTTGTTCACTGAACGGAGCTCTTTGATACTTGACATTTAAACTCACTTTAACGCTAACGAAAATCGAACTCGACAACTTCAGTATAAAATGAGTTTCAAAACTTTTCACGAAAGATAAGCTTGTAGAAAATATTTTGTGAAGGTTGGTCATATTTTGTGTACCGGTTGGTACACGGACGTGCGCCAAATGACCCGTCAAAATGTTAAATGTAACTTGTGACGTTGTTGCTCGCATGTGGAAGATATTTTGCATTTAAAACACCTTGGAAACTTAAGTCCGTAAGTTGTTGCAGAAAGCAGTTTGTTGTTGATGGAAATATTTTGTAAACTTTGAATTTCTGACTACAGTTATGTTCGTGTTAAGATTTTGCTCTACAGATATCTGGCTTGTGTTTTTCCGAGAAGCTATTTACTCTTTGCATAATGGATGCTTTTGTAAACACAAATCTCGCATGCACAAACAGTCATCATCCTCCTGCTGTTTTCCCAATTTAAGGCTCCCGCAGACAGGCACGACGCGACTTTAGTAGAACAATTTCTATGAAAACTTAATGGAAATTCTTCTACCAGAATCGCGTCGCACCGTGCGTCGCGCCATCGCGTCGCCTTAATTTTGAGACGGTTTACCATGCTTTCTTCTTTCATAATAATACCTACTTACATCCCTACCAGCCATAATCACAGTATTAAGGCTCCTGCAGACAGGCGCGATGCGATGGCGCGATACGGGTCTGGTGGAATTGTTCTACTTTCACATAATCCATCTATCGTTTCTTGAGCCCTCCAAATTCATTCCAAAACTTTATATACGTCAATGCAACATGCCTTATAGAATGGAAGCCAAACACTCGGCTACTGGTCAAACTAAAAACCAAGTATGGATAACAGCTACGACTATAAGAAATAATCTTTATTGTCTAGGACAGTGGTTACGAAAGTGTTAGCTGATTATCCTGTATGCAAGAGCCAGTATTGCCCTCTCCTAGGAGGAAATATTATGCAAAACTATTGCAATAAGATAAACAAAGGATAAATAAAAAAGACTATCCTATGCAAAAAGCATGATCCATTATGATGCATTGTTATTTGAATTACAATTTATATCAAAATAAACATTAATATTACGTCAGTTCTGTTCAGTGGAAGGATAAACACATTTGAAATGCATGCATTGAAATGTTGAAACTAGGAGTTTGCTGTGTACATTTCGCTGCTGCTCTATTATTTCCCTGAATGTCTGTGTTTTCGTGCAGTCTATGTAATCTTAGATGGTCTCATTTTGGTACGAATTCGGAGATTGCTTGAGATTAAATGTAAATCCTTCTTGCAAACTTAATTATAATTATAAAGTCTGGTGTAGATCTTCTTATGACAAACATTAAATTTCCGTAATGACCACGCTTGCCTAATAGATTGATGGTATGTTAACAGTATGTTTAACTAACAGACAGGGTTATGTTTTGACTCTTCCAATTTTTACTGTACATGTACCAGATGTACCTGACCCTGCCTTCAGACATTTTTTGGTGAAGAGCAAGACATTTAAAACTTAGTCAGCATCGTACATACATGGCCAAAAGTTGTTCTAAGCATTATTTCGCTCAATACTGACACATACGTAAACATACTTACCAGTATAATTCCAAGCCCCTACCACATTAAAGCGACATATAGGAACGTATACATGAAAGTGAAGTACAAATAAATGAGCGGTGTAGCATCGGTCTTGAAAACATTGCGGGGTGTAGCGCCGAGTGTAATTAGGCCCCCTTGGCACGCCGCAGCGTGTTCATCAAAGTCATTCGCTGTCACGTCACTATTGCGCAAAGGTATACTATTGAAACTCGCATTGTGGTTTTCATTTGTCGCCTTAGTTTTCTCACCAACAATCAATGGAAACTAAACAGATGCTTTTTCATCTGCATCCTTTTTAGTTCGTTTTTTACCGGACAGGCAAAACTGGTTTAAATCGCATATGTGTGTTTAGGCTGTAATTAGGCACCCGTGCCACGCCGCAGCGTGTTCATCAATATCGTTGTCACGTCACTATTGCGCGTAGCAATCGTAGCACGGAATCATTGTCATTGAATTACTGCCTCTATAAGATTTGTGTCAATTATTAAATAAAAGCAACTTTATCGCTAAAAAAAGAATGCTAGTATTTTTTCCTAAAACATAATGTAATAAGACGACACAAAACCTGTGTTCCTGAGATATTCTTGTTTTATAACATGATTTTTACCTGCTGCTGCACTAAACAAATATGTATAGAATCCTACTTAATATTATAAATACGAAAGTGAGTTTGTCACGCTTAAACGGCTGAACGGATTTGGATTAAGTTTGGCAGTTTCTAGCCTGGGACCTGGAAAACTACAGAACTCTAGTAACACTCTAAAATAGACTGTGTGGAGCATAATTTAGATCTGATTGGCTACGATTAGACCCTTTTGGCACGCCGCAGCGTGTTCATCAACGTCAGTCGCTGTCACGTCCCTGTTACACGTACGAATGGAACTCGCACAAAGGATATAAATACACACCTATAAATAACATTGAACTTCAAGTAAGAATGATTAGGTCATTTTGAATATTAAATAAGATGGATTGAATATTTTAGTTTGTAAAGCAGTTTCTCTTCTTTTGAGTTGATTTTATTAACATAGTTTGATAATATACCTTTTAATAAAAATCACCGTTTCTTATAGGAACCGGTTTATATTGTATTAGTAAGAGCTATTTTCGTAGTGCAAGTATTACTTCATTAAACACCACACACCATTTGGATAAAAATAACATAGCTACTTACAAAGAAATAATAACAAATCTCCGATCCCAAATAAAGCAACAAAAATACATAAATTAGCGATAAAATATCAGCAACACGACCGTCGAGATCAAACAGTTATCACTTATTTTACTTTCAGCTTTACAGGGGCAACGAAAAGCACTTCACCTCAGATAGGTCTGAGGAATACATATATTTAAATGAGGAATATATCTACTCTGTGTCCAATTGTACTGAGTAAATTGATTGATTGAGTTTTCACCCTAATTTATGGACACCGTGATATGAAGTATTTGAAAAAAAAACGTTATAGATAGATTTCAGAGATAGATTTCAGTACTTGCGTAACACTACATTCTATCACAATCCGAAGGTTTTTGAGGGAAAGTCCTAATCCATTGCATGTTGGTAGATGTCACATGTCTTCGAATTTTTGGTTCTAGGACATGCCGGTTTCCTTACGATGTTTTCCTTCCCCATTTTGAGAGCAGTGGTGATGAAACTATTTACACAAAGTAAGTGTGTAAAGCGCCTGTCTGGTTCTGAATTGTCAGTATCAGCAACTTTTTTATATAACTTGTTAGGATCGTGAAACCCCATTTAGGTATCTCCTTCTGTTTTGAAAATTTGCGATTGAAACAAAATTCTTAGAAAAACTTTATAGCTTTATTATAAAAAGCACATAGTTACTAAACATCTACCCGTTACAGAAACACTTCACACACGCTGAAATGTATAAAAACAGCTCAATATTTTACCCAAAAAAGGTTAGAGACCCCTATAGGCACAACAAAAAAGCGTGTTATATGAATAAAAAATATATAAAAACAGAGCAAGTAACCCGATGCCGTGAGGGGTGAGCAGCGGTCCTTAGTCACGCGTCACCCATCGTTTGAACACGCCACTCCAATGTTCCCACGTTGGCAGTAGACAAACCAACTTACTATAGAGCACAGTAGAGTACGGATCAGTCAGTATCGACGCTCCCGAAATAGCACTCATCGTTCAACGTAGGTATTTATTTTTAGTGAAAGGTTTTTTGTTTGTAAAAAGTATCTTCCAATTTCCGCAGCTCATGATTCATGAAAGATTTATTTATTTTGGGTACTCAGCAAAAATACGAGCCTCTGTTTAAATCAAATTGTTTCGTAAAAAATTAAGTAGGTATTCAAGGATTGGATTCAATGAATATTTTCTTACAAATCTTCCACCCAACTAACTAGCGTTTTCAGTTAAAAGAAAACGACGGAAAATATTTTAACAAGCAGACAATTATTCATTTGGTTCCT
Source organism: Eupsilia transversa (assembly GCA_914767815.1). NCBI lineage: Eukaryota > Metazoa > Arthropoda > Insecta > Lepidoptera > Noctuidae > Eupsilia > Eupsilia transversa. Next base: position 8,302,922 of record OU611889.1, read on the forward strand.
CCTCTTTAATTTTCTCTTTCTTTAATACGTCTGAGCTCGCCAGATAACTCCATTAGCTGGATTCCTAGTGGTTTTTCACGGTTTCTTGTCTGCACTCCCTAAGTTTTCTCATCAGGGAGACAATTTTCATTTCCTTTAAGGTTATTCTATTCGCTGTCGTCTTGGTTTTACTTTTCGCCCTTTCATTATATGCTTGGTTTTTATCGTTGTTCTGTTTGCATCATTAATAAAGGCGGAATAACTTATGGCAGTAACTTATTAAGGCACGAAAGTCATTACCGGCATACTCTTCCTAAGTTTAGGCAATATTTTTCAAATTAAGTAAGCAAATACGTTTAGAGGTTGTATAATCGACATCGAACGGTTCAGAGTTTTCGTACTTCGGATTCCACACAGCCATATTTAGAAAGTTTTTATTGATTTCATATGCTAGAGGCGGTTACATCGCCGTTCTCACAAAGTATTTTAATAAAAGTCCCAAATATTCGATTGGGAATATAAAACGAGCATAAACGATTTGGAATTGAAGCCATTTCCAAGTAGTACCGATCGAATTAGGTTCACAAAATGGTTAGGTACTCTGGTCTTAAGGCGCTTTAATATTTCACATTTGAAGTCTTTTAAGGTCGATCTTAGGGATCATAACAAAAAACCTTTATTGAAAATCTTTCAAAACAAAACTTGGACCCTTCTTTACTAACCGTCAGCTGCAAAAGCGGCTATTATAACACAATAACTTATTCCGTATGTTGTACAAAATTAATTGGCAGAATGGGATCAAACTCGCCAGTTAACTTAAACAACGTGGAGTGTGAAGGGTTCGAAAAGCAATATTCAATTAAAATTTGAACTCGACTGTTTTGACAGACATTTCATTAGCCTGCTTCCATTCGCGCTGCTTTCTGGACTAGCACTGTTGCTAGTGTAGTGTATAAAGTTATGTCATCCGTCGATAGACTGTTGCTCAATCATTTGAAGTGTTGGGGACTAAATAAATTGATTTAGTAGGTATATAAAGTGTTAAATAATTCGGGGAAGCCAATCTTAGTACCAATTTTAACTTACCTATACTTAATCAGGAAAACCAAAAATTGTTTATGCCTAGGGTAATTTTGGATCTAGTTCTAGGCTGAATTTATAGGTTTTTCATAATTAAGTAAAAATTAGTTTTGTAATCTGTATGCTTTTTTTGTACAAGGTATGAAGGTACTAAGTATGAAAGGAAGAAATCGTGTGCCCAAACCGCGTTAAGGTATGAGGTAGGTACTATTTTTATGACTCGTGTACAATGAAAAGCGAAACAAGTAAGGAAAAACAAAATAAGAAGAAATCTCACCAGTGCAATATAATGAAAATTTAAAAGGTAGGTAGTAAAACATCATCATCTAACGCGGTCTCTAGAGAATTATTGGAAAACTAGCTTTGCTAGCGAGTGGGATTGGAAAAATAAATTAATTCACGGTTTTCACCAACAGAACATCCCTAATGATAGTGCTGCTCTTCTATATAAAGTTATTTAGTGATGTGCGCATATTTTTTATCTCTTAGCATAGTCCTTTGCTCACTATCAATCTAAATGTAAGAATACTCTTTCTTATATCTTTGAAGAAACCCCATGTAAGCTAGTCACGGTTTCTTCTATTTATTTGAAAACTTTTAACAGTGATATTTCAACTTTTCTTTGTGACTTTTCTGTCTTGGGATGCATTTAGGTTAACCATCCTTAGACATAGGACGCTTAATAACCAAGTCCTTCTAAGAAAAGAAGGAGCACTCTTACAAATGAGCACTGGACAAAGGCATTACACAATGGGCCAGTTACCGGAGTTAATTGGTACAATTATAGACCCTTACCATTTAACCAATGCTTCAACTTACGGTCACCAATTTATTCTTAGGAGTTATATGGCCTCTTGGCTTGGTTATGGTCGCAGGTGGCTATTTTATATTTATAAGTACAGAATATACATCTTTTATTTACTGTTGGAACATTGAATTGAGAAATTCAGAATTATAGAAGGTACCTAACTTAATCTAGAAGTCGATTTTTAATATTTTGAATGTTGACAATACTGAAACCATTTTGTAAATTTCGTAATGAACTGTATGTGGATAAGATAATTGGAAATATTTATTAATTTCGAGTCTTTTTCTAATATAGTGTCTGAATAAGGATTGCTTATGTTTCTTTAAATCTATACATCTATACAAATAATTAAATTGAAGTGTCAGTTTTTTCTGTTACCGTATCGTACTCATAACAAAAACATGTTTATTTTGTGTCTGTCTGTTTGTTCCGGCTAAGGTTTTGACGGGACTTTCACTGGCAGATCGCTGATATTTGAGTAACTTAGGCTAATTTTATTTTAGGAAAAGAAAAGTAATTTGGATCCACGCGGGCGAGGCCGGGGGCAGCAGGTTGTTATAGATAAAATACAATAAATAAAAACCTAAACAAAGTCTTTTAGGCTATTTGCTACAAACATTGAAACAGCTACAAATATTTTAATTGAGATATTTACGATACTTCAGTAGAAGTTTTTTAATATACTATTTTAAGTAGGTATTTATATATTTTACATGGAATTAATTCTTGAAGTTTGAACTGAGTTAGCAACTGATGGAAATACGTAACAATGCCTAGTGGTTACTCGTGCGGAAGGGATTTCGCTGTAATCGAAAATTTTGTTCATGTTTGAGCTTAAATTATCGATATTACCTACTAGGTATGTATGAGAATTCGTCTCAACTTAAGGATTGTTATTTATAATTTGTTTGTGAACAAAAATTTAACATAACATCACGCCGTGTTTCCCCAAAGGGTTGGGCAGAGGTGTACCACATTACAAAGTCCACACACATTTCGCCAGTTGCCATCAACCGGGCACGACTCCACATCCAGAGGCCTATTGAATGCAGAAATTCCAGATAGAAAAACCAAATAATACTTTGCCCGACTCGGGAATCGCACCCAAGACCTCATGGTCAGCAGTAGCGTTTGCTACTACTAGAACAAGAAGGCAGTCTAGTTTGTGATAGCAATATAATCGGAACAAAAAGTTTACGAACAGAGATGCTAAAAACCAAAACATTGATGTGTTAATACGTAAGTAGTTTGTTTCATAAAAGAAGCTTTTAACATATTTACTTTCAAGAATTGTCTAAACGGAGGTAAGTAGACTTCATTACTAAATTTAAATAACCCCCGACACAAACAAAGACCTCTAAAAAGAAAAAAAACACCAACAACCACCACCACAATTCCAGGTGATGCTGCAGTATCGGTTCAAGGTTACTATGTTCTTCTAATATCATTGAAGTAACAGAAAACTAAATTTCTAATCAATCAGACCTGTGGAAGATGCGCACATCCATTCATCAACTAGAAAAGAGCTGACAATCTTCAAACGGCTGTACCGATTTTCTTGAATTGTAGCTAAGAACACTCTCAATCAAGACACCTTTCAAACAAAAATATAATAATCAAAATCGGTTCAGCCGTTTGGGAGCTACGAGGGAACAGACAGATACACAGATACACACGTTAAACTTATAACACCCCTCTTTTCCATCGGGGGTTAAAAAAGAATGTTCTCACAATCAAATAAAGATTACCGACTCCGAATAAACCAGCAAGATGCTAATACCCAACAAATCCCAATTATCTACAGGAAAACGTACCTCATTAATTTATTCTCAGCAAAAATATAAAACGGCCGAGATAATAGAAGTCGACATATTTTATGCGCCACAGAGCAGCAACGTTGGAATACATTATCAGTACTACCACTGATATAGGTTGTGCGGAAACGTTTCGCGATGCAAATAAGAATACTTTTATATTTTGCACTTACGCCGCTTACGCACTGCCGGTTTTGTTATATCGCTTTATTATGCTGTAACCTGTTAGGTTTTTAGATTGAACGTGTGGGGAAGTGTTTTCGTTAAGTTCAAGTGATTTGTGGGTAGTTTATTCAAGTACCTATTATTATTTATTTATAGTATATGGGGAAGACAAAACTTGTATATTTCTTTGTGTTTATACTCTGTGTGGATTTTATACTCTGTGGTGTTTATACTCTGTGTGGAGGTTTGATGACAAAAAATACCAACACTACTAAACTTTAGATATCGATGAAAAATTTGATTTTCCACGAAAATATCTGTAGGTAAAAGCACAGGAACTCTGAGAAAAGCTTTGAAAATATGTTTAGTACCTATTCAAAATACACGTTTGGCTTTAAAATAAACTAGTAGTATTAAAACTTAAATATAAGTAGATGTATGTAAACTATAGATTTATGATCCATGAACCATCCAGAGTTCATCCGAACCATGAAAAACCGGAATACTGTTTGGCAAATAAAATATTTCTAACGAATTTTTGATATTTTGCAAAAGTAGAGAAACTATTTTTTACGGTTTACACAGGCTAAACACATTATCGGAGGAAGGTTTTATTATATCCTTGGGACACCTTTAAAAGCCGGCTCTTGTGTCCTGATCACTCAATCCCCTAAAACCAACACACTAAAAGTGACGGTAATTGGAAAATATCGATAGCCTATTGACAAAGGCTTGCCTTTATCCCTTTATCCCTTTATCCGTTTAACTGATCATTAGGGGGCTACGTGGCTACGTCACAGGTCGATGACCCCGTGACGGCGTCATGTCGGCCGCTGAACATATTGACACACGGCCCTTTAAAACAAACACATTAGGAATGATGCTGGTTTATTGTGTCCTTTGTCTGGACATTTTGTAAACGTTTCACTCGAAATAGACAAATGTCAGTCTTTGTTAGACTGATTTCGTCAGCATGTGTCGTAAATCCTGTCCGCAATACAGTTTATCTTTTTGACTGGTAAATTGGGTACGGAACTACGCTACCCACGTCATCTCTCTGTTAACACACTTTATCGTTCAGTAAGTTTATAATCTACGAAAAAAGCTAACCCATTAAGTACAAGCATCAAATATCTGCAATACACTTAGGGTGTCTCAAGGAGCTGTCAAGAGCCAGGTTTTAATTAAGTTTAACGCGAAAAATATCGCCTAAGACGAAAATCAATTAGCATTTCCAAGAGGTTCATGGCACATGAATCTGTAAGTGGGTTTGCAGTAGAACTGCGCTGTCAGCTTTAAAAGTGCAATCAAATTATTGGCGGAATAATTTATTTTATACTTAGGAAGCTTTCCCGTCGGTCGTTACTCACCTTTTACGAGGTAAAAGTCGTTTTTAAGAGAGTTAAGGCTCGCACGCAATCTCAGCGTGTAAAAATGTTCCTGCTGGAATTATTTATGTGGTGGAAAGACGAGGATTCATATCAGTTCTTCTGTATTTTAGGAAATGTTTTTGCAAAGTTTATCCGAGCATAATTCGCACGAATACAGTTAAAATAGCCGCAATGTTATATAACGTTGCAGTGAGCCGTTTTATTGTGATAAGTTACTTATAGAGACAGCCTTACGGAAAATATAGTCCAGAGCATTTTTCATTTTCGCACAATACGGTATTTATTTTCTCCATTGCCCATAGTAATTAATGCCTCTTTAATGGGCGCAAAATGTAAATTCTGTCAACCGAAAACCTATAATTCAAGCCAGTATAAAAATAAAAGAATAAAGTGAAACCAATATCCACCAAAAGGATAGAATCACATAAATGTTATCGAAAAATAAAATGCAAATACCAGCAGTTTAGCTAAAACTCTGCTAGGAGTGTTAATTTGGATGTGGCAATACTTTAAGCATCAAAATTCAATGTTTCCGTGCTCAAATAGTCACTAGAATTTGCAGAAATATTTCTAAACCGATAATCTTCAAGTGGGGGTTGGTTTAGAGTTAATTTTAGCCACGCAATTCCATGAACTGAAAACTTTACGAGCTATTTACATTGTTGACTAAATATTTAAATAAACAAAACAAAAGTTCTGTGACTGTAAATGGTTTAACAAACTAAATCCATGTTTAAAGGGCAGATTTAAATTTTCATTTTATTCCGTTACCGGCATTCTCTGAAAGTTTTGGCAGGCTAATATTTTGTTTGAGTAACTTCTCTATTTGTATTATCCTTCAGTAATTTAACATAGAACATGATTCGTTTAAAACAGATTGGCCCACCTTTTGTTACCTTAATTGTTACTTTATAATATTATGTTTTAAGAACATAACTTTAGGCCCGTAAATAATAATTTGTTTTCCAAAGTTACAAGTTTGTTCTTATAAATCACGTTTGGTTGTTTTTATTGAACCGACTGACACAACTAAAGTCAACTAGTTTCAGCGTTTCACACACATGATATCGAATATTCGGGCTATTTGACTTCATACGGCATGATTTAGACGGGTTTCCTGTTAAAACATTGACAGATGTAGCCAGAAATCGAAATACTCGTGCTTGTGTCTCGTTATGTAGCCTTTGCATTTGTCTCTGACGACTGACACAAAACGTAATAGTCTGTGTGCAGGTAATTGCTTTTGAAAGTCCTACAGTATAGCGTAGGTATCATTTTCTGAACAGAATCCCACCGCAAAAAGCCTCCACCACGTCTTTTTTTCAATTTCTATCTAACAAACAAACGGTAAAGATAATTGAAACAAAAACTTATATCTTTTACACAAAGTACCTCCTTCGACGACCAATTATGTTTGAGGAATGATCGTTTAAAAACCTAATATTAATTCTGAGCACGAGGGACCTCGGGTACACTGAGGCGTGAAATTCAATAAGTGTTGTGTAACAAACGACTGGGAGACGTGGCGCGGACGCAGCGACGTCGCGGCGACGTGGCGGCGAAGCGACGACGCCGCGACGTGGCGACGTAGCAACGTTGCGACTTGTTGAATTTCACCCACGAAGGATAGTTGGAACTTAACTAATGAAATGTCGGCGGTATTAGCAGCGAATGGGTGTTAAATTGGTGGGCTATAAGGGTAAATCCTTAACGTCGGAATGAGGTATTAATAGCGCGCTTCGGTTAAAGGTTTCAGATAGAATACCGATATTGAGAGGTCGAGTGAAAATTTTGCGCCTGTACACAAAATTTTAGGCAGGTACTGGTGTTTTTGTGTGTAGGTACGTAATGTCAATAATATTGTTTATTCAATCTATACATAGAAAACCATACAAATAGAAACAGTTACCTAAAGCAATATATGAATATTCGAATTACGACTTTTTACGAACGAATAGCAAACTACTTGGACTAAAATGAAAACATTGCCAGTATTGACCCCAAAACTTCACAGTTACCGTTCAATACGCAGTATCAAGGTGTTTGTTCGAATTCATCTCAAAACCGAAACTGGGTCGCACAATACGCAGCTAGGGGCAAACACGGCACCGACCTCACCTGAGTTGTAGCCTATGCCACGTGTTCCCGCCTAAGGCTTCACACAAACGACTGTTGCTAACAGATGACATTCAATTTAGCTGTTATACCCACAATTAATTGTTTGTAACCCGAATTATTACTACAATTGTTATGTTAGCTGTCAGGGGTGATTAATTGTTGATGAAGGATACAGGGTGATCTGGAAATTGTTTTGTATTAAATATAGGAATGTCATGTTTATTGATATTCTTATTGATTACCTATTATCACTTGACAAACTATGTTTACAAGTGAACCGTTTTTGTACAATTATTCAAGCATGATTGAAGTTTTATTTTATTTTGTTAATGGCATTTCACCGGTCAGCTGCGACTGCTTAATCAGGCTATCCTACGGATGCCTTAATAAATTAAGTTGTCTAAATTAACTGGCTGGAGCCAGGGCATAAAACTTAAAAACTTGTGCCGACAAAATGCGTTCTTACTAAAAATGTTAGCACAGAATCCATTTTAAGTGCATTCAACCCATCTTTTATCAGTCTCAGTTTTTATAAAGTTTGCATTGCAGTAGCAATTTGGAACGAGATTCTAATGCTACCTATGTTTTGCCTCATTAGCCCGATATAAGCTACAGCTGCTGCAAAATGTTGAAGTTCCAGAAAATTTATTCTAGGAAAAAGCTGAACTAATTTACTGACATTACACTCGGAATTTATCCACAAAATATTACAAATGTTTGACGTTAAGATGTTGGTATATTTTATTATTATTATTTTTAAAAAAAAACCTGACTAATAGGCACACCAAAGCGGCTCACATATTTCAAGTTAATTTTATTAGGGTACCTACTGAAAAAGAACCGAACATGGATATATCTTCTGAGAATACTTATTTGTCCTTTACGTGAACTTTCAATGCGACGACGTATGAAATTGAATGGAGTCCTGCCGTTCTTCTATATATTCAGATGAATTCTAGGAATCAAGTTAATGAGATTGTGACAAAAATAACTACAAACTTTCACCAGATTATTCTTGTCATAAAACCTAATTTTGAACATTGAACATTGCACCTCTACATGTTTAATTATAGTGGCAAGGTTTTCTCATTTCCCAGCTTGTTTCATCCAAGTTAATTAAGAGCCACGATATGCAGTGTTGCCATTGCTTTCAGGAAGCTGGACTGCTTTTGTTCTAAATATACCTATGGTAAGATAAAGGCGCCAAGAAACTGTAATGTGTGGGCAATTTAGAGATGCCTTGTTTGTGATTAGCGCGCGCGATTACTCCTGAGCGTGCATGTAACGGTAATTATTTTTTCCCTTTTTCTTGACATTTGTTTATTTGTTAATGTTTAATTTTGACATTGTCTCTAATCCTTATCATTTAAATTATTTTCAATATTTGTACGCTGGAAACAGCAGAATATTATGGACATCATATTATAATTTGTAACACCTTGTAAAACAATATTCTGACAAATAAATTATTATTATTATTATTATTTTATAGTGATTTGGGACCAATTAGGCTTATGTTCACCAACATTTAAATCAACTGTTTAGATATTTAATCAGTTCTATATTTAAAATTTCCTTAGGAAATTTGACATAAACCAACTGTTTACTACCTAACCAGTGGTTTGAATGTTGGTGAACACAGGCCTTAAGGGGTAACATTACATAAACAAACTATTTCATAAACTTTTAGATTTAGGCGGTCAGTTTTTCAAGCAAATTAACACTGAGCAGCTGATGTGTTATTATATTATATACGAGAAAGTAAGACATTCTGTCTGTATTTTTTTTAATTTTCCGTCCCACACTAGTCCATGCAACGGACAGAAAACTATAAACTCATTAACCAACTGTAAAATTACACTGATTTCAATTATGTTTATTTATTTTAGTTGTACAATCCACTTGGGCTCTATTCTGTACATCTAGCGACTAGGTAATTAGGTATTTTTAAAGGTCAAGGGATCTTATTATCCAATTATAAAGTTGAAGCATGGGTCTTCTTTGTTACGAGTATAACCGGGGTACGTCCTCAGGAGCGCACTCAACATTGTCTGAGAAGGAGCCCCTGTTTTAGTAAAGTGTACAGATGGTACCTACAGAATGCTGTTGTTTATGATAGGAATGTTTTAATCTATTTTGGTGTACTATATATTACATATTAATACGCCGACATAGTGGTAAAATGAAATCATTCAAAATATTTTTATTTTCGTCTATCCCATGGTGTAGGGTATTTTTGGAAAGGCCGTTCAAAAATATTGTGAGTCTACTCGTACCATTTTTGGATTGAAGGATCCGTTTGCGAAATATTAAGATTGAACACCCCCCCGCCCCGCCAGATAAATACAATTTATTTTATAGTCCAGTAAACAAGTTTACAGGTCAACACCGTAAATGCGGTACAAAATAACCTTTCCAGTTGCCTTAAAGGTTTTATACTTACTAGTCATCCTTTTTTCCGTGCGACACCCGCTACCACTTGCAAAATTCTCTCCTTTGTGCGAATTATCCAAAACATATTCCTGTGTAGGAGTTCCTCCTTACCTCAAGAGGTGGGCAGGTTGAGAGGCGCTACGTGCCCTATCTGTCTCAGCCTGATGGCGCCGACCGGCCTATCGCGTGCAAATATCTGCTTTAAGGATCATTTCTATTCCTTTTACTTCCCTATTATTAGTCGTATATTGGAGTTTCCTTGTTATTTAAAGTGTAGGTAATGAGGAAGGATGTACAAGTGTGGCGCAGAGGGGTGAATAGGGAATGGTGCCTAATGTGATTGAATAGCAATGTGTTGACGTGGAAGAGATGCATCTAAACTCTAAAGAGTCTAAAGTGTAGCGTTATTGAGTTTCAATATAAATATCCCCATTCACAATAAGATTAGACATTTAAACCAACCTTTTTTACTGTCCGTTCAACCGATTTTGACTTCTATTGCGTTGGTGGCATGACAAATGGCAGCTGCAGTAAACAGTTGGTATTATAATCACGTTTTTGCTTTCAATGCCATCCTTATGCCTACGGAATATAAGTCAAAATCGGTTGAACGGACTGTAAAACGTTTTGTTTAAATGTCTAATCTTATTGTGAATGGGGTATAGTTAAGTAAGACAGAAGATATATTTACGTGTGAAAGTAACGCAAAGCCAGTAAAAATAATAATTTAGTAGCACTTAGTAACTGCCCATGTCCTATACATTCAGTGTAGTTAAATATGCAAAACGTATTTTAAAAAAAGCATTAAAAACTTGGAAACTGTACCAAACATTCCCCAATTCCCGATATTGAAACCAAATATAAAAATTGTTACAAATAAAAAATCTAAAACGATATTTTTCACTCATTTTTGTAACAAAACCGGCCAAGTGCGTGTCGAACCACGCACAATGAAGGGTTCCGTAGTTGGGATGAACTCCAAACTGTACATGTATGTTTGTAATCGGAAAAAATATGTGTTTCAACTACTAATTATCGATTTTCGGACTTTTTCGTTTACTTGTGCTGTGAGACCTTGATTTTTGGCAAGTTTCATGATTCTAGGGTAGTCTTTGATTTACTTGCTCATGCGAGTATCAAAATATGTCGCATATAAAGGGCCGTTTTTTTTATTGTGTTGACTTAGAAGCCTGATTTTTTTTGAGCGTCATGGGACCGTAGACCTGCGTATTTGATACTAATTTCAATTTGATACCTCCACTAAGAAAAAGGGTATTGACAGACTGAAAGACAGACAAACAGACAGACGAACAACGAAGGGATCCTATAAGGGTTCCGTTTTTTCCTTTTGACGTAAGTAAAAACGTAACCCTAAAAATGGACACAATAGCAACAACGGGGTTTTGAAATATTCGTTATTTGTTCCAGTTTTAAGGTATAAGAGCGTGGATTAAGTTAAACCCTTCACTAACACGACCGGAAGATTACCCTTAAATTAGCCTCCATTGTTGTAAAAAAAAAAACCGGCAATTTAAAGTTAAATTTGTTCCAGGTAAAATTCTAAGCAAAAAGCTTTGGGAGCAGCCCAAAATCGTTATAATTTAAATTGCGTAGGACATTCTTAATTCAAACGTTATAAATTATGTACATTATTTTTAAGAGAACACACATCACACAAACACACACAAAACAACACAAAATACCTAAAACCAACATACATAAAATAACTGACATAATACATAACAGGAAAATACGAAAGCCTGTATTCTGGAACCCATTCGTTAGAGTAATTTCGACAATCATATCCGAGCCAGTGACATTATAATTTCCATCTAATATAAATTCCGAATACGAAACACGTATAGAAAATATACATACTTAATATATTATATTTTACGCAGACTACAATGTTCATTTGTTTCTCAATAATTATTCCAATACCATCGGTAGTAGGTAATCTTGTTGAAGGAGTCCAAAATAAATCGTGTTTTATTTTCCTCTATTGGTAGTTTAGTTTCTTTGTGCTTACTTTTAATGAATTGGAATGAATACTTAAACGTTTCTATTTAGAATATTCGTTTTTATTGGTATTATTTTGTATTGCTGGTACGAGATTTTATAGGTTTTTTTATTGTATTAAAGCTTTGACTATTTTTTTCTGGTATATACCTACTGGGTACTTACTTTTATTTGTAAGTATTAGAGCTAAGAGTGATATCTAACGATATAATTAGTTCGCAATTGATTATTTAGCTGACCACCAGTCTTCTCAAGGGGTATCAGTTACTGGGTTGTAGAGGTTAGATAGGCAGTCGCTCCATGTAAAATACTGATATTCAGCTGCATCCGGTTAGACTGGAAGCCACCCCCAACATAGTTGGGAAAAGGCTAAGCAGATTTTTGAATTAGGTAATTATTTAGTTGTGTAGCCAATTAATATCGAGAGACGCAGAAAATCCAATAAAACTTTTCTTGTCAATTAGCCGAACCCTTTTTTTTTTTCCAAAATATACACAATTGGCTATTTCACAAATCTTCCGCCAAACTGCAGGACAGTTTATAGGCAGTGTTCATCAAGAAATGGAATAAATTTGTGAAAAATTTATGCAGAAGATAATTAGAGTGGCAGCAGAGCGAAATCAGCAGTCCCACCCTTAGTCACAAACAACCTAAACTATAATAATTAAGCCTCATCTCATAAAGAAGCCGATTAAAAAGTAAAAGCCCGCATTACGAGACACTGCAATCAATCAGTCTGTGTCGTAGCTAGTAATATCTCGCAGTATGGCTGCCGTCGATCACGCTCCATCGAGAATACGTCGGGAACCGACAATGACGCCGATCCGTAATTAAAAATGGCGAGGATTTTTATCAAAGAGCCGACCTCAACGCGCCCCGATGCGGATCGTTAAAACTTTGTTTTGCATAATGATAACAAAAAAAACGAGTAATTTTATTCGCCTAATAAATTCCGGGTAAATGGATGGTGAAACTGTTTTCATACGGAGTTATTTTTAGGAATTATTTTTTAGTTAAGCGGGTATAGCGACAGACTAGGCGTTGGCGGTGCCTAAATTGACTTTCTATAGGAAGATTTGCGTATCTTAATGCTTAAAAAGAAGGTCTGTACCTATATTAAATATATTGGCCGAAATAGGTCTATATAGATACATATATCTCGTTCGATATTTGGTCGGTTGGTACCAAATGTGAAAATAATGCCATATTTATTCATCTAAAATGCATTTATAATCAATAAAGAGTTCACATTTCGCTATTTTTACAAGCCTTTTTATAGGTAGGGCAAAATAATATTTTTATGCAAAATTATTACTGTTATGAATAATTTCAAAAGCTGATAATTATCCAGTTTAAGTATCAGGTTTGATACTTATCAAAAAAATGAGTGACTTTTATAAATCGGTCTGAAAAAATCGAATAGCTAAAATAAAATTTAAAACGAAATGTTACTTTTTGACGTATTTGTTACCTACCACGACAATACACATAATCAAAACGATCTAAAATTCAAAACTAAATTAAATATTCAGAAATAGAAATAAATAAACAAAAAAGGGTGCGATTTTAAAGTTTAAACAAGTGATGAGCGCACGTCCTAGCCGGGGGTAATAGGGGGCGTAACACGTACATGTGTAGGTACATAAAAAGCGTTTGCACGTAAAAAGAACTCCATTATTCGCCCCAAAATTAGATACGTGTTGGTTGAGGTTCGCATGTATTAAAAAAGTACGTATTTTTGCCGTGAAAATAAATAATTCTGTATAACTTGTAAAAGGGTAAAAATGTATTATTTATGAGTTACCTGTTTGGTACCTTGTTGCGTTGTTTTGTTTGATATTTTATAAATATCCAACAGTAGGATTCAATAGGCGTTTGAGATGCATTTATCACGGCGAGCGAGATTTTCATTTCAGTACCAATTTTTTTAGCTTTACATCGAGAAGTATACAAAAGCACGTTTCTTAACTTCAGTATTGTGTGCAGCTTCCGGGACTAATGTTTTAATAACGCCCGGTGTATGGGTTACACTAAAAGTTTTAATAAAACATATCATAAATCATATTTACCACGAAAAAGTTGAATCCTTTTTCGTGATAAATATGATACGTTTATATTATGTGACTATGATATAAATTATGTGACTGAAATAATAATAAATAAATACAAGAACACATTTATTTTTATTTTTATAATTGGCATCTTGCAGGTCGGCCAAGGAGGTTGTCGCCTGCTGAACCGGGCTTGCCTGTGGGTGCCTCAATAAATTAAGGCCTCTAGCTAGGGCTTAAAACTTACAAACCAAGCGACCACACGCTAAGGGCCTCGACTTCGGACGTCACTGGGGAGGGCAGCAAGAGTCAGGCTGCATCGGATTAAGTGTGATATTTTCTGAATGCTAGCTTTATAAGTAGTCAATGATGTGGCTGTTTGTGGCAGAAATACGAATATTTATGTCTAGTTACCAATAAATATAAATAAACAGAATTTTATACTTTTTCTGCAAACTATTTTATAGTTGAGAGTATCGGAAATAATCGTCGGAGTGAGACGAGAAATTTAATATTGCTGGCCGAAGCATGCTCTGAAATATTAGAAATGTCAGTTTAGCCATCACGCTGATAATGGAATCTAGTACCTACCTATGAGAACAGAATATATTGTAGCTTTGAAAATATTTACTTATTTGCAAAACTAACTCTTAACAATCGCTGACATTTTGTTACCTCAACAGTATCCATTGCTGTATTTCATAGAAAATTCGTCTGCCTGACAACTAGATTAACGCAATATATAAAATGAAACCGATTGTGATTACGATTTGGCTACACAATTAGGATCTGGTTCAGTGCACAACTAACATGAACAAACAGTAACAGAATTACAATCATTCGATTCCACAACCACAGATAAATATTAACCATGCTCTTACTCCTTCTATCTGCATCTCCCATCCTTCTCGCACACTCCCGTGCATGAACTAACGAGCCATTAAATCCGCCATTCGGATCGCGTTGTTATTTCAAGATCACAATGGGAGCGTGGCAAGACTAATTAGTCTGGTGGTATAAACAATACGCTGATTGTTGGCCTACACGAACTATGAGTAACGGTTAACTATAACCCTTTGTTGAACCGTACCTTGATTAGAAAAGGTGTTGGGAGCTTGTAAAGGTAAATCTACCTTTAGGGGTTTTGATTGTTCTAGGTTGAGGTGTGAATAGGTTACTGGGTCTTTCCGCAGGATTTTGCGTGAAATATTTGGGGTGTTTTTGTAATACCGACCTTATTTTATATTAGATAAGATACATAAAGTCCTTTTATCCAATTGATGTTATTTCCCCTTAAACAAATTTAGCTCTCAGGTTAAATTAAGTTGATTTCAGAGTGAATTCGTGACTTTCTATGGCTTCTATTGAAAAAGTCATTAAATAAAAGTTTTAGCGCAAGCTGAACTGTATGGTGTGGGTTTTAAAGTAATTTTTCCAAAAACAGATGTTTGGTGCATGTTTGGAAAATTAATTGGGAACGCAGACTAGGGGTTGTTATGTGCAGTGTGGTCCATAATAATATAATGGTCTTTGTAGATTACTTCATTAAATGGGAAAGATGTGACAACTACATAACAGTGAACAAGGCGCCTAGGTCCCGAGTATTTGTTACTACCGTAACGTAATTGTTTTTTTAAGTACAATGCCATGAACACTCCAATTTCCTCAGAGATTAAAGTTAATCCACTTTATGTCCAATTTATACAAAACGAATTTAAACCAACAATGGCCGGCTGCTTTCATCTGAAAAGTTTACGATTCTTTAACACGGCTTAATTCTGCTATAAAAAGCTTGACACATAAACTGAAAAATCCATTTATTTACTTAAAGAAATGTAAAAAGCTGAGTTTTACTGCGTTGCTGATTTCACTTTAAGTTTCCATTTTACAGTAGTTTTCTTGAACGAATGATATTTATAGCGCACACACGCGCCATATTAGCATAAGTGATAAGTTAGTTTCCTTATCAAATACTGCGAAATTTTATGGTTAATAAAAGAGTAATTCCTCACCGGAGTCTATTTATATGTAAAACTCGACGTAATAAAATTTCGTTTGCCCAGCAAAGTGAGACTTACTACAGGTCCCGTGGTCCCGTACATCAGGGATTTGCCAAATATTTTTGCAAAGCCCCTAAGATCCCGGACAGCCATCCACCGCCAATGAATTAGCCAATAAAACCAAATTGAACCTAATAAATTTGCCATTATGTTTGTTTTTCTGTTTGGTTTAAGTTTGGGGAGAGTCTTTTGTGTTTTCGTAACGTTTTTCCGGAGTAAAGGGTGTGTTTCAGTGTCCGAATATGCATTTTCTAAGAAATAAATTAAAAAACTGAGCAGAATTTGTATCAAAACATCTGTCAGATAAGTTAGTCGAAACACTGGAACATGGTGAAACAAGTTGTAAAGATTGTTTACAAATGTTTGAACACAACTAAAGCTTCCTTCCAAACAGTTATTTTGAAACAAGACGCAGGACTCCGATCCAGCATATAGTTTTCAGTGAAATAAACAAGACGTTCCGTTCCACAAGCAGTTTCTTAAATTCATTAAGAAAAGGAAATGTTTAGCTGGCGACTCGTAAAGGGAAGTTCCGAAGTTGTTCCGTACAACTGATAGCGCTACTCTATCTTCAGTTTGCTCCTGATTGTTTCAAGTTTTGTGCTTTGTTTGTTTAAATTAATAATTTAAGTCACATGAGTTTTCTTATTGTTG
Organism: Eupsilia transversa; assembly: GCA_914767815.1. Lineage (NCBI taxonomy): Eukaryota > Metazoa > Arthropoda > Insecta > Lepidoptera > Noctuidae > Eupsilia > Eupsilia transversa. The sequence goes on from OU611889.1 coordinate 8,319,494, forward strand.
GGTCAGAAACAAGTTCAGAAGTTTGTTTATATTGACTGTTTGGCTCCGGAACTTGAAACAAAACATTTGTAGCTTCCTTGTGTTGCAACTTCTTCCTTTATCTTGAATTTTACTTTAATTTTTACTTAATTCTCCTCCGTTCCGATATTAAACGGAGCTTATTTTTAAAACCCTCTAAATTCCTGTATAAATATCCGAGGTCCAAATTAATTAAGCTTATCCCAGAAAATACCCTCTACAGTAATAATAAAACGTAATTCAGTTAAAAATTGTTCAATAAAACTATGAAAAGTGTCTGGCGTCTATAAACCATCGCTGCGTTGAAGTTTAATTTATTGTGTTTACCTGGTCTGCATTCAATTAAGGTACGAACCGCGGTGCCAAATTCTGAATCTGTGAAAATATCCATGGTTGTAGATCTTCCGCTGTTTGGTGCAAAATTTAAAAAAACGTGCTCCAGTTCTGTCTGCGTCTGTTCATGTACATTCGGAGACAGAGACGTTTGACGGATACGAGTGCAGGTGAAGTTACGACTTTTTTTTTTTTTTTTTTTTTTTTTTATAGCTATAAACTAGCGCTTGACTGCGATCCCACCTGATGGTAAGCAGTGATGCAATCGTCGATGGTGAGGCGCACTAGCTTATTAAGAGCCTATTCAGTCTAGCCTTGAAGACACCCAAATTATAATTGGACGGAAAAACCGCAGCAGGCAGATTGTTCCAGTCCCTCGATGTACGCGGTATGAACGACGAGGCGAAACGCTTAGTCCGGACCGTAGAGGTTTGGACAACGAAAGGATGGATACCCGCCGTACGACGGCTTGTCCGATGGTGGAAAGGGGATGGCGGAATTAATTCATGCAATTCCTGCGCACACTCTCCGAAATGTATCCTGTAAAAAACCGAAAGGCTGGCTACCCTGCGTCTGTGCTCAAGGCTTTGTAGCTTGGATTTAGCTAAATCTGGATCCCCAATTAGCCTCTTTGCACGCCTTTCCACTGAGTCCAAAGCTGCCAGGTACCTTAAGGCTGCCTTGGAATGACTTGGAACGATGCAGAGATTGAAGTTGGACGTGTGGGACGGAATAGAGGTTGCGTCAATCAAAATTGTATCTTCGATAGATTTGCACTAACAATGTGTCCATTTATTTGAATTTTCTGCATTGAAAGATACGCCATATTTATTATAAGTATAACATTTTGTTGGGGTCGAAAAAAAAAAAAAATGTATCTCCACTTTAGGTTAATAAGTACGTTTTTTACCTCGACAATAGATTTTTCTGGTTAGATTTGCTCAAGTTTACCTATGTAAATAAGTATGTAAGTTTCGTGTAACACAAAAAAAACTTAACATACAATTTCCATTTTGTATTTATTTAGTGACATTCATATTAGATTCCTCAAAGAAAAAAATATGTCGGAATTTTATTAAAGCGCCAAATCTTCTCCATAGCACAAAACACATATTTACACATATTAACAACACCTTCACGAAAAAAAACTCGAGCAAACAATAAAATGTCACACAAGACGAATAAACACCGGAGATATCTGAGAGCCTGTTATCACACAGGCAGGCGTCAAAGCCACGCAATCTCGGAGCCTTCGAGAACATTCCCGATGTTCCCATCTTTCGACGAACTACAGAATTATTCCGTAGTTCCTTCGTATATCGATGAATGATAATACTGTCGTATTCTTTCTTCTGACATTGTTTTCCATGTTACGTATCTTTCTTTTAACAAATGTAACGTTTATATCAACTTTATTCCGAACTCTTTGGTATTTCCGTCATGTTACATGTTTCCTTTATCTCTGTATGTTTATTGAGAATTTTATGATCGGCAATTGTTTTTGTTTCAATATCTCTTTTTTCGTTTGGTTTGGGTTTAATCGTTTTGGATTTTACGTTTATGATATTCTACTGCGTCTTTCAATATTTATCTAACAGTACTAATGTATGTACTTTTACGTAAATTATTAAACATGGCTGTAATATCTTTAATGATAAATAGATACGTAAAATTATAAAATTATGCTATATGTCAATATGTATGCGGCTTTACTAAGGTCGAAGTACGATTAATGCATTAAGAATATAAGAGCTTATAATATCTGTAACATGACGGAAAATGGGACTGCTAACGACCTTAATAAAGCGATATATAATACTACGGCAATCCTTAATTACCTCTCTATATGTATGTTCGTACACCATCCACTACAGACCTACTTATGTATGTAAGAAGGTTGGTTTTGTTTGTAAAACGACATTGACAAACAGATTCAAAGTAAATGATGTGGAGAAGAGTTAAATAACATAAATTAGACTCACCAATGACTTTGTTTTGACTCTTTTGTGACATAGAGTACAGTGATACAGAATACCCATTTATGAAAATGAGTGAGGTTGGACTATCAAAAAAAACTGGCCAACCGCGAGTCAGACTCGCACGCGAAGGGTGCGTTTGTTCCACTGTAAAATATTTAGCAAATAACGATAAAAAAACACGATTCTTGTAAGAAGCTCCTTTAATTTTTAACTTTTTATATATTTTTTCAAAAAATATATAAATTAAGTAATTTAAATATAAGAAAATTTCAACTGTCTACTTATTACGGTTCATGTGATACAGCCCGGTAACAGACAGACGGACGGACGGACAGCGGAGGCTTAGTAATAGGGTTCCGTTTGGCAACGCCCAAAAGACAGACCAAAGAAAAGATGGATGGATGTGATAAAGATAATGATCTTGGTTGGGAAGGTAGTGAGCACTGAGATGACAGCTGGTAGAGATGGAAGGGAACACCGTATTGAGCTGACTTCAAATAAATTAAAAACGATAAGAGGATGGATGATGGTGATGTTGGATGACTTGTAGTTGAACAACAATAGAGTGTAAAAAGCGCTTATAAGTAGGAGTTTTCTGTTCTGTCAAGCTGAGTACCCGATGAGATTATACATCGGTAAAAATGTCATAAAAACTTTCATCCTATAATGAATGAATGAATTTAAGATTTTTATAAGGAAATATCTGACGAAATAACATCTTAGATATTTTCAGTCTGAAGCTTCTAAATAAAGCCTTAGGTAAGGTTTACCATATCTCGTGCAGCTTTGATGATATCTTAACCCTCTGTACTAATTTACTCTGTGTTTCTAATTACGTACAATTATTCTCATCGTGCGGCGGTTTCAAACTCCAAGTTAAATTGTGCTCTGTATTTATAATGCCGTGCTCTATACAATATTCAAGGGACAAAACTTTTCTTATAAACGTAACCGTGGCATATAAAAGTAGCTATACGATATGGTAAAGTTTATTTTTTTGGGTGTTTACGTGTTGTTAAGGTTGAATATTACAATGTGGTGGGTTTTAGGAGGAAAACTAAGATGCGATGTGAACCCCAGTTTAAAGTTATGGATCCAGTTGGTTACGGAAGAGCAGCCTGTGTTGTTTAACTCTTAAATAATAAATTCAGATTATTATCATGGCTACAGTTGTAAAGAGTATAGCCACTTATGGAGTTACTGTGATTCAGAAGCCAGAAAGTCTGACAAAATAATAGTCTTGCTTTAGACTATCACACATACCTATATTGCTCGGTAATTGGGTTGTCGAGGTCAGATGGCAGTTTCTCGGTGTAAAATTTCGATATTCAGTCTCATCTAATAAAACTGGTGACCGACTCAAACCTTGTTGGAAAAGGCAGCTGATTACAAACTTCACAATTCATCGACATATATTATATGAAGAAGCAACTCGTATGAAGTAAGCAACTCGCGTCAAAATGCTCCGTTCGCAATGCTAGGTTAAGAACACGCAGAATACGTCACAGACTAGCAACTTCTAATATAAATCATCATCCTTGCATCTTAACTTAAACAATAAGTTTGCAACTTAACCCAAAACTCCAGAACTAAACCACACGCAACCAAGCAAGCGATCACACACCATACATTTTAGAAAACCCAACTTGGGCTACCGAAATATAATTCAGAATTGTACCCAAATAAAACAGGCTGGTTCACGCCCATTATTCTATTAAAGGCTGTTACATGCGACCTTTAGCGGGAACATTTTGACAGGGATTTTTCGGCCCTTTCATCGCAGTGCCAGGTAGGGTCAGGAACGGTGACAAAGGTATGCCATTTGTATCGCAAATTAGTGCGGTCAAACGAACATGTGAACGTCACAGGTAATGGAACTGTTGGGCTGTTATACATATACATTTTTGTTTATTTGGATACCTAGATATTTGATTATTAATTTATTTGAATTGCACAGGTCATTAAACAGTTGCGAAAACAGTTTTTGTCCATTCATTTAGTTATTGGAAACTAAAAACTGTTTATACTTACTTCTTTATACTGTCTAATACGCTGTCTTAGAAATCTTACCACAGGCAAGAACCGTTACGTCACGTCGTTTTATTATATAAGTCACGTCGTTTTATTCCCTGGATATTTCCTACGATTTTAAAACAATGCAAGATTGCGAAACCAGTGATACATCACTTTCTAACTAACTATTGATGACTTAGTATGTAATTCCGCCCGGGCACAGTTCAGTAACTTTGCAGGAATATTGCTTGCAATTCCCTCGTTCAGGTTTATTGCACTTATGCATGCAGATAAGAAACAAGACGAGGTTTGATAACATATTTTACAAGCTCAATTCACCGCTAAGCTGAAATTTGATAAGAGAATCTCATAAAATTATGTCAGAGTTACAAGTATAAAAAATTCAATACGTCCTCAGTAGAAATGTATAAAAACGCAAAAGTTAAGACGAGATTGACCTCATTTAAGTTATCGGCTGGAAATGTTCCAATCTCCGGCATTGTCTTAGCCGGGTCTGAAAGTGGACGCATCCATATATTACGTCCTCACATGTCTTAACTTTGAAATGGCGCCAATTTGCGACAGCTAATATATAAGAATAACACGTGCTAACGACAAATGTATAGGTTTTTGAAGGAAACTGAGCCAACTGCAAGTTTGGATAAAACTTTACAAACAGTGGAATAAGCAAAAAATCTTAGCTTGTGTTCGCTGTAAAACTTTAGTATTTAGTTAGCGAAGGATAAGGAAACGGGAAACCTTGCTACCGCAGCGGTGCTAAGCATTTTTAATGTAAAATATTTTTAGCGTCGTGAAAGCGGTATAATCATTCTGGTTCAGCGGAGTTCGTGTGTACGTTTGAGTGCGGTAAGCTTGAAACCAATAGCCTCCATCCAACAATTACTTTAAGAGATCGTTGACCCATTTCTGGGCTCGGTTATTTCAATCTGGACCGCTAGTCCGCTACAGCGCTGCAGCGCGGCAGTCGAACGGTTTTTATACGCTGCGATGCGGATGACACGGACGAGAGTCGCGGATATTAGAATTTTGATTGGCTCTTTATTTTAGCGGGTTAACCATTTATGTCGTAAGGAAATTGGAAGATGGAGAGATTGAGTTTATTATGTCAGCTTGGGAAATGTTAACTTAAAGTTTTAGAATAAGTTGTTAAGAGTTGATTAGGTACAGTTTGGAAGTTTTATTTAAATCAGGGAATTATTTTTCACAACCATTTTGTCTCACGTATTTCGTCACTTCCATATCCCGTTTATCTCGTAAATGTACAGTAACGGTCATAAGTGGAGTAGCAATTTCTTAAAGCAATAGATTGACGCTTCGGTTTAACTTACGACCTTCTTATAATAAGTCATAGACACACACACACTCTCATTAGTTTAACAATTATAGTATTTCATAAATTCGACTCGTAACGCATATGTCATGATAGCTTAGTGGTTACCGTATTAGGGTAGACGCGTTCATGCGTAGAGAGTCGTGGGTTCAAATCTCACGAGCGGTGATAGTTTTTTAATGTTTTAAAAATCATTCGAATAATCACACTATTGACTATAATTATCCTTGTTATTTTCGTCGTGTTCACTAAACTCGCAAAACTTTATGATTATACCCACGGAAATCTAAATAAGTTAAATGATAATTAAGGTAGACAGACGCAGTTAACTTACGACTCATTCACCGCGAATAAATAGAACGATGTTTGTTATTGTGGGTTAGTGACGTGTGTTCAATATATTAGCGGTGTCTAAAGTTCATTTTGAAATGCAAGCAAAGAATATAGAAATGAAAGCGAATATTATTGCGCTGCGTAAAAGCGGACTTAATATTTATCACAAATATCTGATAAAACCGGACTGAGTGTGAGTAATATGATTTAATTATTTTATCAAACATTTATCTAATTAAATTGTAACTGCTGATCCTGGTAATTGTTTTTTGAAACGTTTTATTTTTACCTTAATAATATTATTTATTTATTGCATAATTTAAGTAAATGAAATTGTTTCTGATCTGATTTGGTTTTGTAGCTATAGCTAACTTTATAATAACTTACTTATTTATTTCAAAACATTTGTTAACTTTAATAATGCTCGACTAGTTACAATCTTTAAAAGTCTCATCTGTGGATAAAGTCTAAATAGAAGAAGAAATATATAATTTCAAAGTAAATTTATTTACTTAGATCTTTGAACGATGAAAATAACCTTTTAATTATTTATGTGAAATTTCTATTGACAATAATTACTTATAAAACTTTTTGTTTTAGATATAAAAGAGACGCAGCGACAACACATGGTCAGCGAATACGGAACAAGTGGTTTCATACCAACAAGACGTTTGAAGAATTATTCAACACGTATTTACGAACCGTGCGCCGTGCAGTCCGCGCAGAAGGTTTGCATTACATGTTACCCACTGTGTGCAATGTTTACGTGCGTGAGTGGTTAAACACCCGGAGATAACAGTTATTTCACGGCCAGCACGATCTCCTGACCTCCACCTTATAGAAAACCTATGGGGTTTGATGATACAGCGATGGGAAGCACGCAATGAGCGGTCTGATGAGCAGTTGAAGTTGCATTGTATTGAAATATGGGAAAATTTAAGGGGAACAGATAAATGCTTCAAATATGTGAATTAAAATCTAAAATAATTATAATTATATTATAAAATATATATTATAATAATCATGTTATAAAATTTATATTATAATAATTATATTATAATAATTATAATAAAATAATAATAATTATTATAATTATAATAAAATAATTATTATTATTATAATTATATTGTGTCATATCCGTAATAAGGATTATTTTGAGGTTTAGTTTCAATCTTCTTTTCGTAATGAAAATGAACACTTAAGCTATAACCTCAATAAGTCCTATTAAATACGATTTGTTAACTATTCGTTACACGAACGTGAGGTCTCAAACTTACTCGTAGTAAAATAAAAGTAGTAATACTGAGTAATTTATTTGTATTGTGACAACGATTCCGCATTTGTTATATTTACGTGGGTAGATTTGCGAGTTGGTTTGTTACATTACCCACACACAAAAGTAATTAAAGGACATTATTATTTATTATTAAGATACAATATTAAGCCTGATTGTCAAGGTTCATGGTACTTTATCTCAATAAATTGTTATTTATGGGAAAATAAACTGTTTTAATTCTAGAAGTTTATTTATTTAAACTTCATAAAATGATAACGAATAAACATTTTGTAATCACTTACTAAACATTTTTATTCTTAACCCCTTATTTCAATAACAATATAAGTAATAATAAAATTAGCTATTAATTAATAATCTTGTTTATTAATGTATTAAATAATAAAAAAACAAATGAAGATGATTGTTTAAAAGAAAAATAAAAGTTTCGTTTCGTGATTTGAACCCAGACCTATGTGTTTCACCATACACTTCAATACGCTACCAGCTATCGGAACTTGATACCAATATGTGAATTTTTTGCACTACTATGAACCGACCAAGGTCACGAGTAATTACGTACTCTGCGAAAAAGTGACGGTATGCTTTTTGTTTCATTCGACGCCAGTGTGAGAGTTCTGAGGTGTATTCTGTGTTGATACATCACTTACACACACAGATATAGGTTCGGCCTGTCGCTCGTTCACAGCAATACAATCCTAAGCGTGATAATGCACTTATGCCCGCTTACTGTACGTATCTAAGCCCGAATAAAAAAAAAAGTTTACGAAATTAGCAAAAATATAAGCCTCATCGTACTCTTCATCTTTCTCATCTAATTCCATGTCATTACCAATGCCAGACTTAATTGGCATCACAAACAAACCCGTGGCCATATTATCCAGCAGCCAGCTGCTCCAAGCCGTACCTTTAATAAAGTTGCGTCTACACTGGCAGTAAACAAGTACAGTTCGACATGAATGGCCCATTACACGCCACCCGCCCGCCATACTTGTTTACTACTAAACAACTTTGTTTTCGTTTATCGTGGACGTCTTCAGCATTTTTTTAAAAGATAGTTTTAATGATAAAGTTTGCAAGTTTCAGTTTCGGAGAACATATTTTCATTTTAAAATTTTCTATGGACGAAAATGTATCTAATATCCGAAGACAACTTTGTTTGTTCCTTTGTAGATGTCACGAAAATGTCTCGCTCGGAAGATAAATGAATAGTACATAAAAGTTTGAACAATAAAAGCGAAGATGCTCGTAAAATCTGAGTTATTTACGCAGATTTTATGAGACCCAATGCCGATGCGAATTAATTGATAATTATAGAAAACATTCCAATACCTACTGATGTTATTAACAAGAAAAGAAAAGAACCTCTATGCTCTATGCTCTAAGCTGAGATAGGAGCCTTTTTGGCCTCGTACAGGTCGTAATGTTTTTTATTATTATTATTTGTATTTGATTAGCTTTGTTTTTGTTAGTTTTAAATGTTCCTTTTCATACTGTAGGTATGTATTTCCTGTGCGTGTCCCAAATAAAATATTTTTCTGTCTTTCTGTCTTCTAGTATTTTGATAAAAGATCATAGCCAATTCAACTTAATAGCTTATGATATTGTACCAATTAGAAGTACCTATCCAAGCTGTTCCATGGAAGTTATCAAAACGAAATTAGTTCATAAACTCTTCGTACATTCAACCGGCTAGACGCATCATATCGAAATTCGATTTGCCAAAACTATGATTTGTCGATAAAATGTGCGCCAAAGAACGTTGTGTCGATGAACGAACAGTCGTAAAAACGATCCGTCGATGAATCCTTCCCGCGACTTTGAACATTATTACCTAAATGAGTTCCGACTTACACCGAATGTGGTTTTGATAAAGTGAGTGAACAAGTCAAATGCAAAAAATTACAAATAGTGAAATTCAGAAACACATATTTTTGCCGACTGTAAGCCCTAGTAAATCAAATAAGGATATTGATGTCAAATAAGGATGTACCTGGTTTTTGCTCAAATGCTTGCAAAGGCTATGCAAAGGTCTTGGGATATAATTTCAACATTTTAGTGTAGAGATAGGGTGGACATTCTACGACTATTAAATTCATCCCACTATCTGTTTCAGGGTTCTACTTAGTGGTTACGTCAAAAACACAAGAGTATTTCAGAGGTTACTTAACCCACAGCTCATTTAGCTTAGCGTCCTATTAACCGTTACGTTATTACATTATCTATAAAAACCCCAGCTTAAGAATTAACTGTTAAACTCATTATACTAATATTTATGGTGGAGATTTTAAATCAACGCAACAAAATAAAAAATAATGCTTGTGTTTTTAATATCGTTATGTTTTAACTTTATGCGGCGGGCGTATTAAGAGGCACTTTTAATTACGAAAAACTCCAATTAGCGGGAAGGGCTTGGTATAATCCTTGCGGTCGCCGAGCAAGCGCTACCCTATATAAACAACATAGGGCTTTCGCACGCGGGAGTAACGATTCCCTCTTGTCTTACAGGAGCGGTAATTTAACACCTTTTTAAAAATAGAACAGTGCCGTACCGTAATTAGGATCACCATCATCATCATTGCTAATTACGGCCCGAATTCAAGCCCTGTTCCATTTTAACACATTTTTATGTTAAAGCGCACATGGTACATAATCGTATGACACTTCACTTTTTGACATAGGTTTTAATGAAATAACTGAAAACCTAAAAAGGGATTATTGTAATCATCATTATGAACTACTTTTACTATGGGACCAAGCCTGAAATCACAAAGATAAAATCATTTGTTCTTTACATTTTGTCAAGTTATGCAAACATATTACATAGATGATTTTTTTTTCTGCAATCAGTGTCTATTAAACCCACAGAAGTCAACCCACGAAGTTAAAAGAAATGCTCGCGAACGCCGAAAAAATGCTCGTGCGTACACTGCCTTTAGGAAATCTGCAAAGTGCGGGCAACTTAGTAGCCAATAAGTCGCTAAAGGTAACTTAGTCACGGTTTACACTAGGTATACAGTTTACTTCCAAACTTAGACCTGTAAACCGTCCATTAGTAAATTAGATTCTACGTATTTCTGTGGCAATATCGTACCTATATCCGTCCGGGAAGCATACAAAAGTTTATTACCCAGGTGTAATATTTACGTAAAAGCTTTAAATAAACTTCAATTAAAACTTTTCCTGTATTTTAATAAGTTTTGAAGCGGTACAGAGAACCGTTCTTGTTTGTTTATTCTGAACATAACAGCGCATAAACCAAAAACATTCTATGATCAACATGCTTGGCGTAATAAAGATCGAGTTTCGAAGTATAGGTGCTTACAGTCAAGTCTTCTATACCTTCGTCAGTTTTCAACCCTATTTTGAAGCTATGGCACTATTACAAACATAAATAGAAACACACAAAAATACAAAACTTTTCTCTTTTTAATAATTAGTGTAGATGTAATAAATTACAGGCAAAATGAAATAAATTAACAACGTTTGAAAGTAACTAAATGAAAAAAAATTATGTGGAAACTATATACGCATACAACATACACAAATACATAGACATTCATAAATATATAGCCATACGCTTGTTAACACATAAACCACATTATACTATAGCAAAAGTGTCGTTACGGTCATAATGTATCATTTATTTCGGTCTAGCGAAATGTGCAGAGTGGTGCAAAGTATAACGTGCGATAAGAAACTTCCAAAAAATTGTCAGTCTGTCAGTGTCACATTTTCAAATTCGCTCTGACATGTAGAAAAAGATGGCTCTGCTGTATTGACATAACGATTCAATAATTATACTCTAACAATTTTAAGTGAACTTTATCGCACAATGTGCACAAGAAAATACTCCTTCAGATGACGAACTTATTTTGGCTGTGACTATACATATTTTAATACGCCTCTCCTATCTAGTGCCAATGTCCAGCAGTGGGTGAAGTCGGACTGTGATAATGATGATACATATTTTAATTATATCTATTTCCTAGACATTGGCAATTTCTAAAGACAAAGAGGCTTAATTCTTTGAACCATGTCAATACTCTATATACAATAAATAACTTTAACCTAAGGCTTCATCATGAAATATCCCTTCCGTGTCAATCAATAGTGCGCGAAATCCCAAAGAAAAGTGGGTCAGCAATGAAGGCCCTTGAAGGACATGACGGTTTATTTTGGTATACGATGATAGATAGTCCAGGAAATCGAGAGAAGCGAACAAACATGGCTTACGGGATTCAGTATAGTGTTGTTTAAAGCTTTTCAGGGGTTCATGACGTATGGTCAAGTATCTTGCGAATGTAGATCAAATCGATTAACACTTCAGTTTTTTTAATTGTAATTTATGAGCTAAATATTTAATTAAAAGAGATTTAATGGCTTTTTTTTAGGTTACCTTAATAGGTAATTTTTTTTTTTTTTTTTACAAAAAAATATGTTTATTACATGAACTTAAATAAATTATTCTAGTTACAATATATTCGGACACTGTGTCCGAATTAACACTAGCACAGTCGCTGACTGTAGGTAATCTATCTCATAGATGTGGACAAGTGTGGTCACATATTTATTACTTTTTTCCGATGCCTGTTCACTAAACTGGCTTTAGTTTTCCCGAACAAAATAAATAATAATGTAACGTAGGTTTGGGCACCATCATATTTTTGCAGATAAAATTAAGCATTAATTTTCTACCTTTGTAAATATGTCAGTAAATAATTCTTGGAAAATGGTTTGATTTAAGCGAGCATGAAATATCAATTTCTGAATTTGAAATGCATATCGTTTAATCTATAAACGGGACGCTTGATTGAAATATTTTGTATTATGAATTTCTGTGATATTCAATTTCACTTTGTCAAGGCACTAGTTTGGTTTCATAGAACAGCCCATAATTAAGCTAAAATTACATTAGGTACGAAACTAGTCATCATCATAACATCGAGCCCAGCACCTCATTCTCAACAGAGGCCTTACTGTAAGTTTGTAAGTGAGTAAACGTAACCATCGCGTTTGCGTTAAGATTTTTATTCTCACCTTTATATTCTTAGCATTATGATCTATCAGTGAAATCTTAACGCAAACGCGATAGTTACGTTTACTCACTTGCAAACTTACACAAAGGCCTCAGTAGTGCTTGAGATCGCTAGACCAACGAAGCAGTCAGGTGTGCGGGCGGCAGGACCGCCTCGGTCATCAGTCGCTCGCCCGCGTGAACTATGGGACTGTACTTACGAAAAAGTCACCCTATGATTTTAAGTCATTTTATGTCACTAATTTCGTTATGTAATTTTGGAATTTATGTAAAAATCTCATCGTGAAAACTTAGGTGGAGTGAGCTGTCAATAGTGTTTTAGAGATACGAGGAACATGGTGTATAGTTCACTCATCCTCTATAGAAAAGGGAGGAAACTCCGACCAGACAGGTGTTGGTTCAGGCGGGCAACTGTCCAACGATTGATGTCGGATAGTCTTATATATGTTGATCGCACAGTAAACTCTAATAGCGCGATGCAAGATTTGTGGGACGTCAGGTCTTTGATGCGTAGTTCGTATGTGGCGATGTAGATGCCACCACAGTGTCAATTTATCATCCATCAATAGCATCCGGTGGAATGACAGCTCACTTCAAGCTCGCTTGACCCACATATTTGACGGTGAGATTTTTACAAAATAGACCGGCAGTTCTTTTGTAAATAGAAGTAGGTAGTTGTTCTCTATTAATAATAATTATACAATTTGTCTGACATGTGGGTCAGAAGATTAAGTGGAGATGTGACTTCGGACAAAACCGAGACTGTTTTATCATTTATCTTCGTAACACGTCTAGCGACTCCCATTGCGAGAAAAGTGTGTGGAAGTAGTCCCATACAAAATAATTTAGAGGAAAACAAACACGCCATAGACTGTCCACATACTGACAAGTAACATCGAGCTTAGGTAGAATAGCAGTACCTTTGTACTCATATTTTAATTATGTCGTTCTATTATATATTTTACTGTGTGTACATAAATAATAAAATAAATAAATAAATAGATATTTGTTAACTGAATGGCAACGCGAACGACATATAATAACAAATAACGTCTGCGGCTCACAAAAGTATACAAGTGTGAATTATGTAGGTACTTGAATTCGTCTGACAGGTATATTTGGGAATTCGAAATTCAATATTCCCTATATTGACGAAAAGTAATCGTTGAGTGCTATCCTCCGGCCGCGTCCTATTTAAAAGCGATCGTCGCGCGAATACGTGATTGGTTGCCTGCATTTGCCGCTTTTTGTTTGGTTTTGGTGCTCAGCGTTCAGATTCACCGATCAATTTTTTTTAACAATCGTGTTCGAATTACGAAAGGTTAACCTTTTATATGCTGTAATTACAGAAACACTTAATAATCCATTGTGTCTCGTGTGTATCCACGTTCCGCCATACAAAACCTAATAGGACGCTGGGAAAAGAATAAGAGAAAATGGGAGTACCATTTTGAAGTCGGCTAATAAGGGCCCCGGATGGGTGAATTGTGGTCTTAAAGTCTCAGATGCAAAACAATAATCATTGTTATCTAAGAATGAAATGATGACTAGCAAATTGATACAACGTTCTAAAGCCGGGATCAGACTGAAAACAGCAGACAAATGATATCCATTTGCGTGTAGAGAAGAGAAATTCGGAAGGCTTAAACTGACTACAAGCGTAATTATAAGTTATTACGTCTGAAAGCCTCCTTAGAAGATGATAAATGATGTTCGTTTCGTTAAACAAGGCACTGTTCACCATCGGCTTCTTTTGTATTAGAGCTGCGTTGAGCGGGTTATTTTTTAGTTTTATAGTATTTTTAGTGATTTAAGATTCCACAACTCCTGTCAAAATAAGACCAAGTTTGACCGCAGGCTATGGAATCTTAAATCGACACTAATCGCCAATCAGTTTAAACAGTGGAATCATGTATTTCTACATAATGTAGGTACAATTTATCAAATGATTTTTTGCGGTTTTGCTGCTCAAGTCTATTTTAATTCATTCGTTATTTCATAGAATACACCGGTAGTTCCATTATGAATAGAAAACAGTGTATCAATTTAATTTTCCACCAGTTATTGATAACCAGAAATTATTAAATACATTACAGTAACTTAATTTTAGTGGAAAAGATCACCTGTATCCTGTACTAGTTAAAAGAAAATGTATCACAGGAGACAGGGCCCTCCGTTTAAAATGAGTCAGTGTATTGCCAATGTTTGTTGGCTGATGTATGCTGAAAAAAAAACTTTTGAACATTTTATTTCGTTACTTGATTGATGAACTGAACCAGAAATGAAAACAGTTTACAGGAAGCGAAAACAGTGCAACATTTTTCAAGTAGGTTACTCGTATAACGGAGATGAAATTGGTCGGTCGAAAATATCCACCCTTTTAAGGTCACTCAAAAACAATTACCTATTGAAGTTAAAAAAAAAGAGTTGGTAAAATACCTATTTAAACACAACACGCCACAATAAAGACTAATAAACTATAAGCAATTAAGCACACTATCATGACTCCGTAGATGCCACAGTGTGATCATTTGTCCATCTTAATTACCATTTTATTTGATTTTAATTGAGTAGTTTTTGCTTTCTCTAAAATCATATTCATATACCACCTTTCACTCTTTGGCATCGTTTCGATTTTGACACTACTATCTTAAAAACTGACGCAGTTTTAATAAGAGCCATAAATTGCTTACGCATTCCGATTTATAAATCATAATTATTTATCTTCTTGAACGATGTCTTATCATTTGTATGTTCCATGGACTTTTACAGTCAATTAAATAGATTGGTATTGGTAATGTCCTAAAGCCTTACACAATAAAGTGTAAACGGCGAACATAAAAGGTAGCAGAGCAAGCAATCAATAGCGACACAATTTCCAATTTAACTTTTATGGTTTTCTTACAGTGACCCAAGTACCACTTTCAGGGTTCATTGTAAGTAAGAAAAATCCTTCAGTTGACAATTTGCATATAGTCCAAAGAGACCTTTACAAATTATTCCGGATTAACATAACATCACGCCTTGATTCCTCGAAGGCTTGGGCAGAGGTGTACTTACACCCACATTTCACTAGATATGTTTAAATCCCATGTAGTAGGGGGTGACCCTATTGCCATCAACCGTGCACAAATCCCGACTCCGGGCTGCTTCTGAGAAATTCCTGAAAGAAAAACCCAATAACATTTTGCCCGACCTGGGATTTGAACTCAGAGCTCTTCCGACTACTAAACCAACGAGGCAGTCTGTTCTTCAGAATTAATTACTAATTAATTTTTTTACCTCCTCAATTTAACGTTGTTCAAAAAGTTAAAACTTTTATCCCATAAAAATTGTCATAAAAAATACTTTACGACACTAATTTTACCGGAGAAACAAACAAGACCCGGAAATTAAAAGTAAGTAATAGGAAATTTAAAAGAAAAACACTTCGTAACTTTTGACTCAAGCCCCCGGAACATTGAATTTAACAATGAGCCCTCTTTGTATAATTTTCGTAAATAAGTAAAACGAAAGTTTACTATTTAAGTAGCTTTAATGAAAGGAGTTAAAAACAGTTTATCACAAAAATTCTGACTTCATTCTATAGTCTTTAGTTTTTGACCTGACACTAGAATGGAATAGCTATTTTTTTACATTTTCTTTTGGTTTGGGGTGACCACTAAGATGACGACAAATAGAGAAGTAAAGTCATGCTGCCCGGCACGCGTAGCATGAACACCTTAGAAACGGGTTTTGTCGACGGGAGAACAGACAAAGTGACGGATTGTGATTGTTTAACGGGGCACCGAGCTTTTTATACATAAAAACACGTTTTTATAACGCTTGTTTGAAGTAGTAAACAATTAAATTAAAATGTAGGATTTTTTTTTTGTATTTTTGGGCTTATATACTAGACAGTATACACGATGGAAACACGATTTGATCAATTTGGCTCGATAGAATAAATTCGCAAAGTTACCTCTTATCGAGTATTTTTTTTCTCTATTTCCCTACTTTTCTATATAAATAAGTAATTTTATATTATGTTACATTTACTAAAATAAAGTTCATAGTTGAATGGAGCGTTTATACACGATAGTTTTTTATTTAAGAGCAATATGATGAAAATAACAACAAAAAACATTAAAAAAGGGCAAAAGTGTGGTTATTTTCTTTACTCTTTACACGTAAAGAAAAAGACAGAGACAGAGGCAAATGCTCGGTGCGCCCTTAACTGTCATTTTTTCTATTCTTCCGTCGACAATACCCGTTTCTACTTTGGTCATGCTACGCGTACAGACCCAAAATAAATTGAGATATGGGCAAGAAAATGATGATGTAACTCAACAAATTTAGCCATGGGTAATGACCACAAACACATGAGACACAACATAACATCACTACTGTAATCCCGACTAGGCACCTATAGTACACCCACATTTTTCCAGTTAAGTAAAAGTCCCATGTAATAGGGGTTGAGCCTATGTCATCCACCGGGTACAAATCTAGAACCCGGGCTGCTACTTAGAAATTCCTGATGGAAAAGTGCCCTTGCGACCACTAAATCGACTTCAATGATAATCGTTTTAACTACACACGATTATCATTGAATACCCAAAGACAAAGAATATGGCAAATATTTGTTATAAATAAAGTTTACATCGTACAAGACTAAATCCAAAAATAAATCCACGATTAATGACCACAGTTTGTCAGTAACTGGAGGAACATAATAGCCACAGGTCGCCACCGGCTTACGTTGCTAGGCAACGGGGGTCGTTAGTGCATTTTACACGGACTTAATATGCCTTGAAACTGACTTTAGTTGGAGAGGATTTCCGTATGAGGTCAGGTGAAAAGCGGGTTTTATTAAAATTCGTATTCGCCAGAAATCGCTGAATAAGTAGTCCAATGAAAGATCAAAGGGGAAATTCTATATTCACTGCGTTCGGCAAAGGATTAATAATCCCTTTTCGTTTTGTTTATAGCATTCAAAAGAACGGTGTCAGTAGTCTCGATAATCTTTGTGTCGTCCACAGTGAATGTATAAATAGATAATAATATGTATTACCAATTGATATTTTCATTGCCAGGAGCTTAAATAATCTTAAAAAAACGTTACACTCGTGTTTGACTTAGACATGTTCCTGTATCTACAGGGTTATTGGTTATATGTTGGCAATTATGGGGATGTAGGAGAGGTCATTAACAACCAAATGACCTCTTTTGTCTCCTATGCCATGCCATGTCAACAATGTTCGAGTGATTTGACATTTTTTATTTTATAATGTATAAAATATAAATATAAAATGTCCAATGACTGGAAAATGGTTGGCATTGGCACAGGGGCCATGAAGGGTCTTTTGGTTGCAAATGACCTCTCCTACGTCCCCTTAACGGATTGCCGTCATATTATAACCAATAAATATATAAATTGATATTGTAGTTTGACAGTTGTGAGACAGTGACAGGATTGACGCTTAGCCTAAGGACTTAATAAGGAACGTTTATAGATCTCGGCCTTAATAAATTGTCTGCCGTTCCCATGACTTAGATTTTACCTATAAATATAACAATGGCCGACAGAAGTCAGATCTACAATAATAAAAGCCGTCTTAATAATAATAAAACAACAACATCCCGTTGTTAAAGCAGTAAATTTGTATTAAAGTTTTCATGTTTATTTTCTCTTCTGGCAATACCAACAATAAACACTGGGAAATAAATAAACCTTTTATATTTTACGGAATTTAAATGAATACCTATCATTAAGCTCGATTGCTGTAATGTAAATGAAAAAATAATCAAAGAGATTCTTCACCCGTACAAGTTTCGTTACGCAAGAATTTATTGTTTCAGTAATATTTTTGCCCATTCTGAATTTCATGATGTTTGTTTTTATACTGAAATTAATAATTTTGTTATTAAATCAATCTTTTTGATTCGTAAGTAGGTTTTGGTGGATTTATGGTCTCTGTGGGGTTTAAACCTGTCTGTAATCTTAATTTAGGAAAAGGAAATTCTAGGCTGAATAAGATTGATTTCGATGATACAATTTTCAAGGTGAACACGTTAGTTTAATACATTATGGTTTTTCGAGGCAAAATAATACATTAGGGAAACTTCTCAACTAAACAAAAAAATAATACTATACAGTGGCTTGTTTACTCAAGTTCTATGTATATAATATGTACATAGTACTTGGTATATACATCATCTTCGTCGATTTTTAAGAATAACTGTTGGCTGATAAAATCTGTAATCATTAGTAGGCTCAGTAGGCTCGTGCATACTGACACTACTCGACGGCGCGACGCGACCTCGGTGATTGTTTTACCGTGAAGTTTTCATAGAAATTGGTCCGCCAGAACCAAGACTCAACCTTCAGACTCCTTCTCAGTCTGTCAACCTTCGACGAAATAGTGAACAGTATGCCTGTTCACTATTACTCGGGGTTTGCTCGTTCCATTAAGACCTCATCCATCGCTTTTCATCCGGTGAGATCGAGGTTAAGAGCTGGAACATATCAGAATAAAAAAATACATAGTATGAGCCTGTGAGCCTTTTTTTTTTGGGTGGGAAATCATCAAATAACTTCTCCCGCTCTGAGAAGAGCAGGGGGGTGTGTCAGACTCTTACTGACTAAACCCACCCGTGTTCCTTCAGTTGCCTGTGTTGCTAGGGGCCATGGTATCCCATTCAGACTTTCCAGCAACCCCGGCAGGAGCCTGTGAGCCTAAGGCCCTTTTCTGATTTGTCGGTACAGCAGCGGTGCGACATCAGCATGCTCGATATACGCGGTACCGAAAGCTTACCGAGCACCTACCGAGCGCCTATATTTCAATTGATCCTTCCGTGTTAGGTCGGTATGTGCGGGAGTGCGACACATACCGAGCTAATCAGAAAGGCTAAATTAAAATATAGGCGCTCGTGGGTGGCTGATGTCGCACCGCTACTGTACCGACAAATCAGAAAAGGGCCTAAGTTTTACAAATACTTAGGTATCATTGTAAAACTATACATCACTGCCATTGTAAACTACAGGGTCTATAATTGTTTATATTATTTACCACCTGTAAGTGTAACATTATGGATGGCAATAAACAATTTGATTTGAGATTTAAAAGACTTGATATTCGTGCATTCATATTATAAATACAACATATACCTACGTGAACGTATGTGGATCAAATTTCATAATATAGGAGTATGCCATGTACACATCCCGTACTCCTAAATCAACATATAAGACAAACCTAATATTTACAGAAGATTTTATTAAAATGAACATCGCACAACTCACGAAATCCCAGGACACTTTATACCAAGATTACAGACCCACTATCCGGTAGTCAGAGTCACGTTCTTCTCTTATATTCTTAAGACAGAGTAATCTTCAGTCTTAGTACTGCATATTAATTTTGGCTGGAATGTTGTAAAGATTAAAGTACGTGAGGTGACGCACTGAAACCACGACCCTGAATCATGGTAGTTTCGGTTAAAATGGCGCTTTCGACATGACGACGTGCTACGTTTATTTAGATAGTATTTATCTTAAGATTACAAAATAAGACTGGTTGAATAGAGAGAACAAAGAAGCAATATTAGTACTAACATAACATAACACCAAAATTTTACAATTAGTTCGCAATAAACGTTTTGACTTTGACTTTATTTAAAAATATTGAAGAATCGAACCTAAATATGCGGAACAGAAATTGCCATAAAAATCGTATTTATAATATTGGAATTTGACCCGTGGCTATATTTCCTAAATCTATTTTAGCTCAATTAATTTTAAAATAATTTCTTATTTTTGATTTTAACAAAAAAATATTTAAAGAGAAAGGGGAAATGTATTCCTAGAAAATGTTAACATGAAAAGCTGCAACATAGCTCTGTAACCGCTTATTAACCGTAGAAATTGTGTAGCAACATTGTTCGTAGAGCATCTACGCCGTAGTAACGCTACGACGTAGCAGATTTACCTACACTATATTATGAAAATTTGACATTTGTGTGACTATACTTTGTGACCTGAATATATTTTCATAAGGAGAAGGATTACCCATCGAATATACTTGAGACACGAGTGGCTGTGTTAGTGACATTTTAGCAACTCCTTCTTGAAACTGCCTGTTCATATTCTCAAGAAGCCATTGTACTAAGTTGTGAAACTTGAATTATTATGCTAGGAAATTATTCGTCATCTTCACTTCTACACAGCTGTTCTACCTACCTAATTAAATCTCGTAAATTGTCGCCAAGTTATGGAGACAAAGACTCATTAATTCACCTGAAACTGACTTTCAAAGTTACGGTAAATGAATGCCTTTACTTTTAAGTGGTTAATTTTACTCTCTGTTGTTTTGCAGTTTTCTCGGTATTACGTTGGATTTCATTATTTCTCTTTGAAATAACTTATTCCTTAAAAAAACTTTTTTATATCGCAATCGGCTGAACAAACGTAAAACGAACAGATATAACATTTTTCCTCAAACGTTGTCAATCTATTAGGGTTATCACGTAGAAAAATGATGACGTGAAAGCATTTTATGGCATTCAGGGCTAAAAAGCGGCGACAGCAGTAATTTGGCGAGTGAGAGCTACCGGTTTCGGTTGAGTGCTCGGCACGACGCGGTACGAAACGGCAAGTCGCAGCGCGGCGCGAGCGGCGCGGTGACCGCGCGTGACCTAAGCGGCCACTGCACTGATTGTTAATTCCAATGCTAGTGAAACACACCGACATTCCTCGCTGTGTATTGAATCTAGTGATTATCTCGTTTTCTAGTCCTACAACAATGTGTTATCTCAAAACGTGGCTATGCAGCTGAGAACTGACCTTAAAAACGGGTATTTTGTGTTTGTAGAAGCAGAAATTGAACATCTTTTTTGCAATTTTTTGTTTATATATAGAGCGTGAACTAAGATATTGCATCTGGCGTAGCGTGAAAAGAAGTGTTTGAGTTTTTAATATTATCAGTCTTTTTACACCTCATCTCTGTTTATTTTACAGCGAAATTTCTGCCATAACTGTCATTTCCCTGCACAGCTTACTAATGAGATGGCGGTTGTTAGACGTTTTATTATTCTGTGTTTTTGACAGGCCTTTACATTAAAAGAGATACTGCAGAAGCTTCTTTAGTTAGTTCGCTCTATAAATAAACCCTTTAAACCAAATGTAAACTGTCAAATAAGTAAACCACTGCCATTGATTTGCATCGCCATTTGTTTACATTTTTGGCAGACTCGATATCTACGCGTGGATTTCATTACATTATACGCTTAGAACGTGAAGAAAATAAGCTCACATTATATATCGGAGAAGTAAATCTGTTTCTTTTTAGATTTATTACTCAGCAACCACTTGGCAACGTGATTTAACAGCGGTTCCTGGTAAGAGATATATATACATGACTGTATGAAGGTTAAACACGTTTCGTATGCGATAAGTGTCGAATGAACAACAAAACATGAAGTCTGTAGTCCCGGGAAGTGGTGGGCTGAGGTGTATGGTACACCTACATTTCAGCAGCTAATTTTAATTCCCAATTAATAGCGGGCAAGCCATTTACCGGGCCCAAGACTAGACTGTCAGCTGCTACTGAGAAAATTCTGATTTTCCCGACCTGATCCTGCTCGTTTGTTTAAATTCTACTAATTTACAAACGTTGTATCGCCATTATTGTAAGTTTTTGACAGATTTCGTATGGTAAATCTGTCAAAAACTGACAATGGAGAGACCATTGCAACACAAATAAATTAGTAGATTTAGGCCCCATGTAGTCACGTTTGTGACTTTTAGACCAACGGTAGTATACAGGGTAGCAATTTAGTCACCTGCATCCGTCAAAGGTGACAGGTGACTAAATCGCCAACCTGTATAATGAATGTGTTGGTAATTAATATATTACCAGGTTATGAAGATGATACGTGTCTAATGAATGCACATTATAATACATATCTATAGGCAGACAGGCACGCTTTAGATGTTCGTAATCACATATCATCTACATAATTACGAAATACTACTCTGCCTTTAGTGACCTAACTAATGATATTCGTAATTCGTCCTGCTGGAGCTTGTTTGTTACGGGAAATATTTAACTGATGCTCTAAAAACGTATTGAATTTCTAATGATGCATACTTTTTTTCACATTTTCAAGTAACTAAGCTAGAGTATCCCAACGAAACGTAAGGTTAGGTTAGAACTGCGACCAACCGCGCGCGAGCCGAGTGCTACATCCAAGTTCGTCGCAGTTACTTTGCTATTTAGTATTTTTAGGACCCCAAAGCTGGAATTATTTCAAATAAGAGATGAAAATAGGAATTGTTTGGGGTTTAATGAAATGCCGTTTGTTACTACTTATACTACTATTAGTGATAACCGGAACAATTGAGATTTATTAAAGCTTGAAAGGGGGTTTGTACGATTACGATTCTTAGGTGTTTTAGTGCATAATGTGATAGGTAATAAAGTGCAACGCCGTTAGTAGGTTGTTCATGTCGAAGGTTTAAACCACATTCTGAGTAAAATCAGGTTGTTAAACACAATTAACTACTCATGATTAATGCCTGTTAACATTTGATTTTTAACCTGTTCTATCCCACTGCTGGGTAACGATCTCCTCCATACTTTTCCATCCATGCATCATCTTCATTTTTGTCTGTAATAAATTAGGTACCAATTAAAGAAAGTATGATAAGTGATTTAGGGTTTTATGTTTTTTTTTTTTTTTTCATTAATATTTAGTTTCTTATTCACGACTTTTATGCTTTCAAGTAGTATAATAAATAGATAGTCTATATCATCTGTTGGTGCTTAGATACCGCTGTCGCTCATATAGGTACATACAGGGTGTAAGAGACAGCCCTCCGCAAACTTATAGGGTGGGTTCAGCTCCTTATTTTGAATCATATTCCACCAGAAAAAATCTCAGGAAAATTTTATATTTTTTGTCGTTTGTGTTACAAAATTACATTATCTGTACGCAGCACTCAATTAATGTAAATGAAACAGCTAAAATAAAGAAAAACAGCAATTGATGTTGAAAACTCTACGTGCGCTGCCGTTAGCTACGTGCGTTTTGTCACGGTAACGATACATTGCGTGTAAGGTAATTAAACAAATCAGGTTTATTGCATTCCCATAACGTTCCTGAATAATTAAATGCACCGGTCATCTTAGTATGATATACTGAATTCACCCTATCAGTCTGCGGAGGGCTGTCCCTTACACCCTGTATATGTACACACTGGGTGCTCAGGCACTTCACCAATGGTTCACAAAACAAACTAATGGCGGTCATAAGCCTGAAATAGCAGCTCTTTCGTTATCAATACCGTACCGTTACGCAGAGTCGATCGACTGGGTAACTTTATACACACAAATCTATTTGCGTCGAAACTTTGCAAAAAAAAACAAACGTTATAGGTAGCGAACCACAGTGTTTAAACGTGTTTTTTCCCTACGAAAATTGCATGACGTATTACCCCTATGAAGGCTGCCGTATACATTTAACAATCTTTTTTTGATTCGGCGCGAGATACCGACCTACATTATTTGAGAAAAATAAAATAGTGAGCAGTATGGCTGACTGCTTAACGGCGTGCCCGACGTATTTATCTTAAAAAGCACGGCTCTTTTCAGACATTAAAACAACTGTGAGAAGTAAACGCTTTTGTGGTTTTGCGATTACGAAATCCACCAACGATGACTGGATTTCCCTACAGAAGAAAACGACCAACTACTGCACAAGAGTTAAGTTGAATGAATCTTAACTCGTTGAATTTATATCTTTGAAGTCTTCGTATCGTAGGTACATATAGCTTTTTGAGTGTGGAAATTAATTTACAAAAATCTGAAACGCATTTCGTTTACACAAATCTGTTTACATAAATAACGGTATAATTACTGCTATTGACGTCTCTTTGTTTTTCTTCCATAGCGATTTTATGCTTCACTTTGGCAAGTGTTGGCTGCGACGCTGCGAGGTAATTAACTTCGCCAATTAAGCAAATTCAGGTCGAGTTTTTTTATGTGAGAATTTATTTTCGTTTCCACAACCCTTTTAGAAATGTAAATGGCTTTTTGTTTATATATTGTTGCTAATTATTTATTTATTAAAGCTAGAAACGATTCGGAATTTGAAAATTGGAGTTAGGAAAGCAGAATTACAAATGGAAAATTTGTTACTAAAACAGTTTAGAAAATATACGAGGTTAGCTTAAATTATTAATTTACATACTTTTACCAGTACCTACCTACAATTATGCCGAAAACCAAGTTTTTGAGGTATATTACGTATTAAATAAATGTAAACGTTAGAAAGATAATAAAACGATTGAGAAATAATGTGTGGTAAACAACTTACATGAATTTAAAAGAGCTTTACCGAAATCTACACCATGACCGAGATACTTAAATACAGTAGGTTCATTACATAGACATTTCTTTCATCATATCAGTCCACAATATTAAGTTAAGAATATGAATAACAGATTATTGGAAAAATATGTGGAGATGGGAGGCAGGCCCGCCGCCTCCGGGCGTCGTCGACGCAATATCGCGCTGATGGCATTCCGTAGGCACCTGACTGCTGACCTCTTTGATTTTATCGCCATACTTCAGATAGCACCAGATTATAAAGGATATTAGGTGTGAACTTAAATATAATCACCTTATTTCTTTTTTTTATTGAATTTGTCAATTTACATAGTTTTAGGGTATACCCAGTTTCAGTGTAATATTGGAAGTGTATGGTGGCTTGTGGCTAAGTAATAACAGCAGCACGGGTCGATCTATCAGGGTAAGCTACTCTTACCACGGTTCGTCCGTGGATGGGTGACGGAAAGCAAATTAAGCCGTTGTTCCCGGCTGTCATTTGTGAATCTTTGACATTCGTTACGTTCGTTAGTAGTCCGAAAGTCTGACAACCAGTCTTACCAAGGAGTATTGTTTCAGATAGGCAGTCGCTCCATGTAAAATACTGGTATTCAGCTGCATTCAGTTTTTACATCATAATGATATCTCCTTGCATGCTGCACCGGTCGTCATCATAACGCCAAAGCCGGCTGTCGCTGAAAACCAGCGCTGGGGCTCTATCCCGCATAGGGTCGGAGCATTATGCTGAGCGATGGCCGTTTTGCGTGGATGTGACGCATATTTTCCCCCAACTTGATCTTTTTTGTTTTGTGTTCTATCTTTGCGTCATGTTTACAGCAAATAAACGTATTTTCTTTCTTTTTTTTCATTCTAGACTGAAAGCCGACCCCAACATAGTTGGGAAAATGGCTTGGCAGATGATGAGTGTAGTATTGGGAAAGAATAGACCTACTTACTGTAATAGGATCGAACTTAGTTCTGAACTTTGAACTTTATGTAATAGACTCCCCCCCATTACATGGAACTTAAACAGACTAACTAAATGTGGGTGCACTATAGGTACACCTCTGCCTAACCCTTCAGGTAAAACAGTCGTAATATTATGTAATTTTTTTAAATATGGATAATGTATCAGATTAGTCTTCAGATTTTAATTTGAATTTTCTAACTCGTTTGAACCCTTTTTCTTATTATTTGATTAGTTCAAAACAACTTTAGGTACTAATAGGTAGATAGGTACTACATAACCTTCCAAACTCAGCTAAATTATTCCTAGGTACAGGATATATCCTAGCCTATATTTAATTTCCACAGAAGTTTGAAAGTTAATAAAAAATTAATCTTCCGTAAGCCATAATCCAACCTTAGCTTAAATGTTTAAAACCGAAAGTTAGCACCGAAATTAATTTCGAAGTAACCCAGATAGGCTGAATAAGTATAAAGTCAAAAAGAAGGGTTAATTTAAGTAGGTAGGTAGTAAACATAGGGCGGATTCGACCAAACAGGAATAAATTTTATCCGCGGAATAAGCCATGTCTTCCGAATAAATTTTGAATTTTTGACAGTTATTCCATACGAATACAGCCAGAAATAAATCTTACTCCGCCGATAAAATTATTTATTCCTGTTTGGTCTAATCCGCCCTTAGATAGGTACTTTAAATTGATTGAATAACAAGTCATGGGCTCGATAGGAAATCCCATCGTGCGCATGACTTGTTATTCAAAATGTCGACCTTCCATACAAACCTTTTATCCTCTATTTAACCACATTAGGGGACGAATTTAAAAAAATCCAGCGATTTAGGCTGTAGGTTGTCTGTCAGTGAATGACTGAATGTTTTTTTATTTTTATTAAGTATCAATTTGCCAAAGTATGTAAAAATTAATGAAAGTTAATTTTAATTAAATCGTTCTCTTAGTTTTAATAAGATTATGAAATTAATATGAATGTCTAATACATAGCCAATACTAAATTATGACTAATAGGACCCTTAAACGATCATCGATCACGCATAAAGTCCATGCAACAGGTTGTCATTACAAGCTGGTTCGGATTCTACGAAAAAATATTCTGTTTTTATGTTTTTGCCAAATTCGGAATTCACATTATTCTGAAATCGTGTAGTAGTACTTTTTTGTCAAGAAATTGATACTTGATATAGCTCTCGAATATTTTCTTTTCACCAGTTGATATTTGTTTGTGAGAGTAAACGGAAAAGACAACAAAAAATATCCAGACAGCAACGAATTGCCATAAACGCTGCGTGTTTTTTTAGGGCCGAGATAGCCATGATCAGTACTAATAACGCCTGGCATTGGATTGTAGATAGTTTAATTTTTTTAATTAATAAACTTTGTGGATCCCTTTTGCCTATTAGCGCGTTGTTACTTTACTAAAATACTGACAAATATTACGTTATATGTGATCCTTTTTACACCACCATCACAAAAGGAAGCTTAGCTTAACTCGAGCGAACTTCCCTCTATATTTTGTTGCTGCTCCTTTTACTAATCTAAAATGACATCAAGCTTTATTTTTCGGTCACCCAACATCATAAAAAGGCCATTTTATTCTAAGAAACACGAAATTCAATGTGACCAAAGCTGCGTACATACGATATTCCTAACAAAAGTTGATAAAGACGATTCGAAGCCGCATATTCCATTACGAACGCCGAATATTGCCACAAATGGCCTTAAACTGCTCATCCGACATAATCACGTTTGATATGTGGCAGACAATTTCTTTGAATTTGGGCCCAAGGCATTATTTATATCTGAATACAATAATACCTTCCCCGCTTTGTATTAACATAATATAGTTTTGGGTTGACTTATTTCTTACAAATCCCGGGATGTCTTTTGGCTTATTACTGCCTGGGATATCCAGACGAATCGCGAAGAAACTGGCAATCGAAAACCACGCTTTTTCTACTTTGCTCAATAAACTTGTCCTGGTAATATTCGACCTAAACGGTAGGCTTTGTTTTATGTTATTGGATAGCAAGGAAGTGGAGAAGAAGTGAAGGTAAGTTAGGCAGTCGTTCCATGTAAAATACTGGTATTCACCTGCAGTCGGTTAGACTGGAAGCCGACCCCAACAATGGCTTGGGAAAAGCAAAGCAGATGGATGGCAAGAAAACCGGCAACCCGTAACTGATCGTAAGCGAAAACCGCCGCCTATAGAGATGCGCGATACCAGAGACATGGCAGATGTATTACAATAACAGAGATAAATGCCTGTAATTTTACACCTTGACCCATTCACTTCATACCGGAACACACTGTGACGCTGCTTGACGCCAAAAATAAGGTAAGATTGTAGAACACCACCGGACGAGGTCCTTCACAAAAAATGTTACTATTAGGCTAGGCTTCAACAATACACAACACACAAATATAATTTGGTCCTCTGAAATATTGACAGTGCCAATATAGTAGCTGGATGTTCAGCTATTCCTACTTGTTCTTGGAACCGCACTGTTGAAACTTGGTTTGTTGATCCCGCATATTCCTCCTCTCTGAATTTAGCCAACCCAAATATTTACATACTGGAGAAATTGCAAGTTTACTTTATGACATGTTAGAGGTGACGGTTGTGTAGTTTTCGCTATAAACTTTATACTTGCATTATAATTGAAGGATCAATCAGCCTTGTGATTCATCAAACACATTCACTGGTCGATACATATTATTATATTAATCGGATAAGCATTTTCTTCATTAAAATATTAAGTTTATTTATAGTGATTTTGATGGTGCTTTTGAATAATGTCGAGATAATTCATGCTTAGAATTTCAACACTTACTAATGACTTTTATCCCCATCATTAGTATTTCTAAAGTGTAAGATGAAGCCCCCAAATCATGAAAGATGACAGGATTCTATTTCTTATTACTTTACACAATGAAGTCAAAATCCCAGTTCTAATTTCCATCTTATTGTTGCATTTTAGAAAGGATCTTTCTAATAATTCGTCTGTATTGTTGCTTGAAAGCGTTCGCCCGGCGCCGTCCGAAAGGGTTCGCTTATAAGCCGTACTTATGTATACTTATAGTGTACTTATAGGAGTATTGTAGTACGATCTATTGTGCCACTAATGAGCAATCACCGCGACTCACTTCACGCAACTCCGCCCTTTCAATGGACTTATAGACAACTTTGAATAGATGTTTTTATATGAGGGTAGAACGTTTCATTGATATCGATGTTGTGTGGGTAGATATTTATGATACTATTGTAATAGAGCATAAAATATACAATAGACGTAGATATATTTAGTAACCTATTTCTAAAGAGTCATAAAAAACCCTATAAGAAATCGACACGTGTTTATAGCCTCTCAAAGAGGCATCCTCAGGATGACGATTGACTTGTCGTGAACCCGAACACGACGTGTTGCCACGCCGAGCACCGGACGCAGCTTTGTACTATGTCAGGCGCTCATAATAATCTTTTTTTTTTTATAAACTATGAAATATATACTTAAATTGACCTTAACAGAAGTACGTAACAGTTTTTTAACTTAATATTTAATGTAACCATTTGTATCAGCATCCCTTATGGTTGAATCAATCTTGTAAGCATAATACCTACTCAATCGATAATATATCAACCACACAGTGAAACAGATATTAACCTAATTGAAAATCAATCGCTGTAACAAATTCTTGGCATACGCCTTATCGATGCAACACGATGGCAGTACATACATTACGTCGTTTCAACGTACTTAGCAACATAATATTAGATATGTATACGTACCACGTAAGGAATATAATGTAGGAACGTGTGATTTTCCCACGATTTTCTTTGAAACGATAACGAAAACACATTAATCAGTTACCGAATTCGGAGAAATAAATCGAAAAACCCACATTTCGCATTAAAAGATATCAAAGAGAGCGTTCCGAGCAAATTGATATCATAAATCTATAAACAAAATATAATGTAATTTAGTAAAAAGAAACGGAAACGTGATATGATATGTTAAGAGGAGCGTAATTCCACTTTAGTGTTATCCTTGATCAAGCGATGTGAAACTAGACAACGTTACCTAAGTTCAGACTCGAAACTTAATCATTTCTAGCAAAATGAAATGATGGAAACTTAGGTACGGTAAAATACTGTAGGTTCTGAAATTTAATCCTTTACACTAGAGTAGGATATAATATAGGGCTTATATTGCAATGATTTCCATAGGTCACGGTTCAAAAGTGGTATTCAATATGGTTATAACCAATTTTGATAATAAGACTGCACTATAAACTATATCTATCCTATTCATAGGCATTTCTGTTCTGTCTGTTCGGTATGAGTGCTAATTATTTTTTTCTTTATGTTCGAGTTATCTTATCTTTTTTTTAATGCACGTGTTTCTGATAAAAATAAACCTATTTTTCATTTTTTCTTACTTAAAAATCCCCCACACTAAATGATAGATAATGTAGGTAAACAAAAATCTCTTGGTAATCCAACAATGTTTCGTTACTGTCAAATACCAGGATTATAAGAGCTTATGTTGAGAATCACAACGAGCTGAAATGTTGAATGGAGGCAATCAGCCCTGCCAGTTGCCGCTGAAGGGATGAAGTATGCAGCACTCCTACAGCTTTATGCAGCGCCATATTTACAATGCACTATTTCGTGTTTTGAATAGCATGGGGCGTTTTAGTAGCATTTGTATTTTCTCTTTTCAGAAATGTCTTTAGAAAAATTTGAACATTGTGCCATCTCGGATTAGTAGTATTTTGGCTAACCGACACACTTCTCTGTTTTATAATCAAGTCTAAATAATTCTCAAATAAATCACAACTATAAAACACTTGCTTATGCAGAGGTGTAGGTAGCTTACAACAGCCACATTTCGCCAGTTATGTTTAATTTCCATGTTCTAAGGGGCGAGCCTATTACCCTCAACCGGACACAAATTCAGACTAACTAATTATAATACTACTAATTCTTCTTATTTCTACCAAATGATAAAGTCTGGGCACGATTACATTATACAAAAAATGTTTCAATTTCATTTAAATTCGAAGCTTACCGACTGAATTAAAATGAACCAAAAACCAAAGCTTTTAAGAGATGTTGAATAAAGATCATCAATGTAGTAACTGAATAGATTATCTGTTACACTGCTAAAGCGCTACATTCGGTCATTAGTTCATTACGCTTTATGCAGCGCAAGTTACTAGTAACTACAGTATATCTCCATTCAAAGTGCTCATGTAAGCCAAGATATACGAAGCTATTAACTTGTTTAAATAATCACACATAGGTACATGGCAAATGCTTCGAGATATTACGACTAGTAACTTTGGTTGTAATTAAGCATTCGTTATAGATAAATTGAACTAAGCGGTCTCAAAAACTTGAGATAGAATGGCAAAACACACGTAGGTACAACAGTATAATGGCCAAAACTTTCTTAAAAGGTATTCCGAACGCAAAATCTGTTAGTCGCAGAAACCAGCTCAATGCAGAATTGAGCTGATTTCTGAAACTGTCAATTTTTGTACCATACGGCCAATTCCAGTTTTAAAAAAAATTCAAAACTCTTATCTAGTCGCTACCTCTTCACAGTGAGACAATGTGAAATACTTGTCAACTATGTAGGAAAATTACCTACTTACAGGTATTATTGACAGATTGAGACTGAGATTAGTATACGAACGTTCGTTAAAAATGCGGGAATTGTCCCTCTGATCCCAAACACCTATACCTTACATACACATGAACCTTAAATACTACTTTTGTTCTAGTTTGCGAATTACATAACTATTATATTACCAGAGTTTTCCCCTGCAATTCACGTCAAAACGTAACGTAAGCCATAATCGCAAGACGAACGACAGCCTCCACTCCACACTTTAGTATTTTACGACTTTTCAAGAAAAGTGACGGTCTACCCCTATTCGTGGCTGCATTGAATGAAGTTATTCAGCAGTAACTGCACCATTAAAGCTCTTCATCGCTGAACGACCATCTCCTTTATAAAGCTATGTTTTGATAGCAAATGAACATTTATTTTCTATTATAGCCTCTATATTGCAATAGTTACTAATTATTCGGCTGGTTTCCATTTCATACCCGTATTTGTGTGTTTTGTTTTATTTCCATATTCATTTGCTTTCCTCATTATGAATGATTTTTACTGAAACTAGCTGCGCCCCGCGGCTTCACCCGCATAAGTCTCGATCCCGTGGGAATATCGGGATAAAAAGTATCCTATATCCTAATCCAGGTCTTGGTCTCACCCGCATAAGTCTCGATCCCGTGGGAATATCGGGATAAAAAGTATCCTATATCCTAATCCAGGTCTTGGTCTACCCATGTACCAAATTTCATCCAAATCCGTCCAGCCGTTCAAGCGTGGAAGCGTAACAAACAAACAACCTCACTTTCACATTTATAATATTAGTTAGGATATTATTATAATTAGGATTAGAGTTTGCTCAACACATGCAATTATGATAATTGTTTTCTGGGTAATGGATAATTGTAAATTATTGTTAAATGATACCTATGCTTATTTCTGCATATATTGTCATCTGGCTTTATGAATAAAAGATGTCTATGGGACATGTGTATACCAATCACACGTAGGCACTCTTACTGTAGTTAAATAATACGAAGTAGGTAGCTAGACAAAAATGATATTCAATTTAATATCACGAATCCCTAGTACAAGAAATTGCTTCACGTCCCGAATTTAATTTTAATAGGTAAGTAACTCGAACCTTCAAGAGTTATTAGGACTTAAAGATAATGGAAGTAAGTTTCACTGAGAATTTTGCTGGAGCCGTTTAAACGCTTTCCGAGTAAATTTATATTATCTACCTGTCGGGCAATTAAACTATTACCTACGAATAATAATGATTCTAAGTTAACTTTAGATTTAAAAGGGTCTTTGCAGAACAATTATTATTTTAACCATAATTATTTCAAAACTTAAAACGAAAGCTTTATATATTTAAAGGTGACCTTTTTGACTATGAAACTTTCTGGAATATTCTAAGAAACTATAGATATTGTTCGTTATTGCAGACATATTTTTAATTTCATAGGCTTATAACTTAAAACAGTATTGGGCTGCCTTTGGATATCTGCAAGGTATCACGAAATAGCTGTGCCCAGCGGTTTCACCCACATAAATCTCGATCGCCTGGGAATATTGGGATAAATAGTGTCTTATGTCCTAACTCAGGTCAGGGTGTACACATGTGCCAAATTTCATCTAAATCCGTTCAGCCGTTTTAACGTAAAAGCGTAACAAACAAACCCACTTTCACATTTATAATGTTAGTTAGGATTATGAATCAACATGGAAAATATTATTCAGGCATTTATAGTTATTATACAGGTGTTTCTCGTGAATATTTAATATTAATATTACATTGATTACCTTTAAATAATTTAGTTTTAAAGATTGATTATAGAATAATTTGATTTTATTTAAATAATTTTGCATTACGAATGCTGTTTTAAAGACAAAATAAATGCAAGATTATGGTAGGAGTCTTTCCCCATACAATCTTTTTTTTAAGGAACTGTAAGTGTTTTATTAATTTTCTAAGGTGATAAAACGGGTGATTCGAGATTGAGGGATAAATCTTTGTAATTTAACTTTATAATCCCTTCTGCATCGACACTTAATAGATGTACCTAACTACCTACTTTACCAAGATTCAATATCTCAAGATAAAGCACTATGAATAGCATCCCAATGATTTTAATCTTCGTTCAAACCCTAATAAATAATGTACTATCTATTTTATGATGACATTTTATAGTGTGCTTACATTATTCGGTTCCTTTGTAAAAGGTGAGCGTGGAGAACTCTTACAAATCCGATTGCTGATTTATGTGGTTGCCGAATGAAATTATCTACGAAATTGGTTGGTTGTTTTTGGCAGAATTTTGCTAAAGAGCCATTCATGTAAACATGGCATTTACTTATTTATTTAAGTTTTGTAAGCATTAACGTTTTACTTTAGTTAGGACATACAGGCTAATTTTAAGTTCATTGTTTATTTTAGGTAGGGAAAAATTACCAACTTTATATTTAATTATTTATTTAATTTAATACAAATAAAATACAATACGTAATGTTTAAAAAAAAACTATACATATACCAACTTTTAAATAATTTTAATATTAATGTTTCATCCTAAATTAGGGGTCAAAGTCTGACAAATACCTAGTGATAAAGCATATCACTATTTGTCAGATTTTGACCCCCTGAACGATTGCAATGAATTTAAAGTCAGTGTAGAAATACCTACTTCTACATAATAACTAGTTATATCCAAACCACAATGCTATCTGCAATCTTAAACAAATGCAAAGGAGCACAAGCTTTCATTAAAAAATATGTACACATTACTTACTAAGCTCTAGTTTCCCTGTTACTGAGCAAAGTACACACGCACAGGTAGGTAGAGGTAGGTACCTAACATTATGAGCAAACAAGACAAATGTAAAAGAAAACGTTGCAACATGCGTTCCATTCCCTTCCCTGTGATCTCCGTTTTATAAATGCCGCAATTAAAGAGGGAACACTTTCAATTAATTTGCAATGCAAAAAGTAGTAGACTATAAAACTGATTGCGCTTACAAATTGTGGCTACGGTAAGAGTATAAGGTTTTTAATTATGGTGAAATAATAATTGTTGGGTATAGGTGTTTTTCATTGTTTGGACTGTTCCTAGATTTTAATACGTATTTATTTATACAAATGTATAGTTACAGAGGCGGATTTAATGCCTCAGGCATTTTCTAACAGTCACCTTTATGTGATGCAGAGATAGACAGCGGTAGGAACAATAATGAAAATTGTATAATAATTAGTTAATTTATTTAAATAAATCATTATTTCGGTAACACTTCCACTGCTAATCTATATCCATATCCATAATAATAAAATAGTAACAAAGTCAAAATTGTACATTGAATATTTTTGTAAAAAAAGTAATTCCTTTGAGGTGTGGGAACGAGTCTGATACTGAAAATATAGTTTTTTAAAAGAAAGACACATAGGTTTATTTCTCACAGAAACACATGCATATAGAAAGATGGGTAATCAGAAAAATGTAACAAAATATCAGATATACATTAGGTAATACGAGCATAAAACAGACATAGTCGGGAGCTGCACGTCATGACTGTGACAAGAAGGCTTCCACTCAGCATGATGCTGTGCTATGGGAGACCCACAGCACAACGCTGATTTTCAGTGGTCCCCCGTTTTAGAATTTTTGTTCGTTTGTCTGTTTGTCTGGATGTATGAACGAACAAGAACGGATTTGGATGAAATTTGGTACCTACACAGATAGTTTATAACCTGGAATAACACATAGGGTACCTTTAATCCCGGTAGTACGTTCCAGTGGGATATTACCCGACATCCACGCGGGCAAGTTCGCAGGGCAAAAGCTACTTATTATTAAAATGCTTTTCAAAAGGACCACCAAACGGTCGTATGTCATCAAACCCTACGCTATATCAGTTAAATTAGTTAGTAGGCGTAGATTTATGTCATTATATTGGAAATTAGCAACTGAAGAAACCAGATAAAATGACTGAGACTAAAGTGAGATTGTAAAAAGATTTAAGAAACGAGATAAAAATGGCAGATTGTATAAAAATTTCTACGGCGCGACGTCAAATGAAGAAAAGATTGAATGTCACTTTGGATATTCAGAGTCAAATAGAGTCTACAATCCTTTCACAGTTACTTCTGACAGCAGCAACGCAACCTTATTGTTACGAGAATAATGATCAATGTGATTTTGACAGACTTCAACCAAAAGCTGCCTTATATGACAGTGACGTAAAATCAGAGGTAAAACGACTGCGTAGAATAGAATAGAAGTGCGAATTTTAAAATCCGAAACTGCAGAAAATATGTAGCTATGTATTCCCTTAAATATAATGCCGTAAATACTTCGGCTTTCAATAGAAATTCTAAGCCAAGTCTACACTACTCCATTATCAACGCTATAACGTTACAGGTGATTGAAGTAACATCCTTATTGTAAAGTGTCGTTGGTGCAGTCGGATGCAGGCGTGTGCAGCAGTGTGCAGGCAGGGGTTGAAATAGCTTCGGATGCAGATACAGGCTGTCTGTGCAGCTTCCGTCTATTCACGTACTGCCTGTTTAAACACCCAGTTTGTTTGTTGACAGTGTGTTTATTGTGCTGGTTTATTTACGTTTAACGTAATTAAATGTACGATAAATTATATTCTCGTGTTTGGAACGTCGATTAATTTTATGCTACCCATTTTTAAACAGGTTTACGTAATAGTGATATAACTATATCAATATTATAGAATAGTTATAGCAATCATTGTTACATTAACATTTTTTTTCTTTCTTTTTTCATATTATGTTTTTGTGTTTCCCATGAAACAAAAGTTAATAAACATAAACGAAAACTTAAATGTACCTATACTTGAAATCCCACAACTAACATCGTAAAGCCGTAAATCCAACCACCCACCCAGAAATAAACAAATCAATTCTCGCGCAAATCCTCCCATAACCGTCCCCTGACGTCTCTATTCGCTTGAATTCATTCATTATAACACGATTAGTCAACTGCGACGCCAATGGAACGCCTATAGCTGAATATGAAGACAGACAGACAGACAGGCAGGCAGTCGTGGTTGTCGCGAAATTAAACGGAAATCGAACGCTGCGGCTTGTGACCGCTTCTGAGTGGGCCATTGTATACAGGGGTATACGTAAACAGGTACCTACCATTGTGTACCAGTCTGCAGTATCGAGGTTCATCGGTAAAAAGGTTTTATTTCAATGTGTACTGACGGCAAATGAGTCGGACTGGCCGGTAATAAACGTTTCAGTCTATTTACAAACAAAATGAAATACCACGCGGAGAAAAATACTGAGACTATAATACCACAGGATGGATGAATGGAAATTAATGATAGTAATTACTTTCTCATTTCACAATTTAACTGACAGAAAAATATAGTGAATTTCTCTCAAAGCACAGTTAATTAGGTCTGAAATTAAAAAAGTGACAAATGTTTTTGATTTTCTGAGTGATCATCAGTTGAAACTTTGTGTATATTGTATTTACTTACTTTATTAATTGTTTATTTTGGAAAGAAAATGGTAAATAAAATAAGGATTAACAAAAGCTCATCACTGTCACTTTCGAATTTCAATTCCGAGTTTATGTTTGACTAAATTACAAACGAACAAATTGAATTGCTCTTACCAGCCTGCAATCGGTATGTTTCCAAATATCCAATTAATCCGGTAACGCTAGACTGTAGTGTCTGTTAATAATTTCACATCGGTGTCAAATTACTTGATACTGAGTATTCCCTGTGTTATGTTTGCACTGAATTCAGTCAGAAACAACTCTCGTTTTACTATGTAAATTGACTGAACTGAAACTCACTGAAAACTGAAACTGTTTGACTGTATGGTATTTCGGGATGTTATTATACCTAATGAAACGTCCAAACTTTTGTCTGGTCATATACTGGATTCCGCGCACCTAATGAAACGTCCGAACGATGTTTGGATTGGACGTGTCCTCAGAATCTACACAACAAAAAAGTTGTTAGGATTCGTCCGTCACGTCACATTCACACAGATCCCGCCCGAGGGATCTATTACAATTTTCACGTCCCCAAATGAGTGGCCGAAGTGCGAGACTACCCACCGCTTTAATGCGAACATTGGGACCTTATTCTATTAAGGCAGACATGACGTTCCTGCACACTACGTGACAGCTTGCAAAACCGCCTTAAGCCCCCATTGTGCCTAGCCAAGGAACTAGTTTAAGTTTGCATAGATAAAATCGATAAGTTAAGTGCAAGCCGACTCGTGCTATCAAGTGCGGGAGTCGTTTAAGCCGATTTTATCATTTTACAAATGAGCTTAGGGTTAGTTAAACTTTGGTAGTTTGTTCAAAGAAACAAATGGGGTATTGTTAAGAATTCTGTTTGCATTGTGAAGGTTTTTGCGGTAATTCGAAGTTTACTGTAGGTACTTTTCTTTGATATAAAGTTTCAATGTCTGGGCACTGTTTATCTCAACGTTTGAGTTGAAAGACTTTTTGGGCTATCATTTATTTATTTTGTCAACTACATATATAGTTTACTTGATATTGTCTTTGAGTACAGCTACCTATATTTCTTTCTGAAAATTCTCTTTTACATGAAATATCGATTCCGCGAAAAAAGTAACCAGCAAAAATAGTTCTGATTTTATTTTCTGTACATTTCATAAAAATTAGACTCTTCAATTATGTTTTCCGTATTTGACAGGTAAAACGTGAAAGTAAATATACAGGACTTCGGTAAAAAAGGTGTGCATTTTCCTTATTAGCACTTACCTACCGAACGACACGAGAAAGACAATATTGTGTATTCACTGGCTGCCAATAAAACTTTCTACGTCCTATTTTTTTAATACAGTGTGAAAAAATACTAGAAAAACTCTTCGTTGAAGGCACATTGCAGGTCTAACCTTTGTACAATCCCCAGAGCTAACGTTACTTGTTCTCTTGTTACAGCGGTGCGAGCGTCCCCTGAGCCGCGGCGGGCCCCCAGCATCCTGGAGCCGCCGCACCACGTGGACTTCACCAACGACACCGGAGCCCTGCTCAGCTGTGCCACCAGGGGAGACTACCAGGTGAGGCGTGTCCTATTCTAGTACGAAAATGTTTTCGTTCGAATTTCAAATACAGGGTAAAATTACAGCCAGCAGCAAATCTACATAGACAAGATGGGTATCGATATGTAATGGCGATAAAAAGTTTTTTTCTACACTCGTTATTTCAATTAACTACCAGTGGTCGTTGACTCCGTCATCAGCTGTAGTAGTTTTGAAAACCATTTTTTTTTTGTTTTATCCTCATTTGATAATGACACTCGTCACGTCTGTGAAGTTTCACCAGCTAATATAATTTGACTTTGTTTAGGCTGTTGGGAGGGATATAAGGGGGGATATAAACTTTTATGTCCAAACGGGGCAGTATGCCAATCAAACTTGAACCAAACATCCGAAAATGAATTCAACCTAACCTTGTGATATCGCTAACTAATAATCTTAGTTTCGTATTTCAGAAGTTAGTCACATAGGGTTTTTTTGTATCATCATTAGAAGGTACCTATATTTATTAAGGTTGTACGTATTTTTGTACTATTTGAAAAAGTAATTGTAGGTAGTAACTAAGTATTTTTACATGAATTAAATGAAGTCTTAAGGTCACAACAGAATCCTAAGTAAGGAGTCCCTATGTTACTTTGGTATAAAACAATCAAGAAATAATACTCAGATTCCAACTTTGTAAGACGACGCCATTGTTATTTTTAAGTTAATTCAATTATGAAATTATTTAACGAACAGACATTATCTTTTTCTGTCAAAGCAACAATCTTAAAATTATTTCTTTCAACTCTAGGGCAGAGAATATTATTACATTTAACCGCTCACCTAATCCTATTAGGCAAATTGCATTTTACAGACTTAAAAATAAAAATGACAAAGAGTTTAGCAGATAAGGTAATTATCATTTCCACCGCGGGACCGTTATCACTTATCACCAGGTATGCCCATTAGTCATCCCTAGCTTTTGCCAATAAAGATAAACGAGGTATCATGTAATTGTTTCGCGCTGAACAAAGGAAAACTCGCTAACTTACCGTAAAAACATCGTAATAAAAATTACCGGTCCAAACAAAAAGATCAGAAGTACGGTTTTCGCATTACGTTTTATTGGGAACTAGCTGTGCCCCGCGATTTCAGCCGCCGTAAATAACTTCATTTTCGCTTAGCGTTCTTTCATTTTTTTTTCTTTTTTGCTCGGTTAAAACCTTCCTCGCGAATTGGGCTATCAAATGCACAAGGATTTTTTATTCCGACTGGTAGTTCCAGAGATAATTGCGTTCAAACAAACAAACTCTTCAGCTTTATTATATTTGTATATTAGTACATATTATATTGTATATAAGTCCATATTGCATAAAACCGTTCCCTTGTGCCGCAGGAATCAAACGAGAAGCGTGTAACTAATGGAGAGAGGCGCCATAACAAATTGGAGACAGTGGGCGACTAAACGGAATACTGCCCAATTTGTTTCCTTCCTCGTATACGCAAAAGAATAAACAAAATCCTTTTCGGCCGGATATTCTATCGCATCGTGAGATATTCGCGTCAACTTGACCCATTATCTTAGTGTTTGCGTTTATATATTATTATATACGACGTATATGAATATTTTATCCCCTAGTTTTGTTTGGTCTAGTGGTCGCCAGCACTACTGCTGAGCCTTCCTAGGTTGGATTTCCAGGTCGAGCAAAGTGTTATTGGGTTTTTCCATCAGGAATGTCCTAGTTTAGAAGGCAAGGTGTGGGTGTACTACAGTTATACCTCTGCCTAACCCTTCGGGGATTACAGACGTGATGTTATGTATATTTTGTATGGCTTTTTTCTATACAATGAAAACCGCGGTGAAACTTTTCACTTTTAATAAAGCCGGTTAAACTTTCCACTTTAATAAATTGAATTTAGCTCGCAGCTCTACTGCGATGTTTTTGGACAGAATAGCTTTTGTTTGGGGATGGATAGTCTCAATAAAATCTGTACTACAATATATTTAAGAGACGCGTGGTAAAAATACCGTTTAATTTAATGGCTGTATAGTTTTAAACGTTGTTAAAAAGTATATACAATTTGACCTTCTAACTTAAAAACTTTTTTTTTTATTATTAAATACAGTTTTTCTCAAGTAACAACACTAAAAGCGGCCGATGAACTCCCAAAAAATAAATTGAATATTTTTATTTTATCGTATTTGGATATCGATTGATACACATTTTCTAGGAAAGGTCGAATAACAGCACAATATAAAAATAAAAAAATTACATGCTAAATCACGTCATAGTAGGCCAACTTTTCAATTTATTATTATTAGCCTATTTACTACACACCAAAAAACCTTAAAAAACCAACATTTCATTTACTACTTTCATTCCCAGAATATGTAAGCAAATACGTAATCCCCAATGTATTTACGTATATTTTGTTTCAAACAGGTACCTATTTCCAAGAATCGCATACTATTAGGATGAAATATAACGCGCAGCTTCGCATCCTGTACCAATCTGATTTAGTATTCACAAACCAGCTTCCCCAACTCAAATATAAATAAACTTTTTCCATTCGACAGACTTCGGAAGTTTACGGTCACAGACCCAACAGGGATATAAAGATATAGGTACGTAATGGGAACATTTTGTTGGTGTTGGTTGGTGCATAGTTGACTCATCTTTGCTCATTACGTTAATGAGTTGCGCTGACTGAGATGATATGCAGAATTATTGCAGATGCTGCAATTTTGCATATCATCTCGTGAATTCTTTTTGAAATGAAATATATGACATAACATTTTTTTCTATACATACATACATATAGTAAATTCACGCCTTTTTCTCATGAGGGTAGGTAGAATCTACAAAACGCAACCTCCTACTTTTGCTTTGTTTACGTTCATACATCTGGTCATACACGGACGCCGCTCCGGTTGCGAGTACTACACACCTGATCTTTCTGAAGAACATCACCAATAATTAACTATGTATATAAGTCCTTCTAGGGCGTCCCCTACCGGCGTTTCTATTCACATCTAGTATCATTCTGCCTAGCCTTTTCCCAATC
This sequence comes from Eupsilia transversa, assembly GCA_914767815.1. NCBI lineage: Eukaryota > Metazoa > Arthropoda > Insecta > Lepidoptera > Noctuidae > Eupsilia > Eupsilia transversa. The sequence goes on from OU611889.1 coordinate 8,360,926, forward strand.
ATGATGGGATCGGCTTCCAGTCTAACCGGATGCAGCTGAATACCAGTATTTCACATGGAGCGACTGCCTATCTGCCTCCACAACCCAGTAACTGGGTAATACGATACCCCTTGGTAAGACTGGTTGTCAGAGTTTCGGGCTTCTGACGACTCTTAACGATTGTCAAATATCCACGAATGACAGCCGGGACCAACGGCTTAACGTGCTTTTCGAAGCACGGAGGAGTCTCAGTATGTAAAGATGGTCACCCATCCACGGACTAACCCCGGCAAGCGCAGCTTAACCTGATGGATCGACCCATGCGGCTGTTATTACTTAGCCACGAGCTCCTCTATTCACATCTAGTACATATATATATGACTTATGTACTAGATGTTGTAGATGTCATTGAAAAAAATCAATTCAATGTCTACGTGTATTTTTACTGCAAACGAGAATCTATGTAATTATTATTATAACCCCATCATCCTCCATGGCAAACATTAAACAAAACACCCTATTGTTATGGCACGACACTGTGGCTTTAGGCGGTATCAGGTGCTGACATTGATTACTCAATAAAGGAGGAAAACATGGCAACTAAGTGCCTACTATGGCTATAACAACATAATTTGTACTGTTACTGTTTTGCTTTGTAGTTCTAAACGAAGAAACAGACGGTCAAGTTTGCAGAAATTTCATTAAAACTACGAGAATTGTTATCAATTCTTCTTAATCAAAGAATCTTTACGGGTCTTTAGTTATACGAATTAAAGCAAAAACTCGTCGGTTGGGAGAATTTCCCGCAAAGTTTTCACATTCAGCCGGAGTTTGGTGGAGTTTGCCGGAATTTGGCTGCGAACGCTCCCCCGGGATGCTCGCTACCTGTTCAATGTGGAGCCTGCCAGAATTCTACAATTAATTCCATAACTTTTCATTGTGAATATTATTTGACGGCCATTTCGTTAATGCTGGAAAGCAAAACAGTAAATGAGTGGAATACTTTAATGTAGGTATCTACCTACTATCTACCTACCTTTATTTATACTGAGTTTTTTTTTTTTAAATTTAAATAAAAGCTCTCGTTGACCTTTATTATTTTTAACTGCCTGTAAAAGACTGCCTTCGAATAATTGAATTAGGCAGAATATCAATTGAAATAGGCAGAATATCAATTGAAACAGGCAGAATATCAATTCAATAATGCGTCATAAAATCTAATTCACGTTAGGATCACATCATAAAATTCTCAAATAAAAACCTACGTTATATCCAAATGTTATTTACTTTCAGCTACATTCATTTCAGTTTTTATATGTTAAAACAAAGAGATTTTTTAAAAATATACGAAATGGTAGCCGTAAAATCGGAATATACGGCTTTATTAATGAAAAGGGTGTAAAAGCGTGGCAGGCAATGCAGGGCCAAACAATCGTGAATGCGGGTCGCAGATGTCGGAGGAAAACTAATGAAGTACCACGATGGAGCTTTTAAGAAATTGAACCATTACCATTGAAATACTCGAACTGAACTGTTCCGATAATACCAGTTGTTTTGAAACAAAGGCCAATGCCGATATTTTAGTCATTGTTCGGTGGAATCGATTCTTAATCTCCAAATGCATTGCGAGCTTCCTAGCGTTGCAGAACGCGTAGGTAGGATAATATTTCATGCTTTAAATTTTGAGATATCCATCCGATCGAAATAGAAAACTTCGCCCGTATCGCCAGGAATACTAATTAAAAGAATAACTCATGCCAGGGTAAAAATGGCAGTGGTGGCCCAGTGGTAACGTCCGCGACTTACGAGTAGGTAGGTTTAGGATTCGAACCCAAGTAGGCACTTTACGTTGGGTAAACTATTTCATCACCACAGCTTTCGAAACGGTGAAGGAAAACATCGTGAGGGAACCGGAAATTCCTAGAACCAAAAATTCAAAGACATGTGACATAGCCGTAGCCAGGCTACTAAAACTTAATTTTGTTGATGTTTCTTATACAATTGTTCTGCAGCACAAAATTGAGGCAGCCCCGGTAACTTATAAGGATACTTAATAAATACTACTTACTCACGGACAACGCACAGCCTTAACCGCTGAGTCTAAAATTATGACATTTTGCAAAAGAGTTCCATAAATTAACAAAAATGAACACTAAGGAAGGATTTCTGAAAATTGATCCTCTAAAGGGGTTATTATAATAGGGGATGAAAGTTTGTATGGAAGTTCGTCATTTTTGCGATGGAAAATACCATCGGGCACAAATGGCTTGTTTTATAATAATTACCGTGGTACCTATTTACTGTGTTGCTTTTAGTATTATCTTCCTCAGCTTTCACAAACCGAAAATAAAAATACGCGCATTGCTCTGTGAGTCCTTTGTAATTGAAATTGGTACAAAGCTCCAGACGCTTTTCATATTTCCTTAGCTTCATTACGCAAATGACATTCTCAACGAACGCGACGTAAGCAGATAATATTACGTTCAACAAACCTTGTGTCACATAAACTCGCATGCGTTCATTGCATGTGCATGTAATGTAGGTATCGATTTTTGTATGGATGTAATTAAAACCAAATCTTGTTGATTAATATATTTATGGCATAGTATTTAAATGAGAAATATTTATTATGCTACACTTATTAGTTAATTGATTCAGGTGTTTCTTGGCGGAAATCCATTATCGCGTCGCGCCTGTCTGCAGCAGCCTAGCTCAAGAAAGAAATGATTTCAATTGAGTCTTTCCACAAGAACGTAACACAATAAGGCAAACTTTTTGTAGCACTATTAACTGTAACTTATAAAACAGATGATATCACAACTTGAAACAGTCGTACGATATCTTAGTTACCAACTTATTCCACACTTCGACGAATACACTGCTTGAGTTTATGTTTACACTTGAGATACTTAGTGTTTTCAGCGCGTTTCCTGAAAGTCGTATCTTACAACTTACTTATTTGTTCAGCAACTTGTTTCGCGATCTGCTTCGTCTTACTGCAAATATAGTAGGTATTAATTAACGTTTCTAAAGTAACACAGCTTGTAATTGGAAACTGTAAGGCCTATCGTCCACGAACACAAAGCGACTTACTATATTGTTTAATGTAATTGCGTCGCATCGTGTATACGGACCGCCTATAAAATACTAGTGCCGTGACATTCCGGCTACTCCTTGCTAATCACCAATGAGTGTGTTTGTAACTGATTACTCTTGTATAAGGTTGTGGACGTCGGGCCTTATTGTAAAAACGTTTCAGAACATTTCTTAGTATTGATAAAGACATCTCAATGTTGTATTATACTTTATTGTTTGACTAGAACGACGCGCGACGAGTGTAATTGCAAAAGTTTTGGGAGCACGCCGTCTTTCTCCTTAAATTGATCCTATCAATTTTGTTTCCGTACAATTTCTGCTGAAGGCAACCATATGCGTAATTTAAATTATATTTTCTCTTTTCTGACAATTGTGAGTGGTTTATTTGACATCAAAGTGGCGTTAAATCGAAACGAGAATTTAATACTTTCAAATAAGAGATGAATATACACACATGCTGTTTTAAGTCAGATTATGGTTGATTTCCAAGGAACTACAGGCTTTACATTTCTAGCTATGTATGTATTTTGCGAGCTGCCTGAGATTCCTAGAAAGCGAATGAGTTTTGTGCTTATGTTTTTTATTTGTCCACATTTGAAAATGTATCTGAGCGAATGATGAGTGATGAAACACATAAAAAGCTGTATTGTATCATCATCATTGACTGCCTTATTATACCCACTACTAAGTTTGACTGCCTGGTTGGTCTATGTAGTTGGAAGCCCTACCTCTGAGCATGAGATCCTGGGTTCGACTCCCAAGTTGGGCAAAGTGTAATAGGATTTTTCCATAAGGAATTTCTCAGTAGCAGCACCGAGTCTGGATTTGTGCCCGGTTGATGGCACAAATCGCCCATTGGACAAACATAACTAGCGAAATGTGGGTCTACTATAAGTACACCTCTGCCAAAACCTTCGATAACAGGCGTGATGTTATGTATGCTAGTATAGACCTCCTCCCTTATTGTGTTTCCATTGTTTAGCATTAGGTAAACTATTATCAAAATAAGAAGCTTATTCTTCAGTAAAACTATATACTTATTTATCAACCCATTATTGCTTCCGACTGTTCAGTATTTTTCTCAAAATTGGGTGTGACGTAAACACTTTACTTTTACGAGAAATATAGAGCTGCAGCCGATTCCACAAGCAGGTCGTTACAGCTCGCAGTCACGTGCGCTTGTACCGTACTGCGTTAAAAACTGCAACATTGCACTCAAACTGAAGGAGCGCTGAAATAAATCGTGCGCCATTTCATTTTATATTCTTTCTCTTTCTAGCCTTTTTCAAGAGGACTTGTCATCAATAATGGTGTCGTTTTTGAATTCTTTCCTCAAGAATCGGATCTATCTTCCTAACTCGTGTCTTTTTCAACCAAATGACTGTGGCTGCAATCTGATCTATTTTATAAACTACCTAAGTCACAGTATGTACAGTTAGGGAATTTAATTGTTAACTACACCCTACGTCACGACAACTGTCAAAGAATGACAGTTGTGATGTGAATATACGGATAATGTAGACAATTTCCTGAACAATTCCCTCAATTTACCAAGAATATTATGGATTAAATAGTTTGATTCATTTCTACTAATATTTGATTAAATAAAATAAAAGACACGTTAAAACACCGTTCCTGTTTTAATTTTAAATTCAGTTATACAGTTGGTTTAAAACTTGCAACTTTGTTTTAATAAGAACAAAACTTTGAATTTCAACTACCTAAAAGCTTTTTGATTTCTTTAACAAATTACTCAAGAGATTTATGAAAGGAATATTCTCGCCGAGTAAGTAGCGAATTTCAATCAATCAAGATCAATGCCGCAATCAATTACCTGTTTTAAAGTTTTTATTTGTTACTTTCAGTTATTCGTTTTATTTCACAAAGGGCAAAACTTCAGAGGAATGATTACAACCACATTTACATAAATGACGTATTACCCCGCGTTTACAACAATGTATAAAACATGTATTCTACATTTTGTGTCTACTATTTTCGTTTATCGTTTACACCAAATACAAGTTGTTAAGACTGGTTGTATAACTTAATTTTGGGAAACTTGTCAACAATGTAAAAAATGTGAACAAAATAATCAACAAGACATGTCTGAAATAACGACAATACGTGTATGACACATGTTCTATGCACCAAATGATTTCAACAACTCTTTTACAAGACTTGTTGTAAACAAGTATCACAACTTCTATAGTATAGGTACCTACGGCTATAAACGCGTGGTTAGAAAAGCGATCAACTATGCATCGACTTCTTATTCTTTACTTAGTTATACTGGGCTCTTCAAACAGTACTTTAGATATGTACTTTTGTAAAGTAAGTTCGCGCAGCTCAACCTGAAAAGCATTCTGAAGTATTGAGTAGCGAGGCAATATTCTTTCTATCAGGTAATATCCAGGTTGATGTAAGAGAGGTCGCCTATAGAGGACATCATCGGTCGAGTAGTTTTCTCGACTCCTATTTGCAGAGGGTCCCCGTCGCAATCCCCTAATGCAAATAGAGACCTTATTTCAATTTTTCTTCGACAAATTGTCCAAGAATTTCTACGTAATAATACGACGTCCATTTCTTTGGTTGATCTTATGAAATATGTTCGTATCGTCTCGCGAAAAAATGAATTCGTTTGCTAAACTTAGCAATTTATCAATATCTTTGTAGTGTTTATATTTCATTTGTTTAGTTTTTCATTTGTTTTTATGGTCAATTAAACGAGTAACTTGGGTATAAAAGCGATATAAAAGTACTTTTATCATTTTTTTACTATTTTATAATAGCCAAAAGATTTTTGTCAATTCAATACGCAGATAATATTCGTGGGATTTAATACCATTCTACTTTATAAGCAAAAGATATTCAAAGGACACATCTGTCTAATCCCTAGATACCGTAGGCGACAAACTTTTAGTAGGCGAAATAAACAAATCTACGAAAATACCCGATAAACAAAAATCTATTGATATAGATGTCTGTAGGTAGATCAAATCCCTACACGTGGGAGACGTAACAGGAGACTAAAGGGTATATAACGGATAATATACTTATTTCTTTGAAGTGGGCAGCATGCGTCAGAGTTCTAATACCTTCGTAATACAATCAGTGATCCATAAGGTGATATACTAATGCCATTACTACCTCCACAGCTGCAAGTAAACGATCTTTAAAGATCGCCCACGTTTGTGGTGGGTGTTATCTATCACTTTGTACAATATAATATTAAAAATTGTTTTATGTTAAAATAAGCTTTTACTGACTTTGAACTGAACATATTTATCAATGCCGAATGGGCTAAGAATATGGGGATTGAAAGTTTAAATGCATTTGTAAGGACAAGAAATCAAATAAATAAATCAGATACCTGTCAACATTGTAAACAACTAAACAACCATGAATTCTACGTACCTAATTTCCTAGAAACATATCCTATTTCCTTTTTTGATAGGTAACACTATCATAATCTAGAACGTTAAATAAATTCTCCTACCTACTGAAAATCTAACTTAAAAGTCTTAAAACACAAGCCTCCATATATCATTCATCTTGAACTCCATGCAAACACAAGAGATCATATTCAGCCAGTAATCATTTCCGTCTCCATTGATATCACAACTTCATTCAGCAAGTCATTTCTTGTTTTGTTATTTAGCTCCCATAGAAGGGAAGAAAACCTCCCCCAGCTAATGCCGAGGGCGGGTTTCTTGAACTCTTTACGGCCGGCCAGTCCTTCCAAACAAAGCCGAACTTCCATCAAAGCTGGAAGTACAAAGAAAAATATAAAACTTGTAAGTTTCAAAGGGATGATCCCTTTATGTTCTCTTTTTGTTACCCGGGGATGGAATACCCATGATGAATTGTGTTGGATGCCTTAAAAGAAACAAATCTTATTAGGGATTTCGGGTTTTTTTTCTGTCATGTTGATAGATGATAAATGTTGATCGAGGGATGTGGAGCAATGTGTGTATACTTGCGAGAATTATTTATGTGATTTGTTTGACAAACTCACACAATCTAACAGGAAAAAGTTAGTTGTGACAGTGAAGCATATCCGGTATTTTCCAGATCATAGCTATATTCTCAATAATAACGAATTTAATATAGAAAAGTTGCATACTTATCTACTTATAGGGTTTACTGCTTGATTTTGAATGTCATATGCCCGATGGCTGATTCCTCGAAGTCATCAGATCGAACGTCGGAATTTCGAATTTTGGAAATTCCGACGTTCGATCTGATGACTAGCACTGATGTACCACAATTTCGAATAGCCATTAGATCGAGCGTCCGTTTCACCAAAAACCCATTGCAACGATAGTCCTTTCCATCGAATGGCTATTGGCTCGACGTGCCAATAAGTCGAAAGCTATTCTGTATAAAATATTCCAGAAGAGTAAAAGAAGGAATTTAAAATGGGATAAAACAAAACAGCAGTGTTTTCCAAATTCGGGCAATTCGAGCGTTCGGTCTGATGAGTTCGGGGAATCAGCCATCGGGCATATGACATTCGAAATCAAGCAGTAAACCCCTACGTATGCATTACTGTATAACTTTCAAACTCAATAGCGAAAATGAATTAAATCCAATAGAAATCTCGTCACCGGTCTTACATCACCTACCGTTTGGTACCGTTCCAAGACAATCTCTTTGTTTTCCTTCCTCCTTTTCATCTTGTTATTCCTTCATGAAATGATAGAAAACATGACATCTACGTAAAATTATTATAATGAAAGTTAATAAAAGGTAGTTCAATATTGACTATAATTAATCACCACATACACTAGCAATGGCTTTCATTTTGGCAGTTTTGCGTTATATACGTGGTTGACAAATTTTTCAAATATATGAGGCAAAGGATTAGCAATATCCTTCATAAGTAGTGTGCTGCATTTCAGAGATAGAGCTAAAATGTTATGTGCCTGTTATTCCATCGGCACCTATTCCCTTCAAACTGAGGTACAGCAATTATATCGCTTGGCGATCGATATACCTATAGTCTGTTCCAAAAGAATCAGATGAAAATGTAAACAAACGGATCAGAAACATACCAGGCCAATTTAAAGCGCCATTTATAAATTGACTGTTTTAATTTGATAATTACCCGAAATTCTAGTTATTAAATCACCTTTAACATGATTTTAATTTGACAATAAATTGAGGTTATTTACACTTTCATCAGATACCTTTGGAACAGACAATATTTAAAAGTATATTGAAACCCAATAAAGGTAACATAACATAAAGATTTATTTCTATACGGTAGAGAAGTAGTTCGATCTTGACCGGACCATGTTCGAACAGAACGTATTTCTACATAAGGAGACAGGCTACAAGAAGTTCGTGCACGCCTCTTACCTGTACCCTCAACGAGCCAATTATTCACTGAAACTTGTCTGTGCGAGTGTACCTCGGCTCCTCAAGCGAATACATCGAAACCAATTCTCTTTGTTTAATCAAACATTGCGTTACTTGAGAGATTAGATGCAATTTAATGGAAAAAGGATTGTTTACACTAGTGCAATCGACGACAGTATGTATTCTATGATTATTTATATTACGGCACCCACTAACTAGATTAAAGAAACTTTATTTTTAATCTAACCTATCCTAGAGAAGTAGACAGAAGAGGTACCTACAGTACACCGATATTTCGCCAGATCCATACTAATATTACAAATATGCGAAAGTAACTCTCTCGGTCTGTTAACTTTTTTATTTCGATGAAAGTTGGCACACAAGTAAAGGCACTAAGGTTATTTTATATCTTACGTTTCCCTGGGATAATTTCCGACCTTCACGCGGGCGAAGCCACGGGCAAAAGCTCTAACCTATGATAAATGTCCCATGTTATAGGGGGCGTGCCTACTGCCATTAACTGGACAAATCCACACCCCGGGGCCGCTTCTGAAAATGACCCTTAGTGTAAGTAACTTGAAAATGATTGCAAAGTTTAATCGATGACGTAATAACTTTTGCCATTTTCGCTAATTATTTTGAAACGAATTTCATGGACCTTTCATATCAACGGCACACATTACCCCTATTAAGTTTCATTGATATTTCCACATTATATGCATTGAACTGATTTCAAAAGAGTAAAACATTACGATACCAATGTTTTACTCTATTGAAATCGGTTCAATAAAAATTTTTGCAATCATGACTAAATTGCCTAAAGGTTAATTTAAATAAATATCAAAATTCATTCATGCTTAACAATGGCAATAGTTAGTTAGCGTTTTGTAACCGAGTGTCGTTTGATTTTATAGGTATTGAACGAAAATAAATGGATGATTAAATAATTAAAATAAACATGACGTTGACAAGCTGAAGACTCTCGGATCACATAGACTGAGATAGTAGGTTAGGTAGGGTAGTAGGTTGCAAAAGATGAAAGTTATCGATACTAATATTATAAAGAGGTATTTGTTGTTTGTTTTTATGTAGGGGATAATCTCCGGAACTACCAGTCGGATTTGGATAGCCCTAATTCTTTTCATTGGATAGCCCAATTCTTGAGGAAGGATATAGGCTATGTAACATCACGCTACGACCCCCGAAAAAAAAGTCAGAAAGAACGCTAAGCGAAAACGAAGTAATAGCGCGGGCGGGCGATGGGATGCGACGCGGTGGCTCGGCGGTCGAAATTTCACGCTGACAAAGTTGCGGGCAGAAGCTACTGCATAATAAATAGCAAAGCACAGTCGCTGTAATTGTAAGACTATAAAACGTCTATCAGAAATGTGTGGTCATATATCTGATACAGTACATTGACCGCATGTTCCCGATACATGCTGTAGATATATCGGGTTTCCATCGAAGACTATATTTAAAAACATTCAAAGTTCTGTGATTTTTGAGAGTTGTAGAGGAGAGATCTATCTCAACCCCTGAATGCATTTCTCCAAAATGAAAAACCAATGGCTCAAAAACGCTCTGTAACTTTCCGATGAATATCTCACAATTCTCACTTATATATCTCTAAAAATCTTTTGTTAAGTTAGCTTAGATTATTCTTGCGGAACAGAGCACACGTGTGATGCCACTCTTAGCAAAGTATCGCCTCTTAGACAAATTGAAAAAGGATTCGCAGTAAGTGATGTGTGGAGAGAAAGATCGAGGTATTATTGGAATGGAGGAGAGCTGAAAGTAATGAGGTCCTCTTTCACAGTATAAATATAAACCTTTATATAATTTATATATATATATAATATATAAATGATATAATTTATTTATTTCAGACATAATTCTAGTCCATCATAATTTAAACCCATACATTTAAATTATAAACTATTCTAAATTCTAAACAGATAAAAATCCAAAATAAAAATTGTGATTTATTGTGATTGTGTTAAGGTATACTATAAGCAGTTTTTAAATAAAACAGTGATTACGTGATGAGTTAGTTTTTTTCATCAAAAAGTTAAACTTATCACTGTCACTTTCCTTTTCTTAGCAATAAAAAACAATAGTTGGTACGGCTCTTTATTTGCAAAAGTTTTATATTTTTTTATTTACTTTTAGTAACATGAATAAGTAAAAAGTGTTGAAGATAACTGAGAAAATAATGAAAGGATAATATTATATTTCTTTCTATGCTTAGGAAAAACGGCCATTTTAATTCTGGCTGTGAATCTATCCATACATGTTATAAAATAGTAACCAAAATCAAAACTGTACATTGAATATTAAAAAAGTCATTGCTACGAGGTGTGGGAACGAGACTGATGCTGAATATATAGTTTTTGTCTGTTTGTCTGGATGTATGTTCCGGATTAGAGAAAAAACAGCTGAACGGATTGGGATGTTTGGCACACAGATAGTTTCTAGCCTCGATTAACACATAGAGTACTTTTAATCCCGGTACTACGTCCCCGTGGGTTATTTTGCGACATCCACGTGGGAGAAGCCGCAGTCAAAAGCTAGTATATAGTTGGCGCCTAAGCAATCACCTGATTTCCTATGGCTGTAACTATTTTTTTAAATAAAAAAAATCGTTATGAATGCTATAATGTTTATTCGGACTTTTTTGTTCTGTTTAAGTAGAAAAAATAGGTACCATTTCTTAGCCGACCGCAAGCGGCAGTAGCAGGCGACGTGTCGTTGCGACACGACTGCTTTCTATGTATTTATATAAAAACGACGTGACGCGGTGACACGTCGCCTGCTGCTGCCGCCTGCGGTCGGCTACGGACCGCTCGCTGCCAGAAACGCACATTTGGACGCATTTTAGAGCATTTTAGAGCATTTTACATTACTTTTCTCCGTGCTTCTGGCGATAGATTCACCACTTCTTCTCAGATGTTCTCTTCTTTTAGAGTTGAAACACCATGATTTTACGATGTGTGTTTTACATTTTGTCTACTCCACAAATGTCAAAGTCGCAAAGACTAAAAATTCCGTTTTTAAAAATGAGAGCATCTTTCCAAAAGATTATGCTTAAGACCTTTTGGGAAGATTATTTATGCGCCACCTAGTATTTAAAAGAAAAAAACTCAGTATTTCATCTACATATTTAATGCTCATAATAAAAATAAAGAGGCATCAAATGTAGGCAGAAAAATATAGAATTCGTTTAGAAAATCATAAAAATATGTTTATATCTTCGCAATAAAATTGTCAAAGATAAAAATTCGACGTCAACATGTCAAACGGACTGTATAAAGCTGGCGCGGTACTTTTTAATGAAAACAAAAAAATAACAAGGAAAATGGACCTATTTTGACACCGTTCAAATAAACACCAGCTTTTGTTTGTGTGTTTTTTATACTTTTATATAAAACCACAGTGTAAGTACAGTGGCTTGTTGAGATGGGTGGAAAGAAAATAGCATGGTGAGTTTGGTATACAAATGCAAGGATTTGGGTACGTTTCCACTGAAGCAGAGGTGGGCGGTGCGGAGAGGAGTAGAGCAGTGAGAAGTGGTGAGTGTTTCCACTGAAGCGGAGTGGAGCGAAGCGGAGTGAAGCGGCGTTGAGCAAAGATGCGCCGATATACTCAAGACAAATCTCTCAGAGAGATCATACGTCATGTTGTCGTTAATTGAAAAAGCATCGCTTTTATGTATTTCTCTACTAGAAGACGAAGATAACGAAGCAGATGAAATACCATTGACTGGCCCGCTGCCCATCGCTACGCACCGCACCTCCCCACTGCCCTCCACTCAACGCCAGTTCTCAGGTCTCCGTTTTATCTCGCTCGGGATCGCGTGCTAATATATATTTTATGTGAAATCCGCTCAGTTCCGCCCCACTCCGCTTACACTGTTTCCACTGAAGCGGAACGGAGATGTCGAGCATTGTGATGGGTTAATTCATGCAACGCTAAGCTCCGCTCTACCCAGCTCCGCCTCAGTAGAAACACAGCCACTGAAGTTAAGAGAAAAGCGAGCATTACACCGTATTTCTTAAATTGAGTATTTTAATTTACCGGGATACATGGAAGGAATCACGTTAAGTAAGAGTTTGACAATTCAACTTCAAATTCTCAGTTCACCTCAGGTTCAGGTTCAGGTTCCGGGTTTAGCGGCCCGGAGTCTGGATTTGTGCCCGGTTAATGGCAATAGGCCCTATTACATGGGGCTTAAACATAACTAGCGAAATGTGGGTGTACTAAAGGTACACCTCTGCCTAACCCTTCGGGGGATACAGGTGTGATGTTATGTTATGCTTTAAGAAACCAGGTGTTAAGTAATAGAACAAACTAAATATTTTTCCAAAAACTAGTATACAGTGTGAGTCTTCATAATGTGCACATATCGAAATGAGGGATTCTAAACTTAATTTGACAAACGGAAAAAATATTTAAAAAAATATTTTTTTATTTTTTTATTTATTTTGTATTTTTTACCCCAATGTAAAAAAACGGTGTAACTTTTAAATGATCTATCGCGATGAAACAAACTCAACTCCATAATGATTGGTAGTAATTAAGTGTTCTTATAAAATGAAAATTGTGGGAAAAACCCCTCCCAATTAAACCCAAAAAACTCTCATAAGAAAATAAACAGGTATTCAAAAATCTGTTTTTTTAATCAATTTTTACAATAATCGTAAAAAAAAATCAATAAGACGAATTTTTTTAAATACAAAAAAATGGAAAAAAATGTATTTAGATTTTATTTTTTATTTTTTCCGTCGATAAAATTAAGCATAGATTCTCCCATTTCGATATGTGCACATTATGAAGACTCACACTGTATGATGGTAGGTCTATTTATTTATTAAAACAGTAAGCTGTGAAAATTATAGCAGAATACCAAAACCCAAACTTAATTCTGATAAGAGGTCTAAAACATAAGTAATTTATACAGACCTACATCATTACCGAGTCTCACTAAATATCTAAATCCAGTATTAGAACAACAAACAAAATATACCAGACGGGGCTTCCACGCGTCAGTTAGCAAATGTTGAGCCTTTTAAAATATTCAGGGATTGCCTCGCCGGCGACGGTGACCTAGCCAACGATACAAAACATCATTAGGAGAGAAAAACGTAAAAATAAACCCCGCTCTAGAAATTATTTAATTAATTAAGAAGAATTTGTCTTTTACGTAATGAAACGTGCTTTGAATAAAAGCTTCGGTTTTAATTAAATGAGGTTTAAACTTTCTTTTCTGAGGAAGAATCTAATGGTCTACGTAAATAGATAACGTTGTGGAGTGGCTCTTTATTTTTATTTTTTTGCTGTCTAATACCTATATTTTTTTAAATTTGAAGACAGTTTTCTTATTTTTTCATTATTACATTGAATGCAATTTACTGTTTCTAGCATTTAAATATTTACCATATTATGTACAAGTTTGTAAAGGAAAAAAAAAGATTAAAGGAAGAGCTCATTAGGCATCAAACAGTTCGTGCGCATCGTTAACAGTGGGAAAAGTACCCAAAAAGCTGGCAGCGTTGCTACGTTGGATGGCAATGCTGATTCTTTGACCTTAAAATTGATCAGCCCTCTGGTCACGTAAAGAGTCGACCAACCGTTTGGCGATGTCCCGAAAAACTCGATGAGCACTCCGACCCCACGAGTGCTCAAGACCCACCCCAAGACAGTTTCTTATTCAGTAACATTTTGGCTAGAAATGCCAAAATGTTACCTAAATAAACTTTATTAAATAATTACCTACTTCAATGTATTTTTAGCAGCGTTTTTTTCCTCTATAAAAACCACCTATCTACATGTTTTTAATAATGCTTATAATCTTGGCTTAGGATCTCCAGTATTTTCCTCCTGTATTCTTTTCTACAACGTGCTTACTTTTTACCTGCATTTTCCAACAACATGCTCTATATTATTTTAACAACCACAGCGCTCCACCGATGTTGTCTTTTCTAACGCAGGGAAGATAGGGAAGTTTCCGTACTGTAAATGACAGAAAAACATTCAGAATATTGGCTATTATCTTCCCGGAGGCTAGAAGGCAGGTAATGGGAACTACGTACCTACGTGCGGTAACTACGGTGCTTGTAAAGGCTTTGCCTCGAGGTATCAAGCGAGAAACTTGACTAGGCTATTACGATTTTTGAAGCTATGTTCACTTTGTGAAGCTGGAAAGATCTAGTATTTTGAAATGCGAAACGCAACGTCTTCGTGGTTCGTGGTTTCGTATGCATTGGGGCTTTGATGAATAAAGTTATTGTTTACGTGTCTTACTGCGTAGCTTTCAGGTTTCAAATCTTACATAAATGTTTTCGTTTTTTAATATTTATTCTTAATTATTTTCAATATTTATGTAGGTACAGAAGAAAGTTTCTAAATAAATCATAATAACAAACATAGATTTTTCCAACTGCTACGAGTACTTAGATAATGTAAAATACTAGATCAAGTTATCAGTGAACAGTTTGGCTCATTGCCACAGAAAGTACCACCACCTCCACCAAAAAGGATGACAACCATTTTTCACATACCTACACCAAAGTAAACCAAATTTATATTTCTTCAAACATGCACTGTTCATGTCAGCATGAAATCAGTGAATTATATTGAGTGAATTTAACAACGAGTGTTCGTCGACGGGCCGGTCGGCGGGTGTTCGGCGAGCCGCGTTAAATGGCACGGAAAAATGCAAATTTGCCTGAAACGCACCGCAAACTATCGTGGTAGGTACATATTTTATACCTTTACCCGCCGGAGCGTTGAGATTGTTTAAGAACGTTTTACGAACTTGATGTTTTGAAAAGCGGCTGTTATCTTTAGTAGGAAGTTTATAGTCAGCCTCTTCTATTAATGCTTTCATTGGAAAGTATTGGAAAAATGATGACTTTTTTTTAGGTAAAATGCTTATCTGCGAAAAACAAGTAGGTACTCACTTACTACCTTATGTAAGTATGGTCTAAAGACGATCCTGAAAAAACGAACCCTTTGAGTTAAGAAAAGTACAAGGTCCAGAATATTACCTAATTTTCTCAAATTCAAGAAGACTTCAGAAAAAAGGTTGGAGCTTTGTTCAATAAAAGAATTTCCAAAAAAACATCCAAAGTTGAAACACGATGTTGTCGTGTTTCAACTTTGATCATACATACTTACTTAAAAAACCAGGCTGGGGATGCAAAAACTGCGCGATACGAGAAAGACTCTCGAGGGATGTGAATTCGTAGCTTATAGCTAACCCGAACAGGCCCCCGAGTGGTATAAATATCACGTTGTATCGTATTTACTGTCACGAAAACCGCTAAGTCTTAACTTTCGTATTTCATACGAGATACTTTTGAATTTCAGTACAGGACAGTAGGTCTGCTTTCAAAGTGACGTAAACTTTCTATAGCTTTTTTACATTAAAACTATTTTAAATATCGGGAAGTTACTATGGGTGGGCCATAAACCAAAACCCTTTTTTAGAAGGTTGAAAGTTCGTATGTTCTTCAATCTCTTTAATGAAAAGAATTGAAAAGAGTACGTAAGGTTTGTTTATGTGAGAGGATGAATGAAAGGCGAATAACAAAAGGTGACCTTATTGGTATTGTTCTTCAGAAAGGTCAGGTGCGTAGTAGAATACATAATTTAAGTTGCGGGTACACTTACATAATTTCACTCCGCGCACACACTTTGTTATAACACCAATTTACCTCGTCTGCTCCACGTCCGTATGTCACTGCAGGGATAGCACGACTCCCATTTGGACACCTTGAGACGCACACGGCACCTTATACACGGTGAAATTTTAATTACCTACCGTTTTTCTCTTAAGGGGTCATTGTACTCATCATTATGAACAACTTTTACTATGGGACCAAACCTGAAATAGTGAAAAAAAAATGCTGTTCCCTACATTTATGTTCGCACAAGTCTTCAAAATGCAGGGAATAGCTGCTTTTTTTTCACGATTACATGAAGACATGAGTCATTTAAGCCTCATTTCTCCCCATCCATGTTACTGTAATGTAAACGAGTATAAGTCGTATTTGCCGATTTATTAGACATTACATTACATGTAAAGGGTAGCATCATGGCTTCTTTGAAGCCACCGCTTGTTATTATTACCCGAGGACTTGAATTTTTTATTGGCTTCATTTATTCCTTTTCGGATGAGGTATATTTTATAACCGGGTTACGTCAAGAGCAAAAGTCATTGAAATGTAACACTCGTGAATGTCCTACTTTACTTACTCATGAATGATTTTCTAGTTTAACTAATCTCTTTTCTTCTGTCAGCTGGACTGGCTGCTCCCGGACAATACGGTGGCCAGTTCCCTGGCGGGTCTGCGCCATGTGCTGGCCAACGGTTCCCTGGAGCTGCCCCCCTTCCCCCCTGAGCACTTCAGGAGAGATGTGCACGCCACCACGTACCGGTGTCGACTGAGGCTCAGCAGCGGGTTTGCAGTGCTCTCTAAGAATATTCATGTACATGCTGGTAAGTCAAGATTTTTTTAACTATTTTATACTAGAGACCCGCGTAACTATTAATGTAGATGTTAAACACTTTTCTGGAATCAATTCTCTTAATGAGAACCTCCTCTTGTTCCTCTCATTTTGCTAAAAAGATTGAAAAAAAAAATTCTATTAAAAATTGCTTTCGCGTCTATTTTATTTTTTACTGTTTATTTATAGATATAGATGAGTGAGGTTTTTATAATGGACAGTTGTTAAAAAAAACAATTCTTGTCTTGCAGCTGCAATTTATATTATTTGCATTTGTTTTTTTTAAGAAAGAAAAATATTTCATACTCGAGTCGCCACGTTAGGTACGATGTTTTCCCAAAGTTCAAAATTTCTCGTCATAGATACGACGTCGTCTTTAGTAAAAACAGCTAAGTGAACAAAAAATTACAACAAAAGTCTAAAGCGCTAACTTAGCGATGTGAAAATTCGAAATATTAATATCAAATTCAGTGAAAAACTAAATGAGTAACTACGTAGATAAATTGTATAAAAGTTATTGCACTCCTCGCGAATTCGTCTTGCACTTGACCAGAAAATTGGCTCGACGAAGCTACAGTTCAATAAGTCTCGAGTTTACTTCACCAAATAACAGCCCTGCACTGTTCGCTATTTTCTCTACAAAATCCAGCGTATTCTAACAAACTAGAGTAAAGCTAAATACTTGTTTTGCGTCTCGGTTCACCACAACTCGAGTCGAGATACTAATCTCGGCAAGGCATCTCTAACCTCATCTTGGAAACAGACTAATTAATTGCAGAAATGCAATGCTATTTGTTCATAAAATATATAAAATATAATGTTTCCAGTATTAATTAATTCATATGGCAATTTATATTGCCAGTATCTTTGCTATAGAAATAGTCTGCGAAACATATATGACGAATCATTGATTATGAACACTAAAATTAATTTAGAAAGTAGAATACATAAGAACAGTTAATTTCATGGTTGTCTGATTCATTAATCTAATTAAAGTTCAACCTTTAGACAGCTAATCGGATTCAGAAAAAAAGCTTCAATCTGAAAAAGTTACAAATACCAAAACAAAACCAAATTACTGCTGGAATAGCAGGAGTAAAGTTAGAAAAAAAAAATAGTCTATTGTTTTATGTAATTATTTTAATTAGGTCCTGTCAAAAAAACAAACAACAAAAAAAATAATTAAATATAAGTTGTTATGATTCTAAATGAATTAAGTAGGTGAGTTCATACCGAAATTCTAATTTATTTTCATTCTGTTTGAAAATAATTCCAATTATGACCCATCGAGGAAATACATAGGAAATACCTACTTAGCTACTATTATTTACAACGAAAATGTTAATTGAGGGTCTTTAAAATGTACTGTGAGTAACAATTCATGGGAAATAAACTTAATGAAGCGTAGATGAAAGCGATTTGAAATCTGCAATTAGGACTCTGTAAAGAAATTTGCCGTTTGTGTTAAAAGGGATTACTGAGATAAAACGTAGTCAGCAGTCTTTTAACTGTGGCCTACTCTTGTGCCGAGTTCTGACCTATAATATAATAATTACGGACAGAAATGATTTTTGAATCCGATTGCCGTAATGTTAAGCTTAAGTGATGAAAGTATTAAATAAAGCCTATTTTTTGAGGTGGAAAGCACGTTAAGGCATTGGCCCCAGCTGTCATTCATAGATCTTTGACAGACGTTACGGTTCGTCAGAAGTCTGAAAGTCTGACAATCAGTCTTGCCAAGGGATACCGTGCTACCCATTTAGTGGGTTCTGAAGGTCAGATAGGCAGTCGCTCCTTGTAAAATGCTGGTATTCAGTTGCATCCGGTTAGACTGGAAGCCGACCTCAACATAGTTAGGATAAGCAGATTGATTCGTTTCAAAAGAGCTGCCTTAATTCAGAAAATTGAAGAAAACTGTTGACAAGTTTTCTAGAGTACTGGATTAGTTTTTTCTTGAGCAAGATGAGGGTACCAAGTAGTCGATTTATCTGAGACTGTGACACTTTAATTAACCTTATTTTTTCGTTGTTCTTTAAACGTTTGCTACTAAATTGCCAATAGTTTTTCACCTTTGAGAAACAAAAATGTTTTGCTAAACAGAATAAAACTCCAATAGACGTTCTATTTAAAGTTTAATTGAATTTTGAAATCAAACTTTCTATTTTCCAAACAATAAAAATAACACGATGCAATTCGATTTAAAAAGATATCTAAGTATGGAACTAAGGACAGATTCCACTAAACCTGATTTTTTATCCGCGGAATAAGATTTACTTTTGACAGTTTTCGTATGGAAAAATTGTCAAAAAATTAAGCAATAAAAAGTGAAGTCTAATCTTTTCTCCGCAGTACTAAACATACCATGGGAGATCCACGTGCCAGACGAGTATGTGATGGCGGGAAACGCGGTGGTGCTCCGGTGCGTGGTCCCACCACACTGCGCCGACCGGGTCAGCAGCACCGACTGGTTCACTGACGACCAGATCAATGTGCCGCATCATTTAGGTAACACTTCTTTATAATTATCTATCTATACTATGAAACACAAGTAGGTACGTTATAGCTGGAAACGCGGTGGTGCTACGGTGCGTGGTTTCCACCACACTGCGCGGATCGTGTCAGCAGTACCGCTTGTTCAATGACGACCAGACAAATGTGCCACAACATTAAGTAAAAAAAAAATGGGTGAAAATTATCCCGAGGAAACATGGACTACCGTAGACGTATATTATTAGGGGCCTTTACTGGCAAATAACCATAGGATAATCAAGTAAATCTAAGGTAGCCTGTGGTTCAACACTTCAACAACGACTGATAGAAACTAAATACTGACATTAGTTGAGTACATCATTTCTATGACATTTCTCGCTATGTATTGAATTTTCATTTGACGTAATGCAATAATCGCACCCAATGTATAAATCGACTATAACCGACCCAATTGTATTTGAAAATGGTATAATATAGAATGGCCCATTTAACTGATTAATGCAGCGGCATTAATCAGTTAAATGGGCATAATAAAGTGTACTTTTGTGGTCGTCAATTTGATTTACAATAGTTATAGGTAATATAACTATCCTAGATATCGAGTTATGATTTACGTTAAATACGTGATATTCATAAGATAAATTATTTGATATAGTCGATTGTGAATAATATAGTGATAGTCACGTCTCTACGGGCCATTCAGTCCATTTATATAAGATGGGTGATAATTCCAGTCTTCGCGCCAAAAAATATTTCTGTTATGATCTAAGAATTTCACGCAAAAAGGATATTTTTGCTTGTCTCATCAAAACACTTGTCAGCCGACGACACACGCAATTACATTTTCATCCGGAATCTTATTTTCACGAAAAAATAAATTAAGGTGTTAAAATGGAAGTTGAACGTCTCATATATAACAATTTCACTCTTGTAATAGGGGTTATTTATATATAGGGGCTCACGATTATTTTTTAATGGTTTCGTGGAAACCATTTACCTAGAAATTAAAGATGATCTTTAACCGATTTTTTTGGCATTTCGTCATATTAATATACAAAATTAGACGTAATTAAACATGGGAAAAGTAACAACTTCTTCAAATGTAGATAATATGTAGGTAATCATTTACACCTCTTATTTATTTATTTAAAAAAAGCACAGCCATATCACATAAATTAAACTTACGGTAGAAATAATCTTAATAACTAAAGGACCAATGTACATGACAATTAGGGCGTAGATAGCATTGATTACAATATCTTGCTGCCTTACGAATTAATATACTAAATTAGAACTAAAATAAACTAAACTAACGTAAATAAGGCGGGTGACATCCAAAACAAAAAATATATGTTAAAAACAACTTTTACTGCTACGATAAATCTGAGTGTTGCAGAGTAATAATAAAATTAATTTATTTTAATGTGTACATTGGTCAGTGCTGTGGAAATTTGTTTCTGTCACACCTGTGTTTCAATTAGTACCTATAGTAAATTCAATTTATATGATATTTTAACGTGACCGAAATTAATGAATGCATGGGTTATGTACCTTCTTATTCGGGCCAGTTTATGCTTTTGTTCTCTCTCCGCGTATTTACAGAAATGTTGTTGCATCCCAGTTATTATGGAATGCCAGAATATGGTACATACAGTCAGACAGACAGAGTTACTTTCGAATTTATAATAACATTAATATATTAAAAGTTAAAATTCGACAATGTTAATTAAATATATTTGTGCCTCTGGGCAAAGCATAGAGGATCTACCAATCTGTAACATCTCGCACACTGTTGTAATTTGACCTGTGTTTACAAGTAAAGCATTCTGATTCTTATTAATATAATAAGTATAAATATCATAATATTAATAATTAGTATTAAGTATGGATAGTATGGACAATATTTATATAATTTATAATAATATAAATACAGAAGTCTATCTCCGGAACACAAAAAAACATAACGTTGTTGTTTATATATATTCTTCCTGTATTTTTCCTGGAAGAATATATAAAGCTTTTCTATGTCAAAGTCAAATATTACTTACTCATTTTATATAATATTTAGATTCTAAATGCCGGGAAAATGTCTTCTTACGCAGAGAAGCAAGTTAAACATCAATAACCATGCTTAATCGGTACAAGTCTTCATACAACTAAGTCCAGTGGTCCACTATCGTGTTTTTATTTGTGTACCTAATGTTGCGTAAACATCAAATTCATTATTTTCTTTAGGGTCTAAGTACCAGCGTCTGGACGACGGCTCGCTGTACATAAGCGGAGTGAGTCCGCGAGACCGGCACAACGCGTTCCGGTGCCGTGTACGGGACCGGATCACCGGGACTTTGTACACTAGTCAATATTTTGGTAAGTTGCTTAATTTGATTAAATATCAAAATTTAAGCAAAGAGCTGGTAAACATAAGATGAGTGAGTTCAGGTTTTACGACCCTGCAAAACTTGGATAAGACGGTAAGTCCTGTACCGGTTGTCGATTTTGAACTTTACCTTATTCTACAGAGAAGGGAGATACAGATAATATAATATAGCTACTCAACTAGACCAAGCCAATTTAAGCATACCCTGTTGGAGACTGTTATTTATGGATACGATACGATCTACTCAATTAAACTAATCATCGTACTTAGTTTTAGAGTGTAGGCGTGACTAAACTTATTACGATGCTTTATAAATTGGTGGGCTAGTAGAACTTGCTTTTACCGATAAGGCTATCCACTGTTTTTGAAATAGATGGATAGTTAACAGGCTTTATTGTAAATCAAAATTATAAAAAAGCTCTTTTACAAAACTATTTCAGTTCACAGCAAAGAATATCTAAAGCATATCTTATCTGTATGTATTTTACTGTGTACATAAATAAATAAATCTCAGATGTATTAACGTTGTGTTCCATTTACGTTTTTAGTTTTTTCGCTTGAGTACAGATTTCTATGTTTTTTTTGCGGGTATATTGGCGTGTGCTAGCTGACATAAGGCAAATAATTTAATTTAAGTTTGACATTTTTGTGTTGCGTATTGTTAATTATTTTGCATACCTACTATTGTATAGACTCAATATTTTTTTTCTAATTGATCAGATAGCTGTGCTGCTGGGGAGTTTGTTGCGCCACTTCTTCCCAGCTAAAGCACTAGGAAGTGGTGAAGGGCGGGCGTTTTGGGGGACTGTCTTATGTAATTTTGACGTTCGAAAAGTGCTGATACTCAGCCTAGTTTGAATAAATGACTTTTGATTTTGATTTTGATTTTGTTACCAGGTCACATAATAGTGACAGAACCAAAGGGTGGGGTGAGGCCACGGATGGCGATAGAGCCGCGCACGCGCCGCATACAGGCCGGACAGGACGTCCGGCTGCCGTGTGCTGCTCATGCTTGGCCTGTGCCTAGCTACAGGTGAGTAGACTTGCAGACATTCATATAATTAGCTTTAAATGATAAATTATTTTCGGTGAGTACCTACTTACACAATTACCACACACTCTGTACACGCTGTGTCTACGTCTTTCATCCAACTCTCCTCCTGTCGCAGGTCTGCTGGAAGATATTTCTATTGAAATAAGCAGTACCTTTGTGCTTTGTATCTTTATTTTTCCCTTTAAAGGCTCGTACACATTGGCGCGACTTGTCGCGCGACGCGACACCGGTAATTGTTCAATCGTGAAGTTTTATTAGAAATTGTATTGTTAAAGTCGCGTCGCGCGACAAGTCGCGCCAGTGTGTACGAGCCTTAAAGTGTTTTTGTGTACATAAATAAATGTAGAGAAATAACTTTTTTTTTTTTTTTTGGGTTTCCTTTATTTTCGTTATATGTATAGTTTGTTTTACGCATTGCACTAGCTGGTGAAACTAAGGTTGGTATAGTCGAACAAGCTATTTGTAATACAGGCAAAAATATTCATCTTTCTACTACCGTTCATCTTTTTCCGTGACCACTGAAAATCAGCGCTGTGCTGTGGGTCTCCCATAGCCCCCATCATGCAGAGTGGAAGCCCTATTGTCACAGTATACCAAATAGCTTGTTACACTGTACATAACAACCAACCGCATTTTTTTCCGTTGTTCATATGTTCCTACTTTTCACATGTTCCTGAAAAACAGTTTTTAAAATGTAGCGCACAAAGCACAAAATACCTTGGTATGTATGATACAAGCTTGGCTTATTATGAAATAAAAGTGTCAGTGACATAAAACTATGAAATCCTTTCATAGTTTTACAGTATTATTCAAGTGAATAATTTTGTAAAGGTAAATAATGATTTTAATACAGTCTTTGT
The DNA here is from genome assembly GCA_914767815.1 of Eupsilia transversa. Lineage (NCBI taxonomy): Eukaryota > Metazoa > Arthropoda > Insecta > Lepidoptera > Noctuidae > Eupsilia > Eupsilia transversa. Next base: position 8,384,651 of record OU611889.1, read on the forward strand.
TGATAATACGGCACATATCGAATACTTATAAATTACCTACGGATGCACATTGCCTTGACTCGTTATTTTTACTTAAATAAACTAATAATGATTAATTGTTCAGTGAAAAGCTTTCCGCAATTAATTAAAACATTATTATGTTCTGAATCTGAAGTGGAAACTTTAAAATTAAATACACGCCATTTTTTTACACACAAAAAACTAACCCTGTGTAACACTTTTCAACATGAAAAACAAAAACACAGCAACATTTTATGCGGCTGTATCCTCTAGCTAAAAGGTATCGCTTCAGTAAGCAAACAACGGAGTCGTGGAGACTGGCATCACGGCGCAAAGAGGCTACAGACCTAGTTTTTACCTCAGAAATAGGTCTTGTGAGCGCGTAATGGCCATCGACTGCTGATTCGTTTAAAAGGTTTCAGGGATAAAGAGATCTCTGTACCATTATCCCAAGCTTTACTAGCTGGTAACAGTTTATTTATTTTATACGTAATTTCCGGGAAAAAATAATCAAGTTCTATTGCAGTTTTGATTCGTGTTACGTGTATTTAATAAAGGGTGGGCCAATTTTTTTTTGCAAGTAGCAACACTTGATTTCTCAAAAACCGCTCTAACGGTTTTTCGCTTCACCGGACAACAGCGTGCTTTTTGTGTAAAACAATTTTACAAAAATAACTATTCCTATGGAATGAAGTGACGCATTATTCCCCGCTACCCGCGCGCCCCTCCCTCTAACGGTGTTTGAGAACTCAAGTGTTGCTATTTGCGAAAAAACTTGGCCCACCCTACATAAGTAATTAACTTCTAATTTAAATGTTTGAAAATCATTGACACAACGACGACAAACACATCATTCAACTATTGTTGATAGAAATTGTGATATGTAACGTACCTAACCATTAAATTGGTTCAATCAAATGGTAACTAAATAATTCACGATTGCATCTAATATTGGTAGACTTTGAATTCAATAAAATTGAGTTCTCCAAATTTACCTCATGCGCTCCATTCGAATGAAATTGAATATTTCTGCCATTTCCTGGAAAAGTGCTGGTCGCTTCAATGTATCAATATAAAGGCTGAAACCACTTTTATAAATATATTCTGTAACATTTCAGTGCTATTACTGAAATCCCTCAGCATTTCGTCGTCGTTCTAAAATGGAGCTGACATTTTATACCAATACCTACCACGACTACAAGTGTTTGGTCGGATACCAAAGTGCTAAAATTCACAGCTGATCCTTTAAATCTGCCGATACACAGGATGGTCAAACTGACCGTTTTATTTCGTCGTCAACGCGTTTTGATCTCGCGTCGAGATTTAACCGCAATTTTATAATCCCCATGCGACGTGATTCGTTTTAACTGCCAAGGAGCAATTTAGCCCGCAAAACCCGGTAAATTATATTATACCCTCGGCAATGTAGCTCTATCTATGTTGCTGTTGTACTTGGCTCGTCTCTGGATAGCAAAACGGTGTATAATTTAAATAGATTTTCATAATTTAATGGTTGAGACCACTGTTACGTTGTCGTTAAGACTTTAGTGTGTGGGAGTCGAGTAAGAAAGGATCACCGGTAAAGCAGCTTTGAGTAGTTATCAGTATACACAATACCTATATAATTTAGTTAGAATTTCGCAATCTACCGTATATTTGCTGCAACAACATAAATTAATACTAAGGTTGGTTCGGACTCTAGTTACGTACCTACCTGAGAATTAAGTACACACAAGAAAATGTTGCCAAGTTTCAACGGCCAAACTTGGTCATGTTTAGTCAAATAACCGCGTAAACCGAGCTCACGGTCGATGGCTGGCAGAACTTCCTTCACTTGGTATTTGTCTTTTAAACGTGGTTGCAACTAATGCCTACGGTAAGGGAAAGTTTACTCCTATTTAGGTAGATCACCAGGTATAAGGACGCTAATAGCACGACATATTTTAGAAACTCCTCAGTAGTGCCTAGCTACAACGAAATAAACTAACAGGCCAAGAAAATGAACAACTAAACCATAACAAAATCTCAGGTTATTTCAGAGAGTCTGAGAGTTATAGACTACATAAAAGTTCACAAACTAGGTACCTACTTCAGTGAACTGATAACATTTTATGTTTTCAAAGAATTACCGTGGCGAGCTGAATACGCCATAAACTTTCATATCCAGCCATAGTTCGTGGAACCTTTTAGAATGCAAATATCTTGGTGCATTTCAACTCCTTTCAAAACTATTTCTAAAAGGGAACCTAACTTGGAGAACATTGAAGATTTCGCGCCACATAGCCATTTCATTTCCGTGAATTTGCGCATAGGATATTAAACCGTATTCACAAAGCTTTTGCCGTCATGTTTCATGTGTTCTGAAACGAGTTGAAACTATGCGACGGTCTCCTTCGCGTAAAATTATCTGGACAGATTCGGAATAAGTTGCGCCACTTCAAGCCCAGGCTCTGTAATTCAACCCCAAACAAATTTCCCTCCACGTGAACTATGTCAAGGGTTATTAAATACTTGAAACGGCATTACAAATATTTCCCATTACTTCCTCCGATAAAAATGTCTGCGCATCTCATAAAAGACTTCCGGTATTTAATAGATATTGCTTCTTGGAAAACTTTATATTGAATATTCCAATACTTTTAGCCGTAGTTACCTACAACAGTTGATCATAAAATTATAAATAAAACTCAAATTATGGTAGGTAAGTAAATCATGAACATCATAATCATAAAGGTACTATAAATAATTGTGATATTGCTGGGTTCTTTGAGTAACTAACCAAACTATAGGCAAGTCGATGAACCGCAGAAAACTATCCAAACTTCTAGGGTTATTTATTTTGCAATTTATTAAAACGATGCAATATCCTTAATTCCTTTTAGTTAATAACTATAAATACCGTCACTGTAGTGCTCTAAATGTAATTATAAGCTAACTGGGTTACGTAACTTTGGCACACGAACACTTTGGATTGATATCACCTTTACTTATATGTAGGTATGCAATTACATTATCCTTGACACAGACAGGTACAGAGGACATGCAGAGATAGAGGAATAATTCCTCTTTATAAATATATTTTCGCACAAAAGTTTATGTCACATTTTTCTCTTTGAAAATTTCGAGGACTACCATTGGGTGAAAACAAGTTTTTATGACGCTTTACATGTAAAAGACACTTATCGGAAATACCTATGTTCGAAAGAGCAGGAAACGAATCGCTAGCAACAATTTGTATGGGACAATGAATCGATATAACGTTGAAAGGCCGTGCGAAACATGTCATTATGTATCTCGTGACAATGGGCTATTTGTCACAACTTGTTCACTATTGCCATCTTCAGCTTGTTCAATGTACCCTTTTCCGTCAGAATACGACATTAGATACCTTCTAAGAAATAGTACCACACACAGTTAATTGTTCTGTAACCTTTAGGAACTTATGTATCTTTTTAGAGCCTATTTTTGTAGGTACGTAATCTCTAGGTATTGGACTTTTGTTTTTATGAGCCGTTTTATTTTTAGCCCTGTTTTAAGACTGTCTGGAGGACTGAGAAAGGAAGAAATAAAAGATACCCACCCAAAGATATCTTAAACATTTTGTCTGGTTTTCATTAATTCTATTTTCATTGTAAGTTTCTAATTTCAAAAGTGCATGTTCATGGTCTTATTAAAACAAATGAGTTAACTGTGATTGCAGTTATAACTATTCAAACACATAATGAAAATCACATCAATGGTTCTCTATATTTTTCTATCTTTTTTTGTTCTCATTCTTCATGCCTATTTCACAGGTGGTTTCGTGAGCACCACGAGGAGTTAATCCCCATAGAGAAGACATCTTTATGGCCGAGAGCACGGCTTCTCGGGAGTGGTCTGCTGAGCCTGCAAGCGGTGCGGCGTGAAGACGCTGGCCGGTTTGTCTGCTGGCTCAACAACACCGTTGGAGGAGAGTCCGTGCATTTCACGCTTATTGTCACAGGTTGGTTTTCAAGATTAATTGAAACATAATTTGTACATACATACGTAAGACTTTAGTTAATTAGAGGTATAGTAGTAGTCATCGCAACCGGCGCACGTGTGTGCCCAGATGTACGACCATAAACGAAGCAGAAGGAGTATGTATGGACCGTAGCAAGAGGCGTTCTGTAGGTTCTGCCACATTGGAAAAAGGTGGGTTTATGTATTTATGTGTGGTAAGGTGTGTAGGGCTAAGCACCAGCCGTTTCTTGTGCTACAGAAACCAGGCACAATGGAAAGCTTTATGCATTCCAAGCTAATCACCATAGAGATTTAAACACATTGAGAATTCTTTATTTTACACCAACAGACCTTATAAAACATAATAAAAAACACAGACACAAAATAGTCAAATAGTAAGCTAAAAACCAATAAGCACTATGCATTTAGAAAAGAAATAAATCCAGCTAAATCCGAAAACTACAAAGTCTTTTATACCTTTGTTCCTTTGTATTTCCAGCATTCCTAGAAATAAATTCGTATCTATGTGCGGATGTTATGATTTCAGTTCAGAACTCCCAGTTAGTGTTATTACAGGTTACAATTGACGTATATTTCAGTTACATCGGTACTCAACGGTTTAGAGCTCGAGATTGCTTCCCTTTCAATATATATAACCTCTATAACCATTGTCATAAACGTACAATAGCTGGTTATGAAATCTGTAATTTCAATACATTTACGTACGTAGTCTATTTATTACAAACTTTTATTAGTGAGCAATAAAAATAAATGCTTGAGTATCTTGTACTTATTTCTTTCAAAGGAGGAAAAAATACCGTAAACACACCGTATATCGAAGCTCTCTCCAGCAAGAATACGTGAGAAACACATCCCATCTAATTTATGTAAACAGTTTCCTTTTCCTGAGCACGATTCTTTCCGTATTACCGCCCTAATTGGACTAATCGTAAAATTTTATTACTCACAAAATAATGTATTACTTCTCCTAACATATTTTTTTCTTTTACAGAACCTATCTCCGTCCGAATAAAACCCGAAGTCATGCGAACGAAAACGAATGCCGACGTCACATTTGAATGCAAAGTGTCGGGGCATCCAATCGAGCTTGTCTACTGGGTGCATGACGCGAAAGTTGTAAAACCGAATGAAAGACTCAAGATTTCTGAAGACGGCCTAAGACTACATATCAAGAATTCTCAGAAGGACGACCAGGGAGTTTATCAGTGTTTTGTCAGTAATACCAAGGATCAAGCTTACGGAGTTTCCGAATACTTAATAGATGGTAAGATATTTTGTTAGTATTATTTCAAGCTTAGCAAGAATTTACGTTCCAATTAGACCATTACAGTAATTGGACCTCAGCTGTTCACTTGAATTTTTATTACTTTACAATAGGTAGGATAAAAATCTGCTCATTTTCTTATCCCAGTTTCTACAAGTTTAAAGAGTTAGATTAAAAACGATAAAGAGATTAAAATATTGATTGGATAACTTTTCTCTTGTAAAAATACCTTGAACTTTTTATTGTTTTAGCAAAAAAGTTTCTAAAGGGCGCTTACTTGAAAGTAAAAGAAAAGTTAGAACATTTAATGGACTGTTAACCATGCATTGGTAATTTATACGTCCGGTAAAGTTATCTGTATAACAATCCAGCATTCTAAGTTTATCCTTAGACGTCGAATAACCACTTCTTCTGTTTTTCGAGTCGATAACCACGAAATCCTTTCTTTCTCCTGCTTTAACAGACATTCAGAGCTGTTTATTAGAAGCAATATAGTTGCTTAAAGCAGATCAAAATGCAAAGTTACTTTCCTAAAATGTCATTCAAACGCCCAATAACTAAAAGCATCCCTGACATTTTCAAGTTTTTTTCTAAGAATACACAAGTTTTCGTGAGTAAAAAGGCCGTATGTTTGCAGTGTCCGAGGGCCGGTTGCGTTCTCCGGGCAACCGCTCGCGGCGCACGCCGTACGCTCGCAGCACCCACACACACGATGCTGACTGGAACTTTACTGGCACTAGAGGTAACTTAGTCAATATTTAAGATGTTCAGCTGTTTTTAGCGTTTAAAGTTTAGAAGCTGTGCAGAATTGCAACAGGATGTGGGGCGATGTTCAATAGCAGCGTAGTTTCAGTTAAATATCTAATCATACAAATAAGGTCTATTAAGTAAATAATATGAAGTAAGTCTAAACAAACCCTGTTCAGGTTAATTTCTTTCGCAATCACTCACTAAAAGGGAATTAATAAAACATTCAGTATTTAGACGTTTCAACTTTAAATCTAACCACTTTTTCCAATAAATATTGTTTGAATAGCATTACCAAATTGTTGTTAAAAAAAATCGACTTAAATTGTGGTTATAAAATTAACCTCAATTGTCAAATAAAAACATCTTCAAGGTGATTTGAAATTAGAATTTCGGTTCCTCTATTAAAAAAAAACAAATTAAAACACTCAATTTGTAAGTGGCACTTACAAATTATGAGCATATTACGAACAGTGGTGGCCCAGTGGTATCAGTCCCGATTTACGAGTATAACTCGTCGGTCGTGGGTTCAATCCCAAGCAGGAATTTATTTCATCACCTCTGCTCTAAAAACGGCGAAGGAAAACATCGTAAGGAAGCCGGCATGTCCTAGAACTAAAAATTCAAAGACATGTGACATTCATCAACACGCACTGGGCCTGCTTGGTGGTTATATAACCCACTCCCTCTCAGAGAGAAAGTCTTTGTCCCGAAACATTATAGGCTTGGATTATGTTACTACAAATTGGCATCCAAGGGTCTTGTATGTTTTTTGATTCATTTGTTTACATTTCCATCAGATATTGCCGCCATTGACTGAATGTGAACATAATAATATATTATAAGGTCATCGGTCATTGTTGCGAGTAGAGCATCTGTCTGTGTAAGACAGATCTAAGTATTTTACGCGACATACGTTTAAGATACCTATAACAGAATAGTATACCTTAAGTACTGAAGTAAGTAAGTTAATATTTACGTAGCTACCTACAGAATACCTAACTGGTGAGGTCACGTCAATTCGCTAACATACGACCCATTTCTAAACCCTTACGAGACGCAAAGTATGAAAACCATCTGAAACATTTCATGTAACTAAATAATTTGATCCCAGATTTTCCTCGGCTGAGATTTCTCCACCAAGTAGTCAACGCTACGGCAAAATAAATTCATCTCAAGGAAAAGCTACCTCACAGTGCCGTATTTTTCAGTTGTTACATAATAAATGTTGTGATATTTCCCACTTAGCACCACAACAATTAATTTAAAAAGTTCTCTGAGTTAAAACTCGTATTTTATTAAACCAACGAGCTCGCGAGGTGGTAATTTGCTCAACAAATTATCTAGTGTGCCTCTACAACTATCTGAAATAAACAAGGGTTCTATATAACTTTTCCACTTACTCTCGGTGTCAGTTCCCAACTTTATCATAAACAGAAGGTAACAAAGCTGAAAGTTTTGACGTGGCCCCGATACTAAAGCGCGTTTTTTACAAAATGTTTGGACACCTCGCATTTATTAATCTTGGAAGGAAAATAAAATAAATATTTACTGCGAAACTTTGTGGCAGCCCGAATTGGGCAGGTTAAATGTATTTGAAAGTAGAAATTAGACTAGAAATATGTAAGTACTTATAAAACACGTTGTACCACGAGGCGTTCTGATTAAATTCATTAAACTGCTATATAAATTAACCTTCGCTCGCAGATCCTTTTAATTTGTTTACCTCCGAGTGATTTATCTAATGCTAGGAGTTTTTTCCTTGTGCAATCACACAGCATTCATTTTATCTCCGACTGCTCGTTCTGTCTATAGACATCACAGTGCTACCCAAGTGAAAATTTTTCCTCTTCAAAATGAGACCCTGTGTTCGTAGAAAAATTGTTGTTATGATAGTCATTTATTACCTGACTACGGCGAAGCAAAAAGGAGGGTTATGATATTGACCGGTATGCGTGTGGGTACGTATGTTCATCTGTTCCCTCATATCTTCTAAAGTACTTTTCATAATTTGACAAATGTGATATCGTTGGAAGCTTCTTGATCGTCCACTGGTTCTAGGATATGTGACGTCACATTAAATTGAATATGGTGTCCTCTAGAGGAACGCTACACCATAAAATCCTCCAAAACCCTGTCCTCTATTCCTAAAATGTTTACCTTCATAAATACATTTCAATGAATATTCTCGTAAATTGAAACGAAATTCCAAAGTTTTCTACCTGAGTTTTTTTGAGGGGGACACCTTTTTCAGTTTCCGCCCGCCGCAATCCCAGCGACACAGAATGAACGTCTAAATAAAAACAGCAACTTATAGTTCTATATTTACGTTGAGTATTCACATTACTTTCTATACACGAGTGCATACGGTAGATATGTAAATTTTATCCGTCCGCCCGACTTCTTCATAAAATATTTCAAAGTCCATTTTTAAGCGCGGATCCGGTGCAAGCTATTAGAGTCAGCTCTTCAGCTCAAACAAAGAGCTTCAGTGACGCAGGCAGCTGCCGCGGGCGCATCCAACCGCCGCACTAAATACTAACCGCGGCACTACCAATTAAGATCGTATCTCACAGCTCATAAGGTCGGTTTTTCCCGCCCCCACCACAAAATATAAGCCGCTTTGTTTCATTATTAATTCGTTCCCCGCTATTTGGTGTCGCTGCTCTTCAGGGGTTCAGAATAAGTAGGGCCGTGACGTTACACCCAACCACTTATTTCTACGCCGATTTTTTTTCATTATTTTGTTTTCCTTGTGTAGGAAAATGTCTATTTTAAGAACTTAATGGATCTGGCAAGCCGACACGTTTCGAATTAATCTCATGTATTCATTATTATGTATTAACATGTGGGTGAAGAATTATGTGATAAATAAGTGTTGCTTTAAAAAATCTATATAGGTAGGGGCCTATATAGTTTTTTTTTTAGTTAAGTAATTTTCTAACTCGTGTTCCTTTAGATTAGATAAAGTAGTCATTGTTCAGTCAGAACTTAACATAAACATAAACATGCTTAATAAACCAAACTTCTGACATCATTTCATTTCATACATAATCATCAAAGTCTCCATCAAATCCTGCCAAAAACAAACGATAGAAAATAAATCCGAAACAAAATCGTTTTCCTAAACCGTACTCACACAAAAACCGCATGTGTCAAAACTTAGCTCTTTGATCCCATTTAACAAACTTAGAAATAAATAAATTATTTCCAATATGCCCTTAACATTTTGGATACGACGGCCTTTTCCTTCAAAAGTCTTAACTCAGAAACAGAAGAAATTAATAAAAAAGAAAGCCAAGCAAAAATCAGAAGGTTTAAAGTCGATGTACCCACAAGTGTGGGTGGACTAGATTCCTATAAATTATCCAAGTAGCTGACCTTCTGTTAACAAGCCTCATTTGTTACGACGCGAAGTAAACCCGACCAGACAGGGAGGAATGACTCCGAACCACTACCATTGATAAAACGCTGCATTTTAGAATGGTCTGGAAGTCGAAACACCCGAGTGTATTGGCCTTTTTAGGGTTCCGTAGTCAACAAGGAACCCTTTTAGTTTCGCCTTGTCCGTCTGTCTGTCTTTTTGTCTGTCTGTCCCCGGCTTGGCGAAGAGACTGTTAGTTCTAGAAAGCTGTAATTTGGCATGAGTATAGATATTAATTACGCCGACAATGTGGTCAAATTACACCATGTTTATTTTTTATTTTAATAAATTACTAGTTATTCGTAAATAAGTGGGGAAATATTGTTTGAATAATATTAATTTTCGTTTCAGTTAGCCCGTGACTTCTTATGCGTGTATTTTGTATTTCATCATTTTTAGGGTTCCGTACCAGAAGGGTGCAAAACGTAACCATATTCCTAAGCCTTCGCTGTCTGTTCATCCGTCCATCTTTCTGTCTGACAGCGGACTGTATGTCATGACCCTTTTAGAAGACAGTTGAAATTTTCACTGATTGGATGTCTCTATTGCCGCTATAAAAACAAAAATTAAATAAAAATAATTATTAAAAGGGTCCCACAAGAAACGTGTTTTTTTCAGCGTATTTGCTCGATTTTAATACGTTACGGAACCCCTCGTGTACGACTCCAACTCGCACTGGGCCGGTTTTTTAATACAGGTATCCAGATCCCAGGCTATCTGTTAGATTGCATAACGACCAGTTCAGTGGCTAAGGCGTGGAAAGCTAACAAGCAGACAGAGATACTTTCACATTTATAATATTAATATGATTTATTTTACCTGTGGATGTAACCTGATTGTCGAACTGGGCAGAAACTGAGTAACCTTAAAACGCTAATAAGGCGGTATCTATGCAAAAATAAAGGGTCTTGATAAAAGTTCAAAAATACCGTTTAAAGTCCACTGTTAAAGCTAGTCGTTTGTTCCAGTAGACAATGTTCTAGCATCCCAAGAGCCTCTTTAGAGCCTCTCTAGATAACACAAACTTGCTGAAGTTCACTACGCTTGCTGAAGTTTGTCTATTCTGTTTTTGCTAAAGCCTCTAAGCATTATTTACTACCAGTAGGTAGGTACTCTACATACTATACTGTACCTATAGAATGTTTTACTAGCTTCTACGTAGAAGTACCCACATAATATCCCTCTACCTAGTCAATCTGCCTAGCCTTTTCTCAACTATGTTTGAGTCGGCTTCGAGGCGAGCCGGATGCAGCTGAATACCAGTATTTTACATGGAGCGACTGCCTATCTGACCTCCACAAACCAGTAACTGGGAAATACGATACCCCTTGGTAAGACTAGTTGTCAGATTTTCAGGCTTCTGACGACTTGTAACGACTGTCAAAGATCCACTAATGACAGCCGGGACCAACGGCTTCACGTGCTTTTCGAGGCACGGGGAGTCTCGATATGTAAAGATGGTCACCCATCCACGGACCAACCCTGGCAAGCGAAGCTTAACCTGATGGAACGACCCGTACGGCTATTATCACTTGGCCACGAGCTCCTCTATATAATATCCCTTTACCAAGTATTATTCAATATTCATAGTAAGTTCAAAATTCAAAGAATCTTGCATTATATCATATTTCCCTTAAAGGCGTCGGCAATTTCACAGAAACCCTAGAAGTATTAACGCAACCAATATTATAGGTACATGCAAAAAAACTATCTAATTATGTTTGGTACTTATTCAATCCCTGCAAAAAAGTAGGTAAGGTACTGTATAGTGGAAAGATTTCCTATATTTATCTTGTTTTTTTTTTTCAGTATTTGAGCTAACTTCTTTTTTATATGCACGTGTTTCTGCGAAAATAAAGTTTTTTATTTTATCGTTTTTAACTATTATTGGTAGCATAAGATACGTTTTCTGCTTTAATAAACTCATAAACAGCTGGTACGCGTTTCAAATGTATCTTAACTGTTAAATAGTTACTACGGACTTCTCACACTAATATATTATGTATATTGTCTGTCTCATCTTGTATTGTATATCGGGCTGATGTCCGCAACTCTATGTCCAAGCGTGTATTTGCGGGAATGCCTAATATTGCCCCACCATGAATAAAATAAAAGACAGAATAATATTTATTTGGCAACACAAAGTGAAATACAAAATACAAGGTCCATTTCAGCATTTATGCCAGACATATGCTGTCTGTCGCTGGTTGTCTTATTAAATAATAAACTCGATCTACTTATTAACACTCATGGTACGAGATACAAAGCGGTCTTGTATCTCGCATCTATTGATAGCGTCGGGCAAGTTCACAGACGCGTCTAACGGCAGGTAAACTATTGTGCGCTAACAATCATGCCTACGTGTCGCGTCTGGTGCTTTGTGCATCACAGACTAATAGAATTTATGCGAATTGTTGAGACTTCGCTATAATTGCTTTGTTTACTTTATGCTTCGGGAAAATGGCGACGATAAGAGCGATATTTCGGCAATTCTTGGACATAGGGTAAACCGAATACATTAAAAACTTTTATGTAGAAAAGTTGTAGCCGTTAGCTTCTGTGAAGGTAAGGTTTGGGAAAATTACGGTCAGTCGTATTATCCCATATCTCACAATGATCACACACACATATACCCAAAGTAAGTAATGACGGTTTTAAATTATATGCCCGTTTCATTTCTGGGTCCTATGTATTATAAACGTAATTTGGACCCTATTGTCAGCTGATAACAAAACCCCATGAAACAACTTCCACATAGTTTACGTATACAAAATCGAAGTGGTTTTAAAACTTACCATTAAGGCCGGACCCAAAACGGGCAACTAACAGTAATCGAATAAATGTCGCAATTTAATGTGGTCTCTAATGAAGGGACGGAACCCTTCTGCGTTATTACATTTTATGCGGAACCCAGAGGTATCGCGAACTACACATAATTTTAATCCGTAGTTTATTGGGCCATTTATAAGGGCCCCCAGACTGCGGGGAAACAATGCGAGTTTGTATAAGAACAATAGCAATTTAGATATTTGTCTAATTATACATTTGTGCAACGGTGTGTGATATATTTATCAATTGCCTCATACACACCCAATGAGATTTTTACGAAAAGCTTTTAAGGGAGACATCATTACCATATCAGAACCTGAGCTAAGATTAAAAAGCCTCAATTATATTCTGAAACACATAACATCACGCCTGTATTCCGCAAAGAGATGAGCAGAGGTGTATCTATTATATTGTATGTAAGTACATACATACACACGTATTATATTCTGTAGGACAATGTAAATAAGTTGGTAACTACTTGTACATATAAAAATAGCGAGCTATTTACTAATGAGATCATTAAGACTACAGAGAAAGATGCACGTCCGAAATGGAACTACAAACCAAAAACAAACGCTGTCCGATTCTAAAACCAGCAGAATAAAATACGAAACCATTAACTTTGGAGCCACTGAATAGCCAGTTTAAACTACGGACCTAAGTAGACACTTATTGCACTGTATTAGAATACTAATGGACCCCGCTTTCCTTTCTACAGTTCTGAATTATGCAAAGAAATGTTGTGCATATAAATTATGTAGATTGTTTAATCTAAGCGTATACAAAAAGAACTATGATAATGAAGAGATTACAAGGTACAAGCTTAACGCGCATTCTCGCCTCTTTTTTCTAAAAGGATGAACGGATTAAAGAATTACAGGATCTCCCTTTAATTATGAAGCACAATCAAAAGAATTAACGAGAGACATGTGTTCGTGAGCGTAAATTTTTGAAATAAAAGTCAAAGAGTAATCCGGAGGATACGCCTCACGAAACGTCCAATTCATTTGGGATATTCTCCTAAATGTTAGACGTCAACTTTTCTGATCCGTTCTTTGTTTTTTTTTTTGTGAATTTTAATTAAAAAGGAAAACTTATTTTTGTAACATTCATCCTAAATGGATGCACATGAATATCGTATAGTAAGTACTTATATTTTTCCAGGGTCACTATTACTTCCAATGATCCCTTTCAAACAATGGGTTGGTAATTGATTGATGAATGTTATAACAAATCACGTAAACCAACACTTTCAATTGTATTATTTGACGATTCAAACACACCGTTTGTACTAACAAACAAATTATTACAAACACGGAACAATGTACCGATATTGTTTAACAAACCGTTTTCCAAAACAAAGTTTTAAGCACAACAAACGGATCTGAGTACCTATAATCTAATCCAATCGTAAAAGTTTTATATAGCGCAACTGAGCCGCGCCTGCTTTATCATTCGAGGTGGAAAAATTATGCCCGGGCGGAGCGGGCGTGCCGTACAGACGGCCGGACGGATTTGCCTGTCCGCCTGTCTGTCTGTCTCAGTAATACCGACCTTAACTACTTATACAGCTTACTTGATATGGAAACTAGCTGCTTTATACTTTATGTAGAACAGAATGAAGCTCTGATTGTTTTGATTTGACAACAAATAAATGTAAAGAATAAATGAAGGTGACAGTTAAAGAAACGAGTCAAAAGAAGTTCAAGTGTTCAGTGGATTACTTTTTGAATGAATTCACTTTCAACTACAGAAAAATTAATCACTGCGATTGAAGATGAGTAATATCTCCAGACAGTCCGGACTATTAACGAACAAAGCACACGTAAAAATAGATAGGATTAATAAAAGAAAAAAACTACGTTCATTTTCTATAGAAACATTAGATAACGGCAAGTCTAGAGATCCGAACGTCTAAAGAGTTGAATATTAATCAGACGGAACTCACTGCACCTACTGCATTGCACAGTTTATTCTGACGTAGAACGAGAGGGTTATTATTCTTTCCTCTTTCCCCCCGAGATAATAAGCTTAGCCTTTGTTTGTTAATGGGGTTGTTTGTATGAGAGAAAAGGGTAAATTTCTGACTAATGCTAAATGAAGTGTCCTTTGACAACGGTACAGGGATACTAGAGGTTTTTTTATAAGCAATTTAATTTGTTATAACAAAAACGCTACAGACAAAAGTTACAGCAATCAATCTGCCTAGCGTGTTCCCAACTATTAGAATACCAGTATTTTACATGGAGCGACTGCCTATCTGACCTCCATAACCTCATGCACCTGGGTAACACGCTGCCCCTGGTTCTCAGACTTCTGGTCTTCTGACTACCCGTAACGACTGTCAAAGATCTACGAATGACAGCCGGGACCAAGGGTCTACGTGTTACCCATCCACGAACCGACCCATGCGGCAGTTATCATTTAGCCACAAGCGCCACCACAATCACTTACACAAAAGTTACACCACACCCACAGATAACTCCTCACTACAACGGTATCATAAGTTTAATTTCTCGAAAACTTGTTGAGGAAATATAATATCTTGTGCAACGAAATATTACCTACCGCCTCAAGAACTTCTCAGTATTTAAAATAATAACCCAGTTAGCTTGAAATGTAGTTGCAGTGGAATCGAGTGTTAAACCAATAGTTCGTGGAAGAGAAGATTTATTTATCTTATTTGTTGCAGAATCTAAGCCGGAGCTGGTATATTGGTTCTCAGAACAAACGTTGCAACCAGGACCGAGTGTGTCCTTGAAGTGTGTGGCTATGGGCCATCCACCTCCACAGTTCACGTGGTTACTTGACGGTTTTCCTATTCCAACCAACTCAAGGTAAGAGTACATGGATATTAAAAATGAAGTGTATTTCTCAATAATGTGTATTAAACAAAACATTTTTTTTATATAAAAATTGTTAATGTTCTTGAAATCATCAAACAAAGGAAAAATTTCCAAAGCGCGAAAGCGTGTCAATGCTGCAATCGTAGCAGTGCTACGCCGTAGCTCATAGCAAAGTGCTACGCCGTAGCTCGTAGCGTAGTGAAAAGCGCACACCGGCGACGCTATTGTAAACTATGCATTGTTGAGAATGTAACTAAGAAGGTATAATTTATTTTTATTAAATAAGGAACAAAACCAAATATAAACAGAAACATCTTCAATCAAGCTTCAAGCAATCTTAACACTACGAAATATATTATAATTTAATTGTGAGGTAGTTTGTGAATAATAACTAAAATAGTACAAAAACGAGGACGGTGCGGGTCAGACAGCTCGTCGATGCTAATTACTAATTAAATGAAATTCAAACAGGATGACGCATTTTCAATGAGAATCAAAGATTTTTTTTACATTGACAAACATTTGTTTCACAATTTTGGCACCGACATCAAAAGTAATCAAAACATGATGTAGCAATAAAAGTTGTATTAACTGACAAACTTTTGTCACCCATCAGTATACACGTGCTATTCACAATCCAGTCATAAAAGTTTTTAGCGTGTTTGATCGGATTTCCAGTAGGATTGATACGTTTATCTCTAAAGTAAACAGTTTAATGACAGCTGTAAAACGAAGAGGGTCAAATTTTTACGAAAGTGGAACTTTTTATGTTGCTAGTTTTGCTACAATCTCATCTAATCTTTGTCCCCAATTTTCTGGACACTGGCTAGTAACAGTTTTAACAGCACTTGCAAATTTTCTCTTTTCCTATATTCAGACACCAACATAATCTCGCATTTAGGTTCGTAGTCGGGCAGCACGTGACGCTTCAAGACGACGTGGTGAGCCATTTGAACATCAGCCGCGTCACAGAGCAAGATGGCGGCGAGTACGCTTGCGTCGCTTCCAATACAGCAGGGAAAGCGCTTCATGCTGCCAGAGTCAACGTGTATGGGCTTCCGTACATCAGAGAAATGCCCAAAGTCACAGCCGTGGCCGGCAGCGACCTGAATATCAAGTGTCCAGTCGCCGGCTACCCTATTGAGTCAATCACCTGGGAAAGAGGTAAGCTTCTTATGCCCGTTTTCACAAACACTACGCGACACCTAAATAAAAACGCTGTTCGATTTTCAACTCTCGACTCAGCGCCGATAGTTGAAAATCCACCTGCCCGCTTTCATTTAGGTACTCATTTAGGTGCCCGGTGCCCTCCTAATTTTTCAACGCCCGCTCACCGAACAAAGTGGGGTTATGAAACGATTTTCCGGATTCCAAGACTGTTAACTTCGCTTGAAAGTTTGTGAACTTCTCAGTTTTTTACTAGAGCAAGTCTATGGTGTGTAGTTTGTACTTGCGGCGCTTAACTTTGAGAATCTTACTTTACTTTTTAGCTACAAACATTTTAGCTTCAGGTCGCTTCGCTTGCTAATTATATGAACAGGTGGTTCGTGATTTTACTTTGCTAGCTGCACTGCTCTAAGAAAACCTTTGAATATTTTCTAGAAGATGTATAAAAACTCCCAGTAATTGATCAAAATCATTGAAATTTCACTAAGGTTGAAAACTGTTGAAACAAACTAACTGTCACATTGGTCAACAGATTACTAATAAATTTGGAACGTAACATTGGTCTTAAAGCAAAAATAAATCTAAGTTATAAAACGTTTAAGTAACATTCAACCTTAGGCTGATAAAGCAATTATAAGGTTGAATATAATTATGACCACAGTCAGTGGTGACCCAGTGAGAGCAGTGGTGGCCCATTGGTAACTGCACCGACTTACGAGCTGTGGGTCGTTTGTTCGAACCCAGGCAGGCACATTAATTTGTGTAATTTTATTTCATCACCACTGCTCTCAAAACGGTGAAGGAAAACATCTTGAGGAATCCGGCATGTACTAGAACCAAAAATTCGAAGACATGTGTCATCTACCAACCCGCACTCGGCCCGCGTGGTAGATAACAGCCCACTCTCTCTCGAAGAGACTAGGCCTTTGTCCAGTGGGAACATTACAGGCTGACTATGTATACGTAGTCAAAGAATCGACAATCTAAACAATAGTAAACACAATTAACCCATAACTTCTTAGATATAGCAGGAAATCTTATCCAATAGCTATGAATGGAGCATTTAATATGTTATTCAAGCTGAGTATAACATGCTTTGCGTCAACTCTTTGCCAAAACCTTCTGATTTAACGCGCGTTCTGGCACCACTCCCGATCCCATTCCGAAGACACCGCACTTTGATGATGATGCGTTTTATTTACTGTACTGTTACTATTTCCTTATTTGATACGCTTTGCCGTTTATCTGAATGCGTTTTACGAGGGAACGTTTCTCTTTAGTGTTCTGTCGTTCATGTTAACTATGCTGACACATAGAAAAATGCTGATACAAGAGCGTTTGTTAACAATTTGGAACCTAATTTATTAGGTAAGAGTATTGGTAAACATTTTTAGACCAAATATTCCTTGTTCTTGTGATACGCTATAAGGACATACACAGAAGAACATAAACACTTACTAACCTAACAAACAAATCCTAATGAATATATGAGTTTGTTTGTTTGTTACGCTTTACGCTAAAACGGCTGAACGGATTTGGTTGAAGTTTGGCACATGGGTAGACGATGACCTGGAAACGGACATAGACTTCATCTTGGGTCGCAGATGAAGTCACGGGCAACAGCTAGTTATAATATAGTTAGTTCTTACATATTAGGTCAATATTATACTCAAAAGAGACCTTTTATAGATTAAGGCAAATTGTAAAAAGAAATAGGAAAGTAATGTCACTGAACATAATATCATTGAAAATAATAAGTAAGAATAAGTACCTATAATAGTAAGCACGTAGTAATTATTTATGAGGTATATAATATTTCCCTCGAGAACAGTAGATATGGAAAATGAAAAGTACTAATAAAAGACTTGTTTCCAGCGCCTTAAATGATTAAATATTTGCTAGGGTTGTCAATTTGAAATAGTTTTTTTAAAATATTAATAACATATTTTTATAACCATGAAGAGTCTAAGGAAGAGAATCGTTCTGATTTTACTCTGCGTAATAAAATCAGTACGATTCTTTTCACACTAAGTCAGAACATGTACCAACCTACAATTTATTTTGACTCGTGTTCTTCGCAAATGTACAATAAAACCATTTTTCCTTTCTATAAAAACATAATAAGCATACAAAATTAAATGTAATAATAGTCAAGTTACATACGAAGCTTTCACATTTAATAATGTTTACAGTTTAATTTACGTTATTAACATGTCTAGTTTTTTTGTGGCAAAGATTTTCGTGTCTACATCAAGTCCTAAACACGTGCCAAATTGTTAGTTACAAGGGTGGCAACCCTGACCGCGCTAATGATACGAAATTGACATAATTTTCGTCGGAGCCTCACGTAAAGAAATTCAATTGTCGCCCCGGGACTTCTGTGAAAATGATTTTATTTTCTTTTACATTTTTTCTCGGAAAATATTTATTATTGTACACCTATAGGTACAATATATAGTCAGATAAATACTTTTTATTTTAACAGTGACTATAAAATACCTGAAAAGAGTCAACTTTTTTCCATTTGTGTTCCATTCAGAAAATATAATATTAAGTTTATAGCAGTTACAACTCATTTTCATTCAGTAGTTATTTTATTATTAATATCTCACATTCTACATGAATACAAGATAGATTGAGATATGAAATACTTACACAAAAGAAATTTATATTCTTTGCCGAAATTAAATAGACTTCGTGAATTTTCTTCTTGAAAAACGTTCTTATTTTTATCGAAATATCAATGTAACACAAAATATTTGAAATGAAGTATATTTTCAGTAAAAGCTAGGCTTCGATGAAATCTAATAAATCAATTTATCAGAATTGTAAATCAACGTTTTTACCAAAACTTTTATAAATGTTCGCAATTCAGAATTTTGGTTTTAACATTCTAGCCTACGTAGGCACTAACAATCGCAACCACGCTCGAACATTTTAATCTAAATATCATAAATTATTGCCAACTCGTTTTTCTCTTATGTCATTAATGTTTGGAGCATAGTATTTATACCTGCCTATATCCGTTCTTAGTGTTTCTAATACCTAAATAGTATTTCATCTCTCCACTCAGTCCACTCCATAGGTCCTTAAGCTGCCCCATTAATACCAAGGTTTTGTTTTTAAATATTATTTTTAAAAGTGACTATAAAGTAACTGAAAAGAGTCAACCTTTTACCATTCAGAAAATATCATATCATATCTTATTTATAAGTACTTACATCGTTAATATAAGTTTATGAAATAAGTAACAACTCATTTTCTATTGAATTACTATTGAATACAGTTTGCCAGTTTGTCGATCACTGTTTTACTCAAAGTAAAACCAATAACCCAAAAAAAAAAACACAATCACAAACCTTAAACAATTGATAACATCACACTTATCCCAAACAGATAAACCTAACTTAGAGAAAAAGCTCACTATAACATTATTTATCGAAATGATCTTCGTCCAAAAAAAAATAGGTCCTCAATGTCTCCTAAATAAAACAGAACATTTACGACGAAACGAACGACACTTTAGTCAAACAGTATCGAATTAAGGCCCCGGGGAGGCTACGGGTATCTACTATCTATGTTCCTACGTCTTTTAGCAACAGGTTCTCAGATACGGGCTGAAGGTGAAACGAAATAACTAAAAGTATTAGATTATCTTCGTGAGTTCGGACGTGAGATGCGATGTGGCTCTTCTAGTTAATTTTGTTAGTTTATAAGATAACACAGAACATTCACGAGCATAAATAAATTACTAAGGACAGCGCGGCAATAATATTTGATTTATGCTGCCAGTGGGATGTCACATATTCTCGTCAGATAACTCTGGTGTTCCTCCGATGTCATTTATTTGTGCTGCCACTTGTATATGCCTTCCTCAAATTATCACATATATTTTCCGTCATCTTGACATCATGAAATCAGATATTATTGCCGAGCTGTCCCTGTCTATAGTACCTGTATGCTCGACAGATTTATTGCATTTCACAATGTGAATTTAGAAGTTAATTAAACTCAATATTATGTGATACATATCAGTACATTCGGTTTTAAAAGATTTGTTAGGTAGCTGCTACCTCGTGTTGTGTCAAATAAGTAGGTATCACCTTGGTCATTTTTGTAGGTACCTAGATAAGAGCCGAAGGTGAAATGAAATAACTGTAAAGTTAGATTATCTGCGTGAGCGCGGACGTGAGATGTAATGTGGCTCTTCTTATTTATTTAGTTTTTGAACTGCTTTTCGCATTTGATTATGTGAATTTAGAAGGTAAGCTCAATATTATGTGATCGATATTATATAGTAACTGGCGAAATATGGGTGTAGTACAGGTACACCTCTGCCCAAGCCTTTAGAGAAACAAGGCGTAATGTTAAGTTTATTTGTTTTAGTAAAATATTTTTTTAGAGATTATATTGTTAGCAAGGTAGCTGCTATCTCGCGTGGTGTTCATTTATAAATAGATATCTCCTCAACAGTTTTTCGTAGATATAGGCCAAAGGTGAAACGAAATAACTATAAGTAGGTATTAGATTATCCTCGTGAGTACGGACGTGGGATGCAATTTGGCGCTTCTAGTTAATTTAGTTAGTTTATGAGTGAAGCAGTTAACACAATACTGGATATATTTATTGCATTACACAATGTGGACTTGGGTAGTATTACTAGTATTATTTGATCTCTATCTACATTGGAACTAAAAGATTAGTTAGGTAGCTACCTTGCGTGGTATTCATTTATAAATCAAATAAGTAGACACGGGCCGATGGTGAACATAGGTATAAGTATTAGATTATCTTAGTGAGTATGGACGTGACAAGCTGTGGATTATGACGGCTCTCCTCTTTTATTTTGTTAGTTTATGAGTTAAAGCAGTTAACACAAAGCAATATACATATCTCAAAATATATTAAAGTTATATTTCGAGATCACTACAAATATTGCATTTATTAAAAGATTTGCTAGGTACTGCCACCTACCTTGTAGTGTCCATTTATACGTAAAACAAATATCTCATTACTATATCACTATCAGTACGTATGCTATTAAAGAATCAACAGCGACTCCATTTTTATTTCCCCCACATTAATTCCTTGTTCAACGCTCCATCGCCACGGATACCGAACCATCCAGATAAAAACGTAAAAATACGCCGTGGACAATATATTTTCTTTGTTTATTTGTAAACTCTGTATAAAACGTCGGCTTGGAAATATGTTCGTTATATCTTCCCTGTTTATATCCCGGTTGCGGAGAAAATTGCGTCCTACAATCTAATACACTAGACACCTTCGCAACATCCAATTAAGGACAAATCTAAGTTATTCTTCTCTTGTTTTTTCCTTAGCTACGGCTTACAATAACATCGAATATGTTGGAACAGGAAATTAAATAGGTACCTTGTGGAAATGCGGAAATTTGGGAAAGTATGTAATTAGAACAGCTTCCTAGGCAATTAACATAATGAATTATTAATTTCACGTTTTTTTTGGACACGGAGAACATGTTTTTTATACACATTTCGTTGTACAGGATGTCTCAAACTTAGTGGTCCAAACGCAAATAAGGTAAAGCGAAGGGGTCCACCTATCATAAACAAAATATCTTTAAAAGCTGGGATATTTTGAACATTTCCGAAAACTTCGCTATTATTATTTTCAAGAAATGTAAATTTCTTGACTTCCACTTGGATTTGTCGACGATGGCCTTCGAATTTTTTGACGTAACGAGTTCCAGTTGAACTCGTTACTTCGAAAATTATGTTCACAGGGTTTGATTTTTTTTAATGATAGGTGGACCCCTTCGCTTTTCCTCATTCGCCTTTGGACCACTACGTTTGAGACACCCTGTATATAGGTATAATACTGCTGTGAGTTTTTCCACATATCCAGAACATACCATTTATCTGGTAGGGGCACACTTGACTCTAACAAAAATTATAATTATCAATCCAAAAATGTTTTTAACAAACTCATAATTATCCGAAACTCACAATATTTTTGAACGACCTTTCCAACGATACTCCACACCATGTGATAGACGAAATAAAAAATCCCCACTGCACGTGTGAGGGAGTAACATAAAAAATTTTTTTTCAAGTTTTTATTTTGCCACTTTGTTGGCGTAATTATTATGTATACTCATGCCAAATTACATCTTTCTAGTACTAACAGTCTCTGAGGTAAGCCGCGGACAGACAGACAGACGGACATGGCGAAACTATAAGGGTTACTTGTGGACTACGGAACCCTAAAAAGCACTTCCAGGATATTTTTTTATTTCTTATTTTAATTTCCCGACCAATTTCTAACCAGGATACTATAAAAAGGTTGCTATAGGAAGGTTTCATTCTTTGTAGTACCGTCAATGGGAAATAAAGGGTTCTGAGAAAGTAAAATAAAAATAATAAACGCGGAATATTATCTTTTAAAGTCGTTATTATTTCAAGGAAAGCTTGCCTAGAAAACATAATATTAGAAGGCTGTACAGTTCACTACATATTACAAACAGACTTTTTATAATTATGTATTATAAGCTTATTTTGTCACACACACTTTCTACAGGAATGTATTTATTTGAGAATCTGTACAATTTAGGGCTTTTGGAGAGCACTTTGAGTCGTCGGTCTTTGTTACGTTTAGTCAGACTTAGAATCCCAAAAGCCTGACAGTTTCACCAAGGGGTATCGTGTTACCCAGTAATTGGATTGTGGAGGTCAGATAAGCAGTAAAATACTGGTATTCAGTTGCATCCAGTACGACTAGAAGCCTACCCTAACATAGTTAGGAAAAATCTAGGCAGATTCATTGGTACAATTTAGGGCTTTAGCTAGTATTTTATTCAGTAAATGAGTCCGAAGCTAGGTGTAGGCAACTATCTTAGAAATAAATAAGGCCTAAAGTTAGATACAGGACTAAAATAATAATATTTATTTATTTATAATAAGCACACCAACAGCACAGTCACTTACAGTACAATTCAAATAAAATAACATCAAAAATTGGCATTACAGTAACCATGCAAATAATAGGTATGCATGGCATTGAGTTATAAAAAAATTAGATACAAAGGAGAACAATACAGAGTATGTCCAGCAGACCTAAATACACTAAAATAAACCAATTTGAGCTAAGAAGAGTAGGTACCTATCTAACACGAACATGCCAGATAAACTGGGTGTACTCAGACTAACACTCGAGAAGGTAGGTAAAGGTTCTCGAAAAATATAGTATCCCAATGAATTACACTTCAAATAAAATTGTTAAGCTCGTAAACCCGCCTCTCGTTTACCAGTATTACTAGAAAAGATCAAATTAAGAGTCTTCGGTCACTCCCTCGTAATCTTCCCTTTTTCTGACCCTTGTCAACAACCGGCCTTATCTTTTCATAGAGTTGGCATTCTCATTAAGCTGACCTGTGATCTTTGATGCCTGCATTGATAGAATATTCTTCGTATAGCAAAAGATTATATTGGATTATAATATCTTGCGTATACATAACAACACGCCTGTGATCCCAAAAGGGTTAGGCAGAGGTGTACTCTAGTACACCCACATTTCGCCAGTTTTATTTAAGTCTCATGTAATAGGGGGCAAGCATATTGTCATCGACCGGGCACAAATTGAGACTAGGCTGCTATTAAGAAAATCCAGATGGAAAAACCCAATAACAGTTTGCCCGACCCGGGAATCGAACCCAAAACCTCATGCTCAACAGTAGCGCTTGCGACCTCTAGACCTCACCTTGCATAATATTACATAAATGAGAATCATTTGTTTTCAAATAAACTTCTAAGTTCTTACTTATGCTTCAATTTATTAAGATCCCTAGTCTACGAGTTTATCACAAGGGAATATAAAAGCAGGATAAGACAGTCTTACAAATTGCATGAGCACACAATCTATTTACGTACAATACCCCTTGTGTATTCTATCTAAAGTCTAAGGCACGTCCATATATATTGCAGACCACTACATTTATTTCGACAGCAAGCATATTTTTTTAAATATTTTCGCTAAACGTTGGCCTAGTTCAAAATTCCGATATTTAAATTTAAAATTGGGCATATCCGAAGGCAGTGCGCATTTCACGAAACTTCTCTACCAGCAACTGTTGAAATTTTATTTGGTCCGTCACTGTCGAACTTTCAACCGAGTTCGCTAAACCAGACGTGGTTTTGCCCCGACTATTTTAAATTAGAAAATTTCACTGCGTACTCTGATTTCAGTTAGAATTATGCAACCAAGTTAAGCGTTAAAAATCTGCCGGTATTTAAATGGCTATTTTAAATAGGTAAGTACTTCAGATAGAGTCAAAAATAAACTTATTTACGCGTACCTGTGGGCTAGTCCTCTAGTACATTCGATAACTAGGGCGATTTATTATTTTTTGGTATACCTACTACCATCTAAAGCAAATCTGCCGAGTTGAGTGCCAGAGTAATAAATTCCAGTAACTTAGTATTAATTGTATTAAATTTAGCAGCTGCCGACCTCAAGTACCTACATATTAATGGGCTAGTGCCTAGAACAGTTATTGCGTAGAAACATTCCAAGAAAACCAAGATTTCTTAAAATAGACGCTTGTATTATAATCCTTGAATAAATAAATATAATCCGCTTAAACCGTTCCTGATGTAGTCCCTACTCTTGACTAACAATGCTAACAAGATAGAGAGGGATCCATTGATATCTATAGGGCTCTTTCGTATAAATATCGATTACTAATTACCTATACACGGAAAAACTTATTTAAGTGCCGACTGAAAGGCTTTAAGTTACCCTGAAACGGGTCAAGTCATTCGTCCAACTCTTAAAAGTATTAAAATTTTAAATTACTTTAACAAACTTTACGGCAAACGGAAGTTGGTTCACGAAACTCGTAATTTTCATGTTAAAATGTTCAAAAACATGTGTGTTTGGTTTAAATTTATGCTTGCTCTATGCTTCTAAGATAAATATTACTGATCCGTAAGGCAAGCGGGTGCACAACTTGCTTTGATATCACCCGTGGCTGCGTATCTCACGTTCAGTCTGTGAGCTAAGCAAACAATAAGTTCTGATAAGTTAACTTGCTTCTTACTTTGTGAGTAGGTACACGTGTTCTCGGTTCTCTGTGACGACACATACTTATTTTTCTTCAGTAAGCTTGGATCTACAGAACTCAGAATGTCTGAACGCAAAACTATTTAGTATCCTGTTTGTTATTTGTTATTTAGATGAAACATTACTTTTGTAACACATTTTCGCTGATATCTATTATCTATTATACATTGTAGGTATGTTACAAAGAAATAGGTATCGTTGAACACAATACCATGGTTGTTTACTTACAGACAAAACAAAAAGGAAATGAATTTAACATCTAATCTAACACGTACTTGCCTAAACAACACATTTATTCCAACAGACGGCCAAAATCTCCCCCTGAATCGAAGACAGAAGGTTTTTCCCAACGGCACCCTGATCGTGGAGCAGACACAAAGAGGCGAGGATGCTGGCACCTACACCTGTCAAGCAGCCAACAGACAACGGCATGCTGCGAGACGAGACGTTGAAGTACAAATATTAGGTTAGTGCCAATAATTTAAACATGACAAAATACTTAAACATCAAAGAAAAAGGGGGAAAAGAAAACTGAAAAACAACATTTTATAGGTCAACAAGTACGACAGATAGCCACCAAAACGCCCACTCTTCGCCGCTTCTTAGAGTCATTAAAGATAAGATAAGCCGGGCAGGAAAATGTATTGCTAAACAGATTGAGACACTACGTGTTATGTAATGGCACTTAATACGATTGATAAACAATGATGTGACTTAAATGTATCCAGAATTTCAACGTACAAAACATCCTTCCTGATCAGAAGGTCTAAGTAGCTAAATGTTCAACAGGGCGAAACGTCTAATGAGCAATAAGTCTAATGAGCAAAATGTCCATGTAGCAAAACGTCCAACTATCAGGTGGTCTGTACCTATAGCAGAACATCTGTCTCTTAACGAAAATGCGAGCGCGATTTAGTCCATTTCATTACAAACTTCCCGAACCGCTTACTGAAGTTTTACCCCAAAAGCACATAGATCTTGATATAGATGCAGATAGAAGAGGATGCTGGCACGTATACGTGTCAGGCAGCCGTTACAGTCAACTCCACGCCACCGTAGACGGCGAAGTGCAAATATTAAGTTAGAGAACTGTCGATACCAGGAACTAGGCGATACAAATGGCGTCATTGAGTGGTGCTGCCATTTCACGTCGCTAGAAAAGTTTGTATGCAGAATTCATTAAAATCTTGTGGAAATATGTTACATAGAAGATTTTCGTAGAATTAACCTAGGCAGGGTTGTGAGACGTTAAATACTTGAAAGTAAATAGTTCCTTGAAAAAAAAAATTACTTCTAATGTAAAGCAGCTTGGTAGAAGATTTTTCTCGGAAAAATATTTAAATCGGTACTATTCTTAAACCTTAATTCTCGTCTGCCCTTTACACTACTTAGAATAGAAATCAGACCATAAACTTTCTCATTTTCTTTACTAAGATTTAATGCGTTATAAAATCACGAATTCAAGAGGGGTGGAGTTACTCATCCGTAATTCATTAAAGTTAGCACGTTTACCATTACCGCGGCATCCACGGGGCGTAAACTGCCAGCTTTCCCTGGTTAATAGGGCAATAAAATAAAAAATATTAAAAAAGTGAATAGAAACTTCACAAGCGACCCTCCGAAATGAGGTCCACGAAATCAAGGCATGAACGTGGCTTTAAGATTTTAATTAACAGTTAACCAACGTAAAAAATAAATGACGAAGTTAAGTGTCTACGTGGCCAAATTGAGCGTTAAAATTGAAACCTTAATAACTTTGGGTGAATAATGTTCGGGCCTAATTCGCTCGGTTGGTAGGCACACGACGTGTCGATTGAACGAGGTCGGCTTTTAGCTATTTCTGTCTCACCAAAGTGTCAAGTGTTCAATACATTTTTTGTGGACTTCGTTTTATTTTCTTTATGAATGTAGGTACTCCTACAAAACTGAAAACAACAACAACTTCAACAGAAACGTGTTCCCAGAATGTTATTTCCACACACCCAAAAATTTAAATTAAATAAGATATTTCTTTTTTGCAGTTCAGCCAAAAATTTTGCCCATACCGGCGCTAACAAATTTATTACGGGAAGGTATGAGAGCTGCAATATCTTGCCAGATCTTAGAGGGTGATTTGCCTGTCGCTTTTCGGTGGGAGAAGAACGGGCAGCCAGTAACGTCATCACCTTACGCGCCTAGTGGCATCATAACACGAAGAATGGATGAATACAGCGCGTCGTTGGTGATAGAGCAGGTTACATCGCTTCACAGCGGGAATTATACGTGTATTGCTTCTAATGTTGCCGGTTCAGAACGATACACCATACCGCTAACAGTCAATGGTAATGAAACTTTTCTTATTACTTAGATTCTCATTTAAAAGCTACGGATGAAATTATAACTATAATGCATCTTCAGTGCCACCACGATGGCGGTTGGAACCCAACGACGTGGCGGTAGCTGCAAGCCAGGATGTGACGTTACAGTGTCAGGCTGATGGGTACCCAAAACCAACAATTACGTGGAAGAAGGCTGTAGGTAAGTTGTAAACTACGTAGATACTTTGTAATCTTGTTTATAAAGGTGAAAATGTTTTAAAACTTTTTCGGTATTGGGATTGTATCTAAAATTGTTTTGTTTTTCCTCTCTCCAATCCAAAACAAGTTTAAACACAAAACTGTCTAAACACGTTTGCTGCAATCTCCACTTTTGCTATACACGAAACATTGACTTAACAACTGGGTCAAATTTCAAACAGGTAACACTCCTGGCGAATACAAAGACTTCATGTTTGAAGGGAGCTCAAGGGTCCTGGAGAATGGCTCGCTCGTGTTTGAGCGAGTGGCCAAAGACAGCGAGGGACATTATCTTTGTGAAGCAAGGAACGACATAGGCGCCGGACTTAGCAAGCTCATCTTCTTAAAAGTCAACGGTAAGTACAATCTTAAAGACTCTTTCGCGTTCCTAATTAATAAAAATATTCCAGTGTCACGATTTTTTTTATCGGACGTCAATAAATCTGACAGTTTAATACTTAGTTTATTAAAGATTTCTATACCGATAAATGTGATCCACAGAACTCTGTGATTACAATCTTTTTCAAATTCGGTCAGTCAATTTAGCGAAGGAAATAGATTTTTTACCGCGAGGATTTTATCCCATAACGTACAGTGCATAAAAGAAGGGAAGCATCTTTTTGTCAAGGGTCTGTGAAAAGTTGTGGAATGTCTTGATGGAGGATCCGTCGCGATGAGTTTCGCCGGGACAAGCCGGGCCGCACTCAAATGAAAATTCTTCTGCGTCATTATTGTTTTGTTGCAGAGAAATGGAGCTGTCCTTAGTAAAATAAATGTTCAGAACGCATTGTCTTCTAACTGAAAATAATGGGTTTGGAACTTATTTTTATGAAATTCTACGTCTTTTTTAATATGGAATGGAATGAAATGGCATGGAAGAAGCAAAGTAGTATTGTCAATTTTAGTAAGTGGGTAGAGAGGAGGTTCAAATTAATACGCGTTTCAGAGCTAACGTAGATCAAAGGCAAAATGCTTTGAGAAAGCGCAAGTAAAACAATCAAATATAGAGCACTCAAATAAATATCGCTACCACCTTCGTCACTTTATTCAATTCTATAGAATTCCTCGAGGCGACCCGCCGATAACTCGCTCAAATTGCTGAGCTGCCAGCAATATTGTACGTATCTATGATTCTATATATAAAATTAAAGGAAGTCCATTTTCTCACCACTTTGCTAAGTCCCTGATGCTGCTCTCAGTACTTTTAAACTTAATTTAGATCGTTCGGCGGTTGGACTTACATTCTATTGCTAACTTTTATGAAAACTTTAAGTGGAGGCAAAGTTACTTTCTCAATTAGCAGTACTGCAGTAGTTCCAATTCCGTAAATTGAAATACAAAATACAATTTAGACACGCTATGTACCTACTTTCAAGCGATTTCTTATTGTATGGTAATTTCCAATCAAAGCGGTCTGTAGCACCTGCTTCTGACTTTCCGGTAGGTGACAATTAAAGAGCGTCCACTTGTCCGTGTGGACACAATAAAGGCGACGATGTATTTGTAGTTTATTCGATTGTCGGCGGTCGGCAGCGCGAGTCGAGCGCGTCTGAGCAGAAAACTCAATGACCGTACGTCGCAATACGTCTCCTCTTTATTGGAAAACGAGACAGTTGGCTTCCACTAGAATAAGTCCGTGGTGTACGTGTTTGTATTGGCCGATATTGGCTTTCGTTGAAAGCTAATATCATGAAATATCGTCCGCCGTGAAGCCTATAAAGCTGCTGTTATTTATGGTTGTTTAAATCAAACCTTTTCGAGCTGAAAACACAGCACCCTCACCCAACGAAGATGGGTGTTTATGTTACCGTTAACAAATTGTAGATTGTACAAACATAAGTAAAACTTTGTTCGATTGTGGCGGACGGCGGCTCCTAAACCCGTCACGTCCGCGAACAGTTTGTAAACAGTTCCGCTTCTAGCCGTAATCGTATTTCCCGCTTGTTTATTTCGGTTTGACACAAGGTTCACCAGGATTTACACATGAACAAAGTTTGCCGACGTTCACTTGAACCTAAACAAATAGATTTAAAATGGTTTCTCGTCCGTGCTCCGAAAAAAATTGAACAGATTTTCTGCATTGCGTCGCAAATGGGTCAGTAATATTTAAAACAAGCGGTAAATCTTAAAAATATGAGGGTTTGGTAAACAAGGTACTCGCCAATAAATAACATTGGGTCTACACAAGCACGATATAACGAGCTTGCCTTTATGGAAATATTTTTTCCTCACTTCTACCGCACTCAAAGGGAATATCGAGTAGAGTGAGGTTAGGCAATCTCTGTGCCCAGCCGCAACTCTTGATTTCTTGCCAATATGAAAAACGGAACAATATAGACGTTTCTAACAAAAACAAATACTTAAGTACGCTGATGTTTTATAGTATACCTAATTCTGATTTTTTTTTTTACTGATATGCTCCCGTTAAGGTAGGGACTTTTTAGACTCAATTTCTCATTTCTTGGGTAGAACGAGCAGACAGGAAAAAATCAAGACAGATTTCCCAGAAACTGTCGTATAATATGTATTAGTTAGAGGTAGGCAATAGATATTTATCTGCCAAATTTTTATTTTCTCAGTATTTTAGTTACCGAAGCACGATCGAGGTCGATTAGGTTAGTTGATTGTGTACCTGCCTTGTATTTCTAATATCCTCAGTTTATTTGGAGGCGTTCCTTAGACCGAGGTCTAGAAATATCTAGACCTCGGTCTAAGGAACGCTTAGGATTTAAAAGAAAAAAAAAAAAGAAAAGACATGCAACTTTCTTCTCATTTTATTATTTTTAATAAATCTGCGTAGCCTTTTCCCAACTATGTTGGGGTCGTCTTCCAGTCTAACCGGATGCAGCTGAATAAAATACTGGATTTTACATTGGACGACTGCCTATCTGACCTCCACAACCCAGTAATTGGGTAATACGATACCTCTTGGTAAGACTGGTTGTCAGACTTTCGGGCTTCTGACGATCCGTAACAACTGTCAAAGATCCACGAATGACAGGCGGGACAAACGGCTTAACATGCTATCCGCGGCACGGAGGAGTCTCGGTATGTTAAGATGGTCACCCATCCACGAACAAACCCCGGCAAGCGTAGCTTATCGACCGATCGGCTGTTACTACTTAGCCACGAGCTCGTATATACATTGTGGACCTTAATGTGTGTAAGGTACACAATGAATAGAGAGCTCTTCAGGAAAAGGGGCCCTTGCCCTGGTTTAATTTAATGCAAAGTGAACTTAATGCGTCCTGGTTCTAAGGAAAATGTCTTATTTTACATGGAGTGTAAAAGTGTGTTCGTATGTAAGTGAGCGTAAGGTGATTTTGTCTTGTATTTTGTAGCTGTTCGTTGATTATATATGGTTTTATTGATAGTTTACATTATTTACAAGCACAATCACAGTGATAGACACTGATAACATAAAATCAAGCCGCTTTTTCCAAAGAATTAGGCCACCTATGCACACGCACATTTGACCAGATACTTATATTTAAGTCCCATATAATAGGCGGCGAGTTTATTGCCATTAACAGAGCACAAATCATTAATGAATGTCAAAATTCCCAATATAAAATGTGAACTGATCAGAACATTCTCTGTCGCCGTATAGCACCAGCCAGGTTCCCCATGAAGAGTAAGACAGTGCAGGTAACAGCTGGGGAGGCGGCTCACCTGCAGTGTGCAGCGTCAGGAGACGCGCCCTTGGAGGTCAGCTGGCGAAGTCCACATCATCATACTATAGCACATCATTTGGATCAAAGGTAAGACGTTTATGAACAAATTGACCGAATGCCTAATTTCGCGACCTGTAATCTAACATTTAAACTGAAGAAGGAATTGAAAACTTATTTGGAAAATAGGATAGGAAATAAAGTGTCCAAAAACAGGAACTCCGATGAAGAATTCTCCGAGAATTTTTTTTTGTGACTGTTTCGGTAGATACCTATTATTCACTCATAAGTAAAGGAACAGTATTTCATTCATCTTTTGCCACTGCTGGAATATAAACAAAAAAGGTGTCATATCAACAAGAGGCTTAACAAAAACCTGTCATGTAAGTTTCCAACTAAGAAGTGTTTTCCAGATACACAATTCGAGAACAGGTGTTGGACGATGGCTTAGTTTCTGAGTTGAGCATCCTGCAGACGTATCGACAAGACACCGGCGCCCTAACGTGTCGAGCGTCCAACGCATATGGACAGGATGAAATGCTCATACATTTGGTTGTGCAGGAGGTGAGTACATCAAGTATGTTAATAGTGTGGAAGAAATAAGGTGAATGAAATGATAAAAGTTACTAGTACGAATCCGGATTCAATAAATATACGAGTACCACTTTGAGTCTTTGCAAGAGAATGAAATTGTGATATAGAGCGTATCTTGTATTTCAGGTTCCGGAAATGCCAAAAAACATAAGGATAATAGACCAGCAGTCTCGTGCGATACAAATATCGTGGACACAACCGTATGCTGGTAACAGTCCTATCATCAACTATATCGTGCAATATAAGGAAGCACCAGGTGAATTTATTTGCTCTTTTGTCAAGAAGCTATTTTTCTGTCGCTGTGCTTTTTTTTTTTTATAGACGACGACAAATAAACGTTAATGGCTCTTTATTTTACATCACAAGTTAACCTACTTCTTGGAACTTAAGCTTTCGAGACTAAAGCGAAAATAGGTACTCCATTATATGCCCTTCTTTTGCTCATTTTGAACAGATTCATGGCCGACTACGCCTCAGAAAGTGATAGTCCCGGGCAGTGTAACCTCAGCAAGCGTTCAGAACCTTCAACCAGCGACGTCCTACCATCTCAGAATAATCGCAGAGAATAGACTGGGACAGAGCGAGCCAAGTCAGCTGATACAAGTTACTACGACTGAAGAAAGTATGTAACTATTCAAGTACAAAAGATCGTTGGCTGCCTTCGAAAAGGCATTTTCAGTACGGTAGCGTACTAAAAATGCCTTTTCAAAGGCAACAATTTATATTGCTAGTGTTCCTAACAATTTTTCCTTTTACTTTGATAAAATATTTAAAGATTTCAACGATATAGAAACTGAAAATATAATTTGTTCTATGTCTATAGTTCCCAGTGGACCACCATTGGACGTGAGAGTAGAAGCAAAAAGTTCGACAGAACTCATCGTTAGCTGGGAACCACCACAAAGAGACTTGTGGAACGGAAACATTCTAGGTTACTACGTGGGATTTCAAGAGGTATGTTCACACCTCTGATTTTAACTGCAAATCCGTAAGAGCATTTTCGCCTATCTATTCATTCATTTTAGATAAGTCCTCAACATTGTAGAAATTTTAGTACAAAGCCACAATGAGCGGACTTATTCGGTTTGTTTTATCAGCACATTTATGTATAACGAATATAAAATATGAGCAGATAATTGAAGATAATGTTTTGTCAGCATAATAGAGTTGAAAATGCATTTTTTTATTTTATTTAGACTGTACAATTTCTTGTCCGTTAAGTATTCATTTCCGAAAATAACTTTCACAACCCATCATTCATTTGTCAATCTATTTGTTAATTGAATACGAGGCTTTTGGCTAGTTTGTATAATTCTTGTCTTTTTTGTGATGTGCGTCTTGTTTGTGCAGAATGACTTCATTTGTTTCTCTCTTTTTTTCCTTAGCTTAACAGCAACAGCACTGTTCTAAGCGCCAGCGGTCCTGGCGGTGCCTCTTACACGGTGCGCACAGTGGAAGGGGCCGGTACCGCTCGCGCGAGAACCACGCTGTCAGGCTTACAGAAACACGCCGCGTATGCCGTAGTGGTGCAGGCCTATAACAGCAGAGGAGCAGGGCCAGCCTCACCTCCTACTACTGCTACTACCATGGAAGATGGTGAGTTGGTTCTTCAACAGCTGCAGTATCTTGGAAGGAAGAGTAGATTCAACACCACAATGCATAAACAGCTAAGTTTCAGTGAAAACACGCAAAAAAAAATGATCTACGCCGTCGAGCTAACTTCTTTATTTGTAACTTATAGTGCAGTTACATAAATTGAGTTCGATAGTATGCTTTACACAGTAATCAACAAGTAATGTGGGACGATGAAAACAAACCTAACATCTAGATTAAGAAAGACGATGAACTGCATGATCCTAAAATAAGAAGATGATAGTCCTGTAATTTGCTGCTAACTAATTCTTCTAACTTATTACTTTTCTCCCATTACAGTTCCAAGTCTACCACCAGGAGCTTTACAATGCATAGCTCTGAGTTCCCAATCGGTCCGCGTAGCATGGGAGCCACCACCTCTAAGAGGACGCAATGGAGTCTTACAAGGATACAGAGTAACTTACGCACCCGTCACGGATTGGTATGGTAAGCATCACAATATCATGTTCTATACTTCAATTCAAAATCTCAGATAATTAATTATAATGTTTTAGAAAAACAAACCTCAATGTCATACGAGACAAAGTATAAAATTCATTGCAACCAATATTTGTCTTATTATTGATAAAAATGGTTACAACATAATAATAAATGAGTGGCAATTAAATATAAATTATCTAAGATTCTGATTTAAAGTTTAGTAGACTACATACCTTACATGCTTTCCGTTTCTTGTTCTTTCCAATTCATCTACTTCAGTTCAGTTTTCTTTACTTCGGAATCCTGAAGTAACTTCGATTTCAGGGAACGAAGAAGCGGTAACAAAGCAAATATCTGGACTACATACAACGTTGTCAGGACTTCGAAGATTCACGAATTATTCAGTAACGGTGTGTGCTTTTACTGCGGCGGGTGACGGAGTCAGGGCTGCTCCGGTTTATTGCCATACAGAGGAAGATGGTAAGAAAATTCACTCTCAATTTATGGTTTGATTAAAATAGTTAACTATTACAAAAAAAAAAAAAACTTATTCATTTGTTAAAATTCAAAATTACCGCGCGAAACAGTATCGATAAATCGAGCGATCGATGAATTATCAACTTTTATCGAGATAAATTCCTACTACTTTGCGAGTTTATTTACATCTCTGCCGCAAGCCTATACAATTTGGGCACGCCCATGGGCGTGCCTATTGCAATCAACCGGAACTAATCAAGCCATATAAGAGAAATGTAGGTACAGAAAGGAAACTAATCACTTCTCTCCTTACAGTGCCATCTGCGCCAGCTGACATCAAAGCAGTTGTATCATCACGAAACAAGATCTTGGTGTCATGGCTGCCACCGGCTGCACCAAATGGCGTTCTCGTGGGATACACCCTTTACATGAGCGTCATAGAAGATGGCAGAGAGGTTTGTTCTGATATGCTAAATCTGAAGTAGGACGAATGGCTTTTCCTGACGAACATTTTCGCTAAACGTTAAACTCATTTTCACACATAGTGATCGGTAAATTGACTGTAACGATCTGAAAAGTTTGGTAAGTCTCGGAAACAGTAATACAATATCCGGGATAGACATCTGGTCGAAAGGGTATTCTGTAAATGAATACATGTTGCTTTCAATCATTTTGATCTAAAACATACATACCTACAACATGCTACCCTCTCATGCGGGTAGGAAGACCTACGGAACGCATCATGCTACGCTACGATCCCTTTTGCTTCTTCCACATTCATTCATCTTTTCATACATGCGAACCGGTTCCGAGTTCTACGCATCTGAACTTTTTTAAGGACACCGCCAGTAAGGTTAGTGTGCCCTGCCAGGGTATTCACATTTGCCCTATAAATTCCTTTTCGTAATTGTCCTTTATTTGACCTCTCCACATGACCAAAACATTTCAGCACACTTTCTTATCCGTCACTCAACTCTCTCTTACACTAAAGTAATCTCTTCACACACTCTTTTTAAATCTGTTAGAGTTAGACCTCACAGACTTACGCAACCACTATTTCGACACCTATAGGTCGGTACTTCAATCCACTTAAAAAGCTGCCTTGCTCATCAATCACTCCTATACAAGGTACACGCTTTAGTTCACAGACAATCAAGGTTTCTTTCCACCATAGATTTTCCACAAACGCATGCAAAATATCCTGTATTCAGCATTTCTTTTCATCTGCATCTATCCAAACATTAACCAATAACTAACTTCGCAGATTATACCACATTTTCCAATTCTCACTATTTCGTATTGCCTGCATTTCACGTACTTATCTTTTTGTAAGTTTTGTTAATAATGATGCATCTTTCCATACCGTCCCTCATCCCGTTAAGATAACCTAGAAGAATGTAGGTGACTCAAAGGTTCGAATGTTACTGGTTGCTCATTATCATTTCTATATTTCTTTAGGAGGGTACCCACAAACGCATGCTGTCACCAAGCACGTTATCCCACGAGACGTCGCGATCACCACCGCGGGCCACTCACCAGTTCTGGGTATCAGCTTCAACAAGACTTGGAGAAGGAGAAGCCACTCGAGTTGTCACAGTGCTGCCTTCTGAATCAGGTTAGTCTATAATCTGTCATATTTTTTAGGCATATCAGTCTTATGCATTAACTACATTTGAATACTCATCCAGCTTTATTTCTCTTTTCGTAGCCTGGAGACTTTACAACTGTAATTGTTCCCTTTCTAAGAATTTAAAACTATCAATACTGTCTTTTCTACGACAGATTAGGTTACTGGTGTTCATTTTCTTCTATTCAAAAAAAGCCCGTTTCTTGACAGTGCCAGCTCGGATCACGTCTTTTAGCCGCAGCATCGTAACTCCTTGGAAGGAGAACATATCGTTGCCATGTTACAAGGTTGGAGTACCCACTCCATCTACCACGTGGAGCATGAATGGAGCTACTTTGGAGTCGACACTGAGAAAAAACGTTACCAGCGACGGCTCTTTAATCATCAGGTAACTATTTCAGCTAGCTTTAGTTCTCCGAAGAGCAAGTTTAAACGTCACACAATCAACCTATGGGGGAAATTACATTAAGTGGAAGGAAATCTTCTGAACGTCTCTGCTATTCTTATCTCTCCATAAACTTTGTTCCCGTTCATCTCGTTTTATACTTGATTTTCACCATATCCCTTCACACCATTCACGCAGCATGACGCAGTACCTGGACAGTGGGAACTACACGTGTTCGGTTGAGAACGTCCACGGAAGAGACGAGGTCACCTACAGTGTGGAAGTGAAGGTGTCTCCACAACCCCCTGTATTGGCCGTCGTAGACTCTTACGCGGATTCCCTGCATCTTCAATGGAGCGACCAGGGCGATGGTGGCAGCCCAATATTAGGTAATATCCCTTAGCAATTTGTTTATTACAGAGTTGGGTTTTGGGTTACGGTGCTTAAATCCTATGTTACACAGTAGGTACACGGTCCAGGTACATCTGTCCTGCTGTGCACCTGGACCGTGTATTGCATGTTATAAGGCCTACGGCCACATCGGTGAAGAAAAAACATTCAAAATAAACAGAAGGTAAATTTGCTTTTGTATAACTTCTTATCTACATATTCAACCTCGTCGGAAATTAGCAAATCTATCCGTCACCTTTTAAAGAAAGTAGACATAATAAAAAGTACTTACATCATTTTCTAGGTTACGTGATCAACTACAAGCGGGAATATGGTGACTGGGAAGAGTTGCAAGTAGAAGCGGGTACATCCGAAAACGTGCTCCCAAACCTGTGGTGCGGAACCCGCTACCAGTTGTACATCACTGCTTTCAACCGTATCGGCACCGGCCTGCCTTGTGATATTGTTCACGCGTATACGAAGGGCACTGGTTAGTAAAATCACCGATAATTATTGACTTTTTTAGGGTTCCGTACCCAAAGGGTTTTAACGGGACCCTATTACTAAGGGTCCGCTTCCATACAAGGAAACTGTATTTTTTTTAGGTACGGAACCTTTCGGGTGCGAGTTCGACTCACACTTGGCCGCTTTTTTTACGTCGTTATTCTTTCAAAGTTAAATCGTTATAAAACAAAGATTCCATAGTCTTGCAGGCCTTTTGCATTTGAGCTGAGTATGCGGCTCCTCTGGCCGTTACATTTATCGATGCAAGTTGTGACTTTAATCTGAGTAAATTTTTCACAAATTAAAAAACTAGCTGAAGCCGATAGGGCGGCTAATGAGTAAGTTTTTCTTGCCAGCAATAATTTCGAACTCCTCACTGACCACCTCGACCTGAGGAGTGACATAGATGTTCTTTTGTATTCCTGCAGTTCCAGTAAAACCGAAGCACTCGCAAATGATAACTCTGAACACAACAACGGTGACGGTCTGGCTGGACTCTTGGGGCGACGGCGGCTGCGGGATTCTGTACTTCGTCATAGAATTTCGAGAAATAAGTCAATCGCAGGTAAGCATTAAAAATTCTTGTTAAAGCATTCAGAGGAACTCTTTATTCGTTTTAGAAATGTTGTCATTTGACCTTTCAATTATGTCATCTTCGTGTCCGATTACAGTTCCATCTACTGTGCAGTTAGAATCCTACGAAAATGGCGAAATGTAAAGGAATAACGCATTTCTAGCTCGTTGCTTAACCTAAACTACTTCTTTATTTTATATATTCGGGAAAAAAAACAATTACCTACACATTAAGAATTACAAAAAGATAGGATACAGAAATGATTCAAATTTGAAAT
This sequence comes from Eupsilia transversa, assembly GCA_914767815.1. NCBI lineage: Eukaryota > Metazoa > Arthropoda > Insecta > Lepidoptera > Noctuidae > Eupsilia > Eupsilia transversa. The sequence goes on from OU611889.1 coordinate 8,423,156, forward strand.
CAACCACGTTCTCCACACATACACATTGAGACAATTTGGTAACGTTGTAAACAATAAAAAAGGAAAATTAATGTTAATAGTAGTGGTATCAGTAAGTATCAACAAAACAAAAAGCTGCCTTTTTCGAATAGATCTTTTCTTTCGCAGTGGCGCCTAGTATCAAACAGCGTTCAAGCAACAGAGCGAGTCTACAGCGTTCCAGGCCTCACACCAGCCACACATTATCAGCTGCGAATCACCGCACACAACAACGCGGGGCATGCCGTCGCTCTTTATAACTTCACCACACATTCACTTAGTGGCAGTAAGTAATAATAACGCGCCGATCACGACTCCTTGAATTTATTCTAAAAACACCACCGCCGTTGTGATCGGCGTGTAGCTACCTTAGGCGATTCATTTACGTAAGGTGTGGGAAACTTGGAGAGGAATGCAAGGAATGCGTTGGACCGACTAGTCTATTTTTTTGTCGAAACTGTATTTTGGTTTTGCTTTTTTTTTAAATTTACTTTGTTTTATTTTTTATAATAAATATACTTTATTTTTTATAATAAATATACTTTATTTTTTATTTTAAATACCTATACTTACTTTATTTATTTTAAATATAAGTACTTTGTTTTGTTTTTTATGTAAAACGCTGTAACTTTGCCAACTAAGCCCAAATTTGCCTATTTCGTTTCAATTATGATATTTCGCGTTTGCTTAGTTTTTTCTTATTTTTTACCATTTGGTAGTGATTTTACATTATTAGGGCAACATATTTTCCATTTTTTGTAATGGTAACTTCATTGTTACTCTGTCAGTTATGCGACAAACATCGGTGCGAGTGGGTAAAATTTAAAAGTGTCGTGTAACTTTTGAAGTTGCACGATACTTCACAGTCGTGTAGCTAAAGAAAAATTGTTTTCGTGCAGCTATAACATCCCAGGGGAAGAAAATACTATCTACTTTCCGTATTGCTTGATATTTTTATGAAAAAAACACGATTTCATTAAAATAATTTAGTAGGCAATGTTGTGCACTGTTTTGGAAACTTGGTGACACAACTTTGCCTGGGTCTAGGGTTGGATAAAATATTGCTAAAAAAGGATCACATTTGTGATTTTTACTCAGTAGCAATTTGTTTTAATGTTTAAGAAAATAATCCGTATTTTTTGGGACAACCCTACAGTCAACGACATTTTTGTATGACAAGTTTGTGGTACCTGCCACAACATTGCCTAAAACCCGTTAAAAATTAAAAATAAAACCGTCATGCCAATGATGTAACTGCCCCCACAAACACGGTGTCTCATGTACACGGAAAAAAAAAATACTAGAAAGATCAACAATACATTTATTGAGATATCCTTCTAGGCAAAAATGTGTCTTTCACCTACAACTTTGCCTACGACTTTGAGTGTTTGTAATTCTGAAAAACGGCATGATTTAAATAGATTTGTGTCCTACCGGGCAAGGCATAAGGTCTGTTTTCCATCTGAAAGTTTTTTAAAGTCATAATAATAAATAGATTCAGAGATACGAACAAAAAACGTCAAAATCCAGGCAAAGTTACAGCATTTTACGGTATAAAAATAGATTAGTCAATCTTTTTTTTTATCCACAACGGGGAAACTCTTGGCCTGAATCTCACCTGATAGTAAGTGATGATCAGGCCGAAGGTGGAAGCGAGCTTCACCCGGAATCTTCTACACAGAGGAACTGGCTATCTTACCTCTTACTACCGGAACACAACAATACTGGTAACATTGTTGTTATGGCGACAGACTTAGATAACATGGTGGTAGCTAGCCAGGCGGACTTAAAACAAGCCCTACCACCCGTAGGTACAGGACAATGCGCGTTAGAAAATGCTTGGCTGTCAAAGTTATAATACTTCTTCAAAGAGATCTCTGAAAATTATAGGAAATACCGATTCCTGCTAGCTTCAAAAATCGCCCAATCAGTAGGTTGTGGATTTTATGCAATACACATAGATTGAATTTACTTTATGACAATACAAATTCAAATAGCTAGTTCTATTATAACACTGATAGTATTATTGCACTAAAATTGCCTTGCAAACGGTTAGCTATGCTACGGACCCGCCCGACTACAAAATAAAGGTAGGTACTGTCAAAAATCACATTGGTTGGGTATATCAAATTTGTGGGGTATGGAGTTGTGGTTAACTGCTTACCTTACCTAGCTAATTAATTATTTCCTACAGTGGTGGAAGGCGAGGTGTCAGGCGCGGCGCCAGGAGGGTCGCGCTCTCTGGGCGGCGCGCGCGTCCTTCTTCCAGCGGCGCTGTCACTGCTAGTGCTGGGCGCACTGCTGGCCATCGTGCTGCTCGTGCGACGGAACAGTCAGTACACTAGCTTTGGTAGTTGCACTTACAGATATATGATTTGTTCATATTCACAATCCTAATTTAGCAGTATGGGCAGGCCCCCTACTAGGTGGAAAGATGACCAGTGATTGCGTAACTCGCTTTCAATCTAATTCATTTCTTCATAATTACCTATGTTTGAAAAATGTGTCGGCCTGACAACGTAAAAAGCGCAATGAATATGGTTGAATGGTCAAAAATTCTATCATTGCGATTGTGAGTTACGCAATTACCCCTCTGGTGAGGAAATCCGCTGGCTGCAAGAAGCACAGGACCGGTCGAGTCACATCGGAATGGCAGCGACCGGCAGCGACTAAACTAAACTAAATAATTTTAAACTTTAGCTACATACTTAAAAGACCAGTATCGCTTGAAAAGGTCCCCTCAAACTCACTCCCTAAGGCCTACATGCGCCACAAATCACTAAATACGTTTAGCGCTAAACGAATTTTAAACATCGCTCTCTTTCTGTCATTTATTTAGTTACAGGGACAGAAGCTGTTTTAAAAACATATGTTTACCGCTCAATTCGATTTGATCTATGGTGCTAACGGTCCTAAAACCACAGAATCTAACACAAAATCTTCTTCTCCTATCTAATTGACCATAGAAGCTGGTGCCACGGAGACCGTGGCAACAGAGAGCGGTGTGGGCGAGTCTCCCTCAGTAGCGCAGCTGCAGAACAAAGTGAACCGCGACCAGCAGTACTTGGCTGCGCGGGCGCAGCACCCGCCGCCCCAGCATCACTACAAACATGCTTCTAATGGTAAACAGACCACATAGCTACTTTTAGTTTTAAGACCTTTTAGCAGCCAGTGCATTGTACAAACATGTCTAAACAAACTTTTTGTTTGGTCCCAAATCAGCCCAACTTGTTGACTGACTCATATTTTCACAAAGACATGTCGTATGATGCAAACCCATCTAACCTAACCTTATCATGATTAAAAAGGCAGAGAGCTAATCTTCCGTGGTTGCTTACGTTTTATCGTAGTATGGAATTCAATCATATTAATAAATACCGTTGAAAGATTTGGACCCATAGCGTACCTAAAGTCTTCGCGAAAATCTCATTAGTTGTTTCATATGTACGTATCCGTATATTTTTGTGGCATTTTCCTTTTCACCGGAAATTACAAAACAAACACTTACCTACGCGTATGTTCTTCACAGAATACATAGAAGACATATGTCCGTACGCGACATTCCAGCTGACGAAGCCCACTGCCTACAGCGAGAGCAGCTACAGCGGCAACGTGTACAGCGGCCCTTACCACTCCGTCAGGGGGTCGTTCGTGTACCATGACCTTAAGCAGAACGACAAGTATAAGGTACAGTAAGCTCTACCCTACTCTTCGTCTTAAAAACATGTTTGGATCATTCGTGGTCATTCGAATCTGTAAGACTTGGTTGGAGGCCTGAACTTTTACAGGACACTTTTTACACTGACAAAAATATCGAGGGCGATTGGTAAATAATTTTAGGGCCTCCACCACTTTTCATTATCCAACTCGAAGCACCAGCAACGAAACTGAATTCTGAAAGTGGATATGGACTTCTGAACCAGAATCGAATGAATTTCTATTTATTAATCCCTGAATATTGGTATCGTTTTTTATTTAAAGCAACAAAATAATTACTCATTCCATAGGGTAAAGAGCCAGAATACACGAAAGTTAGAAGAAAAGGCAACAGACTCCGAGACCCGCACTCAGAGAGCCAAGGTACGACCCTCCTTCCACGATCCCTTTACACAGTATAACAGCTTACAGAGTATATATGACGTAGTTAGCTACATTTTGTTTTACGTAGACTGCACCTTCTATTAATTAAGTTTACTTTGTCCCATTTAAGTTTAAGTAATTGAATTGTAATTTGACATAATGATCGCCTTTTATGCAACCTTTGGGAGCGTAAATGGTGTTGTAATTTATAAAGGTAAGCATGCACACAGTATGTATTGTGACATACCTTTCGGTTTGTGTGTAGTCCACTCATTGTCATGACCTAGTGTGAACGTTCCCGCTTCTATGTGTTGGCGCCCTGTCCTTAGTGTTTGTCGTACGCAGTTCCATTTGTAACCATCTACACATCAACCATGTTTTTCTGTCATGTCATGTGCTTTGCTGTGAACTACGCCATGAAAAAGAGCATAAACAAGCGTTTAAAAATCAGATCTAATTCCAGGGTAACTACGAAAGTTTCATCCGATCATGCTGGATATTATTTTGTCATTTTTCAGTTCTGGGGGGTTACCATACATTCATTAAGCCGGTCAATACTAGACAAAAAGTGAAGTTTCAAGCGATTTTGTGCTATGTGCGGGGCAACTGTCATCTTGACTTGCCCTGCCCATAAACTACCTTGCAAATGATAATGGTAGCACCCCTGGTTAGTTTACAAAAACCAAAATTTTCATCCGCACTTTCGTAGCAACCATTCGTGGCGTGTTCACTGCTACCACATTCCTTTTCCACAATCTGACTGGTGCCTTAACATTGCAGAGTCGGACAACTTGGGCTCGACGGACTCGGAGGTGAAGAAGATATTAACGCTGCACCTGCCCATTACAGAATATGAAGACGACGCCAGCGACGACGCCAGTGCGCCGCACTCCGACAGCGAGCCGCAGGCACGACTCAGGCCCGCGCACCCCACTTCATGTTAGTTTGTGTGACGACAGTCTGTTAACCCCACAATGGGCAAAGAATATGCATAGACCTTTAGGCAGGGCCAAGAAGGTACCTACATGTTATCTTCGCCGTTCGGATGGTGATAGCAATGGTCCTTTCTCTTTAAAAGTCACGTGGCGCCGTTGCCCATAAAAAACTCGGACCTATACGCTGCCTTTTAATACCAGAATGAAATATTATGTACCTAGATAAAATTCACCTTAGGCTGTGTTATCGACCTCCTTCGAAACGTGCATAAAAAGATCTTCCAAAAGTTCCAGCTACAAATCATGCTAACTTGCTATTTCACCATGGAGATGGGTGAAGAAACAGATGCTGTTTAGCTGGCTTCTGAATTGGTGATTTTAGATAATCCTAAAACCTCTTTAGTTTAAAAATGTTGATTTCCTCATCATATTATTATGCTGCTCAGAAAACCTGGTTTACCTACTTCAAAGCAGCATATGGAGTTGGCCAAAGCATAGATAAATAATGTGTATTCATAACATACCCCGTCTCCCAGATCCAAGCGTAGAACGCGAAGAATCATCATCATCATCAGAGAACTCTGTAGGCGGCGCCGTGGTCCGCAAAGCGTTCCCTTCGCGCAAAGGCAAGGCCGGAGCGCTCGGCAAGAGACACGTGCGTTCCTCCTCGGGCTACAGTAGCCACAACGACGAGACTACCTTCAGGTACCTGTAGACACTGTGAGCAGTAGATGATGTTTACTTACTTTTTTTATTTTAGTTTTATTAGTAGAGGAAGGTGTGTAAAGCAATAAAGCAAAAGGTGCTAGGGACTTTATCAAAATACAACATGCAATATTTGCTTAGTATATTTGGACTGCGTGTTCGTTTCAACGTTTGCTACATTTCAAATCTGTGTACCCACCATAACGACAGCTCCGAAACGAAATTAAGAAGCCTTGGTTGATTAGACAGCTTGCATTATCTACCTTTCTCTGAAATTCATAACAAAGCAATAGCCCATCGCTGCTGTGGTTGCCATTGTTACTTTGTTGCTAATAAAATATCACTGGGTTCACCAATGCCAAATCGAATAAGGTGTGTTAGTTAAAACACATTAAAATGATATTTAACTTATTTATTTATATACAAACATTCGGAACATTTATAACATTATAAACATAAAGAAAAGTATAAACTAATAGAGCTCATTCTAAACTAAAAGAAACTGCACAATAAAATTGGCACGTTATTTTTTACTCCGTTTTAAATTATAATTATTTTACATAGTAGTTGTTTAATGTACAGTGTTGCCCTATATAAGTATTCCCTTCGCAGTATATCAAACTACCCATCTTTCAACGAGCACATTCATCCACCGTCTCGGTTCTCGGACGACACAGAGTGCGAGGGACATCATCGACGCAAGAGGGCACCCCACCCGCACCCCGCACATACAGCACACGACCCCAAAGTCACCAGGGAAGCCTTCCAGATCAACGTTTGAAAATAACGGATAAACGGAACGGCACTATTAAAGATGGCCGCCGTATCTACGACCACTCAGAACGCGTTAAATTGACAGCGACTAAGCTGTCACACGTTTTGAGCAATAAGGCTGGACGTACGCCAGTGGCGCCATCAGTGACAGCCAAATGTACTGAAAAGACTAAGATGCATGATTTTGAGTCGTATTCTCAGAGTCATAAAGTCTTGTATCTATGTAGATACTTTTTGGGATGTAGGTTTTGTTACTCTATGAGAGTAGGTGATAAGGCATGGTCAATCAGGTTAATTTATTAAACAAATCTGCACTAATGATCCGAAATAGCTGGATTTAATACATAATTATTTAATTATAATACTTTTAAATATAAAACGGTACTATACAAATACAACACTGCCATAAACGGATTTTCAGTTTAGACCAATAAAAAAATTGGTTGAAAGAAATAGCTACAACCGAAGTGTTGAGTTTTCACTATAAAAATCAATGGCTCTCAAACTCTATACCACATGTAAATCAATGCATCTTCCATTTTATAATGTTGCGACTGTATTGGTTGTCATTTTGCATGTAATATTTTTTACAAAACGGTTGCCAAACTCCATAAAACTTCCATATTGCTAGACATGTAAATAAACTGTAGATAGATAGGTTTAGCCAATATAATTATATTTATTCTTTAGTGCCACATATAATAGTGAAACTCATTAATCTTTTTTGTACTCCGAAACTGAGTATTTTAAAACAAAAAGTTGTAGGTTCTAAAACCACTGGTCGTTGTGTAAATATTAATGTAATTAATGCTAAGTACACATTAATGACTATCGAATATAAAAAATAAGGAGAACAATAATTAAAATAAAAATATATATTTTAAACTTAATGCCTTATTGACCAAAAGTCTTAAAACTAGTTACGGATGTAATTGTGTAATTATATCCCATATTTAATTAAATACGAATTGTTTGATTGTTGTAAAGTTTAAGAAAACAATAATGTTTTCATTGGCAAATCTTATCATTGTCTATACATTAAGGTTTTGGAGTGTGTAAATGAATTTTCAAGTAACTATTTATATCTTAGGATTATGATAAGCATTTGTTGAAGTGCCAACAGTAAATCACCGCATAATCTGTTAAGTATGCAAGAATATACTTATTAACTGTATACAGTACACCATTTACACAAATTTGCCAACGTTACACAGACACCGTAAGACTAAATTATGACTAAATTGAACCGGACTTCCCATCTTAGCTTAAAACAATCACTTTTCGGAGACTGCTTGGATAACGATAAATTATAATTATATTTTATTTTCCTGTCCTTTGTGATTCGAGAATACTTGCTTCTTGTACTGTTGACAATGATGTGGAACCTTCCTTACATACTACCTATTGTATTATAATATACAGAGGACCGCATTGAAATCGCATTCCTCAACAGTTTTGCGCATTCAAAGCGGTCGATATTCATCAATTCGTGCATTATAATCGATGTAAATTAATGAAACGTTAGTATTATACAATCCTCAGTAAACAGTAACACGTGACAATACACTTACCTATAGTTTGGTGAATACGGCAGAAAGTTACAATTTGTATGTACATTATTAACTGTATCATATTGTAGCTATAGTTTACGAGTGTTGACACACAAACTGCGTTTGTATTCGACTAACACAATGTTTTCTAGTGAGTTGTGTGGATTTATAATGATTTACAATTGTTTACGTTGACACTCTTTAGTAATTCCAACGAAGACTGCCCTATATTTAATTGAGATCTATTTTATATAATCTAGACACAATTACCTAATGCTAGTCAATAATACGATGTAGATTTTTTTAGTAATCATAAAGTAATGATTTTAGCAATGTTAATGTTTCAATCATTTATGATCTTCTTTGTTTTGCATCAACATATTGAATTTCAAATATTTGGGAATGGTGAAAATTTATAGCAAATGGTCAACAAAAAACAAAAAATTAAATAATTATGAATAACTTATATATACTTACTTTTGATGTCACTTTTGGTCAACTATTCACAAAGAATGGGCGATATAGACGCAAAAGGCCCTTGAAAATCTCCTTAAATGTCCAAATATGTACTTATATTTTATTATACATACTTAATGTACATTTGATTATCTCAAGTTTAGGAGCAAAATCGTTATCATAACTTTACTCTTAAATCATTCTGAATTCTAGTCAATGTACCATATCATTTTTAAACATTTTGTTAATATAAATGAATACACGAGTAATTATAAGGGTTAGTTAATCATGTTGTTACAGATATGTTTTTATAATGCAAACAAATGAGTTAATAGGACAGTATGATGTGAACGAAAATAAAAATTCATTTACTTGAAATTGATCTATTTAATTACCTACCTTACATAGACATTGATCAGTTTTGTACACATAATTGCAGAATTTGCAAGTACTTTAAAAACATTTAGCTAAACACTGAGAAATTGATATTGCTTTAAGGTTCAATTCACATTGAAATGCACATAAAGTTTAAAATGCCTTGTCATTAAAACTGCTCGCCGCGTCGCTGCGGGCCGCTGCCATTTCAGTGTGAATTGCGCTTAAAATATTAAAATTATTTGTCCAACTAGTTCATGACATGGGAAGAGAACATTTATCTATGAAAACAACACAAATCGATAACTACTGCGTATAAGACAATGGAGATCATTAATTTTCGGCCCAAAAACAAAGTGTAAAACGTACGGAAATCCAATTTTTCAACCAAAAAAATCAGCTGAAGGAATGGCTGTAGAGACTTAGTGCCATAGTAAAAAATACTCGCACTGACTTCCCCAATAGTGGTGACACCTTTTTTTTCATTGGCACTTTGACTTTTGGGCCGAACTTTGTATGAACCGTGAATGGTCCCCTTTGCATTTCAATTAAAATTGTATTTGTCAGTCTAGTGTAAAACATAAGCCTCTTTCACACGCTCTGACTACCGGATTATAAGTACCGGGTACCGGTAATTGCGTAACACATTAAAAATTGCAATGCCTTTCATATTGACAATTCGACAACATTCATTGCGCTAATTATGTAGTCGAGCAGACGAGTATTTCAAACATTTGAAGCAATGGATTAGGAATTTCCTTCAAAAAGCAAGTGTGTTACAATTGGGGTCCTGGTATTTTAAACAAACCGGGACCATGTACCAGAAGACCTTCGCCTACACTCGCTACCGCGTAGCCAGCGGCTTCCACCGTGCCTTCTCTCTGGTAGCCGGAGCGCGTGGAAAGAGATCAACTCCTCAACTTTACGTCAATCACTGTCACTATCCGCATCAGCCGTGAAGTCAAACGGTCGGAACTTCTCTCTGAAGTTCTTCACATGTTCCTCTTCTTCTTCTCGGGTTAGTTGGCACTGTCGCCAGTCGGCCTTGTCCTCGCAGTTCAGGATCGGTGGAGATGATAATACATCCCTGAAAGGAAATTGGTGGTCAGACGCATTGAGGGAATTAACGTCTTGCTAAAGATGAAGTAAGTTGGTGGAGAATCCGAGGTCCGAGGTCAAACCAAACCCTAGCTGACTGGCTAATCTTTTTGACGTGTCAAAATGCATGAGGTAATTATATATACAGGGTGGATTTTTGAGATAGGGCAGCAAGGGCAGCTACCTTAACCGTTGTAGGCACAGGAAAATGGTCTTTGAAGACTGTCCTTAACTTTTTGAGAAATTTTGACCTATACTCGGAATTTTAATTCGATTCCAGATTTGACAATTTCAGTGTTGCAAGGTTATGACAAGTACTAAATAGTGACGTTGCGAAATTATTCGATATGGAAATGGAATATTTCCGGATCGATTCTTCTCGTTTATAATTTTACTCTCGTAAACTAAGTATATCAGGAAATTAAATATTTCTGAACCGATAATTTAGTTTTGACGATTAATTAACGATCTGAGACTTTTCTTTTATAATTGTGTGTGAAATAAATAAAAAAATGTGATCATGAAGGAACATGACAAATAAATCGATTTTTGTGTTCATCACTACACTATTATATGTGGTATCATTATTTCACAAAATGACAGTAGCTAATGTCAAATCTGGAATCGAATTAAAATTCCGAGTATAGTTAATTGATTCAGGCGTGACTTGGCGGAAATCCATTATAAAATACAATAGAAGCGGAATAGGTTACTAAATATATCTACGTCTATTAAATTTTGACCTGCATTCACAGATTTTGAAAAAATGTACAGTCACCAAGAAAATGGGCCGTTTTCACAAATACTTTTTTTGATGCCAATCGATCCTGTTTCTTATAAAGATCAAAAACCTCTATTGAACGAACTGAGCTTTGAGTACTAGAAAAGTCAGAAATCGCAAAAAACTTTTCCTATACATTGCGTAGGAAACATACATACAAACAAACAAATATTAAACTCATATAGAATAAAGAAATGTCGATGTTTTGTCAAGTCATTAAAACCGTGTGAAGCGGGGCGCTAGTTCATAATAGTTCTCCTGTGAGTACCTTCCAAAGTGCAGTGGGAAGTGTTGCTTCGTCTTGGCGTATATCTGGTCTCCGGACGGTAGTTCTGCATGGAAGTATGGCGCGCCCGGCAGCGTCACCTGTCGTATGTCCGCGTACGGAGGGAGGACCTCCATCTGGATACTGTTTATACCGGCTTCATCCTGAAAAGATAATAAACCCTTAAATACCTATACCGATAAAAACCTTCACGAATTGCTTTCTTTAATCAGTCAAAGCATGGTCTGGAAAGGCTTATGATACTGGGCCGGGTGGAAGGAAAACACGCTCAATACCACCGGCAGGATGGTCAGACGCGATAAAGAAGGCTGTTAGAGGCAGCATTTACCAAGTGGCCCACACAGCAGAAGACCGCATAGCTTGGAAACGCGTCGTATGTGGTCGCGATCCTCAGCATTGAGGGAAGGACAGAGAAGGAGAGTTAAGTGGAGTAATATTGTGTTACTGTTCTTTTATGAATGCCATAGACAATAGATGTAACTAACAACAACTAACACAATGTAGATTGCCATAGACACAAAATATGCCACATTATGAGGCAGTCATTGATTATTTCAATCAATTAACATAAAACGTTAGTCATACCTGAAATATCTCCAATATCTGCGACTCACAAGGGCGTGGCACAGGTACACTCTGTATCTGCATGTGTGACGTCTTATAGTTGCGCTCAAAGAACACAACGTACTTATCCATTGAACCGTAGAACTTCTTTAACGCCTCCTTGAATTTCTTTATCTCGTCTATTATTTCTTCAGGTAACTGAAAGTAGGGATTATATAAATTAGAAGTGAATCTAATGCAAGCACAGCCCAGGAGGACCTCTTAGTAAATGGACACAAATGAACTTCATTGTCAGTGCTTTGAAGTGCAAATTCGTACGAACATTGATGCATATATAAAACTGTTATTTTGACGTTCTAGCGTGTGCACTCACGGACTTGTTCGCTTTACGGATCGTACACACAGGCGCGATATCGCGCTAGTGTGTACGAGCCTTTAAGGTCTATCCACAGATATCAGGGTCGTACCCGGGACGTGGACAGACCGTTGTCAAATTAAGCATAGATTCCCCCATTTCGATATGTGCATTATGAAGACTCACACTGTATAGCAGAAAGAGCTAAGAATGCTAGACTTATAAGTACATATATAATCACTGGAAACTTATAAGTCACAACAAAATAGAATGAGTCAAGTAACTATCTGCAAGAAGTTATGATAGTAGAAGTTATGGTAGATAGAAGTAGTATGACATAAATAAACTTGAAAATAGTGTAATAGAATGTTCAACTCACTCTTGTGCTGGCTTGGTGATGAGTAATAGGTAGAATAAGAACATGGTAAGGAGTCAGCGGTCCCTTAGCTAACGCTAGGTAGCAGTGGGTTCCGACACTTATTACTAGATGCTTCTCCACACTTGGAGAAGACAGACAGAACCAGCATGATTCTGAAAGAAAAAGAAAAATGCTGTATGAATACTGTGTACTTTGTTCAATTTATTGATCTTAACAAACTTAACCACGAAATCGCGAACAAAACATCTGCCTATGTTTTGACGAACTATGTGAACATAAATGTAGGGAACAGCTGATTTTTTTTCCCGATTCCAGGGTTGGTCCCATAGTGAAAGTTGTTCATAATGATGAGTACAATGACCCCTTAAGAGGATACCCATGAATTCAATGTCATCCTGTATTTATTATTATAGTACAAATGCGAAAGTAACTCAGCTGTCTGTCTGATACCTTTTCATACCTGAAGGGCTGAATGGATTTCGATGAAATTTGACACACAGGTAGACCATGATCTAGGTTAGGACATAGGATACTTTTTATCCCGGTAGTAAGTTCCCATGGCATCATTTCGGAAGTTCAGGCGGAAGCTAGATAACCAATAAACGTGGTTAAATATTTATCTTTAAGTTAGTATACAACTACCTGGGTCAAATTCTTTCTTTTTCCTCTCAGGGTTGTCATCTCTGCCATTCCTTTTTCTCTTGCCTTGATCATCTTCTGTTGCATCCATGTTAAAGAAGTACTGCCCATTGCCACTGAACTGTAATACATGCAAAAACAATAAATGATTCATTTTAATCCAATGATAAGTATTCAGTGATTTTTTTTTTCATGTTCTTCAGCTTAAATTGCAAATTTAACACATATCATTACGCGTTGTTTCCCCGAAGGATTAGGCAAAGGTGTACCACCCATAGTACACCCACATTTCGCCAATTATGTTTAAGCAAATTCAAGCAGCATGAAAGTCCTAGGGTATTTTCATGTTAAAACTTCTGCCATTTACTTGTCTTTTAAAGCTTAGACAGATTGAATAAAGGTGCCTTTTGTCTGGTATCTACCTTGACAACCTTCCCCGGTTGATGTTGCTTCAACAGCTCTGGATCATAGGGACACATTGTTTCATCCGTAGTGCCTTGCAACATGTCTGTGACTCGCATCTTAGAAATTGGTTGCAAGGAGCATGCATAGATCCACTTTTCTTTAGCTTTATTGCCAACTGGAGCTAATGCTATGAACCTGGTTGCTCCTTCTCTGTAGTCTTGATGTGTAGTAAGGTTCCTGAAGAAAATAGTTCTCAACTATTAAAAATATCAAGAAAAAAATAATAAGAAGAAAACAAATATTTGCACACCATAAAGAATGGTAGAATGTAAAGGAACCAGTATAGTTTTTAAGATCGTACATTTTAACCTACATTCCAGCAAATAAATGAATTTGAATTTGAATATGAAAAAAAAAACGCTTGTTGCACACTATAGTGTCCAAATAGACAGGGTTACTGAAAAATTGATCAGAATTCATATAAAATTGTCTGCCAGAATAGTTATCTGGAAGGGTAAGTGGTGGAAATAGCCATAAATAAGGTACAAAGTTAATGTAAGCTACCTGTAAGGCTGTCTTTCATAGTGTTTATCAGGAGATGGCACAACATGATATCTGGGTTTTATGTGTATGGCAAGCCATGATAATAAGTCTGACAAGTTCTCTTGTGCTATATCTACCTGAAAAAGAAAGAGAAATTATAAAAATTACGTCACAACAATTAGTTGGAAAGTAATAAGTTACTTAATTAAGACTCAGATAATGTATCAAGTAGAAGTTAAACATGGGAATTCTTGAAGTCGCCATCATTATAATGGCACATTGTTTTAAACTTGTCTACAATACAGAGAATAATTCTACAATTGGTAAATTATGTAAACAAAAAAAAGTTTACATACCTTCGTAATTTCATCTTGCTGTATTCCAGCAGGCCATAGTGTAGTAATTAGCAGATCTACCCCTCTGTACTCACTCTGACCTCTTAAACAAGCATCCCTAACCGCACTGCAGTCGCTTGGCTCAAACGTACACATTGGGACCTCTTTGCCAAGTTCTCTCCTTGATAGACCAGTCAGGTAAGCTATTTTAACATCTGCACTGGTTGTAAATATTCCCCTTTTCCCTAGAAATTAATATAAGTAAAAGAAAAGAAAAACCAAAAGAAATTGCATTATTTGTTGATTGGTAAAAAAAAATTAAGTACAAAAGATAAGTTTACCCATATAGATAACATTTGGAACAATCTCAGATCCTTCTTCACAATAAAGAGGCACATGTTCACTTTTAGATGGCCCAAACACGTAAGTAGTCACTGGAACTGCAACAACATAATTGATTTTTATATTACACACTTGTTGCTAAGAGAAATTTAAAATAGTATACTATTAATATCTGTGGTATCCTACCTTTGCGTGTGCCCATTTTATACGCATCCAGCTGTGAATTATCATCTCCAAAAAAGTTTCCCGCACATAGAAGGACATCGAAAGGTCCAGATTTCTTTACTATTGTTTCTACGCGGGAAAACAAGCCTTTGAAGTTTCCATTAACATCTCCGCATATTAACCTGCAATAGGAGTTTATTAGGATGCTCAGTTAGTCAGTAGGGTACTGGAAAGGTGACTTAACTCAAACATTAATAAAAAGTAAAGAATACTGGTATTCACGTATCATAGTGAATAGTTCACTGCAATCACGGATAAGAGGCTCATGAAAGGCATGTTTTGTATTCAGGAGAGACTTTTCAAAGTATTATTCGGTATTCTGGGAAACAATCATACTTGTTTTTACTTACGTTTTTTGTTTATCCATTTTGATTTAACAATTTTCTTTAATTTGAATCATTTGAGGTTGTTTTCATTGATGACAAAACTGGCGTCATCTGTGAAATTGACAGTTAATTAACACTGACATCTGACATTGACAATTTTATCATTCCGAAACAACAGTTGAAAATTAGTCGATTATAATTTCTGATAATGGCAAAGCAAAAAAACAAAACCAACATTATCACGTATACAAAACATGTGGAACTGGAACAAACTGAACGCATTGATCATAGCCAGGAACCGCACTATGGTTTTTGTTTGGGGTGTGCACATCTAAAACGAGTTCAAGAGCTGTCAGTGTCATTAATTTCCAATGAAAATAATGACACTGACAGCTCAGCTTCGTCTAATAAGTGCTGATCGCGTTCAGTTTATTGGTGAATTTCGCCCTAAACCGAAGCAAGTAACTACACAATCATATTCTATACACACTCGTGTCGTCTCTACAGTAATTCTATCCTATTATTCGTTAAGTTGTTATTATCTAAACCACACAGTTATAAAAGTCGGGTTGTATGTACATCTGCATATTATGTGAATGAATGCTCAAAAGGATTTATTTTTCCGAGGCGGGGTGTTAAAGCTTTTGAGCTCACTTCACTTGCTTCTACACTATCCTACTTCTCAATTATTTTTCAGTTGTGCCACCCCGGGTCTACGTCAGGCTTACACTGCTAGAAACCAAGCAATCCACAACCGCAATCGCTATGCGCATAGCGCTAAATAACAGGAAAAAAGACATGAGTTCAAACCTTGAATTGAAATATTAAAAAAGTACTGGTGCACAGATAAAAAAATTGTTCGCGCTGGTTCGCGCTAACTGTATAACAAACAATGTGAAATTGTTGAAAAATACATCATATTAAATGCTTTAGTGTATAATATAGTGAATGTAGAACATGGCTTCATCTAGTAAATTACCCGGCACGGGCTTGGAAGAAGTCGGAGTTCCGGGACAGTCATTTCTTCGAGATGCACTCACTAGTTGCACGGATCCATTGAAAGCTATTGAAGAGTTTCAACTGGAAAATGGCATATTATTACCTTCTCTGAGGCCTATGCTGCCTCTGCTCGATCTTCATGGAGTGCGCCGGCTTGATTTCCATACTTCAGTCTTGGAAGAACTGAGAGATAAACTGATTGCCCACATCAATGAACTTGGTTCAAAAGATGGTAAAGAGCACGACAAGAAGCTAAAGGAACTGCTCGCTAAGAGCTTTCCCGTCGTCAGAGTAAAGGCCCTAAGGCCGGTTATAATGAGTATACTGAAAAACACCCCTCATATTGATGACAAATTCCTAAGAGTTTTAGTAAGAGATCGAGAGTTATATAATGACACTGACACTGAAGTAAAGAGGCAAATATGGCAAGATAACCAATCTCTTTTTGGGGATGAAGTGTCACCACTACTCAGTCAATATATCAGAGAGAAGGAAAATGTATTATTTGATCACGAGAACCTGACTAACTTATTCTTTTCCCCCTCCCCCAAGGTTAGGAGACAAGGGGCTGTTGTACAGAAACTTGCCCACATGATTGGCAATAGTGTCAAATTGTATGACATGGTCTTACAGTTTCTACGAACATTGTTCCTTAGAACAAGAAATGTTCACTATTGTACGCTACGAGCCGAGCTGTTGATGGCATTGCATGACTTAGAAATTCAGGATATTATATCTGTAGACCCTTGCCATAAGTTCACATGGTGCTTAGATGCATGCATTAGGGAGAGAAATGTAGATATAAAGAGGTCAAGAGAACTACAAGGATTTTTGGACAGTATTAAAAGAGGGCAGGAACAAGTTCTGGGTGATTTGTCTATGACACTTTGTGACCCTTATGCAATTAACTTTTTAGCAACATCAGCAATTAAAATATTACAACATTTAATAAACACTGAAGGACTTCCAAGAGATAATACAATATTGATACTTTTATTAAGAATGTTAGCATTAGGCTTGAGTGCCTGGGTGATGATTGATTCTCAAGAGTTTAAAGAGCCTAAGCTTGATTGTCAAGTTGTTACTAAATATTTACCAGCCCTAATGTCACTGATGGTTGATGACCAAGTCAGAGCTCTGCATAATAAGCTACCTCCAGATGAGAGGGAATCTGCTATTACTACTATTGAACATTCAGGCCCACCTCCTGATGCTTGTGAAGCTTATATGAGAGAAAGTTCAGTTTGTGGTGTCCTAGCTATGTACTACACACTACATGCAGCTAAATTACGCGACCGGGGAGCTCTACTACGTATCCTAAGCATCCTGGGCAGTTGCAAAGATGGAAGGGCCTATGAAGACCCCTTCTTACATGCACTTGTGGCCCTATTAGTGCAACTACCAGATGAATTCCAAGGAGAAGATTTCAGTACTGTATTGTTTGATGAATTCTTTTTTGCTGGACTGTCCAAGGACAATGTCACAAGACATTTACTAAAATTGTTGTGGTACATCCACCCTAAACTGCCAGAGACAAGAATACAGACTCTCATGAAGGCTCTTCAGCCGGGCACCCAGCATAATGAATCTGTGCATAAGTTGTATGAGACCTTACAACAAAAGATGACTACTCAGACAGAGCCAGTACCTAGCACTAGTGAAATGGAATATTTAGACTCTCCCCTCATGAGTGTACCAACACCAGCACCGTATCATATGTAAACATTGGCATTAAGCACTATCAATACACTATTAATAATAAAACAGACTAACTATCAAACTTGCATAATGTTTTCTTTCATAGGATAAAAGGGTTTAAACCAAACACACAAGCACTGTAAAATATTTATTAGTAGCAAGTAGCAACTTACAGTAAGTTTCAAATTAATACATAATTACATACTTATAAAAAATGTTAAAAAAAATATATAATATTGTACTTTAATGTTCACAGATATTGGACGGAATACAACTGAGCATTTATGGCATTAATTAAGTATAGTAAAAATTACATTGCGTGACTGTTGCAAGATGAGATAAATACATTTCAAAAATGTTTATTATTAATTGTCGAGTTAGATATAATATAAAACAATGCGTTATTACGTTGACTTGTCGAAGTTACGCGCGGTGGTCACGTCTGTCGGGCTTCATGTCCAAAGAATGGAGCGAGCGGAGAGACCGGGAGCGCTCGAACAGCGAAGGATCCGTGTAGATTGGCTCGCTACCGTCATCGAAGGCACTCGCTAGGCGTCCTGAGGAACCCGCTTCTTCGCCTACTTCGGCAAATGTTCTTCCTAATCCGCTGAAAAAAAAAATTTGGGAAAAATTAGTGCAATGAACTTAATTGGTATCCTAGGAATTCACAATTGCTATGTTATATATTCAAGGCGAATCTTAAGATCGACGCCTTTTTCCGTCAACATAATCGAGAGTATCCTTATCGGACTTAGTTCGTATTTACACTTTTTATAACAGTGTTTATTTTTGATTGATGCATTTGTTTATATCTTCTGACCTTTGGCTAGAAGATAATCACCTGTATGGTAAATTATTATTCATTTTTTTTACATTATTCATTTATATATTAAAACGAATAATAATTCTCCACACTGTGATTCAGTCAGTAAATAAAAATCTCTTGCGAGATCTATCTCTCAAAGTCGGCATCCAAGCCGGTAGGAGGGTACTTTGCTACTCGGCAAAAACACTGAGTTGTTTGTACTGAAATGCGAATGAACTTTTGCTCTGCTTCTGCCATTTCTGAGCTCAGAATGAAAATGTGCTCATTCTGAAATAACAGGCGTCTGTTAGAAAGTCTAGAAGCAGTAAAATCGGATAGACTGAATGACAGCTGTCTTTTTCATATTTTTGTAAAAAAAACTGCCACTGACCCTTTTTCTGGTCAAAACCATAGGATAAAATTATTATTACCTCAAAGAGAAGGGTTTATGCAGATGTGAGGCGGAGAAGAGCGAAGGTCTCGTAGGCCTGGGTCCCGGGGTCACTGGCCGAAGCGCCGGCGCAGGCGACGACGCTTGGATGTTCTTGCGAAGTACCCGCCAATAACGCCTGCATAAGGAAAAGTTTTATGTAGGTCAATTAGTTATTTGATATCAAGGATGGCTTGTTATTACTTACTAAGAACTCACGTATCAGTGTTATGGAGAGATAAGTCCTGTACTATAGATACTTAGAATTGCTGAGTGGTTATATATTAGGCAATCACTGAAAACATGAAAAGTAGGTCAACGATTCAAACCTTACTTCAATTTAAAACAGTAGGTAAGCACCTACCCACCGACAGTGTTTTAAAGGTGCATCCACACCGATGTTAATTTTTGTAGAGCAACATGATAACATTAAGTTTACGTTAACTTTTTGTTATCCGTTGTTGCCCACACACTTGCAAACGTTGGTCAAAAAAATAATTTCGGTGTGGATGCACCTTAAAAGGTAGGTAAACACCCGTTGTAAACAGTCATAATTAATTAATTTATTTATACAATAAAGCCGCACCGGTCGGAACACGTGTCCCCTGCATGGACTGCATGTGAACGTGTCAAATATACGCATTTATAAATAGACGCCGTATAATGTTATATGTACCTACCTACGTAGGCACTTACGTCACAATCACAATGCATTTTGATAATGTAGGTGAATCAGTTGAGAAAAACTTTTGAAGTAGGTAAACGGAATAGTATTATTATGTGAGGTAAATGTCAGGGTAAACGATGCTGTTTTGTTTTTATTTTTAGATATAATAGATGCTCCATATAATTATCTTGAGTTGATAAGTAGGTGAGTGCAGTTCCTTATCATTTTGATCTAGTTAATTGTTTTCATTAGGCACAAATTCATTATCAGTCCGATGATCACTCGGTTCACAAAGAGCAACTAAACTGGCGTTGGGCGTCGAGGGTTATTGATTCGATCAGAGAACGCAACAAAAAGGTAGGTATCTATTTATGACCTGTCAGTCGGAGTCTGCAACTTCAACCTTAGCAGCCCATTCCACATAACATTTTAACTTTATGACAGGCCTTAATGCCCATCATTCAGGCCGTCATAAGCCAGCTCCTCTCGCTCTGTAACGAATCCTAGGAAATTCACATGGTACACATTACTCCCTAGTTCTTGTTACTTACCTATAGATATACAAGGCAGCAGTAAGCATGGCCAGTAATAGTGACAGCAGAACACAGAGGGCCACTAGTAAGGCTCTGTAGTGGTACGGAGGTATACAGATGCCGGCGGCAGAGACCACGGGCGAAGAGTCACTTTCGCCGTTCTCTTCGAGCAACTCGTTGCGGTTGTCAAATACCTGGGAAAAAATGGATGCTTTGTTGTATTTTTGCTTTTGATTGTTGCGGAGGATTGAACAATATCTTAGAAATTGCAAAGTCAAGAGCAACTGCAAGGTCCTGATCCCATGCGACCACTTGCACTTTGGTGTTATCAGTAGGTACCTAGGTATGTAGGTATCATAAGAGCCACGGAGCCCCCGTGCCCGGGCCCCCTGGATCCGCCCTTGGACCCAAGGGTCATACGGATGTGGCACATCCCAAAATAGCAAAAACAATAAGTCCCGAGTGTGATAAATACAGAGGTCAGACCTACCTAATACTTATTTGGATACCTAAATATCTACCTGTGCAGTATAGGTAGGTGGTAGGTGCCAGGGACCGAAAACCCTTATAAATTACGGTACAGTTATCGAAGATTTTCGGTTACTTCTACGACTAAGGTTACCGCCATCTGGGTAACCCAATAAGAAGAAACATGTTACCTCTTTTAGGTTACCATTTTAATACCGGTGACACACTTAGGGCGTTTGTGCACTACACGGAATTTTACCTTCCGGATGTAAAATCTCATACTTATTTTTCCGGATCACTTGATATTTACTTGAAAACCGGACTGCCGGACCGTAAAATTCCTTGTAGTGCACAAACGCCCTTACAGGCGATGCGCGCCCTTTGACTCGCGGCTCGTGTAAGATAGAGGTATATTTTATTATTTCGGTAACCGGTATTAATGCTGGTTCTAACCGAAAAATATCCGTATTGGCATACCCGTTTCGGTCCCTGGTAGGTGCAGTTTACGGAGTTTCAATAGAATAAGAGGCCAGCTTATACTGGATTTGTACTGTCGTGGTCTACTATGTTACTATGTCAAGAATTCTAGAATTAATTTTTTTGTGTGCCGCTTTTGTTTCCAGGTGCGCTTTTTTTTATTAAGCGGTTACAAAAAATAGCTAAGTAACTTAGGTTGCTATGCTAGTTCTAATTAACAACAGCATAGCGAGTTATCATCAATGTTACTGGAAGCGGGTTGCTATGCCAGGTACCAATCGTGATTAAGCCCCCACTGAGAGGCTTTGTATCTTGCATATCAACACACATAAGTAGGTAGATAAAGGTCGCTACCTACTAAAAGTTGTTGGAACAAAAGATAAAGCTGATAATGGGTTATTTCTAATATTAATTTGACTGTTTTTGTATTCATGGGTAAATAATAACATCGTTAGTACCGACATAGGTACTCGTTGTTATCGCAACTGAGACAGTAGGTAATTACGATAGTAATAAGTAGCTTAGGTAACCTGTAACGGATTTAAACGTGCATAGCATCAAGTTCAAAATTGGCAAAACAACCATCGGATCCCAGGTCCTTTACCATTTTTTCGAGATACTATTTAGAGAATTGCAACAATTGCTAAGTAAACAGGTACCGATAAACTAAGCAATTAATCAAGTTCCTTACCTCAATCATCTTCCGGACATGACTAGGGGTCTCGACCTCATCCTTCAGATATTTGTCCACCTTCGCCTCTTCGTACGACACTTTGTACACAGTTTCTGCGTTCTTTTCGTCTGGTTTCTCTGTCTTAGTGTCATTGCCGTCATCGGATTTAGCTTCGGCTGTGTCATTGCCCTCCGCACCAACTGTGGAGTTCACGTCCCTTCGACGCCTGCCAAATGATGGTTCTGATCGTCCTGTGTGGCTGGGACAGTAGGCCTGGAAAAAAATAACATAAATAGGTTTGGATAGGTAGGTATTTATATTTGGCACAAAAAACTCTGTTTCAATAAAATGTAACCCAATTACCCATTCCTCAAACTTAACTTCTTCCTCAGACTTCTCAAATCATTTACGAAATTCATTACCTATGTATACCCGAATCGCTTTAGCGTGGTAATAGCGGTCATTGACCCACCTACATTTTCAAGCATTCTTTATTTCAAAAACTGAAATAAAGTCGGTTAACGTTCCTGGTCCTGGAGGCCAATTCTCCCGTTTACACTCGTTCAAGTCGCATTCGTTAATGCCGCTCGTCTCCCTATGTCGCTTATAAAATGGTGACATTATTGAGATTAAGTATTGTATTCTCACTACGTCAGCACGCACAACAGAAACGGGTTTTGTCGACGGTAGAATAGACAAAATTACAGATTTTGATTGTTTATATATCATTTTGTCTATTCTTCCGTCGATGAAACCCGTTTCTATTGTGTTCATGCTGCGCGATGACAGGACAACGTCTGCCGGGTCAACTAGTTTTTTAATAAATGACCATTCACTAACAAATTGGTGGATTAGGTAGGCACCTATTCATTTAAACTGCCCACTTCTTGAAACCTTCCATTGGCGTTTTTATGCTTTTCTATATTCTACTAATCGGTTTAACTCCGGGGCGGTCTACCAGAGTAATCTCCCAGTTACTATTACATAACTTGGATATCATCTAATAGCCTACCTATCTATTGGAAAACGAACGCATTATGCCATTTGTTATTCACGTGATACTACTAGATAAGCAAGGTTAGGAGATCGTATAGACGAAGCAGCTAAATTGCATAAACAGCATCTACTTTATGCTCGACCTAGGGTTGCCAACTTTTTTATAACAAATAGGTACCTACATATAATATTTTCAAAGCCACTGCCGTCCGGACTCCGGAGTCACACATACCTAATCTATTCCATTTATTAACCCCCGGGTCCCCCGGAAACAAAGGGGTGTTATAAGTTTAAACGTATCTGTATATATCTGTCTCTTCCCTCGTAGCTCCCAAACGGCTGAACCGATTTTGAATTATTATTTTTTGTTTGAAATGTGTGTTGATCGAGAGTGTTCTTAGCTACAATTCAAGAAAATCGGTTCAGCCGTTTGAAGATTATCAGCTCTTTTCTAGTTTATGATTGGATGTGCGCATCTTCCACAGGTATGATCAATTCGATTTTTTTTGTGTTACTTCAATTATATTAGAAGAACATAGTAACCTTGAACAGATACTGCAGCATCACCTGGAATTGTGTCGGGGGTTATTAAAATTTTTCATTTTAACTTGACCCTAACACAACGTGTGAGTTTGGATTTTTAATTTGTCTGTCTATGATATCTTGTTTATACCCTTTTAGTTGGCGTTTTTGTTGTACTTGGGTTTTAGTTTTTATAACTTTTTTTTGTATTTGAAAATTCAGAATGAATGAGCAACACTGGTATCCATTTTTCAGCAATAGATTCAGCTAGTTTTTTGGCAGAGCGGGCCATCCAGAATTGTATAGAACTGATTTTGCGAAAATGATTTAATTTTTCATTGAAAATATAGTAGTTTCGCCGCCTTTTTTTTAAAATGTATTATTTAGGCATCTAATATAGTATGATTTGATACTATAGGTATAGTACCCTACTATACCTATAGTAACCCTAGCTCGACCCCACATTATCTTAAGGCGCGATAACCCGGTAACTGGATGGAGCCTGATATACTATATTTTTTTACATTCATTGACGTAATTGAAATCGTAGTTACAGACTTATAGGTTCATTTAGATAATAATGTGCAAAACATGTCTAATCAGGTAGGTACTTGGTTTTCACTACTTTCGTTACCTAACAGCTATCTATTTGCGTAACACATTTTCGAAAACAATTAAGTCTAATCTGTCTAATTCATTGCGCTATTTAAGTTGTTGAGCAGATTTTTTTTCGAACTTATGAAGCAATGGATTAGCAATCTGTTTCAAAACGATTCAGATTGTGATTGATCGTGTATTACGCAATTAGGGTGCAGCAAGCCATAACTATACAGTCATGGCTTCATTGGTTGTGTTTCAACGAGACATGAAGGCTTCTTGTTACCGAGTACCTACCAACTATGATATAATTGAAACATTGCCTATGTCTCCTGTCCGTTTCGTTACCTAGCAGTGTAGTTATGGCTTCATTGGTTATGATTCAACGAGAGATGCAAACCGCCTGTTAGGGTGCTACCACACCAATCGACCGATTGTCAATCGATGCCATCGATCGATGATAGAATGGTTTTTTTTTTTGTTCAAATTCAAAAGTCATTTATCCAAACTAGGCTGAGAATCAGCACTTTTCGAACGTCAAAATTACATAAGACAGTCCCCCAAAACGCCCGCCCTAAACCACTTCCTAGTGCTTTAGCTGGGAAGAAGAAGTGGCGCAACAAACTCCCCAGCAGATCATTTGACGTCGATCGTCAGTTGCGGTGTGGTAGCACGCGCTTACGAAGTACCTACCAACAATGATATTATTGAAACATAGCCTGTCTCCTGACCGTTTCGTTACCTAGCAGTGTAGTTATGGCTTCCTTGGTTATAGTTATGATACAACGAGAGATGAAGACTGCCTGTATTTTAAACATAGGCAGTGGTTGTTGTTTATTAAACTTGCCAATTCTTACATTACTATAGAGCCCTACAATCTCTCGGTGTTGGCTTCCAGTCTTACCGGATGTAGTAAGACCAGTATTTTACATGGAGTGACTGCCTATCTGACCTGCACAACCCAGTAACTGGGTAGTACGATACCCCTTGATAAGACTGTCAAAGATCCTGCACGAATGACAGCCGGGACTAACGACTTAACGTATCTACTGTCCGAGACACGGAGGAGTCTCGATATGACGTAAAGATCCACTCATCCATCCTATAGAGCTCTTTATGAAGAAGCTCTTCCAGATTTTGACGCCATGTATAAGCGTTAGCGTTCTGTGATCCGGGTAGTGGGAAATGGATGCCGATTTAAAATTACAGGAACATTCAATGAGAGCTTTAGATACCTATTTCTGAAAGTTACGCACCTGAGATGCGTCTCGTATTGCGGCGGAGACCCTTAACATGGTATCCTGTAAGGCGTAAGCCGCCTGCTTGATTACCATCCAAATACATAAAAACTCAAATTTTACTGACCGGCTGGCATCCATCGCGACAAGTACGAACTGTAGCCTCGAACACTAAGAAGTTAGACTCCGGTATTTTGAACGCATTGAATCTTGCTTCCAGAGAATCTCCGTTACGGCCTTTGTCTAATTCAGGGAATACATCGGGATCGACCGGGCATCTGCAATGTACGAAAAATACGAGACGATGAAATAAATCTATGAATGAAGGTGATATTAGGTATTTAGGTCCCCAAAGGATCCCCTAGAATTGTGACCCGGCAAAGAAATAATAAAATGCACAACTCCTATTTTGTAGTAGAAACTCTTTATCTACATATTTTATATATAATGGTGATGAAAAACTGAAAAAAAATGATCCACTTACCCAACTCGATCAATCAGCTGCACTGATCTTCCTGAATAAGGATCTCTAGCGATTACATTTGTAGCAAATATATCCGTTGCATAA
Organism: Eupsilia transversa; assembly: GCA_914767815.1. NCBI lineage: Eukaryota > Metazoa > Arthropoda > Insecta > Lepidoptera > Noctuidae > Eupsilia > Eupsilia transversa. The sequence goes on from OU611889.1 coordinate 8,448,998, forward strand.
TTGTATCCGTCTTGGGCCTCTAATCTAAATGTCAGTGGATCCCCAACAGCAATGGTAGTGGTCGGTCGGCCTTGGTACAGGATCATCAGACGTACTTTGGAGTTCAAAGAGCTCTCTTCAGGCAGGTATTCGATGGGTATCGGGCTGCCAGACCTGTCGACCAAATCATACCCGAGACTACGGTTAGATTCGAAGATAAACTTTCTTGGTAGTTGTTACTGACGTTGAATGAATTTATCAACAAAAAGTAATGAAAAGTAAACGTAAAGAGAGTTGAATAAATAGACAGATTCATTCAAAGTCGGCCGTTAGTAGCTGTTAGTGATAACAGCACTCAAAACCAACATTCAACTAACTAAATAAACCATAGTGTTAATGTCTACATTCCAGTAATTCCAATAACTGCAACATATAAAGGAAAATCTGGCAAAAACAAAAACACATCGCTTCGGAAAACCCAGAACTAATAATGATTCTACAACTCTCCCAAAATACACCACCATTAAAAAACAAAATGTTTCAGCGAAATATAGATAAAATATGTTTACGAAACACCTTGAAATAAACAATCATGTAAACTAATGCAAATGTAAAGGAAAATTTCAGAAGCGAACTCATGAAAACACGCAAAATCTGTTATAATGTTATTTTTTTAAATTTGAGTCCATTTGATAAAGATTTTTCCAAAAATATCTTGGGCAGGCACTTTAGTTAAACGCTCTAATGATGCTAATCAATCGTCTCTCCCTCCGTGATAGTAAAAAAAACAATAGCCTTAATTATCAAATAGACACAAATTGGTTGTCGATAACACAATTCTCACCCGGCGCCGATGTAATTGGACGTAACTACAGCCTCTGCGGGGCCCCTGAACAGGCAGGTCAGGTTGAACCGCTTGTCGCGAGAAGTTTGCACATTGTCGCTGAATTGGACTACCACGATATTCGTCATCGTGTCTCCGTACTGAAAAACAATAGTTTTCTATTTATGTTTAACTGTTATTTACCTATATTTCTATGATGTTTAAGATTCAGTTTTATATTTTGCATACAGTTTCACTACTTTATATCTTAATGTTCAAAGGCATGAGTCATATTTAAAAGCCGTGTCCAATGCCTTGGTGCAGGCCTTTATGTGACATATTCATGAGACAAATATTTGTATTTGAACATTGCTATGCCAAGTCGAATTTACATTCTTATTTCTTACGAAAAGTCAACGTTTTTGGTTTCTTTGTCCTTTCAAATATCCGGAATTAGACCAACTTTAAAAGAATAATGATAAGGGATAGTCCTAGGTAGGTGTTATAATAAATACACACTCACCCGTTGTGTCCCACATTCAGGATACCCGTGAGCGCCTGTGATACGCAGTACATTGACTACTCCGCCATTTCCGCGGAAAAAGCAACGATCATAGAAGCCGTAAGTATACATGCGACCGTAGAACCCTTCAGGAAGCCGAAGAGTGAACTCCATGCCATCTTCATTGCATACTTGAGATACTGGAAGAAAATAGAAAGTATGTTAACTCGAAATTAATACCTAACTACAATACAATCGCAAGACACCCGGAATTGAGTGAATGTATCGATTGATTGATTGTCCACAATTTTCGTCAGTATTAGTTGTGGTTGTGGCACAGTGTGGTTGTGGGTGAAAATTATAGCATAATGTTGCATGGCAAAGAGCAATATTTATTTTCTTAATTTTCTTTCTTCTTACCATCCAAGCAATCATCAGCCATCCTGCCAAGGGATCGTTCATAGAAATCATATTCGCTAGCTGTATTATCAAAATGCGCAGGATTTGCAGCATCCAACTCCCGAGTGTCGCGGTCGCTCAGTTCACAATTATCGCGAGGTTCCCCAGCGTACGCGCCGTCCACGCCCCTGTCAACGAAATGTGGGTCAGTAATACTGTCGCTATATCTAGCATGGTTACATTGGTTACATCACAACTTGTTTAGTTACCGATAGTTGAACGACCGGCAGATGAAGTCTCTGGCCTCTATGCATTCGCGTTGGCAATGCGCCAAGGATTGAGCAGTAGTGAATCGACGAACATATCGCCTTTGCATTCGCTGTCTGCCAACTTGTCTGAAGCTGTCATCTTCACATCGCGATCCTTGCCATGGTCTTTGTCCTACTGTAGGCCTGCCGAGAGGGCCGCCAATTCCGTTGCCGGCAATTGGACCTCCGATCGGTCCCCCGATCGGGCCACCGATAGGACCGCCAACAGGACCATTTATGGGACCGCCGAGACCGTTAATTGGTGGTCCGACTGGTCCTATTGGACCATCAGGCTCATATACTGCTCCTCCGCCGTATGAAGGTCCACCGCCACCATATACAGGTCCACCTAAACAGAAAACAGAATTTAGTATAATTCTGTCATAGAACTTTTAAGCAAGCACTTTTATTGTTAATTTTTCATACTTATGGGCCGTTCTACAGGTCCAGATGGAGGATAGGTTCCGCGGTATCCATTTGGCCTCTCAATAGGTCGTCTTATGCCAAAAGTCGGTCTGGGCTCCACCGGATATCTACACAAATATAAAAAAATACGATTCATTTTGACCAAATACAAATGGCAAAAAAAAAGTTTTTCCTTTGTTTACCTGTCTGTGCCAGGTCGAACCCCTCTGTCCGGGAAGCGCTCAGGTCCTGCATAATCTGGTCCATAATAGCCACCACGTCCGTAACCTGCTGTAAAAACCCTCGCTCATGTTATCTCGAACAATATTCATATTTTTACTTCTAAGTACACACGTTAACAATATGGTCATGTGCTCACCAGGATATGATGATCCGGTCGGCGGATATTTGTTATACATATCTGGGTACCGGTCACCGCCCAAAGGTACCGGGTCTCGGTTTACCCCAACCGGGTACCTACTGTACGGGTACCGTCCCCAATCGTTAGTCCCTGGGTATCGGTCCTGATCGAATCTTTCAGGATAGCGGCTTGGGATCCACCCCGGTCTGGACGGGTATCGCCCACTGCCTCGAACCGGGTATCGTTCTAGGTATCTGTCTTGTGGATATCTTTCCGGGTAAACGTCGATGGGGTATCGGCTAACAGGATATCTGTCTACTGGATATCTTCCGATGTCGTTAGTAGTGGGATAGTCGTAGAGTGGGTATCGTCCGCCGTCAACTGGGTAGCGATCACCACTGGGTAAGGGATATCTTCCACTGCCAGAGGGGTATCTGTCAACTGCAGGACCAACTCCTGGACCAACCCCAGGTGGGTACCTATCTACTGCCTGTGGGTATCGATCAACGCCGGCGGGATATCGATCGACGCCGGCTGGGTATCGGTCTGCGCCAACCGGATATCGGTCTGGGCCAGCTGGGTATCGGTCAGGCCCAGCTGGGTATCGGTCAGGCCCAGCTGGGTATCGGTCAGGCCCAGCTGGATACCGGTCAGGACCAGATGGGAACCGGTCAATACCAGGTGGGTAGCGATCAATACCGGGTGGGTACCTATCAGAGGGGTATCGGTCTGCAACGCCGGGGGGGTATCTGTCAGACGGGTAGCGGTCTGATCCGACGCCAGATGGGTATCGGTCGTCAGGGTAACGGTCATCGGGGCCGGCCGGATACCGGTCGTCGGGGTACCGGTCCGGTCGACGGTCGCTGTACCGGTCATCGTCCGGGTACCGGTCGTCATCCGGGTAGCGGTCTACGCCTGGCGGGTATCGGTCCCGGTCGCCTCCATTACTACCACCTTTAAAATGAAAAACTGAGATTAGAAAGTTCTTTTTTTATATAGGTAGTTAGAGCATGCGAACAAACATCTAGGTATACCTACTACTACTAACTACTCACTAACTAATGTTTTTAAATAACCAACTACGATTACCTTACAAGTTCAGCATGCTGATAATACATAAATCCTAGAAAAATAACGAAACAACATCTACTTAGTAGGACACCTAGTTACATAATTAATTGTAATCTACTCTACTTACAACTTTATAAAGGTACTCACCTTACAACATAACAATTTGACCAAAAGCTACACAAAATTATCTACAAAAACTACAACATATCTACGATCTCCCATAAGACATTACTCCAGAACCCGCTCATAATTCTACTTCATTTGGTTTTCCCAGTGATTGTTGAAAGTTAGCATTCAAACATTTTGTAAACAGTAGGTACTAAAGTTGGAAAGATGATTCAAAAATCAACCTACAATACTTTATACAATATTTTGTGAATTGCAGTAGTGAGCTAGCCGTCAAGATTCAGCTTTTAAAAAGATTCGTTCTGGCCGGAACCATAATGTGATGGCTCATACTCTGATGAATCACACTACTCACACACCAAAGCTCATTACATCTAACGCTCATCTCACCGAAAGTGTAGGTGTGTGAAACATGTGTGTGGAATAACGCTGCCCAATCGATAATTCATTATAATTATGTAACACTAGCCGCCTGTCCCTGCTTCGCACAGTTTTTACTTGATAAAACATCGAGATTTCATTATTATTTATAAGTTTAATATGAATTTATTATACACATAAACCAACTGGAATAAGTTCTCCTACATGGTGGTGGAAAACCGTGTCAAAACACGGTCACAACAACAGACACGAAAAACGACTTTAATTTACAATGTGTATGTAAGTATACAAAAACGTAAACAAACAGATTTTTTTTAAACGTTATAATAATATCATATTTTATATTAAAACTTTATGCACACGTAAACATAACCGTACAATGTCTAACCTTAGGGTGATGTAGAGACAAATCATGGCAGGTGCAAAATTGTAGATAATTGACTTGAAAATATTTTTTAAATACTAGAATAAATACATCGATACGATGATAATATATTATATGATGCATTTTAGTTGTAACGTTCATCAATCACTGAGCCTCATCCCCGCTCCTGTCTATCATGCATCGAACCTGTGGAAGTGGCGGGGCGGCCCCCCCAATTGCCCTGTGAACCAGTCCCAGGACTCCCAGCTTCTGTCTCACCGGCCACTAGCTGATCTGAATGGCCAAATCATAGACGTCACTATTTTTTCTGAGTTGTCATATTCAATAAGAAGAAGAATTTGAAAAGGTTTGTGGGATAATATGAATTTTCATGGGTTATTTTCAGTCTCAAGGTGGTCTCAAGAGTCCAAAAGTCTGATAATTTTTGATGTAGAGCAAGAGCTTAAGTTAGTTCTTATATTATCATCAGTCAGGTTTATTTAAGATGAGAATTGGGAATTGGATTAAAAATTTAGACCTATAAGTCGGTCACTCTTGTCATCATCAGTGTCTTTGATATTTTTTTCTTCTTATTTTTCACTAAACTTTACTTCACTAAGGAGACCATTCACGGTTCATACAATGTCCGGCCCAAAAGTCAAAGTGCCGGCCAACGAAAAAAAAGGTGTCAGCACTGTTGGGGAAGTCGGTCCGAGTATTTTTTACTATGGCACTAAGTCTCTACAGTCATTCCTACAGCAGATTTTTTGGGTTGTAAAATCAGGTTATGGGCACGTTTTATTTGACAAAAATCTTTTCATCAGCTGGAGAAAAACTGATATGAGCTTGCTGGGATGAAAAACAAAGGCTTCGAAAAATATTTTGTATTATATTTTCATCATACAATAAAGGTCCATGCAGACGAATACAATATAATACAAGATGTCTTCTAAGAATAATGCCGGAGGGATTACGTGCGGCTCATGCCTTGCATAAGTTTGTACCAAACTATGCACATTACGTGCGAACAACACCCTACCGTCCTTTTGCCAATATTACAAGTGCAGTAATAATGACTGACAGCATGCCGACCGTTCAACGTCCTGTCAAAACCAACATATACGTAATAAGTTTTCGCTCTCACATGACGGGATTGAATTCGCCCACGTATTATGCACAAATCTCCTCCTCCCAAAGCCCTGACATCTGATGCTGGCAATGAGTCACCCAATTCAATTAAAAATGCTCCATTCGCATTCACGTGTTCCCCGTAGTAGCTGATAGCCTGTTTCAATTGATAAATACCGAGGCTTAACAATATCAAGTCTTCTTCGGTGAGTCGGGGCAGATCACCGAACTCAGGAAGATTTGCCAACATTTTACGGAATACAGTCCTCCTGTGGTTATAATTATGTCTAACGACAAGATCGGCCAACGTGTTAGGCACTGATAGCCTCTCTTGAATTATTTCCAGAAATGTTTCAGCTCGGGGGTTGTCCTCAATAAGTCTATGGTAAGCATTTAATAGTGCCGCAGCAATTCTGAATTACACATTCGTTCGTTCATTTTAGATAAATAAAAAACTAGGTACGAGTGCGCCCAAAGTAGAAAAGTTATTACGCAAGAAAAATAGCGATCCGCTGTAACCAAAGTCGCATGGAACTGGTCTAGCTCTGCACGCGTAGCAGGACCACGGTAGAAACGACGGGAGAATTTTTGTCGTTTTGTCGACAGGGGAATAGTCAAAGTGACAGATTGTGATTGTTTATCTGTCATTTTGAAGCGATTTCTAGAAATAATCTTGTCATGAGACATAATTATAACCGCAGGAGGACTGTATTCCGTACAATGTCTGGAAATCTCCCCGAATTCGATGATCTGTCCCGACTCACGGAAGAAGACTTGATATTGTTAAGCCTTGGTATTTACCACTTGAACCAGGATATCAGCTACTACGGGGAACACGTGAATGCGAATGGAGCATTTTTAATTGAATTGGGTGACTCTTTGCCAGCATCAGATGTCAGGGCTTTCAAAATCAAAATCAAAATCAAAAGTCATTTATTCAAACTAGGCTGAGAATCAGCACTTTTCGAACGTCAAAATTACATAAGACAGTCCCCCAAAAACGCCCGCCCTTCACCACTTCCTAGTGCTTTAGCTGGGAAGAAGAAGTGGCGCAACAAACTCCCCAGCAGCACAGCTGTCTGATCAGTTAGAAAAGAAAATGAATCAATACAATAGTATCCAAAATAATATGCAATGCAATGCAAAAAACGTCAAACTTATATTAAATTATTTGCCTTATGTCAGCTAGCACACGCCAATATACCCACAAAAAACATCGAAATCCTTCCTCAAGCGAATAAATTAAAAACGTAAACAGAACTTAATCGAATAAAAGCCTCCATGCAAGCATAAAGGGCGTGCCCACTTACATAATAGCTATTAAAACTGGAACTCAAAGCCACAAAAATGTTAAACTAGGACCATCGAAGTAAAATAAATAAACAATTAATTACTAATAACAATAACAAAACCATGGACAGCAAGACGACCAGTCACCACGAGCAGCACCCGTTCACGAGCATAACGCGAAGATCAGCCATCACCCCCTTCGCCATATTTGAGGGAAGGAGGCAACCCGACCCCCGACGCTACCGCAAGCAGTGATATCTAAGGGAGCATGACGAACTTGCTGCCGGTTGCTCAGGCAAAATAATATGATCAATTGTCGAGGTCGCTAGCTAACCACTTATTGCAATACAACTCATTAAAAAAAACATTTTAATGAGTAGATTATGTCAAAAATAAAAAATAACACCAAAATAAATAGACTTATTAGTCAACAAAAATAAACATGTCGGTAGGAAAGCTAATTCTGGAGAAAGAACATAAACATTGTCTTGAGTTAATCACAGCGCCCAACTATTCTTATCGTTCAAATAGTCGTTGATAGAATAGTATGCCTTTGAACAAAGGTTGGATTTTACTTTAGCTTTAAACGCAACTTTGGGAGGAGGAGATTTGTGCATAATACGAGGGCGAATCCAATTCCGTCATGTGAGAGCGAAAACTTATTACGTATACGTTGGTGTTGGTTTTGACAGGACGTTGAACGGTCGGCATGCTGTCAGTCATTATTACTGCACTTGTAATATTGGCAAAAGGACGGTAGGGTGTTGTTCGCACGTAATGTGCATTGTTTGGTACAAACTTATGCAAGGCATGAGCCGCACGTAATCCCTCCGGCATTATTCTTAGAAGACATCTTGTATTATATTGTATTCGTCTGCATGGACCTTTATTGTATGATGAAAATATAATACAAAATATTTTTCGAAGCCTTTGTTTTTCATCCCAGCAAGCTTATATCACTTTTTCTCCAGCTGATGAAAAGATTTTTGTCAAATAAAACGTGCCCATAACCTGATTTTTCAACCCATAAAATCTGCTGTAGGAATGACTGTAGAGACTTAGTGCCATAGTAAAAAATACTCGGACCGACTTAACCAACAGTGCTGATACCTTTTTTTTCGTTGGCCGGCTTTGGTTTTTGGGCCGGAAATGAATGATCTCCTTTTAGATAAAGAAAATCTATTTGTGGAGTCATGCAGGAGGGTCAATGTCGGGTGATTCTTAACTGCGTTGTTCAGGCAATTGACTGGTTATTAAAGGATGTCAAGTACCTCTGGTCGATAAAAAGAAACAACACATATAGTGACAAAGAAAAGAAAAATACAATAATTGGTTATTGTAATTTTACGGTGTACCTATCCATTTTTGCTATTATGACACAAACAAAGCAAGCAAGAAAGAACAACCTCCGACTAGGTGTATAATAATAATAATTCAGCAATACATGATGATAATTCCAGTAATGTCTGACGATTGAACTCCTAAATAAATTGGACACATTCAAAATTATCTAAAAGATTGTCAAGTACAATGCCCGCCCACTCGCAAACTCGCAACCCTAATAGCTCCTGATAATACTATACTACGCTGTGCTCAGTTCTATTAATCCCAATTTGTACTGATACCTACGTTGATTGGTTTCTTCCTCCCAGTCTTTCACAAGTGCAATACGTCATCTGTCGTCTAAACATTCTCATGTGATGTGCAATTGTGCACGACCTAGATTGTCTAGATTTGCTATGCAGATTACTGCTAGTTTAGCTGCACTTTGCATTGCTTTGTTGCTTGCTTGAAACCTCGAAATTCTATCATATTTGCTCTGCTATTTTCAGGAAAATGAAAATATTGACGACAACCACTGTACGTATATATTTTTGTAATTAGTATACATGACCCAGAAAGTACGGTCTAACTGTACCGCTATTCCTAAAATCGTTTCATTTAAAAACCCCAAACAATCACAATTCGTTTGGAATCGTTTTTTCGTAAATTCTAACGACTAATCGTCAACAATGCGAACCCAAACGATACTCACGCATCAAATTTTCATAATAATCGAAATCGGGATCGTAAAGCAGTCGCATGCCATCCTTCTGATTGTATCTGCTCAGTCGGCATGTCCTGGCTCGGTCGCTGTACACCGCCGACCTGCGACAAACAACAATGCTCAATGTTGTTGAATGTTGTTGAATTTTGTTGAATTGCCCACACGCACGCAATCGGACAACGAACTTGTCACACACCTTATCTCAGCATGTACTTGTGACACACAAAGCTAAACAGATAAAAGGTCTGTTTTTCGTTTTCCGAATCCCAAAAGATATTCCTTTGTTTTTATAGGTCAGATTTTATTATGATTGGTTATCTTAGCTATGCTGTGTGGGAGCTTATTGTCAATAGAGCTGTCGTTATCGATGTTTTTAGAATAGATAACGAAGGCTTATTATTAAAGTAAGTGCTACTTGTTAATTTTATCTTTACAGTCAACAGTTGGAATGTTGGGACAAATCGGTTGGAGTTACAAAACGGCCTTTTACGGTTGAGAAGTTATGTAAATATATGGGCGTCAATTGAAAAGAGATGACATGCGCATTTCGAAATCGTGGTCAAACGGCACAGTGACATGATTCGGTACATTACCTGCACTGGAAGCTGGTCTGCCTCAAACATTCGTCCAAACACTCGCTGAGCGAGCGGCCGGTGATCTCCGAGTGGAACTCTCCGGTGATCCGGCTGTTCCGGTATCTCTGGAAGGCTGTGTCCGGCCGGCGTCCGGGCGAGAATAGGTGTGACGTCACACTGTTGTCCGGGTACTCCGTGCCGCGAGCTGTCACCCGATGAGAGACTGATCATAATCGTGAGAAAAACCTTAATGTGGTTTCATGCATCGTTAATTCAGGAATTTTACAATGTTAATTGCCAAGCATTGAACGCTTGAAAAAAGCGTGTTAAATAAAGATACTACATACAGCTGTTATCAAGGCATACAAACGATCACGTTAATACTCACGATTGTCCAGACAGACAAGGTCATAGAAGTGATGGGTGGGAGATGCGCTGACAGTTACGTCGTCTTTTTGGGAAACCGAGTCTTCTTCAGACAGAACGCATTGTCGAGTCATAGCGTCATGCTCGATGGAGCGACAGAAATATCTAGAAAAAATATCGTATGCATGTAAGACAGTCCAAGTTGCACCAAGAGAAAGTTAAATGAAACTGCCACTTACTTTTCTGCCCGAACACACATTGCCTGGCATTCATCGAGAGTCATATTCGAGAAAACATCAGCTTCGAACGGTCCACCGAGACGCTTATTTTCTTCTTTGATGAAAACTGCTAGTCCATCGCAGCGACGTTCAGCTACAAAAACGTCATAGTAAAATTGTTAGAGATGACGCTGATTAGAAAGGTGCAGAAACACTTGTAACTTAATGCTTACCGTTCAGACAAGTATTTTCCAAATAGTCAGCATTATGGTCATCTTCCAACAACTCTGGATGTGTCCTCCTAGTAAATCTACTTAGAGAACAAGTCCTCAAGGCAGAATCAAATGTAGCAGAACGGCAAACAAAGCTGAACTCTCCCAGGCATTTATCTTCACATTCCGTCCGGTTAGCAACCATGATTTCCTTGAGATCTGAAGGCGGAAGTTTGAGTCGTTTGCGAGCGTGGCGTTCGAAAACATACCGGCGAGATGGACATTCACGCTCCGGACGATTTGCTAAAACAATTATAATGACAATGACTATTGTGTAGACAGGAAGAAATAACGATGTAACAACGATAATCATAAACGTTTACGATACTCACACGTCAGACAGATCTCATTAAAGTGGACGCTATTCGGTACGATCATAAGAGTTCCAATGCCTTCGGGGGCGGCCTGTTCCCGCGTCAAATAGCAAGTAGACTCCTCATATTCTGGTTCAGGACTGAAGGCAGCAATGCGTGCTCCAGGTTGGAAGTCTATGGAGTTGCAAGTCCGAACGAGGCTGTTACCAGAGCGATCACGCAAGCAGAGGTCCTGGCATTTCTCCAAGACACGAAAAGGTGGCGCCGTCTCGCGTACCTATGTTAATGAGGAATGAATAATGCAAAATGAATGACGTTTTAGACTGGTTTTAATTCAAGTCACAAAATCTACGATTTGTTTGTCAACATCAACATAAATTATGTATAGTAGGTACATAAACATATATTTGATAAACAAATGTTACGTGTACGATCGAACGATCGACTGACCTAGCCTTGAGGAATTTAAAGCAAATAATCAAATTCAAATTATTAAAAATATTTCGCAGTTCTCTTGTTTTTATACTTACAACGTCATCGTCGAATCCATGTAGCTGTTGGTTCGGTAATCTCTCATACATGACTCGTCCCATTCCTTGGTTGCATGTTGTTTGAGCTGAGGACAATGCGGTTTATTTTTAGAGCACGTTTCAACATCATGCGTATGGGTCTGTTGGACTAAGTTTATAAACAGGGAGTTAATGTTATCTAATGTTAGATAACATTAACTCGTCTTCAAATAGCTGCGTACATATAACATTAATTTGAATTATGTAGTATGATTTAACATCGGTTTTGACTTTCGGGGGGTTATTTTATAGATTGTTTTTGTACGTATCTGTGTGCATTTACATTCTTTTCCAGAATCATTTCATAATTTTTATTAACATAAAGAGATGATTCAAGTCAGTCTACTTCATTCCTCGTTTTGACGCACACATCGATAGATTCTTCCGTGTATATTGTTTATTGTTCAGGAGTCTTTCAAGTGACTGATGATAACAAATACGATATACGTAACAGGAAACCATTGATGAGTGTTTCTAGTTCATCTTACCATTAGCCATGGTGAGCATAGTGAGCGCAGTGAAGGCGTGCATGACACTCGCCCCCCGGGGCTTCATCTTCTATCTTTGTAGTCCCACCGCGTCACCGACCACACATATGGTCACCTGTAGCAATAACATTATTGTTAGAATTTTTCAGATTTTTTTTTTCAGCAGATTACGATTCAACACTCTCAGAGTTTTATGAATACGTAAAGAATATCTTCTCCTTTCCCAACACGTGGGTGGCGAGATAAGGGAAATTTATTTTTTGTGCTATTTGCGGCAAAATCTGCTGCCTTGCTAAGTGAAGAACCAAGGTATCCCATATCCTGGAATAATTCCACACAACTAGGTATGTTAAAGAAAACGGCATTCAAATAACTTTTTTTCCAAAAACAATATTATGCCTACGACCATCATTATGACTTACTGTAGTCAACCGCATGACTTAACAGCATAATTAGTAGCTTCAATCTTATGTAAGCCAAAGCAATTTGCTAATGTGTTCAACATGACCATTCATTTAGGCATTCGGAAACCGATCATCATTTCGCAAACCGATAATCGCTTGACATGAGACCATCATGAGACAATCGAGAGCAAGGTTGAACAGAACAAATATTATGTCGAGAGCAATAGGTTCATCGTTTAGTATATAATTACGGCCTTCAGATGGGACATTATGGTGGTCATCTACATGGGGCCGTGCGTATGATGATTGCAGTGTATATAGATTTAAATTATGATGTTTCTGCACGTAAATAGGGTCTATGAGTATCGTTGTATCTATGTATATCGATAAGTGCAGACTGGCGCCCATTTTATTTGGATGTTGATTGGAGTTAGAGTGATTAGTGAGTCTGTGAAGCGTCTTATTAGTGACTGTTGTTGGCAAAGTAATTTTGGCTGATTTAGATTTCTTTAGTAATTTCGATTTTTAATTGCCATCTTGTGAATGAACAATCGTCAGTACTGTTCTGTTTTTAGTAAGAGTAGGTACTTAAATTCTTATAGCCCACGTTAGCACCTGTTACGATAAATTTACCACAAAAGCTGATTTTAAGTTTACGTATCAAGTAAAGAAAGATTAAAATAACAACAAAGACTTGTCTATTTAAGATCTAGACAAACTACCTATAGGATAACAATGATGCTATTTGTAGAAACAAAGACAAAATATTTGCTCAATATCTCAACTGAACAAATATTTTCTCTTCACAAAAACATGTTTTTAAGTCACATTTATTATCAAATCATCCGTCATCTATGATTGTGCCCACAATTTCTATGACCACCTTTAAGTGATTCTGCGTGCATCCATATTTATCACTTTATATTGATCTGACATGAATTCCTAACGGATCTAGTACACAAATCACGACCAATCTCCCTTTTGGGATCAAGATATCCATCAAACATCATGTCGCAATTATTTGTGTGCCGGAGGAGAAATCATTTCGTCAACAATGAAGATTTGTGTTTTCCAGTGAAACCGTTGCGGGACACCGGAAAAACATTAAGCATTAGCAAGAAAATAATGAAACTATTAAGGTATTGTATAATCGCTGTGGAATTTGCGATAACCATATTTCATTTTACACATACCTACGCGATACGTCACAAACACTGGTCATCAACAGCCCTAACAAGCATAAACCCAATACTGTTTCCGAACAATACAGGCTTATTTATAACATTCACAACTATCGGAGCACGAAGTGTTGGGCTATAACTAGTCATATACAAAACCCATGCATCACTACTCTTGTCTCTTTGTGCTATAACAGTACTGTTCGCTTTATCGATGGCATCCATATTGAAATGGATACTGACATCGAGACCGTTATTTTGCGCACACCCGTGAAATAGATGCAATTAATTGTATTCATATAATATGTTGCGAAATATTTCAATTGAAAGTTTTTACAGGGAATTTTATGATGGACCTGTTTTTAGGTGGCTTTTATTGTCCTTAATGTGGTTAATGTCAGTCTCGGCAAAATAGACTCCCCTATCGTTTTTCAAAGGTTTAACGAGTATGGGCAACAACGTTCATATCTTGGTCCCATACCAATATACTCAGTAAGTTTATCTTTCATAATATACATTTTCAGTTTTTATTATTTACTAACAAAGGTCTTTTTTCCATGAAAATTGTACCTTTAAAAACAATTCAGAGAACAGATTATTACCATTTTTTCTAAATTTTTGCATTCCTGCAGCAAAAGTATAATAATACTTTACTTGTTTATTTATAGTCTAACATTTTCTCTGAAGTGAAGAACAATTACTTTGTTTTTTATAATGAATGTCATTGTTATTCCTCACTTGTTGCAGTTATTATTAAATAGTGACATTATGAAATAGTGACACAAGGTAGCTATGCAAACAAATTAAATATATAATTGTCTAGACAATGTACACAATACATTAGGTATTATCAATACTATTGTTTTGCTTGCATTTAATTGGAACAGGACTATCAGTTTCCTACCTACACTTTTCCTTCCCGTACCAGAGGTAATTAATGAGTACTAATTTCATGTGGTATGCGAACAAAAACAATGTTAACAATACGACATCCATTAATTAGTTTTGAGCAAAAACAAGAAAAGCATGGTGTTTTAACTGCGCAGTAGCTACATCACCGTCGATGTTTCCCCCAGGTCAAAGAGAGGTCGACCTCCAGCGCAATCAAATCCTAAACTCCTCTGACATGGATATGGTAGGTACCATATCCATGTCAGAGGAGTTTAGGATTTCAATTGAACATCAACGGAAGAAGAAGAACTCGGAAGTATATTGTTCTCAAAAATATAGTGGCAAATCGGGATGTAAGGTGCTTATCAGTCACCCGACTTCACGCTTTCTCTCGCACATCTGCCCTGTACCTACAAGCCCTCAGTAGCTCTAAATTCGCTGGTAGGTGTCAAATGTAGTATAGGTACCATTTGCCAGTTAGTACTAGTCACATAATGAACCTCGCATCTACATGACAATGCCAGGCCGAAGGTGTGGACTATGAAAATTTTGGTGTTTCCAAAAAATTGTGCCGATGGAAAGCGGATGCTGGCGTCCGGTTCATTGTGTTCCGACCGATGTCCTCGCCGGGCCAATTGGCCAAATGACGTAGCATCCAAATTTTGATACAGTTATCTTTACCATGAAATCACTGTCTGGCTGTTTGCAGAATGGGATCGATGAATTTTGAATAGATTTGGTCTTTTGTTCGTGCTATTAAGCATAATTTTGTACTTTTACCGATAGGTTTATGTACTTTTGTGAATCACAAAAAGACTTCTGTATTTTTAGGTACAAAACTATATACACTGGCAAAAAGATGCACGAGTTGGAAAATTTGCTAACTTCACTGATTTAAAGCGGTATGGGCCTAACCTAATCCTTGGGGTACTCCATTCAATATTGTAACATGGAGAAGTCAAATATTAGTTCTACCCTTTGTTACTAGTACACAAATTTGAACGATTTTATATTTCCAGGAATTTCGAAATACTGCAGCGCGGTGGGGTGGTCTTTCATTTGAGTTGGCGATTCACATAGTCAAATGTCATAGACAGGTCTCAAATTGCGAGTTTCGTTAAGTTGGTCCTGTAGGTATTGTTATGTATCCCATTACATTCTGTAACCATAAAACGAAAACCCATACCCAACTGAACATTTTACCTATGTAAAAATATAATAGATAAGCAATTAACCTATTTTAGTGAAAGTCCAATGCTTTGTTCGTAAACGATTCCTCAAATTCAAAGCACACAATGAGGGACGATCACTGATCAAATAGTACACTTTTCACGGAAACCAATCACGCGCAACGAAATGGTGTGAAAAATGTCCGAGTTACCATTGAAGGGCCTGGCATGGGCTAGGCTGGGGTAGGATGGGCTCGTGGGAAACTATGACGCAAGGGCTCTTAACATGGACACAGCTTCCTGAATTATATCCCACATTTCGGAGTAGGCTACTCGGTATTATCAAAACTTGCATAAAAGTGGAGATCACCTAAACACAACTAGCTCTATTTGGCGTTTTTTCGTGGGAAAAATTCCGCTCTTTGTCTGATTTCAAGGCTGAAAAGGATGACATTAAAACGTTTTTAACAACTTTTTTTTGTCACTGCCGCATTGTACTGTGTAGCTATCTACATGTATTTTAGTTGTGCGACTATGTTTATTTTCAAGTATTTTGCTAGATTGTGCAATAATATGGCCCGAATTCTAATACAAATTGTAGTTTCAGGTTTTCCCCTGGACTTATTTATAAGTACATATATACTTGCTGATTAGTTACTATCGCTTTGTTTGCTTAGTTATTTCGGTTATCTTTCGTCATCCACGTATGTTAACATATCCCTAAAAGCTTTTCAAGTGAAGGCAAGTCTTTTTCTCTTGAATATTTAAGCGAGGCAATATATCTTTATTTTAACTAAGTATCTAGGTACCTATATGTATGTGCTCAGCAGTTGTTGGAATTTAGATTGATCATGTTCTACCGGTTTTCAAACTAGCGAACGACGAGATAGTTGAATCAAAGATTATAAGCAAATATAACATTATCATTTCTAAATGTGAAAACTGAACCCGGACGGATCATCCGTTTTTTTTCTTTTTAAAGGTCAAAATTTCATAATAATAATTCCTAGATCCAAGTATAGTGTAAACAAGACAGTTTGCTTACCTATAAAATCTATGTCGTGGCCCTTAGTTGTCCTTGTTCAGCTGTTGAACTGACTGACAGTCTAGACTACCAGCAGCTCGATTCTGTAAAAATCTCACCGTGAAAACTGAGGTGAAGTGAGCTTAAAGTGAGCCGTCATTCGATCCTAATACTAGAGATTGACACTATTGAAATCTCAATTCACCTATGTTTTCACCGTGAGATTTTTACAGAATAGCACTACAGATCTCTTGAGTACTATGGATAGTCTCTACAAGTATGTTATAGGTATTTGCCTCACGTGTCCCAACACGCCTTGGCATTATTAGCTAAGTGATATAAGTTTGCATACACATCCACTTAATAAGGAAAAAAACGGGACGATGTTGTTGATAGTATTTTATACTTAGGTTGCAAGTTCAGATGGCAACAAATTTTTGAGCTGGAATTTTCTTGTAATTTCAGATATCATGTGCTACTTCTAGATGAAAGAAAATAATAAAATAATAGCATCCTGTCCTTTAGTCGGATTAATTTTACATCGTTCTTAACATGTTCTCACATTATAAAATTTAAAATTAATAAAGTATCCAACTAACTAATATTTTGTAACAATATAATTTAATAGAGTGTGTCCATGAAGTTTCTTGCCCGTTCTTCTCCATTAGGTACCTACTACGCTTTGGAATGGGCAACTAGCTTCACATTTCCGACTGACCGACTCCTTGACAATTCAAAACTGCCTGTAAATGGTTTAATTGAAATAAATGCTTTGAGTTTGAGTTGTGTCACTTCGCTTCGGGTTCGTTACAATTAAGTCACCATGGCAACAAACATATACCGGTCTTTTAGTTATTGTTCTGAGACCGGTCTACACCTCCCGTATCATAACGAAATGAATAATCAATATAATAGACAAAACAGCAGCATAATAGACAAACAAGCACGTAGACCATAGATTACAAATGTCAAACTATCAAGGTTTCACCAATAAGATGTTTTTGAAATACTGTATGAAAAAGGTATAGTGTTCGTTAAATGAAATAGTTATGAAGCTGGCTAGATGAAAATAAGAATAATAGAGAAGCAATTAGAAAATTTTGTACTAAAACAAACAAATATGTAAATTACTGAACATAAAGCAATACTTGTTGCTTTGCCAGCTCATTAATGCAATGTTACTGCAATATAATTATGTATGTCAAATTGTCATGGATTCGAAATGTAAAATTGATAAAGATAACCACCAACCACCACCACCATCAATGAGGATGTAGTTTCTCAATGTTTATGCAACATGTTACATGTACCTACCTAAGGATAGGAACAGATAATACGCCAATTCTGATGCTCTGGCAATCAATAAAAGTCAATCCTTCCCTTCCTTTTGCGATCAATATAGTTAAAGCTATGACTCCAAATCCTTTCCCATTCCCTTCTAGCAATTACGGTGACCCAGTTTATCAACTAAATCAGGTTATTCGGGAGCATTACGGAAAAGGTAGCAGAAAAACACAAATTCACTGTAATGGAATTTGAAGAGTTAGAATAATTGACAAGTTTCTTCTCTAGAATGATTATTTAGCTGGTTTCGTCTACAAATAAGTGATACTGTTACATTAGGAATGTATTTAATCGTGATGTTGAAGCTAAAATTCTGCAGTACTTACCTTTTCTGCATGTATTTATATATTTTTTTCTACTACTAATTAGTCACGTCAAATAACTACTTACCTTTTTTTGCATGTATTTATTTCTTTCTACGATTAATTAGTCACGTCAAATTCCTACCTTTTCTGCATGTATTTATTTATTTCTACTAATTATTAGTCACGTCAAATTACTTGAGCAGGATCAAAATAGATGCAAGAATATACGAGATAGACTGCCTCGTTGGTATAGTGGTCGCAAGGGCTACTTCTGAGCATGAGGTCCTGGGTTCGATTCCTAGGTCGGGTAAAGTAAAACCAAGGCGTGGTGTTATGTTATAATATACGAGATACTTTTCATTTTCAGTTCAACATTCTCAAATTTACGTTCTATTCGTCATTTGCTAATCTGCTAAGCCTCTCCTCTATTTACCTATATTGACTTGTATGATAAAATTATTAATTTCAATTCTCTGTATACGTGATCGTTAATATTTATTTATTCAGTTATTTACATATTTATAAATCTAAGTTATATTGTAATTCAACGTGTAACGTTAAATGCGCAAAACCTCAGACACTCCTGACCAATGACGTATTATATATAGACACGTTATCAACAAACATATCTCGGCGCTTAAAAACGGCGAAAATACTAGATAACTACTTATACGCGTAAAGAAAGGGAAATACGTAATATTACGTATATATAATTATAATTATTATTATAATAGGGAAATATGTAATATATAATTTATTTTTATCGTTTTCACACACGATATAAATTAAAAACAAACGTAGCGTCGCGCGACAGGTTGGTGCGTGACTGAGCGCAATGTGGCCAATTGGCTTCATTTCATGTTGCCATTTTAGTGTGCGGACAACGTATCTATAGTTTTATACATCATTGCTCCTGACCAACTGATTTTTAATTCAATTGACCTATTTCAGAGAGAAAAAAATCATTTAAAAAAAAAGGTTTTATGTGCAAATTCTGTGTCCCTTTTTTTTGTATCTACTCATTCGTTTATTTTAATTGCATTTGACATTTTATTATCATTTTTATTCTGTGATAAAAATGATAATAACGTATAATAGAATTCGTACCTATTTTATTCTATTAGAATCTATTCAGATTGTGGAATTTTATTAAATGTATTTTTTTTTTGTTTTTAAGCTTTGGTAATAATTGACACACTCGCGCATTTAATCGAAAGATTTAGGTGTATCGGTTCCTACGTTTTTGGGTTTTGGCTTTGAATCTGGAGGTTGCCTACAAGAACATACCCTACCTACCTACCATACCTACCTGTGTACATAATATTCTGTCGTGACATTTCTTTATCTTGCTACTGTAGAACATCGTAAGCCCACTTCACTTGTGATCACGCGTGTATCATTCACATCACGGGCTGATATCATCATACTATCACTTAACCTTTAACTATTTGTAGCACTTAGTTTTTGTAATGATAACATCGGATATATCCGATTATATTTACAACTGTAGATATCATAACAATAATATTATAATTGTCAAGGGAACTATGTCTATTGGAAATAAATAGGTACCTATATAAACATTCTCTCGTGACTTGACGGACGCGGAATGATTTATCGAGTAACTATGTCCAAAAAACCGGCGAAGTGCCAGTCGGACTCGCACACGAAGGGTTCCTTACCGTATTGATTGAGCAAAAAACCACATTTCTTGTATGAACCTCTTTAATTGTTTAACTTAATTTCATTTTTTATTTGTTATTATATCGTTAACAGAAATAAACTGTGAAAATTGCAACCATCTACCTATTCCAGTTCATGAGATACAAACCGCTGACAGACAGACGGACAGACGGACAGCGGAAAGGCTTAGTAATAAGGTTCCGTTTGGCACCCTTCGCTTACCCAACCCTAAAAATATTACCTTCGTCATTTATAAATTAGAACTTACAGTGAAAAAAGTTTGTGCAGTTTTATAAAACGCCTTGTTTTGGATAACCAAACGACTCTTCCCTAGACCCTGCTGTCACATTATCATTAGAGACAGAGGGATGAACTTTTTTGGGTGTACCTACTATTATAAAACGTCTGGTGCACTGCATTTTGTGATCAATGTTATAAGTTCGGTTGGTTTTTCACATGTCGATTTTCAATTAAACATCAGAAGATACTTCTCATTCTACAATTCAAATTTCATTTTAAAGTAGGGTTCTCATTCGGATTGGTTAAAGTTGTAGTGACAACCATTTGGGTTAAATTGGTTTTTATTATTTTATTCGACCTTTATATAGATTCCTTTATATTTTGTGAATGTGAGAACGTTGTAGGCACAACAGACTGTCGATTTGCAGACTATTTTCTATTTTTTTAAGTATCTTGTTGACAGGCCTACGCTGTCCTCGCATACCTATTCAAACTGTACATTTTTTAAAGCATTGTAAAACCCATTTATTTTTAAAAGAGTAACCGTGGAGTTTCTTGCCGGCTCTTCTCCATAGGAAACGACCAATTGGAACCGTGCACCTAGATTCTGACGTTTCATAAGTGCCCATGTAGGTTTATGTGAAATAAAATATTTTGATTTTGATTTTGATTTTGATTCTTAGTGTTCAATTTATTTTTCTCATGTTACGATCAGTCTGAAAAAAAATTTTGAACTCGAAGTAGGAGATATAGAAGGTACGCATTTGAACTATAGGTATATATGTATATAATTAAGTTACCAGATGCTCAAATTTTCATAAAGTGGTCGATCCTTGTCGTCGCAATTCTGACATCAATCATCACCAATACCGTATTTTTAATAAGAAAGCGTAATTTCACAGATTTATAAACTATCAGTAAAAAAATGCGTATTTTATTTGTTTTATATTTACAACGACTATTTCTTTCAATGCACGTGCGAGGCACGCTCTGTGTTGCATAATACGGTCACACAACAATGCGCGGGCGCCGCCCTAAGCATCCATGTTTTTGTGTTTTTGTTTAAATATTCCAAGCAATCGGCTTTATTGAATTTTATTATAATTATTTGTGAACTACTGGAGGGATTGAAGGATATATTTAGGAACAAAAGAGAGGACGATCGAAAGATGGGATCGATTTAGTTAGTTTTAACAGTTATAATATTAAACAATACATTTCAGGATTTGTCATAAATAACAGTTATCCTCAGCTAGGTACTTATTTTTAAATCTATTAAAGTTAACTCTGTGGTAACAAAGTTTACATATCAAATAGGATAATTAATGTACCTACCGACTGTAAATAGGCACCAACTGATTAAGATAAAAAATAATCCACGACTGTAAACAAGACTTGTTTAAACTTTAAATTATGCAATCTTTGCTTTACTTTCAAAAACACATAGTACCTACTCCAGTATAATAATCCGCTAGCAAACAGTACGAAAATAATTATCAACACAAAAAAAAACTGTCTACGAGCTACGCGCTACGCCGAGGCGGAAAACTTACTTGAGCTTTTCCGTCAAGGCGCCCTCTACGAGACGTAGCACCGCGTCGTAGCACTTCAGTCTTCACTCACAAAGTCCAAGCAATCACGCTACACACGGTCGCTAAGTGTCCCCAACACACAGGATCACAGCACGGGCTAACCACTGGACAGCCAAAACCAAATTGTGGCCATTTCTACTCCATAATTCAGTTAAATCACATTAAGGGGGGGACGACAATGGGAGAGCATCGATGTGAGCGAATCACACCATCGCTACGCATCGCTAATTTTTCATAAAGATCCGAGTTTACTGGTGCTGGTGGCCGAACAAATATCATTATACTTTGTGGACATGCGTGGACCATTGTTAAACTAACAAATTCAGTGCGAGCGACCTGTGTGGTCATTATAACTTATACCTATGCACGAAGGCGTGCACGTCTAGCCACCTACATAGCATAAGTACCTATCTGTTTCAGACACATAATAAGGCACATAGTATGCAAAGAATGCAACTCACCAGAAATCTTTTAAACTCTCTCCAACTTTTTTATTTTCGTAGACGTGTAGCGTAGACCTCGTAGACTCGTAGCACCTAGCAGCAATTCATCCAAAGAGAATTTGGGACTTGTAGGATAGTATGAGATCTCATTAAACTTAACAAGCATACATTCAGTGACCCCAAAGAGTGCGCTTTTCCGGAAGCCACGTACAATAGCATGAGTCGCCAGCGCGGGCGCTCGCCATCCAATATGGCGGCAACATTTCGCGCCACCCGCCATTACGCGTCAGTAAAAAATAAATTAACGAATGTCTGTCTGTGATTTAATAACTTAATTGCAGAAAGAAAAAATGTACGTAATTCTTAGTTAGTGACAGTAACAACGGCAAAAGTAGATTCAGACGATACGTCAGAAGGCGGATCGAGTTTCGAGATGTCAAGCAGAGTGAACATAAGTTGATGAGCTTATTTTAAAGTTCTACACCTTCTTAAAACTCATATTTCTAATTTTTTTTATGAGAAATATTTAACTGATTTTCAAGCTTTTCGAGCGATACTGTTCTTTTAAGTATGTAGATAAAGTTTAAAATTATTTCACACTGAAAGTGCTCGCCGCGTCGCTGCCGGCCGCTGCCATTCCGGTGTGACTCGGCCCTAAGAGCCTCTTTTTAAATTTCTGGCCTTTTGTCACAGTTGGTCGTAGTAACAAAACTTAGGTTAGAACTGTGACCCGCCGGAGAGCGCGAAATCCAAGATGATCGCAGTTAATTTGCTATTTTGTATTATTAGGACCCCAAAATAAGAATTATTGGAGGTTCACAAAAAGAGGCGCATTCAATAAATTAGATTGTTCAATAATATTTTTAGGAAAGCAAAATGGGAATTATTTGACGTTCGATTGCTTTGACATGCGATTTTTTATTACGGTTCATCACAATGTCAATAACGGTATTTCGAAATGCTTTCAGATCAATCTACCGATACCGGTTAGTTATTGTCGATACACCGTTATTATCATGTATCAAATACCGCAACACATAGGTATATACATAGACGGGTGTTCATAGGAACCAGTTCCTATAATCTATGTATATAGCTATACACAACCATCGATTATTTAACTTCGTTTTTGACTAAGGTAGGTACTACCGGAGGTTATAATTACGTACAAAAGCGAACAAAACCGCAGTCCCTTGCTAGTCAAAGTGATTTAATTACAATATTGTTTTACACCATGACCTTGAATGCGGACGCACGGTCATCACTCATCATCGCTGATCCAAAATGGTGATTACCGGTCGCCATGATGGTTCACAGGATTTACAAAATGGCCACGATAATGGTGGGCGGATTCGCCACCGTGTTTTAATATTATCAACAATGTCAATCCTGGGAATACGTTATCTTAGTTAATCTGTACAAGAACTCGGTGCAATATTTATTTTTATAAATTACTGGCAAGTTCATTTTTAGGGTTCCGTTGACAACAAGGAACCCTTATAGTTTGGCCATGTCCGTCTGTCTGTCTGTCTGTCCCAGGCTTAGCTCAGAGACTGTTAGTACTAGAAAGCTGCAATTTGGCATGAGTATACATATTAATTACGCTGACAAAGTAGTAAAATAAACTGTGTGTTTGTCTATCCCGTGGTGTGGGGTTTCGGAAAGGTCGTTAAGGTCGTTCAAAAATATTGTGAGTTTGTTAAAACCATTTTTGGATTGAAGGATCCGCTTGCGAAATATTAAGCTTTAAAATGTTCATTTTTGTTATAGTCAGCTAAGTTCTGGATATGTGGAAAAATTCACAGCAATGGTATATATAACGAAATTAAAAGGAAAACTATCACAGCCAAGTAGGCTCTACAAGTTAACGAGTAATTATCGACCAACTTATATTTGCAGTTGCAAAAACATATTCTCCCATACATTTCGTATGGGAGAACATGTTTTTCAACTACAATGTTAAGTTTGTTTTTGGGATAAATTCATCCCAGCTACGGAACCCTTCATTGTGGTTTTTAATAAGTACCTAGATATTATTTTTTTGGTTTGTCGTTTCTTAGTAAAGACACCGAGGATTGACTATGCGCTATGTTGTAGGTACCTTCTCAATTATTGTAGTCCAAATATTCTGGGCCGAAGAAGAACAGACACTTTATAGGAAATTGTATCCTAGAAGCCTAATAGGCAGGGACCTTAATAAATTACGGTACAGTTATCGAAGTATTTTGGTTATTCTACGACTAAGGTTACCGCTATCTGTATAACCCAAGAAGAGGAAACTAGTTACCTATTTTTGGTTACCGGTTACACACACACACAGGCGATGCGCGCCCTTTGACTAATGCCGACGGCAAGTGTAAGATAGAGATCATTTTTATTTCAGTAGTAGTATTTTTATTTGTTAAAAAACAGCTTAATCACGTACAAATTATTACACCTTCATTTTCATACCTGAAAAAAAAGAAATAGGTAGATACTGAAGTTAATCTGTGTGTGACTGAAGAACTAACAAACCTTTTTTGTGGAACCGGGAAACTGAAAACCGCGTTAAAAATAACATTTCCCTTGTACGGAGACAAATTGGATATTTATGCACCAATAAACACAATACGTACCTATAGTTAAAGCAGTTAAAAATAGGCTATAATAAAATAACACAGTCACCGCTAACGTAAACGATAAGAAGTTAAACATTTGCGAGTTATATTTAAACAATTATGATAAACAACGAGAAAGGAGAAAACAGCTTCCATATTATGCATAATGTATTAATAACATAATTATATTTTAAATCAGTTATGTCTTCAGGCTTTTATTGTGCTATCTAGATACAAATATTGCGACGACAGCCGCTATTGTTATATAAACTTTTACTTTTATGTTTAAATAAATAGTAAAAACGTGAAAAACAACACAAAACACTAATGCCTTGAATGAATAGTGTCATTGTATCACTGGTTTGCTCTCCTAGGACCTTGAAAACTACACAAATTAAAAAAGAACAATAAAATATAATTGATAATTAGAACCTATCTAATTGCGGAATACATTTTAGTAAACGATTAAGACTAATCTGTTTCGTTTTGACAGTTCAAAATACATTCATTGCGTTATTTACGTTGTTGACAGTTTTTTTTTTCGAACATTTGTACTTAACAATGGATTAGCAATCTGTTTCATAACGATTCAGCACCCTAATTGCGTAATACACATTCAATCACAATCTGAAACGTTTCGAAACAGATTGCCAATCCATTGCTTCATAAGTTCGAAAAAAAAATCTGCTCAGCAACGTAAATAACCCAATTAATGTTGTTGAACTGTCAAAATGAAACAGATTAGTCACAATCTGAATCGTTTCGAAACAGATTGCATGCAGTTGTCGACAAATATTCCCGAATCGAACGTGCTGACCTGAACATGTACATAGGTATATGTAACACCCCTTACGCAATCAAGATAAAGCTATAGAGCGATTCATTGACATGGGTCAATGATTTAAAAGATTAGAGGCTGAGAAATGTAAGGAACGTTGTGAAGGGTTTTGGGGGAATGTCTTAATGTTGAAGTTCGAAAAATAACTTTTGATTATGCACGATGGATGTCGGCGATTTTTGAACTAAGAAAAACTGCGTGCAAAGAAACTCACATGTACATGAATCGAACTCGGTCATTTTCCTTCAAACAATTGTTTCAATAGGAAATGATGTTCCGACATGTTTTATTATCTGCATTATATATTACCTTGAAAGGAATGCCAACATTTTTATCCTCTGTTTTTCATAATACAATTTATTAGTCATGGACTCATGCATGACGTTTGCCCTTCCTTATTGTATGATGCCATACAAATCAAATAATAGCCTCTGGGAAAACTGGAAGTAGGTACTAGACGATTATTGTCTGTGTGAATTTCAGTATTTTTCACGGAAAGTTCAACACTTCTAATCACCCTCTGTGGAATCAGACTTATAAAATAACTATTGTTTCTGTCAGATTTAGATTGTGTCATTGTCTGTCAGCCTGTCAGTCACAAAAGGAGAGATATTATTATTTTCTATGACTAGAATAAATTAAAAAAAAACTACTTTAGGTACTTGTCCTATGTATTGTTACTGTTTTTACCATTTATACAACATTATATTTCTGCATTGTATCAAAGATCATATAATACTACGTATTGTATTAACACCGTACGTTACAATTTTTTTACTTCTTTGTTACTCTCTATTGTATCTTTTTTGCTACCAGTATTACCTACCTGTTGCCAGTTTCTTGAATAGAGCAATATTCTAGAAGCTTCGGAAATAGTTTAAGGTTACTTACCTGCAATTGCTTGAACTAAATCGGTCTTGTCTTGTCTGTGTTGTAATGTTATTGCAGTATGACCTAGTCATGGTTTATTTTTCGTTTATAGACGAATAGAATTTATCTGTTGTCTATTTTGAGTGTCATTTTAGTATTGCTTTCAGAATTTAATTGTAAATTATAGGTAGGTATCTATCTACGTAGGCTTGCATGGCGAATCCCATTTCTTCGGAAGTCCTGAGTTCCTGACTGACACTGTCTTTACAACTGGACCACGGTGCGGTATTATTGGTTAAGACTATGTGGTTAAAAGTCTGCTCTCACCAGACGAAGGGCATCTAGGAAGTTGTTTCCACGCAATAGAAATGCTAACTAAAAGGAAATTATCCGAATAAGCTGACAGCTGAAAAGTTAAGTAACCCAGCTAAACCTGGGTCCATTGGGCCCATGTGGTACATTTTTACGAATTAGCTCAGATTATTACCTATCCCGTTGATAAATCATTAGAACTGGAGCGTATGCCTGTACTAAATGAAATGTAAACAATACGTAAATATATACATTCACAATAAATATTTGAAAAAGATTCGCTCATCAACCATGGCACTTAAATCATTAATTAAACATTGCAAAACACAACCATATCATTATGTAACCATACCATGAGTTTAAACGAGCTATGAGTAAACAATTAAATAATTACCAACCAACGTCCTCGTGTTCACAAGACCGGTTATCAATAAATAAGTTCGCGGTAATACATTTGTGGTTCGAAACAGTAAACCATCATATTTATTGCTTGTAAACACAGCAATGTATTGCGTATATTCGCTGCTGTTCAAAAGGCTAACTATTATAGCATCAGTAAACAATCTTGATCCTAGTTTGATCTTGAATCGTGAACTTGACCTTGAAGAATGTTTGCTTGCACGCTGTTTGATCAGCCTGTTCAACCTTTTTTTTCTATTAATAAAAAATATTCATGCACCACATCTTGAACTCCAGGTTTGAATCGGACAATCGAGAACTGTTTGTCAAATGGAATCTTTATAACGTAGGTATATATTTATGTTTCACTCGTGTTCCAACTGTTCAGTTGCATAGATGTTGCGAAATTGCCACCGAAACCGGTTGCAACACCATCCGAGTCAAGTGTAAAACATTCTGTTATGAAACCAATAATTTCATTTTAGTTTCCCTTTTTTAATGGCTGAAAAGAAATTTAATAAGCCCTTGTCCCAATTTCAATACCAAGGTGTTTGATAACTTTAAAGTTCGTTTGTTTTTAATTGGAGGCAGACATTGCGGAAATGCCTCTTGCAAAAATTTATTTTCATTGCCAAAACAGATGCACCAAAGAAACATATTGTTTAATAAAATAATAACATAACCAATTATGATTATCTTATCTAAATCCGATTCTCTATCGATCTATTTCTATTTGGTTACCTAATAGCAATAATTATAATCTAATTATCTAACGGCATCATTAACAATGGCATGGTAACTGTGATTTAGATAAACAAAACAGTGGAAAAATAAACATTTTTTTATGACCCTTCTGTGCCTATCAAATAAGTCTCAAAGTTATTTACTCGTCGAATTCTGTTCATGATAATTTATTTATGAATGGACCCTTTTTTACCCAAAACCAACCGTGAGTAATGAAATAATTTGCAAACCAATAAATATTGTTGCCCATCATTAATATTATCCATATACCATTGACCGAGATCTTGACTACATTCTTCCGAAGTGTTGATTGATTGCCTTATAAAATTGCATTGGCCGACCAATGGCAATGCAGAAAAGGTGCATTTATCGCAATTATTTTCGACGCTGATCACCTTCTCATCGAGTGTCTCGAGTGTACGTGATCCAAAAGCCGTTCTAGAAGTTGTTGTGCATATTTTGGGTCACGGGCGGTACGATGGGTGGTGAGAAGCGGCTCTTAGCCATGAAGTAAACAGCTTCAGAAGCTCTACTTAAAATAACACACAACAAGTGGCCTGAGCAGAGTTAAGAGCAATATTTTTGAACAAGAGAACTGCACCTAAGCCACCTCTAGCGACAGTTACAGTTTTTCTTCAATCTTATCATCGAGTCGTGTGTGAGCTTCTTATCGCCTGTTGTTGGAAGTAGGCCTTCGGTACTTGTTGTTTGGTGGGTTCTGCGCTCCGGTTGCCGGGTGCCTACGTGACGCGGCCCGCGTGGCGAGGCTTGGGGCGAGGGGCGCTGGCCCGTTTGTTTTGTTGCGTGCGCATAGTAGTGATGGGACTTTATTATGGTGTTTTTTGCCGACATTGTTTTTGTCGAAGACATTATAAAATATTCGATAATGTTGTTTTCGATTATTTTTCTAAATTAAAAGTACCCTAAGTTACTGATTTAAAATCAATTGTGAAAGTGAAAGTCCCGTTAAAATCGGTCTAGCTGTTTTGGATATTAGCAGGAACAAACAGACTGGAGTTGACTGGAAAAACGAAAATCAGACAGTATGTAGGTATAGATGTACAGAAAATGTATAGATTGCCACTTAGTCTTTTTTGACATTGAAGAAAGTTTAATGCACTTGGACCAAATTAAGAGGCCAAGACCTTAGTTACAATATGAAGTATAAGGCAACTTCAAAGAGTAAGTTACAGTATCATGTCGAATTACCTGATGTACCTATCATGTCGGCAGCACGTGATAATAAAGCTGTTGTGATTAGAATGTCGATATCGATAGAAGTAATGTAAACATTTCGAACGTCGCTAGCATATCACTGGAGCTCGTAAGGAGGCAAAACACAACAAAGAATCAGTCGGTGTTACAAGCCCAACGCGAACAGACGCTACAGCTATTAATCAAAAAGAAGAATATTTTATTGAATTAAACACTTACAGAGTACCGAGAAAAGTTCTTAAAGTTATAAATTTAATTGGAAGAAAAGAATACTACGAGATTTCAAGATGTTTTCGACGAAGAAAAGTTTAGATAGGATCCTGCAGACCTACAAGAAAGAGATTCGTCGCCAAATCAGCAAGACGACCAGCGTCACTAATTCTGATGCCATGGTCCCGAGGCTTGACCAGGCAGCGTCCAAGTCACCCCAGAACGATGAGGCTGGTCTGCCCAAGAAGCTTTTGAAGTTGCAAAAATATCACAGGTCAGTGAACTCGTTTGAACTCTACGACACAAACTTTGCGTAACCGTCGAACTCGAAGCCGTATCATGCATTGAGTTTACATCATTAATGTGGGTACACTATAAGCTAAAAATAACACAAACAAAGCGACTGCATGACATTATTACGATGAAAACAGCTAATTTTATCCGGTGATAACTAACATGTGAAAAGAGCGTGATACGGCTTCAAGTTACACACCTACTTGTATATTGAAATCAACAGTATAATGCAGGTGTTTTCAAGAAATCGCAACATGTGCACTGAATTATAGATCTCTTTGTACCTGACACGTTAGCAAAATACAACAAATTAAGCAACAAAGAAGGCTTATCTGTTCACCTAATTATTTATTGATTATCAAACCCGTGTACATATTATTAATTACATCACAGATAACTTAATCAATCGTAATTAATAATTTGTGAATGAATTTTCTTCACTTTCTAATTTGGATAGTAAGTCAGTCGATGAAAATAGGTATGTCATCCATATGTTTTTTGATGTGTAGATACCTGTCGACCCTGACAACCCAAGAAATGCCGATGGCTACCCGAGGACTGGCCGTTTCGAAGGACCAGTCCCGGGAGTTCATGGCTTGCTTTCCGGACATCGTGAGGGACCTCACTGAGACTGGCAAGCACATTGATGTGCCAGAAGCCAGCAAGTGGTTGGCTAAGGTACGTTACATGTCGCTACGGTCAGTCGTAAGTGAAGTGCGTTGTTCAAACCTGTTATAAAAACTGACTAGAAACTCGTCTGTCCACTGTGATGTCTGGCTGGACTTTAGATCTAGTCATAAATTGCTGTGCTTATTGCAATGAGTTAACGTACCATGCCTATCTAATTTACTCCGTACTAGCAGTTTTTATAGCAGCTAAATATGTCCACATCTTTCTGGAATTTGTCAATGTTGTTATTTTTAGCTTGTTGTTAATTTATATTTTAACTTCCTACCTAAATAAAAACGGTAATTACAAGGATGCTGATTAGATGATTACGAACCTAAACAAGATTAATGGGTTTGTCGTGAAACTATACCTACACGTAGCTCTATTAGTGCACTGAATCTGCACATTACAATAAGTGAACATTAAATCACATGCAACATGTAGCTTACTTTGACTAAAAATCAAGCTTAGGTATTACTATAGTACCATACCTATCTCTTCTATTTGAATTCCAAATCAAAGTATTGTCATGATAATTATTTAAATTAAAACTAGAGCAGAACGAAAAAACTAGTCAATGTATCAAAAATGTTTGGTCACGGTACACGGTACTATAATTATCGACATTATTCAACTTTTTCAAATTAGTCTTAGTCCGTCAGTAAAAAATCTAAATCAACTGCGCTGTATTTTTCAAGGCTGACTTACCTACACCTAGCTAAATCCGACATGAGTGTGTATTTTATCGTACCTATACATACAAAATGTATTTTAATATCCATAATTCTTATTACTTACCCAAGTAGATGATATCATGCTATTAACAATATTTTAAACAAAGGTTTCAAAAAAATACACTTTGCTACCTACCTGTACAGTTTCAACTTTCTTATTTGTTTTTTGTGTCATTTAAGTAAATTGTTGTGTTTTGTTGCAGCTGTTGCAATACAATGTGCCGAACGGTAAAAAGAACCGAGGTCTAGCGACGATACTGGCTTACAAAATATTGGAGAAGAAAGAGAATTTGACGCCAGAGAACATTCATCTCGCGAATATGATGGGATGGTCCGTCGAAATGGTAAGTTTGGAAAAATCTCGTAACACCTAATCAACCCATTTTTCAGGTCAGTCTAAAGGAAAAAAACGGTACCGATCATTTTATTCTCGGTGGCTCTTAATCTACTAAAGGCGGTCTTAATGCCATAATATCTAAGACCATCTTTGTCAGTCTTCTGAACTCGTTATACTTAATCTCTAAAGAATTTGTAACAGTATAGGTACTTAGGTGGTAAATCTACTTAAACCTATCTAATACTTACATGTAGATAAGTAGCTGTCGATATTAAGATAAAGCCTGTCAATTAAAATATAAAAAAGTTGTTCTCAACTATTAGAATTTTATACAATAAAAATGATAATCCATGTCCGTTACATAAATATATATTATATATAGCAAAAAAAACAAGTTTATCAAGTTCCCCTATGAGACTGGCCTTGGGATTATGTTTTGGCACTCATACGCAGCAGTCGTAAAGCTAATGATAATAGCAAAACAGCCAGCCTTATCTAACCATAGCCAAATTCGGCAATATTATTATTTTCATCGATGATACTCGATTAATTCAATTCACGTGTCCCGACATTATCTAGTGTGTTTATTTAAACTTTTCGCACTCAAAAATAGTAAAAAGGCGGACTTAATGTCTTAGACATTCTCCACCAGTCAACCAAGTGTGGTGAAGAGATTAGATGGCAGGTGCTCTGTTTGAGAGGAACAAAGAGTTTTTTTTAATATGAATAAGTATCAGAATAATAATAATACGCATATATTAAAAATGTATTATTTACATTCGCTTATTAGTATTCATCATGATTTTGATGATTTTGATTTTTGATTTTGCTTATTAGTATTCATCACACCACTTCCAAAAGATAATAAAATTCAATAGTCGAATATTCTTATGAGGTATCATTTGTTTATTCATCGATACATCCTACGTAGGTATGTGCTTTGCTTTATTTGGATAAATAATATGATTTAAATACGTACATATGTAATTATTTATACAATTTTAATAGGTAGGTAAGTATTAAGTAAGTTTGGCACTATGTTTTTGTTATAAACGAAGACCGTGGCCTCTAAAAGTATGTCGCATCTAAATAGCAACATTCCTACTTAGTACAGGCAGAAAAACTTAAATCTACGCGCAATGTTCTATATTTAGAAAACCTGTAATTGTTAGTATCCAGCTGCAACTACCTATCTAAGTACCTTTATAGGTTCTGAGTCGAGAAACATAACTTAACATAACATAACTTCTAAAATAAATACCAGAATCTAGTTTATGATCTGTTACTGCCTAACGCCTGTAAAGCCATGTAAATTGTACTTATCTATTTTATCTAGATACTATTTACGAGTCGGTAAAATGTTAGCATTAGATTTATCTATATCTATACTTATAATAAATCTGTAGAAGTGAAAATTCTGTACATTGAAAATATCAAAAAAATAAATGGCAGGGGGTGTTACTAGACCGACACCGAACCCAAAAGTGTGATTAAAAATTTTTTTGTCTGTCTGTCTGTCTGTCTGTCTGTCTGTTTGTTCAAGTATCACGCAAAAACTACCGGTTCGATTACGATGAAACTTGGTATAATTATTCTTTAATATCCTGGGCACCACACTGGGTACTTTTTATCCCGGAAAAGTATCCTATCCTACGGTTGGGGGGTGTCAAAGTTTGTATGGAAGAATTTTAACGCGCTGTCCGATTAACTCGAAACTCAATATTTATACTTAAACCCAAAAATTAAGAATAACGTGTATCAGGATTTTTCGAAATTCAACCCCTAAGGGGGTAAAATAAGGGATGAAAGTTTGTATGAAAAATCTTATTCCTTGAGGTAATAAACACGAAACTTCGCACGAATAGTTATGTAAATAAATTATAAAGTTTGTAGTTTTTTGTTTTTCTAAATTACCCCCTTTTTTTTTTTTTTTTTGGGTGGGAAATCATCCAATGACTTCTCGTGGGCGTGTCAGACTTTTACTGACTAAAACCCACCCGTGTTCCTTCCCTTGCCATGCCAGGGGCCACGGTTTCCCCTTAGGACTACCCGCAACCCCGGCGGGCAACGGTCCTGGCGGACCCCGTCAGTTTTGCTGACATCTCTTTGAGGCACGCGTGGAACACGACGCGCCGTCGACCCGGGCCTGGTCCTTATCGGGGGCGAGCTACCCATTGCTCACCGCCCGCAAGCCCGCGCCTACGGTGGCCGGGAATCCTCCAAGGAGTCCCGACGCCCAGGGCGTCTCCTACGGCGGCTAGGCGCGTGAGGGCGCGAACTTTGCCTCTCCCTCACGCGCTCCGCCTCCTCCTTCGTCTAAATTACCCCCTAAAGGGGGATTGGGGGGGTGTCAGTGTTTGTATGGAAGAATTTTAACGCGCTGTTCGATTAACTCGAAACTCAATATTTATACTTAAAACCCATGGGGATGTATGGGGTCATTTCCGACACTCACGCGGGCGAAGCCGCGGGCAGCAGCTAGTCTAAAAATAAAACTATAAACTTCACTACTGAAAGCATTTATCACTGTACTTTATCAGCACTAGCTTTCATAATTTAAAGGCGAGAACAAAATAAACATTGGCTTACCTATAAAGTTTTAGTTAGCTATTTCAATTTTGAATGATTTATTTCCTCATTTGTATGGTAAATACCGACCGACATTATGGACATTTGGACTTGTGGACCCTACTCGAAGCAAGTATGGCTGACAATCTCCACGACATAACAACAAGAGAATTTTCACTACCTACTTAACTATTTTCCATTTTCGTAGTTTCACCTTTAACCTTACCTTGGCCCTATATAAACTATACCTACCTAAACTGTAGTTTCGTCATTTAACACATAAGATGTGACATAACACCACATTACATGATCATTAGCTGTATGATACTCGTACTAACTAGGTATACACACATTTGTCTCTGCCCCGTCCCACAAACCCCACATAATATACACCCTACTTCATTCCAATCGTCCCTAATCAGACATTATTGTCCACAGTTCCACACCCACCAATTGCTGCTCAATGACATCATGGAGGGCACAGAGTTGCGTCGCGGAGCTCCCTGCTGGTACAAGCATCCCGACGTCGGCCTCACAGGAATCAACGACGCTGCCCTAATCCAAGCCGCCATGTTTTCCACACTCAAACGTCACTTCAACAACAAACTGTACTACAAATCCGTCATCGAGACGTTCAATGAGGTATGTTGATTTTTATATAATCGGTGGTTTACGATTTTCCGGCTTCCGCTTTCAGAATTTAACGATTCGATTCGATTAAATTTCTGAAGTTGTCTGGCTATATTTTATAGCTACTAACTTCCTGTGTTATATTGTCTCGATTAAAGACTGATATTTCTCAACTGCTAACTGGATGAGACTGCCATTTCTTGATATTTATACAGTAGGAGGTTAAATAAAGACCTGTCCGAGAACTTGTTTAATAAATAAGAGAAAAGTCATAACTTCGTTTTGTTTTCTTTAAAGTAGCTATGCTTGTAACTAATAGATAAGAAAATCTATTTACGTCTTCAACACGACACAAAAATGTGTTCAACTGCTCCAGCAATCATAATGTGCACGAAGCTAACATTATCTCCAATATCAGTAACAATTAAAAATAATTGCGGGATGTGTGTTCATCACCAACAACTAGTTATTTATCAATGAGTTTTAATCATAGTTTATCTACCTCTTAATTTATGACTTCATTCAATGCTTCATTCATTCAACGCATGGTCATAAACGTGACATTATGATTATAAAACAATTGCGCAAACACAACGTTGTTATATGAACAATTGTTATCAAACGTTTCAAGACAAAATAACTGAGTAGGTACCGTATTCATAAATTGTTATTATTGTTATTGGTCGTACTGGTGTATTGTTTCAATTCAGTCGGACAGGAAGAATGTAAATCATGAATGATTGATTCACCTTTATGTAAACAGTATTTATGAAATATTTCTAATTAGTATCGTTATCTCTATTCACACGTCCACATTGCACATGCCATTATCTTAACAGCCAAACCTGATATCACGTTAATTAACCCATGCTGTATTTATGAAAACAATCTAAGTATTATCTAATCTTATGTTCGAGTGCAACGCTACATATATAACTACGTTGGTTGTAAATAGTAAAGTATCTAAGTACCTACTCAAATTATGTTCTGTGTATCAACGGGAGGATCCACTGAGACCTTAAACTTTCACACTGATGGTGTTTCATAAAACATACTTTAAATCTGAATTATGACATACTATACTTACCCGAGCACATGAAAGCTGAAGCCAAACCAGTTGTAGCCCGTTGCACATTAACTTTCTTTTACTCCGACCATTCATGTACAGCATAGAAATATGTATATCTATATAAATATTTAGTTTTATTTATTAGCTGCTATAACTTAGCAATATTAGAACTAGGCAGCCTAAAATAGTGCGTCAGTCCCGCCAATTTTAGGGAAACTGTTAAGGTTTTTTTATGGCATCTTTATTGCTCATCAACATATTTTTCCAGCCACAAACTCGCATCTCTAACAGTAAACCTCTTTTCAGATGTTGTTAAAGTGCTCGATTGGCCATTTCTTGGAGAATCAGATGGCGAAGACCGATAAGCCAGATCTTACCCTGTTCACCATGGATAAGTACGAAGCCATCACAAAGTACAAGACTTCATATCACACGTTCCAAATGCCAGTCACACTGGCTCTGCTCATGACAGGAGTAGAGGACCCTGAAACCCATAGACAAGCCAAAACTATCCTGCTAAAGATGGGAGAGTTCTTCCAAATTCAAGTGAGTTAACTCTATAAGCTCTTTGTTTTTAATGGTTTTATCTTAATTTATGTATTTATTTTTTTCTTACTCATTTGACGTCAGCCGGTACTTTTATCGTAAACGTATGCAGTGGTACTTATCTCAGTCCTCATCTGAATAGGAACTGTAAGATAATATAATTACCTAATAAGATTCTAAAGAGTATAGTTTTAATTACTTTATTGACGCACTACGCCTTTCACACCTTCTAAAAATATGATATTATCGCAAACATGGTTTTCCTTTACTGCAAAACAAATAATTCATATATTTGATTTGGTTTTAATACTAACTCAAGTGTATATAACAAGAAAATCCCACGACTATTAAAACCTTGGAAACGTCACGATTACGATTTTCACTTATACTCTTTCGTAACTAAAAAATAAAACAAATCTATCATCAAAATAACAAACGTTGCGGTTGGATAATAACAATTATTTTTATCTTTCAGGATGACTTCTTAGATTGTTTCGGAGACCCAGCTGTCACAGGCAAGAACGGAACTGACATTCAAGATGGAAAGTGCACCTGGCTGGCAGTCGTCGCCTTGCAGAGGGCATCACCGAAGCAGAAGCAATTTATGGAGGAAAACTATGGTAGCTCTGACCCAGAGGCAGTCGCCAAAATCAAGCAATTGTATGAAGAGCTCCAACTCCCTCACACTTACTCAGTCTTCGAAGACGCCACCTATGACCTTCTAAGGACACAAATCCAGCAAGTCACCAGGGGCCTGCCCCATGAACTGTTCTTCAAAATTTTAGATAATATCTTCAGGCGAAGCGTTTAAACTTTAATTTGTGATAAATATCGGTTAAGTTAGTGACTTAGAAAGGTGCAAAAGCCTAGTAGATGTATATTTGTGTAAGGTATACTGAAGTCCTCAATAAAATAGGCGCACATTACGAAGAATCAAGTTATATAATATGAAGTGCTGTCGAATTTTATGTTTGAGCGCTGGGTGTGAATGCACTATAATCATAATTAAGAATTTATTATAAAATTTAAGGGCTATAAAACTTGGCAGAACTGAGGGCTGTAAATGTTTAGAGTCAGGTCGTGGATGAAAGCTGAACATCGGGAGAACGCTAGGATAAAAATCGATAAGAATATTTACCCAATACTTGTAACCCTAAACACACAAGAAAACATGATGACTTAGATGTACTATATGAAGTTTTTTGAATGCTAAGCCATCTAAGTTAGTCTATATTATGCGTGGACTGTAGAACCTGTAATTAAAACTTTGTTATAAGTACTTTTTCCTACACTAATAAAATAATTATATGAGACTATACCTAACGTTTATAATAAGATTTTTCACTGAAAGCATGTATTTCTCTCTATGATGATATTAAAATGTTGATTGCAATTTTTTCTGATTTTCTTTTTACACCTTTACCTATTTACTGTTGCAGGTTTGAACCTATCTGCACCCTAATTGCGTAATACACGATCAATCACAATCTCAGATATAGTTTTTCAAACTTGTTATGAAGTTTGTGCAATGGATTACCATTGCTTCATAAATTAAAAAAAGAAATCTGTTTCTCAACGTAAATAACGCAATGAATGTTGTTGAACTGTCAAAATGGAACAGATTAGTCTTAATCGTTTACGAAAATGTGTTACGCAATTAGCTGCTGTTTATCTATTAGCGCTGTTTCGATTGCAATTAAATTTTAGGACCCTTATTTTGAGAAAAGCTACTTACATAGGACGTGCCATCACTCCATTAGTATACTAAGGCAGCTGATGGCAGTATATCCTTGTTTTACATATATATTTTGTAAACATATAATGTAAATCAATTATTTCAATAAAACAATTTCAATTTCAAAACTAAGGCAGCTGATGGCAGTAAATCCTTGTACAATAATGGGTACAACCGTATTATCTATACTTATAATAAATCTGTAGAAGTGAAAATTCTGTACATTGAAAATATCAAAAAAATAAATGGCAGGGGTGTTACTAGACCGACACCGAACCCAAAAATTTGATTAAAATTTTTTTTGTCTGTCTGTCTGTCTGTCTGTCTGTCTGTTTGTTCAGGCATCACGCAAAAACTACCGGTTCGATTACGATGAAACTTGGTATAATTATTCTTTAATATCCTGGGCACCACACTGGGTACTTTTTATCCCGGAAAAGTGTCCTACCCTACGGTTGGGGGGTGTCAAAGTTTGTATGGAAGAATTTTAACGCGCTATCCGATTAACTCGAAACTCAATATTTATACTTAAATTCAAAAATTAAGAATAACGTGTATCAGGATTTTTCGAAATTCAACCCCTAAGGGGGTAAAATAAGGGATGAAAGTTTGTATGAAAAATCTTATTCCTTGAGGTAATAAACATGAAACTTCGCACGAATAGTTATCTAAATAAATTATAAAGTTAGTAGTTTTTTGTTTTTCTAAATTACCCCCCAAAGGGGGGTTGGGGGGTGTCAGTGTTTGTATGGAAGAATTTTAACGAGCTGTCCGATTAACTCGAAACTCAATATTTATACTTAAAACCCATGGGGATGTATGGGGTAATTTCCGAAACTCACGCGGGCGAAGCCGCGGGCAGCAGCTAGTAAACTAATAAATGGAAAAACAGGTGATCGGGTGGCTGGGGAGCATGACGTCTATGCTGAGCAGTCGCGATCGGAAGACGGAACCACGAGACCAACGGAGTAATCCTCGGTATTAGATAATCGAAATACAATATTTTGCAATATAGTTAGCGTTACAATGGTCTCTCAATGGTGAGTTTTTGACAGATTTGCCATACAAAAACTGTCAAAAACTCACCATTTAGAGACCATTGTAACGTTTATAAATTAGTAGACTTAGGCCCCAGGTTCTGTGTCTATCTCCATCAGAATTTCTAACCACATCGCACAAAGGAAGGTGAAGATGGATTGACGTTAGATAGTTCTTCATGTCTAAATCACATACACACTTTGTCATGCAAAACTGCATTACAATAATAAAAGCAGAGGTCTATTTTCTCGAAAACAACAAAGCCGGTTACAATCAGATAAAATGTTACATCCACATTTATAAACGGTCTGGTTGACTCCTGGGAGTATTTGTGTGACAATCCTGGTTGAGTTTGCTAGTGAAAACATTTTAGTGATGAATCTTTATTCAAGAATGGTTACGTCCAATAGTTTGGTGGTTGGGAAAAGTATAGCGACTGTGATTACAAAGGAGTTATTTGATAGGTAGGAATGAAATTGGAAATAACTTATTTGAACTGTAGCCTAATTGCGTAACACACGACACGATCAATCATAATCTGAATCATTTTGAAGGATACTGCTAATCCATTGCTTCATATGCTCGAAAAATTAACGCTGCAGAAGTTTCGTCATAACGGCGGATGTTGCTAAGCAATTTGACGACATATAGGGCCTTAAGAGGGTTTATTCTGAAAGTTGGCAACGTCGCAAATAAATGTCAAATATTTCGCTGTTTTGATTAATTTGATAATATTTCTGTATGGAAATAAAAAATGTGGCTAACTAGCGAACTAGAATATTGATTATGAAATGCAATAATTAATATCGTAACACCGAATAGTTAGTTTTAGATGTAAAAAAAGTATTTGGTAACTTTCCAAATGCCTTTTTTTCACCTAAAACGGGTACAACATCAAATTCAATGTTATAATTGCAATTCATTATTAATATTCTAGTCAATTGGTTAGCCACATTTCTTATTTCCATACAGTATTATTTCCAAATTAATCGAAACAGGTAAATATTTGACAGCTATTTACGACGTTGCCAACTTTTAGGATGCACCCTCTTAAGGAGCTCAACGACTCCACGAACAAAATCAAAGCAAGGACATTTGGGTAGGCCGCATAAAGTTCTCAAACTGCCAGGCCACCCACATAGTCCTCACATTCACAACAATTAAAGTAATATACTTAATACTTTATAAAGTAAAACTCATGTAATTGTCAACTCATTAGTAGGTATAGCCTATTGGTTTGGTGTGTATTTTCATTTGGTAGCTACAGCTGTTCCAATACGAACAGAACCAACACTTAGGTAAAGTAGGTATATCAAAAAGCAAAAGAAGCCCAAGTATCCCATAAGCTAAGTCAAAAATCCCATAAGCTAAGTCAATATCTAATAGCAGTCAGCAATACCTACCTACCTACTTTTGCTTAGCAACTGCCTACATGATGACAACGAAATTTCGCGCTGCAGAGTTCTTTTGGGTTATAAATAACTGAAATCCCACCTATTCAACCTGTCTGATAATCACTGAACAATGAAAACGTGCCTACCCCGCCTAGTTCAAAGCAAAATGCATTGCAACTTGGCAAGCTCTTTTAAATGGTACAGGCGCTGAATAAAGAAAGAAGAAAACGCAATTTAATTTCAGTACCATTCGGAGGTTCTGCAGTTCCGTGTCAACCAGCCAAAAAAAGTTCGACTTAAAGAAGGAAAGGGAGGAACTCCATAATGCTCTGCCAGGAGTCATTGATGACCTCGCTAAGCATGAAAAGTTTCAAGAAATTGCAGTAGCTGAAAAGTGGATGAGAAATGTGAGTGTGGGAAACTAGAGAATGTTTTCTGACGATGTTTTATTTAGATTGGTAGGTACCTACCAATCTAAATAGTTTCTCATTATACATATTAGTGCCCCCTGCATGACACCTACAGCTTCTCCAGAACCTAAACAGTCTGTTCCTGACGTCAAAAAGCAGGTTCGGATGTACCTAGCCCTCTGGCACCATGCACCACCTGGCACGGATGCTTTAATAAATCTGACGGCAGTGGAATTTTACTGACTTAGTTATCAACATGTATTATACAACTTATGTGCTAATAGTTACCATGCTAATACATAGCATACATACACACCCCTCTAGCAAATAGGATCTACCAAAAATACCTTGGAAAACTTTTGTAGAGTGATAATTTCTTCAATTATTAACATTTTCAGTTCACGAAAAATTTGCACTTGACACACCCGCGGAGTTTATGTGGGAATGTCTTCAATGTTCCTACGTCACTTAGTATATTTTTGCAATTAAAGTAACTATGTGATATGCGTTGGTAGGTATTGTTATCTGACGAGATAGCAAGACCCCCAAACAACTACGCCGCCCGTTTGAGCGAACTTTCACTGAGACACTCAACCAGTTCACTTGGTGAGTTTGACACTACCATTCCCTGAAGAGAAGAGAAATAGAGAATCCTTTGTTATGTCGGTGATATGAGGTTTTTGGAACTTGTAAAGCAAATTGACTGCCGCAATAGCAACCATAATGGATTTGGACAATAGGTTCTGCGTTGTTGTTGGTGAAGACCTAGGTATATAGGTATTATGATGCTCACAGCTCATGATTTTATATTCCAGGTTTTAAATGGCAATATAATCGGCGGTAAGAATATGAGAGGGCTGACAACGGTAATGACGTACAAAATGATTGAGAAACCAGAGAATATCACAGAAGAAACGTTGCGACTGGCGAGAAGTTTGGGATGGTGTGCTGAAATTGTAAGACAATTTTTTTTACGTCTTATCTATTTACTCTTTTTGTGTAACACAGCTTTTAGGATACCCTGGAATATAAAATAAGGTTGGTTCCAGGCATTGCACAATAAATAATAAGCTCTCACTCTGTTGACACAAGTCGGCCTTGGGGTTGTAGTCCCTAATTTTTTAATGTGTTAGCATCTTCATTCCCTCTTATAGAGACCCTATAGTAATTTTATTGATTCAACAGTTACAGGCATACTGCTTAGTGCTGGACGACATAGCCGACGGGTCTATAACACGTCGAGGCATGCCTTGCTGGTACCTACGGGAAGATGTTGGCATCGCAAACGCAGTCAATGATGCTACGCTTATCCACTATTGTCTGCTGCAAATATTAAGAGCTAACTTCGAGAAATCGCCGAACTATGTGAACATTTTTCATAATTTCAATGAGGTAGGTATTTTTTACACACACAGGTTTTCATGAAATAGGCCTTATAATAAAAATGTTTGGCAAGAGATTGCAGTTATCTAATTCTAATGCATGCTTCGTTGATTTAACAGACGCTCTTCTACACTAGTCTTGGACAATATTTGGATATCATAACAGGACTGAACAAAAAGAACTATAATTTATTTACTATGGACCACTACAATGCTATTGTCAAGCATAAGTCTGCTTATTACACGTTCAAGCTGCCCATAACTCTTGGATTGATGTTGGCTAATCAATTTAACGAAAAAACTCATAGGAATGCGGATGACATTTCTATGCAGTTAGGGAGACTGTTTCAAATACAGGTGAGCAGGTTAAAATACTAAGAAAACAGAAAAGCTTTTAATTTAAGCGATAGGTAGGTATCTATCGAAGCATCTGTACCTACCCGTCATTCGGGTTCATTCATTTTTTTTTATCACAGGACGACTACATCGACTGTTTTGGAGATGAAAATATGACCGGGAAAATGGGCACTGATATTCAAGAAGGCAAGTGTTCGTGGTTAGCAGTGAAAGCACTGGAGCTGTGCAAACCCAACCATCGTGCTGTATTCTCAGTTTGTTACGGCAGTAAGGAACCGGCACACGTAGAGCGCATCAAGGTGCTTTATGCACAGCTCAAGATTCCAGAGCTTTACAAGGAAGAGGAAAACGAAATCTACAACAACATTGTTCAGAGAATACAAGCTGTATCTTCAAATGCCGAGCGCGAGTTATATCTACAAGTTTTGGATGACCAGTATGGCAGAAAACATTAATTTGAACCTATATAGTACAAAAATACAGGTTTATCTAGAAAATATTGGGAGGGCTAAAGGTATTAATAAATAATAAAATAAAACAAGATGTTGTTTTATTTATGTTCTCTTTCAACTTTTATTTTTGACGCCTCAAAAGACTAGTTGCTGTTCTTTTTGTCCTCTTGCCACCGTGTTTGTACCGTCAAGTTGATTGAAGAGTATGAGTATCCAGTCTCAAGCTCAAGCTCAACTCAGGCTGCGTTCCGAGTTACGATGTTATCGATTTGAGCGTGCTAACACCCGTTCCGAATAAGCGTTAGCGCGATAACGCCGACCCATGAAACGTCATAGATGACGTCATGACGTGCGCCATCTTGCGATAACGCCAACCATGGCCGCGTTCCGAGTTAGGCCATAATCGCTCACAGCGCTGACATCAATATTTTGCGTTCCGATTTAGATATTACGATTATGACAGCTGAGGTCTGTCATCAATTCGGAACGCTCGTGAACGCGCCTACAGTGCTTGCTAAACGTCAAAACTTATAACATTACTTAAATTATTTGTATAAACATCAGAAATGTCTTTTTCTTCTTTGGTTAAGTGGCGACGGTAGCCAGGAGCACAATTTAGAAAAAGCCACGTTAGTTTATAGATATATGCGACTCAAAACTACAGCGCTGCCAAAAATGACAGTTGACTGAACTGTCATTTTTGGCAGCGCTGTAGTTATGAAAAGGCATGGTCGGCGTTATCGCAAGATGGCGCATGTCATGACGTCATCTATGACGTTTCATTGGTCGGCGTTACCGCGCTAACGCTTATTCGGAACGGGTGTTAGCACGCTCAAATCGATTACATTGTAACTCGGAACGCAGCCCATGCCTGTTACAAATATCACCGTGATCTCTGTCAAAAATGACAGTCGACTGAACTGTCATTTTGGCAGCGCTGTAGTTTTGAGTCGCAAATATGTATAAACTAACGTGGCTTTTTTCTAAATTGTGCTTCTGACTACCGTCGCCACTTAACCAAAGCAGAAAAAGAAATTTCTGATGTTTATAGGTACAAAGAATTAAGTAATGTTATAAGTTTTGACGTTGAGCAAGCACTGTACGCGCGTTCACGAGCGTTCCGAATTGATGACAGACCTCAGCTGTCATAATCGTAATATCTAAATCGGAACGCAAAATATTGATGTCAGCGCTGTGAGCGATTATGGCCTAACTCGGAACGCGGCCTCAATGTCTGTGCCTGTGCTGTGCTGTGTGTCAGTGTCAAAGTATCGTCAACTTTGGACGACGTTGCGACTGTCAATTATTATTGACAATTCCAATTTTATTTATATATCGGGTGCATTTATTTTCAGTTATAGTTTAATAAATAAACTGAACGAATATTATAATACAAACATTTTAGTAATAAAGTGGACATATAAAACCCTACATCTTGTAT
Organism: Eupsilia transversa; assembly: GCA_914767815.1. Lineage (NCBI taxonomy): Eukaryota > Metazoa > Arthropoda > Insecta > Lepidoptera > Noctuidae > Eupsilia > Eupsilia transversa. The sequence goes on from OU611889.1 coordinate 8,493,498, forward strand.
TAAGTACAGTATATTCGCCAGGAATTCGGTCAGAGAAAGTGAGCACGTAGCTATTATTTAATTAAAGATGAATAACATAAAATTCCTTCATCTTTTAAGTAGAACACGAACTCTATGCGGCGGCTATGTTAAACATCCGGGGTAAGTTGACCAAATAAAACTATAAAAGGCTTAAAGTTTAGCTTTCTTAGTAGAATCTCATGTAAACAAACTCTTGGTTAGATCTCCATAGTTTGATTTAAGGGTTTCGTTAAAAATATAAGAAGTTATTACCACTAACATTTTAAAGACATAGAAATAAGGTACAGAATTCACTAATCTTAAATAAAAAGAGCAGTTCTATGTTGATCAATCAACTCTTTATCATATTATCACTCAAGTAATTAGAGTTAACGGAGTACAGTCATCTGTGTCACATTGCGCTATATCATTATTGGTTTTTTATCATAAATGATAAAGCCCACTGAGTGGTTTCCGACCCAGAACCGACCTTTCTTCTAAGTCTGTCTACTATTAAAGAAATAAATATCAAAAGAATAATAACTATTTGTGGAGAAAAATGACACTGTGAAGACCGCAGGAATCTGACCGCAGAAAACTGCTGGATACAAGAAGCACATAACCGGTTAAAGTGGTTATGCTTGGGAGAGGCCTATGTCCAGCAGTGGACATCTTTCAGCTGAAACCATGATGATGAACCATTTATGGTAAGCAAGCTATTTGAAATGCTTGACCCCAAAATTTCAAAGGTCACTCAGCTTATTTTGGAGTCACTGTGCAGCAAAAAATTGTAATTTTGGCTGACCCACTTCTATGGGTATTGGTTGAGCAACAACAGTAACTGACTGAAATAAATCATAACATCATTTTTATATTTACAGCTTTCTACATCAGTCGGTTAAGAGAGCTATGCAAACTAGTGTTTCTATCGCTCAAATTATGAAGGAAAAAGAGGTGTTCCATGATGTGCTGCCGGGAATCATAGACAACCTCCAGGCCAGTCCTAAGATATCTCATCTGCCGGAGGTGGGGAATTGGGTCAAAAAGGTAGGTCATATTTATTTTAGAGTAGCTGCTGCCCACGGCTTCGCCCGCTTGGATCCTTATTCTTTTTGTAAAATAAAAGTTACTCCTTGTAACATCAGCTATCTGCCAGTGAAAGACCCGTCAAAATCTATCCAGCCATTTCGGAGATTTGCTGGAACAAACAGCTAAATGTACTATAATTACTTTCATAAGCATTTAGTAAAAAGCTTTTATTTTCACATTACAAACAGAAACTTCAATTTTACTTATTTGTATAGATTAATTTATCTGCTTGGTATAAATAATGAAAAAATCTTGTAGTTTAAGGTGAGAATCAGCACTTTTTGACAATCAAGGACTACAAAAGAAATTCCTGAAATCAACTTTACTTCTTTCCCTTCCCCACTTTTTCCTTTCATGTTACTGAAAATTGTCCTTGACCAATATTATTTAACTTTGTGTGAATAATTTCATCACCACTGCACTCAAAGCGGTGAAGGAAAGCTATGTTAGGAAACCGGCATGTCCTGGAAACAAAAATTCGGAGAATTGTGACATCTACCAACCCGCACTGGGTCCGTGTGGTAGATTAGAGTGTAGGCCTGTAGTGGGAACATTATAGGCTGATTAAACTATTTTGAAAGAAATGAAAGAAAATACATTTATTTAGCACAGACTGGAACGCACACAACATAATATACTGCAGATAAAAAAAAAGGACTAAGAAATTAGCAGGGGCGTGTGCCTCATGACTGCGCCAAAAAGGCCCAGTTCAGCAAAAATTCCAGACAACTGGAATGTGCCTGACATTGGTTTTCAACTGGACCAGAAGTGTGAGGTGACGGATGTAAATCAGTACCTATCATAATATAACATACCTACTTGTATACGTGTATGCTTATCTAAATAAATACCTTTTCTGACAGATAAAAATAATAATGAATAAAGACCTAAATAGTGTGATTGTGTATTAAATTACAAAACAAAAAAGACTGATAAATATATTAATAGAGATGGATGCATGAAAACAAAAGAAATATTAATATATATGTACATATTAATATTTCTTTTGTTTTCATACATCCGTTTACATAAATAAAACCCTTACGAAACGAGTCAGAACAAAAAACCCGTTTTAAACAATGCCAGATTCTCTCAAGAATCTGAAGATTAAATTATGACAATGTAATTTATTAATCCTAATATTATGCATAGATTGTTTCCTCAATAGTATAATTTAAACCTAAAATCCAAACCCACAGTTTTGGACTATGGAAAGCCATAGTTTGAGATGTCCAAAAAACTGCCCTTGAATTTTAATAACAAAAAGCCCTGGAATGTCATTATGCGTTTGTGTACTTGGCTCAAAATAAAGATAAAATAATGTGCAATCAAATTGACGTTGTGATGTAATTTTTAAGTGCAAAGAAAAGATAATATACAGCCTTGACCAAGGTATAAAGCATTAAGTTTTGACTCACGTAATTTAGTTAATAGCCTTAAAAACTTATCATAAATTAATGTGCTACTTACCTTTACCAGCTTAATTTACAAGACAAAGCAATTTTCGTAAAAAATTTACCACCATCAACACATTAATCCCTAAATTAAATATGCAAAAAAAAGGATTTCTGGAGGTTATGTCACAGCCACCAACTAATTTAACTTAAACTGCGTTAGTGATTAAATTTCCAAACTGTAAACAAATATAAATTTTTAGAAAAACATCCTACACATAAAGTTCGGTTTTCACTAAAAAATATTTATGACTTTCTCCATAGTACCAACTAGTTATTCTGAAAGCAACTCAATTTTCACAAGCCAATAGTTGATATTCGTCTAAAATATATTTTTTTAATGTTAACTCTCTCTACACGCGTTCAAAATCACGCTATACCCTACATCTTCTAGCGTAAAATACGTCCAGGGCAAGGATCTCCCCATAGCCACCTAGACAGGCTAAATGTGACATCTATTTAAATGTATATTTGAATATTTACAGGTCCTAGAACACAACTTGAGCGGCGGCAAACATTCAAGAGGATTGATTACAATGTTAGCATACGAAATGCTTGAGCAACCTGACCATATAACTGACGAGAAACTCAAACTATCCAGGGTTCTTGGGTGGTGTGTTGAAATGGTAACTAAAATACTCGTCATTGTTTTGTATCTGATAGAATCAAAAAGTCGTCCTCTATAACATGAGGCTTTAAAATAACTGGCGAAATGTGGGTGTGGGTTGTACTCCCCTGCCAAAACCCGTCGAAGAATACAGGAATGATGTTATGTTTGATTAGGAAAAATCTCGGAAAGTTTTAAATAAAATCAAACTCTTTCCCGGCAACTTTAAATTTTTTTCCTACCGTAAGAACCTGGTTCGGACCATTACGAACATAATACAAAATCGGTCCAACGGTTCTCAAGTGATGCGCTTACCTAAGAACAGCATTTCATTTTTATAGTGACCAATTGATCACCATTGTATGATTATGCATAGTATAAGCACCTAGCTTCTCACGTTTCATAAGTGCCCATGTAGGTTTATGTGAAATATAATATTTTGATTTTTATTTGATTTTATAAAATTAATCATACACGTCACGCGTTAAAATATGATGTATTGAAACTTGATTCTCGATCTTTAATCAATTATTCAACGGATAGAATATTTATTGAGTTTCCAAGAACAATAATCTTCATTATTCTTCACTTTGAAGACATTATGTTGTGTATATGTATGAAGATGACCTTGTGAAGGCCCCAGGAATCCGCTGCATGCGGCAGGTTTAATACAAAAGTGCCGATTATAGAGCGCGCGCATTGTTCGTTGTCGTTCTGCAGTCCTGTCAGGTTTTACGCGTAGGTAAATCTGTGTTAAGAGGGTTTATTCTGAAAGTTGGCAACGTCGCAAATAGATGTCAAATATTTCGCTGTTTTGATTAATTTGAAAATATTTCTGTATGGAAATAAAAAATGTGGCTAACTAGCGAACTAGAATATTGATTATGAAATGCAATAATTAATATCGTAACACCGAATAGTTAGTTTCAGATGTAAAAAAAGTATTTGGTAACTTTCCAAATGCCTTTTTTTCACCTAAAACGGGTACAACATCAAATTCAATGTAATAATTGCAATTCATTATTAATATTCTAGTCAATTGATTAGCCACATTTCTTATTTCCATACAGTATTATTTCCAAATTAATCGAAACAGGTAAATATTTGACAGCTATTTACGACGTTGCCAACTTTTAGGATGCACCCTCTTAAAGTTATTTCTTACTAGCTAGCTGACGTCCTATAGAAATCCGATAATCATTGGCGAAACAAAAATGGGTGCCGGATTACCGAGCCGCTACTGTAAGTATTTAAATTAACAAAACATCATACCTGTATTCCCTGAAGGTAGGAAAGGTTCCTTAAGGCAGAATAGAAGTAATCCAGGTGCGTAGTTACCGCCGTATCCGCCGTATCAATGACACAGGGCCCCCAAGCTACAGGGGCCCCCACGTGAGTAAGCGATAACCCGAACACGACGTGTTACCACGCCGAGTGCTCTCAGTTTCAAAGTCAACAAGTCAATCGTCATCCTGAACATGCCTCGTTGAGAGGTGAAACACGTGTAGATTTCTTACAGGGTTTTTTGACTCTTTAGGAAAAATGAAGCGGAATAGTTACTAAATATATCTACGTCTATTGTATTTTTTAATGGAATTCCGCCAAGTCACGCCTGAATCAAACTATTATCCATTACCTAAATATCCAATTGTTAAGATGCTCGTAATGAATGAATACTTTATGAAAATTAACATAATTTATACTATATAAATTGGCTTCAAGCTCCAGGCCCGATCCAATTCAAACCCTACCGAGTCAGGTGCTCCAATTTTCTTGCCCGCCGACACAATTTTTTTATACAGGGCTCTAGCTACGCTACTCAAGTAAATTAACCCACATTGCATTAAATCATGTTTAAATTCCATGTATTATAGGACGAGCCTATATAACTGGCCTTCTATCCTAGTGTCTGCTTCGCGAACAGGGAAAGATGAACATAATTTATTAAAAAAAGTTATTTTTATTACCCACAGCTTCAAGCCTACTTCATAGTGGTTGACGATATAATGGATGGTTCGACGACTCGTCGCGGCGTCCCTTGCTGGTACCGGATGCCGAACGTCGGCCTCGGCGCTATTAACGACTCCATACTCATACACTGCGCTATTATGGAAACAATTGAGACCTACTTCGGAAAGACGCAACTGTATGTGGATGTGGTTCGGCTTTTCAATGAGGTGTGTGTTATTATTACTGTCATTATGTGCCCGACTGCAGCAAAGCAAAATTTTTACCGCCTCTGTGGTCTAGTGGTTGGACCACCTGTCTTAGACCCAGAGGTCCCGGGTTCGATTCCCAGGGGGGGCAAAATTTTCTGCTCGGTTTGGTTGGTGGTAGGGCTTGTTTTAAGACCTAAAACAAGCCTGAAAGCCTGAAGCCTGAAGCCTGGCTAGCTACCACCATCTTATCTAAGTCTGTCGCTATAACAACAATTTTAACAGCATTGTTGTGTTCCGGCAGTTAGAGGTAATATAGCCAGTTCCTCTGCGGTTGAGGATTCCGGGTTGTGAAAACCATTTTTGGATTCAAGGATCCGTTTGCGAAATATTAAGCTTTTAAGTGCAAATTTTTGTAAGTCAAGTGTCCCCCCCCCTGCCAGCTAAATGGTAAGTTCTGGATTTGTGGAAAAAATCACGGTAGTAGTATATATAACGAAATTAAAAGGAAAACTATCACAGCTAAGTAGGCTCTACAAGTTAACGAGTAATTATCGACCAACTTACATTGCAGTTCCAAAAACATGTTCTCCCATACAAAATGTACGGGAGAACATGTTTTTCAACTATATTGTTTTTGGGATAAATTCATCCCAGCTACGGAACACTTCCTTGTGCGTGGTCCGACTCGCACTTGGCCGGTTTTTGTTTGAAATAATCCAATTAATCACGTTTGGCCACTATTTCACCTTATTATAATGATCTATTTGCATTCAAGTACCCGTATTAATAATTCACCCTCATCTTCCAGGCGTTACTCTTTACATCAATGGGCCAGCACCTCGACTTCACTACAGCACAGCACCTAAAAGACTACAGTCTTTTCACAATAGACCGGTACGAGTCTATTGTGAGGTACAAGACCAGCTGTTACACGTTCCGACTGCCTGTGCAACTAGGATTGACTCTGGTCAACGATGTAGATCAGAGAATTTACGGTCATGTTAATGATATTTGTATGAAGTTAGGACATTTGTTTCAAATGCAGGTAAGTTATATGTGTGAAAAATATTCTGATTTTGCACCCTAATTGCGTAATACACGATCAATCACAATCTGAATCGTTTTGAAACATTTGCTAATCCATTGCTTGACGTTCGAAAAAAAAACTCCTCTTCAACGTAAATTTCGTTCGGTATTAAAATTGAGAAAACCATATTTTAGGTAGCATGTTTTAGGTACTTAAACAAGGTTATGTAAATGCTACTAAGGTCGGATTTCACCAATTAAACTGAATACGATCAGCACATCTAAACCGCGTTCAAGAGCTGTCACTGTCATCATTGTTGTGGAATGTTGACACTGACAGCTCTTGAACGCCGCAGTTTAGAAAAAGATCTCCGGCCCCTAACCTCTCACCATAAGATCAACATAAAATCTTACGCAATAACTACATGACGTCTTTATTTAAATCGACACCATGTAATTGTCACAAGCCACTTGCTCGTACTAACAAAAAAAACCAACAGACTTCCAAAAAAAACAACTTTGGTTTTGAGTTTTCGTTTTTGCCACCGATTTACGAAATTAAAGTTATTTTTCACTTTGTAGTGTCTATTTTTGGAAGTCACTTGTTTTTTTTTTTGTAAAAAGTTTTTATTTTTCACTTTTTAGTTGTGGTACCTACCCCCCACAAATTCGAATATCACGACCTGCTATGTAAATAACAGTGACAGGAATATGTTAAAATATCATCCACATAGACTAAGTTCGAAAAATACGTATTATTGAAGCTAACTCAAAAAGCTTCCAAACAAAGTTAATAAAATTTATATGAGACCACCTTGAGAGGGACCCTTTCAAACAAAAAAAAGAATTTTCAAATTCTATCTACAATTGACGGACATATCGGTGAACATATATTTTAAAAAAAACATACTATACGCTACGAACATAGAACCTCCTCCTTTTTGGAAGTCGGTTTTTGCTTTTTGGAAGTCCTATAGTCCTATAACATTAAAAAAATCTTGTTTTATTTTTCAGGACGACTACATTGACTGTTACGGCGACGAATTAGTCACAGGCAAAGCTGGAACAGATATCCAAGAAGGTAAGTGTTCCTGGTTAGCTGTCACCGCTTTACAGCGCTGCAACAAATCACAGAAGGCTCTCTTCACACAATGCTACGGTAGTAAGGAACCAGAAGACATCGAAATTATAAAGCGGCTTTATGATGAATTGAGGCTATCAGAAATATATAGGCAGGAAGAAACGGATGTCTATGAGGATATTATTCTGAAAGTGCGTGGGTTGCCTTCGGAAACTGCTCCGACGTTCTTCTTCAAACTCATAGATAGGATTTATAAGAGGAAGCATTAATTGTGACGTTTATTGTGATTGGGTGAAATATAGTGTATGTTTTAGTCGAAGGAGCTTGCGACTTTGACTCTTATTTAAAGTCACTCACTGAACTTTTCGTCGAATATTTTCTTCACCAAAAGTCTGCCATTAACTTTCAGGAATTAGAATTATGTTAAATTCTGAATTAATTCAAATAAATCTTCCATTTGAAATTCGATCGAAGCTTGATTACGAAAATGTATCGATAAGTTCATATTCTTCTAAGGTGAAAAATAGAGTTAAGTCAGTCTGAGGACTATATGTATATCTGTATTAATTACTGTTTCGGGTTTATATCATGACAATAATTAAATGTGTTCTAATATTTTAACTGATTACCAGTAAGAACTTTGAGCATTGCCTTCTTATAAGAGGGTTTTTCAAAGTATGTATTACATTAAACTGTTTATTATTATTATTATGTTAAGTCACAAAATAGATTGAGTTATGTACCTGTTCATAAAGTATTTTTTTAAGGTTTCTTATACATCGTGCGTCCACCGAATGATAAGGCCATCCGTTGCGGTGCACGGAGCGGGCGCCCGCGCGGCTTGCTGTTTTCTATGAGCCGCGTGCGACGGGTGACCCGCCTCACGTAGCGCTGCTCTAAGGATGATAATAGATACAGCAAGCCGCGCGGGCGACATCGCAGTGCACCCGCGCGGATGCAGCGGACAGCCTAAGCGATAGCGTTTATTTTGGTTGAAAAATACATTTGGTTCGTGTTTACGGATGTGTATGAGAGGTATTATGCCTTAGACCTGATGAACCAACGATTTTGCTAATAATTTCCACTTGTCTACGAGAGTATCAAAGCGGACAAAGGCCCCCGGCTAAGTTTATTTATTTTCGGCTTTATGTCAACGTTCGCAATGTTGATATTTGTTTGTCAGTGAAAACTTCGCTGCGTTGCGCTTCACCAGGTCTTCGCGTTGTTAGTTGTTCATATTTAGTCATCTATTCTACCAATTTTACATAGTTTATTGAAGTTATTTTAAGTTTGGCGATTGTGAGTTTGTTTTTTTTTGTTATTTTATTGACTGAATAATAACGTAACAAAAAGTAATTAATGTTACCGTTTCTTTTGTACTTGTCTTAGGACGACATAATATTTCATGCGGTTTTATCGACACGAGCGCCTCTGGTGTGAGCAGAAGTAACAATGGGTCGATGGCAAAGCTATGTAAACTAATATAAGTATTATGTAATTAATGTCTTCTTATCCTGTTTTACGAATTCACTTAAAATAATACCCACAAAGCTCAAAAATGTCTTCTTAAATAATAATAATTATGCATAGCCTGTCGGATAAATAAGTTCACATGTTATTTATATTTAAAGTCTAAAACTGAATTCAGATAATTTATGTAAACAAAGACACGTCAAGAAATGTCACTGTCAAAATTACAGGACAGTTGCAAAACATTTTATCAATAAATTACTAAGTAGTTATCTATAAAATTAAAGTTAATTAAGATATCTTGTCTCTGCGCTGCCCGCAACAATACTAGACACGTCATGGAACGACAGACGCGTGCGTTTGTCGCTTTGGCCGCGATCCTCGGAAGTCTACCTTAAAAGAAAATCTAACCGTTTTTCCGACTTATTTTGGGAATTACCTTTAAGAAGATATTTTTTCATCTGTTATCAGTGATAATAGATAAAAAAATACACACAAACAAATGTGATAACTTATCACATTTGTTTACATAAATTATCTGAATAACTTGACTTGGGATTTTTTTCCAAGTAGCTTAACCAAGCATTAATGTGCCAACCAATATACACAAACCAGAAGGCCACAAAACTAACGCTCTTAGCGTTTTCGCTCTGCGCTTCAAATGCCAAGTAACAAAACCCAAATTGGTTTGAAATAGAAACCTAATTTTCAAGACTAAAGTTTATTTTTCTTTACGTAGAATTATCGTCTATTGAAATGATTTTGAAAAAACGCTCTAAGCGCTATTTTCATGGCCCAGGCACAAGGGTTCGCTTACGCAGATCGTGTCAATGGGGATAAAAACTGCCACTTGCTCACTTCAGATGTCACCTCTGTCGAGTATTCCATGAATTTGACAGCTAGCAGTTACTTCTTTTGTTAATAATGAATAAATACGAACCTTTGCGCAACAGCAAATAAAAAAACAGAATCACAATACACTTGGCGTTGGAATACTCAATATTGCTGCCATCCCAAGAGTGACCTTTCAGTTTTTAATTCCATTATATTGCGTACGCGGAATTTTATGCGTGCGCGCAAGTGTTATGGGTGGTGTATTTAAAATTTAAAAATAAATAAAATACAGGTAAGTAGTGATTAATACGCTCTCAGAGCTTAGAGCTCACCTGGCCGGTTTTACTAATAAAACCAGGAAAAAAAATGTGTATGAAATTAAAATGGGCCGGTTACCTATGGTGCTTTAGTGCAATTACTATTATTACACTAATAGAAGATTTGTAAGCATATTTATTTGAGTATAAAATGACGGGCTTTTTTAAATTTGTTCTGTGTCATGTCATGGACTTGGGCAAACCCTCCTTGTCAATAATGTATCTCGAATAAAATACTTGGCGCCCTTTTATTATCTTGTCGTATTGTCTTTACTATATTTAAAAGGTTAAAGAAATTATAATAAAACCTTTTGTAAACGTGCTTAAAAGACTGTGTTGATGCCTTGAAGGTATTAGAAAAATATCATAAAATTTTGGATATTAAGTACCCTTATTTTATCATCGTAAACTAACACGCAATTTAAATATCATCCAAAAGTCAAGATTAAAACAAAAATTACTAATCTCCTTAAAAATATAATTATGTATGTATGATTTAGTATAAATGTATTTATTATGTTAATGTTACAAAAGTTATGCAGGTACCTACATAATTTATGTTAAGAGTGCTTTTTTGTAATCTAATGACTTCATTGTTTATACATAACGCATACCGGCGATCAGTTTCTGTTGACGTGGATGTAAATGTGCGGTTGATTTACATCACTAATGTTTATCAGCTAAAGTCTTATAAACAAAGGGTCACTAACCTTTCACCACCATAAGTCACTTGTGTGGTGTATTATTTTAACAGTAGGTATCTTAAAGTTTTAACATGGAAAAAATGCTTTATAATTAAACCCAAAAGAGTTACCGTTTAATATTTATTGAATAATCTAAACGTACGGTCGACCGTACGTCAATTGTAACACTACGAAAATCGCCTTTGCTGCTACTAAATTAAGGCGCAGCCAAAGTGAAATTGCTGTGCGGTTGATCGTACACACAACCAGTTCTTTCAGAAGGTCGAGTTAAAAAAGATAAGCTTGCCTTAAACATGGTATAAAGTTTTTACAGTCTGGTTTTGATATATTGTCCACATGTTTAGCTTAGCTATACAGATTATTGTATCAATTTCATGCAAAATAATTAACAAACGAGTTAAAGGCGAACGTTATAATACAATTATAGTCATTCAGATCATAAACATCACAAACATTTTATATTTTAGTTCAAGAAATCTTTAATTTCATAAAAATTATGTACATTCATCCATTTACATAGTTTGTTTTTAAATAAGTTAGGATTATTTAATAATTTTAGTTCTAGAGGGCCTTTGCCCCCATCCAACTGTTGGATCGTATTGTAAGTCATATCTTTAGAACTATGAGCCACGAAATTATTTACAGAGAAATGAGTACATTTATTTCTGTCATAGTAGTTGAAAAAGTTGTTGGATAGATGCTCCCATAGATTATTACTGAATAAATTAACCGACTTGGTTTTACATTAGATATCACAACGTTTTGCGGTAGACGTAGAAGAACTGCGTTGCGAGACTTGCGTTTTTTTACATGTTATGTTTTTGATCTCATTTCTTTTTGTAGGTAGATACCCCGATACTGATACTGAACCTACATAAGTTTTGTAAATCGTGTGGATTTAGGTAGATTCCAAAGGTTGTAATTACCTCATTATTATTGCTTCTTCATTCAATTTCAACGCAGTTGAAATGACAACTGATTTCATTTAATGGCCATTTTACAAGTACCTAACCTAAGAGACTGATTTTACCTACCTTTACATTCCATTAGATAGGTACACTTGGAACCTAGTCCTTATAAATAGGTATGGTAGCGCAGGTGATGAATAATTTTACAAACAGTTTCTTTATAAAATTCAAATACTAGGTTAGTATTTGAATTTTATAAAGAAACTGTTTGTCAATTAAGCCTTTTTTGGCCACATTCAGTGCAGTTTTTGCAGTGATGGCAACATTATTAAGACCGCCATTTTGTAACGTCACACACTTCAGTCACACACACGACAGAGTACTTTTTATACTAACACACACGGTGAGTGGTTAGTGTAAAAAATACAAATGTCTGCGCAGCGACTTTTAGGCAAGTTAATCGAGTGTTTTAATTTTACCCCGAGTCCTACTTACGAAGTAGGTACCTACGAGTGTTTTATTTAAATATCTACTCATTGTTTTTAATTCTTATTTGTGTTATTAATTTATTATCTATACTTATAATAAATCTGTAGAAGTGAAAATTCTGTACATTGAAGATATCAAAAAAATAAATGGCAGGGGGTGTTACTAGACCGACACCGAACCCAAAAATTTGATTTAAATTTTTTTTGTCTGTCTGTCTGTCTGTTTGTTCAGGCATCACGCAAAAACTACCGGTTCGATTACGATGAAACTTGGTATAATTATTCTTTAATATCCTGGGCACCACACTGGGTACTTTTTATCCCGGAAAAGTACCCTATCCTACGGTTGGGGGGTGCCAAAGTTTGTATGGAAGAATTTTAACGCGCTTTCCGATTAACTCGAAACTCAATATTTATACTTAAACCCAAAAATTAAGAATAACGTGTATCAGGATTTTTCGAAATTCAACCCCTAAGGGGGTAAAATAAGGGATGAAAGTTTGTATGAAAAATCTTATTCCTTGAGGTAATAAACATGAAACTTCGCACGAATAGTTATCTAAATATAAAGTTTGTAGTTTTTTGTTTTTTCTAAATTACCCCCTAAAAGGTTGGGGGGTGTCAATGTTTGTATGGAAGAATTTTAACGCGCTGTCCGATTAACTCGAAACTCAATATTTATACTTAAAACCCATGGGTATGTATGGGGTAATTTCCGACACTCACGCGGGCGAAGCCGCGGGCAGCAGCTAGTGTTTAAATAATTATGGATATTTTTCTTATTTTAGAATTTGTTTCAATTGTCCGTGTTTACTCATCAATATTTGACGGGGTGAGAAGACCATATTAAGGTCTAGGATAATAGAAAGATGCAACATTTTGTTTGGTAATAGGTACCTATCTTGATATTAGGATAAAATAAGGTAAAGGATTTATTTGATTGATAGTGATGTTTTATTTTCAGTTTAACCTTAAGCAATTAAAGTGGAAAGTTTGAGAACCTCTTCTTCAATCTTCCCCCAATGGGTTAAGATGATTTGGCGGAGGAACGGTAGTGCCCTCGCCAAGGTATGATACCTACCTTATTGTTGACGAAAACTACATACATAAACTCACGCCCTATTCCCATGGGGAAATGCGGAACCTACAGAATGCCACCTGCTACGATCCTTACAAACTCCTTTTGCCTCGTTAACGTTTAAACACTGGTCATACACGCAAACTGTCACTGTCAAATTCCAGCTATAGAGGTGCGGTTGACTGTACTGGAGTGAAAAGTTTTATTCGTGTATTATACGAATTTATTCGTGTATTATACGTAATTCATTTGAATTCTAAGTTTCAAAATTACAATGCATGACATCACCCTTAGTCCATAAATCACCTGTATGTACAAAACAACGTTTAACTGTCTGTAGGTATATCCCATAATGAGCCTGTATTTAAACGAACTACAATTCATTCGCATAAAAATATTAATGAACCCTCTAATATTATAAATGTGCCTCTTTTTGTGCGTCTCAAATAATTCCAATTTTGTTGTCCTAAAATACTAAGTAGCCAATAACTGCGAGTGCGGCCAATTTGTATGTAGCGCTAGCTCAGCTCGCAAGCGTTTGGTTACATTTCTAACCTAATCTAACCCATTTGTACGGGGTGCCTTAGCTTAGTTTCTGCGACTAACTATGAGAAAAGGCCGGAAAATTAAATAGAGGAACAGTTAATTAAATTTTAAAACACGAGCGTTCCTAACAGTAGTCGCATATGATGAGTAACATCTGACATCTTGACTGACGTATTACGGCTCGTGAGGCCGGCCGGCGCAACAGGCAGCGCACCCCTCGTCGCGCCCGCGATTTCGCACCAGTCTGCACGAGTCTATATGATGTTACTCATCACCGCCACCATCACGGTTACCGCCACCGTCACCATCACCATCATCACCACCATCACCCTTTTTACAACCTCTCTGAAAATGGGTTGGTACATAACTACCATTTGATGGTCAACTCTAGCATCGCGCGCGTTCATTGGTCATTCGCTTTTCACGAAATCACTCCCACAAATTACAGGAAAGCTAGAGACAAGACGTTACATATAAAAAAATCGTACCTAATCGTAATCGTACCAAAAACTTTTTGTGCTTCTAATGATGTACCTACCTTTCATTGACGGCACGGTTGGCGTAGTAGTTAAGCGATAGACTGCTGCGCTGCGTGGCGCGGGTTCGATTCCCGCACGGAACAAATATTTGTATGACCTACATGTGGTTATTCCGGGTCTGGCTGTTTGTGTATGTTAGTAGAAGCACAAAAAGTTTGTTTAGGCACATTTATTCAAAAAAGCGTAGGTACGTCGATAACAGGTCATTCAACGCGGTTTTAGAGGATCATTAATATTTGCCTAATAAATAATTGTTCAGAACATGACGGTTATATTATTTATTACCTATGTAAGGTCTGGGTAATCTGTGGACTGTGATATGTCCGCAGTTCACTTACCCAATTGTTGAGTTATGGAGACGTTTTTTCGAAATGCATCGAGCAAAGCCAAAGTCGAAATGATTATATGGGTACGTGTTATTAATAATGCATGTTTCTACCTTACAAAGGACTCTGAGAATCTTCCAGTAGCTATATATTTCGGAAACATAAAATGTTTCCTCATTTTCTTTAAGTTTACCTTACTAGTCAGAGCAATGGCTGCTTTACTCCGTCATAATTCATTGTTTTACAACCAGTTAAGACTTATGCATAGGAGTACAGATGGATCTAGGGTACCAACTTTTAACATGAACACTGAAAAGAAAGCATTTCAAGAGGTGCTGCCTGAAGTCATTAACTCTGTAGTGACCAGTCCTAAGTTAACTGAACTGCCTGAAGTTGGAAGCTGGATGAAAAAGGTTAGTAAATTAACCTTTTTTTTAATGGACTGCAAAGTTAAATCAATCAAATCAAAATTGGTTGCAGGCCCGTGACTCCCTTAATTTCAATTCAATTCTGTGTTTCCTGAGTGGTGGTGCCAGCTCCAGGATTCAAGATCACATAGGAACCATGCGATACGTGCTATTCAAATGCTAATGCGGTCGTGCACCGTTTCATTTGTGTCCAACCGTATGTTGTGCGGGATAATATTTCATCGTTTACAAATACAATACTTAATAAAAAATAAAGTAAAAAAAAAAAAAAAACGTAGTCTCACGTAATCTTTTCGATTTATTAACACTCCGTGACTCCGGATTTTTAATTTGTCTGTCTGTGATGTCTTGTTTCTACCTTTTTAGTTAACTTTTTGTCGTAGTTGGGTTTTAGTTTTTATTACTTTATTTTTAAACGACTTCCAAAAAAAAAAAACTGCAAAGTGAAAAATAACTTTCATTTCGGAAGTCGGTGGCACAAAACGAAAATTCAAAACCAAAGACACTGACTTCCGAAATCATAAACCTCCCGTTTGCTTCGCCGTAGTCGGGTAAAAACTGCCAGCAGGTTTCTTGACTAGATGCTCCTATCTTTTTGTTACAGCTATTAGAATACACGTTGGGTGGAGGAAAACTAGGCAGAGGATTGATGGTGTCCATTGGATACAAAATGTTTGAAGAACCTGATAACTTCTCAGAACAAACGCAACATTCTGCTCGCGTTCTAGGCTGGTGTTCAGAAATGGTAAACCATTATTAAATTTATAACCAACTTTACATTTATTTGTGAGGCAATAGCCGCTGCCAAACCCTTTGCGGCGTAATGTTATGTTGTAATAGCATGGTCATTTTATTATGCATCAATATTTGTGTTCCTCTAACCGGCTATCTAATTGCGTAACACATTTTCGTAAACGATTAAGACTAATCTGTTTCATTTTGACAGTTCAACAACATTCACTGCGTTATTAAAGACAGAAAGAAAGAAAGAAAAATACATTTATTTAACACAGACTAAAAGGCACACAGTAGTACGATGTAAGAAAATTGGCAGGGGAGTGTGTCTCACGGCTGCGCCAAAAAGGCCCAGTTCGGCAAAAATGGCCGAAGTGCGTGACGCTGGTTTTCAACTGGCTGTTTTTTACCAAGCTATGGATAAGCAATCTGCACCCTAATTGCGTAATACACGATCTATCACAATCTGGATCGGTTTGAAACAGATTGCTAATCCATTGCTTCATAAGTTCGAAAAAAAAATGTGCTCTACAACGTAATTAACGCAATGAATGTTGTTGAAATGAAACAGATTAGTTGGAATCGTTTACGAAAACGTATTACGCAATTAGATAACTGTTTCAAAACGATTTAGATTGTGATTGATCGTGTACTACGCAATTAGGGTGCTGGACCCGAGAGGTCTCGATGAGTACAGTCTCCGCTGTTTGTTGTTAATTCTAATGTATGAGACACATGTAGCGTGGGACCGACGAGGCCTAAGTCCAGCAGTAGACTGCGAAAGGCTGAGTGACAATCATCAATAGTGTTGAGATTTTGCAAAAGTTGTGTATTCGTGCAAGTGTTGCTACTGGTTCCCTATCCATTTGCATAAAATTTTAAGACCTAATATAGCTTAGCATAATTTTGTTTGGCATAATTATATTTCCGCATAATATAAATACGCATAACAGCTTACGCATAATTTTTTTAAGCATAATTTCTCTATACATAATAATGATTAAGCATAATATTCAAAAGCATAAATATATTTTCATTTATATTTTTAGTTTCTGGCACTTCGCCGGCCGCTGCCGCGGCACCGCTCGCTTCGCTCGCTCGGCTCGTGCGTAGGAGGTCACAGTTCTAACCTAACCTAACCTAAACCAACTAACATTACGCCTAGTAACATTATGCGAATTAAAATTATGGCAAAACAAATTATGCAAAAAGATAATTATGCCAAAAAAAATTTAGGCCAAAAAAAAATTATGGCAAACAATTATTAGACCAAAAATACTTATGCCAAAATCGTTATGCCAAAGAATATTAGGAAAAAAAACATTATGCGAAAAAAAGGGATCCCGTTGCTACTGTTTGTGGTGGCGACTGTGACTTTCTTTATATTCTGCACTTACCTGTCTGGGAAAACATTGAAAACAGGTTTCGTTATATTAAATTTCGTTACATTCCATCTTATTTCAACAGTTTCAGGTAACATTTCTGATATTGGACGATATAGCAGATGGTGCAACCATTCGACGTGGCAAGCCGTGCTGGCACCTCCAACCAAATGTCGGTCCCACCGGTGTCAAGGACGCATTACTCCTGTACCAGTCCATGTTAGATGTACTGGATATGTACTTCGGACGTACGCCTATTTACGGTGACTTGTTAAAATATTTTAATGAGGTAAGTTATCATCTAAACTTAAATGGGTAGTTAATAGACACAGTATGATTTTTTTTCAGTATGGCACATAAATACAACCCCCTTTCGACGTGGGGCTAATTCCACAGAGCACTTATTTTAAGTAGTGTGCGAAAGAGAGAACCGTAGGTATTGTGCGTTTATTTATTATGACTCCCAATTGTTAGAAAAGGAATCCTTATTTTCTTGGGGTTTCTTATTAAAACTTTTTGTCAGAACAATCGGTTTTAAGTTGGTTCCTTTTAATCTCGCAGACAATCTCACTGGTTATGGTAAGTAGTTCCTTAATCACAATCATTGCTACGTTGTTTCTCGTGGTTCAGTTGGGAAATCCATAGTTCCAAATCCGTTGTAGGGTAAGTATTTTTATCCTAGTAGTATGTTCCCGTTGGATAATTGCCGATCTCCATGCGGGCAAAGCCGCGAGCAAAATGGAGTAAGAAATCATTTGTTTTTTGCAGACTGCATACAGAACGACTGTGGGTGAACATTTAGATTTTTGGTCAACATACAGCAAAGAAAAGAACAATCTAGATGTATTCAACATGGACCTAATCAATACTATTGCCATAAACAAGTTAGCATACTATACCTTCAAATTGCCGATATTTGTACCTCTGCTTTTAGTAAATAATGGGAAAAAGAAAGCTACTGAAGAATTAAGTAACATTTGCATGCAATTTGGAAAACTGATGCAATGTCAGGTAAGAATGTAAACCTATTTGTTTACCCACATAGCACCCGTACTTTTATTGGTCCCATTGTACATAACAAATTACATGGTAAAGAGTTTAATCATAAGCAGATCATCATTACTGAGATTTTTACTTAGGTTGCCAACCTAATCAATCACCTTTAATTATTCAATAACACAAACAATGGCAAGATTGCATAATGTCAATTTGCAAAATCACAAAAAAAAAATTGGTGTTCTATAGAAATTCGAACCATGATAAGGTTAGGAGTTCGATATACTTTTCTCAAACATGATTGGAAATTCGAGCATTATTTTTATAAAGTTCTTCGAGGTAAATCGAAATTGCGGAACTGGTCGAATACATGCGAGCGCCCGGCCGGCAATGTTTGTATTAAAATCCATGTCGTGTTTAACGGCCAAATAAATTACTAGGAAAACTCGTATCTGTCAGGCTATTTAAAAATGAAACTAAACTTTTTACTTCAACACATGGCAAAGAAGGAGGTGACATATCAAATATTTTATTTAAATTTCGATTTGGCTTGCAAATAGAGCTGTTTAAAGCAAAGAAGAAACAAATGAGCATATTGACGCGTGAAAATTGATCGTTGTTCGTAATTTACTTAGTTTTAATTTCCGCATTATTTAAGGAAAGTACTATACACTGCTTAGCCGAAACCAGGCATTGATAGACTCACGTATGTGTGCGTCGACTTGGGCTGGGCCCACATTTTCACGATCGTCCATCAATGCCCATGTTGCAGGCCGCGATGGTAATGTACTATTGTTTTTGTTACAAGGATGATTATATAGACGTCTACGTAAACGATAGTGTGACAGGAAAGACAGGCAGAGATATCCAAGAAGGCAAATGCACCTGGGTAGCCGTAACAGCGCTGCAGCACTGCAACGACGCACAGCGCGCTATCTTCAAAGAATACTATGGTAGCGAAGACCCAGAACATGTGAAGCGAATCAAGCAGCTTTATGATGAATTACACTTAACGCAATTGTATGAACAGTGTGAACGTACGATACATGATGATTTAATGCGCCGAATACACGCCTTACCATCTGAAGGGGATAGGAATTTCCTCTTAGAAGTTTTAAATGCTACTTATAAACGGGTTAATTAATATCGTGTTGTTTCAATTTTTCATATAATTTTTTAGGTAGCTGTGCGTCAAAATCTAATCCTATGAATATACTTAAATAATTATTAAGTATGTAAAACATTTAGTCATTGTTGTATTTAAAAAGTGACATGGTCCCAGAAACAGACTGAAATACTCTTAAAAGAGTTCACCTTTTTCCAAAAATTGTGTTCACAAATAATAATTTTTAGCAAAAAAAAAAAAGTAATTATAGAATCTAAACTGGACGTATCATACGCCCTGGAGCTTGAGTCAGAAAGATATAAGTGCTTTTATTTGCATACGCATACTAAAACAAAGTGAATTTTATAAATGCTTTTTTAATTAAATTGATACTATATGGTAGTAATTTTATTTATTTTACATCATGAAGTTTGTGAAACCTTAAGTTAGTAACATAAGCTGAAGCAAGCATAATCAGCCTATTGCTGTAACCTGGGCCACAGGCCTCCTCTCAGTGAGGGAGTGGGCCGCGCGCTAATTTAGCAATGTCCATCGCATTTTATATTACTTCGGTTTTTTTTTCTACCGAGGAATCTACAAGTACCTAATTATGTTGCTAAAGTGTATGATGTCTAGAATGAATTCTTAAATATCTTACATATTACTTAACTGCATAACTATAAAGCTTAAGTAATAACGATGCTTTATGGGATCAAATGAACGCAATTATTACGCAAAATCCTCGGTGCGATCTTAAAAATTGATCAATTGGTAGACAATTGTTAGTCAAAGCAAATATTTCAGGAAAGTCGCTTGTCTTAACCAGCCGATTTATTCTGTAGAAATCTCGCCGTGAAATGTTTGGTGAAGTGAGCTGTCATTCCACTGATGCTGGGAATTGACACTAACAGCTTATTTTAAGCTCACTTCACCTAAGTTCAGCCCGGCACGAATCATACCAACTCAAATGCGAAAAATTACAAAACGGTACTAATTTGGCACCAATCGATAGTTGACCCTATCGATTGGTGCCAAATTAGTACCGTTTTGTATGCATAAGGTTAAAACCTCTCTCACCAGTGAGTTGAAGACGTTTTCCGAAATCCAATACCAGAAGATAATACCGATAAGTAATTAATAATATGTGCTCCTAACTTTAACCAAAACATGTTACGAAAACTCCGGTCGGTATGCCTAAATTTGAAAATATTCGAAATATTCTGAATTTATGGTTTATATAAAACAATGATTAGTACATTCATCGTCCTATGACGAATGCAAAGGGGGTTTGTAAAACTCGAGTATTTACGCAAATGGCCTAACGTGAATACGTCCTGTGCTATCGACTGCGGTGGCTCTCTGCACTTCTCAAGGTAAACATTGAAAATTCGTTTACTTTACAAAACTTGACTGTTAATATGTAGGTACTTTATTTAACATTCATCTTCTGTCAGATACCTAAATATTCATTAAAGAGTGACAGGGACAAGTCCTGATAATGGATGATATCGTACATGGTAGAACAATTCGATTCGCTCTATGAGGTGTCAAGCAATTCTGAACTATGTGGAATGAGCTGCAATTGATAATGTCAACTTGACCCGCCTTTAAATTATAATGGTATAAGACCTGAATATACGAGATATGCATGATAGTAAGTGCTGCACGCTCAGGAGAGACCCTAAACCAATGGCTGATCATAGTAAGTAGGTAGGTAGTACCTCAGCTACATACAACTGAAGCTTTTAGTATGTTTATTATAGGTCCATTAAACAGACCATGATATACAGTCCAAAGAGTAAGGCTTGTGTTCACCAACATTCAAACCACCGTGCACCGGTTAGGTATTAAACAGTTGGTTTAAGTATGTCAAATTTTCTAAGGAAATTTTAAATATAGAACTGATTAAATATCTAAACAGTTGAATTAAATGTTGGTGAACTTAGGCCTTAGATCTTATAGATAAAACAAGCACAAATTGTTGTTATTGTGAACGTAGGTACCTACTATGTATAATAATATAGTGCGCAAAATGGAAAAGGGACGGGAATTTCCTTTTTAAATGCTAACTATATACGGGTTTTATTATTAAAACCGTCGTAAGGAAATTATTTCGTTTTTATTATTCCTGTTCAGGGGAAGTCCAAATAGCTATCTCATTGCTTAATGCATTTTCGTAAACAATTAAGATTAATCTGTTTCATTTTGACAGTGTTCAACAACATTCATTGCGTTATTTACGTTGTTGAGCAGATTTTTTTTCGAACTTATGAAGCAATCGATTAGCAATCTGTTTCAAAACGATTCAGATTGTGATTGAACGTGTATTACGATATTAGGG
Source organism: Eupsilia transversa (assembly GCA_914767815.1). Lineage (NCBI taxonomy): Eukaryota > Metazoa > Arthropoda > Insecta > Lepidoptera > Noctuidae > Eupsilia > Eupsilia transversa. The sequence goes on from OU611889.1 coordinate 8,515,111, forward strand.
TGCTGGAAACCAAACCCAGTAATGAATACGAGCGAACAGTGTGCCAATAGATTCCTGTAAGTAGGTACATTATGAAACAAGTGTGCTGAGTTGGTCCTTACAATCGAAGTGGTATTATTCGCGTGAGCCATAGGCGTGCGCGATAAGGTAGTCAAATGTGTAATGATCAATTCACACGCGTTTCATACTCGATGACGTTTTTCAACACACATGCGAGGAAAAATACAAACTTGTTGTAAGAACCTAGGTTATAAAGTTCAACCGAACTTAGTTGCCAGGTGATTATCCGGAGGTAAAAATTCCACGTCGGTTTATGACAATACTTTGGATTTCGTATTTTTTATAATAATTAACCACACAACAATGATTAGTAATTTAATTTGTAAATTGCTTTTTATCTTTTTAATACAGACGCTTTTAACGTTCTGCATCGTTTCACATGTATAATTTCCACATGAATGATGTAACCAATACCTATTTAGTAACCATATTTTAATTTTAAAGAGTGTCCGAGGAGTTTCTTACCCGTTCGTCTCCATAGGTACCTAAATACTACGCTTTGGAATGGGCAAGTAACTTCATCTTACTGACTGACCTACCTCTTTGCCAATTCAAAAGTGCCTCTAATTGGTTTATCTATACTTATAATAAATCTGTAGAAGTGAAAATTCTGTACATTGAAAATATCAAAAAAATAAATGGCAGGGGGTGTTCCTAGACCGACACCGAACCCAAAAATTTGATTACAATTTTTTTTGTCTGTCTGTCTGTCTGTCTGTCTGTCTGTCTGTCTGTCTGTTTGTTCAGGCATCACGCAAAAACTACCGGTTCGATTACGATGAAACTTGGTATAATTATTCTTTAATATCCTGGGCACCACACTGGGTACTTTTTATCCCGGAAAAGTATCCTATCCTACGGTTGGAGGGTGTCAAAGTTTGTATGGAAGAATTTTAACGCGCTGTCCGATTAACTCGAAACTCAATATTTATACTTAAACCCAAATATGAAGAATAACGTGTATCAGGATTTTTCGAAATTCAACCCCTAAGGGGGTAAAATAAGGGATGAAAGTTTGTATGAAAAATCTTATTCCTTGAGGTAATAAACATGAAACTTCGCACGAATAGTTATCTAAATAAATTATAAAGTTTGTAGTTTTTTGTTTTTTGTTTTTATAAATTACCCCCCTAGGTTGGGGGGTGTCAGTGTTTGTATGGAAGAATTTTAACGCGCTGTCCGATTAACTCGAAACTCAATATTTATACTTAAAACCCATGGGGATGTATGGGGTAATTTCCGACACTCACGCGGGCGAAGCCGCGGGCAGCAGCTAGTTTGAAATAAATGCTTTGAGTTTGAGTTAGAATTAATAAATGATTTATGACTTATAACTTTATAACGAAAACTATAACAAATATGTATGGAAAATGGCGCGCTGATTTTGTTTTTTCCGCTAGCGTTGCGCGCGCATATGTAAATAAAGGCACTGGCAAAATCGCTGAATAGCCTACATAAAAAATATCATAAACACAAAATAATGCTTTGCATATGCAAATCAAGGTTAATATCTAGTGAAAAATATTATATACTGTATAATTTGATATTAAATACTTTGTCATATTTTATTTACTTACACAGTAGGCTTGAAGTCTCTTTGGTGAGATTAAAAAAAGCGCACAACTCTGCTCCGGCGAAAATTGAGAATTTTGCTCATGGTATTTTTTTTTATAAAAACTTGCTTTTGGTAAAAAGCTTCACCAAAGTCAATTTCTATTAAATACAAATTCCATACAGCCATGATAGTACTTACTAATTCTGTACTGAATCGACTCAGACTAGTAGGTACTTAGATAGATATCTGTAGCGCACTAGTGCGGTAAAATGAAGTAAAAAGCACTCGTTTATAATACACTGCATTGTGAACCTCAAAGCGGGTCAATAAGACTAAGCAGTACCTACTCCGCCCTGTCTACAAGAGTGGAGGACAGATTCTGTTAATAACTAAAGGCTTATTATTTCTGTAATTGCCTGCGATGTCCAAGATCCTAGAGAAGATCATAAATAACCGCCTAATGAGGTATATAAAAACTAATAACATCATAGCAGGATATCGATTTGGATTCCGTCAGGCTCCTCGACTGAAGACGCTGTTGCTGCATTTTTTGATGCTGTGACAGCTAACATATATTACAAAAGAAAGTATTTAGTTATATTTGCAGAAAAGTCTTAAGCATTTGACACAGTCTCTGTGCCTATACTCCTAAAAATAGGTTCTGCGATCTATTGGAATACGTGGGCTATTTATTGTTCAAGGTTTTTACGGTTTATCTTGTAAATCACTGCCATTGCATCAGGATTCATGATGTCGTCAGTGATGATGAAAAATAGACACCAGGGAAGAATTTGGCCCTACGTTACGACGAACCGGTAACACTTGTTTATTTTCTCGTTTAGCTTAGTTGTGGTGCCCATCCCATCTTGGTATTAATTACCTATAAACAAGCGGTAAAAAATACATACGTCCCTAGGTATAAAATATCCAAAGTTACCTCCAAACCGAACAATAAACTGCTGCTATTCAAAAAATACTTCAAATTAGATCATGAAACTTGGCACACTAACTGAACTAACTATAAAGCAGCGACTATGTTTTTTTTTTTAATTACCATTAATTTCGCCGTAAACAGCAATTACCTAAACTTTTGCCGATTTGTTGCCGCCTCCATCTCGCTCGCACTCAGTCCGCGAGTAGTATGGTGCGAGCGAGATAAAAACCTGAGGTTCTGTGGGCTCTTAAAGAAAAGGCACATTTTATTCTTTAAACGTACAAGGTCTATAAGTACGTTTTTAATTAAAGGATCAATTTAATATTTGCCTAATAAATCAGTAATTGTTGCGTTAAGGAGTCGTAGGTTATACCCACGGGTTATTAATCATTCATGTTTCTACCTAACAAAATGACTGCCCACTTTCCAGTAGCTAGGTATATAATTTAGAAAAAATACATTGTTTCCTCATTTTTTGTAAGTGACTTTACCTGACTAGTCCAGAGTAATGGCTACATTATTCCGTCGTAATACATTGTTTTACAACCAGTTAAGACATACGCATAGGAGTACAGATGGATATAGTATACCAGAGTTTAACATGAACGTGGAAAGGAAAGCTTTTCGAGAGGTCCTGCCTGAAGTCATTAACTCTGTAGTGACCAGTCCTAAGTTAACGGAACTGCCTGAAGTTGGAAGCTGGATGAAAAGGGTTAGTAAATTAATATAATATTTTTCAGAATCGGCCGCAAAGATGAGATTCTATGTTGAAGATTCTGTTTGGTTAACGGTGGTACCAGCTCCAGGAATCAGAATTACATAGGAACCATGTGATATGTGCTATGCACACGCTAATGCGGTAATGAACCGTTTCCTGTGTGTCTAATAACCGTTACCGTATGTCCCGCGGGAAAATATTACTCCTTGAAACTGCCAGCAGCTTTCTTGATTAGATGTTCCTATCTTTTTGTTACAAACTCAAACTCAAAGCATTTATTTCAATTAAACCATTTACAGGCACTTTTGAATTGTCAAGGAATCGGTCAGTCAGAAAAATGAAGCTAGTTGCCCATTCCAAAGCGTAGTAGGTACCTATGGAGAAGAACGGGCAAGAAACTCCACGGACACTCTTTTAAATCAAAAAATTGTTACAAAAATTGGTTACATCATTCATGTTGAAATTACTTAATTATACAGCTGTTAGAATACACGGTGGGTGGAGTGAAACTAGGCAGAGGATTGATCCTATCTTAGGGTCAGACGCACACTTCCCTGTGTTTATTATTCTAGTGTATGGCATTCGTGGGATGCTCTTTGTGTTGTCATCTGACATTATACTGAGCCTCACCCTTTTGGCATTAAAATCATTGTTTTCTGTTTGTTTTTATAGTTTTAAGGTGTATTTTTAACTCCCGACGGAAACAGACGGGTGTTATAAGTTTAACGTATCTGTGTATCTGTCTGTTCCCTCGTAGCTCCCAAACAGCTGAACCGATTTTGATTATTAATATCCCTGTGTTATTGAAATGAGCAGTGCCGGGTGTTTAGGATCAAGTCTAGTAAGAAGGTCAGAGGTATGGGAAGCATAAAGATTGAGCATATGGTTTTGTCCATCTAAAGATGACCATTTAATAAATCCAAGTTTTTAATATTTTAGTTGTGGGGTTGTGCCCATCCCATCTTGGTATTAATTATCTGTATACAAGAGGTAAAAAATACACACGTCACTAGGTATAAAATAAAAGAATAATTATGATACCTAATCGTTGACGCCTAAAAAAAATTACATGTGATACTCAAAATTTTTATTACGTGGATCCTAATAGATTGATGAATAGAATATCATAATTAGTTTTTCGATCAAAATCACCTGACCTACGTACGGTAAACCGCAGCACGTCAGTGGCAACACATGATCTACAAAAACCGCCTTTACTAGGTACTAGGTACAGGATGTCCGGACAAGGACTAGCGATATTCAAAATACTTAAATATAAACTATTTTCACTTTTGTTTTCAAACTTCAGGCATGTATTTAATCGAACCCCAAATAATTGCCATTTTGTTATCCTAAAAATATTAATGGACACTCTATTATTATAAATATGGCTTTTTTTGTGCGTCCTAAATAACTCCAATTAAGTTGTCCTAAATGACTAAATAGCCAATTACCGGCGACCGACTTGGATGTAGCGCTCGCTCGGCTCGCGCGGTCACCCTAAGGCTATGGTCACAGTTCTGCTAAACTAACCTAACCCATTTGGTCCGATCGCAGTAACTAAGGTAGGGTACCTTAGTTACTGCGACTAACTTTGAGAAAACGCCGGAAAGTTAAATAAAGGCACTATATTACAAGGACAATACGTTATTAGAAGTTGTTTTTAATTTAATTTTTGCCTTGTAAATCATCGCCCAGATCATGGGTAATCTGTGATATGTCCACAGTTCACTTGGTAATTAAAGCAAACACTCAATTTTTGCGTTATGGAGTCGTTTTCCGAAATCCCACGAAAGGTAGGTTAAATCCACGTGCTATTAATAATTCATGTTTCTAACTAACAATTAATGACTGTGGGAACCTTCCATAGCTATATATTTTAGAAAAATAAAAATAAAACTCATTTTTTGCAAGCGACTTTACCCGACTTGTCTGAGCAATGGCTACATTATTCCGACGTAATACATTGTTTTTCAACCAGTTAAGACATATGCATAGGAGTACAGATGGATCTAGTATACCAGTGTTTAACCTGAACATGGAAAGGAAAGCATTTCTAGAGGTCCTGCCTGAAGTCATAAACTCTGTAGTGACCAGTCCTAAGTTAGTTGAACTGCCTGAACTTGGAAGCAGGATGAAAAAGGTTAGTAAATTAACCATATTTTTCCAAATCGGCAGCAAAGTTGAGATTCTATGTTGAAGATTCTATGCTTCCTGAACGGTGGTACCAGCTCCAGGAATCAGATCAGATTACATAGGAACCATGTGATATGTACTATGCACACGCTTATGCGGTAATGAACCGTTTCCTGTGTGTCCAATAACCGTTACCGTATGTCCTGCGGGAAAATGTTTCTCCTTGAAACTGCCAGCAGCTTTCTTGATTAGATGCTCCTATCTTTTTGTTACAGCTGCTAGAATACACGGTGGGTGGAGGGAAACTAGGCAGAGGATTGATGGTGTCCATTGGATACAAAATGTTTGAAGAACCTGATAACTTCTCCGAAGAAACGCAGCATTCTGCTCGCGTTCTAGGCTGGTGTTCAGAAATGGTAAACCATTATTTATAACCAACTTTACATTTATTTGTGAGGCAATAGCCGCTGCCAAACCCTTTGCGGCGTAATGTTATGTTGTAATAGCATGGTCATTTTATTATGCATCAATATTTGTGTTCCCCTAACCCCTACCCGAGAGGTTTCGATGAGTGCCGTCTCGGCTGTTTGTTGGTAATTCTAATGTATTAGAGACATGTAGCGTGGCACCGACGAGGCCTAAGTCCAGCAGTAGACTGTGAAAGGCTGAGTTGATGTCTACAATAGTGTTGAGATTTTGTACATTCGCGCAAGTGTTGCCACTGTTTGTGGTGGCGGCTGTTACTTTTGGCAACATTGAAAACAGATTTAGTTATCTTTATTTTAATTAGTGTAAAAATCTTATTTCAACAGTTGCAGGTAAAATTTCTGATAATGGACGATATAGTCGATCGTGCAACCACTCGACGTGGCAAGCCGTGCTGGCACCTCCAACCAAATGTAGGTCTCTTCGGCGGTATCAAGGACGCATTACTCCTGTACCAGTCCATGTTAGATGTACTGGATATTTACTTCGGGCGAACACCTATTTACGGTGACTTGTTAAAATATTTTAATGAGGTAAGTTGTTAACTATAATGGCCGCCGATAGGTTACGGGATATTATGAATCCATTATGTTAGAAAAAGGTTTTAGTACCTTTTTGTCACAACAATCGGTTCTAAGTTGGTGCAAAGTAGGTATCCTAATCTGTATTGCATTATTCCTTTTAATCTCGTGCAGACTATCTCACTGGTTATGGTAAGTACATCACAATTATTGCTATTTGCTACGCTGTGTCTCGTGGTTCAGTTGTAAAATCCATATTTCCATCTTCATACTAATATTATAAATGCGAAACTGTCTGTTACTTAAGGAATTAGATGAAATTTGCCACACAGACACAACATGACCTGGGTTTGGGCACAGGATAGGTACCTACTTCTTATCCTGGTAGTACGTCCCCGTTGGATAATTTCGAAATTCCATGCGGGCGAAGCCGTGAGCAATAGTACATTATGATACAAGTGTGCGGTGTTGGTATTCTTCGTGTATGTTATTTCTTTTTTGGTTAGGTGGCGACGGTAGCCAGTCACAATTTCGAAAAAATGCCTATAACAACACAGCCAAATAACGGTTCACGGAACAAACATAAGTTATCCCGCTCAAGCTTATTCGGAACGGGTGTAAGCACGCTCAAATCGATTCGATTTTATTACATTTACATCGTAATTCGGAACGCAGTCTACGACTAACGTTTTGACACCGGAAAAAAAAAAGTACTCTGTGATCAGAGGAGTATATGTGTTCTGTGGTGATCAGTAAATGTAATGAGTGCTAATATGGAATTTTGTTTACACTGTTATTTTTGGTCATAACTGTGCTTTTTAACATGGAATAGATACACCAAAGCGAGCTGAGCTTGTATTTATTTGCAAGTTCATTGAAGTACCTATGCCAAAAAAACGTTTTCCGAATATGACTTGGCATTTTTGTTGTTTTTCCACTGTATAAAAGTTTCGTATGCCGCTACGTATTTCTCCTTAGATTTTGGTGGCAACAGGCTATCACTCGCGTTTCGTGCCTCGATGAGTATTTCCGGCGGAGTCAAACCTACGTATTGCCCGTGAAGTCGACATTTTTGTTAATTAATCACAACGAAAATGATAGCAAGTAAGTATTGGAAAATGACGAGCTGGTTTGTATTTTCGCGCGCCGCGCCAGCGATTCGCGCGCAGGTTTAAATAAATGCGCTGGAAAAACTGCTAGACAGCCTATTAAATAAACACAAAATAATAGGTATTTTTGTTTTATTTTTGTTCTGAATACGTACCTATTAAAAACATTATAAGGTTATTATGTAAGTATCGAAAAATATGAAATAATATATGATGAAATATGTTCATCATATTTTATGTAATAAATATTATGCATAATATAAAGGCATGAAAGTCTCTTTGATGAGATTAAAAAAGCGCACATCCTCTGCTCGGGTGACATAGTGGTTTGCGTATAGTATTATGTTTTACAAAAATAAAAAGCTTCACCAAATTCAATTTCTACAATATAAATTCCATGCCGCCATGATAGTACTTACTAACTCCATACTGCCATGTCATAGGACTGGTATAGGTACTAGGTACTCCGACTAGTAAATAGTTATCTGTGGCATTACAGCACTAGTTCGTTATGGTAAAGTAAAAAGCACGCGTTTTTAATACACTGCATTATGAATCTAAAAGCGGTTCAATAAGAGCCACTTTACGAGCAAGTGTGTTGAAAAAAGTATTATAGTAAGTTTTTTTTTTGCAGGCTGTATACCGAACGGTTGTGGGTGAACATTTGGGTCTTTGGTCAAGCTACAGCAGAGAAAAGAACAATCTAGATGTATTCAACATGAACCAAATCAATACTATTGCCATAAACAAGTTAGCATACTATTCCTTCAAATTGCCGATATTTCTACCTCTGCTGTTCGTAAAAAATGGAAAAAATAAAGCTACTGAAGAGTTAAGTAATATTTGTATGCAATTTGGGAGACTGATGCAATATCAGGTAAGAATAAAACGTATTTGACATTCTCACCGTACTTTTGTACTTTTTTTGGCCCGATAAAATTACATACTTAGAAAATTTTATGCCAAAGAATTTGATCATAAGCAGATCATCATTCCCGAGATTCATTCCTACTAATAAATCACCTTTAATTATTCAATGAACCGAACAATGGCAAGATTTCATAAGTTCAGGTTGCAGGAGCATTAATTTTTTTTGGTTTTCTACAGAAATTTGAACTTACCTAATTAAGATTAGTAGAAATGTAACGTTTCGATAAATACTTTGTTTTTCTTACAAGGATGATTATATGGACATCTACGTCAACGATAGCGTGACAGGAAAGACAGGCAGAGATATCCAAGAAGGCAGATGTACCTGGGTAGCCGTAACAGCGCTGCAGCACTGCAACGACGCACAACGTGCTATCTTCAAAGAATACTATGGTAGCGAAGACCCAGAACATGTGAAGCGAATCAAGCAGCTTTATGACGAATTAAACTTAACTCAATTGTATGAACAGTGTGAACGTAAGATATATGATGATTTAATTCGCCGAATACACGCCTTACCATCTGAAGGGGATAGGAATTTCCTCTTAGAAGTTTTAAATGCTAGCTATAAACGGGTTTCTTAATAGCGTATTGTTTCAATTTTTTGTGACGTAAGTGGGCCCCACACAAATTCGATTACCTGAGTAAATAAGGTGTCAGTGACAGGAATTTGTTATAGCATCATCCACATAGACTAAGTGGGAAAGATTTAACAAAAACTGGTGGAATAGAATCAGGACGCACCCTTGGTGGTATCTAGTTTTTTAATTTTAGCAAGAACTTCTTGTGATGTAAATTTTATAATACTAAGCACTCCAAACGATTCTTGGATATCTGTTTTTGCACTGCTGTTTGGGTCGCTTAAAATCGAAGAAAAATGGGAAGCAAAGAGCTTAGCAATATCAGTCCCATTGTTAGTTACTACGTCATCCATGTGCATTATGGCTGGAACCATAAATTATAAAGTTACCACCTAAGTACACATTATGGTAAAGCAATAAAGATATTGAGTATTGAGTATTGAGAACCGCTGATTTACTATTTCGTTTGTTTTTAATGTAGCGTCAAAATGATTTAGGATCTTCGTTATTTCTGTCTCAATAAGGTGTTTGTAGTCGCTGTAGTTTTGGTTGATCATTATATGGCAACGGCTTCTAAGTATGTCGTAGCTCAAGTTGTCTCGATTCGAGGATTATTGTAATTAAGTTTGCTACGATACTTCTCTTTTTCAGATTCTTCTTCAATATTTTTATGAGCGCTTTACTAAACCAGGAAGGATATTTTGAATTTTTGCTATTGTGCTTCGGTATTCGTTTGTCGTTCAATTGTTTTTTTAAATTTTGCATAGAATATAAAAACTATGTGATTATGGTCTAGATTGATTAATATTCTAGATGTTAATCAATAGCTTGAAGGTCTGACATGATTTTTGCGTAATTACATTTGTAGAAATTAGGGCGAATGTTATTCTTTGAGCGCAAACATTTTGTATATCCCTGTTTTGTTGAAATGGGCAGTGCCGGGTGTTTAGGATCAAGTCTAGTAAGAAGGTCAGAGGTATGGGAAGCATAAAGATTGTGCATATGGTTTTGTCCATCTAAAGATGACCATTTAATAAATCCAACTTAATATTTTAATTGTGGGGTTGTACCCATCCCATCTTGGTATTAATTATCTGTATAGAAGAGGTAAAAAATACACACGTCACTAGGTATAAAATGAAAGATACAAAATACCTAATCGTTGACGCCTAAAACAAAATTACATGTGATACTAAAAAAAAATATTACATGGATCCTAATAGATTGATGAATAGAATATCATAATTAGTTTTTTTCGATCGATTAATTCGATCAAAATCACCTGACCTACGTACGGTAAACCGCACGTCAGTGGTAAAAAGCGTGGGGTGCTTTTTATCATATTTCTATACTAACTCTACGTTTACAAATAACTACTAATTATATATTTACAACAATCAATATCGAGCAACCCATGCTTTTTTTACAATGAAATTAATTTGCTTTTAAATTTAAAGTTATTTTCTGATTTTTAGTTCGATTTGCTACTAAAGGGTGTTTTTTTAGTTTTTTTATTTGCGTTATGGAGTCGTTTTCCGAAATCCCACGAAAGGTAGGTTAAATCCACGTGCTATTAATAATTCATGTTTCTACCTAACAATTAATGACTGTGGGAACCTTCCATAGCTATATATTTTAGAAAAAAAAAAAAAAACTCATTTTTTGCAAGCGACTTTACCCGACTAGTCAGAGCAATGGCTACATTACTCCGACGTAATACATTGTTTTTCAACCAGTTAAGACATATGCATAGGAGTACAGATGGATCTAGTATACCAGTGTTTAACCTGAACATGGAAAGGAAAGCATTTCGAGAGGTCCTGCCTGAAGTCATTAACTCTGTAGTGACCAGTCCTAAGTTAGCTGAACTGCCTGAAGTTGGAAGCTGGATGAAAAAGGTTAGTAAATTAACCATATTTTTCCAAATCGGCAGCAAAGTTGAGATTCTATGTTGAAGATTCTATGCTTCCTGAACGGTGGTACCAGCTCCAGGAATCAGATCAGATTACATAGGAACCATGTGATATGTGCTATGCACACGCTAATGCGGTAATCTGTGATATGTCCACAATTCACTTGGTTAATTAACACAAGCACCCAATTGTTGCGATATCGCGTCGTTTTCCGAAAGCCACGTGAGCAAAGTCAAAGTCTAAATAGATATAAGGTAGGTTATACCCCAAGGTTATTAATAATTCATGTTTCTAGCTAAAAATATGAGTGTGAGAACCCCCAGTAGCTATATATTTTATCCCCATTTTTTGTGACTTTACGTAAGAGCTTAGTCAGAGCAATGGCTACATTATTCCGTCGTAATATATTGTTTTACAACCATTTAAGACATATGCATAGGAGTACAGAAAGATTTAGTATACCAGCGTTTAAAATGAACATGGAAAGGAAAGCATTTCTAAAGGTTTTGCCTGAAGTCATTAACTCTGTTGTGACCAGTCCTAACTTAACTGAACTGCCTGAAGTTGGAAGCTGGATGAAAAAGGTTAGCCATATTTTTCTTAATCGGCAGCAGTTGAGAGTCTATGTTGAAGACTCTATGTTTCCTTAATGGTTTCTATGTTGAAGACTCTATGTTTGTGGTGCCAGCTCCAGGATTCAGAATTACATAGGCACCATGCGATACGTGATATGCACACGCTAATGCGGTAATGCACCGTTTCCTGAGAGTCTATTGGAAACATAGGAAGGAAAATATTTCTTCGTAAAACTGCCAGGAGCTTTCGTGATTAGATGTTCCGACATAAGGCACGTGAACATATTAGTCAGAAGTTGGCAGAATCATCCAAGTGCTGATTTGCTGGATTCGTTTTCTTTTCCACGAATCGGTATTGCTCCGGACAATTTTTATTTTGCTTTTTCAAGTTATTTATCCGTTATTTCGCACCTGCCATGTTTTGTCTCTGCTTGTTTTGTCTGTTTTGTGTCTTTGTGTTTTACATGCTTTAGGCATTAAATCCGCCTTTGTACAGTCTTTTTTTACTTGTGCATATTATTTTAATAAATTAAATAAATAAATTGATGGATTCAAATATGAAAAAAAGTAGAATTTATTATTCGGTAATGAAAATATTTGTCAGTTGCTTAGTCAACACTAGCAGCACTTTGGGGAATGTCCATTAAAGTCTGTACCTCCATAATTAAGACCATAGCGCTTACTTACTTATCTTTAATATTTAAACAAGGAGTGTTCCCGGATTTAATGAAATACAGTAAGGATATACCACTTTTCAAAGCCGGGGGATGGTAAACACACCATTAATATTATAATCCTGTATCCGTGTTGCCGGTTTTTAACCCCCGACGGAAAAAGAGGGGTGTTATCAGTAAGGTGTTTGAAAAGGTAATGTTTAATAAAATCCTCAATCATTTTAATACATATAAAATCCTACACGATGAACAGGTTTTACCTAAGGCCGTTGTACGACCGACGCCAGTGTAACCTTATTAAGACACATTTTTAACGCGTGGGAAACTTGAGCATTACTGACTTGGAAAACTTGCTGTCAGTTTAGTAAAATCTTATTTAATTAAATGATACCAAAAGCAAGTTCAAATACACGGTATCAATTTACTAGGTTTAAAAGTAAAAATAGGTGTTCCACAAGGCTTCATATTGGGTCCTTTCCTCTTTTTAGTGTATATTATTGATTGATCTAAACATTAAAAAAAAAATAGTGCATAAAATTTTCTTTAACAAATGTCTAAAGAAGTGATTGTAAGATAGTATCGAATCAAGAGAAACTAGAATTCGTCGATAAAACTGTTTTCCTGGGGATCACGCTCGAGCTCGACTCAAAGCTGCAATGGACACCCCCCCCTCATTTAACATCTCTTGCAGGATGGCTAAGTTCCGCAGCGTAAGCGAAAAAGTGATGCCGCGAGACTAGTCTATTGTAGTTAGCCTCCGGAGGCTTAGTAGCAGGATTCTCTAATGAAATTGTTTAAGGATATTAACATCATGACGGTACTGTGTCAATATATCTATGAAAACATCATGTACGTAAGAAAAAACATTCATCTTTTTAGTTAAAGAGGTGATAGACATAATTATAGTCCAAGAAATAGGGAGCTATTAGTTCAACCAGGTTTCAGGCTGGTTAAAGTAGAGTTATATTTCATGGGGTACTGTTTATAATCTATACTTATAATAAATCTGTAGAAGTGAAAATTCTGTACATTGAAAATATCAAAAAAATAAATGGCAGGGGGTGTTACTAGGCCGACACCGAACACAAAAATTTGATTTAAAAAAATTTTGTCTGTCTGTCTGTCTGTTTGTTCAGGCATCACGCAAAAACTACCGGTTCGATTACGATGAAACTTGGTATAATTATTCTTTAATATCCTGGGCACCACACTGGGTACTTTTTATCCCGGAAAAGTATCCTATCCTACTATCTATATCTATACCTATTAATAAAAAGACAAGTCCTGACTGACTGACTCATCAACGCCCAGCCCAAACCCTTGGACCTAGAAAGCTGAAATTTTGCACAGAGGTTCCCTTTATAATGTAGGCAAGGAATAAGGAAGCATTTTTCGAAATTCAACCCCTAAGGGGGTCAAATAGGGGATGAAAGTTTGTATGAAAAATCTTATTCCTTGAGATAATAAACATGAAACTCCGCACGAATAATTATCAAAATAAATGAAAAAGTTTGTAATTTGTTGTTTTTCTAAATTACCCCCTAAAGGGGGGTTGGGGGGTGTCAAAGTTTGTATGGAAGAATTGTAACGCGCTGTCCGATTAACTCGAAACTCAATATTTATACTTAAACCTACAAATTAAGAATAACGTGTATCAGGATTTTTCGAAATTCAACCCCTAAGGGGGTAAAATAAGGGATGAAAGTTTGTATGAAAAATCTTATTCCTTGAGGTAATAAACATGAAACTTCGCACGAATAGTTATCTAAATAAATTATAAAGTTTGTAGTTTTTTGTTTTTCTAAATTACCCCCTAAAGGGGGGTTGGGGGGTATCAGTGTTTGTATGGAAGAATGTTAACTCGAAACTCAATATTTATACCACTTAAAACCCATGGGGATGTATGGGGTAATTTCCGACACTCACGCGGGCGAAGCCGCGGGCAGCAGCTAGTGTTACAATAAAATTACTCCCCACTTATTTAAACTGAATGCGACGAAATTCAAATAATGTATAAAACGCAGACAATGCGGGCAGGCAAATTATAAGTTGGGGGATTTCATCACTGATAAAAATGGTCCTGCTCCACAACCACAACTAATTATATATTAATATTATTATATAATTGATTAACATTTGAAATGACTGTTGGAGCTGCTGAAGATTGTAAGACCATCTTTGCATTATGATTATATTTATTATTACTTAATTTCCTTTATTATACAATTTTATAGCACATGTGCAAGTACAGTCCCTGCCTTACATTGTCTGAACCTCCCGTATGTACGACGCTCAGATCGAATTGCTAAGTCCCGCCCCATTAAAATTAATCATCTTGATATGCCATCTTTTAGCTCCCTTTAAAATGGTTGAGCTAAATGGTGATGATCCATGCGCCGTGTCCGTGAACGGGCGCCGTCAGTTGGGGCTGGTCATTTCTTTGCTGCCATGGGTTATTCAACATTAATTTTAAATTTTGAATTGTTTTTAACTTTTTATTATGGACGCTTTTAACGTGCACGTACTTTGTTCTCACATTATTTCAACATGTAACCAATATTTTGTAACATTTTTTTATTTATTTAAAAGTGTCTGTGGAGTACTTTTCCCGTCCTTCTCCATAGGTACCTACCTACTACTCTCTGGAATGGGTAACTAGCTTCATATTTCTGACTGACGTAGGTACTCCTTAACAATTAAAAAGTGCCTGTAAATGGGTTAATTGAAATAAATGCTTTGAGTTTGAGTGTCAGATGAGTTTGAGTTTTACACGAGTGATACTATAAGGGTTCCGTTTTTTCATTCCGACATACGGAACCCTAAAAAAGCTATGATTTACCTAGATACCAACTTAATAATTGTTACAGCTTTTGAATTACACATTGACTGGAGGGAAACTATTAAGAGGACTTCAAGTTTCCTTTGGATATAGAATGTTTGAAGACCCGACCAATTTCTCTGAAGAAACACAGCATTTGGCTCGTATTCTTGGCTGGACTACGGAATTGGTGTTTTTTTAATTTTTATATAACTTTTATTTTTTAAATATTGTAAGCTGTTACAATAGTAGGTACCTACCTAGGTGGAGATACTATTGTAACAGCTTACAATATTTTATGCCTAGTACCTACCTACTTAAGGAAAACGACATTGTAAAGTGGCGAATCGGAAACACTTGGGCGAGATACGCACAAAACCGTGGAAAGTGGCAAGAACGAAAGGAGGCCAATAGCCACTAGTAATGCCCGAGATACACAAGGCTAGTTTTCCAAAGTTAGGATAGCAAGCCTGAACCATGATTGTATACTACTAGCTTTAGCCCGCGAAATTCCCACTTTTCTTTAAAGATTTTTAATTCATATTCTTTCGCTAATTGCTATCCGAATCTCAAAATATCTTAACCCCCGTTAAGATATTTTTGATTTGATTCTAAAACAGGCAAATTCGGATAACCGGTTATCCGAATTTGCCTGTTTTAGAATCAATTGAGAATGGTCAGATTTGTGTTCTGAAATGAAGTTCTGAAAAAGATATATATATCATAGATACATCTTTGTTGGGTGGATTCGACCGAACAGGAATAAATATTACCCGCGGAATAAGCCTTCTCTTCCGAGTAAATTTTAAATTTTTGACAGTTTCTCCATACGAAAACTGTCAGAAGTAAATCTTATTCCGCGGATAAAATTTATTCATGTTTGGTCGAATCTGCCCTTACGTAAACAGTTCAAAACAAGATAAATTGGAATTTGCTCCATGAAAAAAAAAAACCGAAACAGGGTCGATTTCAAAACCATTTCTCGTTTCATTTCCTAATTAGGTACAGCACAAAATAATATGAAACTTGCATGTACCAATAGGTAATCGTATTTTAGAATTTTTAGAGGGACATTAACCGTTCTATTTTTTTGTTTAATAGATTTTTTTTAAATAAACACCAATATAGTAAATCAGGCTAAATCGGCTCCCGTTCAGAGTCCAGCTGGACTTCTTCGAGGATGGACCGGTGTAATTTTATTTTAAAATTCGCTCTTCACGCCGTTGCTTAAAAAAATTCAAATAAAATAAGAACACATTAAATATGAAATTTCGACTGCTCAGAGAAAATATCTCGAAAATGTCTCGATATTTTCTCATTTATTTTTCACATTCATAATATTGTTTTCAAAAATGTGATTATTTCTATGTGATACGATGACATTTAATTGTAATCTTACAATAGTGGCAGACACAATATAAAAAATTATTATCGATAAACATAATATAGTCAAGTGCGAGTCGTATATATTTTTTATCTTCGTTTATGAAGAAGTTGTTATAAAACACATTTTTCAAAGATTATTCAATCATATTTATTACTATAGTCACTCTCGATCAAACTGTCTCCGCTACTATTATAACATATCTTTGTTGGTTTGTAACTTTTATCATATTGATACTTGCACCTATGCCACTTTTGTTTTGGTATCCCATAGCCCATTAGGTACACAGAACATCCAAAGTAATAATTTTAGTTCACTACACCGTAGACACCATAAAATGAAAACCTAAATAAATAAAAAAACCGGCCAAGAAAGTGTCAGACCACGCACAATGAAAACAAAAATTCATGCAGTAACGATGTTTTTTTTTTACCTCTTTGTCGCCGTGATAAATATGTAGGTATAACCAAGCCAGCTTTCTAGTACTAAGAGCCTCTGAGCTAATCCGCGGATAGACAGACAGACGGACAGACGGACATGGCGAAACTATAAAGGTTCCTTGTTGACTACGGAACCTTAAAAATAAAACCTAAGAAAAGCGAATTCAATTGTTCAACTGCAAATATTAGGTACTGTGGCACGAATGATCCGCGAAATGGTCGGCGGCGCATCGTAAATAAATACGTCGATTGACATTTGGGGGAGGCGGAGGAAGCGTTTCAAAGGCCTACAGGCCCGGAAAACCTAGCCCTGTTACAATAAATATTAAAAATAGATCCTGGCTTGTTGTCTTGGCTTGGCACATGCTAGTGCTGTACATGATGTCAGATGTTTATAAGCCAGGACAGTACGACACGTCGTTGTAGTCAGAGAAACAAAACGTATAGGTAGTCACTGCACGATAGCCAATCGAATACTAGCTTCGCCGGCCACTTGGAGCTGGTACTAGCTCCATGTGGCCGGGCAACTAGCTCAAAAAATGGAACCCCATCCTATTAAACTATCCTAGCTTGAGACGCTAGCTTACCAGATTTCTCACTAGCTTACTAGCCAGAAATGAAGCTAGTTATGTATACAAAATACTAGCTTACTATCCCGGCTTGATCCTGGTGAAATCAGGCTAATACAAACCTTCTTACAACAGTTACAGGCATATGCCATATTAATGGATGACATGATGGATGGTGCAACAATGCGGCGTGGCAAGCCGTGCTGGCACCAACAGCCTAATGTCGGTTTATGTGCGATCAACGACTGCACACTTATTTATCAATCTTTGATGCAAGTACTGGAAATATACTTCGGAAAAACTCTTTTCTACGCAGACTTGATAAAACTTTTTAATGAGGTAGGTGTTCAAGCAATGTTTTGTTCATTTACCCATAGAAACCTACTTTGGGACTGCGAATCGTACTTTAGGATGTCGAACCCTAATTTGGGACAGCAAACCCTAATTTAGGATGAATCCTACTTTAAGATAGCGAATACTAGTTTGAGGCAGATTCATCATCTGCCTCAAACTAGTAAAGTTAGTCCTAAAAGTAATTGATCATGTTGCAATATTTTTACATTTAAGCATCATAACTATAAAATGATACGACAGTTATTTACTTATGTAGGGACTATGCAGAGCCGCGATGGGACAACACCTCGACCTGACGTCAGGTCACAACAAGCAGAAGAACAATCTTGATGTATTCATCTTGGAACATTTTCACATTATTGCTACTCACAAGACATCCTACTATTCGTTAAGATTGCCAATATTTGCAGCTCTTCTTTTAGTTAAGAATGGAAAAGAAAAAGCTACTACAGAATTAAATAATATTTGCATGGACTTGGGAAAACTAATACAGAGTCAGGTAAGAATAAACTCATAATGTTTTTCATATACAATTCACTTGAAGGAATCAGGAGTTCTATGGGTCGAACCTTAGTATTGATTACCATTCAGGTAGAGGAATCAGGAGTTTATAACCCCATAGGCCTGCTTCAGCATAAAACATACATTCTTTATGTTTAAAGGACGATTACCTGGACGCCTATGGCGACGAAAGCGTCACAGGAAAGACCGGCAGAGATATCCAAGAAGGTAAATGTTCCTGGGTGGCGGTGACAGCGCTGCAGCACTGCAACGACCTACAACTTGCTTTCTTCAAAGAATACTACGGTAGCAACGTCCCAGAGCATGTGAAGCGAATCAAGAAGCTTTATGACGAATTACACCTACCTCAGTTGTATGAACAGTATGAACGTACCACGTATGATGGTTTAATACGCCAAATACACACCTTACCAAATGAAAGGGATAGGATTTTCCTAATAGAAGTTTTAAATGCCAACTATAAACGGGTTTTTTAAAATTGTCACTTCAATACTTGGTGGTTAGAAAAAAGATGTTTTTTTAAATACTTCTTTCAATGTAAAACCTTACGTACAACCTTACGAATTTTTCAAAATTATGAAACAATGGAATAGGAATTTCCTTAAAGAACTCTCGGATTGTGATTAAAGTCTGTTTCTCGGAGTGTGTTTCACAAGTATGCTGACTCATTATTTATTCATTATTCTCAGTGAATGACGTATTAGAAGCGATTGTTTTGAAATTTCGATATCCAGCTGCCTGTATTTATAAATCACAACATTTACAGACATAGTCACTAGCATTAGACTCAACAGAACCTTTGCCACAGATTATTATGATGGTCTCGTTATTTCTTCGAACTCGAAGTGCATTGTTATAAAACCAGTTAATTATGAATTACATAAAAGTGCACATGCATTTAGTGTTCCAAATCTTAACATAAAACACGGAAAAGAAAGCATTTCTGGATGTTCTTGCTGACGTCAACTCCGTAGTGATTGTTCTTAACTTATCACAAGTTTCAATATGGAACAGATTAGGTTTTTTAGGGTTCCGTAGTCAGGTTGACTGTCCTAGCTGCATCAAAGAAAATGTTCAGGAAGCGACATTTGTCGCTCATCAGCTGGTACTATGACGAAAAGGAAACTCCATAGAAAACCTTTTGAAGGGTTAAGGACAAAGCAAAAGAAGATACGGAGTGGTGATTATTTCATTGCAGTGAGGTTGCTTATGCAGCTGTTACCAAGTTGAAGGAAGATGGAATAGATACTATTGCTCGTATGAGTGAATACATGTGAAAAATCCAGAAACAGTTAATAGATTCCAAGACTTGATCGGTGTTAGAGACTTATACCTATCCTTCCTACTGCAGAGTGCAAAAGAAAAGGTATTTCGGAAGAAAGTATTAAGTATATTTATGAAAGTCGATTTTCAGCCCACTGTGCAGCGCCGCGCCGTTCGGCGCTAGGCGTGGCATCATTAATACCTACTAGGTACTTACTACCTACATTTCTATATCTAGGGTGTCTCAAACGTAGTCGTCCAAAGGCAAATGAGGTAAAGCGAAGGGGTCCACCTATCATTAATTTTTTTTTAAACTGGGATATTCAGAACAGTTCAGAAAATTTCGCTATTATTATTTTCAAGAAATTTACACTTCCACTTGGATTTCTCGACCCTGTGAACATAATTTTCGACGTGACGAGTCAAATTTTCTGAGCTGTCCAGAATATCCCAGTTTTTTAATTTTTTAATGAGCGGTGGATCATCATTTGCCTTTGGATCACTACGTTTGAGACACCCTGTAGATTTATTTTAGACGCTAGACGCTTCGCTGTTTGCACCGCACGAATATACGCTGCAGCGAATGTCCCGTGGCCAGGCGGTAAAGCGCATCAAGGCTCGTACAGACTGGCGCGATATCGCGGGGGCGACAAGGGTCGCACTGCTTGTCGCGCCAGTCTGCACGAGCCGACAAGCAGCTCTATGACGAATTTCTCACTGCTCTATAGAGTGTGAGGTTTTAACTGCATTGCTCCAAATAACATTGCGCAAACATACCACTATACCACACTCCCTACGGTTACGAGAAGGCAAGCGCAAAAGGACAAGACTGGTATTTGCTTACTTACCCAACAATAATGCAGGAACGCTGTAAGTCTATGTAAGTGTAGGTATTGATTATATATAGGTTATTGATGTACCTGATATTAAGTTTACTGTAAGAGAGACTCAACGATCTCATAGTTAAACTCCGTAAGCAGTTTTGTGGGGCAATGTACCTAGCGTTAAGGAAGTTTTAAGTGAATAAATAAAATAATTTAAAAAAAAAAAAATGACTGGCTAACGCGTCTCACCTACGAAGAATCGTAATGATTTATCAAATTATTGGGTTAACTAATAAAAACAATTCTCGTCAAAATCGGTCCAGCCGTATTGAAGATCAGACAGAACAAACAGACAAAAAAATATTGACATAAGTTTTTAATACATAGTATTTTATAAAGATACGATACATCAGCATGCAGGTATAATCATATTTTGCATACGAGTTTTTCGAATGACGTTTTATATATATTTCTTAACAAAACCAGCAGGATTATTAGGAGAAAGTCACAGAATGTCCTTTAGTTCGA
Organism: Eupsilia transversa; assembly: GCA_914767815.1. NCBI lineage: Eukaryota > Metazoa > Arthropoda > Insecta > Lepidoptera > Noctuidae > Eupsilia > Eupsilia transversa. Next base: position 8,536,005 of record OU611889.1, read on the forward strand.
TTCGATTGAAAATCGTTGTTTTGTAACAGATACGAAAACGAAATAATAATCTTAATCCTTCAAAACCAAGTAGGTAATTTAATTAAAAAATCATACTACTAACTATGCAATTTCTACCATGAAACACAGTTTGCTATTTATTATTCATAGCTATTTAACTATTAAAGATAACAATGCACGTGAAAATCATAAGTTGCTAGGTGTGAACAAGTGGAAGTGTGATTAAAAACCTGGCATTCTCTGACTAACCGCAAACATTCTTGCTATATCATTTCACCGTCTATCTATCAACTACTCATCTACACCAATGCGAGTCCAAATTTAGCAGGTCAACGATTAGTAAGGCCAAGATACTGTAACCACCTTCCTGCTCCGTCATCAGACTATGTTCACTTTTTCACCATCTCTAAGTTAACTAGTCATAGAGACCAATTGAATGAGCCCAAACACGATATTATGTCTGGTAAGTTGTCGATGAGTGGTTGTGGTTAAGCTGCAGAATTTCCTGGCTTCAGCATCTGGTCAAGATTACCACGTAATATCAGTTTAAACCAAATATCAAGTTTATCGGACGTGAGAAAGTGAGTACTAGAGAAGACACCGTAAATTCCTACTTTGTCTCGTTCAACTGCAGCGATCGCGCCGCACCGTCGTCACTTTGTCGAAGAAAACGCGTAAGTGCCGTGATTTACAGACCTTTTTGCCTAGAATAAATACACTTCCGCAGCAAATCTAGCGCTGTGGTAAATTAGTTACCGGTTTAGACGAATTGTTATTATTTTAGCGCTGCAGCGAACTAAAGATTCGATACGAAGAATAGGACAATTCAGTTATTTGACGTAGCTTCTCTAGTACGTTAGTACTTATCCCAAAATCATCAAAATGGCAAAACAGACTTTCATGGTTGAAACAAAGCTAAGAACCACCCCGAGTAAAGCAGCCTTCTAAAAAAACCGCATTGAGATCGAACGCCCCGTTTGGGAGCCACGATGTAACAGACTGACACAGATACACAGAACGACAGAGCCATCAAACTTATAACGCCACTTTTTATAAGGGAGTTTAAAAATCATCGTCCAGACTAATCCAGACCATGATAATGCTATTTTTATATACCATCTTATGACCTGTGATATAATTAATACAAACACGCAATTTAATGGAGTCGTTTTCCGAAATCCAAGCAAGCAAAGCCAAAGTCTAAACAGGTATCTATTAGGTAGGTTATACCCAAGTGTTATGTTTTTACAGGCTAAAAAATTACTGTGAGAAACATCCAGTAGGTAGCTATAAATTTCAGAAACATTATTTGTTTTCTCATTTCTTGTATGTGACTGTACCTGACTAGTCAGAGCAATGGCTGCTTTACTCCGTCGTAATACATTGTTTTTCAACCAGTTGAAACATATACATAGGAGTATAGATGGAAGTAATGTACCAACTTTTAACATGAACACGGAAAAGAAAGCATTTCAAGAGGTCCTGCCTGAAGTCATTAACTCTGTAGTGACCAGTCCTAAGTTAACTGAAATGCCTCAAGTTGGAAGCTGGATGAAAAAGGTTAGTAAATTCATCAGGTTAGTAACCCATACTTTTTTAAATCGGCGGCAAAATTAAGGATCATGTTGCATTCTTCCCGTAATTTTCTCAATTCTGTGTTTTCTTAATGGTGCTAGGTACTTGTGGCCCCTTTGGAATTTAGCATTACGATCGATAGGTACTATGAAGACGATCATGGGATCATCCTCCTTTTAATTTAAGGGTGTCAGATCGCAATTTTTCTGCGGGACGCAACGTGAAACTGCCAGCGGCTTTCTTGATTATATGTTCCTATTTTTGTTACAGATAATGGAATACACGTTGGGTGAAGGGAAACTAGGCAGAGGATTGATACTTTCCATTGGATACAGAATGTTTGAAGAACCTGATAACTTCTCCAAAGAAGTGCAGCATTCTGCTCGCGTTCTAGGCTGGTGTGTAGAAATGGTAAACAATTTTTTTTTAAACCCGTAATGCATGAACCTTCTGTGCCACTGAATGAATGAATTATCCATAAATATAATTGTTTTCCTCTAACTGGGTCGTGACAGGTCTCGATAAATATAGTCTGGGCTGCCTGTTGGTAATTCTAATGAAGAGGAGATATTAGAATTAATCGTGGGACGCCCCCGAGCGAGATAGATCGACGAGGCGTAAGTCCAGGAGTAGACTGCGATGGTCAGAGTTGATGTACCTAGTCTACCTACAATCGCGATGAGAATTTGTAAAAGTTGTACATTCACAAGTGTTGTTACTGTACAGTACTGCTTGTGGTGGTGGCTGTGACTCTATGTATGTTCTGCACTTACCTGTCTGGGAAAACATTGAAAACAAATTTAGTTATCATTAGATTAAATCTTATTTCAACAGTTTCAGGTAAAATTTCTGATATTGGACGATATAGCAGATGGTGCAACCATTCGACGTGGCAAGCCCTGCTGGCACCTCCAACCAAATGTGGGTCTCACCGGTGTCAAGGACGCATTACTCCTGTACCAGTCCATGTTAGATGTACTGGATATGTACTTCGGGCGAACACCTATTTACGGTGACTTGTTAAAATATTTTAATGAGGTAAGTTATCATGTAATGTATGATTGGTAGTAGATTAGACATCTTTTCGGCAGGTACGTCACACAAATACAATGCCTTGTAATGCAGAGAAGCACTTTTTTTTAATCCATGACAGTGACAGTCCCATTAACTTTAGAAGAGAGAATCGCATAGTGGGATTCCTTATTTTGAATTCTTATTTCATTGGAAGTATTAAAATCTAAAATCTATTTGTTGGAACAATCCGTTCTAAGTTGGTGCACTGGTACCTAGATACTAAATAACAATCATTACTACATTGTGTCAATTTGTGTCTCGAAGTTCCGTTTAAAAAATCCATGCTAATCCATACATATTACTTAATATAACATTATCCGTACTAAATAACATTCATATATTTATTGATATTATAAATGTGAAAGTCGGAATGGATTGACCGAACGGATCTGCATGAAATTTGGTACAAATTATATCTGGGTTAGTTCATAAGATACTTTGTATCCTGGTAGTAGATACGTTCCCGTGGGATAAATTGCGACTTTCAAGGAAAAAAAAATGATTTTTTCTTTTTTTTTTAACTTGCAGGCGTCGTACAGAGCAACAATGGCTGAACATTTAGATTTATGGTCAACCTACAGCAAAAAAAAGAACAATCTAGATGTATTCAACATGCACCTAATCAATACTATTGCTGAAAACAAGATGGCACACAACACCTTCAAATTACCCCTATCTGTAGTTTTACAGTTAGTAAAGAACAGAAGGAAAGTTTCTGAAGAATTAAGTAATATTTGTATGCTATTTGGGAGATTGTTGCAATGTCAGGTAAGAATATAAACCTATTTGACTCCCTCACAATATTTTAACAACTCTTTTGGCCCATTGTACATCGAAGACTTCATGGTAAACAGTTTAATTTATTATTTATTTATGCACAATTTATTGCCTTAAGTATACTGTTGACATTACAATAATCATAAGCAATTACCGAGAAATAGGTATACTGAGGAGCTCAACATTATCAATCACTTTTAATTATTAAATCACACAAACAATGCGAAGATCTCATAAGGTCAGGCTGAAGGATCTTATAAAAAAATGTGAAGTTCTACAGGAATTCGATGCTACATAAGATAACGTTTCGATAAATACTTTGTTTTTCTTACAAGGATGATTATATGGACATCTACGTCAACGATAGCGTGACAGGAAAGACAGGCAGAGATATAGAAGAAGGCGCATGTACGTGGGTGGCCGTAACAGCGCTGGAGCACTGCAACGACGCACAGCGCGCTTTCTTCAAAGAATACTACGGTAGCAAAGACCCAGAGCATGTGAAGCGAATCAAGCAGCTATACGACGAATTACACTTACCTCAATTGTATGAACAGTGGGAACGTAGGATGTATGATGATTTAGTGCGCCAAATACACGCCTTACCAACTGAAGGGGGTAGGAATTTCCTCTTAGAAATTTTAAATGACAGCTATAAGCGGGTTTGTTAATAACGTATTGTAAAAAAAAATCCTTCAAAAATTCTTCAAAAATCTTAGGTACCTCTGTGTCAAATTAATTACTCAAGTTTTAGTGTAACTTTTCCAACAAATATAAATTGTGTAAAACATCTAATTGTTGATGTAACATGGACGCGCTAGACGTTGCTGCCAGAAGTCAAATTAAGCGTACGTACCTACATGTGTGCGTAGAATTAGTCTCTTCATAGACAAACCCACTTTGATCCGTTCGATTAGTGAATATTTAATTGGAATTTAAATCTAATTTCAATTTATTATCATACCTACTTATGTTTTTATAGATAAAAGAATACGAATTAAATAAATAATTTCATAATATTTAAATGAAACAGTTTTATTTATACGCTTTTTCTCGTGGTTATTTTACGTTAGGCATAACAATTTGATAAATCATATTTATTTCTTTATGTAAGTACCTACATCTTTAATAATACTTTGGCGAATGCATCTTATGTGACACTTTTACGACTATACGATGTTTCCATGATTTCAGAAGATGAGGCTGACGTAAGATTCTGAAAAAGTATTACAATTAAAACAATTTGCCTTGCCCTTCTTCATTTTGGAAATTATTATTTCCTGTCTTCTCTCACGGCTTGTTTTTTTCGCATTACCTGGAGTTAAACCTTAAATCCATATTTTTAGTCATGCAGCCATAAAATGCCATATTTAGCTGGCAGGTGGGGGGACACTTGACTCAGAATAAAAATTAACACTTTAAGGCTGAGGCTACGGTAGGCAGAAATTTGCGATGCGACTGGAAGAGCGAAGCGAGATAAACATGGTATGGCTACATAATAAGCAAAAATCCGCAATAGCCACACGCATATTTAGTAGCACAAGTTCATGAAACTGTTAAATAACCGGGGAATACCTAGTTAGCTAGTTACCTATTTGCAGTTTCATTATTTCAGACACTATTTTATCTTAACTCATGCAATTTCATCAAAATCCTGGCGTGGGCACAGTGGAGTAGATACTGTGGCAGGTTACTCGCCACAGATGATGTAGAAACAGCGATTGGACGTGTGTAATATACACATTATTCAATCATTTTCGACTTTACCCTAATCAGAAAACAATTTTATTTATTGTTGTAATTCATTTTTCAACTTGCTCGTAAAGTGGCTATTATTGAACCGCTTTTAGGTTCATTATGCAGTGTATTTATTAAACGAGCGTGCTTTTTATTTCAATATAAAATATTGTTAGGATTAGAAAAATCATAACCCTCCTTTTTGCTTCGCCGTAGTCGGGTAATAATTGATGACGATGTAAAATTTAGGTAAGAAGCTTTTGCACTATTTATTATGCCTATTTCAATATCACTGGAACTTGATGATAAAGGGGATGTCCACCGTATCGATCAATGTTTTTGGGATTCTGTTGGGGCTTCCGCGCAACCTACCCAGTATTGACGCACAAGTGTTATTAATAATGCATGATTCTGCATAACAAATGACTGAGAAATTACCAGTAGCTATATATTTCAAAAAAAGAATTCTTTCCTCATTTTTTGTATGTGACTTTACCTGACTAGTCAGAACAATGGCTGCTTTACTCCGTCGTAATACTTTGTTTTTCAACCCGTTAAGACATATGCATAGGAGTACAGATGGATCTAGGGTACCAACTTTTAACATGAACACGGAAAAGAAAGCATTTCAAGAGGTGCTGCCTGAAGTCATTAACTCTGTAGTGACCAGTCCTAGGTTAACTGAAATGCCTGAAGTTGGAAGCTGGATGAAAAAGGTAAGTACATTTTTACAAAATTAAGGATTAAAATTAGTTGCAATTCAATTCTGTGTTTTCTTAATGGTGGTACTTGTCTGTTCTTCAGGATTACGATCGATAGGTATCTACCATGAAGACGATACTTGGGATCGTTCTCCTTTTCATTAAAGGGTGTCAGACCGCATTATTCTGCGGGAAAACACTATTTGCGGGAAGCATCGTGAAACTGCCAGCGGCATTCTTGATTAGATGTTCCTATTCTTGTTACAGCTAATAGAATACACGGTGGGTGGAGGGAAACTAGGCAGAGGATTGATGGTGTCCATTGGGTACAGAATGTTTGAAGAACCTGATAACTTCTCCGAAGAAACGCAGCATTCTGCTCGCGTTCTAGCCTGGTGTGTAGAAATGGTAAACTATATTTTTTTTATTACCAAATAATATTTATTTACCTGGCAATAGGTTCACCCCTAATGCGTGGACCTCATATGCTCCACTGCCAAACCCTTCCGGGCGTATTTCCGGTGCCCTTTGTTAATTCTAATGAATAAGATATATTAAGCATGGGACGCCCTCCAGCTAGATGGAACGACGAGGCGTAAATTTACCTAGACTACAATCGCGATCAGAATTTCTTAAAGTTGTACATTTGCAAGTGTTAGTGTTTGTGGTGGCGACTGTGACTTTCTTTATATTCTGCACTTACCTGTCTGGGAAAATATTGATAACAGAATTAGTTATCTTAACTTTAGCTTGATTAAATCTTATTTCAACAGATGGTGGCACATTTACTGATAATGGACGATATAGCAGATCATTCTACCAATCGGCGTGGCAAGCCATGCTGGTACCTCCAACCAAATATCGGTCTCACCGCTTACAAGGACGCTTTACTCCTGCACCAATCCGCGTTGGATGTACTGGATATTTACTTCGGGCAAACGCCTATTTACGGTGACTTGTTAAGAATGTTTAATGATGTAAGTTATCATAATAGGGGGTAGAATAAGAGATAGACATTTTTCGGTATGGCACACAAATATAACCCCTTGTCGACGTAAAGGGGCTAATTCTACAGAAGCACTTATTTTTATTTAATCCTTAGTATTTTGCGAACAGTCCATAAATCCTACTTTTGTAGAGAGAATATATTATTATTATGGGTTTCGTATTATGGGTTTCCTTATTTTGAATCCTGTTATAAAAGGTATCCTTATTATCTTGGGATTTTTCTATCAGAACAATGGGTTCTCTGTTGGTGCAGACTAGGGTTTCTACTGTATTGCATTATTCTTTTAAGTCTCGTGCAGACTATCTCACTGGTTCTGGTGGGTCCTAAATCAAAATCATTGGTACATTGTGTCTCGAGATTCAGTTGGGAAATCATTTCCATATCCATACTTACTAAAATTTTATATACTAAATAATGCGAAAGTTTTTTTTTACTTTTGGTTGTTAAGAGCCCACCTAACCTCAGGTTTTTATCTCGCTCGAACCATACTAAAAAAAACCAACCGACTTCCAAAAAAAACACTAGAAAGTGAAAAATAACTCTTATTTCGGAAGTCGGTGGCTTAAAACGAAAATTCAAAACCAAAGACACCGACTTCCGAAATAAGAGTTATTTTTCACTTTCTAGTGTTTTTTTTTGGAAGTCGGTTGGTTTTTTTTGTATAAAGTTTTTATATTATTACCCAGTTACTGGGTTGTGGAGGTCAGATAGGCAGTCGCTCCATGTAAAATACTGGTAAGGTGGTAAGGAAGCCGACCCCAACATGATTGGGAAAAGGCTAGGCAGAATGAATGAATGATTTATTTTATTTTAATCCATATTTAGTGTTGATACCTTAAGTGCGAATATTTTATTGTGATTAATTTTACTTTTTCGTGATGGTTGTTTGTTCACATGCAATGCAACAAAGTGTATAATTTTTATTTTTATTTTATAATCCATTTTAATCTTATTTCGTAAATTATAATATGTATAAAATTAATGTTAATGCCAATATTTGAATGATTTAAAAATTTGTCGAATATTGTTCACCGTTTAATTAGAATGTTGTGCCTATATGTGATTTATTTACACAGTACTTAAGACTCGTGATTACTTAATGTCTACTATCCTTGTAAATATGTCATTGGTGTGCCTTGCTCTGACTATCTATCTGTCTGTTACCTTTTCACGCCTTATCGGCTGAACGGATTTGGATGAAATTTGGCACACAGACGGATCATGATTTGGGTTAGTTAGGACATAAGATAGGATAGCTGTTTTTTATCCCAGTGGTTACTAGATACGTCCCCGTGAAGCCGCGTGCAAAAGATATGAATAATCTTTTTTTTTTCAGGCTACATACAGAGGGGTGATTGGTGTACAACATTTAGATTTTTGGTCAACCTACAGCAAAGAAAAGAACAATCTAGATGTATTCAACATGCACGTAATCAATACTATTGCTGAAAACAAGTCGTCACACAATACCTTCAAATTGCCGATATTTGTACCTCTGCTCTTAGTAAAGAATGGAAAAAAGAAAGCTACTGAAGAATTACATAATATTTGCATGCTGATTGGGAGATTGATGCAATGTCAAGTAAGAATATTGGTAAAACTATTAGACTATCCGCACAATAACCCATATTATTTTGGCCCATTGTACATCAGAGCTTTCATTGTAGGTAAAGTTTAATCATAAGCAATTAGCGAGATTTATACCTACTTAAGTGGCTGGTCAACCTTATCCTCATTATTTAATAACATCACCTCTAATTATTTAATAATACGAACAATGGAAAGATTTCATAAGGTAAAGTTGCGAGGCCTTATAAAAAAATTTAGTGACCTAAAGAAATTCGAACCTACATAAGGTTAGGAGAATTATAACGTTTTTCTTTTTTTTACTAGGACGATTACTTGGACATCTACGTCCCCGATAGCGTGAAGGGAAAGTCAAGCAGAGATATCGAAGAAGGCAAATGTACCTGGTTGGCCGTAACAGCGCTGCAGCACTGCAACGACGCACAACGTGCTATGTTTAAAGAATACTATGGTAGCAAAGACCCAGAACATATAAAGCAAATCAAGCAGCTTTATGACGAATTAAACCTACCTCAATTGTATGAACAGTCTGAACGTACGATGTATCGTGATTTATTGCGCTTAATACATGCCTTACCAACTGAAGGGGATAGGATTTTCCTCTTAGAAGTTTTAAATGCCACCTATAAACGGGTTTGTTAATATCGAGTTGAATATTTTTTACCTATAGGTTTGTACCTAGGTAGGTAGGTATATGAGTCAAAATAATAACTAGTGCAACTTTCCAACGAATAATTATGTAAAACATCTGTCAATGTTGTGTGTAAAATATGATAATATCATATTTTCAGACATGTAATATTATGGCATGTCTCCGAAACAGAGAGTACTGCTAGAATATACTTAGAAGAAAACAGGTTCACCTGTTAGGTACCACAAATGTGTTCACAGAACATTATATGAGCAATGAAGTGATTAACAAAGAATTAAGTGCATTTATTTGCGTATGATTTAAAATAATGTGATTTGTTTGTATTTACTTAAAAATGTTTTGTATTAAAATTTATACAAACCTGTATTTTCTAACGGGCTGTTGTCCGCAACTCCGCCAATCGCGTATGTTGTGAACATGATAAAAAAAATTATTTAAATATTAGCTTAGCTTAGCAATTTTATTTATTTTACCTACATTCATCTAGATTTAAATTCATCACGTTGGCGAATCATCATGTGCGATAAAGGTACCTTATATCGTCTTGACATATAGGTATTAATGTATACAACATATTGTAAAACGTTTTTAAAGAGTTACGGCTCGTGCAGACCAGCGTGTTATCGCGGGCGCGACAGCCAGCACAACCCTTGTCTCGCCCGCGATATCGCTCCAGTCTGAGTTTCTTGCCCATTCTTCTCCATACAAAACTACCTTTTGAAAGGGGCGATTAGAATCTATTTTCTTGTATTTAAGTTTTGATATTCAAATGAGTCTTTTATGTGCCTAGTTGAAATAAATTATTTGACTTTGATAAAAAGAAAAACCGGGAGAGGGATGACGGTAGGTGCTGGAGTCAACAGATGCCTCCAGCACATTCATTCCCTATAGCCCAAAAAATAGGAGAAGAAAATTTGAAAAAACGAATTACCTAAGGAAATTTCTATCGAAGCAGTATCTAAAAATGTCATAAAAAATATCCTGCGCAAGCACTATTTGGGTTTGTGCCCCTAGCGCTGGGACCTAAATTGTTAAGGTGTCGCTTCGCCTGATGCTAGGGATTGATACTTTTGCCAGCTTACTTCAAAATCACTTCACCTAGGTTTTCACAGAATTATTTTTTTGACCAAATTTTCACGGTTATATTTTTGTAGAATAGATCGGCAGTTCTTTAACTGTTTTTAGCCCCTGGAGCCTCATGTTTCATAGGTCTACATAGGTCATTGCATATCAAGGAGTAGACCGGGTGGCGCGGTAATAGTAGGGAAGATACGTGCCCTCAAGATAAGGAAGAATTAGCGAGACGTACCGGATATGCATCCTTCAGTAGGCAATAGAATAGTAGACAGACGGGTGATAATCATCTATGAACGGGCATCTTTTTACGTTCAATCTTCACCAGTGAATCTTTTGGCGGGGTTACGCTGCTTTCTCGGCCCTTTTCTATCTCACTGCTGTGCTGTCACCCTTTTTTGTTTTTTGTGTCTTCGTCAGAGGAGTCGCTGCTATCCGTTTCAGATTTCTGGTAAATCTCGCTGGCTGCCTTCTTGATCTTGTATCCTCTTGACATAGACAATTTGCAGTAGGTACCCGTACCGGGTGCATATGTGTTTTGAGTAAATAAATAAATAATTAAACTATTGTGCAAAGATTCTCCGAGTGTGGGCTACCTGATAAATAATAAAGGCCTCGGAAAGAACATGAAGCCGTTTGTCACGACTGTCATTCTCAGATCCTTGGCCAGTCTTGCTAACGGCCAAGCCAAGCCAAACTTGCTTGTTACCCAATTCCTCGGTGGTGGAGGTCTGACATTGGTTTTCAGATCATCAGCTGCATCCGGTTGGACTGGGAGCTGATTGCAACAAACTTGGGAAAAGGCTCGCACTGCAGATAATTAAGGATCAATTTTTGTAAACGGCTGCAAGAGCTGCCAAAGTGTTTCTTGTTTGAAAATTGAAAGGACCCTTGCCGATCTCAATGTTGTGTTATTTGGATGTCCTATTTATGTTTCAGCTATTAGAATATACTTTGGGTGGTGGAAAACACGGCAGAGGATTAATGGTTTCGGTTGGATACAGAATGTTTGAAGAGCCCGATAACTTTTCAGAAGAAACCCAGCATTCCGCTTGTGTTCTAGGCTGGTGTTTAGAAATGGTAAATCATACGAAGATGTGGTGTACTAGTTGGTGGAACTGTGCGTGATCCGACACGCACTTGGCCGGTTTTTTTCGTATTAAAATTTAAAATCCTTCGATAAATATTTTTTTATTTGCATAAAATCAACTTGCGTAGGTCTATTAATTTAGTACTTAATCGTACATGAAGGTCGAAAGGATCAGAAGATTTTAGGGAGTGGTTGCCAAAGCTTAATTGTGTTATTTGACAGACCTGATTCAGTATATTCTCAGTGAGTTGTTTTGACATTTCGATAAGCAGGTGCGTATACGTATAAATCACAACATTATAATTTCTCATTTGTTTTGTACATTGCTTTTGACTTAACAAAACCTTTGCCACAGATTATTATGATGGTCTCGTTAATTCGTCGAACTCGAAGTACATTGATAAGCAATCAGTTAAGAGAATTGCATAAAAGTGCAGATACATTTAGTGTTCCAACTTTTAACATAAACACGGAAAAGAAGGCATTACTAGATGTTCTACCTGAAGTCATAAACTCCGTAGTGACTGGTCCTAACTTATCAGAGCTTCCTGAATTTTCAAGAAATGTAAAACAGGTTAGTAGCTATGTAAATTTACTTTTTATAATATTTGTAAGAACGGACGACAAATTAATTTTAATGAAAAAAATAGTTATTTATGTAACTATTGTATAATAAGGGGTATTAAAACTCGAATGTGGGTTTATCACATGAGGCGTAGCCGAGTGTGATAATAGTATCACATGAGTGCATTTAATACCTAATTATATACAGATGCATACAAGACTTTATTCTACACCCATGATATGAATCCTCTATAAAAGTTTCTGAAACAGTTAACTATTGCCAACATTAAACCGACCATAGCCCATACCCGCCAAACGTGACGTATCGTATTTTGGAAAATGTGTCAGATGTGTGGGGGTCTGCACCTGCTGACTGCAAGTAATCGAAGGAGCAAACGAGTTGCATTATAAAATTTAGTATGACATTATAACACTCGTTTGGATGATATAATGGTTACTATGCCACTGGTCGTTTTAATGTTGGCAGTAAGCTAACTGTTTCAGAAACTTTTATAGAGGATTTATAGCATGGGTGTAAATAAAATAATTTCATAAAGTCACCACCTATCCTATTTTTATACGTTCGCAAAGGTAAGTAATTGATGAGTGAATCTACTATATTTGAACATAAAATTACCTGATTATTGTCATCAAATAATGGTAAATGAAAATTATAATTTCATGTAGTCACCTATCTATATAAAATGATACCATAAGTAATTGATGACTTGACTATTATATCAACCCCTCATATCCATTTGCATACAATTTTAAGACATAATGTATCATGGCATACTTTTGTTTACTTATCCGAACTATATTTAGGGTAAGTTGTCTCACATTGAACCAGGTAAATTTCAAAGTCTCATAGTGGGTTGGATTTTCAATCAATGCGTTTAATTTTTTGTGTATAGTTAGCATATTTATTTAGCTTCAATTTTGTAAAACATTAATTTCTCATATTCCTTTTAGTTTTAGTGTAAAACAGGTTTTTATGAAAAATGATTTTTGGTTCATTGAGTACTTCAGGTGGTACACATTTAACCAGGGTATCGTCCACATTGAGCCACCTTATTTACTATGTCTTCTTGTTCAATTTATAAGACATAATAATAATAAAAAACAGTTATAATAAAAATCAGCCATATATTTATTAAAGTCACTTAAAATCTTATGCAATTAAATATCTTCTTGTTCTGCGGTAAAAATTTAATTATTTTCATAATTCGGTACTAATCTCTTCTCGGCAAGATCCTCTGTATTGACGTCTAAGTTTTGTGCTACGTACCGTCGTAAGGCTGGGCAAGCAATATTGTAAGTTTTCGCTGCTTTTCTAATACTTTCACCTGATCTGTGGAGTTTGAGGGCCTTAAGCATGTTGGCAGCCGAATGCCCCCCTCTTTTTCTTATTAAAACTTTGTTTCGCGCCATTCTATAACAAATTAAAATAATTGTAAAAAATACACTCATTTAACGACTGGGATTTAAACAAAGAACCAATGGTTCAAAGTGTACCACCCTCAGGTGGCTCGCTGTGAGACACACCACGTTTTGATAACTAACTTCAAAATTTTACCGGCAAATCAATCTCGTAAAAACACGAATTATAGCGCTTTTAATTGCTAAATAACCGTAGAAAACAGTGTATATATAAATAAACCGTTATCATTTAAACAAAAAAAGCTAAAAAAGATTGAAATTTGCAAAAAATACTCACTTTTTGAGTCGGTTTGCTTTCGAATGGTCCTCACACAACCACTTTGCACGCGATCGCCACGCAAACTAGTGGGTAGGAACGAAACGTAAATACCTCTCTTTCACTCTTATTAGCGCGGTTTAGCAACGTCACATTTTCGAGATTCGGCGGTGGTTAAATGTAGCTGCCTGGTTCACTGTGAGACACCCGACCCTACGCATAACAGCGGATAGAATAATCTTCATTTCGCAGAAAATCGTTTGGCAGACACCCAAACTCAAAGCATTTATTTCAATTAAACCATTTACAGGCACTTTTGAATTGTCCAGGAGTCGGTCAGGCAGAAAACATGAAGCTAGTTGCCCATTCCAACGCGTAGTAGGTACCTATGGACAAGAACGGGCAAGAAACTCCACGGACAATCTTTTACAACAGTTACAGGTGTATTTCCTATTATTGGATGACATGATGGATGGCGCAACAATGCGGCGTGGCAAGCCGTGCTGGCACCAACAGCCCAATATCGGTTTACGTGCGATCAACGACTGTCAACTTATCAATCTATGATGCATGCATGCATACTGGAAATATACTTCGCAAAAACTCCTTTCTATGCTGACTTGATAAAACTTTTTAATGAGGTAGGAGTGCACTGAATGTTTTATTTAATTACTTACCTATATTAACCTATATTTCGGGCCGGCGAATCCTACTTTAGGATGGCGAGCCCTACTTTGGGACAGCGAACCCAAATTTAGGACGAATCCTACTTTAGGATAGCGAATACTAATACGAGGTTTAGATAATGATCCTAAAATCCATTGATTTATTTTCCAATTACCTTACATTTAAGCATCAACCTCAAAGTTATGCCTTCTGAACTATAAAACGAAACGAAATTTTGTAATATTTTTGTAGATATTATGCAGAGCGTCGATGGGACAACACCTCGACTTTACTTCAGGGCACAACAAGTATAATAAAAATCTTGGTGTATTCACCTTGGAACATTATAATACTATTGCTACTCACAAGACAGCCTACTACTCGTTTCCATTGCCTGTATTTGCAGCTCTCTTTTTAGTAAAGAATGGAAAAGAAAAAGCTACTGAAGAGATAAACTATATCTGTTTGGAACTTGGAAGACTTCTACAAATTCAGGTAAGATACCGAAACCTTAGAGAGTAGCAGAATAGTTTTAGGCCGATGGTTTTATAAATTATTAACTAGTTAATGGATTCAGGCGTGACTTGGAGGAAATCCATTATAAAATATAATAGATTTAGTATCAAATCAAATCAAATCAAATCAAAAGTCATTTATTCAAACTAGGCTGAGAATCAGCACTTTTCGAACGTCAAAATTACATAAGACAGTCCCCCAAAAACGCCCGCCCTTCACCACTTCCTAGTGCTTTAGCTGGGAAGAAGAAGTGGCGCAACAAACTCCCCAGCAGCACAGCTGTCTGATCAGTTAGAAAAGAAAATGAATCTATACAATAGTATCCAAAATAATATGCAATGCAATGCAAAAAACGTCAAACTTATATTAAATTATTTGCCTTATGTCAGCTAGCACACGCCAATATACCCACAAAAAACATCGAAATCCTTACTCAAGCGAATAAATTAAAAACGTAAACAGAACTTAATCGAATAAAAGCCTCCATGCAAGCATAAAGGGCGTGCCCACTTACATAATAGCTATTAAAACTGGAACTCAAAGCCACAAAAATGTTAAACTAGGACCATCGAAGTAAAATAAATAAACAGTTAATTACTAATAACAATAACAAAACCATGGACAGCAAGACGACCAGTCACCACGAGCAGCACCGGTTCACGAGCATAACGCGAAGATCAGCCATCACCCCCTTCGCCATATTTGAGGGAAGGAGGCAACCCGACCCCCGACGCTACCGCAAGCAGTGACATCTAAGGGAGCATGACGAACTTGCTGCCGGTTGCTCAGGCAAAATAATATGATCAATTGTCGAGGTCGCTAGCTAACCACTTATTGCAATACAACTCATTAAAAAAAACATTTTAATGAGTAGATGTCAAAAATAAAAAATAACACCAAAATAAATAGACTTATTAGTCAACAAAAATAAACATGTCGGTAGGAAAGCTAATTCTGGAGAAAGAACATAAACATTGTCTTGAGTTAATCACAGCGCCCAACTATTCTTATCGTTCAAATAGTCGTTGATAGAATAGTATGCCTTTGAACAAAGGTTGGATTTTACTTTAGCTTTAAACGCATTAAAAGGCAAATCTAACAAAGAAGAGGGTAGCTTGTTATAAAAGGTTATACCAAGCCCAACAAATGAGTTATGCACCTTATGAAGCCGGTGAAATGGAGCTCTTAATTTGTCTTTATTTCTGGTGTTAACATTATGAATTATCTAAACTGTCACTACCACTCACTATCTCTCTCGTAGAACTCTTTAAGAATAGTAAAGCGGAATAGTTTACTAAAAACATATATCTACGTCTATTGTATTTTTTAAATTATTAACTGATGAATGCAATGATTGTCTTTTCAAAGGATGATTACTTCGATGCTTACGGCGCCAAAACCACGATAGGAAAAACGGGGACAGACATTCAAGAAGGTGGGGTGTCAGAAGTCAAGAAGGGTGTCCGTATCTGCGCTGCAGCGCTGTAACGAAACCCAACGTTCAGTCTTCGAAGAATACTACGGCAGCAAAGACCCAGAGCATGTGAAGCGAATCAAGCTGCTTTATGACGAATTGCAAATGCCTCAGGTTTATCAGCAGTATGAACGTTCTGTGTGCGAAGATTTAGCGCTTCGAATCCGCGCCTTACCAACTGAAGGGGAGACGAAGTTCTTTCTAGGACTCTTACAATTGTACTATAAACGGCTGTATTAATTCGTTCAGAAACTATTTCTCACAGGCGTTATGACAGCGCCTTTATGACGTAGGAGTAACGGAGTATTTCGTAGTAAGTGTTACAATGGCCGTGCGGTTGACTGTACCTACTTACGTTACGTGCATTATGTTAAATATTTGATGCCAAGTTTTACATAAATTTTACTGAATTATTAATATCTGTGATAACATGCTTATGACGCTGACAATGCCTAATAAATATTGAGGAAAAATACATTTAGTTTTTTTTTGAGGATGTGAATTGAATAAGACCTTGAAAGATTTTACAAAGATAAGACCAGTTACAGACCTAACATAATTATTAGGTATATTTAGAATATATTGAGATGGGACGCCTTAAAAACTGAATTTCGACAAACCGTAATACGAGAAGATTTTATTTCGATAATATGGAACTCCGACACGTCTTCATTACGACAATACTTTACTTCGAAATACCTTATTTCCGACACTACTGTACTTTGACAAAACGATGCAACTTCGATAACAATGCTAGTCCGACATTAGTCAATTTCGATGTACTCAACTCAGCTGGCTGTAGGTACTTCGACTAGGTATACCTAAATAAAATGTCTAAAAATCGACGTGATACATCTAAGACCCGATATTACTTCGAAATCATTCTGCTCCGATACTAGGAAACAAAAAAACTTGCGTATTTTTGTATAGGTACCTAGTATTGTTTATTTTTTTATCTGCCATCATACGTGAGCAAGACATACGCGTATATAGATATTTTTCTGAAAACAAAATACTTAAAGAAAAATAATACTTAAGTACCTAAAAAATAAATAAATATTTAGTACCTATCTAATTTCATCATACCTTCTGTAAAAAGACAGCCAAGTGCGTGTCGTATCACGCACAGTAAAGGTTCCGACGCAGGATGATTGTTTACGCATGCACAGTAGGTATTGATATTACCGGCCTCTAAAATAAATTTGTACAATCATCAGCAGTAAATTTGGTCCAAACCCTAAACGCGAATTGCTGAACAAACTAAACCTATTGGGATTTTTGATGAGAATACATGCCAAGTAGCTTCTCTATACTCTCATTTTTAATTTTCTAGACCAAAATGACAACTACGATTGAGATTTTTTTTCTTAAAAAAGTGCGTGTCGGAGCACGCACAATGAAGGGTTCCGTAGCTGGGGTGAATTTATCCCAAGAACAAACTTAACATTGTAGTTGAAAAACATGTTCTCAGAAACACACACAAACTTACATTTGCAGTTGCAAGCAACTGCAAATGTAAGTTGGTCGATAATTACTCGTTAACTTGTAGAGCCTACTTAGCTGTGATAGTTTTCCTTTTAATTTCGTTACATATACCACTGCTGTAAATTTTTCCACATATCCAGAACTTACCATTTAGCTGGCAGGGGGGGGGGGGGGCGACACTTGACTCTAACAAAAATTAGCACTTTAAAGCTTAATACTTCGCAAACAGATCCTTCCATCCAAAAATGGTTTTAACAAACTCACAATATTTTTAAACGACCTTTACAAAGATACCCCAAGAATGGGAAAGACGAAAAAAAAAAATTTTTTTTCATGATTTTATTTTACCACTTTGTCGGCGTAGTTAATATGTATACTCATACCAAATTACAGCTTTCTAGTACTAACAGTCTCTGCGCTAAGCAGGGGACAGACAGAAAAACGGACATGGCGAAACTATACGGGTTCCTTGTTTACTACGGAACCCTAAAAACGATCACTAAATTACAAATTGACACCCTTAACGCCATCTGTTGAGATTAGTATACTTAACTATATTTTTGTTCATAAAAAGCCCGTTGTCGAAAATAACTTTTTTACCTGGGCTACACAGACTTAATTAGGGTTGTTAACATTAGAAATGGATTTTAGCTAAAAATTTGAAGGAATTTTCAGAGCACCATATCTAAACAAGTAGTTTTTTTAGGAGCTCTACATAGAAAGAAGAATGCGAATTCCGTTGTTTATAACTTCTTGCGGTGATGAGAAGCTTCGATGCGCATGTTTTGTTAAAAATAGTCGTAATAAAAAACGAGTGCAATTAGCTGGTCTTCCTCCAACCTGTGCTGCTGCTCATCAACATCTATTTCGGGTATATTGTCAAGTTCAAGTGTGGCTTGGTTATCAACTAAACCCAAAAGATTGGAGTTGGAAGTTGCTCAACACAATTTTTTGCAACTGTAAAAAGGGATTTATTGCTAAATGCGGCTGCAAAAAAGTTGGATTGTTCTGTTCTCTAGGATGGCCTAGATGTAAAGGCCAGTCGTGCTCCAATGTTGAATCACCAACAGCAAAGGATTCGAATGATATCAACGAGGAAACATGTGATGCATCGCTATTGAGGCAATTTACTTGCACCCAGCAAGAAGGAGAAGAACAGGGAACGGATGAACGAGAAGAAGAACAAGAAGAAGAGGAAATAGAAGTATTAAACAATTATGATTCTGACGAATAATTTTCCCCAGTTTCTTAAAACATTCGATCATTTTTAATACTATACTTTTATATTATTATTCAATATTTTTCAAATGACAGGATCACAATAGACCGTGGCATAGGCCTACCGAGAAAACCAAATAAAAAAAAAACGCGCTAAGTGTGTATTTCCTCACAGGTGGCGTGGAAACGTGCATATTATGAAAAATACAACTTTTTAAACTGTTTGAACCTTTTATCTCTCAGATACGTTGGCTCTTATGAAAAAGGTATTACCTACGCTATTTTTTATAGATAATTTTATATGATCTACAATTTCTGTCTGAGCAAATTTTTTGGATAAAACATTTTGCTAAAAATGCGAAAAACCCATTTTTGTGACCTTTGACCTTGAATACAAAAAAACAGGTACGGGGGGGACTTTCAGATATCACGGTCACGGCGATATAATTATATAATGGTACTCTGAACATTCCTATCAATTTCTAGCTCTATGCGAATTATTATTGATAACGAAGTTATCTATATATAAGAATAGCAAAAAATAGTAGGTTCGCTACTATTTTTTGGTCTAATTTGACCGGACTATTTTTTTTCTTAACTATTTATTTGGTAAATTATTTTTAAACAATAAAGATATAAACAAATTTCTCATAAATTCAACAAATTATTTTGTGGATACCTACATTGAAATATTTGTATAATTTGACCCTCGAGGCCTCGACAGTAAGTGCAATTTTTTGGACTCTGAATACTAATCATTCATGACCTCAAACTCGAGGGGTTTGCCAGTAGCCACTGAAGATATCCACCTCCTGGCTCTATCATGAGATCAGCTCCAAGACATCAAATTATAGAATTGTCATCCGAACAACATACTCGTACATGTAGGTACTTACAAAGTTTCATTTCGATATTACAATTTTAGAAGTAGGTTAAAATTGACTTCTAAGATCTGATTATCGTATCTGAAGAAGTATCGTGTCGAAGTCGCATCGTTTCCTAGTTAATTCATGTCGAGAAACCGTTTGTCGGAGTACAATATGTCGGACATACGGTAGTACGAAGTAAAGTATTGTCGAAATGAAGACGTGTCAGAATTCCAGATTGTTGAAATAAAATCTTGTCGTATAACGGTTTGTCGATGTAAGTCGATGGGACTTTAGGGCAAAAACCGAAACTATCGAAATAGAATTACCTAAGTAGCATAAAGGAACCATCTAAACAAAACAAACAACAAAACTTAAATTGCAAATAAAGGCAATTTCTTGGGTTTTAAGACAACACCAACACCCTCACTGAGTATTTCAATAAAGGCTCGTGCATACTGGTGTGACTTGTCGCGCGACTCGACAGCAGTAATTGGTCAACCGTGAAGTTTTCTTAGAAATTGTATTGTAAAAGTCGCGTCATGCTGTCGCGTCGCGCCTGTTTGCGGGAGCCTTAATGAAAGGTTTTTTTTGCGATTGGCCCTATTAGTAGAGTACCTACTTTAGTCTTAGAGAGTAATTTTACCTTTGTTTATCCGTTTTAGGAGAGATGAGTACACCGGCCTTTATATTTTTATAATAGGTATTATAATTTCAAGTTACTTCTGGCTACATGAGTGCTTGTCCCTGTTGATTCTTCTGATTTTATGTCTATTAGATAACGAAGTTTCGTCATTAATTTTAAGCCTAGAATTATGAATGAATGAGATGAAGAATGAAATGAATTTTGCGCAACCAGCGCCACCAGTAAAAACCAAGCTTTTTATGAAATTCATTATGACTAAGTCAATAATAAATAGGTACTAATATGTCACGTACATAGAAGGCAATAAGTATGATTCTATCGACGATTGGAAATTAGGGAGTCTGCTGTGTTAGACGTAGGCATCATTTTTTTAATTGTCTACAATTTATCTATCATAAATGATAGGTAGTCATTATATTTTTTACTTGTTGTTTCATTTACAATTTTACCTTTCAACAATTTTGTTAAAATGGCAACGCTATTATGGCGCAAAACATAATTTTTCAACCAGTTGAGAACATTGCACCGAAGTGCTGTTGCATTTAGTGTACCTACCTACTTTCAACATGTACAAAAATAGGGATAAATTAAACGCAATCTTGCCAGAAGTAATAGACACCTTAATGACGAGTTCAAAGTTCACAAAAAATCAATTGCCTGAAGCTGTAAATTGGGTGAAACAGGTAAGTTAAAGTTTGTCTGCACTTTCTTCATAAATTTTGTTACCTAATTTTTTATTTATTTTAGTTAAAATAAGATTCAAGGGCCTGAAAAAAAAACTAGCGACGAAACACTATTTACTTTGCAGATGATAAATTACACAATTGTTGGAGGGAAGCAAGGCAGAGGACTGGCTGTTCCCTTCGCGTATGAAATGATGGAAGACCCTAAACATTTTACGAAAGAAAAACTACACACAGCTCGATTCTTAGGAATGGCTATAGAAATGGTAAGTGATAACTAGTTATGAGATAGAACATAATTATTATTTTATGGTGAACATGGTATAATAACTGTTAACACCTTAACACCAGTGCCCTGTTTATCTTTTATGCATTTTTCCTGTAAAATTTTAGTATTACAAATATGTGTTTATCAAAACTACTGTAGTCGTTATTCACTTCAAAAGTATATTTTTACAACCCCCAGCCCTTCGGGGAATATAGGCGTGATGCTATGTGTAAATATATTTACACTTGTATTCGTGATTTTGTTCATCAAAAAAACCTTTGTAAGCTACAATTTGTAGAAAATAATTGAAAATCCTGAGTGTCCGGCGACTCTCCATTCCGTCTTACAAGTTTACGAGTGCCGTTCTTAGTACCGTAATCAATGTTTTAATTTGATTTTCTTATAGAAAGAGAGAATATACAAAGAAGAATTGACTACGGTCTGAAGAAGACTTATGAATTTAACGAAAAATTAACATTTTGGGTAAATGGCTATTTAGAAATTCAAACAGAAACAACGCTCTGTCAACCAAATTAATAAATTTTACTGTGACATATTTATCTATCGCATTTTACCTATTGAAGTGTGGCTTAGTAGTACAATCTTGTTTCATTTTCCTGTAGTAGGCAGGTACATTTAGTAAATATTAGTTATTAAACATAAGTAACAAAAACGTATTTTTAACATAAAGGGAAAATGATTTTCAATTAATTTGGAAAAATAGTTTGTAGGTAGGGATCGTAGCATTGGCGTGTGGCGTTCTGTAGATGCCTACCCCCATGGGAAAAAGGCGTGAGTTTATATATGTATTTTCAATTATAAAATTAAGTAAGTACATACCTATTTAGATAACGAACGTTTAAAATATACTTACCAAAGTAAAATGTACTTATCCAGTTATTTACCAAACCACGCGACAGACATGTGATTTTAATGTTCTTCCACTCTTCAACTTTTTATCTTTGGACAACCTGACGTTAAATCCACTGAACAAAATGTCTTTTTGTCACGAATCAGTTGTAAAACCGATAAATTATTATCATTTATAAACATTTTATAAATTTTAAAAGGCGGGAATACTTTATCGCTAGGTACTACTTTTTTTACCGTCCATATTAGGCACAGACAATAATACCATTCAGCCATGCGTTTACGGTTTAGAGCAATTCAATTACAAAAAATATTAAAAAATGGTGGGAGAAGAATATGGCGGCAAACCTTTTTGATTTTAGAACTTACACGTAGATTAGGCGTTAAATTTTACAAACCCTGTACATTTTTTTGATAATCGTAATTTACACGGGCTTGCAAAAACTTCCTTGTAAAATCCCGCAGACTGTTAGTGGTAAGTTGATTTCAGACGCTTCACCTTTTGGTAATTTGTCTTTCATTCGGCATCGTTGACTCGAAGTGAAACGTCTGAACACGAAATAAATGAAAAGTGAAAATGAATTAATTTGTGGATAGATCCAACTATGTTGGAGTTTGGCACCCGGCATCATTCACTCGCGCTCCGAGTGATCGAAAAATAGAATAAAATAACCAGATGAACGTTCATTTCTATGTAATTTTGTCGGTGTCGTGTGAACGTGGAATGCAATAAAAACGACCATTCACTTGAGTGAAGCATCTGATATCAGCGTTATCCCAGATAACCGCTAAAGCCAAGTCTGCTGCGCCATGTTTGGATGTATTAAAAACATCAAACATCAAACACGAACCAATCATATCGCTTCGTGTTTGATTTGCGGATGCCTGATTGGTTCGTGTTTGATGTTTTTAAAACATCCAAACATCGCGCTTAAGATTACGGTCTGCTTCTGCTCCACGAAGCGAGCTCGATCATTTTGCAGTTCACGTTCATTCATACAAGAAGTAACATTAAAATATTTCCCAACAGATGCAGGGATTCATACTGGCAGTAGACGATATTATAGACGCTTCAACGACTCGTCGCGGCAAACCATGCTGGTACCTCCTCCCAAACGTGGGCACCACTGCCGTTAACGACTGTGTACTCATATACCATTGTTTTATGGAACTAATTGATATAAAGTTCGGGAAAGAACCATTTTACACCGATTTAGTCAGACATATTAATGAGGTACGTATATAATCAACAGTCTTCCTATTCCTTCATCATCACAATTTTATACCGTAGGTGCAAACATCTTGGATTTTCTAAAATGCTAGACTAGGGACAAAAAACCCTATTTCAGAAGTACGTTCTAATGTCGGTTGGTCAATCCTATTGTAAAAACTAATATAAGACAGTGATCCCTAATCAGGGACAAGAAACCTAATGTAGGACACTGGTTCCCGATTCCTAATTTAAGATAGTGGTCCCAATCTGGGACAGTATCTCTCAATTTGAGACAGAGACAGAGTACTAGTGCAAAATGCAGCTGTTACTTATGGTTTTTCCGTTCTTTTCAGGCAGTTATGTACACTACGCTGGGCCAATACTTAGACTGTGCATTAGGATACACCAAAGAAAAAAATAATCTTGATGGGTTTACAATGGAACGATTCGAAAACATCGCCATACAAAAGACCGGCTACTATTCGTTCAGGTTGCCGGTGCTCGCAGCTCTGTATTTAGTAAATAATGGCAAAGAGAAAGATACATCAGAGGACTCAGAGTTAACCGGCATCTGTTGGGAGTTTGGTAAACTTCTGCAATTTCAGGTAAGAAATAGGTATTGCACGAATGTAAATGTCTTCTCCCTAGCTATCAATTCCTATAAAAAAGGGCACAGTTAGATATAATTAAGAATCACGAACGTTACTATCTTATTTTTTTATAACCTAACGTACCTACTTAGTATTGCAATGCACAATAATCTACCTAGCCTTTTGCCAACTATGTTGAGGTCGGCTTGCTTTCAACCCTTCATGTGACTGGTGGTCACACTTTCGTGCTTCTCCAACCCTTCGTAAGATTGGTTGTCAGACTTTCCGGCTTCTGGGTTCTGACTATCCATAACGACTGTGAAAGATCTACAAAGGACAGCCGCGACAGGAGGACAGAAGGAAGCTTTCCGGGGCACGGAGGGGTCTCGGTATATAATAGAGGGTCACCAATGGCCACTCATTCACGAACCGACCTCAGCAAGCGTAGCTTCGATCGACCCTTTCGGATTCTATTACTTGAGCCACAAGCCTATCCGATTAATAAATATAATCCACTTATCTTAAAGTTGTATTTTTTACCAGAACGACTACAAAGACGTGTACTGGGACGCAAATATCACAGGAAAGGCAGGCACAGACATTCAAGAAGGAAAATTATCCTGGATTGCCGTAACTGCGCTGGAGCACTGCAATGAAACACAACGTGCCATCTTCAAAGAATACTACGGCAGCAAAGACCCTGAACATGTGAAGCGAATCAAGCAGCTTTATGACGAATTGCAAATTGTAAAGATTTATGAAAACTTTCAACGTTCTTTTTATGAAAATTTGGAACGTCGAATACGTGCGCTACCAACAGAAGGAGAGACGCTGTTCTTCTTAGAAGTTATGGAAGCCTGCCGGAAGGAAATTTATTAAGTAAATAAAATTACTTGCAGATGACCAAAATTCTTGGTTGAGGAAGGCAATTACTGTTACTTGGTCACGTCATCTATCTGTAAATGAATAATTAATGTTAATTTATACAAAAACATGATAGGTACCTAAGTATACCTATCATATTTTTATAATTTAGGTGGTAAATTATATTTTGGATACTAGTTTTTCGTTTTAAAAATGGCTTTTTATACAAGGTCAAATTTAATAAGTTAGCGAAACTCAGCAGACTTGATGGATGGGTATGATAATTGTGATAGAACAAAGCCTAAATTGACATAAATTTACAGTAAAAAAAGTCGATATTTTTGTAAACTTCTCGTACGTTATGGGTATCGATACCTACACATGATAAAACAAAAAAAACTGATGTTTTCGACTCATTCTTTAAGTATTTAATCTACTAGGGTTCGTCGACCCCAAAAAAAATTGCAAAACTTTTTTGATTTGTTTTATCATGTTTGGATATGACCCATAACGTCTACAAAGTTCCGCTAGCTAATTTAAATTGACCTTGTAGACATTTCTTAATAAAAAACTTACTCTTTGGGAAGGCTGTGCAAGTGTGCAGGGTTATCAGGAGAAAGCTTCCGAATGTCCACATTTTAAATCGATACAAAATAAATGTTGTTTCGTAATACACGTCCTTAGTTTCCTTAATTCTTCCAGAACCAACTGATATTTCTATCACATTCCGCATAGACAAAAGCTGCCATATTCCTTTTCGCTAGTAACCTCTGCACGACATCGTCTAAAGGAGAATGGGCACATAACTGTGGATTTCGCCCCGGAAGCCCAATAGCCATTATATATATATACACCAATGGAAAGAGCTTTTCAAGGAGAACCTTTGCTACTAACACGATTTTTGCCAATTGTTAGTCAATTCGGAATTAATATCTAACCTAAATAGGTGACTACTTGGGCACCGAAGTTTAGAAATGTTCTTAGCATCCAATAGCCATTAGTGATATATGAATTGAGTGCTTTTTAAGAGAATCAGTTGTTAGGTACTAAAAACAAATTTGGATGTCGGACCTGGGGATCAGGAAAAATAATGTCAACTAAATGAGCAGCTTTCACTGTGTTGTCGGGGCAATCTAGTACTGATGTGGCGACATGTTAAAACATCGAGATTTCCTTGTAGAACAGAACATTTTGGCTAGAGGTATTTTTACCTCTGAAACCAAAATGTAGTTGTACAATACGTCATGTCTGCCTACCTTTTAGGGAATTCAGGCGTAATGTTTTTCTGTGTTCGTATAATAATGATGATGTTTGCAAGTTACTGTTTATTAATTAGTTAACTTATGACGAGAATGTCTTAGGACGATTTAACGCCCAACAAACTAATAATTCAGACACGTCGTAGTAGTAACGAATTTCAATAATACGTAATTACTCAATTTATGAGCTCTTTACCTCCTTACGTATTACTAACAATCAAGAGAAGTCTTCATAATAAGAAATATTCTCATTAATGAGATCTTGCCATTGGTATTGGTATATCTTAGGTCTATGGGGCTATTGGGCTTCAGAGCAGAATCGCTCGATCTCCTTTGTTGAAACGATTGTGCAACTTTTTCTTGAACATATTTTATTTTAGAAAAAACATAATGGCACGTTTTTTTTTCAACTTACCTTACCTAGGCATGTAAATTTACGCTTTTGGCGACGTGGGCAGTGGCCCATAATGGAAAACCTGGTAAAAATCAAACTCAAATATGGGTTCTATCATAGTATATTCCAAAAATATAATGTTATACATGACATTGCTTTATATAATCGAGTATAGAGGGTTGTGTTACTGACCCGTCATAAACAGCAGTACTTAAAGTAAAATGCAAAATTTTAACTTAACCACTTTTGCAAAATATAATACACTATAATAATTTGAGTTGCTTGTTAAGAGGTGGTGCTAAAATATGATTGAATATTGGACTGTCCTAAATGAGACTGGGCAGGACATGTCTGCCGCATGCTGAACCAACAAAACAACAACAGAACAAAACTGGGAATCTATAAAAAATGAAGAAAAAAAAAGGAAGATCGCGAGGAATGGAGAAAGAAGAGCAGGGGCCATGAGCGGAAAAGTCTTTACTCATCTTGGCTGACTCAAGGATACTGTAATAAGTATGGTGTGGCGTGATAATATTGGAGGATTTTTAAGGGTAGGAAACGTTTCACAGGACTACTGTAATATGTATAATGTATGTAGCTACTTTTGGGATAGTAGACAACACAGGATGAACTACATTCAAGTGGATGAAAATGGGCATAATTGATTTAAAAAGTAACTTAAAAAGAGAACTTAGGCTATTAATATATTATAATTAGTATTTAAAACTATTCGATAATAAATTACAAAAATACACTGTCGATAAGTTACGGCCTGCGACGACTGGCGGACGGGACGGCAGACGACTTTAAATTTGTCAATTGAATTTAATACTTATCCAATCGAAATAAGGTATATATTTAAATGCTCGGTCATTGAACTTGGAGCTTCACAGCGCAGTTTTCCGTTGATCACCGAGCATTGAAATATATACCATATGTCGATTGGATAACAATTAAATTAAATTGATAAATTTAAAATCCTCCATTATTGTTCGGTTGCTTGTCTTAGAACTTTAAGTAACACTCCAATATCATTATAACAACAAAAATACAGGGAATTATTAGGAAAGATTCGGAATGATTGTGGAAGCATTAGGAATTATTTGCGAAATGTTCGGAATTACATAATATTACGTCTGTTTCGCCGATGAGTTGAGCAGAGGAGTACCTACCTATAGAACACCCACATCTCACCAGTTATGTTTTAGTCCCAAGTTATATTTGGAAATATTCAGCACCACCTAATAATATTATACTATACATACCAACATAATAATATTAACAATAGATAAATATACCGACTATAGAGTACAGAGTTAAGCGTTAGCGTCAAGTGCGATAACGTTTACAAAAGATGGTATATTTCTTGTGTTGAAATGACTACAATGTGTCTGCTATACAAATATGAAACACAAAACTTATTCTCCTATCATAGACTTTTATTTTAAGACTCATCGGCTACGAATAATCTTCAAATCCTATAGAATATTATTTTTTAATGCAGGATACACTTTGTCTTATATTATTATCCCTCTGTGATGCAACCAAGAATTAAACAATGAAAGCAAGTGCATACCATATTATTATTTAAGATTATAATCGCGATTTCAATATGATGATAACTTTAAATTATCATAAATATCGACCAATTGATGCATTATCCCTTAATACGCAAAAATATGACAACAGTAATGGTGAACGCGTACCTAAACACGCCACAGAAGCTGCATTTAATTTTATATAAACATTTTACAAAATACGCCTGCATCTGGAGCCCGTTTAGGTGCGCATTAAATATTCTTTCAACGAAAGAGGCACTTTCACATTATATCCAAACTTGACACATAGCACGGCCTTAACAGTCCAAATTCCAAAACAAATAAAATTTTGTGTTTCCCACTCAAATAGCAAACTATAGTACGTGCTAATATAATTTTGACTAGTAAGCACCAATTGACTAACAATATTTATCCCTTACAAAATCTATGTACAATCTTATTTGGCTAATAAAATTTAGCCAATCACACAGCTTTATACGAAAACGTTCGGTTACTAAATAGATAACTATTATTATTATACAGAGAAAGTTTTCAAATTAAAGTTTGAGCGACGTTCGAAGTGTAGCCCTAAAAACGTAAACAAGCTTTAACATAAAGAGTAAAATACGTTATTTTGTGCATAATCGTAACTATGGTATGATTATAGTATGGTAGTTAGTTTGTACGGCTAAACATAACGTTTTTAATATTGCTGAGCACTAAATAAAACCAGGTTTCAATTATAAAGGCTCGGAAAAAGCTGATAGCGGCGCCTTCTTCATACTGTTTCATTTTCAGTTGTTTTACTTCACGACGAACTGTGAATTTTATTTGATACTATAGTCACAGATAAGTACAGATGGTTCACTCCACAAAATCATTTAAATAAAAAGCGACTCTTGCTACGACACAATAAAGTGCAATTCAGGTCGCAAAGTGCTAATTACTTAATTACAGTTATATTCACCTACAAGTTGCCTCTCTTTCTATCGCGTAACTCTTATTTCTTCTGACTACGTTACGTTCAACCCGACAAGACGAGCCCGCCGCGTACTTGAAGCTTCATACCTAAAATGCGGAGTGCGCCTTTTGTATTATCTGTTCTATTGTTTGACCGAGACCGCTGCCTTAGGAATGCGCGGCGAGGCGGGGGGCGGGATGTTGTGAGTGTTGATGGATGAGCGGCTTGTACTGGCCCCCGGGAACCGCGCACATACCTAAGGCATGGTACAGCGTTTTCGGTCAAACCATAGTCGACCCGACTGACGTTGTCTTGTCCAAATTTCAATAATTCATACAAAACTCCATTCATGAAAAATGGACTTTAAGTTTTCCCGAATTTTCCAATTTTCGCGACCACTTTTCTAAACGCGAACTATTACGAACATATTAAAACCAAAAATAGGCACATCGGTCCAGCCGTTCTCAAGAGATGCGCTTACCAACGGACTTGACTTGATTCATGTTCATGTATCATCGTGAAATTCAAGCGCAATAGAACAACTCTCAGTTTTTCCAGATACCTAAATGATGTTAGAATTCGAACGAGTCCTTTTCAGCAAAGAAAATTTGCCCTAAAAGCAACGTTTAAAACATGCAAATAATCATTTTAAATGAAAATATTACATAAAGTTAAAATATGTACATAAAAATACAAAGCTTGAGGAGTGTCAAGTTATAAAACTTGAGTAAGCTCTTACGTTGGCATTTCACTTGGCGTATTGTATGTCCAAATATTCGCGTAATTTGGCCATTAGAAAATATACCTTATTTCATATACCATTAAGTTCACTTTTGTTCTATTAGCAGAATAACGCAAATATTTGTGGAAATACGCCAAGTTCCGCCAATAAACATGCGGCATCCTACTTACTCTGACATTAATATTGTGATCAGATCGAGTTATTTCTAATAAATTGTTAAATTCGGTGGTCCTCGTTAACTAACATGTGTTCTGATATACACAAAGGCGTGTTGCATTTTGATCTTACGACAATACTACAATTTCTGTTCCCCAGAACAATTAAAAGTATTATTTATTATTCGACATAAGTTTTGAAACATTCTATAAATATTATTCTCATGCGATTACGCATTGTACACGAATACAGAGTAAAATAATCATACGAAGGTAGATTGTTTAGCGATGGTAGTAAAGACTACCGAAAAACATCAATGATGTTATTTCTCTTATCCACGTTTCGCTGTTAAATAGCGCCATCTCGCTCTTTCATACCGTTCACGCCTGTATTGCCATTGCTAAATAACGTACCTATACAATACAATTTACTACATCCATATTAGAATATCTACACTATTTGGCGTGCACAAATTGGCATTTTTAATACCAAATAGAGACATCAGTCACGAGCGGAATATAATTTTCTATCGTTATAACCATGACATGGTTAGAGAAAATACAACGTCTTTTAGGGTAGTTCTACCAATTCAGTCAATATATAAACATACATTATTACGTTTTTTGCCGATCTTTGAGCAGAAACTTAGAAGATACTGAATAAATCGTCGCGCGTGAAAGCCACTTTGGCCTAACCTACCACCAATTTTTAGAACACAAAAATCACCCTTTAATACCAGCTAAAGTTGGTTGCATTAGAGATCCGTACACGAATCAATCGAAATATTCCATAAGAATAAACAATTTGCATTCTGTCTTTTCTTTCCGTATCATCACATATCCGACAAGGCGGATAAACAACCCTTTTCCTTAAGTGAACACTTAAAATGCGCGGCGAAATACTCAGCCGCTTACCTGTCAACCGATCGACAATTTCAAACATCGAACTCTTCACATTTTTTTTATTGTAGCTTCGCAACGGTTTGTTCCAGCCAATGTTGAGTTTTTACTCTCCATATTTCTTTATAAAATATGTGTTGAATTGAGTTCAAAAGTGATATAAAGTGTAATACAAACATTTTCCTCATGCGGGGTCTGTCTGCGTCAGTATGGGGAGTTGTGGAGCCAGCATGAGTCGCCGATGTGCTTCGGATCCGGTGAGGGCAGCCACGGTGATCCCAGCTTGGTAGGAGGCCGGGATCCGGATATGACGGGTCCTAGTGTTATACTCTCCCCAACCCATTGCTCGCCATTCGCGAATCACGTTTATTACTTGACCTGTAACAAGTTGTAAAATTCGTAAGAAAGAAGTCTGGTGACTTTTCGGAGGCAGTTGGGAAAGGTTCGTATAGCTAAATGGACTGGAATGGAATCGGAATGGATTAACATTATCCCAGATTGACAATTATAACAACGTAAATATGAAGACTATGTTTTGCGGTGCAATAGGCGCAATTGATTGATTTATCGTTATCTACAGACATTGTTTAACTGCCTGTAGTGTATAAGCCTCCTCCTCTATTCAACCCACTGCAATAAACCTTCCTTTTCAGCCAATCTTATTAGGGTAATTTCAACAATCTTCATTATGACACCATCAAGCCAGCGGATTGAACAATTCAATATTTTAACTCACCAAGCACATTGAACGTATGGAAGCGTCGATCAGGCACAACCATCAGGGGGGTCAAATCCGTATCCGCATTAAACCTCGACAGTATATCCCTGGTCTTGATGAGAAGTATTGACGGAGATGTGAGATGGTGCCACAGCGTCGCTTCTCGGATGCATTCCACTGGGTTACATAGATACACCCCGCGGGGCGACACGCCGAAGACCATCTGATGATGCCAGGCGTCTGGGATGTCATGTTCGTAGCCTGATTGTAAGTTGAGAGTAAGAATTGGTACTGCACCTGCGAATGAAGTAAATGCAAGTTTAATAGCGGTTCTGTAAGGTTATTATTATAATACTAGCTTTTGTCCGCGGCTTTGCCCGCGTGGAGGTCGGAAATTATCCCACAGGTGCTTACTACCGGGATAAAAAGTATCCCATGTCCCTAACCCAGGTCATGCATGGTCTACCAAAATCAGTTCAGCGTGAAAGCGTTACAAACAAACTCACTTTCACATTTATAATATTAGTTAGGTTAATCAAACCCAAAATTATGAAAAATAAATAATCTATTGGCTTTTCTTTTCTTGGTGTCTAAAGCATGTTAAACTAATCACCAGTTTCTGGAGTCATTCACACCGGATTTCTGAAAGCTTATTTAATCCACCCCATGTTACCGAATGATTGTTATTGATTGAGTCTACCAAATACAACAGATACTGTGATACTTGGCATTATGTTTTCTTTCATTTTTTCATCTGATTACTGAAAATCGTGGGTATATTAAGAGCTGATCAGTAAAATATCGGCCTCAACTCGGACTTACGAGGTTAAAATTTAAGATTTTTAACGTTGTAATTGCTTAAACGACGACAGTTGTCAACAACCTCGTGAGCAAATTTTATTACTAACCACTCACATTATGTAGACAATTTTGAGAAATAAATCTTTATCTTATCTTAAAAAATACAGACATAAATTTAGAAAATTAACATAGGGTGACACAATGGGCGGCCTTATCGCAAAAGCGATCTTTTACAGAAAATCCTACAGGTACTCAGCGCTGTACCATTTACATACAATACATACATAGATATACAGAACATAATAAACATGAAACAAGAGCAAGGCAACTATCTATCTTTTACTAATATTATCTTCTAAGTTTATTAATTCATAGCTGATTCCTTACTCCAATCGCCATTCGCTTGCCAAGTACAGTCATAATGGCATAAGTTACGCAACGACCATCAAGCTAATACGTTCATACATGCATATTTGCATAATGTATGTAAATTACTTTGCTTGCCGATGTCAATAAAATTGCTTACATTATTTGCGTTTTTACTTAGTGACTTATGATTATTGGCATTACGTCACTATGTTTAACCACCAAGAATACACCAGAAAATGTTGGCTGAATACGATTTAAGCTGCGCTTGGGTTAATCGAATATATTATGCAATTGAATTGTCACTCTCTTTGATTAGAAATCACTGCATGGTTTATTTTAACACTGCACTGGTTCAACATTTTATCAAAAAGTTCTAAAGTGGGTCGATTATTGGAGATACATATATTGTAAGATACTCGTAAATTTGGCTGTCATACTGCAAAGCTAATAATTATCATCTAGGAATTATTTTCATTTATCTTCAAAGTAACAGTGAAGTTTTTTGCCGGTTCTTCTTCATAGGAAACAACGGACCGTACACCTCGCTCGTGAATAAGTGCCCATGTAGGGTTATGTGAAAGAAAATATTTTAATTTGAAATAGAATCCTAGGCGATCGATCTTAAATCAGTAGAACTGGCCCTCAAGAAATGCCCGTACACTTTCAAGTTTCCATAATAGTCTATACTTTCTTACCAACAGTAATCCAGTCGGCCAGCCAGTGTGACAGCGACACAGCTCGCTCAGGGTAGGTGGGGAAGAATCTGGCTGTGACAAGTCCATCTGAAGCTCGATGTATTCCGGACACCAGGTCGGCAGCCGTGCATCCAGCTACGGCGCGGGAAAGTAAATATCTGAAAGAACGATGTTAGTATTAATAGATTGATAGTTTAAAATGGAATATTAGGGCGGACATCCTTCGACATATGAATAAGAAATCGATACTTGTACCCCGCGTGACAGTGTCCGCGACATAAGTACGGCTTGACCGCGAATTCTTCTGAATCCAGACCAACAACTTCAAGATTTCGTGTGACTACTGGTTCCCATGGTTTCCATTTATATACTTTGAATTATGAATGAGTTAGTAATCAAATAATATTATCAGCTATTCTAAATATTTACCTGGGTAATGGAGCATTGTTAGCTCTTTGTCGTGTACCAACAGATGAGCTGATCTTCTCTAAATTCACAGGCACACCCAATGCATTCTGAAATTATAAATAGGGCAAATATTGTAACTTGCAACAAATGATTGTATTGTTTTATCTCCTACTGAGTCTGTTCTTAGAATTGGTAAGTACTTACAATGTAGCAGTTTTTTTGAGTCATCATTGTGATGACCTTTGCACTTATTATGACTAAACTGAACCAAGTGTTGAGCAATGAGCATGTCTCGATAATGAACTTAGACAGTGGTGATCAACATTTTCTTTTTGCCACTTTCGTTTTTTTTTTTTTTTTAATTCGTAACCCATAGTCACGTTTTGAACAATATCCAAAAGTTTAACTACCACTGGATCTAAATCAGACGTGTTCAACATTTTCTTACCATTATTCTTACTAAGAAACTGATGTGACATTTTTTTTTTTCACTTACATTCATATATCTACTAAAATCAACATTATTATACTAACAAAAACATTGACAACAGCTGTCACCCCACAGGCCGAGGTGTTGATCTGCGTGACCTGCCTCTCACAAGCCTCACACTCCGACCAGATCATGCAACGAGGAGGTTCCACGCACGCCGCACAACTCGAACTGGTGCTTGCTGCTGCTTCACTCGCCTAGGGACACAATTACGACTTAATAGGGATGCTCCATAGGTACTTATGGATAGCAAAAGATAAAAAGTGGTATAAAATTAGTGTAAAAAGTAAAAATTTGCTATAAAAAAAACAGCCAAGTTATAAGCGTTTTACTGCTACTCTACAATTTGAGCAGAATTTTACATTATATTGATGTAGAAATGATGATAGATGTTATGTATGTTGGTGAACAACTAAACAGTACCCCTAATGGGCGTTTATATGGCACATCAAGATTCGGAAAATGACTGTCACATAGGTTTGAGTGATGGAGACTGTCGTCTGTATCATTCATACTTCTGTGAAGTTGGTACCTCAGAGTTTGGCTTAGAAGAGCGTCCTCTACGAAGAATTTTTAAAATTTTATGTGCCATATTAACGGCCCTGTGCTGAAAATAATTATTTCAGTATGAATGACTTTGTCCAAAACCTGAATTTGTAGTTGGAAGAGGTTTCTGATGGTGAAAACAATCTGTCTCAACCGCAATTTTATTTTAGGGACCCGTCCATGCCTCCCATTCATGCAAACTACTGATTTGGCAGCATGTTAAAATGCTTTATCTTAGTTTAATATTAATGTATTACACATAAACCTTCTGAAATTAATTCTCTAAATGATGGTGAAAACCGTATCAAAATCCATTGCTTTAGAAGAACTCAGCAGTCACACAGACAGACAGGAAAAGCTAATTTGTTTTATACTCTTTTTAGATTACTAAAATCAATCTTCCATTTCTACTGAAAATGCTATACCTTAGCTGTAGCCTGGTTCTCAGCATCAAATCTAGCCTTCTCAGCAATCAATTTCTTAGCCATTGTGACATGAAACAATGCTGAAGACAGAGACGCTGTGTCATGTGTGGACTGGTTGATTTGATGAGCAAACGCTTCTATATGTTCATCATCATCTGCAAATAAATTTACATTACTACACAAAAAAAAAAATACAGAAAATAACACAAAAGCACTAAAATATGTGAAACAAGGAAGAAAGGCAACCAGCTCAGTATTTGCTGTGCACAGCACTGACTTCAGCTTGTCCCTGCGATTTGTACAATTTAATAATAAACACAAGAAAATAAAAATAGTAAACTAAAGACACAACATTTGGCAATAAAAACTAAGAGATTACTTTATTGTATCATTATATAACTTAACTAAAGATGTTCAGACCCAACTTTGATTTTTTAATGATTTTAAATACTAGGCTCGCCCAATATTACATGGGACATAAACATAACTGGTGAAATGTGGTATAGATAGGTACACCTCTGCCCAACCCTTCGGGTAAACAAGGTATGATGATATTTACCTGTACATAAACCACTACCTGTGTGTATTTTTGATCACAGTACTTGATGGGTTTGTTTCCCAAGTTTTTTTTTCTATTGGGAATTTCTCATCAGCAGCCCTTTTTTTTTTTTTTTTTTTTGGTTGGGAATTCATCCAATGACTTCTCCCGCTCTGGGCGGAGCGGGAGGGCGTGTCAGACTTTTACTGACTAAAACCCACCCGTGTTCCTTCCCTTGCCATGCCAGGGGCCACGGTTTCCCCTTAGGACTACCCGCAACCCCGGCGGGCTCATCAGCAGCCCTGAGTCTGGATTTGTGCCCGTTTGAAGACAATAGGTCACCCCATATTACATGGGACTTAAACATAACTAGCGAAATGTAGGTGTACTATGTAGATACACCTCTGCCTAAAGCTTCGGGGCAAACAGGCAGGATGTAATGTTAAATAAATTAAAAAGAGGGATCAACTTACAACTCAATATCTCAGATGGTGACACCAATTCTCCGCTAGTGAAATGCAGACTGCCAGGATAAATGATGGGTCCATGTGACATTGTTCTCCTGACAACTAGTTGCTCACCCCTTGAGTTCACATGAGTGATATACGGACCATAACTGAAGTTCTGGTCCACATAGTTATGGGCACTACTGCTGCTGCCACCCTCCGCAGCATCCCCGTGGCCAGTTGGAACCCCTCGGCTTGTTGATGGCACACTATATGAGTACAGATCAGCATCTCCATGAGATCCGGATCCTGATGCTATAGCTACAACAGGAACACTCACAGGGACGTACCTAACAGGAGGAGGAACATATTCTGGAGTCGTCCCCCTCACCAGTACAGGCTCTATCTCCTCAGGCATGTTACTGGCAGCTTCCAATTCAGCATCCGGAGAAGATTCATCTCCAGTATCCACTTCACATGATGGTCCAGGATCAAAGTCCATTTCCAAAAAATCCATGTCAGGACTGGATGCCCTAGAAGCTTGCTCCCTGCCTCCAGCAGCACCCTGTTGAGGCCCTACATAGTTGGGCATGGGAAGATGCTTGTCTAAAGGTAAACCCATGTCAAGACTAAAGAATGAGCTTGGCAAGTCTGCCAAATGTTCGCCACCCCTGTAAGTATAGATACACCCATCTTCTGAACCCAAAGAATAGTCATCATTGCCAGTATCACTGGAACTGTCATCCTCTAAGTTAGGCCTATTCAGCTTCAGACTTGATGGCCTCTTCCTGTTCTCCCTGAAAGAGCTGGTCTCTGGGTTCTCACTAGTTCTGCTAGTGCCACTTGTTGAGGGAAGGCTGCTAGTTCCCGCCTTATCCAGGCACACTTTGTGTCTCTGACATGTCTGCTTATCCTGATTGGACTCTGTGCCATTGTCATAAACGGTAGGTACAGTCCTGCTGCTGCCCGCAACCGCAGGATCCACTTGTTCAGCATTCGAGTTAGTCACTTTGTTGTTACACTTTTGTGATTGGGTAGAATTATTTCGGTTTTTATTAGTTTCAGGATTATTTTCGCTACACCGGCTAGTTTGAGGGCCTGATTCATTGCTAGGTAATGAATTCATGTGATTCGCCCGAGGTCCATTCAAGGGAACAAAGCTCGAGCTTGGATTCGAGGTCGATGTAAATAGATTTTCAACGTTTTCTATTTGCCCTGATTGACTAGGAGCACTTTTGTAGTTCCTATTTTTTTCACCCTCGCCATCAAGTTTAACAGAATTCCTCATAGACGAAGAAGCATTAGAAGAATCCATGATTACAAATACATCGTATAAGTCGGCATTGTTCACTTAATTTTTTAAGGTTACCAACGGATTGTTGATTCGAATGGAGGCGATAAAGAGGGGACCAAACTAAAGTTGAATCGTAATGTGAACAAATAATAAGAAGAAACAATAAAACACTGGATTTATAGGGCACAATCTGTAAAAGGAAATAATAACAAACCAATTCGCAATATTCCGATCAAAATCCTAATTTGACATTTGACAGAACTGACAGTTGGTTTAACGTTATGAGAATCGAGAAAAGACACAAAATTGCAAAATCGAGAAATCGAGAATCAATCAGATATCCTAGATTTTATGAAAACGTTATCTGTGGTGATGAGTGGAAAATAAAAACTTTTTGCCTGCAATCAATGCTTTTTACAAAGCAACAGCCAATTTCAATAAAAAAGCAAGCAGCGGTTCCCTGCATTTTGACGAGGTAAGCTAACTTAAATGTAGCGAACAGCTGATTTTTTTTCGCAATTTCAGGTTTTGGTCCCATTAATAGTAAAGTGGGTGATACACGACCTTACTCGGCTCGACGTCGGAGAGACACGTAAAGATTGTTAAACTGTATCGCAATCATAATCTTATTATGCAAGCATTATTTCATAGCATAGGATTATTTCGGAAACCTTCAATAAATTCTGTTAGCAGTTCATGTGTATGAGTCCGGAAATCACTCATTTTAATCTCTGATAATTATGATTATTTGTGAATATCTTTTGTTGAAGATATAAATAAATTGAAAGAAAAAAAACCAACAATGCCTCCTCTTTTTTTTGAAGTTGGTTAAAACGTAAAAGTGTGTTAGCACTAGAAACTCTATGTTGGTCTTCTTGTCAGTGGTCCAGACCACTGACAAGAAGACCAACATAGAGTTTCTGTTATAAAGTCATAAACACATGATAATATAATAACAAAAGTTTCGTTTGTGTTTATTGAAAAATAAACGATTTAAATTAATCGTACTATAAGATAAATTACTTCCCACTGTTTTCAACCATAGGAACAAATATACACAAGACAGAATTGCAATAAAATTTATTGAGATAAAAATTATTCTAAATGTCATACTCAGAACGGCAATTGTATGTAACAACCTTTAGAGCATTGGCTATGATTGTCAAATTTTCTTTCATACATACATTTCACTCACAATGACAAATTGGTTCAACCAGCTGTGAGATTTCTAATAATTGCGTCTTATTTGCAATAATATAAATTCGCCCCTTAAACCTTTGTTTACCATCGTTGTCGATTGTAATTTCCAATAGTTACAAAGACCTGCAGAGAAGATGGCATACGCCTACTTGTTCAAATACATCATCATCGGCGACACAGGTATTGATTTTATTTCCTGATATTCTAGTTAGACGTTTTCTGTTACTGTGCAGTTTAATTATGCTGTTTTTGTGGTAAGGATGTTGAAATTTAAGTTGCATTCCGTCATCCTTGGAAGAACGATCGATATTTCATTGTTGTGTATTATAATATTTTGTGAATCTATTTTTCCGCCTACGCCGTCTCGTAACTACGTCAAGTAAGGACTCTAGTGCGCATATCATTAGAAATTGTGCAGTTCATGTTCGTTATACTGTAAATAAATAAGTAATTGTGGATCAATACAGTGATATCAACATGTGTTTACTTATATATGTCTGTTGTTTTGAGGCTATTTCAAGGACTTTCTTTGTTTGTTTGCAGTACAGATTTCATCTATAAAACTTATCTATTAGAATAACAAAATCTTATCAAAATAAGTCACATTAGATGATAGGTACCTAACTTATTAGTTTGTAAAAGTGTTTTCTGAATATTGACTGATTCATGTTAGAGATAAGAGTTCAAAGCTCTTGTTAGTCTTGTTAATGATTTGTTTATGTAGGCATCACCTGTTTTCCTTTGTTTGATTTCATTTTATGAACCCATATTCTGATATTGTAATAGATACCTACTTTATTTTGAACAGACCTTGTTATTGCGATCACAGTAACTTGATATTTTAACTAAAACATAAAAGAAAAAATATATAACATTGATTAAGAAAACAATGTGATTCAACACTTAGATGTAATATGATCCACACAAATGAGGCTTCTATCAAAACATTGATGGTTTATGCTTCCAGTTCTAGATATTTATAGTTTGTAATTTGTTCACAGGTGTAGGCAAGTCATGCTTACTACTCCAGTTCACCGACAAAAGATTCCAACCCGTTCATGATCTCACAATTGGCGTTGAGTTTGGTGCTCGCATGATCACCATTGATGGCAAGCAGATCAAATTGCAGATATGGGATACCGCTGGACAGGAAGCTTTCAGGTAAGAATCTTATTGGATATATTAATCAGTGGGGGAGGCCAATGAAGGAGACATAATAGAAATTTTATTGTTATTACGCCTGGGGGTGTTTAGTATCCCTCAAATCAAATCTTAAAATTAATCTTTGATTTAAGTGTTATTGACACTTAACAGCTGGACCTCTAAAGACATCATCATTTTGTAGTTTTTCAAATAATATGTATGGATTTATCATGATACCATTCATAACTCGTTATTTGAATAAATCTCCTGTAATATCTACTGCATTCAGTTTCAATTAATTATAATTCATCATCTTTCATTAACCAATTGTGTCCACATGAAAATATTTGTATTAATTTTAATGTCTCTCCTGACTGTTAGGTTTTAGTTCTGTCATTACAACTACTGTACAATTTAACAGGATTACCTAAAAACGTCATAATCAGTATAATTACTAACCCACCTTGTTTATTTTCACCTAAAGTACACTAAACATTGACGATCAAATACTATATTTTAGGTGGCACTTTGTTTCCAGAAATGCATAGGATACCCTAATTTTGCCATGCCATGTGATAATAGGCTAGCCTAATGCCATCAACCAGGCACAAGTCAGAACTCCAGGCTTCTATTAAGAAATAATAATAATGTTAAGTGGCAATATTATTAATAGATCTTATTATAAACATGTGTAATATACCCAGTAATAATAAGATATAGGTAACTGAAGAATAGGATCATAGTTCAAATGACTAAAACAATTGAATTGTTAGGTATATAAGCTTTTTATTCTCTGATAAGTCGGCTTAGGAGACTACTGATGATAGTAAATTAATCAATAAAGTATTCAGCCACAAATACATACAAAATCACAAGCATTACTTAACAAATCATTGAGCAATTTTAACAAAAAAAACAAGAATAACTTAATTCCAATCTATTGTACTGTTAACCTAGATTTTATGCTAGTTAATTTCAGTGTTTGTAATCGAGAATGTTATAAATGTAATTATAACGAATTACATGCTTATTAGGCATGAAAAAAAGATGTTTTGGCTTTAAATTATCTAGATAGAAAATGTGTTAGAGTACTTAGAACTAACTTAGCAAGAGATTATAATTATTTATTTAATTTGACTGCTCATTTTAGATGCACCAGGCCACAGCGCAATAAACTACTAAAACAATTTATTTTTTAAACTTAATAGTACTGATTTTCAGATGTTTTGCTAATTATTTTAAACATTGGCTGGTGCACATAATTCTCGAAACAAAAATGTATTTTTCAGAAAATATCTTTACATCATACATCATTCATTGAGTTAGTTACAATTTGAACTGGTCCATAACATAATCTAACTGCCAAAACACATATCAGTTTATTATCAGCTACTAACTTATGTTCAAACATTTTCATTGTTTCTATTGACCTTGATTTTAAATTATTGTGTTCGTATTTCATGCAGGACTTAGTTTACAGTAAACAAACTGATTGGATTTACTGTATTGAGTGATACTAATAATGGTACAAAAAATATCATTGTACTTATTTGTATCTTTATAAACTAAAAGAACAAATAACTTTTTTGGCGAGAATATCTTATGAGATTTACATACTTATGTGTAATTAGATTAGCCAGTCAGAAAGATTAGCAACAGGGCTGACTGCCTAGGCTAGTATCACACCCCCGACACTCCATAAAAACTACTAGCGCACAAGCCTGTCCGCACGCGTTGTGTGTGTGTCATGTGTGTATTGTCTGGGCTGAGATAAGCAAATCTACCAGGCCTACTGCTGCGTTGCGGTGCACAATAAAACTGCGGGGGGTGTGTGACTGTTGCTTTTTTACGTCGTATTTTTTGCTGGGATTTTTATCCTGCCTTTATCCTAATTTCTTCCATACATCTCTATCAGCCGTCACCTTCGCGGATTCACCGGACATAATGGCAAGAAAATGCTTTTCCTTGCAGATCAATCACGCGATCATACTACAGGGGCGCGGCGGGCGCACTGCTAGTGTACGACATAACCCGACGAGACACATTCAACCATTTGACCACTTGGCTTGAAGACGCGCGTCAGCACTCCAACTCCAACATGGTCATCATGTTGATTGGTAACAAGAGGTGAGACAGATTACTTTATTTTGTGAGTTTCTCTTTCTCAGCAGTCAGTCAGCTTGAGAGGATTTGTGTGATGTGCCTATTGATGTCTGGTGCAATACTCAAACAATGTTAGTTATCACATAAGTAATCAATTAGTGAAGATTTCAAGTAATCATTGCATGTTCTGATGAAGTTTTAAAGTACCTAGGTATAGGTGTCCTGTCAAACCTGTTGCCGTCTCTAATAGGCTGAAAATTTCGTTTTGGTACCTACTTGGTCAGAAATTCAGAACAAAGTTAGATCAACAAGGGCTTGAAATGCTTGAAGTTAAAAAAAAAGGAGTGTGTACTGATTTATTCTAACACGAAAACATTATTATTTTCCTCTTCAGACCGTAAATAATACTACAGGTATTAAAGTCTACCTGAAATTTTAATATTCACAAAAGATGATTGTGTGAACAAAGTGTATTGTTTTCTTATTACCGTTATGTTTTGTGACTAAACTGATGTAGTCGTAACATAAGTTAGGCCACCGTTACTTGAACGGATTCACTTTTCCCATCGGAAAACGGATTATTGTGGTCTGAACTGAACATTATTCTCTGCTCGCCCTTAATTTGGAAGTCACGCTTTCTCTAATTCGACAAGAGAATGGCAATAATTTAATTTCTCTTAGTTTTCGTACTTGACTGTACAATGGTGTGCACGTCATAAAGTAAAATTTTCAGATTTTCTTTATTTCGATTTTTACAACCTATAGTACCTAGTTAATTGATTCAGGCGTGTCATGGCGGAAATCCATTATAAATTACAATAGACGTAGATATATTTAGTAAGTACACTTTTCTTTTACTTACTCAGCGTCCAGCGCTCGGCGTGTTAACACGTCGTGTGCGGATTCGCGACGGCCGACGAGTGAATCGTCATCCTGAGGACGCCTCGTTGAGAGGTGAAACACGTGTCGATTTCTTACAGGGTTTTTTTTTTTTTAGGACTTTAAGAATAGTAAAGCGGAAAAGTGTACTAAATATATCTACGTCTATTGTATTCTATAGTACCTATATATATGTATATAGTATGTGCCCGCCTATAGTGCCCTACTATGTATCTTACATAGTTGTAAGACGAAGGAGACTAGTCTCCACGACACAGGGAATCCTAGTGTGGAGCCTAGTGCTATTTGGATTTGTACTGCTCTCTTGAACAATAAAGTTTTTATTATACTAATAGCAGACAGAAAGCTAGTTAAGATGTTTCCCAGTCACAATGCTTACCAATCAGAAAGGTTTATGCTTAAGTTTAACCTAACATCTGTTTTATCCCGAAGTTACATAGCCACGGTCTAGCCAAGCCCAACATAAGCATGCCAGTATAACATTCCACTAAACTTCCAGTGACTTGGAATCCCGACGTGAAGTAAAGAAGGAGGAAGGTGAGGCCTTCGCCCGTGAACACGGCCTGGTCTTCATGGAGACCTCAGCCAAGACTGCCGCCAACGTTGAAGAGGCGTTCATCAACACTGCCAAAGAGATCTATGAGAAAATACAGGAAGGAGTATTCGATATCAACAACGAGGTGAGTTGTACGAGCTTATCTGCTAATCGATAGTTGTTGATGATAATTTGACGTTGAATTACATACCTATCGGGATCGGTAGTCGGCAGTTATTTGTTTTGAAGGCTGATCTTGAAACTTATGTAAAGATTTGATTTATCTTTATATTAAAAACTAAGATTACCTCGTTGGTCTAGTGGTCGCAAGCGCTACTGCTGAACATGAGGTCCTGGGTTCGATTTCCTGGTCGGGCAGTGTTATTGGGTTTTTCTATATTTTTTTTTAATTGCGATTAGCAAGCGTATTAGCATTAACAGTTAACTGCCTAGCGCCACATTCAAATGTTTTTATCACGTAAAGTGTTAGTTGGGCTTCTGTTTTGACTGATATTGGAAATATTATCTACGGCGCTCATGGTCGCAGTTATACGAGCTCACTCTTATCCGAAATAGGGAAAGATCTAACCCTTCGGTAAAACTGATGAGTGGAAATTTGTGGTTGGGAGATAGAAACCTCTGACTCATGCTTTATTAAAGCCTCAGGGCCAAATATTTGAAAAGGGGACCACATATTTTTATTTCTTGTTTATGACACAGGCGAACGGCATCAAGATCGGTCCCCAGCACTCGACGGCGGGCGGCGCGAGCGGCGCGGGGGGCGCGGGCGCGGGCGGCGCGGCCGGGGGGGGCTGTTGTTAGGTACTGCACTGCACACACTGAGGAGGGATCGCTGCCCATTAGATCGGGCTGAAGAGGTAACACATTACAAATAACCATCTTTTTGCCATCGCGGAAATTGGGTATTTACGGAACCTTGGCGATTTAAAAATATAGCCTTAAGTCCCATTTACATGATGCAAGTTTCTTGCCTGTGGCATACTATAAAATAGAAGCAACAACGCGACTCGCATCGTCTAAGTACTGTTTAGACAGCGCAAGTTTTATTGTTGCTTCAACTTAACTTATTGCAAGCCACTGGCAATTAAATCGCACAGTGGCTTGAAATTAAATAAGCATTTTGTAATCGTAGATAATAAAAAGACAATTTGCAAAAAACCCGTTCATTTCTTTCAGATTATACAGATTTTCCTAATAATACAAGTATTTCTGGGGGTGTACTAGGGTCGAAGATACGGGCGTTCCGGACATCTTGACTAGTTCTGGACCCGAACGAAGAATTCATTACAATACTATAAGACAGTTGTCCCTACTCCCGATAACTATTACCAGTCCGAAAAAAATAATTTGAAATTTGTTTTGACGGATCAACTACTTTCAGACGGGCCCGTATCTTCGTTGTTAGAGCGTAGAC
Source organism: Eupsilia transversa (assembly GCA_914767815.1). Taxonomy (NCBI): domain Eukaryota; kingdom Metazoa; phylum Arthropoda; class Insecta; order Lepidoptera; family Noctuidae; genus Eupsilia; species Eupsilia transversa. The sequence continues at coordinate 8,580,895 of OU611889.1, forward strand.
CCCCCAATAGAAAGATTCGAAAGATCGGATCTGATCGTGTTTTGTTTTTATTAAGAGAGCGTTTTTCAATCATTTGAATGTAATCCTTATGTCGTGGTGATAAGTCCCACAACGCATTCTCATTGCAACAGCTGTATTGGTAATCTGAATTGGGATTGGTGACAACGAATCCTTTCACACAGCTTACGGTCCAATATGCCAGTGGGAACATAAACTAGACATGCAACGTGATTTATAATCGTTATCTATGTTAATAATGTGATCTCAATTGCCTGATAAGAATCGTTCGGATTTCTTTCGAGAGCAAAAATGTAATCGGGACTATCTGTAGGGACAATTCAACATAAGAGAGTATTTATAACGATTTCGTGTTTTTCCAGGAGGAGGTGCAGCTGTGTGCAATGAACATTGGTACGGAACTTATTGCATGCCGGATTCATAGAATTATTTTATATATGCTACAGAATAGCTTGCGTCTCACGTTATAATATAATACGCCGCTAAGGCACATCTATACTTAGTAGAAATATTCAATTACCTTAAAATAATGCCATCATTGTTTAGACAAATCAGAGCCTTGATGTAAATTAACAACGTTGCATTCAGATCAAATTCTAGCGTTCATCTCATTTCCTTTTGCGATAACTGTTAGGTCCCCTAGACTTTGTGGCAATTAATATCTAATCTCATAAATAAATAGGCATCTATAATACTGTAAACGTAAGTTTTATTCGAGCGAGTACAGTTGGCAGATAATGGTTACGCTGAATGGACCAGATGTGAGAAATTAAATAGTCGTATGTAATACATAATAATTAAATAGATCCTCCATACGAGTAAGTAAGCTTCTATATAATTTTGTGTGTATGTAACTCTGTGTATAATCTTATTTGCAAATGCCATAAAAAGTTTCACAAATATCTCGTAATCTGGCATTTATTTAAAGATCGTGTTATATGTTGTATAATTATCTTCATTCTCATGGTCGTCGTGTTGGCAGAATGTGGTATTTAGATGAGGCATCTATGTAAATGCTGCCTCTACACAATCACCTATATTGGGCGTTCTTTCAAAGGATTTGAATGGGTTGGACGAGTACGTAGTTGCTACTCGGTGGATGAAATTCTGCATCAATATAGGAAATTGTCTGGGGAGTGAGAAAATTATATCTTATCGTCATTTGGATGCGACTGAATGTTAGTATGCGTCGAAACATTAACTTGTATTATATTTTGTAGCCTAAGCTGCAATGATTGTCTAACAGGTACATACATTATATATTTAGGTTTACATAATATATTGGAATATTAGTGAAATGGAAAATATTTTTATTATTTATGTCAACATTTTAATTTATGAAGATTCATCTGTACAAATTGGAAAAATGTAATCCTGTTAAGCGAATCGAGGTTTACACATAGTATAGTTTTAAATTCATCTAATTGTTATTGATTTTTGGTACCTTCTATACCTTGCATCGAAGAATGGAGACCAATTTGTCAGCTGTTTAGATCAAAATACCAAGTATGCTTTTAGGTGGTGGCCTAGTATAAATAGTTATGCACAAGATACCAATTTTGGAATGGTTTTGAAGTGTTGAAAATGTAATTCTTAAAAAAGGACTGCTTGCAAGGTACTGAAAGACATGATTACAAAATAGGTTATTTTTAAGTTTAGCACATTGTAATGATATAATATTTTGTAAGGTTACAATATGCAGACACATTTGTAAGGTGTAATTCATGAAAGTAAATGTCGAAAAACAATATTGTTGTTTTTTATTATACCATAGTTTTAGTAGGTAAATGAAAACATGCACTAACTTTAAAAGAATTTGTTTAAGAAAATCTAAAACTTTTAAAAGAGCCTGAGCAAAAGCCATACATCTATACTTATAATAAATCTGTAGAAGTGAAAATTCTGTACATTGAAAATATCAAAAAAATAAATGGCAGGGGGTGTTACTAGACCGACACCGAACCCAAAAATGTGATTAAATTTTTTTTTGTCTGTCTGTCTGTCTGTCTGTTTGTTCAGGTATCACGCAAAAACTACCGGTTCGATTGCGATGAAACTTGGTATAATTATTCTTTAGTATCCTGGGCACCACACTGGGTACTTTTTATCCCGGAAAAGTATCCTATCCTACGGTTGGGGGGTGTCAAAGTTTGTATGGAAGAATTTTAACGCGCTGTCCGATTAACTCGAAACTCAATATTTATACTTAAACCCAAAAATTAAGAATAACGTGTATCAGGATTTTTCGAAATTCAACCCCTAAGGGGGTAAAATAAAGGATGAAAGTTTGTATGAAAAATCTTATTCCTTGAGGTAATAAACATGAAACTTCGCACGAATAGTTATCTAAATAAATTATAAAGTTTGTAGTTTTTTGTTTTTCTAAATACCCCCTAAAGGGGGATTGGGGGGTGTCAGTGTTTGTATGGAAGAATTTTAACGCGCTGTCCGATTAACTCGAAACTCAATATTTATACTTAAAACCCATGGGGATGTATGGGGTAATTTTCGACACTCACGCGGGCGAAGCCGCGGGCAGCAGCTAGTTAAACATAAAATAAAATCTTCTGGGAATAAAATGAAAACAACTTGGAATATTATTAATAATTCAGAAACGGGAATAACGGTAGTACGGAATCGTGATCACCTAAAAATTAGTGATGTAGGCAGATAGATGTGAAGGTGGCATTGGAGTTTGAACATTTCTTCACTAATATTCCTATTTTAAGATGAGATGTATTAATAAAACGAATACCTATATCTATGGTCATCGTCGTCCTCCACTTCTGCTTACTAAATACTAAAATAATGACTAAGTACCAGAATGTGAATATCTATTATACAATGTAACAGTGAATCAATTTTTACCTTATATTTTTTTATGCTCATGACCTAAAGAGGTGCCATTAAGAATATGAATTAAAAATCTCGACTAATTAAATCCGCGAAATCTCGCGGGTATTCTGGTTATATACAAAATTACATGATTACTTTGTAAATTTTTATATTATTTGAATTACTTAATGTGAATGTGAGGACTATGTGGATCTTTTTTTTCTTTCTCAATTTTAATTATGGTTTGGCATTTTGAGTACTTTATGTGGCCTACCCAAATGTCCTTTCTTTGGTATTGTTCGTCGCGTCGTCCTGAAGTTCTGAGTTAAGCTCCACAATAAGTGACACATGCTTGCACTGACTGGACACGTCCATTCAAATCTGTGTGGTTTCTTATCTCAAAAGACCATTTCAGACGCTAATCTACATGGCCCTCATATGGCCTGAACAAGATTATGTCTGAACCTTAAAAGAGCCTTAGCCTTTTCTTCCGAATACATTTTTGGCCATACGAAAACTGTCAGAGGTAAATCTTATTCTGCGGATAAAATTTAATCCTGTTTGGTCGAATCCACCCTGAGTTTGTTTCGGCCCTTCTTCTCAGAGTCAGATAGGAAACGCCGACCTCACCTATACCCCATTCACAATAAGATTAGACATTTAAACAAACCTTTTTTACAGACCATTCAACCGATTTTGACTTCTATTGCGTTGGTGGCATGACAAATGGCAGCTGCAGTAAACGGTTGGTATTATAATCACGTTTTTGCTTTTAATGCCATCCTAAGGGTTGAAACTGCGTTAAGCGGGCGCCCGAGACGCACCCGTCGCGTGTCCACGCGCGTGGACACGCGGGTGGGGGCTCCATGGGGACGACGCGGTCCCTGTCGCGGAGACCGGATTATTTTATTTACGCAGTGTCGCTAGTTCAGTTTTAACGGTGTGCATGTACAGTCGTGTCAATGGAGAACTTAATACTTGAGCATGCGTGCAGCCCATATCACATAGCGTTATTGACTGAACAAGCCCGTGCATATGGCTGTCGCACGGAGTTGGGCACCGTTACGCGGGCGCAGGGCCCGCCGCCCCGCGACGGACACCGGCGCGGGTCCCCGCTACGGAGCACTTTTGTATGGAACCGCGCGGGTGTCCGCTTAACGCAGTTTCAGCCCGAATGCCTTCGGAATAGAAGTCAAAATCGGTTAAACAGACTGTAAAAAGTTTTCTTTAAATGTCTAATCTTATTCTAAATGGAGTATAGCTTATTTTTAATATTTTTTAATGTAAAAGTGATTCTGTTATCCTATTTACAGAATAAACAATTTCATTTAATTTTAACACAAATAAAATTTAATACTGCTACGTATCTGAGGCACTGCTGGAATCTTTATCAGAGTAAATATGGTTAATTTCATTGAGCACTGTAAACACACAATTGACAATCTCTGGAGTCTTCATTTTCACCACACCACTGCTCTTGACTTCTGCTCTGGGCAGAGTTACTTCACACAAGTCGAACACAGTGATATCTAACAAGATCATTTCAAATATTTGATTCTGTAGCATTTGATAAGCTAATGTCACCATGTCTGATTTTTTGGCTTCGTCGTCTTTGATTCTGAAATGGAAATAAAAATATTGAAATACCTAGCTGTTCGAGGTTTCATTTCCAACTTGTACGATTTACACAAGCCGGCGCGCGTTGTCGGGTCGCAGGAAATATAATCGTTTATGATGTTGTTAAATGTCATAATTGCATGGAATTTACACAGCTTGGAGGGTGGTTGGATCTGCGCGCACGCCGCGGTAGACTTCGTAGTTGAGGTATCAAGAAGTAACAAAGAAACATAGGGACATTACGGTTCCATAATACTCTGGACTTTGGAAGGAATTGGGGTCACTGGCATTTTTACCACACATGAAACTGCCATTAAAATTTACTTTCTCCAGGGACTAAAGATCGCCATTACCGAAGTCATGTGGAAGCCTATGGGGATACCCAACCTAGTGGAATATTATAAAAAGAAACTGTTGTCCATTGCTGGAATCCTAACTATGCAGGTTGTCATGTAATCAATGGATGAAGAGTTATATTCAAAATCAAAATCAAAAGTCATTTATTCAAACTAGGCTGAGAATCAGCACTTTTCGAACGTCAAAATAACATAAGACAGTCCCCCAAAAACGCCCGCCCTTCACCACTTCCTAGTGCTTATTTATGGCACCCTGTATATTTTAATTATACATACCCATTCCATATTATCTGTATATCTCCAACTTCAAAGGATAAGTTCAACTTATCCTTGTGATCAACTTGTGGTGTCCTGTACATTAGTGTAAAAGGATCCGTGTTGCGGGATGAGTCATTCTCCACAAAGTTGAAACCAAAGTACAATAATTGTTGCTGGAAATTAAACAATAATTATAATGTTATTAAAATTTGTTGACTGTTTAGATGCACAACCTCATTTGAAGATGAGTTCTGTTTGAAATTGAAGATAGTAAAGCAAACCTGAAGTAACAGGATGTTTAAAACAGTATACATAAAAAAATAAAAGTTATAAAAACTAAAACTTAACTACGACAAAACAGCGAACTAAAAAGCTACAAGACATCACAGACCGAAATTAAAAAACCAGAGTTACACCTAATCGGGTTGCTTTATTCCCATATCGTAATGTCTAGTTTATTATACCCAGGTACCTTTTGAGTTGGCTGTTTTGTCATAGTTGGGTTTTAATTTATATTTAAATTATTTTAGGGTTATAACATATGTATATATTTTTAGAAAATATTATATATTTTTGCTAATTAAGCCCTTTTTTTAGTTCACATCTTCCTGTTCAGGTGCTATATTCAATTTGATGTGTTGTAACATAGCCTATACCCAGCAGACGATCAAGACTATCGCTTTCAGCGATGCTTCATTTGTCGAATTATGATGAGTAGTTTAGAAGTTATCACGGAACAGATGAACATACATACAACCCGCAACAGTTAACTTGAGACTTCGCTCGCATGACGTAAGCACGAGGTACTGACGCGTCGACAAGAGCGGTAAGTAGGCGGGTTCGGGAGGAGCCGCTCAGGTCTCAAGTTAACTCTTGTGGGTTGTACAGGCCGGTCAAAATCGTAACCCTCTGCCATAATCAGGTACATATTTGAGCATAGTAAAAATACAGGTATAAGCCAAGCCAGTTTCATAGGTAGTAATAGGGTTAAACTGATCAATGGGTGCTTGATGTGCATATGAGTATCACCACACTTAAAGGCTATTTTATTGAATCCTAATCAATAAAGTTAGGGTTTTATTGAGTTGCTTTCTAATCAGAATACTACACATACCTGGGTAAAACAAAATTGTTTAATTTGACAGTCAAATATAGTCTGTAAAGTTGTCTTGACAGCGGTGCCGATCCTTTGTTCACCTCTTTCCAACATGTATGGCAGATGAGTGGCTTGGTTGACTGTGATACTGATACCCCAGGACAGGAGTATGGCTGCATAGGATATCTTACTTTTACCGTTTTTGTCTTGAGTTGATGATAATACATTAATCTGAAGAAAAAAAATGTTATTTAGGAACTTATATTCTGTTACTTACCAGGTAGATGTAAGATGGATGATTGTCCAGGGTCAATACCAGTGACAGAAAAATAAGTTGTGAAGTAAAATTTTAGGCTGATTAAGTGGAATTACAGAATGTAAATTGGATCACCTTATTTAGAAGCAAGTTATCTGTAATTCATTTTGTATTAAATTACTATGTGGAAAAGTCTACTTACGAATAAAGCACTAGCATCATCTTCACAATACTTTAAATTAGGTTGTTCTTCTATTTGTACGACATACTTTTTTGACGAATTTGCTGCTACTGCACTCACAAGAGCTTGTCGAATTTTAGACGCATACTGCTTTAGTTTTACCGTGCCATATTGTAAATTGTACAACGGAGACACTTTACTCAGCCGCCACGTCCCTTCATTGTAAATAGCTGTGAAATAATTCGAAGTTTTAGTAGGTAAATGAAACTCAAATACTTTGTAAAGGTAAACAATACATCATTAAATTGATCTTACCGGCTAATGGGTCGCCTGTAACTATATTTTTTGTGGTTGAGTTGTTTTCCCGCTGCCAGGCAGGTTCCGGCCGATACAAAGACATAGTATTTAGTTTCTTTTTATTACTATTTGGTGATATTTTTAGCTAATTCGGCAAAGGTAAACATATATAGGTAACTTTCAAACTTTTCAAAGCAAACAGTGACCGTTATTTTTTGACATTGACATTTTTTCTCTGTTTCTCGCATGGAATTAGTATGTACTATTGGTTCAAAATCGTCGAGTTAATAAAAATCACCCGTGCTACCTGGGCTACGAATGTTGCATAGCCCAAATCGCTAAAGAAGATGGTGTTATTTTAATCAACCCCTAAAGGCGGGTCTGCTGCGCCATGTTTTAATGTTTTAAAAACATGAAACATCAAACACGAACCAATCAGGCATCCGCAAATCAAACACGAAGCGATTTGATTGGTTCGTGTTTGATGTTTATAAAACATTAAAACAGCAGACGCAAACGCAGCAGACCCGGCTTAAGAAAGGATTTTGCGAAAAAAGGGTTGATTGGGGGCTAGAAAATTCGTTTATATAAAAAATCTTATTCCTTGGAACTTGGCACGGATAGTGTAAGTTTGACATCACTTTTTCAAAACTACCCCACTAACAGTATATGGGGTGTTAGATTTGAAAACCAGCCAATCATTTTGATAAAAAAAGTAAGAGTGACGTGATTTTGGATGTTGGAGCGAGCAAATCAACCTATAACTATGCGCAAAACTTGATACCCAAGTTTTAGGGAAGAATTTTACTGCTTGCTTCGATTAACTCGAAGTGATTGTAGTAATTCTAAAATATTTTTACATGAATTATTCAAGTAAAAATACTTAACAATTTAATTTTATCAAACGATTTGATTTTTTAATAAGTAAATAATAATGAATGTAGTTAGACAGATATAGATAAAATTTGTAGTGGAGAGTACGAAATATGCGCGCACGAAGTAGAATTTTCTAAAATTATTAAACATTTCTAGTTATTATTCTAGATGTCAACAACCTAGACGAGAATGTTAGGGAAAAACCACTGGAATAGATAGGTACTGGAATAGATACTGGAATCGGGTTACAATTTAACGGGTTAGGTAGTATGTCAAAGTCAAACAACTGGGGCTGCGTTCCGAGTTACGATGTTATCGATTTGAGCGTGCTAACACCCGTTCCGAATAAGCGTTAGCGCGATAACACCGACCCATGAAATGTCATAGACGACGTCATGACGGACGTGCGCAATCTTGCGATAACGCCGACCATGCCTTTTAGTCCTTTTACTAAGGCCGCGTTCCGAGTTAGGCCATAATCGCTCACAGCGCTGACATAAATATTTTGCGTTCCGATTTAGATATTACGATTATGACAGCTGAGGTCTGTCATCAATTCGGAACGCTCGTGAACGCGCCTACAGTGCTTGCTCAACGTCAAAACTTATAACATTACTTAAATTCTTTGTATAAACATCAGAAATGTCTTTTTCTTCTTTGGTTAAGTGGCGACGGTAGCCAGAAGCACAATTTAGAAAAAGCCACGTTAGTTTATAGATATATGCGACTCAAAACTACAGCGCTGCCAAAAATGACAGTTCAGTCAACTGTCATTTTTGACAGAGATCACGGGTGATATTAGTAAAAGGCATGGTCGGCGTTATTGCAAGATGGCGCATGTCATGACGTCATCTATGTCGTTTCATGGGTCGGCGTTATCGCGCTAACGCTTATTCGGAACGGGTCTTAGCACGCTCAAATCGATTACATTGTAACTCGGAACGCGGCCTAATATCACCGTGATCTCTGTCAAAAATGACAGTTGACTGAAGTGTCATTTTTGGCAGCGCTGTAGTTTTGAGTCGCAAATAAAACTAACGTGGCTTTTTTCTAAATTGTGCTTCTGGCTACCGTCGCCACTTAACCAAAGCAGAAAAACAAAATTTCTGATGTTTATACAAAGAATTAAGTAATGTTATAAGTTTTGACGTTGAGCAAGCACTGCGTAGGCGCGTTCACAAGCGTTCCGAATTGATGACAGATCTCAGCTGTCATAATCGTAATATCTAAATGGGAACGCAAAATTTGATGTCAGCGCTGTGAGCGATTATGGTCTAACTCGGAATGCGGCCTGGGCCGCGTTCCGAGTTACAATGTAATCGATTTGAGCGTGCTAACACCCGTTCCGAATAAGCGTTAGCGCGATAACGCCGACCCATGAAACGTCGTAGATGACGTCATGACATGCGCCATCTTGCGATAACGCCGACCATGCCTTTTACTAATATCACCGTGAGTTCTGTCAAAACTGTCATTTTTGGCAGCGCTGTAGTTTTGAGTCGATATATATCTATAAACTAAACTACCGTGGCTTTTTCTAAATTGTGCTTCTGGCTACCGTCGCCACTTAACCAAAGAAGAAAAAGACATTTCTGATGTTTATACAAAGACTTTAAGTAATGTTATAAGTTTTGACGTTGAGCAAGCACTGTAGGCGCGTTCACGAGCGTTCCGAATTGATGACAGACCTCAGCTGTCATAATCGTAATAAATCGGAACGCAAAATATTGATGTCAGCGCTGTGAGCGATTATGGCCTAACTCGGAACGCGGCCCTGGATGTTTCTGCTGTCAACTGTCAGAGTGTCAGCAGCTGTCAATGACGTCTGAACTCTGAAGAAAGAAGTCGAATCGAATTTTAAAAAAACTTGTTTCTTTCTACTTTCTACTTAAAAATATTCATCGAAACTTGCTTACGTCACAATACCATTGCAATTTGTGATTGAAGGTATGTAATCCGTTTTGAATTACAACAACAACCCGAGCAAAAGATCAATATTATCAAACTTTATCTTGCAAGTGGAACGCACATACTTGTTTATCGAAAGCGAATGTTCAGTTGGACTTTGAGACTGATAATTACGCCGGGTTAAGACTCGTCGGTTGGTTTCTTTCTCATTTGCATTCCGTTTGTCGTGAAGGATGGATCAGCTTCGCTTTGACGGTCGTGTTGCGGTGGTTACTGGCGCCGGTGGCGGTCTCGGCAAGGCCTACGCTCTGCTGTTGGGCTCGAGAGGCGCTAAAGTAGTGGTTAATGACCTCGGTGGAGCTCGCGATGGCGTAGGACAGTCAAATTTCGCTGACGCTGTTGTCAAGGAAATCAAGGACAAAGGTAAAATTGCAGATTCATACTTAATTAATTATTATTTATGTCTTTGTTGTTTGTGGGCTGCATAACAATATTTAAATCAGATATTGCACTGTATTGAGTTTTTTTTAATAGAATTGTACTCTGTTATTTCGTCGAATATAGATCTTTGGGTATAGTTACTATTTATTTGTGTCTTTGAGACAATAATGTTTAATTTAATAATATATACGCTAACAGACTTAAAATAATAATAATAAGTACATGTACTTATATAAAAAAGAGGAGGGTAAAGAATCATATGGCATAAAAACTTTGTTGAGAGAACCTGTTATTTAAATAGAAACTTAATTTATGTTAAGAATTCAAAGTCTCACAATTAAATAATATTCTGTGTTTTCAGATTCATCATACATTTAAAGTAGGTACTTATTATCAGTTTTTTACAATTTTATTAATGATATAAGTAACAAAGCTTGTGAAAAACATTTATTTTTCTATTTTTACAAAATGCAAATCAGACATCTCTGTTAGTTTGTTATTTAATTTATTTCAAGTCTGTAGTGTTATGTTTATAATTTGGAACAACAAATCACGATAGACAATCAGTTTTCATAAATGCAATAATGTAACAAGTAGTTAATATTTTATTTAAAATGTCCATGAATATGTTTTAATGTCCCTTTCATGGCAATTTTATTCATGATGTTAAATTACTGGATGCTTTGAAAGAAAACCAGTGATAAAAATACTGTTTTTCAGGTGTAACTTTTAGGCCTGTATTACCTGTATTACCTCACTCAAGACTCAAGCATTACTTAAAAGTAGTTTCAACCAATCAAAAGGCTTTAAATGAGTTTTAAGTAATGCTTAAGTTTTTAGTGAGGTTCTGTAATACGGGCTTGAGATGTTCTGCTCCGCATTGTGCATCCAAATTTATGCTACCACTGTTGGAAGTTTCGACCTTAACATTCCCATTGACCTTTCCATTCTGCTTAACCCTTTAGATATAAATAGCCCTCACTTCCATTATTATGTAATTTTATGTTAATTAATTTTTTCGTCCACAGGTGGTATTGCGGTTGCAGATTACAACAATGTCGTCGAAGGGGAGAAGATTATTAAGACCGCCTTAGATAACTTTGGCAGGATTGATATCCTTATCAACAATGCTGGCATTCTTCGTGATAAGAGTTTCACTAAAATGTCCGATCAGGTAGATACGTTAATGATAATTATATCTGCAGTTTACTAGGTGTTTTATGTACAGCTGCACTAGTGACTAAAGAATCAGGGATGTGTAAAAGATTAGAGTATGACACGATACTACTGTTAAAGATACAAGTTTATCAGAGAAAAAATAATAATAGTTCAGTTTCCAGAACAATAATACACTGTCTATTATTATGCTATCTTATTGACATTTGACCTTTGTGAATCTATTTAAATACTGCTATTATTATGGAAACATTTATGATTTCTTGGAGTAATCTAACAATTTATTAGGTACTAAAGTTATTACATTTGTTCCGCCGAAAACTAAATGAAATTCTAATTTCATTTTTCCTCTACAACAAAACATAGACAAAGAGACAAACCTACTTCATAAAACAATTTAATGAAGTGGCAAAAATTGTAGCAATTAATTATAATACTTTTTTCTTTGATTTAGGACTGGGACCTAATCCACTTGGTTCATCTGAAAGGTGCTTTCAAAACCACTCACGCCGCGTGGGAAACGTTCAGAAAACAAAAGTATGGTCGCGTCATCATGACCTCAAGTAATGCCGGTGTTTTCGGAAACTTCGGACAGGCTAACTACAGGTCAGTTTAAATTAAAACCATATTTCATATCTTCTTTTATACCCATAAAACTTAATAATAATATTAATATTATTATAATCCAAACAATTCAACAACTCCTTCATAAAGGCTTAATATTGATGTTCACTGTACCTACACATTCCATTGGATACCTATGCAGGTAGGATATATTATAACCTTCCACATTTTGTAACGAAACAATGACTCAATATGCTTGCATACTAAATGGATGTTTAAAGTACAAGTTTAAGTTAAGGTCACTATTTGAACTTGAATTTTGGTCTGCAAATACATGTGAATAGATCGAAAATACTTCGCTATTACGCTGAGTTATAGCGAAGATTTAAATGAAATGTATGAATCGAATGCGTTACTTTGAATAGGTCAGTTACACCAAGGTTGCCTTTATTTCTCCCTAGCGCCGCTAAAATGGGTCTGGTCGGTTTGACCAACACCCTGGCCATTGAAGGCTCCAAATACAACATCAAGGTCAACACAATCGTGCCCACGGCCGCGTCCCGTCTGACAGAGGACATCCTGCCCCCAGAGATGTTCGAGGCTATGAAGCCTGAACTTATTGCACCTGTTGTTGTGAGTATAAACATAAATAACCCTCCTTTTTGCTACTCCGTAGTCGGGTAAAAAAAAATTCGTATACTTACTTTGAAGTCAAATAACGATCTAAATCGCAATGTCAGGCTACAGTTTCGGGGCGACCCTATCTAGGCTACAATCCTTACTAGCTCAAAGTAATATAAGCTTCGAACGCGTTTAAAAACGGGATAAATGACTAAAGTTTCCGTATGATACGCCCAGTTTTGCTTCTACGCGAAGTATTATTTCTCTTTCTTATATTTGTATTAAAATTTGAATCTTTTGATAAGTCAAGTTTCAGTATAATAAGGCCTTATTTCTTTACAGGCGTACATGGTTCACGAATCGTTCCCTGAGACCGGCGCAGTCATAGACTCTACGCTCGGTTATGCCACTAAGATGCATTACGTCAGAGCTCCTGGTGCTGTGCTCAAGTAAGTATTCTTTCATACACAATAGAAAATGGAATTCTATTCATTCGTAAGTATTCTTTTCATTCTTTCAATCGAGATTAACGTATATCATTTTGACTTTTACTTCGCTAAGTAAAGTTAAACTTAGGCACCTGTTTCACCGTCGACGAGGAAACGACTAACTATCGACTATTTTCTCGCTCAAGAAACGTTTACGAGAGAGAGCGAGCGACGTCTAGTTCGCTTTATCGCGACAATGTGGCTGCGGTATACCTGCCTATCATTTTATTTTTATGAATTGGATAATACGTTGGCCTACGTATCGTAACATGCTTACAAGTCACAAATATGCGCCGATGTCTTGTCACAGTAACACCCATACCTACGTAATAGTATCATACAATTTTACAATAGGTGGTCTCTTATCATTATTTTTATAGAATAAAACAAGTATCTTTTTCATTAGTCTTTTTATTGCCAACCATTTACTCCATTTACTTTAGCATTAGACAAATAACGGCTAAATAACGACAGTTATTGTGTAATAATATTGAAATGACTGCACTTTAGAATTATATTTTTAATGTAAATGGTAAATAGATTACATTGCTTTGTATTTATCGAGAAATAACTAAGTTTATAATACGTTTATATGGAAATAACGAAAGGGTGATAATCGATATTTTTCTAATCTTAAAATAAATGGAGTATAGTAATATAAGAAGATTTACCAATAGGACGGACTTAATTCGCTGATTTCTAATAAACTTGTTCCTAACAATAACAAGAAAATGCGCAAATTAGAAATGTATTGAAGGTCATAGGAAATGACCCTAGAATCTTTGTCACGTTCAATATCTACTATGTACATCGTGCTCATTTTCTTGGATCCGTTATAATCAGTCAGAATAAATGATATTAATAATTTAATTAAGTAATTAATTCTTTGTTCTTTTTTGTTTTTAATAAAAAAAAAATGTATTTCTAAGAGTACCTACGTACTGATAGAACATACATACATTATATATCTAAATTACCTATCAAATGCATTTTCAGTACTTAAATCAGAATTTCTTGTTATGGAAGTTTTGTTATTTATTTAATATGAATTATTCAAATAAATCAAGAAATGTTATTGAAATATTCTATGGCTTTGATGATTAATATGAATTTATGACGTAACTAACTCGACTTTTGTTTGGAGATGTCTCAGAAGCAATAGGCTCGACCCTTGGCTTACATGGGACTTGAACATAACTGGCGAAATGTAGGTGTACTATTAGGTACACCTCTGCCTAAACGCTCGAGGGTTAGAAGTGTGATGTTATGTCCTACTATAATATTATAAATGCGAAAGTTTGTGAGGATGGATGGATGTTTGTTACTCGTTCACGCAAAAACTACTGAACGGATTTTGATGAAACTTTACAGTGATATAGCTTATACATCAGAATAACACATAGGCTACAATTTATAAAGATTTTGTTTGATTTTGCCATGATATAACGATAAGTATCAAGTATGTCGGAAAAATTTCTGCCCTCTGAGAGCTATCTTGGAGTGCGCTGCCTAAACCGTTGAAAGTTACGCGAAGATAATGTATCGAGGGATTGTATGTCTAAAACAGTTCTAAATAAAAGTCCGCGACAGCATATATCTATCTTTTATGTGGAAGCCATTATACCTAAAATAGTGAGCCATAAATACATTTAAAATGAAGACCTTTTTTACATTGCAAATTTTGTAGTATTTAGTTACTTCTTATCAAAATTAAAACCTTCATCGCTTTCGGTATTTAATGTAGAAAAACTTTGTCTTTTACACTAAGACATTTGAAAGAATAGTTTAAAAGTTACAACGATAAGAATGAAGCGGCGCGGCGGGCCAGATAATGACGCAATATGGTCTAATAATATTTTTTTGGTAGTATTTTAAGTAGAAATAATATAGACTAGTTTTAATTTTAATTATCTATTAAAAGTGTTTATCTTTTTGTTAGTTTAAGAATAAAGGATAGTTTTAAAATTAAAATTCTATTTATTTCTGGAACATATTATGAAGCAATGGATTAGCAATATCTATCAAAATCATTCAGATTGTGATTGATAGTGTGTTAGGCAATTCATTTTTAGCTTAATTACTAAGATATTATTATTAATATAAATGAAACCACATGTCACACGACATGTAACACGTTCCTGTGGGATAATATCCGACATCCACGTGGGCGAAGCCGCGGGCAGAAGCTAGTCTAAGAAAACGATAAAACGAGGTGTAAAGACAATTGTTATAATAACGTCCCTATTTCTTGAGGTTAAGAGATGAAAAAACATTCCATCAACAATAATGGCGCACGCGCTGCTAAATTAGACATTTTATATGCCAGTAAAAGAGGTTGAGGTCCTGATGCATGATTCAAATTCTCTTTATTAAACTTTTTTGTTATGGCTACAGACTTACATAAGATGGTGGCTAGCCAGGCGTACTTAGAACAAGCCCTACCACCAACCAAACTGAGCGGAAAATGTTGCCCCCGCTGGGAATCGGACCCGGGACCTCTAGGTCAGAGACAGATGGTCAGATGGATGGATGGTGGATTACGGCTCACTCCTCACAGAGAGGAGGCCCGTGACCTACCAGTGGGAACATTATAGGCTGATTATGCTTAACCTCTTGTCATTAGGAAGAAGCCCTCCGACCCAGTGACCATCGAGTCAGTGAAGGAGTTCTGGCCTGAAGTTACCAACATGAACGGAGCCGTACACTTGGACAAGATGGCTGAGGTTACAGTGGACCTGGTTGAGAAGATTCAGGTAATGAATTTTATATAAATAAATAAATTTAGTACATAAAAACCAAATAGTATAATGTAGTGACTTAAGATTTAAACCAACCCCAACCACAACCCAACCCCTCTGCCCAACCCTTCGGGGAAGCAAGGCATCATGATATGTTATATTATGTTATGTTATCTATATTAATAATAAAAATAAAAGTAATAAAAACTAAAACCCAACTACGGCAAAAGTCAACTAAAAAGGTATAAACAAGTCATCACAGACAGACTTTTTATTTGTCTGTCTGTGATGACATGGTTATACCTTTTTAGTTCAAAAGTCAACTCAACACCTCGTGGTTGCGAGGTGTCCTAGTGAGATAGGGCCCTTAGAGTATTCTCATAGCTTTGAACATGAGGGTGACTGCTTTTCTTTGTCCTAGTGATAAGCCTTAATACGCAACTATGTAATATATAATATCTACTTATTTTATAAAACATCCTGGGTTTACATAATAGCCACCCTTTTTTATTTCGTATAATTTGATTAACCAGATCTTCAAGTATCTTATGATAGTAACTTTTACAAGATTATATAAGTAAATAGAACATGACAAATCGGAGTGCGAACACATCGAGAGATAAAAAGAAAGTGAAATTATTAGTTTTTATCTTTGCAACAGTTTATCTAAACATAATATTATAATAATGATTATGATATCTTCACTACTTATATCTTGCAGAATACTGTTTGTCATACTCAAGTTTTTTAAGTGTGTTAATATTTCATTTCATAATAAAAAAAATCAAAAGTAAAATAAGAATCATTGTTGAATTAATTACGTAAACAAATCATTGATCAGTTTTTCCCCTTATTTAACTGAACCATATTATTTTTTGTTATCTATTAACTTTATATTGGTATACCTACTTATTTACCTTATACTTCCTAAGAGGGTGTTTTTCACACAAAAATGTTTAGCTTGTCATAAAAACATACACAAAAAAAAAAACGAATGGATTAGTAAATAATTCGCGTGTAGGTAGGTATTTGTAACTATTAACATTTTTTTTACTCGATGTTAACCTTTATACCTATTTCAATATGATTGATTTTTGTTTGGGCTAGAGAAAGAGCAGAGTGATACTTGGTGATCATGCTAATCTCTAATAACTTGTTGCAGGACTTCGAGGAGCGCAGCAAGTTGGACGGTGGCCGGGAATCGTACTGGTCTACTTACAAATACGACTCTAAGGATCTCGTGCTGTATGCTCTTGGCAGTAAGTATTATTTCAGAAAACAAACATAATGAAAAAAACTACAACATTGAATGATTCCAACGAATTTGTACCAATTAATAAATGTATACCCTGTTGCAATCAACTAAAACGAATTTCGGACCAGTAAATCATCACAACGGTATCTTGGCTGTTGGTCACTCAATTTCAAAATTTGATAGCAAATTAACTGTGGGACAGGGTTCAATTAAGGAAACACAGGATTCTTTCAATGGCAACGATATCATAAAATCTGTAAAATTGTAAGTTTTGCAGCTACGGAAGAGCTAAAAGTGCACCTACACACCAGATGAAAAGTTCCACAAACATAAATAAAATCTTTCTTTCCTAGTCGGAGCATCAGTAGAGAACCAATCCGACCTCAAGTTCTTGTATGAAAGTCACGAGGGCTTCGCAGCTCTGCCCACATACTTCATCCTGCCTGGTATGGCTCTCGAGTCTCCCCTCGTGGGTAACTCCATGCCGCCTGGCAAACACGCTGACTTCACCAACGTAAGTGAATTAAATTATGTCTTTGTTTTGTTTTAGTCATTGATGGGAACCTTACAAAATGGTATTATTAAATCTCCCAATATAGTACCGGCGAAACCGAGGGGTTTATTCAATATTTCTGATTATTAGATTGATTACTATTCGCGAATGAACACTGAAAATGACATTATTGGTTGACTGTTAAATTACAGACGGCACGGTTGGCGCTGTTGTTAAGCGATTGATATTTGTATGACCTACAAGTAGTTGTTCCGGGTCTGGCTGTTTGTGTGAGTTTAAATGTTTGTAAAAGCACCCACAAAACAGGATAAATTACTAGTGTTTAAAAAAAAAAAAAACGATGACAGTAAGTAGATGTATTCAGGGTGTGTCAACCTCCTGCATATATCATCGCCTTGCGTAGAATTAGGTAATGATATGCTTTTTGTCTTCTACTAGCCACGAAACAAATCTAATATCAATAGATTACAAAATTAACTTAGTTTCCACAATTAAACATTATTTGTCTTTGTAGATTCTTCACGGAGAACAATTCATCGAGTTCGTGGGTGACTTCCCCGGCACAGAGGGTGACTTCAAAATCCGCAGCTACGTCGTCGACACATTGGACAAAGGATCCAGCGCTGTGTCCATCGTTAACAGTAAGTATTATAATATTTGTAGATAGTGATGTAATGTTCAGTACATTGCAGTGTTTGTGAGAGTGCACGGCGCGTTTTTCAAATACAGGGTCAAATTAAATTAGCTAGAGAAACCGAGACGTTATGGATACCTAAACACGAGGAACCAAAAAAATTCTAAACTAATACTTCTTTAGCAACTACATGTGATTACGGGATCAACTGCCGCGAGTAGTGTATAGCTACTTGAAAACACGATACCGATGCCCATTATGTCTCTTGACCCTGTAGAGTTAAGTCGTCAATGTGAAAAGTAAAAAATCAAAGTAATTTATTTGCCAGATACACGGTAGGTACATAGGATGTTCATACATTTAAGAATAGTTCGCCAAAGGATTTCTTATCAGTGGCTATTGAGAGTAGGACTTGGACCAGTATCAAAAACGGTGATGGCGGTATCTTCAAGTTCGAGATACGAATGTCTTAGGGCTGTGCACACCACGTTTTTTAAACGCGCCGTCGACGCGCGTTTGTAGCGATACAGACGCGATACGCACGCAAATCAGACCTTTTCTGTAGGATAAAAGGGCGCCGCGTTTAAAAAACGTGGTGTGCACAGGCCCTTAACTAAAGGGAATACCGCTTACTTGACAGATACCGGTGCACCGGTATCTGTCAAGTAAGCGGTGCCACCACTTCGACATCGTATAAAATTTACCGCGCCTTTGTTTATTAAACTTTTGTTTTCGTAGATTTATTTAATTTTGTCGTGTTTAAAAACTTGCCTGTCATCATTTATCATTATGTAACTAGTGATAATAAATTATAAAATATTATGTCTGATAATTTTATTATGATACAGATACGATTAGATAATTTTTATCATGGATTTGTTTATAATCTCATAAAAAGCGGCTAGTTACAATGTTTGTTAAAAATAGTTTTTGCTATCATCATTTGCACTGGAAATAGGTACACTAAATTTTAAAAACACTTTGGCGATAAGGGAGTGACACAAGACGATAATCGGAGAAATTCTGAAATTTATTATTCTCCAAACTTATTTACAGAAAATAAATAAATTAAGTAGGTACCTAACTTTATGATGCAATACGATTAAGAAAGTACATTGAATGGGTTTGGCTCTCTTAAGGCTATTCTAGGGTATGTCAGACCTGTATTGACATGCGGTACGTCGGATGCAATAGACTTGATATATTTAGTAACCTATTCCTAAAGAGTCATAAAAAACCCTGTAAGAAATCGACACGTGTTTCACCTCTCAACGAGGCATCCTCAGGATGACGGTTGACTTGTTGCGAAGCGCTCGGCTAACTACTAGTACATATTATATCGTATGCTAAATATATCTACATCTATTGTATTTTCTATTAGATTTCCGCCAAGTCACGCCTGAATAAATTAACTACCCTACCGGCTATAATCACCAAACCTATACTAGCGCTATATCGATCTGTAATTATGATATTATTACATCACAAATTCTTTATTCGCCAGGCGAAATCTACCAAAACAAGGAACTAATAGCCCGCACACAGCAACACATCTTCGTGCTGGGCCAGGGTGGGTTCAATGGGCCCCGTAACAGCAAGCAGGCCGTTGAAGTTCAGCCGGCACCCAAGAGGGCTCCCGATGCCGTTCTTGAACAACGCACTGCTGAAGACCAGGCGGCACTTTACAGGTTGCAAGAGCGTTCTTAATTTTATCCTACAGTAAGGGGCTTCGCTCACACGAGCTGGAGTCGAGGCGGCGTCAAGGCGCGGGCGCACAAGCGGCGCGCCGTTTCTACGTTTTCTTAGGAATAAATGGCAGTGCGCTCATATACTAGAGTCGCGGCACGGGCGGACGAGCATACAGTCCTACATAGAGACCACGCCTCGACCGTGCCGCAACCTCGCCTCGACTTACCAGTGAGCGACGCGCCTTAGGGTGCCTTTTCACGGAATCGGGGAAAAGCTAGACGGAGCGGAGAATACCAATATAGACGAGAAAGAGACGCGATGTGGATTTCAACCAATGTGATTGGTCGATTCTTGCACGTCTCCGCTTCAGTGGAAACGCACTCTTAAATACGCTTTCCCAATTGAGATGCTAACGAAAGTATCCCTTTTTTCTGTTTGTATTTTTAGATTTTCGGTTCGTTGAGCGTTAAACTTGTTGGTAATTATGGATATTAAAAAAAACATTGTCGCAAGGATCGTTTACTTACCTTTAAGTAAAATTGAAGATGATTCGACTGATGATCCAATATATGCAAGTTTAATTTATTATACTAAACCTTACTAAAACCTCTTTACTAAAACTCAATGAATTTCTAGGTTATCTGGTGACCTGAACCCGCTCCACATTGACCCTAACGTAGCGTCCGCCAGTGGACACCCGAGGCCGATCCTCCACGGAATGGCGTCTCTTGGATTCTCTGCCAGACATGTATTGGCCAAGTGAGTACATTTTAAGTTAATTATCATTGTTCATCAAGTATCATTGAACGTTTAACATGACGTGTAACGTGCGTTTAGTTTGTGCAGAATAAACGATTTTTCTTTCTTTCTTTTCTTTCTAATATAAAGCTAAAGCTTATAAGAGCTACATAAACCAATAAAAATCATGGCGTCGTCTTCGAAGTACCTTCCAGTAATATGCGTTCTTTTTTAACTATGTTAAGGGTTTGGTTTCCGCACTTAGTCCCTAAGCTGGACCATTGTGCGTGGGCCATGGCGGCTGTCGGTGGTTATTCCAACCAGCCCACCACTTGCCTGTTCAGAACATCTGTGTAAGATCTGGGTAACCCGAGGGTTTCTGTTCTAATGTGGGTGACGCCCGTGCATTCAAAGAGCACGTGCGCGACGGTTTCCTCAGCCTCCATGCATGCCCTGCACAGAAGAGGAAGTGTTTGTTTATGGTCCCCGTCACCAGGCCCAGGCCGTTCCTGCCCAGGCGTAATAAATGAATGGTTAAAGACGTTCTCAAATGGTTATCAAGTCCGCGATATCACTAGATAACCCACCTCGTAGATTCTGGTGGAGTGTCCAGAACAAAATAACATTCATTGCAACCTCTTTTCTCTCTACACCCATCTATTCCATCTCCTATCCTAAAGTATAACTCTATCACCCAGATACGGAGGCAACGACTCCAGCAACTTCAAGGCTCTAAAGGCTCGCTTTGTTAAGCCGGTTCTTCCTGGACAAACCCTCGTCACAGAGATGTGGCTCGAAGGCAAGCGCGTGCACTTCCAGACCAAGGTCAAGGACACCGGCAACGTTGTTATCGCGGGTACGTATTCGCCTCATTATGCGGTTGTACTGGAAAGTCATTTAAAATTCAGCTCATAAGTACCATGAAGACACATCTAAAATATCCTTCATGAGAAGCGATGGTGGATACTTACTATAAATATCACTACAAGGTTATTGTAGCGCGGGACCAAAATTGGAACTAACACCGCCATCTTGTTTTTTGAACGCGTCTCAAGTGACATACTTACCGCAAAAAAAAAATGTTTACGAACAGCGCCTCCCTGTTAATGTCATTCAGGCGCCAAAGTTTCCTTGTTCGTAGCAATTTACAGCACGCGTAGCATGATCACCGTAGAAACGGGTTTTGTCGACGGGAGAATAGACAAACTGACAGATTGTGATTGTTTATATGTCATTTTGTCTATTCTTCCGTCGACAAAACGCGTTTCTACGGTGGTCATACTACGCGTGCAGGCGAACTCAGAGACTAAGGGCGGATTCGACCAAACAGGAATAAATTTTATCCGCGGAATAAGCCTTCTCTTCCGAGTAAATTTTGAATTTTGTTTCTCCATTCGAAAACTGTCAGAGTAAATCTTATTCCGCGGATAAAATGTATTCCTGTTTGGTCGAATCCGCCCTCAGTCAGGCAAGTTAGCACTTGATTAGCAAATAATTTTCCTCGGCATAACCTTTTCTTATCATAGGTGTTTTTTTTTTTGTAGCTTGTGCCAAGTCCCAAAATAATGCAGTAAACACTCATTGCCAGCGTAGAGTAGAATTGTTTCGATTGGTGCGAAACAAAAGAAATATGCAGAATAATAGAAACACACCACAATATAAACCAAAGAGCATCCTGTATTTCGTGTTACAACATTACTAAATCTTCCTTCTTTTTAGGTGCCTACGTCGATCTGAAGAACGTAGTAGCCGGCCAAGTTGACTCAACCTCTGCCGCGCCCGCGTCAGCGCCATCTGGTGGCGCCTTCAAGAGTGACGCACTCTTCGCCAAGATCCAGGAGGAAGTTGGCAAGAACAAGGACTTGGCTAAGAGCATCGGTGGCGTGTTCCTGTATAATATCTCTGAGAATGGAAAGACTGCAAAATCTTGGAGTGAGTACCTATTAGTTTTTAATTACAGGACTAAACTAAAATATATATTCTGTCCTTTTCTTAATGAAATAGAAAGAAAACGATGCACTGAACTTAAATTTAGTTTAGTTTGTGAACAAGGGAATCGGCACCAGTGTTTTGCCAAACATGAATTTATATTCTCCAATCATATCGCATCATCGCCTCGAGGGAAGCCAGTACTCGACAATTTGGTCCAAATTGGCGATCATTCAAATGTACCTAACCCGTAAGGGCGGTAAACTGGTATCGTAAGCTATTACAAGTAATATGAAATATAGTCAAAAGATCAAAGTACTTTGGAATTGTGTTCAGGAAACTTATTTTTTTGTCTTCCTTCTGTAGAATCTATCCTCTTATTGCTGTTCAGAATAGAAATGTGTGGTCTTCTCAAATAATATGATGCTCATTTGTCCCAAAAAGTAGTAATAATCCATGGTAGACACTGTTCAATTTCACTGAATATGTATGTTTCTTTCTGTTTCACAGCTTTGGACCTCAAGACTCCTGCAGTATATGAAGGCACACCAAAGAGCGGCAAGGCTGACACAACACTGACCGTCTCTGATGCTGACATGGTAGCAATCGCAGCAGGCTCACTCAGCCCACAGGTTGCTTACATGAAGGGAAAGCTAAAGATTGCTGGCAACATTATGCTGGCCCAAAAACTTGGCCCCTTGTTGAAATCTCCCGCCAAGATTTAATTTAGAAATATAATTATTGTAATGGTCATGGAAATGGTTATATAATTTTAATTATTTACAATTGAATGCTAATATATTTCCAGTAATAAGCATTTGATGCCAAGTATTATAAGCAATAATCATCAATAAATGAAATGTTATTTTTTACTTGTTTCAAAGACTTTGTAATTCAAGCCAGGAATTGCATTTTTATGTTGTAAGTGATTTGTATAATACAATTGTTATCGATGATCTGTGATATGAAGAAGACCGAATAATTCCATTGGAGGGCAATTTCTGGCTCGTGCCGTTTTGTTGTCACAATCAAAGTGAAGAATGTATATTATTTTGTATGGTGATGGAATTAAACACCATTTTTATATAAAACATTGTTTTATTTACTTAAATAGTTGGTATTAATTTTCCTTCTAAAAAAAGGTTTGCTTCTTTTACTTCAGCTTCCCAAGCGATTTTCATGTGAGGTTCTGCTGTTAAGTCAATGAATTTGCTAGCTTGAACTTCAGGTAGACCTTTCGTTCTTATTGCTGTACCTATTATACA
Source organism: Eupsilia transversa (assembly GCA_914767815.1). Lineage (NCBI taxonomy): Eukaryota > Metazoa > Arthropoda > Insecta > Lepidoptera > Noctuidae > Eupsilia > Eupsilia transversa. Next base: position 8,604,645 of record OU611889.1, read on the forward strand.
GCAATATGTACCTGTAAATTGTACTTAGTTGAATGTAGAAAATAAGTTTCAAAGTTACAAAACAGCAGTACTAAATAATATGCGGTTTATGCAAAACATACATAAATCAGCATAGGATAATAAGCTGAGTAGAAGTGGCATTTAGTTAACATGACAATTAAGTTTCAGTAAATTAATTGTCACGTCACATTATTTCGCAATTATGCATTCACAGTTTATAAATCTTCCGGTGCAAGTATCTTGGTGCATTATACATAAAAATGATGCTATAACAGTGAGATTTATATCCTAACACAGTTATATAAAAGCAAAGACATCTTATTTAAACCTCTATAAATAAAAGCTTGCTAAAAACACCAAAAAACAATTTTACTCACAGAATCAAACCTAATTATTTTAAGTAGATGCTGTGGCTTTACAAATTTACAATATAGCCTACAAAGACAGTACCTAGATGTTTTCAGCTCGTTAATGTTAAATCGACTACGAGAAATAAGTAGCCTGCAATTTATGTAGGTTTATTAGAAGCAGAAAGCTAAGCAACAAAAGCAATGGCATGCATTGTCATAAAGATGCTATTATAAGACTCATACCTTTTCGTAATGAAGTTTTATCAATGATACCGTGTGCGGACTCGCATTTAGTAATCTTCGCTCGTCCTGTTGAGTCGGATATGATCAATATATCCGCTCCGACAGTTTGTTCGATAGAGCCCTGTAACCAAACGTCTAGAGGCGCGGGCTTGTTGACTAGATCTTTTACTAAATATTTTCGTGGGTTTAAAGCCATTTTAATTAGGCCCGAAACACTAAACAACAAGAAAACAACTTTGTTTAAAAAAAAATTCACATGTCAAAAAGTTTTTGCTTGCTGTGTTGACAACTTTGAAGTTTGAGTGATGCGCAGTGTTGCCAGTTCGTCACTAAAAAACTCAACGGAAGTTTTCTCACCTGCTCGCTAATGTAGCATGTAGTTGTAGGTAGAAGAGCTTGAAAAGTTCATAATACATGTTGGGGACAGTAGCAGTAGCAGCGAAGAAAGCAATGAAGCTGATTCAATATTATCAGGTGTAGAGTTCTTAGAATCAGATTTCGACTATGACTCCATTATGTATTCACGTATTGAAATGGTGGGTAAGCAAGTTAGCGTTACAATAATATTTTGCCTAAAGCGGTGAACTTTGGTAATAATCAGTACCAAAGTTTACTGCTCAACTTTCCTGGCTCGGCCTTACCTATATGGAAAAGGTTGAAATAAACAAAAAGTTATTACAATAAGTTTATTTCGTGGAATAGAGAACACTGATGTAATGAAACAATAAAATCAACACAAAAGAAGGGTTATGATTAATGGATCTAAGTAAATATCGGGGGCAATAAGGTTTTTATAATCTTTGGATCATAATAACAATAATAATTTACTTCAAAGTAAAAATATCATCTAATTAATAAATAGAAAATACAAATATGCGATGCTATTGCATAATATTTATTGAATATTGTAAAGTATCAACTCCGTTTAAGGAGTGTATAGCCAGGGTTGACAGCTCTTGATTTTTTTAAATTGCCGCCTTTTTTCTTGGACAGCTTTCGTGGGTCAGACTCTATGACATGCAAACCTAACCTTTAGCAAGTCATTAAAGCCTAAGGCTCTAGCCGGGCACTAATATTGTAATGAGATTTGAATTTGTATACCGCTACAAAAAAAAAAAAAAAGAGCGAATTCAACAACTCATTCAGCTAGATCAAAGAGTTCCCACTTTATAGATTTTAGTTGCCGTCGACCAAGAAAATAATGAAATTACACCCCATCGTAGAATAATAAGTAACAATAATGAATAAAGCCCTAGAGCCCTTCGTTACGTTCGGGATTCAATAAAGCGCCCGTGACATAAGACAGTGGTTTATTAAAGACTAAACTTGAAAGTATTGAGCAAGAAAAAAACCTGGCGGTGAAGTCGTCGAAACCTCTCATTTATTATGCCAACCCTTTTCTAGTTTATCTAAAGTATTTTTAACATGGGAGAAAAAAGAAGGTCTTTAGGAAAGCATTACATTCAGTTGAACTACTTTAATCAAGTAGTTGAACTGAATGTAATGCTTTTATTAGAGAAAACCATTAAAAAAAAACTCAACACTTTGAGAGAAAATTATTCTAGTTTTATAAATACATACCCTTTTCACTATAATAGGGTAGGTACATATTTATACACGTCTTTATTAGAAGAATATTTGTGATTGAGTGCCGAAAGTTTAGTACGCAAGTAAGTTTTTTACTTGTCAAATTATAGGTTTTGCTAGTGGCAACATTCTTCAAATTCTTGCCGCCATTATTTTATTAAATGACCAGCTTATGACCCTGAAGTAGTCTGTGTGACCCTGCTTCGCACGGTTTTAACATCTTGACAAAACATGGAGATTTATTTAGTGGAAGTGTAATATATCTGTATTTTACGCTTATGTAAGCCTTCCTGAATCAATTCTCTACTTAATGATGGTGAAAACCGTATCGAAATCCGTTGTTTAAATGGTCACGCAGACAAGCGACTTTAATTTAGAATATATTGAAATAACCATGACTCACAGAAATCACAGACAATCATTGATAAGAAAAGGACGTAAAAACAAAAGCATTTTTTCCTTGCTTCAACCAACAAAGGAATACTTAATTCTAATAGGTAGATTTATAGAGGTATGAGGAACAGGGTGTAAAGTTCACTTATCCGCCATAGAAAAGGGAGGATAGGTACTCCGACCAGACGGGTGTTGTGTCTGGAGGGAAACTGCCCGACGACGATTAATGTCGGGATGTTGTTTAAATGTTAGTCGCGAAGTAAATTATGCTAGGATTTTTGCGTGGCGTCAGTGAAGATAATGCGTAGTTCGCATGTGGCGAAGTAGATGCCGCCACATCACCCCTCAGTAGACTGGAGGTCGATAGTGGGCCGTATATCTTGCGACGCTTGCCATAGCCAGTTGAGGTTCCAGTGAATCGGAAGCGGGTACCTACCGGTTAGTTCATAGTGAGTCGGAACTGGCTGCGAAGACTCCCCAGTGAGTCGGGGTGGCGCTGAATTATGTTCCAGTGAGTCGGATGTGGTACAGCGCCGGGTTGAGGCTGACTGCTGGCGTCGACCAGGAGAGGTATTAACAGCTCTTGTTGTCACTGCACTTTCGGGCGGTCAACCGGCCGAAAGTGCAGTGTGCTCTGCCCAGATCAGGTTGACGGTGATGACCTGGAAATACCCGTCCGCTGCATGCTGGGGCTGCAATCGTTGAGGCCGTGAGTGCTGTCTGGCTGTGTGACTCACCGCTCCGCTCGAAAGTTTGAAGAATTGATGATGATGACGTCACGCTGCAGTAGTTACACGAAGGCTGCGCTGACGATCACGTCGAGGTCACCAGTATAGAGGTACTAGGAACAGGGTGTAAAATGGGGTGTTGCAGGGTTTGCCTCCGACCAGACGGGTGTTGGGCTACTGCCTGACGAGGGATGTCGGGACGTTGTACTTACTTACATAATTATGCTAGTCGCGTTTTGCGTGTCGTCAATGTGATGGTTACCTGCACAGGTTACCTAAGCTTGTTCAGTGCCCTAAAAACCTAAAATAATATCACATGAGCCAACATGAGCGAATAACGGAATATTTTGTAAGTTATATTTGCAAGTATAAGTTATATTTTCTTGAGGCGATTCCCACGAAGTTAATTTATTTGTGGGCGAATCGACAACTCCAGAAATAAGTAGGTATTAGGCAATTCGCACATTCTGAATTTATTTTCTCCTAAAAAATTCTTTACCCTAATCACTTCTATACGTCAGTGTACTTTTTCTTAACTTTATTGCATAAATTCAATATAGGTATTATGTGCCAAGTGCATAATACGTATTTCTGGAATTGTCGATTGTCTGGAGAACACCTGTTACTACATTGCAAAAATTATTTCGACAAAAAAATACCTACGAAGCTATCTGTAAATGTGAAGTTTCAATTACCTACGAAGCCACTAACTAATAATAAAATTGTCGCTGGAAAAATACAAAAAAAAAACCCTTATAAGCATTCCAAGCAGAATGCAAAAATTTACGGTATTAAAAGCTTTACCGAAATCTACGCGTGATTTAAACGTTTAAGTAAAAAGTTTTTAAATCATATTGATTACCTACCTATTAAAAATGCACTTTCTAATCTTAATGACTAAATCAAATCAATCTGCCTAACCTTTTCCCAATGCAATTAACCGATGCAGCTGAATAGGTACCAGTATTTATCATAATCTTAATTAATGAGTACTAATAAAACTCCTCGAATAAAAAGCAAAGTGCAATCACTACAACACAAATCGTAATGATTGTTAATGACTCATTAAAAGCACTCCAGAAGAAATTCCAAACGCAGATTACCACCACAATTATTTCATCCGCATCAACACGTAATCAGTTGTTTATAAAGCGACGCTGCAAGCATGAAATCACTCCGATACTCGAAGCCGGCCCATAACAACTCAATCAACGCAATTTTAAAATAAACTTTTTTTTACCGTACATACAAACACTGGCCGCCTTGAACAAAAAATATTCCCGGCGAAGGTCTTAATAATGACTTTCTCGAGAACTTGTTACATATGGACAGTGGATAGTAGTCGTATGTACGGGTTTGTAAAAGCAGGCCATTTTGGACCGTAAGTGTTAAAAATAAGACAGATAAATCTGGATTAACATCTTTATTAAGTAAGGCATCAACCTTTTTATATTATATAATATATTTTTATTCTTTTAAAATATTCTCGGTACATTTTATTGAACACCTGAATAATAACATTCTTGACATCTAGATATTAAGGTAAGTAGGTACCGCTATAATTACTAAGAGGGGTATACAAACCCCCATAGCATAAAATAATAAGTATATGTATTATCTTTCAACAAACAGAATTCAAGAAAAGCCTCTAATCATTCATCTTAATCCTACAGATCCGACAGAACCGAAGACAGTTCATTCGGACTTGTTCGGTCGGTGCCAGTAGAAAAATAAAATAAAATAAAAATGCAACAAGTCTATTTCGTTCAGAGAGCGTTTATTCCGAAGAGAGGAGTGGGGTCGGGAAGGGAAGAAGATATGAAGCTGTCATCTGGCGGTGTGGCGGGGCTCTTTCGACTCTAAGCACAACTCAATCGGAGGCGCGCGCGCGGCCCGCACGAACGTATTCACGTACCCGGCTTTGCGTTCAGCATAAACAAAACGGAAACAAATACAACCCAAGTTATCGTATTAACGCAAACTGAAAAACGGAGTTCATAAATAAAACTTCACGTGGAAATACAAGAATATAGTGATGGTTTCATGTGACGTTGTAAAACAGTGATATATTTGTGGGAGATCGTAAAAGTTTAACAAAAACAGGAGTTCTAAACTTTCCAATGAACACGAGCCATGTGACTACGGCGAGAGCGGCGAAGCAAGATTTGTACGTGCATTTATCTTATTTTAACTTTATTGTAACGTTTCTAATAATAGACTGGACGAAGGAATTCTACTTGTTCACTTATTGGTTCGTTAAGAGTAAGACCTAGCTGATGCACTGGTTCCAGCATTTTATGTGACAATAACTAATTGTATCTTAACCATCCATGGCTTTTCCATATTATTATACATTAATGCTATAGTTATTTGAAACATAGAATAGGAACCTCTAACAAAACTAGCTGATGAAAATGTTGTAACCAATGCAAAAGTAGAAATACTTAAATCCACATACTAATTGTAATTGCTGCTCGTAGGAACGAAGAATATACAAACAAATCTCACGATATGAATGAAGTCATTACATTACATTGTAGAACAACTATCTGTAATGAATTGATTATTTACCGTAAGATTTAAGGTCACGCATGTCATGATTTATACAATGAATGCGATACGTAGCACCAATAACAGGGATCGCAAGTTAATTCATCGCATAGTAAAACACATTTGCATATTCGTGATATCGCATAGAAATAACTCAATTGATCGAGTAAGTACTGGAGGCAAAACAGTATTGTCCTCGCCTTTCCCGTGTCCTTAGTTGTAGCGAACGTGTACAGAACTAATGAGATGGTCTATTAAATGTCTGACGTAAATATATCACTTGACAAATAGCTTAACCACATTATATGCGGATTTTGAGTGGACATACACGATCGAACTCAGCATGCTAATGAAACCGGAGTCTATTTTCGATTTTTCGCACGGCTCAAACTGTTGCAATTTTAAAATAAAATATTCCAGACAGTTGATCTCGGACTGCACTTCATCTTTATCTAAATGTGTTTTTGATTTCGCCCTGTGAATAATAATGGGGCATACAAATCTGAATTTTAAAGTAATTTCACACATTCAGATTCCACAAACGAATGGCATCTTTTATTCTGCTTATAGATGTCGTGCCGCGGATATTCAAAACCCATAAATGCAATAGACATTTTTAGAAGACTGACATTTATTACTTCTGAGACTTCAAGAATAGACCGAGGGTGTCAGACAGCCGTCGGCGTATGAATTAGTCATTACATGACAATTTTCTAATCTAGACGGACGCACGTTCCGCACATAAAGCTGTATTCAGCGCCTCGATTGATTTATTGCCGTACGCTGTCCATAGTAATGTTTATCTTCCCTTCTTACCTGTAAGGTAGTGCCCGTCAAGGACAAACTAACAAACAACAAACAAATGATGATTGCAAGTAAAATAATTTAAGATAACATTTTACTACTTCTTTTTTTGGAGCGTGTCGATGGTAATCTAGATAGAGTCGGCTCAAAATTTGACTAAGATCGAGTTTGTCAAATTTTGCAGTGTCCCAAACAATAGGACACGTTGAAATGTATTAAATTTTACTGCTGACTACTACAGACATTGCCAAACTGAACAGGTCCATATCCTCACATTTAAGTCTTGGAAATGGGATTTTTGTCATTACTCCTGCAAACCTCTTGCTATTGGAGTGGTCTGATAGTTCTAAATGATTGCTACACTAAGCTAATTCAATTTTTATTCGTTTCCAAGTCTCTTGAGCGATTTCAAGACAGTACGCAATTAGCGGTAATTAGTCTGAAAAGTCTTTCAAGGAGTCGCCAACTGGTTGTTAAACTTCAATAAGGCGCAATTTGTAACGCAACACAAATGGGTAACTTAGAACCATTTAAAAAATATACAATACACAAATGTCGGAGCAAACTGTCGACGTTTTAAAAAGGTATTTTATTTAACGACCGAAACGTCTCGCGAGATTCGCAGAACGAGAGGAGAGCGGAAAATTATGATAATTTCGTTTTTGGTATCCGACAATAGACGAACGATGTGGCAGATGTCTGAATAGCTTGAATATTAAATAAAACAGATACCTACCTATTCTATATACTTACATAAGTGGTTCAGACGCAATCCCCGCTACTTCACCATAGAAAAATCACAAGCATCAAGACTTCTGCAACTTATCCTTATTTACATTAGGACTAAGTTGCAGAAGGCCTCATGTAGGTACTGGAAGGAGACCGACTAATGAAAGAAATATTTTGATCCGCCAAAAACAATAATTTACAAGATCTAGTAAAGAGGAAAGCAGGCTCTAGTGCTCAACATTGCATTAATGTTTTCCATAGCCTGGATCTTCATATTTTGTATCTCCAACTAGTGATTGGTCTGGAAGTCAACTCTATTGAGTTAGTGCCGAATATAATAAATTAAGAAGCTGACTATGAAATTACAGTTTTGTTGCAGATTTCTCATAAATGTTATGACAAATTTCGCTTCCGAATGATACAAATGGATTCAAATTGTTAATAATATCATGTTCATAGCACGTTTTAGGTATAGCTTACGTGTTTAATTGGTGTTCCAATATATTCATGTGATGTTACCGTTCTTAATTGGATTGAGTATTCAGGTAATGTCAATAATTCTCATTATTTTGATAACACGATGACCTTCTTCGGCTCATTCCAAATATTTCCAGAAAATTCTACGTTGATATTTGACTTAGATCTTACAGAAGTTTGTATTGTGGGTTGAGTTTACAAACTAAACAAATGAACGGGGAATTGTCCTGCATTGAGAATGATTTCTTCCGAATGTTTATTTTCTTTTCACGAAGCGAGAAATTGGATAGCTTCAGCAGCATCAGTTGTCTTTAGTCTATGTTTGCCTTCGTAATTAACAGTGGATGACTGGGCTTCAAGAATATCAAGTTACCGACGTGCGTTATCTGGGATTGCTAGTACAACACCTTTCTTCTCTTTTCAGTTATGTTTGTTTAAGCTTTAATATGATTTGATAGTGACATGATATTATGACACGACGCAACTCTTATAATGCACGTGATTATATGCAAGTTATATGGGCGTTTGTTTGTGTAGGGGTTTCTATATGGAGACGCATTCATATCGAAAGGAACTGAACAACTGTTTGCTCAGTATTTTATACTTTTCATAATTTTTGGTAGTGATGATGCTGATTCAAATCAAACTTTTATTTTATACTTCATTATATTGAATGTAAACCTAAATAAGTTTTTTATTAACGCCTTTATTCTTATAACTTGTTAAGAAAATAAGTTAAGTGAAAAATTGAAAGGACTAACAAAACATTTACGAGGTGTCTCGTTGCGAAACAGTAACACGTTTGAACGGTTACGACCGTTTTATCGGCTACGTTACCAAAACCGATCGCGTTATATTCAAACGTTGTTTTCCTTTTGGTCACGCGTGCGAATGATCTCCACTCCATACTTGAATATAAAACTGCCATACTCATTTCGATGTTTGGAAACAAAAAAATGTGGACGGCGCATCTACTATTCCGACTGTGACCCTTGCAGCTGCAAGCCACATGTCTTAATTTGTCTCCCAAACCAACCTTTTTAATGATTTATGAGTAGCATGGTGTGTCCTTACATCTGAACCCACAAATTTGTAGATTCCGGAGAAGACTCCAAAATCGACATCTGTTTTAGGACACAGCTCAGTCGCCAGTCAACACAGTCACTCTGATCAGTAGATAACTGCAGTTTGTCGTCTTTCTCTTGCAGTATTTATTGGGACATCGTAAGCCTTTCTTTATTACTTCTTACTTACGGGTAGTTGGTTTGAAAGTAAGGGAACAATATAATTCATCTCGTCTTAAACCCCGAAATATATAGTAGCTAATGTGTTCTATTTGAACGCACAACTAGACAATTATAATAAAGTGTTAAGAGAGTTGCTACCTGCGGCCCATTTGATTTGGCCTTTTTTACTTGCTACTGTTCATTTTTTTGGGTTCTATTTTTACCTTGTCCTGACGAAGAGATCAAGCGATGTTACCTGCGTGAAATAAGAATTAAGATGTTCTTTTATTGTTAAAAGTTATGCAAGTTTTAAAGTAAGATGTTAGCTTCGTTTTTTTGCCAAGATTGTGTATTGCTTCCAAATGTCGAGTCTCGTATATTTTGTTGATATTCCTATTACAATGTTGAAGTGAACACTTGCATGTATATTGATATGTTTTTTTGTTGGACGGATCTGCAAAAACAAGAGCTCAAGTGGTGTTGAGCCGGACGTCCTTTGGATTGGAGCCAATCAGTTTGCATCCGTTCGTGTAACAACAAACAATATTCAAGTTTCTTTTAACTGATTCGGTGTTGTTGGGGATAGGTTTGCTTTATCTTCTTCTTTATACTCGATTCTACGGCGCTGAGGATCGTGACCCATCTACTAAGTGCTAAGCCATGACTATACGTCATGGCTTAGCACTAAATACCTATCTAAGACCTGGGCCATTCTCCCTGAAAAGAAACTCCTAAGTTTCGGAGGATCAACTCCCATCCAGAGAGGTCAGGCTGTCTACTATTTTGGTCGACCTCCCTTTGGTTTTTCCAGGTTTTCTTAAACGTTGGTAGGTATTTTCCTATGTGGGAAACTAATGTGGGAAACTGCTAGTAAGAGTGAGGAGTTGATGTATATTTATTAATCAACAGAGGGAAAGTGATATGTAACAGTCGTTTTAATAATTATCATGGCTCTCCATATGAAACATAACATCTACTGACAATGCGTAGTGAATTTGTCACATGATATCCTCTTATTGCAAACTGAATGCATTTAATAGTTAACTGCCTCATTCACATGCCTGGTAATGTTATGCTTCAATGCATTCACTCTTCAAATCCAATACTGCATTAGCTCCTGCATCTGAGTCATCAACCCCGCTAAGTAATAAGAGCTGAATCCTGCGAATATATTCAGACGCAGCTTAGGATTACGCCTCGTTGAGAGCCCCATTGATTTGTATGATTTATTATACTGGTAACACGAGATTTGTGTGAAACCAAACATCTTTAGTGTTGCCCGCATAATCTGCGGATCTGCCACTTGTTCTGTACTTGGGTAGGCTAAAATGAGAGTTAATGTGGTGTTCACAAGAGCCTTGTTTTCGTCATTGTAGTTTAAATTAAGTCAACATTGGGAAATGAAAATGAAGTTTCTGACATTTTATTCAATTTTATTTATCATAAAATAAAAATACAATAACCTAACTTAACTAAAACTATAAACAATCAAAATATGGCGTCGAAAAATTTCTCCAGTTCTCTGTCAAATTACGTATTCTTTCTTCATAATAATTAAATGGATGGTAATACGTACTTACATTATTATTTGAAACTACTTTATGATGATGATTATAAGTCATAATAGCTTTATGTTAAGTGCGATAAATCAATTGACATAAACTGCTATTTATAATATTGTATTATCTTTACTATATGGTAATTATTATTAATTGGGCCCATCAGTGAAGTAGTAATCACTTCTTAGTTTATTGGCCTCAGCTTTGTTATTAGGTACCACATTAATATCCAATATTCCCGGGTAGTAGGTATTACAGACCCCAATCATTTAAATTAAACTTGAGAAGATCTCTATGTGCATACCTTTTCACACAAAAATTTCGAGCAAACCCCCAAAACTATAGATTTGAACTAAACTGTCAGATTAAAGGCAAAGCTGCAGATTTTGATAAAGCCAGAGAGAGACACACGTGTATTGTGAATCTAAATATAAACTTCGACTAAGTTACTCCTGCAAAGCTAAGAAGTAAGAACATTCTTCGGACATGGAAAGTTATATGAAGTTCTCGCTATCAACGGTGCAGCGAACATTATCTGTATAGTCTGCTTGCGTTGCGTTCTTGCATTGTATCTGACTGTGTGACTGTATACCTATAATAGGTATCCTGTTGCTATGTGTTCCCTGAAATAAGGCTAGCAGCATTCACCGGGGAAATAATATTCACTTTACTAAGAAATGTAACTCGAATTTACAGTTTGATATAGGTATGCAAGGTTTTTGTAACGGATTTGTAGAGACTTTTTTGGATTTTGTATAGAAAAGTTGTACCAAAGACTAGATCATCTCTTGACTCTAGTGTCAAAATTATAATATAGTCACCAAATCTCTTGGTGCCTAACGATCATGCTGATAGACGTGAGGAGGTGCGGTTGAAATCTAGGAATCTCAATGATAGACATTTTACAAACGGTAATATCTATTGGTTATGAAAATTTTAAATACTTACTTTATCTTAACTTTAGTTTTTAATGTCATTTCAATTAAAAATGATACCGGTGGTATCTTCACAACTTTTATCTCCCAAGGGCCAACATGGAGTTAATCGGGTGACAAACAATTAGCGATAACCTCATTAGAAGTGTTAATAAAAATAGTTTACAAAACTATGACATTGAGCGAACGCGCTAAATTCGTGATATAGCACGAAATTAGCTTGTTTAATTTGGGATGTGTTAAATTGATTAGAAAAACATACAAAAGTAGATCTATTGTAGAAATGCTTATGAGTCATGTTCGGAGCAGTAGTGGCCCAGTGGTAACGTCCGCGACTTAGGAGTTGTAGGTCGTAGGTTCGAACCCAGCAACCAGCAAATTATTTCATCACCACTGCTCTCAAAACGGTAAAGGAAAACATCATGCGGAAACCGGCTAAAACCAAAAATTCGAAGACATGTGACATTTACGAATCCGCACTGAGCCCGCGTAGTTGATTATGGCCCAGTCCCTCTCACCAAGAGGAGGCCTATGTCCCAGTAGATACAATAATATAAGCTTTATTTGCCAAAAGAATAACAACCTTATAACATATACAAGTACCTACTTATTTTTTATGAACCATGTATTTCTGTGCGTAAGGAATGAAATGCTTTCAATAGAAATAGATCCTTGTTTGAATGTAGGCCACTATATTCTGAGAAATACAATAATATACACACGAGAAGCTTAGCAGTTCACGTCGTAGATTTAACATACCAAAATATTCCTAGGAAGCAGTTGTGGTTGCGAGCATGTGGTTCAGCAAAAACATTCGTAACAGCTCATGAGATTTACATGAAGCATGAAGGGCGATTTCAAATAGTACAATTCGATAAAGATAAGTGTTGTCTGCTATAAGTGCAGTCGCAGAATTTCGCCTACATTATGGTTTTTATCTCAATTACGCTCTTACTCCCACAAATCTTCTACTCTATGACTCATAAATTCATAATAGTTTATCTAAATCTGCATTTTCTTCCAAGATTCAATAAACTTTGTTTGACTGCTCATTTTTATATCATCATGATGCAAGGCGACCTGATTAAGCTTCAACAACAACTAACCAATGACAAATCGACACTCGCTGCCAGCATAAGGAAATCGGTTGAGTCAAAAAACATTATCTGCAATTATTGCAACAACTCCAATCTCTTCAAACAATCCCAATATTAATTGACACTTCAAGTGCCCTATTATTCATTCTAAGATAATTTCGCGCGGGTCAATTAAGAGGTCTAACAATATTGGTCGTTCAGATAACGAAATGCAGACATTCGGAAACACAAGATAACCTTATCTAAATCACTTGTTTTATTGTAATTACTTCATTTTATGTTGCGTACGTTGTGTTTAGTTTGATTTAGTATTAATGGGGCAGTTATACGATAGTGTGAAGTGTTGAATGAATGTTGTTTACGCTAATAAATTAATTGTTAAGGACTTTGCACTGAGCCGCGTTATTGTTGGCTGATTCAAGAGTGGAATTGTCGTGTTCATGATTTACAACTTGCTATAGAAGGTTTAAGAGATATCGTAATACTGTCTGTAAATATATTTAAAATGTAGTACTTATTCTGATATTCCCTACACACTTAGTGCTAGTAATGTGGCCCAAAGTGGTGTGGTGTGTGTAACGCGAATTGGCGCCTCATTAACTGTCACTGAATATATGTTCTTGATTCTGCAAAATGAAGAGTTGAAATACCTAACTTCCATGGAATAATGGGAAATTTTGTAGGTAGGTAAATCCCGAAGGTAGATAATAAGTTTTGCATCTTTGTACAGTACTGGTTATGATGTCGTTCTAGTAGCATTTACTTTAGTTTACGGTCGTGAGAGATGAAATCTGATGCTTTTCTCATCCAAATGTAACATGTTAATCCAGCAAGTTTTAAAATGGAAATTGTAACATTGTTGGAATAATATGGCGCGTCGGTTGATAACATTGTATGTATTCAGTATTACGTTTCTTTATCTTAGGTTTATGTTACTTTATATGACGAAGATACCTACTTTGTAAAAACATAGTAGGTTGTCTCTGCATTATGTATTATTTATCTACTACCTACTGCTTCGGAAAATCTTCGTTTTTTCTTTGGAAATGTTGCTTGGAAATATGTTTTATTTATCAGTTACCTAATAACCTATAGGTTATTCTAGAATGAGATTACGTTGCCAATTAGCTTGTTCTTCCTTTTGGACAGTCTTCGTGAGTGAAACCTTAATATAGAGTTACTAAATCTGAAATAATTTCGTATTCAACAATCTTGTGTATCATTCAATATGCAAGCAGGTGTACCTACATGTTTTAGAAAGCGGTTTAATACTATCATTTATATTCGAACACAACGTGTCGTGAGACGATTCTTACTCCTATATCCAACTCCATAAAAACGAGCATCGTAAATCAGCACTATATGCATTGGTTTAGAGGAATATACTCAGTACCATTAGTTTGTGTGTAGTGGTGATAAATCAAAATGTACTTACCGTCTACCGTTAAATCTGGCGTCGGTTGAACTTGAAGTTGAGTGAGTAACCGCGTGGATGCTAGTCATTATCATTACTGCTTTACCTAGAAAATGGTCATTATAGAAGCTGTTAGTCATCTTAATAACACCCTTAGGCTTCCTGTACAGTGTACATGCAGCCGTAGCCGCACCAGCGCCTGATCGCAAGATGAAACAATTTCAGAATATTTCCTAATAAGTGTAAAATATTCGCGGCGATGCGGTGCATGGGTGATATTCATTCGTGTACAAAACCATGCGGTCAGGCGCCGGTGCGGCTCCAGCGTCATGCACAGTAAGCCTTATGGTGGTTAGTTTTGCCAGTTATATGTCAGGGACTAGATCTAGTCCGTATTTTCTCACAAATGTCCCTAGGGACATTTACCTCTAACATTTCTTGCGCTCCTAGGAGCGCAAGAAATGTTAGAGGAGAGTAGTATCAAAACAAGACCTTAAAAGACTTTTAATAGGCCATAAATAGAGCCAGCAGAACACGCACAAGCCTAAGTTACAGCCTAGGATCAAGTAATACCAAATACAGAAAATAAGTTTAATGCCAGTCAAAAGGATTTAGAGCAAGCGAAAACGAAATCGTTTCCTAACAAAATTAGCTCTTTACGGAATTTCTCGTAAACTGGTATTCCAAAAGCATGCAAGTATGGTCTGTGAACATGTTCGGTAGCTATTTGTCCTCGTAGTTGGCGCCTAACGACATGCAATAATGAGCTGCGCGGGAACACGACTTGTTTGTGTTTCTGGTTAGAGCGGCGCGCGCGCAGCCGCAGCCGCAATACATCATAATGCACTCATGCTACGTTTATGCTTAACGTGTTAGTGCATTCTTTTAGCTAATTTATGTTTGTTTTGAGAGTTTATAAGGACATTAAAAAATTGCATTGTCTCGGATTATTTGATAATAATATGGAAGTGGAAGTGTGTGTTTGAAAGTTCAGAAGAAGAACCTCAAGAACACTAGTCTATGTCCTGTAAACTGTCTTTGCCAGAGCCTATAAAATCAAGATTTAGCTGTTACAATATACAAACATATGCGATGTTGGAGTATATAGTGGAATATTTTCACGTGTGTTGCTGGGCCAAGTTTGTTGACTGTGTGCGAGCAATTACTAGGCGCTTTTCACACTTGCCCGCTAACCGCTCGCCGTTTGGATTACGACTCTAGAAATGTCGCAGCGATGCCTTTCTCGGATTTAGATTCAGATAATGTTTACCGCGTCGTCGGACCGAGTTTGGTGCCAAAGATATTATTGTGTTGGGTTAGTCGTCACGACCACGAGTTTCACGACTCGGTTTGTGTAATATTGACGTTTGATTTTATCTCGACGTGGCCAGTCCATTAGTTCTTGTCATCTCACGTACACAATCTCCTACCTAGAATTGTCCTGTGTTTTGGAATGCGCTTTCCAGTTCCAACTGCACGAATCATGTGCTATAATGACACTTCCATTCTGGTCTCTCTGGTCGAGCGGGTTTGAGGCGTTGCATAAACATTGACACAATGAAATTGTGTTATACGAAAAGTGTCAGAGCTACGTGGATATATGGAAGTTAAGATGATACATGAGGTTCGAATGAATCGATTCAGAGAATCACAGTCAAAATGATTTTTCTTCGAAGTTCGAATTAAATCTCAGCATAGTAGTGTCCCACTCACTAAAAATTACAAGCCAAGTACTCCTCAAATATTGGACTTGATTGTAATTCTATTATGTAATTGAATTACTAAAGCAAACAGCTCACGTAGGGTACGCTGTTTATCTGCAGCTACTGCGGCGTAGTCTTTATTTGTATGTTAATAAGGGTGATGTTTTAATGCAGGTAACAATTGTTATTGTAATGTTACAGTCGCTCCTGTGAGTGGTGGACATCTTAAGTTGTCAGTTTGTTTTCTTTTTGCATCGGGGACTCTTCTCCGGACGACGACCCTACTTATACTCTCGTCTTTTAATATTAGGGTTGTCAAGGGATTATTTTAACGTTTGTTAGGTAGTTACCTGCTTTTCAGGAAACGGATTGTCTGGAACTAGAGTATATTTGATGGAGTGATTCTTTTTCAGATAAAAGTACCAAGAGTTTGAAGACCTCAAGTAGGTAGGTTACCTAAAGATAACGTGGATGGTAGATTTCCTTTTAAAAAAATGCTGAATCTATTGCAGAGAAAATGTTGTACACACTAGAAATTCTCCGAATCCGGGCTCTAGGTACATAATTATAATGCACAGTGCATCAAGATAATTATATTGACTTCATTAAGCATTTGATCTATTTCATAAAACTAAATGAACTTATACTAGTCCAACTAATCGTCAACCCTATCTCAATGTTACGGTAAACGTGTAAGTTAGTAGCGAGTGACGAGTGGACGTGACGCGATTCTGTTTGTTTACGAAGCGGCTCGGCTCTTCCGAGAACATGCCCGAGTAAGCGCAAGATTAACCGAGAGTTACCGAGAGATCCCGACCGATGCCGAGAGATGGCGAGAGGAGGCACAGAACATAACACCACGTCGGACTCGGAAACGGCTTCATTATCGATACATTGTAGTTAATACTTTGTAAAGCGGAATTTGCATTTTTACTGCAACTTAAGTTGTAAGCTTGATTTGGTTTGTTGTGTATATTTAGGAGTAGAGTTAGCGTTTGCGCAAGAACCACAATATAGCCTCTACAGCTGTAGGTAATAGGTTTACAAGGGATAATGAACTGCCTGTTCTTTGGATTGAAGCACACAGGTCTCAAGAAATTTTACTAGATGTGTAATGTGAAACTAACTTTCACGGTTTTCCTTATCAGATATTTGTTTTAGTTCGTCAGAGAGACCGTAATTTTATGGCCATTGCGTTGACTGAAAGTGCTTAGAATTGATCCAACATTCTGATGCAGTGAAAACGTAGACTTCAATGCTAGCATGCCAGTAGAACCTATCGAGACGACGCAAAACTTTATAGATAGACAATTAACGTGTTAACCTTCTTTCCAGGTGATGTGGCTGGTAGCGGCGTTGTTGGCCGCGTGCGCAGCGGTCTGCGGCGCGATGTCGTGCAACGAGGCGCGCACGCGCTGCGCCTACCGTACCGGCTGCGGCGCCGCGCTCGGCAACTACATGATGATGTGTGAAGCTGTGCTGACTGAGCCCACAGAGTCAAGCGCGTGTCCCCGAGAGTGTGGGAATGCTCTCATCGCTTTGACTTCTACGGAAGAGGGGAAGGAGCTTATGAATGTAAGTTCAGTCTTCGTTTTAGATGATTTCTGTGGTGTCCAGTCTTAACGAGCCTTTCAAAGTTTAACTACAGCCATTATATTATGAATATCAACTCACTTTACTGTGGTAGATAACAAACTTGTCACGTTAGGATTAGTTAAAATATATGTAGATGTGTCCCCGAGAGAGTGGGAATACCCAGATGTCTTTGACATCTACGGGAGAGGAGAGGAGCTGAATGGATGAATGAATGAATATGAGCTGTGTTTGAGTTCTATCAGGTGAAGTTTATTTCTCAGTGGTTTCTGGAGTTCCAAAGCCAGAATCTCTCAAAGTTCAAGTTGGTTAACTTTAACCCGTTAATTATGAATATCAAATCACTATGGTAGATGACATGCCACATTTGGATTAGCTAGAGCTGCAAAAAAAAAACCTCAAAGTAAAGATGGGTATTTCTTTAACAAAACCACTACATGATGATATGTGTGGAGCCGTACTGGCTGAGCCTACAGAGTTCAGAAATTGTCCCAAAAAGTGTGGGAATGCGCTGAAAGCATTGACGTCGACAGAAGATGGGACGGAGCTTATGATGTAAGTTTTGGAAGGAAGTTCTGTTGGATGAAATTCCTACTAAAGTACGGAGAAGATCCTAATCTTGTTTTAGCCTTTCAAAGTTCAAGCGGGTTCTTATTTGCAACAAATAACATGAATATCAACTAACAATCTTAGATTACAAATAAACACTACAATTGGCTAAAACTGCCATAGGTTCTGCAAAATAAAGGTCCCCGAATATTATAAGCTATCTGAATCTACATAACGCTTCATTTATTTTTATGAATCTTTGTAGTGGATATGCGACGCGATAAAATAATTCTGGAATCTATCTAGGTATCACACATGTTAGCACTGCAAAAATTTTGACACCTCATTACTTTAATACTTTATGTGCAACATAAATATAATTTTATATATTATCTAACGTGGAAAGTAAATTAACACGAGATTGCTCGAGATACTTTGGCGGATGTCCAACATTAACATTGAAAGATTTAACGATTATGTATGTAGTGACAAGTTAGCCGTCCAGCGGATGTAAACACACATTATTATAAGCTTCATCGTATAGAGAGTAGGAAGTTACGTGGCTTATTCTGTTTGGATAGCTCTTCTACGAACAGATAATATCTGTTGCATGTACTTACATAGATATGCTCAGCCTTTGAAATGGGATCAAGTTGTCCTGGCTTACACTGTTCGGGCGTTGCATCAACTGCTTCGTATAATTTGCGTGTCTTACTCATATTTGAAATTGTTACTTTTTACACAGAAACACCCGTACTTACTATACCAATCTAAATAATGACGAATATATCCGATGTGGTCCGGAAAGTTCTACGTCTCAATTGGAGCTATGAGTTGACGTCAATGTTTTCTTCACATATTTGCGATATACTCGTAGTTCCTGGTCGAGCAATTTCCAACCTTATTACTAAAGTACAAAGTGACGAAAATGTCGTGTCTAGTATATTTTCATCATAATTCATAGATTTAGTCATTTATTCTTGCATATTATGCACATGCACACCACAAAGTTCCAAAAAGACGATAAGGAAATCGTAGTCCAAACATATATTATTACTCTCAGATCCAGACTTGTACTACGAGTATGTTCAGCCATATGCATTCTAATAATATTCTTGAATATGTATCCGATACTACGGCGTCATTCACTGAGTCTAGTAATGGAGCATTGTTCAAAGAATATCTTCATTCACGCGTTGCTTGCATAGTGCACTGAAATTGTATTAGAAAGCCAAGTTCTCGTAATATAATTTTATGTCACACAAGTGCATTTGAATGCTATTTTCATATTAGCTACGGTAAAGATAGGCTTAGATATTGTGTAGGTATCAATCAAATTAAAATACGGGAAATAAAACATGTGGACCAAGGGTATAACGAATATCCACTCCATTTTTTTGGTTTTCTGATAGAACATAGTTCCAAAGTACCTAAGTATCGATTCAAAATTGGTCATTTGAAAAGGCATAAACAATCTGGTTAGAATCATAATTATGCAACTAGTTCAAAAGTTTCCATATTGAAAGTGAAGTCACTGTCTAATATATCTATCTTCTAAACAGCCACTTGTAAACTGCAATCATCATCTGTTTGTAAACTGCAGCATGAATCTATTTAGATTGATTATTCAAAGTTCAGACTTGTCACAATTACGCCTCATAACAGCTGTTTACAGCTTACGCCTCACTCAATTGGGGATACGACCAGTTAGTTACGAGCTATAGTTCGTTAAGCAGGATGGGAGAAAAGAGTTCTTGCTTATTTGGTTCTGTATAGGTGCATGCAGCAGACGCCCCGCAATAAAATCTAATTTAGACGTTGTGGGCAGATTTGTCCGACACGAAGTAACGTCGAGGGTCGCGGTTGACGACCTCGTTCGTGAACTAACTTGGTACCTAGCACGCCTCTCGCTGGACCAAGTAACAAATCTGTGCGCCTGCGACTGCTGTCAAACAAATATGATTGTGTTGTGCACACATTGAAATTTCATGACATGAAAAGGAAAGTGTGTTGCAAAATGTTTGTTTGAAACCTATTATTATTTTACTGAGGGATAATTGGAATGTGCGAAAATTATTACCGTGAATATGAAGTTGTTCGTTGAATTACAAATAATTATCAAAATGTGTCTGAAACTTACTTTTACTTACATAGTCTGCTAAAAATCAGTTTATAAATATCTAAGTTGTAATCTGTGGAAAATGTAGGTAGTGGTACCTATTCCTGTTTATTTCTGTTTGATTTCCCTTAAAAAATAAAATAAACTATTTTCGAAACGGAATCTACGGTAAGTACCAAACAAGACCAAATTATTTCCGAAAATGACCTAAAAAGAACACCTAAGTATTTCCGAAAACGAAATTCCCAAACGCAAATCTCGAAAACCATTTGAATATTTAACCGCCATTTTGAATACTTTAACGCCATCTTAGCATTCACCGTTCATGTCTCCATTTTAATGTGGGCTATAAAGATTTCATGATTCTAAATTGGGAAGAAATGTGTGAAGAATGCTGGCGAATCACTTCACGTGGTGGAGGCACGTGATAAACAGAGCTGGCGTACTTTTGGCTTTTATTATTGTTTCCACAAACTTTATTGAATGTTTGTATAATGAACGTGTGAAACGTTTCATGGCAGCCGGTGGCAGAAAATTACGGTTGAGGTTTGATGCAGTTTACACAACTGCATCCAACCTTCTTGTTTTTAATCCTTGAAATTATAGTGGCTTATTTTTTGTGTGGGAAAAATTCCCACAGAAAAACCATGATTCACAAATTGAATGTATGAAGGCCAAAGAGAGAGAACTAAAGTCCCAGAAGCCAGTCCCAAGCCATGGATAATAAGTCCTATACATAAAAAAATATGGCAGATTTCTAAGGAGTGTAGAGGAGTTTCGTAGTCCTACAAAAGTAGTAGAAATGATAATTCTTCTTCCTTTTACTAAACCAGAAACGAACTTTCTTCTTTCAATAAGTCATAGGTATTCCATATCGTCGGTGATATTCTGAAACCGCGGAACTAACAGTCTTTGGAACCGCGTAAGTTAGGTGCAGTGAATTTTACAAGAACGAGGAAAAACGTAATAATATTTACTAAACCACTTGACTTTCTATTGTTGAAATTTTTAAATTGTCAAATTATAATATTATAATTTGACAATTTAAACGATTTTTGTTATTCCTCGTTCCTGTAAAATTCACTGCACCTACCTTACGCGGTTTTAAAGACTGTTAGTTCCGCGGTTTCAGAATATCACCGACGATATGCATCCCTTTAAAATGAAACACCAATCTCAATAGCTGTGTAACTCCACCGTGTAGGCGGAGCAACCTAGCTGGTACAGACTGTTTATGCACAATTTTGATCTTTCAATTAACACGTCACCGCTACATGTGGGCTCAAGTGGTGCTTATGCACTTACAGCACTGAGACAGCTAGCAGATACAATGTTCCTGTAAAGAGAAAGTGTATTTAGTGTATGATCGTAATATCTGAAAATACGGTCTAAATATACATGGAGATGGAATCTTCCATCGAATAATGGCGGGATAATTTTCGCACGACTCAATTTGGAGTTAAATCTTATAAATCATTGACACTAATCATGTCTTAAATAAGGCTATTTGAGACATAATTTAAACATGGTGTGCTTCAGCATATAAAGAAGATGAAAAGGGATAGCAGAAAATCTGTCCTTCTACGTAGTTAAATGCAAGAAAATTGTTTACTTAAAGCAATTTAATCATGTGTCATCGTCATCATCAAGAGAGTAATAAAGATGATGCCTTAACCTGTTTTAAGACTCGTACACATGCACTGGTGCGATATCGCGGGCGCGACAAGGGTATAGCGCTGCCTGTCGCGCCGGCGATATCGCGCCAGTGTGTATGAGCCGTTAGGTACCCTAGGTTTTTTTTTTTTATACAGTTGTCTTTATCTGCGATCATATTAGGTATTGATCACTTTCTTCTTCTTAAAGTCTTTTACATTCTTACTTAAAACTTTAAAACTTAACTCTAAATAACAAACAATATATCCATATCTACGTACTGAATAAAACTAAATAAATCACTAATCTATACTAATATTATAAAGAGGTAGTTTGTATCCGGAACTACCAGTCGGATTTCAGGACTTGAGGCAGGTTATAAGCTATTTAACATCACGCTACAACTCTTAGGAGCCGAGCAAAATATAAAAAGAAGATAGGATGCGACGCGGTGGGTCGGAGGCCGAAATTTCACGCGGACGAAGTCGCGGGCAGAAGCTAGTCTCCACTCAACTGACATAAATTGCACTAAAACGTCCTACACCCAATTAAATAATTTTATTGACACTGTGCACCTTATCATAATTTAACGGCTGTAAAACAATTTTCAGGTAATCAACCGCCTGCCAACAGCAAACAATCTACGAAGAAACAAACGTTTTATTATAAGTACACACAATCTTCATTATCTTTACTTTGTTTAAAACAACATTGTTTATGATTATTGGCAGTAACTGCTGTAAGATTGTTCAGTGCTAATTTGCGTCTAGTAATTTTAATTTTAGGAATAAACTGTATGTTAGCTTTAGTATTAGTGTTCTTAGTTGTCTCATAACGATTTTCTAACATTGTAGCGCAAGTTTATGACTAGGTACCTGTTTTTATTTCCTTTGGAAATCAAGAATGATTTCAAGTATTCTTTCTACCCTGGAGAACTAAATATACTTACCTAATAATTGAAACATTTAGCAGTAAAGAATTTAAACGAAATACTAATCTAAAGAAATACGTCTTACTTAAAAACTTTCATACTTGACCTTTTACAAATATAGCCCATTGTGCTAGCAGGCAACCAAGTAATGAAATTTGTATCACCATTCGCATTTGTATCAACAAAAAGCCTACCTATCTGCCACTCATGGACCCCCCAGACGCGCAGGTGCTTCCTCGCACTAAATTACAGAAAACATTACACCATATTCGAACTTATTTACAAGATTGCACACGAATTTTAAGGACTGCTTTCGTACTATCGAATTAAATATCCATTAACTTTTGCTGTTACACTTTTACATAAAGCAGGTGCGTTTATTGTAAGTGTTATCGGTTACATATTCTCTACTTTGTCTGTACTTTGCATAGATAAAGCAGCAATTTGAACTAAAACCGGTCGAACCTTTAATTATATCGTAGTAGCGAGTGTGATTACGAGTACTACGTTGGGCAATGTATATCGAAAGGCAGAGCAAAGGAGCGGCCGTGCACAGCCTTGAGATTTGACGTCTTGATCGAGACCTACCGCAGCGTCGACTCTTGTGCAGGTGTTACTCGGTTTCACAAAAAACTAAGCGTAAGACGGGCGGCCGCGTCTTCATTAATCCACGCTAGATATCCGGTAAATTGACCTTTTTGGGAGCGTAACCGATTGTTGCATCTTAACGAACCAACCGCCAATTTCCGAGGTCGTTTCTCTTCGCTTCGAGCGAGACTGCGATTTTATACAGTATTAGCTATTCATGAGTGCATTCTTATGATCCTTCGTTTGTTCTGGTAAACTTTTGTGTTAATGCATGCCATTTAAATGCAGTCATTTGTTTTAAAGGCCTTGGAATAAACAGTAGTATGTCATTTCAGTAAGCTGAACTAATGGGCCATCTATTTAAGCTGAGTTAATGTTCGAGTAATCCGTGTCGAGTTATAAATTTCACAAATCTCGCCATGTTTTGATAGTGGATAGATTCCGGAATGTTCAATGTCGTAAAATGTATTTTACGTTCTACAACGTTATTATTATGCGCCATGGACCGCGAGGATTTACGAGTTTCCCTAAAACTTTATTACATTGAATTATTAATAGATTTTCTTTTACTTATCGTGTTTTTTTTATAATCTTGAATGCAGTTTGTGAATGGAGAGCGTTGGGTTTTCACGTAGGTTGAAATATTGGATGAAACACATATTTGGTATTATGTTTCGTACTTACCATAATAGTGTTTTCTTGCTGTGTAGGTTACTATGCTAGACAGAGACAGATAGGTAACATGGAAAGAAAGAATTCAGCTACGTTCAAAAGTGTTAAAGCCATTTTTACCTAAACTCTTTAAAAATACAACATCTAGAAAAGTAATCAATAAAAATGATTGACTGATTTGTGTCTCTCTTGTTACAGTGTGAATGCGAAGACGAGTACTGCTTGGAGGCGAAACAACGCATCGACATCTGTCGACCTCAAGTGCTGAAGGGCGCAGCCAACGCCACCTCCTCCTGTAGTCTGTCTCAACTCATCTGCCTTGCCGACGCACAGTGTGCGACCGCCCTTCAATACTACCATAGACTCTGCCGCTCTATGTTTCGAGGCAGAAAGTGCTCCAACAAGTGCCTCAACTCCATAGAAATCCTAAGAAAGCAGGACAAAGCGGCCGCGTTAACAGCGTGTCAATGCGACGGCAATGATTACGACTGTCCAAGAATGCAGAACAATCTAGCGAGGTTATGCTACCATAAAATGAAGAATCATACAAAGAACCATGATAGACATAGGGAGAAACAACTCATAAAAGAAGTGCCGCCGATCAGTGCCGCGAACATTGTCAGAATTTCCGGACTCATCGCGTTGATATGTGTGTCCAGTTACAGCTTCATTACGTGATAGAAGTTTACAAATAGTTTAAAGTGTATATATTAAAGAACTATGTCATAAGGACACTGCCATAGAAGAGACTATTCGAGTGAAGGATGCTGTAGTGTTTTAGATATAAATTATTTCAGCTAAGTAGGAGTTAAATTGAAGTACAATACAATGTAGTGTACATAATGTAAAAACAGTATTAGTTAACTTAAGGTTATCGTGAGGGAATCAAGGGTAATTATGTAGATTGTTGTTTATATTTTAACTATTGTCTTTAATATGTGTCGTGGATGTGTCGCCGCCCACGGGTTGCGCAGGCGTCGCTATAAATACGGCGGCGCCGGTGGTCCGGTGACAAATGCTGGTCTGTTCCCCATGTAGCGCCACGCCGATTGATCTAACGACTGTTCCGGTAACACCATCATCCTCACGCATTTACGTCAAAGAGAAATTCTTGCATCTCTTTCTTTGTCGCCCAACCTGAAAGGGATGGAGTGTTAGTAGAGCTGTGTATGAGATGTTGTATGGATTAGGGAAGTGGCTGATCTAATGACATAGTCGTGGCTAAATCCGGTAGACGGCACTAATCGTTCCCAGTGATGTAGGGCGTCGGTTAACGTTTTACAAATATGCGGCATGGGATGCCAGATTTTTTTTCAGATACTTTTCTTTGACATCCGTTTGAAAAAGTGTTTATTTTTTAAGTAGGTTTGTTGCTTTTGAGAGATGAATGTGTTCTTCTGTATGTTTAGATTTATCAGCAATTAGTGGTTTAATCTCAGAAATGATTGACTATGTTGCCGACCTACTGGGTTAATACTGTTAATAGAGATCTAGATCAAGTGATTTGTTTTCTTTTGATAAAAAAATTGACTAGCGTCGTCCTAGTACTTCAAACAATTTATGAAAATTTAACCGCATTCCAAGTCAGTTTTCTTCATTGAATTGACCAATTCCCACATTGTACGCGATGATTGAGATATCTGTGTTACCACGAAGCCATTGTCTTTTTTCGAAGTATCTCATTTAAAATGTTACAAGCGTACGTGAACCTCGTAAAGTAGTGGCAACGTAATGTGCGTATTGTTGGTACGTCCGTTTCTCGGTACCGTCTGTCAGTAATGAAGAGGGGAACCGGTCTCAGGCCTCAGAGAGCTGGCAACACGAGATCAAATGAGAGCATCGTGAATGAAATAGTTTTTTTTTATGGTTTAAGAGGAAAATCTGTGGAATACTAAGTGTTATCGATAAATTATGCAAAGTTTATTTATTTTCATGGGAGATTTTCGCCTTCAAATATAAATGTCACTTCACGCAAATTCCCTTGGCATAGGTATGAAGTTAATGGCAGATGGTCTATCTTCGTTCGTCTTCTCAGCACGATCAAAACTAGCTTCTTTTTGGTTTAATGCACCACATTGACGACATACTCCAAACTTTGTTCCTACACCGTTGCGTTTGCGACACCGCGTCAATGCTAATAAGATATTTAAATTTTACAAATCCTCAAGAGCTCTTTACAATTTATTATAAGCCGATGAAGTGGGTAACACAATCTTTGAAAGCCGATAAGTATTAAAATCCCATGCATAAAATATTTTCCCATACTATTCTTACAACTGCAAGATACAAATCTTAATAAGATGCGCCTGCGACAGCTGTATATATATCGACCATCAAGTGCGCAGTTTGCATAGAAGATAAATTGAAGGTAGGTTTGCGCGGGTAGTCCAAAGGTGCAGACGTCACAGCCATATATCTTTTCATACAAGTGTCATGGAACACTTTGTATGCATCTCGCAGTAGACGGTGAACTAATGTCTCGTCGCCCGAATCATGTCCTTATGTATAATGCAACAGCAATGCGCAGAATACCAAGTGGCGTTGATTTTGACTTTGTACGTATTACCTTCGAGAAATATACACCACGTTTGTAAAATTGTTTGTGTAAACGTTTACACGTCTCATTAGATGGATTTGTTGAGTTATTTCAAGTAATTTGTGTAACATGGCATTGTGAATTTGCGAGGTATGATTTGCCAATTTAATTTCTTTGCGTTCATAATTTTCATGTAACCAGTTGGTCATGAATAGCATGATTGCTGAATTGTTAGTTTTCTTGGGTTGACAACGGTTTTTATCTTCATAGAACTTTCTTTTAATAATTCCAGTCTGTCATTCTCTGTATATAGTACCCTTTTTCTTTATTTTTGATTGGCTTATCTAAGTCTCGCCCTTTTCGAATGTTCTTTTTAATTACCTATGTGTAAGCAATGTTTTAGTTTTCTTTGTATTTATTATTTCAATCAAAACAGTATAGATTATACCTCAATAAATTAAACATGTTTTTATATGTGTTCATTAGCTTGTTGTTAATATAATATTATGTAGGTGTGTGTGACTTTGTATGCGTGTGTTATGTATCGAGATTAAAGTTCAAGAACTCTATTTTTCAAACGCGGTTATTGATTTAAAATTAAAGTTGATTCAACTATTTTAAATAAAGTTTGCGAATAACCTTTGTGAGTTATAAGTTTTTTGCCCGGTGTTCATTTGAACACGATTTTCCAGGTTTTTCTTAGAATAAGTAGATAAATAATGATGTAGGTTTTACTGTAAGAGAAGAAACTCATTAACCACAGTTTACCAAAGTGAGATTATTAGACTAGTACAAGAATTGTAAATAGCTTTAGTTTGTAAGTTTACTTTTTCGCATTGTTTTATAATTATGAAAATTCGTACAAAGTATTTTAGAATAAAACGAATAATTTATTGAATTAATTAGAAGCTTAGTTCATAAGAATTGTTGTATTTTGTTTCGTTTTGTACAATTATTTTAAGGATTTTAATTGTATTTATTTTACAAAATTGCAATAAATTTTCTGTTTTCTATATTTTGTTTAACTTCATTTCCCAAATAATAGCAATAATTTTGAACAATTTGGCGACTTCCTCGAACACATGGACTGGGTAGAATGGTCGTTTTGGATTATAAAATAATACAGTATCCGAATGACTTCTACCTTCTGCGGATTTTATTAGATTTCATCACGTAGGCAAAATAAATAGGTTTTGTTCTGTGGAAATTGTGGAGAGGTTAATAAGAAAACAGCTGTAATGCAAGGCATGTGTTGCTAGGTTATTATTGTTTGTTCGCAAACAAGGAAAGACCTAATAATATAAGCTTTTGAGTCACTTTTCGTGTCTGGTTGTGTGACCGCGTTGTTCTTCCTAACTACGCAAAGAATTTTGATGCGGTTTTCACCATCATCTAGAGAATAAAAAAACATAAATTTTATTTACAAAAAAAAACAATCGACTTCCAAAAAAAAAAAACACAAAAATAACTTTTTTACGAAACAAAAACCAGCAAGTTCCATAAAAATACACTTTATAGTGATAAGTCGTAAAAACCGTGGCAAGCAGGGGCGGGTCCCTAGTCTACACTAATATTATAAAGAGAAAAGATTTGTATTTTTGTTTGTAATTAGGTAATAAACTCAAAAACTAATGGACCGATTTAAAAAAATATTTCACCAGTTGAATGCTATATTTATAAGTTATCACTGGCTATAACTGATAAACATGTCACGCGGGCGAAGCCGCTGGAGGAAGCTAGTTTGCCTATAAAAAAGTTAATAAGCACGTCAGAAGACGTGAACTGCTCCAAACGTAGCCTGTATTCAGCGGTTTCTTAGATATCCGGAGATGAAGAACACGCTTTAATTCTGCGATATAACAAAGATTTTTGAATCGTCGTATATTAGGATATTATTATGTAAGTATTTTTAGGTAAAGCAATAAAGATATTGAGTATTGAGTATTTAAGGATATTTGGCATAACTGAATACCTAAGTAATGGTACTCTTCCAATATTAACGATAAATAAATAATGAAGCTTGCGGGAAAACCGCAATTTTAGTTACTTATTGTCGCCTATATAAACTGTAGATAAAGTGGAAAGAGTTTGCACCCTGAGGTCATTGAGGTAGTATGTAGTAACGTACGTACGAACAATAATACCTCAATAGCTGAGGTAGGATAATTGTGTTTTAAGAATATGGTGATGGGGCCACTTTACCATTGTTGCCAGGCAATAACCAATTTCCTATTGGCCTTGAATGAGAAAAACTGATTTTATGCAAAACGATTAGGAACTTCATATTTATGAAGCTCTGAAACTGAAAGCCTTATTCTGGTTTTTACTATCTACTGTAATGTAACAACCATCAGTAAAATAAACGCAAGATGACTATCACGAGATTGCGGGAAACATCTGCCTGACCATCGGAACCATATAAGGGTCACCATAAATGACTTAAATCATTGCTAGTTCAATTACCTTCTTCATAATCCCTGAAGTACCTTCATACGTTTTGTTGTAAGTACCTACAGATGATACTAAAAGTATCACCATATTCCCTTATAAGTACCGGAAACATTTTTTGCAACATTACCCCCAGCAGTGTTACGCAACTCAGCACATCCGTTCCCATGGCTTGCGAATCTGTTCTCGCCAAAAGATCACGTACGGCCACTCGAATCAAAGGACCAGGGAGCCACGAAGCCACTGAGCCACGGAGCCACTTAACTCAGGGACCGTCGAGAGGTGCTTGAGGATTAGCACTCGACGGTAGAGCATATATCCTGAGAGCTAAGAGCGACGTCCGCTGTTCTGAGGAGCGTGTGAAAATGTGGCAAACTTTGAAGATGTTTGATATAAAAGAGACTATTGTGTTGTAGTGTAGGTGTCACAGCAGTTTGTGCTGTTTGTAACCTACGCAAAATTTATATTTTATACTAAATTATTTATACGCAACGCAAACTAATAACGAGTTCAGAATGAAACTTGAAAACACCTACGAAAGTTTGGGTGGTCTACTCTCTACTCCTACACTGCATGATGTTGTCATCATTAATGTGGTAACGTAATTAAAAACTCATTGTAGGTATAGGTACCTATGACGGGTAATGTAGTCCCACGCCTACATACTTATGGCGCACCCAGTACAACCCAACGAACTTCCACGAATGGTGTTCGGCCCTGGCTACTGAAGGTTCGCTGACATTCGGTGATAGATTCTCGTCAGCTTCTACATTCTTCGTTTTTCAGAAGTGACTGCGGACTTGAGAAAAACTTGGCAGGTACGTGATGTTGTGCACAATTATTCATGGCAGTTCTTTGTACACTACACCACAACAATATATAAACTCACGTTATTTTCCCATGGGAGTTGGCAGCACCTAGAACGGAGGTTTCCTGACATGAAGATGAGATATCAACGTAAACAGATCCTTTGGAACGTATCACGCACGTAGTGTTCAGTGGCTCCTGCCCAAACTCAAATATGCCATAAGATTTCACAATTTGAAGCCATTCAAAACAATAATCTCGATAGCAATCGAAGTTAAACTTAAACTTAACATATTTTTTTGTATGTTGTGGTTTCGACGATCCGAATCCATTATCATGCCAAAGTCAAGCGTGGCACATCGCTGGACAGTCTGTGGTTTTGTGGTCACTGTACTTTTTATATCTTCGCAGAGTAGGAAATGTGTTAGAAAAAATATAATTACTTAGGAGCATGTGGTGTGAAGCGGAAAATGGCAAGAGGCTAGGAAATTACATGTAGACATCTATACTTATAATAAATCTGTAGAAGTGAAAATTCTGTACATTGAAAATATCAAAAAAATAAATGCCAAAAATTAAGAATAACGTGTATCAGGATTTTTCGAAATTCAACCCCTAAGTGGGTAAAATAAGGGATGAAAGTTTGTAGGAAAAATCTTATTCCTTGAGGTAATAAACATGAAACTTCGCACGAATAGTTATCTAAATAAATTATAAAGTTTGTAGTTTTTGTTTTTCTAAATTACCCCCTAAAGGGGGGTTGGGGGGTGTCAGTGTTTGTGTGGAAGAATTTTAACGCGCTGTCCGATTAATTCGAAACTCAATATTTATACTTAAAACCCATGGGGATGTATGGGGTAATTTCCGACACTCACGCGGGCGAAGCCGCGGGCAGCAGCTAGTTCGTAAATAAATTCTGGAATAAGGTGTTAGACGCTAGCTGCCAGAACTCTTTGGTGTCAGTTAAATAATAAAGCTTTATTCCATTGTTTGAATAGCACCACCACTTAAGTTCTTTTGTTCTTCTTATGTGTTAATTAGTACTTCAGCACATGTATCGTGTATTAGCTAAGATTCTTCTTTAAAAACGAACATTCTGACTGATGCTGTGTTTCAAAGAATTGCTGAGTAGCAAACAGTTTCTTTGCAACACAATTCAATCACCAGCTGCATGGCTAAGCGCAGAAAATTACTCAATTGCAGTTCAAAGGAAGCAGTTATTTGGTTATGACGATATTATCTAATCAGAGCGCGCTCTAAATTCGCATAATGCATTGTTTTACCCCCAGAGCCGGCAGCGCGGCCCCAGGGCTCCGCGGGTGGTCCCAATTACATGTAGCGAGCCTTCCACGTACGACTTATGTAAGGTTAATTATTACCACTTCAAGTAAAGTTGACCATTTGTATAGACAGAAACACGGAAGACAAAAAACCAATCGAAATTGTGCGTGTTCTATGAAATATAATGATTAGATAGCCAGCTGGAATTCCTAAATTGGCTCCGTAGATCTGTCGGTCACGGCATTTCTTAAGATATCTATACGCTTTAGGAATACCGCAGCTTTATTTAACATTTCCAACAACAGCTTAATCAGGCAACTATTTTTGGTCATCATAATTAATGGATATATAATTTACTGTAATTATTTCTTCATGGCCAAGCAATTACTGTTGAAAAAATTACAAAAGGTACCAATAAGGTAATACTCAATTATTTTTGGTAAACTTTAGGTTTATGGACATGATCATAATTTTAATATAAAAAAAAAAAGTTTGCTAAAAAACTCATCTCACAAAAGAAGACCATACACACCAATGATGTATAAAACTCGTCATTGATACACACACAGTAAATTGAGTCTTCAAAATAGCTCAACCATAAAACCTGCTAATTGAAAACTATTTTTAAAACAGTCATAACTTATCTGCAATTTATTCTACCATTTTACAAACAACTTGATGTCTTTATTACCTACTTTAATAACAGTATTCTAAGTCTATCAAAGTTTTTAGGAGGGACTGAATCATCAGCGAGATTAAAATGTGGTGCAATGAAGTCGTCGTCGATGGACCACCGCGCTAGCCTGCGCGGGCGCACGACGCTCCACGCCTCTAATCCGCGTCTCTTGCGCAAAGCACGACACGACGTTTACATGTTTAGATGTTCATAACTTTGGATGGAAAAGTATTAAGGGATAAGCCTAATCGAGTTGCATGTTAAGTTTGGGAGCTTAAGTTAAGTGGAGTTCAGTAGATATATGATGTAAACGGAATAGTAATATAAAAAGGAAGATTTTCTAGATGTCTACCGATTGTAACTTGGGTGTAGCTTAAACATTACCCTCCTTTTGGACTCCACCGCAGACGTGTATAAAAAATTAAGGTACCAATATCAAAAGTGCATTGATTTCAAGTAGTTGTTTGTTTTTTCAATTTGGAGCTTGACATTTGCACCTGTCAAATTAGTCTCTGAGATTAAAAATCGAGCTGTAGCAAATAAATATCGCGCAACTTTTTTTAATTCTAGCAACTTGATTGTCCATTGAACCAATTCAATGTGGGTAGATTAACATTTTTAAGTGTAAAGTTCTGTCAAGTTACATCATTTAAATCGAATAGAAAAATTACATACACTTGAATAACTAATCAAGTAATCAATTAGTTTTTTGTGCCTAAATTACGCGTGGTGTCAAAAAAGTATCGTATGTTAAACGAGTTTTATGTTTATCTTGTAATCTCAATTATTTTGTCGTTTCCTCGGTCATTCCAGCTTCCATGTTTTACAGCTTCCTGCTACGGTCCATGGGAACGACTGTGGTATGTAATGGCATTATTGCGAACCTAGCTTTTATGGTATTTGCTGTCTACGACAATGTTGCGTTTTGAGGTAAAGTTGTTGCCATAAGTTTGAAAAGTGTTAGTTTATGTGGTTACTTGTTGTAAAGTGAAGAAAAAAGTATTACTGTAACGTTAATCAGCAAAGAAGAGGTACTATATCTTCTCAGCGTGTCGATAGCAGTCCCCATTGATGGGGATTGTCAATGGTGCTTAGTGGAATAACCCCTAGATACAGTCCAGAATTTGGCAACGAGTTTGTCACCTTCGGTAGTGTCCGTCAGCTCCTGCAACGTGTAGGCAACAGGACACGCTAGACACGATATTATACGTGTACGAGCTACTATAAAAATGATTGATCCAGAAGAGAAAATACGGTGAAGAAGAAAATGAAATAGGAGTGGCAGGTAAGTTATATTAAGCTAATTTTAAAACTGCGCCATAGAAAGCAGCAGTAACTAAAGAGGTTCCTCAAATAGTTTCGATATCCGCCGTTTAGAAAATGTCGGAGAAAACCTCCAGTTCCAGCGACTTTGCAGACATATAGCGGCCCTTCACGTGTTTTGTATACGCTTGTCATACATTTACATATATTCTTTCACTTGTTTCTGACAAACGTTTTGAAACCTCCCGCCGTTTTTACACACATTGCTTACTTTACAATTACCGACTTTAACAAAGGAATTAGCATCTATTTTCATAAGAGTTAAGTTCCGCAAGTATTGTTGGAGCAGCCTGTATAATCAATTCTGTTTCCATAGTTCTAAATGCGCAAAATATACAAAAGCAGATTGGTAATGTATGTGCTTTGAATTTTTATGTTGTGTTTTGTAAGTTGTGTTGACGACTACATGAATTTTAACGAAATACTCTTATTTAAACATAATGGGTTGGGCACGTAATTTTTTTTCCGGTAATAAATAGTTATTTATTTATCTTACCTACAACTACCCAAAAGCCCATTTCACACAAAACTTTATTACTAGGTACTAAAGTATAATTACTTACACTTTATTGAATTATTCAAGGAGTTCCTATGATCTCGCTCTCTGTAATTAATTAGCGTATTACTCATAGTCGAAATAGGTTATTCTTAGAACCAGTTTGCGACAACATAATGTCGTCAATTAATCTATCTTACACGTTGGCAGACTAACACTAATCTTCTCTCGTGTTGGCATGTGCTATCTAGGAATTTTTTTACCACAAAATAGATATTTTGTGAAAAAATTGGGTAATACCAGGCAAAACTCAGCAAGTCTAGTAATAAAGTCTGAGAAAGGTAAGTAGAGCCTTATCTCTCTTATCTCAGTTTTCAAAACTGAAAACATAAAATGATTAATTACTTCTCATCTGCAGTGCGATTCTGTAAAAAATCTCACCGTGAAAACTAAGGTGAAGTGGGTTTGTAGTGAGCTGTCTATCGCTAGCGTCAGGTGGGATGACAGCTCACTTGTTCATCATGAGAGCTCACTTCAAGTTCACTTCACCTAAGTTTTCACAGTCAAATTTTTACAGAATAGATCTGCTGGTTTCATGCAGCGGTACTTTTTCCGAGGCTTAAACCTATTATGATATTCAGACGGTGGTATATCTTCACGCTCATTTCATTTTCACATATTATGTCTCAGGACGTACCTAATTTTAACCAAGTTTTACACAGTTTTAATTTTTCTCGCTTTTCAGTGTAAAATAAAAATATATATTTGTAAAGAAATGGGCCAGCACTATTACCTCTAGGTGATTCGTACAGTTGGTATGTTGGTGGGTGGTCCTTCAGTCACCAAACATTACTCGCCTGGAAGTACCACGTAATGATCGCTGATGATGCCCAGTAATTATGCCCCAGTCGAATAGTTCCGTCATTGTTGCGTTGCGCCACGATTAGATGCTGCGTGTGTGGCGTAGATGTCATTCACATTAACTGTTACGTATGTAATTCCCGAAAATGAATTGTGTAATGTGAGAGACTCACAGTTCGCTTAGGGCGATATGATGTCTCATAAAAAAGGCGGAGAGGCGAACTTATGGTCTGTTCACAAATATGAAAATGTTAAAAAATGGATCAGAAACATCGATCACTAAGATCAGAAAGCGTACTTGTGGATGAAAATTTGTAGTGCCACCTACAAATTGAGTGCATTGATTGGATTATTTGAATATATGAAATTCTAATTTTAAATCACATTGAAGATGTTTTTCATTTGACAATTTAATAGATATAATGTTCAAACCAGTGTTACTATAATGTCCAGTGAGTGATTACGTAAGAATTTAACCTGATCAGGGTTTGTTTTATTTATATCAGATACTTATTGAACAAGTTATAATACCGTCAAACCTAAAAACCTATCCCTAAACTTGAAACTGAGCCACCAAACTTGTGATTGTCTCCAAGACCTAACGTTCTACAATAGTTCCATTATTTTTATTTTTTCACTTCATCAGGGATTTACTTGATATCAGTTTAGACATGCTGGCTTAAGTTTCTTCGTTCTTCAGCAGTTTGAAAAAGATAACCGGTCTGTCTGACACGACTCGTGGTAACATAACTGAAATGTCGGATAAAAGGTCTTAATTGATAACCAAGTAACGATGCAACGGTTATTTCAAGATTCGAGTTTCAAAGCTTCGAGTCTCATTGACAACGACATTTTTTTATATATTTTTTTCTATACGCCGTTCAAATGAGCTGAAATGAATATGGTCGCACTTAAAATTGCCGCTAGCCATTTCCTTCACAGTGTATTTCTCAATTATAGTTCTCATAGTTAACAGTACCTATTCAACGTTTAGTAACGCAATAAATATTGGAGCCGTGTTCTTACCTTACGTATTATATTCCTTACCGTTACTTTGAACGGGTATGGTCTACCTACCTTTTACCACTCGAAAAAATCAAAACTGACATTATAGTTACTGCTAAGGATCATATTGGTTGGCTGATAAAATGTTGCGCGGTGGCTTGTTTCTAGCGGAATATCGGGTGATTAGTCAAGTGGCTGCGTAATGACGTAGAGATTTTTTTTGAGCCTGGATATGCTGAAATAATGGGTTCACTAATGTTTCACCAAAACACATTTCACAAATTTTTAGTTTACAACCAACGATTCGTATACTATTTATTTCACAAACAACTTATTCCGCAAATGTTTTATTTTATAAACTCTCGCTTTACAAACATTTATTTAGCAAATGCTTCTCTTTACAAATGTTTCGCATTATATTTAATCATTTAGACATTTTTCATTACACATCAAATACAATGTTAAGTATTAAAAAAAAAACTAAATTGAATCGTATTATCTATTTGCAATTTCCACTTGGTTCAAATGATTTACAGGCAAGTACTGAAGTTCTGTAAACCTGCTAAAGTATTTTTTTTCTATATATTCTAGTCGTTTTTGGCAGTCGCCGGCCGCTGCCGCGGCACCGCTCGCTTCGCTCGCTCGGCTCCTGCGTAGGGGGTCACAGTTTTAACCTAACCTAACCTAACCTTTTCTTGCGAGTAAAAAATATTTAACCTAACCTAACTAGTTCGATTCCGCATAGCCAAATTTTTTTTTTTTCTATTAGTTCAATTCGTTTTCTGGCATTTAATTATTTTATAGTAATAATATTTGTTGATTTATAAATTAAAATTACTCTTTTGCCTATTTAATAAGTTTCATTTTTAGGAAATTGTGTAATTATGTAATACCTATGTAAAACGTTTCTACGTTTCTATTCCAAACGTTCATTTATGAGATAATATGAAAAAAAAATGAATTGTTTGTCAAATAATACGTTATTAAACAAAAGTTTATCGGATAATTATTTTCTTAAATGAATTATTTGGCAAACTTTTAGTTGTATAATGATGAAATGACCAATCATGTTTTTGCCAATCGTTGCTTGTCAAATAAAAATTTGTAAATAATTATTTGGTGAAATGACTGGATACCGAAATAATGCCCGTTTTCATGAACACTAGGAAACATCTGAATTTGTCTCAAAATCAAAAGTCATTTATTCAAACTAGGCTGAGAATAAGCACTATTCGAACGTCAAAATTTCATAAGACAAACCCTTAAACGCCCACCCTTCACCAATTCCTACTGCTTTAGCTGGGAAGAAGAAGTGGCGCAACAAACTCCCTAGCAGCACAGATGTCTGTTCAGTTAGAAATAGTTCAGTTATTAAGTTCATAATATATTAAGTTCTACATTGCAAAATGTAGAAACTACAGTTCTACGAAAAAGAAGGAAGGCACTTGGTAAGTACAGCTGCCTCATATACGGTCAACTTTAAACATTCAACATTCTAAGTCCACCGTTAAATGGCCAACTTGAAACATTCAACATCCACCGTGTTGTAAATGTTGTACAACCGTTAGGCAAGGTATCAGAAACATAGTTAAAGTAAAATCACGAGTTGTCTCTACTTGGTTATATTATAACGGGTCCATGATGGAGAGGTGGCCTTTATCTGAGATATAGATGTCGTGTTTCACGAGAAGTAGGGCTGTGTTATCGAAAAACGAGAATAATAGATTGGGTTTAGTTGCAGCTTGCGTCATTATCGAGGTGGATTGTTTGGTATTAGCATATCATTATTGAAAGTTGATCTTACTTGTTGGTAACCCATTTGTCGTAGATTGACTTCGGTCTATTGATTTCTTTGAGGTGTTTTATAAAAGAACGCATCATGCACCTACATGTGGTCCCTCACAAGCAAGGTCAACAGCAGCTTCATTTACGAATATGCTGTAGTCTTTTTGGTAACCAGAAAACTTCCTTTTACTTGGTCTATATGTTTCTTCAAATACGTCGCTGCTGTTTTAAGAGTAGCCCTCACTACTAAATTCTGCTTAAACATCAAAGCTTGGGATGGCTTGATCGATCGGGATATCCGAAAATCTAGCTGTCAGATTGTTGTCGCAGTCACTAGGCAGGCACAAAAATAACCGCAGATGTTCCAAAGATGCTATGAAAAAAGAAACAAGAAAAGAAAATACAAAACGCAGTCTACAAAGAGATAATATTTCCAGAACCCAAACGGCCATAAAAACCCTAAAATTATCTTCGTTTATGTCATCTTCATGGCTATAATCTTCGAATAAGTTCTTAAGAGTTCCGACCTCAATCCGCTACCGGCGTTACTTATTACCCAACCGCGTCGGCTAAAAGAGGGTTATGTTCTTTATTGTCACTAATGTCTGCTTATTAGTATTGTGCGTTTCCTGCTTATTTCAACATCGGTCGCCGGCGTTTTTAAAGATTACCGCCTAATCCCTGAAGATTGTCTGAATTTACTGTATTTAGTAGCTGACCGTCTCCGCCGTTTGGCGCTTTTTCTTTAACAATAGACGATCCTCTAAAATCTTCGTAATTACAGGGTACTTAAAATTGAGAGTTTTCAAGTTTATCCTTAATTTTTTGCGAATTTAAAGGCAGGTACCTAATCCTTGCATATTTTTTTAAAGTGGTTGTGTTATTGTTGGTTCAATATGTTTTGTTTACGTTTCAAAATAGAGATTTTTGAAGGCGAATGGCCATTCAAGCTAAGCTCTAAGCATCCAAGAAACTTATAGTTTCTGATTAATTCTTCTAATGAAAGTAATTACTTTCATTGGAGTATTTTCTCTACTCTGTTAAACTTGCACTTTCTACTTTGATCAGTCATATTCCTCGGTCCCATAACTATATATATACAAAATTTTCGTTTATCTCTTTTTAAACTTCATTATATTTCTACCTTAACTCATCACCACCAAGCACTATAGTCCAACATAATATACGGATGATAGTTTACAAACAAACGGACTTGCGTCTCTATTATTGTGGAGATAAGGGGCCACGGGAGGTTTGTTATGATTGCTCTTGTTCACCCTTCCGAGAACCACTAATAACAATAGAACATAAACAATGATGCGGACTTGGCATGGCAGGAGGATGGTTCGTGTTTTATAGTCTGAATGCTGAACATGTTTATTAGGAGCGAAATTGGATTGTTTCACTTTTGCTTCGAATACTTTTTTCCATTTTCACTTGAATATGTGGTTTTCGAACGCTTTTTAGCACTGAATCATGAAAGCCAATCAACCTGAGTGGCGATTTCCAATAGGCTGTTGTTAAAACAAAAATGCGGAGACGTGGACACGCATGCCAATGAAGATATTATGCACAAACACTTTCGGAATATGCAAGGCACAGCTTTTGACATTAATTCTGTTTACACTTACAGAATAAAGAAGAATACTAAGTGAGTTGTGCAAGATACGTGCATTGGATGCTACGAAAATGTTTTTTTTTTTAAGTTTCGATCGAACTTTTGGGGCAGTTAAAAACCTCAAGTGCCAATTTAGACTAGTTTCAGAAAAGCTACATTAAATATATAGTGTTTTTAATAACTTCTTCTTAGTGTTGTGTGTGCTGTCTAAATTGAGTCGGTCCAGATTTTAGCTACGAGTTTTTATTTACAACTCTTCAATGTTTTTATGCTCTTTTATATTTCTTTTATGTATTTCTCAGAAATGTATTTAAATGAGCAACATACATGAGAAAACCATAGCATCTGCTGTACTAATTTGAATTATATGATAAAATGTTAAATTTTACACCTCGGCCCATTTGAGCAGTCAAAGGAACTGCAGCCATAAATCGCGATTGCCGCCGTAAGGTTATTACAATAATTTATAGTTCAGGGATGCGCATGCGCGGATAGAGTCGTTGATAGACTCGTCAAACGACCGAACGATCCTAAAGCCGGAATAAATCATTGGGTTTTTATAAAGGCATCATCGCCTCCGCTGTCGCCGCGGCGCGTCGGCGACATCAAAGCGGACCATGTCTTTGTGGAGCCGCATGCGCGCGCGTCTATGAAGGCTTCATTAAAAAGTAAACTTTTGATCTGTCGTTCGGTTACGTGTTTGATTGCTTCGTATTATTGTATTTGACGTTTGGGTAATTGCTTGAATGTTCTTATAATAAGTGTTGGGTGTGTGATTATTATAAGTACCTAATTTACGATAGTGTGTTAAAAGTTATTTGTTTTTATTGAGGATGGTGTTATCCCTGACGAGCCTTTTGTCCAAAGGCACCTATTATTCTCATGAAAGTTTTAGCTACAGCTTCAAACTTCGCATTTAAAATGGCCCCGCGTTGCGTGCACACTATTCAGAAGTCTGAACATCGTCTAAAGGCAGGCACACATTATTCCGAGAATGAGCACTTACTCATTGGTAGTAGAGAAAGGACGCAGCCGGACCGCGAGCGCTGGCCGCCTCGCCGCCCGCCGCCTCGCCGCCGCCGATAGAGTCATTATGTTCCATTATTCTACCCTGGATCTCAAACTTTTGGAACAAGTATTTTTCGGAGGATTTGATTTGATGTTTTCAAAATAATCTTTTAAATGCTCCGTCTATTTCCAAGTAGATGTTCAACTCAAGTCTTAATCCGGAAAACAAAGAAAATCGAATTGCGTTGAAAAAACTTTGTATACTTAGATAATATTTAGGCGAACAAGGTAAGAGAGTATCCTTACTGTCTACCTAGAATTTTAACCACGATTAAAGCTATGATCATAAGAATATAACTCAAGTCCACTGGAGACTGGAGAGAGAATGACAAGTTTTCACCGGAGAGTAGCCAAATTATTTATTTTCAACTCAATGTAGCCGGTGCAACCAAATAGGCTTATCAAACGCTGCCTAAAAAGATACGGTTGAAGATTTGCGGACTCACTCACATAGCCACCATCGGGGTAATTCCGTAACACATATACAATGACAATAGACCGCACTGCCTTTCATTTCGACGGTTTAGTTACGTTGATTACGTTATTTACGTTGTTGAACAGATGAATTTTTCAAACCTCTGAGGCAATGTTGTTTAGAATTTCCTTCGAAACCCTAGGATTGCCATTGAAAGTGAGATACGCAATTAGCCACGCCTTCCGCCACTTCGCCACTCACCAATAAATTATCTAATTATAGGTTTCTTAAAAATTAGAAGTAGAAGTGCAACACCAAAAACTTTGAGCTCCCTAGTCGGATGGCTGATTAACTCGTCGAGCTGGGCGCGGCGCGGGCGCAGCGTGGTTTGCGGGGAGAGGCCGCTTGCCTCCAACCATAATGTATATCATTTTCTTCCTGCCTTAGCTCGCGGCATGCCTTTTTTACGCTTCCTCTCAGCTCGGCTTGAAAACTTTTCGCGTATGACTTATTCAACAAAATATTGATATGTTCGTGTTTTGTTTCTGTTTTTTTTTAACATTGTTACATGTAGAGTTTACTTAGGTTACGGTTTTATTGCTTATTGTTCCTCGTTTGGTGACTAAGTAAGCTTGGTGCCACAAAGCCTAAAGAGATACGTCCATTTTCACAAGTTTCAGCATACAGCACCGATGCTCACATTATTAGCCCATAATGTTCCTCAGGCCTGTAATCTATCGTCTACCACGCGGACAAAGTGCGGTTGGTAGATGTCACGTGTCTTCGACTTTTTGGTTCTAGGACATGCCGGTTTCCTCACGATGTTTTCCTTCACCGTTTTGAGGAGTTTCATGAAGACTTTCTAATACAGACAAAGATAGGTTTGATGAACTGATTTTAGCTGGCTATTTGTTTTAAACATCGTAGTAGTAGAAAAATTTCTTCGAAAAACCACAACAGGACTGTTGAGAAAAAACGGGGTCATCACCCCTTATTCCTATTCCACAAACGGAATTAGTATACAAAATTATACCGTTGATTGTTCCAAAAGGATAAGGCCTACATTCATTGAGGGCTAATTAAAATACAATTGCGTTTAAATTGTCTATCTTTAAGCTGAGGCGCCATCCAAAAGGGGGGTGTGGGTGGACAGTACGTAGGTAGGTAGGTACCATCCACACGTGTGCTGGATGTTATCCCTCGAATTGATATAATGTTATGTAAATTATTTCTTACTTTGATGGTTTTTTGTCGTTCACGACATCACGATTGTGTTATGTGGCAGTTGGCTGTATGTGGTGTTATGATTTGGATTTGGATAAAAGGAAAATTCTTTTACAAAATGTAAACTAGACGTTACATTTAATTGTTGAAATAGCTTCTTTTGCTACTTATCGTATAACATCAAGTTTAGAGACCAACGGGCTAATTACGTTACACAAATAAAATGGCAATAGATCACAATGGCTTTCATTTTGAAAGTTCAGCCACGTTCATTACGTTGTTGAGCAGACGAATTTTTCAAACCTATTAATAAGGCAAGAATTTCCTTCAAAACCCTCGGATTGTGATTGAAAGTGTACTACGCAATTAGGGTGCTTTATCTCGTTGCGACTGTCTATTTGACATCGTTTGATTAACCTATTTCAATCAATAGCTGGTCAATATACAAGCTAACACTAAAATACTAAAAACAATTAAGAACAAGTACTTATATAGTTTTTTTTTAAAATAAATCCCACTCGTTTCAGAATTTCAGAGCTTTATAGTGCTGTTCCTGATAATACTTAAAATTATAAGTCACTGAATATATATAGGTACCTTAAAACGAACGAACGTATTTCGTGGCTAATTACCATTCCCAAAGCAGCAAATTGGTGTAACGCTCCTGATTTAAAAGGTCACGAATACTTACGACTCACGAATAACATAAGTAATAACATATACCGGACGAAGCCACATTACAAAAGTGTGCTTGCTAGTGGCGGAGTAAGCCTGTTTGGGGCCTGGGGCGGCAATATAATGGGGACCCGCTGCCCAGGAATGAACGTCGAAATTTTTAGCACTTCTCTTGACTATTGATACAGAAATAGGAGATACTTTGTCAACAACAGAAAAGCATCAAGGCTCGGACACACTGGCGCGATATCGCGGCCGCGACAAGGGTAGCGCTGCCTGTCGCACCCGCGATATCGCGCCAGTGTGTACGACGAGCCGGCAGACGAATAGAGAATGGTAGAGCGAGTGAAGCGAGGTTGAATTTTTTTGCACCCCGCATAGTATACATTTTTTTTGGAAAGTTTATACAGAAATATGAATTACTTTGTCAACTTTTATACGTACAGTAAAGTGTGAAACTGCGATGTAAGAGCGAGCGAAGCGAGCTAAAAAAAAATAACATCCCAGTTTGTGAACAAGGGAATCGGCACTATTGCCTTCTATTCTTAGGCAAGTTCAATGTTGTTGGTTTTGGTTCCTAGGCACCACCTCTTGTATACGTGTATGCTTGATAAAAGTATTTTACAGCTGCCTATTGTTTTTTGGTTCCTTTAATAGTCAAGTTATTACGTGCGGCTAACGCCAATGAATTTTCCAAATCTAGGACTATTAAAGGCAGGGAATGAATTAACTATTTTCGGATTGGGGTCTTGTTAAAGCTCTTCCCTTTATGCCTCTATGCCATATAAGAGGAGCGCCTTGAACGGGTATTGCATTTCATGTGTCAACCCGTTCTATTGTGTTCACCATGTTTTGGTATGTTTATGATAATTTTGCAAGAATGATTTATTATTGCTTAGCTTATCTATAAATTATTAGGACATCAAATAAATCTGTATGTCTACTAAAATCAATGCAAATTCTAGTGATAAGTGGTAGTCAACCATTGAATAGATAATCGCACTTGCTTGACAAGAATACTTTATCAAGTAGGTACCTACATACTTACTCTATACAAATAGCATTTTTTTTTTAAACCCTTAGTTGTTTACTCGGTTAGAACACTCGTTTAAGTATTTCATATATTTAAAACGGGAGAGATGTCGAGTTACCTGTCTGTACGAAACGGCTTTATAATATAATTTAATTTTGCTTTTTAGACACCAACACTATCATGCTTTTTAAGTTTCGTCAATTAATTTAAAAAGACTTCGCTGTTAGCCTTTAGCGATCATTGTTGTAACGGTCTATAGAAGGGGGTCTTAAAACCAGGCACATGCAGATACACAACACGCGTCATATTGGAAATATGACTTCGTGGCAAATATTCCGGGAAGTCATTACAAGCAGGGCGAAGCCCGAAGGCTATAAAACTGTTGCGGAAGAAATTAACTATCATAATATTACGAGAGCAATAGCATGTTCCAATATGTTGAAGCTCAGTAAGTAGTTTACTGACACAAAAAAGTAATTGCAGTACATTTTTGCAAAGGTAGCTGTACATCTACATAATTATGTCAGCGAAAGATTTGTACAGTCAGCTGCAGAGAAATCTCACCCCCTAGCAATGTTTTTGTTATTATTACTAACACAGTCTTTAAGTTATTTTGTATACTAACTTAATTCATTTTCATGTTTACTAACAATAGTCTTTAAGTTATCTTGTATGTCTGTGTACACTATGGACGCATGTCTGAAATAAATTATTTGAATTTGAATTTGAATGTATTTTTTCATTGCTAGGGGGTGAGATTTCTTTGCAGCTGACTGTACATTCGTTTTGTTGTACCCTCTATATCTCTATGCTGTATTTAGTTCTATTAACTTTCTAACTATTATTCTAAATTATGCAACGGATTTTGATGTGGATTATTTAAATAATTTATTCCGGAAGGTTTTTTTATACAAAACATATATAAAACTTACTTAAAATAAAGAAAACTCTATGTTTTGTAAAGTCGTAAAATCCGTGTGAAGCAGGAGCGGGTCGATAATAGTATAAAGACGTATTTGTGAGTTTGTATGTAGAGGGTAAATCTTCAGAACTGCTGATCCGATTTCGAAAATTATTTCACTAATGGGAAGCTACAGTATTGCCAAGTGTCATAGGATAGGAAACGATATTTTTAATTAATGTTAAAACAAGACATTTCTCGCCGACGAAGTTGCTTGCAGAAGCTAGTTAGTCCAATAATACAAAATGTAGCTAGTAAATACACATTTGTCCACCACAATTTCCAGTCCCCTGCAACTATAAACACGCTCATACTTTCTTACCTGATCTTTTCTTACAAAAACAGGGTGTTTCTTACAAAAAAGCAGGCGCGAGCTAGCGAGTATAACAACTTCATCGGCGCGAACGTGTTCACGTTATAAAGTCGCCGC
This sequence comes from Eupsilia transversa, assembly GCA_914767815.1. NCBI lineage: Eukaryota > Metazoa > Arthropoda > Insecta > Lepidoptera > Noctuidae > Eupsilia > Eupsilia transversa. The sequence goes on from OU611889.1 coordinate 8,649,187, forward strand.
CATTGCCACCTTATCGTGAGACGTGTTGGAAAAAAATAACATATGAAATGTGTCCAGCTTTCTCATTAACGTGGCTGTGTAATTATTGTTTTGGTTTAAGAAGGATCAGTGACCTTGGGGCGTTTTAAGTCCATCTCGATTTGTCTGGTAGAAAAATGGTTTGAATAGTAGTCAAAACTTATGGGATTTTGGGCCATCAAAATAACATGTTCTAATTTGATGATTATTTTGCTTCGCACAGTTCTATAAAAGCTACTTTGACTGGCAAAGGAGCGTGGAGATTGGCACATGTAAAGAGAGGTTTTCGCCATGATACTCTCAGGCTATTGATAAAAGGCGCCAGTTCTTCACTTAAGGGACTTTGTTGGTATTTTATAACAAAGGCAACTATAAAATTCGTATTTTGGGAAAATTGGGCATAAAAATATGGACCAAATTTACCCAAAAAACCTATCTTCTAAGCTATTGTGGACAGATATTAATTAAAACTTTACCTGCATTTATTCTCACAACCACAATTTCTTCGTAACCACTCATTATATTCTAGTCAGGTCTTAGTTAAATACCTAGGTGTAGTAGCCGCTAGGTGTCGTGTAACAGCTTCATCGGCGCTAACGAGCGAATACCAGTTCTATATCGCCATTTTATCTACTAAGACACAGTGAGAGAGAAAAAACAAAATGGAAAAAGATATACAAGACTGGAAATATATTTTTTCCATTTAGTTGTAAAGATTCTCGTTCAATTAAGTTGCAGATTGTAGATATAGGTACTATGGGTAGGATATTATTTAGGTAAAGGTGAATAATAATCGATATGGGCTGCCTTGACATTCTGTCGAACATTATCTGAAAGACACGATAAGCACACGACGCCATTAAAATTGTCAATATAATTTGTATAAAGCCTTAGTCAATATCAGTAATCTAGAAAGCCTCTGCTAGAGGAATAAGATAAACATATTCGACTCATGTATTATTGACTGGATTTTACCAGCGCGGAGGTTAGAAATTATCCCACGGAAACGTACTACTAGGATAAAAAGTAGGTATTCTATGTATTAATCCAGGCTCTATACTGTCTGTTCGCCAAATTTCGTCCAAATCCGGTCAACCGTTTTTCGTGATTGAATAACAAGCATCCATACATACTTGACAAACAATCGCGTTTATAATATTAGTAGGTGCACCCCGCGGTTTCACCCGCATAAGGCTCCCGTGGGAATATCAGGATTAAAAGTATCCTATGTCCTAACCCAGGTAATGGTCTAGCCATGTGCCAAATTTCATTCAAATCCGTTCAGCCATTTTAGCGGAAAGCGTAACAACCAAACTCACTTTCGATATTAGTTAGGCTATACTAACCTAACTTATATAGGTATATATAAATATAATATAAGTATAAATATAACTAATCTTAACTATTTAGGATTAGTTAGGATAGTAGGATTTGTCAATGGCGATCATGTTAAGTACTTGCCTAGAGTGCTCGCAAGATAAGTCTGCGCGCGGCTGAAATCGGAACTAATAAGTATGCCACCGTCTTGTCGTTGATGTAAGATCAAAGTAAATGAAGTATTTAATTCAAGATTAATAATATTAAGATTAATTATTAATGTAAATTTAATATTTTAAATATTACAGCGGTGCCACCAGTCGCGCGCAGACTTAACTTGCGCGCACTCTAGTCGTGAAATTTTCCGTCCAAAGTTTATAGCTAGCTGTCCTTTTTTTTTCTAAGCAGGTTAGTAAATTCTTTAAATAGTCAGGTCCTCAACACCTACCTACTAACTATGTTTTGAATTATATTTGCTAGGTGTCCCACGTTACAACTTCATTATCGTTAACGAGAGGAGATCAAGACCTGCCGCTCGATTCTGTAAAAATCTCACCGTGAACACTGAGGTGAAGTGAGCTTAAAGTGAGCTGTCATTCGATCCTTATACTAGAGATTGACACTATTGAAAGCTCACTTCACCTATGTTTTCACGGTGAGATTTTTTGCAGAATAGCACTACTGTTCTAGTTAGGTCTTGCAATTAAGTACCGAGAAAAAAATATTGAAAATTTATAAATTGCGAAGGGAATCAATAAAAGGCTTTAAGTAATAAACTGCAAAGTAAGTAAATTCTAATATACTTTGTTCGCATAAATACTTATAGAATAATAACAAATAAACCGCATGTGTCAGGAAGGTATGGTTATATTTAAGGGAGGGGTACAGACCATCAAACTGAAGAAACTATCTCCATGGGACCAACATCGTAATCGCGAAAAAAATATCAGCTGACCCACATTATCAGCTACATTTAGGTTGAGTAGGTATTGAAGTTTTGTGTGGTACAGAGGCCTTAGTGTAAGTTTACAAGTGAGTAAACGTAAACTATCGCGTTTGCGTTAAAATTAGAATATAAGGGTGAGAATTAAAAAAAAAAATCTTAACGCAAACGCGATAGTTACGTTTACTCACTTGCAAACTTACACTAAGGCCTCAGATGATATTTTATTCGCGATTCGCGTTGTATAATTATTATGATTTAAGAAAGTCTTTGTTTATTTTCCTAATACCTATAGTGTAATATTTATTTATTTATTTTATTTTAAAAAGGGCTTTAAGACTAACAAACCAATAACATAAAGAAAGTAATATTGAAAAATAGCTAACAAGCCTCCACATATAATTACTGGAAAAATCGATAAAAATAAATTACAGTTACTATAACACTAGTAAAACATATACTTATTACAACAACTTTAGATCATGATTCCAAAACCATAGATAAAACCGATAACAGTCTTACATTACTGTAAGAATATTGTTTTTCCATAAAAATAAAAGTAATAAAAACTAAAACCCAACTACGGCAAAAGTCAACTAAAAACGTATAAACAAGTCATCACAGACAGACTAATTAAAAATCCGGAGTCACACGTGCTAGGGGATAAGTCGAATAGATTACGTGTGACTCCGGATTTTTAATTAGTCTGTCTGTGATGACTTGTTTATACCTTTTTAGTTGACTGACGTTATAACAAGTTGCCAAAGTCGGTTACAGAACTTAACGATGGAAAGTTCAAAACCCACATAAAACGTGTCCTTATCAAAAAAGCATATTACAAGATTAAAGACTACGTTGATGACAAGGAAGTTTGGCAATAATTCCTTCTGCACATGTGGCCTCCCTGGTACCTCATTAACGGCATAATTATGTAAATGTCTATTGACTGCTCCCAAATTACGATATGTATTTTATTTTACTTTTTTATTTAGGTACTACTTGACATGTAGTTTCATTATTTGACATTATATGCCTACAATTCAAATTTCATTTTAAAGTAGGGTTCTCATTCGGATTGGTTAAAGTTGTAGTGACAACCATTTGGGTTAAATTGGTTTTTATTATTTTATTCGACCTTTATATAGATTCCTTTATATTTTGTGAATGTGAGAACGTTGTAGGCACAACAGACTGTCGATTTGCAGACTATTTTCTATTTTTTTAAGTATCTTGTTGACAGGCCTACGCTGTCCTCGCATACCTATTCAAACTGTACATTTTTTAAAGCATTGTAAAACCCATTTATTTTTAAAAGAGTAACCGTGGAGTTTCTTGCCGGCTCTTCTCCATAGGAAACGACCAATTGGAACCGTGCACCTAGATTCTGACGTTTCATAAGTGCCCATGTAGGTTTATGTGAAATAAAATATTTTGATTTTTTGATTTTGATTTTGACTTTTGCCGTAGTTGGGTTTTAGTTTTTATTACTTTTATTTTTATTTAAATTATTTTGGGGTTATAATATATATATTTTTGAAATGTGCTAATTAAGCCCTTTCATTTGATACCCAACATGACACCATTAAAAAATCTTTTTTTTTTAGTTCGTGACTTTTTGTCCTCTAGAGGGCGCCATATTCAAGTTAATGTGACGTCACATAACCTATAACCATCGGACGACCGAGACGCTTCCAACGATACCCCATTTGTCAAATTATGTTGGGTAGATTAGAAGTTATGAGGGAACAAATGAACATACATACATACATACATACATACCGGTCAAAATCATAACCCTCCTTTTTGCTTCACCGTAGTCGGGTAAAAAGATTTAATGTATTTTCAGAGCTTATGAACAACTTCCATTACGGCTATTCTCATTAACTAGTGAAGCGATAATGACGGCAAAACAAAACAACATTTATGATTTTATGATAGTTGATAAAATGACAATTTCATAGTGGCTTTCTTTATTTCATTTTTATGGTTTAATTGGTAATCATGTCGAATTTTGAGTTCTATACCCTTACAAATAAAGTTGAAAATTCCGTTTTACTTATCGAGCTTCCAATAAAATATATAGTATTGTACTACAGTTTCATTGCCGAGTTCAATATAACTTGATAGCTTAATCATTTTATTCCAGTGAATGGATAGGATGCCTTTTAAAACTTTCAACCCGTTTTTGTGTTGCTATGCCAAGAAATTTCTGCATCTCCCGGTAGAATTTACAAAAGCAGTAAGTTTACCAAGGAATTTTTTATCTACCATCATATTTTAAAAGAAAATAAAACAAGTGCAAATAAAATATCAATAAAATGTAATGTTTTTATCTCCATAATATCTGCAGCACTGCTAAGTGGATAGATATTTTATGAAGTCGTTGATGTCTTTTATGTACAGATTGATAAAAAATATATCAAATATATTATTTCATCCATAATGTACTGAAAATGTACCTACATATTCTTGCGTAGTGCGGTAGTGTGCCTACATACTTTTTAGTATATATACATAGTTTTTTCGAATCTTGCAAATTGGCAAGTTTGCTTTTTTTTTAACCGAAACATTTTCTAAAAAAAAAAGAATTTTTTGGCTTCAATAAACTTTAAGATTAAGTATCTAATAACACAAATAAGGCTCAATGAATGTGTGTTAGAAACCTATTTAACCAAACAACCAACCCACCAACAAACCAACTCACCAAACACCACCAACTCACCTGTATACCTAAATTCTATGCAAATAAACATGATCTGTTATCTTTCTATACTATTCTATTCTAAAATAATCTTCACATCTTTTGTTAAAATATTTCTTTGATACTTTCACTTACAAACATAGTACTTTCTATTTAAGTAGTTGATAGCTTCCATCAAAACTCTGAAGAACCTACGTTTACTTGGGTACCTACTTAATGATTGAGAAACTTCATTAGCAGTAAATGTCAAGTGTCTCATCACTGAATAGCTTCTAAAGGGAACCACTTAAACACTTAAGCTCTTAAGCCTTTTAAGAATTAATCTGGCTTATAAGTTTCTATAAATATTTCGCTAAGAAAGGTAGATAGCGTGTTAATGCTAAATGGTTTTTCTAGCAAATACGGAATCTAATCACGAGCTAATTTGTGTCTATTTCTTAGTAGAAATATAGAAAAATTAAAGGAAATAAGTTTATTTGTGGTAAAACATGAGGCAAAGAAAAATAAACACGAAGAAGAACCAGTTGCGGGAAAATATAAGTAATTAACTCTTCACTATGACTATCACTACTATGTGAAAGGACAGGGACACCATAACTTTGGCAATATCAAGTAGGTACCTACTATCAACTGACCCCAGACTAATAAAGAAGTTGGTTTGAGGAATTGGCAAACTAAAAATGATTAGGTTTGATTTAATCTGCTCTTTCCTCATAACTAATCATCCATCATAGACCGTTCATTTTTTCCATCTCTACTCCAGTAAATTTAGAAAGACATCTACATCGGAAACCCATCTAGGAACATGAAATACGAGATCGTCGAATACCTCCAAATATACCATTAAATCCTTCTAGTTTACGACGTAGAGCGACAATGTCTCGTCGATAAAGGCAATCGTATTTAAAGTAATATCCTGCACGTGTATTGTATTCGTTTTATAAGTCCCGGTAACACCGCAACCTTAGTGCCGTGGTAGCATCTGTATACGTCTTCGTGTTGCTCAGGCGCAGGTTAGAAATCTTGGGTTGATTTTAAAGATTTATATTCTGTTTTGAATGGTTAATGCTGAAGTAACGAGGCTGTTCGGTCTTAATATCAGGCAATATTTATGAACATTGGTTCAGGATAAGTTTTATCCTCCTGTTCTTATTCAAATTTATTTGGGTTCAGCGCAGCATGTCTATATCGTCCCAAAACCTATCAGCCGCCTTGTCAAAGACATTCCAACTTTTAATGAAAAACAAGGGAAAACAAGAGAAAAATATTATAATCAGATGTTGAAACTTTATTTTGAAGCGAATTTTTACTTAAGTCCGGTCTTGTTGACGATACCTGCCCATGATCCTCTCGCATCCAGCTGCGATATCTTCATTTGGCGGTCGGCAGGTGTCACGTGGTCCCACTTCACCCATCCCTCTCGCACTCGCACCAACCGCTATCTATCTCTCTTTTTCTTTTGTGCTCGGCCCTGTAGGAAAGCTTTAGTAAGGTTTGTTTTTTTTTTGTTGTCGGAGGCTTTATTTATTTCTGTCGAGTTCCTGCAGTTACAAATAAATATGTTTATTTCTTCGTCTTCATCTTGAGGAAGAAAGTTTATGTGTATGTTTTAGGTTTTTATTAGAACCCAGAGATGATTTTGAGATTGTGACTTGCATTTATAATTGCTACGAAGAATAAAGAATAAATTGTCCTTTAATAAACAGGCTGACTGCGTTGAACAGTATGATGTTGAAAAAGTTCTTAACGAAGATATGGTTTCTGAATGTCTTGTTCAAAATCATAGATAATGCTAACTAATCATTTTAAGAAAGAAGCTGAATGAATATTAATAAATAGGTAAAAGTGCTAGACTAAACAAAAGAAAACAGGTAAAATGTAGCAGCAGCTCCTACGGTAGCAAGCAAACAGAGCGATCATGTCATCGTGATTAGTCAAATAAGTACTCACGTCAACTTAACTAACATAAAAAATAAATACAGATTAGCGACTTACTGAGAAAAACAAAGAAATGCTCCCAAAACGGGAGCCGTCAACCTGAATAAGTAAAGAAACCTTTTTACACATACGATCGACTCTGACGTTGGATTTTGAACCCTATAAATTGGAAGCCAAGAGTAGTTTTGTGCTTCTTTGTATGGCAAAGTTATTTTTGTGAAGGTATAAGTTTAGTTTACACAGTACTGTGTAAATATTTGTGAAGTGGGAGTCAAACAGTAGAGTAATCTTAGTAATGTTGAAACTGGCGGATTATCTTATTCACCTTGCACTGTGAGCCGGAAATAACATTATCTAGGCATTGTTTGTGTTGAATGTGGATCGGTTTTAAAATAAAGGTCTAATTATATTTATTTTTTTATTTAACTTTGGTTTAGGTCCTGTAATAGTCCTCTTAATTTAAAAAAAACAACCATTCCAATATTACATCTAAAATCTTGATATTTGTGACAAATACAAAAAAAGAACATCCATGTCAACCAATAAATTGATAGGGAAAAAAAACCATGACCACAACCTGAACCATTCCAAAAAAAAAATTAAGAACAAATTGCTTTTTATGAGTGGCCATAACCGAACGATGGGAGGTGATTAATCATGGAGTAAGGCTTATCATCATACAGTATCGGGAATAGAAACATGAGTGTAAGAAACCTTTTTGTTTTTGTTTGCATCACCTGCCGCGCAGGCGCTATTGAACTTTCAAATCAGTTCTTGAAAGATCGACTGTAGAACCCCAAGCCAATACATAATAGGTAATAGTGCATTTGCAGGTTGCAGAAGACCTAAGTTGATTAGTAGGTAATATTAACAATTCTTTTTTCTTACACCTTAAAGCACTCTGCCCAATAAAGGTAGTACAAGTCCGTAACCGACTGCAAGCAACAGCAGCAGGTGACGTGTCGCCGCCATACGACTGGTTTCTTTGTATTTCAATGAAATCGACCGGCGATCGTAGCTAGACGGAAGGTATTTCTAGAATTAACAAATAAAATAAAATAGACCTTTTACTCAGTAAAAGTCACTCTTTCGAGCATTTTCAAAATAATTTAGGTACTACCTACCAACGTTGCGACCTACCTACTTACTTCTTCTGTAGCTTAACTGCGAACTTATCTAGTGCATAAAATTCAGATAAAAATTCCACAAAGGCAGCTGCTTCTTATTCAGAAAGGTTAATACATAATTGCTTTGTTTTGCTTATTACTCAACCAAGCATTTGGAACGAGTGGGCGTTGCGCAGACGCCCATTGTAAGACCAGACACATTGTCATCCGCGAACAATGTTACTTCTTAATTGAGATGAACATCCACGTCGGGTTAGTGAACCAGCCTGAGTTTACAATGTTATGCATCTGAAGCGTATGAGTACGAAATATTATTGTTACGACTGTTCGATCCAGAAAGCTGTTCCTTCTTTATCGTGTCAAAAGAAGCAGTTTTTTTCTTTGCAGATAATTATGTAGGCCTGCCTAAAATGAATGGATGCGGGAAGAGCAGCCGCTCGATTCTGTAAAAAACTCACCGTGAAAACTAAGGTGAAGTGAGCTGTCATTCGACCCTGACACTAGAGATTGACACTATTGAAAGCTCACTTCACCTATGTTTTTACGGTGCAATTTTTACAGAATAGACCGGCAGAACTTATCGTTATGGCAACCCTTGAGGACACAAAACTCCACTGCGGGTCTGTTCTGGAAAAACCTCGCCGTTACAACTTTGGTGAAGAGAGGTTGAAGTGAGCTTTCATTCCATTGATGCTAGGCATTGACACTTTTGTTCACCTAAGTTTTCACGGTGTGACTTTTACAGAATAGCACTGACTATTCTGTGAAAATGACACCGGGAAAACTTAGGTGAAGTGAGCTGTCATTCCATCTGATGCTAGGGATTGACACTACTGAAAGCTCACTTCAAGCTCACTTCACCTAAGTTTTCACGGTGAGATTTTTACAGCATAGACCATTTTTTTCGTACAGCAACAAATTCGTAGTAGTTATATAGAAAGAAATTGTGTTCAGTCAATTTACGAGATTTTGCCTATCTTAACGTGAATACGTGGGGCAGGGCAGTTTACTAGATGGCATTTCCCTTCTCGACATTTACGATCAGCGCTAGGTTATAAAAACTATTATCAGCTGATAATATATTTTATATTGTATGATTTTACTTCGCCTGCAATTTACAGTTTAGGAGCTCCAACCCCGTACATTATTTAATTCCTACAGTCTGACATTTCCAACCGTTAACTAAATAAATCAGTCAAGTTTACGACCTTAGCAGCATTCGTTTAAGATCGTCCGAATAAGTTGTGTTCTAAACATTTACTTATCTAACACAATAATTTATGGTGCATACGATTTTCGAGCCAATAAAATATTCATAAGGTGATAAAATCTTTCGGAGAAGCGGCGTAAAAAAAAGAACGTTCCGTGTCATATTGCTGTAACTGACTGTATATGGGTGTATATGGCACCCGTTAAATTGGGTTTGTTTTTCGGTGTAAAAAGTCGCACAACTGCATATTTAAGTATGTTTCAATCTCAGTTTTCCTTTTAAACTTAAGTTGTTCTGATACGTGTTCACTCCGCTGCGTTTATCAACTTACATTTTTGGTAATAACTACTGTATGAAGATGTTGAAAGTGTCACGCTTTTTGCACATTCCCTTCGACAAAAAAGGTATTGGTAGATAGTAATGTTTTTTAAATCCAAAAAATGATGAGTCTGACCATTTTTGTTCCGTTCAACTTTCGAACAAATTTTTTGAAAAGTCTCTCCCATGTTTGTGTAGGTCGCAAACCTACCTACCTACTCACAGTTCCACATAATGGAGCTGAACTGAAACCATGATAAAAACGAAAAACTGAAGTCTTTAAAAAACACGTTGCAATTTACTAACAACCTGCACCTAGGTCAAATGCTGCTTGACGAAATAGAGAAAACTATATCTATTTTTTCCCATTACATATCCTTGGTCGCTATACCATATTAAGTGAGCCGTAAAACAGCTAGATAATTAATATTAACGACGATGACAGTTCCAATAACGAGTGTGTCGTAATCATAATTCAAAGAAATATGATTAAGTCGGCACGGGCACCTTAGAGCCGACATTTCGGTTGACAGGCAGAATTTATTGAAAAAATTCAGTGTGAGTTAGATACCTAAGAAATAAATATACGTTAGATTTTTTTTTTTTTGTTATATTGTGTGCCTTTTAGTCTGTGCTAAATAAATGTATTTTCTTTCTTCTTTCTTTCTTTCATCAGAAACAAGGATGATATTTTCTAAAACTATCAGGAAATCATTAAAAGTTTGTAAAATCCGTGCAAGATTGAATGCGTGGATGCAAATTCACCCCAAGCTTGGATTGCTTAATATTTGTCCTGTGGATAATAAATCTAGATTTCAAACCTATGAACAACTGCTTTAAATAAATTGCTAATAAATTCATAATTTATGTCCACGGTTCTCGAGATGATTTCAAACCGGCACACAGTGCGATCTTTAGTATAGTGAGCTGCCAACAGGAAATAAAAGTCGTGAGAATAATATAAATTAAGAGGTACAGCTTCGTCCCAACCGAGCCGAGCCTTCGATAATTGAGACGTCAATTTTTTCTAAGCAGACCGGCCCGGACCGCTTTTTGAATATTTATAACGTGAGCGGACCGTAATTTAAGTTTACCTCTCGTTATCTCTGTTCCTTTATCTAAGTCGGTTCATTTCGACCTGTACTAGTATTAAGTGGGCTCTATAATGAGCTAAGTTCTCGGCTTTAGAGGTGAAATGATTGTTAACGAAATGTTCGTTAATTCAGTTTCTACTTTTCTAGCAAGCACTGTTTTATAAAAGTAGTTTTACTGAATGTTTTTAATCTGGAAATTTGGCCTATGATGAGACCTTAAGTTTATGAGGAAAAATTGTAAGCCCGCCAGAAATAATCGCGCTAGAATTTGTATGTAGAGAATTAAAACACTACGTTATTTTCAGTCCATTAATCCCGTTTCACACAACACGTGACGTTCTCAGGTAAAAGGTTCCACCGATCGACATTTCAATAGATTTTTTCTTGCATCTATCATTCAGTAAATCTTTGAATAGGTGACATTTATTAAGAAAAAATCCTTTTACAAGTCACGTGTACAATTTAAACGTCAATCACACTTTCTGTAAGGGTAATGGTGGGTTTTGTTATAATTCCATGGGTTTTGTTCCTAGTCACAGTGCGTCCTTTCATAGGGTCGCTGCATGTATCGGGAGTTGTAAATCCCATGCTTTGTGCTACAAATGATCCGTTAAATTATTGCTGCTTCTTTATGTGAATGCATTCATTCGCACTTTGGATTCTGCTGCTATAGTCTTTAGATAATGCTTCAGATTATTAGGTTGTTAATTGGCATAAAGTTGCTTTTGTTCCTCCATGTTGGATAGTTCCTACCAGTAGTCAGATGTTTCGGTATGGTTTCTAATGGACAGGAGACAAAGAACCCTAATAGAGAGGGCCGTAGCCAGGAATTCATTTCGACGGCTGCCAAGATAGATATTTCTGATTTCAGAATGGGTGAAAATACTGATTTATAAAAAAGAGATTATTTATTGTTATTTTAATAGCACATTTTGATTAAAAAAATGATGTTACGATCTTAGACATTCTAACTCGGAATTAAATTGATGAAGAGTTTAGTTATTATCAATTTGAATAAAGCCCAGTTTCTCTCTTCCAACCACTTTGAAATCATGACCAAAAACAGAGGCCACTTTAGTATACTGGGGCCGCTATGAAGAATAGTTACCTATAACATGCAAGAGCGAGCGCAGCGAGCTCGACATTTTTAGCATCCCGCTCCGAATAAGCTAGGTTTTCCTTCTCTATATCCGTTCTCACAGAAATAAAAGTATTAAGTTTATCGACTTTTTTAGAAAACTTTGAGAATTAAGAGAACCTAGGATATTAGAGTGAGCGGAGCGAGAGAATTACAGAATTATAATCATTAGTAATATTATACATTAGAATCAGCATTACAACTCCATAAGTTAGAATAATCCCCAAATGTCATGATTTCATGAAATAGTCATTCAATAGGATCATAATATGAACTTCGAGAGTTATAATGATGAAATAAATGACTTTAATTCTATAAATAAATATCTGATACGGTCGCGAATCATATGCTGATCAACATACAACCTAATACTGACCTGCAAATTGCAAAAAACGTAAGAAAATTTGAATTTCGCGGGGTACCTTTGAGCATCCACCTATGCTCAAAGGCAGCCGGGCAACCGTCGTGGATCATCAGAAATAAAGCGCGTGATAACGCGTTATCTGGAATTACGTTCTGGTCTCTCACATTTTGGGGGGGTTTAAGCCCCCAAACCCCCTTCCCTGTCTAGGCCTTGCAATGTCCGCAATTCCGCATCGGATCAACGAAGGTATGGCGCGGACACGGCGCGGCGGCGCTTGGTTTTGTGATAGCATAGGTAGGTAGGTAAAACCAGTGGTAAAACTAATAAAAATATTGATAAATATGGTTATAATAGACCATTATTTGATGTAATAATATTCTTCTTTTATGGTAAACTGCAACCAAAGCGTAGTGCCATCTAGCAGGTATTTCATGAACTAAATGAGTCAGTAAAATAAAAGTAAGTGGTAATAGTAAAATAAATACACTGAAGGAATGCAGACAGAAATAACAGTAAAACTATATTTTTTTTTAGTTCTCTTTTAGCGAGAATTCGAAATAATTTCCCTTGTAATAATAACAAATTAGGTGCGTAGATTATCTGTAATAACCATAACCAAATTTAGACAAAATGAACGCACCAATCAACGACATGAACGAATGCTTTGGCTTCTACGTCAAGTGACAAGTTGATAAGTCAAGATTTTGACAGTTTTCCTTTTTATTTATCTCGTAATTAACAAATAGAAAGTGAATTGCGAGTTTAAAATAAAATATAAAGAATAATTAACGGTTGAAAATCACTCAAAATATATTAGAAATACGGATCAACAAGTGATTATACTGTTTTTGACTTAGGTTCAGGGGTATGTATGCTAACATGTTACCCACTTACTTTTACTCTTTGGCCTAAAATTACTGAATACTAAACTCACATCAGTAATGCTTGTTATTTATTGCTGATCGCCCATATTGCAGCAATTGTTTTTCTGCGTTTTATTGTTCCAATGTTTATTTATATCGGGGTTTCTCGTTCCATAAGTCATTATTATTAAATATCCACTGAGAGTCCAGAGCTGGATTTTTAAAATTCATGCGACTACTGCCCCATTTAATATTAATTGGATGCCCCTATTCATCGTAACAGTTAGTTTATTTGGCATCATTTGTGTCTGTGTCCTCTAACTTTGACATTATACTAAAGGTTAAATTTTCGTTTTTATTATAATAGATAAAACTTTCACTTGCAGATAATTAGAATGTCGTTGCTATAACAAATTGACGGAATCATTGGGTGAAAACAGACAAACAATAACAAAGATATGAGCGCTGGTGGACCACAGATAATGAATAACTTGCCACCTGGAGTCAATGTGGACAACAACTTGTTGCCCGGAGGTCCCATAATAAATCCAGTAATGAATAGAAATAGGAATAATAATCAAAACCCTCTGTTTAATATGAGAGAGAGGTTATTTCATGCATTGTTTTTTAAATTTGCGCTGGCTTATGCTCGGACGTTTCCGAGGCCTGTGCGAAGATTCTTTGAGTTCCTTGTGTTGTTGAAAGCGCTGGTTGCGTTTTTTGTCCTTGCATATATACACATAGCATTTTCAAGATCTCCTACAACATGCTTGAACCATGTAAAGGACTCATGGCCTAGGGATGGCATATTGAGAGTTGAGATTATGAGGAACCCAACACAGGACTATACTATTGAACAGAGTTATGCCAAGGAGAGAAAATTGAAAAAGGATAAAGAAGAGCTCAATTCTATGTTAGGAATGTTAGCCACGGAAGGGTAAGATATTATTTAGAATTATTATAATTTATTATACTATTGTACACTGGACAATGACAAGCATTTTTTATATTAAATGGTTATGTTGTCTTCATAGAGAATTCTTGGTTTAAAAATAGAAAGTTAGTTCAGAATACACACTTTAAAATGTTTGTTGTAAGTAATTAATTAGCAGGATTAAATTTATTTCTATTGATATTAGATCAGATTAAAATATGTCTGATTGCGTGAAAATAAATTATGTCAATATTTTTTATGCTTCTATTGTACCAAATTCCTAAAATTTGGTACAATAAGAGCATAAAAAATATTGACACCAAAATAAATGTGACTTTAGAGGTTTAAATATGAAAGTTATAACATATTTACCTTGCGAATATTACTCTAAGCTCTAATAATATAATTTCTGCACATGTAAGTTTGAAATAACTGTGGTAGCACCATAACCCACTTGAGAGATAGGTATTTAGTTTTGGCACACTTCCCTTTCCTGGTTCTTGTGATTGTATTCTATTCATATATTAATGCCTTAAAACATTATTCATTATTTATTTGTGTTTTTGTTCAAACTGTAATGAATGCATAATGTTAATTAAAACTTGTTGATTGTTACTTGATTTAATGTTATTATGTCTTAGTGTAGTCGTAATTCGTGTTTTTTACTTGTCCATGAACATTTTCTGAACACTTACAATAAGGTGGGGTGTTATATAGGGAGGTAATAACAGGGAGGCCGTAAAAAAAATTATGCCGCATTCCCAGGGGTATCCGAAAATACCCCATGTATGTTTCGCAATTCTTGATATTTTTCGAGTTATAATTATTTTCTAAAATTTAATGGGAACGCTTCAAGTTTAAAGCTTCAAATAAAATTCTATCTTTATTTGTACACAGCTTTTTCACATTCTTTTTTTACAGTTCTCTTTGTTATGAAATATTCTTTCAATCATAAAATAATAATCTTCCTATCATTACAAAAATTTTGGTTGAGAAGGATGAATTTACGTTTCAGTGTTACTTCAAATAAAATTAAAAAAATATATACTTCCTGATTCCTAAATGATTTCAAAAGCCTAGGTGGAAGGTAGAGAAAATTTCGACTCTGTGTAACTTGATGTAATCACCCTTAATGCAATGATAAATATAAGCATAAAAAAGTAATACTTACTTATGGATTATGAAAGCTGTTTTAAAATTCTGATTGATAAATCATGTTTGTCAAGCTGTAAACCAGTTTAAACCAATAGATTTATTCTTAGATTAGTTACTCCCCAGCATTATTGATAATGCTGTCATGTTCCAAAAACTGTGCTGTACATAACATAGACTATTGTTAACATCTGTCTAATCTGCATTTCCAGGTTCATCAACATTGAGTCATCGACAAATGATGACATTGATGACGATGATTATATCCGCGATGGAACAGACTACGGCAACATCACCCGAGTTCACGATGAAGCAGAAGCTCCTTCACCTGACAAAGTCATAGAAACTGCTTACGTAAAGCCTGAAGGGGAAGGTAGCACAGATGAGGAGACAGATCTCAATGCAACCATAGTGTCCGGAGAAGATGTAGAACCTTCTTCATCTATTTGGGAAGGAATAATGGGACTTGTTGAAGATATTGATAGAGATTCCAAATTGGTGGATGTGAGTATACATCCTTTTTGTTTAAGAAATGCATTGCATCTAATTTGGGAGTTTTTGCTATTACCTGGTGTATTGTTGATGAATAACCAGTATTATGTGACCCCAAAAGATATGTAGGATATGTAATCAATGTTCAAATAAATGATCTTAAGGCGGAGACTGAATTGCAACGTTTGTTTGTAATGTAATGAGTTCTTGTAACGCGTCACAGTAGTCAGTGCAGCGAGCCGAACCGCTCGATGCGAGCGCCGGATACTCCACTCGACTGTCGGGTTTTTCGTGAATTCGTTTGAAACGGAAATATGAGAAACGAAAATTTCATGTGCTCGAAGCGAGCGTTCGCCGCGTCTTGTGTATCGCCTTTTGTAACTAAGCTCATCTCGAATGATAAATGACGAACAAGTTGCAAGTTGTTGCGTTGCAAATCAGTATCCGCCTTTACGTTAACTGTGTGTGGTAAACATCCAAAAGGGTACCTATATGCACGTACTTAATTCAAAACTTTTTCATTATTTAAATATAAATTGTATAGTAGTCAATCTAGAAACAAATTCCATTTTTTTTTATGCATTTCTTTTTTACTATTTATTATTTTACGTTGCGTTTCTTTGGTGGAACGGAACGCAAACTCAAAACGCGTCGGCTTCGACAATGCCGGAAGTGACGTAAAAAACTAAGTGGATAAAAATCTAATCTTTGCGAAGTGTTTGATAGGGTAAAGCAAAATTAAAAAAAAAAAATGAGGCTAAAAATACCTTAAACAACAGATGTAAACGAAGCAGTAACCGGGTAAATGACGTCACATCTTGACCGCGATAGAAACGGACGTTTGAACTGTAGTAGAAAATTGTTGTAGTTTCATTTTTTTTTGAGCAACAAGCATAGTTGAATTTAAATACTTTTAATACTTTTCTTGGATTTATATTACTGTGTTTATCCCTATTCCTATTTTTATCAGTTGTTAAGATAGTTATGTTTATTGTAACTTAATTATTTTGTTTACTTCACATCTGAGTCCATTGAGCCCAGGTAGAGAGATAAAAAAGTTGTTGTTGCTGTCCAATCTTATCAATTATCAGTTAGGTTAGTTGTACCGAGTGTACTGACTAACCTACTTAGAAATGTGCCACTTGATTAAATTTCTTAGAATTATCAATTTCTTTTTCTATCCATGAATCATTTATTACTTTCTCTATGAGAGTTTGCCCATATGGAGCTTTGTGAAATCCATTAAGTAGTTGATTTTCCATTGATGACATGACATGGATTGTTTGTTTTTCTATTAGGGCTTATTCACTCGTGGTAAAGATTATAAATAAAGGGTTATCCAATTATGCTGTTGGGTTAGGTCTAGGTCCCAAATGACTAAAGATAAGGAAATTTATTTACTTTTAAGTGCACTGCTATTCACAATAGTGATAAAACACATTTTGTTGACAGTACAATATACGCGTTTTTTCTTATCAGATAAAAATCTACAAAGAATATGAAGACCGTAAGAGCGTACCTACATTCTAAAAGTTGGCAACGTCGCAAATAACTGTCAAATATTTACCTGTTTTTATTATTTTGGCAATAGTAGGGACACATGAAATATCGTTAACTAGTGAACTAGAATATGAATAATGAATATTCCATATTTCCATACTTCATAATATTTCCATACAGTAATATTGCCAAAATAATCAAAGCAGCGAAATATTAGACATCTATTTGCGACGTTGCCCACTTTCAGAATGCACGCGTTTAAATCGATAATAGAGGTTTCATATCAATTAGATAAACGTTTAATGTTAGCTTATAATTAGTAAAACCGTGCTGCGTGTAAATAATGAGCAAAACGCGATAGACGTATCCTAATAATTATCATAACTGTACATAGGTAGTAGGTATAATTATACACTTAGAATGATTAAATTTGACGCCCATTTTAGGGTAAATTTATTATTTACCGATCCCCTATAACATGGGACTTAAATATAACTGGCGAAATGTGGGTGTGTTATAGGTACACCTCTGCCAAACCCTTCGGAAACAACGCTTGATGTTATATTATGTTATTATTCTAAAGAACTAGGTACACATAATTCATGAAAGTCATCAAATCTAGCGTTAGGTTAGGTTAGGTTAGTTAGTTAGTAGCAGTTATCTTATAGAGTATATTCTTAAAGAGTCTTAAAAAACCCTGTAAGAAATCGACACGTGTTTCACCTCTCAACGAGGCATCCACGCTGAGCGCTGGACGCTGAGTAACTCAGCGCCCAGCGCTCGGCGTGTTAACACGTCGTGTACGGGCTCGCGACAAGTCAATCGTCATCCTGAGGATGCCTCGTTGAGAGGTGAAACACGTGTCGATTTCTTACAGGGTTTTT
The DNA here is from genome assembly GCA_914767815.1 of Eupsilia transversa. Lineage (NCBI taxonomy): Eukaryota > Metazoa > Arthropoda > Insecta > Lepidoptera > Noctuidae > Eupsilia > Eupsilia transversa. Next base: position 8,667,180 of record OU611889.1, read on the forward strand.
TAAATCTTTAAGAATAGTTAAGCGGAATAGGTTACTAAATATATCTACGTCTATTGTATTTTAATATGCTAATTATTGGTGTTGTGAAAAGAAGGTGCAGAGTGAATTATTTTTAAGTGTGTTACGCAATTACCTCTGGTGAAGGTCGCGGAAACCCACTAGATGCGATAAACACAGGACCGGTCGATGTGGCGACGCTGGGGGAGGCCTAACTATGTCCAGCGGTAGACCTGTTTCGGCTGACATTATGTTGACGTTGATTAACTCACAATTATGATAAAATTATGCGCAAACAACTTATGTTAATGAACCTATTGCCTAAATGACGTTCGTGTTATATACCTACGTGCGTACATAAACATACAATGTGAAAATAAACACAGGCTATTGTGTTATTATCAACACGAATAACTTCTTATTTCTGAAGCTATTTTTGTAAGAGCAGATAAATTGAAAGCAGTAAATCTAATTACATATACTGCGTACTTTATTCTTCAGAAAGGTCAGGTGCGTAATACTGCGACCAGATGTATGAACGTTAAAGAAGCAAAAAGAGTATGTAAGGATCATAGCAGCTCGTGTTCTGTAGTTTCTGCCCACCCCCATTCTAAAAAAGGCATGAATTTATGTATGTATGTAAATCTAATTATAATTATTTTCTTTATTTCAGGAATCTCTAGATGAGTCAGCTTCCAACGACTCTTCAAAAGGTACGTAAATACATTGTTATTAGTACTGAAGGTAATTGGCTATTATAATTTTTGTACAGATTCCCAAGATACAAGGTTGAATGTTCCACTTAAGTTTTGGAAAACCATTCAAATAGCCAGTTGACTTTTTGTTCATAATTAACTTCATGCAAACCTGTTACAAAATGAAAACAAAACATGCTTGCAAGAGCCAGACAAAAAAAGACAAAACCTATCATAAAATAATGAAATAAGAGGTTCAAAAACACGTCGAATGCATACCCTGCTTTCGATTTCTTCAGTATTCAATAATAATAATACAATAATACCAGCCTCTCATTGTCCCACTGCAGGCCAAAGGCCTATTCTCATACAGAGAAGGCTAGAATTTATTTTGAAGTTATAAGCAAGCATTGAAAGGGCTTCGTTTGACGTAACAACTAATAAGCTTATTCTAATGTAGTATGACATAGTGTTAGTAATTAAAATATTATTGCACGTCAAATATGAATGATGCAACTGTTTATTGATAGTTTTTACTACCGACTCCTTTTGGATTAGTATGCAGGAATAAAATGCTATTGGTGCCGATTCCCTCGTTCACAAACTAAACTAAATTTAAGTTCAGTGCATCTTTTTCTTTGTATTTCATTAAGAAGAGGACAGAAGATGTACTTTCGCCCGCGTAGATGGCGCCTTGATCATAATAACGTAATTAAAAGTCCTATTTTTAACTATGGTTTTATAACTATCATTTGAGTTCGATCACAAATAAATTTATACCCACTGACTACTGTCTCCCTCCAATTTCAGATGAAGACTACATACTCGAATATTCATTGGAGTACGGTTTCCTTCGATTGTCGCCGAGCGCTCGCCTGCGCCTCAAAATCCCAGTGAAGATCGTTACATTGGACCCACAAAATGATGCGTGCTTCGGCGACCCCTTCTCGCGGTTCGTGCTTGACGAGTTTCTGGGATATGATGACCTGCTCATGGCGTCTATCAAGGCACTCGCTGAACAGGAAGATAATAAGGGGTATTTAAGGTAAGCGGTTCATAAGTTTGGTATTCAAATATAACGCCTTAATTTCCGAAACGGTCCTGTCAGGGCAGAGGTACAAGGACACTCACATTTCGTCAGTTATGTCGACGACCCAAGTATTAGAAGGCGGATGCTTATCATCATCAATGTTTAAGCGACTGAAAAAAGTTTCAATACTACTAGACATGTATAGGTATGGCAATGTTGCCCGAGACGAGTTTTATATCTTATTGTTAACGGAAAAATTTGATAAATCGAGATCCGTCTTGTTTATATACCTGTGCTGTGTACCCTCTTGTTTCCTGTGTTGCCTGATATGATCATGGCGTTTAAACATGCGCCTGCCGTTAAGATATACACTTTCGCTATAATCCGGTTAAAGGATATATATCATATAAAAAAATCATATTAATTTGACAGTTCATAAGTGAGAACGAAAGCATCATTTCATATAAAAAAATCATATTAATTTGACAGTTCATAAGTGAGATTCTAACCCTAGAACAGAATAGTACAGAAGGCGCACTCCGAATTTTAGGTATGAAGCTACAAGTACGCAGCGGGCTCATCTTTTCGGGCAAATTCAATTTCTAGATATGTAATTAGCGCTGCGCGACTTGAATTGCACTTTATTGTGTTAATTTTGCGGAGTGAACCATCTGTACTAATCTGTGCCTTAGATTGCCTTTTTCTGACTAGTTTATTTAGACCCTAGCAATTTAAAGGGTATACGCCCCAATAGTGATCGAACAGTAAGAAGCAAAGTAATCCCTTGAAACAAATTCACTCGTAATTTGATGTTATTGTGTTATCATATCACACGCTCAACGTATTGTTTCAGAAACGTAATCACGGGGGAACATTACCGTTTCGTGTCCATGCTGACGGCGCGCAGCTCCTATATTGCTGCCTTCTTCATTATGCTGGTCTTCGTAAGTACAGCTAGATTTCGTATAAGTAAAGCTAACAAAAATAATATAGGAAAGTCAAATAAGCCATGAGGAGGGCCACGGATCAGGCCCGAAGTACGATGATTACATACACGTTATTGACTTTTGATAATTAAATACAATTTAGTTTATCAATGTACTTTTCTCACATTAATATAAGTAAAACTTTGTTTTCTACTTCTTAATTTATAAATATTCACCTGGAAGGTTTATTCATAGTTGTTTTCAATCGCCACTATAAATAGGATTCGTAACGTTGTCAACCTCTTTATAAAGGTAGATGGCGTTAAAAGTTGTTACAATGTAAACCACATTTACTCTTAGCGCCATCTAGTGCCGAATAGCGGAACCGAGATTCTTTTCAAAAGAAATAGTATTCAGAGGTATTCCACGCTGTGCTCGTCTGATCCCCTAGCGTCGGATAGCTGAAGTTATTGAAAACCGTGTTTCAGTCCAAGTTTTAGTTGCAGTTCAGGTGGGAAGGATCAGATGGCGCTTAAAGTTTTTTTTGTACTGTACGGCATTACAAAATATTAACAATCATTTAATTACTTTACCATTTATTTTACCACTTTGTCGGCGTTATTAATATGTATACTCATGCCAAATTACAGCTTTCTAGTACTAACAGTCTTTGCGCTAATCCGGGGTCAGACAGACAGACAGACAGACGGACATGGCGAAACTATAAGGGTTCCTTGTTGACTACAGAACCCTAAAAAAACGTTTACATTCAAGTCGCAAGCTGTCAAACTTGTTGGTAATTGATTGAAATTTTTGACAGATTGCGAGTGAGATGCGAATGCGAACGTTCTTAAAAATACGGGAATCTCGCCTGCATTGCCATGACGGTGGTCACCTGCCTTAGTTCAAGGCCACTCACTTCCCCTTGCCTGTCTTTAAGTGTAGATCATACGTTACGAATGAATAAGTGTTTATTTAAAGCAATAAAAAATAAGCCCTAAATTCTGCATGTTCGGTTACAAAAATAGAGCTGACGGCCAATTCTACATAATGATACGCAAATTCAAATCAAGCTTTCTAAAGATTTTAAAAGTCAATCAAAATCAATCTGCCTAGTCTTTTCCCAACTATGTTGGGGTCGGCTTCCAGTCTAACCGGATGCAGCTGAATACCGGTATTTTACATGGAGCGACTGCCTATCTGACCTCCACAATCCAGTAATTGGGTAATACGATACCCTTTGGTAAGACTGGTTGTCAGACTTTCGGGCTTTTGACGACTCGTAACGACTGTCAAAGATCCACGAATGACAGCCAGGACCAACGGCTTAACGTGCTTTCCGAGGCACGGAGGAGTCTCGGCATGTAAAGATGATCACCGATCCACGGACCAACCTCGGTAAGCGTAGCTTAACCTGATGGATCGACCCGCGGAGCCACGAGCTTCTCATTAAAGATTGAAAGTTTGCTACCTCAACACAGTTCTTGATTCTTTATCATCTTTTAATCCAGAAACGTGTCCCAAGAGCGTGTTGCATTTCACAAAGACATTACAGATCAATTAATAGGTTATCGCGAGGCGCGGTCCCTACCCCACTAAAATCAGGCTCTCTCGCCGAGTTACAGTTACTGCTCTTTTATGGCCCTTTCAAACTTTATTACGGTTCCAAATTCTGACGCCCGCCCAGACTGTAACCTGCCTTATGTTTGTTTTACAAAACTCCTTACGTGAATAGCCACTTCTGTGTTTTGAAACTCAGGTGATGTCGGAAGTTTTGGTTGCATTTGGTTGGATTTAGTGTGCAGGAATTGTTTACAAGTGTCGGACACTTGTGTCGTAATTCGTAATGTTCTGCTGGGAATGCAGAAGTAACACCTACATCCTACATTTATCTAGTAAATGCGGACCGCTCAGACAGATGTACTGCAACTGCAAAGTACAAGAAGGTTCGCTTAAACTTAAAAAATAAACTTGTGTAGATCCCTGATCGATTCCTGTAAATCCGAACTTTATTTTTTCTAGCAAAATAAAATTGTTAAAATTCTTCAGTATTTTACAAATTCATCTGCAAAAATAACACGAGAGCAGTTTTCATTAGTTGGTAACGGAGCCCGTAGTCAAGCCATAGTAATCCATTTTGCTCAGATTACTTCCACAACTTATGCAAACTAAACGGGCATGAGGATGCTATTGCATTAAAACGAATAAAAAACTACTATATTTGTTTTTTTAAATAAGGAAGCATGTCAGCAAGTCGCTATAAGTTTCCTATTCTTATATCTTTTTTTGTTAGTACTTATTTATTGCATTTGTAATATGAACTTTCTGTTCTACACAAATTAAAAAATTCTCATTCTTCAGATTCTGTCGGTTGATAATTGGATTACAGAAAAAGTGATAAATAATATTTCTGTAATTTTTTTTTTAACAAACACTTTTTCTCTTCAAAAATATAATATTCCAAAACTAGATGTAAGTCGGTGTTTCCAATCCGACTACTCTGTGATGCAAACTCAGAGGTTACGAGGTACTTTTAAGGCCCAGACATTATTTTGATCAGATCATAAACATGCGGCTCTAAATATATGCAGACATACTTGATAATCTGAAAAAGATTATGTAATCCCATTATTTCAGGCCCGTTGCCGTACATACCCGTCCCCTTTTTCTTTGCGTGAAGTAGAAAAATTAACCCTTTTATTTCCAAACAGTTTTGCAAAAATGTTACATTTTATTTTTATAACATAAAGAAAAACATTTTTTTTTTGTATGGTTCTTAAAGCGTTAATGTTTTGCTTGAAATAGATTTGAAAAGCCTTCATATCACAAGAGAGAGAGCTGCTAATGTTATTTTTGTAACTTATGTAAAAGAAATTCTTTTCGCAGTACTTGTTACGCTTCAAAGGTTTTAATATTTTCGTGCTAATAATGTATATTTAAGATGCTTGATTTCGCAAAAGGTATGAAAATATTCTGTTGACATCTTATGTGCCTTACATCGCCTTAAATCTTCTCGTAATAGGTGCTTGTTATTGTGTAGATCTCAATAGTGTTATCGACGTAGCAAACAGGCATACTGAGAACTATGTTTCCATTTCAAATTAATGTCCCTGCAAGCTCTATTTCCATGTCCCACATAGCCACACAGTTATTAATGAACAACAATATCATATTAATATTGATTTCCATTATTTGTCAATGTGTGTATCGTATGCGGTGTGATATCGGCATTGTGTGTGACAGGTTACATGCAATATACGTTTCAGGAACTAATTCCACGGCTGACGTCAGTAGTCGGAGAAATTGCATTAATCAATTGTCAAACGGCCCACGTATTGCCTAACACATATCCGGTTTCACATGCTATGCGTTGTCAAAGCTCAAAGTGGATTGGGAACGCTGTATGCGAGATATCTATTAATGTCTGTCCTGGTTCGCTATGGCTTCGGACGGTGAAAAGATTTTCATAACTCGATTTGGCTTTTGCGTTGTTGCGCATAAAGCCAGGATATTGGTTCAATATAGTTGCCGAATGGAACATAGGTTTAAAGCCTACTGTGACGTAGTTTTATTAATTGGTTACTAAAAGGTATCTTTACGACGTATTAGTTTTGGTTGTTAAAAAGCTGTTTTATGCTTTTTATAGATTTACTTACTCCTGAATATATTATAAGAGAACACGGAAAGAAAATTTTATACGGTGCTGCCTTTTCCGTATCAATAAAACACTAAGTACCAACACACAAAATTGAGTAAAAGTTTTTCTTATCGAACATAATTTCATGTTTGTGAACCCAAGTTACTCCAATATTATTTTGTCACGACAATTTGTGGAATACCTACCGACTCCCGTATCCACGTTTCAATTCGTACTAAAGTTGTATCGCTTCTAGTGCTTCATCAAGGTAAATCCGAATCGTAACAATTCCAACCCCGAACTTAGGAGCAGGAACAATGCGGCGTTTGTCGGAACTCGCGTTTGATCGATCACTGTTGGGACCTGTAATAAAAGCAGAAGCCAGGGCATTAACCACTATGCCTTTTAATATTAACTGTGGTAGACGATCGATGTGAGCCGCTCTTTACTTTACGGTGCCGTAAAAACTAACAGCTCGGTGGAGGATTACGTCCGGCCCATTGCGTTGTGGCAACCGCACGGTCCGGCGCGCCGTCACACTGCAGCCCGGACCTACACGAAAATAGTTCGGAACTCCTCGATAAGCTTCCGGGTATAAAAATGCAATTACATGCCTGTATGACTTCGGTCTGAGGTGTATTTAGGTGCTCAATGTATTTAAAATTAAAAAAAAACTGAATTTTCATAAATATTGTGATTTCACTTTGAGAGTACCCCAAATCTCATGTATAAAAGAGGTCCAGGCTGATGGGAATCTGTCAGTGTAGAAAGCAAAAGGCACATCGAAATACTGCTCTCCTTTATAGATTTTAATGTTGCTATACCAATCTCTTGGTGAAAGCGAGCTGACCGAACTAGCAGTACAACTCACAAGTTGTACAACACGTACCTAAAGGTAGCTCGTCCCGTCCCTGAGGCCGCTATCAATCTTTTCGCCACATCATTTGCTCCCCGCACCGCCTCGCCGCGATTGAATTTCATTAACGAAACGCTTAGTGCAGATTGAATCCATTTAAGTAACAGTGGGTTTGGCCCTCCTAAATGTACCCTTATGCAGTAACATTGTATACGATTGAAAGCTACAGGAATTTTCAATTTTATGTTACGTTTTATTAACAGCGTTCATTTTGTGGCTTGGACACGGTACTTTGTTGGGACCTCTGCGGGAACATTTTACGGACTGTTCACACAGTAAAGCTTCGTTATTGGGGAGTATCAGCTTGAAGTGATAAAGGACTACAATGTAGCATGTAATTGCAAAAAGCACATCGTAAAAATTGTATTTGACAAAAAAAAAAAAAAATACTTTGAAAATACATTGATACATGTTACTTGTCCAATGAAGTTAATAAAAAGTCCTACGCTGCATTGAGTTAGTAAACATTTTTGTCTCTAATTATCTTAGGATATATTTCCCCGGAGCATCTCAAAGAGCAAGATCTGATTTCTCAGAATTATTTCTACTTTTATTCGAAGAATAAATATGGCGGTTGGACATATTTTCTATATTAAAAATGGTCATATTTATTATTCACATAAAAGTTATCTGAGTTTTGAAAAATCAACCCAGAATCAAACAATTTTACTACAGATTTTTTTCTTTTTCAGACGGTGTCCATATCAATGTTGCTGCGCTACGCACACCATCAGATCTTCGTATTCATCGGTAAGCCGTAATTAATAATATTTGCTTTATTTTTGACGTCCTTTGAGTAAACACGAGTCTTCTCAGCTGCGGTTTTATGCAACATGATTAACTTGCGTATTTCATATTAATAATGAATCCTGATTAAATAACGGTTAGATGATGCTTCAAATTCAGAAAATGTACGCTGCAATTAGATGTTGTGAGGATGATTTCATTGAAAAATTCTCGAGTCGTGAGCCGGCTCAGGCAAACTCTTTGTAATAACAATAATTGCGAATGGCGCCCGCGGCCGCGACCCACCCCTGTTCTGTAAAAAAATACCGAGTCGGATTTACCTAGCCAATCCCCCCCGCCCTCCTCTTTGATCTGTCGACAATTAGCCAGATAGAGATAATTTGTTTCTTTCTGTATTTCCTCGCACCGCCACTTGCCTTAGTGTTTCAATACGATGATTGTTTTAAAATCTCCTTTCCTTGGAAATGAAAAATCTCAATTTTCTCCAACCGTTTTTTATTAAATTCATCGTGGAGGATTTCAGATGAACTTGGATTACGTTTCTGCATTTGTATATATTTCTGAAAAACAAGCAAGGAAATACTGAGCTATTTCGTCGTATTAATTAGGTAGATATAGTCATTACCTACGTGTGTCGTTCGTTAGTGATATCCGGGATTCATGCGACAATGATTCTTATTACGTACTTACGTATTAATTTGGACACTTGTTTGTTACTCTACTAATGAGGTCGTAATTTTCGGGCACCTGCTTGTGTCTTATTATTACTATATGATACTCCTATATATAAACCTTCTCCATGAAAAAAATACGTATAATTATACAGGATGGATATTTGGGGGATCAGATCAGGGTGGATTGAGATGAGGCAGTAAGGGCAGCTATCTTAACCGTTGTCGCTACAGGAAAACGGTCTTAGACTGTCCTTAACTTTTGAGACATTTTGGTCTGCATTCACAGGTTTTGAAAAAATGAACAGCCTATCGATCCTGTTTCTTATAAGGATCAAAAACGTCTATTAGACCATCTGAGGTTTGAGTACTAGAAAAGTCAGAAATCACAAACTACTTTTCCCTTACATTTCGTAGGAAATGAGACTCCAACCTACTTTTTACGGTGGATAGACTTGCAGAAAAAAAAACAAAAACAAAAACGGAATTTCAAATTTCGAACGGATACGCGTTATGATTTTATTTGTTTTTTTTTTTAAGTTACGTACATTTTTTCAAAATCTGTGAACACAGATCAAAATTTCTCAAAAAGTTAAGGACAGTCTCCTTAGACCGTTTTTTTGTAGCTACAACGGTTAAAGTAGCTGTCTTTACTGCCCCATCTCAAAAATCCAGCCTGGACGTGCCAACTTTCATGGTGATCGGTCAAACGGTTGGAGTTTATCAATCTCATATATACCATCATCCATTTTTATACATAGATCATTATTAACATCCATCACGCGTTACTAAACGATGATGTAACGAGGCGTGTAGGTGTATTCTTGAAAATCATTGCTTTGTAAAAGTATTATAATTTTTGGGTCTAGGACGCGACAAACGAGACATCCGCGTACCACCTTCAAGGGACACCTTTTATGAGTTTTGTATAGGACCCCAACAGTAAAATAAGATTTATATCTAAAGGAGCTCTTAGCTCGAGTTTGTAGAATAAACTATTCAACTCACAATATCAGATAAGGGTAAATCTGTTCAATGGGATCCAGTTGGTCTCTATGACGACTCATCCCTGTGTACCGGCAGAGATATACCTATATGAACATCGCTTTGACGTTGTTTTTAGTTCCTTTTTTTGTAAAATCCTTTTAAAAAGTGCCGGTTATTTTCTCGATGTAAAAGAGTTTTATTCGTTTTATGAAATACGAAGATGTTTGCTCGCCTTTGCCTTTATTTTTAATAGCGATTATCTTATAAGATAACTTGGAATTTAAAAATTGCTGGCTATCTAAGGTAAACTTTTACGACGTTAAAGAAACTCACAGATGCTTTTTTATGATAAAAATTAATAAATAAATTTATTAATGATGTACCATACAAATGTCCGTGATTATGATTAACTGTATGGAATGGCATACAGGCAATCATGATCACGGTCATTTTTAGCATTCTAAGGACGTCTAAGGAAATGAGTGCTGAGCTTGAAACCGAAACTATTTCAGGAATTCCGAGAAATGCGCGCAAGTTTCAATAAAGTATGCGGTTTTAGTCGTTTAACATGGATCCGCAGTGGTAGCCCGCGCAATTCAAATTTTCTTACGGACACAGGCACTCGCACACAGACACATTTCTCTATGTTAGATTTGTTCCATTGAATGACTTTTTTATATGAAATCATGACATTTCAGAACAATTCTAACTAAGAGAATAATTATAATGATAATTCTGTAAATACATATTTGTTATGGCCGCGAATTATATTTTGATCAATATACAACCTGACACTAACCTGCAAATTGCAAAAAACGTAACAAAATTTTAATTTCGCGGTCTACCTCTGCAGATCTTCCAGGCCTTGTCCACACTTGCATAGTTTTGGTGTATCAGATCTTCGTCGCGTTGGCAATGCGTTGTTTCATTACCGCTAGTTTGGACGATGATGCAAGTGTGACCAACAACCACAAAAACCTCTTTACGAGATTTAAAGATTTTCAATACATTCGCCACAGCTCACTGGCCTTAAAGAATACAAGAAAGCTTTAGTTACAACAAAGAAGGTTTTAACACAGAACACAAACTGTGTGGACCACTCTTCAAGCAGCTTATCGGATGAATAAAAATATATTTTTAGGTCGCAGATCTGTTGTGTACGATCCGCCACACATGGACGCTTGGACGCTTAGAGGATTACACCCTGTGCAACGTCACAAACGTATTCTATCCTGTGTGGGAAGCCCCTGTATGGTGTTACCATATTCGAATATATTTTTTAAATTCTTTGTTGTTCATAAAAGAAAATCTCTAGGATTTGTACAAAACCTAACGTTTTGTGAGTAAGTACAATGTTTGAGTGGTAGAGTACCAACGAAACGAAACGAAGATTTAGATTGATTACTAAGAAACTAATTAGAGAACACATAGCTACTTTTCTACCCATATTGAGTGTTTAATACATATGCTGAGAGAAAATTCCATTAATTATAAGTTAACGCAACTAATTTAATCGCAGACCCACAATGACAGTAACACATAAATATTCAATTCAAATCATTCGATTTGAATATATGTGTTGTGTAATAGTTGAAATCTGTTATAACGGGTAGCACTGTACTATCGATTTCCCGGAAATTCCGGTCAGGTACCATCCCTATTTCCATGCAATCAATAACATACATGACTATATGCATATTCGGTTAGCATCAGGTCTCTGTTTGTGTGTTGGTACTGCATATCCGCTTATTTCATGTTCAATCAAATCAATATTTCGATAGGAATTTTTGGTATCAATAGTTACTAACGAAACCGTATTTTTCTTTGTAATTGTAGGTAGGGTACTGTGGATGCTTTAATGCAATATCGAATCGTTTTATTAAAATTTAAAAGTACATAATTGATATTAATTCAGTGATATTACTAGGAACAGATAATTCTCTTTGAGGAAAATTGTTTAATGAAATGGATACTGAGAAGGCTTCATTATATCTAGTAATAATTATACTTAAAACTGAAATAGCAATACATAAATTATTAATATTACAGAATGTCATTGGTCTTTCCGTTTCAAAGCAGCCCTTCTGTATGGTTGTCATACTTGCTTTGTTTTGTGGTTATATTGATTTCATTTTCACCCGACTGACGTTGTGCTGTCCAATAATTCATACAAAAATCCCATAAGTAATAAAAAAACACGTTCAGTTTTTCTCGAATTTGAAAATTATCTGGGAACCTGTCATTTTTTTCCATAAAAACCTAATTCGGATTATTTCGATCATTGTAAAACAAAAAATAGCCAAATCGGTCCAGCCGTTCTCAAGTGATGCGCTTACCATCGAAAAGCATTTCATTTTTATTTATATTTATAGAAGAATAGCCGTTTGTTTCATTCAATAGATTGGAACTGTTCAGTAATACTTCTAGATTGTTTTCATTTGATTACCCTTAAAGCTTTTCAAGTGGAAGATATAGGACGTAAATGTTAAATAAATGAACGTCGAAGATGTTAGTTATAGAAATAGTTATTGCAGTATTTTTCAGAGTGGATTATATTACATATCGCTATTTACTAGAAACGTAACGTAACAAGGAACTCAACCGGAGTTTCTTGTTTCACACCTAACAAACCCTTTATATTGACCTGGGGGTCTACTCTCTAAGTCCGTCAACGAAGGTACGGGCCCGTCCGAAAGTGATTGAACCGTAAAAAAAAGTGTCAAATAAAAAGAAAACGGATGGGCAAGAACACATCGGGCGTAGATACAACTGTCAAATCGTGTTGTCATTCATTCTTAGTTTGGAAACCGAACTATGTCCGTAAGTGATACGGTTTAGGAAAAGACCGTCACTTTGGCCGAAACCACAGTTTTCGTGCTTAGCTCACTAAGCACGAATTCTGTGGGTAGACCTCCTGGTGCAACCTATACCTGTGAGCCACCTTTTAGGGGACATACCATATCCAATTAATCTAACAGCAAGCGTAGCATGAGAGAACCGTAGAAGCCGTCGGAAAAACCCGTTTCTACGGGGGTCATTCTACGTGTGCTGAACGATAAAGCATTAAGCTCAGGACATCAGAATTAATACCTTAAAATGCTTGACCAGATAACAAATCAGATCATCAATTATAATCGTTGCGGTCTGACAGCATAGCAACTATTTATCATCCATCATTACAAAAAGCAAAACAGATTGTTATTAAATTGACGCTATAACAAGTGGCAATCGCTTCGCTAGTCCGCAGTACTCGTATTATTATAGTTAGTACCTATTGACATCCACATATTATGTCCTTGTCGATATTCCGGACATACAAAAGAACCGCACTGCGCGGTATGCGATGAGCAGACCGCTGTTTGACGCACCTAATTTAATTGTTGACGGTATACGTTTAATGAAGTTGGTCATTATTGGGATTGCGATTGTGTTGGCTGTTTTAAACCATGAAATATGTTGATTTAAAAATAAAGTTACTGTTTTGATGCTGGTTTATACGACGCTATTTTTAGGGTTTCGTACAGTCAGCTGCAGAGAAATCTCACCGAAAAACGAACGATGGAAAAACGGAACCCTTATAGAATCACTTGTGACTCGTGTATCTAGCTATTTGTCTGTCTGTCCGTCTATCACAGCCAATTTGCTCCGGATCTAATGGACCGATTAGGTTGAAATTTGGTAGGTACACATGAATTTATTTGACCGTTTGGGTCACATAAACAGACGTATAACGTAAATAAATAAAAAGTCTTCCAAACTGTATCGTGTAACATATCAAATAAAAGGGCTTGTTATGAGGATTTCATTTTTTTTTAAATAATTTTAAAATATCGTTTTATAGTTATTTAAGAAAATATATGAAAAAAGACCATTCCCCTTATCTCCGAAACTACTGAACCTGAAATTTTGGAAATGTACTATATTCAGTTAAGGATTACAGGTTTTAAAATGACATGGCAAATCGCTCAATATATATATAATATATATGTAAGATGTTTTTAAACTACAATGTTAAGTTTGTTCTTGAAATAAATTCATCCCAACTACGGATCCCTTCATTGTGCGTCGTCCGACACGCACTTGGCCGGTTCTTATATGAACATGTGTGTTGTCTTATGAAGCGCAGAAGGAACAATTACATGACATGTATAGTAATCTGTTATCAATGCATTTATAATGCAGTCGAATCGTGTTACGTATCTATAAGTACCTATAACTGCTATCTATAAATAACAAAAGGCAGCATGGTTTCCTGCTTCTTGCAATCTGATTGACTCACCTCAATTAATTCTGAGGGATAAGACAGTCCCGGAAAAAAGGGTTGATCATTAGCATAATTAAATATCGGAATTAAGTCGACGATCCGGACGAGATAATTAAGTGTTCTATAAAAAGTCCCGGGATATTTTATCAATGTTTTATTCGCCATTCTCAGGTATTTTAGATGTTTGTAATTCTCGAAAGTTCAAACATTTTCTTTAGCTTTCCCGCCGCGCTAATGGATGGTAGGAAAAACAACCGTATTTTAGGATTATAAAACAAACGTTGTTTAGTCTGATTTTAATGAACAAAAATGGTTTATTCGCAATGAAAATGTAGTGGGGTACCTACGTAACCACAAACGTGTTTTAATAATTAAATGGAAATGAAGCAGCCGTGTGGGGTTTTGAAAGAGTATTTTGTAAGAGATTGAGGTTAATTTGTGTTTGTAGCTAAACACTCATTTTAATATGTAATTCCTCTTTCATTTAATACTGCGATTGCCGTTTGATATCATCTCTATGTGACAGTGTTAATATGAAACCTATTCCTGGAATCTGTAGTATTAACTAGTTTTTCTTAGTACAAGAATCATTCGAGCGAACGGTTTATCGAGAATCAGGTCACTTGGGCATTTCCTCGAATTCTGTTTTATATCTTCTTATGTACGTAAAAAAAAAACTCTTATGTACCTTTACTTGCAGTAAGTATTAACGATCGATATCAGATTATTTGTCAGTGTATTTTTTAATTACTCAATAGCAGCCTGAGGTCAGCACCCCAATCGCGTAAAACACAATCGAAGGATTTTGAAAGAAATTAAATGTTTGAAAAATGCGTCTGCTCGACAACGCAAATAACGCAATGAATGTTGTCGAATTGTCAAAATGGAAGGCAATGCAATTGTTGTGTTACGCAATTATCCCGCTGGATTGGTGCCCCGTTGCTGCTAATAGGCTGGCCTACATAAGACTTAAACATAACAAGCGAAATGTGGTTGCACTATAGGTAGTACGCCTCTGTCTAACCCTTCGTGGAATACAGGCGTGATGCCGTTTTGTTTGATTTTACATCTGATTTATTGATCAGGCTTCCAAAAACTATGTGCTAAACGCAGAGGTATTCCGCAGAAATGCATCCAATTTAATATTCAAACGAATAATTAGGTACTTATATACCTATGTAAATGTAGTATTTATACGAAACTTTACTGAGTGCAACTGGTAATTTCCAATTGGTGTTTTCGAGACGTGCTCGTTTGCACGGCTTCACCCGCTCTGCTTGCTCCGCTTCACACAGCAAATTGCTTCACTTGCTCCTTTGGCGATAAACTTAATAGTAAGTTACCTTCGAGACGCAATCTCTACCGATGTGCAGAAATGTATATTTCCTTGAATAAATTTCTTGGTAATAATAACGTAAAGACTGTGCATTTTATGCACAAAGAAGAAATGTTGTCTTCTAACTTAGTTTATCACCAAGAAGCCGTTGCATGTAACTGAAGTAACATGACAGAGCTGTGGTCACTTAATAATTAAAAAAAACTGAAAACTACAATTTTTATTTAAACGGTTAGGTACTTAATTTCTAGTCGTTGTAGGCGCAACAGACTGTCGATTTGCAGACTATTTTCTATTTTTTTTTTAAGTATCTTGTTGACAGGCCTATGCTGTCCTCTCATACCTATTCAAACTGTACATTTTTTAAAGCATTGTAAAACCCATTTATTTTTAAAAGAGTAACCGTGGAGTTTCTTGCCGGCTCTTCTCCATAGGAAACGATCAATTGGAACCGTGCACCTAGCTTCTGACGTTTCATAAGTGCCCATGTAGGTTTATGTGAAATAAAATATTTTGATTTTGAGTCTCTTAAGGGTTTCTGATTTCTCAGAAGTTGATATATTATTCATCCTGCATTTATTGTTGGAACTTCACGGAAAACATAAGGCTCGAGTTTAATATAAAAGCCTTGCAGAAAGGCTGTTTTATTTTTTATTTAAAACTAGACGCATTTTTTTCAACTTTAATGCCTTCAGTCAGGTCTTTCGATTTGAATGCAGCATATACTTGGTGTACATAATGTATACAGTTCCCAAACACAAAGCCACAAATTAGTAACCAAATTAAATCTAACCTTAGTTACTGAAGTTAGTGGTAGTTATTTTCGAAGGCTACACGATAATGCCTATATCCTAGATAGGATATATAAATCCTACCGTGGAAGTACGCACGTGTTGTATTTTGCTTACAAGATTAATACAAGTAGGTTCAATGCTAGACAAATTGTTACATAAATTTGCCTGAAAATGAACAACCTCCTGTTTCTATAAGCTTTGATTGAGAGTCTTTAGTAGCTCTTGTACTTCTTCACCGAGTATCATTATAGCGTTATTATAAGAAAATTATGAAAATAATATATACTGCGAAGCACCAGACTACTTATCGCAGAAATAGAATTTCCTTGAAAACACTAATTGGAAACGTTTCATTGAAAATAAGGAATTGTCGGTAATTTATATTAAAAAAAAAAACAATATTATTTTTGTTAGTGTGTGGGTATTCTTCCGCTTGAAGTTGTCACTGTGAGGTTCTGTACTATTTCTGTTGTTTACATTGGGTCTATTATAATTTTTTCTTGGGAAAACCTTACAAGGAACATGAATAGGAAATGGTGATAGTACCAATCTCTAATGCTAGTTTTCTTACGCTATTTATAGTATAATATAGCCTATCCTGTCTATATTTCTTATACCTATTGTCACAAAGAATTTATTTTATGTGTAAAGCGCTAACAGCGTCTAACGTATTAACAAATTCCGTTAAAAAAAATCGACGCCGAGGTAGTAGCGTAGGTTTGTAAATCCTTTAAGTATCTAATTTGCAAATTTTTGCTTCTATAAGCCGATTTGGGATGTAATTTGGCCAATTATTTAGCTCTCAAATAGAACGTAATTTTCCATAGCAATAAGGTATTATAAGGTATCGGGGCGAAAAGGAAAATAAGCAAATAATAATGATGTGCCGACGTCAATAAAATCTGACTTATTTTCTCCGCCCGGTCCATACTTCGCAGAAATTCATTTTGTTTTTGTTTGAATTTCATGTCTGCTTCACCGTTCCGCTAAATTTATTTTACACTAGCTTTTGCCCTATAAAGTGTTATTGGGTTTTTCTATCTGGAAGTTCTCAGTAGCAGCCCGGAGTCTGGATTTGTACCCGGTTGTTGGCAATAGGCTCGCCCCCAATGAAATGGGCTTAAACATAACTGGCGAAATGTGAGTGTACTATAGGAACACCTCTGGGGAATCGAGGAAACAAGGCGACAAGGTGACGTTATGTTGTAATTTTGTTGTGATGTAACATCTAGTTTTGATGAGTTGTAGATGTATGCAGGATTTTTGTTCCCTTTCCTACATAATTTTTTTGATAGGACGTACATAAGTATTATAAGTACGCTTAGGTAAGTACTTGTCACGAAAAGTAAGGCGCTTCGTGTTAACGATAGCTCTGGGACAATATCATTTTTCCTCTTATTTCTCGTATTTCTACCTAATTAGGACAAGCGGTATTGGAGAGGCGCCGCCCTTTCGCCGCTCCGGCTTGCACTAACAACCGTTTCAAGCACGGTTTAATGCCAATTACCTGCTCGCTCCATTGTTCCGAGCATCAAGTATCTCCGTCCGACCTCCACCATTCCGCCGCGTCAAGAGAGATTGCTCTACCAGTCTATTTGTTCGCAAAATATACTCAAATTAATTACCAGTATTACAAAACATTTAATTTAAAAATATCAAAATTTATCTCTTAAATGGAATTTGAAATGTAACTCCAGGATCGCATATTGCACAATATTTAATATCGTCGTCCTCCTTTGCTACCAATACTTTACGGTAATATGAATCCGCGCAGTAAATCGTAGAAAGTACGCAACGAAACGGGAACGGGGGAAGCGACGGCGAAATTAATTTCACATGATGAATGATGAACGATGACGTTGCAATTTACAATTTTTTTATTGAAAATATCAAAAAGTATCTTCTGTGCAAGGAATTTTCTTTAACACCTGATTACATACTTTGTGGCGGATAATTTAGTCGAATTTTATAATGTTTTAATAGATAGAAGTTGGCACGTGTAACTAGCCTTAAAACGCAGCTTAGATTTAACAATTGGAACATCCGTTATGATAATCTTTTTATAATAAGGAACCTTTACAGGTCTTAAGACGTACTCAGAACGACCTTTCATAGAATATCTCTTTAGATTCGTCATATCAAACCCTTTATTCTGCTAGACAACATCAAAAGATGTGACAGAGAGGACAAAGGCGTATGTATTCGATACGGAAACTGTACCGGGATTATCCCACCTTAAGCAAACAACCGTCCACAAAGCTCAGACAAACTGAGAGCACACGAGAACTATGCTAACGAAAAGACGATAAAACCTTTATCTTATTACGGATCTACTCTCCCCAAACCGTGACATGGTGCGTCACTTTGAACTCAACCCTATTTAGGTGGATTTTTACCGGCAGTTTTCGGAAGCGGTTAATCTATTTAGCGCACTTTTTCAAAACTGCTAACTTTGGATCCGGTTTTCAAAAGTCTGAGTGCACTGTCTGGTATGCGGTGGCGCAACATATACGATACAGCAATAGATAAATCGTATATTTTTAAAGGTTTCCGTTGTCGGCTCGTAAAGAATGATCCGACGTCTCGGGCGACACCATTACTTCTCGTAGCACATGAAAAATTCATATACCAGCCGTTTGATCGCGTTAACGTGCGACGCCGCCGCGCGCGCACGCCTCCAGGGGGCGCTAAGCGCGGCTTATGGCACGCTGCGCTCTCTTATGCTTGTTTTAAATGTGCACTATAACACTTTTTCATAATTTTACTGTAAAATATATAATAGTAGTTGTTATTTTATGAAATATCGATACAGGATGGTACTAAACCGCACCCTCAGAGAGCTATGTAAAATGTGGGGTAAAATAAGGTTACGTAGCTTAAATATCCAGTCTGTTGACTGTCATCAAGTCGCATGGGATTTGGTAATAACATTGGTGCAACAAGCCTATGTGCCGCAACGTAGTGCATTTTAGTAAAGCAATATGTAAGATATGTATGTACATGATGTAATAGTACTGCTAAGATAATTTAGTCATTTAATTTATTTTTGGTGGTTCGATGACTTATCAAACAGTTTTAAAAATATCTCACCATAAACTAAAAAAAATTATCGCTGTTGATGTCGTGATTAATTTTCTACATAATGGTTATAATTCCTTTCAAACTTTTAAATCTGTTAGGTAAAGAAAAAATGGTTTGCAGCAATTTTGTTTAATAATGATAAATAATTTTGTTTTAGTGGACTTACTGCAGATGCTAGAGTTCAACGTGACAGTATCTTTCCCGGCTGCACCGCTCCTCACAGTAATTTTGGCGCTAGTTGGTAAGTGCTTAATTTTATGTGCCTAAAACTAACCACAAGGAAAATTACAATTTTCCTTCTGCCAGTGAGGATGGTACAGGAGCGAAAGTATATTATTATGTTGTATTTAACACCATGCCGTGTACTCAAGAGAACACCATGTAGTCTTTTTCCTATTCCTCATGATTGTTACGTTTTCTCGGTTTCCAAGAACACCTTTGGATGTTTCTCTATAATTGTTACGTATTCCTTTTCGTGATTAAATTCCTTGACAGAAATCGAACCGTTTGAGGATTCCCATCATTAGGAGGACTCACGATATCAAACGAGCTACTTTCGACCTTCCTCAGCTTTACAAATTCAAAGCTTCTTTATAACACCTCGTGTAAAATGACTTCAATGTTCCCGAAATACATTATGCACATAAGAGGTGTTGACATGAGACTTTGCACTATTATGTTGAGGCAAATTAGTGGCCCACGTAACACGTGAATAACTCAAGGTGCTTTTCGAGCCAACAAATTAATAGTTGCGACATCGTAGAGGCTCAGGGGAACTTCGGTGTTTGCGGCAAAGTGTGCCGTGCAAACAGACAGCATATACTTGTACAGGGTGTTTAAAAATAATAATATCGTTGATGGTACCGAAGAAGGACTAATTTTTGACGCAATAAGTAATTTGAATGCGATTTGAGGATCAATGTAATTTTTCAGATCCACTATCTTAAAAATTACATTCAATGGATTAATAGATTTAGCTTAACGAAAATAATAATAATATTACTATTTACTGTGACTGCCAGCATAGGCCAAATCAATGAAACGTAAAGTGCATATCTTATAGTGATAATATCTCGAAGACTGCGTACGAGAGAACTATTTCGACAAATGTTGTCCTTAATTTTTATAACACCCTGTGAGTAGCAAACATATTATTATAGAACGGTGTGGTACTTAGCATATAAGCAGCTCCTTCAATGTCACTTGAAATGCACACGTTCGAGGCTCTTTGACGTTCGTAGCTTTGTAAAGGTGCAGAACTATTTTTTGAGAAGTGTTGGAATGGCATTCCTTGTTAGAAAGTGTCATTTTCACGTGAAAGCCGTGTAGGTGGTGATAGAAATATACTTTGTAGGAACTGCTATTTTTTTTGTTGTATTTCTGAAGAACTCGTGGGAAGTGGCAACGTGTTTATGTGCGCTTTTAACTTCCTACATTGTATTTTCTTTTAAGAACCAACTCATTTCCCAGTTATTCATTAAGGTAGAAGATATTAAGATCGTGTGTTGGAGCGATCTACGTATGTTGAAGTGAATGCTTGTAATGAGGTTGTCCAAATCGTCGAAGATAAAGGCTGACAGGCTGCATCACTATGTGGGAAATAACGTACGCACTATGTGGGAAATACGTACCTATGTGAGAAATAAAGTTTTTAGTGATGTCGTTGAAAACGTCCAATGTGATATCGTTGGTTTTATGATAGAAACACCAGATTCACCCTTCGTTTAAAATTGGTCCTTTTATGTTGTCATTAGATAACAGATGTCATGTGCCCCTGATCGCAGCGTCATTACGCCCTGGCAGGAGTGCGTATGCACCATACGGGGACGCTTGCCCCTACTACGTTTATCTTTTCTAGACCTAACCACTTTTTACTTTTTCCTTATGTACGAGAATTTGGTGTGTCGAGTGTCTTGGCACGTTAGTAGGTCGGTCGATTCAACAAGTAAGTCGGGCCCGGCGCCTGTTGCGCGCGGCGGGCGGGGCGGGGCGCCTGTTGCGCCTCACAGACGCCTCAACCG
Organism: Eupsilia transversa; assembly: GCA_914767815.1. Lineage (NCBI taxonomy): Eukaryota > Metazoa > Arthropoda > Insecta > Lepidoptera > Noctuidae > Eupsilia > Eupsilia transversa. The sequence continues at coordinate 8,688,282 of OU611889.1, forward strand.
CCCACCACCACGTAACGCCTGTGCTTTGCCCATAATGGAGATACTTTTGACCCACTTCTACATGATCGTACATTTGGATGTAGGATATCCCGATATGGGGCTCGGAGAAACGGGCTCGAGTTGAATAGTCGAATGGTGATATGTGCGGTTCGATATAATCGAATTTCATTTGGTTTGGTTGGTTTAGAATGTAATTTTAGTAAGAATGCTGTTAGCCAAATGGTTCAGTGCATTTGTAGTCTTAGCGTCGATCAGTTTATGACGGCGTCTTGCGCATTCTTTTGATTACATCTCAAGCATTGGTTTGTCTATTTGAAAAGTCTTGAGACCCAGACCTGGTCCTTAATCCTTGTAATATCGAGGAGAAAAGCTTAGTCAGTTGACTGAGGCAGTTTGGTGAAGAGTACATACCCTGTTTGTCCTGCTTGGCATGGTCGCTGTAGATATATATGGGTATTCATCAGCAGCTAGAAGGATATTAGCACACAAAGTTAACCGACCGGTTATGACAATGCCAATTATACTACATTATTTTTGGTGAAAGCTCACAAACCTGTAAATGGCAAAGATATAGACTACGATATAACACATCTCCAGGAGTATCTAAAAATTTCATAAAAACTAAAAATATTCTAGTACAGTCAGTGTTAAAGTCAAAATTAATAAAAATTACTTATTCAATTTGTTCTTGTAGACAGTTCCAGGGCCGAATTACATTCAATAATAAACAAGCAAAGGCTTCTTGTACGTACTTGGTAAACAATAACAAAAGCAAAGCTAAAAGCTCCGTGAAGTTGCTACTAACGAACGATTGATTCGCTTTATTATGTACATTGTTAGCCATATTTTAAGGTCCCGTAAACAAATTAGGAGGTGGCCTACTTTTGCATCGGGTTGTGCAAAAGTTGATGAGTGAAAGCATCTTGTCTGGGTAGGTGCCTGGTACCTCATTATCCTAGCGATTTTTCATTCTACCAGTACCTATCACAATAAAAACAAATGGGACAGCTTGTCTGCTTGAAATAACCACCAATCCGTGTAGTCATGATGACGTCGCGACGTTGACGCTGGTAATCATTTTAATGGTCTCTCTTATTTACCATATCAGTAACTTTCAAAAAAGGGCTGTTCGAGCCATTTACAACCTAGGTCGAAGAGATCCCTTCGAGAAAAGTTCAAAGAAATAGATATTCTGACAGTAGCCTCACAGTATATATTTGAAAATCTGTTATATGTACACAAAATTATTTCAAATTTTATGAAAATGTCCGATATTCATAGTTTAAATACCAGGAATAAACACAATCTTGCCGTACATCACACTCGCCTCCAGAGTGTAAGTAAGTAAGTCGTTCATGGGTCATTGTATACGCTTTTACAACAAACTTTCCATTGACATTCGAAAGTTACCCATTAAACGTTTTAAAAGCTGTGTTAAAACCAAACTTTGTAAAAAAGGATACTATAACATTTCTGATTAATTAGAAGCCAAAAAAGCTTGGGACTGAGCCGCTCGCTCTGGTAAAACTTGTGATAAAACCATTAAAAAATGACACTTTAATTATTATGTAAACTGATTAAAAAATACCATTTTAATATACACATTGGCATGGTTGAATATTACAGCAAAATGACATGATTACTTTGTAAAGTATTATATTATTTTAATTATTGTAAATGTGAGGACTATGTGGATCATGTTTTTATTTTCTTTTATTTCTCAGTTAGTTTTAATGATGGTCTGGCAATTTGAGTATTATATGCGGCCTACTCAAATGTCCTTTCTTTGGTATTGTTCGTCGAGTCGCTGAGTTCTTTAAGTTCTGAGTTGAGCTCCACGATTACTGACAAATGCTTGCACTGACTGGACAGGTCCACTCAAATCTGTGTGGTTCTTTCCTCAAAAGACCTTGAATTTGTTTCGGTATTTGTTCTCAGAGTAGTCAGACACTAAACCGCGACCTCATCTAGCTTAATTCTAATATTTTTTTAATATCACGTATAAAAGTGATTCCTATATCCTATTTACAGAATACCCATTTCCATTCATTGCATTAACTGCCGACAAGGAAAACACTTTACCATTATCATTCGCTACAAATTCTATTGCAAAACTGGCAACCGGAATCCCATAGTATGACCAGTTTTCACATTTCCATACATGACAGATCTTTTTTTCTTAATTACCTGCCATCTACGTGATAGCCATTTAATCGTCAGCTCCTCGTTTAGAGAGAAAAGCTTACCCTATTTAATTCTAAAACCAAGTTTCTTCGCATACTTTTCACTCAAAAGCTACTTATTCAATTGACACGAAACTTACACACTTGTGAAAGTTTCCATCAAAAAGTGGTCGTTTCCTTTTTTGAACTGGTTTTGCCCGCCTCTGAACTACTGGGTAATATAAAGTCAAACTCAAACTCAAAGCATTTATTTCAAATAAACCAATTACAGGCACTTTTGAATTGTCAAGCAAGGGGTCGGTCAGGAAGATGAAGCTAGTTGTCATAGAAGAACGGGGAAGAAACTCCACGGACACTCTTTTAAATCAAAATATTGTTATTTTAAATTATACATGTGAGAACAATGTAGAAAGACGTGCACGTTACAAGCATCCGTAATAAAAAGATAAAAGAATTTAAAAATTAAAAGAAATTAAAAAAATAAGCTGTGGCAGCTAAGAGATGACCAGTCCCTACTGACGGTGCCATTTTGAAGGAAACTTAATGATCCAGCACACATGCCACCACCAGAGAGACAACTCAATGAAACATCCAATAAATGGTAGCTTTGTAGAAGGTACATGCTAGCATTGTTCACACATGTGCTATGCAATTATACAATACATACTAAGAAATTGAATATATGCAATGCAAAAATAGTTTTTGGAATCTTCAGCAGCTCCAAAAATGTTTTCGAATGCTAATCAATTAGTTTATGCGCCCTTATGGAGCTGGACCAGCGTTGAGCCAAGCATTTTTGTTAGCAGTTGAGCAGCATGAGCAGTTGTAGGAATAAGGATTTAAGGTGTCATTTAACTTTACGAACTAACTAACCAAATTAAAAACTCACTTGTTTAAGGTCACCTTTCTTAAAACCGTGTTCGTGGAATTCCAGTTCGTCTAGCAAAATTGCATTGGCTGCATGGTGTGCGTGTGACTTATCTCTTATCGTATGAAGTACTATGTGAGGAAGTCATGAAAATGATGTTATCTTTTTATGGTTTAACCTTAACTTTATGTTTACCATTTTCTTTTCATTTCTGGTATATCTTAACTGTGTCTTTAATTAATGTCATTGGATTTTAACCGTTTTAATTAAAGTAAATTATTCAATTAAAAAAATCCAAAACGCAGACTAAAATGAATACATGTTTGTGATTCACATTGTAGTTATGTGAATCACAAATATGTATTTTTTTTTAAAAACAAATTGATGCTTGAATAGCACCACTTTATGTACCTACAAAGACTTTTCTCCTACTTAGGTAAATGCCTTAAAATTTTCCTTTGAAAGTAATTGGAGAGGAAGTCGTACCAATAAAATAACGGAAATGTTAAACAAATTATTCGATGCAAAGAATTGGCAGGTATTCATAAGGTTTACCTTCTTGTAGGTAATTGCATTTCTGAAGCGCACAAAGCTTATCTCATTTTATTGATTAGAATAGAAAGGAAAATTGACGTTAGGAAAATAGGTACCCGAGGTAGAATCTGGGGCCTATTTAATTCACGGTGGCGATTAAGTCACCTACATCTGTCAAGGGGGTGATTCTACACGCCATACTAAACAACTTTCGCTATGACACTCATACCTATCCGATTCGTGAAAAAAAAAACCCGTTTCTGTTCAACTGTAGAGAGACTATTTTGATGCATGTATAAACAGTTTTGTTTACGACAAGAATATGAGTTTTATAGCGTAAATTGTTTAGTATGACAGGTAAAACCACCCCCTTGACGGATGCAGGTGACTTATGCTCGGTTCCTATAAACAAAAACGAATCGTTTTGCTTACTAATGGTAACGTTTTTAATTGCCAAACTGGGTATACAAATAGATTCGGAAGCTAATTTTACCTGTCATAGCAGTGTCCATATGGGAGGGTCTACTACGCAATGCTACGAGGTCTTTGCTTCATTATTGGTAAAGATACAAGAGTCTTAAGTTTAACCGATAACGGTCCGTAAATTATAGGAATTGGCCATAAGTGCGAATTTCACGAATGAAATTGACTTAAACCGAGGTCAAGAGCTAACAATATTCCAAAGAAAGTAATGACACTGACAGCTCTTAAACGTGGATTATGTGCTGATCGCGTTCAGTTTTAATGGTGAAATTCGCCCTAAATCACCATCCTGTCTAACTAGAAACGCGACATATTTGTCAAATAATAAAAAAATTGGCACATTTACACAACTATGAAAAATACTTTAAAAATTGTCGGATTGTCGCTTGTCACCTGTCGTTTGTCTGTTTTATTAATTAGGCTCCTTGCATATGTATACAATACATAGTTAAAATATGCCTTTTAAAATAAAAAAATATAACAAACAACTCTGAAGAAAGCTGCAGTAAAATGGAAAAAGCAACAAAACGCTCTCTAAAATGCTCTGTTTTTGACAGCCGAGTTGATCTAAAAATAAACCTGATACTACTAACATTGTACGAGCACAGATTTCAGTTCTTGCACGATATTTATTTAAACGAAAGGTATAACACTACTGAATAATCTATTACGGGGTGTCCTGCGTGAGCGACGAATGCGACGCGACGTAACGAACGCGATCAACTCTCTACGGCATACCCTGATTGTGTCCTATGTGGCAGTCTGCGACGAGATCACGAGACGCGACATATCGCGTCGCGTCGCATTCGTCGCTCACGCAGGACACCCCGTTACGTTATAATCGTTTACTACTATTGTTAACGAATTATTACTTTTCCTGAAAGTAAGAACTAAACCTTAGCTCTCTTTTTTCACGAAACTATGACTATTATACCGTTTAAAAAAAAATGGGTATTGGTAATAGGTAAACGGAGTAGAAGCAAATGGCATACTTAGTTTTTTTTTTGTAGAATAAAAATAAAATTGATAAAAAATATCGAATTTCAAATCATACGCAAGGCGCGTATGATTTTCCCATTTTTTTTCGAGACGGTAAAAAAAGTCGTCCTGTATAAATACATTGACTTTAACTCAAACCTAAATGGATTTATTTATATAAAGGCTTGCCAACTAAATACTTAAACAGCATTGACCCACAATCATTTTCATAATATTATAAATGAAACTTTTTTTAAACGTACCCCCTTTTTAAAATGATTTTTTTTCCTAGCTTCTTTAATAACTTCATAACTATTCAAACTTGTAAAGTGGAAATAATTCCAAAATCCTTCATATTACAATGTACGCTAACAGAATACGAGTAGGTACATCTGACTCAATTATTTGTTACGAGCTTCCACAGAATTTCTAATCTTGAAGTTGGACACGTGTGCCTGCATTGCATATCGTCTGATTAATATCGTCCGCCGAGTCGCCCATGTCGTATGGATTCAGACAACTTTCAGATTCTACCGCATATTGTGTACTGCGACCGTGTACCGAGACCGTGGAATTTATTTACTTTCTTCAAAGAATTTATTTAGGTATATGTATACCTACGGTCAAGGAACGAAAATGTTAACAATTTTCAGACAAATTCCTTTCGCATTCGATCTGTCATTTTCATTTAAAATGTTGCCAATACGTAGTCGGAAGAAAAATAAGGTGCAAGAAAAAATGAACCTTAAGGTGCTTAACCTACTTATTCCTTACTTGACCGTACTTATTTATAACTACAATATTTTCATAAAAGGTCAGTTTTGTTAAAAACGCTGTTTTTTGTTTAAAATTTGTATTATTAGAAAAAATACGTCTCGCACTGAACGGGCACAAAATATGGATCGCATGTCTGAGCTCTTCAGGGATATCTCACAAAGTAGATTCGATAATAAGTCTTCAACTAATAAATCCCCATAAAAATATGTCATCTTTTCCGTTCGTCGTTTCTTTGAGGTTCCTTTTAGTAGTCATTTCGGGAGGCTTACGCATTTTAAATTTCAATCTGTCCCCGACGATGCTATCGTGCGCCGCTCGTCTACGGGTCGCCACTCGTGAACTCTGAAAAATGACTACCTAAGAGATTATTTTCAATCCGTTCTCGGCAGCCACCGAGATGTTCGGCATATTTAATAAGCTCTATTATCTACATCACTCTTGTCCGCGACCAGCAGACTTTTCAATTACACCCGCCTCAGATTGTGTACTTCTTCTTAGACTTTTTCTGTCCGATAAGCGTTGGCTGTTACTTTCACATTTGTTTCGGCTGCTAATATTATCATTTTTGCAGCTTCCAAAGTGAAATAAAAATCTCGGTAATATATTCGCCGAACACCGAAAACAATAACGCTTCGCAAAGGTGAGGTGGCGCGGGTGAGCCTATTTCAGTAGTTCCAGTGTTTTTGTTTGCTCGCGCATCGCAACACGTTTCCCGCGAGCACGTACCGACGCGTATGCTGCATACTAATGGATAGTAGCGGATAGACGCCGCTCAGGTCGCGCGTCCGAAAATTGGATTCGCATCGCATACACAGCACAAGCACATGGGTATTAACGCCCGGCCGTCCGAAACAATGCCCAATCAAATGGAGTGCGCCTTCCGCACTCCCCCACCTAGTTATTATATTGGTTGCTAGAGTTTATTCAAAACTATTTCATAATCAAATGTTTTTGATACAATTTGTGATATTATGATGAAAGTGCTATTAGCATACATGATTCAAAGGATGCGAAGCAAAAAAATCGAGACATGGGCTATTTTTATTTCAGATTATATTTCATTGGGTAATGATTTCGGCTGTATTGCATAATAAGGATTGTGGAACGCGCGTGACAAATTATAATCTGCTTCGAAGCAGTAATCCCAGCGCATCGGTGCGGAGCATGAATCAACGTTGTTTGTACGTTGCACCACACGGTTACCGGTGCAGAGTATCTCACTGAATTTGATTGTTGTTTTCATTTTTAGCTTTTTTGGCCTCCCGGTATTTTCCACGAATATCGTTGCGCCTCTAAAGGTTTGGTTTTTACTAAATAACCCTTTGAATTCTGCGAATAAATTGGGAGCTTTTACGCCTGTACAATGTACAATTTTAACAGAATTAATATTGTTCCACGTCCAAAACCCGGTAACCTGGTAAGCTATTGAACGCTTCCTATCGTTTAAATCCCTACTCCGTATGAAATATTGTCGAGTATCGGTGAGACCGGTTATTAATTTGCAAAATGTTCGTAGATTTTCGATTCGTGCCGAAGCTCTTAAGTCCGTTACTAGCACAGGCCGGACGACAATGGAGGCGACCACGGTATTGGATTACTGCCCCCCTTAGGTGTCCTGCTCCTACAAATGGGGATTTAATTTGCCGTATTCGTAAATACAATAACCGGAAATTTGTTTGCCTCCCCATCGCCTCACTCATGTCTACTGCAGTGGAGGATACTAATGAAATACGACAAATGCATGAGAATGCTTTAAACTTTCTGCCGTATTCATTTGTGTGTCTTACCTTTTGATTATGTTAACAAAATACATTTAATAACTAAATTTATGTTTAGCAATGTCGCAGCTAATTATACGACTAAATATTCAGTTAGGCTTTGGGTGTCGGTCGCGTAAAACAATAGACCGTGAGCTCGGGTAGCATGACGGGGCGGCCATACGAGACGCCGATGACGTCGCATTAAAATGAAATCCATACGGGGATGATTGATGAGCGCCGCAAACACACTACGCCGCGCCCGACTCATTCAATTTACTGTCATCACATCGTATAGAGTGCAGTTTTATTATGAAGCTTCCCGAGTTTTTCGGCAGTCCAATACCCGGCGAAATTGGCTCATGCAAAGGTTGATGCGAAATACCTGTAATGGATTGTTGGAGTCATGCTTTATCAATTTGACGAAAATATATTGTTTCTTGTTGTTGGATATTCAGAAGAGATGTCCTTACTTCATGACTAAATACTTTGGCATGGTCGACGCAACGAACCTAGATTTATATGATGCTGGCTATCCGACGCTAGTTCATCTGTTAACACGTCTGTTTGGACAGAGATGCATTTCTGGAGGCTCTCGACATCACAGTTCCCTACACATCGTTGACAGCACTTTGTCATAACATGATCGCCTAGTACCTAGTCGGAACATTGCACACAATATTGCTGCTCCACGATTTATAACCTGTCATAACAATTCCAATTTAAACTTAATCGATAAAACAATGTTATAATCAAAATAGAATTTCAAAGAAACGAATGACGGATGAACTTTGTTTATCTCTTGACAGCTAATATTTTTACAGTGCCTTGTTGTTCTAATAAACGCCGGTTCTGAGAAATGTTATTTCTTACCGCAATTGCTGGCGATGTGATTATCTCAATAATTTGTCTCGTTGTTCCGCGCAGAGCCTCGTTTGGCCGGGAGCACTGTCTTTATGGCGGATTCAGTCCGGCTTGTTTGTTCAACAGAACTGGAAAATTAGCCGGAGTGCTTTTTTATTACATTTAAAACCTGCTGCGTTAAAATGTTTCGTGGAGGTTTTGCTTGGTACCTGGACGTTAATAAGAGATTCACAGGCTTCAGGTAGTTTAATTATACTAGAACTGTGATTTCGAATAAAATAAAACGATTAGTTTTATTTAAATCAATGGCAATATTATCACCATCACATTCAACCTGCACAGTCTCATTGCTGGGCATAAACATTTTTAATTATGCTATCAACCTTGCGAGGTGTTTGTACCTCATGCTGCCTGCAACACGTCGTCCTAAATCACAACTCTCCTAATTTCGTCCACCATTCCATCAGGATTCTGCCCCATATACCACCATCAAATCCATGGACCATAAAATTAAGCAGACATTTATATCGGTCCAGGAATTATTTCAGCGTTCCGTTAATTCGACAAATTTAACCCTTAACTGGAAATTCACATGTACAGCGACGCGTGGCATAATGAAAATTGCAACTTAGCTGCCAATTAGTGTTCATCAACATGCGATCTAACCGTGGAGCGTCGAAAAACTTTCCGTGACGTCATTACCGTACAATGTTTTCATATCTTAAGTAATTTGTAATACGATATCTTCCCTAGTTATAAGTTGTGTATCGGCAGGCGAGACGAGGTGGGCGGGCGTAAGACCCTAAGTTTGTAATAAGAGTTAGTGTCTGATGGAAACAACTCGGCAGTTGGAGTTTTAAGAAGTTTCGCCCGTTTGTTTGATTCTTCTATCGTTGTGAGCCGATACTTCGACCGGCAACGAGTGCCACTGATACTTTTATTATTTCCTTATGGACTTACTGCAATCAAGTTTCCAACTTGTTCACGATAATGGAATTTATTGTTTATTTGTGTTGGGCCGGTTGTTGTTTCTTATGAAAGTGTTTTTCTATGAAAATGTGATGCAATCGTGTTTTTATTTTAATTGTTAAAATGTTTTAAAATTCGTTTAAATGTTTTCAAAATAATTAAACATGTAATAAGTTTGATGTTTGACAAAAGTTAGTTCCACCTATATGTATATAGGTATACCAGTCCGAAAAGTTTTTTGTTAATTTATAGTTAACAATCTTTCTCAAAAACTGAGTTCAGAACAAAAGCAATCCATTGAAACTTAGTTTATCATATTACCTCTCATAACGTATTTCGAACAAAGTATAAGCTAATAATAACAAATCTTAAACTTCAATATTCAAAGGTAATATAATAATCGACCTAGTTCACAGCTCATCCAGATGTATTCTTGTGGCATAACAAGTAGAAAACTATCTCGATCACCGGCTGTGACATCTCGATGATTTCACAGCCGGTGAGAGAGAATCGAGATAGTTTCGGCACTCACTGAACCGAATTACTTTAATTGATAGCGCTTCACGATGCACATCTGAGATAATTTAAGCGCGCCTTGATGAGAGCAGTAGTGGCCCAGTGGTAACGGCCGTGACTTTCGAGTTGTAAGTCGTAAGATCGAACCCAGACTTTACTTTGTCTTTGTTCATCACCACGGCTATCAAAATGGTGAAGGAAAACATCGTGAGGAAACCGGCATGTCCTAGAATAAATAAAAAAAAAATCGCACTGGGCCCGCCTGGTGGATTACGGCCCACTCCCTCTCACCGAGAGGAGACCTGTTTCCCAGCAGTGGGAACATTAAAGGCTGATTATGCCTTGTTGATATCGTTTTATGTCAACTGTAGGCATACTCGACCTCTTCATTTCTTTACCGCGTTTGACAAAAACTCCCAGTAAATTGAATTTTTACCAAGGTGGAAACTATCACATATACATTGGTCATAAAGCATAATTCCCTTTAATGTTTCATAAATAGCAAGTGACATTCAACCTTAGGATGGTAAAGGAATTACGAGGTCAAATATACTTTGATTTAGGTGTAACTGGTCCTGATGTTCTGGCACTATGAATCAGATTCCTCGTCTCCTAGTAATAAAATAAAAATATAAGAAACAAATATGTACTCAAGTGTCATTTTATTTGCATCAGAGAATCATGATTACTGAATAGTTTACGGTCAATCACAATCTCAATTATTTTGAAGGCAAGAATCCATTGCTTCATATGTTCGAAAAATTGGTCTGCTCAACAAAGTAAACAACGCAATGAATGTTGTTGAACTGTCAAAATGGAATAGAGTGTGATTGATCATGTGTTACGCAATTAGGGTGCAGCTTTGACCAATTTCCAACCGAGCTATTCCTAATCTGAGTTCTACCATTAGGCCCGTTATACACGATACAGTTTATTTACGGTACACAGGGTATAAAACGCGCCGTAGAAAAAACGTCTCCGTCAACAAACTTCCATAGTGATCCATACAACACTGACGACCGCGCCTACACACGGCGTATAAACCGCGCTGGAGAAAAACGTCTCCGACAACAAGCTTTCATAGTGATCCATACAACAGTGACGCCCGCGCCTACACACGGCGTATAAACCACGCCGGAGAAAAACGTCTCCGTCAACAAGCTTTCATAGTGATCCATACAACACTGACGACCGCGCCTTCACACGGCGAATAACCATAGTTTTTACGGCAAGAAAAACGTGTTTGTACAAAGGGCCTTACTCTAGCTAGATATATTAGCAATTTTCAGAACTAGCATTAACCATATTAACCGAAATCACACCCCACGAACTGTCCCAGCGGGCATTGCCATAATCACATCAGTGACACATTTGATTTGCAGGAAATCTATCGAAAATTGCCGCTCACCTCACTCCAGACTCGATAATAAGTTCGATATGAACTGAAATAGGAGCCAATGCTTATCGCCTTTATTATTAATCCAGACTCGATAGGATCTCGCCCAGACGCTCAGTTTTATCTCAGATGAAAGCTGAAACTTTCCCCGTACGTTCTTTCCTTTGCATTTAATTGAGAAAACTTTATTTTTACTCGGTAACAATTTAAGAGATTAGTTTGTGCCTAACTTAAACCTTTATTGCTCTGTGGTAGAATAAGACCGCAAATAAAAAAGTAACCCTTTTAACTTTCACGTGATTTGTCATTTTGCAGTAACAAAACTAATAATTAGAAATGAAGTTTTGGTGCATGACCAATGCTAGAAACCAATTTGCCAATGAAATGTAGCTTTTCTGCTATAGCCATGGTCATTTTCACGACTTGCTCTCGAAAATAAACTAGCACTTGCTACGCCGTAGCGTCGTAGTATATTGCGTAGCACAAACGTAGCAGCCATTCATTTGATTTTCCACTGTCCGCTTAATTTTAATAGATTTGAAAACTAGCGAATTAAGTAGTTATAATCCGTGTTTGCAATGTTTATTTAATAAATTTAACGATTTCTGTGAAGCAGTTTGTCAACTACCTTTGTCAGCGCCTCAGACTCGTAGCATTAAGGCGTAGCACTGATGCTTTGTTATTGTAAGTTTTAAAACAAATAGTTTTTTTTAATATTATACGGTGTGCTTTTAGTAAATATTAAATCCCAAGCTTAGCCGCTTCGACAATTTGGTTATATGTTGGCCCAACTGTAGCTTCGAGTCCAAAGTAATACCTAAGAGTTTTCACCTGCTCAGTCAGTTCAGTTGACACCTGCAACGGTGTCAGAAATCTAATGCATTTAGTCTTTTTCTCGTTTAAAAGTATGGGATTCATTGAAAATACACACCAATGAGTACATTTTTTAAATTGAATCAACGCCTTAGAGCTGATTGGAACCCGAGTATTTTCGCTAAATATATAAAAAACAAAGCTTCGCACAACACATTAAAGTGTTGGTAATGCTTAGTGGACTCACGTTCCGAGGTGTAAACCCCGATAGCGTCGGGCTTAATCTTACTAAGTGAATTACTCTGTCGGTACCTCCACTACGTTCCTCTAGCTCATGGAATGAAATAACCGAATTTTTCGCACATACCTCCACACTTTTATGCACCGTAAATTTTATGAATATGTTGAAAATATTTAACAGGTATCAAAATATTTCAACCTTATAAATTCAAGTAATTACGAAAGTGATAATCAAACAAAACTTATTCAATTTTAACAAAGAGTACGTAACGCATCGGAATAAAATTTAATTACGGCACAATATTTGTCGGACCGTCACATCCCTTTGATATGTACCTCGTTAAATAAAATCAGTCCATTTGATACACATTTCGTCATGTAATGAAAACAAGGCTGTGTTAAAATACACCAATATGTGTCAACAGTAAAGTTACTTGGGCGGAAATATGTGGATATAACGTACATTTATCAACTGGGTTGGTCTGTGACGTAAATTATATGCGATTTATTTACTATATTCATTACTCTTTACAGTAGGAGTCCATAATTTGGAGTGAATTTTCAGTCCACCTATACCGTGTGCTATCTTTGCACTATTCATTAACTTACCGGCCTGACTCGATCTATAGTTTTGGACCAATTTTCAAAAAGACAATCGTAAGTCATTCAACGATGGATCTATGGATACTATGGATACTATGGATACTGGATCATATGGTCACAAAATGTCACGTTAGAAATAGTCTCCGTGTGGCTATCGACGGTGTCGAAATCGATGATGGAGCAGCGGAGCATCGTACGGAGTGCTCGTAACAGGACACGGGGCGTAAATCGAACCGGACGAGACCGTTCGATCCCGCACAACCCGCACCAATCTGCCAAGTGAATTACCCCGACGAAATCCGACGTAATCTCGTGAAAACTGCCACTTTGTCGCACTCTGCCCTATACGTGTTGGTATATGATTATGATGATACATATTGTATCGACGTTTGGGCTTTAAGACAATTTCATGGGTTTCGTTTCGGTGTGACGTCAGAGACGTTTGATCTGGTTTAGATTTTCATGAGTCAAAGTGAGCATAATATTCGGACGAATGGTAAACCCACACACGATATGGCATATTAACGCGTGAATCTTTAGGTATTTAAAAAAACTTGATGTTTTACGGTTAATTAAGACACGTGTGTAATAAGTAACAACTGCAATATTACTTTTGCGAATATCTTGAAACATCGAACATCGCTGTTACATTAATCCCTGAACGAAAAATCCCACGTTATAATACTGTAGCGAGTTTTCCATTAAATCTTCGGACGGCCGACAAGGCAATAACCCACGCTTTATGATAAAGTTAATTAGATAGAGCATTCGTTCCCCCGAGCAAGTATACAGATGAGCCGCTGAACGGAACGTCTCTTGAAAAAGGCGAAGAAAATGGTAACGAAAATCAACAGACTTACTTCCGCTATTTGACGCTCGCGTGGACCTAATTGGCTGTAAAGATAAGGAGTGCTCGGTAGAAGGTAGTCGGAGTTATTTGAACTTTGAAGTAAGATCGGAAAGTCAAACCGGGGTGTAAAGTACAGACCTTTGAATTGTCAACATGTTACCCTTCAAGGACGTCTACTACTGAACATGAGGTTCGTAATCTTGATAAATATTAATTTATTTATTGGTTCGGAAGGCTTACAGACTAAAATAACATTATAATGGCTATAATATATACCTAAGTGGCTATTTACAATCCGACACAGATAAAAAATATGCACCATATTGTCCTTTTTTAGTTCGACTCAAGTTTTGTGAAAAACCTTACTGTGCTTGCAACGCTCTCACCGCTCAACGGCCCACACATGAGTTTAGTGATTCATTTCGAAGTTTGCGAAGAACGGACGCGACGCCGTGCTCGCCTCGAGGTATAATTAGTTTCGTGATCGGCTGCCGGGCGCGGCCCGGTCCGGCGGATGGGTAAAAGTCAAACAAAACACGGATATCGACGCATGCGACTGCACGCCGCGCCCCGACCCACACGCTACCCGACTTCATTATCAAGCATAGAAATAAACAAAATGAAGTCAAAATCAGGATTCATTTCATGCTACAACCGGGACAAATGTAAAATCTGAATTTCAGATTGCATAACACAACAAAAATAGTTACTGCCAACTGTATACTGTGTCGAATAACAGTTTTCTGTTTCTATTTTCTATGTCTCTACGTATTGCATTTCATTGTAAATAAAAACCGAAACCAGAATTATAGTCGGGTATACGGAATAGAGCTGAAATTTATTTTCCACGAAATTCTGTAGCATCGCTGTATATTGTCGGTGGACGCTTCAATATTGGCAGCCATAGCGGAGCACTGAAGCGTCCTATTTACGGTCCAAAGCCTAGGTAAGTGAGCTATACCTGTATTGAAGAATTAAGTCAGTTTGTGTAAATTGGTAACATCCGGCGAGTACCGGAAGCTGCAGGGAGGCCGCCTCGGCCGTGCAACTTTTGATTATATAGCGCTGCATTCATGGCGCGATCGGCGACAGTAACTACTTATCAACTATAAATTGATGTCACATGTTTTCAATTTAGGTTATCTTTCAAGTTGTTTTGTCTTTACCATTTTACCCTTACATAAAAAATGTTGTGATAAACGGTGTAATCATGTGGAGCATAAACAGGTATATCGAGGGTATTATCGGTAACATGTTTAGAGATTACTTCACCGTGGAATCCTCTTTAGGCGCTTCTGAGTGGATGCTGGACGCTGACCCCGTCTGTGAAAACATCAGACTAAAAGTGAGTGCTACATACGGACATACGAAACATTTTGAAAAGTATGAAAGGTGGGAAATCACCGGGGCATGACGGGCTCAGCGTCGAACATCTGCAAAACGCAGGGTCTTACATGTCTATCCTCTCCATAATAAAAACACAAGACTGGAGATAGCTCGGTCAAATCTAATTATAGGCCTAAGTCATTGACCACCGTTATTGCAAAGGTTCTAGACAGTGTGCCTGAGGAGCTTCAACAGAATGTATACACGTACACAATGCTCAGTTTGGTTTTTGCGCTGGGCTTACAGAGAGTGCTATACTGATCATGAAGAACACAGTTGAGTATTACACGAGTAGGAAAACGCCCATTTATGCTTGTTATTTAGACTACTCTAAAGCTTTTGACCTTGTAACTTATGATAAGCTCTAGGATATGCTTAAGGCAACCAATTTACCTGGTGAGACAGGGTGCTGTCGATCAGAGCGAACATGATAGCCCACAGGTTTAAAAGTGAAATAGCACTGTTCAGAGCGTATTGTTCATCACTACACTCGTCCTGCTTGTGGGCTCATTATTCACAAAGATCGTTCAGCGCACTGCGCATCTAATATACCTAACAATGCGTTTAGGGCGTTGTTGGGGCTGCCGTGCTGGTGTAGCGCGTCGGGCATGTTGCAGACGCACGCGTTGACGGCTTCCATGCCGTGCTCCGAAAGCGATGAACCGCGGCACTTGGCAGGTTGCGCGCCAGCACCAACAGCATCCTGGCTATTATTGTGGACAGGCTGGACACGCGTTACGTCCAGCAATAGGTTAATACCCTTTTTTAACTACTAACACTAGTTTCATAAGTTTTACTGTACTAACATTCTATGAATTTCTAAGTCTGAATTAAAAAGTTTTATTTTGACGACGAAATGACGAGTCAATAAAGTTATAAATTAGCTTTTTCCATTTCATTTGACGAAGAAAATAAATCAAGTCAGATCAACTCAGATATTTGTAGTCTACAATGTTGAATCGGTCATGTATGGAAGTCAATATCGCTCATATTTAGTTTTTCACCGGAGTATTGAGTACTTTTATAGGTTGCCTGTGTTGATAACTCTCGTAGTTTTAAATCGAGTCCCGCAATATTGCTTGCCCGAGTCTCCCAGGTGATTCCACCGGGTTGATTTTCATTTCGCAATGCATACTACAATACTGTGATTCTTTTATGAAACTAATATGAACTTTATTATTGTGACATCAGTATGTCGGCTTTCATGTTATTACTATTGTTGTATTGTCATTGGAATACTGAAATGCAATATGCATTATCGGTAACACGCAATATTCCGTAATATTATTTCTCTACCAATATTGATTTTGACGCGCATTGTTAATAAAGGTTTTTTGACCTAGAAATATCTAATTTGCTGTTCATTACAAAACGTGACACGATATTAAGGTAGGTTAGACCTAACGAGTGAATGCTCATTCTATCCCCACTCCATCAAATTCTTGTGGTAAACAGAGACAGAGCATTATTTTGTTGTTCTATCTTGTTTCGCAGTTTCTATTGAATGTTCTTAGAATGCTCTAAGAATGCTCGCTCGCTTGATGTAAACGGCGCACGAGCGTGAAAATTGTTGCCTAGAGCATTCTTTCGTGTTCGGACATGCTCGCTCCTCGAAGCGTTCTTCTGTTCTTGTTTTGTGTTCTAGCGACTTGACCGATAAATATCTTATTTAATTATGGATTGGTCTCAAGAAAAATGTCTACTTATGATAGAAGCCTACTATAATTTGAGATATCTGAGGGATATGAAAATTATCAAAATACAAGCCACAAGCAAGATGCTTGGTAAGAAATGGCAAAGCCGCTACAATGTAGTGATGAAGCCAGAATAAAGATGGAGTCAGACATAGTGTACCTAGTCTACAACCAGCCACAGACACTTGACGAATGAGCAATGAGCACTCGTTCGCCTGGAACTAAACATCTCTAGAGCAGGTGCTAGAATTCCAATTCTTGCTCGTTGGTATTATTTTGGTGTAAATGATAAAAACTAATTATCGTTTACACCAAAAAACCAATAAACAACGACGCTCTGTGCTTTTGTTCAAGGTCTAAACCCACCTTTACGTTTTCTAGTACCCTTTAGTATGAAATCACTTACGAATGACGTCCATTTCCAACACATCGAACAAACAGGTGAACATTTTCTAGCAAAAATACCAAATAACTTCATACGTACTATTCTTGAGTATGGCGTTTTCCTCCGTATTCTAGTGCATCCGTTGTATCAGTTTCCAAGTCGCCTGGTGTTCAATTGCACGAAGTCGAATTGCACTCGCATCGGAATGGACCCCGTCCTCCGTTATATGACTGATACACGGAGGGAGGTATTTCACGGAAAAATGTTCGAGACATTTCAGGCTTCTTTAGAATGGTGTCGCGTGATGGGATGGTAGTCATCGGGCGATTGGATTTTGATGTAGCTACTTGGATGCTGGTGTAGTTACAAAAATCTGAGTGATAATTCCTTAGAGTTCCCCAACGAAGTAATTTCATCACCTCATAATCCAATAAACATTATCTGGTCATTTTAAAACGTTAGTCTACTTAAAATGATGAGATTACTGCACGAGTAATCTCATAAAGAAGTTACGTCTCCAGGAACCACTTGCTCGTAAAGAATTCAATTAATTAATCCACTTTTAAACTACACGTCCGCTGCGCAATTTGAAAAAACGTTTTTCCTCCATTTCTTTAAAATATTTAATAAGTTTATAAGATTACCGCCAGCGTAATCTAGTACCCATAAAGTGGTTAGAGCCAGAAGCCGCCGATGCATATGGCTAGCCAATAACCAATGAGTACCTAGTCCCGGAAAAATCCTGTACATATTTTAGGAAAAAATTCGCTCCACTGCTTAAAACGTTGGCAAAGTGTGAGGATATTGAATTAGTGGCGGATTTTGCATTTTTTCCTGACTGTGAGACAAAAAGGCGTGGCGGCGCCCGTCGGACGCTGAATCAATTACGTTACGTTGACGCGGCGTGGTGCGGTAATTCGATCCGTCGGCAAATGTTGATTCGACCGCGGGGCATGTCCGTCGGTGGTGGCAAGGCAGCCGCCAGCCCGCGCCATGCACACGACTCACTGATCCACTTTCGCCTCACCTAAAATGTTACGGCCTTAATTAAACTAGGCACATCCAAACACGTAACTGACTCGCAAATGGATTTCGAACTACTACTGTATGACTGTTTTAGTATTGACAGCTCGTTTAATAGGCTTAATTATGTATTACCTTTGTAGCGATTGTTCATTTAGGACAGTCATGCGAAACTCGTTGTTAAATGATAACAGTTTTAGTTCTCGTTAGTGTAAATAAGTGCATGTCAATGCTTATAATATGCTGGGCCTAACAGAAGTTAGTTCATTTTAAACGAGATATTCTGGTCAGTGTTAACGAAAAAAAGTTAAGATATAGATGTCTTCTTATTCGATCTAATACGAACATAGATAATACGAATATATAAATTACTCATTACATCTACTTATGCACAAATGTTACAGCAATAAGAAATTATACAAAGCAAACAGAAAGGCGAATTATCTCACAAAATCGAGAACCGTGAGTAGCGTGTACGCATAACAATAATCTGCTCAATGTTGACTGGAGGGAGTCAGGCAGCAGATTTCAGGCGAGTGCAAAGCGGATTATCGAAATTAACCTCTTCAACGGCTCTAATGATCGACTCTTCCACTCGAGTGCCGGGGGTTCCTCTCAACCGGCACAATCGCTAATAATAGCCACTTACTTAGTAAAACATAACTTCATCTTCGAAATATGTTTGTTACTTTCAGCTATTTATTAAAGGGTATTAAAATTCGAGAATAAATTTAATTAATATTCAAAACCAGTGCATAATACCCAGGATACACGAAGCTAGTTTTTCAAAGCTAAGGATACAAACTAGAACCTCTGTATTCCATCCTGGCTTGCCGTCTGAGCTTGTCACAAGCTAGTGCTGTTGACATGATGCTAGTAAATTTTAAGCCAATAGCGTTGCGGTGACTTAGTCCGCAGACTAAAATGATCTGCTTGGTTACTATCTTCGCCGGCCACATGATGCTGGTACACAACCCAGGGTAGTAAAATTGGTGGTGAGGGGCGCTACTAGCTCAAAAATAGAACCCCATCCTATTAAACTATCCTGGCTTATGACGCCAGCTTACTAGCCTAGAAATGAAGCTAGTTCTATATACACGAAACCAGATTTGAGCTTGCTAGCTTACTAACTAACACTAGCTTAGTATCCTAGCTTGAAAAACTATCCCGGGCATCAATCGACGACTACATCGATACATGTTTGTCATAAAATCTTTCAGATCAAATATTTTTTTACGCGTGTCTACATTTTAAACCTTTTGTAACACCACCATGATTTACCATACACAACATCGTTCCCATGAACATATTCAATCTACAAATCTTTCCATTGTGCACTATCCATAATAGGTTAGGGGATAAAGGCTCCATATTAGGTTGTTGCAGTCGGGGACTAATCTGGTACGGGCACGGGACTACAATAGGCTTTATTAACATGCATGCGTCCCGTTCGATACAAATTGGCGATGAGTCGCTGGCGCCGTGCGGTGAGCCGATTCTACCGTGTAATAATGTTCTCCCTCGATGTAGACTAGGACATGGGTCATTTAGAAATAAAATCGTTTCTACTAGGTATACTATCTTGGAATATTTTGTTTTTCGTAATACAATACATAAAATTAAAGCATTTTTTTAATTTACAGCGTGTTTTTTTTCAGCGTGACATTTAAACCCACAATACCTTAAATCCCCATGTAGGTTACTGTGGAAGGTCTATTCACAACCGCCCATTTCCCATACAATTTAGGCGCGTAACAGGAACGTAGTTTTTTTGTTTTTTTTTTTTTTTATCCACAACGGGGAAGCTCGCGAATACACTAAATTGTATGGGAACTGTTACATTGCACGTTACATTACATGTTAAGTTACAGCTAGTCTGGACGCGGCTTAATAAGTTAATCGAACGTTATGGTAGGGAACTATTTCATTTGCTTTAGTAAGTAATCACATTTTAATATAGTTTCCTTGTTCAAATATGCTACCTACTTGAACCTACGTCAACTAACTAAAAGTAGATGTAATGGCACTGTTAGTGTGATGTAAGATTATTTGGAAGTCTATACTTACCTAATTGGAAATTTATTTTACGTATCACTGTAATTACGTAAGTATAGACTAAATAAAATAAATTTAAATTAATAATAATTTAACGTAAAATAATTTAAAAAGTATTTAAATTGATAAACAATATTATTCTCAAAAACAATAAAATTTGCGGAAACACATATTCGTTTTAATAAAAGCAATTACGGAAAAGGATCGTCTATGACCCACTTTCCTTCTTTTGGAGTATTTAAGCGCTTACATTATTAAATTTATTATAACAACTGAAAGTGTTGGCCGTTTGCTCCCTTAATTTGATTAAAGTGGGCTGTTCCTGTTGACCTGGCTTCATATGTTTGTACAGGTCGTGCCGAAAGTAGGATAGCTCGCGGACTCGTTGATAGATTGACTTTTCGTTTGTAGAGGTATTTCCCGGCTGAATTGCGATTCCTAGGAAAATATTTGGTTGCGGTTTCCTAGAAATATAATTTGTGAATGTTAAACATAGTTTCGCTGAAAAGTCTTCTGACATTGCACGTGGGATAACTATCTAGTATATGTGATATAATTTCGCTACACCATTTACAATAATGTTAGTTTTAGTACGAGAATCTCTGTATTCTTTTTCAGAAACTGAATTCATCAGATTGGACAAAGTCCCAACTAACATCCTCTCAAATTCCACAGGTACTGAAGTATTTCTTGTAAAAACGATTAATTACAGTGTACAGGTCACGCTAAGGTTTAATTTTATGGGTCCAAGTCATTGAATCACTCCCTTAGGATCTGGATCATTAAGTGGGTAAATGGTTAATGAAAATAGAATGAGCACTAAACATCGAAGCGGAATTTCGCCAGTCACCTAGCCGTCGTTAAATGTTGTTATCGTCGCGATTAAGTAACAAAACAACTTGGCTGGAGGCCTTCGAAAGGGGGGGGGGGGCGCGGGGCGCGGGCTACGTCGCGAATAATAATCTCAGTTTACGACGGCAGCCGAGTGAATCAATAAAAACACTAATAATGCACAGACGTAATCCGGATCGTGCAACGTCGCGATTACCGGCACTAACGAGATCGTAAAGACGGATCTCCAATGCACGGCTTAGCCGAAACATAAGCGCCGCGGGTAGGCTACACTTGATATATGAGTGTTGCCGGATACGGAACGTTTTTATGAAGCAATCACTTCAAACAACCGAAAACATGTAAAGTTACTTTATATACAGAATTCTTCTGTTATAGTACTAGATCAACCAACATCTTGCAAAAGGAACAATCAGATGTAACAGATTTTTTGTTCAGAGAACCCTAAACCGGCATAGTGGATCCATTATTCTCAATTTGCGCCAAGTTGAAGCAAGCGCGGACGGCACGGCGGCAGACACGGCGGGTGTCCCCCTTGATTAAACCCCGGGAAGTAAGAAGTAACAATTTGTGTGCATTCCTACATTCCCCACCGGTTTATACACTAGCTCCTGAATTGCACTTCAGCTTACTAGATTCCATTTTACCTTACAATTTCATAACTTTTATTACTTTGTTTTCGAAAGAGACTTCTTGAAGATGTTAACTAAACGCAAGTTTAGTTCAATTTTGTTCCAGTTATGATTGCTTGTGGTTTTGTTGAGATTACTTGTAAGTAAAGTCTGAGTAAGCTGTAGATTAGGTTTTAGATTTATATTAAGTTCTAATAATGTCGTAGTTGAACAATTTTAGTCAGCACTTGCACTTACTGATCGTATAAAAACTTTTCACCAGCATAATTTCAAACACGCATAATTAATAAATAATCATGCATGCGTCTATCATGCACGTTTGGGTATCCTGATACGTCGTATAGAGTGTACCCCTCGGCGGCTGGTCTGACAAGGGCGACGCGACCGCCTGCAGTCCAGCCCTGTCGATGACACGAGCCTACGTAAACGTATCGATGCCTGTCGGACACTGAAGCCTGTTTAAATTGAACCCATCCATTTTTTGAACGGCCTCTTTTTCATGGATTTTAAATACGCCTTTGTTACGTATACATTTTCGCAGAATTATTCCAGTTCTTTTTAATATTTTTTTTCTACTCGGCCTGTGCTGGAATTCCACTCCTAACTGTTTTTAATATACTTTTTTTTGTTTTCCTTATCACTATCTATAAAATCATAGTTATTGCTGTTTGATCAATGTTACGCTGATTCTACTCAACGTCTGTCGCGCGTGCCTCACGCTCATCTTGGGCGATCTTCGCTAGCGCCGGAATTAAAATTAATAGCGGACGGGCGAAGGCACGTCGTGGTAGGTCCGACCCGGTCCCAGTAATTTGTTTACTCGTCTCGCTCAGGATTACGTCGCATGCTCCGCTGAATAGGTAACTCCCGGTGACATTTCATAAGTATCAGTCAACCTCCACTTCGCTCTGCTAATGAATTTTTATCGTTTTAATAACTTTTTTTTGCCTGCATTAATTTTTGTCGGGCTTTGTGCGGTATTCGTTTAAAGTTTGGAACGTTTACTATATACATACTGTTGTTAAGCATCTACCAAAAAAAACGATACAATTTTTTTTTATACAAAAACTTAAAGAACCGCTTTCAGCGCCTGTCATCACAGCCTGCATTTAACGACAAAGCTTCACAAATTCGAACAAATTACTGCACACCAAATTTAATCAACAATATTGCAAAGTTTGGAGCGTAGACATGGCACGACGGCACGTATATAATTCAAAGCCGGAGTTAATTGACCGAACACGGTTATGAATGATACGGCTAAACGTCGCCGGAGCGGGTCGAGTGTCGGGCGGTCGCCCGGACTTCCGATCGCACCCGGCGTGTTTATTGTATCAGTGTCGAGGCTCATCAAAATGCAAATAAGGCACGCCCAAGCCCGGCCGCGGCGCCGGACAGTTGTCGGCGCTGTATTGAGTTATAATCCTCACTACACTCATGTTTTGACCGTATTGTGTTGTCTCTGCTACCGTTAGATATATGTATGCAGCATTCAATTATTTTGAGGGATTTTATTTTGAATTTATTGACTTTTCAAAGTTTGGAACATGTTTCATAAAACCTGCGTCGTGAAAATCTAATTTCAGGATTCGTTTTAGGAAAGACTATTAAGATTTTCTGTTCTCATGAGTTTCATTTCTATCCTAGTCATAATATTCTGGAGCTATACGTACATGAGTAGGTCGTCTTCAACCATCTTATTCACCGCTTCATCGAAACTGAGCGCAATCAATGCTTTCTGTACAACCTAATCATAATAACACACCAAACTGCATCAAACGTATTTCGCCACACATGCAAAGGAGCTTATAAACTCAATACACGCCGTCTTCGTCTGAAAGACACAGGAATGAATCGTTCGGGGCGTAGCTGTATGCAGTCGTTTAATAAGCTCCAAGCTCCTGGCTGCTCCTGCTCGGATTTCGGTCGTTAGCGAGTAATTGTCGACACCTAATTAGTCGCGACACTGGAGTGCGGGTCTCCAATGTCGAGCTCACACATGACCCGCGATATTTAACGCGACGCGCCATCGCCACTTCGACCGACAGCGATGAACTTGCGCTGCGGTTGAGATGTTTTATTAACTGCCTTTTGTGGCTGATGCCTTTGATTTTTTATTTATAGTTAGTTTGGTTCTTTAGTTGTAAAAGTTTACAGCAGTCTTATACTTAAAACCCTATGAGGGTTGGTACTAAACTTGCAACGGTCGCTTTGACTTGTGTATGACATGCTTTATTGCAGTATTTTGAAAGATGCGACTATGTCATTTTTAACGATCTAAAAACCCATTTACAGATCAGCAAGAGACTCAATATAACATATATTTTTATCAAAATGGTACATTGTATCAAAATATTAGGTCGGGGAGTTCTATGGTATTTTAAAGTCGATGCCATTTTTGAAAAGGTGGAGCATATTTGGCATGTTACTGGTTACGACGTAACTGAAGAGTTAGGTGTTGACCACAAAACAGTTTTGAGCCATTTGAAAAAGTCTGACTATACAAAACAGCTCGTTAGTTGGGTGCCACGCGAGCTTACTGAAAGAAACCTAATGAATCGTGTACTGATTTGCCATTCTCTATTGAAACATAATGAAAATGAACCATGTTTTAAAAGATTGATGAACAGTGGATCACCTACGACAAAAACGTGCGAAAAAGATCAAGGTCAAAGGGCAGTCAAGCTCCACAGACTAGCGAAACCCGGCTTAATTAACGCGCAACAAGGTGATGCTGTGTGTATGGTGGGATTGAAAGGGTTCATTCTGAGATTTTACCGTCGACGGGTAAAACCATCGATTCGGATCTCTACTGCCAACAGCAGATGAGACTCATTTTGATTAACAGAAAGGGTGTGGTCTTTCATCATGATAACGCCAAATCACACACATCTTTAGTCGCGCAGCAAAAATTGAGAGAGCTTGGTTGGGAAGTGTTAATGTATCCACCATATAGTCCTGACCTTGCACCCTCTTTCCACCTCTTTCGGTCTCTTCAGATTTCTTTAGATAGTGTTAGGTTAATATAGAGGACTGTCAAAATTACTTGTCGCAGTTTTTTGAACAGAAGTCCCAAAATTTCTATAGCACTGGGACTGGGATATGTCACTATCTACAAACTGGGAACAAGTGTAAAGAAACTATGGAATAAAATTATCTTGAATTATGATATAAAATACGAAAAAAAACTTTTTACCCCACCTTATATTTCAAGTCGAATTTACTTACTCATTCTTCCATTGTTATACACCCATCCTCTTCTTTGTCGATCCGACTATCATTGTCTGCGTGTTAAAACCACATTTCTAACCGAATGTCTTCTTTGCAGGTATGGAAGCGATTATGTCGGAATTCTTCAACGACACGACGACAGCGTTCTACATCATCCTGATAGTCTGGATCGCGGACCAGTACGACGCAATCTGCTGCCATACTGCCATCGCTAAAAGACATTGGCTCAGGTTAGTGCGGCCCTTAGGACCTAATAATTCGTTCTCATTACTTTTGAGCCATAGTTTTTTATTTTTTAAGGAGTATGTTAATGATCCTTTACTAGGTGTAATATGTCTGGATTATTTAGGTATATTTACATCGATGGGGTTAAATGACCATTTGCTTTTGTGCTGACTTAAGCTGACATTAATCATTAGGTAAGGACGTGCTGACTTAGCGTCGTGGTTTTTATTCATGTAGGTACCATCACACATATCTTGAATTTCCACATACGCGTAAGTAAATTGGCACAATGTTGTTTTTATTAATAACGACGACAATATCATGACAAAAATTATTTTTGTTAGGATTAATATTGTGTCATAACGTATAAATATTAATGCTGAGAAGAATCATTAGGATATACAAACATATTAAAAGAAAACAAAAGAAAATATTGAATAAATAAAATATGAAATGAAATTTATTTATTTGCTAGAATATAGGTACCTTTGTTTACCTACGTAAACAATGACATGGTGAAATAACTTTAATCTCACTACATTTGACTCGTGCATCAGTCGTGCAAATATTTCTAGTACATGCTTATTAATATCATGAAATTACATGGTTACGCGCCAGTGGCGAGATAATTAAATGAATCCACTGTTAGCAGGTCCATTGAGTGTCGACATTTCATATTTTTGTGGACATTTAACAAAAGTGATCAGTGAAATGCCAAAATGAAGAAAATATTGAGTAAATTCGCGATAATTATCTTGCTCTATAGAATTCAGGATAATATCTCGTCGTTCTTAAAAACAGTTATGATGAAATTGCTTGTATTATAAACCGCATGCACTCAACTGAGCATCGATACTAAACTTCCTTTTACATAGAATAAGGAATATAAAAATACTGTAATTGTTTGTTTATACATATATCTTTCGTGTTTGCACTGGGCTCATTATTTTGTGGCATTTGTGTTCTCGTGTAAATATGGACATACTGCTCGCGTGGTGACGAGTGTTACGCGTCTAAGTATTTACTTATTATACGATTGATGTTTAACAAGCGCGTGTTTGACATTAAAGAATGTTTCCTGATTTTATTTGGTAACGGTCTTTTGAGTAGCATTCGTCTAGGAAAGTTTAATGGTGATTCATGCTTGCCTTTTAGGTACCTACGTATGGGAATATTTCTAAAGGCCTACTTAATAATATTTTTTTGGTTTTTATGCAGAGTTGAGATTGCATTAAGTGTCTGGGTTTGTTGAGTCTAAAAACGTTAAAGAACTGGGAACTTAAATTCCACGCGTCTAATGATTTTAATATTATCTTCTAAGATACTTCTAGTCTAGTACAGCAGTGGAAGACATCTGTTTGTTTGGGCACTTTGTTTTTACGCCTACTTCTGTCGCGCGTGTTTCTCCTTAATCAAAAGGCGTCCGGGCACGAAGCAATTTGGCTGGCCGTCCGCGCGGGCAATAAGGAGTGAGCGCTATTAAAACAAGCGCAAATAAAGCAAATTGAAAACGGCACCGCTTCCCCCCTTGGAGAGGGCTAGTAGTACCGGCCCCGCGTCCTCGGCCACCCCGCAAAAACAACCGACTGTCGTCTGGAGAAACCTCTTGCTTCATCTAACTGCCACATATATCTCCAGAACTATCGATACGTGTACCTCTACACGACACATACATGTCTGTTTTACTCGCTACACTCAGAGCTTTTATTTACTGAGTATGATGTCTAAACATGATATGTAAGAACGCTTATTTTCACAAACGAAAGTTCGTAAAAAGTGCCTCACAAAGACGGCCAGAGGTTTTCAAATACATTTTTCATTTTAATATAAGCTGCTTTAAAGTATAATAAAGTAAAAAGCGTACTTACACCTTCCACAATAGAAAAAATAATATACTTTAACTGTTACAAGTCAGTTCTTTGGCAATTTAATTTCTCGTGTTCGCTTTACTTTATACGTTAAAGTGCTCCTCTCCTCTATGTATCCCATAATATTAACTGTGATGTAATAAAAATATTAAAAAATATTGCAATTTTCCGCTCGCAACCTGTATCAGAGCTTCCGTCAACGGCAAAAGAGTTTATTTAATGACATAAAGGTAACGCAACCTTTAAAATATGGAAAAAGCTTCAAGCTGCTGGTATAATTGCTTTTAACAAAAACTGGGTACTTAGTAGGTACGTTACGTTATATAATTCAGTGAAAGGATTTGTTTTTAACCTCTACGAGGCCAAAAGTCCAAAATAGCATCCATATTATCTTGCTTTAACGTACGTAGCGTTAAAAATTATGACAAAGTCCATAATCTACATTTTTTTTATTATGTCACGCTTTTAATAACATAATAATAATGCAAACTTATATGCATTTTTGTCCAATTTAAAGTAATAACACACGTAAAATAAACAATACCGTAAAACATCTTACTTTACCACTTTTCAAGCAAGCTGAAAATGAAACAAGCGCAGTATCGAAAAAAGGCAAGCAAGAAAAATTTGACAGATACGTTAATAACAATGCGTGATTTAATTAAGCACAGACTATTTTAATTAATTATTGAATACTGAGTAGTCTACCGACATGCATATTTTGAAGGCATGCATTTTTTAATATTAAATTTTGTTGTGGAATTCTCCATTTCAGTTATAAGAATGGACATTCCAATTAATTTTTAAAGGTTGGGTATTAATTACATTGTTAATTATAGTAGTGTAGGCAGGATTAATATTATCGAAACATAACATTTCGGCCTGGAATTGTTGGTTTGGAGGACAAAAGCCAGTTTAATTCAACAGAGATGAAAATATGAGGACTATTCACTGCGTATTGACCATTTCAATCTATCGTAAGCTAGTGGCCGATTCCTATAATTTACGGACCGTTAAAGGTTAAAAATTAAGAGTCTTGTATTACCAATAATGAAGCAACGACCTCATTAGCTTTGTGTAGTAGACCCCCATATGGATGTGGCTATCACAGGTAAAATTAGCTTACGAATATATGCCCAGGTTGGCAATAAAAAAGCTTACCATTGGTATGGAAAACGATTCGTTTTTGTTTATAGGAACCGAGTATTAGAGATCATGTAATATGTAAAAAAGAGGGTTGTAACCCGCCACCCCAACATGTCTTATCATAAGAACATTAGAGAACTCATACACAATTACACATATATAAACTCACGCCTTCTTCCCAGGGGGTAGGTAGAAACTACAGAATCCCAACTGCTACGATCCTTACACACTCCTTTTGCTACGTTTACATTCATACATCTGGTCATGCACGCACGCCGGTAAAATTGGATCAGTCATCTAATTAGAGGTACGATTGCGGTTCGCAAAGCGATACCGTGTCAGTTCAAATGAAATGTGTTAATAAGTGCGCGGCCAGTGTTTGCCAAGGGTTAACCATCGAATTGTCGTGGACGCGGTCGTGTTACGTGGCTCGGGACCACGGGGTACCCGGGACCCTGCGGTCGGGCGAAATCGGTGACCGCGTGACGAGCGGCTCCCCGCATAAATCTCCGCGACCGCCAATTAAGGCCCGCCCCGACAGTTTGTCTACGACGCCGCCCTGATTGCTTTCACTGCGACACGAGCACACGAGACCTTTCCGCATCTATGTGTGGAACAACTCTTAAATTGACGAATATACGGTGCCAATAACATGGGAAATGCACGAGAAGATCTAGCTTAAAGTCCGTGTACCTACTCCCAGTGGAATAAAAAATACATTTATGGTCTGTTCTTTGAACATTTCGTGTCAAGATACACACCACTAACTACATAGAGAGTGTAATCTCAAGTCACTAATTAAAAGTCCTAAAACAATCTTACATGAGACAAAAAATTACACACATTTATTTAACTGTCGTAACTCCCTTCTTGCATTCAATTACGAATTTGACTTCTGACATTGAGTGCACCCCTGTTCCCATTTATAACTACCCCGTGCCCTTGTCAGATCGATAACCCTTTATTTGTACACCTACCAATACACAAACGGTTATTGGTTTTTGTGACATTTCCTTTCAAACTTTTCGTGGATAAGTTTCGTGGTTCAGTGTAACGGTGAAATAATGTGATAGAGATGTAAGACTTGTAACATATGTAGTGGTTGGTGGGTTGAGTAGAGGGTTGAGAAATATGGGTGTGCAATAGGAGGCCAAATCAGCTGATTAAAGATATCAATATGATTATGATGCATTTTAGGTTGTGTTTTAAAGTTTAAATATTGATCTTAGTCGCTGAAATAGTCGGCTCTTGAGGTCAAAAAATATCTACTTAACTCATTCATGGCAAAAATAATAAAATATTCGACACAAAGCTTTTTAACAGAATACCTATTCAAAAATACATTCTTTCGTCGATCTGGGGATCAAAGTCACGACCTCACCAACTTTACCATATGAAATCATCGCTCGTTACCACTGGGCCAATGACATATAATGCGGTAATATGTGTGCGATTTTATTTATAAGCGTGGTGTGAGAGTTGACGCGGGTGTCGTTAGGGGTGTGCTTCTCGTGTGTCATTTTAAGGATGTGCCAAATTGAAGGCTCCAACGTTATCGCGAGGGGAGTCTGATTTATGCCCCGGGACCGTCGCGCCCCCGCGCCTTCGATCAGAGGTTTATTCACTCGGCCGAGGTCAGTTTTCTTATACGAACGACGACGTAATATGGCCGCATTTATTATGAGGGCTACGAAAATAACGCGTTAATAATCTCGTCGGGAACGTCAAAGCTTTGATGCGTTCGGTGTGCAGTATGACGTAATCACAGAGTGCCATAAAATTTAAGATCAAAGTAGCGCGTAGTCGAGCATAAGGATGTTTGAATCGATTTTAGTTTAGAATTAAAGTTCTTTGAATTATAATTAAGACCTTTAGAAGTATTCTACTAATGTTAAGTTTTGTGTTCTTCAATATTGGTTAAAGTTTTCTTTGTTTAAAATATGAACTTTGAGCTACGCCTCAAAAGACCAGATTTGTTTTTATCTAAGCATGAAATGACAAAATAAAAGTAGAGTGCAGTCTTAATCTTTTAACCGTTAAATAAATTATATTAGATGATTAAACCACAGATAAGACTACCTACCTACATAAGAGCAGGTGCCAAATAAATGTCATAGTCAGCAACACGCTATAAACGCAGCGTGTCTGTAGCGGCAGTAAACCTGCTTGTCTCAAGTTTGCAACGGTTTAACGTTCCGCCTCGTTGCCTGTTATAGTTTTATGTCCGCCACACGCTATGGGACACTGTGAGACAATTGTGTTAATTGGAAGTGTTCACTGGAAAAATGTGAGCGTTGATGACAATTTTTAGGGTCCCGTACATCTGAATTAAAAACGAAACCCTTATAGGATCACTCGTGTGTGTCTGTCTGTCCGTCCGTCCGTCACAGCCCATTTGCTCCAAATCTACTGGGTCGACTCAGTTGAATTTGGTACTCATATGAATTTCATCACCCAAGCACAGAAGCGTAATGTCGAAAAGAAAGCATATGACAATTTGCTGTCCTATCTCCGAATTTACTGAGGCTAAAATTTTGTGAAAGAACAGAGAAAATAGTTGTAGGCAAACCTATGACAAGTCTATGGTCTTAAAATAACATGGTAAATCTCTCAATATTGTGCGTACAAACTTACATCTGCAGTTAGAATGAATGGGAGAACATGTTTTTCAACTGCAATGTTAAGTTTACTTGGGATAAAAAGCATGATAGACAAATATTCATCGTACGGAACCCTCACCTAGCGAGTTCTACTCGCAATTGTCCGGTTTTTTATATGATTGCTAGTTGGGACGACACTGAGATGAATTAAGTTTATTTCATCTGAAATAGAGCGAGTAAACAAAAAATAGAATTATCAAAGATGCAATGCGCGGTCTTCTTCTACAACATACAGTGTCACTTAAAACTGTCTTAAATACGACAGGTAGTCTGTGATGGGAACGTGGTAGTTGGCCATGAATATAATTCAATACAAGTCGGTATTTACAAGTCCTAATTAAAATATGTAAGGCTTTCTAGATCTTCCACTCAATTTCGGTATAATTGATTGAAAAGCTTTTTTTTTTTTTTTTTTTTTTTTATCCACAACGGGGAAGCTCTTTGGCCAGAATCTCAACTGATGGAAAGTGATGATCAGGCCGAAGGTGGAAGCGAGCTTCACCCGGAATCCTCTACCACAGAGGAACTGGCTATCTTATCTCTAACTGCCGGAACACAACAATGCGTTTAACATTGTTGTTATGGCGACAGACTTAGATAAGATGGTGGTAGCTAGCCAGGCGGACTTAAAACAAGCCCTACCACCAACCAAACCGAGCAGAAAATTTTGCCCCCACTGGGAATCGAACCCGGGACCTCTTGGTCTGAGACAGGTGGTCTAACCACTAGACCACAGAGGCGGAGGTACATAAATCCAAAAAAAAAAAAACAGTTACCTAATAAAACCCGACATAATTTTAAAATATTATAATTTTTTTCGACTCAATTCCTACGTTCGCTCAACTTCCATTACACATCCTTGTTACATCTAAATGGGGTTTATCGCCAATGTTTTAGTGGTGCTGTGACACAAGGCCATTGTCGCCAGTAACACGGTGCCGTGGGTCGGGCCCACTCAGCCGTGCTCCGAATGCGTGATGACGGCTGGCAGCTAGCGTTAATTACGCTCCAACGAACAACCAACGTATGCCGAAAACACTCCAAACTGTCCCTAATAGAGCCTTGTAAACTGCCGGAAAACATTTACTGGTCTTAGGGCAGCTTTGCGTCCAATGACATTATTTCTTTTTGGTTACGGTTGGGTGAAGTAATTTAAAAGGTCCTTCTTAAGATTTTGTGATGTTGAATCATGTTATCTCTTAACTGTGCCTTATGCAGACTATTGACGCCCTGCAAGGTATCATAAAATGCACATTATATTTTATATACAATTTATTTATCGTTGGCATATGTAAGAAATTTAATTTTAAAGCTTTGTACAGAGCTTTAGGCTTCTCATTTTTTTTTTCAGTTTTAACATAATAACGTACCGAAATATTTATAACATGCAAACAAACGTATCACACTTACAAAATGACCACACCTAACGGAGATTTCTCTCAAACTTGATTACATGTGTACATAAATCAAAATAATCCACAATTAAATCGCAAATGTGTGCGATCGGCGTATGTCGTGGCGGCGATTAGTCGCGGCCGTCAGTTTGGCGCCCTGGGCGGTGCACAGTGTTCTCATTTAAGCAAGCTACCAGGCCACAAATTATAATTTTACTAAAACCTTTAGACCCTTTACCTGTAATACTAAATACTAACTAAATAAAATACATAAATGTCAAAGTAGTAATTTCTTGTGTCAATACAGAGAAGTATGGGGAAGACCTTTGCCTAGCAGTGGAATATCGTAGGTTAACATTTAAAAAGATGCTGAAATAATTGTTACAATAATATATCGTGCAACTGTGAAATTTAACAAAGCCCTTGATTCCAAAATGGTGATCAAATATTTCGTCAGTAAACATGGTTACCCAAAATAATAACCGGCATAACCACCGACATAAGAGTTGATTTTGTTCTTACTGGCTAAATTCAACAGGCTTTTACAAACTGGGATTAATTTTATGCCATTGAAACTTTACCGCTAAAAGTAACAGAAATTTTGACAATATGTTTTTCTACTCAGAAATGTATTATGAGACTGTCTTTACAATCTTCCCAGAAATATGCAAGTGACTTTTCGTCCAACTATCTTATGCTAGTGGGAACACAGTGCGGCGCCACGCTTGACGCCGCCCGCTCATTTGCATCTCCACATAGATGACAACTTGAACACTGATGGTTCCCTCCAAATTGTCACGAATATAGTGCGAAACAGTTTTCGAGAAATATGACTAGGGTACCGTTTAATTCAGCGAAGTATAATTAAAAGAAAAAATGGTTCGGGAAAAATTTAAGCTGCATAATGGAAACATTGATGGACTATTTTCACTTAAGGAGACCCTAGTCGTCGGCTCGAACTCGTTGATGGGCGACGCACGACGTTAAATGTATGCTATTTCCTCCAACATCGCATGCGAAAGGGACAAACAGTGTGGTGAGCAGAAAGAAGCTAGTGTGTAGGTTATCGGTGAAATGTTACTTTACGTTTCTGTAATTTATTTGTTTATTATGGATAGCAAACAAAAGATATACACAATACATGACACGAATAATGGCAAAGATCAGGTATTAAGTAGGTGCAGCATGCACAATAAAGTTAACAACTAGGCTAACAAAGTTACTTAGAATATTTATAGTAATGTCATGTCATATGCACTAGCTGGTGGTCATCTCATGTATTATTTGATTACGGCAGAACTTTAACAGAATAGTCCTTGTCCACGTACGTACTGCTCCAAACTGTCCAAAAGCCTGTAGAAGTTAGAAAGTACGATTGGATTAATCGAATACTTCAGTCTGTAAATTAGAACCCTCACTGCCCACACTGTTTCCCAACTAAAGTTAGTCTCCTTATAACGTTACATGACCTGTCAGCGCCATGAGTCTCATAACCCACTTAGAACTCAATTAAAGCCAACTTCACCTATGGCATGGTAATTCCAGAATAAGGAATAGTTTTATTTCAGCTGATTACTTACACTTATTTTCATATTCCGTGTTTTTAAGCCTAAAAGTGGTTTAATCAAGCAGACGAAATGTTAAATTGTGCAAATATATGCTTAAGTGTTATGTTTTGTTGTACGAATATATGTAGGTGAGGTGTTGGAAATTATTATCAAATCAGGTTCTAAACATACCAAATTATATTACCTCGAAGATATAACATGGATCTGCTCAGTCTTATGAAGTTTATTAATACCTTATCCGTTTCAAAGTACCATCTTATTTTAAAGTTTTCTAGAAAGAAAACTATCACTGTTTGCGTTCAATTTGGCACTCAAAACCTCATTCTATTAACCTAGTAGAGAGTCGTAAAACATATGTTTGTGATAAATAGTTTAACATCACAATTAAATTACGTAAGTTAATCGGCGGCCATCCTAATGAAGTTAACCGTATCCGAGGACAGATCACCGCGACGCCTCAATTAAAATCTCATTATGGTTAATACACAATGGATTTCACTATTAGTGGGATGCGACACAGTTGTTAAGTGAAATGACTGGGGCCCGACGCTGAATTTTATGTTTTGTTGACAAATTATATATAACTATTTTTATCAAGATAAAACACGTTTTTGGGTTCGGGAATCATTCAGTTTAAAACAAAAATCTAAATCTATGCAAAAAAATCGCATATTAAAACAAAACCGTGGTGGTATGTTTACGCAACGGCCATGTTGGTATGTCAAGAAGCGAAGATTATTTTGTAACTGGTTTTGGTCAAAACTAAGCTCAATACAATCACAAAAATGTTACTATTTACTCCTTATAACAATCAACGTAATGTATAATGCTAAAAAATGACACCCTGTCACATATTACAGCATAATCGTGCTGGTATCTTACCTGGTAATTTTACGTATCAATGCATCTGAAGAAACGAGGATTATTTTATATAAGCTATCAATAGAATGGAAAAATAGTGTAGATCATACAACAAGTGAAAAAAAAGGGAAGTTAATTCGAGGGACTAAGTTGGATCCCGAGAGAAGTGATATCCTGAGCGGAGCGAGGGATACAAAGACCGAGATGTTTTTTTCAAATCAAATCAAATCAAATGATTTTTTTGCTTAATACAGGTGCATGCATAAACTCCATTGGAATAGCTCCATTTAGCCAGCCAGTAGGTACTTTTAGCACGTTTTATTTATTGTTTGTACATAATTCGTGTAATTCTTGCTTGTTCCAAATTCAAAATGTTTTTATTCAGTTAGTGACTAAAAGAAAGTTTTATTCACTGTTATCTTTCTATTGTGGAGTTTCTTGCCGGCTCTTCTCCAAAGGAAACGACCAATTGGAACCGTGCACCTAGCTTCTGATGTTTCATAAGTGCCCATGTAGGTTTATGTGAAATAAAATATTTTGATTTTGAATCAAATGCCCTTTTTCGAGTGGCAAAGGTAAAAATGTAACTTTTGCCCTTAAAAAATACATCACCAAAGGCAGGTTTACAAACTGACGAAAACCATGCATATTTTGAACACGAAGGGTATATTTTGATCAAGTGCGGTGACAGTCTGTCTCGCTTCATTTGTATATCATTAGCATCTGGGCGCATGTCTCGACGACGCGGCGCACTGACATCGCTGACATGTCATTTTCATAATCGACGCCATCGATGGGCGACTAAACAATGCGGCACAAACACGGACTGAATTGTCTGTAGTTGAAATAATAATCATCTTTTTTATTCTATTTTTTATTGTAGTGCTTTTTCAAAAGACAATTTTTGATTAGTAATCAATTTCTTAATAATGAGAGATTACATCTCATGTTTAAAAAAGCCAATCTGAACTCTGCTGAGCCTATGTCAGTGCCCTGTGGGACACCTCATGAAAACAAGGCAATATCTCGAATAGTACCCGCTCTGAAAAGGAAAAAATAGTCTGTGAGCTAATTCAAACAAAACACCCAAAATTCCTTAACATATTTCAATAATAACAACAAAACATCGATAAGAAACATGGCAATATATCGTTAGCTTGGTAAAATATGGTCGCGGTAAGGATGATCGGTCAAGTGGTGTTTGAACTAAGGCGCGGCCAGACGCTCCTCTGTTTGTCGCCAGTGTTTGACCACCTTCTTTATGATCGTCCATCGCCTTGCCACGATACTAAGTCTAGCGTATTTGAAAATTGGAAGAACACACCTTTTTGTGTAGCTTTTCGTGAATTATGATGTAAATATTGAGGGTCTTTTCTTGGTAAAGATTTAATATTGCAGTAAGCGTCGAATTTTCTATTTCTTTCGAGTTTTCTTTGGAACATGGTGTTTTTTTTTCAGTACTGAAAGATTAAGAAAATTATCAATGGACGCACTCTGATCGATGGACTGAAAAAGATAGTAGGAATGTTTGGAATGCCAGTACCGTAGTAAAATGTTTAACAATTTATTTCAATATGAATTTTACGTAAACTGAAATATTTGCAAATAGTTATGTTAATTAGTGGTCGGTTCAGTGAATACTTTTGTACAACACTGATATTCCATCCAACATTCAGAAATTGCGGAAATATTTCAATTTCAATATGCCAATTGTATGAAATGCTAGCTGAAGCATTTCAATAGTATAATTGTGTATATTTTGCCATTAATAGGTCTGTGGAAATATTCCACGTATCAACATTTATTATAATTTCTCCACGTGCAGATCATGACGAACACGAAACATATTGTATTTTATAAGGTAACAAAAGGTGGTGCGGGTGGTTATAACACCACATTTTAGTATAATTTATAGGGCCTAAAGATGTTTAAAAAAATGTTCCGCCTACGTAAATGTTCCTAATATATATTTGTTGCGCTCTTTTGAGGTGACTCAATGGAATAATGCTTTACAATTTACCAGCATTAATAACCTGAATTCTATGGTTCCTGCTCTACCTACAATATGAGAGATATGTTTCGAAAACCCCTTACTTAATGAAAATTTAACTACAGTTATGTCATAACGTCATAATGGCGCTTTCCATATGAAGTGATGATAATAAAAAATAAAAAAACTTTATTGAATAAACATTTTCGGCAGTATATCGAAGAGGCTTTTGGCGGCGAGAAACACGAACACAGTCGATATTTGACCAGGTTTCCGTATTGTATTTTGTGCATTCATTGTTGTGAGAGCCGAGTGCAATTTTTCACAGTATTTGCGGGTGCGGCCGGGGTTCCATTCCCTATGATTTCATTATTTGCTTTCAATCAGCATTGTGAGCCGGCAACACCACGGAGCCCCCTCCCCTCCGCCCCTCGTGCTTCGCCCCAAACCCCACAGCTCCGCACTACCATCTGAAGCGAATTTTGTTTGGTTTCGTTTTCGAATGCTGTTTATTGTTGAGTTACGAAGATTTTATGCCATTAAATGCGTGATGCTTTTCCTTTTTTAAAGCACTAAAATGATTTCAGGAAATCTGTGAAATGTTGAGTACTTTCTGATTTTCGGAATTCGATGCTGCCGAGTTTATATTAATTTTGTTTGGCGAATTCGCTTCGCATTACGTACTCGAGATTGTTGAGTTATGGCGGTGCAGTCAGGCGTAAGATATTTTTCATATTATGAAATCTACTTGACATGAATTTAATATAGGTACCTACTTGAATTCTGCTAACCTAAAAATGCATTACTATTACTTAAGTTTGTTGGAGTTAAATATTTTATCATTTACTGAAAAACTCAGTTTAGTCTTCGTTTTTTTGTAGATCACTTTTAGACCAGACAAAGGTACAATTATATAGATCACACTTTCCACAAGAATAGATATTAAAAATATTTTTCTTACCATATTTCTTGAAAATCATTTCTATTTTATCTCAGGCAGGAAACGGACATTTGCAATAGCAGAAGAGTAATAAGAAATTAATTGGTTCCACAATATTGTCGCGGATGGGGACGTTCGCGCCAATGAACCGTATTCTAGTTTCCGTAAGCTGCCGATTATTAGGGGCTTGTTCCTCATGAGCGACCCTAGTACTCTGACTAGCGCACTTCCACATCCCTCAGATAATTAATAAGATTATTTTACTTTAATTAGTTACGTAATACTGTGTTTTTATTTATGAAAGTGACCTTTAGGATTGTATTCAAGTTATTTTTAACTTAGTCAAATGTTATGTAAAAATATTTACTTTTAATTCTACATTTAGGTCCAGGCTTGGATGCAGAATGCAGCACCCGCCCACAAAATTACTGACATACAGATATTGCGGAATTAATCTTTGTGGGACCCTAAACCCCCTTACGCGTTATATAATAAAAATTCTATTGTGTCTTTGAATCCGTCAAAACTAAATATAGTTTAGATAACATTTGAATACTGTCATGGATTTCCGAAAATTAAATCTTCATTCCAAAACGGAACCCTTATAGGATCACTCGTGAGTGTCTGTCTGTCTGTCTGTCCGTCTGTCACAGCCAATTTGCTCCAAATGTACTGGACCAATTAAGTTATTTGGCACACATGAATTTCTGTGACGCAAACTCGGACGTGTAACGTAAATAAATGAATTTGACACAAATGCTTTTAAAGTTATTCAAGAAAATACACGAAAATTCACCATTCCCACGTACCTCCGAAACTAATGACACAACATTATTGGAAAAAATACTGAGACTGGTTCTTTACTTATAGATTACAGGAAAACCTTTATGAAGTCTATGGTCTTAAAATAACATGGTAAATCTCTCAATATTGTGCGTACAAACGTACATTTCGTACTCTTAGAGTGAAAACCTCTTAAAGGTATGCGAAAAAGGCAACTTTACAGCAGGAAGACCGCCCACAGAGGCGGTCTTCTAGTGGTTAGACCACCCGTCTCAGACCCAGAGGTCCGGTTCGATTCCCAGTGGGGGCAAAATTTTCCGCTCGGTTTGGTTGCTGATAGGGCTTGTTTTAAGTCCGCCTGGCTAGCTACCACCATCTTATCTAAGTCTGTCGCCATAACAACAATGTAAGCAGCATTGTTGTTTTTTGTATTGTATTGTAGTTGGAGGTAAGATTGCCCGTTCTTCTGTGGTTGAGGATTCCGGGTGACGCTCGCTTCCACCTTCGGCCTGATCAACACTTACCATAAGGTGAGATTCAGGACAAGAGCTTCCCCGTTGTGGTAAAAAAAAAAAACTGCGCCCTGTAAAATTTTATTACCATAACTTCTTCAAATATGTGTATTTTAGTGTGCAATTTGGATACATTTTCAAATGCATAAGATACATTTTTCATTAAATCATCGTAAAAGCGTAATATACTAATTGGGAGCTTTTCTTAAAAAAAAAACATGGTTTGCATGGTGCTAGTTACCTACAAGTTTATCATTGATGAAACATTCTAATTATGTAGAATGAATATCGATATCCTTTTTTAATCCGTTTATTTCGTTGCCTTACTTAACTATAACTTATATGTAACACTTGCAGTTTGTGGCAAATAATTATCAATACAAAAAAAAAAAAACTAATTGTTGGTAAATTGAAAACCTCATACGTTCGTTTGCGAGTTATTCAAACTCGTCATAGATGGCGTTACCTATAGGTTATTTAACTTTTTGCGTGTGACACTAAGGCGAGCGTTGTAAGATTTTCTTTCAAAAAATGTAATGTGTCCAAAATAAAAATGAAAAAAATTGCATTCCCGAGGTTTTCACTCTAAGGTGAAGATTTGCAGTTCGAATGTATGTAGAACGTATTTTCCAACTACAATATATTAAGTTTGTTCTTGGGATAAAAAACATGGTAGATTACATACCTATTTGTCGCACGGAACCCTCACCACGCGAGTTCAACTCGCACTTGTCCAGTTTTTAGTCTTGTCTTCTGATTTTTTGCATTAATTTGTGATTCCAAAGCGGGTTTTTCATTAGGATTGTCTCTATTTGTAGCATATACTTTTACCGACTAATTGGTGTTTTACCGCCCTAGCAACATGTATTTTGGAATAACTGTTCGGTTGAGAATTAGACAACACAATTTTCTTAAATAAGAACCGAGTGGGAGAAGGTATCGAATGCTTTTGATACGAAGTCATAATATCATAGCTTATTAATTATGTCTTGTTTTGTCTATGCTTTATGGCTACTGGTCCCCCAAATTTTCGTCTCCCGTCACCTTCCTAAAATGTAAAAAAAAACACTGCATTAAACTCCGTCTAACTTGAAAATTGAATCTTCTCGCTGCATTATCCCGTAACCTTCCCACTTATAAATTTTGAGCGGTTGTATCGAAAAGAAGCCACCGCAAGGGAAGTGAGAAATGTTTGATATTGTTGTGCCGCCGCGGCCACGCTAAAAGGTGAATCCTTATCGACGCGCAATTGGAAAGAATCCTTGCAACACGCTCTTTTCGTAGCTTTAAGCACTCGTTATTGCTTTTTTGGCAGTTCTTGAAATGTATTGAATTAAACCCGTAGCATGATTATTTTCTTGCTATAAACAAGCAATATAACCGGGTTTTTTTAACTATACTTACGAGTATGTATGTGTATGGAGTTTTATTTTTATCTATAAGTACTCCATTTATTATAACACTAGCTGCTGCCCGCGGCTTCGCCCGCGTGAGTGTCGGAAATTACCCCATACATCCCCATGGGTTTTAAGTATAAATATTGAGTTTCGAGTTAATCGGACAGCGTGTTAAAATTCTTCCATACAAACAGTGACACCCCCCAACCCCCCTTTAGGGGGTAATTTAGAAAAACAAAAAACTACAAACTTTATAATTTATTTTGATAACTATTCGTGCGAAGTTTCATGTTTATTACCTCAAGGAATAAGATTTTTCATACAAACTTTCATCCCCTATTTGACCCCCTTAGGGGTTGAATTTCGAAAAATGCTTCCTTATTCCTTGCCTACATTATAAAGGGAACCTCTGTGCAAAATTTCAGCTTTCTAGGTCCAAGGGTTTGGGCTGGGCGTTGATGAGTCAGTCAGTCAGGACTTGTATTTTTATTAATAGGTATTGATATAGATAGTAGGATAGGATACTTTTCCGGGATAAAAAGTATCCAGTGTGGTGCCCAGGATATTAAAGAATAATTATACCAAGTTTCATCGTAATCGAACCGGTAGTTTTTGCGTGATGCCTGAACAAACAGACAGACAGACAGACCGACAGACGGACAGACAAAAAAAATTTTTATCAAATTTTTGGGTTCGGTGTCGGTCTAGTAACACCCCCTGCCATTTATTATTTTGATATTTTCAATGTACAGAATTTTCACTTCTACAGATTTATTATAAGTATAGATTAGACAAATACCGGTTATCAACCTTTCTTTATTGTCATTAACATTAAAAAATAACTCTATAAAGTGCAGTTATTTCAACAATATTACACAATAACTGTCGTTAGTTAGCCGTTGTTTGTCTAATGCTAAAATATAGGATTCTTTTAAAAAGTGATGTGGTTCTATTATCGATAATATACCGAAATGACCTCTTCATATAAAATCCTACATCATGCGCGTTCAGTTAATGGTTTGCTATCGGCGTTAAATCTCGATATACGTCGATATGCATAAAACGGGCGCGGTTCGCAAGAGCAGAGATTCCATTAACGTTACATACGACAATTGTTGCCGTTTAAGGATCGGAAGTCGATCGCAATATTATCGTTTAGTGTTATGCCCGGTGACAAGGAAAAGCTCTCTGGGCGAAGCGCGCGCCCCTGACGTCGCCTGCGGTGCGGTATACTGGCCACTTTTGTCGAGACCCGATATCGATATTGCACCTCTCTACCTCACGTTCGCATACACTATACCTGATGGTACTGCAATTAGCTTTTCTTTTATAAGACACGAGGTTGGTATTATTTCGAGAATGTATGATAATTTAAGATTTAGTATTTTCCGGAACACAAAATGTACGGGTAATATGGAAACTTTTGACTTGAGTATCTCTAAAGAACTTATGATGAGACGTTCGTATTTGAAACTAATTAGACCGTAATTTTGAAATTACCTTTTAAACGTAGAAGTAGAAGTAAGAAGCAACGCTAATTAAATTGATGCTTCATATCAAAATGTGTGGGAAGTAGGTACTCCTTTATCTTGATGGTTTCTTTTAAAGTTTCCCGTTTGTTCCCGTGTAGGGCTTCCTCTGCTGGCTTTAGTTTCGGTGTACAAACAATAACAGTGCGGGGCGCCTGCGGCACACCACCCCTATGTTTGTGTTTTCCATTTAGAAGCCATCGCAGCTTCATTTCTGTACTTAGAGACCGGGACCCGATAGTTTCAGTCTATGGTTATTAAGCTGATAGAACTATGCAAGCAGCGGAAGGGAGCTATCCCTTCGATACTAGTAATTTTGGTCATTTGGACCTGTTTTTGGTCCTTTGGACCACAACTCTGCCAACACATCTTTTCTTGTTATGTATTAATAATCACCGAATGTAGCGTGTAGTCGGGTCTCACACTAGTGCCGTGTGTGTCGTTGTACATCTGGGCGTCGTCGGTGTGACGCACCGCCGACGTCCAACTGCGCGCCCGTACGGCGCCACCCCCTGCCGGCGATCATTGCTCGCCATTATCCCTCCCGTATTAAGCCACTTAGCTCAATCATGATTAATGTTTTACCGAACGCGACCCGACCCGAGGCAAATAGAAAAGTTATTTACTCAAAGTCGTAATTAGGCATTCACGACGAGTCTCTCGCGCTGCGGGCTGTCTGCGCGGCTTTGTCGCCGACTAGACCGGTTGTCTGCTTTGAATGCGTCCCGTTAATTTCATTCAGATGCCTTTTATTTCCTTACACACATCACTACCGTCATTTCAATTAAATACGCTGCAGATATCTGCATAAATATGTTGTGAAATTCTTACACTTCACATGTTAGAATGATGAAGCCGCATGAAGCCAAACTGCATATTTGACATTCATAAAAATATATCATTGCTACGTAATGAAAATACATTATGACCTTTGTAAATTACAGTGGGATTCTAAACTAATTTAAATACCTGTTCTATACCAGTCGTAGTTCTATGGAGGGTGTCATTTCGTCTTGCTTTGCTAATTAAAGGGATTACGCCGAGTGCTCGTGTTCCAGATAACAACATCTCTTTCCGATATCGAGCCGACTGCCTGCCTGCCTGCAACGGAACTTGTAATTGTGTCTCCTAGAATAAACCCCGGCTATTTAGTGCCGTGTCAACTGTGCCTGAGGAGTATCGCTTACAGTTGAGACTAGGAAACCTACCTATTCTTGAATTCTAGATATACAGAGTTAGAGCATTGAGGGCTCCTATTTATAGTTCGTGTTCGTACTTTTCAAACATCCTATGTCGTCCATTGTTAAACTTTGCAAGCATATTTTCTGGAAAACGGAATATTTGTTCGCTATCGAACAATACGTCGAGCATTTCGAGATATAGGTGTAAGATTCCTTTGAAAGCAAATTGCTGGTGGGTAGTCTCTAATACCCACCTCCGCCACAAGCAACAATGAAAGAAAATCTTCTCAAACATTTCCACGTAGCTCCTGATACTTTATATCGCAACTATTTTTGTGAAAATAACGATGTAAACATTCTTAAGCTAGTTGATCTTATTGAGTTTCATTTTTATCGAAGAGTTGTTTATCTTGCCGTAGCTAATTGGAAAATATACACAATATATTTTGCGAAAGAAGACGTCCTAGCTTGATTTTTTTCTTATATATCTGTAATGCGTGTAACTTTAGATGTCTGATGCTGTTGATGAATCAAGAAATAACATAGATTTTCAGAAATATTTTTGAAAAACTGTAGCAAGTGGATGAGATAATTACAAGAGATGATATTACCTTTTCGATAGCACAGGGTTTTTATTGCCAATTAGAGAAATGTTTTTATTCTTTGTTTACTGTGTATCTATTTCTAATTAGTGGTGGTTTTTATGTCTGTTCGTATCTGCTAACATTTCTGAGGAACTGTTTATAAATTGTTGGCAATAAAAACTCTGCTGTAACAATAAAAACTCTACAACTTTGGATTGTACAAAGTTACAGAAGATCCACCACTGTTTGTCTCTGCATCACACAAAGGTTGACTGGTAGGAAAAGCCCATCATTAAGTCCGCCTCTGTACATTTGTGTGCTTGAAGTATGAAATAAATAAATCCACGTTTGACATCTCACGAGGTAAGAGCTGCCTCACCCCCTTTGGCTGCCGATATTGTCGTTTACCTTATGGGAAAACAACGTGACCTTATCTTAAATTGAAAGAAAATTGTTGTAAGCTGTTGTTGATTGTAGCATTATTTATATTTTGCGTGTCTGTAACTATGTGTGTGTTAATGAAAATCATAGTACCTCCGTAATCCGGATAAGAATGACCGATTGCAAAGGTAACAATAAGAATAATATTTATTCGCAAGAAGACGAGACCAAGCAAGCAACACACGTTTATAATGTAACAATTCTAAATACACCGTAAGCTCAAATCTATAAATAATACAAATTCTATTGTACTAAATACAACTCTTTTAGAAACCCGATACAATTAATTTAGTTCGGAAGAGCTATTATTAACACAATAGCTGGAGTCCAATTTGGACCGTTTCGTACATTTGAGGCCCTTAAAACGCTGTCACGTGTTTTCTAAGGCCAGCCGGGTCGGTGTCTGGCACATGAGT
The DNA here is from genome assembly GCA_914767815.1 of Eupsilia transversa. NCBI lineage: Eukaryota > Metazoa > Arthropoda > Insecta > Lepidoptera > Noctuidae > Eupsilia > Eupsilia transversa. The sequence continues at coordinate 8,732,866 of OU611889.1, forward strand.
AATTAAATTAAACGTGTACCACTTTGGGTCTGGCCATTGTGATTGGAACAGCGGATTATATTTTACAAGTTTGAAGTACAGATTTTATTGTACTCTCCATGAAATTGGTCTTGATGTTTGGACGTTATAAAGGTTGTTTGGTGTTGGTATATGAATAGTATATAAAATATGGTCATTTAATAAAAAATTAATTACTTAAAATGTTTTATCGTTCCATGTATTTTTAAGGAACAATATTCTGTAATTTATTATTAAAGCACTCACAAGTGACTGCATTCTTTCGTTTAAATTCAAATTAGCAATTAGTGGGTCAGTTTCGAGCTGAAGTTAGCTATTCTACATTCCCTGAGTATATCCTCTAAAAATACATTCTAGCAACACAGAATTTTAACAAACAATAGTCTGTTTAACAGTACTAGCTGTATCATTTCGCAGTATTGTCTTCATATTGGCACTAAATATGCGCGCTTGTCCGCTGTCCGGACGCACTGTGTCCGCATCTGGTCGCGGTGCACGTTCAACGCGCTCAATTCACGTCACGAACACCGACCGTTTTGTTTGCGCTTCCACTCGCTTTAATACGTAATTTGTTGTGAATGCCGCGAAATTGGCACACTGACAGCCTTCTGCAATTGAAAACGTATCAACTTGCAAACAATCGCCACACTCTCGGTGCCTCTCTGTGATGTATGCGCGATGCTCCGGGAATTTGAGCACGTTGATTGTTTGGCAATATGGCATATTGTAACGTCTAAAGCTTTAACATTGAAGTTAAAAGTAAGCAAGAAAATAAATTATTTAACACAGACTAAACAGCACACAATATACCCCTTATTTATAAACGCTGCTTAAAGTTAAGTAATGATTAGCACCTGTTTAAACCATACATATTTGACGTTTAAACGTCTCTTAACTTTAAGCAGGGTTTATGAATAACAGGGATAATATACAGCAGATAAAAAGAAAAAATCAAATAAAAAGTGTAAAGTACGATATAAGAAATTAGCAGGGGAGTGTGCCTCACGGCGGCGGCGCCAAAAAGGCCCAGTTCAGCAAAATGCCAGAAAACATATTTTCTACTAGCTTGGTTTGTAATCTCAAGACGGATATCAATACCTATGGCTTTATTTATTTTTTTAAAGATGCGTTACAAACAATCTTGTAAGAAACTCCACAGAAAACAATATTCTTCAGCTAAGATACAACGCAAGCTATTCACTAAAAGAACTGTCATATTTTTTGATAGACTGCTTGTAACAGAGCACCGTGGAGGTCACTACACTTGATAATAAAATCGCAGACGGGCCCTTTTGTGCGGGCTCCGGCTCGGAAGTAGCAATTTTTCCATGACATCCGGCGCCCCGCCGTGCTGTCCCCGGCATTCACCCCGCGCCTCCCCCTCGCACTGCATAAAATATTTTGTCGCTAATGCTATTCAACGATATGCTCGAGCGCTTGCTAAATGACTTGTCGACACGGTTTTTGTCGCCTTTATTGGTCTTTAGTACCGTCCCGATACCGATTTTACAGATGATTTATTTCCGGAACCGTTTATTGATATCTAGGACGAACATACGACTTATAAGTTCGTCCTTCAAACCTAGTCATGGATGAGAAATATCGAATAACAATACCTCCCTTCTAAAATTGGAATCGGATTTCTTGGAACTTCCGGAAGATTAAACCATAAATAGTGGTATATAATGATTTTGGAGTGTGGGAAGTAATTTTAGCAGAAATCAATTTAATAATTGACCGAGTACCTACCCACTACTAAGCCAGCCCAGTACCCTAGTCAGACCAAGCGAGCTAACTAACTAATAAACTACAAGTGTTCCTCCGACTTCGTTTCAAATTCAAACGGAATACTTTCGATTAATTTCGCTTGTTCGACAGCTCGTTTTAATAATTTACTCCGACTTGTATCGACTTCAGCTCGTAATTGCAGAGCGTAAAATTGTAATTATCAACTTTACGACAGCGCTATAGAGTCTAATATTGAGTTGCTTTTAATTTTGTGAGCCGGTTTACTTTGGTAGTTTTTGTAGGAGCGCCGCGGTGCAAATAAACAACCGTACTACTGTTAAATAACTCTCAATGGACAAATTATTTTCGGTTCTCAACGGCATTTGTATCAACTTCCGACGGCGGAGGTATCGCTTTCAAAATAGGCTCGGTACGATCCACTTGTTTATTTAATGGGTATTAATTTGGCCTGTAATTATATTATTACTCAGCTGAATTTGCAAGTAATTTTACGTAGTGACAATTAAGAGGCCGCGAATATCAGGCTTCGTAATTATGTAGGTTCGGATTTAATAGCTTCAGTAACACGCATTTTGATAGAAACAAGATTATCTTGTAATTTTACTAGAGTTTACTTATTCACCTCAGTCCTCAGTATAAAAGCCTATTACTGAATGAAGCTTTCATATTCTGCTACATAGCTTTTTAATTTACTGGCAAGTAATTCACCATAGTACCAGTATCAAAACGGCTGGTCATAGTGTCCTTTACAAACATATTGTGACATGTCTTATGTCGGATATGGTTAGCGGCGGATCAAGGGTAGTCATGACGATGTCCCAGGTCCTCTCGCCTCTGTTATTAAGCTCCTCTCAAACAATATGCCGCAAATTGAGTTAACTCACTAATAATGGTATCGCGGCTGCAGAGGGCTCGCCTCTCCCATTGAGGACAGAGGCAATCTTTCCTTCCCCTCCCAGGGAGCCTCTATTAACCTTTTTATTCGATTTGTCGAGATTAATAGCCACGATGTATATATCCCGCGAAATGTAGCCTATTACCTAATGAAGTTTTGACTACAAAAGTTTTACAAGAATAAATTGCTTCGCAGAAATTCGGCTTAAAGTATTAGTAACAAAGCTGATTAAATTCAAGATTTTAGGTTAAGAAATTGATGGATCAGGTACTAATTGTTGAGGAAAATCTTGTTTACCAGCTGGTTAATAGGATTATGACAGATTCGTTAGTGAGGCACTAACGCCAGTTTATAAAAGATAACTTGATTATCGACGCGCTAAAAAATAAAACAACATTATCTTCTTTTTCATTTTGAAAGGAAATTATTACGAAAAAGAAAAGTATTATGGCGTAGACACGTGCAGTTACTTACAGTAAAGTTATGTAAGTACATGTCGTGCCACGCATGCGACGCCGCGGCATCAGCCTCCTCCCGCCGCGACCTATGATTTCAATTATTGTTTGATGTCGTTATTTCTCTTGTGTTTATTCGGGACGCGTTTCTCCATTTTTTACTTTACCCTTCCACCCTCGTATTTGCGCCACAAATAAGACGCGGAGGTGCGCAGCCTAGTCTCGGTAACTGATATGTTTGGCGCTTTCCGTCGAGATGTTTAAACAAGACGCAGCCAAATCGAATTGAGTGCAGTTACTTTGAGATGCTGTCTTTCACCTTAGAAGCCTCTAACAGATATTTACGTGATATATGATGCTACACTTACACACTATTTGCATCCATGTACCGTGTCCTCAATAAACATTTTCTCAGAACTCGTTACTTCATTAAAGATGCATTGGATATTCTCCTTCGTTAGCATTGCATTCTGACGCATACATTTTACGCATGTTGTATCAATGTTCCATTAGCTGTTTATCTTTTCTTAAGTGAATCAGTGTCGTGTTACAAGAAAACAAAACGTCAAGCCTTTCGACGTCCATTGTCCGCTACTGTGTGACAATGAGAACCTAATGGACTGTCACACTTCATGTCCCGGCGAATCTTGTCATTGTTTTCCCCTGAAGGTGTAAGTAGATCTCCTAGAAAGCCTTAAATAGCCAGTGTATGGATTCATGCCATTGCTCATGTACCTACAACGAAGATACTCGACTACACGCCAAGCAATATTTTAAAAGTAACATTGTATAAAGTACTAAGTGTATAAAAAGAGCAACGAGGTGTGACGCGCTGAGTGAGCCAAGATATATGTGGCGCTGTGCAACAGGCGTGATTCAAACTGTGGCTGCGGGATTGCCAGCACCTGCGGCTACTTCGTCCTCTACCACAGAACCACTTTTAATCGCGATACCCTAAGGTTCATTTCAGAAAAACACCGCCCACTCAGCCAAAAACTATACCCTAAACGAGAGTTTCTCGGTCTCCTTAAAGTGGTTGCGGTAAAGATCAGTTTCGTAGCGCCATTGTTCCGCTTCGGAACCGCGCCGCCGCAATATTTCAGCACTTTGCTAAGAAATAACAATGCACCGCTCGACGAAAGCACTATAGTTGTGAAATAGAGCAGCGTAAGCAATGCTTCATCATCATCGTAAGAAGCCTGAAGTGCAATATTCTTGAGAATAAAGCGCAGTCGTACTTACAAATAGCTTTTTTAGCATGTTGCTGGTAACTTGATATTAAAACGTGGAAACAAATACTTTACGTCTGTTTTACCTCGCGCAGAAAGAACACCTTCCGTTGCATCAAAAGTAAAAATAGAAAATATTTTGGACGTAACTTATTTTATATTTATAAAGCATTTATGTAAACATAAATAATATGTTTATTTTTCCGAACAATTCAGAACTCGAAGCTTCTTACAAAAATTTGAAACTGATACCTAAGTGTCTCACAATAAGAGATGGACGAAGTTATGGGTGGATGGGGATGGGGTGTTGTGGCACAATGGAAGCGGACCATAGTCCTTATAAGCCTTCACAGGTGTCGCTCCTTTCCATACAAAGCTGTCGCCAGGCGACAAGCGACAAATATCGGGGACGTGAGAACCGGGAATATGTTCCATAGACAACTCCACTTCTTTTTTATTTTATTTTTTTGTAAGAACATTTAATACCTCGTTTTGTGTCAGTTTTGTAAGAGCTCTCTCCGATTGTCTCTGTAATTTGTCTCGTTCAGATTTGGCTATTTTGTTTTATAAGCTTGTCTGTGTTCTAATATGAAGTAGGTTAAAAAGAGATTTTCTCTTAAAAGCGACTGGAATTATTTAATGCTGTGAAGGTACTATCTGGAAACACAAATGTCTTGAAATATGTTAATCTGTATTTATTTTAATGTAGCCAAGCGAAAAATAAACAAAGTAACATTAACACAAGAAAATTATGAGATATTATTTGTCTCTGGAGAATAGCAAAATAAAAGGCAGAAAAATAGTCAGCAGGGTGAAATCGAAACCTGTCCAAGAGGAGCCATTGTTATTACCAGCACACGTTACGTTACATACGTGTAGCCGATACTGAACCAATGTTGTTTACCTTATTCATTTAATATAGATCTACCTTTGATTTGTTTTTATTTCCAGTAATATCAAATGTTGGTGTAACCGAAATATCGAGGGTAATAGAAAATATTATGATAACCGCTGGGCAGCGTAAACCAGCGGCAACAATACTTTCAGCGGTGAAAGTAAACAAGGATTGTATTTCGTTTCATTAGCGACTGACTTATGTCGGCGCTCCTAATGAGACCTCTAATAATTAAATTATATTTCATACGGATTATTTGTTTAAGATTTTGTTTAAATGTCATTTTATAAACTCTGATAGGATGTACGACAACAATGTTTCTACCTTAATTAAAATTGGTCTTTTTTGATAACAAGGGCCAATAACACGAGTGTTTGAACGTTAAACGAAAATAGCGACAAAGTGCCTTATTGTTCTACTTACATTCTATGCTAATTATATTTGATAATATAAATAATATAATAAAATATTAAAGTAATTAAAACTCAAATGGACATGTACAACTGAAACTCAGTGACGTTGATTTTAAAACTCAAACATCTACCACAAAGTAATGTAAAAACGGATGTCGGAGGAAATAGCTGAAAATTTCACTCGAACAACGGAGTTTTCGGGGTGGACGACGTGCGTACTGCTAGCGGGTGGTATCCGGTGTCCGTAGTGGGACGCTCCGGGCTTCTCCGGGCCGGGAAATAATGCCATTTCCGATGAGGGCCCGCGGGGCGTGTCGACAACGAGATTAGGGAAAAAAGACGGGAATTTAATAACACCACCGACACATGTCTCGCGAACAAACAGTCCTGACTCGACACGTCCTCTCTCAGACTGAACGTGTTACCCTAATCTAGTTCACTGTACTCGATCTTTGTCCAATATCACGACACAGGTGTAAGTAAAGTGTCGATCATTTTACCGTCTCATTCATATTTTAACCCGTGTTTTCCCTACTATTAATAAATTCGCTTCCATATAATTTTGTAAATTTAGAATTTTAAAAGCTTCGCTTTAAAACTTGCGACGCGATTGACACGTGAGCAGTTCAAAAAACGGAAACGTGTTAAAAACGTTTCGTGATCGCCGCGCACGTGACCAAGCGCTACGAGACCTCTACGGAGCTACGGTGCTACGACGCTACGAAGTTGCTGTAGAACTTTATACATAAAGCTACTTTAAATCGTAGCTGATTATTTTTGATAATATTTTATTGTAATATTGTTTTAATTATAGATTTAGACTGTAAACATACATTTTTTTTGTTGTAATTTTGGGAATAAAGGAACTACTAGGGAATAAACTGCATCGCATAGGTACGTAGTCCGTTCTTATAAACACTCTTATTAATTTTATATTCAACTATAAGCTATGGAAACTCAAATTAATACCCACGTAAGCCCTCACGTTGGCTAACATTCGTTTCTATAATAAAAATATGATTTCCTTCGTTTCAAAACTTTGTAAAAGTTAAAGAACAACGCAATATGGTTATTGCGTTAACTTTATATTTCCTATTGAAAACTTTCATTAATACGTACTTTACGTCCTCACGTAGTCCAACATTCGCTTAGCCTTTAGCAAAAAAATATTCTTTGTTTCAAAACGAAGCATTAAAAAGTATGAACTACGCAGTAAGGTAACTGTGCTAATTTTATTTTGAAAATTTTAAATAATGCCACCCTTCGAAATCACGTTGGCTAACATTCGTTAACAATACCAAAAAAGTTTCCTTCGTTTCTAAACGAAGCATTAAAAAGTATGTTTAGAACTACGCAAAAAGTTATTGCGTTAATTTTATATTTTCTATTACCAATTAAAATTTTCTGAATAATTTCCTTTATGGACTCACGTTGACTAACATTCGTTTACAAAAGCAAAAAAAAAACTTTATTTCTAAACGAAACAATAAAAAGTACCTATGTCTTTATAAATTTTAAAAAAACTAACCCACTCGGAAATTGCGAAACTTTCGAAAGACCGTTAACATTGAGTATTGTTTAAAAAAACATTTTTTGAACAATAGAAAACACTTTACAATTTCCTACGTAAGAAGTCGTAGATATACGTTTGAAATTTTACAATGTGTTGGACTTGGCAACCCTTAGCCACTCTGAATGGAGGTTGGAAGTTGTGCCTTCGCAACTCGAGTAAGTAGAAGTAGGTAGGTGCCGTCCAAGTTAGCATCTTTGTCGTTGTGTGGCTTCCTTGCGACAAATCGAGCCATCCTGCCGGTGTTGCCATGACTTGTGTTAAGTTTGGCAAATGGATGCATTGGTTTGATATTGTGAATGAGTATTGGTGATGTTAAGGCATTTATGTATACCTGGACATGCGTAAAGACATAATTATGTCTTCATGAAACACCACATGCACCACATGCACCACATGGCAATTACTAACACTGTTTTTATATCTGTGGCAAACGGTCGAAGTCGGTCAAAGAGAGACAAACGTCACTCAGTCAATCAGTCACACATTTAGAAGCGTTTTTTTTTTAATTTAAGAATGATACCTAGCCAGACTTGCAATTAATAAAAAAAAAATGTGAAGAAATAGAATTGAGTATCCACTATTTTGCCACACAAAAACTAATAGAATATTAATTAGCCCATTCAACATGAGCTGTCATCATCACTACCCTCCAAAACCGGTCTATTAAAGCCGCATCCGCAGCGAACACACAAGTATGTCTCGACATATCGTCCTAAACTTGCGACCAGACCAAGTTTGTGTGTTGAACCGCATTTGTCGGGGCCGATCGCAACTTCTGCTTCCGATTAGCATCGACACCAACTTGCTCTTCTACCAATATCGACATTCTAATTTCATACACTACATATTAATGGAGCTAAACTGTCTAATAGACTTTGTAGTTGTCGGAGATTAGACTGTTTAGGTTATTAGTCCCTCTTTTGGAGATGAGATTTGTGCGAAACGTTACACATTTTTTTTTACTTTGTGTAATTGAGTAAATATAGCGATAAAATATTTAAATGTCACTTGCGGCTGTGTACTGTTGCGGATAACACGCGAAATTCCTTGTTTATTAACTGTACAATAAAAAAAAAATAGAATACTCTTTAATGTGTACAACCAATAAAATAAATAATATCAACCTATTAACTAAATTATAACGGTAAAACAGTGAATGAAGCTTTAAATTTTGTAATGTTTCCTCTACATAGTGTATTTTTTTCTCATGCGCAGTTTCATTTTGAAATAAATCAGACACTCTCTCAATATCCCATACAATTTCATGACATGATTGAAAATGCTTTGAAATGAACTGGAACATCCGACAATAGCTGCAGCATAATTACCAGCGCATTTCACTACACACATTCCTGTTTAACAATCGGAGCGGCGTGTGTTCCTCTGTTATTAATAAACTTGGGACCTTTTTCGTATCGACGGCATGGAATTATTGGATAGTTGGTATTGTCAGCAGTCAGTGGTCATAGTCGCGAACGCAGCCGTCGCGCGGAATGTCAGTGGAATTTCATTTCGTTAGTGCCGCACCCTGCCGGGGTTGCGGATTCCTGCGGTCAACCCAAAGCCCCATGCGCCCTATACATTCAGTCCTTCTGTTCCATATTGACGAACTTCTCAGCGTGCGTCATAACATCAACTAAATTGTCCCTAACTTCATTTAGCTACTACAAACATTTTCTGAAATTCTATTCGCAATTTGAGCGGCGTTAAAAATTCCTATTATCATAATATACAGGGAGAACATTGATTTAAGATTGAGATAAGGCAATTTACGTTAAAAGGAACAGTGTATAACCTAATTGGGAGCATCCTTTCATATTTTTCAGAGCGCCATTAGAAGTTGAGCTTCAGTGATGAAATATTCAAAAAAGAGCATAATTTTAACACAAAAGTATTTTTTCTTACTTAGCTAGTCCTTCGGCGTTGGTTGTCTTCGTTTTTTTTTTATTGGAAATATCCCAATAATTCCTGATTTTAGAAATGTTAAATCTGTATCCGATTTCATCTTTCCTAGTAATAATTAATATTTCGAGACCGAACAGAACTCAAACTAACAGGTCCCAACTTAGATGTACGGTGCCATTTTTTTAATCTACTTTATTACGCCAATATGATGACGAAAATTAACCCAAGATTAAATCGGGACCCACAGGATTCCTGATCTGATAAATAATATTCAAAGCATTTCCCGATGCTCGCCAAGTATTGTAAAGAGCGTCGCGCCGGCAGCCGCTCTCCATAATATTGTGTTATACCTTATCGAATTTGCATGTTTTTACTGAATAACATTCCTTTGGCGCAGTCGAGATCAAAGGCCGAGGCGAAAGTGATTTCGCACTGAGTTAGTTCAACAAGATTCAGTTTCGCCCCGCTCCTATCAGGCTTCTGAATAATTTTCGTGTAATAAGGAAAATTGTAAATGGGCATTCGACTCTTGGTGTTTTATACAGCCTATCAGTCGGCGACGTGACGAGTGACGGCTCACTTGTACACACAGACGTGGTTCAATGATATATTTAATTTGGGCACGTTTCTGGTGAATGATTTATCTGTGTGTGTCTCAACCGTTTTCTTGTCATGTATTCAGGAGTTTAAATGATGATTGTATCATATATTTCTGCTTAAACCCCTTTTTATCTGCAACTTTTAACAATATATAGGGTTTCCAATTCATAAATTCAGCTGAGTGCATCCTCAATAATCAGCTGAAAGGAACTGTACAAAAAAGTCACACGTTCGTGTCAAGACGTCATTTACATTTTCCATTACAGAGGCAATAAAATATTTATGGACGAAATAACATTAAGAAAACGCCGCTTGTTTCTTCTAACATGTATGTTTAATGCGTTGGTAATCTCGCATCGTTTGATGTCGCTCAAAGAGCCGACGCCTACAGAGCTTAGCTGGACTTCGGAGGACCAGTCCCATCCCCTCTTTAAATTATTCTGGGAACGATCTGTCGCTGGAATTGTTACTTAAGAACTTAATCGACGCGTTGCTCTTTGTCTGCGGAACAGATGTTTTTTCAAACAACATTTTATTGAATTCCAATTTTAGTGTCTCCTTTTGTGTTTTTTTACCTCTGATTTTAAATTGGTTTCAATTTGTTTTTGGTGTTGTTTTGTGGTATTGTGATCGTTTGATGTAATTTTAGTGATATTTGCGGTGTTAAATAAAAATGTTACCGTTATATCATCATCAAAAACGAAAATGAAATAAAAAAGAGTATGTAGTTTTATAAAGCTTATAAGCTGAGTAGGTAAATTGTTACAATTAACTTACTCAAATGGCTTATCCTTACACCATAATTTATTTAAAACAAATTAAAATTACGTCCCAATCTAGATGATAATAACACCAACTAAACCGAAGTATCTCACATAAAGTTTCTACATCAAATAATTAAATACTAATCTAATAGCATCGATATCTCATTTACACGAGCTGTATCACTAAGATGAGCATTATTAACAAGGTGAGCACGATAGACGCGGCTGTGCTTGCTCGTGCGCGCATGGGGTTTACCTCAAGCTACTAATTAGCGCCTTCTGCTCGTATTACCATGTTAATCGTATATCCCTGTTTGTGCTTTGTTGAACGTTCAAATGTGCAGCTGCAGCGTGGGTACATTAGTAGTGATGTTTTTTCTTTTGAAAAAGCATAGATTAATTTGATGTTCGCTATTTTTGGAATTCGATTTTTTCGTTATTGGAATAGTTTTGTTAATGGTTAGATCGAACGGTATGCTCGAAAACATGGGTAAATGAATAACTCGAAACTATGCCATCAGTTTTTTTTTTGATTCCTTTTATATGTATAAGGTGAACACAACAATAAAATAAACTGAGTGTATGTAATGACGTGCCCAGTCTGCATACAAAAATTAAATCAAAGATCTTCAATAGTTAGTCAAAGATTGGAAAAACCCATAGTCAGCCCATCACTACCTACTATTTAGTTTTTTTTTAATTTCAATGTTAGGATTTATTTAATAGTTCCTAAATACTCCTATGCATTAATATTGCCAGTGTTTTCATTTATTGTTGTATTGTCATCTCCTCATTGTATATTATCGTTGTAGCGTTTTAGCATGGCAATAGTGGACACTTCTGTTTTAGGGAAAGAGAAATGGTATTATATCTCTTCGTAGGAACCCAAACAATAGACCGCTATAGTAGACCTACTATTGTCTCCTAACCAGCATTCACGACTATACTCTAATTAAAAAATATATTCTTATTTCGTTTTACCAAATAAGAGTGATATAGAAAAACTAATAGAAGGCTAAGCATAGAAATATAATAGGTTAATCATATTTCTTTACACTTTTTATTTTATCGTTTTTTTATCTGCTGTTATATTGTGCTTACTTATGTTATATTGTGTGCCTTTTAGTCTGTGTTAAATAAATGTATTTTTCTTTATTTTAAATTATTATGTGTCCGGATGCGTATCACCTTATAGACGTAGTTCATAAGAAGCACATCTCAAAGAGCATCGTGTACAAAAACCATGTCTTCACACTCGAACACAATGGAAGAAAAATATAGGTATATCTCAGTGAATATCGATTTCAAATAAAATTGCAACCTTTTCAGATAACGAGGTGACATTTCCCCTTTTCCGGGGCCCGTTTGTCGCCCTTGTCGTACATTGGAAATTTATCCACCGAAATAAGCAGATAACGAATCTAATGGCATCTATACAAGAGAAATATACGATTGGCTCGAACGCTTGTATAAAGTATTGTCGAGTTGCATTCTTGAAATGTTGGGCGCCCCTGACTTTTTAAAGGATTATGTTGGGATTGTACTGTTCTTTTGATTGTTTATATTGATAAATTCTTGTTGTATCAAGTTTGGTATTTAAGAAATATAAGTAATAAAATTGACGAGATTCGTTATTATTATAAGTAATAATGCACCTGCTATCTTTATTGCAATTTCTTAAATAACTGAGCGCTCCTTCTAGGAAATATTCCTCAACGATACTTTATTAAAGCAGTGTTAAGGGGGTTAATAAAAAGCACTTCACGGGGTGTTTTGACAATGATAAAAGATCTTTGTTTTATGAGAATGCCTTTCTTAGCACTTTCTCGTCAATATTGTATCTTTTGATGAAACCTGAATATCATTAAGATCTTCAATAAAACAAAAATATGCGTCGACTTGAGTACCTCCACTTTTTTTTCAATTTTATTAAATTGTTTGTTTGTTTGTACGTAGTTTGTTAGTTAAATTCGTATACATAAAATAATGAATTGTAAAATAAGTAAAGAATAATGAAAGATAAAAAAAAAATATTAAAGAAAAAACTATTTTTATTCCTAACAAAAATACTTCCGCACGTTTTCATTTAAGTACATAAAAAATTAACAGCTAAAATTCGGACGAGAGCCGTACATAGGAACTTATAATCAAACATGGCGTCTTATGTTTCAATAAGCTCCTAATGATGCTCGCCCACTGCGACGCTGCTTCACGTATACTTGTTGCTTGACTCGACGCCAGGCCATTGAATAAAAGATATAGAAGTATCACTTATGTGGTCTGTCGTTACACCTTTCTAGAATGTGTGCAGACTTTCTAGTCTACAAAATACACTTTACAACCGTCACGCGTCATTGTAAAGTTCAGACATTGTGAGTTTATACAAGATGTCCCGGAATTAACGCACACCACCAATCACCCTAATTAGTATATGAATATGATCAGTAGTCATTAGTATATGAGTATAATTAGTATATGTATAGTATGTAATATGATCATTGTTTATTTATTAAATTAGTAATACTGATTTTGGTAGAAAATTGTGGTCACTACAAATCTACGCACGCACACAGTAACACACGTATAAAGGTTTAGAGTAGGCACTTGGTACATTTTGGCTTGACTAAATGTAATTTTTTTTTTGCGATAAAAATTAGTTTATTAAAAATGACAGAAGTCGCTTCAGTAAACGATTCTAATTAAAAAACTACTTTCATTAAGTACGGTGCATTAATACAGTTACAAGGAGCGTTTGGCGCCTGAATGACATTGACATGGGGGCGTTGTTGTTAAACATTTGTGAAATTGTCACATAGATTATACAGTGTGATTCTTCATAATGTGCACATATCGAAATGGGGGAATCTATGCTTAATTTTATCGACGGAAAAAATAAAAAAATAAATCTAAATACATTTTTTTCCCATTTTTTTTTATTAAAAAAAATTCGTCTTATTCAATTTTTTTACAAATATTGTAAAAATTGATTTAAAAAAAGAGATTTTTGGACGAAATACCTGTTTATTTTCAATTGAGGTTTTTTTGGTTTTAATTGGGAGGGGTTTTTCCCACAATTTTCATTTTATAAGAACACTTAATTACAACCAATCATTAGGTATGGAGTTTGTTTCATCGCGATAGATCATTTAAAAGTTACACCGTTTTTTTACATTGGGGTAAAAAATACAAAACAAATAAAAAAATAAAAATAGATTTTTTTAAATATTTTTTCCGTTTGTCAAATTAAGCATAGAATCCCTCATTTCGATATGTGCACATTATGAAGAATCACACTGTATAGACAAAACAAGATCCAATTTTGGCCACCCGCCAAAAAATCCGTATAGCGTTCTACACGTTGCTTGAAGTTAAAAGACGTCTAAACGTCAAAAAATTTATGGCAAAGCAGACGTTAATTATGACCTAATTTTAAGCAACGTTTACAATTAATACCCTGTTTATCCAATTTCAAAACATAGATATCAACGGACACTTTGAATTATGCGCTTTAGCACACTTAATTATTATTATTTTATTTCAAACATCATGGCTGAAATAAGTTGATCTGAAAACCTTTTCACGGTGTGTCTTCGGTATTCAGGTTTAAATGGACCTTCTGAATCGATACATTTTGCAGGCTTCCAACATTGGCCGTAACGAGATAACACTAGAATACAGTTTATGTGATGGTTGCTACTACACGCTAGTTTATATTGCCTAGCTATTGTCTTCTAGTGCTCCCGTAATAGGTAATCAATTCAACGTCTTTTATGCTCCTTTCTACATAGATACATATAAAATTAACCAATACATATTGCAAGAGTTTCTCTAGAAGAGACTCAAAAATCAAATTCTCCAAATTACTAAGATTTTTTCAAATTAGGGGGTCTTAAAGTTTTGTTAAATTAATCGAGCACGATATTTATTCATATTCCCTTACACAATTTTCTTAAACAAAATCACCAAAACAAAAACAACAACAAAAAAAATAACTACATATTTTATTGCAAAAATTATTGTGATTACAGGAAGATATTACAATATATAACACATATATTTCCTTTGTCAACAGATTCTTCTACCTGTACCACTTCTCTTTCTATGCATACCACTACCGGTTCAACGGACAGTACAGCAGCCTTGCCCTCGTCACGTCGTGGCTCTTCATACAGGCAAGTATTACAAAAAACAACGCTGACAATTCCTTACCAAGTCAATAAGGGAAGAAGAACATTCTGTTCCTTAGGGCAGATAAATGTATGAAATAATTGACACTCGGTAAAACGGTACTAAATCTCCGAGTGGTATAGATTCTATCCTAATTTGCGTAACGGGGGATATATGAGCTAGAATTCTGCCATGACATGACTTTCCTCAGATGCAGGCTTATTTAAATTAAGACTGATTAATGAGTGTGTCTTAGAATTACGGGCTCAACGAAAACGCCCGTGTTAAACCAATCGATCCATTTTCTTTTCATTTTCATTTATTCCACATAGTACCCTTAGAATAGGGGACAATAAGGAGGCACTCGTGGCTAAGTAATAACAGCCGCACGGGTCGATCGATCTACGCTTCCCATGGTCAGTCCGTGGATGGGTGACGTTCTTAAAATACCAATACACCACCGTGCCTCGGAAAGCACGTTAACCCGTTGGTCCCGGCTGCCATATCTTTGCCAATCGTT
This sequence comes from Eupsilia transversa, assembly GCA_914767815.1. Taxonomy (NCBI): domain Eukaryota; kingdom Metazoa; phylum Arthropoda; class Insecta; order Lepidoptera; family Noctuidae; genus Eupsilia; species Eupsilia transversa. Next base: position 8,748,049 of record OU611889.1, read on the forward strand.
ACGTGTCGTCAGAAGCCCGAAAGTCTGACAAATAGTCTTACCAAGGGATATCGTGTTACCCAGGAACTGGGTTGTGGAAGTCAGATAGACCATCGCTCCGTGTAAAATACTAGTATACAGCTGTATCCGGTTAGACTGGAAGTCGACCCCAATGTAGTTGGGAAAAAGCTAGGCAGATTGATTGATTTAGAATGCTTACAATATTCAAAACAATTGCCAATCGACGCTTATGATTTCAAGCTATGTTATTTGTTATCAGACTTCAGATTACCTCGTATAGCAAAAATAAATAAAAAGAAAAGACAGTCTGTAATTTACTGCTTTTCAGAACTTTCATGAATAGGTACACATTGAAAATAAGATAGAGAAACTTGTCATAAAGATAAATGACATGTCTATAAACCTATGAACCATATACTGCAGTATTTCGATGTACACACGGCTACATATCAAGTTATACATTTCCAGTATAAGCTGACCTGTCATTGTACGGGACTATGCGAGATCAGCTTATACTGGAAATGTCACAAAAACACAATGACATTTGAGAACAGTATCAAAAAGCCTCAAAAAGATGTACATACATTGACAAGAATTCATTTAATTTAATACAGTTTTTGTCCCATAATACTACATATTACACATTGTGTAACTACTTAATTGTAACAACAGATTGATACAGTATTATGGAACACACAAGAAAATTGTAGACAATCAAATGAATTCTAGTCGATGTAGACATAATTTTGAGGCTGACTGTACTCAAATGTCATATGATAATGTGCAACTAGCCTATTTACCAAGTGCAGTGGCGTGTGTTTCGAGAGCACTTTGATGTCGGTCAGGGCCCGCAGGCGCCACGCGCTAGCCACGCAGCGCGACCGCTTCATATACATAAACTGTTTGTCTAAAGCGATATTAGCTTTTCGAAGCTCCACACAGTTATTGGTATACTTGGTGGTTATAAGTCAGGTTAAGCGTGGGGTAATTTGTTTGACAAAGGGTGACAAACGGTACCGTAATATTCAATTAAACTGCAAATTAACAAAAAGAAACGTCTACTTCATCATCAGCCACCTTTTCCAAAGTAAGTTGAGGTGGGCTTCCTTTTTACCAGATGCAGTTAGATATCAGTATTTTACAATACAAAGATTGCTATCTGACCTCCACAATCCAATTTCTGGGCAAGTCCGACATTAGGTTTGACCAGCTGTCAGACTTTACACCAGAAAATGTACCCGCTAATATTTATGTGAGTCCCAGATGAATAGTAGAAAAATAACGTCTTATTATAAAATAAGCATCATGTGTCATGACAACGTTACAATAGCAGACGGGTCACGGGGTCGCGCGGCCGCCTAAGGGACACTTACACACACACACCATCCCTCACTCACATCTCACACACACTTTCTATCATCGTTGCACAGTTCGGGAGTTATTATTATTTTTAAACTAAAAGGTAAAGCTTCTTTACGAAGCCGGGTCGGGCCGCGAGCATTTGTCAACAAATCACATCCCTATACGTTTTAGTGATTGTGCCGAAAACACACATCACGGAAAATTCGACTATATTTTCTAGGAGATAAAATAGTATTTTCCGGAAGTAGGTGTCGATTTGTGCAACATTATTGTTGGGTTTATAGAGATGTCAATCTTTCAAGCACAAAGTTCTGAATCGATAAATAACGCATATTTTGGTATAGTTCCAAACTGGAAAATGTTGCCTTTGCATTCTAACATTTTGTCGTTGTAAACCCTACCTCAGTTCATATTGTGGAATGAAATAATATATTGAGTAATTGCAATTTGGTAACGTTCTTAATTAGTATATTCTATAATACCAAAGACGCAACTTGAAGTTTTTTATTACGCAAAGAATGTTCCAAAAGACGCGTGTGTCGCCTTACTTCAAAGTTTTGTCAAATGTGTCCCGAGACGATTCAAATGACGGCGGTGCGTGTAATATTTTCCGCCGGCCCGGGGGGATGCGTCACTGACACATTACGTCCTAGTGATTTATGGTCACAAGGTCCAATTTGTGATTGACCGCAAAGTGACGTTTGAACGTTTAGAAAACGTGGACGCTTTTAGAAAATTTTGTTTTTAAAAGTAAATAAACTAAAAAAGTAAGTTAACTAGGTAAATGAGAATATGAGAAATAAAAATTAGTGGATTTCCATTTTATTTATCAAATATTAACTGGTGTACCTAGTAGTTGATTTAAAAATTTGTTTGCTGGAACGCACATTTATGTCCAACTAATTCACTAATTTAATATCAAAATCAGCCATTAATATTAATATCCGGGAGCTAAAACAAATTTTATCGATAACCAGAAAATCAAACATTTACTTTCTCCGAATTCAAATAACCGGCACATTATTTAGATTCCTTCCTTAGAACCCATACATTTTAATTTGAAAAATGGGCTGTCCAAATTAAAATATCAAAGTGATCACGAGAATCACATGTCGAACTTATTTCAGTATTAAGTTAGGGTTCCACTGTTGTCTGATAATAACGTAATGTAGTTGATCCGTGAATGTTAGGGGTGGTTCAGACTGTGTGTCTTGTGCGGATCTACTCCGGCGTCGATTTCCGGTCTCTATGCTGCACGGAAGTTAATAACACGCCGAGCGGACTTGGGCCTGCCGTCGGTACTACACAACTCCACACAACACACAGGTACACAGCGCGATGTAGCGGTTTATTCGGTATGTTATGTGACCAAGCTATCTAAATTGTGGTCTTTGACGATGGCAGTGCGTTTCGCCTTAGATTGGACTTTGATGAGGCTATTGAATGGAGGAAATTGAACTATAGTGTTGAGTTGAGACTATTGAATGCAGGCACGTAATACAAGTTTGCACCGTTCCCTTTATGGATTAAGATAAATAATATGCAAAACATTTTCTTTGCAAAAAGTTTCAGTGTTGCTTTTATTAAAATAATTTTTCAAACGTTATAGCCGTATTTTGCCACAAAATCAAATTTAATCTAAAGGGCTGAACTACTACAAATATGTTATAGAGCTATGTATAAACTTCACTTTTTTAGATACCTAGTGATTTAATAAGATAGTATAATTTAATTTGGCAGATCGTGGTTATTCCTCGTAATATTTAGTTAAGTTCTTTTCAAATGTACCCACTGGCTCCCTGATTGTGTTGGGGCCACCAAATTTTCGCGATCCTACATTATAGATTTTAAAATCAATTATTTTATATTCAGTTATATTTGACACGAGAAATTTTAATCTCGGAAATCTTCCGTAATCTCCGATGTACATGTTGTGAACAATACATGCTGACAGCGAGAGCGCAGTTATAATTGAGTATGGAGATAACATTAGGCGCGCCTCGAGCGGGCTCAGGCGGCGGGAGTAGGCTCTACCGGATTACAGCGAGAGGGCGACGACGAAAAACAAGGAGCCCCTTCGGAATGCAAAGTGGGGGCTTATCTTATAATCATCGAGCGTGTCAACTTATTATTAAAAATCATATTTCATGAGGTCGGGCCAGCGCGACGCGCCGCGCATAATACTGTCACCGACGTGCGATCCTCCTTACATTAATTTGAACAGTCGGAACAACTTGTTGACAACAGGTTCAAATAGGATTTCACTTTCAATTAATAATTACCTAACTTTCTATTGTCTCTGAAATTTTTGATGCCGTAAAATAATATTATCCGTCAAAACGGTTGTTAAAGACTCGAGACCCCTATTATTGTGAAGGTTTAATAGGCGTGCTTCTGTTAATTTCTGTCAAGTCCTAAATCAACAGAAAAGGCCCGCCATCATGGAACAATGTAAAGTGTTGTAATCTTCCAGATCTCTTGCAAATTATAGTTAAACTTAAGTCAAACACTCTCAGCGGCTTACTTTGTGGGACATTATACTGGGCATACCTTTAGGGCAAGTGCCAACAGAACCCTAAATGCACCTCTTGCTTATTTGTAGACAAAAAGGTCAAGTGAATGAGAACAATGTTGCTGAATCTGAACTCTTAAACGTAGTCAGCCTACGCCCGTCGTAAGGATTTGTAAAATGAAAAAGGGATTTAAAAAAATGTCTCGTTCAGGGAGGGCCGCGCTCCTTCGTCCGCTGTTTTTTCTTTGCATTTTAAATCAAAATAACTTTATTTTTGTCAGAGTTTTCTACCGTCTTGGCATAATCAACGCGCCGCCCGTAAAGTGTTTAAGACAATTTTGCGGCAAAAAAATGTATTATCACAAAGAACTCGGACTCTTCTTTGAAGTGTCCGATCTCGACAAGCGTTAGGTACTCAAGTATACCTGAATTCGTACTCGTGTGTACTCGTTTTATGCAGTTTCTTGAAAAAAGTACATGCGTTTTATAGCAGGTGAAACCTGTTTCATTGCACAACACAATGAGTGAATTGCAGTTACTTTGTTAAATTATTTAATAAGGTTACCTAAGTTAATACTTTATTGTTTTTCTTAGTATTCATTTTTAAAAGCAAATGTTTAACGCCAAAGCTAGTTACTTAGGTTACGTATTTCTTGGATTCGGGACATTGATTTTGCAAGTTGAACAAGAATGAAAATGTTTATCGATATAATAATCCTTTAAAAAAAATTAACCACCGTTGATGTTAGATATTACCAAACGGCCAAGCCCCTAGAAAACTTTTCGTACTTCTATACGCTGGCAACGTAATCTGTTACAAACGATCTGAAAATTGATAAAAATGACCTCGTTTTTTATTCACGTATCTATCTAACAGGGCGGGTGGTAAATCTCAAAGCGGCCGAATTTAATGGACGTATAAAAGGGCGTCATCTCTCCATTAAATACCTTTTAAACGTTTGATCCTTTTTTATATTTGCTGCTGTTGCGATGATCCGCGAACAGATTGGGACACGAATGGATGGTGTTAATTAAGCCCGTACAATGTAGCCCATGTTCCACTGACCTATCGTCCTTTATGCTCATGTGTGTCATTCAAATAGAACCCGTTTTTAAAGTGCCCTCTGAATCTGCTGCTATTTTTGTGAATTGCGGAAAATAATGAGCAGTATTTTATCATTACCTTTATGCTCACTTACAAAATACATACACATTTCTTTGGATATGACTGTTTATTTGTGAAATGAAAGGGTGCATTTTCACTGTAAAAAATGATGTAAAATTCATTCAATTATCTGTCACGCGGCGCACGCCTCGAATAATAAATCACAAGGTGTCGCAACTTGTCTGCGCCGGTAACCCGTTACACCGCCGCGCCACTTCGAAAAAATCAAAATGAGGGGATCAGAAAATATAATTTCAAATAAAAGTTGAGTCAGGCGCGGTCACAAGTTTCTTAATTAAAACTTACGTCGGACGACGCGAGGGGTGGGAACTTTGACCCAGAAATAAATAAATAAAGACTGGGGAGGAGTGAGGACACCGTCACGAGTCGCTCATTTATTTGTCTAAAGGAGTTTTGCTCAGTTCGACGGACGTGCCTCATAATCTGCACTCACAACATCTATTTGCGAGCGAGCATAGCACACCGCTCTCACCTAGCCGGGCGCCATCTCCACCGCAACTATTGCCAGCTTATCTCCTTACCGTTTATTTATTGCTACATTTACCTTTAAAGGCTGAATGGAAAGCTTTTGAATCGAATTTTGCAAATAGAGATTTAAAATAGTCTAGAATGTTTTGTAATTCAATATTTTTATTACAGCACTCTATGCTGTACTTCTTCCATCACTACGAGCTGCCCGTGATACTACAACAGGCTCAGCTGCAGCAGCTGCTTCTCCGCACGCACCGCGGCATGGCCGGCGTGATGGGGCTGGCAGGCATCGCTGCCCTCGCGAGCGGCGCCGCCTACCACGATGCTCCCGGTACTGGCACCCAGGCTACACCTCCGACCGCTCAGTCTACCACGCAGACAGTTCAGAACACCGCACAGTCTACTACGCAAACTTCACCGTCCGTCTCCACCGCACAAACCAACACCCTTCACTCTGGCGATATGTTGTCACCTGAAATCTTTGACCAAGCGGTGCAGAGAGCGATGAACAGTCGCAACTCCAACTCGCGTGGGGATACACAGGAGAGCGATCTTGCCGCGCGTCCTACTAACGATGTAAGAAGTACTGATAAGGATAACTCCGTCACACCTCCTGGTGACTCTGACATCAAGATAGAAGAGATTGCTAGGAAAAACGATTCTAACAATAAAATTAATATTGCAAATGGTAACTCCGTTACCAATGAAAATGAGCATGCAGTCTTGCCGAGTGGAACAAACAGTGACCCCACTAATGTGACGGACGTCAAGGATGAGACGTCTACTTTGGATCGTAGACGAAAAGAAAGTGTCCTGCTCAACAATGACGACCCACCTCTGGTCCCGAACGACTCGCAGGCGGCGGCTACTGATAGACTAGCACCCAGAGCTTCCCCTGAGGCTGACGAATTAGACTAACAAAACATTAACTTATGCAAAACTATCTATGTGTTAGTTCCGATTAATCGTAACCGCTTTTGTGAACAAGTAAAGATGTTGCCGTAACGATAACTGTTAATATAATCTATAACTAGTAGATAATACTGTCTCAAGAACTTATTAGGGAATTTTATCTTCGAATAAGATCAAATAAGTCACAATATATCGGATGAATCTTCAGTAAATATATTGATCAAAAATATGTTCACGATGATGTTCTTATTATTTAAAGAAAAAAAAAACTTAATTTATGGTATGTTACAAAGGTGATTGTAGTGTAAGAAGTATTCTGCCATTACCTAAAAGCAAATCTGTAAATATTAATGGTATTCTAATATTGTATGTATTAGAAGTTTGTGTTATCAAAATAACGTGTTTCTTTGATTATGCTTAGAGGTTGGCGCTGGAGGTTGGCATACTCTATTCAGTGATTTAGTTTTTAGCAATTAAATATTTTTGTTCAAAATCTGTCCATTATTTGGTAAGTTTATTTTTTTCAATCCATACCAGTACCTTGATTAAGAGGCCTATCACAAAATTGCGTTTTGACAGTTCGAGCACCCGACAAATCGCATTATGTAGCATTTCGGCAGTTGTAATTATGTTTATTTTGAGTTACTTTTATATATTTTTTTTGTTGAGTGTGTGCTGTAATTTTTTTTTAAATGAACTAACGTTTATTCTGGTCCAAATTTAACGTAATATATTATAATGTAGAAAGGAGAAATTTACAATAAGGAGATTTTTTTTTAGTAGTTTATGATTTTGAATCGTTTTTTTTTTTTAGATTATCCAGACATATTTCAAAATTGTGAGGCCGCTATGAACTAAACCACTTTTTATGTGATATAATTATATTTTTTTCATTTCATTTGCTTATGTACAGTATGCTCCTTATGTTATACCTTCTCCGGCCAATCGGTTAGGAGCGTTTTTTAGGCCTGCCCCGGCGTTTTTCAGGTACCCACACTACTCACTGTGTGACGATCCTGGCCCATCTGCTTTCATGCATCCTATAGGTGTGACCCGCCCAGTCCTATTTGAGCCTCGCAGACTTATCGCCAACATCGGCAATATAAATAGATAAGAAAAAATTGCGAGAAGCGAGGACGCTATAAACTATATTAATAACTATTCTTCACCACTCAACAAGTCATGTTGTCGAAGACTTTCAGTTTCTTAGAAAAAGAACGCAAAAGAAATTTGCCCATTTAACGCAAAAATCACGGTCGTAATCAGTCGAAATGTAATAGGCCTCTTTTGCAATACATTTGTAAAATGATTCTTGTAAATTCCATCATTAATATTCGATTTTCATTTCATTGACAAAATGCAAGGGTTTGTCATTTCCATTGTGTTACCAAATTAGGGCATTGTCAACATCAATGAAGAATCCTATCAAAACAACAGTACTGTGGACTAATTCACGTAACTAAAGAAGTGCAGCTGCAGGTAAGTTTCGATCAAAACAACGATTTTCGTATTCTCTACCGCTGTCAGATACGCTCGCGTCAAGCTCGCGTCACGCGAGCGCAATAACGGCATTCTACTGCTGCGCGTCATTAGTGCGTGATTCTGAACGTAACTTGATCGGTATTCTCTCAGCTTTAGTCTTTATTCTGAGGGTATTCTACTATTCGTTTGACGTCTGAAAATGACAGCTTCTATGTTGGTTGCCGTGCAGTTGACGTGCAGTTCACGCGCAGGTCAAAGATTACAAGAACACCGTTTATCACTCAAACTTAAACTTAACTGCTACTGCACTGCAACTTCATCGGCGCGTTATGAAATTACGTGAATTAGCCTTCTGAGCATCAGTATGGCAGTTATAACATCCTCGCGTAGAGTATAATTATTTGTATTGCATACTGTACGTATGTGTACTAAACCTGTTTGTGCTTGTGAGATTGATACGCATACGCAATTACAGCACAATAAAAGTGATATCAACACAATAGCTTTCCTGTGATGATATAATTACCACCGTGATTGAAGAGTTAAAGTTATGTTTCACTGCTTTCTTCAAGAAGACGTGCTAGCTCAGAGATGCTACAGCAACAGACTGCATGCAGAGCCTTTTACTAAGAATTTGTAAGTACCTAATTCTAAATTTAAAAAGATTATAATATCGACTAACAAACGAGTACCTAGCCAAATAGTATAGAAGCATCCTAGTCTTTCATTTTGCATATATCACTTATCAATATAAATATTCTGAATTTGATTGTTACGCTTTCACGCTAAAACGGCTGAACGGATTTGGATGAAATTTGGCATATGGGTAGACCACAACCTGGGTTAGAACCTAGAATACTTTTTATACCGGAAAACGCAGACGAAGTCGCGTGCAGAAACAGTCGCCTATAAATTCTTGTAAGTTTAAGTCTAAGGTATGCATACTTACTCGCGGTAATCTGTCACCCGATTTGAACAGTTATCATTGATGCTTGAGTATCGTTCTGGTTTATGGACGTGATTCCTAATGGGTAGGTCACAACATTTTCTAAGTAAAATATTGTCTTGTTTAGGGTTCAGTACCACAGGGTGACAATGGGCGAACCTACGCCGTCTGTCACAGGGCTGAATCTTTAAAATCGTAATTATGTAGAAGGTTATGGATTTAACCGAATACGTCGCGTATGATGGCAAATAATCCTAACTAATACGAAAGTGAGTTTTTTCGTTTGTTACGCTTTCACTCTTAAAACCGCTGTATGGATGTGGATGAAATTCACATGGTACACCATAACCTGGGCTAGGACATGGATACTTTTTATCCCGTTATTCCCACGGGGTCGAGACTTATGCAGGTGAAACCGTGGGACGCAGGTAGTAAGAAGATAAAGTAGTCAGTGTAGTGTAGTTTTGGTGGTAGAACCTTCCCAAGTTTGTGATTATTACTCACACTTTTTATTAAATCAGTATCTTATAATTATGAGAGCGATTTTATGACCCCGTGTCCGAACTAAAGCAATCTGCGCGACGTCGCGTTCATTTGTCACTACTTAATTTGTTCTGAAAACGTTAAAGGCGTTCTCTGTCGGCGCGACCAAGCGCTCAGAACGCGAAGGTCGCGTGTCGCGTGTTCGCGCGACGATCTGCTTTGGTTAGGACATGGCCTGAGGCTTGATAGGATACCTATACCTAAGTATAATTTAATTTTGATTATTCGCAATTTCGATTTTAGCATAATGATAAAAAACTCGACTGGGTACCTACCCAGGTTCTACTGATGTAGCCTCACTAGCTTGTAATCTATACATAAAGCTGAAGGGGGTCGAAAGTCTAAACATGGAAGATATTCGAAAAAAAGTTGGCTGGGGAAACTTAGACTCGATAACAGAACACGTTCCAACAGTTTTTAGAATTTTTGTCTGTTTATCTGTATGTCTGTTTAATTGATCGCGCATCACGTTAAAATGGCTGAACCGATTTTGATGAAATTTGGTAGCGGAATAAGGACATAGGATACTTTTTATCGACATACAACGCGAGCGGAAGCTAGTTCAAATATATACAGCCCGTGACAGCACGAGAGAAAAGGTTTTGGTTTTTATTCCCGTTGACGACTAGGTAACCCATGGAATAATAAAATCTTAATAAAAAATTGATTCTATTCGATTTTTTATTTAGATTCAGAATAGGTACGGACTATTAAAAAATACTTTTAGGTATTTAACAGGATAAGAAAATAAAACCACTTTTTTACATTACCTACTTGTTTAATTATTGAGTTCAAACTAGGTGTACCTAACAGACTACAATTCAAACATATATTTTTAAGAATTGGATAAATACATAAGTAGGTAGGTATGTAGCAGTTAATTAGGGCAAAAAATCTCAGAAAAATGACATAATATTACAAAAATGTTCAATTATTTTAACAGTGTTCAGTATATATTGCACAACCTATTCTAACAAATTAAAATGTCTGTTCGAAGCTGTTAATATTCACAATATTATTTTTCTTGTTTGTGTTTCTATTGACACGTGAAAACGAAGCCAGTGCTCCTGCCTGACTGCACCGCATATCACGGACACTGTCCACCCGGCCAGCATTCTCGACATCTGCGAACAGCGTTCAAACATGTTAATATAATGCTCACGCAACTCTACGGCAAATATTGCATATGATTATTTACATAAACAAATGTCACTCAACTTTTATAATTCTAATGAATTTCTAGACCAAGTTTTGGTGGAATTAAAACTAGATCAGAATATTATAAATCCAGTTATTTTTCCAGCAAAATGCAATAATAATCATAGTCAATAATCAACCTTAGGTATTGGTTTGATTTGTCCACGCCATTTCAATTTCTGAACTTCATTTACATAAGTGTGACTTTATTATATTCATTTGATCATTGCTATCGCAACATTGATAAAGTGAACAATATATGGAAATAAGAAAAATATAATTTAATAGGTGACTGGCGAGTAAAAACCAAAAAATTTAGTAGGTACAGACCTACCTACAATTTTACATAAATGTTGGCAACACTTTGTTTACTCACAATTCCGTTTTATCATGAACATTTTAACGTAGCTCCCTGTGCCCCACTGGTCGATCGCTAGATCGAAGAGGATTCGTGACTGTACATCGATCTAGCAATTGATCGGTGGAAGTACAACAAGCTACTAATCAAAGTACACTACTATAACACAAGGAGAAATCAAACAAGTCTACCAACAGTACACGCCAAGGATTTTGTGTCGATCAAGTTAACTGCAGGTTGAACCTATTTTCGTGTTGATGACTTCGAAATTTTAAGGAAATCCCAGAAATCTCGGTTTTCCGTACCTACCATTCCAATCAAAATGTGTTGTTCCTCCATACCTACTAATATCGAAAGTAACTTTATCTGTATGTTCAGTACCTTCACGTGGGATAATTCCTGACATCCACGCGGGTGAAGCCGCGGGCAAAAGTTAGTTCTAAAATACCTACTCCAAATTTTTCCTTTAGTAGTTTCCACCCCATAACACCTTATCTATTTCATATCAATTACTTAGCTATGTGTTAGAGGTTCATATCAATTATTGGCTTCGATAAAGTCACCATTACCTCATCGAACATTTGCCGAGCAATAATCTGATTTGCTGACGCCATAGCAGCCCGTAGGTACCAGCCTACGTGCCCACGCGCTCTTAAAAACTTCTTTCACAAATATTGTGTTTTCTGTTTTTGTGCTACAAAAACCCAACTAACCAGTGCCTGTGGGACATTCGTGCAGAAAGATTTATGTGAATTCAAAATTCAGCCCGCCAATCCCTCTCCATGTTTCGGAACGCAGAGCATCATACGAGAGGTTCGGCTAAGTTTTTTTTTAGTTCAGACCCATAGAGAACAGTGCCCGGTATAACTCGCTTTGAATACACAAGATAGGTATACTGTGACGAAGTTTCAATCTCGAACCTTGAAGATTATTAGGTGGAACAGGCTCCAAGGTTTATTAATGTTGGTATGGGCGTTTCTTTTTTTGGGAACTGTGGTCCTTTCTCGAAGCTTGAGATTTGCTAATTTGAGGTGAGATTTTACACAGGTCTGACTTTACCATCCTCTGACTCTGTAACGTCTGATGAAGTTTAAGCCATTGTTGCACGTATGACATTTTAGTTTATTTAACATTTTGTGGGCTGATGTGAGCAGTCACGTCATTTTGTTTGTTTTTAGGCGGCCAAACTAGAATCGTTTATAGAAATAATAATTATCATTTATGTTAAATCTAAATAGGCCTTTCATTAATAATCCCGGTACAAAACGAACGAAAGGAAAATGCCCATTTTTCTATGGACCGCCGTTGCGCATCAAATTTTGTTGTATGATAGCATAAATTGGATATAAAAGAGGGTTGATGTCATACTTTCAAAGGAAATAAAATTTATCCATTTGTACTGTGGGGTTTTTTTGTAATTTTCATTTTTTGATAAGTTTTGAGGTTAGTTTTGTAACAAACCTTCCACCAAAAAAAGCAGTCCTTTACAACAATATGATTTAAATTCACATAATATGCAACAAAAATAGTTCCAACAAACCAAAGAATGAATCCGAATAAATAATATTACATAGGTAGGGCATGCTAAATGTAGGTTTGTACCTATAGGAAGTAGAAAATAAAAATGCTTGAATACTTATTGGAATGAAATAGTTTTATTGGTCCATATTATCATCATATTCATAAAATATAGTATATCGTCTAAAAACGAAGCCGGCTGCTCAACAGACCTAAATCGAGCCCAACTAAGGTACCACAAAATGGTCATTACGTGAGCACAGCAGTAATATATAATATATAATAGTCAGTAATATCAGCTATCGTTACATGTAGCCCTATTAACCAAAATGTAGGGGTAGTAAGTACACCTTGCTGTTATCATGTCGTGACTTAATTCTTCCCCTTACTAAATACTTGTCCATTCCCAGTACCAATGGCAAGTCATCCTAAATGTCGTTTGCTAGTTCAATTTTAATACAACCGAGCCTGTTTTATTTGATAGGAACCTAGAGCTACTGGCATCAGATCATGTAATGACAGTCTTGGAACCCATTACTACTTCACGTTTGTTGCCCTAGTTACTACCAATCTTACTACCAGTTGTAATACCGTTAATTTGATTACCCTTCCTACTAATCCAGTAACCACCCAACGACACATTGTAATACGTCTTGTTGATTTGCCTGCTCTGTGGTTAACTGATTTTTGCCTTCCAAAATAGACTCGGGCATAAACGCTTTATTGGTTGTTCAATTCGCCAATTACATTGCTGAAGCCCTAGGCCCCCTACCTAAAATAAAAACAATGCACTTGCTGGATGGGGTTGTAGTGGTGGTGTAGGTATTGAGAAATCCCTTGAAGGCATGGAATTTTCTGATTCACTTTATGAGATTATTTAGGGCTACAGAAATAAAATAAAACCCATAATACAAGTAATTGTAATCGTTTATTTTGCTGTCATCAATCTTATGTACAGAGATGAAATGAAATGAAATTGTTTATTCTGTAGATAGGATATCTGAACCACTTTTACACGCACTAGGTTGATGAAAACACTCGACGTACACCCGAGGAGCAGGGTCTCAACTCGATGAGTTATAACACAGATTACCTACTATAAGTTATAATTTGTTGAAATTATCAACCAAAACGACCGGCGGTAATCATAGACTAATAAATAAATGTTTATGGGCTAATGACTGATAGATTTATTGAAAGCTTGCTTCATTGCTGCTGAAAAGTACAAAATAACTACTACGATACGAAAACAGTTACATGTTTAATACAGGTCGAGACGTATCATTTGCGTATAAATGTATGCTGTAGTAATGATTTATTTGCTAAAAAACACATTTTATTATTTATAGAATACGTATAGATTATTTGAATAAACTCTTAAAATCGTTTTTATTTTTTATTAATGGTAACATTTGGCATTCACCTGATGGAGTTTATGATACAGGATTATAATAGTCATTTGGTCAGTGAAGCTGTAGTGTATTTTAAGCTAATAATAATAACCGACTGAATCTTTTAATTTAGTCGGTTAACGTCAGCAAGCGACATCTGTGTCGACAAACAAGAAGTACATGATTTAAGAATACGTTAAAATTAAAAAGGCATTATGAGAAGGACCTGTTAGTACAATAAAGTACACTTTCAATTTGGTATAATTATTTTCACCTAGTTGCTTGGCAACAACCTGATGATTTGTTTGGCAGTGGCACTTTTGACAGTTCACCTTGTCCGTGATAGTGTTACCAACAAGTAATCTAAATCACCGCGACCATAAGTGATTTGTTTGGAAATTATTGAAGAAAGATTTTAATTAGTAAGGTAATATTATTTTTTCAACACATTTGCTCGTAAAATGGGCTATTATTGAATCGCTTTTAAGTTCATAATGCAGTGTTTTAAACACCCGTGATTTTTACTTTATATTACCTATATATTATGGTTATTAAAAATATTAATAACGAGGAAAAATGTCATAGTTCAAATTATTTTTTAAACTCAGCGTTTGCCCTGACTATCCGTTAAGAACGACTAGGGGGAGGTTCCTAAAATTGGCAACACTGTTATCACTAAAATGCGCCATAATTAAAAAAGTATGCAATTATATCGAATAAAGAACTAATTTAATACAAAATATTAACCCCACATACGATTTCGATCAAATGAACTAAGGACAGTTAAATAAATATATTATAATTTATGAGTATATTTTTATGGCCATACTCTGTCACTATAATGCGGTATTGATTTTGATCAATCTCCTTTAAAATCCATTGGTAGGAATGAAAATAATGGAAAAAATTGCCTGAAGCTAACTTTAAAAACAAAGATCCGAGGCATGTAATGGACATAAACACAAATTAATATAAAATAAATCTTCTGTATTTAGGTCCATCTTCATCCTTCCGGACTCTTCAGATGAATTCCTTCTCGTCAGCTACGTGTATTCTCAAGCAATAACATCTCGTAATGTGTGTTAATTCCCCAAGAATACGCGTGACCCTCAAGTTGGATTTAGGGTACTCCATCTCTTCAGCGATCAGGTCCAACGGCGTTTCAGTTGCAGTCAAGAAAATAAAAATAAAAGCGAACCTAAAAATTGACTTTTATCTAAGATCTACAAATAATGAAAAAAGAGACTAGACACAAGAGGATTCAACTTAATACGTACAAAGATAAACGATATTTATCTTCATGTTTCTTCGCACTGATTTGTTTCTCTGCAAAACAGATGCCTGAACTACGGACGGGCCCGAACGCATGCGAAAGCAACGCAATCGGTATCAAACGACGTTTTCAAACGCGGTCGGAGACGTACGTAGCTGATGACCCATACATCCTCAATAGACCTAGTAATTGTAAGGCTGAATTGGTTTCAGTAGGTACCTAAGTAGATTCCTGTGTGTCTAGTTCCTATCTTACTTCTGTCTGAAGATTCAAAATGTATAATTTCCCCATTGTCTGTTAATTTCGTAGCGCGCTCGCCTGTAGTGGGAACTGACGAGTTCTCGATCGAACTGTATGGGTAAAACACGAGAAGTTCGACCATAACTTTCTTAGGAGTGAGTACTTATGTTATTTTTATTGCGACAACAATTTCACGATACCTATTTATTTTAGTCACTAACATACAAATAGCACTACAAAAATTAATAGATACTTGAATGGGTACAAGATGTGTATTTGAATCCAAGTTTGAACGAAGTCTTTGTAGAATAGGTCTGTTCTAAACAAAAAAGTTTTGTGCGAGCCTTAATTCAAAATGTATCAAGTACACATCTTGTACAATGTCACCTACACTTGGGCAGCAACATGTAAATTAATGACTAAAATAAAGTGTATTAAGGAAATAATAAGAACCATACAAAAATCTAAACAATGACACAATCAATATTTATTTGTACTTATCTGTGAGTCTTATCCGGGTTATGACCCGGGTCGAATTTTCCGACAAGCCCCACTGCCCTTAGTGGGGCTAATCGCGGGTCGGAGTGCGTCGTCACGAACGGGCCCGCCGGCACATCCGCACACAGCCGGTAATCCGGCCCGCAACGCCGGACTCGGTGCCGTACACCTCCGGATTTAGGTACTGCCGGTCGAAACAGACACACAGCTGATTGTCGAGATTAAACACCGTGTGCCGGGGCCACAACGTTTTAGAGAGATTTACCATTGTTTGTTGAACAATCTACGATTTATTGAAAATGTTGAGTTATTTGTAGTTGTGCACTAGGATAATCGTGCTACAAACCTTTTATATTTATACTTTAAAAAAAACTACTTTGCTTTCATATTTCTTTGACGAAAACTTATCTAAGTTACCTATTACTTGTTTTAGCTTGCTGATAAAAATGTTTGTGACCTCTAACTTTTAACATTTGATCTTTAACTTCTTTGTGCCAAGTACTAGCGTATGAATGGACCAACTGTTAAGATTTTTCTTTCTATTCACATCGCTTTAAGCTCTTTTGATCGCATTATGAGAAAATTGTCACAAAAGACTTGCAGAGTTTTGAAGAGAAAATGTGTAACACCTTTTTATTCGATGTTTGTTGGGTGGCACGATCTTTAACCGACAATCAGATATCAAACGGCGTTCGCTTGATAACGGACGTTTTATCTGCCCTTCGTTATCTGAGGGCGGCTCTTTGATCCGTGCGGCTCGCTTTGAAGTCGCACGCGCCCTTTGTGCCGCACCGCGCGCCTGCTGCTTCCGTGTAACCTGTACAGACGATTAAGGTTATTTCAGAAGATATACTGGGATGTCATCGTTATTAACAATAATAAGCAGGTAGGTATTATTACTAATTATTAAATACAAGTTTGCAGTTAAAAACATCTGTAATTGCTCTACCTTTGCATATACCTTTTAACTTAATTTTAAAACAACATTTTTCCGAAGTAATTTCCAGCTGAATTACAGCAGATAATTACTTGTGGTTTCAATATTTCACGTTAACAATTAATTAATGTAATGGTCGGTTTTAGTGGCGACCCGGGCCTTTTAAATAGTTTTAAACTGTAGCCACAACATGTGGTCACGGAGTAAAATGCTACCTATATGTAAAGCTGGGTTCAGAAGGAAAAAGTTGAAAAAGCTCATAAATATGAAGACAATTAGCGAGCAGTCTGTCTGCTTACCACCTGTTGGATGCAGCGCACGCAAAATTTACATGACAGTTTTGGTGCAGTTTTTAGATGGTTCTTTTTTTGTGGTATGAATAATGTGTAAAAATGCATGACTGAAAGCAACAAAACCAAAATCTATGTAGAACATAACATAATATCACGCCTGTATTCCCCGAAGGGTTGTGCAGAGGTGTACCTATAGTAAAAAAATCTATCTAAAATCTATGTACATAATAATATAGTAAGTAGTATCTTCTTGCCCCTTTACCTTTTATAGACTAAAACGTAAAACATCCGAAATAGGTAACGATGTTAAAATGTTATTCAAACTTGTCTTTGATTTCTGTAAGTTAATTTAAAATCATCTTAATAACTAAATTCAAACAAGCCTCCTTCTTTTCACCTATTTATTTGGGCTTGGCGCAGTAACTAAGTATTTTTCATCCATACACCTCTATCATCTGCTTTTAAAGGCCCTCGCAGACAGGCTCGTCGCATGTCTACGGGAGCCTTAAATCAAGTTAAAAAATGCAGCCCTTTTACACCCCTGCTTTCAATTCAGTATTATTGAAAATAAAAGCCGATCGGTCGGGTCAAGCCACTAAGGCACACTACGACTATTTGTCGCAAAAATGCAACGTATTTGTTTATATGGTAACGCAAGGTAAATCGCGGCGACATTTTGCTCGTGTATGCGCGCACTGCCTTATAAACCAATACAATGCATTTCTGCGACAAAATAATCGCGCGACAAAAAGTCCTAGTGCGTGCTCGCCCCTATAAAAGTCGTGAAAAATATTGCAGCACACTCCAGTCACTGTTCACTGAATGGAACCTATAAACTATTTACATAATATTACACCCTCTGTAACATTTACCTACATCACGGGAATCAGACACAAATGTTGAACAATCAGAATTAAATCTTATTGTATTTTCACAGGGCATATAATTCTTTGATGGGATGTTTCATGCTTGACTCGCAATAATTATAATATTGTCATTTTATTATGTGTTTAGTATCTAGTAATTGTATTTTTATTGCGGTGATATAATTTTTACTTTTAACTACTTAGTATTTTTTCGCAATGCGAGGCCATACAGTATTAAACCTTTTGAAGTTAGTTATAAAGTTTAAAATAGGACGACAGTACAAAACTAGCTTCACAATCCTTTTGTATTTTACGGCAGCCGCGCCGCGTGCCGATTACAGTGTCGTTCATTTATCCGCTTTTATTGTTCCAACTAAAATATTATGACAAGTAACAGCATGTTCACATTGCCTATAAAACTACGACCTTTTGTTTTAATTTTTTTATACGAAATTGCTCACTTTTAATTGTGGTATTGTTTTCTAAAATCTGAATTTCAAAATATCGTGAATCTACGTGTTGTTTTTACAATTTACGTGAAAACACAAACTGGATTTTAGAAAAACTTCAATTGCATTTTTAAGTTTTCAATTAAGGTTTTTCAAACTGGTTTGTATTTCCGTTCATTGCGTTCTATTGTTTATAATATTAAGATACTGTCTGACAGACAGACACTATAAAATAGCTAGTTAATTAAACATTAGGGAGTATAAAAACAGAATAGTACCTAACGTATTCTAATTAAAAATAACCTATTTCGCCAAAGGCGCGTCCGCTCACGCGATTGTTGAAATCATAAAAATGCTCTTCACCATTTTTCCGCGCTATTATAACCGAGAGCTGTACCATTTGGCCGCTTACAATTCGTCCTGGGGCGTGCGGTCGCGGTCGCCACAAAAGCAAAATTAATTTTAAAATACACCAAAAGAAATTAACTTTCAGTCGGTGTCTGGGGGAAAAGGTGAAAGTTCCAAACGAGAGAGCACTCGAAACGACTTAAAAATAATAAAGCGGACGTAAATGCGAGCCGCGCCGGGGACAATCCCATGTTTATATTGTTACTTTGTACTCCATCATGTTTTTTGTAAACCTGATTTTTAAAAGGCTTCTGGGTAAATTTGGCAGTCAGTTCTTAGGTATTTTTCTGTTTTATTGTAATTGTATTTCTTTTTTGTTTGGATTAATTTTGTAATGGGTCATTATTGTTTTCGTTTCTTTTGTTGATGAGAGAAAGAAAATTACTTGTTCGTATCCTATTTTTTCTGACAATTAATTGGCTTTGTTAAGATACCTTTCTTAGGGCGGATTCGACCAAACAGGAATACATTTTATACGCGGAATAAGCCTTCTCTTCCGAATAAATTTTAATTTTTTTACAGTTTCTGTCAGAAGTAAATCTTATTCGGCGGATAAAATTTATTCTTGTTTGGTCGAAACCACCCCTTTTTAAAGGCAAAAGATTAATAACGATACGTTTCATTATACCAACTTACACAAAAAAATCCAAATCACGGGCAAAAAAATCGAATATTCAAAAATCACGAAGACCATCAAAAAATTAATTAACAAATTGTAAGAGCAGTATTAGCAGCTACCTAAGTTTTTCTTAGTTGAGCAGCGTCTCATATTTCAGACGTTTTAATTTAACGTAGCGCTCGCTCGCTCCCCGCGGTGTACTTAAGCAGTCTGGGACATTATAGACTAATTTTTATATGCCTTTTTGCAAGAGCTAAGGATAATCGAACTGCCAATCCTGACTAGGAACAAAGGAGGCTAGCGGAACTATTAGGATGCTTATAATAAATCAGCTTTATGGAAGCGACAGTGTTTTGTTTTTGTTAACCATCTTCCTTGATCGTGTTTGAGATTGTTTCAGATGCAGGATTTTTATTTAAATATTTATTGAACAGGTGGGTGATTAAAAGTTTTTATACCCTTGGTTTTAGATTTATGATCGGAGATAAAAGAGTGTTTAAAATGAATTGTGTACAACGTTGACTTCAAAACTAACTATGCAGGTTTCATTTTGTGCGTTCAAAGTGCGGAAGAATAACGATTGAGCACGACATTAATGGTCAGAAATAGCAGATGATAGGGATGATTTAAAGGAGGAATGGAGCTTCTGCCAAAATCTAAGACACGAACTAAACTGTAAAA
Organism: Eupsilia transversa; assembly: GCA_914767815.1. Classification (NCBI taxonomy): domain Eukaryota; kingdom Metazoa; phylum Arthropoda; class Insecta; order Lepidoptera; family Noctuidae; genus Eupsilia; species Eupsilia transversa. The sequence goes on from OU611889.1 coordinate 8,768,191, forward strand.
AAAACCCTGTTAAATATATTCTTTTGCGGAGTACAAACTGAAACAGAAGTTAAACATAAAAAATAAATCTTAAACCTCAAAAAATCCGCTTTACGCTCAACTCTTCAGCAAAAAATATGCATAATATCTAATAGTGAAACAAAAATGAGTCGGCAAAGGGTTCGCAGGTGGCAGCACTGTGCAGGACCGACAGGTAATTAACATGCAAATGAAGCGAGAGACGCAACGCCAGCGTTTAGCCTTTGGATGCTCAAGATATCTAATTTGCAGCCCTGAAACATTCGCGGTTGGAAGATAGCTAGATATTTCCCTTTATCGTCTTCTTACAAGATAATATTATTTATTATTTTCAGTTTTCAGCGGATATTGTGGCTGACGTGAAAGAAATTGTTTACGCAAACTGGCATTAGAATAAAGTGTTTAGAATTTTGTGGTTTTAATGAAAGTATAGTAAAGTATATAACAGTGTAGCTAAGACTGGGAAATAATCGTGTGCTCAAACCTTGTCTGACTTTTTGTATTTTCAGTTTTCTAAGAAGACACGATACGTCTTGTCCTCCAGTCCTCTCCTTCTCCCGATTCAAAACTTCCCGGTGAAGATGCAATAACTTGTGATTCGCTTGGTACATTATGATTATCGATTCAAAATCGACCATTTTTTATAAAAAATAAAAATAATGTTTATAAATTTACGGCGTATTGAAGCGAATCGAACAAAATTATGATATATCGTAGAGTTCTAAATCGGGGTGCTGATCTTGAAAATGCTGAACTCGATGAGTTGCAAACGATGAATATATCTTGTAGTTTATTTATCCTGTAAAACAACAAAAAACACGCTGTTAAAAATCTGGACAAACTTGTTTATTCACCTCATCAATTTTACATCGAACATCGTCCCTACACTTGAGTTTATCAACCGGTATCTACTCCAAGACAATTTGCTTCCGTCATTAATCAAACTAACTTGATTTAAATTATGCGGTGACATGTGACTTAAAGCTGAAAACACAAGTGAGTGAGCGCGGTGACGGGTGGCGCCACGCCACCGCCACGCCGCCGAGACACCGACACATCAAAGAGCTAGAGGGTTACCCCAAAATAATCCCAACGATAACTTTAAATGAATTCGTTAATTACACTAGTGTTGATTCGCTAAGAAATACACCCCAGGGAACAGCTCACAAATTACCTATCAACAAAATTAAAGCCTTCGTAGGGCCTCAGCCGTCTATCGGCTTACTCGCTTTTACTAATATTGCGTGAAAATTATTTATATGTAAGCAAAGCCGCGAGTGATTAGGGCGGTCCCAAAGCCGAGGTGATGTTTAACCCAATTTCCTAATTCGTATGTTTCGGTTTTAAATTAATGAAGTCATAAAACTCGTTGCTTAATATGAAGGTTCAAACTCCAATGTGATAATCTGCAATAACATTCCAGTCTATGAAAATGGACTGTTACGCCACTAGGATCGAATAAAAAGAAATATACAGAAAAATGGAGACCGATATTTTTGTAAGCCACATTGTTTAATATTGTCATAAAATTATTCTGAATCGAAATTACAGAAAAATAGAGTGATATTGTAGATATTATAACATGTTATTTTATAGGCAGCTTTGTTCTTGTTATTCCGAAATTATAATCGCAAGTCCCTATAAAAAAATTCAAAGTTAATAAATAGGACGTACCTATCTAATATATTCATATTCAACGAAGGAAAATATTAACTAATAATAAATGACATGTAGATAATTAAGTATTAAGCTCGTCCCAAATATAAGTGTGTGCACACATGAGAACGTCCGTGTCCGGATGGACGGCCGGCGGACGGCGGACGGGACGGCTAATCTCCTCGCATGTTGACTCTACTCAATAACTAACTTCAAACATAATTATCTTCGTCGATTTCCCCTAAAATTGGCGATTCCCTCGGAGGGATTCCCGCGATATTGCTCCGACAAATTTCTTGTGCCAACAACGCCAAGCCGGTATCAGGATATTATCGAGGGTCATTGTTTGATTATCTCATTATAGGATGATTGATTCCATCAGGCGTTCATTAAGATGCTCTCTGTGATCGTGCGTTTTCCTACTAATTATATTTACAAACAGTTATTATGGGTAAATAATGTGATTTCTTTATTGGATCCGTTCGGAAATGCAAATCACTGAGGTTTGAGGAAATACTTTGTGTTTAGTAAGGATACGGATGGTAAGTACGTCTGGTAGATTTTTAGTGCCCCGCAGTTTCCAGTTGTGGGTCGTTTGCAAGCTTTCAATATGATCATCGTGTTATCTAGCTCGTAAGCGGTATTAAGTAAAACGTGTGCGTGCGTGCATATTGAAGCCGGTGCAATTTCACGACACATCGCGCCGTTGTTGGCGGTAATAAATATAAAATATGTGCGATGCCGCCGCACCATGCCATCTTGAATACCAAGTGGGCCACACCGACTAACTACAAATGATTTTAAAAAACGTCTTCCCCCGTCCGCCACCCTCTAACTCGTTTACTGCATTTTATATTCATTATTTTACCGCTACCCGCGCGCTTTTACGACGCATTTAATACTCAGCAATCATATTACGCTGTAGTTTGTGTGTACCTACTGTAATGCTATTACTGGTTTATTAAACAAGTTCAAATATTGTTAGACACGGTCATTTTCTTGTTATACGACTCCGGCTACGATTCAGTGCTACGCCGTAGCACTTGCTACGAAGCTACGGTAAACAGACAAACTTTAAATTACGTAGACTAATTTTGTTGGATAAACATTACAAAAGCTCCAAATAAAGTACATAACTGCTTATTTTAGACGGAAAGTTAATTATTCATGAAAGTTTCGAGACATTTTATTAATATGCCATAAAAGAGTTCAAGGAGACAAATATGAACTTATAAAAACTTTTTAGGGCAGTGTGATAATTAAAATTAATTTGATAACACCGCTAAAACAGGCAGGTGATACGTTGAAATTAACTTTTAATTTGTTTTGCCATAATTTTACACGGCGACTTGAGTGACGGCGTGAACAGTTGACACGAACGCGGCAACTCGACGTCCTCTGAAATTAAACAAAATAGGCAAGTCGGTGATCCATCAAACGTCACCGGGAAGAGATCAGGCGGCAAATTTTAATTCTGAATGAAGCTCTTTAAGGGCGCGGTTTATTGCGGGGCGAACTTAATGTTTCGCGTGACTCGAATGCTGAGATATTATTTTAATTTCGCCCCCATCGGCCGCTATCCGAGGTGTCTCGTACACCCAACTTTACATATTTTTGACGGAATAAATCTCGTTTGATGAAAAAAGAATTTCACTGTAAACACCGCCCGGTTAATGGAAAATTTTGTTTAGTATGCAGCGTGGTGAAATTAGGTGGAGAGGATGTCTCTCAGAAAATATGTAACGACACCATGACGTATGCATCGAATATACGTATATTCTGGAACCAGATGTACGTGAGCCCTACGTGTGCCAAATATCTAACGCTGTAATATTGATTTAAATCTCTCTCATGCATAATTCGTAAACAACAAGCGCCGTACTCTTAAATTTTATTATAAATAACTGACAATGAAAAAGACCTCGACAAATAATCGCACAGTATAAATTACATCTTCCCAAATCGTTACCGAGTTTCGTAGCGACATTTTTACGAACATGGATCTCACAAAATCCATCTTACATAAAAACGAGCGGTGTCCCCGTGTCCCCCATCAAATGCAACGAATCAAAGGACTCTGTGCCGAAATTCGCAACAATTTTATTATTCAATTATGGTTCGGTGGCGAGCAATATGCCAGCGTGAAAATGACACCCTTCACGCCCCCGCACCCTTGAAACCCCCAGATTAGGACCGACTCGATACTGTATCTCGGATAATAAACATGATGGTTAAGGAGATCACTCTATAACACAAACTTGTTCACAAATTAACCAAAATAAACGCAGAGTGAGCTCCTGATGTTGCGGCGGCTAAATTAAATTTGGATAGTCCCAAACTTGTACCAAGTTTGCATGCACGTGCACAAAATGTAGACACGGCTTCACGCTGACGGAGATGTATGGATGTTACAGTAATTTCTGGCAGAGACATTAGTTTGGTGTTGGATAAAGTTGGACCTAAGTAGCTCAGACCGGAGTGGAGGGACGCGGTCATTTCTTATACGTGCTCGTCTAGTACGAGTATATTGGGGAATACATTTGCTCATTTTGCAACACTCGATTGAATCTCGTTGAGGACGCCGCAAAGAAATATAGTGGAAAGCGTTCGGGCGTCTTAGTCTGTAGATTGCGATCACCTACTGGCTTGCCGCGTGCTAAGTGGATTGGAGTGGGACCTCATCTGTTCCCCGTCAGGCGAGCGTGGGGTGGTCCCCTCACCCCTCCTCCCCCCTGCCGCCTGCGAATTGCGTTAAATAAAGTCAAATTGAGCAATAAAGGCTGGCTCCCCGCAGTAATGCAATAGAATCGCTGTCCAATGCTCAAACTATACCGCTAATTTACACCAGTATGTAAGCTGTATGTGGACCTTGCAATTAGTTGCCCTGATTTAGTTTAGAATTGTCTTGAGAGCAGAATTTTTGTTAGTACATACGTACATAAACTCACGCCTTTTCCCCATGGGGGTAAGCAGAAAGTACAGAATGCCATCTGCTACGATCCTTACAAACTCCTTTTGCCTCGTTAACGTTCATACACCTGGTCATACACGCACGCCGGTTGCGACTTGCGAGTACTACGCACCTCACCTTTCTGAAAAACATCACCAATAAGGTTTTTAATATTTCTATGGGTTTTTTTGTTAGTGTATGATTTTTTTACATAATCTCGTGTTCGGACCTACCTATGTCTAAAACTAAACTTTCTATAACTCTTAAGCTGTTTATTATTTTCCATTGAATTTCCTTAAGATTTCCCACTTCGGAAAACTTAACTTTTAATAAAAGTTTCTTAGAAGACAGTTCCCATATGACTTCACGATTGACATTCTTTAACTTAAAAGCACTCAAATCTGAATGATAGGCAAAACGGAGCTTATAAGTGAAAACAAAGTTAACTGTGAGTGACGAGGGTACAAGTTACTTGTTATGAGACGGTTTGAGCCAAGAAATCATCGCAGCCATTATACTGACTTTAATGTCCTAGGGCTGTCTACTGTCACTTCATTTTGGTATTAAGCATTTGAAAATTGAGTCTTCTTTCCACCTCAGTTGCTAAAACCTCACGATAAAATATAAAAAAAGAATGCTTTTAGCTAAAAAAATGTTTAATTAGGTACTAAATAATTATTGCTTAAATACAAAAACCAATAAGTATAAAATAATCGAATCTACTTTAAGTTTTAACCTAATATTTACTTAAACGATCATTATCAACGTCACGATAACTGCTTGCTCTAAAAAAGTAACCTTACCAGCCCTAAACTCAACAAATAACCCTACCGCTGCTAGGCTCTTGTTCCCCAGATTCGGGCAAGGCGGTTAGGTTTAAAATTCAATTTATTTCAATTTGTGTGTAATCAGAGGGGGGTTAACACAAAAATACGCGCTCGCTTTATATTGCGGAGTAAGTTGATCGCTTAGCGTTAGCTATGGAAATGAGCTCTGTTTCGGCAAGACGGGCCTGTAATTACTTACTAGTGATCTGTTTTACTGTTGTAGTGTTTGGGGGAGGCATTCGTGGGTTAAGAATTTGGGGATATCGATTTAAGTTTATTTGTTGGGGGATTTGGAACTTTAAAGTCGCTTCAAGTAGAAATGTGGAAGCTTAACGACAGAATCGTACCAGAAGGATTTCTCAAATATGAATAAGAATATTTACGATTATTATCAAACAAGAATTCCAAAAACTGACACAGCAACAGCCTTTTTTGGAATTCGTCTTTGGATATTTTTAAGGCTATATATACACATAGACATTTCAAAGTAAACAGCAGGATCACGGTGATTCAAAAGCTAATTTAATTAACATTTAACAGCTCCTTTCACACCCTTTGACTTTTGTAGGCCAACACCTACACAACAATTAGGTGTAAAGAGTGCTTTATGTCTATCAATGGTCTTTAAATTAATCTATGTCAGACTTCTATTGAATACAAGTCTAAGGGACTATAGAAGTTTTAGAGGGCAGGGTATTGACCTCATCTATTTGAAATTCTTAACTTAACCTTCAAATATAACTAAATATTTATTGAAGTCTCAGCAAAAAATTAAAAATAATTCTATTCGAAATGGCGACCGTTGGCTTTGATACAGGGTTTTTTATGGCAACGAACTTATGGATTTACGTATTATTTCCATGAAATTTAGCCACTGCTTACTCCAGAGATTTCTTAAGAGACACAATGTCAGCGTGTCGTTTAAGGCAAGCAATGTCCTCTAAAAATGACCATAATTTGTAGTCCAAGGGGTTCAGATTGGGGCTAGACGAGGGCCAGTCTTCTGCTCTAATAAAGTCCAGAACGTTGGTTTCGAGCCAAGCTTGGGTAGTTCGTGCCTTGTGACTAGGTGCAGACTCGTTAAAAGATGCCTAGATGGCGGGAGGCCTTAGATGTTGTCGAGAAAAGGTACTACATCGATCGTTGGGAGCCCTTCCCTAGGATTGATTGAAACATGCTAATAAAAACCCTATTATAATAAACGATTCAACCAAATCCCTCCCAAAATTCAACGTGACACTTGTCACAATAAAAATTCAAATAACTTGCCCTCACACTGAGTTGTTTTTTAAAAGCGTTTTTAATATTCCTCACCGTCTTTGCCGGTCTATGGCAATTCCGCCTTGTTTTAAAAACGGGCAAATTGAGCTTTTTTTGTTTATACAAGTTGAAAGCAGTTGGAGCGTGGGTAATCTCTTTTACGTTTGTTGGATTTGAGACTTGAGCAGTCTCAGTCTTCTTTTTCATTCGTTTCGTCAACTGCTCTGTATATTGTTTGTCCACGGTATTCGCTTGTTTTGCACGAGAAGAGAATTCCTCATGGGCGACTGCACGTTCACTATGCGTATAAATTTTTAAGCTTCGTAATGTTTCCTTTTATTTTTTATTGCGTTCGTATTCTTTTATTTAAGTATTCGCTGTTTGCAATTGTCTGTTTGTTGCATGTTTGCTGACTGTTAGGTCCTTTGTACACGGCACGGTTTCTTTACGTTACGACGTATAAACCACGCCGTAGATGAACAAGCTTCAATAGTGATCCATACAACACTGACGACCGTGCCTACACACGGCGAATAAACCGTAGTTTTTCACGGCAAAAAAATGTGTGTACAAAGGGCCTTACGAAATGTGATTAAACTTGTTTATTAATGTTGGCGACTTTACTTTCAAAATGGACTCTCATACAAAATTTCTTTGTCCAACAGAAGCTATTCCAATATAAGATTTTTTTATGCAAGTAAAGCAAGTAAGTCAATAGACGACATACCTACTAGATTAATCATTTTCTAATATAGATAAAAGGCAATATAATCATCCAGCTTTTTGATTTAGCAGTGCTGATTATCTAGCATTTTATTTTATAAAGATGTCAAATCTAATCCATCAATGAGGCAGTATCGAAATGCAGGAATATATCCTGTAACCAAATTATATGCCGCACATATCAATAGACAATTAAATGAGACGGTTGCGAATAATTATGCAATTACTGGCTTACTCGCATTCACGTACCAATTACCCGTGTCAATGTTACGAGCTACTAATAACCCCATTGTTCTGTAATTTAAGTCGCGAGCTCACACAACATGTATTAACATGACAAGGCGAGCTAACAAGCCATCCTTGACGCCGCGACAAACAGACTCCACTAATTTCGAGTGTCACGACGAAAAGGTATTATTGCGAACATATTTCATTTTCCAGATACATTCAGACTAATTTAAATACAATACATCATGAACACGAGCTTATTTTTCAACTGACAATTTAAGTTCTGTATCAAAATTATTCAAATAAGTGTCGCCGAGGTATTCCACGACCGCCCGCCACCTGCTCTAAACGTAGCTAAATATTAAAACAAAAGGGTGGTTTAACTCAACATTTCAAACATTGTGGTTCGGACTAAAAGAGCTCGCCTGAAGCTTCCATTTGAATTTGCCGGTGATAAAAACAGCTGAAAATAATTCATAAAAGTGAGCGAAATAAAAGTTCACAATAGCAAAGACAAACGCAAGGCTGCCCTGCCCGCGTGCCCTGCCCGCCGCCCCGGGCAGACGCTCCAAATTATCTTTTTGCTGGGCAACGTCTTCGCTCTTTAAGAATTCTCTTTTAAATTGTGTTTTGGTTTTGGTCTTTTTGTGGAGCGCTGTCCTTTGGCCGGTGGCCGGTCGCAATGTTCTGCATTAATAACGCGGGTTAATATTTGTAGTGTACGAACATCAGCTCTCTTTGGTGGCGGTACAAAATCCCGCGTTTGTCAGCTCATATTTTATTTGTTTGTGTACACTTTACTGTGAAGCTAACCCGGGCCAGTAGCGGTGCTTTCGTTTATTTTAGAGTATGTGAACTGAAAGTGAGTGACGACATAACTTTGTTTGAGGTCACAGATGAGAGTGTTTTTACAGTAGCCACAAAAATCAAAGTAGTAATATCAGAGGAGCATGTTAAATAAAAACAAAAGGCGTCTGAAACATTGGGTGGTGTATGTAGCGTATCGGGGGAACCCTCAGTGGTGGGGAGGGTAGTATCGTCTTATCAAATGCAAACACTCGCGGCTCGTTCCGGCCATTGGGCTCAAACACTGCTATTATTTTTATTTTCTCACATCTCCGCGCTCTGATACAATGTTTTGGATTAAATCGACATTTCTTACACTCCTTTGGTTTCTAACAACGATAGTCAGGTTTTATTGAGAAGGGTAAGCAAGGGTTATCTACTTCACTTGAATATGTTATGTTAAAATACAAGAGAACTTTTTGTTTGGTTTATTTCTCTGAACTGAAGTGAAGAAAATGTTTTCACAATTTCCTTAAACGGAACCAAGACTAGTTATAATAAAAATCTTATATTTTTTTGACGAATCGCACCAATTTATTAGATTTTATTTTTTTAAGCATAGTACTCTACCGTCTTTCAATTAAAACATCATGGGGAGACCATTCGTTTAAAATCTTTATCTTCGAAAGATCTTTCCCCAAATTAGTCCACTTCCTACACACACATTTTTAACTTATAAATACTAATAAAGGTGCTATATCTGGCACAATATGGCGGGTCGTAACGTTAGATGTTAGGTAGCGACTGCGGGTCTACGGGACCCGTAAAAAAGTAATAAAATACGAATAAATCCGCGCCCTCCTCCCTTGTGTGTGTCGCTGCTTCTATTATTATTATGAACATCAAAATATTACTTCACGGGTTTCCGCTACCGTTGCGGGTAAATTTGAGGATATTTTTTACCAAAAATAATAATAGGTACTGTAGTACCGACACAAAATCAAATACATTTTAAAATAAAAGAAATATGGTTTTTATTTGTGACAAAATCAAGAAATACAACAATGAAAAAAGGAACATAAAACTAACAAAATCATGAAAATTCTAAAAAAAGAACATTAAAACTAAGAAAATTGTGAAAACAAAACTCTAAACTCAAACAATTTATTTCAAATAAACCAGTTACTGGCACTTTTGAATTCTCAAGGGATCGGTCAGTCAGAAAGTCAAGAAGAAATAATGAACACTACGAGGAAGCCTTTCTTCTAAATCATAACTCATTTAATCATCTATCATGCATACACAAACACCAAGCCCTAGAAAAAATTAAATCCGAGACCATTTAATCTGAGCCATATGCATAAAATAATGATCAGAAAAGGCTGTTACCTGTGAGGTTGTAAACTAAACGAATGTTAGTCTCATGGGGTGCCGGTCTATTTAAATTTGTTCATAAATAGATAATAAAGGGAGGCGGGAGTTCGGCGGCGGTTTACTAAACTGCTTTATTCGATAAAGATTGCGGAGAGGAAGCCGCGTCGGTGAAGTTTGTCGGCAGTGAGCGACGCGGCTGTGATACCACTAGTTGTCGATTATCATAAGGTGATGTGTTATTCAAAGATTTCCTATAGACATTTATCCCTGTAACTAGTTACGTTCTGGTTCTAGAAATAACTATCTTGTTTTCTAAAGGATTTTTCGCAAAAGTTTGGAAAAACTTTGGTGCTTCCGTATTGAAAAACTTGCCAAATATCCATCATCGTAAGATCCTGGAAATACTTTTCAGAGTGTTACTTTAATTAGAATCCCTACTCTAGTCACTCGACTATAAACACCAGCATAACAGTAATTTACTTTCGCGGTGCTAATCGAGTTCTTATAGTAAAACAAATTGCTCTCCAACTTTCGACATCGCGGTGTCTCATCTTGGCTTACCGAATCTGGCTGAGGATTAAAAATATAATTCATTATGAAACAAAAATTGTATCACAATAAGTGAGATTTCATTCATTTAAGTGGTCGCATCCGAGGGGCAGACTTAGTATGTTTTTGCGATAAATTCTTCGGGCCCATCGACCACAGTATTGTGTTACGACGAGGCCTAGAGGTACACAATTTTATTTTCCGCTTTTTGGGTAATCAATAGGGGAGACTCGACGCCCCTAAACAACCGAAACGAATAACCAGAGAGATGTGGAGTCGAATTATGCAGTTAGTTTTTGCGAAACTATCATACTTGATCAGAGGGGCAATTGCCGTATTTTTAAGAACGATCGCATTCTAATATCGTCGCAATCTGTCGAAAATACCTGTAACTTGCATTTTTAGCAAGTTTTTAACATTGATTATCTTTGAGATGTGATTGCGACTAAATTATGAATGTTTTTACTGACGGGAATTAGCTGTCAGATCAGACTCCTTGAATGTATTGAACCGTCATTAGGATCTCGAAGGGATATGGATATACTGCTATATTCATGTATTTTACGAACATTTCAATAATTTTGGAGGATACCTAAAATATATTACCTACATAAATATTTATTTGCAGTATTGCTTAAAATTAAGTGAAAGCTACCGGGGTGTGAACTATTTCAGTCTTTTGAAATACTTCGGTATTTTATTATTTATTCTAGAAATATTTTAGCAAACTCAATTCAGCCTGCCTAATAAACTTCAGCATTATATTAAATTAAATTTCAAATACCTACCTCATGTAAAATATCCGAACCGTAGATACGATAAAAATATGTAAAGTGAAAATCCAAGTTCGACTCCACCGATTTCGCTGTTACGATAGTGAAATCTAATATTCATTCCAATGATAGGTAGGTATTTATATTGAATGAGAGCTCTCCTCTAGGTTATACGAAAATCGGAGAGGTTTTAATCATATTGGTATTTTTATATTTTTTAGTACTTCCCAAGTCTGTTTCGGTTCGATATTCCTTTTTATTTGCTCTGTGTTTTTGGAAACGAAAATATCCTAACAATACTTTCGTGTTTATTTTGTTTATGTAGATATTCGTTATATTTTTCTGTTATAACAGCACTGTACTCTAACACATTGATATTGTTATTTTAGGATCGTTTATTTCAAACTTATTACGCAATATATATTGTACAATGTTCACGATGGTTTGTCGTTGTTCATGCAGTTTTAATTGGGTTTTATGAGTATTCCTATTATTTTCATGTAATTTTTGGTACTTTTGGTCACTCAATAGTTAAATAAAGTTCAAACATGGAAATAATATACAATAATATAATATACCTACTGAAATTGCTTTATTTGCAATTTCTCTGTAATTTATCGTTAGAATATGACATACATACGAATATAGTAGGTAGGTACGTTATATAAGACACGATACCGAATATTCCGCAGAATGAAAGAAAAACAGAATGACATAATAACATGGTGTTTCCCTTTTCTTAGAAAAACTGATAAAATTCACGAAGCTTTAGATGCAGAGTAAAAATATAGGTAGGTATCATTGAGGTATTATTGTAGGTACCTACTATAAGTACCTCAATGGTAGATATCATCATTCGTAATTTTGTACCAACCTACTTAAGCAAGTAGCTACCTATTGTTTATTATAGATAGGTATGTTTTAGCAATTCTAAAAGAAATATCTGAGTTGGTACACACGGCTACACATCAAGCTATACATTTCCAGTTAATGCTGATCTCGCATTGTATAGGATTTCCGTACAATGCGAGGTCAGCTTATATTGGAAATGTATAACTTGATGTGTAGCCGTGTGTACCTATCACCCATGAAATTGAAGTAAATTACTTTGAAGCATATAAAGATCAAATCTGCATCGTACCTATTCATTTACCCACTAGAATTATTTCCTCGATCTTGTCGACCAACTATACTTATAATTCTAAACTATTCTATACCACTACTACACCACTACTACTATACCACCACCACACCACTGCCACCGCCACTACTTCTACTATTCTATTTTATTCTTTTTTCTATTCCTATATTTTTTCCTAATAAAGAGTATCTATTCTATTCTAATTCTCAATCCCAGTCATCTCAAGAGTCAAAATCAACCATCTTACAATTACAATCCCCAAAAACTCAAGAGAACGTAACATAATGTCGAATCGTCCCCTTGCGTCCTTATTCAGTAGTTTCGGTAGCAATCGACCCCGGGAAATAATCGTTCGGCCACAGACAACGGAAACGTCTCGAGTGGATGATTGAGCCCGAGCCCGGGTCTCGGAGACCCCGCGGCTGAACGCACTCCCTCGTTGCACTCGTTCACTGCTGTTACATGGAAATAAAACGACTGATTGTTGTATTTTTGGCTTGTAAAATGTGTTTTCGGGTTGGTAAAATGAGAATTGTTTTTTTAAAGTTCAGGCATAAGTCGTCGCAGTTGTAACTACAAGATTGGAGGTAGGATTTTTGGTCGCTCTTGACTCTTGCGGTCGTATTCACGATGAGTTATGTCCAATCGAAGGTGTCGTCGTCTCAAGATCTCCCTCCATCTGGTTCTACTACTGTTAGAGTCTGGCATATTCATTAAAAGGTCAAACCGCAGAGTTAATTTGATCGGTCCACCTCATCAGTGACCTCTCGCGTGGCCTTCTACCTTCTACTCTGCCCTGCACCACTAGATACTCGTCGTACTTACTGAGTTTTAATTCCTCGTAGGAAAATAAGAGAACTTCTTACTGTTTTTCTAACTAGGAACAATAGCCTACTAGGAATAGGTTCCTTTTAAACAAACAAAAAAAGCAATTCACGATGTTCACCAATATTTAATTACCCGCCCATAAACTTTGTAGGACAAAACTAGAACTCCTCGTTAATCTAAAACCTAAATTCATTCATTAAAACATAAAAACGTCAACTCACAGTAATTAATTTAAGGGAAAAACGGCAATCGCCTAATGTGTCGACGTAGGACAGCCCATAAAGTCGTGAAGACCTCTGTCCATTACCACATTAGGCTAGTGGACTTGTAATTCGTACATTGTTAAAGCAATACGAGTTTATTGTCAACTGTATAAGGTGTAAATTAGATAGTGAATACAGCTAATGAATGGAGCAGTCGATGGTAGTATGATAAATGGGAGGTGTGGCCGGGAATCGAATTCAGTAAGTGGATTAGCCACGGACTGAACGGTTGGGTGGTCGAGTTTTCTTAGTTATTTTGTGGTTGAACTTTTCAGCTATTTGTACTACAATTAAGTAAATAATCATAAAAATATTCAGGTTAACGTTGAATTTCTGTTTACGTCTTCAATTACAATAAAACTACATGAGAACGTAGTTTCTAATGCCCGAGAAGCGTTAAACTCATAACACCTAAGCCTGCAAACAATTTGAAAGAAGTATAGTTTTAATAAAAGTGTTGTCTGCGGCGCGCCCGTCCTTACCGCGACCGTACATTTAAGTGCTAATTTAATTAATTGTTCCATTTCCCTACATAAGGTGCAAACACGCACCTCGCCGCGCCCCCCGCGCCCCGCGCCCCGCAGGCGACCACCCTGCAACTAACCAACCACCATATTTTCCACTTACATGCGGACTACACAAATTGGCTCAGCTATTGCTATGTTTACAACGTGAAAAATATATTCATTGACGCCAGAATGTTGTAGCGAGTACCTTAACGATGCCTCAAACTAATTTATACCTACAAAATAATTTTGAGGAATCGTAATGGATGTCACCTGTGCCTCCTATCCCTCTTTTCGTTGGACAACTTTGCCAATTTAACTTTATTTGTATCGAGCAATACTCGGGACTTAAATAACTTTTTGCAAGTACTTTATCGTCCTTAAATATGGTGTAGTAGGGAATGAAAAAAACAAGATAACTGATTACATAAGAATGCTATCGGAATCAAGTGGAGTGCGAGGGATGAGTCGGGGGGATGACAAGAGGCGTCCTGAAAAGAGATCCGCCTCGGGCCGGATTATTGAATTATCAACAAAACATCGTACGCCTGAGAGAGTACGCGCCTCTAATTACTTTCTACTCTCTTTGGCGTATCATCTCAAAATCCGATGAGATTTGATGAGTAATCGATCGGCTCTTAATTGCGGACGCTTCGATTTGTTTGTAGAACAAATAAAAAGGATGAATGAGGAAATTTACACACGCAATAAAAATAGAGGTATTAAAAACAGACAAGAGCCTTAAGCGGAGGGCAGACCGGCGGGATTTTCCGGGGAGTGTTTTTAAGCGATCCCCGGCGGAGCGCACGATCCGATATATACGTTCGGCAAATTAAAAGCAGGCCATGCGTGCGGGCATTGTGAAGGAGGGCCTCGTTTTATTGTTACCGATTTGTCTGCACGGAAAAACACAAATGGCGCGGAGCCGAGTTAAGCTGTCTATTAATAGAAGACCGATGTAAACGATAGCCGCGGTCGCTGGAACCGTCTCATTTACCGCCGATTGTCAACACAATGCCGAACTTCCATACGTAGACTCATTTTCATATTTTGAAATATTAAACCTCTGTGGTAATGTAAACAATGCCGTCCTTTTATAACTGCTATTAAACCATTCCTGTTATAGATAAATCGAATATGTTTTCTCCTATTGCTTTTGAAATTCAAAACAGCCTTTAAAACTTTTATCATACATTCATTAACCATCTGAGGTGTGTAGGATAACTCATAGCATATTAATTTCTAAACGTAAGAACACTTTATTGAGGTATCTACTTCAAAAAGCTTTGTTCAATGCCCACCAGAGACCCATACTCTTAGAACCCTTGTTGATATCCCAAATAAAGTTAAGGTTTTTGACGAGCCGTCGTCGTAACAGGAAAATTTCAGCGCAAATTGTATAATAAAATATTAATCTGATAGGCTAAAATGTAAAACGACGCCGAAAGCTTATAATAGGAAAAATGCGTTGCGATTTTATAAATTTATAACGAATTTAACTTCCTCAAGTCATATCACACTTCATATTAAGGGAAAAACGAGAGATTTGTCAAATATCTCACGCTACATTTGTAAGACTGTAGAAAAGTCAGATACAGTAACAAGATAACACGACTTCACTTTTTACACGCTAAAATATTTAAAAGGAGAATTTGGGATTGCTGCGAGGGTAAGGGGGTAGCGGACAGGGGGGAGAGGTACTCGCGTGAGAAATAGCTCCAAATATCTGGCGACTATCCGAGGGATTCCTGCCCCTATTTCCACGGGATCGCGCCAAAATGACAACAGATTTAGGGAAAGCGTCAAGCGAGGTGTGAAATGTATCCGAGCGCGTTACGCCTTATATGACATTCTTCACATCTACTATAAATGTAAGCGACGAGCCGATTTCCTAATCTTCCTTTTATTACAAAGTTGTCGACTTGAGAACGATCCTTTACCTCACACGGTGGGTCCCACCTACTCATATTTTTACAAGCAAAAAATATTTATTATAAAAGGCGGGTCTGTGGGGCCCACTCAGTGTAGTCGACAATATGTCCTCGTGAAATGTATTCAGTGTGAAACGGGCCTGAAATCGTGGAAGATTTGCATTCATTCATTCTTCCGCTTGTCGAAAGCTTGACGTCTGTTTGAATATGTGATTTCGTTCCCGCAAATAGAGATTTGTGTTTCCGCGCAATATCGACTGTGCTTTTGCCTTTTTTATTGGTGCAAGGGATCCGTGGAATTGGTAGGTAACTATAACGATATTCAGTAGTTTCATAGGGGTTTGATTGACTCATGCTTTGCTTTAGGTGCGCTTTAATGTTGGAGTAAAAATTGGAATAACTTGGATCTAATACTTGAACTTTCGAGCAACCCAATAAACTCCTGTTAGTAGGTAGTCCTTTTTACAAAATACGTAGTAATGTATAGCATTAAACTTACACTGAAAACAAACAGTTAATAAATTACCAATCCTAATTCCCAACTCCCTATAACATAACCACTCAACAACATTTCCTACAAGATCCAAACAACGATAAAAAGCTCGGCTCTTGACTCGCGAACACTCGGAAACACTCGAGCGGTGTAACGAAAGCGACACTTGTAATTAGCTTTGTAATCGGAACCCACCGATCCCGCGTGCGCTCTCCGGAACCCTAATTGAAAATTAGCGATTCTATTGTTACCTCAACTGGCCGTTAATGAAGTTCTTAATTTAAACTGGTTTAATTTTTTATTTGGTGTATCGGGTTATTGGGGTTTTGGGCCAGATATTGAGTGAATGTTTCAAGAAGAAGATGAAGATTGAAGATTGTTCAGATTTCCGGCTACTGTATTTTTGTTTTGAGTAAAATCTAAATTATTTGTAAAGTTAAAAATTAATCTAAAATAGTTATAATATATTTCGTGTGCCTAGCCTGGGTAGGGACTCTTTCGTTCATCAAAAGTATTCCACGTTATGTTCGCGGGACCTTTGCTAAAATTAACACCTCTTAAATAATTAACACACAAAGTTATTCGGTCCGTTTGCGGTTGACCATGTCCGTATGCGGCACGTATCGCGGCCCGGGCCGGCCCTCTGCCTGTGCCCGCTCGACCGCCCGCGGTCCTACTCAATGGCCACAATCAAGCCTAACCCTCATTTAAATATCAAAACAGCCTCTTTACGCGCGGTTAGCCAACCTCTATCTACCGCCCGCGCCCGCAACATAACACAAACAAATTAATTCGAATAATGAACCCTAATAAATAGGGATCTGTTTACCCCATAAAGAATAAATGTTATAATAATTGGGGCAAGAGGCTACAAATTTACAGTTTTGAATTCCAAATTTCGGAAGGGTGAATTAATTTAGTACGTATTTCAAGAACAATGTTGTAATAATACAATGAAAAGTTTCACCGCGTGCGCCTCGCTTTATTGAGTTTGATAGGTTTCGTTTACCCTGTAGGTAGGTACCTGTCGCCATATTTAATTTCCAAAAGTTTCCGAACAAGCCCGAACAACTTCCGAATCATTGAATAGTAAAAGAAAAACTCTTCGGTAAATAACTGCCACAAAAGAAGTAAATAAATTAGCCTCAAGCACAAAACGGGATGCTTCTGCAAATTTTTAAAATAACAAACGCGTAGGCGCGTCGTGTCTGAAGGCGGACAAAGCGGAGGTGTCAAGATTAAGCAGCGCGGCGGCTCGTCCGCGCGGCGACTGCATGAAAATACACTCTAAAATTGTTAACGGACTATAAAACTGCACAAAGGCTTTTCAATTAAAACTTTCAATGGCGTCCTGGCGCTAATTATAGCGCGGCCCAGGGACATCTATTAGTATAAAATAAAGCGCAAACCGCGGCGACGTCGCGTCGCACCGCGCGCCGCCGCCGCGCGCCGCGCACGACCCTCGCCTAAGTGAATTCCGTTAATTAAACCATAAAAACTTCGATAAATTAAGATCCCAGCCAATTCCCCTCTCTAATATAGTCGTGGCTCGAAAGATTTCAGATGCAAACGACATCGATACAGGCGGCCGGTGGGAAATGGCGACATAAATTGTGTCGTGCATCCAGCGACCCTTACGTTTGTTTGTGGCTTCATTTAATTTTAGTTATTGTACCGCTCGTGTAATAAAGTCAACACACTTTGTTACCGAGTAAAGGACCCTTCATAAGAACTAATAAGAACATTTTATTGCCCGCCAGTTCATTAAGCAATATTAATTGAAATACATATTTTGATCGCGCTTCAAATGAAATTGGAATTGTAAAGTTGTGTTATTTAAATAACCTTTTTTTAATTTAAAAGTCCCATTTTCTTAGGTAGGTACAACTATGTTATAAAGGTTTTATTAAATATAAAAGTGATTATTGTTAAATAATGATGTTGTAAGGGACTGTCTCGTTGGTCTAGTGGTCGCTACTGCTGAGCATGAGGTCCTGGGTTCGATCCCCAGGTTGGGCATCTCTATCAGGAGTGTTATTGGGTTTCTCTATCAAGATTTCTTAGTAGCAACCCGGAGTCGGGATTTATACCCGGTTGATGGCAATAGGCTCGCCCCCTATTACATGGGACTTAAATATAACTGGCGAAATATGGGGGTACCTACTATACCTCCGCACAACCCTCCGGGGAAATATGGCGTGATGTTATTATTGTATGTATAATTAGGTAAAATTCTCTGCATTTTTCTATTTCAATTTTTCTTTATACATTTTCCGCAACCAGTAAGCCTATTGAATATCAAAGTGCATTAAATCGTGAGACCTATTTGTCGGACAGGGAAACACCATACGATAATGACTGTCGGTCGAAAGCAATCCCACAGATAAGCGATAAGGTGCGCCCTTCGCCACCAACCAACGGAAATTTTCATTAGTGAAATTTGAGGTTAAACGTCGTGTGTGTTTTAGATAATTGCTCCGTGTGTGGCGTTCCCCGCACAAGCTTATGGCCCACAGTTTTTGTTGAAATTTCTCCTATCAATTTCACCCGAATATCGTGCTTTTTGGACTTTCCCCAACTTCATTATAATGTGCTAATGAATTCGATTTTGTTTAGCGATGTTAGGTGGTTGGTTTCTTTGTTTAATGTGTCGTAATTGGAAGTAGCAGTCTGATAATAAGTCATAAAATAAGTATTAAGGAAACACAAACATCTTGATAAATACTGTTAATAAACAGTCAACTTAAACACTAAAATATTGCTTGAGAATACACGAGTACACTAGTAACTTATCCTTTTACCATATCTCAGCTTCTATTTGAAGCAATTCACTAAAACAGACACAGGTATAAAAGCATTTTCCAGATAAAGTTAAACAGTCACAAAAAATAAGCTAAAGAGCTCTGAACTAAACAGCATTCAAAGTTGAAAAGCGTTCTCAAACACAAGTTTTCTGAGTTGAGAGCAAATCCCGCAGAACATCTGTCGCGGAAAGCCAACGTTTTCAACCAATAAAATCTTTTTCGAGAACATTCTCGTCTGCGGCAGTCAACAGGTGGGTCCTTTTAGCAATTCCAATGTAATTGCCGTTTGCTTGCGTTTTTGTTGGTCTCTGTAATCATGGTGTCTTCATTTAGATCGGACACGGATGTTAAGTGGCTGTAAAAAAAAACCTTTTGGAGACTTCTGCTTCGTTTTCCTTTTCGCGACTTTCAGTCTTGCTTATTTAAATACAGAGCGGCAGATAATTAAATATCTTTGAAGTTGCCATGATCAATGGTATATTCGTGCGTTAAATATACAAAGTTAGATGCCAACTAAAAACAATATTCTTGTCCTGCCATTAACTCTTCACCTACTCAAATAACTGAAACTGAAACATTACAACAGTTATTAACACACAAAATGGCACGTAACAGCTCTTCGCAAACAAGACAGCTCTGTCTGCCACACCTACCCACAAATATACCACGAAATGTTCCACACACGTCCCGAAATGACGCTCAAAGTGTACTCCAACATGTGTGAGTCGGAACACTTCACCGCGTGTAATGGCTACGTTTGCCAACTAAAAGCCACTGAGCCAGTGTCAATCAAGCGGGAAAGCCACTCCACTCCGGACTGTGCGTTATCTGTCGAAAGTGCGCGGACTACATCGCTCTGTAATCCCACCGTACCGCTGCCTTTTCACACCAAGCTATTTTAGATGTTGTCCTGTCCACACAGAGATGATTGTAGCGTGAAGCTCTCGCCACATACCGCAGCTATGCCGCACATAAACGGTACGGCAAGTTTATTCTCGCCCGAAGCGGACAGCGAGGCAAGACGCGTCAAGATTTAAGTAGTTTACGCCAGGAAGTCCGATGCCGTCTTGTTTGGTCTGTGAAACTCGCTAACTCGATATTGCACGCTCACTTTATACCCAAGTTTAATGTCACGCTCTGCCACCGACTCGCTCTTATATTCGCCGCGGGAAACATTTATTAGTTTTCTTCTCAGTGCAACAAGTCCAACTTTTGCGTTTCGGTATTCTTACTTGTTTTGTTTTCAATAACTTCCCCACTGAACCACTATAAATCCGAGCTTTTTAACACTCGAACTGTGACCAGATATTGAGGATTGTGTCTGTAAATAGTATATATTTTAACTTTTGTTCCCTATAAGTTTTCTTCCATAAACAAAAGGATGGAATTCTCTAGAGCTGCTGATGTGACTATGTCTGTTCCATACTTTATAAACTTAACATTTTTAAGATTTACAGTAGTGGTCCTTAATAAAATCATTTTGCCATAAGCCAAACCCACAACACTTAAACAGAATCGCCTCATAAAATCACCGCCGAACCGTTAAATATAATAACATTTCAAATAAACCGGCTGCATCACTTACCGGTTAATAAAGGCCAAACAAACGCAGAGCATTTTACGCGGTCATTAGGGTATAAAAGCGAACAGGTCTATTAAGGCCGTGAAGAGTGTAAAGCGATCCAGTTTAAACAGCGGGTGGATCGCAATCTGGGCGTACACGGCGTAAAAGAGAGGCATAAAATGGCGTAGACGGCCTATGGACGAGACGCACGTCTGGACGGGGCAGCTGAGACAGACGCAGATGAAATGGGAATTATTCGAAAAGTTGTTTTCTATTTGAAGACAATTGTTAATGATTTCGTAAAAAAGGTGTGAATCGAAGAATGATTAATGAAAATAATGCGTTTTGCTAAGAGATGCAGCTTGGTTCTATAACGTTTTTGAATCTCAGTATTTCAAGACGCGAAAAGGTCCAACTTTTATTTCTCTCACTTCAGAAAAAATGTATGCCGATAGCTTAATAGACAGCCCTGAAGACTACAAAAATTAAACTAACAACAAACAGTTTTCTCTGTTTTCTACTTCCCTACTAAAACTTTGTTTACTGTATGAAATTTCTTAAAAATCCAAAGCGGTTCACATTTTTTATAAACGCTCAAATACGACAAAATTCCACCTTCCATCTCTTCAGAAATTCCATCCAAATATTTGGAATACCTTTCGAATTTCGTACCGCATGCATTCAAACTTGTGATGTTCCAATAATAATGCTCCGGTCATAACGCCATCAAAAGAGCTAGTCAGGTTTAGCAGATATTTGAAAAGTTGCAAAGTGAACCTTGCACTGCCAACGATGCCAGGAGCTTAGACCACTTATATTTTGTTTGTTCATGAGACTACGAATATGTTTTTAACTAACTTTAGAGGGTATGTTTGAGGTTGGGGTGATGCTAGTTTTGATGTTATGTGTTAATTTGGAATGGAATGGTTTTCTACTGAAATATGCAGATACTAAGTATCCCGTATCTGTGCTGTTATGAGTATTATAAATCACATTATCAATCACGTAATGACTTATAGGAACTTAGTTTTTGTTAAGTAAAGATTATGCTTAAAGAGCGGATGCGGAAACGAAAAACAACTTTTAATCCCCAAGAATTAAGTCATACTGTAAAACTGTGCATTTTCAAATAAATTGAACTCCAACCGCATAACCCTTCTTTCTATAGCACTGTCAAGATCTTTATAAAAGTCGAGATCCTCGAGAATTCTCAGCAAATTCCAGCGTAAAAATCAAAGATTGCATTACACCTTCTTTAAACACGCTAAACTACCTGAACGAACCACGTTGTAAAAGAACGAACGTGTTGCCAGCGCAGAAAAATAAACCCGTCCACACGTGAAGTCGACAACCTGTACTTGTCTTGGCGTAAAATAAAACGCTACGTGATATCGGCTGTCGGTACATTTGCCGAGTGTTGCCAGACAAATATTTTTCCATTTGCACGCAGACCCTCCCCAAATCGAGGATTAGGAGCGTGCAAGCCGGATGCTTTGTTTTGTCGGTTATTGCTGCAAATACGTACTTATTGGTAAATCGTGTGCGGCGAACTGGCTCAATGATTGTCTACTAATATGCAAGTGCACCGGCTTGAGCCGAATGTGAGGAAATTTTGCTGTTCAAGTGGGTAGTCGAATAGGTTAAATTTGCATTCTACGTTAACGTTTTCCTGAATGATTTTGGAAATTAGTTAAGATCTCTAATGACCTCTGTTCTGTCAAATATAATCATGCATCCAGTGGTATGAATTCACTGCTACAGTTTTTTCACATTTTTATTTATAAGTAAGTGTCCTCAGATAGAAAAGTGTCAAAATATATTTTAGTGTTACATTAACGGTGTGTCATCCACAAAAGCGGGCTCATATCGATCAGCAAACAGGGCGGCTGAGTAGCCAGGTGTCCCCCGCGCAAACACGACCCCCTCTGGCCCAGCCCCAGGGTCCACATCAAAATGACGACGGAAATCCCATATTGCCTACATCGGGGACGGAAGCACGATTTTATAAGTTAAGGGATTTGTGTCAATATTGTACTAGGATACCGGCTCGAGTACCCGCGGTGTAGTGGGCGCGACGGCACGACGGAGTATCATACCGCGCCTGTTATCCCGCGAGCACCCGCGCGGCAATCCCGAACTTTATTAATTTAAGACGAAATGTTAACAACGAACGAACACATTTGTTAATCGTTCAACGAATTTCTCGACAAATTATTAAGTAAGTATTTTTGTTGGGCCCTCTTGTTCGGAATTCGTAAGTGTATCCTGATTTATGGAATACATTTAAACCGTTCACGGTTCGCGTCTCGGTGAAGAAAAATACGAAAATATGATCGCGTTGAGATAAAGTTTGACGAGGAAAGTTTGGCGATGTTTGGATAGCTGCTGATATGAGCAGGCCGCGAACACGAGCACCGCATGGAAACAATCTCGAATATCGTGGAGTTGTTGTATTTAAATTCTCCGAATATTTTAGCTCGTGGTTAGGTTAGTTTATTAGTTTAAAATATTAGCGTATTTATTTTAACTATTGTAGAATTTCAGTGCGACCAAAAAAGTGTATAAAATCAAGCTGTAATTTGTACGCAGCTTCAAATTTCTTTACACTTTACTCCCTTATTCATGCAAGTGTGCGCATGTTCATTAAAATCTTAATAACATGGCATCTCAATTACACGCGTACCTGTAGCCGTAGGAAAAACCGTGATTTCCGACATGTTTCTATAGATATACATATGGAAATAAGAGCGGGAAGCGGCAGTAATTAAATATGTTAGAGGGTGCTGTTTAAAGATTAAGAAGCAAGCGGCGCCCGCGCTCGTAATTATCAGGAATTTCAGGAAAAATGTTTCGGTTCTGGTTTTGGTCTAAATTTACCTTAAAATAAAATAGAAGTCGTACAATATAGATAGATATATATTGATAGATGATATGGGTAGAAATGAGATGACTACTGAGATAACGACTATAAACTATACCTAACCTATAGAAAAGACTAGAAGAGGAAGTCCTGTTGCGGCGACCCTAAAATTAGTTGGGATATGGTTATTCGCTTGATACATTAAAAATTACAACCAAAAATAT
Source organism: Eupsilia transversa (assembly GCA_914767815.1). Classification (NCBI taxonomy): domain Eukaryota; kingdom Metazoa; phylum Arthropoda; class Insecta; order Lepidoptera; family Noctuidae; genus Eupsilia; species Eupsilia transversa. The sequence goes on from OU611889.1 coordinate 8,791,949, forward strand.
TTTTCACAGACAAGCCGTGAAAATGTCAATTTACAAAACTTTATCAAGTAATTTTCGTCCGATAGAGCTGCGACTTAAAATGAACACTTGTACAGCTTTGATCGCCCCATAGCTAGCGAAACAAAGTTAACTCGACAACCGCGGGCCTACATCTTAAATTATTCTCCAAAAGATTTTCTAATTTGTTCCTCAGAAGCGGGGACCGCAGGCACGAACACATGCGGTCCCGAAGCCCTCCTAGCAAGGACCCATTATAGGCCTACCGCCACCCTCACAGAGTGTCTTATACTTCGTTCCACGTTCGCCTTTTGCCGGTATTACACACCATAGTAAAATACACCCTAATACTTATTAATATGACTCAAAAACGCATGAATGGCCCAACATGTGTTTAGCGCCGTATTCGCGCCGCGTGCGCCCTTTGGGTAATGTTACGTAATAGGTAAGGGCCGTGATTTTGTCAAAGGTAAGAAAATTGGTTACGTTAGTGGGTAATTTTGGCTACCGAAATAAACGCGAATTATGTGTCTGCGGATTAATCTGAGGATTTTATTTTACTGTTCTGTGACGTAATTTTGGAAGTTTTAGTTGAAGTCGTGAAACTTATGTATTGGTATAATAACGTTGCACATTTTTAATGATATATTATGGGAAGCTTTGAAATTAAAGCTGAATTTGAGAATATAGTTTTTTTTCAAGCATTACACCATAAAATAATATGATTACTGAATGGATTTTCGCAAATTAACCAAGATTTAATTAAATATTATAGAAACCTTTGAAGTAACATTTGCTTCTGATTCTCAAAGGTATGAGGTTTTTTTCAGTAATGCCCCATTCAAATAAGTTGAAACGAGGTACGAAAAATACTTCCAGGAAAGTATGAAAATGCAGTACCTACCTACTGCATTTTCATACTTTCCTGGAAGTATTTTCGTACCTACGTATACTAACTAAGATTACACGGACATCTCATCTATCCACCCTACCATGTAGTCACATATATTTCCCTATTTCGTCTCATCTAATTATCACGCCCGGTACACAGGCTCGACGTGATTATCGACCGATAGATACTGTTAACAGGTTGTGCTGTTAATGATAGAGGACGAAGCTCTATAGAACACAAAAAAAATGGTTCAATTTTATACTGTTGTTTTATGAAAATAAATGTTTAAATTGTAAATAATAATGTGAATAGAAAGCCTGCATACACTCTTCCGATTTTCAAATAAAGATTTTGCTACAGGCGGTTACCTAAATTATTGTTAATTTTTATTAAAACGAATTGAAAAATCCCCTTCTTACGAATCACTCTGTATAGAGTGAAAAAAGACGTGTTAGAAAAATCGAGAATAGGCAATCTTGGTGGTGTAAGTCGGTACATAAAAAAACAGTAACACGTATAAAAGAATGGGGTCTATGGTGTACCTACGGTGGGATACCGGCCCCCTTATTCAGAGGCCCATAAAAGTGCTTTAACTAAAACACTACGAGTGTAACTCTGTGACCATTCCGTTTTATTGAAAGGAAATCTATTTTATACTCTTTTTCATGAATTGGGGCGCAGTAGGTACTTAATTTTACAACGTTAATGAGTCGTTTAAAAATAATATGTAGTATTGTTTGCAAGTACGAGCTATTACAAAGCTTAAAAAAAATTAAACTATGCTGAAACCTGACAATTATCATGTTAATCGCAACAATAACAACTCATTTAAAAATTCAAATAATCAATCCGATATCAATCATTTCTAATTTTCCCAGAAATTTTAAAAATACCGAATGTTTTGGTAGAAAAACCCAATTTTCCATTCCTGTATCTCGCACAGCGGAAAACTGACAATTAAGCGCTCAGCCGACCAAAAAACTGTAAAAATAAATAAAGAAGAAAATTGCTGAGTTTATTTCCAAACTAACTAAAAGCTTCACATTTCTACGTTTAACTAAATTACGCACAAAGAAAAGCTTTCCGAGAATATCAAAGAAACAAAAAACGTTAAAAATTAAAAATTTGATTACATTAACCGCGGCGCGGCGCGGTGTGGCGCGGTGCGGTGCGATACTTCATTTCTATAACGAGATGCAAGGGCCCTCCAAGTCTCACTTTGGTTGCGTGACCTAATTTAAGGGCACGTTATTTTGCTCACTTAATTTGCCTCATTCGTGTTTGCTCTGCGAATGAAGAACCTTTGCTACGGAGAATTTTTATTTTTCTTCTGCCGAAACATAATTGAGTGGGGCGAGGAGAGTCGCGGTGACTCGGCAAGACGCGGCGCGGCGCGGTGCGGCGGTGCAGGCACGCCGCGCGGGCGCTCCAACCTCTATAAACATTTATTGTCGCTCTACATCTCACTAACTTCACTTTTACAGAGTTTTATGTCCGAAAAATTTACGCGAAGAACGTTACTTTGCGGCCTTTATTGCGACGGTGGAATGCCGCGGGCACACTGCCGTAATTGAATGTAATTTCGTTAGCTTCTTTCGTTTACCGTTGTAAAATAAAATTTTACGTCTTATTTATTGTCACAAGCAACAATCTGTGCAGGGCTCTCTCTCCCGTGTATGTGCGACGGAGAGTAATAAAACGCTGCTAATAAACCCAGGACAATCACTACATATTTTAACGTTTGTCAAATAAAATTTAAGGAGCATTATTGTGGAAGATATGGAGTATTTAGAAAAGAAGATTTTTATCACCTATAAAAGTGAATGCGGCGGTATTGCGAGTTGCTCCCTGTTCAACGAGTTAATTAATTTGAACGGGACTGTATAATACGAGCCCAATTCAATTAGTAGTTAAAAAAGTAAATAGCATATTGATCCGACGCAAGTTATTGGGGAATTCGTTCGTAGTTAATGGAAAACTCATACTTATTTAACGGGTGTCATTTGTTTTCTGTAAATAATGAAAATGAATGAAGATTCATTCGATGCGCTATTTAATTTCTTTTACGTATTTAATTAAAGGGAAGGTACCTCCTTCTCTTTCTGGACATTATAATGGACAACATGTCTTATTTGGAGAAATCTTGACGTACATACCAATGTAGGTATACTTCAAGTAATATGTAGAAAAACCCGAGTCTTCTTTTAAACGTCATCACGAAATAATGTAAGTATTAATTTCCCAAAAAACTGAAAAATCGATAAGTTATTATCGGGAAACCGTACGTCGTACGTCAAGGTGTGACACCCAGTAATAAGGCTTTTAAAATGCGCCCATTCGTTATGAAAATGTAAACGAATGCCGAATATTTATTTGCTCGTTAAAAATAATAGAGTTGTCCCCTCCTTCCTTATGACACTAGTGTAGTGATGTGATCACAATCAATTGTGTGACTACCCGTCAGTTTTAATTTTATTAACGGTTATTTTGATATGTGTTTCTGTTTTCGTTTACCGAATATGGTTTATTTAATGGTTATGAGTTTTTTTGCTTTTTGTATGTGTTATAAGTAACTTTTCTTTTACAGACGTGTAGACTAATTTTAAACACATGTTCTTATTCGTATGTATTCAGTGTTTTTTTTCAGATTGGTATCTAATTCCTCGAGACATTAAAGAAAGGGAATGGGATTACACAGAAATAAACAAATATTTCCACTAAGCAAAAGTTCAAAATAAATGGCTACTATAATACACATTAAAATAATGACAATTCCACTAAACTAAAACACACATAATTATAAACAGGAAACAAACAGATTGCCGTCACTAATGAAGCTCCCAATATCACACATATCAATAATAATATGCCTAGGAATGTGTGATGACCACATCGCAATGCAAACCAGCCATCAACAACTATACTAGATATGTATATGTCACAAATTGAATAGTAATAGTTGTTGCTATGTAATTAGTGCGTCGTTTCCGAGTAATAATCACGTAGTAAGTGAGTGATCAGCGTTCCGTAATAGAGACTTATATGTGAAAAGCTCCTTACTGAACAAGTCATAACAGTTTGAACAGGACAACTACGACGTCTCAGCCCAAAGGGCCTAAAACCACTGGACTTTTAGATCAAAGACGAAATTGGATAGCAGTACCCTAATTGTGACGTCATAACAGGATAAGGTAACTGTGTAACCGAATAGGGTTTGTAGGGAATGTCCAATTACTAATTATGCTGTAGTACCAGTACATATCAGATAGCTAATTAGGTTCTTACATGCTACCTACAAAACCTACGAAGTAATATTTATTACTAGCAGCGCCCCGCGGTTTCACCCGCTAAGTCTCGGTCCCGTGGGAATATCGGGATAAAAAGTATCCTATGTGTTAGTCCAGGTTATAAACTATATGTATGCCAAATTTTATTCAAATCCGTTCAGTCGTTTTTGCGTGAAAGAGTAACAAACATCCATCCATCCTCACAAACTTTCGCATTTATAATATAGGTAAGTAGGTTATGATAGTAGGATTTTAGTAATTTACCTGGAGAACCATAATCATACAATTTTAAATCTTATTTCCCGTTTTTTGTAACTGAGCGGATATCAGAAATAGAAAAGTAAAGTTTAGCCGAAAGGTATACTGATTTTGATCCTGTCCCACTGATCCAAGTTTACAGCCCCAAGATCCGATTCCATAAACAAACACACAAAGGCTGATACTCGTACACCGAAAAAGATATTTTTAGAGTAGAGTAAACGCGTTGTATAGTGTACTCACGTACTCAGCTGCCATATCTCGTCGCGTCATTATTTCGCCTTACGCTTTGACTCTTCACTGTGGGGTTTTACTTCAAGGGCCGTCGTCATGGCAACGCCAGATTTGGCGAAAATACGACGCACAGCATACAGATTATCCCGTGTTTTAATGTAGGGAACACGCTCCAGGCATCCGGACGGAACGCGAAACTTGTTCACTAGGTAAATAGTTTAAGTTTACGCGGTTGTTGTTACACAATATTGCGTTATAAAGTCATTTTCGTGTAATGTCAGCGGTGGAGTTGCCAACTTGATTTAGCGGCGTTCCACGTCGGCGCCTCCGCCATGCATGTTACCTACTTGTCTGGCTATACTGGTATGTTATTAGATTAATACTCGTCTAATAATAACGTCTCATGAAGCTACACGTGTATTAATCTTGATGTCTAAAGTTTTAAGAGTTTAATTCTTACAGAAGTGATTAAATTCTTCTCTAGTACAGACGTACCGTAAAGCCACTAAGCCCAATAATTAATACAAAGAGCAATTCCCTATCCCTCGCGCCAGTAAATAAACAAGTCTCTAATAAAACATTTAACCTGAAAACAAAAGAAGACCGAAAAAATACGCAATTAATCGGGAGCGCCACAGCACTGCAATATGTGGGGCCATTAATTTAATTCAGTGTACGTGCGCCCGAGACACGGTTTTAACCTTAATTGAGATTTAAGAACAGCTCTGGGGTGTTTTTGTGTTTGGATGCAGCCTCCGGGCTCCGGCAAGACGCTCCCTCTAAGCCTCCGGTGTTTCATCTCTTCAAGGTAAGGAATATAGGTATCCATTTTGCCTTTTATAATTCAGTTGTTTGCGCGCCGCGGCACTTTTAGCTTGCCTAATTAAATGTTAACTGACTTATTATGAATGCGTATTTCGAGGAAAAAGCGCTTTGTAATCCTGTCTTTTTTTAGAATTGGAATGCTTTGGTGTATTTACGAAGGAGGGGTGAGATTTTTTTTAAATTTCAGGCAATCTTCGAATTACTATGTTTTTCTTAGTGTCTGCATACCATTAGATTAAATACCTGTAATCACACGTGTAAAATAAATAATTGTTGCCTAAGTTGGCTCTGACGACCACATCATGTTCCAGAGTTTCATTCATTTTAGAATATTACTCTTTTTTATTTTGTATTGTATTATCGGAAACATTTTGAAAATACCGTCAGTGTATTCCTTAATAGGGCTCTTTACAACAGATGTACAAAAAATACATTTTTCTATTTTCAAGCTCATTCATCCCCCGAGGCAGTGTTCTCGTTCCGGCAACTTTATTAGAACAACGTTCCGCCAAAATTCAACGACGAACATTTTCCTGTAATTATTAATTAAACACAATTTTAACTACACCAAAACCAAAAATAGATGCATTAATACTATAATGCCAGCTTAAAAGGTTTTTGTAAAATAAACCTAATATTTTATTCTCAAAGCAAGGATACGCAAGGCGGTTAATACCTTTACAACATCATACAAAATTCGTTGTATCTAATTCGAGGCTTATCTTGCCATCTGTAATCTCGCCCCGTTGCCTACTGCGGAGGAGATACCTCAAATACCTCCCGCGCCCTCACCCCGCGCCCCCGCCTTACCACCGCGCCTTCCCTCTAGCACCCTTCAGCCCTTGAGTTCTTAGCCGAAGTTCATAATACCCTATTAGTGGCGCACACGACCGACAAACATACTGTGTCTAGTTGACTTACTTCGTCGTGTTAATTTTTGAGTAGCTATTGATTTGTGTGAGATAAAGTTACCTATTTTGTAGGTAATCGGTACAGATCGATGATAAATTAACTAGGTAAGTGTTACATGAATGGTGTTTAGATAATCTTTATTTTTAAGCCAATGTCACAGTATGATGTATCATCAGTATTGTGTTTATGAAGGCTGAGCTCCAAACCGCATGTTATCCATTTCAAGCCATGCACTGAAACTTGCCCTAAAAATCATGATGTACCGAATAAACTTCTTATCTAATTGGCAGATCCTCCAAAAATATAACAAGAATCGTACGAACAGAATAAATAGGTAAGTAATATTATCTCCCTGTGGGGGGGAGTTCACCGGACCGAGTAATAAATCTGTTGACAATCTTTAATTCGCTTGCCGCGTCGCTCAGCTCGTCAGATAGACATCTCTTCATAAAAATGAAATCTCTTTTATAAGAAACAACCCTCATTTGTTTATTGTTGATACTTCGGTATTATTAAAATGTTACCTAATTATCGCTAGAGATTTTGGGAAGATTATGGAATGTTATTTGAAAAGTTCTGGTTTTGTTGAAGCTTAACGTGTTAATGTTCCTCATAACTTGAGTTGCATTATCGATATTTAAGTTTGACTTGAGTTAACATCATGTAAAAAATAAAGTTTGCATTTTTTTTACTAGAACGTGACATGTGTTTGTGGCTCATTTACTACAGAACATGTGAGCACTGAGCATGCAGCAAACGTCCAACTATCTGTTAACCGGCAACTAGGCTAAATAATGCCATATAAAACGCAGGCTGCAGTTAAATACACGTGGCGCCGTGACGACAGCTCGTTCACGACTGGCCGCGTCCGGTGTAAATTGTAGCGCGCGCCTATGAGGGTAGTCGGACAAAACCCGAATTACAGCCAAATGGGACGCTGTAATTTGTACATTGCCCGGTGAGACTCGACTGAGAAAAATTGCTCTTTGTGCTATGTAGGTCAGATCTCAGGTCATTAGTGGCCGCTCTTGTACTTATGTGCTGTTGGTTTAGTTCGTTTATTGGATTGAACTAGCTTTTTGGCCACATTTAGATACATTTTTAAGTGTTAATTTTATTTAGTGACTCCTTTTTAATACCAAAACAAAGCTTTAAAAAAAACTTTGTCAAGTTTACAAAGCTCAACTTGAAAACAGAAAAAATACAGCAAAAATCAGAGTACATCAATAACTAGTTCTTCATTACAGCAAGCACCCACACTTATAATCAAAACTGGGCATAACAACAAAAGGCAGAGAAACAGCACGTATTATTTAGCGCAGCATGTGCGTCGGATGCAGCAATAGAAATGAAAACCGAATCACAAAGGGCAGCGCCCATTAGCCGGATATAGCAGCTTAGCGGCACAATGGGGCTTTGGCCTGACCACGTGAACGCTGCCTGGGCTATCGTCATGCAACGCCATCTATCGGCTATATATGTATCTATTGGCGAAAGTTCACCTTTGTTATGGGATTACTAATACGTCGTGAGTGTGATAAGTGGGTGGATGAGTATTACAAAAAAAAAAAAAAAACTTTTTGGAGGAAGCTACAAAAACGATGGCCTTTATTATTTTTATAACCTTCGTGTATAAGTAATGTGTTGGTAGGCAAATTATTTTACTGCAACGAGTAATTTAATAATTCTGTAAAAAAAATAAAGTGCTTTTTCCGCTTCAGTGAGCCGAACGCACTTTGCCCGACTATCGGAAAATTGCGCCCAAATTAAACAGGAATTATTCTCCATTTTAATGCATGAACCTTCGATAAATACCTTCGATGAAGTGGGCAACGTGATACGTGATAAACTCGCTCGAAAACGTGAAGAAAAATCAAAAACAAAATTAAGTCAAAACTTTCAATTGAATCCAACAAAAGTCAAGTCGAGCACTTTAATATTAAACGTTGAAGTTTGGTAAATTTAATAATTTACCAGCAAAGTCCTTAGGGTGCCGCATGGAAACTAAATAATGTCTTAAAATGTGAAAGTTTTTGAGCAGAGCATAAGTCCCTGTAGAACGTACGGAACGAGAAGGGTGCAACTAGTTCGTCGGAAGTTATTCCGTGGTATGGCATCCCTTGAGCTCCTATAAACAACAGTTGCACAGAGCACGTCACGATCAGAAAGGATGCCCAATATTATTTGAAGTTATTTTTATTCTATTTTACTGTTTGTGTTTTGTTTTTATTCTCGTTAAAAGTTACTTAATACACAGCCATTCCGACAGCACTTATACGATTAAATTAGTTATGTATCACCGTCGACTGCAATTCCAGAGGGTATTAACATATGATATGCATTTGCACTTTGTTTGAACTAATCACATATTTTAAACCCACTTAACTTAAAATTCAATCCCATTTTACTACAAAATAAACGTGGAGAAGCTACTTTAGAGGCAACTAAGCCACTGCATATTAAATTCGAAAAACAAATATGGCGAAGTTTGCATTGCTCTGTGAGGCACATGTCTGCTTATGTGGGTTGACGTATTTATTATTTATTTGGGAATTCTCGGGGCTCCGGCGCCCGACCGTCGGAGCCGGCAAGTCAGAATTATGGAAAAATAACTCATCTCCGACGACATATTGACTTCGCCCACAACAGGGAAATAGAGGCACGCATCCTTTCGGGAATTGCATCGATACTTGACGATACTGTTGTGTTCGACGCTTTTCGGTTTTAGCTTATTGGTGTGTCGGTATTGATGGAACCTGAGGTACTGACTTTTCATAAAATATGAAAGTGAGATAACATGGAATGTAAACGTTGCAATTCATACCTTCAGTTTCTTCTCGTTTGAGAACGAATATAGTTTGACACAAATTCGAGCATTCGTGGTTTGAAATCAATTGTTGTAATATTTTCACAAATTAAAAAAACGTGAAATTAGAGCTATTCCTATTGGTTAAAAGAGCTAAGTTTTTTAGTTAGTTACGTTACAATAAAGCTACAACCTAAAGTTAAGTTCATCGCTTATGAACACCAAAATCCGTACCACAACCGCATTGTCGATGATCTGTAGAAAAAAAGCAATCAGACCAAATCCTACGATACAGTCTCTAACAAAAGGATAATGACTTACAGACAAAACCACGGTTTATTATCCGCGCTCCATAAGAAAGGCTACTTTCAGCGAAACGCTACCGATTTCAATAACAGAAGAGTTTATTGAATAGAGTTACCTCATAACATTTTTATTGTACAATAAGAGTTTTTCCGTCGACAGGGGAACGTAAACGGTCTGATATTGCTTATATCGGAAGATTGGGGTGACGCTACTTATGAAGATGAGCGAGAAATGAGCGGGCGAAACGAGGTTTTCATTCCCCATTTGTTTCTGCTATAGAAGTTTTAATGGGAAAGAGTCGAGCGAGGAATCGTTAAGCCGACATTGGAACATTGTGTTTTCGATTGTCTAGTGTTCTGAGCGACCGCAACCACGGCGGCGACTCGTTCACGGTAAGTGACTTAGAAACTGCGATCATTGAGTTCCTTCGTGGAATGTAGGTAGGTACTTGTACCTACAATATATTTATATTGGGTGGTTACATGATAACGTCATACGAGTTGGTTAAAGGTCTTTGTTAAGGAATATTGGAGAATAAAACAGAGGGGTTTGATTGTATTACGGTACAAAAGAAGGTTAGGGTCGTAGCACATTATTATAACACCAGTATTTTTACCCGACAGCCCCAAAAGGAGGGTAATGTTTTTCGAGAGTATGTATGTAAGTCTGTTTCTTTGACACGCTCTGAAACCATAGACGGCTTGATGGATTTTAACATATAAGGTGTCTTTAGATTCGTCTTAGTTGTGGGGGTGACATAGGCTATGTAATTGCATCTGCAAATACAAAAAAAGGAGGGATAGTTTTTTTTTAAATGAATTGCAACATTATTGGTATCAAACAAAAGCTAGTAATAAGTCAATTCTGAATATATGTATACTTATAGATATTAATGGAAACAAAAAAGCTTCAAATAAAGCAAATTGTTTAAAAAAAAGTACAAATCCCGACTGCTAAAACACATAACTATAAGAGAAAAACAAGCATTAACTAATCTATAGAATTTTGGTATTGCAGGCGGAGACGATACCAAAATATTATAGATTAAAATGCTTGTTCTTCTGGCTTATTCTAGGAGCACCAAATTATTTTATTCCAGCGGACGGGAGGTTCGACATTGTCGCATTATTCAAGTAATTTGTTTGTTGCATCATTAATAAATTTTATTGTAAATATATATTTTTTGTGCAATCTATACTTTAAAATTTTTGGAGCTCATTGGAAAGATTTGATTAATTATTGATATATTGATTTTTTTATTTGGAGCCGCCGGGAATAAAATTATTTGGAGCTCCTGGGAATAAGTAGTTTTTCTCTTTTTAGTTAGGTATGTGTTCTTGCAGTCGGGTGTTTTAAGTTGGCTGTCTACATTCATTAACTTAAACTCTTGGGAAACCTTTACGTTGTTCAACCATCCTTTTAATTAGCTAGACTGGTGACTGACCAAATAAAAATCAAGCTAACTACCAAACCGAAAATACGTTAAAAACTTTCAAACGCGCTCACAAACAACTCATTAACCATTTAATCTTTAATTCCGTCTACAAAGTGTTGCCATAAACCGTCCCCTAAAAATGGCAAATAAAGTTTTATTCATAAGATTAGAGGACTATATCTGGCAGTTAAAGAGATAAACAGAGTCTGTAAGGTGGAGACAGCCTGTAAACTATTTTCCATGTCAGCGAAAGTGCGCGTTTATGTAGGTACAGTAAGTTTATGGGACCGCGGATCTCTGCTATAAAGTGAACAGCCCAGGTGATAAAGTGAACTCCGCGGTTAGTAAATTCAAGCTGCATTTTAACGAGAATCTCTCGCTTTTGAATTATTTCACGCTTTTTAAACAAGCTGTGACTGTGAGTGCAGATTGTGAGCTTTATTGCTTTGTTTGTTTATTTGTTTATGTACCAGATAGCTTACGTCTGTTTTATGATTGATTTTGACAAAAACGGATGATATTAGAATGAAATTGGCAGGCAATAACCTTAATCTGAAGGTATCATTTACAAAACATTATTGCACGCACACGCAGGTTTTATTAGTGGATTTATTAACGAGATACTACTAATCACACATTCACACAAAGAATCACCATTGACCATTCCAAAAAAAACTTACAACAACAATGACTTTACAGCTGGCACAATCAATCTAACCATTCTCACACTCAGCCCCTACACGGAAATAAAGCCTAGGTCACAAATGTTCCATCTTACGTGAGAGGCATGTTATTTGCTCGTCGCAGGTTGTCTGTTGGCCTCTCGGCTTCCCACCGGCGGACTATTTCCGTTCGCCTGGACTCCATTTCCGTTCTCCTCAATACGGTGTGCTTTGTATTGCCTACAGCCCAATTGTAGGGAACTGTGAAATGACGAATTGTGATTGCATGCGGTGGAATAACGTAGAAGGATGATTTTATAGTAGGACTATGAAAATGATTGAGATCTCTTTGTATTTTATTAATATATACAACCAGCTGAATTTCTAGCTTAGCTGAAGAGCTACTGTACCTAAGTACGGCGCAAAAACCAAAATAGTAATGATTCCCAATTTTGAACCAAAACTACGAAAGGATGGATGAACACACTTAAAATATCCAAACGAAATATAGAAATCTAAGTAGCTCCCTACAAATAAGAGGTACCCGGTAGGTAGCTTAGCTGAAGAGCTAAGCTAGAACTTCAGCTGCTTAAGCTGGTTTAATCTAGAACAGTGAGAATTATAAGATTTGTAAATGAAATGAAATATTTTCAAGCATTACTAAATGTTCCCTGTTAACTATTGTGAAGGGACTCTTCTGTCGTTTTAGAAATTGAGTAGGAAATAATATTGAATTCATCAGCAATAACTATAATATTGCACTTTGCTTGCTAAACAGCACGGTGGATATATAGACTATACCATTTAGATTCATCTAATGTCGTTTCTTGACCCTAATCTTACTCCACTGAATAGCCACGAAAATAGAGGCAGAAATATGACATAAATAACAACGACCATGCAACTTATACTTACAATCCAACCTTTGGGGAAGAACGGAGGGCCCCGAAATATTGCACAATGTAAGGATACATGGCGAAACTGATCTCAAGGCTGTTGACTTTGTTTTCGAGTAGTCCACGTTATATTGTGAGGAGGGACCGTAAGGCATAGTTCACCCCACTTGAAAAAATGAATGGGTGAAATACAACCCGTATGAGGAACATCCTTCATGTTTAAGAGGCTTTAGTTTATTGGGGAGTAGTTTATTATTATTTTTATTGTGAGTAATTGGGTAGGGTACCTCTTATTTGTAGGGAGCTACTTAGATTTCTATATTTCGTTTGGATATTTTAAGTGTGTTCACCCATCCTTTCGTAGTTTTGGTTCAAAATTGGGAATCATTACTATTTTGGTTTTTGCGTCGTACTTAGGTACAGTTAGTTTATTTTATGGAATAATATCAAACAGATATTATTCTGAATAGACCGTTCTAACACAATTTTGATTTTAATAAGAACGGTTGTTACTACTTTAGTTTGATTATGGTTGTTATAAGTAGAACATACAATAGAATAGAATAGAAATATTTTATTTCAAACCGGGTCCATAGGGTTAGTAAAATTTTACTTAACTTCTAGTGATAGTAGGTTACATACACAAATAAATATATACAATTAGATTTCAGTGTTTCTTCTCGACTAATAAAATTCATACGACCTCCAATATACATATTTAAGCGGCATGCATACAGCGAGCGTACTAAAAAGTTGCAATATCAATTTTGACCACGGGGAAAATTATTTCTTGTGGTCAAATCAGTTGGACAAAATTGTTTGACTACGGGGAAGGACTACCAACGCATTACCAACTCATCAATTTCGGAAATAGTCAAAAACTTTCACGGACCCATTCTGAAAATACTATCACAAAATATATAGTTTAAAAGCTTGAAGCTCGTAAATATAAACCACTCGTCGTGGAAAAGGTCGTTTCGTTAAAAATATAATATATTTTTCCTCATAATCATTTTAGAAATGGATCTAATTGTCTACGTACATAGAGTTACGGAATAATGCTAGTAATTTTATAAAAGCGTTGTATACCATCAAATTAGTTTCAAGTAGTTTAATAGAAACCCGAGTTATTATTAAAGTAATCCAATTATGAAGTAAAATAAATCATTACCGAGAAAGAATTACAATTGTTCATATATCTACATTTTTTTTTTTTAAACAGGTCAAATACGCAGGGCGGTTCCGTACCACCGTACAAAATTTAGTAAAAAAACGCCGAAAAAGTCACGTTTCTTGTATGACCGAGTCCCTTTAATTATTAACTTTATTTTATTTTTATTATTATTGTTATAGTGGCAATGGAAATACACAACCTGTAAAAATTTCAACTGTCTACCTATTATGGTTCATGAGATACAGCCCGCAGAAAGACAGACGGACAGTGGAGGCTTAGTAATAGGTTTCCGTTTGGCACCCTTCGGGTACGGAACTCTAAAAACAAATAGTTATGTAGCTATATTCATCGAATTGTTGTAGTGTTGCAGTATCGTTATCCTTATTGCAAGTAATCATTGCCTAGCTGATAGACGTAGAGTTTAATTATGTCGACATATGATTGGATTGGAGAAATGAAACAGTGAACGCCAAATAACATCGATTTATTGATAACAGCCGGTGACGCATCCAGTACGTACTTACGAGTATTGTCTTATCAAAAAACGCGAAAGTTAATGCAGTTTTAACTAAATTCATAATGTACGACAGGTTGTAGAGAAGACTAAACAAACATTCAAATCATTCAAAATCAATCTGCCTACTATGCCTCCCAACTATGATGGGGTCAGCTTCCAGTCTAACCGGATGCAACTGAATCCCAATTAGCGACTGAATATGACCTCCACAACCTAGTAACTGGGTAATACCATACTCCTTGGTAAGACTGGTCGTTAAACTTTCGGGCTTCTGAAGACCCGTAACGACTGTCAAAAATTCCCGAATGACAGCCGGGACCACGGCTTAACGTGCTTTCCGAGGCACGGAGGAGTCTTTAAGTGTAAAGATGCTCACTCATCCACGGACCAACCCCGGCAAGCGTAGCTTAACCTGATGTATCGATCCGTGCGGCTGTTACTACTTAGCCACGAGTTCCTCTAAACATTCCAATCATTAATAGGCGAAAAAGGCTTGGTCAGACTTGGATGTGACCCAACGAATGTCATTATGGGCGTTCACGTTAGAAGTCATGTTCCAGGTCAGCAGCAACTGCCTGTGACTGTTCCTAACACCTTAATTTGATGGCCCCATCTAGATAGTCAAACTGTTTGGGCAGCATTTAAGTCCAGCCAAGTTTGGCACCTATGGGTACCACAAGACCTGAAGACTAAAATCTTCAATAAGTGAATCATGAACCTATGCTGCCGAGACCAATTAGGAGGTACCTAACCCACATGCTTAAAGTCTTTTAGTTAAGGAACTGTGCCTTTTGAATGACTTTGAAGGTCATCCGTAATGAGATTATTTCGAGAACAAGGTGGAGTCACCAACTTCGGTCCTAAATATTTCGGGTTTAGTAGGTTGGAGTGATAGTAGACGCTTGAACTGCAGCAGGAGAAATGACAGATCTTGTTTGAGCAGAAGAGCTTTTCATCGTAATCGTTAATCACGAAACTTACGACAAGCTCCTTTACTATAATGGACCTATAAGTTGAAGAGGTTTGCTTGAGCTGCTTTTGAAGGTAGAGAACCAAGTCTCATCATCCATAATTCTTTGTTTTGGCAACCCGATGCAAAGGTTAGATAGAATATGACCATATTTATTCACCAATCCGAATTCTTTATGTTGAATTTTAATCCAGAACGAGTTAAAAAATCCGAAATCTGTGTTAATGTTAAAACAAATGCAAAACGGTTGGTTTCGTCAGCTCTTTTTAAAAGACGTGTACCATTTATAGCATATCATTGCATTGAAAGAACCAGGACCCATACAATAAAAACCGGCGACAATGAAATTGCGCGCAACCCGAAACCGATAGAACAACACGACGACTAATTTATTGCTCTCAGCAAGTAGGCGAGTACCGACATATCGCGTCTCAACTCAAACACGCACTCCACGTAAGTGAATAAATGGGTAATTCGACACCGGCTTCCGATATTTCTTGGGAGCAGCAAGAACTTGGGGAACTCACCCTTAGTTGTGTAAAGTCGATCAATCATCGCCGGCCGTACCCGACCGATCATTGCCTGAACTCTTTCATTTATCTAATGAGTTCCGAATGCCCACACCCCCTGTTTGTCGGGCGGGGTCGCACTTCGACACGTCTTGATGAATTAATCGGGTGGAAACGAGTATCAACGTTCTAATAATATTACGTAGTTACTTTATTGAGGATGCGATAAGTAGGTTGTTGAAACTGGATGATCGAATATTGTTGTTTTGTTAGCAATTTTTGGGGCTACAAGGTCATTGAAGGATAATGGGCGTTAATAGCAAATATTTAATTTACTTCTTGGTGTAACATTCTTGTAGGTATCGTCGATCATTAGAATAGGTAACTGACATTTTTTTTAAAACACCTTCAATCAGGCCTCAACTCCTCCGTTCTGGTCACACCCACCTTATCTCCTTCAGGAATTAAATTTTCATTTTTTATCTAGATTTCCCCATTTCTCTCTATACATTTTAGGGGTTTGTTCTATGTTAACTCAGTTTCTGCAATTAGGTAATAAACTCATAACCTGCGCTTACGCAACTTATATGTGATCATCTCAGTCCTAAGTCTCTAGTCTAAGTCCTTTATTTCTAAATGTCCATCAGTGACCTCACAAGAATTACTTAGTGGCCTAATTTCCTGTCTGACCACCAAACAGAGGTTAGTAATACAAACGCACGGTTAGAAACAGTCCATCACATTCATATTTTACGGCAGCATCAGAGAAATTTTAGTTAGAATTTTAAAAGCAATAAAAGACGAAAAACTTCATTTTCTCAATTTATTAAAGGTAGCTAAGACATAAATAAAAACAAGATTCGTGAGTAGCGGGCACAAAGTGCAACCGTCGGTTGTAAGCTTTCTGTCAGACTTAATGTTGGATTCCAGCTTAACCAGATCTGAAATGCGCTGGCCTTAATCCACTTAAAATAACAACAGGGCTAATGCTCCCCGCAAAACCTCGGCGTGTCTTATTGTCTTGTGTCTCTGGGATTTTGTTCCAATTTATAAGAAGTTGTACTCCCAGGGCAGTCGAAGAATATTGCTGCAATTTTAGTACATTTGGAGATTTACTTTCGGTTATAGGTATTGTTACCCGACTACCCCAGAAGTAGGGTAAGTAATGTTTTTAAAAGTAATTACTGTACTTGTAAATATTTTTATTGGAACGTCTAAAAACTAGAAGGGTTATTATGCGCAGTCCATTAAACACGAGAACTATCGTCTATACCTACACCAAACAGGTGTGGTAGCGCATATTATTTTGTAATAACCGACTTTTATTTCGATTAATAATTCAAAATGATCTACCTATCTAAATGAACAAAATGATCTAGGTAAATAACTTTCCAAAATCCCCTTTGCTAAAGTTTTATTAAATGCGGTATTTTACGAATACGATATACTCGTACGTTTGAAATTTTGAGGGAAATTAGTTTTGAGCAGTTCCGAGTTGGCAAGTTGTTGATATCCCTCGGGTGCCAGGCGTTTTAGAGCAACGCTACATCTACTTCAACCCATTCAACTTCGGCGCTAAAGTTTTAAGTCTAATTGAACTTTAAATTGTCATGCGATATACATCAAACGTGAAAAATCGATGTCTGGTGGCTGCATGCTCGCGTTAATTACTTTAATATCAGTAACAAAGGCATTCTGCGGCGCCGACAAAAAGGCGCGCGTGTGAGTTGTTATGAGCGATCGCTACAACCGTCCAACTTCGCCGACCGGTGTTCATTAGAACTTAGACTTGTATGAATTTTCACCAACTTTCCGACGTAATGAACACTAAAAGGAGGCAAGTTTGAACGCTTCAAATTTTAATACTGCTCTGCACGGTTCACCGCGGACAAGGTTTAATACTAAATTGGCCGAATGGAATTCATAGGTACCGTCAGAGTTAGAAATCCAATATCCTCTGTAACTTGCTTTAAATGAACTCTGCCTCCTGTTTCCCTGGCTTTTAAATTGTCTTTGTGATACTTCGATATGTGTTTGTGAGAATTTAACCACGAACTCGAGTTTTGCTGGCAAATAATTAAACGAGCGGATTTAGAACGTTCTGTAAAGTACCCGACCATGTCTTTGTAGATAAAACGTGCATATTTAATGAGTCTGGCGGGCTTAGCAGAAGTATAATTAGCTTCTAAGATATTTTGAGGCCATTTTTGGTGTTGTTTCACCTTAGGTATGTAGTAACTTTAAAATCGATTAAATGGTACAATCCTTTGCTATGAATTACGAAACCGTCTCAATTAATACAGCAATAAACCCTTGAGCCGTCGACTTTTATAACTTATAGTGATACTAGTGACCCGCTCCTGCTTCGCACGAGATTTATTAGTTATATGTAACTTTTATAAAAACGTATTATACACAATAAATCTTCCGGAATAAATTCTCAAAACGATGGTGAAAACCTCATCAATATCTATTGCGTGGTTTAGAACAAAGCGGTCATACCTACAGACAAACACGAAAATTGACTTTAATTTATAATATGTTTAGATATAGAAGAGCTATGAATTTGCCAGTCTGTGACGTTTTTCAACGCTTAAGTAACGTTCAATAGTAGTTTTTTTTAATCCTCATTAAAGCCCTTTCAGTAACCAGCTTGAGAAAATTAACGTTACGTTTTTTTTTTTTAAGTTTCTCTTAATTTGAGAACTTGACTCAGATTATATCAATTTAACTAAATACTCGTGTACTTAGAACTGGATTTTGTGAAAACAGAAATAGGTCTTTAAAGTTTTTTTTAGATTCAACCCTGCTAAATATGTTTGTACATATCCTCGTGATATTTATCATAAGGATCTGTTTACACTAAACAAAATGAATGAACAATACTTGAATTCAACTCTTCTGGGTTAAAACCCAATAAATATTAAATATCAGTCTGCGAAGTCCTTTGAAGTGGCACTGTAGCGAAAGGGTCGACTACTAACCTATTGTAACTTCTCGAATTAAATTCCAAAGCCAACCGAAAGCGATGCCACTATTTAGATATAATAATTATAGATGTATTTAGGAATACGTAACCTGTCAATGTGGCTGAGATTTTGATCAAAATAAATATTTTAATTTATTAAGTATTTAATTAAAATTATTATTTTGCCTTACGTAACAAAAGTCCCATTTGGGCGCCACTTAATTCTTAACAGCACAGAAATGACACTGATATTATTTTTGTCAGTTTTTCTCTGGTAACATTAAAAAAGAAAACATACCTACTCATGCAAAAAGGTGCCCCAATTAAATGATTTTGCTTCGTGGAAAGAAAAAAACTATACGTTCAGAGATTTTTAAAGAAATTATTGAGTGCAGACACAAAGAAATGTTTTCCTATTTTGTTATTTTAGCCTACCTTTTTAATTTACATATTTTAATCTGATTCTCAAAATGACAGCAATTGACGAATGATAAATCTTAAAGAGTTTTTTCTTTGCTTCGTATTGGTTTTACTAACCCATATTGTTTTTTTTTCTAATAGTAACAACTCTTAATGCGATTTTACATAATTAGGTTAATTATAAGTTCATGCTATGATGACCTTCTCCTAATAATTGATTTCGAAGTAATATTTGAGTTATAACTCGCATTTCATAATGGACTGAAATCACACAATCGTTTTCTAAAAAGATACATTCAAATTAAGTGCAGGTTATTTAAAAAAGTATTAACTTAACTTTTGAAGTTAGTTTAGGTACGATGGAAATATTAACTTTGACGCCAAAAGAATATCGGACCCTCAACTGAAGTTTTACTAATAGCTCAGAATCGGTCAATACATTCGGAATATATCAGCAATAGTTTATTGGTTATAAAATATATTTTTTGGGTAAAACTGAAGAATATATAATCAATGATATGGATATTGTTCAATGGTTCCAAATTATTTTCCTGGGAGTGACACAGTTTTTTTTAAATCATTCATCTTTAAAATCATGCTATAAATATTTCTAGCACATTTTAAATCTAAAATGGTAAACAAAACGTCTTGATAAATTTAAAACTATGGTTAGGTACCCCAACAAAAGAACGATAAGATATATTTTGGTTGCTTTTATATAAAGGCAAATTTAAAAAAAACCCTTAATCTACAAAATAATAGTATCTAATCATTATTTACCCTGAATAAAGAAACTCATTTTTAAAACTCCTAAAATTTTCCCTATTTTAGAGGAGCGTCGTTCGAAACAAAATGCTGTTTTTACATGAAAAACCCAAAAACTATCCCAAATGCTGCTGACCACTCATAGGTTACAATATAATATCAAATTGAAAGTAGCCATTTTTTCTCAACATTTATCTATTTTAACACGGAAAATCCCCTTAAATAAGCCAACATTTTGACAGCATTAAAAAACTCTCCACGCGTAGGAATACTATAATTCCTCACCTAATTAGGGCTGTCACAGCCTGCTACCACCTAGCTAAAGGGGTAATATTTTACTTCAGCTTGAACTTTTCTAACATACCTACTTTACTTGGTTCTTGCCGAAACGAGAACTGAAGAAGCCTAGAATTTTAGAAAATTGGCTGATGAACTAAACGCTAAAGTTGTCTCATTTTTCCATAAAATACCGAAATCATGAATTACTCCTCTGTCATCGACAAAATAACTTCAAAATATTGTAAGTAAAACTACCTAAAACCTATTCACAACGCACGTAATGTCAGCATGTGGGTGAGTGTAATGTTTTGCGCAAAGCACCCGCATAGTACACTTGGTGGTCTTATCTCGGCGATACGCGGCTCGACTGCTTAATGAGAACGATCGATACACAGCACAGTTCTTATCAACACTCCAAACTTTAGTTATGAAAGTAACTAGTGTCCCCTCTGTTTGTCCCGTTATACCTACCTGTATCTGATAGTGGACGTAATTGGTATAACCCTGTATAAAACTTTGAGCTGAGGCGTATAGGTATTGTTGTTTTTTTTCTTCAAATTATACAGCTTCTGGGCAAATATGTCCCCTTTTCTAGGTGTGCCAAATTGACTTATATTTTTTCGAAACCTTAGTATAAAGAGAAACAGGTTTATTCGTTTATAATGCCGTATAGAATAGTTTAATACAACCACTATTAAGGATTCTCGAAAGTTTTACTTAGGTAATGACTCAGTAAAATGTACGTAATCTCAACATTTCATTATAATCACGTTACTAAAGATTATAATGAAATGTTGAGCTTCATTGTAAAAAAGTAAGCAAAACTGATAAATCATTGACAAAAGAAACCCTATTTTGTAATGATATTCAAATTGTAAAGACAACAATAACCCAAAAAGACACAAAAACACGAATTTAAAATTATCCCGGAAACAGTCCGTTGAATTTTACTTATTTTCAAGATCCGAAATCTATCTAAAGTAAAGACCTACGTTTTTGTGAAAATCAACGCAGTATTTTAGAAATACCTAAGTTACAAATATCCATCGTACGTAAACGTTATTTTAATAATTCAAAATTTAAAAGCAAAACCAACTTAGAAAAAAACCAATAAACCGTAAAAGTAATTAAAAACGTGAAAAATGTATTTTAAAGACTTTTAAATAAAACATCACCTAAAAGTTATTTTGATTAGACTGTTTTAAAACGTGAAATTATAATATTCTAAAACTTTTTCTACCGCCGCACCAGTACGTTTGAAAACGTCTATTTTTACGAGTCACGTCCAAACTATTAGAATAAATCCGATAAAATACGTGAACATTTTCTTCAATTCGATACAGTTGATTTTTATTTAGTTTCAACTATTTTTACTCATAAATTCACCAAGTATTTATTTTTGTACTAACTGGATTTGTATAGAGACCGACACTATATCTTTTTCCGTGAAAAACATATGAAAACGAAAAATGTATCGCGAATTAATAATTTATTCTCTTTATTTAAACCATTAGAATTTGCTTAATGAAAACTAAATAAGGCATATTAAGATGCTTTTCTTGATTTACAAAATAATTTTAAAGGGACAACGGGTATGTTGCTCATGTTAACTCATAACAACTTCATAAAATGAACGACAATACCTGGACAAATATCTAATATAAATTTCCTACAACAAATCATTTCTAAAATCTTTCAAACCGTTCCCTGTCATTTTCCGTAATATTATCATCCCCAGTTTAATAGAAAATTCGTCGAGATGACGACAAAAACCGTGCAATTTATTTTCCCGGTTCATATTGCAGAAAAGTCATATTTTAGCGGAATTTTCGACGAGAATGGCAAGAAATTTAATATTATAAGTCCCTCGTTGGTAATTAGCGCTAAAGGCTGTTATCTGGGGTGTTTATTAACAGTTAATAGAATTGCAGAGCTCAGCAAGCGGCACAAGGCTCCGTTCCGCGCCCGACGCCCGCCGCAACCTGTTGCCGACGGGACCGCCTTCCGCCCCATTCGAAACGGCGCTTTTCCTCTTACTATGCTACTACTTTTATTTCAAAGTCTCCAACTCTCGGCTGCATCTGAAAAATCTATCCTAAATTTTACTTACATCCGACGAGAAGAACCCGATGGCCCCGTTTTCTTTTTCATTTAAAACACAAAATTAATTAACTACAAAAAAACAATCGAATGGATTTTTAATGTCTTAAAGTTTTTTTTTTTTTTAAACCAACTCATAATTCTAAAAACACTACAAATTAATCGTCAACTAGAAATCAAATGCGGAATGTGAAAAGAAACGAATTAATAAAAATGTTTCGAATTGAGCGCGAGCGGCGGCAGAGTAAGTTCGAGTTAGAGTCGAGAGAGGTACTAGGAGGACAGGGTACTGGGAGAGGTGCCAGAGCAAAGCGCGGTGCCGCCGCCGCGGCTGACTACAGAGTGGTAGCGGGCTGTACGGCCACGGGCCCCACCCCTAGCGCAGGCGCGTTTCAGGCGCTCCACCGCGCATGACCGACATCCTACCGAAAAGTGGAAAAGTGACTCCTCCAACGTAGATACACCATTATGTACTAAATAAATATTGTATCGTAATAGATGCCGATCCCAGTACATAATTTTGACCCAGTTGAAGATTTTTTATGCTCGATTTGGAGCACATAATTTGAGGAAATCTGAATAGTGTATCTTGGGCCCGATTGCGTTTCTCCGTCTTATATACTTCTAATATACGCCCCGCATACACATAGGTAATTCGCTCGTAGGAGCGATTTAAAGGCGACCCAACGTTTTATAAAAATAAGGTTTATTATTCAATCTTTCCGTATTTCTTCTCGTTAGTGATGACGTTAAAAATTTCTCTAATGCCGCTAAAATACCCGTTTCTCAGAGAAGTTTCGAAACCCTTTGGCATTCGTTGGAACTTGGACATTATTCTGCTGTCTGATCCGAGGAACACTCGCATCTCGTAAGACAAAGGGATGCCGTGGTCGTACGCGAAGTCGACGCTGTGTCCGCAGTGCTTGCCCTCCGCGTCGAACACGCTCATGTTCTCGAACAAGTGCACTCCTGAGGTTCTCTGATTGACTCGCGTGGCGATGTCACCCGCTACTTGGTGCAGCAGCGTCGTGTTACGGCTGTTATCTTTCTTGTATCCGTATGGGTAATGAATAGAATGGCCGTCACGTTTGATGGAAAGATACACTTTCGCATCTTTCTGATACTTTTCGATGACGCTTTTGATGAAAACTGTCTCATTTTCTGAACCTGTATTGGGGCCAGGGTAGATTGGTGAGAATCCGGAGTCGATTTTCTCGCATGCACCCCATTGAGAGTCAAAGTTTCGTGTTATATCGACACCGTAACTTAACTGGTCATTTGAGGGGCTTAGGTTCTTTTTCCATGGTACTGTACTCTACGAACAGAAAATGAGATGATGATGATGTATTTCATTATAAGTACGTGTGTACTTAGTAAAAAATTATGAATAATGTGGCTTGCTTAACGTATTTCATTTTGAACGATGAGTTCTGATGGCAGATAAAGGAATCAAATCGCTGAAAACCAAAGAATGTTTGAGCAACATACATATCTGGAGTACTCCTGTCCATCGGGGTTGGTGCAGGGCAGCACCACCCACGTGGCGCGTCGCAGCATGTTGTCGTACTCCTCACAGGCCACCAGCTGTTCCAACAGGAACAGGGCCAGACCCACAGGCTCCGTGCCGCCTTGCTGGCCAGCCTCTATGATGATGACCGGCTTTGATGGTTCCTCCTCTGTCGTCTTCTTCGGTTCGTCGGTTGAAGTGTGATTATGTTGACCTCCGTTCAAAACTACCTACAATAGATGTGACTTATGACATGTCGTGAGGTATCTTTTGAGTAAGAATGTCGAGGAAATACATAGTATCTATAAGAGTAGAGGAAGATCAAAGACACAATTGATTGTAAGATGGAATGGCTAAAACAGAGTGACTGAGTACTGAGATGACGGCTGATAGAAGAAAAAGAAATGCTATGCCGAGCCGACCCTCAATAAATTGAAGTAATGGCAGGAGCGGTATAATAGTGTGAGGACAATGTTTAATTTAAGATCTCATAGGAGCAGTTTGGTATTAGGAACCAATTATAATTAGTGCTCGAAACGAATAGCGCTTTATTTTAACCCGACTACGGCGAAGCGGCGACCCTTTTAATGATGCCATGTTGGGTATCAAATGAAAGGGGTTAATTAGTCATTAAAAAAAAAAAAATTATAACCCCAAAAAAATAAAAAAAGTTATAAAACTATAACCCAACTAAGACAAAACCGCTAACTTAAAAGTTATAAACAAGACATCACTGACGGACAAATTCAAAAGCCGGAGTCACGCGTAATTTGTTCGATTTATGGGTTTATGTTTCGTAGTTGGGTTTTAGTTTTATAACTTTTTTTTACGGGAAATAGTAACAAGTGCCTATAATCCTAGGATGACTAGGTACATACCTCATACAGTTGTCTGCCTTCATAGGTCATATGCTCGCTTTCTAGATTTACTATTCCACGACAGTACTCATGCAGCGCCTTCAGAAATATTGTCACCTGTAAACATGCTTATTGTCAGTAAGTTGATCACAAAATAAATTTGGTAAATAAAATCATCCGATAGCTATTTAAGTAAAGTGAGTTTTACTTTACTTCTCGTGTTAAACAAATATAGTGGAGGTACATCATGAGATTTCACATTGAAAAAAGAACCTACATAATAGATTCGAAGCATTCTGTGAATTCAGTGAAAACTCACAGTATTCGTTTATCAAACAACACCTGAAATTAGTTATGTATCTAAACCAAATCTTAATCCCGAATTTGACTGATGCGTAAACGTTCGAACGATCTCCTGCAAGACGGCTATCCCAATATCGAAATTTCAAAGTGAACATAGATACAATAACTAAAGGAATATGACTTTTGACACTGTAATTTTCCAATCTTTATTCTTTGATTTGCTCTCTCAAAGACTCACTTAGAAACGAAATCCATGCGTTGGTCAATGTCAAGCTTTAACAAAAATGGATAGAAATGTCAAACATTAGATGAAGAAGAAAAATACTGTTTTCCTTACAGTACTGGCGCCTATAGCAGCATCCTCTATGCATGCAGCTTCATCTCTGTCCAATAAAGTTGTCAACATGTCTTCATAGCAAGACCTTAGACTCTTGCAACTGCACAAAACATTATTCAAACCGAAATTATATTAAATAAAAGTATAACAAGATATTTTTCATTAATCACAGGTACAAATTATACCAAGTTTAACTCACCCACATCGTGTAGCATTGTTTTCATGGACATTCACTAAAATTAAAACATTAAAGCTATTATTAATATTAACTAAATAAGTAATACGTAAAAGTAAAGAGCCCACTAGTCATTATTAAAAAAACTTACGCACCAACAAAAATCGTTACTAAGCAAAATAAAACTAAATTCATTTCGTGTGAATTTTTAAAAAATATCTACAAAACCTCACGTGTTAAAATTTTATGAGAAAGACTGGAAAATATTGCAATAGCAATAAACTGTTGGAAAATCAATAAAACAAATTCGTTTTACAACAATATAATTCTTATTTACAATAGTAGCCTATGTCATGACATCAGTCTTCATTAGAGATCGCCTTTTGCCTTCGATGACCAAATTCATTCCTGATCCGTGAACCAAATTCTTTGAAGCCTTCATAAAACTGTGGTAAAACTTTACGCAGATGGCTTTCCGGGAATGTGAACTCGAATCCTTCAGTCAGCTCCATCGTATAAGAGTAGGGGATCCCCGCAGCGCCAAAGGCGAAGTCATCACTGCCGCCGGCCGCCGGGTACCACTTGCCCGCGCTCAGGACTTTGAAAGGCTTTCCTCCAGCTCGCGTGACGGCGGACGATACTGCTTTCGCCATGGCATCCAGTTTCTTCCATTGTTTTGGAAGATAATCACCTGTATATCCCCAGGGGTATACTAAATACTGTCCGTACGCATGCAAAGATACGTATAACTTCATCCGCTTGTTATTGTCCATCATGACGTTACTGACCATCCGTGTCTCGGGCTCCGAGAATGCCTTAGCGCCAGCGAAGGTCTCTGCGTGGCATGGGTCTCTGGACACTCCGCTCACTGCCCACTTGAAGCCATAGTTGCGGTTGCCGTCGACACCATAGCAATTGCTGCTTGAGGTTCTTGACCTCGTCTTTCTCCACAAACGTTTCTGAAGCAATTTTTTTGTAATTTAACTCATGTTTGCGAACGCTTAAGTGAAATTTGTTTTTTTTGCCTCGAAACACACAAATCTGCAGAGGTGGGACTTAGAATGTTTCGTTTTTTATTTATTTATATCTACTTTTAATATTCAAATAAGTATATCAAAATATTATCAGGTACCAGAATAACTGATTAAAAAAACAAACTAAAATACTTACGTCGGACCCAGATCTGCTGTATTCATAGCCGTCTGGGTTGACGACTGGTAGTATGTACCAGTCCACCCCGTCCAGAATTCCTCCTATCTGGATGGCTTCGGGATCACTGACCAGACGGTTGATGAGATATACAGCCATCGCCGGTGCCACCCATTCTCTGCTGTGGACACCTAAGAAAACATAATCCTTCTTGTCACATAAGAGTTCTACGTTGTCCAAGCTCAAATCTTAGACCCCATTCACAATAAGATTAGACATTTAAACAAAACGTTTTTCAGTCCGTTCAACCGATTTTGACTTCTATTCCGTAGGCATAAGGATGGCACTGAACGCAAAAACGTGATTATAATACCAACCGTTAACTGCAGCTGCCATTTGTCATGCCACCAACGCAATAGAAGTCAAAATCGGTTGAACGGACAGTAAAAAAGGTTGGTTTAAATGTCTAATATTATTGTTAATGGGGTATAGTGTATTTTGAACAATATTCACGGCATAGTAAAAATCTTAACATAACATAAATTAACAACTTGAGTCTAAATTCTCAATCTTGTTTGACTCCAGTTTTTGTAAAGCCATTGAAATAAAAATTCGAAGTATATAATACCTGCGTCAACAAATATGATGGGGTTGCCAGCGTCGGGTTGTGCTGATATCTTGGCGAGTTTCATCCTGCGCCCCTCAAAACTCTTGCCGAGGTCTTGGAGTTGCAACAAATTTGGGTGCTTTCGTGCAGCTTCTTCCATGAACCCTTGAATCTAGGAAGGAAAAGTTGTTTGAGGGTTATTTCTAGAAAATGTTATTTCAATTTGAATATTTTATGTACTTCACAGAGCATAAATGTTGTTTGTGTCCTGTTTGACTATTTATAATGAGTTTGAATTGTCTTTGCGAAGGTATCACGGTTTTGAGACGCTTTATTTTTGCTCTCATTTACATGTTTAATTAGATATGAAGGAACTTATAAGAGTGACTAAGAAGGTGAGATTGTTTTATATTATCAATTTGAAGATCAATAAATAATGAATAATTGAATAATAAATATTTTTTGACACTTTTTTAAAACGTCTTTTAACATAATGTCATAGTGCATAACGCAAGTCATAAAACATTCTCATTCTTAAATCATTTGTTGATTTATTTAACACTAGCTTCCGCCAGCGGCATCGCCCTCGTGATATCGTTATAAATTATACCCTATGTTACTCAGCGATAATATAGCATCGTGCTGGTGAAAGAATTTTAAAAATTGGTCCAGTAATTTCTGAGTTTAATCAGTACAAACAAAAATACAAATCTTTTCTCTTTTTAGGGTTCTGTAGTAAACAAGGAACCCT
Organism: Eupsilia transversa; assembly: GCA_914767815.1. NCBI lineage: Eukaryota > Metazoa > Arthropoda > Insecta > Lepidoptera > Noctuidae > Eupsilia > Eupsilia transversa. The sequence continues at coordinate 8,819,847 of OU611889.1, forward strand.
TATAGTTTCGCCATATCCGTCTGTCGTCTGTCTGTCCCCGGCTTAGCGCAGAGACTGTTAGTACTAGAAAGCTGTAATTTGGCATGAGTACACATACTAATTACGCTGACAAAGTGGTAAAATAAAATCATGAAAAATATTTTTTTTTAGGGTACCTCCCCTACATGTAAAGTGGGGATATCTTTTTTTTCTTGTTTATCCCAAGGCGTGGGGTATCGTTAGAAAGCTCGTTCAAAAATATTGCGAACTTGTTAAAACTATTTTTGGATTGACGGATCCTCGTCTGCGAAATATTAAGCTTTAAAGTGCTAATTTTTGTCAGAGTCAAGTGTCTCCCCCCCCCTGCCAGCTAAACGGTAACTTCTGGATATGTGGAAAAATTCACAGCAGTAGTATATATAACGAAATTAAAAGGAAAACTATCACAGCTAAGTAGGCTACACTAGTAAACGAGCAATTATCGACCAACTTAATTTTGCAGTTGCAAAAACATGTTCTACCATACGTCTTGTATGGGAGAACATGTTTTTCAACTACAATGTTAAGTTTGTTCTTGGGATAAGTTTCATCCCAGCTACGGAACCCGTCATTGTGCGTGGTCCAACACGCACTTGGCCGGTTTTTTATTATTATTATTAGCGTAGATGGGAGCAAAATGAAGTGTGCGATCTATGTCATACCAGGTCCTAGCTAGGTTACATAGTAGCCTGTATTAAAGATCGCCTGCGAGAGACTGTATAGGACTATAACGTGCAAACGTATGTTTACTTATAATTACTGACTAAGTGTGTAAAGTGTTAATAGTGTTCTGTGATGTAGGTGTGGTGTGCGTGTGTTCTGTGATGTAGGTGTGGTGTGCGTGTGTTTTGTGATGCAGGTGTGGTGTGTATGTGTTGAAAGAAGTTGAGTTTAGATACGGAGTGTTAGAGAAGTCACTAAGATTATGAGGGAAGCAGATGTTCAGTGTCGTAGTAATTTAATCATATAAAGTCGAATAAAATGCAAATAAAATTGCTCCGCTAATATGCTAGGTGTAAACGAAAGCTTTCAAAGATGGTTACATACCTATTTTTATTTTATTTTAATTACTCACCTCTCCGAATGAGTTATACTCATATAACTGAAAATTGCGAAGAACCCTTCTTCTGGGAAGTCGATCAGACCCATCATCCAATGTCCTAATTGAGAAATACATAAAAAATCCTAATTACTCTTTTATTTTAAACATACATACTTGAAGGACATAAGGACGTACTGCTCTGAAATAATGGCAGTATAATATAATAGGCAGTTAAATAAAAAAAGTAACAGTGGACATTACTCGTGTTTGTATGTGTTTGTGTGAACATTGCATATTCTTGCATGCGTTTGTGTGAAAATATGTCGCTGCATCTTTAGACTGCATTATAGAAAAAAAACGTTTTTTTTTCAACCATAATAGCAGAAGCAAAAGGTTTTTTTAAATTAATTAAACAATGAATTTTCATTTTAATTCATAGATTCAAGACTGCCTCTTTGGTGTATTGGTAGCAAGTGCTACTGCTAAGCATGAGGTCCTAGATTCGATGTGTTATTCGGTTTTTCCATCAGGAATTTCTGAGTAGCAGCCCGGAGTCCGAATTTGTGTCTGGTTGTGATGGCAATAGGCTTGCCCCCTATTATATGGGAATTAAACATACCTGGTGAAATGAGGGTGTACTATAGGTACACCTCAGCCTAACCCTTCGTGGAATACAAGCGTGATGTTTGGTTATGTTATGTTCACAGATAAAAAAAAACTTTAATTGTCAAATTCTCAACCCCAAGTCTGTGTGATAGCTCGTTTTTCCCCTGAGAATTAGAAACTCAAGTACCTAAGTACTTAGTCACTCTAAATTATTTTAAGAACATAATTTATTAATTACCGAGAACAAAAAAATAATCACGTTGAGCTAGGATTTTGATTGATATGAATCATAAAACATATCACATTATTATTCCATATTATCTTGTTTTTTATTAAAATAATTTAAAACCTACCCCCGATCGAGGCGTGAATATAACTCGACTGAATTAATTAGCGTCTACTTAGGTACTCTTCTAATTAATTTTACTTAATTTAAGTTGACATAGTCATTTGTTTAACGCAGTATGTAGGTATATATGAAGTGACGTGCCACAATTCAGTTATTATAAAGCCAGTGAAATTATTTGTTAAGCTAACTGACTACCTACCAACTTAAATTGACCGTATATTCAAATTGGTCGACCAAAAAAATCACAACTGTCATTCTTTGTCAGATAAAAAGAAAAAATAATATTATTAAAAAAAAAAAACGCCCCTTTCGGGCGAATCACCAATAAGCCAATGTGACCGGGCTAAAGAGTGCTGGGGGACATAATTTTGTTTGAGAATCCAGCTGACTGAAAATAGACATAATTCGATTTTGCAATCTTACCTGCCATAATTCCGTTGTTTTTCTTCTACGGTCAATCCATTGGAGTCTGCGTAGTCGTGCACAAACTTCAACTTATTTGGGGGCACTAAGATATCCAAGGTGTCATTGACCCCTCTACTCTCCTTCAAAACTGATACCTCTCCCGATGGGTCGTGAAACTTTGCGAACGCATTGAGATGAACAGGTAGCGTTGGGTGCAGGCGTATGAGTGTGTGACTGCAAAATTAAAGAAGTCGAATTTGAATTTGAATTTTGCTATATACATGGATACTTACAAAAAAACATTTCTGTTTATTTCATTCGGACAAAATTTTAAAAAAGCGTGAATTTATTCAACCTCTAAGGCCGGATTCGACCAAACAGGAATACATTTTATCCGCGGCATAATCCTCCTCTTCCGAGTAAATTTTGAATTTTTGACAGTTTCTCCATACGAAAACTCTCAGTGTAAATTTTATTCCGCGGATAAAATTTATTCGTGTTTGGGCGAATCCGCCCTAAATAATATAATAATTTTAACACTTAGTCATGACTTAGACTAAATTAGTGTCGATCAATAAAAGGTTAAACGCCTTGTTGAATATATGTAGCAATACGTACGATCACCTTACAAAACGTTTATCATTTTTGAACTTGTGTCGTAGCGTGTCAATGAGGGTTTTCATGAACATTCACGCCACCAGTTGGCGCCACTTTGGCAAGAGGTCTTACATTTCAACAATGATTATAAAATATATGATGTCGTTCATCATTCGTTTCATTCATTTGTTAATCATTAAGTCACGACTAAAGAAATTATATGCAGTGCTTTGACACTTTTGACAGGTGCCTGGACTTGACGTCTCAGTGGTGCCACGTACTGAACGTCATTTCAGAAAACCCTCATTAAAGCCTGTGTCATTTTATACATTTTTGCTGTCATTGTCATAATATGACAAAGTTCGAAAGATGGTCTATGTTTTCATACGTCGACTGTACCTAAAGTGGCTACCTAAGGTATCTCATAAAATATGACCTACTAATACTAATGGTTCTGAAATTGGACTACTGTACGTTTACAGCCTAATAAAAATATGTGTTTACTCACTTATCATATTGATTGCTGCAGTGAACTTGTAATATGAAGCCAAAAAGACCTGCCAACAAAAATAAAATCATGAAACAATTTTTGGGATAGGCAGGTAAATAACTGTCATTTCATAAAAAGAAGAATATGTTCTGTTTGTGGAACCTGGGAATCAAATCTAGCATGCTATATGAAGATGTCGTAACTGCTTTATGCTAGACTAGCAGCGTCGAGCGGTTTCACCCGCATAAGTCTTGAACCCGTGGGAATATTTGGATAAAAAGTATCCTTTGTCCTAGCCCAGGTCATGTTCTCCCTATGTGCCAAAATTCATCCAAATCTGTTCAGCCGTTTTAGCGTGACAGCATAAGAAACAAACTTACTTTCGCCAAAATGAAAGAGACGAACTTGACTCTAAACAACTTAAATATATAAAATCTTAAATATACAAAAACTCAGTCATACAAAACACACTGACCACTGATAATATCACTTCCACCATTCCAAAGAAAACTCATTTTGAAATTGAAAATAAATATTATTACCTACAACCGTTATTTGTCGTTGATATAGGTGGCCGTCATAAAACGTCCGGAACAGAGCTAACGAAACCTTTTATTAATTGCATTGTAAAATAAAATTAAACAGACCAATAAGGATTAACGGACATGTGCGGACATGGCTCTTTTGATTAACTATAGATATAGGATGCGGTTATTATTTTATTTGTATCGTAAAGTCAGTGGTTCAAGTGACAGGGTAGATTATTAGTCAAATCAAAAGTCATTTATTCAAACTAGGCTCAGAATCAGCACTGTTTGAACGTCAAAATTACATAAAAGAGACTCCCGAAACGCCCGCCCTTCACCAATTGCTAGTGCTAAAGCTGGGAAGATGAAGTGGCGCTACAAACTCCTCAGCAGCACTGCTGTCTGTGGATTCTTGATTCTTGAGTACCTAAGTAGTCTCCCGGATCTCAAGAGAGGCCTGTGTTCCAGAAGTGGAAACTTTGTAAGCTGAGTGGTCTAGAACTAGTACCGATGTACATTTTTTTTTAAATATTATGTGGACGTTAAGACGTTTTATGGTCACTAATCCTAACTATTATTACAAATGCGAAAGTAAGTTTCTTTCTTTGTTTGTTACGCTTTCACGCTAAAACGGCTGAACGAATTTGGATGAAATTTTACACATGGGTAGATCATTACCTGGGTTAGGACATTGAATACTTTTTATCCCAATATTCTCACGGGATCGATACTTATACGGGTGAAACCATGGGGTTCAGCTAGATAAAAATAAATACGCGTTTCAAAATCGCTTTTTGTTACACGTTACACTAACCTAAGATTAACTACTATAAATTTGCATGAGATAAGTTTCAATCCTACCTCAATCAAAATTATAGAGGATATGATTATAATTGATGATATAAATAAGCATTTCGAAATTAGCAAATTTTTTGTATGACATAATATTACATGAATGTCATAATGTAAACATACTTATGTAGGTAGAGTGTGACTGACTGCTCTGTTTACCTAGGTATACATAGTAGTATTTTATGCATAAGAAGTATGTTTATTTTATTTTATTTGCATATACCTACAAATCTAATTAATATGCTAATTTGTTTCTATAAATAATATAAACTTTGCATATTAATGACATTATTATTAATCAGTGAACTTGTGCTTCACTTTCTAGTTGATCAATCAAATATAAATATTAAAATAAGTTAGTTTAAGTTCAAAGCTGGCCGTTCCAATAAATGAGCGAAGTACTTTCTCTTTGACTAAACGATAAAGTAAGTAGTTCCTTTAAAAAGTTATTAGGGGGAAACTACACTTTCTATCAATATTTATTAGCACTTTACTTAAATCAAGATTCTATAGTGCTAAACGTCACTTCGAAATTCTAACGATTTCGAAGTGTCAGTCCATGATGATTTACCTTAAGGTGGATGCTCCAAGGTAGCCCGCGAAATTCTAATTTTCTTACATTTTTTGCAATTTGCCGGTCTGTATCAGGTTGTATGTTGATCTAAATATGATGTGATCAGATATTTATTTATAGGATTATAGTTATAAAAATCATCAATTCAACTCTCTAAGTTCATATAACCTATTGAATGACTATTTCATGAAATCATGACATTTGAGGATTATTCTATTCTTCCATATTCGTTACGGTAGCAAATCATATTTTAATCAACATACAACCTCACACTGACCTGCAAATTGCAAAAAACGCAAGAAAAAATGAATTTCGTGGGCCACCATGGAGCATCCACCTTAAAACAAATGAGTCCGCTTTCGAATAGTGTGCGGTCACATAAGTGAGGTTGGAACAGCCGGTCTATTCTGTAAGACGCTCACCGTGAAAACGTAGGTGATGTGAGCGTGAAGTGACCGTTATTCCACAGGGATTGACACAATTTGACAGCTCACCTAAAGCTCACTTCACCTTGTTTTCACGGTGAGATGTTTACAGAATAGACCGGCTGGAGTAAATAATTCTGGAGTGACATAAAGTTGTCTTAAAAACCTGAATATTTTCTTATCTTTTGCATATCTTTAAGTAGCTAGTTTAGTTAACGTGTGTAAGAGTGTGATATTTTTTATGTGTTGATGGCTATTACTTTACTAACAATTTAATCCCTCCAATCAAAGTAAATACATGTACCTATACAACTAAATTTAATTTACCACATTCGTGCAGTAAAAACTTTCAAACTCACAATCTCTCGATCGCCAGTCTCAACCCCTTATTGTTAGTCTATCGCGAATGCAAACAAAACGCATTGTCAAAATCTTTCCACATCATTGCTGATTGATGTTGTAAAGTGTATGTTCACCCTAAACGTTTGGCGGCCATTTTTGTGCCACTTGTCTCAAAGGCAAGATTATTTGCTGGAACGATTCTTTAATTTGTGGTGACATTTATCGTTTTTCTTTGGCTTCAAGTAATTGAGCTCTCTTTACAGAGATGTGATCCGGCTTCAGCTCTAAGACCAATTACGTAGCAATTGACATCATTACAGGCCCTTTGATCGAGAATCCCCGATGATTTTAATTTAATAAAATCAGAACATTTCCCATTAAAATTAACTGCATTGGTCGGTACGAAATTAAAGTGAATTGAGAGGGATCTTTGATCTTATTTTAGTTCGTGGGAAGTTAATTTGAAGTCTGTAATAAAAATTCTCATTGAAATGATTGCGAACACTTTTATGTCATGCGAGCCAGGAGCCGGGAATTTGTGTTTTAATATCTTTCAAGTTAAATCATTTGTGTGTGGTGGCGGGATTTTATCAGTAGGTCAAACTTGTGGGTGCTCCGACGTGTATAAATTAATTTTGCAAATTTGATCCTTATTACACCTAGAAATTGTCCAACTGACAGGTGTCAGGAACGCATTCTCGCGACGGCCGGACTTTAAGTGCAGTAACCACAAATGACTGCTTTTACCTGTTGAGAAAACGCTATCAGAGATAGGAGGGTACTTGACCGCGGTAGTCATATAAGTAGTCCCAGACCATGATCGTCATCAGGTCCTAACATAAAGCTAAAATTATATTACGCTATAAGTGACATAAAACGACATAAAATTATTGGATGACTTTTTCGTTGGTGACAATCCCATGGTCCCCCCCCCCCCCCACCCGCGCAATTGTACGAAAAAGCCGCCTTACAAATTTTATGTCACCAATTTCGTAATGTAATTTTGGCTTTACCGTTGTGGCTATTTTGTGGCTCATGTTTGACTACTGTTTAGTTGGCCTAATTGTCGCAAGCGTGATTTAAAGTGAATTTTTAATTTCTCTTTTAGTTTTTGATTTTTAATCTGTTGAATACAACGTACTACAATATACCTACTTACTTTTTAAGTTTCTTGGACATCACTGACAACGCCGGAGGAAAAATATCGTGAGGAAACCTGGACTTAAGGGTCGTACACACTGGCGCGATATCGCGGGTGCGACAAGGGTAGCGCTGCCTGTCGCGCCCGCGATATGGCACCAGTGTGCACAAGCCGTTATAGTTTTAATATAAGTAAGTCTGATCAATGATCAATGCTCATGTCTTCTGAGTATGAGAAGAGGCCTTTGCTCTGCAGCGAGATAGTAATAGACGGGTATAATATTTATAATATTTGTTGAATACGAAGCTTTTGACTACTATGAATTAATGTTTGTATTATAAATGTCTATTTTATAATGTGCCAGTAGTCTAATGACATAATACAATATGTCATTATAAAATAGACATATTGTATGATATATGTCTATTTTATAATGTGCCAGTAGGAATTTATTAGTAGGTAGTATAGTCTGGAGTCTGGATTTGTGCCTCGTTGATGGCATTAGGTTCGATTGGACTCAATCTGCCTAGCTTTTTCCCAACTGTATTGGGGTCGGCTTCCAGTCTAACCCGATGCAGCTGAATATCAGTATTTTAATGGAGCGACTGCCTATCTGACCTTCACAACCCAGTAACTGGGTAATATGATACCCCTTGGTAAGACGGTTGTCAGAGTTTTGGGCTTCTGACTACCCGTAATGACTGTCAAAGATCTACGAATGACAGCCGGGATGCTAACGTGTTTTCCGAAGCAAGGAGGGACCTCGATATCTAATGGATGGTCACCTCGACCGCGGCAAGCGTAGCTTAACCTTCGAATAACCCGTGCGGCTGTTATTATTTTACCACGACCACGAGCCCCTGACTGTTCTTAATATTATTGGGGAAATATTGGTGCGCTATACATGTATGCCTATCATATCGAGAATGCAAGCGAAATGTTATCATTTACTGATTGTTTCTTAATTAGATACCAAATCAAGCGGACTATTTCCTTTGATTCATGTCACGTTATCATACGTTTCAAGCTTTCAATTTCTTTGTTGTTTGCGTTTATTTATGTTCTTGATCTAATCCGTCACACTACCACGTAGGTACTATGTATAATTTTGAAATCCAGTTTCATGGTAATAGAAGTGAAACTAATGCATGCAATAGGTATGATTTGATTATGTCCACTTATCATTTATAAGGTAGTAATCATATTATAATGGCTATTCAGGTACACACGTTATTTGGCATCATTAACATTGGTTACACAGCTTTTGTTTTTGCTTCTGGATTTGACAAATCAGGTTGTTAAATCTGTTTAGTAAATAAATAATTCTTTACATATTAAAATCTGTACGTTAGTTTTTAGGAAGTTCTGCGTACGTATGTTTATGGAAATAAACTATAAAAAATATTAATTATAATACTTGGTTACAGGTTTAGGGACTATTTTTGATGTCTAGACTGCGCGCAAGATAAGTCTGCACGCGGCTGAAATCGAAACTATCGTATGCCACCGGCTTGTCGTTTATGTAAGGTCAAATTAAGTATAAAATTAATTCATATTAATGTAAGTTTAATAATATTAACATTAAATGATTAACATAGATTTAATATTTTATATATATTACAGTTTAGAATTAAGCACGCCAGCGCCACCAGTCGCGCAGACTTATCTTGCGTGCTCTCCATCAATATCCGACCTCTTGTAAACCACCTCTTGGAAGGGGTGACTAGAATCACTAAATTTTTTCTTGTAAACTTTGATGTTCAAAAGTGCCTTTTATGCCTATTTGAAATAATTTATTTGACTTTGACTTTTGACTTAACCCATCAGTCAAATTTCGCAACTAACTAAATGCTGCATGGGCAGAAAAATACGACAAAAATTGGATCTGTTTGTTCTAGGGGATGAGAGTGGGGTCTTAATAGGTATCATAATTTTTTTGTTATTTTGGAACTTACATAATTGTTCAATAGCTACAGTGGAAATCGATCGATAGTTCCACACAGTATAGAAAAAATTAATTCTACATAGGTAGGCAGCTACCATTACTAATCCATTTGCCAAGCACGGTAATTATGGCAACATTTTCTTGTGAGTATCGTAGTACGGTCGGCAACGAAAGTTTGATTAACAATGTCAACTGTCATTTTTATATAATAATAATAATATCATTTTAAATTACACAAAATCTTTATTACACTTTAGATTTTTTTTCAGTATTTTTAGTAACCAATGTAAAAGTTTTTTGTTGTTTTATTTTTACGTAGGTATTTATCAGTTATTAGCTGTATATGTTGGTTATTAGCTGATAATTACTTTTTTGATCACGACGTTCTAATTTATTATTATAAAGGAAAATACCCAAAAAAAAAACAATGTCGATTAAAAAAACTTATAGGTATGTACCATAGAACATGGTAGATATCAAATGTAAAATTCGTTTCTCACCACATAACACCATAAGCACCACAGCGTGCACAAAGCGGCAACATTAAAGAATAAAGAGTTTCTTATGGTCAAAAAGAGATAGGTAGTGCTCCATGCGGTTATGTTGCACATATTCCACCATCCAACAAAGTAACGAAAGTCAGTTAAGTAAGGTGGATGTTCCAAGGTAGCCCGCGAAATTCAATTTTTTTGCGTTTTTTGTAATTTGCAGGCCAGTATCAGGCTGTATGAGCACTGAGTGTACTAATAACACTTTTTTTAACAAAACAGCGAAGAATGCAATGAGTGAGTTTAGAATTGCAGAAACCCTTATTATTGTATACCAACAACCATACCCAGACAACGATGCCTCAAACATAAAAAAAAAACAAAAATACCTTCGGAAGCTGTGCGCATGTAATCAATCAGCATGTTGTATTATTTCGCCTATGTGTTAGGCATGAGAACACTATGCATCAACCGGGTAGTTTTAGAATCTTTCTTAGTTGATCGCGATAATAATTATGTACTTATTAGATGTATTTTTTGTAATAAATAACTACCTACGCTTTTTTACATGTGTCTTTTTCTACATACCAAATTATACTGCTTACCAACTTTATTTAGGTACAGGTAGAAAGCAAGACACTAATTATTATATATAATAAAAATAAAAAAACATATACGCCAATCATCAGGATGATTTTTAAAGAGAGTAATTTTTAAATTACAATTAATACATTTTTAGTCCACATAAAGTCTTTCTTTTATCGCCAGAATCGATAAAAAAAAGATCGAGTCGATAAAAAGTTTTTTGCCCATACACTTTTGGGCATTCTTTAACTTTAAACTTCGTTTTTGTGCGCCCAAAAACATTTTATGTAAAGGACATCAATAAAGTTTTCTCAAACTCTTTTTTTTTACTCTTTTTTTAAAGAGTTTGAAAGAGTTAATTATATTTAAAAAACTACTACGACTATGAAAATTAATAACCTATAGCAGTAGAAAAAACAACATTAACACTGTGAAATTGCGGATGGTTAGAAAAACGATAAGAAAAACAGTTGAACTTCACATTACTTTTTTTCTTTAAATTACTGGCAGTTGACTGGCGAAGATTTTGTAATTTATTTCTTTCATGTTTTTTATAATTACTGTTTCACTAACCTATATCTATACATAATATAAATTAAAGTCGCATTTTGTGTCTGTTTGTGTGACCGCGTTGTTCTTTAAAACTACGCAATGGATAAAAAAAAAAACTAAATTATGTCGAAAACTGCGTGGTTTTCACCATCATTTAGATATTTTTTCTAGTTATCTTTATTGAACTGGAGTAAAAGTCTTTCCTAGAATATGACACAAAATCGTCCTTTAAATATTAATACGCGAAATAGGTTAAAATTAATCTATGTTATTCTTCTATACTTATACGAAGATTTCTTGTACAAAAGAGAAAATAGTACCTACAAGTTTATTTATTTATTTAGCAAAACACCTGTCACAACTAAATCGTAACCAATCTGAACAGTAGCGCGTGTTCGCGATATTCCGATTGAACTATAAGTTACAAGCGAAAGTGATTTAAACTCATGAACAACCGCTGCGAGCTCTACTCTTCCCGAAAGGAAAAGGAGCGTAACGAACATGTTAGCTATTCATCTATGTTACCTCTACATACAAAATTAATCTTCAATAAAATACAAAAAGTCGAAGATTAAACATGACCTCTTATTTCCTTTCATCTTTCTTTGTACAAAACCAAACTTTCTTTATAACAAAAACACTCACCAAACACAATTAACAAACGCGCCATAACTGTACACTTCATTAACTATATTCACGAGACTAAACTTTCAATTAAAAATGAAGTTTAAAAAATATTGTCGGCGAGTGTGCGCGCGTGTGCGCGTCGCCGTATGATATCGTGAACTGCGCCCGCGCAACAAGCAGCTCGGATCCAGGCCACGGGGGAATCTCTTCAAACAAGTGTAACGGTAAACAGCAACCCTAATTATAACATATGTAAATACCAAGGACTTAAGACGACGGTGTGTAGTTAATTGGCCGTAAAGAAGTTCTCGTAAAATTCTTTAATTAAATCAATACAAAAATATTGTGTGCTAAAATTTTAAGTATCAATTTGCCTAGCAATGCAATTGTTTTACTAACACTGACTTTTCCATTACTTACTACAACTATTATTACAACCTTTGATTTTTTTCCCGTAAACTATCTAAATCATTCATTTATTAATAGCTAACTATGTATTTATTGCCGTATTTTGTATGCAGTCTGCATGTCATTTCACACCCCCAGATATTTACAACAAACATGAGGCTCCCACTAAAGGCGTATCTTACTATAGCAAAACTCGTAAACATTTACTTATGGTGCCTAAGGTGGATTCTCGGAGGTAGCCCGCGAAATTCAAATTTTCTTACGTTTTTTTGCAATTTGCAAGTCAGGGTCAGCTTGTATTTTAATTAATTATAATATGATTCGCGATCACACTACGTTTTAGTATTTTTTCAATTGTTTTCTAAGGATGTGGTTTACCTACAGCATACAACTAACAGTTTCCTATTCTATCCATCAATTAATGGAAATCATGTGCCAGCCTCAGGTAAATACCGAAGCTAGCCAACCAATCCGGTAGGCGGTATTATCCCTTCGGATTACAAACCTCGGCTCATGAGTGTGTTCTAGGAAATTGTACCCACAGGTCTATACTCCTCTGGTAATAATTATAGGCTAATTGTATCTATTCAGAATTAATCTACGCAGGTAGTTAAGAGCTCTTATTGTACATATTATGTACTACATAATTATGCTGAAGATAGATATCAAAGATTCAATCAAGTCATTTATTCAAACTAGGCTGAGAATCAGCACTTTTCGAATGTCAAAATGACATAATACAGTCCCCTAAAACGCCCGCCCTTCACCACTTCCTACTGCTTTAGCTGGGAAGAAGAATTGGCGCAACAAACTCCCCACCAGCACAACAGATAAATAATATGGGTTAGAAGGCGGCGGGTGTTAGTTCAGGGTTTGATTCCCACAAAGTGTTATTGAGATTTTCCATCAGAAATCTTTCAAAGGCTATCGTGTTACCCAGTTACTGGGTTGTGGAGATTAGATAGGGAGTCGCTCCATGTCAAATACTGGTCTGCAGCTGCATTCGGTTAGACTTGAACCTGACCCCAACATAGTTTAGATAAGGCTAGGCAGATGACGATAACTGTCAAGAATTTATCAGTAGAACAGCCCGAAGCTTAGAACTGTCGCCAATAGGATCGCGTCCCCTTTATCATGGATCTTGAACATAACTGATGAAATTAATGTACTTATAGAAGCAGCTACGCAGGTATGCTGGAAGAGAGTTCTTTAGAAATAAGCATTGCCTTTGTACGTATTTTTCTGTTCCTATCTTCTTGTCTGGTTTTATGTGTGTGCATAAATGGTTAAATAAATAAATAGATACTATACTCCTCTCCTTCCTCTTCGGAGAATAAAGTCGTGATGGTAAATAATAATTAATAATAAATGTTTACTAAAAAAATATGGCGGTACAACTCATCTATCCTAAACAAAAACGATATCGTTGTTGTTTGTAAACGACGATATACTTGATTAAACTGTGTGACAGCACGCAGCACGCAGCACGCAGTGGCACAGCGGCAACACTCACTGTAGTGACGAAAATAAGCCTTTGTGTATTTTCTTGTTAACCGACTTCAAAAAAAGGAGGAGGTTCTCAGTTCGTTTGTATCTTTGTTTGTTTTTTTATGCAGGTATGTCCAATTACCTACTCGAAGACGGCTGGACGGATTTTTGAAATTCTTTTCTTTTGCATAGGCACGCCAGAGTTAGTCCTGTAGGCCAGTACACTAATTGCTTTACATACTTTCAATCACAATCCGAATGATTTTGAAGGTTACTGCTAATAAATTGATTCTTAGGTTCGAAAAATTTGTCTGCTCGACAACGTAATGTCGCAATGAATGTTGTTGAACTGTCAAAATGAGAGCTATTGCTTCTGTAAAGGGTAGTAGCTGAATATTTATAATAAAGCGCTTAATGTAAACAGCTCGCGATAATATATCGCTAGAGTGTCATTCTACCGGCCGCATCTTAAGAATCGCTCGTTTCGAATAGTGTGACACGCTTTAAGGCTCGTACACATTGGCGCGATATCGCGGACGTGCGACAAGGATCGCGCCTGCGATATGGCGCCGGTCTGCATGATATGCAGTTACCCCGCAGTTTTTGTCAAATCCATCCCAACCTTTGTTATTCTCGGAATACTAAAGTTCAAATTGTAATTCATTTTTAATGCAATCTACTAAATGCCACGTTGAATATTCTCTTGTCTTCCTTTTTGTCGCCATGAGGAATAGGGCAGTACCTACCTATTCATAAAGTCATTTATAGAACAGTGTTAAGTTTTTAGTTATCAAGATAAAAATATCGAGTCCGGTTCACTTCCGAACAGTTAAACGTGATCGATTTCGCATTAATTATACGCTTTGTTGCATTAATGCAGATGAAAGATTTTTTATTGTTGTTCAACTACATGTTGCATTTAATCGCATACGTTTTATGGAAGGTCGTCGATTGCTTGTGTGTCAGACTTCATCGTTGATCTAGTGATAACAACGGCTGGAAATAGGGTCCTGGGTTTGATTCCCAGACCGTCGGTCAAGTGGGTTTTCCCAAATGAGAATTTCTCGCCCGGAGTCTGGATTTGTACCCGGTAAATCGCAATAGGCTCGCTCCCATTTAATTAAACAAAACTAGTGAACTGAGGGTGTACCAAACACCTTTACCTACAGGCGTAATCTACAGGCTGACTTTGAAAACATGCGACAAAATTTAAGGGGATGTTCTACACATCAATATGAACAACTTATAAAAATATGCATACTAGTACCCATAGGAGCCGAATAGAAAGAAAAAGTCGAAAACGAAGTAACAGCGCGGGCAGGCAATGCGATCCGGGGAAACAAGAAATTTCACGGGGCCGAAATCGCAGGCAGAAGCTAATGGTATATATTATATATCCGTAGTACTGTATGCTGTTTTAACTTTATCATTTGGTAATACATACCAAGCTAATATGATATGAACGAGCACGGATTCAGAAATCAATAACTAACTCAAACAAAGCTATCTAGGCCATAGCCCGATCTAAATTCGGGTAGGCTTGTAGTTTTGATAGCCAGCCAATGATGGATCGTTCAAAATTTAAAAGCTGCAATACAACCAATTCAACTCAACTAATCCATCAATTAGTCCAACAATGCTTTTATGACGGACACGACTTTTCATACATTAATCCGTAATAAAACTTAAAAGCATTCCAAAATATAAAACTTTATGGTCGCTTACTTTTAGTATGTTTATGGTTAAAACGTCGGGGTATGGGCATATCCCCCTATGCATACTGATACATTAACCATGGAAAAAAGCCCATCAACACTGTGACCGACCTGGGCAACGAACCCAGGATTCACAAAGTAAAAATTCCATTTCAAAACCAAAATCAATCAAAATCAAAATTAATTTATTCAAACTAGGTTGAGAGTCTGCATGTTTGAACCTTAAAATGAAGTACATAAGACAGCCCCAAAATGCCCGCCCTTTACCACTTCCTAGTGCTTCAGCTGGTAAAAAGAAGTGGCGCGACAAACTCCTCAGTATCAAAGCTGCCTGTTCAGCTAGAGTTAGTTTTTAGAGTTCCGTACCCGAAGGGTGCCAAACGGAACTTATTACTAAGCCTCCGCTGTCCGTCCGTCCGTCCGTCGGTATGTCCGCGGGATGTGTGTGTGTAAGTTAATAATTAAATGGATCCCCATACAAGAAACATGTTTTTTCGGCGTTTTTTGCTCGATCTTAATACTGTACGGAACCCTTCGTGTGCGAGTCCGCCTCGCACTTACCTACTTAGGCCGGTATTTGGCCTAGCATATCTTCCACATGACTAGTCTATCAGTCCACTGCTTGGCAAGGACCTCATCGATCTCCCGCCACTCAACTCGTTCTTCGGCTGACACAATTGGAACAAAAATAATAAACTCAGAGTATTCATTGTTACATGTCGGCCGGCGCGCGTCGGCGTCGAGAGAATGCATTCCTGACACCTGTCAGTTGGACAATTTCTAGTTGTAATAAAGATCAAATTCGCAAAACGCATATTCGTTAGTATGAAACTGACAGGTGTCAAGACCAGGGACTGAAAGCGGTTATGGTTAAAGGTTAAGATACCTCAAAAATGTACCGGTACCGGTTTAGAATAAAGGTTGAGCTATACCAAAACCTTTGTAAATAAAGGTTGGACTAAACCGTTATTTAACCTTTCCACGATTTCGGTACCGAAAAACTTGCGAGACGGCGAGGCGCAGGTGCGCGGGGGGGTGTGGGTCGCACACGTTAGAACTTGTGTATTTTGTACATTTTGTTTGCTGAGGGCTTAGTGTGAGTTTCATTTTACCATCTCGATCAAACGCATCGACCGCGTTTGGCGCTCCGATTGGAAGCCGGCCGGCCTTCACCGGTGAAGGGCCAATCGGAACGCCAAACGCGCTCGATGCTTTTGATCGAGATGGTAAAATGAAACTCGCACTAGGCCCTCTGTACTCTTTTACTTATCTCTTTGTATGTTGCCGACTGTGTGCCGGGTAGTGCGTTTTTATTTTGTCGAACACTGATCGTTCATCTACGTAATAAATATTATAATTATTAATAATAAAATGGGAAGAAGGCGTAGAAACGCAGTTTACGCGTTTTTTTCGTTTTCAAAGGAAAATAATGCCTCCACTTGCCTAGTGATTGGATGTTCAGCTGTTATAAAAGTAAGTACCTACCTACTTTCTTCGTTTGCCTTCGTTTATCAAATTATTATGGTTTTATCACAGTCAACCGCACATCGGTAGTATGGTAACACTAGTAGGTACCGCTGACGTGCGGTTGACTGTAGGTACCTAGGTATTTACCTTCCTAGTAACACATTTTCTTTGCAGTGCATTATATTTTACATATCAGTTAGGTACCTACACAATGCACTGAAATTGTTTGTGTTCGTTTCATGTGTTTAAGGGCTGCTCGGCCAATACCTACCTAGGTCACAGAACATAATAATCTAATGGTACCTACCTTACACGTATAGCGCAGAGCTTCTGTACTACCTACATTTATTTTGTGTTGTGAACTACGTAAGATAAATGTACCTACCTACTAAACCACCCGCTAACGTTCGCAAATTGTCAGTAGGTAGGTACAAGCTTGCTTATGGGTCCTCTAAGTTGGGTACCTAATAAAAATCAACTACCTACCTACGTGGTGATTAAAACACAAATGATTATCATGTTTGCCAATGGTAATGTTGCTAAATGAACCTATTAGAGGGAGGTAGGTACCATAAATTCAGATGGCATGTTGCTTTTATTTTCGTTACAATCAAAGTCAACGATCGTACATTATATGCTTTGACCATTACTTTTCCAAAGAACTAGGTAACAATTTTTTTTTTTGTTTTATCTTGTTCGTATTGAAAGTGTTTTACAATAAACAAAATTCTTCTTCACAATTTCACGTTATCGCGCGGCCTGCAGCCGAATTGCGTAACACATTTTCGTAAACGATTAAGACTAATCTTTTTCATTTTGACAGTTCAATAACATTCATTGCATTATTTACGTTATTAAGAGGGTTTATTCTGAAAGTTGGCAACGTCGCAAATAGATGTCAAATATTTCGCTGTTTTGATTAATTTGATAATATTTCTGTATGGAAATAAAAAATGTGGCTAACTAGCGAACTAGAATATTGATTATGAAATGCAACAATTAATATCGTAACACCGAATAGTTAGTTTTAGATGTAAAAAAAGTATTTGGTAACTTTCCAAATGCCTTTTTTTCACCTAAAACGGGTACAACATCAAATTCAATGTTATAATTGCAATTCATTATTAATATTCTAGTCAATTGGTTAGCCACATTTCTTATTTCCATACAGTATTATTTCCAAATTAATCGAAACAGGTAAATATTTGACAGCTATTTACGACGTTGCCAACTTTTAGGATGCACCCTCTTAAGCAGCATTTGTTTTCAAAACGATTCAGATTTTGATAGATCGTGTATTACGCTATTGGGGTGCTGGGCCGCAAATCGTTGGTGGTGGCAAGGTCCCGATGAACGTTCGCACACATAAATATGAATTATTGAGAGATTTCATTCTTATTATCATTATTTAATTTTAAAGTTAATTTAAAATATTTTATTCTGTATTTAATTTATTAAGTAAACTAGTAACACTAACAATGATGAATTTCAAGAATAATTAATTTCTTTTCAGGGTGAACATGGGACGAATCTTTTGTATCATTTATCGTCACAACACCCAGATGAGTACAAAATAGTTACTGATCGAAATCGTCTAGCAAAAGACGAATCAAGTAAAGAGAACGATGCCACTCTTGCAAATACTAGTACAGATAGTTTGAACTACAACCAACCAACTACTTCAACTACATCTTCTACGAAGAAACATGTTTTTTTGAAAACCCAATGTGTCAATTTGGTAACGGTACACGGAAGACCGTTCTCCATAATTGATGATTTAGCCTTTAAAAATATTATATCTATGACCGGCATAAGTCCTAGAGAAGCTCAATCTTTAAATTCTCATTCCATCAAAATGTTTGTGTCGCAGGCAGCAAAAACCAAAAGATCTGAAATAGCTGCAGCTATAAAAGGGCGAATGATTTCCTTAAAAGTTGACAGCGCTACACGTTTAGATAGATCATTTTTTGCAGTAAATGTCCAATACATACTGGATGGCAAAATTCATGTAAAAAATCTGGGCGTTACAGAATTGCATGCCAGGAGCACTTCTGAGTACCTAAAAGAAAAATTGTTTTATATAATAAGAAAATATAGCATTTTAGGATACCAAATATATTCTATAACTACCGATAACGGTGCAAATATGATTAAAATGACCCAATTATTAAATGATGAAGATAATGATTACGACGATGATGACACGGATACGGAGCCACTCGAAATTTTATTTAATAATAATGACGTCGACAATACAGAGCCCGAGATTCCTTACAGTGTCACCTCGATACGGTGCGCTGCACATACATTGCAGCTTGCAGTCAATGACGCGTTGCAGGAAGACGAATCCATATACACTATAGATGAAGCTCGCAGTGTTGTACGCAAACTTCGAACGCCTACGATGCGAAACATACTTAAAGCATCAAAAAAAAATAAGCCGCTCCTGGACGTGGCTACACGATGGCATTCAACGTTGGACATGTTAGAGCGGCTCGTAGATTTAAAAGAGTACTGTTCTCAAACACCAGGCGAAACCTTGTATGTGTCACCAACAACCTGGGATGCTTTAGATGACCTTATTACATCACTAAAACCGGCAAAAATACTGACCAAGGTACTGCAGAGAGAACAACTCACGATTGGTGACTTCTATTACCATTGGTCCAAATGTTATTTGGAAACATCGCGCTTATATTTACCTCTGGCCCAATTTATATGTAAATATATAAAAATAAGAGAAAAGCAACTAATGCTTAACCCCACATTTGTAAGTGCTTTATATCTGGATCCTAGATTCCATGTGGTCTTGTCAGCAGACGAAGAAGCATTAGCTATTAGGCATCTTAATATGACTTGGAGGCAAATTTTAAAAGTAGAAGCAAGTTCCATGCTGGTACCTGAAGATGAAACTGCGAGCACATCGCAACTAGTTTCTGATGCTGTGGATGAAATGGAATCAATTCTAGCCGAAACGGAAAAAATTAAAAACATTAACCGCCGTGACCATTATGTCCAGACTCGGGCGAATATAACAGCCCTTTTAGAGAACTTTTCCTGCCATCCACGAATACCGCCCACAGAAGATATATTAACATTTTGGAAAAGTAAAGTCGTGTGTGAACCTCAACTATTTCGTTTGGCAACTACAGTTCTAGCTACTCCGGCTACTCAAGTTAGTGTGGAGCGTTTCTTTTCATCCCTAAAATTCATTTTAAATGATCTGCGTTATAATTTAAACGACGACATAGTCGAAGACATTTTAATCTTAAGAAACAACAGTTAAAGCGTGCTGTTCTTTTATTGTTTGTTTTTATGGGTAAATAAAAGACAAAATAAAATTACGTTTGCTTTTATTTATATTTTAAAGTGATTATGAATATTATGGTTTATGGTTAAACAAAATAATATTATAAGCTTATTACTTTTTCATTTCGTATAGTTCGAAACAATGTGATAATTGGTGAATAAAATCTTCTCTTCTTTCTCTTGACATCTTCGTCATTGCTCTTCCAATGATTAGCCCCAATGTGTAACATTTTTCAATAGTGTCTGTATCTAAATCGTTCGTTCGTTCGTCATTCATGAAAGGATCCGTATTTACTCCGACAGATATTTTATTATTCACTTGATTAATACCAATCTCCTAAAAACAAAAAACAAAAAAGTTAATATAAATACGTACGAGTATTAGTAAAGTAACAACGCCTTTGTCTTGCTTGCAGTGGAGATTGAGATCCATGACAATAATGCTACCTAACATACTTTAGTGATTACTGGTAAATTATATTCGAGAACAAACGTTATGTTTTCATGCAATAGTCGTATTTTACGAAACAATATTATATGTATATAATATTTTAGCTAATTTATTTATATTCAATTTATTGTATTTCAAACATAGACCATAATTTTTTTCTACTTATTATCATTAAATAAATTAATAATTAAAAACACATAATAATAAATAAACACATAAATAAAGGGAGACACTAGATTATACCATAGAAAAATAAATTATAGTTTGTACTGAAGCGAAACTCCCGCCCCGGACACATTCAAAATCTCATTAAGAGGGTTTATTCTGAAAGTTGGCAACGTCGCAAATAGATGTCAAATATTTCGCTGTTTTGATTAATTTGATAATATTTCTGTATGGAAATAAAAAATGTGGCTAACTAGCGAACTAGAATATTGATTATGAAATGCAATAATTAATATCGTAACACCGAATAGTTAGTTTTAGATGTAAAAAAAGTATTTGGTAACTTTCCAAATGCCTTTTTTTCACCTAAAACGGGTACAACATCAAATTCAATGTTATAATTGCAATTCATTATTAATATTCTAGTCAATTGGTTAGCCACATTTCTTATTTCCATACAGTATTATTTCCAAATTAATCGAAACAGGTAAATATTTGACAGCTATTTACGACGTTGCCAACTTTTAGGATGCACCCTCTTAATAGCCTACTACAGTTTTTGGGTGATTCAATCGCGCGTCTAGCCCTAAGGCACGCTTTAACAATTTAGCATGCCCACGTGATGTTGTTACAAAAATTTACTTACTTCGTTGGTCTCAAATAAGTCCGATGAACATGGGGAATCCAGTTCTGGAGTTGTGCCTTCGGGGTCTATTTCATAATTATATTTATCAGACTGAGACACTAGGTCTAATTCTTTGTCATCTGTAATAGAGTCCTCTGAGCTTTCAGATGACTCGTCTATGATGACATGTTCACCTGCAATTTTACATTTTACTTGCATTTAATGTAAATAATGTAACCTAATTTAACTTCACAGACTTGTAGTTACTTACGTTTACGTATATGCTCTACATCTTTATGAGATGACATTTTTCCAAAACACCAGTCAGATAAGACGATCGAAAGAAAAACTTACAGAAGAATGATAAGAAAACTTTAGGTAGTCACTCGGCTTAGTCCGGTTTACACAGTCGTGTCCTTCCGATCGGACATAAAAACCAATACTGAGCTATAATAATGTGCAACAATCAGCAACTGAACGACAGACAGAGTGGCGAGGCGGTGCTTCAAAGAAAACCCATACTTATTAAGGGTTTAGGTACTGCTACCGACACATTTATAAAGGTTAAGGTACTGCTACCGAAACTTTTATAAAGGTTATAGTACTTCTACCGAAATATACCGGTATGCATTTGCAACCTCAAAATTCCGCTACTGAAAAAAATAACGCCATCGAAATATTTCGGTTACCCTTATTTAACGGTATGACGTCATACTGAAATTTAAATGTACCTTAATTTTTGGGTAATTCAAAGATTGACAGTTGTGATTTGAATATGGACCATTTAGTCCGTCGAATGTCTTGACTCAAGACATTCGACGGACTAAATGGTCCATATTCAAATCACAACTGTCAATCTTTGAAAGTTATATGAAATGGCTATATGGGTTCGTTAACACAGGCCGGCTCGGAGAGGAGAGCAGATTTTTTATCACGTTTAAAACGGAGTTTTGAATCATTGTAATAAGGTTTATTTTTGCATATCACTTCTTTTATTATTGAGAATGCTTGAGAGCAAACCTAACTCGCTTAGTGTGAATTAATAAGAGGAGCCGACCGGCTGCCTCTGATGACGAACTCTTCCGCGCTCGCGCAGCCGAATGGCTCCGTTTGCATGCTCTTTCGTGCTCGCGCGGCCGACCGGCTCCGATTGCGTGCACTTTCACACTCGCGCGGAAAACAAAACTTGGACTGTGCGGAACTGGAGGTGTACCGCCCTTGTAGAGCACCCGCCCAACTCCGAGCACATCCGTCTGGCTCCGAGAGCATCCGCTCAGAAACCAACCACCAACCAGTTTTTGGCCAAATCAAATCAAACGGCCGTCGGCTTCGGCCAGTTCCAAGCGTATAACACGGCTTTGATGTAGAGTGTCAATTTGCTTAACAATAAACTTTCCTGACTGTATTACTTCGAAATAATTCTGTTCCTTTTATACGAAGACAGAGTAATTTGTTCTCCATTCATAAGTCTTAAAAATACCGTAGCAGTAAACAAATGAACGACATAATATAATCAAAGTTTAGTGAACCGATGTGGTACCGGTTACCGCCTACATGCTAACGGTTCCATTGTCATTGTCAAGACATGCAACCACGGCCACCGGACACTCTGGGTCACTCCTTGTCGAGCATCAGGTACGGTAAGAAGGTTGGCACTGTCCCGGGGAACATTCCGACGATCTTGTTTTGAGACTGTTGTAGATGACAGTTTGTGATCAAACGATTGGTCGTGTGAATTTTAGGATAAAGATTTGGTGAAATGATAAGGCATAATATAACTAACTTTTTATACCAACACTGGACAAAAGTTTAATTCAGAAGTCCGGAATTCTGGGACATTTTATTCCTGAATTGGGAAATGACAATTCAGTTAAAAAAAAAAACCGGTCAAGTTCGTGTCGGACCGCGCATAATGAAGGGTTCCGTAGTTCCGTAAAACTTCCACACTTTTATCTGTAACAATTATAGTGTACATTAAAAAGAGTATTATTCTATTCTGCTTACTGTACTTAAAAAAAAAATACTGTGTAGGTTCGGAGATAAGAAAGGGAGAATTGAGAGCCTTTCATTTGATCACGGTACAGTTTGCAAAACTTTATTTTTTAATTTTCTTATTTGCGTCCAAAAAGGATATATTTGCGTCCAAAATTCATTTCATTATGTTACATGTACCGTTTGGGTCACATAAATTCATAATGTGTACCAAAATTTCAACTTTATGAGTCCATTGTCTGTGACAGACGGACATGACACACGAGTGAGGGTTCCGTTCTTCATTCGGACGTACAGAACCCTAAAAAACTGGCAGTGAGTGGTTTAGGTAAAAATAAGATGTTATTTTAATGTTCCTACCTTTACTTACACTAAAGCTGATTTCGTGGTTGGAGTATTATTTTAGGTACCGTTGCATCTCTATTATATCTTCAAAGAACTGAGACGATCTCCTTTGTGACGCTAAAGCACTGAATAAATATAATTTGTTACACTCACAGTGTCATCAAGAGTGCATTGAACTTTTAAGATCTGCCTACTTTGCATTTATTTAAAAGTTACACAAACTCATTTGATAAATACTAACAGTATAAAAAACATCGTAAATGCGACATGAAATGTAACACTTCTAACTTTACCTAGTTTTTGTGTTACATTTCATGTTGCATTGCATACGTATATTATGTGAACCCACTATTAGGTGGGTAGGTATATATATTCTGTTCCAAAAAACCTGAAATAATCCTTCCCCCCCTCTCTCTCTCTCTCTTTTCCTTGTTGTGATTGGTTGATAGGAATAACAACAGCCAATCGAACCACTTGACATTGGCCCTATATCACAAAACTTTACAAATTGTAAATTGTCCAAATTGCCGTTTGTGTGGCTTAAAAACTAAGCCACAAAAACTGAAAAACCGTACAAATATATAAGTTGTAGTGACAAGTATACAATTTATTTATAGCCCTCATGCTTTTAGTTACGGTTTTAATAATGCGAAAGATTTCTAGATTGTAAATTGTAACTCATACATTATTGTGATTTCTTACGTATTTTTTTCTACAATTTAACAATCTTGTAGACTTGTAAAGTTAATGGTTGGCTATCAAAAACCAGGAATTAGACTTAAAAGAAAATAAGTCTAGGTTCTATTACTTCTCTAAAACGTATTAAGAACATAAAATTACCTACTGTGAAATCTCCCTTATCAAGCGAAGAATGAAGTACAATGGAATCTACATTTAATTTACCGTGGCATTGATTTACTGTGAATTAAGTGTTTGATCAATACATCACAGACTGTAGGATATAATGTCAAAGTCTTGTTTGAAAATTGTTACGATTAGGTACACTCAATTGGAATGGAATCTTCGGCATCTATACTTCAAGATTATAGGGTTAGATGTCCCAAACCTGTTAAATCCAGTGCATTTAGTCCTCTAGTTCGCCATTCTCTCACGGACAGACAAGGCACAGCCTACACCGCTGGTTCAAGAAGCATGAAGTTTTGCACAAGTTTTCTTCATTTATCATAGTGAGCACTTAGGAACAATTTTTGAAATTCACCCCCTAAAGGGGTTAAATAAGGGATGAAAGTTTGTATGGAAATTCGTAATTTTTGCAGATAGGAACACCAACAACATGGTTTATCTAGTATATTTGAATAAATCTGTTGTTCTACAGAAACTGGTTTGTCGAACGGGGCCAATCACGCGCGTCACGTACGCCATGTTTCGCCGAATAACGGCCAAAAAAGGATGGTATTAAACAAAAGTAACAACAAACACAAACGTTTAAGAACCACGAAAACGACACGTTCACTTTCTTCGTGTTCTCTCTCGTGAGTCTTTTTGTATGCAGAACCAGTTCCGGCGACAACAGGCCTGACATACTTAACAGCACACTATACAGAATTGATGACTTTCGAATACATCGCCGGTTTTATACCAAGACTGAAATAATTTAGCACTTATTAATCTGCAATGTAAAGCGCGAGCTCAATTTAATTGACTCGTTGAACTAAATATTTTGACACGATAATCGATGACACATGGTTTATAGGCGAGAGAAAGTGTCACTCATCATATTCGTCATTATTTGCCGAACGATGAATGTTTCTTTACAGAGGCAGCTTAAATAAGTGTGCACTTAACTTAATGTAACTTGCGCTCGAAAGTTTTAAGGGACTCATTTATTATAAAACTGTGTCCCTCCCACGCCCTGCGCATCCCAATCCCAATGCGTAATCCAATGCTTCATATGTTTGAAAAAATTGTCTACTCGATAATCTAAAGAACGCAATGAATACTATTGAATTGTTGCGTGTGTGTTACGCAAATACGCACCCGCTTGTGGCTGGATGCGTAAGGTGGAGGACAGGATGTGGTGGCGCAGCCTGGGGGACGCTTATATCCATCAGTGGACTGCGATAGGCTGAGTTGATGGTAGCTTTGTGAAGCCAGAAAACTTGAGTGTGCATTATAAGAAAAATAATATAAATAAATTCACGAGTTAAAGCGCACTAACGGATACACGCACAGACTGATAGATGTGTTTTACAATAAGTAAGTAAGAATAACCGGCACGAAGGGTATTAATATCGAGCAAGAAATGCCATTTCTTATATGGGGACCCCGTTTAATGATTGAATTTATTATATTTTGCAGCAACCGAAATACACAATCAGTGAAAATTTCAACTGTCTACCTATTACGGTTCATGAGATACAGCCCACTGACAGACGGACGGACAGAGGAACCCTAAAAACAGACTTACAAACATGTCACTTATGTACCTATTCCATTTTATTGAATCATCATTGGCATAATTTCGTTGCGTGCAGACAACAGTCCCTCGGTGAAGCCGTATCTTTAATATTAGTTGTTTCTCTCTCCACCCCCACTGCGATGTGACGGTACCTAATTATTGTCTTTTAACCCCAACTCAAACGACATCTTGTTACATTGAAGACTTTCAATTAATTGAAATGAATTATCTTTAATTTGTTCTCAGTCAGCTAAAGAAGGTTGGTCACTACTTGCTTGATTTATTATAATGAGTGCGAAAGTTTACTCGGAATTCAAGATTTTTTTTTTCACGAAGGATCGAACTTAGGACCACATGCTTTTTATTTTTCTTTTCTTATGTATCTAAATTACAGCATAACATTCTCCGAATGGAAGGGCTTTTATTGGTAGAGTTTAACCTATATTACAACCACATTTTGCATTTATTTAAAAAATACCTATCATTTATTTATTTCAAAAAGTGTGGCACAGTCTGTTACAATTAATATAATTTTACAATTTGCGGCTAGTCGGAAAAAGAGTAACAATAGGATTGAATCTGGCGTCCCAGCTAGGTTACATAGTAACCTGTATTAAGGATCGCCAGCCCAGGTTCCCATAAAAGGGACACTTTTTTTTTTTTTTATTAACTTCATAGGACTATTAGGTGAATTTATATTTAAGTCCCATGTAATGCAAGCCTATTGCCATCAACCAGGCAAAAATCCAGACTCCGGGCTGCTACTGAGAAATTCCTGATGGAAAATCCCAATATCAATTTACCCGACCTGGTAATCAAACCAGGCAGTCAAGTCTTGAATGTATGTAAGTTTAAAACAAAGAGTAGGTACGTTTATCTAAATAATTAATTTATTAACTGTCGTTATCAAAGTGTTGGGAAATGTATGCCATATCAAAATCTTCTCGTGTCGCTGCCTCCCTGCTGACTGTTCCACATTTTATTAAAAGTGGCGTCAATAAGTCGACGCCAGATCTCCGTCAGCGCGTTGTTATGTATAGCGTCACTGTCGTACAGCTGCATCACGAACTCCATGGCGTAAGGAATGCCATAGACCTGGAAATAAAATAACAACACGCACGTGTTCCACGAAGAGGAAAAGGGGTGTGCAGAGGGTATGTAGTAGGTTAATGACGGATACCTTGAGTATATTTTTCAAGAAAACTGAAGAAGTACCAGAATTTCGCAGTTCTTCGGGCACCATAGTACTACCACAGGGTTTTTCAGGGTTGCAAACTTAGGTATAAATATAAACTACTCTCAGGGGTCCCCTACTAAGATATAAAAAAATCGCAGTAACATGCGCGTTTGCGATGTTTCATGTTGTTATTGAGTGGGCTACTACGGGAAAACTTTCTTAGAACACTGTCCTTATCTTTTCGAAGTGCAGATTTTGTAAAAATGGTACAGACAGCTAGAAAAATTACAATTTGCGTTTTATTTGTTTGGTCCTCATCGATGCAGGTTCGTATAAGGATTAAACCCAGTCCAGTCTCCTTTTAATGCTCGCTGTCTACCGCAGAGGCCATAACCAGCAACCCGAAGGCAAGAAGCAACTTAGTTCCTCACCGTAGCGGCGTAATCCACACTCGTTCCGGACACTACCCCGTACCAATTGGAGAGGGTGTCCACCGTCACCGACATGACGCGGAAGCTGGCGTTCTTCATCGCCTCGTCGACCTCGCCCTTAATATCGATGTACTTATCATCGTCCGACTGCAACTCGTTATAGCCTCGAGGGTACAAAATTGCTTCGCCCTAAAACATACCTCATTTATATTATTGCTTATTTATATACATGGGCACATCAACCTGAACTAGTTATATAATCCTAGTGCAGTCCTGTGATACTAAACAAATAAACTTTAAACATTTGTTAAGTAGATACAAAAGTTATTAAAAAAATTAAAAAAACCCGACTGCAAAAACATATAACTGAAAAGATAAAACCGGCCAAGTAAGTGTCGGACCACGCACAATGAAGGGTTCCGTAGCTGGGATGAATTTATGCCAAGAACAAACTTAACATTGTAGTTGAAAAACATGTTCTCCCATACATTTTTTATGGGAGAACATGCAACAACATATTTTTGTATATATTTTTGTAATCACTTTTTAAAACCCTTCATTTTGATACCCCTTACTCAATAGGTTTGTTTTTTTTTTTTTAACATACGTTTTGAGCCATTTTGTTTTATTATTTTAATATACCCGAACGAATCTAACAACAACAATTCATCAAAATTGGCTCAGCCAATTAGTAGCTACGAGGGAACATTCAGATGGCCATACATACATACACACATACATACAGGTCAAACACATAACCCTCGTTTCTTGGCTCTGCCGCATTCGGGTATAAATTAGGTATTACCTTAAAATCTGCATCCGTAAAGGTTCCGGCGTGTACGTGTATATATGCCAAGATCTTATGATTAAAGCGGTGGAAGACATCCCGAACAGCCATTGATTCCTCCTCAGAGAAGGCTCTGGCTCCAGGGTAGAGCTGACTACAAGAGCTGACCTCCTTCGTAGTGTTCCACGCGACGTCGAAATTCCTGTCCACGAACACACCGGGACACACGGATTGTGGGGAGACATTCTTGTTCCACATTGCGGACTGTGTATAATCAGAATGAATCATTAAAACATATTTCTACCCTAAGGGCCTTAACAGACATGCTATTTTTTGCATCAGCCATTTCTTCGATTTTGTATCACGTTTTGGGGACAAGCTGCGTTTGAACGAAGTAATCAAAATTGCGCATTTTCTACGGGTCGCTGTTTCGAGCAGTTATGCATGCTAAAGAGCAGCATGTCTGCTTCGATGAGAACAGACAGCAGTCATTCCTTGGTCAGACAGAAACCGACATTAAAGAGCTTCTGCCTCAAGTGTCTGACAGGACATTAGTCTTAAACACGGCACGCATTGTCAGGGTCCAAACTATAGGTACCGCCAGGCCTCTCAGACCCTAATAGAGGTATAGGAGTAAATTTTTGGACAACATTTTAAGTTTTTAAATAATAGAATAATGATGAAAAATCAGCCAAGTACTCTTGCACTAACAGAAAAATAAGAATAACTTCAATGCGGTAAAAACAAGGTATACAATAACGAAATATATTTACGGAAAGCGAAGCGGAGAATCCGTCGGGATTAGCCAGCGGCATTAGGAAGAAGTCGAATTTATCTAAATGATTGAAGTAATATGATAAGAGTAATTTCAATTCCGAGATGTTGATCAGACTTGACATTTCTTTCAGTCCCATCACGGTTAGTCCATGGACTATAAAAATGATTTTCTTCTCTGGGACGTCATCAGCGTACTTGCTCTCTTTTACTCGGAAACTAGCTTCGTCATCCTTGTTCTGAGTAATACTAACAAGGACTATGTCATTGTATTCAACAGTACGACCAGCTTTCGTGACAGTTGCATTCACTTGCGGAAACTCTTTCATTAGTAGTTCCATTTGGGCCTTTATCTGAAAAAGTTAAGTTCACTACTGAAGTAGGCATTACAAACTAATATCGATGCTCATTTTTGAGATGATTGACGCAACTCATGCTCAACTGGTTATAAAAATGGAAATTCTAAACAGCTATGTGATATGGTATAACTTACAGCGTAAGGACTGAGAAACGACAGAGGTGATCCAGCTGAAGGTGATTCACTCCTCTCCGATTGCTGTCTTAGTTTTCCTCTGAAAGAAAAGCGTTTAAACTGTTTTATTCAGTTTTAATTGTTTATGGTCAAACAAAAATAATTTAAAAACCTGGACCAACTTAGAGAGATGCAAAGACAAAAGCATTAAGGTAAATTAATAACTAAAGCGATATGATTAAATTATATATGAATGAAAAACATAGAAAATACATTATATTTATAGATGTATGCTTATTTATAATGTGAGGGAGGTCTTCGTCCATCATTGGACGTTTTATTCCTGGGAATGATGACGTGTTAAAGTAAACTACTCGTATGAACAGGAGCAATCTTGTTCAACAAATACATACTAGAGAGAGAATACAAAATGTTTCTATCCTTTTCAGATTACTTACTTATCTTCTTGTTTTTTCAGAGAAAATGGTATCATTCTCGTTACCCTGAAATCATAAAAAAATAAAGCAACAAACAGAATTTTCGTAAAATAAACATAAAAAATGCAAAAAATGTCGAGGACTGAATAACGCCAGTTATGTTTAAGTCCCATGTAATAGGGGGCGAGCCTATTGCTATTAACCGGGCACAAATCCAGACTCCAGGCTGCTATATGGAGTTTTTTAGTTCTATGTATGAGCAGAGGGCTTTGCACTGGACAATTATTGGCCAGTATCATTATTAGCAACATATCAGAGACAGTACGGTGAAAAACTCTGTTATACTGAAAATCCACGATCACGAAAAAGTTACTAAAATATTTTTTTTGCCTTAGAGGGACAGACTAAATGCTAAGGAGTTATTACATAATATATATAACTATATTCCAATTTCCCAGGGCAAAGTGTTTAAAATCGACAATAACTATGAAGAGATAATCATAAAATGTTCAATTAAAATACATTTGTTAGACCTTATTTTCTCTTTTTTCATTAATTTCAAGCGCTCACGCTTGATCAGTTTCATCTTCACTTTGTCTTGGACCGACTCTGGTGTTGGCTTCGAAGTTGTCGTGGATGTTAGAACATGTTCTGGTTGTAGCTTCGGATCTACACCCTGTGTACTTTTTTTCCTCTCTTTCTCCATACTTATACTTAGTTCCTGTTTTTTATTATGTTTGTGATCGTTTGGATTAGCAAACTCTACCAGATCCATTTTCGAAATTCTCATGGATTCTGTTGTGGAATGCTTATTACGATCCATGCTTTTTTCGGTCTGTTTGTCTTCACTTTTATTTAGTTCCCGTGTTTTCTTATGTTTGTGATCATTTTGATTAGAAAGTCTTATCATACCCATTTTAGAAACTGTCATGGGTCCCTCTCCTGTGGCATGCTTATTAAGATCCATGCTATTGTCTCTCTCTTTGTCCTCGCTTTTATGTTTATGCTGTTTCTTCTTATCTATGTGATCTTTTTTTCGTTTATGACTCTTATTCTTTGGATGTTCAGAATATTTACTATGATGTTTATCCCTATTCCTTTTTCCGCTGTGGTTCTTTTTTTTATTTCGTTTTTTATCTTTATGAAGATTTCTATCCTCATTCTTGTATAGTTTTGTTTTCTTATTTCTTGTTGAATTATTATTCTTATTGATTTTCCTTTTCCAATGATGGTGATGTTTCTTATTCTTATCCTCATTATGTTTCTCTTCCATATTATTACTCTTTGTATCATTTTTGTATCGCTTTGTTTTCTTATTTCTTGTTGAATTATGATTCTTATTCATTTTGCTTCTCAAATGATGGTGATGTCTTTTTTTCTTTTTACGTTTTTTTCTTTCATTATCATGCTCAACAACTTGCGTATTTTCCTCATCCCTATTATTTCTTTTAAACCTACGCTTCTTAACCACATGATGTTCCAAATCATTATTACGAGCTTCACCGTTCGTTAGAACGTACTCTTTATGTGAATATTTTATATCCTCTCGAAACCCCGTTGTGAACCTGGTCCAAAAAAATCATCATCATCATCTGACTACCAGCCTGAAACCCTTCGCTACTGAGTATAGACCTACCCCAGGAAAGTTTCTTAACATATTTCTTGACATGCACTTCTAGTTAACTTTCCAAGCTTGTGTTTCTATGACAGATGTCTGCTTTGACACACTGTATCAAAGAAAACATAATATTTTTTTATATTAATAGAATTTCATATCGAATGTTAACTCCACTTAGTTTTTCCGGTTTCCATACAACTGTTACAATAACTGTTACAAGAATTACGTATATTATTAATATCAATGAATATTTTACTTAGCATTCGGTTCAGATGCATTGCTTCGGAACGCTAAGCCATCGGATTTATTGCCTGCAAACTTTTTCTTCGAAGACAATGTTCTTCGCACATCTGCTGTACGCGTTTCCCTATAAAAAAAATCATTCATTTTTGGATTCATAACGTTTATGCAATTTTACGTACTAATAAAAAAATACTTACCTGTATTGTAAGTTGCCTAACTCTGGAAAATATTTTTTTATTAGTATATTTCGTTTATCTAGCTGTTGCCTGCGGTTTCCTTCGCATCCTAGGACAACTTCTTCAACCCAGATAAATATGTACTTTAGCACGATGCCAGTTTCTTGCATGTGACATACCTACAATAAAATTGAAGCAACAAATGACTTGCATCATCTTAAACAGACGGTGCAACTTTTATTGTTGCTACAACTTATGGTGTGCCACAGGCAATGACATTGCGTACGTGTAAATCAGGCTTAAATTACGTTTGCGCATACGTCGTTTCCATTGAATAACCAAACTTTAGGTTACCCCCACAACGGACATCGATCTACGGCTAATATGGTCATGATAAGCTGTTTGGCGCATTTTTACTTCAACTTGAATTCGGTGGTAATTTGATTCTCTGGTGAATGGTGATCTGACAGGATGAGGATATCTCTGAGAAACCTTAGTAGGTATCAAGTAGGAGAAGTGCTGTAAGAAAGGCTCTAGAGGATCTTGAAGTTATGTTTTGCGAAGAAAGACGTAGACATCCACTACTATATAGTAGTACCGTATTCGTTACAGAAAAGGATTGGTTTCACTATACCTGCATTAATTTCACAGTAGTACACTAACACAATAGCAAATATTCCTATAATTTTGACCATTTCTAAACAATTTAAGTACTAAAGTAATTTTATATAAAGTTGTAAATATGGAATCGATATGTTATACCTACATAACCACTTATATTATTACTTCACACCAAATGCAATATTTATTACATTTCACGTTTACAATTCACGTTATAAAAATGTCATTAAAATAAATGTAGATTAAGTTAAAATGAAAAGTTTACTGGTTTCTGGTCATATTTTTCATCGTGTTCGATGAGAGGAGTAGGTAAGGGATGCGCGGGTGAAGTTTGATTTTTTGCTTGCTTTATACGCCCTCATAATAACATTCTTTCGTTAATTGACAGAGCATAGTTTTAAAGGATTTTCAAAGTAATACTAAGAATATTCATAAGATCCCACCCGTTCATAAGTAATGTGAGTTCTGCACCCGAATTGCGTAATACACTTTCAATCACAATCCGAAGGATTTAATAGGAAATTGCTAATTCATTGCTTCATAATGTTTGGAAAAATGTATCTGCTCAACAACTTAAATAACACGATGAATTTTATCGAACTGTCAAAATGAAAGGCATTGCCATTGGGCACATGCCCGTGTGGCTACCTAGCTACCTCAACTCCACTTCATTCAATACTTATAGGTGCCTACGTCTCTTTCTCTTTTCCATAAGTTCAGTTCCGTCATATCCCAGATAAATATCATTTGCAGCTGGATTGAAAAGGAGGTCGTCTTTAGCCAGCCCGTTGTCACTGGCTAGATAAAATACATTATGATAGGTAGGTACATTATGCTCACCCAGTAGGTACCAACAATGTTCGATTACCACAAAACTTGACCTCTTCCTCATCTTCTTATTTTCTTGCACCGCTCAGTAAACCATAAATTCTTTAACATCGGAAGTATTTTAAGAAAAATGATCGCTACACTATATGCAGCCTTAAATCGTGACCACGAGGACATTAAAAATTTCACGACCCCTCTAAAAGTGTTGGTTTACTGTGCCTGGTTGTTATGGCAAAGGTCTGACCGTAACACTATGGCCCAAGTGTGATACGTAAGCTTTTATTTAAGGTCTTCGATGAAGTATATCCATAATACGGGTGGGCGTTTTGGTGGACTGTCTTATGTAATTTTGACGTTCGAAAAGTGCTGATTCTCAGCCTAGTTTGAATAAATGACTTTTTATTTTGATACAAATTCTATAAATTACATACTTTGTAGGTACTGGTGGTATTACTACATGCCCAGTAACTGGGTTGTGGAGGTCAGATAGGCAGTCGCTCCATGTGAAATACTCGAATACAGCTGCATCTTGTTAGACTGAAAGCCGACCCCAACATTACATACACATTTTGCTTAACATTCCATTTCTCAGACTGCACCTACTTACAGCAATGCAGTTCTGTAACGGAATAAATAAAAATGTGGGACAAAGGGTCTAAGGTCCACAATTACCAGATGGATTTGAAGGCATTTTTAGCAGAAGACGGACTGCTGAATGACGATCTAATACTAGAGATTTAGAGATCGACGAGGATCTAAAAGCCCTGCTTTAACCGATGCCAAAAGGATGAGCAGTGACATTAACGTCCGCCTTTTCATAAAGTAATGTCTTACAGCCTTAGAAAGATCAGTACTACTAGATATGCTTTGAAAGTAGTTCGTATGCGTTACGCCGCGAACGCTCATCATTTACGCCGTATTATAGGGCGTCGTAAACGTGCCTTAAGATTTACACCTACACAAAAAAACTGTTAGCAGTACCGACTCAATCTTCCTCCGACGCCGCTGCCGTAAATCGGACGGCTGACCTTAAACGGTTGCCAGGGAATCGTTGAAACAGTGGACTGAAGAAAACTTTAATATAAAGTTCTTCATTTTCAAGACATACAGTCAGTGTTTTCTATGATTTAAAAGACACAAAAGTTTATCTGGCTGAGACCTAATCATTCATTTTTAAATGACTCCCTGAGCATCGGATATCACTGAATTACTCGAATCACCTTAAATAATTCAAGCCACAGTTACCATCACTGGCACCCACTAATAGAAAGTATTGAACTACTTAGAACAATTTTTTTTTATACCGTCATAAATCATATTTGTTCAGGGTTCATTTAAATCGAAACGAAAACGCAAGAATGTTAGGGCACGCGCCGGAATAAAAGTGAGTGACGAAACGTGAACAACATTGTATATTTTATGTGGAGATTTACAAGGTGCTAACTAAACCCTACAAACTGGGCACAGTCACGAAACACAAGCACACGAGCTCACTGTAAAAAAATATGACCAATTCCAACATTATAAAAGTTTTCTAAC
Organism: Eupsilia transversa; assembly: GCA_914767815.1. Classification (NCBI taxonomy): domain Eukaryota; kingdom Metazoa; phylum Arthropoda; class Insecta; order Lepidoptera; family Noctuidae; genus Eupsilia; species Eupsilia transversa. Next base: position 8,854,899 of record OU611889.1, read on the forward strand.
AATGAATCGTCACGTACACAGAATCCGCAGATTAATATTTACAAAATCCCACTTCATCAAAAACTTAATATTTCATTTCCGTGTGCTCTCACCCCAGTAATGAAAATGGCGGTTCCTAATGGCTGTCTATGAAGTGCGCAGTACATTAACATCAAATTTTGTCGACAATAAAACAAAACATTAAGCCCAACGATTTCCCGGCTAAGGGCCGCCTTCACATAAAAAACGCACAACTGGAGCGATGACACAAATTATTAAAATATTATAATAAAACTGCAACAAAATGGAGGTCCTTACTCCAAATATATTACAGAATTAAGCCTTAAACACGTTTCCTTTGCGGCCGACTGAGTTTAATACATTTTTTCCCTTTATTTCACGGCGAAGAATTTATTTTCATAACTGATAATAAATGTCAAGTCATCGTAGTAATAAAGTGAGTGAGGGCCAGCTTCACCCTTCCTTGCGCCACAGTGTCGTACACCGCTGACACTGCCGACACCCCACGAGCCGACTATTGTTTGAATTAATGTGTGAATTACACAATTATAAATGTTTTATCGTGCGAACAATTTAACATAAACATCTCTGTTAGTTTATTTCTCTTTTATACGTCGGAACCTGTATCTTTATTATATCTTGTTCATGGTAAGCAAGCTCATATATAACCCTATAAGATTTAATACTACAGTCTTTAGACTACCTAGCTGTAGCTGTAGACTTAAGACATGTTTACATCATAAGCTACTACTTATATATTTCAAAATTAATTTTCATACTACTTTAATTTTCATTTCAGCGCTTACAGCTCACAGAGGTGAAGCTGCCAATATCAGTTAATTCTAACGTTGAGCAAGTAAACAAAATTTAAATAAAACAAAAAGCGTTGTTCAATGAAGTGGCGGGAATGCTTCAGGGGCGGGTTTTATAGTGGCTGACGGCGATCCAATCTGCTAATACGATGAAATGGAACTAAATCTCGGGAGGACGACCGCCCATGTCCTTCCACTTGCAGAAGACTCCTCAAATGAAATGGCGGTTGCGAACTTGATATAGTACCTATGTTACGAGCTGTACCTCCTAGGACTGTTACAAGGCTAAATGTTTTAATTGGAATTAGTTACCTTTGCGAATTTATAATTTATTCACAAGATACAACGAAACCCAATTGTGTTTCACATTTTAAATCATAATTTGAAAGTATTAACTCTTAATACATCACATCATGTGCTTTATAAAATCGTCTGCTCGACAACGTAAATGAATATTGTTAAACAGGTTACAATCATAGTATGTACCTACATTTTTATGGTGTAAATCTATCAATCAATCAAATCATTTATTGGGAACAATTAATAAACAAGATACATTCAAGACAAACAATAGTTTAAAAAAAAGTACCTTCTATCTATAGGTCCACATTATTTGTTCATAAGTATTAAATTTATTTATTACACTTAAAAGGTACCTTCAAAGGTGGACGTAATGTAGGTGGGTACCAATTTCTACTAAAGATAATTATTTCTTTTCACCAATTTCACATCATCAATATCGTCATTTTTTAACGAACGTGTAAACGAAGCAGAAGGATGTAAGGATCGTAGCAGGGGGCGTTTTGTAGCAGTTTATGTAGGTTTGTGTACCTATGTAGAAATAATCTTAGTCTTGTCACTTGAAAATTTTGTAGGTAAGCATGAACAGAATATGAAATTGAAATAACGTCACAGAAACAATGAGAAAATTAAAAAAGAAAACTACTAGGCTGTTTGCAGCAAACATAGGTACAAGAAATTCCAATCAAATCTGCAGTAACCATAGTATAATACAAATTCATTATTTAAATTCAATCGCCGCTTCATCGACTCGGAAGATCCGAAGTCCGAAACAATCTTTTTGCTGTCAATTACATTAGAAATCTTACTCCGTCGGGTGTGTATTTACATACGTAGGTACCTATGTACTAGTGGGTGCACTCCGGTTGATTGCGGGTCAAATGCTCATCATCCCTAGTCGTAGTCCCTACCCGACGAGCACTATGCATGCTCCAACGCCAATTCTGTTGAACGTGTGTAAGGTTGATAAGAAAATACCATCGAAAAGTGTTTCAAAAATGTGTAAATGAAACTGCTGTGTTTTGCGGAGAATGATTTTCTAGTTATGAAATAAACGAGAGAAAAAATCAATTTAGACCAATTATAAAACAAATATTTTTGGTCCGCTTGGCTTTAGTAAAAGTCTTAGGTAGGTAATCGAAATTGAAACATTTTTTTCAATTTTCCAGCCAACATGTGGAATGTTTATGAATCTTTTAATGATTTCTGAAAATAACTGAAGGAAACGAATTTATCGCTGATTAAAAAATCTCCTACACGTGGCTTGCCGTAGCTAATACATACATCAATGCACAATGTCGTATAATTTGAACAACATAGCAACAACAACATATACATTAGCTCAAGTTTGGTCATACCCCGAGGGCATCGTATAATACAGGTAAACAAATATTAATATTGTTTTATTATAATCGATGTTCGTTATTTCGTGCGCACATAATATCGGTTACTCAACCCGTAGCCAGAAACTGTGTCTATAGTACGGCGAAGAACAATGTCCTGAACTGTATCATTTGCATCCCTGTGTCATAGCCCAGGATAGTGATAAACGGTCCAACATCTTACAGGCATAACCTTCATCACAAACAAAGGATTAAAACCTGTAATCTGATTTCCATAAGGTGGAAAATTCTAACGCAATGACAGAGCACTTAGAGCATTTTAATTTTCCATTAAAATAATAGCCATGTCAAAAGCACTGCTCGACTGACGCGAATACTTTCCGACTGCTTGGCTTTATTTTATTGCGCATGTTTTAATATTAATTGTAAGTTTTCTGCCTCGATGAGCGGACGACGACTTAATGCAAATGTATACGCTTGTCAAAACGTTTAAGGTGGATAGTGAAATTCATGGCAGTATATTTGCTCGCACAATTTCATTCTCGTTATAAATAAAAGGGAGTCCATATAAAGTAGATTGTTTTACCTCAACTTCAGCGTGTACTTCGGGAGTTTTGCGTAGACAATAGCGGGAAGTTTTTAAAGGGAAAATTATGACAAAAGCTGGATTTATAAAGGCTGGGGGGTTGGGGTGGTAGGGTGGCCGGCGTGGCTATGGTCACGTGCGGAGCTCACGTGGAGGTTTCCACACCAACATGCACCTTCCTCTGGTGTTGTAACTGCGGATGATGAAATTCACAGCCCTTTTTTTCACAAGGTTTCCCTGGATTTTTTAAGTGTGGTTTCGGAGGTTAATACCTAGGTATTTACAACTCTACACAATATTTTAATGTAAGCAAAAATTTTGATAACAGAATAATTTTCTGATAAGTAATTAAGATATTCATTCATAATTCTGTTTAGTCTTTTAGAATAGCCAACACACGTTTTCAACAAGTTTTTATTGATGTAGCGATTTGTGTTTAGAGAATAGGACTTATGGCTTTTGAAAGGATTAATCAGCTGAAAAAAAAACGGTATAAACATTTCATGATCGATGCATGTATTGCCTATGACGAATCCGACCGAAAATGGTTTTTCTTATTCTGCCGAAACTGAAAACGAAACTGCCGGCATTTTTGGCCGAACACCGAAAGGCATACGATTTTTTTTTGTGGGCTTTTCTGTTGTCAAATTAAAAGAAATTCAGTGTCCATCTTTTAATCGCTTTAACGCCGTTTTAACGTAATGGTTTCGTACCATTGACCATGCCCATGACCAAAATGTTTGCCATATCATTTTAGAAGAACCGTATAAAATCGATAGATCTACCGTTTAAAATCTTAAATCCCCCTTTTTTCAAATAATGTTACCATGATAATCGAACAATCTGATGTTATACTTATGCTAAAAAAAACATTGTCTGAATTTTCAGTTACTTTGCTTTTAGTTGTTGTTGTTGTAACTATCGATTTTCTCTGAATAAATGAATTGAAAGTATTGATTTGCCGGCACTTAATTTTTTTCGGCCACAGGCGAACATAATACAAGCTGCTTTTTTTCGGCCACAAACGTAAATGAATATTTCGGCCGAAAATTACCGCAAGCCGAAAAGACGAATTTTTTTCGGCCTACACTGCCTATGTGTTACTTAACGGAGAAAAATGGCATCAGGCAGGGTAGGTAAGTAAGTAGGTACTTAGATAATGTATTTAAAAAAAAACTTATCTCAATTGAAAAACACAGAGTCAACTTATACTTAAAATACAAACCCGCAAACTTCACACTACATTATTTTTCTCGCTGACATTACATTGTCATCATCGAAGAGACATCTAAGATTAAAATCTCGAAACAAAAATAACGGGTGGTTAGTTACTGGCTACGAGTAACGGGTGACGGGCCGTATCTCGTTGAAACAGATAAAGCCCTGAGATAGGCCGTCAACGTCGCCAGTTGTCACAAACGTGTGACAGCTCGTTAGAGTGGGACCAGTGTTGGGAATATCAGCATATGCTCGACACAATGCCGTTGGTGACCGCTGTGATCAAATTGGAATTTACTTATTGTTTGGATATTAATCTTCGTTTGTTTGGGAATAAAATAAGTTATTACATAAGATATACTTAACAAAATGTTACCTACATCACGGCTTTTCCCCGAAGGAGTAGGCAGTGAATGTACGGTTAGAAACAAAAGTCACACGTTACAATTATTCGACACAATATTTCAGCAGTTCATATCTAGGTATCCCTATTGACAAAAATTGAATGCTGTTCGTTGTTAAGCGCATCACTTGATACCGGTGGGACAGATATGTTTTTTTAATTTAATATTCTTAATAATACTCCGATGTTAAGGTAAGTAAAGAGAAAGTTGCCCCGAAAATAGGAAAAACGGCAAAAGTCCTTTTTATAAGATTTTTAAGCATGATTGAAATTTGATTCTGGACAACTTCTGTCGAGTCAGCTAGTTTATAATAGCTAAGAGTTTGGTAATATTCTTTTAATTTTATTTTTGTTCTTTCATTAATTATTTAGCTCAATAATTAAGATTAAAAAACTGAAGGATTAATAGAATTTTATTGCTGACTGTAGGTACCGACACCTACATCCCAGGAATGTTCTAAAACCTACCATTTGTACTATCTCAAATGGGTAACATTTTTATCTTTTTGCAATTAAGCTACCAAGCAAACCGGACTATGGATAAATCGGACCTAATCAATGCAACTCTTTCCATTTCACCTCTATCCTTATCTCATTTGTACAACACATTTGAAACGACGACTTGTTCGCAGCAGCAGCATTGACCATAAAGAGGTTTAATGGATTCGTATTAGATAAAAAATAAAAAAAACTACTGTATTCTATCTCGTATAGTTTATTGTCACAAATAATAAACTAAATACCGCTATCTAGTGGACATGATAGAAACCTTCTTTGAAATAAAAACAGCATTTTTAGTCGCGCTACTAGCTAAGAGATGCCGCTAACGCAACTTGAATTCTACTCAACGCTAGATGCCGCTGTTCAAGGTTCTACTTTAGTAGCAACAGATGACGCTGATATAAACGAACTAGTATGACGATGCTGAACATAGATGGCACTAGAATTGACGTGCTAGAGGGATTTTCTACAGGATTTTTAGGAATAAGAGATGGCGCTGAATTAAAATGACTGAAATGATGAAACTGAACAACAGAGGTCTCTGTTATAGCAAACATTATTGCCAGCTAAAAAAGAAAACTTTCTAAAAATCATAATCTGCTAGTTTATAATAAATCAATCAAATCAACCCATCGTCTTCTAAAATTATTGAAACATTTATTAGGTTAATAAATTTAAAACACGTTTATCTAAATAAGTAAAAGATTTATTTTAGTGACTGGTAAGAACGAAAGGTGAAATATTTTTTTTGGCAAGGACCTCTCTCCGGCCGGGACTCGGGATGGGTCAAGTTTGAGAACCGTGGAGTTGACTGGACTGTGGTTTGGTGTGTGACTGTCGATTTAAGTAGTGTTTTGTTTATGAATTAAAATATTGTTTATTTTATTTTTTCGGCGTCGAAACAAACGAAGTACAAGGTAAGTGTGTTCCAATAACATTTTTGGAGTCATCAAACTCTCACAGACTTACAGATTATGGTTGTAAGAAAATCTTAACTTTGGCGATGGATAATCTATTGTTTGGGTGTGAAAATCTGACGATGGACGCTAGCTACTTGATAAATATTTGTTTAAGACTTTCTTTGACCTCCTATCTTTAAGTAAACTATCGATGCGGCATACCCTTCACACAATCTTAAAAACATTTTACAAATGAATGCCTCAACAATAAATGGTTCCTTGCTTCATTGTGGGCGACTTATTATTGAGAAAGGTCTTCATTGAGTTTGTGCGACAAGAACACGCGTATTTACAGTTAAGCAAACTTATCTATAACCTGTCGTACAACTTTGTGGTTGTCCCTTGTTGCACCTACACACGGCTGGCCTAAATCTTGCATAAATTAAATGATAAGTAAATAGGTACCTTAACTTTAGTTCTATGTGCTCTAATTTAAACTACAGAATAACTGAATAACTATTGGAATGAGCATGGTTCAAGCTACTTACTAATTAGGTACTAACTTAGTTTTAAAACTACACTTTACATAAAGTTCTATAACCTAGGGTAAAGCCTGAAGCTTTTTACATTAGAATCATGGTGCATATAAAATAACACTTTATTTACTCAAATGAATACTAATTGATGACTGACTAATAACATGAAAGAAAATGATTCACTCATTTAACACCTACTTTCATTCCAAATTCTTAGAGTTTAGACTTAGGTACTGTAGCTACTAGGCTAAGGGTTTTCATTATCTCTAATAATTAGTTCCGGTTCCGTTTACATTGTCGATAGTATTTTCCTGATAAGGATAATCCTAAAGTTTATTTTATTAAACAGCAAAATGAAGAAATTTACTTCCCGTTATGACAGGAAATAATTTGTTAAATTATAAATGAGGACAAGTTATAATAAAACAATAGAAATTATATTAAATTAACTAATTGTCCTTAACAATTAATGCTGTAATTAATTAATGGGTTAACGGTAACAATATAATTATGTTACTTGATTGATGCCAATATTATCTAACAGTTGCATCAGATAAAGGTAGTCATCATTGAACGTGGATATCAAATCAAAACTGTAAACTTGTCTAAGGGCCAATTTCACCAATGAAAACTGAACCCCGATCATCACATAAACCACGTTTAAGAGCTGTCAGTGTCATTATTTGTAAGATTTGTAATATTGACATTGACAGCTCTTGAACTCCGTAACGATGTGCTGATCGCGTTCAGTTTCATTGGTGAAATCAGCCCTTAGTACACCTTCGGTATATATATTACTATAAAAAAGCAGATATCCTGCTGCTGCCTTTCATTTGCCTAGAATGAAAAGATAATTTATCTCTGTCACCACCAGCGTTTGTCACTAGTACATAAATTTTTACGCCTCCAAAAGTCATTCAAGTACTTTTTGAGTGTTGCCTATAAACAGACACATGGTTAAACTGATGACAATGTTACTTCCATTCTTATAGTTATTATGGTAATCATATTTTTTTTATTACTTTAGATATTTTCCCACACCTATATTCAATAAAACATGATGCTTAAATTGCCTCTTATATAAACAAATAAACAAAATTTAAGTGTCCGTTTTTAGTGTCAAAATACTTTACTATGCTTATAAAATTATTTACGGTAACTACATGCAACAAAAAAAACATTTTTTAAATATTTTGTCTGTCTGTCTGTTTGTTCCGACTAATCTCCGAAAGTACCGAGTTTGACGGGACTTTCACTGGCAGATAACTATTAATATAAGGGACTACTCACATTTATTCAGCTCTATTCAGCTTATACCCATAGAAAACAACGATTTTGTATAGAGACGCGTACGCATCCGTTCAGCTTTCCGCGTCTATTCAGCTTTCGCGGTAAACAAGTATAAAATGAGAGAAAAGTTCCAAAAGCCAAAATGGGCGCACAGATCGAGTTTAAACTTTTAGAAAAAGTTCGATTTTTAGGGCGTCGTCGCTTCTGTCACAGAGGTATACAAAGATATTGTGGCGCTCGAATGATGTTGACAGGGAGGCGCTGTCGGTACACATTTGTGCAATTGTTTTCTGAAATGTATTGAAAAAGCAAGATGCGGCGTTAGTTTCCATTTTGGGCACCCGCCAAAAGATCCTTGTACAGCATACCTAATTACCTTTGACACTCACTTCGAAAACTGGATGTTGCCTTGCCATATCGCCCAGGTAAGAAACCGAGGCAACTTTTTCCTGAGCTCCGGGCCGCAAAATTGAACAATCGTGAGGGAAATATACTTAAACATTAATTACCATAGGCTAAGTCTTAGCCTATGGTAATTATGTAACTTTACCAGCACAGAAAAGCGACCTCCATAAGCAAACCTACTTCCACCAAATATTATATTCCATAATCCATTTCACGTGCATTAAACCTGAGCACAGCACACTAGTTTAGACCGCGTCGTCACCTCGTCACAGCCGTGTCCTGCGGTCGATGACCTCACCTGAAATATCTGAATACATATTGCGCGCCATGTGTTGTTTAAATGTCAGTGCTCGGAAATAGGTCGCATGCATAAAAATATTCTAGTTGCCTGCAAACGTTGAAAATAGCGAGTGAATATCAAAAGAAAATCAAGCACAATTTTCCTAGGAGTTCGTGAGTAACATGATGAAGTTCTACCACGGCTGTGTTGAAATCGTTTTAACAATTTGCAAAATTACATTGTTACTTCTGTGGTTAAATAACTTGTATTAACAAGTTGTTATGTTTAATAAATTATTGTACAATGTTGATGATGAACTTGATGATCTGCTGCACAATCATTAAATATATGAAGAAGAGAAAAACAAGCCAATAAAATCTATAGAATTTTGGTATTGCAGGCCACAAACAAAAGTTACACCATACTTCAGGTTTGTCCCGCCTGCGTACTGCAGGCGGGACAAACCAGTGCAATGATAGTGTTTGGTATAAACATTTCTAAATATTATAGTCGATAAGTGATGAAATCCATACTATACTTACTAATATTATATGCGAAAGTAATTTTGTCTCTCTGTTACCTTTTGGCGCATAAACCACTAAACTGCTATTTATGAAAGACAAATATATAACCTGGGACCTGGAGAAGGAGATTAGGCTGCGCAGACCAAGTCGCGGACAACAGCTAGTGGATTAAGTTTGTCTTGGTGCCCAAACCCTATTCGTGTGTCGTTGTGAAAATATTGCATAACTCTCGCGATAAAGAAAAACCCAACAGCGATGGTATTGCGATAGATCAGGGGCCTAAGTCTACTAATTTATAAACCTTACAATGGTCTCTCAATGGTGAGTTTTTGACAGATTTGCCATACAAAAACTGTCAAAAACTTACCATTGAGAGACCATTGTCACGTTTATAAATTAGTAGACTTAGGCCCCAGTTTTTTTGCGAATGTCGCCGTTGCGTAAAAACTGTTTAAACTGACAAGTTTATGTTAGAGAAAGTTTGATAATACCGTCAACTGACTTCAAGCGAACATTTATAGCATTCTGAAATGCTCCTAAGTGAAACGATCGTTTCTCTAAGAGATACTCTGACGGGGATAAACTAGGATTTTAGAGGAAATTCTCGGCTTTAGACGAAGGCAGGAGGAATTACTGGCTTTCATCTAAAATTATTACACTGGCAAAACTTGAAATAAGTACTTCATTATCAGCCTCAGTGTCTTTATTTTATTTTTGTTATTAAACAACGATAATGCTGACATTATTGTGTGCTTATGCGCTTCAATGTTGACATTTAAAACGTCGCGGATATATTATCGCCAATTAATTATTATTTTAAATAAAACAAAAACAAAGTAGTCACGATACCAGTTTTAATATGAAATTATATGACATTTACATACGCAATACACGAATATAAATAACATAAAAAGAGTTTAGGTGTATTGTAAAGATCCTTCTTAACATTTTAAAGGATGCTGACTCTTTTAGTCTTCAATAAAAGTTATTAGGTATCTTATAATTTTCTACTGCTGAGTGAATGACGAAATTAAATTAAATTGCGACGTTGTTCGACGCGATGAACAACGTTATTATAAAACATACGAAAATCGTTGAAAATCTACGACGAGGCAGTGGCTGTGTGTCCCTAGCAACACGCTTAGCGATATATTCCATACCTCTGCAGAAACCTCAGATAAATAAGCCTGCTGATACAAACAAACATCTTGGATTGTACCTATTGTTATTGTCAAATGATAGCCTTTCAAATTAGAAATGACAATCGAGCAAATTCCGCCACATCTAAAACGCTACCTCTCGCGAAGAACGGTCGAATATTCTTTGTTGGATAAACGCTATTAATTCTACATAAAAAATAACCTTCAACAGGCCACATAACCAAATTGGCTCCACTTACGACAGTACATTTTCCTAAACTTTTCCCCGATCGTTAAAACAGTTTCCATTAAACTAACTGCCGATTTACATTTTAACTGGTGGATAGTAAAGATGGTTATCGTTCGTCTGAGTCTCGTCTCGGAACCTGCTTGACCCAGTTCCACTCATTTGCGTTTTGCTACCTATTTAGGACTATCTTACCTAACATGAAAGACTCGATTGAATCACGCTATCTATCGGAACGTATTTTTAGTTGGCCCAGTTTTCAAGTGGACGTAGTGTTTGGGCTAGGAATTCATATCCCATGTTTGGACAGGAATGTTTTGGTTGGAATTGTTTTTATATCGATTTCTAAAAAAGGCTGTCGGTTTTAGTTTCCTTTCAAACTGGGTGTTCGTTGCTGTTTGTATGTCTGCTTCTTTAGTGTGATCGATTTTATGAAGACGATATCCTTGAACAGTGGAATCATCTTTATACATGAAGGTACCTACCTATATCTACTGCAAAAAAAAGCTTATTAGATTCACGTAAATGTTAAGAAAAACCGTCAGTAGATTTTTGTACTCATGTTTAGATTTACCTCAAAAAACTAACTCTAGTTGTCTTGTTTGCAAAAACTGTTTTGAAATAAAGCAGACAACAAAGAACTCCGAATGCTATAAAATAATGGCATAAAATCACGTTCCCATTATTCAGATTCCTTTATAATAAAAAAATGTAGCTGCATGTCTCGAAGCTATTATTTTCAGCAACGACGTTCATAAAACAAATGTTTTCTGAATACGTTTAACAAATTTCAGTTTCGTTCACAATCGAGATGTGCATCCTTTACAATTTTGAAATTTTATTTCCACTGTTTTGCAAGTAGTTAGTGTAGAGACATTTTAATACGCGTGCTTAAGATATCGTTTCACTGTTGGTATAGAATGTACAGATGCTGCCTGTTGTCACGATACCTACAGGCGCCATGCCATATCGAACAATGACTAATTTATCATACCATCTGTTTATGGTCGTTTATATTCATAGACGATTTTTTGCTTCAACATAGCGGCGTATTTTTTATTGGTGTTTTGTTTTGTCGCGATCTAGACAAGCGATCTCCGTGACCGCTTGTCGGACACAAATTATGGGACCTTTTTGTTGTAGCACCTACAATTTGGTTATAAAAAGTCCTCAGAAACCTCTAGCAGCAACTTTTTGTACAGCTATATTTATGTTACTGCCTTTTTGTGGCGCTTGTTTGTCGGTTGTCCTCCAGGAATTGGAATTCGTTTGTAGAACTACAAAGTTAGAAGTGAGTTTTATAGGTAGTCTTGCCACAGACTAGCGTGGAGCACGCAAATCCATGTAAGTTTTCTACACACCTGTGTTAGTACTTATTGTTGGCCTATTTCTAACTGCTTGGCTATGATACAATACAGTTTGTTACAACATGCTTGTTGTACATAAAGCTGTCGCGCGTCGCAAGAATAGCGCTATTGAATCATCACCACAGTCTGCACCGTCTTGTGCGTTTGTGACTCACTCTGTTGGCGGAGATCTAGAGACTATTGCATTAACCGAGGTCAAATTGACGTCCACATTAAAATCAACTCGCCTTTTCATACAACAGCGTCATTGTAATGGCAGCCCTGCACGTTATATCTCAATTACGTCGGCGAACATCTCAAAAACATTAGCCGAACGTCTGTTTCCGCAAGCTTTTTAACGACAAACAAAACAAGCGATGGTCCGGCAAACCCATCGAAATGGATCGCTCATTGTTTGAATGGGTGACATTCCGGATCGGTTACGAGCAAAAGTGACGTCATCACCGACCATTACCGAGCTTTTCATCACAATTAGGTTACACGCCACAGGATCGATTCGATAATGAAAATGAAAACTCAGTTTCATTTGTGATTTCATGATTTTAATTAGCTTGTGCAGCTGCTGTAGACCTATTTCATTCTCAAAATTAGGATCGAATTGGGCACGTTGCCACATTATATCGCAATATAATGGCCCGCTAATGTCTTATATGGCCCATTCCCAATCTAATAACGATTCTATTTTGAATCAGCGGCATGTAATTTAGATGAATACAATGTATGGGTCAACATACGCTCTACTTTTGAGTCGATCGAGCCCCGCCGATCCTGGGGCCAACCCACTCGCATTGTCATCAATGCCGGTCATTGTGGCCAATAAAGTGATTAATTCAGCCCATAAATGTATTCCGCCGATCTATTTCGAATTAAGGTCATTGTTGCCACCCTGGCCGGTTGCACCATCTTGCCGCGTCAGTCAATTGGCGGCGGAATTGACTGCTTTATGGATATGATAGCTTCAATATTGAACGCGATGATTGGTTGAGATGCCTGGAATCTATTGCAGATCTAATTTCTGAATTTATACGCTCTTGGAATGTAGATGGAGAGGTGTTTATTTACCAAGACGTACCTATTGTAATGTACAATAACACTTTTAAAAAGGGTTATCTCATTGACCCGCGTTTGTTATGCTTCACCGGGTTGCAAGCAAATAAATTATAGTGATTCTGCAATGAATATTGATATACTTAATAATTAAAATATGTAGGTATATATGTACATACACATAGGTATCCTCAAGACGCGCAAGATTACAAATAAGAAACGACTAATCCTCTCTAATTTGTAATCTTGGCGTCACACAGACAATACTAATATCGTCTGTTTGAATTACGTAGCAAACACTAGACAAACTAGGACCAATATTGTAGCCAAACAATTGTAGCACCGTACTAATTTCATCACTTTATTTATCAGTAAGTAGGTACTTCTTCTTTAAAGGATTCCAGTCAAACTTATTTTCGATTATAGGGATCTCGAAATTTCCCGAATACGAAATAAATTGTTACGATATAAAGTGATAAACCTACCTCTAGTTAATTTATGATCGTGGTTCAAAAGTTTACTTGATACTGAACTTGGTGCTAACGAAGTACCATTGAAAACTTCCTGAGTTATTTATTCACAGACAGCATTGGCTTTCAAATATAACTTTCTCCGTTCGATGAAAATATCATAGCATAAAAAGTTCTCAAGTGACCCTCAATGTAATTCTAATTAGTAGAGCGACTAAATATTATCATAACTGTCATACGTTCCATTCGGGGAATATGTTTTCTCACATTAGTTATCTGGTACCGTCAAATGGGTGCAATGAACTTTCTAAGGGCTTCGGATATATACTGAGTAGTTGACGCGTGCGACGATCGTAAAGAGAAACGCACTTGACGGATACAAGTATTATTGTATTGCATTAGTAATGAACATTATGCTATTACTAGCCAGTGTGTATGTTGCTGTAAAGAGCTGCTTATCGACAGTAGAATTTTGTTAAGAAACTTGCAAGACGGAGTTTAGAAGCTCGTACTCCACTGCTACCAATCCAAACAATGCTTCAATTCAACTTTGTTTAAAAAGTAAAAGCACATCTGGCATGGTCCAAGAATATCAATAAGCCGAGATTCGAAGCCTTGCATGCAATGAGAGCACAAAAAAGGTACCTACACCATATGGGATCGCTAATCGGATTCAACGACCAGATGATATGTTTAAAGGCGAATTTATTTTTATCTGTTGAGATATACATATTACTGTTAATAAGCATTGTCAGGAGGCCCTTTGGAAAACAAAGGAACTATTCAATAAAGTAATAGCGTATGTTATAAAGATGATTGCTGTCAAAACAGACATATTGACAGCCACGTACAAGCATCAAACTCCCAACTGAAAGCCTAATAAATAAACAAAAGACTAGGTCTTTTCTCACAATCTAATACAATAACTTGTATCTTTCAATCGTAACTACTTCCGAAGTGGTTAGCTAAAAGGAAAAGTCCGGTAATACCCAATTTAGTTTTGTCTTATAGCTATTTATCCCGTATGCGATCCCATTCACGAAGTTATCCACCGGTGAAGCAACTCCGCCTACGCCTACGCGGACAAGATTTCTACGCAACTGGTTATAAGATATAGTTGTTTCATTTCATATCCCTACGGCTTTCTAGTACAGGGAAACATAATGAATATGATTAAATATTTAATGTTGATTGATTGGATTAATTTCCTTTACAACATTACCAGATTCTGACTCCAATAATCCGTTGCAGTAATGAGAAACAGACGATAACTATTTTCTAGCACTCCCACGCACAGAAGGCAAGACTTAGCTTAAAAATAAATGCCGAAATCAAATGCCCACCCTTGTTACAAAAATACTGACACTCAATCAATGTAGATCTTCGCCTGTCCGTCAAAGCCATTTAGGCGTAGCCAGTGGCATAAAAAAAGAGAAAAAGAAAAGAAAAACAGAATGTCAGCCACTTGTCACAGCAAGTTTTTGAGGTAAACAAGGAGGAATGGCTTAAAGGAATGTGGGTGGGCGATAGACTCGCAACTTGCTACTTAATGCACGATTGTAATCTTTAATCTGAACACTTTATTACAGCACGTGGCTTGGGGCAATGGTTAATAAATAATGAGGTCTGCATAACACGTAGATTTAACAATTTTGTGTTAGTAGAGTTAATATTCACAAATTCTAAAATCAATACAAAAGACAATCTCTGGAAAACCGTAATCAGAATAGCGTGGAAAGAGAGGAGACCAGTGGTTTAAATAGATTGACCGAATAGTAAGACTAAAGAACAAGTTTACTAGTTCAAATGGAAGAAATTGCACAACAGTGGTAACAGGTCACCAGACGATATCAACTTTTCTCTTACTCCAGTTGCACAACTCGTGAGGAAAGAATGCAGGTGTTACAAAGTTTTTCTGTTATTCCCAGATAAACAAGGAAGCAAGTTCTCTACACTGAAAAGGAAAAGATAAGGGGATAAAAGTTGACAAGTTATTTCTCTCCCTTCTTACAATCAACGTGAAGATATGCGATTGCAACACAGCTGATGTAAACACACCAAGCTTAACATATCTCTAGGCTTGCTTTTCTCATTTAGACTCTGTCACCGTAAAAGGCATCAATCATTATTTTGTTTTAATTTAATACCACCCCATTTGGAGTAGTCTTAACACTGAAACGTAATAAAGCTGTCGAGAGCGAACGAAGTCGTATATTTTGAGGTGAACCCAATTTGTCAGGGCGTCGACATATGGCACCAGTTGCCACAAATATTGGATAGATACAATAATATGGAACTGTTTTCTATAAGTACGTTCAATGCCAAGTAGAAAATTAAGTATTGTTCATCTACTAAAGAGGTGTTTAACATTTCTTTTTGTAAATGTACAAGTGCCCTCAGTCCTCATCCATCGGTGATGTAAGAAAAATATTGGTTGCAGCAATTCCCTTTGTCTGTGCGAATTGTAACTCAAAGAAGGAAAACGACTCCACTTACAACCATATTGTGTTGTCAGTAAACCTTAAGTTGTTACGTTACTGCTGTACATTATTCTTCAGCTTCTGCTCACGCCATAATATTATGCGCTTGGGAATAAAATCAGAGCTACCTATGTACTTATATGCTTGTAAGATACCGTATTAAACATAAACGTTGATATAAATGTTCTCGTTTTATTCGCCTGAGGTTTGAACGTAGGAAATCGAGTGAAATCATCAATTTTATGTGGAAAGACATCATTTTTAACGACTATGCGTTTTATGGATGCGATTTCGCTAGTTTTTCACATGAGGAAGTCG
The DNA here is from genome assembly GCA_914767815.1 of Eupsilia transversa. Classification (NCBI taxonomy): domain Eukaryota; kingdom Metazoa; phylum Arthropoda; class Insecta; order Lepidoptera; family Noctuidae; genus Eupsilia; species Eupsilia transversa. The sequence continues at coordinate 8,871,064 of OU611889.1, forward strand.
ATGCAGTGCTCCAAATACGTTGCGTCATGGCGTGGTTAGATTTTCTCCTTTTTTTATTCAGTGGTGTTTGTTTGTTTGTTTGAAATACTGACTGAACCAATCCAGATTGCAGCAAGGCTAAAACGAAACGATGAGTTATTTGTATACTCTCCCAGGTCTTTGCCGTATGATGTCATGAGTGCAGTGAACCTGTTACAAAAATCGCCTCTTGCCCAAGCTACGAATAGAGTGGCCTATTCTTGACAGTGATCCGTTGCTAATAATATAAATTATACCCTGATTAGCCCGACGCGCCGTTACGAAGGTCAGGGGCAGTTGCCTAAAAGGAGAACTTGCTATATTAACATGGATCTTATAATTTTCTGAAGAACAGAAGGATTACGGTCTTACGCTAGTCCCTAATCAGCAGAGGTTAGTGGAAACTGATTTATTTATTTAAAAAACAGTTTTCGTGCGTGTCATCCGGTGTAACCGCAAAATTTGATGGCAACCATTGCAGATCCCCTAGAAATAGCAGTGGTAGAGAAGTGCCGAAAATAAATTTCAAGAGAGATTTTAGTGCCAATCTTATAATTACTAAATATTTTTTCTGTATTTTGATAATAATATGTGACCCCTTTATCTATTTAACTTGTGCACTTACCTTATTAACATTGGAATGACTGGCTGTATCTTACAAGACAGTAAACTACTTAAGAATGTCATTCTTAAAATAAAATTATTGTTTTCTTAATAGACTTGGTCGTGACGAGTCACGATGATAAGTTGCTTTTTTGAAGGTACACTTGATAAGTGTATGCAATAATGTAAATAGCAATATCCGTTTGTTGAAAAATATCTTTATAAACAAGTCGACTTATTAATCTTACCCAAAAATTTCGGTGAAGTGGATAAAATTAACTTGCAACTTGCCGAAACCAACCTTTAACTAATTGTCATAAATATATAATAACTACACACCGTATAAGTATTGAGGCATAACTTTCCCGTAGAACGTTGACTTTAAGCTTCCATAAAGAAGCCAACATCACAAATAATAATGCCCGATCGATTTTGAACCTCTGAATGAATGTATGTGCTCAGCAGATGCTAATGTCAGGTGCGAAGCGACGAGGTGTACAAAATTTCCCCGGAGCTATGATAGCAACGCGAGACATGCTACGGAGCGAGGTGTCTGATCATAAAACAGGCGTTCGGGCGGAACGACAGAACGTGGCGGAAGGAATTGCTAATATTCCGCCTTTCGTGATGTCACTGCTCATGCCTGGGGCCTGGAGTTGCGTTGTCGTTTCGTGACGAAGCCGACTATGCTGTACTGATTAATACGAAGAAATAAGGCAGTAGTCAACAGTTTATCTATTATATACAGCTTAGCAGGTTGCGTGGCCACGTTGTCATCTTCAACAATGATTCGACTGATATAACCATGAACACCATGACTCTCATCTGCTTTATGACACATCGTTTTTTCTTTCGGATCGATGTCGATATCTTCACACGCCTCTAAATTATTCTTTTTAAAGGAACAATGAGAACATTCACAGTATCGACTTTAACACTATAATGTGAATCGGCAGTTACTCATCAACGAAGTGCAACAGATTATTGACTCGCGAATTTAGCAATGAACGAACGAAAATGTTAAGAATTTATCAGCTGTTTGTTATTTTACAATAAATAACACGAAATACCAATCCAATCAACTACAACTATTTAATGGCTGCTGATTATATTCATGGCTCGCAATTGCAGCCAGCATAGCTATTGCTTGTGTCATATTGATTTCACTTCAATGAAAGACAATTAAATTGTTTCGGTTCTATTTTTGACATTGGAGCTAAGGAGGAATAGCAAGAAAAGGAAGTTTGAAGAGCTCTGATTTACAAATTAATGATCTTCGTAAAATTGCATAGGATTATGCGAAATTATCTAGATTTCAAAGATCATCATTTTTCATTCACCAGAAATTCACATTCACCATTGCTCTTATTTCAATTGGATTTCTCAGTAGCCTTGATACATTTATCGGTTTTGCATCTCCAGCGTTGAATTCTAAATGTGTTCAACAACTTTCAATTTACATTTGTTTAGGCTGTGTAACACTTGTTCGATCAAGATTTATGGTTTGTTGCGGTAGTAAACAGGCGTAGTCCTCATGGATCAATATCAGATGATGGATTGTCCAACAATTTGCGGGAATAAATTTACAGTTGATTGACGTCGTCTGCACTTTGGTGGATTCTATTCTACGCCAGCTGGATGAATCGAAGTTGTCTGGAAACTTAAATGTTACTCTTGTCCCGTGACTGTTTTTGTATATTTAACTTCTTGTAGGTTTTCTACCACCTTGTGTAAGCACATGTGTGGTAACTTCCATAGGAAATACAAACGTTTGAAAACGATCGATTTAATATAAAACTAAGTGATTACAGAAAACGCACATTTGTCTGATGAAGGTTTTAGCATGTATGTTGAAACACTCAGCTATTTTGATTGTTGAACTATTTACATTGCACAATGTTCGATTTCGCTCATACATACGTAACATTCTTTATTTGGTTTTATCGTAATCGTCTTACTGAACTACTTACGGAATTAGACATATTAAATCTAAGGCATATTTATCTCACGAAGAGATTTAAATAAACAAGGCGCTAAAATTCTCTCACTTGTCTTATTCTCTTTAGTTAGCACATGTGTGGGACTCTTTTATTATTGTTTGTAATCACACTCATTTGTAACTTTCAATTTTTTGGGGTTTTCTCACTAAACAATTTAAGTTATTTAAATATTCGAATAGAGAAATATTATTTCTTTGAGACTAGGATTAGATTCTAAATTACCAGAAATTTAGTCAGAAGATATATCTTTATTGCATTTTAAGACTCGGGATATGCGGTTACCATCTGCTCTCATGCCAATATACTTCGATACTTAAAGTATCAACCACTAATATCTTAATCCGTACTAAAACAATACAAACAAACCACGTTACTGTAAATATTTTTTACACAAACCATCGCCAAGTTTTGTAAACTATACTCAAGTTTTTATGATATTTTAGAAAGAAGTTTGGCTCTTAAACAAACATGGGACCACACGCAGCGCATGATTCACTGTCCATCATCTTTGTATACGTGGATAATGTCCATCAAGGATGCTCTTGAAGATAAAATTATAACCTTCTGTTGTTAAGGAAAACAATCTTTTGTTCTTTTTCACACATTTGGGAGTACATGTGGATGCATTTTAGAGCGTAGTCATAGAATTTGTGTGCTCGTCATCCTTACTTAACTGTTTAAACATCGTGTAATCGACATCATTGCTTTTTGGTAGTTCAGATTATGCCATATCATAAATAACGCTTTTGATTTTGACTTGAATCGTTTAAATTATTGCCTCAATAGCTGTTGCATGTAAATTCATCTAGTCATTAAACTTCTTACGAGATGTCCTAGTTGTTTGCCTCGGTAATAAGTAGTTTTTATCAGGTAATTAATCTTGTTTCCCTCCCGTTTGATTCAATACCTTTATTAATGTTATCTTGATTTTATTTTCTAGGGTTTCTAGAGTGAGTAGTGGCTCTTCTCATTTTTTCTCCATTGTCTTCTGAAGTGTCCTTCTTATTTCCTATGCAATCTTCAATACAAATAAAAAAATGAAGTGTCTGTTTGTAATAACTATATACGGTACTTACTTTTTTATTTTTTTATTTTAGTGATTCTATCTGTTTCTTTATTCCGGCTAATCTCCGATGGCTGGACTTATTAGGACGGAACTTTCAATGGCGGATAGCTGATCTTATAAGGACTAACTAAGGCACTTTTATTTTGGAAAAGAATTAGAGGTCACGCGGGCTAAACTACCGACAGCAGCTAGTAAATCATCATAATTAAAATCACTTGTTTTTGGCAAAACATATCAGATTAGGACATCTTAAAACAGCTCACGAGTAACGACGTATCTTCTTGCTCATTTCTGAAACATGAAAATATATACGTTATAATTATGCAAAACGTAACATTACCCGTGTCAGGTTATTAGGTACAAGTCACATACAAAACCTTGAAATAATGTTCGTATTACAAAGAAACATTGCGTGTTGGCCACCTCTACATTTTTTATGACGCGATCAAAGCCGCTGTGTTATATTGCCCTGATAGAAAGTATTTTAAAAACATGCAAACCTATAAGTCCTCTTTTCCGTGTTATCAATGTTATGACTTTGTACGAAATTCTGAACATCGTTATAAATTGTAATGCTTTACAAAGATCAGAACCACATATACACACTTACTAGAATGTCTTAGATGCTCGTTGTACTTGTAAGAATGCCTGTCTGAAGGATCTGACCCATGAATGAATCTACCTTTATGATCTTCTTTTGTTTTTCTATCGTTTCGTTAACTTGTCTTAGTTTTAAGTTTTATTGGTCAGCTTGATGTCATGAAAATTACTTCCGTGAGCGGTCATCTACTTACCAAGATAGGACACATGATGTTGATGTTAAAGGAATTTACTGTTCAGTACACCCATAGGTGGTTACTGCGACCTTTCTCTCCTGATAAAAATGCCCACAATGTTCAACAAAATAATTTTATACTTCGTAGCTGAGAGAACTCAGCTTTATCCCTAGTAACCTGTTGTCAAGAACCGTTTCCTCAAAATTAAATACCATTTTCATCGTATCAAGATGGGTTAACGCTAATAAAGCAGGATATGAATTCCCAAAAAGCCTCCATTATAATAAATTCTATTATTTCTGTGATTTCTAAGCTTGTTGAAGGCAATGCCTCATGTTTTTATTTTTCATGTAGACTGCGTTTAGATTTCTAATCAAGTTTCAAGATGCTTATCACATATTCCGCAGCATTAAAAAGATTACTCGTCAAGTTAATTCCATCGCGTGCGCAAACAATGCCGTGTGGCCCACATAGAGGTAGATAGGCGTGAAGATAGATGGTGCTATCTCGTCAGCACGGCACCAGTTCCACATAAACAAACAAAAAGACTTTCCCTCTTAATTACATCACATCTATCACGTACTTACACGCCACGGTTCAATGAATTCTAAAATGAAAAAACTTAGCCCATTATTATTCAACGAAAATTTCAGTATTAAAAGTTAAACATAATCGCGGCCCGTGTCCTGAAGTTGATTCAGGTCATACCCAATGGAATTTCATAAATAAAATGTAATTTCGCAAAACGCGACTGCCGCCTAATGAGGGACGCAATTATGAACCTCAGCCTCTTATCCCTATATACGGATTATAGCTATCTCATAATTAAAAAGATCTGATTTTACTTTGTAATTTATTGAGAAATGATTGGTTTGTTGTATATTTAGCACAGGCCTACTGAATTTGGGGTGTCGAAATTGTTACAGACAAATATGTGTGTGTGTTATTTCAAGGTGACTTTAATTCCAACCGCGCGTTCTCGATCAAATATTCAGTGGATCACAGTGTAATGTAAGATTACTCGAGTTGATGTTTCTAGGTTGCGGCGCGCACTTCCATTTTCATCCTTAGGGATGTAGTAAGCGACTACCAGCTTTCTTTGCTTCGACCCTCTGCATCATTTATAATCATAACTCCTCCAGCGAACACTTTAACTTCGCACCTCACCTAGCACTCGCCTTGATGCGAGAAAAGTGGAGGAAAACATTTTCGTGAGAGGCTTTTGTGCTACTCCGTCTTTGAATTCTAACTTTTCTCGAAACAGATGCAGAAATGTGTGACCGACCTCTGCTAAGCGGGAGGCAATTTTTATTATTTTGTGCATTCAAGTTTTGTTCAGCCCGTTTTCGAAAGACCTTTATAAACTTTGTTTTTCACTGTCATTATTCTATTCTCGGTGTGGAGCCAATATAACTTTTATTGGAGAATCGTTGGGCGAGCGTGTGGTGGGGTCACTCGTGAATGTCGAAGGTATTTCCGCGCCTGAATAATAAAAGCTGTTCCTGAGGTAAAATCGTATCAAAATATCCTGAGTTAGTGAAGAAGTTTGGAACGATGACGTAAGTGAACCGCGTGACTTTATTTACGCAATGGTTCTCATTTACTTCTCCGTGAAGAATATCGTATCCAGCACTCTGTTCTCAGTTCTCATCTAAGTTAAAACAAACGCGGGCAATAAGTTACAGGACTTGTAATAAAATTCCTGGGCTTCGTTTGATTAAAATAAGTCCGGGATGCCGGTCCCGTTTCCCAGTGAGTTCAAGCAATTGCGTTATTGGAACGCAATTTGTGCCAATTTAAAAATCGAGGAAACCGTTCTGTTGGAAAATATTTCAAGATTGTGTGCACGGATTTTACCAAGGCGTACCTACGCTTATAGGTAACTGTATGAAAACTGTTAACTTTACTGTTTGTTTGTCAAACAACATTAAATAAGGCAGCAATCATCAACAACTCGAGTTCGAGTTGCCCCACTTTAAAGAACTGAACTCAAAATATGACAAAAGTCATTCTGCCTAGCCTTTTCTCATGAATCTCTCTCATCTTCAATCATGTTAGGGTCGGCTTCCAGTCTAACCGGATGCAGCTGAATACCAGTATTTTACATAGAGCGACTGCCTATCTGACCTCCACAACCCAGTAACTGGGTAATACGATACCCCTTGGTAAGACTGGTTGTCAGACTTTCGGGCTTCTGACGACTCGTAACGACTGTCAAAGATCCACGAATGACAGCCGGGACCAACGGCTTAACGTGCTTTCCGAAGCACGGAGGAGTCTCGGTATGTAAAGATGGTCACCCATTCACGGACCAACCCCGGCAAGCGTAGCTTATTAACCAGATGGATCGACCCGTGCGGCTGTTATTACTTAGCCACGAGCTCCTCAAAATATGACAAAAGTACCTATACATAATATATTTAGTTCAAGTGAATACAGTACTGTTTAAATAAATATATGAGCGCTTTTAGCGTCAAAGTATGTACACAGGTACACACACACACAGTCACGTAGGTACACCTATATTGTGCCTATATTGATCAAATATTACCAAGGGAATGTTTTTTCAAATATTCCTAAAAGCAATGTTGTGTATAAGGTCGTACCTACGATGTTATTGTTAATGTTTACTGTAAACAAAGCTCGTTAGGAGTTTTAAACCTTCACATAAACTACCATTAGCCGAGGCAAAAATATAGGTGCTACATTATATGTACCAGAATATTTTTCATAAACAGAAATGTATAAAATTCTACTGCCTCATTATGAGCGCTGGAAATAGCATGCGATAAGCGATAACCCTTGATATGATTAAAACGTTAATTTTCTGCTGTTAAAAACGTTGCTCTGTGTGAAAATGCTAAATTTTCAGTAGTATGATCATTACGCTCATGTTTGTTTTCCTCTGATAGATGAAAATTATGAAATTTTCGCCACATCTAGTTCGGGTAGTCGATTTTTTTGTCTAGAGATCCGCTTTGACCCTCAAATGACAGTAGACAGAGTTACTTACTTTAAGTACATAAGTTAATACAAGTACGCAACATGATATTAAATTGAGCTCAAATCCGAGCTTAGAAGCAGATACTTTACCTACTTTCCTAGGTACCTACCTACTTTCTGTGTTCTCATTTCTGGCATCCATAAAACAGTGATATCACAGTTTACGCCTTCATATAAAAATATGGCTGGCTGAAACCTAGAGCATATTTACCTAAATTATACCTAGTGAATATACTCGTAACTATATGCCTATTGACTGTTCATTATACATTATACGAGGCCGTTGTTCGAGTTCGCTACAAAAACTTATTATACTGAAACAACACAGGATACGTTAGGTTAATCTAAATATGAAAATATTTTGTGTACAATCTTCGTACAAGCACGGAATATGAATGAGGGGGGGTAAGGGGGTTTCTCGTCTGCAAGAGTGATGAAGGTCGGCGCCGCATACGGTATTCATATCGTTTAATTACGCTTTCATATCAAAGAACTGCCAGTCTTTCTTCTACCAGCTTCCGTGAACATAAAAGTCAATTTATTTTTTTATCTTTACAGGTCAATTACACATCAACCTAGTCTGATGAACAAGGCTTCCATTCCATTGATTTAAGGTAAGCTCTTCTCATTTTATTCGAAGGCACTTATCAATGCTGCCGTTATTTGCGTGATGTTTATGATTCAATATGGAAATGATTTAATAAGCATATCAGTACAAAGGTCGCTGTATTGGCAGACTTGTGAGTTGTTGACAGTTTTGCTGAGAACCGAGATATAAACGCATCATCGTCACCACAAAGAAGTGAATCATGTTTTATTTAAAACATGACATTTAGCACCACCACAGTAGGTGTATGCATAAACAAAAGAATAAATTACCTAAACTCAAGACGGTTAACAAGTTTCGATTTTTGTCTTTATTTTTTCCTTGAGTGATCTCATCTATTAGGTACTAACAATTCTAATAGAAAAACCACATGACAGTGTCGTCCACTGGGAATGTTCCTGTTTAGTTAATTAATTTCAATTAAGTGATGTTTAAGTTAAATTAAGGTCACATGGAAAATGTAGCAGAAAAGATCGAAAAATTGAAATGGCAGTAATTTTAGTTATTGTAATTTGCCCATTCCAAAACGAGGATCTGGAGAAGAACGGGCAAGAAACTCCATGGACACTGATTTAAATCAAAATATTGTTACCAACTATGGGTTCCATCTTCTATGTTGAAATTAGTTGTGTAAAATTCATCCAGCCGATATGTATGATGCTTCGAGGGTAAGTATAAAGAATCCCACATACAACGATATATAGCTATTAGCTACACTTACGTAAAGTCTCTCGAGACTTCCTGAATTCGGTTTCCAAGAAACAATTCATAATTTAAGCTTCTAACAACGTGTTCCTTTTGATATCCACAACACGAGGGATTAATGAGACCATGTCAAAGAATCAACTGGTAAGTATGTGAATTATTTTTCAATTACTTACGTTTTTTTTTTCTCAATTCGACAAAGCCACGATTATTTATGTAAAACACCAATACTTAAATTAAAATATTTTTAAAAAAACATTAAATTTTTGCATTTAAATAATTGTTCTTTAAAAAAAAAATTGTCAGCATCGCATTTACTTAGCTTTAAATTATGAATTATAGCTTTGCCCGCGGCTTCGCCCGTGTGGAGGTCGGGAATTATCCCACAGGAACGTTCTCACGGGATAAAAGTATCCTGTCCTAGCCCAGGTTTTTCATCCAAATCCGTTCAGCCGTTTTAGCGTGAAAAAAAAAGTTGCTTTGTTATACCAACAACTTTGGCATTTAATAATAATAATTAATTTAGTTAATATTAAGTTAGGGTTGGTTAAAAATTAAAATAAGTTAAAATCATTTACTCGTATTATCAATTAAACTTAAATAATGTATACGAGAGTCTAGCGTTATTGTATCATCGAAACTATGTATTTTTTTAACACTTGTTCTAGGGCTTTTGACTGTATGATTTTTACTTATAGCTTATAAACCTTAGAACAGTTATGGGACATCGAAAGGAACACGTTGTACAGTGGCCAGCACATCAAGCTACCCAAAACTGTCAAACTTTCCCAATCAAACTTGAACCTAATGCTTTAGCGATAAAGTTTAAAATCTACTAAAGAAATTTGACAGATTTTAGTAGCTTGATGTGCTGGCCACTGTACTTTAATCTTTCCTCGGATCGACGTTTTAATCACCGAGTACAGTCAGCTATGAAAATATGTATCGCATGTTACGCGAAGCCTGTTACATGTTTTACTGTCGTGTTATTACTGGCACGCGGTGTCAATGACGAATTTTGACGTTTAATACAGTTTATACGTTGTTCGAGTGTACTTAACTGTTGTATTATTTGGGAGTTTACGATTTTGTGGGTTTCGTACGAGTAAAACGACATTAAGTTGTAAAAGTAAATGTTTTTGGATTACACTCTGTACTGTGACAAGGTCTTATTACAAGACTCGCTTAATAATCAAGTAAGTATAACATAACATCACGCCTGTATTTCCCGAAGGCAGAGATGACAACCCACATTCCGCCTGTTATAAGTCCCATGTAATAGGGGGCGAGCCTATTGCCATCAACCGAGCAAGGAGTAAGAAAACAGAAAAACAAACTCAGAACGAAAGGTTCTTAAGTATCATGGAAAAAAAATATTACTGTTTTCAGGTATCATTAAAATTGTTCAACTTATTTCTAACAACATGTAATTTACAAAGTTTTCACACGAAAACCTTGCAATTTGCCGAGTATAGCAATTAATGTTATATTAAGGGCTGAACTCAAAGTATGCCTTACAAAGGCGTCGCTTATAAATATTACATCAATCATCATTAGAACCCAGACGTAAAACTTAGTGATTGTGCGCACGTAACAATTGTACACGAAACTTGGAATAAGTAATGGTGATTGTTATTAACATCTACCTAACGGGTAATATAAAACCTACTCTTTTAATTTTATAATGTAAGTACTAGCTTTAACCCGCGAAATTTCTTAATTTTTTTAAGATTTTTGTGTCGTAATCTTTATGGCACCTCTTTAGGTTGTGCTATCAGAATATCAAAAAATATTTGGCCTAGGTCTTAAGGAGGCGTGAAAATTGATTCGCTGTTACAATGTATAGTAGATAACATATCTAACTTTAAATCGAAAAAAGATAAAAATTAAGGTGGACGGGATGGTGGTAATAGAGTAGATTTATTCTATTCTATTAAACCTATTATAGGGATGATGAGACGATTACGATTAATCGTATCGTTCGGGAAATAATCGTAATCGCCAAGGGATGATCGTTTAATCTACCTAGTATCAACTTTGCAGGCTTGCAGTATTCCATTAAACAAAAAATATCAGTGACCATTTTCCCCCAATCGATATGAAAACCTCACTATCAGAAATGCTATTATATAGTGTCCGGACACGGTCAGAGGGAATATTGTATAACATCTACGTGAATGAACTGCCAGGGTTGCCATGTTATATCCCTCTAATATCTCCCATGCGCTGGCTATTGTTCCGAACACATCGCCTGGGGCAAAGGATCCGGGACGTATAACTGTCACTGTGATACTTGATGCCTTCCTCCATCACATCTGAATTTCACCCCAAGTTATCAGCCCTAACCTAGCGGTCATCTACCTGTAGTTTCCATAGGTAAACCACACTCAAAAGTTTTAACAAAATCACAAGGTTGACTTACGAAATCCCACAAGTATACTTACCCCTAGCTAGTAGTTACTGTACTAATATACGGTGAACAGTGTTTGCCTAATTTAGTAATTTCGCTTCGCTATTCTAGCTAAACGAATATTTGTACATCACTAGTGCGAAGTTTGGGTATTGAAAATTGGACTTCGGTAAATTTTGATCTGCCCCACCGACCAAACCCGGTATACTATGTGTGTTTTATAAAAGTTTCAGCATCCACAATTTAATCAGTAATTCTATGCCTCCGTAGCTATTAATAAATACTCTACAGTGCAGACTAAACGAGAATGAAATAAATAAAAACAAGAAGCTATTGATGCTCTTAACTTAATCTTGAGGCTTTACAAGAAGGATATTAATGAAAAAGTTACGATAATCTTAAGTAATTGTGGCAAAAGGGTGCTAAACGGAACCGTATTACGTATATTACTGAGCCTCCGCTGTCCGTATGTCTGTCAGCGTGCTGTACCTCATGCACCATAATAGATAGATTGTGTATGTTTAAATTCGCTTTAATAACAAATAATAAAAATAAAATAAGTAGTTAAAGGGAAGCCATACAAGAATTGTGTTTTTTGGAATCTTAAGCTAAATATTCTACGGTGGCCGGTTTTTTATAGCTGCTATTCGTCTCATGATTTGGCTGCCCTATATTCGACTAGGGAGTTTTATAAATCGGAAAACGAAGATCGATATTCTAGAATAGATAGAACTTCATTAGAACCGTTTTAATCAAAGTTGGTTCTCACTAACTAAAGTATATTTGTCTAGAACCTAACATACCTTCCCTAATTGAAACCATTAATTAAAACTAGAACTTATTCACGGACGTTTAGTGTTTTTTTTAAACCTACATAGTTGGTCGTTTTCTAAAGCGTTTTATTACGAATTACAAGTTAATTGCCTGATAAAAATCTTCATTTATTAGTATCGATATTCTAAAGTGTATTGTTTAATTAAGTTTAAGGTCTTTGAGCTACTCTGGTTCCAAACTAATCTCATACAAAAGAATTTACACCTCTTTGTTAGGCATTAAAGCTCATAAATTATTCAAAACGTATCATCATAAAGGCTCGTACATACTGGCGTGACTTGTCGCGCGACGCGACGCCGGTAATTGTTCAACCGCGAAGTTTTCTCAGAAATTGTATTGTTAAAGTCGCGTCGTGTTGTGGGAGCCTTAAGGCTGTGTTTTGATTTTAAGTTAGAGTTAACTATCAAAACTAATAGGTACATTGTAGACAAAGCGGAAACACGCCGTAGTCACAATTACATTATTGTTTTTAGCAAAAAAGTGTTTATTAGGATTTTAGGATGACCCAAAATATTTAAGGGACCCTACGGAGAAGTGAACAAAGAACTGGTTAAGAATTCTTTACGTCTGTTTAGCCTTAAAAACTTATCCGATTAAAACTCCTGTTCATATTTAATGCACAGATTTTGCAACGAAAGCTCCGTAGACCAGGCCGGTACGTTCACCGAAGTTTAAAAGGATATTGACCGATGTGGACCAAATGCTGCCCAGACATGGGAATACTTCCAAATGGTTCCTAGCGCCAAACTACACTTAAAAAAATTTAAAAAAAAAAAATCGATCCCAGGGTTAAAAAGTTTTGTGTGTTTTGTGTTTTAAGGTTTTTCTGGTAGTTTTATTTATTTTGGATATGTATATGATAGCGTTGTTGAGTTTGAACTCGTTGGTCTTATCGTGACAAGTGCTAAAGCGTCAGATGGTGTCCAGGGGCTGATGATGGAGCCGAATGGTGGCCAAAGGAACTCCTCAATCATACAAGATAGCACCATCGTGCTTGGACTCGTTGGTTTTGTCATGACAAGTAGTATAGCTTAAGGTAGTATCCAGGGTCTGATGATGGATCCGGAAGGTGGCTATAGGAACTCCTCAAGTAAACCAGATAGCATCGTAGTATGTGGTTACATTGGATATGTATTAACAAGTAGTATTACAGTGGTGGTGTCCAGAGTCTGATGATGGAACCGGAAGGTGGCTATAGGAACTCCTCAACCATACAAGATTGCACCATCGTGTTTGGAATCGTTGGTTTTGTCATAACAAGTAGTATAGCTTAAGGTGGTGTCCAGGGTTTGATGATTGAGCCAGAAGGTGGCCATTGGAACTCCTTAACCAAACAAGACACAACCATCGTGTTTGGACTCATTGGATTTCTAATAACAAATGCTTTACATTAGATGGTTTCTAGGGTCGGATGATGAAGCCGAAAGGGGGCTATAGGAACTCCTCCACCAAACAAAATAGCACCATCGTGTTTGGACTTTGTTTTGAGAAATGATATAGCCCAAGGGTGGCTAAGGGCATACCTCAACTAAACAAGACAGCCCTGTTGTGTTTAAGCTTTTAGGAAAATATTAAAGTTCTGTTTGCGTAAGTTTTATTTAGTACTTTTTAGTTCATTAAAAGCTTGTTTTAAAAAAGATTTTAACGTATATTTATTTATGCAAATAAAACAGTTTTGAATACAGTATGTCAATGTCAAATCAGCTTTATTGTTTGACTTAATAAGTTTGCATTTGCAGTAAAAACAGCAATATCCGATGATGACGATTAAACGAACGTTTATGCATAAAAGGTCATTAGATGTATGAATAATGGATCCTACATTGGCCTGATGTACACCTCTTAGCGTCCCTATCCTGGTTGCGATTCGGTGATCTGTTTGGGGAAGCGAAGGTTTTATCTTTGCAATTATTGACGAAGTTATAATGACGAATAACTACCGGAAATATACTGTGAACGACGGCTCGGTTGACATCTATCGGGCATGCCACCATCCGGGGGAATCAATCCGACACATTATTTCTGTTCTCGTCTGGTTAACGGAGACTACTTGCAAAGGTACAAATCTTGTAGCCAGGATTATCCACCAGCAACTTGCTCTGAAATAGGTACAGTCTTGTGGAATCGAAACTACCGTTCTATAGGTATGTGCCCGACCCAGTTCTGGAAAATGGCAATATCACGTTGTATTGGGATCGACCTTGATGATAGGTCCAGGACCCAACTATTTTCATTTACAGTTCAAGACTGTTCGCGTTATGTTAAAAAACTAAGCGAGTCTTTCATTCGATGCCCTAGTGTTGATAGGAGTGTACCTAGTGCTGCTCGTGGACATCGGCATCGGCGGCATAATTGAGCTAATAGTTGAGGTTGTTTCGAATTCTTCAAGCTCGTCAATCAAATAATACCGTATCATGTTGCTGATTAAGATTTTCAAAATCTATTATGTGCCTTTTGGGTAGTTTAACCAATTCCTACACTTTGAATAGGTACTTGCTCGGGATTCAAATCAAAACAACGATTTGCTGCCGTAAAAATCATCACATGTGTTGTCTTTTAAATGTTCCTGATTCAATACACTCGTGACATAGTGGTGATAGATCGATTAGAGCGTCGCACAATGATTATTGATATAGCGGTCCTGCATGACGAGACGTCGTGAAAGCCGAAAAAAATAAGGAGATTAATCATCTTAAGTATCCTGGCTCGCGACTTTGTCGACATGTGGGATGTGGATGCAGCAGTTGTTGTGCCAATAGTCGTTACGGCCAATGGCATAATAGCCAAGAACCTCAACGAACACCTGAGGAGCTATCGTTAGGCAGCTGGATCAAGGGCTTCATCCAGAAAGCAGTACTTCTGGATACGGCGCTTATCATTAGGAGATTCCTCCCTCAGGAGCCCTGAACTTCGATAGCTTGGACCCTGTTCCCGATACCGGTGGGCTACAATGTTTTTATATTTTTTAATGTGTTTTTATAAAAATATTTAGAAATGTAGGTAATGATATGCATATAAATGAATTAAAGGAAATACTAATGAGTTGTTTAAATATTTACTGTCATTAATTAATAAAATGCCCCATTTGTAGTCATTATTAATAAATTAAAAAAACGCAACAAAAATATACTTTTTCTCAAAACTCCTCGGATAGATTTTGACAAGCTTTGGTTTACAGACTAGTAGTAGCCCAAGGGACATAATGCACTGTATGTCCATTCTGGGCAGCACTTGCTTCAACTCCCACATATGGATTCATCAATAAAAATATCTCAACAAAATATACTTTTTCTCAAAACTCCTCGGATAGATTTTGACGAGCTTTGGTTTACAGACTAGTATTAGCCCAAGGAACATAATGAACTGTATGTCCATTCTGGGCAGCACTTGCTTCAACTCCCACATATGGATTCATCAATAAAAATATCTCAACAAAATATACTTTTTCTCAAAACCCCTCGGATAGATTTTGACGAGCTTTGGTTTACAGACTAGTATTAGCCCAAGGAACATAATGAACTGTATGTCCATTCTGGGCAGCACTTGCTTCAACTCCCACATATGGATTCATCAATAAAAATATCTCAACAAAATATACTTTTTCTCAAAACTCCTCGGATAGATTTTGACGAGCTTTGGTTTACAGACTAGTAGTAGCCCAAGGAACATAATGCACTGTATGTCCATTCTGGGCAGCACTTGCTTCAACTCCCACATATGGATTCATCAATAAAAATATCTCAACAAAATATACTTTTTCTCAAAACTCCTCGGATAGATTTTGACGAGCTTTGGTTTACAGACTAGTAGTAGCCCAAGGAACATAATGCACTGTATGTCCATTCTGGGCAGCACTTGCTTCAACTCCCACATATGGATTCATCAATAAAAATATCTCAACAAAATATACTTTTTCTCAAAACTCCTCGGATAGATTTTGACGAGCTTTGGTTTACAGACTAGTAGTAGCCCAAGGAACATAATGCACTGTATGTCCATTCTGGGCAGCACTTGCTTCAACTCCCACATATGGATTCATCAATAAAAATATCTCAACAAAATATACTTTTTCTCAAAACTCCTCGGATAGATTTTGACGAGCTTTGGTTTACAGACTTGTATTAGCCCAAGGAACATAATGAACTGTATGTCCATTCTGGGCAGCACTTGCTTCAACTCCCACATATGGATTCATCAATAAAAATATCTCAACAAAATATACTTTTTCTCAAAACTCCTCGGATAGATTTTGACGAGCTTTGGTTTACAGACTAGTAGTAGCCCAAGGAACATAATGCACTGTATGTCCATTCTGGGCAGCACTTGCTTCAACTCCCACATATGGATTCATCAATAAAAATATCTCAACAAAATATACTTTTTCTCAAATCTCCGCGGATAGATTTTGACGAGCTTTGGTTTATAGACTAGAATAAGCCCAAGGAACATAATGCACTGTGTGTCCATTCTGGGCAGCACTTGGTCCAACTCCCATATATGGATGGTCAATGTCCTTTGGATCATAAAATGTTACACGCCATTTTTTCGCCTAAAACAAATCGGGAACACTACAACTCCTGAGTTGGTACTTGGAAGTTTAAACAGGGCCTTTACTAGCGTTTTGGAAACTCCTTGATCTCGAACTTGTATACTTTTACATCCGACTTTATCCGAGATCAAAGTTTCAGATTTCATTTTGGAGTAAATAGTCACCAAAAATCGTTGAAAGGTTTTCTTTACATCAAAGTTGGGGCAACTAAATCCTCAGTTTGGAGGCCGACCTCTTTTTTTTTATTTAGTACACACGGCTACATATCAAGCTATACATTTCCAGTATAAGCTGACCTCTCATTGAAGGGAAATCCTATACAATGCGAGATCAGCTTATACAGGAAATGTATAGCTTGATATGTAACCGTGCGTACAAGATTCCTTATTAAATTCTCAGTAGTGATGGCCTTATGTTGGTTACCATTTGGAGTTTTTAATAGTTCTCTAGCTTAAATAAACTTGAATAAAACATAAATCAAACTTGAATATGATCAATACAAACGGTGTCAATACTTCATTCAGGTGAGATTCAGGCCAAGAGATTAGCCGTTGTGGTTAAAAAAAAAAAAAACTCAAAGGCTCTGAGTTCAATGCCTATCATAATAAAAGAGTTCCAAATAAGACATTCAACGTAAAATGCTCGAATTTCGGCGAAATTCTCATGAACCCCGATCCTAAAGATATGAAACTCAAAATACAGTAACAAAATTTCACCGAAATTGGTATAACATTAATCAAAAATGATTTCTTCGCAGAATCTTAAACACAGGTAGAAGAATAAAGAGCCATGCCGATTTTCGAAGACGACGCGTTTAGAGTTTACGTTCAGCTGCACCAAAAAAACATAACATAAAATAATGAATTAAAAGTAATGCATTAAAAATGACAGAAAGATCTGAATTGGTTTCTTGACTCCTATACATATAATGTATATTTAAATAATGAATAACTTTGGAATTGTTGTACCGTGAAGTGTTCTTAGAAATTGTTTTGTTAGAGTCGCGTCGCGCCGTCTGCACGACGCTTTAAGTTTCTGGTAAACTATAGGTCATATTGACCGCTGTGTTCCCTAGAATTTTGCTATGCCTATGTCATTCGATTTTAATAATAGGTAATTGCCTCACAAGGCCATGTTATAGCTAACTTTTCTTAGAAACTTAGTCCGTATCATGTTAAACTGCGTCATTCATCATCGCACATAAATAATTGTATACAAGCTAATAAAATGAAAGTGGATCTATATAGATAGACTGAGTCAGTATTTTATCAAAATTATAGTCATATCTCGGGGTTAGGTTAGTCCAGATTGAATGTTTTCTGCGGGCCAATCCTGTATACTAAACTTCTGAGATTAGTAGTAATTTTAGTAACTTAAATCAGGTACATTTTTCCAAAAGTAATTCGTGTATTTACATTTCTTCTTCTTAAAACTAAAAATAAATATTTAACAAGTATGTTTAAGTATATTCCGCGGCATCCGGCCTCGCCAAACAAGAGGAGCGCCGCTTTGACGCCGGATGCGAGAGTATCGGCGCACGCGCTGCCCATTCTAAAGTTCGATCCACAAACGTCAATCCATCAATGTCCGTCTTCCTTCGCGCCGGAAAGAGATACTGAATTCGTAGCAAATTAAAATTTATTTTCAATACAAATCCTTAATTTGTTAAGCAAACGCGTATTGTCGATTATGAACAGCCATAATGGCATTACTATTAGAAATGGATGGAAGCTCATGCATTGTTTGTACTTTGTACTGTAGGTGCCTGCCTTTGTGCATACATTATGCTTGTGCTTCTATAATGTAACAATGGAGCCCAATTTTAGGAAGTTGTGATATTAAATTTTATCGAAGTCAATGTCCGCACCCGTACCTCATAGACATCAAACAATGAACTCACCAAACTTGAAAAATATTTATGCAATATTACAACACATTCTGCGAAACAATTTGAGTAACTATGCCACGATGTCAACCAAATAAATTGTGCGATAGAGAATCTGAAGATCAGCGTCCTTACATCTGAGGCCTTGCAAGTGAGTAAACGTAACTATCGTGTTTGCGTTAAGATTTTTATTCTCACCCTTATATTCAAAGCATTATGATTTATGATATATCAGTCAATATTTTACGCAAATGCGATTGTCACGTTAACTCTCTTGCAAACTTACACTAAGGTCTCTGTATAAGAAACAACGCAACTTGACATTGATGCGTTGAGTCAAGTCGCCTGCGACCCGCACTCGTCCATCCCGATAAGGACAGCAGTGCGTGCCACTTAGCTATAAATACGCCAGATAAAATACTGGTTACTGCAACTAATTACCATTTAAAAATGGCCTTGAAGCTTTATTAGAAGTGCTGGAGAATTTCACAGCAAAAACTGTTAGGTTAGTCACACTCCGTTAATTTTGTTACACTTTACTTTCAAACTACTGGGATGGAACACGTGTACGGGGTAAATTATTTCATCAAATTATAGGTAAACTGTACTAAAGCAATCTTGAGCAAACTTTGTGTTATATTCGATACTAATAAACTAGTTGTGTTGCTGAGCATCTGACGTCTCGTTTTCTCGTTTACACTTCAAGGAGTTAGAAAGGGACGGGATCAAGTCCGAAGGGCTAGCTCCTTAAAGCGAGTTGCTATCTCGTTAAAGCCCTTGCTTCATCCATTTTAGGTGTCGTCGGCGTCTGTGGATTGTCGCCCCAATAAGGAAGTGATTGCTATTTATGCGATATTTATGATTGTCTATAAAAATATATCTGTTATTACTCTACCCCTGTCTTACTCCATTATTCAAGTAAGTAGTTACTGCAAGAATGACTTAATGGTTTTCTTACTAATTAGTGATCAAGTGACTAAGCGTCTATTTCTAGTTCACAATGCCACTTTGATCCAGAAACAGAGCAAAACAAAGTTATTTTCACCGCTGATCCTTTAATGAACTTGCGGCTAATGTGTGACTCATAAGCTATTTCAAGTTGCATTGTACGTAAACATCTGTTACTTATACAAGAAAAACTAAAACCCAAATACTACAGACAGACAAAATAAAAATCCGTACACGTATTATATAAACCGAACAGGTTACGTGTACTCCGGATTTTTAGTTTGTCTGTCTATGATATCTTGTTTACCTTTTTAGTTTGCGTTTTTTTACCCGAATACGGCGAAGCAAAAAAGGGTTATGATTTTGACAGGTACGTATGTATAATATGTCTGGCATGTCACATAGCCTATAAGCAGCGGATGATCAAGACGCTTCCAACTATACCTCATTTGACAAATAACGATAAGTATTTTAGAAGTTATGAGGGAACAGATGAACATACATTCATACCGCTCAAAATTATAACCCTCCTGTTTGGTGCGCCGTAGTCGGTAAAATAATCGCATCAGCGTATAATCGTTTGATTGGTATGTGATGGATTAATGAGCTGTTCAATAATTTGTCACAAAGCGCACGCAACCATATGGGGAATTCCAATGTTTTGACAAACGCACGCTTTGTTAGAACCTTCTGTGCGATGGTAAACAATTAAAGCCAATTAAAGAGCATCGACTCGCGTGAAGACTCGTATCATAATATCACTTAATCAATTTGATCCCGAGCAACAGAGCCGGGTCATTGACATTCCACTAGCGTTTCTTGTAACGTTAACTTACTAAACATTATACGCTACAGTTGTATTAATTAGTTGTACAGTTCTGCGTTGGTAATCCTTTTGATTGGTGTCGAGATAATCTATGACGGGTTGAAACATAAAATGGTCCGAGCTCGGTATTTGGGTCGCGGAGATTGCTCCAACGCCCAGATTCCCAGGAACAATGCTCTGTCCCACTCATCAGCGGCCTTTTGTCTTGATACAGGTCCCATCCCAATCTATTTTCACGAGTAGATTAACTTTGATATAGTTACTTTATAATATTTCGTCGATTTTACGTTGACATAGTTGGAACTGCAACAATAAGCTGACGTTCGTGTATATTTATTCCAGCAATCAGGGTTGTATCACGACATATTTAAGACACGAAGATACTTTCATGATGTAAAGCCATTAACAAAAAAAAAACAGCGGCCAGTGACTCGCGCAATACCGTTTGCCGCCTAATCCAAATAGAAGCAACAAACGTTATGCGAACGCGAAACTGCGAATACTAATCCTGGAGTCATCGAGTTGAAAAATTTCCCGCCCGACTTTAATTTGCATACAATAGGCGGTGGTGAACGACGCAGGACGTGTCATGCTCCCTCCGTATTCGTAGGAATTACGCATTTTACTTAAAGTCACGTGGCAATTTCCCACACATTGTGCTCCCGAACGAAAGCTTTGCCGGAAAGAAAGAATTTAATTTGCTGAGACAGACAGGCATATTGATTTCCTCTTTGTTACTTTTTTGGGTCCCTGAATCTTTTTAAAACACGCACATAAAACAAGACTCATATCTCTCAGGCAATTTTCTAATATTTTGTAAAAACTTTGGTTATGTTTCGGTTATGTATTGAAAGTTCACTGAACAATGTCGTAGAGTACAACGGTCACGAAAATAGGTACTGCCAATTTGCTACCGGGCTAAAAACGTTAAACATGGTTATAAATCTTGTTATATTAATTACCGAAGAGAACTGGTAATAATAATTCTTAATTAGTAACGTAGAAATAAAATCAGAGCAAGTCAGCATGTTGTTATAACGGTACATTGACAGACTCAAACAATACAGCTATTTCACAGGGCCCTCTGACTGGATGCTTCGCGCATTTCATGTTATTGTACGTGATGTAATAAAGGAAATAAACGTATGCAATATTCGTTCTGCTATTACGCCGGTATTCAGCAGTGATCCCGCCTCAAATTGAGCCAAACAAGTAACTGTTTTCTTTATGATATAATCTTTTCCTGTTTTCGTGGTCTCTGTTTCTGTGTTCACTCTGGATCTAACGGAGGCGAAAGATATAAGAGATGATTCGATACAGAATTAAAGTGCGCGAAGCAGTTTAATGCGAAAAACGGAAGAAAATTCGTCTGACAAAATTCGGGTTTAAAGTCGTACGGTCGCTTAATCCAGAATCTTGTCAGACGAATGAGAACCACCACTCGACGGAAATATAGCCACCATCAATTTCTACAGATTTTTTTATACGCAATCAAATACAGCCAATATCTTACAGCCGGTTTTTCTCTAGAAACAATAAACGAAATAGAACAACGAGCAATGCTCCCGCGTGAACGTATATTATTTTCCCTAAATATTTCACTACAGTGGTTCAGAACTCAGAAGTCCCCTAAGCCATTGAAGAGGATGTATGTTTATATGAGCACTGGATTACTTAAGTTTAGTTGGATATGTTTCTTAGACTATTGTTCTCATTGTTACTGGGAGCCTAATCTCGGGCTCTGCGAAAATTCTGTATGCTTTCCTTGTGTTTTGTCTTTATCGCACGAAAATTTCATCTAAACATAGTTATAGCATTCTCTACTTACTAACACTCTTCAGTATATTTCAAAGTGTTAGTGAGAATCGTTCGAGTATATTTGTCTGTTGATTCAGTGAGACTAGTTTTAGCTTCTGTAATTTATGAGGCATCGTTCTTCGTCCTCACTTCTGCCCGGCTCACTGCCAGATCTACTTTACCTGATGGTTCTACTATAAGCTCATTAGTAAGCATATTCAAGATAATATATACAGAACTTGTACTAGCTCCTTATTATTCATGAACAATCACTTCCATCTCATTTCTGCAAACCCGGGAATAACATGTGTTATCGATTTTAATGTTCAGGTGGATTCTGCTTTTGATTCAATAGCAAGATTAGCAGTAATATGCTGTTAACAATTGTTTTTTTTAAATTATTCTTATACAAATTACGAATCACTTGCATACTGATATTTTTCTTGATTCTAGCATCTCTTCTCTTCTCCTCTTGTTATTCATGTCATACTGAATTTATTAACTTCTTTGATCAATTGTGTTTCACTAAAACAATCGCGTTTCTGTGACAGAATACTATGTAAGTGCACTTATATCATGTGGCAGACGATAACATAATTAACTTGATAATGATTGTCTCGCAGACAATCAATTCACTTTCGCTAATGCTCGCCGAAGTCCCGTGTGGTGAGACAGTGATGAATTGCAGCTATATAGACACACTGTCTAGATAAGCCTAATTTATTACGCTTTATGTACACCATAGTGATTAAATTGTTCTCAATTATGCACTGCTTGAAGGACGATTCACCGATTAACCTCATCTAGGAAAAATATATGTCATGGTCGATCAGATTTTTTCGCACATTCTTTGAGCGTCATTTATGAGCACACATCCCTCAATATCTAACTTAGAGCGAGCATGTCTTTATAATTAAATTCCTATGTTATAGTTAACACTATACCACCAGGGAATCTGCTCCTTAAAACTTAATTCTTCAAATTCTTCTTGACGTTTAATACGAAACAAAGAATTTTGCAAGTTTTAGATCGAAAACCCTAGTAATCCGCACTGCCTTCTAAAGACGACCACACTTGGCTACACTTAAATCCGTATTTTTTCTACGCGAACGATCGTAAAAGCGAACGTTAAACTTCAATACTTACGAGCTTGGGCACTCCCCTAAAGGGATCGAGCTTACAGCATTGTCTCGATTTAAACCCGCGACATAGGATCACGATGCGTCGTGTATCGTGTCTCATCTATACTCTCTAGGGAAATTGAACGGTACACGAGTGATTCAATCTGCTAATACATCTGCATAGACTTTGTTAAGGATTCAGCTAAGCCAACTTAATTTCTCCTTACCCCAACATTATTAACTTAACAGATACTATAACATGTGAGAATTATGTAAGTGAAAGTGGGTTATTCCATGTGCTGCTACAAGATTTAACACATGTTGACGTGAAACGACAGAACAATATTAATGGACTCGTACACGGACATTACCGTAATAAAGGAAATAAAAACAAAGACACAGGAATTCCTTTTAAAGACTTTCGTTGATGAAAAAAGAAACTAGCTAATGATGAAATACTAATTCTGTAACGTCATTTAATCAATCTTTTTCTGTGGTACCTATCAAACAAAGCAGTTATTAAACATCGTAAATATTAAATTCATAATGGCCTGCAAAGCCCACAAATCACAATAAATCTGACAAAGCTATAAAAAGAAAACGACGATACTCAACTATTCAGATTCGCTTGAATTGAAATTAATTTCATCAGTAGGCCACGTCTCATTTCACAAATGGACTTTTAGACGAGTTATGAAAGGAATGTGAAGTGAACGAGATATTGTTCGAGGCAAATGAGTTGACGACTCGATTGTTAGTGGCCATTTGTAAAAAAATAGGTCGCCATTGTTCGGTGGACGACTACGCCTCCTATAATATGCCTGACCCGATAGTAAACACAACTTCATTATAATTCTATTTAAATATACATATTTGAAGTAAACAGTAGTGGGAGACCATACCATAGATATTGTTTATTGATAACCTTGTTGACATATTAACGAGATGTCGGAACGAATTGCTAAGTAAGCGCGATGAAAGACATGGGCCAGGGGCTGCCCGACCGCACCGGGCTATTTCTGTTTCAAGACGTTGACCTGCTCCTATCTGCATTTGGAGATGCATTCATCGTTTTTCAAACGTTTTATTCCAAGCCTACATACAACGTCCGCATTTATGAAATGTTTATTCGTTTATTGCATGAGTGGGCTGTCACTTTTATAAATGTGGTCATTCATATTAGCAACGTCATTACCTTCAAACGTTACTGCTATATAATAAATCAGTTTCATCCCGCCAAGGGTCGCCGCCTGAGTCCATGTTTGTCTATTGTTTGAGTACAATGTGCCCCATCTGCAATTGTTCGGAACAATTTATGGCATACACTTTTAGACCATGATTTTTTATTCAAATCTCTCTGTTCCAATCTCATGTAGGAGTAGAGTATTGGAAATATTTGAGAACTACTATAACATAAAACAACACCGCCTGAACAATTGTTTGTTTTCATATCAAACGATAATGATTTCAAACTTCCGATTCCTGGAAATGTAGCCGTTGATTTGAATTGAGAATAAGCTAACAATATTTTGGAAGGCCACGGATTCTTACTTTGTAGAGACCGTCCGCTTTTGGTTGCCGCACGAGTATTGATTTACCCTGCGGCAAAGAACTTTCTGTTATTAATACAAGTCTATTCAAACTTTAATAGCAGTAACACAGACGGTAATTGGTAATTGAAGGAATACAGACGATAGAAAATCAATAGCGACTGGAAGTATCTGCTTAGACAGTAATTATGTAGATAATTGATAAAGTTTTCAGACGTTTTTCATCTAATTGAAAAACTTCTTGAAACAATGCCATAATTAGTCCTCGTGTTTCTTTCTTTCTTTAATAAAGCTTTGAACTTCTAAAGAACGAATTAATAAAAGGTTTGCTTTGATGTGTCATAGTTGTCATGAACATTTTCCATTTGCACCGAACTTTGAACAATTATCTTTCGTTCTCTATAACCATATTCGTTGATTGCGGAACTCTGTCGGACGTGTCAGCTCGAATACGAATATTATTCACATACTTAATTGAATCTCATCGTTGGAGTGTCCCGAACCGTAGGATCCTCTGAATTTCAACAGGCCGGCTCCGTCTATCATACAAACGTGAATAATTGAATTTCAACGGTAAACTCTCGAGACCCGATTCCCAGTGACCTGCTGAAATTATCTATTTACTCAACCACCTAGACGGAGATATTGTTGACTTAAATTTTAAAAAGCTTATTTTAAATGTAACTAGATTTGGTCCTATGTTTACACTTTGCATATATTCAACGAGTTTGACTTCGCTAGTGTTATTCTAGACGAAACATTTTGTATAATTCATTCCTAGTTGCGGTGTGGTTATTAACTTATGACTTTCCTTATTTATTTGTTATCACAAACGGAAAAAGAAATTTATATTTTAAATAATAAAATTTATTATAATTAATGGAAACATCTGTGGCAAAAGGTCATTTAATTACTCCTTAACATAATTGTGCAAACATAAAGCTAGGTTTTGACTGATGTACGATTAACTTGATATTATGAAAGTCGTTAGTACTTGGCTCAGTAAACAGGTACGGGATTCGGTTACTGCGGTCAGCAAGCGAACAATATGCACTCACCGCAGTATCAAACAAAATATGTTCATATTATGTAAATCCGTTGAAAGAGACCTACAGATTTCGATTATTATTCATGCTGTTCATCCAATATGTATACTTCTGTTACTTAAGTTTTGAAATGTGATCGGTTTTCCGCGTCCTTGGATCTTTCTTTTTTATTTACTTTTTTCAAGTATTATTGTTCTATCATTGATTAAATAATGACTTCTAGACAGTATTATTCTTTCTCTTTATCTGGTTCATACATGACTTCAACTTAGCCATGCTGTAGATCTGCTTGGCCATCGCTTGTCTTAACTTTGGTTGGTCTTTCTTCTTACTTCTCTCATATAAATTCATTAATAAAATATGGTTCATAACGAATAATTACGTCTCATAAAGACGATAATATCAGAGCATATCGCATGTCGAGCACTACCTCCGCGAGTTCGTGTCCTGACCGAACACTATTAGATTACGTATTAAGAAAACAATGCGATGTAATTTGAGTTGTGACCGCAACATTTACGACCTGTTTCGCTCCCCTAATAAAACACTAAATTAGTGCTTACCTGTCTTTGTCGAAAGCTTTGCGGAAATCCTTTACAATTGTACTGCTCATTGTGTAATCTTTACATTATGGGGAATTGGATAGCGAACCGGCTAGCGGCTGCCCGAATTTCAACCTTACTTACAAACGTATCTGTTCAGAAAATGTATGTCGCCTTGATTACACCTGTTTTGTTAATGAAGATTCTTAAAAATAAATGGATACTAGGTCCCAGAATTATCATTTTATGAATAAGTTTGTATACAGTGTAGAAAGAGCAGAATAAAATTGCCGCAAAGTGACAAAAGTCTGACAGAAAAGACGAGACATAACAGGACGCATCCAATTTACCGGCTTGAATGTGCTACAGCCCTAGGCACAAGGGAATGATGGACTGACTGACAGTAATGACAGTAGTGTCAGCGGCACGGGTGGCCTGACACTTTACTTACTCTGTGTAGACTGTTTCTAACGTCTCCAACTCGCTTGCTCCACTTGGTCGGGAAATTATTCCATTGGTGACTTGTATTTCCAAATGTATAAAATTGTGCAAATATTCGCATAAATACATCTCCGACCATAACCTATTGCCATTGTTCAAAAATATTATCGTCAGGCTTAAAATACATCATCTATTTTACAAAGATGTCTGTCAGGCAGGCATTACCATCCGAATCTACGTCTTGTTTGCGTTGTCTCCTCTGGCCTAAATTTTCCAAGTTGTTAATGAAAAAGCTCCGTCGCCCAGGCTCGCCGTGTAATTTCACTTCAAAGCTGGCTCCGAGGCCCGTTTGTTATTTTCTGTAATCACAAGCACAGAATATATTATACGTTAGACGCCCTTCCCTTGATGCGTTATGCTGCGTTACTGCCTTATTACATTTCCGTGTTTATCGATCTGTCGTCGTGCTAATTACCCTACCGTGTTACCAGTTTTTACAATGCCGCTTTTTGTATTATTTATTTGTTGTCTGAAAAAAGGGAAATTAAAATCTACACTCATTTTTACTATAGGAATTTCCTTTATCGTTAATTGATTCTACGTATCGTTTCATTGACAATTATTCTCACATAGGTTATTAAAGCAACAATTATTTGGATCGAAGCTTATGATCGCGTGTCGTTTTGGCTTCCTGCTATTCAAAGAAAATGGAGTTAGCGATGTCGATGTCGTTGTAATTCAAGCTTTCATTCCAATTGTTCAGACCACCAAATGTTTTGAAGGGTAATAAATGTGCTCTGTAATTAATTTTACATTGCTCTTTGCTTAAATTACTTTATTGTTCCTTTTTGGTTTAATTTCTCCCCCGGTATCTTGTTCATAATTACGTTGCTCTTTCTAACAAATTCTTATTTAGTCGTTCCAAAAGTTTGTGAAGACATAATCCATGTATTCACAAACTTTCACATATCAGTACAGTTTTGTGATAAGTTTATTAAAATTTTGAATTGGAACGCTCTCGCAGCGTATATAAAACTTTAAACAGGTCTTTTCTAATTAGAGAATTCCATAATATTATAAAACATTATTCTGTATTTACTTTGTTTGCCTTCAGGGCTACATGGCTACATCAAAGGAGGACTCTGTATTTAACGTGGATTTTACCGCACGGCTTTGAAATAAAAGTAAATCCATAACGACATCGAATACGTTTTTTATGCAAAGGTCCGAGTTTTTTCGTTTGTCAGTGATTGATGACATTCCAAAACGACCACGCTCCTAAAATTGTGAAATTAGCCTCGTGGCAAAAAAACTCCTGACCAAACCTTTGAAAACATTGTACAAGTGACCGAAGAAAGACTTTACAGATGAAATATCATTGTTGCTCTTTCTTTTGTATAAATCCTCATTCATGAGAGCGAAGCATGTGTACTAAATAATTTCCTTTCATCACTCTCTGCGGCTTTTGTGACTTATTCATGTTTTAGTTGTTTTATACATTACGCTAAAATCCCAAACCCGTATACACGTATTCATATATTTTCGTACCTAATTGAGTTCCCTGAAAATTCTAGAGTAATGAGCCGGTTCCGGAATTACTTTTCAAATAAACTAGATCATTAAAAAATACGTAGAAACTGCAAATGAGTATTGTATTCGTATGGTTGGTAAAGCAGCTGGCCAGGATGACTCAGGCTGAATGTTTGTTTAATAATATTTTAGATAAAATTGTCGCGGTGGAATTATCTTTGATGATAAGGTGTGCTCAGCTGATGTATGTTCGGTGCGAGGGGCGGGATCACACTGACACCGCGGTTCTCCGGCCGTGCATTAGTTCAGTACTCAGTTACCCAGTCAGTTGTCTCGCGTCGTTGGTGTCGGTCGACGCCCCAGCCGTCTCTTATTTTCACCTTTGCATGTAACTCGGTATGGTTGAATTAAAGTGTTCGAAACAGTGTATTCTTGTCAAATAGTTGATTTTGTGTGAACGTTGCTGTGATAAGTGAACGCAAATTGTAATATTTCTCACACCGTGTTTTTTTTCTACGTTTGGAACTAAGTTGGACACCGGTTCAAGGTAAAACTTTCAGGTTACCTACTCACACTACAATAGATGGCTACAGCTGCAATTTTATCTTATCTTTCATTGATAAATTGTGCAAACGTGTTGCTTATTCAGAACAGATTTATTTATATTCATTACGAAAATTTTATGGGTAGAATTTAATCGAAAAAGTTATGGGAAAAGTTATTAATGCTTTTAATTTTGCCATAATTGAATGTTTTCCAATCACACGCCACATTATTAGCGTTACAGTATTTATTGCTGTCATAAACATTTAAAAAGGGGTTGAAATATGTGTGGAGGGCTATTGATTCGCAACCCTAATAAAATTCGCGTATTGAGAGCAGCCCTATTTCATATATTGAGAGGGAACGCGCATTCACCTCGGGTTCAGTTTGGATTAAGATCAGTCAATTCAAAGCGTGCCATTTATCAAATGGGTATGTCCAAAATTTCCTTTGCGAACATTTATATCTCACGCCCGTTGTAAATCTTTGAACATTTCAGGAGTGTAGATCAGTTCTGTAAAGATTGAAAGAAGACAATAAGAATTCCATACACAGAAGGAGTATACATAAGCCTAAATAGAAACCATAGAACAAGGAAAGGGAAAAATGTCTTTTCTTATTTTTCTGGAGTTACTTTTACTATTGTGATACGCCTGTGGCATTATATCACCCTTTATGTATTATTGTGTCACATTAGGAACACATATCTTTTTACTCCTCGGATATGACACTACAATCATTATGCAGAGCGTGACTCGACCACAATATTTATACTATAGGTTAAGTTATACTGCATGTAGTTTACTGCCCTCTAGAAGTCTATCCGGCGTTGGCTAGTAGATTTCTTGGTAGTTAGAAACTGTTGGTTGCTATAACGACCGGCAGAAGGCACGCAACTCCGTCACGCACAGCCGGTTTGAACATTCAGCCACAATTCCTGTTACACACCGTCAAATCTTTATTATGTCGCATCTGAAATTCTGCCTCAGATTTCCAACGAAAATGCTTATACAGCACGAGCTTGCTTTCATGCTACATCAGCTTATAGCCGAGGTTTATCTACGTGAATTTCTAAAGTAATCTCTATGTTAATCCGGGTTAAGACTACCAAATTTTCAGGAAAATCTGCTTAGCGGAAACTTCCTGCGGCGGATTAACGGACAAGCACGTGCTATGAGCCTCCACAATCCTCTCTAGCTTTGTGTAATTGTTATGATAACTTTAGTTTGTATTCAATTATCATGTAAGAAGAGAATTACTCTATAACCGCTTCGTCTACCATCCACTGCCTACAAAGGAATCTTTTAGTTTAATTATGTTCCCGTGAAAAGATCTATGCATTTCCATTTTACTGAAGCCCAAACACTTTCTCAACTACATTATCATTCAAATCAACCAGTAATCGGGTCCTAATTAGCCTTGTGTTTACTGAAAGCACTGTATTCAATCCATTTCCATTACATCAGGGTATTTCGGAGCCTCCAATCCCCTTTTCAATTTTACAGTCTCATAACAATTACGTGATGAAAATTTTCACCCTTACCACTGCCACCTTAGTAACTTGTTTAATATTCCACCGTGCTTTGTTTATAGTGTAGTGTCAAACTGTGGGATATTTACGATTTAACTGATTTATAATCTTATGACTACTTAATCAGTATTTTGAAAAAAAATCGGATAAGTACTTAATTTTATTAAAGATTTATATTATTTTTGAGAAACTGATTAGTATGTGATTACTTAGTAATGTGAAGTTGTTGTAATAATACTTGTTTTAATGCTATGACTCATCTGTAAGGAAGTAAGCATTATTCATGACCAAAAAACCAGTTGTTATCTTAAATTTATTGTCATTCTTCTATGACACTGGAGCAATTACATTATTTAATTTATTATAGTCGAGTTTCTCTTCTTTTGCTGCCGCAACGATTTCGGACGATTAATTTTAACATTTTGTTTCTGTGAAAATTAGTATAAAAACGATGATATCACTGAGATGTATCCACCCAACCCGAAAGGGCGGCAAGTGGATAATATAAACAGAAATAGAAAAATATTGATGTAAAAACAGAACAATAAAATACTTACTATTATTGACATAAGTGCAAAACGTGCATTATTAACATTATTTTAAGTACTTATCTCTTACAATTGTAATATTACATCTAAGTTAAAACCCGTCTACATATCTATTCGACTGAAAGACTTGTATCATGAAAAAAAAAAAAAGAATTTATGATCATCCGTGACAGCTGTTAATAACCTGCCATTACACTTAGCAAAAAGTTCGATAAATAATTTTCGTTGTTTTCACTTATCGATTACATTACATGCATTCCTCACTCTCACTAGTGAAGATACTACGGTAACATGACTTGAAACTGGTTCATGTTTTAAAATATAATACTGCTTTGAAAGTTCTGAAAATCGAAGGGGATTTGGCGAATCTTTTGTCATAAAGCAACAAACCGTGTTATCCAATTTCAACAATCCTCCCCGTAGATTTAGCCAGGGGCGGTGTGTGAGCTGCCGAGTTATAGAAAATCGATGAAAGGAAACTCTGATCAAACAACGACAATGTCCAAATTATATTATCTACTTACGTGCTGCATTTTTATCTCGTTAACGCTGCGATTTGGGGGAGGCCTTTGCTCAGCAGTGGGACAGTGTGGGAAAATTAAAAAAAAACGCTGTGCATTGCCCTAATAAAGGATAATTACCTAATCAACAACAAACTTAATCTTTAATGTACTGCTTTTCATGAAAACATTAATTATGTTTTATTTTTAGTTTATTTCGTCATCGAAAAACAAATAAAGCAATAACATTATATTTTTCCCGAAAAAACTCTTCGTCACCAATTCGGGACGATCATTCAGCTGTCACATGAAATCTGACAGTTTTGACCCTACACCGCTCGAGTGTTTTTTCTGACAACGGCAACGTCACGTCAAGTCAATCAGTTTGGGCATGTAATCAATAGCATTCACTGAGATCACGAGAACGAACTGCGAAGTGCGAACGTAGAAGGTAGAATATATATGTGTAACATCGTAAGCACTACGCACAGTACGCACCTCGCATCTCTGTATCGATTGTAACCGGCATATTATCCTACTACATTTCGGAGCAGGTGGCCTTGTTTGTTTATTCATGGTCTAAATACGGTATAGGATTCCACGATTTCTTCGGAATTTGTTTATCGACAATTATTTAAATGGTTATCGGATGCTGATCTGACGTCCGTCATAGATTAACAGTTCATTCATAAGAATTAAAGATTCACAAAGTTTTGTTAGTTTGTTACGCATAGCTTCTCTAACTGGAGATAGTTGACGATTTCTGAGTAACGTGCAACAGTTTTAATAAACAAAAACAAATGGCATAATCTGTGTACATTTCTAGTTGTTAATCATGTTTAATTGTTGCTAATTAACGATAATCAAAGATCCAATCGCTATTACACGCATGACGATAAAACGAGCCTTTCGGCCAGTTATTTTTATCAATACTCGCGATATAAACCGTTGGTTGTTTCTAGCACTTAGGTACCTACCTAACAAAAGTATTTCCATCTGCGTCAGCAAGCAGTGCCCGTTACAACGATTTAATTGAGCCGTGTTTATTATTTTAATTGGTTGTTTCGTTAGCCACTACAATGCTGACTTTTAACAAAGGAAAATTATTCCAGCCAGCAAAATTTTAAAAGAACAAAAATGATAACTTTAAAACATTTTGTGAGTTCAAAACGGTCTTAGCGAGGTACCTATTATGAAGAGTTTTAATGAATACGGTTGTCTCGTCTACAATGTCTCCATGTTATCCTCAGGGCAATTTAGTTAGTACATAAAGCGCATTACAGCGCTGTGTGTGGGACCAACATACTAATTACGCTGCCGAGGAATTGTCGGCTTAATGCCTAAACAACTTGTTCACAGAGGGATTGAACTGTCTTGATCTAGACCCAGCTTTATTTACACAAGTATTTACCTTCAAGGGCCAAAGAGCTTACGTTTAAAATCCGCTATAAAATTCAGATCTTTCAGTCGACCTTTTACGTTCCTTTTGTATCCCCTGACGATTCTAGACCCAGTAATTCGACAATGGACATGCAAAAATTCACGGAGGGACCAACGAATAGATTCTACTCGTAATTGGCGCAGCTCTAGTATCCGAGAACTAGAGTTGTTCCCCCACGTCGATCGCTGGGCGTATGTCAATCACCTCACATTATACTGATAACTTCAAAGAAGAACTCGTTAGTCGTTATCCAGGGACATTAATACCTTATTAATAATGAATGTCCATTCGTTGGTGTTTATTTTCATCGTTAGATCACGCATGTCTGATGTTACAACTTTTTACTAACTGTGAATGAACTAACTAACTTAGTTAATCGATCATTAGAATCAGTGCGTGATTTTAAACGAGAACGTTTATTTAATTGTGTTCATAACTAATTACCTATTAAGATTAATTAATCAGTTCGAACGATTTTCCTGTTAATGATCGGTACTTTGTAGGAAAACTGATAAATGATTAAGTTAGTGAATAAATTTTCTTATTCAATGTTATCTATTTTCTGGGTCGGCAAATAGTCTCAAGTTATACGGAATTTAATTAACGTAGGTATACTTGAGTTAGGGGCCTAATTAAACAAATTAGTTTACTTGAGATTCTTTAACCTCACATTAATTATGATTAAGCTCATAGTTTCATGGCTAAAGTTTCCTTACTTTACTTCTCCTTTTCTACTTCTTCGTGTCCATGGTGTGAAAAAAACGAATAGGTGTTAAAACCAACATATCCAATCTTTAAACCCACATTACAATACCCACAACAATAATTAATCAAGTCAACTAATTCATTGAAACATACAATGGAAAATAGCACGCACTAATCCTATTAACCCGACTGAACTGGAAGCGCCATTATCTAATATAGGGCCTGTGGTATAGCATTCGCTATGCGCTTTAGTAATAGTCTTAGTAATGAGTGTTAATCGGCCGTTGCCGTGTCTAGTGAACGATGCACATGATCTGTTAGGGAACTACATTCCGGTATCATGACACGTTATAAATGAGTTTTTGTTTGTTTGCATGGAATTCGTTATTTGCTACATTGGTTGAGGCAAATGACGTTGATTTCATTTGACCTACAACAATAGTCTTTAATCAGAGCAACAGTGGACAAAATGCACAAACATAGAGCTCCCGCATCATTTTACCTGTTATGATACAATCATGTTGTACTTACCTTGAGAAAACAAGAGGTGAGTCGTAAAAGAAATCTCCAATAAGAATTATCACGAACAACGGGAGCAATGAATATTTAATAAAAACTTTATCCCGTTGAACAAGAGAAAACAACATTTGTTATCCCGCCCTCGTTACTGCGAAGTTTCTTGTGTCTTACCGTTCCAACGTTACCCGACAGTTTCTCGTGTTCTAATCATTAAGTTCTTTGAATTGAAGGTTTTGCTAGCCATACATAATTCGCATAGATCATATCTAACCTTTAAGTACAAAGGACATGAATAAAACAACCTTTTTAATGCTAGGCTCCAGGCTAACGATCAAAGAGCAAACGGATTAACAGAATTACCTTATCGAATCGAGTTTACGTTTTAACAAAGCATGCAACCGAAAGAGGTCGAGGTACCAGTAACGCGCGGCCATTCGGGTTAGTGCGGTGCATATGACGAATCGCGAGTCGAGTCGAGTGCATGACAGTTCAGTCACACCGATTAATTTGCTAGGAACCACCGGCGCGTAGAGCCGCGCCCACAGACCGCCTGGCAAGACAGGATTAGCTCCACACTTTAGATACGGAGATGACAACGGCCTTGTGGCGTTCAGCGGTAATTGAGTTTCTTTGATTGAAATACATTTATTGTACTTAATTGAAATTGCTCCTACACACTGAATGTTCGAGTGTTAACTTCAGTTAACTTTTCGAATAGCATGTCGTTTCAGTACAAACAGAGCATGGATTTTGTAAACAGCCGTTCTTTATTGTACCTATTTGAGGGTGGAACTCGATATCGCCTAGCTAGAGTCTCGAATAACAGCCAGTCAATGTCAGTTTTGCGGACGAGGCAAAATATACATGAAACAAGTCTTTGTCTCAATTTCACTACAACGCAGCGCTATTTCCCTCGCACTCATTCTCATTCTGTCAATCAAGCTAAGCCGGCAATCAGCACGCACGTAATTTTACGCTGAGATCTTATTACTTGAGCTAGTTGTTCACGCTCACGTCGACATTGACGAAAATCTCATATATCAAACTTGTGCGAAGGTGCGCTGTGCGAAATACGCGCTTGAACGTACCGATTCACAATATAATTGTACATAAATTGTACGTTATCTGACAGTGAGATA
This sequence comes from Eupsilia transversa, assembly GCA_914767815.1. Taxonomy (NCBI): domain Eukaryota; kingdom Metazoa; phylum Arthropoda; class Insecta; order Lepidoptera; family Noctuidae; genus Eupsilia; species Eupsilia transversa. The sequence goes on from OU611889.1 coordinate 8,906,247, forward strand.
TATTCGATGTCAATTTCCCTTGTACCTAACCGATAAGCGGAGATCGACCTTCTGGAATCCAACCTGACCAAGCAGTTATGTTTTTTGTTGCTTGCTTCTAACTCGCGTTACTCGTGAATAGAATAACGTGGGTGTTACGCACACGGTTCCGTAGTAGTCATGTGGCAATGTTTACCGCATCCATTCTTAGTTACCAATACCCGTTTATCGCTATCACTTATCCGTATCTTTACAATTTAACACAAACCTACGAAGGCAAATATTTATATGCTTTTATAGAAATGCAGTGTTTGTGCTGCATCATTATTACCGGCACTGGGTAATTTACATATCCATAAAACGAGCCCACAAAGGTTGCGCAAGCGTTGGCTCGGCGACAATTGACCGACGGCCCAGATGACGTCACTGCCCTGCCTCCACGGCTGCACACCATCTCTGCGTAGTGTCACAGAGTATCGACATTCGACGGTGTCGCAACATCCATCGGTAATATATTAATTTGGGCCGTTCATTTGTAATTATCTACGGTCTGCTGAACTTTTTTTCGTTTCTCTCCATTGATATATCTGATAGCTCTCCGTTTTTTATATGGCGCCATTAAACTGTAGGTAAGCTTTATACTAAAATCAATGACATAAAAGTGCAGTGTCTGGTCATTCGAAAGTAAAACTGGTAGCCATCGACCGTAGAAACGTGTTGTACTTATATTATTCTATGACCCCAATAAAAGAGGTGAAAATTGGATAATATAGCCCTCAAATGTACTCTACCGGTACTCCTAAATCGCTAGGAATTAATTGAGTCATACCTTAATTAGTCGAAGTACCAATAAACTGAATCTAAACGACCGTTTACACATGCCTACTGCAGTACCCGTATTATCAATTTCTTTTAAATTGGCCCTTATATTTATTTCAATAACAGCTGCTATCGATTTACGAGCCAATTAAAAAACGTTGCAAGGATTTATCGGTTCACTCGTAAATTGTAATTGTAACAAATATTTGGTGACACTTCGTTATTTCGACGCGGGACGGTCAACCTTTGTTGACTATTTTGACAAATGTTCTACAGATTACTTAACTAATCTGTAGAACGTTGGAATGGAATGGGTCCGTTGGACTTGGACCTTTGAATTTTGTCGGCACACGTAAATCATTTGAAATTAAAATACATAATTTAGCTTTCGACACAACTGATATTGGAGATTGAAGAAAAATTCGGGGTTTCGGCACCATTAATTACTGTTATCTGTCACTGTCATTTCCTCTAAATAAAACGAGCCTGTCGGCAGCCGGCATGGAAATAGAGTACCTAATGAAACGGTTTAGATAGTACCTTAAGTGTTTATAAATAAGGAAGGTACTCTACGCATACTGAAGGAACTACAAAAGCTTATTATTCCACGATAATCCATGACTTGTGTCGAAAGCATCTGCTAAAGACCACCATTGCGTAGTTATACAAATAATGATTCACTCGTGCTAACTGACATGAGCTCATACGGAATCATAAACCTTGAATTATACATATCTCGAGGTTTTACAAATACTTTTAACGTTAAAAATCTCACACTTTGGCCCGCGGCCCTCCAAAGCGAAAGCACAGAAATGAAATATTTTGCAATTAACTCTTTCAAAAGAGTTTATATATAACGGCTGTTTACAGTAAACGTAGAATTAAAAGCGCTTTACATAAATTTAGAGGCGCTGCAAACCAAAGGGAATTGCGAAAGTTTTCGGAATGAATATGCGAGGAGGTTTTAAATGGTAGTCGCGGTGCGGGCGGTGCCGATAAGCGGACGGTTACACACAAATCGTTTTGCACATGCACTCGGCTGCACGCGCTGTTAATTTGTTACTATACCTCCTGTTTATGACACCCGATATTAACTTATTTGTCCTTTTATTTTTCCAATAGAATTGTTTCAAATTGGTCCTGTTATTTTCAATTCGATGTCGCATTTCGCTGTTTACATAAATATTAACTCTCCGTGGTAGATGCACTGGCTCACTTCACTGTAAATTTTCGATGTAAAGTAAAATCATAAAACGTTGGCTCGTTCTATACGAATTGGATTTACAACGTTTATGAAATACAGCTGCATCGCGAATTGCGATTTTCAGGGCTTTTTAACATTTTGTATACAGGGTTGCAGTGACATCGACGCACAACCTGTTACCATGGATTCAATACATGATTCTTGGACGCCCCTGACTTTAATCTTGACCGCGTCGTTGTCCCATATAATTTTGACCGCGTCGCGTAGGTATTGCACTTTTGTAGGTAACAGCGGATTGGTTTTAAATAACCGACTAAATATTTCAACGCAAGTGCAGAATCATGTACTGAATCCATGGTAATAGGTTGCGCGTCGATGTCACTGCCACCCTGTATTAAATGTTGACAACTAAATCTTGGCAATTGCAGCCAAAATATACAAATATTTTGGAAGAGGTATATATATATTGACACAATTGCTCGGTATTAGCCTATAGTAAAATAAAGTAGTTATGCAACACAATGACAATAGTTAATGCCACTATCTAATCCTCGCCCTATTCGTCCAGATGACATCATGCTTCACCAACACGAGCTTAAATTGGAGTTACACTATAAAAGTTATATGGATCGGTTTTATTATTCATCCTTTATCGAATTGAATACAAATGAGCTCATCTTCAGTCCCTTGACTGTACTCACCAATGACTATTGTAATGAAATACAATCTAAATCTTTATTCTCTTTGTCCCTTACGAGGAAAGCCGAAAGCAGAACTTCTGACGGAACCTGATCTGAATTCATTATTAGCTCCAATAGCTCCTTTACTTGAATCTCTCCTGTATCGACATCGAGCTCCTGTATGTCACGATCTTTGAAATATTGTTATATTTTTTTTAAGTAATCGTCTTGCTTGGCAAATGGATTAGTAACCGCAGTGAGTCGTTATGAGTTCGCGTCCACTGCCCACACGGTAAATATATACTATATTCACAAGTTTCAAAGATGTCTGCGTTCAAAACGTACACCCAACTTGACAAAAAGTGGAGTAAACCAGTTGCTTAACGTCCCTTGCAACTTGTAAAGGTCATATTGGGGGAAATATCTTGACAGTACCTTCAGAACAGGCTTCATGACACAATAAGCGCCACACGATCATTAACTCAATATGGAACGCAAATGATGCAATTCAAGCCAAACTGGTCTGTTGCTCACAGAAGCTACACTTCTCACAATGTAAATACATAACTGAAACAATATTCCAATGATTTTATTCATACTGTAGCTGTTGTATCCCGAACTGGGTCAGGATTGAGTCAGGGTAAAGTTGGCAGGCAACGGATGTAGCTCCGAGAAGTCGACTGTCCAACAAACTTGTAATAAAGCCACGGACCAGTGCTAAATGCTATTTGCAGTGTTGAACAAAGGTTTGTTTTGTTAGACTACGAACACAACGAGAGTATCTACGTCCTATGACATAATACCTGCTAAATGAATTCTAGCAATATGAAAAACATTGGAACTCTTCAAGTAAAAAGAACCTCGCCAATATTTATTATTTTCTGAGGAGAAATTCTGAGTAGTTGGAAACTCTCTAACTAAGACATCTTGGCTTTTTTGTACCCACAAATCCTGAAAAGCTACTCACAAAAATAAGCACCAAAGTCGTGAAATAGCGAGATATCCAAGTTTCAGGTATTCATGAACGTGATGTTGAACATTCTCTGTAATATAAATTAAAATTAAGGGTACCTCAAGATTAATTCCATTCAAAGGCAGCTATAAATTCTCGTGTTAATTTCTAAAAAGATCTCATTTACATAATGCCGTTTTCTTTATCTTTTCAGGTCAAAAAAGTTCCTGTAACGCCGTCCATTGCGGCTTTAATTTAAACAAGTAAGTGTTATTGAACGATACTCTTTTGTTACGTTTTACTTAACTTCATAGCAGAATATAATCATTATGAATATTTGAAAGGCATTGTTTGAGTTGGTAAAGGCTAAAATTTTCGTTTTATTCCCTATTTAGTTCGAAAAAGAAGCGTAGGTAACGTTTAGAGCACACCTATATATTTACTTTCGAACTATGGCTGTGGTTTTAGGATCTAAAGCCACGGCCAAACTTGGACGTTAATGATACGGCGCTATACGGCGGAATTTGGTTAAGACCCGAAGCAAATGGCCCGTACAGATACCCGAAGTATTTCTACTGAATCAATAAATCAAGTCTGGAGTCCTCTACCTAGCCTTACAATTTAAACATTATCGTTTAATTTTAACGGTGTCGGACTTACAATTCAATTTAAGCAATAATATTTTCACAATTGTAACCTCATAAAATCATACGCATGTTACAGTCGAAACGTTAGCCTCGTGGGTATCAATTGAAACTAACTACGCACATCTGTGTGCTCCATTTTAATATGGGCCACAATGGGACATAAATAGCAGCAGATTGGCAAGCCTATTGCTTTCGTACTACCTATGTTTTTCAACTGCAGGACTTGATTGCAACAGCACAATACCATCATGCATGTTCTGCACCGAATTTGTTTGCTAATTTCTTTTAATTTACACCTAAACCACATTTTTCTGAATGGAATCTCTACTACATATTCACGTGTATTCTGTCCTTCTAATTCGTATTTTTCTGTCTGCAATTCTGCATTCTAATTGCTGAAACCAATTTGGGCAGTTACTGAACGAATTAAGTTAAAATTAATTTAGCAGACAGATACAATAAAACATGAAAAATAAATTCATACTTGGAGTGTTCTCACCCTTTCGTGTATACCTTAATATTTATATGAAAAACATTTTATTCCATGAAAATGCAACAAAGTTATTACATTTTTTACTGCCTCCTAATAAAAAGTTGCATTAAACCCAGTGCTTATGATTCCAGAACGTAAATGTTGGATTTCGTTTAATAAAGACTATCGTAAATCAGTTTAACGGCGTCTGACTATAATGTCCAGTATCGCTGCAATATCCCCGTAATGTGCAAAATGCAGCTCGGATTCTCGTGTAAAGTTCCACGAATAATACTTGTGTTGCTATGGTACAAAATGATTACCGAGAAATATTTTGAGAGTGTATTTCAGTGTTTATTGAATTTTGTATTCAATTATTCAGAATGTCTATAATAGCCAGCCACAAACGAAAATAACGAAAAGTCTCTTATTGGAAACCATGTTTTTTTATGAGACTTTAAAGTAAATACCAAGAAAAGCCACTAGCAAAATAAGGTTTTACGCCAATCGAATCATCACAAATGTTTAAGAGCGTTTGTTCTTAAAGTTGGCAACGTCGTAATAGTTGTCAAATATTTACCAATTTTGAATAATTTCGCAATATTATTATATAGAAATATCAAATATCGCTAACTAGTGAACTAGAATATTAATATTGAATTGCAATTATAGCACTGAATTTGATGTTGTAACCGTTTAAGGTGTAAAGAAGTCATTTGGGAAGTTTCCAAATACTTTTTTGACATATAAAACATATTTATTATTGCATTTCATAGTCAATATTCTAGTTCGCTAGTTAGCCATATTTCATATTTTCATACAGTAATATTGCCAAATTAATCAAAACAGCGATATAGTTGACATCTATTTGCGACGTTGCCCACTTTCAGAACGCACCCTCTTAAGCAGGAATTGGCTGCTTTGTTCCATCTTTTGTTGTCCATCTTGCTACCAATATTTTAGATATTCCCATTACCTTTTCATTTATTATATGTGACAGGTAACAAAAGTGTTTCATATAATTATTTAACAGACATAATCTCATAGGATTTTCCGACATGTGTCCCGGAATCCCAAGTGATCCCGATATCTATATGTAAATCAGTGTCGGTGGTGGGTTACGTTCGTTTCAGTGCTTCGTCTAGACAGGCATTGTGCTGGTATACATAAATGCCTCCCCAATTTGCACGCTAATGTATTACATATTAAGCGGTATTTACTTTGACATTGAAATGTTTGCTCGTTTTCTCGGTAAAACTTTGCGTGAAACAAGTAGTCTAGAGAAATATTATAAAACTTGGTTTCTTTTATTCATTTTGTATTCCAAACTTCGTTAAAAAGGTAAGATTTAGTGAGATCAGTAACTTGATAAACTGGGGTCACGATTCTCTATCACGGTTCTTAAAAAATCCGTTTGAAATGCTTTTCCATTTCAGCGCTTTTAACGGGCACGCTTCATTTCCGTATTAATGGACTTTTCCGCAGGCTATTTCAATTTCATCCAACTAATATCGGACGCGTAGCATCAAATATGCATATATCAATTGGGTTGCGAATAAAACTTGAATGCTGGTTGATAACAATCTATCTACAGCCAGACAAATAAATCGCCGTTCCCCGAAATGTCTGGCCATAAAGGGAGAGATGTTTTGGGGCCAGTGTCGTGTAAATCACAGTCTGGTGCAGCCGTGTGGACCGCCCCTGCAAGCTAGCAAGTACACATGGCAACAATATCGCAGATTTTCCAGGCTTAAACGACAAGCGCACACCCGAAGGACAATGTTGCCTAGTATGACAACTGAAGTATACGATGCTCCAGTTTCATTTTATGCCGCCATATCTTTCTGCTGTGAAAGCGTAGTATCTTAGAAAGCTGAATCGCTTTTTCGCAGAACAATGATCGCCATATCACTTTAAACCCCTTGTAAACACTCGTTCGTGCACATAAATGAAAGCCTTCTAAGGAAACCATTGAACAAAACTATGTGGAACCATGTTGAGTGACTCGAGAATTTTCGGATTCAAATGGTTTCATGAGTGCTGTAGTGCCAAATGGAGTTTCAGCTAGATTATATTGGTAATGCAATTGAATCCAAGCAAACAAATATTTTATTGACCTGAATTTTGTTGACGTCATTTGATTCTTCATACGTACTGTTCAGAGAACGCAATACTTATCTCGCTCAAAATGTATTCATTCCGCACCAAAATCTTTTACTGGAAATAACAATCTGGATGCCTAGACATTAAGAGAATACGTTCTGAGATTATTCACCGAATCCAAATCATCTTATAATTCAGAGCCCGCCTCTTCCATTTCGGTTTCGGCTTAATGGCACTGTACGAATATACATCACATTCTTCGCGCACTCTATTACATTTTGCCTTATTTAGGAATTTTAATCTTTTTGTCTCTTCAATTGACTGAAGGCTAAAGACGACTTTGTTAAAACTTTGTGCTCTTCTCTCGTTACTTGCACAGTGACATGCTGCGGCAATATCACGTTTGTTGAAATAATATCCCAGTCGTTTCAGACGGTCGGTCTTAGTGTAGCGAAGAGCGGTACGCCCTTGTTTATGCGCTATGCTTTGCCCTGTGCGGATATTTTAATGGCAAAAACAAAAACACATTTCTTAACAGCATGGGATTAGTTTTTCGCTCTGTCTTTCCTCTTCTGAAACCATAAAATGGCGAGTAGATACGTCTAGGCTATAAAACGGCAGTTTCTCGGAGACAGGGCGAAGCGGTGCGGGAAAGTTTAGATTTATGTCTAAAACATTTAGATTTTCTAACAATTTCGAGTACAATACGTTTACGTGGATTGTTTACTTGTAGAATATTGGTATGCCCTGTTCAGAAGCAAAGTACCTAAGTCATCCGAATCATTGGTGATAATAGTGAGTGACTCCATTCAATCCGCATTCAAATTGTACAATAGTTACATCTTCCATTGTGTTATTATCTCTACCAGAGATACAAACCGCTTTTTGCTCCAGTTTATTTAAAATTTATTCACAACCCGAATGAAATCTGCCTTAATTAATTCCTCGTTGCGGAGCAGCTAACTTAAACTAGTGCTAAAAATGTATGTAGTCTCACCTCCGCGGTTTAATTATAAAGAAATTTCATTGAATGCGGCTAGTATAAACATTTGTGTATACGTGTGCCAACAATATATTTAAACGTGCTGTCATAAACTGAAGGCATAGGTGCGGCGGTGATAATTTACGATCAGACTATAAAGCATCGCACTGAAAATAGATGTGCCATTTTAATATTGTCATAAAGCCAAAGGTGACGCTAACCTGGCTTAGTGCGGATATCACCAATGAAACTGAACGCGGCCAGTACTTCTAAACGGCGTTCAAGAGCTGTCAGTGGCAATATTCCATAACAATTTTGACACTCACAGTACTCACACACATCTTTCATTGGTGAAATTCACCCTTAATACTGTGTCGAGGACGGAACACAACTCTCTCGAAACCTATCGTGTACTGCAAATAAACAGCTCCGCGAATGACGACCTCTTTCGAAAACTCAATTAAGTCGACTCGTAAAACGCCCGACCCCCTACTTCCTCCTGCCGTTAACAACCTCCAATTTATTAGACGAACCACTGAACTATGTTCTAGCAGACTGACAACTATTGATTTCGTACTTAAATTGCTTCCGAGATTTTTATCCGTCGACTGGAATCACAAAAAACGTCACGGGTGTTATTATAAAAAGGGCATCGTATCTTTTTTTAAGCTAGGTAATTTTTCACGTCACCTGCACAGTTTTTGCACCCCATACGGCTCGAAACAATACCCCTTTTTGCCCTTTGCGATTACACACACAATGCTCGCTTGGGTGGGCTCCTATCGATGACTGGCGTCCGACGTGAATGTAGAACTATAAACACACGAACGCAGAGACATGCATATTTATAGCGTCTGGATACTGGGAATCATGACATTATGATGCACACACGCGCAAGTGCACCACGTGACTTCCGCTGTCGAAATAGACTGACAGACTGACGCTGCGTCCGCCTTCTCAGCCTAAAGATGATTTGGTTCTGAGAATTTAGGTTTACGAGCAATTTTGAAGGGAATATGTTGCAATTTTCAATTCTACCGTACGCCAGAAGGAGATCTTCTTAAGCTGGTGACAAACTTTGGTTGCCAAATACCTTAAATTCTCACATCTGTAATTACCTAAGAATAACTGCATTCACTGCAATAACTGCAGCTTTCTGGTTAGGCTGGAAGCCAACACCAAAATATTTGAAAGGCTGATGAATGAAGATTTCTACTGCTATTGTCAATTTTATTGTTTCCTTTTCCTGAATCTAACACGCCGGGAAAGCTTTGCGGCGGATTTCGCGAAGCTCACCGCTTCCCATGAAAACTGTTTTAAAACATATTCTCCGGATGCTCTTTTTATAAGTTCCTGTGTGAGTAAACGAAAAAAAAAACGAGCATGTGCGAGTTGAACTTGCGTGGTGAGGGTTCCGTTCGATAAATATATGTTATTATTACTATGTTTTTTATTCCAATAACAAACTTAACATTGTAGTTGAAAAATATGTTCTCCCATACATTCCAACTGTAAATGTAAGTTTGTACGCACAATTACCATGTTCTTTGAAGACCTTAGACTGCTTATAAGTTTTCCTGTAATCTATTAAGTAAAGAAATATTCTCAGATTTTTTTCAAAATTGTAGGTTTCTCAGTAGTTTCGGAGTTATGGGGATAATTGTCAATTTTTATATTTTTTCTTAATATTATTAGTTCCTCTCAACAAACCCTTTCATTTGATATGTCACACAGTACATTTGACCCCCGTGTTGAAAATTCATTCATTTATTTACGTTACAAGTCCGTGCTTGGTTCGCATAAATTCATAAGTGTAAGTACCAAACAACACGGAGGAAATTGGCTAAGACCGACGTACAAACAGACAGCCAGACAGACACACGAGTGATCCTATAACTAAGGGTTCCGTGTTTTCATTCGGACGCACGGAACCCTAAGAAATTATCTAAACTTGAGCCATCAATCAGCTAACGGTTAAGTTTAAACTAAAGAAACAACTAAAACGATATGGAAAACCTAAATTCATGGTCAAAAACACTTTCCCCCAGTATTTATTAGAGTAATAATCATTAAAAAGAGCTGACTTGAGTTGTCAACAGATAGCATCGTGCACGCAAAGAACGTTTCAGAAGTAAATTCAATCTGATACGGTGAATTATTCACGTTATGACGAGCCTTATTACCAGCTGACCTAAATACGCGATGCGGAATGTAGTGCCGTTCTCATACCCCTGACGACGCCGCGCACGTTGGGTGAAATACTGATATACCTCGCAGAAAAGTTACCACGAATCCTTCAAATTACATGCTTAGATTATTGAGAGCGAAGATTAATTTCGAATGTCCATGTGATGTGATGGGATGAGTAAACGATATGGTGTACAATTGTACATAAAATTAGGTAATGTCAGGAACAGGGAAATTAATTGTTACCTACCTAAATTGGCCGTATATTCAAATCACAACTGTCATGCTTTGACAGTTTTATGAAATGGCTATAATACGGCAAATTGACGAAGTGTGACACTATGAGGAGGAAATAATTTCCCTGCCTGTGTAACTTCATGGAACTAGGACTGTAATATAATTGCCACAATTAAAAAGCCAATTCATTACACTTGAGAGTCAAGCTCAGGACATGGGGTTCCGCAAGCATTTGAAACCATTGAAACAGCGGGCGCATTAACTTCTTGTCATCTTAAATTCTTGCTTACACCCCCCATTTCTCCCATAGCCCTCAAGACATTTAATTATCGAAACAAGAAGTTTTAATAGAATGTTTTATAATATTTGCACCCCAAACCCCGAACATCGAGGGATCCTCTACTTTGAACGATTTTCGATCGCATGTATTCACCCCTCAAGAAGGGTCTGATTCTTTTCAATTTTCCTTATTTAAACGAAAATAATGAGTAATGATGGTAAACATTATTGTACCCAGAACCAACACTGTTATCTAAGCAAATATATTATTTGCCGAACTTTGTAAATATTGTCGCACATTTACAATTACTCTATGACTTTAGATACTTTTTTAATTTTGATTGTTACCATGTAGTACAGTCGACAAATTTGAATCATGACCCACTTTGACGATAAATCGTTTGAAACCGTCAAAGTAACAAAGATTTCCCTCCTTTACAGTGCATGTCACACTTATGACGTTTTAAATATTATATGGCAGATGACAAGGTCGTTACCAGGGAAACGGCATTTACGCGAATGTCGACCTAATTGTATTTGAATGTCTGTAAGAAAATAAGCTTATGGTGGGTCAGGATTCAAAGGACATGACCAGTGGGGCTAGTGGCGCCTGCCTAGGTTTCAAAATCAATGTGCAGCAAATATTGTTTTATTTCTAGAATTGTTGTATTCTATATTTTACAGATAAAAAAGTTTTACAACTCTAAAAGGTCAGGAAACTGAGAAAAATAATAATAAGTTTTGAAAAAATAACTCTGCTTTTCGATATGAGATGGCGCTAGGCGTTGTGTTTATCGAGTTTAAGAAAAAAATTCTACTATTCGACACGCCATCGAGGCGCTAGGTTGCAAATATTGTTTTATTTCTAGAATTGTTGTATTCTATATTTTACAGATAAAAAAGTTTCAAAACTCTAAAAGGTCAGGAAACAGAAAAATAAAGATAAGTTTTGAAAAAATAACTCTGCTTTTCGATATGAGATGGCGCTAGGCGTTGTGTTTATCGAGGAATGATTTTCTACTATTCGACAGGCCCTCGAGGCGCTAGGTTTTTTTTAATACCATCAAGGGGGCAAATGAGCATACGAGTCACCTGATGTTAAGCAATCACCACCGTCCGGTGATATCCATAACACCAGGGTTATTGGCGTTATTGCGAATGCGTTGCCTCCCTTTTCTCACTCCAGACCCTGGGCTTCCAGTTCTTTCACTCACCATTCGAAGCGCAGCAACATATTGTTGGTACTTCGCGTTGGTAGAGTCAACCCAATTACGAGCTACAGTTAGCTATTGACTACACCTAGACTCTACGTGGCTCGGAAAATTAAAGGATTACACTGAATAATAAAACTATTATTTGAAAGACTGAATTATTTTAATATTCATAAATATAAAAAAATATGTAGGAAAGAAATGCAATTTACACAAAGAACAATTAGACGGCATGGCTGGCGCCACATTCTCTTGTAAGCACCTTGATGAATCCTGAAGTAACGGACGATTCGCTAGAGTCCAACAGGCCCGACACGCATAGATTGTTGCCACATCCTGAAAATAGGATGACTTTAATATATATTTTAAAATACTATTATAATGTTGATCATTGGTCATCCGCCTACAGACTGATTATAATCACACATATCTTGAAACATGGGTGACAAATTAATATGTGCATCTAATGGCAGCTGAAAAATATAAATATCATTTTATTTTGTATATTTAACTGTGAAAATACCTTTTCATTGGATTTTATGAAACTACAGACTTGTGCGTGTATTTGACTTATAGTCACTAACCTATCCACCTATGTGTAGCAATAAACATAATAGATTCTATGAATAGATTGAGTATTCATAGACTTGAGTCTTGTAAACCACTAAATAAACGCTGCTTTGTTAAGTATTGCTGGCTCATATGTGATCGAACCGCTGTCAGACTTTATATCTATCTTGTTACTAAATAATATTATTTCAATGTAGTATAGGTACATACCTGATTGAACCATCGGGCAAGTTTACTTGCAGGGGTTAGCGTTGATATGCCTTTGAACCTGCTTTACTGATATGCCACAGCTTAGGCACGTCATCATATATAAACGAATCGTGGAAAAAGACAGATGAATCCTTTATTAATACTTATGGTAATCGGGTTTCGAAGATGTCACTCCGTAAAGAATAGCAATGGTCGTTAGAAATAGAGCACAATAATCGCACAGTACACAACGAACGCGTAAACAAAACGTGGGTCGGGAACTGCAATGAAACCTAACGTGACGCCAAGATCGGATGTGCAAGTAGGAATGGTGAATGGTGATTTGAGATCAATAATCGATTGATGTTTTCTCGAACTTAAAACACTAATCGATGTGTTGTTTTTATTAAATAACAATCTCAACCGTAGAACCATATTTTTCACTCAATTATCTTACTTCAGTAAAGAATTATATTGGGCAGTTTATGTGCGTAAAGGCTCGTTCACACCGGCGCGACTTGTCGCGCGACGCGACACCGGCAATTTGTTCAATCGTGAAGTTTTATTAGAAATTGTATTGTTAAAGTCGCGTCGCGCGACAAGTCGCGCCGGTGTGAACGAGCCTTAAATCCATCACTTCTTTTATGACAAAAATGATAAAATGACGACTGTTTATTTCAAAATAAGTCTTCACATTTACTTGACTTTAAATACATTATTTTTAGACACAGTTCAAAATGGTAAAATAGAAATTGAATTCAAAAATGTATTTGAATCTCGAATTTTTGTGAATCGATTTTTCATGCTTTGACTTGAATCGATTGAATTAACAATTTTATGAAAAAAAGATTGCTGCCGCTTTGGTCCCTCCCTACACAGGTGTCTGCTATCTGCCACTAATGTCAGATGCATTGTCAAAGAAATAACACTCCTATTTAAGCAGTGATTATTTTAAAAAAAATGGTGTTCGGTCTTACACACACCTGTCAATAAAAACCTAATCTAACTTGTAGGCGTATCAATAAGTAAAATTAGTTATAAACAAAACCTAGGTATATATTCCTTGTCATTAAAATTCATTTGATCGAAAATAGCTAGTCTTTAATTTATTGTTCCCATACTATGTGTAGATTATTATCGAAAGATTGTGGATACAATGGAACGTCAAAATGTGGAAGTGCATCTGAGAGAAAAGCGGAACCAATTAACATACTGTTTTTTCAAATATTTTAAACTGGGCTTTAGTCGGGATAATATAACCATGATAAATTAGATCTTTATTTTTGAATCTTAGTTTAAAAACGGTAACCCCGCACATGTCCCCGTATTCGAAGGCTGTTATCGGTCATCTCCTTTGTCGACTGTACGTTATAGGTATTGTGAGATTGAAATATTTCCTATATGACATAGAACTTAAGTCTACAGCGTGGTATTGAACACAATCTCTCTACATATACGCCGTATATAAACTCAGACGAGATTTTGTCGGGGGAAAGGATCCATTGTGGTAACCCTCTTAGTCGTCGGTCCCCTCACAACCCAAGGGTAAGCTGCCGGAGTGGTTGCCTGCCTTTAACATGCTTACAAACTTGAAATAGAAAGTGCCTGTATCCAAGAAACATTTTAGAAATATCGCTGTCATTTTGCTCCAGATTTACCATTTTACATCTAATTAATAATTACTCGAACGTTCTCAAATGAACGGGGATAATTACGTTGATATCCAAAACGACCCAAATTCGCTTTGAAATTATTATGACGAAGCTTAATTAGTTAAAAACTTGCGAAAAATATGTTTTAATTGTTTATAAAGTTTTAGAAAAGCAAATGCCTAAAGGAATTGTTCTCAAACTGGGGACAAATTTTATAATTTTACTCTTATATTGCTGAAAAAGTTTTCAGAGCACCTTCTTTATTCGTACAAAGATCAAGGTTCTTTACTGGTATGTCAATCATTTATATAATATTAAATTCTTCTCTACATTGTTATTGTCTATTTTATTCACATTTGTGTGGTTTTTTTTTGCCTTGTCTATAAATGTAGTATTGCTACCTGACCTCAACGTTGTTTTTTGCTGTATCTGCAACTATGTAGCTGGCTGTTTTCAGTAGTCTAGTAATAACAATTTTATTTATATTACCAACTCAGCAGAAAGTCATTACCGCCAAATAAACAAAAACTTGTGAAGTGGCTGAGTGGTTTTATTTGATTAATCTATTAGAATTCATGTATTGGATGGATTTTGGAGATGGGTCAGTATTCAGTAAGGGCAGGAACGTTATTCACCGTTGTCATTACAAGAAAATGGTCTTAGGAGACTGTGCTTAACTTTTTGAGATATTTTGGTCTGTATTCACAGATTTTTGTTTTCATAAAACAAAAAACAGTTTTCATAAAACAATTTTTTGATGCCAATCAATCCTCTAGCTGTTTCTTATAAGGATCAAAAAACTCGGTCGGACTAACTGAGGTTTTAAGAGAAAAGTCAAAAATAGCAAAAATAATACGATGGATAGACTGGTCGAAAATAAACGTAAAGTTAGTTACTCCTGGAGTTACTTTTCAACAAATATGTATGAACCATACATCAAAATATTTTACAAACAGTAAACATTTGCAGGCAATTTAATAAAGCCAATATGTCTCCCCCGTATTCTGCGAATTTCATCAATAACACTATACAATACAATGTTGTCGCCTCGTGGCGGTTTTATGTAGCAGTTATTTTTGTGTGTGATTTCAACAACTTGAGTTGACATTTAAAAGCTTTAGCTTTACATTTTGCACTGCTTTACACGGCTAGGTGGAAGCACTTTGAACGAAACTACTCCCGTTTCCTCTCATCTTTATAGTGCCGACTTGATAAAAACTTTCCGATCGAAACCGATTGACCGACCCCTGCATCCGCACATTCGCCTCAGGATTTTTACCCTCGGTCGGATTACTGCAAAAATGTTTACCATTCAGAAACTTCCTATGTTGAAAAGAAGTCAATATTGTTTGAATAATATTGTTGTTAAAATATTTTGTTACGGTAATGGCGTGAATTACGATTCGCACTTAACCGTTAATCGCTGAGCACGTTTCATTCGAACGTTTCCGCGCCTCGCGCTCTTCTTGAAAATAATTGGAGTGGTCGAGTTATGTCCAGAATCTCAGGAATCGTCATAAATCATATTTAACGAGTCTGTTTGTGTTTCACGAAAAATGTGTAGACTTTTATTTCCATAAATTATCATTAATGCGCTTCTCTACCTTCCGTATTTCCGTAGGTCACTGAAATTAACATAGTAGGTACGCACTACATTATTTAGGCTTGTTGTCCCCGAGATATCCTGGGCACATTAGTATTTGCCTACCAGATTACTGCGTCTCGCGAACTAACGAACACGCCTAACCTTTGTTGTGTCGGGACTTTTTCCCGATGCCGAATTGTCTACATCTTTAAATAACAACACAATTAACTGGAACTCATTAAAAGTATATTTGGAATTAAACGTTGCTCTTACAATATTGGCTCTCGTCTCGAGTGGTGGTAAAGTTAAGGCCATATTATTCTAAAAGGGATATAAAAGTATTCCCTGAAGTGGTTTCGCGACAGCATGCTAAGCAAGGCGGGGAGCGTTCAAAAGCTCATTCTATTTGTGTCCAATCATTATGCGCCAACACGCGCCTTTAACTGTGTAACAGTACCCGAGTCGTTTCCGTTTGCCCTCCCTTCTCTTTCTTCTTTATTACCAAGTCATTTGTACACGATATTTAACGAAAATTTGTCTATATTTAAACGCAGCATCAGAGCCAAACAATGTCTAAATTATCAAGCCCATCTTTGTTTAACATGTGGTATACATATTTCATTTTAGTCATACATGTTTATTGATGTTCATTATGTACTGATTCATTATTGGAATTTCGTTTTCATTGAGATTCTAGAAGGTGTCGTTGAAATTGAGAAAAGATAAAAGCCTTAAAAGTATCACCGCCACATCTATTGGAATCTTTATGTTAGCAAGTATCGCCGTCTATGTCGGACAAAGGGCTCTCTAGCATCTTTCACCGTCCCCTATTCTCGCCCACTTAAGCATTTTTGGTGAAGCCATCGAGTCTAGTCATCTTCTGCACTTTTATACCGTCCCGGTCTACAAGTGTTGACCGTAATTCCCTTCCTATCTCATGTTATGGTAAAAATAACGCACAATCATTATCATGTTAAACTTAAAATATAAACGATATAATAACATAACCCGAGAATACCAAACTGCATTGTCCGTCACCTACCCACATGTTACAACAAATTATCCGATAATTCACAGCAAACATTCAACAATCGATTTCCTGCAAACAAGCATGATTATAAACATTAACAAGTGTAATAAACTGTTGTATAATTGTCCACAGATGATCAAGATGTGTTTATGAGACTGGTAGTGGTGGGGAGGCGAGATGGGGCGGGCGCGGTTTATCGCGTGCGCTCTGCTCATGCTGTGTCCACTCGCGCTCACGAGGCACGATGACGACTTCGCATTCGACAACAGCGAAGAATTCCTGGTCAGTGCACTCTCAGTCACTTCCTACTATTAACTACTAACCCAACAGGATTTCCATGTATTATTTCAGAATATTAATCATATTACGTCACGCAACCGACAAATCGTAGCTCCCATAGTCCTCGTACATTTCCCGATTGAACAATAGAAGCGTAAAGTTTTATGGTTGACCTTTCAGGTTGAATTAACAGCAAACCACTCAGAAATAGCAAAAAATGGCCTAAGAAGGTTATGGGGCGTGCCCGACACATCGGCCTATGTGGGACATCTGTTCCGAATGGAAATCCCAAAGGAAGCTTTCTCGGGAAAAGTGTTAGCTTATAAGGTACGTGAAAAGAGAATTAGCTAAGATTTAATTTTGAACTTAGTTGGAATCGGCTGAAGTCTTATAACTTTTTAGTTCGGGACCGAGTTAGGTAATTTAGTTTAATTTATCAGACTTGATTCTAGGTGAGTGTGGCCGTAGGACGGTCTCTGTTAACGTAGACGTGTATTCAAAATAAAAACACGCATCCTACATTCCTGCCCTTGGAAAGTCGTATACAACAAGACGGCAGGTCCTTTCCTTGGCTGAACGTCAAGAGTCCCCGATCCCGCGCCGCTGACGCTGTAAAGGGAAACTGGGGCTAATGCTATATGGACAGCTTATAACATACCGTGGAAAAAGATTGGAGGAATCCTAGAAGTTTTATATTTCAACTAAACACATTTTCCACTGATCCCATTTACCTTTCCGAGTAAATCTGTTGCGTTTCCGAGACAGTTAAATAATTTCCTTGGAACACGTTTTGCCCCGATTTTCTGGATTTTCGCCAGTGTAGATTTCTGGCAAAAAGGAGTACCTAGTGGTCGGGATTTAGAGCGGTATGTGTCCCCAAATTAAATAAAAGGGACATAATAATAATATTTTAATAATGTTAATTTTGTTTGAACCTGCCTCGGGTATAATACTGGCAATTTGGCAGGAGACCCCACGTAGAATTAGACTTTTAGTATTTTAATTGGAAGAAGCTACCCTACTTCGTTGGCACCATAGTTTGATAAGTAGTTTAACTCCCACTCTGTTCAAAATATTCGTCATAAAAACTGACAGTTAGAAAATGCCTAAGGCATTATTAAGTCCGTCTTTGTACCTTGTATGTTGCATGGAGTTAAATAAATACAGTCCTGACCTAAATATGAATGCAGGTTCGAAGTGAAGATGGTCGGCGTATGCCAAGCTGGCTTGCCGTGGACTCGAGGCACGGTCTGATCAGCGGCGTGCCCCAGAAGCAGGACTTAGGCACGCATACCTTCACTGTGACCGCGCACGGCAGCACGCGTGGTCTCACTGCCACCGACTCCTTTACTGTTGAGGTCAGTTTGCCCTTATGTAACCTCTATTCGCGTAACGGCGTAACACTTTGGCCTGTCAATACGTCTCTTATCTTAGATATGACCCTAAAACATATGGTAGCCGAAATTATTTTGGAATATGGCTCGAAGTACTTACCAGTTTTCAGGCATGAGCTGGCAGTCATTGGCACGAGTCGTAAATTACAGTTCTTGTTAGAAGAGCGTTGACCTGTCTGAGTCAAACGCTATTTTAGGTAATATATGGGTAGACGGATAGAAAAAATATACTTTATCGTACACCACACACAACAGTAGCCTAGCTCCACACGAGCTCATAGGCATTAACTTATTGATAGTCGAGTTAAGACGTCGATTACGTCATAGGAACATGCATCCTGTGGAGTTCATGTTCCTAACGTTTATATTCTCGTTGGTGTTCCTGTCTTGTGTGAGTGACGGTGACGTCATAGGCACACCTCCCGCTTCCTTTACTATTGAAGTGAGTAGATACTACGACGTCTCAAGAATGCACGTCCTGATACACTATAGTTCCTGTGTAGTGAAGCCTTCTGTATTGTATGTCGAATGAGTTACTGACATCATGTTCTGTAAATGATAGTCAGTCATTCGACTGAAATGTAATAGTAGACAATTACGAAGATATATCGTGATTACGTAATTATAATTGATAGTTTCAGTGAAACATACCACTAATTTATTAGTACGTTCGCTAGATATGCTTCGTTTAATAGCATATTTAGCTATTAAAATATGCACAGACTTAGGCAGTTACAAACGAATGGCCTTTATAACGATATTATACAAAGACTGTTGTAGATTGCCAAACATAAATCGATCGTTTTATTCGTTGGTGACATATACTGGGCCCATAAAAATTAAAGGATCCATGTACAAATGTTGTTACATATGTACAGAATACTGACATTTTACTGTAGAGGGCGGTGGCCAATAAAATAAGTGACAGTTGGCTTGTTCATACTGCCATTCAATTATATTATTGACATTACATTAACCAACAGGGGTGCGGTGTTGTAATAAATGAATTTTTATTTCACTACGCCAGCGTTTTTCAATGTAAGAGGATCAATTTCATTTTCAACTGTCATGGTAATGTTGCAATGGAAGTAATGATATTGCGGAAATTGTGTCCTCATTTTCTTAATGTTACGTTCAAGTGATTGGCTTCGGCAATGTTTATGATGTAGGTACTTCATTATATTAATTTCCGGTATGAAATATTGTCAAAACTCTCAAAAAACAGACGTAGGCAGGTACTTGATACGCGTATAGTGTCGGTACGCGTAGGTAAGCGTCTGTGTCGTACCGCTCTTAACTTTCTCAGAGGATCTGCCATCAGAAAGTTACTCAGAAAGTTAATTTTCTACATAATAATGGTATACCGGGAAGTTCGTTCGTCAGCAGTTTTTGCCATCCTTCTCTTTTTAAATTATCGGCTTCGATAAAGTTAATTCAAATACTGGCTGTTATTTCGTAGTTTGGAACCATTTTCGCTTCTATTGTTTCTGACGCAGGAAAAATCGTTTTTCTGGTCCAAGAACCGTATTTAAAATATACTTTATATTTATATAACGAAGGCCTTTTTCAATTGCAGGTGAAAAAAGCTCAAGACAAGCCTCATTCTAAATATGGATCCTGCGTCGGTGAAGAGAGTCGGCTGGTGCTGGTCATCATGGTGGACGGCTCCTTCCACAGCGTGGCGCCGCGGCAGAGGATACGAGCGCTCATGCAGCTCGCCAGCTTCATGGCGCTTGATGGCGTAAGTTATCACTTTTGTAGTAAGTAACTATGTGTTAGTGAGGGCAGACTGTTCTTTGATGATACTAAAATCATCCTGAGTGAGATTAAATGCTACAACTAGCATTACCTTGTCGAAGTAGGTATATTAATAATTGTCATCTATTGTCATATTCCATTTATACAAATTAGACAAATAACAGCTAATGATATGGGTTAAAATAAGTTTTTTTTGGAATGTGGGACAAAACTTCAGGACGAACGAAGAATAAATCCTAAATAACGATAGTTATTGTTTAATATTGTTCAAATAACTGCATTTTAGTTATTTTTTTAATGTAAATGGTAAATAATATATTATATTCATATTTGTATTTATCGTGCAATAAGGAGTTTGTAAAATGCATAATCAGCCTTTATTAATGTTCCCACTGCTGCCTGGGACACATGCCTCTGATCGGAACGGAACAAATTATATACCTACATTGTATCAGCTCATCAATTTTCACGCCTTAAGACCTAGGCCAAATATTTTTTGATATTCCGATAGCTCATGAATAAAGAGGTGCCGTAAAGAATATGAAGTAAAAATCTCGACTAATTAAAAAGTTATGCAAAAATCTGCGAATTTTCGCGGGTGTTCTGGTACATTTACATCGTAATAACGATAGGGTGATAACCGTTATGTCTTATGTTATAATAAATGGTGTATACTTATCTCAATCCCTAAGATATAACGCAACAGTGCCAATGGTCAAGAACTTTCTTTACCGTCAGGGTCTGAGCTTCGTCTTCTCATTATTCGAATTTAAAAAACGAGTATGATTTAAAAATGGTTAACCTACAGTAATCTCATAAAGTCTATTAAAGAAAACATTTTTAAATGTACCTTTCTTCTATTTTCAGAACGAATTTTGGATGGAGCCTTACAAAGCGGAGACGCATGCTGATACCATCATGAGTGGAACTGGTTCCTCACAGCGCAGGCACGGAGACGCCACTACTGCCATCTATCTTAATGTAAGTCACTTACACTAAAGTTGACCACGAGCTTGGCAGCTTCGGCAGTACCTAAACTGACCTAGCCGACTTGCTAATATTTTAACCATGGCTAGAACAAACATAAATTATATTTTTTATAATACGTCGATACGAGATAAATCGACAAAATTGGCAATCAATTATACTCCATTTATTTTAGCATTA
This sequence comes from Eupsilia transversa, assembly GCA_914767815.1. Taxonomy (NCBI): domain Eukaryota; kingdom Metazoa; phylum Arthropoda; class Insecta; order Lepidoptera; family Noctuidae; genus Eupsilia; species Eupsilia transversa. The sequence continues at coordinate 8,927,623 of OU611889.1, forward strand.
CCTACACAAAAAACGGCTCCATAACGACAGTTATTGTAAATGTAAATGGTCAAAAGTTTACATTGCTTTGTGTTTATCGTGAAATAACGACGTTTATTAAACATTTATATCGTAATAAAGTAAGGGTATTAACCGTTATTTGTCTAACGTTATATTAAATGGAGTATAGTTTAGTTTAAAGGACATTGGAGCATGTGACTGATACAACAAAACGTTGTTATGAGAGATCAACTGGCACATACTAGCTTTGGCCTCTATCACATAAACGGCGCCCTATGTTGACTAGATGCTAACTATAGTAAGTTCTATTCTATAACTATAATTTTAGTCACTTATAAACAGATTGTTAATTTAATTTTTGTATAAGCAACTATTAGCAGACACATTTAGTTAAATTTTCGAGATTATGCCATTCACTAGGTATTTAAAATGCGTCGATTTATCTTACTAAGGAGAAACTAATGCATGCGTATTCATATAATGTGCATGCTAATAAAACTATTATGGAAACAAAACATTAAGTTATAAATATTTAACGGTGTTCAATGTTTGGAACATCCTTATCCATTAGTCACGTTCGACGTATGCGCGCTATACAAAAATACAATTTATTACACTTCGTATTTAAAGGATTAACAAACTTTATGAAAATGATGATACAATACAAATATAGAATGCATAGCAATCAATATTGATGGATGCATTTTGCATAATGATCGTGAAGAATACTAAGTAGTTACCGAGTTCTGCGCCCGCGCCGACCTCTGCCTAAAATAGTTTTGAAGTAAGCGCCGTTGCATCTTAATAAGTTCCAAGATAATTGTAATAAATTATGCTATGGGGTGCACATGTGAATATCTTAGATTTAACAATAGATGAAGTATCCTGGGTACCCGGGTACCTTACCCATCCAAACCTAGTAAACTACCTCCCTAGACTTAACTTCTTCTTTTTTCGTGTCGGTGACTTATTTTTTTTTTCGAACATAACAAAATTAGACTCGACTTCAAAAACGAAACAAAGAAACAAACACTTTAGTATTAAGCAATTATACACATAAAACTAAATTAACTAAAAATATTGACTCCAGCGGGAAAATGGCCTGGAACAGACCGTATGTTCCGCCTTAAACATTTATTTATGAGCATTTTCACCTTTAATTCATTCTAAAGTTATCAACTTATTTTACAGGTGGGCTGCGGCAACAAGCTGTGGAAGCACCACAAAGTGTTGGTCGCGGGTCTGCGGGAACAGGCGCGGGACGGCACGCTCGCGCACGTGCTGCGCCTGCCTGTCATTGGCTGGCGCCTGCAGGCCATACAGCCCGCGCCCAGGATCAAGAGACAGGTAATCAAATAAATACCCAGCGGCTTGTTAAGATCGATGTATGACGTCATCGTTAAAGGCCAAAATGCGTATACATAATGTGTAGAAAACCTATCAGTTTTCATTACTGAGTATCATAGTCACAAACTTTTCGTAACCTCAAAGAACAGATTAAGTACACGAAAGAAACCGGAGATTAAAAAATAAATTTCCTCCTGGCAATTCCAAAAGAAAAGAAAATACTGTAAATACTAAAAGTATATTTTTCTTAAAATTGCCGGTTTAGATTTTAATGCCCCTTTGAGCGAGGGTAAACATGGTGTATCCCTAAACTTCAAAACCGTATCGCTATTAGTCCATATACCACTTTTACCCAGTCTCCTTTGAACATACAGCAAGACCCGAGATTTTTTAGTCAGATTCACTCAAATGTGCTTGACAGCAAAGTACCCTTCTGAAGTTCTGAACCTAAACCGAATGTCTCACTGTTCTCAGCTTGATGGCTCAGGCGGCGGCATCTACGACGCCGAATACGACGGCGAAGAGGACGACGCTGACGCCGACGCCGACTACAGCGGCTACGACGATAATGACGACGAGGACGGCTACACTAACAACGACGTCGGCATCACTGACCTGGTGAGTACGATGCTTCGTTCGGAAGTGATCGGATGCTCTCGGGTTATGTTCGGCAGGGTATTGGCAATGTCATGTCTTATTCTACCATTATTAAAGTTTACTTTTGTCATACCAAGTTTCGTAGTAATAATGGGGCATGTACTACGGAAAATAACAAACTTTGTATCACAGATTCGAGAAAACTAAAAGTAGAAATCGAAATAGCCTTGAAAAAAAAGGTTTCTTAGTATAGAGCTAGACATGGGAAGTTGGTAGATGATGGGCATATAAAATCATCAAAATTTTGTAATAAACAAAAGTATCAAGAAAGTTGTGACATTGTTAAAATTCTGTCGAAGCTGGCCATAACTGTTGTGATGTATATCGTCGTGTTTTCATCTATGATGTGAGCATTATATTCATAAACTTTAATGTTTGCTCAACCTCTATGCAATGCCGTTAATATAATAACAAAGACTGGATGGTAGTTAGACTGATAAATGTTTTAATGTCTACATAATATAATTAGAAGTTATTAAATTTATAAACGAGTTTTACCTATTTCTAAATAACATAGAAAATAGGATAATAAATAACTGGTGCTATGGTTATCAGATTGATAAAGAAATCTTCTGTGGGGGCAACGAATGTCTTTTTTTCACTCCATTCTAATACTTATCTAATCTTAATGGAAATATTAGGACAAGCACGCGTAGCATGACCACAGATAAACAATCACAATCTGTCATTTTGTCTATTCTTCCGTCGACAAAACCCGTACAAAACCCGTTGCTATGGTTGTCATGCTGCGCGTGCAGGGCTAACAATTATACCATTTAGATAAATTTTCATGCGCTTTAAGGTGGATGCTCCAAGAGGTAGCCCGCGAAATTCAAATTTTCTTACGTTTTTTGCAATATGCAGGTCAGTATCAGGTTGTATGTTGATCTAAATATGATTCGCGGCCGTATCAGATATTTAAACATAGGATTATAGTCATACAAATTATCAATCCAAATCTCTAAGTTCATATAATCCTATTTCATGACTATTTCATGACTATTTCATGAAATCATGACATTTGGGGATTATTCTAACTTAAGGAGTTGTATTGCGGATTCTAATGATTATAATTCTGTAAAGCCATATTTGTTACGGTCGCGAATTATATTTTAATCAACATACAACCTGACACTGACCTGCAAATTGCAAAAAACGTAAGAAAATTTTAATTTCGCGGGCTAACTCAGCGCATCCCCCTTAAAAGCGATCACTTACAACATGCGGTGAGGGAATTAAAAGACAATAAAAATACCTCACATAACAATGAATCACTTACTGTTATCAATGCAACTCATATTTTAGTCTATAGTGTGGAACTGTCATACATTCTATGTTTCTTAGTACTTATGCATCATTCGTACCTACTATTCATTGAGAAATATACCTAACTGTTCATCGGAACAATAAATATTCGATTATAATTAATTTATTCGGAGAAGTAAGCTGCAAGAAGACAGTCCATGTTTATTAAACAGGCGTGTATTTCCCAATGACTAAGTTTAGTCATCCAACATATATACAGTTTGATTCAAATTTAATGGCGGCTCGGAATTTGAGGCGAGTCGCTGCGCAGTAACAATGTCATGTGTCAGCGGGGGTGAGGGGTGCGGTACTGCGCAGCGAGTAGCTAACTTCCGAACCGCCATTAAGTTTGAATCGAACTGTACTACGGAATGCATATCTTGCACTTTAATGTTCACCACATGATTATAGCAGCGATCGTACTGGGAACCACATAGCATGGAATGTTGAATGAAGTATCCTTTATCATTTGAAAACACCCCAAAATTATCATTTGTTGTGTCCCTTTATTTATTTTAATTTAAGTTACAGTCTCTCAAACATTCTTCATCCAAAATCCCACCTTAATTTTACATGCATAACTTCCCAACATTCATTTGACATCAAAACTTCATAAACAACTTTAACATAATTATTGTTAATTAATTTTACCTTATATAATATAAACATGTTGTGAGCTTTGTGTGTGGTTATAACAAACGCTTTATATAAACGCTTTGTCCATTGTATATAAACAGACTAACTGGAGCATAATAATCGATGCTAAAGCGTATTTGTTACGCATGGACTAAGAAAATTAAATGCGCTTCGACCATTGTCACTTTTGATTAATATTACACTGGAATCTTAATACATTGTTCCAACATAATTTTAACCCAGCGCACTTTATCCCACTTTCCTCGATTTTTTCAAGAGCCTATCACTAAATGATAATAGATAACATAATTATATGCTTTAAATAATCTTATGTATTAGCACTATTCATACTGAAGCAATATAAAACACTTACAGCACTGAAATTGCACTTAGTATATTAATGGATATGGTAATTACGAAAATTAAACCTAATGTAGAAGAGTGCCGCTAATTTGATATAAGTGATACGGATGGCTGATGAATCTATACTACTGAATCGAATTAAACTGGTCTGTATCAATGGCGTCTCATTGAGGTAGCCTCGAGTTTGAGGTTAGTCTGTTGCCGTACAATCTCTCTTGAGGATTCAAAAGAAAGATAGATGTCGCCGCTTTATTATCTGAGTCCATGTAGACAATACCAAATAACCACAGACAGCGCTCTTGGGTACGTAAGGGTGTGCGTACTAACGTGCGTGTGTGTCGCGGCGCCCAGCTGGACCCCCTCACCCCCGCCCCGCACCCGCACCGCCACCACCACGGCCAGCCCGCCCCCTCCCCCGCCCCGCCCGCCCCGCCCGCAGGCGCGCCACACACTAGCACCGACACGTTTCAGACCGAGAGCGCCGCCCCGCTGCCGACCCCAGCCTCCCTGCCCCCTCTCCCTTACCCGTCCCCGTCTCCCTTCCCTCCCCCCGCGAGCCCTACGTTGGCCCCGCCCCCTCCGCCGAGCGCCCCGCCCACTACCACCGAGGATGCCCGCGAGGATACCACTCCCGAGTCCGCAACTAACTCGTATACCACGGAGGTTTGTCGTAACCCGCTCTCGAGTTTACGTGTCATATGCATGTGCGTGTTGTGGCCCGGTCGCATGCTACGTTTGCAGCTAGATTGTAGTTTAGATTTATTTGTATTAAGTTAACGTATGATTAACAGCATTGACTCCGAGGAGTCGATCTGCAGGTTTATAGCTAACACAACTGTAGAAAGGCTTACATCTACTCGACCTGCGCCTGCGACTTGACGTGGGGTTTGAATCGAGTCGCACAGAATCGCGTTTATCATGCAAGTCCATAGTAACAACACCTTGAGATCATCTTTATTTCGTAGCACTGTGGTTTTCTTAATTCAAGTGCTAGATACCATTGATGTGTACTTGACCATACGATGACTGAACGTGGTACTATGCAGAGATATCAAAAACAGTTGTGCAAGCTAAAATTTAACTCTTCTACAGAATAATGCTAACCCCAATTAAGTATGTTTGTTTCAGTGTACCTATATTTTGTTACCATATTAATAATTTTTAGAATGCTAAGGTCTTGAAATGTATATTGTATATATTTTAATAAAATGGTGTTATTAAAACCGTACTAACCTAATGTATTATTTAGTTTATTCTATTTTATGTGTGTTAAAGATGTTTTAGATAGTTTTGGAATGTCTAATGTAGCATTATTTTATCAAATTATTGTCAATGCGTTTTGAAAACTGTGTTTAAATAATAGTGCATCTGTAGTAGAAATTAGACTGTGTTTGTAAACACTTAGCATGACTGTGATAATATTGAGTTTAGAAACTTTGTACTTTAACAGATACCTCGTTATTTTGACTAATTAATTAATAGATACATGCAACTCTTGAACGCCTACTATGAAAACTGACGTAATAATAAAAAACAGGTTCACCTTGCCTTGTAAGAGAAAAAGGCGTTTTCCAAATTCAGATATCTTTTATCCGTGGCATAAAATTGACACTATTTGACATTATTCGCCGAATTAGACTTATTTAGGGCGGATTTTTCAACTGTCAGATAACTTTCATCTGGGGAATATGTTTAACGTTTTGACAGCTTTTGTATAGAAAATATGTCAAACCGCCATATTTATTCCTCAGATAAAACTTATCTGACGATTGAAAAATCGGCCCTTAAGGTATTAAAGTTTGGGCAAATTCACCCTAAAAAGGACAAAAATACAGAACAAGTAACTTTTTTTTAACGTCAATCTAATTTTAACCTGAACTTAAGAATATTTTTCTTTATAAAATGTTTCATAGTAGACGCGTTACAACTACCAAGTCACACACAGACAGTGACTAAAAGCACTTAGTTTCCACTGTACACTACACACACACGAACTCACAACAAATACTAAACACAAACTTTTCTGCAGCATAACGAAGTGGGTATCACCGCACTGTCCGCGTCACCGTCGGAGACAACCAACGTTAACATGTCTGTGGCCCCAACGCTACCTATCATACCTCGACGCTTCGATTCCTTCCTACCAGCTATCGTCGAAGAAACCACGACTTTAGAACCCGAATTGGTACGTAATATAATATCTTTATCATCTTAACTCACTCCTGTAAAAGTTGAAACTAATCGTGTGTGAGTTGATTTTATTTAACCTTGGGTAGTGATGGGTTTCACACGATTCATACCCCATTTAGAGTAATTTTGTATGTAAATATGTTCTCGACTAATCTGCGACGTGAAGACAACGATACTAAATTATCTGATGTATGAAAACTGCGTGTGCATTCTCAGCATGACGTATTCGGGTGTAAAGACACAATAAATTAAGATGCATTGGGATTCCTAATATTCTATCTTTCTGGGACTAATGATCTGTAAATACATTTTCAACTTCACATCTGTGCATACCAATCTGACCTCTAAAAACGTTGTCTTAACGTCTATATTTCACAACACATCGTGTGAGCGTCCGCATGGCACTTTCAGCAAACCGTAATAATCCGTGAATCGAACGAACTACCCCCGCTGTCTTCTTCGACGGAGAGAGAGAATGTGACGTCACCAACCCCGGTTCCTGAGATACCGACACCGGCGCCGCCGCCGACAACTACACCGACAGCGGCTCCCTCACCGCCGCCGACGACGCCGACCACTACGCCGACAACGCCGACGACTCCGACTTCTCCGCCGACCACTGCCCCCACCACTACGCCGACACCTCCGCCCACTACGACGCCGACTCCTGAGACCACTTTACAGGAGGTCACTAAACAGGTCCGTAACGGATTACACTGGTGGCCGGGAACATATTTCCGATTGTCTGATGAGATAATCTGAAACTGTGTTTGAAACCTGACATTGCTGGTTCTGCAATTATTTAGACTCATTCACGGATCAAGATGCAAGGGGACCTATATCTAAAAATGTCTGAAACATCGGTGATATGATATGAAATAGTCGTGCGATTCGCAAATGCTAGGCGCATTTACTTAAGCGCATCGGAAATATGGTCCTGGTACGGTACGAATAAGCCTAGTGCTTATAGAGTAAGTACTTATACAACTATGTAAGTTCCTAAATCATCACATCCAGTATCATCCAGGTGTATTTCGTACTTTACTAACTACTCCAAACGTGTGTGCGAATTGAATTCAGTTTGTGATTGGACTTCTTTGGGTTTCATTAATTCATTAAAACATTTCTAAATTATGAATTGACCAACAGGTAAAATAAAAACTTCTAAATTGTACAAATGTTTTCCACAAGGTTTGTTCTAGAGGTTTTGTTGTTGGGATGTGGGTGGCGGGCACAGTGGTACACTATGTGGTTTGTGGATCTTGCCATAGTGTATCCTAAGCCCCTGTTGTATAAATGAATATAAATATAAATTGGCATAAACGTAACGATGTTCAAGGTTGTAGGTATTATAGTGTAAATTCTTCAACTTTTCTTTACTTAACTTTTTCTTGGTGTAAAACAATTACAACTTCAGTTTCAACATTTTATGTAAAATCTCATAGCTACTACTATAAAACAATGTTAATTATTTCTTCTGTATTATAATTTCAATATATTTGCAAAACTATTAAAACTGTTAATAAACTTTCTTCAATAAGTTACTAATGTATTCCTCAACAATCATTTAGGAAGCGAACCCAACGGAGGGTAGAAGTACAATAATCGGCCAGACTACGGAAACAGTGACATGGGCCATGCCTGTCAACCAGCCGCCCACGCTCAAACATCACATGAAGAAACTGGCCATCACTGCTGGTAAAGCTTTCAGGTAGGTCACAGAAACTACAATCTAAAATACTGCCAACGAGAACATCAAAGATTGATAAAGTAACCCACGTTTTTGATTATGTAACTGCGATTATAAACTTAGGAGCTGCCATCGAGGATGTTACGATTTTTTTTAATACCTAAACAGAAAAAATACCTAGAATTTGTTTAGCATGAAACGGATCCAAATCTACACGGACTAGTTTTAATCCTTCGTTGGAAACACCCAAATCATCTTGGCTTCCAAGCATGCAAGTATCACATAATGAGATAAAACTGTCCAGTCATTAAGTTCTTCCTCAAGTTATAGCATCGAACTGAAAGAGAGGGGGCTCTTGCCTTGCTGAGGGACAGTACTGGCTTGATAGCCTCCGTTTTTTTTACTATAAACCCCTTGAATTTCATGGTTGTCAAACTGAATCCATTTATTTAAATGAAAACAATTTACAGGCACTTTTGAATTGCCAAGGAGTCATAAAGATGAAGCTATAGTTGCCCATTCCAAAGCGTAGTAGGTTCCTATGGAGAGGAACGGGCAAGAAACTCCATAGACACTCTTTTAAATCAGAATATAACCTTCTTCAGGTACATAATCCCTGCGGACCTGTTCACGGACCCGGAGGAGGGCAGCAACTTGACATTCACGATGTACGAGGCGGAGAACGTACCGCTCAGCAACAACTCCTGGATACAGTTCATACCCGGTGCGAGAGAAGTTTATGGATTGTGAGTATACTGATTTTTTGTACGTAGCAGTATCTACATTGATTTATGGTCTGTGTTTCGGGCTTTGTTTTATGTAATGAGAAAAGTATCGTAAATGCATACCAATGCATTCCTGTATGTATGACGCATGTTTAAGCAAATAAATATTATCTTATCTTATCTTATCTTACCTACTTATGATGCTATTACCATTTATATTTACCCGATTTGCGAATGGCATTGTTGACCATTTAAACTTCGTCCCGAAGCTCAACTTAAATTCAAACAAAATGTTATTAACTGCAGTTATTGTGAGTTGATGTTATTGTCCTCGTTGGTCTAGTGATCGCAAGCGCTACTGCTGAGCATGAGGTCCTGGGTTCGATTCCAAGGTCGGGCAAAGTGTTATTTTGCTAATCCATTTGAAATTTCTCAGTAGCAGCCCAGAGTCTGGATTTGTGCCCGGTTTATGACAATAGACTCGCCCTATTACATGGGACTTAAACATAACTGGCGAAATGTGGGTGTACTTACGTGTGCTATATGTACACCTCTGCCTTACGTGACCTCATGTGGCTAATTCCTACGTTCTCACTTTAATTGGACCAAGATAATGCTGCATTTTGGAAGATGTGCTATGTTTTTTTTTTACGAACCATTCTTTTAACATTTTTTACGCACCATTCTTTTAACAACGTGCTATTGACCACGTTGTTCATCTAAATTGGATAGGGTTGACGTATTCTGACCAACTTAAACCAATTATTTTCCCCCAGACCGTTAGAAGCCCACGTATCTCGCTGGAACTTCATAGTCGAAGCTCAGGACAGCGAAGGTCTGGTCGCTCGCGGCCCCTTAGACATCACCGTGCAACAACACAAGAGTGGTCGCACCATCAACCACCAGTTCACCATGGAGTTTAAACTGTTGAAGGAGTATAATAATGCTATTGACTGGCAGATTAGAGCATTGGAGGGCATTGTTAACTTGTTCAGGTATGTTTAAAAAGCTTTTTTTGTAACAGTTACGGTCACAAAATTTGCGAGCAGGACGGTGAGTGTTTAAAGTCTCGTCTCATCTCAATCCCACGTTTTGTGACCAAGACCGTGCCTGCCTCGAAAGTTTGCGTTTATTATTCAATAGGCCTAGAACGAACGCTTATTAAAAGCATTTTTTACTTGGAAGTGTTAGTTTTTAACATAAGATTGATTTCGTTTGAAGTCTTTATTCAATATCTATGTGTGATACTAATTGTTCTTTGCAAAAACCGTATCGACAATACGTTTACTCCGCGCGTTCGTGCTAGGCCTACTGTGTTATTTTTTTTAATATCACTGAAATCTAATGGGAGTTTCACTACCATTTACTTAATTTGATACAATATAAATTATTGGACTTGTTCTTCAGAGATACGGATATGGATCACCTAACGGTACTAAATACGACTCAGAACGGTGACATGTGCGAGTTCGTGTGGACTAATGACACGTTGCCGAAGGATCCCGCCTGTCCTATGGATGATATTAATAGGCTGATGAAGGTACGTTGTTCGCATTCAGATTTATTATTTTCTGACTTTATAAAATTAGTATGTATGATGTTAGCGTTACTTCAATCTACAGATAACGTTTTGCTGACAAGATGATACTTATTTCTTTATTATTAATAACTTATCTGACCCGAGAGACGTTATCCTATCCAAATTTCAATAATTTATACAAAAAAGGACAAGAAACTTTCCAATTTCTTTTCGTTCCAATTTTTTATAACCAAAATTAGCCAAATCGGGCCAGCCGTTCTCCAGTGTAATTTTTATTATAAAGATAATAAGTGTTGTATTCTATACATTATCCGAAGTTATGAACTATAAGTATAGAATGTTTAATACAGGCGTGTTTTAAAGACGAAATAACTCAACCATAGCGTTTGTTCACATTGATTACCTACTTTATTTTGCGTTGATACTCGCGAAAACCGAGGGGCGCGTGCGGCCCGCTTGTCACAACATTCAACTGTTGACACGTTCGTGAACTAGCGGTGGAGCACGCGATTTGTCCGTGCACGAAACGCACCGGTTACATTCGGCCAAACGCGTAATTTTATACTGGAAAAGTGGGTCATGACTGCAGATGTATGGACATGACTCAGATTTTAGCCAGCAACGATTATCGTTATGTGGCCTTTAGTGGCATTACTATATCATTTTTTTCCAGATAATGGAATCCGACACAGAAGCAGGCAGTCCATCAGCAGGCCTGGCGCGGGCCATGCAGCCGGCGCTGAAGGTGGGCGGCGTGGCGTGGCGCGGCGCGGGCCCGTGTGCGCACGCGCCGCCCGCCACGCGCGCGCCCGACACCTACCCGCCCGTCACGCGCAACCAGGTCGACCACTTCACCGCCACTGTGGGCCATCTGCTGGTCTATAAGGTGCCTGAGGTGAGTTGATAGACGTTTTACATTCAGTCTACATCATACGGCATGTTAAGATGTAAAAGAGTATTTCTTTTGCAGTTCTTGGGTATCTACTTATAAACTAGTAATAAAAAAATGCGTGTTTTTTGTCTTAATGATGTAATCTAAGTTCTTCCAAAAGTTTGAAGAATGCTACCAAAAACTAAAAACTGCAAATGCGTAATCACGATGAGAACATAATAATTTCAAGGATATTAACAAATTGTCACCATTAAGACAGCCAAATCCAAGATTTTTTAAACAAGAATACGTTTATTATAACTTGACCCGTGACGCAATTGGTAGCGCTGTTCGGTCAGTCGCCATTTTGAAGTCTATTAGTCTTCAAACTAAGCTTGACAACTAATGGTGCCAACATGACGGCAAGAGACAAGTTATAGTGAACGGGCTGTAGCGACTACTGAACGGCAAAATGGGTCGAGTATATTCTTTGCAGTCAAATAAGAAATTAACTTTTGCATGGTATTCTGAAGTCTATTTTAGTAATTATACATTACGTTTTACAGGACCTTAGTTCTATAACAATTTATCAATATTAAAAATTACTGGAGCATTTTGCTACTTTGTGTACTGTACCTGGCCTAGACGAATAATCGCCTTAGGCTTACTTCACATAATAATATTAGATAATGTGGAAATTTCGAAGAAATTTCGTTTGATACAGTCCAGGGAACACAAATTCCAATACAAATATCAATTATTACATTCTTCCTTCCCCAGGACACATTCTTCGACCCTGAAGATGGCGGCACCCGCAACCTGGCCCTATCTCTCCGGTACAGTGACCGCACAGAACTACCTGCAGGTCATTGGCTGCAGTTTGACGCCAAGAACCAGGAGTTCTACGGTCTACCTGCACCGAGCGATGAGGGCAGTGTGTCCTACCAGCTGGTGAGAAATTATTACTATTATTGTCTTTTCTTGTACAGTCAGCAAAAACAGTCGATTAACACTTCAGTTTTTTTAATCTTAATTATTGAGCAAAACATTTTAATTTTAATTGTAACCACTAATTAGATTTAAAAAAATAATGTAACAATATGCGCAGTTAATCAAAGAATGTAAAAAAAGGCATAACATAAAAATAATAAATTATTTATTCAAATTAGCAACCAGTTCTATTTTAAAAATATAAAAATCACGAGGCTAGTATGGCATTCGGGTTTTTGTAGAGAGAAGCTGTTTGAGTTTTGTAGAGCCTTGTCAAACAGTGTCAGACACTCGATAAGTTTGATTGAAAGGTTGAGGTACACCTGAATGTTGGCCACACCCGGTTTTTGTCCATATGAACGACCCTGGCACCCGCGAGCTAGGAGAAACTTATTGTCAATGTAATAGTAATAAGTTTATCAATGCAATTAACAATTCCAGATTGCTGAAGACTCAAGCAAGAAGAGTGCCTACGACAGTTTAATTGTAGAAGTGGCGAAAGCACCGACAATTCGTCCCACAGTAGAGTTTCAGATGACAATGGAGTATCCGTTCCCAATGCTCGCGTACGATGCCAACAACAAACGCAAGGTGGTCGAGAAGTTAGCGGCCTTGTTTGGACAGAAGGAGACTGAAAATATCCGGATACAGAGCATCACTAATAATCCAACTACTATAATATGGTAAGTTATGCTAAAATGTTCGAGAAATGGTCAAGTAATATTATTATACCACGAGTTTTGACACCCCAAAGGATTAGGCAGATATTATGTTTTAGCCTTATCACCAGTAATAAGAGGCAAGTCTATTTAAATCAGAGATGCACAGACCGCGGCCCCCCGGCAATATGCCAGTGGCCCGCCAGCAAAAATATTCCCTCGTACATTTGAAGGAAAAATATTGCTGAGGTTTATAAAAAATATAAAGTTGAATCGCGCGCGTTACTTAGTGCGCTCGCTGTGCGGTGCATGATTCGTACTCGCAAGATTGTAAACACAATGCAGTGCCATGCTCCAAACTAGTATACCTATTTTTTTTTTTTTTATGTTTTTCATTTGTGCTGGTGGCCCGCCATTCGTTCATCATTTGTCCAAGTGGACCATGGTCTCAATAAGTCTGTGCATCCCTGATTTAAATCAACCGGGCACAAATTCAGATACCGGGTTGCTACTTCGGAATTCGGTAGATAAAACCTTACGCCTTCGAATATGTAAAGATGCGTGTGTGAGTGATTGCATTAAATATTCTCTTGAAACGCTTTTAGGCAAGTACACATTGTACGAAAACATGTATTCATAATATAACAAGTTACTGCTCAAGTGCACATTTGCCCATGTGCACATGTGCCTTGACTTGACTTACTAACTAAAACTTCTACTCACATCGAAGTGTTGTCACATTTTCAAAAGTCAACAATCCCGTTATGGAGTTCCCAGACCAAAATTAGTTTTCCTTGACAAAAACAAATAATTTGACGAAGTACCTACCCTTTTATCTTCCAGGTACAACACAAGTCTACCAATGGATCGATGCCCTAAAAAGGAGATCGAGGAACTACGCAAAATGATCATAGTTGACGAGCGAGGGTCCACGGGCGGCGCGCTCAAAGAAAACGTCGACCACGTGTTCGATAAAGACCTTAAAGTCATGTCCATAAGACTCATTCCTCTCGGTCTATGCGCCGAACAAAATACTAAGATTCCTAAGACACCCATACAAGTACATTCGGGGTCATCGAATCTTCAGAACAACAAAGCTAGTAATGCAGCCGATCCGAACTATTTGGTGACGTTCATCATACCGGCCATTGTCATCGTGTGTATGATATTGTTGGCTGCTATCATCGCCTGCGTGCTGTATAGGCGAAGGAGGACAGGTAAATTGGTTTATTTTGATTTTGAACAGATTGGTTAAGTTGGGCGAGCATAATAGAGAACTAAATAAGAATTCGCCATTTGTTATCTGCCAGTAACAATTACATAGCAACCAGTTTTTGTGCACGCCTAACCTAACGGACAAAGATGTAAAAAAATTATTAGTTATTTATGCGATTGTTGTCTAATATACACATGTGATACTATAATCACCCACATTCGTGTTTAAATACCCCTTGTATTTAAACACGAATGTGGGTGATTATAGTATCACATGTGTGTTTTAATACCTAATTATGTATATACAGTTGCATACAAGACTTTATCTAAACCCATGATATGAATCGTCTATAAAAGTTTCTGAAACAGTTAGCTTATTGCAAACATTAAAACGACCATAGTCCGTAGCGCTCCAAGCGTGACGGAGCGTATTTTCGAAAATGTCAATCACGTGTCGGCGCGGGGGTCAGCAGGTGACCTGGTCGCAAGGGAAGGGAATGGGAAGGGATCGAACACGAAAAAGAGTTGCATAATGAGTACAACATTATAACACTCGTTTCAATGATATAATGGTTACTATGGCACTGGTGTTTTAATGTTGGCATTAAGCTAACTGTTTCAGAAACTTTCATAGAGGATTTCTAACATGGGTGTAGATAAAAATAATAATTTATAGATAAAAGCATAATAAGGGTTAACTAACATCTAGTTTAATTCTGTAGGAGGTGACAATGCTTGAATAATAAGGTGATTTAAAAGATACAAAACAATATTTTAGTGTTCCACATTATTTTTTATTAAAAGTCATTGCTTCTCACGTATTGGAATTATGTTAATCGTCAAAATTGTGCGCTAAATTATATCAAACAATAACCTCACAGTATCGCTTGCCTATGCTAAAACACACCAAGGTTTTAAATACTAAACGCTTGAAAGTTGATTGCTATAAAACTTTATGTAAATATATTTTGGTGTCATGGAGTATCACAGCGAAAATAGTTTAACTGTTGCGTAATTTTCCCCTTGGGGGCGCCACCATTCTACGATAATGAATGTATCTGAACATTCACAAATTCATAGCACATTTATCGGATTGGCTACAAATGACTCAAATTATAGCACAGGAACACAAAATAAATAGGTACAGAGGGTCGGTTCTATACAACAAGTGAAAGCGTACACGTGCATAGACACGCGTCTGCGTTAAGCGCATGGACGTGCAAGCGCACTTGCGAGTGTAGTCCTGTTTCACTTACCGTATGGAACTGGCTTTATGTTCCTAACTATTTTGTCACAGATAGCAGTACTTAATGCGCTCGCTTTAATTTTTTTTAATCTCTTAAGAAAATGTAACAATGTGTACTTTCAGGTAAAATGAGCGTGGGCGACGAGGAGGAGCGACAAGCGTTCCGCTCGAAGGGCATCCCGGTGATCTTCCAGGACGAGCTGGAGGAGCGCGGCGAGGCCG
The DNA here is from genome assembly GCA_914767815.1 of Eupsilia transversa. Classification (NCBI taxonomy): domain Eukaryota; kingdom Metazoa; phylum Arthropoda; class Insecta; order Lepidoptera; family Noctuidae; genus Eupsilia; species Eupsilia transversa. The sequence continues at coordinate 8,943,279 of OU611889.1, forward strand.
AGCCGGTGCACAAGTCGCCCGTCATCATGCGCGAGGAGAAGCCGCCGCTGCTGCCGCCGGCGCCGGACTACCGCGCGGCCGACAGCGACGCGCCCTACCGCCCGCCGCCGCCCTTCGCGCCCGAGCGCACGCCGCCGCGCCCCAAGGCCACGCCCACCTACCGCAAGCCGCCGCCCTACGTGCCGCCCTAAGCGCCCAGCCCGCCTACTGTGTACGCGACGGAGGACCAGTTCCTCGAACGAAAATTATCGCTAAATTTATGTGACAAATTGTCAAGCGCGCGTAAGCTGCTGTGATCGGTTGAACGATTGATCGACAGCCAATCGCAACAGTTTACGGGCGCTTAACAATTTGTCACATAAATTTTGCAATAATTTTTGTTCGAGAGACTGGCCCGAGATCTTGTTTGGTACGACGCTCCTTTGGGGTTGTAGTATTCGTGACGTCATCATAGTCAAGTAATCATTTACGAAATACTTTCGATTATTAACTGCGATACGGTTTCAACTAGTCGACGCGAGTACCGGCAGTTATTTTCTACGGTTTATTTATTTATCTAACGCTCGTGAGCTGTCTTATAATATTAAAACTTTCGCAACATTTGCGCACTTATAATGAGATGCATTTATAAATTAGGTAGGGGAGTAAACCGACGTCGACGAAACGAGGAATTGTGCACAGTTTAATGTGACTACGAATTTCTTATAATATAAGTACGTCACGAAATATACCTGACTATTAGGGTAACGTGATGTCGATTTTTCAATTATGTAAAAACTGGAGACTTCACAATAAGATAAAGTACTAGTGTTATTGTTGAAGTAGATGATGTTACATTAGCTCTTAGAATAAGCCGAAGTTCAATCGAATCTGTGAATGGTTTCGTATTAAATCATTTACAAAAACATGGCAGTAGAGAGAGAATTTTGTGAACCACACGAATATTATTGAACTATGTGAACTGAATGCTCATAATATTCGTGAATCAAAACAACAATACGCATGATTTAACCTAAAAAAGATTCACGTTGACATATTGTCAATTACCTAATCCTACAACTTATTTATTTGCTAACGTACCAAAACGACAGTAATTAAAGTGTTTGGCTAAAAATGTGCCATTGTTTCACAGTTGTTATTTAATGTAATTTAAAATAAAACATATCGAAAGTGTAACATTTTAGCCTTTAGCGTAGATCTTCCATACACGTTATATTTATAGGTAGTGCGTGTGTGTGTGTGAAGTACATATGAGGTTACTGTTGAGTAGGCGGATGACGTCATCGTCTGAGCGCCATTTTAACGAATCGCTGTTTATAATGCATGAATCGATCATGATTAGCTGGTGTGTAAACTATGAATTACAATTAACATACTATTGTAATGAATATACAACTGACTCTAGTTATAGGCTACGAATAGATATTTTTAAGGATGGAATATCATTTTGTACTTGTCTAATATTACCATAGTTGTAAGGTTAACAAATTGTGTAAACTTAGGGACTTGAACGAAAAGAGCTATAATGATAACTTTTCCTTTGGATGTATTTTTTTCTACTGTATACTCATTTAGAGTTTTGCATTTATAGATCTTTTTAGTGTTATTAATATACAATTTTATAGGCCAGATACATTCAAGTTTTCATTTATCTTTACTTTGTTTCTCAAGTTGTGTAATAGGAGTACTTAAATGTCCATGTAAGACCGTACCATTTTTCATTCTTTCAAACTTATCCATACTAGCTACTTTATTTTCTTTTAAACCGTTCTAATTATAAACGCACATAATTTATGTAATTAATGAGCTTTTTATTTTAAATAAATAAAAATTGGTCTAGAGATGATGTTTAATTTTCATAGATAAGTTAAAAATAAAATTCATTAGTGCCGAGTCACACCGGAATGGCAGCGGCCAGCAGCGACGCGGCAAGCACTTTCAATGTGAAATAATTTTTAACTTTAGCTGCATCCATAAAAGACCATTATCGCTTGAAATGCTTGAAAAGGTCGCGAGCCGCCCGCAGTGACACGAGTGGCCGCGTGTCTTGTCAGAAACTAAACTAGTCAAGACGCGTGGGGTCTGGAGCTCGCGCGAGGCCGCCGGCCACTACCATTCCGGTGTGACTCGGTCCTTATAGATCCATAGCAATATCCTGAACAATTTCTTAAGAAAATAACAGACGACACGATATTTTCAGACTGGTAGTTTCATATACAATTATCAATAAACGCTTTCACACTGTAAGCTGTTGGTTACATCGTGTCACATACGTACACACGTACGGTCATCGTGCCGTCCGAGCTGCCGTCGGTGTCGTTATCGTCATTCCAGATATTATACTATAAAGTACATACTAATTCCATGGTCAAAATTAAAAGTGTTAGTGACATGTAAACCAATCGCTGACATACTATGATACTAATTCCATGGACTATTATGAGCTCATTATGAGTGCATCCGTAGACCTGAGCCGTAGACAGAGAAAGTGCATCCATCCATGCAAAGATGCAACCACTGCGCTGTAGAGATGTGCCATACTAGGTAATTTTTGTACTAAGTTTACTTAGTAAAGTTAGTACAAGTATTGAAAAATACTAAGTCCAACCTATAACGTATGGTCCTTACCACCACATAACGACTGCAAGGCATAAAGTCTCTCTAAAATTTCAAATTGTTTTGTGCTCAAAACCCTACTCTAAAGTCTAATGGTGGATCCACACCATTAGATTTTAGATCCACACCATTCGATTTTAAATTAGTAGGGTTGGCAACACTGACTGGTGCGCTGTCAAAAATTGGCAATTGATCAATTGACATTTTGAAAAACATTTATTTGTAGTTGATGCAAAACTAAAACAACTACTTTATTAGTTTCGTGGTAAATAATATAATTATTGCAGTAGTATTAAATTTGTTTTAATTGACTCAAGTTCTCAAAACTTGAGAAATAAAAATGATGGAATCAAATAGCAGAAAGCCAAAACATAACTTCAACTTGAGGAGTCTTCGGCTATCTCTAAAATACCGGCCTGAAATCCTGGAGCTGATACTAAGACTGAGAATGCGTATCAAACAGAAACAGATTATGATACAAAAGTTAAAGTATGGCATAGATGAAATTGTAAGTAAACAACCAAAAATTTTGTTTATTTCACAGGTTTTCATATTATTTGCAGCGTCGCTTATAACCTCTTATATAAATTTAAAAAAACAATTGAATGCAAAGATTACTTAGTACTTATCATAGTATGCAATTTTACAGGTTTATGAAAATAGATTTAAAGATGTTTTGTCAGTAAAAGAACTTACAGATAGTGGTACTAACACTGATATACAAGCAAGAACAACTGTCAATGACCAAAATCAATTCACTCAAACAGAGTCTAATGACACTTCAAAAGAAACAATATCTGAGAAATCAAAATCGGTTAAAACTAAAGATGAAACAACACAAACAGAAGAAATATTAAAAAAGACGAACCAGAATACTCCCAAAGTGGTTAAAGCAGAAGAAAAGCAGGACTCAGGATGGAGCATAAATGACGACAATAAGCAAACTAAGAGCATAGCGGAGCAAGTAGCAGAGGCTGCGCAAGATGCTATGAAGGAATCAGGGATGGTGTATGTGGAGTCTGCGGGAATGTACTACGATTATAAGACTGGATATTATTATAATTCGGTAAATATTTTTTCTACTATTTTTGATAATTATAAAAATCATTTATTATTTACAAAATGCATTACAGAATTAAAAAAATAAGACTAATACTTATGATAAAACCGCATCTAAATCATTCAACTACACTACAAATCATCCAATCTACTTTCTGTGGCTCCTTTACGCCGGTATATTTAAGTTTTTGTGGCTCCTTAACACCAGTATATTTAAGTTTCTGTGGATCCTTTACACCAGAATACTTAAGTTTTTGTGGCTCATTTACACCAGTATAATTGAGTCATCAACATTTGCCCCTCAGCAGTAAGACACAAGGCATCTCTCACCTTACTTTCTAAAAATATCTGTAATATTTCGTAATTTTCAGGAGCTGGGGCTGTACTACCACACGGACACAGAATGTTACTACTACTACTCAGAAGATAAGAAAACATTTGTTTTCCACTCTTACCCAGATAGGAGTTCTTCCAATGCAGCGTTACTGGCTCATGAAAAAAGGAAAGCTAGAAAACATAAAATGGTAAGTAGATCTAACTCTCAGGTAAAGTGGTCATTTAGGCTATATTTTACAATAATAATAAAGCATTGATCTATGTAAATATAGTATGATGGGAGTATATCTTATGAATCTATGCTTAAACTGGGAGCCAAAATGGTATTGAAATGGTTTAATAATTATTCCCTTTAAAGTATCAACTAATTTCAATACTGTGTTCTATTTTCAGGAAAAGAAAACAGAAGACGATATTGATAACCTGACGAAAAACTTATCTCAGGTTTCACTCCGAGGCCAAACAGCCTTAGGTAATTAAATGATGAACGGTTACACCCATACCAACATTCTAAATGTTATATTACAGGACAAAGAAGCAGATGGAAAAGAAGAAACTAAGAAATCTAAGCGTAAGAAGAATAATACAAAGAAAGTTAAGAAAGAAGATTCTTCTGAAGTTAGGATTAAAGATGAAGAAGTCACAGAAATAAAAGAAAAAGTAGAAGAAAATGTTGAAACCGTAACTTCTAATGATAAAGAAGAGGAGAAAGAAGAATCCAATGGTAAAACTGCAGTGCCAGAAGAGCTAGAAGATGGTGAATGCAGTGATACAAGCACTGAAAATTCTGATGATGAAGATGATGATAAAAAGTCAAACATTAGCACATCAACAGCTAGTGACGATGGTAAATTTAATGTCACAGCTGTGATTTCTTTGATAAATTATTAAATAGGCCTTTCCTGATTAGTTGCCTTTGAGGAGTCTGGCTGGGCCATAAGGCATGCTACCATTATGTTCATATCTTGGTCTAAGTGCACATTGAGCTTATTGAACGTCTTAAGAAAGCAAAAATGTCTGTAACGCAGCCAACGCACACATAATATAAACTACAGACCGCCAGCTGCTATGACCTTTACATACTCCTTTTGCAAGTGACATTTATGTACCAGTCTTAATCTAAGCTACCGCAAGGACCAAGTTTAATACTCAACATACTTACTATTGTTTATGAAAATTTACTGTGACAACAGTAAAAAACTCTTAATTCAAAAACACTAATTAAATATTTATGATTTATGAATAATAATGACTGCTGTTATTGTCAGGCAACTAAGACCTATAGGTAAAATACACAAATATTCTTACAAATTAATAAACTAATACATACGGAGTAAAAAGACCCTTCACGAAGCCGTCACGGCGTCACTTACTTACTATGTACATCAAACTATAATACATTACGGTCGCGGCCTGCAACAGGGGATGGACGAACTTATACGCGAGCCTATCATCAATGCCTGGTTGCCGCGAAGGCAAACTAAGTAAATTAATTATAAACTCCAGAATCAAATGTTGAAAAACGATATTTATTTATTTAAACTTTTCGCACTAAAAAGGTACAAACGATAATCTTTCACGCCCCAATATGTTCCCAATAGGATATCAAAATAATACTCGAATTTCCAAGTATTCTTGTGAAAAGTAACTTTCTGCAAAAATAATAGCTGGGAAACTTTATTTTTGGTGTGAATTTTCGTTGCTACCGTAGCGCTATGTAACGCACGCAACACATTAAGCTTTTGGGTGCATGCAATGGTACAGGGACCGTGAGGGTAGTTACAGTTATAACATTTAAAGCTAGTTTTCATTGAAAAAACGTAAAAAAACGTTGGAACTTTGACCATCAATATATCCGTAACCAGAAGTTTCCCAGGTATGATCTAGTACAAAAAATTATCATAATAACGGAAAGAACAAGTGACTTTCGGCTTTGTAAATGGTATTATTACAACCCTTTAAAAAAAATAAAAAAATCGTCGGGACGGTGCCGTATTGCGCTGAGTCGAGGTGTCATGTAGCCTTCCATCTGCTGTGCGACAGTAATGCAAAACGTTATTTATGGACTAAAAACTTTACCATATTTGCTATATCCAGAAGCAGTAGCCAAGCATCACCCACCGTGCATGCGCGTGATCGTGCGTGAGACAACGTTACCTAAGCTGCGCGTGGGCAACTTGTTCATTGTAACTAAAGATGGCGGCACCGTCGGCAGGGAGGGGGAGCAGCACACTATACTGCTAAGAGATCATAATGTTTCCAGGGTAAGCTTATTAATTTAATTATATGACTGCTGATGAATTACTAAAACATGTTTTTCTCAAACATGCTTGGAAATTTGAACTTTATTTTGACAACTTTTTCTTCGAGGTAAATCGAAATTGCATCCACATTTGTCGTGTATAGCGATTTTCATTTACAACAAGCAACTTCAATTTATAATATTGTACACACAACAGGTATAGGAACAAGTAAGGAAGGTGTTTAGGGAGAGCCATAATACCCTGTGAACTTCTAATGGTGGACATAGAGCCATTCAAATACCCACATAGAGTTGTTAATTTTTCTTCTTCTTCGACACTCTAAGCAGAAGAAGAAGTACTTCCATGGTTGTAACAGCTCTATATTAGATCTCATCCTTAGATTCCAAAGATAAACTATGATTTCTGAAGCACATTTTTTTCTTTGGATATAATATACAAGCTGTATATTGCATTGGACAATCTTGCAATGCTATGTCGCTATAAAAATGAATTACTGATTGCAGTATTGAAGAACACTGCTGTCCATCGTCTTGAAATTCTTTAGTTACTGTCTGCCACAAGTGGTGTGAAGAGGCATGGCCTATTATTTCTGGAAATTACGGCCACAGATATGATTTTTATTTTAGTCAGGACACTTTGCGCGACAAGCAACGCACCCAGACGTAATAACAATAAAACTTCTATCGTGTCCTTTAACTGATTAATAACCATTTATTTATGTTACATATTTATTACTTTGTTTTTAGAATCACCTGGATATACAATTCGATCCCTCACGCAACTTGTATATGGCGATAGACCTCGGCTCTAAGAATGGGACGGTACTCAACGGCACTCGAATGGCAGAGAGCCAGGTCATGAGTAAACCTATGGAGGTAATGTTTTGTTCTAATATTGACAGATTTTTCTATACAGGCTGACTTTGAAAACATGCTACAAAATTTAAGGGGGTGTTGGACCCATGAATGTGAACAACTTTTACTCTAGGACCAACTTGAATTCGCAAAAAAAAAAAAGACTTTCCTGTATAGAGATATACCCGATAATCTACCCGATTGGACCATTTTGTATAAGGTGATTTTTTTTTTGGCCAATGTTTAGGTATTCCCAGAGTAAAAGTTGTTCATATTGTTGGGTAGAACACCCCCTTAAATTTTGTTGCATGTTTTCTAAGTCAGCCTGTATTTCTTCCTTCTATTACAACCGCTTTTTATTGACTTGACATCATTCATCATCATTTCAGCCGGAAGACGTCCACTGCAGGACATAGGCCTCAAGTATCGCTACTCATGAAATGAAATCATTATCTTTCAGAAAATTTGGTGGAGACAAAAATATGAGATACTTGGTGTAAAAATTAATGTACTCCATTATGGCATTTGTCGAAAGGGCTTTAGTTGCTCATCCAGTCTTTACAAGGATACCCATAAAACCCATTTTCCCTTATTTTTTAAGACTGGGCAACTCGGAAATCTTGTAGGAAGTATGTCTATAGCTTTTTGTATTTTACAGATAGTTCACGGCAGCACGTTACAACTTGGTGAGACGAAGCTGCTTTGTCATATCCACCCTGGCAATGACACTTGCGGACATTGTGAACCGGGACTTCTAATGGAAGGTACCCTCTTTACTATGTCAAAACAGTTAAATCGTAAATGTTGCTAATTCTGGCCATAATTATATTTGAACCTTAATCTTCTGACTAAGAACAGAAAACGAAATAAGACTCTGTAGATGTAAATAACGTGATTATGAACCTCGTTTGTGTTCGGAGTTCTTTAAAGGTTTTAGAAAGAAAGAGTATTTATTGGGACTCGCACAGGAAGATTACAAATACACCTAGTTCCTGTCCTCACACGTTATAATAAATGCCGTTATTTCTACTTACTGCAGTCCTTATTCATAAAAAAGCAAAATTAATATTTTGATATTTTTGTTTTTACAATTATTGTAAAATGTAACACAATTTTCCATTATTAAACAAAAACCACCTCTATAGCGCTAGAAAAAGAGAAGAAAGTCGCGTACACACGCACCTGCAACGTTCAGCAGCAGCACCAACTAGAACTGGCACGCCTGAAGAACAAATACGCGCCAAAACCGCTGGCTATCGAAGAGACGGCGTACAACGATAGAGCGCAGGCGCGGAGAGAAGCTGTTGGGTCCTCGCATCACTCTGAGAAGACGCAGAGCACTGATGTTAACACGTTAGTAGAACAATATTGCATAAGATTTAAATAATGTATTTTATATTCCATACTATAAAGGCCTGATTCACTGTAACCCTAAAAAACTTTTTTAGAGCTTTCTTTTTCGGGTATGATTTATACTGGGTACCTTAATTTCAAGGGTTCCCAAAGAAATTTTTTGTGTAATCCCGTATCGATAGAATTAAACAAAAAAAATCGGATCCCGTATGGGTAATTATAAACTCTAATTTGTTGAATAATGAAACTAGTATAGAGGTATGAGGAACAGGGTGTAAGGTTCACTTATCCGCTATAGAAAAGGGACGATCCTTCGACCAGACTGGTGGGCAACTGCCCGACGATTGATGTCGGGACGTTGTATATATACTCGTCGCGCGGTAAACTCTGCTTGCGCGATGCAGGATTTTGCGTGACGTCTGTCTGACGCGTAGTACGCATGTGGCGTTCTAGATGCCGCCACAGTAGAAATAAGAAAATAATATAGTATTTTGTTGTTGAAACTAAAACTGATTTACTTTTAAAATATAAAGAGAAATCTGAAATGACTAAATTATATCATATTTGACAGGTCTATAGCACCGGAGAACAAAGGCTTCAAATTGCTGGAGAAGATGGGCTGGAACAAGGGCGAGGGACTAGGCAAGGAGAGTCAGGGAGAAACGGAGCCGGTAAGTCACTTCTTATTATACCTAGCTCAACTTCTCATACTGACAACTACAATCATCAAAAAACCGTCTTTGAAAAAATGGACTTCAAACTGTTTCGATTTATCAACATGTTAGTAGGCAACTATGCAAGAAGTTTAGAACGCGGCTTTAGTTATGGTTTCGCTGTTTATCGAACACAGTCCTAACCGGACTATAATTTTGAAGACAATGGTGCCGATTCCCTTGTTCACAAACTAAACTAAATGTAAGTTCAATGCATATTTTTCTTTCTATTTCATTAAGAAAAAGACAGAAGATATATTTTAGTTTAGTCCTGTCAAATTAATCTGCGCCTGACGTAAATTGACGTAATTTTAGTAGGCAAGTTTTTAATCACGTCTAAACTTGTATGGAGTAGTGACAGATTTGACAGGACTAAACTAAAATGTATCTTCTGTCCTTTTCTTAATGAAATAGAAAGAAAAAGATGCACTGAACTTAAATTTAGTTTAGTTTGGAACACGGGAATCGGCACCAATATTATGTATTTTGTAAAATATTAAGTGAATCGTAAAATATGTACTTTCCAGACCGGACCAGACGCAACGTGACTTGACATTGTAATGACACTAACGTCGATAGCACACATTAGTAGTAGGTATAACCAATGAGGAAAATCAAAATGTAAACATCTGAAATGGTCAAAATTAATATTACAAAAGAATGTGGGTCGTAAACGACTTGAGAAAAAAATGAAACGATCATCATTATGTTCCATCGCGTAAGACTACAAAATGAATTATAACTCCATTTCATTTAGACGTGACTAATTATTCCAGACCAAATAATATCTTTAACCTTGCTCTTGCTACGGAATCGTAAAACCTGAAGGCTGCGGTCAGGTGCGAGTCGGATTTAACGATACACTGATATTTTACAATACCCTGCCGTAAAAATGACACATCAAGCTTAGGAAGAAGGTTTATTAGTTATTTTTATTAAATACAATAGACGTAGATATATTTAGTAACCTATTCCGCTTAACTATTCCTAAAGAATCATAAAAAACCCTGTAAGAAATCGAGACGTGTTTCACCTCTCAACGAGGCATCCTCAGGATGACGATGACTTGTCGCGAACCCGAACACGACGTGTTGCCACGCCGAGCGCTGCTTGCAGAGGGAGCCACACCGCCCGGCCAGCTCATTTATATAGGATTACTTTTGATTCTATTTATTTACATATCAAGAATTGCATCGAATATTTTTTTTTAACCAATAATTAACAATTTAAAAAGAAAACTACACATTCATTCATTATTATTTGCTTCACATATCTCTCTATTTTTTATTTCAATATTTACACACACTATAAAACTGATTAACATCTGTAAGACGTCCTCGTAACATAAGGTCCAGTTGGAAAACAGCGCGTCAGGCACTAGTTGGCTGTGTGCTGCATGTATGCTGAACTGGACGTATTTGGCGCAGCCGTGAGGCAAAGAATACTATTTTATGCTATTTCTTTCATGCGTGAATATTGTGTGCCTTACGATTTGCGATTCTATAGGCTGCGTATTCGTAATTCATTGATGACTTTTATTCCTAGTTTTTAACCGACTTCTTAAAAAAGGAGAAGGTTCTCAATTCTATATTATGCTCATCGATATTTTCGTCAATTGTGGACCGATTATGAAAATTCTTTTTCATTTCGTAGAGGAACCTTCCACGGAGGTTCCATAATTTTTTTATTAGCTTTGTTTCCAAAATTGTATTAACTCAAAACTACCCGTTTTTGAGTTAGCTTCAATAATGCGTGTCTTTCCCATTTATTATATGTGGATATTGATAATAACTTCCTGTTACTGTTATTTTTAATTCGAATTTGTGTGGGGTAGGTACCACAACTAAAAAGTGAAATAAAAAAACTTTTAACAAAAAAAACTTTTTTTGCTCGTTTGACAATCTTAAGTGTCAAGAAAGGTTACGTCGTTAGATCTTATTTCTGTTTTATTACATCCTAAGCACAGATATTGTGGTCATAAAAATTTAGTACCTTGTTTTTGTGTCTCCATTCATTTTATAAAATGCAGTTTTGAATATTATTTATCAGGTGCTCGGAGTCGGGAATAATGACACATAAATACGCAAATCCAAAATATAACCAATTTATTTTTATAATATGGCGGTCGTTTCAATTTAAAAAAAAATATTATTTGGTGTTTAGAAATGATTGCGATCTACCATATTTTATTTCGTCAGAATTCATGAGGTGATCCAAAAGTTTTCTTTCAGTCTCCCTAATTTTCGGCAGGCAACGTAAACCTCTAGGTTTTTAAGCATAAGAAGCCCTTTAATAAAAAACAAACGTACACTTGATTTTATTATATTGATTTTATCATAAAAAAGTAAACAGAACTTCGTACTCCTTCTCAAATTCAATGTTGCCAGAATGTACCATTTTATAGTCTTAATTTATTTCCGTAAATATTTTTATATCGACAATATTTTCAATATTCCACACGGTACTCTAAAAACGCATTTTTTCCTCGTTTTTGGCAATAAGCCCCGTCTGTAGGTCAGGCGGACGTGAGCCTACCTGCCCATTTAAAACAATTTGCGCACTTGTTTTATTTTGCGTCGCAACGCATTAGAGTCGGAGTGATGGCCTGCCATTAAATTGTGTTTAATGTGACGTACTGTTTACGTTCTGTTCCATATAAATGCACCTATATGTACTAGGATACAAGACGATGCTCAAGTTTTTGTGTCCGAATTTGCTGTTATCTTGTCTTAGGTGGTTTGGTGTGTCTATCATGATTTTTGGTAATCAATTCATACGCGTCTGTAGCTGAGCGTATGATAACGTTTTGCGAATATATCAAACGATAAATCGTTGAGCAATAGGTGCAGTGAAGTAATGGGGCGCAAATTTCTAAGAGTCGATAGAACTTGATCAACAAAATTATAGAATGGTGTTGGATTAGTTGAATGCGCGTCATTCGCTGAATGAGATATGAGAGTACGACATAGTTGAGGTGGAGATCAGTGGCCAAGACTATCGTTAATATTATGTCGTTCCTATGGGAACCAAGATCTAGTCTATCTAGGCGACATACCTGTCACATGGCGCCTACAAGATTATTTCCCAAACCCAATTAAAACGCGAATCTAAAATGCATAAAATAAGTCTACGCATGCATATCTTATCCTAAAGCTAATTTACACGTATTCCGATGCAAACATTACTAATGTATGCGGTGCCTTATTAGGGCGTCTCAGACGTCTCCGCGCGAAGTCGCGATGCAATTATTGGTGCATTTAGACGTCACAAGGGCAGGGCTATTTAACGCAAATAAACGACCGGCGTAAGTACTGCATGCCACGGATCACTCCAGCCGCGGACGGGTGTGACGCGCGAGTAACCACGATTCATACGAAATCGTGCGAATTTGTGCCTATAAGATTATGCAACTAGGGCAATCATGATAATTTACATATATACAACTACCGATCACTATATGGACGCTACAGATTAATTTCGAAAATAGTTATTGACTTGAAAGGTAGGTCCCTAAAAGACAGCTGTAGACACAGTTTTACATAACATGGTATCACCAACAAAATAGTTACAGGTGCCCTTCACATATTATGTACGAGGATTTAGAAATAGCTGCATAATCTTGACGGCATTTGTAATAATATGAAATGTAAGTATATATACAAAACTTTGTGCATATATTTAAAAAATCGCCAACATCTCCCAAAAATTTGATCTTCAAATCGATTGCGTTTAAACATCATCAATCCTCTCACATTAGTCACGAATTTCTTCTAAAAACCAGATGTCTGTGTGACTCATTATTTGTGTACCCTTTAATACCTAACTACCTGTAGGTACGGAGGCGTGTGTCATCAATCAAGGACCTCCGTAATAAGGTCCTTTGCATTCGTCCACGTTCACACTAACTTTGAATATAATACAATGCAGTCCTTTATATATTTTTCCGTTTTTTTTGTTTTCATTTTTAAAAATAATTTTAATACATGCCTACTACTTATTTTGTTTTTTATTTTATGCGAATAATAAGGCATTTTATAAGCGAAACTTCTGGCCATCGATGTATGAAGGACTGTCAGTGAACATTCGTTTTTGCGTAAGGTCCTACACAGTTTCCTAGGTGAGAAATATGCTCAGAGCGTGTGTAACATTAATTACTGTAACACCTGACCCGGGTATTGTAATGTTATACGGGACTTACATCAGTATATTTTACATTATCTTAAATGTATCCTGTACTGTGGCATACGCAAGCAAACATATTGACAATATAAACATACAAGCAGTTTGATTTCGGGTTTCGGGTAAAATAAACTCGGCATTATAATGGAGGTAAAGACGACCTAAATAAATACACTGAATATTTTAAAGGGCTAAAGATTCAAGGGGCAATAATAATAATACACAAAACTCCAAGAAAATATAATTACATCTATCTATATCTTCTATAGATAAAACTCAAGTGACGTTCGTTAAGCCAGGTCTGCTGCGCCATGGTTTTAATGTTTTAAAAACATCAAACACGAACCGATCAACCATCGCTTCGTGTTTCATTTGCGGATGCCTGATTGGTTCGTGTTTCATGCTTTATGTTTTTAAAACATGGCGCAAAAACTCGAAAATGGCTCGACCGATTGTTGTGTGCGCGCCGGAGAAGATTCCTACCAAAAAAAAAGATGAAAAAGGCATTGCATCGCATGCATTAGTTATTATTATAAAATTAAAAAAAACAATAAACCCATTACTTATTCAGCAAGTTGACCCGTACTTTCAAGGTAGAAAAATTTAGATTTATTTCTATTTTACCAATGGTCGTTAAGAAAATCGAAAGCGTCTAATGATAATTACCCCTGAAAGATATTCTAGCCGCACAAAACCAGTACCTAAGTGAAACTCCTCATTTGGCCAGTATCGATGTATTAAATAGCTCCAACTATCCTATAACAATAGAACAGTAATTGTATACCTTGAATATAATTATGAAAGGGACTTATGTAAAGAGGACATCACAGTTAATTGTAAATAGAAACCGCCTACGTGATGAAATCGCTGACAATCGCATTGCTACACAGCTACTGTCGCTATAATCAATAGTTTTGTGAGAAATTCTTATTAGTCCTTTATTTTGACTGAAAAACCTTCATTAGAAAGTTCCTATTGGAGTGTTAATGAATTGGTTGCAGGGGTTCTAGTAACTGAAATTGGGCACAAAGTCTTGTCAAGCGAACTTTGGCAATAGCAAAGCCTGAAATCCAAAGCCTCATTTCTAGCATAAATATTTTCAACAGGCTGTTTTTATCAAGCCAAGCCGACACTCACAAACCATGGTCACCCGACACGTAACACTATCTCACATAAAATATCTTACCGTTATTGGTTCCGAGGCAATTTAGTCATTTGTCGGGTGTCTGCCGTGGGCCGTCTCTCCGTCTGCAAGTTGCTCCCCGCACCTCCTCTCTCCGAGCCTTACATTGTTGCATGGGCTGTAACCACACATCGTATAATATGTACCCAATGAGCCGCCGGTGATTAGCCCAGCTATTAACGTATAATAATGCATACTAGCAATTTATATAGAATATCACAATTACCTAGATTATAGATTTCCCCGCCGATGATTACAACTTGTGGACGGTGATGCGATATTAAATGGCAGTCTTTTCCATTCAATCTAATCTTAAGTGTAGGTTTGCGGTTTATGCAAGTATTATTAAGCAAAATAAGTGCGTTGTCTGATTTGTTTTAGAGCTGGTTCTGCATGCGACGTGATCTATGGCAATGTAGGGCTATTTAGTGTGACATAATTTAGGAAATATACTAACACATCTTACACATTCAAATCTAATAAATTCACGCAGAGTAAATGTTATTGCCTGCAGTTGTGTGTTTCACGTAGTATTTACTATTGCCGTGTAGCGCATCATAAATCACCGTGTACTAACCATATTTCGTTTTATATTTATCAAAACTGCATTCTTGCAATACTCGTATATCTGTATGATGGATTCACACACATCGTCGCAGACAAAGGTCCATTCAGAAAGGACTTCCAAACCCACGTTTAGTCAGTACATTTGCTAAGGTAATATTGAAATTGATGTCCGTTTGGTCGCGTCAGCGCGCATCGCCTCACTCATGCATATTGGCATGTCCTTGATGAGTTTGCATATGTGTCCATGGACGCTTCGTCGCCTTGCGGTGGATATACCAAGTGGTGTGTCAATATGAGAAGTGCCTTCGTGTCTTCGCACTGCCGCAGTAATGTGTTTAAAAAGTTGGAGGAGGTAGAGGATATTGCCAAGGTGCTTTCACGACGACTTTCGTTTGTATGCTCTTGTAGCCAATAGTGAATACCCACTCTTCATAAGGCGTCTCGAAATTAGCTTCTTCAGCAGATATTTACATTTCCGCATAGTTCTCAGTGGTTTATCTGGCGTCTAACGTTGCATTCTTAGTTTAATATTCATTGAAATACTGATAAAATAATACAAACAGAAAAAAAGGAAAGTATAAGTTGACTTCAATAGAAATGTTAAAATATGGCGTGGTTCGTTTCGGTTTCGTGGCGAAGTTCAAAAATTTAAGTCAAGAGTGTCTTTGTATATTCACATTCACACTCCGGAATTCAATCCTAATGTGCTAGTTTAGAAACTTGAAGTACCTCGGACATTCCTGGCGCACAGCCAATTGATTGAACCACTTATCTGCGCAAGAGGTCTTGAAGAGAATAAACGTCGAATAACTTGGCATTCTAATACACTTTCTTATAGTTCTATTAGCTCCAATAACATTTGTTATCTTTCGAATACCTTAGCATACCAAGGTATCACTTTTCTAAAGCCTCGTATTCATGGTACTTACGCAAAAGTTGCAGCAACTTGTTTATGTGTTGCTGGGAACATGTAACTGGCAGCACTATGTATATAGTGTGTTTGCAGCATGTTTCCAGTAAAACCAAAATATGTTGCGCAACTTTTCTTAAGAGCCTGAACAGTTTACACACTTAGGCTTGCTTGCACTTCAAATCACAAAATACACCCATCATTCCGTTTCTATTAATCGTTTGATAAAAACCGAGACAGGATGATGTTTTAAATATGTTAGGCGCTAAATGCATTTAGTGATCTGCAGTGACAGCAGGTTTTGTACTATACTAGTACCTACTAGCTACCCGCTCCTGCTTTGCACCGTTTTTACGACTTGACAAAACATCGAGATTTCTTAGTTATATGTAACTTTAATAGTAACGCAATATACACATAAACCTTCCGGAATAAATTCTCTAACTAAGCGATGGTGAAAAGCTCATCAAAATCTGTTGCGTGGTTTAGAAGAATAACGCGGTCATACAGACAAACACGAAAAGAGACTTTATGATGAATTTATTATGATGTATGAGTGTTAAACTGTTTAGTAATAACAACTTGTTGCTACTGTCGTTGCCATGTGGATTGTGGATGTCGGCAAACCAAAAGCTCTAAACATAAAGTAGAGAAGTTACGACATTATTCAATAAGAAATCTTTGGTGACAATGTTATAGTAAAATTGGAAACAGTAAAACGATAGAAAATATTACTGTTTACTACATCCAGTTGTGACAAAGATGGAAATAAATGATGTTTTTATATGTAAATGTGTTCTAAGCCTCTAAGTTGTAGCCGTTTTAGGTAATTTGTGTTAATTTATAGCCGAGGGAAGGCTTCAAAAGATCTGATAAGACAAGCATAATCCAATCCACCAGAAGATAACCAAGTTATCTTAAAAGGAAAGAGTAACTTGTTCCACCATAACAGAGTTAACAATATTACTTTATATTTATTATATTATTTAAGTATGCTGCTGATATCTTTTATTTTATCAGCCCATCTGCATTAGATTTAACTTTAAAGACAACACCAGCACCTTTCAATAAGAGCATCAAAGAAGTAACAACTGCACGACGAGCAGAATATATTTAACTTTGTGAGTCGCACCGGCGGAGTACAATTTTGAACAATCAATCTGCCTACCCTTTTCCCAACTATGTTCGGGTCGGCTTCCAGTCTAACCGGATGCAGCTGAATACCAGTATTTTACATAGAGCGACTGCCTATCTGACCACAACCCAGTAACTGGGTAATACGATACCCCTTCGTAAGACTGATTGTCAGACTTTCGGGCTTCTGCCGACCCGAAACGACTGTTAAAGATCCACGAATGAGAGCCGGGACCAACGGCTTAACATGCTTTGCCGAGGCACGGAGGAGTTTCGATTATGTAAAGATGGTCACCCATCCACGGACCAACGCGTAGCTTAACCTGAGCTCCTCTAAAAGGTCATCTGCATTCATTAAACATTTATAATAATCACAAATTGAGAATAGGTACGTACCACACCAAACAGTAACCCGAATGCATATTTAATATTAATAAATTACGCTTGAATGAAAAATTGATCAAATTAGTTAAATCGCGTCTCATTAATATACTGTGATACATTATATGAATAACTTTATACAATGTTGCAGGCCAGTGCTGTCCAATATTCTGTGCTTAATATGAAAAGTCGACGTGCAAATCGGAAAGAGCACTTTTTTTTTTTCAAAATAAAGGGCCGCAACCCACGCACGCTGACAATAAACTTTATTTTGGGACTCCACAAAATGCGATGTCTTAAAAATCTACCCTTTTTTACTTTTACTGAAACCGCCTGTTAACCGGTTGGAAAGGCACAAAAATGAAAAGATAAAGTTTGAGTAAATGTTAACATCAATCTGGTACGGCGGATATATGGACAATATTAGGGTCATAATAAAAACTTTATATTGTATTCGAATATAATGTTTTTATTGTGAAGCTGTAGAGATCACTGGCATATCTTCCTGTGCTAAGTCTATGTTAGATGCCACGCGTGTACAGCACAGGATGGACTACGCGCAGGTGCATTGTCAGATTCGCAGTTTATCGATGAGACATACACTTAAATGCTGTGTTAGAGAAATGCACAGCTAAACAATATAGATTTGCATTAATGAGTGTGACGTACACCACAAAGGTCAATGTACAGCGTAGCTCATACAATATATCTTTAGGCTTCATGTACATGACGCCGGAGCCGCAACGGCGTCGCAAGATAATTAATAAGTATAAAAGCTTTTTTTTTTTAAAAAAAAAGCTTTTATCATGCATTGTCACGAGAACCAAACACGTACGCCAAATTTCAGCCCGGTAGCTTCAGTGGAAGTGGGTGAAATATTGATTGCAATATTCCAGGACATACATACAAGTGAAGTTAAATAAAAGCTTTTAAAAAGAATACAAATATTTTACAAAAAAATATATGCAGTATTGTAACCCTACTGAAACAATCGAAAAAGCATTTTCAATGCTAAAATATTTGAGTAAATAATTTATTTTATTATATAATTTGATTTAAATTATATAAACAATGATACAACATAGACAATTATCTGAATCGTTTAAATATACAAATATTTAATTAATTATTTTCTTGTTCATAAAATTTTCCATAATTTACTTCTTTTTCTCGATTTCTATCCATACAAAGATACGTTAACTTAATTTTGATATACAAAAATAATCTACAGCCTAAAAAATGGTGAATTGATAATTGCTACAATTCTATCAATAAAAAAATTCAAATCAATTCACAATATTTTAATAGGGAAGCTTTCATATAGGTACCTATATTATAATAGATATCTTGCAATTTCTACAACAATTAATTAGTCTTCACGCTTTGAGACTATGCTAAGTTTCCTAAAGGAAGTATCTCTACAATACATACAAATTAGCCTCATCTGTCAGCCACATGTCACTGTCAGTGTCAGTAATTGTGTTAGCTATTTCCCTGTACCTGCCCATTACGTGCTGCAGTACGGTCTGACTGTTGCTCTATTTGTTGATGTTCCCCGCAACATTGTTGCATTCGTATTTACTTTCAGGGGATTATTCTTGACTCAGGTCATCCAATTATTGTAATTATTATGAATGATGCAATTTTTGATGAGCTTATTTATGCATTCATTGTGTCTGTCTTGAATCTATAAAAGTTTAATTTGGTTTCAATTAATTTATCTTAACTAGTTTCTGTCCGCTCTGAAGTCAACTATACTATAAAAAAACATATCCTATGGCACTTGGCCATAGTGTAGCTTTCTTTCAGTGAAATAATTTTCGAAATCGGATCAGTAATTCCAGAGATTACCTCTTACAAACAAACAAAGAATTTTACCTCTTTACAATATTAGAATGAAGCTTTAGGATCAGTAGGTAGCTACTTACTTCGTTGGGTTTATTTTTATTAATTGATTGGTATCTATCTGTTTAAGCCAATCAGTCGCTAATATTTTGTATCCTGATTCAATAAACACTGTTCTGACAGCTGACGTAGTGCAAATATACCTAATTAATTACACCGCCTCGTCAAAAAATTCTTTAACTCCATAAATAGCAAACGTGTACGCCTCTGGTCTCCATAAATTAAGCGACATATTTCGCTGACTTCGAGAATGTCGCGCTCAGACCCCATTTATCCAGTGGACATTTAACTGACAATACTGTGGTATAATCAGCACAGTTGTCATACCTCGGAGAATAAGAGAACCTGCCCTCAATCTTCATACAATATTAATATTCATTGCGCTTCCGTCACTTGGAGTCGAGACAGTATGAATAGAAGATTATCTGATAAGTTGGGCAGTTTCTAATTTTACTCACAACTGATTACATCATCATTAACTTTGGAACCATTATCTATTGTGTCTCTCATTTCTGTTTTTCCTTTTCCTCAGCTGATTTCCTTCTCGGTCATTCTCTTATTCTCATTGCCTTCTATCATGTAGGGTTTTATAAGAAGCTAAAAGAGTTAGTCGAAAGGAAATTGCTACACTGGCAAGTGCGCCTAGCACGGAGTTAATGTTTTCGATGGATCTATCTACTGTGTCTTCGTTACCGATGCCTTACACTAATCGCTGTTCATCATAATCTTCTTTTAGCCTGTACAAAACTTGTTATGCTCGGCTTCTAGTCTAACCGGATGCAGTTGTATAATAGACTTGGAGAGACCATCTATCTGACCTCCACAGCCCTGTTCATGGGTAACACGTGCCCGTTGGTATAACTGTCTGTACCCCCCAAACTCTATCTTGGAATACCTCAATCGCGTTGTAAACTTTCAGCCCCACGTCACGAGATGCGTTGATTTATCGGCAGAGTCGCGACAGCCTCATTATGGTGCTGAAGTATTCATTGCAACTGATTCTCTGCTATCTGGTCTATAGTCCTGTCATCGCCATTAAGTGTGTCCTGGCTCTAACTGCCAGCATAAATATTTTTGCACATATGCTAAATAGCTTCTAGCACTGTTATAGATGTTTAAGTGGTTGAGAATCATAATGCATATGTAGTGCTTGCAACAAAGTATTAAATGCCTTAGTTGAACTACTAGAAAATGTTAGAAAACGAGTTCTTCTTGGTTTACTTCGGACGTCCGAAAAATGTCCGAGAAATAATCAGAATAGCGCTCTTTTAAAATGCAGCCTTCAATGTCAATCTGACACGCGATGGTTGCAGCAAACCCCAATAAAAATATGTACACAAAAACGTGGAAAGTGTAGAATTAGCAGCCGGGCCGGGATTTAGCTCGGATAATGCACTACACTAATAGGTTGCACTCGCAAACTTGCAACAATGTAGCTTGTAGCCGCTCTGTGGCGTATTACAAATCGGCTCGGCCCCGCTCGGCGCGCGCAATCTTTTACACGCGCACTACTATCTACCTCGTGCTGCACATTGTTTGTACAGTTTAATAGGATACCATAATTCACCTGTCAAACATGCTTTAATAACGAATACAACTAAAATTGACCACGCTTCAAGGCTCGAAATAACTCTACTAGTCAACCTATTACAATCTCAACCGTCGGATTTATTTAAACAGTTCTCGAAAACACTAAATTTATTTACCATAATCACAGTAACTGGCTGTCCTTACTCGATTTAAATTGCTGCGGGACTGTACAAAAAACATTTTCGTAAACTGACGCGTCATTATACAGGGTTAACTTCAATTTAATTGAAGATTAATTGAGCTCTCGCGTTCATCGAAATTTAAAATCGAAATTAATTTAAAATACAAGGTGCATTACGTTGACGTGGTGAGGGGGGAGGTCCGGCAGCTCGCCACACTCCAGACACAATGCAAATTGGCCGCGTTCGCCGACCACACCCGCTGCCCGCTTGCACACAACACAACCACTGTACTGTTTAATTATTTCGTACCGTTTATAAACGAATTTTATTTCATTACCACAGGTCATCGCACCCTTAATTCACCACAGGTTAAGTTAAGTCCTGGAGCTCAATATAATGTCATCTCTAAATTAGACGATTTTGAATCCAAGGAAATAAGTACAGCTACTCAATAAGTCGGTCGTAAACAAGCATAAGCTGATATCCTATTCTAGCCGTAGTGGGCAAGGAGTCGCGACGCCGTGGCCCGTGGGCTCGTTTAAGTTAGAATTAACAATGACAGCAGCGCGTACATAACCGAAGAAAATAAGGTCCATGCCTTGCAGATACTCATATGCGTACAGTCTATTATGTCGCCTTCGCATTTCTTATGCGACGCGTAAAATCGAAACATTATCAGATCAGACTCCATTATCGTTTTAGTACGAATGTATTTTATATTTTTAAATGTGTGACTACTCGGTAGGGACCTATTTAGTACGCCTTTTAGCACGTTCGCCACTCGTAAGCGGACGAAGGCCTTCGTCTGAATTGAGCTGAATGTAGGCTCGACACACTTAAATCGAAACTTTACGGTTGTCTTTATCGATACGATTGTATGCTTAAATGTGAAAACATAACGATACACGGCACGAATGGACGGACACGCATCGTTTACAGCTTATCTAGCTTTTTTATTTTGCAACAGAATATTTTTTACGAGCGTGTCCTTACATTTCGAGGTGTCATGTAGCACATGGTGGTATTTTAAAATTGTGCACTTTGTACCAATTGGAGTTGACGCAAAATTTGTGGCATTAAGCTTAAGTGCGTTCCGATGCGTACTGCTATGAAGGTTTATTACGAGTCATCAAATTTCATGCGGTGAAGGTGTCCGTCTGGTTAAAAAGTATGCATATGTGGGGGCGCGGGTGTAATCAGTGGGTGTGCAGTATTTGCATGTGTCGGTCACCGGCGGCGCATTCGTGTGCAACTCGCTCGTCCCGCAATTCGTATGCAGATGTGGAAACTGCACGAACGCCAGCTATGGAAGACTTATTTACTTGACATTGAAACTAGTAATCTCTTTAATGTATGTGCACACTGGATTATTAGCGACAGTTGCACGTAATACTTAGGGAAAGATTTACTGCATTTTTATGAACGGCAATAAAGCTTGCAACACGTTTGTCTCGTTGCGGCGATGACGCCAAAGAAAATGAATGCATGTCAACGTTTTAAACGTTGTTTGTTACCGCGATATATCAGGAAAAGGATGGTCGTTCTATGTTTTCAAATGTTGTTACGAATGAACTTTATATCTATGGCAATATGTTTAACTCTTCTTCCCTCTGCCTTTTCCCTATGAATGTTACTTGGGGTTGTCGGCGCAAAATGTTTTACTCTTCTATTCCTCCCCTCTCAACCCTCACTTTTTCATTCCCTCCTTGTATGTCATCCCTCACTCACAATCCAGCTTTTCCTTAGTCTCATTCTCCCCCTCTATCTATCAACATTTATATTCTTCGCTCTTTTAGTCACATTAAACGTAACTAGAAATCTAAAACATGTTCTAGATTCTATCTTTGCACATAGGTACTCATATAATATATTCGATAAAAAGTCTGTCACTGTCAGGAATAGCTAAATAAACATCACTAATCAAATATTTCTTCTCAAAATCCGTCGTATTACGCAACAGGATCGTTTGCTTTTATGGCTATAGTAATTTTATTCAAATACTGTTTTCTAAGCTGAGCAGATGGTTCGTCATGGTGTCGTCATGTTTTAGGGACTATGTTAGATGACGGCTGTGCTACGTATCTTGTTAGGCGATCTGTCTACGACGTGGGAACATTTTGAGTTCACATTGGTAGTAGGTGCCTATGAATCCTCATGATGTTCAAGATAAATTTATTCGATATATACAAATCTAGCCTTATTTGAACTCGTTAGGTAGAAAATTATGTTCACAAGATCGAAAAATCCAAGTCTATTAATTATTTATGTAAAACACCCTTAGGTGAATTATAAAATTTTAAAAAACATTGTTTTCTGACTATTTTTGTCCCTAACAAAATATGACAACGTCGCATTTTCTTTGCTTTAAATATGAATGATTGGTTCGAACGAAAATGATTTCCTCGTACTTTTGAATGAAACATTAGATACAGATCTAGAGTCTAGTGTTATGTTATCTTTGAAAATAAGTATTTTTGGAACACTTGTTCTAGGACGTATTATTTTTACATAAAGCATATAACCTTAGAATTATGGGACATCAAAAAAACCCGTTATATAAAGTACAAATATTTTCTTGGCAATTTACCACTATATGCATAGAAAAATAGCAAATTAGTTTCTATTCTAAATATGCCAGGACAGTAAAATGCTCATGAATATTTAGCAGACGATGCTAACTCCATAACTGCATAATTACCTACATAACAAGGTGTATTTTACAACTTTTAATATCACCCGAAGTTTAAGGGTCGGCTTAGGGCGGATTCGGCCAATCAGGAATACATTTTATCCGCGGAATATACCTACTTTGACAGTTTTCGTATGGATAAACTGTCAAAAATTCAAAATTTATTCGCAAGAGAAGGCTTATCCGCGGTTAAATTTTATTCCTGTTTGGTCGAATCCACCCTTAGCGATTTACGCAATAACACAAAACAAGATTCTTTCGAATATGCCAATTTTGTTTATCAGTTGTAAAATATACAAATCCATGAAGATTTTTTTAAATATTTAAATGAGAATCTATAAAAGACATATTTTTCTAACTATTGAAGTGATTTCGTCTGCTTTTAATGCCTTGAATTCAAAAAGAAGATGCCTCGATCCTTTACCTATCATTCCGTATAATATTACTTTTATTTTCATACCTATAAAATTTTATTTTCTCCGATCTTGCCGGTTTCTTCCTTATCCCCCACACTTATCGACACCGTTAAACTGTTATCTCGATATCCTGTTCAAAAATCTTTCTGATTTTATCAATGCCGTTACCGCGCCTCAAATCTCTTCAGACAGAATTTACTTGACCCGCTGGTTTTATATGCAAACAGAATCTGATTCACGACGCATAAAAATTCTTAGCACAAATGAAATTGCAATAAGTCTGCAAAGGTAATGACATACTGTTGGCACGGTACCCACCCTTGACACACCGAGTATGCAAAATAGGCACATCCAGACACTCGGATGCTTCGCACGATAACTCCCGAGATATCATCGTCCAGTAAAATAAGTATTCCCACAGCCACGGTATCTAATTTAAATTGCTCTGCGTACATCAGTGCATATCTTAAGCGTGTATCAGTTTTATTGTTAAAATAGGTCATGTCGTAAAAAGACTGCATTACCTTTCGTGTAAGATCGAATGTTCCAGAAAATAGTCCTTGTTAGGTACATATTTTTCCGTCAAGATCGTCATACCCGCACTATCTCATATACACCTTATCAAAACTTGAATATAGGTACATATTTAGCCTCATCTACATATTATTCTGATTTCCATTGCAACAAAGTTATGTGTTGTCGGAATTTAATATTTTAGTTCCGTTCAAGTGGGTCAAATAATATTTTAGTTGTAATCTTGTAATGCTACTTTACTATTTGTCGTCATTTTAATAGTCACTAGAACGAATATTAAATGGCTGTTTTCAAACATGTAGTGCCGACTTCTTCTCTAAGCTAGGAAAAGTTTTACTTTTTATTATAGCTCTTTGTCAAATCGCTCATTTTGACCGGAACCATAAAACAATTAAAAGGAAAAAAAATAACAAAAAAAACCTACTTCTGGGTTTCTTGAGAAAAGTTTGATGCATGTTTCGTGTCGCATAAATCTACATCTCTCCACATGCTCGCCATATTTGTTTCATAACAAAATTAAAAGCTAAATCAAGCCAACCCACTGCATTGTCCGAATCCTGCATTTGGTCCACTCAAAGTGGGCCACATTAAAACTAGTAACAATGCTACAATAACAGTTTTCCAAGAGAACTGCAACAAAACTGTGTGTCGTGGAGCTGTCAGTGCGTCAGTCGTCGTCGGCGGCTATCTAAACTGCATCGGACCGCTGCGCCCGCGCTCGCCGCATATGCACCGCCTCGCGAGCCGCACGCAGCCAACGTAATTGTCTTTAATGCCCATATTAAGACAACCGACAACTCTAAATTATGCACATTCACAATATTATGAAGATCTTAAATTATTTTATTGCGCCTCGCATTATGATATGCGGTGGGTCTGACATCTGAATCACCAACGTGTCCCGTCCATTATTCCACTTTCGTAGAATTTTTGAGCGTGTTCCTTTGGCGGTATTTCCGGATTTTGTAACATGATGGAAAATGCCATACTCGTGTAGTTTGTTCTATATTTAGCCCACATTATTCTTATTCGTGTTTCATTCTTATATTTTTTTGCATTTAGAGCAAACACTTGCTGACAATAGGCTGATTGATTACACAGACGATTTGTTGATCGTTTGTACGAAACACGAATACCAAGTTATACCAAGAAATATACATAAACGTATCATTATGTTTTAATAAAGTAATGAATTGAAAAACTGCATCCACCAGAAATCGTGGCAGTCTTGCAGATTGCAAAAAAAGATGTGAAGGAAGTCCATCGCAATTACAATTACTGGTACACTCTACCCACTTCTCCACACCACAATATATACGTAATTACGTCAGCATAAATTGTCATCGATGAATGAGATTGTGGGTGCGATATCATCGGTACATAAGTGGTGGTCAGGCGCAAGCGCAACATTGTCGCGTGGGATTGCCCCGGCTAGGCCCGCCGCAGACGATGGCGGTGATCGGGTTACTGTGGTCACTTTCTTGTCTGTTGGTATGCACTTAATGTGTTATGTGCACTCTCTCCAATGACTTAGAAAGGCTTTGGGGGCAACAGATTAATAGTAGGTATAGAATTTCAAGAAATGATTGTGTAAACAGATATATTGACGAATTTTCCACATAGGTAAGAGTGGATACTTTAGAAGCGTACAACTTTAACTTAAGTAGGTAGTAATTTAATCGTATATGGTCTGAAAAGAAAGCAAATGTTACTGCACAAAAATATCGTTCATTTTCAATGAATTCCAGAAAATGGTTTCAAAAATCTACTAATACTAATGAACGCTAAAGATAACTTTGTCAAAAACGAAAATAAAAGCAATTTTAACATATTCAGGTGGCCTAAATTGATTCTCGTGCACGGAAATGCAAAAACCACGTCAACTGTTTCCGAAAAAGAAATACGAACAACATATTTACGTAGTTTCGTGACCACGTCGTTGTTTCACACTCAAAATGCCCACATGCATGCAACGGAGCTGCACGGTCCTAATAAAGTTAATTTATCCATCACTTCGCAATTGTGATTGGTTATTTTTTCCTGCGTACAAAAAACCGTCTAGCCATGTAGTGAGCGGCATTGAGTCCCCTATACATGGTATTGTTTGGCTCCAAGCCGTTGCCCCGCGGATCTCCATACACCGACCTCGTATGTATGGCACAGGAAATCTGGACTTCCGTCCGTCTAGGATATTCACCTGGCTAGACAATGAATCGCTAATAACACATTGTCTGTGCGACTGTCTGTCGTTAAAACTAATGTATGCGTAGCTACCCGTCATTCATGGTCTAGTGATTTAGTGCGCTCTTTTTCTTCAGGTCGACTTGAATGGACGACATACATTGGAAGGAATAGAATAGGGTCGTTAAGGCACTTGTCATTGGCTGTGCGTCAGCAGTAAAGTAACTGCCTAATTTAAAGATCACGAACGAGCTTTTCACACAATTTGAGTGCATTCGAACGTAGGTAAACAAAGACCTGAGAACCATTAAAACACAAAACACGTAATGGGTTTACTTATAAAAAGGATAACATTAGCCGCCTTGTGCTCGCCGCTATCTCCCTTTTAATTTTATAAGACGTTTAGAGATAACAGAAATGGAAAATAAACTTAAACAGTTCTTAATTTTGAATACATTTTATATATTTAAAGTTTAATTCCATGGTAGGAATAATTCCCTTACATTATGGGCTAGATAAACTACCATGTTTTTCTGAGCAGTAAGTCTTGAAACAGGTTCAAATATCCTGTAGTTAGTAAACTCACACTGAACTGATCCGGCTTATAGTCCGTTATTAACTCTGATATCAATGTAATATTGTTTGGATTAACTTACCTAATTCTAATTTAATTTAAGTATTAAATATTCTCGTCTGGCGTATTACTATTATACCAGTAGTAGAGACCAATTAATATCTTAGCCCTTGAAAGCAAATAAACAACTAAGATCTGGAATCCTGACTTAATATGTCTATGTGTTTCGTTTCTGTCAAATCAAAATCAAATCAAATCGTCTAATAACGCTTTTGGTTTTTATTCTCCTGAAGAAATACGGTACTAAATCTTAGTCCGGAATGGAAACTGAATTCAATAAACAGTAGGTATAGATACTCCTCTCATTATGAAGAATTTCCATGAGTGAGAAATGTTCGTATGACAGCGAAATACTGGCTCAACCTTTTTGAAATAAAACGCAACCCCTTTTAAAATACTTTCCAACCATTTATTTAACATTTGACATATACACGCTTCAAGTTCTGTAATTATTACATTAAAAACCATAGTGAAAAAATGCAATGCTTTATGGGCACTTTGTTTTTTTTAAATAATAGTGACGTGACGTGATTATAACCTTAAAGTTAAATCAATTAGAACTTCTTTGTAATAAAAGTTAAATCGATTAAAACTTCTTCATAAATAAAATCAATTGTTTTTTAGAAATCGAGTCAGAAATGCAATTTGGACATCACTACTTTAGCCGTCAAAAGTTAAATAAATTATTGGAAAGATTATAGGTCCTTGCAATTCGTGATGAAGAACTGTTATTTGCCTTACTTCTACTGTCTTCTTATTACCATTATCTTGTTCCAGGTACCTCTAATTTCCAACGAGGGGAAAGCAGGTTTGGGAGCGGGTCATGGCCCACCTGCTCCTCTTGCAAAGAACACGCTGGGCCCAGCAACCATGCGTCTTGCAACCAGGACCAAGATGCTCAAACCACCAGCCAAAGCATTCCAGAATACTCTAGATGATGAAGAAGACTTAGAATGATAGCGACCAAGATGATGATGCGAGACAATGTGACATTTATATTTGTAAATATAAGGTTCAATATTGATTGATTCTCAACTGACACTTAAAACTTTTGAAGTTTTGCCAGATTATTAATTATGTTATGACTAAGTATCAAGAGGTTGAACTATATTGTTCAAACAATATAATGTATTTTTGATGTCGACGAGTCTTAGCACTAGCACTGAAAATTTTGTAAATATTATTTATGTTGAGATCACGGCTTTAGCTATAATCGAATTTAATAGAAGAGAACTATTTGTGTCTATGTATATTCTTGACTATTTATTGTCTGAAAGGAATAAACTTAAGTTACAGATCTAATTTTACGTTTTAATTTCTGAGAGCAGTTGAAAATTTTCTGTGGAAACATGGTATTATTCTAGACATATACTTTCTTGAAAATAGCTTTAATCGATGAATATTTATAGCACCAGGATGCATGGGTCAGCCGTCAGTCGTCAGTCAATTGGAACCCTGACGGGAGTCAAGCACCTTGCCAACGAATTCCCAAGAAATGCTGGCGTCGAATCACATGCCTTTCAAAATGCTGGCTCGCAGAATCAAACGGTCTAGCCGTGAAAAACTACCGTCTATAAAGATATGTAAAGGCAACTACTGAAGTTCGTTCACAGGCCTAGCTCCCACAGCCTTCACCAGAGTCTATCATGGACAAAGAATTTTAATCCGCAAATAAAAATACTTGAAATTAATTACAGCTAACTAAACCTAGCACGAGCAGCGGGAAAATATAATTGCTTCTATAGCTGACTGTCGCACTCACTTGTTTTACGATTACAACTACTATTTAAACCGTCATACCTAACTTGTAAAGGAAGCTGGCAATTATATAAATACCTACAATATCTAAGGCTCTATTTAACTTATTGCTTGTGGAGTCGAGCAAGTGGCAGTTGGTGGCAAGCGTATCATTTGTGTATCACATTAGACATGTAGAAGGAGAAATAACCGGAGTCGATTGAGGAAACTCCGCATTAAAGCCGGCTGGCTAATAGCTGCGAAAGGTAACAATTAATCTAAGTTCCCGAGGAATCGGACTAAATGACAGACAACACGTTTGCAGTGCGTTTCCTAGAAGTGCGAATGCCGAGGTGCGGCGCGCGGCTGCGTCCTGTCAACTCGCCGCACAGCAATTTTGTTGTCGATAAAAAATGTGTTGAGTGACAATGCTTCGTGGTGTTGAGGTTCCGCAGGTGAAACAAATGCAGAATTGGTGGTAAGGTGTGAATTTTATGGAAAACCATCGTCCGGATTCTCGTCAGTACCAAGTTTTGTCTATCAGGTACCTAGTACGCTCTGCTTTTCAATAATTTAAAGTTTAATCACTTTACTATATTTCACATAGTGTAGGTAGGTACCTATACTCCATTTATACAAATAACGGTTAACATCCATCCGTTATTTCGATATAAACTCGGTTATTTCACGATAAGTACAAAGCAATGTAATCTATTTATCATTTACATTAAAAATATAATTCTAAAGTGCAGTCATTACAATAATATTGCACAATAACTGTCGTTATTAAGCCGTTATTTGTCTAATGCTAAAATAAATGGACTATACCTTACTATAAGTATGAATTAATGCAACAACTTGTAATCTTTTAAATAAATCGTCTTGGATTCGTAAAAAAAAGCCACAAGGTAAATACCGGTTACGATTTAGACCAAAAATGTTAGTAGATCTACCTATCCACAATAGTACCACTGCATAGTAGAGTAGGTACCAATGCATGACATTTTTATCACCCTGCAGTTATGTAAGTAATGTTAATAAGTTAAACATTATATTAATTAAAATTCTTTTCAGTGAAACTAATTAAAATTCTGGCATTGTTAATTTTATTTCTGTAAGTATTTTGTTTAATAAAAATTGGTGTCCATGAACTTGCTAAAAATACTAAAGATTACGACTGTTAGCCCAACTGTTAAATTAATATGCGAATAAATAAACTGCATCGTTTGCATTTTGATATAATTATGATAGGTAAGTACTTACTTAATATGTAGGTAACGCTTTCGCGCGCGCTTGACGTCTATAGACGTCATAACAATAACACTTCTAGGTGTCTCGTTTGCCATCCGCGAACCGATTAATTAAACAAAACTTTATCGCGTTTATTTTTTATAATGTTTACTTACAGTTCGATTGGCGGCTCGGAAGTTTTCTACTCGCTGCGCAGAACCCCACCCCTCACCCCCGCTGACACATGAAATTGTTACTGCGCAGCGACTCGCGTCATATTCCGAGCGGCCATTAAGGTCTTTCTTTTACGCTATATTTATACATCTTTCACACAGCAACACTGAGTGAATTACCTGGCTCCAGCACACTTTACCTGTGGCAAGAACCAATATTACATTTGTTCTCGCGAACCCTGAACAGTAGCATTTTCAATGGACAGTAGGTAATCATTCGCATTTGTCGTAATACATTCTAGGAAATAATTATATCACTACTGCACACTGACGAAGGAAATGCAGCTGATTGCGTCATTTCGAAATCATGACTTCATTCTAATGATGGAATAATTCTAACTTCATATTTCGGTTTCTTCGAAGTGGCGATCAAGAAGATTAATTTAATCAGTCAATTGGAAGGACGTAGCTGAAAAAATGGAAAATTTCGGTTCAATAATATCCGTTTTCTTCGAGCGTATGTAAAAGTCATGTACTTAGTTAGTTAGTGTTTCATGATGAAGCAGATCAAGATAGAAAAAATCCTTTTTGCCTTGATGTAGTCTTTCAGGGTTTATCTTTGTTGAAAGGGAATTGGATGGTCTATCTATGTATGCTTCAGCTGCATAGGAACCTACTCTACAATGCACCTAGCTTCTGACTTTTCATAAGTGCCCATGTAGGTTTATATGTGAAATAAAATATTTTGATTTTGAATGAGCGTCAAGGCTTGCGCAGACTGGCGCAACGAGGGTCGCGCTGCCTGTCGCGCCTGCGATATCGCGCCGCGCCGGTCTGCACGAGCCTTCAATCGGAAAGAAAAAGGAATTCTTTATAAAAAGTCAAATTTCAAAATAATTTCATTTGTAAGTAAAGTTTATGTGGTTTATGGATAAAATGCATAATCCTTTTAAGAGATTTTACGACCAATTATATTTTATACTTCCCACCTCATAAAATTTTCACCGTTTTTGTGATAACGTCTGCTTCAATAAAACTGATGAAAATAAACAAATGTTAGTCCTAATTAAAACATAAATAAACACCTTAGCTTATAGACTGCCTAGATCTTATTACGATCTACGATTTCTTTTCGTTGAATTTACTGATATTTTTAGCGCTCAACTCTCTAAAGTTCCTCTTATATTACCCGACAATTCTTTGGTGTAATGGCGTACTTAATAGGCAAGACTTGATTATCGTAATGTGGGAAATCAGTGTGCGGGATGTGGCTCGCGTGCTGGCAACGCGACACGGCGACATGCACTTTCATACTACGTTATTAAGGCACGGAAACGCTGGGCGGCTTTCGATGGTGGCATGCACGCGAATACCTACCACTGGCCGCATAAAAACTGCAATAAAATCGTTTTTTAAAAAGCTGCACTGATTTAGAATTTTGTTTTTTTAAATATTTTGTTCTTTTTTTAAAGATGGGGTGCTATGAAGGTCGACTCATATTCATTTAGAATTACCTATAACTAGTCTCGGCAGTCTTCAAGTCTTACAAGTACTATAGACATAACTTCATTAATAAAAGATCTAGAAATAGGGCGGTTTAGCATTTGCTTTCTAAAATATATACGTCTTATGGAAATACGAATAGGTACACGCAGTAGCCAGCAGATTTCCCACGCACTGCGGGAATTCTACAATGATAATTTCTTCAATTGAATCAATGAATTAATTCAGTTTTAATTTTAAAACAATGGGTCATCCACCTATAAATGGAGTCTGGATGAAGCCGAATATCAACCCCGTGTCCCGGTGCTCGTAAACAACGTGTTTTATATCATTTCGATTCGCATTCGACATATGCTGCATTTCTTTAATTATCGCTCGTTGGTTTAATTGCCTGTGGAAAGGAGCAAGGGAGCCAAATGAATGCTCAAGACAAATTATTTTGCAGAAGGATTTTTGCGTTACTCACTCCAAATGACCGGCAAATTTTAAAGGTACCTACGGTTTGCAAACGTTTGCATCAGCATAAGTTACAGAAAAATCTGGATGATTACGTCAATGATGAGAAACGGGGTCAGGTTTTTATTCAATGATACAGTTAGCGTGAATTTTCTGATGTGAGGGGAATACCAAATTGTTTTTAATTCAAATACCTAACTTACTAAAAGTACTGAGAGATATCGGTATCCTAAGGTAAGATCGGTTGTCGGAGCTTCGAACTTCTGGACTTAAGGTCGGTATCAACTAAATCGATTCGAATCGATATTTGAATATGAGAGCGGTTTCAAATATTAAGTAGGTACCTACTGAGGGCGGATTCAACTAAACAGGATTAATATTTTTCCGCGGAAAAAGCCTTCTCTTCCGAATAAATTTTGAATTTTTGACAGGTTATCCATACGAAAACTGTGAGAAGTAAAACTTATTCCGCGGATAAAATTTATTGCTGTTTGGTCGAATCCGCCCTGAGTCGTAGGTAGGTATATTATAGAGAACATTAATTTGTCTACTCATTGTGGTTGGTCACTGTTGGTGCTAGATTCGGATCCGAACATGGGGTGTTGTTCTTGTCATGGACGTTGTGGTAACTACACCAATCAACTAGTGATTTTCATATACAATTCACAGCTAATTTTAAGAAAGTACCTATTACTCCAAAATGTCCGAAGCAAATACTAAGAAAATTTTGGGGATCACCGGTGGAAACTGTCACGGGTACTTACCTACCTAAAGGAAAAAAATCAATGACTACCTATAGGTACCTAATAACATTTATTACTAGCTACTAGCCGCAGCTTCGCCCGCGTGGCTCTTTGTAAATAAAAGTACTCCTTTTAACATCAGCTATCTGCCAGTGAAAGTCCTGTCGAAATCGGTTCAGCCGTTTCGGAGATTAGCTAGAACAAACAGACAAACAAAAATATTAAAAATATTGTAGGTACCAACTTTCATGCATTCAGTAAAACGCCACAGCAATTTTATTTATTTGTGTAGATTGTAATAGAAGATATTATTAGGTTTGCAAACAAGCTAGCAAGCTAAGCTTGTTTGTAGTGGTCACAGCCGCCTAGATACCAGAAACAACGTAGTTATTGTCATCCCGGAGTCTAATGTCTAAAGGCTCGTACACACAGGCGCGACAAGGGTAGCACCTGTCGCGCCCGCGATATTGCGCCAGTGTGTACGAGCCGTAAATTGGCTGTACCGGACATCCTTCAAGCCAGAAAACAGGGGCCTAAGTCTACTAATTTATAAACGTTACAATGGTCTCTCAATGTTGAGTTTTTGACAGTTTTTGTATGGCAAATCTGTAATTGTAATCTGTTGTTGTAAATTGTAACGTTTATAAATTAGTAGACTTAGGCCTGTAATGGTGCTTGGTGGCTGCAAAAGGTAGTACTTTTCCGAACGGTACCTATACTTCACAAAAGTCCCTACTACTACTTAGATAACCATAGCTAGGTACGCATTTCATAGAGCAGCAGACCGTGCGGGGCCCTACCCCGTCTACATTCTCATTAGCACTTTCCAAAGCTTTTCCAGGTGAGTGTGTAAGGTCAGGGTGACCTCGGCACCAGGTGGCGCCACGGGCATTAGTTATGCGTGGCGGGTGCGCCGTCTGCCGCGCTTCCTGTCACCCCACCGCCCGCCGCCCGCGACCTGCGCCCCCCACGCGACCGGTGGCGAAACTCATCTTGTATTGTTTTAGTTAATTAACTGTTGAAGATCTTATGTGTGTAGAGCCTTTTATTAACATCACGTTAGTCTTCTCCGAAGGGGTAGGCACTGTAGGCAGACGTACGTAATAAATACCTATTTAACCTGGGAAACTATTTTTTAAGTAGGTAAATAAGCCAAACGACAAAACAAAAATGGTTTTATGGTTTTTTTTTGGAACCGCTGTTACTTAAAGTACCTATGAGTTGAGAAAATCTATTTTCTTTTGTTTTATCGTGTTTAATATCGATACCCATCACGTCTGTGAAGTAGGTACCTATTCACAAAAAATACTGTTTTTTTTAAAACTAATAGGTATGTCAAGTGACTATGACTACTTACACTAACTGAAGTAGACATGACCCAAAAAAAAAACTCATCAGATTAATTTCTTTTTTGTTCGATCATGTTTAGATATCGAAACCCATCACGTTTGCGGAGTTTCTCTATCTAATTTAATTTGACCCTTTATTCAAATCACAGCTATATCGTGGCAAATTGACATGTAGGATGTTAATTTTCTTAATTTCCATGACTGTACCTACTTTCATAATTTGCCAGTTATGTTTCAGCCCATAATAAGAGGGCAAGCTTTTGGCATTATTTCTTGAGGAAAATCCTCTGTAGGTATGTTGTCTCGTGGTTTAATTAATATATTGATTGGGAAAACCATACTTGACGACTTTGAAGGTAACTTGTCCTTTTGACAGGAGCTCGGAACTCTTTGGGGGAGTTCGTGGCTAAGTAATAACAGCCGCACGGGTCGATCCATCAGGTTAAGCTATGTATTCCGGGGTTGGTCCGTGAATGGGTGACTATTTTTTCATACCGAAACTCCTCCGTGCCTCGGACAGCACGTTAAGCCGTTGGTCCCGGCTGTCATTCGTGGATCTTTGAAAATCGTTACGGGTCAGAAGCCCGAAAGTCTGACAACCAGTCCTTACCAAGGGGAGTCGTATTACCCAGTTACTGGGTTGTGGAGGTCAGATAGGCAGACGTTTCCATGTAAAATACTGGTATTCAGCTACATCTGGTTAGACTGGAAGCAGACCCCAAAATAGTTGGGAAAAGACTAGGCAGGTTGATTGACCTTGTCATTTTGACAACTTTGTAAGGTGGTTTTTTCGTTGAACAAAATAAAAATAAAACGATTTTAGTTAAATAATTCAAACTATCTTGTCTTTATGAGTTGGATACTTTGGATCTTAAGTTTCGATCGATCAGTGTTTATAATTTTGTCTCGATAATATTATGGTAGGGTAATGTCCGTTGATTCTCAATCATGTCGATAAGTATTTGAAACGCAATGATGTTTGGGGCCAATGTATGTCACAATATTTTCACATTTTCATGAAAGTGTTTTGAGTTTCAGTTGAGCTATGAAGATTGGAACTGCAACTACGTTTTAGTCACGACAAGCAGCAGTAGTAATACTCAGCTGTATATTTAAATCCACCTTTGGGGATGTTTCTCAGAAAGGTCAGGTGCGTGGTACTCACGACCTTCGTGCGTGTATTACCAGATACATAAACGAAAGTAAACGAAACAAAAGGAGTCTATGGATCGTAGCAGGTAGCGTTCTGTAGTTTATGCCTACCCCCATGGGAAGAAGGTGTAATTATGTAAAGCTAACCGCACATTATAGCCGCATATTTGGGTCGCGCATTGCATTTCAATACAAAATAGTGCGGTGACAACTGCGTAGGAGAACCAAGGTAACCGAAATAGCCCAAAGAATTGCCAAATTTAAGTGCAGGTGGGCAGGGCACATTGCTCGCAGAACAGATGCCCAATGAAGCCGAAACGTTCGGGAGTCGCGACCGCGTATCGAAAGACGTAGCGTTGGAAGGCCACTCACATAACCTGCCGATGACCTGGGGCCTAAGTCTGCTAATTTATAAACGTCACAATGGTGTCATAATGGTTAGTTTTGACAGTTTTTGTATGGCAAATCTGTCAAAAACTAACCATTATGACACCATTGTGACGTTTATAAATTAGTAGACTAGGCCCCCTGGTGAAGGCCGCAGGAATCCGCTGGATGCGAGAAGCACAGAACCGACCTGAAGTGGCGGCGCTTGGAAGAGGCTTACGTCCAGCAGTGGACGTCTTTCGGCTGAAATGATGATTATGATGATGATGAGATGATGATAGTGTGCGATGGTGCATACAACATGTAAGTAGGTACAAAAGTGATGTCTCTAGGAAGATTTTTGCAATGCGATGCGGCCGTCCCTAATCTATGTCAGCCTGTATACGAATGTCTACGCATAATCGTCCTAGTCTTATCTCAATTACATTTGAGTTGCTGACTTCTAGACTAACCCAGTAGTCTAGTGCAATTGATAACTGAATGATTAGACCGGTTTGGTCAGGCTTTCGACTCCCCGTGACGACGGCTAATGCTGGCTTGGCATTAATGTATGCCGTATCCTGGGCTTATAAATGACTGACCAGGTTCTTAGCTACGTAGGTATGTAGGTAAATGGGGACAGTTTACCTTCAGCGTAGTAGTGGCGTGCTCGCTACACACACGCAGCGAGCGCGTTGAAAAATCGCCTCGCTGGAAACACGCTCGCAAATCGCCAGTATGATAAGGCCCTTAAGTCGGTAAGTACCTATGTCTACTTACACAGCAGACTAGTCCTATTCTTGACATATGCACCTACCTCATGGATTACTAATTAACTAAGTTTTATTAGGTAGTAGTCATTATTTTTAAATCATCATTTCATGTTTTTAATCCAATGCTTCTCTACCGTATCTGCATTTCATTTTTTAATAATAACTTCTGTTGTTAATTACGAAATCTTCCAAGAAGCTCGAAATAACATCATTAACATAATTAAACCAAGTGTTAAAAACGTTAATCTTTATTCTTGTAAACTGTTTGAATGTTAACTAGGCACTGTTTACCTACCACTTAAATGTAACATTGACTTGAATAAAAAATAACGATGAGAAGTTGTTTACACAGTATTATACATGCTTAAAAAGAATGAAAAAAATATGTCTAGACGAAGTAAAATAAACGTATTTTATTATTTTTATTTTTACTATACCGCGTAAACGGCGCAGAACTTTTTGCAAACCGCCGTAGGTATCTACCTACCGATATTTAATAACGATACAAAAACGTGTATAACTTCAAAAATAACTTGATTCGCCTAAACAATGTCTAAAATTAGTCGATAAAAACACTGAAAAGTCCGGACGCGACCTCTCCAACTGTTTACCTTCGTCTTGAATACGTTTTCCTCGCCGACAGACATGTAAACATTAGAAAATCGACACTGTTTACTTAAGCTAAGTACTTTTAAAGAGTTATAGTCGCTTATGCATGTTCTAAATGTTAAATATGTATGTTGTTCAAATAAATCGTGACCGATCCCGGGTTCAGTCAATAGACTTCATTGCTATAAAGCGCTGATGATATTTTCCAGATCCAGACTGCTCCCAGTCTGTTCATGAAATTCTGGGGAAATTACCTTCATGTTTACTGAATGATCGCCATTAAAATATGGTTCTCGTGTAAGTTCTTTCAGTTGCAACATTAAATAAACATTTCGATGAAAATTTGCTTGGATTTTAGAATCAAGAACTACATTGCACATAATAAAATGATCAGCTTTCATTTACAAATCACAATCACATCCAACTGTTTCGTGAAAATGAAAATAGATAAATGCAGCACGCAACTGTTTCACAGAGAAAATGTTACAGTTCTTCAATACTTCAATCAGCGAAGTCTTAATTAACTCTTTGAAAATAGCTTGTGTGTCACTGGCGCAGTGACACACATTAGCTATCACTAGAACCGATAAATCTATTAGCTATCTAATTTGATTTGAGAAATCAAGGCTTGCTAGTTTCGTAAACAAATGTCTGTAACTGTAAAATCTCAAAAAAAGCTGCTGCTTGCAAATTTACCAAAGCAAAAAAGACGGTAGGGTCATTCGGAAAATGCTTTTGCATCTGTGTACGTCATAGATGCAAGAACATGTTCCTACACCATGTACCAACCTATTATCTAGGTATCTTTAGATACCAACATAATATTTAGATAGTTATTAAATATGTTGGTACCTATCTCCTATTAAATAATATGGAGATACCTAGTTCAGACTGTGTAATGTTATATGTAATAAGTATCATCATACCTATCCACGATTTACTTCTACTATTTGTTCTTGGTCCTATGTCGTAAATACTATGGTGTCACAATAGCCTGCGTGTGCCGTGCGTGTGCAACAGGTGCACTCGGGTCGAGTCGTCTGCGAGGTGTCCCTGAGGATACGAGGCAGACGCAACTGTACGATTTATTGCCAAAACCAAGTGCTTTGCCTCGTTACTAAATGTACAATAAATAATAAATACTGGTTTCATCTAAACTGGTAAAATATAGTAACCAAGCCTTCTTTCGTAGATTATACAGACCTGTCTTTGGTTGGTAATAGGTCTATTAGGTATGCTAGCAATGTGTTTGATGAGTCACAAAGCTAAAATAAACTAAGTAGGTAAGTACCAGTTTTCCCTAACTTACAAGTTAAATAAATTCACAACCTAAATAATTATACTTAATTAAAAATAAATTCACGAAAACACTTATTCATTGTAACTTTTGAAAAATATTTTGTATTTTCAAGATTTTCAGGGAAAGCTTTAATTTTCTCTGTCAAAAACTAAGTGTCGTTATTTTTTTTGCTTGATGAGTATGAAATAATTTATTTAAAGCAGATTTCTATTTAAAGTATGTTACACAGTTCTTATTTTAAAGAATATTTTAAATTAGATACTGTATCAATAAAAAACGAGGAAAATGATTTAATGTTTCTGAGTAGATAGTTTCCAGACTACTATCGATTTTAGAACAGAAATCTTCTGCCTGATCTCTTTAATCATACGTAGGAACCAGCTACGTAGGTACACCTTGACTGCCTCGTTGGTCTAGAGGTCGTAAGCACTACTTACTGCTGAGCATGACGTCCTGGGTTCAAATCCTAGGTTGAACAAAGTGTTATTGGGTTTTTCCATCTGGAATTTCTCAATAGCAGGGAGTCTGGATTTGTGCCCGATTGACGGCAATAGGCTCGCCCCCTATTACATGGGACATAAACATAACTGGTGAAATCTGGGTGTAATATAGCTACACCTATGCTTAAGCCTTCGGGGATTGGAGGCGTGATGTTATGTAATGTAATGTACCAGCTACTTACTACCTCACTCACCATCTCGAAATTGTGCCAACATATTTGGTGGTTTAGTTTATTCAAAGATCTGCTCACATTAGCTCAGTATGCATTAACTGGAGATCGATATCCCACGAAATCCGGATTCGATTCAGAGAAACGTGTGCCTATTTTATTTACGTTGATTTACGATAATATTATTGTGATTCATCCTTACAGTAGGAGTGGGTTATAACAGGTAATATCGCATATCTGTTCCACCTGTTCCTGTTCCACGTAAATAACAGTTCCAAAAGCCTGTTACAAAATAACAGGCTATTATTTCATACTATGTGTGGGAAAAAACTGTTGTGTTCTCTGTTACCACAGATCCTGTCAATCCTGCATCATACACGTAGGTATTTCTCTTTCTAACTAAGGTGTTACACCTATGCGTGAAAAGGAAAGAGCTTGTGACGGACGATGTAACAGGTTGTCACAGTGTAACATTAACATTTTGTATCTTATTCTAACTAAGGTAACTGTCTTAAGCATGAATAGAGAAAAGCTTGTGACTGGATGGATTCTGTTATCTAGTCGTGGAACAGAAGCTGTTTTTTCAGTTTGTTTATCACAGTTACAGTCTGTTATTTTGTGATAACTGTTTTATTTAGCTGTTACGATTTATACGCCTCACTCCTACTTTGCAGGTACCGCATGTGGATGCATCCCTATTTTATTAACGTTGATCTACGATACTAGGTATTATTGTGAATCATCGTTGCAGGTACCGCATGTGGATGAATCACTCACATAGAAATCACGGGATTTGTTGAGTGTTGTAGGTATTACCTACTGATGCCTTTATCTACCTAGTATTACCTAGCAATTAGTTAAATACAAATAGTTTATTTTCTTTAACAAACTTTGTACTACTTATCTAGTGATAGAAATGTCCTTTTAAGCAAGTAAATGCCTGTATTACATGTCACACTAACTACCAATGGCAGTCTGTAATAAGGTATAATGAATCGAGCAGTCATATTTTATAAACACACGTCATTACAACAATAGACAGACAATGTGTCATGCACCTAAAAAGATATTTGATAAAAAAGCGGTCGCTGCAAAAAGGTGCATTCTCGAAGGACAAGAGCACACTGGTGAATGGAGGTGGGCAGAACAGGTGTGTGTCAAGGTTGCAGACGGCGTAACGAGTCCCAGAGGTGCGGCCGTCTGCCGAACGACCTTGGGTGTATAACCCGCCTTAGTCCCACATACGGCCGCTAATCGAAAATCAACGTTTAAGAGGTTTCAGTCTTTTTGTAGCCAGACGCGTTGCAAGCTTATAATTAAAACAAAAATCTTTTACAAAAGCACCTCTTCGTTTTAAAAAAATACTTTGAAACATTTAACATTTTTGTGGTTTGATTTCTTGCAAAAAAAAATATAGACCCGTAAAAACGGACTCGGTAAATCCACCGAAAATATGTCTGCGTTCTGAATTTGAAATTAGAAAAATAATAGAATAGTTGAAATTGTTTTTGGTCTGACAAGCATAGAGCATTTGGCAATTAACATTGTTGTCTGCTGAGTTCAACTGAGCTAGGTACTTAGGTTTTGTCAGTAAGTACCTACCTAGTAGTAATTAGCACAGCATGCCTTTATAGGCACCTACGTAGTGTAGGCAGCTGGCAGAGAGAGACATTGTTTGTATATAATCGTGTTAGTATCTATTTCTCTGGGTAAAACCATGTTTTCAAGTTTTGCATGCAATTGCCTATCTGCTTGAATAATCATAATTTCTCAATACACTAGCATAGGTTTGCCATAATAATTATGGTTTACCTAATTAAATTAAAAATGTCTCAAACTAAATTTTTCGTGGAAATTCCTAAATGCAACTGCGACACAGTTACTAAACTAACGCAGTATTAACGTATACAAAAATTGTAATATGTTTTTATTCCAATAAAAATTGTGTATTTTGTATTCTATTGTCTTACCTGCCTAAAAGATTTTTCGCATTTCAGTCATAAGACGTCGGTAAAATCAGCTCTTGGGGCGAATAACACACATTATAAAAAAGATATAATTTTTTATGAAAGAAAAAAATTATGTTTATGTTATGCAAGACCTAAAATTAAAATGGCTTCTAGTAGCTCTATAAAAACTTAGCATTCCTATACTTATGTTATACGTAAGTTTCTCTGAACATGGCAGCCTAGATAAACAATAGACACATTGAAGTAACAGGAGCTACTCAATACTTCAGAGACACACTACATAGTATTTGTAAATACATTTCTCCTTCAGAGAATAGTGGGCTTGTAGCCCCTGAGACGTCTATAGCGGCTTTTCAGCTAAAATCAAAGGAATATCGTATAGCCGGCCAGGGCAGGGGTGTAAATTGATATTGCCGAGTCTATCCGTATTCCGTAGAGACGAACTACGCAGGGCTCTCACGATACCTACGAAAATACAGATTCTCTTTATAAATACTGTTTAGTTAATGGAGATTTGAATCATCTTATAAATATAGTATGACTACCTGGGCAATGCTTTTTTAGGGCTCCGTAGTAAACAAGGAACCCTTATAGTTTCGCCATGTCCGTCTGTCTGTCTGTCCCCGGCTTAGCGCAGAGACTATTAGTACTAGAAAGCTGTAATTTGGCATGAGTATTAGTGACGACAAAGTGGTAAAATAAAATTAAGTTTTTTTTTATGGTTTTATTCCATATACGTAAAGTGGGGATATCTTTTTTTTTTCGTCTTTCCCATGGTGTGGGGTATCTTAAGAAAGGTCGTTAAAAATATTGTGAGTGTGTTAAAACCATTTTTGGATTGAAGGATCCGTTTGCGAAATATTAAGCTTTAAAGTGCTAATTTTTGTTAGAGTCAAGTGTCCCCCCCTGCCAGCTAAATGGTAAGTTCTGGATATGTGGAAAAAATCACAGCAGTAGTATTATATATAAGGTGCTATAAAAATATCTGCCACGGCTTTAATGAGAGGTAGTATTGTGTTTAAAGATAACAATAGTGAAGAAATTTCGTACCCCGGCACAGTTAAATCAATTTGAGAAAATAAAGTAGTTAAATAAACATTGACTCTATTCTGCATAACGTGGTTCACAAATTACGCGCGAAGTGCACTTCGTCAATGAAAACAACTGCTATCTCTTTCCATCTGTTCTGGGAATGAAAACTGAAATCAGCTGACTAGTTCGTCACTTGCAAATTTATACGTACAATTTTTTGTATGAAAAAAAATATGACACATGATCAATTATTTATCTTTACTATTGTATTTTAATTATATAGTTATATGTTGGGCCAGAAACCCTCGGCGGCGTCCTCAGAACAGTGGGGATATCTTTTTTTTTTCATCTTTCCCATGGTGTGGGGTATCTTAAGAAAGGTCGTTAAAAATATTGTGAGTGTGTTAAAACCATTTTTGGATTGAAGGATCCGTTTGCGAAATATTAAGCTTTAAAGTGCTAATTTTTGTTAGAGTCAAGTGTCCCCCCCCCCCCTGCCAGCTAAATGGTAAGTTCTGGATATGTGGAAAAAATCACAGCAGTAGTATTATATATATATGTTGGGCCAGAAACCCTCGGCGGCGTCCTCAGAACACCCTACCAAAGATGCATCACAATCTGATCATTGGTTTAGGAACGCATAGAGGACAAATAAACATACAAACATTGATTTTTATTATTTATAAAGATTACGATACTTGTACGTACCTATTCAAGCGTGAAAGATTGAAAGTTTCAAAAACACATCCCGCGTTATTAAGGCTCCAGCAGAGAGGCGCGACGTGACACCTTTCGACTCATTTCTGGTGCACTTTTACACAGCATACTCATCGGAAGATATAGGTACCAATCAGGAATTAGAAATATATTCTTTACAACAGGTGAATTTCTACTTCTCAGTTAATATACAAAGATATAACAAGCAAGCACATACTTAGTATCATTAGCAAGCGGCCCACCTCGAAACCCCCCCTTGAAATGAACATAAATCCTTAAAAATGCAAATTTTTATACTCTTGGGTTGAATTTCAAAAATCGCTGAACACTAATTTTTTTAGACGAAATTCAGGCTAATAAAAGTTCTATTTTTTGTTTACTTGTGATCTTAACCCTAGCCCCGAACCCTGTCAGAATGCCAAATGAAATCCAGGATCCACCTCTGGTAACTCGTCAAGTACTGCCTAGCAAATTAAGGGGCTTATTTATAAACGTTGCTTAAAGTTAAGTGACGCTCAAACGTCAAAAATGTGTGGTTAAACAGTCGCTAATCATTACTTAACTTTAAGCAACGTTTATAAATAAACCCCCATATGTATAACACAACAAAATCTCTAGTATTTAACGGACAAGCATTTGTTGTTACAAACACGTAGTTATAAAGGTACACAAGTCATAGTAGAAAAAATCAAGTAAATAATACAGTTATGTATCATTTAATTGGTACCATACCATAAATTATAACTACTATCATTATGTTACCCTGACATAAATAATTATAACAAAGTTGAGAGTAAATACTTGCACTTACGTAGCTACCGAACAGTTGTAGAAATCAATTTATTACTGCACCAATTAGTTGGGCCACCCAACAGATTTACACGAATAAATGGATAAATATGTCTGTCTTGTTGTTCATTATAAATTAAAAGGACACACATGACTTGCTGTAAACACTTATCGTGGCCAATTTGTATGATTACGTGTAAACAACGGAAAAACAGAGGATTCTATAAAGTATAGTGTTCATTTTTTGTGGGGTTCAATTAAATAGTGCTTACGAAATTATAGTTAGGTACCATAGATTTTTCATTGTTACCGGAAACAACGAAAACAATACAGTATTGTTAGACTTTTTAGTTTTTTGTGTGGTGTTAGACAATGCACCAATTTTATAGGTACCTAACTAAAGCGGCGATTTTGATCGGTTTTGAATGTTTAAGCTTATTTTTCAAGAAATTCTTAATCTTACATAACAATTCCAAGATGGCTTAATTACATAATAGTACCTACGTACCGACGTACCTATATCATTTTCTTTTGA
Organism: Eupsilia transversa; assembly: GCA_914767815.1. NCBI lineage: Eukaryota > Metazoa > Arthropoda > Insecta > Lepidoptera > Noctuidae > Eupsilia > Eupsilia transversa. The sequence goes on from OU611889.1 coordinate 8,988,003, forward strand.
AATCAGGCATAAGTAGGTAAATGGACACGTGGAGAAACACATTACCTACTACTTCTGTAAGATATGCATCAGCCCGAAGCATGTCCCGAAAATACATTAATAAAAATCAACTCTCAAAAATTTTCAGTCAATTTAACCTTTTGATTCGTCAATTCGTCATTTGTTTACATTGGCGGGCATCACAAAAAACCTAACAATAGTCACAGACTGCAAGCAGACAATTCCAAAGACAATATTATGATAATTCGTCACGCTTGTTATCTGTCATTTTCGTGTGTATCTGAGCATTGAGCAATCTTCGTGTGTCGGACAGCGGTCTAGGCCTACTGTAACTGTGTGCTTACTATGTACAACGTCATTTGAGACTACAAACTGCACGTGGATGTCGGAATAGTTCACACGCTCTTCTAGATGTGACATAGTAACCATCAGGTTTTATTTTGTTTATGTGTTTATAAACCTGTAAGGTCTTCTAGGGTTGTGGTTTAGCTGGTTATGAGATCTGATTTTCAGCCCACGCAAAGTTTATCATACAAGCTGACTACATGTTAAGTGACAACAAAACCTGTCGATCTTAGGATACAAACATGTTTAGGCACATGTAGTAGGCAGTAGTACCTTAGGAATTATTCTACCAATTCGGAGTAGCATTAGCTCTGTCTAACATTAAGCTAAGTAGGTCTTTTAAAATATGAACAATGGTTATTGCAAACTATATAACATCTAAGAATAAGTTCGATACTAAAGGCTCCCACAAACAGGCGCGACGCGACTTTAACAATAAAATTTCTAAGAAAACTTCACGGTAGAACAATGACCGGTGTCGCGTCGCGCGACACATCGTGCCAGTGTGTATGAGCCTTTAATCGGTGGATGTAGTTTGGTTCCACACATTGCGGAGTGTATGGAGTGCAAAATGTGGCTATTGAGTGATAGATACTCAGTAGCCAACATTTTGATACATCGTAGACGTTGTTGTTGACGTGTTTTCCATATTTTTTTTATTCTTCTTGCTTATTTGTGAATCTTAATTTATGCATCGTATTTCACTCATTTTTAATAGACTCACCACTAAAATAAATGCATACCTACTTATAAGCATTTAGGTACTAGGTATAACCATATCGAATTGCATTTCTTACGACACCTATCACATGCATATATTATTATTTATAATATTTCACACTTAATGATCACAATGATTTTACATAATTATTCAACACTTGAGGTTAAGCCCCGGTTAACGATATCATACATTATTATCAGCCTGGCTTTACCTATTTGTAGTACATTTTCCTTCAATCAGAAAAATCTGCCTAAATCTGAGGTTTTTTTTTGAAGGGATTTAGTGTCTGGTATACCCTAAATGCCTTTTTGTCATTTAAGTCTTTGATCAGTAAATCTGTTCAAAACAAGTGTCAATTCAAAACAAGATTGTTTTGATCAGAATACCAACAACCAATCGTAGAGATGACAGCATTGCCAGCACAAAAAATAATGAATATGCTATCAGGAACCGGGTGTTCACTTCGTAGATCGATTTATTAGCGCGGTGGGCACGACACATGCTTACCAAAGCACACATGGTGAAATTTAACGATCACTACAACGGCTCGTAACTGGTAACACATTCGAGTCACATCCAGGGTGTTTGTACATCGACGGGTCTCATGTACGTTGCCAGACGTGCACTTAGCATGTTCGGCCGGCCGAAACGTGATCTCGCAAATCGCAATGGTCTGTCTAGACGCCGCAGGCCGCCTGTCTGGCCTAGCCGTAGTCTGATGGCCCATACAAAGCCACCAATTACCAATCCAGTGGCCGACGCTAATGGCTATACCCGTATTGTTCATATTTCAATGTACGCCACGCGTCTGTAGAGTACAGATGCTAATTAATATGCTCCGACTTTTTCATGCGGTCAATGAACTATCGAATTATAAAGGTTTTGAATTCAATTTGTGGATTAAGACACCTTTGCTTGTCATTGAGATGTAATGGTGGAAAATTGGAATATGGAATGTTTTTCTGTACTCATTGTTAGGGATTTTGAGACTTCAATAATTCATCAATTAAAGATCGAGTTGACAATTTGGCCTATTCAATAAATCATTATCATTATTCATCACTTCATCAGGGCTTTATCTCCACTCTCATTGAGTGTTATGGTAAGTAGGTAGGTATGTAATAATGTAACAATGAAAATGATGAATTCCAAAGCAATAACTCACGTTACTTACCTACATGTGGTTGGTAAAATCAGACCCTAATTACAAACTAACGACATGCGAGTAAGTACATCATATTATTATGTATAACTATGTAGGTATAAGGCAATAATTAGATACTTGAAGATAATAACACGACGCACCATCCTTACTCTGTAATAATAAACGAACAAGGTGTACCTATGACTAACACTTTTTGTGAAGCGACCGTCCAAGATATCCTAAGTCATTTATTTACAAAGTAATATGATCATTTGTTACGGCTACCGTGATACGCACAGTGACGTGACGTGTTGTCTAATACATTGGATAGAATGCGTCGTGTAAACACAGACGAGGCACCAGACGGTCATCAATCGAGATCGGACAGAAAAACAGCCAATGCGGAGGCGGGGTAAAAAGTGGCGCAGACGCGGATGTGCGAGCGGGGAAAAAAGTGGTTGCACCGAGTGACTCGCGCGCACTGCAAGCTGCACCGCCAGCGGCGACGGCGACCGGCGACGGGGCCGCACGCAAAAACCGCAATAACTCAACATGCTCAATGAAACGTGAACTTTCCACCACACGTTACCTCTGCAGCACGACCGTTGAGCTACTAAGAATTGCTAAGCACTTGCAAAAATCTGCAACAACAATACCGCATGTATTTATGCAGCATTCGAAATGTAATTCAAAAATCAGAGCCGTAACTTACGCCTTTCGGTCACTTAAGATTCCGTGTTTGTAGGTAAAACGCACACAGAATTTCAAAGTATTATTATCTAAAAGCGGCTCATATACCTACACGTTATCTAGTATCATACAATAAATACTAGGTAATGGTGGACCGGCGACTTGATAATTGCTGCTATAGATAAATAGTTTATTAGAGCGGGTTGTCCATTGACTTGATAAAGTCAAAATTAAATTATGACCAGTTTCATAATCACGCCACCCATATAAGGCTGTGTGCGGGTGTTATCACGAGCAATAAGTTACGCGATACCAATAGCTACTCTATCAGCAGCTGATCCAGGTGTTGCAGCTATTTAATTGTAAATTTTGTATCGTTTCGTGTGCTTTAGATTAACTAAACGGCAGGAAAGTGTAATACCTTACCCTTTATTATTGCCCAAGGGTAATAAAGAATGCTGATAAGTCAACGTTTAAACAGTCCCTTTTAAATGTTTGATAATATCCGGCACGTCGGTTTATTTGCTTGCTTTACGATGTGCAAAAACGAAAGCAAACATTTTCATACAATTTAATTTTTAGGAACCAACAAGAATTAAATTTTGAAGACTCCATAGTGCATACCTCTTCGTCTGTATTTGGTAGGTACTTTTATGTCCACGACTTCGTAGCAGTCAGTGAAAGATATTTTGAAATCGGATTAGTACGACACATCATCTTACAAACAAACAAACAATTTTACTCTTACATTATTTTAGTTTAGATATCTTACTAAAGCGTCTATGAAGCTTACCTATTAGTTGGAAGGTGAAGAAGAATTCAAAACAAGTTTATTTGAAAGTGAACCACCAAATTGGAAACCCGATGAGGTAAACTCCAATCGAAAAAATCATCTAAGTAGAAAGAAGCACGAAATATATCACTAAGCAATTACAAAAGTACACAAGCTTACCTCATACTCGCGGTACATCGCTCGCTACGCAAGTACTTGCGTAGACGCAGTAAAAACTTATAGTTTTTAGTCACTGGATCGATAATGGGTTTTTAATCGATTTTTTACCCACATCGTCGTTCTCGTCCGCCATAAAGGATACAAGTACCTACATCCATTTATGTACGACAATGATAATTAAAGAGAAATTATAATCAGAAATAAATTACTTCTTAAGTAAGATTTAATTCGATATCCGCCGTTTACTGATGTACAATTAAGCAAAATATTATGGAATACCCATATACTTATGTGTGGCTTTTAAATTTTTTCGACGTAGAATATGGCAACGAAGTCAGTGGTTATTTAAAGAGTTATTTAGGAACATCCTATTGTGATGATATCTTTGGTAACCTGTGCTATTAAGAATGAATCAGTCATATTATGTCATTGATGTACAAGTCAAATCAAATCAAATAATTTATTTTCATAACATAGGTTCAGAGGATGTTACAAACTGTTTTATAACCATGTGAAGTGTGCAAATATATTAGGAACATTATGACCAGTTTATGATCAGTTTTCTTATTAAATTACATTGAAAATATTATTATATCATATATACATATCATTGAAAATATATCAATTTCATGACATTAAATTAAATCTGAACTAATAAATTATAACAGTTATGTCAAGCAAATTAATAATGTCATAGTAATTGTAATTATTATTATATTAAATTAATTAACAAATATTTGCTACATTCAAAATACAATATCTTTGTCTTCGAGGTAGTCCTTTCTTTGTATTTTGTATTCTTGTAGCGCATTAGCCATTGCTCGGTTAGTATTAGCCAATCCGACAACAAATAACAGTTTTGCTTTCATGTAGTTAACACACAGGACTACTTACAGAGGTCTTAGTGTAAGTTTGCAAGTGAGTAAACGTAACTATCGCGTTTGCGTTAAGATTTTCATTCTCACCTTTATATTCTTAGCATTATGATCTATCAATCAAATCTTAACGCAAACGCTATAGTTACGTTTACTCACTTGCAAACGTACACTTTTCGATTCAGAAGCCGGGTTCACAACCAACAACTGCAAAAGCCAGCCCGAATATACTGACAAGTCACGTAAAATAAACCCCTTTAGCAAAGAGGCTTTTAGCATAGACAAGCTTGCTCTACATTCGGCTTCGCTTCATGTAACTCCTGGCAAAGTTCCGAGTGACTGCTGGCAAAGAACTAAGTACTCAACAGGCGACTAAAGATTTATCTCAAGAGGATGGGCGACGTTCTTCTATCTGATAATAATAGTAATCTAGCAATCAATCCGTCAGCTAAGCGCTGTGATTAGGGCAATTTTCCTGACTCAAACGGACATTTAAACAAGTCTACTAAATGAAATACAATCGTAGGTGTATATGAATCCCGCTCAAAACCAACATTTCCATAAAACGTCGACTAATCACGTCCTCTCCAAAAACGGTGTCCAAAAACAAACAAGCCACCGACGGTATTGTCACATAGTGATCAGCATCAGTCATCATACAAAGTCAGTCAGGACATATGATAATCACTGACAATTAAGGTAGGTCGCAACTACATGTGGGACGGCCGCAAATAAAAACAAATCCTGTTAGTCTTTTTAAAATAAGAACAAGATAAATAGTTGTCTACATCCGCTATTTCAAATGATCTCGAGGATACGTCATCATTCGTTTTTTGGATGGTTTTTTTTAGGCATCTGCTGATTTTTTGCCTCATTTGTAGTGGTCAGTATATGTGGTTGCTGGACTGATTTTAGAGGTCTACCACACTACGCGCTCGTGACAGAATCGTGCCTGAAGGTTGACTTAATGTTCACCGCTATTATCACTCATAAATTCAATCACAAGTTGCTTTGTCTGGCCTAAGGAACATTATGAGCGCCCAAATCATTGCCAAAACCCAAAGACTGTATCTGATTGAGTCAATCTGGGTCTCGATTCGTTCACATCTTGACTTCATTGTTATGGTCATCATCAGTAATCACTCTACCAGAGAGATGCTTAATTTATTCATAGGAGCTGTTTTATTGTTCTCATGAAGCAGGTAAATGCACTGCCCATTCTTGAAACGAAACCCTCAGTATCATTCCCATTCTCCGGCAGGCATCAGCACTATTTCCATGGCTATATGTTAATACTTACTTACAAATTCTGTAAGTACTCATGATCAATAAGTATTATAATGAAAATGAAGTGTCATTAGAGTGGTCCCAAGGTGACAGGCTGACGTCCCGTTGACATCGTCACTTACACGTAGCACGTTCACATTGACAGTACCTACATCTATCTATATTCATATCTTTAACTAGTCCAGCTTTTAAAAAATAATAATACATTTCGTGTCTGTCTGTTTGATCGCGTTGTTCTTTTCAGCGCGTTTTGATGCGGTTTTCATCATTATTTAGATAATTTATTCCGGAAGGTTAATAGGCTCATATTTAATAATGGGTGATCTTTAGACACCGAGACTCCTTCGTGCGTCGGAAAGCATGTTAAGCCGTTGGTCCCGGCTGTGAATCGTGGATCTTTGACAGTCGTTACGGGTCGTCAGAAACCCGAAAGTCAGATAGGCAGTCGCTCTATGTAAAATACTGGTATTCAGCTGCATCCGGTTAGACTGAAAGCCGACCCCAACATAGTTGGGAAAAGGCTAGGCAGATTGATTTAATAAAGAAATCTCGATGTTTTGTCAAGTTGAAAAAACCGTGCGAAGCAGGCGCAGGTCGCTAGTTGCTCTTAATTATGATCGCGTAAAAAACAGTACAAGAAACTTAAATTACGATATTGATCATGTACCATGACGGAGCGGATGACATTTGTTCGGAAGACAATGTTGGACTGAATTCGGAGATATTAAATTAAATTACCCACTTTACGGTTTTGCTTGGTCGCTACATACATTATATATGATAAACTACTGTATGCCCCGTGGATTTGGTCGCGTACACTTTGCTATGAACTAAGCATTCAAAGCTCTGTAATACTGGAGATAAAATGAGTCCTGACCTCGTCATCCAGTCTAACCCTAGTCTTATTTCACTTAACATCTGCTTCATACACCATCGGTCCTTCGTAAAATATGGTCGGCAATTATTATAACTTAAGTTTATATTTAGATTTGCTAGAGGAAGTCTACAAAATGGGCGTGCCCAAAATTATATAAAAAAAGACTATGTGGTGTGCAGTGTTAGGGAGTTCCTCGAACATAAAATCGCATGATGACTGATAGTTTCGTTATGCATGTAAAATTTACACGCTTATATCTATTAATAAAAACATGTTTGTTCACATTATTAACATTACCATCTTTTATACCATGTTTTTTAGCAAATAAATGATATTTCTATTTCTATGATTAGGTAATTTAATTCCTAGGTAATTAGAGTATGAATTGTTTCCACATCACATGCCCACCAGCCGGGATGAAGAAGTTTATTTTTAAATCAAACATCGAATTAAAATGAAAAAGCAACTAAAAAAGAATTGTACCATCCGGCTCAATTGCTAGTAACTACAGTTAAACTACAGAAGTTACAAGAAGGGAAACAAGTTGACAAGATCATCAAGAAGACTTATTTACTTGTCAAGAGTGGTCGCAACATTGTTGCAATCGTTAAACCGATACCGAACCGTAATGGACACAGGGCTGGGAGCTAAACGAAAGCGTTTTGTATCGGTAACTACTACCAACTCGACAAATAACGATGGCAGTTGTCGATACAATTCTGCAATGGTCAATATTCCAAGTCGTTAGAAGCCGGGTTTCAAAGATATTATATGTCTGTTAGAAAGGGCACACTACGAGGATGAGTAGGACCGCAGGTGTATTTATTTATCGGATCCCAATGGTTCCGATCACCTTTGTCTAGACAAGTTTCTTACTTAAAAATTATATCACAGTCGCCATGCAAACTGTAATATGTACACTCAGCTGCAGAGAAATCTCACGCCCTAGCAATGTATTTTTTCATTGCTAGGGGGTGAGATTTCTCTGCAGCTGACCGTACATGACTGTAACCAAAAGTAACTTTTTCGTATTTTTTATCGGCTACAATTGCTACCTTACTGCTTAGAATGCTTAATCAGCCTATCATGTTTCCACCGCTGGGCCAAAGGCTTCCTCTCGATGAGAGGGAGTGGGTTATAATACACCACGCGGGCCCAGTGCGGGTTGGTAGATATTATGTCACATGTCTCTGGATTGAATTTTTGGTTCTAGGACATGCTGGTTTCTTCACAATGTTTTCCTTCACTGTTTTGAGAGCAGTCGTGCTGATATAAATTGCACAAAGTTCAACGGTTGTCTATGTTGAAACTCACGACCTACAACTCGTAAGTCGGGGTCGTTACTACCTACTGGGCCACTGTCTTATTCTTCTTTTTCGCTTGGCTCCTGACAGAGTGGTCGCGGATTTCGTGGTCACGATGAGTTTTGACCAATCGCAGGTGTAGTCGCCTCAAGATCTCCCTCCATCTGGTTCCGTTAGATAACAGTCTGCCGCATTCATTAACAGGTCTTTAGGATTTGATTTGATCGGTCCACCTCATCGTTGACCTCCCGCGAGGCCTATTACCTTCTACTCTGCCCTGCACCACGCTCTATGGAGTTATTAGTAGTTATTTCGCCTGTCTTATTATCCTTACTAAATAATCACGGTTCAGTAGCAATGGAACATAAACTACTAATGTCAACCTTATCGCCAAGGGCTGCGAAAGTATCTTGCTCCACTTTCAAACTTCTCTTTCTAAACATGTCAATTTCAATCCTTATCTCTGATCTATAAAAGCCCTGATATGCACAAGCTGTATTTATTATAAATATTAATTACTACCAGGTATATCCTTAAAAAAAACAGTTTCTTAATGTATCTTGGTAAATTTTTAACGGACTTCAAAGAAAAGCGGAGGTTAAGCATGGGGCCATTTTTCAAATTTGTATTTTCACCTATGTCTCCTTGATTCCTAGGCCGGGTTAATAAGGCAGAGAGAGACACGAGTTGACACAACACGACTCGACGCGACTCTGGTGGAACAATTTCTATGAGGACTGTCTCCGGGAGCCTTTACATGAATCTTTTTTCGTTGGGTAGATGACGGTCGCGCGGTGATCCCATATGAATTTTGGGTAGTTTTTGAGTTAGAGTCAGTAATATGTATTTAATCCATGTCGTGTATGTTGATCATGTTATAAAACTTCCTGTCACTGTATGTAATGTAGTGATACCTATACGTATGTGGGGCAATTAAAGTGAAAAAAAAAAAACAATGTATGTGTTTTTTTAAGACTTGCCTATATGTATGAACTTTCATGTGTAGGGTATTTAATCAAACGACTGCTTTCAGTAGGTACATGTTTTGTCACATGTCTCCAATAAAAAGCTCATTGTAAGTGCGAGATAAAACACTCATTTCCGGAGTAGATATGTTTTTTATCAAGATTAAAGAGTTGGGTCAATAAGGTATCCATTTTGAGAAAAAGAAGGTGCACTCAAAAAGACATAAAAGGATGCAAAAAAAGAAAAACATACAAGGATCATTTGGCGCGTGGCCAAAATCGGAACTAGAGCTGCCATCTTAGTTTTTTAATAAAATTCACAAAACAATTTGCACAGAATGTTGACCAACAGCCTGTCACTCCAACAGCCTCCTGTCAAAGTCGTTCGAGCGTCAAAACATCCTTGTAACAGTGTAGGTCGTATCTACTTAATTTTCTGCTAATCTGTTATTACAAAGGCAAAAAATACCACTCTTGTCAAAATAAATTTCTAGTCTATTCAATTCTCCAAAGGTTTATATTGGTGTACTCTCATTTTCCCACGTTCAGACAGCCTTCTAACTAAAAACCAAGCAATTGCTAGGCAGATAAAAACTTTTTTTTAAAATAAATCTTTCCGTTTCACTGATTACTTTCGACGTACACCTAAGATTGATAATGAGTGTGAAGACATCATTTTTCACTTTTTCTAACCTCGAACATTTTTTATCAGGCATTAGCATCACAAAAAATATGACAAGAAATGAAGTTGTATAGGTACTGACTTACCTACAAATATTTGATATCACCACGTGTCGTTAGGCGTATTTCATATAAAAAGGCGGATTGGGGCCAGCTCGGTTAAGGTCTGCAGTTGCACTCAACATCCTTCATAGCAACAACACAGTAAATAATATATCTAAGTACAAATAGGTCTGAATTTGAAGTAGGTATGTAGTATAATTCTTGGCAAAGAATTAATACGACATGCCTCTATTGTCGAAGGAGACGAAAAAGACATAATAAGGGAAGATTAAGTTGCAGCATATTAAATAGAAAAAATATGGCAAAAGGTTGCGAAAATAAGGTCCATAAACTTTCCACTTCACTGACTACTTATTAGATTTTAAAAAAACTTAGGTTAGCTTATTATCTTCTTATTGACAATAAGAACAGCAGAATAAAGGTTGTGAGTGAAAGCCCTCTACAACAACAGTCTACATTAGCACTAAATTGTCGTAAAGTTTAATAGACAACTTAATAGCCAGTTTTTACCACACTTTCCCAGCCTCAACCAGAGTGTGAACAAGACTTCGTCAATAAATCGGCTATAATCGGCTTTAAAGCCTATCTACTCCAATTACTTAGTACAAGTAACAATTAAGGCTCACTTAATCACGATGTTGTAATTCGTTATCACAAACACATGTGATCAATGGAGCTATTGAGACCGACACGCGATATGTTTGCACGTTTGCACCACCGTTTCTTTGAAACCCACCATCGTGGAAACGCTGTATTCAGTGGTTTATTTATAAATTTTCGTCATTTGTTTTGGCGGGTCTTTTTAATTTACTCGTAATGTTATGACGATGGTCTTTTGATATCTTGTTATGACGATTGTTGGGACTGATATTTTTTCGTCACACGGGAATCTTCTGCTTCACCATGTTGAGGGGTGACTACGCATTTTTCTCTGCCATCATAAAAGTTGAGGACATTTAAATAAAAGTATAAAGAATTTCCTCGACTTATGTGGGTAAAACTGGAGGAAAGACCAACAAATTACCATGATGTTTCCTCTCGGTAACTTAAATATTTTCAACGGGGAAAAACTTTGAATCAGTTTTTAAAAGATAAAGAAGAAAAGAAAGAAAGAAAAGAAAAATATTTTATTTGGGACACGCACAGGAAATACAAACAATAAAAAGGAACATTTATAACGAATAAACTCAACAGAGTAAAAACAATTAATCTTAACAATAAAAAATAAACAAAAAGGCCAAAAAGGCTCCTATCTCAGCTTATTGCTGCGATATTTAGAAAAAATACCGCAGCGCTGGTATTCTGATAGGGCCTAAGGTGTCCTGCACCATGTTACCTACTTAAATTGTATTTGTAGGCACTTTACTAATTCAATTTCTTTTTTCATTTACTTTTTCGTCTCTATGATTAACCGTTTCTCTTCAGGGAAAATAACTGCATCATATTTGTCAATGCTTCGTCAATTCTAAATAAGTAAAATCTATGTTTTAGCTGATGAGGTTTTAGAGTAAACATGGTGTGATGCTTGTTTGTCGTCTCGTGTCTAGACGCGATGACATAAGCTCGTCTGCATCGGTCACCGTTGCATGCCCGCTAGCACTGGTATTTTAAAAATAAAATAAATAATTTACTATGGTTTGTTTTTTATCTAGATAACGAGTCTTCAAACGTGTTTTTAAATGTAATGTAATGTAATGTTTTACAACTCATAACTTTCAAACAGAGAAATTGTGACATTTAAATTAGCAGAAATTGATTTGCGTATGGCTCTACATTAGAGTTTCCATTTGAGCGAGTGTTATTAAAGCGATAATGTTGTATAAAACAATGATTCTAGAAAAAATAATTTATTTCTTTTTATTATATTTGAGGCGCCAAACTTATTTTTAAATATAAGGTACGTTTTTTAAGTATTGTACCTATTAAATTTATTTTAAACGTTTTGGAAATCCAAAATTCCAAAAACTTAAACATATTTTTTACATAACATAAAATCACGCCTGTATTCCCCAAAGGGTAAAGCAGAGGTGTACCTATAACACACGCACATTTCGCCAGTTATGTTTAAGTACCATGTAATAGGGGGCGAGCCTATTGCCATCAATGAGGCACAAATCCAGACTCCGTGCTGCTACTAAGAAATTCCAGATGGAAAACCCAGTAACACATTACCTGACCCGGGAAGCGAACCCGAGACCTCATGCTCAGCCGTAGCACATTAAATGTCTTGGTAATACCAAAAAATTGGACATCAGAATTGGCGGAAATCAATTTGCGCCACTTCTGATGTTAACAAGTTTTAAGCGAAATTCATAATTTTTTTAATGTTAGAAATGAAAATGTTGTATCAGACTGCACCCTAAATGCGTAATACACGATCTATTATTTATTTATTTTTATGCACAAATAAAAAAAATACTGTACAAAGGCGGACTTAATGCCTGAGGCATTTTCTACCAGTCAACCTTAGGGTGATGCACAGACAAAACATGGCAGGTGCAACATAAGGGATAGCTAACTTGAAAAAGAATAAATACATAGATACATACATACATACATACATATAAACAGAATAAATATTGTCTATTACAATCTGGATCGGTTTTGAAACAGATTGCTAATCCATTGCTTCATAAGTTCGGAAAAAAAATCTGTTCAACAACGTAAATGACGCAATGAATGTTGTTGAACTGTCAAAATGAAACAGATTAGTCGGAATCGTTTACGAAAACGTTTTACGCAATTAGATAGCTGATTAACATTAGGTGACGACGAGACCTATCACTAAAGTTGATTTAACTTCTGACTAGTTTTCTCAAACAAAGAATAAGAATTTAACATACTATTTAATACAATCAACTCCCTATATTTATTAGAATAACATATTACAACAGTCGTCTGGAAAGTTTACAGGAATTGTCAAGATTCCTAATTATTTTCAACACAACACAACAACACATCGCCAAGTTACGCTTGTCAATGTCAACAACGAGACCAACTTACAAAGTTTTCTCATATAATCAATCAAACTTAATAACCAATACTAACTTAGTCACTGTTAGTCGATAAGGAAAATTCCTCGATCATAACGAGTACGGTGAATTTCACCAAAGGAACTAAACGCGATCAGCACATCTAAACGGCGTTCAAGAGCTGTCAGTATCGATATTCCCCAACAATGATGACACTGACAGCTCTTGTACTAAGTTATAATTTCTTATGCCATTACGGTAATGACTCGCCTATAAAAATGTTCAGACGAGTCTACCTTACTTTTAGAACTCTGAAGTTATCTTTATTAGATATACAGCTTTCTGATCGAAAGCTATTTTTTACGGTATGGTTATGTCAGGAAATTGTACCGTGAACATTATATTCCCTTTTCAAGGAAAGGTTCGATGAATAGGTTTTGTGTATTATTGAGGGTCATCATTACTGAGGAATATTGACACTGACAGCTCTTGAACTCGGTTTAGACGTGCTGATCGCGTTCAGTTTCATTGGTGAAGTTCGCCCCTTCCTAAGATGGAAACCTGAAACACGCAAGGCAATTTTCTAAATCTGTTGTAAATTACCTACTCGAAGAAAGTGATCAGACGCCACTTTCAAGGGAAAAGTTACGCCTAGCAATTACAGCAAGGATTTAAAGTGAACCAGGGGCTTTATAACTCTAAATGACGTTTATTTCGACAATATAGTTTATTGAAATGGCGCTTGAGATTGTTACCGAAGTCATTATATTGTTAATTGATCTAGCATTTTTATTGTCTTAAGAAATAAACATAAATTCTCTGTCGTGGAAGGAGTGAAATCGTTGTTTGATTGAAAAGCTGAAATAAAATTTAAGTGACCGTAAAATAAGATAAAGTAGGTTTATGATAGGCATATGAGTAGTTTATTGCCAAAGCTCTAAGGGGCAGCCGAAACTTAAAAGCGCGTTGGAGGAGATTTTCAAAAAGATCACTTTACTAAAAAGAAAATGGTTTTCCCACCAACGTTCTGCACATTTAGTGAAAACGAAAACGAAATCTGAATACCCTAAAAACTAAAAACGACGATTCTGAATACCCTGAAAACGAAAAATTAAAATGATTAATGAATGATGAATGAAATGATAATGAAATGAATGAAAATAGATCTAAAAATAACAAGAAAAAATCGACTGTTCTACTTTTACCTAATGAGTGGAGAATTTGAAGCAGTTCCGCTATAACTCTGTTCCCGGAATTTTATAGAAATAGGTATTTGAAAATTTACGAAAATATCTGAGAAACTAGTCATACTATTTCCCATGAGACACGTAAGAAAGAATAGTATCCATTACTATACATAGTAGAAATTTTATTTGTAGGTACTATTAACAACATTTTCTTCATCTTCTAGAGAGCTGGCTTAACAAGAAAAGCCAAGTCCAGGAGATTGTAAAAAATGAATATGTTAATTCACATAAATAAAACTAAAATTCTAAATACATGTTCTCTATAAGCAAATATAAACGTTTATCAATAATAAATTAATTAAAATAGGAAACTGCATCTGAGCGAGTAGCGGCTGTATTTACAGAACGTCATGCGCCAAAGGAAATGGCCATTTATATGATTTATCTAGAGCCACATATAGCTGAGCGAAGCCAATAAATCAATCATCGGATAACGATCCACTATAATCTATACATTAAGCCTTAATTGATTAATTATAAAGCCTTTAAACTTATATAAAATTACCTGTAATTTGTACCTAGTTATAAGAAATGATAAAATAATGATACAGTATTTTGTGGAACAACGGCTTGGGTTTATGATATAATTTCTTATGCCATTATCGTAATGGCTCGGCTTTATATTATAACGTTCAGAGACGCTACCTTACGTGTAGAACTCTGAAGTTAACTTTATTAGTTAAGTATAGCTTAGCTTTCTGATAGACAGCTATTTTTTACGGTATCGTTTTATCAGGAAATTGTATCGTGTACATCCTATGTGTACATCCTATTCGCTTTTCAAATGGGGCAAGTAGAGGATCGATGGTTAGTTATTCCTCTATAAACATGCGGTTTTTTTCGGCTTTTACATGTATAGGTGACTATGTCTTTGAAAATTCAACGCCGAAGAAAAACCAATACTGATAATGCTTTGATCTACGCAGGAAATAGCTTATCTATCATTAATTTGTCAATAAATAGTTGCGCTACTTGCTGAATTCTGTCTAATAGATAAACATGGATAAATAAGCTTATGATTGACAGGTAACGTTGACAATTCATTTAATATAAATGCGCGCCCCTAGCTCCTCCTGGGGTTTGCCAAAAAAGTTTGGAAAATCTAGAATTTTTGGCTGTATCTATGCTCTATGCTGCTATGCTAGTTTTGGAATAGAATGGTGAATCACCATGGAACGTCTGGAATGTGAAATGAATTCTACATATGACTGGGATGTGTCCAAAACTTTTTCTAAACGTATTTGGACGTGTGTCGCAGGATGGAGACTGGAAGCGATAAACATGATTTTTAAAGATAAGTTAAATCGAGAATTCGTTTGAAAGTATAATTATTTCAGAAGTGGTTTTAATCTTTAGTTGTCTTAGCGGTAAACCAACCAGTTGCAGTAGAAATACCCTTGATTAATCCTTTAATTAAAACTGCGATGGGGTTCATGAACCATTCTGAAATAATAAAGCGTATTTGCAGACTCGAGTATTTTTCAGTAGCCTAAACTTTACCACTTAATCAGTCTCTGTTTTGACAGCTTTAAGACATGTTTTTAATAAGAAGAGCTTTCAAAACAAGCAGTAGAGGACCTCCCTGACCTCTACCGATGACTTAGATGTTCACACCAATCAAAACTCGATTGCATCTCACCGCAACGAGATCGTGTATAGCTTATACGATACAAAGTTGTCGTGTGAACACGAATTAACGGTACTGTACCGGTATTGTGTCCGCAAATATAGTGTACATTCAGAAATAGCCGTTGCCACAGCGAGGTAAACAAGTGCTATGTAAAGTTGCCGATTCGACCAAATTCTTGGCATCGCACGCCTGGCCGCATATTTGTTCAGCTTAAGCCCCGCGGTATTTGTTAATGGTCGTTAGTTGATGGTGAACGGGGCCCGAGTCACCCGAGTGCCCGACCTTACGTACGGAACTAAGTAATGTTCCTAACTTTCGTACCTTCGGAGCGTGCGTTCCGATCGAGTGTTTGATGCCGATGTCTGATTGGCTGCCAAATGTCAGTGCAATTAGTGAGCGGCATGAATATGTTGATTTTGGCGTTGCATCGTTGTGAATGTCACGTCTTGGTCTAAAAATAGGTATTTCTTAATATATACAATATAGATGCATATAGGTTATATTAGGTACAAATAGCATGATATTTGCCGTAAGATATTAGGAAAATAAGAGTGTACAAATTGAAACCTACAATGTAGGTAAGATATTGGTGCCGATTCCCTTGTTCACAAACGAAACTAAATTTAAGTTCAGTGTATTTTTTTCTTTGTATTGCATTAAGAAGAGGACAGAAGATAACTTTTAGTTTAGTCCTGTCAAACCTGTCACTCCTCCATACAAGTTTAGACGTGATTAAAAACATGCCTACTAAAATTATGTCACTTTACGTCAGGCGCTGATTAGGTAATTTGTTTTTGTTGATTTCAAGTTTTGATTGGGATAATCACCAATCAATTAAACTTTGTATGTATTGTATTTACACACTTCACTTAAAATGGCGTCATACTGATGATTGATAATACTGATTCGTCACTTAACCTAGTCTCAGTTAAATTATCAATAACTGCGTGTATATTGTAAGCTAACAAAGTAGCCAATACATGTTGACTTTTTTTGGGAAGAAACAAATGTTCCCGAATTAAAACAAAATCTCTAACAAAATTGTTAGTATCAAAATACAATAAACGGTCACTATGACGACATGACAAAATATGCATTACGTTATTTAAACTAAAAATGTAATCATTTTCTTCAGCATACAAGTTATCTGAATATGGTAACGCACATAATATTAATTTACCTAATTTTAATTTAAGTAGGGTGTCGACACCTTTAACTATGTCCCTTTTTGTGATGTTAAGACTGTTTCCAATTAAAAGAACTACAGTAGTTTGCTCATTCATTTGTGTGTTTTTTATTTTATGAACAAGCTCATTAAAATGCAGGTTATGGTAACAACAGTTAGTTATGGTAAGATTAGAGCGGTTATTTAACAATGATTTTTTAACAACAATGAGTTAGTTGTAACACTTGTAACAAATACTAAAATAATGTAAGTACCTACCTAGTTTAGTGCTAAGTGCTGCAGTAATAACGTACGTAACGTATGAGGTTTTATAAAGACCTTACTGTCTGAGGTACTCGAGTGGAGTATTTCTAACAATTTGTAGGTCATTCTACAATGATTAAATCTTTATTTAATTAAATAAGTACCTACACGTAACTTACATAATATTGAACGCTGTTTTGTCAAGTCGTACTAAGCAGGGTCGGTTCGCTAGTACTCTATTAGGCTGCTAACACGAAGTCAGCGGGCGCGGGGCGGCGGCCATCAAGGATCAATACGACGAAGAAGGAGATGATTTGGGAAGAATGAAGAATGAAGTTGTTACTTTTTATCTTTATTTCAGGGCTCGACCCCCAAAAGTAGATACTGCCTTGGGTACCTTTTTTTTTTTTTTTTTTTTTTCGGGGGGAAAACCGCTTTGGGTACCTAATAAAAGATAAATGATATAGGAACAAACAGTATCAGCTTTTACTGTACTTTAGCTGAGGTACGTGCAGACTGGTGTGACGCGACGACACGACGCGGCACCGGTGAGTCTTCTATCGTACAGTTTTCATAGAAATTGTTCCGCCAGAGTCGGGTCGCGCCAGTCTCCACGAGCCTTTAAGTTTGTGTTCTTTCAGGAAAACCCTTTTTTTTTTAAATTTATTTATTTAGGTATGTTTAGGTACCTATATTTTTTTTTACTTTGAACATACACAAACCATCGCGGGTTTAACAGCGGTATGGCCAGACACGGCAACTCTTAGTTGCGCTACAATAGATGAGATCAACCCTCGATCCTGGAGCCTTCAGAAAGACAAACAATCAATCAATCTTCGTCAATTTTGGTTTTATCAATTCGCAAGCTTAAGACTGACCGATAAAGCGTAAGTAGGTACACCATTCATCATCAGGAAAACAACGAGTCATCACTGCGTAAACACAAACGTCTGAATACCAAAAAAAAAAAAAAAACTCTTGAATGAGTTGTGCATCAGTCACTAGGAATGTAATGACGCGCTGATCACGATGACAACATGCTCATTTCCCCCCACTCAAATCAGCATTATTTTCAAACTATCCGGATTTAAACAGGGATCCGGACGTCGAATAAAAGCTCTAATTATACATGATGCAAAATAGAGCGACCGACAGACAGACGCGACTCTGATTATAAACACACGGATTGCTCAACAAGTGTACTAAGCACCGAGATTAGGGATGTGCGTACCGGGTTTAAGTACGTACAATCAACTTCACGTATATGACATTAATTCAACTTTGACAGCGCCTTTATTTCTTAGCCGTAAAGGGGTTTTCGTAGTGCAAGTGTTACTACTGCGTGTGATTGATGGTACTAGTAAGTACCTGTGCCATAATGTGCGATAGTGTTGTTTATTTGTAGACGGTCAGCGTTCAGGATGTGTTGTGAAAGCGCGTAAGACGAATCAGGCCACTAATGTGCATCTAGATTTAGGTTTGTATTATGCTAATAGTCTTCAGCTTCCGGGTATTTTAAACATTATAGGTTCGGAGGCGGAAGAAAATCATCGACGGAATTAACAACATTCACGCAGAACGTTTACATATTCAATTACCTATAGCTAAGTACATTATTATACTATTGTATAGATTCATCAGACAGTTGTGTTGCTGGGGAGTTTGTAGCGCTACATCTTCTTTCCAGCTAAAGCAGTAGGAAGTGGTGAAGGGCAGGCGTTTTGGAGGACTGTCTTATGTCATTTTGACCATCCAAAACTGTACCTCAGAGGTATACAACATTATGTGATAAAACTAGAATTTTACAGGAGAAGCAAACATGCGCGGAGGTAAATTTTGAATGCAATTTTGACATAGTTGTTTTAAAGATATTGAAACAAACTCAACAGTATTTTGTATTACTATTACTTGGGTGTTTTAAGACTTAGGACTTAATGTTGTATACCATTTTGTAGAACAGGTTCTTGCGATTTGAATGGTGCAAGATGAAACATATTTTTAAAAAAAAGGGGAGTTACTATTGTATACATCTGAGGTACAAAAAATGCTGATTCTCAGCCTATTTTAAATAAATGACTTTAGATTTTATCATTTTGGTGTTCAGTAAGAAGTTTTTAAAGTATGTTTCTAAATCAGTTACGTGTAACTGTTTCCTTGATCTCAATGATACTGAAGAAAAGCACTTTAACATTACCGAATCCAACCGATCTTAAAATCTATGTCTCTCTTAAACATCAAACAGTTGTGTGATGAAACAGACGAGATTCCGTCGGCTGTCATGTTTATAGTGTAATTCCCGTCGTAAAGCCATTAGTGTAAATTCACGAAATATTCGCGCTGCCCTAAACTAAACGCATCCCGGTATTCAGGGCGGAACAAACAGACATGCAAATAACTTGCTTTGCGCATTAAATGTTATGTTAGACTTATATTAGAACTAGTTGTTGCCCGCGACATCACCTGTGCTCCAGGATGATAATGTCCTTCTCCAGGTCCCAGGCTACATATCCGTCAAATTACATAACGATCGCGTCAGTGGTTTAGGCGTGAAAAGGTAACATACGGTCTGTCCGTATTACTTTCGTATTTATAATATTAATAATAATATATTATGTACTAGCTGTTGCCCGCGACGTCGTCTGCGCTCCAGGATGAAAAGTAGCCTATGTCCTTATCCAGGTCGTGGTCTACCCATGTGCCAAATTTCATCAAGATCCGTTCAGCTGTTTTAGCGTGAAATCGTAACAAACACTTTCGCATTTATAATATTAAGTTAGAATTAAGCATATAAAGTATTTATTTTAAGTATGGACGGATTAAGTGATAAGTAATTAAGTATTAATTAGAATTATGTATATTAAAGGTATGGATAACAAACAACCAATAGAAACAAAAATCAACATTAATAATAAGTAATTTCATAAATTATACATTCGCGTTTCGTTTCGTGTACATTCGATGTATTATTTGCGAAATGAACGGAACGGAAAACATGATTGAGGATCAAACAGACGGAAATGTAAAGTCTGTCATTTGTGCAATTACGAGCAGCCTGGCAGCCTCCCACAGGTCAGACGTAACGGTGTCCACCAACTACGCAGGAAATGCTAAATTTAAAAAAGTACAATATTGAATTTTAATATCGGTTATTCGTTTTTAATTACTTTTTCAACCCCGTTTTCTTGGACTCTCGAAATGTTGTTTTGTTTTGAGGTACTTGTTTTTCCCGACTTCCTCATCCGAAACACAACAACTTTTTCTTGAGGCGATTTGCATGAAGTAAATTTATTGGTACGCGAACCGACAACTCTAGAAATCGATTCGCCTACAAATAAATAAAGATTTAATCTGTAATGACAAAGGAAACATCATAAATAAATAAATATTTGTTTGTTTGTAAACTTATTAATAAAATAATATTATTTAAAAGTGTCGATTCAGCCGTTCCGGGCGAGTAAATTCCGCTAAGTAATATATATTCCGATAATATGCCGCTGTAACATAGCAACATGATAAACAAAGGTAAATATACTAAGCTGGAATTTACCAGCCACTGCTTACCTAATAGATAAGCCTGGAAATCTTAAATGACCCGTGGTAAAAAATTCACTTTAGGTATACCGTTTACCTAAAGTTATTTTTTTGCCCTGTAGGTACTACCCTAACTAGATAATTGTTTGCACAATTAAAAACCTCGATACCTACGCTCAACTAGTGTACTACCCTAGCTAAATAATTGTTTGCACAATTAAAAACCTCGATACTCTACGCTCAACTAGTGTACTACCCTAGCTAAATAATTGTTTGCACAATTAAAAACCTCGATACTCTACGCTCAACTAGTGTCACGAATCGAACTACGCTATCAACCACACTCAGTAAATTCATATTAATAAGCGATTAGATTTGAGTTTATAAATAAGTATAGTAAGCTGTATTAATTTATACCTCTGATATTGAGGTATAAATTAATACAGCTTAGATTGGTTTTCGAGGTGAGGGTAATTAGTCCGGTTAGGTATGGTTCCTAGGGGTAATTTGAAGTCAAGATTGACTACGTTTTGCGACATAACTAGTAATGAGCAGGTACTACGATAAAGGTGCAAGAATAATTAACAATATGATTCACTCTTCTTAAAGCTCGTACACATTGACGCGATATCGCGAGCGCGACAGGCAGCGCTACCCTTGTCGCGCCCGCGATATCGCGCTAGTGTGTACGAGCCTTTATGGTTCCTGAGAGAGACACACCGCCGCACACATCTTTCAAACATACTATGACAATCGTGGAAATAATTATGACAAGACATTATTAGTGAGTAGTGTGTCATGACTCACAGTCACCAATGTACACCAAAGTACAGCTTAACCAGAAAAGGTATGCGCTTCGGTGATCTCCGTGTTTCCAAATTAATACGAATTCGCGCTACTGAGTAACCCTCCACAGAGGCAAAGATTCTAAGTTTTGTACTACCGTACTTTATCGGTGTGCACATCATTGCGCGTTTATAGCTTTCCCTCGGTTTAGTTCAAAAGTATTTTGTAATCATGTTAATACAAAAAGACAGGTATCTCCAGGGTTGTAACAACTCTATATTAGATTTCATCATCAGGCGTTCGCATTTCCGAAGATGAGAGGAGACGATGGTTACCGAAGCGCATACTTTTTTTGGGATGTCTGTAAGATACGAGTGACTACGGACTCACGGAAATGAATACGTTCAAGGGAAGCCTATACTTAGAACAGTGGATGATGATGATGAGAAAATCTGGTATGAAGTACTTATTATATACTAAGTGCTTTCTCTGTGAAATCCGCCCTAAGACGTAAGGCCGCGACCACGAAGCCAGCGGAAGCGGCAGCGGCGCGGCGGCAGCGGCGGCGGCGCGAGAGCGGCGCGTTCAAATGCATAATTTTAATAGGAACTGCCGCCGCTCCCCGCGCCGCTGCCTTCGAGGCCAGTTCGCCGCTGCCGCTGACTTCTTGTCCGCGGCCTAACGTCTTAAGGCGGATTTCACGGAGAAATTTGCACTTAGTATATAATAAGTACTTCGTACGTTTTGAGTTTGCAATAAATTACAATGATGCAATAGTATTTTCCAATGCGAACAAATTATAGTTATTAAAGGAAAAACTGGTATTTCCCTTTTCTTGTTTGTATTATTTATGTCTCGCCTGTGTAGGTATGATATTATTATAATGATGTTATGATGAAGAACGTTGTCTGTTTCATTTCTGAATTTAGTCGATAAAAATATTGTATGTTATTTATATTTATTGACAGGTTTAGGGTATCGTAGAGTGTGGTTTAATTTTTCATTGAAAAGGGAGACGTTTTAATTTGCTCACTATAAGAGTTGAGAATGCTCATGCGTTCTCTGTTCGAGAAGAGGCTTTGACAAGTGGGACAATATGGGCTGGCATTTTTTTAAATTTATTAATTATTATTTTATTAATTGCAGTTAAGAAAATTTATAGTTAAAAGATTCTGCGGCAAACAAGTGGACAAAAAACCATGAAGAACCATAGAGACGAGATTATTTAATTTTGTCAACAGGCGTGATGTTATGTTATGTAATATTTATTACGTGTACAGCGTACACTCTTTCAGCTTCGTTTTTAACTTCTGTGAACGTTAATTATTTTTTTAAATAATTACTTAGCTAACATAATTGATTTGTCTTTATGTAATAAACAGTCGAATGCAGACAAATCTCCAGATTTAGAAAATGAAACCTTTTGCATAATCATGACTCACTCCTGACTGTAACTAAAGGTCGTTTGTTTTTGTTTCTTGATTTGTTCCGAGAACAACATATAAATTAGGACATTTGTCTGCAGACTCGATGCATCTAGCGTGCATACTCATATGTCAGTCAGACTTTTTGTTCCTTTACAAAAAATGACATTAACATGGAAAAAGACACGATGATCACGAGTCACTGTGTTTCTGACCATTAAAGTTGGCAGAAATTAATGGTACCTACCTCTAGACGGTACCTTTAGTATTGTATTCTCAAAAACCAATATAACATTAGTGTATGTAGCGTAGATATATGCGTCAACACATAAACATTCGATTCTCTCCGGCGTTCGATGTCGAACCGGAGAGGACGTCTTAAATCCGATGGTACCGTTTAATGTAAGTCTCGTGGTCAATCACGAGACGTAGATTATATCCTGTCGCCGCGGTACATGCGCAGGTACCCACAGGTACACACTGCACGCCCAGACCCGCAATCAAGGCGGATTTCTTGAACCATTACCACTAATAATCGGACCGGCTACTGTGCGTTTTCAAAATCATTAGCTACAGAAATAAACGACAAAATGTTTCAAGAATTCGCATATTATAAGACCTACCCTTTTTCTGTCGATCGTATGTTTTATCTTAATCTCCATACAATTATTATAATTACTATAAAAATAATCACATCTCAAGCGTATGTAAACACAACATTATGATAAATGGATGTACCATTAAGCAGTAATAGGATAACATTTGAAATAGACGAAGTATTTTGTGTTACAAGACAAACTTGTTTTTTTTAAGAATGTAACGTAATAAGCGCCCTTGAAAAGACTTCAACGCTTAACCGACATGAAGTTCATTGATCCAACGCTATTATTGGGCATGCTTTAATCAGATTAACTTCAATACAAATAAGTGACTCGTTATTATGTAATGTATAAAAGATTTAAATTTTTATCAGAATTTAAGTTCGATGATGTTTGATTATTGAATGTTTTAGCGGGAAAGTTTGTTGAAGATGAGTGTAGATAGAGATAGTATAACGAGATGATAAGAGAGGGTCACAGTGTGACAGTGTTTTCGGTGCGGGTGGTGCGTGCGGCGCGGCGCGGTGCTGGCGCGGCCGGTCGGCAGGCGGAAGGCCGGCGGGCGCGTGGCGCGGGTCGTCGACACTCCACCACTCGCTGCACTTGCACCGTCGCGTATGGCGCGCTGACGGCCGCGTCTCGTTCAGTCCGCGCCGGCTCTCAGGGGTACGTGGTCGCACGCGACGCCGGGAGGTGCAGCGGTGACTAGTTGCGGCACGTGTGCGCGGCGCCGGTGGCTCGCCCGCGCGCTGCCGCCACACCGCACGCGCCGGCATGCGCCGCTAGCCCGAGCATGCGGCTGCCCTTGCTGCCGCTGCTCGTGCTGCCGCTCGTGCTCGCGCGCCCAGCAGCAGGTGAGCAATACCCTTTATATTCTTTCAAATAGATCCGACATCACCAGTGAAGTTTGCACAAGTTTTTCTCGGGAAATTGCCTTTCGTGAACTTAATAACTTCTGTAACACTGCACTGTTCATGCGGTGAAAAACTTGGTAAATAACTCGCAAAAGTTTTCAAGTTTGACTCTGTAAATGAAAATTTTAAAACTTTGGGAAAATTTGGTATTTCGCTCTATTTGATAAGCCATAAAATGTAGCGCTCTTACAGCAGTCTTACAAAAGATTGAATCAGTAATCGGTATCAATAAATCGCAATCTATTAATTAAAATTCGCATGAAAAGAAAATTACATAACACTTTTCACAATCTTTCAGTAAAAACTTTCTTACAAAAGTTTACCTAACTTTCCTCCTCTCCGGGAAATTGCAGCAATTCGTGAACTTTCAGCGTCCGTTCGTATTTATAAGGTTACTTGGCAAAGTTTTCGTTTACTCACTTTCTATATGAGTACGTAATTGTTTTGCTTTTATTTCTGTCTTAATCTTTAAATAGTTATTGGCACAGTTGCATGTGATAATTGTTTTACCTAATCATTCCAAAAAGTTAAGTTAGTGTTAATGACACATGAGGAGTGTGGTGATTTATTAATATGTGGGTACATTATAATTATGTTAGTTGAATATTTGAGTGGGCTGGGTGTAATGAATAGTGGTGCATTAATCAGGACATGTGATAAGTCTGACGGACCGGTGCGTCGGCTTCCGCGCGACGTTACGCGAGACGAACCGTTTTAAACGCACCAAGTTATATTAACACGCTTATTAAATGATACGTTGTTTATCACACGAATGTCTAGTCTCTGAAGGCGGTTCAGATTAATTACAAATCTGGTCTGGTGATCAATATGTTTTTATAATGAAAGTTTAGACACTTTTCCTGGAAAATATTTCAGGCCAGCTAATTTAGTGGATTTAATTGAGATCATGACCAGTTATTCACTACTCGTATTCTACTTCCAGTGTTAACGAAGCTTTTCGGACTAGAATAGTACCTTTGCGGAATACAGGCTTTATGTTATGTAGATATAATACATGGAAGAAGATTTTGTGATTTCGAATTAACTTTATTAAAATCCACACTTTTAATACAAAGATTATATTTTACCAGAAGCAAAATAAAATAATAATTAATCAAATTTATTGAATTTATTTGTATCCTGTTAGGTATTTTCCATACAAGTTTCTTGGAACTTTCTTCAAAAGTCTTGAGGAATAAGCATTCGCGAAATCAACAGCATTTTTTATATGTAGGTAATAATATGTTAGTTGTGTAGGTATATCGTATGAATGTGCTATGTCATACAGTTTGTAAGTTTGTTATAAGATTATTTTATTATTCCTGGCTAATCACTAATTAATTGGACTTTTGAGTAAAAGCGCGCGCATGACTTATTACATTGCAGGGTTAATTTTATGTTGGCACCCATAATCATTACTGAAAACGTAATTATTTAAAAATAGCTCTGTTTTAAATAGTCCAATTATTCGCTTACGAGTTTAACTGACTCTGCCTACATTAATCGTAGGGAAAACTCGTGTCCTTAACGAAAATATATATTTATTTATTTAAACTTTTCACACTCAAAAAAAGGTACAAAGGTGGACTTAATGCCTATATACTAAATATCATTATGGTAAAGCCACGGTGGATTTGCTATGGAGAAACAGAACATTGTACACAATCACGACTACAACTTTGATACTGAAAAAAGGCTGAAAATGAAAAAATGCCTTTCACAAAATTAGATTCTTAACAAAAATTAAGCCCTTATCGTTCTATCGCTATACGACTTTCATAAGCATATGAATTTGGAAAGAAATGTTGGAATGTTGTACACCTCTGCCTAACCTTTGGGGGACCTTTGGCGTGATGCTATGTTATGTTGGAATCAATCAAATCGTTGGTCGATAATGAAATCAAGAGGCCATATGGATGAAACACATTTATTGCACGACAATTATCTATTATACAATGTTTTTTTTTATTTATTTTTTTATCCACAACGGGGTTGCTCTTGGCCAGAATCTCACCTGATGGAAAGTGATGATCAGGCCGAAGGTGGAAGCGAGCTTCACCCGGAATCCTCTACCACAGAGGAACTGGCTATCTTATCTCTAACTGCCGGAACACAACAATGCTTTTAACATTGTTACAGCGAATCAATTTTCACGACTCCCCTTTTATACCTAGGCCAAATATTTTCTGTTATTCGGATAGCTTATGACCTAAAGAGGTGCCATAAAGAATATTAATTAAAAATCTAAAAAGAAAAATACCTGACCCGGGTTAAAGCTAGCTATTATACGACACGAGGACTTTTCTCTTTGATGGGACAGTTTTCAGTGACAGATTCCAAACAGTTTAAATTCGAATCTTTTAAAACACTGTTATGTAGGTATACAACCTATGCAACCTCCATCAGTGGACATTCCCAAATATGGTTAAGTCACCAGTCATTTATTTCGTAACAAAATACATTGTTTTGAAAATATTACAGTGATGATAAATAAAATAACAACAGAATTAAAAATTAAAATTAAAAATCATTGCAATAATATTAAAATTCATTACGCATACAATATAATAAACCAGTACCAATAATCACCAACATTGCATGTAAATTAAAACTTCATTATCCAATTAGTATTAAAAAAAGAATAGGTATTAAAAAAAAATAACATCATCAACACAATAATAAAAACTCACAAATAATTTGATAGTGGCTGTTATTTGCCATCTATGTACTCATAGAGCCCTTCTTCAATAAATATGTCTTTAATTTGTTTTTGAATAAGTTTATATTTTCTTTTATGTTGCATAACCGATAACAAATCTGAGGAGCTCATGGCTCAGTAACCGCACGGCTCGATCCATCAGGTTAAGCTACGCTTGCCGGGGTATCGTGGATGGGTGACCATATTTACATACCGTGCCTCGGAAAGCACGTTAAGCCGACGTTCCGGATGTCATTCGTGGATCTCTGACAGTCGGTCGTTACACCGCCAGAAGCCCGAAAGTCGGGTTAGGGTAAGTAAAGGGTATCGTATTACCCAGTTACTGGGTTGTGGAGGTCAGATAGGCAGTCGCTCCATGTGGACTGGTATCCAGCTGCATCCGGTTAAACTGGAAGCTTATCCCAACATAGTTGTAAAGGCTAGGCAGATTGATCCGATTACATATCTATCGGATTAAGTAGTCATTCTTAAAAATATTTTTGAATCATTTCTCATTAATCTCCATATTCGGTGGGTAAATTTTCATTTTTCCTTCAGAATCTTAGTAGGTTGGTAAGTATTTCATCATGTAAGTAACAATCAAGGCATGAACATGAACAGGTAACATTTGCCAGAGAACAGTAATTGTCTGTTACATTAAAGGCTCCCGCAGACAGGCGCGACGTGACTCTAGTAGGACAATTTCTATGAAAATTTCATTGAAATTGTTCTACCAGAATCGCGTCACACCGTCGTCGTGTCGCGCCTGTCTCCTTAAAGCTTTTCGCTGCTACTCGATAAAGATAATTTCATAAACTTACACCGGCACTCTCAAAGGAAGTGCTAACTCTCACCAGAGTACCTACTGAAGTATTGCAGACTTGCAGTACAGAGTCTATTTCCTCAAGTATAAAGTTGCTAAAATGAAAAGTATAACTGCAATTTTAGGTAATTAGGAATGAATGTTTGGGTGGCAGTAGAATTTTCACTTTAGATTTTGTTTATGAATTTGTAACGTACTTAGGTATTTTCAATTCAGTGATATTGCAAGGAAAGTCAAAGTAATGTTACATATTTTTTAGCACACTTGCTCGTAAAGTGGATCTTATTTAACCGCTTTTAGGTTCATAATGCAGTATATTAAACATGCGTGCTTTTTTCTTTATATTACCGCATTAGTGTGGTTATGTGCGCCACTACTATTACTAGTGAGAAATTTGGACTTTTTGAATATCATCAAAGAGACTTCATGCAATAAAATATAACATTCTTTCGTATTCTACATCCAAATAACATATTAAAATATTCAGTTTTAATATTTGTTATACTGTTCGATGGCTTCGTGCCTTTGACTCGCCTTCAAGAGAAGACATCGCGATAAAAGGGAATCCACGGGCTATATTTCTTATTTTTTTACATAGATTAATAGTTTATGAAACTTTATTAATTTTTGCCCCGCAAGTGTGTTGAAAAACGCCGTATGAAACGCGTGTGCATTGATCATGACACACTTGTATCATAATGTAAGTACTATTATCCCATTAAGCCAAAGTTCAAGCACGTTTGTTAAAAGTTAAGTTAGTAACTCTCCTTGGGTTACCTGTTATCTGTCAATGACTGAAACAATTTGAAAATCAATTACCTTATCTAGTTATTCAAGAACTTGACCTGACATACGACATGTTCGATATCTGATAACTAATTAAATTGGTAAAGGGTGGTCTCATTGCAAGTTTTATAAGTGAGCTCATAGAATTTGTTCAATTGCCTATCACCATTCACCGGGCACAATTCCAACCCTGGGCTATAATTGGAAATATTGTCAAAAAATCTCAAAGAATGAAACATAAAAAGTAGCTATTTGGCCGTTGGCGCACATAGTTCCATTGATGCGGAACCACAGGAAGTGGCACACTTGTTACACTGACAGTGATGAGAACACTCATGTGTCAAAATGTTAGATTTTGTCAAAAGGAACGCTAAAATAATGAGAAAACTCGAAAAACGAAAATGTATCAAATGTTTTTCATATTTGACGTTTTTACGTAGGTAGTGCATTCTTGAAGTGATTATTTCTCCAAGAATTTAATAACAATTTTATAGTGTAGTCCAGAAATAAATATGTACCTAATATTTTTTGTAAAACAAAATTATTAACTTTTACTGCTGCTATAACCGTGCACCTCCAAACTAATTGTTGCGTTTTTTGTACCTGGTAGGGTATCAAAGTCTTTATATTTGGCTGTCGATGCAGCATCATTTGCGTGCCCGAAATAAATTCCGAAGCACCGCATCCAAGCCCCAAAAACTCGGTCGTATATTTTAATAGGCTATAAAACTTAAGGCAGATCTTGCAAAGGCTTGCGACCTGAAATGTCGGTGTTAAATAACTAACCTGAATGTGCTGAATGGTGCTATTTTTCGTCCCAATTTTTGAGCCGCGTCGTCTTTGTATAATTCGCCTATAAAACTGGCTAGTTAAGGCGCGTACACGCAGCTTACAGCGTTTAAGTGAAATTAGCGGCAGTTAGCGCCTGCTTCTATGTATTTAATATCCACTTAACTGAATAACATAATATTTCTCTGTCTGGGAAACATCCGCTGGCTAGACCGCCGCCCGGCTGCAGCCTGCCTAGTGCCACAGAATAGATAGGTAGGTACAGAAGGCTCCAAACTACGAGCCAACACATTCATAGACGCGCATGTATGCAATCTCAAACATATAACATAATCGGCCTATAATGTTCGCACTGCTGGCACAGGGCTGCCCTCTTCGAGAGGGGGTGGGCTGTCCTCTACAACGCGGGCCAAGTGCGGGTTGGTAGATGTCACATGTCTTCGATTTTTTTATTCTAGGACATGTCGGTTTCCTCAACTCGTAGGTCGGGGCCGTTACCACTGGGTCACCACTGCCCTCTCAAACATAGGGCAGACGAAAATGCCCTTGCATTCTCTGTATTACTCAGACGCGTGTGTACCTACTTACGTAAGTTTTCGCTAGTTGTATGGAGCTGGCTTTCTGTCCCTATCTATTCTGTGACTAACCGCCGATATCAATGCGTGTATGTTAACTACTTGTTTTTACTTCATTAACTTCGACGCGACGTCTGGTTGATTTCATGACCCTCGTGAATTAAAGGGTTAATGACTGTATTAAGAACCTCGTAAAATAATAGCTGATAAGAACGCGTTGGTTTTTTAACACTTAATTAAGGTTGTACTACTTAATTCAAATTGTATCGACGATTTTTTATGTTATAACTTTATAAGTATAATTGAATTATTAAATGCCTATCGAGTCTTAAAATGAATCCTTATTTTAGGTAATGCAAATTTAACCTTAATCCGTCATAGACTAATTTCTGAGTCAGACAAAGCAATTAACAAACCGAATTAGAATGCACATGTATTAAATAAACATCATTATCAACGTTAACAATAATAAATGTACTTTTGTGATATTCGTAATGGAGTACATTTATTTTTACGACAGTTTTTCTTGCACTACAATTCTTAGAAACAATCTAACATAACATCATAAGTAGATCTGATCCTAAACTGTAATAATAAAAAGTATTGCGTCACCTAACTTAAATTACGTTGGCAATTATTATAATGACAAAATCTTCAGAGTATTGTTGGTAAAACTCCACAGAAATTAGTCATCAGACTGGATTGAAGCCGTTTGGCAATGTTTTAGCCGGTTGGGCGCATATTTGCATGTGTAAATAAATATTAAAGAGTTGGGTCGTCTGGTCTCGGCGATCCGTCGGCGCCGGCGATGATTCCAGAGGAACCGCATATCGGACAACTGAACACCTGCGTGTTGGTGACGGCCGGTTTATCGATATCGATAATCTCGATAATTCGATATTGCTAAATGAGCGAAGGAATGGGTGGGTGATCTTGGTAACCTACATAGTATCGTTGCAGGTTGCAGTAAAAGATGATTGGGTAATATTTTCTTAGATAAACTGTAAGGTTAAAATTATCCTTTTTTCTTTCTGCTACTTGTCGTGGCCTACACGACGAATGCTGAAATATATTCAGCATTGAAATTTATTGCTTTTGTCGGCGACATTTTGAGGAAGAACATTGCCAACGCGACGCACGGCGACACTTTTGGGAAATATGACGATTGATGAATTGATCGACGGACAGAGCGAAAGCTCGGTCCACGTATGTCGTTTATTGTTCTCCAATATGCACATTACGTCGCCACTAACGGGTTTATTGCTTTGGAATGAACGCAGCCGTCTGCATGCCAAGCGGCGATTCCTGGTGATCGCCCCTTTGAATTATGCGCACGGGCACGCTTACGCGTCTGCATTCAATCGCCTCACGAGATTTATGTGTGTCCTGCCTGTTTGCCTCATACCAATATTTCCATGAATTTCGATGTGAGAAGCCCGGTGTGCCGGCCGCCTCTGTGCAGACTTACATTAACATCACTTCACTCCATCCATCTGTTTTATGTTATCGCGCGTTTAACTCCTCAGCGTGTAATTTGCAGATTGTTGACTTCAAAGAGGTTATTAATCATAATGTCTTGAACCTGTTTGTTATCTATGTTGATGTGATCGATTGCAACGGTATATTCTAGTTCTATTTCGAATTCATTAAGTAAATATGTTTATTGTTTATGATCTCTAGTTTTTGAAATATTTTTTAAAGTAGGTACTATTTAAAATCAATATACAGATAAATCACGGACGCTCCAGTTGTATTCACCTAAAGAACTCTATAATAATAAAACGAGGTTACTTTTTTTTTGTAAACAATTATAAATTATTTTGTCGATATCTGATCCAAGCCTGCAAGTGTCGCATCACTAATGTGATGCAAGCGCGGTGCAGGCGGCGGTGCATCGGCGCACTCCCGCTATTGTTAGTAGGGATTGAAAAAATACGCGGCGCGCGACTCGGCCCCGGCCTGCCAAACCGGAGTATGTTGTGTCCCGCCACTTCAACTTATTGTCTCGCCTGCCCTTAATTAGATGTAGTATTTACTTGTGTACAGAACTCGCTTTTTAATGTAAGTTAGTATTTTATTTGAGGCGAAATATTGGCTGGTTAAATTCGCGATTATTTTTCAGAGAAGACGTAAAAGTAACTTGTGGAATATAATAATTAAACTACATTTTAAAGGGATATCAGGACAATCTGTATCTATATCTTGAAACAGTAAAAAGAACGACACAATATAAAACATTTTTTAGATGTTGTGTGTTTTGCTGTAAAAGGCGACAAATCAGAAAAAAAACTAACCTAATAAACTTTCTCAGTATTACCGATTAGCTATAAACTGAAGTACGAATACATGCAAAATGTTATTTTTGTATTGATAGGTACACAAAACCGAAGCATAAACGAACCTAGTCGAAATATTTCAATACATAGACAAAATAAACGCTCAATTTGGAAACCCTATTATGATATTGTATTTCACGTTGCAACATACTCATAATTGGCAGTATTCGGGCCCATGTTATTGTTATCGCATGCAGATGACTATCCGATTACAAATTGTAGCTACGAACCACGAACTGAGCTACGAACCCTCTCTATGGTCCCTCCAAACGTCATATTCTAAAAAAGAACCGTCTGTGAAAATATATTTTTTTTATTGATTTTTTAAAAGCTCTATTACCGTTCGTTCGTAGCACGCGTAGCACATCTGCTACGATATTTTGATTGGTCTACGAACTTACGAAGTTGAAATTGGTGTTTCATTTGTCACCATGATTTTAGAGTTGTGACTGTTTTTTGTACTTTCGTCAAGAATCTTTGAGCCGAACGTTGCTGAATTTCATGAAACTAACTGTGTATGAAGGCAGCCTGAAAATGATAAAAGTAATCCGTAGGCCTCTCATTTTTTGTTATTAATAAACAGGAGAACGCTCAATCACGACTTATCAAGAGGATTTGTAGGTACCTATTTACTATAGTCAACAGGTTAATATTTTAACGTGAATGTCATCATCGTATTTTTATTTAGTTTTTCAATGATAAAGTCATGATGTTTATTAACATGACTGTTTTTTTAAGTTACGACTTCCTCTTACCACTAATATCTCGTTAAGAAGTGATATGTTACGTTTTATTGATCATAAACTGCTATATATAACTAAAACAAACAAAATAATAGCCTTATTATAACATTCAGTTGAATTAGATTATTTTAATAACAGATTCGCTGTTTGTGTGCCCAAAAATGCAGTTAATAGTATCATAGAGTTTACTGCCCAGTAAACTATAATTATGATACCATTAACTTCATTTTAAATTCTGCTCTAAGTCTAATTAAAAAATCAATTTAAAAGAAATATGTCTTAGTTCCCGAGAAATATTGTAATTAAATAACTATGTAAACTATGATAGTTAATGTTGGAATCTTAATAAATCTGAATAACTTGCCCGCTTTAACTAACTTACCGGGGACATGAATTATATCGTTTACCCTTACAATTATTCTGTTTTAACGTCCCAAAATTAAAATATTTAATCAAACGGCTAGACGGAGACTTATCATATTATGCAAAATGTGCTTCCAACCCAGACACCTGGTTAAATTTGTCCTTCATTGTCCCAGAAACGAGAAATAGGTCGGCGGGCCGCTGCCAGACAATCACACTTTTAAATTAGGTACCCTTTTTAACGGCTAGACACCCTTTACAATACGTATATAAATGCATTTCATTAGGGATCGCTAGGTCTCAGTTTACGAGAGCTTTATTATCCCGTCTGGGACCTAAACTCGTCTTTATCATAGCCACTTTGAAGTTAGACGGTAAAACCTTACGGCTCATTAATAGTGATCATCTTAGACATTTTGTAGGCTTTATGACGTGACTTCCATTAGCCGCGCAATTGGTGTTAAACCTGGAGAATGTGTTGCTATGGAAGTAGTTGAGTCTAACTTGAAAATAGAAAAGATGTCCTTTTGTTTTTCGATTTGGATATTCACCAACTAGCTGACCGACGTCCAAATTGAAAAAAAAGGTAATTCTGTTTTTTTTTTTTTTCAAATTTTCTTTCCTCTAAACCCTATTACGACCAACACGAACATTTTAAAACAAAAATTGCCAAATCGGTCCAGCCTTTCTCAAGTGATGCGCTTATCCACGAATAGCATTTCATTTTGAACCGATTTCAAGAAAGAAGGAGGTTCTATGTTCCTCTGTATGTACGTTTTTTTATTTTTTTTCATTGATATTTTCGTCAAATGTGGGCTTATTTTGACAATTCTTTATTCATTTGATAGAAGAAGCTTGCGTGGTGGTCCCATATTTTATTACGTTTGCTTGGGTAGTTTTTGCGTTAGCTTCAATAATAAGTATTTTTCCCACTTAGTCTATATGGATGATGTTATAAAAACTTCCTGACACTGTTATTTACATAGCAGGTCGTGGTATTCGAATTTATAATAAAAACTTAAATAGAGAGCTTTAAAGTTTTATAATTAACGGAAATGAGTCAGGTTCAATTTTCTAAATATTATTCCAAAATTAAACAAAAATTTATTTCATCCAAGATGCAGCATCAAGCAATCAAATAACTTAAACTGACAAACAGGATGAACGGCATTTCGCAATCTTCTAAAATTAAAATTAATCAACATTTACCTGTGACATTTTGTTTATAACGGACTCTCTGCCAAAACTAATAGCTGAGTTTCGTAAATCACTCTTAAATATTATTATTTTGACATAATCAAGCCAGCGAATGTTCTTCAATGATTTGTTGATAGTGCGGATAAAACGGCCATTGAATATAATTAGACTGACAGATTTAGACGCCACTATTCTTGGGCCATTCATATAACAGCTAATAGGGCTGCTCCGCATGCATACTTTTATGTTATACCACAGAGTATGAATAATTCAAGCTTCAAATTCAATTCAAAATCAAAGGTTTTTTTTTATTCACAATTAATATAGTATTATGCTCCAAGGAGTTGACCCAAGATTTTTAAATTTGGTATTCTGCATTCAGGCATTGATGGGTTATTATTTGTGTTCATTATTATAGACTTTTTTTTTTTTCTTTAGATACCGAGACTCCTCCGTGCTTCGGAAAGCACGTTAAGCCGTCGGTCCCGGCTGTCATTCGTGGATCTTTGACAGTCGTTACGAGTCGTCAGAAGCCCGAAAGTCTGACAACCAGTCTTACCAAGGGGTATCGTATTACCCAGTTACTGGGTTGTGGAGGTCAGATAGGCAGTCGCTCCATGTAAAATACTGGTATTCAGCTGCATCCGGTTAGACTGGAAGCCGACCCCAACATGATTGGGAAAAGGCTAGGCAGAATGATATTATAGACTTTTTTTTTAATACTAGGGCGTCAGTCAACCCTGTGCCCGTTCATCACACGGTTGACACGATGACGCCGCTGACGCGCCTCTGATCTATTTCCAGCGTGTCCGCTCTTGACTCCTGACTTGTTTGTTTTTCGCGATCGTTTAGAATTCCCCCGCTAATTGCTCCAACAATATTATCTGTACACACATTGCAGTGTAACCGAACTATTTTCATAGAAAAGCTTTATGAGCCACTGTCGGCTCTTACAGTTTTTTTATATCTTGTTCCAATTTTTTACGATGTGGTGGAAATTCTGCAGATAAAACTTTAGTAAAGACGTTTAGGGTTGAACGTTTCTGTCTTTAATAAGAACTGCAGTTTCAGTATCTGATTTCTATGGTTTAATTCATGGCGTATAATTTCCCGTTAAAAGTGTCCGTCTGCAAATCTTACCCACATTTTTCTGAAACGGACTATTCCAGTGACCCTCTCAACAATTTCATATTTGTTTTCTCTAGACTGCAACCGTATCTATTGTTTTGTAAAACAATAGGACCAACATTTTTAACGTACGAAGGGTCCTTGTCTACGAAACCACTTCAGCTCTTGACCTGGTTTTCTTCGGGGCTTCAGACAGCAGTATTATAATCTAAGAATAAAACAGACTTCCAGAGAATAGAAATATCACAGGTTAATATCGCACACTTAATATTTAGCTCACGATCAGTTCCTTTTATCAAGGCAAATTAATATGCGATACTAGTGCCACGGTTCCTGAAACTCCTGTGTGTGTTATGGAATACCTTTATGTCCCATTGAAGTGGAAAGGTGTCGTTGGGACCCTGGCAACAGACTGGGACAGCTTGAACTTGCATAATTTTATATTAATATTACGATAAGCAGCAATATTTTATATTAATATTGAACGCCACGTGTTTTTTTTTGTAATGTATAATATGTTAGTAACTCTAACTTGTTAAAAATGCCTCGTGTCCGTGATTAGGAGGACCCTAACCCCTCAATAGCGAGACGATAAAAACACACAGGCCACAGCCTATAACGTTTGGACCGCTACACATTTTTTGTCGCAATTTCTCACACCCACACTATCGCAGCCGGATGTCGGCTCTAAATTGTGGCGCCAAAGTTGACGGAACCGTCCAATAATGATGATATGAAATATTTAGATGCGCGGCAGAGTGCTTGAGGAAGTTTTAATTGGCTGAACAAGTGTACGAAACGTCATTACCCAATTAGAACATAAATGTAGGGACCAAGGAACTAACGAACTATAAATTAGAAAAGAAATAAAATATATAGGTAGATAGCTACTTGAGGTCCTGGGTTCGATTCCCGGGTCGGGCAAAGTGTTATGGGGTTTATCCATCTGGAATTAATCAGTAGCAGCTCGGAGTCTGGATTTGTGCCCGGTTGATGGCAACAGGCTCGCCCCCTATTACATGGGACTTAAACATAACTGGCGAAATGTGGGTGTACAAGGTACACCTCTGCCTAACCCTTCGGGGAATAAAGGCGTGATGTTATGTTATATTATGTTATGGAGGATGCAGAAACATTTTGGTATTAAGTGCGTTTGGAAAGCGTTGAGTTTTATAGCTACTCCTAAGGCGTGAATTACACAGAGAAAGCGTAAGGTGAAGGCGTGGCACAGGCGCAGCGGAGGCGTGGCACGGATAAGGCACGGAGGCGATTAAAATTATATAGAAGAGGCGAAAAGACGTTACGATGCGTCAATATACAGGCTGACTTTATTTATTTGGTTCACCAACAATTGTATACACATTTAGGGTGCTCGAGTAGCTTTGACGTTTCAGTGCATAAATACTGCACATACTGCGTATATCAAGCTACGCGGCACAGGCGAGAAAGCGGCGTGGCCTCCGCCACACCGCTTGAGTTTCAACTGTTTCAAGACACGTCGCCTACGTACATTTTGTATGAAAACTTTTGAAGTGGCATCATGCCTGCGCCACGCCGTTTCTGTATAATTCACGCCTAAGAGCACTGTTGGAGAGTTTTGGGTAAGGTAATAAGTTTTGGGCTTTGCTAAGAATACTGCTTTTGGATTAGGATAACATGATTATGTTAATATTAAAAATACATCGCTAGTTTTCTTTACACCAGAAGAAGCTACAAACAAAACAGATGCCTCAATTTGCGTACGGTAGCGCTCTATAGCTCTTATTGCTACTCTAGCCCACGAAGATATAAGCAAAATGCTCCTATGGCCGCCGGAGTCAATGTCCTCGCTCGCCACACTAAAATCATATTCGAATATATTTACATTTCTCCCAAGGTGCTTTACTGCCAGTACCGAAGTTCGAATTCGAAAACCGGTCAAGCACGCTCCGGACATTAACGCGCGCCATATATCAATTTAAACTTTCGTGGTTTCATTAAAAACGTTGCACAGAGAGTGAAGATTTCTTGATAGAAAAACCCCATTGAAACCATACAAGAACTCGTGCACGGTAGCTGCGCTTGCGACCACAGACTAACCATGTGGCGGTTGGAACGTTTTAGTACCACGCAAATCCCTCTTGAACGTTCATTGTCGTTACATTGATTGACCTGCTTGCTGGCTATTAGCACTTATGATGTTTGCTGCTGTTGTAGTTATCAGGCTGGTGAAAAACGTTAGTTACTTTCTTTTGGTCACTCATTGTTGTTACTCTTTTTCCTATTTTTGCTCGCCCTGCGGTTGGTCCTTCTCCTTCCATTATGTGGCTAGGTTCAAATTCTGATCCTTCGTGTAACAGAATTGACGAAACCTAGAAGGGATAAGGAGGTTGAATAGTCTGTGTATTCCTGCAAAATTGTGAAGAGCTGCTTTCCCCAAGTTGTGAAATTCTGCTAACAGGAGCTATCTTAGCGAAGGCTAAACCTAGGTCAAATAAAAACATGTCTACTTCCTTTAAACCAGACATAAGCCGGGAAAACACAGGATGAGAGAGTCGAATTCTCTCACGTAGGCCCGACAACAACCGGTTACCATGGAAACCGTTGCAATCCCAGACGGCCGCGAAATATATTCCTACGTATTGAATAAAGTTACAAATACAAACACGATCACCTGATAATAATAAATGTTGATTAAGATATTTATCTAGTTATTTATTATCATAAATATATATAAATAAATAAATATGTATATACTTATGTGTATATATCCTATATAATGTGTACTTTTGTAGCTACCTATTTTATTTATAATGGACTTTTAATTATTATTTCTTCACTCACAAACAATGCACCTGCAATTGTATCTCCTCAGCACCTTTGGTTGACTGGTAGAGAATGCCTTCAATTGTACACAAAGATTAATTAATTAATTAATTAAGAAAGTCACGGCTAATATAGATCCTAGTTTAGTTAGCAATAGTGCTATAATCACCTATACATTGATTTATTGTGAGCAAACTAACGGGTGATTACGTAACTGTCTGAATATTTGTTATGCACTATGACTAAACAGTTTAATGCTACCTACACCTACCTAGTATTATCGACAGAACAATTTGAAAAAAGCATGTTCAAAATAAAACTGACGCTTGATCCTAACCTCGAAGCTTGCATAAATCACAATAGGATAACTGATTTTTAAATAAAACATTCATTAAACTTACAAAATTGTTATGTAAAAAAAAAGGCTATATCAATTAAATAGAATAAAATCATCTCGCTGAATATGAAAATTATTCATATTGATGAGCCTTAATTAATTTAAATTAATCCATTAGTATTTTTAAAACGTTAATAAATAAATTACTTTCGGCCATAGTCATTAAAGCCCACTCACTGCTGATACCGCAAGAATAAATTTTTAAACAAAAGTTGTATTGAAAAATAGAGATTGAGTTATTATCTATGTACATCACATTATCAACATTATAACAGTCTACGCATGTTTCTTACGACACATTGATTTTCACGAACATGTCTCATCCACACATTCTAGCCTGTGGCCAAGTCTTCCCGAGTTAATAAAACTTACCCGCTCGAAATTACCCAAAATAGTGACGACGCGTAACAATATAAATAGATTACGATCAATCAAAACTGTAAACATTTTACAATTTTATGTCCTCGTCCTCATCGATCACTAAACTTCAACTTTTATAAAGTTGCTCCTTAGATCCGTATTTTCGAGCGAATAGTTGTAAAAAGTCAATCGATTACTAGTTATAGGCATGTCGGGTTGCGGTCGTTCGGTCGAGTCGCGAACCGGCGCGGGCGCACATTGAAAAATAGTGTCTGGCGGTCGTCTAGCGCGGCCGGCGCGCGCAGCCGAGCCCCGTGACTCACGCGCTGGAATCCGACCGAATACGGCGCTCCGAGCTAGCCGCTTGCGCAGCGTCCAGACACATCTGTTCAATTTATGTTTAGTCTGGACCCGGAGCGAGCGTTTTATTATACCTTCTTATTGCAAGTTTGTAATGTTCCGCTGAGGAAGTTTTTAGCCTGATAAGATTACTTGCGAAACTGGACTGTGCTTCATTCACAAAGACGGCTACTGTCTATACAGTACTAGGGCTTTGACGTCTATAAGGAGTTCCTGCTAATTGTATCAATTTAAACATTCTCTTTGTTTATTACTTACTGTAACATCTATACAAGGCCTATTTATTTCAGCAACATGTATCTCTTAGGCCTTAACTGTTTTGTTGTACAGCTATATCTATATCTAAGAAGTATGTAACATAATATTATTATATTGAAAGTCGCCTTTGTGTCTGTCTGTGTGACCGTGTTGTTCTTCTTAACTATGCAACGGAATTTGATGCGGTTTTCGCCATCATTTAGAGAATTTATTCCGGAAGGTAAACTTCAAATTACATACAGGGTGCAAAAACGGTTACCACATATTCAGGACATCATTCTGAGCACCCCGATATAGAAATTTTTCATCGATTATTAAAACAAAAATCTGCAGTTTCCTACAATAGCGCAATACCTACACGGTCAAAATGTGTGGAACAGCAGATTTTTTTTTCAATAACCGATGATAAATTTCTATGCCCCCCCTGTATAGAAATTTATCCTCAGAATGATGCACTGAATACGTGGCAACCGTTTTCGCGTCGCTCGGTGTCCCTGCCACCCTGTATAATTAAGAAATCTCGATGTTTTGTCAAGTTGTAACAACTGTGCGAAACACAACGTTTACTGAAAGACGGGTGTTGAAGGAGTTTAGTCCCACCTTGGATTAACCTTGCCTGATTTTTTGTACATTATTGATAATCGTATACTGAAAGAGTAACGTTTAAGGACAATTAGTGTTAACGCTTCAGCTTAATGTAATTAATACCTAATATCTGTATTGTCCATAGCCGGAATCTGCTGGACGGGGATGGACCGCGGCGGGCGCTGCAGCTCGGTGGCGGCGCTGCGCGTGGGCCGCGCCGAGTGCTGCGCAGGCGCATCGCGCGCGCCCGCCGCCTGGAGCCCCCGCGATCTCGACAGCGGCGAGATATTCTTCTATAAAGCGCTTTCTGGCGGTGTGCCGTGTGTTGCCTGTGCTGGTAAGACCGTTATCTATACTTATAATAAATCTGTAGAAGTGAAAATTCTGTACATTGAAGATATCAAAAAAATAAATGGCAGGGGGTGTTACTAGACCGACACCGAACCCAAAAATTTGATTAAAATTTTTTTTGTCTGTCTGTCTGTCTGTCTGTTTGTTCAGGCATCACGCAAAAACTACCGGTTCGATTACGATGAAACTTGGTATAATTATTCTTTAATACCCTGGGCACCACACTGGGTACTTTTTATCCCGGAAAAGTACCCTATCCTACGGTTGGGGGGTGTCAAAGTTTGTATGGAAGAATTTTAACGCGCTGTCCGATTAACTCGAAACTCAATATTTATACTTAAACCCAAAAATTAAGAATAACGTGTATCAGGATTTTTCGAAATTCAACCCCTAAGGGGGTAAAATAAGGGATGAAAGTTTGTATGAAAAATCTTATTCCTTGAGGTAATAAACATGAAACTTCGCACGAATAGTTATCTAAATAAATTATAAAGTTTGTAGTTTTTTGTTTTTCTAAATTACCTCCTAAAAGGTTGGGGGGTGTCAATGTTTGTATGGAAGAATTTTAACGCGCTGTCCGATTAACTCGAAACTCAATATTTATACTTAAAACCCATGGGGATGTATGGGGTAATTTCCGACACTCACGCGGGCGAAGCCGCGGGCAGCAGCTAGTTTACAATATATTACTTATACTCACGCCTTTTTCCCATGG
Source organism: Eupsilia transversa (assembly GCA_914767815.1). Taxonomy (NCBI): domain Eukaryota; kingdom Metazoa; phylum Arthropoda; class Insecta; order Lepidoptera; family Noctuidae; genus Eupsilia; species Eupsilia transversa. The sequence goes on from OU611889.1 coordinate 9,029,708, forward strand.
TCGTAGGCAGAAACTGCAGAACACCACCTGCTACGATCTTTATATACTCCTTTTGCTTCGTTTACGTTCATACATCTTTGTTTCTGCTGTGAAGTTGCACGGCAACTTGGCAACATTTTCATTTAAAGTTCCTTAACCAGAGTCCAATACAATAGAAACGTAGGCATGATTGATATCCATTCTAAGGATGGATTCATTTACCCTTTTTATGATTAAAATATGTAAGCCGCGTATCTTTACCGGCTGCTAAAAATAGATCCAATTTATACCAAACGCTAGCGTTTATACGAAATTGTATCAAGGAATTAATTAACAACAATGAATTAATAAGTTTTCTCTATAACGTGAAAACCCTTAACAATCAAAGTTACTGCTAATTAACAAAAAAAAACTACTTATTGTGCCAAAATCCGGCTCGAAGGACCAAAAGCAGAGAACAATAAAACCACTTCAATAATAAAAATAATTACACCTGAGAATTAAAAGAGAAGAAAGTAGAAACATCCGAGAATTGTCTAGCCTTTCCGTTTATCATTTAATTTATGGACTAAAGGAAGCCAAGGCAAAGTTTACCCGTAGACAATGAGCTAGTTAGCTCCCAGCACAATGCATATTTATATTTATTATTTAATGTTTTTCTCGTGATAGTTTGCGTCAGTTCGTCGAAGCTGCTTCCTTAGTTAATTAAAATGGCCACATCCTTCCGGGCTCGCTGCTTCTAGGAAAAATACAGTCCAATTAGAATTCAAAGAAGGTATTGTTTTTGTAGTAATTTGAGCAGAGAATGACTTCATCCAATATATCTAGTCGCCGTATCCTGGTGAATTAGGTATGGGTGTGAAGAACTGAACGACTATTTTGTTATTTTATGTAGACTACCTTCGATACTTGTAATTATTTTAGTATCCGTTACAATACTAGGTATTTTTTGGAACTCTTTTATCCGAATTCACGAAAACCCGGTCAGGTCCTATAAATTTGTCTATAGTCTGATATCTTCAAATAATGCAGTCTGCTGTAAACATACCGTGTTTGTGTATCCGTTTGTGTCCGTGTCTGTGTACCTATTAATTTTGATGTCGTTAAAATAGTGTGTTGAAATAACATTTTACTATCTTTGTCTCTGGAAATAAATGTATTTATTACCTACATTTATTGCAAAAATGCATCTAAAACTCCGGACTGCGTTCACCTAGACGTATCTGTAAAAGAATGGCAACCATCCTACCTATGCTGAAATTTCAATCGGATAAGCCTGTTTTATGTGAATCTCAATCAAATAAAATACTAAAAACTTTTCTTTACACAGCATGTATCTACTTGTACTATAAAAATAAAACAATCCTAAGCGTAAACCAATCGCTTTAATAGACAGACAAAAGACAGACATGCCTAAAGCCCAATTTCGCCAATCAACTAAACCAACAGATAAACTATATCCGACTGCTAACAACCAACAACATTGTTCAGCAAATAATAAAATTGGGACGTTGGTTGAGTGCATCGCCCGATAGATGAACATTGCGCATCGAATCAACACAGAGTTGGCAAAACGTCAAATATTTGAATTTAGAAATAAACAAATAATTTCTCAAATAAATGAATTGGTTTGGCAGTGAGAGATCTTATGTAAGGGCATTTGTTGTCTTGTGCATATTATACAGGATTAATGCTGTGATATTAATTGATGCTGGCACTGAAGACGACGAATTACGTTATAATTGAGTAAATACGAGAGAAATATTATTCGTCCAAACGAATGTGTTGTAAGGCGATAATCGTTATTCTTCCATTTTCTGCAGAGAATGTATTTAAAAAATGACAGTCACTAAAACAATGTCGTGCGCGTAATTTATCTCGTTATTGCTATAACAAGCTTTTGTTTTTCCTACGAAAATCTCGAATATTTACAAATTATTTTACATGTGCGTGGGGGAAGAGCAATCCCGAAAGGACAATGTTTTTATGACTCGAAAAACACACACTTATACATTCTTGAGCAAATCGCAAATGTGGCAATTTCTAGTATTGTATTTAACGAGCGATTCAAAGCGGAGTATTTCGATATCTCACTTTGATCAGCGCCTACATATTTGTCGGGCCACCATGTGAGCCATAAAACACTCGATTCTATCTAAATATGTCGAGATCTATCTATATGTGTGTACGCCAGCGACGACATCCGAGTCGTTAATATATTTGGCGGATGTTTTCTCAAGTTTTTTATACGAGTGATAAATATCTAACACCACATACTTTAACAATCTGAATCTTTTCGAAATAAGTAAAATCTGGTTATTTTCACCATTTCTTTTAGTGAATTTGGTCCTTTGCTTCATTAGTGAAAATCACTGTAATTTTTGATAGAATGGTCCTCGTTGGAAACGGATTGCCTACCTATTCTTATTTACATATTTTTTTTTAAATCGTGACATTAGTCTTAATTTCTAACCGCACGTAATCAATTACACTAAGCCGAATAGCTAGTGTTGAAAACATCACCAATCTGTTATTCTATCAACGTGCGTATTTTTGACAGAATCATGCGCCGGAGTGTCATGTGGCAGCGGGCGGCGCTGCGTGGTGAGAGGCGGTCGCGCACGCTGTGTCTGTGCGGCCGCCTGTCGCCGCGTCGGCGCCGTGTGCGGCAGCGACGGCCGGACCTACCCCTCGCTGTGCCGGCTCCGGCGACGCGCCTGCCGGAGACCCGCCAAACACCTCGTGCTCGACTACCCGGGACCTTGCCAAGGTAAGGTTTTTCATGTCTAAGTTTTACTGATAGACTAATATTGCAATGAGCATAGCCGCCTGCATGGTCCAAGTTATTCAAGAAAGTAATATCGCCACAACAAGAAGATCTCGGTATTAGGAGTCTCTGTCGTGTAAAACAACATCTGGAAGCATTGATTACAGAAGTCTACTCATAAAGAGGAGTACATACTTTCTCCCAGATAATTGACAAAACTGAGCATCCCAATCCTATTTGAGACTGCAATATTTAGGTGCCTCATGATTATACACCTAATGATCTCGCGACTCGTGAGTTTGTCATAAGTAGACGACACATTACGTACGTCCCTATTCATTTATAATATAATATACAAATATAATCAGCCAATGATTCATTGTCTTTGGTTGCCAACAGCTCCACCATCCATCGTCCTTGTTTCGGGCAGGAAGCCAGGTTCTAACAACAACATTTACAATTTTCAATTATAAAATATCCTCCAGTGGATTTGAAAATGTTTAGGTACATTGAATGCCTACATAGTTTCCTTTGGCATAAAAGAGCCTCCACTATTAAAAAGATTTCAGGACTTTAAGCCATTTTTTACGATACGAGCATCATACAGGGTGTCTCAAACGTAGTGGTTCAAAGGCAAATGAGGTAAAGCCAAGGGGTCCAGCACCTATCATTAAAATATTTAAAAGCTGGGATATTCTGAACAGTTCAGAAAATTTCGCTAATATTCAATTCAATATCAAATATTTCAATCTCAATCGCTAATATCAAAATTTCAGAATATCCCAGCTTTTAATTTTTTTTTGTGATAGGTGGACCCCTACGCTTTACCTCATTTGCCTTTGGACCACTACGTTTCAGGACACCCTGTCTATAATAATATAGTGTTTGCCAACACAAGAGAAGTAATAATTTATGACAATTACACACTAAGTACTTACTATTAAGATAAATCTGCAGCTGGCAGCGAGATAGATATATGATTAGCTCGTAGTTAAATCACAAATGAACGTCAACATTAAAGCCAAACACGATTAACACAATAACTCATAAATCTTCATTTATTTCAGCTCATAAAGAAGGTTTGAACAGTGCTTTTGAATTAATAATAGAACATAGTACAACCACATTTAAACAATCAACTCCACAACGCGCGCCAATATGCTTGTTGGCGATAGGTTAATTAACCGCTGAATACATTACATTGATCATGAACACGACTATTCGCAGAATCAGCCCCTACCACTACCTCGACATAATCTGATCTATGATTATTAATAACGTGGTGTATAACATACACAAATTACAGCATAGCAAAGTACATCGCCATTCAATTATTATCTATAACATCTGCACTTAGGTTGCATATTAATCGTATCTATCTATGTAGGTACATCTATAAATAGGCACATGATTCATTGCCGTTCACTTGGCAACAGCTCGACCATCCATCATCCGCAATCGCGGGCACCTAGTAACTGTCTAGCCGACTGGATAAATATAATAATACCTGTACAAACCGACTGTTTAAAGCCCCATCAAAGTTTACTAGCAAATTATTGGCGCGCTCAAGCTTGACCGAAGCAAACGCTAGCCACGCTTATCGCCCCCAGAATGTTGAAATGCACAAAGCTCTGACGCAAATTCACGAGAATAACAATATCTAGGTCTGACAAATAATCATTTCTAATTTAAGGTGCGGGTGCAACAATCTGGTATTCAGATTCTAGAGGTAGAAACGTCGAAGTCCGATGGAAATGTTTCATGAAGCCGAGGAAAATACGTTTCACAATAATCGCGGAAAGCAAAACAGATCTTGATAAGGTCAAGTCAGCGGTGAGGCGGTGACGCATTGGGCTTCATTCATTCATACAAAATAATGAATGACGTGCATTTTTAAGTCATTTGTAATCGCCACGGTCACTTTTCTCATCAATTGCAGAAATTAACGGAGCATGACAATTCAAAACATGTAAACGTTTGCAATTCGCGATTGTTGTCGCTGTCATCCCATAATGATAATGGCGTGTTGGCGAGCTTTCGTATTATTCGCGCAAGTCACCGCGCAGGCTGCGTCTGCGCCGCGCCGGTCTGGCACAATAGCGTCATTTGCACCTCTCGAGCGCACATGCAAACGTAACGAACCGATGGCATTGATGGCCTGCCTCGTTTCACTGAATTTTGCCTTCGAATTGTAAATGTGAATTTAATTTCTTACATTACACGGGTTTCAGAGAATTTTGTGTGACGGCTTTTAGAAGGAAAGTAGCACCTGAAACGTAAAAAATTAACGACAAAATGATTGTGTCATCGGAAAAAAACTATGTATATACCCGTATTTTAAACCAAATCACTTTGTAATTTTTCCTACTTACCTATATTATATGTAAAATATCAACTAGTTACCAACTTACCTATAATCTTGACTATATTTTATTTTCCACTTTGCCGCCTACTAGGCCTGCACAGAACAATCGGCTATTGAAAGTCACGGAACTTTTTACTTAGGTACCTCGCTAAATGGAAGTTTCGCGGGTTTTCTTTTGTTCGTTAGCGGTCGGGTGCATTAATCCTGACTGCCGTAATGACCGGACACACCCCTACTATCGCGATAGTAAATTGCCCGCGTGTTCCTAGAAGGCTAGCTACATCTCTATTGGGATCGGGTCTCAATAATGGCTCATTGCGATGCACGATACGTCTGGACGAACGCGTCTCGCCCGAGGTGCATGAATGTGAATGAGAGCTTGCTAAGTAAGGTACTGTTGGAACTCGGCGGGAGATCACTTTTCGAAAAAATATAATTTTCTTTTGGTATACCTGACCACCTTCTTCTATCGTCTTCTTGGGCCGGTTCGTAGTTTGGTGACCATCGATTGCATTTCGAGATCCCCCGTGCCTCGGAAAGCACTTCAAGCCGTTGACACCCGGCAGTCATTCATAGATCTTTGACAGTCGTTACGGGTAGTCAGAAACCTAAAAGTCTGACAACCAGTCTTACTAAAGAGGTATCCTGTTACCCAATAACTGGGTTGTGGATATAGTATTGTCCCGCGGGACATCCCATTTTTCATTTTTTAACCCTCTCAGGACGCCTCCCGCCAGCACACGTTTTTTAGCCCTCTCAGGACGCCTCCAGCCAGCACACCGAGTGGGAGCTTGACTGGCAACACTAGTTATGGAGGTCAGATAGGCACTCGCTCCATGTAAAATACTGGTATTCAGCTGCATCTGGTTAGACTGTAAGCGACCCGCAACATAGTCGGGAAAAGGCAAGGTTTCTTTTTTTAACACCTTCTATTCCTAAATATTGATACATTGGACGGTCATCAAGAAACACTTAAGAAACCGATCAATCCTGTACGCAATATGGTGTTTTAAACACAGAGATTGCTCCATTTACTCGACATAAAGTCGTCCGATAACCTGGCGAAACTTTTGGTCACCAAAAAGATGGAAGGGAAGAAGCCCCAGGGACGCAGATTTACACGAAGAACTAACTAAGTAAACGCACTACAACAGACGAAAGATCGTCAAAAAGTTTTTTTTTTGTAAAAAGTTTTTATTTTTCACTTTTTAGTTGTGGTGCCTACTATAAATTCGAATATCACGACCTGCTATGTAAATAACAGTGACAGGAATATGTTAAAACATCATCCACATAGACTAAGTGGAAAAATACGTATTATTGAAGCTAACTGAAAAAGTACCCAAGCAAAGTTAATTAAATTTATATGGGACCACCTTGAGAGCATACCCTTTCAAACAAAAAAAGAATTTTCAAAATCGGTCCGCAATTGAGTGAACATACATTTAAAAAAAACATACATACGCTATGAACATAGAACCTTCTCTTTCTTGGAAGTCGGTTAAAAAACTAGACCTAATCCCTAGTCTCCATCCATTAGTCATTACGCAGTCATGTTTGTCGTTCGAGAAATAGTTGACCAAGCTGTTCGAGTTTCCGTAGTAACCCGTACGCTACTACACTGTTTGAGGTAGTCGTTTTTTGTTGGTGGTAGGCCCTGAAGCTAACTAATAGCAGTGTTACAGGTAAATAGTGGGTAAGGACCCGATGTAATTGTACCTTTCTGTATTGACCTGCAACTTTTAAACACATCCTACTTCATGTTTAAGTCAATAGCATAAGCGATGCCTATATGTTTATGTTACATAGTGGAAGAAGATTTTTGGGTCTTTTTTACATAATATTTAATTTATTGGCAATGTCTTTGAAATGATTTATTATAACAAAAAGAACATTCATAGGTCTTTTGGCAATATTTTTAAATAACTACCTTCCAAAATTTAGATTATGAATTATTATACTAATTAGATTTATGAAAATTGCTGGTATCTACGGAATGACTTCGCAGTCTGTACCGTCTAAGTGCATTTTGCAATATATTCACTTGACCTGAAAACAATCGAATCATATAAATTACCTACGCGAATATTCATAGCCTCAGCCCTATGAATATTCGTTTAACTGTCTACGGTTTTGAAAATGTAAACAAGGATTTACGCAACTGCAGGTGGTTGAGTAGAATATGTGGAATATTTTATCAAGGTGTTTTGATTTATAAATCCAAGAACTGTATTCTTCTGTCAAAGCAAGCGTCCATGGATGGATGAGAGTCATAAGCGTTTTTCCGACGAGTCGTCGACTCCTGGGCAGTTACCTAGTCATGTTTCCAATCCACAGACAGATAACATTTTACCACCGAATTATTCCCGTAGATATACTTAGCTAGTGCGGACATGAAAATAAGAGTTTAGGATATTCATAACAGAACATCACGCCTGTAATGGACGGAGGTGTACCTTCGCATGGACACCCACATTTCGCCAGTTATGTTTCAATCCCATGTAATAGGGGGCTAGCCTATTGCCATCAACCGGGCACAAATCCAGCTTCCGGGCTGCTGGCTGGGCTGCTGAGATATTCCGGATAGAAAAACCCAATAACTGGTATTGAGTTTTTCCATCCGGAATATATCTTGCCCGACCCGGGGTCAGAACCCAGGACCTCATGCTCAGCAGTAGCGCTTGCGATCACTAGAACAACGTGGCCGTCCGTTAGGATCTTCAGTCCAGTAAAATTAAAAGATAAGGCTCAAGACACGCTACAATATCCCTGCTTGTTACGTAAAAGAACCTCTTTTTTACTCAAAATGTTAATTGAAACTTGGAAAAACTGTTCTTTTTTCCAAGTTATAGATTATATTATAATAATATCTTATCCACGAGTTAGTCGCGTCGATTTTGAGTTTCAGCATAATATTTTGGGGAAATTTTAGTCTGAGGGAACATGTGTTCAAGGCTCAAAAATGCTGTATAAGGGCTACGTGCAATTTAATAGTAACAGGTAACTGCGCACCTGTGTTTAAGTCACTAAAATTACTAACATTCTCATCACTTTATATTTTCGAGGTGGCTGTTTTTGTTAAATCAAATATGCATCTTTTTAAAGTGTCCGAAAATAGAAACCGACCAATCAGGAGAAAGTATAAAAATTTGCTAATTGTTAGTAGTTCCGATACCGCCTTTTAAAGAAAAGTTATATAATACTTTTCTTTAAAAGGCGGTACAGGGTGGATTTTTGAGATGGGGCAGCAAGGGCAGGTACCTTAACCGTTGTAGCTATAGGAAAATGGTCTTAGGAGACTGTCCCTAACTTTTTGAGAAATGTTGATGTTCTGATTCACAGAATTTGAAAAAGCTGTACAGTCAGCAAGAAAATTGGCAGTTTTCACGAAAACTAACTCGAAGGCAACGGTGGCGAAGACGCGGGGAACGGCGTGTTCAAAGGCGCCGCTCCCCGCGCCGCCGCCGCCGCTGACTTTGTGTCCGCGGCCTTACACGCGCTGCGTTCAGTCAAACGTGGAATCGGAAAAACGTATTATGAATGGACAGCATTTTGTATTGATGTTTCAATCAATGCAAAATGCTAACGAAATGTGGTCGACGCGGCCTGTTCTATCTACCTAACTTGCATAATTATTATCTATCGTTTGATGCAACTTGTTTTTATTTCTTCCGGTGGCATTTCATCACTGTTTGTGACAGACTGTTGCAGGATTTGAACCCTAACAATATCTGAAACTGAACTCTTTAATGGTAATTTTAGTAATGATTCAACTGATTCTCAGGACCTTAAAACAGTGATGTAAAGTTATAGAAATACTCAAAAACACGTCAAATCTAAAAGTTCAGTAGCCCGAGGGTAGAGCAGTGCAATTATTGTCAAGGCTATATATTGCTATAACTACCACACTTAACAGGAAGAGCAGTGATGTCTTGATACCCAGATGGGTCCTGCTGCATCCACTCACATAACTCCAGACGACACCCACGGAACAAGATGTAGGATACAGATAGCATCAATGCCATTACACAGCACAGTTATTTCTAAACCAGTCTCTATAAATAAACTTTATGTGTAAAAAGTTGTTAGTTGTTACTTTATTATTCATAATATTTAACACTTTAACTTCGTCGCGGATATTGCATTTATAAAATTATCTGGCAAGTTTATGTCTCCGCAAAAGACAACTTGAAACTATTGACAATCATACTCGTATTTTATGTGCTGGTTCCTTTATTACACGGAAACTTTTCTTAGTTAAGTTAGAACATGCAAATTAGATGTTTTGCATCGGTCTGCACCCCAACTGCGTGCACTTTCAATCACAATCCGAAGGATTTTGATGGCAATTCCTAATCCATTGCTTCATATATTTGAAAAACAATCAGACAGTTTCGTTTCAACTATTTACTTTTTGATTAGCTATATAGGTAATCATACCGGGACCCGGGCGTCGTCGTTGGCGTCAATCCTACCTGCGGTACCTACCTACCTACGAATGGTCAGACCAGACGCATCTGAAGGAAGAACTGATCATGTATGGTACCTAAGTTTAGTAGGAAGTTGTAAGACGTTTTGCAGCACTCGTAAACATGATCGTAAGCCTCCACGTCCGCGTGTCACCTTGGTGTTTGAACCTCGTCTTGTCGTGGGGCTGTCATAACCGCAGTCGCCCCAGACGTCCTCATTCCATATTATGAATAATATTCCGCGATAATATCGACGTAAACTTGGTTCTAAACGCCGCCATACCACTTCATTGCATTTACGATCGAATAGGCCCGCAACCGCAACGTATACCTGACATAAACTGCTCATTGTAACTGGCTAAATATACATTTTATGAAGTTGGTTTAAATAAGATAGTTTTCATATTATGTCTAATGGTTTTTCCACAGGCAAATGAAACTAGATATATCAAACCAGGAATAGCAAACGATTGTAGATCCTCATCAGATTTTATTTTATTTACAGAGGGTCTATAGGTAGGGACAGACAGCATCATAAGTGAACGAAAATGGTTTTTAAATTAGTCTAATGAAAGCATGCTAGGTAGGTAGTCTGCTCTCTATCAAAGTTTTCATTCAAAAATCGCTTTACCAACTCAGATCATCGAGGACTTTGATGCTATCCGTACACATCAAGCTTCGGCAACGAGTACGAACGTAGGTATACCTACTAGGTATCTTAAAACATAAAGCAGACGTGTACCGGGCACGTCCGATCATGAACGATAAATTCTCTGTAATCTACACTCTAAAGTCGGACACTCGATCGGCCAAGTCTAGACCAACGCTCCATAAACCGCAATACGATACAATCCCGGGAAAAGCGCAGGATTTACACGCGGACACGCGGTTTGACTGATTTCTATCACATTATAATGTTACCCAGACATTTCTTCTCTGTAACCGCCGCGCCTAAGATAGTTGCCTCGTTACAATTAACTTTATCTTGCACGAATTTATTGCTTTTAAGTATAGTCGTTGGTGCTGCAGACTTTTATGTTTATGTTATCTACTCCTGTTCAGCGATTGAAATGATAACTGTAAAATTAAGTGCTCTTGCACACTTAGATACAGGATGTTTTATAATTATTGATAATGCAAGCTTTACAGTCACATTTATAGCTGCTGCAGGTAAATAAATAAACCCGCTGGATTTTAATAAAGGATGAATTTTGCTTCTCAATAGTTCGACCTTTTACAAGAGTTTTATCCAAGAATTCTGGGTATGTAATTTCGTAGTTTTCGGAAAGTAAATGTCATTTATTTATTAGCTGCGTATAGCAGAATGCGAAAATAGTTTTATTAGGTATTTATTTATTTAATACTTCAAGCACATAAATTTACAGACGCGGACTTAATGCCATAGGCATTTTTTATCAGTCACCCTTTGGGTTATGTAGAGACAAACAGTGGAAGGTGCAATAGCGACAAATTTTCAAATTCGATCGAGAGTGTCTTGCCTTGTCAATCCAACGGATATTCACTGTAGCATTTGTCTATGGACCCGGTTTTCATATTGTATTCATAACCGGTATCAAAAACCAAAATATTACTTACATAATTTAACAATAATTTACCATTTCATGTCTTGCAGAGGGTAGTTGCGAAGGCGTGCGCTGCGGTGGTGACAAGCGTTGCGTTTTGGACGCAGAACTAGGTGCGCATTGCGTGCGATGCGGTGCGTGCGGCGTTGCGGGTACGCCCGTCTGCGCCGTCGACGGACGAACATACGCCGGCGCCTGCGCACTGAGACGAGCTGCCTGCGAGCGGGGCAGAGCCCTTCCGCTGGCCTATAGAGGACCTTGTATAGGTAACGATTCATCCTGATTTAATAGAACCTTTTTATTGCACTCACGGTCACTCAGAAATCATCTTAGACTACACACAACTAAAGTAGGTACTTGAGTAAATCGCAATGAAATGTAAATTATGTTAGAAAAACCGTGTGCCTGATGGGATTCCCCATCGGTATCTTATATTTTTGGGGATGAATTTTCAAAACTCCTTCCTTAATACTGCTCACTTTAACACTGCAAGAAAGCCGTGTGCAACGTTTCATGTTTCTAGGCTGAGCGGTTTAGACTGCGTTTTCTGTCAGTATTTAAGATTTCCATTATTTAAGTAGATTCTGAATTCAACTTCCTCCCCTGTTACAGCGAACGCAACATGTGCGTCAATATCATGCGGCGCAGGCCAGCGATGTGTGTCGGGCGGCGCGTCGGGCGCGCGCTGCGTGTCGTGCGGCGCGTGCGGCGCGGCGGCGCGGCGCCAGCTGTGCGGCTCGGACCGGCGCACCTACCCGTCGTGGTGCCGGCTGCAGCGCGCCGCCTGCCACGCCGGACGTGTCGTCGATCCGTTACATACTGGACCCTGTAAAGGTAGCTGTGCCAAACTATGTCCTTCGGTCATCCACAGCACATATAGACATATATATAGAAATCCGTTGGGAAACTAACATCTTCGAAGAAAATTCCCGAATCCTCGCATAATGTTTAGTATGCTTATCGATCACGCCCGCCTGCCTACCTATCAATGTCATTCAAGGGCCAAAATAACCTTGTAGCGCTCTAACTGCAGACCGGCTTTTTGCACGGGTGAAGTTTCAACTACCCGTTGTCTGGACTATGAGTGTTAATTCAACTGATGATGAGGGATGTCATGTTAGCTACTGAAAATTGAGCAAACACCCAGTTCCTATTTCCTAATGTATTTTTTTGTCCACAGGCAACAAAAACATAACGGACAATAGTGTGATTGAGAGAAGTGTGAGCGAAGTGGACACCACGCGCGTCCTATAGTCATAGACTCTCTAGTATCGTGGACTGATCCACTGGCTTCGTAGTGTGTGGCTGGCGTAGACGATGGGCAACGATGGGCCAGCCTGGCGCCCAGTGCGCAAGGGTTGGAGAATCACCCGTCGATACATCTACTCAAGTCTTTGAGCAGTTTCTTCTCAGCGTGAATAAAGGGTCATCGTTTTGAAATACTCAGAATGAGGGAAAGTTGTGAAGTTTGATTGAACAGCGAGCAAGCTGTTGTGGACGCGGTCACTTCTGTCATGGCTCTAACATATACAGTTAATACTATCAAAACTATTGGAGATATGAACAAATGTTTCTTACCATTAACTATTTTCGAAATTGCGGCGCGCTGGTGACCGCAAGCCATGGATTGTGACTCAACATCGTGTCAGATCTATTGAAATTCAAAAATTCTTAGCTAGTTTAGACTTAGATAAATCTGTCGAGCTGATGCACCCTTTCGAACTTTGTAGATAAATAATTCTATATACCTAGTTTTAAATAATTAACACTTACATTATTAAATTTGAGCACCAAATCGTACTTAATATTTAGTCAAAATGTTAAACATAGGGACTGTAGTTAGCACAAAATTTGGAACTTAGGTACTTTCTATAATAATAAATTCTAATTTCCGTCTTGTTGAACGTCGCTACAATGAACGAAGCTCGTATTAGGATGAATGTTACTTTCATCGGACTGACATATTGTTCTTAAAATTTAATTAACTCTTAGTACTTTAAGACTTAAATAATTTTACTTCACGAGATGTGGTTAACGCTTAATGCAATATTTATTATTAAGTTACGAGTATGAAGTTTAGTGCAATAATTTTATTGAAAATTGTATGAAATTTATGTTATGTTTTGTTTTGTTTGTCTTTACACATGCCTCGTGATGCGTCGCACAAGAAACGTCAAAACGTTATTCGGACATGGTGAGAGTTATAAATACGTTTTCAGTATTATGTGTATGTAAGATTTTTAGACTATCGTTATTTTCGAAACATTTTACATTGAAAATTAAGTGATTTTTATAGACTGTAGGTAAAAAGTAATTTATTGTTACTTTTAAATTATTTCCAAAAATGTTTCCAAGACTATTTGTATGTGAGTTTTATCTTCGTGAATTTCTCAAATGAATCAAAGCAATGTGTGATGTCAAAGTAGTAGAAACAACTTTCTCGGCGTCCTTCTTAGCTTTAAATAGTTACAAGTATTTCTACTATACAGTATATTATGTAATGGTATAACTTCAGGACAGCGGATGGCATAAGCTTTAATGCATACTTAATACTATTATTTAATCCATCGAATTTGGACAATTATTGCTACTTATTATTGTGGTCCGGCCACGCTTGCGTCGTCGTGAGCTCGTGAGCGATGCGTTCAGTGCGCATAGTACATTTGTTTTATGTTATCTGAAAATTCGAAGAGGGAAAACGCAGCTCAATAGTTGTTGAAGTCATTGTATAGTCATAAAAGCTTAATAATTATATTATGTTAATTTTTCTACAAACGAAAAATAATTATTGTTTATATTTGTACTTATTTTTAATATTGTGAACAAAACAATACATAATACAGTAGCTCGGCTCTTGTCAATTATTTCCTAGTGCTAATCACGTTGTTAACTGTGTCTGACTATAATAATACTAAATTGTTGTAGTTGAATTCATTGCAAACATTAGATGATTTGTATAATATATTGTCCTTGTTTCTTCATAAATATTTTACACTGGTATCTGTTTTCTCATTTTATATCCCTAACGATAAGACCGAAAATGAAAAAAAAATAAGACATTCTAAATCACATAATCTTCAACATTAAAACTAAAAAATATCGTGCACAAGGATGTGACAGCCCTAATATTAAGGTCCCAACAAGCAATACAGCAACTTGGGTTATGGCCATCATGCGTAACTACCAAATCTCCGAGAGATAAAGAAACTGTGAGACGGTTAGTTTACCAGAAGAGTTTGAAACAATTTGTCAAAATAAAACCAATACTTGACACAAAAGACACCTTTATTATTGTAAAAAACGGGTCATTCTAGCGTTACAGTGTCCGAACAAAATGATATTAAAGGAATGTCAATCTTTTACAAAATATTTATTTTTTATTGAAGTACAAAAGTATGCTGTTATTACTGATATATCTTAAGTAAATATTATAGTTATTATCTTACGTTGAAACAGTTTTATGTGATAAAAATGATGAGAAGCTCAAGAATCGCAAAGCTTTATCTTTTATAATGATAATAACATAGTCTACATGTAGTCTATGTTATTATCAATGCCTCATTTCATTCAAAACGTCTAACGGTTGTCTGCGAGTTGGCTTCAGCCCCTCGTACGCCTTACAAAAGTCCGGGACCACAGGGTCCCGAGAAATGTCAGTCTACATAGGATCACAATTATTGCTGTTGGTGTTCCGCCAGTTAGTTATAGTTTGAAAGTTAAGTAAATAATTAAATTAATGCTTTACGAAGGATTAAAAACTAGCTATAAGTATTACAGTTTAGTTCTACCAATGGGGATGTACTATGAAGTTTCATATTCTTTCATGAGATTTTATATACCGTCGGCAGAGTAGCGATAGAGAAATCTTTTAAATATTTTAAACGAGTTACAATACTTGAAGACGTAATCAGATAATTCACATGTTTTGTCAGACAGTTCCTATTTCACCAAAGTCAGATATTATCTTTTATCCGTGGAATAAAATTGACGTCTTGAAAACTCGTTAACAATCTCATAATTCATTCGCAATTCGCATCTACTGCAGCCTGGAGGGTTGTATTCTAAGTTGAATTTTCATTCACCGCTTTGAATTTGAATCGCGCGAATTTGATCATAAAGTGAACAAGACCCGGGGCCAAAATCGGAAGTCGGAACTAACGCCGCCATCTTGTATTTGAATACATTACATTACAATTTATGGTTCTGTCCATTTTGAACCCTATCAGTACCTATTGAAACTAAGCTTGACAAGCAATGGTGCCAACATGACGGCAAGGCACAAGTTATAGTGAACGGTTTGTAAGACTGCAAAATTCAGTTCTACCAATCGCGTCACGGGATAAGTTATAATGAAGGCACTGTGAATTCAAATATAGTTGGTACATACCATTCTAGTTATTGACTGCTCGGAAAGAGATGTGTCGTGTCTGCACAGTAACGAGTAACATATGACACGACGAACGAACAAACGATGTCCGTGTTTATGTGTAAACTTGCACAACAGTTGCACAAATGGATGTGTCATCTTCGCTTCTTGATTCCTGAATTTTGAAAAGAACTCACCTCACCAGAGTTAAGCCATTGTCACGAACTATGGTAATTTCAAACTAACCCTTTGTTCGATTAACGGTCTTGCCAGTCAAAAAATTAATTTCTCGCTCGATATTGAAATATATTAATCATTTAAACGCCCATTATACTGAGTTATGGTCCATGGTCCATGGTCCAGCGAAATTAAGCACTAAATGGTTAAAAAAGACATTGTAAGCCAAGCATTCTTAAAACTTCATATTACATCCCCAGTTTACATTAATAGCTTTGAAAATCTACACCTAATATCTAATACGTTCACATACAACCAACAAAATATATAACAAGCACTAGTTTCGACTAACAGACCTGCTTTAATAAATCTTATGGGCACTTCAATAAGTGCCAATTCTGCGTAAAACTGCGGCCCATTGAAAAGTTTGCTATAGTCTATGCGATTGAGCATTCGGCTTGTAATAATAATAATAAATTTAACGATACATACGATCTGTTTGTCTTGAAATATGAATAAACATGTGTCAAATATTTCGGTTCTGTTAAGGCCAAGCACACATGTTAGTTTTAGCACCGAAGTCCCGAAACCGCGATGTGGCATCGAAGCAATCGCTGAGTTGAGAGATTTTGATATCGCGACAGAACACAGAAACCCGTCAAAACGTGATGCAGCATTGCTAACGTCACAAAAGGCTGATCGCCTGATGCTAAAAGGAGCATGTCTACTAAGTGGCAATTTTAATTATTCTATACGTTCCCCTTACTTTAAAGATTAAGCTATGATAATATCTACGAGCAGGCAACTAATAAAGGAAATCTAATCTATCTATCAGAAAACTGAAGTCGAAATTCTTATTCTATTTTTAACCACGAAGGATGCAACAATCAAACAGTTTATAAAACACAAGCTTCCGTTAGCGGCTTTGCCTGCGTGAAGCATGATATCTTTATAAATTATAGCATAGCATTCTACTGGTGATTTTTTTTTTATCGGTTCAGTAGTTTTTGAGTTTATTTATTACAACAAAAATAGAAATCTTTTCTCTTTATAATAATAGTGTGGAGCTATAAAACGCAATTGTAACAAGTTCGATTGATATGTTACTGAATATGACGAAGCATATTATTACAAAAAAATTGCACGGATCTGTACCACTATTCATACTAACTAACACCCATATTCTAAGTCAAAACCTCAAGTTTTACTCGACTCGACTCAACCTCACTTAGGCCCGTATTACAGAACCTCACTCAATACTCAAGCATTATTTAAAGCTTGTTTAAAGCCTTTTGATTGGTTGAAACTAGTTTTAAGTACTGCTTGAGTCTTGAGAGAGGTTCTGTAATACGGGCCTTAGGTAGTTTGATATTCATAGTTGCAATTTTACTCCTCATCTTAAACAGTTTCCGCAGTCGAGGTGAGTTTGAGTTGAGGAACCAGCTGTCAAATATAAGATACGTCGGCATCTACCTTGAGGAAGTTTTATAGTAACTTTTAACCAAAACAGTGCGTATTTTATCACATTTTCGTAATGGCTTTTGAAGAGTTTATTGAATATTTGTACGATAATCCATACAATTACGTATCGCGGCGCTATTTACGAGATGCAGATAATCCGATAGAGTTTATGATGAAAATGAAGACACATTATTAACTAAGAGACAAATGTTTAGCTAGTTAAAAATTAAATTGTTACATCCTTCGCATTTCTTAAGAAAAACAAATGAAGCAAACCGCACACTCGGAAGACATTATGTAGCGAACCGAGAATATTTTCTATCACGAAGAATGAGCCATAAAAATTCGCAGCGACTAATTAGCGTCGTGCGATAGTCTCAAGTGTACGCCAGCCCTATAATACCTTCCATCATTGAACTTGCTGCATAGTAGTCCTAGTAAAGAGCTCCATAGTAAGTGCACTTAGAAACAGTGGGATAGAGCGGTGCTGATGTAGGTGCAACTCTACTAACTCGCCTAGAGTGGACGAATAGTCGGTGTGCACCATCTCTATACCGTCGTCGTCGAGAGTAAATGTAAGGTATTCTTCGGAAGATTCCGCGTACATGTTTGATATTCTGTAAAGAATAAAAGAAAGTGTAAAATGGACCATGAAAAAGAGATTGACACAAAATTTTCAGTGGGAAATATATCGCTACGAAAAGACTATATGAAACAGTTTAATATCGATATTAGAGCTGTACCACCAAAATGTACTGAATGTCAGTAGATGATGATGACATTCAGATGGCCAATATTTTCTCACAAACTCAGTAAGAAGGTTTTTAATTATCATTCCTACTCATCACATGAAGTTAATTATTAAAATCCTGTATTGGACAGACATGGGCGGAGGTTATGCTTACGTCCAGCAGTCGACTACGAAAAAGAAAAAGAACAACTTACAGAAGATAAATTATTAACTATTATTATTATTAGCTTGTACGCCCTCGTGGAGGTCAGAAAGTCTCCCACGGGAACATACCACCGAGATAAAAAAAGTATCCTATGTTACCAGTCATTAGGTTATGTACCCAGCTATCTAATTGCGTAAAACGTTTTCGTAAACGATTCCGACTAATCGGTTTCATTTTGACTGTTCAACAACATTCATTGCGATAGTTACGTTGTTGAGCAGATTGTTTTTCGAACTTATGAATCAATGGATTAGCAATCTGTTTCAAACCAATCCAGATTGTGATAGATTGTGCATTACGCAATTAGGGTGCTAGGCTATCCCTGTGCTAAATTTCATCCAAATTCGTTCAGCCGATAAGAGGTAACAGACAGACTAGCTAATATTAGAATAGACGGATGACTCACCTGTAATTCTTATGTCCAGTTCTATCAATTTTATAACCTAATAGCATATAACATACGTCTCTGTATTCCTGAGCAGAGGACGTGAACTCTTCTTTCAGCCTGAAATGATTTACAATCAAACGTTATTGGAATTAATAGGATTATAGGACTTAGGTTCGAATTTCACCAATAAAACTGAACGCGATCAGCATAAGTCATAAGTAAGTCATTATGTCATTTACAAAATTGTGTTGAAAATATTAGTGATGATAAATAAAATAATAAACAATGAAATTAAAAAATAAACATTACATCACACACCTAGCTAGAACGCCTTCAAGAGTCTGTCAGTGTCAAATACTCCTTAACAATGATGACATTGACAGCTCTTGAACGCGTTTTTAATGAGCTGATCGCGTTCTTTTCATTGGTGAAATCCGCTCAGTCCGCTCTTAGGCGCCGCGCTCTTGATTTAAAGAGAGTGCCCGTTGTTCTCCATAGAGATCTACATTTTGGAACGGGCAACTAGCTTCAACTTTCTGACTAACTGACCGACTTCTTGGCAATTCAAAAGTGATTGAGTTTAGTACACAACTGCCCAAAAAAAGTGTTTTGTTTTTTTTACTATTTCTCTCACACTCACAGTATGAAGCCCTAAATATGGCATAGCGAGTTAAGAAACAGGCCGGCTCTAAGAGCTTCGTCTCTTTCTAAAATATGATTGTACCTCTTAAGTTTAATACGGCTACTCTCCAACTGCTGTCGTAACTGCTGCGTCTCTTCCGGACAGGCACGAGATCCACCCCCTTCTCGCAACGTGGCCTTTAACCTTTTTAACTGGAAAAAGTAAATTTAAACAATATAATATACATAAGTACTTTCACACAATACTACTATGTTGTATCCCATAGAATAACAAAATTATAAGTACTGAAATTTTGTCGACATTTGCATGATGATACTACGCAAAGTACACGACTGTACTAATTTCGCAAATGCATATTATGCCTATAATGTTCCATAGGCCTCCTCTCTGTGAGAGGGAGTGGGCCGTAATCCACCACGCGGGCCCCACAGTGCGGGTTCGTAGATGTCACAGGTGTGTCACGCATGCTCTCGACAGCCGAACTGTAGCACGCGGCTATGAGATCTTTCGAACTATATGCTGCAGTCAAATACGGGATCAAGATTGGAATTAACTTACTGAGGCACGTAAAAATACGCCTGCATAAAACTACGCTTATTGCTTTTTTGGTAGTGTTACAAAAAACTTGAAAGTTTTAAACCTAAAGTCCTGAAATCGTGAATAAGAATCAGCTGTCCCATACGGTCGACATAATATGTCAACACAAATAACCTCCAAGAGGTTTTGGGGTAAAGACAAACTAAGGTTGTATAGATGTGGGCAAATTGTGATTTTTAGACCTCTGTTTCCTGTAAGATTTAGAGGTTAAAATATTTAGAAACCACAAAATTTTGACAAGAAATGTAGGTTTCTAAAAAAAAATATGTAATTTATAAGGTAAACTTACAAGTTCCGAGAGCCAAGGTTCTTGAATAGAATAATAGCTAAATAGTTTTTTTAATGTTATATTTGTGTTATTCAAGGTATTTAATGTATGCTGGTTCTACAATCTGGAAATAAAACGATTTCATTTCATAGGCTTTTAACTTTCTAGCTGGACGCCTAAAATCAGGCCAGAGAGTCTTAAAATAACGGCTTATGTCTACTACTTATTCAGACTCATATTTTAGAAAACAACTCGTTAGTCTAGTGGTCGCAAGCGTTACTGCCGAGTATGGGGTTCTGAATTCGATCCCAATCTCGGGCAGTGTTATTAGGTTTACCATAATAATTGTTTTAGTAGCAGTCTCGATTTGTGCCCGGTTAATGGAAATAGACTCGACCTTTCTTAAATGGGACTAAAACATAACTGAAGAAATTTTAGGTTATGTATAACTCTTCGGAGAATCGATAGGCAACTAACTATAACTGTTACGTTAAAAAGTTCGCTTCATTCGGATTCATAAATAGTGTGTCAAATTGCTGATCAATACATTTCCCTGTCTGTAAATACGTCAATAAAAATATGTAATAATGATTGATAAAAGATAACATAAAAGTTGATATACCTCTTCTTGGGCAGCTTCTAGCTCCGCCTGGATTTGTTTCTGAGCTTCAGCAGCTGGGTTGTTGGTCAAATGCAGTACCTTGAAGTGTGGACACAAAAATTTAGTTTAGACAAATTCCATAGCAACTAAAGCTCGTGTAGGGCCTTTTTATTATAAATGCTAACGCAAAAATCTACGTAGATTACATTACACTTGAGAAGATTTTGAAGAGTTGAGTGATGGCAATATTTTGTTGAAAAAAGTGAAATCAGTCCAATATACATTCAAAACGTAGACTACGTAGAGAACGTAGAATATATTTCAAATGAATCAACGACGCTTTTACAGTTTAACGGCTCAATAGTGGGAGAAATTTTGATGTGGATTGGTTTGTTTTTGCAGATTAGTTCTGCTCGTACTATAGTTGAATGTTACCTTAGTCTGCGAGTGCGCACCGATACGTTCCAGGTTGGCGTGCAGTGTGTCTCGCTGCGCGCGCAACTTGGCGACGTCACGTTTCAGATTTTCAGCCTCTTCGCGCCATTTGCTCGACTCGGCACGTAGAGACTCGACCACTAGGAATGAAAAAGTACGTTTTAGTTGAGAGAAAATACAAAATATTATTACAAAAAGGGTGATTGAATTATATATTATCGTAATCAGCGATTTCTAAAAGACTTCCTTCGTATGGAAAGGATGGAGTTGGTGTTTGGGCCTTTCAGACGGTTTGTTCTTTCAATTGTTACGGCCTATAGGCCCACAGTAACATAAGTTTCACTTGGGAGTTTCATTTGGTTTCGCTCGTTACAGTTTATTTACGGTAGGTTAACTAGTTAGTTAGTCGCTTTAGACATTTTCTTATTGACAGTCAAGTTGATGACCAGCTGGAAGCTTTTAGGAACTGTGGTAAAGTATACAGTTACAGAAGTAACTGTATACTTTACAGACGTTCTGAATCTTCCAGATCTTTTACAGATGTTCTGAACTGACCAGGAGCTTTAATTAACTTCTGGAGGGAGGTGGGCTGGTTGGAATAACCACCGACGGCCACCATGGCCCACGCACAATGGTCCACTTTCAGGGACTAAAACCCCTAACATAGAACATAGAAGTATACAGTTAAGAGTTACGTTTAGTGTGTTGCGTCTGGTCGTGCGTGGCGAGCAGGTCGCGGTAGGCCTGCAGCGCCTTCTCCAGCTGCTCCACGCGCGCAGACAGCAGCGCCGCGCCGCCCGCGCCCGCCTCGCCGCACAGCGTCACGGTCAGCTCCTTCTCGTAACAGTCCAGTTGTTGTCTGTGAACGAAACATAATTATATTAAAAAGTTTGAGTGAGATATTGTGCAGTACACAAAAGTCGACTTCAGGGGTTTTCGTCGATGTTTTTCGGGTATTCGATCCTATAATGTATTTCGGTATTAGGGGAAACCCGTTAAAGGAAAATGGAGGAACTGTGCGAAATATAATAAGCTAGAAAGGAGGAGACTCCTGAAATGACGGGTTATAGAAAATAGAAGAAAATGAGATACTGCGCCTACCCCAACTTATTTGGTGTTAAGAGCTGGAGAATGATTATGGATTTCAGAATCATACACTATGAAACATGCATGTCGCAAGCTACAACAGGCAGGTCAGTATTGTGCGCTGTTGCCGCTCTTACCTGTAGCTATCTCTCTCGCGCGTGACGAGAAGCAGTCTCTTCTGCAGCCTGTGTATGAGACTCTCCTGGTTCTTGCGTACTGTGAGCAGTTCGTTCAGCTTGCTGGTCGCCTTGTCGCGCTCGAACTTTACTGATGCTACTTCCTACGAGGAAATACAACGATTGTTAGTACAATGTTTAGTGAGTTGACTGTACATTATAGCAGAGGGGCAATTCCCGTATTTTTAAGAACGTTCGCATACTAATTTCAGTCTCAATCTTTAAAAAAAAAAAAACCCACATTAATTTAGACAAGTTTTACATTTCGACATTCGTTGTCACTGAGATGAGATGGCGTGTTGTCGCGAGAAATGGCCTTCTGATATTGACATAAGAGTCTAATAGCGAATTTAAAAGGCGTAATATTTTTAGAGCAGTTTTGTCATGTCGAGCGTAAAACTGATAACATGTCAACGAAATAGTTGTAAAATTAGCTCTTGGTGTCTCCGGCTACGGGCGAGATTTTTAAATATAATTTAAATTTAATTAATTATTCATAATTAATTAATTAAATTTAATTATAATTCTTTTTAAATCTAATCCTTACCTTATATATTTAAAATTTAAATATATAAGGTAAGGATAAAGTTCAACCTATATATAGTGCTACAAGAATATTTTAGCGCCTGAATAACATTGACAGGGTACGCTGTTAGTAACCATTAGTGTCACAGAAATTATATTTAAAAAACAAGATGGTGTCGTTAGTTTCGATTTCGGCTACACGCCAGAAGATCCTTACACCTTTGTAGATAAAATAGGCATTTATAAGAACTATGTAGCACGCCATCTGCATACATTTACTTGTGTATTAAAACATGCCCATTTACTTATCGACTGATAAAGTCACCCACCTCAGTAAGTTGCGTTAACTGCGACTGAGATTGCGACGAAGCGGCGGTGGCGTTTAGTTGACTGTTGAGCGCAGACTCCAACGTACTAGACAGAGAACGCGCGTTTTCTACGCCGTGCGTGTGCGCAGCCGCCTTCCATTCTTCTAGAGATGACTCGAGGGAAGCTAATTTTACCTGTAAAAAGACTTCGTTTTGTTGAAGGCAAATATGCTCTTGTTTGAGTAAATTGAATAATTAGATTTAGTTGTTTTTTTTATCCAACATTTTTTGTAATAAGTAGGTACGAAAATAGAAGCCTAGAAAAAATAGGCCAGTCCAATGCAGTTGAACGCTTTTGAATGCTTATTCACTATCATTACTTCAGCATTGTATAAATGCAATTTATTTGTTGGCAAAAACAGGGTTGGCGCACTCCGCATTTTAGGTATGAAGGTACAAGTACCCGGTGGGCTCGAGTTGTCGGGCCAATTCAGTGGGCGCAACGTAGTCAGAAGATATAACGGTTAAGCGATAGAAAGAGAGGCAACTTCTAGGTAAACATAACTGTCGGTAATTAGCGCTGTGCGACCTGAATTACACTTTATTGTGTCGTAGCAAGAGTCGCTATTTATTTAAATGATTTTGCGGGATGAATCTTCTGTACTTGTACTATTATGTATTCTGTGGCATCGCAGTCACAGAGGAACATGTAATATTAAACTGGATTCTAACACCTATATCTATAAGTAGTATGAAACAAAGTCGCTTTTCGTGTCTGTATGTGTATGACATTGCTCTGCTAAAGAGTATTAGAGAGTTAGAGAATTTATTCCATAAGGTTTATTTGCATAGTACATTAATATTAAACTGAAATATGTAATAAATAAATCTAGAAGTTTTGTTAAGTCGTAAAAACTGTATGAAGCAGGGGCGGGTCGCTAGTATTGAAAAAAGATTTTATTACCTTGGCCTCATGTAGCTCATTCTGTACTGGCTGTAAGGCATCGACCCTGGACTGCAACAGATGCACTTGTTCTTCCAACAACAGTTTGTTGCATATCGAGTCCCGTAGAGATCGCTCTTGCGCGCGCAAACGAGCAACTTCCTTTTCTAATTCCGCCATGTTGGTTAAGCGTTTTTGTGCAGTCTGTTGCAGAAAAAGAAAGTGAAATTAAAATTGCACTAATTTTATCAAACATTCGTCGTGTATTTTAGCTAAAAGTAAGGATGTTTTGCGGAATTTATTTGTTTGCTTATATTTCTGAGACACACACGAGAGTACTGCGCTGATATACAACTATAATTTAGAAGATGTAAGTTCCATAGTCACCCATTATCTTATGAGTGTGAATTAAATCCTAGCACAAGCATAATTAACGTTTTTGGACATAAGGGGAGTATTATTAGAGCACTTTTAGATTCAAATAAACGCAAAACTATTAAATAAGTCATGTCTTTTCAGATATTTTTTTTATTTTCAAATAAGATTTTAAACAACTTATTTCCATAAAATTAATCTGGTTTTTTTTAAAGGTTTAAGCTTAACCCGCAACCATTACCTTAGCCTGCTGCTGCCAGTCTTTGTAGGAATCCCTCTCATACTCCAACTCCTTGAGTTTGTTAGTGACACTCTGCAGCTCGAAAGTCTGCTTCTCCAGCTGAGTCCTGAGGGTTGTGCACTGTTCTGCTCTACTGGTCTGTTTCACTACTTCTGTCTTTAACATTTCTACTTCGGATTGCGCGCCTTCTAAAGCCTGTAGGAAAAAATAAAGGAGAACATAATATGGGGCAGCTTGATGTTAAAGAAGGTATGATGAAGATATGCCGTAATTACAGACACAATTAAAAATCAATTGTGTCTCGTGTGGATCCATGCTTGCAAATATGCAACACCCAAGATCATTACCACAATATCCAGTCAGTGTTTGCAATTTCACTGGGACATAATTTGTATACCTTTAAAAGTGAGCACAGAAATGCTGCTTAATTAAAATAATGGGGTTACTATTTGGAAAGGCTCTCTAAAATAAAAAAATATTTCTTGTTGTAAGAAATTTGACATAATTATCTCGGGACCTTGAGGTCCTGGACCTTTGGAAGGCATACGAGGAGCAGAAGCCAACTTGTATTATTTATACTATATTTATTACTTAATTAAATGAGACACCAACTCATGATTATCTCTGTTCGCACTATGCAAGTGCAGCTATTGAAGGTGAGTATTAGGCTGGTATTATTATTTTATATCTTAGCTTTATTTCATTTACACAATATTTACCTGCAGCAGTTCATCCATATCTTTCTTCATCTCAGACAACTGATCCTTACTGCTGACGCTACATTCAAGCAGTTTGTCCCTCATGTCTGCTATCTGTTTGTGAAGCTCGCCCTTTTCTTTGTCCCACATTGCTTTGTTCTCCTTGTGTTCTTTTATAACCTGCCAGAAGTTTAAATGTGAAACCAGAGAGTAATAATAGGCAGCAAAAAGGGTGTTGCACAGGCACCAAAGATAGGTGACGAAAATAAGATTTTACCTTCCCAATCAAATTCAGGAAAGTTTGTTCACTATCAACCCCAACTAGGCAAACTGGTTTCTTGAAGTGTAGGAATTTATTATATGTTGGAATAAAATTGGAAATTGACCAGATGTATGAACATAAACGAGGCAAAAGGAGTATGTAAGGATCATAGCATGTGACGTTCTGTAGTTTCTGCCCACCCCCATGAAAAGAAGGCGTGAGTTTATATGTATGTATGTAAAATTGGAAAATGTTGACTCTACAGTGAGACATTATACTTTTAAACACAATATGGTTCTCATCAGCAATGGTTAAGTTGACAAGATATAAGCATGTATTGTAATTCATTTGATAAGTTCATGATTCAATTATGAGAAATAGTAAAAATGAAATAGTTATTCAACCATTTTTAAACACAACTCATATTAATAACTACACAAATTGTATATCAACCATTTTAACACATTTTAAAATGGCTGTCACAGTGTCATTGTAATAATAAATTACATTTTAACCTGATTATATTCATCCTTGATCTCTTGTTCCCTTCTCCTTATCAGTTGCAGTCTATCCTCCATGTCAGAAAGAGCTCTCTCGTCTCTCTTGTGTTGCTCCATAAGAGAACCTTTCTCCTCCTCAAATAAGATCTGCATCTCCTTGCGGATAGTGTGCTGGTGGTTTATGCGGGATTCTAATTTTATTATCTAAAATTAAATTAATAATTTTAACTATTGTGGATCTTTTTAATATTTCAATACAAACATTTTTAATCACTTGTTACTTCTTTATTTTTAACTGATGAAACCTGTTCTATAATAGCAAATTCTCAGAGACAAACATCAAATCAAAATCAGAATTTAAAGCTTGTTAGTTTATGTTTACATAACACAACAGCATTAAAGAACATTCACTTATATCCTTAAAACAGTAAAAATAAAGGAGTTTTTACATGGCAGTGTGTAGTATTCTTTTACATCAAGCAGAGAAAGCATGTGTTTACCTGAGCTTTAGCAGCTATCAGATCTATCTTCAGCCTCTTTGCCTCCCACGGGGAAGGCGGTGCAGACGCCGGCGTAGAGCTAGACTCCGTCCGGATGCGTTTATCAGGCGTACAGACATCATTCATACAAATGCTGGACTTTCTTTTACCGAGCGATAGGAGGTTATTGAGCCCTGCAAATATTTACATCAATCAATACGGAATTCGTATAGAAATATGGCTGCCGTAAAGCATAAGACACTAATTAGAATATTACCTTCTTTCAGAGATTGATTACTATCAGAAAAATTCAGTTTCGTAGCAGACGACAATTTGTCTTTCGGCGGGTCCGTATTTATTACTCGTCTAAATGGTTCTAAGACATCATTGAACAGTGACATATCTCCTTCCTTAGCCATTTTGTAACAATTGCTAAAGTTCTAAGTTGTAATTATATTAATTAGAAATCATTATCACGAGAAAAACTTAATAAATGTTTTATTCAGAAATACAACAACGCACGTACTCGAACAAAACGGAAGCAGATTAAAAATTATAGGTTTGTGTCAATAATGACATTTTCGTGGCACAGACTAAAAAGCTTGGTCTCAGGTAAAAAATCAAACGTTTTAGTCGATTTCTGAAGAAGATACCTCGCTTCATTTGGTAGTTTTATTCATTGATTTCTGAAAAATTGTGTTCGTGGAACAGGGTGTTTAGAACTAGACTACGCGCAAGATATGTCTGCGCACGGCTGAGATCAGAACTAATCGCATTCTTGTGGTTTATGTGAACTTTTTATATAGATATTTTAAATAATACCGTATAGAACGCACGCCAGCGCACCACACACGCGCATACTTACCTTGCGGGCAGTGTTGCCAACTTCCACGGTCTGGATTACCCAAGAACCTAACTGAAAATCCCCAATTTTGGGGAAAATAAAATCAATATTCCCCACATTTTCCCCACAAGTTTTCAGCAAAGAAATAGAAGTACTGTTCATATAAATCAAATATATTTATTACTTAAACTTAAGTACTTAATGATTTTAATCAAGGTCACAAACATTTGTCCGATATTGAACCCACGACTCACGGCGTAGAAGTCAAAGCGCTAATCACTACGCCACCGAATCAGTCAGTACTCAGTAGATTAAAATAAAAGATACAAGAAATAAAGTAAACAACAAATAAAAATCAATTTTTGCATCTAATATACTACTGACTACTGAATATTGGTTTTATAACATACCTTGGAATTATTATCGTCATCCTTATTAACTTTCTCTTTTTCTTTACATTTTAACAACCACTTGTCTATTGTAGCTTTTTAATACATAAACTAAATAAACAGCAAGCGTCAAGCAGTACCTATACAACAAGCAGTATGTGTGAACTCAAAATATGAATTAACACATTGAATTGAACACAATAACACTCAACAAGAGTTCTGCAATACTCTGTATATATGTAGTTTGTTACAAAGCTTAAGTAAACAACAGGGACTCCCCCGATAAACGATAAAGTTTGATGAAACTCAACCTGCCGGATAAGTTATTTTATCTTAGTTTCATTTTTGACCAGACGAAGCACAGCGACAACCACGTGGCGCGCTACTTGAGTTAAACTTGAATCAAATATAAATAATTTATAAATTATAGTTACTTCTTATACTACTTTTATTACTTCTAAGTTCAGCTGTAGTGTAAATGTCCAAATTCCCCGCATTTTCCCCACATAAACGCTCTCCCCACAAATTACCCAATTGGACTGACAATCCCCGCATTTTGGGGAATTCCCCACAGATTGGCAACGCTGCTTGCGGGCACTCTATAGTCCGTGCCACCACTGAAGTTCTTTTGACGTGGCGCTAGTGTCTATGACATTGCATTAAAAATAATGTAGTTCCACAATTTTCCGCCGGACTTCAGATCAGTAGTGGCTACATGTTCAATGATAAGTAATCTGTAGTAGTCTGTGGACTCTGTGGGTTCAACTTCAATCAAACTTCAATGATGAATGAAGTTCAATCAAGTTCAATAGTTCAATCTACTTCAGTGTTGCCAACCCGTACGATAATTATGGGGGCGTACGATAATTTGGCCAATGGTACGATGTACGATACTGAATGTCAAATGTACGATAATTTTGAGATTCACTGGAAAAAAAAAAGATCCAATAACAAAACGTATTTGTCAAACAAAACTAAACGCAAAAAAAAAAAAAGTCAATTGTCATTTGTCAAATATGCAGACAAACAACGTAAAATGACAATGTCAATCAATCAATTGTCATTTGTCAAATATGTCAACAACAAGTAAATAACCGTCTGCACAACATTGACAACGAAGAAAGTAAAAACACTCCTGTATTTCTCTCGGTGGATGTGTCACAATTTATTAAGTTGTGTCAGTAATTGTGTGTGACGTGTGTACAGACCAGTATCTTACAATTTACTGTGCAAACTTTGTTGTATTCGGTAAGTAGATAAATTTTGCATGTGCAAAGCTTCAAAGCTTGATGATTGATTAATGAGTGAGTTAGCTTTGCCGCCGCTGCCGTTTTGAGGTGATGGTTATACGAACGAAACAAACTTATAGCTGGTGTGCGAGAATGCTACCTATCTTCTGGCTTTGGCTGACGACTCGGATGTCTTGTTTGTGTGTGTGGTGCGTAAGCCTACCATCAAAATTGCGAAATAAATTATTCCCATTAAAATGGGTAAATATTGAGTTTGACGTGCTTTCCATGAAAGAAATCCCGCATAATAATTACTTTATTTCGTACAACAGATTGGATAACAAATAAGTTTAATAGCACATGAAAAAAATATTTAGTTTGTTTTTACTTTTAAACTTGCCGTAACAAAAAAGGTTTCGGGATGCCATAGCAAAAAAAAAGTGATATAAACAAAAAAATTGATTGCAGGGCTTGTTTATTCTGACGCTTGAATTAAAAAAAACCCTGTATACACCAAGCTTCGTGATTTATATGAATTATTTGAACTGGGTTGACACAAAGACAGTACCTTCTTACTTCTAAATTTGACTTTTTGGTATGTTTTGCGGCTGCCTGAGAGGTTGTGGTGCATGATTTTCTTTGTTTGTAGGGGCTTCCTGTGGTGATTGATTTTTCTCCTTATGGAAGAAGTTATGGAAATATTTGAAGAAGAAGAACCACAAGCATCCTCGAGTGGAACTTCTCGTAAAAGAGGTATTAATCCAGGCACTCCTGAGAAAACCAAAAAAAGAAGAGGAGAAAGCTGTTTAAAAGAAAAACACAGAAAACAGAATTATAAAATAGAATGGGAGAGAATGCCTGAGTTTTCAAACTGGCTATGTGCTGTTAAAGGGAACAGTCACAAAGCGCAGTGTAAAGCTTGTAAAATAGAATTTGTTGCTGAATTAACAGTTATTAAAAACCATTCAAAAAGTTTAAAACATAAAAAATCTAAAAGTTTGATTGGATTAGATTCTGGTCAAAGGACGATGTTCCAATGTCTCCAAAACTCCGACAGGAATACTGCCGAAACTAAAGTAAAAGAAGCAGAGCTTCGTACCTGCGCATTTCTTGCCGAGCACAATATTGCTCTACGTGCTGTGGACCATTTGGTTTTAAGGGATAAGGCATGTTACCCTGATTCAAAAATTGTACAAAATATTCGTCTTGGAAGAACTAAAGCTACGAACATCATCAAAAATGTAATTGGTCAGTCTCATTTTGAAATTTTGGCTGGAATACTGTCTACAAAGAAATTCAGTATAATAGTCGATGAATCCACAGATATAGCAGCAGTTAAGTCCCTTTGCATTTGCGTCAGATTTTTTTGTGATACTGAAAAATCTACTGTCACTAGATTTTGGAATTTGGTACAAATTTTCTCAGGTGAAAACGCTGAAGAGGCAAATGAAGGAGCAACAGCGAAACGTATATTTGAAGCCATAAAGCAGAGTTTTGTGAAAGCCAACGTGCCACTGATCAACATTATAGGGTTTGCCAGTGATGGCTGCAATGTTATGTTTGGGAGTAATAACTCTGTTGCACAAAAATTTGAGGCCGCGTTGCCAGGCATCACACTACAAAAATGTATCTGCCACAGCTTGCATCTAGTAGCGAGCGAAGCCTGCAAAAAGATTCCACGCCATATTGAAGACTTCGCGCGTGATGTTCACTCCTTTTTCAAGAACTCTTCCAAAAGAATTGCACAGTTGCAAGAATTTCAAGAATTTTGTGACGCTAAGGTTCATAAGATCCTGAGACCATCTCAAACAAGGTGGCTCTCCCTGCTTGAAGTCGTCAAGAGACTTCTTGAGCAGTGGCAACCTCTTCGGCTATACTTCGATGGTATACACTACCAAACGAATGCAGGACGTGAAGACCCACGCTTAAAGTCTGTCGATCATATTTTCACGGCTATACACGATCCTCAAACTAAAATTTATTTGATATTTCTAGAATGGATTCTGCCAAAAATAGTTGGATTGAATGAACTGTTCCAAAGTGATAAATCGCTTATCACAATCGTTCACAGTAAAATGGTGTTAGCGTATAAAGATCTCCTTTGCATCATAATCAATCAGTCCTTTGTATTAGGTAAGAATATCGCTGAAATTAACCCCGATCCAAAGGATAATTCGTCGTCAGTCCCTTTTCTGCCGTTAGATTCTATGTATCTGGGTGTTAAAATGATGCAGGAACTATCAAGACCCGAAATTGCATCAAGGACATCAATGATCAAAGAAATCCGTGTGAGATGTCGAGAGTTCGTTGTGACAGCATGCGTGGAGTTAAAAAAACGCTATGATTTTAAAGATGACACGCCAATGGCAATGATGTCGTATTTAGGATATAGCACAGCGACGTCATCATCGCCCACCAGACCGGTAACTTTAATACAATTAATGTCTTCACTGCCTCGAATCATTGACCCTGGCAACTTTGAGCTTCAGCAGAAAGTGGATGACCAGTGGCGTCAATTACCACTGATCCAGCTACCTACAAATTTAAAGGAGTTGGATCCAGACAAGTTTTGGGCAACTATCGCGTCTCTAAAGGACATAGATGACAACAATGGGCTTGAAGAATTAACCGAATTTGCCCTTGAAGTGCTTTCGTTGCCACATTCTAGTGCAGCCTGCGAAAGAATTTTTTCAAAAACCAATGCGGTTAAAACAAAGACACGCAATAAATTGATTGCACCGACCGTTAACGGTCTTTTGCTCACGAGTCAGTGTGTTCAGGTCGATGGTGGATGCCACAAATTTAATGTAACTAACGACATGTTATCGCGATTCAATACAATTAATGTCTACAGTAAGAATAATATAGATAATGCAGATAATAATAATGATGAAATTTACATTGAAATAGATATATAGTGGTTTTAAACCACTAAAGATCCATTTCAATGTAAACCGAATCAAAATATCAAGGAAGATGCGCCAAGGTAGCCCGCGAAATTCAAATTTCCTTACGTTTTTTTTGCAATTTGCACGTCGGTGTCAGGTTGTATCTTGTTTACAATATGATTTGCGACCGTATCAAATGTTTATTTATAGAATTATAATCTAAGAAATCATCAATACAACTCTATAAGTTCATGTGAACTGACTATTTCATGAAATCATGACATTTCTGGATTATGCTATCTTAAGGACTTGTATTGCTGATTCTAATGATTATTAATCTGTAAAGCCATATTTGTTACGGTCGCAAATAATATTTTAATCAAGGTACAACCTGACACTGACCTGCAAATTGCAAAAACGTAAGAAAATTTGAATTTCGCGAGCTACCTTGGTGCATTCAACTTACTTAAATACTTTTTGGTTAAAAAACATGTTTTCATTGTTATTTCTAATAATTTAGAAGCTCATGATGTTTGTTAAAGATGTATGAGGATCTTTGTTCAATTTAATCACAAAACAAATTCACAAATGTTTACCAACAGTCTCCTATAATGTTATCAAGCGCCAAAAGATCTTAGTACCACTGTATTCATCTATTCCCACAGTTACTATCTAGGAGTGGGACCGATATGAAACGGTGAAACGCATAAATTTTTCTAGATGAGAAAAATTTAATCTAATTTAGAGTATACTAGAAAACATAAAAAATATCAACAAAAAAAACATGACAAAACATGTTTACGGTTTGTGCTGCTAGCGCCATTAGTGGTGAAACTTGGCATATACTTCCCCTTTGACTCTAGTATAAAATTATTGATTGTCTTTTGATAGCAATTTTAATTAAAATTTTACGTTTTTTTTATTTGGATTTTTATTTTGTACGATAATTTTGCCCAGAAAACGATAATTTTGACGTGGGAAGTCGATAATTTGAACTTTTGGAGTTGGCAACACTGATCTACTTAGTCTGTGAGTTCAATGTTTTGATTGCATTTATAGGTTATGTATCGTGTATAACGAAGAATTATTGTTTTTTATTATTTATAGCATTGCAATCTTTAAAATAAGAAGAATTATATAATGGAGCTGGATTCAGCACAATACTTTTCAAGCTATGAAGATTTAGAAGTAATTATCAGGATAACCAAGAATGTGTTCAAATTACATCTAAAACTATGTGCAATATTCATAAAATATTTGTTTTAGGTGCATAAGTTAATGCTTGAAGATGAGCCCAGAACCCTAGCTTATAAGAATGCCATTTTAAAGAACAAGGCATATTTTAAAGACAAGGTAGTAATGGATGTTGGATGTGGAACAGGGATTTTGTCAATATTTTGTGCTCAAGCTGGTGCTAAAAAAGTATTTGCTGTTGAAGCCAGTAATTTGGCGAAATTAGCCAAGGAAGTAGTCAAGGAAAACAAATTTGAAAATGTTATAGAGGTGAGAAATTTCAATTTTGATTATATCTTTGTCTTCGAAACATTATTACTAACTTTGTCAAATATCTAACAAGATTCACGTTTTCATACTACTATTACGTAAGGCTTTATTTGTCTGATTTGATGTTTCCACCAGAGGTATAGCAAATAATAAATAAATAAATAGTCTTGAATCAATTTCAGGTAATCCACAGTAGAGTAGAAGATGTAGTTTTACCTAACTACATGAAAGTAGATGCCATAGTATCAGAGTGGATGGGCTTCTACCTGCTGCACGAGGGTATGTTAGACTCAGTCCTGTTTGCCAGAGACCGCTTCCTCAAAGATGGAGGAGAAATATTTCCTGAAAGTGCTGCTATTTATGTTGCACCATGTAGGTAAGACAAGACACCCCTCTTACAATGATTATGATGACCATTATGATCATGATATAAATTAACATCAACTAAATCATAAAAGTAATAAATAAGGTATAAAAAAATATCTATATAGATGCATGTAGATATGTACATGTGGATAATTAAAAAGAGGCTATAGGCTCTTTTTAATTTTCATGCATCTCATGCTTAAAGTATGGTCATTACCTGCCTGCTAGCACTTGCATTATTGTCTACTTTGCAGCATTATAACTGAATGCCTCATACAATAATTTACCTATTGTTTTCCAGTGTACCATCACTATACAACAACTGGGACAGCTTACATGGTGTATCTATGTCATCATTCGCCAGAGAGCTGAGAGCTAGTAAAGGCAGCAAGCCAGAGATCCTTACTATAAAACCTGATGACCTATTGGGCACTGAAGTGGCCCTCTGCTGGGTCAACTTGAGAGAGGATGAAGCACATGATTTAAATGCATACAGCATACAACATGTTGTTGGCAAGTATTATCATAAGTTACCGAAAGGCGGAGCCTGTTGTTAACGAAACATACATTTAGTTGGTGGTTTTAAAATGTTTTTTTTTCATCATTTATTAGTATTATTTCCAAATTTCACATCACTACATAGTATGCTAAATGCAGGTCAGCAATGTCTTGTCAACTGTCCAATAAAAAAATTTAACTGTCAATAAAAAAAGCAAATAAATTATTAAAATTATCAGAAGTCAAATAAAGTTAATAAATGAATGCGCGTTAGGGTAAATTTTACTGTCTTGTACCCAGACTGTTGTCTTAAAAAATAATGATTGTGTTTTGTGGAAAATAAAAAAATGCTGTTTCATTGTGAAATGTTTTGTTTCCCTCTCCATGTAATCATCAGATTAAGAAAAAAACTGAAAAATGCTATAGTATTAAAATTAAGACAGACATTAAAGGGAATGGTAAAGTCGTATTTTAACTTAGTTCAGAATTTCAGATTATTCCTATTATTCATTCATTCTGAATACATCTCATTCAATTTGAAACTTTGTTTTTTAACTTTAACTTTTTTTTTTTTCAGGTGCAAGCAAAAACGGTTACTACCAAGGCCTCTGCTTATGGTTCGAGTGTAATTTCCCCCAGCTTCCTAGTGCTGCAGGAGATGGTCACACAATTCTGGACACAGGTCCACAGAGTGCGGCCACACATTGGAAGCAAACAGTTATAGTGCTGCCGCAGCAGCAGGAAGTGGACGAGGGAGAACCTATCGCCTTCCAATTGGATATGAACAGAGCAGAGGCTACAAGCAGAAGGTAGGATATTATTAACATGCTTTTATCAGTTTTTGTCTAGCTAGCCTGTCATAGGGTGCCTACATATTTTTTACGATCGTTATTGGTTGCTTGTTAAGATGTGTTAAGACAGTCAATAAGATCTGTGTCACCTTCTTACAGATTAACGACGAAGAAAACCATGTTGATTTGTTTAAAATCGATTTTATTTGATTACTAGTGTTAATGGTCGTGATTTGGGTTATGTTGATTTATACAATAGGTTTTCAATTGAAATATCAGTTGCCTAAGATGCCTTTCAACTTGCCAAGGACCAACCATCACTCACCAACTCCAAAACACTGAACTGAACACGAAACTGTTAAGTGTTATACCACCAATACCCAAAACATTAGTCAAGTTTTTTTTTTTTTTGAAGTCCTTCAACACCCAAAATTCTTACACATCTTATTTCAATTTTTCACAGCTACAACTTACAAATGACCATGCTAGACCCAGAAGCAGTTGAACACCCACTTCCATGTTCCTGTCATATGACGAAGTGTATACTAACTAAAACCTTCATGATGCAACACACTGAGCATGCTTTAAACCAAAATAATAAAGAAAACGATACAAATGTTCTACAGGATGAAGAAATTGAAGATGATGAGGTTGTTGATTAAAATAAATAAATATTGCTAGTATTGTGGTTTTATTTATAAAGATAACAAATTCAATATAAAAAGGTTTTCATAAATGAATGACATTTAAATGAATTTAGATCAAATTAATTTAATTGAAAAATAATACGAACTTGGTTCACTGTGAAAACAATAAAAATATGCAAATGTGATGAGTATTAATTGTGACATTAATTCGAGTTACTTCCAGCCTTGTTAGGCAGTATAATTTTTCAAGAGGTGCATCATTATCAGTGTTAAAAGCTCCTTTTATAATACCAGACTTTATTTTGCACCACTGGCCGTTTCGACTCATCTTCATATCATAAAGTCCAGGGTATCTTTACGATCTCAAGTCTTCATCAGCATCTCAACATGTTAGTAACAGACTGGGTCAGCTGGGCTTCTCCGCTAAGCCATCGATTATAGTCGAGCCTCATCAGTAGGCGAGCTAGGTAGACGCCACAAGGACGGTCGCGTAGTGATACTAGAAGCTGCATCAATTGCTTCACCAGTTTGCTAAATCTGAAATATTACAAAAAAAAAAGTTACTACAATGCTACTGTTATGTTGGAGCCTATCTACCATATATACATTCGTAAATGGTCAAAATTTCCTTAAGATAAGGTACTTTCACAGCTGTACAACTATCTTGAGCACTTTAGTATATCATATTCATTGGCATACTTTCTCTTTAGTATGCCTTCCGAAAGTATTGAAACAGGCCCATAATATAAGTAGTCGAAGTATTTCGAATAACAATTTGATACATAATAATTTGAACTTTAGGGGTAAAAGAAAAATACATTCTTTAGATTTCGATTAGATTTAGCAATTAATGCTTTCATAAGATAAGTAGGTCCCTAAACCTATTATAGATTAGGGAATTTTAATACACCACAAACAGGATTTATTCAATCTTTGAACAATATTAGGTTCATCCGAACAATGAATACAAACCTATCAGAATATCCTCTAATATAATAATCCTCGGCCTCTCTGTCGGCGACATTGTCGTTCATTCCGCAGAAGGAGTCGCAGAGCTTCAGCAGTTCCATTATGTTACAGAACACCGGATTGTTTAGAGAGTCCGTCGTGTCGCTCGAACTGTCGCTGTCACAAGACTGGAACATAGTAGCAGAATATTCATTAACTACTTGAAAACATTTAATACAATGTGCCGCTACAATGGCGACATTATTTAACACACGGGTAGGCTAGTGGGGCTAGGGCTAGGGTGGGCTAGTGGCCAAGAATCAAAAAATAAAAAATCGTACAATGAAAAATTTAAATTTTGAAACGCTCGCCAACATAGGGCTCTCTCTTTCCTTCAATTCGCATATTCTTTGCACGTTATTCGTTTTATTTTAATTGATGCGATGTTATGCTCCGTGACCCCGGCACATGACCTCTGCGCTACAGTTCTTTAAGTACAGGTTGCTCCAAGACGCTACTTTAGAAAATTGTAGATAAATCAATAACAAATAACATTAAATTAAATTAAAATATCTTCATAAAACGAAAGCGCGAAACTGTTGCGTTCAATTAATGTCGCCATTAAAGCAGCACGCTGTATATATTCTCAAGATTGGGTAAGTTTCGCACACAGGTCAAATAGGTCTTATAGGACATTGATTATGAAATGCAAAAAATGCCCAAATTAGTCACTAGTTAGCAATATTTCATATTTCCATACAGTATTATTGCCAAATTATTCAAGACAGGTAAGTATTTGACAACTATTTGCGACGCTTTTCAATAAGTCGTATTAAAAAAAAACAACTTACATAAGTGACAGTCAAGAACGACTGGCTAAGTATATCAGCGAGGAAGGTAGCATGCGCCTTCTTAAGCTTCTCGAAGTCATTAGTCTTGTGCACCGCGTCCATGAGACGAGAGAAGTTGGTCTCGAGCACGTCGGCTTGCATGTAGTGTTGCAGGTTGTCCATCAGGAACATCAGCTTGTTGTGCAGTTGGCACATTGAGAAACTGGGAAGGTACGTAAGACGACAATGGGCAAAACTGGTCCAACTAATCCACCAATTACGAAACCTATTTATCTGAATAATCTAATAAATAAGCAATAACTTTCAGTAAAAAATGAAAATTATTATTAATTATACAATCTCTTGACTCTGAATAATCTTTATTTAATACTCAGCTAGTATTAAGTCTCGACTCCGTGGGAATATCGGGATAAAAAGTATCCTATTTCCTAATTCAGGTCATGGTCTACCCATGTT
This sequence comes from Eupsilia transversa, assembly GCA_914767815.1. Taxonomy (NCBI): domain Eukaryota; kingdom Metazoa; phylum Arthropoda; class Insecta; order Lepidoptera; family Noctuidae; genus Eupsilia; species Eupsilia transversa. The sequence continues at coordinate 9,067,766 of OU611889.1, forward strand.
CCTGTGATGAAACTTTCAGTCAAATCCGTTCAGTCGTTTGAGCGTGAGCTAAACAAAAATTCTACAATTTACTGCAATGTCTGTAAAGTTGCACTATTGAAAAGTGTTGAATGCACCGCATCCGCCCGCGGAATGCATTGAAGAAAGCTTAAATATTGCTAATGAACCTACCTAGTAGCCTGTTTATAAGTCTTCCAAAGTGCATATAGATCATGCTGAGTCTTCTTTATCCTCAGCAGAAGGCGAAACATATCGTTATACCGCGCCAATACTTCTGGCGTAAATAACAGGTGGAGCGGCCATTTGAAATCGTACTTCAGGATTATACTGGACCAGCCATCTGCTACTGCAATAGAATTAAATCTTATGTTAGCATTCTTCGTTAATTTTAAAAATTAATGACCTTATCACCGGAGTTGGCGTAGCTAAATTTTGGGCCAAACATACGCTAAGAAATAGAAGTACATATAAAAAAAAAACCATTTAATTTATCCATCTCAAAAATTTACGCTGTATACAAAACAAAACATTTGGTCGTTTACCCACATTCGGATGCCTATGGTCTATGGAATTCGGATTAGAGACCAATTTTAAATGAATGATGAGTGAAGTATTGTGACGGGTGTTCAGATATGAGTAACTATAATGTACAATGAAACGATTCAGACTATTTTCAGACAATATCTATTTACTCGGTTCCCAAAAAACAGTCTCCTCTCTCCGACAACGTTTACACGCCAAAAGGTACCGCCGCAGCAGGAAGTCAAACTACCATCCCCTTTTTATTATTGTAAAATATTCGAAGCACTTACATAAATTGACATACTTTTAACAAACTTCATAAGAATGAAAGCTATAGATTCATAAACTACATTTATATAATTCAATATGATTTACAGTACTATTTCCACGGTAATAAATGAATGCCCAGAGAAATAGGGACAAGTTATTAATATTTTAAAATGGCCACAACATATTAGTGTCTCTATGAGTTGATAGATGGCGCTAGTAAGTTTGTTAAGTAGATATTGCATCGGTAGATCTCGATGGCTCAGTTGGTTTCAATACCGGTAGATGGCGTTGGATGTTTGTTGTGGACGATGCCGGAGAGAGTAGATTGAGGTAGCTTGACTAGCTTGGGCTCAGCTGCACAGCTGGCGGTTAACCGTTACAGTATGCAGTCTTCAGAAAGGTTAATCCCGCTTTGTCTTATGATCTGTCAACGTAAATAAATAATGCCCAAATGGTAAATATTATATATTCTGTTGCAGTTTTATACATACCAGTGGTGCTATCATCTTCAACAGTAGTATTAGTTGTAACATTAGCATTAGGCTTCACATATGGTAGCTCAAAACTAAACTTTTCTATATCGGCACTGTTACTTAGGAATACCGCTCTCGCCGCCAACTGGAAGGCGTGGTTCATATCTGAAAATAATTTTAAAAGTAGATTTTTTTAAAAGTAATTTAGGTCATTTCACACTGTGATGACAATTCACACTTCTTTCACTACTAAATAGACAAATCTCATACAATATCAAAACTAATGGACATGGTTGGCGTATTCTAACAACGGAAAGAAATAATATTTTACCTCTAGTAGAAGTCCTAGCAGTAGGTTTATCCAGCGTATGAGCAGTAAGTCTCAATAACTCCAGGAATAGTTCACCACGACCCAGCAGATAGAAGTCTTTCATTAGTCGCAGTTCATGGATCAGTTGAGCCTCTTCTACAGCTACTGTCCAGAGATGCTGGAAAAGTAAAATATAACTTGAAAAAACAACAGGCTAAACCAGATAAAAAGTGTGACTATAATGAATATGTAGATTTCACACTCATTCATGAGAGTTTTGTAAAGAAATTAAAGGATATTTTACAGACAATAATCAAATGCCTCATATCCATTATTATAAATGCGAATTGTCCTTTACACAGCGCCGATTTGGATAAAATCTAGCACAAGGATAAACCATGGCATGGGTTAGGAGCTTAGGATATAGGATTTTATCCCGGTAGTACATTTCCGTAGGTTAATTTCTGACCTCCATGTGGGCGACGCCGAAGCTAAGGAGTCATAAAAAGCCCTGTAAGAAATCGACAAGTGTTTCACCTCTCAACAAGGAACCTTAGGATGACGATTGACTTACTAAATTATTACTAAATATATCTACATCTATTATATTTAATAATGGATTTCCGCCAAGTCACGCCTGAATCAAGTAATTGGGTAAAAGATAGTTTTTAAATACCTTAGTGACACATTCTTTTATTTCTCTGATTACTCCTCTAAGATTACAAACTTCAAAAACTTCAGGATTCTTCAGTTTCTGCAACTTGTCATGGAACTCAGCTTCTTTATCTTCCCAAATTGTGAATCTAAAAATATAAACAGTACACATTACAATAAGGGTGAATAGACATGAAAAATTCTTTAAAAAGTTTATGCTGAGCCTTATGTTACACTAAGGGCGGATTCGACCGGAATACATTTTAATAAGCCTTCTCCGCGGAATAAGCCTTCTCTCCGGAATATATTTTTAATTTTTGACAGTTTCTCCATACGTAACTGTCAGATGTAAATCTTATTACGTGAATAAAGTTTATTCCTGTTTGGTCGAATCCGTCCTAAGCCAGAAAAATCGGATGAAGCTAGAAGTGCATTTAACAGACAGAGTTGCTTATTATAAATTATGTTAGTATTCAGTTTCATGGATGCCTAAAAAAGAAGGTTGGATTTTCAACACTCAGCTCAGTGCAGAAAGTAGAAAATCTAACAACGCGCTTTTATTCACGCATTCATTTAGATGTCGCCTACTGTTTGAGAAACAGGCACAAAATTACCTTCTAGATTCTACCCCTAACTTCTGCAAAGGTAATAATGTCCTGTTTGTGACAAAAGAGCTGTTTTTCTTCACCTTCTTGGGATCAAAACCAAACAAAATAATAGTCTTGCCAATAAACAATATTTCTTGCGCGAGGGAGAGAGGCACAAAGTACGGGATCATGTGTGTGTTGAGGGTGTATCCACATTCTAGACTTGTATCTTGAAGCTGTAAGAAAAAAAAACAACATAAGCATTGTTGCAAACCAGTTACATATCTTTAAAAATAAAATACCTTTCAGAGGTATCTCTTTGCATGAGCAGTTCATTCCTTCCTTATAAAGGAAGGTCTCCATAGTATATTTTATCAATGACATGTTACATTTAATAAAGCGTTTACAGTACTTATGTGTGCGTTAAACAGTAAATTTTCATACTTACAGTGGACACAAGAGATTTTTCACCGGTAGATGTTGGAGAAGAAAGGAACGTCTCCGATGCATTATGATGAGTCTTGTTGTGCAGTATGATGAACTCGTGATACGGATCCTTCAGTTCACCATATAAAAGCCAAGTGCATAACTGGTTCACAAATACTTTGTTGACACAAGAGAATATTCTGTGTGAATAAAATAGTATAATTTTATAAAGTGAAATGTTATGACGGATGAATATTTTTTATGGAACTTCTGGTTGGAGTTGAAACAAGGCTTTAACAAGTAACTAATGCTAACTTCATAATACAAAACACTAAGTGTAAAACGGAAATCTTTTAACTTATACCTATTTCTTATTAAAATTTGTTTTAATTACCTTACAACAGCTTCATGCACTCTTTCATTACCATTTAAAATATACTGATGCAACAAGCTCAGTATCTGGCATCCAGTCAGTTTCTGCTGCTCAATAGTGGCTATAATCTTATTCAATGTATTGAACAACCCGCAGTACTTCTCTACGTAACTGTATACAAATGATAGTGTGTAGTTATGATTGCCTATTACTAGGCTCTCAACTTCCATTAGATTTTGCTTGTATGACTGTAGAACTTCGGAGAAGCCTTCGCTGAGTGCTTGTGAGTATAGACCACACATCTTGAGTCCTGCTAGTAAAGGAATAAAATCATGACAGCCATTAAAAAAAAGTAGAGTATGAAAATAATATACTGAGTATAGGTTTAATGTCTATGTAATTTCTCTACTATTAAGCTGATAAATAAAGGAAAAAATTACCTGCATGAGTCTTCCTGGAGCGAAACCCTGTAGCTTCAACAAAAAGTTGAATTCTATGGTGACTCTTGGCTATGTCATTTATTCGTCCAAATATTTCTGAATCTCCATGGTTGGCGTATGCTACCAGCTCGTTCTGAAAGGTTATGAAACGATTTCTGTACACTTTATCTTCAGTTTCTCTAGAGTCACTACCAATAAAGATTATTTACCTCTTGTCCCGCTTCAATAGTATGAGAACAATCCCAAAGGATTAGTAGAGCGTCATGAATCATATTTCTAAATTATTTTTGTGTTTACAATCAATATACTAATATAAGTAATTGATTACTGCATTTTCGTCTCTCCCGAATATATTTTAAAACTAATTTCATTGACTTTTTTTTCAATTATTTTTTTATCAACCACAGACAGGATAAACAAAACAATAACAAAAATATACAAGACTTTTATAGATAACATAATTTTCGGGAACCATTCATTCAGGTATTTTAGTCGATTTTTGAAATAAACAAATGCCTTTAAATTTGTAAATATGTATACATACTGCTCTGTGATTATCATTATTCTATTTTTTTTTAAAGCACTTCTTGCCTTTGAAAGCTTGTTGTAGGATCCATCCAAGAGCTCACATTTTACATTATCTGTATGGTGACGGGCACGACCGCACGACATGGGCACGACCTCCGTTAGGAGTATATGTGTTCTGTGGGCACGACTCGCCCTACAATGCGTGAACAAAAGTTTTCCTGTCTGTAGTCTGCAGTAGTCTGTATTATATGCGCCCACGCTGCGCTGTGACTTACGGCTTTGAACTATTATTGATTGTATTGTTTTGTTGAATTTGACGGATAATAGTTATCTCGATACTTACTGCAAAGATTTCGACATGAAATAACAATCGATTCTGAAATAATTATAATGACAGCAAGACAGATTAATTAAGCTGAAATTTATTTGTTTGTTTTCAATATGTGTTTATGAATGATTTTTTAGAATGGCGGAGGCTTGTAGATTTGGAAACCATAACATAGAAAGTAAAACTTCAAACAATCAAGATGAAAACTTTTGTATCATTCATGTTTTATGTGTATTTATATCACTCGTTACGATATTAGCTGATTTGACGACAGGTGAGATTATCTTTTATATTTTGATCAAATGTTAGTTACTATCCACTGAATGTTTTCAGTTATAATTTGAATAAAAGCCGGTTTATATTTATTTATATCCATGAACCCTGTAACTTAATGTTTTTTTATTTATTATTTTTATTACAGATGTAATAGTTTTCGCCGAATATTGTAAAGATGGACATCTTTACTGGGCATTTGGTACATTAATTTTTATAGTAACTCCAAATATTCTTATAAATATATTTTCAATTAGGTGGTTTGTTACTGAGCAAAAATCAAGTTTGCGTCATTGGATTAGTCATATTTGCCTTGTTGGTTTACTAGAAAGGTAAAGTATCAGTGATTATAAATAATTTGTGTACCTACCTATATTTTTTTCTTTATTTTATTTATGCATTTTTATTTCAGATATATCATATTTCTGCGCAAAGTATTTGTCTGCAAAAACCTAGAATCTATAAAAACTCATAAATTAATTTCTCAAAGAAATGATTTGAGTTTGTTGCATTTTTTATATATTTTTATTGGTACTGTGCCACAAATGATATTACAAACGTATGCTATTGTTACTTTAGATGAAAATTACTATACAAAAGGTAAAATATTTATTATTTTTTAAACCTATAACTGTTCCTGAAAACAGAAGTGTGTTATTATAATAACAACGTTTGTTTATTTTCAAATTAAAATGTTTATTTACAAATTTATTATTATTTCAGTGTTTGCTTTATCTGCGTCGATCGCCTCGGTTATTTGGGGTTGTGCGACATACATCTACAGTATTACAGCGTTTTCCAATGAGAATTTCAGTTGGAATTCATTACTGCTGAAATTGATATGGCATTTCGGAATGTTAATCGGAAGAATACCAGGAATTTTGTTATTTGCTATAATTTTTGGTATCTGGACATTAATACCTTTAGGTAAGTAATAATTTAATAATATTTCTAGATGGGTGCCATTCTAAGTCATCCGCCTAGCCTTTTCTCAAGTATCTTAGGGTCGGCTTCCAGTCTAACAACATGCAGTTGAATAAAATAAAATAACATACGATACCCCTCAGCAAGACTGGTTGTCAGACTTTCAAGGCTTCTGACGACCCATAACTAATGTCTAAGATTCACGAATGACAGCCGGGACCAACGGCATAACTTAACTTGCTCTCCGAGGCACAGGAGTCTATGTAAATATGGTCATCCATCCACGGACAAAACCCGGCAAGGGTAGCTTAACCTGATGGATTGACCCGTGGGGCTGTTACTACTTACCACGAGCTCCTCGGTTGCCATTCTAAGTAAATGTGGCTAAATTATTATTTTTAGGACCTGTATAATTTACTATTAGACCTTAACCATAATACCGAATAACCTTTGTTATATTTTCAGGTTTGCATTGGTTTGCAATGACCTTTTGGATTGTCGTTCAAAAAACTACATTCTGTCCGAATAAACTAGAAGAAACTCTTTACAATGTTGTAATGGGCTTCGTTTATTGTTTCTGTTATATCAACTTGCGGGAAGGACATACACGATATCGTTTGATGTTATTTTATACGTTAATTATATCACAAAATTTTGGAAGCTTATTTTTGTATGTGCTGATTTCTGAAACTGAGCGGCAAAAGAAATCATGGTCCATTGCTGCAGCCATTTGTATCATATTTGGTACAATCGTTGGTATGTTAACACAAACGAAGATTATTATTTTATTTTATTTTTAATCCACCCTATTAGTTTAAGTTATTTTTATTATTTTCAGGCATTCTTTCTATGATATTATACTACAGATATTTTCATTCAACGGGACCCATTTCATGGAAAAATGACGACATTGAATTGAACAATAAGGTTGATATTCACGAATCAAACAATAAAAGAGATCAAGGTAGCAGTCTAAACCATGTTAGATCATTTAAAAGTGCTCGGAAAGAAGAAGAAACTGACGCCAGCCCCAGGTACTTACATAAAAATCTTTCTCTCGTATAACTTACAGAAAATCTTTATATGAATTTTTATACGTTTATTTACAGTAAAGATGTGTCAACTGAACAAGCTCAGAAACAGGAAAGTGAAAACGCGGACAAAAAGTTTTTATTGGAACACTGGATAGCTAGATCTGGAACACCTACATTTACATCGGCGCCTATCGGTAACAATAGCTTAGAGGTTTCTAGCGTAGAATTTTACACGGTTGAAAACACACCTCAATCGATTTTGCACGAAGATGATTACAAACATAAAAACAACAAAAAATTTGCTATTTGCTCTCCAACAGAGTTAACATTAAAGTTAAGTTCCATGGACAATTTAGAAAGCTCAATAGACGAAATAACTTCCAGCAATTTAAACTTGCACAAGCGTAGAGGCATATGTTCCTCAGATGCACTAAGAGACAATTTAACTAATATAAACCTAGACGTTTGTAACTTAATTAATGAAGAATTTATGAAAATGTTAAAAACGGACAGTTCTGAGATCAGCCACGATACAGATGGTTCTAATAAAAAGACTTCTTCTGACTCTATTGATATGGATTTAGACCTTAGCTTCAGCGATATCAATAGCTCGGATATAAACACATTTAACGAAAATATTGTCCAAAAGTTATGTTTGAGTGCACTCAAAAATATTAAAGTTGGAAATCAAGATGCAGATATTGAAAACATTCAAAGAATAGCTTTAGATATTCTCAAGGAAATGTATGCCAAAAAGGATAAAAATAAGAATGGAATAGGAACGGACTTATTCCCTTCGAAACCACGTGAGTTAGATACTCCAACAGAGGTTTTGTCAGTTCACGATTACGAAAATATATGTGCCGTAAATATTGCTCGAGAAGCTTGGGGACTAAGATCCTGGAATGGATATTCTGACATAGAAAACTGGCTTCATGATGGAAGTGTGGTGAGAGATAGAAGAAGAGACACGTTAACGTCAGGTAGCTCTGAGATAAGTAGTTGTGTTTCACAAGATCTCAAAAATGCTATTTTGGCTGCACCACCTTTCCCTAAAAAGCCTCATACATACTCGAATGTATTTGTGAAGTTTGATAGAACAAATCAGGATGATTATACCAATACGTTCGTTTCTCATGATGATACCTTCTTAGCAAAACCATGCATAGCTGATGTTAGCAAGGATCCTAACCACTTAGAACCTATAATGGAAGAGTTAGATGACCTTGGCGATATAGACCCCTTGAATAAGAAAAGACTGAATTCTGAAAGCTCCCTGGTTGCAACAATAGATGAAATTCGTAAATCGACTGTAACAAATTCCCCGAGAAATTTATATTACAGGCGAGAACATTTATGGGACTCGCCTCAATTCAACACATCTACGAAAATTGATTTAAAACAAGCACTATGGAAAGAACCTTCGAAGTTTGACCCAAGCAATATAATGGAATCTTTGCCAGAAAAGGAAAACTGTATGAACATTAACCAAAGATCAAAATTTGAGATGATAAAAAAAGAACTAAACGTTTCAAATATGTCTTCAACATCTACAGATTTACATAGTGGAGAAAATATTACCGCTTACAATAAAAATACAAGACGTCGTCAAAAATCGAATTCAAGTAATATCAAACTACCAGGCAAGAAAATCAATGTTAAACCTGAACAAGACCAACACGATTTTTCAAATAAGGACATTGACTTTTTGTGGCAGTTAGTTTCAGAAAGCTCTGCTCCTACTAACTCGACTGAAGACTGTTCTTCAAATAAAATATCGACATCTTTACAGTCACTGATACAGAAAGATACTGCAATGCCAGTAGTCAACACGTCAACATCGAAAATATCAAATGTTAAGAAAGGAGCGAGAAGTCGACCACGACGAAAGTTTTCTATTTTAAGAGAAAGGTTTGAGCCTAGGTTAAATTTAAACTCTGACGAAGAAATGTTGTACCGCTCATGTGAAATAAGTCAGCCGCAAACTGATCCTAGCGTTGTAAATGTAAAAAACCAATTTGACCTAGATCAAGGAGTAAGGACAATTCCACGACAGCAAAATTATGATAATTCATCGTTTGAAACTAGTGAAAATCTTCCAAGTGCTGCTGGATGCGACTTGATCATGTCCAAAAATATTAAGGAAAAACGATCCTTATTTATGAAACAAGTTTTAAGCCCACCAAAATTCAATACGAAATTAAGACATAAGGTGTAATTTGATAGTTACATTATGTGATTATCTTGTTCCTAGTTTTTTTGTTTTATCGCCACAAGGAATGAAGTCAATATGAACATGGATCTCAAAATGAGTGTAGTCATTTTATACTACCATAATTTTACAATTTATACAATTTAGAAAATTTCCGTTGATTTAAAACGTGGTCTGTGTTGTTCAGACTTTTAGTAAGATAAGAATAATATAATAGTACTGATGACCGCTATAGTCTTCCATAATGTGATATTAATATCGGAAAAATTGCAGCTATGTCTAGAAAAGTTCAGAATTAATGATTGTGAATATTGTGACTGTGTTTTTATAATGTATTTGTGATAATATTTAAGTAACATTATGAAATTGTGGAACTAAGACATATCGAAAACTTGCCTTTATATTTTTATGTTAAGCCAGTATTGTAAACTATAATTACTTTTAGTTAATTCTATAGAAATAAAATTAATTTTATTAAAAATATACTAATGTTATACTTATTTTTATAAATAATCCACGATAAAGTAAAATAGAATATTTTTATTACAATATTACAAAAATAATATGCTGCCACAAAAATTGATTACAAAATATGTAACTACACTAATTTATTCATATAAACAATTTTATAGCATTTATAATGCTTCATAAATAGAAGATACACAACAATATTGTCTCGATTATCACATTATGCAGTTATAATAAAAACCAATTAAATTATTTTCCATTAACCACTAACATTACAATAAAATTGACGAATATTACTCTGATAACAGTCTTCTTATAGAATACAATGGCTCAAAATATGCATGTAAATAGGAATAACTACTGTACTGCTTAGGACATATCACTAGAATTATACCAGCTAAAATGATCAAAATATAGCTGTTTACTTCTACAAAATCTACTAGGTACCTATATAAAATATAAGTTATTAAAATAATGATAAGATGAGTTACATTTTATGATAAGAATTAAGATTGAATAAAAAAACATTATAATGGGATTATTCAGAGTATGAAAAAGATATTGCTTTAGTTGAGTTATCATGAGCAAAACGTTTAAAGATCAGTCGTCATAACATTTGTAAGAAGGCGAATGCGATGAGCATTGCAGTTTCGACAAAGAATATGATCATCAAGTGGGTAACATCCTCGACCTTCTGACTCTGAAGACAGTAAGAGCCCACAGTCTTCACATCGGTAACATCTCACGTGGAAACTACGATCCAATGCCACCACTCTCACAGTCTCTTCTTCGCCTTCTTCTGGCATAATCGGCAATTCACAAACACAACAGCGTGGAGCAAATTTCTTATGGAAATCCTCAATACAATGAATTTGATTCATGGCATCAACAGTGAATGGTATTCCATCCAGACTTTTTCCACATACAACACAAGTGAAACAATTGGGGTGGTAAGGTTTCCCAGTAGCTCGTAAAATCCTATCTAGGATTGGCATGTCACATACAGAACATTTCTCTAAGGTTTCATAATAATCCGTTTCACAGTATGGCTGACCTTCCACAGCATAAAATGGTTTCCCTTGTAAGTTTACATTACAGCGATGACAACAGAAGCATGTCACATGGTACATGTTTCCCATTGCTGTGCATCCAGAACTCTCGCCTATCACCTTACCATCGCATTTAACACATGTTCCAAACACATCTAAATCCTGACTGTCTGATATAGACTTCACAAGAAGATTGGTAAGTGCATCCACTTCTTCTTCTTTATGCAGTGGTGACTTGCTTGTGTTAGACATGTTATTGCGATAATTGTGTAAGGAATTAGATTGTGACGACATGTTGCTGTGAGGACGCGGGTTAATAGGCTCATAAAGTGACTCATACGTTGAAGTTTGTGAGACCCCATATTCAGGAAACTCGTTTTGATATATAGGTGGGTAAGAAGGCCTTTCTTGATTATAGTTCAAGTTTGCAGTAGCTCTGACCAACTCACTGTAGTTAGAGCTTACAGGTGATGGTGGTGGCAAATATTCTTCATTACTTTGGCTCACGTTGTATGGTTTCGACGATGCGATAGAAATTGATGGTAGTGGAGGTGGCGGCGGCGGTGGCGGTGGCACTGGAGGCAGGTTATCATTGCTTCTGTACGGAGGTATATTGCTGTATGTTGCATTGTAACTCTTAGGCGGCATGGGTAAGGTCTGTCTATAGGAATGGTTAAAAGTAGCCAGATTCAATTGGTTTACATTTGCGTAATCTTTATGAATATGAGGGCGTACATTGTCTGGAAGTGTATTGCTATACGTTATATTATTATTTGTTGTCGGCATAATCATTGCCGAATACGACGGCTCACAAATAGTGCTTACAACAGCACTGTGTGGAACTTGAGGTTGAGCCTTCTTTTTTGGCGGCACGGCTGGTGGTATCTTTTTAACTTTGCCAGAGTTATTTAAATCCTTAGCCATTTGCAATTCAGCTAATTGTTTTTCCAATGCGTCAATGTTATCAAGTCGTGACATTTCTATGATATTATTGACCTGATAATGTTACAATGGCAAGTGAACGTTAAGAATATTTACCTTACACTTTTTGGAGATGTTCTTACGATAAGTATAATGTTAATATGAAAATCACATTCTTTTGTGAGTAGCACATTCACTTTACACATTTGAACAAATGCTTCTGTTATCTTATAATCCACTTGTCTCGTTCGCCTTGCTTTGGTTCGATGATGACATGTTCTCGTTCTCCTCACCCTCACACGTCATTGTCGGCCATAGATTGTAAATCCGCATTGCATAAAACTGACCACAGGACCACAGATTAGAATAAAAAAAACGTCACTGCGCCAGCGCATGTAACTAACAAAATCAACATTTTGTGTTCGTTGTTAGTAATACATTTTAGCTATATCGTGTCTATTCTAAAAGATGCTCGGTTCAAGAACTTCACTATGATAATTATTTCCAGTCTCTCTTTCTTTTAGTCGATTAATCAGTTTGTACACTGAATGAATGATTCGGTTAGTAGCATTACATCAGTTCATTTCATGACAGTGACACTGATAATGAGTGATAGATACTTGACTGACGTACAACGCTGCTTGATTTGACACTTTGACAAGTTTGACAGTTTCGCATGGTCCACTCAAAGGACGCATAATTTGTTGTTGTGGAAATCTCTATTTTAATAAATCATAATTTGCTTTCCAGATAGTAAAATTTCTACTTTATATCATGTCTATGCAGTGTCAACTATGGATGGGCAGCGTAAGTATTATATACTTTTCAAACAATTTTATCCTAAAGATATCATTTGCACTTTTGCAGACCAAATCTTCAATGTCGAAGTATTATTCTTATTCCAAAGAAAATATCAAACAGAAATAATTCTTTATTTATATGAAAACCTGCTAGCATTCCCATAGGAGCCATGCATTTTACTGGGATATAAAGTGTTCTTTGAATGCCACATAAAGTGCATTTACCTCTTTAGATAATATTATGAAGTATAGATTTAATGATTCGATTCTTCTACTCATGCATGCTCACTGAAATTTTCCAAGAAAATAAAGACGGCTATACAATCTTTTACTCTGATAAAAACACATTTTTTTTACTCACTTGGATTAAGATAAGTCTGAAATCGCCAAACCGCCTTGAGCATGCGATTCCTGCTTGTGCTTTCTCTGCAATTGGTGCAGGACAAATCTCATACTCTGCTACTCTACTTCTTGAAGTTATTCCCTCTATTTATACCAAAATTATGATGATTTCTTTTAGTTGGAGCCCAATATGACCGAGAGCTTCATCATGGCTGCCTTCAATCGGATGGGGCAGCGTCCACTGGCCGTGAAAGTCATGAGAAACAAATTCACTGGAGAACCAGCCGGATATGCCTTTGTACATTTTCAGGTACTGTACAAAACCTTAAAGGATTCAGAAGTTCTATTACAAAAAATATGTAGTTTAAAAAAACCAAAAAAACAGGCTTTTATCACACACTAAAAATGATAAAATAATTAAATTGACTTATGTTTGCTATGATATTTTATGTACTAATGTAGCTTCTCTCACTTTTATTTTTTTTACTTGACAAAAGATAGACATTTCTTCGTTTTAAGTAACTTTAATCTTGACATATTATAAACATAAATCTTTCAGAATAAATTCTATAAACAATAGTGAAAACCTCATCAAAATATATATTTTATTATAATTTAAAAATAATTAGTTTTAAACTGATTTAAGAAAATATGTAGATAAAATTGAGCATGCTCCCGGAAACTATTCACCTTAAAATTTTGAAAAAAATACTGATAATAGTTCTATATTGAAAATAATTCTATTATAATTGTGCATAGTCCAACACGCACTTGGCCGGTTTTTGGTATTACAATATTTTTACTTTTTAGTTTAGTATATTCTTCATTAACTAAGTTTAAAGTCAACGAAGTTATGACTTGACCAGTTGGACTCATCAAAACGAGTCACGTGACCCGAAACTCGGAAGGCTTGCTAGTAGCCACTGAAGAGTTCCACTATCCACTTCTGACTCCATCATCAGACCCTCGATATCAAGTGCAATATATTGGACTCATCAAACGAATCATATGAGCTTAAACTCTAGGAGTATGCTAGTAGCCGCTGAGGAGTTCCACTATCCACCTCCTGGTCCATCATCAGACCTTTGTTACCAAGCCCCATCTATATAGACTCGTCAAAACAAATCATATGAGCCCTAACTCGAGGGGATTACGAGTAGCCACTTTAGAGTTCCAATATCCACGTCCTGGCTCCATCATCAGATCTGGTCCAAGGCAAATTATTCTGTTGTCATCGGTCCTTGATTGAAGTTGGTGAAAATTACGTTTAAAGATTCCATTACATAGATAGATACAGGTCAAGCTTATAAAACCGTGTTAAAAAAAAAAATGTTTGGAAATACATAAGATTCAATGATTATCATTCTTACTTATAGTTTTTATGCCATACTCAATTATCATTATTTTTATTACAGACTGATGAAGAAGCAATAGATGCCATGCACAAACTGAATGGAAAACCAATCCCAGGGACATTTCCCGTGGTAAGGTTCCGCCTAAACACAGCGTCACGGGAAGCTCGTGCTAACATGCAAACAGAACGAGAGTTCTCAGTGTGGGTTGGAGACCTGAGCCCTGATGTTGATGACTACTCGCTCTACAGAATCTTTGCATCTAAGTATTCATCAATAAAAACCGCAAAAGGTAAACTTTTGCATTCATTATTATATTACAATGACATGTAATCACACGTAGAGCTTTTAAATCAATCGAAATGGTTATCATTACAGTTATCTTGGACAGCTCAGGATATACAAAAGGCTATGGTTTTGTGAGGTTCGGCAATGAGGAGGAGCAAAGGAATGCTTTGTACGCAATGAACGGCTACACTGGACTTGGGTCTAAACCTTTGAAGATTTGCACCGCAGTGCCCAAGCCTAAGTGTAACAATTCTTCACAGAACCCATCAGCTCCATCAACACCTAATTCTACATTTAGCGGTGGAACGGTAGGTGATTTTAGTTGGTAGAAATAAAGATTAATTTGCTTGCGTTCTTTTCAAGTGTGGATGCTCCGTAACACGTGCTGCTGGCGCCAAATGGCGTGAATTTCACCTTCAGTATATAACATCTTTCATTCTCTAGCTTGCTTTTCAGCACTACAAATGGCCATGCAGATGGCTTGGGGAATAAACATTTAAGCAAGATGAAAAAGATGCAGAATTAAATTGAAACCATTGGGATAGCTTACAATGCTCTCATATATTTTCATTTTTTTTTTATAAAAACAAAAGTACGAAAATATTATTAATAAAACTACTACTTATCTATTAAAGTTCCACACTTATCATATTTATAGTAAAAAATGTATAAAAGGCCAATGTTTTCAATTTTCGACACTGACAATATCTGTAGGCCACCGCTTATTGCTTAGCCAAATGAAATCAAGAAGAATTCTGCTTCAGACCAAGCTTGCATCTTTAAAACTTCATCGCAATGAAACTAAAGAAAAAGCGGACCCTGGATAATGGCTTGACGGATAGACTGTCAGGATGTTGTACATATGAAGTAACATTTTACTTTATAGGAGTACAATCAATACTATGATCCGTCTGCATACTGGCAGAACTACTCTGCGTGGTCTGGCTACTACGGGCAGGGGGAGCCGGGCGCGGCGCCGGCGCAGACCGTGCCGGTCGTTGACCCTGCGCAGGCGCCGGCGGCCAAGGCTCAGACCGACGAGCTCGCGCTAGTTGGTAAGTTGACTAAACTGACGTATTGATAAAGGCTTGAACTTTTGTATCGATAATCATGATTAATGTTTTCAAGGCTGAGATACAGGTCTCATTTTGGGAGTATGTGGGCCGGGAATCTGTGTTCCTGTGGGTGGTCACGCACAACACATGTCTTGGATTCTTTAGTTACTTTGACCACAAGGCTCCACTGGACTTTTGGATGGTTGTTTCAATTTTTTACTATTCTTCGCCGTCCCCCTTCTGAGCAGGCCTCCCTCCGCTCCTTCCATCCTTCCAGATCTGACGCAAGCTATCCATCTAGTCCCGCCATCTCCTTAAGTGGTCTGTCGCGACCTGACCTCACTATCTCAGGGCGCCAGTTCTGTGCTATTTGGGTCCACGTTTGTCCAACATGCGGTAGACATGTTCTGCCCAGTCCTATATAAGTTTGGCAGCCTTTTGAGCCACGTCAGCTATCTTTGTTTTGGAGCGCAGTATTGTGTTTCGAACACGATTCGTTAATTTAACGCCTAGTATTCCGCGCTCCATTGCTCGTTGGCAGACCTTGAGTTTGGAAGTTTTATAATGGAAGATGTCTGCGAGCCGCGTGGTACATTCTACACAAGGTTGATAAACAAGAAAATATAATGGTATAGTATGTTTAGTTACGAAGCGATGCACGCTCTACTTGTGGTCACCAAGTGTCCAAACACGCTGTGATTCGCTTAGCTTGACTGATCTACAAATGCTTAAGAACGTATGTATACCAATGCAAAACGACACTGCTGACGAAGTACCTCTTGTTTTTGCTCAAAAATGGCTATGATTAGCAAACTAATATGCACTATGAAACTTATAGTGAGTGAAGAAATATTATGATAGATCGCTCTAATGGGTAGGGGGATGGGGGATAGGTAGGTACACATTATGTGAAACGTAACATGAAATGTTACATATATTTGGACGGCATGTTCGTTTCAACGTGTTTTATTCATGTTACGTTTCACACTTATGTGTACCCACCATAAGCCCCCTTTTGATACGCTCCGGTGACGACAAATCTTCAGCAGAAACCCCCGAAACTGTGAAAAGGGGCTGAAGCTTTAAACTAAACTTCTCACCTCATTTCTGTTGGCATGTTTTGCCCCTCAGTAAATGTTCGTTTAATGTCTTTACCGTTTGTTTTGCAGAACACAAGAAGATTCTCGACGTTGACCTACTGAACCAAGAGTTCCTGGATCCTGAGTTATCACTGTGGGACAGTCTTGAAGACTCGCAGTGGTTCCCCCACGAAGTGGTGGAGTGCTGAGAGTGGGCATTTATCGGTGTTAATGACATTTAAGTTAGATCTCTTAATTGTAAATAAATGATTTTGCATTCGTGTATGCGGTTTTAATTTTGTACAGTCTGCGTCAAAATAGGGACGACCAGATTGTTCAAAATTATAGGGTTCCGTAGATGGGATGAATTTATCCCAAGAACAAACTTAATTAAAATGTATACGGCTTGGCTGTTCCATTGAACTATAGCATAACACAAAATTAAAGGCCAGTGACTTAATTTCTTACCATAAGCCTAGAGGCGAGAAGGTCTGTGCGACGCGACAGCCGTGATACCAAGCCGTATTTTTTTGTTATTTTGACCAAAATGTAAGGTATAAAGAGTTAGGCTTTGAAGAGTTGAGGGCTTAGCTTTACATTAGTAGATCTGATAACTTTTTAATAGTGAAAGCGTTATGTAGGTAAGTTGGCAACTTACTTAAGTTAAATGTTTTTCGTGGTATTACTGTTACCGCTTACTGCTGCTAGGGTAAGATCCATCCAGCTGCCTAACACATAAACAGACAAGGACATATAAAAAATTAAAACAAATATATCTAAAAAATCATTTATTATTTGGAACAATACTTGATAACATAATCAATTGTTTTAAAAAGTACGTTATTCAATAAATTGGTCTACTGTAACTGTAGTTTATATTATTTCGATGTACCTATATTGCATATCAGATTAGAACTTATTTATCCTATTGAACGCTTGCTTTTTTATCAGTTAATTGCCGACGCGTGCCCCCAGCACCCAGCTTATAAAATGACAAATAAATATCTACGACGAATAGGGTCGTGCAATGAAATAAAAAAACAAACACACGAAGTGTTCCGTATCGCTACCGTATTATGATCGAGCAAAAAACGCCGTAAAAAAAACGGAACCCTGAAAACGAACATAAGTTCTCGGTCGTATAAATACGACTGACGCGGCACGGGCACGAACACATTTGTCGTACTAATGTTACTAATCCGACTGGGGCGGTTGAATATTTATCTCTAATGCACTAAGTTTCTATTGAATAAACTTATTTTTTATACAATTTGTTGTCAACACTTTAAAAAGCTTTATATTTGTAAATATAAAATTCATCTGGAATCGCACAAGATTTCATTATTCATAATATGTTCCTTATCACATAGCTACGTTTGAATCTAATATTATAGTTAATTTTAAAATACTACACAATACTCTCCTTTTGAACTTCATTGTAGTTTTAAGGGATCTTGCGCACTAGACGGCCACGACTCCGGCTAGTCGTGGCCTCCTAGAGGTATCGTATGGTCTGCGGCTAGTTGGCCGTTGCGACTAAGTGCGCGATTCGTATCGATTTCTATAGTTTACCTGGTCGTGGCCTTCTAGTACCTACGCGAGATTCGTGAACGTATTTTAAAGGTATATGAGGGAATCTAGCTGATAACTCAATACAGCGCACTTTCTGTAGGTATATTTAATTATCGTTTTTGTAGAAAAAAAATATAGTCTGAACTTTCGTGGCACCCGTAACACAGGTGTTTTTACCTAGCGCAGGAGTCAGGGCTTCACTTTGTTTTTATAGTTTTTATGCCAATAAGTGATTGTTTATTACTTAAGTGGCTGCCTGAGACCTACCGTGAAAGATAAGGCACACTTCTATAAGATATTATGGTCAGTGTCTCTTATCGTGTAAAAAACTACCTACTTGAATAGTTACTCATTTGGAACTACCGCGACACTCTATTTTAGTAACTAGCCGTTTGGAAGGTTTTCTACAAAATTCCCTCGTATTCTCAGTATTCAGGTAGAAAATGCACGCCATCTTCTTTAAACGCGAGGCGAATTTGAGGAATGTGAAACTAACTAAAACGCAATATATACAATTATGTAGTGAAATAAATTAAAACCCTTACGTCTATAACTTACAAATATCACATACCTACAATAAACGGATCTAATTCAGCGTAAAACTTATTGACATAAAAATATCACTAATTTAATGGTGTTATAAATACCCACATGATCGACGTCGCATCGATATTTTGATCAACGTGAACCGCGTTCGTGGCCCAGCATGATGCGTATTTCTCTTTCCGTGTTCAATTTGAGATACCGTGCACCGGTTGTGTGAAATCACCTTTTGAAACGAACACGGTTTTGGTTTATCGCAACTGGTGTTCGACTTACAACACAAACACGGAAAGGGAAGTACGCCAGCATTTTCGATGATTGTGCCTTGTAAAGCATCAATGAATTAACCAAAGCTGAATGTATTTATATATCGATCAATCGGTTCACGATTAACATCAGATCAATCTGAAGCTCAGGATTGATCTTCGTTGAACGCTCTATAATTAGCGTTCAACAATGCTAAGCTTAGAAACCATGAAAGGCGATAGGAAAGATGTGTGAGCGACATTGCTTACCGGCTTGGTATAATAGCACAAAATGCTTGACGTTGTCTATACATAAACGACATTGATAGATGCCATCGACATCGAATAATATTAATTATGTTATCCCAGTATTAAAACTAGTGATCTAAACTGCTCATTACCAGCATTTGCAGGGCAGTGATTAATTATCGAGATAACACTACCTTATTAGAAGTTGAACATGAATTTATTGTTTTAGGCGTAAACAATTCACTTTGCATGCATATTATTTAAGAGCTTATTATAAGTTTTGTCAGTTACAGTACCTGACAGTGTAGCCTCATATTCTTAGTAAATAAAAATTGCAACATGTCACAGTAATAACGTTGTGCAACTTTAATACGGGGCTTAGGGTGAATTTCACCAGTGAAAGTGAACGCGAACAGCACAAACTACGTTTAAGACCTGTCAGTGTCATTATTTTCTTGGGATAATTGACACTGACAGCAGTTGAACTCGGTTTAGACGTGCTGATCGCGTTCAGTTTCATTGGTGAAATGCGCACTTAGTGAGTAACATCGAGCAGAAGAAAAAAAAAAGAGGTCTTGCGCGCTTATAGGCGGTGCAAGTAATTCAAGCATGTAAAGTTGCGAGACACATGCTTTTCGTGCGATTAAGTAAATCGCTGCTCTCAGGTATATTGTTTAATAGTTATTTATACTCAAAATAGTTATTTTAACAACCAAGTAAGTACTTATTTGGGATTTAATTGTGAATAATAATAGATAACCAATATATTTTCAGAAACCACTCTTTAAGGCCTTGCATTAGATACCAAACACGATTTAATAACCTTAAAAATATATTTTTCTGTAACTTTACATCTGCTATAAACCGCCATGTTGGATTTTATATCCTGTGGATCATTAATAGGTTTCCAACGATACCTCGTTTGTCAAAATACGACGAGTAGTTTAAGAGTTATGAGTGAACAGATGAACATACATACATAGCCTGTAACAATCATAACCCTCCTTAGCCTTTGTCAGGTAAACATAGTCGTCTTTTCATTCTGCCCGATGTTACTCACTCAAAACCGTCAAGTACTGTACACAAGTCTTACAGCTGGGTGATAGTATAAGAACTATGTCGCTTTCTTTTAGCAGGACTACTATTCATTTGAATGACCCCTGGGGTGGAACAGGGTCGGCTGTCCTGACTTGCAACACTGCTGGGGGATGTCAAATGAGGCGAAGACCCCGTAGACATATTACTTTTAGGGGTACCACCCTTCTTCATATACGTAACGACAGAGTTTAAGAACGAAGTCGGCAAAGCGACAGGAGTTAACCGCCCTCCACCGCTAGCGATGTACGTTTGTAACATTTTTTTGGAAGGCGAGTTGGGGTCATTGACCGTAAGAACGACGAGGGAGCCGTTTTCGATATTGGAAGGCACTACTGGTGTGGTCGGAGGTGGTTTATCGGGCGTTTTGCCCTGAGGTTTGGTGTCTATTTTACGTATTGTGGCCATGTCATTGGTCGGTATTGGTTTTGGCGCGAGGCGTGTGATGGCTGCGAATTGTGACGAAGCTTTTGACTTCGGTCGGCCCCTCGTGGCTTTTGGCTGCGTGGTCTTCTCGCCGCTTGCCTTGGCCTCGTGGTGCCGAAGTATCAGTTCGTCAGCAGTGAGACCTGTGTTCGAAGGGAAGGTAGATGCTCCCAAGGCTTTTGAACCTCGACCTGTAATATACAAGAATATTTATAACCATGATGTTAATCAAGTTTAGGTTCATAAAAACAACCTTCTTAGAAACTATTAAACTGTGAAGTAGTAGGTCAACATGGGCTGATATTCAGAAGTTTACATTTACATTTATTACATTTACACTTACTCAGCTATATACTTTAGTGTCATGTAGTGTAAGTTGATTTTTGAGTGACCATCGGCACCGGCTGCGAAGTGTGCTATACTTGAATTCAGAATCTTAGATAACTGTCAAGTTCTGATGAAACAAACTCAATTACGAAGCATGCCATGAATGGTGATTCTGAATTCAAGTATAGTCGTACACTTCGCCGCCGGTCTAAAATAATAATACAATAGGTACTCACTCATGCGCACACGCAGTTCCCGCGCCTCCTTCTGCCTGCGACGCTGGTCTATGGCACGTTGCTGTAACTCGTGCGCCTCAGCGCGCGCCACTTTCTCCGCCTCCTCCCGCTCCGCTTGGAACTCGTCTTCTAATCGAGTGGCGTCCCACTTGCAGGTCGTGCGAAGTGCCTTGTCCACTTGTGCCATGTTTACACGCTCTTCTTTTTTGAACTGAAGAGAAATATTTTTAAGGTGAGATATAAAATTGAGGTTTCAAACACATTAATGGTCAGTAACCACGGTTAATAAACACAGGCCGAAGAATTGCCTACAGCGACTTTCGGCTTTTCCGTGAAGAATTTAATAAGGAATGAACTTATGGTGGTATAAATTGACGTACAACTAATACTTCACAAGGTTTTTAAACAAGCTTATCTTCGGGGCCTTTGACAGCAATTTTATTTCGCACACTTTTTTACATAGTTTTTCTAATGCATAGATAATCCCAGTAAAAATTCTTCACTAGGATTTTTTCGTATGTTATTTTTCTTACGTGAAGCCGGGTATTCAGGCTTATATGAGGTACCACCTCTGCAGTTTACTTTACCTTGAGTTTCAGATCTCTTCTGGTCCGTCCAGGGAACAGGTTCTCCATAAGCATGAAGTCAGTTCCCAAGGCAGCTAGTGCGCGGTAGAACCGTACAGTTTCTGCGTCACTCCAGTCGGCAGTGCGCGGCGTACGTCGGTACCGACCGCTAGTACTGCCGGTCCCCCAGGCGCCTTCGTGCACGATGCTTGATGATACTTTGCGCTTGTCTGATTGTTTTATTACCTGCGGGAGGTGAAATTAATGAGTATGTGGGAATTTATATTATTAACTAGCATGGCATAGGACAAAGTTTTAGGTAGAATAAAATAAGCTATTTGGTATTTTGGCGCCTTTTGAGATCATGCAGTGATGCACTACAACTATGTCCTTGAGATTACGAAACGATTCGTGGCGGTAACGAATCAAAGCATTTCGGTGTTATATCATAGCAAATATGCCCAGACAGGCACCTTGATTCGTAATGGGATGCCACATGGCTTTAATTAAAGGCATCATTAAAAGATCTTTTGAAAAGTCAGAATAAGTGGTGCAGTACATACCAAGCTCTGTTCATCCAACATGATCTCCCCGTTGGGCCCCAGTTTGATCTGCGGCACGGGCGCGGCATCGGTATCAGTTTCGGGCTGATCTTCCACCTTGTCTTCAACTTGCTTAATAGCGGCCTTGCGAGCCGCTTCCTCCTTCTCATTGGCTTGCTGGGCTATAAGCTCGTCTTTGTCGGGACTGGGAAGTAAATGATGCAGTATTTTTTTTTAAATTTTAGACTTTATATATCAATATTGTAAAGTAAGAATCTCGGGAAAAGTAACCTTAGGTACTTTTGCATAAAATAAAGGGATTCAATAGTTAGGCCTAGTGTTTTTTGTACCATTTTATAAAAGCAAGTAATTTGAATTGTACACATTGGATATTTTTCTGACATAAATGCCTATTGAATAGAACTGCAACAGCACCCCATTTGCTCACACGATCAATAATTACAATGTATAATTTTGACAGTTCAACAACATTCTTTGCGTTATTTACGTTGTTGAGCAGACTAATTTTTCGAACGTATGAAGCGATGGATTAGGAATATCCTTCAAAATGATATATCGTGTGTTACGCAATAATTAGGGTGCGGGTCTTACAAAAAAATAAACCAAAGGACAACATACTCACACAATAGGGTTGCTGGTCGGGTTGTAGAAGATGAGGTCGTACATGGTGAGCGTGTCCTTTTTAACTGTCTCCCGGCGCCGGCGCATGGCTGCCATGCGGCGGGACATATCCAGGCGACGAGATCTGAAAACATATAGTTATAGATGTTAGCTCGGGTTTATTGAAGACATGTATACGAAGAGACTATTGGTGATAACTCTGACAATACACTAATTTCGCCAAGCGAAAGAAGACTCAGGTGATCTGATCCAAGTGTTTGGGTATCCAATGGAGTCAAGTTAGTTTTGTGAAAACAGGAAAGAATTTACGAAATTTCTAAAATACTTAATACAATTTATATTATTATTTGATTTTCGATTTACAAGTTATGGCAGCAGATATGAAAATAGTTACATAAACAAGACAGTTGTATTCATAAGTGGAGATTATGTTGTTATCAGTCATCATCATCTGCCAAGCCTTTTCCCAACTATCTTGGGGTCAGCTTCCAGTGAAACCGGATGCAGCTGAATACAAGTATTTTACATGGAGCGACTCCACAACCAAGTAACTGGGTAATACAATACCCCTTGGTAAGACTGGTTGTCAGACTTTTGGGCTTCTGATGGAAGGCGTTTCGAATGCTCTTTATAGCATTCTAAACGCCTAACACATTGTTTAAGACTGGTACAGCAAGAATGTTGTTGCAAAGGATAGTTGTTTTCAAGGGTAAAGCTGTAGTTTTTCGTGTCTGTCTGTTTGTGCGGTTATTGTTTCTAAACTATAAAATGTGTTTTGATGAGTTTTTCACCATATTGTGTATAATATGTCTATATGTCCACTCTAAGTGAAAAGTGGGAAATTAAAGAAATATCTTTTTGACTATGGATTATTATTAATATGTGGTTTTTTATTGCTTGCCATTTTCACTCCCAACAACTCATGGAAATGGCAGCCATCTTAGACCTCATACTTTACGCTGATTGGTCATCGCGGACGTGCTGGACTTTGATAAACACATGGCAATATATATACCTGGATATGAAAGAAATTATCGATTTTGACCGTTATTTTAGCAGTTTTTAGTGATTTATCTTGATTTGGAAAACAAATTTAACCCTATTCACAGTTCATTTTCGATTAGGGGTGTGACTTAAAGAGGTTTGGTATTTAATTAACTACACATATGAAGGTAGAAATCGTCTAATTTAAAAATTGAATGTCCTCCCACCAAAACGTATACACAAACATTTGAAATGTGTATGCACAAGCAGTGGATGGGCGTGCATTTTTATATAAGACGATCTCTGCATTAATATCTCGACGTATTAACATGTGGCCTCATCAGTGTGTGAAACAGGCGGTTTGCTAGTATTACTTATATAAACGTAATCACTTACTTAGATAAGTGTTTGTCTTTGACGGGTGACGAGGCGGCCTGCGGCTGCGTAGTGGCCTGACTGACACTCGAGCAAATGGAGTCATTTCTGATACGGTTCACTTCTCTGGAACAAATAAATTGCGTCTTACATTAACATATTTGTTTTACCAGTGACCCGGAGGGCAATTCCCGTAATTTTAAGAACGGTCGTATTCTCATTGTCACTAAATACTATCGTCGCTGAGATGAGATTGCAGCTGGATTGTGAACGTTTTTAAATACGGGGATTGGCTTTCGGTTTACATCAGATTTTTCGTTGGGTTTTAAATTTAAACTTTTTGGGAGTACAGATGAGCACAGCACACTTTTCAATTTATATTTTCCAAGAAAATTTAATTTGCAGTTTCTTGATAGCACCGGTAATTTTATTGCAGATTAGAAAAATTGGTATTATGGGTGTATGGCCGTAACTCCAAGCCTGAACGCGTATTTTGCTTAGAAATTAGAATGTTTGATGGAATGATGTTAAGATGATGAATGGAACACAAATCTAGGCATATGCAAAAAATATTAGGTACTCACAAGGCCTTAGAAATTAAGTAGAAAGATAGATTGCTAGTTAGGTTGCCTTTGTATAATTATGTAACTACTAAGCAAATACACAATACAAAATGGGTTGTATGATCTGCCATAAATTATTAATATTATAAATATCCATATAAAATGTTTTCACAGTCACCTGTTGGGCAATGAATGCATGGTGCTGTGTGAGGTGTGGCTGTCATGTCGCTGTCGTGGCGGAGCCGGTGTGTTCGCCCCACCGCCGCTCAGCAATGCACGACGACTTTCATCCTCAGACTCTGATGCGCTGCCCTAAACATTTCATAACATTATTTATTAATAGCCTTATTTTCGAGCAAGCGTTTTTAACAAGTAAAAGTTTAAATTAAAAAAGTATAAATATCACTTTCAGTTTTAATTATCCGTGTGCCCTTTGTCAAAGGCCTATCTTTTCTTTTTCCCTTGCCAATCTACTTCAAGTTTTCCCAGCTGTCTTGACTATGTCATCTTCGGGGTTTTCCTATTTCTTTATAATATGCATGAATACTTAACTTGTATTGGTACTTGGTAGTATAAAACTAACATGTTAAAACAATACAATATAGCTTGGTTTAGAACAATATGAATCAATTACATAACTTGTTCTATAAAATGCTGCAGCTGTTCTAACAATCAGTGATATTGATGACATAATTATGTTACTTGATAAGACAAAGTTATTTAATATTTAGTAAGTATATCCTGAATTTTTGACAAAGTGGAACATAGTTATACAATAAAATTGTTCTTGGTCTGTTTCATTACCTCTCTCTAGATACCTTATGGTTAACTACATATTATGCAGAAAGAACTAAAAAAAAAAACTGTTCCTAACTGAATCTGTGAAACATGGCATTTTGTTGAAAATTGTTTTAGAAGTAAAAAAAGTCCTGACCTGCACACTATTTCTTCTCAAAGGTGCTAGTCTCGGCACAGGCCGAAGTTTCGGCCGAACTTTGCTTGGTGAAGGCAGGGGCACAATGGGATCAAACAAGACTTCAGCATTTTCTGATATGATCTCATTCTTCAACAATGCAAGGGGTTTAGGGGCACTGGACACCGCCTGGAGGGGCACAATGCCATCCATAACGGTATCTTCAGTGATGCTTTCAGGCACGCTCGGGACACTGTAATCTAAAGAAAAAAAAACATATTATATTATTTATGATGAAGTATTATATTTATAATTTTATATTATATACATGAAAACATGACAAACAATACGGTTTTATTTGATATCATCAGCATCTATAAAATAATTGGTTTACTATAGTATGTGAGATCAGCATTGCATTTGAAAATAACTTTTATTATTATTGTGACAATAACTTCTATTATTAATGTTTCAGTCTATTCATTTAAAATTTTATTATGAGTCAGCTGTCAATATTACGATTTAATGAAGTGATACAATGATCTATAATATAATCAAAATTCATACATACCATCTGGAACATCTGATGTAACAGTGCTGACCACATCCTTCCCAGCTTCCTTCGATTTGCCATCAGTAACATCAACCTCCACTGGTCTTCTCTCAACACTCTTTTGTTTTGGCTTCTCAGGAACCTTCTCAGGTGTGACTGGTGTTAATCTTTGGACATTCACCTCTACCTTAGAGCTATGTACCAAAGGTGACACCACATGCCTCCTGAGAGGACTCCCGACGTTTCTCGGTGAGACAAAAACATTAGGCTTCACACTATAAATACTCGTAATAACCGACACTTTTTCAGACCTTTTTGGAGTGACTGCAACCTCTTTTATAACCTCAGTCTGGGCTAAAGGCGATGGCACTCTCTCTGCTTGATATTTAAAGACATTGTTGACAGGGCGTGGTGATTTTAATGGTGATGCCGACTTTGGGGAACGTCGGTCAAAGTTATCTTGAGCTCTAATAGAACCTCGTGGAGTTCTAGGACTTCTAATGGGTTTTTCAATGGTTTCTTTCTCAAGATTTTTGGCTTTGGTGTTGTCTGAGCCATCATTATTCTTCCTCCGGGGCGGTAATGAGGTAACAGCTTTAATTCTTGCTCGTCTTGTCGACATTGCGGTACTAGAATAATCACTCAACCTATAGTTTAAAAACACTTATCCCGTCTATATAAACCTCTTGTTTAAAGTGCACTTGTATTAATATTTGTACGTTTAGATAAATCACTACAATAAACACCAAACATTTATTCCCCAATCCATATTGAATTACTGTGCACCACGCACGATCAAAATACCACAGAGTACATTTTTATAACATTAACCCTTAATAGGGCAGAGATAAAAATGATTGAAAAACAAGGTTTTGTGTTATGATTTATATGTTTATTAGGACCCTTTTTAACATTATTTATGAAAATTTAAAAATATATAATCACAAGTACGCGAAAATTCGGTGGTAATCATTTTACCATCGCCCGTTTACGTTTCGGTGTTGGTGGTAATTATTTGGCCTTAGCCCGTTAAGGTACTAGAAGCAGAGCTGCTACAGTCCATAGCCTCTCCTTCTTCTGGAGCAATATGGAAGCTTTTGAAGCACGGTGTAGCACATAAAGCTACTTTGCAGACATTGCAAATTATCCTTGATCGCTTTTGAGTATTTTTCGTGCTGCAAAATCGGCATCTAGTAAATTTCCCTTGGTCTTCTGGGTAGTGTGGCACAGAAGAGCGTCTGATTTCAGCGGGTACCCCAAAATTTCCACCTTGTTTGTTCCTGAAAATAATATTAGTGGTTCTTTTTTTGCCTGTGAATCCATCTATAAGACTGCGAGCCAAACGGAGTCTAAATTCTCGATGTGTGTGAACCGTTTGCTTGTGAATTTGTATATAGGCTATGTACGCGTTGATGATAGCTGCATCAAACATGAAATAAAATAAGCGCAACCAGTTGCGTCTCGATTTTCGGCCGATTGGATACGAGGCACGGAAGTGATCAAAATGATCCACACCTCCCATGTTCACAGTATATTCGGCAATAGCAGTAGGGATAGTAATATCTTTCTTTGAACCATCCTTCTGTGTTCGTTTGACCGTAGACACAGATTTTGGGTTGTGTGCTGTTGTCAAAATATTCACCAGTTGAGTATCCATCCACTGTATAGCTGAAACGGGAGCTTTGGTTTTATACATGAACTCGTGCTTTTCAAGTTTTTCCTTCTTGAGTTTGTTTTTGGGCAACAACTTTTCTGGTAAGCCTTTTCGGTTCAAACGCACGGTACCGACGGCATATATTCCTTTCTTTATCAGCAAATCATTCATTAGTGGAATGCCAGTGAAGAAGTTATCGAAAGCTACAAGAGTATTGCGGGGAACACCTTGACATAGTTTCATTACGACATTATATCCTAAGCCTTCCTCACTTGATGCATTTTCGTCTGCTTTGCCGATATAGACATCGAAGACATACATGTATCCGGTCTTAGCATCACACCGGGCCCATACCTTATAACCCCTCTTTATGGGTTTTTTCGGCATGTATTGTTTTAGGGTGCTTTTACCCTTGAACTTTACCATGCTTTCGTCCACCGATTGGGTGCTTGATTGAGAACATTGAGTCTGGAATACTTGGTTTAGTTTTGATATCATAGGACGTATTTTATAAAGCCTATCATAATCTGGCGTATCTCTTGCGGGTTCTTTGGAATTATCATTCAAGTGAATGTTTTCAGTCAGTTTTTTGAATCTCTTTTGAGTGAAAGTTTGGGCAATATCAGGATTTCTATAAAAAGTATCAGTTGACCAATACAGATTGACATCAGGTAAGGGGTGCAGACCCATCATTATCAAGATACCAAGATATGCACGCATTTCAGCTACAAATGTTGGACTCCAGTGAAGCGTTTGCCTTTGTGCCGCATAAATGTTTGTTTGTTCAACCAACAACTCTACCAGATCACGAGGGAAGTAATTGTCGAAAAATTCAATAGGCTGTGTTTTATTAGTGACGCGCATGTTTACAGTCAACCGTTTATCAAACTTTGGTATACTATGCTTTGGAACCTTATCTGACCAGTTTTGTGCCACACGAATAGGTCTACTTACTGTGTTTGTGCTTGCCGCATCATTAGGCTGCGCTAAGTCAGACTGAGCTGGAGTCGGGTAGCTTGGTTCAGAAAGAGCGCCAAAATAGACGCCCGAATCATATTCATTACGCGTACTTACTTCCCTCAGCGGTTCTTCAGTGACTGGTTCAATGCTTTCTTGATATTCTACCGAAACACGTGGCCCGGGAGGGTCTTGAAAATTCTCTAATCCTCTCGTCTCCAACTCAGGCTCTTCACCAAATATTCTTGAAAGACCTCGCGAAATTTCATCGTCGTAATCCAGTACACAATCGCCCAAAAGTGGTTCTTCCGAAACACTTTCGTCGCTACTTTCAATAGCGGAGAGATTATCTTCTAGAATACTGGCGATAGAACTGTCAGATAACTTCGTTTTCTTCGACATTCTCCTGAAATAATAAGCACGGTAATGGGTAACGGTAACTATATTACCACCAAATACTACTATGTTGATGTAACCGGGCAAAGGTAAGAATTTTACCACCGAGTTTACGACAATTTTCTAATTAGTTCAAGTTTCATTTCAAAAGTTATTCTACGGGTCATACAGGGTAATATAATCAATTGTTTGACCAAATATCACAAAACCACTTACCAGAATCTTGTTAGAACAAAATTTCAATTTATTTCCGCCAAACACCTCCGATTTTCAAAATTCTTCGCTATTTTTTTTTTAATGTTGGTACTTCGCAAACTTTGACAGTTAGCGTAATTGCCAGTACTAATAAAAGTTTTAAGGGTCTTCACGCATTATAAAAATTGAATAAAAGAAAGTGTACATATAACGACTCTTGCTCTATGGTCAAAAAGCTGAGGTGGTAAGCAATTGCCCTTTGCCCTATTAAGGGTTAAAATACTAAGTATAAGCAGAGCACAACAGACCCAACAGACGGTCGCGTTGACATTGACAAATGACAAGACAAGCAATGGCATTGTACTTCACATTTGACTTGACAGTTTTTAGCGATGTTGCCAAAAATAAAATTGTTTAACTACCGAGCACGAGTATTTTTTGGATGTTTCCTCCAAATTACAAACAAATATGTAAAATAGAAGGGATTTACATGTACATATTATTATTATTTCCTTTATTTTAAAATAAACATATAAATAACATGACTAAATATTAAAAAAACTAGTTTTTTTTTTTACACCAGTTTTACCAGTATCGGGAACAGGATCCAAGTTACCTATTGTCAGGGCTCCTGAGAGAGGACACCTTCCTAAGAATACGTGCAGTGTGCAGACGTAGCGCTTTCTGGGTCAACCCTTGATCCAATTGCCTAACGAGAGCCTCCTTAGGTGTTGGTCGAGGCTTTTCGTCACGATTATCGGCACAATAACTGCTGTATCAGTCAGAGTCAGGTCAAGATAGTTAGTTTGCAATTTTTTCTCAGCTTTCAAGAGGTTCTCGTCATCGTCACCGTCCAAAGATTAAAAAAAAAACAGTTTTAGATCCTTTTTTCGATTCGACAAGCTGCTGTATAGTTTAGTTTCACAGCAAGCTAATAAAGCATCCTTTCAGTAAAAATAAAAACCGTGCCAGCCATTTTCTGAAGCAACACTGGCAACCGCTGACAACCCTACGGGACCAAGGGACCATATTGTTCTGAGGGACCAAGCCATGTCATAGACAGTCATAGATAATTTTAATAGCTACAAAAGTATCTATGACACGGTTTGTTCCATGAAAGTTGATGAAAGACACAAGGTCAAGGTCGTTATTCAAAAATTCGCTTGGCAAGCTGGCACAGTAGAAAATAATGAGAAGCATCTTCAAGCCCAAAGACTGCTATAGTATACTGGCAATTCAAGCCTTAGTTGGTAAGTTTGGGTTTAGAAATAACGACAAGTCGTCGTTGCCGTCTTCTGAGCGTGGCATTGAGCCGTGTTACATGTATTTAACCTGGTAATTTTTTTTAAAACATTGTAAAACCCATTTATTTTTAAAAGATTAACCGTGGAGTTTCTTGCCGGCTCTTCTCCATAGGAAACGACCAATTGGAAACGTGCACCTAGCTTGATAGCTTCTGACGTTTTAGTGCATGTAGGTTTATGTGCAGTGAAATAAATTGATTTGATTTCTATTAATTCTCGGCCACAGTTTGCTGATGTTAATGGTATTCCACGGTCCACCATTCATGAAATAGTGGACATCGCTTGTTTTGTCGCTCTATTTGAATGCCATGGTGTAGCTTGTAGCTGAGATTTTGTACTTAGAACTTGCGTTATCTTAACTTGGATACAAAAATCAAACATCATTTAGTGTTTTTGTACGATATATTAAATACAGAAAAGAAAGAAAGAATAACGTTGTTAGGAACGCTTACCTACCAATTCATTTATTTGTAGCGTAGTGGGTCGCTTCCCAGAGCTAGATAGACAGAGGTGGCTGGGACAGACTGGATGCGGATGGCGGAGGATAGGGAGTTGTGGCGCAGCCTGGTAGAGGACAGCTCGACTGCGATAGGCTGAGTTGATTGACCTATTTATTTATTTAGGTTAGGAGGGGGACAGGGCGGGTGTTTAGGTTTAGGGTCGTTTAGTTTAGTTTGAATGTGAATATAAGGATTTAAGAAAAAAATAAAAAAATAGGTCTTAAATGTGCATTGCTGTGTTCACCATGGTACTAGGCAAAACAAACGCCTTTTTAATAATTTTCAGGCTATTTTTGACTACCTTCACATTTTGTGTTTATTACTCTACATCATTGCGTTAATACTTTATACATACGTAGCATAGTTTAGGTGACTGGCTTAGGTAAACACTGGGAATTGGGATAATTTTATTGGGAATCCAGCTATTTCTGACGTTATAAGTGGCACAAGCATCAAAATGATAGATTCATAGACCCCTCTGATGGTCAATACAGTCTTATCGTAGATACTAATAGTATCTATTCGGTTTGGGGTCTGGGGGCTTAGGTATTTATTAATAAAATTATTATTCAGCTGAAGTCGATGATGGATTGTAAGTAGGTAGGATAGGTAATGGGTGAGGTAAATCATAGTCAGTAATTCAAACAACGAAGCGGTTTTCTTCATTCTTTAATGCATTTTTTCTCTAATTTTCTTGACAGCGATGAGCACTTTTGGTGACAATAGTTACCAGAAATTATTAAAATATGTAACAAATAACAGTTCAGATTAAAAAGAAATAAATTTTATATAGGTTTTACTTATCCAGTAGATCAACTTCACAATAAAAATAGATCTCTTCTATAAAATTTATATAATTTACAAAAGCGGTAATGTTAGGTAGATAAAACAACAACAAATAAATGCTTCTGGGAATGAAACGCAATTATATTTCTCTTTGTAGATAAATTGACAGATAGTCACTCTGCTAAGACCAATGTATTGTATAAATATCTAACGAGTACAAAGTAGCTATTGGTGTTAGTCGCCAAAACTGAGAACTAGGCTGCGTTCATCTACAAGTAAGCTACTGCGTATTGGTTCGTCATTCATTAACTATATTTTGGCTAAAAAGTCAACATTTGCAAAACCATCTTTACAAATTGTCATGACACTATAAGAATTAGTCAACGATGATTCGTGCCCAAGTTTGCGACGCCAGCGCGGCCGTCGGCTCGGCGACAGATCTAATGTTGGATTGAGCCTCGCTAGGATATGTTGCTCATCATAATAAATAGTACCTAAGTTAGGCTAAGTTATTCAAAAATGTATTAAGCGTTTGCGGTAAGCCAATATTATTGCCAAAAGTAACTAAAGTGGCTATCGAAAGAATCAAACGATAGATAAGTTCAAGTCAAAGGATCTGTGTCATGCGGTAACTGCGCTATCTACTGGATCTACCTACTGAGTACTGTAGTGTCGCCGAGCCGGCGGCCGCGGCGCACGCGCAGCCGACCGCTGCTCTATCACATAATGTAATTCGTCCGAATTTGTTAACGCTCCGGCCTACTTACTCCTACGAAATGATCACTATCGACAATAAATTATTTTCACCTACAATTAAAAACAAGGTATGAAGTGTAGTAGTGCATCGAGAACCGAGACGTCCGTCGCGCAATGCGAGCGCTCGGATAATTGACTGGGCCGCTCGAACGAGCGCCCGCTAACACTCCGGTCAAACGAACCGCGCTAAGGCAAATCCTCGATATTACAATATTTACATACAGAAACGACTCTCAAAAGATTCGAAGCGCTACTGATCCACCTCTACTTAAGAAACTGAGAGAATTGTTTGCGCTAATTATGCCGATTATCGGTAGATACTACTTATAATTAAATGAAGAAAGCAACCGTGTGCTATTGGAATCGCGCGTGAGGCTCTGTTCAGTTGTGCGACGCTTGTGCAGTGGCGGCGCGGGCGCAGCCGCTCCGCCGCCGGCGCCGCGCGACGCTCGGCCCGCGCGAGCGACAGGCTATTGTTGGTGCGTTTTAGCATGATTATAGCGGTCATTGCCATTTTCTTATATCTCTTGGTCCCTACCAACAAACTATGTATAGGTTTTCATTCGTGAAGAATGTTGACGACAACGATAGATGTTAAAGGCTGTCCAACTGAAATGGGACTAGGCAGGACATGTCTGCCGCAGGTCGGATAAATTGTGGGCTCAAATATCACAGAACTATGATGCTCTGAATCAGTGAGGCGGGGTCGCGGAGACCACGTAAGAGATAGCGGGAAGAACTGGATAAGTCCCGTCAAAATGAGGTCGCGCGGGCCTTCCCAGGAAGCAGTGAAGGGAGGCCTTTGCACAGGACATGGAAAGAGAAAGCCAGAAAAAAAAATAGACTTTGTGTTTTCGAACCAGAATCTGGATTTTAAAATTTAGGTCAATGCCCGCTACTGCCATGCTAAAATGCATGGACTACAGTCGCCGACCAGCTCGGGCCAGCGGTGCCGAGAGCCGCGCGGCCGCTCGGGGTCGTTGACGCTGTGTTCGGTGCGTGGCGCGGCACGGGCGACCCGCGCCCTCTCGCTTCACTCCACGTGTACCCTCCCACGATCCAACTTTATAATTAAAGAGCTTCCAATATAATAATCTCTGAATCGTGATAATCAGGAACGTTTACTTATACACTTCGTACTTAACTTCGCGATCGAATATTCCGCATCAACAATAGAGGTCTATTTCATACGCCAACAAAGCATAAAATAGTGATATCTTTACATTTCAGTCTAGTCTATATAATTATTTCCTCTTTTAATGGCAAGGTATCTCTATAAAGATTCAATAGTATCATTCTTCAATATATAACAGGTATATCTATACAATCGGAATACGTCACGTATTCGTCGATTCCTCACAGCGTCAATGATATAAAATTTAACCTAAATTATAACACAGGAGAATTAAGTATAAGATCACAAAATGAGATTCAACGGGCGGCGCGGAGTCCGCCCGGCGAAGTCGCAGCTATAATACTCGTGTCTACGCTACAACTAGCGAGCGTGCCGCGGGACGCTCGCACTAAGCCTAGTATTGCTATGTCGCGCACTAGCACAGCGTGCGGCGTCAGGGCGCGATGCCCGCGTCGGACTTGTGGAAGGCGGCGCTGCCGGCCGACAGCGGCGCGGCGGCGCTGAAGTCGTGCTCGGACTTGGGCCGCGGCAGCTGCGCCGCCACGCCCAGGCCCGGCAGCGCCACGCCCGCCATGCGGCACGACGCGGCCTGCAGCGGCTGCAGCGCCAGGCCCAGCGAGCGCTCCGACAGGCGCGCCACGCTGTCGTCCGACAGGCTCACGTGCTCCGCCTCGGCCGCCAGCGCGTTCACCACGGCGTTGATGGTGTTGCCCTCGGAAGTGGTGTCGTCCTCCCGGTGCGCCACCAGGTTGGGGTTCTTCCCTATCTTGTTTAGTCGTTCGGCCGCCACGCTCTCCATGGTCCGTCGCATGAGCGGGTACTGGTCGAGCACGGCGTTGAAGTGGTCCACGGACAGGGAGAACAGGTTGCAGTACGTCTCCGCGCGGACGGAAGCCACTCTACGAGCGTTCGTTAGAAGACAGATTTCACCAAAGTAGGAACCGTCTGACAAACTCGTGGCCACCTCTCCGTTAGCCATGACGATATCCACGATGCCTTCTTGGATGAAATACATTTTGCTCCCGATGGTTCCTTCCTTGATGATGATGTCACCTGAAATCATAAAATTGGATACATTAGAATTTTATTTATATTTAGGTAACTTTTTAAAGTCCATACATTCGTACTAATATTATAAATATTTAATGTAACTCTCTGTTATCTTTTCACGCCTAAACGGCTGAACGGATTTAGATAAAATTTGGCACACGGATAGAACATGACCATGACTTGGATATTTTTTATTCCGGTGGGATAATTTCCGACCTCCAGGCGGGGGAAGCCGCTGGCAAAAGCTAACAATTATAAAAAAACATACCAGGTTGGAAGACTTCGTAACGTAATTTGGTCACAACGTCGGACACGAAGTTTGAGTCGGCGTTGGCGAAGAAGGGCACGGAAGCGACGAGCGAGCGACAGTTGTAGTTGATGACGTCTTCCCGCAGCTTCTCGCTCAGCTCGCCCAAGATCAGCTCCTCATCGAAGAACTTGCCCTGGTACCGGTGCTCGAAGTACTCCGTGATCCGCTGTCGCATCTCTCGAGGCAGCTTCCGATACGCCATGTACTCCTCCACTTGTTTCACCTAGAATACGTACACAAAAAGCTATAAAACGTGAAACAATGGAATGTCGCGAATCACACACGCCTACAGCAAATATAAAATCATGCAGCTTCAAAAACCACGGACTGTTAGCGACAACCGACAACTTCACTTTACATTGAAGGACAAACTACACACCTGCAAACCGACTCATCAACAATACACGTGTGTATATGTATAACCCTAACGAACAGAGTCCAGCAGTTAGTACCCATGGAAGTAAACAGTTATGAACACCCGTTAATATTTGTGAAATGTACGAAATAATGACTTTGTTATTTTGATGGGAGACATGAGTATTGGTGCAGATGATTGAATCTGTAATAACAACCAGTGAAACACTAAACAAACATTCTCTTTGTACTCACGTCTAATCTCTGAAACAGGCAATGAAGGCTTTAGTGATCGATTTATTAGATGGGGATATAACATAGAAAATTTAGTCAAACACATGCATGTACGATTTTGATGTAATGGTATAGTTTGAGACTTATCATCGAATACTTATTCAGAAGTTCTTTTTCTGAAACTTCGTCCGATTTATGTCCATAAAGTTGACTCTGCAGGTGTTCATAACGATTTATCTCCGACATTAGGAAAGAGGTTAAGAGGAAAAATCGACTAAAAATGGTGATTGGTTTTATGCAAAGGATGCTACAAAAGAGTTGCAGGTATACCTTTTCTCGGTACTGTCTTCGTGAAGAGTCAAGACTCTGGATGAGGTTGGTGGCGTGACCGAGGAAGAGTGCGTAGCAGGTGGCTCCGGAGATCATTGACAGCATGGTGAGCCACATGTCTGTGAGCGACTGCGGCGGGAAGCGGCCGTACCCGATGCACAGCATGTGCGACATGGCCTTGAACAGCGCCCACGAGTACTGTTCTAGCCAAAAGGCCTCCTGGAAAGTCATCATAATTTCCCTTTATTTTATGTGGTTATTTTAACTAACCGCAGATATAGTCTGCAACGGGTTTAATTTTGTAGAGTTTCTAGATAAAGCTTATATAATAAAAATACTGTTCTGATCCTTTCGTGTTCATGCTAGAGCGGTACCTACGTACAAGCATTGTCGTAACACCTGTGATCTCGAAGGGTTCAACTCTTTTGTCACATTTTTCTTTGTTCCAACAATTCAGAGCATAGTTGAGTCTTTAACATTAACATTTGAATACTGACCTGTAGTTCGTTTATTGCAACCCAGGAGTTTGGTGGGAATCCTTGAAGCATAGGAACGAGGAACTGTAGACAACCGGACCAGTGTCCGATCAATAACATCATGCAGATCAGGTTGAATATCCGCATGAAAACTGATGCCATGTTGAGGAACTGGAAAGAGAAGAAAATATATTAACGAGGTCAGCAACAGAGGTGATGTCGCCTCTAAAGGAAGCCGTGCGGACTGCGCGCGACAAGGACGCTCGAGGTCAAGCATCGCGATGATTCTCTACCGATGGAGTCGTAAACATGTGAGAAATAAAATATGAACGCGTGAGACGAGTTGTCGAGCGAGCATGCGTGGTGGCGGCGTGGTGTCGGTCGCGCGGCCGCGGCCGCCGCGCGGTCGCGCGACCGCACCCTGCGCGCCTCAGCCCGCGCGGCCACCGGCGGGACGAGGGTTGGAAACAGAAACGCCAAAGAAAGAGAGAAAGCGAAGCGAACGCAGCGGACTAAGGGACGCCGGGTGGCGCCACCGGCAACATGCTAAGCGGGCGAACGAGCACATGCGCGCCGGCTCGTGCCGACCCTGGTTACCTTGAAGATTAGATTGCTTTTGGTGCCACCCTTCTTTTTGTTGGCAACGTCGGAGCTGAGACGTCCCCTCCGTTCCGTGCGCTTTTTTTGAAGATTCTGCAAGATCTAGAAAACAAGCGAGAAACACGAGATAGTAGGAAGAGAGCCAGGCGCGCCCGAAGCGCGGAGGGGTCGGCGGGCAAAGGTCGCGCGAGGTGTGCGGGGCGGGGCTGGGGCGCGTGCAGGCACACACAGGATGCACTAACACCGAGACGAGCGGACGCGGGCTAGTCCCCTACGGATGCGCTAGCGCGCGGCGGGGCATGCTGCACCTGCGAGGCGAGGTCGCGCGAGCCGCCGTCCGCGTCGCCCGGCTCGTCGCGCGGCTGCGGCGCAGGGCTCATCTGCACACAACACCGTCACTGCGTTGTCGTCGCCACACCCTCCCCGTACTCCACTTCTCACTGACTCTCCGCTTCGTTACCGTTGGTTGTACGTTGTTCGGACGTAACCACTACCTACTCTTTGTGTTGCCAATTCTAACTTTCTAATGTTATGCAACAATTGCTGGTAATGATTTGTTTCATTAGCTTCTTATGAGGCGAGGTGTAATTCTCGGAATGCGAGTTGCTTTTTCCTCTAAAGGTCTACATATTATTCGGAAACTACGTGCTCACTTTCACTGAACAGGCAGGTATTGGAAGGCGTTCGATTTCATAAGTCGCGTAAGATTGCTCATGGACTAGGTATGTTTCATGACGTTTATGTATTGATTTTTATTATGTATTTGCAGAACGTCAGCTTCAGTGCACCAGTAGTACTAGAAGCTTTAAAAGCGGCAACATAATATTAACATTTTGGCAAATAATATGTCATGTTGGCAAGTGTGGGACGGTTCGGGTCGGCGGACACTTCGCGGGCGTGGTTCGCGGCGCGGGCGCAGAAACAAGAGATAGATCAGACTTCACGAGTGAGAGCGTGCTCAGGCAGAAAGAAGCTTGCAGAGAAGCAGTAGAGAAGTGCAGAGCGGGACGTGGGGCTCACATACAGTGGGGGCGGGATCAATGGTATAATACAGGATTACAACAAAACTCCATATTACGTCATTAGGATCACTACGCTAAAACAGTTAACATTATTACTCATCATTATCACAACAATTTCCATAAAAATCACGTACAGTAGTAGCCAATCTCAAGATATCACAGTGGATAAAAATTTAGAAAAATCTTCATTATTGCAAATAATTATTAAAATCCAATATTATAGTAAGTTTTAGTAGCGTATTTAGTCATGTCGTGTTAGTAAATGTGAGCGTAATGTATATTAGAGCAGTGTTAGTGGCAAGTAGTTAGGGGCAACCCATGGTATGTGGGTCAGAAGAGCATGATGGCTTACATATACTTCCTCCCATTGTGATACATATCGGACGAGCCTGGACAGCCGCAACAACCGCACCAGAGATAGTAGTTTTGCTAACCGAAGTATCCTTAGTGCACGACCCGCGTGAAGAATTTGAAAGCTTTCACTAAAGTCCTGTCAACACAAAAACACACAATTTAAATGGTGGTGATTAGCCTATTGATGCTCTAAAAGTGTTCAAACGTTCAGAGCATCGCATCTAGCCGCTATTCCTATTGATTTTATACAGACGAAGTGTTGAAGACATGCATAATTGCAGTATTTGAAAGATTTTGTCAGCCAAAGAAAAGTGCTGAAGCATAATAAACATGTTATAATTATGTTTTGTAAATTTACAATTTTAGTAGAGTTTCAAGTGGGGAATACTGTCTATTATTAGTGAAAGCTGTATAGTATGTAAAGAATAGGCTTGTAAATATCCTTCAGTGGCTAATCTATCATATTAAGCTTCAGTACTGATGCAATTCATAAGTTATATAGAGGGCCATTTAGACTTGTCAGTGTAGATTGTTAATATTACAATTTGGTCGTGTTGTAGCTGTTATAAAGTTAAAACCAAAAGACAACTCAAAAATATATACGTATAATTATAAAACCCAAGACATGTTATAAATATGATAAATAGGAAACCAAAAATATTCAGAAGTGGTAATTGTTACATTAGGAAGCTTTGAGACCATGCTGTATACAACTTTGAAGGTAGAGAACCAAACATTAGGAGGTAGACAGAAGACGACGTGCATGTGACCAATGAAGAGCTTAGAATATGAAATACAACTGTATATACCTAGGTACCAAATTATAAAGATATACAATAAACACCTTCGGAATAACAGAGTGCAATTTAGTGGAAGCATTTTAGAATAGCTCGTGCAATAAGTTGGAAAGTGCTGATTAAAATCTTCAAAAGTTTTTAGAAAAGGATAAGTATCCCATACGATCACATAATCGGATACGTAGGTCGCTTACACAGCGGAGAATAGAACAACATCGAGAAATCATATGGGTTACTGATGATGACGTGCAGGTGATATTCTGAGTGTGTCGAAATTATAATAAATAAAATAGAACAGACTTCGATGAGAATGAAAGTGGTGTGCTTTAATCAAACCTTTGCATGTTCTCTTAGACCCTGATAATACAAATACTAAATTGAATACACGATGACGCACAGGTTCTCGTGGCGGTTGGGTAAAAGTTCACAATGAGAAACAAAAACAAAACGGAAACAATAACAACATATTGTCTATAAAACAAATGAACACCCAAGCTGAAACAGAATATCAACAACATAAAAGACAGTTTAAAACTATAGTAATAAGAACAACACGGCCAAATTGCAACGTACGTTTACCTGATTGAAGATCAAAAATATATAATCTAGTGGTATACTAGAGATGAGGTCAAGGAAGAACCATGTCCTCAAATAGTGCTTCGCTATTAACTTGGGATCTAATATCACTTGTTCTGCATTATCTTGCTGCATTATTCCTGGAAAGATGGGAGAATAACATAATCAAATATTTTGCCCTAGATACAATCTGAACGTTTTGTGTAAATATTTAATGAATGCGTACCTGTTCTAAAATTAACAACGATATCTATAAGAAATATGGTGTCGGAAAGACAATTAAAGGCGATCCAGCGCGTGCTGAGGTCATCGTTGAAGAAGGAGATAGCGACTGGCAGGATGATCAGGTTGGCCACGAGCAGTAGTAACATACACAGATCCCAGTAGAATCTGCAAATAAGGAAAATGCAACAATTAATACAAATTGTTATAGGACACATACAATTTGAAATATAAAAGGGAATATTGATGAAACTAATTTAGATTATTTTTAATTCACGTGAGAAATATTTGCTACATTTAGTTAACTTTGTATCAAAGAATAACCGCAAAATAGTTTCGAAAAAAAAACCATACAAAATTATATACTATTCTATAATATATACTATTTGCTCTCCTTAAGAGAGTTTTACTTTTACACTGGCACATGGAATTCAAAACATTTGTCATAAAATATGTCAAAGTTCTCCTACAAACTTGAGACCGAACACGCCAACTTTAACGTTACAATGGCCTATTATTCATAGTTACTTTGGTCTACATAGTACCAAAGTTTTCATACGGTATTCTTCCATTACTCATGGAAGGAAATATGGTGTCACCATCATATTCAACTCTTAACGTGGATCTTTTAATAAAGCCAACAGCATCATTGTACGGTCCAGAGGATTTCTTCAATCACAAGCAAGCTCAACTGTTATAAGACGCTACTCCAAATCCAAGTATCTAATCGTTTAGTCCTACTGTGAGACCAATACAAATAAGAGAGGGCTCATGTGTTAAGCCAGACCTAGCAAACGCCTCGATTGTCATTCAGAATTCTGATAGATTATTAGAATTCTGATTGACATCTATACTTATAATAAATCTGTAGAAGTGAAAATTCTGTACATTGGAAATATCAAAAAAATAAATGGCAGGGGGTGTTACTAGACCGAAGAGATAGAATTTGATTTAAAAAATTTTTGTCTGTCTGTCTGTCTGTTTGTTCAGGCATCACGCAAAAACTACCGGTTCGATTACGATGAAACTTGGTATAATTATTCTTTAATATCCTGGGCACCACACTGGGTACTTTTTATCCCGGAAAAGTATCCTATCCTACTATCTATATCTATTAATAAAAAGACAAGTCCTGACTGACTGACTCATCAACGCCCAGCCCAAACCCTTGGACCTAGAAAGCTGAAATTTTGCACAGAGGTTCCCTTTATAATGTAAACAAGGAATAACGAAGCATTTTTCGAAATTCAACCCCTAAGGGGGTCAAATAGGGGATGAAAGTTTGTATGAAAAATATTATTCCTTGAGGTAATAAACATGAAACTCCGCACGAATAATTATCAAAATAAATGAAAAAGTTTGTAATTTGTTGTTTTTCTAAATTACCCTCTAAAAGGGGGTTGGAGGGTGTCAAAGTTTGTATCGAAGAATTTTAACGCGCTGTCCGATTAACTCGAAACTCAATATTTATACTTAAACCCAAAAATTAAGAATAACGTGTATCAGGATTTTTCAAAATTCAACCCCTAAGGTGGATAAATAAGGGATGAAAGTTTGTATGAAAAATCTTATTCCTTGAGGTAATAAACATGAAACTTCGCACGAATAGTTATCTAAATTATAAAGTTTGTAGTTTTTTGTTTTTCTAAATTACCCCCTAAAAGGTTGGGGGTGTCAGTGTTTGTATGGAAGAATTTTAACGCGCTGTCCGATTAACCCGAAACTCAATATTTATACTTAAAACCCATGGGGATGTATGGGGTAATTTCCGACACTCACGCGGGCGAAGCCGCGGGCAGCAGCTAGTCATAAAATAAAATCAACCTGTCTATATTTTCTCATCCTTCTTTCTACAATTATTCCAGTGTATTGGGGGTCAGTGCAGCATGGCTTCTCATTCCATACATATCTATTAGCCGTCCAGTCTGCCTATGTCCACTATGAAATCCTTGTCTAAAGATCTCTGAATTATACATTTTCGTCCCATTTTTCATCTTTCGCAGCTGTTTAGCAATGACACCAGTTACACCAGGTGAGTAATCGAGCAGTAAGCAGTTACATTGTTGTCAGTCGGAGGCGGGCAGGACGCGTAGCGTGCTCATAACTACAATTACCTAATTGAGAGGCGATTGAGCCAGCAATTGGCCGTGGAATGATCTCATCTGGCTTATAATCTGGCCGCACCTGCGCTGCCCCCCGCGACAGATCTACACTTGTGATACAGGAATGACCCGTATTATTTTATTGTAGGTGGTAGAGAATCTCAACCACCTACAATAAAATAGGAGCCGTAGAGATGTTCTTTGGTTTCACATTAATGCAGGTTTTTTTTAGATTGAAATCCACAGACCTACCGCTGAACTGCCACCTTTTGCAAGAACAAGTTTATGAAAGTTAACATGTGTTATATTTCTAATTACTCTCATTGATTATTAAAATCCACCAAATATACCTCTTATTTATTTTATTACGATCCATAAACAATATTTAATAAAAACAGAGGAGTTCTCCAAAAAGCTTACTGAAATTGCACAAAATCCAACAGCGGGTAGTCGGCCGCTTTTCGCAGAAATATAAAGAGGTAAATGACGGCAATTTCCAACAATAAGCTAGAAAAATCACCACTATAACTCCGGTTTCAA
Organism: Eupsilia transversa; assembly: GCA_914767815.1. Classification (NCBI taxonomy): domain Eukaryota; kingdom Metazoa; phylum Arthropoda; class Insecta; order Lepidoptera; family Noctuidae; genus Eupsilia; species Eupsilia transversa. The sequence goes on from OU611889.1 coordinate 9,110,955, forward strand.
GAGATCTGCGAAGCTAGGAAAGCCGACTTGAAACTTTTAATAGGGCGTATAAGTGAAACTGATTCATAAAGACATGACAATTATGTTTATTATGTACGGGAGGAAAATCTTAAGTGATTTAATTTTAAGTTCTTCATGACAGCTTTTGCTTCATCAGTGTTATTCTTTATCCTACCTTTATCTTATTTCTAAGTCACTATATACATCTAAAGAAGCCGGATTTTCGTATAAGTTTCATTTAATGGTATGTATGTATATTGTTAAGTAACGACTTTTTGCTTATGTTCATAATTTCCTTGACCCGTAGTAATATCTCCAAATTGTAAAGTTTTGTAAAATTACATCTTGTCTGATTAAAATGCTGCCATGCCAGTGTAGATTTAATTTGTAACATCGTAATAATATTGCATTAATTAAAGTTCAGTTTAGTTTCCTTCCTATTAAAGTTCCTGATTAATGAGCCACGTCAAAGTTTAGTTTACAAACATGACTTGCAAGTCATATTGGTGTCAAAATTCTCTAGCAGTTACAAGCAGTTCTACAACATTCTTTTCATAGGTATTTCGACCTTTGCCTTGCTCTAATTTAAAGTATTTGGTACAATGCAACCTAATATATTATGTGTCATGTGATTTTATCTAAGGACTGAATTAATCATGACTTGTTTTGGTATATTGCTTGTTTTCAATAGTCTATAAGTGTATGAGAGGTTTTTAGATCAAAAACCTTTCTTAAATACTGACATTAAATAAAGGTCATTTTTCTGAACAGAATTTCTAACACGAATAAAGAAACTGAAGGAAATACTTTCTTTAATCAAGAACCATTATCGAAACTTCCACCTCTTACACCTCTCAGGGCCTTGACACATGTTGAGAGGAAGGTCGCATCTTACGACGCCAGATAATAGGGGATGACACCCAAGCATTACATGAATTACGACTACGCATTATCCACATTGTCTGTTGATACTCCAAACAATACTTATATATGTACCTCTAAATAAGTCTATTGTGTTTTCACCGTTGTACCAAAAAAGCTGTTGACTTAGAAGATTTATATAGATCACTTATTTACAGTGATAACTGGCGAAATGTTGCTGTAATGCGCTTTCGTTTAGCCTATTTTTGTGCATGCTTTGAAGATGTAAATAGGTCAGTTGTCATAACCCAGAGTTCACCAATGACCGTACAAGATAGAATCTCCTAACGAAATTGGACATTGGACTCCATCATTGTAGGTAATCCATCAATTTGTGAAGCATAAAAATATAAAGGAGTACTGATGAATTTAGCACGTCTGGCACACCTTGAGGTCCCTTTGCTGGCAAGCTAAATAGACCATGTTCTTTTAAAGCTCGTCCCAAAACCAGATAAGAAGAATGAGTATACGACAAAAAAGAAGAATGCATTCGTCAGTGACGTTGGCGGGCGACAAGACGCTATTACTGTATTAATGTTGTGCAAACAACTGTACCATATTTATGGCCGTTTAACTTCTGCAGTAAACGTCCCAGCTAGGTTCATAATGGACCGAATACCTACCTTCAATGACCGATGTTGGCAACACAACGTACAGTTATGGTTTCCTAACTACTTTGATGGACCGATTCAGGATTGAGATAGAAGCCAACGTGAAACATTGCGCTGTTTTATTGCTGTGACGTTTTGCTATCCTGAAATCTTGGGGCTTAACATGAGTTGTATTGCTAGGCAGTTTATGCTCTGGAAATGTACGGCCCTGAATCGTACTGTGATATAATCAATCTGCCTAGGATTTTCCTAACAATGTTGGGGTCGGCTTCCAGTCTAACCGGATGCAGCTGAATTTTATTCTATTTTACATGGAGCAACTGCCTATTTGACTTCCACAACCCAGTAACTGGGTAAGACGATACCGCTCTATAGTAAGACTGGTTGGGAGACATTCGGGATTTTGACGACCCGTAACGACTGTCAATGACCAACGGCTACGTAGGCGGGCTAGGTATGTTAAGATGGCCATCCACAGACTGACCACGGCAAGCGTAGCTTAACCTGATCGATCGACCCGTGCGGCTGTTATTACTTAGCCACGAACTCATTTATTACACGGCAATTATCCGAAGGCCCAAATTCATCAGTCAACGTTTACGAATTGTTATAATTATGATGTGTGGTTTCCATATTATTATTACTCTCCAACATTTTAATAATTAAAGTATCTTGTAACTCAGCTTAAAAGCACTTCTACTGTTCTTGCATCATTCTCACCGTACTGAAGGCATTAGGTACCCAATCTTCGTCTTTTGTTGGGCTTACAAAAGATTAATACCGACACAAAACAACGGGCATTCTCGCTAAAATTAGCCTTTCTGTATGGATGTATAACCAGCTTTATCTCTCCTTTGTGTTTCACTAATGTCATCTTAATAAACATTGCTAATTATAATGGTTAAAACGAAATTGTTCAGAAAATTACTCATGTAAAATTAATTGGAAAAGGGAATTTGTAAGAGGGACGGAGGATAATTTTATTACAGGTTGACGTTTGAAGCTCCTCGTTTAGTCCCGTTCAAGATAGGTTAGGTATGTTTTTTGGTCAATGCTGGTTCAGTCGTTCATTGCACATTTTCTTTAGCTTATTCTCAATATTAAAGTAGATTCCGCGGCAAAATTTCCATTTAAATAAAATACAAGGAATAAAAAGTATTAAAGTTGAAAATATTTCCTTTTGGTATCTAATATGTAGTGGAAAATCGCGGGTTGGAGCGCCGCCGCGCGCCGCGCGCTGAAGAATTACGGCCGGCCGATAGAAAAAGGCTGTTAAAATATCGGTGTTTATAGGATATTACAGCGTGGGAGTTCCATAATAACATTTTATATGAAATTATAAATAACATTCCGATGTCGAACGTCAATTTTTATTTTATTTTTATTTTATCGTCGTGTTATAACTTGAAAAACGTGGAGCTTTTGTTTCGTGTGATAAAATGTCGGGACGGACGAATGAAGTGCTCATAAAAATCGCAACAATATACAGCTAATATGCGTACATTTATCTAGAGTATCGCTATCAATTTACGTGATTGCACCCACATTAGTTCGTCCGGTATAATCTCTATTAGGTGCGTGATAGAGTTGAGTTTGTTGTGTCCATCGTTTTCATTGAGAACATTAATAGTCATTGGTTTAATTAACCTTAATTCGATGCACTTAGGTACCTATTGTTGTATATTCAAATAGCGCAATCGCATGAGGAACAAATGGTTCAGATTTCAATTCAGATTCAATGTGATTACAATATAAAGAGAGTGTAATCTAAAAGCAATCTCTTTTTTTAAGTTTTCATTAAATGTATAAAGTTGAATGGCGAATGACGTCATCCACTAAAATGAAGTGGATACTGAACTAAATAATAAAAGTTACACAGAGGTCGAGAAAAAATCTGAACGACTCAGAAATTCATGAAATGTAGACAATATTCGGCCTGAGGCCGGTTTTAGTGGCAGTTTTGCATATTTAAATAAAGATGTTCTGTTTAATTTTGTATATTGTTTTAAATTTCTCTGGTGAGAACTTAATACTGCATTTAAACGAGATCCTACTGAAGTGGGACCCCTCTGAGTAATTTAAATTGACATAGCAGTCACCAGTTTACGTAAACAGTACGTAGCAGAAAGTATACTTAGACAGAACCATACAAAGCGACAAATTGTACGCACTTGTTAATAAAGGCGGCAAAGAGCTTTCACTATACTGCGCCGATAAAAGCTCAAACAAAGGTAAGATTAACGGTCACATCACGTGAGACTACGACCCTAATCAGTACTCGTATATACCTGTATACCCACCTGACGTACAGTCACTGCCAAAATACCGGGACGAACAGACCGTTCAAAAATGAACTGATATACCAAGAAAATTAAACCAAAGCTTTAACAAAAGCAGTGTTTCCGAATGAACACAGGTTATGACAAATGTCATGCAACCAAGAGTTTTTCCCAATTTTGATAAAAAAAATATTTTCTATTTTTATTTTTTTTATTCTGAGCCGTCTGTTGACTGTACTCGTACGTACCTGTAGCACGTTAATCCCTATTAAAAGGTATCCCTGTGGTTGTGAGGAGAGAAAGTTTCAAGTTCGATGGGACCCTTTGATAAATCGTGGGCACATCGCTGAATTATTTAGCAGGTTTAAAAGATGCCTATCCTTTGGGATCTTTTTCTGTGGAAGTTCATATAAAACCTGTAGGTTAGATTGGTAGGTAAACATACCAATTTATTTATATCATGTAAACCGTTTTAGATCAATATTTAAAAAAAATAGAGACACTATTTATTGGTGTTTTTTAGAAGCAAAACAAAATATGTTTTTTTCCAATTTCCTAATACACAAGGAAACGGCACGGTGTAATACGGAAATGTAATCTGAACATAAAGCACTGATTACACTCACTATGTCATTACAGGGAGAATTTTTAACACATATTCGGCTTTACACGAAACCATTTTAATAGATCGTTAAACGGAATGGACTATAACTGACGACTATAACACACGATGGCTTATTTCGCGGTACTTGCTACTTACATTACTGCTTAGGTATGTCAAATACATAGGAGATGATGTAACATACAATGTATGTAGGCAATAACAGCTAATATCTATGTAATCTAATCTGTAGGATGTACCTACAAGCTGTTGATTTAGTTATCTGCGTGAATCGGATACGGGTGTCAAAGGGAAATTTGTTCAGTAAGACAAGTAAATAAAAAAAACAGCAACTGCAGCAGTAACTATTGCAGTAGTATTTATTAAAATACGATATTACTAGCTTTTGCTCGCGATTTCGCTCGCGTTTTCCTATCCTACTTTTTTCTAGATGAAAGGTACCCTATGTCCTTTTCTCTACCCCTAAAAAGGTGTATGCAAAATTTCATGATGGTCGGTTGAGTAATTAATACATGAAAGCGTCACAAACAAACAACCTCACTTTCGCATTTATATATTATTAGTTAGGATTAGGATTTAGTCTTTTATTGATTTGCAATATGGTGAAATGAATCAAGATAGAATTGACTTTTCAGGCATAAGTGATATTGATCAATGTATTTAAGTTAGGTAACAATCTAAACGTGCATAAATACTTCGAAAGCGATTGAATTCTTAAATGGATTGTAAATTGATAGCAATAGCACTTTTAAGGTCAACTATGATGAATGGCATAGTCGACCTTGAGAATAAAACCGAAGCACAAGACCTTATGCAGAAAAATATTGTATAACAGATTAAATCAAAATAATCATGTTTAACTTCAGTTAAAATTTCTTGAAGTACCTTCTGTGAGTTCGACAGCCCCTATTATAAAGTTCACCTGAAATTGTCAAATGAGGTGTAATTCATAAGCAGGTAACGGATAATTCGGTACATTTCCGTGTCAAATTAGACTCAGACAGGCGTACAGAGATACGCGTGTGCGGTGACCCGACCAAATTGGCAATATTGCTAATTATATCGTACTTCATGTGAGCTCACTATTGATCAGATTACACTATAGTGTTTATCGTGTTGGTACGTTATAAGATAGTCGAGTAGGATGATGATGTTGCAGAATTCGACTATCTGGCTAGAACTGGGGTAATTTCAGCCCGCGGCAAAGAGCTCTGCAGTTACATACATTCTGAAATGTTATGACCCTTGTTTATGTACATTGCACAGTTTATGATCGAATTATAAACCGTAACCGTTGACTAATCGACTACAACTCTATCAACATTGCACATCACTAGCAGAGTGTCTAATGATGATGCATTGGCGGTAAATTAAGCACATTTCAAATTATATACGTTACGTTTGATCATTAATTATTCCCAATGGAACGCTTTTTGTGTAATAAATGATTTATTTTGTAAATGAATGGGCTTATTTACATTTCAATGAAGAGAAAATGTTATTGCTTTGATGACACCTGGTGAAAAAATGTATTGAAAAGTTACGCACAAACAGTGAGGCACAATGCCTTTGCTTATATAAATAAGTTATTGTTTTGCTACAGAAAAGATTTTTTAGAGAGATAATGCTTTTTAGAATTCATAATATATACATTATAGGCTCGCCCCCTTTGACATGGAACTTAAAAATAGCTGGCGAAATGTGGGTGTACTATTATAGTTCACCTCTGCCCAACCCATCGGGGAATGCTGGCGTGATGTTATGTTAATAGAATGTCTTGAAACTGAAATGTTTGGATAACGGATACAACTTTGATTTCTTTGGACATTAAACTGTTAGTTTTCCATTGGAATGCATAAAAGAACACATTTTAAGCATTTTTCTTTGTGCTTGTGGATGTTTATTACTTTATCTACATTCTACCAAGGTCAAAGAAATGTTTGCCAAAAAAGGTTTCAACAATATTGCGTTTTCCATTAAAAGGTGGAATGTATAAAATAATATTTGTTAGCATTAATGGTCTACTCTCTGCCTGCATGCTAGAGCTTTACGTAAGTTTCCTTTATTAATCAGAATAAAAGCTTGTGAAAGAAACACAAATATATTTTAAGCTTTCTGTGAACTTTAAGATATGACATAGATAATTAATTAATTTATTATTGTGAAACACTGTATCGAGGTACTTAAACGAACCGCGATGATAAATGCACTTATAATATATCAATAACTAATTGTCAACTGGATTGAACGGTATTTTATGTCTACATTTGAAAAGTTCTAACTAAGCCTTTGCTAATTACGAAGTGATATTAAATACTTAAATAAATAATATGGACAAATCCCTCCTATTACCTAAGCTTCAAATTCGTCCCGCCATTTGAAGTTCATCGTCAGTAAAGTGATGCACTCTGTAATATCTACTGTGAAACTCATTATTAACTTAACACCAGCTAGTGTTGTTACAACACGAGGTCAAAAACATATCAAGCTTCAAATCATCAGCCAGTAATAACTTGCATAAACTTGGCAAAAAGTCTCCATAACTTGTGACGTAAGCAAGTTAATTCTCCTAGGTTTGCGGCTCGACGGCCGCGGTCTGTGGCTTACCAAATTAAAGTCTGTCGGCCAGTGCCGGCTACCTGATTAATCTGGCTACGGCCTTAACGCGTCAGTTAAATTTAACCTTTGTTGTTTGATGTCGGCTACTAAAATACAACATAATTGCGTGTAACAGTTTCGATTCTATTTTTAATTTGTACTGTTATCAGAATACCCGCGAAATTACGCGGATTATTATATATTTCTTTTAGGTTTTTAATTCATATTCTGTATGGCTCTTAGGTCATGACTTCATGAGCTATCCGAATATCAAAACATATTTGGCCTAAGTCTTAAGGGGGAGGCGTGAAAATTGATTCGCTGTTACAAGATAAAGATAGTTCGAGTTATGATTTTACACTGACGTAACTATCACGCCTGTTATCCCCGAAGGGTTAGGCAGAGGTGTACCTCTAGTACACCCACATCTCACCAGTATGATTAAGTCACATGTAATGATTTTGATGTTATATTCTGTTTTATTTTTTATTATTAATAATGGAAGAAAGACAAAGTTGTTACCGTTTTGAATCTTGAAGTGAACTTTATGGGATATTGTTTGATGTTTGTACCTAAGTAAAATAAGTAAGTAATGGTAGTTATGATGCTACGAACTACATATTATTAAGTATTATATTATATTGTACGTAGAAATATAATAAATAAAAATGAATAAATAAACATAAACATTATCTATGGAGTGTCAAACTACTACAATGAAACTAATTAATATTTACTGCTAACTTTTGAAATCTTTCAACAGGAAGGTATCTCTGTATTGAAGATATCATGATTAAGTATTTAAATGAAATGATTAGTGTTTTGACGATTTATTTGCGCATTAACTTGTTGACGTGAACAGACACGCCATTAAAAACAGTCTTGTTTATCTCCTCATTATGAAGATCCGGCGTCATATTTATTTTCAGGGTGGCGATAAATATGGCTAAGTTATTTTCTCGGTAAATACTTAGGTACCTATTTAAATTACCAACAAGATTACAATTATCGTATTTGTTTTTAAGATGGTAAAATTCAAAGTTGCTTACGCGGTATGAGGAAAATGCCGTTAGGAAACCTTTGAGTATGAAAAAAATGGCTATACGAGTAGGGGCGAAGACTAAAGAAATGATGGTGATACGGCTAGGAAGGGAGTGACTACCGAGATGAGGACTAATAGAGAGGTATGGAAGAAAAATACATGTTGCGCCGAGCACGAATAAATTGGGATGAGGGCAGGAGAATGATAATGATTTACTCAGTAAATTGTTAATTTACCAGCAAAATATATATTTCCTACATTCAAATTGTAACTTTCGTCGTCCGTCGTTCTGTTCGTCCTTTGTAATCGTTGTCGAAAACGGCTCTACAGATTTCGATGACAGTTGCAATAGTATAGGGGTTTATGAGTGCGAAAAATCGAACGAGCTCTCATTTCTTGGAAGATTCTTGCTTTCTGAGGCACGGAGGGGTCTTAATATGTAAAGATGGTCACCCATCCACGCGCCAACCGCGGCAAGCGTAGCTGAACCTGGACGATCGACCAGGGGCCTAAGTCTACTAATTTATAAACGTTACAATGGTCTCTCAATGGTGAGTTTTTGACAGTTTTTGTATGGCAAATCTGACAAAAATTCACCATTGAGAGACCATTGTAACGTTTATAAATTAGTAGACTTAGGCCCCTGTGCGGCTTTTATTACTTAATAGTATCGATCCATGGCACCAAAATGGTAGGTAGGAACTACTAAACACTACGGTATAATCCTTTCTTCCTCCTTTTAATTCTTCAACATCCATATACCATATTCTTTTATATCCAGAATTAGCTCTCTATTTCCCTACATAATGTAGGTAGTACTGTTGGACGTGGCTAGTCATATTTGCTGACGGCTCGACGACCAATGTTGCGTACAGCAAACATAGCGCACTGTCTACACAACAAGTCTATTAGTATCCATATGTGTGCAGCGATGGATAGCTTCCGGGAATAGAATGTACATACCAGTGGCGAAGGGTCATTTTTTGGGAGAGGTAAGCCGGAACAAAAAATGCTTACCTAGGCCAGCCGTGGTGCACGTAGTCCTAAGGCCAGTTACTTGAAATCTGTGTCTTACCGCGGTTATCGGAATTCGGACTTTCGTCGTGCGTGGCCGCGAAAAGCTACTTCTTGTTTACTAACAGAATAACGGTGTCAATAAACCGTTTCGGTCGGTGGGTCGTCTTAAGGGCGGAATTCCTATTTCGATCTACTTTTCTATTATGAGGTTCATGCGAATTAGCGAAAAATTCTTCTATCCTACTAGCCCCGAACTCATGTTATTCTAAACAGCTACGAATATGTTTTTCAGTCTGAACATGCTTTTTAGACGAATTCGTCAGATTATTAATATCTGTAAAACCCCCTTTATTCCATAAACTACTAGAATCGGAGAAAAGTAAACACGGGAAACAATACATTTAATTTAATTTACAACTGCCAGTCAGCCATTGATATTATCAAAAAGGGAAACATTAAAATGTTTGAAAAAACCATCACGTCGTTTGTAATAATAGTCATATCTGGGCGAGCACGGCCTAACCTAATTATGTTTCTTATTTTCAAAACTTAACCTTGAAAAACATGTTTCCCACAAAGCAGATAATCTGTTAAGCAGCATTCAAAGGCTATTAATGCCGCCATCCTAATCCTACTGATCGTACTAATTACTTTTCAAATCTACTCTAAATAAGTAATTTCAACTTATTAACTATCTACTTACCCCAAATACCTAATTACAACGTACACTTTCACTAATACACTACACGTACACTACACTACACCATTTCAGTGTTTTATACCTAACAACATTTATATTAAACAATACTAGCACAAAATGTTAATTTTTTGCAAGTGTAAACAAATGAAATGCTATTACGTCAACAATCAATTACGCACTAAATGTCTTCCGAACTCCGAGCGAGTCGAGTGCATTCCGACGATCAACGAAAACTACCGAATGGTGATTTCGAGTACTGTGTCTATCATAACTCGCTGCAGATCGGGTTATACGCGCCCGTATGAGATCGGGTGTCACGTGACCGTCCGTGACGTAATGACCACTGAGTTTTGAATGCATTTAATAATAATTTAGTAAGCCGGCAGGCGACCGGCTTTTTATAGGGAAAAATGTTTTGCATGACGTGTTCAATGGAATGTAGGTACTGTAGGTAGGCGTTTTGTATAGTTTAAATTTTATGGTGAATTAAATACCTATAGTGTGATTATTGAATAGGGATTTTAAACACTACTGATTGTGTTATTTTTCAATGACGATAGAATGGTTTTGTTCCAAATTTCATAAGGGAAGCCGGCAGGAATCGGCTTATAGGCTATCCTCGCCACTGGTACATACATGTGTATATCACTGTGAGTTTGTTTGATATACGCTTTCACGCTAAAACGGCTGAACGGATTTGGATGAAATTTGGCATATAGGTAGACCATGACCCGGAGAAGGTTTTCATCCTGGATTGCTGACGAAGTCGCGGGCAACAGCTATTAAATATTTTTTTAAGGAATGTTTGATTTAAATGTTAGGAACAACCATGTTCTTGAAATACATTTTGAAGTCTTTACCTTATAACTACATGGTTTCCTTGTATATCTCATTTGTTATGTGAACTGTTAGTGTTCAAACTCAACACACAAACTCAAAGCATTTATTTCAAATAAACCAATTACAGGCACTTTTGAATTGTCAAGGGGTCGGTCAGTCACAAAGATGAAGCTAGATTCCCATTCCAGGTAGTAGGTTCCTATGGAGAAGAACGGGCTAGAAACACCACGGACTCCACGGTTCTTTATGAGAATAAATTCTTTAAACCGAAAGATATTTATTTTATGAAATGTGTTTGAAGGATCCTCTGTATAGGTTATAATTATTGCATTTTGCTCATTTTACTTGTTTTATGACTTCAGTTTGCTCACTCCAGGAACAAATAACAACAAACTATAAATCACTGTAAACCCAAGTAACAAGCGTGAATAAATAGGAAAATAAAAGACCACTATGTTATTATTAAAAATAATAGGCAAACAGTTTAACCGCAGTTGGGTCCATAAACAGTATTCATAGTCCAGCCGTTTAACTTCATGGTGACTATTCATAGTCGGGTCAGTTAATAATGAACAATGACACTGGAAGTGCGAATAGACAATCATGTGTCAAATAAACTGAATTCAGGTAATTTGTCCAATTTTGAAAGATTTTCTGGGTACATACAATTTTTGAAGCCAATTATGTGGTGTATGAAGCAGTTATTTAATATATTTGACAGGAAAACTCACTTGAATCTCTTTTTTTTTTTCATTTTAGCGGTATTTTAAAAGCCCATCAGCAGATGACATTTACAAATGAAAGAACGGTACCTACTACGATCCTTACATAATCCTTTTGCCTCGCTTACGTTCATAAATCTGGTCATACACGCACGCCGGTTGCGAGTACTACGCACTTGACCTTTCTGAAGAACATCACCAATAAGGTCACTATAATTATGTCTTCCTAGAGCGTCCCCTCCCGGCGTTTCCACTCACTTCTGCCTTGTAAATACATTTTGTAAGTCGTCTTTCATTCATCCTCTCAACATGACCATCTAAGTATAATAATAATATTATAAAATAATAAATAAGGAAATTATATTAAATATTGCAAACAAAGAAAATTACACACTTACAAGGTTATTACACCGAAAACATAACCTGCATGCTCCAACTTAATTTTCGCCTCCAGATGACACAATCCCAGTCTAACCTAGGTTTAAACAGCGGACCTAGTCCTACACTTTACGACAATGTCGCAGTTTTCTCAAGAGGCGCATACATTAACAACGGCATATAATTTTACATTTATGATGCCCTACACTTCTACAGAATGGCACTTGCTTTGAAATGGAAGCTAATTTGTGCGGGCTTGCGACAAGTACGGTCTTTGTTACTGCCTACTTTCAAAGGGCAGATGCTATACAGACTGAATTATTTTCAACCCACACTAACCTACAAGTCAAAGAGAAAAACGCTAAAAGGAAGAATGAGCTCAGTTTATAAAGTGGATATACTGCACTCAAAGTAAAGTAATTATTTTACTTACGAATGTTTGGGAAAAGTCACGTTTTGAACTACAATAAGTAATAATAACTATCATATACTCAAATGATAAGGAACCTTCAGCCGTTCTGAAAAAAGTCTTTTGCACCTACTGTCATCTCTGGCGACACAATTTTAAGTCACCGTTTGAAATTCAGACGAAGAAAGCAAACTTATCATAATTTTTTTTTTTTTTATAGGCACAAAAAAGATAAAAATAAACTTAACTATAAGACCTTGGGTACAAAGGCTGGTTCCACGATATCTTACGACGAAGCAAGGTTTACTCCGTACGTAATGCTAGCATAGCGTGATAGGCCACTATCAAAGTGCCCTAGACCACTTCAAATGTTCTTCAGAAACAGGAAGCCCATCGGAGACTCTTAACTGTGTAACGCGATATTGTTAAGGGTTTGAATTCTCTTTGCTTATAAGATAAATACCTCAACCTTACTTTAGATGTAGTTTAAAGTTAATGATGACTTTTGTAAGATAACGCCTGTTGATGTGGTTATAAGATGAGATCATGAATAATGATTTCAAGAAACAACACATTGAATCTAAGTAGCTATATACTTAATTGTCCGTCATTATAATGTATGTAGTTCCTTTCGAGGAAACTATAAGTCCCTATACCTAGGTTTTTCCACAATATATAGTATCGTGATCTTTCAGCCATAGTAAAAAAAAACATGTTTCTAGCCGATCTTGCTTCAAGAGTCAAGCTACCTAAAACATTCTCAGATTATCTTATTCCCCGGATTTACTACATTTGGAGTGGGTAGAGCTGCCTCCTAACCCAACATCACACCAAAAGAAAGAAAGAAAGAAAAATAGTTTATTCTGCACAAACTAAACGCACATTACATTTAAAAAAAGAAAAACACATTTACAAAATTGGCCAAAAATTGGCAGAAGAAGAGAGACCAGAGAGAAGAGTAGGTACGTGGGTGCCTACTATGCATTTCTGCCAACCATCTAGACCCGCCGATATTTTACAGGGCAAGTCTATTGCCATAAACCAATCACAAATCCAGACTCCAGGCATTTTATTCCTAATATATATAAGATAAGTAGGTACATTATCATATCAAGCAGTATAATGTACCTACTGTGGCTGTTAAGGGATTTGTTAATCAAAGTCCTAGCAGTCTAGCTGGCGGAGCAGCTTGGTAGCATCCTCAAGGGATGTCACGTCTCAGATAAACGAAATCTTACGTGAGTCTTAGATTAGTTGTGTATGTAGAAGCTACTCGACGATTCTAGAAGGAAAATGCTTAATATCAGTTAAATAATTTCAAATGCTATTGGATAAAAACGTTGATGACATTATAGGGATAAATCTATATAATATATATGGTTAATTATGAGGGTAATCTATAATAACTCACTGGCATATGGTGAAACTTCTAAATAATTCAGAATTCACATGAAACAGTGTAGGTACTGCACGGCCGTCTAGGGATTTGGTAATCAAAGTCACCTGGCTGTCTGGCGTAGTGGCGTTACAGCTTGGTAGCATCCTCTAGGGATGCCACATCTCAGAACAATTGGATCAAGGTAACATAGTCAGGCTTGGGCTTTACTGGATTGTATACCTTAGTGATTATTAAATATCGTTTTAAACAGAATAATTAATAACAGGATAATTGTGGAATAAATTAACGGTGCTTTCTAGTTTTTCGATGAAAATAAAGACGGAATAGATATTCTTTTTATAAAACAATTTATTGAGGATTTCAAGGTAAATACATTATTGTGGTTACCTGGAATTAGAAATGTTCTCAGTCCGCATTTCAATTCTTAGAAATGATCTTGCGCGGTAATGATGTCATAGTAGAAATGATTTCATTCTGAGTCATAGTTTTCTTTTTTCCTTCTCAGGGTTTCACTTGGATGAAATTTGGCACATGGGTAGAACATGGCCTGAATTAGTACATAGGATACTTTTTTCCACGGGATGGAGACTTGGTGATACCGCGAGGCACAGCTAGTAGCTTCTAAATTCAATGAATAGTTTGAGTGCAAATCGTTGTTCAATTTCACTGCATGGTTACATAATTTTGCTCAATATTTGACATTAGAAGGCCACTTGCACACTCATAGAATTCTCAGAACCTAATTCAAATTACAATCTTCCTGATTTCCTATTCATGGTTTTTGAATTTAGAACACCTACTTTCAGCCAGTATTTCCATAAAAAAGTGTATTTTCAATTCGTCCCTCACATTTCAGTGTGGCGAAAGTCAAGGAAATGTCAAAGCTGACCTTTATGTGGCTAGGGAGGCTAAGGGGCCGGACGGACGCCTAAATTACCCTCGCAAATATGCAAATGTTGATAAATTGTTTCTCTAAAAATATTTGCTATGACAGCTGTTTGATTTGACAACATAGGGTTGGGTTATGGTCATTTTTTTGCTGGTAAATGGTTCCGGAATTGTAAAAAGTTTTGTTGTTATAACAATATAGGTAGGTAATCGGCTTTTTGTGATTTTTTTATTATATGCATCGTGAGTTATTACGTATCATAAGTAGTCAATTTTGTTAAAAATTGCTGTCGGAACTTGGAAGGCTATAGAAATTTTGAATGCTTAGCTACTAAATATCTATACTTTCCACGAACGCATCATTTAACATTTATTTTATTCTCAAGTGCAAATTACAATTCAATTATACAGTCGTCTTCGAACCCATACAAAACGAAGGAATGGCGTCTGAGACAATCAGAGAGAACTCGTGTAACTGCAGCTTTAATTTGAATGTTAATCTTCTAAATTACAACAGTTTATCTCTCGTCGTGTGCTAGTGACAGCATACTGATAGTATAAAAGAAATAGAACAAGCAGTTTAAACCTCCTCTGTGTGATACAGCTGAAATTTGCATCACCCCGTTAAGGTTGCAGTAAGCGACTGGACCGTAACGGACTTAGTTCTGTCCTTTTCGCTCATAGAGCTTCTATCTGTGGAGGAAGTAAGATGCGGTATATGTATACCATGTACACACCATTCCGGACAATCGTGTTACGCTAGCCTGAGCTGCCTGAGCTTCCAGGCTTTTGCATAATAGGATAATGCCTAACTGTCATCTCCTGTACAACGGTTTACACAGAGTAATTTCGTTTTGAGAGACACCAAACTTAGTTACCGTGTCCGTTTCGGTGACTGTCTACAGTAAAAGCTAGATTTATAAATTGTTACGTAGAAGTACGGCTGCGTATTGTGGAGGAAAATTTTGTTATTTTAAAGTAAGGGGCTGTTGCAATTGAAGCTTAACTTTTCTAATAGAATCAAGCGTATTTATTGTATACTGTATGATTCAGCTTTAATTAACTATTGCTTATTTTTCATCCGTTTTTCATCGTAAAAGCATATGAGCAGCTTCATTAGCATGAAAGCGCAGACAAAGAAGTATTTCGGACCTTCTGAATCTCTGCGTTACTTTACACTTTTCATTCAACACCCAATACAGGAATACATCTATAAACGATCGGGACCGCCGGCGATCACTCAACACTTCTCATCCTTCTAACGTACTCGAGGTAGGCATTGAACCAGATTCTGGTTACGTAAATAAATAAGACGATCAGATTCACAGGTAACTAGAGTACCTACCACCTACCTACCTCGGTAGGTAGCTTCAGTACTCTTTGATTATTTAATACGTACCTACCTACTGTTTTATTCAACACTTTATCCCGGGCACAACGCCCTTGGATTATAAGAAAAAATACTATGAAATAATTTTGGTGTGGATTCTAATCTCAATGAAAGATGAGTGTTTTGTATTTTCATTTGATTTAGGTTTATTGAGAAATGAATAGTAGAATATGAGTTTATCTGAAATGACCTCTGCGTTTTGATAAGCAGGCAGTCTGTCTGGAATATTGTAGGTACGTATGTAAAATGCTTGAAGCCCGATTATGTGAAAACCCTAGTTAGTTATAACATAACATAGTACGCCTGTATTTCCTGAAGAGTTGGGCATAGGTGTACCTACCTGTACCTACCTACAGTACAACCACAAATAAAAACGTACAAGTAGTTAGTTATTATCTCAAATAATGAAATGTAATGTAGAAGGGATGTTATTTTCTAATATTTTTAAGTATCTTTCAAAAGAAATAAATACTTACATTTTAATGTAAATTTTCTACCGTAACAGAGAGCCCGGCTTTGTAAAGATATCTTTATCAAGTAGTTGAGTGTTCTCATCTCGTGTTCGTGAAAGTGCTGGCTCCGCATTGGCATGATCAAAAGACTGTCAACCGTACTTCGCCTGTAACCTTTGGGTTACACAATTTGTGAATGAAAAGCTTTTCAGTAGATAGTTTCTTTACTTATCTGATTGGTTTATAAAAGTTTTTTTTTTTACTATATATGTGTTTTTGATATTGACAAAAACCTATTGAATTTAAATACAACATAAAAATAGATTACGCCTGCCATGTTTTAAAGGGTATCCATATCTACCTACTTGTAGCTTATTTATAGCATCTGTACCTATCCATATTTTGCAAGATACTATGTCACACATAATTTCCTAATGGATATGTCACTGCCCAGATCGAACCCAAAACGCCAGATGAGGAGCAGCCGCGCTTGCGATCACTAAACCAACGAAGCATGAAAATGTCAGTGTAACTTAAGCTTATCTATCATTTGCAAGTGTATTATGATTTTATGAATCAACATATACATTAGTATAACTACCTCATTACTGCAATATACATGTAGCACATCGTAACATCAAACCTGGATAATTTCATCAGCCTACTCAAGATATCGACGTTTGATTACATGAAATATCCAATCTTATAGCGGAAATAGGTATCGAGAGTAAGGAGAATTTTGACGTCGACGTCGGCAGAGCCTCAAGTGGCCTCGACAGGGCCAAGTGGCCGAGAGTCACTTGTTTGAGGGTACTGGGAGGCCACCTGAACGTGTCACGACGGCCTTTTTATTCTGCCAACCCAATTCTAAACTATTGTTTAGGCACGACCAAAGAATTCGAATTCTATTCTTTACCTCCGTGGTAAGTACGACTGCTTTGACGTAATTGCAAGCCAGCCAGTACGTAAGTTTGCTTTAAAGCGCCCATGATTGTCTGCGATGTAAAAAAAAAAATGCAAGATACGTATATTTTTTATTAGAGTATTTTTTCTATTCTGTCGTAAATATTAGTCGTGCTAGTCCAACTTTGTGTCAGTTTGTAAGTACCAGCCAGTACCTACGTAAGTTTGCTGAAAACTGCGTTTGCAAAATGGACTGATTAAAATACATATTTTCGACTTTATCGTCAATACAGTCGTGTTACCCCCACTGTGGACTTTTAAAGTTACTGTTTGTATATCGTAATTTCAAAAGCAAGTTCCTGCCAACTCGTGACAGTTCAGGTTCGTTTTATATGAGGGTCAAACTTTCTTTAGGAGTTTACTTGAAATGCCAACAGTCAGTAGCTGTTCAAGGAATTTTGAAACACTCATCGATTATTTAACTATAAGAAAGAATTCATATTTCGTTATTGTATTATATTATTGAAGTCACTTCTCCTTATTTTCGTTGTTAGCATAAAATGTATAGGCATATACTTACTTTAATTTTTAGTATAGAAGGTATTTTTTATTTTAGTTTAAAAATAAAGAAAGAATTCGGCCTACCGGACACAAATTCAAGATTTCAATGTATCTAAATATTATGCCGGAACAAACAAATTATCTTGGGTTTCCGATACCGTGTTAATTTGATATACCAACATCTAAATTGGTAGGTATTTAGATTTGCCGGTATATTTGTCACGTGAATCGTGATTCCCAACTTAGAGATGAACTGCTAATGTGGAAACTTATAAATATTATGTTGATAGAACAAAATATGTCAAGGAGTTGAATGGATTTGCTTATTATGTTTTTTTTTTAATAGTAAGTAAGTAAATAGATAGATATTAATTGGGTGATGAATATTAATCGCAAAATGTAGCGTGGAACTAAGGACCAATGTAGATGGACTAAGGACTTAATGGCTGGGACTTGATGTTGAATGAAGGTGGAAAACCGCGTATTGACGCTATCTAGAAGCAGCAGTCGACTGCAAATAGGCTAAGTTGATTGAAATACATGAGAAACCTACCTGCAATAGATACAGTAGAATTTAACTAAGATTTAAATGCAAATCGATCATACTAAATGCATGTTGATCTGAAGTTGGTCCATAACTAACATAGGCAGGCAGGAAAACCAATCTTGAATATCTAGTTTCTCAGCGACATGTATTTTATATAACAACGTAGTACGTTCTAGCAATAAATCTAGCAAGTTTGAAGGTGGGACATGGGTTAAAGTAAGACTAATGGCGAAATAATCTCGATACGCCCAACCGCGCTGTTGTGTGAGAAATGGCTAATTTATTGTACTTAGAAAGAAAGAAAAGAAAGAAAAATTGTTTATTCTGCACAAACAAGACGCACATTACAAAAAAATAATAGACAAGATACACACACTAATACAAAACTACTACTAGTACTACTTATAATCTTGCGGTATAAAATGTATACGTCTAACGAGTAATTTATCGTGTTTAGACTTATTTATTCACTATTGTTTATTTTAATTTTATTAAAGTTTCAGTTTTTGTTAATATTTTGATAACGGAAAAGTCGTAGCAATATGCTTCAAGATTTCAGAGAGATTCTGATTAATTTCAGCCTGAAATGAAATGAAAAAAACTAAATCAGAGACCAAAACTAGTCTAGATACTTACATAATGTTTGGTGAAGTATTACCTATCCCGGTAACATTTTGAATGTCGGTCGTAAAAAGCACGAGGAATGCATAATGTGCCCCAGTCTGCGAGCTCTTCCAATAAAAAATAACTTATTTTGCTTCAGTGAGCTCGGCCCGTGATTTACTACATGTTTACCTTGAGCTTAGATGCACAACACGCTGAAATTTTCCAAAATGGGCGACTGAATTATGTGTAAGTCGTGTTCGAAATTTAAAATTTACGCGGGCGTAATCATAGTCAAGAATAGATTTTATTTGCAAACGATACTACTCAATTTTATGATTCGATTTCAAATCGATAACTTAGATGATTTAAATTCAGAACATCATTGAAAGCTTACGTGTCATGTCGCTATTCTTCATACGAACTAGGCAGGTGTTCCGTACTAGAGGCATTTCGGTAACTTTTATTCTAAATTCTGTGCACGGATATTTTTGACTTCACATGTACTAGGTGGTACCGATTGGTATGTTATAATCGTGTCAATTTTTTAAATTCGACATAGATTGCCAGTATCTTTTTTTTGCCATTAAATTGTGGTTTAATTTTATAATGTTTTAATGACCGACTGACAATGACTTTTTTGAATCAGATAAAAAAGAGGCCAAGTAGGTACCTACATTTTACATTTCAACTTGCAGGTATGATTTTGAACTGTAAATAGTGTGTGAAAACTGTTCAAGTTTACGTCCCCAAGGACCTTGGAAAAATATAAAATACTCATGAAACAAGCCTTCTTTTAAGTTCAGGCAAAGACATAAAAAGTTAAGTATTTGTTAGGGATAGGTACTTTTCGGTTTAGGTACCATATAAATACAGACAGCTTTTCGTGACTGGTTCATTAACATTGAGCTGAAAGCACCTGAACATGGCTGGAAATATTATAAATAGTAACGAAGAAATTGTTGTCCGTTTGTCTGGTATGTTTCAGATTGCCGCTAAAACGGCTGAACGGATTAACACATAGGGTACTTTTAATCCCGGTATTACCTTCTCGTGGGATACTTTCCGAAATGCACGAGGGCGAAGCCACGGGAAAAGCTAGTATATAAATACAGACAGCTTTTAAAAATAGATGTAGAATTATTAATATCCCCTGAGAACCATTCCTTTACGGCAAGTTTTATGAGGAACACCTATTCTTACTGTTTAAAATCTTTTTATTTTCTTAGCAGCTAGAGGTACAATTACTTATCTGGATATAAACTCAGGCTCAACCTTGACCCTTACAAAAAATTCCGGAGGGATTTTGCTATAACACCCTTGGAAAGTAGTTTATAGAGAACGAAACATGAAAAATTCGCCTATTACACATATTACATGTATGGATAGTCCAGGCGCACAGTCACACACAACACTAAACACTTGCTTACAACGGAAATCTAAAGTGTTTAATTAATAATAAGTGTTCAGTTAAACCAATATCGTCGAAACACAAAGTTTATTCATGAATTAAATTACAGTATTAGTGCAAACGTAATCCCTTCCCGTCGGTGCGTGTAATCCTCTTAGTGCAGTTTATATCAATTGAGTGAACTCCACACAATATGGATGTGTTCAACGAATTTCAACCCATATGCTGATCTATGCGTTACAGAACGACAGATTGCATCAATGAAAATATAAATATAACTATGAAGAAAATACCATAGGGGTTTTTCTAATAAATTCTACGAGAACAGTTTGATTAAAACTTAATGGAGGCTCGGAAGTTAGCTACCCACTGCGCAGTACCCCACCCCTCACTCCCGCTGATACATGAAATTGTTACTGCGCAGCGACTCGCCTCATGTTCCGAGCAGCCATTAAGTTTGAATCGAACTGTAGAAGTAGATCAAAAGACTCTTCGTACAAAGGCACTTAAGTACCAATGTTGCTATATCTAATTTAGCATTCTAACTTCATTTCAACTTCAAACGAAGTGCTAAACAATTCCTGAATAACGTTCTAATTATCGAATTTAAGTTTCCGAAACTTGACCGCGAAAAATGCAATTGCAGTAATAAAATCAATCTGCCTAGCCTTTTACCAACTTCATATGTTGGGGTCGACTTCCAGTCTAATCGGATGCATGTGCTAATAATGGAGTATAAATTACTTTGATTGACCTATATAAAAATGCCGTACACAATGAATACCTAAGCCATGTGAAGACTAAACATGATAATAGCTAGCCGATTAACCAAACATGGCAACGGATATACTTGTCAGAGGAAAATGACGTTAAACGTTAAAGAAAATATATATGGAAACAGCTCAATACGTCTTGTATGTAACTGGAAATCTGCTGTGATGCCTACTGTATGTACATAAATTAAACTCTTCATAAAATAATGTCAATATTGTATGTTGGCTATGAATACATAACGTTCATAACATCAACCAATATTGTACATTTCATATTATATTGTATGGAATTAGTATGTACTATTGTTGTCTAGGTCCACGATTACTGACAAATCTTTGCACTGACTGGACAGGTTCACTTAAATAGCTGTGTGGTACTTTCCTCAAAAGACCATTTCAGACACTAATCTATAAAATCCTCATAATATGGCCTGACCAAGATTATGTCTGGACTTTAAATGATACTTCGACCCCTGACTTTATTTCGCTATTCTTCTTAGGGATAGTCAGATAGGAAATGTCGACTCCATCTAATTTTATGTCTTGTAAAAGTGATTCCGATAGCCTTTTTACAGAATAAATAATTTAATTTAATTTATAGATAGTACAACGTTAATTTAAGCTCCTTCGACTAATTACATATAACTAGCTTGTCACACATTGTGTTTTCTGAACTCGATAACTAAGGTTAGCTAATGTGAAACGTACCTAACAGCGGCAGCGTTATCTGAGAATAAAGACTAACAAAAGTTTCTCGTGTAAACTGTGAACTAAATTAGTGAACTGCACGATATAACTAACACTTTGTTCATTCACACTAGGCTGTGGTTTTTCTTTTTTGAACTACTAAAAAGGTTTAAAATAGTATGTTTACAATGATGCTAGGTCCTAGTATAATGTAGGGAGTAAGTCAGTCGCTATACATACATTTTAGAATAGGCCTAGTCGACCTCGTGACTGCTTTATCACCCAGGTTGAATGTCACCTGTACGTCATAAAACGACAAGGCGAATTTCAATGAACCGCCTTCAACAGCTGTCAGTGTCAAAATTCCCTAAGTTTATATGCTGATCAAAAGCGTTAAGTTTCATTGGTGAAATTGGCCCTTAGTAAAGTTTTAATTTAGTGAGAATTGTTGGGAAAAGTGATAAAACAGGATATTACGAGAGACATAATACAATACCAACCACAAGCATAAGTTACCGATTCTCACTTCTGTTATACTAACACAATATCCCAAGCAAATATTTGGCCAAACTATTTATCAAAGTTACAATACAACTATCACAAACCTCTGCCATGTCTACTGCTATTCCAATAAAACCTAACCCCAGCACTTTGCATTTTAAAGCTAGCTAACAAAGGTTAACGAGAAATGTAACAAAAATGCATTATCAAAGTAACAGTTGGAACAAAGCACACAATAGCTCGTGTAAATCCTGAACTGTTACATGGAACTGCAGAAACCAGTTCATTTTGCACAGTACTGCGGTTTTTCTTTCTTTAAACAACAGAAACTGTTCCGGTATTCGCTCCTGTGTACTAGAATTTAGGAACCGTTAATGTGTAAATAGCTATAATAAGCAGAATAAGCTGCATGTTCTGGTATGCTTTTTGCCTGGTGTTCAAAGCATTATTGCGTTTTAGGAAAATGTTGGGACCAAAGCTAGTTTAAATACTTAATGAGAATTTTGTTCTGAAAAATCGTTAGAATCATTAATACATCTTTACAAGTCAGATTTGTTCCATTGAATGACTTTTTCATGAAATCATGACATCTATACTAATATTATAAAGAGGTAAAATTTGTTTGTATGTAGGGGGTATTCTCCGGAACTACCAGTCGGATTACAAAAAATATTTTTGCGTTAATTAGCCCGATTCATGAAGAAGGTTATAAGCTATGTAACATAACGCTACGACCCTTAGAAGCCGAGCAAAACAAAAAAGTAAGAAAGAACGCTAAGCGAAAACGAAGTAATAGCGCGGGCGGGCGATGGGATGCGACGTGGTGGGCCGGAGGCCGAAATTTCACGCGGACGAAGTCGCGGGCAGAAGCTAGTTTGAGAATAAATCTAATTTAGAGCGATGTCTTAATTATTCTAATGATTATAATGTTTAAATACATATTTTTATGTTCACGACTCGCGAATCATATTTTGATCAAGATACAAATTGTCCCTGACCTGCAAAATGCAAAACCCGTATATGAATTTCGCGAGCTCCCATTTTTAAACTCAAAATCCATAGACAATCTAACGGACCTATTCCATCCCATATTTTTCCATAGACATAACAGTCTATCATAGTAGTCTGCAGTGACCATAAATTGAGTCAAGAGTGATTTCAAGTGGACGTTCGTAATCTTCGCAGTAAACTGTTTTCGCCGACATTAAAAATAAACTTTATGAGAGAGTTCAAATAGACTTAACCATTTTATTGCTTTGAAATTAAATTTCTTTTAATGCATCTTTGAAATTGTGAAAATTAAATGGCGAGTTCCGGTTTGTAATGTTGCAATTTCATTTGCAGTAGCTTGGAATTTAATTTATGTTCTAAGGACAATTACATTATAATATTACTATTTGCCTAAACAAAAACAACCGTTTCGCGAGAAAAAAATGTGTCGATTCGTCTATAAATGTACAATATTTCGAAGGTTTGTGCCTCTATTTTTCGCACAATGTAAATCAAAGTTAATGAACCAACTTTTCACTAGTCTATACTTAAGAAGTATTGCTAGTTTCTAGCATAGTCTGTGGTTTGTGCCAACGTTTAGTGCGCGGCACCCTTCAAGCACTCGAAGCCAGTGAGTGCTTAAAACTTACTTTGGGTAAAGTTAACATCGAAGACCTTGGGGGCGTTTGTAACTAGGAACGTCTATGCTGAATGTGACGCACTTAAGGCAAATCGTTTTTGTGACCAAAATAAGCGTCATGAAAACGGTTAAGCGTACGAATTATTTTATAATAGTTTCTGCCCGCGACATCGCTCTCGTGGTAGTCGTCTACAGGGTAGCATACATCGACGGACAAACTCCAACCATGAATTCAGCACGTGACTCTAGACTAAACGCTCAAGCGTAAAAAATTTCGTCGGTAAAAAAAATACTGCTGTTTCATAGAAAACTGTAATACGTTCGCGGTCAAAATGACAAGAATGAATGAACAGCTTTAAAAAAAATAAACGACAAAAAAAACTGTCCCTGCTACCAAGTTCTAAGACATTTACTACTTAAAAACATCTATGACACTAGGCAATAGTGTAGCTTTCTATGAGTGAAAGAATTTTTGTAATTGGATCAGTATTTCCGGACATTACCTACATCCTATGTAACAAACTTTATATTAGCTTGGATTGCATAACTTTTTCGCCTGTTTGTCAAAATTTCATAATGTTTTTCAAATAATGGTATTTTTTATATTATGTATGTAAATGTATAATACACACATAAGTTCCTATGATAAGAGTAATTATAATTACTATTAAGACTTTCGCTAAGTCAAACCATAAAATAAAGAAAATGCATTAGCATTTATTACAGTTAGTCACCTGCATCCGTCAAGGGCATTCTACCCGTCATCCTGATTTTTTTGATTTTTTTTGATAAGGAACTCATATCCGATTCGTGAAAAAAGAAAAAGAAATTAATTCCTATAAAACAGTAGACAGATTATTTCAAGTATTATAAGATTTTTGTTACGATTCGGATCTGAGTTTCGTAGCAAGAGTAGTTGGTAGAATCACCCCTTTAACGGATGCAGGTGACTAAATCGCAACCGTGTATAAAT
This sequence comes from Eupsilia transversa, assembly GCA_914767815.1. Taxonomy (NCBI): domain Eukaryota; kingdom Metazoa; phylum Arthropoda; class Insecta; order Lepidoptera; family Noctuidae; genus Eupsilia; species Eupsilia transversa. Next base: position 9,135,812 of record OU611889.1, read on the forward strand.
AGTGCCACGTTAAGATGAAATAGGTAGACATAATAAAAATAAATGGGTAAACAGCTAGATATTGACATGCTAATTTGTAACAGATGTAAGTACTTATGTATGTACCGTATTATGATAATGTCGACTATCAATATTTTCACGATAAATAATGTCACCGTTCACTTCTCGTGACTAAGTCAAAGTGTCATTGCACTTAGTTATTTGCGTCCATACATTTATTTGGATCAGCCTTCAGTTTTAAAATGAAATGGCAATATCAAACATCTGCACCGAACTTTTATTGGATAATCGTTTTCTATCTAAGGGCTAGTATAAACATGCGGGAACCGCGCGTTTTTCGATTAACGTTTTTCGATTAACTGCGCGGTTATGTCATACAAATAAGACTCGCGTGGTTTCCATGCGATTCTGAAATCGCGCGGTTCCCGCTATGTCTGAACTAGCTCTAAGACTTAAGTCAATTTTTTTTTGCGAAAAGCAAAACCAATCTATTTTATTAGGAGTAAAAGTAATATTATACTAACGTAATCTTATCATTAAAGAATTGAATCGTATCTAGCTAACTAAAAATAGAAAATAGGTAAGATTTGTTTTCCGAGAAAACGCCATAACTTTGGAACCGATAAACAAACAGAGCATTTTGGATTTTATGAGCAAACAAGATAACACATAAATAGCCGAAAGATTTGGAACAATTTCAAAGTCATAGTATTTCGGTAGTTTTTCGTGAGGTTTGACTATGACTGAAGGAAGTAGGTAATAGTATAATTTACAAGAAAACGATTCAAATTTTTACCAGTGCATGTCCTGGGGCCTAAGTCTACTAATTTGTGAACGTTACAATGGTCTCTCAATGCAATGGTGAGTTTTGACAGATGTGCCTTACAAAAACTTTCAAATACTCACCATTGAGAGACCATTGTAACGTTTATAAATTAGTAGACTTAGGCCCCTGGACTATTAAATTTAAATTCAAAGTCAAACACTTTGCTAACTGTCTACTTCTGATTGTCTTGTGACTAATCACTATTTCTTTCCTTAAAACTAAACCAGTTAAGACACTTGACATTAACATTGGAAATCACGAGCATAACCCTGTAGCCGTGGGCGTTTTCAAAGGCAGATTGCAGCGTCAATATTTAACCCCCAGCCTGCCGACGTCGGCCACGGTCTCGACTGAAGTTCTCGCGGGTATAAGTGACCTTTCCCTTCCCTCCTCATGTTTCATTCAGTGTTTTAACTCCCTTCAGATAGGTAAACATCGGTCATCGATAAACATTACTTTTTAGCCAAATTACGTAATTCTGGCCAATAGCTTTGAGGTCAGAATTGAACACTTAGGCCAGGGAACACGGGCGATTTTTAAACGCGACGTTTTTTTATCTCTGTGTTAAGCCGAGCATTCAGAATCCAACTTCGTGCATATGAGCGAGTAAAAAAAAAACTGTTGGATTATTAACTCTCGGTTCTGAGCAGTGTGTTGAAAATCCAATGCGTGATCAAAATCGCTGGCGTGGATAGCCGATAGTGGCCAATACATTCGGTATTTATCAGGTACGGGCTATTTACATTACTAGACTTTTTCGAGGAAAATGAAATAACACTTGCTGTGAAAATGGTCCACAGACTGAAGCGAAAACGGTTCTAACTGAGATAACTATCTTAGTTAACTGCGGACCACAGGAAATTTTATTGTAAACGAATTAAATTATATTGGTACTCATCTGTTTTTATTATAAAATTAAATTCTCTTTCCCCTTATTTTTTTTATTAATCACGATTCTGTATTCCTTATATAATTAACTTTGCACAGAAAGTTAATTAATTTAAAACAATCACGTAACGAGTTGGGGAAGTTTGTTAAGCATTTAATCGTCAGTTTTAGAAATTTATTTTTTGTTCAGACTTTTGTGATAATATTTTCAGCGAAAAAAAAAATGGTATAGTTAACGAAGTTGGTTGAAATAAAAGGGTAATACTTTATAGTGTTACATTATTCCTCGTTCGACTACCCAGTATTCCTGCCTACAATTACAACGTCGTTATGGAATAGTTCCGACATTTCTCGAGTTATTAATTGCTGAGTTATTTCGTTTCTGCATTATTAGGTCAAACTTAACTTATTTTTCGAAGCATTCTTGCTAGAATAACTTGTACGTAGTACGTAAACTGTAGCTTTCCCCTATTTATAAAGTCACGATACCGATACTTAATGCATGAATTAAATTCTAAAAATACTCTACGAATGGTCACGATTCTTTGTTTTTGTTCCCTATTTCTTTTTCAGTTAAAATTGTATTGCTATGGAATTTCCTGATTCCCGTCTCGTGGAAGCATTGTACAAGGAATGTATGTGTGTGTATTAATTAAAGGTAATACTTTTGTTAAGAACTTTCAGGTCAACAGTAGAGGTTCAACCGGCCATTGAACCTCTTTCAATACCCCTACTAAGAAGAAGCTCGAAGAAGCTAGAAGCTCTCATAAACACGTTTTACAGCTAGTCGTGTCTGAAAGTAACAATTTGTTAAAGGTCAGAATTGTTGGTCCCATTGTGTTCTGAAGTTCCAGTCCATAAGACAAAGTGGAAAGGCGAAGATATCTGCAGTGTGTACGTCTTTAATTAAAACTTTGTCAGAACAGCCGATAGGGATGTTTGGTAAATTGTTACTATAGTTTTACGACTTTATGTACTTCAGGTACATCATTTTTATTAGTTTTTGTCTACGTCTTAGAGTGTGTTGAACCTGGTTCCTAGTCTTTGGATTGTTTCACGACTAAGCTGGATGTAGGTGTTGATTGAAAGAAGATACGGCTACAAAGAGTGTATTTATGCGATTTAATATTAGCGTGTATTTATAAGACAGCTAAAGAAGATGTATGGAGGAAGATAATGTTGAGCCGAAAAGAAATCCGAGTAAGAAAAAATCTTAGTGTAATCCTCCCTGGATTACACTAAGATTTTTTTTTACGGAATCATAACACTTGAACTCATTCACAACACTTTACAGGTATTCTATCAAAGTAACTGGTATTGTGTGAAATAGCAACAAAGTTAACTATTTACATGTGACAGCGAATGAAACCGTTGGCGGTGGAAAATGCGGTGCAATCCTGAACAGAAGTTCTGCACCCTCGGCACTAACAGCTATCTGCTTCGAAATTTATTTCGTTCGCTGCACCAACTTTCAATTGCTGGCAATCCTATTTGTTTACGAGAACGACTGTTGAATTTTGTCTGAAGATGACGTCGAATTAAAGTGGTAACTCAAACTCAAACTCAAAGCATTTATTTCAATTAAAACCATTTACAGGCACTATTGAATTGTCAAGGAGTCCGTCAGTCAGAAAATATGAAGCTAGTTGCCCATTTCAAGGTAAGATTTGGTCGTTTCTATTAACAACTTGCTATAAGTATTCTGTTGTGGTGAATGCATTTATGTAAATCAAATGACAATGCATTATCATTATGACACGGAGCATAGATTTAGTAGTAAAAGTTGCGCAATCAATATGCTGGTGTACCTACGTATCAAAAAGACTCTTAACTGTTTAATCTAAATAAAACCGACCCATAACTAACTCCAAGCTGGTTACAGATTGGTGAAACGTTACATGCAATGTAACACAAATTGGCCGTGCTGATTTATGCAATGTAACATGAAATGCAACATAACAAGCACGGGATTTTTTTTCAACGTGTGTGAAGGCTCGTACATGCTGCCGCGACGCAACGGCGCGATTCGACACCGGTAGAACAATTTCCGTGAAGTTTTCATTAAAACTGTTCCACCAGAGTCGTGCCTGTTCTCAGGAGCCTTTAAGCCGGGTTCGTTGCGCCATGTTTTTGTGTTTTACGAACACCTAATATTGTTTGCTAACCGATTTGGGGGCGTGGTGTAACGAAAAAACACAAAAATGTTACGTTTCGCCCATAAATATAATTTTTATATTTCTATGGTATCGCCAATCTGTACCTTGCTTAACATTAAAAAAAAAACAACAACAATGTATCACAACAATTATACATTTAACGACAAAATCGATAATCGTCTTCACGAGGCGTTTATAAGCACTTCAAGAGATACATCTTAACTTTAAATGCGCTCGCAGTAGCAGAATGTCATTTTAATTGTACCATTACTCAGATGCAAGTAGGTACACAGTGATGAATAAATTACTAAAATACCTAACGTCGCCATATAAAACATCGTTCATACTACAATATCGTAAACAGTATTTTTAAGTGCACATAATGATACAAAAATATGTCACTTAAGGCGGGTCCAGACGTGTGTTATTTGTAATGTAATGTAACGCGGCACTACGCAAGCGTGGACTCACCGTTGTGGGCACTATGGGCATGCTTACAATCCTCATAGACTTGTGGCGTCAGCACGGTCTATTGAGGTCGATAGGCCGATGATTCCATTCCACAGTCGAAATTTAGTTTGATATCCTTTGAAGTTGTAAAAATTTCGTCAAAATCGGTTCAGTAGTTTAGTCTAAATGTGACACTGTGATGTGCAAACAAACTAGTGTTCGTCCCACGGTTTTGCCCACGTGGAACTATATACTGTGCAAAATCTTGGTCCCCGGCGTCATATATCTATACTTATAATAAATCTGTAGAAGTGAAAATTCTGTACATTGAAAATATCAAAAAAATAAATGGCAGGGGGTGTTACTAGACCGACACCGAACCCAAAAATTTGAATAATTTTTTTTTTGTCTGTCTGTCTGTCTGTCTGTCTGTTCAGGCATCACGCAAAAACTACCAGTTCGATTACGATGAAACTTGGTATAATTATTCTTTAATATCCTGGGCACCACACTGGGTACTTTTTATCCCGGAAAAATATCCTATCCTACTATCTATACCTACTTATACCTATTAATAAAAAGACAAGTCCTGACTGACTGACTCATCAACGCCCAGCCCAAACCCTTGGACCTAGAAAGCTGAAATTTTGCACAGAGGTTCCCTTTATAATGTAGGCAAGGAATAAGGAAGCATTCTTTGAAATTCAACCCCTAAGGGGGTCAAATAGGGGATGAAAGTTTGTATGAAAAATCTTATTCCTTGAGGTAATAAACATGAAACTTCGCACAAATAGTTATCTAAATAAATTATAAAGTTTGTAGTTTTTGTTTTTCTAAATTACCCCCTAAAGGGGGGTTGGGGGGTGTCAGTGTTTGTATGGAAGAATTTGAACGCGCTGTCCGATTAACTCGAAACTCAATATTTATACTTAAAACCCATGGGGATGTATGGGGTAATTTCCGACACTCACGCGGGCGAAGCCGCGGGCAGCAGCTAGTTTTTTAATATATTTAAAAAAATTATGACGATGATCCTTTGTAGATAATTATGCACTATAACGATCATGAGCGAGCTCGTAATCCGACTCGCACTTGGCATTTTGTGGCTGTGACCACAACCTTTTATGAGGGCTGGGTCCGCGCCTGACATTAGGAGCATTACAAGCAACTGACGCTCGCGTTGATCCATCGGCTGTTGGTTTTTAGCGAGAACACAAAGGCTCTCGCAGACGAACACATACAGGATTCATGTTGAGTTTATATGTATGCCAATATGCCACACTATTCGCATTACATTACATTACACATTACGCACGTTTGGAACCGGCTATACGATCTTTTAAGTTATTTTGCTGTTAACGATTTGTGTCATTTGTAGAAATGTTTTTTGTTAAGAGGCCCTCGTCGTGAGTGGGTCATCCCCTTTCATTCTGTGAATAATGTTACTTGCAAGAATGTGAACAGAGACTATTCTTTGAATAAAAGTAATAATATCTTTAACGTTCTTTAATATTTATGTAATGTGTTGTGATTAGCGCATTGAGTAGAATTCCGTTTTAATTCCAGCAAGGTCTGCAACTTCAACCTGTCTTAAACAGTAGTCTACGAGACACCAAGTTTGTTTAAATCAGCCGAAACAACACAACATAACTCAAAACTTATGCGACACATTTTTTCCAAAGAAATAACTTAATTGACCATATGGGAAATAGTGTTAAACCGGTTTAGTCGTTGATTGGCTATTATTACAACCCGCTGACTTGTAGTAGCACCATTACACAAACGAAAGTCGTCCAGACTGAACCAAGCTTCGTCATTAAGGTTGAATTTCACCAAAAAAACATGAGCACAAATATAATGCGCTCAAGAGCTGACAGTGTCAAAATTCCAAAATAATGATGACACTGACAGCTCCTGAACGCGGTTTAGTTTCACTGGTGAAATTCGCCCTATGAAGGATCCACAATGCATTTAGAGATTGGACCCATTTAATTGATATTAGCAAAAAATAAAAGCTTTTTTGTGTTCACTTTGCTCTCAAACAAATGGCTGTTCTGAAACGATCGTTAGGTATTTAATTAATTGTTTTTTTTTTCATTCAGCTGGGTTTTAAATGTTATAACTAGAGATGTAATTATTGTTGAGTAGGGTATTTACCAAGCTAATGGATTTTCATTCGTAATTATCAATGAGAGATAGGTACCTACGTTGATAATGACGGTTAGATTATAGAAAGTGAATTTAGGACTGCTTTCACCAATGAAACTGAAGGCGATCAGCACATCTAAACTGAGTTCAAGAACTGTTGGTGTCAATATTCCCCAATAAAGATGACACTGACAGCTCAGGATCGCAGTTTATTTATGCTGATCGCGTTCAGTTTCATTGGTGAAATTCGCCCTTAATATGTTCGTGCATAGACCGTATTGTCAACCGCAAAGTAAATACTTTGCGGTTGACAAAATAATGGATGTTCATTTTTCAATAACGTGAGATTATATTAAGTGATTTTTTCCTTATGGAAGGAATTAGAGGAGGGAGCTAGAAAGTGAATTTTTATGTGTTTTAGTCATAGACGACACGTTTTGCGGTTAAACTTGTGCATGTGCTATATGCAGCGGTAGGTATATAATATATTTTGTCCGTTATGTACCTGTTTACTTAACACGTAAGGCTGTAAAATTGTTACAAAAATACTTTATGAATAAACAGTATGTTAACTAACGTAGGGCGTTCCCGTTAATTCAAAATAGTACAGCGTCCATACATTCTAAAAAAAAAACTGTTTTTTTTTGTTAGTTCAATATTAAATTGATACTTATATGAAACACTCTGTACACGCGTACTTGTCTTTCAACGTGAAAAAACAAGTGCGGCGTACATGCGTCTCTTTCAAATCGAACTTCATTCCTTAAAAAAATTACATTATATTATGCCCAAGCAAAAATGGCATCGAAGTCAGTCAACTGCTTGGTGGTAAACATAATGAAATAAACAAAATATGTCATCTTAACTATAATATTACAAATGCGAAAGTGAATTTGTTTGTTTGTTACTTTCACGCTAAAATGGCTGAACGGATTCGGATGAAATTTGGCACGTGGGTAGACCATGACCTGGAGAAGGACATAGACTTCTTTTCATCATGGATCGCAGATGAAGTCGCGGGCAACAGTTAGTCTATTATAATATAATACACGTCTTCATACGTCATAAGATTTTAATCAGCTTATAAGTAAACAGAGTTCTTAATAATATTATTGTATACCTACTTAATGAACCTGTTTACAAGAGCAAGCTGAGCTGTTAATAGTTATTTATTGGCGTTTCGTCGTAGCCGTTACAAAACAAGGGGAATAGGTACGATGCGACTGTCTTCTCAATTATAAATGAGAGCTTTGAGAATCATTGCGAGTTGAGCAGCGCAGAATAGAAGTCAGCTTATGACACCCTAGACAAGTGGCGATCGCTTTCAAAGCGATTCGTTATACCTATTTCTGCAATAACTTTCGACAAAATTAACACAAGCTTTTCGGTAGTCTATGTAAGTCCCATAATTTTTTGACTTTTCTATCATAGTTACCGCTTTAGATGTAGGCAGTATGTAATGGTTACCGCTGCTAGAAATGTCCCTGTCTGGTCTTCTAACTGAATGACGAGATTCTTAGTCATGGAAAGTTTTCTTGTTATTCAAGAAAAACAACTGCACAAATCATGTGCAGCATATTTTTTTTATTTTTTTCGTTTTTATTTAAGAATAAAGTTTATGGTATGTCATGCGATAATCGGCTACGAAATATTCTTAATAATTTTAATATTTATGGATGTATACTTAATAGTATAGTATGGAGGAGTATAATACTATTTATACTTAATAGTATAGTAAGGAGGATATTACGCATTATGACTACTGACCTAGATTTTTGGGTTTTTACTAGGAACGAAAAAACTTTCAATTCGTTATCTGTATGGTTATAGGTGTTGGTTTAGGAGGCATCTAGAGATGAGGACCGTACATTTAATACTTTATTATTTACACACTTTCAAGTCAATGATGTGGTTAATTTGTGGTTTACCTACAAGTATTGTTATATAAAAACTTCTTGGTATACTAAGGTAACTTCGAAATTGATCGCATAAATAATGTGTGACCATGTCTTATACCTAGACCATGGGTAATTGATTACTACTAGTTATGTTCCATTGGTTATTTATTACATTTAATTTGAGTGGAATAATTTATAATTTCTGATTGAACTTAGGTGGGCAAATACCTACCTAGTACTTACTGACACAAATTAATATAAATTGTGTTGAATCACACTCAGATAATAATGTAGCTAAATTACGGGTCTCCATATTTTATTAATCCGTAGAACTATATTGCTAAGCAATCTTTTATTATACCAACAAGATTGTATACCCTGCAAAATTTAAGTATTGCGTGTGGAATCAGTATCTACTTATAACGGGTGTTTTTTTTAGAGGTATACAAATTCAAAATGAAATGAAGCAATTAAAAATAAATTTTATTATCATGGTATTGGTTTTATTTAAAAGATATTCTTATGCCATTAGTGCTTCAAATTATTTCCGAGCCGTGGCGCCCATATGCCCGAAATCATTTTCGTGTTTTCGTCTCTCATAGTACTTAACATTAATCCTCAACTTTAACATATATTTATTTCAAAATTAATGCTGCAGTATACCTTGTTTCGATATAACGGAGGATCTTGTTAAGCAATTTGAAGTAGCATAGGCCCTTAAGCGTACGATTTATAAAGCTTGCAAACTTTGTAGATTTCATTATTGAGAGGAATCAGTTTACATATAACCATTCTCAAAAAAAAAACAAAATGTCTAATAAAACCATAAACAAAAATAAAATATCCCTACTTACTCGTTAACAAAGTTAGATGCAATTCGAAATTCAATTAAATTAGTTTGAGTCAGCATTGTTCAGCGGTCCGGTCCACATACGAGCACTGAGCAGTGCATGAACCGAGTAGGTACAGCGCACACGATATTGATCCAAAAGGATTGTATAATGTAGGCTACATTTGCCTGCTTGCTGTATCGCTGGCTGGATAGCGTTAATATCTGGCAACGGTTTTCTTACCTTATATAAAGGAATAACTTTTGCCCACGGCTTCGCCTGCTTGAAGGTCGGAAATTATCCCACGGGAATGTAAAACCGAGATAAAAAGTATCCTATTTCCTAAGCCAAGTCATGGTCTATCTGTATACCAAATTTCATACAAATCCGTTCAGCCGTTTTTGCGTGATTGACTAACAAGCATCCCAACATACAAACTTTCACATAAGTAGGATATATTATAATATGAAGATAAGGTCTGAAAATGTGCATCAATTTCCTGTTCTGCTACTGGAAGCATTTGTTCGTCCTGGACGTTACTCGAAAGCAACATGTTATAAACTCATATCACCAATGAGTAGCCAGAATGTCACAGCGCTAGTATTCCAATGGTGTTCCGTACCCGATGCGACATATTAGCGCGTTGTTCTCAAGTTTGCGATTGTTTGCGTCGAGAACGAACCACTATTGAAATACTAGGTATTGTGTAACTGTTTACTTTGGAGGAGCGCAATGGACGACGGGCCTAAGACTACGCCTAAATAAGAAAATCTTACACCAAATCAGTGACAGATTTTCGTTGTTCTCATGTTTTTCTTTTTTTTGCTGTTTTAGCCTAGATCATAAATTAACTTGCAGGTTTTATTAGAGTAAAGATAATATTAGCGTTTCGGTAGTTTTTACAATACTTACGTGTCTTTGTTTACATTTTGTCTTAGTGATAATAAGCACTTCTTTGAGTGTCACTAATCGATGTTGAAGAAAAATGCATCTTTGCTATTGAACATTTTGTTGAAGTCTATTGTGCTCTGTTTGGAAAATGTTATTACATTTTAATTATACTTATATTGTGAAGCCATATAAATGAATAAGTATAATATAATTCCGTTATAAATATTAAGCATGTAGGTAGGTACCAAAATACGTAACAAGAACCGGTGTCACGTTTATATAAGTAATTTATGGTAGGTACAAAATAATTTTATATAAAATGAAATATCCCTTAATTAGCAAGCAATCAAATCATGTGTATGACGCAGTACCAATTGCTGTGACGTCAGCATTCGATACTTTTAATCAATCTGCGCTCGCGCACGTGCAACATAATATAAAGATTGATGTCTATGTTTACCTATGCATTAGGCATGCATAGCTTCACGCTCATTTTCTCAGTAGGTAACTTTTAAATCCACGTGCGCGTATGAGTAGTTCGTCATGAACGTAAATGTGCGTTAAGTCTGGCATACTTTAACCTATAGTATACTAGCTTACCTACAGAACTGACTGACGAATTTCTTCTTACGTATCTACATGAAAAGTGCTGTAGGTATACGCTGTGGTAAAAACGTCAGTAAAGCAGCGAGTTGTTACCGGGTCGGCCTGTCCGCTCGCTAGGCCTGGCGGGCTGATACCATAGACGGGGGTGCGAAGAAAGTACAAGTATCTCCCAGGCCCCCGACACATGGTAGTAGTAGGAACAGTGCGGTTTTAGTCGGTAGGAGTCCAACATAACCCTCCGTTCTCCCAAGACGGAGGGTATCCATGAGGATTTCCCCAAGGAAAACGAAAGGGTACCCATAACGTGCATTAAAGTATCACCATAGACACTCTTCACTGTTCAACTTATAAACACTTGTAACGTGGAAGAAAAAAACATGCGCAATTAAATTGGTATAAGGGTTGATTTTTTTTTCCTTCATGGACAAAATGGTAATGAAAATGTCTGAGTTTAATAATATTTGAATCTCATAATCAACATTTCCCATGAGATTAGTTAGACTAAGAATATACTACTAAACTAAATGGTCGAGTCATGTAAACGAGCCCTAAGTCGTACTTTCTTTTTATCCACAATTAAAAAAAACTTGACAAAATCACTAAGGGGAATAGCCAGAAAAGAACCATTACGTGGTTTCTCTTCTGGGATAGAAAGAATTGCATTGTTCCGGTCTTGAGAAAGGATTAGCTTGGTCGCCATCTTGTTAAGGAGCATGCGACCATTTCTTTTATTCATGAGTAGAAGTTTCTGATTTTATGTATTTTGCTTGTTACAAGGAGTCTACAATCCTTGCGGAAAATGTAACAGATGAGAGGGCTGCTTTGTAAGAAGCTGTGCAGCAAGTGAAATAATGTGTATGTGCTACTGTGATACTACTAAAGGGTATTTAACTGAGATAATTCAGTTCCCCATGTTGGAAGTCTGTAAAAAATAGGCCTCTAAACACCTTCCTACATCTGAATGTTTGCATAGCCGCTTTAGGACTGTCTGTTGTCACGAGCAACAGCGAAGGATTCTAGAGTAGAATCCCGAGTGTAGCAAGGGATTTTAGATTAGAATCCTGAGCGAAGCGAGGGATACACGGACCGACACCGAGTTGTTTTAAAAAAAATAGGTACTTTCAGCACGTTTTATTTATTTTTTGTACATAATTCGTATAATTCGTGCTTCTTCCAAATTAGCAATGTTTTTATTCACTCAGTGACTAAAATAGAGTTTTATTGACCGTTATCTATGAATCAAATGCCCTTTTTCGAGTGGCAACGGTAAAAAGTAAATTTATTTTATTTGCGAGTGTCCTAAGTTTTGATATCTACCTACACTACATACCATTCTCTTTATTTCTACAATTCCTGCAAATCTGATCACTTCGATATACACAATATACCTACGTCCAAAGATTAATATCCAGTGTTTATTCATCACCGTTTGTCTCTTTGCCGTTTTAATCAAATATTCATCAATGTGGCACAGGATGTAGAATCGAACTCCGGATATTAATAGTTCCACAGCAATCACACAGCTAGTGATTTGTCCGTATGTCATGTGAGGAAACTTCCAGTAAATATCATGTTCATTTAAATAATTAAGTCATCACTTATGGATATTTATTTTAAAAGCACTCAGGCTAACGATTTCCTTAGTTGTTGAGTTTCTACGAAATGCTTTGGGATGATAGTTTACAGAGCCAAATCTTATGTGCGAAATCAAGATGACGACGATGACGAAAATGAGACTTGATCCAATTTAGTGTCTCTGACGAAGGAAAAGTTGAAAGAAGTAAAGGAAGCCTTTGCCATGCAGTGGGATAATAATACCATAAAAAAGGTAACACAGGATGTAGATTAGTCACCTGCATCCGTCAAGGGGTGATAACATAAATCACCCCCTTGACGGCGCCAAGAGAATGATCATGATGAATAAAAAACTTCCATTTAAAACATATTAAATAATAAACAATTACTGATTGAGCGCAAGAACGGTTAATAACTACTTAAACATAAGTTCACAATATACAGGTATTAATGGCATATTATAAAGTTCGTTGGTCCCTTGGTACATGACCCATAAGGGTACAATGTACAAGGAAGTAATCAGTAAGGTTTCCCGTAAACTTTGATAACATTTTATGTTCTCCCGTGACTTCCATCTTAGATAAGGATTGAAGGAAATCCATGATTTTCTTGACTCACAGAACTTTTCTCAGAACCAGAAAGATCCCAATTAAAAATAAGTTTTCCAGGTGTTTTTTTGATATCCCATAACTCTAGGTTATGAATGAGACCACATCAAAGAATCTTTTTGAAATTGGTTTGAATGAAAACGTTCTTAGCAATGAAACTTAGATACACTCATCGATAGTATAGTGTTATGTTATCTTCCAAACTATGCATTTTTGGACCACATATTCTAGAACTTTTGTATTATTTTTACTTATAGAATAAAACCCTAGAGTTTGTGTATGTAATCATCTCTATTTTGATTTGAGGATTAGTCAATGATACCAACAAGAGCACAGAATCGTAATGAATGATTTCCGTCGGTTTGCACTAGTTCTACAAACAATGACTAACTGCGCACACATGGTTATACGATTGATTCTAATTGTCTTGCAAACATACCTACATATATCTCCGTCTGTGCTTCAAATTCTTAAGATTCCTCCCACACCCTTTCTTGAGGGAGATTGCTCCTAACCGTGAAAAAGCATCATAAACGCTGAAGCATGATAATTTGGCAGATTTCCCTGCAGTGTTACGGTTACGTAACATGTATAGCGGGCTTCGTGCCTTAATATTTTAAGCTCCCAAACAATGAGAACAAACGCATTATGTAAGTACGTACGTATACGTATGTATTGTACATTTGTAAAGTATTCTTTCGTTTTCTAGAGAAAATATACGTCTGTTGAGCTTTGTACCGCTACTGTATTCTCATTGTCCGTGCTTCTTATACGGCTAATGTTTATAAAACATTATTCGCGATACGGTCCGTATAGGAAACAATATCGATAAGCAATTTCTTCATTTCCTAGTAGCGCCATTTGTTATTGCATTTGCCCTTGATTTAAGTTCTGTAGCAACCCAATAGTGTGTTGTTTTATTCCTACTTACCGTTTTGCATGACACGCTTGGAAATAAAAGACAATGAGGACGAAATCAAGCTTGTGAAGACTGATGTAAAGTGAAGTAACATTGAATGAAGCAACAAATATAACAAAGCCTCCATATTTTTTATGTGCAGCATTAAAACTTTTGTACGTACCTACGCTATTTCCCCAAAGAGTCGAACGAGTATTATTACAAAATTAATAAAGTTATATTTAAAATACTCGTATATTTTTTATCTAACTAATTTAGTTGTGTATTCAGCCAGCAATAAAATAACAAACGTAGGATCTCGCGCCGGGAGCCATATTTTTGTCTGAAACAGACATGAATTTCAGTTTTTATACGAATCGTCCGTGTTTTCAGACTCGTTAAACAATCTGATGAAAAATCAATAGCTATTTACTTTGCTCCATTTAAATGGCTGTATGGATATTTTTATAAGCAAAAAAGCACTTTAGCAGTCACTTTTAACTATAGCCTCTAAAATGGTTGCTAGTCCCTAATATATTGCCCTGCATTGCCTAATATATTGTTAGATTCAATAATTATCCTAATAGAATAATGTGTGGACTTCAAAAGAGCAACATCATGACCTCTGAATTTGCTTCGGCATTTCTTCTCATGTCAGAAATCAGTCAGCTAGGAAATGTTGGGCAATAATTGTTCAAAAATTTATTGTAGATCTAATCACAGAAATATTAACATTTCATTTCATTTCAAATAAAGAGTGAAAAAAAATACTCTGCTCATATTATTCCCCACTTAAACTTTTACTCCTTATTATTGTATCAATATACATAATATATTTTCGTACTTATAACGCATCAGTGTAATTTCTTCATGATTGCTCTCCGCTATTCTCATTCGTCTCGCGGTCATGTGCCCGAGTGAGCAATATCACAAAGTACATGATATTGAGTTAATTATAATGTTACGTCACTAGCCACAAGTGTACTAAGTTTATGTTCGTGTTTTACGATCCATTTGCTCAAAGAAATTACTTTGAACTACTTTCCAATCTATAATATTATATGTGTAGGTATAATAGATCTAATCCATCATATTATCCAGCACTTTTTAAATAGAAGTCGAATAGAAGTATAACTTTTGAATGTTCGTGAATTCAAATTCGGAACAATGACGACACCAAAATCATGGCCAGTAATGTCGGCTTTGAAACTGCATAAAAACTTTTTCTTTACCTCATTATAATTTTGATGTTTTAGGCCTTTGAATCTCACATGAAATTGAGCGGGTGGCTAGATTAAGAAGTCCAGAAGTGTATGTTTAAAGCAACAAAGTATCAACCGGAAAAATGGCACATCGAGTTAAGCCTCGTGCAGACTGGCGGGACAAGACGGCAAAGGCGACACCGGTCATTGTTCTATCGTGAAGTTTTCTTAGAAATGGTAGGTATTGTTAGAGTCGCGTCGCGCCCTTCTACCCGAGGCTTTATCAAAAAAAAACGTTTTTCAGCAGCGTTGTCTCTGTCACTCATACTTCGGTCACAGTCTCTTCTTATAGCTCGATGTGTCAAACTAACACTAGGGTACAACAGTTCCTTGTTTTATTGCTTATAAGGCTAAATTTACATTGCCACGGATCGGAATGGAAGCGAAAGTACTTACAAACAAATCGCGCGTTTTCTGGAGAATTCTCGCATATTCTCCGTAGTTCTCGCAGTTACAAGCTCATAATTATCTAGTTCGTACCTCCGTTGCACAATTGACATACCTAAAGTTCATTTTGCTATGTACAATATCGTTACAAAAACTCGCTTCGATTCCGTTTCGCGGCAATGTAAATTGAGCCTAAGGGTTATTGTCGGTAATTGGACTGGCCAATGATCGCCTCAGGTGGCATATGAAGGTATCTGAAGCAATCATGTGCAAATGGCACTCAGAGGCGGAACTTGAGAGCTATTGTACCTACGATTTAGTTCCAGCCAGAGGTAACCAAGTGAGATCCAATTTGTGGTAAGGACATTGACGATCGCGGATCGACGTAAAACAGTCAGTGAGTCAGTTGATTTAAATAAATACTTTAACTAATTGCTAAACTCGACGCGAATGCAAAGCAAAGCCACTCAAGGCCGAGAAGACGCGCGATGCGATTGTGATTGAAAAATTTCTATAAAAACGTCACACGGAAACTGTTCTGCCGTGTCGCGTCGCGACCTCACGTCGCATCTGTCTGCGGGAGCCTTGGAACTTGTACTCCGAGTATTTATCGGGTCACTTGAAACTGAATAGAAACTCCCACGCTTGTACTTTAAGTACTTTTAAGTTAAAATATAATCTAACTTTAAGATGTGTGATGAAGCTTTCCAACAAACAGTAAGAATACTTGAACAAGTGAAAGGAAAATTGCAAAAAGGTTTAAACTTTCTTTCCGACACTTTCTTGAAACTTTTGTCTTAGTTTTGAACTTCATTGATATACCTATTCTATTCAGAATATTTGTATTAGGCTGTACACACGCTTCGTTTGTCTACTGACTGATATTTAGGTACGGTAAATTCTTCCTCTTTATTCCACACCCTTATTCAGATCCATTCAATCGACTTTAACTAAACCAAAGTTTACTCGTTTGGCAAACATTTAAAGCAGTAGTATTGAACCAATTCTTCAAATCGGAGAATGGTTTGTAAACAGCGGCCTCCCATTACGTTGTTCCAACAGTCGTCAACCAGTAGATGGATCGTTAAGCCACAAATTGGATCGCACCTAAATTTAAATACAAAACAGATCGATGATACAATATAATGAAAAGAAATCGTTTATTCTGTAAATAGGATACCGGAATCACTTTTTCATGTCATAAAAAAAATTAAAAATAAGCTAGATGAGGTCGGCATTTCCTATCTGACTACTCTGAGAAGAAAGGCCGAAACAAACTAGGAGGTCGCAGTGTCTTTTAAAGTCAAGACATAATCTTGGTCAGGCCACATGAGGACCATGTAGATTGGTGTCTGAAATGGTCTTTTATAACACCATCACGCCTGTTTTTTCCGAAGCGGTAGGCAGGGGTGCACGACACTCTCATTGCGCTAGTAATTGTCCCTTGTTGCCCCCTATTGCCACAAATTTAGACACCGTGGTGCCGGGGAGAAATTATTGAAGCTTGAAATCGAACCTCACGCCCACTAGTTTCTTTTGCGACCACTACACAAACGAGGCACTTTACCTTCATAACTGTTTGCTTTAAATAGCCTTTTATGAATGTTATTCAAAGAGTCTATTCTTCATACGTGCGTGGTCAATAATTTATGAACCCTTGACATTGTAGACGAGATTTGCTCACCCTAACCGGCTGTATCTTCTTTAAATGAGATCGTTTCCGCGCAGCATACCGGCAAACCACAGAATACAGAACGAACCAGAAGGCGCACACAACCACACACTTTGTCCAAAAACTCTTTTTCAAACACGTAATATATGGCTACCTTGGGAACATTTAACGATTTCAGAGAAGGGATTACACGCAGAAAATATTAAAATTAGAGAAAATGGGTCAAATATATATCTCAAGGGGTATACACGGTGAAATTTTAATCACCATTTTCCTCTTAAGGGGTCGTTGTACTCACCATTATGAACAACTTTTACTATGGGACCAAACCTGAAATCGTGAAAAAAAAATCAGCTGTTCCCTACATTTTGACGAGTTATGCGAACATAAATGTATGGAACAGCTGATATTTTTTTTCACTATTTCAGGTTTGGTCCCATAGTAAAAGTTGTTCATAATGATGAGTACAATGACCCCTTAAGAGGAAAACGGTGATTAAAATTTCACCGTGTATATTTGTATAGTTAGCAATTTAATTAAATATCTAGAGTAAATAGTTAGCTGTATAATATTCTACTACCATATAGTATATAACTTACCTGTCAAATAAATTTTCTTTTAGGCAATAACACTTAATACGAGCAGTTTTTGACGTTTGGGTTGCCTCGCGATCGCGGTCTTCGGCTTCTGGTTTCTGCTACATTCTGAGCAGTGAACGTGGATCCAGTCGTTCTCATGTATTGTCCGGTCATTATGCGAAGCGCACGCCGCCATTGTTCTGCCAATAGCTTTTGATGAACATTGTTACTTTGTTGATTTTATTAATGGTGCTGAACTGATTGTACTCGCTAGTCTGTATTCTTTGGCATTTTATTTGTACTGAAATGGATTGTAGTTTTTTTGACGTCTTTTTTATGGTGGGTACAGAGGGTTCAGGTTGGAATATAGTATGTACATAACTGTCGCGGCCTGCAACTCGGGCATTGATTGATTTTTAAATAACACGACAGATATGAGTTTTCTTTCAGTTGAGTTTAGATTTTCATAGTAACATTGCCGGCCGCATAGTCATTTGTTTTTGACCAGTACAGCAATATCTCGAAGAAGTTTGTCAAAATAATGCTCGAATTTCTTGCTGAAAGGATTTTTTGGTAAATGTGGGTTGCGTATAGCCAGTTTTCCCGAATAAAGCCCTCTAACTAAACTAAATTATTATAATTTGTGTTAGGTTCTCGTCAATAGTGCAACGGGTACGGCATCGAACTCACGGTATTTTGCATGCCAATTCAAGCCTTAACTATTGAGCTATCCGCTTCTTACTTTGATTAAGTGTACCGTCGACCGCACGTCGGTAGTAACACACAGCGAACATTGGGAACGAAGCCACACTGGACTGGCCACACTGGGAACGAAGTTAAGCTTCGCTCCTGAGCTACCGTTTGCATACTTCGGTTCACACTAAGAACTATGAACCAAAGTATGAAAAGAGCACACATGAGCGAAGCTACATGAACTTAGCGTCGTTCCCAGTGCGGCCTACGCTTGAGGCCTTGAGCCATAGAATAAGAGGCCAACTGATACTGGTTTTGTTACCACTGACGTGCAGCCTGTTGTTCATACTTTTCTTTTTTCTGGGTAATTTCTTTTTATTTACAAACAATTTTATGAAATCAATAACGCTTCTAAACTTCTGTTAGATTTTCATGCGGCTATTGTTTCTACGAACGTCCTCCGCTTTATTGTTGGCATGTCGTCGAAACGGCACTGTGATGCAGTAACGGACCTACGCTCAATATAAAATCGATTGAGTGATATTGAAGGTTTTTGAATTCTTGCATATTTCGCATTTTTATACATTTACTAGCTTCTGCCCGCGACTTCGTCCGCGTGAAATTTCGGCTCCGGTCCATTATTACTTCGTTTTCGCTTAGCGTTCTTTCTGACTTTTTTTCTTTTTGCTCGGCTCCTAACGGCTCCTCGGATCGTAGCGTGATGTTACATAGCCTATAACCTTCCTGAAGAATTGGGCTATCCAATGCTGATAAATTTTTCAAATCTGACTAGTAGTTCCGGAGATTACCCATTACATACAAACTTACAAACAAACAATTACTTCTGTATTATAATATTAGTATAGATTGGCTGCTTCGTTCGTCTGGTAGTCGTTTTTTTTTTTACAGGGATGTTCATTAGGAATTTCTCAATAATAGCTCAGACTCTGGATAGAAAAACCCAGTTAGAGGCAATTAAACCCGCCCTCTATTACGTGGGTGAATAAGACTCTGCATACCCCTTGAGAGGATACAGGCGTGATGTTAAGTAGAAGATTGAAAAATACACAGTAGAAACGTATACCTAATTCTGAAGCTGTATCATTGAATTTTATTGAGAGAAGTGGGTTATTCGGTGCGAACGGATAAATAACGGCCATGAGTGTAATAATCTTCCGCGGAAATTCCGCGAGTTTTTTTTCAAAATCTATGATACTTATGTACAAACAAAAGGGGTACCCTCATAGATTGAAGATCAAAGTTACCATATACAAAAGACGTTTATTGCCAATAGATTTATAATTAATAAGTTATGGCTACCTATAAAAAAGTGGGGCACCTATCCTGGACTTACTTCCACCCACATTTCACCAGTTATGTGTAAGTACCATGAAATTCAGGGGGAGGCTATTCCACCAACTCGCAATGGGTCCCCGAAGGGTTGGGCAGAGGTGTACCTATAGTACACCGACATTTCGCCAGTTATGTTTAAGTCTCAAATCCAGACTCTGGGCTGCTAATGAGAAATTCCAGATAGTAAATCTCAATAACACGTTGCCTGACCTGGGGATCGAACCCAGGACCTCATGCTCAGCAGTAGCGCTTGCGACCACTAGACCAACGAGGCAGTAGGAAAAAGAATAATTTTAAAATCTCCAAGACGTGAATCCCTAGTGCCTATAAATTCGATATCGGGTATCGAATCGCTCGATCGATTGACGGTATCTGAGTAATCGAGACAGCAACTCGACCGGAAGCTTTCCGATGTCGGACGGACGCCACCGTCCGATAAACGACTAACGTTGGATTTCACTTTACAGAACCCAACAACTTACCTACATTATTACATCTAATCGATTGCTAGAAAGCAATGTTAACTTTCACTTAACCGTCGCAAATGTCAATTTTAAATTAGGAATTAAGTTTTTTCTGAAAGTCATGTCAGTGCACTTGCCACCAAAAAAATTGGTTCACTTTTTATCCGTAACGCAGCACAGATTATAAAAATATATTGCTAGTATAAATACAGTGACATAGTTATTGAAATGATTGCTAATTGCATGAATGATTAATGTTTATCACGTGCGTCAGTACAGATCATACATATATTAAATGCATGATAATGTTTTGAATTTTTAATCTAGTTTCCGTACGTAGCGCTAAAATTTTATGATAAACTTTGACTGAAAAATATTGTTTAACCTATCAGATAATAAAAAACTATATATTATTAAGTGCTATTTTTAGTATAGAAGCGTTAAAAATACTGAAGATAAACTTATAAATATACGGTATAATAAACTGTTTCAGCTTTAACAGTTTTATTACAAAAAAAAGGAATAAAACAGTCCTTAAACTAGTATTGCCGACTAGTCTTAGCAGATGGATTTAAATTCTATTTGCCAGAAGCTCGTTAACGGATTTAATTGCGAAGTTTCCCTAGCATAGTTAACAAGCTTTTCTCCTTTATAGGAATTTGCAATGGCGGCCTAATTACTAGTCCGAATTAGGCCCACAATACGGCCTTTGTGAATTCAGCTCTGGCAACATTAAATTTTAAGTTCGCGTTGTGTTTACTTGTTTGTACTTAAATTAAAATATATTGCCTTCAATATTAATGATGGCAGCATCAAGGCTCATTCTGTATCTTATTTATTGGTCGGATCAATATAACATTTACGTGTAGGTTTTTTCAGTGGTGTGTTTACGCCACTGAAAAAACTTAAATATTGCGCAACCTTTGTTAGTAGGTAAATGGTGTTATTGCGGTCGCGTTTTCTATTGTTTATGAATTTATATAGAAATGCAGTCTGCTGTTACCTACTTACCCACACAATAGGGCCAGTAAGTTTTTGTGGTCACAAACTAAACAAAATACACGCTTTTTTTTTTTTTGCGTGGGAAATCATCAAATAACTTCTCCCGCTCTGGGCGGAGCGGGAGGGCGTGTCAGACTCTTACTGACTAAAACCCACCCGTGTTCCTTCAGTTGCCTGTGTTGCCAGGGGCCACGGTATCCCTTTCGGACTTTCCCGCAACCCCGGCAGGCATCGGCCCCGGTGGGCCCCGCCATTGGTGCTGACATCTCCCTGAGGCGCGCGCGGAACACAACGCGCCGTCGACCCGGGCCTGGTCCCTATCGGGGGCGAGCTACCCATTGCGTTTTACTTATACCTAACGGTACATTTCCATTGATGTTTTCATTTAGTTACTTATATTCACATGCATATCGTGCAGTGGGATCTGTACCTATGTGCATTTTAGTACCTAATGCACAGATAGCGATCTACTAAATAATGCTCTATGTTATAGTAGGATACTGAAAAAAACTACATGACTTACATGTTTACTCAATGATATAATGTAAATTTATATACATAAATTCACAACTTTTCCATCAGGATAGGCAGAGAGTACAGAATGCATTATATTTTTTTGCCGATTATATGGATTGTAATAATAATATGCTACAATCCATATAAAGCCTCCTAAATGGATTGTAGCATAATATTGTTATTATAATCCATATAAAGGAGGATGGGCAAAAATTTATGGAAGCTTCTTCCCGAAAATCAATGGCAATCAATAAAAATACGAGTAATTTAAAGGTCTAATTATGTAGAACAATAGTTGTTAAAGGAGATAGTCTCAGTTCACTATCCGTTCAGAGATATAAAACCTTTAAAATTAACATTTTTGTTTGTTGTTATTAGTTTAATTGGGGGTCGATTTTGCAAAATAATAATATGATTGTCGCGGTCCGTTTGGTAGACGATTACTAACAAAAAAGTTTTTTTTTTACTTATTATTATTTTATTAACTTTTAGTTGTTTTTACTGTTTACTTAAGGTCCGCACAAAATAGGTCGGCGGTTTGGAACTGGACGGTGGTCCGCCATTTGGTGATTCCTGGTAAAAAGGCAGACAGGTGCGACATTGGTGGAAAATTGTCTATGAAAACCAACTTCACGGAAATTATTCTAGCAGTGGCACGACACGTGGCGCAGTGGCGCGCCTGTCTGCTGGAGTCTTAAATTAGCGTGTCATTCAAAAGCATTTAAATTTTTATTTACCTACTTACATCAAACAGTATTTTGATTAGACCACTTACATTAGCTGTAAATGGCATTCAAAAAACAGATGTGAGTGAGTCACAAAAGTTGTAGTTGGTTTGAAAATATTAGCTCAGTTTAGTGTAACGGATTGCTAAACCATGGTTACAGCTAGTGAAGGTCAGGCAGGCGGTGCCGGCGCAACAACCTATGGAAATTACTTCCTATATCAGTTAACATTATTAGTTCAGTTTTTTTCAGGTTATTTACAACCATTTTACACCATGTCGCTGAAAAGTTTTCAAGTGTTACGTATCAAAATTATCTAGTCGAATACTTCTCCATACATTTTGTTTTCCTATAGTTTTAAGCATTATAATAAGCGGCTAAATGGTTGTGTAAGTGCGAGGGTGCTTTACAGAGTTATTAATGTTTAGTAAGGACCTAATTAGGCATGTATGTACAGTCAACCGCACAGCAGTGGTAACACTTGCCCTACGAAAAATCACAATTATTGCTACGACATATTGGCGCAAAAATACAAATTGTTACCATAATTCGACAGTTGAGTAACGTGGCAGTTTTCCTACTACGCTTTGGAATGGGCAACTAGTTTCATATTTCTGAATGACCGACTCCTGACAATTCAAAAGTGCCCGTAAATGGTTTAATTACGTTACCTATGTTTGTAATGTTTAGTTAGGTACCTACGTTGTTTAATTTTACAAAAAAAAAATAGTTTTCCTTGAAAGCAAAATGTAAGCGTAGGAGGAACTTATCACTGTTTTTGACAGCTAAGTAATTGCTGGAAATTAAATGTCCATTACACTATGTTAAACATACTATATTTAATTTTTTATTTAATTTAATATTACTATTATTTTAATTCTGTTAGCGTACATATAATGTAAACATTAATTCCTATGTTAAAAGGTTTTTTTTTTTTTTTTTGCTTTTTTTTAAAATGAATGTAGCTCTGACGGGTTCTTTAAGTAATTAATTAATTAAACCTTGCAGTATCTCTGAACTTACAAGGAAGTCTTCTACTTGAGGATTTTCAGGCCTTTGGAACCGTAGGATTACTAGGAGTGTTTCTTATCTTTTATTAACATGAGGTCAGGAAAATTATACGTCAATTTTCTAGCTATTTCATAGAATGGTCAGAGAATGACAGTAATTGTGATTTCAATAAACAGACTATTTAAATTGTTAGTCAATTTGTTTAACAATTAATTTACCTGACTTTACATAACAATTTCTTTATTTCTGTCCGTCACAATTAAAAAAACCCGTAGAGTACAGTCAGCGTAAAATGTCAACAGACAATGAGATAACAGCTCTATATAATTACTCTTTCAACACTACTGCTCAGTGCTCACTGCTCAACGGTCCGCTGAGCAAAATGATCGGCAGCTGACTAAGTGCTACGTTTACGTTCAAATATCCTCTGCTTTTGTGATAGGTTTCTATGATCGGCCATATTGTGGAGTGTTAATTATAAAAAAAATATTGAAATATGTAAATATAAATAGGTATATTGTTTGATAAATACATTCATACTATCTACAGGGTTATTGGTTAGATGTGGGCAATCTGTTATGGGGATTTAGGAGAGGTCTTGCAACCAAATTACCCTTCATGAATCCACGAAAACGAAAAATGCAAAAACGTCTGTGTTTATAAACGTACACAAAGTTATTAAAATACAAAACAAAACGTATCACACGGAAAATATAATTTCTTCATTATCAAACAAAAGGTATCCTTGAACAAAACTCGACATTGAACGAAACGAATGAACAAAACGCACATGCCTGAGTTTACGTCAAAATTACGACCTCTCATCAAAGATGGTGGAGGTAAAAATATCAGACCGTTAAACTATAGTTAAACTTACCAATGCTAAATTAATGTAAACAATAAACCACGCGTTATATAGTTAATCGCTGGTTTATAAGTATCATGTGAAGAGCTTTCCTCGTGAAGCGATATTAATTACGATATTAAAGTAGCTAAGTATCTCATTGATGGTTTTTTAATGTAGGAGTAATTCATTGACAAAGGTGGCTTTTATAATGTATTGTGGATTTAAAGTACGGTCTTTCGGAAACTCTTTATGGGTATCGTTACGTATTGATTAATTGTTAATTTTTGGTAATTAAAAACGGCGATTATCTTATATATTTACTTTTTAAGCTGAATAAATATTGACCTACTTAACTCATTTTGCCTAAAACCCTTTTTAAAACCTTTTAAATTACTACAGTAAAGACCATTTATCATGATTAATAGGTGAAAATAAACTCATCGATATCATAAACCTAATTCACTATACGGAACAGAACGTACCTATTAGAAATCCCGTATATATTCCTACAGTACTTCTATTTAAGTATTGCGCCTCGACAATCTTCGCCTCTCATTCCAAAAAAAAAAGTCACTCACCTGAAACTACTGCACGGATGTATGACCCAGTGGCCTGCAGCTTTCTGCCTGATGCGCTCCTTCATCAGCGCCTTCTTAGACCCGAACAGTTTCATGGCTAGTTTGTTGTCGGTGGGCTGGAAGAGGGCCTGCAGCTGGTTTCGCAGGAAGCCTTGCTTGGCGTCCGTGGCCGGGGGCGCTGGTTCCACAGGCGTGCCGTACAAGGACACATCGTCCAAACCACCGAAGTGGACTTTGCCGGTGCCGCTGCCCTGCTTCAGCGACATATCGGCGTCGCCTGTGGACAAAAGGTTTCATGAGAAATGGGTGAAAAAAAAAATCTTGAGACCTGAGTCTGAAGAAGAGTGAGCAAGTGAGCCAGATATGTGTGAAACATACCTACTTATTCTTTCTTTTAAAATGATGATACAAAAACATTATGGGTGGCATCTGCAAGCTCCATAACACATAATACTTCCTTCTTCCCCGAAAGACCCTGACAGATTCTGCCACTAAATACAAGCACATAAATCCCATTTGCAGTTTCCTGTCTGTACCAGAAACGTGACAATAATAAACGATGAAGAAGTTCGATGCGAATCGGTTCCGGCTTTCCGGGCGCAGAAACAGATGTTTTGGAGCGTTTACATGTGCATCCCGTGTTGATGCACGTTCTACACCATGAACATTGTATCTACTTGTAAACAATAGAGAGTATTTTTGCAATTGCAATAGCAGTGTGAGGAAATTACTTACATCTTTCTTATCGACTGGACGGACTCACATTACGACTTCATTTGTTACGATTAATAAATTAATCATAGCAAAACATTTTCGCAATATTTTTCCTAAAACTATAAATATTTGAGTAAGCATACTCGACACGTGTACTCAATAAAGCATCAACAAGGAGTCAAGGACCACACACATGGTAACAAATTCTGTTCAAATTCAAAATTTATGACCGAAGCAGCTAAACGTAACGGCAACCCCGAAATGGTGCAATAGTTCACTATTCACACGTCCCAACAATACGCCAGGGTCAGTGACGTTTGTGCACAATTGTTCCAAAATCAATAGAGATGTGAACGGAGCATGGCCCACAGAAGCGACGCCCGAGGCGCGCCAATCAAGCCAATGTTATTGTTCTTTTGATGCATTCGCTTCCAATGAACTGTTTCACATGAAATATTTGTAGAATATTACGTGAATGGGGGGAAAGTTTATTATTGAAACAATCTTGGTTTGGCGAAGGCTTATGGAATATTATCACATTTAAGACAACAAAGAGCCTATAGTTCCGATTGTAACTCAATTGTGAACTACACAGAGATGTTTATAAAAATAACATTGACTTCTTCAAAGGTCGAACAAAAACATACCAGCTGGTAGTTATATCAAGTATGTTTTCGACTGAATTACATATGATATTGCGGAGACAGGTGGCAGGGTTGCTAAAAGAAAAACAATCGCAAAAGGAGAAAATATTACGAAATCAGAAGAGCTAAAACTGAATCTACCCGCAGGAATTTAATTACACAAACAGTTGCGTTACTTCAGACATTAAAACAAACAAATTCTTGGAAAAAATCGCACGTTTGCAAAGCTACAAACAATACGTGGGTATCGCAGGCACGCTGAACGTCGATGTATCATGATTGGGTGACTTAACGAGCTGCCTGCACGGACATCTCGGCTATGTTCATTACAGCTGATAAAACAGACGATTAAACAATGAGCCAATGGCACTTCATTGATTCAAGTGGCGTCAACAGTGAAACGGGAGACGGCCAATCAAGCGGTGCGTGAGACACTGCCCTAATAGCAAAATCGTTTCACTTATCAAATATTTTGTCGTCTCTAACAAGCCTAGTCCATGAAACCATCCTGTTCCTCTTCAAATTATCTGTTATGAGGTAAACTTGGTTATTCCTCTACGTTTGTCTCATGTTTTACGAAGGCAGAGGTGGAATATGTTCATCGTATATCTCAAGGATTTTTATTTTCATACATTCACCACTGTATTATTTTCGCTCACTATTTTTCTTAGCTTTTCCAGATGGTTAAATAAAACATCTAGAAAATGTAGTGTTCGTTTGGATCTTTTATTTTCTGCAGTGTATCTACAGACATGCATTTCACATACCTATTGCAATGGGTATTAAATAAATGCATGTACCTACATATACAAACGATTACTTCATTCTTATGTTATGATGAGCATAGGTGGAATAAAACCATAATAAGCTTGATATTCGTGACCTCAAAGTAATCAACCTGGGAGATGAAAAGACGAAGCAGATATTGCTATAAGACAGAGATTTATGCCTCCTGGAAATATTACTTGTTACTGCGCTACTTTATTTGTTTGATAGCTCAAAAACTTTAATTAAAAGTAAAGTTTTATTCGAAACGAACGTTTTCAGAAGCAGGTGGGCCGGTGCGGATTGATGCACCAACAATGCCAGTAGAAGCACTCAAACAATTATAGAACTTGAGAATTGATTGCTTATTGCATAAAGCGAGGCAACATAGACATGTGATTGATTAGCTCTTTTATTATTGACTTTATAAGATTAGTTGCATTTGTTGATTATTATTGTCAGCCTTGAAATCAGCAGTTGACGATACAGTTTAGTGGCGGTGATGTCACAAGATGCGGACACGTGAGCCTCCAGCCACCAGAGAATTATAAACATTCCACGAATATGTTCAGACGAGAAGGTCACTCCTTACGATGTTTCCTTAAAATCTGTGCCAGCTAATTAATAATACAAAGATCTAATCATAGCATTTCCTTCATCAATTAACATAATTTCAAAATGGCAATTAATCCATGTATCAACTTCTTGGTATTACGAGAATCTTGAGGAAAAAACTTCGATGGAAGTGAGTCATGTCATGATTAATGGATCTGCAATATTCGTGAACGTTGTTGTGTAAAGCGACACTTACCTTTAGGCATCTTTAGACTTTTTAATTTCCCGTAAACGTGACGATTTGTGGTTAGCGGTTAGTTATAAATATAATCCACGTGGCGCTCCATGCAGTTCTCAAGCACATCACATATAACACACATCGGAAACAGCACAATCAGCACGGAGACACTTGATATTATATTAGTTATATTTACACTATTCATCCACTAAGCTTTACTTAATCCCGATGACTACGTATAATTGACTAATTTTGTTTTGGCTTTATATTTTGGCTGAAATAAAAATACATTGTTGACTATGTGGAACGTTGTGTGACGTTATCGCATCCGAACCATTACAAGATCTAGTATATTTCAACGCTATGAATGGGTCGTTTAGCCGTTAGGTCCGTGGTTCGCGACCAGTTTTTTCATTCAATTTGTCCTGTCGCGGCCTAATAAGTTTTAACGCGGAGCAACAGTTAAGGTGCAATTTGACAGAACAGTAAGTGCAAATGGTATCTGAGAATAGAACTGAAGACGTCCCCAGCAATTACGGGCCAATTGAGACAAAAGGATAATGTTTGGCCGCCTGGTCAAGGTCAGCGCGCTTTATTCGTTCAATTGGAAATAAAAATTGACACGCTAGATTTATTCATTAAATTTTATTTTTGTTTTTAAAATAAATAATTTATATAAAATGTCATTTAGAATTTTAGATACCCTTGAATCTGCAGTTACTAAAGCTAATCACTTTTCCAAGTTACTTTATAGCAATCATAAGTGATTAAAACGTAATAATAGGTAATTTAGGTACCTATTGACCACTATTCCAAAGTTATTATTAATCACATCAAAATAACAAATGTAAAATATATTATATTTTCCTTATGATTTGTTCCGGTACATAACCTTTGAATTTATTTCTATAATACGTGTAGATGCGCACCTACCTATTCAGATAGAATAGACTATATGAAGTTACAAGTTATTAAGTACAAATGTTTGCTTATGGACTAATTGCGGACAAGGAGACAGTAATTAGCAAGTTGCACTATAAACAGGTAACTATCAGTAAGTATATACCCAATGAAGTAGGAAAATGTCGACATCATATTGACTATAACAGTGATCAATTATATGATCCGGTTATTCGAGAGAGTGCATTTGATCCGAGTAGGTACATAATCATTAAGGAGAAGTTTTTATGAGCAGCCTCCACGACAGCCCACTACTACTTAGTTTCTTTCCGTTAGAGGTAAATTGCATCTACTAATTACATGGTTAATTCATTTACGATTTTAACGAGGTAACACAGAAATAAATTGGATCCTTAAATATCACCGTAAAATATTGTATAATTATTTGTCGTTTTGCTGCGGAACCATTCAGTGTACTTCAAATTGCTTTTGTATAGTAACTTTCATTATAATGCGGCATGCAATAATAAATGACATAACGAACCTTGACTCCTGAACTATTATTGCGAACGACATTGGCGTATGATTTTTACTTTATATTATAAACCAATGTACTGTTTGCACTTATTTAAATAATAATACTTATGAAGTCATTACTGATGTGGGTGATATTATTGTCCAATGTGCGTGTTCGGTGTCGAGCATGGAAATTATAAGTCAATGTAAACATTAACTTATTTACTCAGTTTTATTTTTAACAGAGCGCATTGCATATAGCTTCGATGCGTCAATCACTTCACGTGACTTCACGCATCAGTTTCATTAATGCCTATTTGTTTAATTTTTACTGTGCACCCAATCATGGCTTCCGAATGTCACCGATACATGTTTCAGTTCCAAATACTAACGGTTTGTTATGAGTGAGCTTCAGCTTACACAATGTGCTCGTGCACATAAGACTGTGTTTATACACTCAAGTTAATTCTCAGAAACATTCTAGAAAGTTGCCTTGAGGACGTGTAGTGATTGAGCACTAAACTTGCCTGTCTGCACCGCACTAGGACGCAAGCAAAAACGATTTGCACCTCGAAATATGTTTATAGTTTCGTAATTTGACGAGAGACGTCAATAAAAACAAGCATTAAACTATCATAAACACAACACAATGTAGTAAAGTTTATGTTCCATCGCCGTTGATAAGTTACTTACAATGAATTTTGTAGTCACATGTAATTATAATGTACAGAACGTTATCGGGTTTAATTTTAGCGTCGGGAACACTGCAGATTGAGCATCTCGTGCGTGCCGGACGTTTTACTTACTTTCGCGGCTTGCTAGTCCACATGTGTACTTCACTACACTACGGAACAGGTAGTTGGTAAACCTGGCACAACACATGTTCAATGTTTTTAATTTAACGTCAATGTATTGAGAATGTCATTTTGATGAGCGAGCGGCGCGGGCGGCGCGGGCGGCGGCGACGTGCGGAGCGGCGAGCGCGACTGATCGACGCACATAGCACTAAACTATTGACCGGCGGCGGTGGTGGCAGGGCTCGCTTTCGATGAGATACGCCACGGCGCCCCCCAAATATACACTCTGAGAGCTTATAATACCATGTATTGTACACGAACCGACGAACAAACGCCCGCCCGAGCCCGCTACCCACCATGCACTGATATTTTTTTCAATACAGAGACCAATTAATGCCAATGACTGACGAAACCAGAAGCAGATCAGTGGTGTTTCTCCGCTAATAGGTCTAATGTTTACAACAGTTTTATGGGCCGATAGCTTTACGACTCATTTTATCCGTCTTGCTGTAACTTGGAAAATAATTGATGGCATCTTTGTTCTGCGGGTGAGAGACGATCGACTAACATTCATAACTTGTAAGAGACTCGTTAAACATTAATTGTGTTTTAAAGTGGGTTTCTTTACATGGAACGAAACTAGTGCCCTTATAAAATATAACTTCACGCCTTATTTCTCTTAAGGGTTAGGCAGAGGTGCAGAGGTACACCCACATTTCGCCAGTTACGTCTAAGTCCCATGTAAAAGATTGCGAGGTCATTGCCATCAACCAACCGTAAATCCAGACTGGTGGTTTTCGAACTGAGAAATAGAATAACCAGATAGAAATATCCAATAACGCTTTACCCGACTCGGGAATCGAACCCAGGACCTCATGCTCAGCAGTATGCTCGCAATCACTAGACCAACGAGACAGTCCATTCCGTTACCTATAAAGACTGAGTCTCAACACTGAGCAGTTAATTCGCGAAAGTGAACGAGTGAACGAAATGAGTGAATGAGGGACTTTCGAAACGGCTCGACTGTTTCTAGATTATCTCATAAAGACTAATGTTAGCTGGAAATGTCAAAAGGCATTCTCAGACCGCAGATAAAGTAAATAAAGTTAAAATTGTTTTTTCGCTGTTGAACTTTGAAGGTATAATTCATGTTAATCAGATGGATTAAGTTAATTAGAATCCTTGGGGGCAATTGTTTCTTGGGCTCTTTAGATGATGTTATAATCAGGGGCCGAGAACCGTTATAAATTACGGAACAGGGATCGAAGTATTTTGGTTACTTCAACGTCAAAAAATAAACTAATTGCCGCTATCTGGGTAACCCAAGAAGAAGAAACATGTTATCTCTTTTAGGTTACTGTTTTTTGTCGTCAAAATCGGTCCAGCCGTTTCGGAGATTAGCCGGAACAAACAGACAGAAAAAAAATGTTTTTCTGTTAAAAGTAACGTATCGTATCGAACTTCAATTTTATCTATTTGTACATGTATATGTATATTTATATATATGTATAGAAGATGTAGGTATTTTTCTAATTAAGTAGGTACTATTTGTCTCGTTGATCTAATAGTCACAAGCGCTACTGCTGAGCATTGGGTCCGAGGTTCGATTCGACCCAGCCAGTTTCGGGTCTGGCAAAGTGGTATTGGGTTTGGGTTTTCCATCAGGAATTTCTCAGTAGCAGCCCGAAGTTTGGATTTGTGTGGGATTGATGGCAATAGGCTCACCCCCTATTTCATGGGACTTAAACATAACTGATTAAATGTGGGAGTACTATAGGTACACCTCTGGCTAACCCTTCGGGGATATACAGGCGTGATGTTAAGTTATATATAAATATTTAAGTTTCATGCAAAATATACGCGGTTATAATTTTGTCCACTTTTGTGATAGGTATGGTACTCTAAAAGTATTTTCACTCTCGAGTTAATCTAAATTAGAAAGTACGTCTGACCAACCTTTATTTAGTATGCAAATATAAGCAACGCAAAAACGACCCTTCTGTGGACTTGTTTAAAATGGTAGACTGTTTTAAATAATATAATTTAAACTGTTTTAATACCTACCTATTTGTAGGGCTTATACGATTTAAAAATTAGTAACTTGAGGAAATAGATTACAGGAATTCGTAGAAACTGATACTTATTCCTAATTCGAATTATACCATTGGTTTGAGTAGATAATCGAATTTGGTCGTTGTTTTATTAAACAAAGAACTGTTAATGTATTGTATTAAATTGTTCCCATAATCACTCATCACATATTGATTGTAATTTTTCTATTAAAATTTATAAAACATTATTTTTTGTGCTTACAGCTTTTTTAGACTCCCGCAGACAGGCGCGACCCACCAACAATTTCTGTGAAGTTTTTATAGAAATTGTTTCACCAGCCGCGCCTGTCTGCGGGAGCCTTTATGCTTGCGGAGTTTTCCTGTAAGTGATTGTTTCACTGTTGCATACACACTGGCATGTTACCTTTATCATAGAACCTGTTTAAGCAATTGTTGGTGAACCAATAAAAATAAATAAATAATTCCCATTTTGTCTCTTCTGTGGACATGGAATATTTTAACCACTAGTTATGAACGTGCTTATGTACTTACTTTAAAAACAATTTTAACATTTCTGGGTCGCATATTTCTTGATTCACGTAATAAGTGGATTGAGGAAAATGGATTATTGCGGTTCCGTAGGAACCAACTTCAATCTTTTTAAGCTGGTTGTAAGTACGAAGCTGCAGGAATTATACTGAAAAGTACTTGCTAAGCTGAAACCGCAGTAGATCAGCAACTCGTATCTATTTGCATAACACATTTTTGTTAACAATTACTTAGACTAATCTGTTTCATTTTGACAGTTCAACAACATTCATTGCGTTGTTTACGTTGTTGAGCAAGTTTTTTTTTGAACTTATGAAGTAGGTAATGGATTAGCAATCCGTTTCAAAAGGATTCAGATTGTGATTGATCGTATATTACGCAATTAGGATGTAGCTAGGTATCTGTACCAAGAGTTAGGTTTTTTTATTAAACAAAATCGTTATTCGTGTGTACCTTGCGATATCTCATTTAAGGCCTAGTTTGTTAAATCACCTACTAGTCTACCTACTATTAAAGATCGATTCCGATTAAACCAGATGCGGCTACATATTCAAACAGCTGCATTCTGAGAAAATACTCTGTTTAAACATTCTGCTCGTCCTTTAAGGATAACAAGTCTGAATATAGTTTCTGAACCCATTGTTAATAAGACGAACAATCATGTACCTACGGTGTGCAATAAAAACATAAGTCATAATATTAACATTGAGAGAACACTTAGACAGTTTGAATTCGTTAATGTAGTAGTGTACCGTGTAGTTTGTTTTCTTAAAGTCGGGACTGACAGGCGCGACGCGATCACGCGACTCTGGTAAAATAAATTCTACGAAATTTTTCCAACAGATTTGCGTCGCGCCTGTCTGCGGGAGCCTTAACTATAACTGAAATTGTTTATGTAACTTTGTTTTATTACCATTTTCTTGAGGAGTTTAAAGTATTGTAATGAATTCTTTTCGAATTTTAATCGATATTGCGTTCTAGGGAGATGAAACGATTGTTTATTCGATTCAGCAGAGCATTGCCAGCAAGTACCTACTAATTTTGATTGATATTCCTTTCTTTAAAGCTGATTTATTCGTTTAAAGACACGGTTATAAAAATGGGACTTTCATGTGGACAATGCAGTATTGGATAATTGGCACCTCATAATAAATGACAAATTAATGAACTGCCTGCCTGGTTCGATTCCCAGGCAAAGTGTTATATTGGGTTTTTCCATCTGGAATTTCTCCCAGATTTGTGCCCGGTTGATAGCATTAGAATCGCTCCCTATTATGGGACTCAAACATAAAGCCTCGTGCAGACTGGCGCGACGCGACATCGGTAATTTTTCTATCATGGAGTTTTCTCAGAAGTGGATTTGTTAGTCGTGTTGCGCCAGTTTGCACGAGGCTTAACTGGTGAAATGTGGGTGTATTATTATATAAAAGTATGACGTTATAATACTCGTAATATTGTGCAAGAGGAAAATGAATATCAATTTCATATTCTTCTGACATTGTCTTACTTTTCCAATTTCTAAAAATAATCAATTTAATTAGCGCGAAAAGCTCCGGTGCACTCTTCTAGTTATTTCAGAAACTTACGAGATTTCTATTGAAGCTTCAAGGTAGGTAGTGTAATAACGTTTTGTGTTAGCTAGTTTCATGCGCGTGGGTGATTTTGCGATGTCTCAAGTCATAATAATTACATAAAATCGAGTAAGCAATAAGTAATAAAGTTGCTTTTGTTTTATTTCGTTGATGGGAAGTTCCCACGTTTTATTGTGTGAGACGTATTGCAGTGTCATGT
The DNA here is from genome assembly GCA_914767815.1 of Eupsilia transversa. NCBI lineage: Eukaryota > Metazoa > Arthropoda > Insecta > Lepidoptera > Noctuidae > Eupsilia > Eupsilia transversa. The sequence goes on from OU611889.1 coordinate 9,170,194, forward strand.
CAATCAATCTGCCTAACAGACGTTAGTATTATTATTAATTCTGTGCTAGCAGCTGAATACCGATATTTTACATGGAGCCACTGTTTTTCTGACCTCCACAACTCAGTAACTCGGTAACACGATACCTCTTGGTAGGATTGGTTGTCAGACTTGGGTTTCTGACTATGCGTAACGACTGTTAAAGATCTGCGAATGACAGCCGAATCAACGGCTTAACGTGCTATCCGAAGCGCTGAGAGGTCTCGAATGGTCACCCATCCACGAACCGATCGCGGCAAGCGTAGCTTATCCTTCAATCGACCCGTACGGCAGTCACTATATTGCTCTAATATCAAACATATTCTTCGAAAGTTTCATGACTTTTTATGTCAATGGACTAGGGCCTATAAGCTAAGGCTATAGGGCTTATTATAGGGCCTTTGCCCTTGCTAACAGATTAATAAACAAATCAGCTGATTCGATTATTTATTTGTTTACTTTCATTGCCAAATTAATTTGTAAAATTAGTTAATAATTAATTAAAATTTGAATCAAAATTCTCAGATGCACGTAAACGTGAGTTCGTTGACCTTACCTTACATAATGGCTACTTTGAAAGAAATGACTAAAGTAGCGCAAACAAATCACGGATAAGTAGTGTGGTGACCTTGTGAATGAAGAACATGTAAAATTAGACTCGGCTCGAGCTTTAATTATCTATTTGGAATCGAACCGTCGATTTCGTTAATTGACGAATTAAAAATTAAAGATTTTCATCCCAAAAAATTCTATATTGTTAGGAAAATGTGTGAATCGATTCTTAATTCAGAAAGATTGTGAATCGTAGCATACAGTTACAAATATGAATAGTAAAAGACAAGATATTTGGAATTCTGACATCAAATTGTATCTAATTTGTTTTTTTGTTTTATACTTATTCTAAGTCTATAGTTTTAAGTAAAGAATCTGAAAAGAAGGAGAAATTATAATATAGTCTACAGTAGCTAAAAAGATTTCGATTTTTCAAACTGATGGCAAACTTTTTTGATATGTGTACGATGTTACTGCTTTAGGTACTGATAAATAAAACATAAAGACGCGCAAAAAATACAAGTTTTAATAACATGACACCTTGACGTGGCCACAGATTATACAAACTGTACTGTTAGTAGGTAATATACACAATAATATTTATTTGATAAAATACATGTTATATCTTACAGGAGAGTAGCGGTGGCCCAGTGATCGCGAATTTGGAGTTGGTCGTAGTTTACGCGACGACGCTTTACTTTGTGTAAATTATTTCTTCACCACTGGTCTCAAAACGGTGAAGGAAAACATCGTGAGGAAACCGGCATGTCCTAGAAGTGAACATTCGAATACTGTGACATCTACCAACCCGCACTGGGCCCGCGTGGTGGATTACGGCCCACTCCTTCTCACAGAGAGGAGGCCTGGGTCCCAGTACTGGGAACATTATAAGCTGATTATGTTATTCTATATCTAATAGGCAAGTTCTTACGATATAATGCTCAAAAATATATGTAACCAAGAGGCTTTATATTAAGACATATTTACGTTATTATTACGGTCTAGTGGTTTTGTCACCAAAACTTCCATATTTACAGCTTTTTTATAAGATACTAATTACCTACTCTGTTTTCCTTATGTCACTAATTTGGGAAAATTCGCAGAAATGCTTTTTAAAAGCTAATAGCACTCTGGGGACTTTACCCTCATTAAAGTAGTCAGGTATACCGGTACACGTCCTACCCGAATATCCGAATACCCGGACCGGGAAGTGTGCACCTAAGTACAAGTTTCGTTGCTTCCCTGTTTAGTGCGGAAAAGTCACTAATTACTGATTAAAGTGACAAACAATCGACTTTGTTGTGTATGGTCAGCATCAAAAGTCAATAAATATTTCTGTTTTGTTAATAAATCCTCGGATATCTCGTCCCGCTATGGGGGTCTTATCACTAATAAAATCTCTCAAACAACTTTTTGAAATAACATACATTACTTATTTGTAATTACAGATATCTAAAGTTGAAATTAATTTATTGAAATGTCATCAGGGGTAATCTGAAATTTTTTGATGGAAAAAGCAAAATGTAAGGTGGGCCGTCTGTCATATTCCGTTTGGAAACTTCTAAATTGTAATTAATTCCTAAACTCTTCTTGAAACAGTATAATGTTTAGCGATTAGTCACCGTTTATTTTGACGCTACAAGATTGTAACAATATAATTTGTTTGCCTTTCGCCTGCCTTTATAAGGGGGAAATAATTATTGTTGACTAAACGATCGATAGAACTAATAACGGTCATTAATTATGGTATTCTTTGTTTTTCATCAAATTTCTTAATTACAACAATAGGAATGGCATTGTCACCAATGTTGTTCGAGTTTAGTAAAAAAACTTGTCCTTTTTTTAAATGAACGGTCAGTAATCATGGGTATGACAGATGATTATATATTTAGTGAAACTTCCCAAGGGTATTTTACATTATGCGAACTTGTTATAATAATACCTATCATCTAATTTAATTATAGTTTCCCAAGGGGTTGTTGAGGTCCAGTAAACTTATTGTGTATACACGATAGATTGCTAATACATTGCTTCATAAGTTCGAAAATAAAATCTGGTCAACAACGATTACGACTAATCAAACTGTCAAAATGAAACAGATTAGTCTTAATCGTTTACGAAAATGTGTTATGCAATTAGATAGCAGAACAGGGTTTTGTAAAAGAACAAACTCTTGTTTTCTACTGTATTTTTCAATTTATGAATTTTACATAATAGTTACATAAATTAAAAACTTACAGACTTAAACTGAAAACAAATCATGAAAAATGTCGTTTGATATAGGGCCAGTTCGATTCGGTTTCCGGATAAGGCAACAAATCGAGAGATTCTGAATACTTTAGAAATACTGTTCAATAGCAGAAAGAAAATACGTTAAAAGAAAATATACCTATAAACAAAAAGAAAGAATCCCGTCAAAGACTGGAAGAGGCTTCAGAAGCCTTGTCATGAAAAACGGAAAGACGAATAAAAGATTGCGAGAAATTATTCTCAGAACCTCCTTCATGTAACCGTGAAACCTCCCAAGGGTATTTTATATTACGCGAACTTGTGACAATAAGATTAATAATATCATAATTCATAATATAGTGAAACCATGGTTTCCCAAGGGTTTGTAGGACCTACTGGATTTTGTACTACTTATCACAAACTTTGATGTTAGAAAAGAGCGATTGGCACGGGTAGGCCATAGATAGAAATATTTGAAACGTTATTGAAAAAGCTGTCAAGCAATATTGACCATTCTATGAAAATAAAAGTATTCATACCTCTAAACAAAAGGAATCACGTCGAGGAAGGAAGCTTTATCATGAATAAGGGCCGAAATAAAAGATGGCGCATTACAAGAATAAAAGATGGCGAGAAATTATTTTCAGAACTTTAGTTTCTAAAATAACCAATTCAATCATGTTACCTACTATAATAAAAATGACGCAGTCCCTTATTACAGTAATTACCAAACAACTAAATTGCTTACTTGAATAAACAAAATGATATTCGTTTTTAAGTAAATTCCACTGAGTTACCGACAGATTTCTCAGTCACGCCATTATTCTTAGGCCAAAGTAATTCCAAAAACTTGCGTACAAAAGAGTATACAATTTTGACAACTCATTAATAGCTTGTAGTGTATGTACCTACATATAATTGTATGAGGCGTGGAAAACGTTGTCTGCTTTTTGAAATTGTCGAAACTCGCAAATGACGTGCGGAACTGATTTTGCTGTATACAATCATGTCAAATGAGTTTCTTCGTATTTCAATGTTATATGTATCTAGTCCCTTCTCTCATTTCTGCCACGTCAATTAAATATAGTGATTTGTTTGAGTCGTTTTTGGGATTAGATCACTGCTTGTTTCTTCATTCTGATGATCAATTTAATGACTTGTGTCGTTTTCAGAATAACATCAAAGAATCTGCCAATATTTTGAACATGAGCTACTATTTAATATGTTGTGATGGAATAGACCAGACTCATCATGAACATTGAACTATATACTTGTGAGTCCATTCAGGCATTCTGCATTGTGCCCTGTCCATACATCGATATGATTTAAACCGGTACATGGCTGCCACTACTGGCCAGCATTGTGAGATGGTGATATCATACATCGATGTAAACACATCACTTGCACAAACCATCAACGAGTCTAATTCTGTCGAGAGTGATATTGGTGAATAGGAGGCGCCCATGCGCTGTTAATAATTTTATGAAGATTTCTAAATAGGAAGTGATTACAAAGGATAAGCGGCTTTATGTGCATAGAAAATACTTTGTATATAATCGAAGCTACTGATCCAAACGCGTCCAAAATCACGCCTTAAGTTTTGGGACGTTTAAAACGCCCAGTTTCCATTCTATACGAAGTAAAATTTCTTTTTCTATGACATTTTGTTGTAAGCTAGTTAAAGGCTCGTACACACTGGCGCGATATCGCGGACGCAACAAGGCTAGCGCTGCCTGTCGCGCCCGCGATATCGCGCCAGTGTGTACGAGCCGTAAATAGCAAAGCGCATTTAATTATATTGAGCGCAAAGTACATTACAGTGATAAGCTTGTGTTAATACTTCGTTGCTTATGGAGAATAAAAGAAATTGTCACACTCTGATTTATAGCATCTGGAATATTTGCAGTTTCCAAGCTTTCTATACTTAATTCGATCGCTAAACAAAATAATTTTCAAACTACGACTTCGCCTTTTTGAAAGCCAGATTATACAAGGAAGATAAAATACGACATTTGCGCTCACGAATAATTTTAAGAACGAAATTATCACAACAATATTTTACTCTACAGTATAGTTTTGAAATAATTAAAGCGGGCAGCTGTATGTTCGTAGTTAAGTTAGTGAAGATATAACTGTTTTAAGTTTGCTAATTACTTAAGTGTATAACCAAGTTATATTTAAGTTAGCCATAGGTACCTACTGTTTTCTCTGAACTAAGTAATGAACACAAAATTTATCAAGGTACGGCTAAGTTACGTTGAACTCAAAAACATTTCCAGTAAGCAACTAACATGGACAGAATTATTGTCTGCTTCGTCACTCCAAAACATTGTTTTGAATCTTCCCAATAATTTAAAATGAGCCCATTTTTTCAGTAGACCTACGGATCCCAATCGATTTTCGTGGTTACAATTTAGATTGGTTTTTTTCAGACGATTTCAGATATATCTTTGTTATTATTTGAAAATGCAAATCTATATGTCTATCCTATACTATTTATATAATTTTTATATTTGTAAAAATTTTGTAATCACGATCTCGAAAACGGCCTTAACAATTTCGATGAAAGTAATATAGGGTTTACGGGGGCGTACCTACCCCCTAGTAACGAGTAAACTCTCTTTAGATGCGAGTACAAATATTTGTCAATTTTTTTTTGTTGGTGATATTCTTCTCATAATATAATGCTGATGTATGCAAATAAATAAACGAGGTTCGCAACATATTACTTGCAGTGTGTATGTCCCGCACGAATCCTTCGTTCTTGAAACTCTTCCGCAAGTGTGCAACATAAGTACAAGTGTCATATGTATAGTAACGCCTCATTTGCATTATGACTTTAAGCGGTCGTTAGCCTGCATGCAAATATCTATGAATACGACACCGCCTAAATATTTGCCTGTAATATGCAGTTACCATTACGTGTGACTTATTTTTATGCTCTGTTTAACGGACTATGACCTAGAACATCTCTTTAGTTAGGAAAATAATGAGCACCGTTGGGTAATTGTTTGGTTTTTTCTTTTTATTATTCATGATACTATCTGAAATCGCCAATTATTAGTTTTGAGCAAGCGAGGTGATTAATGATCGAGCCTTCTCTGTATGAAAAGAGGTATTTGCCCTGCAGTGGGACTGTAATAAGCTGGTTGCTTTTATGCATGAGACTTCGACAAGCATGACGTTTTAGTTAGCATTAAAAAAAAAAAAAAAATGGGACTAAAGTTCTTAGTCATTGATTACTATCTAGCCTAATAGACTAATAAGTAGTACTTTACGAGTAGATTATGTTATAAGGAATAATAGTGTCATTTTGCATTTTACACAATTTCGTAGCACTATTTGCAAATTAATGCAACTATTTCTTCTACGGGTGTTCGTACTGTGTACATCCTTCGAATAAACTGAAGGATAATGTAGGAAACATAAATAAATCCAAAACACAAAGCTATCAGTTCAGGTCATGTAACCAATAAATTATCAGGAAATGTGTAGTAAATACGATGTCAATTGAGATATAAACGTTTCATTAGTTTGAGGCGAAAGGTCCCACGCGTTTAGCCGATCCGTCGATAATGTAATGTGTATAATTAATCCATGACTTACATGTAAACGATCAATAGACAGATGTATTATTTATGAACAGTCGTTCTAAACTCGAGATTAGGACGTTTTATAGAACGGCTAGCTGGGTTGCAGCTTCGCTTGCGAACTTTTATATTCTACGGGATGTAGATTCTCGTAAAGTACCATGTCCTTTTCTAATATCAAGTAACAATTTTCCAAATTTTAAAATGTTATATAAATCTGTTCCGTTGTTTTGCAGTGAAAACCTTCAAACAGACAGTTTTTGGCAATATTTGAATTGAGAATATTAGATAGTGTGTAATTTATAATAAACTATCTCACTCTAGACTAACTTTTTTTCCTTTTTCTAAAAATATAAAAGTAGCCTAAACCTAAGTTACTCGTTATAACATCAGACTATCTGCCAGTGAAAGTCCCGTCAAAATCGGTCCAGCCGTTTCGGACATTTGCCCAAACATACAGACAGACAGAAACAAATACAGAAAAAAGAAAGTATCGTGTATACGATTATATGTATTTAGTAAAAAGCTCTTATTTTGACATTTTAAACAGAGACTTTGTATAGATGTCATGGTAATGTCATGCGCGAATTTAAAGTAGGTATTAATCATTGTAATTTATTCTAATAACCGAACAAATTAATGTGATGGGAACTAATCGCTTGTGTAATAAATAATATTGGGAAGTACTTCCGATCTATATATTACAGGTTACGACCACATTACAAAACTTGTTTTTATTTTATAAAGGCCACAGTTACGTACCTACCTACATCTCTACGACAACCAGTTTCAACACTAGGGTTATCAAAACTTTAGATTGTAACTTATCTACTTTTTACGTGATTTCATTTAGTTTCACTTGTGTCTAAATTAAAGTCACGTGATTATGATAAGTAGTTGTTTTTATTCATTTATGCCTATTTGCTTTTGCATAATGTTTTTTAGTGAATATTCATGTATAGAGCCTTGATAGAACGTTATTTGATTATTAAAGTAGGTACCTACTCCATCTGGTTATTTTTATCACTTTGGCAAAGATTCCGGGTATTACTTAGGTAGGTAACTACTTATAAAATTATCTTTATCTTTATTTTTATCTTACTTTTATGAATCTTAAAAGATTTTGAAAGTTAGTAAATAACATAATTATTCTTCAATGGTTTTGTTATTTTTAACCGACTTCAAAAAAAGGAGGAGTTTCTCAGGTCGTCAGAATCCTTTAAAAAAAAATTAAGTTTACCGATTACTCGGAGACGGCTGGACCGATTCGTTTTATTTTTGCGAGTTCGTTACAATCGAATTCCGAATCTCAACCCTTAATTTGAATTCGCCTTTTCAACATACATACATACGTTTGTGCCTTTTTAATTATATGCACGATCTCTTAAAGGCTCGGCAAACGCGACTTTAACAATAAAATTTCTAAGAAAAATTCACGGTTGAACAATTACCGGTGTCGCGTCGCGCGACGCGAGCCTTTACGTTGCCATCTGATATCTACTTAAGTGTACATATTTCGATAACGTTAATCGAGAACAGGAAGGAAGGAACCTTGCGCACGCGCGGCCCTGGCCTTTAGCAGTTTATGTCTGCAGTCGTGGGAATGACCGCCCTCTGAACCATTTGTACAATGTTTTGGCATAATGTACGGTCAACCACACACAATAGCGACATTTGGACTTCGAAAACCGCTCTTATTTTCACGAAATAAAGTCTCTGTCCAGATGAAAATGTTAGCATGGACGTACGGTTGACTGTACTTGATAATTGATGTATTATAAATCTTTATTGCTTGTTTGTAAAATGAATTAGAGCAATTTACTAAATAAGATATTTCAATGTCGGAGTTGTGTTTCATTAACAAAACAGGTTTCTTTTACGGTACTTTACCTGGCCAAGGTAGGTATCTAGAAATTAAAACAGAACGTAAATTGGTTTTCGATTTATACAGACAGACCAGACAGACACACTGTCTTTAATTATGTATGTGAGGATTACGAAGCGACGTATGAAAGAATGGTTCAACAAGAGACACTGAAACCAGCACCCCAATTATGTAACTCACTTTGTTCCACATTTTGAAAGACATGCCTAATCCATTGAATCCTTATGTCTTAAATCCTATGAAAAACTCGTTTGCTCGTAACTGTAAATTACGCAATGAATGTATCGATTTGTCAAAATTCGATTTGTTAGTGTATTTCCAATTACCCCGCTGATGTTTTTATCAATGTGACAAGCATGAAGAGTATCGCGTTGAAGAGTAATGTTCAGAAGTTAAACTATGCAATAAAGCATTAACCGTTGATATGTAGATCGTTTTGCATAGTTCAATTTACGACCTGCACAAGGTGGCGTGAAATCGCTAGTCTGCATTCCAGTTTAGGCATCTTCACGACTTTTTTAATCTTCAAAGGAGTAGGTAGGGGTGTACCGTTCTAAGATTTTTACAGTAATGTGTAACAAACGAAATCAAAAGTAGAAAGCGTTGCATCCTCAAGCTTGTTTTCCCCGAAGGATAAGGCAGAGATGTTACCTACAGTTATGTTTAAGTCCCATGTGATCGGAGGCGAGCCTACTGTACCATCAATCAGGCACAAATCTAGGCTGACGGGTTGCTTCTAATGAAATTCCTCATGAAAAAACTCAATAATAGTTTGCCCCACCTAGGAATCGACCAGGACCTCATTCTCAGCAATATGTAACGCTTTGAACACTGGACCAAACGTGGCAGTTCAAAAGTAGAAAGGTTGTATTAAAACGTCTCTTTTATGAAACGTCATTTGTTCTACCCTGTTCACCTCTGCCTGGTGAACTGGTGAGATTCAGTAGCATACCGAATCAGGTAAGCTGAATTTTATTAAATTAAAATAATAAATTCACTGAACGCAAACACAATATTAAATCATAATTATATTGGTGGCAATATGCTCGCCCCCATTACATGGGACTTAAGCATAACGAAATGTGGGTGTACTATATACCTCTCGTAATGTTATGTTATGCAACAAAAATAAGACTGGCTGGACGACGTAGCCGTAGATAATACTCTAGCTCACGCTATTCAAAGTCCGATGTGTTTTTTCGACAATATAATGCCAATTTTAATTGAAGGAGGAAGAACAAGACCAAGGTACTGAGTCACCAAATAAATTATGGCCACACATTGAAATTTGACCCTGCGGCTATACAAGTATATTCATAAATAACATGGCAAACAATTGAACCTTCATTAGAATGAGACAATGTTCACTTATCTCATTCTAATGAAGGTGTGCAATTTGATCCAATTAAACCTCATTGGTTTTTGCATCCTCTATTTTTAAACTACATAAAAATTTTAAGCGGCAGCCTTCTTCGTCCTGACTTAAATATCTACGTAGGCATAGCATATTATTATTTATTCGGTAGGTTCAGATCTCGACGTTACTCTGCGCGAACAATAGAGTTTAATTATTCAAGGATTGAAGAAGTGGGGAACGGCTATGCAGAATCGGGTGTACCTGTCTACGTGGCTACGTGGCTACGGGGCTACGACGCTACGAGCTACGGATTATCAGTGGCGTCATGACTTGTTCTTGTCTTACGATCTATTGGGGTAGGAGGAGTCGACGACAGACATTAGTTACGGTAAATAATTTATGGAAATTCATACGCTACACTCTATCGGTGTCTATACGGTAGCGCTGGAAATTCGGGTCTGTGCGTTGGTTTAGAACAAGTCTTGAACTCAGATAAAATGTTTATTCAAGTAGTATGTTATCTACGTTTTGAGTAGGTATATAAAGAATCAACTTCCGACTTCTTCTTTTGTATCAAAATATAACACAAAATTGATAATGCGTTTTTTTTTAAGTAGACATTATTTTCCAAGTGAATATTTTCTACAATTTCTTCTTTGTTACAAATTGTATGATTATACGTAGCGTTTGCTGAAGGTTTACGGGTAAAAATTTGGAACAAGAAAATTGTATAAGCCATTACGTGAACTGAGCTTGAACATGTCTTAAAAATAACAGTGGGTCAAAACTTGTTTGCTATATAAATTTGAGTGAATGCGTTGTTCGTCTAAACTACGCAACGGATTCTGATGAGGTTTTACCATCATGTAGAGAATTTTTGCCGGTAGGTTTATGTGTATGATATTAAAATTTAACTTAATATAGCACAAACATCTCGAAGTTTTGAAATGTCTCCATTACACCCATGCGAAGCAGGGACGGCTCACTAGTTTAATTAATAAATTCAAAACCTCAACTGGTTTGCGTTCTAAAATAGGTAAGTACTCAAACATGTTTACCATCGTTCGAACAGGATGACTGTCTAAAACGTAGTTTGTGGCTTGGAACCGTTCCTCAACCACAATAAGGTCAATAATAAGTGTGAAGCTGACTTTATAATCTTCGTTTGACATGGACTAGTTAATTCAAGCGCGTGAACCTCAGCTGAATCAACTAAGGGTTCCCGCAGAAACCCGATTATTGAACCGACTATAACGGCAAATTTGACAATTAAAACTCAACGTCATCAGCAGAGCTATCGCGATCAGCACACCTAAACCGCGTTCAAGAACTGTCAGAGTCAATATTCCAAAACAAAGATGACATTGACAGTTCTTGAACGCGGTTTAGGTGTGCTGATCGGGTTCAGCTTTATTGGTAAAATTCACCCTAACCTGTTTAGTTGGATTGGTCTTTAGCGCCAAGTCTTCTCCTCTCGTTTAGTCGGTACGGCTCGTAGCCGTATCATCCGTAATATCTTAGTTATTTGCAGGCATATAGTCAATGAAACAAATGGCACTAGTTAATTGATTCGGGCGTGACTTGGCCGAAATCCATTATAAAATACAATAGACGTAGATATATTTAGTAACCTATTCCGCATAAGTAACGAAAGAAAAAAAAAGTCACACTGGCTAATCTTTTTACTACTTCAAGTGTACTAATATTCTCGTATAGCTTTTACCGCCGACACGAGACAGTGATGCTAAAAAGGTTACTGTAGTGAAGTTAGAGCAGTAGACCATGATAGTTGCCGATTGAAAATTGAGTAGATTATTAAGTCCGCCTTTCGCATTTACAAAATTTCAAAATTTTCAAAATTTTTGTTAATGTCTGTAGTTAGCTGTCTGCGAGCGACCTTCGAACCCGTTTGACGTCCTCTCGTCTTCGAAGGGAATTGCCACCGCGCCGGTCACTTGATAAGTTTAATCACTGAACGATAAATAGGTATACGATGTAACTGGGCCGTACGGTCTATTAGTGACTCAATATACTAGTAGGTACTTATCGTGGATGCCTTTAGTATGCGTTAATTTGAGGAAAATTTTATGTTAGCAAAGTTTTGCTGCCACGTTTTTTGATTTGGACATATTCACCGATAAAGCTTTATCCTTAACTCGAATTAATATTCTTTTTTTTATATTTAGATATTTATGACAAAGTCGGTGACGTTAATGAGAATTTCTTTCGAAATAAATGAATGCGGTTGTAATTCTTGAAATAAGAAACGGATTTCGAAAGATTTTCCTGCCGCTACTCATGATTCGAACGAACAACTATAAAAGAAGAAATAGAAACTTCGAAATTCGAAAATCCGCTTTTCGTGTTTTTCAGTATGTCCGCGTTGTTCTTCTAAACCACGCAACAGAATTTGATGAGGTTTTCTCCATCGTTTAGAGAATTTATTCTGGAAGGTTTATGTGTACGTATATATAACATGAATATATAACTTCGATATAGAAATCTCGACGTTTTGACTTATCGCCAGTACATTGCACCCGTGCGAAACATGGGTTTGTCGTTAGTGAAAAATAAAGCTTTTTTTAGTATAATTCGGACAGTGGTTCGGTGAAAGTGAAAATCAAGATCGATACTTTTTTGTACCTAACCTTATGGCCTCCTTCCGACCTTCCTCGCTTGGTGAATACTATACCTACGTACTAACCAACAATGTTACATTGCTGTGTTTTACGATATAGTTTTGTTTATCTACCATAGTTTGTAAAGGAAACATTGGATTAAGAAGCTTTATGTGAGTTCCGTTCAAAATATATTTCGACGAAAATTATTTTTAGTGGAAGTGTAAAATTGTTTTATTTTTATATACTTCAAAGAGTTTCATGTATTAATGCCGTAAGGAACTATGAAGCAACAATTTAATACGTCAGTATGTTTTTGTTAGTTTAATATTCACTTTTGTAGCCATGTTGAAAGCATTAGTCTGGTAAATTAAGGCAAAAAATTAAGCTGAGAACTCATCACAAAAAAAGTTAACTTACATTGTTCTTAGTTTAAACTCCAACAAAAACGTGTCTCTACTAATGAATATATTCTATTCATTAATTCACACTTTGAAAGGAAAGCACCACGTGCAGTCGTGCCCTAAAACAACATGAAGTTACAAGATAAAAGGTGCATATGGCCAAATGTTTCATTATGTATTTTTCAACATTTTTTGTTTAAAAAAGGACCTTCATTATTATAATCTTTCCATACTTTTTAGGTGAACAAAAACTTTGTAGATACCCTTGCAGATTTTTTATAGCTAAATATAAACACCTAATAAATTATATCATTGTTCGGTCATTGACCTTTTATATTGAACCTAGCGATGTACGACCTCTGTATCATGCGACAATGATCTACTTAACTACCGGTTAAAGTTGGTTTGATAGCAGTTGGCAAGAATGGTCGATCAAAAAAAAACAAATGAGGTTTGAGAGCAATTTGAATTTAGAATCCAGAATCCAGGGGTAACGTATCTTTTTCCACTTCAGTGTGGTGCAAAATAATAATTTAGGAAGGAAATGTTACACGGTCACTGCCCAAAAGGTCATGGCTTAAATGATGGAGTGTTAAACCTTTCCGCTGAGGGTTAAAACAAATACACACTTTGAAAAGGTGTTGCCGCATGCAAAAAATATGATTCATTTGATACTAAATATTTACGATGAGACGGCAGTATACGCTTATAATAAATGTCCGCGGTTAAATATTTGTGGATTATCTACTCAGTTGAGTATTTGTAGAATTGTGTCCATGTTTAACCACAATGTTTTGATGTCACTAGATTGCTTTCCTGTATTGAACTAGTCAGTTTTAGACGAGCAGTAAGTTTGGTTATTTAGAAAATAAAATAAGGTCCATTGCTTGTCATCAACATCATCACCTGACATAATTATCACTAAAGTATTCTATAGGCTAGGTCCTAGCTGACCTTTCTAAAATGTCGTATACATTTCAGAATCTACTCAAACGTCCACTGCACAAGGCAGATCCACGAAAATGTCTAGAACCTGCTATAATGGATTGAGGATGTACCAATCCCATTTAGCAAAACTGGGCTCTGGCAATATGCCAGGTTGTACAAAAGGTTGTATAATATCTACCTATTTCGAAAAGCACGAGGCATAGGTACCTCCTACGTGAAACATACAATAGGAATGACAGAGAACCAATCAATGATTTATCAACTGTATGGACGTAACGATAAATTGATATAACACATAACATAACATTACGCCTATATTCCCCGAAGGGTTAGGCAGAGGTGGATAGTACAGCCACATAAACACATAACTGGCGAAATCAGTGATGTTTAAGTCCCATGTAATAGGGGGCGAGCCTATTGCCATCAACCGGGCATAAATCGAGACTCCGGGTTGCTATTGAGAAATGTCAGGTAGAAAAACCCAATAAACTTTGCCCGACACGGAAATCGAACCCAGGACCACTAGACCAATGTGGCCAATTGAAAAGTCGTATAAAGCTACACTAGGTAAACAAAGAATGACCGTCAAAATTAACATTTACTTAATCTATACTATATTAAAATATTATAAAGAGGTACGTTTGTTTGTAAGTTTTTATGTAGGGGGTAATCTCCGGAACTTTCAGTTGGATTTGAAAAAAATATTTTTGCATTGAGTAGCCCAATTCTTGAGGAAGTTTATAACATCACGGTACGACCCTTAGGGGCCGAGTAAAACGAAAAAAGTCAGAAAGAATATTAAGCGAAAATGAAGTAAAAGGGGTAATAGCGGGCGGGTGATGGGATGCGACGCAATGGACCCCGGTCCGGGGTCCCGGGTGCACCACGTTGCATCCCATCACCCGCCGAAATACTATTTTGTTTAATGTTGGTTGTGTAGGTATTGCTGTTTTTAGTAGTAATTTCATAATGTAAGTACATAATGTGCATAGCCACACTATCGAATTAGGTCTAAGATCTGTAGGTACAGATAGTTATAAGAAATAAAAATAAATAATTAAACAGTGACTCATATGAATGACGACTTCATGTGACGTCTACAAGTTTCGGCAAGTTTTTTCCAACGTTCTACTTTTACAAGGAAAACTTAAAATATATTTTATGATCGTATGTAAACTGGTTTATTTACGTGACTGTCTTGGGAATGCCCGACTTCCAGATATTCTTTTATTAAGAAAGTGTGCCATGTGCGTCACAATATTTAAAAAAAAAACACTGAACGTCCACCGCATGTGTCATAAAAGGGGGCTATAAGATTATGACGTCTACAGGAAAAGCCGTCAAGTTTTCCTGTCTGTTAAATGTCTGCTAATTTTAATAATCGTTTTGGCAAAGATGTGTTATGTTTAAGTCCCATGTAATAGGGGGCGAGCCTATTGCCATCAACCGGGCACAAATCCTGTCTCAGGGCTCCTACTGAGAAATTCCAGATAGAAAATCCCAATAACACTTTGCCCGACATGGGAATCGAACCCAGGACCTCATGCTCATCAGTATAACGCTTGCGACCACTAGACCAACGGGGCAGTATAGAGTTTAGAATTGTAATCTGAAGAAATTATGTTATAGGAGCGGACATCTTCATAAATGTCGTTACAATTTAAATTAACTAACATTGTCACGTATATCGATTAGTTATCATATCATCAAGCTATTTGTTATCTCTGACGGTAGTGAGTGGGGGTCATCGAGGTGAGACGTGGGGGTCATCAGTGCACACATTATCACTTAGGTACATGTTTGTTCTGGTCCCTCGTAACTAACTGTCTTTACTACTAAATAGTTTGAAACCGGCATCACACAGAAAAATTGAAAGGAAATCGTTTGGCTTGGTATGGGCATGTGATCAGGAGGGAGGAAACGCATGTGACTAAAAGAGTGATGAATATAAATATTGATGGATGGAGAGGGAGAGGAAAGTTAATTGATTCAGGCGTGACTTGGCGGAAATCCATTATAAAATACAATAGACGTACACATATTTAGTAACCTATTCCGCTTAACTATTCTTAAAGAGTCTTAAATAACCCTGTAAGAAATCGACACGTGTTTCACCTCTCAACGAGGCATCCGAGAGAGAGAAGAGAGAGTTTGAAGGAGAGGAAAGCCAAAGAAAAGATGGATAGAGGAATGATATGAAATTGAAAGGGAGCCACTGATAGCGTGACGGTTGACAGGGGAGGGCGTAAAAAGCGTACCCCCAGTAACATTATGGAACAAGGGCAGAAAATTGATAATAACCTACTAAATGATAGGAACAGAATTATTTATTTTCCTAGTTTACACTAACATGCATTACCTCTTTCATAAAATTCCACTCAGTGACTCAACTTTCGTCAACAGAATTAACAGAACTGAGAATATTTTTTTACTATCATCAAATAAACGACAATGAGTAATGGCTTTATTATTTGTGATTCGCACTTTTACACCACATTCCTGTGTTGATAATTCCTAGGGCTTAATAATTATTGAGCAAACAAGAGATGATAAGTTTTTTAGGTTTTTCGCAGTTTTATTTTATCTGTGACTTATATATGTAGATAGCCATCATATTCGGCTGTCTGCGTACTAACAATGGTAAAAGAGTCTTTATTTAGATTCAGTAACTTCACGGGGTCAGCCGTTTCAGAGGTGGCCTTCAGAAACAGACAAAACATAAAACAGCTGTTTACACTTTCATGTAATATAATATACTGATGCGATTTATATGTGTACTGCGAAATCACTGGCACATCTTACGTCAATTACAAGTTTATGAAAGTTTAATGATTTATGCAGACTCGCAATCGAGTAACTACTAAGAGTTAGAAACAGTTTTTGAATGTTATTCAACAAGTTCAATTGTTTATTCGAAAAAAATAAAGAAAATGAGTGCCCGTTGATAGTAGGTATAGTTCTACAATTTGGACTGATAACGAAATACGAATGAAATTGTTTAGATCCGGCAATCATTAGGAAGACAGTTACAATAACAAGCCAATCCGAACCATTCCAAAAGTCAAATACCAGCTTGACAGACAACATACAATCAAATCACGGTCGGTGCTAAGATCAAGGTTCGGTAAATACGTCCGAGTATTGTCGAGCATTGCCGAGCGTATGATGTGCGGACAATGTAGGCGGACGGTAGTGGCGTTAGCGCTGTCACACGGAACGAAAGCTATCAGTCAAATTCTTCACGACTGTCAGACAATTTGCAACATAATAAAAACTTTGCACTGAAAGTTCACAATTGCCGTTCGTTACGGCCTGGGAGTCTGGGTAAACCAACTTACATAAAAAAGAATCATTAGAAGAGCGATGTGGTGCACTATAAAGCAACGTAAGAAAGAAAATACTTTTTTAATGTTACTCCGCCAGTACGTGAGCAGCTTAGACAGACAATTTCTAGAACAGAACAATACTATATCATTCAATGCATTCTAATAGTTCTGATTCCTCGAACCACGACGATAGTGTTATGTCAGAGTCTCAGCCAGACAACGTGCACGAATGCCGTCAAGGGCGTAGAAAGATATCGTCCTTTTCAATGTCACTGAAACTAGTTCCACATTGCCGCACTTAAGATTAATTTTGTAGACACGGCTAGCGCGACGTATTCGTAATTTAAACATAGTATTGATCAAAAGCACTTTCATCTTGGACTAATGCAAAAAACGACCTTATACTGATATAAAGATAGTCATACTACGGAAGAAATTAGCCTAGAAGCTTCCAAATAGTAGTTCTTGAACGTAATCTCAATAATATGTAGATAAAAATTGATTGTAATTGTTGTAATCGGTGAAGGCGAGCAAGCTCTTTCCATGTCACATTATAATGGCCGGCGGCGGTAATAATAATGAGTTAACCAATCCAAAAGAACTGCACGATGTAGATCACAATTGGATAACAGGTGGTTAATGTGAACATGAGATGTTAAAACCGCTTGGGCTGCAGAACAATATCAACGTTTTAGAGGCTGTAAGTGCTGTAGCGAATGAAATTAGATGAATGAATGAATGCGTGGCAGGAACGGATTGGGATCGCGAGTGATGTGATAGTGATCATTTAGGAGAACGAAATAATACTTTAACCGCCAATTTTCAATCGATTGTACTGCGAATAATGTAAGAGACGCATGATCGTATTGAAACAATTACTTCTAATTCAAATAATATTGGAGAGTGTGAGAAATCATTATTGAATTATGCTAGGAATTTTCAATAAGAGCCTTCGTTTTAAAGACGTAACACCTAAATTCCTAAGTATTTAACTCACATGAAGGCACACGTGTCTCAGTAACGTAGTCAGTGATTGTGGATTAGCAAACTGTGACGAAAGACCCAACTTTAGCTGAAAGGTCGACAGCGATAAGACGTTCGAAATCAATTCTGTGAACATTGTATACATAATGGTTAGCTATGGGCCGCCTACAATTATTTGTTGGTCTGGCTAGTCCTTTGTTTCGCTCCACTTCTAGGCTCGAGCCATCACCTATACAATTTTCAGCCTAGTGTCCAACGAATCGATTAATTGCTGGTGAATTCGAACGTGGGTCAGTGTGGCGATTGGCACGGAAATTGCTTGTTTCTACAATAAATGTTGTAGCCATTTCCCGCAATTTATCCGGCTGTACATTTGTTTTATCTAGCAAATGTTTATTTTTGAAGCCAAACGGCCAGGTTGGAGTTATGGGATAAAGTGAAAATCTGGATATAATTGCGACATTTAGGATGTTATCGGTCAGGTAGGTGAACTGGTAATTTTAAAACAGATATAGAATTCTCAGATGCGATTTTACGATTCGTTAGATCTAATAAAATCTGAAGTAGAAACATCTTCAATAGCAACGATCGAATAACATTGAAAAACTAGTATGTTCAACTGAGTAAATTCCACATCATACTTATTTGTCAAAATAACATTTGAGAAATAGAGCGGTCCTCCAGCCTCTAACTGTAGTTTTTCTAGTGGAGAGAATGAAAATAGATAGATCGAGTGTGAAAACATGCCAGTTTTTTGGCGTCAGGCAACACATGTGGCTCTCTGGTCGTTTTGGTTTTTGCTGCTGGCTGGATATACAAAATTTAAAGAAAAGGAACTAGCGGCACTTTTTGTAATTGTAATTCTGAATTTGAAACCAAAGATGTCATATTTTGGTCGCAGTTGTTTCATGGGTCATTGAACGAATTGTAACTGTATACATAATTAGGTAGGTACTAGGTCTTTAGATAAAAATAAAATAATGATTGAAACACAAGTCAAATGCGGAAGCAATGTGTATTTAACTGTATTATTTTAATAATGACAATGTGTTTATTAGCCTTCCTTATTTCACGCGTTCCTCAAATATGGAAATATTATTTTAATTTGGAAACAAAAGAGCCAAATTGAATGAGAAATACGAACGAAAACATAGAAGCGTATTTTAATTTTATTGAACTGACGTCATTTTTCAGCGTTTATTTCACGTTTTTCCCATGTATGTTTACTCAGTCATTTTTTGTTCGTGTTCATGTATGCGGCGAATAAATTCTGTTTGATTCGCACCGTTTTGCTCTTATTTTGCAATAGGAGATACGTTTTATGATTATTCAATAGCCTCTTTACATTCAGAACGCGGAATAAGTCTGTCATTTTCTTGAATTTTGTCTTTCTATTCATTATTTTTTAACAAAACTTGGAACAGAGATATATGTGCGACATATTTTCAACAACGCGTTAACCGTATTAACTTCTGAATGTCGATCACTTGCAGTTTGTTAAAAATATTATAAAAAACAACGTTGGTTCTGCGTTTTTAAAATATTTCACTTTTACTATAATCGATCAAGTTAATCATTGTGACTAAACGATAATTTTATAACGCAGTACAATTATGTGTATCGAATTGTAACGCACCGAGTGAAAGCTGATATCATTCAAAACAAACACTATTATACTGCATCTGTATCTAATTAAAACAATGTCAGGCTATCATTTTGTACGAAACACTTCTATTCCTACACATTAAGTCTCATGTTTATCGAAATTAGTTTAATCGCAATAAATAACCGAAAATCCGAAAATAAACCTTACTTGTCGTATATTTTCCGTCAGTCCTTTGAACACGCGGCAAATAAACAGCGTTCCTCATGGCTGCACGTAGAGACGAACCAATTCGCTTCAAAAGGTCCATATTTGTCAACTTTTGCGCGAAAATAATATAAAACACCAAACGTTTACGCGAACAAATGGGACGTCACATAAACACAACATACTTGCCGTGAGGATAAAATAAAACTGACATATAAACAGAAGTGACTTAATTTTATTAGTTTGTTTTATAAACAACGAATATATTAAAGCTACAGGAAACCGGTCGCGGACTCGCAGCACGTGCTTTGACAGTTCACCACCATGCTCACTCACACTCATGCATTGATAACGACCAATCAAATTAAAATAATTAGTCGACAATTAATGACGTCACGGCATCTTCATTATTCTTTATATGCAAAATCAAGTTATTACCGTAATATCAATTAAACGAATACTCGTGTTCGAATTCGAACTACTGTTTGTTAAGTGTTATTGTTTACTTATGTAAATTAAGGTGTGGATTAACAGAATTCTTTACATAATAATGAATACTAATGAAAGAAAGCATCAAAGCATACAAGACGCAGCTAAACAAATAACGGCTCAAAGTGACATTTAGTTTTTGAACATTAAAGATCGTCGTAACACAAAAGGTAGTACGTAGTACACGTAGGAATGACACCTCTGAAAGTATTCCAAATAGTGTGGTATAAAAATCCTTTACAAACAAAAGAACAGCTGAGTAATAAATTGTAGTTTTGACAGTAACTGCACGCGTCTAATAAATTACAAAGAATAAAGTCGTCCCCTGTCATAGTATGAACCAGTAAAAACAAAACTGAATGGCGCTAAGTCTACGATTATTATCTCGCTAATGACAGATATCTAATGTGTGAATTAAATTAATTAGATTTAGCATAAAAACGGTAGGCGCCACTCTGTCTAATCAATTGTTGCCGAAGACAAATTAAAAAACGTTTCAAATTTTTTGGCCGATCTTTGAATTTGATTGAGCTTTTGACATTATTTGGAATGCTGGATTATAAGAAGTCAAATATAATATTAAAATTTAATCGATATAATTATCACTATTCCAGATAAGGTTTTGGTTTTACTTAAGCAAACTAATGCGATCATCTGTTACAAGAAAGATAATATTCCTTTAATTTTGGATCATTGAAATTTGCACCATATTTTGATTCCAGCTGCTCTTCCGAATCGTCTTGCGCGATATGTTTCTCATTCTATATGCACTACAATTTAAATTTTAATTAAGATCGCCAACGCGTCGTGATCACGAATCTTATTAGAATTGGCAAATGTTCTATCTTTTGAATTGGATTTTCTATCGTATATCATAATGTAGGTAAAAAATAAAATAAATACACTTTGAACCATCTAAAAAAGTTCAAACCCATGAGAAAATTCAATGCAACATGACCCCAAATTAGGTTTTCACACGGAATTTACTAGTCCGTACTTTCATAGCGCACGCCCATTGCTCAAATGAATTGATCCAGACACAATTTCTATTGTCCCTGTGAATGGATGCAGTGAATGACGCTAGTTCATACACAGCTGTTTTGTGATGTCTATCTGATAAGAGGACGTTTGTCATTTCACAATGATTGGTACCACTAAGCTTCTCATTCTCATTACAGAATTCGGTCGAGCCTCACTCTACGTCATTTAACGTGGTTACTGACTGACGCTCATTCACCATTTATTGGCATGCAAAACAGTTTGACGCCGAATCAACTTAACATGACACCACTGGAATATATTATCTTCTGTAAGTATTTATTACCACGGTTAGTTTCAATGGAAAAATCATCCTACAAGATACACTGGATGAAGTTGAACCACATTTTATATGTTTATAAAAGTAATAATGTTACAGATGGCAGGGGCAGTGACGAAATCTTGGAATGAAATGCTCTGTAATATGTGAGAAAAATCAACAATGAACTGAATTGGTTTGACGATGAAGAATTTGTCAGTGGCGAATATTATTGCCGTCAATCTCATGAAAGAACTCTTATCGGTCATTTAACGTAGGCGTTAAATTTGACTTATATAGGCAGTATTCTTACAGTAAGACATAACCAACTTTATAGGAAATCAATTGAATCTATTGTCAACTTTGTTTTTAAGCCATAGTCTTATAAAACCAGAACATTTTATCAATCTTACTTGTTTCTTAATTTTTTTATCAGCAGTACTGTTACGTTGGAGGCGACAATTGATTCGCGTCGCCGAGTGTAAACTATTCTTAATTCTAACCTGAATGATAGAAATTACGTATTTATCATCGCAACGTCACAATCATTCCGGCGTCGATACCGTTCCGGTTTCATGGCTTCAACCTTTCGCAATATAGTCTATGAGGTTTTTTCTCATCGTCACTTCAGAGTTCGCCGTCGGCAATTAGTCGTCGCGTATCTAATGCTACACTAGTATCGTTAATTTGTTTAATAAACATGAATTAATCGTCATCGTGCGACGTTCTCGCCACGTGACTCCAAATGGTAAATAATATAGTTGCAATGTCAAGATTCAAGTGGTTGTAAGCAATATGTGTTGGTAGTTCGGAATCGTGGATTATATCAATTGAACTGGGGTATCGGGTGAGGCCGATATCAAGTGTGCCAGCTGCTCCGGGGCACTCTTGAGGGTAATCATGATAGGATTGCGAATGTCTTCCACAAACGTTACATTGTGCCTGCAAATATTACTGCTTGTTATTGCAAGTTATTTTGATTCTCTACGCAGCTAATTTAGCATGTGCGGTATTTCTGGAATTCGAGAACTTTGTACTGTGTTGGAATCAATTTATTGTTTGCGATTTTATAGAAGTTGGTTGTTACAATTAGTTTTTCTTTAGTCGGTGTGAACTGCGGTATGGCATATTGATGTATGTAACCTGTATTTTATTGTAAATATTGATTTTAATATTCAAGATTAGGTATGTTTGTTTCTTTTAAAATCCTGACTATTTCCTCTGTTTATCTTTCAGTGTTTACTTATAACTCGCACTGCAAACTTTTTCTTACATTTTCTGCGATTTTTAAATTAATAACTAAGTAGGTTAGTAGTTCACATTGGAAAAGTTAATGGTACTTTATTAATATCAGCTATATATTTGGGGGAATGTCTTCTATTCTCAGTATCGCAGGGATCGGAGCGCGATGCAGCGATGCCGTTGGTGTGGCAATCCGTTTGGCACTAAGCACGAAATATGTGTTAACCCACTTTTACTCTGTTTCTGTTAGTTATGCTCCTTTTCAATGGTTTCAGCGATGAATGATATTTTTTTCAATGTTGATAAATGTGACATTAAGGTTTGTTACACAAGGTTAGGACATGCGATAACGCCGTTACTAAAATTGCTTTGAAGCTTATTTTATTACACTGTTTTAATTTGTTTATTTTGCTGAGGCACCACATCCTATTTTGAACTCAAATTGTTTTTCACTGCAGAAAGTTTTTTTCAGGTTTTTTTTTGTCATTGAGGACAAAATAGGATATTTGCTATGATTAATAAGTTTTATCATCTTGATTAATACTTGGTTGAATTGTCGAGTCTTTATTTACACCGTAATATTTGTATCAGAGAATTGAACAATATTACCTAATTGTTCCCCATGAATTCATAATCTTTAACATACAATTTCATTGTTAGTCCCTTAGTTAGAGCCCACTGACGAGACAAAACAAACCCGAACATTTAGACATTTACAACATTTATAAGCTTTGACACTGAAATTCAAATTATCTACGAACGTGACAAAATCCCCTTCGCGACATTTTTCTTGAATAATTTCGTTCAGGTTGAAACAAATCCTTTGATATTAATCACTGCACACGCGATACACGTTTTGTTTTATTGTATTGTCGGCGAGCTTGTTTCGCGTATGTATGGAGCTTTAGTCGTGGGGGGTTGAGCGCGGCATGTCATCGCGCTCGACTGGGCGGCGGAGGACTGCTCATTGCTCGGAGCGAGTCGCCACACGGCCGCGGAAGCGAGCATGCCGCCATGCGCGCCTCGCCTCTTGAGCGCTGTGCCCGCACATCTCACATGCCCAACATTCATGGTCAATGCTAACTGCTTGATAGCCGATAGCCGCGATAGCCTGCTGCCCAAACAATCCGCTACCGAATTTCAATACAATGCCAAACAACAAATTGCACCAATTACACGCACGTTAAGTGCGGATAATTAAAGCTGGAACTATTGCTAATTGGAAAATTACACTTATTACTATCTAAATTGGGCTTTTAAAACTTACGAGAATGACAAGATTCTATGGCGGACTCAATTACTCGATAATAAACATACAAAATTGTAATGACGTGACACACTGTTGTGTTTCCTTGATGCCCACTCAGCGGTGTGCCCGCGTACAGAGATAGGTAGAGCTCGATCTAATTCTCGCGATTTTCCCTAGAGTTCCCTATGGTTGTGTTTATTAGTTGGTCCAAATTCCTATCAGTATCATTTTCGATCGTTTGGAGAGGGAAAGAGCGAGCAGTATCGCTGAATGTTTAACAATTCAGACGGAGAGCGGCGTCAACTTTGCAATATTAATGTTAGTGCGCTTTAATTGTTTCTGGAAATGTGTTTCATATCCGCGCGAGCTGCCATCACGGGCCGAATCTTCGCTTTACACTGGTTTGTTTCAGTGAGGTTCCGGTGTATGTGTGAGTTGGAAAAAATTTAATTGTGATTGGCGACCGAGTTCCGGAGTGTTATGATGTTTCGCCGGCATATCTGTGATTCACCCGCGCCGGCAAAAACTCTTAACTGTAGACGGAAGTTTAAACGGTGACCTTTTACTCGGATTCAGCAAACATTTTAGTAACCTTTCTTATGTAATCGATTCATGCAGCCTTTGTTATGTTGCGTTGGGGTATTTTGGTACGTCGATCCGGTAATTCTTTCAAGAAATTGCTGAGTTACTGATGAGTAGGTACTTCCCACAGTGAGGAATACGAATGACTTTTACCTGGTCAGTTATACAGGCTGAAATTTAATAGGCAATATTTTAACCACGTATTCTAACCATGATACTTCTTCATTTATTAAAATGTAGGGTGTGTTTGTTTCTTTTTGAAAAAAGAAACAAAATAATAATAAAAGAAACAAAAGAATAATAAAAAAAACAAAATAATAATATTTAAAATTAATTTATTTTATTTTTGAAGTATCATGGTTAGTACATAATTGTTCAAGTTCAAATATATAGGCATTACGTTACATAGTCTTGGTAACTCGATTCAAAAGAATCAGTATCTGCCATCTTAAGTATAAAAGATCGTCGTTCATTTTGTCTTGGAAAGAACAAATACTTAAGGCTATAGGCCCTTGATTGAGTGGTGCCTAGCGACCACCAACAAAAAAAAAGAAGATCAAGACGAATTGTGGTTGTTATGGAAACGTGACGAGTTAAAATACCGACGTCACAAGATATAATAGATGTCAGTCAGTAAGAAACAGTTTTCAAAGAAGATGCCTTTGATTTTTGATGCCATCTTCCAAAATATTTCACACTTTGTATTATCATCAATCATCAGTTGTGATGTCCTTTTTCTTAACCTAACATGCGTGACAGTTTTGACCGTTTATTTGTCAATCCGTGAATCATCCTGAGAGTCGATGTAGAAATGTCCAGATAATATGGAGGTTACACAGACGGGGTGTTAAGTTAGTTCAAAATGGCAAGGTAATTATTATGCCACCTAGCCTATTTCATCACCTAGTCATCGTTTTTGTGGTTTTTTTTCATGTGGCTTTCACTGAGAAAGTTCGAGCACAAAGTGGCAAGGTAATTTGCCGACAAACTGATCGGTGGGACAATCGAGCTGAGGCGAAGAGAGGCCTTAGTGTAAGTTTGCAAGTGAGTACCTAAACGTAACTATCGCGTTTGCGTTAAAATTTGACTGATAGATCATAATGCTAAGAATATAAGGGTGAGAATAAAAATCTTAACGCAAACGCGATAGTTACGTTTACTCACTTGCAAACTTACACTAAGGTCTCTGGATTGTACTCGTTTCGATCTAAATAGAATCTGCTTGCACAGGATACGCATTTTCGTACCGACCTTACTGCTGGCAATTGACAGTAACCTATTGATATTAATGTGGGTTCCCCAGGTCTGTTATGACACAGCTTACGTATGTTTAAACACTAAGGCCGAGGACACACCACTAAGAGCTTCGCTTGATGTCATGCTTGGTAAGTAGCGTAGCTAGAACAAGTGACAAATTAGACATGTAGCGTGGGTTACTAACTTTCCGGATTTGCCGGACATGTCCGGCTTTTAGGCCCCCATCTGGACTTTGTTCAACCTTGTCATTTGCTCGGATAAAAAAAAACGAACAAAAGTAAGATTTAAATATAAAATGTCCGGATTTTTCTGCAAATGCCCGGCCTTTTTTTTTCAAATAATAATCTTAACCATGCTTAGGATCCACCAAGCGTTAGAGTGGCCATTGCAATAGTAAAACCATGTGTTTATTCGCTAAGAGTAAGTCAGCACGCAGCGTAGCACTAAGCAAATCACCTGGAAGTGTGTCTACAACCTTAAGGATTTCTCCTAGAATTCTGAGGTTTCCGTACTATATTCTCACTAATCGGTTCTGTCAATGACCCTGACGCAGATGCTTTTAATCAATGAGTCAGCAGTTTCAATTCTGATTTACGAATTCCAATGTGTTTTTTGCTATAGATTCGGCTACCGAAATAACGTGGTAACTGGAACGGAAAACGTTATTATTGAAACTTTTTTTATGAGTTACTGGGATTCCGGAAACGCCCTAAAAACATTAATCAAGACCTAATTTTGTTTTTAAGAAGAAATAGAACAGTAAGTGCCTCATTGGTTTAGTGACGCAAGGATACCTGTTTGGCCTGACGTCTTGGTTTCGATTCTAGTGTCAGGTAAAGTCCTTTGGGGTTTTTTTGAATAAGTAGGTAATTACATAGTTCTTAGTAAATCGCGGTTCGGAGTTTTTCTCGTCAATGAGGTATTACCATTGAGGCCATCAGTTGCAATAACTGTAGTTAGAGGCAATTGTTTTTTGCGTTTAATTAATTGTTGTGGTTAATTATAGCGATACGTACATATTTGGGTTGATGAGTGAAATGTTGAGATTAAAAAAAAAAACGTAATTGGTGTTGTTATAGTTTTGAGTGCGCATACCAAAACAGTGTCGAGACTATTTTGTTGAGGTATGCGCCTCATCATTGTCATTGTTTTCATAAAGCGATAGTCTATACTCTGATTCAAAAGTATCAGATGAAAGTGTAAACAAACTCTGTTCAGATTAAATTCTTACGCAATCATTCACAGATACGTTTTCTGATTAATTTGTCCATACTATAACTAACTTAATACAGTCTTCACTAGGTGGACGGCCTAACAGCCTAGCCTTTAGCGGAATCTAAATTCTACATGAATGAAATGTAAAATGAATATGTAAATACCTACTGTACCAATACTGACATATATTATGACGTCATCAACAGGAGAAAGAATACTAAATAGGTCAAGACAATTATGTACGGGGTTGAACTGCATACGTCAGTAATAGTATGTAGTATTGTGCAAGGAGCCACGTGCCAACGTATTCGACCTTTGCATACTTCGGGAGGTCGCAGGCGCTGGCACTTGATTTAAATCTGCTTGCCCTTCTAGCCAATGAAGAGGGTGCATACCATCACGACTGTATTAAGCGAGTGACAGAGCTTAGCAGAGGCATTGAGGCATCTGCATGAGTCATGCGTTTAGAATTAAAGCAGTTTAGAATTGGGTTTGTGGTACGCCATGATGTTCTTTATATAGGTAACGAAAATTTTCGTGAGGCACCACATGGTACCCATAGCTTTAAACCATGTCTTAGCGGCATTTCTTTTGACTGTTTTATGACGTAAACTGAATGAATTCCTTCAAGTGGAATATCTTCAGGTTAGGTGCTTGGTTTATTAAAACTCGGTTCTAGTTATACCACAAGTTGACCTTAAAGTGTTATCGTTTATACTGGACAGTACTCTTATGAGCACAGGAGGAATGGCGATGTCAACAACCCGCTGCCGTAGCTGTTACTGTGTAACACGTCATTCAACAAGCAAGGCCCTTATGGTGACCAAGATGGCGAGATACCTAAATTAACAGCTGATGAGATGCGGGCTTATGACAAAACTGAACGGGCGCATAACTGAGTAGGTGCACGTTGATATTAACAATGTTTTTACATGTAGATTCCTTACGAGTAGGTACTCAGGCGACTGGAACCGCAGTCCCACTCGCGCTATAGGATTCTTGCACCGATCGATTGGGACCACAAATCACAAGTCACCAGCGAAATCAAATAACCATACGCAATTGAAACTCGCCTGTGGTGGAGCCCAAAGGGAGAGTAATGTTTTTGGTTTGTATATCCTCCGGCGTGTGATACGGCTAGTGTCACTTCCATTTTTTCTCTAAGGTACTAGGTACCAGACTGTTTGTAGGATCCATAGATGGCAGGGGTCAAATCTTAGTTCTAATGATGAAAAATTATTGTGCCTTACCTAGCAGCAATGTCTCGTCGTCGAGGGCGGTGACGAGCGAGTCGGTGCAGCAGGTGTTGGTGTTGTCCATGGAAATGCGCACGGACGCGCAGTCGGCCGGCGAGTGCGGCAGCTGCTCCGCCGACTGCGCCGCAACCCGGCCGTTGGCGAGCCGCAGCGACGCCGCGCGCCCGCCCGTGCCTGTCGCCGCGCCGCCTCCACCATCCTCGCATCTGGAGACAAAAGATAAAGAACATAAGAAAACTATTATGAGACAAAAAAGGACCAGCCGGCCGGCAGGTAGTTTCAGGCAGTCGAGTTGGTCCTCGCCAAAAAGGTTTGTTTACACCAGGCTGGCTTCGCTTGCCTGCCAAAGGCGGTAACCAACCCAGAGTAAAAGGCGTCGCCCTTGTCGTTTGACGATTACAGCTTGCAGCCGGAGTAACTCACCGAAGGCTACTCCCAAGTAGCTAACCATGGAGTAAATGAGCCATGATAGTTTAAACCTTAGATGACTATAGTCTTCTTTGCATCATATCTGAAATCTGTATGTGTGGGCTGAAATGGAAATTGAGGAGCCGAGTGAGCAAGGATCACTTATAAAGAAAAACGGAAAGCAAATTCTACAAGGGAACCGTGAAGTACACAATATACATTACTGCTCGAGCCAGCAAAAATCATGAATGAGTTGACTTTGCAACCAGCAGTACGTGTACACAGCACACAAGTTGTGTTTGCAAATAACTGCGTAAAAGCATTATCGTATCATTTCACTCCATTGAAAGAAGATACTTGCGTGGCTTGATAAATAGCTGCTCAGTTAGTTCATGTTTACATTTACTATTAAGGGTCCATCTAAATCGCTGAACATATGCTTTTCTTCAAATATCTAGCAATAATAGCACCGATTATCTAAAACTGTCCGGAATTTGGGTCGGATATAAAACCACATCTGTCTTCTTTGATCATTGCGTGCATGTTATTTCTAAAGTGGTCTCACGTGTGATTTTCATGAGATACCTTAACGTCGCAGTTATTAGAAACATCTGTTTTATATGTGAGGCCCTCACACCTAAGCCTGGCTGTTACAATGAGCTGTCGTGACAGCTACATAGCTCATAATCATTACGTTTGTCAAGCAGTTTAGTGATTGCTTTATATTCCTATTAGCGAATATTAGAATGCTGTGTCGTCCTGTCCTGGTATGGTACATAATTGGTTTGGTAACCTTGTACGACATTTAGTTTAAAAGCCAATCAATATACTCACAAGAGACGTGTAAACGATATACGATTAAGCTAATTTGTTATGTTTCCCTTATGGAGTATGGATACTACATGTTTAATTCATCTGTTACAAACAAGTGTTTGAGTCCTTGCCAACTATTTCAGATGAAACTGAAATGTCTCGTGATCCTGAATTAGGTATACCGAATCAAAATGTATCTATACTGCTTGTCAGGAATTGGAATGGAAGATAACATTTGACGTTTTTCGGACAAGTCCTTATGAACAGTTATACTAACTACTAGGTACTACAGCCTCGACAGACTGACTGCCTCGTTGGTCTAGTGGTCACAAATGCGACTACTGAGCGTGGGATACTGATGGGTTTGATTCCTAGGTCGAGCAAAGTGTTAATGGGTTTTTCCATCTTTAATTTCTCAGTAGCAGCCTGGAATCTGGATTTGTCCCCGGTTAATGGCAATAGGCTCGCCCCCTATTACATGGGACTTAAACAAAACTGGCGAAATGTGGGTGTGCTAAAGGTACACCTCTGCCTAACCCTTCTGTGCATACAGGCGTTATGTAATGTTATTCAGGTACTACAGTGCTTTTCTTAACTTATTTCTCTACTGATATTTTATTACGTTTTATCTTAATTAGATTTCCCACATCTGAATATCGTTTCTTAGAATGATTTAGAATTGAGTTCGTTCAGTTTTGCCATATAGCACGTATGAAGTTGAATTATTCCCTTGGGTGTTGTTAAATATATACTGAGTGAAGTGCCCACTACTGGGTTGTATACCGACCGTATGAGAGCAGATTTGCAAAGCGTAAGAAAAAGTGTGTGGGAGCGACGTGTTGAATTGTGATTTTCTACTGGTGATAATGTTTGTTTTCTTGCAAAGGGCAATAGGATTTGGGAAAAGGAGACAGGACAAAGTTATGAACACTACATTTCATTAAGACTATCAAATTTTAAGTCAATCTACTACGCCGAAAAACAATTGAGACAAATATTCAGCAACATCATGTAAGCCCTGATATGAAAATAAGCTGCTTTTAACGCGAGTTTTCATTCATATAGATTCAAAATTCCGGATACGGTGGAATACGAATGATTTGTGAATATTCATTTTTGTATTGACATTTTTCCATAAAGTATTTATTGACTTGTTTATATTAATTTGAATTTTTGTCGTGCCAACGACATGCAAGGAGAAGAAGATTCATTTGAATTAAAACAGTTCTCTTCTGTACATTGGCCCTGAGTACCACTGCCCAGCTGATTTTCTGATCGTAGATCTATCTGGAGGTGAGCTTTGATTACAGCTTGCATGGAAAACTTCAGCGGCTTTATGCCTCCAGTTATAATATTAGTAAAACCGTGGTTCGAATGGAATTTCCACAATCAGCGTTGTGGTGGGTCCAATGAAGGAAGAACATGGTAAGGTATCTACAGTTATTTCGGTATTTTATTATTTTTATTAATTGTAACGACATAATATATGTAGGTACAACTTTTTTTTTTTTTTGGGTGGGAAATCATCAAATGACTTCTCCCGCTCTGGGCGGAGCGGGAGGGCGTGTCAGACTCTTACTGACTAAAACCCACACGTGTTCCTTCAGTTGCCTGTGTTGCCAGGGGCCACGGTATCTCTTTCGAACTTTCCCGCAACCCCAATATAGGTACAACTAAGGACCAAATCAACGAATCGAATCGTCTTTTATAACTAGTATTTAATCTGTCTTATACTGAGTGTACATTTTGAAAGTTTTTCAATATAAAACTATCAGACTTTGGTCAAATAAAAATAACGGTAGTAACAAGTGAATTATTGTTACTTTCTGTAGCACAAAAAGTACATTACTCGTGTAGTTATTAATTGTCACAAGTACGGTATATATTATATACCTATACTATTCATTGTTACAGGTATCTAGCTACAAAAAACAGTCCTTGAAACCCTATACTTTGTTTCTAAGAAAGAAACAAAAGCAATAATGTAGGCTTTGACAGGCTTTCGGCTTTCGGCGTCGTGAAAACTGGGACACAATCTTTCGGCTAAGGTTTCGTCAATGAGTTTCCGATGGCTTCCGTACGTGATCCTGAATAAAAGGTGTTCGCTTTTGTGTTTAATATAATTATGGTAATTTTCCATGTATTACTAGCTTGTTCGTTAATAATATCGTAGTTCAGCTAATAATAGGATTATGCTAATTTAGTTTGTAGTTTCATTTATTTTGGTTGCGTTACTAATTTCAGATGTGTAAACGGTGTATTCCTGAATTGCACCTAACTATTTTGACAAGTTGGCCTAGTGTAAGCCGGACTGCAGAGGATGGGTTTGTGGTTCCGATCCCCACTATATATTAAACTTTATCAATAGTTTAGTATTGTTTGATAATGTGTCTGAACTGGCTTAACAATTAATAAGTGTTTTTTTTGTGTTTGGACCCTAATAAATAATAGATAAGTAGATAGGCTCGCCCCTATTAATGGCTTAAGAAATATGAAATTTAAACATAACTGGTGAAATTGGATGCACTTGACACCTCTGTCTATCCCTTGGGTATATATTATGCGTGATGTTATCTTGATGTATGTAGAAGTTTGTAGTTCCATGTATTTTTGGTTTCGCTGCTGATTTCAGCTCTGTAAACAGTGGATTCCTGAATTGTGATTATTATGGTTTAGATTTAGCTTTTGATATTTTCTTTTACAAAGTAGTGTTAGCAAGATAATAATAATTCAGGTGTTATTTGTTTATTTACTTTAAGAATATATTTAATACTAGCTGTTAACCCCAACTTCGTCGGCGTGGAATTCAATACTTCAACTTTATTAATTTGTATAGCTGCCAGTGAAAGTCCCGTCAATATCGGTCCAGCCGTTTCGGAGATTAGCCGAAATAAACAAAATAGCAAAAAAAAAAAAAAAGTGTTTGTTTTATATGTACCGTATATACTTTCATATGTACTTAGTAAAAAGCTGTTATTTTGACATAACAATCAGACATTTCAATGTTATTTATTTGTATAGGTATTTATATTTATTTGTCTAGATGGGTTTGGGTAGTTCACAACCGCTTGGTAATAGATTGACTAATATCAATAAAATTGTAATAATGAAGATGTAGGTGCAATAAATAAATAACTTTTAATGGACTATTGTTATATACACAAATAATGTATTTATTATGACTTTACATTAATTTCGTATTACCTACCTGTGCAAGAGTGTTTTCTCTCAAAGATACGTTGTTTATTTAACTATGAAGCTTTTTTTATTCATTCACAAAAAAAAAACTATAATTTTTAAATTTTATATTATTTATATTTTAACATTCATTTTCTATATACCTACCCGCTATATTGATCAGTAGGTATTTAGGTATTTTCACAGTGTTCCAGCAAGACAGTTCAAGTTATTACAAAATATCGACAGTCAACTAAGAATACTTAAATATTACGGTTGTTTGTAGGTATCTACTGTAAAGTAGCAATCTGTTACTAATTACGTACGGTACGTATAAAAATACATCCCTGACATACCTATAGGTATTATTGTATTTACATTCGCAATTACGGGTTAACCACAGAAATAAATCAGTTTAAACATCTGCATTTCGTGCGCAGTCGTTTAACATGGGTTTTAAAAATATCCCGAGGTTTAACGACATGTAGGTATTTGATACGTTTCTGTCATATCAAAATGAAAATATGTTTCTATTTGTCCTGCACATTGGACATGAAAAATGAATGAGATTATTCATTCTGTGTTTTTTTTTGTGACAACCATTTTTTCGGCGTAATTAATATGTGTAATACTCATGCCAAATTACAGCTTTCTAGTACTAACAGTCTCTGAGCCAGGACAGACAGACAGACGGACATGAGATTTTTATTCTCATCTTTTTATTCTTAGCATTACGATCTATCAGTCAAATCTTAACGCAAACGTGATAGTTACGTTTACTCACTTGCAAACTTACACAAAGGCCTCTGGACAAACCCTAGTTGCGTAAGACATTTTCAATCACAATCTGAATGATTTTTAAGGATATTGCTAATCCATTCGTTCTTAAGTTCGAAAATTGGTCTGCTCAACAACGTAAATATAACGCAATGAATGTTGTTGAACTGTCAAAACGAAAGCCATTTCTACTGTAAGTGTGTTACTCAATTACCCCGTTGCTCGGATCCCTAGAGATGTGTAATTTACAATAAAACATTAAACGCTGACGGATGTTCTCTTAAAAAGTAACTATAATTAGAAACAAGACTCCAAACTCTGAGTTCCACTTAAAATTTTCCAACATAACATTTCGGCTTATTCTTCAGTTAGCCATTGTCAACTGTACGAATATTGACCATAGCGAACGCGTTCGTACGTCGGCATAGACAACGCAGCGTCGCATTGTTGCCTTAAATTTCAGCGAAAACAAAGGAACGTCATGTTACTAATTGTGTGTAGACACAAAACGCAACAATATAAACGTGTACAAGTTTGTTTTGATGTTTTTTTCTCAGAATTATGTGACTTATTTAGTATTATTGCGGTATTTTACTTTTAATATCTGAGGTGACGCAAGAAAATACATGTAATTCCCTGTAAGTTATATTTTCATTGTTCAAGAGATCACGAGGAACGTTGTTTAATTCAGTTTTTATAGGTGTCGTTTTCACCTTAAACATTATTCAGTACTTTAATAAAAACAATAGTTTTATGTTCCCCGTTATTGACATTTTCCTCTAAACTAATCGAGGCGAAACTTCAGTGATTTAGCGTTTTAAAAAGAACAATTCAGTTAAAGTGATTACAATTGGATATAGTGAATCGATTTCCAACACCACAGAGGCGGTTTCACGTACGCGACATGCATGCAGTGCAGTGCATATCTCGATTTAAGCCAATCGCCCGAAACCCCGTTCAACCTAGTTCAGCCTGCGAGCCATAATCAATAAATACTTATTCATGTGGGTGACTCAATCTGGGGGATTTTCTTTGCACAGACGTATATTAAAATGACCTTTAAAACTAAAGGCATAACGATTTCTTTTGGCTATAAACAATGTCACCGATAAGTACGTTTTGTAAGGAACAAAAACCCAAAATAATTAATCTAGATATCTTTGATTAATTCTGCTACGTTTTTGTCGTCTACGTACTTTCACGATAAAAATCACTATTGAACCCATCGATTACGTTTCGAGAAGGCGCCGCAATAAATTACCTTTTTCTGTCAATGTTGAAGAAAAACCGAAATGTGATTGTGATATAATGACATACTACCACGCGAGGATGCGGTAACTGACAATGGCTAAGAACATTACGTAGAATACAGTATCTCCTAACACTAAAACGTTTAGTGATTCTCAGAATTCTAAAGCACTACACCGATTTTGAGTCTGCACTAGAGATATACCGCGAAATCGTTCATCCCACGCTTAGCTGAAACACTACGGGGAACCATTTCTTTTCAAAAATTTCTCCGAACAAATAATATTCACTGGCACTCGTACGCCACATTATTCATACGAAGACCTGGCTTCGGTAAAAACCCTCGGAGGAAAACTTCGGTGCTCGAACCGAACTGAACTTAACCTACCTTATAATTGCTAGTGGAAGTTTGCACTTGTTACATTTTGTTTCATTGCCATTGAGAACTTTGTTAATGGCGTTATATAATGTAACCTTTGGAGGGGGCTCCAAGGCGACGCTTAATACAATCAAGATTCTAGATAGCTGAAAACGTGCATGCGATGCTCTCTTTTGTTGTTTTCAAATAAAGATTTTAGGATGAAAAGGAGGAATTGTAGAAGGTACGTAACCTTCTCCTTCTCGTTGATATCTTAGGAGCAAGGGAAGGTTACAGAGCCTTAGATCATCAAGATCTCGTCTCTAGCTTCTGATGTACTTGATGCGACATCACGTTCTGCTAATGTCAAAACACCGACTATACCCACGTACGACACAGTTCGTGATAGGTTTCAGTAAGATATTTCTGTTCGAAGGTCGGCGTATAATTTCAACGGTTGGATTACTGTATGTTTCCGCTCTATCCCCGTGGGATAGCTACTGAGTGTCGGGCATGACGTATGGCTACCGCATGCCCCCGAACGTGGGTGGTTTCATACCGGGAATTCCTCTCAAAATCACCAGAATTCTTGACCTCCCTCACCCCTCGCAAGCAAGGCCTCGGAACAATGGGAGATGAAGCCTAATGAAGCGTCGCAGCTCAATTTTCAATGGACGTCGCTCAAATGGACGTTTACACAAATTGTATAATATGTTTGTTATACTGAAACTGCGGTTATGTCCATATCTGTGTTTCGTTTTATTGTTATTTTTGTTGTCCTGTTAATTGAAAAAAATGCACAGCGTATATTTTTTGCCTCGTTGCCGAATTTAATCATGTGCGAGATGTTTTTTATTGTCATACATAGTTGCTCAGTTGGGTATTCAAGTTTTAACAGAAAACGATAAAAAATAATAAAAAAACAAACAAATAAACAGTTTTTATCAGTCATGTCTCAAATGAGAACATGATAAAGAAATCGTACGAAAAATCTAATTAAATTACCTACTTGAAAGCCTGAACAAAAAGTTCCCTCAAAATGCTGCCCCCTCAGCGAGTATACTGTAGTACTGAGTACACTTATCTATAATCCTGTAGCCAAAAAACCGTTTGGTGTCGCACGATACTGAAGTGGAGGAAGAAATCTGAAGGAATCCCCTTGACACGTTTAAGTACCAGCTACAGTACAGGCAACCGCACATAATTGGTAACAATTTGGACATTGACAGCGTCTTTATGTCGTAGCAATGAGGACGATTTTCGTGGTGCAAGTGTTGCCACTGATGTGCGGTTGACTGTACCTACCTACCCCACGTAAGTAGACGAAGGACGCGCCATAATATATTTGACACAATTCCTTTTTGTCTTAAAGACAAGAATTTATTCTGTGTATTAAAAAAGGTTTGATCATCATCGACGCGAAAACGGTTACCATGTATTCAGTGCATCATTCTGAGCTCCCTAAATAGAAATTATTCACCGTTTATTGAAAAAAAAATCTGCTGTTCCATACATTTTGAACGTATTGCACTATTGTAGGAAACTGCAGATTTTTGTTTTAATAACATTGCAAAACTTATACTATTTTAGTTATATGTAAGTATTGTATAGACCAGCGCAGCATGACTCTTTCTTCCATTTATCATAGCAGCAAATAAAACCGGTACTGACCTACCCTTCTAAACCCAAGTTAAGCCCCTGACATGGCGCTACATGGTGCTACATGGCCTTGTAAGCGATGTATTTTTAATGTATTCCAACCCCAGAGTTTACTGCATCAAGGCCGGTAATAATATCGTGAATGCTACTATAATAGCATGCAAATATTTTTATTTAAGCATCAAAGTATGGAAGTATGATGCTTTAATAATATAATTATTTATTTATTTTTCAGACAGCATGACCATTGTTTGTAAAATAGTACTTACTTAAAACTGTGTTAGTTCACACGTTTATGCATAAATAGAAAGATGAATAAAATACTCTTTATTATGGATACCATATAAATTACTGACATAAATTAGAATGTTTAATACAATGTTTGCAGAACGGTCAGTCATACACCTATCCGCGATCACACTCAGGATGCTGTTGCTACTCACACGCAGTCTTTGCAGCAGTGATGCCGCATTCTTGCCACAGAATACTACAGAAGGCGCACTCTGCATTTTAGGTATGAAGGTACCAGTCGGGTCAATTCAGTTACCGTAACGTAGTCAGAAGTTAAAAGAGTTACATGGTAGAAAGAGAGGCAACTTCTAGGTGAATATGACTGTAGGTAATTAGCGCTGTGCGATCTGAATTGCACTTTATTCTGTCGTAACAAGAGTCATGTCGCATCTAAATGATTTTGCGGAGTGTAACTATCTGTAATCTGTGTTCTTGCTTACGGCTTGTACACACTAGCGCGATATCGCGGGCGCAACAGGCAGCGCTACCCTTGTCGCGCTGCGCAATATCGCGCCAGTGTGTACGAGCCTTTAAAATTACCGAGAAACCATCTATGCGTGCCTTCATAAAAATAGTGACGCGCTGTAAAGCAGAGGAAGCCTCATCAGCAACCTGAATGCGATATTGTATTAAACCCGCAGGGTATTGACAGTCTTTTGCGTTTACGCTGTCCTCAGGCATCAAAATGGGCATAAAATGTCAAGAGGTCAATATTATTATAATGTAGAACACGATCGTTAGTCAAGATCAGCATAACGTTATCAAAGCGGATACCATTAAGCTATGACCCTTCATACTTATTACTTATCTCTTCATGTACACTTTTTGCGGTATAATAATGTAAATATAAGCAGTTTTGTTTGTAAATGTATCATTACTGTGATACTTGCCCGGGTATTTTCTTAAGGGGAATGCTAAGATAACCCACAAATTCCAAATTGAAAAGATTTCTTGTTTTTTCCCGATTATTGCCTTAAACTGGTTTTATGACTGCCCTATATGGTTTCAAATGGCTCAAATCCGTAGTATGTTAGAGTTATATTAAAGTATGGGTCCATAACATGCCCGTTCTTCTCCATAGGAACCTACTACGCTTTGGAATGGGCCACTAGCTTCATCTTTCTGACTGACCGACTCCTTGACAATTCGAAAGTGTTTGTAATTGGTTTATTGAAATAAATGCGTTGAGTTTGAGTTTGTAAGGAATGGACAATGTTATCAATAACCAATACCTATTTATAAAAAAATTATGTATAAGTAATCAGCCTATAATGTTCCCAATGCTGGGATACCAGCCTCCTCTCTGTGAGAGGGAGTGAGCCGTAAATCACTACGCGGGCCCAGTGCGGGTTGGTAGATGTCACAGGTCTTCGAATTTTGGTTCTAGGACATGCCTGTTTGCTCACGATGTTTTCCTTCACGGTTTTGAGAGCAGTTGTGATAAAATAATTCACACAATACTTAAAGCCTGTCAGGGTTCGAACCTACGATCTATAACAACTCGTAAGTCGCGGCCGTTACCACTGGGCCATCACTGTTCTATAAAAAACATGCGCAATGACGATCTATAAAGACATTTATCCTACTATTCAATTGTTTTAGCAAGTCTTAGTCTCCGTCTTGTAATAGTTTACCTATAATTGATGAGCACGCCAACAGTTACTGAAGAAGTAAGTCAATCAGTCTTAATTAGAACTCAGGGTACTTTTGGTCACACGTCACTCTTGAGGAAAATCCCAAGACTGCTTACAGATGTGTAAATCAACTTGTAACTCGATGTATGAGGAAAATTATAAGTAAAAAGTATTGCAAATCAATCATTAGGATTAATATTCTAGAAGATAATAGTATCCGGAATCTTGACTTGGCGTATGTTGTCATCATGTAGGATGAGGAAATGACTGAGAAGAAGAATGAATGGGGTAAATCTTTTTTGAAGCTAGGTGTGGTTCCCCTCACGCCAAAACATACCTAAGGTTTCCTTATATTTAATGACGTCACGGTAAAGAACACAACGTAGGTACATACCTATGTATAGACCCTAATACGTGCCTGAAGGCTTTGTACTAGGGAACATAGCTACTTTATGCAATATTGCTCTCTTTAAACTCGAAACACAAGTACGCAATACTGCCAGACGTGACTCCGAACAAAAGTATCCAGACAAACTTGTATAAAATATACATTTTCATACATACATGGTTGGTTTGTTTGTTATTAATTTCGACAATGGCTTACTGACGAAACAAGGCATGTACACAGTTTTGCAGGCTTTTAGCCTTAGGTTCAGTCTAAAACTCATTTAGAATTGAAATGGGGGTGCTCCTTGTTTTAGCTTAGCTTTGCGTACAATTATACGTTAGTGTTGTGCAAAATTAGAGCCGTTGTTTAGACTATAGACTTGAATCTCGGTCTTTGTGGGCGTTTCTTTATGATACTAAAGTGGGAATGCTCTGCGGCTGTACGCACGAATTTATTAATTAGTTTTAGTTGATATTAATTGTAAGTTTTTATTGTTGGCTGTGATTTATGGGCTTGTTCTTTGGCAAGTGTTTCGGGACTATCTTTAGAATTTTAAGTGGTATTTTTCCTCGAAATAATTTTCCTATTTTCGTGACTCGATGAAAACGAGTAATCGTTTATAACTGGAGATTTTCTGACCTGTGCTAAACTCCAAATTCCAATTTATTATTCCTCTTGACACGTCTTATGAATTGTATTTACTAGTGCATAATGAAAAATGTGAAACATAAAATTAATACCAATATTAATCAACTGCCAAATGATCGGCAAATTATTAGCAAATGATTGATCGATTCGCCGCTAGGGAGAGCCTATAGAGGCACTAGGGAGGCTTATATATGAATACGTGGTAGCTAACAGTTATGCATTTGCATGATACACGGTTATTAATTATATCAGCCGTGTAGGCTGTACAATTTCATGTATAGCATATCTCCTGGCTTATATGCGAGTGTTAGGGTAGGTTTAGACAACGATACTTTAAATATCTTGGGGGACAGAAAACTTGCGGGTTCCTTATTAAGTAAAAATGCGCAGTCTGAAATCGCCAGCACATCATGGCTTATGTCAGTTCAACTTGTATAAACTATTAAAAAACTTGTCATGATCACTCTGTAAGTCTGTTAAGTATTTTCTTGACAGCAAAGTTGTTCAGTTCAATGCAAAGTTCTAAAGCACTTTATTAATAAACTTAAAAATAATAAATAATAAGCTGTTTTATTTGACCCGGCGCGGCCTTGAATGTGTCATGATTTTTTTTGTAACAAGAATCTCAATTAACTATTTCAGTAGCTATTATAAAACATACAACAATCAGAGGTGCAGCCTAAGTTAGAAGTTATCCTCCTTATTCATAAACGCGAAGTATTTATAGTTATAACATATCCAGCAAGTAAAACTGTCATAGAGTGCCTTAGCATTATAAGTGAAAAAATAAAACAAGAAAATAATACTTATTTAAGATATACATGTTATGCAAGAGCTATTTTTGCGAGGATTAAGTTTGGCATAACTTCTCCGCGTTTATTAATAATCAGTATTTTTCTTTTTTTCCGAGTCTGCTAGCCTAAACCCACCTTTACAGATGCAAACTCACTCCAGTCACATCCGATCGATGTGATGCAGTAAGGATGTCTGAAACAGTGCTCTGTAACCTCTGTAGATGTAACTGTAGTGTACACGTTCTGAATGTTACTCCAACTGAGCGGAACATTTGGAGACTTTGAATAGATTTATTCAATCTGTTCCGATGTTTGCTTATTGTTTCAGGTTGTGAACACAATATGTTTAAGGAAAATATAGAATATCTTAGGATGCTTAATTTAACCCATGGTACTAATTTTGGTTAGGTGAGACTTGTGT
This sequence comes from Eupsilia transversa, assembly GCA_914767815.1. Lineage (NCBI taxonomy): Eukaryota > Metazoa > Arthropoda > Insecta > Lepidoptera > Noctuidae > Eupsilia > Eupsilia transversa. The sequence goes on from OU611889.1 coordinate 9,211,118, forward strand.
GCGTTGTGTTAAAATAACATTAATTAGGTACATTAGACATAGGTACACACGGCTACATATCAAGCTATACATTTCCAGTATAAGCTGACCTCTCATTGTACGCAAATCCTATACAATGTAAGATTAGCTTATACTGGAAATGTATACCTTGATATGTAGCCGTGTGTACATATGCTTTGACTGCATTTTCTATTGAAATATTTTCTCGAAATAGTAAGGAAGATATGTTGAGGATCAGTTAGAGATTTACTTGTGAGCAATGTGCTTAGTTTTATATAAATAATAGCATAACTTCGTAACTTAAGACATAACTACCAATGGTTTGATAACATTTTCGAACTGGGGCCTAAGTCTACTAATTTATAAACATTACAATGATCTCTCAATGGTGAGTTTTTGATAGATTTGCCATACAAAAACGGTCAAAAATTCACCATTCTGAGACCATTGTAACGTTTATAAATTAGTAGACTAATTAGGCCCCTGGTTGATTGATTTTATTTTCTTAAAGAATTAAGAAAATTGAGAATGAATACTTCTAGCAGATATAAGTAAGTTATACAGGTGATTTTTCCCCCGACCCTTAACAATACGCTCTCATAAAATAAAATGAAAGCTAACCATTAAAAAGTCATAAGTTCACGAGTGCCATTAAGTACAAGCATCGAGTAACCTCACTCATCATAAAATTACGACACCTATATCAAAGTTTACACCAACACGTCACATCATTTGAATTTCGAAACAACTCGTAGTACCATAGACAAGCTAAAAAGCTTTTACCAACCTGATACGGTATGACGGGCAAAGATAATGAAACATGCAGCCTTTGGCTTCCACATCAATGTGGGTTAAGGCTGTGATAGGCAAACTACAAAGGTTAATTGCTACGATTCTACTAATTTTTGGAAGACTAATTAAGCACAAGCTGATTAGCTGCTTTCTTGATCATCTGATTTGAATTTTCTTTGATGCCTGAAGACATAGGCGAAGGTAGCTGTTGTATTTTGTTTAAGGATACATCCACACCAAAGTTAATCTTTGTAGAGCAACATTATGATAAAATTGAACAACTTTCTGTAAGTTTTAGTAACTTTACTAAATAACTTTTTGTTAGCCGTTGTTGCCCACTACACTTGCAAACGTAGTTCTACAAAAAGTAACTTCGCTGTAGATGCACCTTTATATCACACTAGCTACTGCCCGTTCGTCCGCGTGTATTATCTAATATAAAGCATATCATAAGCCATCGGCGAGAGTAGCTTTCAATCAGTGAATATTTTTTTTAAATCGAATGAGTTGTTACGAAAAAAACCTTCACCTCTTTTTAATATTAATAGGTATAGATAGATAGAAAGAGTGAGCAGTGGTATGGCCCAGTGGTAACGGCCGCGACTTACGAGATCTCGAACCCTGACACGCGCTTTACTCTGTGTAAATTATTTCATCACCACTGCTCTCAAAACGGTGAAGGAAAACATCGTGAGGAAAACGGCATGTCCTAGAACCGAAAATTCGAAGACATGTGACATCTACCAACCCGCACTGTGGTGGATTATGGCTAACTCCCGTTGACAGAAAGGAGGCCTGTGTCCCAGCGGTGGGCACGTTGAAAGCTGATTATGCTGCGTATGTACCTACAGTCCGCCCGTAGAAAGAGTGCGTTCTTGACACCTCTCTTTTTCAAACTAACGAACATGTGTTTTGCGAATTTGTTCCTTATTATAACTAGAAATTGTCCTACTGACAGGTGTCAGGAACGCTTTCGACGGCTGGACTGTAGTGTTATTCGCTCAAATGTCACTAATTAAACACAATAGATTTTTAATTGTTATCTATATTAATAAAAAGAAAAGTCCTGACTGGCTGACTCATCATCAACGCCCAGCCCAAACCCTTGAACCTAGGAAGCTGAAATTTTGCACAGAGGTTCCCTTTATAATGTAGGCAAGTAATAAGGAAGCATTTTTCGAAATTCAATCCCTAAGGAGGTCAAATAGGGGATGAAAGTTTGTATGAAAAATCTTATTCCTTGAGGTAATAAACATAAATCTTATCACGAATAGTTATCTAAATAAATTATAAAGTTTGTAATTTTTTGTTTTTCTAAATTACCCCCTAGAGTGTAAAGAAGGTACTTTTAATCCCGGTAGTACGTTCCCGTGAGATATTTTCATACAACCACGCGGGCGAAGCCGCGGGCAAAAGCTAGTCTATCATAAATTGATCGACTGACACTCGAAGGGTCATAATAACTAGTGTTATTTCTCAACGACATAATCTAAAGCTACTGATACTGTTCCTAGTTCAATTAAATAGCCTTTTCCGACCGTAATGGAAGTGAATATTGTTTGTGTAATTAAATAAAATATTATTATAGACTCAGAACAGAATATTCACATAGCTATAGAGGAGGATAATGGTATTGAAATATTATGTTATCATACGTATTCCGACATCCGTCTAAACCTATCTAACGTATCCTACTATAATAATACCTATTATAAATGTGTAAGTTTGTTTGTTTGTTACTCAATCACGCAAAAACGGCTGAACGGATTTGGAAGAAATTCGGTAAGTACATAGATAGTTTATAACCTGGATTAACACATAGGATATGACATTTTTTTTTATCCCGGTAGTACGTTACCGTTTGATATTTTCCGAACTTCATGCGGGCGAAGCCGCAAGCAGAATCTGTTTAAATGCCAAGTCATTCATAAATGATAAAATGCCAAGTAATAATAATCTATACTCCAGAATATAGGTACAAGAATTATTGAAATGCTTACTCTTGGACTATACGAATACAGTTTGAGTTGAAAGTAACGTAACCCAGTCTCCATTAGCTGTGATTAAATTCAGCATGCGATCTTTGAATTACGCTTCCAATTTATTATTTAATTCTATTGCTGACGGTAACTAATTGTTAGTTTCATCAAAGCTTCATCGTCAGCAAGTTTCATCGAAAATTTTGATGTAATGTGCTGCTATTTTTGAGAGAGGCTTTGTTTAGGTAGGTATGTGTAGGCTTCATTTTTACTCGACTGCGACAAAGTAAAAAAGGAGGGTTATGTGTTTTAGCCAACTGCGGCGAAGACAAAAAAAGGAGGGCCACTTAATACTAGGTGTACACAATCTCATACAGTCGGATGCAGTCTTTATGGTTAAATTTACGATGTCTCCGACTACATGGGTTTGTTTATACCTAGTATTCTATAATAGTTATCTAGTTGTTTCCATCTTTATTAATGTTCAGTTTTTAACAAACACGTTTTGTGATTTTTTTAAGTTAATGTTTTGTTAAGTTTCTTTTTTATTGAGATTAGAAGTGACCATATTTGACGCCAGATATCCTAAATCGGTTTAAAAGTTAAGTCCTGTAAAATGCAAATAGACTTTAATAAACAGATCTTTCAGGCTTTCATTTTGACAGGTCAACAACATTCATTGCGTTATTTACGTTGGTGAGCAGACAAATTTTTCGAAAAAATGAATCAATGGATTAATAACATCCTTCAAAATCATTAAGAGGGTTTACGTCGTACGGCATTTCATACAAACTTTCAAGCCCTTATTTTTCGAAATGACTGAACCGATTTTAATGAAACTACATACGCATATGCAGGATACAAAGGTCTAAAAACTTAGTTAAGAACATTTTCGAAAAATAGTGTTCCAGACAAATTAGACCAATTTAAAATTTTCCATAGAAACAGAGATTTTCAGTTATCTGTTTTTAAATAAGACATTTCGAAAATGTTCTTAACTAAGTTTTTAGACCTTTGTATCCTGCATATGCGTATGTAGTTTCATTAAAATCGGTTCAGTCATTTCGAAAAATAAGGGCTTGAAAGTTTGTATGAAATGCCGTTCGGCGTACACCCTCTTAAGATTGTGAGTGAAAGTGCGATACGCAATAGGTTGCTGATTCTGTGAATAGCTAAATTTATGAAGAGAGCTGGTGTTTTTGTTGTTGGATACTTTTAATTTATCGTTGAGTTTCCAAGCAAAAGCGGAAGAATACCAGTCATCATGGATACCCATGTCATAACGATATCACTTCAAAAGCAAACCACGTCCTGTCTTGCCCTTTATCAAGGCTTGTACACACTGGCGCGATATCGCAGGCGCGACAAGACGAGACTGAAGTCAGACTGACCTTAAGATTAAGTATAGGCAATCATTTCTACACTATTATTAATAAAGAAATATAGCTGTTATCATAGATAAGACTAATGTTGTGATCTAGTTCCTACTCGGGAGGTCGTTTCCGTAGTGCATAAATATAGTCTGTGTGCATGTTATTAAGCCATTTGAATATCGCCCCTGGCAACATTGTAGGTAGATTGACGTATTGTTTATATACTAGTAGCACACTACAATCATTACACGCATTCTTATCTCATTTTGTTTATTATACACAGGTATGTTTGTATTTTTTTACTGTGGAAATAAATGACTTAATACGTAACATAACTTAAACAAGAAAAGGGAAGGGGGTGTCCGGTTTACAACGTGTTAATTTTGATGTCCCATAACCCTAGGATAGATAATGCTATAAGTAATAATAATGCAAAAAATTCTAAAACAAGTGTTCCAAAAATATCTACATCATTTCGAAGATAACATAACATTATACGAGTACTCTCGATGAGTGTATTTTAGTTTCATTTATAAGTACGAGTAAATCATTTTCATTCAAACCAATCATTCATATTTAAAGTTAAGAAAATGCGACGTTGTCATTTTTTTTAGGGAGAAAGTAAGGCTGAGTTAAATGTTTTTTTTAAATATATTTCACGTAAGGTGAAATAAAAGGTTAGATAATCGGTTCGGTCGGAAAGGTTAGATAAAGGTAAGGTTAAATAATCGTGACTTTGTCGAATTATTTTGTATGAAAAATGAAAGCAAAAAAAAATATTTAAAAATAATTCATACTCCTGTTGATTCTTTGACATGGTCTCATTAATACCCTTGAGTTGTGGGATATCAAATGGAACACGTTGTATAGTACTTACTAATTCTATGGGTACTTTTAATTATCTTCAGCTCATAAGTTGCTAGATTCATGAATTCTTCATGAAATAGAGGGTGAGTGTATTGTCATTTATTGGCACAAATTCAAAGTCTGGGTTGCTACGCTGAGAATGTCCTAATAGAATTAAACTAATAAGAGAAGTAACCCGACCAAAGTTCGAACCTAGGACCCAACGCTCAGCTGTCGTGGTGCAGGCAGTACCACATAAAATTGCTTCTATCCTACACACAGTAAAATCTATTTACGGATCCAAACAGTTTTCCGTTAACAGTGTAAGGTCCAAATGAAACGGACAACGAGCCTTTTAACGCGTACATTTCCAATTCTGAACAGTTTGGAAGTGTGCCGGAATTACGGACCGCACAACATTCCAGCAGACCGAGTCCAAAACAGGATTTGATTTCACTGCAGTATACATATAGACAAGAGTAACTCTATGATATTTAGACACTTTTTAATTGAACTGCGACTTCTTCGATTGTCTACTGGTCTCGAACGCTACTGATGAGCATGAGGTCCTGGGTTTGATTCCCAGGTCGGGCAAAGTGTCATTGGGATTTTCCATAGGGAAATTTTCAGTAGCAGCCCGGAGTCCGGATTTGTGCTCCCTATTACATGGGACTTAAACATAACTGGTGAAAGTGGGTGTACTATATGTAGGTTCACCTCTGCCTAACCCTTCGGGGAATACAGGCGTCATGTCATGATGTTGTGTTTTTTAAACGATGGTGAACAATAAAAACGAACGATGAACTTGGTGGAATGTCATCTAAAGAAACATTCGAATTTTAAAAGTAAAGTTTTAAAATTCGAATTGTTCTTTTGCAATGGGCGGCCATTATCGATGAAAGCGAAAAAAGTTTACGTTGCAGAAATATACTGCCCTACTAAGCGCAAAAGCGGTATCTCAATGAAAGCGAGTTTCGAGATAATTGGAGATATGTAAATATCGTTTTTTTTTTACTTTATATATTGACTTTTTTGCTTATTAAATAGAATTTATATATTATATTGGATCTATTTGTTACCACAATAGTTAAAATATCAAAAATGTATGTGGATATACGTTTTTCATGAGATACTGCTACACCGCTTAGTAATTATAAAATTAAAATTTGAGTTACCGCTTTTTCGTTACCTCTTCTCCTACATGTATGTATACAAAAAAATATGAATTTTCTATCGAATAAAATATGTATTTTTTTAAAGGAAAAAAACAATCAAAGTAAATTTTTAAAGTCTTTTATTAATCAAATTTATAATGGCATAAAAAAATATTTGAAGAAAAAACGGATTCTATGAATAAAATCTAGTCAAAAGTAGGCAGTTCTCTCCAAAAGGACATTCTATTTTGAGGTATAATATTTTGAAAAGATTTTAAAATATTTTCTTTTTTGCTTTTAGAAATGCCTGCCGCTCCGCTTCCGCTGCAATTTTCTTCTTCGGTGGTGGCAAAACTTTAGTTTTCATAATTTTATTTCCGATTATGCTCGCAGTGATAGGGTCTTTATTGAGTCCATGGAAGATCATCATCTGAATCACTACTAGGGAAAAAGTCGGGATCGATAGTTTGAATATTACGTTGTAATTGTTTCGATTCCTTAAACCTTTCTCTCAACGCCATATTTTTTTTTGCTAACAGCATCATCATTTTTGTATTTCTTTGTGACATGGTTTATCTGAAACAATATTTGTTTATTTTAATTAGATTACCTTATAATAATTAAGATATAAGATCAATTTCGCTATGTAATACTAGTGCGCGTATGCCGCGGCCGCAAGAAAGTTTTGAACAAAATGAACTTAAATTACTTTTTGTAAATGATCTTGATTGTGTTACACTAAAATTATATTTAATAGGACTTACCTGATTGTCAAAACACTCAATTAAACCACTGAACACGTTAATTCACAGATTTTTACTAATTTAACACAGGAATTTCAAGATTATGACCTCGTTGCAACGAAAACAAACAAGTTATGACACGAAATTGTCAACTGCAAAGTGCAAGGATAAATCACTGTAAAATGTATTAGAAATTCGATCGTATCAATCAACCCTTAAAGGCCAATTTGATTTGCCGCTGCAACCGTATCTCATATAGGCAAAATGATTTGCGGATCAATTAAGCATTCTAATACTAAGCGTCATAGCGGTAAGTCAGTACTTCACGCGTTATTCATATTTGCCGCTTATCGGCCTAGAAAAGTTGCTGTTCTTTTTTAAGAGATTTGGCGGTATTCAAATATACGGCCGTTTGCCTACGTAATATTGATATACCTCTAATACCCTTAGTGATTTATGGTAAAACTGAGATAGGGAAATATTTCTTAAGGTTTTTTTTGTATGTTCTAAACAAGATACCGCTAAAAGGCTTAGTTCATTAGATGCGTATTTTTTAAAGCTATCCGATGGCATAAAAATCAACTTTTCGGTTTTTTTTGAGATACCGCTTTTGCGCTTAGTAGGGCAGTATAGGTAATAAACTAACAGCGTCCAGCGCTCGGCGTGACAACATGTCGTGTTTGGGTTCGCGACAAGTCAATCATCATCCTAAGAATGAAAAATGAGAGGTGAAACACGTGTCGATTTCTTACAGGGTTTTTTATGACTCTTTAGGAATATTTAAGCGGAATAGGTTACTAAATATATCTACGTCTATTGTATTTTACAGTTAATAGAATCAAAACGGCTCTAAAGGCCAGATTAGAATTTGAAATTGGCGAGTTATTTCATTGGGATAATACTGAAACAATCCTTTTACCTTATCTATACTACATTTTAATAGACGATGCTGGCCACAAGTAATTCACGTGGCTACCCATGATATTATTATTTCTAGGTAATGTTGCCACGTGGTGAATCAATTGAAAATGTTGCCAGATATATTGAATGTCTGTTTTATAGCTCACTTTAAGCTGGCGCCATACGTGTATTAGAATCTACGCTAGTTCTAATATTAGTAAAATTGCATTGAATCCAAATGTTACAAAACATAATTTCAATGTGGGTAGGTAAGTATTTCAACAAAATAAATTATTATTACTTAAGCAAGTATATGATGCAAACAATTTCATAAGACACGTAATTTAGAAAATTATCTCTAATGCTTGCATATACTGTAATAATTTATTAATTACGTAAAGGTCTTACTTGGGAAGAGACTGGACCCCACGACACAGGGAATCCTAGTGTGGGGTCCAGGGGATTTGTAATAAAAAAAATCTAGCACCTAAGGCACATATGAATGTTACTAGTTTTATTTTTTTTATATTGTACCATGTTTTTTACACCGAATAAAGTTTATATTTTATATATATTTTTTATTTTATGAAGTAAAAATCCCCAAGTGAAGAAGTAAAGGCAAATAAAAAGTTTTGCTCATTATATATGTACGTGTTGCAATCATTTGAATAAGGTTACGAAGATAACTTAACATATAAAAAATTTACGTATAAACCTTTGCCAGGGTTTTCACATGTGTAGAAAAATAAAGTGGCAAGCATTACCGTGTCCTCAACAAAGCGATCATAGCGCAAACCATGCCACCGTCGCGTTCATTTTGTTCGGGGAACCCGAACGTTTCGTCGCGACAACGGGCACCTTCCGGTTTTCCGATGAAATAAACTACAAATTCAATACTTACGTTATTTTTTTGTTATTGATCATGTCCTGGCTTATCATACCCATAAACTACTCTTAGTGGTGCCTATATTTCATAAAAAATAAACTAGTATTTGTGCATTTTCCCCATGAGCTTCAAACGGTACCATTCCGTGTTGGTACGGGTAAGAACCTAGTATTCCATCATATATGTGGCTTTGGATTTTACATACAATAGAAGATTTTAAAAATATATTTTTTTATTTACATTTGATTGACTACTTTTTACAGGAAAATTCATTGTTATTTATTAGCACCGAGTAACATGACGTCCCCTACCTTACATTGATGTTTATCAATGGGTATTTTAAAAAGCCAAGTTTTTATTCATTGCTTCATTTTCCAGCAGTACGTACCTATGTACGTAATGCATGTACTTACCCACTCATTCGATTTATGAAGGAATCTGTCAACGATTAACTTCATAATGATAAATTGTTTAGAGTTATCAATTGCATAGTTGACTAGTGGGTAATTAACTCGTCGAGATGGAATGACTACTACTTATACTTTAAAAGGAGGTTATAACATTAGTTCAACTTAAGCCTATTCTGAAAAAGAAGAATAAAAAATGTACCGAAGTTAGTATTAGGTATCTCTTTTCCAAAAGCTTTAATGAAAAACTTTATCTACTAAGCTGGATAGTTTTACATTAAAGATTCTAGAGTAACTCCCAAGAGATTTTATCTAACCATCAAAAAAATTGCGGCGCTCAAAACTAAATCGCAAAATCTTTCATCCGATAAAAACTAAGTCAGCCGCCCCTCTAGTTATTGGTAGACGGCGTAACCCTGGAGGCCCAGGTAGGCACGCGACCTCGGGGTCAGGGTCGATACTGTACCACTTTACGGGTGTATCTTGTGCCGACATCGATGACTTTCGCAAACAGCTGCTGTTTTCACCCCGCCGCCGTTACGTCACTGCCCCATTTTAGGGTTGAAAATTGGAGCAAATATTTTAAAGTTTAATTTTAGTTTTTTTATTTGAGCGATTTTAGTGTTTGGTTGGAGTATAATAAGTAATTGCAAAGGCTTATTTATACAAACGATGGTATAAATAAACCATTTTATTAACGCCATCTAGTGGCTAGTAGCTGAACTAAAATGTTCAAGTGCAGCGCCATCTATACTGCTTACATTGTACTATGTGTTTCGGAAGTTGAACACCGCCTGAAATCAAGTGAATGGCGCCACTGTGCTGTGGTTGCCTACTACTCTAACTTCGTTTTGTGCTTATTACGCTTAAGTGCACTTCAAAAAGCTTTTGCAGTGATAAATTTACTTTAACTTCAAAGCTAAAAGTACTTGTGTACTGAAAACATTTTTTATTCAGTACAAATTAAGTTCATCAAAAAGAAGAGCTGGCAAGTGAGACTCAGCGAAAAAATTTGCATTCTTTTTAAATTGTTATGAGAAGAAAATTGCGCTGCGGTGTTTTCAAACGTGCACAGCTTTGAACGGTGATAACTGATAACCTTAAATGTATATTAGCTTTTGCAAAACTTAGGTATGCTCCTGTTTTAATAAGGGATTCGACCCAAAACCGCGGATTAAGATTTTCTTCTGACAGTTTTCGCATGGATAAACTGTCAAAAATTCAAAAATAATTCGGAAGACAAGGCTTATGCCGCGTATCCGAATCCGCCCTAAGTGTTTTGATGTGAAATAATAAATTTATTTGATCAAGGCTTAAGATTTTTACCATGAAACGATAGGTACAAAATTATTAACTTCCATTTCGATATTACTTTTCTATTCGAAGAATGGCGAAGGCTATTTCGCAGCAACTTACCACGTAGGTAGGTAATTAACTAATTTACAATCACGATTAGGCTTTTACATTATGAGTATAATGGTGTGTTTCTAATAATAATATATTATGTACTCAGTCATGTTTAATGTAGTTCGGTATGCTACCGACAGATGGCGTACAGGAAATTACCTAAAAGTCTTGTAGGTAAGGGGGATAGCCAGAAGCATCCTTTTGCTTACCAATAAATATCTACAAAATAATAATACCTATAGTAGCCTCGTTAATAAGTTTTTATTTGGCAATATTTAGGTAGGTACTTAAACATACAAAGTAAATGCTCGTGCAGACAAGCGGTAGAACACCGGTAGAACAATTTCCGTGAAGTTTTCATAGAAATTGTTCCACCAGAGTCGCATCGTCCCGTCGTGTCACAGCTGTCTGCGGGAGCCTTTACGGTCATTGGCAATTATCTTATTACATTTTATTTTATTTTTCGGGAAAACAAACAGTGACCATTACATTATGTAGGAAGAAATACAAAAACGATACGGCCAAATGTGTAACCAACAACATTTTCCACGGAATACATAAAAATAATAATCATTAAGTACAAACTATGCTCTATAAACTTAAACCTACGAACTACAATAATTTAGGTTATCAAAACATTTTATTTGTTTGTGCTAAAGAGTTAAATAAAAACAAAAATCTTAATTAAAATTACTAGTGACTAACTGTTTTGACTACAATATTTTTGAAACTACCAGCAGAAAGAGTTTGTAATTATTAGTAAGTCGACGCAGAGGTGCCCGCATACCTGCGTTACTGCGACAGGATTACATATTTATATAACGATGGGCTACCGATTAAAAGCGATGCGCATAAGCTATTTACGCAAAATATTTGTTTTTATTTTATTGATTTATTTAGTGCCTACCTACTGAAAGATTATTCGAACTATACTGCAATAATAAATAAAAGACTATAAAACCTTTAAAGTATATAAAGGCTATGTATATCAATCACGTTTAAAAAAAAAACAAATATAGATGACGCCAAAGCCGATGGCGACGTAAAATACTGCAAAAAATCTCACGCATTCGTTCTCTATGGTCCATCGAACATAATGTATGGATTTTGCGACGCAATCCAATCCATCAGCTGCATTCCGTAGTGCATAAAGCACGTGGAAATTATTGCAAACGGAGTTTTTGAAGTAGGATGTGTTTTACGTGAATTGCTTTATTATTAGTCGTTGTGCTGTAGAAGTGTAGAAGATACTAGTACCTATTCAGCTGCATCCTGTTAGACTGGAAGCCGACCCCAACATAGTTGGGAAAAATGCTAGGCAGATTGATTTTTTGCTATAAAAGCACAGTGTAGAAGTAAGCAGTCAGTCTAGATTTAATCATTTGAACACTGACACGATGTATTTTTTATTACGGAAAACAAACATACAATAGGGACATATGTAAAACTGTAAATATTAAAAGCTAATTATTAAATTATTACGTTTCCACGGATAACAACAACAATATGATCAACACACAACAAACAACAACAATATGATCAACAATGCAACAACAATAATATGATACAATAGCATACTCATAATCAGCCTATAATGTTCCCATTGCTGGGACACTGGCAGGTGATATTATTTATGATCGAATAGTTTGACAATATTCAATCTTTGAACACGAATAATAACCTACAGTAAAGAGATTATAGAACTGGATAGATTTTAACCTGTTTCTAATTTGGTAGTCTCACTCTTGGCTATAACAACTGCTAGATCATGACAGTATTCGTGTGTAAGCGTAATAGGGGCAAGCCTAGTGTTATTATGATTCTTCACACTAATTGTAAGCCATAAGGTGAAAATCTGAATTTCTTGATGGGAAAATTGAACCGTATTTTCCCGGTTTTTGGTTGGATTTAACCCTTGATTCACCTAAGTAGGTAGGTTATTCGGGATAGTGTCTACAACTCCACGACAAAGTGCGTATTTTCGCCTTAGTAACCAATGATCAAAAGATAAAAAAAGACTGTTAGAACATCACATTGAATTAATGCGCTCATCGATCGCCAAATGCCAATCGTGTTGATAATGCGAAGGTAAAGTCTTTCGTGGAATCGGAAGCGAGGCCTATATTTACGACTATTATGGTCTATTATTATGGTTAGTTTACCCATAAAAAAATTCCATACAAAAAAGTTGAAAGTATTCACGAGAAACCTTTCAGACTAATGTTATAATTAGACACGCAAATGAGACTGTATATTTTTATTGTTTCCCTTTCTTAGTTTTCTTTTACGGTTAACTGCAAAACCGATTAGAAAACGAGAATCTCTAGGCTCCAAGAGAACCATAAAGTATTTTCTCAAAGTTAATAACTTTACAAGCCAGCCACGGGTTGCATATTGACTAAACCTTACAACTGCTTAAAAGATCTCACGCCAATAGGAGATTTATTGTAATTGAAAAAGTTTGAACAGACTGAATAATAGAATTTATTCGAGACACGGTAAATTAGCCGGGCCGGCAACGGAGGCGGCATACCGTGGGCGATCCGCCCCTAATTGTAAGGGTTCCGGTTTATAGCAGGTTTTATTAGCACGCCTCGCTCGTTGTTCTCAAATACGAGGCTAATACCTTACAATGTAGTCTCTATGATTGTATTTGTGCTATCATTTGAGATTATAGGCAGCGGTTGAAGTGTTAGGGCGTGGGAAGCTTGGGGTTTAAGTTTATGAAAAGGGGTGAAAACGATGTAATGTAATTGAGAGCAATAAGTTTCTGTTTTCACTGCGAAAAGGCAAGAATAACTTTCAAGTTATCGTATGCATTACTTCAGTTTTATAATTATGATTGTTATAGTGAAAGTAGTATGTAAGGAGGTGCGTGTCTACCCCAATGAGAAGATAGTTTAGACGAGAGTTTATGTTATCTACATTAATATTATAGAGAGGAAAGAATTGTATTTTTGTTTTTGTAATGAATGGAAAATAAACTCAAAAACTAGACCGATTTTAATAATTCTTTCACCAGTAGAATGCTATATTATTATTGAATAACGTAGGCTAGAATTTATAAAAATATCACGCGGGCGAAGCCGCTTGTGGAAGCTAGTTATAGTTAAAAGCAAACTTTTGTAAAGAGATTACTATTGACGGCGTGGTTTCATGTGGGCTGAAATCTGATTAAAAAGACTCAATCAACCAAACTCTTTCAATTAAATTCTATGTCAACAACTCACCAAAATTGATTGTCCATTACGTTATCACTCCACCAATGCAATCATAGTCGCACTAGCAATAAAGCCCCCAACACAGTAGTCGAGACAGCGTGTCGCTCCTCGCTAATCACGTGACTGTAAACATTACGCAAGCGATAAAAGTGATTGCTTGATCGCTTAGATTCGCAGAACGTTCGCTTCTAAATTTAGACGGGTCAATACCACGACTGCCGCCGGCGTCTCGTTCCGGGCTCACTAAACACCCTGTGTGTCGTGTTCCTATTCACCGCTGCTGTTTCATTTTCAGCTCAACGTATTAGGTTTTAACAGGCGAGAGTTATTTTCGTTTTTGGGTATATTTCAAAAGGTCAAGAACCTTTTTGAAGTTATCGATTTTTTCATTCTAAAAATAAACTTAGAAAGTGTATATGAATTGTGGAGTCCGCAAGTAAACATCAAAATTATGTTTCCTTTGTAAAAAATATATCCTTAAGAATAATTTACTTGTATTATTAGTTTTAAGGAAATGTATGAATATTTTATTTAGTTAATAAAAGATTTTATTATTTATTTATTATTGAAAAATTCAGATGTTTACTTGGACATCACTGATGTCCAAGGAAACATGGTCAAGGAACATATCGTGAGGAAACTTGGACATAAAAAATTATGAACGGAGTCGCCAATGTCCGTCGAGCAAACGTGGTGATCAATGCTCATGCTTTCTCTGTATGAGCAGAGGCCTTTGCCCTGCCGCGAGATAGTTACAGGCTGGTACCTATTAATTAATTCCGTCACCTCACACATTTAGATCCAGTTGAAAACCAGCGTAAAGGCCCCAGTGCCTTTATGGCGCAGCCGTGAGCCACACTCCCCTGCCATTTTTCTTACATCGTACTTTACACCTTTTTATTTGTTTTATTTTTATCTGCTGTATAATATATTGTGTGCATTTTAGTCTGTGTTAAATAAATGTATTTTATTTCTTTGTAATTAAAATACCTAAGTGTTTGAACATGTGGTTTTAATTTTTGTTATAAATAACCGTGAGTCGCTTTCTATGTAAGTTAATCGTACAGTCTGACCTATCCAAACGTTGCCAAGGACACTGCAAGCTTGTATAGAATAAGGCTACATTTCTGGCACACCATTTATTGTGTAAAACTGATTGTGAAAGAGAAAACGTATAACAAAGACGACCTAAATAGATATCACTTATGTCATTAGGTCTTGAAGAACTCTCGTAGCTTTGTCCCGAATTATGTCACTGGGTCGTGACAAATAAATATGTCGTGACAATTCCATCTCCAAGATAGATGCCGCCATGATGTCATGTTGCAATTGGCAGGGTAAAATGCTCTCCTTGAAATACAAAATGGGAGCAGTTCGAGAAAAGTAATGGCTACGATTTAAAGTAGCATTAGTGTGAGCTTTAGTTTACATATTTTTGTCGTAAATTGAGAGAAATTCAGTAGAATAAATTCTTGATTTTCTCGTAGATGATCTAGGAAAACAGTTTGCCCTTTTTGACTTTATTTTTGAACGAATTAGGTTTGGCTAGACTTCGTACCTTTCGCCAGTCTTAAAGCTCGTTGAGTCCTATTTTTTGCCGATGCTCTGAATACTAAGCAGCCTTTTTAGAAGCTTTATCTTGACATCGCTTAGTAATAGGGGTAGGTGTTCTAACGTAATCTAACCTTTTTTGTTTAATAGTCGATCTGTTATTTTATCAAGGCGTTTAGATCCTTCTTATGATGTCATGTTTTCAAGAGATGACGAATATGGAGGGGTCTAGAACAATGGGCCATGGTGGTTTTGTTCTCGCAATGAATCATGGAGTCATGTATTACAGACATAAAGGGAACGTCACGCACATTTATTGCGTGGGAAGTCTTTTGATTTATCGTCGGAATGACTGTTATATATCTTGTAATATATTTTAAGCATAGTCACTGTTCGGGGGCAATTTTAAATTGTAGGCAAGTCCTTCTTTTCCTCGTATAGAAAACTAGCATATACTTTTGATTTGAAACAGTTTCCATGGAGTTCCATGCCCACTCTTCTCCATAGGAACCTACTACGCTTTGAAATGGGCAACTAGCTTCATCCTTCTGACGGACCGACTCCCTGACAGTTAAAAAGTCCTCAAATGCTTTGAGTTTTTTTGATTTGATTTTGATCCTATTGTCTTGCTTGTCCACCTCTTTGTAATTTGCGCCATGGTCAAAGTAAAACTTGGTTTTGCTGGCAATCCACAGCAGCAGATCAACCGTAACTATTGAGCTAACAATCTCTGACAGTTCAATATCATAACAAGAGTATATATATTGAACGATTTCTGTATTCCTGCTAAATTACGAGCTGTTTTCAGATTTTGATTCTCCACGTTAGACTATGTTGTGTTACGTCACGCCTTAGCCAAACATTGGCGTCACACATTGTATATTTACATCGGTGGTCAGATTGGCATCCTCCCTCAATGTTTATTTACGACGTGTCAGCTGCCTAATGAAACTGAATGACTCGTTTGTTGCTTGTTTCAATCAGGAGTGGGAGTAACGATGTAAATGGAAGGCTTGTTAGTAGTGGATTAGATGTGCAGTATTTCGGAGTTCATTTACAGTTTTAGATAGTTTTGAAAGGGATACCTTTGATCGTTGGTCTAGTATTTGCAAGAGCTCACCGAGGTGTGGCTCACTCCAGCGCTCGGCGTGGCAACACGTCGTGTTCGGTTTCGCGACAAGTCAATCGTCATCCTGAGGATGCCTCGTTGAGAGGTGAAACACGTGTCGATTTCTTACAGGGTTTTTATGACTCTTTAGGAATAGTAAAGCGGAATATTTACTAAATATATCTACGACTATTGTATTTTATAATGGACTTCTGCCAAGTCACGCCTGAATCAATTGACTAAGAGCGACAGTTTAGCAAGCAATGGATTCCTAGGTTCGATACGTGATTGCTTGAGTTTATGATGCTTGGAGTCTGAAAGGTTCGTACCGTACTAGTTTGTATCTATTCATGTAGGTACACATCAGAATACTTTTTTTGGGTAATAGGCGAGATGTATACTCATAATATGACGCTCAAACTAATAAAGAAAAAGCATTTACAAAAGTGAACATTATTTGAAGGGTTTTTCTTTTGAGTTTATTAAAATCTTCCCTTTTCGCTCCTATGAACCCTCTTTGAGTAAGGAATCAAATAGAAAAATGGTCGTCATTTATTTCACCCTAAACGCGTGCGTGTGAGCCGTGTAAATTCCAATTTATTACTTGTCTTAAACACGGCAGAACCTTTGTGAATAATTGATGGGTAACCATTTGTATCAGCTGACAGCGCTTCGAGGAACTAGTACAAGAAGGCTAATGTTAGCTTGAAACTGTTGAGTTGATGATCTATAGAACAGGCTAATATGTAATTTTGTTTTAGCTTTTTGATAAACTGAAAGATGCTACGTCTCGCTTTGCTACGCGTCGAGCTACGGCGTAGCACCCTGGGCTACGACCAATTATGTTCGAGAATCGTTTTTGAAATATTTACCTACACATTTTGACAGATTTTTAGTTCAGCTTTGAAAACCGAATTTTTAAATTTTTAGCTAAATCTGTTTGGATATACTCTTTAAGAGCCAAAAACATAAAAAAGCCAAACTTACAATTCTCATCCACTATTTATGACTAGCAATCAGCTGTCATCTGATTGATGACACACCGCTTGAATCAAGGCAAGGCCTTCGCAAAAAGAAGTTCTCTATACTTATAAAATATAAAAACTATACTCTATTGTCCTCGACACGGCGAATTTCAAGGTTTTACGAAGAACGATTTCCATTTGACTTTCATCATAAATGAATATTTTAATGTGTGAACAATAATAAACGGTGTTCACAAACCGTTTTATCGCTTCTACGAACTACCTAACAAGTTAAAATATTAGACGACATACCTTTAACACCTGATTCAATACTGCAATGCAATTAGTACCTACAAATATAATACACACTTTTCCAGGCCTTGTGTAGTTAAAGGTATTGCTAAAAAGGACACATTTGCCTTTCAAAAATTATAGGGCTTTAATCCTGGTACCTACACAATTGAGAATTTTCCTTTAAATAATTAATAAATAAAATTAAAAACAGAAGTACTCGATTTATTGACTATTATCGGACATATGGAATATTTACTAAAAATCTATCAATTATACTTTTTTGTACAGTTTTTGTAAAGATTACAAATTTTAATATTTTTATATAAAATTTACATGAGCTTCCATGTTACTGGTACTCAACTGAGGTTAGACTGGAAACTGACCCCAACACAGTTGGAAAAAGCTAGGCAGATGATGGTGATTGATATGAACGAAATAATAATATTAACATAGTGATAGTCAGCAGGTTTGTAGCGTGGTTGTCTATGGTACGGTAGACAATCACATGTTATTATTACTTATTAAGAAGATTATGATTGTCTCCACGAGTAAGCAAAACAGCAATATCACCTCCTCCTAATCACGAGTTAGCCAACAATCGCGAACAACACACGTAACAATAAAGTATGCTTAACAAACTCATCAGGCCTACTTTCCCTTTCTGAACTCGCGTGACTAGCTTCGTGTAATCACTAAATCAATAGGAACACCTTTCACGCAACCTTGCGATCCATTGCAGAGAGGTTTAGCAGGAAATTAGTAGGCTGTGCATCGATAAGCAGTAATTAGTGGGCGAAGACGACCGAGGTTACGTGATAATTGTGACCTTGGATAGCGAGTTAGCGGCTTTTCACACTCTCTGGTTGCTAGGTAATTGGCCTTGGGTTAATGGTGAAGGCATGAAAGCTTCACACGTAAAAACTGTGCCTAATACTTTTACTTACATTCTGCAATGGACCTGACATGGTGTCGATCATCCGACATCAGGACGTGTGAAAAAGCAAAAAAAAGGCTAGCTAGACTGTTACAAATTGTTTATTTAACATCAGTCATTATCAATGATAATTTTTATGGCAATCTTAAGAGTCGAAAATTTCATGTATCATCTAATAACCTAAGTATATGGTGAAATACGCCAAGAGCATTTAGCAGTGTCCTCCTATCAGCATATACAGGGTGGCCGGAATATTGACGTTTAAAAATAAAATTTAGTTCCCTCGTATCGTGGGGTATCCGAATCATCCCCATGTATGTTCCGCGATTTTTTCATCGTTTTCGAGTTATGAATTTTTTTCAGGTTTTTTTAGAATTTTCGATCGGATCAATTTAAAAAAAATCTAAAAATGAAGTAGAAGACTTCAATGTATTAATCAGATGGCAAATATTAAAAACAACTGTGATCACCATGTCCTTCTGCCAAGCAAATACTCCATAAATCGTTCACATTGGTGATGCTATCATTGTCATAATAAGCTAACATACGTCCACTTTCTATATTGATCGTTATTCAAGACTTATCTCACGGTTGAATCAACATGCAAAGATCTTGAAGGTAAAACGAAAGAGTTTCATTTGAATATAATGAATTCTCCCCATTTTTGGCCAGCAGCCAATCAAATGGTGAGTGCATTGTACATAAAAGTGAAACATAATATCAAAAAGTTTGCCATGATTTTAAGTGCATATTTTGGTTTGCTGAACGAGACGTTATGGTTTACTGTTTATGTTTAGTCAAATGTTAGAAATACAGTTGTGTGGGAGTTTCAACCGGTGCGGTGCCGGTACGTTCCCGATCGAAAAACTGATATAAAACCATATGTGTTCGAAGAACAAAAACTCATTGAAATACTCTATAAAGCTGCATGCTGATGTCACAGCTCCTTTAAGAGATACTTTCTTTAGCATTCTTTTAATACATTTCCACCGTTTTACTATACATTATATTCAGTAGGTATGCTCAAACAACTGTTGGTAAGTATGTTATTTTAAATCAAGTTATCTATACTTATAATAAATCTGTAGAAGTGAAAATTCTGTACATTGAAAATATCAAAAAAATAAATGGCAGGGGGTGTTACTAGACCGACACCGAACCCAAAAATGTGATTAATTTTTTTTTTGTCTGTCTGTCTGTCTGTCTGTCTGTTTGTTCAGGTATCACGCAAAAACTACCGGTTCGATTGCGATGAAACTTGGTATAATTATTCTTTAGTATCCTGGGCACCACACTGGGTACTTTTTATCCCGGAAAAGTATCCTATCCTACGGTTGGGGGGTGTCAAAGTTTGTATGGAAGAATTTTAACGCGCTGTCCGATTAACTCGAAACTCAATATTTATACTTAAACCCAAAAATTAAGAATAACGTGTATCAGGATTTTTCGAAATTCAACCCCTAAGGGGGTAAAATAAGGGATGAAAGTTTGTATGAAAAATCTTATTCCTTGAGGCAATAAACATGAAACTTCGCACGAATAGTTATCTAAATAAATTATAAAGTTTGTAGTTTTTTGTTTTTCTAAATTACCCCCTAAAGGGGGATTGGGGGGTGTCAGTGTTTGTATGGAAGAATTTTAACGCGCTGTCCGATTAACTCGAAACTCAATATTTATACTTCAAACCCATGGGGATGTATGGGGTAATTTCCGACACTCACGCGGGCGAAGCCGCGGGCAGCAGCTAGTATCAAATAATACGATCTATTGAGTTAAGTCTTTGGTAAATCCAACTGTTAGAAAGTAATTAATACACAGTTATTTGTATTTTCTTATATAAATGACTCCTACCAAATATTTGACCCTTTTTGTACAAAATGCTAACAATTACCCTTAAAAAATCATGTTTTTTCGATGACTTCATGACATAACATCACGCCTGTATTCCCGCCAGAAAGGTTAGACAGAGGTGTACCGTAGTACACCCACATTTCGCCAGGTATGTTTATGTAATAGGGGGCGAGCCTATTGCCATCAACCGGCAACCTGGCACAAATCCAGACTCCAAGAACCCAATAACACTTTTTCCGACCCAGTAATCAAACCGAGGTCCTCATGGTCAGTAGCAGTTGCGGCTACTAGACCAACGAGGCAGTCTTTTAATACGAATTAAAACTATTTTCAACTCATTAAAAATCACGTAGTGAGTGCAAGAACGAGTATTAAATCTTCAAGCGTCAGAAGTGCCTTTCCGAAGTAATATAACTTCATAACGCGAAACTTGAAACGTTATATGAATAAAATATCGCGCGCGCTACTTTATATAGTTCTCGCTTACACTGGATCACAATATAATAATTTAAAGCGTGTCCAATTTGAACTTTCCATGTTTCATGTTTATAAGTTTTATTAAAATTGAGGGCAAATTGGAGGTTATTTTATGTTCTAATAAACATGGCGTAATTTTTTTTAACTAATTTAAGGGTTTAATTTTTAATGTGTTGAATTTTTAATGTTGTATAATAATATCCTTTAGCCGAAATTGTAGCGTATTTTCCAGTAAGTTCGTCTAGAAGAAATTTCTAATGAAAGTAGCAGTATCTTTGTGCTCTTCCATCTTTATATATTTTTCTCTATTAAGTATTTCGTGTACATAAATAAATACAATAGCATTGGACACTCATTTCATTTCCTCTCAAAACCTTTAACCACACCACAATAAAAAGTTGTAACCAACTAATCCAGAGACAAAAAGAATGTACCATTTAAAACGTGATTCAGTTCTACTCGAACGATGTATAAAGCTGTATTAGCCGCTACGCCGCTACGTCGCTACGCCGCTCGTAGGCGCTGCTACGTGAGCGGCCTACGCGCCTAGATGTCGTATCCAAATCATTTTTCAATTCCGTTTCTAAGCCTCATTTGCATGAGTTGGTAAAAAGGGTATATGTTTATACGCGTCCGATATAAGCACTTGGTGGTTTTATCGCGGCCATTGGCTACAATTTTTATGGTCCCGTAAAGAGAAAGTATTTATTTGCATCGTTTTCCTTAATATCCCTCATGTTTGTGTGAATATCTCGATAGTAAATAAACATAATCGTAAACAGATCTGTTATTGTTAGCTTTATGGTAAATATTAGAGTCTTCTGTGTATTTGGATAATTACGTTTAATTAAACGGTTAACTAATGCGAATTCTAATTATGGGACGATCTAAATGTGATATGACCTAATTTTAATTTACGAATAAATTGTATCTTAGTCGAAAAGCTTGCTTACTAAAACTAAAGAAAAAGATAGCCAATTATCTTTTTCTTTCGTTTCTTTTTAGATTCTGAAGCTGCGACGGAAGATAAATATTCTTTCTCCAGATAATAAATTAGGTCACTTACACAAAGAAACCTACGCGAAAATTAATAAAACAATTACGAGAACCTTACGTAAAAGTAAAAATGTATTTCATACTAACTAGATGCTGAAGTCTGAAGCTGGGGCGCTGGTACGTGAGTCGATTGCGAATACTACCCCCCTTCCTCCTTCGTCCCACTTCTTACTCCCCCCCGCCCACGTCCTGCCTACGCCTAAAAGGTTTTTATAAGAACTTTTATATTGCCTATTGTAGTATCAAGCCTACATATTGACTGGCTTGACTGACAGCAGCTTATTAAATAATGATGTTCGTGTAATAAATATTGGTAAGATTACATTTTCGACGGTCTGTGGATATTCAGGTCGTGTTTAATAGCTGTATTATTGTTGGGAGTTTATTTTTAGTTTAGTCGCTTTGGTTGTTAATAGTTAATTACTTTATTGGTTGAGACTTTATATTGATTGCCTGTTTATTCATAGGTATTGTTTGTAACACGCGACTGTGAAAAAGTGTTCAGCACTATCCCCTTTATTTATAAACGTTGCTTAAAGTTTAAAACGTTTAAACGGCAAAAAAATTATGGTTTGACATTCACTAATCATTTCTCAACTTAAAGCAACGTTTATAAATAAACACCTAAGAGCCAACCTACACCGTCACTGGTTCAAGAATACGGCAAATCAAATTCCTAATCTTCTATCATATACAGCAAAAAAAATGTAGTATCTTTACAATTCCAATCGCGCATTAAAACATTTATACTCCATTTAATATAACATTAGAGAAATTACGGTTAACACCCTTACGTTATTTGAAATATATGTATAATAAACTACGTTATTTCACAATTAACACTAAGCAATGTAATCTATTTACCACTGACATTAAAAAAAGAACTCTAAAGTGTAGTAATTTCAACAATATTACACAATAACTATCGTTATTTAGCCGTTATTTGTCCAATACTAAAATAAATGGAGTTTAGATCAGAGTAATTCTATTTTAAACTAAAGTATTTAATTGAATCTATCACCTAACTTCGCTGTTCAAGGAGTTCCAAACTCATTAGTCGATAAAACTATCGATTCCAAATGTCATTGCCCTTACTTTATTGTTTACCACAATCGAAGCTACTCGTATCGACCGAAGCTATAATAACAGTGAAGCGGGAACACATGTAATCCATTTTCTGTTATCTGATATTTACGAATAGTAGTCGTAGTGATAAACTCAGCTTTATGAGTTATTTATGGCACTAAAATGAGTGCCGTAAAAACTCGGAAGTCCGAGGAAAAAGTTTCAGGTCTTTCTCTGCTTAGCGATAGATTTTCTATGTGCAATTTTTCCGAGTTTTATTATGGTAATTTTAACCTCATTCAGTAGGGACTAGTTACCAGAAAAATTATAAATGGCACACCATTTGTATGAAATTATCTGCCAGATAGATTTTATGTAGGTGGCTAATTATTCCATATTGGTTTGTATAGAAACTTACTTATTATTGGAAGTGATGTCAAAACAAAATGTATCCATAAGTCTTAAAAGTGCTAATGTAACCATGTACTGCCATATTACATATGTAAGAGCCCATATTGTATCTCTATTATCTTCATTATGAATAAGTTATATATTACAAGTCCCCATAGTTAGCAAGCTCCCGATTACAAGATAAGATAACGCGTTCCTAATGAGTGGATGATGTCGTGTCCTCTCGGCCTCGGAGGGGACGTTATTTCTTTAGTTCAGCTTAATATTGTAAGGCAGCATTGTTCATTATCTCCTTAAAGGCCTCCCAGCAAGCAATAAAAACAAATTGCCGTTTAATTTTCACTTACTTTTGAGCTTAAAATTATGACTTATTTTCATGTTTCAGGTCAATCTATAGAGAAAATAAATAAAAAATATACAAAGTATATTAGAAAGCATTTAGGTTTGTTTTCTCAATGGATTTTTTCCTGTCCTTTGAATACTGATACTATTTTAGCCGAGATATTCTGAGAACCAAGTATAAATCTGAAAACTGGCACAAGATTCAAATGATTTTCATAATACCGCTTCAACAAGTGAGTTTTGAATTGGAATTCGGCCATAAGCATAATTCGTCTTAGGACATTAATTAAAGAAATTAATGTCGAAGCTGCAAGAACTGGGTTAAGTATCGCGTCATTACTATTCCTTTCAGGCTTGTTGCTATTGCCAAAATATATTAATGTAGACGCCAACAATAAATAAGCACTACAAAATATTTAAAGGCAAGTTCCAAACTTAAGATCCTTGAGTAGGCTTTGGAGTTACATAATTATTAAAGACATACACATGAGTGGGAAGAGGGTAAAAGTCATAACGTATTTGATCAGGAAAAACCTTTTAGAAGAATATTGGCATATCCCTGCAAAACTGTCCCGTAGAGTATTAAAAGTGGATTGGTAATATAAGTATGAATGATCCAAACCAATTTAAATATTGATAGAATCCCTTGCTCTTTTAGAACGCACAAGAGAATTGGAATCTATTTTTTGAATTTTTTGACAAAAACTAATATGAATTGAAAAAAAAAATGATCCAAACTTTGATGGCCCACGCTGGGCGCCATTACTGATTTTATGAAATGGGTTTTAATAACACAAAGCTTTAACTCTATTTTATTAAGTATGTGTAACTCATGCAAGTTTTAGTCAAATCCCTATGCGAATCTAAATTTAGATATCAATTTCACGCATTCATAGCCGCAGACAAGATTAGAAAATTTGTCCGTGCCGCCTTCTAAGACGCCCACGAAAGATGAGGTCCCATCTATTTTTAGTCGAGTGAAAACGTCTCTTTATAATAATAATTCAATTTGATCGAGTAGATGTCCATTTTATTAGTACGCGTTGGGTGCCATTTCCATATTCAATACAAAATGTTAATCTCATTTGAGTTCCATCACAATTTTCGAATGTGGTATATTCTAAACGCTGTCAATCCCGTAGTGTCGATATTTACGACGCCCATGAGAAATTGCGGGTCGGATAATTTTAGCCAAGACTACAGTGACTTTATCTATTATTAATAGGAGCATGAATCCTTTGTACCTGACCAATTAACAAGTATTAACAAAATGACACAATCGATTTACCATTATTAATAATAACATTTACTTTGGCCCATGTTGGGCGCCATTACTGATTGCGTACATTTATTGAAAAATGGGACAATTTATTAAATCTATCACTCTGAAGTACCACCAATTCATGCGAGTCACATCGCGATATCGGAAAGCTTGTAATCCAAACGCGTTCAGTTGAAAGTTCTGGTCAAGGTCAGGACAAGGACTTACTTTTATTACATTACACTTTTTGGTTCGAAAGTAACGCCGATGTCGTGTTGCATCTTATGGTAATAACGCCCCTTGGCCTATTTTCTCTTTATATTTGGCTGCAGCGAATGGGACCGAGGTTGTATCACAATTTAAAAAATTATTGCTTCTATTCTATGTTTGTAGATTTGATGACATCATTCCTTTCAATTGTAATTATGTTCTTTACATAATAGCATTCATATATTATTTTCGTATGCTATTTTTAGATGTGTAATCATTTGTGTACTATATTAGTTCATCGTATTAAAAGCATACACTATTCCCCTAGGAAACAACGTATGGCTATAAACATAGTTGTATAAGTGACTTCTTTAAACCGTATTAATCATATTTTTCTTTTCATATCATGACTGTTAAAAATGCTGTAGACATTATTTCATTTCCCTGCAAAATATTAATACAAAACATTGAGTTAAAAAGTAGTACAAAATAGCCCCACGTCGGGCGCCATCGTATTACGTAACAAAATAGACTGGGGCATGAGTGAATTTGATGAACGTGTATTGTATACGCTATTGAACTTGTATTGTATGTACTGAACATGTAACATTGATAAACGTGCGTCTACATAATACTTACTTCATCTAAATATCGATCGCACGATTCTATAAAAAAAGCTACAATAAGCACAAATGGGTATCCAAACACTGCTGAGGTGGCAGACATCAAAATGCAAAATAAAACAACAATTTGTGGGAGTAACATTTATTATAGCAGGCATTGCATTATGGCCGACGATGCATACAACAGACTGGGACCGCAACTCCAACGTGAAATGGGAAATGTGAAAACTGGAAATGTAAAGCGGGTGAGCAGCTGGCAGCCGGAGCAAAACAAACTTAATGTGAAAGAGTCGCCGCGGAAATAGGTCTGACCGGACTCTTTGCACAAACGCTTTGCTTATTTACCCACTTTTATAAAACGAGTGGCGCTCTTTGAACTTCATATATAAGCGTCGCTTTAAGGAATAGAGTTAGTTCCTTTTGAAACTTTACTGAAATTAATACATAAAAGAAATTGAAATGAAAAAAAAAAAACACAGTGAAGGCAATGATGGATCATGGTTACAGAAGCTTGCAAGACAGACATTGAGAATTGAGATAGAGGAAGAAACGTACAGATGGTTGGTCTGTTCATGGTCATTGTTGTCTTGCGCCGGCTGCGAGCCGGAGCGCCGTAGCCGCCAGATGGCGTGGCGGGCCGCCACCAGCCGCGCGAATCCGTGACGAGCCACACTCGGGAGCGCTACGCGCGCATTATCACCCCGCGATCAACAAGTACCGCGCGAATACCGACCGAATACCTACCCAGTGCTCACCATGCGACCAGGAACACGTGAACAAGGAACCGGACAGCAAAAAACACAATCAACAAGTTACAGGATGACGGGACCAAAAGGATCCAATTTCCACAACGTCAAAACGGCGGCTTAGACGAACATGACTCCGTTACACGATAAAACTTAACAGTGCAATATTATCAACAAATCACTAGCCCTATGATACTATCTACGAGCAAAAAGCTAGCCTAAAGGAATATATCACAACCGAATATCACAATAAAGCGGTGGCAAGCGAAGCTTCGTGGACGGCGGCGGCTTACGTAACGCTAACCTAAACTACGCGTGTAAAACGTGCTAAAATTTATTGATCACAGAAAGAAGCCTTAACACTATGAGGTTTTTAATGTGCCCTTCGGGGGTTCTTATGTAACGGAGTCGCGTTGTGTGGAAATTGTATTGAAGGGGTATGTCGTGGGGACATGCGCGCGGGATGGGGGCCGGGCGAGCACTGGTCGAGGCGGGCGGCCGTTGCGCCGCCGCGCCCCGCACCTGAACCGCCAACCCCTTCCCTCCCACGTCCTACTCTAACTTTGACATTTGTGCGTTTCTGTCCAGCTGATCGCAATTATACTAAGCTTCCCGGATAAACATCTTACATTCTGTATCCATGTTAGGGTATAAAAACTCAAAGGAGCACGAGTTGTTCACCCGATCCTTCAAAATCTTGCGCTCAGTGACCCTCTTGTTTAAAAAATTATACTCTTGAGATTACAGAGCTATAAATTTCATTTTCTTGGTTTAGTACCGTCTGTACGAATTGGGATAGGCATTTTACTGGAGTACCTACTAATGAATTGGTCTGGAGAAGAAAATTGAATAATACGTTAGGAAAGGTACGAGTATTCCTATCACATTATTCATGTATCTAATATTTATGTAGTATAATAAATGTTACAGTTATGATGTATGTACTTATTGTTTACATTCCGAATTGGCTTTAAGTTGTATGTACGTACATAACTCAATTTTGTAACAGGACTAGAACTAGAACAAGGACTATAAAAAGGGTGTCAACATAGTTTCCCCAAAATAATGAGTTACGTACTTCATTTATTCTAATCTAGACTCATTTATTTATTACCTAAAAAAGCAGGTCTTTCTTTTAATATTAAACGCACAGCTTTCAAGCTTTTGTAGCTAAATTAAGTAAAGAAAATGCGTACCGCGCTGATGTGCCATTCCAAGACGTATAAAGTAAATGAGTGCGGTCGGGAAGACTAATGCCGCGCATAAAACTTTCATCAATCGAAATCTCTTCGAATGAATTTTAATGTTACTTTTACAACGTTTGAAACTCTAGTGCATGAGATAAAGACTTAATTATAAGATACAGGAGTATCATCATCTGAAGCCTGAAAGTCGAACTACCAACAGACTTACTTTAGGATATAAAGATTTTCAAGAAACTGTATGAGTGTTGATTTTGGCAAGACAACGACTACCGTATGACGTAGGTCGTCGGGCAGTCGCTCCGTGTAACTGATATTTTGTTGTATCTAAGAAGATTGAAAGTTGATCCCAACATGGTGGAAAATAAAATATGGCACAAGTCTCTTACATTTGTTATAGGAAAAAAACTTAAATTTCATTTTACACTCTCGTAATAGTGATTGTATTTTTATATAAAAGAAAATCTTATCATAATGTACTAACCTATTTACCTAACGTTATTACTGAATTCCTTGTTTAAGGCAGTTATTGGCAATATTTTTTGCTTAAAATAAAAGTTTATGGAATTATCTGGTATTTACTTTAGATTTATGTACATAATATTAATAAAAAAGAAGCTCTACTACCATTTCAGTATTTTACACTCAGAAAATTAAAAGCGCCATCTAGCGACACCCAGCGGAACTACAACAAAAGTCAGCCCGGTACTTTCAATGTTACGTTTTCTAAAGACACTTCAGGTAAGCGAGCGAAATGTGGATCACGACCTAATCCGCAATATCGGTCGCTAAACAAACATACAGCCTTCGGGGCACCCTTGAACACTGCCCTTTGTGACCGACACAAAAGAAAATGGCTTCTTTGTAAAGCTACTAACAATCGTACGATTGTATACCTAGCTATGTTTCTTGCATTGTGTTGTCGACATCCGGCTCTAAATGTAACAAGGACTTTAGAATGAAAAATAATAAGTAATGAAAATTATGAAATCAAAATCAAATTTAGGTTGTTTTCGTTTTACCGTTGTGGATACAAAAATATTTATTAATTATTTATCTAATATAATATTATATGTTTACTTAGTACTTATCAATAGTAGGTAAATGTTTTCAATAAAATTCTATGTACGAAAATATTTAATAATCTCTAGTCTCATATTCATTGTAGTTACGTATTGTACCTGCCTATATGTTCTGAAAATGTATGTTTCCCAGTAAAGCTATACGGTACTCTTACATGAACTGACACTGTAGGCTTTTACGGCTGACCCAGGAACTAACTAAACTATTTGAGCTTTTGTGCTAAACTATTCGCTACTCGACAATAGATGGCGCTATAAGCACACAATTTACCTAACTACCTACTTGCGATTTGGAATATTCCGTTTGGTAAAAGAGAATTCCGAATTGTCTTAATTCCTTTACGTCATATTTCATACAATTGATGTCTGAATAAATCATATAAATAGTTTTTAAAAGAACTCGCTAGTCATTTTTCCCTATTGCATTGAAGAAATTCTGAATAA
This sequence comes from Eupsilia transversa, assembly GCA_914767815.1. Lineage (NCBI taxonomy): Eukaryota > Metazoa > Arthropoda > Insecta > Lepidoptera > Noctuidae > Eupsilia > Eupsilia transversa. The sequence continues at coordinate 9,240,448 of OU611889.1, forward strand.
AATTCGTGGGCAAGGGAATAAATAATCGCTTGTAAATTCAAACATTTTTTATTTTATCTAAGCCAACTGGCAATTAGAGTGTAATTATAAAAACAATAAAAAATAAAGCTCTGCGTTTTCAGTCTACGATAATTTTATATCAGTTAGCTCAGTCACGGGTTCCGGGAATTAGAAATATAACATTTATTCTATTAAGTGCTTTTTAATTACACAAAATTTCCTGTTACGGGTGTTGTATTGGGCCGATTAAAGGATTATTTCGGGACCATATTTTAATAACAGTTCCGAATCGTTGAAAATTGATATTTTGTACCTAGTGACATTTTTGATTCAAGTGTCATACATTCACCTAATAAAATTAGATCGATTACAATCTTTCTTCCTACCGTTGTCAACTACCTAGCAAACAAGAAATAACTGTTATATTAATAAATAGATCAAAATACGAAATATTTCTAAGGCTTACTGAAACCCTATATTGGCTTTTCCGTGCACCTTAACCATGTCTTCTTGTAGGTGTTGACTGGGGAATCAAATTAAGAATAGGTTCAAATTCAAATTCAAATTCATTTATTGTTTGTTACAGGTAAAAAAGACAGTTCTTACAGTTAACATATTTGTATCACTGTAACATACCCATGGGGTGTACAATCTTTATATGCATAATATTATTGGAAGTTCAGAAAAATAATAAATAATATAAAAATTACACTCTTCATTATTGGTGGATCATATTATCCATTGCTTTGGTTGTTTCAGTCGACTTCATTTTACATTCACATACATTTTACAAGGTTATTTATTATTCTCCTGTAAACTATGTAAAATGTGTTAGGTACTTATACAATACTAAAATAAAATAAAAACTAAATCGAATTTATATTTTGCCGACAACTGTAGCATGCCTTACTTACGGCCATTTTTAAGTTCTGTTAGTCCCATATCCACTAGTACCTATAATTTTATGGACTGTCCTGCCAATTTTACGTACCGTTATTGTGACTTAGCCTTATAAAAAGTAAAACCGTCCGTAAGCACCAATATTGTTCGTTGTACCGGTTTATAGGGGGCGCTCGCGGTTAACGGTAGGCTTTTACGGCCTGTTATGATGACTGATTGACGGAATGCCTTAGTAATTTGATATGTCCAGTAATTGGTAGGGACTTGCCCTGCTCTGAAGCTAGTTAGGGGCAGGTTTATAAAGCCTGGATGTAATTTTGGAGATACTTGTATATGCTTTTGCTTTAAATTATATATTATTCATATTTTGCCGTTACTTATGTGATACAGGTTTTTATATTAGGATTTTCTAAATTCCAGGCCGATGAAGTTCGGATTTGTGCCCGGTTAATGGCAATAGGATCGCCCTTTCTACATAAATACCTAGGCTAGACACTTCTGTCTAACACCACCGCAACGGGAATATAAATAAGCATTTTATGGTTTTGTGATTTTTTGTATTTTTAATCCTTATTTCGCAGGCGTTAAAGCAGAAATTCCTGAAACTTCTTTTTCAGGTTGTTAAGTCAGTTAAGAACTCCCCGAAGAGCTTGTAAGACCGTAATTGTTCAGTATTCTCTTTGTATGCTATTGTTAAATCCCTGGCTTGCTACTCTCAAAGCGAAGTGTGTGGGATTGAATTTGATTGCGACTCAAAAGATTTTACGAATAGAGATTTAAGCGCGTTTACTATAAATGTAGTAAAAGGTGTTTTAGATAATTTGGGAGCTTAGAAGCATCTCAGTCTTATCTGCTAACAAAAGTACCTTTAATCAAAATATTATTGAACACTCTATTATAATGTTTGAGCCTCTTTTTGTGTAGCTTATTTTGGGGTCCTAAAATACTAAATAGCCAAGAAACCTTTACCCTAGCAGTTACTGCGACCAACTGTGAGAAAAGACCAGAAACTTAAAAAGTGGCTCAATTATTTAAAAAAAGTGCGCATCATAAGAAGCGCCAAAAGTTTTTACAGGCTGATTAAATTAAAAAAGACTCCATCATTAGAAAGTCAACAAGTTTTTAGAGAGGATCAATTAAATATTTCCCAATTAGAAATCTCATAATAAATCCTAAAACGCTTTGTTAAGATAATTCTCAATTAACTGCCTACAATGGTACTGTGAAACAGATTACGTTGAGACCAGACTGGTTTGTGTTTAGATTTCAGTAGGCATTATCTAAAGCTGCGTTGTGTTGTACAAATAGACGTTTGAGCGATTAGAACGTCTGATTACTTGGTTGTTTCAGAGAGTTTGATTCGGTTTTATTGTTTTATGAGTTTTAAATTATATAGCGTTTTGTACAACTATACTCCATTTATTATAACATTAGACAAATAACGTTTATCACCCTGTCGTTATTTCGATTTTAATGTATTATAAATTCCGTTATTTCACGATGCAATGCAATCTATTTACAATTTACATTAAAAATAAGATTCTATTTTATTTTTAATTTAAATGGTAAATAGATGAAGTGCAGTCATTTCAATAATATCGCACAATAACTATCGTTATTTAGCCGTTATTTGTCTAATGCTAAAATAAATGGAGTTTATGTAACTGTGTGTGTTTTTTGTAGAGTATAGTGAAAAAGCTTGTAATGCCGTTACTAGAAGGTTTTTATTGCGAATTGTGGTCACTATCAAATTTTTCTAATCCTTGGACGTAAAGATCCTACGATTTAAAGATTTTTACTTGAAAGCAACATAATAACAGTTTACTTTCATCTATCTTCATGGTCACGTTGGTCTTATGGTGCGATAATGGCTATTCTAAATGGTATTATTGGTAACGTGGATACTAATAATATGACCCTATATGAACACGAACGAAGCCAAAAGAGTATGTAAAGACCGTACTCAGCGGTTAGCAGGTGGCGTTCTGTAGTTTCTGCCTACCCCCATAGGAAAAAGGCGTGAGTTTATGTATATAAGGTGCTATAAAAATATCTGCCACGGCTGCAATGGGAGATAGTATTGTGTTTATAGATTACAATAGTAAAGATAAATTATTGATCATGTGTCATATTTTTTTTCATACAAAAAATTGTACGTATAAATTTGCAAGTGTCGAACTAGTCAGCTGATTTCAGTTTTCATTCACAGAACAGATGGAAAGAGATAGCAGTTGTTTTCATTGACGAAGTGCACTTCGCGCGTAATTTGTGAACCACGTTATGCAGAGTCAATGTTTATTTAACTACTTTATTTTCTCAAATTGATTTAACTGTGCCGGGGTACGAAATTTCTTCACTATTGTTATCTTTAAGCACAATACTACCTCTCATTAAAGCCGTGGCAGATATTTTTATAGCACCTTATATATGTAATTATCATAAACTAGCTGCACTCCGCGGTTTCACCGGCATAAGTCTCGATACCGTAGGAATATCGGGATAAAAAATATCTTATGTCATTCTCCAGGTCATGGTCTACCCATGTGCCAGATTTCATCTAAATCCGTTCAGCTGTTTTAGCGTGAAAGCGTAACAAACAAACAAACTCACTTTCGCATTTATAATATAAAAAATAAAAAATAAGTTAGGATTATAAAGGATTATAGTTAGGATGGACAAGAGCTGTGTTGGATTTGTATAAAAGCATGTTTTTAATGGATTTCGGAAAAAATCTTTAATGAGAGACTGTCAGGAGGCATTTACCAGTAACGGGTTATATCAGATTTTGGATAACATGTAGATTACAGCACTCATGGTAATGCCTTGATTGCTGATTGTATTATCAGTGTTGTAAATTGACGTTAGGCTTACGTCACAGCGTGTGTCCAAAATGGCGGATAGGAAATAGGATGCTCCTGTAAGCTAATGACATCTACTAACCAAGGGACATCGATTATGGACATAATAGTGACGTGGCCTCCATACTCTTGTCATTCTTGTAAAAGGATACTGGGCAAAATTGTATGGGAAGCGCTATATGTACCAACCCAGAAAAAGGATGCTTGTAAATTTTAAAAGTAGATACGCAACATGTAGATACGTTACCAGTTGTATTATCATCATCAATCCATAAACTGGTGTATCCGACTGCTTTAGTAGGTGAACATCCTGGCTACCGTCCCACATAGCAACAGATCACGCTCACCGCCACGGGCCAGCACTCGATTACACAGCATTATTAAACGCATAATCGATACGCACGCACAATGAATAGGAATCGATTAGATATGCCACTCACTATCTACGAGCCGGTGCCAGAGGGGCGCTTATTGAAAAATGTGGAAGTTCAAGGAAAAATATGAGGGCATTGGTGAAGGTTGCTAGATGTACTTTTTTACGTGAGGTAGGCATAGGTACTGCTGGATTGGAGGCAAAGAGAAAAAAGGGTCCGGTTAGCATCTCATGTGACCAAAAATTGCATCTTGTGTCAATGAATAGTTAATCAGAAAAGTCTTTTGGGCAATCTGGACGATGATTTTAATACTGAAGGGATACGCTAAGATAGCCCGCGAAATTCTGATTTTCAGGTTGCCAGTGCCAGGTCTTATGGTACAAAATTTACGCGCCCGTTACTTATGTGTTTATAGAATTATAATGATTAGAATCATCAGTACCGGTCATCTGACTATTAAGACAAGTATCAGCCCTAAGTATCTATTATACAATGTAACAGCGAATCAATTTTCACGCCTTCCCTTTAAGACCTAGGACAATTTGGTTTTTGTAACTCGGGAAAAAAAAGAGAGAAGATATGCCAATAGAAGAATCTGAAATAAAAATCTAAAAATAAAAAATAAGAAGAATAGAAGCTAGTTTTAAACTTTGCACAAGCCTTTATACATACTCTTTTTAGTTTATGCCAACTTATGTACGAACTATTACCTAAGACCATTTAGTGTAAATTAAACAAACAAGCCTCCAATGGTATAAGCTTTATTTACTGTACCCAAGGGAGTTCTATAAACAGTTCAACAAACGGTGCACAAACGAGTTACAATATAATATGTGCCCTACGAGTAACCTAGGTCCTGATTTATATGATTTATGATTCCACGGCGCTAGGTCTAAAGGCGCGCTTACATGGGCCACTTAGATTGCTCAGGTTTGGGCAATCTTGGTCACATGTGACGTCGTGATAGTCGAGCAATTTACTGTGATGCCAGTGTAGTAATCGTTGATGGCAACTGCCATACCATATTCAGCATACCATGTTCCTCCATAGCAAATTGAATAAACTGTAGGTAGAAAAAGCATAATTAGTGTATAATGTCTTCCTCTCGTGAGGAGTACGCCCTAATCCACCACGCGGGTCCAGTGCGGGTTGGTAGATGTCACATCTCGTCGATTTTTTGGTTCTAGGACATGCCGGTTTCGTCACGATGTTTGCCTACACCGTTTTGAGAGCAGTGGTGATGAAATTATTTACGCGCCTGTCTGGGTTCGAATCTATGACTTAGAACTCGTAAGTCGCGGCCGTTACCACTGGGCCACCGCAGCTCTCTGCTATATTATTATGTAGGCAATACATTAATGAGCAGTACAGAATTATGGACTAATTAAAGAAAACATTACCGGCACCATCGAAGCAATTTTCGGAATTAAACTAGATCGACTGCTCCACTTGTTCCACCAACTGTTGCCGGGAAACAATCGCTGGAAAAATTGCCCGCTGTAAGCACAGTTTTACAGTAGACATTGTACATTTACGCGGGAGATATGATCTGATATCGTACCGCCCCCTCCCCGTTGCCCCGCACCCCGCACTCGTCAATCATTCCATCTGAGAACTGGACCAAAGTATTTTTTGCTTCTATTGTTTCAACGGGTTCGCCGAATTGATGGCGCTATGCCGAAGAAAAGGGTAGCTTTTATTATTCCTCACGAATCATCGCTAGCGATAATTGAAAAAAATGGTTTTACGTGGATGTCCTCTATGGATCTTTTTTGAGCTGAACTTGTTTATCTCTAGACACGAATTCCTAAACCAAAAGAAAGCTTATTTAGGTAGATTAGGTTAGGTTGGTTAATTGTTGTTACGATTTTGTCATCAAAAGAATCCAAATTGTATAAAACAAAACAATACAGATTTATTGAATAATCTTCTGATGTTTAAAAAACAAAACCATACGTTTTGGTTTTTCATTAAACTTTCGTAAGCCGTAATTACAGACACAATAGTTAAAAATCGACTGTGTCTCGAGTGGATCCACGTACCAAAGGTTACTTAATTATTCATTTGTTCTCGATAACTCAAGATGGTATATAACGTACAGTCAAGGAATAAACATGTTAAGCACAAGGTTAACTTTTACTTCCACCTTATTATTTTCCGACTACGTCATTGCCATTTTGAAAGAAAATTACAGTTCAAAATGATGTCATGCTCCCGATAAGTGGGTAGGTAAGAAATTTGTTTGAAAATAGAATTATAGCTCCTTGTCTTTACATTGACCTTTATTTTATAGAAAGAAAGAATAACGTTTATTTGGACACAGTTCGTGAAACACAAATACAAAAAACAAAATAAAAAAGTGAAAATAATAAATTATCATAATACCATATCCCGGTTGTTATGAGGAAGTGCAGGACAGGAACCTAGTTTTCATTTAAGCACGTTACAGTGTCGATCAAAACGAAACCTTTTCATCTTTCTTTTTTCTTTGTACTCGCAGTTGGTTGAGATCCCGCGTAAGTTGCAGGATTTTTAAGTCAGCCGGGTCAAGAGGCTGAGTATTGGGGCACAACGTGGGACTTGGAACAATACTGCAAATAGAAGTTGAACAGTTGTAGCACTGTACCACTCAAGGCGAATTTATTACTTATTATTATTTTTATTACTCTAATCCTCTGTGGGATTTATTTCATGTCCGTAGGTGTGTCCGTGGCATCACAGCGGGCCCTATGAGAATACCAGCGCTGCGGTATTTGTTTATTTTTTCTCAAATATCGTAGCATTATGCTGAGATAGGAGCCTTTTTGGCCTCGCACAGGTTTTCTTTGCCCTTTGGTTTATTTTTTATTACTTGTTTTATATAATTTGTTAGTTTTAATGTTTGTTTTATTTCTTGTGCGTGTCCCAAATATTGTTCTTTCTTTTCTTTTTAATTTCACCATTATAAACTGAATATCGCGATCAGTACATAAACCACGTTTAAGAGCTGTCAGTGTCATTTTTTTCTTTAGATTATTGACACTGACATCTCTTGAGCTCGGTTTAGATAGCAGATCGCGTTTTTTTCAAATTCGCACTAAATCTACTGATTTTGGACTATGTACATACAAGTTTACAATTAAACTATTAGCACGATAACCTAGTTGGGAGCGTTAACAGGAATAAGCCAGCATGGAAACAGCTTTGTAATATTGGTATACTTAATTCACTTTTTGATGAAGACGTTATAGATTATTTTGTAAGAGCGTTCCTCCTTGGATGGGAGCCAAGGGCTTCCATTAATAAAATAGCTATACTTTCATTTCAAACCATAGACGTATAATCCATAGAGTCGTGAAACTATTTTTCAATAACTGTATGCTTATATTAATATAAGCAAAGCAACCGACCACTAAATAAAAAAAAGGTGACGATAAAAATTTAAAACAAACATTACGAGCTTTCATAAAACCAGGTGCCAATTAGGAACAAGTATTTTAAAACGGTGCGAGTAATATTCACAGTTGTTTCATGTTTGTAGTAGAGAGTCATTAGCGCCATACTTTTGCGTCAACGGCATACCCACTCCACCTGATATTAATCCTCGTGTTGAGTGTTTTATAAATACTAAATACTATGCTTACTTTAACTGGTAATATTTTGAAGCAGCTGTGCCCCGTTTGGACGACCGAGTTTTGGACGAACTGGTGCGAAAATGATTATCTGGGAGTTTAGCTTCCTTTCTGGCTCACAATAGTTTCACTTTACCATCTCGAAACACTCCCATCAACTCAAACTATCGCAGTCCACAGGACTGTACCAAGTTGCACCATACCTATCGTACACGGTTTTTTTTCATCGGCATTAAGATTTTCCTAGCCGCTTTCTTAAAGTCTTCAGTCCTTTATCTGGGGTAAAACCCCACTAGCCTTATATTAACATTCCCGTACTATATCTATAAAAATCTATCTATACATCTACATACAACTTAAACATTTATTCATATTACTTAAGGTTGTCATGATAAAATAACAGCTTCTTACCAAAAAAAACAATGAAAGTATAGGTACAGGGTGTAAGGGACAGCCCTCCGTAGACTGATGGGGTGAATTCAGTATATCATACTAAGATGTTTTTGTTATAAGTACCGTAGTACTTAATAAAAATAAAAGTCTTTCTGTTCATCTGTCTGTATGTCTATTTGCTCCGGCTAATCTCCGAAACGGCTGAACCGATTTTGAAGGGATGTTTAATGGCAGATAGCTGATGTTATAGTGAGTACTTAACTACTCTTATTTTAGAAAAAGAATTAGGGGGAACGCGGGCGAAGCCGCGGCAGCAGCAAGCAAAATTTAAAATTTCGTTTTGCGCAGGAAATCCAAAGAATACAATGCCAATATTTTTCAGCTTAATGCCTAGCTTAGCTTCCCTATAACTCACAAGGATTGAGGGCACTCGAAGGACAGCCCTAGAGACATAAGGTCGTAACATCCGAAATTATGGGACAGGACGGCCACCCCACTCTTAAATAAATGAGTAACGACGGCGCCTTAAGCGTCGCCTTAAAATGAGATTATTATAAGGGAAAATTTCCTAGAAACCAATTAGCTATCATCGTTCGAAATTGAATCTCTGTCGATCAAAAATTGGGCCATTTTCTTTCGTAGTTCGTTTTCTTGGTTTAATTTAATTTATTTGGATGTTGAATTTTATCTCATGACAATGTTCATTCTTTTAATTTGTTCTTAATTTTGCTAATGAATTGGTCGTTCAATGAATATTAAAACTTCAAAAATAAATACCTATATATTGATTTTATTATGTATTCATTTTTGAAGTTTAAAATTTTCATAAACCTACATTCTTTGAGCATAAACTAACAACAGACGTTAGCATTCAGATAAAACAAATTAGCTTCTTCAAAGTGTTAATGTTTTCCTTCTGACATTATGACAGTTTATAACACCTAAGTGTCGGGTAAACGACCACAATAGCGAGAGAATAAAAAAGATTAATAATACGTCATTTCCAGTAAAACGTTACGAAGCATTTTCTTCCGAAATTATTAATTTTGGGACAGCTCTTTATGGTTTTCATTTGTTTTAAGTGCTTTACTTATATAAAGATGCTGTGATAAAAAATATGATGATGTGGCGGCATCTACAACGCCACATGCGAACTACGCATCAAAGACCTAACGTCACACAAATCCTGCATTGCGCAGTTAGTTTACCGCGCGATTAAGATATATAAGACTATCCAACATCAATCGTCGGGCAGTTGCCCGCCAGACTCTACACCCGTCTGGTCGGAGGATCCTCTCTTTTCAATAAAGGATCAGTGAACTTTACACCCTATTCCTCATGCTTCTAAAATGATAACACATAATATTACATAGCATCATAGCTGTAATCCTCGAAAGTTTAAGCAGAGGTGAGGATACCTAAGGAACCCTCCGCCGTCTGAATTTGTGCCCGGTTGGTGGCAATAGGTTTCCCCTATTACATGGGCTTTAAACATAACTGGCGAAATGTGGGTGTACTATTAGGTAAACCTCTCTCTCCATTTGACAATAAACCGTTTAAAAAAATGGTTAATTCTCAGAAAACACACAACTAAAATAACGTTTTAATTAGATTACGTCTGAGATATCCGTAAATGAACGTGAATACAAAGACGTTATACAATAAATCACCATTCCTGAATAGAGAGGTACACTCATAAATTGTGTGGTGGTTCAGTTTCAACTTGTATCGTCCACATCACCCCCCACCCCCCGGCACCCCCGGGTCTACAGTTAATCAGCTACATTCCATTCACAGCGCTTTACAAAACGTGTATTCAATTAGAACACTATAAATAGTTTCAAATTACGATTGTGTTTTGTCACTGAGATTTTTGAATCCATCTTGTCTATATACGTATATACATACGTCATACATAGGATGAAACAAAGTTGCTTTTCAGGTATCTGTGTGACAGGTTCGATCTTCTAAAATTCACAGTGGATTTTCATGCGGTTTTCACCATCATTTAGATTTTAGAGCATTTATTTCGAAAAGGGGCTCATGGCTAAATAATATCAGCCGCTTGGGCTGATCGACGGTTAAGCTAAGCTTGCCGCTGTTGGTTCGGGGATGGGCGATCATCCATTAGATATCGAGACCCCTCCGTGCCGGGCGAAAAGCCGTTGGTCCCGGCTGTCATTCGTAGATCTTTGACAGTCGTTACGATCGTTGGTTAGAAGACCAAAAGTCTGACAACCAGTCTAACCGAGGCGTATATGGTGTTACGCAGTAACTGGGTTGTGGACGTCAGATAGTTAGATAGGCTGTCGATTCATGTAAAATACTGGTATTCAGCTACATTAAGCAGACAACCCAGTAACTGGGTAATACGATACCCCTTGATAAGACTGGTTGTCAGATTTTCGGGCTTCTGACGACCCGTAACGACTGTCAAAGATAAAGAATTACAATCGGCGACAAGTATAATAAGAGATGGATGTAGATAATTAAAATAATGTACTAAAGTCGTGTCTCACTCGCGGGTGCCATCGTCCCCGTCGCAATCCCCCAAGTTAATCAGCTAACGTGCCATTAACAGGGTGTTGCTTTATCAAACAACGATTTCAATGGGGGAATTGATGTATCATCCTCTTATCTGTTGTAGGTAAAATAGAAATAGTACACAAAAGGTTGTGTGTTTGAGTTTGGTTTAGGTGAAGATAGAGAGTTATTTACAATAAGATTTAGTAATATTGTAGAATATTCTTGTGTCGAGACGAGTTACCTAATCTCCTTACTAGAGATATAGGTATTAGAAAAAAAATATGTCTTTGGACATGTAAAACAAGACGAACATGTGCCAATTCGATTTCTAAAACAAAATCTCAAATGGAGCTCACACAACTGACATTGCACCACATCCATTCCACAACCATTCCATTCAACAACATTCGGGTGACCACTGAAAATCAACGTTGTGCTGTGGGTCCCCCATAGCACAGCATCATGCTGAGTGGAAGCCTTCTTGTCACAGTCATGACGTGCAGCTACCGACTATGTCTGTTTTATGTTCGTATTACCTATTGTACATCTGATATTTTGTAAAAAAAAAACAGATTACCCATCTTTCTGTATGCACATGTTTCTGAGACAAATAAACCTATTTTTCTTTCTTTCTTTCTTTCACATTCCTCAATCCACTCCACCCATAAACGGTAGTTAACTCACTTCCTCATTCATTTCGATCTCAGCATAGATGGCAGAATGCATGTAAATTAAGTAGACCGCGTCGGTGTACTTCCGCAAAGAAACTCTTTTGCCTTAGAGCGAGGGCCCTCGGGTGAAGTGGCTTCGTCTAATTAGTACGACGACAGACCAGACACTATCGCGACGGAAAATAACGGTTTACATTTCGTCGGGAAAAAAATCGGATGTTTTTTTTTATCAACCTGTATCTTGAGTAATTGTGATTTGTTAAAGTTGTAGTAATACGAATAGTTATTGATTATAAGACGAAGAATACGCGAAAACAGAAATACTGGAGCTCAAAACACACGGTTAGTTGAGGAAATCATGAAGGGGGTTCATGAGTTCCTCAACTAACCGTCTGAGTAGACGGAGGTAACTGGTATATGTTAGGTAAATGCTTTACACGACATGTATGTAGGTGAAGGTTGCTCTTTCGACTTTTATTTCACTTTTCTCGTCTCATAAATTACACTGACATCACCAAGCAAAAGGCTACATGCAAATATAAGTATAATATAATATAAGCGTTGATACAATAGTGGGATATTATTGCCACAAAAACACAACTTTTTTTTACACAGAATTCGCAGAAACGTTTTAAAAGTTAAAAAGCTAAAGTTATGAGACTGAGAAGGCCACAGTGATCTTTCTTCTGAAAATAATAGAACCTTCCTAACGAAATTTTCCATTCCATAAAATGTATTATCTCCCCGTTTATAGACACAGTTGTAGAAAATTACTCAAACACAAATCGTGCCCTTTATCCCTTCACCGGAGTACCGGACAATGGGTAAATAATATATCGTGGTGACCAACTTCCTGCCCTCTTCATTATTGAGTCGGGTTCATATTTGTATTACCCTTATTATTATCCTTTCTCGGGATAAGAGGATCACAGAGAAAATGTCAGAACATAAATATTTGAAAGATATTTTTGTTTTTGCCATTAGCTTTTATGAGATTGCGATTTCGTGGATTTTAGAATTGTATACAGATTCTAAGACAATATCTCCAGACTATCCCTTGGGAAGCTTTTACTGGGATAAAAATACTGTAATTTGTTCTAAATCAGGCTGTGTCTGTTAGGCTTTCATTTAGATTTTTACAGTCATTTCGATTAGATAGAGATAACAAAATTGTAACATTCTCATATATCTATAAAAATACAAGTTTATATCCCGCTTCAGAATAGAAGACAGTTTTCGCCCAAGGGTTACTTGTAAACGACATTCGATTTTAGAATGTTTTAAAGCCGATGAACACTTGAAAGTAAGTGGCCTGCTATATATCTGGACAGTTAAAATATCAGAGGCATCGCAGCTGCAATGGCCACCTAAAGACAAAGCTGAACTGAAGAGATTTCAATACAATAACAGAACCCGGAACTTATAGCCATAATATTCTAGAATTTTTTACAGGAGATATGTAGGTCAATCATCATCATTGGACCTTGTCATGTTTTGCGATTACGCTTTGGGTTTTAATCGGTACGAAACCTAAAATGCCAACCCACTGATATAGATACTGTGATTGTTACGAAGCACAGCAACCTATCTCAAACATATTAAATAAAGACTTGAAACATTTAGAATAAGCATAAATGAATAAAAGACTCGATAGTTGTTAAGTATATAATCCAATGTACATTCTAAATAAGAAAAACTGTAACGTATGTAATACGCTGCTACCCCTGTAGCACCCCGCTACACCCCGTACCCCTGTAGCACCCCCCTCGCGTTGGGTACAGATCGCTGTGATTGGTGGGCTCGCGCCTAGCGCCGGACACACAAACCTCGCGGTCTGCGCCGTTGTGCCAAAACTATAAAAGACAGCGATCTGTACTCAGCGAGTCAGTGTCGATCCAGTCTCCGCGCAAGCAACAAGTGTCCAGTCTAGTGTCCTCGTCGCGTGGACCCGTTGCACTGTATAACCGCGTTTTTCACACAAGTCATGTAAAAGTACAATATTTTAGTATAAGTTTAAAGTTAAGCGAGTGATTGTATCGTGATAATTACGTATGTCCAGTGTCTTTTATATTTAAATACATCGGTTAATTCCCTTGATCGTGCGTATCTCATTTGTGTATCTCTCTTATCCACCCTGCACCTGCAATATCCTACAATTTTGGTCCTTCGAGCCGGATAAGAGATAAACAATGAGCGAGAGAAGCGCTGTGACCACGAGAAGCAGACTACGCAGACTGGAGGCTGAACTCAACAAGCAGCGACCAGTAGAGGCAGACTCTGGGGTGCCGACTGACATGGCCCCCGGTTCACCTTCGACGGCACCTGCAGCTTCATATGTTCCCGCTCCTGTGATCCCGCTGGCTGGTCCCGGTCGTGTGATAGACCATAGTATTCTGACCACGCCAGCGAGATTGGATAGCAAACGGAGGGCGGGTTCACGGACAAGCCACGTCTCATCGAAAAGCGGCCAGAGAAGCGTCGACTATCTTCGAAGGAGGGTTGAATACGAGGCCGAGAAGGAGCTAGTGCGTCTGAAGGAGAGTCTCATCAAGAAGAAACTGGAAGCCGACTTGGCGGAGATCGATGCCGCTGCCGACGAAGAATTGTCGGAGGAAGAAGGAACGACACGACGCGTCGAAGAATGGATAACACAAACGACGCCCGTCGCCAACCCCGAAGAGCCCGCGACCGCTGTACCCCGCGACTCGACATCGCTGCTCGTGCCCGCGCCCGTAATAACCCGTGATAGTACAGTGACAGTGCCGCCGCCCGATAATACACGCGCGCCACAACACCTAGGCGCACCCGCGTCGGTACAATTCGGTGAAAACACGTACTTCACCACACCCGCCGCGACACGTAGGGCTTCGCGACCGGCTCCCAGGGAAGCGCCGGAGTGGAACAACGCATTCGCCGACGATACAGACAGAAGTAGGTCGCGAGACAGGAAGATCGACCAGCTGGCCGACGCTATTTCAAATCTAGCACGTCCGCGACCTGTACCGAGGCAAGCGTACGAGTTACCACACTTCGCCGGGGACCCAGCAGAGTGGCTCTCGTACAAGAATATGTATCACGACACGACAGCCTTATATAAATTCAAGGTACATGAAAACCTAGCGCGCCTGAAGACATCCCTACAGGGGGACGCCAAGCTGGCAGTGGAGGATCTGCTGCGGACGTCGACCGACCCAGCGGAGATTATCAAGACTTTGGACGACGAGTTCGGTCACCCTAATCTAGTGCTCGAGTGTGCCCTGAAAAAAGTGCGTGCGTTACCAAGAGTGACTGAAAGTGGTCGTGAGCTGAGAAGATTCTCCACTACGGTACGTAACTGCGTATCGCTACTAAAGAGCGTGCAGGCAAACGGATACATAAATAACCCACAGCTGGTAAGTGAATTATTAAATAAACTCACACCCATACAGCGTGCTCAGTACGGAGATTTTGCGATGGGCATGGCGGCCAATCAAGGCATAGACGTGCGAGTAGCGCCAAGCCTAGAAATACTCGCAGAATTCTTATCTCATCTAGCCCGAGCCACCTCATATTACTTACAATTAAACACAGATATGCCCGCAATTTCGAATACTAATGTCAAGCCACGAGGCAATGTACAATATGTGAAACAACCTAAAGTCATACAACGCTTACATGCAATATCAAGTGACGATCAGCAGGCCAAGGCGGAAGTAAATATCTGCACGCTGTGTGGGCAACCACATAAGCTTAATAAGTGTGAGAAATTCACGGAGTTAACAGTAGACCAGCGGTGGGAACATGTTAAGAAGAACAAACTATGTTTTAAATGTATAATAAAGAAACATAATAAGAACTTCTGTCGAGCAAACAAGTGTACAACATGCAATTATTCACATCATGTATTATTACATGCAGACAAGAAAGCTGAAAGTGTCACAAACATAAGCGACTACACTGGTAAAGCATTATTGAAAATTATGCCAGTATGTATTACAGTGAACGGGCAAGATAAAAACTGTTATGCCCTACTAGATGACGGGGCCACCGTATCACTCGTAGATGATTCATTAGCCGCCGATGTCGAAGGCCAACAGGTACCGCTAGTACTACGGACCGCGCGCGGTCAAGAGATTAGAGATACGAAGTCGCGCGTTATTGACATAGCGGTACGCGGACCAAGCGGACAGTCACATAACATTAAATGTCGCACATTATATAAATTAGATTTGCCAACGCAAACAGTGCCTGCAGCGTTGATAGCGGAGCACGCCCACATTCGCCACTTGGGTTGCGAGGAAATGAGAGGCGCCCGGCCGCTGCTGTTGCTGGGGCAAGACAACTGGGAGCTGCTCACCAGCCGGGAGACTCGACGAGGGAAGTCAGGTAAGCCAGTTGCCTCTTTGACCAGTCTAGGGTGGGTGGTGCACGGACCTGTAGGTAGCGGTCACACTAGTGACCAATGTATTAACTGTGTTAGTGACGTAAATATTGATTTGCATAATCTAGTTAGAAACCAATTGGAACTGGAAGCTATTGGAATCTCAGAGGTGCCTCGGACGCACCAAGAAATTGAGAGGGCTAATAAGATTCTAGATTCCACTAGCCGTCAGACAGAGAGCGGCGCCTGGGAGGTAGGCCTACTGTGGCGTCATGACAACCCACAATTACCTAATAATTATAAACATGCGCGTCAACGTCTAGCGGGTATCGAGCGGCGCCTTAACAAAGACCCGGAGTACGCTACTGCCTACACAAAACAAATAGATAGGCTCATAGTAGAGGGTTACGCTAGTAAAGTAGAGGGCGGGGTCAAATACGACCCAGTATGGTACCTACCACACTTTGGTGTGAAAAACCCGAACAAACCCGGGAAACTAAGGTTAGTCTTTGACGCCGCAGCAACGTACAACGGGACTACATTAAACGATAATCTGTTATCGGGGCCTGACCTATTAAACTCTCTTCTCGGTGTATTATTTAAATTTAGATTAGGACCCATCGCATTCACAGGTGACATAGCTGACATGTTCCTACGTATTAAAATTAGGGAACAAGACAGGGGGGGTCAATTGTTTCTGTGGAATGCGACCGGTCGCGGAGAGCCTGACGTTTACGTGATGAACTCTATGATTTTTGGCGCTGTGTCGTCTCCCACATCAGCAATTTATATATTAAATAAAAATGCGACTCAGTATAAAGATAGGTATCCCGAGGCGGTAGCGGCCATACATACAAATCATTACATGGACGACTATCTTGATAGTGCGTGGTCTGTCACGCAGGCCGGAAAGTTAATTGAGGAAGTGACTCACATCCACGCCACGGGCGGGTTTAACATACGGGGGTGGGTCACCAACTCTCAAGAGCTGCGCGACAGACTACAGACAGACATGCCTGACCGGGTGTCATTAGAGAAAGTAGAGGGAAACACGGAACGTACGCTAGGGATGATATGGTCGCCAAGTACGGACGAATTAGCTTTCGACTTATCATTTAAAAAGTTACCTAAAGAAATTATAGAAGGTAAAGTAGTACCTACTAAACGGGAATTTTTACGTTTCATTATGTCTATTTTTGACCCACTAGGTTTTCTATACCCGTGCGTCATACAGTCACGCATACTTATGAAACGAGTATGGCACACGGGGATACAATGGGATGATAAGCTACAAGAAGCAGAAGCGAAAATGTGGTTTGAGTGGCTGCACAAGCTACAACATCTTACAGTTGTGACCGTCCCTAGGTGGTACGGCCTAAGGCCGGAGAGCGTGGAGCTCCACGTTTTCGGAGATGCGAGTGAGTCTGCGTACGCCGCGGTAGCATATTTAGCAGGGACGGACTTGAACAATAAACGAAATGTAGCTATAGTTATAGGAAAAGCTAGAGTGGCGCCACAAAAGGTAGTTTCTGTGCCGCGTTTAGAGCTACAAGCCGCTGTTTTAGCATGTAGATTAGCCGACACAATAATAAAAGAATTAGGTATTAAAATAAACTCTAAGCATCTGTGGACGGATAGCAAAACAGTTTTAAAATGGATAAATTCAGACGCTTTAGAATTCCAGAGATTCGTATCGCACCGCCTAGCCGAAATAGACCGTAGGTCGGATCGAGGTGACTGGCACTGGGTTCCCTCCGCGATGAACCCGGCTGATGAAGCGACCCGCATGGACTGGCCCAATAACGGTGATGAGTGGCTGTCGGGGCCCTCGTTTCTTTTATGCCCACAGGAAGAGTGGCCGGTGGATCACGACCGTGACACCGTGGTGGAGGAGCATCTAGAACGAGTTCAGCGGGTACATGCGACGGGAACACAGACAGACACACTACTGCAGTATGAGCGACTATCTACATGGACACGTGCCGTGTACGTCGTGGCACGTGTTATGATTTTCACAGATCGCTGTCGCAAGCGACGCAGCTCAGCCACCGTGACCAGCGCAGACCTTCGCGACGCGGAAGCGAGGCTGCTGAGGCTAACACAGCAGGAGAGCTACGGGGCGGACATCGCGGCGCTGCGAGAGGCGCGCCCACTGCCCAACGACAGCAAGCTCCGCACGCTCGACCCGATGTTGTACGAAGACGGGTTGGTGCGGGTACGCGGCAGGCTGGGTGCCTGCAGCGAGCTCAACTTCGGGGAGCGCCATCCTATAATTCTAGACGGGCGTCACAAACTAACACGCCTATTAGTGTATGGGTACCACACAGCGGCCCTACACGCTAATCAAGAGTCCGTAGTCAACAGGGTACGAGAAAGGTACTGGGTGACCAACCTGCGGTCAACAGTCAAGGCCGTCACCGCCAGCTGCCAACGATGCCGCCTGGAGAAGGCCAAGCCAGTCACACCGAAGATGGGTGACCTCCCGGCCGCAAGGCTGGAGGTGACCAGGAGAGCATTCGTCCAC
The DNA here is from genome assembly GCA_914767815.1 of Eupsilia transversa. NCBI lineage: Eukaryota > Metazoa > Arthropoda > Insecta > Lepidoptera > Noctuidae > Eupsilia > Eupsilia transversa. The sequence continues at coordinate 9,258,665 of OU611889.1, forward strand.
TGTGGGGTCGATTACTTCGGCCCCATGGAGGTCGCCATCGGTCGGCGCAGGGAGAAGAGGTGGGGCGTTCTATTCACATGCCTCACCACCCGCGCCGTCCACCTGGAGTTGGCGGCATCGCTGAGTGCTGACTCGGCCATCCTGGCCCTGCGGCGCCTTATTGCACGCCGCGGGCGACCCTCGGACATGTACTCCGACCGGGGTACCAACTTCGTCGGCGCGCACGCCGAACTGCGCGCAGCTCTGCGCGCCATGCAGCACGACACACTAGAGAGCGACGCCGTAGGCCGCGGCATCGCTTGGCATTTCAACCCCCCGGCATCCCCACACATGGGCGGATGCTGGGAACGACTGGTGCGCTCAGTCAAGAACGCACTCAAGGCGACTCTTCGAGAACGCGCCCCCCGCGAGGAGGTGCTCTACACGCTCCTCGCCGAAGCCGAGCTTGTCATAAACAGCCGGCCTCTCACCTATGTAAGCAGTGACGTCGAGCATCCAGTGGTGCTGACCCCCAACCATCTCCTGCTTGGCACTGCCGCAGGAGATGCTCCGTGTACGCGCGGACATGCCGTCGATCTCGACTCCCGACGCATGTGGCGCCGGGTGAACGCGCTGGCCGACCTCTTCTGGAGGAGATGGCTGCGCGAGTACCTGCCGACGCTCCAGCAGAGACATAAGTGGGCCAATAATGTGCCAAATGTAAAAGTTGGCGATGTGGTAGTGATTGTAGACCAAAATAAGCCACGAAACCAGTGGACCAAAGGGGTCATAAAGAATGTGTTTCCCGGTTTAGATGCTGTTATTAGAGTCGTAGATGTAAGAACAACCCACGGGGTCCTGCGCCGACCCGTTGTAAAGGTTGTTGTGCTTCCTACAGACGGAGCCGTAATCGGATGAACCCTCTTACGGGGGGTGGGAATGTTACGAAGCACAGCAACCTATCTCAAACATATTAAATAAAGACTTGAAACATTTAGAATAAGCATAAATGAATAAAAGACTCGATAGTTGTTAAGTATATAATCCAATGTACATTCTAAATAAGAAAAACTGTAACGTATGTAATACGCTGCTACCCCTGTAGCACCCCGCTACACCCCGTACCCCTGTAGCACCCCCCTCGCGTTGGGTACAGATCGCTGTGATTGGTGGGCTCGCGCCTAGCGCCGGACACACAAACCTCGCGGTCTGCGCCGTTGTGCCAAAACTATAAAAGACAGCGATCTGTACTCAGCGAGTCAGTGTCGATCCAGTCTCCGCGCAAGCAACAAGTGTCCAGTCTAGTGTCCTCGTCGCGTGGACCCGTTGCACTGTATAACCGCGTTTTTCACACAAGTCATGTAAAAGTACAATATTTTAGTATAAGTTTAAAGTTAAGCGAGTGATTGTATCGTGATAATTACGTATGTCCAGTGTCTTTTATATTTAAATACATCGGTTAATTCCCTTGATCGTGCGTATCTCATTTGTGTATCTCTCTTATCCACCCTGCACCTGCAATATCCTACAGTGATTGTAACCTGTTGTATTTGCCTTGTTAATAAATAAATAAATATATTTATCTCCAATACCCATTGCCTACCAACAGCTGTAATTGGAAACCTTTTATTCAACAATGGACAATACTTGAAACCCTATAAAATAATGTATGTTCGGTAAATGTCTTAAAATAAGTCGTAAATAACAAAAAGGAAGCAAAATTACTCTAACGTCCGTGAATAGATTCAGGAGTTAATCTATAAAAATATATAAGCGCTTAGCTGCGTTGTCAGGAATGTTCGAGTCTACTAAGTAATTAATGTAGGACACTACGTGTTCCATTATCGTAAGCCGCTGCCAACCTTTGCTGCCAACCGTACTTCGGCTTAACATAGTTCGATTTAAGGTAGGGTCGGTACAAAGAATGTATTGATTTGGTGTCTTTTTTTTTGGGGTAAGAAAAATATTTATTTCAATACTTATATTTTTGCAGTTTCGGGCTGATTCATGGCAAAATATTTTTTAAATAAAATATCCACATTCGTAGAAATGCAAGACTACATTATAGATTGTAGAGAGATTTCTTATTTCTACGGCGTGATGTCAAAAATTAATAAAAAAAATATCAGTTTAAAAAGAGATGCCCATTCTTCGTAGAGTAGAGATCGAATTAGTTATGATACGCGTGTGGTTTGGCATGTCCCATAAATGGCAATAAATGGGCCTCCTGTAACATTTGACCTTTATATTTAAAGATTTAAATAGTTGATTCTCTCTCCTGACCTCACTAAGTCGCGCGAAAAAGTGTCCATACAGAGTGCGCTCGCACAATAATAATGGCCTTTCCATGACAATCAAGTCTCTGCGACATTGTGGGTGTCTGAGGTATCAAAACGAAAAGAAAAGCGACCATCTTTTGATGCGGCAGGGCCAATCTATGATTGCAATCTTTGTTTATATCGTCGTCGTTAATGTGATGTCATGTCTACATAATCTGTCTACCCAATCAAATGTGCAAAAAATCAATCAATCTCACTAGCTTTTTCCCAACTATGTTGGGGTCGGCTTCCAGGCTAATCGGATGCAGCTGAATATTACATGGATCACCTGCATAGCTGACTTTCACCTTACACAACCCAGTATCTCGGTAATAAGATACCCCTTGGTAAGACTGGTTGACAGGGATTCGGGCGTCTGACGATCCGTAACGACTGTCAAAGATCCACGAATGACAGCCGGGACCAACGGCTTAACGTGCTTTCCGAGGCACGAAGGAGTCTCCATATGTAAAGATGCTCACCCACGGACCAACCCCGGCAAGCGTAGCTTAACCTGATAAATCGACCCGTGCAGCTGTCATTACTTAGCCACGAGCTCCTCCTCCATACATACAGCCTACCTTCATAAATACCGAAAAATATTTAACCTTTGTAGGTAAACCATTCATTCAAAAAGCTGCCAGCAGAATTGTATTCAGAATGAAAATTGTTATTGACATTTCCGCGATTGTTATTGAAATGTAGGACATATTTACACGTCTGCCTAACTTCCTGGAAAGGAAGGAGGAATTCCAGGTATAAATAGAACACACCGGTTACAGCGCCAGACAAAATTCCTGGTACAAACACCGGTACTATAGCGTAGTGCTTCATTTTATTAAGAGTCTCACAGTCTATAAATACTTTCATTCATTGTTGGGTTTATGAATGCAAGTCTGTATTTCCTGGAGGGCTAGGCAGGGGCGTAGGTACGGTTTCGATAATTTGGAAGATAGAATGTGGTGATTAACTTCATGCTATAAAATCATATCATTATAATCAGTCTTTAATGTTCGTACTGCCGGGACACCGGCCTCCTCTCTGTGAGTGGGAGTGGACCGTAATCTACCACGCGGGCTCAGTGCGGGTTGGTGCGGGCCCCCATTTTAATTTTAATTATTTATTAGAATATAAAAGAAAGAAAGAAAGAAAAATAGGTTTATTTGTAACAGAAACACGTGCGTACAGAAAAATGGGTACTCATATAACTCCTTTATATAAATAAAATTAAAATTGAGGTGTGGACATGAGAACATTACCCATTTTTACCTGTTACGGGATCGCGGGAGAGAGAAAAAGTTATGTAATGTATGTAAGTAAGTTTATTCCCTCTCGAAGCTCGTGGCTAAGTAATAACAGCCGCACGGGTCGATCCATCAGGTTAAGCTTCGTTTGCTGGGGTCGGTCCGTGGATGGGTGACCATCTTTACATATCGAGACTCCTCCGTGCCTAGGAAAGCACGGTAGGCTGTTAGTACCGGCTGTCATTCGTGGATCTTTGACAGTCGTTACGGGTCGTCAGATGCCCGAAAGTCTGACAACCAGTCTTACCAAGGAATATCGTAATACCCAGTTACTGGGGTATGGAGGTCAGATAGGCAGTCGCTCCATGTAAAATACTGGTATTCAGCTGCATCCGGTTAGACTGGAAGCCGACCACAACATAGTTGGGAAAAGGCTAGGCAGATTTATAAGAACGTTTATTCCCTCGTACAGCCTAAACTACTAAACCGATTCCAACAAAAGTACCAACACTTTACACGACACCGACTTCAATTCCGGAAGCGACCGTCCTAACTTAGTTTGAGTTAATAGAGTAACCTACTTACTTATTGGTAAATATTAAGTTATTCTCACTAAATGCTTACGTTCACGTTTTCATTGCAAAGTGGCAAAGTTCACTAAGACGGTGAAGCCAAGTCGTGTAAGCCGGAAATCTCTTAAGGACCTCCGAGTAATCTTTAAGACTTACCTCCCGTAGGTTGGAAGTGGACCAAGTGGAAAAAAATGGAAAAAATTTGGACAAGAAACGATCAATAATAATGACATCGTAGATAACGTAGATTTTAGTTGCAATTTCGATTGAAATATAAAAATATAAAAAAAATGGATTTTTTAATCTTGAATCGTGTTTTCGTTCAAACATAGTACTTAACATTAATCCTCAACTTTAACATATATGTATTTTAAAATTAATGCTGCAGTATTTTCGAAATAACGGAGGATTATGCTAAGCAATTTGTGGTATAATACCACAAATTGGACCCTTAATGTTGAAAATAAATATGTTTATTTCATAAATTTATGTAAGTTACTTTCATTCTTGAATGGATATCATTTTCTTGATGCGTTAATAATTACTGCTTCTAAATCATTAAAAGTTTTAGTTCCATAAAGTTTCTTAACATACCAATCAACCATTTACCTAAACCATTCGATTCGAACTGAAAACATGATTCCACCCCACTAACCTTAAATAAATACTTTTCAGTGACAGAAGTGTAATTATAAATCATACAAATTGACAGGACGTGAATGAAATGAATGAACATGTCCCATAATACAGTAATAGTTGAACGTAGAGTGAATGTGGGGCATAATCCGTGTCATAATGAACATTACTCACAGACTGGTAAATCCTTTATGGAAGATTTATTATTCTTAATTTTTGTATCGTTTTTATGCTGAAGTTATAGTATGTTTTTGTCTATGAAGAGTCAATTTGGAGTAAATAAGTATACGTAAGTACCTGATAGAGAAGAATGAGAGCTTAGGGGTCATCCTGTATGACCAGGCAGTTACTGTAATTTTAAAATAAGAAGGGGTTCCTTTTTACCCGAATAAGGGGATTAAAAAAGGAGGTTAATGATTTTATGTATGTTCATCTGTGCCCTCATAACTTCTAAACTACTCATCATAGTTTGACAAATGGGGTATCGTTGGAAGCTTCTTGGTAGCGGCGTGTTACTCTTTCAAGAGAAAACGGCTGTAGAGATTTGGATGAAATTTGGCATGTGGGTAGACCATGGCCTGGGTTAGGATATAGAATACTTTTTATCCCGATATTCTAACGGGATCGAGACTATGCGGGTGAAACCTCGGGGCGCAGCTAGTAACATTATAAATACGAAAGGAGTTTGTTTGCTTAAATAATTCCTTATCGACTGCCAATAATGTTTATCCATGTAACCAAATATAATTATTATATCGCATTTACAAAGAAAATGTTTATGTACGGTTTTAATAAAAGCTAATTAGAGAAGATTAAATTAATGAGTTAATTTAACTTTGACCAACCTTGTAACCAAGATATGAAAATTCAGTTTGCGTAAAATGAATTAAAATATTTACCTAAATAAACGTTTTTTTTTTACCTGAGCTATGAATTTATTTTGTCTGGTTCGTTAATCAACATCACACATCGCAAAAGTAAAAAAAAACTTACAACACCTGCTCGACCACATTAAAATCACTAACTTCTTTTGGATTAACATTCAAAGTTAGAATAATCCATTTCTCTAGCCAATCACAAGCTGGATCGCGTCCCACTACTCTACATACCCCACTACCTCAGCCTATGTATTGAGCTCGACCTTACTTCCTTCGCCTCTCCATCACTCGTGACATTTTCTACCCACTTCACCTGGCCCACCCTATTGATAACCTCAACCTAAATCTATTGTATCCCTATACGTAACTAGATGGATATTTATATGGATTAGTTGGCCCAAATTCAATAATTGTCTGTGAGACAAATATTTTTTAGAAAAAGATTTCATACATACATTGTAATGGTCAGATCATATGAGGACCATATAGGTTTTATGAGAGGTGTTCTCTCGAGGAAAGCACCACACACACATACTTAACGACATGCTGCATTGCTGCTCTACATATTAAAAGTAGAGCAGCAATAATTTCTGGGTTTATATCATGCATGCATGCATAATCAGCCTATAATTTTCCCACTGCTGGGATACAGGCCTCCTCCCGATGGGAGAAAGTGGGCCGTAATTCACCACGTGGGTCCAGTGCGGGTTGGTAGATGTCGCATATCTTCGAAGTTTTGGTTCTAGGACATGCCAGTTTCCTCACGATGTTTTCCTTCACGGTTTTGAGAGCATTGGTAATGAAATAATTTACACAAAGTAAAGCGCCGTCAGGGTTTGAACCTACGACTTACCATTGGGCCACCACTACTCTAGCTGGACCACCACTGTTCTCGGTTTTATATCGGAAGGTTCTTGTTTGTTTAAAAACGATGCTTCTATGTATCGTGGGGAGTTCATGCAATACCCATGTATATCACTCATTTATACAGCACATAACGAATAGATGATAAGATAATAATATATAATTGTCATGAACAAAAATTGAAAATTCGAGACCTTAAAAAATTTCGAGTCCCTAGTCATTTCAAGAAATTCGATACAGTACACGTATGTAGGTAGTATTGGTTGGGGGAGCTCGTGGCTCAGTAATAACAACCGCACGGCTCGATCCATCAGGTTAAGCTACGCTTTCCGAAGTTGGTCCGTAGATGGGTGACCATCTTTACATACCGACACTCCTCCGTGCCTCGGAAAGCACGTTAAGCCGTTGGTCCCGGTTGTCATTCGTGAATCTTTGGCAGTCGTTACACCGTAAGAAGAACGAAAGTCTGACAACCAGTCTTACCAAGGGGTATCGTATTACCCAGTTAATGGGTTATGGAGGTCAGATAGGCAGTCGCCCCATGTGAAATGCTGGTATTCAGCTGCATCCGCTTAGACTGGAAGTCAAACTAAACATATTTGGGAAAAGTCTTGGCAGACTGATGTAGGTAGCATATTTATTTCTTAGCGAAAAAATTTTCTTTATACACAAATAAAATGTTATATGAGTGCAATAACTACATAATGAATAGGTGCCAAGCTGGTATTAGCAAATTAGTTTACAAGCTTTAATAGTCAAGTGATAAAACTTGCTCAGCAATTATCAAGTTAATTGAATGGCTACGTACGGGACATGGTGGTAATTTATGGTAAGTGTTCCGCCGGGACTTCATTCCCATAGATTTTATTGCGCAATGGCACTGTTAAGGAGTACTTTTGTTATCAACAAAAAAAAATCACATAGGTATTGTTAATTCTATCGTGATGTTGGTAACGATTGGTATTGATATACAGGGTTATTGATTATCTGTCGGCAATCTGTTAAGGGGATGTAGGAGAAGTCATTTGCAATCAAAATACCCCTCAAGACCCCTTTGCCAATGTTAACAATTTTCGAGTAATTTGACATTTTATGTTTTAAAATGTATGAAATAAACATTTTATATTTTAAAATGTATGAAATAAAATTTTTATATTTTAAAATGTATGAAATAAAAATATAAAATGTCAAATGACTCGAAACTTATTGACATTTGCGAGATGTCATGAGGGGTCCAAAGTGGTCATTTGGTTGTTAATGACCTCTCCTACATTCCCTTTAAGGCCGACATATAACCAATAACCCTGTTTATGTAGGTATTGGTAACAATTTTATTTAACGAAATGAAATGTACCAATTTGTCGGTGTTTACGAACACGCTATTTACTAAATCTTCTTGCCTATTACGGCCTGCACAAATTGGGCGGTTACTCCCAAGACTACCTTTCTTATATCTTTATGACGACATAATCTAGATAGCTTCATACAGCGCTTAATGATGCATACAAAACATAGCAAGGAACAATCTAGCAATAATCCATCAAAAGGTCACAGTATCCATCATCATCTAAACCTATAAGACTTGTCAGAAAAAGCACACAATAGTAAAGAAAATTAACATTATCCAAACCCAACCACAAACAAAACAGTCCACTTGATTATATTTTACCTGTTTAATAAACAAAACGCAGAACATTCAGCGGAAAATGAGAGAAAAAGCACAAAAAGTAGGCGTCGTACAAACTTGTAGGCAACACATTCACACAATACCAGTACAGTTGACGGCGCGTAAAAGTGTTGTACAAACATACTTTTGTGTTCTGCTTGTTGTACTGCACCCATTTTGTAACTGAATTAATCGGTGGGTTTGGTGTAAGTTACACGAGGTGGCGGATGACAGGGTTTTGTAAGAATAACTTTGTGGATTTAGGAACTGCAATTACGATTATATTATGGCATGGGACCAAGTCTGAATTTGTGAAAATATCTTCTTTTTTTTTCTTTATTTAGGCAACCAACGTTTATTTTCGAACAGAACAGTCATTGAGAAGAATGACTTCGAAAAGTTAAGGCATACATCGATGGGGGTAGCGCCCCACATGCCAACAGAACCATCTCATCTGCTCATAGTCTACAAGACTGATCGCATAATATAACAAATCAAAAAAACCAAAAAAAAAATTAAGCAACCAACAGCGATACATTATAGTGGATATGTTACAGGGTATGTGTATTACAGTGTTGTATGACTATTAATAGGTTTCCTGTATAACTAGGATAAGTATAAAACATGCGAACCGTATATTTCTAAAGATTTTTTTTTTTTTTTCCAGTCTCTTATCATAGTGGAGGTGCGTCAAACCCTGCATGCTCATTGTGCCTCATGAGCCATTATAATAACTTAAATGTTCAAAGGAAATACTTCCTGGGTTTCACACATTTAGAATTAGATAAACTTGATAAACTTGTTAGAACTTGGCACTCCCAGTTACTTTTTATTAAACTTTTTTACTAGGTATAGTGTACGATTTTCCTACTCTCAGCTAAAAATACAAAAGGAAATGATATTATTTATTCCTATAAAATAAACAAAATGAGTTGATAGTAAAGCGCGTATACTGTTGTATGTTATTCTGATTGAGGCGTCGACGACGCAATGAATTTAGAATTACCTTCGCACCGCATATAACTTTATGATGGAAATAAAATCGAGTTTCATAAAATTATTCTAACTTAGTCATACGTATCGCGTATTGGATATACTTGTTATGATATTTGTATTTGTTTTGTAGAGTTTTAATTTAATTTTGTCCCGAAAAAGGGTATTCAGCTGCATCTGGTTAGACTGGAAGACAGCCCGAACATAGTTGGGAAAAGGCTATAGGTAGGTAATAGTTATAGGTAAACTTGATGCTAGCTTTAATAAAAATAATAATTCTTTTTAACTTACCTATAGAGAATAGATATAGAGTATTGAAAATCTCCCACCTGGACATGTGTTGCCTTGTATTTAAAACAAGACCATAGACATACCATGCCCGTAGAGACCGAGATAGACCGAAGTAAGGAAAACCAGCAGGTCAGGAGGTGAGGCAAATTTGGTGCTGTTCCATAAACAATAATATAATGAAATAAAATGGTGAATAGTGAAAAATAATTGGTTACTCGGCACCACGACAAAACATGAAATAATTGTTAAACACTAGTTATATTTGCCATACCTTTTGCAAATGGTTTAGTTAATATTGTGTTTCGGAAGCATCCAACTATTAGAATTGATTGTTTAATTAATTTTAGTTTGCAGATTAAATGAAATAAAAACAGACCCAACTAAACAATTATAAAGATGTGCAATTGTGCAAGCATTGCTCATTGAAATATAACCTTAACTTTGTGCAAGTTATGAAAATTAACTAAAAATGGCCACTGAATAACATTTTCTTAAGTTAAATTGTGAATTTTAGAAGCAGCATAACGCGAACTAAGCTCTTTTCAGCAGTTTAGCTTTATTCGCTTCTTTACCTCCAGCTTAAACTAAAATGCAGCTTAAATTTTATTTCATCGTCATTATATACTTAGTAGGCACTATAAAGAGTTCATTATTAAGTTTACTATCTATTATTGTTACTGAGAGGTCGTTTGATGAAATCATCCTGGAGAATATCGTTACTTTTTCTGAAGAGAAAAGATGCTTTTTTTAAATATTACTTGATGTACGGGAATGGTTACTAGCCTAGCTTGCACCGTGCGTAGAATATTATATTTGGATAATACAGAATCAACTGTCAAATATTTTCTCCGATAAAATATTTGTACATCTGCCGATGACGTATAAGAAAATAGAATTACAAAGTTTTCTATATAATCTTGTAACCTATTCGAATTGCACTACGTTACCGTAAACGGGACCCCTTTTCTTCGCATAATATTTTTGTTCCTAATATTCTTTGGCATAACGATTTTGGCATAAGTTTTTTGTGGTCTAATAATTCTTGGCGAAAATTTTTTTTTGGCTACTTTTTTTTTATCATAATCATCTTGTTGTATAATTTGTTTTGCCATAATTTTAATTCGCATAATGTTACTAGGCGTAATGTTAGTTGGTTTAGGTTAGGTTAAGTTAGAACTGTGACCCCCTATGCCAGAAACTACTAGAATATAAATGAAAATATATTTATGCTTTTGAATTTTATGCTTAAACACTATTATGATTGGAGAAATTATGCTTAAATAGTTATGCGTTTGCGAAATATGCGAAAATAATATTATGCGTAAATATTGTTAGGATAAACAAAAGTATGCTGTGTTATATTATGTCTTAAAATTTTATGCAAATGGATAGGGAACCATCGTAAACACCTCCGATGTTATTCATAGGCTCGTGTATTAATGCTACCGCCGCGAGCAGGATACAGTGGAACAAAAACATTTACCTTCCTAATCGCTACCGTAACCCTCTCATCACTTACCACACTCCAACGTTGGTGAATAATGTAGTTCTGAGTACGTAACAATCGCGTGACAGACGTCCTAAACCTCGCGTGTCTCTGATACTCTGTTTACACCGCGATACGGCTATCACACCGTCAAACCTACACTGTTTACTTCACTACAACGTTATTTTCTGTCACCTTTCATTCAGTACGGTATAAGAGATAAAATCAACACAATTGTCGACACAATTGCTGCAGGCTTTAGAGAACACTTCGAGCACATTGAGAATGGAATTAATGACGTAACCACTAGATTATTTAAGGGTTTTCGTGCGTATGCCGGGCGAGTCTCTAGGGTGCGTCCGTACGCAACGTTTATGTTTAAAAATTGAAAAAGTGGAGCTTTTCGTTTTCATGATAGTTACGTTTTTGTTTGTGTTTGTTTTGGTTTTATTTTCCAGCATTTGATGTTGCCTGTTCTAAGAAATACCTACTATATTTACGAAAAATGTAATACCTATATAACATCGTCTGTTCCCCGAAGGGTTAAGCAGAGGTGAACCTATAGTACAAACTTGCACATTTCGCCAGTTATGTTTAAGTATCATGTAATAGCCCGTACAAATCCAGACTCCGGGCTGCTACTGAGGAATTCCAGATAGAAAAACCCAATAACACTTTATCCGACCCGGGACAAACCGAATCAAACCCAGGACCTCTGTGACCACCAGACAAACGAGGCATTTTCGAATAATATTAGAAAAAATACATACGTTTACGGTTTAGGTATTTATAAATGGTGCTTAAAGTTAATTTATGACTAACTAGTGCTTAAACATACATATTTAGAAGTCTCTTATTACCTTTAACCAACGTAGGTAGGTATATAAATAAACCCTCATAATATATATCTTCTTCATCTTCGCTTCGGTCTTAACAAAGCGGTCGTGGTCACGATGAACTGTCCAATCGCAGGTGTAAGTAGTCGTTACCTGCCTCACAATGTCTCTCCATCTGGTTCTGGTACATGACAGTCTGGCGCATTCATTAACAGAGCCTACAACCACGGATTTTATTTGATCGGTCCACCTCATCGGTGCCCTCCCGCTAGTATATGGGTGCGTTTCCACTGAAGCGGAGACGAGAGGAGCTGAGCGGAGACGTGCAGGAATCGTCCAATTACAGACGAGACGCGAGACTCGATGAGTATTTCACCCATTGTGATTGGTCGATTTGTGCAGGTCTCCGCTCAGCTCCGCTAATCTCCGCCTCAGTGGAAGCGCACCCTTATATTTGTCTAGCCTGGGTTAGATCTCGTTCCTGTCATTGAAACTGTCCTGCGCTTCTGTCATGCTACTAAAGTCGGGAAGATGAAACTGATATTCCCCAAACGTTCTGAAACTATGTAGTGCTTGTGGCGACGGAAAAATTGTAAATATTATACTTTAGTTTAAAACGTCAAGCTAGGAAGTTGTTCCTGTGGATAATATTTTCCAGAGCAAACTAAGTTTGGTAATATAACAGAGACGTTTATTCGGGAATTTGTTTTCTTGACATATTTATTATGAAGCGAAACTAGCGCTTTTATATTTTTTAACGTGACTTATTATCGTGGAACTCCACGTCCACTTCCATAAAATGAATGGAAATACGAGCACCTCAAAACGTTATCGTGGACGGAAAGGAGATTGATCAAAATCAATACCGCATTATAGTGAAAGAGTGTGGCTATAAAAATATACTCATAAATTATAATATATTTATTTAACTGTCCTTAGTTCATTTCATCGAAATCGTATGTGGGGTTAATATTTTGTATTTAATTAGTTCTTTATTCGATATAATTGCATACTTTTTTAAATGGCGTATTTTAGTGATAGCAGTGTTGCCAATTTTAGGAACCTCCCCCTAGTCGGTCTTAACGGATAGTCAGGGCAAACGCTGAGTTTAAAAAATAATTTGAACTATGTCATTTTTCCTCGTTATTAATATTTTTAATAACCATAATATATAGGTAATACAAATGTAAAAATCACGGGAGTTTAAAACACTGCATTATGAACTTAAAAGCGATTCAATAATAGACCATTTTACGAGCAAGTGTGTTGAAAAAATAATATTACCTTACTAATTAAAATCTTTCTTCAATAATTTCCAAACAAATCACTTATGGTCAGGGTGATTTAGATTACTTGTTGGTAGCACTATCACGGACAAGGTGAACTGTCAAAAGTGCCACTGCCAAACAAATCATCAGGTTGTTGCCATGCAACTAGGTGAAAATAATTATACCAAATTGAAAGAGTACTTTATTGTACTAACAGGTCCTTCTCATAATGCCTTTTTAATTTTAACGTATTCTTAAATCATGTACTTCTTGTTTGTCGACACAGATGTCGCTTGCTGACGTTAACCGACTAAATTAAAAGATTCAGTCGGTTATTATTATTGGCTTAAAATACACTACAGCTTCACTGACCAAATGACTATTATAATCCTGTATCATAAACTCCATCAGGCGAATGCCAAATGTTACCATTAATAAAAAATAAAAACGATTTTAACAGTTTATTCAAATAATCTAGACTACCAAACTATAAAAAGCAAATACGAAATACGCGTAATCTATAAATAATAAAATGTGTTTTTTAGCAAATAAATCAGCATACATATACAGCATACATTTATACGCTAATGATACGTCTCGACCTGTATTAAACATGTAACTACTTTCGTATCGTAGTAGTTATTTTGTACTTTTCAGCAGCAATGAAGCAAGCTTTCAATAAATCTGTCAGTCATTAGCCCTTATACATTTATTAGTCCATGATTACCGCCGGTCGTTTTGGTTGATAAATTCAACAAATTATAACTTATAGTAATCTGTGTTATAACTCATCGAGTTGAGACCCTGCTCCTCGGGTTTACGTCGAGTGTTTTCATCAACCTAGTGCGTGTAAAAGTGATTCAGATATCCTATCTACAAAATAAACAATTTCATTTCATTTCATCTCTATACATAAGATTGATGACAGCAAAATAAACGATTACAATTACTTGTATCATGGGTTTTATTTTATTTCTGTAGCCCTAAATAATCTCATAAAGTGAATCAGAAAATTCCATGCCTTCAAGGGATTTCTCAATACCTACACCACCACTACAACCCCATCCAGCAAGTGCATTGTTTTTATTTTAGGTAGGGGGCCTAGGGCTTCAGCGATGTAATTGGCGAATTGAACAACCAATAAAGCGTTTATGCCCGAGTCTATTTTGGAAGGCAAAAATCAGTTAACCACAGAGCAGGCAAATCAACAAGACGTACATTACAATGTGTCGCTGGGTGGTTACTGGAGTAGTAGGAAGGGTAATCAAATTAACGGTATTACAACTGGTAGTAAGATTCGTAGTAACTAGCTGGCAACAAACGTGAAGTAGTAATGGGCTCAACAGTTCTTGGAAATACAAAATGAAAATATTAATAGAAGGAGAACTATTTTCTTAACTAAATATTTCCAAGACTGTCATTACATGATCTGATGCCAGTAGCTCTAGGTTCCTATCAAATAAAACAGGCTCGGTTGTATTAAAATTGAACTAGCAAACGACATTTAGGATGACTTGCCATTGGTACTGGGAATGGACAAGTATTTAGTAAGGGGAAGAATTAAGTCACGACATGATAACAGCAAGGTGTACTACCCCTACATTTTGGTTAATAGGGCTACATGTAACGATAGCTGATATTACTGACTATTATTGCAATTGTTTGGTGAGTAATCGGACAGTGGGGTGCTGTGCTCACGTAATGACCATTTTGTGGTACCTTAGTTGGGCTCGATTTAGGTCTGTTGAGCAGCCGGGTTCGTTTTTAGACGATATACTATATTTTATGAATATGATGATAATATGGACCAATAAAACTATTTCAGTCCAATAAGTATTCAAGCATTTTTATTTTCTACTTCCTATAGGTAAAAACCTACATTTAGCATGCCCTACCTATGTAATATTATTTATTCGGATTAATTCTTTGGTTTGTTGGAACTATTTTTGTTGCATATTATGTGAATTTAAATTATATTGTTGTAAAGGACTGCTTTTTTTGGTGGAAGGTTTGTTACAAAACTAACCTCAAAACTTATCAAAAAATGAAAATTACAAAAAAAAACCCCACAGTACAAATGGATAAATTTTATTTCCTTTGAAAGTATGACATCAACCCTCTTTTATATCCAATTTATGCTATCATACAACAAAATTTGATGCGCAACGGCGGTCCATAGAAAAATGGGCATTTTCCTTTAAAAGCGTCTTCATATATTTCCATTTATTATACTTCCATGTGTTATCGTGATGCCGTGACGTAGACGAACATGATAATAAAGTAAAGTAAAAAAAAAATGGCACTTTGAGTATTAATAAGTATTTCAAGTATATTAAACACCTGGGTATACCTACATTTAAAGTGGAACAAATATAGTTAAGATCATCTCTAATAGAATGCACCTATCGTAGCAGGTGGCGCTGCGTAGCTTTTGCTTCCATGGGACAAGGGGTGATTTATGTAGGTATATAAGTGTATGTATACCTATGTGTATCATCTCTATTTTACAATCATCGTTCAAATCCTATAGGAGCTCGAGGCTAAGTAATAACAGCCGCACGGGTCGATCCATTAGGTTAAGCTACGCTTCCCGGGGTTGCTCCGTGGGTGGGTGACTCTGTGATCTTTACATACCGAGACTCCTCAGTGCCTCGGAAAACACGTTAAGCCATTGGTCCCGGCTGTCATTCGAGGATCTTTGAAAGTCGTTACAGGCCGTCAGAAACCCGAAAGTCTGTCAGACTTTCGGGTTTCTGACGGCCTGTAACGACTTTTAGTCTAACCAAGGCTTAGTACCGATAAGAGAGTAAGAGTATTCTATTCTATTCTATATTACCCAGTTACTGGGTTGTGGAGGTGAGATAGGCAGTCGCTCCATGTAAAATACTGTATTCAGCTGCATCCGGTTAGATTGGAAGCCGACCCTAACATAGTTGGGAAAAGGCTAGGCAGATTGTTTTTTTTTCAAAGTCTAAACCCCATTGTTTAATTAAGGTTCAAGAAGCAACGTTTAAAATAAAATTGTTTAATCCTAATTCTCTCAATCGGCACCATAATACTATTAGCTGTGCCAATTAACTCCCCATAAACTACCCTTTCTGTACTCGATATAGAATTTAGAGATCCTTCACATGAATGTTGAGATCTCATATTGGCATAGGGATGCAACAAATATTTTTTTGGCTATCGATAATTTTTCATTTGTTTTGAATTAATAAACAGTTGAGTATCTGAGAACAAGGATTTTAAATGAGGTTACAAATTAAATATATGCTGAATTACATCTCGCCTTATTAAGTATTAATAATTACTCCATGCGTGCATTCATACCCAACATTTATTAAGAATTCCTCACTCGCAGGGAAATGTAAATACATTATGTAGGTTAAATAAAGTGTAAACATAGTTCCATAAAACCAACGAACCGAAGAATTACACGCTGCTGTTTCATATTTTGTCACAAAATATACGTGTTAACAAATAATATTTCACTGTGAACAGTTCAGCCACAACGTTTACCGTTTCATATTAAAGCCGCTTATTGATAATTATTGTTAAAGCTCGTGTAAAATTTCATAATTCGCTGTTAAATAGTGTTTTAGGTTTCAGCTGTTACATATGATTTATTACCTAAATAACTAGATATGTAACATTAAAGTATTTTTATTTTGTTTATAATCCTTTACAAACTAAGAATGATAATCGTGCAACACGGCAGAATCGATATAAAACCCAACTATCGAATGCACATCACTACTGAATAGAGTCGTCGGTATAGCAACAACACTTTATATACTCGTCGATAGTGATGAGAGCAACCCTATAAGCTGTATTAACAGGCACAAGTAAGTATTCGGTTACAGCCTACGTTATCTAGTACAGCGTCGGCATTTTGATTTCTCGATTATCGTGAAACACAACAATCGTAACCTATAAACCGTGTATGTATAATACACGGTTTAAACGTTACGATCTTAGTTAAAATAGCGTAATGTGTAGCAAAATTATCTTTAATAGTGACAATATCAATATAATCTACATGGTCTTCTTAGGGCCTGACCAAGATTATGGACTTTAAAAGAGACTGCGACCTATGAGTTTGTTTCGGCCTTTCTTGTCAGAGTACCTAGTCAGATAGAAAACGCCGACCTCATCTAGCTTAGTTCTAATATTTTTTTATTATGACTTGTAAAAGTGATTCCGATATCCTATTTACAGAAGAATAAACAATTTCATAAAAAGCGGAGACCAAATAAAACAGAGCATTATTTCCCCAGTGTTTTTCCGAAAGTCGTTTATTAAACTTTTTCAAAATTCTTAGAATTTAAAACACAAGAAGCCAGAATGCAAATTCTTAAAGCATTTTAAAGATATCGGCCTTAAAAAGCGGAGACCAAAAAAAATAGAGCATCATTTCCCAAAGTCGTTATTTAACTTTTTCAAAATTCATAGAAATTAAAACACAAGAAGCCAGATCGCAAAGTCTTAAAGCATTTTAAAGTACATAAATAAACTTTACAAAACACTTTGTCTTTTGCCGCCAACATAATTCTTAGTCAGGAACATTAAAAATATTCCCACGACAAATAACACCGTCTAGGGAGGAAATTTCAGTTTCCCAAAACCGTTCTGCATTAAGTATAGGTAATTACCCGAACAATAGGTCTTTTTGCCCCTTCGTTTTTTTCCGCAGTGAATCGTTGGTTTTCTTTCGAGTTTTTATTTCTTATTTTTTGCGAATGAAAGCTCATCTTCTTTTACTCGGTGGTATACCTAATAGGAAGATTCTTTTCCTTGACATAATTATAATTAACTTTTTTTATATATCTTAATTTAAACCACGTAGTTATAATCTATTATTGTATTAGGCAATCTCCTTTTAAGAACCATCTTGTATACCTACTCACAAGTTACATTAGGCATTATAAAATCAATATAAGTTTTCAATACATCATGAATTAATATGCCTCAATATTTCTTAAATCAAATCTATTTTTTTTTAAACAATTGAACCTACTTCTCCTAGTTGTCTACTAGTGTAACCACTATTAAGTCTGGAGCCCAAGATTTGCCCCTCCATGGAGAGACCTCGAGTGACCCTTACCTCCCGTTGTATTAAGAGTTATGAATGTAAACTTGTTTTGTTTACGTGATGTACAACCTACGTGTTAGTTACTTTGTGGATTCCGGTAAAGTGGATTAGGGGATTACGTCAGGTCAAGCGGGAGAGTGTTGTCCCGTCTACAGCCATCACTGGTTAGATTGGCGAACTTGATTCCTGATTTTGTCTTTGTTGACCGTTCATGATATTGTATGTCAATTTGGATTTGATCTCCGTTTTGCCATGACTGCGATAAAAGGAGATATCGAGGAAAAGGTCAGTATTCAATCGATTTTTTGTATTGATTAAACTTGTTAAATGATATATTTTACGAAAAATAACATGTTTTCCCATTTTAGTTACCAAGCTACCCTTTCCTTTTAGAGAACCAAGCAAACATATTCAAATAACATGACAATGTTACCAAAAGCAAAGCTTTAAACGCGGAAGATACCACTAATTCAATAAGTACTGGGGATTGTGTGAACAATCTACAAACAGCCTACTCACTAACCCTGTAATTTCACCCTTCCATTGTTAACATACGGATCTAAATTCCAGTAAAAACAGGTGGAATGTCCGAGCCGATTGAGCGCGAATTTCACCGATGAAACTGAACGTGATCAGCACATCTAAACCGAGTTCAAGAGCTGTCAATATCAATATTCCAAGGAAAATAATGACACTGACAGCTCTTAAACTTGGTTTATGTACTGATCGCGTTAAGTTTTCATTGGTGAAATTCACCCTGATTCTTGAAAGCCTTCGTTTAATTAAACCCTTAACAATTTGAAGTTCTCATATTTTATCTGTAACCTATATCCGGGCTCTGAAAATAGGAAATGTTAAACTTTTGATCGAGGAAAAGTTGTTCCGTTTTTATTTTTAGAGTCTCGAGTTTGAACGTTGTTGTTGGAAAGAAGAACAAGAATGTTGGAAATAAAAAAGATGTGATGAATGAAATTTCTGATCAAATTTTTCAAAGAAGATCGATGCCTCAAAATCGTTTATCATCGTCCATTCGCGTAAATAAAGTCGTGTAATATGACAGGTATATACCTATGTAATTTAATAGGTAATACTTATTATATGTTTGTGAACAGCCAGCCACTTTACTATACTATACCAAAAAACAACCGACGTTCTAAAAAACTTTGATTTCGGAAGTCGGTGGCTTTGGTTACCTATGTATTTTCGTTTTTTGCCATCAATTTCCGAAATTATAGTAATTGTTCACTTTATAGTTGTTTTTTTTGGAAGTCGGTTGTTTTTTTGTAATTAAGTTTT
Source organism: Eupsilia transversa (assembly GCA_914767815.1). Classification (NCBI taxonomy): domain Eukaryota; kingdom Metazoa; phylum Arthropoda; class Insecta; order Lepidoptera; family Noctuidae; genus Eupsilia; species Eupsilia transversa. The sequence goes on from OU611889.1 coordinate 9,278,084, forward strand.
TATTTTTCAATTTTGAGTTGTGGTAATACTTTCTAGTTAGGAAAATAAAAGTGACAGGATGTTATTATAACATCATCAACATACACAAAGTTGAAAAATACGTATTATTCACGTTCACTCAAAAACCACTCCTCAAAGTGAACTTGTCCAAGGTAAACAAAAACCGCTTCTTATTTGTTGAATCTGCCAATTGTCTCCCACATCTAATAGCGCCAACAGGTCCCATTTCACAGGAAATACGGTGTATTGGTTTTAAAGTTTGCCAAATTGCTCGAACAGATGGTACTACTTGCCAAGATGACGTTAACAAGTTCTATATAGTATCGCCTGCCTTGTGGTTTGCTTTCAACTGCTTTTTGACATAAATAAGACTTTGATCGTTGATATATGGCTGGGAAAATGGACAGTTTTACGGTCGGTTTTCTGAAAATTACAGCGCAATCCTTTAGATTTTTAGGTTTTGATAAACTTTTGATTAAAAAGTTACGAACTATTTCATTATAATGAAGATAGAACTATTATACACATATGCACATATTGTTGAACTATAGGTACAAATACTGTTATTTTAAAAAAGACTTCGAAACTTTTTGACAGTACAGCAAACTGTAATATATATAGAATTTGAAAATATAAATATAGAAGGGTAGCTTGGACATGCTATTTTCAAAGCATATCGTAAAACTAATTCAGTGCAGGCAGAATGACAGTGCCTTTCCACATAAAAAATGCACTAACGTTAAAAGGATTTTTACAGGTCACCTTATGTTCAAAACCATCACTTTTTTTTTTCGGAAAATCCCTTGTTTACCTGTTTATACTACGCTAAATGACGTGACACTTTCCAAAATGTCTCAAAAATAAAATATCTGAGACGACATCTATATCTGAAGCAACTGCATTTTGCGAATATTAAACGAGTTTACAATTATTCTAACCTTTGTTCCGTGAAGATGCTTTCATTCAGATTGTGCTCCGTTCAGTACACCATTGAATCTTCTATTTAATTATAATAAAATATCTCATTACAATATCAATATGATGAGACATTTTACAGTTAACTTAAAAAGGAGTCAGGACTCGTTTATGATTTATTTTCTTCAATTTCTACGTCAGATTTCAAAACAAAATCAGAACACTGGTGATACTTATCGGAACTTCTATTGACTAGTTCCATTCTTATTTATGACTTTGGTCTCGTGGTTGCAAACACTATGAGAGTAAGGGAAGAATGAGTGCACCTGAGAGTCTGCGTACACAGTTGTGCACTATGTATATAATATCTCCCGCGCTGAAGATTGATTAAGAAGGTTATTGACTCCGTTAAGCCTAAATACGGTCTGGAGGACTATTATTATTATTTTTCATGCCTACATATACCTACAATGGCTTATAATACAACGTTGGCTTCAATTTATACTCATCTATGGCATGGAATCAGTTTGAAACACACATCAACAGCCATCTGCCTTTCACCATTAATTTTAAATCCTACCACCATAATTCCTTTATCTTAAAACATACTTTTACCAGTACAGTCATTACCGGTTTAATTCCACGGCATTATATTCCTAAATGGAGATTTAGAGACTGCGATAACATTCAGCACGTCGTTTCAGACAATTTTACTGAAACAAACCCATACCCACTGAATTTTATTCACATAAATATTCCAAAGCGGAAAGGATACTCCAAACAAACTCTTCATTGAATTTCCTAAATTAGTGCTTTGAATAGCCCTATTAGTTCTAGTCTTTGTTAATAATGTTTCGTTCGGAATATACGGTTAGGTAGAACCTCATTTCTCGTCAAATATTAAAACAGACACGATACACTGTGGTTTTTGGTCGAACGTGTTAAAAACTATGAATATTTTACAGAAATATCGGTCACAAAAGTTGTTGTAATTTTAATAGCGTTTTTATATTGATGACGAATTTTGATCGAGTCATAGATTTTCTAGTCATAGTATTCTACTAAATAAACTGAATCTCAACTATAAACGACCTGTATTTTCAATTATATTAATGTTTTGCGGCACTAAAGTAAAAAAAAGAAGCTTAACCAATTCAGACAACACACATCCTACTAAAATGAGAACTTAAACGACCGAAACGTAAGCCAAAAAAAATCTCGCTCATCTACGAACATTTACAGATTTTTACGAACATTCTCAGCAACAAACAGCGAGCCAAGAGGCCTCAAACGATCACAGCAAGTGTGTCTTCGACAGTAATGTGTGTCGTAAGTTGTTGCCGCTGGAAGCTCGCCACGCCACGACGCGCAACCGCGCTTCGCCACATATATGGCTTGCGTCACATGGATTTGTAGGGGATGCCACAGATTAACAAAATTAAGTGGGTCAAAATAATTTTGCAATACTATTGATACCTAGTAACTTTTTATTACCTGAGAAAATCATGGTGTTACGAAAAGTACGTTTCTCTCGGATTTTGTACTAGCTTTTGCCCGTAGCTTCGCCCGCGTGGATGTCAAAAAAATATCGCACGAGAACGTACTAGCTACCGGGATTAAAATTATCTTATGTGTTAATCATGGTATAAACTATCTATGTGCCAAATTTCACTCAAATTCGTTCAGCCGACTTTGCCATGCGCCAATCCAGAACATGCATCCAGACAAACGGACAAAAATTCTAAACACAATATTATCGGCATCAGACTTGTGTCGCGCAACTCGTAGAAATTACTTTTTTTTAAATATTCAGTGCACAGTTTTGATTTCGTATTTTATTAAGTACTAGCTGCTGCCCGCGGCTTCGCCCGCGTGAGTGTCGGAAATTACCCCATACATCCCCATGGGTTTTAAGTATAAATATTGAGTTTCGAGTTCATCGGACAGCGCGTTAAAATTCTTCCATACAAACACTGACACCCCCCAATCCCCCTTTAGGGGGTAATTTAGAAAAACAAAAAACTACAAACTTTATAATTTATTTAGATAACTATTCGTGCGAAGTTTCATGTTTATTACCTCAAGAAATAAGATTTTTCATACAAACTTTCATCCCTTATTTTACCCCCTTAGGGGTTGAATTTCGAAAAATCCTGATACACGTTATTCTTAATTTTTGGGTTTAAGTATAAATATTGAGTTTCGAGTTAATCGGACAGCGCGTTAAAATTCTTCCATACAAACTTTGACACCCCCCAACCGTAGGGTAGGATACTTTTCCGGGATAAAAAGTACCCAGTGTGGTGCCCAGGATATTAAAGAATAATTATACCAAGTTTCATCGTAATCGAACCGGTAGTTTTTGCGTGATACCTGAACAAACAGACAGACAGACAGACAGACAGACAGACAGACAGACAGACAGACAGACAGACAGACAAAAAAAATTTTAATCACACTTTTGGGTTCGGTGTCGGTCTAGTAACACCCCCTGCCATTTATTTTTTTGATATTTTCAATGTACAGAATTTTCACTTCTACAGATTTATTATAAGTATAGATATGTATAAATACTTATAGAGTGTTTGTTAATGAGCCTTAAACAATGGAAACATCATTTGTTTAAAATGAATAGTGGATAAATGTGTCGAAGCAAATATCTATGGCTATTCCATTCTAATGTTTATGCGGGAGCGACCCTTTTAAGCAGCTGTGGTCGGCAGGATACAAAAGTACCATCAGGGGCCCGAGTCTACTAATTTATAAACGTTACAGTGGTCTCTCAATGGTAAGTTTTTGACAGATATGCCATACAAAAACTGTCAAAAACTCACTATTATGACACCATTGTGACGTTTATAAATTAGTAGACTTAGGCCCCAGGGTAAGTGTTGAATTTTCTGTGATAAAAATTAAAATACCCCATACAAAGCAGACTATATTGTACGGCCATTAAAGCCTCATTATTCTGCTGCATTTTACGTTATATCTTATGCTATATACTTTGCCCATTTCATTTGCATGAATTATATATTTGAAAAAGCTCTCTTTTGTAAAGACAAACGTTTTGGTATGTTTGAATTTTTCTCAATTCTTTATTGCGTACCATAATGTTTAAAGTTGGTAGGGAATAATTATATTAGTCACAATTATGGACCCTGTGGGGCACAGGATAGATCAAGTAGGAGAGAGGAGTAAGATCACTGGTTTTTAGTCATACAAATACAAATAAATACAGAATAGTTTATTGTGTTAGAGAATTACATTTCATTTACACGTGTTTGGAGCCCCCTTATAAGCAAACAATGCCTGTATTAGAAGGCTCCACTCTTTCACATCATTGTCGTGCACTATACTAACTAGGGTTAATATAGTATACTGACCTTAAGGGTAATATGTGATGTAAGTAAGAAATGTATTAAATAGAAAGTCATTACTAAAGCGGTACTCGGAAATTAATAGGTTTTATTTAAACATTCCAAGTATGACACAAATGAAGAAAGAATACCAATGGCTATTACAAGTTTTATAAAACCTCTGGTTACGCATAAAAATTTCGAAATTATTCAAACAAAACTCCAACAGAGAATGTGATTTTATTTCCAACAGAGACCTAGATAAAAATGCAAAATGCCCACCGTTTGGCGGACAGGCGAGTAAATAAAATAAATTCAAAAGATTGACTGTCGCGTTAAGCCAACCCCCAGAGCTGAGTCCCAGCCTAACAAATCCGCAGTTGGAATATTTTCAGGCTGAAATACCTACACTGTGTCAAATATTAGCAAATAGAACGATTCATGTGGAATACGCTTTTGTACTTTTTATTGGTTTGTTTTCTATTTTACGAACGCAAATATTTTGCCTTTATTGTAGGTACGTAATATAATATCGATTATACATTGTAAGAGCGAATCAATTTTCACGCTTCCCCCCGCTTCCCGCTTAAGACCTAGGACAAATATTTTTGATATCCGAATAGCTCATGAAGTCATGACCTAAAGAGGTGCCATAAAGAATTATGAAAAAATAATTAAAAAACGCGAAATTGCGCGGGTATTTTGGTAATAATATATTAATAAAATAATATATTTAACGGCGCAGGAAGAGGCGCCGTCTATTTTATTTAGTTACGATGTTACTGGAATCATCGAAGAGGTCGGTAAGAGTAAGACTGGCTGATGACTGTCACTATGGCAGACCGTCGCATGGCGGATGTCTTCTAATGACAGAAGATGACGTGATCATCCGCTGTCATACCACCATTACGACGAACTGCTATATATTCCGGCACAATCCTGATGATATTGAAGCTGCTGAACCACTAATACGATGACCATGTCTGGTAAAGGCTATACTGCGCCGTTATATTCATTATCCTGGTGAGTGTGGTAGGTACTATTTACATACATTGTACATACATAGTACCTCACTCACCATGTTAGTACAGACTACCTCAATGTTCCTGGTACACTTGTGCTCACTAAAGGAAGGAAAATTAGTCTTTGTTACTGTCACTGGATGAAGAGGATGATGGTGAAGAGGACTGTACCATACTTGTGTTATTCCAATTAAATAAAAAGTAAAGAATTACAGGTATACCTACAATTAAAGGTTTTTGTAAGATAGGTACGTCACATCAAAGATGTACCAAAGATGACCAGAACCCCAGTAACAGATGGTTGGGATTATTGAAAAAATACTGGACAGAAAATCACAGCTTATCATACTACCTACAATATATCGTAAATCCTCCATAAATCATGAAATCTCGGTAAACTGTCACAGATGTTAGATAAACCTCAAAACCAAAACGGGGCCAAACGACATACAAATCAAACTATCACTTACTCAAATTCAGACAACAATCTTAAGTTCGGGAAGCAAGCATCTATAAATTGGAGCCTCAGAGACATCAGATACTAAATGTATGTACTCAGCTAATAACTATTGCCCAGAGTTTGCTCCAGTTCAGAAATCAAGAGACAATAGTTTCGACCGTAGAGTATGAATTAGACAAGCTACAGCATGTTTACGGAAGCGTGACCTGCTAAAAAGCAACGCGCAATATGGTAGGTAGTCAATTTAGTTTCAAGTTGGTCGAAATATCTAGGTTTAGGTAACATGTTCAGATAGTTTGCAGCTATCGATAAAGACAGCTATTACACAAGTTAAAACTTTATAAAGGCAGCTAAATTAAGCGTATTGACTAAGGGCGGATTCGACCAAACAGGAATAAATTTTATCCACGGAATAGGCCTTCTCTTCCGAATAAATTTTGAATTTTTGACAGTTGCTCCATACGAAAACTGTCAGAAGTAAATCTTATTCCGCGGATAAAATGTATTCTTGTTTGGTCGAATCCGCCCTAAAAACTTTAATTGTTCGTACATTCAAATCACAACTGTCATTCTTTGACAGTTTGAAATGGCTATAACGCGGCAAAAATTGACTTAGGGCGGATTCGACAAAACAGGAATAAATTTTATCCGCGGAATAAGCCTTCTCTTCCGAGTAAATTTTGATTTTTTGACAGCTTCTCCATACGAAAACTGTCAGAATTAATCTTATTCCGCGGATAAAATTTATTCCCGTATGAATCGAATCTACCCTTAGTCCCTCAATTTAAATGGTAAATAGACCGCTCTATTTGTGTTCCATGCTCTCAGGCGTCGAGAGCAACATGGGAGCTAATTGTAATCGTGCTCAGGTGACATTTGTACTAACATGTCCGAAGTTAGCATCCTCCCGCCCATTGCACGGCCGTTACTCCTAAGTGCATAAGTTTGGACTTCACCTAACTTTATTGTGCCCAAATTGTACCACAAAACAAGGAAGTTTAGAATAAATAGGATTACTTTTAAAAAGAAGCGAAATGGGCCTGCTCTTGACGTCGATCTCGTGTGATGGAAAGCGATGGATGAGGTTTAGGATGGAACAAGCGTGCACAGAAGATGCCTGTTCACTCTTGCTTTGAAGGCTGGTGGATTATAAGTGGAAGAGAAACACAGAAGCCGGCAGAAAGTTCCACACTTTGGCTGCGCATTAATAAATCTGGAGAAGGAGAGCTGAGTACGAGTGGTCGGAACTTTATGGGATTGGAATTTGTTTTATAAATACCGAATAACTTAGAAATGTCTGTTCAAATAACTGTGGAATTCTCTACTCTCAGTTATTGTTTAGGTTAAAACGATCGATATAAACTTGTGGGTGGTGGAATGCAAAGTTAATTGCTCGATAGAATATTTTCATGCCATTGAGTGGCATCTCCACAGCCAGGCGGACTACCAGATGCTAATGGTCATCTGAAATATCAGATTTCATCGTCTCATGTCCCAGTACCTAATTCTTCATACCATGCTTGGCCCAAAAAATACCAACCTTTTCTAAAATCCTCGTTGCAACCACAAAATATTGCGAACTTAAAGCTCCCTAAACGTGTATTCAGTTACCTAGAAAATGATGTTACTGACAGCCCTAATGTCAGTTGTGTCCACTTGCATATTCAGTTATCGAGCACGTGCTCTCATTGGCTGGCTTCCAAATTGGCCTCACGCTCGCTATATGGCCGTATGGACTAATAATTGTTCTACGGTGCAAACCTAGTAAACATAACGTCTGTTGTTACCGAATTTCTTTCTTTAGAGTCTAGAATAATTAAATTGCTCGCCAAGTCCGGGTGAGCGGGCTACAAATAGTTCGATTAACTGTTTATGGCTGTTTTTGTGTTCGATGTTCGGAAACAATTTTTTTGTTGTTTATCAAATGTTCGGTCGAATGGATATCTGTAATTAAAATAGTGTTGCAAGTTTTGAATTGATCTTCACTACCTACATGGTAAAAATACTATTAACTCACATAAAAAAATCCCGGTGACAGTAATGAAGACTTACCTGAAAAGATAAATTAATAATTAAATTACAGATAAAATATTTTTGAATCTAAATATAAATTACATTAGCATTAGTAATTAAAAATCATTTATCATTCAGTATAAAAAATAAAATCACTCTCAGATCCTTAATTAAATATCGCTATCAAAAAACGGATCATTATAAAAATCAGAGGTACAGTGAAGTGCCCTACAATTAAGCGCTTTAGTCGCTGTACCGGTCGCTTCCCGCTGCTTCCTCGAAAAAACGAATAATGAGGAGCTCTGCCCTCTAGGCGAGATATCGATACCACCGCACAGCGAGAATTACTAACGATGCTTTACGGCCTCATTAAAAAGGCCAATGCGTCAGAATATTACATATAAGTACCGGCCAGATCCCGTAATCCTCTTCTGTGGAGGTTTTGAGTTACATGTTTTTTTTTTTTGTTTTCATGTCCTGTATGCAGAGCATTGATGTTGCCATGGTAAAAATTCTGGGTCTTTTTTAATTAATGCTTCATCGTTAAGAAGTTTTGTTTAAAGGATAAACATTACACCCTGCTGATAGGATGTTAATTAGAAGAGCGTAAAAGAGTAGGGAGGTTATAAGCTATCAACAATTTTATTGTGCTGGCTGGTAATATTTTTTTACTACACAGGCGAAAATCCTGCCGTAGAAAAAGAAACCTTATGATTGTTAGCTATAGGTTATTATAACACCACTGGCGTAGAACCTTCCCCAATAAATACAAAACAATAGAAACAACTCACAACTCGATTGGAAATCACACATACGCCACCACAAATAGACTTTTCTCCTCACAATCCTTGCACGAGGTGTCGAGAGCTACCCTAGGGATCTGTCCCCTGTATTTTAAATCACACCGCCTCTCTAAGGATATGTCACAATCGTGTGAGCTAACTCGCAATAGACATGGAGATATGGAGGTTTCAGAATACACCTCTTTTTACGATTTTCGAGTAAATCGGTCGTGGGATATTGTGGATTTAATTTATGTTTGTTTGGGTTTGTATTTTTGTGTAGAAACTGATGTGTATATTATAGGGAAAGGGATTTTGATTAAAAAAAATCTCCGGGTAATTTTATTAACATTTTTACCTTAGACACATTCCTTGACTTTCTTTCGTTTACCTATAGGTATTATTAATGTAAAACTCATTGGCTTGCCCTAAACAGAAAACATGTGGACTGTGCATAAACTACCAATTTTCAAATCTGGTAAAACCTATATTTTCCGCGAACAAATTAAGTATTTATGCCAGAAAGTCTACTGACAGACCAATTTAAAAAAACTCCGCCGCCGTGTTTGAAATATCATAAGGTGGGAATGAAGACCTGTATAACACTATTTTATTGTCACGTTAGTGACGTTGCCTCTACCTTGTTGGTCTAGTGGTCGCAAGCGCTATTGCTGAGCATTAGGTCCGGGGTTCGATTCACAGGTCGGGCAAAGTGTTATTGAGTTTTTCGATTAGGAATTTCTCAGTAGCCGTCCGGACTCTGGATTTGTGCCCACATGACTGTCGAAATGTGGGTGTACATACTATGGGTACACCTCTGCCTAACCCTTCGGGGAAACAAGCCGTATTGTTATGTTATGTTTATTAGTGACGTTCCAGTGAACCGGGAATTTATTTCTTTGATCGGTGCGCAAAGGAAATGATTTCATTACTATTCTTTTCGCATTGGTAGCGCTTTATAAATAAATGGGAAACATCGAATGGAGAAAGGAATGCTTTTATCGACGGCTTTTTAGGCGCAACAGCTGATCCCTTTGTGTCGTATAGTGCCACAGTATCACTGTAGGTTCAATACCCCTCGAGATTGATGTATTCAGGGGTATGAGGAACAGGATGTAAAGTTCACTCATCGTCTATTGAAAAGGGAGGATCGTCAAACCCGACGGGTGTTGTGTCTGGCGGGCAACTGCCCAAGGATTGATGTCGGATAGTCTTATATAATTATGTTAATCGCGTAGTTAACTCTTATAGCGCGATGCAGGATTTGTGAAGTCAGGTCTTTGATGCGTAGTTCGCTTGTGGCGATGTAGATGCCGCCACATGTAGTTAGTTTTTGGATACCGTACACCCAAAGGGTGCCAACGGGACCCTGTTACTAAAGCTCCGCTGTCCGTTCGTCTGTCACAGAGCTGTATATTTTGAACCGTAATAGGTAGACATTTAAATTTTTCACAGTATGTAAGTACTACTATGGCCGCTATAACAACAAATAATAAAAATAAAATAAAGTTAAAAATTAAATTATTGGTAGGAATTTAAGGAACCCTTCGTGTGATGTGAGCCCGCACTTGGCGAATATTTCCGTGTGCCATGATTTTTAAGCTGGGTACAAACCCACAAAAAAAGGAATGCTTATAATTTTAAGTATCGCAAAAACTATACTAACTACAATATATTTGTCAATTGTGTGGTTTAGGTAAGTACTTCAGAGGCTATTTCACGATAAATAATACAGCATTATAACCAACACATCACACATCTAACTTCACCTCACCAATTAAGGTGAAACAACTAATAATTCTACAACATTATAAAGGCCTCGAATTAACGTTAATTTGAAGTTCAAGCAGTCGGAATCATCAAAAAGTTTCAAAGTTAGGCTAGTCACGTTTATTATAACCGGGTTTAGTAATATAGACTCAAGGACTTGGGTGACTACGCATACTAATGTGTTGGTAGTTAAAATGTATGATAACGTTAAGTTTTAGTGGATCTGAAGTGTACTAAAGGCACGTATAGACGACTACAATAACCGGGTACCCGTTACGAAATGAAATACTTTAGAAAAGTGGTGACTTATTAACGTAGGCGTTTGTACAGGGAAATAAATTTTCAAGCAAATGGGCACTTTAGGAGCGCGCAAAATAAGTTTGCGCGCGACTGGTGGTGCTGGCGTGCTTAATTATATACTGTAATATTTAAAATATTAAATCTATCACCATGTCGGAGGCCTCTCAAGGCTACGTCTTCCGGAACGCGGTCGCCACTCCAGGAACTTTTCGCCCGCATCGTCCATCTGTTCTGCGAGCAATGTGCCCTGCCCGTTTACACAATGCATTCATTCATCATTAGAAGGATTATTCATCAGCAACTTGCTCTTAAATACAACGTTGTGGAATCGAAAGTGCCGTACTACAGCTTAGGTATGTGCCCGACCCAGTTCTCGAAAATGGAAATATCACATTGTACTGGGATCGATCCATCATCAATGACAGGATTATTGTTGCCAATAAGCCTGATATAGTGGTGGCGGCTCGAATAGAGCGGTGCGCAATGATTATTGACATATCGGTTCCGCATGACGGGAACCTCGTGAAAGCCGAGAAAGATAAACAAATTAAGTATCTTGACTTGGCGTGTGATGTGGATTCAGCGATCATTGTGCCAATAGTCGTGACAGCCAATGGCCGAATAGCCAAGAGCCTCGACCAACACCTGAGGAGGCTCTCCTTGGGCAGCTGGATCAAGGGCTTGGTTCAGAAACTAATAGAGCTAATTAGGTTAAAAAAATATTACCATTTTTTTTTAATGTACGCTACACTGTTACGGGTTAACGGGGACGCCTTTCGTTAGTTAACGTACTGTATAAGAAGCTCTGCAGTAATTTTGTTAAATAAATACAGCAGATAATAGAAATAACGAGACATGCCTGCTTCTTGTGTTAACTTAGCATTGGGGAGCGAACAAACGTGTTTTGATAGCAAATCCGACGCAATGTAAACAAATAACAGTGTTGTTATTTATTTTATATAATTAGTTATCTCGGTCCTCATGACGTGGACTAACGAATTTACCTTCGTTACCTTTAAAAACCGTTGTAGCATCATTCTCTAATGATGATGAGCTCTCTCTCTCTAGGATTGAGCGAATTTCATTTAAAAAATATAAACACATCTGCCGGTCTATTCTGTTACAATCTCACCGTGAAAACTTAAGTGAAGTGAGCGTGAAGTGAGCTGCCAATTGTTTCAATTCCAAGCATCTCGGGTGGACTGACAGCTCACTTCACCTAAGTTTTCACGGTGAGATGGTTACAGAATAGCATTGTTATACATTGTAACAGCGAATCAATTTACACGCCTCCCCCTTAACACCAAGGCCAATTATTTTTTTGATATTCGATATATTAACAAAATAATATAAATCCGCGAAATTTCGTGGGTTAAAGCGAGTAACATAATATCACACCTGTAGTCGCCAAACGGTTAGGCAACCGTGTACCTATCGTACACTCACAATTAGCCTGTTAAACACAAAAAATACCTTTAAGGAGGGGTCAAATATCAATATCAATGGCGAAAAGCTGTCATTGTAACATGCCAAATAGGCAGTCATGGGGATTGCCGACAGAAGTGAACACTTAAAACTAGTATTAGCGCCATCTATATCCTATAGTAAAGCACTACGCGAATCCATAAGTTTACTCCCTACCAAAAATCGCTCAACTAAGGAAGTTTTAAATTCAAAATAAATATGATTCGCTTGTTGGCAGCAAGGGCCAACAGCTCACAAGATTTCAGCAGGGCGTTATACTAAAGAACGTCCCACGTTTAACTTTCCTCAAAGGCACTATCCCTATATTACTATTAACTTAAAAGTATGAAAGCTTACAATAATGATATTTACCTAGAATAGCGATCACACCAACCCAGTAATCGAGACATTACCGACGTTCGAAAACACATGAGTTTACAATATAACCGTATTACTTAAGCGCTATTAAAATAATATTTATACGAAACAAAAATATTACATATTTTAAGAGGAAGGCGGTTCTACTAAAGCATCAAGCGTTAAATTTAAACATGGACGCGATTTTTAACTGAAAAATTTTACGTTTATTTTATATTTTTATCTAAAAACTCAACTTAGAAACATAATAATTTATTTACACGAAAAAGTACCACAATATAAATATTTTCGTATTTTATCATAGTTTAAAATAATGCCCGAACATAGGTATCTGAATAATTACTTTATAAATTAAACAATACCGCCGTTGTACCAATTTTAAGGTTTAATAATAAAATACAAAACGAAATGTTTTAGTGTACATAAATTACGCTTCACAGATGTTCTAATTTAACGCAGACAGTTATATATTTTCCATTTTCAAGTATCGTCTTTTCTACCTTATGAGTGGTACATATTTACATATGTACCATGCGTGAATGCACACCACAATTGAGGCAGCGAGTTCACAGTTTACAAGTTATTTATCCTTGTTACTAGTTTAGCGAAATAGAAGCGATTCCTAAGTTTGTAATCGTAAGTTATATATTATATTAATATTATATAATAAATATTATTAATATAATAATATAAATATTATATTAATTAATCTGTTGGTGTTGTTTCCGAGACTTTTTGTGTTTAAACTTTGCTATTGAGTTTTACTTCTTGTTGGATAGAGCAGTTTTTTTTCTTTTATTTTTTGTCTCTTTGTAGGTACAGAATGCATCAGAAAGGTGTGGTCGATGTTAATATATTCCTGATGGTAATTAAATCATTAACGACTTGGGATCATTATGGTAATGATTCCAAGTCGGGTTACACATTTGGGATCCTCGAATCCCTTCTAATGGGAGTCAAAACTCTGACCACCATTAGAATAACAATATGGGAGGAATAATACTACGCTTAATAAAGAAGATTCACAGAATTATCCCAGTAATACAAGGTGAAATTAAATCAGCTAGTGAAACTTCGCAGATGTGATGGTATCGATATCTAAACACGAAAACATTTTAAAAAAAATGTTATATTTTTTGTGGTCAACGACTGGTTGTGTTGACAATAAAAAAATCATCAAATTAATATTTTGTTTAGATATCTATAGATCGACCCATCACACCAGCTCCAGAGTCTCGCTAGCTAATTTATCTTGACCCTGTATATGAAGCATGATTTAGCTAAGCTGCAAAACTAAATGAGAATACTAGTGTACACTGTAATGTACACTAGTACTGTAGTGTACATTGTAAATAATCTCAGAAAATAACCGTACGTCTCTCATGATATATGATGAACGGGGTTTTCGTAGAAATCGTCTTAAGTCAATCCTATTGCGGTCTGTTTAGTGATTTTCTAAGTAAGTACATGAGCTTTGCAGTATGCAGCATTCTTATGTAAGCTCTTTGTCTCCTGAATGTAAAGCTCAGTGTTTCCATTATACTAACAAAGTAGCATTTTGGAGATTTTCACAGTATTGTGAAACAAATGAAAACGAATAAATTAATATTTTTAACCGACTTCCAAAAAGGAGGAGGTTATATGTTCGTAGCGTATGTATGTTTTTTTTTTTTTTGTGTATGTCCGTCGATATTTTCGTCGTTTGTGGACGGATTTTGAAAATTATTTTTTTGTTTGAAAGGGTATGCTCTCAAGGTGGTCCCATATAAATTTTATTAACTTTGCTTGAGTACTTTTTGAGTTAGCTTCATTAATACGTATTTTTCCCACTTAGCTTAAATGGACGATGTCTTAACATATTCCTGTCACTGTTATTTACATAGCAGGTAGTGATATTCGAACTTTAGGGGGTAGGTTCCACAACTAAAAAGTGAAAAATAAAAACTTTTTATAAAAAAAAACAACCGACTTCCAAAAAAACACTATAAAGTGAAAAATAACTTAATTTCGGAAGTCGGTGGCAAAACACGAAAATTCAAAACCAAAGACACCGACTTCCGAAATTAAAGTTATTTTTCACTTTGTGTGTTTTTTTGGAAGTTGGTTGCTTTTTTAACAAAAAGTTTTTATTCAGTTTTATTACCTTGCTGAACATAACAAGGTAACTCATATTTTATTACTGCAACACCGCATCGCGTGTATGTCCTTTTCCGTGGTACCTCCTAACATGCATACTACCCTAGTACAACAGAAAACTAAAACATATTTACCGAATAAAATATATTCGCGCTTCGAAGTACAGACTCTCGGGAAATCTTAATTTCATAAATTAAAAACCTAGAAACGTCGTGAATAAAATATGATCTTTTTCATGATGTTCTGTATTTTTTAATACGATGCCTGCAGGCTTTCCGCAAACCAGTTGAATTAACTGAGCTCTGCTATTCTTTTACTTTGCTATTTGAGCTGTATATTTTTATTTCTGAACAGACAGACAGGAAGTGCTATGTAGGCTTTTGGTTTGGGAGACGGAATAATAATGTACAAACCTGCTTGTGAACAAAATTAAAATGATAACTCCCACCCACTCTTTGTGTACCTAAACTCAAACATAAATACCTAATAATAATATGTAGGGGTCAGCATCAGAAAGTTGTTTTCATTGACAATAATTCATTTAATTGTCTACAATTTTTGTGCCATAATATTATTTCAATGTTACATACAAATCACAACATATTGGGTACTTCATTATAGATACACATTGATACAGTACTCAATACTCTCAGTAGCTCGTGGCTAAGTAATAACAGCCGCATGGGTCGATCCATCAGGTCAAGCTGCGCTTGCCGGGGTTAATCCGTGGATGGGTGACCATCTCTATATATCGAGACTTCGCTCCCTGCCTCAGAAAGCACGTTAAGCTGTTGGTCCCAATCTTTGACTGTCGTTACGGGTCGTCAGAAGCCCGAAAGTCTGACAACCAGTTTTACCAAGGGGTATCGTATTACCCAGTTACTGGGTTGTGGAGGTCACATAGGCAGTCGCTCCATGTAAAATACTGATATGTAGCTGCATGCAGTGAGACTGGAAGCCCAAGATAGTTGGGAAAAGGCTAGGCAGATTGATTGATACAGTACTCTGGAACACAAATAATAGACAATCAAATGAATTCTTCCGATGTATTCATCTTTTTGAGACTGAATGTACCTATATGAATATAGTATGTGAATGTATATACGTTATATTCATGACGTCATATGAAAGTCACAGGCACCGCTGTTTTATTCATATAGACGACAACACAAGCATGAAAGCGATGCATGCACGCATGTTACGATTGCTTTGAATAACTTTAAATTTTCCACGAAGTTTCATGCACACACTGTAAATAAAACCATGTTATAGTAGTACATGTATTATTACCTACACACACGCTATGTGCCCAAAATAGAAGTCAAATTAACCCTTGCAATATCTACCAAAGAATTTAAATTAAAATTTAAAAAAATACACTTTCGACCAAAATATTCGGGGTGCTACACGGTTGCTCGGGTTGGCATGACTCGGGACAACCGGGCGCCAAGACCGAATAACTGTAGTTATGTTCGGGGAATAGCCGCTCGGCTCAGCTCGAATTGTGCCGAGGTGACTCGAATATGATTCAGCAAGGATAGATGCCGCACGGAGTTTGCCGATCGACACGAGATGAATGAAAGTCGAATATGTCTAGTAATTGCTTCGGGTCCGTTTTGTTTTTCAACTAGTAGGTACTGCCAAATCGAATGTGCAGACCAGAACAAGTATCCAGCACCCCTTTTTTTTGGGTGGTAAATTATGAAATAACTTCTGCTCTGGGGGGTGCTGGAGGGCGTGTCAGACTCTAACTGACTTAAACTGTTCCTTCAGTTGCCTGTGTTGCCAGGGGCCACGGTATCCCATTCCAACTTTCCCGGCAGGTATCGGCCCTAGCGGGCCTCGTCATTGGTGCTGACACCTCTTTGAGGCTTACGTGAAACACAACGCGCCGTCGACCCGGGCCTGTTCCTTATCGGGGGCGAGCTATAGTATCCAGCAACCCTAAGACCCAAAAAGGTGATAGTTGCAATTTGTAGTATTTTGTATTACACTGCAGTGCACGAAAATAACTAACTTTGTATTAATAATGGCGTGAATAAAAAGACAAACTGTTCTCAAGAACGCGTGATGTTCTCATTTAAAACACGAGTGCTTGGCCTGGATTCCTCGGTTGGCAGAAGTGTAATACTATACTTTTGTAGTGACAAAACTTTCCAGACACCAGTACTGTCTGTTGATATAAAAAGTATTTTTAATAGTGAAATATGCTTCCTTCGGATTTCTCGTAAAAATACAGTATTTAAATATGACGTAATTTATTTCATACTTGCTAAGGAATTGCTCTTTAGGAATACTAGAATAAAGTTTGCCTTTTCAATTTGTCAAGTAAAACGGATATTTCAAATATTTTTTACTAGCTTTTAGCGTGAAAGCGTGCTCCGCGGTTTCGCCCGCGTTGAGGTCGGTAATTATCTCACAGGAACGTATTACCGAGATAAAAGTATCCTTTGTCCTAGCCTAGGTCATGGTCTACCCATGTGCCAAATTTCATCCAAATCCGTTCAGCCGTTTTAGCGTGAAAGCATAACAAAAAAACAAACTTACATTCATATTTATAGTATTAGTTATATGGTATCCATGTATCCGTACCCATGCCAAAGACAGACGGACATGGCGAATCTATGAGGGTTCCTTATTGACTACGGAACCCTAAAAAGTTACAGGTCTGTACTAAGTGTAAAATAAAGGTAAAATATCTGAATATACATTTGTAATGCAAATGCCCTTGTATACTAAACAACTTCGTATTATTTAAATTATTTCTTCTCTCCTTAGCAACAGAGAACAATTTTGCATATCAATCGAATTTGCAAGTTACAATCTACATTTATGGAGTGTTAAGAAACTCTTACTTGCCAATACACTATGTGTAAAATCGGGGGCTCGTAATATTAACAGCTTCACGAGTCAATCGGAGGTTAAGAAAATTTTCAATAAACTCCCAAATAGTTGGAAGGAGCTTAATGTCCGTCAATTAAAAAATAAATTAAAGAAACTGCTAGAAGGGAAAGCATATTACAGTATTCTAGATTTTTTTAATGACACCATCTAATGCCGTATAGTTATGTCTTAACCATTATTATCAATACATCTTTGACAGAATCCACGTAACTATGACCATTTAACTAATTTGTTTGTTTTCAAAATTGACATTTACTATTTTTTTGTTCTTATGTAATGTAATACTTTAACTAATAACTTTTATTATTAACATTTAAATATTTGTACGCCACTAAGGCCAAACATGACTGATCTAAAATATATTGTAATCTAATAACTTGCATGCTCTGTATGTGTACTCATGTTTCCACAAATAAATAATCTTTAATCTTTAATCTTTAATCTTTGCCGCGGCCGGTTCGTGGATTGGTGACCATCCATTAATGCGAGACATCTCGATGCCTCGGAAAGCCGTTGGTCCCGGCTGTCATTCGTAGATCTTTGGCAGTCGCTACGGGCAGTCAGAAGCCCAAGAGTCTGCCAACCAGTCTTAAAGTAGACTAAATTCTATAAAACAATGAGATAGTTATAAAATAACAGCATACTGATGACACCAATCCATTAACTACGCGTGAAGATTTTACAAATATAATAATATAATATAATATAATATAATTCACCGAGCTATTAATATTAATTTTTATCTCGTAAACTTCCACTCTTTGCGCAACTACACAGAAAATAAATATTGGCTAAACGGTTGAAATAAAAAAAAAACATACATTTATACACCGTTTTTTATTCTAAAAAAAACTGGAGAGTAAATGTGCAGAATAAAAAAAGTGGTTTTATTTTGACGGTAGTGTCGAAAAGCAAATCGTTAGTTTGAGTGCTACGCATCACTATGCTACGAGCGTAGCGCGTAGCCGCGTAGCACTTTTGCTACGACGAGGAAAATTATGATTTGAATTTGTCGATAGTTTGTCCTTAGTTGTCATGGCTTTTAAAAATATTTGTCACCGTGGATACTACTATTGTATAGCTACAGAATATAATAAACAAGCTTGTTTTCCTCGAAGGGTAGACAGAGTGGTAGATTTCACCCACATTTTAAACTGATGGCATAGTTTTGTGGGACTACGTATTATTTATTTTCTGAAATATAATTTTACCATAGTTTTACCAGCTAAATTACTGTAATTATGAGGATAAGGACGGTATCATTTACGATTATACCACAAAAGCGTGACTACATACACGTACATATATAGTACGATTATCTTTAAATTGATACTGCACTACAATGCAAAAGCTTCGTTCCAGCCCTACCATCTATCCAACGGTGCAAAAGTAATATGTCTCCCAACGACATTAACGACTTGTTACTTTGTACTTTTCTCTTAAGTGGAGCACAAACACCAGACTTTTTGTAAGTCCTTTTTATTAGACTATCGAGCTTTGTCTAATTGTTTGTTTAATACACATATTAGCAGCCCGCAGTTTGCGTAATAAGTGCTTTGGCCTGCATTCATTGGAACACACATATGTTACAGAAATAAATGATTCATTTACGACCGGAATAACTCGAAAAAACAATACCTATTGTTTTTTTTAAGTTATTCCGGTCGGATCCCCTGATCAGGGGCCTAAGTCTACTAATTTATAAACGTTGCAATGGTCTCTCAATGGTAAGTTTTCGATAGTTTTTGTATGGGAAATCTGTCAAACACTCACCATTGAGAGACCATTGTAACTTTTATAAATTAGTAGACTTAGGCCCCAAATCCCCTGCTGGTTATTATTATGTTGTAATTCCTGTCTGATCCCCCCTTACTCTTTTTGACAGGTAAGTACAGTCAAGAGAAAAACAGATATTCTGGAACGGACAGAAATGGAATGTGATTTTTTTTTTTTTTTTTTTTTTTTTTTATCCACAACGGGGAAGCTCTTGGCCAGAATCTCACCTGATGGAAAGTGATGATCAGGCCGAAGGTGGAAGCGAGCTTCACCCGGAATCCTCTACCACAGAGGAACTGGCTATCTTATCTCTAACTGCCGGAACACAACAATGCTTTTAACATTGTTGTTATGGCGACAGACTTAGATAAGATGGTGGTAGCTAGCCAGGCGGACTTAAAACAAGCCCTACCACTAACCAAACCGAGCAGAAAATTTTGCCCCCACTGGGAATCGAACCCGGGACCTCTTGGTCTGAGACAAGTGGTCTAACCACTAGACAGAAGAAGAAAAAAAAAAAAAAATTATTATCATAATCACAACACCTCACATCAAATCACACAATATTTAGCGTAGTGCTAAATAGAATGTTGTAAATTATTGAAAAAGGTGAGAAATTTATAAATGGCAGTACTAGTGCATGGAATATTTTGAAACCATAAAATAGGTAAATCCAAAAAAAATGGCCAAGAACAAGTCGGACTCGCACACAAAGGGTTCCGTACCACCGTACATCATTTAAAACTATGTTTTTTAGTTTAGTAAAAAAAAACGTTTCTTTTATGGTTCAATAAAATAACTAGCTACTTATTAGCCTAGAGGCTTAGTAATAGGGTTCCGTTTGGCACCCTTCGGGTAGGAAACCCAAAAAAAAAGAAATTTCATCTTTAACTAAGTAGTAGTGATGGGCCGACTATGGGTTTAGCCAATCAGCCGATTAGTTATAAGTAACTGTTTGAGTGAATATTTGTTTGTAGACTGGGAAAGTCATTAATTAGTCGTACTAACTTGAATTTATTGTGGTACTAGCTGCACACCGCGGTTTTACCCGCATAAGTCTTGATTCTTTGAGAATATCGGAATACAAAGTATTCTATGTCCTAACCCAGGTCATGGTTTACCCATATGTCAAATTTCATGCAAATCCGCTCAGCCATTTTAGCGTAAAAAACAAACTCACGTGTTATCGCTTTTTTCGTATGTACGTATAGTATTAGTTAGGAAGTTAGGATTGACATCCACACCCTGCAAAAATACACGTCTGCCTTCCACTGCCTTATTATTCCCAAAACAGCATGAAAGTAACTACTTCTTTAAACCCCTATCTTCAACTGAAGCATATAGGAGTGATAATAAAACTTAGCGCAAGCCCCGCTCGTATCGAACGATCAAATATCAATTTTGTGCGACAAGCTCGTTCTGCTGACGTAATAAGTTTTAAATCTCCACACATGTGACATACACAAAATTTTAAATTGCATTATAAGAGTATAGTCTTATCTTTTTTTTTGGGGGTATAGTTACGCTTGTATTTTGTGAATGGGTAGGTATGTGCGTAAATTTCCGTATTCAAACATTTTCAAAATCTAGTCGCAATCTCATCTTAGCGATGATCAGAAATCAGTGTCAAAAATGAAGGTAAATTGAAGGTATTGTGAATGTTCTTAAAACGGGAATTCTCCCTCTGTTGACTATTTGGTTACTGACGGTTAACAAAGGTTAGTTGCCAATCCTAACTAATATTATAAATTTTAATGAGAAAGTGAGTTTGTTTGTTTATTGATTTGTTTGTTTATTCATTAGTTTGTTTGTTGGATTTGGATGAAATTATGCACATACTTAGACCATGTCCTGGGTTAGGACATAGGATACTTTATATCTCGATATTCTAACGGAATCGAGACTTATGCGGGTGAAACGGCGGGGCGCAGCTAGTAATATTATAAATGCGAAAGTGACTTTTTTTGCTTGTTACGCTTTCACGTTAAAACGGCTGAATGGATTTGGATGAAATTAAGTGCACAGGTAGACCTTGACCGGGGTTAGGACATCACACTTTTTTTCATCCCGGTAGTGCGTTCCCGTTGAATAGTTTCCGACTTCCAGGCGGGCGAAGCCGCGAGCAAGCCTTTTCATCTCGTATTTAATTTGTAGGGGGTGACTTTTCAGAAATCCTTCTTTACTGCTCTGTTTCGCTACATAAAGCCCGCTTGTGCGAAATTTCATGCTTCAAGACACAGTGGTTTACGCTGTGCGTTGTTTGTCAGTGAATGTAAGATTTTTAATAAGTAGATACGCCTGTATTATTACTTAGCTCGCGGCTTAGTAATAACAGCCGCGCAGGTCGATCTATCAGGTTAAGCTACGCTTCCCGGGGTTGGTCCGTGGATGGATGACCATCTTTACATACCGAGACTCCTCAGTGCCTTGGAAAGCACGTTAAGCCGTTGGTCCCGGCTGTCATTCGTGGATCTTTGACAGTCGTTACGAGTCGTCAAAAGCCCGAAAGTCTGACAACCAGTCCTACTAAGGGGTATCGTTACTCAGTTACTGGGTTGTGGAGGTCAAATAGGCAGTCGCTCCATGTAAAATACTGGTATTCAGCTGCATTTGGTTAGACTGGAAGCCTACCCCAACATAGTTGGGAAAAGGCTAGGTAGATGGATTGAGATGCTCCTGTATTATAAGAGCAATGTATTTATATGTGCATGTAGGTTATACAAGCTATTTTTTCCTCAAAAATTCTGCCATGTGTAGCGATGCCAAGGTCCTCGTCCCACATGGGGCTTGCCCTTCACTTGGTATTTAGAGACCATTGTTGTCGCACAGAGGGGCTATTAATATCTTTAAGAGGCATAAACTTTAATATCCTGATAACGGTACAATATATCAAACTTTATGGGTCTTGGGGCTCAGAATAAACAATGTTTTGGTTGAGGGTAGTTTTAGCCTGCTGAAGGTGACATTTTTTATATGAAAAGCTGCCTCGAAATTGTATCGTGGGTGCGTAGACAATAAACATGTCATATTATACAAAATCAAGCTATCAAATTAAGTAAGGACACTTATAATCACACACTTCTAAACACATAACATCACGCCTGTATTCCCGGAAGGGTTAGGCAGAGATGGACCTACAGTACACCCACATTTGACCAGTTATATTGTATCCCATGTAACAGGGGGCGAGCTTATTGCCATTAACCGGACACAAATCCAGACTCAAGTACATGTTTAATCAATCAAGTTCTTCTAACTGAACAGTGAGATAGCAGCAGCACAGCTGTCTGTTCAGTTGTGAAAGTGGCGCAACTAAATCGCCATTGGGAGTTTGTTTTTTTCCAGCTAAAGCACCTGGAAGCGGTGAAGGGCGGGATTATTG
Source organism: Eupsilia transversa (assembly GCA_914767815.1). NCBI lineage: Eukaryota > Metazoa > Arthropoda > Insecta > Lepidoptera > Noctuidae > Eupsilia > Eupsilia transversa. The sequence continues at coordinate 9,300,742 of OU611889.1, forward strand.
GGGAACTGACTTATGTCATTTTGACGTTCAAAAAGTGCTGATTCTCAGTTTGAATAAATGACTGGATTTGATTTTGTTTATTTTATGTCTCTTTCTCAGTCTACGTAATAGAAAATGATAGCATAACCCTAACTTTAATATTTACTTCGAGTATTATAACAGAATCAGGTTAGTATCACTATAATATTCACGCCACTCAACTAATTTCCGAAGACATATTTACGTTATGGAGCATAGTATAGTAGGTTATATTGAATTAATTAAGATATTAATCCCTCATCGTTCCATTAAATAACCGGTAATTATAACCACCGTCACCGACTAATGAACAGTAGGTAGGAAATGGATTTTCACTTTAAAATAAGCCTCCATACTATTTAAAACACAGTTCAGTTTTCTAGCTAGAATAAAACTAATTCGAAAACGATTAGAGGACCAGTCAAGCCAGCGGCATAATTGCGTAACACACTTACAGTAGCAATAGCTTTCATATTGACAGTTCAACAACATTCGTTGCGTTATTTACGTTGTTGAGCAGACAAATTTTTCGAAAACTAGCATTAGCAATATCCTTCGAAATCATTCAGATTGTGATTGAAAGTGTGTTACGCAATTAGAGTGCAAATAGCAAAAAAAGCGGTCGTAATTTAACATTGTAGTTGAAAAACATCTTCCCCCATACATTCCAACTGCCAATTTAAATTTGTACGCACAATATTAAGAGATTTACCCTTTTACTTTAAGACCATAGACTTTTTATAGGTTTATAAGCTTTCCTGTAATCTATGAGTAAAGAACTATTCTCTTTTTTATTAATTTTACTCAGTAGATTCGGAGATAAGGGGGGAGGGACTGGTAAATTTTCATCTATTTTCTTAAATATCTTGAAAAGTATTTAATTTAAAATTATTTAAAAAAAATTGTGATCCTCATATTAAGCCCTTTTATTTAAAATGTCATACAGTAAAATTTGCAAAACTTTATATCATTTTATTCAAAATTAATGAATTTATGTTACACATCTGTGTTTGGGTCACAGAAATTCATAAAGTGTACCTACCCAACTAAATTGGTTCAGTAGATTCGGAGTAAATGGGCTGTGACCATTGACTTGTATATTACGAGCGTACGGACAGACGGACTCACGAGTGATCCTATAAGGGTTCCGTTTTGTCCTTTTGAGGTACGAAACCCTAAAAAAGATCGAGATCGTAAAACTATAAACATAGCTCTCAAAATACTAAATTAAATTCACCCCCGTTTTCCAAGTCATTTTCAAGAAAAATCTTCAACTCCACTCAACGTCACTCAAAGTACCTATTGTCAAAAATCTCGACTCGATGACGTTTCGACAACTTCTCTTTGAATCATGATTTTTTTCGGAGAAACGCCATAGAATGTGAGTGTCAATCTCAGAACGCTTGACCTTTATTCTACTCTGATTTCAAATATCGATCTCCGCGCTATTCCCCGCTGTTCTATTATTCTTAGTTTAAAATTCAAGTTAAAACATTTCCGGTGTCGAGTTTTATAAAACCCGCACGCAATCTAAACTTGTCTCTTCCAGTAAAACTTGGATGCAACTGTGCCGCTAGCTCCCACTCTCCGACTACACCCAACTTCATTCATCAGTGCAAAGACACTCGGTTTCGTAGCGGTTGACTTGAATGAATCGCACTTGTCTATGGCACGAACATACGTCACAACATGGCCCCTACGTCACTGGAATCGACTGAGGGCGCGTTTACATTTGAAGGAGTAGACTAGTACTGGTGAATGAGTGCGAGGGATATATTTTTATTTTCATACGGATATAATGGGTTAAACTGGTAAAAAATGGTAAATTTTTTTTTATAAAGCCGGGCTTTTTTACAACAGACTAATATCATAAAATATTGTGTTGAAAAGTTAATATATCCGCACCATTTTATAATAAAATGTTATGCAAAACTCACGATAATTTTTTGGCGGGCTGCCTAATGTGACAGTTAGATGAATTTAATACTATAGTTTTATCTGATGTGTATGCGTTGTAGTCGGCATTTTTGTTTATATTCGCTCGTACATAATTAAGTACATAAAAACATGTTGCAATGTTCTTATCATCATCATAGCCTATTCGTCACTACTAAACTACATTTAAAAAAAAACTACATAAAAAAACAAACATAGAAACATCTAAACCATGAATAATAATTGGGACTGATCCTAACTAGATCAAATTCACTTGGGTCATGGGTCCCGAGTGCGCGTCTCCTTTTTGAGGAAATTTTTCGCTAGGTGGTCGACACTTCACGAGACCAGAGGGCTGGCTCGTTCTTGGGCAAACGAATTAGCATTGCCATTCAACATGACAATGCTGCCAGTCCTCTGGGCACTGGGGGGCAGTACTTCGACGCCTAAGTGTCCTCTTGCTTTTGTATTTATTTGTATAGTTAGTTACATAGTTAGTCATTTAATTTAATACCTAGTCTAAATAGTTAGTTGTGGTTAATATTGTAAACGGAAATATAATAAATTCCACTAGATTTTCTAGGAAATGTCTTAGTGTGGACTCGAGCAAGAAACCAAGCTTGGGACATAATAGTGGAACGCAGAATATCCTACAAAATTCCTCTTTAAAAATCAGGAAAACGTGCATAAAACTTTTCGAAAAATATCGTCTCGCGTAACTCTTCATTTTTCTAACAATCTCGGTCCATCCAGCTTCTCTGGAGCCACGTTATAAAGGTTGCAGGTCGGTGATACGGCAGGTATCAAATATTCAGAGCACGCGGACAGTGACTGATGGCCAGACGGTATAGAACATTCAAAGGTGTTATGGGGCCGTTTATAAGAATTGTTTCAAGCCTCTGTGGTCAAATTAGCTGGATAGTTTGCGTCAAATTAGTTTGATGAAGGTTTTGGCTGTTCATATGAAGGGTAAGTTAGAGTTAGGATTGTTTCAATAAAGGTTATGGATTAAGCAGAAGTGTATTACGATAGAAACAGTGTGCCTTTCGTAATTATTGATTCATTAACGTGGATGAATTGTTTTTTTTTGTTCCTTTTCGATTTGTTCTTCAAAACTTTTGGTGCTTTTACAAACATGATATAAAATTTTAACCATCAGCTGAATTTTCCGGGAAAATTTTACTGCCTTAAAGAATATCCAGACAGTTATTAAGCATACTTTTATTTTATTTTCAATTCAAAAACAATTGGCGACAACGAAACAATTTTAACATTATTTCGCACGAAATTCCAATCAGCAAAGAGTACTGTCATTACGAAAATGTTTTCTGTAGGTACTTCAATTTTTAACAGTTATAAAAATACATAAAAGCGGTGCTTTCATCCGCGTATATTAACAAGAAAACAATTTTGTTCCCTCCCTCACATCAGTAACCCACAGTACGTTATTTTTCTTCATTCCACTGCATCTTCATTCGGATTTATCTTTTTATATGTCTGTTCGTAAGGCGTCGTTATATGATTCCAATGTTACGTGGATTTTTTTGTGACTCTTTTTATTTTCGTAATACGACCTTTTTATTAGAATTAAATTCAGAATACTCACTGCTTGCGTCAAAATAATCGGAAAACGCCATTAGGTTTTTTTTTCCTGTTTCCTTTTTTTTTGTTAAATGGCTTTCACTGTTTTTTTTCCGTCAGTTTTGGCAGGTACTATACACTTTATAATTGTTTGTCATTACCAAAAGTTTGTATATTCTATGAATTTTTGGGGGGCTGCAAATATAGATTAATGTAACGCAGTAATGAATTTTGTTAAATATGAATAAATACCTATTTAATTTTTTTAATGTAGTAGGCAAGTTAAGTTGTTTATTAAACTTTTAGAAGGTCGTTGATATTCCAAACACAATTTACTTAGCAATTGATAGAGGTACAAATTAATTGGTACACAATAATGTACGTATCGATATACCGTTGTGGTAATTGTCAGCCAAAGAAATGCGTAAAATAGACTTTAAAAATAAATTATGTAGGCGTGTACGCAAGCCTTTATTCTTCATAAATATTTCGCGGAACAAATAAGCTCTGTCTCCCTCCACGATCTTATGGAGCGACGAAATGGAGAAGAAACTTCTACCTTTTTGCAAATTGAGGCTCAGGCTTCGACTCACCGAGATTAGATAGAGATGTTTCTGTCTGTATATTTTTCTGGAAGTCTACCGCGGGAAAGATAAATACAAATAAGGCCCTTGTCGTGTAGTAGTTGTAGCAAATGTTACTACCAGACATTTTTTTAGTTAATTTTTTTATATATTTGGCTCAGTTTTCTGCTGTGTTACATTGTCGGAGTAAAAGATTTGAAGATTATGATTATTATGTTCCGTCAGATTTAAGTCATGCACCTAACCTAACCTTGTTTTTTTACTTTCCGGGGTGGAAAATCCTTACGGATACGTCCTCCGAGGGGTCTGTCAGACTCTTACTGACTAAAAACCACCCCGGTGTTCCACACCTACGTCGGGGGTCGCGGGAACCTAAGAATCTTCTGCAAAAGTCACCTAACCGGAAGCTTCGCGTAAAATATATTATTGTCTGCGTTCTTACAAACTGGTACTCTTAGCTCTATTTATTTTATTTGTAATGAAATTAAGATGCTAACCAAATGATGAGTTTTTAGTCATATACGAGTTTAGACCGCAATCTGAACTAAACACCAGCGGGAAAAGGAATTGGTGTTCATAAACATTTTAAACTCTAAACAGTTTTAACAACACGACCCTTATATTTATTTCACAAACAATTACTAAAAATAGCCATATTTATTTCACAAACAATTACTAAAAATAGCCAAAACCAACTCATTGACCCTCAAAAATAAATAGCCGGTGGAAGTAACAACAACTAATTTCGTAATTATGAGGGCGAAACATTTTCGGCGGTAGTTCGTCAAATATTTGTGGCTTTTGTAAACAGGAGTTCCAGTGGGAAAATTCGGACAGGAACATACCGATTTGGTCGAGGTTTTGTATGACACCAGTATCAAACAGGAGAAAAATGATGGATGGTCCTAGTCTAGTGTAAAACGGGCACGATACGTGTTGGCACAATTGATGCGTTTTTGTTTTTGCAAATCGTTCCGCTGCTAGATTTGTTTGAGAGTGGTTCTGATTGTTTTTTTGACTGCTGTGTAATAGAGTTGTGTGTTATGTGTGTGGCGATATCAATTGGATTTTGAACAGTTAAATGACGCAGTTTTTAAAGTGGTTCAGCGGTTTAATTTATTGATGTATCTGCGTGTAGGGCTTTTACATCTACCCAAGGTGTAATTTTATTCAAGCTATATGTACCATCGCGGTGACGCATATCTAACCACTTTGAAAATAAAATCCCGTGCACACGATGACAACATCTGTTTACCGCCCCTCCTTTTTTGTGTAGCTAAGCGTTATTATAGCGGCTGAGCGCTGCTCCTTACGGTGTTCAGATATGTGTGTCCGCGTTAGTACCTAAGAAGATTTTTCCACCTACTACTAGCACCAGTTTTAGTTAAAGTAAACCTGAAATGGAGAACAAAATAACAGCGAAAACGAAATTATTTCACTTTCCTCCTTTCAAACCAAAAGCCATAAAATCAGTCATAAAATTTTCAACAAGAGCAAGCCCAATTGAAGATTTCCTATTTAAAATATAAAGCATCATTACACAAAATACGTATAAAATATTTGACAGCGTTCATAAAATTCATCGTTAATTTTCCTCACGATTATGCACGGGTAATAACACTGTGGAAATGACCAAGCTCCCCAAAGTCCACTCGTTCATTCAATCAATCATTCCATTCATTCGCGAGGATCCTCCGACCTCGTAACAGAATTTACCTTATTTTTTCTAATAATTTTTGCTCTGATTATTGTGTATCGTGTGTTATTTCTAGCCTTTTGTTATTTTTTTATATTTGAGTGATATTGGATATTGTGGAACAGAATTCAAACTGTATAGGTTCTGAGTATAAAAAATAATCGAGAGGTATCGTGGGTTACCCGGTTAGAACGAAGTTCCTTCCGCTTTTGTAACATTTTGACCGTCACGACACTGTTGTGAGTTAAAAAGTTAAAATATTACCCTTTTGTCAGTCTAGCTCTCATTTGCCAAGTGTGCAGAGTAAGTATAATGAGCAGTCCGCTAATTTATTAAATACTGGTATCCCCAACTTAGTTGGAAAAAGGCTTGGCAATAACACAGGAACCTTCCGGAATAAATTCTTTAAATGATGGTGCAAACCACATCAAAATCCGTTGCGCAGTTTAGAAGATCAACGAGCTCACACAGACAGATACGGAAAGCGACTTTAATTTATAATATGTATAGATTCATATCCTGCATGTATTACATAAACCAAAAACAAATAAATACATACAACATCGGCGAAAATTACTATGAATTCGCAACGATATTCTCTATCCCTATTTTATCCACACAACCACATCGCTAATAAAGCTTATTCACCAACTTCATGAATTTCAAAATGTTATTTGCAAATAGCAATTTATTGCAGTTGTGTATTTAGAGAGCTTGTTGCGTTAGTTCAACTAGATTATTACTTATGTGTTATAATTCTGCATTCCTGACCTGGGCATCAGTATATTCTGGTCATAAACGTGAACCATGGAAAAGTAGTAAAGTAGTAATGTAATTGCGTTACAGTAATAATGGATGCAGCAATTTGTCATGCTGTAACTCAATTGTGTTAGCACGGTGCACAGAGTGCAATGAAGAATGATAATATTTGAAAATCTACTTCCTTACAAGGCAAGTATTTGAATGCCACCAAGTACGAGACATTTTAGTACGCCAGAAACCGGTTTAAGGCACTTTATTATACAGTGTGAGTCTTCATAATGTGCACATATCGAAATGAGGGATTCTATGCTTAATTTGACAAACGGAAAAAATATTAAAAAAAATCTATTTTTATTTTTTTATTTTTTTTGTATTTTTACCCCAATGTAAAAAAACGGTGTAACTTTTAAATGATCTATCGCGATGAAACAAACTCAACTCCATAATGATTGGTAGTAATTAAGAAGTGTTCTTATAAAATGAAAATTGTGGGAAAAACCCCTCCCAATTAAACCCAATAAACCCTCAATTGAAAATAAACAGGTATTTCGTCCAAAAATCTGTTTTTTTAATCAATTTTTACAATAATCGTAAAAAAAAATCAATAAGACGAATTTTTTAAATAAAAAAAAATGTAAAAAAAAAAAAAAAAAAAAAAACCGTCGATAAAATTAAGCATAGATTCCCCCATTTCGATATGTGCACATTATGAAGACTCACACTGTATAGCTTCTGGAAGCAAGGCAGTAAAGTACAGCTGGTTTGGGAACATATTGGCTCTGAAATGACTGTCTCTTAACTGCAAATTGGTACACATTACACATCTACAGGCCATGCTCAAATAAATTGTTCAGGCTACATACATGGTCAGATGTACCTTCAGGTTTGTGGGACCTCATCAAAATCCGTACCATTTGTGGTTGTTACAGCCTCAAGATCTACGCGTCAGAGCGATTACTCCTTGAAGCAAATTGTTTAAATTGATAAGATTGTTTCATGTACGGTCACGAGAGGTACACCAAAAGCGCCTACGTTTTTGTAGAATAACGATTAAAACTTAAAGATAAGCCCTATTTCGCAATTCTCCATTATTCTTCATATAAAGGACAATGCTCATAATGTATGGAAAAAAAACCCAGGCCTGGCGTAAACCAAATGTAACTCAAATTAATATCTGTAATTTTTATGGTGAACATAATAAAGAGTATTCTATTCTATGTTCCGAAACACTATGTTCGTAAAGACATAAAATTACAATCAATAGAATAGGACAAAATCCGTTTTGAAAGTGACTAAGTGTATGCATATCACTGCACTGTACGTATGCGCATCTCATCAGGATGACCTGGCGCAGGATCCTCCATCCAGATTAATATTTCCCTATAAGATAGCGATCATTTGTATTATTGCCAGTGCATTAACACAGTGACACAAAAGGCTAATCCTATCAACTGAAACACACCAGAGTACTCTCATTCATTGCAAAGTGTTCACATTGTTCGTAGAGCAACTGTGTCCGCTTGTCATCCCAGCATTGTCTTACAGATTCCACAAAAGGGTGGATCAAGTGGGATCACTCTATTACCCACCACCGCTTGAACCTAGTAAAACAATAGTGTTACACAGAGGTGTTTATGCTAGCTCTAAATAATTTTGAAACACCCTGCTACTAAGAATAATCTTAGAGGTAAAATTTTAAAAAATTGATGATGGGGTGAATGGTCAATTGGTTCATAATACAGCTTAGACTTGCCTCTAATAACCTCGGCGATTAGAGGTATAGTTAAATGTGCAGCCTCTCAATCAGTGTTAAAATGTAACTTAAAAGCAACAATATAATTACATAGTGGGGTTTCGAAAGTTAAAAATCATAACTTCTTACAGTGCTATAATGGTCAGAAAGTGCACGAGTTCAATCTCTTAGATAAACAAAACATTGGAGAATCGTGACTGTCAGAAGGCAAGTGTCAATGTGTTCGCTGAATCGATTGCACTCGATACATCAGCACTCAGCAGTTGCCATTCGATCACTATGTTAGTTTTCTTCACCCGAGCCGACTTTGTGGCAGAAGGCGAGTGTGTTACAAGCTCGAATCGGGACTAGTTTGAGTAGTACCGTCTCTATTTCATTGATTATATATTATGGTCTGTCCTAATTGTATCCCATGACAGTGTAAACAAAGCCTGTTTAAATTCTTACGCAATCACTAACTAAAGGAAATACGCACAACAAATTCGTCTTCTTTTTTTCAATTTTATGTGACCACTTTTTCCAACAATTTGTTGTTTGAATAACATTATTAAATTGTAATTGAGAAATTACTGACGAAAATTGAGGTTATAAATTAATTAACCCCAATTATCAAATAAAAATCATTTTTAAGATGATTTAAAATTCGAATTTCGGGTTTATGTATTCAAATCATCAAATCAAAGTACTCAATATTATTTGTTAACCTTGCATCTACAGATACGTTTATGTCTGTAATTTTTTTTTGGTGTACATAATAAAGAGTATTCTATTCTATTCTATTCTTCGTTGTCTCATCCATTAGTTTACAATTTTATCACATACTGTTGGAACCGACTAATCATGGATAATATATGTATCTATAAAGGAAAATGAACGAACAACAAGATATTGTAAGTCATCCATGGTTTTTGTTGTAGTGTTACACTTGACTTGAGGGTACAGAAAAATCTAAAAAATAATATCAATAGGTACTGAATATATTAACATAGCACATAACATAACATCACACCTGTAATCCCCGTTAGGTTAGGCAGAGGTACCTATAGTACACACCCTGTTTCGCAAGTTATCTTTAAGTGTAATAGGGGACGAGCCCTTTCTGAATATTTTTTTTTTCTTGAAACAGAGGAAGGAGGGGGCTGGTTTGGTCGTTTATAATCACAGTTATCTGGAGATGAAGGGAAAACAAAACCCTGTAATTGACGATCAAAACGAGGGCGCGGGCGGACCGCCGCTAATGTGTATGACCGGCATAATTATAACGTTCCCGGGTGATTGGCTAAACCCAGTCATTACTGGCCTTTTGGTCAGCAGTTTGGTTCAGATAATTAATCGAACTATGTTTTATCCTAGAAACTGCAAGCGTTTAGTAAAAGAATCAGTCTGCCTAGCCTTTTCCCAACTATGTTGAGGTCGGCTTCCTGTCTTACCGGATGCAGCTGAATACCAGTATTTTACATGGAGCAACTGCCTATCTCACGTCCATAACCCAGTAACTGGGTAATATGGTACACCTTGGTAAGACTGGGTGTCAGACTTTCAGCCTTCTGACGACCCGTAACGGCTGTCAAGATCCACAAATTACAGCCGGGACCAACGGCTTAACGTGATTTCCGAGGCACGGAGAAATCTCGGTACGTAAACATGGTCACCCATCTACGGACCAACCCCGGCAAGCGTAGCTTAACCTAATGAATCGACCCGTGCGGCTGTTATTACTTAGCCACGAGTTCCTCCAAGCGTATATAAGTATAAGTAAATCAAGTTGTAAATATAAGACCAACGCAAGCAATGAAAAAGAACTCAAAACACATGTTAAAATAAAATAAAAAAAATAACCCCCGACACAATTCCAGCTGATGCTGCAGTATCGGTTCAAAGTTACTATGTTCTTCCAATATCATTGAAGTAACAGAATACTAAATTTCGAATCAATCAGACCTGTGGAAGATGCGCACATCTAATCATCAACTAGAAAAGACCTGATAATCTTCAAACGGCTGATCCGATTTTCTTGAATTGTAGCTAAGAACACTCTCGATCAAGACACCTTTCAAACAAAATAATAATAATCCAAATCAGTTCATCCGTTTGGGAGCTACGAAGGAACAGACAGATACACAGAACACCTCTCTTTTTCCGTCGGGGCTTAAAAAGGTATATTACACTTACAGCTTGGTAAAGCCCCCATTGACAAAGTTACCTTACTCCCTTAGACCCAAGACTGCCACACAAATCCAATCAAAGCCACATAAATTGACCCAAAAATATCTAAACAATGACCCCACCAATAACCATGTACAACAAAGCAACATAAATCGATCCAGCAGTTAATAGAAACGGAGGAAGCGGACCACATAACAACAATATGCCGCACTCAGCTTGTCAGCAATTTGTCAAGCACATCATTGGGACGAGTAATTAAACGCTGGTCGGGCGTTCGACCGTCTTTATGGGCCGTTATATTGACGCGCGCGGGTACATCGTAAACTTAATTTTTATGATTGCCTGCTACTGCTGGTCTGTTTTTTAATTTTTTTATGTTTTTTATAGGAGCTAATGTGGGATGATAGGGTTGTTTATGTGAGTGTTGGTTAGAGACAGGAATTTTAAGTAGGTAGTTTATTTGTGTCTGTGTGTTATCTCATTGCACTTTTGCTAATGGGTTAATTCACATTTGATGTAGTGCCTTTGTTTTTATACGAGACACTGATGTTTTCAACATTAGTTATAGCAGAGACATACATATAATTGCTATTTTAGGCGTCTATCGGTACGACTGGATAGATAAATTCGTGTCAATTTGGGCAAATCATACGGAAATCGTTTTCCGCCTGCGCAAATGTGCAGCGAAAGCAAACGAATATTATTTCAATCAAGCTGGCAGCAGCATCTATTTATTCGCTAATAACAAAACACTGCTACTACCTATCCATCTGGCAAGTCATAATAACATTAACCCAAATAATCCTGATGATATAACAGTCTACATTACCTGTTATCTTCAAACAATAGTATAAATTTCCCGAAACACGTGCAATACAGCGAGGATTTCCTTTCATTCTACTAGACATTACGTACACCTAACAGAACAGTATATGTAGTTTCGGTCACAGGTTCTGAGCGTGTTCAACGTGTCACCTGCAAGAAACAACACGTTTTCTCTTATAGACTGCGACACTTTGATGGAATTTACAAAGTTCTACACTACAAAGATTACCTTTTGTTTTGAACTTTAAAAAAGGAAAAGGCACCTGTCTCACCACCGGCGATAAACAAGAACTGGCTTTTCGTCACGTTCTCATTTGATTTTATTCATTTGGCATTAAAAATGTCTTAGTATCTTACTTAAAATGCTAGATGATTTTTATGAATATATGACGTATCCCCTCTGGCCACTTCATTTTTGTTTTTAAAGCGGACTACGCAAATAGTTAAAAAAGGCTTATTTTTTAGCTTTTTACACGAAAGATAGTTAATTGATTCAGGCGTGACTTGGCGGAAATCCATTATAAAATACAATAGACGTAGATATATTTAGTAAACTATTCCGCTTTACTATTCTTAAAGAGTCTTAAAAAACCCTGTAAGAAATCGACACGTGTTTCACCTCTCAACGCGGCATCCTCAGGATGACGGCGTGTTAACACGTCGTGTACGGTTTCGCGACAAGTCAATCGTCATCCTGAGGATGCCTCGTTGAGAGGTGAAACACGTGTCGATTTCTTACAGGGTTTTTTAAGACTCTTTAAGAATAGTAAAGCGGAATAGTTTACTAAATATATCTACGTCTATTGAATTTTTTACACGAAAAAATCTCGAGAAAATGAAAAAAATCAGGATGTTATAATAAGTCACTAAACTATGAATAATGCGACGACAGAATTAAGAAGAGAATAATGTCCTTGTGAAATTTATAGAGCGTGAACGTTATGGGTAAAGAATTCCGTAATTTATTTCTAATTCAGTCATAAAAGGGCTTGCTCGTACACTGTCGTACATGACTGATTCCGTGTTAAAGATTGTACACTGCCGTACAGGAGTGATTCCACATTATATGATTCAAGATATAAATTCGACATTTATTTTTGAATTGGAGCCCTCAAACGATTAGGTACGTTATATTTTTCTTCAATACGTTAGGTAAACCTTCACTGCTAAGCATATGATTTTTTTTTGAAAAGATATGAAATTATCCACTTGTGCTTCTGTTTTGTGAACCACCCACCTTGAATTGGATATTTAATTAAGTAAATTTCACTCAGTACTAACAGTACACTGCCACACACAAGTGCTTCACAACATAAATAATAATGAGCACGCAAGCTACGCTTCATTACTGAAAGAACCGGATCGCGGGACACGATATCATTTTGTAAGAACAGCGCTTAACATATTGTATGGCCCACTGGCGCCTCCCTGTCTTTATGAACTCCTGCTTCGTACGTATTTTATATAGCTAGGTAGGTACCTTCAATCTGGATCATTATGTCATACAACTTTTTACGATGGGGAAAAAGGATGTAGAGACGCCATTTTGATGGTATTTACAGTATTTTAAGGTGTTAAAGTCACCGCGAGTGTACCTATACTCCATTCATTTTAGCATTAGACAAATGACGGCAAAATAACGACAGTTTTTGTGTAATATTGTTGAAATTACTGCACTTTTGAGTTATTTTTTAAATGTAAATGGTAAGTAGATTACATTGCTTTGTATTTATCGTGAAATATCGGAGTTTCTTATACGTTTATATCGAAATAACGAAAGAGTGATAACCGTTATTAGTCTAATAGTAAATGGCATATAAGTTCGGCGCAAGTAGTAGGTAAGCCCCGATATGTATACTTAGTGACTACCGATATGAAAGAGTTACACAAAAATATTACTACTAACTAGCTTCTGCCCGCGACTTCGTCCGCGTGAAATTTCTTGTTTTAACTTATAATATATTCAAATTCCTTATTAAACTAACATATACATAGTTCACAAACATACAAGTAACATGGGATGAAATTCTTACCAACAGAAAACTTAGACAGATTGGATATGACACTCGGTAATACTGTAGTTTCCCATTTGTGAAAGAATTTTCGGAATCAGTTCAGTAGTTCCGAAGATAACCCCCTACATACATGCTCACAAATAACGCTTGATAATATTAGTTTATATAACTACTATAATAAATTATTAGTACCGCGTGTATACATAATAAAATAAATACATAACAATTCAGTTTATTTAAAGCTGCATTTTGTATCTGAATAAGTAATGATACTGATAAGCCAATGACGTAACAATTATTTCAAGGCCACACAAGGTGTTGTTTTAATAAAATCGATCTGCTGCGAGGTTGAAGGTTTATAAATACGACTGGATTGATGGCGAACTAAATCGGGATGTAGATATTAAAGTCATTTAAAGGCTAGCGCAGATTGGGTTAAGCCGCGCCACAACGAAACGTATTGTAAAAAATCCTCCAACTTTCGCACATTTTCTATGAATCAACGCACACTATCGCGCGCATCGCAATCTTTGTATGAAAATACGATGCACTGCGGCCCGTTGCTGCTGTAACGTGCGCTTGGCTTTATAGAATGATAAAGAGCTTCGTGGTCGCCGTGGTAGAAATGAACTAATTCTCGGGTTATAACGCCATGCATTTGAAAATCGAAGTGGATTTGACCAATGAAATTGAACGCGATCAGCACTTCTAAACCGTGTTCAAGAGCTGTCAGTGTCAATATTCTACAACAATTTTGACACTGACAGCTGTGTGAACACGTTTCAGATGAGCTGAACGCGACCAGTTTCACTGGTGACATTTGCCCTAAATTGAGTGCGATTAATATTAGATCCTTAGAATATAGATCGAATCAATCTAAGAGAGGAGTTTTAGGGATAGAGGTGATTAAAAGACTAAAGTTGAAAACAGTTTTCCGTAGGTACCTACTGCAACAGAACTTTTTTTACTTTTTTTTTTGTCAGACAATATTGTCGCACTGCTGGGCAAAAGTCAACTTACTCTCTTTCCACCTCCCTCTGTCGAAAGCTGCCAAGAACCAATCTTTATTAGAGGGAGTCCAGCTCATATCGCCATCTCCGTCTGGGCCTGCCGCGATGTCAATGGGACATTGATCATCTGATATGTGGCAGTGCCAACAACAACAGTAGGTACTTTGTACTAGCTTTAACCCACGAAATTTGACAGTTTTTTTTTTACTTCATTTTCTTTGTGGCCCATCTTTAGGTCATGAGCTATCGGAGTATCAAAAAATATTTAGCCTAGGTCTTAAGGGGGAGGCGTGAAAATTGATTCACTGTTACATTGTATAATAGAATATCCTATATTAAATGGCATTGTCTGATAACTGTTGGCAATCCTGTGAAAGAATATTCACATTTCCTTAGCTTTGTTGTGTTACAGCAAATGAAAAAAACCTGCCAATTTCCTCAAATAACTATGTAGTTTTTCAATTTTCTGTAACACAACCTCCATGTCACTCTCGAATTTGTTGTCTGTGTAGTGACGTTTTCGCCTCACGAAACATTTTCCAACTACGAGGATTAAAACAGCTGACAGCTGTCAGCGGCACATGACTGTGTCTGCTAAAATGATTGATGTGTGACTGTCGCATCTGACCGTGTGTACCTAGATCAATAATTTAAAAAAAAACTTTATTTCACCTAAAACCTTAATACAATATTCTTAAGATAAAAAAATTCATTATTCATTCATTATTTAATTACTCTGAACACCTGAACTAGGTGTAATTTCCTATGACTTAGGAGTCAGTGATTCTCCGTAGCAACAAAGCCATATAATAATTGCATTAACAATAAATCGTGGAACTGAAAATGGAATTAAAAATTATATAAAGGGAAAAATCTTTAAGCTTATGAATAACCAGCAGGGGATCAGATCAGGGGATCCGACCAGAATAAATCGATGAAATGTGTGTGTAAGTGTTTATTACAAACAAAAATAGAAATCTTTTCTCTTTATAATATTATTAATTAATTAATTTCATTAATTATTTATTTCAGAATTACATTCCATATTAGTGTTAGTTATTCGAGAAATCAATGTTCATCTAAGTCAGTGGTCCGCAGGAGCCAAAATAAAATTAAAAACAAGGGTAGGAATCGATTGAAAGTAAGTTTAGTGACGATTTTCGTGTCTTAGGATTACCGAACTTGTGCAAAAAAATCCAAGCTTAAAAATCACATTGATTCAAAATGTATTTAACTTTCTACCTTTCAAATTTAATTTTTATTCTATTAAAATAATATTTTTAATGCATTGAGTTTTTGTTTCAAGTTTATTTTCGGATTAATTCAGTTTATTTTTTGTACATAGTGGTCCCTGCTAATAACAAAGAAATCAAAGTGGTCCCTGGTCAAGAAAAGGCTAGGAACCACTGATAAAGAAAGAAGGAAAGAATAAACATTTATTTAACATAAACTAAAAGGCACACAATATATCACAAAGCAGACAAAAAAGATTTAAAAAAAAAGTGTAAAGTACGATGTAAGAAAGAAGAATCTAAGTTAAGCTGCAGGAAACACAATATTATTTTCAACACACTTGCTCGTAAAGTGGCTCTTATTGAACCGCTTTTAGATTCATAATGCAGTGTATTAAAAACGCGTGCTTTTTACTTTACCATAACGAACTAGTGCTGTAATGCCACAGATAACTATTTACTAGTCGGAGTACCTAGTACCTATACCAGTCCTATGACATGGCAGTATGGAGTTAGTAAGTACTATCATGGCGGCATGGAATTTATATTGTAGAAATTGAATTTGGTGAAGCTTTTTATTTTTGTAAAACATAATACTATACGCAAACCACTATGTCACCCGAGCAGAGGATGTGCGCTTTTTTAATCTCATCAAAGAGACTTTCATGCCTTTATATTATGCATAATATTTATTACATAAAATATGATGAACATATTTCATCATATATTATTTCATATTTTTCGATACTTACATATTAACCTTATAATGTTTTTAATAGGTACGTATTCAGAACAAAAATAAAACAAAAATACCTATTATTTTGTGTTTATTTAATAGGCTGTCTAGCAGTTTTTCCAGCGTATTTATTTAAACCTGCGCGCGAATCGCTGGCGCGGCGCGCGAAAATACAAACCAGCTCGTCATTTTCCAATACTTACTTGCTATCATTTTCGTTGTGATTAATTAACAAAAATGTCGACTTCACGGGCAATACGTAGGTTTGACTCCGCCCGAAATACTCATCAAGGCACGAAACGCGAGTGATAGCCTGTTGCCACCAAAATCTAAGGAGAAATACGTAGCGGCCTACGAAACTTTTATACAGTGGAAAAACAACAAAAATGCCAAGTCATATTCGGAAAACGTTTTTTTGGCATAGGTACTTCAATGAACTTGCAAATAAATACAAGCTCAGCTCGCTTTGGTGTATCTATTCCATGTTAAAAAGCACAGTTATGACCAAAAATAACAGTGTAAACAAAATTCCATCTTAGCACTCATTACATTTACTGATCACCACAGAACACATATACTCCTCTGATCACAGAGTACTTTTTTTTTTTCCGGTGCCAAAACGTTAGTCATAGACTGCGTTCCGAATTACGATGTAAATGTAATGAAATCGAATCGATTTGAGCGTGCTTACACCCGTTCCGAATAAGCTTGAGCGGGATAACTTATGTTTGTTCCGTGAACCGTTATTTGGCTGTGTTGTTATAGGCATTTTTTCGAAATTGTGATTCTGGCTACCGTCGCCACCTAACCAAAAAAGAAATAACATACACGAAGAAATTAAAGAAATACTATACACAAAGAAATAAGTAACGTTTTAAGTTTTGACGTTGGGCGAGCACTGATATGCTGGGGCCACATTGTCGCGATAAGACAAACTATACTGCGCGCGCTCTCTCTCGCACACAGCTCGACGTCTCGCTGAATAAAAGAGAGCCCGTGGAGTTAAGTTCGCTTTATCGCGACAGTGTGGCCCCAGCATTAACACATTCACTAGCGTTCCAAATTGATGACAGCCCTCAGCTTTCATAATAATATCATAACTAAATTGGAACGCAAAATATTGATGTGAGAAGTGTGGGCGATTAGGGCATATCTCGGAATGCGGTCGTATAGTTTTTCGGAGGCGGCGCGCGACTCTATGCCATGTCCATGCCGACTGAACGGAATGTGGCCATTATTTATTATATTTTATTTAACCATTTACAATTTGATTACTATACTTATAGTAACATAAGGTGTATTTTTCTGCTGAAAATCTTTCTTCATCTCTTCGTCTTTCAAAATATTATTTTGTTTTTATACATTTTTTAATAGGTGTAGGCTGTTTAGCGGGTTTGCCAGTTGCCAGTGCCTTTATTTACAACTGCAGAAAAACAAAACCGTCGCGCCATTTTCTATACATATTTGTTCCCGGTTTCGCTGTGTGGTTATTTTCATAGACTAATACATATTTAAAATAATATTATCAATACGAAATCTAAAGTAACACCAACCTACGTTGAAAAGTTTTTAAAAGAAGCTCCGGATAATCAGTACATGGCAACAATGGTCAGTTGAACTTTATAATTACCTTATTGTAGCATACATTCTTACAAGTCTGTTTATTTCCTCGCAAGTGTGTTGAAAAACGTCGTATGAAACGCGAGTGCGTTGATCATTACACTCTCGACTACCTTATCGCGCTCGCCTGCGGCTCGCGCGGACAATACCGTCTCGTGTGTAATGACCAACACCGCACACTTGTATCATAATGTACTATTATTAAAAACACAGAGGTTGCCAGCTCGGGTTGAGACTGTTGACAGCCTTCAGCTCCACACGACTGTGTGCTGGAGTGATTGATGTGCGGATCATGCACAGCTTGAGCGGTCTGTAAATTGCTTCCTGACTGTCGCAGCTGACCGTGTGTAGGAGGCCTTAGAGAGTTGCATTGAATTTTTTACTCATCTTAGATAGGGTTGTCAAAATTAGGTCGAAAATCTTGATAGTCTTTTTCCACTTATTTCAGATTTGTTGTTCTAATCTTACCAGTCAAAGTTAAAAGCTTTTTAGGGTTAGAAGTCTAACTGGTCTTAGCTCTGCAACTCCATTAAATATTTAACAGGAGCTTACTGCAGTTAGTTTGTTTACATGTCGAATTCGACTATACTTTTATAACTAGTATAAATCTTATCCTGCGAATATTTTTTGCACTACTGACGGTTTAGGGTTCCGTAGTCAACAAGGAACATGTTCTCCCATACATTTCTTATGGGAGAACATGTTTTTCAACTAAATAAATTGTTTCTAACCTCAAATCAGTTATAAATCGAAAACCCATCGATGTTAAGTTTGTTCTTGGGATAAATTCATCCCAACTACGGAACCCTTCATTGTGACTTCGCTTAAAAACGACGTACCGGTTTTAAAGACGAAATGAGGTCCCAGCATTTCTGTTTACTTAACGTAGTGTATAGTTGTAACGAATAAAATATTTTGTTTGATATTTTGTTCATATTGTGAATGATGCACCTATGTTTAGTAGTTAGATTACTAATTAAGTAGGTAATTTTAAACAATACTTGGTAGTCACACTATAGAATTAGGTCGAAAATCTGTAAAGATGATACATATAGATACATGACATCAATGTTTCCTTAGATGTGGTAGGTACTTATTTACCTATCAGTCATTCAGTAAGGGGAGTGAAAGTACCAATCCCATACATAATGTATGACCGAGTGTGAATAAGACGGTTACGTATAAACAGACTCATGAATACCAATACATAGTGCATTACATTCTAATATTAGAAATACCTAGCCGTGTTAGTTTATTCAAGAGCTTTTCCTCAGTTCTAATTGGGTTAAAACTTTGGGACTACACTGTGCAATATTTGGGCGACACACAAGCAGAAATTTCGCCACGGAAATTCGGCGTGCTAACGTTTTCAATACAAATTACGCAACCTAACTTTGGTCTGATATGTCGCAAGAAAAAATTCATTGTAGGCGTGAAGAGCAAGCCGAACTTTCCCCCGCAGATTTTCTATAATACAGTTGCTTAAAAGACCTACACCCATGATATGAATCCTCTATAAAAGTTTCTGAAACAGTTAGCTATTGCCAACATTAAAACGACCATAGCCCGTACCCTCGCGCGCGTGACGGAACGTATTTTGGGAAATGTGTGACATGTGTCGGCGCGGGGTCTGCACCTGCTGACCGGAAGGGATCGAACAAGCAAAAAGAGTTGTATAATGAAATTTACTACAACATTATAACATCTTTTCGATGATATAATGGTTACTATGACACTGGTCATTTTAATGTTGGCAATAAGCTAACTGTTACAGAAACTTTTATAGAGGATTTATAGCATGGGTGGAGATAAAAATGATTAAAATACCTATTCCTGTAGTTATATAAAGTAATGACACTTTTTCCACTTGTCACACTACCTACCTATTATGTGCAGGCCTTTCCATCGTATTAGTCCTTCATATAATCAATGTCTCTCTTTGGCCACATCGTTGTTATAAAAATCCACTTGAAAAAGTCTCTCTTTCATAAAAATGTAACGTCGCAGCTAAGATAAACTCCTCAGAAAATACCTGGATGAAGGTATGCTGCCAGAACTTTGTAAATTACGGCAACTTAAAATTATGACTTAAAATGAACAGCAATTACTCTGTAAACACAAAGAGTTACTTAAAACAGTCAACCATTGTTGTAAAATAATTAAGTCGTGGCTTACGACGGGTAACTTTTCAAATATATTTTTCTTGGTAGACAACGTTTAGTTCTCTTAAAGAAAAATACGCATTTAAGATGTTGTATTAAGACCGGGTATCTACGAAACAACAGATTATGTAAAAATTTGAATATGGAATGTCGCACAACGTCGCGCAACACTGGCACAATGACATGATGTTGCTATTTTCCGATGAGATACTTCGTCCAGCGCATTCTAAATAGCCCACTACCAATCTTGCTGACTGGCTAATACTTTCACTATGCCATCAGCTATTCTCGTGACGTTAAGATCAAAATAAAGTTTCGCTACACAAATAGCAAAACAATTTTTTTTGGTGCTGCGTTTGTAGAATAGATTACGTGCCATTCGGTCAAATGTCGTTCAAATCGGTGCTATAAGTGGAATACCCACGACACCTTCGCTAAACAAAAGCCGCGCGTTGCCAAAAACATGTTGGTCAAACAAATAACAAATGTTTTGCAACAAATGTTTTGCAATAAATAGTTAGTCACTAACCAGCAGGCTTTAAAAGAATCAGTTTCAGTAAATATCAGGAGTCACGTAAGTTAAAATATTAAACTGTACGTGTTCCGGACGTTGTGATATTATCGGGGTGTTAAAATCGTTTTCGTTTTACCAGTTCATTTTTCACTGCTAGTCAGTTTTATCGTAGTTGTACTGGTATAAAAGGTGCGATTATATTTCAACATAGAAATAAACTTTCTGTTTTTTATAAGACTTAGTTGAAAGGGTTTGATGAGAGTTGTGATTGTGGCAATGTTAACTCATGCCGCCGACTCAAATTCGCGAAGCCGTTAAATATACAAAGAATCTAAAAATATTTTCATTTTATCCAAATGGAATAAAGAGTTAGAAAGTGCTGCACCGTGAAGAGCTTTTTAGTAGAAGGCACTCAAGATTTACGTGTAGATGCAGATCTATTTTTACAAGCTTTTATTTATCTTGTTTCGATCTTTTTAGAAGAGGTTTGCCTTTATTGAGGACCACAATAAAATCAATAAACAAAAAAGTCCCCAACGTAAGGTCACCTTATCATCCCCCAAATCGATGTATATTCCGGTCACATAGAGTGTCCCCAATCCTACATTAGGCACGTCCAAGTTCCCCCCATTTGCTGCTAACTGAAATTACCGAACTTAAGGGCTGCGGAACCGGAGGCCATCCATTTCTTCGGCCCCCGCCGCCCCTGGCCGTAATTAAGGTCCGCTTATCCCGCTGGCTAGTTGAACAGTCCTATTAACAGTCTGTTTCCTCAGTTATGTATCCCTGGATAGGTTTTGTGTTGATAATGGGGCTATCTTGTATGTGAATGGTTTTTGTTGCTTGGTTGCAAAAGACAAGTGGAATGGGACACTGATTTATATCCAACTGGTAAAGAAAAAAATACTAGAGGAGCTCGTGGCTAAGTAATAACCACCACACGGGTCGATCCATCATGTTAAGCTACGCCTGGTCCGTGGATGGATGACCATCTTTACATATCAATACCCTTCCGTGCCTCGGAAAGTACGTTAAGCCGTAGGTCCTGGCTGTCATTCGTGGATCTTTGACTGTCGTTACGGGTCGTCAGAAGCCCGAAAGTCTGACAACCAGTCTGAGCTCTGCTCAACCAGTCTGAGGTCAGATAGGCACTCGTTCCATGTAATGCATCCGGTTAGACTGGAAGCCGACCGAAGAAAAAATTTTTTAAATAAAAATACCTTAAGACCGCCCATTGTGTCACCCATGTATGTAACATTTCTACATTTGTATCTGTATTTTTTTAATATGGTATACATAAAAAAGAGTATTCTAATAAATCCTATTCTTTTGTCTATTCATAAAAAAATGAAATGACGCTGAATAAAAACTTTTGAAACGCCAACATACTCGCGGATTCACAGTGTGATGTGGTTGTTTCAAAATTATAAAATCGAACGTTATTTTCGTGGAAAAATAACCTTTTACAAATCGACACGGCGACCACCATAACTTGATTATAGACGTAAAAAATATCAAACAAAATGTTCAAAACGTTACGTTGTTCAGAGCTAAATGTGGCTAAACGCAATTGTGAACAAAAAGTCCACCTGACACGTCGACGTTATTGAGTAAATATTACTTCGAAATTCCAGTATGAAAAATTAAATTTTCGTTATAGTGTAAATACAATATTCTGATACAATTTAAAATCAACATTATAGAATTGTTTCAAGACTGTAAGTGTGTAACATAAGTTGTGTAAAATAATTATAGCAATTTCTATTAATATTTTTTTAATCAGTCTTCACTTGCAACTCCTATAAATATTTATTTCAATTTCCAAGATAATATTTACATAATTCTAAAGCTAACAGTCTTAAAATAACAATATGTAAAAGTATATAAAAAAGGGAGAGGAAATAAACAGGGCATCACAAAATTTGTCTGCATTTTCAACAGGAAAAGTGCCGAAAAGGCTGGCAGCATTAACACATTGTATGGCAATGCTGATTCTTTGGCATCAAAAAGGGTTGAACTCCTGTAATTCATTTATAATTAGCAAAAAGTCAACCCCAACAACACAGATTTTCAGAAAAGCCTGTTGCATTCCCGGTGCGCTGCTAAGAAGCCGAAGCAAATAGAGTTGACACCGTTTGGAATTTGCTTAGAATTTATATTCGAAATCTACGGATCCTCATACCTCCGTTCCCCACTGAATTCCATTAAGAAATGCATCAGTTGAGAAATAGCAACATTACAATTACAAAGTGGTACATTTCCTGTAACTTTGTGACTAATATTTCGGAATGAAATGGTAAACCTGGTTACATAATTTCTTCATAGTGAGTGAATGATATTATCTCATGCATACGACCGAGAACACTATTCTGTGTCGAGAGATAAATAGCTCGTACGTGTTATTACCTACCTATATTCACGACGCAGACAAGAAATTATTCTGCATTAACATTTTGCTAGGAAAACTCCACTTTAATCTATGTGTGGATGCAGCTCAGACTGAGATTTCTAACCACGCTTCACCTTTTCAGAGCAAATGGTATTTGATTTTAAAACTGAGAAACTGTGAAGGCACATTCTGCCCAAGCCTCTTTATAAAACAGTATTATCCTTATTCTTTCAACACTCCCAAATCAGACACTTACCTAACACTTATTTCTTGTCGACAAAAACGGTATGCGCAACAATAAAAAAATCAAAGTATTGTCAACGACTACTCCAACACCCCTTAATGGTAACAACACACGTTATCTTCCAATAACACTGACAATAATAGCAGAACGACAAGAAAGCGCTAAGCCTCCTTCAAAAAGGCGCGTCGTGACTTCGCGACAAGAATTCGCGGTTTACTTATATCCCTAGCACGCACAGGCGCGACTTGTTGTACGTCTCAAGAAGGAACCGCGGTGTCTAAAGGCTCTCACTGACATGGTCCGTGGTACCTTCAAATCCGTCTGTCCTAATTAAAATATGTACCTACCGTGTTTGGCTGCTGAACATGCCTACGATGTTCGAGACCACTTCCTGAGGCGAATAATTCACACTGATGAGTTTGATTCGATCTGCCGTTAGCTCGTAAGTTCAGATCGATCTCTCCATATACGGTAACCTTTAAAGTCTTAATGCTGTCTAACTCGCATGTCGCATGTCAAATCGCACCTTTATGGGAGTCTTTAAACGACGCGGCGTTGGTGCAGACAATCGCTACGGGTAAGTGTGCGCGCGCCGACTTACACCGTATCATGATTGGATTGGAATCAAGTGTCTTCTTTCATTTTGCCGTAAATTGAGTTCGGATCGGTTATTTTCGTCCTTTTTCGTCGTCTGTGGGCGTCGCATCTGTTTTACTTTTTTGTTGCGATTAAACGTAGAACTTTGTAGGACGAGTTTTCAGGCTGAGATAATTTTAATTCTTGAATTGTTAAAGAAAAGTTTTCTGTATTTTCTTTAGATTATTTAGATTATTTCACGCTCTGAATCCTAACTAATATTATAAGCTAGTTACGCCCCACGATCGATCGATCCCGTAGTAATGTCGGGATAAATAGTATCCTATGTACTAACCCATGTTTACGCGCAACAAACAGACAAAGTCACTTTCGTATTTTCTTTCTTTCTTTCTTTTCTTTATTTATAATATTAGTTAGGATGCGAAAGTGAGTTTGTTTGTTTCGCTTTCACGGTAAAACGGCTGAACGGATTTGGATAAATTATGGTACATGGGTAGACCGTGACCTGGGTTAGGACATAGGGTAATTTTTATACCAGTAGTGCGTTCCTGTAGCATAATTTCCAACCTCAACGCGGGCGAAGCCGCGGGCAAAAGCTAGTAAAGAATATTCCTGATGATAATTTGTTGTCAATATTAAGTGTAGTTCGTTGTAATTTATTTTTATTTTTATTGTACCTACTTTTGTCCTGATGACAATTAAACTTTATTGAATCAATTTCAATTTTATAAGCCTATCATATCCTTAAATAAATAAATGTAAAGGCTTACATATCCGTAAATGTAAAGGCTTACAACTTTCTTCAATCACTACCTGATAGCCCTAATCACCGGTCATCATAATATAAAGACAGCACCAGTACATTCTCTAATTACCGTCACCAGGACGTACCGACATAAACCAGCAATAAATTATCCTGCCTATACCGCAACCCCATAAACATAATGATTGTAAGCAATAAAACAAGAATTTATGAGGTTGGTCAGCATAAATTCATAAATTCAAACATCAGCAGTTCATAACATGCGCTCATTTTACTGTACTAGCTTTCGCCCGCGGCTTCGCCCACGTTGTATGTAGATAAAAAGTATTCTATGTCCTTCCCCAGGGTTCAAAATATTCCCGTACCAAATTTCATCAAAATAGGTTCAGCCGTTTTAATGTGATGCGCGATCAAATAAACAGACATACAGATAAACAGACAAACAAAAAAAAACTGTTGGAACGTGTTTAGAAGGCCAATTCTCGTACTTAAAAAACGTTCAGATTCAAGTCGCAATCCGTCACAAATGTTGGTAAATTGACTGTA
Organism: Eupsilia transversa; assembly: GCA_914767815.1. Taxonomy (NCBI): domain Eukaryota; kingdom Metazoa; phylum Arthropoda; class Insecta; order Lepidoptera; family Noctuidae; genus Eupsilia; species Eupsilia transversa. The sequence goes on from OU611889.1 coordinate 9,325,890, forward strand.
TTTTTGACAACTTGCGAATGAGATGCGAATGCGAACGTTATTAAAAATACGGGAATTGCCGCCCTGTTATCGATTCTAAGTATCCCCAGACAACTTTTTTTCGAATATCTTCCATGTGCTGACTTTCGACTCTCTTCAGCTTTATTATATGTATATTATATGTTTAATAACTGTTACGGTAAAGATTAAACAGGGTAAAATTAAATTAGTTAGAGAAACGCTGTAGACGTGATGGGTATCGGATATCTAAACATGATAAACCAAAAATAAATGGTGATGTTTTTATTTTTGGGTCATCGTTCGCAGTTAGTGTATCAACTCGAAATATCACTTTAAATCAGTTCTTTTTGTGTAAACTTAACAGACGTGATATGTAAACACGATAAAACATATATTATTAAAATCTTGATCCTTGATTCCAGGTTTGTTTAAAAGGCAAAACATCACCAGCGCTACAGTACACTTTTACATACATACATATACACTCACTATGAGGGTAGGCAGAAAATACAGAACACCACCTGCTATGATCCTCCTTTTGCTTCGCTTACGTTCATACATCTGGTCATACTGTAGGCATTTCCATTTAACTTAATAATCAAGCACCAATAACCGTTCTATACCTTGCCTTATTTATACCCCAGCCCATCACTATTCATTCTGTGTATATAGGACCGTGAGCGGTATTGGCCGAGGTATATTTACCAATATTATTGCATTGTGTTCTCGGGCTCTTCACAGATTGAATGCTACCAATCTGTCCCAATTTGTATTAATTCTATTAGTCTCTCCCGAGATTGACTCTCTGTTAGTAGTTGACTATGATCTGAGGGGAACTAAATTGAGCTTACTAAAGTTTGATCAGGGAGGCGGAAATCAGTGCGCGTGCTAATAGATTGATTGAATTATTGCTTTTTGCATGTTTTATGTGCGAACTTTTGCGCGCCTCGCATCGCTTCAGCGTGTGGGAGTGCTCTACTCTCGATATGTCGCCTTGTCAAAATTTTCCAACATAAAATTGTTTTTATTCCGTCAATTTTACATGGGATTCATATCAGCAGGGAAATTAAAAAAACTTGGCATTCTATTATTAATATATTTTTAGATAGCCCATATACCATGATATGTATATGGGCTATACTTAACAAAAAATATAACAAAAACATTTTTTTACATTTTATTTGATTTTTATGCGATTCTGACATTTTTATATTTTTTTGTCAATTTTAATTAAAATTGAATATTCAAATTTAATTGATCACAACTGTATTTTGGATTTTTATCAGTTCTGAATTTAAAATATTTTATAATTTAAATATATAAGAGTAAAACTATGGACTAGAATAATGTCTGAAATTAATTAATTTATTTATTAAATTAAATTAAAATTGCGTGTAGTCCTTTCCTTTGGGAAGTGTGTTTGTTTGTCGCCATGATTCACGTTGTGAGGCACAATATATTAATCTAAATTTTCTTCTCTATGTTCTTTCATCCTTCGGATTAACCCTATCGATTTTCGTTATCAAACTCATAACCGTTCCGACCGATTTTTTCCCTAAAATTTTTCGTCAACATGTTTTGGTCTGTGAATCGTGCACTTTCAGATTTTCCGAAATTGTCTACCTATTCGCACAAAAAATACTTAGTGAAATACAATAGACGTAGATGCGTACGTAGAGACGTAGACCTATTCCGCTTAAGTATTCTTAACGAGTCTTGAAAAACCCTGTAAAAAATCGACACGTGTTTCACCTCTCAACGAGGCATGCTCAGGATGACGATTTACTTTGAGAATAGTTAAGCGGAATTGGTTACTAAATATATCTACGTCTATTGTATTTTATAATGGATATCTGCCACGTCACGCCTGAATCAATTAACTAAATACGCAGTAGTATAATACAGAACATAACGCCTGTATAACTCGAAGACGTAAGCAGATGTATGTAAGTATATTACATCTTAATTTCACCAGTGGCTCAAATTGACAATAACTGCGGGCTTCTAATGAGAAATTGCTGGTCGAAAATTCCAATAAAATCGGTTCGACCCAAAAAACTTCACGCTCAATTGAGGAACAAGACTTGCTACTACTAGACCAACGAGAATGATCTCAATCTTTAGAGAAATATTCATACGGGCCGGACATGTGTCTGCCATCACCCAACATCTTTATGTCAACGGGATAAGGGTGACAATTTCCTTTGTCTTTCTTCACAGTTATGCTACATCATTTCCTTCGCAGACTATCCCTTTCCAACTAATTGGATAAAATGTGTAACGTTGATTTGTGCCAGGTTTGGGGCGAAATGTCAGGCCAAAGGGGAAAGGTTTTAATTTCCCTAAGTAGGCTTTACTTTGGCTTATTAGTCAGCTGCCTTGCTATATTTAATTAAACCTATAAGTACTTGGTAACTTGATAAAATAATGGTAGGAGCACTAGTGGAGGAAGACGCCATGTGAAGGAAGTTCTCATTGGACATTGTTCGAGCCTTTTGGCTAATGTGTAATTCGTGTGATTTAAGGTAATATGGAACTCGACAGCAAATGTAATAGGTTACCCAACCAGCAAAGTAGTCCTGGAATGTAATTTTATAAAGCTATGTGGACTTATATAGCTCCGATGATGGTTTTAGTATTTGCTACTGCGCTTTTAACAGCATTAATGAATGCCGTTTTTACTTCAGTACGATTAATCCTATAATTTGAACTTATATCGGTATATAGGATCATATTTCGTGGCCACTACTGGATTAAGACTCCTATAAAAGCTAGGAACAATACTAATTGCACTCGGGAGTAATTAATCTGGTAACTCAGACTTATATGCGCCTATAAGATAACATCTTAGGAGCATTTAAATCTTAAGACTCCTCGAGGAGCATAGCTACCAGGAATATATACACTGAGGCGCAATCAATCTTGTTATTTATACTTATAACCTCATATAAGCTATTTTTAATGGCCAATATAAGTAAATTCAAGTTAAACTACTGAAAAGCATTTATATTTCTTGTCTGGTTTTACATTACCTTAGAAGTGTATTTTATATCCGCATTTCAAAGATAATAAAATCACTAAGATTATAACAGCACGCAGTAGGATAAAATGTTCTCTATATAGATTTATCGCATGCCATTATAAGCTTAGATACACTTATATAGGATTCCATAGTAGTGTTATAGTCTAAGTAATCTCAAACAATCCTGGTCAAAACTCTTTAAGGTCACTTTTGCTTGAAATGACCAATATAGGCTAAAACACGCTTTATATAGTTTCGCAAATTCTATTATAGCATTTGACATCAGCATCATTTTCATCTGGGCAATGTGGAACCCTAATTGGTTACAATATGGCGAATCTTTTTCGGTTTTAACACTCGCCAATATAGAACCAATATTACTTATATTGGCGCTAAGTCACACTTGGCAATGCTCACCGAAAAAATGGTAACTGTTCATGATATTTTCATAATAAAATATTAAATATTAAAATGTAAATAAGTAAATTACAAGAAGCGCTTTAAAATATTAATTAAAACCATGATAGAATTATCAGAAAATTCACATTCCCCTACGAATATACACCAGACTAAAAACTATAAGCTTTTGCTTTCTACTATGGTTGACATTTATTATTAATAACTTAAACTTAAGTAATATTTACATAAATACTATACTTTATTCAAACAGTTTAAACAATTCCTGGACCGACAGAACACAATACGACTGTTCACTAAATGTGAGCTTAAAGAAGCATTGCGGGGCGCGTATTCATCTCAAATTTTCCTATAATTTACTTATATTGGCATTTGCAGGACTAATTGCATTGACGTAATTCTATTACAGGAACAATATAGGCGTAAACGGCATTGAAGCGGTCTATTATAAATACGATATAAGTAAAAGTTTACTTATAAAGTGGTCCCTTTTCCGGACTTATATGCGGATATAAGTCTCATATAGTCCTGGGGAAATGATCTCCTGGAGATAGTTTAAAAACCACTTTTTGCTGGTTGGGTAAGTTCTCAGTAATCGCGGGGTCTAAGGTAAACAAAATACTTGTGTGTTATTGACATCTCCTAGCAAAGTTATTGATTAGACAAGTGGCTCCACTGTTGTTACGCTGCATAAAGTAGGTATTAGGTACTGTTGTTTAGTAGGTACTGTAGAGACTTCAAGCCTGCTTGGCGTCTCCATGCAAGCTTCGCGAGAATTTATAAGATAACTTCTATTTTGAATTTAGAATATAAGAAAATAACAGACTCAGAGCTGACAGTGCGCATCATCAAGTAGATTCATTATACTTAGATTGATTTTATTTAAATAATTGTAGTTTAATACTATGTTTTTATACGACTCGGTACTGTTAGGGCGTCCAGCGTTAATAGTACTTATTTGAAAAAAATGCAATAGACGTAGGTAAATTTCGTAACCTTTTAACCTAACTATTCCTTAAGGGTCATAAAAAACCCTGTAAGAAATCGACACGTGTTTCGCCTCTCAACGAGGCAACACGTCGTGTTCGGTTTCGCGAACAGTCAATCGTCATCCTAAGGATGCCTTGTATTTTATAAGGGATTTCAGCCAAGTCACGCCTGAATTAATTAACTACTTTATGAATACATTATCGTCAAAGTACCTATGAATTAAAACGCGAAACATTTCCAGGCACCTAAGACCATTCTTAGAAATCGTTTCGATCTGGGATAGTTTAAATTAGAAAACGTCATATTAACATAACATAATGTATACCTAACATCACGCCTTGTTTCCCAGAAGAGTTGGGCAGAGGTGTACCTATAATAGGGCAGCTACTGAGAAATTCCAGATAGAAAAACCCATTTACACTTTGCCTGTTTCGAGAATCGAACCCAAGATCTCATGCTCAGCAGTAGCGCTTGCGACCAACGAGGCAGTCAGACAAAGTTAAGGGATAAGGATAATCTGACTCTCTGACTTAATAAATGCGTACAATTTATGTAAAACCTCCTCTAACATCAACAGTCACCAACAGCACTGACTTACGTACAAGATATAAGCATACTTAGAAGAAAAAAAACAATTTCCGGACCAATGAACATGTCGGAAACATCGCCAGAGCGTATCTCCACACAAGACTTATCATTTAATTCAGTTGCTTGTCATTTACAGACATTGTTGATATGTAGGGGCGAAAGGAATTGTAAGTAGGTCAACCGTTCCCTACCCTGCTTACACCTAAACCCTACCTGAGTTCACTAGAAATCCCGTAAACAAACAAGACTGCAGAATATAGTGTGTACGTATAAAATTACCTACCTACTGATATTCTATTGTTTGACATAGTTTCAAGAGTCTGAATTTGTTTTAGTACCTACTTCACATCTACTGTAAAAAAAAAACATACGTATAGGCTGTATGGCTTCGAGACCTTTGCCTACTTAAAATTGAATATTTTAACCACAAAGCAACGGCGAGAAATTAACTTTTGGCGGGAAAGTTACGTATTAATTATATTGGATTTCATTGATAGGCAATTCGACCTAAATTAGAAAGCAGTATTCGCCTAATCTATTCCTCTGTTTTTGAACTTGTGGTCTCAGAGGTCGAAATTCGACCATATTTTTTTTTTTTTTTTTTTGGTTGAGTACATACTAATTCCATGCTGCCATGTCATTATTCTAAGGTAACCATCTTGTGTCAAACGCATGGTTGTGTGTGTAGTGTTTTTTTAAAGTAATTATTTTTAATGCATGTTATATTAAAATATTATCCTTCTGCACTGCTTCTCCATGTAAACATTAACTGTGCCTTTCATACTCCGCCGTCCGCGTAATTTTGGCAAAAAGGGGTACAATTTTTTTGCTGCACGTAACACGCGGTGTAAAACCAAACTTGGCAATGTTATACCTAAAAAAAGTCTGGTTGTAAGGTCTAACTTAACTCGCCGTTTATAAATAAGGAGGTATCTGTATCATTAACAAATTTACTGCTAATATAAGTATAGTGGTCTACAAATAACATACCTTGCCCAAACCCTGGTCGTAAAAACGACCGAGGGGAAATATGTCAAGAAGATGGGATGTGTTTCCGTGTCTGCTAATAACAACAAACTGCCAACGACGTGATTAAGGCAATTTCCCCTTTACCGTTCATTGGCAGTGGACATTTATGCCTTTAGTCGAGAATATACCTAACTAACTTTTTGCTGTAGGAGCCAGCGGAAAAACTTGTAACAACGAATTGATTAACTGCTTGATAGACATTTATTTTATTTTATTTTTGAAGGGATAACACACAGTAGCATAATAAAAATAAACAGAAATAAGGAAACAATAAACTTAACAAATATACTACCCACTACATTCTCCACAGATTATAACTTAGATTACAAACTAATGGCAAACGTAACTGAATACAGGGCAAAATTAATTTAAAAAAAAAAATACATAAAAGAACAATGATGTTTTAGTAAACAGATATGTTATGAGCGCGCAAAACGTGAAGACTAGAAAAGTACCCAATTGGGAAATATTGCTTTTAGTCTGAGCCACACACGCTTACGAGTGTGCCGCTCGGCGCGGAACACTTTTTTCTGTTGTTTTGTACGTGTATAACATATCTGTTTATTAGAATATCATTGTAAAAGAACAAAAGAAATGATGGAACTAAAATTAATAGGTAAGTATCCCAAACAAAAGACACTCCCTAGCTCCCTTTACTCTTCACCTAAGTAGGTACAAGTCTATGGGGGACTCCCAACAAAGGAAAAAAACTTACGCAACAGTTTTATACTAAAAAATGCTTAATAAGAGGCAAGATTTGGCTTTACTTAAGTAACTTAAGATTAGGGGAGAATTCTCGGCATATTCTTGATTTTTGATGGGACACTTTGTAAGACAGATGGGAGTTGAGACGCGGAAAATGTTGTAAAGAGCACAAAAAATGTGTTACAATTACAGAAACGTTTTGGCGCCACGTTTTTATCAATCTTTTTGTTCCTTGCAAGAAACTTGTGAAAATTTTGATAATATAATCTTTGTTGTCAAGAGCCGAGTACGAAAAATAGGAATTAAGTAGTCGTACAATGATCCTTGTTGCTTAGTGTTTAGATCTGATCGAATTTAAAAAAAATCGTTATTTCTACATTGAACAGTTTTCTAGAATTCATCCAGCAAAAAGAGTCTCAACTCAATTCACGACCAATGAATTTCATTTACATGACTTTCTACGAGTTTTTTTAATTTTTATATTACTCTTACTCTTTGATCAAAAATGTTGGGTTCATAAGATGTACTTATAAAGAGGTCAAACAAAGTTATTTGCTAAGTGTTGTCTACACCCAGGGAAAGAGCGCTGATGTCTGAAATACAGATATTCTATATCTATACTCCATTTACTTTAGCATTAGACAAATAACGGCTAAATAACGACAGTTATTGTGTCATATTATTGAAATAACTGCACTTTAGAATTCTATTTGTATATTTATATGTGTCATAAAGTGTATCACCATACTAATTAAATTGTTGTATATTTTTAACAAATAAATTATACTAACATACTTAATAAAATACCAATATCAATCTGCCTAGCCTTTTCCCAACTATGTTGGCGTCAGCTTCCAGTCTAACCGGCTGCAGCTGAATACCAGTATTTTACATGAAGCGACTACCTATCTGCTTAACTTGCAATCCGAGGCACGGAGGAGTCTCGGTATGTAAAAATGGTCACCCATCCACGGCCCAACCCCGGCAAGCGTAGCTTAACCTGACGGATCGACCCGTGCGGCTGTTATTACTTAGCCATGAGCTCTGGTATTTAATAAAATACCATACATCACAATTTTAGCAACAGTTAAATCCTGTTTCACAACATCTATTAACAAGGTATTATTTAAATGAACATTGTTCGCATTTACCTAGTTATTATCCCAAATAGGTAACATAATCATATTTATACGGCCGCTGCCCATTAACTGATTAATTCATTAATTTAATTACCTTCATGCTGTTGGCTGTTACAGCATGCAACATTGCTTCCAACATTGCTACATACGTAGTTATCTACTAAGGGCGGATTCGAACAAACATGGATAAATTTTATCCACGGAACAAGCCTTCTCTTCCGAATAAATTTTGAATTTTTAACAGTTTCTCCATACGAAAACTGTCAGAAGTAAATCTTATTCCGCGGATAAAATGTATTCCTGTTTGGTCGAATCCGCCGTTAATGTAATAGGTATGCTTATTTATCAATGAAGGATTTTTCTATACGCAAGAATGAACTTTTTGTAAACGTGGTAAATTTTAACTGTCTCGGAGGTTGAGATTTTCGTAAAACGGAATATATCACAGGAAAAAGGAAATATTTGTAAACTAGCTGCTGCCCGCGGCTTCGCCCGCGTGAGTGTCGGAAATTATCTACCCCATACATCCCCATGGGTTTTAAGTATAAATATCGAGTTAATCGGACACCGCGTTAAAATTCTTCCATACAAACACTGACACCCCCCAACCCCCCTTTGGGGGGTAATTTAGAAAAACAAAAACTACAAACTTTATAATTTATTTAGATAACTATTCGTGCAAAGTTTCATGTTTATTACCTCAAGGAATAAGGTTTTTCATACAAACTTTCATCCCTTATATTTACCCCCTTAGGGGTTGAATTTCGAAAAATCCTGATACACGTTATTCTTAATTTTTGGGTTTAAGTATAAATATTGAGTTTCGAGTTAATCGGACAGCGCGTTAAAATTCTTCCATACAAACTTTGACACCCCCCAACCGTAGGATAGGATACTTTTCCGGGATAAAAAGTACCCAGTGTGGTGCCCAGGATATTAAAGAATAATTATACCAAGTTTCATCGTAATCGAACCGGTAGTTTTTGCGTGATGCCTGAACAAACAGACAGACAGACAGACAGACAGACAGACAGACAAAAAATTTTTTAATCACATTTTTGGGTTCGGTGTCGGTCTAGTAACACCCCCTGCCATTTTTTTTTTTGATATTTTCAATGTACAGAATTTTCACTTCTACAGATTTATTATAAGTATAGATGAGAAAACCAAAAATTTCAGTTGTGGAAAAGAAAAAATAACTTACTTTTATGTTAATTTTCACTTCAGAAACGAAATAGCATACAATGTAGTGAACATTGTATGCTTATTGTAAAAAAAACACCATTCTTTGGATTGAACAAACATCTGACAGAACATGGTAACGGTTTACTGTAGAGGTAACCTGGGTGGCTTTCTTATCCAACTTCCACGAATTCACAGACATGTGACATCCACCAACCCGCACTGGGCCCGCATGGTGTATAACGGCCCACTCCCTCTCACAGAGAGGAGGCCTGTATCCTAACAGCGGGAATATTATAGGCTGATGTATAGGCTATTTAATGGGAGTTCGTGGCTAAGTAATAACAGCCGCACGGGTCGATCCATGAGGTTAAGCTACGCTTGCCGGGGTTGGTCCGTGGATGGGTGACCATCTTTACATACCGAGACACCTCCGTGCCTCGGAAAGCACGTTAAGCCGTTGGTCCCGGCTGTCATTCGTGGATCTTTGACAGTCGTTACGAGTCGTCAGAAGCCCGAAAGTCTGACAACCAGTCTTACCAAAGGGTATCGTATTACCCAATTACTGGGTTGTGGAGGTCAGATAGGCAGTCGCTCCATGTAAAATACTGGTATTCAGCTGCATCCGGTTAGACTGGAAGCCGACCCCAACATAGTTGGGAAAAGGCTAGGCAGATTGATATAGGCTATTTTAGAGAGAAACACTATTTAGTATTTTTTTAAATATTAAAGTGCTCGATACTTTATACTTATCTTATAATAATAGGTATATCAGAGTTTGATTCTAGTAACTTAGACTAAAGACAAATCCGTCAAAAAAAATCCGTGCCCTCGGCGTGGAATCACGTCATGGTCGGGTTCGCGACAAGTCAATCGCCATCCTGAGCATGCCTCGTTAAGAGGTGAAACACGTGTGGTTTTCTTACAGGGTTTTTATGCCTCTTTAGGAATATTTAAGCGGAATAGATTATCTACTAAATATATCTACGGTTATTGTATTTAATATTTTCCAAAACGGCAACAAAAGAGTTGCAATCAGCATCCCAGAGAGATGATCGCAACATTTTGTAACTAATTTTCCCCTTTAACCCGTTGAAATTCAAAATACAAACTGTTAAACTCACAATTTAATTAATCCAGCGTGTCACGGTTAAAATGCTTACCCCGTTACCCATCAGGGATGAGCCCAATCCGAGTGGGCTAATGAAGTGAAATAATTGATTAATTGCGAGCCACCCGCGGGTCGCGACCCTGACTAATTACGACTTATGACTGCTTTGACTTATGACTGGTCTGACGTATACGACTATAAATCGCTATGGGTGGAGTAGCGCGTGGGAAATGAAATTAAATGAAATTGTTTATTCTGTAAATAAAGTGATTCCGATATCCTATCGGAATCACTTTTACACGTCATATTAAAAAAATATTAGATCTAAGCTAGATGCGTGGGTGTTGTTAGAGTCATTTGTTTTGGAGATGGTTTTCAAATAGTTAGGTTGCTACTACTGACAAGTCTGCCAATATCAGAGTGGTCGTTATTATCGTTACAATAAGGTTGCTTTTGAGTTGCTGCTAAAATGCATAATAACTGTAAAAGGACTGTGGCTGGAGTAATCATTCCTAACAAGAACAAAAGACAATCAACAAAATGTTTACCAAGCATGGTGATTATGGGATACTCATTCACAGCAGTGAGTATAGCAGACATTAGTAGGCATGTTGCAGTTAATGGGGTACTCTAGACCCCATTGCCTACATACATACCCCATAACACTTATAAAGACTTATCTACGCATGTATAGTGAGTTACTCAGAATCTGGAGATAAACAAATCTGTATTGATGGTATATTTATTCTTGTGCTGTTATCGTATTTGTAGATATATATCGGGATACTACTAACACGAGATATAAACAAACAACAGCAGAAATAGATGATTCGTCTAATAAACATAATTATCGGTGGTTAACTAGCGATTTTAGCGGGTCAAGGAGATGCGGTGCGAATCTTTTAGGTAAAATATTAAAATCTAGATATAATTTAAATAAGACCTTTATTATCTCACCATGATCATTGTCTTCGTCACAGAGCTTTTAAGACACCTAAATAATATGTCTGTGTATTTTTTATCGAAACCGATTTGCGTCTGTCTTGCCTTCCTACGCACAACAACACAACTCCATTATACTTTTTGTGAGACTACTTCTTCTAAGAGTCGAAAATTAATCAAAAGACCATCTTGCACGCAAAAACCTAGGCATTTCCATTTTCCGTAATAAAATTGTATACGTTCCATTTATGGCAAAAAACTTTTCTTTTTGTTGGTCGTTTTGACTTAATCTAAGAATACAGCCAGAAGGCCAATGAATACAGTAAATAAGGAAATAATCGTCCAATTTGAAGGACAACAGTTGAAGGACAATGAAACTACATACTAAACAATTCAAACACGTTTAAGTAACTATGCGTTTGCACTGGCGAAACATTCATATAAAAACATGTTGAATTCTCTATTTCCTGCCAAACATTGTAAGTATCGAAAATTGATAGAAACTAGATATTTCAACAGGTTTTTATGTGAATGGTTCGCCATGGCACTGGCGCACAGAAATCGTTTTCAAATTTTAATAGAAAACGATTTGTAAGTGTAAACTGCCAGTAACATTTTCTTAAACAAAACGAGACGAGCCGACACGGCGGCTTTATAGTCTACCTAATAAAGCTAGATAAATTGTGATTTGTGAACTCTGTGTGGGATGAAATTGATTGAAATCGCATTATCCGCTCTAACGTCAGAAATGTGACGTCAGTCTGTCTGCGTTTTTAAGGCTACATTAACGAAACCGTTTTTATTTATTTCGCCAAAAGTTTATCGTTCCTAGACCTGGGATCTGGAGGCCTGAAACAAGACTAGGGTAGCTCTCCTAAATATATGAAACGCGGTCAGTTATGCATATGTCTCGTAGATAATCGACAGCGTTTGACCCATCCCTATATATTCCCCTTTTGACATGGAGATCACAATATTCACTGATCGTTGCAGTGTTGCTAGCATGCAGCGGTTCTAGCAATACGAATTTTAAAACCACATGTTAGGTCACTAGAGTAATAATATCCCTAAAACCATTCTTATCAATCCGTGTATTCCATAGAAACAAAGCCACATCCCAAAAAAAATACCTACTTAAAACAAAAACTCTTAAAATCGTACCTAGATTCGAAGATATTTCCAAACCGATTTACATAATTGAGTTATTCGGGCAGTCGAGGCAAAGGTTTCCGAAGTTATTGTCTCCAATTACTAAGCGGCGTCTTCGGACGAAATGAAATAAAACAGATGAAAAAAATGTCGTTATTTTCACTGGGCTGTGTTTCAAACTGAGCTCGGAGTTATAACTCCCGATAGGAAAGAATCGGTAGTGAACCTAACTAGATTTTGATTCCTTTGATCCTGTGGCTTGGAATGCAGTTATGTCATCGAACAGAACGTTTTATGTCATGAACATTAGAGTTTTCAACAGTCGAGTAATACAGTCTGGTTTTGAGAATTTCTGTATTTTAATATGGTGATTATGATGTGTTGTAGTTATTCTCATGAGTTTCATCGTCAAAACATTTATCGAAAAATAAATAAAAACAGGGAACTTCCAGACGAATATCTTTTCTTTATAAAAATGCTTAAAAAAACAAACGAATTGAGAAGTCGTTTCGAAAGTCGGTAAAAAGAGTTTTTTTTTTTTAATTATGTAAGTATCTTTAATATTCTATCTTCAATGTTTGTTATCGTTTTGTTCAAATCTCATTTTGTGTTTTAATTTATTAAATCAAGTTTGCTGAGGCAGGGAAATTGAAGGCGCCTGCCATTTCTCCTTAATAACCCCCCTTTGTCTTCATTATTTTTGCCCCGCCCTGGCTCTGTCAAAAACGCTTCTTCACTCACCCAAAGGCGCATTACAGTGTTGTAGATCATCTGATATTGTGTTGAACGGTAAGCTAATTATGGGCATTTGCTAAATTTGTCTATTTATTAGATGTTTACCTAAAGCTTTTCATCTATATCGACTAGGTTATGGACCTTTACTACCATTTTATGTATCTACGCTTCAGTTAGTTCATAATCCGTCCATATCATGTAACATAAAACTCATAACATGACATTTGATCCTAATATATAAACACCAATCATAATATAAAAAGTTTATGAAATAACTCTGCATCAGACCGCATGTCATATTAGATACATTCGAATAGAACTTGAGTACTTCCATTTACACTTGAGAGCTCAATCGTTTTCCAGAACTTTTTTTTTTGTTTAACAAACTACCAAGAATTTTATTTCGTACATACTAATACCATGCAAACTAAAAAATGCATAGCTCAGAATCTGCTTTTCCTGCCTGTAGCAATGACAATCAACCACAATTCAATCGTGTCTCAATTCTACTTATATCTTCCCGATCAAATCGTTCACACAAAGAATTCCCTTTTTCCGTTTTTTATTCGACAAACTGGGTTCAAACATGGCAAGTTTGAGAACTTGTTTACTGCAAGTTACGTCTTCGTCTACCACGGACGTCGGCCCGATCGATTGACGTTTTAAATTGAATCGAGATCGTTGATAATCGAGATGAACCTACTCGATTCCGGAAGAGACTGAAACATTTTTCAATCCTTTCCTTTCAATTTCCTATTCAATTGTTAAAAGTATTGTTAGGTATTAACTGGTGTTATCGCTAAAGCATCAAGTTTGAAATAAATTATAGTAAAATCACTTAACCCCAGCTGATGTAGTGGTAATAAATAAATAAATAACTAAATAAATTTTAGAATCAGTTTCTTGTATGAATCTCGAAAAAGGACTGTTTATTATATCGAAGAATAATTATCAAACTAAACTTTATGTGTATATTTACTAAAGCCATGATTCCAAAAGCAGTAACACTAAATCTAACTCTCTCTCGTAACTATGAAGACGCACGTCATTCCCCTACAAAAAGTGTTTACCAAAATTCATTACTGACACGGCACTTGCCACCACAGTTGCCACCATCTGTTGTTGCATAACTTCGATCGATATTCAAGATGCGGTCGAGTCTTCGAACTTTGGACTACCACCCACTGGCGCCAGTCCAAAGAGTCCAAACAGAACAGGACAGAACTTAGAAACAATTGAATGATATTAGCTTTAAATCAACTTAGTCTAGCGTAAAGTGGAAGGGATGCGAGTACCTAATTTAATTCCTAGTTTTGTTGTCGACTGTACTTTTAAACGGTATTATCGCCGTTGGGGAAAAGGTACGAAAATGTAAGGAATAAATTGAATTGTTGTCAGTTTTGACTCTGCATTGTAAACAGCCAATTTTCACTTGTTTATTTTTTATCCTTTATTTATTGACTCTAGGATAACACAAAGGTAAGCTTTGAACACTTAATTATTTACTCATTTTGAGTTTGACTTGCTGGCATAACAGTTTAGAGCGGTATTTCTGTCTATTATTCATCTCAATAAATTCGACATTATTACTATTTTATTACGATTAATTAATACAAAAGAATATTTGGATAACAAACAAAAAAAATCAGTCAGTAAATGAACGAAGAGAAATAGCAGCGGCTCACAAGTTGCACCAAGAAAAATTACACCTTACTTACGTGATACACGATCAATCACAATCTAAATAATTTTGAAACAGATTGCTAATCTATTGCTTCATAAGTTCGAATAAAAAATCTACTCAACAACGTAAATAACGCAATGAATGCTGTTGAACTGTCAAAATGAAAAAGATTAGTCTTAATTTTGTTAAACGAAAATGTGTTACGCAATTAGATACCTAATTCATCAGAATCAACTCATCCAACTGCACGTTATGTCGATAAAATATATGTACAGCAATTAATCTAACAGTTTCGATACCAAACCGGCATGATATCGAGCCGATAAGCGAAGGCTAAGGTGTAGATACATACTAGTTTAACTGAAATGGGTCATGATGAAGTTTTCAACCAGTTTCAACGATAAAATTAAAACTTTGTCTGAAAACCCAAAGTTTTACGAAGAAGTTTAATGTTGAAAAGCACAGAAGAAGTACCAAACAGGACTTCCTAATTGTTTAGAGACTGGACTATACTAGTTTTTGCGGGCCAAAGCGTTATTGTTCACAAGCAAGACTACTAATAGTAAGAACCTAACAATGAGGGTTTTTGTAGAATGTATGTAAATGTAGATTTTTCAACTGTCAGATAACTTTAATCTGGGGAATATGTTTGATGTTTTGACAGCTTTTGTATAGAAAATATGTCAAACCGCTATATTTATTCCTCAGATAAAATTTATCTGACGATTGAAAAATCGGCCCTTAATCTTTGACTTTTGAAAGGTTCGTATTTTAAAACGATGATCAAACACGAATATGAAAAAAAAAGACAAAATAACGATTGATACTGCCAACATCTATGCATAGCATAATCTCTTAAGTCACGGCTGTTTCTACCGAGCCATCACTGCTCCCGTATTGCCAGATTTCATACTAAATCCTACTCAACCATAATTGTAAATCAAGATATATATTTTAACATCTTTGAGAAGGCCAACTTGTACTTAAAAAACGTTCACATTCAAGTCTGTCAAAGTTGTCAAAAATATTGTTAAATTGATTGTATTTTTGACAGATTGTCAATGAGATGCGAATGCGAACGATCTTTTAAATACAAGAATTGCTCCTCAGGTGTCAAAATTACGAGACCTATTATAAGATTTCTTCTTCTTCTTGGTCGTATACTTCATTACTGAAGGTCGTGTTCCTGAAAGGCCTTCATGGCTTTACATATGATGTTCTTCCATTTCGTTCGGTTCTCCGCATCTCTCAGGGCCTTCGTAACAGAGAGTCCAGTGAGGGTAGTTACTTGGTCAGGCCATCGGTTAGGTGTCCGGCCACGAGGTATTTTCCCGTCTACCTTGCCCATCACCACCAACTTTTCAAGTTTATCTGGTTCCCTCCGGGCATTATGACCAAAGTAACCGAGAACCCTTTTGTAGCAGATCGCGGATAGTCTATCTCGTATAGACCTATGACATAAATACAGAAAACTCACAGAAATATTAATCTGCAGTATATTTTAATTCGGCCTTCCTATATGCGGAGGAGTACCATCAGTGTGCTCTGCATGTTGTTGCATCATTTTCCGTAATTGCAAAACTCCAAAGGGTTGGAACGCGAAGGGCGTCTATTTAGGTCAGTATAGATTACCGTTCGCGTGAAATTGGTACGCTTTTGAAGGTTTGTTGTTTTAATAAGTTAAGTGTCTAACATACAATGGAATGTAGATACAGTGATTTCATTCGTGTATTATGTAAATTTTAATTTGTCGATTTCTGTAATTGGGTCTTTATTACTACATAAAAAACTGTTTATAATATTATAACTTTGACTTTTATGTAGTATAAGAACTACTAAGCAAGGGCAGGTCGTGGCTAAGTAATAACAGCCGCACGGGTCGATCCATCAGGTTAAGCTACTCTTGCCAATGTTGGTCCGTGGATGGGTGACCATCATTACCTATCCAAACTCCTTCGTGCCTCGGAAAGCACGTTAAGCTTTTGGTCCCGGCTGTCTTTCGTTGATTATTGACAGTCGTTACGTCAGAAGCCCGAAAGTCTGACAACCAGTCTTACCAATGGGTATCGTATTACGAGGCTACGCAGATTGATTGAAGAACTACTAAAAAAGTGGGTTTAATTTTCATCCTTTTCAAAAGGAATAAAATCTAAGTGAATACTGCTCACTTTCAGGTTTACCACCCATAAATAGTTTTTGTTAAGACTTAAATGCTGCGTCAATTCCACTTTGAAATATTTTCCAAGTTTCGGGTCATATAAAAAATCCATCATTCCTTTCCGTAAAGAAAAAACCTTCAAAACTCTCCAGTACTTTGTTTGTAACCCAATCTTATTGCAGACGTGTGACAGGTGCTGATGAAATTTTGCACAAAGAAATAACGTCCCCGAAGAATAAATAAGGAACCTTTTATAGCGAATAGCCGATGTTCTGCTCGGGATATGAAATAAAACATTATTCCTCAGTATCGCTCAAATATAAGAATATCTATTCAATAAGGTATTGGACAGATTTTCTGACTCTCTAAAATAAATTGATGCGTTTAAAATGTAGGTAGGTACATACAGTAAAATGATTATAGTACATGGCACAAATAATAATTGAATGAGGTCTTCTATTATAAAAGTTGTCATGTTTAAAAAAAAAATTAAAAGTAAAAGTTTAAACTTTGTAATTTTGCTTTACAAGTAATTTTATTTTTTTGTAAATTTATGTTGACCTGTGACTTATAACGCCTTGGATGAGTCTGTAAACGTGTTATAATTGTGATAAATAAATAAATAATGTAAACCGCAATCAGGCTCTCCATGTAAATAATTATTTGCATTGTTACTTTTAATGCTCATCAAGATTCACAAACCTTATTCAATATCAAGATTCCTTAAATCTTAGCACATGCATGAGACCTTCCATGTTATGAAATGCTTTCAAGAAACAGCTTCAGTCTTTTTAATGGACCAGGGAGAACTACGCGAAAATACATCAATCCGTGGTTAATACAGGATGTAAGGGACACCAAAGCAAAACTGTTACCCTAAATTCAGTAGACCGTATATGATTCTAAACTTAATAGCGTTGAATTGTATCCACATTATCAAAAAAAAAACAGCTGATCCATACGTTTTGACTGCATTTTTGTATGAAAAAACAGTTTCCATTTTTAATAAATTTCAAAAAAAAAACCTGTGCTGAATTCATGAAAAATCCTGTGCTGATTGACCAGTGAGCAAGGTGACAGCGAGACGGTCTGACCGTGCGTCAGACGTATGATTAAGCATCGCCAATTGTAGTGATTATTACAAGCAAACCATATTATAACTTCATATACCTACCATGTTTTATGCAAATAAATATTATTTCTATTTCTATTTCTACATATTAAATAAAAAACTACCCTATTAGGTAGCCTGCTGCAACTCACCCATTCTTAAAACGCTTCACAAAATGCATGACGGGCACACTTATTCACTTTTCCCACTGTACATTTCTAATCGAATATCAAGTTACAACCCGTACACACGAAACTTGTATGAAATGCAAATCCATATAATGAATAGTCGACGAAGCTGCGAGTGTATCGCGAATTGATTAATGGATGGCTTGCCGAACACGTCAGTGGGGGACACAATATCTATTAGTCATAGATCAAGGACACGACTCGACTATAAAGCTATAATGTTCGCGTAGTGTTGTACTGCTATTCTGTAGAGTTTATTTCGAACCCTCGAACCTCACTCTAGTAACTGCAATGAACTCACACGTTATTAGTCATTATGGTTATTTTCGGTTCTCTTTTTAAAAGTCTCATATTTAACATGGCAATTATAAGAAAAGCTATTTTAATGTATATGTCGCAGTAAGATGGTTGAAGCCGTGATATCCCTAGGGATATAATATAGTTATATGAAAGCGGTTCATTACTGCCGGAGTGCCCTTATTTGTTACTCCGACCAATTTCAACGTAGCGCCCGTTGGCCGCTGCCGCAGCACTGCTCGCTCGGCTCGCTCGGCTCGCGCGTAGATGGTCACAGTTCTAACCTAACCTATTTGTTGGATTGCCTAGTTATATTACTAGATCGTGCTCGTAAGACAGTTATATTCCTAGTAAGACAGTTATGAATTGCTTTCATATAATGGTATATAGCTATATTACGAGGGATATTAGGCTGCAACCATGTTACTGCAACATACTTATTATGTATGGTATATACCATTTTCATTAGACAAATTAAAGTGACTGCCCTCTTACTGACTCCTACTTTGCTGTGCTCGACAAGATCTTTAATGATCATGTCTTTGTAAAAACCTACCACCTTTAGGGAAACTTCTTACTGTCTTGGAAATTAAATGAAACTAGTTATAGTGTTATGTATTTATTATTAATTTTCCTAAGACATATATATAGCACTGAGGATCTTGTACATAGTGGTATGTTCACTAACGCTAATTTTTATTGGACCAATCAATTATAAGTTCACATTGTGGAATGCAATAAATACATACATTGCGTACACCATGGACACATTCATCACCATCAGACATCATGATTGGTATCCTAACTTCCTAACTAACATTATAAATGCGAAAGTGAGTTTGTTTGTTCGTTTGTTACGCTTTCACGCTAAAATGCTGAACGGATTTGTATGAATTTTGGCACATGAGTACACCATAACCTAGATTGAGACATAGGATACTATTTCTCTCGCGAGAACGTACCACACGTTCTCGTGGGATAATTTTCGAACACTACCAGGCGAAGCCACAGGCAGAAGCTTGTTGATTATACTTTTAGGATCCTTTTGATATCTCATTATTATTTACAATACTTAGAATAGGGAGAATTCTTTACCAGGCCGACACGTAAGTTTCTGCCACTATATTTTGACTATGTACAGTTAATTTAAGCAGCTAACTTGATCATTCCTAACTGGTCCATAAAAGAAGTTAAGTAATAATGATTCGATTTGAAAGATAAATTACCACAAGCGTCCATAAAAAACGTTAGTAGGTGTTTAGTGTAGGTGGATACAATAATATATTCATTTATGTAAATTGGGTTTCATTGAAATAAGATGGAGTACCTACCTACGTAAGTCATCTCCGGTCAGTGCCTTCTGCAGGATTTGCGAAAAAGGTAGTATCTATTTCGGTCGAGGATATTTTTCTACACTCTTCAAATAAAATCTGAAGTACGTATTAAAACAAAAGAGTTCAAAAAATGGCTGAGTACTTTGTCATACAGTGGATCCTGACAAAAGGTTGAAGTGTCGAGAGGAACAATTGAGGAGCTGTAAGCACGTCCAATTTTTAAAACGACGGCAGTCAAGTACCCTTAGAAGGTTTTACTCCCGAAAAAATAAATCAGGTCACAGTAAACTGGGTCTGTAATAACTTTCAAAAGTTTCCAAAATAACAGCCTGTCTATGATTAACCTCAAAGTTAGATACACTTACTTTGCCTCAAATTCTGTAAAGTTAATCTAAAATAACGACACAGAATAGGTACATTAATACAGTTAAGGCACATCTATTTATCGATCAACAAAATCCATGTTGACACCCAATCTTGATTACATCGAGTTTTATAGAACTTTTCTAATCTGTGTGATAAAATTAAACGTCCCTTTAAAACGTGCCGGTTATTGTGTTAAACGGGGCTTAAAGCGATACTTGAATGACAAAGTTGGCAATAGCGTGTAAGCCCATCGCCTTCGAGTGCCGTATTAACCTATTTTCTTAGAACTACTTGCGACGGGAAATATACGATATTTTTCTTTCAATCCTATAATATAAAGCGATTGGGGAGTGTGAAAAGACTTGTACTTGTACGTTACCTATATGTACTATCATATTTTATGATATGAATGTGTAGGTATTTACAGAAGAGGCTGCTGCGGATAGGTAAGTTTATAGGGATGTCGTCCTCTTCCTCTCATGCTAATTATAAGTCACCTAGGCACCTACTCAAAGCAAGTAAGACTCAGAACGCATAGCAAAGTAAGACTTATTGTACCTATAACAAAGATCAGGTTCCTATGTTTACTTTTATCGCTTTCTATATTATACAAACAACGTTTCCATCTTAAATCAAAGCAGTTATATAGATCAAAGATCCTGCAATCCATACAAAATAGAAAGGCTGATATTTACTGACAAATACCCCGTGATTTAAAAGACAATAGCTAGGGGAAAGTCGCGCAATAATAAATTTATATACAAAAAGCTCAGCCGACGATGGATTTTGATTTCGTGGGAAGGAGCAATAGAGCGCGCCCTATTTCCCCATTTTATTTTTTCCGCATTTTTATTCATTTGAACACACCTTAGGCCCGTTTTGTGAACGTTTCCGAATGTGTGTATGTAGCTTAGGAATAAACGTGTTTATACGGGATTCGAATTCGCAATTTAGCCATGAATATCGAATAATAACGGGCTTACGGAAAACTTTCATTGGTGTTGGTACAAGGTTAAGCTATTACTGGAGTAGATGTTTTCCCTAGCGTTTTGAATATCTACGTAGGTACCTATTCAGTTGGTAGGTTTTGAATCTGTACGAAAATAGGTACTTAATTGGTGTCTAAAAATAAGTAAGTAGACTTATATTTGATAGGTACGTTTATGAATCTTTATAAAAGAATGCCCTGAAAATAGATTCCTTTTTGATGAAAATATAAATTGCTTAAAAGGTTTTTGTTACGATTTATACCAAAAAGCGACGCACTTTCCATTTTCTGATGACAAAAATCGTTTCAATATTTTAGAGTATTTTTATTTCCTTTCATCTTACCTACTGCACAGATTACTACAGATGTTTCACTCCGCAAAATCATTTAAATAAAAAGCGACTCTTGCTACGTCGCACCTAGAAGTTGCCTCTCTTTCTATCGTGTAACTCTTACATCTTCTAACTTAGTTACACTCACTAAATTGGCCCGACAAGACGAGTGCACCGCGTACTTGTAACTTCATACCTTAAATGCGGAGTGAACCATTATGTAGTAATCTGTGCCCCATGCTAGTCCACATAAAAACCAATTCCGAAAAACTCTTCAAACCAAGCGGCAATTGAAAAGTTCTTGATAATAGGGTCAAGTGGTTACAGCATCGAAAAAAATAATTAATACAATGCACCGTTGTCAAACATCAAAGTCAAGAGTTTGGTAATTAAAAAGTGAAAATTGGGAACGGCTAGTATTTCAGTCTATAGTAGATAACACACTCTGGCTGCTTGCCAGCTTTTGACATTTGGGTCATTCCGTAGGTCATCAGAATTTTTAAGTTTTTTTTTGTTATGTATAAGTTACAAGTTGTTTGTTGGCTGCTTTTGAGGCGATCAGTTTTCAGCTTTGATTGCTGTATATTTTACAGAAATAACGAACATTTAATTATTGTATTCAATGAACAAGACGTTAACAGACAATAAATGAATATACTTAACAAAAAAGTATTTATTATTTACGCTGTGTAGCCCTGGTCAGCAAAATATTATCGGTTACACATGAATAAATGCATAATAATTTACAAATCCTTTACGAAAAACGCACCAACAGCGTTCAAAGCAAACCGCTCAATAAGCCAAAGAAAACACGGCACATAGAATTGAGTGGCACAGTCGGACGAGGCCATCAGATTAGCTATCGCACCTGTCTTTACAACCAGGCTGGCTGATGCGTTATCAGCCTTACGGAGCCTCCCCTCTGCGAAGAGTACTATCACAATCGTTTGCGTTTATACTTTGATGTTAAAAGAATGAATGAATTGTGAAAGTCAAAGAGACAACGTAATACATTCCTATCCTAATCCTAACTAATATTATAAATACGATTATTTGATTGTTTGTTTGTTACGCGTTCACGCTAAAACGACTGAACGGATTTGGATGAAATTTGGCACATAGGCAGACCATGACTTGAGTTAGGACATAGGATACTTTTTATCTCGATATTCCCACGGAATCGAGACTTATGCGTGAAATATTGAGTTATGGGTGAAATCGTGGAGCGCAGTTACATTATAATGTTCACACAGCAAAAACACGTATTGATGACCACATTTAAGGTTTTTGTAAGAAGACTCAATATTCTCCTAACTGAAGTTTCGGTCAGACCTGATTAAAGATTCATACTAATTCCAATTACCTAACAGCCCTTTATTTAATTTACTCATTAAATTAAGTCTGATCAATAAAAGGCCCCACATTATCACCAACATAAAAACAAAATCCACCCTTGTGTAAACGGTGACATATTGATTGAATAAGAAGTTCTGGCCCAACGCCAACTGGGGACATTGGCGAATGAAATCAAGTGGCTGTTTGACACTCGTATTATAACGACCAGTGATAATTTGGACATGCCGCCGATGTATGTAAGTATGTATGTCATGTTCGAATTGCAGAATTGCAGCCAGATCGAGCCTCGCCGTACTTGTTAGCTATGTCATGTAATTATGACAAAATTTGTGCTTTAACTAGCACTAGCGACCCGCCCTTGCTTTTCATGGTGTTTACATGTCAAAACATCGGGATTTCTTTGTTATATCTAAGTTCAATATTAATTTATTATACACAAAAATCTTTCGCGACATCAAAATCTATTGCGCAGTTTAGAAGATCGACGCGGTCACACAGACACGAAAAGTGACTTTTATTTATAATACTTAAGTAGTTATATTCTAAGAGGTGCAATGGATCAGACAAAACACACAGAATATAATATTTGTATCTAATAAGAATAGGATACTGTTTATTGACCACAGTTTTTTTCAATAATATTAATTTCTATCAAACTCAAACTCAAACTCAAAGCATTTATTTCAAATAAACCAATTACAGGCACTTTTTAATTGTCAAGGGGTCGGTCAGTCAGAAAGATGAAGCTAGTTGCCCATTCCAAAGCGTAGTAGGTACCTATGGAGAAGAACGGGCAAGAAACTCCACGGACACTCTTTTAAATCAAAAATATATGATACAAAATATTTGTTACATCATTCATGTTGAAATTATACATGTGAGAACAATGTAGAAAGACGTGCACGTTAAAAGCGTCCGTAATAAAGATAACAATTCAAAAATTAAAATAAGCCGTGGCAGCTAAGAGATGACCAGTCCCTACTGACGGCGCCCGTTCACGAACATGACGCATGGATCAGCACCATTTAGCTCAACCATTTTGAAGGGAACTTAATGATCCAACACACACGCCACCACCAGCGAGACATTTGAGTGAGCGTGACATACTCTCAGCAGCCAGGGCACATTCAAGTCAATGAAAGACGTACCCAGTAAAATGGTAGCTTTATAGAAGGTATGTGGTCACAGTGCTCACACATGTGCTTTGCAATTATACAATATTAACAGGTTGAATTTATACAATGCAAAGATAGTTTTTCCAATCTTCAGCAGCTCCAACAATATTTTCGAATGCTAATTAACTAGTTTATGCGCCCTTGTGGAGCTGGACCAGCGTTGAGCCAAGCATTTTTGTCAGCGATGTAATCCCCCAACTTATAATATCGATACCGGAAATTTCAATTGTTGTAAAGGACATTTTACCGAAAATGAGTTATATATATATTTGGAATCAGCGTCACGAGCTCTATCGAATAGTATATTTTTTTAAAATCTATCTCTTAAAAAAAGCCCCTTACGACCTGGATTTTGAACGGCTCTAGTTCCATTTTTTTTACTATTTGGGATGTATTATAAAAATAATTTTCAATAGGGAGCGTAAAGTCATGTTTTAATTATTTTTGAGGTTGTAATCCTCATTTTTGCATTGAACTTTGTATACGACATTATAAACAATAATTATTATTACAAATCAAAAGGTCGTAAACATGCTATTTGATAATCCAAACCCTTACGACCAAATCTATGCTTTGGTTTAACTTACGTAATTAGGGCGTAAAGGTCGTTTGTTTTTTTAATTGTCCTTTACGACCCTAATTTTAAGAAATAGGTAATTATAGATTTTGTCTCGTTCTTATTGCCGATGGCGCAAAGAAGTGTGCGATGGGTTACGACCCGTGACGACAAGTTGCGCGGAGGCACGATGTCTAGGGCAACGGGGGTGTAAGTAACGGGTGCGGGAGGACCGCGCTCATACACACATTGCATCACGCACATTGTGCGAATTCGATATCGTTAGTGGATGGACGTGTTTGTTTTGTGTGGAACATTGGAAAACAATGGCGGAAAAAAGACCACATAAGCTTTGGAATTCGTTAGAGTCCAGAAAAAGAAAAGTTGATTCAATATCACGGTATCAAAGCAAGATGTTACGGTAAGTGATATTATAATCATAATTTAATGTCAGTAGGTAATGTAAATAAACATAAGTGAACAAATGAAAAATACTGTTCGTAGGTAGGTTCGATGTTGTTCGATGATTTAAGGTGTTTTCGTCTATAATCTAGTTAATATTGAGAATAACAGTTAAAATCAGATGTTTACGAGATCTGAATTTTGATACATACTGATTTATAATAGAAAAACGTGTCTGTGGGCTGCAATAAAATTAAATCTGGAATTATGATTCCGTTCATTTATTTTGTATACTTATTTTATACATTTTTAAATATTTCTTAAAAGTTATATTAAAAAAACATTTAAAAATATAAAAAATAGTGTTCCGCCGGTGTCGGGAGCAGGGTCCAAGCTACCGGTGGTTAGGGCTGCAGAGACAGGAACCTCCTCACACTGCGAGCCGTATCGAGGAGAACTGCCTTCTGAATCAGGCCCTTGATCCAACCGCCTAACGAGAGCCTCAAAAGATGTTGGTCGAGGCTTTCAGCCATCAGGCCATTGGCCGTTACGACAATCGGCACAATGATAGCCGAGCTCACATTCCACATGTCAACAACCTCGTGTGCTAAGTCTAGATACTTAATTTGTTTCTCTTTCTCAGCTTTCACGAGGTTCTCGTCATGTGGAATGGTAACATCGACTATCATTGCGCGGCGCGCTAATCGATCTATCACCACTATATCAGGCTTATTGGCTACAATAGTTCTGTCAGTGATGATAGACCGATCCCAGTACAACGTAACATGGTCATTTTCGAGAACTGGGTCGGGCACATACTTGTAGTACGGTACCTCAGAGTCCACAAGTTTATATTTCAAAGCAAGTTGCTGGTGAATAATCCTGGCCACTTGGTTATGTCTGTGCAAGTACTCACCGTTAGCCAGACGCGAACAACCTGAGATAATATGTCTGATGGATTCACCCGGACGGTGGCATGCCCGACACACGTCAACCGTCCCATCCTTCATAATATGTCTCCGGTAGTTATTCGTTAGGATAACTTCGTCCATAATTGCACAGACGAAACCTTCAGTTTCCCCGAAAAGGTCTCCGAAACGTAGCCAGGATACGGACGCTAAGAAATCTACACCGGGCTCGTGAAGAACCCGATAGAAGCGCCCGTGAAGCTCCTTGCTTTGCCATACCTCCTTGCGGTCATCTGTGGTGAGCACCACAGGTTTGCGCCAGTTCTCTTTAGCCATGGAGAGCGGGGTGAGCCCCTTGTCCACTGCGACCACATCACGGTGCATACCCACTTCAGTTTTAAAAAAATATTCCCTGAGGCTGCACACCTCGCGGTTGTGGAGGGACTTCGCATTTAAAAAGCCCCGACCCCCGCACTTCCGCGGGATGTACAGTCTCATCACCGATGAACGTGGGTGATGCATCCGGTTTGCGGTCAGTAGTGTGCGGACCCGCCTGTCCAGGGCGTCGAGTTCAGTTTGAGTCCATTTGAGTATGCCGAAAGAGTACATCAAAACCGGCATGACCCAACCGTTGAAGGCGCGCACCTTGTTTCCGCCCGAAAGAAGACTAATTAATACCTTCTTCAGGCGACCAAAGAAGCGCTCCTTCAACGTTTGTTTCATGTCAGCCACGTTGATGCCTAACGCTTCCGACATACCCAAATACTTATAGCTTTCGGTTGAGGAGAGGGATCTAAGGTGTATGGAGTCCGAGAGTTGAGTACCCTCGGATTCCATAATCTCTCCTCGCTTTACATGCATGACTGCACATTTGTCCACACCAAATTCCATCCTGATGGCACTACTGAATGTTTCAGTTACCTTCAGTAGCTCCATCAGTCGCAATTTGTTATGGGCAAAGAGTTTCAAGTCATCCATGTAGAGGAGGTGAGATATGACCTGACCTCCTCTCCTCAACCGATAGCCCAGACCTGAGTCCTCTAGCAATGTGCTTAGAGGATTCAGGGCTAAGCAGAACCAAAGTGGACTCAAACTGTCGCCCTGGAATATTCCCCGTTTAATCCATACAGGTTCATCATTCCCCTGGATCTGTCGACATCCGGGATAGCGAAGGACCGTCCTCCATTGCCCCATACATGACATCAGGAAGGTGCGCAGAGTTGCATCTATCTTATACAACTCCAGCACCCTCATGAGCCATGTATGTGGCACCGAGTCGTAGGCCTTCTTATAGTCTATCCAGCATGTCGACAGATCCTTGCGGGATCGGCGAACCTGTTGGCTTATGGCCATGTCGATGAGGAGTAGCTCCTTAGTACCGCGGGACCCGTTCCTACATCCATTTTGGGAGGCAGACATTATTGAATGACTGTCAATGTGTGAGTTAATTTTCGCTCTCAAAATGGATGTAAGAAGTTTATAGACCGTCGACAAACATGTGATCGGTCTATAATTCTTGGGTTCCGCGGGATTACCTGACTTATGGAGCAAGTGGGTAACGCCTGTTGTTAAGAACTGTGGTAGCGACCCAGACTCTAAGGATGACTGGAACTGAGATGCCAGGCGAGTATGTGAACTAATTAGCCATTTCAGCCAGAAGTTGTGCAGTCCGTCCGGTCCTGGTGATTTCCAGTTTGGTAACGGACGGACCGCTCTGGCTACGTCTAATGGCGTAATTATTACAGCCTCCATTTCTGGAATAGTTTCACACACTCGCTCGACACCATGCATCCAGCCAGCCTCAGCGTGACAGACGGGCACCGACCAGATGCTACGCCAGAATGCACTCGTGGCGGCATCATCCGGACGGCATACGTCCGCCACGTTTTGTTCAGGTCGCTCCCAAGCTCTATATACCCACCTCTCATCGCTCTGGAACATGCGATTCTGCGTGTATCGGTCAACCCGCCGCTTATACCGCCGAATACGGCTCGCCCATGCACAAACTTTTTGCTTCAGGAAGTCGATGCGCTCTGTGACACGGGACATGTATTCTTGAGGGCTGATTCCAGTCCCCGAGAATGCCCGCCTCACAAAGCGCATCACTCGTGGTCGTGTATTGCCCTCCCTGAAGCAGTATAGTTTGCCGATGAGCACCCTGGCCCCATCGATACGTCGCTCGATCCTGCACTGCCAGGCTGGTACGGCTGGTTCTGACAAATTATGATTATTATTATGAATTATGATTATTATTTTCTGATGTTTTTCATGTTGCCTAGTTGAAATTACAAAGTTGATAGACAGAAACAAAAAACGTTTGTTTGTGTCTATGAACTTTGTAATTTCATGTCACGGTATAAGACAATAGATAAAAGTTTATAAGTAAGCTGCTAATCGTTTTTAGGTAAAGTATTGCTCGTAAAGGACACCATGACAAGATTTTGTTTGCTTTGTAAAAAAAACACAAAAACAAAACCAAGATCTAACAGGTGCCAACAAAGTAGAAGATGATACTTCTAGTATTGGTTTACCATCACTTTATGACAAACCTAACCCTATACCAGTCGCTAAGTATAACGATTTAAAGCGTTTATGTACTAACGGAACTATACCAAAGCGATTTCATAAGGAATATTTAGATCTACCGTCTTTAGGAACTGTTAAAGACATTCTTCCTGAAACTGACGAGGAAGACGATGTCGATACAATTGATCTCTAAGATTTTACTGTTTAAGTTTCATTACTAATCATTTTAAAAGACTGAAGTTACTTGCCACTTAATTAATACTTTAGAATGTCAATTGTTTGAGTTTTGAGTTCTGAGGCAAACTTTGTTATTATTTTGGTTATTTTAATTGTAGCATAAGTTTAAGAATATTTTGATAAATATTGTTTGAGTTTCATTAAAAATGTAAAACTAGTTAGTAGATTAGTTTATTAACTGATTATTCAAAAAAATTAACAGTAAAATCTTGATGGCTAAGATTTTACTGTTAAGTTTAATTACTAATAATTTTAAAAGACTGAAGTAACTTGTCATTTAATTCATACTTTAGAATGTCAATTGTTTGAGGTTGGAGTTAAGAGGGTTTATTAAGTTGGCAACGTCGTAAATAGCTGTCAAATATTTCGCTGTTTTGATTCATTTGATAATATTTCTGTATGGAAATAAAAAATGTGGTTATCTAGCGAACTAGAATATTGATTATGAAATGCAACAATTAATATCGTAACACCGAATAGTTAGTTTTAGATGTAAAGAAGAAAGAAAAACTTTCCAAATGCCTTTTTTTACACCTAAAACGGGTGCAACATCAAATTCAATGTTATGATTGCAATTCATTATTAATATTCTAGTTAGTTAGTTAGCCACATTTCTTATTTCCATACAGTATTATTTCCAAATGAATCAAAACAGGTGAATATTTGACAGCTATTTACGACGTTGCCAACTTTTAGGATGCACCCTCTTAAAGTAGGCAAAATTTGTTATTATTTTGGTTATTTTTATAAAGTTTAAGACTGTTCTGATAAATATTGTTTGAGTTTCATTCATAATTATTTAAAAAAACTAGTTAGTGGATAAGTTTATTAGCTTATTATTTCTAAAAATTAAGTTATTTGTCAGCATCGCAACAATTACTTTCTATTTAAATTAAAAAATAGCATCACATTTTCAGTTCCTATTAGAATAACATTTTTGTTTATTTTGTTACTGAGTATTTTGATTAATAAAAAATAATAATAAAAAAACCTTTTATTTCACTTAGTTTTACTACCTTATATAGGAATTTCTAACCAGATCTTTACGTTTTTTGTTCCTATTACCCCCTTAGTCTCTGATTTAAATGACTTGTACTACCCATTGATGATTAAGATTAGTCCTTTACTACAGATCTGACTTTATCATAGCCAATTTTTCGTGGCTGTAAAGTACTTCAGTTCAATTTTTGTGGGCTGTAAAGGACTCTCATTTTCGTCAATAATTAATTTTGGTTTATTTGGTTAATTGATACGGAAAGAACACGAAAAAATAGTTAGGTTTTCTATTGACATCATGAATATAGTACTTTGTTTGAAAAAGATATTAGACAAAAACAATTTAGTTTTTAGTTTTTTTGCTCTACTGAAAACTCGTATTTTGTCCTTTACGACAATTGAAATTTCCGGTATCGATATGCTTGGCAGCATAGTGTGCGTTTTATACAAGATTTAAATTTCGTTTCATTTAGTTGGAGTATGTGGGGAGGTATTTTATTGTAACATTTTAAACAGTACCCCATGAAGGATGAGTCTACTTTAGCCAGTCTGAAACCAGGTTGACTTAATTGGTCCCTATTTCTCGTACTATAATTGTGTCTTTCACCTCTTTTACTGAAAAGATTAAGATTTTTCCTTACGTACATGATGTTTTCATATATATATTGACAGGGTACCGTCATGATGTTTATACTTTTAAACAGTTCCCTTAGAGAATCGCGCCTGCGGAGGCCATATAAAGCTCTGATGGCTCTTTTCTGCAGAATAAAAATAGACTCGATATCTGCAGCCCGTCCCCATAGTAAAATACCGTAAGACATGATACTATGAAAGTAACTGAAATAGACCAGCCTCGCGGTATCTAAATCAGTAAATTGGCGGATTTTTCTTACAGCATAAGCTGCTGAACTTAGCCGTCCCGCAAGAGATGTTAAATGAGGACCCCATTGTAGCCTTGAGTCGAGCGTGATCCCCAGGAAAACTGTTTTATCTACGAATTCTAGTTTCTCCTTATTCAATACTATATCACAATCATTACTTTTCACATTCGGTAAAGCAAATCTTATGCATTTCGTTTTTTTGCCATTTAATACTAAATTATTGGCAGTGAACCAATTTTGGACCTGCAGTAGGGCGTTATTTACGTCGTCAAGATTTGATGCTATAAGAATGGGCACTCAATTTTCATTTGAAAACGTATAAATACTAATCCTAGAGTTTCAAACATTTTCCGTCTAATACATCTAGTAAACGCTGGTTCAAAGATTCTAGAGTAGGCCAACTCCCTTGATATTTGTGAGTGAAAGCCCTAATGATTTGTCTAAAACCTACCGACCCTCATCAAGTTCGGAAAAGCCGAAGGTTGAAGAATTCGTCATTTAAATATAAGTGATAAACAAAGTTCGCATATTTTTTTCTCCATTAAAATCTTTCCTATATTATTTTTGGCGTAAAGAAAAAATCAAAGAAAATGTGCAATTCAATTCAACATCAACACAAAGAAGGGTTTTAATCTATTTTAAACATGTAATATTTCCATTTTAAACTAAAGAATTAATAAAATTATCAAAAGGCCAGTTCACTACTTACCTAAAAACGCTCAAAATCATATCGCAATCACATCTCAGCTGCAATAAATGTCAAAAACTTTTTAAAAATATGTTTGTAAATTGATTGTTTTTGACAGATTTGAGATTAGAATGCGAACGTTCTTAAAAATACGGGAATTGCCTCACTGGAATTCAATGATTACCTACCAATCAAATGACAATGAACACGAACAGCGTATATGTAAACAACTTACTCCATAACATGTCTCTTTGTGAATACCCAAGTTAAAGCCGACTATCACTAGTTCAACAATAATTTGCTTTTGCAGCCAATCGATTCGATTGTCATTTCGTTTTCCATTTAGTTACCACTGTAAACACGCTGTAGGCGGTTCAAACGACCGTGTGCACATACATTGCGTAATTCGTTCGTTGTACCCTTCGCTGTTTACATTGCCACTGTTCCATGGTTGCGACAGTTTTGTTTGTTCTGCGTTTTATCTTTAAATTGTATGTGTGACGTCATTTGTTTTAATAGTCTAGTTTAATGTTTTTGGGTATTAATCGTTAAATACGATGATATTATGTGATTTTTTATGATTCCAATACAATATAATCCGAATTAAAGGGTTACCTACTTCGTTGCTTAGTTTAATTATAGACCTTTTTTTTGTAATTACTTCATTTATTTTCTTTTTTGTCTAGATATAGTAGAAATGATTTTATCTAAAACCATTTATACAACAAAAAAAAGTTTTTTTATTACCTTAAATTTTACAAAAACACTTAGCTATCTAAACACTATACAGTGTTACAACTAAGGGATAGAGTGTTTCCGATGAACTCTGGCACCCAATGTAAGATTTAACATTTGTTTGGGTGCCAGCCTCCTCGCCTATAATTTGAACAATATCAGCAGTTCTATTCTGTAAAAAACTCACCGTGAAAACTTAGGTGAAGTGAACTTGAAGTGACCGTCATTCCATCTGTTTGCTAGGGATTAACACAACTTGACATCTCACCTTAAGCTCACTTCACCTAAGTCTTCACGGTTAGATTTTGACAGAACAGATCGGCAGTAGCTGTAAGACGAGCACAGTATATTAAAACTACTTCGCCTCTACAGTAAGGGGTTCTCTACTCTACAGCAGAAGTAAGACAGCGTGTATCGTATCACAGATTGCGCGAACAACGATGCACGATAGCGACTTCGACTGACAATTCCCTGCTCTACATTTATCGAGGTTCGATGATGACAAATAATTTCTGACCAATGCATTTCGAAATAAAAGCGATAACACCGAGTCCAATTTGTAACACAGCCATTGCATCAGTTGTGAATGAACGCTCCAAATAAACAAATTTAACGAATTTACTTAACTCGATATATTAATTAATCCGTTTTGCGCAAAACTGTGAATGTCGCGAACAAACTTTTATAGATAAAAAATATTATTTGTACATGCCAAATTCCAATAAATTATTTATAAATTAAAACTCGTTGCAAATTCCATTTCTGATATCGTTAATGTTTTTTTTTAACTCGACGTGTGTGTAGGTAAGTGGAGCTCGTTAACTTTTGCGAGCGCCGCGGTCTCGGCAACCCGCTTGCACTTTCATAAATTTATGGTTTTCATTCGCCGGACCCATGAATATTTAGAAGCTATATGCGGCCCGCCGCTGCCGTTCAATTCATTCACAAAACCCACCAAATATTAAACGTTTTTACCGAGAGTTCCGTACAAATGTGTTACAGACGACTTTGCTGACGATACTTCCTACTTTTGAGACAGAATAATGATAAATATACACATGAGAACATCAATTATCCACATTAAAACATTAACAGACACAAATACTCACAAATGAATAATTAAAACAATTGAAAACTTCAGCGTTTATCTCATTTCTGAAGGGATCCCCAGAACTTGTTACTGAATATTAAAGGAAACGTCGTTGTTTTTTGTTCTCCGATTTCGGTAGAATCGGATTCAATTGATTTTTGCTGCCGGGATGGTAATAAGCATTTGTAATCTAAACGTGCTTTTATAGAACTATTTATAATTGGAATTTTTTACAAGTTCACGGGTAAATTGTTTTAGATTGGGTTTAAAAGGGAAAAATACTTTTGGTTGCCCGGAAAAGGCTCCTTTTTGGTTATATTTGGTAAATGCTGTCTGAAAAAAAAAACCTAAGGCCACCTCTGTAATATTATGTGCTTAAAGAATTTATATGTTTAACTAGCTGTAATCAAATGCTCGTTTATTTTACGTAAACCTAAAATACCATCCT
Organism: Eupsilia transversa; assembly: GCA_914767815.1. Lineage (NCBI taxonomy): Eukaryota > Metazoa > Arthropoda > Insecta > Lepidoptera > Noctuidae > Eupsilia > Eupsilia transversa. The sequence continues at coordinate 9,359,355 of OU611889.1, forward strand.
TAGGTACGGGAATGGAAAACGTCGTGAAGAAACATGGTGGAGTAGTGGTCAATGCTCGTTCTTCCTTTAAATCGTAAGAACAGAGGCTTTAGCTCTGTTCTCATACAACAATCTACAGGCAGAAATTACTCGTGAGCTTTGACCTTTAAATAACAAAATAACTGTTTTCTCTTTAAATATCTACACCTATTTAGTTTGTTACGACCTTTGAATTCGCGATATTACTTATGAATCTTTAAATCTTAGCCCATCTGTCCTAATTCCAGCCTTGGGATCGATCTGAATCCGGTAATACGTATGTATTATGAAATAACTTCAGTGTACCAAGATCAAGCGCTCTCCTCAAGATGTCTCCTTAACCTTGCTTGCCAAATAACACTACCTGTCTTGCTCTAATACGTAGATTTTTATACTCGTGTCTCTTTCGATGTTTGCTTCTTGCCGAACCCTCAGCCATACACCTTTATAATTTTGTTGGTAAATTACTCCTAAAGGAGCATGTTTTTACGTGTGATGTAACGATTTTCATTAACTTTTTACTGTGGGAAGCAAATCGAAAACGGGCGCGTTCGGCTGTTACTTTTGAAATACTTGTCGTTTTGGCAAATATTGTGTGCTTATGGGAGATGATTACGTACATTTGAGGTTTTATTATTTGTTTTGTATGTTAGTGTTTTTTTAATGTACATTTAGAGGTATGAGGAACAGGGTGTAAAGTTCACTCATCCTCTATTGAAAAGGGAGGATCCTCCGACCAGTCGGATGTTGTGTCTGGCAGGCAATTGCCCAAGGATTGATGTCGGATAGTCTTATATATGATAATCGCGCGGTTAACTTAAATAGCGGGATGCAAGATTTGTGACGTCAGGTCTTTGATGCGTAGTTCGCATGTGGCGATGTAGATGCCGCCACATATATGCTAGTGATCGAAGATCGTGGGGAACCTGGAGACTCGCACAGACCAGGGAAGCATGGCATACAAGGGAGGAGGCCTATATGCTAAGCAGTGGGTGGAACAAGGCCGCCAATGGTGATGATGATAATGCCAGTGAAGGTACCGATGCTTGAGTAAGATCTCTGATCCCACCAAAATGAAAATTATAATTAGATAGAGAAAGCCTAAAGCATTAAGTCCACCTTTGTACCTTTTTTTGAGTGCGAAAACTTTAAATAAATTACTAAGCGATAAGACAATAAGGAATCAGTAGTTTGGAGGGGAGCTGTCAGACTAACTAGTTTTCAAATCATTTTAGCGTGACGTATATTCCGAGGTGCCGCCAAACTTTCAAATAGAGGAAGTTAGTTTAATTCGATTAAACAGTTATAACTTTCATTCATACCGGTACTGTTTTAAGTATCTAAGAGGTACAGTTTACTTGTAAAAAATGTATTCACCTAAATAAGAATACGTATTACAAAATTGAACATTGACAATAATTCAGTAAATAATGTCTTAAAGTTTGTAATAAGTAAGTATACAGAAATTGGGTCTCTCTGCATCTGAACTAGGTGGCAAACCTGTATCTCGGATTACTTATTGTAGCAATGAAATCTACTTTGCTAATTACGAAGCTTCCATTTTAGAAGATGCTATGGAGTCTTATGCCTTTTTCAATAACACTAGACGACACCTAAAAATACCTAACCAATTGTTGGATTTTCAGCTCTCGGCTCTCACCCAAGCGTTTAAAATCCAACACTGTGCTTTTATCACTTAGGCAACAAGCCGTAAATGACGAAGTTACAACCATAAAAAATTCATCCCCATTTAACCCCTTAAGGGGGATGCATTTTCAAAAATCCTTCCTTAGAGCTCACCTTCGTTATATAAGAATCTGTTGTAGAAAACTTCATGCTTCTAGACCCAGCGGTTATAAGGCTGAACTTTGTCTGTCAGGGAATGAATAATATAAGGGCACACCGAGTTTTTTAGCGTGCGGGGAAGCGTGGCGGTTCTGGCTAAGAATGGGCGGTTCGCGCGCTAATTTAAGTAAGTATTTCCTTCGTATTATTAAAACAAATACACTTTTGAAAATGTAGAATGTATACGGTAATAGAAAACATGTACTTCTGTTATTATTAAAAAAACTGATGACTTTCCGTGAAGTAATTACGCTGTACTTAGGGTTTATTTTGTTTTTAGAGATTAATTAGGTTTTTTTTTTCTTCGAGGAAAGTTCAAGTAATCGTCTTTATGAAGTGTCTAGAGTGAATGCTTAAATATCTTACATAGTTATTGCATAACTAAAGGTTAAGTAATAACGATGCAGCAAGAGATCAGACGAACGCAATTATTTCACAAAATCCTCGGTGCACCCTTGGCGGATTCGACCAAACATGAATAAATTTTATCCCCGGAATAAGCATTCTCTTCCGAATAAATTTTGAATTTTTGACAGTTTCTCCATACGAAAACTGTCAGAAGTAAATCTTATTCCGCGGATAAAATTTATTCATGTTTGGTCGAATCCGCCCTAAGTAGAATACATTTAGATATCACTTATTGTTAGTGAAAACGGAAATAAGGCTCTTTGGAGGACTACTCTTTGAATAGATTTAAAATGTTATCAGCAAAACAATTAGGCATCGGTACTCAACGAAAAGCGATTCTCAATTATTTCAAGAAAAAAAACATAAGTACTGTAACTAAATTCTAAATCTAAGTAATACTAAGCACACAATACTTCTTAAATATTTGTAGAAGAAACTTTTTGCTTCAGTAAGCAAGCCTCGTTGTCATAATTAATAATTTTCTGTGAATACAACAATAACTAGTGTACATTCAAAGTTTTTGTTTCGTCCTCCGGGCATGTACAACTCCCTAATTAGATCCATGTAGGTACATAAGTTATTCGGCTCTGGATGTCTATGTACCTGTGCTGAATTGACGGCCATTTTGTTTTGAAGGTGTATTAATAAAAGTTTCTAATATGGTGGAGTAAATTGACCACTCAAATAATTAATATTTTCTTGGTTATCAGAATTTACACGTACAAGAAGTTTGTTTTTCGTACAAGAATGCGAGAATTCTGGCTACTTGTTTTTCAATATTGTTTTTAGAACGGTGAAAATTGCATTCAATATAAGAAAAAATCTAAAGCAGACCGATTTGTGACAGAATCATTACGGAGAATGACTTGAGTTTGGGTTGGGGCGAACCAGGGCCTACCTCTTGTCATGCATAACAGTTTACTACAGCTAAAAATGTAACTATATAACGTTAGTATGACCATTATAGTCGCATCATTTAGGCTAACGCTTCCAGCAAAAGCCGAAAACATGCACGACGGAGCACCTTAGTTTCTTCCCACTCCTCCAAGATTACAATCCATATTGTAATACGAGATATTCAAACTCGAACCTTTTGGGTCCGAGCCAAGGTCGAGTGACGTCAGTGCCATGACGTCAGCAAACATCTCTCTATTTCAGTTCAAGTCTCTTTGGGGCTATTTGAAGAATTGCCCTATGACGTAGCCTCTTGTTTAGACGTTCGTGTGCGACTAAGTTTAGCGTTCACTTGGGCTCTGTGGATTGAGGTTGTGGTAGGTATTAATAAGGTAACGTAGGCAGGAATAATATTGTGTTTCGGCTTTATATACCTAGTGTCAGAAAATGTTCTGTACAGACAAATATTGGAAAAAAAAAATGAGGTAGTATTTTTTTTTTTTTTTTTTTGAAAGTTTTACTGGAAGAACTTATTTTTCAACAAATGCTATTTCAACCAGTTAAGATATTTAGACTCGTTATCAAAATACAGTATATTCGTGGACTTTAGAATAATTCACCTCTAAGCCAAACTTTTTCTTCTTTAAAAAGTATGCCTTGAAATATTATTCTTGTGAGTGGTGCGGGTGTTATATACGCTGTTCTCAACAAATCTTTTTACGTAGAACTTTTTTTCATTCTCCTGCACAAATTCTCATTACTTATTTTTTGCGTTCCCCGAGCCCAAGCTAGGACTATTTCTACGCTAGCCCATTTCGCATTTTATTTTTCCACTCATAACGCGCTAGTTTTTAATCTTATATTTCTAAATAGGATTGTCCACTTTCATTAAAAGTACAATTCTCACGCAAAGGGTAAAAAGTTTTTCTTTAAAAAAAAAATGTTTCAAAAAGGAGTTTGTTAAAAAAATATCGAATCAGTAGGTACTTAGTTTTTCAAGTAAATTACTCTTTTTTCTTTCTCTCGTCTGTTATATAAATAAATAAATAAAATAAAAAGCCTTTTATTTCTAACAAAAGTGAACTACATTAACTATTTCTTATGTTAGTAAGGTATACTTATAGGTTTGAAATATTTGCAGTAAAATGGTTAGAATATGTGCTGATAAGCCTAATACTAATTTTAACTTACAAAATAAAACTTTTGAATAAAACTCAGTCTGCAAGAACCCCTCCGTCTGTTATTTATGTTTTAAAAATACTTTTACCGAATCAAATATTAATGAGAAATACCTACATTTACGTTTGCGTCCAATTTAATTTTAATTCGCATAAACGTTTCACCCATGACCACGTGTCGTTCGTGTATTATTTAACGAAGTAAATAAAGTATGCATAGTCATGAAAAATGGTGTAATCTGCTGGAGGCTATATTTATGACCCTGAAAATATATTATGCAGCTATATAATATTATTAATTATCGTCGTACTTAATAATATTAATAATATATTTAGTAAATATTAAGTATGACACGTGTGATATATTTTTATTTTAAATGTTATTTGGAATGGAATGAAATGATTTAAAAGAAATCCTAACTAAAAAGTATAAAATAAAAACAAAATAAATCATAAACCCAACTGCCTAAAAAGTGAATTTAAAAAAGATTAGATCAGTCGGAGGCATCTTCTTAAATTTTACAATAAAGACATATTGCCTCCGACTGCATGAGATTGTTTATAATATTAAAAGTGAATTCTAGATTACGTAGTCAGTACGTGACTTTATGAACGAGTGTTTTGCGGAAAACCATGTACCAACATACGCATGAAAATACACAGTTATAGCCAAACAATTTTTTACAAACTCAATTCTGTATTTATGTACAATTTTAGGGGTTTTTTTTCCTTTTTTTTTTTAAAAAAAAAGTTGCCCCACACTAGGTATTTCTCCTGTATCGTGGGTGCGTGTACAAACATTTAAACTTACACAAACAGCCAGACCCGGAACAACTACATGTAGGTCATACAAATCTTTGTTCCGTGCGGGAATAGAACCCGCGACACGCAGCGCAGCAGTCAATCGATTAACCACTACGCCAACCGTGCCATCAAGGGTGAAAACTGTGTTTCACTACAAAAATAGAAGTAAACTCAACAGTTGGTTTATATGCAGGTACGTATGGAGAAGTTCCTACCTTCTATCTATTCCTATTAACTTATTATATCAAACGTCACCAACTCTAAGTTGGAACTAGTTAAAATTAATCATTTAAATATCCCCCGACACAATTCCACGTGATGCTGCAGTATCGGTTCAAGGTTACTATGTTCTTCTTATATCAATGAAGTAACAGCGCAGATCCAATCATCAACTAGAAAAGAGCTGATAATCTTCAAACAGCTAAACCGATTTTCTTGAATTGTAAAAAAAAAAACAAAATCGGTTCAGCCGTTTGGGAGCTACGAGGGAACAGACAGATACACAGACACACACGTTATACTTATAACACCCCTCTTTTTCCGTCAGGGGTTGAAAAAACCTTTAAAAAGTGTAACAAATACATATTGATGATCTCACGGCTTGCGCATATAAATTAAATGGTGTCAGTGCAAAAGGGCGGTGCCTAAAATCGGCCTTTGATTCCTCTCACGTCCATACCACTGCCGTAGTTACCCCCTTTCATCTACGCACAAAATAAATGTCCCTAGTTTTTCTCCATGGCACAGTATATTTGTTTTAAGGTTTAAGGTTTTAAGTTATTTATTTCCCTGAACTATATAACAGTTCACTTATAATGCGATACAGAGTTACGTCTAAATAATAATACATAATTTTTGTCTCTGATGCGATGGCGTTTTTGAGTTTGCTCTTAAAAATATTATTACTATCACACCTCTTTATATCTTCCGGTAAATTATTCAACAGTTGTGTTCCACTAATACTGTTTTTTTGCGGTAATCACAATATACAGGGTGTAATTTTAATCACCGTTTTCCTCTTAAGGGGTCATTGTACTCATCATTATGAACAACTTTTACTATGGGACCAAGCCTGAAATCGTGAAAAAAAAATCAGCTGTTCCCTACATTTATGTTCGCATGACTCGTCAAAATGTAGGGAACATCTGATTTTATTTTCACGATTTCAGGTTTGGTCCCATAGTAAAAGTTGTTCATAATGATGAGTACAATGACCCCTTAAGAGGAAAACGGTGATTAAAATTACACCCTGTATAGCCGGCATTCAGCCTCTGTGTCCGCAATATTTAACCTACAACAATACCGCTTGTCACTAAATCTCGTTCATACACAGAAACTATATTAAAATCGTGTTAACACAAAGAATAAAACCGTTTCTTAATTCCAGCTCGAAATTCTCAACAAATGCAGTGTTTTTATTGCAAATATTTGTTCTGTTGTATAAAGAACACTTTACTTTCATTGAAAATTGTACACAAAGTTAAAATAAATGGGAACAATGATCAGAGGCTTTAATTAAAGTTAAGTAGGTTAAACAATAGCACTTTTACAGCTACAGACTACACAAGCCAAGCTGTGTTCGTAAGGGCGGAAATACATTCTACGCGGTTTGAAATCCACTTTGTGGTGTGACCCTTGTTCCCTGGCCAAATACCTATAAGCAACAGCAAAATGTTATGCAAATTTCGACCTTCTTATTATGACAGTAAGGCTAAAGATATATCGACAAACAATTCAAGTGTCTACGCCGTAGACCGTTGCTACGAAATTCTACGGAGTTTCAAGCTACGCCAAATTCTTGTGTGCTACGCTGGCCCGTGTACTATCTGATTGGGTTTACTACGAAAAGTTATGCATATTTTTGCTACGAGAGAATATTTTACTTAAGATATTTGAGATGACTTCTAAACAACTGACCAAACCAAAAAAGCCAATTACGAAAAAACATTGATAAGCTAGGTTATCGCTAAACCTGTGGCGTTATTATCTTATACGTTAATATCTTCTCTATCATGATTAATAAATTAGCGTCCAAAATTGTACAAATAGCGTAGTTTTACTTTAAACATAAGAGGAGTCCACCCACATTTCGCCAGTAAGGTATAAGTCTCATGTTATAGATGGCAAATCTATTTGCCATCAACCGGGTATAAAACCAGACTCGGGTTCCTACTGAGAAATTCCTGATGGAAAAACCGCAAAAACAATTTGCCCTCCCTGGCAATCGAACCGATATCAAAAGCTTAGTAGTAGCGCTTGCGACCACTAGACCAACGAGTCAGTAGCATGTTTTTATGCTACAGTGTTGGGTTCTGGCAACTAGCCGGGACCGACAGCTTATCGTGCTTTCCGAGGCATTGAGGGGCCTCGATATGTAATGGATGGTCACCCATCCTCGAACTGACCGTGGCAAGTATAGTTTAACCCGTGCGGCTGTTAACATTTAGCAATTAGCTCCTCCGAATTTCTACTTTTACTACGAATACTTTTAATAAAAACTTGAAATAATAAAATAAATCAGCGATACCGACACATAAACCCGTAGCTTCCCAACATAAAAGTCAATCATTGCTTTCTTTGAATTACCCATAAAAAGGGGAACAATGATTTACCCGCGGTTCAGGAATATTTGGCGCCCTTTACGTGGGTACGAACTCCATGCGTTTAAGGAATATTATGCTTTAAGAAGGTAAAAATAATAATAATAAAAATGCAAATAAAATAAAAAGGAAAGCTTTTTATATTTTTATCGTGCTTTCATTTGATTATATTTTTCAGCAAATTGTTATTTCACATCAACTTTTTCTTTAAAACTTGTTGATATTTACGAAATTGATGTTAGCCAGAAGGTAATATTATTATAGTAACTTTCCTACAGGAAGGCATGGCAGACCTTCTCTTATAGCGATGTATTTACTTCCCTCTCTGCCCTACCCTTACCTTACATGTAGAAGTAAACATAAAACTCAAAACCAATAACACATCAACACGGAAAGGAACCATACATTTACTACTCTAATTGAAACCGGCAAATCATAACAATTCCTTCCGTTACATCAATAATGAATGCAAACTATTGCAAATGTCCAGCCCATTGAACGTACACAGTGCGTGCCAACCTAGACGCTTCCCCATACAATGTGCTAGCATCGGACGTCCAATGGAAATCGAACACAATCGTGTCCCATGACCTTGTGACGTCACGACCCTTTCATACGTCCATCAACATGATTTATGTAGCTTCTGATTTAGGTATCGATATCGTGTCTTTTTTTGGATTTCTTGCTGTTTGGGCAGAATTTTTGGTTACTCTTAATAAGTAACGAGCTTAAGCTTAAGTAAGTACTTTTTGCTAGCCGAATTTCAAACGTTTGGTCTTCCGCCCGCCTGTCAGGCTAGTACTGACCGAAAAATAAGTCTTGTTTGGAATACTGGATCAATGAATTCGGCTATTCTTGCCCGCAAAACCGACATTACTTATAGCCTATGCACCCATAAATTTGCATTAATTATGGCACGATTATCACCCCTAATTGTGCCCGCTAGAAGTTATAACAGATTTAGATACCATTACACACTAAAACCAATTTAGTCGTTATGGTATAAGGTTCATTTTCGCTCACTCTCGCCGGATTGATGGCAGTGCGCTCTGGATTTAGGTTCCGTAATTGAATATTCACATCCCGATGGTCGACCGTTCGACATTTTGATGACTTGTCGGTAGAGTACGTTCGAGCGTCTTTCAGATTGGAATAAATATGAATGGGTTAGCTTCTAATTCGACCCGTATCTATTATTAGTGCCCAATCAATGCAATTATGTGTTCGTCCATTAGGTAAAGCTGGAAGCGAACTCTAGTTTACTGAATTTATGAATGTAGTATCGACTACTAGTACTTTATAAGAGCTACAGATAATCAAGCGCCCATATGAGTGTGATTAGCAGTTTTAGAAGGTTGAAAACATCACTTGCAAGTCAGGTTTACTTAATGTACTTAGTTAACGCTGGTCTTGCCATCATAATCATAAATATTAAAACTAGCACTACAGTAATAAGGAAATACAACTTACGTGTTATTGGCGGATGATAGCCGCCGGTGCAGGCTGCGCAGCGACATGGCGTACCCCTAGCAGGTGGGACTCCCGCTGCCTTTGCCGCGCGGCCGGCGCAGCGCACGCGCCCCGAAGAACGCGCCCTCTTCGTTGCAGGACTGCGAGCGCTGCGACGCCAACATCACTCCGGCCGCGCGGCCCAGCGCGTGCAGCGGCCGCACGCGCGCGCGCCTGCCCCACCCGCACCCGGCCACCACCTCAATCTTGCCGGCCCGACGCGCACGCGCGCGCGACTCTCTCACGCCGACAGCCACCCGACGCACGCGACGCGACACACACGCATTGATCCCCGCGACACAAGCGACCGACACGCGCGACAACTCGCGCCTCACAACCACAACTTTATCTTCTAAGCTACACTATCTTATCTTCTTATTAAGCTAGCTAATGCGTAATTGGAAAATTGAAGGCGCTTCGTCGTTTATTCGATAAATTTTTAATATTATACTAATTAATTATTAATTTTGTGAGGTTAGCGCTGCTGCCCGTAGTAGTATCTGAAACAAATAAAATTCATAATTAGAGCAGCGATTCGGAATCTGAATGAATCGAGAGGAAATTACGATTGATCGACCCCGCGGTAATCGAATCAGTGCGTCCAAATTAATTTTACGAAACGAACAACGTTGATGTAATGCGAGATACATATAGATACCAAGTACTAGTCGCGAATGTATAGAACATATGTCAGTGTCACAATTAATCCGTACATTAGGATGAGTCATGCTCATGACTGAGTTACACGTACATTTAATTGAGTCACGGAATGATTTTTGTTTTGAATGTAATTAGGGTGTTAGGCGGGAGGAAGTTTTAATGAAATGGTCAGATGGAAGTCTGCCCCAGTTAATCTTTTGAAAGCTTCTAATCCGTACAGTTCGAACAACCGTGCTCTGTTTATAATGTATCTGTGTGCTTATAATAACGAACTCTGTTGAAGCTACGGTTTGTTATTAAAAAACTTATTAATGTTACTTTTCAAGTAGATATTTATCAGAAAGGAAAAGTTAATTTAGTTGGAACTACGGGAGACTACAAAATACTTCACGTAGAAGTACTCGAAAGAAGTCTTGAGCTAAATGTAGTGGCTTATACATCTCGGTATATCCTTGATTATGAACTGAGACGAACGGCGGGTAATAAAGAAACTTCGAGAATGCCGGCCGCGAAACGAAAAAATAACACTAAAACAAAAATGTAAGTCGAATATTTTCGTGATGTTTTTAACAAGTGTTCGAGACAGCTTGCAAGATTAGCGACAAGTCCATTATTTCATTAAAACTTGATCCTCGACTTTAAATTTACTTATTCCGAGTGGCGACACTGCTATTGATTTTTTTTTCAGATTATTATGCGCGTCAGAAAATTACGACATTTTTACGTTTTAATTATCAATTTGCTTTTATTTAATCACTGTTCCTTTCACTTTATTATTTCAATTAATCTTTGATGCCGTGATATTAATTGTTAATTATTTCCGTATCCATAACTTTTCTCATTTATATTTAAATATGGTTTAATATAAAAACGCGAGGCGTGTATAGAACAAAGGTAGCGAGTGAGATCGAGATTTGTTCGTTTGTTGCCACTTTAAATTATTTCCTGTCCCGCTATAGTCGGTGTCCTAATTACGAGTATTAAATGGAACGTTTTATTGCAAGTACAAATTTTAATGGCATATTAATATTTACAGGTATATCTTAATGCACGTTTTGATATAACCTATATAGCCAATTTTTTTTTTCTTTTACATGAGTATGACATGAGTAGGACATATACATTGATATATGTACGGTGACACAGAGATAAGGACCGCATGCACCATATCTCAGCAAAATGCGTTTAACGCTAAACATATTTTAAACATCACAAGGCCAATTCTCGTACTTAAAAAACGTTCTTATTTCAAGCCGCAATCTGTCAAACTTGTCAAAAATGTTGGTAGATTGATTGTATTTTGACAGATTGCGAATGAGATGCGAATGCGAACGTTCTTTAAAATGTCGGGCATTGCCCCTCAATCTGTTTCTGTCATCTTCAAACGATTGACAGAAACAGAACGATGTTTTAAAATACGTTTAGCGCTAAACGCATTTGCTGATTTGTGTAAGCGTGCCTACGTCTAGGTGACATGACATGGTTTAGTAGCTTTAGGGACTACTCAAACTTATTCAGCTCTATTCAATGTTTGCATTCAGTATAGCTGAAAGGACGCGTACGCTTTTCGCGCGTTTTCTTTCTATGGGCAAACGCTGAATAGAGCTGAATAAGTTTGAGTAGTCCCTAAAGCTACTAAACCATGTAAGGAACGATCAATTGTAATTGTCAATTTTTACGTGATTGACACACGCTGATGCGCAAATTGATCGCCTACTAAATGCAATTGAAGCGATTGACAATATTACAACAATACAAATTGATGGCAATTAATCGTTTCTGGGACCCCTTAAAATCAGGCAGGCCCTCTGAGAATATGTAGGTAAGTATGTCACTTATGTAATTTCATCATGACCATCTATTATAAATTGATTCACCTGGCTTACGTCACCTCAAGATTCATACCTTATTTCGATCTAATAAATAAGGATTATGTTAATAAATCATATTCATAAAGCTCAACATTTAAAATTAAAATTAGCTTGGCAGGCGACCCGGGAATACTAACTGCCGGTTTGTAATGTAAAGCTGATCACGGTTTACGCCCGTGTTGAACCTTCGCTCAGAGATCCCAGCATGAACGCGCGACGTAAACATAACGTAAATAAGAATTCTATAGCATTTTCATTTAAATTGCACAATATCGACCATTTGCACCACAAATAAATAAATGCATGTAACACTAAACTTATTGAAAACATCATTGTGATGACACAATGATGTTTTCAATAAGTTTAGTGTGTGTTCAAAAGATTGGCAGAAATAGAACGATGTTTTTAATTCGTTTAGCGCTAAATGCATTTAGTGGGTTGCGGTGCAAGTGGACTATGGTATCACCAATAGATTTGAAAAAATCTTAAGACTAAGTAAATATTATGTGCGAAACGATTATTTTAAGGGGATTACAGGAGCAAGTTTTATAATGATCCACTGCAGTAAACAAATCATTAAAATATATTATATTCTTCAGAATATATGCTAGGTAGATAGTATGTTGAAAACATAATACAACTAATTTGATACTATAGAAAAAAAACACGAACATACCTCAAAAAATATATTTTAACGATTAAAAACCATATTACCTGCATGCAATCATTCTGATTTTTTGTCAGATTATTCTACAAGCAACATTAACGTAATAATATTTTATTTTTTTAGTCCAATCAATGGATTTTGTGTAAATAGATAATTGCTTTACATTTTGCAATAAATTACCAGCGCTGTGTCATCACCCTTCTCTTTCTTTTATATGCAGTCCTACAGTGACCGCGCTTAAGAGGGTTTATTCTGAAAGTTGGCAACGTCGCAAATAGATGTCAAATATTTCGCTGTTTTGATTAATTTGATAATATTTCTGTATGGAAATAAAAAATGTGGCCAACTAGCGAACTAGAATATTGATTATGAAATGCATTCGAAATTACGTTGTAACGTTTACCTAGTCCGCGCGTTCGTGCTGCGTACTATGTTACATTTTAGATAGGAACATTTCTCATGACGCTTTCGTGAGAATATTATTAAGGGCGCTCTTAAATTAACGGCTAGAGTCTCGGCTAGCAATATGTCTGTAAACATTTTCCCGGTAAGAGGAAATTATTTCGTACAAATGATTAACCTAGTTTAATGTAGCAGTACCTATTTTACATATATACATACATAAACTCACGGCTTTTACCCATGGGGGTAGGCAGAAACTACAAAACGTACCTGCTACGATCCTTACAAACTCCTTTTGCCTCGTTAACGTTCATACACGCACGCCAGTTGCGAGTACTACGCACCTGACGTGTCTGAAGAACATCCCCAATAAGGTCACTATATTATGTCGTCCTAGGGCGTCCTATACCGGCGTTTCCACTCACATTTTCCTTGTAAATACATTTTGTTAGTCGCCGTTCATTCATCCTGTCAACATGACCAAACCATCTAGGTAAGCATACTCTTTTCAATTTTTGTCATTACATCTTCTTTTAAATCACACCGTTGTCTTATCACATCATTCCTCAGCCTATCATTCATAGTCACACCACACATGCTTCGCAAGGAACGCATTTCCACAGCATTTATTCTTCTTTCATGCCTATTTTACTGCAGCGGTATTTTATTGCTGGAATTTTATTCATCTATTTTTTTTTTGTTGTAAGGGATAAGCTGTTTTGATTGATCGTTTTCATCTGCTCAACTGAAATGGAACATTATTCCTGAAGTAAGCAGAGAATTAATTAATTATTCGCATTGACTTGAACAGTCGAGCTGTCAACAGGTCAAAAACTAAAACAGATTTGTTTTAGTAAATATTTAATTCAGAGAGCGTTAACAGAAATATTCAGAAACAATTTTTTTTATTCCGTTTAATAGGTAATCAATACCTTTTTTCTCCTTTGAGTAAGGTGACTTTGAACGCCAGTCACTGGACTACATCGTAAAATGTGTCTTAGACAACATGTGAAGAGTATTAAATTTAATATCTTTATGTTATACGTCCAGCTGGAGACAGATTGCTTGGTCGCGGCCATCGCTAAGTCCCGCTTGGCCGCCCGAACAGATGGAGCCGGTCAAATTGAACGGCCGACATCTAATTCATCAAACTATTTACAATGTAGTTTGATAAATGAATTTTCCTGATATTTATTTAATTACCCGTCTACGGTACCTAGACAGGGAGAGCTTCGGATTCCAGATATTTTCTTGTTTCATTATTTTCAGTTTACCTCAGTACCTTTTCCATAATCGGGCCAAAATACTTCTAGCCGTGTTTATTACAAATAGAAACCAGTTACTTGCAATGTTAAATTATTTAATTAAATGACAGTTTTTTTTTTTAGTTTTACCAAGGAACTTACATACTTTTGCATGCACGTCGTTTGAGGTTTTCTACCCCCTTTGAGGGGAGCGGAAAGCTGGTATTATTTGCACTGGAGTGTAGTTTAATAATTGTGTTCATTAAACGCGATAATTACCCACATTTGAACTGCTGTATTGTTCTCAAGGATTTGTTTTGTTTCACGCTCGTTATTTATGACGGGGTGAGCAAAACACTGACCTGTATAAAAACTAGCGCTGACAGTACAAAAGCGTTTCATTTAGCGAGCTTGAGATAAATGCTATCATTTCATTCCTAGGAAGATAAAAGTCTTGGTATGAGAACACTTGAAGGATAAGCTTGCTTTGGTCTACCAGAAATGGACTATGGATAACACAAATATTTCCATTAAGTTATTATTATTCTTTTGTTTCGCTAAAAAAGAAAAAAAATTGATAATAGAAAACAACAGCAAATGAAATGCCAATAAAAGCAACTATTAATAAGTTGTCTCACTCGTATTTTTTAATAATGATTAGCATCATAAAAATAATACCATCGCATCGCCGCGCTGGCAGCGTTGAGAGAAGGCGGTACCGTCGAAAGTGCGTTGAGCGTACAATGCACGGACCACCTTCAAAGCCTTCAGTTTCTGTTTACGTTTCTATTACGCTTGGTTTTTATGGGAAGTGTTGACAATGCCGCGGCTAGCAACGACTGCTGAGACGTCTCCGCACCCTGTGAATACATCGATGTAAAAAACGAATGGGTTTTGGAGACTTCATTAAAGCGCCAGCAGATTTTACTCTAGTAGAACATTTTGTTATGAAAACTTCATGGAAAATTTTCTACTAGAATCGCGTCGCGCAAGTATAAGGGAGTTTTTACGAGCAACCATACGTTAGTCAACTTTTACTTTCAGTTCCAGGTATCCAAGGATAACCAGCTGTATAAACAAAGTAGGGAAGATAAAGTAAGCAACATGTCTTCACTCGTTAGTAAAGTTCCCGAACTTCGAAGTAGAATTCCCTTAAGTGTTCGTAACATAACATGAATTTGTTATTTATAATATTCAAAACATTTCTAAACTTTGTTGGAAATTTTATGCGAGCGTCTGGTTCCTGGTTATGAAAGGCCATCCCCTCTTACCCCTCTTCCTTACCCTTCTTCAAAGGTGACTTCCGGGAAAGGGATGACGTCACAAAGATGGGCAAAAGGTCCGACAGATCTGCAATGACAACGGTTGGAGACTGATTTGTCTGTTAATGGTGTTTTTAAGTTTTCTATTGCGCACCCGGATTTACATTACTGTGTTGGGTCGTGTCGTGATGTCTTCTGACGAAGTGTTAGACTCCTTGTGATTTGACGTAGTCCTGGACAGATTCGTTTGATTCACGTCACGACACGATACAACACAATAATTTGCCGGTGGCTTAACGGTCGGTTAATTTTCTTGTTTTACCTATGCACTTCTTTTCATATCGTTTAAAAGATGTTAAAAATTCATAAAACAGAACTGTCTCGAGGCGTGTTTCGTGTGAAAGTATTTACATATAATAAATTATTTTTCCAGGCGAAAGTCTAAAAAAATCATCCACCTACTTATCTACCAATTCAAAGGCCTGGCCTTTATCTAATTCATCACAAAAAGCAATCCCAGACAGAATGTCATAATCACCGAATATGACAGATGGGTTACCAAATTCTTTAGGACATGTTGACCCATTTATATCGCCTGTCTGTCAGGAATGTGACACCAACATAATGCCATTCTGAGGCTTGCGTTGCGTAAGGAAAAAGTAAGTACAGCTAGCCTCAATAAGATATGGGTAATACCAACCGTCTGCCCAACCGTTTTCCCTTACTATGTTGGGGTTTTTCATGGAGTGACTGCCTATATGACCTATCAAAAAGATAGAAGACGGAGTATCGACAAGAATTCATTTGATTGTTTACAATCTTTGTTGAATAATACTGTATCATGTGTAGCTTCTATTAAGTACCCATTATGTAATATGTTTGGTGACTATAAATGTTGTTACAATACTGTACACAGTTTAATCTTTTTCAGGCTGACTGTACCTTGTGCCTCGCTGTCATGTCGCACGTATTTCACGTCCGACGCAAAAGGTTTGCTACATTCGAAGTTCGAACCTGCAGAAGTTCTTTTTTTATATCGTTTGTGGCCAGAAATCAGAAACAGAAACGAAAAAAATATATAACTCTAGGTTTGAAAACCATGCACCTTCATGAAGGTGACTTGTTCAAATAATGAACGAATGGAAAACCCGTCACGGTAGGTATTGTGTGAATATTGAGGACGAGGGTTTCGTTCGGGTTCAGGAAAATTGTTTTTGTTTTTTCAAAATTAATTTGTTCCTTATAAGAAACTTCAGATTTATTGTAATAAGTAATTTTTGTAATATTTACCCTTGTATCCAACAGCAAACGTTATACGAATTCCGTGATTACACGTAAATGTATGTAAACACAAATTAAAGTGTAATTAACAAACTTGCCGTAAAACATACAACCTCGTAATCCCGTGGACGACTGTTATCGAACATAAATTAACTTTTTGTTATAAACAACTGCCAACTCCACACATTATTAGCCAACAATTTTGCATGTAACATGTGCCTATTTTGAGGGAACTTTGTAAAATAATTCAATAATGCAGTGGAAATTACTTACTGTTCTGTTAAACGAATATAGCACCACCCAGCACCCAATTTGCGTAACACACAGTCAATAACAATCTGAATGATTTTGAAGGATATTGCTCATCCATTGCTTCATATTATGTTCGAAAAAAAATCTGCTCAACATCGTAAACGCACTGAATGTTGAACTATGTAGTGTAACTATGACGATAACTGTCAAAATGAAAGCCATTGCTATGCTACTGTAAGTGTGTTACGAATTACCCCGCGCTTGTGTTTTAGTTTTAGCGATCCCGGAATCTACTCCGGGGTAGTAATTTCAGATATAACAGACAATTTATTATTTTTATCTTACAATACCTACTTGCAAAGTACTTATTGCAGAGCACCCCACAATAATGAATAAAAGCCGTGTAAAAAAAAACTTCTTTTTTAATTGATTGCCATATAATTTCCAAAAAATAAAAAAACTCGAAAAAGAATCGCGGAACATACATGGGGTATTTTTGGATACCCCTGGGTATGAGTTTATGACGTCTCTATTTGTACCATCCTGTTTATCAATTGAGAGAACCCATCAGCAAAAACCTGCTCATAATTTATTCTAAACTAATTAGTTTTGGTTTCCTTAAGCAAATTAATTAATCACAATCAAAGATTAAGTAAGATAAGCAGTTTACAAGTAATTGAATATTATATAACTGCCTCGCCGAAACTGAACCAGTATTTTCACGAACGCAGTATGGACGCAATTATAAAGTTAGAGATGGGTTAGTTAATGCAATAACTAGTTACGACTACGAATTATTTTAAACTAATTTACACGTCAGAGTCTTCTACTGACTTGCTTTAGTAGCAAATCAAAATAATAATATTATTATAGTGTGTTGAAAAAATGTTATAGTTAAACTTAGTTAACTTAGTGAATCTATGAAAGATTGACTAAGGGCAAATTTCACCGATGAAACTGTATCCGATCAGCACATCTCAATCGCGTTCAAGAGCTGTCAGTGTCATCATTGTTGGGGAATTTTTACACTGACAGCTCTTGAACGCGTTTTAGATGTGCTGATCCTGATCAGTTTCGTTGGTGAAATTCACCCTTAGCTTTATAACTTTCAAAGCAACTTTGGTAACGATTTTTGTTAAACAATACCGGCTGGTATTGTTTAATGATACCCAAAAAAATAAGAACCAATGCTTATCACAGCCATGTCATCTTGATAACATCTCTATGTAAAGTCCGGGTAGGTACCTAATTAATCATTGATATGCAAATTGACCCCCAACTTAAATGGTCCGCATTTTCAAATCACAATACTGTCATTCTTTGACAGTTGTATGAAATGGCTGTTCCACGCAAATTGACAGCTTAGGTTTATTACATGGGAATTCAATTTGCTTATCAATTAAACCCTGACTGAAAAACTAGCCTTTACCGAGATGCTTCGAAAAAATTAAAATTAAAAAGTTTCAAATATCTGAAAAGTATTTACAACTTTTCTTACTTAAATCTAACTTTAGCACTATCCTAGTAAGTACAAAAAACTTGAAACATTTGGCTCGTACGTCCGCAGACGTGTAAATCAATGGTGGGGTTATCGATGATTGATTCGCGCCGACCGACCCCTTGATTAACGACCCGGCAGCTACGCCCACATGAACTACACTTCAAAATTCACTTAGCGATGTGTACTTACTTAGCGGTTTCACTAAACTTAAACGTTACTTAACTGAACTTGACGCTAACTAGTTTGTATTGATGACTTTATAATTTATTTGCAATTTCAGAGACGGTGATCTACCTACAGTTCCTAATCTAATGTGTCATGCATAGTGACGCCCTGATTAACGCCAAGTTTTTTTTCACCTAAAGACTGTTTTAATCCCGTAAATGAATAGAAGGCAAGCCTATCTTTATAAATCAGCACCCTAATAGCGTAACACACGATCAATCACAATCTATCAGTTTCATTTTGACAGTAAAACATCATTCAATGCGTTATTTACGTTTTTGAGTAGACAAATATTTCGAACATATGAAGCAATGGATTAGCAATATCCTTCAGCAACATGCTTATCATGTCTAATGCTGATATAACTAACAGTGGTAATTTACGGTTTGGAGACTCGATTTCCTAGATGAATATAACACCAGTTAGCAACAGCAAAAAAACACTACAAAGTGAAAGATTACTTTAATTTCGGAAGTCGGTGTCTTTTGCTCTGTATTTCAGTTTTTTGCCACCGACTTTCGAAGTTATTTTTTTTTTCACTGTGTAGTTTTTCGTTTGGAAGACGGTTGTTTAAAAAAAAAACATACCTACCAACCGCCTCTTTTTTTGAAGTCTGTTAAAAAAAGACACAATTCGCAAAGTAATTCCCATTCCAGCTCAACAAGTCGGTTTCCCTCGAACTATATCTATCTCCCATCTCATCTCATGGCATAACTACTCACTAATTAGTCAAAGAAACGTAAAACCCTTTACGTCAATACGGAGAGAGTAATATAACTTGACACAATTTAAAAGAGCGCGCAAGTAACTACGCTGCCGGCACCTCTACCTTTATCGATTTTTCACTAAGTCTATTTTCGCGGTCCTCGTCTCGGCCCAAATACGTAGCATTGTACACGCGGATTCGTCGCCATTCGTCTGTGGCACTATTATGTACGTATATAAGTTCATGTTCCACTCCAGCAAATTGCTGTGCATTGACTGCTTACATCCCAAAACGTTCACGCTAACGCTGATCCTACTATATATAATATAAAAGAATTATACAACTATTTCTGTTTTTACCCGTGAGAACCTACGATTGGCTTTTTGTTTCATAGTCTACTTGATGTCAGTCTAAAAACGCATAGTTTCGAAGCTTACATAACACTATACTCTCGATGTGTGTATCTAAGTTTCATTGATAAGTACGAGTAAATCATTTTCATTCAAACCAATCATTCATATTTAAAGGTAAGAAAATGCGACGTTGTCATATTTCATGTAGGTAAGGGTGTTTTACATTAAAAATCGTGGCTTTGTCGTATTATTTTATATGAAAAATGAAAAAAAAAAAAAGATAGTTGAAAAATAATTCTTAAGCCAGTTGATTCTTTGATATGGTCTCATTCATACCCAAGAGTTAAGGGATATATCGTATCTGACTTCTTACTAATTTTATAAATGTGAAAGTTTTGATGTTGGTTACTCAATCATGTGTCATGTATTGTGAACATCTTTTGTTGGAGATCCTACATAAATAAATCAAGCAAAAACGGTATATTGAATATGGATAATAGTTATTTGGCGACAAGATAGTTTAAAACATAGGATTTAAACACATACGATACTGTTTATCCTGGTAACACATTGCCGTGGGATAAATTCCGACCTCAACGCGGGCGAAGCTGCTGACAAAAGCTAGTTCGTAAATAAAATATTCAAAGAAATTTCTGGATCGGAAAATTGAAGCGAAGAAAGCAGGCGTGCCGTTTTTAAAGTTCACAGCATCGCCTTGATGCTTCATAGATGTTACTCGGATATTTATAGGTGGCTGAGACCTGACCATTTATATCTGATCGGGGTGCGGAAAAAATGTTAGTTGGAGTCATAGTAAATGGGTTAGTGGGTTTCACCCACTTTTTCTGATATAACTGCGTTATTTTATGTTATGGCCTATGTTTCTTTAAGAGTTACGCTTTACAATAAGTAACTCGAGTCTTCTGTAAGGACGTATGTCCTCCAAATGAATCACTGACTGCTCTCTAGAAATACATTTAAGGATGGGATTTCATAGTAGATGAAGGGAGGTAGTAGTTAGAGAGACTTAGATAGTTAATTTATTCAGGCGTGACTTGGCGGAAATCCATTATAAAATACAACAGACGTAGATATATTTAGTAACCTATTCCGCTTATCTATTCTTAAAGAGTCTTAAAAACCCTGTAAGAAATCGACACGTGTTTCACCTCTCAACGAGGCATCCTCAGAAAGTCGAGAATCATGTCCTCCTGTGTCACCATTGGTCTCAGCAATGGACCACAAAAGTGAAATAATAAATAATTTTATTTCTGTAAGTAGGTTTGTACAAACACTTTTACACGTCAATTTAAAAACTAGATGAGGTCGGCGTTTCTTATTATCTGACTACTCTGAGAAGAAAGGCCGAAAAAAATCAAAAAATCAGAGGTCAGTCTCTTTTAAAGTTCAAATATATTTTTTAGCAGATCATGTGAAGACCATGTAGATTGAGATCTGAAATGGATTTTGAGGAAAGAACCACACAGATTGAGTGGACCTATGAGTGCACGCAGTTGTCAGTGTTGATTGATTCCTTATAAATGACAGTGTTTTGTCTTCAACCCATGACGTAATCTAGACCACTGTTCTTAAGGCACTGACATCAACCTTCACCTCAATTACATTTACATCACAATAGACACAATCACATATAATTATTTTATTACAATGCACTGTTATATAAGTAGTAGGTATGTCCTGCTCTTTGTTATGTGTTAATAATGTGATGTGCATTTGAATTCTGATCCTTGATTCTGATCATTATCTTCAATTTTATTTATTTTTACTTATTACTAGCTGCTGCCCGCGGCTTCGCCCGCGTGAGTGTCGGAAATTACCCCATACATCCCCATGGGTTTTAAGTATAAATATTGAGTTTCGAGTTAATCGGAAAGCGCGTTAAAATTCTTCCATACAAACACTGACACCCCCCATTCCCCCTTTAGGGGGTAATTTAGAAAAACAAAAAACTACAAACTTTATAATTTATTTAGATAACTATTCGTGCGAAGTTTCTTGTTTATTACCTCAAGGAATAAGATTTTTCATACAAACTTTCATCCCTTATTTTACCCCCTTAGGGGTTGAATTTCGAAAAATCCTGATACACGTTATTCTTAATTTTTGGGTTTAAGTATAAATATTGAGTTTCGAGTTAATCGGACAGCGCGTTAAAATTCTTCCATACAAACTTTGACACCCCCCAACCGTAGGATAGGATACTTTTCCGGGATAAAAAGTACCCAGTGTGGTGCCCAGGATATTAAAGAATAATTATACCAAGTTTCATCGTAATCGAACCGGTAGTTTTTGCGTGATACCTGAACAAACAGACAGACAGACAGACAGACAGACAGACAGACAAAAAATTTTTTAATCACACTTTTGGGTTCGGTGTCGGTCTAGTAACACCCCCTGCCATTTATTTTTTTGATAATTTCAATGTACAGAATTTTCACTTCTACAGATTTATTATAAGTATAGATATACATACAAATAAATAAAATTATACAGATCGGACTAACTTACCTAGTGACGTCCGATCCTTAATTATGTGAAGTAATCTCGTCCTCATTGTACACTATGTAGTTTGCACTCGTTGCACTACTACGCTATCACATTATTTAAAGATGAAATACTTCATCCTAAAACAAAAAATGTTATCTGTGGTCCACTCGCTGGCGGGCCCGCATGACGTCTGTCAAATCATTCTTTCAAAGCATATGAACGGGACTTCACGATGACCGGTGCGGGCATCGTATAGTCCATACAGCACAACACAACTTTTAGAAGGGGTTTAGATAAGGCAATCCAATACACATAGGTATATATGTAGGTTGATTATCTGGGAGGGGTTGGGATACAATGAGGACGAGATTACTTCACATAATTAAGGATCGGACGTCACTAGGTAAGTTAGTCCGATCTGTATAATTATGCTTCATAATCTCGTCCTCATTGTACACTATGTAGATGTTCAAAGAATAAAGTTGTGTTGGTAACCAGTTCAGCATTATTTACCAACTGAACATTATAACTTACCATGTTATTCCAAGTCTCATTATAAATGTATTTCTATTTAAAAATCAGTCTTCCATTAAGTTAAAGACATACTTAGTTACCTAACTTTAAAATTCTCTAATTAGGTACTATGAGTCCTGGAATTCTTATTCAGTCTTGAATCAACCATGTCATTAATAATCCTATACTTACATACAAACATCAATTATATATAAACAGACAATTAACATTGACATAAAAATGTAATAATTTTTTATGAGCAGCCACTCTCTATAGAGCACACAGCCTGGGCAAAAGCATTAGGACCACAATCAAAAATTTGTGATCCAATCAGCAGCTCTTCTTATGACCTCAACATCGATACAGCCCTTAGAGGCCTTTAAGGTAGAGGTATGTCTGTCTATGTGAATTTAGAAACATCTATTCTACTACTGGGCACAAAATTTTTGTTTTATCCATCCACTAATGGTTAGATTAGAGGCGGCATGAAAAGATTTTCTTATGGATATAATTAATGATTTAAAATCTTGTCTTATACTCTTAGTAAAATCTGGATAGAACAAAAAGGGTTGTGGCAGGCCAGATAGATAAATTCTCTTAAAAAAATTAAAAAATATCAAGTTCGGTTGAGATCTTCCAGGTGCAGAAGTTTCAAATATTTCTGGTATCTATAAGATCATAATTATCCTTATTATAAGAAATGTTATCTATATTAATGAGTGATAAGGTTGAATTCAATGTACAATTACAAGAGCTATTATGGTTACAATTTTTTTGGTTTGTAATATTCTAAACCAAAGGTTTAATTATGAAAGATATTAGATAAACCCGTATGTTACTGGAGTCCCAAAATTATATCATGTTTGGGGTTATTTGCTCTTATTTCAAATATAATTACCTACCCTAAGAAACCTTGATACTCTACTCATCTGTGTCAGCTAATAGTAATAGTCGGTAATTTCTCCAGTTTCAGTTATATAATTATAACTCATTCAATACCATTAGGCAGTGAGCCATAAGACAATCCTTGATTAAACTTAGTGGTTAATAAATAAATAAATAAAAATCTAATAATAATATCACCACGGTGAATGAGCCTGCCAATATCTTGACTCTGTCAGAAGTGAATCCACTGATCTAACAGATTCATATAGCTTTCTTGCTTTGCTAGACAAGAAAGTTAAGGGATTGGTTTTCCTCTTCTCAGGGAATCGTCCCTGATAATATTGCGGCCAATCAGTGTCAGAGACTCCTGCGCAATGGGTGTGGATGTCCCATTTTATAGTGAATGCATCTACTGAGCATGCACCTGGATCAGGGAGCCATGATGTCATTCTGACACTTAGTATTGGACTTTTTGCAAACAGGTTTAACTGGGGCTGACCCAGTTTAATAACAATTGACTAGAAAAGACCTGCAGGTCTTCCATTCAATTTCTATGTTAGGATGTCTAGATTCTAGATTTACCATAGTGTTTTCTTTGGAACTAATATAAGATGCAAGAGCTCATATTTGTCTTTCCTTGCACCATTGCCATAACTGTCTAGCTAAGCTTTAGGTGAGTATAGCAAGTACCACCCATCTTATTGATATAGGCTATGACTGTTGTGATATCTGTTCTAGGTAATACATCATAGTATCTGAGTTTGCTTGCAATTGTTTTGATCCTTACCTGCTGTTAAAAGTTCAAGGTAATTTATATGGAACTTTTTATCATAACATACCAGGCCCAGTCAGTTTGAGAAGCAACAGAGAATATTTCAAGAAAAAAGTCAAATTGTTTAATTATATTGTGGTTCGTTGAAATGTGAGACAACCTTTGCAAATAAATGATTTTGGATTTGATTCTAGTTCTATTGTATTTGCAAATAATTTATTTTGAATTTTAATCTAGTTCTATTGTATTTGATAATAATTGAATTTGGATTTTTTAATAAGAACACCTCTGCCCAGCCCTCTGAGGAATACAGGCGATATGTTATTATAAATTTGAATTATAAACCAGTTCTGGCCTTGTTATTTTCATTGTTATTCTTTAAGGCTACTAACTGTTGTGTGTGACCTTTCATGATCTTGGTGTAAAGCCCTCTACAGCTGGGCATGTAGCAACAAAGATACCTAGTAATTAGGCAAACTCTATTATTTGCATCTCCTTTTGGATGGAGTGTCTAAGTGAAATGGCAAACTGGACTGATTCAACAAGAAACCTAGATACTGGCTGGGTTCTAGGGCACCCTTTCCAGTTTCCAATATTAATAATAAGTCCTAGATTTCTTAACACATTTTGAGTAGTAGACACATTTTCTATGCAGTTTGCCTATGAATCAGCAAGGCACAGAATATTGTCAGGATATAATTATAAAAGACAACCGATGATCCCAGCGAACACACATGGTGCTGTGCTAAGCCCGAATGCGAGGCATGTAGGCTCTTACAATGTATCTTAAAACAGAAACTGGAGATATCTTCTAACATATTTTCTTATGGGTAACAAATATAGGCAAAAAACCATAATAGCTGTCCTTAAGTCCACCAGTTTAAAGTGGAATGTGGCACCATAGTTATTTAAAGTGCCATCTGATTTTAGTAAAAATATACTGAAGTTGTTATTTAGAAGTTTGAACTGGAAACTCAGTAAAGGGTAGTTTATAACCCTTGATTCACAAATGTGAACCATGCATAAATTTAGAGAAATACTGCAATCCACCACTCCGTATCTGAGCCAGTGACAATCCTAGATCTGACAATGTTTGGTGGCATTGAATTTATCTTGAAACTTAAAAATACCTGTTAGGTATCGGTGTCCACTCCATCAATTCTTTCATATCCTTATAAAGTTGGGTAGGGTTAAGGATCTTCATGTGATGCAATCATGATAAATGACACACAGTAGTCACTCCCTCGGGAGGCTATTAAACTGTTCAGGACCTTGTCAATGGACATAATGGCAGCCCCTGTATTCTGCCCCCCTGATCCTTTGTTCCCATTTGATTCCATCTTCATTCACTGGTGTTCCCCCCCCCCTTTCAAACTTTGGTGGGTTCAATAGGCCACAGATTATGGGTGCTTCAGTCAGCTTAGTCTATTAATCATAACTTTTAACCATTGTATGGCCAGACTGCAATGCAGTTCCATAGGTGAACTAACCACTGCACCCTCCGAGCAGATTCTTAACACTTGAAGGCAAGGCCTGAGGTTGGGGTATAGATACCATTTTACTCTCAGTCTCCTTCCGGCTGCATTGTAGTGGAAATGAAGCAAGTACTAACACAACATATTTAACTTAAATCGTATACTGTCTGTATCGAATGACGAATATCTGTAACGAATGTAATCGTATATCTAGAATTTATTATTGTTAGTATTTTGGAATTTTTTAAGAGAACATAATGTTTTCCGATATGTAAATAAACATATAACTGGCAGCATTGAGTACGGCTATTCAGTCTGGCTGCATCAGCTTCAGTCACGTGACACACAGCCTCTCGAACGTGCTTGACTGTAGTGTCTTCCACAGAGACGAACTTCGTACTCCTCTACAAAGAATATGAGAGTAAGGTCCCAGACTGCTAAAATCCGCGGCTGATAGCTCTAGGGATGCAGCGGGGACGTGTTTCGTGTTTTCACAAATAAACCATTGGCCCAAATTCACGGCTAACCTCTCGTGATACATTGGCCCAAATGCACGGCTAACCTCTCGTGATAGCCCTAAGGATGCAGCAGGGACGTGTTTATAACACTGAACATATTTTTTTTTTTTTTTTTTTTTTTATAGACCATCGGCTAACCTCTCGTGAAAGCTCGTGTGGTGTCGTTCTCTTGTAAGTTATACGGCACAGTTAATGTTCTCATGGTTAACCTCTCGTGAAAACTCTTGGAGACTGCTTGGGATTCAACAGGGATGTGTTTTTCTTAACACTGAACGATATACCACCGGCTAGCCTCTCGTGAAAGCTCGTGTGGTGTCGTTCTTTGTAGTTATATAGCACAGTTAATGTTCTCATGGTTAACCTCTCGTGAAAACTCTTAGAGACTGCTAGGGATTCAGCAGGCATATGTTTTTAACACTCAACGATATAGGTACCATCGGCTAGCCTCTCGTGAAAGCTCGTGTGGTGTCGTTCTTTTGTAAGTATACGGCACAGTTATTGTTCTCATAGTTAGCCTCTAATGAAAACTCTAGAGACTGATGTGCGTATGGATCGCAAGGTAATTTTCGAAAAATTATTTCAACTAACGACAAATTGGTAGGTATATCGAGAAACTTACCCGAATGTCGATGAAGACTCCGCTTTCGCGTCTTCACTCAATTTTCCAGTTCTCGCAGACGTTCGTTAAGGTCCTCCATTTCTTTTTGCCACGTTTTCTTCGATGGTTTCCCATTTCGTTAAGAAATTTCGGAGTTTTTAAACGGAAACATGATTAGCGCGCGGCACAAAAAAGTACAATGATTTGACAGACGTCATGCGGGCCCGCCAGCGAGTGGACCACAGATAACATTTTTTGTTTTAGGATGAAGTATTTCATCTTTAAATAATGTGATAGCGTAGTAGTGCAACGAGTGCAAACTACATAGTGTACAATGAGGACGAGATTATGAAGCATAATTGAAGTGTCTGTTTTAATAACAGCTTTTTACTCAATGCTTATGAAAGTGTATGTCTGTATGGCTGCCTGTTTGTTCCGGCTAATCTCCGAAACGACTGGATCGATTTTGGCCGATAGGACCGATTTTGATTTACTTTTTAGAAAAATAATTATTGGGCAGCGGCTAGTGCTGTTCTATATTCTCAGATCTTGTTAAATGTAGTGACAAACAAGTCTATCAATGACTAACGTATGGCATATAATTATATGCCTGTTTTGACTCATGCTAGGCGACACCGGCCACACTAAATGAATGGCTCAGATGGCTCAGAGCTGAGTGTTCAAGATCCATCAGCCCGTTTTTATTTAGGCATCCTTTTAGATGTCTCTGTGTTGTTTTTGTTAGTGAAAATGGACAATAGTAACTCTGGTTTCCGAAAACCCAATTAAAATCTTCTGGCTCTTAAGTCAATTTGTCGGTTTTCGAGTAGGTTTCCCAGTATATTCTGTTTTCTTTGTTCTTCAAGGGTCTTCTCATTTAAGTACAGCGAGGGAAATTAATTGTTTGTCTAATTGTTGTTGTTTTGTTTGTATGTTTAATTGTTTATTTATTGAATAAAAATTGACAAACTTTAATTACTTGAATACGAGGCTTTTGGCTACTTTGTATTGTGTGTATTTAATGATTTTTTTGTTGTAATGTGGGTTTTTTTGTAGTTAATATTTTTCTTTCTTTTCTTTATCAGATAGACATCATCATCAATTTGCCGTGTTATGTAGCTATAGCCATTTCAGATAACTGTTAAAGTATGACAGTTGAGAATCTAAGGGCAATTTAAGTTGTTAGTCAATCTGGTAAATCATTATTTTTCCTGTCTTTACAGAAGATAATCAGTAACCTCTTTCGATATAGTAAGTAAATGCTGTCTTAGATCAACATGATGTCAAGTTCGTATATTCTGACATTGAACAAACAGAGAGGCTCATTAAGTACAAACTTTTATTTAACTTTGATGTTCAGCGTTCAAGTTACTAAATTATCGCAAGTCGTTACGTACCGTGGAGTAATCAATATTTTCACTATTTACTTAAAAAGTTGGTAAGTTAAGTTCTTCACCTTTTTGCCGCTGATTCGTTGTTCCAATATTATGTAAGTACAAAACTTTGCCGGACAGAGAAAAGGGTTTCTGTAGCCTATTCGTCTTTACCCGACTGCCCCAGAAGGAGGGTAATGTTTTTCAAGAGTAGGTACGTATGTGTGCTCTGTAGCCTAAACTACTTGATGGATATTAATATATCATATTAGGTGTCTTTAGATTCGTCTTACTTGTGGGTGTGACATAGGCTATATAGTATTTATGTATTGCATCTGCAGATACAAAAAAAAAGAGAGGGGATGGTATTGTTAAAATAAATTATTTACAACAATACTGGTATTAAAAAAGTTAGTAATGAGTCAATTCAATGTTTAAAGTAAAGCAAATTATTTTATAAAATCTCATTGCAAAAACACATACGTAGTTAGAATTTAGGTATTGCAGGTGGACAAACCAATAACCTGAAATATGGTTTAACTTTTGTTTACCTGCAAAATTCTATAGATTATGCTTGTCTATCTCTTTTCAGTAATGGTTTTTTGCAATCGAGATTTTTGATTCTATTTTTTTTTTTAGTTTTTTTTTTTTATCGTGTTCATTTTCCCATACAGTTGGTAATGGCCACGAAGTAAAGACTACAGTAAAGGCACTACGTACGCGAGCGTTATGTAGGAGTTTTATTTTTATTTTAAATAAATACTATTATACCTTGGTATTATTATTTTTCATTGCGACTTCTATTTCAACTTTACTTTACCAATTTTACTATACCATCTTTAATTTTGCCATTTTTAAATTATCTGATTAATTCTTCATTAATTAATGATTACGATAACTGTCACATCCCTTCAAACGCAACCCATGAATTCCCTTAGCACTGCCAGTAACTACACGATAACCGGCCACCTCCAACAGACAGTGCGGTCAAATGATAACAAAGTTGAAATGCCTCATCCGTCCGAACTACCTACAGTACCTACTCACTCCATCCTCATCATCAAAACTTGTCCTACATTTGCCGACACTCCCGAACTTTCACAACACTAAACCCTCGAGTTCACTGGAGACTAATTTCATGGTTCCTTTTAAACTTGGAACGAATTTACTTGAAGTGGAATAAATAAATTGTTTTCATACAAAAGAGGATTCCAAAAATTCTTTCACTAATAGAAGGTCTAAATTATTGCGGAGTGTCATAGATATTATTATGTTAAGAGGGTGCATCCTAAAAGTTGGCAACGTCGTAAATAGCTGTCAAATATTTACCTGTTTCGATTAATTTGGAAATAATACTGTATGGAAATAAGAAATGTGGCTAACCAATTGACTAGAATATTAATAATGAATTGCAATTATAACATTGAATTTGATGTTGTACCCGTTTTAGGTGAAAAAAAGGCATTTGGAAAGTTACCAAATACTTTTTTTACATCTCAAACTAACTATTCGGTGTTACGATATTAATTATTGCATTTCATAATCAATATTCTAGTTCGCTAGTTAGCCACATTTTTTATTTCCATACAGAAATATTATCAAATTAATCAAAACAGCGAAATATTTGACATCTATTTGCGACGTTGCCAACTTTCAGAATAAACCCTCTTAAGACGCAGACAAAATCGCGGGCAAAACCTGGTAGGCTATACAATTTTTTTAATCAGCACGACAATTTTTCAACCAAATACATGCTACAACTATAACACACATTGAACAATCGAGCTAGAGCATCAATCTGCCTAGCCTTTTTTCAACTCCGTTGGGGTCGGCTTCCAGTCTAACCGGATGCAGCTGAATACTTTTTCTCTATTCCTCTTTATGTAGGTAACTAATATCATTAAAGCTAGTCGAAATAATGAAGTCCCCTAAAAAATCAGCAGTCATGTAAAAAGGCACGCAATCATCTCGATTACAAATAATTCCCTTAATTTTAATACAAAAAAATATGTTCATAACTCAATAATGCAGCCGCAGTGGGATAATATCGTATAAAAGCGCGTACACACTGGCGCGATATCGCGGGCACGACAAGGGTAGCGCTGGCTGTCGCGCCCGCGATATCGCGCCAGTGTGTACGAGCCGTAATGAACGTCAACAATTATGTTAGCAGGAACATATATCAACTCTGAAGACGTCTCGTGTAACTTAATGAACCATAATTGAGATAAATGGTACTTTAACCATGTAGGTGAGTACCTAAGCCTTGGATTATTTACTAGTTGGAAACCCTTTCAACATTGTGAGACGGAATGCAATGCTTGCTAAGTATCATCTAGGACAATCCACTTTTGTATCGGACGACACATGTAAGATTTACAATACGCTAACTATTCCTCTGTACATTTATGTGCTTCCTTAAAATATTAAATAAATAAATAACTAAAAGTAACTTTGTGAAAGGAGAACCTTGTTCTTCTAATTTTGGATGTCAGTAACAGTATTGACTTGAAATACAGAACTGGCAGACTTTGCAAAAAAATCAGTGAAGAAAATGTAACATCGCGATCGTGAAGAAAACTACACGCCCTGGTAACAAAAATACGAAGACGTTTGACATCCAACACACGCTAACCCGTGGTTCGTGGTGCATTAGCCCACTCCTGCTCACAAAGAAGAGGCCAGAATTCCAGTAGTAGGATCATTCATTCATTCATTCATAGACTGATTATGGTATGCTATGGTTAATGCAATAAAAAATTAAAATAATTCAGGCAAAACCCATATTACATAAAATATACAATAATGCAACAGATCACAATAAAATGTCAATTCAATAAAAAAAGGGATAAATTCTATAGGTCACAGAATTAAAATGAAAATAAAATGTCAAATGTAATTAAAATAAACGAATGACTACCTAGATACAAACAAAAAGGGTCACAGAATTAAAAATAATAATTTTAATTTAAGGGTAGTCAAATCGCTCAGCGATCATTTTCAGAATAGTATTGAAGCTGGCCCGCACCTTCGCGCTAAGGACGAGAACCACTTGCGCAATAAATCAACCACGCTTCGCAAGAGAATTGATAATCTTTAACATTACCCCTACAGTAAGAAAATGTGGAATTTCCTTCACCCGTAGAAGTCATTCTAAGTTCACAGGGGTTAAGCCTTAAGTCTATACCTTCGTTAAAATAAACCAGGAGTACCTACGTAATTATGTAGGCTTCTAGCTTAGGGTATAAAATATAACATGGAAGTTGGCACCAGCCTACCCGTCTACCCACATTTATCGTTATAACGTACTACCGTAAATGGAGGGTAATAGCCGACTATTTATTTAGCCCGGGTTTGACTGGTACAGTTTGGGAAATGTTGACGGTAGGCGCAAAACATTTTGTTATTTTATTTAGATGGCCGATCACTTT
The DNA here is from genome assembly GCA_914767815.1 of Eupsilia transversa. Classification (NCBI taxonomy): domain Eukaryota; kingdom Metazoa; phylum Arthropoda; class Insecta; order Lepidoptera; family Noctuidae; genus Eupsilia; species Eupsilia transversa. The sequence continues at coordinate 9,391,108 of OU611889.1, forward strand.
CAACTGCATAAACAAGATACCTATAGAAAGAATACCACAGTCTTGACAATTACCTACCTAGTTTACCTAGTAGAAGTTTTTATACTGACATGATTGGAGAACATAAAGACACTATATAGGGAGAGACTTGAAAAACAAGCTATATTTTGATTGTCTGAAGAATATTTACTGGCAACGAGAATACGGTGTTGGAAAGTTGATCCAACAGAAGAAGAAAAAAAACGCGTGCGGTAAGGGTACCCCCGTCAGGCTACGATACTCGCACGCACACACACATTCGTATATAAAAGAAAGAGACAAAGAGAGAGAGGAAGTGACATGGAAGGGGCATAACGTTCTTTCCTTACATGACGATTTCTACTAATAAACTTCTACCGTAAGCCGCGATATGGAATATCGTTCCAATAAAAGCAGACTGCGCTTTGTAAAATATAAACAGACGAAAGTGAGAATTAATCAACAAAGCTTTAAAATAAAAAGAATACAAAGCGAAACAGCAAATCCTCTTATCTGAAGCTCATAATTTTAACATTGTTAATTGAGAGATATTGAAAAATAACAGCCAACATTTTAACTGAAAAATGGATATTCCTGTGTAAAATTCTGCGTTCGCTTATAAAGGAAATTGAAAAACCGCGGTAAGTAACACTGCTAATAGAGTTTATGTGCGGACGTAAGCGTATAGTGGGCGAAGTACCCCCGAAAATGGGTCGTTATTACGCTTAGTTATATTACTAAATAAACAATTAGTATGTTTATTGCAAGATATTTTAAGGGATTATATTGAACAAACCGTGCCTGTTCCAGCTGCTTGTAAATATTTCATGAACCGGGATGAAAGTAATCTACGGTAGGTATGTAGTGTAAACTCGTGACTGTACCCAAAGACTTATGGTCACCTTTTGATAAAAAACCTATAGTTTTGTCAGTTTATCTCTCTCCATTGAACCAGAATTTCCGAAATAAAAAGTACCCTAACTCCTACTCTAAATAAACTCCATCAATCTGCCTAGCCTTTTCCCAACTATGTTGGGGTCGAAGTCCAGTCTAACCGGATGCAGCTGGATACCAGTATTTTACATGGCGACTACCTATCTGACCTCCACAACCCAGTAACTGGGTAATACGATACCCCTTGGTAAGACTGTTGTCAGACTTTCGGGCTTCTGACGACTCGTAACGACTGTCAAAGATTCACGAATGACAGCCGGGCCCAACGGCTGAGGAGTCTCGGTATATAAATATGGTCACCCATCCACGGACAAACCCCGGCAAGCGTAGCTTAACCTGATGGATCGACCCGTATTGCTGTTATTACTTAACCACGAGCTCCTCTAGCCTAAATAAACTGCTGACCAAAAATCATCGCAAGCAATGTGGAAATGTAGCTCACATTCGGATTTATTATAATAATTATTAACTTATGCAAATAAGCCTTCAGCAACTTTCAACCATAAACTAGTAGTTCTAAAGAACTTGTCATTGTGGAAGAGTATTTTGGTAGAAGATGCCATGACCTAGTCGCCTCTGAATTTCCGGAAAATAACCTTGAGACCTCCTAAAATAGCACTGGCTGGAAGTTGTGACGGATGGTATGATTTGGTATCCAATGAAGGCCAATTTGTCAATTTCAGTGATTTATCTTTGAATTTCATGAAAAACGAGACCTGGGAATCGAAAATCGAGCAATCTTGCACAACAAAACATTTTTTTTGGGGGCTATTGATGTGTTTAATTGGTAAAAAAAAAGTTTATAGACGAAGATAATAGATCCTGACTCATTACTTTTGGTTTTTATAGAAATATAATTTTTATGTAATCTTTTCAGTATTGTTATTGCCGGAATGATAATTTTCATAAAATAATTAATAATTATACAGAAAAAAATGTTTTATTGCAGGCAAAATACGCGGTTACAAAATAAAAAAAGGAAAAAAACTTTTGCGCTTTTTAAATTAGCTATTGTTCAGTAGCAGCCTGGAGTCTGAATTTGTGCCCGGTTTCTGACAATAGGCTCGCCCCTTATTACATGGGACTTAAACATATCTGGCGAAATGTGGGTATACTACCTAACCCTTCGGAAATTACAGGCGTGATGTTATGTTATGTGACTCATAAACAAAAATTGTAACCCTTTTAAAACTAAATTTTGTTTTTTTTTGTTATACCTAGGCTTAATACCTAAGCTATTTTAAGCTCGTAAATAAGAACCTACTGTTCTACATACTTTCCTAAACCTTCTGATTTCGTCTTTCTATAATTAAGATTCACAGCCTCCGCCGATGCTAATTAGCTGATCAATTTTGACAAGGCCAAGTTGTTGCGTGCGGCAGCGTGCCTAACTTGAGATTGGATCTCAGCCCACACCTATTTATCAGGCTTAATTGATTAAAGTTCTAGGAAGCTTTACTAGCGCAGATAGTTTATAATTATGTGAAGTGATGTTCTATAAATTAAGGTATAATTATACCCGTCCTACTCTCAAAATAGCCCGAAAACGGACTATTCGAGACATGTTCCTGATATAAGAAAGTTAATAACATTGCTACTAACAAAAATGGCAGCTATACAATATCCCTCTTGGGTCATTCCGAGATTACGATCCAGACCTAATAATTGCGTATACTTGCGAACATTCGATAAATGTCTAAAGATTAATTTTGTATAGTTTATTTTACTATAGAATATTCTAGTAACGTTTGAGGGGTCGAAGGTTAAGCTACGCTTGCCGCGGCCTTCTCGTGGATGAGTGATCACCCATTACATGTCGAGACCCCTGCAGACCTCGGAAAGCACGTTAGTTAAGCCGTTGGTCCGGGCATTCATAGATTTTTGACAAGTCGTTACGGTTTTTCAGAACCAGGAAAATCTGACAACCAGTCTTTCCAAAGGGTATCATGCTACCCAGTTAGGAACTGGTTGTGGAGGTCATCCAGTTACACACATCCAAAAAAACACAAAAAACTGACAAATAACTTTAATTTCTGAAGTCGGTGGCAAAAAACGAAAATACAGAACCAAAGACACCGAGTTCTGGGATCCTCCTGACAGAATCCTCTATTCTGAATGTTAGACTGTTAGCAAACCACCGACCTCATTTACATCGTGCGATTTAACTGCCTGTGATATATCATAAGTTGAAGACGTGTTAAAATGTTACACCGCCTAAACAGTGTTAAGACTATGCAAGTCATTTGTTGCTTCAATTTTATTGAATGCCAAAGACAAGAAGCGTTACTTAACTTACGAAACGTCAATTAGCGCGTGCTTTGACTTAAACATGTTCCCGTCTCCATTTTTTGTGGTAGACAAACACTTAGCCAAATTACGAGCTAAGTAACGCTTATACAGGCTGACTTTGAAAACAAGCAACAAAATTTAAGGGGGTGTTCTACCCATCAATATGAACAACTTTTCCTATGGGAACAACTAAACACTCACAAAAAAAAAATTGACCTTCTTATACAAAATGGTCCAATCGGGTATATTATCGGGTATACCTTTATACAGGAAAGTCATTTTTTTTGCGAATTCATGTTGGTCCAAGAGTAAAAGTTGTTCACATTGATGGGTCCAACACCCCCTTAAACTTTTTGCATGTTTTCAAAGTCAGCTTCTTACGTAAAGGTATCTTCAATACTCAGTGAATATGTGACTACACTTGAACTCATTCGCTTATATAACCAATGTTAAAGTAGGTACAGTCTTAGGTTCGCACGAAAATACTTCAAGCGGAAACAAAAACAATTTAATTTGTTCACCTAACTATGAACGAGAGGTAAAACGTTGGGTTTTAATAGGTTATTACTTCACAGAAGTGTTTGTACACTCGATACACATATGAAAACTATACGATATTAATTAAGCGCAAAAAGCGCAACAGTATTTTCATGTTATCGCTGGATTTTTTCACTTTTACATCTAGTGCCGAGTAATGTAACAATCTACATTTTCTGGAGAATTTAATCTTTAGGAAGTCAGTCACATGAAATTGCATTGGGAATGTTACTGGCTTTTAGAGCTATTCAAAAAGCCAGTAACTCCCAATGCAATTTTATAGAGCTTTTCAAACGTGAGCTTGTGACTTTTAAACAGGCTAAATCGACACATTACGTACCAGTTTGCTTTAGATTTTTTTCGACGTCGGCTGTAACTTATTTATGCAAGTAAATAAAATAGAATAGAATACTCTCTAATACGATATAGTAGCCATAGATGAGAGTATGGAGGCACTCAGTGCAATGCTCGTATGTCTTAAAATGAACATGGACAATGAACATGTGAAGGAAAGACAACACTGCAGGTAGTCTCTGGTATACAATTTACATCTATATTAGAAAAGTTCTGACTGACTGACTGACTCATCAACGCCCAGCCCAAACCCTTGGACGTAGAAAGCTGAAATTGTACACAGAGGTTCCCTTTATAATGTAGGCAATATGAAAGAATTTTAACGCGCTCTCCGATAATGTAGACAAGTAATAACGAAGGATTTTTCGAAATTCGTTTCCGTGAGATAGTTTCCGACATCAATGCGGGCGAAGCCGCGGGCAAAAGCTAGTCTATATACTCATAATAAATCTGTAGAAGTGAAAATTCTGTACATTGAAAATATCAAAAAAATAAATGGCAGGGGGTGTTACTAGACCGACACCGAACCCAAAAATTTGATTAAAAAAATTTTGTCTGTCTGTCTGTCTGTTTGTTCAGGCATCACGCAAAAACTACCGGTTCGATTACGATGAAACTTGGTATAATTATTCTTTAATATCCTGTGCACCACACTGGGTACTTTTTATTCCGGAAAAGTATCCTATCCTACTATCTATATCTATACCTATTAATAAAAAGACAAGTCCTGACTGACTGACTCATCAACGCCCAGCCCAAACCCTTGGACCTAGAAAGCTGAAATTTTGCACAGAGGTTCCCTTTATAATGTAGGCAAAGAATAAGGAAGCATTTTTTTTAAATTCAACCCCTAAGGGGGTCAAATAGGGGATGAAAGTTTGTATGAAAAATCTTATTCCTTGAGGTAATAAACATGAAACTCCGCACGAATAATTATCAAAATAAATGAAAAAGTTTTTAATTTGTTGTTGTGTGTCAAAGTTTGTATGGAAGAATTTTAACGCGCTGTCCGATTAACTCGAAACTCAATATTTATACTTAAACCCAAAAATTAAGAATAACGTGTTTCAGGATTTTTCGAAATTCAACCCCTAAGGGGGTAAAATAAGGGATGAAACTTTGTAGGAAAAATCTTATTCCTTGAGGTAATAAACATGAAACTTCGCACGAATAGTTATCTAAATAAGTTATAAAGTTTGTAGTGTTTGTTTTTCTAAATTACCCCCTAAAGGGGGGTTGGGGGGTGTCAGTGTTTGTATGGAAGGATTTTAACGCGCTGTCTGATTAACTCGAAACTCAATATTTATACTTAAAACCCATGGGGATGTATGGGGTAATTTCCGACACTCACGCGGGCGAAGCCGCGGGCAGCAGCTAGTATACAATAAATACATAACATTGATACATAAGTGTAGGAGAATAACTCAGGTAACATAAAGGGATTTCTGAAATGACGTTCACTAGGTGGCATTACTGACACGTCAGGTCTGGGCACCTGTCACAAATGTCAAAGCGCCTATATTTTCTAGTCGCGACTGAATGATGAAGGAATGAATGAAACGAATGATAAACGTCATCATATATTTTATATTCATTTTCGAAATGGGTCTTCCATTTTGAAAATAATTTAATTAATTATTATTGTTTATGATTATATTGTCAGTGCCGCCAATTTCTGGCGTGAATTTTCCTGAAAACACTCATTCAAAGTTAATTTATACATCGTACAGTCGTTAATAAACCACTACAATGCGTACTGGTGTCTATAATGTGCGTGTATTTACTTAAGTCGTAATTACATACATCATTCCGAAGTGTAGCCTAGACATTCAGGTTTGGCCCAATCAGGTTTAAGAAACAGGCTGCGTAGCGGCGCTAACGACATAATTAGTCACACGCAGGTTTATAAGCAGGTTTCTTAGCAAATCAGGTCCTGGATATGAACATGTAAAATACTGGGCATGAAACTCCATAAGATTTAGTAGTAGGTACCCCGAAAAAATAACCGCTAACAAAACCATCACTAAAACAAAGCCAAAAATCTTAATTACTCTTCAATAATCCGCATCAAATCGTAAACTTCATTAAAAACTCTCAAAACAGTTTACTAAATTCCAGAATTTTATTGAGGGAACGACTTCGAACATTGAGATTCTTGTCCGAAACTAAGATGAATACGTTTATATAAGTACTACATGTACGACGCAGTAAGGCTCATCATCTAGCTACGACAATAATTTCATACGACATTTAACATAGCCAGCATAGGAAACAAAGCTTGCCTACCACGAAAGTTCTTGAAAAGACGGCCAAGCCACAAAAAGCCGTGTACCGGAAAACGTTTAGCCACGCAAGTCTCAACCCTTCCTAACGACTGTGTAAAGTATTGCCACGGAATAGATGGGTACAGAAGGCCGGCTCTATGAGCAAAAATAGGCGCGAGCACATATAGGCGTACCATCTATTTTCAATTATGTCGCTGTTGTTCATCATAATCATTTCAGCCGAAAGACGTGCACTACTGGACATGGGCCTCACTCAAGCATCGCCACTTCGACCGGTTCTGTGCTTCCCGCATCGAGCGAATTCCTACGGCCTTCATAAGGTCAATGGTCCACCCTGTGGCCTTCCGGTACGCGGTCGCCACTCCAGAACCTTTCGGTCCCATCGGCCATCTGTTTGCGAGCAATTTGACCGCCCATTGGATCACCCTTATTTTTCGATTCTTTTGTTGTTTTTCTTTTCATCTTTTTAGTGTGTAATATAGAGTTCTCTATATCTTCAAAATAATGCCAGTCGCAAGTGCGCTTGCAATCGCCTGAAGGCTCGTTCACATCGGCGCGACTTGTCGCGCGACGCGACTTTAACAATACAATTTCTAATAAAACTTCACGATTGAACAATTGCCGGTGTCGCGTCGCGCGACAAGTCGCGCCGGTGTGAACGAGCCTTTACGTAGGCACGTGTGTATGTTTGTGTGCGTGCATGTTAATTGCTCTCTAAATAAAGCCGACCTTCTGTACCTATTTATTCTGTGTCCTTTTTCTAACGACTGTGGAAAGTATAGCTGCACTACTCTTGCGCCCTGGAGATGTTCGTAAACGAGTTTCCTTTGGGAAATTCTGTTAGCTTAATATTGAGAGAGATAAGGTTTGTAGCTGTGTAAAGTTTGTACTTATTTGTTTTTGATATTTTGAAATATAAAAGGACACCTTTATAGACAGTTGGAGTGCATTAGGTACCTATACAATGTGGAGACTGTCGTCTCCACATTGTATAGGTATATACAACAATAAATGAAAACACTGGCAATATTAATGCATAGGAGTATTTAGGAACTATCAAATAAATCCTAAAATTCTAACAAACTTAATAGTAGTGATGCGCCGACTATTGGTTTTTGCCAATCTTTGACTACCTATAGTGAATATAAACTATTAGAGATCTTTGATTGAATTTTCTTGATTTTTGTAAAAAACAATTAAGGAACGTCATTATTTAGTCGCAGTATTAATTAATTTATTGTTGTATTGTCCTCTCCACCTAGTACCTATATACCTAATGTCCACCATGTGTTAAATTTTTGAAGGTTAGCAATATTGAATCCCATAACATATACAGGGTGGCAGGGATATCGACACGCAAACTGTAGCCATTCAACACACCCCCCAGCAAGAAAATAATCAAGAAAAAAGTTAAGAAATATTTTGAGGGTCATCAAAAAAAAACAGCGGTTTTTTGTTTAAATGTATTGAACAGCTATTTTTTTTTTTAATAACAGAAGTAAAATTTCAACGCATGGGGGTTCAGAATCATGTGCTGAATCCATGGTGACAGGTTGCGTGTCGATGTATAGCATAGCGTCTATATTGGCCCAATATAAATTAATAAAAAGCGAAAGGACATAAAATACATTTATCTATCCTTCTGATAGTGATACCTAATATTAGAATTAGATAACAACTAATAACATAGGCCACATAATAAGACCGTAGGTAATCAGACTTATCAGCTTACTAGCTGAGCCCCGCGGTTTCACCGGCCATTTTTTTCTTTTTGCTTTTTGCCTGGTTTCTGAGGCCCGCAGCGTGATGTTAAAGCCCTAAAACTTTCCTCAAGAATTGGGCTATCAAATGCAAAAATATTTTTTCGGACGCGACGTAGTGATAGCGCGTTCAAATCATAAAAACAAACTCTTCAGTTTTTTTATATTATTATAGATAGATAGAACACGAATTCAATAAAAAGTTGACATTTAAGAAATAAATAAAACTGGCATCATCAACATACATTCACCACATTATTGTCAAAGAAAAAAAAAAGTTGTGAAAAAAAGGAGTCGCGCGTAAAAGCAGGTTGGTAACCTACGCGACCTGCTTGGCTCCTACCTAGGGAATGTGAAAAGTTTTTATTTTTTTATTCGAGTTCCTTTGCCTTCGCGTAGAGTAGGTACCTATAGATACATATATGCTCTTAGCGTGTTATGTGGTGCTAGTACTTTTAAAGTGCGGGTATAATCAGTGTGTTCAAAGGGATTTTTTAAATAAATCTCAAGTCCTTGGGTAGCTTTGACAGAATATATTTTTCTTCAAAACAGATTGCATTTTTGATTGCGTTCAAGAATATTAAATAATCAAAATAGTTTGGCTAACAAATCGTATCTGGGTAATAAAGAGCAGACCACTTATGTCAACCTATATATTTTATAAAATACTTTAAACTTTGTACAAATCGTTCACATACTAAAACAGTATACAGTCAGTCTCAAAAAGATGTATACATTAAAAAGAATTCATTTGATTGTCTACAATTTGTGTGCCATAATACTTTAACAATGTGTAGCTCAATTAGGTACCCAATGTATAACAATATAGGTACTTATGTTATGTGACTACACATTGATTCAATATTTTGAGACAAAGATACTAGACATAATGAAATGAATTCTTGTCGATGCATACATAATTCTGAGGATGACTGTACCACAACACTCCGCCTCATTATATGCACACGTTATTTTTAAAGAGGTGAACGCCCCGACAGCTTACACAATACGTATTAAATTCTGCATAATGACAAGAACGAACAAAACAACCATATATTAAAGTAGCGGTTTAAAGGTTCCGTACCCAAAGTGTGCTAACGGGACCTTATTACTAAGGCTCTACTACTACTAAGGCACTACTGTCTGTCCGTCCGTTTGTCATACAGAACCGCAATAGGCAGACACTTGATACTTTTCACAAAGTATGTAACTATGACCGCTATAACAAGAACGAATAAAAAAAAAAAAGTAAAAATTAAAGGGGGTACCCAATAAAAGAAACGTGATTTTACTACATTAAAAAAAAACAGGAATGGGGACTGCGAAAAGTTAAAACTGGTATTAAGCGCCATCTATATTCTATAATAAAGCACTACGGCGCGAGCATGCGGTGACGCGAAGTCTACCCCGTACTAAAAATCTCTCAACGCGCCTAAAAACGTTTTAGTTTCAAAAATATGTAGTGACTATAAAGGTTAAATATTGTACGATTATACGGATCCCTTCGTGACCGCATTTTATTAAAAAAAACAGTTACATTTCCTTGAGCGAACACGTATAATAACGTGTCCTGTAGATGTTCTTCGGAAATACTTTCGAAGAACATAAATCTATTATTTAGATGGTAACAAAATCTATCTTTGGCTAGCTTTTTTGAGTCTAACTATTCTGAGAAAGACATCGCTTTGTTAGCATGTAGGTCACAAGAAATGTGAATCTAGTTAGAAGTTAACGTTTTATTGTTCAGCTCTTTTGTATGCGTTATCAATGGATAAAGAAAATAAGAATACCTATTTTTGAAAATAACTGTGATTATTTATTTATTTATTAAGCGTTTATAATAATATTTGAATGTAAATGCATGTGTATCAATCAATTTATTTTTACTGAATTATTAAATGTTTTAGAATGTTTTTACGCTAGAATAACTGTATTTCTAAATTTTTGTCTGCCTGTCCGTTTGTTCCGGCTAATCTCCGAAACGGCTTGACCGATTTTGACGGGACTTTCAATGGCACATAGCTGATGTTATAATAATGAGTAACTTAGGCTACGTTTATTTTATAAAATGAATTATGGTCAACGCGGACGAAGCCGCAGGCAGCAGTTATAGTATAAATATGATAATGAAAAGAAGAGCTGGAGCTCTACAGATCTATTTTTATTCATATCATATAGCCCGCCGCCGCAGACAGAGTTTCTCAAACTAGGTAATGAGAATGTCACTACAAAGAAAAAAAAAATTTTTATCCGCAAGGTTGTATTAGAAACAAAATAATAGCCTAGAACCGGTAATAACCCTGTCCACTATAACAAACTACTTGTAAAAAATAGAACAACTCTCCTGTGACGAGAAAGGAAAGCCTTCATTAATCATTTCAAACAAACGTACCTCTTCGGAACAATTCTGAATAAAAATGACAGTAAAATAACGAATATTATTAGAGTACTAACTTTTTATTGTTTGTTTGGGTCTGATGTAGGAGGTCAATAAAAAAATAGCCAACATAAAGAAAATGGAATGTCCCACGTTTATGCTCAGATTTCTGTCTCCATATCTTCTCAGGAAACATGTTTCTGAGATTCTTTGAAATACGCAGAAAACGCTCATAATTACAAAAAGCGTAATTACTTTGGATACTTATATCATACCTTCTAAGAACACAAGGGATTCCTCTAACGACATTACAAAGACCCTGTTAGTACCAGAGTACACAAGCTTACGACCCTACTATAGTACACAAATGCTTTATCGGTCCCAATCTCAAAGACCGAAGGGTCCGCCAATGACCTTTTGACGCCAGCTCCGTCCGGCTTTCGGCCACCACCACGTTTATACCACCATAAGGATAATTTATTCGCGCACTGCTCGATAACGAACGACCAGTTTCCGCAAACGTTGTCAGTGATCACAATTCACTTCGGGATGTAGGACCAAAGCTTGTTTGCCTTTCAACGTTTCAATACCCTTTTGTACCCAACAAAATGCTCAAAGTAAAGGTCTTTTTCTCGTATGAGTATCCTTTATTCTGCAAATGCCACTTTATTTAGTTGCAAAAATACAAATAAAGTCAACTTTGAACCCGCATTTCGTTAAAATAACTTCTACCTTAGTTTATAAATATAACACCATCTTAATAAATGTATATGTAACAAAAACAGAAGCAATATCATAACATTAATTGAAGCAAGTATAACAGGTATCAAAACCAGTCCCAATATATTAATATTTTTTGTCATACTTTCCCCAAAACAGGCTCGAAATAACAGTGCGTAGTAAAAACGTGGTAATAACAAGAGGAACATCGGTTGCTACTGGTCGTAACGAGGGACCAGCCTCGCCAAATTGGCAGGGAAGGTGAACACAGGGGTGCGATACATCTGGAAGTGGCACGTCATTGGCGGAAATTTGATGTGACGCCTTATGGAAGTCAACGTTAGGAACGGGTTTAAAACTGTGGGGAGCAGTTTTAATAACATAATGTATAATACGTGCAAGATAAAGAAACAAAAAAATAACAAACAAAAATAAAAGATATGGGTACTTATTAATAAAAATAAAAGTAGGCTAGACGAGAAAAAGCAATTTCTAATGAAAAAAAAATTACCTACTCATAATTTTCCAACACAAGAAAGGTAGGATTCCATAAAACCTATTCGGAAAATCCTACCTTTCTTGTGTGTCTAAAATTTTAACAAAACATAAAATAATATTAGCATAACTTGTTACAACCTAAGCCTCTATACACAACAAAGTTGGAAAGATGAAACCTTGAGAGTTTAAATTTCGAAGTTCTAGCCGTGTAAGGAGAATCCTTGCTAAGTTTAACCAAGTAAACTAAACACAATCTAACTGATTTTCTTGTGCAATCAACCGCCGCAGGGACTTGCACTCCGGTGGCGACGACCAGTCAAATGATTTTAATATCAGTTCCAAATACCAGAGCTCTGAAATAATAAACTAGCGGTTACTTCGGTTTTACGCCAAAATTCGGGCTGTGGCTGAATATTTGCGGGCTCCGATTTTTAAATTCCGGCTCTATCGTAATATTCTGCTCGTCAGTATAAAACCACTGCTATTCCCCGGGTTAATATCGGAACTCTGATTTTGGTCGCTCGCTGTCACATCTAGCGGAATGTAAACCTCGTTTTTGGCTACACACATTTTTTAACAATGCAATTTCAAAATAGCGAATTTATTCAACATCAAAAACCTTCCTTCATTTTTCAACAAAAGTCAGAGTTTAAAGTGGGTTACAGACTCGCAGAAATACCTCGGCGTTCTCCCGGGCATTTCCAGTGAGTCGGAGTAATGTGTAGTGCACACAAACACGCCGAGTGGGCAAAATCAATCCACGTCGGGCCCGGAGGCGAGGCCACTAAGTGCCTTAATACCCGCTGCTCAACCTCACAACCTTCGAACCCAGAAACATGGAAATTGGCTCACATTCTCAGAATAACAGCCGAAAATCGACGATTACAAAGCCTGTTTGTGTCCATTTTGTGAAATAAAAGGGATGATTTTTAAATTCGGTTCAGTCAAAGCCGTGCTTTAAATTATAAGCGTATAACGTTTTTACCAAAAAACCGTGAATGCGACATTACTTTCTACTTTAAATGAGTTTTTCTGGAGTTGTGTGTAGGAGTTATAATAAATAACATCACGAAGTTGTTGTTTCCCCGAAGGGTTAGGCAGAGGTGTACCTATAGTACACCCACATTTTGCCAGTTATGTTTAAGTCCCATGTAATAGGGGGCGAGCCTATTGCCGTCAACCGGGCACAGACATCCAGACTCCGGGCAGCTACTGAGAAATTCCAGATAGAAAATCCCAATAACACTTTGCCCGTCCTGGGAATCGGACCCAGGACCTCATGCTCAGCGGTAGCGCTTGCGACCACTAGACCAACGACGCAGTATGAACTGATATAGATATAGGACTCAGCTGGAGAAGATTTGGGACTTTTATCTGACTTCATGATATGATCGTCGAATCATCATCTTCTAAACGACCGGTAGCCATCAACAGAGCACTAAAAGATACCGTCAACATCGAGGTCAGTCTTCCAGCATCAGGTATACGTTCGAATCAATATGTTTATGGTCATCTCCCCTAATGGAGTGCACTGAATTCCACGCGGTATCAACACTAACCGAGTTGGCAGAACTCCAAGCCACGTGCACTGCTCGAGTTTAAATAAATAACTATAGTACAGCTGATATGATACCTAGTTCTTGGATGCTATGTCGGTTGAATTGGGTAATGACTTCCCGTAAGGAAAAAAATATTTTCAGTCATATAATTATACCGTATAATTATAATTATATTTCGTTCATTTATTTTGTATACTTATTTTATACATTTTTAAATATTTCTTAAAAGTTATATAAAAAAAAAACCTTTAAAAATATAAATTTTTATTATAATATAATTATATTATGCTTCCAGCATCGCAGTCAAATCTGTGTTTCATGAAAATTTTTGGAGAAACTGGCAAGACTTTTTCTATAATCCTTGGTTTTTGAGAGCCTGATCAATATTCTAGATTTTTCAGTAAACGGTTGTAATTCTTGCAATGAATGTATAAGCTTTCGGAAACCGGACAGAGTGGCCATTAAAAAAATACATATTATAATAATTTTATTAAAGAGATTAAATTGGGGTAAAAGAAGCTTTATAGAATTATTGAAGAAGAAACGATGCATTGCCAAAAAAAAAAGTTATAACGGTCTATTTTGTAAAGATCTCTCCGTAAAAACTTGGGTGAAGAGCTGACCTCCCACCTGGGGCCTAAGTCTACTAATTTATAAACGTTACAATGGTCTCTCAATGGTGAGTTTTTGACAGTTTGTGTATGGCAAATCTGTCAAAAACCCACCATTGAGAGACCATTGTAACATTTGTAACGTTTATAAATTAGTAGACTTGGGCCCCTGATACTGGGGATTGACACTATTGACAGCTCACTGCAAGCTCACCTCACCTAAGTTTTCACGGTAAGATTTTCACAAAATAGATCGCCAGGGCAAGAGGATGATGAAAGTCTTATAAATTGACATCACTTTACCAAAAAGTATACAAAAAATCCATGACACACATATTTACGTTGAAACGCATATCAAAACGTTTGAATTGGGAATATTTGCCAGACCTGTCATCGGCTTCAATGGAACGCGAGTAGGCTTTTGTCGCGCAGCCTTTGTGCCAAAATGCTCGTATACAAGGCGCGACACTATACTGACACTTTAGACGGCAAATGATTTATTACCAAACAATGATGTCATGTGTGTTCTATAACTCTTTGGTACGGTAGTTAGATAAAGTGTTGCCATTACTCAATATTGGGGGCTGTTTCATTTGGCTAATACTGTGTATCATGTCAATCATGATTCTGAGTTCTAAAGGGATAACAAACATTTTTTTTTCACATTGATTTTGATTGAGTTTTATGAAAAGGTTTTTTTTATGTTAATAATTATATTCTTTCAGTCCCATTCAAAGCAATAAATAAACATGTCTAAATAAGTACTCTCAAAAGTGTCACTCAAACTAAACTACTTACACCTATTTTTTTCCCACTAATTACAAAACACACTAAATTAAACCCATAAATCTAATGTATATTAAAATCAGATTCATTTCAACCTAATCGTTAAGTTAATTAAGTAAATAGCATACATAACAAATGATAACATTTTCTGTTTGTCAAAGATTAGGTATTTTAACGATGGCGTTTCATTTATTATTTAATTAATCATACAGTGGCCTTGGAACGTCTAAACAAAACTAATTATGGTATACATGATTACTATAAATGATTAGGTTAGACGTAAAGGATTGTTTTATTAAATTGCAGTTAATTGCAGATCTCTTTGATAGATACATAGGAAACGCATAATCCGTAGCTAACGTGCATGCTACCTACCATACAGTTTACACGTGTTGATACATCGTGCATTTTAGATAATTATAATGAAATAACGTCAGTATCAACAACAAAGAAAATTTTAAACCGAGTTTTTGAAACGGGAAAAAGATTTATGTCGGTGCGGTTAAAGTATTGCGTATGTATTTGCTCATGCGGGGAAACCCGCATGACAAAAGAAACGTCCTAACGGATAAAAAAGAAACTGAAAAAATACAGGTTATGCCGCTCCATCCTGTATGAATGGGAATTTCAAAATAATATTATTACTATTGATAAATGAGAAATGTGCTACGAGGTCACTTTCCGACATTAATTACATTAATACAGCGAAAATGCATTCAGTTGAAACATACAAAAATATATTTCCATTTTTTCACATCGCAGTCTCGTTTAAAGCAAAGGTAATCGACCATTACGTTTAAAAAGAGAACAGCCATATAAAACAGAAAAATAAACTTTTCACCATAAAGTCTGGAGTTAAAATAGGTTTTATTCTAATGGGTAATGTTTCTGTGAAAGCCAGTGAATGGAGTACTGCCATAGAATAGACGTATAACTTACTTCATGTGAAGCGGTAATGAAAGGAAAACTTTCAATAGCCGATAGTTAAAACAAGTTTCAGAATAAACACGTATCGAAATAACGAATAATGTTCTGAGAATCAAAGATGTTAACGTTTTTGCAGGAATTAGAGAACTTAACGGGTTGATTGAACGATGACCTGAAAAAAGTGGCAGGGATAGACTGGGTGCGGAATTGCGGAAGGCAGAAAACCGGGTGTCTTAACGTTAATTGGGCAGAAGTCTATGTCCAGCAGTGACTGGAATAATAGTTGATTGTTTATCTGAGAAAATCTATGGAACTTTATATTCATCAAAACAATAAAAAACTGAGATTAAATTTACTGGCGAAACAGCGGTTAAATGCAAATCTACCCAGATTATCTTTTGATTTGATGAAAACTTTTTGGCAACAAAAATGTAATTTATTTACCCCTCAAAACATTTTTACGCACAAAAACATACAGTCAAGTTGTGAAGAAAAGTTTTGTTTATTACTAAATAATTGGCCAGAACTGGTATTTTAATTCACTAACCAAACATAAATTACGATATTGGATATATTTTCCTACAAGCTATAATCTGGTATTAATATGATAATGATATCACTGCTAAATATTCATGACAGTAACCAGGTGTGAATTTTTTATATGTATTGGTTATGAATCATGTAATCTTATTAAGAATAGCTTCCACCAGCGGCTTCGTCTGCGTAATTTTTAAAATAAATTATAGCCTTTGTTACTCAGGGATAATATAGCATCCTCTGGTGAAGGGATTTTTAAAATCGGTCCAGTAATTTTTGAGTTTTATCATTACAAAAACAAAAAATACAAAAATACAATTATTTTTTTAATAATATTACTAGCTGCGCCCCGCGGTTTCACCCGCAGAAGTCTTAATTCCCATGGGAATATCGGGCTAAAAAGTATCCTATGTCCTAATCCAGGTAATGATCTACCCATGTGCCAAATTTCATCCAAATCTGTTCCGCGGTTTTAGCGTGAAAGCGTAACAAACGAACAAACTCACTTTCGCATTTATAACATTAGTTACGATAAGTGTAGATGTAGATACTATAGGAACGGTAAAAAACTGTCGGTAATTTTTCTCACAAAAACTTCATAAACTAAACGATTGTGACATTTCGAGGCTAACCGTGAAATTAGATTACAATATTGATGCTAAACGGGGCGTTTAGGAACATTATCGCTTCTAAGCGCTTGCTACTCCTGGAATTATTTGCCCTATAACTCTTTAAATTTATAGTCTAC
Organism: Eupsilia transversa; assembly: GCA_914767815.1. Lineage (NCBI taxonomy): Eukaryota > Metazoa > Arthropoda > Insecta > Lepidoptera > Noctuidae > Eupsilia > Eupsilia transversa. The sequence continues at coordinate 9,408,047 of OU611889.1, forward strand.
AAAATGATACGACTGTCAATTTAATTGCGTAAATTACGACCTGATAATGCTGCGTCGGACCTCAATATAGACCATAAAACGCGACCAAGCCTGTACAAAATAAATAAATACTAGTTATACAGTCGCGAAGCAGAATCAAAGTTCCATTACGTGTTTAAATATATTAGTTTCAAAGTCAATAATAATCAGTGAAACGAGCTGTTAAACGATCTCAATAATAAACGCTTTGTAAATAATATGATTTGATTTTGAACTCGAAGAAACATGACGTACAAACGACAATATTGATTCGGAATAATTTAGCGGAAAATCGGTTTAATGGTCAGGAAGAAAATGTCGCAAAATGGTTTGCGCTTCTGGAAAAAGTAATCGCGGTGACAAACTTTATGGATGTTGTTTCATCGAAATCATTATTTTCTGTTTTAGTCTTTGTCTATGTCGTGAGCGAGTCTGCCCGTGTCTAGCCTCAGTACAATGACTGTCTGGCTTTCAACTTTTTCTTTTCCATGACTTTTCTGAATTTGAATATTGGAAATACCTACAACATTTTGAAATCTCGAAGATTTTTTAAGGGAACTGTCACATCACCCCATTGTCACAAAATATGAGCCTTCTAATAGCGGATTGTCATCGCGGTATGTAGTTAAATAAATAATTATAACTGATAAAACTACTTACTCCCAGATTACGTCATGAATCCAAACAGTTTTATTGAAAAAATCTTGACCTTGTTACACAGCAGAATAAACAATGAACAGATTATGCAGAGTTCACACGATCGGATACAGTTAACAAAAAAAAAGAAGTGTTTTGAATACAGAACTTGATCTCTTAGCCCGTCCTTTCTTTTGTGCCATGCATAACCGTTATTAATTACCGCATATTATTCCTGCGATATTTAAATAAGGAAACAGTGTTAGTATCTGTTTTGTTTTGCGTAGGTACATCTCGAACTGGAATACCTATTTTTTTTAATTTGAAGGTTGTTAACTTTTTTATCTGCAAGTTAATTTTAGATTATGTACCAAAACTGTAAATTGCAGTCTACCAACATTAATCTAATAACTTACTTCTCGATTAGCTTGAATGGCGTGAGAGGAGGAATGAATAACGTAGGTACCTACCAAAATGAAAGTTTTCTTGAAGTCCCAATTTGTACAAATTCTTTTTAATTCACTTTGCCTAGTTAAATGTTTATGCGACCAATTTTAATATGGGTACAGCATACACTTTTCATACATTTTGAAGAAATGTCATCACAATAATTAAGTACCTACATCCTGCTAATTAATTGAGTTCATTTTTATTCCTTCACGAAATTGCTTAGAAACATCTATAGATAGAAGAACACGATCCAATTACCTGCCCATGGATTAAAAATATATAAATATTTATGTTCAGCATGAGGCTGATTTACATTTGCAAATGCAAGCGTACGTTGCGATGTTCTTGCACAGATGCGACGCGTAGTCCTTACTGAAAATCCTTACTATCGTTTGGGCTGAAAATTAAGTCTAATGTGAGGATATAATAGTGGACGACCACGTCCACGAACATAAAATGTATGGAAATACCTGCACGTTTTAAATAATGTTATCGTGGACGGAAATGGAAAGGCGTCTTCATATAATGATAATCATACATTTAAAGGCTCGTACACACGCGACAAGTCGCGCCAGTGTGTACGAGCCTTTACTTCCCTGTGTTATCGTGATGCCGACGACACATGACGATATTTTTTTTCTAACAGTCTAGTCATGTTAGAAATAATAAAAGCGCACACTTTCTATACATGACATTTCACAATGAGAAACGGACACTTTTGGACTGTCATGTCATCTGTATACAAATTTTTCCACTTCGATCATTATGGATTAGCCAAACTACTGCGGAATTTCATTAAAACTACACCTACAGGAGTAACCTTAATACTGTGTTCATGATAGTATCCACTACGATATTGATTAGTCGACCAATCCACTCGCCAAGTTTAGTATTTATACTATTTATGACGCTACGTTCATAATACCATTCATTATGACTGATCTCCAGACTCTACGAAATGTGGGCCACCACTGCCTAACCCTTCAGGGATCTCAGGCGTAATGTTACAAATTCTACAGTAAAATGAAATTCCATTTTGAAAATTGATCGACCAATAATTACTTTTAGTCTTTAAAATATTTGACAATTACTAGCTAGAGTGTAAAATATTGTAATATAATAGAAGCTTATTAAGAGACTGGTGGATTCTTTATTAATTCTCCAATCAGTAATCAATTTGGTTGAACATGGGTTGAACTATGTACACTATAGCCTCAAAAAGATCTCATGAATTCATTTGATTGTCCACAATTTTTGTTATACATATACATAATAATGAATCAATGTTCAGCTACAATTAAGTACCCAATATGTAATATGTTTTGCGACTACTCATTGATACAATATTATAGACCTAGCATTGCTTTGCATTACTTAGTCTAAGTTGCCTTGCTAGTAACAAATACTGTATTTTCCCTCCATCAAAACAATATCAAATGCACATATCTAACGCAGAACATTTTTCTGTTCAGTGGCCTGGCTAACAATGTAGGTGACATGTTATTTTTAACTTTTATAGTCCTCAAGAGAGACTCGCATAGAGAGAATCATGGTAGTAAAGGGAGGAGGCCTATACTGAGCAGTGGCTGGAAAAAGGCTGCCAATGATAATGGTGATGATGATAGTCCTAAACATCTATAGATACTTATAATACGAGGTAAAATTTGTTTGTTTGTAAGTTTATATAGGGGGTAATCTCCGGAACTACCAGTCGGAGTTGTATAATTATTTTTGAATTAGATAGCCCAATTGTTGAGGAAGGTTATAGGCGATGTAACATCACGCTAAGGAACCGAGCAAAAAGAAAAAAATCTGAAAGAATTCTAAGCGAAAATGAATTAATAGCGCGAGCGGGCGATGGGATGCGACGCGGTGGGTCAGGGGGCCGAAATTTTACGCGGACGAAGTCGCGAGCAGAAGCTGGTATACATATTTATATGTATAGAATATAAAAAAGCCATTATTCGCTGACCAACTACAGTACAGTTTTAACTAACTAAACTACATAAATCTCGTTTAATATATAAATACAACTAAATTCGATTAGGTAAGTATACACATTCTTCAGCAACCAGTTTGGTGGTCAGCTTGTGCATGCAGCAGCAGCGACATGGCCTACTAGTCCTAAGTCCTAAACACACTACGAAATAGCTAACCTACTGAATAAGGGACTACTCACACTTAACAATAAGTGTGAGTAGTCCCTAAGTATGGCTAGGTTTTTACTTTCAGAAAAAACATGAAGAAGAGGAATCTCTTATTTAATTATTTATTAATTTAATTTTATATTCAATTATTTGCTTCGTTGTTGTTACCACTAATTTGATCACCTCATGACTAACATATAGTTTTAAGATACTTAATGTAATACTAACAAAATATGGACAAAATTACTTTAAAGTAAACGAATTTTATTTTTATTTATCTGCGATTAACGAAAATTAAGAAAATAAATGGAAAATTTGTTTATTTTTGTGTCAACCTATTTTTAGTTTATGATTGAGCAAAAGAAAGAAAGATTATCGTTTAATGTGACAGTTCGTGAAAAACAAATACAAAAACAAAATAGGTATACAAGTGAAAATTATGTTAAACAAAAATAGTGTGTGCCTCACGGCTGCGCCAATAAGGTTCATTTCAGCATGAATGCCAGACAAATGGAGTCTGACGCTGGTTGCTATAACATGGACCGATTGCTGGAGATTGACCTGCTGTAGGTACTAATAAGTAAAATAAGTAAGATCAAATCGGGTCAACAAAATGTGATATTATATAACAAGAAAAACGGATGTAATTGCATCATAGATGTAACAATTTTCCGGAAAATGTTACCAAATAACACACAATATTTGTTACATTTACAGCAGCTCGATTTATGAATCGTTACGCATTGCCGGCCGTTCATATTTCCGTCATGTCCGCCCGTATATTGGAAGCTAATAGTTCCTTCAATTACGGCCAATTTCAATTAAATTTCACAGCAGAATGCTTTTTGTGTGCCCAAAGCAGCGTGAAGCGAACTCATCCAAAGAGTAAAGACGGCATGAATTTAAAAATGGAAGGTCGAAGTGCTGAGATTTTTGAACCATTTTTTTTTAAAGATTATAATTTTATATTGTACTAGCGATTGGCTGTTTGGCATAGTTTTTACGACTTGACAAATCATCGAAATTTCATTATTTTATCTAAGTTTTAATAAACATGTATTACTTATAAACTATCGGAATAAATTCTCCAAATGATGACGAAAACCGCATCTAAAACTGTTTCGTAGTTTAGAAAAACAACGCGTTCACACAAACAAACACGAAAAGCGACTAATATGTATAGAAATAGTGTATAATTTGTTGTTTCATTATTCGTGGCTTGATCTACTAAGATCGAAAATAGGATCGATTCTCAAATCCAAAACTAGAGCATTGAGAAAGTAACAGTGAATCAATTTTATAAAAAAAATTGGCTAAATATTTTTTGATATTCGGTTAGCTCATGACCTAAAGAGGTGCCTAAAAGAATATGAATTAAAAATCTCGTCAATTAAACAGTTATGGAACAACGTGAAATTTCGCGGGTATTCTGATTATATAATTATGAACACATCGCATTTGCGTGCGAAATAATTTTGTGGAAAATGAATGAAATGTCCAATTCTGATACCGAATTCAACAACTTTAAAATCTTCGTTCCTATTATCCAAAACTTTTCCAATTAAAATATTATGATTCATAAGGCAGATCAAATCAAATACTCTTTGATGAATCTGTTGTCAATTTAATCACTTCCGAAGTACATTATAACAATACATAAAGCAGAAATACCAGTCTCTTAATAACATAGGAGACTGTTCAAATATTTTTACGTGAACAGGTAGGTCAGGTATATTACCCTGACGACTTGATTGATACGTTTTGTGACGACAACAGAATATAGGTAATGGATTCAAGAAAGTAAACAGACCGCGATAAATACATAACAAGAATATTACAAATTATTTTATGAAAACTTTTGGAATGGTCCATTTTATAACAGTTACGGTTATTACGGCTGACTTGAATTTCAGACTCAATTTAAGTAATAGCATATTTTTCTTATATCTGAAAAACTTATCTACAATAATAAGTCTTCAGATAAAACGCTTTTGCCCAAATGTCACAAGCAGTATCATGATAAATGGTCATCTACTTGACAGACTTTTTTGTCTCAAACGACGTTCTCTCGAGAAAAGATCAGATCTTAGCGCTTTCAATTGTCCCCTCGACGCACAGTTTATACAAGATTTCATGTTAACGATATTACGTTTGGAAACCATTCGGGCAATTTCTTTCAATAACAATTTGGAAAGGGTCTGCTATATTTTGGACTCCCAATAGTGTAACCATGAACTAATATTGATTCCATAGAATATAATCCCATTAATCAGGAGGTATAGAACGCTTATCCCGGCAACAAATTTTCCACGATTGAATGGATTTTTTATGTGGCTCCGACCTTCCAATTAGGCGAGCCTCTATTGGAACCTCTTAACTCACATTCTTATTATACTCCTACCTAAGGAAGTTAAGAACGTGCCTATTTAAGCACAATCACGTAATTGGGTAACACATAATTTCAAGTAACTGTTTGATATAATGAGGCTCGAGATATAACCATATCACGTTTTCCACGTGATTGTCGAAAGCGTTTGAGATGAGAAATTGTCCGTGATAACGAGTGTCATTAGTGAGGCAGGCGAGCGACGATCTCCGTAAAGCGATGCCTCGACAGCTTCACATCCTGCCGCGTAAACGGTGTGTTCCTCGCTGAGCGGACTGCCGGCAGCCGGAGCAGGCTGGCCCGCTCCGCGAGACTCCCGTTACATAACGCACCTGCATTCCGCGAATACTCGCACTCACCGGACACCGGTACTTACTGCATCGATTATGTCACCTCTCAGCTGACGGTAAAGCACTACGTACGAGCGTATCCGAGGTGAGGTACAGTCGCGCGGTGGCTCGCTCCGCGGAGGCGGCCGTGTGACGGAGCGCGTGGGTTCGAGTCGCGGGGTCGATGTCGGGGAGGAAGGGGCACGGAGGCTGCGGACTCACCGTGCGGATGGTTACATAAGTCGGTTGGCGGGAGCGAGGACACGTGCAGCCCCTCCGGGGCTTGTGGCGCGACTGGCGGCGGGTCGGGCGCCGCCCCGCGCCACAGCCACGCGGGGCGCCGCCGCCTTCCACCCAGACACGATTAAACAGCCTTCACGTGCGACTCTCGCTTTAAAAGCGCGCCTAATAAACCTCACCTATACTTACATTTAGACATTATGGAGCACAGATTTCTTGCAATTATTCATCCTGTGTACACCGGCTTATTAACTCGTTGGAATTTACATAGAAGTGTTAGAAGAAGTAGGTATTGTTAGACAGTCTAGACAAGTCTTTATCACCGTTGAATATGCAAACGTATCGCTTTATTCGATCGCGGTAATCTACACTTTAAGTAGGATATTAGTATTATTTACCTCTGCTACTCTACTATGTCTAGTTAGGGGTTATATCCACCTACTTAGTATATCTAATAGACAATTGAGCAACATTGGACAAAACAATTGGGACAAAAACACATTATGTGTTTAACTCAATTTGCCATTCATCGAAGCTGATGTCTTTACATCAATATACTTTTACTTTTAGATCACCTGGTTAAAACAAGTCCACAAACGATATTATTACGTATAATTAGTTTATTTCAATTCAACTGCCGTACAATTACAGTTCTGCATATCTCAGACAAAACAATTAATGATAGTTCAACCTTTCAACAAGAAGACGTGAAGACTGTCCGTGAATTGAAAAAACACGAGTTTATAATTATTAGATAAATTAAGAATCTATTATACATTGTATCTAACAATCGTGCAAGGAGGGTACCATAAAAATTCCACTCTTTGAAATAATCTTTATACATCGATATCTGAAGTTCTCTTTAAACGAAAATGTGAAACTGAATAAATTAATTAAGGAATATTCTTTTCTACACAATTTTCTATTTAATCGTAACCAGCTAAATAAAATAATATATTATTAGTGTACAGTACTTAGGCGGGGGGTCGCCGGCAGAAGGAAAAAGGCAAGGTAGACTTCAATAAAAACACAATTTTAGTGAGAAGGATGGACTTGTTTAATTTTCAAAAATGTACCAAATCGTGGTACTTTTTCTAAAACTTTACCATCAAATCATTTTTTAATTGAGTCTATTTCTCTTTTTTAGATTTAATGTCCACCATTGAAGAGAATGTCAGTTCACAAAGGTAATAAGTAAAGGTATCAAAATAAAGAAAATCATTATCGTAGTCTTTTAATTTATAAATTCTTTGTCTGCCTGACGCCGGGGGGTCGCCAAAATTTTTCAACCAAAGATTGATAAACACTGGTGTACAATATACCTAATAACAATGTGGTGTGTGTGTGTCTTTTTTATCCGCTGTATGTTATATTGTTTGCCTTTTAGTCTGTATAAAAAAACATTTATTTAAAATGTTTTTTTTGCAATATTCCTAATATTTACACTACACACCTCGTGTCGTCTCCACAGTTCTGTCATATTATTTGTTAACTTGTTATTATTGTTATAAACCATATACACTGTAATATTTTGACGTTGAGAGGCGCACCGTTATAATAATCAGGTTATACAAGTACCTAAACGCCATGGTCGTCCTAATAGGCAACTACAGCGATCGCTCGTTAGGGAATATTGCCTAATTACAGCACTTACAACGCTTGGCAACGATTACTGATGGCTGTACCCATGTCATAATTAAATTGTGTGGGAAATAATAGGATTTGTAGTCTTCAGTTTAACAACAATTTTACCCTAAAGCCCCTAAAGGTGAGTATAGACTAGAGGATTTACTTGTAACAAAAAATTCAAGCCGCTCTAATGTGTCAACCTTTCACGAACCGAACAATGAACGGACGCTCGACTCTTTGTTACAACTTGATATATCGAGCAAAGATACGAGCCTGCAGATCCGTTATTTTAACGAAGAATAAACGCTAAATAGACATCAGCTATCTGCTAGTGAAGTCCCGTCAAAATTGGTCCGGCCGTTTCGAAGATCAGCCGGAATAAACAGACAGACACTTAAATTTTATTTATTTATTATGTAGTATGTACATACAAACTACATAGGAATTTCGTCAATTTAACAATATTAGTTATTTACGTTGTTGACCAGACGATTCTTTCAAACTTATGAAGGTTACGAATTTCCTTCAAAATCCTTCGGATTGCGACAAATGTGTATTGCGTCAACTGCTCCGCTAAATATTCTTCTTATTTTGTAATTCTTAACAAAAGACCAGCAGTTAGCTATAAAATTCTGAGATGAGGGCTATCGTCAGTAGGTAGGAGGTACCTTATACTTATAAAGAAATAACCTTCAAAAGCCACATGCGGTAGCAAGGTATAGACTACAAGATAAGTACCTAGGTATAATGAGGCCAAAGCTTCAAGATAGCCCGCCAAAATACAGGAATCAGAAATAATTCGTTAAAAACTAGAACATGTTTGATAGAAGTATTTTTATTTATGTTCTTATTATTTTACAAACCAGATCTCATTATACATAGATCGTTTTTTTTTAATTCGGCCAACTTTATTTTTTTAACCATCTTCAGCAAACATAAATATTATTCTATTCTTCTATTCTAAAGTCTTCCATTTCTGACAGCATACATTTTTAATGGCCTGTCTAGGTAAGTAACCAGTTTTGTAATATCATGTCCCCTAGGCACTACATAAGCAAATGTGACCCGTCTTGGGCCGCGGGTGTCAAGCCCACGCTTCTCAAACTCGGAACAGACACAATTGCCCCGATTTACTTCTCCTTTGTTTTCGCTACGACGAACTTAATCATAGAAACGTGCCTCGAGTGCTTTCTTTCCCGATATTATGTCTAGAGCTGTATTTTTCTTCTCATGGAATAAAAGTTCGATTCGGCGCCATCTGTTGTCGAGTAGCGGTAGTATTACAATTTGACTTCCTTTGAAACCAGTTTAACAACACATTTTCATAGTTACCGAAGCTTAGCTTAGCTTCATAGCCACCGTGTTTATTTATTCGAAGCTTCTAAACATCTAGGTATTTTATTTTTATCTTTATTTCTTCACAGCTGGACAAAATCCTCTCCTTTCTGAATTTTGCACGAATACAGGCCACGTTAGCCGAACAAATATTTAAGTGTTCAACCTCGACCACTCGACGACGATGTCCTGAAAACTGACGCACAGGAAGTGCACGGATGCTGCCACTACTGCCACTACTTCGACTGAAAATCCAGAGCTCCTTTCGAAATGGTCAAAGGATGGCCACCCAGTGTACCTAGTATACTTGGAAGGAATCTGACAGAGCTCTTCTTTCTTCTCGTGTCGCCACGAAAAGAAACTACTAAACATAGCAAGCAGTGGTACCACGAAGTAAATTATTTACTTCCTGAGTGACCTCAGCAGTGGGTGGAACAAAGCTGCCATTAATGATGATGATGGTACAAATACCAATCTACCTACTACAAATTTTAATAATAGACACTCGTCAAAGTGATAGTGAGCTGACTGCCCAGTACGGTAATTGCGTAACACACTTACAGTAGCTATGGCTTTCATTTTGATAATTCCACAACAATCATTGCGTTATTTACGTTGTTGAGCAGACAAATTTTTCGAACATATGAAATCATAGATTATCAATATCCTTTAAAATCATGCAGATTGTGATTAAAAGTGTGTTACGCAATTAGGGTGCAGGTTGTGCCGGTTCCCAAGTAAGTTCTTATGTATTGTCACTCAACATGGCGGGACGCACCAATCACAATACTTCAAAAAAGGAAAGGGCTGTCACAGAGCATAGAATCGCCGCGCCCGCACCGCGCCGGCAGCGTCTAGAGAAGGCGCTAATTCGTGGCGCCGAAAGTGTAAAAAAGGAAAACTTAAAAGTTTTTATTGTCACAAATGAAAGCATTCACAAGAATTTGGTACATAGTACAGTATTTATTATTTATTTTACTGAAGGTACTGAAACTGATTCCCAAACTAAACCAGAGCTTACATTTTGCAAGAGCAATACTAGAAAATCGTATCAACGTGAATGTCGTGACGTAAATTATAATTTAGTTAAATTATGAGTATGGACAGCGCCCTCTAGGTTAGGTTTTTAAAAATATACGTTTATAATTTCGTACTTAGTGCGAGTAAACGCTGACACTCTTGGATTGTATGGAAAGTGTTAACAGACAATGCCGCGTCTAGAAGCGACCGCCGAGGTGTCTCAGTGCTCTGTGGGCTGTTCCAAGTTTTATGCAAGATTTTTGAAATAAAAACCAGTAGCGATGTGAACGTTATTTATTAGAGATAAAAACGTAAGGATAGTTGCACTATCCACAATTCACAATCCACGTAAATACTTAGACCGTTATTGCAGTTGACTTGTGGTTTATTTTTAAACCATAATTTTTCTTACTTTGTTCGTAAAGTTGAAAATATTCTCATTCCAACTTGTAATCATGCGAGTCAAGACACTAATGCCTAAATGAACGCCTAAATAAAAGCTCGCTGTTGGATTTTCAACGCTCGGCTTAGAGACAAGAGTTGCAAATCCAACTGTACAGTATTCAAGCGCTCATTTAGGTACGTGTTTCCTAAGTGTTATTGAAAACGGACATACATAAATATTATTAGTAGGCCGATACCTACAATTTAGAATTTCGAAAATTCGTATTTCTACAATTAAAATATTCACGCGTGTATTATTTTATAATAAATACGTACTTAGTCATATTATTCTAATCCAATAGATAGTGATTGAAGAATATTACATAATAAGAAAATATTTATAAAATATTAGTACCTACCTCCTACTTACTTACAAAAATATTATTTGAATGAAATTCATAACAAATATTCTTCACATAAAATAAAATTAAAGCTACACAGTGTATGGGTAATACAAAAGTATTATTAAACTTCAAGGTTTATTATTTTTAGTTTAGCATCTTGGCAACGCATTGTTTTCTTCAGTCTTCATTGTACAGAGTTTCTTTGCAAGTAAATTAATTAGCAATGGCACCCCGTTTCTAAAAGCCAGATCAAGACTGAACACTAATCTGCTATCAAAAATATCGACAGTTCTGCAGATCCGACAATTTTAATTGGTTGAACGAAACAATAATACCCAATCAATGAACGTGAAGGGTGCTAGATACATGAATCGGCATTATGTTATGTTCGGAAAAAAGCAGCCCGTCTTAGCTAGAATTTTGCCGAGCCGAATATGATTCAGCGAGTATAGATGCCGAATACTGCCGAATCAAATGTGCCGACCCTCATAAATGTGTGTACCACACTTGACATTATAATATTTATATTCGACATGATTCTTTTATTTCTAAATTCGGGTAGGTATTGAAGTACAGTATTAAAATAACCATTTGGTTCAATATTATTCTCTTGCTACTTATTCAAGCGAAAAAACAGTCGTCTAGAAACTCAATATTACGTTCCATGTTAGGTACTTACTCTATTCGGCAAAATTGGCTTATTAATAGCGATATATTTTATTCAAAAAATAGGTACACTTGACAAGGAACTGAAATACAACAATATTTTTAATAAATTAAAATAAATATAAATATCAGTGAACGGAAATAATTTTAAAAATGCACACTTAATTGACCAACACTTCGGTAATCTCACTCAATCAAAATTTTACAAAATGATAAGTTCTATTGAAATTGACATCGTTTAGATTTATTTCTGGCAATTTAGCATCATTCAAAATGTCCCGATTCTTATAAAATAATATTAAATAGAATATTTCTTAAAAATCACCAAGGTACACTACACAAGACATTTCCTAGAAGTTGCCAGCGTACTTATGACCTTTTTCTAGGAAATTCCAGAGTACACAGGACTTTTCCTACATTTCCTAGGAAATTCTAGGACCAGGACTATAAACCCCTGAAATCAATTCATAGTTTAACCATTTATGGCTCACTCATAGTGTTAAACCCTCAGACAGGTGTGTTAATCATCGTAAATATTAGTCCATCAAACCAATTCTATGTTTTTCTTTCCTAAACTAAACTTAAATTAGTTAGGCATTGAAATATGTGTATAAATAAATAAAATATATTATAATTAGGATCATTACTATTCAATCAATGAGGAGTACTTATTTTGCAGTTTTTTCCGTGAGACGTTGCGCCGAACTATGAATAAATTGAGACAATAAGAGAAATAGAATATATTATCTGTCTACATTTATTTGCCATTACATGTGAAACATACAATTCAATTTCAACGACCCTCACTAATTAGGAGCCCAGAGAATGCCAAAATTAAATACTTAGGCTCAACATATGATAGGATCGCCATATTCTGGGCACAATGTAGGTCTTTCGAGACATATTTGAAGCAGAAAACATATATGGGCCTATAATGGTCTTCGGAAAGTTTTGATCCGGACATTTATAGATTAATAAGCGTTCATTGAATTATATTTTTTTATATATATTTTTGGACACTTTTGATTTCGATTCAGACAAAGCATTGCCACTTACTAACACAAATACTTCTCATTGTTTTACATACAATAACAACATTAAGAGGGTGCATCCTAAAAGTTGGCAACGTCGTAAATAGCTGTCAAATATTTACCTGTTTCGATTAATTTGGAAATAATACTGTATAGAAATAAGAAATGTGGCTAACCAATTGACTAGAATATTAATAATGAATTGCAATTATAACATTGAATTTGATGTTGTACCCGTTTTAGGTGAAAAAAAGGTATTTGGAAAGTTATCAAATACTTTTTTTACATCTAAAACTAACTATTCGGTGTTACGATATTAATTATTGCATTTAATAATCAATATTCTAGTTCGCTAGTTAGCCACATTTTTTATTTCCATACAGAAATATTATCAAATTAATCAAAACAGCGAAATATTTGACATCTATTTGCGACGTTGCCAACTTTCAGAATAAACCCTCTTAAATCGACTTATATAATCAAGTAACCACAAATTTCCATCTTACATTAAAGTGATAACATCAAGATCATAAAAATTTACTTACGTCCACAGCATATCATGCTGCAGAAATATCTTTTCACTACCTTTGGCTTAGTTTTCTTTGGAGACGAGGTTGGGACCCTTTGGTACCTGGACGAGTGCATCGGAATGACCAGCTCAAGGACCGAAGCATCGTCGTCTTCATCGGAAGCAGTCAGTTCTACTTCGTAGAGAGGTGGTGACGATCGGTCAGGGCTGGTCTCTCGAGTCGCGTTCTGATCTTTGGTGTACTGGTCCTGAGGCCACTGCATGATGACTAGATCGTGGTCCTCGTCGTTTTTCTGCAATTCGAATTCAATTGGTTTTAGTTACTTAAAGTTGGCGACATTGCGGCATACTAAGACAGAGATGAAGGGACGAAGGGATAAGCTCGCAATGGCAGAATACAGACGTGTTTGGACAAGGGAGACTTTTGCCCAAAAGTGGGACATTACGGATTAATAAATAGACATATAGAATTAGTACGTATGTTTTTGGTATGAAAATGAGTGCTATGTGCTTTTTGACGCATCGATTCTGCTACATAGGCTCTAAAGGGTGTAATGCCACTCGGCTGAGCATGTAGATATAGTAATGGCAGCTCCACCCCTTTTACCGTCTTATACGAGATGTCTCTTTAGTTCTAGCCTAAGCCGCTGAGCCAGTTCTTGCATTTCAAACTTTATTTAGACTTAAGTAAAGCTTAGTAGTTGGGTTCTTAATTCAAAACCTGGCTCGACGGTTTAAACCTGATCTAAAGAAATACCTTGTTCTAAATTAATGAGGTATGGGTCCAGAACAGTGCGAGTGCCGTCCAACTCTGGTCTAAGATATTATAACATCTATCGTTTGATGATTACGTTGCTAGACAGTGCTTGTCGTTGGTCCTACGCCTCTACTCGTACCGGTCGTGTCGGATTGGCGTGTCCCATTGGACTATGAGAGTAAAGGAACAGAGAGAGAGAGTGCACCTGTGTTTGCGCACACAGTTGTAAAGTCCTCTATAATATCTCCTGCGTACTTGGCTTTTCTCCATTGAGATTTACTGCCGTGGCCGATATTCGATCGAGAGGGAGGATAATATGCTGCTTGAACTTTGCCACATGGAAAAAAAATAGCATATTTACCAGGCTAGCCCGCCGCTCGTTTCTATGTCGGTGTGTAGTTGGTGATGGGATCTGCAGCTCATCATCGCTGCTGCTCTCATCACTGAACTGGAATCAGAAAGGTATAACGTGACTCTTCTATTTTTGCTTTGGTCTGGCAGCCTCAAACGCTGATAATCAATTCTTTCGGTAAGTACTTTAACTAAGTAAACTTCACTAGCAATTTATAATGCACTTACATCGATATATTACTGGAGCTCGATTGTCGGAATGTCAGATATAACCACTTCCGTATTAAAATACAATAGACGTAGATATATTTAATAACCTATTCCGCTTAACTATTCTTAAAGTCTTAAAAAAACCCTGTAAGAAACTCCGTATTCTTAACAAAAATCTGTTGTTCCATATATTTTGATATGAAAGGCAGATTTTTTTATACATAACTGACGAACAATTTCTACGCTAGGAGCCTAGAATCATGTGCTAAATTCATAGTAACAGTTCGCGCGTCGATGTCCCTCAGAGTACAGACGACACGACGACAATCAACAATCTGTTTGCCCACTAAAGTGCCCAGTGCTCATGAGCATGTATTTTAAGTGACGTAAGATAGAGGAAAAAGGTAATCGGCCTCATTACAAAACAAAACAAGCTTAATCTTTAGACTCAGGTTTAAACCACCAAACCATTTTTTTATTTCGAACTCTATTCCGACAAAGTTAAAGTTCTAATTTAAAAATGCTGTCATCGAACCCGAATCTAAGTTGACAATTTTGTACTGTACTTTACCGGGCTCTGATTATAGATTATAACAAGTTTTTACGTGTTTTGTACAAACCTAATAACAGAAAAAAAGAAAAAAACATTTCATCATTTCAACAACGAGCTCAAAGGTTAACGTTAGCGGTAGCACTAGGCTCGCCCCTATTACATGGGACAAAAAAATAACTGGCGAAATGTGGGTGTAATCACACCTCTGCCTAACCGGGGAAAATAGGCGTGATTTTATGTTCTGTAACATTTTAAAAACTAGATGTGGTCGATGTTTCCTATTCGACTACTCTGAGAAGAAACACCGAAACAATCTCGGAACTTTGAGTTTGTTTCAGTTGCAGTCTTTTTTAAAGTCCAGACATTATCTTGGTCACATCATGGGAGGACTAGGTATATAGATTAGTGTTTGAAATGATTTTTTGAAAGTTTGAGAAAAGAACCATCCAGATCTCGGTGGAGCTGTCCAGTCAGTATACGCATATATTTACCGGTAGCCTTTGATGAGCCAGGATGAGCCTGCGCACAGCGTCGTCGCTGTCGATGCCGCTGTCATCAGGTTCTCGGACAGGGATCAGCAACCCTCCGCCTCGGTCGTCCTCAGCCGCCAGCTTGCACGGTTTGACAGGGAACTCGGTAGAACACTCCTGGAATTGAGAAGGAAGATTGATTTGAGACCATGCCATGGTAAACTTTTGGACACTATTAATTTCATGACGTTTTCAATACGTACCCTTGGGTTTAAAAACCTTGAAGAAACTCGTTTGATCTTAAGAATTTAGTGTCGAAATGAAATCATTCGTCCTCATGATATTCGTATTCTACTATATTGTTTTCTAGTCCTGACTAAATACTGATATAACCTCACTTACAGGGCTTCAACGAATCCACGTGCTATTGTGAAATTCACGAGTCAAAAGTTAAAAGCTGTCCTAAGGCAAATCAATTGCACTTTGTTAATTCAATTATTGGAAACAATAATTATAGACGGGGCTTAACCCAAATTGCCAAATTAATCATATAATCTATGTGACTGTGAACTCTAAGCCTTTATGTGCAGGGCTTTACCAAATAAAACATACTGTTACAATAACACATGTTCATAGAAATTACAATTTGCGTTTGAGATGATCGCGATATCTCGGATATCTGCCAAACCCAATCATTTTCAATTGCTGTAAACAATACACTATAAAACGAAATACACAATAACAAGTTTTAGAGTGTAAACATAAATAGAACGACTCTATCCAGCTTAGATGGATGCTGCATAATGCAACGATCTAAAAATACATAAATCAGATTTAGTGAACGTTGAGAACGGTTCGAGAGGAACGGAATGCGCCGACTATAAACGGATTTGTAAAGGTCACGCACTCAGGCACTGTGAAAATATTTCAATCATTTTGCACTTCGTTTAAAAATAAATGTGCAGTTTATTAATAGCTTTTTTTTAAAGATAGAACGAAAGTAAACGCCTGAAAATATGCAATTTCGTTTTGCTCATACTGCGACTTACTTATTCGTATTTTTCCAAAACCATAAACAGAAATAATTCTATTTTACACACTGCAACAGCATGAATGCTTTCCATAACCCGGGAAATGTGGCCTATGGTCATTCATAGAATATTAACAATTATTTGTACCAACTTTTATCCGTCCATTGTTTTGCTTACACCATTGTTTCCCGCAATTACTTCAATGAATTGTTACTACAATATGTCGTGCACTATGAATTAGTCTTCACTTATTGTAATGTGTTGTTAATTCGACCCCCGTGGATTAACACTACCCACAATTCGACTAATTGAACACCTACGCCGCTCGTAAAGGACATAACGGTCACCTATTACCACTATCAATCACCTAGGAATATCGTGACCACAGTCTAAATATAACTGACGACAAACGGCTATTGTGCCGTATCTTCAAGGATTATCTGGATTATATAGGGAAGAATAAATAGGTACCTTATGTGGGGATAGAGTACCAGATGATACTGGTAGCAGGCAAAACACGTCAAAACTACACGGTACTGCAGCCCAACTAGGGATGAGGGGCGCTCCACCCCGTTGCCATGGCAACCGAGGTCTGCGCGCGCAGCCGCGTTATTCACTACTCACTGCATGGACTCACTGTCAAATTTATTTACGTTTAAACAAACTTTTTCTCCCGAGTCAAGATTTTTTAAAGAATAGCTTTTGTATTTACTTGTAATTTGTTTTTTTAGTTTTATTTATGCGAGTGCCTTAACATGGCTCCTAAGAAGGTAAGCAAGTCTTTTAATCATTTCTCAAACATTCAAATAACTTTTCCAAACATGAACTCATAGAAACTTGTAATTGTTCAAAATAATTTAGTCTCTGTTTGTTGTATTAGTTGTATCTAAACATAAGGGAAATTGTGTTCAAATTACAATGTTACGAACTCATCATACTGATTGATTGATTGGTTAGTATATTCTACAAATCTTGTTTTGTATATTATGTAAGTACCTACATATAGTAGCAACATTGATCAAACACAAACGTTACAGCCCATCAACGGATATTTGCTTCTCGCAAACTGTTCCTACTGTTTACATTTTGTTTCGAATAACATTAACATCTGAGTTCAGACTGATTTACATGTCAAATAATAGATACAGAAACTAATCTGGGCCCAGTACAGATCTCAAGCACTCATCTACAAGTTGTCAGTTCAATGCCAAAGGAATATTTGGACTAGAGTAATACAGTGAAATAGAAAAAGATGATATCACAGAGCTACCAACACTCTCCTTGAACCGCATCAGAATATTTACAACTAAACAGCTGCTCATAAAACTTTTCACAACGTTAATATTGTACTCATAACTGGATTTTATAAGCAACTAGCTACTGCCCGCGACTTCGTCCGCGTGAAATTTTGGCCCTCGACCCACCGCGTCGCATCCTATCGCCAGCCCGCGCTGTCACTTCGTGTCTTCTTCGTTTTTTCTCGGCTCCTAGGGGTCGTAGCACGATGTTAAATAATCTATAACCTTCCTCAAGAACTGGGCTATCTAATGCTTAAAGATTTTTTCAAATTCGATTGGCAGTTCCAGAGATTAACCCCTACATACAAACTTACAAACAAACAAATTTTGCCTCTTTAAAAATATTAGTATAGATTGTTTTACACAATTTACCGTAAGTATCACCGATAATTATAAACATGATAATTACATATAATAGGTTAACCTAACGAAGACCAACATCACAAACTGCAGGTACAGGCATTCCTTATACGAAACACAGAACATACATTCACATATACCGTGAATTTTTGTAATAATCCTTTGCTGCCTGATTTAGATTCCTAGCCCGAAAGGGATGAAAAAGAAATTGCCAGAACTTTGGCGAAGTAAGTCCAAGGAGAAATCCATAGGATTGGCACTACTAAAGCGGTTGAGAGTGAGTAACGGTCCTTAGGACACAGCATGCGTGTGCGTCACTACATTGTAAATACGACCTTGTACCTGTGTTTGTGTCTGTCTTGGCCAATATTGGCTGCCGTTTGTGACCGTCTTCGCCTACTTTATTGGTGTTAGCATATCGAAATGTTGCGGCCAATTTTGGTACCAACATTGTAAGATATAGGTATGCTGAAGCCAAAAAGCTGTTCATATTTGTGCATACTGTGTGTTAAGGCACCTCACTGGATAAATCACTGCATTATCTTGGAATAGATAATTTATATTTGTGTAACAATACTCATAATGTGTACGTCCATTGCACGCCTTGTGACCCTGTCTTCGTATAACTTCCATGCTTCGTGAGGTATTATAGTCAAGATGCAATTTTGCTTTGAACGCTAAAAACAATGCTTAAACCAAAGTAGTTTAGTCATAAACCACATTAGGTAATTTAAGTGCGTTGTATCTGACGTTAATTGGAGAATTTGGTGATCAATGATTTGGCGCTATGTGTGACAGCATCGTGCATAGAACATTCACTAATCGTCCGATATTATATTAGATATAAAGCCACTTTGCAGACCGTATCCAATATAGATATTTATGAACTATTTTAGCGCGTTCATAACCGTGTTTGAATAAAGCTCTTGTTAAGAATGAAGCTTTTAAACTGGAGGTTTTCTCTAATAAATGCACAAAAGATTCATAGAATTAAGTTAAAATCTACAGTAACTGTTATAAAATCTTACCTAGGATCGGCCATCAAAACTGCTCCAAAAATTTAAAGTCTCTAGTTCCATTGCATCACGACAGTTTGAACCGACAGCTAACTCGTCACTGCGGGCATTCTAATAAGAATTAACAAAGGCAATCTGTCAGAACTGTTGGTTATCACGATAACCGCTATCAGATACTGTTCTACGTCCCATCGATCGAACATCATCATTCCGAATCCATCACGCAAGGCTGATGCATAACGGAAATGAAATACATAAAATGTTTTATGTTTATTACTGTTTATAATTTAGAATGGCCGAAATTGAATGTTATTTGAATATTGAAAGCTCGGTTTAGGGGTGCGCAAATCAATAATGCCATGATACAATTAGAGCAGTGGTGGCCCAGTGGGAACGACTGCGGCTAACGAGTTGTAGGTCGTAAGTTTGAACTCTGACAACTTTACTTTGTGTAAATTATTTCATCACCACTGCTCTCAAAACGGAGAAGGAAGACATCGTAAGAAAACCCATGTCCGAGATCCAAAAACTTCGAAGACATGTGACAGATACCAACTCAGACTGGGCCCGCGCCGTGTGGTGGATTACAGCCCACTCATCCTCACAGAGAGGTGGCCTGTATCCCAGATTCCCAGCAGTGGGAATGGCATTATAGGCTGATTAGGCAATCAAATACTGCCTGGTCTATTCTATAAATATTTCACCGTGAAAACTTAGGCAAAGTGAGCTTGAAGTGAACTGTTAATAGTGTCAATAGTGTCGGACAGATCACTTCAAGCTCACTTAACGTATGTTTTCAGGGTGAGCTTTTTACAGAATAGACCGGAATGGTTTCCGTCAGAAATTAAAAAAGCAACCGAGGTTCTTACCGTGTATTCCCGTTCGTCCCACTGCCTTCGTCCCACTGGTGCGACGTACGAAAATCATTTAGTCATGTTATTTTTAATTCCCATTGATTTCACTAAATCCTATTAGAAGCATAGTAATAATGATTGAAATAGTTACTTAATTATTTAGTGGGACGAACGAGAATAACTATTATTTATTAAATATAATATTATTCAATATATTCCCGTTCGTGCCACCAGTGCGACGACGGCAGTGAGTGGGACGAACGGGAGTACACGATTCTTACTTGCTACGACGATAAGCGAATAATGTTATACGCTTCTTGCAAAGGACGTTTAACAAAATAATTATTTGTCAAATTGAGTAAGTCTAGTTAATTCATATCATTATGACATAACACAACCGAGTTACTTGTTTTTCGTCATCAGGAGCAAGAGTCCTGAAACGCTATGCTATCAAAAAACACAACCATTTGTATTTATTTTGACCATATTTTTTCTTACTATGTTTTTTCGTACCGTACATAATATCCTGTTGCGTGCCACTTATGATACGCGTGCCAAGAGTTCTCAATCCCTGCTTTCGACGTATGATGTTGATTTACAATAATAGAATTGGCCCTGTACAGAGGTGTACCACCCCTGACTCGGATATAAAATGTTATGTGATGTACTAGAATAGATTCGGGGTAGGCACGATGTTGTTTCAAAACTAATATTATAAAATAGTCGATTATGTTAATTCTCATCATTATCATTATCATTAGCGTATACTGCTGGACTGTCAAATTGAAAACTATTAACTTTGGTTCTGATCTTTAAAAATGTATTTTAGTTTGATATGAAGACTAATTTGAAGTTCTAGTGCTTAGGAGAGCAGTTTTTGATATTTTGACATACAAAAGAAAAAAGAGCAGTTTCTGATATTTTCACGTTCAAAAAGAAATACGGAAACCTAAAAAAAAGCAGTTTTTGATATTGAGTAGAACTAAAAGAAAAAAGGTTATTCTGTGATCCGAAATGATAGGCATATGAAACAAACGAATAATTAGTTCGGATGGTTTACATAAACAACCACTTTTACACGTCAACAATATTTTAAAAACGACGTGAGGTCGGAGTTTTCTATCGGACTACTCTCAGTTCAGCAGAACTACTGAACCTACATCAGATCTTTCATTTAGTACCTCATATAGAATTTAAACCCAATTTTGGGTAGTTAAGAGTTACTTATATATTTATGGCGTGTACAAGTACGTAAAAATCACACGTTTTGTAAAAAACTCACATGCTTAGGCTAAGAACTCACGGAGCGATTTTCGCCCGCGTCCGCTGGGGTTGCGGGCCCGCAGCTTCTGTAGAATGCAAATATTTATATAAAAAATTAAAGCACATTTCACGACGCGTTTTACGCCCGCGGTGTACGCGGTTGTATGCGGCTCCCGCTGTACCGGCGGGCAACTAGTAGAATAGCGCGGGCCGCGGTTACCCGCAGCCTCGGCGGGTGGCGCCCGCGCGCTTTGCGATCGGTTGGCGGGCGACCGCGGGGGCCGGCGCGCCCGTCTTGCAATCTTGCGATCATCGCCCGCCACGTTTGCGGGCGATGATCGCAACCACGGCGGCCGCGTAACCGCGCGAATAACCGGTCTCGTGAGTTTTGAAATAAAACCGCAGATCCACGACCGCGGCGGCTGCGGGCGAAAATCGCTCCGTGAGTTCTTAGCCTTAGACGACTCAAGCAAGCATGACGTCGAAAGTTTATGTGCTTGCTATCGAAGCACTAAATCTGAGTACTAAGCAGCCCATAAAACCCTAACCAAAGACTTGTACACAAAACAATAAAGCTCTACCACAAATATATCATACGATTTATTTGTATAGCGAATCTGTTTGCATTAAGAAATATATTGCTGTAAAAGAATATACCTAAGTAAAAACCCATTTTTAAAAAGTGTGATTAAATTAAGGAAAATTCAGTAACCTATATAAATAGTAAATCGGCATCTAGAACGCCACATGCGAACTACGGTATAACACTAACGCCATGACGTATGGTCGGTCGAAGGATCCTCCCTTATCCAAAGAGGATGAGTCAACTTTACACCCTGCTCCTCATAAATTCTATACTGGTGACCCCGAACATGGAATTTTCGCAGCCTTCGAGCAGCTAGTTCGGCGTGACGTCATTATCATCAGTTCCTTAAGCTTTCTATTATTTTTTTAGGTGAAACATCTTAACACGTTCGAGGACAGAACGAGATTATACGTCATCGTTCGAAATTTTGATATGGCACAACGTACAATGACGTCCAAATAATGTTTTTACTTCACGACAGAACGTACATTTCCGATGAACGTTCAAGATAAAATCCTATTGAATGTATCTTGTGTCACAATATTTAAAATACCCGAAGCTTTACTGTCACGTAGAGTAAGTTTTAAACTATTTCAAATAAGTGCCGTTGACAGTGGGCGGGAACGGTACTCACACACGCACAACGTACGTATACGATAACGTGATAAAACGGTTGTGTCATGATGTCTTTAAAACAATATATTTTCATGGGAGGCTACGTACTCATACGTCGTATAATTTGTATGGACATTTACTGTGTCATTTTGGTACACAGTCTCAAGTGGTAGCGTCCTCGAACGTGTTAAGCTTATCGAAATTTCTATAAAATTTTAAATATGAAAAACTTACCAGAACCCAATAATTTTGAAAAACAAACTTTCTCTTACTATCAGCATTATGGTTTAAACTAAAGAGGTAAACTGAAAATGTTCACCTAGGACTGTGCGAAGAGAACTGAATGTTAATCTACCCTCACCATTGTCGCGACGTCGTGATTCAACCCCCAGTACTAGCTAATGCCAGACACGGAGACTAATTAGAATTTGGTGACACGCCCTGCCTAGAGAAGTAATTTGTAAACTTTGTACCGATTGCAAAAATAAAGCTAGGAAACTAATTATTCATACCTTCATAACCTTAAACAAAGCAGATGAAGTATATTTTGGTAAGAAATATGTTTTTTTGTGATACTGATGATGCAATCTATTAAATATGTTAACAATATTATAATCAAGGAAGTAATAATGTAGCAAAAACTAGAGCAATACAAACAAGTAATTCGAAGAAGTCTTCATGAAATACGATTTGGTAAACTATTCGTAATAATACTAACTAGACACCAATAGGAAATCTATTAGACACTATAGAAAACGTCAAGAATATACAAAACAGAGGAATTTTAAAATATATTAAACACATACATTGAAATAAGAAAATTCCTTGGAAGACCAACTCGTAAATTTTCCGTATATCCGACAATATCACCGCAATGAAACATTGTATCCGTATTTAAATCTAAAATAAGCCTCACCCTGGCTCAAACGACCGTTAGGTCATTTTATGGCCAATTAAAATGATTGCCTTTAATTTATTTCCCATTCATAACTTGAGAATTAGCCTCATAAAACGTTATGGCTAAGAGGGGACTTTCGCCCATTTTACAATGTTATCCATCTCTGGAATCCGTTACGTATTTTGCAGGAACCAATAAATATATAGTCTTTAAATGTTCCGTTTTAACAATTTCTTTATGTTACAATTTCATTTCCAATAAAGTTGCAATTCAACACTGAATAACATCAATAAAAATAACAAGCTCATTGCTCGGAAAAAACTTGCAGTTTTCGCGTGATATACAAATAAAATTATCCGTATTCTGTTCGACATTGGTAGTTAGCTAGTACTGGGTACATTAGTGACTGTGGTTACTAATGCAGTTTAGTTCATTCTTCGGTCAAAGTTCATTTAGTATCTGGGTGAGAACTACTGACACTGCAGTACTGATTAGCGCTTCCAATGTTAAAGGCCATTTTTAGACCGCGGATTTTGGTTGAAATGTCTGCTGCAACAGATTTAGAACCCATATCTTCCGAATCTGTGTTATCACATGTGTCTTCCAAATCGGACGATGATATTGACGTAAGTAAAATCAACGATAAACTTTTGCGTGGACTATAAACGCGGGACTTAAACACAAATTATTATGAATAAAGATACAATCCAGCATTCCTCGGGCACGCAACGGTTTAATCGTTTGTTTACGCTTGCTTCGCTTAACTAAAAGTGCCTCGAATTATTTATAGTCGAATTACATGATCGTCCCCAATAAAGACCTATCAAACAATATGCAAATGTCTCTAGAATATTTACTCGTAAATCCGCTCGGAGTTCTCAAACGTTTAGAAAACTAAGCAGTGTTTCATTTGCTGTCAGACATCGCTTGCGTGCTTGCGTATTTCTTTGTGTCTGAAGTAAATAAAAAAAATTAAAATGCTGAAGGCTATGATAAAACGCGCGCTTAACGTCACGGAGGAAAAAGTGCTTATAAACAAAACATTGCAGTGCTTGGATGTACGTAACCGCATCATGCTGAGGTGTTAGCTGTTGTTTATATACTTGTTAATTTTTAATGGTGTTATTTAGCAGAAAGAGGGAACAGGAGTGTCCCGCGCCAAGCTAGCTGAAGACGAGGCCCTAGACTGGCTCAAACCGCGCAATCTTATCAAACCTGACGACCAAGACGAAGTGCCCGATGCAGTAAGATCTATTTATACATTGTAACAGCGAATCAATTTTCACGCCTCCCCTTAAAACCTAAGCCAAATAGTTTTTGATACTCGGATAGCTGATGACCTAAAGAGGAGCCATATAAAGAATATGAATTACAAACCTCGACTAATTAAAGTTATGAAAAAATCCGCGTTTCGCGGGTATTCTGGTATATTACAATTTAACACTAAGGTATAAAATAAAGTAGTGCACAGCTATTTCTTCTTCTGAATCCCTTGTCCCATGTTACTTTGGGTAGGCGCTAAATGTTTTCCTCTTCCATTCTCCCTTGTCAGCAGCAGCTGTTACGTTATCTTTCAGTCCGTTTTCGTTCATATCAGCCGTCAAAAAATCTATTCATCTTATTTAGGTCTCCTCTAGTAAAAGTAAAGTAGCGCACAGATTTGCGGATATTAAATCTGAAGGTAAAGGACAAATCTTGAAAGCTACATGGCGCATGCGCCCAGCGTAGGAATACATAATCGAAGTACCTAAATAACCTCTAGGGGACTACAAACTGTTATTGCCAACAACTGCTCCTAATAAACTTTCATTTGTAATAGCAATTAGTTTAATTTCATTGCAGAACTGGGTCATTACATTAGGCAATTCGGATTTGTGACCTAGGTCTTTATAACTTACAAAATGTACCTCTGCCTACCTCTCCAAAGAATACAGGCATAACTCATGAACTTCATAAAAGGTCACCTTATAACAAATTAAGTTAATCACAATAAACTTCCTCAGGAACTCGAAGAAGAGGTTGGTCGCTGTCTGACCACGGTTAACCCTCAGTGGATAGCTGATGAAGTCGCGTACCACTATGGCAAGGGGCTGTTTGTGACCAAGCCTAAACCAACCTTTGGGAAGGCGTACCCGCTGTATGTCTTCCAGGGCACGTCTATACGCAAGGATTCCGATGAAGCCAAGGCGCAGATAGCCGCTGGATATGGTGAGTGACCATTTTATCACGTATTGGATGAACACTTTAAGTGCAGTTTGCTTAATAATAATTAGGACAAGAGCTCAGTTAAGGCAAGATATAAGTAAATATCAATTTCATTGGCTCTGTAATTATCTGAAAGAGGCAGTTCGTTCCCAAAAAAAGTAAAGAGGAAAACACTCTTTCCTTTTTTAAATGAAATGAAAATGGACAACGATTTTAGGTAGAAACTTAAAACTTGTGCGTGTATTGTTCGATGAATACGACAATATGAATCTGAATATGCGTTGACTTTTAAATGAATCCCTCTCGAAGAGAGGAGGAGGAGGCCTGTGTCCCAGCAGTGGGAACATTGTAGGCTGATTATGATTGAAATGGAGATCAAACAAATCGAACGAATCGAATTTCAATGAAAACTGATGTCAATCATCTTGTTCCAGGCATGGTCAGCTTCGATGACGCTGGACCGAAACGTGTGAAAGTTAAGAAGTCCAAATTGGAGGAAGAGGAGGAAGAGGAACCGGAACCTGAAAAGCCTACGCAAGAGGAGGCTAAACCTGAAGGTATAGTGTAACAGACTAGTGGTTAACTGATACATAATGTTGGCATAAGGCTGCTAAGCTAAGCGATGAAGCTAAGCTACGAAGCTATGTGTCAGTTTCGGCATCAAATCGTAGCGGATACGATTTGATGTGGAAACCATGCGCTTTGTACTGCTTTAGCTTTAACTTAGCTTTTTTGAACCCTTTTCCAAAGTTACAGTATGAAATTCAAACGATCCATGAACATCCATCGCTACGCAGCTAAGCACATCTCTAGTGGAAAGCCAGCCTAATTACTACTGCGGCTTATCCTGATAACAAGTACAGCCTGCTCTCCATGTGAGACAGAGCTAGGGCTGCTGATATACGGCACGCGAACCCAATGTAGGATGGTGGACGTACGGAAACTTCGAATTTTGGGTAGGTAGTATATAGGACATCTATACAATATTAATAATGTGATATTATTATTATTGTATGGCTATGCCAATGAAGAACGAATTCTCTTGCTTATTCTCATACACAAATTTTTCATTTTCCCCCTAAACTTCTTCCTCTCGATTTCTTTACTTCAACTTTTAAATGTGATTCTCGAGAATTTAAGTTTATGCAATATTTTTAGATTGCATATTTAAATTCTAGAGATGTATCTATAATTAAACCAACTGACCTGAGTAAATAAATAATGTAGCAAGCACATGGTTTTTAAACACATTAGAAATACGCTCTAGGTATGAAAATTTACAAACATACGAGCCGCTTCTGACTCATTTACGTGGGTTTTATCACCTAGACAAATTCTGCAATTTAATTAAAATAGAATTCTAAATATAGAATAGTTTTGCTTAGGTTCTTCATTCCTGTATCATTCAGTAGGAGAGAATGTATGGTATGCATCGCCGAGGAGGTTTGAGACTCGGGTCCCCGATGCCGGTGGTTGTGTGTATGAAATGGACTCAGTCTATGAACGAGAACGTCATGCGTGCATATTATGGGTCTACAGAGGTGGGAACTATCCTCACTGCGTACCGTGTTAGGACGCTGACTCTGTTTCAGGAACTAGAGCCAACCGTCAACGACCAACGACTGTCGGATCAGGTGTGAGTCATCCAACGCAATCATAGTCCAACCTATGCCACACTTGATAGGCTGCGCTCAGAGGTACCGAGCAACCATATCGTCTTGACTCCGGCACAACCAACCAGCAAACTATTCTGCTTCTCAGGGCAGACAATACACGACCACGAGTGATGCGCTTTGCAAGGCGGGCATTATTGGTGACTGGAATCAGTCCTCCAGAATACATGTCCCGTGTCACATCGACTTCCTGAAGCAGAAAGTTTTTACATGGGCGAGCCGTATTCGTTGGTATAAGCGGCGGATTGATCGATTTACCGAGAATCGCATGCTCCAGAGCGATGAGAGGTGAAAATGTGACTGCTAGAGGATTCAGGTCTATGAGCTATCTATCAGCTGAAAAAGATATCTCTCACCACCTCTACATGGATGACTTAAAACTCTTTACCCCCAATAAATTGTGACTTATGGAGCTACTGAAGGTAACATATAAACTTTCAGTAGCGCCATCAGGATGGATGTGGACAAATGTGCAGTCATACATTTAAAGCGAGGGGAGATTATGGAATCCGAGGGAATTCAACTCTCGGATTCCATATACCTTAGATCCCACTCCTCTTTCGAAAGCTATAAGTATTTGGGTATGTTGGAAGTGTTAGGCACAACGTTGCTGACATGAAGCAATCGTTGAAGGAACCCTTCTTTGGTCGCCTGAAGAAGGTATTAACTGACAAGTTAATGTGAAAAAATGGTACGGAAAAATGTACGGACCCTCCTATCCAGGGTGTCGAGTTCGGTTCACTTGAGTATGCCAATAAAGTACATCAAGACCGGCCTTCAACTTTAATCATTCTTTCTTCGTATCTATGTCAGGGGAATCCTATCTCATTTGCAATCCTTTCAACGATATCAATAGATATCCAAAAAACCTTAGACGGCTTAATGACTAGACTGGACTAATTCTATAATTATCTGAGGAATTACTGTACTCCTGACAGTGATAGAATCTAATTAAGCAAAAACTGAATTCACTTTAAAATATTGTATCGCTTATTCTATCAGAGCAAGAGGAACCTGCAGCAGAGGAAGCTCAGCCATCAGAGGAGCCAGCTGTTAAAGAAGATGAAGCACCTGCTGATGATGCAGAGCCAAAGGCAGAAGGGGAAGAAGGCGAGGATGTGACAGAACCAGAAGAAAGTAAGTCTGGCCTAAAAATAATAGTAGTAGACTCCAAAACTACAAACTTCTTTGAAATAGTTTTCTACCCGTTTCTACCTTTTTGGACAAATCTATATTTAGGGAAACTTCAACAAAAGTTTGTCACCGACTGCGTAATGGAAATATTATGTAAAGTAAGTAAGTATAGCAAAAGATTACTGGATTGAGCACGAAATTAATTTGAAAAGTTCAGCGTATGACATTGTTAGACGTTGCGTGTTTTCATGTTCTACTTTCGATTCAAGTAATGTTTCGCTGATTTCATATTATATTAATAGTATCACAGCGTAACGATCCTCTTCACTGACTATAGAACTTATAATATAACCATTACAATAATATAGCTCATCATGGTCTCTGCAATTGAACGCCATACAAGTTTTTTTGGACTCTCATCCAGCTTCCACCAGGCACTCTGTCAAAATTGACGATCTACCTGGCCACCCTGAGCGTTGTCGGTTGCCTATGCGCGATCCTGCGATATTCCTTTTTACACCAAAAGAGGAACATTCAGCAACAAAAGTCATTTGATATTTTATTTTTATTTTATTGAGAAAAATATTAAATTAAAATAGGAACAGATATAACATTTTAAGAATATTTATTAACTCTAAGCTATTTTAATGAAATGCTGAACTGCAGTATACAGAAAAAAATTGTGTCAATTTTGATGGTGTAAACATGACAGTGTTAATGGACATGGACCGTTGCTAACCGTCCGATCATCGTATGGAGCTAAAATGACAAACAGTTCCAGACTTCCAGTCTAAGGCCTGTGTTCACCAACATTCAAACCACAGTTACGTATTAAATTTTGTATATAGAACTGATTAAATATGTAAACAGTTGATATAAATTTTGGTGAACACAAGGCTAAATCGGAATGCGCTAGAGTGTAATGTTGCGAGTTGCACAATTTGTAATGAACTTGTTGTACTCTCCTGAACAACAGCGTCTTGTGCAAAACAGCAAACTTCTAAAGTCGAGGTTTTTTTTATCATTTACAAGGCAGATTATTTTGCATTATCCTGTACTAGCTGCGCCCCGCGGTTTCACACGCATAAGTCATCGAGACTTATGCGTGTGAAACCGCGGGGCGAACCCGTGAGCTGTTTTAGCGTGAAAGCATAACAAAAAAAAACCACTTTCGCATAATTTATTTACCTATAATATTAGTTAGTAGAAATAAAGATATTTTATTATATTATTATTAGTTAGAATTAAGGCTCGTACACACTGGCGCGATATCGCGGGCGCGACAAGGGTAGTGCTGCCTGTCGCACCCGCGATATAATTCCAGTGTGTACGAGCCGTTATCCTCAATAATGATATGAGCGTTTGTTCTTAAAGTTTGCAACGTCGCTAATAGCTGTCAAATATTTACCTGTTTTGATTAATTTCGGAATATTATTGTATGGCAATATTAAATATCACTAACTAGTGAACTAGAATATTAATATTGAATTGAATTTGATGTTGTAACCGTTTTAGGTGTAAAAAAAGTCATTTGGAAAGTTTTCAATACTTTTTTTACATCTTAAACTAAATATTCGATGTTACGATATTAATTATTGCATTTCATAGTCAATATTCTAGTTCACTAATTAGCTACATTTCATATTTTCATACAGTAATTTTGCCAAATTAATCTAAACAGCGCGAGATATTTGACATCTATTTGCGACGTTGCCCACTTTCAGAATGCACGCTCTTAACAGTTTTACTCAGGTGTATAAAGGCCTCGTAATCATAGTTATTAAAAGTCTCAACATTGTTGTAGCAACATGTTTTTGTGATAAAACTTATAGTCTAGCAGTGTTGCTGACAGGAGGCAAAACATATTGCCTGCTCCAGTTGATTTTGCGAGAAACAATGTCTAGCAACTGTTGCTCAACTTTTGTTTCCGATGAATTAAATAGGTGTGCCTTTTGTCATGATTTCATCTCTTGGCGAGATTCGATATACCTATTACAATAAAACTTTTTAATTTCATCTTGATAAAGTTAAAGATTAACTTGATTAAGTTGTCATTATGTTAGTATTTTTGATTTCAAAATAAGAACTTTACGGTATGTGTGTAGTGTAGAGTGTAAAAACGTAAATAAGCATAATTGTGTCGCATGAAAGTTATAATATACCTTGTAAATATTCAGAGGCGGAGTTGGCGAAAGAAGAAATTATAAGTGCAATGTTCCTGATCAAGCCGCGTGTCAAGAAGCTGGCCAACCAGTTCAACTTCTGCGAACGCGCTGCTCTCACCTACAACTACCCTAGACGAGTCAGTTGCTATTTTATTATTACTTCCTTTATTAATTTTAACACATCAATAATTATTACATTTCAAAATAATAATGATTATAAGAGCATAGGGCTCCAAAGACAGGAACCTTCACACAATGCGAGCCGTATCGAGGAGTACTGCCTTCTGAGTCAGGCCCTTGATCCAGATAGATAAGATACTCGTTATTATTACAATATATCAATAAAAACATCCAACCGCCTCAGGAGCGCCTCGCGAGATGTTAGACGAGGCATTCGGAAACCGTGCCACCGACACTCCACATGTCAACAACCTTGTGTGCCAAGTCGAGATATTTGATTTGTTTCTCTTTCTCAGCTTTCAAGAGGTTCTCGTAATGCGGAATGGTAACATCGATAATAATCATTGCGAGGCGCACTAATTGATCTAACACCACTATGAGGCTTATGATTATTGTTAGCTTTGTATATTGTTCCACTGCAGGGCTTATACCTCCGTTCCCTTTTTCACTTTTCCCGGTCTAGTGCTATTGTGGGCTAACGCGTTTTGAAAAGGTGTCTAGCTCATCCGCCATCTCCTTCTGGGCCTATTCGTACTTCCTTTGTTTAATTACTTACTTTTCACGAGAAAATTCGGTGATACGCAAAATAATACTGCCGAAGTAGTGTTAAAAAACCAGTCTGTTTAGCGAGTTTCGATAAAATGCGCATAAAGTTTTTACAAGCTTGACTAAATATTCTTATTGTGATGTCTGCGTTTTATCGGGCACTATTCATAGAAGGAGAAAAATAGACATTTGCACCTACTTTTAATGACAATCTAATTTTTATTTGATTTTTCAGACTGTTGGCACTCCACTCTGTTTTATACTTATCAAATGTACCTAACATTTAATTACAGGATATCCCTCCTATGTATTACAAATAATTAACAATGAGCACATTTACGCATACAACAACCACAAGTTTCATATATTTCCTTTTTTTATTATGTAGGTATATCTTACATAATATAGGTACTGTGTACCGTATTCTAATTAAATTATACAATTTGAGGACAACAATACAACAATAAATGAAAACACTGGCAATACTAATACATAGGAGTATTTAGGGACTATCAAATAAATCCTAACTTTCAAAGTTTCAAATCAAAAAGTGTTTTTTTATAACCAACTAAATAGTAGTTATGGGCCGACTATGGGTTTCACCAATCTTTGACTAGCTATAAAGACTAAACTATTGGAGATCTTTGATTAAATTTTCGTTTAAAGACTGGGAACGTCGTTAAATTTACGCAGTTTAATTTATTGTTATAGTGTCGTCTTCACCTTGTATAAAGGAAAAATATAACTAAATATAACCTACGTACCTACTAACTGTTGACTAATACGCACTATCTATATTTCTCATTTCCACGCCACTTACAGCGAAAAGTAATTATATATTTCTATTACTACGCCGCCTTTTTAATTATCATTAATAAAACCTTATCTTTTAACTTCATTCTCATTAGATAAGTACCTAAATTAGGTACACGCAAAAGATAACATTATCTTTAATTAAACGTATCGACCGATATGCATATTGCGTATTTATTAATAACACCCTTTTCTATACGTAGATCATAGATAGATTTGGACATACAAAACATTCACCAAAATACACGAAAATACATTTAAGACTAGTTTTATACTCACTTTTGATTAAAATATCTTCATAACCGTAGTTACTGAACACCACAAACACTACAAAATCCTTTTTCTTTTGTCAAAACTTTCTTCCCAAATCTACTTCAATCCGGGAATTTCTTACGCTAGTATGTAGACGGGCGGCCGCCGCGCACGCTGCTCCACAAATACATCTGAACAAGACGTAATCTTTATGTGTTTTGTGTAGTCGGTGGACACACAGACTATCCCGCCGCCGAGAGCCAACTATGGGGCCACGGCGCTGCAGAGCGTCATCTTTGACTACTATCAAGAAGACTATGCTAGGAAGATGAAGGAAAAGGAGGATGAAAAGCCTAAAAGGGTACAAATAAATTACTTAATTAGGTAATCTTTGGTCATGTCGTCTTTGGTCACTCGTACAACAAAAACAAAGCAAGCAATTATAAAAATGGATAAGTATATAACGGAAATACAGTAGCGTATCTCTCCAGCATTTGGTAGCTACAAGGTCCAGGCTATTGGTAGTCAAGGCTCCAGGGGTAAGAAGAACCTCCTGAACTCAATTATACAAGACAGCATTTATTTTCCATTAACTTTTTTGTAAGTATTTCCCATTTCTACCCAAACGAGCCCGCCACTGAGCCTCCGCGTCGCAGCTGGCACAAGAAAAGACTTCACATGTTTATTTCACTATAATCAAAATCAAAATCAAAATATTTTATTTCACATAAACCTACATGGGCACTTATGAAACGTCAGAATCTAGGTGCACGGTTCCAATTGGTCGTTTCCTATGGAGAAGAGCCGGCAAGAAACTCCACGGTTACTCTTTTAAAAATAAATGGGTTTTACAATGCTTTAAAAAATGTACAGTTTGAATAGGTATGCGAGGACAGCGTAGGCCTGTCAAAAATATACTTAAAAAAAATAGAAAATAGTCTGCAAATCGACGGTCTGTTGTGCCTACAACGTTCTCACATTCACAAAATATAAAGGAATCTATATAAAGGTCGAATAAAATAATAAAAACCAATTTAACCCAAATGGTTGTCACTACAACTTTAACCAATCCGAATGAGAACCCTACTTTAACTTTAATGATTCATAAAGATCACGACTAATCCATCATGATGCACACTCGAGTATTGGATCTACGAATAAGCAAATTTAACCCAAAATATGAATATTTTATCATTTATCATGCTTTTGTGCGCCGAGTTTGTATTTTGTGCCATTTAACAGTAAGTAATTTTCCACGAACCGCTTACAACTACAACATATTAGTAATACATTTAAATAAATATTAGTTCAACGTCTACTTGTTAATGTATTTGCTAGCTCTGTTTATCTAATGTTGAATGCAGACCAGCGTAAGCGCACGATGCAAAGTAATCAGTTGTATAATGTTATGATATTTATTTATTTAGACTATCTAAGGCAGTGTAAAAATACCGTATCTGGCTAGTTTAACGCGCATTAGATTTCCATCGATCTTTCAGAAAATTACAACAGTTACAAAATCCCTCAAGTTCCATATTTATAGATGGATATTGGTTTATATGAGATTGATAAACTCCAATACCGTTTGACTAACTACCATGAAATTTGGTACATATAATTATGTATGTATTTTTTTATGGATAAGTTTTTTATAGGTTTTTATCATCGACCTTAGGCGAAGTCGCGGGCAAAAGGTATAGATAGTATATTCTAGTAATTGTGCCAGTACTCTCATCACAAGAGACTAATTCACCTTAAGCTAGGGCATCATCACGACAGTCTATTCAGTTGAATTCTATAACCTTTTTCTCATAGTTTTCTTTGTAATCAACACAGATGCGGAAGAAGAAGGCAAAACATGCGAAGTCAGAGCAGCAGATCCATGACGAGCAGCTGGCGCAGAGGATCCGGGAAGCCTGGGCCATCCTCGAGAGACTCGTCAACCAGAACATTTACGATGACATCGGTATTTCGTATTTAATAAATCTATATTATCTTCTCTTAGATACCAGACGAGGTTGAAACTGAAGGAAAGTACCTTACGTTACCTATCAGTTCTATTTTACGGAAACCAAGTTTTGTTGTATCTGAAATATATTTTCACTTTTCTGACCACAACCATATTAAAGCCCACTTGGTCGGCGAGCTCCCGAGTTTTACAAAAGGCCAAAACTGGCCATAAAACAACAGGTTCACGTAGATAGAACTTTATTTGGGTCTTATTCAACTCTTGGGGGCTCCCAACCCCCCCTCCCCCTATCGAGGCGGCCCGTTTCTAAACTCTAACCTTTCGTTTCCAGCTCAAGACTACCGTTACTGGGACGATCCATCAGATGAGTTCCGTGAAGGTATGGGATCTTTGCTGCCTCTGTGGAAGTTCCAGTTCGATCCTATGAGAAGCCATGCTGTTTGCGACATCCAGTGGAATCCATTCTACCAGGACTTGTTTGCCGTTGCCTATGGATCCTGTAAGTTAAAACAAAGGTGTATTTTGCCAATAAAAGCCGTTTAGTAGTTAAGAATGGATAAACAGACATACATAATGCTTCACCACATATACCAAAACATTCACATGAAAGAATCATTGACTCAAAATATAAAAAAAAGCAAAAATTTATCTGACTTTTCCCATTTCGTTGGCACATATATTCATATATGCCTTAATATAAATCATCTGTAACTTCTCAAGCCCATTTGTCTCACACATTGTCCCAAAACAGTTTCGCCTCACAATTTGAATAGGAAGCAATTGAGATGACAACGGTTAGTCATTATAGGTGCTGAATACCGACACTCGAGTCCATTACGAACGTCGCTTTGGCAACAATGAGAGCCGAAGGTGGCCGAAGATGGCCGACCTCACACGATTTTGGGTCACGTTCCACCACACTTTTAATATAAACAATTCAAACATGTATTTTTGGCTCCTCGTTTGTTTGTAATCTGTTCTAAATGAAGTGGGTAACTCTTTAAGTACCTCGTTAGTTTTATATAATGACGACTGTCAATACGTAAAAAAATATACGTTTTCTTTACTAGTAAGCCGTTTTTTTTTTAAACCGTGGGTCTTCGTCCATCACTTCGCCTTCACCTTTTGAAAAACTTTACTGACCGAGAAATATAGTTGTAAAATTGAGAGAAGATTTCCATTACAACTCTAGAGCTACTCTCTAGAGTATGCTACAAAATGGATTTTTTTGTTCAGACTTCTTGTCTGCTATTCTTTAGGCTTGTAGGATAGCTCCCATAGTCCCATGTACTTTTAGTGCCATCACTTTAACCTTGAAATGACACACAGCGCTACATCACTGCTGCATAATACCAACTTTACTTCACACCATCTATCCCTAAATCTGTCCTTGCTTTGTCATTTAACTTTCCACAATGTCTAATGCCAAATCAAGGGCTAATTTATAATACGGGCTTTAGCACAACAAAATGGTGGAGGGTTCGAGCACCTTTTTCTCAATTGAATGTAACAGCTTGCCGAAGGGGTAATCATCTAATTGAGACTAGTGGTTGAAATGGTTCAAGCACCACAGGATAACACTGATTCGAGTTCGACCGCTGACTGACAAGGTTCCGGCGGGAAAAGTGGTGTGACATGGTAAAGCTAGGTCCAAATGACGACGCGTCGTGAAAAATTGGGAAAATATGTCGATTTAATTTAATTTAATCATGTAATTCAAGTAACAAGACTCATAGTGTTAGTAACAAAATAAAAACTTACAAAATATGTTAGTCAAACATTAATACAAAAACAAAAGCAAAAACAAAAATACAAAAACAAATTGTGACATCACTGCTGCAAAGTGACAGGCCCAGCCGATACCTTGCAGCAATGGTTCACAAACGCACAATCTAGCTTGCTTGCTTCCAAAGACAGGATGCTGTTGGTGCTGTCCCGCTCCCTACTAACCAGGAATGCGCACCGCTTCCGCATCACAGTGTAGAAGCAGTCAACGCGAGCTTCAGCAAACATCCCAAATGCGCTGCAGCCATTAATAGAAGCGAGCATTTAGCCATTTGAAATCAAGATCTAGTCTCAAATCTCAAGTTATTACGATGATGGGGTTGAAAAACTAACAACAAAATGTTTTCATTAAGTGGAACACGTATTTTTATATAGATGTGGACGCAGTCGTATCACACCCTGTATATGTTGACACGAGGTTTGACAACAGATTCAATTGATATGTTTTCATATACTATGGTCAGTTTATTATTCTCCAATACTTGTTTCAGTGGACTTCACATGCCAGCAGACGGTTGGATGCCTGTGTCTGTACAGCATCAAGAATCCTGCATACCCCGAGTACGCCGTGATCACGGAGTCGCCTGTCATATGCCTCGACGTATACAGAGAGATACCTTACCTAATTTGTGTTGGTAAGTTAAGTTACCTGCACCCTAATTGCATAGACGAACTTTTAATCACAATCCGAAAGATTTTGAATGAAATTGCTCATTTATTGCTTCATATATGTTTGAATAATTCGTCTGCTCAACACCGAAAGGCCCGCGTAGTGTGCCCGTTATTAGTCGAATTGACGGAAATTCCGTCGCGGATGGAACGCCAATACATGATAATGCAAAATGACTAATAACGGCCACACTACGTGGAAGATCGGTCGGAGTCATTTATATGCAATAACATTTTGGAGTTCCATCCGCGACGAAATGTCCGTCAAGTGTGACGTAGGCCTAATAATGAAATGAATGTTTTTGGACTGACGAAATGAAAGTCATTCAAAACTCAAACTCAAAGCATTAATTTCAAATAAACCAATTACGGGCAATTTTGAATTGTCAAGGGGTCGGTCAATGAGAAAGATGAAGCTAGTTGCCCATTCCAAAGCATAGTAGGTTCATTGCCACTGTAATTGTGATAAGTTATGCAACTATCCCGCTGTACTCTATTGCAATAGATAGAAAACCTACCCATAAAATTGGTTCCCCTTATTTCTTTCAGTCATAAATATTCGCAACAAGAAGTTAATAGATGCATTTTTCTAGATGACCTGGTTAACTTCGTACCTCGTGAACACATTTTCGAATTTTTCGATTTATCGGCTGTTTCTTTGAGTTTTCCCTAATTTCATTTATTTTTATTTTTTAAATTTAAAATTAGGAATTGTAAGTATCGAAGCGAACAAAACAAAAATATTAATATAGGTCGAGCCACTTTCGCGTTTTCGCGAGACTAACGCACGCAATTGATTTTTATATTAATGTTACGGCTAAAACCCGAAGTGCGGCTATACTTAGTTTTAGCCGGCCAAACCTAGGTGCGGCTAGTAGCATTCAGCTAAAACTAGGTGGTGCCAATGGTTGAAAGGTAGGTTAGGTTAGAACAGTGACCACACAACGCACGAGCCGAGCGAGCGAAGCGAGCGGTACCGTGGTATCAGCCGGCGAGTGCCAGGGTCCATTCTCTTGTGCTTAAACGGACCCTGGCTCGTGCGTTGTCTGGCCCCATTTCTAAACTAACCTAACCTACCTTTCAGCCATTTTCATTTGCTACACCTAAGTTGGTGTAGCCGACTAAAACTAGGTATAGCCGCACTTTGGGTTCTAGCCATAACATAATATAATATGTATATAGGTAGATATCTATGAAACAACTGTTTCTTACAATTTATCGCTGCCCCCGTTATAAAAGCTATTCATATTTATGGGTAATTTCACCTAGTTAAAGTTAGAATTATTGCACCTGGTTCACACATTTTGTTCGACTCCTCATATAAAACCAGTTGTTACCGGACTCTATAGAATATTTTCATATGCAATAGACGGTAAGCAGGCCAATAAATGTTTTCAACCATTCGCCTCATTTGCCCAAAAAATGAAATAGGAAATGGTTATGACCGCTGACATTAGGTAATTGAGTAAGCTGAAAGAATTGCTCTACTGCTGTCCTATTCACGTATGTGAGGAATGAGATTCTGCTATCTCTTTCTTCTAATCTATTATTATTAGCTCTTGTTAACTTGAAATAAATTCTAGCCGTGACTCGTGAAAAACTAGAAACAACTGGTAAAGACTGTCGAGACTTCGACCGAAGAAAATAATGGTAGCATGCACATTGTATGTTTGTATTTGTATGTAGGTATTAGCAGCCCGCGCCTACTTCATACCGACTTGATGCAACATTGAGATTTCTTGAGTACCTATATGTTAGATAAATATTAATGTATTTATATTATACACATAAACCTTCCGGAATAAATTCCCTAAATGATGGTGAAAACCTCATTAAAATCCGTTGCGTACCTAATTTAAAACTTATTCCATATTTAAATATACATTAATTAAATGGGAGTCAAGAAGCAAATTCAATTTTTTTTTGTAATTTTTTAATGCATTACCTATTTTACATTTTATTATTTGATACTAGCTGCTGCCCGCGGCTTCGCCCGCGTGAGTGTCGGAAATTACCCCATACATCGGGGATGGTAATTTACAAAAACAAAAAACTACAAACTACAAACTTTATAATTTATTTAGATAACTATTCGTGCGAAGTTTCATGTTTATTACCTCAAGGAATAAGATTTTTCATACAAACTTTCATCCCTTATTTTACCCCCTTAGGGGTTGAATTTCGACAAATCCTGATACACGTTATTCTTAATTTTTGGGTTTAAGTATAAATATTGAGTTTCGAGTTAATCGGACAGCGCGTTAAAATTCTTCCATACAAACTTTGACACCCCCCAACCGTAGGATAGGGTACTTTTCCGGGATAAAAAGTACCCAGTGTGGTGCCCAGGATATTAAAGAATAATTATACCAAGTTTCATCGTAATCGAACCGGTAGTTTTTGCGTGATGCCTGAACAAACAGACAGACAGACAGACAGACAGACAGACAGACAGACAGACAAAAAAATTATTAATCAAATTTTTGGGTTCGGTGTCGGTCTAATAACACCCCCTGCCATTTATTTTTTTGATATTTTCGATGTACAGAATTTTCACTTCTACAGATTTATTATAAGTATAGATATTATTATGTCTTTTTGGAACAGCGTCTTCGAAAATGCCAGACCTGAAAAGGCATATTAATATATTTTCTTAGCAAACTACTTTAATTCTCACTTAGGTAAGTGCGATTTCTGCTTGAATAAAGCACAAAAACAATTTAATCCATATGATTTAGGGCTAAAAAACCTTAAAAGCAGATGTAAACAAAGCAGTAACGTGCCAAATAACGTCACATCCTGACCACGACACAAACGGAAGTTTGAACTGTAGTAGAAAATTGTTGGAGTTTCATAATTTTTTTGAGCACCGCTGTAGTTGAATTGAACTTTTATAACTTCGCTTAGGTTTTTATTACAGTAATATATTTTATCTTTTATTGATTTACCGAAAAAATTAATGATTTATGTATTCATATTTATTGAGAAGAACAGCACGACAGACAAACCCGAAAAGCGACTTCAGTTTTAAATATAAAGATGATCCCGTATGTAATGTACAATAACTGTTTCATGTATCAAATTCCGCGAACAAAAGACAAGAATAACGCTGTATTACTTTGCTAAAGTGATAAAAAACAGTTGTCAGATTAAAATAACTTCACATTACAGTTTTACAGCATTATACGAAACACACTGCCGTGATTTGTTTATCGTATAGCTCGTAATTTTAATCGATTGTATAAACGATTGTGTGTTACCAAAGACTCAAGATTGATATGGTTTTGTATAGTTTCGTTATTATAACACTTTTATCCAAAAGAATATTCTGACTAAATTCGTGAGGAAGGTTTTTAGTATGAATGTCGATGGCTATAAGACTAGGGGAAGACCAAAGAAACGATGGATGGACTGTGTGAAAGATGATATGGCTAGAAAGGGGGTGACTACCGAGATGACGACTAACAGAGAAGTATGGAAGAAAAAGACATGTTGCGCCGACCCCAAATAAATTGGGATAAGGGCAGGAGAATGATGAATATTCTGACTATATAGGGTCAAATTAAATTAGCCGGCGAAACTTCTCAGATGTGATGGGACCTACCTACCAATATCTAACGTTTACATTCAAAATTATTTTATATGGTAAGAGTATTCATACGAATTATTTAGTTGTCGTTCCATATTCAAATCATATTATGCACCAGCGGGTCATAATATAATTTAGTACAATATTATTGCCCGGCTAGAGCCTGGGTCTTGAATGACTTTGCTTTAGGTTAGGTTAATGACTTATAATTTGATATTAGCGACCAGGTGTTGTCAAAAGATTTTAAGTAAGTAGATATGGGCGTTTCTCCTCAAAGCAACGAACTAATCTTCCCTTTTGTTTGGCCCAGGACTGTACGACGGCAACGTTTGCGTGTACAACGCTCAGTTAACACTGGAGTCTGCCTATCAGTACAAATCGAATTCAGTGCGGGACAAACACAGCAACATCGTGTGGGAGGTGAGAGCATCTAAAGGCTTTCATTTGTTCCATAATACCTACCTATACTTACTTATTTTGAGGAGCTCGTGGCTAAAGTAATAACAGCCGCACGGGTCGATCCATCAGGTTAAGCTGCGCTTGCCGGGGTTGGTCTGTGGATGGGTGACCATCTTTACATACCGAGACTCCTCCGTGCTTCGGAAGGCACGTTAAGCCGTTGGTCCCGGCTGTCATTCGTGGATCTTTGACAGTCGTTACGAGTCGTCAGAAGCCCGAAAGTCTGACAACCAGTCTTACCAAGGGGTATCGTATTACCCAGTTACTGGGTTGTGGAGGTCAGATAGGCAGTCGCTCCATGTAAAATACTGGTATTCAGCTGCATCCGGTTAGACTGGAAGCCGACCCCAACATGATTGGGAAAAGGCTAGGCAGAATGAATGATGACTTACTTATTTTGAGAGCGACTGTGGTTTTCAAAAAAATCCTTGATCTTATTAATCGCTTTAAAAAGCATTATTAACGTGTCAGAAATGCATAATTTTGATTGACTGGCAGGGATGCTTTTTATAAAATGGCAGAACATGCATTTTGTTAATTTTTCGTGTGTGGCGTTGTTTCGATACATTAAATGTGCTTATAAATCTTACAATAATATATTTAGGTAGGTAGGCTTACTTAGATTCTTTATCAATATTTTATCCTAAAAAATGTTGAATCTGCTCTACAAAGCGTTTTTTTTTTATATCCCATAACTCATAACTCCCATAACCCATAAATCAGACCATATCAAAGAATCAACTGGCTTATTTTTCAATAATCTTTCTTTTTTGTTTTAATTTTTCGTACAAGAGATTATTAATGTCAAACACCCTTACGTATAATATGAAAACGTCGAATTTTTTTGAGTTATATATGAATAATTGGTTTGAATGAAAATTATTTAGTTATCAATGAAACTGATGTGTGTATCTATCTACACACATCGAGAGTAGAGTGTTATGTTATCTTCGAAAGTATGTATTTTTTTACCACATATTTTGACCTACAAATAGTTGTTACGGGTCTGGCTGTTTGTGTATGTCAGTTTAAATGTTTGTAAACGCACCCACGATACAGGAGAAATTCCTAGTGTGGGGAAACGTTCTAAAAAAAAAAAAAAAAATTCTAGGACTTTTTGTAATATTTTTACAAGAATATAACCGTAATCTTATGGGATATAAAAAAAAAACACGTTGTTTTTAGGTTACATACCTATATTCATTATTTATATCAGTATTTACTTTCATTTTAAAAACTTTATAACTGTCTGTTATCTCCCAAAGATCCGCTGGGGTCAACGCCTCATCGACGGGGAGCCATCATTCATCTCCATATCTGGCGATGGTCGCGTGGTCCAATGGGCCGTGATGCCGGGAGAGTTGCAGGCCACCACCATCATCACTCTGACTTCCAACGTGCCGCCCATACCTGGCCCTGATGGCACGATGCTCACTGTTAATAGTAAGCTGAGCTTTATCAACTTTACTGGTAAACCAGATAAGGTATGCAGTTCGGTAATCTTCATGTTTCCGAATTATTACGAACGTCACACCAGAGAGTAACCTCCCAAAAAAACCAAAGCTTCTAAGTTTTGTTGATACTGCCAAACTTTACAGTAGTGCACCTGTTAGCGTGGGGAGCAAATTAAATGGTGGACTGTATTTACGCAATGTTTAATGCCGTCTTATGGTTACAAATATAAACCTATCCCGGAAGAACAATAAAAACTTTCAAATTAGAGAGGAGAATCGTTCGTCGCGGTGGCGTCCGTGGAAGCGAGTGGTCATCGGGCCGAGCCATGTCACCGCGCCGCCGCAGCCGCCGCGCCGCGTCTCAGCTTTCTGATGACGCAACCTGCTCATACAGATCGCGCGCCAGGTGTTGGGTTCGATTTGCTTTCGATTGTATGGAAAGCTACACATCAAAAATTACATTCCTGACACAACAGTTGTCCGATATTGATGCTTAAGTCCCTGATGATTGGATCATATCGATTTTGCTTGGTGAATTGACCGCTGAATACAGCCCTCTCCTCATGGCTGTAGATAATAGTGGGCAAGAAATCACGTTAGAGCAAATTAAAATGAAATTGTTACAAGAAGGAAGTAGACAGAGTAAGCTGAACAGAGCACGAACAAGCCTTAGTTACACGTAAAGTACAGAACGATGCAAGATCGAACACTAAAACTAACGATCGTAAACAGAAGTTCGTCTACAAGTGTTTTAAATGTCATAAAGAAAAAGCATCTGAATGCAAAATCAGTAAGAGAGCAAATCCATGCTTGGGTATGACGAACACGGTGAAAAAGGACCGATGGTACTTGGACAGTGGCTGCTGGAACCACGTGACGAACGATGCCGGAAAATTGCTGAGTTACAAAAGGCTACAGAATGTCCTAAAGATAAAAGTTGCAAGTAGGGAAAAAATTAAAGTTATTTTAAGAGGGAATGCCATCCCGAAAGTAAATAACACTACTGAACTCCTATTAACGAATGTTTATCATGTTCCCGGACTTTCTATGAATTTAATTTCAGTAAGCGATCTTGTAAAGAAGGATTTCGCTGTTAACTCTGACAAAAGAGGCTGC
The DNA here is from genome assembly GCA_914767815.1 of Eupsilia transversa. Lineage (NCBI taxonomy): Eukaryota > Metazoa > Arthropoda > Insecta > Lepidoptera > Noctuidae > Eupsilia > Eupsilia transversa. The sequence continues at coordinate 9,451,522 of OU611889.1, forward strand.
TCTATTAAAAATAAAACAAACCAAATAGTAGCAACGGCAAAGAGGTTGATGGAATTTTCGAGTTAATTGAAAAAGAAAATTGTTGTCAATTTGACTTTGTCGAATGAAACTTTGTCAAATATTTGGCATAGAAGATTAGGACATTTGGGACAAAAATATATGAATTCATTGAAAAATATGGTGACTGGATTGAATTTTATATCAAATGATAAAATTGAACCATGTGTTCCGTGCATAAATGGAAAAACTTGTAAGAGCTCTATCAAAAATCAATTTACACGAGCGGAAGAGTTTTTGGAAATTATACATAGTGATTTATGCGGACCAATGGAAGAACCATCATTCAGTGTATCTTGATATATGTTGTTGTTTATCGACGATTACTTTTACTTCTTGAGAAATAAGAGTCAAACCCTCGATAACTTTCGTGAATATAAGGAGGAAATGGAGAAGCAGACAGGAAAGTCGATAAACTGTCTTAGACTCAGAACAATAACTAAAGCATAGAAGGAGGACTAAAAAAAGAGTTCTGAAAATACGTTTGTTCCCGTTCTATCATATAGCACGAAAGAGGATGTGGGAAGGAGATAAAGGATGTACACTTTGTTTTATTTTTTTGGCATGTCACAAGATCACACAAGATGAACTGTCATTTGGTTCTATTGGTTCTAATTCAACCCGGTCAAGTTTGATAGCACTTTGCTTTAATGTAGGACAGTTCGTCCATTGAACTACTTGATTTGTTCGCCTATTCATTATTTATACGTTTGTCGTAATCCCCCCACGTTTTTCGATGTTTTAATAATATTTCTACTATTAGATTGCACGAATTCTTTGTATAACTACAAATAGTGAGTGTGTGGACGCTGTGGAGCAATGTCTTGTGTGGTTGGGGGCTGCAAGTCCCATTCATCACGAAAAGAAAATATACAAGAACTATTGACCTTCCATTTCCAAGTTTTTGCTCAATTTTTTGTTGAATGAAAGTTGATAGACGAATAATAATATACGATAAATACAAAACAAGTGTTGCTGAATCATTTTGTAGCGAAAACCAGACGTAATATCGATTCCAATAGAAGCAGTGTTGCCGCAACTGAGTTCCCAAAAGGTACTTATCCAGCGCTGAAAAGGTACATTTTGGGTTAAAAAGGTACATAAGCAATGCTTTTACTAAAATCATTCATTACTGCTTCTCTCGCTCTCTCGCAATGAAAGCGAGACAGGGAGATACTGTCAGCTCGCCAGCTCGGCGTGAGAAAACTTACCTTTATTAAAATATATTTAAAAAAAACCCCGCAGTTTAATGATCGGTACCTAGTACACTATGCAGGTATAGGTACAAAAAAGAAACTCACTTTCCCTTATCGCCGAGACCAATATCTCGCACGCTTAAAAATACAGAACAAAATGTACCTATTAAAACTTATTCGCTTTGCAAACTAGCGCGCCCTATGAGTAGCGTAGTGTCTCTGTCTTGACAAAGAGCACGTCGCTCGGGCCGGTCGGATACAATACACGATACAACGTTCATTGCCTACACTCTCGGCGGAAGCGAGACAAAGCTATTTCCTATTCCTACATTACATTACGTAGGTCTGTGACTTCACAGTCACAGGCCACCGGTACTTAGGACCGAAGATGCTATCTCGTTTTCTCGTTTTGGCGGCGGTTTAAAAAAAAAAAATCGGATTCTAAGTTGAAAAGGTACGTAAAATAGACCCCATTACACATTACACATGGGAGGCTTAAAAGGTACGTTAAATGTGTAAAATGTACGTAAACGGCAACACTGAATAGAAGTTATTAGCGAAAAATCGGAATCTGTTTTGAGGTTATACATAGTGATGTAAATAATGTTATCGATATATTTTGTAATACAGATTTCCTAAAGACTATGTGACAAAAAATGAATGGATAAATTGTGTCGGTAGACGAAATTGGACTCCAAAAAAGCACAGTCACATTCACATATGCTCCAAACATTTTACTTTGAATTCATTTGTATGTAATGACACTTTGAAATGGAGACGACTTAGAGAAGATGCAGTTCCTACATTATTTATTATGGATAGAACAGATGAAGTGGTCTGTAACTATGTATGATATGATTAAGTAAGCCAATTGTTAGTATTATTTATTTTTATGGTGTGCAAACAATAAAGTATCTAACTGTATTGCTTTAAAGATTTTCAATTTCCCCTTTGTGCTGGTTTTCAATGATTTTTTCATCCTTTGTCCTATGTATGTTGTGTGTATATCTAAAATCCAAATAAATATGAAGAAAAAGTAATTTGAAGCAAGAGTTGCTAAAAACATTCCGAAAACCGAATGTCTCCCACTTTATTTTCAGTTAACTCGTTACCAAGTAGGACTTTTTTGATGATGATGAACTATTTAGTTCGTACTTATTAAAAGTATCGTTTCATTTTGAACGAACTTAAAAAAAACGATGAAGTTAACTATCTATGTATTCTCTTGTAAGTATGTTTAGTAATTAAAATATTTTAGGTAGGTACTGTTATTATTTTTTGGTAGTCTGAGATATAATCAATTGATAAAGCATGTCATTGTAAATTCTATCGACGTTGAAATTTAACGAGTCACATCACTAGTCAGAATAAAATGAGTGACAACCTTCGAAATTTCGAAGCATCTTATTTATACGTGTCCTTCTCTAACATTATAGCGGCGCCATAAGTCAAAATGAAGCAAATATTGTGACTTCAGTTGCAATTTTAGCGAGGTTTCTATGCTTTAGTTATTGTTCTGAGGTCTTAGATCTGACCACAGACTATATAGAGAACTAAGAACTAACGTTGATCTGACAATGGTAGGTAAAGAATTCTGTATCTAAGCTGCTATATATGTGGCCTCTTTGTTTCAACTAACATTTATTTCTTTTTACCTATGTCAAGTCATTCTGTCTCTGTCAACGTGATTTGATAAAAAATCAATTGGATATAAAATGAATTTAATTATTTAATTAATACATAATATTGGCGGCGATGGAGGCAGAACTGGCGCGACTTACTCGCCTGCGCGACTATACGCGGACAGCTCACAAAGTCGAACGTACACTGGAACAATTACAAAATTCGTTGGATTACGAAGAAAGTTCACGCCTGACAAGTCTAACAAATTACGAATAAAAAGTTTAAAAATTACAAAATGAAATCGAATTCCAAACACAGGACGTGGAAGCAGAAATTGAACAGCGGTATTCTACCCTTGCGCATGCATCATGCTATAGATTAAGGTTGCGTGATGGAGGTTGTATATGGTGTATACCTACATGACAGTGTTTCGATTTAAACTGTTTGGAACCTGTCACTGAAAACTGTTCCATCACGAGAAAAGTCCTTGTGTTGTGTAATAATAATTGTCGTATAATAAATGTGTTCCATCCGTATGGCCTCTTGATTTCATCAGTGGGATTCTTTTTTCGCGATTATGGTCCCATGGAGAACGTTGTTCAGTTTGATGCGTCTGTACCACATCCTTAAATATGGCCACACCTCTCAGATACATGCTTTATATTTTCGATACAGGTTGCGGCAGCTGCATCTGCTTCCACCCTGAGAAGCCGGAGATCTTCATGGTGGGCACAGAAGATGGCATGATCCACACGTGCTCGCTGAAGTACAACCGGAACTATGTGCGTTCCGTCAAAGGACACCATATGCCTGTCTACAGGATCAGATATAACAAGTTTAATAACAGCATCTACGCCTCCTGCTCGGGAGATTGGAGGGTTAAGATATGGGAGGATGGGAGGGAGTGAGTATTTAGCTTTTCTTTCTATACCACCTGCCTATCTTTGCGAAAATTGAACTACACGTGAAAAATAAACAGCTTAGCTTACCTTTATACGACAGTATGATCTAGTTTCGTCCAACAGTGTACTGTAAACATATTCACTCAATACGTTCCAGAAGCCCTACCATGAACGGAAGACGTAGGTAAAATTCGAACGACCTTTGAACCGAAAATAGAACTTTCCTATTATTCAAGGCAATGGCACGTACCTAAAATTTTATCGGAGAGGCAACCGGATGACGAGTGGTAATCTGGGTCTTGAAGTGATACCAAACCCCCGTACCGTCCGAATGGACCCCAAATTGACGGGGTTGGAGATATGTGGGGGGGGGCAAAGCACACTTTTCACTTTGTGTCACTATACCGTAATCTTCCTCTCCTTTCGCCAGTGAACCCCTGTTCATGTTTGAGCTGGGCTCTCCGGTGGGCGACGTGAAGTGGGCGCCATACTCCAGCACTGTATTCGCAGCTTGCACTGCAGATGGAAAGGTATTAACAATAAACATAGGATAACTGACTCTTCGATCTACGATGTGAACTTTACCAGAACAATGCTCATGGCCACCATTGGCACCAAAACCATTACCTGATGTCAGAGGCAAAGACAATTCCCGTAATGAAACTAGTCCAAACATCATCTTATCGACAATCAATGACAAATACTTGTCAAAAAAATATCGAGCTATCTTTAACAGATTAAGGGCGGATTCGACCGAACAGTAATATAATAACGCCTTCTCTTCCGAATACTTATTATTTTTTTTAGTTTCTCGATACGAAAACCGTCAAAAGTAAATCTTCTTCCGCGGATAAAATTTATTTCTGTTTGGTCGAATCCGCTCTAAGGCTGACAATAGAATACGTAAGTAATGCGGAAATTACCCCTCTGAAGTACAAATATATGGTTTCCAGCCAGACTATTTTGTATAACCCGATTTTTATAACTGTGCGCCTGTCAACGTCAAAACATTACAGTATTTAATTACAGGTTTAAATAAGAACAACTTAACGAATACTATGACATAACTGCGGAGACGACACAAGTTGTGTCCGTATTATAAGGTGTCGGGGCACTGAGGAGGTAACCGTGGGGTGAATTCAGTTCCTCTAACAACCTACAATTTTGACAGATCCAAGCAAGTGCACAGTTATAAAAATCGAGTTGATAAATGCTGAGGTTTACCTACTTACCTACTAACATTTTAATAAACATATATAACTTGCTAAGAAATAGTAAACTATATACATCACCTAAATAAATTGTGCATTCGTAGATCTTTGACGGTCGTTACGTGTAGTCAGAAGCCCAAAACTGACAACCAGCCTCACCCAGAGGTATCGCGTTACCAAGTAACTGGGCTGTGGAACTTGATGAGGTCAGATAGGCGCTGCCCTTACACTTATCTGATATCTACACTCCATTGATTCCTTAAACTTTCGAAACCACTGCAACTCAAAATAAGAAAAATACAATATTTAGTCCATTTTGGAAATCTTCCCACCGTCTAAAAATAAAACATTCCATTCAGCGTCGCCATTAAACCGAAGATCACACATTACAATATCCGGACACACTGATCGATTTATGTCTCACAAGTAGGTTAATATGCTCTCCATTTAATGGCGGTTGATTTCAATTTTAGAACTCTCCTGTTATAAGGAAGCTGTCACTGAGAAACAATAAAAACTATTTTATTTTTATTTTTATCAAGCTGTCACTCATCACCACAGAGACTTCAACATTTTCACTTCATTTCACAGCAGTCGTCAGAAATTTTCATAATTCAGAAATTGGTACCAAAAGGGGACTTTCCTGCAATGTGGGATATTGTTTTGCAGATCGGAAAGAAAAAGAAATTGTTTATTTTTAAGCACCTATGTGAAAAGATATTTTCAATTCTCAGCTAGCTTTGTAAAAACACTCAACTTACTTGACTCACTACAAAACATATTTTGGACTTGATTTTGCTATCGACCTCATTGTCGCCAAATATGTATAAATTCATTATCATAACATCACACCTCTATTCCCTGAAGGGTTAGGCAGAGGTGCACCTATAGTCCCATGTAATATGGGGTGACGAGCCTATTTGCCATCAACCGGGCTTCGGGCTGCTACTGAGAATTCCGGTATAGATAAATTGTTAGCACTAAAACCTGTTGTAAGGTCTCATTTTTTTTACATTCGATTTTTATTCAAGTTTAAGTACCTACGTGTTTTCGTTTACCTACTGTCGTATTATCCTCCCCACATGATATGTAAATAGTACCTTTATATAATAGGTAATACCTACAAGAAGTGTTGCCCAGAGACGTAAAGCAAAAACATTGAACTTGCCTGGGAGTAGAACCCGATATCTATCTGCGCTTCGCTGATTATAATAACCCGCCTTATAGCACACTCATATTATCACAATCACTTTTTCACCCTGTGAATCACCAGGAACCTGTTAAATATATTATAATATTTATCATAAGTAGCGAAAATCTGCGACGGTTTTGAATTCATACAAAATACAAATCCTTTTTGCATCGTTGTTTTTTTTTTTTTTTTTTGAAATATGAATGTGATGTGTATGGCGATCCCTTTGATTTTTAACTTTATTTGTATTACTTATTGTTATAAGTTTATAACGGCAATATTCGTTTAAACGTTTACCTGTTAAGGCTCCTACAGAGAGAGAGGAGCAAAGCGACTCCGGCCGGCAGAACAATTTCTATGAAAACTTCACGGTAGATCTACTACCGATGTCGCGTCGCACCAGTCTGCACGAGCCTTTACGGTTCATGAGATACAGCCCGCTGACAGACAGACGGACAGCTAAGGCTAATTACCAATTAGTAATAGGGTTCTGTTGGCACCCTTAAGGTACGGAACCCTAAAAATAGGGTTTAATAGAAGAACGAAGGAGAAGCTTTTGGCGTAGAAACTTTGCATTTTTTTTTCCCTTTTAAAGTTATTTAGGTATCAATGAACAAATAATACTACTAATATTTTTCATAAATACATACATACCGGTCAAAATCATAACCCTCCTTTTTGCTTCGCCGTAGTCGGGTAATAAAACCAAATGGATTTTTCAAAATTCATCAAATCATTTAATCTAACCTACTTATGCGCGGAAATAATATAAATAAATATGTAATTTAAAATGTAACATCAATTATCGCTGAACTTAAAATGCATGCTACCGAAACACTCCAGGGTTTAGGTACAGGTTATCCATACTAATTATTATTCTACAGGTGTATGTATACGACCTGAACGTGGACAAGTACCGGCCAATATGCGTGCAAGCTGTGGTCTCCAAGAAGACGAAGAAACTCTCTAGACTCGACTTCAATGCCAAACTGCCCATCATCGTCTGCGGAGATACCAAGTAACGATGATTTTATTATAATTCTAAACATATTAAAACTAAAACCCGGTTTCTGATTTGTCTTTGAGAATTTCTCAAACTCTACTTTTGCATAAGAATGCAACCCGGAAAATAAGTACAAAATGTCGTACTTTTTTTTTTCAAAGAATTTTGAATTTGGCGGGGTTTCCCCTAAATTAAAGTTTGATAAGTTCTCAACTTCAAATTCTCAAATCAGAAACCGGGTTTAAATCAATTTAATTTAATTCGTTATCTCACTTGAATGCAATAGGTACCTACTTACTTTTAAAGATCTTAAATATGTAATGTAACCATATCATATACCTACCTATTTTCTACTATAAAACATATGAAGCCAATGATTTAATTACTTAGATAATTAACTTTGTTATCACACCTATATAAATAAATAAAAACATGACTATCAAATATTGCTATCCTGCTCTAGCATTTTTGTCGCAACATTTGATTACCTATTTCGCCGATTCTCGCATAGCCTCCATAGCTCAGGGGTTAGAGCACTGGTCTTGTAAACCAGGGGTCGAGAGTTCAAATCTCTCTGGGGGCATCCGTGCGGTATTTTTTATGGTTTCAACTTTTTATGATTTTCTGTAGTTTTTCGTTTTATTTTCAACAGTAATATTGTTTGTTTTTAGGGGAACGTGCCATGTTTTGAAGTTATCGCCGAATTTAAGAGTAATGTGTAAACCGCCCAAAAAAGCTCAAGGAATGGATCAACGGGTATTACAGGTATCATAATATTAGTTTTCTATTATTACAATATTTTCATTAGATTTTTGGAAATCATCGTGACATGGTACGCATTTCGCATCCGAATGTTGACTCATAAAAAAAGAGATAGAACATTGTTTAGTCACAACTTCACGATGCCGTTACAAAACATTCTGTCATGGGACACAGAGTTTTAGAAAGAGACGGCTACGATAGAAAGAGACGACTTTACAAAGAAGATTTTGTAGAACTCCAATGTGCCGTTTATGGGCGCACCGAGCTTTTGGCGCTAATGTATGGGCTAAGAAAGGGCGGTTCGTGCGCTTATTTAGGTATTTCCTTCGTAATAAGAAAACAAATACACATTTTGAAAATGTATAATGTACAACGTTACGGTAAACATATAGTTTTGTTATAATTAAAAAACTGATGATCTTTCCGTGAGGTAAGTATTTACGTCATACTAAGGGTATATTATGTTGTTTTTTAGAGATTGGATTTTTTTCTATCGAGGAAACTACAAGTACCTAATCGTGTTTCTAAAGTGTATGATGTCTAGAGTGAATCCTTAAATATCTTACTTATTAATTTCAAAACTAAAGGTTACGTATTAACGATGGAACGGATCAAACCACAGCAATTAGTGCACCCAGTTAATAATTAATTTTGTTTTTTTGTGCACTAGATTATGAAACTGGACAAACTCCTAAGCTTGGTTCGTGACCCGCCATTCCAAACGGGTGTCGTGGATGAGAAGTTTGACGATGATTGAATAACATCTAACTGCAGCTAAAGCTACCGCCGACAACTAACTTTAATTATTATTCTAATGTTAGATATTAAATAAAAACACATGTTTACTCGTAATTATATAATTATTCTAATAAAGCTTTTAAATAATAACTTATGACTAATACAATGAAAGGTGCCTGGAAAGCTAAAGGCACGTAATACAAAATGCATTTTATAAACTCTCAAAACAAAACAACTCCATTTTGAATGGTCGCCATCTTTCATGGCCTGTACACAAGAGCATGCCATGTGATGATAAAGCCTGTTACCGACTGGCCGTCGAGAGAATGCGTTCATCTGTCAGTTTCATAATAACGTTACGAATTTGAGCCATATTGCTACTAGAAATTGTCCAATTGACAAGTGTCAGGAACGCATTCTCTCGACGACCGGACTGAAAAGGTGGAGACTGACTTTGACTTGTAACATTTGTTTGTAATGTATCGATTTTTTGTAACGCGTTACAGTAGTCAGTGCAGCGAGCCGAGCCGCTTGATGCGAGCGCCCTCCACTCGACTGTCGGCTGTTTCTTGAACTCCTTTGAAATGGATATATGAGAAACGAAAATTTCATCTTGTGTATCGCCGTATTGTAACCAAGCTCTGTTCGAATGATAAATTACAAACAAACGTTACAAGTTATTCTCCACCTTAATGTTTACAATCTTCCCACCATCACCAGCTTGTATAAAGGCTGATTTACATCCAGTGTTTGAATCCAGTAGCACTGGATGGCTGAATTGAGCGCTGCTCTATCGTCTGCCAGACAGGTGGTAGCATTCCACCCAGTTGTCTTGGTCGGCTAGTACCTGACGGGTATGTGCCACTATGGGCCATTCTGTACACACTTATGCCGTAAGAAGTAATACATTGTCGACTAGAATAGTGTGAGATCACTAAATTCTTATTTGTTAGGATTTAACAAGCAATTGGACTAGTCTAATAGATCACAATGAATAATTATTCAAAATTTTCTTATTATTAAAATTATAATTAAAACTACACTATTATTACTTATTTTGAAATGTTTTGTGATCTAATTATTATAACTCTTAGGTTTTTTTTTAATTCTAATCCGTTTTATTTATTGATATCGGAAAATATTTTTAGTAATTTAAAAATTATGATTGCTTTCAAACGTTTATATACTAATATAAATAGTTATTTACATTCAAAGATGTATCGAATTTTCAATTTTAGAAAAGTCTAACTTCACTATAATTCTTATCTACAGATCTAGTACAATCCTTACAATTCACGAGCGCGTGACTTACGACTCTTTATGTAAATGTTATAAGGTACAAATCGCAATAAAGGACGCGCGTTCGTGAAATTAATTGTACCATTTTTGCGCGTCAAAAAATTGTAATTTATACCTTAAAACAACGACATAAGAGTCATATGACGCGATATTTAATTTAATCCGAACTTGCGTCAATTTCACACTCATTTGATTCGAATATTATACACGATTGAATTCAGAATTTTAACATGTTGAGAGGAAATATATTAACAAACAATGAATATAGATTCTCTACATTCCTTAATTAACTAACAAATAAATAAACAAAACATAGCTATACCACAGATGGTTCACTCCGCATTTTAGGTATGAAGCTACGCGTACAGTTCACGAGGTATAAGCTGAGCTTTGCATTTGTGTGAGTGCACATAGATAGTGTAGGTGTGACGGTCGCACTAAAGGTCCTTTGCTTTGTTCAAACCGGTTTACTCAGCCGGGCACATTCTACTTTTGGTAATCACTCACACAAATGCAAAGCTCAGCTTAGACTTCGCGGACAGTACGCGGCGGGCTCGACTTGTCGGGTCAATTCAGTGAGCGTCACGTAGTCAGCAGATATTATAACGAGTTAAGTGATAGAACGAGATGTTCTAGGTGAATATAACTGTACGGAAGCGCTGTGTGAATTGCACTTAATTGTGTCGTTGCAAGAGTCGCTTTTTATTTAAATAATTTTGCTGAGTGAACCATCCGTATTCATCTGTGGCTATACCTGAGTCTTCCTAATTACTGACTATTGACTAGTATTCATTACATGAACATTTGAACAACTCACTCAAAAATGGTTAATTAAAAATAATAAAAAGCATTGCGCTTAAAATAAAAAAGATATTTCGTGCTTCATAGCAGCCAGACCCACATAAATATCGCATACGGCAAACATTGAGATATCAAGGCAACGGCGAAAAAAACTGCGCGTGTGGAGAGAATAAATGCATTAATTTTAGCAGACAACATCGGCCTTGTACAAAACATTGTTTATCTTTTGACCCAGGTTTAAATAATTTCGAACTCTATTTTGAAAAGGTTAAAGTTCTAATTACTAAAACTGACGTCAAACCCGAGTCTAAATGAAAATTACACCAATGAAACTGAACGCGATGAGCACATCTTAGGGCGAATTTCACCAATAAAAGTGAACGCGATCAGCACAACAAACCACGTTTAAGAGCTGTCAGTGTCATTATTTTCTTTGGAATATTGGCATTGACGGCTCTTGAACTCGGTTAAGATGTGCTGATCGCATTCAGTTTCAATGGTAAAATTCGCACTAAGTGGTCAATTTTGTATTAAGAGCTTTACCATGCTCTGAATAAAGTTTATAATACAATAACCAGCTCGAAAGTTTTGCCTAGGACTAAAGTTAGTACTCGTTTTGTGCACTGGGGATTGTCGGACATCTGAAAATTAAAGAACTATTGTTCTTCTTGTAATTTCAGGCTCGATGCTCAGTGGGCCTAGCACGGACGCGTGAAGTAAACGTAGGGTAAATTCGAACGATATTGAAACTTGAAATTATCGTTTAACACATAATATTTACTTAGTTTTAAGACGTTACTGATATCAATGAGCAATACTAATTATAATTATTATTGATTCAAATATGGAAACCAGAATACTATGGGATAATATTATATATATATGTTACGTTTAGTGGTTCGTGCTAAGGCCTCCAAAGAGTTGTTACGGGTCTTAATAAACTTAAGGATAAAGTAGTTTAGGTCCGAGCTTGTCGCAGCGTTCCACTGCGTTGGCGCCTAACTTCAGATCTAGGAAGGCTCTGGCGTCATTCGGAGCCGGCGCTTGGCGGCCCGCCAAGGTGATCTGTAAGAACATACATTTTCACAGATTAGAGATCGCAATAATTAATTGGCTTCTACAAAGATAAGTAAAACTCTCCAATGAAACTGAACGCGAGCAGCACATTTAAACTGCGTTCATGAGCTGTCAGTGTCATTATTGTTGTGAAATATTGATACTGAGAGCTCTTGAACGCAGTTTAGATATGCTGATCGCGTTCAGTTTCTGAGGTGGAATTGGCACTAAGTTGTTTTTCGTAATGTTGGCCATAGTATCCAACAAACATAAATTTCTCAACAAATAAAAAAAGGTTTACAAAAATGTTAGTGTTCGATAGTAGACATTTTGTTTTCAAACCGTGTTGAAGCCATCTCTGAGAGAGACGTCAGCGTGCCAATATTTATAAAAAAACAATAAAAATTATAGTTAAAAAGTAAAGTGGGTATTCAACTATTTGGTTAAAATATTATTTTATAATATTTATTTAATAATAAACGAAGTTAAGGAAACCTAAAGGGAATTAGCTAAACAGCAGATTCCGTATAAAATGTAATATATTACATTACCTGTGCCAACGGATGCAAGTGCCTTTCAGGGAACTCTCTCTGATGTGCCAGCACCCAATCCGCTGGCCACATGGTGCCATTCCTGGCTGTAAATGGCAGTATCAGCACATAGACGCGATTAGTCGCAGAGTAAGCGACTCTGTAGTAATATCCTTTGGTCGCACGCTCCCAGACGAATCCGTCGGCGTCGGCCCCGCCTCGCTGTAGCCAAGATACTCGGGACACGTCCGAAGCATGTATGCCGATCTCGACGTATTCTGCCCACGGTAGGATGTCGCCTCTGGAAGTGTATGGTTTGTTACAAGGGTTGATGAGAGTTATGGTTGCAGTATTATATTCACTGACAATGCACAGCCTAATCAACTGAATCTAAAAGTACATGAATAAATAACCGAGCAGAATGAAAGCTTCTTACTAACGCCGCCGCCCGCCGAGCGCGAAAACACTACTACTAGCACAGCTGTGTGCGTGCCCAGTCACCGAAAAGGCGCGCTCGGGAGCAAACCGGTTCGAGTCAGCCCAGTAAGCGGACAAAGTTAAGGTGTACCAGCAGCAGCGAAACGACGCGGACGCTTAGTTTTTTTTTTTTTTTAAAGAGGACTTCAAACTGTTGTAGTGTGTGTGCCTGACGTAAATTGACGTAATTTTAGTAGGCAAGTTTTTAAATCACGTCTAAACTTGTAAGGAGTAGTGACCGGCGCTGATTAATTTGACAGGACTAAACTAAAATTTATCTGCTGTCCTTTTCTTAATGAAATAGAAAGAAAAAGATGCACTTGAATTTAGCTTAAATTTAGTTTAGTTTGGGAACAAGGGAATTGGCACCACCTGCAATTGTGTACAAAAGCCAACCACTTTAGTCAATTTGAACTAGGATTAATAATTCGAAACTTGAAAAGTCCGGACAAAAAGGTCGAACTTTTGCAAAAAAAAAGTTCAGACATTCTTTAATGTTTTTTTTTTCAGTACTCATTTAACTTTTTTATTTTCTAATTATAAAAGTACCCGTATGTCGAAAACTCCAAACAAATGACAAATCCGGACGGTAACTATTTGGAACCAAAGTATACCTCATAACAGCACCCAGTAACGAGGTGGTCTCGAGCCAGCACCTCGCTCCAGCTTGCAACAACGCGCGCAACACGTGCCCGGCGACGCGGCGCATGTTGCGGCGACAACATGGCGGAGTGTTGCGGCCTGAGAGCATGTAGGATGGCGTGCCTTGCACTGATGGGTAGCAGCGCTGGAACGAGACGGAATTATAAGTGTTAGGTAGTCTTGGTGGTTCAAGAATAGCACTTTTAAAAGGTCGATTTTTGAGTTCCTATATGATTGTTAGGATAGAGTTTAGACTAGAAAAGCCGGAAACTGCAAAAAAAGCAAAAAACGTTTTGCATTTTATTTTTTCATCAACTTTATTTTTCTGAATTTTTGGTGAGATGACTTTTTTATCATAGAACTTAACGGCTGGTTAGGCCTCCCTTCCTCAAGTATTAAAACCCAACACTACCACAACTTGTCAATGATTGGCAATTTTTTTTTATAATGGTGTTTATTTAGCTACCAAATAAGTAATAAACATAACATCACGCCTGTATTCCCCCAAGGGTACCAGAGATAGTTACCTATAGTAAGTAAGGAATAATATGTGATAAACAGGGTTTTTGGTTATATGTCAGCAATCCCTTTAGGGGATGTACGTAACCAAAAGACCCCTCATGACCCCTATGCCAATATCAACCATTTTCACCTTTTTGTATTTTAAAATGTATGAAATAAAAATATAAAATATAGGAAGCATAGTAGACAAAAAGGGTCATTTGGTTGTAAATGACCTCTCCTACATCCCCTTTGTCATGACAATGTGTTTATTTTGTCATTATTTAACAGATATGTTGCATTGCCAGTTATATAATTTGTATTAAATGAGGTCCTGGTTTCAAAAAAATGAAATAAACTTGTGTGGTATTATACCTGTGTTTCCCTCTTGCAGCCAAACCACTGCACTCTTCCATCTTCCCTGATAACTGCCTTTACTCCCAACTGCTTATACAGAGCTACTCTGTAGTCCCGCATGTGGCGAGATGCCCTCTGCTTTGCCCCTGGAGTCTTCAGCACCCCACGACCTGGACCAAGCTTGCCATCTGATATTTCGACCTAAAATAAAAACATGTTAAAATAATGTAGCCAAGGTGGTGGATTTTGAAATGATGAAATGGCAGTTCTTAATGCTTTAGATAAACAAACCCACCTTGACATTCTTGACTGCAGTTTGCAGATAAAGCGACTCAGGAAAAGGCAATGCAAAGGGCTGCGGTACTTTCTGCAGGACAGCAGTTCTAATTAGCAGTGCATGCTGACCATGTACGGCATCACAGATCTTGCCAGAAGCATCCTTACTGTAGTGCAGGGTCCAGTCTGCATAGTTCCACTGCACGTGCTGGCATATCAAGTGAGAGCTGCCAACGCCAATAGCTATGGCTTGTGTGGAACTTGCCGAAGCCGCCGCCATCGCGAGTTGCAGCACCCGACGCGAGACTCGCGTTGAATCAGGCACAAACAATACATATTCAGTAAATATTTGAGTCAACGGATTGAAATCTTGCGGCGCAGCACTCAGTTTCAGTTCTAACGATAGTACTTTAACATTTCGTAGTGTCTCGTTCGTTACAGAGAACGGGAATGGTGGGTAAGGAGTATTCTCACATATTACCACCACAGGCATATTAG
This sequence comes from Eupsilia transversa, assembly GCA_914767815.1. Lineage (NCBI taxonomy): Eukaryota > Metazoa > Arthropoda > Insecta > Lepidoptera > Noctuidae > Eupsilia > Eupsilia transversa. Next base: position 9,466,643 of record OU611889.1, read on the forward strand.
GAAATGCTGATACAAACGACTGTACGCTATCAGCGATGTCATTTTCGAAATCCTCAAACTGACGGAACACTACAGTCATTAACTTAGACAAATGGCGAGAAGAACGAGGATGCAGAGGATTTGGTGGCACTGTCACTGGGGCAATAGGATAAATCGGCGGAAAAAAGTAACAACATATCGAAGCGATTACTATTATTGTGAACACTAAGTAGAACTTGAATGTTAAACGACCGCGGAAAAGTCGATAGAGCATTATTTTCATTAATAAACTTGGACATTTCAGTCATTACATTACATTAATTATTTATTTTGATCGAAAATCGAATTCATTTTACAATATTATTTACTTGACAAGTTGATTAGTTGACAGATGACTGCCACAGAATATATATACATATATACCCTAACGGGATGACTGCTAGTGTGATAATAGGAGGCTAAGCTAAGAGAGGGATAATATTGCTAGGAAAAGGAGTAGAAGAAGGAGGAAGTGAATGAGAAAGATGTTTTGAAACTTTTGTGTATTTTTTTTATGTTATTTCATGTTACACCAATGGTAGTAGCGAATAGGTAGTTTTTACGGTTTTTAGCTATCGGCGTCAGCCTCATAATCAGTCATCATAGAGCTCATTGTTCATTCCTCAGTTCATTCATTCATTTTGACACTGACAATTACATCGGTTGTCACGTCACAGTACGTCAAAAAATTTACGTTTACGATTTTCGAGTTGAGCTGTTTTGGATAATTTCGTTAAATTAATTACTCTGTAAAAATGGAAGAAAACAAAGATTTGGAAACCTTAGAACCTTCCTTGAAAAATGTGGTTGAGCAGAAATCCCTGAGGTGGATCTTCGTTGGGGGGAAAGGTGGAGTTGGTAAAACTACGTGCAGGTATGCAATTTATCACAAAAAATTGTAATATCATCGTGATCCAATTATATCTAATAGTGTTATTTGTTTTTAGCTGCAGCTTAGCCATCCAACTAGCCAAGGTCCGCGAGTCGGTCCTCATTATTTCGACTGATCCAGCTCATAACATTTCTGATGCATTTGATCAAAAGTTCTCCAAGGTAGGTTATGTTTTTCTAAGTTTATAATTATTACATTGAAAACTATATCTACGGAAAAGCGTCAATTGCGGAAATACTAAATAAGTGGCTGATGAAATAATTATGTTTGTTTAACCTGCTCTTTGTGAGCTCATATAAATCACATTGTTTACAATCTAATATTTTCGACAAAGCATTTAGGCTGCACTAATAAACTAGGTCACATGCAAGGAAATAAATGCTATGAATCAAATAAATATAGTAAAAATCAATCTGCCTAGTCTTTTCCCAACTATGTTCGGGTCGACTTCCAGTCTAACCGGATGCAGATGGAAACCAGTAAAAAAATACAATGAAAATGCACTGAAGAAAAACTAAACTCCATCAGTATTTTTTATTTTGTATTGGATTTTTAATTGCTATGTAAATTTAAAAAAACATTTCTATGGTTTCAGTACTGCAATAATTTATGATTTTATTCACATTTCAGGTGCCAACCAAAGTGAAAGGCTTCAATAATCTATTTGCAATGGAAATTGATCCAAATGTGGGGCTCACAGAGTTGCCTGAGGAATATTTTGAGGGGGAAACTGAGGCTATGAGGCTGGGCAAGGGAGTGATGCAGGAAATAGTGGGAGCCTTCCCTGGCATTGATGAGGCTATGAGCTATGCAGAGGTGAGATAAATTTAATAAATTATCCCAACACTTGACTTAAAGACATCCTTTAGTCTTTTTCCTTCACTCTTCAAGTTGTCTATGAGTATGCCCGCGAGTTGGCCTGTGTGGAGGTCGGAAATTATCCCATGTACACGTACTACCGTAGTGCACACGCCAATAAAGCAGTTGGCATCGGCATAATATTTCAGTCAATTTACATAAAACCTTTAATGAATTAAATATAGTTACACCTAAAACTCCCTCATGAATCACTCCGTCCATTGGTGAAACCCGTATGAAAATCCGTTGGGTCGTTTTTGAGTTTAACACATTCAGACAGACTGGCAGACGCGGCAGGAGACTTTGTTTCATAATATAAAGATGTTGCCTTATAGCAAGCTATTTGCCATGAATAAGACATGCCTTTACCAGACTGATAATATTCTTATTCAGACTATTATTTACAGCAGTGTTTCTGTTTCTCTTTACATATAAATGCATTTTATTGGTGCAAATATAATAATCAGTTTATCACATTATGATTAATTGTCTTGTTTATCAATAGAAATTAGTCATGAAGTGAATACTTATTATAATCATTATTCAAGTGACCACATGTGACCCTACTTGAATGTACATACTTACATCTGGCATTCACTTGGCTATGCTAATATTTTTCCCAACATAAGCCATTATTTATGGTTTGTGCTAAATGAGGGGCTCGTGGTTAAATGATTACAACCGCACGGGTCTATCGAAGGTTAAGCTACGTTTAACGCGGTCTGTTTGGGCATGGGTGACCATCGAGACCCCCCTCTGTGCCTCGGAAAGCACGTTAAGCCGTTGCTCCCGGCTGCTATTCGTAGATATTTAACAGTCGTTACGAGTAGTCAGAAGCCCAAATTTTATATATTTATTAATTTAAACGAAAAATAGGTAAATGTGCGGTCAGACGCGTATTTTATTTTATTTTTGCAAGACGCGATCATAAAATATATAAAATGTTGCATGAAAGGCAATTTTTATCTATATAAATTTTGCCTTCCAGCCGTAACAAGATAATGGCGCTTGGTCTTTCTCCCGAATTCGATTCCATATGGAATTCGGGCAAACGACTAACAGTAAATGAGCGGGTTCGAGACAATCTAGTCCAGCTTCATCGTTTCGGTTACCCGCATGGCAGATGACATGACGTCCGTAGGTAGTATTTGCCCGAACGTGGGCGCAGGTACTCGACTTCATTTAAGAGGGTGCATCCTAAAAGTTGGCAACGTCGTAAATAGCTGTCAAATATTTACCTGTTTCGATTAATTTGGAAATAATACTGTATGGAAATAAGAAATGTGGCTAACCAATTGACTAGAATATTAATAATGAATTGCAATTATAACATTGAATTTGATGTTGTACCCGTTTTAGGTGTAAAAAAGGCATTTGGATAGTTACCAAATACTTTTTTTACATCTAAAACTAACTATTCGGTGTTACGATATTAATTATTGTATTTCATAATCAATATTCTAGTCAATTGGTTAGCCACATTTCTTATTTCCATACAGAAATATTATCAAATTAATCAAAACAGCGAAATATTTGACAGCTATTTGCGACGTTGCCAACTTTCAGGATAAACCCTCTTAAACTACTCGTAATCGTTAGCCCGTATTCCGTATTTCCAGTCAGTATAATGGCGCAATTTCATTAGTCGATACGGCCCGCATGCGGGGTGCGAGAGATTTCTGGAATGACTCGATCGACCAATGAAATTGCGCCATTTGTCACTACCCCGCCTGCGGGGAGTCCCCGCGTGCTGTATATCGACCGAGTCGACTAATGAAAATGAGCCATAATTAATGCATCGAGTTCCCGAATTGGAGTAACTCTAACGACCAAGTGTAATTGCGCCTGTGACCTTCTATTATATAAACGGGTTTCTTGTTTCTAGGTAATGAAGCTGGTGAAGGGAATGAACTTCAGTGCAGTGGTGTTCGACACTGCGCCCACAGGACATACTCTGCGTCTGCTGTCTTTCCCACAGGTCGTCGAGCGAGGTCTTGGAAAACTGATGCGACTGAAGTCTAAGGTATGAATCTTTTGCAGTTCAAAAACAGTCCATTTCTAACATAGATCTATGATCTTTTTGAATTTTTTAAGACATGTATATTAATCGTCAAGACTCGGGGCAGTTGCGGTCATGAAACCTGTGAGTAGGATAGTTTGTATTTAGTACCTACTTGTGTCATCTCTTTCTTACGTTTTATGACCTCGCCGGCCATGAATGTTGGTTTTTTGGTATAGCGCGAGTTTCCTTTCAGATCTTCGAAAGAGTTTTACGTATTTATTTTGACAAAACAAGATAGTATGAAAATTTAAGACTAATTAGCAATTTAAAATAACTGACACAATTAAAGTCAATTGGGTTAAGGTCATTTGTTATTCCTCTTATTTATTTTTCAGGTGGCCCCATTCATCAATCAAGTAGCAACACTGTTTGGCCTGGCCGAGTTCAACTCAGACATGTTCAGCAACAAAATGGACGAAATGCTTTCAGTTATCAGACAAGTCAACACTCAGTTCAAGGACCCCAATCAGACTACTTTCGTATGTGTTTGCATTGCCGAGTTTCTGTCTCTCTATGAGACTGAGCGTCTTGTTCAGGAGCTGACGCGATGCGGCATCGACACGCACAACATTATCGTCAACCAGTTGTTACTGAGGACATCAGCACCGTGCGATCTGTGCGCGGCGAGACACAAAGTTCAGGAGAAGTATCTCGAACAAATCGCAGACTTGTATGAAGACTTCCATGTTACCAAATTACCTCTTCTGGACAAGGAGGTCCGCGGCGCGTCGGCTGTCAACTCGTTCTCCGAATATCTCCTGAATCCGTACGACCCGCCCGCGCCCGCCACGTGACTTGCCCACTTCCACAACTAACAACTATACGTGCGTGTATATCAGAGTGCAATGAATTTTATATCCAGTTTCAATCATTTGTTTCTAAATTAGTTATATTGGTGAGTGAAGGTGCTATTTGTCACAAGCTTAAGTTTTAGAGTATGCTAGCTTTGTGACCACGATTCTACATTTTTGGGGTTCCAAGATTTGATTATATCTTATTTTCAACTATATTCTCCTCACATTGACATTAAAGTCATAGTATTCTAGAAAATAAATGTTATAATATATACGTTTTAATTTATTTTTTATTAAAAGTCAATAGTGTGCTAAAAATCTTTATTGTTATAAAAAAAATCATATTGATTGTAGACCAAAATCATAATGCCAATGAAATAAGTAATAAATATCTATTCTACTCTTCGTATTATGGCGATTTATAATTAATAATTAGATACATATTATTGCTAAAACTATAATTTAATGATGCCAACTAGAACCAATACTGATTAGTTTGAATCTACAATAAGTTAATTTAAATTCCAATCAAAGAAATAACAACATTTCTAAATATTATTTTGAATAACAACTATGTAACAGCCTATGGCAGTTTTTGTTCAGACACAATAAATTATATTTAAAATACATCTTTAATATCTATATTTAAAATGCTTTGGGTAGACATCACGTCATATTATAAAACAATTAAAATTAATACAACCATTAAGCACAAAATGAACCCGTAACTTCGTAAAAGAACTTCGCAACTCACGCATTTAAACATTCCAATAAGAGTAACTTTATAATAATGTCTTTCACATTCGCATGCAATATAATATCTTCATAATCTCATCCGAAACAGTACAATAAGATTATTTTAGTTACAACAGTCTGTCCAAGCGTAATAATGTAAGGGCCTCGTTAACTATGGTTTGACCGAAACCGCGGAAACCTAAGATGCGCCCTTAGGTATGTGCGCGGCGAGATGGGGGGGGTAGCTCACGGCTTCCCGCCCCCGCCTCGCCGCGCATTGCTAAGGCGCGGTACAGTGGTTTCGGTCAAATTATAGACAATTAATCTCAGAACATATATTGGGCCTTTAAAAATCTAGTAAAAATACTTGGTCGTAGCCAGAAAGTACAAAGCTTCTAAAGGCCTCGCACTAAACTTAGATGGCAGAATGGGCGTGTATAAATTTCACACTGGTTCACAGCACGAATGAAAGCATTTGATGTGGACCAGCCCTATTACAAACAATAGGAAAGTCAACTCGTAATATTAATGTTGTACTTACGAACAACAGCTATTTTCGCGAGAACTGAGCTTGCTTTAGGGAGTGACTCAGTTCGTGCTAAGATAGACAAATAAGCTTTCACAAAAATACCCTTAATAAATGCGTTAAACACAGCTGTCCGTGTCACATCAATGAAGTAAGAGGTTCTTGAACACAATTTTGTGGTGCCACAAATTAATCTTTTCACGTAAAGTGTAGCTTGGATTTATCTTGCCTTGTAAATTAGACGGTATTCATATTGAAAGTCAAATCCTCAATAGAGTTTGTAACCGTATAATCATAAAGTACTATCCACACAGTTCCGGGTGAGAACTTCCTGGACTGAAAGCTTTAAGTGTTCTGTTCTTACGCCCGGATGTCCCAGTTTACGCTTTTCCTGATATACATAGTGCCATCCACAAAGACCACTCCGGTCTGCTCCGTGATAAGGTACAGCTTACAGTACAGTAATCGCGGAATGGGGGGCGATTTCGTGGATGGCATTATCTGTATGTGTGGATGGACCTTTAGATGTTTATATCAAATAATATTAAAACATCAAAAAGCATTGTTCTATTTGCAGTGCTTAGTTGTCACTCCATTCACTCAAAATCCGAGGCCCCCTACTAGTCCAGTCCATATAAAACTACGATCTAATTCGCCCGCTTGTGTCAACTGGAACGATGTTGCGTGGGCAAGTGCCACGCGACGAGTGTGGCGCCGAGCACTGTGCCGATCAGCGCGGCCGCGCATGCGCCTGCTTCGAACAACAGCTTCGGTGTGAACACGCCCCAAATCATCAAGTGGCGGCAGTGGATTGTAGCTGAGATCGCGCACGCGAATATCTGATGAGCAATAGGTAGGGTTTACAACTAAACAATGCCTGGAAAATATATTATGTCAAAAGGCGAGACTGCTGTAATTTCGAAAACGACTAATCTGAATAGTTGAGCTTATTTGCATAATAACCTCTTCTTATGACGCTATTTTTATATCCAACTTGATGTATCATGCGGTTTTGTAAGGATCAGGTGTGGCTTACATCTGACAAAACCGCATGGCGTCCTTGACGACGATCTCAATAATTAATGAAGTGTGAACCGTTTTATATGTCATTTCTACAGAGCACGGAGACACTTTGGCGGCCGCTTCTAGAAGCGGCATTGTCTGTCGACACTTTCTATACAAACCAAGCGTGTCACCGTTTACTCGCTTTAAGACACATCTCGTATAGAAACTAACGGCTTTGAATGGCGATCTGTGACAGAAATTGTGCGTACAACCACAAATAGATGGTTCACTCCGCATTTTAGGTATGCGGCGTACTCGACTTGTCGAATTCAGTGGGCTTAACGTAGTCAGAAGATATAAGAGTTAGGCGATAGAAACAGAGGTAACTTCTAGGTGAATATAACTGTAGGTAATTAGCGCTGGGCGACCTGAATCGCACTTTATTGTGTCGTAAAAAGAGTCGGTTTTTATTTAAATGTTTTTGCGGAGTGACCATTTGTATTCATCTGAGGCTCAACGCACTTTCGGCGCACTACCGTTTCTAGTCGCTGCCGGCGATTTTTAAGCAAAAAGTAGGAGGTTCTATGTTCGTACCGTACATATGTTTTTTTTTTTATTCGGTAGAGGAAGCTTGCGCGATGGTCCCATATAAATTTTATTAACTTTGCTTGGGTAGTTTCTGAGTTAGCTTCAATATTACGTATTTTTCCCACTTAGCCTATGTGAATGATGTTATGATAAGTTTCTGTCACTGTTATTTACATAGCAGGTCGTGGTATTCGAATGAAGAAGTTTTTTTTTTTTAAATGTTTTGTGATCTGTAGGCATCTCATACATACCCTAATAGCGAAGCAGAGCATAAACTTGAGGCACAGAGAGAAGACGGCTGCTAGCTGCGTGCGAGGGCCAACTCGACGCGCTCCATTCTCGCCCCATAGCGCTAATAGAGGCACTGCCGCGCCGAATGCCAATAGAGATCCTGACCAACAAAATCACATAATTGTGAAGGTAAACAAAATGTACGTAAGTATTCATATTTTCTGCTGAACAAAATTCGGAGAACGAATTTATTTAAACATCCTAAAATATTTAAGTAAGTATATGAAACACGACACCTGTAAGTATACTAAATTTATTTCTGAGGTAATGATTACATCGGATTTATACAAAAGTGCATTCTAGATAGATATCTACCTAAAATTTAAGGTGCATCCGATTATTGGATCTAATTAAATTTCTTACCGAATAATTCCAGTGAAACCAAAGAGGCAGTGATGGTCGGTCCAATATCTATATAGTTAGGGTCTCCAGCGTGGAAAGCAGGCGCCCAACGAACATGGCCCAGCGTGGCGTGGTGGCCCGTGGCGTAGAACGCGTAAGATGCTAGCAACGCCCACATACAAGCCACGCTTGAGTTGCATCGGGTTACCAGAGCTGAAAAAAAGAACAAGATTTAAAAATAAATGAAAACGAAAGGAGTTCCTATTTCAAGCAAAAAAAAAAAACACTTACAAAACTTCGTAGAACCATCACTCTTCAAATTTGCAACAATATTCAGCGCTAAACATCCCAGTATAAAAGATAAGACTGCGCCCGGAGCGTACGACACGCCAAGTACTAGAGTGTTAGCGACGAAGAACATCAGACCAGTCGCCATCAGCGGTAGAGTGGCGCCGTGCTGTTCACGTTTCCATATCAGACACATCATCACTGCAAGGACTAGCCAAGCGGCTCGCGCTAATAATTTAGCACGGCTCGGAGATCCTAATGAGCCATAACCCGTAGCCCAGTGTGAACAGGCTAGTAATCCCGCTACTACGGTGCAATAACCCCGCCAGCCCACATGCCGCCTACAAATAGCTACCACAGCAGCCACAGTCCCCATGCCTAAAACTAATGCAGGTCGTGACGACTGCCCCGAGGGCACCCCCGCCCCCGCGGTCCAACAATCCCCCTGTTCCTCCCTACAACCGCGATACAACCTCGTGCCTGCAAATATAACTCCACAGGCGATCCAATACAATAACGTGTTTATATTTGAGGCATTCCAAGCCATCAGTCCCAACACAGTCATAGACAAGAACGCGAGGGTAGAACCCTCCTCTATGATATAGCTATTTGATACTAAAATAGCTGCAGAAGCCACTAAGGCCGCACGTGCGAAACGTTCGTAGAATTGCGAACGCCCTTCATACCACCTTTGAGAAATCCCATCCCAGTGCATGATTATCAAAACACACATTATACTAGCGGATATTAAACCAGTACTCAAGATAATTGCATGTTCAAGATCTTCTAAATATTTGAAGTAGAAAGCTGTATAGCATACGGCGATGCAAACAGCCATTGCCATAAATCCAGTCGTGACAAAGGAGCTGGCGAAAACAGCCGGAAGCCTTTCCATAGGAAGACCTTCAGTTATCAACCAATTGAAAAATATCGCCAAGAGAAGAAGTAGCAAAGCTCTGAGCATAGACAGCGAATCAAACTCGACCCAGACCTCGCGGAAAACATTGCGTATGTCGTCTACCAGAGCCCTGAAACAAAATTAAACTTTATTACATTAGGCTAACATTCAAATTCGTATGTTTACATAATTTCCGCATTACCTGACATCGGCGACGTAATTGTTGAGTTCGTCATCACTTTCAATGGAGGCGGCTTTATGTAACTGTTCCCTCGTCGCGTTGATAAGATCAGCGAGTCGGTCGAGAGACACTTGTTGGGTTTCCTCTCCGTAACGAATCATGTATTGTGTTATCTGTTCGAGGTATTATGTTGTTTAAATATGCTGAATATTTTATGCAGATAATGAGCAATACTACTGCAGAATGTAAGTCACACAAGATAAAATTCTAACCTGAAAACTGGGTTAAAAAAATAAAACGATGCTGCGTTAGATATCAAGGAGATAACGAGGAAATACTTAAGGTTCATCTCACCTGTTTCAAATTATTAGTAATATGCAGCAAAGTATGACTCTTGCTAGCCTTAGGCAATACGGGCAACAGTAGGTGTCCTAGAGAGGGCGCGGGCGGGGGTCTGCCTAACGCCGCACTTAAGGTAGGCGCTAGATCCGTCTGCTGTACTTCCTTGCCGGTTATTATGTCCTCCCCAGTTCCGGCCAGGCCTGCACCCCGGTACGCGAAGAATGCCGCTGTGCGTTCGGCTTTACTTTCGCCGCCATGATCGCCTGGTTAAGGGCAGAGAGAATATTTTTATGATTGTCATCAACTTTTATGCTTTATTTTTTTATTCCAAAGTAAGTAATTGTAATAAAATTAAAGAGATTCTCCTAATTGTTAGGTAGCAATGAAATATTTTAGTGTTTACCTTATAAAAAAACAACACAAGTTAGAGCTTTGTTACATAAAACGCAAATTAAAAATCACATAACTATTCACGAAAATAACGGAACTAACTACAATCCATTACCATAGACACAAATTCTAACAAAAATGCTTTAGAATCACACACATAGCAGAAAATTTAGCCTAAACAAAACAGCATTATTATAACACACAAAAATCTTCTACAATGCAAACAATACTATTGATTACCTACCATCAGAGTTGGTCCATTCATGTGAGTCTAAAACAATGTGAAAAATTTGCACCTTTACTTAATATTACAAGTACATTATAACTTGCTGAATTTATCTGTAGACATGCCTTGTTTCATACTTATTTTGTCATCTGCACCCTATTTGCGTAAACCCCTAATTTCTTTGATTGTGTCAACAAAACAAAATCCATTGCTCCAAAACATGTTTTTTAAAACTTGGTTGGTTTGAAAACTAGATCAACACACCGTAAATCGTAGGTCGTGCACGCAATTAGCGTGCTGCTTTCTCAATCAACTGGCTTTAGTATGTGGCTATTAATTGGCTGAAGTAAATGACTTGTCCTCAGATATTTTCATAAGATCATACTTATAATTAAATTACATTACCATACAATGATTTCAGTTAATTGGGTGGCGGTTAAAATACATAGGCCCTGACTTATACATTTATGAACAACAACTGATTACTTCTGCAGTAATGAAATTAATGATCTTTGAATGGCAAGATATACATAATTATGATTAATGATAGAAATTAGTTACAACATCTTGCCAATATTATATTCGTATTGATTACTTTTTTATTTTTAACAACAATAAAGGCTCCCGCAGACAGCCGAGGTGACGGCGCGACGTGATTCTGTGGAACCATTTCTATGAAAACTTCAAGAAAATTGATCTTCTGGTGTCGAGTCGCGCCTGTCTGCGGGAGCCTTAATGCTTCAATCTGTTCACACGATCACATACCTGTTTCAGTCATTCCATGGTCTCCAACCACAAACAGCAGTACATCTGGAGGCAGCATAGATATTATTTTCTTCAGTCTTGCATTGGTTTCGTCTAGTTTCCTTGTCATCTCGGCGTGGTTTGGCCCATACCTGTGGCCAGCATGGTCTACCCCTAAGTAATGGGCCACTAGCAGGTTCCAATCATCTCTTCTTAATTCGTCGTATATTTTCGAATCAACTTCTGCAAGTAAAGAGTGGAGTTTGTTGGTTTAAAAATTATATCAAATTTTTTCAGGGAATTTCCTACTAGGGATTGCAATATCTTTTTAATTAGTAATTTCCTTTATTTATTTGTATCACCTATAAGTTACATTTCTAATATAAGAAATATCCCACCAGTATTTGGAACATGGTCCAAGCACCAGTAGCTTGGATCAATTATTGTAATTATTATTAATATTTCAATCAGGGGTTGTAAATTTTCTCGATGATCAAGAGCAGCCACCACGGACGTGCAAAAAATATACAATAAAATGGCACAATACAGATACATATACGTACATAAAGTCACGCCTTTCTTCTCTGTAAGTCACATTGGGAATTGCCCGGATTTTAACCCATAACCTCGATGTTATCATTAATCTGTGCAAAATACAGACAATACGTTGCAGGCGGTCAAGCACGATAAACAGTTCCGTACTAACCGTTTTATAATTTTGTAAAAATCTTTTTTTATAGATTTATATAAAGATAATCATGTACGAACTAAATAGAAGGTGAGTAGTATATAAGCATGACAATTCTAGCTATTTCTTTTTTTTAATGTAAGAGCTTCTTTGTTTTTTGATTGTGTTGTGTGATTTTTATTTATATTTATTACTAGCTGTTGTCCGCGACTACGTCTGCAATCTACCTTTTGGTACCACCAGTTTCATTTTCATTTCCAGGTAGAGGAATTAGTTAATAATTTTTTTAGTAAATTATTTTTAATCATATCACCGTAACATTTCCGAAAAATAATAGCCCACATAGTTAATTCATATTAAAAATACTATACAATATTTGTTTTGGTTTTTATTGTTAGCATTTACAAATTGTCTATTTAATTACATCACCTTACCAATCATAGTTGTTTATTTTATTAAAGTGCTAGTTTGCTAGATATAAGCATTTCTTTGTTGCAAGGGCAACCGGTTGGCCATGTCTAGCAGACGAGGAATGCTGATATAGTTATTTTCATGCTCACTGACATACCAGTAGCTAGGTGATATTATAGTTCAGTAAAGAGATTCAGATGCAATGAAAGTATGGTTTACCTCAAGATTAGTTTAATTTAAGAAAACAATTATAGAGCACAACTAGCTTTTGTGATGTCCACAGAGTAGAGCTACCAGAATATGTATGAAAAATGAATTTTTACCATAGCCTTAGCTAATATTTTAACATTCAGCAATAAGGTAGAAAAGTAACTTACAATTTTATTGAAAAACTAGGTGTGATAAGTTATTGGTATTGTAAAGTGCTTACCTGTATCAACAGTATCCAAGTCCCAGGTGTGGAATGAGTACATAGCATGAGACCGTAGCCAGCGTTTTGGTAGCAGACGAGACCATGTATCATCTCCAAGGAGAACCGCATGCCCATTGTTCCTAGTCACCTAAATTTAAATAATCTTATCAATTTGATAATACTATTAGAGAAGATAATAATTGAGGACATGGATAGGGTTAAAATATTATCATTACATCAAAGAATATAGTTTAAAATGTAAAATTATAAAACAAGCACCTTAATAAATTACCTGATCAATGATATTGTCCTCCTGCAACTCTATAGCAGCAAAGTTAGAGCTCGCGTCAATGAAGGTTGGCAGCGAGCCGGTGGCGAGGGCCTTCACACGCTGAAGAGTAGTGGTCGGCGGATCAGCCATGAAGCGATAAAGCCGCGCGCTCTCAGGCCAGCGTTTCAGGATCTCGCGCATTATCGGCAACCGGTTCTGATACGGCAATGGCTTCTCAATACTCTCATCATACTCTGTAAAATCATACCGTAACGCATCTACTAACAAAAACACCACTCGAGATCGATCCGGGACGCACGCCAGTGGCCCGCCAGGCACAGACAAAATTCGACGAATCTTCTCATCCTCAGTACAATGGCCCTCCGCAGAAGAATGTTCACGTCCATCACATCCAAATCTATCGAGCGGCACACATTCAGTAACATCACTCAGAGTTTTACGGGATAACAGGAATCCATGCCCGAACATGAGAACCGCTGACAGAACCAAGTAGGCAAACCAAACTAAATACAAAACAAAATTCCATTTTTCTTTCATGGTTGTAACTGTTTAAACAAAATAACTATTTTTACAGTCCATCTAAATAATAAAATGAAATAAAATCGGTGCACCGGGTGCACGATCCATTGCATTTACAAAATTTTGCATTGATTGACAATTTGTGTAAGTGACAGATCACAGAACAGATTTTTGACGTAACAGATGAAGTGCCATTGCCAGGACAAAAACTTCATTGTGTTTTTTAAATGTTTATTTACGGATATAGCAAATAGAGTAAAGCAAAGCAACCAGCTGTTAGAGAGTACCCACCAAAAAATACGACAAGGCTACATTGTGTATGGCTTTTCATGCTGTCCACTTAGACATAAACAAGCACATTTTAATTTGATTTTCCACCAACGACAAGATAGACGAAGAGAATTAATTTTGACTTTGACATTTCTCATTTCTTCTAAAATTTTGCTAATATTCAACGTAGTTTTTAACGAATCTCTAAAGCAATATTATAACATATCGTATATTTAGCTCTACTTCTGCTCTTTCCAAAGTTATGCTAATAACTCTTTATTCATAACCTTATAGTTAGTTGCGTTTTGTATCTTCAGTACTTTCAAACTTTTATAACCTTGAAGATATTTTATGATTACAAGTAAATAAATACAGTGTGATTATCTGAACTGATGTATATCGCACATAATAGTAACTAATAGCATGTGTTGGATGAGCCGGAATCTAAAATGTCTGCACCGTCTAAAGTCAACAAGGAAAACTTCCGTCTTTTGGACTTGTCTAGCGACGAAGAGTCAGAAGACTTGCAGCTAGAAATAATTCCCAGCAGAAAGAAGAAAATTACAAGGTTCGTAGTAGTATAAATACTACCTATTGGTATGGAACAAGAGACTTGTTTTTAAAAATAAGTTATGAAGATGAATCTACAAAAAAAAAAAAAAATTGTATACAAAATTAAGTCAGATGAGTTCTCATAGAGAATCCAGTTCATAGTAATTAGTAGTCCCAAATAATTTTGCATATTTTCCTGCTAGTAGTGAATCCCATGTTTAGTAATGATTTTCATGATTAGATTAGAACAATCAAACAAATTATTGAATAAAAAAGGTTTTGGGATTATAGATAAATTCAATACAGTGTACTATACAAATATCATTTATTTTTTATTTTTAAGTATGTCATAAATCATTTTAAGAAATTCTTATATTCAAGAATTATTCAAGTAGCTCTGCAATTTCACTAACAACTAAAAAAAAAAACTTCTCGAACTTCCAGGCGTGAACGCAGCCGCAATGCTGCCCCTGTACCTCTAGAGCACAACATTGGTGCTGAAGTGCAATGTGCTCTCCGCTGGGCCGTGAGAGGTACTCTCATACTATGGCTGCTGATGCTCACATGGATTTGTGCTGCGCTCTATGACCAAGTCTCGACTATGCGTATGGACATCGGAATTGGTATGTAGCCATTTTTATAGACTCGAAAACTCTTTATTATCTACACCATATACATTACAGATTTAAATACAGAAATCATACATAGGACAAGACTTTCAAAGACAACCTTGCATTAAAATTATATTTTTGTCTGTAATTCTTCTTGTGAATCAAGCTGTACAAAATGCACATGTCAGGTCAAGTGACGCAAGTCACAGTTAAAAGATCAGCCAGACAGCAAGGTAAAGTTGAGCATATTATACACATTCAGGTTATGTCAAGCATATGTAAAGATGATGGCATGTGAAAGCAAGAGTTTTAATAAAGCATACCATTATTTAACTTGTTTGCAATGTAAAATTGTGCATGTTCATGTACTTTACATACATTTATCGTCTGCCTAGCCTTTTCCCAAATATGTTGGGGTCGGCTTCCAGTCTAGCAGGATGCAGCTGTATATCAGTATTTTTTGTAGGGAAATTCCTCTGTGCAGGGCATGCATGGAGGCTGAGGAAACCGTTGCGCATATATGCTCTTTGTATGCATCACCCAGATTAGAACAGAAACCCTCGGGTCACCTAGATCTTACACAGATGTTCTTAACAGACCAGAAGATTTAATCAACTTCTTGAGGCAGGTAGGCTGGTTGGAATAACCACGTCCGACGGGTGCCAAAGCCCATGCACTATGTCCATCTGAACGACTATGGAAACGAAACTCCATATCATAACCAGTATTTTACATGGAGCGACTGCCTATCTGACTTCCACAACCCACTTATGGTATAATACTATATCCCTTGGTAAGAGTGGTTGTCAGACTTTCGGCCTTCTGACGACCTGTAACGAATGTGTTATTTGAAAGATAATACTTGAGCCGGAGCCAATATCTGGTATAAAATATTATTAAATGATTACTTACTACAAAAAATAACTTTTATGGCCATGTTTTTCTTTTAACAAGACTGAGACTGTAAGTTATAGGTATAGTCTCAACTATGTCTAATATTCAAAAAATGCTAAAACAAGAAAATTAAAAAAAAACAGCAAGAAATCATTTTTAAAAAAAGCATTACTTCACCCAATAGTCAATAGACTGCACAGAAAAACATTTAAGTTTAACAACAATAATAAAAACTGTTTATCATACAAGCATTCATTATGCTACATTTTTTTTTTAATTAGGACCGCATGTTTTATATACACGCCTAAGTAGGTTTACACATGATAGTCAACTCGTAAAGTGACGTGTAACACGATATAGATATTTATATTTGTTTACATTTTTTACTTTTATACCTACTGTAAAAGACATCGTCGGAATTTTATCAGCCATCTAATTGCGTAACACATTTTCGTAAATGATTAAGACTAATCTGTTTACAGTTCAGCAACATTCATTGCGGTTTTTTTTTCGAACTTATGGAGCAATGGATTAACAATCTGTTTCAAAACGATTTAGATTGTGTTTCATTACGCAATTAGGGTGTTATTAGACCAAGACTACCAAAGTAAAATAGTATAACAAAGACGCGAAGTCTACGTTTATTTGGATAAAATAATGAGTGGGTATATGGCAATACTAAACACCAGCACAAGCCGCAGTTGCGGGAATAAAACGTGCGAGTAGGATGGTGAATTGTTTTAACATAACATCGCTACCATAGTACCTAGTACCACTACCATAGTAGTCTACCCATGGTACACCCACTGGGTGCTGGGTGTACTATGGTGAATGTTATTCAGATAATTTCTAAAAACTATACTTACTGAATCCGGTGTCGTCATATTGGAGACAACGCATTCCCTGTGCGATATAAGATTAACATCGTGTCTATCATCCCACCAAATGAAAGGGCGTCATTAGCACATTTCAAATAAGTACTTAATTATATAATATATTATAACCCCAAAATAATGTAGGTACTTACTTAAAATAAAGATGAAATTTATGAAAACTAAACTAAAATCCAGAGTCACACGTCACGTAATCTGTTTTATTTATACCTAACCTCACTTGTGACTTCGGATTTTGAATTTCTGTCTGTCTGTCTGTGATGTCTGCACGGTGCACCCTAATTGCGGAATAAACGATCTATCACAATTTGTATCGGTTGAAACAAATTGCTAATCCATTGCTTCATAAGTTGGAAATAAAATCTGCCCAATAACGTAAATACAAAAACAAACGCAATGAATATTGTTGAACTGTCAAAATGAAACAAATTCATCGGAATCGTTTAAGAAAACGTTTTACGCAATTAGATAGCTTGTTTAATTTAATACCGTTGTAGTTTACTTTTTTGTCGCAGTTGCGTTTTAGTTTATATTATAATTTTTATTTTTTTGAATAGTCATCTCCCAATTCTAAACACTAAACACCTGTGCCGCTCTAATTAATTTAAATTATGCTATTGACGGTCCTTGCGGGACTGTTGTAAATATTATAATGTTATACTACAATACTATACAATCTAGATTCTATGACGGCTCTTACGCACGTAACTCTCTGTCCATTCACTTAATTTGACCCAAAGTAACCCTTTATGAATGTAACGCCGCCTTTGGGAGCTATTTTTGTCTTTTTCCCGAAAGATCTGCTCAACTATAAAGGCTTTAAGCCGGGGTGGTCCGGAAAATGTTACCTATATTATATACTAATGAGCCTGACCATGTCATGAAGAAGTATCTCCGTCATTCATCAGTACGTCATTACCAGCATAGGAACTGCGATCATCAAACCGTTCGTTAAATATGAAGAATACGCCAAAATTCGCCCACTAGTATTTATTTTTACTATCCATACATTGCCAATTTTCAAGAGCCGACGGGTGAGAGACTGAGAAAAAATAAGACACAAAAAAAAACAGCTCAGACGATAAATGGGACATGGCTTCCATAATTCCGAGCCCACCGAGGTAATTAAATATTGTTCAATTTACGGCTACTGCGCTCTTGAGTAATTAATGTAGAACAAATTAGGACACCAGTTACGCTACCGTAGTAAACACGGATGTATAATATTGTCTGAAAATGATATCTAGAATGTTTTGTTTTGAAAACGGGAAACCTGTGTTAATTTGTGGTAATTATTTATTGAAATCGAACCTGGTTACCCAATAACACAGAAAACATCTCGCTCTTGCTTCTTAACCGAATTCCAAAAAGGAGGAGGTTATAATGTTCGTAGCGTATTTGTTTTTTTTAATGTACCTATATCCTTCGATATTTTCGTCAATAATGGACGGATTTTGAAAGTTCTTTTTTCTTTTGGTGGAAGAAGCTTGCGCGGTGGTCCCTTATAGATCTAATTAACTTTGCTTGGGTAGTTTTTGAGTTAGCTTCAATAATACGTATTTTTCCCACTAAGCTTATGTGGATGATGTTCTAATAAGTTCATTCTAATATGTGTGGGGTAGGTACCACAACTAAAAAGTGAAAAATTAAAAACTTTTTACAAAGAAAATACAATAAAAAGTTTGTTGTGTCCATAATTCGTTGCAAAAAGGAGCTTCAATGAGTGCTGTGACTTGTGAAGTGCATCGACAAACATGCAATGATCGTCATAGAAGTATAAGACAAAGATGAATTATTCCGACACAATTTCAGAGTCTGGAATGAAAAAGAGACATACATAGTTGGGATTACGGATGCTATTACAGACTTTCAGACCTTTCAAAATCCATTTAGGGCTCCTCGATATACTTAGTGATGTCCGAACTACAGCCTGCAATTGCTTGGCAGTGGTGGGATTTCTGGAGAAATAAAACATTCTATGTTATCAGATATGACATTCGTGAATTTGAAAAGTATCGCAAAAAACTAGCTTGGTGAAAAGTAATTTCGTCGTCGTCTGTTGATATTTGAATGCCCAAAAATTTTCAAATTTACAAAAAAAAACTGACAAGCAATTGAGTTTGCGATGGCGGAGTCGGTTTTTTTCTTTTTAACGACACCTTTCTCGAAACCATCCAGTATCTCTATATCTGATGCGGTGTTTTCTGTACGCATGCGTCGCCGCGCCTGGGTGACGTCACGGACAGTGCTAGCCCCACCGTCGCCCTGGACCCTTGCTTCGTTATACACAGTTTACAATACCCCATTGGGATTTGTGAAATTTTCCCATTTCCAACGCGTACAGTGTCTTATGAGAATATTCGTATAATTCTTTTAAATTCTGTGTTGAATTGTGCATTTATTGATCAGTGTGTACAGTGAGTTTGTGTAGCAGTGGTCTTTTTACATTATTGTACGTTTGTCTGTGCGTTTTGGTGCTAAATTCTCTAACTTTATCTACTTTATTATGCTTTTTTCTATAGGTATATTATTATACCTGTGGTGTGGTCTCTCCTGTTAGTTTATTTAATATTTGAGTATTGTATCGAATACAATGGTGTCGCAAGTTGCGGGCTGTTCTGCGCATGCTCGGCTTTCATTCACCGCGTCCGGCTGGCCCGTAGGTCGATAATGCCACGGTATTGTCTTGTAAATAATGTTATGACACCTCTATGCTCTTGTCTTATCCGTCAGCGGTCAGTGGTCAGCGCGCGAAAGAAAGAGCGCTTTTGTTAGGCCTGTTAGTCAGCCTAATCTATACTAATATTTTATAGAAGTCAAATTTGTTTGTTTGTAAGTTTGTATGTAGGGGGTAATCTCCGAAACCACCAGTCGGATTTGCAAAATTCTTTTTGCATTCGATAGCCCAATTCTTGAGGAAGGTAGGCTGCCCTTAGGAGCCCAGCAAAAATAAAAACAGTCAGAAAGAACGCTAAGCGAGTAACGTAAAGTAATGCGCGGGCGGGCGATTGTATGCGTTGGTGGGTCGGGGGCCAAAATTTCAAGCGGACGAAGTCGCGGGCAGAAACTAGTTAATTATATGCGAGTAGGTACTTTAAAGTCATTAACATTCAATCATTTATGATGTGGTTTTAAAAACATGCTCCTGTTATTCGTGTCTTTAATATACCAATTTATTTAAATCGAAAAGGAAATTAAAGCTGCTGATTGGTTAATCTTAATGGGGTATTAATTATATCGATGAACGTTAGCAATGATCAATTCCACATAGTAGTTATGATGATAAATATTCAACAGGAAAAACTGTACATTTGATAGTGTGTACGTAATTACTTGTTTACATTTATCATTGATTGATTATGGAGATAATAATTTCAGAAAGTCCCAATAACAATTGATTAATTATTCCTGTAATTATATAAATGAATGTCTTACTATTTCCTAATCCTCGACGGACTCGTTGGTCTAGTGGTCGCAAGTGCTACTGCTGAGAATGAGTTCCTGGGTTCGATTTCCAAGTCGCAGCCCGGAGTCTAGATTTGTGCCCGGTTGATGGCAATAGGCTTGGGACTTAAGCATAACTGGCGAAATCTAGGTGTACTATAGGTACACCTCTGCCTAACCCTTAGCGGGGATTACAGGCGTGATGTTGTGATGATGACGAATATTAAAAATATTTGATAAGCTCCTCATGTTATTAATTAATTTATGTTTAATAAATATGTATAACATCTGCCTTTTTAGGGTTCCGTAGTCAACAAGGAACCCTTTAAAAGCTAAATTGTAAGTTCTGGATATGTGGAAAAATTCACAGCAGTAGCATATATAACGAAATTAATAGGAAAACTATCATAGCTAAGTAGGCTCTACAAATTAACGAGTAATTATCGACCAATTTACATTTGCAGTTGCAAAAACATGTTCTCCCATACATTTTGTAAGGGAGAACATGTTTTTCAACTACAATGTTAAGTTTGTTCTTAGGATAAATTCTTCTCAGCTTACGGAACCCTTCTCTGTGCGTGGTCCGACACGCCGGTTTTTTAAAATTCTTATCTTTATGGCACCTCTTTCAAGTCATGAGCTATCCGAATATCAAATAAAACCGGCCAAGTGCGTGTCGGACCACGCACAATGAAGGGTTCCGTAGCTGGGATGAATTTATAATTTACAATGTATAATAGATTAAATAGACCTAAATCTGCCTTGGAGAATCTAGTTTTATTAAAACGTTCAAAACAGCCAATCTAATCTTTACAAAATCTGCATTAGATTTTCATTTTGTAAATTGATTTCCAATAACTGACTCAATCCACAAGATCAAGGTGCCATAACTTGTTACCATGTAAGACATGGTTTGTTACCAGTAACTTCCAATGTCAACGTGTATACGACCTTATTCGTGAGAGTTATTATGCTGACCGTACTTCACACGTATCACATCTTAGTCTAGATTTCTAGACTATGACAGGTCCCTAGCTACATCATTGTTTCTCAAAGTGAGAAGTCGCAGTTTAGTAGATCGAAAATTGAATAACTTTGAAAGTGTTTTTATGATAATTAGTCAGTACGCAAAACAAATTCAAGTAGCCTTGATCCAAATTTGAAAATATTGGGTTGGTTTTGGATGATACGAACATCTAGAGAAAAGAGAGTATTTTTAACTCAAAAACTACAGGATTGATACAAAAAAATCTTTCACCAATAGAATGCCATAATATCACTGAGTAACAGGGTTTTATACTGGGCAAGGGCCAATAAATGAGGGACTTTTGGCTAAGTAATAGCCACACGTGTCGATCGATCGACGAAGCTACGCTTGCCGCGGTTGGCCATCTTTACATACCAAGAGCCCTCCGTGCCTCGGAAAGCTCGTCAAGCCGTTGCTCCCGCTGTCATTCGTGGATCTTTGACAGTCGTTATGGGTCGTCAGAAGCCCGAAAGTCTTACAACCAGTTTAACAAGGGGTATCGTACTACCCAGTAACTGAGTTGTGGACGTCAGATAGGCCACCGGAAAGCCGACCCCAACATACTTTGGTAAAGGCTAGGTAGATGAGGGGGCAATAAATAAGACGCTAAGGTTGAGTGTCAGTGCCTAAGGAAACTTCCTCTCGTCTATTCTAGAAGGAAACAGACTTGTCCTAGACGTGTAGGTTCCATCGTGATTATACTCTTAGAATTAATAGCGCTAATGTACTTGAATGTGATCAAACTGTTCAAACACATTATCAACGCGATCACGTTTACTCTGCCTTCTAATCAAATACAATAGTGTCTATAAATACTGCTCTTACGTCGTTCTGTTAATTTATTGTGTAAATCTGGAGTTTTTTTTTTTTGCTTTATCAGCTTGTTTTACGAAATTTTACATTATTATCAAATTAATCAAAACATTCTCTATGCTATGCTAGCTTGTAAAGTATAAATATTTTTTTCATTTCTTTAATCAAGATAAAAGCTTTGTAAACATTGGTAATACCTATACATGAATAAGCAACATAAAACATTTCTGATGTTATCGGTCGTTATGAATGAATCGTCACTGAAAAGCGATAAAATTAAGCCAATACTCGATTTGCAGGCATATATCCGCTAACTATCAGGTTTCAGACTATCACCTAACTTGAAAATGTACAATCTAAACGTAAGCACCTTGTAAATAAACACGCAGACAAACAGTAGTCGCAATTTCCACAACATTGCACCTCGGACATACTCTTAATAGCCAGTGTGTAAGAAATAAGTAGACTACAAATCGTAATTTCATATGCTGAGTATCATTTACGGTCATTCGGCAAGTCGCCGCGGTGCGGATCACACGTGTCGGACCTTTCAGAGTTTTCGATCGTCTGTGGCGTGAAAGTGAGTGCTTGGTGCGGGTGTGTGCGGATGCGTTTGCGGTAGCGTTGTGGTGCGTTATGGAGAGTGCGGTGCACGCGGCAGTGCCGCTGCGGGTGGGAAAGAAGATGAGGAAGAGGCGGGAGCTAGATGCTCTAGTAGGAGGCGGGGGCTCCCGTGGCGGTCGACTACTATCTGCCTCCAGTGATGAAGGGGAGCCCTGGGGCCGCCGCACATCCCGTCGCCGTCGGTCCAGACCCTTCGTCCGTCTGGCCGCAGCCCTTGCCTTCTGCGTGTGCGTTGTGTCAGCTGCCACCGTCCTCTGGCTCTTTGTTGATGTCAGGCGACAGATTGCTTCACTACGCATCGAAATGGACAGAGGTTCGGGTTTATAAATGATTTTCTACTACCATCTTATCTAATAATAATTAAGGTACATGTTAGCACCAAATTATTATTCATGAAGTGCATCACACGTTACATGCATCTGAATTGAGTCTGCAGTTCAACGAGGTGTAGAATTAATTTTCATTTTGCTAAAAGTTATTATCTACATAAACTAAAGTGTCGTAAAACTCTATATAAGCCAGTAGTATCATATAAACATTATCAGACTCGATACCGTTAGTCGTTACATTCGTTCACCTTGAATATATAGACAATAAACATAATTAAGTTTGAAGGTCTAACCTTTCTTAGAAAAAGCTTTCGAATTGCGTAAACCCTGTAATGGGCCATTAGCTTGAACAGGCTAAAAGCACGTATACAAAGGCACGCTAAAAGATTAACTTGTAATAGACATTGAATCTTATAATTATGTGATGTTTGTTGTGTTACTTCTGTGGATACACTTGGATTAGGGCTAAACCAACTGTTTATAAATGGTCATTTCATAAACATAATCATCCCCTTGTCCATAGACATTCATTTGGAGTAGGTTAGCACGTCTTCATACATATATGTATCATCTATCATCACAATATTCATCTTCATTTCAGCCATTCTATCTTTAATTTCATTTTATACAGTTGCCTTTACATTCAAATTAAACTTCTCGTGAATAATAACAGCGGTGAACGTCAAAGCGTGGGTGGAGACTCATCTCGTTATGTAAAGTCAACTTCACGTGTTGTTGCTTGGATACTCATACAATGCTAATATTTAACAATGGAGTCACACCTACGCAGTACGATGTCTATTTTGCATTCACAATTATATTCCTTTCTTAGCGAGACGATACTATTTACTTCAATTATGAGCATATTTTGATGTCTTTCTCATAAGACTTTATATAATAACTTGATAGAGGCATTGTATGTAACAACACGTGATGAATCATCTATCATAATAGTAACAGTTTCAGAGTCTGCAATGCCTATGTAATGGATGTTGTAGTTTGATGCAACGACATTAGCCAATATGGCGCATATTGGAGAGACATGTCGATTCAGATTTCAGATCCAAAGATTCCAAAAACTTTCCACCATCATTTTGTATTGTCTTTACTCAATGTCTATGAACCTGATTGCAGTGTTCATTAGTGCACGATGGTGTCCTACTTCGACTCTCCAGGCAATTGTCCTCATGTGTCATTGTCAAATTGGACACAAAACTAACGCAGAGTGCCTGAAATTGCTGTTCTGCAGTATTTGGATTCAGACACGGCGTTTGACACCTGTAAAATGAAACGATACAGAATTGCGATGAACAATACTGTTATTAGGACCATTTACTTTTTCATCAATAGTCTACCTACAACGCTTCCGTATAATCTAAAGTTCATAGACTGTGTAAGAACTATTCAGTTTATTGCAGTTCTAGTTGTTTATGGTATCCAAATATGAATATAAATGACGTCTATTTTATAATGATCGCCTTACAAGAAATTATAGCAATCTATGCGTGCCAACCACACCAATCAGCTTGCCTTGACATTGAATCGAGCTAAAGGGACAAACAAATAAGGAACTAACAATACCTTTATGTCCACTAATAAGTAATTATTTCGTTACGGCTTTGTGCGACTTCCTGGTCAAAGGGTACGGATTGTTTGTTTAATAAAGCCTGTTTAGTATGTTTACCACTTAAAAGTCAGAAAAGTTTTTTATCCGGAAATTACCTACCTACGCTCGGTACGTCTAATAAAATTAAGGTCAGATTGGTAACTAATATAGGGCCTTGTGGTACGCCGGTTATATTTTATCATAGTATTAGTTATTCATTTAGGCCGGTGGTATTTCCATTACCTATTCTAGTTTATATAAGTTCTATATAGCAAAGCATACTATCTACGTAGAGCTAGCCCGCAAAAACCCATTGCTGGGTCAAGCTGGGAGAAGTTTTCCCATGAGCACCTACATCAAACGATTTTGAAAAGTCAAACTTAGTCTGATGATAGTAAAATGATTCGAGGAAACTACAGCGTATAATAAGATCATGTTTAATAATCGTGTTATACTAAAACTAGTAAACGTGAAGGCAGAAACGAATTGTATAGAAGTAATAAGTAATAACATACAAGTCCTACATTAAAATGTTCTTTGTTATTATATTATTATTCATTATTATAACAACAAAGCTAAAGGCCATTGGAAAGCGTTCACGGGCAGGAGGCCATTAGATCTATGACTTGCATTGCGCGTGACTGGCGTCAAAGTAAACAACGGTACAGACACCTAACTATAGGCCCTAAATTAATGACGTAACTAATATCTATAATGTCAAAGAGTGTCCATATCGATTCTTACCTGTTTTCCCCGACGGAAACAGAGGGGTGTTATAAGTTTAACCCGTTGGTCCCGCTTGTCATTCGTGGATCTTTGACAGACGTTACGGATCGTCAGAAGCCCGAAAGTCTGGCAACCAGTCCTACCAAGGGGTATCGTATTATCCAGTTACTGCGTTGTGTAGGTCAGTTAGGCAGTCGCTCCATGTTAAAATACTGGTATTCAGCTGCATCCGGTTAGACTGAAAGCCGACCCCGAGATAGTTGGGAAAAGGCTAGGCAGATTGTATTTTTTCCACTCCTATTTCCGAAACAGTATCGTGTCAAAATTATTCGCCGTCTGGGGCTGGGGTAGGACGAAAGTTTACTTGGGGCAGACTATAAATAAAACATTGGGTATAAATATGCCATGTTTTACTGTCCGAAAATAAACTTCAATTTATAGCTACCTACCTGAGAAGTTATTCTAGATTCGATAAGATATCTTTGAAAATAGTAGTTTGATGGGCGTGGCTTATTTCCCGCGGGGAGTGGCGTTTCCATCTTCCGTGGTCGGCCGCCATAAACTTATCTGAACTGGAACAATCGTTCTCTAATAAAGAACGGAACTAACGGAATCACTGACCGGAATTTAAAAACTGTCGCACAACTAATGAACTAAAAGTACAAAATAAAGACGGAAACATACCTAAGAAAAAGTCCATGCTAAGTAACGTTAATTTATCTCAGTCTATGAAATTTATCTGAGTCTATATCAATAGTGATACGTTTTATCCTGTTTCTATGTATTTACTAAAAAAATATAACGGATATTATGTTCTAGAAAATTGAGTGCTTACTTAATATTACTTCGCTATGTAGAAACAAATATTGTTTACTTAATTTTTACTCTCCCTCATTTGCTGAGCCTTCGCCCTCATGTATTCCAAACGTTTTACTTTATTTAGTTTTGCTTTGGTTTTCCTTCCCATAAATAAATTTGTAGAAATGACGTTACAAAAATAATAAAAATAGTTATTTTGTTCACAGTCACGCGAATTTATTATATTGTGCGCAGTCTATATGCGTATTCGACACAAAACTATAACATAACTGTAATTTTCTGAATTCCGCTGAGCTCGGTTTTTTCCTGTAAATATAATTATTTATATTAAGAACATCTGACAGCGGCGATCTGCAAAAAAATGACATAGATCATCGTCAATGAGCCCCACTGGGCGAAAAAAAGTGATGACATTACTTTTGATAGGCGAAAGAAGAGATGGCGATAATGTGTGCTCGGAATAAAACAACGTATGTGCCAAAACGAAATGCGGTGTTTTGTAAATGAAAAGTATTATTAAAACTAAAACTGCTTTCCTTAAAACTTGATACGATTACTCTATACGTTGTTAGTAAATTCCATTGAATAACTCGCGTTACGCCTTGATACTCAAAAATGCATAAAAATACATAGAAATTTGTATCGAGAAAATTTCATTTAATCGTGTATTCATGTTTCAGGATGCTAGGCCATATTGTCAACAAACATATATTTACACTAAAATATTAAATCCCTATTCCATATACTTAAAAAGTAACACGATAAAGAAAAAGCCCACTTTTTTCAATATATTCTTTTAAGACTTTCACTGGCGCTGGTCTGGGTGTCACTATTTTTATTTTAAAAGTTGAATTAAAAAATTAAATTACCTTAGGCTGATAAAATTTTCGTTTATCCTGAATTAAGCTAATATTAGGGTATATGGTAAACTGACTACCGTAATGTATTTAACATGATGTATTTGTTCACAATTCGTCAATTGTGTCCGTATACCGTTTCTTTACTAAGTACTAGGAAACAAGTTAAAGGATGTTTAGAATGTCTGCTGTTCAGTCTTGAGTGTGTGAATTTTCGTGATGTATTGATTGTGGACGGGTTCCGTTAAAAACATTAAGTGATTCGCTGAAGTTGTATCCGCTTGTATGTTTGTTTCTACTTACTGAATCCAGTTATAGTATCATTGATACATACCGTAAGCCGTTCTTCCCTTCCATCTGCTTATTTCCTGCTCGATTTTGTTTTGGATTAGTTTCCATGCGAGTTCCAAGTCTGTTCAATAATTTCGCTGGGACTAGTTCAGTTAAGTACTTCATTTCGGTGCTTTTTTAGTTGGGCGCCACTGTATATTTAGCCGCATGTCTGGTCCCACTATAGAAATATATGGTTTACTCTAACCGTGCGAACAAGAGAGGATCTTGAGTCCCAGGCTTTAAGATTTCCGAAGCCATCGGGGCTAAATGCTCTTTGATCAGTTTTAAAATTAAATGGAATCAATCCCTAAAACTGCAATGGTCTTGAAGACGTGTCAATTACATGAAATCCGAGTCATATAGCCAACCACATATGAGCTGCATTAAGAAACTCGCTTCCTTTGGACACATGCTTGGACACATGTTTGGACACATGTTTCCGTCAACCGACTGTAGTCGTGTAAAACGATAAACAGCTGAGACACATTGTTTTTATTCCTTAGTTACCAAGGAACTGATAAAAATAACTTTATGACTTCGGTAGGTAGATAATTCTTGACTGCATGAATTATAACTGGTCGTTATGTATTATCAGAATCTCGGCGCTTTTTAAACTATTAAAAGAAGTTATTACGGTTTTTAATTTTGCTTTAAAAATTAAATTCTCAATAAGATCTCCTGATTATGGTTACGATTATAAATATACTCTCCCGACTACAGACTGACTCCCACTGCCACCCTGCCGGAGTCCCTGCCGACTATATCTGTTGTGTGATCTTGACTATAATGTAGATCTATTTTCTTTTATTTTTGTGATTTCTTGTGTTAATTTTCTTTTTGTATACACGAGTTTCTGTGATAAATAAAACCTATTTTTCTATCTTTCTCTATACAGTATGTTATGTTACTAGGTCATGACATTCGATCTGATTTGCAATTTGTACCTACTATATCCCATTTTCATAATTATTTATAACCCTTTTCGTTAGAACCTCTCCTTACATAAGTGTGCTCTATACCTACTGCAGCAATCATGACTAACTATATCTTCCTTCAACAGTATCAAGAAGCAGCGACAGCGTCGACGACGCCCTACAAGTATGCCACACGACTGCCAAAGAGTTGCGAGCGAACGCCAGCGATTTGAGCGCGAAGTTCGCAGCATTAGACAAAGAACACAAGGAGTTGACACAGCGGGTGGCGCAGGCGGCCCAGGAGTTGGCTGCCGTGTCCGAACAGCTGTCTGCAGCGCCCAAGTTAGCTGACACACCGAGAAGACTCGGCGAGCTACAGAGAACTGTCGCTACGTTTGGTTCACAGGTATAATTCAACTTCCTTGATACAATGATAACATCCGTAATCTCTAAGTTGTATGATCTCATTTGTCCGTATTCTCATTTGGGTACGTGTGTGTTGGCATTACACAATTTTGTTCTTCCAAAACCTTTATGATCATCAGACGAACAGGGGCCTAAGTCTACTAATTTATAAACGTCTCTATGGTGTCATAATGGTTAGTTTTTGACAGATTTGCCATACAAAAACTGTCAAAAACTAACCATTATGACACCATTGTGACGTTTATAAATTAGTAGACTTAGGCCCCAGATATAGGTTTCATCGATATTATCATGTAAGCCAAAAGACATCCACTGCTGGACATAGGCCTCACCCAAGCGTCGCTACATCGACCGGTCCTGTGTTTCCGATTTAGCTATGTGCCACCGCCATATGGTTTCGTTATTGTCTTTTTTGTTTGCAAATGTGTCCCATCTTTGTCTGCACTGAGATAGAGGTCAAACAAAAACATAATATTATAGAATATTAATTTATGAGAGATTCAATAAAATATAGTATAATACGTCTGCATTCTATGCATATAGATATGTATAAGCGCTTTCATAGCAAGCCCTTCGAGAGTTCTGTTCTATTATTAGAGGTAGGCAGGGAATAAAGATCGATACTCTCCTATGCCCAAGTATACCTAGAGGTAAAACGGCGGGCCTTGATAAAACTGGAGACTATTGTTCTTCTCTTGTCTCGACTCGAACCGTAAGAATAGGTAATGCTGTGATAAAAATATTTGCTAGACAGCAAGGTGATACCGCGACCGACTACTCAGGTTATGCCGGACGTAAAGTCAGAGGAATTAATTATTTAGCAGGTAGTCAATTTGACTACACCTTTATTTGTCCTAATATTCAAATCACAATTCAAATGTGTCAAAAGACCATTTCAGACACTAATCTACATGGTCCTCATATGGCCTGACCCCTGAGTTTGTTTCGCCATTTTCTTCTCAGGGGTAGTCAGATAGAAAATTTCGACTCCATCATCTTGCTTTTTTTTATATGACGTGTAAAAGTATCCTATTTACAGACAAAACAATTCCAATTTATGACATTCATAAATTAATGGCCATAACCCGACAAATAATAATTGACGAAGTGTGTAAATTTTATTAATAATGAATTTCTTGGAATGTATATAAATGTCAATATGGTGCTTATTTTAATGCACCCCAAACTGAAGTATTTATTATATAAACACCGCGAGACTAAGGGCGGAAACAGACTTATAACACGCCAACCCAGGTGACGTCAATCTAGTTTGTTTATAGGCTACATTTCATATCATGAACCCGTTTTTGTCATTTCACCAGTAAACAATGACTTGGCGTCGGGTATAACATATGTGTCTGCAAAATGCATACCTACCACTAAAATAAAAGGTCTTTATTCTTTGTCATATATATGAATGTAACACGCATATACACGCGCAGAAAGTAACAGATATGCCAATAACGGTCACCGACTTGGGTAGCAAGCGAGGGTAAATAGTTATCAGCTCATAATAAACTGCAGACCACACTTATCTTAGAAAATGACTAAATGAGTTATCACTCAATGTGTCACGTTATTTACAGCCTTGAACCTCATTATTGTTTTGATGTAAATTGATCGGATCTTCGGGAAAACCGCAATTTTTAATAATATGTTATAACAAAAATATACACCTTAATTTGAACTCTAATATGATGTCTTGGTGCGTGAAATAGCTTGTATTAATAATTCGAACGAAATGTGACCTGGGATCAGAATCTGCCAAAAAGTAAAATATAATTGCACAACATTAAAAACAACTTTTTAAACAAATTCAATAAGTAGGAGGTTCTCAATTTTAATTGATTTTGATGATTCTTTTTTTGTTTAGTAGGACATATAAATTTTATTAAATATGCTTGGGTAGTTTTTTAGAAAATTAGGTAAAGCTTGCGTTGACCGCCAGTTTTACAGATGCTAACCGGTGAACCGGGTGACCGTGCACGCTAGCCTGGAAGTAACTTATTCACTCATAACAGAAATACTCCAACAGTCACTTGAAAACAACATCGTTTAAAAAAAAACTTATTTTTACGAAAAAAAACAACTGACTTCCAAAAAACACGAACGCACAAAAAGTAACACCACAAAGTAAACATATTTTTTTTGGAGACGGTTGTTTGAGGGGCAAACTGGTATTTCTAGATGATTTTATCTCGTATCTTCATGATAATTATCAGATTATTATGATCATCCAAAGCATGTATAATACTTTTATTGGTATGTAGGTCAATATTATTAATCTGATCGCTATCTCGCATGCAACGACGACGGCCCTTGTGTCTTAAACCGGATTATCTTCAGTTATCGGTTACAACATTATAAATAGCATTTTTCTAGATTCTTTGAGACATAGATTAGAAGGAGTTGGGGTTTTGTTGTCTGTCCAAATAAAACACGTCATTAGCGATAGCATTTTATCGCACAAACAGAATCGTTAAGAGATAAAACTTCGTGTGATAGCAGCGTCATGGGGATATGAAATATAAGATTTGGCGAATATGTATTTTAACCAGACAAACACAATAGATTAATATTGGTCAAGCTTTAGATGACTAAAAGCGACGAATACCAGTATATATTACCATAACTTGGAACCATATATTTTGTTTTACCATATATTTAAAAACTACTATAATACTTTTTGTTCCTAAATAAATAAAATATTGCTTCTCTATGCTCAAATTAACCCCTCTTCTCTCTCTCTTCTTCCAGATCAACGGTTTCGACAGTTCGATAAGTTCGACCCACAAGCAGGCCTTAGCAGCAGTGGCAGGGGTCGAGGAAGTACGGACTCTTCTGCACCAACTCGACGCCAAGGCCAACGAGACGATCGCAAACGTCTCGGCAAATACGAAGAGAGACGAAGAAATACGAGCAGATATCGGAACACTTAACACGACGCTCACGAGCAAAGTCGAAGCCTTGCAGAACAGGATACAGGAAATCACTGTAAGTAATGCTACGGTGTTCGAATTTCAACGCTCAGCTCAGTGTCGAAAGCTTAAAATCCAACAGCACGCTTTTATTTAGGCATTCAGATGCCTAGGTTTTGAATTTAAGGATAATCAGTACTTAAGTTACCAATGCAGGTATTTCCGGGACATTTTGGTACCTTGAATTTCAATGTAAGACGAAAATTTACATTCAATAAAGGTGAGTAGAATAATTGCAGAAAATGAAAACAGGTTGGCATTTTATTGCTGGTCACTTGAAGTTTTAAATTTCAACCTTATGGCATTCTAATACAGTATGAATTATTTTAATTTAGGATTCAATTACTATCAATATGAACTGATAATAGAATAATTGCCGAAAATTAAAACAGGTTTGGAATTTTATTTCATTGATGACTCACTTTAAGTTGTGAATTTCAACCTTATGGCATTCGAATACAGCACATACTATTTTGGTTTAGGTCTCAGTTGAGCTATCAATATATTAACTTGATGAGCATCGACTACTGTTGCAATCTTCCAGAATGAAGACTTTTTTTTTTAACAGGAATTGTTGTAATTACAAATGAGGCGAGTTTTACCGAATTTTAATAACGTACTTTAATTAAAACCTATTTAATGTATGTTTTATACGTTTTTCGAATTTTCGGCCTTGTAAGCAATACAATAAGATTGAGAATTTAATACGTTTTAGTATGTTTTTAAAAACATTAATGACTGAGAACAATTCAGTACGTAGCCTACATCTGTGCTCATTTAAAATCAATGTAAACTAATGTGAACTATAATTGAGTGTGACGTGTTTGATTTTTATCAAGGCGACCCCATTATCAGCCTTCAGATTCATTGTAATTAAAATCACATGAGTAAATATCGAACAGATTAAGCTTTTGATGTGAACTTTGACCTTCAATATTGCCGTATCAAGCAAGTTTCCAGAGCCCTAAGTCTATTAATTTATAAACGTTACAAAAACTGTCAAAAACTCACCATTGAGAGGCCATTGAAACGTTTATAAATTAAGTAGACTTAGGCGCCAGGTATGGTCTAGTACAAAAAAAAAATCATAACCCCGCCATTATGTTTTTTTTTTTTACTACAAGAGACTGCTTCGTTAAGCGTCTTTCTACACCCGTCTAACTCAAATCGAGATTTATGCTTGATCATCGTTCTAGAATACAGGCTCAAAGTGACCTTAGCTTAGGTAGCACGTTAGCTTTATTTTCCTCTCAGAGGATGATCGACTTGAACTAGTTCTAAAATAAATAATTTCGTGCCGTCTCGCCATCGTACTCAGTTGGGTATCTGCTAGGAATCTAATCATAAAAGCGATGTAGTGATAATAAAGACGTTTTAAATCAATTCACATTGATAACACTGATTAAATATACGTAGTAAATTGGATAGATGTGTCACTGATTGTGGAGGTTTGCGCAGTTTCGCTTTAATTTTATTTTAATTATGCGTTTGCGCATTGCATGCAACCAAAATCCGAAAAATGACGGACGGAAGTGCCGGTAGTACTATTTGTATGACGGGTAAACGGGTAGCACATTAGATTCAAATTTAGAACATTTCCACTTCGAATAGAACTCGAATCTTAAATTCGAATCAGATGCACTGCGCAAACGCTCTAAGACTTATCATTTCTCTAAACTCTAACCTATTCCTGAATATGTAGGCTTCGGTTCACTATGCCTCTGACCTCCTAAGCCCTGTTATAGGAAAGTATCATACCATCCTTGGATAAGACGCGTTTGGTCCCCGAACGGGCAAACTATGAATGCATTGTAACATCTAATGGATGGAATTACCCATGGAGTGTCATCTAATCATCTTATGACTATAGCTCGTTGCCTCTACAGCCGTAAAACGTGCACTGGACAGAGGCCTCCAAGATTTCATTCAAGATCGCTATGACTCTGCCTCGCATAGCCCACACATTCTACTGAGCTATGGCCGTTTTGCGTGGGTGTGACGCATATTTGCCCCCCACTTGTTCTTTCTAGGGTTCCGTTTGTCACAGCCAACTTGGTCCGAATCTAATGAACCGATTAAGTAGAAATTTGATACACATTTGTGTATTTATGTATGTCCTAAACACGGAAGTATAACGTAAATAAATGAATTTTGAATATAGGGGTCACAATACGGGGGCAATAAAAAATTAAAATAAAGTTCTGCAATCTCTACCGTGTGAAATCAATAAAAAAAAAGAAATACATGAAAATTGACCTTATCGAGGAAACCACTGAGGCATGAAAATAAAAAAAATCATCAGAAAATTGTTCTACGCTTATAGATTACAGGAAAACCTATGGTTTTAAAATAACATAGCAAATCTCTTAATATTGCGCATACAAACTTTCATTTGCAGTTGGAATGTATGAGAGAAAATGTTTTTTTTTTGTGTTTGTGTGCTTTATTTTTTCCTTTATATGTCGCGTGTGCAAATACATGCATTCTCTTTGTTTTTAAGATTCACTCATAAATATTTTGTACGTATTTCAGAAGCCTGTAAGTACAGCAGCGCCAACCGTGGCCACGGTGACGACCGCGGCGAGCGCGACGCCCGCGCCCGGCGCACTCGCCACCTCCTCCTCCACCACCACGTTACCGCCAGGTCAGCAGGCTAACTTATATTTACTTTTATATTTTATATTTTTATTCAGGTAAGGATACGAAAACTTTACATAAATAACAAATTAAAAAGTGTATAATACAAAATTAAAATTAAAACTCGGACTCGGAAAAAAAAGTATTACTTATTATACTTAAAATCAAGAGAATTTTTTGAGCAGTCTGATGCAGTTATTTTAGTTCAATCTCGGATTTGGTGCCACCAACTGCATCAGACTACTTGAAAAATGAGCTTGTTTTGAACTTTTGATGTAGTCTGAGATTTATTTCTATGTTTTTATTATAAACCTTTTACTTTGTTATATTTTTGGAATCTTCCCTTCAAGTCCTTTATTTTGGATCATCTCTTTGCTGTCGCGCAGTCGTGTAAAAACGAGTAACGGCCTGGCCACGGGGAACGGACGTCACGAACGGCGGCGGCGGCATGCGCCGTAGCCCGTACTGATTGATCCACACACGAGTGTGTCCCGCCGACGCTTGTGTCGTCGCTCGGCAAGTTTCGCCGACGCTCGTGCCGTCGCTCGGCAAGTTCCGCCGGTCGCCGCGCCGTTCACTGCTGCTCGTAGTACGATTAGTACATTTCTAGACATTTGTTTTAGTCACTAGACGCTTCGCTGTTCGCACCGCGCCAATATTCGCTGCAGCGAATGTCCCGTGGCTAGGCGGTACGAAAAACTTCCCGCTACTAACGAAGAAATCTTTAGAACCCCTCTAAGGTATAAACACCTTAGTTACCGTGTGCGTACCCACCAAATATTTTAATAATAAGATTCTAAATACCTACGCATTAGTATACTTTTTGGGGCCATCCAGCGGGGTTATTAACGGTTTCTGTAAGTTTACTGCGATCATGGATGGCCAGGTTACCTTGGCGGTGAAGAGCTCGGGACGCTGCAGGCAATTGGCAATGTTAAATAATTAACATGCCGATGTAGTTATCTATCCCACCATATTAATTCAGACTATAGAGGCTTTTGGGCAAGTTTCGGAATGCTTTTTAGTCTCCCATCGGAATCTATAGGATCTGTTTGTTTAGTTCCTTGATTTCCTTACACAATGCTAATTTTTAACCTTCGTTACAGGGAAGCCCGCTGTGCTACAATGAGGGACACACACATCCATCATTCCTCCAAACTCGTGAACCGAACTCGGATAACGAGAGAAACGCTCAGTCTTGATCTCAATACGTCCATACGACAAATATACACACGTAGACGTAACCGAGAGACATAGGGAACGGATACCCTCCAAATAAAATAAGGATTTAAATGTCGCATTCGACGACAAACCTTCGGGCGGGACGGACGCGGTTTTGATTCTGGCCATACATTTCAGTCAGTATTTTTAATGTTTTCTTTGACTCAGCCTCAATGTATATAAATTCCCTTAACCCGATTTGAGACATTCTAATTTTTCAATAATTATTGTACTATATTTAGTATTTGTACTTATATTACGTGTTTTAATGGACTTGAGATATTTTAATTTTATTTATGGACAAATACGTTTTATGTTTTAAGTAATTTTAATTGTGTACGTCTTGCATGAGATGTGTTAACGAAGGGTGAGATACACCAATGCAATATCGTCGAGTGAGAATTCAGTACGATACGATGTAAATAATTAATTGTAATGAAAAGTTTAAATGAGCGTAGATATACACGCGACCGCACTGTGTGTCATGTTGTCAGTACGAGTGTGAGTTTTATTACTTGTAATAAATTATTGTTAATAGATCAGTTATTATTATACTGTATTGTTTCATTTATCACTACATTCCACCTTTCTTGTCATTTTATTCTCGAATCGAAAGGCAAATCGTAATTACAAAAGAATTGATAGAGAGTGAATACTTAATTAAGAGTAAAATATATGTTTAAAATGCAATTACAGTAAAATCATTTATTGATTCAGTCCCATCGTTCCATGCATACGCAAACATAAGCAATCGATTTGATAATATTTACAAATATTACATACATAAGAAGTACATACTGAGCTAGACAAAATGCAATATACAGATTTCAAGAACACTGACATTCAAAGTTTGATATGTTTCAAAAACTTTCTTACTTTTCTCTAATCTGATTTTCGATTTTATCATGTTTCTGTTTTACTAAACCATTAACCCGATATCAGACGCACCTTTTATTTTAATTTAGTGAGAGATGCCTCGATGAAATCATTTTGTGTTCCGACATTTCACTTTGATTGAAATAATTATGCTGAATGAAAGGCAAAAAATTACAAAAAGTAAAGCGTCTAATATTGACTTTACCAAAGGTATATTAAAGTGAACTAATTTTTTAAGTCACCAGTCAATGCTATTTTTGCGTACTATAATACACTTTTATAACATCCATTGATTTTGTATCTAGAAATCCGGTTCTCGAGATTGATCTGCACAAGTCTACTTCTTGACAATGCCGATCTCCCTAGCGACCTCTCCAAACGCGTGCACTGCGCGCTGCACGTCGTCCGGCGTGTGCGCAGCGCTCAGCTGCACGCGCACGCGCGCGCCGCCCTTCGGCACCACCGGGTAACTGAACGCTACCACATAGATGCCGCGCTCTGGAAAAGAAAAAATTAAGTAACATTTAAAAAGCTACCAAAATGTCACATAATTTGGCGAAGAAGCTTGTTTGGACTATATGGAACTGACGTAATAGTTATTTATTTATGCAACTGTTGTATAATAAGTGGTATAAAACACTCATATGATACTATTATCACACTCGGATTCGCGACGTGTGATAAACCCACATTCGTGTTTTAATACCTAATTATTATATGTACAGTTGCATACAAGACTATCTAAATCCACGATATGAATCCTCTATAAAAGTGTATGAAACAGTTAGCTTATTGCCAACATTAAAACGACCATAGCCCGTGGTCCAAGCGTGACGGACAGTATTTTCGAAAATGTCTGTCATGTGTCGGCGCGGGGGTCAGCAGCTGACCGGGTAGGAAGGGAAGGGAATGGGAAGGGATCAAACAAGCAAAAGAGTTGCATAATGAAATTTAGTACAACATTATAACACTCGTTTGGATGATATAATGGTTACTATGACACTGGTTGTTTTAATGTTGACAATAAGCTATCTGTTTCAGAAACTTTTATAGAGAATTTATAGCATGGGTTCAGATAAAGTTTATTATTCAATATCTTAAAATAAGCCTCTACTTCGGGCTCCTTTAGTTTTCTCAGCGCAGAACAAAGGAAGCAGAGCAGAGAATTTTACCGCCACACTCATTCTGACGGACACATTCCTTAAACATCTCCATAACACATTACTTACTAAGCATGTTAGAAGCAAGTTCCACAGCTAGCGGCGCCTCGCCCACCATGACAGGACAGATGGGATGCTCGTCGCCCGCTACAGTCAGTCCGGCTGACTTCAGACCCTCGCGGAAGGATTTGGTGTTGTCTCGAAGACGTTGGCGAAGCTCCCCACTTTGTTCTACGAGGTCTAGAGACTGAAAACGAAGAAGGTAAAGTTTTAAATTTGATTTTTTTTAATACTTTGCTTTAATACTTTGCTTTGAAAATTATTGTGATAAAATTAAAATTTCACGATTAGTCTTTCTGAGTAAGTCAGTCTAGAGAAGTCAATAGGTAGGTAGCTAAACAATGTAGAAAAATATTTGACTGAGTTTCTTCATTATTTTGCTATCGACTTGTTCAAGAGGCGAGGGTGGGTAGTCTAAAAAGAGAAAAAACTTCACAAAAATGTGACACCAGTCATGGGTGGTGCAACGCAGCCGAATGTGAGTTGAGTATGTTTATAAAAAATTCTAAGAGTGGAGTCGGTTTCATAGTGCGTTTTTGTGATCGCAAAATATACCTTCAAACATAAAAATAGCAATATCTTCGTACCTTTATCG
Source organism: Eupsilia transversa (assembly GCA_914767815.1). Taxonomy (NCBI): domain Eukaryota; kingdom Metazoa; phylum Arthropoda; class Insecta; order Lepidoptera; family Noctuidae; genus Eupsilia; species Eupsilia transversa. The sequence continues at coordinate 9,504,810 of OU611889.1, forward strand.
AAGCACAGACCACAGGCGGCGGCGGTGCGTTAGAGAACAGGTAAGGTCTGGACACGTTCCTCAGCAAAGTGATGAGTTCTTTGGGCCCCGTGGTGTACCCGCCGGCTGCCCCGCTCACTGCCTTGCCCAGGGTCGAACAGATAATGTCTGCCGCGCCCAAGACGCCGCAGTATTCCTCTGTACCCCTGGAATAAGGAAAATGACGTTTCAGACCAATTTCGACACGGTTTTGATCGCTTTGAAGATTGCAGGGTGAAATCGAAGATGACGGTCACAGCCTTCCCGGGCAGGGAAGGCTCTATCCGCAAAGATCCACTTCTTAAAAGTTAGCCTGAACAATATCTAAAGGTGGACGAGACGGTGGGTGGAAGTTTTTCTTACAAAAAGTGAAGGTCCAACAAGAAACACAAAAAAACACATGTATCTATAATAATCTATATATCTGACCAGCTGAACACGTGTAGATATGATTGTAATAAGGAAAATGTATTATTTTTTAATGACAAGAGCATACTCCTTATTCAGAAAATGCCACGGTCTCAAACAGACCTTGAATTATGTACAAAATGAATACAAACCGAGCAATTTTGTATAAACGGTTATTAATAGGTACGGTCAACCGCACGTTAATGTCGTAGCAGCAAGGGCGGTTTTCATGATTCAAGTGTTACTACTAACGTGCCGTTAACTGAAGAATGGAATGAAGGTACGTATTATTATTGGCAGCAGTATCTACGAGAGTATTTTGTTACTAAACTACCCAGAAACCATGTATGTTGTTACAAAAGCATTTGCACTAAACCGTAACAATTTACCGGTTTTGGCCGTTCAAGTCAATGAGGAAAATCGTCGAGTGCGCCAATTCCATCTTATTAACTTGATAAATGATATTATTAACCTGAACTCGAACTTAGGATAAGGATTCAAAACGATAGTCACTCAACCTTGATGCAATATGCAGCATCGAATTAATAAATTATATTGCAATTCCTGCGATAAGAACGCATCGATCAAGATTGATTAGGCGGTTGCAGACATTCTGCGGAACTGAAATCGTCATTCATACAATTAGGTTTTTGTTGAACTGTTTTAATGAATTCATTATATTAGGAAAACTTACAGCTATTATTGGCTGTAAGTTAAAAGGTAATGTAGGTAGATATTAAACCTTCGTTGCAATGGATCGTAGTTTCGGACTACGGAATAAAAAGTTCCATGTTTCGGACCTCCGAATCGTTGCTTCTGAAATGCGGATTCATGCAAGAGCTCTTGCATCTCGAAGGATTAGATTTAGCAAGTAAGATAACTCGACATTTATAATAAAACGAACAAAACCACGCAACGTCATATGTGGAGAATCTACAGCTAGGTAACAACTTACCGGCCAGTCTCTCCAAAGAATCCAGTGGCATGGCTGTCATCCACAGCCAGCAAGGTGCGGTATTTGTCAGCCAAATCCCGTAGTCCCTTTATTGGTGCCACAGTGCCGTCCATTGAGAACACGCCGTCGGTGACGATCAGCTTGATCCGAGCCTCGCTGTGAGCTAGGAGGTGCTCTAGTTCTGTTGAACAAAGATATTGGAACATGAGCAGTTGTGATGATCACGGGACTACGACATAGGTCATAGCTAAATCTCATTTTGAATTGGTTGTCGTTGTTTTAGTCAAATGATCTCTACTTTTGAGGTTAGTGACCGGTGTGCTTAGAGACCAAAGGAACTTTAATCAGTCTGCGAAATCCGAGGCTTTGAAGAAAGTGAAAATACTGAAAAGGAGACAGTGTTTTGTCAAGAGACTACGAAACCTAAATTTTAAAGGTTTGTATATTGGAGTAACAGATCTACAAAAAAATAGTCTTTTAATCTGTAGTATTTAAGGTGCAGCAACAACAAACAAATGAAATGAGTTCATTGAAGTCATGCGGCAAGTATTAATGTCATGGTTTAATGTTTTTAAAATTTTCTCAAAATTAATGAAGGAACTCACCATTCAGATCCCTATGAGGATACCGGAACTTCTGCGCCTTGCACAGTCTGATGCCGTCAATGATGGAGGCATGGTTCAAGGCGTCGGAGAACACGGCGTCTTCGGGCGTCAGCATGGACTCGAAGAGACCAGCGTTGGCGTCGAAGCAGGATCCATACAGGATCGCATCCTCGCGGTCATGGAACTTAGCCAGACGGTTCTCTAGCTCCTATGGAATTATAATAAAGGTAAGTGGAATCCATACTAATATTATAGGTAAATGCGAAGGTAACTCTGTCTGTCTGTTACCTTACTGAAAGGATTAGACAACAACAAAAGATAATAGATTATCCTGCGTTCCCGTGGAATAATTTCCTTCTTCCGCGCGGGCAAAAGCTAGTAGGTATTTCAATAACTCATTTTTTCAATGCTACCAAATTTAACTATGAATTTTTAAGACCTAAAATGAGTTTATAAATAGATGTTTTAATTTTGAACTTCCGTATTAGGTCGCATTTTTTGTTCAACAAGACTTGATAGGTTTTTTGTGATGAATTTTGCAAGGACTTTTCATGTGACCTCGTTGACTAAAAACGAGACGACTTTTATCCATATGCAAATTGCAAAACGAAAGCAAGGGCAAGGATGCTGCTTCGACAACACTGAATGAAAACAGGACGAAACCTCAATGAACTTTAGGGTTAAAAAAGACCACTGGTTAGGATGCTTGTCTGGTCTGGATGTCCTGTAGCACATAGGTAGCTATGCTCATCTATAAATGGCTGCTATTGAGTAACTGCTTATAGAACCCGCTAGGTGGGTTCTATTAGGAATTCAGATGCTCAGAAGTCGCACTTGCGTCCTAACGAGGCAACCAAAATACATATTCTTACCTTGTGTATTGTTTGCGTGCCGCAAATGAATCGAACAGAACTGAGTCCTGCACCATATTTCTTCAAGCCTTCTCTAGCAGCTTCTACCACCTCTGGATGGTTCTGTATTAAAAAGAAAACAATATAAGTAAAGTAGGTAAATGTCTCAAGGGGTCTTCCATCTTTTTTTACGTGTTAAAGCAATAAGTTAACTTACAGAAAGTCCTAAGTAGTTGTTAGCGCAGAAATTCAGGAACTCTCCTTCGATGCCTTGAACTGTCACCTGAAAATAATAAGGGAATAAATGGACAGCAAGGATAAGTTCGATCTATATTCGATAGTATATAATAAACAAAAGAAAAATATACCACTATTTACGTACAATCAGCTCCAAAAAGATGTATACACGGACAAGGAAGCATTTTGGAGATACGAATTTCGATATAATTAGGTATCCGGCCTGTGTACATTATGTACTATGTTTACAATTATGGAACGATTGTCAGAATATAGACGCAAGCACATAACAACAAGGATCAAAATACCTGTGGCACCTGGATTTAATAGAATACCTACTTGGCATGATACAGAGAGGGGGACTGGTTTCGGTTATTACGGAGTCTAATCTTATGAACCTTGTATAAAGTGACCCATCATAATCCATTAAACCAACTTGACCAATAAAATACATCATAGATAAGTACCTAAGTACTAGGGAACTCGACCCATGTCAGATTCCGTCGTCAACATTATGGTAGTCGAAGCCTTTCTTTTAGTGGAAACTAGTAGCTATTCAAAACTAAGATATGGATTGTAGCGAAAACTGTAAGATAACGTTGTTTTGTGACGTAGGTACTCAGTCTGTCTTCTTGTTACCATCGTCTAGCTCCTGAATGGCGTGAGAAAATCTTTGTTTACATGTCCGGGCGTCCGCGGTTCGACGAAACATTACAAACCATAAACTTACTTCTTTGGACGATGTAGTATACATAGGTACTCATTCTGTCTACGGTACACTCGAATGTACACATCCGTCCGAGGACGTGATAAGTGAATCGCTTTATTTCGCAATCGGCGCATGTTTGTGCAAAAATAATCAATCCTACATGTTTTCCCTGAACTTTATTCAAGTTCATGTAAAATCGAGACTCCTCTTGAATATTTTGGTAGAGAAACGGATCTGTTTGCAAATTGTGGTAATGGTAAAATACTCATTCACAATGCTTATCATTATTCCAATTTATTTGTGAGGCATGTTTTCTTTTCCAGCTCTATCAGCCGTCATCTCACTACACTTCACTACAGTACACACAACCTTCTTAGCCATAATATCTTTCACACAATTTCACCCTATTCCTATAATTATACTTAATAAAGTAAGTAACAACAATACGGTCAAAACAGCGGTCATTGACCCAAAAAAATAATCATCAAATCTTTTTGGATTTTTATTTTGTCGTGTTTAAATATCGACGCACTTCACGTCCCCGGAGTTTCGCTGGCTAATTTAAATTGACCTTGTATAGAGGTAGTATGTTTTCGTGTTAGCATTGAAATCTTTTCAAGTACTTAATATAAAAATCTATTCGTCACGATCGTGAAAGTGAAAACATTTTCAAGACAAGTTTCTGATCTTTGGAGAAGCGACATCTAATTAAATTAGCATAATTGTGTGCTGTGTGCCAAATGTATTCAAACAATCGTGTTTGGAATTTTTTCCATGTTATTGAAGTCAACAGCTAATAAATAGTATTTTACAGCATTTTTATCGGTAGAACTTAACTTTTTTATGATATAATCATGAACTTCTCAGATAATACAGAAGGATCTAGACTCGAGGTAGGTCTCGTACATCATATGTATTGACGATATACCAGTTTTACGTAATTCGCAAGGCCAAGAAGAGAATTCGCACTTGAATTGTCTAATTCAAAATATTTTAGTTCATGGGTACTTATGAATCATCAGAAACTTGGTGCACGGTTCTATTTGGTCGTTTCTTATGGAGAATCGACGGAAAGAAACTCCACGATTACTCTTAAAAATAATTACCTTTTACAACATTTTCAAATTACAGTATTAATATGTAGGTACCTATAGGAGAACAGTGTAGGCCTGTCAACAAGTAGGTAGGTACAAGATGTATGAATCTCACCTTAGTGTCTTGCGGAGAAGTGAGGACCCTCTCATGTTTCCAGGTCTTGGCTCGCTTGATGTCCCTCAAGCGATCTTCTAGCACATCTCTCAGCGCAGCCACTCCTGCACGTTCCTTGTGTAGCTCGTGCAGCTGACGAGACTGTGTGCCATTGATACCTGGAAGAAATAGGGTAGTTACTGTGGGCAGAAAGAATTCACTTGTTTTGAGTGGCCATGGTCGGTTGCTGTGATAGGCTAGTAGTCATCAAAAGGTATGAAAAGCTACGTAACTTCTTCACTGGTGTTTATAGGCACACTTGGAAACTTTGAAGTCATAACCAAACATGGTGTTAGTATGTACTCTAAAGTAAGTACCCAAACTATGATGTTTTGTTAACGACAAGTTCACTTGTTTCTATAGTTCCCATGGTTGTCGAGTTTCCTTGTACAACTCCCGTCAATAAGGGAATCTACGAGTAATAGGATGATTATATGGCGGAGATTATAGGACACGCCTGCCTGAGCAACTACAGTGCAAGTAGACATTTAGTTGCGATTTGTCGTACTTATCTGACTATAATCATATCGTGCTCATCACACAGACATAAGTGTAGGTTTCCGACGATTGTCATTTTAATGTCACACATATGTAGGTACATAAGAGCAAACAAGCAAATAACTGTTATCTATATTCATACGGCTCAGCCATTTATAATGCAATTTCTTTGTACAAGGTCTGCTTAGATAAATAGCCTATTATGGCAAGTACTGATAAAAACACAGATGGTAGCTGTAGGACATCGAACTAAACAGAACTAAACAATATAAAAACAATTCATTATTTGTACGGAAAAACATCAGGCCTCAGTGTCGAATGAACAAACAGTCTGTTCCAGTCATAAGTTTTTTATTAAACATTTAATTTATCAGCTCTACGTACTCAATGCTTGGAAACACATTTAATTTCGCACACGAACACTCATTACAAAGACTTTTTATTTTGTAATTAACATTGGTATTTGAAAATTTTAATAAATCGAAGATTTCACAACTCAAGCTTCGAAAAACAAGTAATCTGTCTATCAAAAACCTGTAATCCTTAGCTTCAAAAAAAGACTACAAGGTCGATAAAAAATCCTCTGTTAACATTTTCTGTCACCAATTTTTTGCTACACTATACACTTAGAAACACTTTTGCTGGAAAAATAGAAGGAATGCCTAAAAATATAATTAAAATTATTTTAGTGTAAATACTCACAGTTGCGCAGGAGTTGCGAGCGTAGCGCCATCGCGTCGAATGGGGGCGCGGCCGCCGGCCGGTGCGGCGCGGGTGACGATCAAACTCTTTAGCAGACCAGTCACGCAGGTTGTTCTGTTTCGTGTGTTCGAACATTATTTTGTTTTCATTGCACTGATGTTATGCCTGACTGGAGTGTCTGGCGGTTTGATATAGAGTTTTATTATAGAGAATTTGTTTGTTCTTGCACTGCCGTGGCGTTTTTTAAACATAAATGGATTCACCTGTTTTATGTTATGTTTTAGTTGATTAACATTTTCATGGGTATTACCAGAAGGAACCTTCACTAATTGCGAATACCTGTAGTCGCAATTGATGAAGGTTATAATAATATATTATATGCGATTTGGTGTAATTGGTTTTCTGTTTTGAAGTTCTCACAGTTTTCTTAAAACTTATAATTAGCTGGAGCCCTGGAGGCACCTTTTTCATCTAGCGTGCCTACCTAGGAATTCAACAAACGCTGCGCAAACGCAACACTGACACCGCGTGAACGCGACGTACGTTAGATTTGTATTTCGATATAAGTACAATCACGTCTTCGTGACGCTATGCTAGCAGCGTCCATTCTGCGTCGATGCAACATCAACCAGCACCGCGACCACAAGATTATTTTCTCTGTTTCGCTTTCCTAATCTAGACAAAGCGAACAAAACCTAGTTCAAAATTTCGTCAGTCTACTATGATTGTCAAAGAGGACGTTTTATCTCAATATAATACATAATTAATACCTATCTACATACATAAGTACACAATATTATAGCAAAGCCACCGAACGGGTTACGTCATACCTTCGTAAATAACACGATTGGATATGGTCGAATCGTAAAAAAGCAAACCGCACGTTTTTTACGACTTGACAAAACATCGAGGTTTCTTTATTCTTCTTCTTCTTCGCTTTGCTCTTGACAGAGTGGTCGTGGTCAAGATGAATCGTATTCAATCGCAGGTGTAGTCTGTGCTCGTCTCTCGCTCTCTCTCTATTTGGTTCTGTAAGATGACTGTCTGGCGCATTCATTAACAGTGAGCCTCCAACCGTGGATTTCATTCGTTCGGTCCACCTCATCGGTCAGGGGCGCCTTCCGCGTGTCCTAATACCTTCTACTCTGCACTGGACCACTACATATCAATTTTTATGTTTATATGTAAGTTTAATAACAAGGTATTATACCTACACCATACCACATACAGAATAAATTATCTAAATGGTAGTGAAAACCGCATCAAAATCTGTTGCAAATTTTAGAAAACAACGTGGTCTCACAGCCGTCTTTAGTATTGTAGGGTACTATCTATCTGCATAGCTATTCAAAAACATTAAATTTCACCAATAACAGCTGAACGCGATCAGCACATAAACCAAGTTTAAGAGCTGTCAGTGTCATTATTTTCCTTGGAGTATTGACACTGACAGCTCTTGAACTCGATTTAGATGTGCTGATCGCGTTCAGTTTCATTGGTGAAATTCGCACTAAGAACTAACTACACTGTTTCATTTTGACAGATGAACAACATTCATTGCGTTATTTACGTTGTAGAACAGTTTTTTTTTTGAACTTATGAAGCAATGTTTTAGCAATCTGTTTCAAAACGATTCAGATTGTGATTGATCGTGTATTACACAATAAGGGTGCAGGTAACCGAAAATGTGTAAGTTTCGATTCGGAAGCCTGTCGAATGGTTGTGAATAGATGCTGGATAAGCATCGATCGTATCATAATTTGCAAATATTTCTGGTAACTATGGGCACAAAGTAAATTACTTCGTGGTAAGAACCCATACCCGAAATATTAGTATTTTTTCCGGGTAGGTAGAGTATGGAATCTAACCCAGCTCGCCTATCCAATATTGCAGATTACGATCCGAATGACATTGTCCAAGTAACTTGGTTGGCTGAACGTTGAAATATGGCCACTCTACTAGAATTTTTGAGTGGTCAAGATTTTCATAAAGATATAATAAGCACTAATTTTTCTATACTCTCCATTAAGATAAATTGTTAATTCATTTGAGGCTCATATGCCATGACTCCATATATATTGCTAGTAGACCCTCCAGAGGGTTACCGGTATAACTTTTGCGCTAAAGTGAGCCCTCGAGGAGGCTTCTTGGCAATAGGTTTAAAACTGTGTTGTAAAAAAGACTAACATAGTATTTTCAGGGGGTCTTGTCGCTATACTTACTTAGTATCTCTGCGGTATTTTCATATGTACTCTAGTGGTGTTGGGAAAAACATAAAAAAAACCCTGAAAACATGTTAATACGTTTACCACAGCCAGACCAAATCGCACTGTGTAAGTTTTTAAGGTTTTTAACTTTAAGTACAATCGTCGGCACGATTCTTGAACGCTGACCTTCACCTGCGCAGAAGTGAATTATTGGGTCCCTTTACGTATTTTGTCATAAGTGTACGATGCGCAAAGCGATCCCCACTCTTCCGCCGAGCGCTCAAGAACCGTGCCGGTATCTATAATAGCTAGAATATGTATCTAAAAATATTTTTTCTGTGCCCTTACAGCGTCTACAACGACTCTTAGCTCTAAGCCTTTTGTTAACATCTTCTTTTACCTTGTGGAACGCAAATGAATGAATAAATATGAAAAAGTAAATCAGGCAAATGCCAATGAAGGTGTGCCTAAATTAAAAACTTTTGTAAGTTAGGTAGTCTTTTAATTTGAAGTCTCACAGAAATATACCAATGGAAGCCTATAATGAAGACATACAGAGCGTTCAATCTTCTCCCTTGTTGTTCTTTTTACGCCTTTTACAGTCGACTCTGAAACAAATAAGGCATTTTTAATCCTAACTAATATAATTATACTTAAATGCGGAAGTGAGTTTGTTTGATTATTAGTCTGTTTGTGACGCTTTCTCGCTAAAACGGCTGAACAGACATGAGTAGACCATGACCTGGAGTAGGACATAGGGTACTATTTATCCTAATATTCCCACGGGATCAAGATTTATGCGGGTAAAACCGCGGCCCGCAGCTAGTTAAAAATATAATGTATCTCGCCAAAAAAATTCAAACCTGACTAGAGAAAAAAACTGAATAGTATGAAACAAGAAAATGTTTCCGTTTGAATTTTGAAATCATAACCGTGGTCGCCGACGCATTCATTTCGTACCTACTTTCTAATTGGAAAATGGAGAACATTTTAAGTGAGTTGGTATATGTTGGCGTAAATAAAACCAGTTTGATTAAATAATTTCAGCACGGTTACCTCAGACCCCAAATGTATGGCCAACATCATATCATAGTCGTTGGCCCCAACAGTTATATGCGCTCGTCCGTCATTGCCCACCGTCACCGTCTTGCCCTGACATGACGAGCCGACTTTGTTGCCCGATATCACGTCACAGTATCGGCCTGCAGGCAAACAAGTCTGGAAGTAAAAAAGAAACGGTAGACACAAAATTTCCTTCTACTAGACGTAAAGGTAATCATAATCATAAATCTTTATTTATCTCAACATCATATGACAGGAACTGGTTAATTTCGAAAAAAAAATGGCTCAACAACGTGAATATGGCAATGAATTTTGTTGAACTGTCAAAATGAAACAAATTCGTTCTAATCGTTTACGAAAATGTTTTACACATCTGGGCAATATACACGGATATCCTAACTAATATTATTAATGCGAAATTGAGAAAGGATTAGATTGCTAAATGCTAATGTTACCCAAGCTAACCTTGATTCTAACTTTACTAGCTACCGTACCGCTAGCTACTATCGTATAGACAGACCGGATAAAATAAACCCTGCACCCTAATTGCGTAACTCACGATCAATAACAATCTGTTTAATTTTGACAGTTCAACAACATTAATTGCGTTATTTACGTTGTTGAGCAGTTTTTTTTTTCAAACATCATTATAAAGCAATTAATTAGCAATATTCTTCGAAATTATTCAGATTAGGTATGATTGATCGTGTGTTACGCAATTAGGGTGCGGAACAGTAAAGAATCATCTCAAACCTGCAAAGTCTGGTTAAGATCCCAATAATCGTTGTTGATAGCGATGAAAGCGTTGCCTCCCCTGCAGAAGGCAATCTGGTTGGAGCCGTTGTCCCACCAGTCGTTGAGGCCGGTGTTGCCAGCTGCGTTCCTGAAGGCTACCATCGCGTAGATCTGGCGCCAGCGGTGTTGGCAGATCCAGCCGTTGCCGCAGGAGCCGTCCTGGTGAGAAAAATGAAATGTGTTATTTTAATTTTCATTATTCCTATAATTTACAGACCGTTATTTTGTTACAAGTAAGACTCGTTGTATGTTTAAGACCCGTCCATATGGAAGTAGCTATCACAGGTAAAATTACGAATCTATTTATATATGCCAAGTTTGGCAATTAAAAATGTTACTATTGGTAAGTCTAACGATTCGTTTTGTTTATAGCAACCGTGCATTATAGACATGCGTAAGATAAAAGATAAAGCCGACAAGAATGGTGGTAATTCAATGACTTAGGAGACTTGTTACGGCTCAGAATGATATCCTCATAAAAATACATCATTTTAAGAATAGGACTGTGATGAGTAACTTACGGAGTTTATAGATGGCGAAATAATATTCCCATTATTATCCATAGGTGGTCCAACTTCAGAGTCCCAGAAATCAAAGCTGCTCATAATCTGAGGCTCTCCATATGGATGAGCAAGCAAGAACGCAATAGCTCCCTTGTACTGACGAGGCTGTTTATACGTCAGGATGCCGCCTCCTCCGCCGTGGCCTCTTTCATTGTCGTGGTTGTCTATGAACGTTAGAGAGTCTTCGTGGGCCAGCAAGCCCCATTGTGGACCCCAACTTGAAAGCCATCTAAGTTGATTATTCCCTCTGAATGCGTTACTCAGTTCCAAACCAACTTTGAACTCTGTGACGGCTCCAATAGGAGTGTATTCGTCTCGACTGATGGCTTCAGTGCCGTAGTCAATGACTTCTTGGTAGATGTAAGGTCTGGCGTTGGCGGGGAAGCCGTGTTGTGTGTTCAGGTTGTTGAGACGGTCGTAGATAATGCGCAGGTCTTCAGGCCACATGTGTTTGGCTGCGTCAATTCTAAGGATTATTGAAAAATAGATTAAAACAAAATGTGATACAAGAAGATATGGCCCAGCAGTGCACGTCTTCCGTATGAAAGTATTTGTCCAACAGCTCACCTGAATCCAGCAACGCCCAAATCAATGAGTTCGTTCATGAAGTTGACAATCATGTTCCTCACGTGTTCGTCTGCTTGGTTCAGGTCTTTCAGTCCGACGAGCTCGCAGTTACGCACCTAGAAAAGAATGAATTCCAACCAACTCTAGAATCTACGTACAGCAGGGCACATTGTTTTTATAAAGCAAGAAATAAAATGGTGTGGTTCATACTCAACTCCCAATCTGTACCCTAATTGCGTAATACACGATCAATCACAATCTGAATCGTTTTGAAACAGATTGCTAATTACTTAGCAGTACTCCTTACGCCCTTTGGTGGGTGTATTTGAGCTAGCAAGTAGGTACATTATACTAACTAGGTACTTATGTTCATTATGAGAACGATCAAAGGTCTGAGTCACCATTGATCTGAGTCGTACAAATATCCTAAATTTGTATTTATAGAAGATTAACATATTGCAGATATTTACCCTCCAGGCGTTAGTAGCGTAGTCATTGCCGTCAATGACGCAGTGCGGCCAGTTGAAATGCTGGCGGTTGAAGGGCACGGCTGGGTAGTACCAGTCGTTGAAGACAGCCGTACTGCCGGCTGTGCCAATGTTCTCTGGAGGTTCACCCGTCATGTGGTTGATTACAGCGTCTACGTAGATCCTGGAATTTTTTTAAGAAAAAAAATTGAAGATGGCGGAATTCTCAGCAATCAACATAGTTGTTGTTGGCTACATTCGTTCTAAACTTCTAAGTTTTGCGAAAAAATCGTTAATAATTAATTAAGCGTTTAAAAACAAAGAAAAAAACTGTTTTGCAGAAGTTGCAAAACTGTTTTAACGCTCGTTTAGGGCTCGTCACCAACCTCTGAATTCCGATACACTTCCTACATACAAATAAGTAAGTACTTCTTAAACAAACAATGCAGTATTCATATTCTCTATACATTATTATAAATTAAAGACGATTTCCGTGACCGTCTGTTAAACTATGCTACGGATTTGGATACGGTGTTCACCATCTGAGATATTTTTTTACGGAACTTTTATGTGTATAATCTATCTATAGGTACATTTAATAAAGCTGATGAGGATCGAAAGTCTGTACATGGAAGATATTCGAAAAAAAGTTAGCTGGGGATACTTAGAATCGATAACAGAATACGTTCCAACAGTTTTTAGATTTTTTGTCTGTTTATCTGTTTATTTGATCGTGTATCACGTGAAAACGGCTGAACGGATTTTGATGCAAACTTTACAAATCTGTCGAGAAAATCCCCGGCCAGGCTATAGGCTATGTTACATCAAACTACGACCCTTAGGAGCCGATCAAAACGAAAATGTCACAAAGAACGCTAAGCGAAAACGAAGTAATAATAGCGCGGGCGTGCGATAGGATCCGACGCGGCAGGTCGGGGGCTGAAATTTCATGCGGACGAATCCGCGGGCAGAAACTATTACATTAATATTACTGTTACATATTTAATAAAGAAATCACGATGTTTAGTCATTTCTAAGTACCGTGCGAATCAAGGGCGGGTCGCTAGTTTTATATAAGTACCTGACGCCTACAGCATTGCATCTTCGCAACATGTCGGCGAACTGCCGCTCGTCACCGGAGCGCGTCACCAGTTTGTACGACATCGGCTGGTATCGCTCCCACCACGGACGATTGTATGTCCATAACACCACATTCTCGTTGGGCGGTGAAATCTGTCAAAAAAGTAAGTTTCCTATATCTATAATTATTTTAATGCAAGTTGTACTGGAAACATTACAAGAAAAAATCGTCTTTCCCCATGTTTTAATTTGCAGAAGTGCTTTCAAGCTTTGTATGGTCAGCAATTCACGAAGACCGCAGCAAAACACACCCTATTTTATACATCAATGCCCTCGTAACGTGACTGACGTGCATTTATTATTTTGATACCCGCAAATAAATCAAAACCAAGATACTTCCCGTAAATAAAATTTGGCAGGAAGCAAGGTAAAGCACAGCACAGTAAAGGAAAAATTCCGAAAATCTAAAAAGATTGTAATCGCAAAAAAAAAAACGAATGCGATTCCAAACGGACATTTGCAGCTGGAGATTTTTTTGACCGTCCGACCGATGTATATCCATGTATGGGAGAGATTTTCAACAACGAAGTTAAGTTTGTTTTTGGGATAAATTCATCCCACGGAACCCTTTTTTGTACGTGGTCCGAAACGCACTTGGCCGGTTTTTTTGCGTAACGCCAGGCTCATACACTTGGTGTGTTTGTATTATTATTTTGTTTTCCTATTTTCTTTATGTTGACTTCAAAAATTATACAAAATACCTACTAGCTCACCTGAATGCCTCCATAACCCCTAGGAGCAAGGAACCTCTCGCACTCATCAGCGATGTCGTCCCACTTCCACTCAAAGAGGTGCACGTTCACAGACCTCCCAGGTGCGTAGTAAGGGTCCTTATACGTGTTGGCAACCGTTGCTACCAACACCAGGCTGCAGAGTAGTGTCTGCCACCCCTGGAAATGATAAAAGTTGCCAGTGACACTTGTTACGGGCTCGGGGTCGGGATCGGGAAAAATCTTTTGGCGTGTGGCGAACATCGTGTGTAGGTACTTACCTATAAATTTAAAAATATCTCACTCAAATTATCTAAACCTTATTATTTACTAACAACAACTGATAAATTATAATATTTTTTCTATATATTTAGAAACAAATGTGATGTAAGTAAGTACTTACCATCTTGCTGCGACCTCAACAAATTAGTTACAACCAAGGACTAAACTAATATGCTTCGCATGAGCTAAACATAATACCTATTGTATGTAATTATTATTTATCGCTAAACAAGGCAAAGTAATTATCCTACTCCTATCATAATACCTTCCACCACCGGAGTAGTATTATCGCGATAAGCTCGAAATATGGAATAATTGGTATTTCGTTTGTCTATCAATCTTATATTTTATAGATTGTGGGTACGAATTAATCGTTAATTGCAAACAAAAAGGCAGGATTTTTTATCAGCTTAAAATGGTCAGCTTTGTTATTGATTATTAGAACCTACATCTTTTGTATTCCTACTCGACCTCGTAATTGCTTTATAACTTTCCCAGTATAGGTACCTGATCAACAGATTTGTATTTTCTGTTTTAAAAACAAACGCCAAAAAAAACCTATAATATAATATATCAATACAGCAGGTATATTAACAGATATAATATAATATATAATTAATCCTATTAATATTTTTTGTAAATGTAGCTACGCGCGCAGATTATTTGCAATCAAGTAGTCCGTGTCGCAGAAAAATTATTGCAAGGACTGGACGTATCTCAGCTATTTTACAGAATCGGTAGAATCCTGCATGGCAATCTTGCTTTCATTTCATTTCGACAATTAAATTTTCCCGCTTTGTTGTCCGTTTGTTTCTATCTTCATGTTGCCAACACAGAAAAAGTTGAATATGGTTCGTATTGCAACTACGGGACGAAATATTCGCTTTCTATTTGGTAGACTTTCATTTCAAATAAAATGTAGCTGATTTCATTTATTTTTAGGTAATTTAATGAGACTAGTAACATTCCTGTTAGGTAGAACCATAGAACCCGTTGATTTCATTCAACATCTGTGGTACTTTATTTATCTAAATCATTCGTTCTGAATCGTTCTCTACAACTTTCTTCATTCAATAAAGTAAACTTTACGGGTGGCAGACGCTAAACTTGTTTCTAAATTGTATTTAATTATTTAAAGTTTGTTTTTTGCATGAATATTACATGTAACATATAAATAAATAGAGTGCCAACTCTTTTTTGCAAGTTTATATCTAGTGAACTCTTATAGTACTGAGGAATTTTTTTACGTATTTGTGTTGTTTATTTTTACAACTTTGTAAATTCCTCAAGTGTCGTGTTTACAATTTGTCTAAAACTGTGGCAATGGCTGGGAAATTCTACTTCGTTGTAGCTCTAATATGCATAGTGCCGATAGTATACGCCTGTAATGAAGCTATTTGTGCCAGTGTGGTATCAAAATGCATGCTGACTCAATCTTGTAAGTGCGACTTGAAGGATTGTTCGTGCTGCAAAGACTGTTTTAACTGCCTCAGCTACTTGTACAGCGAGTGCTGCAGTTGTGTTGGTTAGTAAATTCAATTTATTAACTCTTTGCTAATGATCATCACATCACACGTACGTAGTTATATTTAGGAAAGTTCTTTTAATGCACTCCTTCCATGTAAGTCAACTCTCTGACCGAGGCTTTAGTAAAAGGAAACACACCCAGTATAAAAAGATTCCTTTTATTAGAGCAAGTCAATTTATCTCACATACAAAGCAGCTTCTAGAGAACAAGATTAATCAAACAATACACTCAATTCACAAATACATTGTATATCTTAAAAACTGATAACATACTAATAATATCATTTTCCTTACAGACATGTGTCCGAAACCAAATGACACGCAAACAGAATTATCAAAAACGTCATACGTAGAAGAGTTAGCGGATGGTGTTCCTGGACTGTTTGCTGCCCTCACCAGTGACCCAGACCCTCA
The DNA here is from genome assembly GCA_914767815.1 of Eupsilia transversa. Classification (NCBI taxonomy): domain Eukaryota; kingdom Metazoa; phylum Arthropoda; class Insecta; order Lepidoptera; family Noctuidae; genus Eupsilia; species Eupsilia transversa. The sequence continues at coordinate 9,520,775 of OU611889.1, forward strand.
GCAGAGGTGGTTGTCCATCACCTATCCAGTAGACATTGATCTATCAGCATACAGAGCTGTTCCGGAGAAGACAGTTGTTTTTCATTTACGTGAGTATCTTGAAATATTGTAAATAATGTTTAGGAAAATAACAGAGCCGTAGCTCAAACTAGAATAATTTTATTCTCAATCACGGCAGAATTCCTGTGCCCAGTTGGCTGATGAGTGTATGCCAACAATGCTTATTGTAAAAGATTGGCATTTATAAGGTTCATAAAAATTCTTTTAAATAAAATAAAGTAAATCTAACAAAATATCTACATTTAACCACTGGGCATTAAATTTGGCAGCTATGCTTTTACCCTAAAGATTATTGATATCTTACTGCATTTTGACCATTTAAAACTCAGTTATATTTAATAATAGCTCAAAGATTTAATAAAACCATGTAAGATCAAGTAAACAAGTTATGTGAGTCATAAAACAAGATTTTAATTTATTTGTGAACTTCATCTACATAAGCACTCCTCTGTTATTTGCATTAGATATTAAAATATTGCTCATATCCAATATTACTTGAGTGTTTACCATGTATTATGTTTCTTCGAATCCATGTTTAATTAGTTTGGCACAATGGGAGGTCACCAGGTGGATTGGTAATGATATGGAAATGTAGAAGTACACATAACAGAAAAGTTAGCAAACCAAAATCATTTCGTACGGACTTTAAAAAAAAATTGGTGTATACTCTCCAGTTTCAGAAGACATAGCCATACTTTTTATGGATGAAAACTTGTTAATTATTGCTTGATTGTATATTGTAACAGCTCTACACCTCTGCCCAACCCTTCAGGGAAACAAGGCGTGATGTTATGTTTGTTATATGGGTAAATTGTAACAAATTATTAGAGATATTTGAAGATTTAATATAATAGGTTTACTTAAAACATTAATAAAATTAGGTAAAAACAACCGTTACACATAATTGCCAGACAAATACAGTAGGAAACAAAAGTTTAACTACAGTTAAGTCACATAACACAAGACAATTAGTTAATCCTCTCTGACAATAATGTCTCATTCAATTTTAGAGGAAGGCCTAAAAAAACAACAAAAGCGGCGCAGGCGTCTGTGGCGTCCCACGGAGAGATGCGCATGATTCATTACCGTGGAATGTAAACAACTACCTGCACCTGAAGTGGCTTTATTAGTAACGATCGATGTTATATTGGGCATTGGGTGGTCTGTCTTTTGTCCTTTATTTCAGGAAATTCGTAATCAATTACAGTTATTTATAACTACAGCAGTTATACCCATATTATGAACCAGGTTAAACAATATGAGAGTAGAGGTGGCCCAGTGGTAACTGCCGCGATTTACGAGTTGTAGATCGTAGATTCGAATTCGAACCCTGAGAGGCGCTTCACTTTGTGTACATTATTTCATCACCACTGCTCTCAAAACGGTGAAGGAAAACATCGTGAGGAAACCGGTGTCCTAGAACCAAAAATTCGAAAACATGTGACATCTACCAACCCGCGCTGGGCCCGCGTGGTAGATTAAGACAACTCCTTCTCACCGTAAGGAGGCCTCTTGTGTCCCAACAGTGGGGACATTATAGGCTAATTATTATGAATCAGGAATTGAGTTGCGTTTGCGTAATAATATTTTTATTGTGAATATTGTGCGAGTGGTTTTATTAGAGTTATGTGAGTTTTATTTCTTATGATTTGACATTGACTCTGTACGCATTGTGACACTGTCTTACTTTTATTAATGAATTGCCAAACTTTATTATTTGCAATCAAAATTGTATCTTATGTGCTCACCCTAGCATTTTCAACATCAAAAACCCGCCTATTTAGAACTTACGAGTTCTTTTAGAGACGTTCAAGAGTGTCAAAAAAGTATTTTATCTTTGTAAGAGTGATTTATGAGCTTTTATATACCTCAAACTGTATAAAATCCTTATTCGGTTTAAATAAATTTTATTTATTAGTATATTGTACTAGCGTCATTAACAGTTCCCGTTACCACAGGCAATCCTGTTGTTAAAATATACTCCATCTGAAGAATTCGATGCCGTTTCTTCCGAATAACGGGATTCCAAAGTTATATTCAGCAAACACTTCAAGACAAAGACCATTGGTTGGTCGGTTATCTAAAAAAAACAATAATGGATAGATTTGACTAATGAAATTGTTTACTTGTTGTATTTAGTTTACGAAGAAAATATTTCTATTGCCAGAAAAACTTCTAAAAGCTTTCGGGGAATTAATAATTCCAACCACGACGTATTACTTAGCTTCCTATAAGTTTGCAACATGCTATAAGAACATCAATTTAAGCTAGAACCCCGTTCATTAACTCCTCAGAGAGCGTGGAACAAGAATCGGAACCGGTGAGCCGCGACGTGGTGACCCTCAACTGCACGGTCGCCTACATGTCGCAGTGCATGTCCTGCGACAAATGTCGTGCCTCCTGCCGGTCTATGGGCTCTAACAGTTTGAGGTAAAGTGGACTAATCTGCTGCCCATTCCTAGAATTAATAGGTTGTGGATGTAACAGGAGCAGGTGACCGCAGAGCTGACTAGAAACCCTCTACCTACGCGGGCATTTAACAAAAGCCCGCTCCGCTCCATTTAACACGGGTTATTTACAGGGATCACTGTGTCCTTGTGCAATCAAGTAGCCAATCATCTGATATCAGTTTGCCGACATTGACTCACCACTTGCCAGCCTCCCAATGTAAAATCAAAGAGATAATTGGCTGTCTAATTGGTAAGCGCAGTTTGTTGTAAGTACTTAGTAGACAGAGAATGATGCCTCTCATCCCCTTGATGCAGTTTAGTGTTCAGTCGTTTTTAACTACTACATCAAAGAGGTGAAAGGGGCGGTCTTAGCTGCTTACAATATATCACATCGTAAACCGTCTTCACTGAGTAATTATTGGACTTGGATAGTAGAATCTAGTAATCAGTCATATACTTTCTTTACTAATGTTAATTATTTATGAATTTCAGGTGGTTCCATGACGGATGCTGTGAATGTGTCGGTGATAAATGTTTATCTTATGGAATCAACGAGAGCAGGTAATTTAAAAAAAAATTGTTTCTTCGTATTTTATGCGCTGCCATTTACCTTTAATCTAATTGCGATTAAACTTTGTCAATTTATTGCTTCCACTTGAGCGCAGGTCATAGGCACAGTAAAATTAACTTTCACGCGGACGAAATCGCGGGCAGAAGCTAGTTATTGTTAAAAAGCAATGATACAATAAAGGGTTTAGGCATATCCTTCTAAGGCGAAAATCGCGAACCATACTGTACTATAAGCATTCTAGTATAAGTAATGCTAATTTTTTATTTAAAAGAGTGTCCGTGGAGTTTCTTGCCCGTTTTTCTCCATAGGACCTACTACACTTTGGAATGGGCAACTAGCTTCATATTTTCTGACTGGCTGACTCCTTGACAATTTAAAAATGCCTGTAAATGGTTTAATTGAAATAAATGCTTTGAGTTTGAGTTTGAACCATCATCTGCTTAGCCTTTTCCCAAATAAGTTGGGGTCGGATTCCAGTCTAACCGGAGGCAGCTGAATCCACAACTCAATTACTGGGTAACAGGATACCGATACCTCTTGTTAAGACTTCTGACTACTCGTAACGATTCAAGTAAATTCACCCTAAATATTCATAAACTAAAATCTAATATTAGCGAGAAATAGTATGAAAGGTCGGCAAGATTGCGAAGGCACACCTGCGTAACGAGGTCGACTTGACATTAGCATATTATAATATTGAGCGCTGACCTGCGCATACGCCGAAGACGTATCGAGTTACGAACAGGTGTTGCCAATCAATTATTATTAATTAATCGGAAATTATTGCTATGGTGTTTTTAATAATTTATTAGCTAGTAATATCAATATTGGGTATATTGTCTGCGAGTGTTTTTATTAGAGTTATGTAAGTTATCAGAGTTTTATAAGAAAGTATATACTTATAAAAAAACAATTTTTATATTTTGTGTGTCCAAAAATTCAAAGACATGTGACATCTACCAACCCGCACTGGGTCCGTGTGGTGGATTACGGCCCACTCCCTCTCACAGAGAGGAGGCCTGCGTCTTGTGTCCAGCTGTAAGAACATAGGCTGATTATGCTGTTTGATCGTGAGATGTTAACCATATCTATGCATTTCTAACATTAAAGCAAACACAATCAATCTGCCTAGCCTTTTCCCAACTACGTTGGGGTCGGCTTCCAGTCTAACCAGATGAGCTGCATCTGGTTAGAATACCAGTATTTTACATGGAGCAACTCCCTATGTGACTTCCACAACCCAGTAACTGGGTAATACAATACCCCTTGGTAAGACTGGTTGTCAGACTTTTGGGCTTCTGACGACTCGTTACGACTGTCAAAGATTCACGAATGACAGCCTGGACCAACTGCTTAACGTGCTTTCCGAGGCACGGAGAAGCCTCGGTATGTAAAGATGGTCACCCATCCACGGACCAACTCCGGAAAGCTTAGCTTAACCTGACGGATCGACCCTTGCGGCTGTTATTACTTAGCCACGAGCTTCTCTACACATTAAAACAAACACACTATATAATATTTACACTATATTTACAGATGTCTGGCGTGCCCGGGCGGCAAGGAGACCACGGTAAACTCTCTCGACGAGGAGCTGACGTACGACGATCTTGACTACGGCGAAGAGGTCGAAACGCAGTCCGTATAACAAGTTGTTTTATGTAGTTAGTTGTGTAGTACTAGGCTAAAACGTAGTTAGCATTACTTCGTGATTTGGTCAGGCGCAGGAAACGTGCGACATCTTCCGAGTTTATAAAAATAAAAGTTATAAAAACTAAAACCCAGCAACGACAGGAAAGTCAACAAATTAAAAATCCGGAGTCACACGTGTTAATAAACAAATCGAACAGATTACGGGTGACTCCGGATTTTAACAAATGAGTTAAAAAATATTGATTTGATTCAGAACTCTAAAGATGACGGATGAATTCATAGATTTTTTGTATGTCTTTCCTGTGACATATAGAACGGATTGAACTATGGACGAATTTTCTTAGATTGGCGCCAACAACATAAGAGAATGCTTAAATAGTAATAGCTTAGTAAATTAAGAACTATTAGCAGATATAATGAGCAACAATCTAGCCCTTTATCTCAGACAAAAGCGAATTAATGTTGACACGTTTTAAGCCTACGACGTAAAACCTGATGCTTCCAGACTGTTTTCTAAATTATAAATAATCTGTATCACTGTAGATTGGGCATTTTAATATTGCCTATAATGACGTAAACGTCCATTATCGTAGTATTAGAAAAAAGTTGTATTCGTGCCACAGTGTATTTAAAATTTTAGTTAGAATCGCGCAGACGACGTTGATTGTTGTAATCATCAATTTTTTATGTTTTAACGACTGGTATTATCACTTAAAACTAGAATGAACTTAGAATGGGTAAGAACTGCTATGTTCTGAGCTCCTATCAGCAGCGTTCAGATGTAGTAATGTCCAACCGACTAAAATGTCTCTCATTGCCAATTTTTTTTTTTTTTTTTTTTTTTTTTTTTCGGCAATGTACAGATCTCCCAGAAAAAGTATGCACTTCGGCAATCATCTTCGGAATTACAAACTCGCGATGATGAAATCTAATATAGAGCGGTTACACTCATCGAATAACACATTAATTTGTGTTGTACAAAAATAAAGATTAACCAATGCAATTTAAAAAAAAACTTTTCCAATCGTTAGAATTCCTGATGACGATCTCCAGCCGGAGTAGGGGTAACCCAACAGAAAGAAAGATTTATACAAACGCGCAATGATAGGTGCACTACCACTAAGCGCGGCAGTACAACAATTAGGCCTGTGTTCACCAACATTCAAACCACCGGCTACGTATTAATAATTCATTTATTTTACATTTATTGTATTAAACAGTTGATTAAAATGTTGGTGAACACAAGGTTTAGAAACTTTGCTTCTGTACTGTGTGGTGTGACGTTCGTGATAATTCGGAAATACGAAGATTACCGACGCGCATACCTTTCATGGTTTACCTGTACTAACCTTTAAAAAGACTGCACTGTGAAAAGCAACATGTGAAAAATGTTGTACCAATATCACGCTCCAGACTAATACTTCCAGTGATTTCATCTGTAATGCTGGATAATGAAATTAAATGAATTCGTCCATTTCCAGAATAAAAATGAGTAACTGAGTGGGTAGTCTGCAAGTGAGAAATCATCGATAAGAACGGACAATTACTGACCGTAAGCGCACTTACGCAAAACAAAAATCAATACGTATTATAAATTAAAGTCTATTTTCGTGTTTGTCTGTATGACCACGTTTTTCTTCTAAACCACGCAACAGATTTTGATGAGGTTTTCACCATCGTTCAGAGAATTTATTCCGGAAGGATAATGTGTTTAATATGTTATTATTAAAGTTACTTATAACTTAAATCTCGATGTTTTGTCAAGTCGTAAAAAGTGTGCGAAGCAGGAACCTCTAGTAAAAATAAACAAATTAGGGAATCCATCGGTAACCCTAAGCAATGGCTTCATATCAGTCGTTAGTACGTAAGAGTGTATTGGGGGATAGTTTTTAGTATTTTTTGTACCTTTTACACTTATTTCCAGTGGTAATATATTTATAACTACTCTAAGCTTATGTATTGTTAAATTATAATTATAATATTTGGCTGCTTCGTTGGTCTTGTGGTCGCACGTGCTACCACTGAGTATGCGGTCCTAGGGGTTCGATTCCTAGGTCGGGAAAATTGTGGAATTTGTCAGGGCTGATTTCACCAATGAAACCAATGAAAGTCAGTGTCAATATTACAAAGAAAATAATGACACTGACAGCTCTTAAAGGTCGTTTATGTGCTGATCGCGTTCAGTTTTCATTGGTGAAATTCGCCCTCAGTAGCAGAACGTAGTCTGAATTTGTGCCCGGTTTTTGGCAATAGGCTCGCCCCCATGGAACTTAAACATACTGGTGAAATGTGGTTGGTACTATAGGTGCACTTCTTCCTAACCCTTCAGGGATTACAGGCGTGATGTTATGTTGTTATAAACTTATAATTTGAACAAATCAAGTTGGAAATACTATTTGCCACAAGAAGATTCTCAATCTTTTCTAAGCATTATTATTATACTCTTCCGTCCCTAACATTTTAAGTAGTGAATTAGTTATGCCACGTGTTCATGGTAAACAATAAACAAAATGATTTGAACAATATCGTTGCAGCAAAATTTTGCTATGATGTTGGCAACACAACGTGTTTCAGTGTTGCCAGCATCAGCATGAAAAGTTACCAGTCTCCTACAGACTGGTTTAGATATAGAAAAATTGATCTTTGTTACATTTTGTTTACCTTGACTAGTTTATTGATGAAATTAACAACGCCTATATTTTTACTTAGTAGGTAGATTTAAGATATTTTATATTTTTATACTGTTGAGAGAAGGAATCTCAAAGTGCCAAATGTATTGCTTGTACAAAAAATGCCATTACTTTATAATATTTATGTAATTCGGAGTAGTAATCTTAGTGAGGCGACATTTATTTATTATGAGACTTTGTATCCACAATCGCGATTATACAAAAAAAAACGACTTTTAGACCTGATAATATAATTTTTTTAAATGAATTATCTTTTTTTTTAAAGCATAAGAAATATAATCAAAATGATGAAAAAATATCAGTAGGTAATGGTAAATTATTTTCACGTTATGATAACAAAATGTTTTGATATATTTATCAGGATATTTATAAAACAATCATCACGTAAAAATAATATACCATTTTAATAAGATTACATAAATAAGTTGCATAATTATTATACAGATTTTGGTTAACGATAACGGTTCCCGCAGACATGCGCGGCTCGACTCTGTTGGAACAATTTCTATGAAAACTTCACGGAAATTGTTCTACCGGTGTCGCGTCGCATCTGTCTGTGGGAGCTTTAATAATGAATCAATCTTCAGAGAAAAAGATAATTAACAACTGACCGATGTAATCTAATTTTGTTTGATTTCATTCAGAAATTGGCAGACTTTTATATCACAAGTTTTTAAGTTGTGGAAACATTGCCTTAATTTTATTATTATAATCTGAACAAGATTTATATTTGAATCTCGGATTTTTGTCGCCATAATTAGTACTTTTAATTATTTTAAGTGCCTTTTTGATGTATTTTATACAGTTTATATTTGATGTCAATATTGTGAATCGTAATAAACAATATTTTTATATGGAGCATGGTAATTTAATTGCAGTACTTGGCTGACGTACAAATCACCTTAGAATAAGGGGTTTATTCATAAACGATGACTAGACGCATTTTGTAAATTCGTACTAAGAGACGTTTAAACGTCAAAAATGTATAATTAATTAATTAACTATATAATTACTTAACTTTAAGCAACGTTTATGAATAAAGAGGTAAGTTGTTTGGTTTTTAAGACTCGCGCACATTTGGATCCTGCGTCACTTTAGTACCCTCTAGGAGTGATCGTGACGTGATCTAGGAGGATTTTTGCAATGCGTTACGTTGCGGTGCGGCTGTCCCAAAAGTGCGCAAGTCACTGCTGTCTGTGCACTGGAGCACAGATTACTACAGATTGTTCACTCCGCAAAATCATTTAAATAAATAGCGACTCTTGCTACGACACAATAAAGTGTAATTCAGGTCGCACAGCGCTAATTACCGACAGTTATATTCACCTAGAAGTTGCCTCTCTTTCTATCGCGTAACTGTTATATCTTCTGACTACGATTCATCCACTGAATTGGCCCGGCAAGACGGGTTCGCCGCATACTTGTATCTTCATACCTAATAAAATGCGGAATGAACCATCTGTAGTAATCTGTGACTGGATTGGAAACAATTCAAATTCGAAAGTTGAATCTCATGTCATCATTTTTGTAATGCTGCGCGGTACGGAACCCTGCAAAAAACGTAAGAAAATTTGAATTTCGCGGGCTACCTTGGAGCATCCACCATAAACTTTACGACTTCGAACTTATAAAAAAAAACAATAACCTCCTTTTTTTAAGTTAAAAAATTACGTAGGTACTATATACACAAATGTCCTCGAAATCACATACCTATTGCGACTGAACTTTCATGAATTATTTAACTTTACTTTCGATTTATTTTAATGCACATTTACAACGGTGAAACGGGCGGATATACTTCCAATATACATGCTAACAGCTATTTTCGAATGTTAATTTTTCATTTGAATATCTTGAAGCGACCGTTAAGTGTAGTTTAAAATCCTTTTTTAACTTTTAAACCAGACGGTGACCTGACCTAACAAAATGTTAATTAAATAAAATACGTTTTCTGAATACCATTCTAGTATGTTACACATAGTGACTGTCTATCTGACGCGCACAACCCATGCAGTTACTGGGTATCGCGCCCCTTGGTAAGACTGGTTTTCAGACTTTCGGACTTCTGACTACCCATACCTATCGATTGTGAAAGGTCTAAAGGCGCATAAAATTTCTTGTTTGGTCGACAAACAACAAATTTTATCCGCGGAATAAGCCTTCTCTTCTGTATAAATTTTGAATTTTTGACAGTCTCCATACGAAAACTGTCAGAAGCAATGATGTGTTAGTAAACAGATATGTTATGACCGCGTAAAACGTGAAGACTAGAAAAGTACCCAATTGGGAAATATTGCTTTTAGTCTGAGCCACACACGGTTACGAGTGTGCCGCTCGGCGCGGAACACTTTTTTCTGTTGTTTTGTACGTGTATAACATATCTGTTTATTAGAATATCATTGGTCAGAATTAAATCTTATTCCAAGGATATTATTCCTGTTTGGTCGAACTCGCCCTAAATATGACAGTCGGAAGCGACGGCTTAACGTGCTTTCCAGAGCCACTCATCGATATCAAAATACTAAACAAAGTTAAAAATTACTAATTTTTTGTGCGACCGATTATCGCTATTGAAATGATTTTACACTTTGTTTTTGGTCGGAGTTTTTTTTTCACTGTATAGTAATGGTACCTACACCACACCAATTTGTATACCACTGCTTGATAATGTAAACAACAGTAAGGAAGTATAACAACATCATCAAGATACACAAAGCGGATTAAATACGTGTTATCGAAGCTAACTCAAAAACTACCAAAGCAAAGTTAATAAGATTTATATGTACGGGACCATCGCGCAAGCTTCCTCATTCTCTAAATGAAAAAGAATTTTCAAAATCGGTTCTCAATTGACGAAAATATCGATGGACATACAAAAAAAAACATACTTACATACGCTACGAACATAAAACCTCCTCCTTTTTGGAAGTCGGCTAACTAGAAGTCATGAACATACAGACGAAGATATAACCTTTTTAAGTCACTTAAAACGGCCCAATACCCAAACTTATGACCAGCATCACCAGAATAAGGTTGGACCCATTGACAACCGTTCTTAAGAACGCATTAAAACATTAGCAAGATTAGATATTGGGTATGCCTCCTACCTGGCTATTAGATTAGATCTACAAGTACCACAGATAAGTGATACAACAAAATATAACCTGAAACAAGACAAATAACTTCATGCAGTTATCGTAGTTAGTCTTATCTGACGGATAACAAAAATTGGTGCTTTTTAATTGAACAGGCTTAAAATTCATTATCAATAATTATCGCAATTTTACGTTGAATTGTAATTTGCGCTAAATTCCACAAAATCCGCCATAAATTAGATATCACTAGATCAAAATTGCCCTCTTCCCTTTCTTTTCTCATGCCGTCACGCCTGGGCGGCCCCCAAGATACAGGGCCTCCCAGGCGTGTAAGCAAAAAATCGTAGGTGATACAATAAAAACAATACTATCCAAAACCTCAAATTCTTATTGATGCGGAATGAATACCTAATGAAAATTAACATAATTTGGCTTACTAAGGCCTGAAACTAAAGGCACGCGCGCACGGTCCAACTCTCACAGAAAATCAAACCTACGAGTCAGGAGCTCCAATTTCCCAGCTCGTTTCCGCTCGCTCTTACATTCTCTTAGTTTACAGCCAGTTGCAGACCAAGAACTAAGCCAAGTTAGTTTTGCTTAGTTCGCATAGCTGTGGTAATTTTTCATACTGTTGTACAAACCACAAACTATGAACACAAGTATGGAAAATTACCTAAACTTTGAGAGCTAAGCTAAACTAACTTAGCTTAGCCCTTGGGTCTGCAACCGGCTTAATAACAATGACAACTTAACCTACCCTTATTCAACCTGAATAATTATTGTTTCGTTGTACTCTTGACATCTGGTAAACGGTCATAATGACAGCTTAAGCTCTCGACTCAGGATGCTATTTTAATTATTTTGTAAAAAAATACCTAAGTACATATTCGGTGCGGCCTATTTGCGATACTAATCTGGCGGACTTGCGTTAATCAGATAATTATTTACTGGTACCTACTCAAGATAGTTAATTGATTCAGGCGTGACTTGGCGGAAATCCATTATTATACAATGGACGTAGATATATTTAGTAACCTATTCCGCTTAACTATTCCTAAAGAGTCATAAAAACCCTGTAAGAAATCGACACGCGTGTTTCACCTCTCAACGAGGCATCCTCAGGATGACGATTGACTTGTTGCGAACCCGAACCGAGCAATCGTGATGAAATAATTTACACTAAGTAAAAGCACCGGTGTGGGTTCGAACCTACGACCTACAACTCATAAGTCGCGGCTGTTACCATTAGGCCACCACTGCTCTTTCAATCATAATGATTCAATCTTATTAGGGCCGATTCGATTAAACAGGAATAAATTTTATCTGCGGAATAAGATTTACTTGTGACAGTTTTCGTATGGAGAAACTGTCAAAAATTCAAAATTTAGTCGGAAGAGAAGGCTTATTTTGCGGATAAAATTTATTCCCGTTTGGTCGAATCCGCCCTTAGACCTTTTACAATCGCTTTTTTTTATATCTCTCATGCCCTCTGTAGTTGTCCCGTCAGTATACTACCCATCTATTCTCAGGTAGCTATGTTTAGCCCTAGACCACGCGGCTACGTTATGCAATGCACTATTCAGTGCTAAAGACAACACGACACCCATATTCTGTATTGCTGAAACGAAACGTTTAATAATAGGTAGCAGTGTAAAATATTGTCAGGGGTGTTAATACTCTTGAAATTGATAAAAGCAATGGGACCAATTCTGAAACAGTGAAAATAAAAGCTTTTTTTTTTTAGGGTTCCGTATCTCAAGGGGAAAAACGAATCCCTTATAGGATCACTTCGTTGTCCGTTTGTCCGTCCGTCTGTCCGTCCGTCTGTCCGTCCGTCTGTCCTTCCGTCTATCCGTCCGTCTGTCTGTCAGTCTGTCAAGACCCTTTCTCAGGAACGCGCGGTAAAATTTCAAGTTGAAATTAATATCACATACACACACAGTCGACACCTACAGTCCCTAGGAGCTTTAAAAAAATTAAGTTTCTAAGTCAACGCAATAAAAATACGGCTAATTATTTTCCAGGCGACTGACTATTTGCTACTAAAAACTATCTTAGCAATAATTCAGTTCCTCTGTGGTTGAGGATTCCGGGTGAAGCTTCCACCTTCGGCCTGATCATCACGGTACCTACCATCAGGTGAGATTTAGACCAAGAACTATCCAGTAGTGGTTAAAAAAAAAAAAAACTTAAAATAACAGATTTTTATATTAGGGTACTTACTACTTACTTATTTAAAAAAATGTTATCCGTCTCTGTTCCGACTAATCTCTGAAACGGCTGGACCGATTTTGACGGAACTGTCACTGGTAGATAGCTGTTGTTATAAGGAGTAACTTACGCTACTTTTATTTTAGAAAAATAATTAACGTCCGTCCGGGCGTAGCCGCGGGAAGCAGCTAGTGATACAATAAAAACAATAGCGGTACAATTCTCAGGAACACGTGACAAACGATAACATGGGGCAATAAACACACCTAGGCTTAATATCTAGGTACCATTTAATCACACTGCAGTAAAATGATGTCAATGTTTATCATCAAAAACCACAAGTTTCACAGTTTTTCGTTTTGTAATTTTGATCATATATTACAAGATGCAGCACCGCGTTTTTTTGGTATCACTATCAATGTATTATAAATATTTTATTTCCGTGTAAGTACAGTCAGGTGCGGAAGTAAATGGATTAACTCACTCGAAGTAAACGGCTTATTAATTGTGGCACTTCTATAACCAGATTCTTCAAGGTTTTGATTAAAATGGTGATTATTTGCTGTTTCAGACAGTTTTTTTGGTATCCTAATTATTTTTATTAGTTTTCTTTTTAAATCTTGTTTCTTCTGAGTGAATAAATTGTATTGGTCCCCGTCAGCCGCCATTAATTCAATTTTGTTTAGTTTTGTCCAACATCCTTGAGATTACTCTTTTTTTTTTTGCTAACTGTACGTACACGGACAATACGGACATGAGGAAATCGCATATCTATAATCTTAAGCGGCGACAAAAAATGTTATTTAGTAGGGTTATCGGATAGACTAAGTATCTAAATCCGCCAATAATCTACCATCAGTCAATGGTATAGCGTTTGTCACCTGTTAATCTGATAACCGTTAGCATAGCGATAGAGGGTCGTAAACTCGTAAAGTAATGATAAATCATTATAACGTCCACATAGGAGAGCGTATTCAACTGCATACAATCCAGTATTATTTATAGTGGTATAGTGGATCAGCTGATGGAGCAGCGTGGCGCGCGAGTCGCGGCCGCGCGCGCGAGCCCACCGCACATCCTGCGCACACGCCGCGCCGACACTATCTGCGTTATCGAACCAAATAATATACACGTGAACCACCAATAAACCGGCTCCGCAGCCTTGTTTACCCGACTACTCACCGGCCGCACAATTACAAGGCACGTCAAACTGAACTGACTGCAAATATCATTATCTCAAAAAAGTGACTTCAGATAACGTAACTTCATCTGACAGTGTTTTTATTGTGCATCGAGTAAAAAAGTACATAAAACCAAGCATTTGTTACGCAACAACCGAACGCGTGTGAACGAAGATACAGTGTAGTGTCCCGCCAAGGAAATAATTAATAGGATATAAACAAATTATGGCTCCTTTTTAGGAACACGAGTTGTTGTAATTTGAACTCTGTGCAGTGCTAATAAGGTGAAAATGAGGAGCGACGTGTTGGCACCGAGCGAGCTGGAGGGGACCGACTACCTTCTCTCCTCCACGATGAGGCTTGAGGACAGCTTTCTGCAAATACTCGGTAAGTGCCCACACTATACATCGAAGTGTTAACTTGACATACAATTTTGTCTCGACAAAGTTTTTTGACATGAGTATCGTATGTAGAAAACGGATAATATTTTGTCTCAGTGCAAACATGAAAATCTGTGAGAAAAACAAAATGAATTAATCTGGTTGGTAACAAAAACCTGAAGGTCATATCAGCATTTATACATACTAGTGTACATTACATAGATTATCTAATAAATGATTACGGATATCACGGTGAAGAGGTTGATTGAAATGACCAAATGACAGGCAAACGTTACCTACGAAACGAATACAAACTGTATCTAATATGAACATTTTGCATATACCTACTTAGTTCCATGAGGTACGTCATCTTCCTGCCCTTCTTCCATGTTACTTGGTTGTCTTCTTCCACTCTCCCCTGCCAACCGTCAAGCTCAGGCTATTCAGTCCCTTCTCTTTCATATCATTCCTCAAACAATCCATCCATCTTGTTACCTGCCTCACAACAAAATAATAAAAATGGGTGTGTAATTGTATACTTAGTAGATACAAACACTACTAAGATAAAAAAATAAGTAGGTACCTATCTACACTTGTACTAGGTAATAACAATCCGTCAAGTTGATAACAAAAAAAAACACTACAAACAAGTGAAATAAGTATAAAAACTTTTTACAAAAAGAATATCAACAGACTTCCAAAAAAACACTAAGTACAAAGTGAAAAATAACTTTAATTTCAGAAGTCGGTCCCAAAAAACGAAAATTCAAAATCAAAGACATTAAATTTTTTGTCCGGTGTTTTTCTGTTTAGAAAAGGTTTTTTATTTTTCACTTTTGTGTTGTGGTATTTACCGCACATAAATTAGAATACCGTTGCATCTGCTATGTAAATAACAGTGAATGGAACTTATTATTATTACATCATCCACATCTAGACTAAGTGGGAAAAATACGTATTATTGAAGCTAACTCAAAAACGACCCAAGCAAAGTTAATACAATTTATATTGGACCACCGTGCAAGCTTCTTCTACCAAATGAAAAAAGATTTGTCTAAATCTGTCCACAATTGACGAAAATATCGACAGCCTTTATAGAATAAAATATAAAAAAGATAGATACCTACCTCCTCCTTTTTGGAGATCGGTTAATTAGAAGTCATACAGTAACCTTATAAAAAGGCAAAAAGCCCATTTAAAATTAAGTAGTATGATAAAAATACAAGTAGGTATACTTACTTAATTGACTATTAAGTCCCTGTTGTGCAGTCATTAATTAGTAGATACCGTATGATTACTGGTATGGAACAATAAGGCAGCTGGCAGGCTATATTTAAAACACTCGCACATAGGCCCAGAGATAAAGAGTACATAACCAATTTAAAAAAATATTGTTGTAATCCCTTTGAACAGATGTTAATTATTTTATCGCACTTTGCAAATTATATATAACATTGTTTTCTTTTTGTCGTCCCAGTCAATACAGTACAGTCAGCCACAAAAATGCATACATGTTAAATTAAGAGTTTATGAGGAACAGAAAAAAGAAAACAAATAGGTTCCAACTTAATATTAAAACATGATAATTTTCATGTGCAACAATATGTCACTTTATCAACATCAAATACCTAATACTTACTAGATTCATAAGTATTATAATATAAATCAACAACACAATCAAATTTTAAATAATATCAAATTATCAATGTGTGCAGGATTTTTCAACAATACATTGTGCAAAAAATATACAGCATGTTGCTTTATTTATAATTAGTCAAGACTTCAAGAGCGTTTCCTTGAGTGAGAACATTCAAGAGAAGGGCAAGAGGAGTGCTTATGCAACTCCTTGAACTTGTGGCGCCCTCTGCTGGTGCAATTATGCACATGCACCACAATGGCTACATGCATTATTTGTTACATCAGTTACAGACAGCGACAGCAGATAGATTATTTGTAATTAGGTTTTGTTTTTATAAACTTTAAAAATAATAATTACTTAAACCGTACTTTCATCAGTATCTATAGTCTATTCCTAGTACGTAATACAGCTTCTACAATAACCTATAATAAATTATCAGTTTGTGCACCGTGATTACTCGTATGCGCAAAAGAAAACAGCATTCAAGAGCGTTTCCTTTAAAGGTTTATCCGGGAAGGTGGCCCGCGAAATTATGCAATTCTGCACATAGACTACAATGGCAACATAGCGTTATTTTCTGTTTCGCCACTTACAGACAGCAGATAATTATTGTTTTTATGACCATTAAAAATGTTTGTAGATGTCACAAATAATTTTATTGCTGCGCTACGGTTTCGTAGTGACGCCGCGTGTATGAAACGCGAAAGGTAGGAAGTAATTCGAAAAATTACGTCCATGATTTTTATTTATTGACAGCCGAGTTGTTTATGTCGGGAAGAAAGATGACAAAGTAATTGAAAGTTATTAAAAAAA
Source organism: Eupsilia transversa (assembly GCA_914767815.1). Taxonomy (NCBI): domain Eukaryota; kingdom Metazoa; phylum Arthropoda; class Insecta; order Lepidoptera; family Noctuidae; genus Eupsilia; species Eupsilia transversa. Next base: position 9,537,515 of record OU611889.1, read on the forward strand.
ATCTTCCAACTTAATTTGATATTCAAATTAAAATCGCACGTGGACTTGATTATGGGTCTATTGACCTTACCTTTTCCGCGTTCTACCAAATTCTATCAACGCAGTATTCTAGTCACGTCGTTACCGTACCCACACGTATTTGTTTATTCTTTTCTTTGCGTAAGTAATTTAAATTGAATAAATGATAAAATTCGAGCTTTTCACATTACCTATATTTAAACCATTGATGATGGTTTAAACTTTTTCGAAACGATATTTATATACCTACCTAAGTGGTCTACATTTTCCTCATCATTATAGTGCTTTTCCGATTTGTAATGAAAACTGTAAAATATTTGCGTACGTAGTGACACCACTACAGCGATTGATTATCTCATAGTTAATAATGCAGACGTACACAAAATATAGTTTCACACTCAAAGCATTTATTTCAATTAAACCATTTCCAGGCACTTTTGAATTGTCAAAGGAGTCGGTCAGTCAGAAAGATGAAGTAATTATAGTTGCCCATTCCAAAGCGTAGTAGTTAGGGTCCTGTGGTGAAGAACGGACAAAAAACTCCATGAAACCTCGTTTAAATTATATTGTTATAAAATATGTGTGTAGGAAAACTGAATCTTTATACCAATTAGTAAGAAACAATGCGCTTGTACATTTTCCGTGATATGACACGCGCCTATGCCAAGGTTAATAGACACTAGTTGAAGCTAATATAAACAGTCTAAGATATAAATTTACTTGTATTTATGGGTACAACAGGAATTGAGGGACAAAACATCGAAGTGTAGGCTGTAGACTTACCTAAATAGGATATTTTACATGAGAAAAGAAAAGAACAATAGGTACTTCTTATCTTCTGCTTAGATAAACTTCCAAAGTTTCAAGCCTATCAAAAATAGAATGTCACAATCACACGCCATACAATGAATATCAATTAGGTGTAGTGTACCTAGGTACTTGATATTCAAAAAAATGAAGACTAAAAGTAGATAATACAGCTATTTAATTGCGTAACACGTTTTCGTAAACGATTAAGACTAGTCTGTTTCATTTTGATAGTTCAACAACACTAATTTCGTTAGTTGTTGAGCATTTTTTTTCCGAATCTATGAAGCAATGGATCGTATATTATGCAATTAGGGTGCTGGTCTATTTAAGTCTTCATGGAGTTTCCAATACAGTAGCTTGCAGTTCACTGCTTGAAGGAATCTTTCTGTGCACAAAATTGCAATGTATTTACGAAACGATCTATCTTGACCATGACGCCAATTTGCGTTAAACAGAGTTAAGTAAGTACCTATTATAACCTCTCGAACACTGTTGGTAATAAAAAGTAAACTTACCTTGCAATTATTACCTTCTTGTCTTATAAGGTAAAATAAACTGGTAAAATAGAACTGCACCCTCATTGCATAACACACGATCAATTGCAATCTGTTTAATTCTGACAGTTCAATAACATTCATTGCGTTATTTACGTGGTTGAGCAGACAAATTTTTCGAACATATGAAGCAATGGATTAGCAATATCCTTCAAAATTACTTAGATTGTGATTGTTCGTGTGTAAACAGGAAGATATGTGACCAAAGATAACGATCCGTCTGCTTATAAATTACTAAACAAGTGCAATAAGCAGACAATTGCCTGTGATAGCAAGTAGGGAGGTACCTACCAGTAGCAACACGATTAAATGATAAAGAAGTGCAGCACTTTAGGAGAACCTTCTTACTTCCTAATTTTCCGTTTGAGATGACGACTAATAAAGAAGTGTGGAAGAAAAAAGACGTTGCGCCTACCACTAATAAATTAGGATAAAGGCTCCCGCAGACAGGCGCGACGCGACTCTGGTGGAATAATTTCTATGAAAACTTCACGGAAATTTTTCAGCCGGTGTCGCATCGCCCCTGGTTGCGGAAGCCTGAACGGCGTGGCAGGAGAATGACTATATATCCACACTGTACCGTCGACTGTGGCATCTTTACTTTCCATGAGTTTTACCTCTACTGTGTAAAGCTCATGGAAAGTAAAGATGCTGTATATTACTGTACTTAAATATCTCTCGATTACTAAAAATCAGCCGCTCTATTCTGTAAAAACCTCACCGTGAAACCGTAGGTGAAGTGAGCGTGAAGTGACCGTCATTCCACAGGGATTGACACAATTTGACAGCTCACCCAAAGCTCACTTCACCTTGTTTTCACGGTGAGATGTTTACAGAATAGACCGGCTGTTGCCTACTTGCAAATTGTCGATTTTTCTACTTTTATACGGCTTTGATGACGTACAAAAGTACAGTAGTTAAGTTGCTCATGGAAAGTAAAGATGCCACAGTTGACTGTATTTCTTTGAACTTGGAGATATCCATATTTTGTTAAAAACTAAGTAAATCCACCAGAGTGACGACAAAAATACTTAAATCTCTGATATAATTTATATTGTAGTCTTTAACAATGTTTGTAAATATGTGAGCACCATGTATCATCTATCACATAATTAATTTATCTGTCACTGCTTTATTTTTAATTCTTTTTACCTATTGCGGTACTTATAGTAATTTTATTCTAGGTCGTCTTCACATATAATTACATAATTAATGAATACAAAATATTGTAAAACATTTTAAAAGAGTCACGGTGTAGTTTCTTGCCCATTGTTCTTCATACGAAACTACCTTTTGGAAAGGGAAACTAGAATGAATTTCTTGTAAATGTTCAAGTTCAAAAGCGCCTCCTATAAGTATGCCTATTAGAAAAAAAAAAAAAAATTGGCTTTGACTAAACCCTACATTATGATACTAGTGTGCAGTGTCGGTCATTACACTCGAGACGGTATTATTCGCGCGAACCGTAAGTCTAAAGTCTATAGAGAAAGGGTTTCGTTTCAAAGTCAAATAATTTATTGTAGAGTAATCTTACCGCCACTGTGTTCTAGTGGTCCTCGGTCTGAGTTCCCAGGTTTAATTTCCAGGGAGGGCAACATTATCTGCTCGGTTTATTTGGTGGTAGGGCTTGTTCTAAGTCCGCCTGGCCAGCTACCACCATCTTGTCTAAGTCTGTCGCCATAACAGCATTGTTGTGTTTCGGTAGTTGGATGTAAGATAGATAGTTGTTCTGTGGTTGAGGATTCCGGGTGAAGCTCGCTTCCACCTTCGGCATGATCATCACTTACCATCAGGTCAGCAAAAAGCTTACCCGTTGACGTAAAAAAAAACTGTTCGTTTCCTTCTGTCTGAGTCCGCTAACTATCTAAAAATAATAACATAACATCATATCATCACGCCTGTATTCCCCGAAGGGTTAGGCAGAAGTGTACCTAAACTACACCCACATTTCGCCGGTTATGTTTCAGTCCCATGTAATAGGGGGCGAGTCTATTGCCATCAACCGGGCACAAATCCAGACTCCGGGCTACTACAGAGCAGTTCCAGATGGAAAAACCCAATACAACTTTGCCCGAACCGGGAATCGAACTCAGGACCTCAAGCTCAGCAGTAGCGCTTGCGACCACTATACCAAAGAAACGGTCAAAAACAATCTATCTAAAAAAAATTGTGTTCGTTTCCTTCTGTTTGAGTCCGTTCATTATCTAAAAATAATCTTAAACTAAAATATTTCATTCACAATCACAACATTTCATTCAGAAACAGTGTTGCCGATCACAAAACTCATAATTCGGTAGATATTGTCTAAAAAATCGGTATATTTAAATAAAAATCGGTAGACCTCTACTAAACGTTTATTTTTCATAAAAATCAGTCGTCGCCACATTAAATATTAATCTTCAATACATTTTTACTCGTCGTCCTCACTTTCTTCTTTATTTTTTCACTTCTCCATAGTCAAAATATTTTTGTCCAACGGAAAATCGTGGCATTTATTTTAATCTATTACAGTTTTTCTGTGTAAAGTGGCAATTATTGACTCCCTTTTACTAAGGACATTCCCCAGGGGAATACCCATAAGGCTAGGCACGCACGAGAAACTTTTGTTGCCGCGACAGTACATAGGTATCTCTTGTTCTCACTTCGAACGTGCAAACGGAACAGACATTTAAATGGAAGTGTGACTGCTACTGTATAATTAAATGTTTTAGTTTTAAAAAAATCGGTAGATTTTTGCTCGAATTGAGTAACAATCGGTAGATCGGTAGATCACTAAAAAAATCGGTTAAAATACCGATTTTTCGGTAGCATTGGCAGAATGAAAGTAGTCGAATAGGATGTCTTCATTAGGTAACAAGTTGGAAGCTCGACAAAAACGGGTTTTGATTTTAATTTTATATCCAAATATCTGAATGCGGGTCTATATTTGCCTTGCAAATTAGCAAAAAGTTTTGTGCACACGGCTACATATCAAGCTATACATTTCCAGTTTATGCTGACCACTCATTGTACGGAAATCCTATACAATGCAAGATCAGCTGACACCTCTGTGACTCTATACAAATATTTATTTAAATTACTGTGATCTTTTTCTGTTCATGTTTTTTTGGGATTTATTGCGTCTCAAACCCTGAAAATAACTATTCATATTAACTATGTAAATTAGGGTCAGTTGTTTTTGTGTAAATCCCACAGCCAGACACGACCCGATGCGAGGCGTTGTGACGCGATTCTGCGTCGCGGTGTGGCGTCGCGCCTGTCTGCTGTAGCCTTAACATGGATTAATGCTGTCGTTAAATATTATCTGGCATAAATACAAAACAAAATACTGTACAGTTTCAGCTAGCTTCCTAATTAATTTATCTGCCTCCATTACTTTGCATTTTACCAAGATTCGATTTACAGTTTATTTTTAAAAACAATTTAATCGTTTAAATCTTCCCAATCTTTGCTTAATAACAAATAAATTATTTCACTAAAAATACAACAAGTTCCGTTTCGGGAGTCAGAAAGTTTATCTATCTACATTATGTAATTCGCCTTCACCAAACACCTGCTATCATGTCACATTTATTTTATATTTAGGTATATATTTCTGATAAAAAAAATCGCTTAATCTAGATATATAGCCCGCAGATACGCAATATTTCGGTAAGATAAGCCTGGCATAACATCCAATATCTTTCAAGCTAAAAACGTATTAATCTTCATCGTTTTGATAAACTAAATAAATTAGGTAAAATACCTACGGAATGTCTATTGTGTTGTGAATAATTTTATTAATGGTTTTTGTCATTATATCATGACTTACGAAGTTGCGATATTATTGCATAATGTTACATAGCATGTCTACATAATTATATCGATCAGTACTTCCCCATCGATTACCCAATTTTATGAATTTTCAAAAACCGACAACTTTCTCCGGCCATGAGTTTTGTCCTTGATTTTTCACAGTATTTTCTTTCTTCAGGTAGGTATTTAATTTTGTCCTCTATTCCATATAGAAGCCATGTTCAGAGTGTAAATCCTTTGTAAATAATAAAATTATAGGTACCATCATAGTCAGTACAATTACCTACACAACAAAATTGTAAATCATATGATTTTACCATCAAATTTTTCGTTCCTAAATTGATCTCCTAATATTATACTATCGGTGACCTAGGTAAATGTTAGTTGTTTTGAAACGCGACATCTCTAAGTATATAAACGAGGAAGTAGTAAAGATTAGGGCCCTAAGTTCACACTGCCGCCGCCCACTGCTCAAATTGCCCCTGACCTGACTAATGTGATGTAATGACGCCTAAAATGATGACGAGGGGACACGTCAAGTGTGCAGACACCTCACGTAGTCACGGATAGTCGACACACGAAGCATGGACCCTATGTTCTATTCTATCCATAAATAGCGACTATAGCGCTTCAAGGTTCTTTTGGCGCGTAGCCAAAATCGGAACTAACGTCGCCATCTTGTTTTTTCAATACATTTCACAAAACAAAATTGCACAAATGTTTACCAACAGCGCCCTCTATCAACTAAATTCGAGCGCAAAAAGGTCCTTGTAGCAGTATACCTATGTGACTTGGCTAGACGTGGTGATGGCAGGTGGTGCGGAGCCCGAATTGTTTGATTGCCGAGAGACGGTATCTAAGAGTTTTGGCTGATAAACAGCAGCCTGATGGCTGGATGACTTCCAAAAGACCGCTGGTAACGCCTGGATGAGACGCACAGACCAAGAAAGGATGGCAAAACGGAAGGTCGGACGTACTCAGTAGATAGGTGTAGGTGCATGGAACAAAGTAGAGAGGGGCCGACTATGACTTTGGCCGACTAGCCGAATATTCGGCTGCAAAATGACCGACTAGTCGGCCAAGCCGATCATTGGTTTCGGTTGAGTTCGGGTGAAATCGGAAATGTTAGTAACTACTCTTTCGGCTCGTAGGGCGCGTGGCGCACGGCGACCATGCGGACTAGTCGGCGACTAGTCGGTACATCACTAGAACAAAGCTAGCAATAGGTACTCTGTTGATCGAAACCTTATAACAATCAATATTATTTTCGTGTTAAGATGCGTGTAATTGGTTGACGTTTATTTTTATCGTCAGAAACAATAATTCGACACAAAAACCTATTTAATTTACTTCAGATTTTTACGTGTAACATTACGAAATAACATAAGTCGGTCGCGTCATTATTTTAATAGGTCTTCGTCTATTTCTGTTCCATCTGACAAGATAACTTGTTTACCGCTGACTTTTAATTTGTTTACATCGCGGCATCGTCTTAAATTATTCCAGATAGGTGCAGAAGTGATACTTACTGTTGTTGTTCTGTTAAAATTGTATTATTATTTTTGTTGATATACATCGTAAAACAGCTTGCCGACGATTCGGACACAAATTATTCGGACCCAGTGTCCGAATCCGATTTTTTTTCACTGACGATTTGGACACCAATAAAAAAGCTGTTTGTACAGTCAGATAAAAAACTTCCAACGATACCATAGTTGTTATTATTATACATTATTTATATGTATACCTAATTTTAAAATATTTTTTAAATAGATTTATAATAATAAGGTACACACGATCAAATTAATTTGTCTGCTCAAGAACGTAAAAAAAAAAAAAAAAAAAAAAAACTTTTATTTCGAACCCATAAATATAGTCCACTTGGTTAGTATACACACGACTTAGAAACTAGTGTTAGTACTTACATCTACCAGAAAAACAACACAAACTAAATTCATTTATACGCCACATTGGCATGTAGGCGTATCCAATGTCCCAGCATGGGGCTGTCCCACCTATCAGCTATAGTTTTCAGGATACTGTTGGGGCTGGCGCGTACCCTGCGCATAATGGAAGCGCAGCGCTTGCGCATGATGGCATGGAAACCATCCATTCTCGCCTCTGCGAACATGCCGGAAGCACTGCAGTAACGCGGCAACCCCATCAACACCCTGAAAGCATTATTGTATTGTACGCGCAGGGCGCTGTATGCCCTCTGCGTGTAGTTGACCCACAGACGTAAATAACGCATTGAATGTTGTTGGACTGTCAAAATGAAACAGATTGTGATTGATCGTGTTTTACGCAATCAGGGTGCTGTTCTTTCCGTTAGAAATTACAATAGTTTTGTCAAACACGTCATGTTGTAATTCACCTTACACAGACAGGGGGCGACGCGGCGCCCCCAGGTGTGTAAATACATTTGATAGATTAGATTGTGATATCGCTCGTAAGCAGGTGATAAAACCATATTTAAAACTAGATACTGCAACTTTATCAGTTTTGTAAGGTGTTTCATAGTTTCTCTTATTCCAAATTCTTGCATCAACATATATTTCGTAAGCTTCACTTTGCAGAATAAAAGCGGTTTATGTAGGTAAAGTAAAATGGTTTTCAGACAGTTATAAGGCTCAGTCAGGCATGCACCAAATGCGATTCTTATGCAGTTTCAAAAAGGCTAGTTATGAGTCATTTAATAATACATGTTAATGAAAGCCGGAACTATATATCGTGAGATAAGCCCTGCCTCATTTCATATCAGGTAAGTACTTTGAAAGGTGTCTCGAAGATAAATATAAAGTAGTTCAGTCCTCAAGTGCCAATTAATAGTGCTATTAATGTCTAGACCGACTAATTAGTCTCTTAGAAAAACAGTATGTTTTGATAACGAATCAATATGAAATAGATTATGCACAGTTATGTCATGTCTTTCTCCAGTTTTTCAGTCCAAACGGTTTACAGAACGAATACTGAGCTATGGCCGTTTTGCTTGGATGTGACGCTTATTTTCCTCGCAAGTTTTTGTTTCTTGTGTCTGCGTGATTTATTTTCAGGGTTCCGTTTTTTCTTTTGAGGTACGGATAGGATCACTTCGTTGTCTCTCTGTTTGTTAGTCTGTCAGACCCTTTTTCTCAGCTCAGGAACGCGTGAAGTTAATATAAAATATGTGAAGTTTTCTTGTGAGTGTTTTTTTTTTCAAGCTATTCTATAGTAAATAAACAAGACGAAGGCCTACCTGCACCCTAATTGCGTAATACACGATCAATCATAATCTGAATCGTTTTGAAACAGATTGCTAAACCTACATAAGTTCGAAAAAAAAATCTGCTCAACAATGTAAATAACGCAATGAACGTTGTTAAACTGTCAAAATGAAAGTGATGATAATTGCTCACTGCCTTAATACAACTGCCATCCCAGAGCTAAAGCGGAAAGCTGATTTCAGCTTGGCGGCTGAAATAGTTATGGTGCAGTCGTAGATCTTTCCTGTATGAGCTCCTTTACAAAGAACTCTACAGTCCTTTCATAGTTATTTTACCTATAACAGCAGCAACCCAATAGCAACCATAATGTAACGAGAATAAAGATCATTGTGATTTGGACAGACTACAGTCAGTGGCCGCTCAGCAACCAAACAGCAACCTCATTGTAATGAGAATAAAGATCACGTGTGATTTTGGCAGTGATGCAACACATCAGAGGTAAAAAAAAACATTGTCATCAATTTATTATCTATAAAATGCACCGAGAGCTGATGTGACTGAAAAAAACGAAGTTGTTGGCATCTGACCTGTGTGACATATTACTGGGTAGTGATTCTTTAATGTAGACCGCTTGCCAGACTATTTGGGCTTCTGATGTAACCACTATCGTAGCTTCTTTTCTTATTACTGTGGGTACTACAACTTATAAAGGGTGTGTGAATGAACAAAGTAATCGTATTGACGATCATAAATCGCCTCAATTGCAGTTAAGAATTATCTGTTTCATTTTGACAGTTCAACAACATTCATTTCGTTATTTACGTTGTTGAGCAGATTTTTTTTAGAAATTAAGATGCAACGGATTAGCAATCTGTTTCAAAACGATTCAGATTGTGATTGATAGTGTATTACGCAATTAGGGTTATGCTGCAGGTCTACGGTCACTTCGGCTTAAGTAAATTGAACATGGTATATAAACGGGTATCGTATCACGTCTGGTGCACTCCCAGGAACAAGGTGCCCCGACGCCTGCACAACCTCCTCGTCAGTACTGTATTCCGCATTACAGGATCTGTTTGCTGGAGGATCCCAATGTCAGCAATATCTCCGGTAACATTGTTAGCATTTGGCACTTTTCACATTTCTCTATGAGTTATGGACGCAATGGAATGCTAAAACTAGTTTTAGTTTATAACTAGGTACCTGAGTATCGTGATGGTCGCTAGTTTGTACCTTCTACGGTGTCGATGGTAATCTCAATCGAGTCACCCCACAGAGTTTAGCGCCATTATTAATTCCTTTTATCTTCGTACCGAATGTTCCTTTTTTTACCCGATTACGGCAAATCCAAAAGGAAGGGTTACGATTTTATATTTAAATTACCTTCGGCCAGAGTTCGGCCACTACGAGAGCCTTTGCGTTACCCTCGCAAAGGGTTTCCATAGTGCAGGTGCAGTAGTAGTTTCTGTTACATGCGTTGATGATATGTCATGTATATAATATATAATACATGTTTGCTGACTGGCTAATCATTTCACGATTAAGTTATCGTACCTATAGCTTCTCTTGACACAAGAGAATACATTAAATTAAGGCGTAGATATATTCTTAGCTACTTCTTACTACGCGTCAGTTGTTTTGCCACGAGACTTGACGAGAGACTCGATATTTTAAGTTCATGATTACTTATAAGTAGTTTATATTATTTCTTATACAAATCCGGGTCGTTGCGCCGTACTATCAGCGTTATCACCACTCACGGATGTCGTAATCGTGTTGGTAAATTATATGCCTAGTGCTTAAGGCGGGTAACGGGGATAAAACAACCTACATTGTATCATAATATACTCTAGAAAGAGTGTGGGTGTGGCTACAGAAAGATAGGAGTAGAGAAGACTGAAGGAGGCTTTTGTCGATTGGCAAACGGACATACAAAACATAAACAAACGCCAAATAAGAGACTGACGCCTACACTTTGTTTGTTCAACTAAAAGGCTAATAAGTAAACAAAATATATAATGCTCTGGAAAACGCTAAGTAGGTAGGTATTAGACATTTGGACCCAACTCACGCAACTCGTGAACAAGATCAGCATTTTTATTATTAAAATTTGTGGATTAATTTAAAAGTTTGTTACTTACTTATTTGATAATCTTCTCCGAGTTAATACCTAGTAGGTAATAAAGAGATCTATACCTACCTAGATTTAATATTTTCCGTCTCCGCAACTCATTCATGCGACATTTCCATAGGTTACGGATAACGTAGGTTTATTGCATGTTGATGCTTTAAGTACGTGTTTATTAATCACGATAGGTAAATTAATCATAGCTTTTATAACTTCCTAGAAATGTAGATCGTAGGTTACGCTATCAAATGACGAGGACTGGCCTTGAGGGTTCATAATAACTTCAATTTGATGAATCGGCAGATTTACAAATCGACTAAACTGAAATTAGTTTGACAGATAAAATAAAATATATGGCGAAAAGGTCCTATCTTGTTTTTGATCACCATCACTGGCGTAACCAGTTATAAAGGGGCCCTGTATCTAAAAATTTGAGGATCCTTTTTACCTGATTGTTTTTTTTTACAAAAATCTCGGACTTTTGACTCAGAAGTCTTAGCTGTCAATGTGATCTTTTAAGAGAATGCAAGTGCGGGCGTAACGAGCTAGAAAACTGGAGAATCCCTGACTTGGATAGCTTTTATTGTGATTTAAAACTAAGATTTCGAAAATTTGAGCATCCTCACTCGGAAAGCTTAGATTTTCTGTGTGATTTTACTAAATGAATGCAAGAGTTTGAGAATTAGACCGCGTCTGTAGCGTATGTAGGTTATTTTTCAAATTTTCATTAGGTATTCGTTAATTCAGGGCTTTTTATGAATAATGTTTTGAGGGTGTGGAAAACATTTCACGAATTTTCGTTTAGGGGCCTCTGTAGCCCAGGGGTCCCATAATCATTGATACGGCTGTTATGGCTGGCTGTTCGTCACTGTATTTGGATGGATTAGTATCATTTTTTTTTTGGCAGAACCAATGCAGGAAAATCATTGTCAAAAAATAGGCTTCACAAAGGGACTAGTGCGAGTTTTTATACTTATTCGAGCTCGATAACATTATCGTTCACTTACGTCAATTTGGAGGGAATAATTGCGATCCTCATTAAAGTCACTAGACGGCGCTTAATGCGTTCCAGTACAAATTGAGGTTTACGTTAACGCGATCGAATAGGTATAAAAAATCGCACTAGGCCCTCTGATATTATAGATTTACTTCGTACGTCCAATTCAAATGTTTTCCAATCACGAGTGAAGAATAAACTAAGTCTGAAACAAGAAGGATGAATAATTTAAATTGGAAGAACAATGAGGGTCATCACATCATGACCTTACAACTAACTGAAAATGCTAAATAGTGAATTTAATACGTAATGTGTAATAGGTAGGTATATACATGGTACATATACTAACATACCTACGTCTGTTTACTTACGGTCAATAACTTTATACAGATTTAGTACTTAATTACTTTTTTTTGACATTGGAATTTTAAAATTTTGTCTAAATTGATTAATATCATTGAAATATTATTGTACTTAGTATAATAATATCTCAATGGATTAAATTAGAATCATAGGTAGATACTATTGTCACAAAATTTGCATGCCGAATTTAGTAGGCGGATTATGAAAGACGATTGTGTATGTGTTATAATATCTGTAAAATACCATATTTCAGGCAATCAATGAATCTTTAAATGGTGCGGCGATTTAGTAACCTAGGCTGCATCCATCAAGGGGGTAATTCTACCAGTACCATACTGAAAAACTTTTGCTAGAATAGAAAACACGTATAGGTAAGCTTATAAGATTCGTAAAAAACATAGGTACCTACATTACTCAAAATACTCTACTGTTGTATACGATTTCCTTTTTCACGAATCGGATATGAGTTTCATAGTGAAAGATGTTATTATGACGGGTAGAATTACCCCATTGACGGAAGCAGCACCCTAATAAATTGCGTAACACACGATCCATCACAATCTGAATAATTTTGAAGGGTAGGTATATTGCTAATCCATTGCTTCTTGTGTTCGAAAAATGTGTCTGCTCAACAACGTAAATAACGCAATTAACTGTTTAAATGAAACAGATTGTGATCGATATTGAGTTACCTATTTACCTACTAAAGTTTGAAAACCGATATTTTAAGAGCTATAGTTGGGCTCTGATTTAATATAAAAATTATCGACTGATCCTTACGTCTTGTAAAAATAGCCTGAAAAATAGGGAATTGATTAGCTGCTCGTGTTGAAGACCACGGAGAAGAGAAAGAAGTTGGTGACGCTAACTATGATTATGATGTTATAAAGCCCTAAAAATAGGACAATCATTGACTGTACAACAATAACGACTCAAACAACAATGCAACAATAACAACAAAACAGTAGTAACAATAGAGTACTTCGTTAAAACGATGTGTGTCTCCTGAAAAAGAAAAAAGTCCTGAAAAGGTATCGTGGGACACCCGGTTGGAACGAAGTTATTTCGTTGTATAGTACTAATACAGAGCCATGTAGTATGGTCTCAAGTGTCAATGACAGAGCATCTCTATGGTTTTAGCATTGCTAAAAACTTCTACTAGATGGTATTACATACATAATCGGCCTTTAAGGTCCCCCTGCTGTTGGAACACAGCCCACAGGCCTCCTCTTGGAGAAGGAGCGGGCTATAATTGTACTTACACTGTATTAGAGAAGAAAAACTTTTGACACTTGAAACTGAACTTTTCCGGTCATAACAATTTTTCGTTACGTGACGATTTCTACCAGTTCAGGTACCTACTCCTACCGTAAGCCGAGATAAAAACCGTAGATAAAAAACTTAGTTTCAATAAAGAAAAGAAAGGACCCCAGCTGATAAGGTATTTTCTAGCTACGGTAAATAAGTAGACTAAATACTTAGTTGGTAATAGAATAAACTAAAGTCGAACCCTGAAAAATTGTAAAATCACTAATTAAGTAATCTTGTCAGAATTCTACGAGTTACACGACACGATTGTAAAAAAATAACATTTTATTTGGCGAAACTAAAAGGCGTTTAGTTTTTATTTCTATTCAAACTTCAAAAGAACATCTATTCAAGCTTCAAAAGAATAATTATCTAACAAAATACGAGGTTACGATTTAAAAGTTCACTTGTTTTTGTTATTTTTCACAAGCTGATACCTTGAGTCGTTATAAATGGTCACTCTTGGGAATTTTGTAAAAAAAACCTTAAAGCAATGAATTAATGTTATTTGTTAATTAATCTAAATGCGGAAAGGTCACATGTAATTGGGTAATAATATTGATAAAATAAATAATAATATGTTTTTAGTTAGGTACTGTGCAGATTAATAAAAAATATGTAAAAACTTCCTAACGATGTATCCGTCTCAAAATCAGAGCCAAACAGCCAGCCAGTGTGTCAGTACCTACCACTAATAAAAAAAATTGTTACCCCTGCCAACTTCCAAGTGGAAGTGTACATTTCTTGAAAATAATAATAGCGAAATTTTCGGAACTGGTCAGAATATCCCAGTTTTTATTTTTTTTAATAATAGGTGGACCCCTTCGCTTTACCTCATTAATTGCCTTTGGACCACTACGTTTGAGACACACTGTAGGTATACTAAGCGTAACATGCACGGGACATCGAAAGTACATTTGGCAGTTAGGTTAGCCACGAGCTCCTCGGGGTCAAGAACATCCATCCACTTGGCAATAAAAAAAATACAATTTCCTACTGTGGATTAGTGCTTTATCATGCTTCTTGTTATTTTTTAAGAAGGGGGACTAAGTTTACGAGTACGAGATTACTTTTAAATTTATTCGATTAACCATACTCGTAAGCTTATAAAGTTACTAGCCCCGCGGTTTCACCCAAATAAGTCTCGATCCCGTGGGAATATCGGGATAAAAAGAATCCTATGTCATAACCCAGGTCATGGTCTACCCATGTGACAAATTTCACCCAAATTTGTTCAGCCGTTTTAGCGTGAAAACGTAAAAAACAAACAAACTCACTTGCCCATTTATAATATTAGTCAGGATATTTAGGATAACCTAGGTAAATCAAAGAAACAACCTTGAAAATCGTAAAATACTAAATCATTTATTTGGTCTACGATGTACCAATATTATTATAGCTTGAATCATAAACTATTTCCATAATTATTTTACATATTAAATAGAATACCAGCTGATCGCGTGTCTGATATAAAAATAAACTGTTTTCATTGATAGAGCTATCTCACGAGCCGCGTGTTTCCCGGCACACGTGTTATTTTCCACTAGGTACTAATGCGTAATTTAACAGACATAAAAGGCTGGACATAATTTACCTTTGACTTTATGTTTATAGTTACTGATATCTAATGTTCTACTGTAACTATGTTATGTTATAAATTATAATTCTCATCTCTCAGTGCGCTTAAACATTTTTTTTTTGGACGAACGCATCTCTTCATTTCTGATTTGATCACGTAGGGAAACTCCAAGCATATCCCTAGCCCCTCTCCATTGCTCCCTTGCATTGATTATGATGGAAAACTTAAACGTTATAGCATCTTAACATTGGCTGTGTATCGTCAGTGGAAACTCTATATTTATCGGCGGGATGTCAGTCATAGGTAGATATTTAGGTTCATAATATCTTCCAGCAACAGACATTGTAACCAGCCAAGAACAACTTATACAAAAAACATACTTAGTTTACTTTATAACTGAGTATAAAAAGAAGGCAGTGTTCAGCTGTTAACCTTGACTAAACTTCCATAAACAAAAAGTTTAATTTTATCATTTCAAGTTAAGCTGTAATCGTTAGGTAAGGCTCCCGCAGCTCCTGGTGGAACAATATGAAAAGTTCATGGAAGTTCTTCTACCGGTTTCGCGTCGCGCCAGTCTGCACGAGCCTTTAGACGTTAGAAGACTCTATCGCTGGAATAGGTAATTGTCTATCAATAATTATAAAATCAAATTCAAAACAAAAAATCTAAGTTTGTATTTCATTACATAATTTAAAAAAAACTAACAGTCATAGAATAATATTAATAATATGTAGAAGTGAATAAAAACCCAGACAAGTACGTGTTGGACCACGCGTAATGAAGGGTGTCGACTTCCGTTGACATAGACTTATTATAAGGAATGAGCAAAGAACCATTATACATAATTTTTTCAAAATTTTAGGCTCATTAGTTTTGGAGATAAGGCTGGGTTCACTCCAGCTCTTCTGAAGTTCTTTTCCAGCTACTTAGGTAATCGGAAACAAATTATAGAATACGCTGGCTTCACCTCGGACTAGTATTGCACTACAGGAGTAAACCAGGGTCCTAATTTAGGACCGTTGGAATTTATTATAAATGGGTAATCTAATGACCTTCCTGAAATTGTAAAAGATACTGGTTACTTACTTTTGCCGACGATCCGTAGTTGTTCATGCCGATAATCAGTCAGTCGCACTGCGAACTGCTGCAACGGGACTTTGTTCGTGTAGTAGGGTGGAGTATTGAGAACACACTACTCTTTGATGTGACAAAATGTAACGTGATGTCTTTTATGCGGGCCGTGGTTCCCCGACATCGCGAATATAGCATGGACGGGCATACGATACCGAGTGTGCTGAGTAATCCCCAAATACTAGAATCTTTGGAATTGCTCGTTCCATCAGTAGGCTGCGGCAAGAGGCTGTTTAAAGTCCCGGTGGCCCGTACAAAGTTTCCACCAGTGGGGCAGGCAATAAAGATACTCAACAGCATCGCTCTGCAATTGGATATTTTTACTTGCTCTTTGGCGGAATTCCAGAGGCACTTGACATATTGTCCTCTGTATGACAGTATGACTTATGCCGTGCCCAGAGTCGTTGCTTGGGACTGGCTAATTGATTATCCACGTTAATCGACGGATATGAGCCTGTCAGTCAATATACGACAGTTTGAAAAGATTTCATTTTTGTTGGTGGTGGTGTTTAATTGGTTTGTGGGTGACACAAAATGCCTATCAACCTTCCAAGGCATTATGGTCATTCAGACTGATCTCTTTCCATCGTCGCGTACCAAGCAATTGGGTTCTTATACTCGTACAGCTGGCACCCCGGTGGTGACAAGAGCACAAAGGATGCTGTCATTGGTGCTGGCGTGCCGTGCTATCCCGCCTGCGCTATTTATTACTGCAGGATAGGCCATGGTGTGCGAGGCATTAATGGCTGAATTTGTCAATGTGGTGTGGCTGCTTCTATAAATTGGAGAAGAACGTAGAAATATATAAAATTGGGCCAAAACGACAGTATCTAATCAGGGTGAAGACCGAATGTAAATTAATTTTGGAGAGTCTGTCCAAAATGTCGTTGACCAAAAGTGTTTGATTTTTCGTCGATAAAAGAAGGAAAGCTGTATTCTAAAACTGAGTAACCGAGGAGGTGCAATGAACTTATTTCTAAAATTTTGATTTGTGGGGCAGATGGAGAGACAGGGTCAACCAAATGGTTGGACCGTGTCTCTCCATCTCTAAGATAGCCATCACGCTCTCCTCTTACTCCTGTTGATTTACACTTATCTACCTGTTTGTTATTCGTAAAATATGATTATTGCCTTTCAGTAAAGCTATAAATCTCAGGTCTGTAATATTTTGTTGTACAATTATCATGCATCGGAGTGCGCATAATATTGCGTTCAGTTCACATCAAGGCCAGGCCGATGACTTATTTTTGGACGTGGCTGTTAACGAATCATGACGGTCTGAGACCGTATAATTTTGATCTTACATGACTACTCGTATCACGGATTATATAAGGGTTTATTTAAATTGGCAATTTGTCATGTTGCTGGACGAATCGAATCGTTGCTCTGGTTTTTCTGAAAAGCTCTGTTGAAGCCAATTGTATTGTTTTATTTATCGTTTCTAAACAATTGAACGAGTTACTACTTCACGCGCTAAGCTTTTAAAACTGAGTCCGTACCATTGAGGTATTATTGTACGTACGTTAGTACAATAATACCTCAATGGTCCGTACCTATGTATAAACTAAAAACTGTCAGTTATATTTTACGTCTTCAAAACAATGTAGTGTGAACAAGTGTAGGTAAAGATGCAATAAATGTAGTTAATGGTCTGTTGAAGGACATGTGTTATGAAGATACAGAGTTGAACGACTCTTAGTAGCATACAAACAGCGATATGGTCTACTAAATAAACAATAAATTGCTAGTGCGATCTCGCGTTTTATTTTAACAGAATTATTTACATGTGTTCCTACAGGCGTAGGACTATCTCAGCTGACATTATGTTCATAGATGCATAAATCGGTGTCAACGGAAAAAGCCAAGCCAGTTCAAAGAGGGAAAGGCACGCCGTTGAGCTGCCAGTGGGTTCCTAACCTATGCCAACGCATCGGTTGGCGCGAGCAGCGCGGGCGGCGGAGGCGCGTCAAACACCGCACCGATGCGTGCGCGCACGCTGTTGTTGGAGACACACTATTTATATAACACAAGCGCCTTATATTTAAAGCTAAGTGCACTTCCGGAATGCGTTAATATAATGACAGTAATTTTGGTGGCAACGTCCCAACTCTAGAGACGGGAGAATACTTTTAATGGATGTTTATGGGAGAATCCTGGCCGTCACAACTCACAGTGGGATGTCTTGATTAGCTCAAACTCAAACTCAAACTCAAAGCATTTATTTCAAATAAACCAATTACAGGCACTTTTGAATTGTCAAGGGGTCGGTCAGTCAGAAAGATGAAGCTAGTTGCCCATTCCAAAGCGTAGTAGGTACCTATGGAGAAGAACGGGCAAGAAACTCCACGGACACTCTTTTAAATCAAAAATATATGATACAAAATATTTGTTACATCATTCATGTTGAAATTATACATGTGAGAACAATGTAGAAAGACGTGCACGTTAAAAGCGTCCGTAATAAAGATAACAATTCAAAAATTAAAATAAGCCGTGGCAGCTAAGAGATGACCAGTCCCTACTGACGGCGCCCGTTCACGAACATGACGCATGGATCAGCACCATTTAGCTCAACCATTTTGAAGGGAACTTAATGATCCAACACACACGCCACCACCAGCGAGACATTTGAGTGAGCGTGACATACTCTCAGCAGCCAGGGCACATTCAAGTCAATGAAAGACGTACCCAGTAAAATGGTAGCTTTATAGAAGGTATGTGGTCACAGTGCTCACACATGTGCTTTGCAATTATACAATATTAACAGGTTGAATTTATACAATGCAAAGATAGTTTTTCCAATCTTCAGCAGCTCCAACAATATTTTCGAATGCTAATTAACTAGTTTATGCGCCCTTGTGGAGCTGGACCAGCGTTGAGCCAAGCATTTTTGTCAGCGATGTAATCCCCCAACTTATAATATGCTTGGCAGCATAGTGTGCGTTTTATACAAGATTTAAATTTCGTTTCATTTAGTTGGAGTATGTGGGGAGGTATTTTATTGTAACATTTTAAACAGTACCCCATGAAGGATGAGTCTACTTTAGCCAGTCTGAAACCAGGTTGACTTAATTGGTCCCTATTTCTCGTACTATAATTGTGTCTTTCACCTCTTTTACTGAAAAGATTAAGATTTTTCCTTACGTACATGATGTTTTCATATATATATTGACAGGGTACCGTCATGATGTTTATACTTTTAAACAGTTCCCTTAGAGAATCGCGCCTGCGGAGGCCATATAAAGCTCTGATGGCTCTTTTCTGCAGAATAAAAATAGACTCGATATCTGCAGCCCGTCCCCATAGTAAAATACCGTAAGACATGATACTATGAAAGTAACTGAAATAGACCAGCCTCGCGGTATCTAAATCAGTAAATTGGCGGATTTTTCTTACAGCATAAGCTGCTGAACTTAGCCGCCCCGCAAGAGATGTTAAATGAGGACCCCATTGTAGCCTTGAGTCGAGCGTGATCCCCAGGAAAACTGTTTTATCTACGAATTCTAGTTTCTCCTTATTCAATACTATATCACAATCATTACTTTTCACATTCGGTAAAGCAAATCTTATGCATTTCGTTTTTTTGCCATTTAACTTTTTTATTTATTTAGCTTGGGAAAACACCAAAAACTTTAATTGAAAGGACTATTATCAATGAACAAAATATAGGACCCTATCGACCTTAGCAGTCAAGTCTAAGCGTTATGTTGTATCGAACGGTAGAATTATTTTTACAACGTTGTTTGAGTGTTTGTGGAAACTAATGTACAAACAAAATTATGAAATGATAATTGCTAACATACACAATACCCATGAAAAAACCTGCTGTACTCGAGGTCATGTCAATGTTTATGATCATTTTCAATGTTACATCCACATTGCATATTTACGAGACGAGAATGATAAATCATTAAAAAGAGTTATTTAAAATATATCTGACCAGCTGCGCCCCGCGGTTTTATCGGCAAAGTCTCGATCCCGTGGAAATGTCGGGATAAAAAGTATCCTATGTTCTAACCCAGGTTATGGTCTACAAATGTGCCAAATTTCATCCAACTCCGTTCCGCCGTTTTAGCGTGAAAGGGTAACAAATAAACAAACAAATTCACTTTCTCATTTAGATGAAGGTCACATAACATTGGATTATTGTGTTGAAAAGAGATGAATAATAAACGCATAGTACTCATAATCATAGAGTCGAAGGTCTCAAATCACCATGAAGAAAGCGAAAGCCATAATAGTCAGCGGTTGGTGTGGCCGAAATTACATAGCATCATCAGCATCACCTCACCTCTAGACTATAGCACTGAATTGACTGCATCAGTGCACCGAATCAGGAAATGAGATAGAGGTATGTACCACCTACTCTAGTAGCTACCTCTGCACTTATATTTTATATAACATAACATCACGCCTTGTTTCCCCGAAGGGTTAGGCAGAGGTGTATGTGTATTTTACCGCGTCAAAAATATAGTAATATGTAAATATGCATTACATGCCTGTTGCCGATTTGCCAACAAATTCATTCAGTTTTTTTTTTCAGCACTAATTTATTGCACACGAACGGGTGTTCTGACGTGTTTTGTTTGGACGTTTCTTTCAGAATTAAATTGTTATGTCCTTGTGGCTCGGTGTCAAGTGCAAGGTCAAGGCTTGTGACAAGAACATGTTTATCTGATTTATCTTTACATAAGATCATTCACAGATAGGGTGTTACGTATTAACCTACGATTTTATTTACATCCGTAAGATCAGCCCACCGCAGCGTGATTCTGTTTGCATACAGACAGAAGTGGATATACCTAAATATAAATGATAAAGTGTCATTTATCACAGATTACCCCACCCTAAGATATTGACTTAAGATAGGACTGAGCGGTGTTAAGAATTAGATGTCGATAACGTGAAGCGCGTAACTAATGTCTGAATTTGCTGAAGGCAAGGCATTGGATGGGTGATTTAAAAAAAATGTGTATTATCATTTCTATTCCTAGCACTTCGACTCTTGAGGTGCTAGAATATTTAAAACCCCTTTACAAAAACTAACTTAATTGTAACGTTATAAAACTAGAGCGGAGTTGACAAACAAATCGTCAATGTGCCGAGATTCGTTGAGTGAGAACTGAGCCGTCAATTTCTTTGACATCGAGCCAATAGATGTGTGGAGCAGTTTGATGCGGATCATCAGAGTACATGGAGGTTGATCAGACCGAAAGACGCTGCTGACCCTTAAACAGACAGGCCGTCTGTTGTCTTCAACTCTTATTATGTAACTTATGTGGTGTCTTCTGTTCCTGTCTCTTTGGACAACTTTGAATTTTTAAGCCTGTGTTCAACCATTGATCATAGACAAATCTTAAACTTCTGTCAGATTCCGTTATTTCTCAATCAGCATTTTAGCAGGACATCTGGACAATTCGACATGAAGGTGAGACCTTTTTACCGGTATACCAAGCGGGAACAGATGATATACTTTGACACAATAATGATAATGAGGGACTCAAAGATAGATCCCCATTTATCTGTACAAAAGGTGTTGTATTGTATTGTTGCTCATTACAGAGGACAAGAGGCGAACGTTATCGGCCGCATAAATTATTGGCTCAACGCCCTCTTTGAGTTATATATCTAGTGTTAAATAGAAAGCTATGCTTGATTGGTATTTAGTTTTTTGATAACCCAAGTGCTGACCTATCTAGCACTCAGGGTCCGAAAACCTTTATAAATTACGGTACAGGTATTAATGAATTTTGGTTACTTCTACAACTAAGGTTGCCGCTATCTGTGGGTAACCCAAGAAATAACATGTTACCTATTTTAGGTTACCGTTTTAATACCGGTTACACATACACAGGCGATGCGCGCCCTTTGACAGAGGTAATATTTCGGTAACCGGTTCATTATTGCTAGTATTATTCGTCGCTAACGTCAATCGCGGGCTATAGTGACGTGCATTTCTGATTTGTATGCCAATTACGTGCCCATTGTACCTATGTATTAACTACTAATTGTTTTATGTAATACAGTCCGTAGCCGTTTGAATTTTATTAACATTTATTTTACTATAGTTTATTGATAGATTTTATATTTTTTTAAGTACACTTTAAAAGCTATTTTTCAGCGTACAGCGCATCTTCGGCCTAGTACCTTCCTAAACTGTTGCGCATGCTAGAGAATGCGCGTTTATCAGTTTTTATTAGGTAGGATTGCAATTACTGACTTGTCTAGTACTCAAACCGCAGTTGGCCCAGTAGAGTTTTTTGATCCTATAAGAAACAAGATCGATTGGCATCAAAAAAAGTTTTGTGAAAACTGCCCATTTTCTTGGAGACGGTATTTTTTTTTCAAAATCTGTTAATGCAGATCAAAAAGTTATGGACAGTCTCCTTAGTCCGTTTTCTTGTAGCGACAACGGTTAAGGTGTCCTTACTGCCCCATCTCAAAAATCCACCCTGTAGGTATATATTTTGTTACATTTTTCTAATTAATTACACATCTTTCTGTATTTACGTGTTTCTGTGTCAAATAAACCAATTTTTCTTTCTTTCTTTCTCCCTATGGCTAAAGTCAAAGAGCCTCATCACTATGCCGGTACTTATGACGTCGTAGTAAGACCTACTTATAGTATAATGAGCGTCTGTCCGTCTGTCTTACTTCCGCTGGTCAACTAGTGTCTAAGTTTCCGGCATCTTGATAAATTGCTTAGATAGATCGTAACCTTTAATTACGTAAGAAAGAAACGTCTTATTTACTTTTAACCACAGACTCTGTCTACTTAGTTATTTGTAAAACATCTTCGAAGAATAATTAATAGTGCAGCTAGTCATGACATAAACGGAAGTGCAGAATATGGCAAGTGCAGAGAGGAATTGAAGATACCGCGTAAAGGCTCGTTCATACAGTCGCGACTTGTCGCGCGAAGCGACACCGGTAATTTTCCGGCGTGAAATTTTCTTAGAAATTGTATTATTAAAGTCGCGTCGGGCCTGTTTGCCGGAGCCAGCGAGGTGATTTGAACGCGCTTCCGACGGGCGGCCACAGGTGCCATGCGAGCAAGCCGCGACTTCGCGACGTATACTCCGCATTTTCACAATTATTGTACTCTCGCTTGTCTCCCTCTCTTGTACACTAACGTCAATCGCTCTGGTTCCGCGATTGCGAACACTACCAACACGTTGATCACAATTCACACGTGGCGTGGCGTATTCGCTATGCACACGCAATCACCTCGCTGGAAACACGCTCGTAAATTGCCAGTGTGCTAAAAGGCTCGTACACAATGACGCCAAATCGCGGGCGCGACAAGGGTCGACCAACGACCCGAAAGCCCTTAGTAGTACTGCAAACAGTAAGTACTAATATACTAACATAAATGTGTTTCCCCAAGACATAGAGTAATAAGCTACCTTATACAACGTAAAAAGTGTGAATTAAAGTATGAATTAAAGATTAATTCATTGCACAAAAATTAAGTATGATTTAAATACTATATGTTATAGGTAATTATTCAAGGCCAAAAGAACTTACGTTTACCTGCACGTCCGCGTCGTTACGTGTAGCTACGATCCAAACAGGTTTCAACCTTGAATAAGTACGTAAGTGGATGGCGGTGTAAAAAACAGTAATTACTTACCTCAAGTGGGTAAATCAGCTGTGTTCTGTCCATGGAGCCATAGAGCCGACGTGTCACATAAACAGACTATGTAGAGCTGGGTAGAATTCCAGTCAGAGCTGGTAAGCAGTGGAGTCCGATCGTATTTCGTTTTCGGTTTACGGCAATTTTCGGCCGAAATAAACATTTTCCGTAATTTTCTGTTTCGGCCAAAATAAATGTAGGTATATTTGTGACAGTTTATGACAATAGCCGAACAAAGTTAGGCAAATCAATATTTTCAATTCATTTATTCAGAGAAAAGAACATTCATAGACACAAACACAACTAAAGCATAATGCTGAAAATTGCAGTTTTTTTGAAAAACCCCTATATCAACCCGACCCGGGAATCGAACCCAGGAGGCCAGGACCCCCACGCTTAGCAGTCGCGCTTGCGACCACGAGTCCAGCGGTTCTTGTTAGTAATCAGTAATCGACCTACAGCCTACAGCCTACAGCCCACTGCTGGACATGCCTCTTCCAAGTTGCGCCGTTAGCCACAACAGTAGTATTTTTTTTTCAATCATGTTAATGACCAATCGTAATAGTATCATTAGTGTTCCTTGATGTGATCAGCATTATCAATAATTGAAGGTAATTACAGTATAATGAGACATGTACCTATAACCTTGTCAATCAACCAGAGACCAAAACATCCTTAGGTAGGTAATGGTTTACAAAAAAAAACATTCTCAAGAACGATGATTTTCATTCCTATTTCGTAGGCAATCGTAGCCCGATAGCATTTTTTTTTATCGTTAAATAATACCAACACTAATTGATGTAAATTATTTAAGTAGGTAGGTAAAAATCTTGTACAGAACAATGAATTTCATTGCAATTTTCGTAGTAATCTTATAGTAGGATCTAATATTTCGTAGCATAGGTATAATTGTTTTCAGCTTTTTTTTTATTCCTAAACTTCTTCGTCGTCATATCGATGGCGCGACAGTGTATTAAATTTTTGACCTAAATCTTCGCCAATTCCACGGAATCGTCGCCGCGTAGGCGTCGCGGTGGCAACGCAGCGGTAGCTATAGCTGCATTTTTTGGGACACAGAGGGCAGAATAGGAGGGATGTACTTAGTTTGCGCTACACTTCCACAACCACACCCTGCTGCCATACCGCCGTACATTCCCAGAATGTGTTACGGAAGGGCTGTAGATAACTAATGACTATAATAATACATTATTATAGTCATTAGTTATCTACAACCCTAGGTAGGTAGGACTGTAGGATACAGCAAATCGTAGCTTCATTGAGTGCCGGTATTCAGTTGCAACGAAGCGTAGCGCATCGGAAACCCGTTGTTTATTTTTGTCCATTTATTAAATTAATGCGTGTCTCTTGACTCAACGATTGAAATATATATTTATGCCATTTTCAAATACGTCGGAAATAGGTACGAGTTTACAGGGGCCTAAGTCTACTAATTTATAAACATACTCCAATGGTCTCTCAATGGTGAGTTTTTGACAATTTTTAAATCTGTCAAAAACTCACCATTGAGAGACCATTGTAACGTTTATAAATTATGGCGCCAGGTTATCTGCGACGACCATAGACTACTTGACTTACGATGTTGACAGATTTCACGTCAAATATATTCTAGCAGGGTACCTACCTAGTATTACCTGCGCAAGCATTTGGGGGACGAGAGACATTTTTATTTTCTACGGCAGCCATTTTGAATCACAGGGATTCAAAATGGCTGAGGTTGGAAAGGATCTTTTAGCGCTTGAATGACAACATTTTTGTTTAATCGTTCTATTAAAAAACAAGATGGCGGCTGATTTTTGACACGCGCCAAAAGAGTCTCGTTCTCGTACAGTTGTAGTGACGAGTTGAAGGGGACATCCTTCAAAAAGCCTTCAAACTTGACCTTACTTGTTTAGTTGTCATGTTAACTAATATTGCCATCTTGCATAACAGTTCCCTAAAACTCCTACAACCTGTTTAAATACAGTTTGTGTTTATAACTTGAACAAACATATTATGAAAACATACCTATATCTTCACACTTTAAAGCCCAATTAACGTGGTTTTATTCGGTTTATTTATTTAGGTGTTTCAAACAATGTGTTAATGAATTATAAAGTTTATAAGTAAGTAAGCAAAAAACTTAATTTTTTACGACTTCATTCAGAACAATAAAGAGTTTCGTCTACTTATATTTAGGTAGGTATGTAGGTATACTTACTCTTGACGTTATTTTATGTAATAACTAATTATACTAGCAAGGACCAAAACCGATATGACTAATACGGGTATTTTTCGGTTACAACATTAATATTTTTACAGGTATTTTTAAGTTGAACCGGTATTAATACTGGTTGTGTATTAATACCGGTTACCGAAATAATAATTACCTCTGTCTTACACATGCCATCGGCATTAACCAAAGGGTGCGCATCGCCTGTTTGTATAACCGGTATTAAAACGGTAAACTAAAAGAGGTAACATGTTCCTTCTTCTTGGGTTACCCAGATAGCGGTAAGCTTACTTGTAGAAGCAACCAAAATTCTTCGATACCTGTACCGTAATTTATAAAGGTTTTCGGTCCCTGGTTACTGGTTACATTGCTATCTCATACTAAATTTATTTCATCGAGGAGATTAACGGTTTAAAGTATTTGATCTTATCTATCTAGGTAAGTACATAATAATAAACATACCAACCTTTTTATATGAGGTAAGCAGTTAAATACCTACCTACTTTTATCGATGCCGCCTAGACCACCTAAAAACTAAACATATCTCTGCTAAGAATGTTATTTATAGGTAAAGTCACCGAAAACCATGCGCTTATCGCACAGACAGATCAACTGAAAGGTCATGGAACTAATATGTCCCTGCAGATTGCCTCTTATATTTATTTATTTATTTATATTTAATTAACAAGTAGGTAACAATGGACTCAAAATCAACTATGCTAGTAAACATAACCTACACACTTAATCTAACACTGCCCTATAGTTATGAATTATGAGAATCCCTGCTACAAGCTCAACACCCATGTGGAAAGCTTGCAGCAGCTATTCACACACAAACAGTCCAGTTAGCTCGCGATATTCTGCAGTATAATGTTGAGGCTGGCCCGCACCCGGCGCACCAGGGAAGCGCCTCTTATCATCTATATGAAGCTAAATTATGTAAATAGGTAAGTAACCATTTCCTTACTACAGTGCAAATGTCATGGTTTCCTGAAAGTCGTCTTTTTCCTGCAGCTCTACTAAGAAGAACGTAAATACTTTTAACTTATCAAGAGATCCAATTGTATAGGCAGTTAGGCCTCCTGTCTACATAACAACTTAGGTACCTACCTACTACAATCATCAATTCGTCTGCCAAGCAAGCGCATATTACCACCCATGGCTTTTAATTACAGAGCGACCCGACCACTGTGAGTTTCTTTTCAGTAGAGCAAGTCAGTGAACCCTCGTTTAACAACAAGTATAGCCAAAGATCATAAACTAACAGATTCAAGGTATGAATGGATCGCGTCATTCTAAACTGTGACATGGTTCTGTCAAGAAACCATGTCATTGAACGACCGAAGCACCGCTGCCAAGTCGTTGTCCACAGCCTGCCAACTTCAGCGTGACGTAGCGGTGTAAATCATGATTCATTATAATTAGACTGTTGCATAATTACCACATGATGCACCGGAGTTACTATTGGGTATTTTTATAAGTGTTAGAATTTCCATTTTTAGTTCTAAGTATGTTGACACGGGAGCTTTGCCAACCTCCCGTTGGCAAAGAGGTTACACTCGAAAAAGGTTACGTGAAAGTTGGAGTGAAGATTTTGTAGTGTATTGTATTGAAGCGTGCTATGTAAACAGTGTATCAGCACCGCGTATCCTGCTGTCTGTAGGTACGCTACAGCAGCTGACAGATTGACGCTGATTAGTTAGCTGAATTTTGGAGAAAGCCTGGTTTTGTTGTTCTATTTTCAAAACAAATTCATATTTACAATTGGTGCAAATCAATAATTGTGCCTGTTTGTTATGACTCGCCTTGAAGAACCGTGAACCGTCTGTCGTAAATTAGTCGTGACTGTGAGCCAGCATTTAGTGTACCTACATTTCATCATATTTGTGTCGCTGAACGACATGTGGCTCGAAACACGTAAATATTGTCAACAGTATTATATAGTTACACACTGAATATTTCTACAGTGCCATGTGTCACTAAACAATAACATTCTGTTACATTTGCCGCTGTAAAATGCTGTGCGGCTTATGTTGGATTCTGAGACAGGCTAAGAAGCTAACATTCTTTTGACATAAATAAATCATAAACGTATAATTCAGTTAGGTACCTAGAAATAAAACTAAATAGGTTGGTAAATTCGAAGTTCCTTATCGAACTGCTATTTGTAACCACAAGAAGTCGGGGAAGTCGTTAATAATGATGATGAGAGAAACAGGAAAACCAAAAACAACAAACAAAATAAATATGCCGAATATAATCGAGAAATAATGATTCTCAGGTAAATAATACCTACTAAGGAGTTACTTAAGTAGCCCGGAATTAACGCACAACACCAAACACCCCAATTACATTAATGTGATATAATCATAAACACTCGATTTTTTATTATTAAGTTTAAAACATTGTTTACTTATTAAATTAGATAGGTAATACCTATACTGATTGTAGGAAAAAATGCGATCACATTACAAATCTATGCACGGATACACACCTCAAGGGTCTAGCATAGTTTTGGTTTATTTTTACTGTACAGCGGAAATGTGACGGTAATTTACATATACCTACTTGTTAAAAATTACATTCTAATTCGATTCAGTAAGCGATTCTGAACAAACTACTATCATAATGTGAATCAATTCAGTTACACATTGTTTATTGGAAGCGTAGGTAATAATAGTAAAATCGGATGGAAATCTGGCCGAAGATTTACAGGTTTTTGTCTGTTATGTTCAAAGTGATGGAAACCTACCAAAGCTTCGGAAAGTTTGGTTTTAGGTTGAGGAGGCTTTTAGGTTCTAATAGTAGAAACAACTTTCACAGGTAGCCACAATTTCTCATTTTAATACTAGTCTGTTAGAACAGAACCTGAAAACGAGTTGGAGGCTTTTCTGAAAATTTTAAAGTTCCTTCCTAAGTAGTTAACGACTACAAATGAAATCATTTTAGTGGTTAGACCACCTGTCTCAGACCAAGAGGTCCCGGGTTCGATTCCCAGTGGGGGCAAAATTTTCTGCTCGGTTTGGTTGGTGGTAGGGCTTGTTTTAAGTCCGCCTGGCTAGCTACCACCATCTTATCTAAGTCTGTCGCCATAACAACAATGTTAAAAGCATTGTTGTGTTCCGGCAGTTAGAGATAAGATAGCCAGTTCCTCTGTGGTAGAGGATTCCGGGTGAAGCTCGCTTCCACCTTCGGCCTGATCATCACTTTCCATCAGGTGAGATTCTGGCCAAGAGCTACCCCGTTGTGGATAAAAAAAAAAAAAAAAAAAAAAAAAAGTTATTCATTACCTACTGAACCTGCACCTCAATTATTAACATAACAATCTGTTTCAATTTGATAGTTCAACAACAATATTTATTGCGTTATTTACGTTGTTGAGCTGTCAAATTTTTCGAATTTTTCGATACGAAAAAATGTGACGTGTAAAAGTGATTCCGAAATCTTATTTACACACAATTTCATTTCAATGGATTATAGAGCACCACCACCCTTCCAAATTATTCAGATTGTGATTTATCGTGTGTTACGCAACGGTGCAGATCTGAGAGGCACAACAAGTCGCAGTTCGCCATTGGGGCAACAAATTCGAATCTAACAAATTCGTTTATAACGCCGCCGTACTTGACACACATTCCTATATCTATAAATGTTTGTTTTGCTACGAGTTTGTCTATTATTTCATTTTTATTAATACCTTCTGTTACATAATCATCGATGGCAACTAACATTGAAAATAGACTATGTATATTCTATTCAAAGTCGCCGATTTCTCAGTTGTAACAATTTAGATCAACTAGATATAGCTATTCCCCGCGGTTTCCCACGTGCAGCTTAAGGACGTACCTACCTCAGCCTAGGCCTGCTATCTAATTCGTAGGTACCTCATTTTCGTAACCGATTAAGACTAATCGGTTTCATTTTGACAGTTCAACAACATTCATTGCATCATTTACGTTGTTGAGCAGTTGATTTTTTCAAACTTATGAAGCAATGGATTAATAATTTGTTTCAAATCGATTCAGATTGTAATTGATCTTGTATTACGCAATTAGGATGCTGTATAATAATATGGTTACAAGAAATCTGTAACTGAAAATATCATTGCGTACCACCCATGCATACTTACTGCTAAAGTGCGGGCTGCCTTTTAGATCAACACATGGAGTGTTCCACACCTATTGGTATTGAACCTGTAAAAAAATGCTACCTGGGATTGGGAACAATAGGGGACCTCCCGAAACCTGCCCGTTAAAGTTGCTTGCTGCAATTGGTTTTTGAAATGCAGTAGGTATTTAAACAATAAAATTCAATGGGTAGGTAGCAGCTGGTAGGCTTTACAAGACTGCAATGAGATATTGGGAAATAAACACACGTGTCTGCCTGAGTCCAAATCATAGAAAACAGAAATAGTCATTGCTGAAATTAATTTCAGTTCGCTTGGTCAAGCAGGGTAGACGTAGGATAGGCCGCTGAGAGTGGCCAATATCTGCCGGGGGAACGAGAGGAAATGCGTTAGTGGTCAATCGCCCAGGAAAGATGTACCTAGTTGAATACTGTCAAGTCGTTATCTTATCAAACTCAGTTAAACACACTAGACAGACCCAGACATAGATACCTACACATTTACACACTTTCGTCAAGGAATAACGAACATGCCAAAAAATTTTTTTTCCGAAATAAAGGAGGTACTGTCTACTGATCCTAAAATATTGAAATGAATGCAATATTATTTAAAAATTAAATTAATAAAAAAAATATTTTAAAAATAAAAAACTATAAACCCATATTTACGTAATTTAAAAAAATCAAAATAACATTTCACAATACTGCCACAGAATAAATCAGAATAAAATGTCTATGAATTATCATGAATAGAAAATTTTGTGCATAACTTTCATAATTTTGAAGTAAAAGTTTTAAATAGTAGGTAACTACCTATTTTCATCAATTTTGATTAAGTAGGTAGCTCTATCTAGTGAAAAATATGTAAGACAGTTATTTTTGGTATAGACGCACAAACATAGATGTCGCTATGTTAAATTATGTACAGGTATTTGTTATCATTCATTCATTCTTCCGACATAGGTCCCATCCTGACAATTTGATAATGGATTTGACAGCTGTCATAATTGTTGAGAATTAATCATCAGTTTAATATATTATTTTATGAGAAAAATCAGAGAATTCTTTATTTAATCCAAGGATTGCTTTATAAACGTAAAGATTGAATCGACAATGGGACTCTGCGATGAAGGTAGGACACTTTTGTATCATATTACCGAGTTATTGATGAGAACATGATAGTAGTAAACAATTAATTACTATCAATATAACTTACTGATTCTAGAGCACTTGCCTTGTATGTTCTATATAATTTCTTGCGTTAATCGATTCTATAATGTCATAGGAAGAATTTAAACATGTTATTCATAACTGCCATGTGCAAAACTACGCCGTTGTACAACTTGAGTTCTTCGCGACGTGTTTTCCGTTTGTTTAGGTAAATGTGTTTGCCGTAACACTTACGAATCTTACGATATTTGTGTACTAGCTTGGTTGCGGATATGTGCGAGAACAGGTTTGACCTCTAAATGTTGTTACCCAATGTTTATGTTTAATGGGTTATCTGTTACTTAACTATGTAGGTCAATAAAATAGTTTTAAACTTTTAACATACTTGGGAATTCATAATTATATTACCTGTATTTGACCTGGCTTTGCTTGAAGTATTACTTAGTATAAATCATAATAATTATGATTGACATAGCCTATCTATGTCGTAATCAAGATACACTACCCAAGGATAATAAAATTAATATCCTTGGGTAATGTATATTAATTTGATAGTAGTTAAAAAAGTACTTATTTGGACATAATATAAATTTTAATTACCAATAGTAACAGTATAGATGACAAAGGAATGTAATTATGTAATTATTTACATGTTAATATATTGTACGTAGGTATGTAAGATAATGTTGTTTATCAGTCTTACCGCCTGCATCCTATTACTCGATGTTCAGTATTGGTAAACATATGATGCAACTAAAATATTTATTTTACTCAACATTTTAAATAATCTGCTTATCTAACATGACTGTGATTAAATATCAGACCATGCAGCTATTATTTTTATCTTTGTTGATAAAATGTTACTTGTGATAAATTTTGTAAGAGAGATATGATATTCAAAAGTTTTTAATAGTTAATAAAAAAAGAGATCTGAAAACTCTGTTTACGGATGATGTATTTACCTATCTTAGTTTTTAACCAACTTCAAAAAAGAAGGGTGATGCTATATGTTTTTTGGTAATATTGAATTTATTGTCCTATCATGTATCAGCCTTTTGAAATCTGCTGGATATTAGATACTTCACTTGCCAATTATGTATGTTGAAATGCCACTATGTTGGATCATCATTTTATGATAAAGTTTGTTGAATGTGCTCTATGATACAGGATGATTGAGGATTTTGTCGATGATTCAGGCCTGCAACTAGTAGAAATTGGTTGAAAAGTTCAAGATTAATTTTATATAAAAATACTGAAACCTCATGTAATACCTAAAAACTGTAAATTAAAAAATCTAAAAGTAAATCTACGGCTGCTCGTCTCAGTTTCAGAACAAAACTTATCTTATTGTACATAAAATAAAGATAAATGAGATAAAAACTTAAAATTTACACACACAGGTAAAAAAGGCTAATGCTCACTATGACACAGCTAAAATACAACAGTATAACGACTAGGTTTCCTTATGGAAAAGTCACTCACTCCTGTACTTATTTCCCAGAAAGGAATAGGGATGTTGGAATTACCTAGTATTCTTTAATAACTGAAGCAAGTACATGCATAAGTTACAAGGTGTGATGGAACTGAAATATTCATTATATTATTTTTGACTGCTATAATAGTACTAACCTAACCAATTATTTATTTTTTTAGTGTGCTATATACCCCCAACTCCTCTCCTATGATATAATTTTTATAAACCTTAATCATAAGGTTCATTATGTTAATAAAAATAATCAATGTTATATCTTTTCTTTGAAATGAAAATATATACCTAAGTATTATACGTTAACTACAAATACTGATTGTTGCTCAAAAAAATTATGAAACTTCAATACATTTTTACTACAGTTCAAATGTCTGTTTCTGTCGCGGTCAGGATGTGACGTCATTTGGCACGGTAATGCTTTGTTTACATCTGTTTTTTAAGGTTCTTTAGCCCTAAATCATATTCATTAAATTGTTTTTGTGCTGTATTCAAGCAGAAAGCGCACTGACCAACTTACCTTAGTGAGTGAGAATTAAAGCAGTTTGCTAAGAAAATATATTTATTCACTTGCCTTTTGATGTCACTTCCGGCATTTTTGAAGATGATGCGTTTCGAGTTTGCGTTGCATTTCACAAAAAAATATAACATAAAATAGTGAATTGTAAAATAAGTAACGCATAAAAAAATAAAAAATGTAAGTAATTTGTTACTTGACTCCTATAAAATGTATATTTAAATAATGAATAAGTTTTGAATTACGCCGCTACTCCCTACTAAATAAGCTTATTCGTGCAGAAGTATAGAGCAGATTATTCTATACATATTATTATATTAAACTCGCTTTTCATGCCTGTCTGTGTGACCGCGTTGTCCTCTTCTAAACTACGCAACAGATTTGGATGCAGTTTTCACCATAATTTGAAGAATTTATTCCTGAAGGTTTATATCTATACTTATAATAAATCTGTAGAAGTGAAAATTCTGTACATTGAAGATATCAAAAAAATAAATGGCAGGGGGTGTTACTAGACCGACACCGAACCCAAAAATTTGATTAAAAAATTTTTTGTCTGTCTGTCTGTCTGTCTGTCTGTTTGTTCAGGCATCACGCAAAAACTACCGGTTCGATTACGATGAAACTTGGTATAATTATTCTTTAATATCCTGGGCACCACACTGGGTACTTTTTATCCCGGAAAAGTACCCTATCCTACGGTTGGGGGGTGTCAAAGTTTGTATGGAAGAATTTTAACGCGCTGTCCGATTAACTCGAAACTCAATATTTATACTTAAACCCAAAAATGAAGAATAACGTGTATTAGGATTTTTCGAAATTCAACCCCTAAGGGGGTAAAATAAGGGATGAAAGTTTATATGAAGAATCTTATTCCTTGAGGTAATAAACATGACACTTCGCACGAATAGTTATCTAAATAAATTATAAAGTTTGTAGTTTTTTCTAAATTACCCCCTAAAAGGTTGGGGGGTGTCAATGTTTGTATGGAAGAATTTTAACGCGCTGTCCGATTAACTCGAAACTCAATATTTATACTTAAAACCCATGGGGATGTATGGGGTAATTTCCGACACTCACGCGGGCGAAGCCGCGGGCAGCAGCTAGTGTATAATAAATTACTATTAAACTCACATAAAACACAGAAATCTCGATGGCGAAAAACCGTGCGATGCAGTGGCGGACGCTAGTAATTAAATAAATTACTCTCCACTCCAGAACAGAGGTTGTTCATTTATTATGAAAAGAGAAAACTACATTGAAACATAAACAACCATATAAAGGTGACTAAATACATGCTTGGATGTTAAAATGAAGCTCAAATACGTAATTGCAGTGTATGTATGAGCATTGTGCATTTAGCAGCGGCCTAAGGACACAATTAGTTTCAATTGTAAGCTTGCACCACTAGACCCAATTGAATGCCAGCCCATTTATTGCTGCTATCGCATGTAGTTACAAACATATTCTAATAGTTCGACTTTATCAATTATTTTATATTATTGATTGATTTTTCCACAAATAATTGAGAAATAATAAGTAATTGTTTATTGTATAAAGTGACCCAGTTAGGGACTCACATCGAAGTACCTACCTAGTAAAGTCCACCTTTTTTTTAAGTCTATTAAAAATCGTTTTACTTTTACACATCCTCTGTGGTTGAGGATTCCGGGCGAAGCTCGCTTCCACCTTCTGCCTGATCACCACTTACCATCACCATCAGGTGAGATTCAGGCCAAGAGCTTCCCCGTTGTGGCAAAAAAAAACCTTTTAAAATTATAACTTAATATTATTAAATTAATTAATTAAGATAGAAATAGTTAAAATCGTTTAATCGGCAATGAAATTAAGCTGAAAAATTTAAGTTTGCTTCTGCAATAAAATTGTGATTGTGTTACGCAAATGATTGTTTGCCCTTTATAATATCATTATAATATTTTTTTCATTCTCATTCATTTAACTTCCGCAACCAAATTATTATAAATTAACTTTATAATAATTTGGGTGCGGAAGATAAATGCCAGTCACAGCGTGTGAAATAATCAGCCACAGCGGCCTAGACCAAAAAGGCTAGGATGGCCGCTGACGAACTACACAATTTTATACTTAAATTAAAATCGATTTGCCTAACAGGGGAATCTAACCCTGGAGCGCACTGAACCGAACCCGATACAGTTGAACTGAACCAAGTATGATAACAAAAAAAAACATGGCAAACAATTAATTTCGTATCTAAAAATATGATGTTGAAGAATATCATTAGTATTTTCTATAATTAACTTCAAATATTTACGAAATGTTTTCTGACCACTTAAATTATCCCTTGAAGTTATCTTAATAACTGTTAAAGACAAACAAACAACTGATAATTAGTCACTGGATTACAAACATGTAAAGTTTCCAATAATATTACAAATGATTTACATCATTTCATTGGTGTGGTTGAATGGTCATTTTTATCAGTGAAAAAAAATATACTTACAGAATGTTTTATTTTCGTTAACTCCCTGGTAGGCAGTGCAGGGGGTGACTGTCCCCCTAAATACTTTGCAGTCCTTAACAAGGTTTTTTTTTCCGATATATTCACAATATTTTTAACTTTTTTTTTAACTTTTTAAATACTCCAGTTTTGATCTTTCTTCTTTTTCTTGTGTTGTGGTTAGTGACTAACCTGGTGTCAGAGCTTTTATACCGCCCATGGACCTCTGACTTGGCTTCACATGCCGTCGAGAAATATCTTTCAGGCATGCCGGTTTCCCCACTATGTTTTCCTTCACCATTTTTGAAGCAAGCAAGCGTAAACAATACGCACATGAATCCGAAAATTCAGAGGCGCCTTAGGTTCGAACTCAAGACCTATGACTTGGCAGTGCGACGGTCACACCACTAGGCTATCACTAATCCACTAGCTATTTACTATCATCCAGTTTTGATTATGATGTTGTATGCTATTCTATTTTTCGCCTCATCGACATAATTTTTCTTGTTATTGAATGCAGGAATTTTCCAATAAAAACCCAGTACCATCAGTAATTATGGTTTATTTCTTAGTAGGTAGTAAATAATTATAGCCGTTTCTTGCCCAGTCATCGTGACAGTGTTGCTATTACTAAAAAAGATAATTGTTCCTGTATCTAGTTATGTATAAATAACATACTTGGATTATCTTGGGCTGACTAATGACTGACTCAAGGCACACATTGTTTTGAAACCACAAAGTATTTTTATTATTGCTTATTGTTCTAATTTTGCAAGATTGAACCTAATAAATATGTATTCATAATAAATTAATTATGTCTGTAACACTAGCTGTTGAAAGGTATGGGTCATTGGCGTTATTAGTAGGTACCTAGTTAAGACCTGAATCATAAAAAAAAAATATTTTCCTTAAAAGTCCTGAATCACACTAGTTGTTCATAGTGACTCATCGTTCTAAAATTAATCCAAGAAATATTTGGAGGTCAAGGTCACTTTAGGTTTCAGTCTGTTCAAAAAATCAAAATCAAAATATTTTGTTTCACATAAACCTACATGGGCACTTATGAAACGTCAGAAGCTAGGTGCACGGTTCCAATTGGTCGTTTCCTATGGAGAAGAGCCGACAAGAAACTCCACGGTTACTCTTTTAATTGTTGTTGTTATTTATTTGGACTTTGAACCTCTGAAACTTCTTAAGTTATTTAAGATTAAAGTCCAAGGTTGTTAATAGAGCTTTATGTTTGTATGTTACCTAACTTGGATGTTTTATGAGCTGTTATTAAGTTACTCGGACTAGCAGACCACTACTTTTATGTTGTTTTTTTTAATATTATCAACTAATCGTTGCCCGCGGTTTCACTCATATATCATTTCGTTTCGTATACTCTTACAGAAATTCCTTTTTATCTTTATAAAAGAATGCCCTTTATCGAGGTCATCTATGTGCAAAATTTTGATCTCAATCCGTTCAGCGTTTATAAACACTAAAATTGCCTTATTGACTAGATGCAAGCATGTAAATAACCACGTCTATACAGTTTTAGTCAGTAGTTCAGTACCTACATTATGTAGAACTAGACTTTGTACAGTAAGTGAACTGTACGCCTTGTTACTCAGTATTATTACAAGCAAAAAAGAGTATCCTTTATTACTGTATATTACCTAAGTAGGAGACTCATAGCTAGACACTTTTGTTCCTTCATTGCACAACTTGACTGGTAAATGCAGAATGACCTTTGGTTTGTGGCTTCTTATATGAACAGGCCATAAGTTAACGAACACTTGGTGAACAAAAATATCACGTGGCATTCCTCTTCTTACATTTTTAAAACTTTTTTTTTTACATTACCAGTTTTTTAATTTTTTTTGATAAAATAATTTTAAAGCAATAAGTATTTAATTTATATACAATACATAAAATAAATTCATAACATAGTAGGTATAAATTTATATTTTAATATTTATAATAATGCACAGACAAGAAAACATTCAGCGCAACTATCTATTGAATCTACATAATGCAGTTCGCTAGTGATTTCCCCACTTTGCAATCGGAGGATTGGACTTTGGACCCTGACATTTGTGTACGTAATCGAGGTCCAAAGTCCAACCAGAGATTGCGTAAATTTTAAAAAACACGGTCGTTTTCTAACTGGCAAGTCATCGTGATTAAGGCCTTAATTCGTGTGTGTGGTAATAATAATTATAGTTTTTTTTGCAAATAGCATGTTGGTAACCCTGTTTTTTTTTAAGATTTGTAATTTTTTTCCTGATGAGGAAAACACTTGTCTTATTTTTAGCTTCGTACGTGAATACTTCCTTGCCCAGCATCAGATTAAATACATCATAGTGTAGGAAAATAATCCTTCATTTCATTCTGCCTAGCCTTTTCCCAATCATGTTGGGGTCGGCTTCCAGTCTAACCGGATGCAGCTGAATACCAGTATTTTACATGGAGCGACTGCCTATCTGACCTCCACAACCCAGTAACTGGGTAATACGATACCCCTTGGTAAGACTGGTTGTCAGACTTTCGGGCTTCTGACCACTCGTAACGACTGTCAAAGATTCACGAATTACAGCCGGGACCAACGGCTTAACGTGCTTTCCGAAGCACGGAGGAGTCTCGGTATGTAAAGATGGTCACCCATCCACGGACCAACCCCGGCAAGCGCAGCTTAACCTGATGGATCGACCCGTGCGGCTGTTATTACTTAGCCACGAGTTCCTCAGGAAAAAAAAATCCTTAAATTATTAGCATAGCAAGCATTAATTAATATTAGAGAAATTTGGATGTGATCCTCTTAGTTTATTCTATTACATTTTCGCAGTTCAATTGCAGAGACGGAAATCCAACAAAAAATATTTATCACCAACTAGCTTCAGCCCGCGACTTCATTCGCGTGAAGTCGTAAGATACACAATAAAGGTACTAAAATAACAGCATTTAAATAAACGCACACAATTTTATAAAACTCCCTCGGCCCCTTACCCACCGTGTCGCGTCGCATCGCCCACCCGCGCTGAGTTCGTTTTCGCTTAGCGTTTTTCTGCTTTATTTTCTTTTTGCTCGGCTCCTAAGTGTCTTAGCATTAATTAGCCTTCCTTAAGAATTGGGCTACCGAATGCGAAAAGATTTTTTCAAATCCGACTGGTAGTTCCAGAGATTAGCACGGTCAAACAAACAAACTCTTCAGCTTTTTTTTTTTGTATTACCACAGATCATAATACGTAGTATTACTATAGATAATAATAGCGGATTCTTTCCCCTCCAGACTGTGTTGCTATAAAACATGACTATACATATAAAGGCTCGTACACACTGGCGCAATATCGCGGTCCGCGAGATGGGTCGCGCTGCCTGACGAGCCTTATTGATATAGTAAAGAAGTCAAATAGTATTGAATATTTAAAAAAAAAAAACAGTGTGAGTAGTATTGCTACTAGGTTAGGTTAGAGATGCCGAAAATATAGTTCTTACATATTTTTTTCGTTTGTCTGGGTCATAGAATGGTCTAGATGTATGTTCCGGATTGGCGCAAAAACGGCTGCAAATCTGGATTAACACATACAGTACCTACGTACCTACTTTTAATCCCAGTACTACCTTACTACTACTAGCTTCCCGTGGGATATTTTCCGACATCCACGCGGGCAAAAGCTAGTAGATAATAGGCAAAATGTGTCATCAGAAATACAAAAAAGGGACGTTTTTGAACAGTGCGTAAGTAATTTTATGAGTGTTTTGAGATTTGAATGTCATTGGATTAAAGCATCAAAACACGATAACTTGACCAATACGAACGCGTTATTTAAAAAATTGTTACACTGCGTATCTCAGCCTCAGCTGCTAGTTACATTCATTTCATTCATACAGTTTTTTCACTCTCCTGTAAAGTAGCAATTTTTGACTTCCGTACTGTTAGAACTTCACTGACGAATTATAGGTTCTTTGTCTTGTCTTATCTCTGAGTAAAAAATAGAATTGGATTACAATTGATTAAATTAGTGCTATGTGCAGTGACCTGACTTATCACTATCACAGATTACGTAAGGCACCGCGTGACTTACCTAAAATTTGGCATTTTAAATAATAATATCAATTGATAAACAAGTACATCTGGAGTTTGACTGCGCATTAGTAAGATAAGTCTATTAATGATTTTCACTTATTATCATGTCTACCGTAATAGGTAGATAGAAATCTTATATATTTTTTGATTATTGTCTTGATAATAATAATAAAAGTCGTAAGGGACTTATAATACAGGGTGGATTAAAAGTATGCGTCACTAATTATTAAGTACCTTTATCTTGAGAAGGTAGGTACACCTCAAGGACGTCTACATCATTTAAAATGACGGATATAGGTATTTTAAGGCTTAAAAGGTTCAACCTAATCATATTCTTTTTATTTTTTATTCTTCTACTTTTAATATTTAATGTACAATGTTGCTGTTGGCGTACCTATTATATATAAATATTATTATTACTTATAATAAATATTCTGTGCAATTATTTGGTAATCGATGAAAGTAACTTTTGTCCGGTAGGTTCGCCATAGTTTTTGTCAATCGCTGATACGCAGGTTCAGCACATGAGAGTTCTCTTTCGCTATAAAACTATACGCAAGCAATTTCGCAAATGTTTACCAACAACGCCCCCCTCTCAATGCCATTCAGGCGCCAAAAGATGTAGCACTCTACCTTTCTAGTTGTAGTGATGCTATGAGACTAGCACTAAACTTCCTGTATTCCTCTCTTCGAGCTATTTATTTATCAGTCTCTTCTCCACAGCAGACTAGTCATAGCCCTAGACCAGCGCTACTAGTTGCTTCGTTTAACTTACACATTACTAGGCAGCTAGGTATTGAAGTCAAATCGTTAACAGACAAGTATCTAGACTAGATTCTTCCAGGTATTTCATGAACCATGTCGTCAATAGACGTTGTATGCGTTTGTTGATTCGTGTGCGTCGCTACATATCCGGCGATTCTACCCACAGGCTGTAGAAATGGGCAAGCTGGGAAATTGCTATACCTAAAATTAACATAAAGGCTGTATCAGAAAATTATAAACAATTTCTAGTCACAGTTCAAAGCCAGCCGCAGGATCCGAAGAAAAAAAAAATAGTACAAGTAATCATGAATTAAAGTAGTTTGAATGGCAAAACCAAACTTGGCAAACAATCCAAAAACTGAGATACTCTCAAGTTTGAATTAAGTTGCAATGCCTAAATGAAAGCTTTTTCTGTTGCGAGAAATTAGTATGCAGGTCGTCTTCTCTGCCATTGAAACAAGTCTCTGCCCGTACATTTTAATAGAAAAAAAAACACGTAGAATTTTCTTAAAATCTTGTCTACATTGACGCCAGTAATAATATTATGTTAGGATAAAACTGTTTTACTTACGTAAGTGAATTGTTCATATTATTGTTAGCTCGCTCAAGTACTTACGTTTATGTGTTTTACAACTTGATGTCAAGGTATGGGTCACTAAGAGTATGTAATGTGACGTAAGTAAGAAAACGGAAAATTAATATTATTCGCACGTTACTACAGTTTCATTTGATTTAAATAATAACTCGTGGTTTTATTTTTATTCAAGTGTTGACGTTCATAATTAAACAAAAAACTACTTAACATGTTAAATTAATTCATGGCAAAATGCACTGCAATGCATGATTTCAGATTTGCCATTCTACCTACAAATGGTCAGTTTTTTTAGCCTGCGTCGCTACCCCTGTCCTGGGCAAAGGCCTTCCTCCACTCCTTCCATCTTTTGCGAGGATTTTCACCTGTCGAGTTGTGTTTTTAACTCCAAGAAAACTGTATAGGACACTGACATGATCATCATCATCATTTCAGCCGAAAGAAGTCCACTGCTGGGCAAAAGCCGGTCCCAAGCACCGCTACTTCGACTTGTTCTGTGCTTTTCGCATTAAGCGGACTCCTGCGGCCTTCACCAGGTCATCGGTCCACCTTGTGGGAGGTCTTCCAACGCAACATCTTCCGGTACGCGGTCTCAACTCCAGAACCATTCGGGACCTTCGACCATCTATTCTGCGAGCAATGTGCCCTGCCCATTGCAATACTTAAGTTTGCCAATTCTTCAGGCATGACACTTTGTATAATATTTAAGGCACTAATAAATTTTAAATAAAATATCACCAAGAAAAATCACTCAAACATGTTCGACGCCAAAAGTCCAGTTTCTTAGATCTAAAATCTCGGGGAATAATAATTGACCTTTTTGGCTTACAAAAAGTATTATTTGAAATGTTTGTTTTAAGTTGTATTTAAACTTACTTACCTGTGATGATTTTTTAATGTTTACATATCCCGGAACTTTTGAAAGCATACCCTCTGGTAGTCTCTCTCTGGTAGTCGTAGTCTCTCTCTGGTAGTCGTAGTTTTCCTCAATAACTTTTATGTAAATATGTGAGTTGCGCACACTTTATAGTAATCTATGTTGCGTAGAACATAGCTAATGGTACCTTAACTAACCGCCAAGTTGGACCTAAAGATTTCAATAATAATACGACTTAACATATAATTTTCTTAGCCTTAGTAAGAAACGCTCGGTTCGAACCGGATTTTCCTCATGTTTTTTTTTGTCAGAAGCCGATGTATACATACATATAGGTAGCTATCGATGGTAACTTTTTTTACAATCTATTAAATTTTGTTTATCACCTTAGCTAAGATATTAATCTTATGTCAATTGAGATAGTGTAAGCTATTACCGAGAAAAAAAAAAAAACTTATAAAAAAAAAATTGGTAATAATTATACAGAATGACGTGATAAATGATAAAAAAAATTGGGAAATTAAATATTTGGCGAATACCATTTGATCACGCTGTTTATTCATGAATGTTAGATCAATATGAATAGCAAAGAAATATTTTACGAACATGCTTTTCATTCTTATTTCAACACAAATTAGCGTGTCTTGAATATCTGTAAATTCTATACTGTGGCTTAAGCAAGTTACATAATATTTCAACGTGTAAAATATTAAGTAAACGGCACTTACATAATACTTACAAATCTTCTTAAATACTCTGACAGCCCATGAAGATATTTTAATAGTTGGGTAGAGACTAAAATACTTATTGACTTACTTAGTCGATGACTAACATTCACCATCATCTGGTAAAAATGAATTATTTCTACTGCGTCTGTAGTTGCTTGCCTTGAAAATAAATAGTTACCTAATTAATTTATACATACTTAATTATTATGTGACTAGGTACTTAACCTCTCAGATTTCCGTATATATTTGTTTTATTTTTAAGGGCACGATTATTTTTTAGAAAATGTATAAGGAAGTGCAACCTTGGTTCATAAATATAAATATTGTCCTATGCCGTTATAACTTTTAATCAAATTTATACTAAAACTAGCTTTACCCCGCGGTTTCACCCGCATAAATCTCGATCCAGTGGGAATGTTGAGATAAAAAAGTATCCTATGTCCACTCCTAATCCTGGTTATGGTCTAACCATGTGCCAAATTTCATGCAAATCTGTTCAGCCTTTTAAGCGTAACAAACAAACAAACTCACTTTCGCATTTATAATATTAGTTAGGATATATAAGTTAGGATGTATGGTAGCAAAAATATCCAAAGTATGATTTTAGAGTCTAGCAGAGAGCCAAAGTTTGCAAAGCGTTATTGAATACTAAGAAAAAATCGCCACAAAGTCGAATCTGTTAGATCCATGTTGTCCGTGTATGGAAATGATTTTTTCCGAGTAGTCCTTTACATCTATTTCCAAAGAAGTGTTTCAATTCCTCAAATTAAAAGGACTTTTCTCCTCGTTAAAAAATATTTTTCTAGGTGTTGATCTCCAGAATTTAGTGTTACTTCGAAATTCCTGACGATATCTTTTTATATTAGCTACTATTTTACAATGATTTCCACGAACGTTTATCTAAAAACTCGTGTTTTACGATAGAAAGGGTT
Organism: Eupsilia transversa; assembly: GCA_914767815.1. Classification (NCBI taxonomy): domain Eukaryota; kingdom Metazoa; phylum Arthropoda; class Insecta; order Lepidoptera; family Noctuidae; genus Eupsilia; species Eupsilia transversa. The sequence continues at coordinate 9,581,010 of OU611889.1, forward strand.
ATTATGGCAGGAGTATCGGCATCGTCGCTCGGCCGAGATATCGCGACCCCGACTTGCCCCGCCTGCCGATAGCTCCAGAATGCCGCCACTGTTTACATCTTATTTATTACGTTTTAATACCAAATCACTGCATTTAACGTTAATAGTATGCATACGGCTATTAGCTTTGTTTGTCAAGGATCATAAGAACTTACAATATAATTTAGACTAATTGGCTCAAGAGTGCTTATGATTTGTTTTTGTCTTGTCGACTGTTTATACTTACATAGGTACCTATATTAATTACTTAGGTATGCTTTTCAAGCTGTTGTGATACCACAATATAGCAGTAAATATTTGCTGCTGTTTTTTAAAAATATCTGATATCTGTGTGAAATGAGTGACAATGACAGAATTCGATGATATGTGTCGTGTCGTCGTGTCGGTCATTACTCCTTATCATCTGTGAGATAAATCATCTCCACGAACATTATCAGAATCCTGATAGATAACAGCCCACACAATAGATGCACACATAGCAACAAAGGAGCATGCGAACAAAGCCAGTGCGTGTGACAACTAATTAGTCACCCCGCAGTTTGTTTACTTACTGCTACATGACGGTTATGGCAAAAGGCTCTGTTCGTCAGCTGCTACCGAGTGACTCCTCGGGCGCCGCATTCGATTCCACATCCGCTGCATTTCCGATAACGGGTGAGTCAGCGTGGTGTCGAGTGCGAGCCGCGAATCGCTGCCATTTGCTGACTTGGACACATTGAGCGGGTCATTCATAGGTGCTGTCAGCAGATTGGCGAAGCGGATGTTAGGTGTGATGGCGACCGCGGCCGTCAGTCGCAGTTTTACCGTGACCGCGGAAGGTCGTGTCGTGTCCAACAGCTAGTCACCCGAGACCGGCGTGATTCTCTATAAACAACACTATCGAGAACTGGTACACAATTACTGTGTGATAAAAACGAAAACATTACCCGGAAGCGGTGCAGTAGCTGTCACCAAACTCATTATCGGATCAATATTTGCTGTGATAAACTTAATATTTGTTATGATCCACGTTTCGTAAAGTTTTCCGTGATAAGGGGTTGTGTTATTTGGTCTGGCTAAACCACCTGTTGATTAATCGTGTTTATGTGGAGCATTATCGGGGTTATCGTCTGTTGCGTTACTTCGATTAGTGGATAACAGTTGGACGTGGGTGTTGTTGAGTGGAAGGCGGCTGGAAGATGCCGGTGCTCGGTTACGAGATGACGTCACAGGAGTTGTGTCCGATGTACAGCGCGGTGGATTACATGATGGGTGCGCAGCCGCAGTGGGACAAGCACGCCAGTACGCCGTACTACGGGCCTGTAGTACGCAGTCCCCCGCAGGAGGCGCGGCCTGGCATGACGTTCAACGAAGGTTTGTTGACACCACACTCTAGTGATCACGTTTCTATTTGCACATTAGCCAATATATTGATGTGTCGGTCATTTGCATTCATTTAGGTAAAGAAATTTACAATTTATCAGCGTATAAAAATACTGATGACTGAATATATTTGGACGATTTTTTCCTCTTTATCTTGTTTTCAGCTGCTTATTGTAATCTATACCGATAACAGTTGACACCTTACAAAGAATGATATGTTTAATTACAGTCTAGTACGTTATCATGTAGATGTAGGCATGTGATGCAATCACAACAATAGAATTCGGATTTCTTAATGGAACACTGCGTAGGTACCTAATTATTCTCTTTTCTTTACAGTGGTAAACAATAGAATGACAATGTGTTAAAAATAGTGTAATCAAAATCAATAAGATTACCTAAGTACTCCAATTTTTGTGGGGGTTGACGAGTAGTGTTCAATAAAAAAAGAATAACCATAACATCATTCTTGCCAAACTCGGTGACTGGTGACTGTGGACAGGATTTAGCAGACCTATTCGGATAATAACCAGCACAATCATTAGCAAGTGGCAACCTTGTTCAACCCGCTGCTGAGAATATGTCTTCTCACTTTTGTGCCATGCTTTCTGACAAAACCGTAACATAGTTACGACTACATGCTCCCCGCGGCTTCACCCGCGTCGACCTTATTTAATTAGTCCTTATAACATCAGGTATCTGCGGGGGAAAGTCCCGTCAACATCGGTCCAGCCGTTTATGAGATTAGCCGGAACAAACACACAGATCCAGAACGACATTTTGTCTTGTTGGTTTTATTATTACCACCGTATGTACTTATACATATACTTTCATATGTATTTAGCAAAAAGCTGTTATTTTGATATTACAAACAGACGCTTAAGTTTATTTATTGATATGTTTATTTGCATAGAAGATATTGTCTGTACACCATGGCAACACGCTTAGCAGTCTCTATTAGTCACCGCAGTTTGTTGTCAATCGCAAAATGACCACGCGAGTATTAACCACGCGACTGCGCATCCCTTTCACACGATTGGAATCAAACCGCGGGTGCAAAGGGGATGACCTGTACTTTCTAGACAGAACTACACGGTACAAACAACTACAGGTTGAGTGTAAATCTGAAATAGGTACAGTGACATGTCAACGTCTGATTGGTCAATTCAACTATGTGCTATCAGCTGGGGTTAAAGAAAGATAAACCTCTTACTCTCAATAAACATTTGAAATAATACGTATATCAATCTTTCTACTACCTTGTACTTTAGGTACCTAGTGTACCTACGTGAAAGCGTATTAACGTGAATGAAATTATTATGAATCAGTTATTGAAAGTAGATCTTTGTAATTTTAGCGAAGTTAATCTGAAAAAAAGTTAAAAGATCAAAAATGAACCTGCCATGTTATATCATGTCCGCCTTTGTAATGCGTAAAATTTAATAAATAAAAATAAATAATCTCATTTTTTATTTTCTGTAAATATTTTTTATTGTTAATTTCTTTAAAATAGTAACATTTGGTTTGCACTTTCGGTCAAGGTAACTTTTCATCATTCATCAACAGATCATTCTGTATATAAAAAAAACTTTATTTATTTAATAGCAGGCAAATTAGAGCCCTAGAGGGATAGAGATTTTATTATAAATCTTCCCTATTTCAGGTATGCTCCTATTATGAAAGTGTTCATATTCATATTCAGTATCGACCCTGAAATTTCAAACTGTCAAGGACTCCACGAGACAGGCACGACCTAGTGTGGAGTCCACAAGTTAACATTAAAATTATGTTTCCTTTGTAAATATCTTTAAGAATAATTTACTTGTATTAGTTTTAAGGAAATGTACGAATATTTTATTTAGTTAATAAACGATTTTATTATTATTTCGTTTATTTATTTTGTATACTTATTTTATACATTTTTAAATATTTCTTAAAAGTTATATAAAAAAAAAAATTTATGATTATTATTTTTACGTCTCTTGACATTTCTCGGGACCCTGGGGTCCCGGACCTTTAGAAGGCGTACGAGGGGCCAAAGCCAACTCGCAGAGGCCCGTTAGACGTTTTTATTGTAATTATTATTATTATCAGTAAGTAGATACTTTCAACTGAAAGGTTGCCAATTAATTTAAGCTGAGCTGGTAACTTAGGTAACCCATAAATAGTAATAGTTACATAGTCAACTTTTTATAATATGTATAATATACTTACATAATTCTTTGCTACAATATTATAATGCTAATTATTTGAGAAATAGATTCGTGTTTTAATTGCCTAAGGCCCGTATTTACAGAACCTCACTCAAGACTCAAGCATTATTTAAAACTGATTTCAACCAATCAAAAGGCTTTAAACGAGGCTGTAATACGTGCCTAAAATTCGGGTTATTCAAAAATTCAGAAGCTTTTTTCGAAGTTCATATTTCGGCAACATGAACCATAAACTCAATTCAAATCAATCTGCATTGCGTTTTCCCAACTACAATATGTTAGGATCGGCTTCCAGTATACTGACGTACTCTATAACAATTAGGTATTAAATTCACGATATTACTTTATTGTTTTCTTCTGTAACTTACTAAACTTACACGCGTGCAGCTGAATAATGAAGCGATGAATGACGTATAGCCACATTGTTTGACGTCCTTTTCCTCACTATGATTTGTGGTCATTTGTAGTCATACCTAGGTTTGGTTTTTACCCGGGGTGAACGTTTGCTTATAACATTATAACTGGAAAATATCGATGGTATGCTTATATGCTATGCTAATATCAAGTCGACTGTCAGGCCACCTCCCCAGGCTTTTCAAGGCGGGATGCTGACCATTAGTTACACCTATTGTGAGCTTTGGCGACATCTATACCAGCACATCCAAACGACTGCTATACACCGAATTTTTTATAAATGAACTTCTTCATACCGTCATGCGTGTCTACAAATGGTTCTTCATGCCAACACATGTACGGGGTTGTGCTGAAGAAGCTTTCGGGCAGACAAATTGTATCTAAATACGAACTAAGCTTGTTTAGGGTTCTTCTACGTAGAGTTCTCGATATACCTAGAACTACCAATAAAATATTATATCCTGTAAGCCTAGCCTAGCCCGTAACATCCCACTGCTGAGGGTCGTTGTAAGTACCACACAAATACTAAAGTTTATCACTGTTTTGTTCCAGACAGCGACATGCAGCTGGAGACGAGTAGCAGTGAGGCGAGCGCGGCGTCCTCAGCGGCGCTGTCGCAGCACTGCGCAATATGCGGCGACCGCGCCACCGGCAAGCACTACGGGGCCTCCTCCTGTGACGGCTGCAAGGGCTTTTTCAGAAGAAGCGTCAGGAAAAACCATTTATACACATGCAGGTAAAAACATAATCGATGCTGGTGGCAGCATCTAAAGACGCCTGTAGGCCCTGTACTAATTACATTCGGTGCACTGAAAGTGTGTTGAGCGCACAACTTCTGTTACGGACCGTTTTCAAAGCTGTCAGTTTCTATACGTCATATGTGTCTTAGTGCGCGTAAACGACACGAGGCTCAGGATGCGTTAACATTGAAGCGGAGCTGAGCGGAGACGTGCAGGAACTGTCCAATCACAGACGAGACAAGAGACGCAATGAGGATTTCAACCATTCTAATCTGAGGGTCTCCACTCAGTTCCGCTTGTGTCCGCTTCAGTGGAAACGCACCCTCATGTTTGGTTTGTATAGAAAGTGTTGCTAATGCCGCCTCTAGCCGCTCCGAGGCGTCACCATGCTCGGAAGGTCCCCACCAGGTCGGTTGGGAAGCGAGGACCTAGTGGGTCTAAGAAATAGAAACGGTGTCTGCAGTCTGCCTGACGGTGGCTTATTTCAATGCACAATGGAATATACAAATTTTGCTTGATTTTCAATCTAGGGTTACACTAAGACACGTGTCGTGAATCCTGTTACACAGTAGTGCGTATTACACCATTACAATAATATTTACTATTGTAGAGGAGACGGAAACGCAACAATTTTATGTCAAGGATCATAATCAACTACACATGTTTGTTTTGATAAGTACCACTAGGCAAGGTCATGGTTTTTTAATCACTGATTCATTGAAATAGGTTGGTTAATGAACGAAGAGGAAAATTAATGTGATGTAGGATGGTCAATTGGTTAAGTCGGCACAGGACTACGGGCGCTAGTTGAACGCGTGATCCATCTTGATTTGTTACAGAGCCCATTAGGACAGGCGTAATTTATCTGTCTACTGTTTCAGACTCTGATAGGTGGAGTATATTTAGCTACTAGTGTCTGAAGTTATTTATGCGTTTTTATCATGCTTACAAAAAGCAAAATATTGTAACCAGCTGCGCCACGGGTTTTACACGCATAAGTCTCGATCCCGTGGAAATATCGGGATAAAAGGTATCCCATGTCCTAACCCAAGTCATAGTCTACCGATGTGGCAAATTTCATCCATATCCGTTCAGCCGTTTTAACGTGAAAGCGTCACAAACAAAATCACTTATAACATTGGTTAGGATATCCTAAATTCCTAACTAATGTAAAATGAAACTAATAGAGACTAGACAGTAACTAGACTTGATTAAATGTTTTTCTCATTTCACTTAGTTTCATCAAAAACATTTTCATTAAAAAACACAGTGCCCTACAAAACATCCTGTATTCAAACATTTATATTGTAATTTCCCAATTCATAGGCATTCGTAAAAACACCAGAACTGTGTAAAATGGACTCACACATAGCTCTCATAGCTCACATATATTTATTTTTGTATTTTAACCATAATCAGATGAGCATGCATAATAATCTGAATCTCGAAATAACAGATTTTTGTTGCTATCTAATAAAATATGATCGTAATACGTTGTGTTATCTGGTTATCACTAATTGTAGATTCACAAGTGCACTTGTGAAACTGGTGAATGATAGGAGTTGGCAAGCCTGTGGTATTCGCTTCATCGGTGGGAACCCTACAACCTTAGCCGAATCTGGGAGCACGCCAAATAGGGACTACTCACAGTTGTCAGGCATAATTCGCACGTTAGACAGCGCGGGAGTGCGAATAATTATAAATATCTATTCTATACTTATAATAAATCTGTAGAAGTGAAAATTCTGTACATTGAAAATATCAAAAAAATAAATGGCAGGGGGTGTTACTAGACCGACACCGAACCCAAAAATTTGATTTAAAAAAATTTTGTCTGTCTGTCTGTCTGTTTGTTCAGGCATCACGCAAAAACTACCGGTTCGATTACGATGAAACTTGGTATAATTATTCTTTAATATCCTGGGCACCACACTGGGTACTTTTTATCCCGGAAAAGTATCCTATCCTACTATCTATATTTATACCTATTAATAAAATAAAAGTAATAAAAACTAAAACCCAACTACGGCAAAAGTCAACTAAAAAGGTATAAACAAGTTATCACAGACAGACTAATTAAAAATCCGGAGTCACACGTAATCTATTCGACTTATCCCCTAACACGTGTGACTCCGGATTTTTAATTAGTCTGTCTGTGATGACTTGTTTATACCTTTTTAGTTGACTTTTGCCGTAGTTGGGTTTTAGTTTTTATTACTTTTATTTTTATTTAAATTATTTTGGGGTTATAATATATATATTTTTGAAATGTGCTAATTAAGCCCTTTCATTTGATACCCAACATGACACCATTAAAAAAACTTTTTTTTTTGTTCATGACTTTTTGTCCTCTAGAGGGCGCCATATTCCATTTAATGTGACGTCACATAGCCTATAACCATCGGACGACCGAGACGCTTCCATCGATACCCCATTTGTCAAATTATGTTGAGTAGTTTAGAAGTTATGAGGGAACAAATGAACATACATACATACATACATACATACATACATACATACCGGTCAAAATCATAACCCTCCTTTTTGCTTCGCCGTAGTCGGGTAAAAAAGACAAGTCCTGACTGACTGACTGATTTATGGGGTAATTTCCGACACTCACGCGGGCGAAGCCGCGGGCAGCAGCTAGTGTTAAATGAGTTTGAAAAGTTTTGTAATCAAATATAACACTACGCTCTTTTTTATTAGTATACATACATAATTCATATACTTGTTTACATAGAAATTCGTCTAGACCAGATAAGGCTCTTTTTCTAACTTCATACTTTCAATCTCACTTCTGAGCTATATTATACCGCACTTTGCAATTCAAACACCTTCGTTGAATAGTTGCAGTAAATGTACCGTCAGCATGGAAAGTCACCTCCATTTTTAAGTAATCAGAACGTATGTAACATTATAATAACACAAACTGTTGACTCTTGTAATAGATTTGAATTCCGAAAAGCAGTTAGATTTTAGATTAACTTTCAGTACCGACCGTACTCTGCGAAAGAGTGAATTCGTAATTCGTACATTTTCGCAGAAGTCGCGTCGCTGTCAAAATAAATCAAATAAATTGTGATTAGTCCTTCAGACGTCCATACAGTACCTATAATGTTTTTTATTACGTATAATTTGTATGGTATTACGTCAATTAAATAGTTTGTTAGTAGAATGCGGTTTACCATGACTGAGAAACATGTTTCCTCTTAAATACGACCGTGTTTTTGTGTCAGTATCGTTACGTCATTAATTACCTATACGTGTAATGTTTATTACCTGTTCGTTATGAACAAATAAATCCAAGAAGTTAATTCATGTGACGTTTTTAGTTTATGCATTTAATAGGTAATTTATAATCTTTGTTACTGGGAATTCAGATGTAATTTTATTATTCCATATTAACAAAATTCATTAAGATTGTTCTAAGCAAATATTCCTTAACTAAAACAGCTAACTAAGTAATTTACAATTGTATTTAAAAAATAATTGGCTACAAGGTACTAAAATTATACCAAAAAACCAGCCATTTGCGAGTCGGACTCGCACACAAAGGGTTCCGTACCACCATACAATATTTAGAAAACACACACGTTTCTTATATAACCCCTTTAATTATAAATTTATTTTATTTTTATTATTTTTTATTACAGCGGCAATAGAAATACACAATATATTAAATTCAACTTTCAAAAAAAAAAAACAACTGTCTACGGTTCATGAGATAAAGCCCGGTGACAGACAGACGGACAGCGGAAGCCTAGTAATAGGGTTCCGTTCGGCACTCTTTGGGAACCCTAAGAAAACCGAGATAAGAATTTCGGATTTGAGCATATTTATCTCTACCGAGGTATCTCTAGGCCTGCGATTCTATCTCAGATACTCCCCAGTATTTACATAATGTTAAGTAATTTCTATTTATAGAACCATGAGGCTAAAATAACAACATCTCAATATTAATTGATTTGACAAAAAAAACGTATAAAAAAAAATAACCAACCTTTCCTATGGTTTCTATTGACGTAACTAAATATGCAAAATATTGTGTAGAACCTTGAGGGTTTTTATGTTATTAATATTAATTTTACATTTTCGTAAACAAACCAGTTTAAGTACTAATTTAGATATTTAACGGCCACTATGATCTAGAATAAGCAATGGTGCGGGACTTAAGGGCGCACCGAGCATTTGCATTTGTCTCTGTCTTTTTCTTTACGTGTATAGAGTAAAGAAAATAACCACACTTTTGCCCTTTTTTAATGTTTTTTGTTGTTATTTTCATCATATTGCTCTTAAATAAAAAACTATCGTGTATAAACGCTCCATTCAACTATGAACTTTATTTTAGTAAATGTAACATAATATAAAATTACTTATTTATATAGAAAAGTAAGGAAATAGAGAAAAAAAATACTCGATAAGAGGTAACTTTGCGAATTTATTCTATCGAGCCAAATTGATCAAATCGTGTTTCCATCGTGTATACGGTCTAGTATATAAGCCCAAAAATACCAATAAATTTTCCTACATTTTAATTTAATTGTTTACTACTTCAAACAAGCGTTATAAAAACGTGTTTTTATGTATAAAAAGCTCGGTGCCCCGTTAAGTCTGGGGTTTACGACCCCAGATTTATATCCCGCACCATTGCTGCATTGCATTTTTCGAACCCGGCTACTTACCGGCGTTACTTTGTGTAATTTACATATTTTATCATCAATGCTCTCAACACCGTGATGAAACGGGCATGTTCTAGAACCAAAAATTCGAAAACATTTGACATCTACCAATCCGCACTGGGCCCGCGTGGTGGATGGACCCACTCCCTCTCACAGAGAGGAGGTCTGTGGCCTAGCAGCAGGAACGTTTTAGGCTGATTATGCTATAATCTAGAATACCTTATTAAGATTGCTTATAATAGGCAGTTATGGATCATTTTGTGGAAAAATCTCAACACCTTATAGCCTTATAACTTTACCATCATGGGTAGATTGTGGTTCTCGAACAGAACACATGTTTTACAACCGAATTCACATATCACCTAGGTTGGCCCGGTTCCGGTAATTCGCATTAAAAACTTTTCTCTAGCCCCCAAACTACACGACATTTAATCGAAACAACTTCACTATTATATGCATCCATAAAGAATTTCCCAAAGAGGTGAAATAGGAGATGAAAGTTTGTATGGAAGTTCGCAAATTTTTGCCGACGGGAAATCCCATTGGGCACATTTTCTATAAAATACTAATACTACTAATAGATACTCACGCCTTCTACCCATAGGCAGAAACTACAAAACGCCACCTGCTACGATCCTTACATACTCCTTATGTCATACACGCACGCCGTGTGCGAGTACTACGCACCTGACCTTTCTGAAGAACTTCACCAATAAGGTCACTATATGATGTCCTCCTAGGGCGTCCCCTCCCGGCGTTTCCACTCACATTTGCCTTGTAAATAAATTGTGTTAGTCGCCTTTCATTCATCCTCTCAACACGACCAAACCATCTAAGCATCTACTATACATTGTAAAAGCGAATCAATTTTCATGCCTACCTCTTAAGACCAAGGATAGAGAGAAAAAAAAAGAGAATAATAAAAAAGAGAAAAAAGAGAATAGAATACTTTTTATTATTCTCTTTTTTTTTTTTGAATACTAAGGATAAATATTTTTCATATTCGGATAGCTCATGAAATTTCATCGCTTTTTTTTTAACCTAATATAAAACCTCTCTCTCTACTCTCTACAAAATATTAACCTATTTATGTTCAATTGTTTCAGGTTCAGCAGAAATTGTGTGGTGGACAAAGACAAGAGAAACCAGTGTAGATACTGTAGGCTAAGGAAATGTTTCAAGGCGGGCATGAAGAAAGAAGGTGAGAAATACAACATTAAGCCTATAGGTACCTACCGATGTTATCAAAACGAATGCATGCTTTTCTGTGTGATACTTTAAGGACCTTGGCTGAACGGAAAGGGGTGTTTTAAGACTTTGAAATCATTGGCATACCTGAACATACACAACTTGAAGTGTAGTCAGGTATAACTCCGATATATCGAAAAATAAATCTGGTTGTTATACAGTTTGGGAAATTAATTGTGAAGCAAATTGACACCCTACGTCAATTTGCCGTGTTACCATTTCATACAACTGTCAAAGAATGACTGTGATTTGATTATACAGACTATTTAAGTTGGTACCTATTGAATTTGCTTAAAAAAAAATTAATCCAAAAACCGGCCCTCTCCTTGACTTGCAAAAATAGCAATAATGGAAATGTTCAAAACAGCCACCGACACTCAATCAATCAAAATCAAATCTGTAAAATCTGATAGAATTCTTGTAGTTCAGACAGTATTCATAATATTAATACTATGTATTTGTTTGTCCTCAATGCTTCTTGGAACCAGTGGATAGGTCGCCAACCTATTATTATCTTCAGCAGACGATAATACTTTAATTACCGCGTTTATTGAACAATGTAGTAGGTACGTATGTAACTTAAATAATGTGTAGGATACCATCATTCTTAATGCGTTAATCATGGACATAGGCTATACCCCATTCACAATAAGATTAGACTCGAAAACAAACCTTTTTTACAGTCCATTCAACCGATTTTGACTTCTATTGCGTTGGTGGCATGACAAATGGCAGCAGCAGTAAACAGTTGGTATTATAATCACGTTTTTGCCTTTAATGCCATCCTTACGCCTACGGAATAGAAGTCAAAATCGGTTGAACGGACTGTAAAATATTTTGTTTAAATGTCTAATCAAAAATAAAAAACGCATCAAAAATCCATACTTAATTATTATAAATGGGAAAGTTACTCTGTTTGACAGCCGGTTTGTATCAGTCAGTCAGCATATATATTTTATATTTTTATATGAAATGGTAAGGAGGAGGAGTTTTATATAAGAGTGGTAAAGGACAAGAAAAGAAAGAAAATACATTTATTTACAAAAGGCTACATTTTATCCTGAAGTCGCGGCTATAGCTAGTTAGAATTAATTGTAGATTCAGAACCCAATCTTTATTTAAAAACTTAAACACAATGACAAAAGTATACAAGAGACGGAGTCAATATAGCTAATAATTAATTAATAATTATTCAGCGTACTATCATTACTACGCAAACAGATTCATTGGAAGCTAATCTAAATGGATATTTATACGCTTAATTCATTTAATTAATTCGAATTATTCATTTCTCGTCATAAGGTAACCGCATATTTCAGACTTACTACTGATACAGAACTGTTCAGGAATAATAAATGACGATCGGAGTCAGGAATATGTAATTTTATTTATTTTTCCTGCTAAGTACGTATTTACGTAAGGATGTGCTTAAAATTAAAAACAAGGAAAGTGTCGTATTTGTTTTGGGTTCTAAATTAATTGGTGGGAAATTAATATTGATTATATATATTAATAGATTATTAATTTAATACTTATATTATTGGCTAGTGATTTTTAGAACGGGTAAATGTAATTCCCCTCGACTCAATATACCTACCTAAATAAAAACAAAAGTATTAGGATTATTGTACTTATCACTTTATTATTGTATTGCTATTATTATTTTCATTATGTATGTTATTAACTAAGAGACGGAAGCTGACGACAAATAATTGTAGTTTTAAAGGTGGTCGCACATCTGTCGTAAGATGCTTCGGGCAATCGAGCGTAACTTCGGTCGCGTATATTTATTTACTCGACGCACTAAAACGCATCATCGATCGGTTGAGTATTTGGTTGATTGAATGTTTTATTATCTACTTGTCCGTTCTGGCGATACGCGACCGACGATACGCGACGCATCTTCCGTCAGATGTGCAGACCCTTAAAGTATAATTTTACAAAGCATGCTCTGTGAAAACCACTGATTTTAAAACGATTTAAGGTCTGAAAGCGCTAACACGCAGAGAGAAAGAGTGTTCCATGCTTATAATTTATTTGTATTTAGTAGAAGCCTGGCCTTTTGGCTAACATGCAATGAACAAGCGTAGTGCCAATGCTCGTGCCTTACCTACCCGTATAAAAAAAGCGTTTTCGCCAACATGCAGTCAAGCCGCAAGCGCATAACAGACGCTTCAGTCTTTGTTAATTTTCGTCTTTCATTCGGCATCTTCCACTCAAAGTGCAACGTCGCAACGCGAATGAAACAAAAGTAAAAAAGGAATTCACTAGTAAAGCGATCCAACGATGTTGAATTTCGGCACTCGCCTACCGAATGATAGAAAAATGAAATGAAAGGTGCAAATGAACGTTCATTCCTGTGTAATTTGTTCGAGGAGGAAAATAAAAATGAACATTCACTCGCAGAAGTGAAGCGTCTGATATCGGCTTAAGCAAACTTGGTAATAATTATTATCATTCTTTCTCCGTGTGGGGAGAGGCTGTATTCCTATTTCAACCATATTTACCTAAGCATACTATAGGTATCTATAATTCTGTGTTCTAACTATTGGTGTATGTTTTCAGCGGTACAAAATGAGCGGGATCGTATCAACTGCAGGCGGCCATCTTATGAGGAACCCACACAAGCCAACGGACTGTCAGTCGTGTCGTTACTCAACGCCGAGCTACTCAGCAGGAAGGTTATAGATGAGGTTAGTAAACATCGTAATTATGTTAGCATATACCACAGTTGGTGATACTTTATTTCACATTACGATCCAGCACATTAGCTAATATGTAATCCTAACTAATATTATAAATGCGAAACTGAATTTGTTTGGTTATTTGTTAACAAACCAATAACTAAACACTGACCTGCAAATTGCAAAAAACGTAAGAAAATTTGAATTTCGCGGACTACCTCGGAGCATCCACCTTAAATGAATTAAAATACGGAAGGCAGGACGTCAATCGTTTCGTAGGTTATTGAAGTTAGCAGCGCTTTTAAATACGCCCTGACAATGAGTAATATGATACCAACTTATTGCGTTTTTCATACATTCGCGGTTATGGGGAGTAGGTAATATGAAACCCGACCATTTTAAATACGTCTTCAAATAAAACGTTTAATTTTTATTATTTACTAGCAACGCCCCCCGGTTCACCCGCATAAGTCTCGATCCCGTAGAAATATCGGGATAAAAAGTAGCCTATGTCCTAATCCAGTTCATGGCCAAATTTCATCCAAATCTGTTTAGCTTGAAAGCGTAACAAACAAACTCACTTTCTAAGATTAGACATTCTCTCTACAACTTTAGAGGTATGAGGAACAGGGTGTAAAGGTCACTCATCCTCCATAGAAAAGGGAGGATCCTCCGACCAGACGGGTGTTGTGTCTGGCGGGCAACTGCCCAACGATTGATGTCGGATAGTCTTATACCTATATGTTTATCGCGCGGTAAACTCTAACTGCGCGATGCAGCATTTGTGTTACGTCAGGTCTTTGATGCGTAGTTCGTATAATTATGGCGTTGTAGATGCCGCCACACTACAAAATCAGTCCTTTCAATGTTGCTCATTGATCCACAGACGAACAACGTAACGGACGCAGAGATAAACAACCGAAAGCTCGCGAAGATCAACGACGTGTGCGACTCCATCAAACAGCAGCTACTCATACTGGTGGAGTGGGCCAAGTACATCCCCGCCTTCACCGAGCTGCATCTAGACGATCAGGTGAGGATACCATATTAATTATTATTATTTATTTCCTAGATCATACAGTCCAATTTTTCATTAATTACATAAACAACAAACGTAATAAACACGCCTGCATTCTTTCTCAAGAGTAGGCAAACTTTTGCTATAAAGGGTGTAAGGGACAGCCCTCCGCATGGGGTGAATTCAGTATATCATACTAAGATGACCGGTACATTAAATTATTTCAGGAACGTTATGGGAATCCAATAAACCTGATTTGTTTACCTCACACGCTATGTATCGTTACCGTGGCAAAACACCCACATTTCGCACAACAATTATGTTTAAGTCTCTTGCAATAGGGGCGATTCTAAAGTAAAAAAAAAAACAATAACTTCCTGGGATAATATTAACGACCGCTCAGCAGTCGCGCATGTGACCTCTAAGCCACAAAAAAATCTTTTTCAGAATAAATGTTTGTAGCCCGGTTACACTACCTATCGCTAAATACATACACACACGCTAAACGTATACAAAACATCAGTCTGTCTCTGTTATCTTCATGAAATTATTATTCGTATTTTTGATGTTATTGCTAATTACTAAATGTGTACTGCATGCTATAAGTATAACCAAGATGTAAATCTAAGAACTTATGTTAGCTACCTAAATTCTTGCAAATAAATAAATCATTAATTCATTCAACGTGTCGGAAACACAATGATATTTAAAATACGTTTCATATTAATATCTGTTTAGCGATTTGTGTCGCAAGTGGCCTAAGAGCTACATAAATTCTTAACAAGTAATTCTTATTATTTGTTATGTTCTCAGGTGGCCCTTCTACGCGCACACGCAGGTGAACACTTGCTATTAGGCTGCGCGCGTCGCTCGCTGCATCTCAACGACATCTTGCTGCTCGGAAACAACTGTATCATCACCAAGCACAACATAGGTATGTGCAATCTACCCGACTTCTTGAGAACAGCCTTTAGGAACCGTAAATTTTGACAATTTTCGTCCGAAATGAGAGCTAACATATGTAGCACAATCAGCAAGAAGTATCCAGTTCCCGAAACCTTATGGTTCACCACGACAAAACGAAGTTTTGATCTCAAGATTTAGGGCTGATTTCACCAACGAAACTGAACGCGATCAGCACATCTAAAACGCGTTCAAGAGCTGTCAGTGTCATCATTGTTATGGAATATTTGACACTGACAGCTCTTGATCGCGTTCATGCAGTTTTATTCATGAAATTCGCCCTCAAACAAACATCGAAGATTATTTTTTTATTAATTTGAGCCCAAGATCAAGATCGATTTGAATTGTCGCGAAGTGTCATCGTGACATATTCGACACGACTATGTTTCGGGGTTTGTTCTTGATTATCGAATAATTCTCAAGCTGATATTCCACACATTGTTACAATTTATTTGTTCTTTTGCAATAAACACTTGATTACATGACACCACGGTAACAGCTTCATAAATAAAACTTCTCATAACCTCTTTGCTTTATTTCCAGACGGTCGCATGGACATAGACATCAGCATGATCGGCATGCGTGTGATGGACGAGATCGTGAAGCCGCTACGAGAGATCGACATCGATGACACCGAGTTCGCGTGTCTCAAGGCGATCGTGTTTTTCGACCCTAGTAAGTATTCTATTATACATGTAACAGCGAATGTTCACGCCTTCCCGTTAAGACCTATGCCAAATATGTTTTGATATTCGGATAGCTCATGACCTAGTGAAATGCCATAAAGAATATTAATTAAAAGAAGAATAAAATTAAGCGGTTATTCTTGTACTATATATCTATTCTTAAATCTATTAGAAGTAAGAGATTTCATTCATGTCTCTCGAAAGGCTGAAGTATAAATATAATAATTTAAAAAAAAAAACTTTATTGTTCAAGAGTGCAAAACAAATTCAAATAGCACTAGCCTCCACACTAGGATTCCCTGTGTCGTGGAGACTAGTCTCCTTCGTCTTACAACTATATAACATAGGTACCATAGACGGGCACATAGGTAACATCGGTCGGTAAGATTTGTAAGAATTAATTATCCTGCAAAACGCTGATAGGTTTGGAGCTCTACTATGAGATGTTAGACATCATTATTTCAGTCTAAAAGAGATGGCGCTATACAGAAACAACAGCACGATCTATTCTCTCAGCGAAACAATCATGGCATTAAAAGATGACAGTACGGCTCCAGAAACACGTAAATTCAGAATATGATTACCAAACTGCGCTGTGGCGGTTAGGTAAGGGACATCCTGTGTTCACTCGTTATGCTAATTCTACATCCGGCGTAAAGTCATATTTTCGCCCAGAGATAGCAGAAACTACAAAAAATATTAGCTACATCTTGATTAATGTGAAATTTCTCTCGACTTTTTTTATATCTTCTGTCAGAAGTTAATTAAATTATAAGGTTTTATTGTTTGTATTAACAATCCACTCTTTCCCTAGACGCGAAAGGCCTCTCACAGCCACAGAAGATAAAGCAACTCCGCTACCAAATCCAGATAAACCTAGAAGATTACATCAGCGACCGTCAGTACGACGGGCGCGGCCGCTTCGGAGAGCTCCTGCTGTGCTTGCCGCCATTACAGAGCATCACGTGGCAGATGATCGAACAGATACAGTTTGCCAAGCTGTTCGGAGTCGCCCATGTTGATAGTCTGCTGCAGGAGATGCTACTTGGAGGTCGGTCACCATGTCATATGGCTTTTTACCCCTTTATTTATAAACGTTGCTTAAAGTTACGAGACGTATAAATATCAAGAAAATTATGTTTAAACTTACGTAGAAACGGGTTTTGTCGACGAGAAAATAGACAAAATGACAGATTGTGATTGTTTATCTGTCATTTTGTCTATTCTTCCGTCAACAAAACCCGTTTCTACGACGGACTAATAAGCAAAAAGGAAAAAAAATGCATATTTTAGGGTTCTGTACGTCGGAATGAAAAACGGAACCCTTATAGTTGATTTTGCTAGCTATTGTAGATTGTGCCTGTCCGAAAAAATATCTATAATAATTTTCACACCAAATACACTATAAAATAATACACTATAAAACTGCTCCTCATAATTGTAATCTAACACACACAAGCTATGCCCGTACATTCGTAACTTCAACTAATGTATTACGCAGGGGCGTCAACAGAAGCGGCAATAGAGGAGCCGTCCACAGACGCAGGCGCCGACGCGTCGCCGATGTCTTCCGCGGAGTCGCCGCCGCTCGTGCCGCAGCTACCTCTGCCCGAGCCCAGCTTCCTTGAGCCTATGCCTTTCAAGCAGGAGCCTAATATGTGAGCGTACTACAGTTCATCATCGATCAATTAATTAGTGCCTTATTGTAACAGGTATATTCTTTAACCCTCTTAGACAACTTGAACCACAAATCACTAGATTTCCGATGAGAGCATCAAAAACTACCACAAAATAATGTTGTGGTCTTGTTTGCAACATAATATTCTGAACCTTATTGCTAGGAAATTATGTTTTATTTTTCCATCAATATTTTTGTTCTTATTTAAAAAATACGTTTACTTTTCAATCGAAGTAGTAAATATATTGCAAACGATAATAAATCGTGCAATCGCGGCCACTTGAGCGATGTGTTTTTGTTGCAAATCCGTAATCTAGTACGTGTTATTATTGATCGAAGGTTAAACGTATTTAAAAGATCATTCTGTCTCTCTCAACCGATTGACAGAAAAAAAAGTTTAGCGCTAAACGCATTTTTGTGATTTGTGGTGCAAGCGGGCTAAAACTCTGAGTAAAGCCAAATTGAAACCTCGAACAACACATGATTTTACAATTAATACTGCTTGTTAATTTACTTAGCGTTTTGAATAAGGGGGTTAACGTTTTGGCGAAACGCATACGACCGTTTGCTGTCCGTAACCGATTTTTAACCGACGTTTTTTGTATGACCGACTTTTGTGGGATGTCTGTATTGAATGTCGAATGTCCGACTTTTTACGGACTGAATTTACACGGTCGTTTGTGTTCGCCCTTTGGATGATTTGCATGACACGTCCAGAAACAAACTTAGGTTTTGGTTTCGAAGCTGACTGCTGCTGTTAAATCAATATCGATAAATAACAAGTTAAAAAAATATCGACAATCGAAAGATCAGCTCTAGAATAAGTATTTGTTATGTATCGTGCAAATCACTTTGAAATGAATAGGGATTAGGCGGTGTACTGCCTTTGTTACTATGAAATGTAGTTTTTATAATGTTATCTCAGTATAATACCTTTTTGCCTTCCCGAGGAAGTCTTGACCATGTAATTCAAGTTTCGCATTGCTAAAAATAGATCTCATTATATAAATAGATTAGTCTCCTAAATGCTAGGTAGCGATCTAGCTGTATCCAATTATACTTTGAAATATTTCCCTTATAAACAGCCATAATCGTTTAGCTAATATAACTTGTCCAAGAATGCAATGTTTAGTATGTGTAAGATTTCGTAGTCTCGACAATTATGATTTGTTCTTAGTGCGCAATTTATTGAACAAAGTGTAATTTACCCTTAAATAATTAATTTCATTTATAATAGCTACGAGAACCTTTAACGTGCGAAGACATTGCAAATTGTGCTCTCTTATACCGTATTGAAATCAAGCTTACGAGCTAAATCATTAAAATATTAACTTAGTTTAAAAATCATAACTAACATGTCTAATGTAAATCGTGGTGGTTGGGTGACGGTGGTCATTAGTTCCTAATTCTGGGCTAAGGATGTTATAAAACATATCGATAATGATCATTATTGTTTGACCAGGAGCCCCGAACACGATTCGACAATGCTGAAGACTGCCGATATTACGTTGTTATAGTGACTTTTATACGATACCTTAACACGCTGTCACTCAAACATGTGCTTTTATGAGAATGAAAACATCCTTGGTTATTCCCAAAAATGGCGAAAAAGAGATGAAAGTTCTTCGCGTTATGCAAATGCATTTTACAAAAGTATAACTATGGTTATATCCAAAACTGAAATAACTTGAGATAATTATATGAATGTGTCGATATGCATGACTGTTTTATAAATTATAAATCACACCTACTCGGTGATGATTTCAATTCATGTGTTGAAATTGTGAAGGTATTCCCAGGAACCAAAGTCATTGGTGGCCTTGTCGTTTTTACGTAATAATTTTCGTACTTTTTCGTAAATTAGATTTAGAATAATGCCTGAATTAAACCATTTGTAAATAAGAATTCGTATCAAAAGAATCAAGCATATCGATTTTGGGCAGAGTTAAAATTGCAGCTTTAAAGATAAGGAAATTGTGGGAAATGCAATGATTTATATAAGCAAAAAATGTAGCCATAGATATTATTATTCAATATGTATATAAAATGAGAACACTATGTAACTTTTATGAAAGATCAAATAATTTTATGAAATATTTATACAAGATGTTTAGACTTAACTTTTTGTGCCTGTATTTTATATAATTGTTTTTGTGTGTAGGTGTAGGACGAGCGTTTGCCAATTTTTATATAAACATTTTATTACTATAAGAGTAGGTGTTGGATTCTACAAGTGCTGTACATCCATTGGGCTGTGTAACTTTGTAGCAAAGTTAATGAAATTATTTACATGCCTACACTTGTTGGATTTTTGTACTATTTACTAGATTATATCTTAATTTATTTGGTGTCAAGTCAAAATTATTAAGCACTACACTATGTATTTCGCTCTAGTATTCGGAATATGTAAGTTACCACAATAGTAAAAAGTAGGTGATGGTATTATAAGAAATCACTAGAAATCGTTATTGAAAGTTTAGTTAGGAGTGAAGATATAATTTATAGGCATTTTATCTCGATTATATTTAAATAGAATTATATCTATACAAGTTAGAGAAGTGATTTTTGTAATGTGTCTACATATTATATTGTGTCGGCACAGTTTATATGTAGCTGAACCATTTGTTAATAAATGCTCAAAGTAGGTATGTTATAATTATTTCCTTGTTACTCGATTGGTGTATACCGTTATGGTGAAAGTTACTCTTGCGTATGAATTATTGTCATTAATTATTTTATGGGTTTAAAAAGTCGTAGTTTATGTCATGTTAGTTAAGAAATAGGTGCCTTATTGTCCTATTGAGGTGTACTGTTGAAAATGTACATACTATGTTATGAATTTTAGTAGAATATATTTTAATAAATAATGTTACAAAAACTGTGATTTTATTATTTATTTGTTGCTATTCCCGGCTACCACTGAGGGCGTGAGGAGCGGCTGAAGCGAATATGTCAGGAGCATGCGAAGCATAGATCTGTGCACAGATAACGTCATTCTATCATACACACTAATGTAGAGGTATGCTCCGTGAGCACAGCAGATGTTATTTAATCTGAATATAATTTGAACATGCTAATTTGGCACTCTTCTCTAAATGATAAAATGCACTTTTTCACCCAGGTGAACAAGGTGGAATAATCAGTTATTTATGATAAGGAAATATCACTACAAATCACTTACAGATGAAACTTGCAGCTCATAATCAGACTATTTTAGCAACGCAATCAAAGGGCCCAAACAAAAATATCAACGCGTATAATTAATTATAACTAATAAAACATAAGATAATCACTAAAGCAGTTCAGTCACCGTCCGAGGGCTTCTCCTGCACGTCCATGTAGCCTTGCCGGCTGCTGCCTCTGTTCTTGCAGTACAGGAATATTACCGAGGCGGCGGATACAGCAGACATGATCAGCAGTGGAACGTACACCGGGAACATTGCCTAATCCACACAATTGGACTCGTATGGATTTTTCCAATACTCTTGTATATATTTTAAAATCATATTCGATACGTGCTACGAAAGCTCTTGACAGTAATGATTTGAAGGCACGTGGTCTGTGGAAAAGAGTTTATGAAAAGTTTCAAGAAGTTTTTATCTGAATCGGTACCACTTGCCATAGATAAAAATAGAATAGAATGGAACTAAGGCTCTGGCCAAACTGAGGATCCCGTGCGGGAGACGGGACCGAATTCGCTCGCGCCAATTGCGTCAACTAACTGTTAAGCAGTTGCAGATTTTCAAACAGGCGCGTATAGTCGCGTTACTTCTTCATCAATAAAACAATCGATGCGCGCAGTCGCGTCATAATAAATGAATAAAATCTAGTACTTCTTCTAGGTACTTAAAATAGTAGTCTGTGATCGCGTCGCGATCGTTTTATGCGACGAATAGGAATATAACTTAGTATGATAATAAAATTGTAATTTCAATAATAATAGTCATCGTAGCGACGCACTTTGGTGGAAAAATTTCTATGAAATCTTTTTTGCTACGGTGTCACGTCGCGACTGTCTGCGAGAGCCTTAAGGCCGTGTGTGTAACATAAACGCACGAGCGCGATGTCGCGCCGGTGTGCCTAACTGCTTATATACCTACACGAGCGGCACGGTAGAGGCAACTGCACCCGTTGACACTCGTCGGTCTGCGGCCGCCGACGCGTCGACTGCAACTTGCTGCTCGTGTAAATGAGCACTAGGATGCCGCGGCATGCTTATCCAGACTCCGGGCTGATACTGAGAAATTTCAAATGGAAAAATCCAATATCACTTTGCCCGACCTGGGAATTCAACCCAAAACCTCATGCTCAGCAGTCGCGCTTGCCACCACTAGACCATCGAGGCGGTTGTAAGAAATTAAATGTGAGTTAAATTAGCCGGACCTTATCCAGAGTTGATGAAGTAATAGTGAGTATTCAATTAAGATAATGAAACACAAGATATCAAAAAATAAAATTTAATCATTTCTTTCATGAGATTATCATCAATTCACATGATTGATTTCTAAATTATTAACAATAGGTATGAGTCAACCGCTCATCAGTGGTAACACTAGCACCACGAAAATCGCCCTTAAAGCTAAAACATAAAGGCGCAGTCAACGATAAATTGTTATCACTTTCACTGGTGTGCGGTTGACTGTACATTTTTTTTATGGAACAAACCAAATAGGTTATTGAAGAATTTTGAGATCACATATCAAATAATTACTTAGATCAATATTTTTTGCCTATAAGTAATAATAATAACGGTTACACAATGTTGTCAATATTATAATAATTATGTCAAAGCAAAGTAACGAAATCTTACCAGATTTCGTTACTTACCTTCATATAAATTGTAAAGTTAGAGAAAACATTTTTAAAAAAAACTAGCTACGCCCCGCGATTTCACCCGCATAAGTCTGGATCCCGTTGGAATATCGGTATAAAAGATATTCTATGTCCTAACCCAGGTCATGGTCTACCCATGTGCCAAATTTCATCCAAATCCGTTCAGTCGTTTTAGTGTGAAAGCGTAACAAACTCACTTTTGCATTCATAATATTAGTTGGGATAAGTAATTTGGCGTCGGACAGGCCTAACATCATAATGCAGAAGAAAAGAAAATACACGGAACTATAATTAAAGAAAATATAGGTTACAAATAACACAAATAAAAAAATTACACAATTGGTAAGCATTAGAATGGAAATATACACGCAAATTAAAACTATTATCCTTCACTATGCTACTTTTAGATTCCTTTTGGTTGGCTTACAAAAGGGCTTTTGTCAAAAATATTGCCAGAAGTTCCCTGTCGGTGCTACACACTTGTGACGTCTGCTAATAAAACACCAAGCCAGCATGCTTGATGATCTTAGCATATCTTAGCTTGTGACAAAATATTTAGAATTTTTATTTATTTATTTAGAGAGATTTATTTTTCCCCAATCTTGACTGACTAATCTAGGGCATACTGTCATTTCAATCATGTCTCCGGTTTCCAGTGAAATAAAGGACTATTATTTTAAATTGAGTAAGGAATTCAATCAATGTATATTATAAATTAAAGTCGCTTTTCGTGTAAGTCTGTCTGTATGTCCGTGTTGTTCTTCAAAACAACGCAACAGATTTTGATGAGGTTTGCACCATTGTGCATCGTTTAGAGAATTTATTCCGGGAGGGTTGTGGAAATCTCGACGTTTTGACATATCGCCCACCAGTACATTGGACCCGTGCGAAGCATGGGCGGGTCGCTAGTTAATAATATAATGGTATACACATGTTCAAGAAATAATTTGACAAATAACGAAATATAAACGAAACCTTTTAAAAAATATCGAATTTGTGAGTTTTTATTTTTTTAGACTAGAAATAAAGTCTGTATGGATTTATGTATCCGCAAATAAATCGAGCTACCACCGGCACCGTTAATTGGTATTTTGTGGGAGAAAATGAAATACTATAGGGTGACTAATATTAGCTAAGTTGACTTGCTCGTACTATGTTTTGCGAGCTGCCCGAGGCGTGCTTTGCGACTGGGTCAGAGCGGTTAGCTGCCGTACTCTGCGGTCCTTTCAAAGTTTTATTTATTTCCTCATTACAACATAGCTTTGTGATAAGTCACCCTAGGGGCGCGTTTATTTCACACGAAAAATTCCGCATCGTATTACGGTAATGTACTCCCTACCCCTAAGCTTAATTATTTTAATATTAAAGTTCTTTTCGGATGGCGAATGCAACCACAAACGGCAGCGGCAACGTCGCCCAATCGCAATGACAGACCGCAGCGACACGACTGGTTGCTATGCACCTTTATGAAAACGGTAACAAGGGGCAATGTTGCCAGCTATGTAAGCGTTTTCATAGAGTTACATAGAAACCAGGTCTGTCATAGCAATTGGTGCGGCAGCGGTTGGCTTCCGAAGTATACCTTGACTATAATTACGTTTATACTAGTCAGATCTTCTCAGAAGTCGTTCAGAGGTCGAGCCCGCGAGCGCGTGGTGTTAACGCCCACGTAACAGAAGCCGGCGTCAACGCCCTGTTCTAATAGAAACTGCAGCCACTGCAGCTGTTTTATTGATGGCTTGTCTGCGTCAGTCTTTACTTCTACGAACTTTATCTGTGGAGAAAGAAAGAATGGATGACTACGAGTATAATTTAAGTCTTATTTACCAGAAATGTAAAAAAAAATGTGTATTTGTAAAAATAACTTTAATTCATACAAAATAAGGTTCAGTTTTTTCAATAGTACTATTTATCCTAAAATCAACTCAAAGTCACTCTTTTACAGTAGCATAAAGTTGAACCTCAATTTGAAAACTAGCATTTGAATAGACTTTAGTTGTTACCTCTGTAGGCAAAGTTGAAATCACATCGGCACCCATTTACCCTTCAAACCGGAGCAAATGCTGGTAATCTAGTGGTAGTTTTCCTCCAACGCTTTCTCAAAGAGCTCTATTACAAAAAAAAAACAATAAATGAAGTAGTAAATACCTTTTTAGTATGTATATTCCACAGCGTAAGGTCAGGGAAGCCACTCCTGGCGTACCCGTAGTTGCAGGCGAGCCGGCGACACACGGCCGCGACGCCGCGCGCGCCCAGGCATGTCGTCACTTCGCGGACTAGCTCCCACCCTATGCTGCGCTGGATCTCTGATATCTCGCCTGTGAGTAAAATACAGAATATTGTTAACAAAATTTTTTTTTTTTTTTTTAGAAATAATGAAATATTAGAAAACAAACAAAATAATGAACAAAAATAACAATGTTAATATTATTCATGTGAAAAATTTAATTTTTTACTTTGAACTAGTCATAACTCAATCAAAACATTTCCTATCAACTGGTTACAAAGGCCGAGCAGGAAGAGACAATAAAAAAAATTCATTAAAAAAATTAAGCATAATTTCCCTCATTTCAATATTTGCACATGATGTCTCACACTGCACATATAAAATATATTTTGGCACAATTTATTTAAATACTTACTCTCAGGTCGTCCATCCCAATTCGCTTGCATGACCGCTAACAACATATTCTCGGTACACTCCTGTATGAACAACAGCCTCTCATCAATCAACGTCTTCCGATTAAGGTAGAAGCTTTCAGAGAACATGTCCAGTGGATATCGCTGGAAGTGGCTCATGAAGATACCGGAGACGCCGCACGGCTTGCTGTAGATAATGTCCCAAAATACTAGGAAGAATAATGTGGAGACGATGCGGCCTTCCCAGTGCTCGCCTGCAACGGAAAATAGCAAAATATAAATAGTGTCTTTCTAAGTAGTTCTAAAATGACGTGTATTTGGGAAAATAACTTTATTGTCTATACATAAGGTCCAGTTTGCGCTGCAAATTCAACAAAATTGTATGTATATTGTAACACAGTTCATTTCGGTGTTTCTTCTCAGAGTACGAAACATCAACTTCATCTAGTTTTTATGTATAAGTGTTTGTTATATTATGACCAATTTATAGAAATAATAAAATTTATTTCTATTCTAAAAATAACTTCATACTGACATTTTTTTTTTTTAAGTGAAATAATGTCAATTGGAAACGAGTATTTGATTTGACTTTAGATAAATAAATTCCAGGATCTTTTTACCACCAATGAGAGTCCAAGGGGGTAGATAGAAATCAAGAATGAAGTGGTCACTATAATTGTTGGTTTACTTGTTATGGCGCCACTAATCATATCGAGCCGCACTTGTGTCACATCTTAGAAGTCAAAAAGATCTAAAGATTCGGACTAAGAAAAAGGTAGAATTTGTAACTCACCATTTGTATACTGCCCGTTATTGATATAATGGGCAATACAATATTCTTCACAGGTTAACGTAGACCTTCCTTCTTTAGTATGCATTTCAAACTTCAGTTTACCTCTTTGGTTGTAGTTACTGGAACAACACAAAAGTGTTAACTATATCTATGGAAATCCGCACAAGACCAGTCATTGTAGGGAAGTTTAGGAAAGGCCTATGTTCAGCAGTGACTGTGATGTTGCACCGACCCCGGCGTGGTTTAACCAGGCTCGATAAATCGTAAAAACCCCAAGATTAACACTAGCCCCTGGAGCCTCATGCTTCATGGGGCTACAGAGGCCATTGCATATCAAGGAGTAGACTGTGAAGTTATGCACACTATAGATTACAAATAGTTAAGGCGAGGACTCCCAGAATAGACCTATTTTTGATTCAACATTAAACAATCAAATATTATTTGTTTTGATCTGATAAAAATACATGTTGTAGTTTAATAAATATTCTTGATTATTCTACGGTTCAAAACACGATATTTACAACTCCACTCGATCAAAAAAAATCGCGAAAACTCCCTGTTTTCGCGATTTTTTTATCGTTTTTTAAGTCGTACTTGAAGTAGACCCAACTTTTACTCCCGAAAACATGTCAAAAAATAGGCAATGAAATTACGAAGAATATTCTACGATTCATTTTTTTCAAAACAGTTTTTTATTGTTTTAACAAGATATTATATAACAAGGCGGCCCGCGCGCTTCGTTTCAGTAGCCGGCCAGGCGTCTTTGAGGTAGGACCTGTGTCGCTGTTGCTAGCTCGCTGCGTTCCCCGCAAAATAGACGATAAATTATTGTTATTTTCTGTGTGTGTTAGTTTTTAAAATCAGTCTGTATAATAAATAGTTTTAGGTTCTAGTATTAATAATTTAACTGTAGATATTAGTTTAAGTTGTAATATAAGAGGTATTTAAGATTAAATTATGGGGAATAAGAACAGAAAGAAGAAAAAAAAATCCAGGATAGAACTACGGAAGCTTAAAAAAAATATTTAGTAAGTGTGATTATAACTTTTTACGTATCTTATAACTACCTACTCGTTTTTAATATTACAGTTTACAGAAAGAACAGTACCGCAACTACCTACACCAAAGATCATTTTTGCAAATAAAGTTTTTATCTTTGCAGTTCATCGATACCAAGATACAAAGGCGTATTTACAAAAAAGTGCACAGGCGAACAGTAAGTGCCTACCCTACAACTCGATTTTTTGAATGGGATTTAGAATGGCGATGACGCGACGGCAGTATTTGCTTCTCGCTCAGGCGCAATAGGTAGGTTCTACTACGTGAGCGTCAGACATGTACCTAGTGTACCTACTGCATCAATTCAACCCGCGCGCCTACTGTAGGTATCTATTGTACAAATTATAATAATAATGCAAGGTTGTTGATGTTGTTGTACTTTCACACAAAATAATGACTAGTGTAGATATCTGTTATCTCCTGAAATATCATATCTGTGTATCAAATCTCCTAAATGTCATATACAGGGT
The DNA here is from genome assembly GCA_914767815.1 of Eupsilia transversa. Taxonomy (NCBI): domain Eukaryota; kingdom Metazoa; phylum Arthropoda; class Insecta; order Lepidoptera; family Noctuidae; genus Eupsilia; species Eupsilia transversa. Next base: position 9,608,529 of record OU611889.1, read on the forward strand.
GTCAGGGACATCGACGCAAAGCCTGTAACCATGGATTCAGTACATGATTCTGAACCCCCCTGCGTTGAAATATTTCGTCGGTATTTTTTTTTAAATCAGCTGTTTCATAGAATAGTGCAATACCTACGTGGTCAAAATTTCAACGCAGGGGGGGTTCAGAATCATGTACTGAATCCATGGTATCAGTTTTCGCGTCGATGTCCCTGACACCCTGTATATAACTTCCCCGCCATCAATTGTTGGGCAGTTGCCCGCCAGACACGACACCTATCTGGTCGGAGTATCGTCCCTTTCTTATAGAGGATGAGTGACCATCACACCCTGTTCGTCATACCCCTAAAACTTATTGGAGAAAAAAGTGTTTACTTTTATTTGCATAACTATTTGATTAAAAAATATTTATATGATTATATTTTTTTCATTGAGTGCCCAACCTTCACATTAAGTCTTCTTGAATTACAATATTGATATTGTAATTCAAGAATTGTAATACATTTCTCCTAAATGTGCCTACTTGATTTTTTATACTTTAGCACGAAGATTTCGCATCCTTATGGAAAGTCGAAATTCAGATTTTAAATCCACCTTATTCACAAAAAATTATAAGTACGATATACCTATCTTTAACTATTATTCATTAGGTTCAAGTTTATATAATAACTATCTAATCTATATCTATCCTTAAAAAATATTTAATAGAAAAATAAAAGAAAGTAAACTTATACAATACAAGTTGACCTACTGCATTGGTCTATTCTGTGACCCAACTTACTAGCTCGAGTTCATGAACTCATGAGCGATGCGCTTGGCGCGCGCGTCTCCCGCGCATCGGGATTTGTTACGTATCGCTACTCGTTGCGGGGGCTGGGGTAAGCGTTGAATGCCTACTGCGCTCGGGCTATGCCCGCCTTAATAACACTAGACCCCGACAAAAAAATCCAGACCCACCCGACAGGGTGTCGCGTCGCCTTGTTTTTTTTAATATAATGAACTCTCACTTGGCACTACCCGCCCCAAAGCAAAAAATCGAAAGTAATGTTGTTTGGTTTACAGCTACTCAATATCTTTATTGCTTTACTATAATGTATACTTAGGTGGTAACTATATAATTTAGATCATTATGTACCCTGTAGGGCACAGCAAACGGGTAGGAGACAGGAAGCCCAGTTTAAGGAGATCATTAAGTATTATAAGATACTAACATATCGCTTATCTGTACCTGATACGAGCTCACAAAAACAAAACAATTTTTGAATTATAAGGCACTACACTGCATACGGCAGGCAATTAGTCCCTGGTATGCACTTTAAGAATTCATTATCATAAAAAATAATCCATAACACTACACACCACACACCAATCCAAATAACGCCCCCGTCGACGGTCGACGCGAGAATGATGAAGATGAAATTTTTTAAGGGAGCCTAAAATATTAATTTCCTTGTGAAATAATGAACACTTAAGATACTATGTGCAAAAAATTTGGTCGTGATTTATCACTTACTCCATTGGCTGTTTATAAATATGGTCACCCGACAGTGTTCTTTCAAGTATGGTCTCTTTATCCGCATAGCTTCGTAGTTTCTCCCTCAAAGATTCCTTCAATAGTATATTCTGCTGGTTAGCGATCTTTAGGGCACGCGGCCGCATTTCGTCTTTCATTTCTTCTGTCATATCTTCTAATTTGAATCCTTCCAGCAAAGTCTTTGCTGCCTGGAAAAGAAAGATATTTTAGATTTCAGGACAACAAAGACTCAAAATGGAATGAGAACCAAGAATAATTAGAATATTAAATTAACCTACCTATAATATTATTAGATAAATACCTAATCTGTATTAAATCTAAGTGTTTGGTTTGCTGAACATGATAAAATATTTTTTTTACATTTTAAAAAGATCAAAATTTCACCAATTTTGCTGTGTCCAGAGTTTGCCAAAACTACTGATCTTTATGGAAATGTTTGCCTCAATTTCAAAAGGAATTTAATCATTTCCAACACCAGACCTTTTAGCTCACGTGCGCGTCACAGTCGAAAATTCAACAACACACTTTTTACGGGGGCATGCATTCTGTTGGATTCTCAACACTCAGCTCAATGCCGAGATTTGAAAATCCAGTGCTCGATAAAAAAAAGTGGCATTCAAAAAGCTCCCGTTCTTACGTGGGTTTCCATAATACAGTACCTGTTCAGAGCTGTCCAAATGGCTATGCAATATGAGCGCTTTTTCAGCATACCATCTAGCTTTCTTATGTTGCCTGAACTCTATCTGCCCAATCAAGGTGTCAAGCATCTCCACTGCGAGTTTGTAATACTCTTCTGACTTCTGCTTCTTCAGTTCTTGCACACCACTCTCCTGGATTTTTACGTAAATGTTTGGCGGTGTGAATCTACGTAACCATGTTGGCAATGATTTGTAACTACAAATGAAAATAAGAGTTAATGGTATTTGTATACTAATGAGATCAAATATAATACAATCTGAGGAATAGACAGACAGTAATTTTATGATGAAATATCTTTTGACTTTAATATTTTTTATGGATACTATATTTTGTTGTTTACTACAGTTATCAGGACATGAAAAAGTCTAACAACACTGTCTCTACCTCAAAGAATTTATTTGAATTAAACAAATTCAAGCACTTTTGAATTCTTAAGGAGTCAGTCAGTTGGAAAGATGAAGCTAGTTGACATTGCTAAAATATTAATAATTAATTACACCATAATGAGATACATAACTATGGCAGGAGACCCTGTTCTACAATAGTTTAAGCGGCAGTGCATGCGCTCATTCGTCAACACTGCCCCCAGCCACGCGGCGCATTCCTAAGGCTCGTAGCAGCGGTCTCGTTAAAACTATAGTATTCTAAGAAAGTATAAGGCAACAGTTAAACAATGGCTATAAATTATTATTACCGTGACATATGCTCCTCTTCCATTCCTTTGAACAAGATTTGTGCTTGTTTAATTAGTTCACACTTTTTATCTAGATTAGACTCTTCCACATACTTCTCGTAAACCACATGAGCCTGAAGATATCTGCAAAGTATAAGAGAGATTCTCAAAAGTATATAAATAACCATTTTGAATGGTATTTTTTTTTCTTAGTTTGCACTTGGATTTGTTCCTTAGGCAGGAGAGAATACAGTTTTATTTTGTATTGAAGTATTGTTACTGCATTTCATGAGTAAGTGTTATTGCATTTTTTGCACACAAGCACTTCTTAGAAAAACAGATTCCCAATCTTAATAAAATATTATTTTGGTTACCTTACCTATAAAATTCTTCCTTGTCTTGGAACACAACACTTGCATCATCAACAACCATTTGTTTATCAACAGGAAATGTCTCCCTATTAATCTTTTCGTTTATAAGCATTAACTCAAGCTTTCTTTCCCTTATTGTTGTGTAATCAATTCCCAAATACATCAAGACATACAAATTGTGGAATGTAGTTCGCGCCAGATCAGATAACTTATAACAATGCCCTGTTTTCGATTTTAATCTGAAAAAAAAAAATGCATTAAAAGAATTTTAAAAAAAAATGCCTCATTGGGCTAATAGCCGGAATCGCGATTGCTGAGCCTGGTTCTGGGTTCAATCCCCAGTTTGCGAAGTGGTTTTTGGTTTTTGCCGGACCCAGTGCGGGTTGGTAGATGTCACATGTCTTAGAATTTTTCGTTATAGGACATGGCGGTTTCCACAAGTTTTCCTTCACCTTTTTGAGAGCAGTGGTGATGAAATTATTTTGATAAAGTAAAGTGCCTGTCTGGGTTCGAACTCAAGATCTATAATAACTCGTAAGCCGGGGCCGTTACCACTGGGCCACCACTGCTCAATAGTTGAAATGACAATTATTTATTTATTTCATTTTCAGAAAGTTTACAATCTAATATCTATACAAATATGAACAATTAGTGTTTATAATTGCTATTTCAAAGCTCCCACAAATTAAATTGCAATCATATACAGTAAATTACATGTATACTTACATTTCCAAAACTCTGTTACTATTATTACTGACTTTGTTTCTAGAAAAGAAGTTAGTGATGGGGGCACACTTGGAGAATGTTCTCAGTGCTTCTACAGCATCCTGCTTGGATTGTATTTTTAACTTTAGCTCCTTGGCTATTTGGAGAATGTCTGGTCTCTTCAGCAGCTTCACATAGTCATCAAACTGTAGATTTGGTTCACCTAAAATATATTATAGTTTATGATGAGTATTATTTTTCTAAATTATTTTGTTAATCTTTTGGTTTTATAACAGCATTACTTACATGTGGTAATAAAACAATACAGGTACAAATAGTATATTGTAATGTTTGAGAGGACCTTGCATAACATAAAATGTCTCACAGGAAAGTGAAGCTTTCAATATACCTATTAAAATGTAAGAATCACGAGGATCTCACCATCAGTTCCAGCCTGCGTGATCAAACCATACCCTTTCAAACAGGAGATCATATTCTGGAGGTCTGGACTGCTCATGCCTCCCCCATCCTTATCACCATCTTTCTTCTTCTCCGTAGCTATCTGGGCAAGTTCCTCCGAGCAGTACCAGCCAGGCTGGCGCCAGTATAACCGGCACACCAGCCTCATACCAGGCTTCACCACTTGCATGCATTTTTCTAGAAGTACTTGTGAATCTTCTTCTAGTAAAGACTTTAGAGTTTCAGACTTGAGGTACTTGTCAATTATTGATAGAAGGAATCCAGCTGTAATGAATAAATTTGTGTTACATTATTTGATTTGATTATAATAGTTTTGCTTGATTTGATTTTAATTATTGTTGATTAATGTATTGGGCAATTAATTTAATTACTCTTTACAGCATAAGTATAACAATGATATTTCCATTTTATAATATTCTTGAAATTACTTACTACTCAATCAAAAAGAAACCCAATCTGTTTAGTAATAATTCTGACAGCTAAATCAAGTTCAATACGTCACTCTTTTTCTTACCAAATGCACATGAAGTAAAATATATGGTTTGCTAATAAGTTTCCTAACAGAAACTTTATTTTTGTGTCAAGGCCTTGCCTTTGTCCATAAAGATGGCATAGGTGGCCTGAACAGAACACATGCATAATCAATTAAATTAAGTTTACTTTTGTAGGCCAAATATTCTGAAACATTTAACAGATAATTTTGATAGTAATTTTTGTTTTAAATTATACAATGTTTACTTACTTTTGTCATCTCTGTCTTCAACATTCTGAGCAAAAGCTCTATTCCCAAATGAGGAGTTTGGAGAAAAGTTTTCATTAAACTGACTTGCTAAGTTTCTCTTAGCTGGAGATTTCTTTTTCACAACCCTTTTTTTAGTTGGAGAGTAGAACTCTTTGGTACTTGAGCCTTGAGAGGAAGGAGTCCTTGGTGACCGGCCCAATACCGCCCCTGGAGATACGTTGTACTCCATTATTTCTACAGAGGTATTTGACGCACCAGCACTGGCTCCTAATACATCCGGTGATTGCAACTGATCAGTACGCACTGGTGTCCTATCTCGTAGTGATTCTATACTTCTGACAGAGATGCCAGCTTTCCTTCTTTTTGATGGAGTTTCTTCATGTTCATCATCACTTGACAAAGTTACGATTTCTTCTTTCTTTTTCATCTCTACCTCTTCTTTGCTTGGTGTTGTGGGTGGCATTTTCGGTGTTGTGGGTGGATTTATCTGTGTTTTAGGTAACTTACCCCGTATACTGGGTGACTTGTTCGGCGTTCTCTTAAGGCTCAAACTACGCTTTTTACTACTCATGGTCAGTGGGATCGGGGAAGATATTGATTGAAAAAATTTCGTCAATGTAGGTTGTCGACTCATTTTGAGAGCGCCTAGACGTCCCACTGACCAGTAGGTATATTTTATATAAAATAATACAAAATATACTTACACTTAAGTACAAGAGATCAGAACGTCATGAATGCACAAGTTGTACCTTGCATTGCAGCGTACCTGATAGTGATAACGCAGAATAGAAAGTATAAAACCTGTTTGCTTTATTTATATTGGACTATTGTAGTAGGTTGGTAGGTGAGCTCTCGGCTCACAAGGATCCCCAAACACGTTCAAGATTTTATAATAATTATTCTAAGACGATCCGTTGGTTAATCTTTTTGGAATACGATCACTTTCACGAAATCACGATTTATTGTTGTGGAGTGGAAGTGGATTTTCTTTGTTTTCTTCGCTAATTCACTTCGCCTTTTCGGGGCATAAACGCGCCAATTTTTGGCAGTGACAGTGACACTGTCACAGAAACTGACTATAGCAAGCAAAACCAGATGATGATTGCTGACAAATTAAGCAATTCGAAAATTGGGCTTTTTAGATAATTTTTTTGTTTGTTATATTTGAAATCCATCACATTTTTTTTTTCCTATCCTTTTGCCCTAGTTATAACAGGCACCCGAGGCGCGCGTCATATACGCTGCATTTAGGGCGCTCAATAAAATTGTATGAATTTCAATGTAAGGAATTACATGTCAAGCGTTACATAGAAATTCATACAATTTTATTGAGCGCGATAACATCACCCCTTGTTTCCCCGAAGGGTTGGGCAGAGGAGTACCGTAAAACGCTGTAACTTTGCCAACTAAGCCCAAATTTGCCTATTTCGTTTCAATTATGATATTTCGCGTTTGCTTAGTTTTTTCTTATTTTGTACCATTTGGTAGTGATTTTGCATTATTAAGGCAACATATTTTTCATTTTTTGTAATGGTAACTTCATTGTTACTCTGTCAGGTCAGTTGCAGTTGCATGCAGCAGTCAGTCAGTTGTGCGACAAACATCGGTGCTCCGTTAGGAGTATATGTGTTCTGTGCATCGGTGCGAGTGGGTAAAATTTAAAAGTGTAAGTGTCGTGTAACTTTTGAAGTTGCACGACACTTCACAGTCGTGTAGCTAAAGAAAAAGTGTTTTCGTGCAGCTATAACATCCCAGGGGAAGAAAATACTATCTACTTTCCATATTGCTTGATATTTTTATGAAAAGAACACGATTTCATTAAAATAATTTAGTAGGCAATGTTGTGCACTGTTTTGGAAACTTGGTGACACAACTTTGCCTGGGTCTAGGGTTGGATAAAATATTGCTAAAAAAGAATCACATTTGTGATTTTTACTCAGTAGCAATTTGTTTTAAAGTCTAAGAAAATAATCCGTATTTTTTTGGGACAACCCTACAGTTAACGACATTTTTGTATGACAAGTTTGTGGTACCTGCTACAACATTGCCTAAAAGCCGTTAAAAATAAAAAATAAAACCGTCATGGCAATGATTTAACTGCCCCCACAAACACGGTGTCTCATGTACACGGAAAAAAAAATACTAGAAAGATCAACAATACATTTATTGAGATATCCGTATAGGCAAAGTTGTGTCTTTACCCAAAACTTTGCCTACGACTTTGAGTGTTTGTAATTCTGAAAAACGGCATGATTTAAATAGATTTGTGTCCTACCGGGCAAGGCATAAGGTCTGTTTTCCATCTGAAAGATTTTTAAAGTCATAATAATAAATAGATTCAGAAATACGAACAAAAAACGTCAAAATCCAGGCAAAGTTACAGCATTTTACGGTACCTGTAGTACACCGCCAGCTGTTATAAGTCCCATGTAATAGGGTACGAGCCTATTGCCATCAACCGGGCACAAATCCAGACTCCGGGTTGCTACTGATTAATTCCTGATGGAAAAACCCAATAACACCGATAATAACATTTTATTGAGCGGTCAAAACGCAGCGTACAAGACGCGCGCCTCGGGCGCCTTTTATAACTAAGGCCTTAAGTCGGGTCTGCTGCGCCATGTTTGGATGTTTTAAAAACATCAAACACGAACCAATCAAATCGCTTCGTGTTTGATTTGCGGATGCCTGATTGGTTCGTGTTTGATGTTTTTAAAACATCCAAACATGGCTAGCTTCAGTTTGCTTGCAATAGGTACATTCTTTTACAGGTTAATAAAAGTGATATCTCATTTAAAAACGAGTAGGCTGCATAAACGTAGATTGAAAAATGTCCCGTGAATTGAGATATTCAGTAGGTAGAACAAGTACTGTAATAGGCAGATACGTCAGCTTCAGAAAGTCCAAAGCGGTAAAATATTTGCAGAGCCTGCACTTACTAAGTATTAGGTTATTTAAGTCTAAAATGTTTGTGGCGATCATTTGCCAACACTGTCATCGCGTAGACCGGTACGCATCTGCGATGATCGGCGGCATCTGGCCCACCAAATCACCAATAGATAGTGATCACCAATCAGCCTGCCAGAAGTAGTGATAGTGGAAATATCCGGTATGATTATTGACAGCGGTCTTTAGTTATTTAGGTATATTATTATTTGTTAATTCATCAACCAAAATCGAACGGTCATGGCAAGGGCAGGCTCCGCCTCCGCTTAGCAGTAGGCATGTAGTGGCTTATAAAGGTACTTAGTTGAATTTTGTACTTGGCCAAGCTTGAACCGTATCCGGTAAAAAAGCCATCTGATTAACATTAAAATCACACTACAAAGCTAGTTAGTTGAGAGTGAGGGGTGATGTAACATGATATACCTAGTGTTGCACCTGGTTAAAGTCCTGAAACCCGTGCTAGTAGAAAGCAGCTAACTTAGCTTAATAAAAGTCACGTTGCTATGTTCCCCCCATGTATTTTGTATTGATCCAACAATATGACTGAAGAAAGCAAACCTAAACAGGTCCGAATTTATCAACCAACCTACCGACTCAACCCAAAGAATCGTTTCGATGCTGAGAAAATACAAAAAGTTCTGAAGAGAGTGGTGGACGCAGAGTTGGTAGAAATAGAATATAGCGATAAAATAGTTCCAGATTTGTGTTTGAGCCTCGCAGAAACGTTGCGTAACACCGTGAAAGAAGAAAACTATGACAGGTAATGCATGACAGAATACTTCATCATAATCATTGATCATTGCTATAAAAAGGTAGATTCATCAGTAAAGACACAATATTTCATGATCATTTTGTAAAAAATATATAAGTATTTATTTATTTACCGTGGGACAATGTTCACTATATTACCATGATGTACATTTTGCCGCTCTTAGCCGGCTTCTCGGTATTCTCTTGTTTATACTGTTGCTGCTTCCGAAGAAGTCGATGTTGACCTGTAAATTGTCTAAATCATGTGTAAGTATGTGTGCTTCAGAGATCTATGATGCCCGACGTTGGGTGTCGTTAGGTTAGTGTTCGTTGATATTTCGGGGGAGTCGGTTAATTGTTTGTGGAGAATCATCAGACATCTACCATCAACGTTTCCAGTGCTGCAACTCAATTAGTCCACGCCAACATAGCTGTTTAGGTTTCTTCCAGCTCGATAAGATATATGCAATAAAAATGAAAAATCGTAAAAGGAGGCGTAAGGAACATGGGCGCCGGGAGTGGGGTGCAAGAGGGCGCACTTAGACCTCCCTGGCTTCAAAAAAACAAATAGGTGTAAAAACAAATAAAAACACAATAATAGAGAACTTTACCTATTTCGAGCTCGCTACGCTCGTTTGTGCATTATGCAGTCACTTAATTCTAAAGCTTTTGAGCATTAATCGACAAAGTATCGAATTTCTATTCCGAAAATCTAATTGGCCCTAGGTGGGGTGCAACATTATCGAGCTTGCTTCGCTCGCTCTTGCATCCTACTCTATCTTAATTCTTAAGCTTCTTTGTATAAATCGACACAGTTAGTCCTCTTTCTGTATGGATGGACAAAATAAAACCAACTCTGTTCGAAGCGAGATGCAAAAATTATCGAGCCTGCTACGCTCGCTCTTGAATCCTATATTCTCTTATTTGTTAAAGCTTTTCTGCATATGTCGACAAAGTGAGTAACTTGTATGAATGGACAAACGATAGGTAACCTAACATAATATATTCGAGGTGAACTGCAAAAATGATCGAGCTTGCTTCGTAGAGCTGAGTATGCACACCCCTGAATGCCGGCACCCATGGTCTGGAAGTTTCTGCTTACCCCCATGGGACAAGGGCCTGAGTTTATGTGTATAAGGACCGACAACCATCTCTGAATTCTTATAACTGTCCAATTTTATTATATCAAAACTGAAAATTTTCCATGTTTCTGTTTTTTATTTTCAGGTACAGAATCATTGTAAGTGTGTGTATCGGACAACGTCGGCAGCAGAGCGTTCACGTGTTCCATACATTTCTATGGGACCACGAACGGGATGCCTTCGCCTCGTACAATTATGAAAACCCTCATATATTCGCAAATGTCGTCGTCTATGGAGTTTATTTAGACTAAATATGTAATAAATCGTAAAAAAATTGAATCTGCAATAACGCCTATTCATTGTGTTAACGACATTAGTTTCATAGTTTCAACTATTGCAGCTCTTAAACTATTAGGCGTTACAGATTTGAATTGATCATCTCTATCTCAAGCCTGGCCACGGGATATTCGCCGCAGCAAATATTCACGCTGTGCGAACGTTTTAGCCGTTAAACGCTTCGATGTAGCGGCTAAAACGTATGTATAGAAATGTACCTACTAATCATGCCACGCGTAGCATGTGGCGAACGGCTCGCACCGCCGTTCACGACGCCCGTTCCCCGCGTGGTCAGGCTGTCACCCACACTCACACTCGGACCATCAAATCTGAGATCAAATCCCTACTATGACATTGCATGATATGGGTGCCATAGCGATTTAAAACGTTTCTTATAAACTTTAAAGATTAATCTAAAAGCCTAGGTACTCTAAGGCGATTATCATACTGCAGCGCGCTCCGTTGTTTAATTCAAATGCAATGCGTTGTTGTTTTAACATATTGATATGGCGATTGGGAGGGTATCTATCCATTATTTATGTATAGTCGTCCGTCGTTTCGGGCGGTTTGCGGTTTGGGGCGGCAATTCCGCTGCACCTTTCATCGAATAGATTTAAATTGTATCCTGACCTATTCGGATTCCAGAAACTTAAGAGATAAACTTTGATTTTTAAGTGCCAGATTGGGACGAGCACTAAATTATGTTATGGGTACTTTTTCGTAGCCCAGCTGACAGCTGGTGTGGCACAAACCAAAAGGAGAGGTATGTTGAAATAAAAGACTTTTGTAAGCATTTTTACAGATCATACATATTTATTTATTTATTTCATAGTATAGATATCACACTGGCCCGCCCTTATAAAAATAAATGTGTAATACAATAACGACCCAGTCTGCTATGAGCCTGCTGGCGTGACCGCGCGAGTTTAACCTTCCTTCTCAACCCATCCTCAAGGTAATAAATATTGGCATCAATTTCGATACTAACCTACAACAATTTGGACACAATCACAAACGGCGCAGTCACCCCAGCTCTATTTCTATTGAATTTCATCAAATATCCTTATAGAAGAAAATTCAGAGATAATTCTAAACCATTATACAGGTCGATATACACAAGATTTAATTAATATAGGTTTACATTACAAGAAATTCGCACATATTTGACACACAAAGCGAAGAATATTACTGATAAGAAGACTAAAGTAGCTTTAAGATATTGGTCCGAGACACTGAAGCGAGATGTATCCGCATACGATACGAAACTAGCACCAAGCCACCGTACGAACAAAGCAGCGTCATACACTCGTGTGCCACTACAGTTACAAAAGCTACCTAGAGAGAGTCCGAGTGCGTCACTCAGGTGTTGCCATGCTACTCGCAGTCATCACAACCTACGGCGGGCGGTACTTCGCACCGGATCACCGGATACTGAAAGCGGTACTATCGGTCGGATCACAACACGCGCTCATGTTAAACTATGCTTTTGCAAAAATGTTCAAAAAGGGTAAAAGTTTATAAAAATTCAAGTCTGTTAAACAAGTCGGCGGTATTATGAACACACATTAGTACAGAGCGCGGTGAAAGTGTTGAGCAGAGTGGATGCAGTGGATGTTTTACTCCGGCGCACCGGACTACGTTCAGCCTCTGAGAGTTACATTTTACATCCGCATGATATGTGTTTACAGATAAAATATTTAAGTAGTACTGGGTACATTTACCTACAACCATACTGTACATTTATATGGCCGAAAATGTTACAACCTTAAGAAATAAGGGGGTAGACAAATACAATATGCTAGTTATATCAAAAGAAATGCAATGTGAATATTGGTATCAAAATATTAATCCTAATATACATCGTGTGAATGTGTATGTTCGAGTAGATATGTGATAATCGTGTGAAAGATACATAAAAAGCTTCATTATATGAGATGAGACCGCGGTACAGTCGTTATTATTGGAATATAAAAATATTACTTACATCATAGGTGACATCGATTATGTTGATTCGTATGAACTTAGCCACATAAATATTTCACATTTGGGGTACTATAAGCTCGTCCTAAGTTAGGTTCAGGGGTAGAAGACTCTAGCTAGGCGGACGATCGTGTCTGTCACACAATGACCGGTGCGTTCAAATAAACTCTGTGAAATCTCCTCTTAACTAGAAAATAATTTACAAAACGTTAAGTATAAAAATATAAAGTAATCGTTTTATTTTTTAAATCAAAGTAATAAAAATAATATGTCATGTAAAGGCAGCATAAAAGTACCGCAAAACATCTAGCATACCTACCACAAAATATCACACGTAAGGTTTTCATTCGTTTAGTCGCTGACAACAGACAGTCGGACGTCGGACGAGTGCGACGACGCGACCCGGGCGGGTGCGGCTGTGGGTCTCGTGGGCCAAATTTTAAACATTTACTAATAAAATATTAAAGCTTAACATACATAAAGATTAAGCATCTCTGCACCTTAGATATACAATAGCCATTCAAAATAACTGCAGATTAAAATATCTCATCTTAAAAATAAAGTCTTAAACATTAAACTATAATAAAAAAAAGACTGTATGTATTATCTGAGACGATTCTTCTTAACTTAGGCCAAACTATGAAATTAATTTATAAAAAATAAATTGATTAAAAAATAAATTCATTGTAGTTTCGCTGTCGCATTTTCAACGATTAATTTCATAATAGTTCTAACAAAACTAGGAAATGTAATGATAGACAATAAATCGAATAATTAAAAACTAAAATTAGCGAGCGACATCGTTCGATCGCGTGTTACAATGATTACAATGATGGAAACATTTATAAATAGGTTTAGCGATCGAAGGATGTCGGGTATTCAGACTTGTATAAGATAAGAAGGTGAGGCAACATAATTAGCGCCAGCGGAGCAAGCGAGGCGCGGCGTCCTCGGGACAGCTTCAACTCTAAAATAATCAATTGGCGGTGGTTTATCTGGTTCAGTCCTCGAGGGAAGTAATTCAGCTAGATTCCTTTTCCTTCTCCTTTGACTCTGCAAGTTGAGAAATAACAACATAATTAGTACAGGATCGGATATTGCATACTGGCTGGTACGGTCAACCACACGTCAATACACTTGAACAACGAAAACCGCCCTTATTGCTACAAAATAAAGGTGCTGTCAATGTCAAGCTGTTACCATGGGCACGTAGTTGACTGTACAAGATACAGGATCGCTCCCACATGTGTTGGTGCAGTATGCTAAGCGCCTTCATTTCTCTGAGTCTGCATTCCGTATAAGTTTGGGAGGACTCATTAAAATTTAATAGGCACCCTCAAAGTTTCAACCAACACATGGGGTGCGATTGCACTCTGAGATTTAAATTATCAGATTGTTTTACAAACTTAGAATACATGTAGGTACTTAACTTTATCAAATAATTTCTAAATATTAATCGGTAAGTTTATACAAAAACTTTAACTTATACATACATATTTGAAAAGCCTAGATCAGCTGGTTATGCTGTCCAAAATCAAGTTAAAACAATATGGATTTGTGGGTAAGTAACAATATGGAATTCAAGAGATAAGGCTCCCGCAGCCAGTCGCGACGCCACACCGTAAGAACAATTTCCGTGAAGATTTCATAGAAATCGTTCCGCCAGAGTCGCGTCGCGCCTGTCTGAAGGAGCCTGTAATCTTCAGTTGGTTGAAATCTAAAAGTGTTCTAATTATTTCCATGCCTATGTATTCTAAGCATCAACACGATATAAATATAATAATTAAAAGCATAATAACATCCTATAAATCGCACACTATTCTCAAACTAATGCTAAAGCTATAATATAATAATCGTTAGTAGATTCTATCTACATCTAAATCTATATGTAATCCTAGAAAATTCAGACCCGACTTTTTATGACCAAGCTGGCTAAACGTATATTTTCAGTGATTTAACAGCCTTTAGACATGGTTTGTTACTTTTGTTAGTGATATTCTGAATAACATTTTGTAAGTTGGTATATTTATTATTTTACTCTTTTATTAATCCTCGACGGGGATAGGATTTAAAACTGTAACCTATTTTCCTTCTGCCTTTATCCAAATTTATTTGGTGACCCCAAATAATGTCTAAGGGCCGATTCTTCAATCGTCCGATATCTTTTATCTGGGGATTATGTATGCCGTTTTGACAGCTATTGTATAGAAAATAAATGTCAAACCACCACATTTATACCTTAGACAAAAATTATCTGACGATTGAAAAATCGACCCTGAAACTTCCAAACACTTTTATTTGTAGTTATCTCAGTAACGATGGCAAAATTTTACCCCTGCATAAAATTGGCACGGTCAGAATACACCTTTTAATGTGCACTAAAGGTGCGTACTGACTGTTAGAAACCTTTTAACATGTCATATAGTTCTATCAATATCTATTTTAGATGAGAAAAAATTCTACAGGTCTATTAATCAGCTATGTGTGCTGTGTCTGTTGTGTTTGTGTGCATTCACAACGATGTAGTGTATGTATGATTTTTGTTTAATAGCCTGAACTATCCTCTTTCCCTCTACGCTATTTAACTCGCTATTTATGCCTCTTTTTTTTGACAGGTACCCTATGCTTGTCAAAATAAAATAAAACCCGATCTTGACATATATTAAAAGCAAAACCTCAGACAACCTTTCATGCCTCAACTTTAAGTAATGCTGTTAGGCGTCTAGAACATACCATTGCTTTATTTATTGAAGCTTAGAATAAAGCTTTTTTTTTTTAAACTAACATTTTTGTGTACACGAAATGTGTTGTTTCAGTTTTGTATTCTGTACTTTATGATCGTATGTGATAATTAATAATAATTAAATGGCAGTACCTACGTATGACTAGGATTGTTGCAAGCAAAATGTTTAAAAAATAAATACTACTAGCAAATCTAAAGGCTGTATAAATACTTGAATACTTATTCTTTAAATATAGGGCTCCGCAAGAAGCCAATATATGCGTTTAGCCAATAAATGCGTGCGTAGTTAATTAAAATAAAAGCTATAATAAAAATAATAATAGGGTGAAACGCACAACTGCGGTCAACAAGGTTTAATTGGTTTCTGAATAAAAAGCGGTCCCTTGAATTGATAGACAAATTAAGAGTTAAAAAGGTCATCAATATCAATTTATTTCGTAGGGTGCATTATAATTTTAGAAGCCAAAAAAAGTATCATACCGACAGCTGTTTATATCACCCGCATAATGAATAAATACTCGTTACTTGTAGCAACACTATTGAATTGTCTATGACAGTTTTCCCTCGTTCACATCGCAGCCTCTCTGCAGCGTTCACAAGGGATGACGTCACAGGCTATTCAAAAATGGAGTCAAAGCGTGTTCGCACTACGCATGCCTGGTCACAATAGTTCGAGACTGACCTTCGTCACTGTTACCGTTAGTGAGCGGTTCTTCACCATTCTTTTCACCGTTCTTTTCCCCGTTCTTCTCACCGTTCTCAGCTGGTTTCTTCTCCTCCTCCTTGGTTTCCTTGTCCTTCTTGTCTTCGGAGCTCTCTTTGGCTGGTTTCTTCTCTTTGCCGGACTTGCCTTTGGCGGGGGTCGCGGGTTTCGGCTTCGGCTCCAGTGATGGGTCGAGCACAAGTTTACCGATGTTTTTGCGATCGTGCATTTTCTGCATGGCTTCGCCGACCTGATGGTGGAAGTTGATGTTAATTTTACAGTATATAAAATTAATGAGGACAGTATTTAAACAGTGAGAACTAACAATAATTAAAACAGCTGAAATGAGAGTCGGAAGCCCAATTTTCGCTTGAACTCGATGGTCTTTTCTACGGGAATGGGGAAATCATCCAACCAAACACAATGTTTTTTGAAGGAGAGCTATTTGGCAGAACAGTTCTATTGTTCTATCATAAACATTGCTCCAATCCGTAAATGTTTAACTTACGTCCTCAAGCGCCCAGGTGGAGTCAACCAGCGGCTTGACCTTGCCCTCTCCCCACAGCGCGAACACGCGCTCCACAGCACGGCGCACGTACTCGGCGCGGCCATGTTGGAACAGCAGATGCCGCAAGTTCAGACCCGCCAGGCTCTTGTTCTCGTCGAACAACTTGATCGGGGACACCTTGTCTACTTGCCACCACTGGAATTAAGAAAATATGTTTATACGACGCACTTTTTTAAGTTCCGAAAGTGTCAGGGCAGATCAAATGATGCTGACCGATCTAAACTAAACTCAGAGTTTAAGCTGACATCCCTTGGGATTATTCCCAGATAAATTCTCATGTGTGGCGAACATTCGTAATAGGAACTGAACCACGAACCTCGTGCTATTGAGATTGAGACCCACCCTAATGTCAGGTATGAATTAATAAAATAAATAAGAAAATGGTGTACTATTCTAGTTAATTAAGAATGTCTCACCACTATTATGGCAAGGCAAGTCAACCCCAGTATCTTCTTCTTATGGTGCTAAGTGCTTATGGCAAAAAAAAATGTTTTGGTGTTTATTTTGTTAAACACCATTATCTAAATGTTCTAAACTACTCATTGAAGTGTTCACTAACAAAAACCACACAAACTCATTTGAACCGAACCGCACATAGTATTATTTATTAGGGCCTGCGCGCACGCACCTCAGCCCAGTACAATCAGATAATTAGTGATTGAGTACTCACAGCACGCGCGGCGCTGAAGAAGCTCTTCGTCTCGCCGGTCACGATGTTAGATGATCCTGTGATACATGCCATTGTTTACTAACACTTATTTAAACGCACAATAGGATATCACGATTATTAAATTAACTAATAGTGTAGAAAAGAAGTTTCTTATTAATGTCTAAAATGTTATAGGCATTAAAAAGTTATTATTGAAAGTTGCCCAAACATTCATCTAGGTGTTAAAATTTGAAAGATTACTATGAAACCTTATATATTTGAGTTAAGGCCGGTAGTCAAACTATTTCTGAACTTCCTCAAGATTTCTGTGAGTAGGTAATAATTCAATACATACCATACAAGATGTACCGTCCCATCGGTTTCAGCAGCTGGTAGCCACGGTTGCACTCCTCACCGCAGAGACAGTCCAGCACGATATCCACTCCATCGGCAGACACCCTGGTGACATCACATGACTTTAGACAAAGGAATCAATGGAACCTTGCAGCGTCGACATGGTTGCTTAGAATAATATTAATATCCTCCTGACCGAAAATCGGTCACGGGGCGGCCAATCTCAACGTAGACTAGCTAAGTACGCAAGAATTATTAGAGTGCACAAGTGTGTCCGCACACATGGCACAAGTGCACTCTCTCTTCCCTCACTCTCACAGTCCGATGTGACGGCAATCCGACACGACTGGCGATAGGTTTGGCGCTGGACCAACGGCTTTACGTGCTCTCTGAGACACGGGGGATTCACATCACTAAAATCTAGACTCTGGGATGCTAAATTCCTAACAGCAAAACCCAATACCACTTTGCTCGACCAGGGAATCGAAACCAGGACCTCACGCTCAGCAGTCGGGCTTGCGACCACTAAAGCAACGATATGAGAATCAATATTAGTTCATTCATTAGTGCGAATAGGCGTCGTATCTGATTCTTACGAACTACCTATCAGCCAGAAGTTATAGCTTCTTTAATGACCATAGCAACATAGGCCGTTGGGGGGTGCGTAAACATTTGTAAGGACTTATGGGAGTTTACCTACATTAGTGATTGATCCAACAAAGACTAGGCAATAATCTTATATTTTTCAGGAGACTGCGGGAACTAGCATTCTGGTGCTGTTAGCTATTTAAAACCTCTAATAGAGGAGCCGCTTAGAATGTTTTACAGGAATCTATCAATCATCTCAGCCTATTATTTAAAGGAAACGAAACGAGTTTCTGATCATCCGCCATTTTATTGGCTATTAAAACATTTAAGTATGTTAAATACTTAAATGTTTTATAGATTGATAGAAATGCTATATTAAAGAAATGTAAGTCGTTGCCCAAGGTTACGATACTTAAGGAACGGTGAGTTTTTTAATCATTTTCACCTTTATTACTTATGTGAAGTAAGTGCTCTTAAACACGGCAGAGGCAACTGCAGCCGCCGATACATTGACGTCGGCCGACGAGTTTCCTCTGCCGTTGACGCGTGCCGTTCGTGTGTATGAACACTTAGGTACGGTTATAGATAATGATAATAAATCAAATGCAGGTAATGGGATTTCTAACTAATAGTCTGCAGGTAACTACTTCATTATTACAACCACAGCGGATTTCGGTTCTTAATTTTATTAAAACAAAAGATGCTAGTAATCATACCTACATACCTACATGTAACCACACTTTATATTTTAAATAAATATTGTTGTAAGAGAGCATTTCTACGCGCAGTAGATAACTGACTATTTATTTACACTGAACTTGTGTGGCTCGTTGTTTACGCTGTAAAGTGCTCACCAGATATAAAAATATCTTCGTCTATTTTATTTACGAGAATTAAATGACGCGCTTGTTACGAAGCAGCTGCCCTAAGGAGCGGGTTATAAAGCGAACAATTAACGGGGTACGACACCAACTTAACCAGACCTCGACTCCAGCTATTATGTCTCCTATTGTAAACTGTTGATAAAAGCTCTAGGGGGGTGGGAGAGGTCTTCGTAAACTGGTACTGCACATATCACACGAGAAGGACTCGCACTGAAATATGTAACTGTAATAAGCGCCAATTAACTAAGCATGGGATTGGGAACAACATACTTTAGCTCTGAAACGTCTGGAAGTAGATCAATGATTCAACTTTGAATTCTTAAATGATGAACCACATGATTATAACCCTAAAGAATCCGGAAGAGATTTATGTAAGACCACCGTCATAAAATTAACTGACAAATTGCCGTTACTAGCAAGAATTGATTGTGACATTTATAGGAATATACACGGGCATAAAAGCCTCGCATGCCCAACATTTTGTGCGTGTAACGTAAACAAAGGTATTATTAGTAAGATGAAGGGCCGCTGAACGGGTTATTTTTAGCTCAGTGATATCAAGATACCGATCCTTCCCTTCATTTTTAGAATTGTTCATGATTGCTGAAGAAATTAATTTGTTCTTGTGATTCATTGCGGTTGGCTTTACACTCATTTTATCAGTTTAATGCGACAATGTTTCAAGAACTGGTGTTTGTTAAAAGATTACAAGTACCATGTTTACGACTGTTAATAGTACAAGACCGATCACTCATAAAATCGTAATAAATGAGGCGGTACCGCATTGATTTTTTCACTTTGGCACGTGTTCAAAGCACAATGATGCTCATTCAAACTATTGATGATCTCACCGAATTCTTGATATGAACTTTAAAATTCGATATATCATACGCAGACCAGTGATGGTGTTGTGAAAGAACGCAAGGACGTGGAGGTACCTACCTCAATGTTGAAAGTGGTTAGTAATTTACTGAACACACATGTGACACATTCATAAACTCATGCCTTCTTCCCATGGGGGACGGCAGAAACTGCAGAACGCTTGCTGCTAAGAATATCCTCACAAACTCCTATTGTTTCGTTTACGTTCATAAATCTGGGTCATACATGCGCTGGTTGCGAGTACCTACTACGCGGCTGCATGACCTTTCTGAAGAAAATCACCACTGAACAATTTCAATAAATATTGCTTTATCACCCTGTAGATGGACATAGGCCTCTCCAATTGTACATTTAGTACGAGGTTTGGTTACTCTCATTTAGCTGCTATTAGCCACCCGCGCAGATTGTCGCTCCACCTTGCCTGAAAACTGTCTATCGACCAGCCTTTTTTTTTTGTTCCCGGTTTGGTAAATCCTCATGGATGTTCCCCGCCCTGGGACGGAGGGGTCTGTCTGATTCTTACTGACTAAAAACCACCCCGTGTTCCATCTCACACCTACGCCGGGGGTCGCGGGAACGTACGAATCTTCCGCAACCCGTCTATTGATCAGCTTAACCCAACTATGTTAGGATCGGCTTCCAGTCTAACCGAATGCAGCTGAAAACCAGTATTTTACATGGGCTATCTTAACGTGCTTTTCGAGGAACAGAGGGTTTTCGTATGTAATGGATGGTCACCCATAAACTGCTCGCTGCAAGCGTAGTTTAACCTTCAATCAACCCGTGCGGCTGTTATCATTTAGCCACGATGCCTGATGTTCATCTATAGAACCGCAAGTAATTCCTTACTTCCCTGGGTGGTTGATCAGTCATTGCAAGTTATGTAAAACCTATTATATTATACATTGTAACAGCGAATCAATTTTCAAGCCTTCTTTTCGGCCAAATATTTTTTGATATTCTGATAGCTCATGTTAGGTCATGAGCTATTGGAATATCAAAAATTTGTGGCCAAAAATAGAGGTGCCATATAGAATATAAATTAAAATCTCGATTAATTAAAAAGTTGTACAAAAAACCGCATTTCGCGGGTATTCTGGTTTGTAACAATGTGTTGTTATGAGAGTGTGGGCGTACCCATATAAATAGTGGAAGTGGATATCCCTTGAAAGGCCGATACGTTAGATAATGTGATATAGGCACATTGAGATTAGCAATCTCATAATCCTAATTTGCAAGTGGGAGGAGTGGGTTTCGTTATATCAATGTTGTAGGTGTTATAAAAATGGATCAGTGGAAAGAGGAATTGTAGGTATCCTCCTAAAGATTATAAATATCTTATAGGTACTCTATAATAACAATTCCATTAAACAACATTCCTGATTTGATCGTTGTCTGTAACATTATACATATTATCTGAGTACAAAAATAATAATTATGTAGAAAAAGAGTGTTTTCTTTTCGAAAAACATTGGGTTACCCTGGGTTCCATACTAGGCCCAACAATGTGCTTTATCAAAAAACGGTTTCACTCGTTTTCCCCGGTTAATGATGCCGCCCCCTCTCAAAAACTCAAGATCTTTTAATAAAATGTTGACTTACTTCCTAACTTCGCTGGTGTAGTCACTGCCGCGTTCCAGCAGATGATCGATGTTGTTGTTGTTGGCCTTCAGAGCCTCATGCTTGGTCTTTGAGCATACGCCGAACACCGTCACGTTCTCTACAGTCTTAGCCAACTGAGCTACTGCTTGGCCCTATAAAGGAAATGGGAATATTAGGAGATGTCCTGGACCGGTTCCTATATTAGAAACCGATGGTTATTGGTTAAGACTTAGATGTCTCAAGTTGTATCTACTTAGTAGTCGATATGCCTTTTGTACAATTTGTAATTATAGGAACTTAAAGATTTATAGACTAAGTATCAAATAGGTTTTGGATATCTCAAATCGTTTTGGTTTTCGATAAGAACATCGAACAAAGACACTATTGCAAGCAAGTCAGTTTCAATAGTTACAAATTGTCTTCAAACTATTGATTTCCGGACCTACTGTTAGCGTCCATTGTACCCAAGTAGGTACTACTGAAAGTTGTCGAACTCAATCAAATACATGGCAAGTTTATCGCCCCAAAGTTACGCAAAGCTTTCAGCTACAATGAAACTAAAACAATATCCACATTTACCATCACATTATCATCAATAGTTAGCATAGCCGTAGGTTACTTGCCTGTAAATTGGTTTCCCTTGTTAATAAATGTCAACTAATTGGTATTGTCACCCCGCCCAGAGACCGAGCTTCGAATTACCGGTCGCCGACACGCGAGGGTGGTCGGTCACGTCATATGGAAACTAAAATACCAGCAAACATGAATATTTGGTGAACTATTTAGAGCAACAATTAGACATCTCGTTAGTCTGTTTGCTCAGTAATTATCAAGTACACAGAAGTGTGTGAAGCGTGCTGTGTGCTCGGCCAGAAGGGTCAATGCTACCGCGAGTATTTTCGATTTCATTCGGTATTTGTCAAGTTCTGAATAAACTTAATTTTAGCTTTGCATTCATGAGTTTTGGGTGTGAGTCAGTTTTTATGGTCGTAAAACGACGTGCTCTTGAACTTCACTTGCATTTTCTGAAGATACGCTCGTGGGGTAAATAATATTATACAATGAAATTTTTTTCATGGTTTTTGAGACAATTTTTTATCCGTCGTCTTGAAGTTCCATGTCTGTTTTTTAAATGCAGTTGTGAAAAATGTGATATCAGCTTTTTGTTTTGCCTATCGACTACTTACCGGAGTCTATTGCTCCTGCCGAAGAGGGTTCCTCCGAAATATATTCTTAGATATTTCAAATTAATGCAACAATAACTTACCACGCCGCCTCCAGCGGAGTGCACAAGCAGGCTCTTGCCAGGAGTCAGATTAGCCATCTCGAAGAGCAGCAGATAGGCTACCACGTAGTTGGTGGTCACTGCCACCGCGTCCAAGGCAGTCATGCCTTCTGGCAGTGCGTACACATACTGGGCTGGCACTGAGACGAGCTCGGCCCAGGCGCGGTATTCCGGTAGAGCCACGACTTGGTCGCCAACCTGATCGCAATTGTTTGTAAGATTAGGATGAGCTCAAATGAAAGTCTAGATGTCATCATCAACAGTGTTACATAATTTAGCAAAGCGGTTGTGTAATCACAGAGCCAGTCGGAAATCAGTTGGAAAGCAAGATGGAAAGTCCCTAAATTGAAGAAGACTATTGATTTATTACAACCACCCCCTGATAAATTAGTCGATAAAGTTAATCACTAACAGAAAGGTAAGTACCCTTAATCATTTGGGAACTAAATATGCATTCCACCCATAACATTAAATCGTTTAATAACAATGTATCACTAGGCGTGGAAACACAGAGAAGTGTTTATAGGGCCGTCCATTACAAAGCTTTGATGTAGATTTCACATATTCCTAGAAAATAAACCGGGAATAATCGGGTAGAAGATTAATCGGTGGTAGATTTTATTGCCCGACTGATGAACTAGAATGGGAAGAATGGATATGGAAGGTACTTTTTGAAGGGGTGTCAGTCCAGCAATGGATAGCGGTAAATTAATTTAATGATAACGAAATGATTGGCCCATGAGCTAAGAACTCAACATCAACGGTGAACGTTTATCGAATGATAAAATTTACGATAAAGAATTGAACACTAAAACAGTGCTAAGTAGCTGCTAGGTCTTTTTACAACTATAGAAACTGCAGTTTTATTACCCACAGACATTGCAATTAAAACTAATTTAACTTAAATTAGAAATAGCGGCAGTTGCAATCCGTTGCGATATACTAAGAGCCCGTGACCGATTTACTTTGAGCAAAACTATCAAATAAGGCATTGAACGAAATGTAATTTATTTAACATTGCGATAAAACATCGGCGGAAAGGAAGAAATTTTAATTAAAATAATTTCCCAGTCAGTAGGGACTCTGTTCTGCACATTAATTGTATTATTCATTACCGATTTAATATTCTGAAGGCGTGCGAAATTTCACATAGTGATGGTGAGGAATTGCACAAGAAGACGTATCGCAGAAACTAATTAAGATTAGGGTTGCCCGAATGTCCCAAGAATTTCCTAAAATTGCATTGCAGAAAATCCGGCGAAATTGCAATGTCTCCGGAATTTTCTACAAGGGGGAAATAACAGAAACAAAAGACTATGATTTTATAGGTTTGTAATTTAACTATTATACCCTTTAATACAGTATACAACTCTTGTAGGAATGTTATCATGGGAATACGGCGAGGTAGAATCTACAGAACACCACGTACTACTATCCTTACACATCCTTTTTGCTTTGTCCACGCTGGTCATTACTTATGTCCAGCCCATAACTGTTTATTTGTAGTTGTTTTCAATTATGTTTCCATGGTTACCTTGAAGTTGGTGACTCCCTCGCCGACCTGCTCGATCTCTCCGGCGCATTCGAAGCCGAGGATGAACGGTGTCTTAGGAGGTGAGTCGATGGCACCCTGTCGCACGATCAGGTCTTGGAAGTTCAGGCCACTGGAACAAATAAAAGGGAAGTTAGTATTTTAATTAAGAGTTTGGTATGACATTATTAGGTACTGAGGTAACCATAGAAATATTTATTTCTTATAACTATGCAGGTAATTGGGGGAGGCCCAATGTCCACCAACCGACGTCTTTCGTCTAATGATGATGATGAGTAATGTTCCAGATGTTCAGAATTTCCAGATGAAAATTTCAAAAATTGGCGAAGTGTTAACAATGAAATTAGGGACTCTAATACTGCCTGCCTTGCCATAGAACCATTAGTTAAGTAGAATCCACAGTCTATAAACCCTGAAAAGCGCTAGTTTACTGAATGCTGTTACATACAAACAATGTCTTAATCCTGTCGAAACACCAACTGGAGCGATCGACCGATACACGATACAATTTGAATTTATTAATCTCATTGAAGTAATCATTCAAGTTTATCGTGGTGAACGATATCAATAAACAAGTAATGTAGGTAGGTAGTTACTTAATTATAAGACTGGAGTCAGGAATGCGGCAGCCATTTGTTATTATGTTCTAGAACACGCGTACAGAATAAAGAAGCCCGCATTTAAATTTTTAAACGTGTTGACGAATCAATCAATATGAATATGGCAGGACATAGGTGGCATCACTATTGTTACACATAGAGGACTCGATAATTTAGGTTCATTTAAGTCACTGCTCACCCAATTCCCAATGTCAAAGTTGGTGGTGCAGTTGTATAGGATAAAAAAGTTTTGCTTTTATTATTGAAAGCTCACTTTTACGAGGCCTCCCATCTGGGCGAAAGATGAATGGTTAATGGAATGGGCCATAAAGATAGTTTCAGACTGCAGAACCACATAATATATTACGACAGCATAACTGACGAATGGTTCTCTACGTACAAACGCGACGACAAACAGAAAGAAAATATAAACATGAAAGTGATAGCTACACCAAAAGGCACAGACAAAGAAGTCGCTGATATTGAACTGAAAACAGTATCTCACGGAAGTTTAAACAGATGAAGACCAGCAATATTGTCAGATAAGACGACGTATAAAGTAACAACACGAAGCTAAACCAGCAGAATGCGAAGACATAAACACGTGTTACAATATTGCACGCCGCCATACTGGATCCAGTCACTGCGGGCGTCCTACCTACTCGTCCCTGATCGATATGTCTCGATGGAGCTCCCTGAAGTACCGAAGTACCTACCTATAGATACTGACTACAATACATTTACTCGCACAACAATTTTATTTGCTTGAATTTAAAAGACTTGATTGAAAGTAATATTGTCAGCTACTGTAAAATGTCTAACTATTTTACAGCTGCGCTTCGACGTTATCTTCCGAACTATATTTACGGCATGAAATGTTAAAAACAATTACAAAAAGTCCAATTTTCTGTTCCAAGCACACTTCCAGAAAGTCTGTTTATTGTAACATCGTTTAACAGTTTACAGTCGAAAGTAATAAACGTCTGCTGTGTTAAAACAACGGAATGCTTAATTTTCCAAAAGCCTATTGTACCTACGACTAAACAAGGAAATGCCATTGGTCGGCTAATAGAACTCCGAAAATATCCATAGTGTACGAAACAACAAACAATGAAAGCTGGAAAACTCCGAACTCGTATTACGGTAACGAACAGTTTACCTAGCAACAGAATTATGTGGATACGAGAGGTTTCACACGTACATACTGAACACAGTCCTAATTTAACCAATTGTTTTGAATGAATTTTGTTGATTAAATCTAGCCAAATTGTAGCCCTAACGTAGGTAGTAATGTAGGAAGTACCTACACGCAAACACTGTGTAATTTAGTTCCCTCCCCTTGTCTGTGTCCCTCCAGTGTTTTCATGAGTCATCGTCTACCCCTTTCCTAGTATCGATGCATTGTGGTGAAAGCGGATATTCGATATCATTTGTCATCGGCGCCGACCGTATTAAACTACCCGCAAATCGAAATTTATAATTCTTTGCGTAGTATTTTTGTAGATTATTCATACCGGGTAAGGTTAGTCATTCTTCCAGTTTTTCCGAACTATTTTCTCGGCAAATAATAATTCAATCAAGGTTCAATGACTAGTCGGAAATTATAAAGTTGAAGCGTACCTATATTATGTTAATGTGTTGATCTATAGCTGCTGTCCTGGGGTGAGTAGGCGTCACTATATTGTAACCGTCGCCTACGATAATCTACACTACGAATTTGTTAAATGTTGCTACATGCTGGTCTAAGTTATTACCTTTCAAACTGCGTAAGTAATCCTGCATTTTAATGATCCCGATCCTGAAAGGGTTAATGGACTTTTGTCCTTAACTTGCTATCAATTGCTGACTATGAGTAGTACGTTGTTAGGTACCTACTTTCCTCATTAATTAATTGAGCTGCCATTATGCACAATAAACAAATAAGGAAATTAATCATCTCGATGAATAATTTCTCTATAAATATTACGCCTTTGTTAAAACACTAAAGTTGATTCATTATTGCATACAAAGATTCATTCGCATCTTTGTATGCAATAAAACTTTGTATTACGCATGAAGGAGTTAAAGAAAAATTTTTGTTCCCGTAGCTTGTCATATGATACGAATGCATACTGAAGCCTTCAATTCGGGGTAATTAGTGCGACATGGGAGTCGAATGAGTCGCAAGTCGCCACGGTGTCGGCTGTCCCACGTCTGTCACCCGCATACGTTTTATTGGGTAAATTGGGCGCGGGCTCTACCGTTTCATTATGGAAAAAGCTTTGTCCTACATTGGTCCTCCATAGGCGACGATCCTGGGACCCAAGGGTCGGAATGTTAATCTGAGATAATCTCCGGCGAGTCTCGCTCGTATCGAATTTTACGCACGCTACCTGACCGTTTATTCAACATTCATTGAATGGCTTCCTTCTACAACAATAGTTCGTTACGTGCACCACATGCGCAGGTAGACTAGTTTTTTTTGACGCTTGCACTACTTGAAAATAAATAACGCGAATTCTACGTTCAGGACGATCAAGTGTTCCCTGATGAAACATTCTCGGAACCTACGCACGATAAGCGTTTAAAGTTGGCAAGGTTTAATTGTTACACACTATTAAAGCATTTAGGTAATAATGTTGGGGTGGTTGGCACTTGAATAAATTATTATATTAGAACATTGTTTCCAAGTGTTGTTGCCAGTCGCGTGTTTCAGACTCCTTATGTCAAGGCTCCGGGGTCGATAAAGCCGACGACGTCGCACAGCCTAAAGGCCAAACTGCGAGTCATCAACCCTGCCCTCCTTCGATTATCTTAATTACGGAGCCATTTCCACAAATTTGAAGATAAACGAGTTAAACATTGAATGTTAACTTTAAATACCTACTTATAGCTCAGCATGAGTCACGTAGGTATTTATTTACCTAGGTTAATAACATGTCGTTATTTAAGACAACCGTAAAACATGGAATTTAATAAGGAAATGTGCGTATAAAATATTGTAGTCATTGGCAACGACAGGGCCGCGGTAACTCCTGCGGACAATTAATTGGATCACGTAGGTAGAGCTACAAGTTCAGGATTACTGAAAGGGTCTTCACTATTCGCACGTACACAACCCCAGCAAAGTGCTAATGCGATTAATGCGTTGCGTTGCATACAATTTCTATTCACGCAATTCAAATAACTTCACGGTTTATTGAACACTAGCAGAATGATATGTGGAGAATAATTTTGAATATGTTATCATTTGCGTTGCTGTTCGCCCCCTCACGTGTGCACGATCATTTAGAATGGACATTAAAATGAACGAATGAACACCCTCAGTGCGGGGTAATTTTAAAATTGCATCGGGGTTGGCGGTGGTATGACGCGACCGACCGGCGGCGGCGGCGACAGGCGTCGGGTCGCCGACGGCGTCGGCGCGACGCCTTCCAACGTGCTATACCAAGTATACCATGCTAGGTACGTAGCTAGTACGTAGGTACTACAAATGGCTCACAACCTAGGGAAAGTTTTGCAATCAGAAATTAATGTTCATTAACATTAGTGCGGGCAACCGTTTAGATGTCTGGCTGGACTGTAATTTTTATGGCTTGAGAGAAAACATTCGTGGATTACGTTCTGATACTGGGGTTCTCAGTACTCAGTACTCAAATTGATCGATTTTCAGTAGGAACGTAAACATAATGATTGGTGTTCCAATCTGCAACGTTTCGTGGCTCGTTCAGTTCAGTGGAGGAACTTGCACAAGTCGGATGTCGGGCGTCACGTTCCAGTGCACTTCGGCGAAATCCACGCTGCGCGCACTTAACTTACACGAACGAAATTGCTTTTCTGAACTTTGCACTTTCGTTTTCATCGTGCGACAGTGAAAACTACTGAACCGAACCGATCACTTGCACTGTCTGCAATGTTAGACATTGTAGTCGTAGTTTTTATGACTCATCACACCTGTAAATGAAAATTGGCTAGCACTAGTCTAGACTGTACTTTGTACAAGTTTGACAGATGAATAGTTTAGTAATATTTCGTCGAAGTGGCTAACGAGGCACAAAATTCATGATCATTTATGAATTCAGGTAACGGAAACTTCCTTTCCTCTCAAATTTATGTTTGGGGAAACCCGCGATGTTAGTTTTTCTGGTGCTAAAGCTTAAAACCCGTTCAAATGACCAACAGGGACACAAAATTCCTAGACGAAAATATCAATAGGTAGCTAAAACCGCTGAAACTTTCCTCCTTTTCAGATCTCCACGTTATTTGAAAACCCGCGAAGACTATTTCAGGTGCTGTTATGTTCAAAATGATACCTACTCAAATACGCATTCCTAAAAAGTAAACCTTCTACGATGTCTAGTCTAGCGTGTTATCAAAACATCAAAGAACATAAAACCACGTACGGTCGATTCGTCAGCGTCTAGCGTTTCCTACGAAAACTTGAGAGCGCGAACATCATTGTAATTCAGTGTATGTACCACGTATAAGTTAAACTCTCCTTCCGCCCGCGCTCATGTTTCATGTTCTGAACGTGTTCACGATACTGGAAGTGACTGTTATCGCTTCTCTACAACTACAACTCCGTCAAACTTGTGTCTTTCACGATGATGTTTATTGCTTGGTGTATTGTATTGTTGTAGCGCGTTAAAAGCTATGAGTTTCACTGGTTTTTTATGGGTTTGCCAATGGTGACAAACCATTCATTAGATATGAAAGATATCTGAAGGGGTATGGGGTTCTCTAGGAACAGTCACATTATAAGGTCAGTCATTATAGTGGCAACTGTCAATCTCCTAAATAGATAATAATTGATGGTCTATCAATATCATGTTCTGTACGTGGTACTTTAGGTACGTGATTGATATTGGCAAAATTGACATAAATTCAAAACACATTAATCAAGAGTTGAATTTTACTCTCTTTCTCACTTTTCTTTCCAAAAAATATTTGTGGAAGTACCGCTACCGACCCGACAAACAGCTACGTTTGTGACCGAGCCAGACTGACTGAGTTAACGACTTTTTTGAAATAGGTACCCAAAAAAGGACACAATTAATGAGCTAATCCGGATTTCGGTTTCCGGAAACGTGACAAGTTCACTAATTCAAAAACATTGTCCCCGAATGCAACGGGCAACACCACAAAAACTAAATCCGGGATTTGGGATCCTCTAGTCCTATTCCAAACAAGCAACGAAGTAGAAAAACTCGCAACAAAAAAGCCCGTCTTGTGAAACCGTCCTTCCAAAACGCTTCATTGTCTCCGATTACAAATATTAGCTCATTCTTCATTACATACAAATGTGTTAATTAGGGGTGTTATTACTGTGTAGATGTTCGAGCTATGGCGGTGACTCACAACCTCCCAGTCCGTACAAAGACTACGACTTGTGAATAGGAATAGCTCATAGTATTAGTTTATCATACATGTGCCTTGCCTTTACTAGTACGAATGCACCGAATGGAATTTCCTTATTCGCGTACTTTCTGATTCATTTGTATTCCACACTGACATGAATCGACGTCGAGTTGCCGAGTTAATACACATTAAGTATTATGTTATGAGCTTATAAATAAAATAGGCACCGGAAGTTGAGCTGGCTGGATCGATCGCTCAATGCCTGCACTATGTTCTGACGCATCTATGTGGTCGTGGACTCATTGCATGATAATTAAAACAATTGTCGTTATTTATTATGTGCTAAGACAATGTTTATTCAGTCGGTTGTATTCGTATATGGTGTGGAAAATACGGTCTTTGAAATTCCAACGCGCGAATGACTTATCATTTCTAATATTATTTACATCATTTCATCCTACAATTTTCTGTTTTTACCGCAAAGAAATGCTCCTTTTAATCTCGGTATTTTCCCGTTATGCCACAAAGACTCGCGGTCCTTTAATTAAATAAAGGAGAAAAACTTACGCCGTTCTGAGTTGCTGTGTAGCCAACTTGGAAACATTAATTTGCGGAATCCGGGTTTTCGTAGGAGTAGTTAAACCTACAGTGGGTGTGGGTGTGTACAGTATAATATGGCACCACGCCTCTAACTAAAACCACGGGTGAAATACATATTAAAATCATTAGCCTCCCTAGGATTCTACATACACAGGGTATCCTAGTGTGCACGCCAGTCTCTCACAAAGGATCATATTTTAAGCATGTTTGTCAAAACGTTATAATTCTTGCCACTATGTTATAACGTATGTGAACCTTTGTGAAGACAGAAAAATTTAGACAAATAATTTAGAAAAATAAC
The DNA here is from genome assembly GCA_914767815.1 of Eupsilia transversa. Lineage (NCBI taxonomy): Eukaryota > Metazoa > Arthropoda > Insecta > Lepidoptera > Noctuidae > Eupsilia > Eupsilia transversa. Next base: position 9,639,465 of record OU611889.1, read on the forward strand.
GACATAATAATTGTCGTTATTGATTTTCTTTCATATCTAATTGCATTTCTAAATATTTCTTAAAATAAAAATATATATTTAAAAAATTGAGGTCCGCCGGTGTAGGGAGCAGGGTCAAAGCTACCGGTGGTTAGGGCTGCAGAGACATATACTTTCAAGTATAACTTACGGCTTATGTCGTGTGGTAATATAGCACTTAGTTTCATGAGTTTGAAATAGAACCTAGATAATCAAATAGGGTCACATTAAGGTATTTGTGCCACAATGCTTAATGGTTAGCGTGACATACAATATGACCTTATTTAAGTTAAAGCTTACGTTTGGTGTTGGTTTTATATCTAGAACCAAACCACATGCAAGTGCTCATAACATGCAGTTTAACAAAGGAAAATATACATTAGGTAAAGTGTTAACTAGGCCACACTTACATGGTCTACATTGTGTCAATTAATCGCTATAAGTAAGAAATTATAACGTTTTCTATGACTGGTGTTAGCACGATGCCCCATCATGATTAGCCCAATCATTAGTCAAACCCGTAAATGGGTCCAGAACTCCAGAGTCAGCGGAGTATCATGTACTTGCAAGCAGTAACATGAACAGCGCCAGATATGGCAAGGAATAAAAAAGGATTTCAGCAAAAATAAAAGAATGCGACCGAATAACTGCAAAATGATTTGGTGGGGGCGCATGGCTTATCAAAGGCTCGGAAGGAATAATTGAGGTGGTTCAAAAAAGCGTTAATATCCGGCTAGCGGGCCGTGACGCTGACCAGAATGAATACACCATGACACGCGTGACGAAGCTATCGACTTCCGATCAGTGACTATGACGAGAATGCAAGCCAGCCGCGTGTGACACCCGCTTTACTATTACGACTGTAATTAACCGATGGTGATAATGCTAGGCTGATAGATGCACCCCAAATTACGTTTAAATGACATTTCTAATTAATTTTTACTTTACGTTTAAAACAGCTAACAAACGTTAATGAGTGAAAGTTTGTTTAGTTAGAGGAGACCGCAGGATTAACTGAAGCGAATTAGGCAAAAAAGAACAATTTGAGTTTGGAACGCTTTCTTTCACATTTAACTTCAGCATAATAATTATGTTATTCTGAAAAACCTTGAAATCCATTCCTACGGGAGATTGAAACATACTGAAATAATCGCAACATGTTTTTTCAGCACATTGCTTTGGCTAGTTCCTTCACAAACACATGGAAATCCACAAAGCAAGTAGTTACTTACATTAATTTATACAATAAATGAACTCAAAATTTGTGTTGCATAAAATTACATGATGTTATGGTGGACGTAGCTGATTGTAATGTGCAAGTAGTTGCAACCTCATTAGTCACACATGCTATAGTGAACCATGTCAACGATGTTTCGGTCCGTACGTCAGTCATCGGCTTTAATTGTCGACTCAGGAAGTGAACTTGCATTCCGCAGATGGCTGAACGTCCAACGTTTAACTTTAGGGTGACTAAATAATTTCAGTTGAGCCGTCATTAAGCCGGCTCTCCGGTCTCGTACGTAGCATCCATTTCATAAATTGTTGCCCACTCCACATTAGGCGCACGCATTAGCCACGCACTGCCGTGCTCTATAAAACAGACAAGAATTCGATTCAGAACTGCAATTATCGCTTTCAAAATGTGTGTTACACAATTACTGATAATAGCTCTCAATTTTGTACTTCCAACTACCTTCGCACCTACTGTTAAAGATTGGATATGTAATTTTCATTGGAGCTACAGTAAAGCTACGTCAGCGAAAGTTAGCTTTCGCTTCGGTGTAAAGGAGCTTTTATACGTGCTTATTTATTATCAAGACTCATTTTATTGCAATAGGTCGATGAGAGAGTTTATCAGACAGGTACTATATCTCAATATTCATCTCGTCTAAGAGATCGTGGTCTTATTTGCTTTCCACATTTTTGTTACATCGGTAAATAAAATAATAGATTTCCATGAAACATTTCTTGTTCATAAAACTATCTTCTTTCTTGTTATCCCAAGATCGAACGATAACGAAAACAAACAAGGATAACTTCAAGTTCAAATAGCAGACATTTCGGATGTGACTAATAAAACTTGTTGCGTTGGCCACCCTTCTCTGGCAATAACGAATTCATAAGAACTGCTTGCTATACTTACTTACAATATGATTCTAAACAGAAAATTTCTTAAATGCCCAAGAATAAAACCCGCATTCAAATAAAAAATAATGTTACATGAAAGTAAAAGCAAACAAACCGAACCTCCCACATTACGGTAACCGTAAAACTTTTAACAAAGCTATAATATTTGAAATCAATGTAGCAGACCCTCATATTAAGGAACATATGCGGGCCGGCAAAAAAGTCATCTACACAGCGTGACGCGTCGCTGTAGGGTAATAAACGGAATATCATATAGTGGCCGAACCGAAAGTCGCAAGCAAAAAGGTGTCGGAACGAAGCATATTAGGGCGTGCGTCGTTTCTGTACGAGAGGGTGCCCTTACTGCTACCTAACTAAATATAGATCCGCAACGACTCCGCTACAGGAATTTGTACTCTAAACACGTCTGCGATGTACCCACGGCCCACTGGCTTTGAGCAGATTACTGTGGAGTTACCACTAACTCAACCTCCTCTGTCTATTGTTTTTTGGGACAGATAACGTTACAAATGAGTTACTCCCAGTTTGTCACGATTCCGATAATACGTTGCCACTATATTTAACTATCATCCTGATTATATTGCTATCATATTTTTCATGATTTATTATTTAAAAATCTTTAGGTTAAGGTCAATAACGAAATGTATTCGGATTAGGGTAACCATGGGGTAGTTGAGTAGATTGTCCCATTTAAACCGTTTTTTGTGTAGGATAACATGTAACTTTTATTTGCAGACATCAACTGCAAGTAGGGGAAAACCAAAAACGATGGATGGACTGCGTGAAGATGATATGGCTAGAAAGGGAGTAACTACCGAGATGAGGACTAATAGTAGTATGGAAGAAAAATACATGTTGCGCCGACCACAAATAAATTGGTATAAGGACAGGAGAACGATGGAGTAGAAAGAAGCGTTGCATAAAAAACTTTTTAAATCTTATCGTCTACCTGAGAACAAAAGTTCGTAGATAATTGAAGTAAAGACAACTGCGATAGCAGTTCTCGTGAAATAAGTCAAAATAAGAACACTAAGATACCGCTAGTCGTGGTTAAAAAAAATACCAACACATGCTTTTATTCATTTATCGAAGAGCATGGTTAATGGGAGCTATAAAAAAACAAGCACTGGCGTCGAAAGACGTAGGGCCTGCGGAGATTGGTCGGACGGCATGGCGCGGGTAGGGGACGCGCCGTATTGATCCGGCGCGCGCCCCGTGCCCCGGGCTCGCCAGACATTACAGAAGCACTCGCAACCCTCACCCCCGCACCCTCCGCCCACCCCCGAGCCCGACGCACACTACCTAGCCGACACCCGAGTATAACGCAACCACACCCCTTTTTCATGCAGAATCGAGTCACGGGATTTTCCAATTCAATTTGCTAAGCAATCTAGAACATAAGCAACGGCTGTTGAGATCATAATGGATAGAAAATGTGATAAATAACGAGACTGATGTAGGCCTGCATATTCTCTTAAATGGACAAAACCATAGAAGCGAAACTTTCTCACCACAAGATTGATTACAGATTAGGATTCAATAAGGCATTCACGACGTTTGTTGCTTCCAGAAGAGCTTGCTGAATGTTCTGGAGTTGTACATCTTGTCATGAGTGCTTTATTTGTCAAAAAAGATGAAAGTATGCGACGTGTTTACTACCATATACAGTAGCGACTTGATTCGATTATGGGCACAATAAGCGAAGGAGCATTTTCGTAAGTTCGTTGACTCCGCGAACAATGTGCCCGCGGGCGGCGGTTGGGCCGGCGCGACCCCGCCTGCCGCATCTGCTGTCCGACGATGGATTTTATAGAGACAGCATATGTTACAGCTACAGCTTCCGACAAGTACAACTTTTCGAGTAATATGAATGTAATGGCCCAGCATACGTGTCAACACTCAAGCAACTTCCCTGTCCACAAAATTAAAAATAAGCAGGAATTTGTCAAACCACAACATATTATGTAGGACTTAATATCATTGCTTACTTAAATTTGCTCTGATTTGACGCTTTTCCTTGATGTGCAAACACCTACACACACCACACTACCGAAGTTAGCAATAATGAATCCCTCTTCTATACTTAATGAGATTTGTTTAACAATTATCCTTGTTCAAAACTAATCGCATGTATAGTTTTAAGGGGAGCACAATAATACATAATTATATGAGTGCGGCTTACACTTCTGCAAAGAGGGTTAGTACGCCAGAAACTGTCAGAATCTGGTGAAGGTCAAAATTGTTTGTTGTATCAAGTTCCCTAATTGAAGGGATCACCTACAAATCACGGATATCGTTGTTAACTCCGTATTTATGTTGTTAGGTGAGTCAGTCGTGATAGCCTAACTTGCTCTGACTCATCTGTATAAGTTGGCTGTGCAAGTAATACGGGAATAAGGTCGTGACGCATCGCAGCACTCATATACACTAATTATTCAGCAAATGAAATAACGTTAAAACAACAATCTATTGAAGAATTAGCTCGATGTGAAGTTTTCACGTGCAAACTCAAACTCAAACCATTTATTTTAAATATACCAATTACAGGCACTTTTCAATTGTCATAGGGGTCGGTCAGTCAGGAAGATGAAGCTAGTTGCCCATTCCAAAGCGTAGTAAATACATATGGAGAAGAACGGGCAAGAAACTCCACGGAGACTCTTTTACGTGCACGTGTAGCAAGCAACGCTGTCTCTCATCATGTTTGATTGATGGATGAACCGTATCCCACAGGTCATGCTAACGATAACATGTTATTATAAAAATACGAATATAATAATAGGCGTTGTATACCAGAAATTATACTTTGTGTTGAACTTACGAGTTGGGTAGGTGTTACGGTTTAAATAACTGAAACATTACTATTGATATTTGATTTGAAGAATCAATGGCAAGTTAATCGAGATTAATAAATTATAAGGGCATTGAATGCAATGATCAATTGATAAAGCTACCATTTATGATGAATAACAACTTAATAAAAGAACACAATATACCCCCATTATCAAATTGACTTCAATGGGCACATAATAACAATAAATTGTTCTTTTATATTATTTAACTTTAAGGTTTAAAGCAATGAAAATAACCTCTCCAGTTTATTGAATACAAGAGAGTTGTTAAACCAGAAGGCAGACGTCTGAAGGCAGGGGGTATCAAATGAAACACAAACAAGCCATAGCGTCCAGTACGGTACTGAATCGCTAGCGAATCCACCCACTCGGTCCCAGTCAGGTACCACAGCAAGTTATTTGAATCGAGTTAGCTCAAGAACATAACTTTCTAGTGACTCATAGGAAGAGAGCTATCTTGCGCAGACGCTCTCAATAAGGAAGAGGGTAATAAACAAATTCATCTCTCCCATCTTATGCGGCTTCGGAGCCCATTAAAATGCACAATACTGCACTTTATACCATAGAGCCCGGCCCCTGTACTCGAGGGGCAGATGTTATTTTTAGGCTTTAAATTGATACGCCAACAAAGGAAAGGATGTGAGCAATTAACACTGCACTTTCGATACAAAAAGTACTACGATCTTGTACTGATAAGTACACAGTGGAATCCTTGATATTTACGATATCCCTGACCCCAAAATAAACTCGCGTTCAAAATGATGTAGGCCAGACGCCCAGAGCAGATGAACGAAACAAAAAACAAAAGTCCAGCCATCACATTTCTCATCATCTCCACATACAATTAAGCACTCTCCATATAAAAAGAAAGCCACTTATCCGAGGCGTGAGTACAACCATTGTTCTTCGAAGACATCTCTTACTGACACCGGCTTGACCTAATTGAAAATAATGACGCGTTATTCATTGGATCCCATATGATGTCTTACAAAACATTAGCCGAAAAGGCGGCTGCACGAAAGCGGCCCCTGTGGGCACTATTATTTATTTTAGACAGCATTATAACAAACGTTTTTGTGTACGATAAGCTTAACCACCTTCTGGAAAATTTGAAAAAAACACCGTTCGCTTTGTCAAGGGACTTCCGCAATACAAGTAAATATTGTAGTACTCCGTATAAACCAAATAACCACGTGTTAGAATTTAGAGCTCATTAATAGCTTTGTTTAATATTTACCATCACTTTACGGTATTTAAACGGGATGTCTCTTTAAGAGCTTTATTTGTGGTGACCCTAGCGAGGGACGACTGCGTGACTTTAATACAGGTATAGTTTTAAACTACTGATGTAGTAATAACGAACCATAATTGCGGTTCAACACACTCTGACATAGGTACCTTATAATGGTCCAACTTTTTAAACTTTGGTTTTAAAATTGATGTATCTTCATGTGTCTTCGAACAAAGTTTTTGATATCCATTTGTGGATCCACTATCTGCATGATTTATGATAGGATTTACTCGAAACCCTTCTACAGAAGCTACAGTCCTGTGTTTATTTACACAATTTAGATTACGACTACTCGTACACTTAAATCCGTTGTAATTGCAACGAACTCAAATGGTTTCGAAGATATGACGATAACAAGGAATGTAGAAATTGGACCTCCGTCATCCGTGAAACGAGTTTCGTATCAAATCGCACTGGACTCTAGAGAGCGTTCATTTTGACGAGAACTTTAGCTGTATCAAAGCTCTTGGTCTTATCCTGAAATACCAGGAATAAATGGTTTACCTACTGTGTTAGGAATTTATTTGTACATTTCTTCAGAAATATTTAATCGCCTTTCTTTTTCTATAGATCCCATATAATATTATTAACACTGATAACATTTCTAGGAACCTTGAAAAAGGTTGAGTTGAAGAGGGTCGCCTCATAACAGTAATAGCACATTCCTGTGGTAATCAGTTCCAAATGACCGATTTACTTGCAAATTCTCACAAAGGAATGACCCAGAGTTGCCAGACTGTAGACAGTTAAACTTGGATTGTTCGCTCGGCATGTAGGCGGAACTCACACGTTTTTGCGGCTCAAAGCTAGAGAGGAAACTTGTACTGGTACCGGTCCGGGACTCAACCAGTCAGTTAATATTTTTGCGGCAGATGGCGTCGGCTATGTCGCGGTCATTTACATAGTAAGTCGACGATAAGCGCGCTATATTTAGCACACGCGGGGATGCGCCCTGGCCGGCCCTGCCTCGCACCTCGCACTGCACCTACACACCTCGCCTCCATTCCTCCCTTTCCTCTCTTGTACGCCTCCGTACCATTCTATTGCAAGTTGCTGTATCCCCGTAACAATTATTTCTCGTGAACTTAAATCTAACTTAAATCCTAAGCCAACTTTTTTGCACATGTCCTAAGACAATACTACTCAAAAAGACAATAGGACTGCAAACCTTTAAAGACTTCTTAAACCGTCCAAATTCTTCCAGCCGAAATCATTCTTGGAAACCAAGAGTTTGTATTATCAATTCTTGATAAAATTCCTGATAACTTGAGGCATTTTTTTTTGCTTGCCCCAAGCAAGCAAAAAAGAAAAAACTGCCGGCCTTATCAACCATCCTAAGCCGTTGAACGTCTGACCTTATCCCAAAGTAGCCTCTCAGAAAAAAGTATCTCATTCATGACTAAACGTTTGTGGTGTAACGAAACAAATACTTCACAGTTAAGTGATGTTTTGTTAAGCCCCTAACGAAGCAGTCAACGTTAACGAGAAAAGTGGCAGATAACTCATGTGTCGCGGTTGCAAGTAGCACGTTGACGCGACTCGTCCGTTGCATTATCTAAAGCAGTGGAGCGATAAAAACGAACAAAGAACAATGTCAGTAGGCGCTCAACTCCCTTTCGCACGAACTCGGCTCGCTCAGGCTTCGAATGACAAAATAACATTAATTTGTTACAACCGTCGGCGACGCAGCGTCCACGCAGCGACGCGCTCCGGTGCGCACATGCATGCAGTTATTCCGATGCCGATTGAAAACAAATTTCCATAGCCTATTGAATAAATAATCTGGCGAAATCGAATGAAATAACACGGCTATGTAAACATATTGTACATCAAGAGAGAGGCTAAAACAAGCACATAAACATAATAGTTGGTCGTCGCATCGACGGCGGGCGGTCGACGAAGTGTAAATCCGCTTTAGGGCGCGTCGCACGATCGGGAGTGGGTGCTAGTGTGCGTGCAGAAATTTCAATCGGTCGGGTGCATGAGCTGTGCATCTCGACGGAGGCAGATGTTAATGAGGCAGCCAAGAGCCCGAGACGCGGCGAGCGACGGCTGAACGGGACCCGTCCGCGCAGACACCTTCTAAGTGGGTACACTACACGGAGAACACCGGCCTACCCAAAAAATATCATACAAAACAATGAAAAAACAATAGGGTGTAAAAAATAACACGTTCTTCAAGACCAACATCATTGTAGATTACAAGGGTCGTTTGCACCCACTTAATATTTCACAACTAAATGGCTGATTGAGAAAAATCAATCTCGGAACGAATAAATATTCAAACGCAACGTCTTTTAATCTGTCAAAGTGTTGGCACTTATTAAACTTGAAATTTACAATATATTTTAAATTTATTTTAATTAAGTAAGTAAGGGTATGTAAGGAGTACTCACCACGCCTTGACACGAATGAGGACCTCGCCTTCTCCGACAGTGGGCTCAGGTTTCTTCAGAATCTTAACAGTTTTAAGACCGCCGAAGCCGGTGAGGACGACAGCGCGCATCTCCTTGGGTGGAGGAGTCTCCTTTTCTTTTTCTTCGGTTGCCTTCTCTGGGGTCTCTTCGGGCGGGGTCTCGGTAGTTCCATTCTCAGTGGGGGTCTTTTCAGGCGCAGCTGCCGCAGGGGTTTCTGTGCTCTCCGTCATGATGGCGAGGTGTTTGGCTAGGTGGTGCGATCTGAGCGGTGCGGCTAGCGGACGCGATGGGAATGAGCCCGGGCGAGTGCAACGGAGGCCGGCCGGCAAGTTTACGCGTCGCGAAACGAATGATTCGAGAGAAGGGAGTAGCGCGCGCAGCGGCGTCGAGGGTGCAGGGGTGCGGGCGGGGCCGGGGGGGCGGGGCGCGGGGCCCGGGGGCCGGGGCGCGGCGGCCCGGGGGGCACACGCGCGCCACCGCGCGGCGACAGGTGGCCACCGCGCCGGCCGGTTTACCCCCCCGCAGCCCCCCGCCCGATATTACACTACACAGGACCTGGATTAACTTTATTGCACGGAGGTCGATATAAAAAGCAGTATTAGTTATGTACTGGTCCACGGAGTAGACGCGCTGTAGCCTCGAATCGACACCTCCCAAAACTGTAGGTACACACCCTGAACGTGACTTGGCAGCGGGATCGATATTGTAATTTATTGCGAGTAAAGTTGCATATATGTCGGTGCTATTGAGCGACCGTGGCCGACCAATGTGCTGCGAGCATATGAGGCTAGGCAGGAATAGACGTAGATGAATCTAGATTAACCAATTTTTCCAAGTACAGCTACCCTCATTAGTCAGCATACATGAGTCTAAAGGCAACCTGTTGATTAACGTTGATAAAGTTGGTCCAATAAAAGCAAATATTTTCATTGTTTATCCAATTCATATATCGGTTCATATACAAAGTACAGTAGGCACGATATGCATGCGGACTGCTTCGCCTTTGTTATGTTGCAAATGTTATTAACGCATTGTTTATGTGATAAAAATGAGGTTGTTAATTTTATCAACGCGACCTTCGACGATGAAAGCGTAAACATTGTAATTATGATAGTAAATTATATTACAATGTAGAATATCATTAATTTTCAAAACAAATAACTATTTCTGTTACTCGTTATGTACTTAATTATCACTATCCCTATGCAAATCTCCTTGATAGTAAGTAGGTACCTACATTGTTATTAGTGTAACTACTAACTACTTCCAAGAATACGGGGTGACTCAGGGTTGAAAGAACGAACCCATCATAGGGGGAAACTATCCTGAAATGTCTAAGATAGTTTTTTTTTTCTCAGACAGATTTATTATAGAATTTCTTTCTGTACAGATTTATTATTCTTTTTATTTTTCTGAAGGGTTTATCACATTAGCAGAGGTCCTAGGTATATTATAAGCTCCAGATATAGCAAAGTTAACCTCAGCCCATAATTACCCAATGCATCATTTAAAATCAACAGTTTCAATAGACCATCCAGCTGCTGACAAAACCCAATAACTCCATAACAACAACGTTAACAGCATTGTTGTGTTTTGGCAGTTGTGGTAAGTTAGCCAGTTCCTCTGTAGTTGAGAATTCCGGGTGAAGCTCGCTCCGGCCTGATCATCATTTACCATCAGGTGAGATGCAGGCAATCTTCCCCATTGTGATAATAAAAATGTACTAAACCAAATGATCCTTACCACAATAGACATAGCCCTAGAAAAGGCTGCTTTAATTAGATTAGGAATAGGTAAGCATAGAATTAGAAGACTACTTAAGATAATTACAGTTACTATAGTTACGACAATAGGTACGTAAGTACCTACCTACAGATTGACGGAGGCACTTACTTGATTGAACCAACTTGATTTACTCTGCTCAGATCAACTTTAATGTTGGCCGTATAGAATCAATATTTTTTTTCTAACTGAACAGACAGCTGTGCTGCTGGGGAGTTTGTTGCGCCACTTCTTCTTCCCAACTAAAGCACTAGGAAGTGGGGAAGGGCGTTTTGGGGGACTGTCTTATGTAATTTTGATCTTCGAAAAGTGCTGATCCTCAGCCTAGTTTGAGCCTTTTGATTTTGAATGGTCTAGGTTTCTAGAAGATTTTCTAATTTTTAACGCTCATTTTGATACCAAATAAATAATTATATTAAGGGGAATACGCTTAGGCAGCGCGCGAAATTCAAATCATATTTTATATAAAAGGTTGCGCAAATCATATTTTGATAGGTAGATTTGCTGGTCAGCAAATTGCAAAAAACGTAAGACATCTTACGATTTTTGCGCTATTGGTCCCTAATGCTGAGGGTGGGGTTCAACCCTTGATTCAAGCAATACGTTGGGTTTTACCACTAGGAAATTCTTAGTAACAGTCAGCGGTGCCTAGATTTGTGCCCGGTTAATGACAATAGGCTCGCCTCCCTATTGTAAAGGACTTATAGCATGACTGGCGATATGTGGGTGAACTATATTTCTCTGCCTTCCCCTCCGGGGAATACACAGGCGTTGTTATATTCTAATTGCGTATACGTAACTATTCTCACCGCAAAACAGTTATTAACATCCTTATTGCGCAGTTTTGAATCTCGATTCAAAACGAACACTGATCGGTTACGGTAAATAAAGGCAAATTCCCGTACTTATTTCATTCAAAACCAAAACGTTCAAAATTTCGTCGCGATCATATTATCATAGCGACAACCAATGTAAAAAAAAATCAGAAATGTAGGTAATTATTAAGTATGTTTATAAATGACAGATTGAGACTGAAATTAGAGTGCGACCGCTCTTAAAAATAGATATAAATATACTAGCTGACTAGACAGATGTTGTCCTGTTTGCTAGAACTCGATCACAGTGGATCACTACCGGATACAATTGTGAATCTAAACTATCCAGGGACCCTCTCAAATATACACACAAAATTTCATCCAAATCGGTCTAGCCGTTTAGGAGGAGTTATGTGACAAACACACATACAGAAGAATTATGTATGAATTTAGAATTTTAGAATTTATTTATATAAAGATATTCCTTGGCTTTTATATATAAGTCTTAAGATATGTATTAAACATTGTAACAGCGAATCAATTTTCGCGCCTCCCCTTTACAACCTAGGCCAAATATTTTTTTTATATTCAGATATCTCTTGACCTAAAGAGGTGCCATAAAGAATATGAATTTTAAATCTCGACTAATAAAAAAGTAAGTATTCCGCGAAATTTCGCGGGTATTCTGATATTCTACATATTATCTTACTTGCGGGTAGGTATTTTGGACGTATAGGCAGGGCGTGAGGCGGTATTGTCCGAAACCTACCATGAGGTTTCAATCATAGACTACTATATATATGTTTCAATTGAAGACTATGACGTACAATCACGAGCATAAATATCTAACATTTAGGTACGCAAAATTCAAAAGCCATTTTCTCATAAATATATATTTTATGGTGTTAGGAACATATAGTGGGCATGTGGTGGTATATATGGCCGGCCATATTAGACGTAGAACCAATGACCGTTGGGGTAGACGTGTTCTTGAGTGGGGACCGCGAATTGGCAAACGTAACGGCGTAAGGCTAGGTGGAGTGACGATCTTTGCAGGGTGGCTGGTAGCAGCTGGATGACAGTTGCTGTGAATCCAGCTGAATGGCGTGCAAGTGGGGAGGCCTATGTCCAGCATTGGACTGCTATAGGCTGATGATAATGATGAGGAACATAGTACTTTCGAAGCCATGTCATATGAAATACTTAGGTCTTTTCTCAACTTGCGATTTTACAAGAAAAATGGTTTTGAATTTTGCGTAACTGTAAGGTTTTTATGCTCGTGACTGTACCTATCATCGGTACCAAACAATGGGCCGAAGAATGTCGAATACATAGTCAAATTCTACAAGCTTATCAGATTTTGTGATAAGCAGCTATCCACGTGGCTTCTTGATGCGTCACAAAAACGTGTGCTTTATTACAATGGAATTGAAATCACCATGGAATTTTGCCATTCTGATAATGCCAATTTTTTGCTGGAATACTGCCAAAACAGTACTCGAAGGAAGGAAATAGTGTCACCATACTGCGGAAGTAACGGGCTCATTTTAGTGAGTTAAGTAAGAACTAAGTATTGTGACACTTTTTTTTCTTTTGGCGTTATTGGGTCCAACTTTGGTACTTATATAAGAATGAAAGGAAAGAAAAATTGTTTATTCTGCACAAACAAACTCACATTTAAAAAAAAATGTAAGTATATATATGAGATTGATAAACGTATAAATTTATTCCTGCATAGAGGTTTTTAAAGGGTTTTTTTCGACCTCCATGCGGGCGAAGCCGCGGCCAAAGCTAGTGCAAATAAAATATTACAATATCACTCCATCAACTCCACAGTTAGCGTAGATGCTAAGTTGTCGGCATTTATATCATTGTCATCATCATAACAGCCAGGAAACATCCTCCGCTAAGCATCGTGCTCCCTCGTAACTTACAGTAACGGTAGGACGACGGACTGATGTTATCATTACTGACAACGTTCAGAGTTCTAGGATTCTCAATGATTATCACAACTAATATTATAAATGCGAAAATGACTGTTTGTTTTTTGTTACGCTTTCACGCTAAAACGGCTGAACGGATTTGGATGAAATTTCGTACTTAGGTAGACCATGACCTGGGTTAGGAAATAGCTAGTAATTAAATAAGTATGAGTCGGAATTAAATGATGCGATGCGGTTACAGTGGTGTATACCGGAAATCAGAGGATATATTTTCAGGAACAAAAGCCTGCCAAGTGCAAGTCGTAGGTAGGTACTTACAGTCACGATAAATATCAGGTAGCTAAATTTAAAAGCAATTTCCTCCTTAATTTTTGAATAAAATGTTATGTTGTTACGAACATATTATTTTCGAATAAGTATATAATCGCGTTTTGGAATAAGACGGATTTAGGTTTAGTAAAAGCTGTATATCTTAGGCCTATTTCAATGTCGTTATTTCTAAGTGTACATATATAAATAAAATTAAACTATGATTTTAATTTTCTAGACCATAATGACGGCTGCAATCGATCCTTTTTAGGGTTCCGTAGTCAACAAGGAACCCTTATAGTTTGTCTGCCTATGTGTCTGTCTGTCACCGGCTTAGCGCAGAGACTGTTAGTACTAGAAAGCTGTAATTTAGCATGAGTATACATATTAATGACGTCGACAAAGTGGTAAAATAGAAAAACAATTTTTTTAGGGTACACAATACACGTAAAGTGGAGTTTTTTTTCCTCTCTCCCATGGTATCTTTGGAAAGGTCGTTCAAAAATATTGATTGACATTAAATATATAAGTTTGTTACAACCATTTTTGGATTGAAGGATCCGTTTGCGAAATATTAAGCTTTAAAGTGCTAATTTTTGAGAGTCAAGTGTCCCTCCCCCCCCCTGCCAGCTAAATGGTAAGTTCTGGATATGTGGAAAAATTCACAGCAGTAGTATATATAACGAAATTAAAAGGAAAACTATCACAGCTAAGTAGGCTCTACAAGTTAACGAGTAATTATCGACCAACTTACATTTGCAGTTGCAAAAACATGTTCTCCCATACATTTTGTATGGGAGAACATGTATTTCAACTACAATGTTAAGTTTCTTCTTGGGATAAATTCATCCCAGCTACGGAACCCTTCATTGTGCGTGGTCCGACACGCACTTGGCCGGTTTTATTTTTAAATAATACCATATTATAATTGATATTACAGAGACAACACGACAACAGTGAAGGTCCTTCTGCAGAGAATCATTCAGTGATCCTTGGTGTGAGTCACTCGGTAACTATATTATTTGCTAGGTTATTTTTTGTCAACACCAAATGGCATGTTAGTATAGCAAATAAAAATAAAAAAAAGTATATAGTATATTTCTCGTGACTGCAGTTGCTCCAAGTACCTAACTACTATAGATTTCTGAAAACGTTTACGTCGAATAGTTTTAGAGCTTTCGATTGAGACGTGGACTAGCTTTCTTGCGCTCGTATTGGAACCATTTTCTTTTCTCTGTATTGCTTGACAGTGCGAAATTAAACTGGAGAAAACACATTCAAGTATCCATACATATATTAACGCCTTACCCCCACAGAAGATAGGCTGAACGCCACGTGTTACGATCCTTATTCGTCCACGTTCGTACTATAAAACGTACTAGAACTTTTACTGAGGGGTTTTATCAGTGACAATATATAGATTCAAGGCAAGTACCTACTGTTTACAAATTTTTGTTATTGATGAATATAATATACAAATTTTTGTTATTGATGAATATAATATACAAATTGACATGATTTCTTTGTAAAGTATTATATTACTTTAATCATTGTGATTGACTATGTGGATCATTTTTTTTTCTCTTTTAGTTTTAATGATGGTCTGGCAGTTTGAGTACTTCATGTACCCTACCCAAATGTTCTTTCTTTGGTATTGTTCGTCGCGTCGTTGAGCTCCTTAAGTTCTGAGTTGAGCTACACGATTACTGACAAATGCTTGCACTGACTGTACAGGTCCACTCAAATCTTGATTCTTTTCTCAAAAGAACATTTCAGACACTAATCTACATGGACCTCATATGGCCTGCCCAACATTATGTCTGGTCTTTAAAAGAGACTTTAACCCCTGAGTTTGTTTCGCCATTATATCTCAGGGGTAGTCGGATACGAAATGTCGACTCCATCCAGCCTATTTTATTTATTTACACAGCGTGTAAAAGTGATTCTGATATCTGATTTACAGAATAAACAACTTCATCTTCTATATAATAAAAATGAATTGCTGTTCGTTAGTCTCGCTAAAACTCGAGAACGGCTGGACCGATTTGGTTTCGAAATATTTGTAGAAGTCCAGGAAAGGTTTAGACGGTGAGTAAATTTGGAAATGCTGTAGGTAGGGTAGGTAGGTAGGTAGGTGTAGGTGGGTAGGGTAGATAAATAGGTAGGTAGGTAGGCTAGGCAGGTAGGGTAGGCAGCACTAAGTGCTACCAGTGCGAAGCCGGGGCGGGCAGGTAGGCACATTATAAAATTCAGTTCCATATATCTTGATTCCTACTATGGTATGTGCCTATTAGGTAGACTCGGCAACGGCTACGACATTCGTATCTTTTGACATCAATAATGTTTCCAATTAATACATACATTCCCCTTTCCACACCTGTGTACTACCATCTTTTGTAAACTTCAAACTCATTAAAATAAGATGGTCCTTAAAATTCATCAATCCTAAAGCCTCACGTAAAGTTTAATAGAACGTGAAAAAAAAAAAAACCCGCGCGTTTCTACGCCAAACACCTCCGTTATGTCCATTCATTGAAAAGCAACTTATAAGTTTACTAGCTGCCCGCCTCAGCTTCGCATGGGTAGCACTAAGTACTTATCTATGGCGTACCTACCCTACCTAAAACCTTCTCCTAAAAAAAAAGGAACAACAAAAAAAGAATTATCCAATTTGGTCCAGCCGTTCTTGAGTTATAAAATTACAACGAAAAGTGGCATTGATTTTTATATATATATATAGATTCAATCCCTTTCCTTTGACCCTTTGGTTACTGCAGTAAGTCTATTGCAATTGTTACTTGACTAATATTGTCAAGAGGATTAATATCCGTGGCATTATCCTCCACTAACGGCGACACTTAACTACATCCGGCGCACCCGGGGCAGTCAGCTTCGCTACCAACTTTGCTGTCTAGTTAACGATACGAACGAACGTGTAAACAGTATTTTATTACGTGTTGTAGCGTTTTACAACACGGTTTCAAACCTCATGCCAAGAACCCTCCTCGAGGGTTCACTTTAGCACAAACCTAATGTCGATGACCGTCCTGGAAGGTCCACTAGCAATATGGTTGGCGGAATGGCATATGAGTTATGATCTATGACAAGTGGGTGAACTCCAACGTGTTTACCAGGCCACATACATGTGCTACTATCGCATATCGACACGAGATATGAAGAAATATTGATAAAGTCACGGAGAGGAGCGCATCTAGATTCTAATCTTAAGACGGAATATGATGAATTACCTACTGTCAATGTGTCACCTAGTAATTTTCATTGGTGTAACAAATTCTAGAAATTCTGATGACTCATTACAACGTATTGGATTGCATTATCCACCTACTGAGAGCAAAAAAAAACTAAACGTCCAGTTTCCATTGAAAACCTTTGAAATAATGTATTATTTGATTATGAATCCTATACACTATCAATAAATTCTTTCTAAAATAGACTACGACAGTAGCAGTTGGCTCTGCCGACTTCTGCGAAAAAAAACACTACAATAGTTTGAAGTGTGAATTACATAGATGAGCCTTTAAATTCGTGGACGTGTAGTGTAAACAAGGTGTAGGCTTTTGTGGCAGGTGTCTACAAAACCCCACGAAGACGTGCAACTTATGAAGACTTGCAGTGTCAATTCATTGGTATAATACGGTATAGGTATCGTCGTACTAAACGCAAGCGTCTGCAGTAGTGTAGTGTTCAATTTTGCAATGCTATATTTATAATTTTGCGATTGTATCTATAACCTCATTTTAGGCCTACTGATCTGTCTAAATGAGACCCATCACCAATATTTGATTTGTTCCACACTAATAGCTACAAATTCTAAAAGGGGCATCAGATTTGCTTAATTCATTGCTCTTTAACAATATAAGATACTACCAACGCGATGACAAAATTAGGCAAATCTGTCGGCACCTGTCTACATCGAAATCAAACTATAAATAAATTCTACAATAATTTATTTTTCTACGTTATAACTAAGCTACAATTGAGGTTGTCTATCAACAAGGTCGGATATTTCCCTGGGTCCCGTGTAGTAGTTGTAGCTCTCCTCGTCTTCATCTTCGTATTCATCATCCTCATCAATCTCTTCAGTTCCCTCCACTTTTACGGACAGCTGCCAGTCTTGGCGAGAGTCTTTCATTCGCTTGTGGAGACGCTTTTGCTCGATCTGGAAAATGCGGAAGGATTCGTTTTTTTTTTTGTAATGTTTGATTTTTATCTCGATTTATTCAAAAACGATGATTAAAGTTAATAAACGTCAAAAATGTATGTTTAAACAGTCGCTCGCTTATCATTACTTAACTTTAAGCAACGTTTATGAATAAAGGGGTTAGTGTTCTTCAAGATGTTGGACATAAAAATAGTGTTTGAGAGCGAAGTTTAACCGCAATGAAAGACAAGCACTCGGTTAGGTTAGGTTATTATTAGTTTAAGTTTTCATTACTTTTTTTTAATTTAAAGTTTTGGTGTTATAATATACATATTTTTTTAATGTGCTAATTAAGGTGGATGCCTAGATGATCTCACTGCCATTTTGTCGCTAGATGGCGACACATCCACAATTTCGAACATTTTCAATTTTTACACCTAACATAGAAATTTTTAATAAACAACTTTATTGTTAGCGAAACCTAGGGCATTAACTTGATTTTTTTAGATCATCACTGTGCTTGTTAACTGGTATCATACAAAGATTAGAACAAAATAATGATTTAGCCGCATGAATTTACTCTTTACACACACATGCAAAGTAAATAGTAGTTACTTCCGACTCCACTAGATGTCGTTTTATTCAAACATGGTTGGAAATTAAAATGTCCAGATGGACCAAATTATTTATAAGATGAATATCCTTACATTATAGCAAAAACTGAAAACAAATATTAATTTACTAATTAAGTATACTTTAAATTACTAGAGGATTGTTATGTTCCAATCTATTTCTTAATCATATAATTATTGGAATATGCATACTTTTGTTTCTAGGCTCGATATCAGATACCTTTTCACCATAACAAATTATTCAGATAAATTATTTTGGGAAATAAAGGTATATTGTACCTATATAGGTTGTTGTAATGTGACTGAACCTAAATAGTACATAACGTGTAAATAAATTGTGACATGTACTAAATAAATAAAAGATTATGTATTCAATTGTAAAGCGTTTTATTGTATCTTACTATAAATTAATAATATTTATCTATGGTTAATATTTTCATACAAATATCGTTTTATTTACTCTCACTGCATTTACCTAAATATTTTCTGGTTGGATTCGAACCATCGACTCGTTCGAATCCAACCGTACCGTACTTTTGTCAATATTTTGATATTTACAATAATGATTCTGAATTTAGTATTAGAAAGAATTATGTACGTAGATTAAAATTTATGTAACATCACACGTAAGTGTAAGTATCTTACACAACAACACACAAGTGGTTGCTAGCTAACCATAACATTTATGTTTCAAGAATACCCACTTATTATTCAACTTTGAACAATAAATATTCTTTTACAATTGAATTGTTTGGCTGGTACCTAAATACATGAGTGAAACATATGTACACAGAAAAATAAACTAACAAATAACATAAACTATACATCGCTACATACAAAAATAGCATAATAATTAGTCTATAATGTTCCCACTGCTGAGACTCAGGCCTCCTTTGAACAGTGGTGATGAAATAATTTACACAAAGCAAAGTGTCGGCTTGGATTCGAACCATCGAATCTTACCACCATACAAAGATACATAAAAAATACTATAATAATCTTCTCTTCTACACGCTACTTTTTCTACGCCGCCGTCGACGCGCAGTATCAATCTTCTGCTTGTCACTTTTTACTTCCATTTATATCATATCCGTGCGATCTGAATCAATTGAGACACAGTTTTGCGCTGCAACAAATGAATTTACACAGTTTTGTTAGACTATTCTTACTGAACCCACACCTCAGAAACTTGAGGAATAAGTTGAAATGAGTAAGACTTATATTTTTCATACCTTCCTTGATGTCTAGACATTTAGCATTTTTCTCAACTCGTCTCAAAATAATTTCCGGTAGTACACATGTTTTGAAAAATGTTACCCACTTCGGCATCATAGCGTTGATAAATTCCTCATCCCGGTTAACTTCTATGACAGTCAATGGTTGGGTGACAGATATAAAGCAAATGAAGTAACATTTACTCATTTTGGTAATTCGCAATTGACCCTGGACCTAGAATCAAAATAATAATAGCTGAGAAACAATCCAAGAAATACATTATATTTATACATACATGAACCAAGAAATAATGATCTTTGTTACTTACTTGATAATAATAATTATGCTTTTTGTTCATAACTAAAACATCATTTTCCAAATGAATAGGAAAATTTCTATTTTCTGATGCTTCTCTAATATTTTGAGATTTCCTTTTCAAGGAGGGAAAACATTTTATTTCTACAATAGTATTTTCTGCTTCTATAATACCTGTAAAAAAGAACAGTTTTTAGGCCTACGACACTGAACCAAAATAAAAAATCCACGCGACACACAAGATCCATGGGGGCGGAACCACAGGCAAAAGCTAGTTATTTGTATATTTTTATTATTGAATAATCTTACCATCAGGGCTAGCTGCTAAGAATCCAAAGTCTTCATCAATAAATAGACCTGATGGCCTGACAATTTTGCCATATTGTTGCATAAACATGCTCTTTGCAACATGTTCATTTTGTTGTCCATACATCATATCTTTAGTACAAATATTATTTTTGTAGAGAATGCATTTCACATGATTGTGACATGGTGTGGCATTACGACGTTTGCAAACCTAAAATGAACAAAGTGACAATCATAATTCTTGTACTGGCTTGAGCTGTGGCTTCTTAGAAAGTAAGAAACAATAAGAGGATGGCTGATATCTTACCAATCCAAACTGACTTGCTGTGAGAGTAAACACGCAAAAGTATCGTAATTATGAAATGCTTCAAGAAATTTGTATTAGTCAGAAAACACCACCATTTGTCACCATCAATCAAGCTGTCAAGCTGTGTGTGAAAATTTGCAAAACAACTGACAGAACTTGAGAACAGACTAAATAGAGATGTCAATCTGAGATCGATTGAGCAAAGAATCGATTTTTTGGAATAAATAAAAACGTTTTTTCAAATCGATATCGAAAATTACGAAGCATGTCCAGTGCAAATCCTTTAGCGTAAAAATACGGATTTTTTCCAGATATGAGACTAGTTAAATTCTTTTCGCTCATCGATCGTTTTTTCGCCCTTGTAAACGTGTACGTTACCCTAGCAGGAATCGTTTTCTCGGTTTTTTTTTTCAAAACGACAAGGGGCACCAATTTTTTATGTAGGGGCACATTTACAGCAGATTAGGCACCAACTATACGTTCCACTCATATAACTATAGGAGACACTTTCTTGCTAGGGTAACGTACACCCCGTAAACCCCTACATTGCGAATTTCATCGAAAACGAATGATTGAATTTTGGAAAATCATTTCTTTATTTGTGAATCGATTTTTCATATTTCCTTTCGAATCAATTCAGTAACGGATCTTTTTCAGAGAGTTTTTTTTTTGTTCCTTTCGTCCCTCTGGGACAGGCAAAGTGAGTTTTTAGAGAGAATTGACGTCCCTATTAGGGGGAAATATTTGAAATTTAGAGTAGGTAGGTAGGTATGTGATGTGATGACAATCAACGAGTGTTGCTAACGTTTGATTTTGTCTAAATCTTACACTTTTTTAAGTTTTAAGGGTATTTACTATTATAATATAACTCTGTATCACCTTCAAGCAGAAAAGCATCCTTTGTCCATAAAAATAACACTTACCGTCAATAAAACACAAAAACACTTCACTTTTAAATAAAAACTCTTTCACGGATAGCACTCGTATGAATGGTTCTCAGTAGTAGCCCCAGTCACCAATTCTAAACCTGAATGGTGCTTACTACTTACTTAGCTGTTCAGACGAGCGAAATTGGAACTACAGCTACCATTTTGAGAACGTCATTTCGCTGACAGTTAAAAACCCCGAAACCATAAATGAATGATGTACAGCACTGCTGTACCTATATCATTCATCGTTTTAAATATCAGAACATCCTTCAACTTACTACTAAAATACTGCCCTATGTTTTATTTCCCCTTTTTCTTGGTAATCTTCTTAGATGGCAAGACCAATTTATCTCGACGCACTTTGACGTGTGCTAACAATACTAAAATGTGCAATTGTTATGAAAAATCAATGTGGTTTGTCTGTATATTCACTTATCTTGATGGTTTCACATAAATTAAATATGATTCAATCAATAGATGTAAGTAGTGCCTACGTGTCACCATTGCGTAGGTAGGTAATTAGAAAAAAAATAGGTAAATTTGCCTACGCTGATCGCCTGATTTAGGTATACCCTAAGTTTACATGAACTTCTATTCTCTGATTTTATTCAACCCAAACCAATGAATTAGAAAACCTACTTACATACAGTAGAAAGATTTTTAAATCTTTAGGTACTTAAAGTAGATATTACAATAATTACATTAGTATTGTATCTGTGTGAACCAAATGCAGATCGCAGATATTTTTTTCACTTTCTAGCATTCTTTCTCATTCCCTAATAAAAAACATTTTATCAATCATAAAATGTAAAACCCGCGGGTAAACCCGCGCGCCGGCGCTAACTTTCTAGAAACACAATTTTGGAAACGATTCGCAAGTTGTCAAGACAATCACGCATGGATTGACTGGAGCAGTCTGGCAACAGCGCGGGATGGCGGGGGCGGGGTGCGTCTTGAATGGCAACGTTGCAATTTGCATCGCCGCGTCACTCGACGTGTAACCTTGTCAAGGTTACACAGCGCCATCTATTATAAATGTTTACCGAACGTAAACTCGTAACACAACAGCAAATAACTCTTTCTCGGTGGTTCTTTAAATTTCTGTTAGATGGCGCGATTCAGGTCACTCACACATGTAAAGATTTTTCGTTTTTTATTGGGTCTAATTCTCCTAGAAATACTGTTTTTTTTATAAAATTTTGGCGTTACGCGAACATAATACATTATAAAGTCTCATTATACTTGCTTTTATTCTGCAGAAACCGTTTATTTACGGAGATTACAACCCCTGAAAAATGTATGGCGAGGCTAGTCTAGGGATCCACCTTAAGCCCTTTCATTTGATACACAACATGCCATCTTGGGTATCAAATGAAAGGGCTTAATTAAAACAAAAGATGCCATGTCGAACATGGCACCTTTTGTTTTAATTCAAGACTATGTTCTCTAGACGGCGCCATATTCAATTTAATGTAACGTCACTTGGCCTATAACCAGCGGACGACCGAGACGCTTCCAACGATACCCCATTTGCCAAATTATGAGGGAACAGATGATCATACATACATACCATACCGGTCAAAATCATAACCCTCCTTTTTGCTTCGCCGTAGTCGGGTAAAAACTCCCAAGATAAGTTAAAAGGCAATCAATCAATCTGCCTAGCCTTTTCCTAACTATGTTAGGGTCGGCTTTCAGTCTAATCCGATGCAGCTGAATACCAGTATTTTACATGGAGCGACTGCCTATCTGACCTCCACGGCCCAGTTACTGAGTAACACGATACCCCTTGGTAAGACTGGTTGTCAGACTTGTGCCTACCCGTGACGACTGTCAATGATCTACGAATGACAACCCAGACCAACGGCTTTATAACGAGGTTTCCGCGGCACTGGGGAGTCTCGATATACAACGTATGGTCACCCATCCACGAACCGAACGCGGCAAGCGTAGCTTAACCTTCAATCGACCCGTGCCGTAATTATCATAAAGCCACATAATTTTATAAGCATAATGCATAAAATCCAACTAGTTCCTTTAAAAAATATCTGACCTGTCTCTTTTGTAAGAAGTCAGCCAGTTCTTTCCTCTGGTTCCCAACAGGCTCAGGTACTTGATCGGGGCTCACACGATACGATATGACGTCCCTATCCGTGTTCAGGGTGCTCCAAGCATCGCGGGTCTTCTTCCTAGCAGCTAGGAGTCTGCTCATTATCCTCGAGTGGTCCAGACCGAAGACATTATGGGTCATTTCAGGTAAAGGCTCTTCGAATATTGGTAATTCTTCTTCTAGCATTTTTATTTTTGCCTGAAGAAAACAATTAATGTTATTGCAAACCCTGTCAAATCCTGTTTTGAATTGATTTTATTTCCACTTAAACTAATATGAACTTTATGTTAGTGTTAATTAAGTTGAATTTCTAGAATGACTAATACTATTGAAAAATGTTAAAGTTGTATTGCAAACTGAACTTTATATCTGCAAAACAAAGTTGTTTTTCTAAAAACACGTATTTGTTTACATTTCTGGAAACTAAATCGCGAATGCAGTGTACGTAATAAGACGCGTTTTCTGCTGGGGTAGGCAGTAATATTAAAATGCCCAATGTTTCACGTGCGTCCAAGAAATCTTTTGCTTGCATTGATAAAGCAGTTCGAAGGTGCATCACCATACCTTTGAAGCGTGGAAGGCCTCGATTTGGTATTTTAAGTCATATTCCGCAGCTCTGTCGATGTGTGACATGGCGCACAGCTCAGACTGCCGAGGACTATTTCTGTGCTAGCTTCTACATCCACTGCCGCCTACTTCGCTGTCATACAGATTGCTAGGCTACTTAAAACTGCTTTAGGTTTCAAAACAAATGAAGCAAACCTGTCGGTTAAGATTTTCATGCAAACATTTCTTGCTGTTTCACAAATCGAGACTGCTAAACTATTTCCAAGATTTATAACTGTCTGCACCTTATGAAATCCTTATTAGCCATTATAAACCAGGAAAGACAGGTAAGGCTCAACTACATAAGTTAATATAAGTGACTATTACCGCACTTATCATCAGTTTCCATCTTATCATCATCTTTGGTAGTTTTAGCATTTTAATGACTTATTATCATAATGCTTACCTTCACTTCAGGTGATAACTGTGTGTTTAAGGTGAACTCCGACTTCAGTAGATGTCCCATATCAGTAGGCACGTAGTCCTCGCCATAATCAGCCATTGCTAAGCGACGATCCAAGTCTACAATATGAGCTTCTTGTTTATCTGTGAACATTTAGAATATTTTTGATACAAGGTATTTTATGTTAATAAAAATTAAATGCTGTTCAGTAACCGCGACACGAACTACCGATATGGTTAATTTATTTTTTAAATGTTCTTCAAAGTCCAAATAAGGATTTTAGGGTTAGAAAAATAGGAAATGTTACCCGAAAATTGGAAAATTCGGAAAGAATTAAAAATGGTTTCTTCAATGGGATGTTTGTAGGAGTTATTGAAATTTGGCGGACAATGCCAGTCTGGTCAGCTAGTTTCATATAATTTTAAAAAGATGAATTTTGCTAGACATGTTTGAACTAATGAGTTTTACTGCCCTGACCTCAAATAAGGGCTTACAAATGGCTAAATGGTTGAGGTATTTACTGCAACATTCAAACGGTCAATCTATTCTTGACTCTTAACAAGGAAGTAAGGGATAGAGCAGCAGTTTAATCATCTAAAATAACACCCACCAAGGGTGTTTGGAGACCTCACTGCACTTCAGGACATGATAACAGGAATAATTTCAAGTGCTGTAAAAACCCCACAAAAGCAACATGCTATAAATCAAAAATCTAAATCAAAAGTAATTTATTCAAACTAGGCTGAGAATCAGCACTTTTCGAACTTCAAAACTACAGACAGTCCCCCAAAACGCCCATCCTTCACCACTTGCTTTAGCTGGGAAGAAGAAGTGGCGCAACAAACTCCCCAGCAGCTATATTGGCCCATTTATTATTATAAGAGCTACAAAAGGCTGTAGTAGTTCTGCCTGTAGTAAATTCTGTCTACATGCTAATTTTTTGTGGCCTTTCCGGAAAAAAATGGCTGATTTGGCCATATTATATATCGTAAGTTTGTGAATTGTCAAGCATATTCGGCCTTCTTCGTAAAACTCGCCAATATCAGGTGAAATTCGGCTAACGTGTTTTATTTCTTTCAAAACCTTATATTATTGCTCTTTCTCTTGCTAGGTGTAAAAAAAACAAACAGTAAGTAGTCTCAGTCAGTTTTGACACATTAGGGATCTCGCGTACTAGACGGCCACGACACTGGCCAGTTGTGGCTGTCTAGTGGTATTGGTATTGTATGGTCTGCCGCTAGTTAGCAGTTGCAACCAAGTCGCGATTTGTATCTGTTTTTATTGTTTACCTGGTTGCTGCTACTACTGTCTAGCGAGATCCCTTAATCCTTTTTCATAAAACATGCATATCTGGATAAAAATACAATTGAAAACCACTTACCAAAACCATGATCTCAAGCACTATCAAGCTATGAAGCTTATATGGACTTTTATATTATTACCTTTAACAAAAACAATGAAAGGTATTTCTCCCATGACCCTGAGCGTGGACAGCTCATGCCTCAGACCACCAGCCACTTTGTTTAACACCTTCTCAGTCTCATCATCTGAAGCATCACCTTTGCATACCCAGAACACGTTCACTGTGTTCATGTCTGGAGTAACATTCACCTGTAAATATGAATAAAATCTCTGATGCAAGAGTCACATATTGTAGAAAGTACATACAAAAAGAGTTTTGATATGAATCCTAACTCAAACCCAATTTTCCTAAAACAGTTTTTAACACTTAGCTTTATTGTTGTAGACTGAAGGGTGGACGTTTTGGGGGACTGTCTTATGAAATTTTGACGTTCGAAAAGTTCTGATTCTCAGCCTAGTTTGGATAAATGACTTGATTTTGAAAAAACTAATAATTTTATGGAAACAGCACAAACAATAATGATGTACCAGATATGGGAGCTAACACTTTGTCAGAAGAGGTGGTTACTCACTTTAGAGATTTCAATGCCTCTTCCAACTATATCCAAAGCAGCAGTGCCAGTAGACATCAAGTCAGTGATCTGTTTCATAAACATTTTGTTCAGCATGGCAGTTCTGCGCTGCCCACGCTTGCCAGGCTCATGCTTCTGTTGAGTTAGACTCTTTACTGAAGGCAAAGCATTTACTGCGAGCGCTTGAGTTGGATGCCACTGCCTACGAAATAATGAAAACAACAACAATATAACCTCTAAAAGCTAATATTATTATTTTGAACATTAAATATTACAATTATAAATAATGACAATCACCTTTTACTCTTTGGATTCACCATTTTACATAGTTTTAGCCCTTGCTTTTTGAAACTGAGAGCTACGCAGGAGACATGGTAAAGTCGATGGAAAGATATCATTTTCTTTACAAAATGTTAGTTGCTGTAAGATTATTCTAAAATTAACAATTAAAAATACGGAGAAGACATGTACGTCGCACATACAATAAAATAAATTTGAGTCAGTGGGTCGTCTTTTGAAATAATTTTTATGACAATCTAGACAGGATTCCAAATTTGAATTTGGAAGATTTTTTTTCAGAATCATCACTTTGACAAGTTTGCTTGAGTTTGCTATTACTTTTTTATGTCTATGGCTATTCTGGGCTCATGGGCTGGATGGACAGGGCTGGACTAATCTTAACTCATCTATTACTAATACTATACTCTATGGCTAGACTGGGCTGGACCTTTAGTAAGTTATTGTTCTCAGGACTGGACCATAGACTACTGGACTGGACAGTCATGAGCTGCGTTCCGAGTTACGATGTAGCCATGTAATTGATTAGAGCGTGCTAACTAGGTGGTATTTACGCAACCAGGTTTTTACATCAGGATATTTACTTCAAGTACGCCGACCCAAAATACTCGCATTGTCTTCAAAGTATTTTGCTCCGTTGACGCTGGCTGCTAACACCCATTCATTTCGAATAATGGCTCGTACACACTGGCGCGATATCGCGGGTGTGATAGGCAGCGCGACCCTTGTCGCGCCAGTGTGTACGAGCTTAAGCGATAGGGAGATAACGATGTCCCGTGAATCGTCATATAACTAGATGACGTCATGACATGCGCAGCATGCGCTGTGATCGATTATGGCTTAACTCGGGCCGCATTCCCAGTTATGCCATAATCGCTCACAGCGCTCTTTAACAATATTTTGAGTTCCGATTTTAGATGATATTGCAATAATGACAGCTGAGGGAAGTATAGCTGAGGACTGTCATCAATTGCATGAACGCGCAGTGCTCGCTCAACGTCAAAAGTTTTAGCATTAGAGAGCATTTCATCAAATAGTTCCTTTGCTGTAACGTTGGCTCTACTGTTAAATATCAACGGACCTATTAGGTAGCGCCGTAGCGTATTCGTGTTCGTCCTACTACAGTGGAGCCAACATTATGGCATAGGAACTATTTGATGAAACGCACTCTACTTATTTCTTCGTATAGACCTCAGTATAGACCGTATAGACCACCACAATTTTTTTTTTCTTTGGTTATGTGGCGACGGTAGCCAGAAGCACAATTTAGAAAAAGCCACGTTAGTATAAGTATAGATATGATGCGACTCAAAACACCACTGCCAACTATCATTTTTGACAGATTGCTCGAGACATCGCGACGCCCCCGTCAGGGGGCGTGGCGAGCGGGGTCAGGGCTTCGCCCCTCGCCCGCGGAGATTTCACTGTGACCCGCCACTGCGGATCCATCATCATGTTTGCCTTGACGGCCTGTAGTAATGGACGCGTTTTACCATTTACCGCGTCCGTCTGATTGATTGGAATGAGTTTTTGGCCGTTGACGGAACTGCTTTTCTAGGAAACGTTTACACTTTATGTTGCGGCTTCTGAAAGACAAACATGGGAAAAAACTACGAACATAGAACCTCCTCCTTTTTGGAAGTCGGTTAATAATATTATATTGGCCCAGTGGCTGTGTGTGGCCCAGTGGTGATAGTGAGACTAGCCCTTTTGGCAGCCATGTTTTAAAACCAAAGACAATATTGCCGCGCGTGGGAGGAGTCGTGGTATTCCCGCCAAATACCTGTCAAATTGTCAAAATCGGGATAAGTTTACGTGTGTTAGGTTGTTTATTTTTATGTTAAATAATAAATCAATAGTGAATTCACTATAAAAATGTCTATATTAGAAGACAGTGAAGAAAATTGCATCGCTAAAATGGACAGTCTTTGTTCAGATTTAAATGTCGACCCAGTTGCAGCACAAAAATCTAAGGAGTCATTTTTAGAGATAAAGCGAAATTATACTTTAGATGTAAGTATTTTAGTCTAGTCTATTCATAATATCACTGCAATTAATATTCCTCTATTCTTAATTATATACGTTTTCAAAAACTTCTTGAGCATCATAACACTCCCTTCCTACGTCGATACATTAGAGCTTCGAAATGAATTAATTTATATTTATGTTAAATATTGAGACTGCTGGATACGTGTAATAACTCTTTTGTCCAAATTATTGCAGATCTTCGTGTCTTTGATATTTAGATTCATGTGTTTTTTTTTAACCTTAACTACTTTCACCTGCATAATTCACACGAGGCCCATATCTAAGGATGCTCACTGACCATAATCACTTATCAGGGAAAAAAACCTTTCATACATGACACATACATTGAGACAATATTTGCAGGAATCATTTTCCTTAAACCTTTGTTTACAATATCAATTTGTGTTGTTTGAAAATAAGTCATGTAAGGACATAAATGTTTTCAAATCAATATTTTATTCATTACACATATCTTATTTCCTTAGGGTGATACATTGCACTGGATGGCATGTGCCCTGTATGTGGCATGCAGAACCTCCATTACTCCTACTTTGCAGTCTGGGAAGGCTGTGGAAGGGAACTGTGTCAGCCTCACCAAGCTTCTGAGATTATGCAACATAAGGTTAATATATTGTCTTTGTTTTAAATAGTCTTATAGTATTCCTTAGTTCAGTAGTATCTTGCTATTTATATGTACTAACTTTTGCATCTTGGCAATTTTAATACAGCTTCTGTTATTTTCTCCACAGTCTAATCCAGTTCTTCAAAAAAATCAAAAACTGGATGGAGATGGCTTCAATGTCAACTGAGTTCAGAGACAGGATATCTCACTTGGAGCACAAGTTTGCAGTGTCCACTGTGCTATACAGGAACTTCCAGCCAATCTTTCAGGAGATATTCTCAGGCTTAACAAATGAACCTTTAAAAAGTAGTACTAAAAGGAGACCTAAGTAAGTGATATATTTATGTATGTGTAGGCCTATCACAAAACTGCGTTCTGTAAGTTTGAGCAACCAACGCATTGCATTAAGTAGCAATTTGGCAGTTGTAATTACTTTTAAGTTAAATTTTTTTTTATGAACTAATATTTATTCTGGTATAAATTTTACAAAATAATATTAATATATATAGTAAGGAGACATTTCTGTGTACATTGACAAAAATAATTTCCACAGTTTTTAACTTTAGTTTACCTAGTAACTCAGCTTATAAAAACAGGTTTCCACATCAATAGGTAACAGGATGTTCATCATTGATTTTTTTGCTGATTGTTGATTACCAGTCAACTGAATCTGATGTCCTGAAACAAAATGTGAATTACCTTGTTAGTCAACAGTATCAGTGTTATTTTGGTGATTGCATTGATAAGTCATTGAATAGACTATTATAGATTGAATAGTCAACAAAATATTTACAGAAAATTTTAATATAGATTATAACTTCATATCGTAACTTCACACCCAACAATTCTACAATAAAGGCCATAATACTATGAACATTTTCCCTTCACAGGACACAGCCGTGTACTACAAATGCCCTGTTTGAGTTCACCTGGTGTTTGTACATATGTGTGAAGGGGGAGCACCACAGGTCAGCTCATGATCTTGTGGACATGTACCATTTACTGCTTGCATCTTTAGACTTCGTTTTTGCAAATGCCTTTATGGACAGAAGGGTAGATTTAATTAATCCTGCATTTAAAGGTTTGTAAACCAAATGAATGAATACTTTCACTATATTTATTCATAATATTACATATTTATTTTTGGGTAACACCTTTGTTTGAGTTCAAAAATAATCTGGAATACCCAAAATAAGTATGTGTCCTCATGCTAATTTTGGGTTTTTTGACTCATTCTTGAAGTAAATTAAAAACACTATTACTTATTTTTCTAAAATGCAAGGTATACTCTGTGGCGGGATTTACATCGCCACATGCGAACTATATATGGATATTTAATAAAAAAATACATCAACTTGAAAATATTTGTTTAGGTTTGCCCAGTGACTGGTTAAAAGAAGATTTTGAAATGCCATCAACGGCACCCTGCATTATGTCAGTATTATGTGAAATCAAAAATGGACTGCTAGTAGATGCTGCAGCCTCTAAAGAATACACCTGGAAGCCAGCATTAAAGAAATTTTTCGAAAAACAGGTAAGTTGTCATGCTAAAATTTACCATTAGTAGCAACCAGTATTAACTGCAGATTAACCATACATTTATTGAGGTTTAAGTTTGACATAAATGAACTCTGCGTTTTTTGATAATAATGTTTGACTTGTTATAATAACTAGGTATTCACCATTACACTCTCATTTACTGGCCATTGGGTTCAGCAGAAATATTTGCAGGATCGCTTTTTGCATAATATTTTAGACTTCCTGTATTATTCTTTTTTTAATATTTTTTTTAGATCCTAAAAGGTGATATTGACGAACTTAATGGAGTCCTAGAAATCGGAACTTTTGACCAAAATCTAAAATCATTGAACAATTTATATGAAACTTATGTGTTAAGTGTGGGTGAATTTGATGAACGTATATTCTTAGGTGAGTTACCTTAATTGTTTGTGATAGTGTAACAAATATACCTCAACTTTGTCCCCAGCAAATGAAACTATGTAAAGACTAGCAGCGCCCCGCGGTTTCACCCGCATAAGTCTCGATCCCGTGAGAATATCGGGATAAAAAGTATCCTATATGTTAATCCAAGTTATAAACTATATGTGTGCAAAATTTCATTCAAATCCGTTCAGTCGTTTTTGCGTGAAAGAGTAACAAACATCCATCCATCCATCCTCACAAACTTTCGCATTTATAATATTAGTAGGAAGTAGGATTGATGAAAAAGGTTTTAAAGTGTCATACTGGCCACTAACTAAAATGAAAGCATTTATTAAAAAAATAAGTGACATTTTTGAAAGCTTGTTTACATAAAAGGGATAATGTCGAATATTTATTATTTAAATCCAATTTTAACTTGCTTTGTAGATTACGAAGGTACAATGTTATTTAACACAATATTATATATTAAAAACAAAATAAAAATAAAACTAGTCAAAAATGTTTACTGAGAATTTTATGGCTTATTTTTTAGGTGAACATGCAAATGAACAAATCGGTACTTCAAACAAAGTGTCTGGAGATGAAATATCACAAGTTATTGCTACTTTTGGACCTGTGAGTATAACTCTCTGTATCTATATATTTTGATTCCCCTTTGAAATTAATCAACCACCCAACTCTACATTTGCGACTGCATTCATATTATTATTATTAATCCTTTTTAACATGATCGTGATATTTATTTATTTTATAATGTAACATCTTGCATGTCATGTGTAAGTAAACTCATTTTTCGTACAAATAAATAAACTTGTATCTTTTGTCTGCCACACAGCTTGTGATATTGTCCTGTGCAAGTACCTCGTCCCTATCTGTAATAAAGCTTGCCAAATAGTTGATGATAAGTAATAATAACACATCTAAAAATAGTATAAAAGAAAGTTGTTTTGTGTGTGTTGCCCTATTTCTTCTAAACTTGAAGCAGTTATCCCCATCATTTATTCCAGAATTTCTACTTTCTTTAATTTTGAACAAAAAAATAGCATATAAATCTCAATTATTTGTCGAAAGCGCCTGCGAAAATCAAGGGCGGGTCGCTAGTTTCAGATAAACTCGAAGTTTCTAGAAACAGAACTTTGGAACTTTATGGATCAACATTTGATTTTGTATGTATGTACTGTGGTACAATAATCAAGCCTGTTGTAGGTATTGTTATGTTTTCAACCACAGCATGAGCTAATGTTCTCGAATAATTTGTGGCG
This sequence comes from Eupsilia transversa, assembly GCA_914767815.1. Taxonomy (NCBI): domain Eukaryota; kingdom Metazoa; phylum Arthropoda; class Insecta; order Lepidoptera; family Noctuidae; genus Eupsilia; species Eupsilia transversa. The sequence goes on from OU611889.1 coordinate 9,672,112, forward strand.
ACACAAGAATTATTCCTAATCATGTTATTATGAGCTGTGGTGGGCCAGTGGTAACGACTCCGTCGTACGAGTCTGTCGTGGGAACGAACCCAAGCGGGCATGCTCTCGACTTAGTGCAATTTGGTTATCCGCTGCTCTAAAAACGGTGACCGAAAAAATCGGAGGTATATGTGTCGTATCCATAGGACCTGAACATTTGGTCGCACGAAGATATATCAAGATATATATTTTCAGTATGCTGACCTCTTGTTGTTGAAAGCCCATACAACGTGGGGCAGACTTATACTGGCATGGAATTTATTTATTTATCTATTACAGCATGGAAGACTTACAGCTAAAAAAGTACTTGATATTATGTCGTCGAGTGTACATTATAGGCTGATTATGTATTTATTTATTTTATCAGAGTGGTCGCGCTTGCCACGAGACCCCTCTTACCGGGCGTCGCTACTTAGCTCGACGTGGTGAGGAACTGACGCCGGTGTCTGAAGCTAAGAACAGTCTGGCGCGGCTTGCTGCGTACCTTAGAAACGCCAAGCCGCAGCCCTCAAGAGATCTTTTGAAGTTGTTCACGTAAGTATAAAGTAGCTACGCGCGTCATTTCAATCTTATTTCATTGTGTGATAAGGTATCAATTTGAATTATTGCAAAGAGAATAGCTCCATTTTAAATTTTTAATTCTTGTCCACAGTGACTGCAACGTGAACATGGATGCAATCAACACAAATCTCGTGCAGCCATGCAACAATTGGATGGAACAGTTCGCAAGCAGTCTGAGGGAGACTAACAGTACTTCCAGTAACGAAACAATCAGGTTTCGTTGCAATATGGTCACATGCCTGTATTACAAAGTCTTTGAACACATCATCAGAGAGGAGCACAGGAAAAAACCGCAAGTGTCTTTAAATGTAAGACGTAAAAGTATTTTAATTGAAACAAAAAATCGGCGAAATGCGAGTCGGACTCTCACACAAAGGGTTCTGCACTAACGTACAATATTTAACAATACATCTTTTTTTACATAGGTCCTCATAACGCGTAGAAAAAAAACACATTTTTGTATGGGTATAAAGTTAAAAACTAAAAGGTTTAATTTTTATTTTAAACTTTATTTTCTTTTATTATTTGTTGTTATAGCGGCCATAGTAGTACACACTCTGTGAAAATTTCTATCTATAACATTCAAAAGATACACCCTGCCCTGTGACAGAGGGACTGACGGACAGCGGACCCTCAGTAATAGGGACCCGTTGTCCTCCTTTGGGTATAAAACCCTAAAAATAATCCTAATGTAGAGATAATGCCATCCACGCAGACGCGCCCCACTCTTCTTCCTACACGCGATTACTGTATGGTAAGCGATTAGGAAGAATAGTGTATGTTATATCCAAGTGGTGTACAGGATAGTCCTAAGTTCATGATTCAACACCCATTGCAATATTGACGTCATTCCTATTAAAATCATCTTAAACTTAGTTGTTGTGTTAATATGCAAACCACATTGCAAGTAATATCAAGATAACAAAAATAAATAAAATGTCCAAATTTTTTCACATAGCATAACACTGCACCAGTATTGTGCATGCAAATCATATCAGCTGTTTTTTTCAGTAACGCCAAATGAAGATAATAATGATAAGATAAATATTCAAATATATTTTGTTATCATCTGACATTGTGCTATCTTTCTGGCTATGACCTAGGTGAATCATTATTATCGACCCGTTTTTTTTTGTTTTAATGGTCCTTTAATACCTACAATAGTTATGCATATCGCAATAATCTTACCAAACAGCTGATCAGCTATTGCAGTATAATAAAATTGCTGTTTACTAATGTTAGTAAACATTAGAAACAGCAGTGTGGGAGCACCATAACATCCATAAAAACGGCTTATGTGCAAACCTTGCTTGTCGCGGCACGCAGGCATACGTCATATCTACACTGAGGTAGCTTCGTACGACCTCCTCAGCAAAGGGACCTGCTTGCTTAAAAGCTGCTATTTAGGACTATGTTTAAAAACACAAACTTTACCCAACAGATGCTGCTCAATCAAGAAACATACCAACTAGCAGTATACGCGTGTTGCACAGAAATTGTTCTACACGCGTACGGCGTTCACTCGCTCAAGTTTCCGAGAGTGCTACAGATATACGGACTCAGTGCCTTCCACTTTTACAAGATTATCGAGCTGGTAGTACAGGCAGTCGTCGAGAAACTCAGTCGGGATGTTATAAAACATCTGAATGCTGTAAGCAAATTATTATCTTTTATTTTATTGAGTTACATGCAGTCGGCCCACATGGGGCTTAAGTCTACTAATTTATAAACGACCATTCACCATTAAGAGACCATTGTAACGATTATAAATTAGTAGACTTAGGCCCCTGGTGATAAGTGGTTACTGCTGCCTGTGGCCATCTGCTATAGTCATCGCTAACTGAAATATCTCAAGGAAGCTCCCTCACAAAGATGAAATCCTTTATTTCCCCCTATATGCAACATTAATTCGCCACCTCCACGAGCGAGAGAATCACGGCGATATTCAAGCCGTACCATCATCGTAGAGATGGCGCCTTAGGTACTGTAATACTACAACATAGGTACTTGATTTATGTAACTACAATAGAGAAGTAATGTCGAAACAAAACTTCTAAGAGATATATTTCTCCTTTTCTTAGGTGGAGGAAGAAGTATTGGAGTCTCTGGTGTGGACATCAGACAGCCCATTGTGGGATCAACTCAGTAAAACGCCGGTGCCACCCTCCAATGACGTCAGAGTACATGACTCGCCGCATCGTAGGTCCAGTAAGTACCTACCTTATCTTCTTGCCCTTAGTCCATGGGGTCAAATTGCGCCGATCCATCTTGTTCTGTTCTTCCATAAGTCTCTTTTAGCCATAATTTTAGTGTTCAGTTCCTTCCTGGCCTTCTCATCTTTTATACAATCCATCCAGCTTTTCTTTAGTCTGTCTCTTTTATTATAACCATCTATCTTATTCCTGATATTACTGTTTATTGAAAATAACCCTCTATTAAACGTTGAAAATAAACCTCCTTTTTCAGACATTACTCGTAAACGCCGCGGAAAATTACTCAAATTTAGTGAACTAAAAACCAAGCTCTAATTGTTTTGATGTAGGAACAAAGCATAACGTTTCTCAGTATTTTACTTTTGAGTATATGACAACAGATACTTCTTTTACAGATGGTCTACAGTCACCTGTCTCAGCTGACATTGATCGTTACCTCTCACCAATGGCCGACCAGGCGAAAAAGCAGCTATTCAAAGACCCTATAAAACCTGGACAGTCATTATTAGGTAAGACATGTTTATTACAACTTGTACTCAATATCTTTACGAGTACTTAATTTACTTCTCTTAAATCGGGACTAAGCCTTGTTAAAATATTGGTGAATCAGTAATTTCGAATTGGTGTTGCCTTGCATATCACAGGCGCACGTTAATCAATGTCATTAAATCCTACCTGATGACAATTTCATTTAAGTAACAACTTGCACCTAAAATCTTCTAATTTATTGTTTCAGTTGCCACAAACAATACGCCGGCAAGACAAGACTCTAGTACATCACAGCCCACACCAAGTTGTTCGAACGGCGAAACGAACAGCAACACGTCCACACCTAAGAAAACGAATAACTCGTTAATACTCTTCTTTAGAAAAGTAAGTTGTTTCAAGTCTTACACTTATTTAGATGTTTGCTCAAATTGTATTTGATTTCTGATTATAAAAGTTGCTACTATCTTGTTAAATGAAGGTACTCCAACAAATCAAAGGATAGATTCAAAGAGCATTATTAAAAACATTACAAGAAAGAAATATTACTTTTAGCCGCGCAGGCATTATTCTTGCTGTCGCACGAATAACAAGACATTTTTATTGCAGTTCTACAGCCTAGCAGTAGTCCGTATAAACGACTTATGCACTCGACTGCGCCTCACCGACGAGGAACTAAAGCGCAAGATATGGACCTGCCTCGAGTACTCCATCATGCATCAAACGCAGCTCATGAAGGACCGCCACCTCGATCAGATCCTCATGTGTGCCGTATATGTTATATGTAGAGTAAGTATTTCCCTTTCAACCTCTTTTATGCCGCTATTATATCATCTTTCTCTTGCCCATATTGCAATTGGGCAAGAGAATCGGGGGTTGGTAAAACATGTCTTCATAATAGCTTCACGGCTCAGAGCTCGTAGGTTATATTAGTAAGTGTGTGGCGGTATCTACATTGCCACATGCGAACTACGCATCAAACTGACGTCACGCGAAATCCTGCATCGGGCAAGCAGGGTTCACCGCGCGATCAGCATATATATAACTTACCGACACCAATCTTGGGGCAGTTGCACAGCAGACAAGACACCCATCTGGTCAACATAGGCCAGTTATGACTGGTTTAACGTATCATGCTTCGCCTACCGCTTCGGTACGCCCAGGTTTGAAGTTTGTCATAGAAGGTAATAGCGAAGTCTACGCCAGTTGATACCGGCTTTGGGATCCACTTGCATATACAACGTGTAACGGAATAAACGCAAGAGCTAATACACCCCAATAAGAATATTAAATTATAAGACTAAAATAACATCTGTAATTTAATTTAATTAAACCACACCTAGTCATTTTTTATAAAATAGACGTCCCAACTAAACATAAAACGTTTGAGCACACTACTCGATCTCCACGCACACTAATAGCGCGCCGCACACATGCATGGTCAGTGGGTCGTCTTAGGGGCTGAGTTATTACGTACATAATATCACACGTAATTTGACTATTATTGATAGTTATCTAGCTAGTAAAATTATGATTCCATCTTTCCATCACACTTTCAATCTTTGGACGGCTTCGAAAATTGTTGTTTAATTCAGATATTAGGTTTAATAAAGCGGACGCATTTTAGGTAGGGTGGTCTTTCGGGCGAGCGCCCGCGCCCCGCCGCCACAGCGCCGCCCGCGCCGCCCCGGAGACCGACTCACTTATTATTTTATTATCTCTGATGCGTACCTAACTGTCACGATATCACAAACTCTGCGTGATTAAAAAATTTGAATCATAATATTTACAGTAATTAAAATCGGTAAAGATAAAGGTACTTACAGAACTGAAATATTTACACTACACTATTTCTTCTTCCCCTTTTTAACAAACTTTCGAAATGTCCACCGCCTTGAAAACACTTTATTGCACGCTTTCTCAGGTTAAATTTTAGTTTATTTAGCACTTCGGTGTCACTTTGCACAACACTAAATGCATGATAAATTTTTTGTTTGAGGTCTTCGACACTTGTTGCTTCGTTTACGTATACGAGCGATTTTATTCGACCCCACAAAAAAAAGTCTAACGGCGTTAGATCAGCTGACCTGGGGAGGCCACTGCACTGGTCCTCCACGACCAATCCAATGGGGGCCATATTCCGCATCAAGATGCCGCCGAACGTTCCATGTGAAATGCGCGGGAGCACCGTCGTGTTGGTAAAACACGTGACGTCTTAAAAAGATGAGAGGGACGTCCTCTAATAACTCGGGCAATGTTTCCTGCACGAACTGTAGGTAGGTATCTCGCCCTCCCACACGTTCACAGAGAACCTGTGCTGAAACGAATCAACACGGCATGCATGTGGATTCTCATGCCTCCACAAATGCTGGTTATGCTGGTTGTAAATGCCAACTCGCGTGAAGGTGCTCTCGTCTGTCCAGATGATGTTTCCTTGCCAGTTGGCCACCAAACGACTACTTACCAAGTAGTCGTTTGGTGTCAGCTCCTGACAACGTCGTAAGTGAAACGGGTGTTCACCATCAGCGCGTAACGTTCGCCACACGTACATGTGGCTGCAGTCAAACAATGGCGCTGCTTCTCTCGTGCTGCTCTCTGGGTGTTCGTCAAAATAATTGAGAATATTTGCTTGTAAGCGGGTATTGCGCACATTCGCCCCTCTATCTATTGCCGTGTTAGGACGAAAGGTACCGGAATCCCTCAGACGCTGAGTTGCACTTAACATTGTCCTGGCGCTCACTCTAGTACCATATCTTGCGTTGAACTCTCGACACGCTAACTCGACATTGTCGTAGCAACGAGCCAGTGTCCTCACCATCTCCGTGTACTGAATACTGGTGTACTGGAATGCCATCGCGCGCGTAAACAAATAAAATTCGGGAACACTAATTGTCGCTGCCGGCGAATAACTAACTAAATTGTTGTTGACATATTTGACAAATGACAATTGATTGATTGACATTGCATATTTGACAAATGACAATTGACATTTATTGTTTTTTTTTTCGCGGTGGCGGCGTTTGCGTCGGCACATCAAACGTAAGGGGTAAGTCGGCAAATCGATGCATCTCGCTCTTTTACATTAATGTTCCATTTGCAAAAAACGAACCACAAAATTCCTAATATTTTGGCATTTCTCAACAAAAGAATATGAAATGCGGTCTACACATTCGGTCGTGTATTTAAAAAAGCTTTATTACTTTGTTATTAGGTCTAAATTTCCATATTATTTTTTTAATACAACTAGCTCAAATGTAATAAAAAGAGATGTTTATGTGTGTGTAAAGAATGAGCGAATTACAAATTCGTTCATGCATTTGAATATTCCTGCCTATTCCTTTGAGATAAGACTTAAATTTCCTTGAATAAAATATTTTATTACCTTGTTATGACGCGGTGGTTCTAATTTCAGTTAAATAAAAGATTTTTTCATAAAAAATTAACACATATAAATAATGACGGAAATCGATTCAGAAGCCGATTCTGAGCAAACTACTTTCAGGTCTTGCGCTTATTCTGTTACACGTTGTATAAATCTCGCGTATAGGTTACATTCCTGTTAAATGTCTTCTAATAAAATGATTGATGACTTATTTTCAGGTGTCAAACAATCCTGTTAATCAAGTAGAGAGGACGTTCGCAGAAATCATGCGTTGTTATAGACAGCGACCTTTAGCTGACAATCATGTGTACAGATCTGTTCTTATCAAACAGAGTGAAGGAGAGAGTGAGTAATTTCTTTTATCTCAGTATAGTTGTTGTATAGAAGCTCAGTGCGAAAAAGAGATGTAGCGACTTACTCTTTTTAACCGACTACAAAAAATGGAGGAAGTTCTCAATTCGACAGTATGTTTCTTCGCGATTACTCAATTGTCCGTTTACCTGCACCCTTGACCATCTGAACAACGCCTCTGATGCCACAATTAATGAGGCCACCTACTGGACTCAAACAGTATAAGCAACCTAGATGTACCGTCGATACGAAGAGAAGAAGAAGAATGAAGACTTTTGAACTTCCTTATACTGCTCCTGAATGATATTGACGTGGTTCCAAAAATATTTCAATTTTAATTATTGTTTTTCAGGTTCACCAGAGAGAGGCGATTTGATTAATTTCTATAATAAGGTTTATGTGCAATGTATGCAAAACTTCGCATTGAGGTTTACTGGGAAACATAAAGATGTAAGTATCCTGTCGTATGTTTTTGTCTATCATCATCATTATGTTAGTTTATAAGACTTCCCACTGCTGGACAGTGGCCTTTTAGGCCGTCCGCTGCGTTAAGCGGGTTTATGCGCGGGCGACCGCGCGACGTGCTGCTTTCTATGGGCCGCGTGCGATTTGAGACACGCCTCACGCAGCGCTGCTCTAAGGATGATAATAGAAAACAGCGCGCCGCAGCGGACGGCCTTAAAAGCAAGCTCCGATTTCCGCCTTCCTTATGCTGTATGTCAACTCAACGAGCAGTCATGTTCCCTTACTCACATTACTCCTGTTTTGAAAGTGCGAGTGTATAAAACTACATATAAATTGGTTTTAACAAACACTTTCACACTTAAAAAAATATTATAAGAAACAGTCTTGTCAGTCTCTTTTAAGTCCAAATATAATCTTAATCATAATATGTGTGAAGGAATGCAGGATTAGCGCTGCTATTTTCCAATAACATGTATATGTTCAACTGTGTGTGGCACACAGGAGTGCAGCCTGTCGCCGCTTCCGGCGGGGCGAGGCGACGCCACGTGGTCGCCGGCCGGCCAGCGCGTGTCCGAGCGACACCAGCTGTACGTCAAGCCGCTCACCACGCCGCCCCCGCCGCACCACCACCTCACGTACCGGTTCAGTCGCAGTCCTGCCAAGGTAACTACTTACTTACCGAGTGCCAGCGCGTGTCCGAGCGACACCAGCTCTACGTCAAGCCGACGTCAGAATTTTGACGTCGAGGTGTTATACTTTACAGCTTGCATTCCTAACTACCACATTCATTTCGTAATCACTAGTTAACACACAGTTTTGTTACCAGGACCTGCACGCGATCAACACGATGGTGTCGTGCGAGGTGGGCGGACTGACGTCGTCCCTGGGCGCGCTGGGCGTGAAGCGCGGCGCGGAGGTGGGCGGTGACGTGGTGAAGAGAGCGCGGCTCGCTAACGCGCACGTGGCGCGCAAGCTGCAGGGGCTCATGACCGACCGACAGGCTGTCTAGAGGTAGTTATTTTGTACCGATTTTGAATGTTGAGCCGCACTGGACGTAAATAGGAACATAATCTTGTACCTATACTATCAAGGCATCTCCCAGCCAGATTTGAACTCGCTACGTCGAAAACTTTGTTCACAGGGACGAAAAATCCTAATGAAAGTGTAAAATTTCTAGAAAATCATTAAATTAGCGAATTTTCTGAACTGTTGAGAATATCCAAACTTTAAAAAAAATTAAAAGATAGTTGGCCACCTCCGCTTTACCTCATTTGCTTTTGGACCACTATGTTTGAGACACTGTATATTTGCCGACATCTTAAAGATAGATATTAATGGATGGTTCATGAAATCAGACATTAGTACCAAGCTCTTCATAATAATATATTTATGCTCGTAGCTGTCAACTTGAGGTCTGGGTTGCATGTTACACCTGAATTTAGTTATTGAGGAATTCAATCAAAATATTTTTACATAAAATTAAACTTACTGTCATGTATGTCAGTAAAGTAATGCCTGATTCCTTATCTAAAGACTACCATGTTAACGACCGTAAATATGACACATATAATTAATTCTAAATGGGTGCACTACGTGGGCGACGTGTACCGATAATCCGGTAAAATCCGCGGGAAAAACGTGTCCGGTCGATGTGATATTGCTTGGTTCAACTTATTTCCAAAAGTGCGGCTTCGTAGAGCGGCGTTTTCTGTCGCATTTATAACTGTGTAACTGTCTTTTCTTATGTTAGCTATGTGTCATAATAACGTCTGACTGCTATAACTAAATATGCGCTTTTATACTTTCCAATGTGACGATATTATCATGGACGTCCACGTCCATAAAATGTATGGAAATCGCGCACGTTATAACGTTATCGTAAACGGAAATTTAAAAGCGTTTACATTTTATCGTGAGGCCGTACGTGGACTTCCACGATAATATCGAGATTTAGGAATTATAAAAGCGCTGATTGAGCCTTGTAAACCCTAGTTTTTATTTAATATTTTGTTTCTCTTTCATTTCAGATTCAACCGACTCCATCCAAATTACATTCGAGTCTATTTACGTTCTTAGTCATATTTATTTCGTTTCACTTAGTACCAAAAATCGCTTCTAGCTCTCTAGCCGTCGTCTTTCCTTTATAAAATTATTTGATTATTTGACGAATTTAATATGTAAATGTGAAATCAATTTCGTTAAGGTTGACCGTAATGATAAATGCTTAACTTGTCACAACTTGTATTACAAGTGGTGCTTGCACGCCGCCCGTTGGCAGTGTCACGCGTACTTAGCGCCCATAATGTTGAGAAAAATACATATTGATCTCATTTTTTATTTATGTTGATATACATATAGTATTGATATGCCATAACTTGAATTTTGCTCATCGCTTACGTAAGATTTAAGTTATAATAATAAGCGAGTCTTTAACGGCTGTGTCGGAATGAATTATTGGTGTTTCTGAGGCAAGGACACTTAATTGTTTTTATTTACCAGATTACATAATTCAACCCAACCAACTTCGCCCTGCTTAAGTTAAATGAGTTTTTATTTTCCATCTTACCACGATTATGACTGAATGGTCTGCTTGAAGTAAATTTTTTTTTATTTTTATTCCATAGACTTTTCATATTGTAGGTATAGCACTGTACCTAAAACTGAGTTCCTCGTAAATTTTGTTTATTAAAATCTGACATATTTTAGTTTCTTCCATTAATTGTATTATTATTCCTTAGTTTGTAAGTAACAAGAGAAAATTATAAAATCAATTCGTTTTAACTACCAATCAAAATTAAATGATTGTATATTTCGGACTTAAGCGCTATATATCATGTATTCTATTAGATTTTAATCTTAGATACTAAATAAAAGATTGTATCCAATACATTGTTTTAATTGCACACCAAACTGTTTACTGCCTTCTAATAACTAACTAGCTTACAAATAAATTGGAGAAATTACATTCTATGAATTTATAAAATACTGTTTTACATGTCTTTCAATATAGCAAAGCAAAATATTCCATACACATGCAATGATGTCCTAAGTTACCTATTTACTATCTATCAAGTTATCAACACACATAAAATACCACAAGTAAGGAAGTTCGGAAGATTCGGATCAGAAATGTGGATCTTTATGTGAATTACGATACTATACTATTCTGCAGCACGTATGTATACAATAATATAACAAGCAGTCCCAAATCGTCGCGTCCATGAACTTATCACACGCACCACATGCTTTATAGTTACTTTTATTCAACATTCTCTTCTGGGGTATTAGGGCGAGATTCATAGACCACACAAAATTTACTTTGATATGTAAGCGTCGCATAAGAATGTGAACATTATTTGTATAGAATTAGTGTTCGTACTCGAATGAAACAATTGCTAACATTCGCATAAACGAATCATCATTTACTTGCCCTATCACAACATAATGAACATTATGTGCATAACTGTGTGCGTTTGCACTGACTAAACATTCACAAACAAAGTAAGTAATAAAGTCGCACGCAATCTATTTGATTTACCCCCTAGCACGTGTGACTCCGGATTTTTAATTTGTTTGTCTGTGATGACTTGTTAACCATACCGATATATACATACCGATCAAAATCATAAACCTCCTTTTTGCTTCGCCGTAGTCGGGTAAAAACATGTTGAAATCTCTTAGTTTCTGTCAATTTGCGATATAATGTTTGACGGGAAATAGAGATTTGAACATGTTTTTATGTGAATGTTTTGTCAGTGCAAACGCACGGTAAGAACAAGGTCAAATTGCGATTTGTGAATCTTGTCCTGAACATATTCAACTCCCACTTGGTTTTAATTCGCTCTACATTTAAATTACACCATAATACGATTGACCATCGTCATAAATAAACTACTACATCTTCGAAATCCCTTGCCCGCGCTATATCACCTTAAAACATAACATGACGCCTATATACCCGATGGGTAGGCAGAAGTATACCTATAGTAAACCCACATTTCGCTAGCACTTTATAAGTCCATGTAATATCGGCCAGTGAGCTACACTTCTACAGCATAGAGTCGCTGGAGGTGGCGTCGGAGCGGCTGGAGGGCGGGCGCTCGGTGGCGGAAGGTCAGGTGGCGCGGCCCTTGCCCTCCTTGATAGCAATGACGTAGCGCTGCGCCACGCGCTCCGGCGGGGAGTAGCCGTCTGCGTATGATGAGTCCTAAAACCAATTTTTTATGGGTTGAGTAAACATTGAAGTCAAAGTCAAGTCAAATAGCTGAAAATCAGCGCTGTCTCGCATAGTGTAGCATTACTAGCATTATGCTGAGCGATGGTTTTGCGTGTATGTGACGCATATTGGAAAATAGGCGTCACCTTAACTCGTTGTTTTTACCCGACTGCGGCGAATCCAAAAACGAGGGTTATGTGTTTGACCTGTATGTATGGTCCCTTGTAACTACTAAACTGTTGAACCGATTTGATATGACGATAGATTCGTTATAATTGCGCGAGTGTTAGTGGGTATATTAAAATGATAAAATATCAAAATGGCGGATTTTTGGCACCAAAATGTATGTTAAAAAAACTTTCAAACCTAGGTATCAAAATGAAAGGTTTTAAGAGATGATTACACAAATTTGAAGTTTAAATGTAATTTGGAGTGAGAAAAAACTCCATCTTTTAAAATGTTATACAATATTTTGAATATTACATTAGTTATATACTACAACTAGCTGCCCGCCCCAGCTTCGCACGGGTAGAACTAACTACCCTACCTACCCATAAACCATCTATTAAATAGTCCGAACAAAGCCTAAACATTTGGTTTGGATAGGTGAGCCCGTTCTTGAGTTATAAAATTACAACGAAAAGTGGCATTGATTTTTATTTAAACAGATAGGTTCAAATTTGATATGGGTTGAGTAAGTATAAAGATCTTGCTACCTATCTCCTACACGTTGCTCACAAGAGAGCAGTGAGGCAATTCCCGTATTTTTAAGAACGTTCGCATTCGCATCTCATTCGCAATCTGTCAAAAATACTATGAATTTACCAACATTTTTGACAAGTTTGACAGATTGCGATTTGAATGTGAACGTTTCATATGTACGAGAATTGGCCTTCTGTTTCTCGCTCAGTGGCGATAAGTTCAATCGAGTATCATAGCGAGACTAGCTTGGAATACTCGCGTATAAACTAGCCATAAATCTTACTGCTAAAATACTTTTTGTGCGCGCAAACGACAATTCACGACATGACAATCATTTTTTATTGTTATATTTCCTTTTAGACGAACTTCAAATGTATATTAGAAACAATGAACTTACCTCAAACAGCACTTCATAAGGATCAGAAGCGTTAGACGGTAGTCTATTCACCACAGCCCTATAGAAGCATGTTGTCTGTGGATACAGTGCCATCACGACGGCGCCTTTAGGGAACAAAGCATGCTCGTCAACGCGTGGGTCGGCGCGCATCAGAGGAAGTGGGACTACACGACGTTTGCTGAGAATATGACGGTTCTTTTGTTCTTCATCTATGTCGTCGACTTCGTATTTGCCTTGAGCAGGCAGCCAGCTTACTACCTGTATAAATAAAGCAAAACATGAATCCCCTAAAAGATTACAACCTGTATTACCCTCAGATTAACCATAAATTTCTCGAGGTTATTTTTGCAAAACTTTACTCCACTTTTAATAGTTACGGGGGCAAATATACACTTCATAAAATGACGCTGCACAGGTTAGCGCGCATAACAGAGGTCGCCCGAGGCACGGTTATGCCTTTGTATCGTGGGAAATCTTGAAAAACACGATTTCTAACAATCTTTATGAAAATTCAATCGATCCATAACCTACCTTGTTAAGCCAACCCCAAATAAATAGAGATAAGGGCAAGAGAATGTTGATAAACCTACCTCAGCCAATATCCAATTCTCCTCTTTCTCCGACACCCTGACGAGCGCAGCAACAGCATCGCCGGCCTTCGCCACATGTCCAGAGTCTGGCGGCACGGCCCCGCACAGTGGGGGCGCACGTTCGCCCACACGGCCTACGTGTAGAGGCAAAGTTTGTGCCGCACTTAGCAACATCTTCATCAAGGCTCCGCAACCGATTGTCTCTTTATTGCCTGCGTATCGCGCCTGAAAACAATTTGAAAAATTTAAGAATATTGTTTCAACAAAACAGAAATATATTGGGATTTAAGACTACTATGGTCTCTTCCAAAACTATCTCATGAAAATGTAAAAACCGGCCAAGTGCGAGTCGGACTCGCACACGAAGGGTTCCGTACCGTAACGATTGAGCAAAAAACGCATAAGAAACGTGTTTTTTTCGCACTTTAATTATTACCTTAATATTATTTGTTGTTAGAGATATTTCTATTACCGCTATAGCAACAAATAATGAAAATTGCAACTACGGTTCATGAGATACAGCCCACTGACAGACAGACAGACGGACAGCAGAGACTTAGTAGATTGGCCCTCTAAAAAATGGTTCAGAAAAGGTACCTGTGGATAATAATTTGTTGTGCCACTACAAATAGATTGCTTTATTGATTATTCAAATAATTTATTAAGTTGTAATTGTACCTGTATTCTTCTCTCATTTTTGATGCTTCGAATCTCATAGATACGTGACAAAGCCTTCCGAAGTAGGTTCTCTTCTTGTTCTGCTGCTGACAATCCAGCTTTATACAAACCTTTCAACTGCATCTGTAACATACCATATTTTTATCCGACTGCTGCTAAAGCTGCAGGTGCTTCTCAAAATCAAATTACTGAGATTTTTATGCAGTGCCACAAATAGACAGTAATAGGAAAAAACCTAAATTGAACATTAAAATGTTGATTGTCTCTTGGCCAAATAGTTTGGTGATAATAATAATGATAATGTTTATTTTTGCCAAAAACAGTGCTTTACATTTCCTTAAAGTCTACACACATACATAAATAGCTAAGTTTACATTTTTTAAATAAGATGCAAAGAAAGTAATTTCCTTATGAACTCTACACTAGGGCGAGCCTGTCTCGTGGAGTCCTTGGGTGGTATTGCCATGAAAATATGCATTGCATTATTGAATTATTATTGTTACAATTGAGAAGTACATGAAAAAGTTATATAAAAGAACATTTACCTGTTGTGACGAACTGGAGGAGTCGTCATTGGAAGGAGGTGACTCCACAGCCTTCTCTGCTCTCAATATTGAGTCTATGCACTGCTCGTTACGAGATCTCTCTGCTTCAATGTCATAAATCAGTCTATGCAAGGATCTGAGACGCTCCTGAAATGAAAAATTAACACATTGTATATTACATGATACCAATAGAACTAACTTGTTTAAACTTAGCTGGAATCTAAACATTTTCACTTGAAAGTGAGTGAGTGTTTTAGATGTTATGAAAAAGCATTACCCACCTGGGGCAGCCAGGTAATAAAATTAACCTTTTTACTAGTATGAAAATAGGTAAATATTGAGCCAGTAGATAATGTAAATCATATTGATAAATATTTATTGTACCTGTACTTGTTGAGCAGCCACATCAGCTGTGAGCGGCATCTTTCAGCACTGATGATAAACTCCAACTCAGATAAATTGCATGGAACCAACAGACAGAAACAAACACCTGAAAATTTACAAATTAGTTAGACAATAAATATCATCTGTTATATAAACAATCATTTTATTTATAAACAAGGGAAGCCATCAAATAGGCCTTGGTAAGAATAGTGGATACCTACTCAATGGATTTTTATCTACTTATTATGTACTTACCGCAACCAATATTTTGTATAAGGTAGAATACACCATCAGTGTAACAGAAATAAGTATGTAAATATAGTCGTATTTTAATGTTGTTTGCGATAGTGATTAGTGTTGGTGTTATGTTAAATATTTATAGTTTTGTTTATGATGATACTTGTGATAGATTTTTATTTATTTATCAACAAGAAAAAACTTCGATAAGTT
Organism: Eupsilia transversa; assembly: GCA_914767815.1. Taxonomy (NCBI): domain Eukaryota; kingdom Metazoa; phylum Arthropoda; class Insecta; order Lepidoptera; family Noctuidae; genus Eupsilia; species Eupsilia transversa. The sequence continues at coordinate 9,687,571 of OU611889.1, forward strand.
TTATTGTAAGTATTTAAGATTTATTCAGGCTCAGAGATTATTGAATTGAAATATAACTGAATATCTCTCGCTCACTTTATTCTGAATTCGAGATACGATACTACGATAGGTACATTTGGAGCATATTATTATACCGTTTCACTTTTCAGTGACACTTGACGTTGACAGCAAAGCAAGTGACAGTGACACAATGAGGTGGAGGCCGCATTCCGAGGCCGCGTTCCGAGTTAGGCCATAATCGCTCACAGCGCTGACATCAATATTTTGCGTTCCGATATATTACGATTATGACAGCTGAGGTCTGTCATCAATTCGGAACGCTCGTGAACGCGAGTACAGTGCTTGCTCAACGTCAAAACTTATAACATAACTTAATTCTTTGTATAAACATCAGAAATTTCTTTTTCTGTTTTGGTTAAGTGGCGACGGTAGCCATATATTTGCGACTCAAAACTACAGCGCTGCCAAAATGACAGTTCAGTCGACTGTCATTTTTGACAGAGATCACGGTGATATTATAGTAAAAGGCATGGTCGGCGTTATCGCAAGATGGCGCACGTCATGACGTCATCTATGACGTTTCATGGGTCGGCGTTATCGCGCTAACGCTTATTCGGAACGGGTGTTAGCACGCTCAAATCGATAACATCGTAACTCGGAACGCAGCCTGAGAATCGCGGCGGAGCATGAATGTCAACATGATGTCAACTTCAGACTCGGGGTTACTATATTACTATATTATTTATTAAGTTTTTCTATTCGATCTAAGTACGTGCACAGCAGGACAGATGAACAAAAAAATATGCAGGAGGGGGTGGCAGAAACCCTGAATACATGATGGGCGATGTCAACAAGGCAAGGCAAGATATTTACAAACCTTCATACATTTTACGAATTTATATGAATACGCACATTTGTTACGAAAATTAAAATTCGTTTTTTAGTATGGTCACATTGTCAGTTGTTTGGTTTGGCGTTTAATTTTTAGGTATTTTGGCCGAAACGAATCTGTAAATATCTAAGGAGTAGTAGGATGTTCATGAAATTACCACTTTTACAGTGAAAGCCAATAAACCTAAGTGGTCAATGTGAATAGTATTTCAAAAGTAGGCCATTTGCGTTCTAACGGATTTGGTTACCGGTACGTCAGAGTAACTTCGTAATCATCAAAATTATTTCAACGTAGAGTTTCACTAATTACGTGTTGTTTCAGGGACTTAGTGAAGTGTGAAGTTCTCAGTGTTGAATTCATGAAAGAGGCAGATAATGGCCATGGCAGAAAATGATGATTATTTAGAGACGATTGACAACAATCATTTGGACGGGACCAACGGTTCCCTAAACATGACTGACAATAGTCTTGGAGTGAGTATTTCTTGGTTTTCTCTGGTCTAAAGTAACATAATGCTTGTGTATAAAGATGTACGAACACAGTTTGTTAGTAAGCAGGAGAAGAAAACAGTTATTCCGATGTGAAATGTTACACTTACTGAGTATTAACGGTAATCGGCCTTTACACGACTGGTTTACAAAGCTAACCTGTAAATCATCGATTACACGTACGTGTAACATAACTTTCTTATAAACATAACTATGCATTTTAACGAGAGTTCAATCAAATGATCAAATTAATTTAAGACCCTAAATCTGTGGCATTTTATTATTATAAATAGTCAATGATAAACACAGATGATAACATAGGTACATAATTTGATTTGGTTTAGCAAGTCAGATGATAAGAACCAAGCTACATGGTAATTTAAAATCATGTTGACTGGGGCTTTTGTTTATTCATTTGTTTATCAGTATGCAGATCAAACATTTTTCTCTACATTCTACATTGTTTTTTTTTTTTTTTGTACATAATTGGAAATTTGGTGATTAGCTAGTCTTCCATGAAGACATGGGCCAATTAGCTTTAACTAGCTTATGGCATACATGCAAAATAAAAAGTAAATCCCTATGCAAATCACAATAATAAATACTAAAAATTGGACAAAAATCAAGTGTTATTAGAATACAACACCTGTTTTATTATTGCATCAAGCATTTTTTACTATTGATTGTTCTAGGTTAATGTACATTATAGTTAAAGAATATGCTAATATTCTTTTGCTATAATGTATTTAACTATAAGGTGGCATTCTGTGGTTTCTGCCTCCAACTGTATAAAATTATAAATATGTAATTTTCGTCATTATTTTGTATTTGTTATTTATTGATAGGGTGTAATTATACATTCATTATAGAGTATCTATCTATTGATAATATTGTTACTCAGGGTGGGGATGAAGCCGCTGGCGGTGAAGTGCCAGACCTGGCCGCCATCAAGGCAAGAGTACGGGAAATGGAAGAGGAGGCTGAGAAATTAAAACAGATGCAAACTGAAGTAGACAAGCAGATGAGTATGGGTAGCCCACCAGGACTTAGTAAGTTTTTGTTTCTTTACCTTATTACAGCCTACCTTATTACATAGATCTCCTCTGCAAAATGTAGGCCCTCATAGATAGACTGCAGGTTGATATAAGGTTATAATATAATAGGCTTTGTCCTATCTGGGCTGTACGACAAAATTTTGCAAACTAACATTTAAAATCATGAAACATTAGCTGTTGATGAGTCCTACATAACATCCATAACTTACAAAATAGTGTATTTCTTTTAAACACATCAATGAGATTGTGCTGCCCAGCATGGACAATAGTGATCAGGAACTGAGGACTTTTTTTATTTATTTATATATATATATAGCACTAATAGACCATTGTACAAAAAATTTTAGTCAGAGAATAATCTATTCAGTAGTTTTGTAGTTATCCAATATTTTGAGTATTATGTTAGAATGCTTATGTTAGGTACCTAGTTCAAGTTTTCTTGTATTTATAAATCTGTGGTATGGATTAAGCAAATTTACACCTTACATCAATTTGCCGTGTTATAGCCATTTTATTCAACTGTCAAAGAATATCATTTGATATTTGAATATAATATGGACAATTTAAGTTGGTAGTCAATTTGTTAAACAATTAATTTCCCTGACATTACTTTGGTATAGAAAATACAGGTTTACTGTCCCTTAGAACAACAATAGTTAGGAATGGTGTCTTTAAAAGCCTTTAGTTTACTACAAGCTCTTTGCTCTTAATGTTTTTTTATCCAAAGGTCTTGCTACAAAATATTAAGGATCTGTTCTGGTAAACTTTAAAATAACTTCTGGTAAAACAAGGTGCTCTGACAATGAAAAAAATGGGTTTGCATGATTGATGTAACTTTATACAACATTCACATGTGCGCCTCGTTATTTTTAGGAACCTTACTATAACTATTCTTATATACCCTCGTCTGTTATTCAGAATTTAAAAGAATAGAAAAATAAGATTTAATAATTAAGGAAGAGATGTGCACTTGCCCATCTTTTTACTGAATACCTTCCCATGGGATCAATAGCAAACCCAGGGGAGACCGAAACCCCTCCCGGTTTCGGTCTCTTTTCACACTTTCACTGTCCCAAGGTAATTTGTAATCCTATAACCATACACTCAAACATAATATTGCATTGTGATGTTTTACAAGGTCAACTAATTCTACAATAACAATAATTGTATGTGTCAAGTCATACTTGCGAGTACTTCCCCATGGTACAAAACTTCTTGGTATGTCCCTGTAAACTTAATGTGTAGTTTCTTCGGCAGTCCATTGTGGTTTTATCCCTGTCATGTATATGCCTGTACTCTCTACTTGTCCAATAAAAAATATTATTTCTCTTAATTTCACTGGAATATTGAATACTGGATTGTATAAAAAAAATAACTACTAGTGCATTACATGTCATGCACAGACGTATAGGACTACGTCTTCAGTGCATTACATGTAATGCATAGACAGTGAAAGTGTGTGTTTCGTTTGTGCATCTTGGCGCATATGCGAACGTTGTTTTATAATGACATGCTCACTGTGCAATAGGCGATAGTTTGGGAGAGCTATGAATTCGCGGGAGTTAAGAGTAAATTTGAAACACTAGAGAATACTTTTGCAGTATAAAAGTACAGGATTGTTTATTTCATCAATAAATAAATGAATCATTTTCTGAAAACTAACAATACTCTGTTTTATATCCGTGGTCCCGACACATCGCCCACTGCACTTATCTGTTGTAATACGAAAATAAAGTGAATGTTATAATAATTTTATAAAACGAACTTTTTCTATACTCGTTTTTTTTTCTGTTTTTACAGCAAGTCCGCTAAACATGTCGATTGAAGAGAAGATAGAGGCAGACAACAGATCAGTGTACGTCGGCAACGTGGACTACGGTGCCACTGCTGAGGAGCTGGAACAGCACTTCCACGGATGTGGATCTATTAATAGGTAAGAATCTATTTATATCATAAATTAAACGCTTAACGCTTTTCGTGTCTTTCTCTATGACCACGTTGTTCTTCTTTTAAACTATGCAACGGATTGAGATGCCGTTTTTAACTTCTCAGCAACATTTAGATAATTTATTCTGAAAGATTTTGTATAATACATTAATAAACGTACATAAATAATAAAGAAAACTCAATGGTTTGTCAAGTCGTAAAAACTGCGGAGCAAGGGGCAGGTCGCTAGTATACTAATATATTATGAGAAAAATATACTGTTAAACAAATGAAATGAATTTGTTTATTGTAAACTGTTAGATCCAACTTCGTTACCATTTCCTTTTGCCAAACTTGTCGCATACAAGTGGCGCGCGTCATATACAAAAGCGCTGAAATATAGGCTAAAAAATAAGTCTTACCTCTCTTGAAAAAATCTAGACGACTGCCTTGTTTTCAAAGCGTGCGTGTACGCGCCGTTGCATGGCTGATAGCAGAATCTACACGTAAGCTTCGGAAGCACGCGACAGCCTATGTTGTCATGGGAACCTGGCGTTAATCTATAATCAAATAAGGCTAAAAATGCCTCAACATATTGAAATGTCTGGTATATTGAAAATGATTTATTCTAATTCTAAATAATGCTAACTTTCAGGGTTACAATATTATGTAATAAGTTCGACGGCCACCCAAAGGGATTCGCCTACATAGAGTTCGGCGACAAAGACAGTGTACAGACTGCAATGGCAATGGACGAATCGTTATTTAGAGGGCGGCAAATTAAGGTAAGTTATTGTTTTTTTTTTTAAAGATTAAGACAATCCAAGTGGATCAACAATCTCTGTCTTACTAAGGAAATTGTGTGTGAAATTGTATCAACAATATATTTTTTTAATACTCCGAAAATCGTTAATTCACACAAAAACCTTTTTTTTTGCAATTACAAACTTACATTTGCAGTTGGAGAATTGACCGTGACGTATATCGATGTATGGGAGAACACGTTTTTTAACTACAATGTTAAGTTTGTTCTTGGGACAAATTCATCCAACTACGGAACCCTTCATTGTGCGTGGTCCGACACGCACTTGGCCGGTTTTTTCTCATTTAGGATGTGAACTGCTGATAGACAGTCAATTCTTCAACGCATTGCTGCCAAGAGCATGCTAGTTGTTTTAGGGATGATTTATGCTAGTCCGTCACGGGCGTGAGCCACGTCCCTGTCTGCTCAATTTGTAGGCATCCAGACTCGGTTGGGACACAGACGCTGCACGGTGTAGCATGAACTGCTTCATATAAAATGTTCGTGAATTTTGGCACGGCTCGCACCCGGCACGGTCTAGCATAAATTATCATTTACCCGATTGACATGTTTAGCCTCAAAGCAGCATAGTTTACTATTGAGTTCACTGGTAGTCTGGTATTGCATCTGGTTTGGAATCCGAGCCTAACGTAGTCTGAATAACGCCACGCAGATGATGAGTTAGATTTTGACATTTTAACGTAGCAAGTACTAGAATAGCATGACGTTGTGTGTGCGCAGGTGATGCCCAAGCGCACCAACAAGCCGGGCCTGTCCACAACGAACCGGCCGCCGCGCGCCATGCGGGGCCGCGGTCGCTCGTTCCGCGGAGGCTTCTCCCCGTACTACTCCGGCTACCGGCCCGTGCGCCGCGGCAGGTACAATCCATATTAACACTGTCTACATCTTCAACTTCTGTGTTTTTTTTTTTACTCTGTTACATAATTTGCAACTGTTACGAGAATGAAATTGTCCTGTAAACAACACTTTGCTACACAAAGTGTTGTAGCTAACGATATTTGTACAAAAATTGTTTTGAATTGTCTCTGTATGAGCCTTGGATATAACTTATCTTTAGTGTATTATAATTATAATATTTAATAATAGGATCTCAAGACATTGTCCCTGAAAAGGCCAGCAGGATATTAATAACATAACGATAGTTTGTAAAAACCGATAGCAAAACGATCTTTTATAATTTTATTGAGAGACCATCACTCTTTATTTATTGCAACAGATTGTAAAATTTTGACTTTTATGAAGAAAATATGTCAGAGACTTGTGACTTATTTGGTGTTTCATGACTATCAATATTTGTAGCCTAAATTCTGTCCAAAAAAATATGTTATATTAATTTGTACAAACAAAAATAAAAATTGTAAAATGCAAATATGTAGTCATTTAAAATTGATAACAAAATATAAATCAAGATTAATAAATTCAATTGTTTTACTTAGGATGACTTCGTGTCATTTAAATACTACATCCCTGAACTAAGAAAATATTTTAGTTGTTGTTAGGATTTATTTTTGTTATTTAACCTATCAAGTTAATAGGTATTTATGTTTGTCATTTTGTTTTCATCTCATCTCTATTTATTTAAATAAAACAACGCATCTTATTACCTCCACATAGACATACTGCAAGGTATTGTCATTATTATCATCAGTCATTAAGTCATACTATGTACAATCGACAAGTCTGAAATAAACTAAGGCTCCCATATCAGTATAGTAGAAAGAAGCATACACCGTTTGATGTGACACTAATGAGAGACGAAGTTTGGTACCAATTATTGTAATACATTAACAGTTGCAAATTACACCAATTTCTACACTAACTTGTGGAAGATGTCGCCTCTCTCCTCACTTGTTCTACTTCTGTTTTATAGATTTAGAAGTGGAAGAATTTTAGTCATTCAATATTGACGCTAACTAGATGTGACATCTTATGCAATTAAACACTCTGTAGACAGTAGACACTGTTGTAATAAAATTCGGTACAAACTGTTGTAAATTGATCAAAAGAAAGACAATATTTATACACACTTTTTACAAATAAAGTTTGTAATAGAAAACTGAGTATTTTCAATGTGGCGCCCCTCCTTCGTCGTGGACGTAGCTTGCATGGCAGTGCGTAGCGCGTAGCGGTAGTTTGGTATCTGTAACGTGTAGCACGTAGCTGTAGTGACTAACGGCGTGCCTTGTTTGCAGAGGTTACAGGCGCGGCATGTATTACTCTCCGTACTGAGTGCGGTAGAGGGGGGCCCCCCCGGCCGCCGCGCGGTAGCTTTGTGCGAGTGTGCGGTATAGCTAAGTTAGTGTGTGGACGCCGCGACGTCGACTCGACTAGAGCTGCTCGCCTGCGCCACTGGACTCTATCTAGCTCTACCTTTCACCTTTACTCTCTAAACGTCGTCGGTTACGATTATGTAGGTAAGGAAAATATACGGACTCCGGTGTATTTATGACGGATCGTGTTAAGGAAATATGGATTTTATTTTTATTTGTATAAGATTACTGAGATGAAGTGACTGTTTAGAAAATGTGCTGTTTTTGATTGTGAACAAAAAAACTTCCTAGGACTCGTTTAGGGCGATGTGTATAAAATAAGTCTAGCGAATATATAATAAAAATATACGATGTTGACTTCCGTTGCTGACCGCCTGAATGTCTGATTATGTGTCCACACAAATTAGATAGTGTTGAAATATTTTCTTTGACACTAATTTTGTATTATATTCGCCTTAAAGATGTCGTTAGTGATTTTGTGAATACTATTTTGGCAATCATTGTTCATATCGCGTTTAGGTGTTTAGATTAAAGTAAGGGTCGTATTGTAGCCATTGTGAGTGGTGCATAGGCCGATAGAAATGCTAGTATACAGTTAAGTCGCAATATGAAGTATTTTAATGGCTTTACGGTTGGTAAATATTTTTAAATGTACGTGTAACATGGTCAAGCAGTGTTTTCGCGTCACCGTGCACGGACCGCGCCGCCTCGCACCTGCCCGTAGGGACAGCTTCATTGTGAAAAGCTAAATATAAGGTGGCAGCTGTCTTATTTAGATAACATTATGTATTAAAATAGCTAGTTACATTTACACTCGTGTCGAAGAATTGTTATAATTTAATATTTGACTGTATTTATATTGTGTTTATTACTTTATGGATAAAGTTCCATAACTCAAACATGTTTGTGTATAATAGTATTTTCATGGTAGTATTAGTTCGTATTCGTCCACACCACAAAGGTAATGATTTTAAATATTGACTATTACGTTTTTGAAACATCAAAATGGTAGAAAAAGTATTATTAAAAATCTAGAAATGCAGTAATTTGTTTATGCTCGTTTATTATACAAATGCAAATTCAGATTTTATCTATTTAATTATAAAGTACAATGTACGCATATGATATAATTATCTTGTACCTATGTAATATTTGTGTTCGTTTTCAAAAGATATTGATAAAAATGGCACATTGAAAAGCTCGAAAGAAAGAAGTAAACGGAAAAAAGATAAGAGTAATTTAAGAATAATTTTAAGAATGATGCTGTTGTTTTATTTCACTTCATTACATTTACCTTAGCTCAATTACTTTTACCGAAGATCACTCACAGTCACAACACAACTGTATTAATTAGCCTTTATGTTGCCAACACGGTTTCAAGGTTTCACTCGCACCCCGGAAGAATTACCTACCAAAATAAAAAGTTATATTTTACGTAAGTATATGTGGATATCCAGAACATGGACATCTAAACTTGGGCCAAATCTCATCCAAATCTGTTCAGCCGGCGTAATAAATGAGTAACACAAATCTCTATACCTAAATCTTCAGACTTGTGAGCGAGTACAGTATTTTTATCTCACGGGATACGGCTCCCGCAGACTGGTGCGACGCGACACCGGTACCACAATTGCCGTGAAGTTTTCGAAATTGTTCCACCGGAGTCGCGTCGGGCCTGTGTGGTTACCAAGTGTGCAAACATTTTGTGTCAGCACATAACACACCCGACTTCGTCATTGCTTCTGACGATACCGAGAGCTCGGCATGTTGGTACACTTGGTAAACACAAGTAAAGCGCGCGTCGCTATTTGAGATAATAATACTACCAGGTGAAAAATGGAAATCCCTTGGCAGAATACAAGCGTAGCACACCTAAAAAATGAACGGAACTTATGGAATCGTATCGTGTCCATAGCACACAAGATGCTTTCCCAGATACCAGAAGGTAGAGGCAACTAGGTCAGTAGCGTAACGTGGGAGGACCATGGCCCCGGACGGTGCAGATATAGGGGGCAGCAACGGCGTATGGTCAGCATGAAAGTAGAGTAACTAACTTAGTTTTTAATGTGGCTTCTGATTGGTCGTTAAACTCCCATAGTAGTCTTTGTCTATAAAGGCATCGACTGGTTGTTAAACTCTCATAGTGGATTTTGCGCAAAAACTTACGATTATGTCGGTGGGTACAGTTCGATTCAAACTTAATGGCGGCTTGGAAGTTAGCTACTCGCTGCGCAGTACCCAACCCATCACCCCCGCTGACACATGAAATTGTTACTGCGCAGCGACTCGCCTCATGTTCCGAGCCGCCATTAAGTTTGAATCGAACTGTATATACTGGTATGGGCGCGCTCAGAGAGAAGGTAATACTAGCTTAGACACCATACTTCCATACTATGTTGTAATCCACTATGTTGTTATTGTATTCTTTATCGTCCAACTGCACTGCAGACTGTTTTTCATCGCGTGCTATAAATCTGTTCCTTGCTAGTTATTGCTTTTGTCCTAAAAGGTAGTAGGAACGTTGTACTAAATAGTACATACAAATTCCATAGTAGGGACTAGCAACTTTGGCCTTCACTCACTTTGATTGTTATATTTTTACTGCTGGCAACAATAAATTGTTTGACGTAGTGTCAAATCAAATTCCTTTCATGTTGTGACAGACGACAGTTGTCTAATTTATTCAAGATTTTGAAGATTTCTCCAACAATACATAATCGTAATACTTATTAGTTTTTACTGTAATAACTATTTGAAGCCTAAAGTACTGTGGTGTTGATTATTTCTGTTCCATGAACTAATCAAAATTGGAGCTTATCTGTTTCAATGTAGTCCCATGATCGTACAAGTTGTAAAACAAATTTAACAAATCCAGCAATAAACTGTTTGCCTGGAAAGTGTAAACATGTTTGCAATGGGGCCAGAGTTTTTTCATTTCATGAAGAAACTGGAAGAAAATGGTGACAAACTTATTTGTAGTACTCCAAGTGAGCAGCCTCTCGAGTTTGAGTTTGACGTACGTATGATGAACTTCGAAAAAGTAGAAAAATAAGTGACAAATATTCAGTTGTATTGTATCAGTATAATCAATTTGTTTCAGAATTCTACTTGTCACGTGTGCAATGGGTACTACGGTCCTAGCTTCGGGGAGCCAGTTTGTGTCACTTGCCACGCTTTTCTCTTCCCGGATTTTCCATCGTACTTGCCTTCTTCGTATTTCTACAGTGAAAAGACAGATGATGGTGACTCGGGAAATGATGAGCCTTCAGATTTGAACTATAGTTCTGAACGGAAAGTCAACAGAGCATGCGCTGCTGTACCCTCCTGGTGGTATTACAGAGTAAGTTTCCCTAAAAAGCAGTAAACAGCTTATTGTTAGTCATTTAGTTTATTATGATTATGATAATCTGAACTTGTTCCTAGACACAATAACGTGACGTTAATAGCTGTTTGCAGAGTTAAGAAAGAAAAATTGTTTATTCTGCACAAAACAAACATAAACAAAGACAAAATACGCACATAAAAAGTAGCCAAAAGCCTTGTTCATCTATACTTAGTTCATTGCCCTAACTGACCAGTGAAATGACCTCACAGGATACCAAATAAAAAAGTTCTATTGTTGCTGACTGACACCCAATATGATCCTGAATAAGCATATTATTTTTAAAATATTTTATTTTTTATTTATGATAATTATATGAATTACACAGGAAAAGGCTAGGCAGATTAATATGTTAAATAAAAGTATAGAGGAATGACAAACAGTTCAGTCATTCTCTTGACGGAGGATCCTCTGATCAGATGGGTGTTGTGTCTGGTGGCCTACTGCCCAACTATTGATATTGGGACTTTGTATATATGCTAGTCGCACGATAAACTCGCTTGTGCAATGCAGGATTTTTGCACTCAGGCAGCATTTTGTAAAGTAACTCTATAATTGTAAGCTATGTCTTATCTTTGTAAGCTATTATAACTACACTTTTGTATTTGGTAAGCCCGTGATGATAGTCCCCAGCGGTGCCTGGTTTCTTTTCCGACTTCTTCCAATCTCGTTTGTCAGTTAAATTTTGATTGTCCATATTTTTTGTCCACCTTTGGTGATTTTTGATACAGAATTACAGATCAAAAATCCTCAAATATGGACTAATCACTGACGACAAAAACACTAATCAAAACGCGTGAATTTGAAAAATTATGTGCATACATCTTGGTATTAGTTGACACTTATTAGTATGACACTGGGCACTTATTAGCTGGCATATTTTTTTTTATTGGACTGGAGTCAATGATTGTGTTCTTACACGATCAGAATGCGCCGTACGAGGTTAAGGCTTAGAAATATTGCTACCAATATTTTACAACACTTAACACCCTATCATATTCATTTATAAGTATGAGTATTCAGCATAATTATATCTAAAACTAGAACATATTATCTGCTATTTTATAGAGTTCAATGGACAGTGAAACAAGTCCAGAAGACGAAGCAAGTCGGGCAAGTAACTCAGGTGCAGGCGCTAGCAGCAGTGGATGTGGCAGTGTGGTTGGAGGTAATGGCGGTCCGGGTCGAGCTGATGGGCCGGGGCGCTCCGATGGACCAGGCCGCGCCGATGGGCCAGGGCCAGGTCGTGCCGATGGGCCAGGGCCAAGCCGTGCCGATGGGCCAGGGCCAGGCCATGCCGATGGGCCAGGCCGTGCTGCTGGACCAGGCCGCGCCGAAGGGCCGGTGCGTCCAGATGGGCCGCTGCGAATTGATGGACCACTGCGTCCAGATGGGCCTATTCGTGTTGATGGATCCATGCGAGTCGATGTCGCTGCTTTCCTCGATGATCCACCCCATGCGGATGCACCAGTCGTCCGCGCCGAGGGGTCGGCCCCGGGCCCTGCAGACGGGCTAGAACCGGCCAGTGACGATCGAGCTGGGTTAGGGCCTCCGCCGCACCCGCCCTGTCTCGCGCGATCACTGCAGGCGCTATCAACGCCTAGGCCGCCTGACAATCTTGCCGCTGGACTTGTGGAGCAGTTGCCTTCTGAAGGTATTTCTTTATTTGAGTATTTTACGACAGCTCTATGAAGGCAGGTAAATTAAATATCATTGCAAAAACTGTTTTATTATAATAACGAATCTCTTTTATTTGTACAGCAACATATACATTCATTAATGACTTCTAATGTAGATAATAATAACCATTATTACTTATTTAAGTGAGTCAGTAACATCAGTCTTTTATACAGCTTTTACTTGACTACCTTATATAAACCTAACTATACATTTGAAATGAAGTTACACATTTCCAGAGGAATATTGATCAAACTCTTATGTGTGGTTGTAGTGCTGCTGTGCATATTCAGCTACCTGGACGATCTGTCCCTATGCGCGTGCGCGTGCGTCTGTGCGCGCTGGTGGCGTCTGGTGCGCGCGCGCGTGGCGCCACCACGCTGGGCTGTCTTCACCAACAAGCGCTTCCCGCTCTACCGACCTCTACTGTCCAACATCGACTGGCATAAGGTAACATGTCTTCTCAGAAGACAGAGTGAACCAGAAGACAAAAAATATTTACATAATATTATGAAACAAAAAGAAATAAAAAAATTGTGTTGTTTGATATACAGATAACAAACTGCCAATCACGCGTAAACTGCTGTGATTGCTTGAATGATTTATCAGCACACAATGGCAGCAGTTTACGTGCGCTTGACAATTAGTCACATTAGTTCTGAGATCATTTTAGTTCGAGAAACTGGCCCTAATTCTAAATTGTTTCTATATCAGTTTCTGTGTGTAAAAAATGTTCTCAAACATTGTGGTAAGGAAGAGAGACAGGTAAATGGATGTTTGTTTTCTTTTTGGACACTGCGTGTCATTGATTTTTTCTGCATTTTGAGCTTATCTTATAACTAGTTATAACTATGAATAATATGATTATAATAGCTCCATCACCACCTTGGCTGGTTACTATAATTTACTAAGGTACAAACTATTGACCAAATTTATATGCGATTACCTCAGGAGTATACCCTTTTTTTGAAGTCGGTTGACAAATAAAGAATAATGAGTAACAAAATAAATATGTAATATATTAAAATATTTTAATTGTTGTTTCAGAAATACCAATGCCTAGTGGAGTCGTGTTTCTGCCGCAATTGTTTGGTGCAGATGTGTGTGCAGGCGCAGCCAGCCGGCGAAGAGAACGCGTGGCGCCGGAACCGACTCAGGATTGAACTCAAGGTACAGTCAGCCTCAAAAAGAGGTATAGACAAACAAGAATTCATACTATTGACGCGTAAGCAGAATTTATCGCGCGATCTGCATATACAGGATGGATTTTTGAGATGGGGCAGCAAAGGCAACTACCTTAACCGTTGTAGCTACAGGAAAATGGTCTTAGGAGACTCGTAGTCCTTAACTTTTTGAGAAATTTTGATCTGCATTCACAGATTTTGAAAAAAAATTACAGTCAGCAAGAAAATGGGCCGTTTTCACAAAAACTTTTTTTGATGCCGATCGATCCTGTTTCATATAGAGTACATTGCAACTGAAATTATAATTTGAAAAGTTACTTTGTTTTAAATTATAATTTCAAATGTAAGTTTAAAAAGTTATTAATGTTTAAAAGTCATAAATATCATCTCATTCTCACATCTTAGATGTTGCGTAACGACCCCCCAGAAGGCATAGCGGCGACTCCGCTGGACCCCAAGTGTTGTCACTGGCAGGCGAGCGTCACTGGACCCATCGGCTCGCCGTACGAGGGAGGCGTCTTTTATCTCTACATACAAGTACCGTACGCGTAAGTAGAAATACTTTGCTAGTCAAAGTCAACATCAAATAATTTATATCAATTAGACACATAAACGGCATTTTTGAACGTTTTTAAAAGTTTTCGATGACAAAGGACTTATTTACTCTATAGGTCCTTTTGATCAGACTTGACTCTATCGCTTCGACTGAAATCTTATAACAAGCAATGTGTCCGAAAGGATTTCCCATCGGCAAAAATTACCAATTTCCATACTTTCTAGACACGGGCGTTTTTGGATTTTTACGAAAACGGTTAAATATCCGATTTGAGATTTAGAAATCGTTTTCAAAATCCATTTTTAGAAATCGATTTCAAGAGAGCATCTGGTGCCCCCAGCTCGCAGTTTCGATCGCCTCTAGTAATATTATTCGGTTGTAAGTTCATCGATCGAAACTATCCAAACAAATACTTGCTTCCGCAAGTTTACTCTTGCCGTGGTTTTGTGAAATCGGTTTGTCTAGTTCGGATTATCGATACGATTTCATTTCTGACTGAAATCGGATTTTAGATTCGTTTTGATGTATCTGACGTAATTCTAATACTGTCCTCCCCTATTTAACCCCTTTAGGCCCGAGACACACCGGAATGGCAGCGACGTGGCGAGCACTTTCAGTATGAAATAATTTTAAACTTTATCTACATACTTACTTAAAATACCAGTTTCGCTGCCTCCGGCGTCGCCGCTGACATCCGCTGGCGGCCTCGCGACCTTTTCAAGCGATACTGGTCTTTTAAGTATTTAGATAAAGTTTAAAATTATTTAGTTTAGTTTAGTCGCTGCCGGCCGCTGCCATTCCCGTGTGACTCGGCCCTTAGGAGATTAATTTTTTTCGTTCACTTTCGTTATAAGAAAGAAAGAGAAGAAGAGCAGAAGCATGAAATTTTGCACATGAGTGGTCTGTCAGTGAATGAAATAAAGATTATTATTAATTAGAAGAAACTTGTCCCCAGGTACCCAATGAGTCCCCCAGTGGTACGTTTCCTCACACGCATCTTACACCCGAACATCTCTCGGCACGGCGACGTGGGCATAGATTCCGTGCACCATAACTGGTCGCTGGCGCTGACCATCAGTAAGGTCCTCATCTCGATACAAAGTCTGCTGACCGACCCATACACCGCGGTGAGTGTAAGCAAACTTGTATTTCTAGCATGGATGTAGCTAGATTACATGTTTTTAAATTATTATTATTAAAAAAAATCGCCCGCTCATGACCTCAATCTCGTCTGATGAAAAGTTTGAGGTAAACGATTGAATGAGCGTACTCAGAAGATTCCCAGAATACAGGCTGGATTTTTAAGACGGGTTCTATACATCATAAAAAAGGAAGTTGGGAGTCTCATTTCCTACGAAATCTATGGCAAAATTTCTTTGTTTTCTATTACTAAAACCCTTACGATGTTTTTAATCGTTATAGAAAACACGTTAAATTGACGTAAAAAAGTTACCTATTTTCTTGATAACTACTTAAAAAAAAAAAAAAAATTGTAGCTACAACGGCGATGTCACCTGTCCTTAATGCCCTGTCTTAAAAATCCATCCTGTACCTATATTAAATGTCGTAATAAGTATGGCACATTGAGTTGTATAAAAAGATAAGCTTTGTATAGCTTTGCCTCTCTCTCTCTCATCTCTAAGAGAGAGAGAGAGACAACGCTGTACAAAGCTGAACTTTTTCTAAAAGTCAAGAGAGCTCTGTGATCTCATTCTGAGTCTGAGTGAACGTCGCATTCAAAAGATCAATGTGTCATATTTACGCATATTGGGTACTGTGCGTCTGTTTGTTTCAATTTGCGTTTGAGGCATGTTTAAGTGTGCTATTAGAAACGCATGCTCTATAGACGTAAGCCATGATTTTACTTATTAGTCTCCTTGTGAAGGTAAAATTTAGTTCATTCAGGGAAGTACTACCGCTACCTATTCCTTCTGCCGCGAAGCGTCGCTGTGTTCCGCCACAGATACAGATGGTTCACTCCGCACAATCATTTAATTAAAAAGCTACTCTTGCTACGACACAATAAAGTGCAATTCAGGTCGCACAGCGCTAATAACCTACAGTTATATTCACCTAAACGTTGCTTCTCTTCCTATCGCGTAACTCTTATATTTTCTGACTAAGGCCTGTGTTTACCAACATTAAAACCAACGATTACCGATTATTTTCCTTAGGAAATCTATACTTATAATAAATCTGTAGAAGTGAAAATTCTGTACATTGAAAATATCAAAAAAATAAATGGCAGGGGGTGTTACTAGACCGACACCGAACCCAAATATGTGATTAATTTTTTTTTTGTCTGTCTGTCTGTCTGTCTGTCTGTCTGTTTGTTCAGGTATCACGCAAAAACTACCGGTTCGATTACGATGAAACTTGGTATAATTATTCTTTAATATCCTGGGCACCACACTGGGTACTTTTTATCCCGGAAAAGTATTCTATCCTACGGTTGGGGGGTGTCAAAGTTTGTATGGAAGAATTTTAACGCGCTGTCCGATTAACTCGAAACTCAATATTTATACTTAAACCCAAAAATTAAGAATAACGTGTATCAGGATTTTTCGAAATTCTACCCCTAAGGGGGTAAAATAAGGGATGAAAGTTTGTATGAAAAATCTTATTCCTTGAGGTAATAAACATGAAACTTCGCACGAATAGTTATCTAAATAAATTATAAAGTTTGTAGTTTTTTGTTTTTCTAAATTACCCCCTAAAGGGGATTGGGGGGTGTCAGTGTTTGTATGGAAGAGTTTTAACGCGCTGTCCGATTAACTCGAAACTCAATATTTATACTTAAAACCCATGGGGATGTATGGGGTAATTTCCGACACTCACGCGGGCGAAGCCGCGGGCAGCAGCTAGTTAAACATAAACTAACTGTTTCAATACAGGCCTAAGCCCACTGAATTCAACAAGTCGAGCCCGCCGCGTACCTACTTGTAGCTTCATACCTAAAATGCGGAGTAATCCATCTGTATTAATTAATCTGTGGTTCCGCTTTGAAAAGTGCGGGTGTTTAAAACGGGCACATGATATATTTGACCTATTTGTCTATTTTAGCAACACTGGTTACGTTTGCGAAACCTAGTTTATTTTCAGTAACTGGTGCTAAGCCCTTATCTTCATGTGAGAAAAATAGGAAAAAAAGAATAGGTCATCATCAGTCAATCATGGGGACTGCCGACAGAAGTGAAAACATAAAACTATGTGAAATAATAGTATTAAAAAAAAACGAATTAATTGTTGCAGGTATCAAATATAAAAATTTCCATAATTTGTAAATTAAAATTCTGTCTGATTTTCACATCGCTATCAGTGCTATCACTATCGGCACTCTCAGCAACAACAAGGACGTCGCCGTCATACTCATAGCTTGCGTTCATTATAACTTGATCCATGTCGCGATTGGTAGCACTGAATTTTGTAGTCATGTGCTAGGGAGTACTGTTCTGTCAGTTGCCATTTTGAACTCTATTAGTATTGAAACTAAGACTGCAAAATTCAGTGCTATGAATCGCGTCACGGGTCAAGTTATAATGAACGGACTGTACAGATATACTTAGAATTAGCATGTCGGTGCTTCGAACCCATAAGATTTTCCCCTACTAAAAATCGCTCAACGCTCCTAAAGAAGTTTTCACTTCAGAAACAGGCGGCGCACTAAAATTTTAAGTAGTCATCGGCGTCTAATAAAAATGTCATATAGTTTGACCCAGACCGCTGTTCCGCGCCTTAGGTATGTGCACGGCTCACGGCGGCAGTGCAGGCGCTCATTCGTCAACGCTGCTCCCCGCTTAGCCGCGCATTCCTAAGGCGCGTAACAGCGGTGCCGGTAGAACTATAGCTGTAATTACTCCGAACCCTTACAAATTGAGGCTAGACTCCCTCGACGCGCAATTCGAAGCGAATCATGTGAAATGTATGTATAATTACCAGCCTGAATGATTTCGATATTTTTTTTTTTTTTACTTTTAAACTACACTAACCCGTACTTACATTATCTAATTTAATATTCATCAAGAAATTCTAATTTATGAAAAATGTCCGATCCGTGAGGGTGTTGTTAGGTATCCTACTGAGAGAATATTTATGAGGTAATTTTCAGGAAAAAATAAATAATTCGTCGTTTTTCAATGGGGAATTTTACATAATATTATATACCCCCTTAGAGATTTTTTTTTAAATTTTATCTTAATTAATCTTCTATATGTTATCCTACCATATAGATTATTAATTTTATTACAAGTAAATAATCTATACATATAGCTACTTACATCGGGAATGATTCAAGTGTTAACAGACGTTTATATAACTTGATCCATTTAGATAGCGATAATATTCTGTTTATTATAAAATTACGTTTACTTTGACTATAAGTCAAATTGTCGTGTTTTGGTAATTAGGGAAAAATTTCAAACGGGATTTGGTAATAAGTTGCACATTATATTCATAATTTCTGTATTAAAATCGACCACCCGTGGAATGCTTGTGGTACCTGCAAACATAGTAGTGGTAAACAATTTCGCCATAATAAACTAAGAAATATGCTGCTACGATATCTAAAAGACAACTCTATGACTTGAAATTAATTTATCATTCTGTAATGAACCCACCAATTATTTCCCTAAGGTTGAACTTTGCGTAAACTCCAACACATTTTCCTATTAATTACTACAAGTATCATTGTTCACCAGGTATGCATGGAGCCCGAACTAGGCGAGATGTACGTACGAGACAGGACGCGCTTCGAGACCCTCGCGAGGAACTGGACATGGCGATACGCGATGCATGATATCCTGTCTTACTGAGTGGAAACATGCAGTTCCCAGTGCAAAGACTGTCACAGTGATACGTGATAAGACACGCAAAGTAAAATGGCAAATTATATTTATTGCCTTTTACTGAGAATTTTGTTCTTAAACAAATTAAATTAGCTACAGAAACTCCGCAGACGTGATAATTTGTACTGATATCAAATTAGGATAAAACGAAAAAAAAACTAAACTCATAATTTCATGTAAGTACCAGCAGCCCTAGTCTGCTGTAGTTACTTGAGATTAGGATTTGTTGTTGTTGTTTTATCGTCCTTACTTATCGACACCCATCAAATTTCTGGAGTTTCACTAGCTAACTTAATTTGACCCTGTCTCTTTGGAGACGAATCAAGGAGTTGGGTATTGTAATATACCTGTAGGTAGATAGTATGTTTTAATGTCACACAATTTATACTTTTGTGTACTATCAATATGGATATTTTATATTTATTAAACAAGGCAAAAGACAAAATAGAAACGCACTTAAGAGGGTGCATCCTAAAAGTTGGCAACGTCGTAAATAGCTGTCAAATATTTACCTGTTTCGATTAATTTGGAAATAATACTGTATGGAAATAACAAATGTGGCTAACCAATTGACTAGAATATTAATAATGAATTGCAATTATAACATTGAATTTGATGTTGTACCCGTTTTAGGTGAAAAAAAGGCATTTGGAAAGTTACCAAATACTTTTTTTACATCTAAAACTAACTATTCGGTGTTACGATATTAATTATTGCATTTCATAATCAATATTCTAGTTCGCTAGTTAGCCACATTTTTTATTTCCATACAGAAATATTATCAAATTAATCAAAACAGCGAAATATTTGACATCTATTTGCGGCGTTGCCAACTTTCAGAATAAACCCTCTTAAACTTAAATTGTAGAAAGGCTGTGTAAGATATTTAAATGAAAATATAACCGCAATAAAATATGTTGTACGAAATTAAGACATTTTATTTGATAGTCTTTTCTCTTCTACTTTTTTCAAGACTAGCAAGTTCCATCGGTCTTTGAGTTTCTGGCAGTTACAAAGGGCTGGTATACATGTTCCACTTCCGGGACCCCTACAATAGCCAGGGTATGGCGCTTCACCTTTAGGCAACCATCTTCTTGTGTTCACAAAACGCAAAGGGTCATACACGGGGTCATCTATCAACTCCCGCAGGTGGCCTAAAGGTACTTTGTAAAGTTTGGTCTGGATTTTTAGACTGCCCGGTAGGAAATAGTGAACGTAAACAGCGATTGTAAAGATTCCCTGAAATTAGAATACAATATTATAGTCGAGAAAAATCTGTGTTTAAAAAATAACGTCTGCAGACGTGATCCGCAGGTATCGTGCTCCCAGATATATCAAACACGATAAAACAAAAACCAAAAAAATAAAGTCATTATGATGTTATTTTTTTAGGGTTCCGTATCCGTAGGGTGCCAATCGGAATCCTATTACTAAGCCGGCGCGGCGGCGGTCCGTAGACACTTGAAATTTTCACAGATTGTGTAGGTATTTCTATTGCCGCTGTATCAACAAATAATAAAAATTGATTATACAACAAAGCTTTAGATTTTGAAAATAAAAATTTTAGCCAACGAATATTAAAAGCGCCGATTCATAAGGTATTTTATTTCAATATGGACGATTTACTGCAACTGCAAAAATAACTTAGTAACTCACAGTATTATTATGAAATACTCTTTGCCATTTATATTTATGATGAAAAAAATTTTTCGTTTAATATTTTCATTAAGCTGAACTAAAAAAGAAGTACGATACGGTACGGAACCCTTCGTGTACGGGCCCGGTTCGTACTTGGCCGGTATCTTTTTGGGGTTAGCGACAGATGATAGTGTATTAACTTGAAGTATGAGCTGACTGAGAGTCAGTTTTTTGTTTCATAGTGTTTAAATATTGATACCCATTACAACTGTGGAGTTTCGCTAGCCAATCTAATTTGATTCTTATATGCATAAGCACACTTAAAGAACGCCTCTGGTCTATAAAATTCAAGATCATTTGCATTTCACTTGTGCATGTCGTACGATGATTTGATAATTCGAATTTTCGGGAAAACTCTATGGTTAACATTACTAGAGCGACTCGTGTTTTTGCAAAAACCCTACCTTTTCCAGTAAGATTGAGAATTGTTTTCACCATTGTCTAATTATCCGTGTTTTCGCAATATCTTAGGGTTTCTCTTAGGGTTTTCGCGAAAATTCGAATTATCAAATCATCCTACGACATGCACTCGGCCTTTCATCTATCTCTTCCCAGGGCAATTTCTGGTGGGCACCGTCACCCTACGGCCGTTTCTCCCAATAGTAACGACGTCTAGGGCCTAAGTTTGCTTAGGCAACACACTGCCAAAGTTCGTCGCGCACATGAGTCGCAAGGGAACATACCTCCCGCGCCGTTCAGGTAATGCAAGCGTGATTTGTTTGTAGTGTATCCAGGAGTGTACTTACTTGAACGTCAATAACTTCAGAGTGAATTTTATGGATCGACATGATTGATAGCAATACCTAGGTATACTGTTATCAGATACGCTTATTTTACTATGCAGTCAGTCATACTAGGTATGTGTGATAGTGTTTTTATGTGATAACAATAAAATTATTTGATACTCTTGTATTTTGATAAAAACAATGAGTAATAGAGATATTTTCAGGAAAAATAATACATCTGGTGTTTATGTTTTGTAGTGTAGGAAGAATAAACAGGGTGATTGTTTCAGTTTAATATTATATTTTATTTTCAAAATTACTCTAACCTTAACAATTTTTTTTTTAATGGGCATTAAATGCTAAATTATGAACATTATGGGTAATAAAGATAAGAATGAAAATTAAGTCGGTTAATAAAATTATGTTTATAGATATAACAAACATTACGACCTACTTATCCCTTATACCACCTTCATATAATTATGGAATAATTGTTCTTATTATCTAGAGACTTATATTTGTATGTTTTTTTAAACAATTTTTTAAATTGTGTTTTTTTTTAACAAGTACCTACTTATTGTCTATACCAAGGTAAGTTATTAGTATTACTACATTCATAACATCCAGTCCCCCATGGGGATAGCTAGAAACTATAGAAAGGGACACTGTTCTTAGTTTTACCTAGCTATACATACTTTGTTTCTTCTTATTGTGACACATTTTGACTTTTTTGTCGCACATTGCACGGGGTTTCACTTTTCCTAGTGCGATCCGAAGTTGTTTGTATGACGTATTAATGCCACCATTTTTCCAGTGTGCTATAGAGACTGAGCTACACAAGGCCAATAGCACCACCCTTTTTTTCGCAGTGAAATAATGATGGCATTACACTGACACTTCACATCCATTGGTTTCATACATTGCTTATCATTATGTTATAGTTATACTTATTGTATGCTAACTCAAAACTTTTTTTGGGTTTTGTTATTTTATTATTATCCTTTTTGTTGTTGTTTTTATTTTGTTAAACCGCACTCGTCAAGTATATTGCGTTATCTTATTTTTTTTGTCTAGAATGTCCCCTGGATCTTCCTCTGGAACGGTCCCTAGATTTACCTCTGGAGTGTCCCCTAGATCTTCCTCTGGAGTGACCCCTAGATCTTCCTCTGGAGTGTCCCCTCGACCTTCCTCTGGAGTGCCCCCTGGATCTTCCTCTAGAACGTCCCCTGTGTCTTTCTCTATCTCGACTTCCTCTGTCCTCGCAACGATCCACACATTTTCCTCGAGACCTTACTCCTGTCTGTTCTATAGATTTACCTCTTGATGCTCCTCGAGACCTTCCCCGAGAGCGGTCACGAGATCGGCCTCTAGAGTGGCCACGAGATCGGCCTCTAGAGTGACCACGGGATCGTCCCCTGGAGCGGTCGCGAGACCTTCCCCTGGAGCGTCCCCTAGACTTACCTCGTGACCGATTACGGCTTCTCGATCGATCTCTAGAACGGTCTCTAGAGCGGTCTCTGCAGCGGGAACACCTCGTATCAGCTTGTACTTCGGTACTTACTTCTTGAGTCTTAGAACTTCCTTTCCCGTAGGTCCGAACTCCAACGACGACTGCTTCCATCCTTATAACGTCTCCGATTTCTGTAACAGACTAAGCAGAACTGTTTGCTTTGTTAATGACTGGTTGTTGTAGGATCACTTGGGTATCTGACTTGTGAAGACTCTCCTGAATGAATGATAGCAGGCACACAAGCGTCCCGTTTATATTCATTTTTGTTATCTAATAGGTACAGTATAATTCAATTGTGGGCAATCATTTAATAAATTGTGCAATTATTATTTAGAATCATTGCGCAAATTGCATCAGTATTGTGCAATATAAACAAGGTTTTGGAAAATTCCACTGTACCTTACTCTCCTACCTACCTTACTCTATCTACTTACCACCTACTCCTGCCTATTTGTGTCACAGATAATATAATTATCTATTGTAGCTTGCTCGACTCGATTCGATCGTAGGATGCAAGGGTTAGCGAAACGAGCTAGATAATATTTTTAGCACCCCATCTAATTTTTATTTTGACCATTCAGGAGGGTTCTGCTTGTATCCCATAAAGGTTCAACGTACGATCTAGAAAGGATAAAAAACAAACGTAGCAAGCCCTGAAACCGTGTAAAAGAGACTTCTTCAGTAGACAACCGGGCTACATGGGCCTTTATAATAAAATAAGTTAAATACACAGTTACATAGCTTATATATAAAAAAACTTAAACTTACCGTAGATAACTTCCTTCTCTCTCAAAATTATGTAAATACTGAAAATATATTTAAAAGGATAAAATAACCACTCACAAACACACACATAATGTTTATACACACACGCACGATAGTAATGAATAAATTAACAATATTGTAATACTTACACTTGCACCGCACCACACTTGTAATGGCAGCTCGACCATGGTGGTGACGGAAGTAACTGCTGGTGCTGATCAAACTCAAACTCAAAGCATTTATTTCCATTAAACCAATTACAGGCACTTTTGAATTGTCAAGGGGTCGGTCAGTCAGAAAGATGAAGCTAGTTGCCCATTCCAAGGCGTAGTAGGTTCCTATGGAGAAGAACGGGCAAGAAACTCCTTACTTAACTTATAGCACAGGAGTCCCCCAGTTTAAGCCCAGTTGCGCAAGTCTTGTATCTTGCCACAGTAATCTTACTAATCTAAGGTACAATTAATGTAATTAATGTAATTTTTAATAATTATTTTTCTCCTTGTATATTATATCAAAGTGTAGTTACATTGTTATAAGGTATGATGGGGTTGACATATCCTTATTGGACAAAAACCCCTTTTATAAAAATAAAAGATAAAAAAAAAGGTACAAAAAATTGTAAATAGTCATAAGTCATAAACAAATAAATTTTTTTTTGTTTATTATTATTATACAGGAATAGGAGAGACTTTCCCGATATGTGCAGAAAAAATAGAGTATTATAATAATATTATGATGCAACCGCTAGCGATAGTTTTTACTGCTTTAAGCCATTCGCAAGATAATGCACCCACCACAGACTATGGGTGTCTGTGGTGTATTTCCGCCTTTGTATTTATGCATCCAGGGCGAGAAGCTAAAATTTTCAAGCCCGGTTCACTCGCTTTTGCATCCAAAATTCTGTTAATTCTCATACTTTACTACATATGTCGACAAAGTAACTCCTATTTAGGTAGATAGGAATGGTAAAAAAGCCTTGCCTATAAGAAGCAGGTGCAAAAAATTTCGAGCTTGCTTCACTAGCGAGTAGCGGTTGCATCATATATTCTGCTAATACTCAATTTTTTCTGCATATATCGGCAAATTCTCTCCTATTTCTGTATGTGTTGTCCAAAATAAAACTTAGGTATGGACTGGAAATCCCTCTGTTGTTAGTAGGGTGGATACCTACCAACAACAGTGGAATTTTCCAGTGTTTTTCACTGGAAAATCCCACTGTGATTATTGTGCAATACTGATGCAATACCTGAAATGATTATGCAATAATTGCACAATTTATGAAATCATTGCGCAACAGAATTACTTAATATTAGATAATAAATATGAATTTAAACGGAATGCTTGTGTGTCTGTTATTATTCATTCAGAAGAGTCGTCACAAGTAAGATACCTAAGTGAAACTAAAAACAACAGTCATTAACCAAGCAAACGATTCTGCTTAGTCTGTTACAGAAATCGGAGACGCCATCAGGATGGAAGCAGTCGTCGTTGCAGCTCACACCCACAAGAAAGGAAGTACTGAGATCCAAGAATTAGTAAGTACAGAAGTAGAAGCTGATACGGTGTGTTCTCGCTGCAGAGACCGTTCTAGAGATCGATCGAGAAGTCGCGATCGATCACGAGGTAGGTCTAGAGGACGCTCCAGGGGAAGGTCTCGCGGCCGCTCAAGGGGACGTTCCCGAGGCCACTCTAGAGGCCGATCTCGTGGCCACTCTAGAGGCCGCTCTCGGGGAAGGTCTCGAGGAGCATCAAGAGGTAAATCTATAGAACCAACAGGGGAAAGTTCTGGAGGAAAATATGTGGATCGCTGCGAAGAAAGAGAAGGCAGAAGAGAAAGAGAAAGGTCTAGGGGCCGCTCCAGAGGAAGGTCCAGGGGCCACTCCAGAGGAAGATCTAGGGGTCACTCTAGAGGTAAATCTAGGGACCGTTCCAGAAGAAAATCTAGAGGTCATTCTAGATAAAAAATCAAGATAATGTTTAAGTTCTTGAAGTGTAAAAATAAATCTTGAATTAAATAAAAATACAAAAACCAAAAATTCAAAAAACAAACAGAAAATCTAAATCACAAAAAAAAAACTTTAAAAGTAAGTAAGCCTAAGCAAAGTCTGTATAGTGTAAATCTTCAAATTACTTAAAAGACAATAATAAGGTACTTAATTAGGGAAGGAAATAATTGATGTAAATGTACCTTTGAAGGCAAACGCAAAGGAAGAGCGCACCAGGAGTGATACACAGTGACGAAGTCCCAGAAAAACGGATAAGTGCGTGAATGTAAATAAAGAAGATAGGTAGTGAGAAAAAGGAAGAAAAGTTTTGTATCCGTAGGTAATAGAGAACTAGAGTTGCAATACATGTTCCTAATTAAAAAATATTATTTAATTCAAAATATTAGAAACATAAATAGGTACTCTACCCATTGACTTAATATAATTACTTTTTTTTATTTAACCCTTTATGCACACACATACAAACAGAAGGAACAGAAAAATACGTATAACGGCTCGTACACACTAGCGCGATATCGCGGACGCGACAACAACCATTATTGATAATCAAGTTCATGTGTTAAATTATAAAAAATAAATTATTGTTTAAAGTCTCTAATATTATTTCATTTATTTATAGAAATAGGAACCGCCATTGATTTTATCATAAAACTAATGCAGTCTAGGATTTTGCTCAAAATACAGGATTTTCTGGTTTATGATAATTAATGAAGAGAGTAAACATAATTATGTAATAATTTTGTCTTCTTCCGGTTCTTGATCAAAAGCTATTGTTTTTATCAAAAACGTGAAAAGTTAAATTGTGAATGAAAAAAAAACTAATAAAAATACATTGCTTAAAAGTACAATACAAGAACCACTAGTTTACATGATTAGTCGGGGTCATGTGTGGCGCGCTTTTCAGCCAGCTTAGGAATCGCCGGACCATTACACCTCTTGCCCAAAGTCTTCATGAATTTCGACAGACGTTGATTCGCACACCAGTCGAACTAATGACATACCTACCTACATTTCACTGCGTTGACAGTTAACTATATTGTCACTGCTCACTGCCGCACGGTATGTTTACCCTCTCTTTCCTTGGTAAGTGGTTTGGTGGTGTAGACGTGTTGCTTATTAATACCACCTTTAATTAGTACCGCCTTTCAACCTTAACTAAAACCAGATAATGATTAAAATCGCTTAACAACATGATTTCACGATGACACGAAGCTAGGAGTATTTTGCGATAAGGTTCCAATTGGTTAAAGGAAGTTAGGTAATGCTTATCACAGACTGTACATGAATATACCCCCAGAGATACTAGGCGACAAGACCCCCTGAAAACATTGTGTTTTATGACACGGTTTCAAATCTAAGCCAAGAACCCTCCTTAGCGCAAACAGCTGGTGACCCCGGAGGGTCCACTAGCAATACGTATGGCGGTAATAACACAGTACCTATGTATGATTAGGTATCTCCGCTAGTTACATGTAAGTACATAACGTGTTCTGTAGTGATTACCAGTAACCTTACCTACCTAAAAAGCCTCCTCCTTACCTTCTTCGGTCTTACGTAAGAAGAGGTTTATTTTTGTGCCTTAGCAACGTCTACTCCTTAATACACATAAATCTTCTGTATGTCACTGAACTCTTCCTAAACGGCTGAACCGATATTGATGAAATTTTTTGTGTGTGTTTAAGTGCGCTTTGATTCACAATTGGACCCGGTAGGTGCGCTGTTCGGGCAGGACAACCTCTGCTAGGTCCGCTAGTAGGTTTATAATATTAAACAGGCATTGTATTCCCGGCTTATCTTGCAACCAGTATGATCTATTTTGAGTGCAGTGTCTATTAACGCAATTAAGAAGTCTATTTTGATCCCAACAGCAAGAGGTAGCGTGGCCGAGCGGTCTAAGGCGCTGGTTTAAGGCACCAGTCTCTTCGGAGGCGTGGGTTCGAATCCCACCGCTGCCAAAGTTTTTTTATTTAGTTAGGTAATTCCATAAAAACTAAAGTCATCAAATTTTGTTCGGACTATACACTAAATACGGTTCAGAAAGTAAAGAAATTGTGAATTCCTTGCGAGTAGTAATGATGGATGCAGTATCTAAGTTCAAAGTTGACACTAACATAACATCACGCCCATATTATTACCCAAAGGGGTAGGCAGAGGTCGGTTGTGTACTAGAGTAGGTATTAGATCGCAAATCACTTATATAATAAAAACAACCGTACTGGAGTAACTCAGGGTTCCAGAAACAGGGGCGAAAAAATCGTCTTGTCCCGTGTTACTTGGGGCGGCGCGGCGCATAATCTATAATAATAAAACTAATAAAGTGGTAAAACTTGTTTATTTATAATTTTGTGTGTATAGGGGATAATCGTTACGTCCCTTAGGAGCCGAGCAATTATACAGGCTGACTTTGAAAACATGCTACATTTGAGGGGGTGTTGGACCCATCAATGTGAACAACTTTTACTCTAGGACCAACTTGAATTCGCAAAAAAAAAAATCGACTTTCCTGTATAAAGGTATACACGATTGGACCATTTTGTATAAGGTCAATTTTGCGAGTGCTTAATAATTGTTCCCATAGTAAAAGTTGTTCATATTGATGAGTAGAACACCCCCTTAAATTTTGTTGCATGTTTTCAAAGTCAGCCTGTATAATAAAACTCGGAAGCTAAGCGAAAACGAAGTAATAGCGCGGTCGGGGGCCGAAACTCACGCGGACGAATTCGCGGGCAGACCAGTGTTCGATAATAATTATTGCACAAATTGCATCAGTACCTATTGTGCAATATATAATCTGGAAAATTCCAGTATAATTCTAGATAGGTACCTATAGATATTTACCTATTTGTGTCGCAATATTGTGCAAGTCCCCTCCCTACCTATGAATTACGTGCCTAAATCACTCGTTTGTTTTATTTTTTTCCATCCACATTTAGAAAAAAAAAGAAAACAACATATTTTCCGTTTTTTCTATTTATTGGTGACCTGTTGACAAGTCCTGATAAATAGAACAACATAACACACAAGTTCATGAAGTTGGAGCGCATTGAAAAAGACAGGGGCGAGTGTACCGTTTACACGGACGTGATGGACCCACGCGCACAGAACACATATACTCCTAACGGAGCCCACGCGGCGTGTACTTAGTACTGTATTCGGTACAATGGACAGCTAACGTGAACATCCTAGTGAACATTTAAATCTGCTATTTAACTAATTTTATTAATGAAAGTATTTGCCCAATAAAGCTGTGGCAGCTGTGGTCTTACGGTCAAAAATGATGACGATAGTCAATAATGTAGTATCGGTTGGAAATATCTGAAGACTACTTACTACTACAAAAAAACATCTAATATGGATCATTTTTTATTGCTCCTTAAAAATAAACTATTACTAGAACACATTTCATTGTTGATGACAAGTCAAGTTACGAAAGGATTTAAACAAATTTTATACTTACAACAAAATTTACTTCTTGTGTCAAAAATAACATGTCTGTAGAATAATAATAAAATACGAAGTTGATTTAAATATGTAGCTTCGAATTACGTTCGAAATTTAGAAAATTATGAATCCTGTGTTATAACAAAAAGCAGTTTATCAGTTACAAGATTAATAACAGAATGTTTGGGGTAACAAACTATGGTGAGTTGGAAATGTCCATGTTATCAGGAGAATTCTTTTCGTCACATACATCAGAAATCTTATTTTCTAAAACAGAAATATCCTTTTCTTCTATAACAGAAAGATTAGGAGTGTGATCTCGCGACTTTCGGTCATGAGGCGTTTTAGAGTCCCTATGCGAGCGACTCTTAGAACGACGACTGTCCGACCGGGAACGCTTACGATCTCTGGATCGAGACCGCTTTTTGTCTCTCGATCTAGATCGTTTTCTATCCCGAGATCTAGTTCTTTTTCGGTCTCTTGAGCGAGAACGTTTGCGGTCTCGCGACCTAGACCTCTTTCTTTCCCTAGATCGAGATCTCTTTCCTCTAGAGCGCGACCTCCGGCGGGACCGCGAGCGTTTCCTGCGAGATCTTGAACGAGATCTGCGCCGAGACCGGGAGCGGTCGCGCTTTCTGTCACGAGATCTGGTCCGCTCTCGTTTCTTTGACGGTGACCTCTCTTTTTCTTTCTCAACGTCCTTTTCTGGTTTGTCGTCGGCTGGCGTGGACGCCTTGGACTTTACGTCAGAAGAGTTGCCATTGGTTTCTATGACTACTGGTTCTGGTTTAATTTCTTCTTTCTCCTCTTTTTCTACTTCTTTGGGAGGAGACTTCGATTTTTCCTTCTTCTCCTTTTCAGTGGATTCCTTCTTGTCTTTGCGATCTTTATCTTTATCTTTGTCCTTGTCTTTATCCTTGTCTTTGTCACGCGAGCGGTCGCGCTTTGAGCGAGAGCTGCGGTGGCGGGACCGTGAGCGAGACCGCCGGGAGCTGCGGTGGCGAGAACGAGATCTGTAATAAGAAATATTCAATTACTAATATGCAAAAAAAAATACAACTATAGACAGTGCCATCCACGAAGACGCGCCCCACTGTTCTTCCTAATCGGTTACATTACAGAAGTCGCGTTTACATCTTAGCTTACATGAGATTGGCTAGACAGTAAATGTAATTAAAATTGGTAAATCGCCCGGCCGTGCCTGCGGAGGATGTGATAGACTCGACCCACTTTTGTTGCTACGCTTATTGCTGTATATATAGCTTAAAGCTGTTGCGAACCCTATTATTTTTCTAACA
This sequence comes from Eupsilia transversa, assembly GCA_914767815.1. NCBI lineage: Eukaryota > Metazoa > Arthropoda > Insecta > Lepidoptera > Noctuidae > Eupsilia > Eupsilia transversa. The sequence continues at coordinate 9,718,111 of OU611889.1, forward strand.
TAAAATGAGCCAAAATTACTCCTCATAACATGAGCCAGCCAGTGAAAGTCCCGTCAAAATAGGTTCAGCCATTTTGGAGATTACCCGGAACAAAAAGACAACCAGTAAGACATTTTTTTTTTGTTTGTTATTATGTACCTTATATATTTGTTATTTTGACATTACGGACACTTCAAGTTTATTTATTTGTATAGATATAGTTGTACGTATCTATACGTCGTAGCCAGATCTTAGAATTGATCAATTCATGAAGTGTTCGACCATTTCATGCAATGGTTGTGTTTCATGAAATAGAACATAAACCACTGGTCAAATCTTGATGTGGTCTAGCCAAATCATTGACGAAGTTTCCACTTATATCTATCTATTGCAGTCTACGGTCAATCTTTGAGAATTAATATCCAAATCTTAACCAAACATTCAAATAATAAATTCCCGATTCCCACCAACCAGTCAGTTTCAGCCTTTTCAATAGATTCAGAAAATGAAGGACCATTGAATCGGTTGAAAGTGACCTTGTCGATCGGTGTTTGTGACGTGACCTTGAGCGACGGGAGCGGTGTCGGGAGCGAGAGCGGGATCGCTTGGAGCGGTGGCGCGAACGAGAGCGGCGTGAGCGAGACCTGGACCGCCTCCGCGACCGCGAGCGAGACCGTGTCCTGAAAAGAATGTTAAATCAAGCTTAGGTCAAGGAATAGAACCCTTGTTTCTTTGAGCAAAGTATGCTTTTAAGAAAAAGTATTCTCTTTAAGAATATGTTCAGTGTCAGGACATATTTTACAATCTTATAAAAGTACTTTTTTATATTTTTTTTGTTGTTCAATACAGCCATTTTTGCTTTTAGTCTCCAGTTTTAACTATCGAACCATTAGTAAGGAACCTATTTAAGCCATAACTCACAGGCTTGAAAAAATATTCTAATCTGGTTTTTTTATTAGCATAACCTGAAATTATATACAAGATCGCGTAATATCGTTTTGATACTAACTTTGAGGTTAGTCAGTACAGTGCATATTGTTATGATTTCATTAAGACATGTTCGCTCCAAATGTTATGGTCAGATGTTAGAAGTCATTTGCCACTTCAATCTACGTAGCGTTTTCCCAACAATGTTGAGATAGGCTTACAGTCTAACCACATGCAGCTAAAAACCAGTATTTTAATTATTCATTTATTAATTCAAGTTTAGGTTGTCATTCAGCACTTGAATATAAATATAAAATATTATTACATCTATATACAATAAGCTAGTCATATCTTACCTCCGTTTATCCTTAGACAGAAGCCCTATGACTGGGTCGATAGCAGCTGAGATTAAGTTCTGTGCTTCCTTCACTCTACACATGGCTTCTTCAATCTCTCGCTGAGCTGCCTCATTGCTCTTCGTCTGCGGCTTGCAAATAGCTTGCGTTGCATGGTGCACCTGTAATATTATGGAATTATGTGTATTTCAAAATCATATTTATTAGTTCATAAATTATATAGGTTCAATTAACTTTTATAGTAATAATTAGTATTTCAAGTGGGATGCTTGCAAATAGCTTGCGTTGCATGGTGCACCTGTAATATTATGGAATTATGTGTATTTCAAAATCATATTTATTATTTCATAAATTATATAGGTTCAATTAACTTTTATAGTAATAATTAGTATTTCAAGTGGGATGCTTATCTAAATAAAAAATTCAATAGAAAGCCATTGAAAAAAGGTACAAAATATAATTGACATTAAAAAATACACCATTATTGGGTGTTGCTAAAGTGAAATAGATACTTGAAACATGTCTGGTTAGTAATTCTAGCTAGACTATATAGATATTCAGCTTAAAAACTCATAACTCACCTTGATGGCTTGTCCTTCAACCAGACTGCCGTTCAACTGCATTGCTTTTATGATAGTCTCCTGCTCTGTCATCTCAATCAGTGCATACCTCTGCTTGTCTATGTCCCGGTCACAAAACCTCATGCATTTCACTTCACCAACTTGACAGAAGTGCTCAATTAACTGCTGGGAGGTTAAATTGTCCACATCACCAACTAGGACTGTCCTTCTTATTTCCTCTATCTTTCTGGAGTCGTATGCAGCCGGTAGCGGCGGATATGGCGGCAACCCTAACGCAATCATCTTAGGGTCGTGAGTTTGGATTACCTGGTTGGGAGGAACGCCATCCAGGGCGTTAATAACATGCGCCGGTAGACGCGGTTCCACTGTGCTCAATCCCGGCACTAAGGTCCCGTTGCTAGACATTTCTAAAGCTTTGTGCTCATCTGGAATCTCTCCTGACTGCATAGGAATCACTATAAGTGCCCGATCAATGAACACAGTGTTGGTCATATGCTGGGCGACGTTTACGGTTGCCGAATCGTAATATTTTACATAACATATTCGAGACTGCACTGGACAGGACACATCTCTGATAGTTGGATACAATCTAATGTCGTCAATCTTTCCCAAATACCCGAAAAGTGTTTGCATCTGATCTTTGGTGGCCTGGGGTGCGATGTTGGTGACTTGAATCACCCTCGTGCTGCCCGAAACCATTTTCGACGATTTGCACATTAAAGTTACAAATGACGAACACTTACAACTTAATTATGAGGTTTAGATGTATCTAGAAACCATTTAGATTCTACATCTTGTGTAATTTACATGAATGAACTTTCGTGAAACATTTTCGCAAACCACCACACGCTTTATTTCTTTCCACAGATAAAACAGAAACAGAATTACAGAAAGAGAAACGTCAGAAATCCAACAGAGTAAAAAAAAACATTTTAATTATTTTTAGTACAGTAAAACAATGAACAATACTCACTTATCAGAGAAAAGCATTTCTTTTTACTAAATAGTATTGAGATTAGCTATTCTCTATTTAGGTATGTACAACAGTACAACTGAGATTAATATTCTGTGTACATACGTGTAAGGCAGTGTTTTCACTTAAAAAAAAAGAGCTATAATTTACTCTGTGACTTGAATTTCCTGTGTACGCTGGCGGCAAATACGATTTCATTTTGGATATTATTCTGCTTGGAAGCACATCACGCAAACAACAAAAATGTTTAGTGACAATGATACACTCGAGTCATTAAAGTTAAAACTGAAATCTGGTATGTAGAAACATACATACATAATTTATTATTTAATACGCAATTAGGTCGCTGAACCTTCATTAGGTTCAGCAACCTAATTGCGTAACACACGATCAATCACAATCTGAATCATTTTGAAGGATTTTCATTATGTTCGAAAAATGTGTCTGCTCAACAACGTAAATAACGCCATGAATTTTCTTGAACTGTCAAAATGTTTCCTTTTGATAGTTCAATTCGATCATGCCTGGGTAGGGGTACCTACATAATGCTTAGCAAGCGTGTTGCGCGGCAACGGCAATACCAACGTTATCCTAAAAATTACTTGCATTATTTTATTTCAGTGACCAAACAGAAGTTATTTAAAGAAAGAGAAGTATTAAAGCTACGCAACAAAGAACGATCGCTTGCCGATGAACTCAATACGACTAAAGCCGAAGTAGAAAATTTAACAGAAAAGTTGGAGGTCAAAATCAGCATTAGACAAATAACGGCTAAATAACGACAGTTATTGTGTAATATTGTTGAAATCACTGCACTTTAGCGTATTTTTTAAATGTTAATAGATTACATTGCTTTGTGTTTATCGTTAAATAACGGAGTTTATTATACATTTATATATAAATAGCGTAACCGTTAATTGTCTAATTTTATAATAAGTGGAGTATAGGTATTTGATCTAGGGCTCGTCCCATAAAATCTATGAAGTCAAGGTCGTTATCGAAGCAGATGTCCCTGAGTGTCGTGGCACCCCTAGCCGGAGCTGGCGCTTTATAAATGCTTGAATTGAACAGATTACAGCGGTGAATCTCTTTGCATTTGCACGAGGGCGCTTTTTTATCGACACCGTACGTAGGATTTAAAAAAAGCAACGGCGTTTTTCTAGCACTGGGCTGCGCAGGGTTGATTCAGTCTTGCTCGAGTGTACGGGACTACCATGATATAGCTGGTAGTTTAGTTACATACTTGAAGTAGGGGTTGAGGAAATCATTTTTTTTTTGTTTTGTCGTTTTTAGATACCTATCGATAACTATTATTACGTCTGCGAAGTTTCGCTAACTAATATAATTTTACCTTATATATGGAGTGTTATTATCCAGCTCCTGAAGAATCAAATAACCCAGAGTAAGCACCAGATTTCAATGATCGATATGTGCATGGCATCTGAAGATTTGAAAATAGAAACGCACATTGATATGCTAAATCACCACCTCGGAGGATTTCAACAACTGTTCGACAGAGGTTTGTCAAGTGATATTTGTTTTTTCACAGTAGCTACCCGGAAGGGCAGTATAAACAAAAAAAAAACTAGCTGCTAAGTATATACCATTGTTCTGAGGTATATACCTATTTCCAGTATTTGCCGCGGTCGGTTTGTAGACGTATGACGAACAGGGTGTAAAGTTCACTCATCTATCATAGTAATGGGAGGATCCTCCGACCAGACGGGTGTTGTCTCTGGTGGGCAGCTGCCCGCCGATTGATGTCGGGACATTGTATACATATGTATATGCTAGTCGCGCGGTAAGCTCGGCTTGCGCGATGCTGGATTTTGCGTGACGTCAGTATGATGCGTAGTTCGCATGTGGTGAAGTAGATGCCACTACAGGTTCGTGGATGGGATGACCATCCATTACAATAATTATATCGATACCCCTCCGTGCCTCGGAAAACTCGCTAAGCCGTTTTGGTCCCGGCTGTCATTTGTTGATCTTTGACAGTCGTTACTGGTTGTTGAAGCCCAAAAAGTCTGACAACCAGTCTAACCAATTGGTTTCGTGTTACCCAGTTACTGGGTTGTGGAGGTCAGATAGGCAGTTGGTCCATGTAAAATACTGGTATTCAGCTGCATCCGGTTAGACTGGAAGCCGACTCCAACATGCTTCAGAAAAGGTTAGGCAGATTGATCGAAATTTCCAGTAAAAGCTGAGCTTATACAATCTGAGGTTAACTTATACTGGAAATGTAATAGCTTAACGTGAAGTCGTGTGTACTCTGATCACAGATCAAAGACAAATAGAGCAGCGCTTAAAAGAACAGAGAGACAAGGAAGCTAAAATACAAGAAGATTTGCGTCAGAAAGAGAAGCAGATAGTTAAAGAAAACCAACGGCAGATGAGAGAAGCAGCTGCCATTGAAGAAGAATGCGAAGTTATTGAACGTGAGTGCGCTGTGCTAAAAGTAAGTGCGGAGCTATTTATGTAGATTTTGTTCCATCCTAAAATACTGGCCTCTGGCCGGCGGCATACTGACCTATGTCACCAGACAAACAGTCGAGTATTCATGAAGAGCATAATAATATGGCAAATTAATGAATGAGCCATTTCTGCCAATAACCTATAAATACATATACTTAATACAAAGTATACCACCATCAACATTTATAGGAAGATAGGAATACGCAGGACACGCGTCTTTTCATGACGGGGCTGCTAAAAGTGAAGGTGGACTTTCCATAAGGCCGACGAGGCCCAGGCCAGCAGATATTAATAGCATCCAAACTAAGCCTGTGGCTGCCAATAATTTAGCTCAGTAAATAATGGAACTATGACGGCTAATTAAATAGCAAATATTAAAACTTCTAAACGCAGAAAACAATAGGGATTTTTGGGCAGCTAGGTATAAACAGTACATTACTGTCGCGGCCAGCAACTCAAGCATTGGTGAATCAATGCCTGTTTGCGGCCAAGGCTTGTATAGTACTTTTCTGAAATAATGCGCGGAAATTCAAACAAAGTAAATTAATTATAAATTCCAGAATATTGACAACGATAATTTTTCGGGCGTCACGTATTGACGCGTGAAAAATTCATTTGTTTCCTCTCTACTTTAAACCGTTCTATTTGCAAGCGAAATCGAAATTTAGATAAAATATTTGATATCCTTTTTATTTGAACAGGTAAACTAGATCAAGCCAACGCTGATCTTCATCAACTCTTGCAAGAGAAAGAGTCAAGTAAAAAGATAGTTCCATTTAAAAAACACGATAGATATGACTTTTCATTGTAATTTATTTGGCCGGTACACAGGACAGATTTGGATTTTCATAGTAACATTGCCGGCCGCATAGGCATTTGTTTTTGACGAGCACAGCAATTTCAATTTATCTCGAAGAAGTTTATCAAAATAATGCTCGAATTTCCAAGCATGTTTGAGAAATAGTACATTTCCGTCGCGGCCAGCAACTCTGATATTGATGGACGTGAAAATGTGGGCCGACGCGAAGCCGAGGCACACATACGTGAGACCGTTTCCAAGCGAAATCGAACTTTTATGTTCTTGTTTAGATTCATATGCCAAATTAAAACTTAATCTATTGGACCGACCGATTGAGATTCGGAGTAATTTGGCTATGATAGACAGACGGCCATACAGACAGACACACGAGTGATCTTGGGTTCCGTTTTTTCATTCGAACGTCGTCCACGATATCGTTCTATCGTGCACGTTTTCCATGAATTTTATGGACGTGGACGTGAACGTCCACGATAATATAATATACATATAGGTATGCAAATTTTCAGAAAAGAAATAACGCGATAATGTTGAAGTTGAGAAAAAGATTGCTCGAAGCTGAAAACACAAGACGCGAAGTCACGAAGCGAAACGCTCCGCAGGTGAACAGCAACAATGAAAATGTTTCCTATTAATTTAAACTATCTTTTTATTAATTAAATAAAAACAAATGTAAAATTAAATAATGACTTTATTTTAATACAATTATTAAAAGTTTAGATTGCACTAAACAAGTAATTCCCTCTAAACTTGCAAATAACTGCTAGATTACAGAGATATTTTTATAAGTTTATTGCAAGTACAATTCCTACCTAGACGCGGGGAAACTTAGGTATAATACAAACAACATGCCGCTCGCAACTTTAGACGAAACTAGAAATTTGATTTTAGGTAACTATATAATAGCATAATACCTACTGCACATATCGTTTCGTATATAGTTATATAAATAACATAGTGCCTGTAATGCTACCAGCACCCTAATTGCGTAACACACGATCAATCACAATCTGCTTCATTTTGACAGTTCAACAACATTCAATGCGTTATTAACGTAACAACGTATTTTTTTAAAATTTTAGACTCATTTTTCGAACATACGAAGGAATGCATTAGCAAAAATCCTTCAAAATAATTCAGATTATTATTGATCGTAGGTATATGTCACGATATTAGGGTGCTGGACTAGATATTTAAATAACTACCTAATCTTTTAGTTTGATAATGAAAAAAATTAACGTGATGCTGGGAGGGGAGAGGATGGCCCCTAACAGACCTTCTACAGTTTTAATAATAAAATTAATGACAGTAAATAGGGTAACCCTGTTCTGATAGGCGACGATGGCGACATTTGTTTTGTTACATAAAATCGTGCTTGCTAAGTACATATTATCTACTTACAAGGCAAAAACTATATTATGGTGTAAGTGAGAATGTATTTTGTTCAATCTAGGGATTGCCTAACGTAACCTATAAAGGCAATCAAATCATACCTACTGCAGATAATTAAATAAATAAGTTGGTGTGCCACAAGGCCGTATATTGAGTCTTTTACTAAAATTATTTCATTACCTACATTACAATTTGCTAGGCTCGTGATTTAGTCTCTTGCATCCGCCAATGGGTTGATTTCTACCCGTCATACTAAACTACAATTAAGTTACAACTTCACAACTTGTAAGGATATGGCAAATTATTTTTAAGTGACATCTGTGTGTGAGGCAGTTCTTGATGTCGCAAAAAAAATATAGCTCTTAAAACAACGTTTTCAAGGTTTACTTAAGATCGTCTACACAAGGCACCGCGCCGTAGAGGCAGCGTTTTCGCCGCCGAGGTATCAAGACTCCGCCGCCGCCGTGCCGTCGCGGCCGGCGCACCATGTGTAAGGGTCCATACAAATCCAAGGGTTCAATCCACCGCAGCGGCGCACGGCGACGTGACTGTGCCGCGGCGCCATGTTTCGGCCCTTATCTTTTTCTGATGAATTTAAATTGCGGTGCGACAGCTTTTGTATAGAAAATAATGTCAAACCGCCATATTTATTCTTCAGATAAAATTCATCTAACGAATGATGATTGTTGACAATACCTACCTATCGAAAAAGAATTTTACCGCAGATTTTTTTTAATATATATGTAACGGAAAAGTATGTAATCCGTCATTGTATATAATTCCTAGGAAATGTGTACAATTCCTAAGATAGAAAGGAAATCTATGAGATATTTTGTAATATGCACTTTTCCTAGCTAGGCAATCTATACATTTCCTAAATAGCAATCGGAAATGTTACATGCACTTACAAACATCCCTAATGTTTGTAAGTGCAGCGGGGATAGCGGAGCGAGCGGAGCCTTAATAAAAAGGCTTCTCCTTTTATATTGTGACGTAGTTATCATATAAACATAACAAATTGAAGTGCGAGCTTTATAAGAAATTATACCATACGTAGTTTTTATGTGTGCTAGATGGGTCTTAAAAATGAATACATAGTTTACTAATAAGCCATATGAAGGTTTTTTTTATTTTACGATGTGATTGTCACAGCTGATTATGTCAACGAGAGCCTAAAAAAATCTGATTGCAGTTTACTAACGTGCTTTATTTATTTTATTCGCAGAAAGCATTACATTAAAAAATCGAACGTTAATCGAACATGTTTTTGCCACAAATAAATGACCTCCTTCATGAAATGTTAATTCTATAATCTCAATTGGAGTATAGGAACTGACAAAAGCAACTCGGCAAGGGAAAGCACCTGCACCCTAACTGCGTAATACACGATTAATCATAATCTGAATCATTTTGAAACAGACTGCTTATCCAGTGCTTTGTTCGAAAAAAAACATCTGCTCGACAACGTAAATAACGCAATGAATGTTGGTTCAACAACATTAATTAAATTCAATAGTCCAAATGAAACAGATTAGTCTTAATCGTTTACGAAAATATGTTACGGAATTAGATATAGCTGTTTAAAGGCTATAGGCGTTATAGCCCGATATAATTTGCGCCGACACGAAATAAGAAAACGTTAAAAGCATAACCGTTAATTGTCGAGCTGAAGCAGTAACGCCACGCTTCGTTTAACCCAATGAGCTGGGGGTTCATCAGACGGCAGATAAAACGCTAATACAAAATTAGATGAATGTCCTGTAGTAGCTAATACTCCTTTCCTCTCTAAAGTCTTGTACAAGGGACATTTGTATCTTGTGCCCTCATTAAATTCTTTTTTAATTTTGGGATACAACCATATAACTGGCATATTATCATTTAATATTTTTGGGAATTGTTCGCCTATTGAACGGGTACGCCGATCCCAGCGTCCTCCATCCATGAATAGACCCTGCACATACACTCCTGAATCTGCGGGAATATCTTCATAATCAACATCATGTACTTCGAAGTCAAATATTAGTAAATCTATAGGTATTTTCTTAGCTCTAGCGTAATTTTGAACAGATCCGGTGAGGAACGCCTGGGTGAAAAAGAATCCTGAAAGCCAAAATGTCGGTGGTTTCCCATTCTTATACCAATCTTCCAACATAGCCAAACGTTCTGTGAAATCTGTTACATAACTAGGAAGTGGCTTCAAACTTGGGTAGGAAACTTTACTCCAGTTATTTGGAATTCTTCCAAGCAGCATTGCAACGGACTGTAATTCTAATGATGCGGACATCACAATAAGACCTTTGACTGCTTTTTGCATATCTTTTAAAGAATTCTTTATTTCTCTTAACAATTTGTTGAAACGTTCCATCTCTTGAATTAAAACTGTATTCATAGATTCATTGTAATCGACAGGATACTTTTTTTGCGCAGTTTCCACGTCGAAAAGACGTGGTAGCTTAGAAAGAATTTCATCGGCCATTTGTATAATAATAGCTTCTGTATTTCCACCCTCTGCGCCGCTGCCACCACCTTCAACGAGTACCAAAGCTTCCGTTAATGCCATGGAAGTAGTGTAATCACGAGTTATTCCTGCATTCATATGCAGCCCGTAAACTTCAGGTGGGGGATTTACGGGAACAGTTTCAATATGCTTCAGGTAATCTTGATATTCACATCTCCGCGGCAAGCCATACTGTGAGCCAATTTCACAAAACGTGTAATTTGGGTCATTGACGACGCTAGCATTAACATATTTATCTAATATTGTAACTATTAAACGACGATCCCAGTCATCAGTCACTCTGCCACCGTAATTGCATTCACCGGTCAAATACTTAATAGCTACAAATTGAATTTCTTCATATTGATTTAAAAACATTTGCAATTGCATTACTGATATTTGAAAGTCAGAGTCATTGAAGCCGTATTGAATATTCCATCCTAACGGACCAAACTTTTTTCTTTCTTGCACTACGGCATGGAAAAAACTGATGCCATATAAAAGTTTGCTAAAAGTTTTATCTTTCCCAGGGCATCCTTCGAAAAATTCAGTTTCTTTTACAGGCTCTGAAATATAAGATCGCATTAGATTATGTTGAAGTCCCGTAGGTGGCTCGTTTGTCATTTTAACCGCAACTTGTAAAATAGATTGAGGAAATTGGTGAGTTGGATAACTAGTCAGCCATAATCGAAAACTTAAATCTGTGTTCGTTAAATCGAAACTTTCTGTAATTTTCTCAAGAGCTGGTAGCCACGAAACCGCTAAGTGACAATTTTGCAAACATACCCAACCACCTTCAAGTTGGGCTCTTTCAATCATTGCTTGCGCAATTGGGCCTTGCCCCTGTCCTAACGATATGGAGTTGAATCTATGTGAATATCCCATTCGTTCACAATATTTTATCAGGGCTCCCATTGGATCCGAGCCTGGCGACAATATGAATACTAAAGGTGCAAGACAGTTTGAATCTCCAAAAGATTTACCTATATCAAAGGGCGGTGGCGTTATGTATTTCTTACCCATTTGTTTTTCCACGAAATCTGATATTGCTGTTGTCAATTTGTCAGGTCTCAAAACCCTTACGATCAATAATTTTTGAAATTGACTCAATTTTGTGTCCCACACTCCGGGCAGTTGCCTATTGTGTGGTTCCATATCATCATAAACTTCTTGCCACATTTTTATATTCCTTACAAAATCGTTGTGAAACCCAGCATAATTCTGTAAGTCACTTATTCTACATATTTCGTCCCAGCTTTTATCAGGTAACCATTCAACGGGCTTTTTTTTTGGATTTTCAATTGCTATACCTCCAGTTATAAGAAAAATATGTTCATCTAAGTTCATTTCACCAGTAGCAAGTTGCATTTTAGCGCACATAACGTAAGAAAACATCAACTTATCTTTGTCAAAGAGTGATCTACATACGTTGCTGTATAAATTATAAGTAAAAGTATCTTTCAAAAACTTTAACCTTTTGTCCAAATCTTTAGATTTATTCGCATTCTCGATTGATATAATGTAAAGATTTATAAACCAGACTAAGGAATATTGGTACATAGGATCAACGTTAGGCAATTCCGTGACACAATAATATAATACAGCAGAATGTGAAGCGATCGGTCTATAACCAAGACGGAATTTTTCTATAATAATCTCGGTCTCCACGCTAGCTTCCTGCTTTTTCATAATATCATCAGATAAAATTTTCGAAGAGTCCAGAACTTCAACCGCAGTTTCATCTTCCAATATATCCCCTTTTGTTTCTTGTAAAGTACGTAAGATATCATCTTCTACTTGTTTTAATGCAGCTCGGTTACCAGCACTTTGAACGATTAATTTTTCTCTTTTTTCTTGCAAATCTGGTCTTTCTTTTGCTACTACTATGCCTAATAACTGGTCTTCTAATCCATCTTTAGTAAGCGCAAAGTTTATTAACGTTACTTTGTTAAAAACTTCGGGCAAATAATGCGGATTCCTTAATTTAGTCGTCATGTAAAGCCTGAAGTTTGGATGATATTCTATTACATTATCTCCAAGGGCAATATATTCTTTACCTGCCTGCATATATGTATTTTTTAAAAGAACTGGGTCTAATGGCGCATCTACCTCTTCCATAACACACTCTATGAGGGCTGGTTTCCCGTATTCCAAACAAGTTTCCATAATTTTCATGTAATTGCCATCAGTAAATTTAAGTAATTGCAAATCGTTAGTTTTTTCCATCGTTTTTATCCATTTATTTGCTTGACCTTGCGGATCAATCATTAAAGACCATCTCATTGAATTGTCTTGTATGACACCATTATCGACGGAAAATGAATCCCTGGGTAGTCCAGCTATACACCAATTTTGAATCTTGATATCGGTTCCTAATATATCTTTGAATACGAACTGTTCGGAATGTGGCATTTGTAATTTGATAACTAGGATACGCCATTGGTCAATCATCCTGGTTCTGATAGGCAACGTATAAGGTGATAAATAAGCCATGATGGCACATGACACAAGGATATCCCCAGCTAAATGATCAAATAACGTCTGTAAATTTTCAGCAGCCTGTGTCCATCGTACTCTTTCGCCACCTAAGCCACCGATTAACTTTTCAGCCCTTGCCAATTTATCAAGACACAATTGTACTTCGTCTTCCAATGCTTTCTTTTTACGATTAGCTTCTTCTAATGCTTCATTCAATTCTGCCAACCTGGCTTCTAATCTGGCTACTAATGCTTTCTTTTCTTCCAAAATAGCCATTGTTTCTGCGAATTCTTTTTCAGCAGCTCCTAATTTTGCTTTCTTGGGGGCTACGACTTTTGCCACAGCATCGTACATATCCATGGCAATAATCCATTTGCATAGACCTTCAGCAGCTGTCGAAGCTTTTGCAATAATATGAGGCTTAAAGTCTTTATGACAAAGATATTCTTTTCTAATCTTGTTCATAACAGGAATAGGGATATTATCTTTGTCGAAGTTTTTTAAAGACTCCAAGAAACTCATGTCCCCTAATATTCTTTTACTAGGGCCCCAATAATCTAAGATTTTTTTTCCAGGATTGTCTGGATCGGGGATTTTATCAGGTTGGATACCTTTTATCACACACACCGCTGCCATGGTTAACTTAACAGTAAATGGGGGATTCTTCATAGATTTTACAATCGTTATGTCAGCTGGTTTTAAGGTATTTAAAGCTGAAATAGCGTCTTCTAAAATTGGTAACGCGAGAGCTAAGTCAGCTTCACAATCTTTTTTAAGTTCTTGTGCAGCCGCCGCTTGAACATTTGCAACTTTTTGATCCTCTCTTACTTGAGCGGCAGCTTTATCGGCAACTGCAGTTTCTATTTCTATTTCTTGCATCATCTTAGCTGATTTAGCAGCCATAATCATAAGTTGAGGTTTCAAAGCGTTTAAATCACGTTGCATTATTTCTACTGCAATTGCTGCTTGACTTAGTTTATCTAAACCATTGGTATATCTAAGTTTCGCTGCTCTTAATTCTCTTTGCCTTTTGTTAGTTAACGAGGTAAAAGATTTTATTAAATCCAAATAAGATGCTGACGTAATATAAGTTTTCCTCCCAAGTGTATTGAAGAATTCAATCGATATGATTCGTGCGTCTACATGAAATTGTTTGCAAGCTATTACGGCAGCTGCTTTTACTTTATCGGGTACATTAACTTTAACCATATAATAATGTGCAACCATTTCTAAAGCGTCTTCGGGCCAACTGTCGTACCAGTCAATAGTACAACAATTAACCAAAGACGGATATAGTCGTAGTCTTGTTCTAAAAGCACTCCCTATTGGACTGAAACATAATACAATGTGTAACTTTGCTTTGCAGCGCCCAACGAAGAAAGACAGTATCTGTAAAGGACCAATGTCAAGATTCCTGTTACCTCCTTGTGCTGCTAAACGCGTTAACTCAAGAATTTCTTGTTGTTCGTCTAAGCCATACAAATTAGGTACTTCACCAGAGTTAAGTAGACTATCTAGATTCTGTATAAACACTTCTTCTTTTATTTGACCTTCAGTAAACAAAAAAGTAGTGTCTTTATTCAAACCACCTGATTCACGAAGGACCAATTTTACGTCGTCGTGCCAGTCTTTTACGCTGTAAGCTTTTGTTATCTCAGGCTGAAATACTGGTTGACCCAATATAGTACTGGCTAAACGCGTAAGAGATTGTCGTCCAGAACCACCAACACCAACAAGTAAAGCGTTTCCTGAAGGCATGCATAAAAGCCTACAAATCTTTGATAAATGTTCCAAAGCATAGTCAAATAGTACAATAGTCATTTTCGATTTGTGCATTGCATTGTATTCGGCTAGCATTGAGAGAGCTACGTTTAGTACAGCTTCCTTTGACGGCATTTCTTCATATCGTCGTTCACCTTCTAGACTGTCTGTGTCTAGGTAGGACCCGAACATCATGGCTTTGATAGTATCGCGAGTAACTTCCCCTCTATCATTTTGATAAATATCTAAGGCATTTTCAATCGTGTCTCTCATGAAATCTCTGGTGGTTTTTTTAAGACTTTCGAAAAACTGAGAACGATCGTCATCATCGACAAGTCGGTCATAAAATACGCGTAAAATTTCGTGAACCCAAACCTTTATGAATGTTTTTTTATTATCAACAGATTCTTTTCTTAGCAATGCACATCCTTGGATAACTCTTGAAAAGTCTCTTAAGTTAAAGGTGTAATGCGATTTAGCAGGCGTTGGTCTTAATTCTTCCGAAGCGATATTATATATTTCCATTGTAGCAGCCACAATGTTTATTATAACGGGCTGTGTGTCTTGGCTGAATCCATTTCTTCTCCAACCCAATTGTAACAAAGTAGTAAATATCTTACTCATACTCTCTTTTGAAAACTCATTAATTGAGTAAATATTATAATGTCTTAGCATTCTTGGGTAAATAAGTTGTCGACTACCACCGACTGGTCCAATAGCCCCATAGAAGAAAGTGTCATGGATGTACAATTTATCCGTTGTTTTTAGATCATACCAATGTTTCTGATCGAAATATAATCTTAGTAACTCTATTGCTGGTTGAGCACCATAAGTTTCTGTGGCAGGCATGTTCATATCATCAATAAATATGATAGCTATTTTCCCTTTCGTTGGACCGTAATTGTTTTTTCTTCTCTTGCATAGTTTTGAAATAACTAGCTCTTGCGTTTGATTGGCAGAGGTTGTAGTTGTAAAAGTTATGAATCCTGGAGTATAAAGGTCCATATTAACGCGATTCATCAAAAAGTTTTGGATTATGAAGCTTTTCCCGGTACCCGTTGGTCCAATAAAAAGCAGAGGCTGCATGAACTTAGTATGCAATTCTAACAGGGCATAGTATTTTTCAGTTTCCAACGTTGGAATAACAGTTTGAAGTAAATTAATCTGTTCCTTCACAACTACTGATTTCACAGCTTCTATCCACGGTTTCCAACAACCTTTACCTTTAAACATGTAATAATGATCAACAAGCATACCTTCTACGGGAACAGAAACATCGATGCGATCTACCGAGGGCGGCAATCCCTTCTCGCCCCTAAAGTACTCTCTAATTAAAACATCGTATTTTTCACGGGAATCTGTATCAAGTATGCCGCCAACACCCCAAATTAAACTACTCATCAACGCAGCAGTAAACCAAGTTCTAGTATACCTTGTGTCTTCTTCACCTTCAATCGCATTGTCCATGTACATGACCACAAGTTTGAGCGTGCTTACTACTAAATTGACGTCTCCACCCGTCACTAATTGTTTGCAGTGTTTTTTTACGAAATAAACTAATGGATCAAATAGCCAATCGCACATTGTGTATATGTATTCCTCATTTTCTTCATACCATATAGGATTCAGGGTGTTCACCCAGGATGTATAGAACGGTCTGAATCCAAGTGAGACTGATTCCATGTAAATCATTCCACATCTAGAGACGGTAGCGGGCGAGGCCTGAGCTAGGTCAGCAACCTCAAATATCATGGACATAACACTACTCATAGCCATCACTTCACCCGACGTTAAACAAAGTTTTTTATTGTCATCTAAAACAGTATTCATATTTTCGATCCAAACTGCATCTACAGGGCCGTCAAATACGAGCCATTTCTTGATAGGACTATCGTCTGAAGCAAAATCTCTAAAGATTGTCGCTACAATACCATCAGTCCACTCATACGAAATTGGATCAAACGCACCGTAAAGCTGACCCATGGTGACTGCTTTAGGGTTTAACACTTTGTACATGCATTCACATCCGTTAGGTTGGTTCCTCTCTTTCATCAATGTTAACGATTCTGATAATATCTTTAATGTCATTGATTTGCCAGAGAAAGGATCACCTACTATCATAAATCCATGCCGCACGATCATCATTTCAAATATTTGTGTTATTTTAAGAAGGAAACAATCCATAGGTTGGAGATTATTTTTTTCACATGTAACATGACATGCATCTAAGAAGTTAACATAATCCGGTTTTGGTAGTGTAATGCCTGGGAATAAATCGGATATTATGCCTTCAAATAAAGGTACGTCATGAGACAAGAACTTTGGTAAGTTGACGTCTGTGATAGACCGAAGGAGTAGAATGCTCTCGCTTTCATTAGGGAAATCTCTTTTCAAGTTACCTGCAGCCGACAAAACAGTTTTCACAGCACGCATTCCATAATCGTAGTGATTTTGCGAAGATAACTGTTCGGAACACAATCGATATGTAGTGACGATTTTTACTGATAAACTTCTAGCATCAACAAAGCCAAAAGAATACAGCGAAATTTCGCCTATCATTGCATAATCTGGTACCATCATTGCAACTGTTCTAAATAGTACCTTTAGATTGTCAGGTAGCTCAGACCGTCCTGCATAGCCCGGATTCATAGTAATGCAAACATAACAAGCAGGGTTCAGAGGTAATGTTGTGCCTTCAAAATCAAAGGTTTCTACATTTTGTCTAATGGCTTGAACTATGCATAATATTTGTTGAGCAATGACAGAGAGTACCTCAACGTCTATTCTGTTAAATTCATCAAAACACGCCCATGCTCCACAACAAGCCAACCCTTTAAAAAATTTACCCATTGCTTTGTAATCCAATCCATCAGAACAGTTGAATACCACGCATTGAACAGCTAATGCTTTGGCTAAGTCTTTTGTTGTTTCGGTTTTACCTGTTCCCGCGGGGCCCTCGGGAGCACCGTTTAAATGGAGATAGTAAGCTCCTATAAGAGTTCGGTAACATCGATCAGTCAAAGGTGTTATCACTAACCGATCGGTATTACCTAAGTATTCGTATGCATAGTTCACTATGGCATTTATAATTTTCACAAAAACCCTCTCCTCTTCCCAGTAGTAACGAAGTTGTGCTAGCCACTGAAAATCTGTTACTTCAGTAACACCTTTACCTACTAAATCAAATATTACATCTTTGGCGTGCACATCGATTACAATGAGAGCTTTTATTGTGATACTGTTTAATTTAGTTAAATCAGTACGTCGAACTACGGCAACAGTTTCGTTCAGTTGTTTAGTCAACAAACGATGAAACGCGTCTAATTCGCTTAATTTATGTGTTTCCAGAGATTCGTGCACATCAACGGCCCAATAAATTTGAGATATAGCTAGCACTACCATACCTTCCCACGAAAGTATCCATTCATTACGACCTATGTTTGGATAGTCGTAATAAGATAATTCGGTCTCTGACTTAACGGCTTTTAGCATTTGATCCTCTACTTGAACCAACCACTTTTCCACAGACCCCCTTGCAGCTTGAACACTAATAATTTCAAGGAATTCAAGTTGTTCAGTTTCCGGAGATATCATAGCAGATATATTAAATTCTTCATCGAATACTAGTTTACTTATTCCTTCAAAACATTTCTTTAAATGAGGCTGAACTTTAAGAGGATTTTTTGTCTCTGACAAAATTTCCAACATTTCGTCATTAGATAAGAAGAAGAATCTTGGGAAATATAATCTTTTCTTTTCTAGGTAATTATTGACGCCATCGTTAATTTTGTCCAGTAGTACTGTTGCAGTTTGAAAAGCTTCTAACACACCGGCGGCACCTGCGAGCTCAAGCGCATGTGGGTCTTTTTCCACGCAAGTCATGTATCTGCGGTATGTATTATTTACTTCAACAAACATTACTCCTTCTTCGGGCATCTGCGCAACTATGTCTTTAGAAGAGAATATGGGTAATAAATACAACCACTGACTTTGTACTTTTCCCCATTCATCGATGGTTTTGTTAGCCCTCACAATTTTTTCATACCATGATTTAACTTGACTTTCAAAAGGTTTAACGAATGCAGAACCTCTCATACCAACAGTTTTTACGATGTGATCGTCTAAAACACATTGAATATCGTCAAGTGCCGTGAGTATATTTATTCCGGTCTCTTTATATGGATTCGTTTTAAAACATATGTCTGTCCATTCAGCCATCATTTTGTTGAGATTTGTTATCAAAGCGAGTTCTTTAGTTGCCGCTACACTTATGATTTCGTACTGGTCAATGTCCTCCCAGAGATTGAAGTTAATGATCTTTCGCAACGTTGTACCCGCCGTAGGAGTCAAATCAAAACCAGCAATGGTAGACATTTCATCCCAATGCCTCTGCACTAAGGCTGGATTACACATTATATGGGCCATTTGTACATTAGGCCTCCATTCTTTCAATTCGGCAACAGCTTGAGCACATATCTTCATTGGAGCCGGAAGGTTGTTGACATCAGGATCATCTACCAGTCCCTGGAAACGTTTTTCCATGCCTTCAGCAATTTGCTGCTTTATCTTATTTCTGTAACCCTTTGATAACTTTAGGAACTCCTTATAATAAAAATCATGATCAAATTCTATTTGATTGTGATCCATATATTCAAAAGGTCCATCCATCCAAGTATAATAACTCCGCTTCCATTGATGAGCTAAGAATATAAGACTATGAAAAGGTTTAACGTAATCTTTTAATTCTTCTAAGTCTGGGTAACTTGAATTTGTTAATTTAAATGTTGTTTCTTCGGCATTAATCCAAGTCACGAGTTTATCACAATCGTCTAATCGATGAACAAGTTTTCTCAAGTATTCAAGGTATTCAAGTGTGTGGTTAACATCGTCCATGTTGTCTAAAAGCTCTAAATACGGTATCATTTCAAGAACTTCATTGTTTAGGAATGCAATTTTTGCAAGTAGGTTTTCCTCCATTTCTGCTTTGTGGGTTTCGTAAGTTGCAGCGTTTCTTTCAAATATGGGTTTAATGTCTTTGAGCCAGTTCACGGTTCGTGTGTTAGATGCTACGTGTTCTTCAGTAAGTGAAGTCATCTCGAGAAGATTGGATATAATATTAATTTGTACCAAAATTCTTTGCTTTAATGCTTCAACTAAAACTGTTTTAGCGTGTAAAATATAAATACCTTGTTCTATTAATTCTGCCGCATTTTCTGGATCTTTAAGAGCTTTAGATTTTATATCTTCAAATGCAGCACATATACTTTCATTTTCTTTTAAATGGGCGCAGATAATACCCGCTATTAAGTCATTAATAAATTCCAAAGCTTTCCGTTTCAAACCGTCCACCATCCTGAGTTGACGAACGGTTGCACAATTAAAATATTCATTTTCTAAAATTGCTGTTATTTCGGAATCAATTTCTTGGAAATATTTAATCTTATCCCGACACACTTCGAATTTTTCTTCTGCTTGAATAAATTTGAGCAAGGCTTCTTTCGCTGGCGAACCGTATAGCATACTGTAATCTACTCGTAACTTTTCTAAATAAAGAAGTAGTGGTTCGAATACTACATCTAATTGTTCTTGTAGTCTTTTATGGCCGTCTTTGCGTAGCCAATTGTTGTAACGCACTGGTAATGCGTCAAAGTTATATGGTATTCTAAGATACTGCTCTATAGGCATAAGTCTTTGCGAAATGTTGCATATTGTGTCTGCGATATTATGAAAAACTTCGTATACATGTTCCAGTGTTGGATCGTAAATAAAGTCTCCGTCAAAATCTAGATCTAAATTCAGAATAAGGACCGTGTCTGGATCTTTAAGCCCGTCTATAATAGCATCAATAGATCTTCGCATAAGCTCTTGAATCTGCATTGCTATCATTTTGGTCGCGCATCTCACAAAATCTGGTATTTTCTTACGACGCATTCCTCGAAGACATCTAGGATTTTTGAGCCAGTTAATAAGGATTCCATACCATGTGCTAGACACAAGATACTCAGCGCGTTTGATTTTTTCCAAGACTTTTGCTAGAAATTCATTCAATTTTAAAGCACCCTGTGCCCTATACTTTGCTAAGTTAATGATACATTCGGGAAACATTCTTTCGGCAGACTCTACTACTAGCCTTATAAAAGGATGTAATATAAGGGCACCATCAACTAGTTTTTTACGAAACATAACCATTTTCTCATAATTTTCTGTAATGCCATTATATTTAAAGTAAGGTTCTTGATACCTTATCCTAGAAACTCCGGGTTCATCTCTGATGATGGTCTTGACCGCGAGGTCGTGGAGGTTTTTGTTCCATTCGAGTTTGCTCTCATTGATCAATTCGTCCATCAACATTGGAAACATGTTTCGTTGTTTGAAGGGGACCAAGCTGCAAATTTTTCTTTCCCAATCTTTAGACATGGGTGGTGGTTGTATTTTTTGTGCGCATTCTCGCAGCACTGCGATGTGTCGTGACTGTGATATCTCTAACCTGTCTCGTTCTCTCCGCTGAGGCGGCGGCCGAGCTATCTCTATTTTCCTCTCGGTAGCCTTTTCCTCGAGAATCTTGCGAAAGCGTTGTTGTTTGTCCTAAAATAAATAAAGCTTTAAAATCTAGTTCTCGACTAAGATTGTAGCTAGCTTTGTGTCAATTAAAGACCTGAAGAACATGTAGGATGCTCAATGGTACAGTGTCACATACGCGGGAAGCAGTAAGTTAAATAAGAAGTACTTTCATCGATGTAGAATCATCATCATTCGGCCGAGATACGCCCACTGCTGGTATCGCGTAAAGCGTCGCTATAATGCCCTGTCCTGTGCTTCCCGTATCCATCAATATATGTCACAATAAAACGACTGAACAGATTTCAGACCACTAAATACGTGGCACTACCTAGCTGGGAATCGAAACCAGGACTTATCATATTGTCCTATTCCACTTCACACACCTAGGACTCATCACATATGACTATAGGTAATACATCATCACATAGCATTATGTTATATTCGTGGATGAACACGAAACTAGGTACCTACGTCTAAATTCTTATGAAAGGCTCCCAGAATGAAAGCTCCCAGACACTTGGAGACATGAAGTTCTGCAATAAATCAATAGTTTTACCTTGATTCTATTATACGGCGGTAGCGGTTCGAACGGCAGTTTGTCCATCTGGTGTACATCAGGTATAGGCCGCAACAATGGCACACGACACCCATTTTTCGTCGTCAGCAGTTTTCTTAAATCGCTCTCGTCCATTTTAGCCGTTTTCTAAATGAATAAAACAATTATTTATAACAAAATATTGTTTTTAACAATTATATAGCATTGCAACAAAAGCCATTCCGAAGCAGAACATTAAACAATGCTGTGTATTGATGTCACATTCGAATGTGGAACTCAATAATACCATGGCAACCGTCTTGTTTACTTATACGCAAATAATAAACAAACAACGAAAGAAAATAATAGGGGATAGTCGGGATAGTACGGGTATAGATATAAGGCTCCATCTACACAGTTCAAACGGCAAACCGAGATCCGAGCCATCAAAAAGTTTGCAAGCAATCCTCCGTTCCGGACGCCTTAGGGACATGGACACAGCCCGTATAAATAAGTAATTAAGTAAAACATGATACATGTACGTACGGTATCTGTATAATATATACGATATCTGTAAATGATAGGTAATACGTACCGGCGTAGGCGCAGCGTGGGTAGGTGAACCGAAGGTTTGGAGAAGTCGCGGAAGTACTCTACTGGACGCACAGGACCGGTCGTTCCGACGATACTTGGAGGAGCCCTATATCCACCAGTGGATGTTTTTCAGCTACTTTCTTACTTATATGATAATGATGATGACCTGCTTAAATAATACAAGGAACGTTTTTCAGATTGCTACATCGAGTCAAGCTAGCTAAATCAAATAAAAATATTATACATGCTTGTTGTGGTAACAAGCATGTATAATATTTGATTTACCCTTTTAGCCACGTATGAGTGTTATTGAGTTTTTGATATAAACAATATATTAAACAGTTTATTTAAGCTTAACTCATTAGCAGTAAGTAGGTACCCTTAAATATTTTAGCATTGTCACCGAAAATTTTCTCTGGCATTCCTCTTCGAGCAATGAAACGTTTTTGAGGCATGTTAACGAGGCTTCAACCGCTCGTCCTTGCTTCAGCTGAAACGAATCCTAGAGCCATTCCCATATAGTTTGTACTCAGAAGTCGAGATACACATCGGACACAGCAGGACGCGACGCATACCTTGCTTTGTCTGCATGAGTCTTTATAATTGTCCGTCCGTTTTTTTTACTTATGTATAAACCCAGTTCCATTGATACCTTCTACCTTTTTATCAGTAAATCCTAAAATTTTAAACAAAGTAGCCACTGTTACAATATTAGTTTTAAGGATAATAAGACAAATCGTTTTATAGAGGCAGTCATACATGCATGAATGACAAAGACGACGCGCGACGCTCTGTGGCAACTCTTTCAAAAAACGGATGTGCCCTTTTAAGGCACGTGTCCCACCGCTGCACTGACGAGAAAGCGATTAGCTAGAGTCGCGCCATCACTGAAGACCGGCGGAATAGTTGTGGGACTACATTTTTATAAATGCCTATTTTTTTAAATGCTTATTGATGCAATGACACGCAACGTCTATAGGACTTGAATTCTCTTTGACTTGAGTGGTGGCGACCCACAAATTTGCCGGTCAAGAAATATACAATAGATTGCAAGTCCCGTGTAAGTAAAAGAGATATGTATATTAATTGTTGATCGCTGAATGTTCACACTGCCGGCGAGTACTTGTTTGTCGTAACCAACGACACGAGCTATCAAAGAGAGTACTCGCTCAGTGACGCTAACTTGGCGGACAGAAACCTCGCTGAGAGACTCACATATGCTTATCAGCGAGTAATCGCTAGTCGCGTACCGGTCGCGCACTCGCTGCTCGTTCCTCGCCAACTCGTTTTCGGTTGCTAGTGTGGCGGCATCTACATTGCCACATGCGAACTACGCATCAAAACACCTGACGTCACAAATCCTGCATCGCGCTATTTAGGTTTACCGTGCGATTAACATAATAAGACTATCCGGCATCAATCCTGGGGCAATTGCCCGCCAGACACAACACCCGTCTGGTCGGAGGATCCTCCCTTTTCCATAGAGGATGAGTGAACTTTACACCCTGTTCCTCAATACCCCTAAACTAGGTCTACTCGCTTCTCGTAAATCGTCGACGCGACGGTGGGACGGGTGGCTTAAGATCGGATAAACTTCATATAACAGAAACCATTTAAAATAAAACTACAATGAACACGTAGGTGAATTATATTCGCACAAACAATGAACAGATGCACAAATATGTTGTAATGTATGTTATAATAATGGGTCAATATATACATCATAGTTTTTATAAAACTTGTCCTTATTATCAATATTTACATTACATCACAATCATAGATGATTTTTGTTTTCATAATATAGTGGTACACATTATTTAGTAAAGTAATATCATTTTATTTTTCGTTGAATCAAATCAGATCGTAGGCAGATGGGTATTTAATTAATTTTAATAATGTGACTAATTAGTTATCTATTGGATGAGAAATAAGTATATTTTATTTAAATAGTATGACAAATCAGTTAGTCAATTAATTTAAAAATTCAGAAAGATAGGTATAAAAATTTAGCTACCCTGCAAGTTGCCTTCGATCAAATAAGTATATCTGACCGAAGATGTGAGCTCTTAGTTAAGAGATAGTTGCCAGTCAGCTTAGAAATAGTAAGAAACACACTATTTATTTTTACCCGACTACGGCGAAGCAAAAAGGAGGGTGATGATTTTTATTCAACAAGCGCACGCGCAGGTTGCATCACAAATGCCATGAAGTGTAACGTAATGTAGATGTAATACTAAACAAGTGTAAAGCTATCCTAATCAAGTGGAATTCAAATGGAATTTGATAGGAAGATATGATTCCCACGACTTTCTCAGTCTTTATTCGATGTTGGTGTACATAATATATAAAAAAAATCAAAATACATGGCACTACTATGAGGATCTAAGTACTATACCGTGTAGGAACATTAAAATTATCATAGTTTCAAAAGTAAAACGTATAAAAATATATTTTTTATTTAATATAAATTTTTTTTGAAGCAAAATGGCATATTTGTACATGATATATTTTTATTTTAGCGTTCAAGTAAAGCGACCTCTCAATTCCAAACATGTTTAATTCTCTAACTTCATTAGTTAAAGATTAAATTCACAAACAACGCACAGGGTACAAATACCTCATTTCAATACAACAAAAAACTATCTATTCAAATTATGGCCACACTATACATAGCAAATATACTATGCTAGCACAATCGTCCAAACTACCAAATCTTGCCCTCAAAAGAAGCAACAATATCAATATAAAGTCTTTTAACATTAATTTTATGTTTATTTATACAATAAGCATTTATAAAAAACTAAAATAATTGTGATTCGATATTTAGTTATATTATAGGGAAGTTTATAATATTATTAAAGGTAATTTTGAAATTTCTAAATATGTATTTAGATAATAGGTGCCATGTTCCATTATAAATATATTATACACCATGTTAAACTACCCACCCTGCGGTCAAAATAAAATTAGGACTGACTTCGCACAGACTTCACATGGATATGTACGCGAATGTTTATACCCTAACGTTTGGTTTGACAGCTGATCCGTTACAACATGGCGAAAGCTCATTCCTATTTTGATCGCAAAGTACTACATAACTTGCCATACCCACTAATATACCTTTAATTTACACATACATATATACAAAACACAATTTTACATGACGTATCGATTACAATTCGAGTAAAATGGAAGTGAGAAATTCATAATCGATTAACGATTATTTGATTAAAAGTCAAATACGTATCGTTACTTGATTATCATTATTTCATTATCGTTAGCGGACTACTGACCGACTAGAAAGCTGGCCGGAGACTCGTATCAACGGTTGAGGAACTCGGCATGGCAAGTCAGTAATGGACCAGTAGTTTCTATTTCTAGGCGACCGAGAAAATTAAACAATTAAATGTTATGTGCCTAACTTACCTCCTCAGGTTTTATCTTAGTACCGTTAAAATCCGTCAAACATTTGGAGGTGACGTCACAACAGATAGTTGTTTAATATACTAGGATCGCTAGCACTACTCTAAGAGATTACGGTTTAAGCCCGAAATACACTGGGCTTCCTGTAGGGTCATACGCTGGCTCCTAAAAGACGTTCGTCCGCTGAGTCTCTCTCCTCCTCCGAACCTGATTTCTCCTTCTTGATGGATTGATATCTCACCTACGAAATTAACAGAGAATACGATGTATAAACTGCTATCTAATTGCGTAAAACATTTTCGTAAACGATTCCGACTAATCTGTTTCATTCGACAGTTCAACAACATTCATTGCGTTATTTACGTTGTTGAGCAGATTTTTTTTTCGAACTTATGAAGCAATGGAGTAGCAATCTGTTTCAAACCGATCCAGATTGTGATAGATCGTGTATTACGCAATTAGGATGCTGTTCAAATTAAATTATCCCATGCAACATATAGTATAGGCCATGGAGGGATTTCTAGGTGCGCTTCGAACGTGGTAGAAAGATATAAGATTCTGGAAAGGTCAATTTTGTATACAAGGTGGATTTTTAGATGGGGCAGTAAGGGTAGGTACCTTAACCGTTGTTGATTTTCTTGCTGACTGTATTTTGTATTTTCAAAATCTGTGAATGCAGATCAAAATGTCTCAAAAAGTTAAGGACAGTCTTCTAAGGCTGTTTTCTTGTAGCGACAACGGTTAATGTACCTGTCCTTACTGCCCAGTCTCAATTATCCACTGTATAATAATGTACAACGCAAATATACTGGGGCTCTGATGAGCAAAGGTAAGTAGTGGAATGGGTGTGCCGAAATTGCTTATTCAGATATGGTGTGAGTATTGAAAAGGCATCAGCATCTCTATACATGATAAAAAAATAAGATCTTTATTACCTTGGTCTTCAGTTTTGAGCTGACTCCTCGCGGATGGTACATGAGGAAGTTGTCTGTCACCCAGAATATTAATATCTGAAACAATATTCTGTTATGCAATAGCTTCTTAAGAATATTACTTATCTACCTGTAAGTAGGTCATACATCTGTCTGTTTTGGTTTAGGTAGATCAAAGGGCTTGCCATCACTCACTGATATAATTTATCTATTTTAATTACTAGTGCTAATAATCAGACGAAGCCGGAACCAATTAACCTACATCCTAAATCCCAACGACGCGCGACGCGACGTAATAAATAATTAAGGGATTAATTAAATATTTACGTCGAATTTACATGTAGTGTGATTAATATTCAACAGAGATTTGAACGATATTTCTTATCTATCTCGGCAATAAAGATCAACCTCTATAGCCTACGATGGTCAACCGGCGAAGCTAAATTAGCTTATCCGTACTTTTCTTTGTTCATTGTTCTCATATTCATAACTAGCTGCTGCCCGCGGCTTCGCCCGCGTGAGTGTCGGAAATTACCCCATACATGCCCATGGGTTTTAAGTATAAATATTGAGTTTCGAGTTAATCGGACAGCGCGTTAAAATTCTTCCATACAAACATTGACACCCCCCAACCTTTTAGGGGGTAATTTAGACAAACAAAAAGCTACAAACTTTATAATTTATTTAGATAACTATTCGTGCGAAGTTTCATGTTTATTACCTCAAGGAATAAGATTTTTCATAAAAACTTTCATCCCTTATTTTACCCCCTTTGGGGTTGAATTTCGAAAAATCCTGATACACGTTATTCTTAATTTTTGGGTTTAAGTATAAATATTGAGTTTCGAGTTAATCGGACAGCGCGTTAAAATTCTTCCATACAAACTTTGACACCCCCCAACCGTAGGATAGGGTACTTTTCCGGGATAAAAAGTACCCAGTGTGGTGCCCAGGATATTAAAGAATAATTATACCAAGTTTCATCGTAATCGAACCGGTAGTTCTTGCGTGATGCCTGAACAAACAGACAGACAGACAGACAAAAAAAAATTTAATCAAACTTTTGGGTTCGGTGTCGGTCTAGTAACACCACCTGCCATTTATTTTTTTGATATCTTCAATGTACAGAATTTTCACTTCTACAGATTTATTATAAGTATAGATATAGATAATACCAACCCAGATCTAGAAATCCATTTATTACGTAACTACTACGTAGCTTTCGCATGTGTTAATCCAGGTTATATTCTGTCTGTCTGCCAAATTACATCCAAATCCTTCCAGCCGTTTTAGCATGATTGAGTAACAAACATTAAAATATACAAACTTTCACATTTATAATATAGGGATAGGGTAGGGATTCTTGGAATAAAGAGACTGTAAAATATTAGCAACAATGTTCTGCTCGGTACAACTACATCAGGCAGTAACGTACTCAGCAATAGTGTAGGTATATAGATCAGTGCAAGAATTGTTGTAATCGATCTTCTATCGTTCTTCCAGATCGTACTTCGTCTTACAAACAAACAGATATCAGTGATAGCCTAGTGTTGTGGCCATCAGACTGCCAAGTTATGACTTGGCAGTCACAACACTAACTAGGCTCGTCGGCGGTCTCGAGTTCGAGCCCAAGGACCCTCTGACTTTTCGGATTCATGTGCGTAGGTATTGTACAATTATCACTTGCTTCAAAAATGTGAAGGAATACGGCATGCCCGAGTGATATTTCTCGACGGCATGTGAAGCCAAATCAGAGGCCCATAGGGGCATTAACAACTCTGGAACCAGGTTAGTCACAACCACACGGAAAAGAAAGAAACAAACAAACAAAACTACCGGATACAGAAAAATAAAAACTTCTTTATATTAGTTTAGAAGTTTAGATTCCACGACAAAAACTGTTCATTTCCTTCCTACACATGTAACAAGCTATAGTACCTATGCGATACGACTATTCACAAAACGGTTGACCATCATTAACATTCGGCTAGATAAGATTTCTATAAAGGCAATCTATACTGTTTTATCTTAGGATACACTTACATCTTCTAATCTCATCTCTTCCCACCATCTTACATACATCAGATTAGTGAATAGGTTTTTCCTATTCACGATAAGTCATTCATAGATTCATATTTCTATAATATTAAACCATTGACACGTAAAAAAAACGTAGCTTATTTGAAGGTTCCTACATTTCTTGGAGTTACTAGAGAGTTAAAGGTGTTCTGAGTTGATCTGAAATGCCCTACAAGTGATGGGACTACAACCGCAATGAGCTTGTATGCTTTGCATATTGTACGTTAATGAGGTTATTGGCCTTTTAAAGATAACGAGTCCAGTTCGAACATTAGTTTTAAAGTCCTAATCTTTAAATGTTTTGTGTATCTTTTACGTACGTAAGTATTAAACACTAGCTGCTGCCCGCGGCTTCGCCCGCGTGAGTGTCGGAAATTACCCCATACATCCCCATGGGTTTTAATTATAAATATTGAGTTTCGAGTTAATCGGACAGCGCGTTAAAATTCTTCCATACAAACACTGACACCCCCCAATCCCCCTTTAGGGGGTAATTTAGACGAAGGAGGAGGCGGAGCGCGTGAGGGAGAGGCAAAGTTCGCGCCCTCACGCTCCTAGCCGCCGTAGTAGACGCCCTGGGCGTCGGGACTCCTTGGAGGATTCCCGGCCACCGTAGGCGCGGGCTTGCGGGCGGTGAGCAATGGGTAGCTCGCCCCCGATAAGGACCAGGCCCGGGTCGACGGCGCGTCGTGTTCCACGCGCGCCTCAAAGAGATGTCAGCAAAACTGACGGGGTCCGCTAGGACCGTTGCCCGCCGGGGTTGCGGGTAGTCCTAAGGGGAAACCGTGGCCCCTGGCATGGCAAGGGAAGGAACACGGGTGGGTTTTAGTCAGTAAAAGTCTGACACGCCCTCCCGCTCCGCCCAGAGCGGGAGAAGTCATTGGATGATTTCCCACCCAAAAAAAAAAAGAAAAAAAAAAAAAAAAAAAAAGGGGGTAATTTAGAAAAACAAAAAACTACAAACTTTATAATTTATTTAGATAACTATTCGTGCGAAGTTTCGTGTTTATTACCTCAAGGAATAAGATTTTTCATACAAACTTTCATCCCTTATTTTACCCCCTTAGGGGCTGAATTTCGAAAAATCCTGATACACGTTACGTTATTCTTAATTTTTGGGTTTAAGTATAAATATTGAGTTTCGAGTTAATCGGACAGCGCGTTAAAATTCTTCCATACAAACTTTGACACCCCCCAACCGTAGGATAGGATACTTTTCCGGGATAAAAAGTACCCAGTGTGGTGCCCAGGATATTAAAGAATAATTATACCAAGTTTCATCGTAATCGAACCGGTAGTTTTTGCGTGATACTTGAACAAACAGACAGACAGACAGACAGACAGACAAAAAAAAAATTACTCACACTTTTGGGTTCGGTGTCGGTCTAGTAACACCCCCTGCCATTTATTTTTTTGATATTTTCAATGTACAGAATTTTCACTTCTACAGATTTATTATAAGTATAGATAGATAATTATGTATTGTATGATGTAGACGCATAACCAAGGCGGGTTTTGAGATCGGGCAGTAAGGGCAGGTGCCTTAACCGTTGTCGCTACAAGAAAATTGGTCTTAGGAGACTGTCCTTAACTTTTTGAGATATTTTGATCTGCTTTTATAGATTTTGAAGAAAGAAAAAATACGGTCAGCAAGAAAATGGGCAGTTTTCACAAAAACTTTTTATGATGCCAATCGATCCTGTTTCTTATAAGGATCAAAAAAACTGTATTGGAGCAACAGGTTTGAGTACAAAAAAGTCAGAAATCGCAAAAAAAATCTTTTCCCATACATTTTGTAAGAAATGAGGACTCCGATCTCACTGGCTGTAATTTTTGCAACGGATAAGATACCTTACTGCCCGGTCTTAAAAATCCACCCTATATTTTAGCCTTGAAGTACACTACAAGGCTAACGTTGGGTGGGAACGCAACGCATACACTATCATAATATACGTGCCTACATCCTTTTAATAATAAATGCGTGATTATAGTGCTGTGAACCTATGCATGGCTTTCTTCGCTAAAAATAGGGTAAAAGTCGTGTGTTCTTTTTCAAAACGGAAAAACCTATTAGTAACAAAGGGAATTACTTAAGAAGTCGATATGTTGGAAGTGCATTTGCTACAATGAACGATATAAGGGAATTAGTGAGACTGGCAACGCCGCCCGCCGGCACAGTAACAGGAGACATCGTGGACGAAGGGGCTATGTATGTAAGTATCGAAGAACGAGGCTTACGATGGAAAAAAGGCGTATAGGTATGTAAGTACATTGTGTAGCCAATGTTCAAGACATTAATAATTACTTAGTGACTAAGGCAATATTACGTATGGTCTGCGACGTTTTGTTGACTTTCCCTTATTGATTTACTGGTTTACCCACGTTGCATGTGACGAATATTTGTAAAGGAAAACTAATTGTTTACTCTAATATTCCATACAAACATTACTACTAAGTGTTGAATTTATTCTACTTGTGAGCTTGTGACTAATTTGTTTTTTTATAAGTGATGGAAAATGTATAACATTTACGTATGCGCTATGTAGCTAAAGTCGTCGTTATCGCACGATTACACGTACATTATGTGTAAACGAACTGTTTCAATATTATTTCAATGAGAAATAATTTTAAACGTAGTAAGATCTTGCCTTGAGTTAACTTTTATAAGTACTTAAAAAAACCTTGAACTCTCGGGTGTTCTAATTTGAGATTGACTCTGACTATAATTAGTTTATATTTTTAATCGGAAAATCACTCGCAATGCGAATATTCCCACGCCCGCCATAATGTTTGTTTCTGGCGAATAAGTAGGTTGATGCAAATCAACAAATTATAATCAGCTAAAGGCCGCGTAGATAGCCGCGACACCGGTAGAAAAAATTCAATTTGTTCGTAAGGTAACTTAAAAAATGAACAGCGATGTTAACGGAAAATCAAGTCCGAAAAGTTTGTCACACACAGCTATTAACGTTAAAAAAAATATACTTACATTAACAAAGAAGGGTATTATGAGCATAACAACCGCCAGTTCCAGTCGGGGGTCGGAGACGGGCGACAGTCTCAAGGTGGACAGCACAGCTACCACTGGTGGTAGCCGCAACACCAGGGCTAGCACTGACTTCGCGAAGGTTGCCAGAGCGGCGTACAGTATGCACTGGCATATCCATGCTGCGCACATTGGTGGCTTACCTGATAGACAAATTAGAGATGCAGTAACTTAAATTTCGAATTAATGTATCTGTATGGTTCTTTCCTCAAAATATCATTTCTTATCTGTCTCATATGGCAGAGATTGTGATCTAGCTCTGACTTTGTTTCGGTGTTTCTTCTCAGCCTGTAGCCGGATAAGAAACACCACCCATATTTAAAACATATTTATTTATTTATAAAAGTGTTTTTTTTTTTGACAGAAATAAATATCATTATAACAATAAATGTATATCTGTTACATTTCATGAGGCCTGTCGATCTTTCGTGCGGCCTATTGAGCTATTTCGGTACGCCCGAAGGGCTGTTTCGTACAACCTGTTGAGCTATTTTGGTCGGCCCAAAAAGGGTGGCATGATAAGCTTTCTTCTCAGAATCCATGCCTTTTAGAGCCTGTCTGGCGTTTATGTGGTCAAGTCAGAATTTCATTGACGCTCATACATCTGGTTTAATCTTGCAGTAATTTCTTGTTATATCATGAAAGCCTTTTTAATTTGAAGTTTACTGTTTTGATAAAGTAGCAATTATGGCAAATTACGAGTAGCCATCATGTGAATTTATGTCATTGATGTATGATTTAAATTGCAGTAGCGAAGTGTAATCACTTAAATTCTAAATGTAATTAAAAAGACTGTTCTACGCTTACCATATTCACCAAAATTAATGAGTGGTATGTCATAAGCTCTTGCACAACGCTGAGCTAGTCTTATGCCTGCCCATATTATTAACAGGCCCAGCGTGGAATCCAGCATAAAGTTCACAATGTACCTGTAAGACAATTACATTCACTTTAACAAAGACTGTATATACTTAGAACATGGCAAAGAATAATAATATGTTGGTAAAAGAACTTTACAGGCTTCAGTAAAGATACATGGAATATTAGATCTTATACCTTTAAGTTAAGGTTCACAATTGATTGTTTTACATTGATTTTGCACATTGATGTGTTGATAGTAATTTATAATTTGTGAGTCATGGTCAATGTTCATACAGTTTTAAAATTATTTTTTCCAGTCTTTAATTCTTGCAAGCCCATCTTTTTTACAGACTCAAGTTTGTTATATATATAATATAAATCTCTTAGATATTTTATGCTTGCCATTACTTGGCAAGCATAAAATTGTACCATTATACCTATAATTGCCAACTTATAAGATGGCCTTTCACATTTTGACAAAACTAACGAAGAATTAATGATGGAACTCAGTAATTTTATTTTTACCCATAGTTAGAAATACTTTAATATATCAGAATAGGGTTTTGCCTCTTTGCTATTTACTTCAGAATGTGTATAATACTTTCCATTTGTCTTTATATGCTTATACCATCTCTGTATGAGAAGAGGCCTTTGCCCTGCGGTGGGACAGTAACAGACTCAAATTAATATTATTACTTGTTTCATTCTCTTTGCATACCATGTGCATGGGTTCCCAGTGAGGTGCGGTGACAGCCACACATTGGCTGCATGTATGATCAGTGCTCCCAATCCTTGCTTTGAAGTGTCGTAGAACCAAATAAGCCATGGCCTCCGTGCATACCTCGGCTCACAAAATCTTTTACCTTCAATGAAATTATTTTATCTCATCATTACAGTACAAACAGTAGTTTTTTAATAATATTATTATACTTAGAACAATACAGTGCACTATAGGTACGATAACGAGAATCATTTACTGTTTAAGTCCAGTACACATAAGTTATCTTAGAACAGAACTGTCAATATTGTTTAATCACATATTTTATTACTTAAGAGGGTGTTAGGATATAAAGTAAGTTTAAAAAAAAATCGTTAGCATAGAATATGAACTGAGTCTCATTGAGCAACGTAGTGAAGAAACATACGCAATATTGGTATCGCTATCAAACTACCTTGAACTCCGGCCCCTACTTCACAACTTCTTACCTACTAAACAAGTAAACGCCAAAACTGCCAACAGGAACTGCATGAACCACCCATAGTTATCCGTAAGAGCATCTTTTGAGCAATGTAGCTCGGACCAGTAAATATAATCCGAGCTGTTATTCATTTTTCATTACACAGAACTCAGAAATGGTAATTTAATTATGTTTTCTAATACTTTCACTAGGTATTCCTCATGGTAAGCGTCTTCC
Organism: Eupsilia transversa; assembly: GCA_914767815.1. Classification (NCBI taxonomy): domain Eukaryota; kingdom Metazoa; phylum Arthropoda; class Insecta; order Lepidoptera; family Noctuidae; genus Eupsilia; species Eupsilia transversa. Next base: position 9,751,793 of record OU611889.1, read on the forward strand.
TAAACACAAACTACAATGAACAAAAATAAAGTGAATTCTAAACAGATACACAGTTTGTAACAAATCAAAATTTTCTCGCCAAATAATTTTCAATCGTATTTATCCCAACCAATCACACATGTTTGACAGTTTTGTTTGACATTGTTGTTTCAATTTTTTTTTTATCTGGATGGTGGAGACTGGTGGTATAACTTTTACAAGAATAGGCAGATATTCTCGCTCGCCTTTTCATACTTTAGGCACACCGCATAACTAAATAATTCTGGATTGTTAGTAATAAAAATTATTAATCGTAAGTACGTAATTTACTAGGTAAAGAAGGATTGCTCGTCGCCCACTAACCCACCCAGAATAAACAATATTCGTTTTTTTTTAAGATTTGGTTATCAATAATTGATTAACAAAATGGTAGATAATTAAAAAGTGTGGTAATACAACGAGAAAACCTACCAAACATCTTTTTTTTACCATTGCCGCCATTTTTTTGTGGTTTTCCTGTTTCGCAATATATTTGGTTATCAATCCAAGTTAATAAAAAAACTTCAAACTGTCGTTACTAATTAAGTATTTGTGCAGAAGTTAATAATTGTTGCAATTTGTCTACTAAAGGTAAGTCAATTTTTTTATTATAAAAAAAACGCTTGTTAATTTTACAAGTCACGACCGTCATGTCATGTTATCGATTATTTTGTAACCGGCGTTAATTTATTAGCAATTATTCATATCTACGCTAAGATTACTGGGCTTGTATTTATCGTTGAAATTTGCGATCTAAAGTTTTGGTAAAACTGAATTGGTACGTGTATGTTCCAAGCAATAATTGTTTACTCGTAAAGTCTAAACGTAAATGTGGTAGTTTAGTCATATTCTGGTTTAGGATAAGGACAAGAATCCTCGAATTTTGTTCCTAAATAAGAATAACATTCTATTACTACACCTGGTACAGTGACATTGGTGCTCAATACAATGTAAAAACATAGGTTTGTTGCGTTCTGTTTGTTCAGTACAGATGTGTGAAGTTAAAAATTTTGCTAAGCTTAGAAATAGTTGTTAGAGCTTCTTTTATGTTTGTGTCTCAAATCAAATTAATGACACTTCCACGTTCCCTTTGGGTAGGCTCCATCAGCTCAATGAGTGGAATCTGGGCTACATTACTGTTAATGTTTTCTGTATTGTTCATATTCCTTTCCTTCAAATTATTGGTCAGAAAAATATTATGATGAACTAGAAATAAATATGATAACAGACTAATGACTCTGCCCGTAAGACAACCCTCTGACACAATGGTGTTCATATTGAGTCCTAAATCAACTAAAACAAACAAACGCAAACCTGCTATTGAAATGCCATTGATTGAATTTAACTTATTTTTCATGTAGATATTATGATTAAACATAATCTAACATGTAAAATACTAATGCTTTTAAAATTCCATTTAATTAAATTGTTGTAACCAGTAGTCAAATTGTTCCTATTCACAGGTATGTGTCTATTATAAGTGATATTGTATTGTTAAGTCTCTCCTTAAAGTAAAGACTACCAATGAGTTCCTGACACATGGTGCGTAAAACATGCAAATTGGTATTGTTAGCTAGAAATATTTTATAGGAGGTTCACTGTTTGCTAAGCAAGCATATTAGTTTAACAATCAGCACACACCATTGTGGTCTTTGGGTCTTTAAAATGGTTAAGACACTTATTTTCATCTGTCATTCATTAGTCTAGTTTGGATTCACTAAAATTCAAGCCGCATAGGGAAATTTATCATGCAAAACTAAACATACCATATAGTTTTCCTTAGGCTTGTATGTATGATGTTTTCATTAATACTATATTAAAAAAATATACTAGCTCCTTACTGCCACAGGTCAGTAATCAAATTTTTATGAATAAGTTGAATGAAAAGTATGAATAACACAAATGAGGCATTCATATTAAACAGAACTTTATTCATTATTATGTAGATATTTGTTATATTGTTGGAATTCTGATAAACAATAAAATGAAACAACAAAGAGATAGGTACATAATTTGTATTGATAAACATTCTGCATTGTACTTAATATTGCAGCAATATGATGTAATAGTAGTTAGTTAATCTTGTCCACTATTGGACATTATAAGACATCACCTTACTTGAATCTTAAAACTGCTTTTGTGTTCTGCATTCAGGAAGAAAGAAAATACATTTATTTTTTATAACAACTATCAGAGCTCTTCAGGTTTTGGGTTTGACTAGCTGTATTTTCAATACACAATATGGAGACAACATCTCTACACTGCCATTACATGAAAGTTCTTATTTGTTGGTTCCCCCCCCTCCCTATTTATGAATCTCATCACCATGGTGCAGTTTTGCTTGAGCATCCCATTTACAAGTTCTGTAAGTTCACACTGGTATGGCTAACCATAACAGTCTTAAGTTGAATTCCCAATCATGCAATTGGATTTTCTAATAGACAATAGACAGTAGCAGTTAGAAATTATCATCATTCTTTGGCCATTATCCCAACTTATTTGGGGTTATGGAAACATGAATTCTTCTTCCCTACTTCTCTACTAATCATCATCTCAGTAGTCACCCCTTTTCTAGGCATATCATCCTTCACCTTCTTTATTGACATTTTCATTTTCCTCATTCCTCAACTTTTCAATCACCCGTACCAATTTCAAACTTCTTGTTATATACTCATTTATTATTTTCTAATTAATTCTATAATTTTATTAAACTTAAAATTATAATTTCCTTTAAATATATTTAGTTTCACTATGTGACCAAATATGCCATAAGTACCTATTAGTTCAACTCTGCCTACCCTTCGGGAACTGCAGTCGTAACTTTTCTTTTTATTGAATACTTAATAATATAACTAATCAAATAAAATATTATGTTATGATAAATAACCACCTGTACAAGCAGTCCGTCACATCAAATCAATATGTTTAATGTCAAATATGTTACATAAGCAGCATATTGCTTGATAAATATTATGCCTAACGTATTTGTTCTATTCCTGTGAAGGTTTTTTTGTTATCGTAGTGCTCAGCAACAAATCAATCATGCATGTTTTCATTTCAAAACAATACAAAAATATTAAAAATCTGCTACTTTCCAAGCGAAATTAAAAGTCAAAACTAATATTGTACCAATTAGATTAGATAACGTTATCTCTGGACGACGCAAATTGCGTCGAGTGTAATACAGCCATGTAAACGTAATAAAAGCTGGCAATAAAAATAGCCTTAAAGAGAAATATAAAACAAAACCATTGGCCTCATTTTCTCTTAATACACAGTAACTCTTTCTAACAGTAGTGGTTAATTAATGATTGACTCCCTCTCGCCCCTTAAAACGTAGCGGGGTTCTGAGGCAATCCATCACAAAGTCAAACATCTATGAAATCTCCTAAGTAATCTATCTCGAGGAAAGCGATGAATCCGTCGGGGCTCGACTGTTATACGTATCTATTATACATCTTCTAAATATAATTCAGTAAATAAAAATCTCCCGAAGTAGGTAACTAATTGACTCCGGCGAGAGTATTTATGTAGGACATAAAAATGTTTAATGATTTTATTCAATAACCTATCTACGCTGTTTGCCCACGGAGACATTAAATAGAGCCACGTTATTTATTACCTCGCGTGCGCACACCGAACCGGACTTATGACTGCTTTTACGCGGCCTGCCATTTAATTTGACCGTACATGCAATACGGTATTGGAGAAAACGGGAATCTAATTGTCGCCTCATCCCTTTGGTTATGGTGGCACCACCACAGAGAGGTGAGGGTGGCGCCGATAGCCACCGGAATCGAAAGTAGAACGTAATAATTATCGGTGGTGGGTCTGGTGGGCCTGGGCTGGGGGCCGGTGGTCGCGGTTCCCGCGGCACGACCGTCAACAAACCGTCGCGCGGCAACTGCTCATGACATATGCATGAGAGCGGCTCGCTCGGACGACGACGCCCGCCGCCGCTTAAATATACAAGGACGGACGGGGAAATTACTAGAGAGGCAAATACATACAAGATGTCTCCCGCCCGACTGCGCTACCGATGCCGTAGCGTGCGGCACGCCCACGAACCTCTCCAATTATACTCACGAAACGTCCGTCCGATACCTTTCTTACTATTCTAGACTATTTTTCCTTCGTAACCACCACGTCGCCTCCATAAGTCACGAAGACAACCCCATTACACCCTTAAATGCATCATTTGATATTCCTTTTACTTTATAGACTTGCACGCAAATATCCAATACGGAATTGTATAAAGGGATATTATGGTTTACATATTAAATTCAAGCGTCTTTCTTGTCCGTCTGCTTCGAAAAGAAAATTGGAGCTCCGTCGCCAATTAATCGTGGGTCGTTTGGTCGGCAAATTTGAGAATATGTAGTGACGTAATTAGAATCATACTTGAAGTGGAGAAATAACATTTGAAATAATCACTCTATAATTAAGGGCATTCATTAAAGCCTCTTTTTGACTGAACAGTAATTTAAAACCAACAAAATAAAAAAAACAGTTTTGGACTTGACTAAATAGTTTTGACTAATCCATATTATTACTATATACCAGATGTTCAATAAGTATTTATAGCCAAATTGATTATCATTGTGATCAATTTGGGAGACAAATTGTGGTTCGACATCTTCGCGAGATAAGCACGGTAGCAGGTCGAGACAGCCGCGCTGCTTACCCTCAACAATACTGGTGTAGAATCCGTAGTAGTTCTAAGTAATAAAGTTAATTTGAACTGACGCTGTGGCTCGCAAATAAATCTAATGAACTCCAACTCATAGCTTATGGATTAGAATTAAAAAAACCTGGGAATTCTATTGCATGAGAATTAGAATTGTCCTAAATGTATGTTGTTAACGCAATTGTGTTTTCAAGTAAATGCAGCCTGATATAATTCTTAAACAACAATTGATACTGTAGAGGCCTCGTACCTCGTAGCGCGGCAAAGAAGTTATGATCGATAGAAAGAACCATCAAATATTCACGCACACCGGCCCACGAGGAAACGAAATGGATAACCGTTGTCTGAAAGGCCACAGGGGGCGACCGAGGCCCTCCACGCTGCCCCTTTCTCCTAATTACCTAAACGTTTTCTTCAAATACAAAACAATTCTTTAACGGCGCTCTTAACATTTTTAGGCAATAATTAGGAATTGGTAATGCGCCCGACAACTTCAAACGCTGCTTTCGAACATTCTTAGAACTCATGTTAAATTACAAAGCCTTGCACGCATTCACGTTGTGTGGAATCAGATTTTAAACCTGAATAAGCGATTCAATTAAATTTTCGTCTGTTTTCGAATACGTTGGCCGCAAAGGGACCGGAACCGCAAATAAGACGCTGCTTACCGTGACTTTATCTCTAAATCTCCCAGGTTGTTCAATTGAAGTTAATTTTGATGCAAAAAATGACAATCTGGTTTTTGACAATGTAGCCTTTGAAAGCTTCCTTTAAACGCTTATTTTGGCTTGAGGTACAGCAGCACTAAATGGTGAGTAGAACTGTGCTCCCTATTGGGCTTTGCAACAACAATTAAAATAGGACAGCAGTGTTACTCCGAGTCCGAGAGGAATGTTTAAATTAAGTGCTGAAACCTTCCAGAACCCTTTCTATTATGTTCGAGATTAGCTTCAAAAGGTCCAACCATTGTCCTACACTAGTTTTTATGTTACATGACATAGATATCCAAATTAAGTTCTCGTCCAGCTAGGGTTACACTTAAAAGATCGTTTATCTCGCAGAGAGTTGTAAACGTAGCGAATATTAGCCTGGTAACGTCGTAAGTAAGGTTGTAATGCTTTTACGGTTCGTTGCACATTATACTAAAGCGGATACGACAGACACGGGCGCCCAACGCGGGACCTCGAGCGTGAAATAAGTGCGATTGCTTTGTATGAAGTGGCAATCACGACATATTGAGTACAACACTACTATGATTTTGCCAAAATATTCTGCAAATTTTATTATACGACGAATCTGAGCACTTAGGGATGTTATGAATAAATGAACGCTGACGGATAAAATCTTAGTAGTCGATCTATGAGGGTTAAGTTGAACCTTTTAGGAAAAACGTTAATGATGGTAATGTAATCTGGGAGAAAAACTAAGATTCGTTTATGTCTATGTGGGTACTTCATCTTATTTATCAATGTGTGGTGCTTGATTGAATTAATTAATTATTTGGAATAAATAGACTACGAAACAAGATTGACTGGGTCATTTGACAATTGGCTAAAGAGCTTTTTCCTAAAATTGCAAAGACCACTTGAGGTTTCGCGCACCGCCGTTGTACAACTAACATGCTTCTATTCTCCATTTTACTGTACTGCTCTTTAGGGCAAAATGGTTTTAAAATAGTATACCTATTATGCAACTAGTGAATAAAGGACGGATTTAAAGCGAGGGCCATAGATGAATCACGACCAAGTGAAGGATTCTAACGACTGAATCACGACCGGAGGGAGTGATTCATGATGATTGAATCACGAGCATAGCGAGTGATTCAAGTGTTAGAATCCTGAGCGACGCGAGTGATTCGTGGCCCTCGATATAAATCCGTTTTATTCAAGAGTTGCATACTGTACTTTATACCATGATTACGAGAAAAAGAAAGATTTAAGCGAAAATAGGCATATTATATAAGGTTTTTTTTTTTTTTTAACTTTACCCCACACTAGGAATTTCTCCTGTGTCGTGGGTGCGTTTACAAACATTTAAACTGACATACACAAACAGCCAGACCCGGAACAACTACATGTAGGTCATACAAATATTTGTTCTGTGCGGGAATCGAACCCGCGACACGCAGCGCAGTAGTCAATCGCTTAACCACTACTCCAACCGTGCCGTCGAAATTAATTTAAATGCACATTAATTATTTCGCAAGGAGGTTGTATAGCATTGAGATGGGGGTCACCAGGACACCAAAACAGTGATTAAAAGTGCTTTTTATTCACTGTTTTGCGTGAATAAAATAAGCTTTTTAGAGGGGGAATGGTATAAATACATTTATCCTTGATAAATAATATAATTTTTCCCTAATCATGCATAATCGAATTTCTCCTTGGCCAAATAGCTTCTGCCAAAGCCTCTATCAATAATAGATAAGGTCCTTACGAACCTTTGCGCGGACCTCTCTCTCTAAACGTCCCCAAAGTTATAGCGTAGGAATCGCTTTAGCAAAATATATGAGACAGGCGTGTACACTCACAAGCCTAACTACCTGCCACATGCGTGCCATTTCACAGAAAAATGCATATTCCACGAATTATCCCATACATCCCCCATCGCATCTATGGGCATAAATAAAAACAGTATAAATGCTGCCTATGATATCAACGACGCAGTATTCAAGAAGTACTTGAAACATTCGCCACGGTATTACCATGTTAAAAATGCATGCACCGAGAAATTTCCTTTGATCAGTTCAATCGTGTTTCGTCGTTTGTGGTCGTCAAATCAGTTTTACATCGTGCATTTTCACTTTAAAACGCATAAGAAATATCGAGACGTGTAATTATGGCCATTTGAATTATAAAGAAGTGGCCTCAAAGACACCTGCATATTCTCTAGGAGGGAATTAATGTTATGGGTGGTGGTGGTGTAGTCTAGAAACATCACGTGTCCAGTCCCAGGGTAGGCGGTGGTCGGTGGCGCGATGGCGCCTGGCAGGTTCCCATTGTTGCTGAATATTTTAGCGACCTGTGTCAGGTAAATTACAGACTTCACTTCAGCCCTCAGACCTTGCTACAATTACACATTTAAAATAATGTCGCTGGAAGAAATGTGAGCTACAATTAGGTCAACGCCGCATGATTGTCCCAACAGCCGTTGGTTCTCACGAATGAACTGATAGTTTGACTTCGGAGCACATGTTTTATCCCACATTAATCTTTAATCAAAGGCAGCGACAATTTCGTATTTTACTTACAAGATTTTTCATTTCGGATAGGAAAAATTCAATAAAAGTTAAGATATTTATCGAGCCCCGTCCATCAGGCAGTTTCTGACACCCTTGTTGAAGGGCGCAACTCCCTATGTGTAAGGCAATAAATGATTATTGCTGTAATTTCTCATCAGAAAAAAAATTGTCGTGGTTCGTCAAGGTTTCAGAAAATAGGAATGCCCAAATCAAGCCATCTAGGTTAAGTATTATGATATGTATAAATTGTTTCCTTTTCAGTTTTTCACCACTATGCAATATCTGTTGCAAATTGGTCACCATCGCAGTCCGCTGTCCCTATGCAGAATATTATTATACTGCGCATTTTTGTTGTCATTAGGTCGCCTAGGCAACGATTGTCTTCGACGTGGCTCATCGGTAGGCTATTAGCTATTGACATATAACTACAAACATTAAATGTTGGTATGCATATATACATTTATGAAATGTAGTCCAAACACACATATCGGACTTCGATCGCACCAGTATTTGGATGGTCTGATTGATCTTCTGTCCGCAGTGGAAGTAATTTACTATCGACTGTCATTAGGTACATTGAATTTTGACATATCCAGATAATGTGAATTATGTAAAATACTAATAATCTCCATAGCTGATCATATACTTTTTTGTACAACGTCGAGGAAATTCTCTTTGTCCTGTAAATTGTGAATGGTGGAGGAACAAGTTTTGATATTTTTTTTGTCATGGTTGCAAATTAATAAGGCTTTGGCCTAGATGTAAATCGCTTCATCAGGCAGGCCCAAAGCGACTGAATTAGGCACAACTGCGTTTAACTAAAAGGCTATTTTATTAATGTTCTTATTATTGAGGTGGACGTGTAACAACGAATTTAACGTCCATTTATTGTGGTCAATTTGTTAAGTGAAGTCGTAGGTGGACATTAGTGGTAACGACAGTGTCGCATGCAAGAGTTGCCACCTAGGATGTTTATTATGTAGATTGCTCCGACTCTCATCACACCGATAAGAGCGTGTTAACTAAAGAAATAATATAGTTTTACGCTCTTTAGTGAAATTATAGTGTTTAGAGGCGGTATTCAGCTACTTCCGGTTAGACTGGAAGTCGACCCCAAGATAGTTGGGAAAAGGCTTGGCAGATTGAGTGAAACACTATAGTTGTTAGAATACACATTTCATAAAAATGGACAGAATATAATCAATCACAAAAAATATATAATGAAGTGTATTCTTATAATATAAATCTGACTTTACATTTCCTGATATTGAAGCTATCTGATTCGCCAAAGGCAGAAAGAACCTTTGTGTAAGGTGTACCTAACCGACTGACACAAAGCAGTATAATAGTAGTCGCATAGCATACGAAACCAGAATGTTTCCTACTGATATCAACACTAATCTTAGTTACATTGTAAAAGATATCTGGGTAGGCTTAGACATAGAACAGGGTGTCGTCTTGCGGCGTGACTCGTTAAGTCGTCGTTTCCGGGGCACAATGAGAGGCAGGGTGTTATTGACGGGGCGGCGGGTGGCGCGCATGTGCACCTCCGGCGCCCCGGCGTCTCGGGGGTGCTTTACTAAAGCCCGTCGGAACACAAACGATGTCAGTCTACTCGCGTACGTCTTCACAACTAGACGCGAACCAACCCCAACAACATGAAGCCACACGCGTTCTTTATTATACAAAGTCACTACATACAGTTTTAATTTTTTTTGCGTTTCAAGATTTTAAATTCAAATAATTCATTCTTTAATCTAATAGGCTTATGTTTTGTTTTACGTGTAAACCGCCGTGGCCTAATCTCTCATGAAAGTCGGTGAGTATATTGTTTCCGCGTTTTTTGTTGTTCTAGTTTTTCAGGATTTTCAGTTTTTCTCCGCGGACGTTCTTCATTATGGGTTTCAATTTTGTTTCGTTATCGCCTGTTTTCCAAAGCTTCTTTTAATTTTAAGGTCGCTTGTCAGTTTTGATTGGACCTACAATTAATTTACAACTCTTCCATTCTACATCGCAGTTCTCGTTCAGTCTAAAAGAAAAATAAATATAATACTTACCTATATATTAAAAGGGAACGATGACTTTAAGAATCCATTATGTTTATTAGGTGGAGGGTTGGCTAGGTAAAGGAATGGTACACAGGTGAGGTGGGACAGCTGGTAGTGACATTTTGAGCTACGGTTGGCTGTAGGGTTTTATTTTATAATACTTTTTGCGCGAGTTGGTCTTTAGGTACCGGTATGTCGGTCTTTGTGCTTCGAACACCTGCTGGGCTCCGAGCCCCGTTTCACTCCGGCCTGTTCTATTCACGCATTCGATTATACTTTTGATCGTCCTTAACCTGGTTCTAATTCCAGAAACTCTTCGTAGCTATTCTTTATACTTTTAACAAAATTTACCGCTCTACTTTGCCGAGTTTTGCGGTTTCTTTGTACATTTATTTTTATACTATTGATACATTTCATATTCAACTACCCACTACCACAACACTACTACTACACAACGACTATTTTCATATTTTGGGAACAGTTTCTGTATTGGGTTTTTTTAACAATATTCGGAGAAATTCGGGGCTGGCCCACAAAAAATAAATTGAACCGACTTATTATTTTATTTATAAATTACTTTTAAAATACAAAACTAACTTTTTCAACTCCGCGAAACCTAATATTCCAAAACTATCACTTGTCTAGAACTAACATTTCGTCTAAACGAAATAAATATAGAGCAGTCCGCTCTATACTTCGTACAGAAAACATATAACAACAGCGGAGTCGCAGGAAATGAAGAAAGTTGAAGCTTTGTCGATGGTTGATAGTTAGCAGTTTGGCACACTGGTACCCTTTGTGGCGCGAACGCGACTTGCGAATGTAGGCGTGCACCTGCGGGTGTCAGTGACCTCTTTCACCTGCTGCCCGGCAGACGGTCACATTAGCATACGTTGGGCGAAACGTGCCATCTACACCCTTGGACTAATTCGGAGACCTCAGTTTTTATTGTTTAGCCATTTATCTGCGCTCACAATATTTTTAGGGATATAAGGCTGTGGCGTAGAATATTTAATTAAAACTTTTTAATTTTTCTGTAACCCTGTACAATTAGGGCAGATTTTTTATAATAATCTTACTAAAAGCTCTTAAATGCCGTCTAAAACACAAGCTTCCCGTGTTCAAATAGCACAAAAAAAACATTAAATCGTTTATACAACAAAGAAATGAAACAGAAGTTTTTTATCCCAGCTTTTCCGAAATTACAAAAAAAAGTTTTATGTCCATTTGTCAATAAACAAGGGAGCTGAGTTGCGAACGTAATAAATTACAATTATGTAGGTAGAGTTATTAAATTGATTTTAACTTTTAATACAATATAAATCTTTGTTTGTTTATCTTTTGGCGTGCATTATTAGATTATACATTAGTGAAGTATGAAATGGAGTGCAGTTTTGCGACTGCAGTTGTATTTGCTATCACAGCCCTCGACACGCCAACTCCTGTTTCTAATAGTTTGCCAGCAAACTTTAATCACGAACTACAGTTAGCTAGAAAAATACTCGACTGCTTGCGACATACAACAAAGCTTTGTGAACTGAAATTAAATTCCATGTGGATGCAATGTCACAGGTAACAATAAAAGAAGAAAATACGCTCTTTCGGTCGTTTGAGAAACTTTCTGCTTATAAATCAGTATTAAATCCAGAAATGAAACTCTTATTATTGCATTCATATTTTCCCGGAACCCCAAGTTCTAGTTATTTCGAAAACCATTACTAGTATGCTGTGTTGTTGAGACGTGAAAATTAATTAGGAGGTCGAAAACGATTTTTTACGATGTTTTTATGTCCTCAAGATACAGGTAAGTACCTACCTAGTTAGGGGACCACCGTCCATTTAAACTGATTGTCAAGATAGCCAAAAAAGCTATGTAATATATGATAAAATAATTATGTGATAGTTGTATAACTATATTATATATATAGGTCATCTTTATAAAAATCTAATTCAATCTATATCTAATAAACATAAATAATAAAATCGTAGCGGAGTCAAAACTGTAGGTTGAATATTTTTGAAAAAAAGTAAGTGCTACGAGGTCTGGAAATGATTGTTATGCCGAAAATATAGTTTGAAATGTTCATAAGTGTAATCAGGTTTCAATGTAACTAGATTATCTGGATAATAAGGGACTTCGACGACCTTAGTCCTGGGTACAGGATGTGGACGTGACTTGGCGAGGCGGACGAATGACCTATATCCTCTCCGGACCCCTATTAACCTTCCGAATAGATTCCAAATTAAAGTACTTTTTTTTTTAGAATTTTCGTCTATTTATCTGAATGTATATATTCCAGTAAATACTCCCGGATAGATTGTTCATTGATACGTAAAAATATACGTCTGGTCAGTCTGTAGGCTATAAATTATTACGCTATTTGTTACTGGGTTTGAGAAATATGTTATTTTCGTATTCTTCTATAGTTTACCGCAAATTGTAAAAAGACGAGCAAAGGTTAGAATATTGCAGGTAGTTACGGATTGAACTTTTTAATGATCCTCATCACGCTTTACCCATATGGAGCTAAGCAGTCAATCATGACATATTTCAGAACGGCTATTTTAGTGTACTACCATGCAACAACCAATAAAAATAAAATAATAATAAAAATAAAATAAAGTTAAACAAGAAGCGCTACAAGAAACGCTTTTTTTTTTCGGCGTTTTGACAAAATATTGTTAAATATTGTTCTTAGATAGGACTCATGTTAATTTACAAAACAGTAGAGTCAAGCTAGCCGTTCGTCAGGAATGATTTAATAAGAGAATGCATCAGTCTGTGTATCAGTGTTGTGCCTGGAATTTAAAAAGAAAAATTGGGATAAGGGCAAGATAATGATTATGGTGAATTAGTGATGATGATTATGCAGGAACGCAGTCGTTCATTAATTCACTAAAAACGAAAAAAATCCGGAAGCAATGGGAAATTGCTACTGAAGGCGGCGGGTATCGACCTCTGGATAAGCTGCGTCTCACGCGGACAACTGCACGTCGCTTGCTCCCGCGTCACCAGCCGCTGCAGCTAACTCTGAATTATTATTAAGGCTGCTGAGACCAAAACTACAAACGTAGTTCACAGGAAGGTTTTATAAAAATGTGGCTGTTATTTGAGTACGAGGGCGACACTGAAAGTTTTTAGAACTGGCCACTTGTAAACGATATAATAAAAAAATAAGTTCAAATTTTGAAAGTGCAACTCTTTACCAATATTTGTATACGTGTATTTTATTAATTTGTCATTTGTTTACGATTTGGCGGTCTCATCATCTCACCGATGATCTGCCAGAGGGACGGCCTTCTACGGCGACAACTGAAGATAACATCAGTGTTGTGTGGCGTATGATAGAGACTGAAGAAAGAGTGACTTTTCAGCAGATTCACAAGCTTGGGCATCGGTATGAGTCAAGTGCACAAAATCCTCCATGAACATGCGGTCAGGAAGCTTTATGCCCGGTGGATACCTCATAGTTAGTCAGAGGCCCAAAAACTCCGTCGTGTTGATTGATGTCGTGAAATGGTTCAAAGATTTAACGGAGGTGACTCAAATGCTGTGTTCGACATACTTACGGGTGACGAAAGCTGAATTTATTGTTATGATCCTGAAACTAAGAGACAGTCTGCTGTCAGGATGTTTCCTTCCGAGGCGTTGCCAACTAAAGTGAAGAGATGTCGAAGCGTGGTAAAATAGATGGTGGTCTCGTTCTTCGGAAGGATAGGTCATTACGCAACAATTGTTTTAGAGGATCGAAAAACAGTTACTGCAGAGTGGTACACTAATTGTTTGCCACTTGTCTTGGAAAAAGTTCGGGAGAAACGACCTCGCTGTAGGATCCTCCTTCACCACGACAACGCATCGTCGCACACCGCTAAGCAAACAATCAACTACTTGGCGACGTCAGAAGTGGAATTACTAGGTCACCCGCCTTACAGCCCCGACCCTTGCGATTTTTATTTATAAAATAAAAGAAAAACTTCGAGGAAAACGTTTTATGGACGCCGAGGAAGCCGTTCAGTGGCTGCGTTTCAAAATGCCGTCGAAGAGGACGAGTGGGCAAAGTGCTTACACAGCGATGAATTGATGTAAATGGACACTATTTTGAAAAGATATAATAAAATACAACCGAATTGATAACCTCCTCCTTTTTGGGAAGTCGGTTAAAAACGAATAACTTCTAGTTTGTTTAGTTTTTGATTTTCAAAGAACTTTCAGTGTCACCATCGTATATTGTGGTGTCTTACGAATTCCACGCGCACGAAGTTGCGGGCAGAAGCTAGTGAGAAAATAAATTTACGAATTAAACCAAGTTTACTACTTCCGATGAAAGTAGTCGTATTTAAATGGCACCTACTATAGTTCATTAATTCTTGAAGCTTCCCTTGAACGACTTGAATATAATTATAAAAGCATAAACATAAAAAATAATTTCTAAACTCCTTAAAATGGCAGCACTTTAAAACTTACAACGATCCCCTAAACATCCTCGTTATTTACTTAACAAGAACAACTTAAAGGGTTGGATAGCTTGGGTTTTATTTAATTAATTTTGTGCTAAATCACTATTTATTTTATCTAACTTATTAATTTGTCTTATAATTTAATTTTATCTGGATTGTTCAATAAAAAAGTGGCATCAAATGACTAGATTCCTATCATAATGAAATCACCGGTCGCTGACGACGACGGTTTCCGCACGCGCGACAAAACGGAAAAGCGGAAACGTAACTATCAGTTCAAAGGAAAATGTTATATAACGAGATTATACTAAAAATAAGCATCATTCAATCGAAATGTTATTTATATTAATTACTAATTTAACTTTGAAGACATTTCAATAAATTTTCCGAGAAGTAGGAAAAATACTTGTTTTTTTTTTTCAAGCTTTTCCGATGGCGTATCAATGGGGCAGATTAAATTATGTTTCGCTTATATACGCTTAGGATCTATTATTTTATGTTCATTTATGATTTTATAGGTTTTCTGTAAGCTAATATGGATACTTTTCTCGTAAAATCTTTAATTAAGTACTTTATTCTATTTATGTATCAATTGTTTGATCTGAGTTTCTTAAGAAATGATGAATGATAAAATAATTATTGCGTCTTTCACTTGGATGAATTTGGCTTCAAGACAAACGTTTAAAAAGTATGATTATTAAACGTGTGTGTATAGTAAGTTCGTTTGTAATCTATTCACAAGGAAGATTAATAGGGGTCCAGAGAGGATGTAGGTCATCCGTCCGCCTCGCCAAGTCACGTCCAGTCCTGTACCCGGGACTCTAAGGTCGTCGCAATTCCTTATTATCCAGATAATCTAGTAACATTGAAATTTTATTACACCTATGAACATTTATATGTATTACTTAGTATTTATTAAAAATACTGTAACTGATGTCAGAAAATGATCCTACAACTTACAGTAAAGTAAATAAAATCAGCAAATCAAAAAAAAAACACAAATCTGAATTCATCGATTCATATAATAATAAAATAACCATTAAACACTCGTAGACCTGTTAGTAATCAATCAATATAACTACACTAGAAATCGATACGAGCCCTCATAAAATTGGTTCGATGTGTAGATATTCAATAGGCGCGCAGAACACGTGGAAAATTCTCGCGATACCGATGTGAACGAAGCATAAGTGCCGTTTGTTCAATTCAAAGAACGTTTAAACAAGACTGGAGACAAAACAGCAATTCTTTAGGAGTTCTAACGCAACACATGACCAGATGGATACGTTTGCCGAGCCGATAGCCGAACGTGGATACACCCGCTACGGTATATTATTCAATTAGTTACCCGGTGCGTAATTGAGATTAACATTTTTCGGGAAAAAAAAAATGTCGACGTTTCTTGAAAATAATTTTGTTCACAGCGATAGAATGCAGCAATGATCTAGAGACTGCCAAAAAATTGTTGAAGCTACGTTAAAGTACTGCACACAAAATGGACCGGTGACTTGGTGTAGGTCGCGAGAATCCGTTGGATGGCATAACAAGCACAGGACCGGTCGATGTGAATGTGACGATGCTTGGGCAAAGCCTATGACCAGCAGTGGACGCCATTCGTCTGACTAAAGATAATGACGAAGCTGGACGATTGTGTTATTAACATGGATTTGTTTTGTTGAACAGGTAACATGAAGCGAGACGCATATGGAGACGAGGGGGGACCCATGCAGAAACGTCCGCGGCAGACCGACGACGAAGTTACCTTTCTGATACCGAGCAAGGTATGTTCTTGTAACTTTTCATTAATTTAGCGCTGAATAAACGGCATTTTGGTATAAATAAAACGCCTAAACTGACCCAGTCCTGAACCATAACGTCTCGTGCAGGCCGGCGCGACAGGCAGCGCGAGGCAACGTCGCACCCGCGATATAGCACCAGTCTGCACGAGCCTTAATATACTGGGAATTTCAATTACTTTCATTTTGACTACTCAACATTATCATTTATGAATTGATTATTTTTGTTGTCGGGCAGACGAATTTTTAAAACATAAATAAGCAATTGATTTAGTACTAGGGATTGTCATTCCTATTGTGTTACGCAATCAGGGTGCAGGACAAAGGGTGCTCCACTTCCCACGGCGTTGTTAACAAAATATAACGCGATATTTTATTGTATACAAATATTTAACAGATTGAAATACAATTGAATCAAGTAGTAGGAGAACTAATATCATACAAAAGGCAAAAACAGGATTTCATGTTAAGTTTACAGTTGTGTGCCTTTAGCCAACCCTCGCCGGCGATGTCATTAAAATTGCATAAAATCAATTCAAGCCTGTGAGGTTGCAGTTCGCTCGGGTCGTGTTTATGTACAGTTTGCTGAACATGTACTAGCATATTAGGTCCGGCTGTAATAGGCGGCTATTTCCACTTGTAGCTATTTCAGAATTTCATTTGTGAATGGAAGCTTTTGAGTAGCATTTGAACGTATAAAATGGACCGCAGAACGGTAAAAGTGATTAGAAAATGTGCTTACAGTTACGCAATATTTTTTAATTACATGCAACGGCACAATATAAAATAATTACTTATTAAATTTTTACGATACGACAATCTTACCTTAAATGAAAAAATGAGAACTGCATGAAGAACTCGGATAATTAATGTAATTTAAAAAAAACACGGCTGCCTTGCCTAAAAACGAACTAAAAGTAAAAAAAAAGTTGATCAAATAAAATTGCCATTGCAGTCGGGGGATCTCTTAGGTGCTCCACAGAACGGTCCCCCGAGTGCAATGACAATTTTACTTGTTTAACTTATTTTTTACATAATAGTTCGTTTTTTGGCAGGGCAGTCGTGTTTTTGAATGTTTTTAAATTATTTATTTTATAAATTTTAGTGACAAGTTTTAATTTACAACATGGTTTTTTCTATCTAACGATACCCCATACATCCAAATCTGTTCAGGCATTTAAAAGTTATGGTGGAATAAAGAAACTCGATATACATGAACCCTAAAAATATTACACTCCTTTAATGGGCTGTCGTGTTTAAGAAATGCTGGTTATTGAATAACTTCTGAGTTGTATCTGTTCATCAAAAGTTATCAACCGATATGATTTACAGGGACTATTTCCATTATGAACTAATTGTCATCAGGTGGCCGGCTCGATCATTGGGAAGGGAGGCGCAAATATATCCAAGCTAAGAAATCAGGTCAGTATTTACAATAATGTCCGCAGCTACACGTGAAGTAAGTAGCGAATTGTTGCGAGTAGACTCGTTCAATAAATAAGCTTGAACCATAAAGTATTACTTTATAGGTACTCTAATCTAGTTCTTCGTTCAGTATTAATGTATTTTTGTAAGCTTTCAAGCAATAGCAGGTATTTAAAAAGGTACTGATTAAAGTTGCTTAGACCAATCTAAATAAAAAGTTTTAATTTCATTACATTAGTAAGTTTATATTCGCAGTTAGTTTTTTTTTTTTTTTTTCATTGTATGCCTTTCAGTTTTATTTTTAGTTTATATATTTAACTTTTAACCATTTTTTCGCCACAGGTACGTCCACCAATCTTAAAAACTTAAAAACTGTACTGCTCTGTGCCTCTATTGGGTAATACAAAAACCTGTCGGACCCGTATTTTCTATGCTTAATCAATTACGCTATTCTAGTCTGTCTTGTAGATAGCAAAGAGAACTAAAACGAACGAAGAAGACTGTAAGATTCGATGGTTCATCTCGGCATCGAGTCTTGCGACAGCGGCGAGTCCGTAGACTTATAGACAGAATAACCCCCCGGCAGCCAGTTTGCAGGTCATTAGCGCCCCCGAGACGCCCCTGTGGCTAGTAGCGCGACGCGCCGCGCGCCTACACTCATACTGACGCCACTGGCCACTTTCAACTGACCTTACTGGGGACAGTGTTACGTGAGTGGCAGTAAGAGTTGAAGTTGGTCAAAGCGCGCCTAGGGTGAGTGAGTGTAGGCGCCCGGTGCGCCGCTACAGCGTGTCTTGGTTGCCGGTCCCGCCCCGTTGGACGCCGCTGCCCCGCACCCGCCGCCCCGCCACGCAGTACAAAGCCTCTATAACAGTCCCAGATTGCCCCGGCCCCGAACGGTAAACTATATCGCCAACATCTACTCTCAAATCTTAATACAGCCCGAGTGGAGCTCTTGCACTCTACTCGTCAACAGTCAGGAGTTGGAATCTTGTAATACATCATTAGCTCCCGGCGTTAGGCGCTTAACTCCGTATCTCGAGCTCCCGTCCTCATCACCTCCGCAGGATGCACTGTGTCGCACTGGACGCCTTCTAATCTTACTTTCACGACCTCGGTGTCCTTGCATCTCGCTCATTAGCCGCTATAAGTCTGTTCCCTTAGGACTGAATCCTCTCACTTGACTTACTTCTGTCCACGCTGGAAGGCATCTACTTACTGAGTACGACACGTACGGACATCAAGTTTCATCGCCATCATGCTTCAGTTTACTTATGAGTCCAGACCTCCCTGACCGTTGATACGTCTGTACCGTTGTTCAATATTGTGCTGTGATTTTATTTCCACGAACTACGAAAACAGTTTGCGTTAATGATGCTTGTTTTCCAGGGTACTATCGATAACGGCGCCGGATGTCGACACGATTCTGGAAATCGTAAAAGAAATCCTGCCATGTCTGGCTGATGTAAGTATTATTATGTAATGCGTGATTTTCGTTGCATTAATAAATTGAGAAAACTTTATTTTCGTAGATGTAATTTCTATAATTTTCACAACCACATTTTCATGTTTTACGATGAGAAATAATAATTGCCGTCGTGGTTTAAATCATGTGAGCAATTTTACCCCACTTGCCAGAAAAGTATCTATCTGTCTTTAGTTTGCATTCAAATGACAAACAAAAATGATTCATTAGGGAGGTCCAAAGAGCAGTAACGAAGATTTGGACGTCCGCCTACTGATCCACCAGAGCCGCGCTGGCTGTGTCATCGGCAAGGCAGGGGCCAAGATTAAAGAGCTGCGAGAGGTAAGCGTAATCATAAAATAAACTAGGAATGAAAGTGAACGTTACGGACAAAATATTAGATCCCTAAGATTTCTGGAGCACATCTCCACTGTTTTTCACGCAACAATACGATGTATTTCGAACTCCATGAGTCTTTCATCAATCTGCCATAACAACAGCGCGGTCGAAAGTCAATAAGACGCGACGCCCTGAAACAATGACTGGAATTGATTTCGCCCGAAAACATTAGGGAAGCATATTTGTTTATATTGTAGCGAACCGCAATGTCTATCGATCACTGGATGATATCATTCCAATAGGATCAATGTTGATAAACTTGGTTAGCACGTGTATTTAATGTCATATATTCGTTTTCAACTGCAGAATTTCCGCTCGTGTCTATTAGTGTCATCTTCATATCTTTCGCCATTAAATGCATCCCGTTCTCGTTCCCGTATCTACGTCCAATAATTGAAGTGAGCAGATGCGTCGAGCCTTTACGACTTGTTAGCAGTCATCTGCCGAGCGAAGGTGCAGTTTTATCGTGTAGGCACCGATGGCATTCAGCCACGTGGTGCCGCTGCACGCTGCACGGGCTTCAAGGCAGATGTGAAAGCAGCTGCCATCCCGAATTCTGAACCTTTATCGACAATGTAATTTTTAGATACACTTTTGTTACTCTCAAAGAACGTAGACTCCTTTGTTCGTGGAATCTCTTAGATTAAATCGCGACCAACGTCGAATAAAGTTAAGTAACTTAAAATGCATCGTCCTCCACAAAAGCTACAGTAGACGTCATAATTTGTCGTCAAGTCGAACAAACAAGGCAAAGCGTCCTGCATAACTGCAGAGTGCATCGCGGAGGATCAATTACCACTCGAGCAACTTCGCTGAAAGTTATAAAACATGTACGTGCCGGCGTTGTCTGGACGCGACGCCAACAACTTCGCAATCTAGCTATTAGCGGTGTTGCATTTCATAACTCGAGCTAGTTAGCTGGTGTTTGTCCGGAGATTTCAGTAACGAGGGCTGATGCTACAGACACGATGCCTCGGGGTGTTTCTATGAACGAGTTTGCCTATTCCTTGCGAACAATGTATTTGAATGCATCAATCTTCTCCGGAAACAATTTTAAAACTCAATCGTGATCTACCTGAGTCCATTTTGCTCCCTTTTTCTTTGCGTTTTTTTGCTTTCGATCAGCTGTTCTCGCAACTCCTTTGTTCAATTTACGTTTCGGCCTCAATTTAACAAGACACAGAATTCTTTATAAAGTATAGAATTAAGAATATCCCCAAAGAAATACTGTCTTAATAAAAAATACGATGAATGGAGATGTCTTTATGACAAAGGTAACATTGTATTTTCGCGCAAAGGCTATTATTATTGGCGCTATTCAGAATGCAAGTGAAACGACATGTGCTGTAGATGGAATTAATAAGAGGTTACCGACCTTCATTCATCATCTGTACCTAGGGCAGCAGTTTTCTTGAAGTGTGTTGTTGTCGCGGGCGATGGGTCGGCAGCGCGTGCGCGGGTGGCAGCTGCCGTCACTCGGGCGGCAGGTGCGCGCGCAGCCGCCGGAAGGCCTCACAAAAAGCTCGCGCGCACCTGGGCTTCACGCAGCCTACCTACTTGCACAATGCTCGTCGCCCCTCGGAGGCCTCCTTTCTTACATAAATAAAAATTTCGAACATATGGTACCGCATCCGCCGCTCCTATCTTTGAATCGTGCAGGTAAACTTTGTACAATGCGTTGCATTTACGGCAATCAGAACGGATTTATTTCAAACATCGCTCATTGAAGTCTTCTGGTAATAATAAACTTGGGGTAACCTTAGTAGCGCGAGTTCTCTCGTCTGTTTTCTTCAGGTTGCGTAAGCATTAAATCGTTTGGCTTCACTTTTAAACTTGGAAGTTGAAACAAAACGTTTTGCTATAGGCCCGTGCTCCTTGTGATGAAATCGCAGTTCTGGGTAGACTTGTGAAATAGCCGTGGGGTACACATGTAGGGTTTCATCCGTCGGAAGCGCGCGGCGCTCCTGCCGGCTGGCGTTGGGTTACCGGAGCTACGCGCACGTGACGCAGGAAACTTTTTGTGAACCTCCTCCACATCCTCGATGTACACCACAAAAAATGTTACAGCGGATATGTTCTCATGACAGTACCACAGTTATTAATACATTGATATTGAGGGTTGAAATGGGAATGAAACCAGGTTTAGGTAAATACAATTGGAATGCTATTTACATTTAGACAGATAGCAGCCGGCGCGCATATGTCGTCGTTGTAATTAGGCGCGGGTGACACCGGGCTGTGGCGGTGTCCCCAACAATTACGGGCTACGGCAGCACGCGAGCTAGCCGCTTCCGTTTCCGATCGAACCACACGGGTTCACATACGGCTTCTTTACTTTGAATCGGTCGATAACCGGTACAACACTTTTTTTAAATATTTGGGTTAAATGGAACCTTCTTCAGCGATTTTGAAAGTTTTCCTGCCCCTAGAAAAGCTCAACCCCGAAATACAAGCAACAGGTAAAATTCGAGAGCTTGGATCAATACTACAAGAGATCGATGGAGGGTTGTTGATCCGTATTCTAATTTCGAAGTTAACTGTGTCAACATTTTCGGAAATTCTCCCTCTACATTGTTTAGTGGTTCAGGGAATACTAGCGTTGATCTGAATAATGTTGACGCGGCGTGTTTGGAAATATTACGACTTGTTCAGTAGCTGATTAGAGGCATGATCTCAGGGGAAATATCTTGCCAGCAACACGTTTTGGGTTTGCTGTGTGTATTGAAACATGCCTGTGAATAGTATTAATTATTTACGAAACGTTATACTATTGATTAGCTTTTTGGTAACCTAGTTTAACTCTGGTTAGTCTGGTCGGCAATCATCTTCACTTTAGCCACATCTTAATCAATACCATTATCAACTCAGCCAAATGCATTCTGCCACTGAAGTATTTCCTTAAATTGCACCAATAAACTTAGACAAAGGTTTGAACGAAGTAAACCACCCGAACGAAGGATCAGTTAGCGGTTTAGCTTCAGCGCAAAGACGGCTTCACTTTTGATCAAGACAAATTGTGTTCAAATATTTGCGGCAGCTTTTATGGTTAGACGAGCGAACTTTATGATTGATTGTAGGTGCAAAGTACAGTATGTTGTTATATTAGTCTGGCATGTTCATGATTTATAGTCAGCTTTATTTTGTTACTGCTTCAGTAAAAGTTTGAAAGTCTAGTCACGAAGCAGTTTCGGTCTCTATACTTCAGCTTCCTAGTTTTCGTGCGCATATAAGCTTAGAGTATGCTGATAAATTATGTCGCGGACGTTTCGCCAACGGATCCTTTTCATAGTGAGTGACGTCTCGGACTAGCGTTCGTGACGAGGATCTGAAGTGGTTTACTTTTGTGATGGATTCTGAATAAGAGTGTGTAGTAATATACAGAAGGTCCTTACTGCGTTCTCAACAGTATGTACGACTGCGACTCCGATAGGCAGACTGTCCCATTTTCGCTTCTGTGTTGTTCAGATTGGGAATTCTGTCTGTCCATTACTAAGTGGCATGTGGTAGGCGTGGCGCGTGCGAGCTTTCCGCGGAGCCCCACAAGTGCAAGGAGGGGAGTCGGGCAGGTGTTGCACGCGCCGCCGGTCGCCCGCTCATTCGCGTCCAACCACCCTAGAGGGATGGTCGCTCTACCCGCTCCCGTGTCCGCGTAATACCGTCGACTTTATTCTTCGTTCGACGTGTTCCAAATAATTTTAATTCGAGTGTTTTTTATTTTTTATTATTAGTTGTGTTCGATAAATAGTTTCGGGCTCGGGGACAGTGTAGTGTTTGGTAACTGAAGAACGGTGTAGTGAGTTTAGTTGACGCGCGTCAGTATTGAGCAATGGCTCGTAGTAGGCGGTGCGTTGCGGTGCGTCGCTCGCATGTGCGGAGGGCGGGTTTCAGCAGTTGTTTGTGCGTGACCCGGCGGCAGCCACGTGCGCCGGTCGATGTCGCCGCGCATGCGCCCTGCCTCCTGTCAAACGTCATCGACACCACACACCACACACGTACTCTGACGTTATCTAATATCGGTAATTGATCACACATCGATTTCTCATGCCACTCTAGAACACCCCTACTATGTCGCGACAGATTGCCGTAAACAACTGAACTAAGTATGTGTTATGTAATTTGTTTTGGAATTAGGGCGTTGGATTTAGACTTGGTCGGAATTAGGTTACCATTAATTGTTAAGTAAATGGTTATTGTTATATTAGTTTGAAAGCCAATCCTACTATACTAGTAGATGTTGACTACCAGTAGTTTTCTTGCTGACTGTTAACAAAATATATTTCTTTTTCCAATTACCCTTTGGTCAAGATTATTATGCAGCATTCATAAATCGGTAAATAAGTTCAGTGTCTCTAATAAATAAATCAAAAATTGAAATATGCCTAATACCCATAAAAAATAACCTGTGTCTTAACAATATCTGACAGTAGTGTTGGTCTCTTACAGAAAACGGGCGCTCGTCTGAAGATATTCTCGAACCCCGCGCCGCAGAGCACGGAGCGCGTCGTGCAGCTGGTGGGCAAGGCCGACGCTGTCGCCGCCGGCGTCAAGGAGGTGCTCGATCTTATTAGACAGGTGAGTGAATAATATATATTATCAGATACTAGTAGCCCGGCTTGCTTTGCACGGTTCTTACGGTTTGACAAATCTTCCGAGATTTCTTAATAAATCTCGATGATATACATATAAACCTTTCAGAATACATTCTCTAAATGATAGACATAACCGAATCAAAACCCGTTTCGCAGTTTAGAAGAACAACGCGGGGTCAGACACGAAAAGTGACTTTAATTTAAAATATGTATTAAATATACACCTCAACTTTGAACATAGTTATTTTTTGTTATAATTTCCCATTTTGTATAGTCTCATTGTCTTTAAATAGGTGTTTGCCCAGCAGTACGACATTAGAGGCCAAACAAGAAAAGTCTTGTTTATTGGTTCTTCGAACCTAATTCATTCTACAACTGCTTGTAACATTGCAGGTTCCCGTAAAAGGCGCAGTACAAAATTACGATCCGCACAATTACGATGACTTCTACGCCGACGAGTACGGAGGATTCGGTAGCGGGCAGGGAGGCGGCGCGGGCGGCGGCGGCGGCGGGCCCCGAGGTGGGCCCCGTGGACCTCCTCGCGGCCCACCGCGCGGTATGCCGCCCATGGGCCCCGCCGGCCGGGGTCCCGCGCCGAGAGGACCGCCTCTAGGTCGCAGCGGTCCACCCGGTGGCCCTAGAGCTGCGTTCAACGACTTTGGTGGTCCCGGACCTAGAGCAAGCTTCAGCGGCCCGCCGCGCGGCGCCTTCGGTGGCGGCGGCGGCGGCGGTGGCGGCGGCAGCGGCTTCGGAGGGGGGGGAGGCTTCGGCGGCGGCGGCCGGGGTGGAGGCGGCGGCGGCGGGTTCAGTAACAACGGCGGCAACCAGCAGGACACCACCACGCAAGTTACCATTCCCAAAGACGTTAGTATTGCTCTTCATCATTCAAATTTCCCTTCATAACTTCACTACAAATTCAAAATTTCACGATCCAATAACTTATCTACTCGTAACTTAACTAGGTCGGTACATAAAATGTGACACTATTATTTCCGTTCCAGTTGGCCGGCGCGATAATAGGCAAGGCCGGGTCCCGCATACGTAAGATCCGCGCGGAGAGCGGAGCGGGCATCGAGATCGCCGAGCCGCTGCCCGGCTCCACCGACCGCATCATCACCATCACCGGCACCCAGCAGCGCATACAGATGGCGCAGTATCTCCTGCAACAGAGGTAGGTTCATCCAATAAGTTCACTGGACCCATTTCATTTCTGTCTACGTTAGCAAAACTGACTCAAAACCAAAACTGACTTCCAAGATGTGAGAATACAAGATGAAAGTAAATTATTTTAACAGATTCTTGACGGCTCCATTTTCATCATGTTTTCTCTACATCATGTGTATTTTTTCATATCAAAATAATAGAAAAGCATGTCAACATTAATTTCAATAACTACCATACTGTATCATTGCTAATATTGCGAGTCAAACTGATTAATTTGTGCTGTTAACATTTTATTTGGTTGAGGAGTTTCCTGAGACATTTGCTATCACAATAATTCAATATTATCACTAACACAATATTGTTTTGACGATAGAATGTTTGAAGAGTTCCCTGAGTTGGCACCAAACCAAACTAAGATTAAGTAGAGTTTGTTGAACGGATTTGACTGTGTGACGTCGATGTTGTGATGCTAAGGTAATGTGCACACACTTGTTAGTAGAGGGAGCGTAGACATTTCGAGAGTGTTCACACAATGTATCTACCATTCTTTTATTATTTTCGCTGTACAACCTAATTCTAGTGTAACTTAGAAACAATCACTCATCACAACTGTATGTTCTAACTCATTTTAACCTATTGTGACTAACTCCTTTGGTGATTAACATTTCTAGGTGTTCATCAACTAATGGGCCTCAGCCACCGGCCGCGCATTGTATGGAAGACTAGTGATTTTGTTGTTTTGATTTGGATAACAAGAAATCACTAATCTCCCTACAAAGCGCTGGCCCGCTCTTCGGATCAAGATAATCTTCTGTGTTGCTGTAATACTAACAATGACAATTTTCTTGTGTGCTTTTGAATTTTACTGTGTTTGTGTACCTAACTTCTATATTCATAGTTGTAGCATTTTGTCCTTTCATTATATTACTTAGATCCTCATGTCAGAGTCATAAAACTCACAAAACAAGATGCTACAACTGAAACTATATCTACCCATTTCTGAGTAGTGGATCCTATATTCTGACATACATAAGAGTTTATTTTTACGCAATTTCTGCCTGTTTTGAGCCTCACATTCACCCCGCGGTCTTCACGAGGTCATCGGGCGGATAACCGTATTAAGTTGTCTTGGCCGTCCTTAAGCATATTTGGCATTGCACATTATGTGCCTTGTGCATAGAGAATAATTACTAACGCTCCCTTTATTTTTTCACAGTGTGCACGAGAGTAACCCGAATCTCGGTGGTCGCGGAAACTTCTGATTACAGCCGCAATCGCAAAGTGCGTTGTTAATATGATTAAAAGCTTTACTTTAGTCACCTCAGATCACGTCATTAATTTTATACAGTTTCAATTCAGGAGGCTCACCTTATTATTATATATCTGTACATAGTGACTAAGCCTTACCAGGAAAATAAATAATTTATTAATTAGTCGCACCTATGGCATTTTAATGTACTTGTCTTATGAATTTGAACTTGATTGTTTTATTTAAATAATAAGCTATATTTTGTCTTAAATTGTTTGCAATAATCCTTTACGTTTGCAATAAGAGTGTAATATAAACATATTATTTCTCTGGTTGGGTTTTAGCTATTTAAGAATGCATTTATCATTATTAATAATAATTGTTAAAAGAGTTTTAACTAAGATTGTGTCAATGGATTTACCGATTTCTTTGTTACATCGATGTATTTTTAAGTGATAGCAAATAGAAATGGAATATAAATAGTTTATTTTGTGAATTATGTTTTTTATTACCATTGCCTTTCTGATTTTGTAATTCTGCTAAAAAGCAGAGAGACGCTCTAATCGCATGGAATCAAACTCCTAAGCTTGCTACTATCTCAAACAATCAGCAATATCGCAGTATGTAAAAAATTTAAATTTTTATTAGAAAACGTGAGTGTGATAATAGTAAGTGTATAATTATCATAATTCACACGCGTTCCATACGACAGACGTAACACACTTGCGAGGAAAAAACAGACTTGTTGTTAGAACGTATGCTCCATTAACGTAATTATAGAGATAATACATTCAGATTTATAAAGTTCAACTGACCTTTGTTGCCTACTGATGACCTAAATTAGTATCATTAGTTCCACCAATTTCGAGTGGTGGAAGAAAAGATGAACATACTCCTAACTCTTCAAAAATGCTTTCGTAATTACCCGAACGCACCGTATTTTCATTATTTTTGACCAAGGACGTCTAGTTTTGGAACTGTTTCCAGAAAATAGCTCCAAAACTAGACGTCCATGCGGCACTCCAAGTCTCCAATTTTATGACTTACACTTAGCTGAATTCGTAGACCACAAAATTCTGTCTAGTGGCTCGGATAATAATGCTATACTTGTATGTAGATACCTGAAAAACGTTTTGCTCATACGATCAAAATCCACAAGGGGTAACACAATCAAGCTGGCTTTCTATTTGTTATTTGAAGTGAAAGATGAGAGTTTATTTTCAACATAAATTAGTCATTGGCCATCACTAGGTATCCAATTGACAAAAAAATCACAGTTTTTAAGAACTATGTATATACAGGCTGACTTTGAAAACATGCGACAAAATTTAAGGGAGTGTTAGTTATTGTTCTGAGGTTCTACCCTTCAATATGAACAACTTTTACTATACAACCAACTTTCAAGTTGGTTGTATAGTAAAAGTTCGCAAAAAAAAACGACCTTCTTCCATAAAGGTATACCCGGTAATATACCCGATTGGACCGTTTTGTATAAGGTCAATTTTTTTTTTACGAATTCTTCGTTGGTTCCATAGTAAAAGTTGTTCATATTGATGGGTAGAACACCCCTTAAATTTTGTCGCATGTTTTCAAAGTCAGCCTGTTTATAAGGGTGGGCCATCTATTGGTACGTTTTTAAAAATCCGATCAAAAGAGTATGCATTGATATTTTTTATTAATTTTTTTGTTGTTGTAAAGCTAAAAGTATCCCCGTCAAGAATGAAAAACGATTTCGTTCATGTGACTCCCTCTACTGGCCTTACAGTATGCCATTCGGTGCCATCATTTTCGAAGAAAAATGGGCCAATTATGCCACCACTCCAAAATCCACACCAAACTGTGACTCTTGGCGGATGCATTGGTCTCTCTACGATTGCGTGTGGCTGTTCCGAACCCCAAATCCGGCAGTTTTGCTTGTTCACATATCCGCCGAGATGGGTGCTTTATCACGACCCATATTTCTTTTCAAAATTCGCACAGTTACGGCGACACAGCACTGACTTTGAAAATAAGTTTTTAAAATTTCAAAACGCTCTTCAAGAGAAAACATGTTGTTTCGTGCCGCGGACGGTATGGCTAATGAACTCATAGACTACTATATATATACTAGAGAATGAACTGTAAAAATTTCGGGTCTGTAGCTCGTTTGCCGTTGTCATACGACGAAATTCAAAAACGTACCAACAGATGGCCCACCCGTTAGAAAAGATTTGTATTTTTGTTTGTAATGCTCAAAAACTGCTGGACCAGTACAATGCTATATTATCACTGAGTAACATAGGCTTTCATTTATACAGATATCCCGCAGGCGAAGCCGATGGCCGAAGCTAGTGTATAAATAAAAGCAGCATTGATATAGTACTTATAATGATAAATTTTATTAAAAGAATCACATTGCATTCTCTTACAGTGAAATATAAAATTGATTTATAATGAATACCATTACAACTTAAAGCTTTTCTATCAGATCGACTTATATCAGTCAGTCATCGATTTGAGTGTAATGGTGGAAGATCTGAAATTTCTGAATGTTCATGTTTGTCTAAATAAAACATAACATACACAAGAGGTATCACAACACCTAAGATGAGCATACAGCACACTAAATGGAACCACTTCAGTCCAAAGTCAGCGCCGTGAGATGTCAGTTCCTTCACCACAACTGATTCAACAGATATCTTCTCTTTATTGCTTGGCAAGAGTTGAGTATCTTCTGTAGCTAGTAGTTGTTCATTCTGCTCGGAGTCTGTGTATGGCGTAACAGATGGCGCCAGGGTGCTGTTCATCACTACTGTATTACAATCTATGGAGCACTCCACATCTTCCTTCAGAGATGCATTTATTGATACATTATTTTGGTTTATAGATCCATTGTAATTATTAGTATTTGACAATTCCTGTATAACTGTATGAGATGAACTGTTTGAGGTTGAAGGCACAGGCTCTGGATTCTGTGTTGGTATGAGCTCCGTCAGCACTGAGTATGGTGTAACTGGCACCTTTATTGTCCGTCTGGCAAATATTTCATTATCTTTATGTATATGGTTGATCCTTTTTAGCTCCGATATCTGAAATGTGTTTAAAACACGATGTATTAAGTAGATATAAGATTACAATGATAACAGGAAGTTACTGATATATTCAATAATTAAAAACATCGAAGTACAAGTTTATTTTGTATTGTATTAATAAAAATAAATTATTATAACTTACAGAACAATAAAATCTCAACGCAATAGCTTGTAAAGAATCCCCCTCTTGAACTTGCGCTTCTATAAAATGATCCGGGGGTTTTATTCTATGCAGTTGTATTTCAGTGTGGTTGTGGTCAGCCAGGTCGTCTGCCTTCTTCCCCATGGCGTAAGCCAACAAGTCATCTCCGCCTTGCATTGGGCGAGCCCTTCACAAAAAACAACTTTGTCAGTAACACGTAAACAACATTTGAACACGATTAACTGGATCATCTTTTGCTACACTTACCTTTGTTTCATGTTAAAATACAACACTAATTCTAATAAAATCTACCATGACCTGAATAAGGAATACAAAACTACCTGTTTTTACCCAGTTTTAATTAATTTTTTAGCCAAAAAAATGTAAAACAGCTGTTGATTCACTTAGTCTTGACAATTTTGACAGTGACATGACAATGACGACAACTTTTTTAACTTGTACTTTTACCATTTCAAGTTATGACGTAAGGCTTAAAGTTGCCAGAAATAAAATTATACAAGCTAAAATTATTTTTAATTCTTTATTTTACAATGATTTGTTTATTTAATAGGGTAACATATCTCATCATGTTTTATGGACTCCAAGAACAGCAGCCAGTAATTCCCACACTTTACAATAGCTATTCTAGCCATTATTTCACGGGTTGCGATTCGATTACTTTTCTACTATGGTTGCCAATCAATTTATGCTAGTCACAATCACAATGCATATTACTATGGTGAAGTGGTGCTGATGGTGAAGTACCAGGGCACAGAACACATATACTCCTAACGGAGAAGAATGCCAACTCCATACAATATTTCGTAGAACGGTTACGCCAGCGCCATCTATACTTAGCCCGGAGAAAAAACCTTAGTATGGCGGTAAATTCAAATGTTACCTATCATCCGTAATAATGTATTTTTGGTAGGTACATTCTCTTGTAAGAAAACTCAAAGAGTTTTCTTACAAGAGAATGTACCTACCAAAAAGTCTACGGAATTAATATGGCAAAATAAAACTATAAATAATTCAAATTGTTTTTTATTTATTTCAACAGCTTCATTACAATTTCATTAAATACATATATTTTACATTTTTAAATATTAGAATATCATTACAATTTATTATTATTGTGTTCGTGTTATTAGATTCAAATGCTTTATTTACAATCTGTTTGCAGTAGCCTCAGAATACATACTAACCCAGAAGTTTATTTTAACTACATTTACAGAGATCTTACAACAAAATTAGACAAAAATCAATTTTCGAAGTGTACCCAAACAGAAACAGTAGATTAGTAGCAGTAGTGACAAAATTATTTATTCATTTACGATAAGTACAGACGGACAGAACCTGTGTTCATGTCAGTTATAATAATGTTGATACATGTTAGTCATGTTACTGTTCTCAACTTCTTTTTATTATTGTGTGAACCGTCCTGGCCCTGTACTACTTAATACTCATGAAGTTTTGCTATACAATAGTAACTAAATTTTATTTGCTTATGGAAGTCATGAAAAAAACAACAGCCTACCTCAATTTGTAACCTCTTATATGTTAAAAATCTTCTATAATTCCCCTTATGACTGACATATTATCCTTTTCTCCAAACAAGTATTCTTGTTTGTTGATAAAGTTTAAAGAATATATTTGTATTGGCCACAGTTTGCATATTTGTTATGTCCCCTAAAAATATTCTTTGGGATGGACCAGCTTGTGGTTCGGCCAAATCAATAAGTACGGGTTCAGTCTGAAACAAAATTATTCCATTAATTAAATTTTGGTTTGAAGCACCAATATTTATAACAAATTTAGTGACAATAATATAGTGTAGATAATCAGTTATTAAAATATTCACTTACATCACATGGAACAGCAGCTTTTCACACAGCATTCTGTGATCATTGTACAATTTTGTCTGATTTTGTAAAGTATAAACTATATTGCTCTTCTGGAAAAATGTACTTTGCCCACAGCAGAAAACTGAAAGTGAAAAAAATAACATTTTCATCAATCATCAATAGTTCTGGCTAACCACTGAAATATTTATTATAAGGTACGTGTTAATACTTACCGAATAACGTTTCGAACTCCGGGTTTAGGAAAACGGAACAGTTTCACGTTATGTTCGGCTGGTAAACAGCCACACTTGAAACATTTCCTTCTATTTTCATCCATTTCACAAAGTTTCAAAACTCACAACAAAGATAAAGATCCAGATCACAACTGTATACCTGTCCTGTATACAGCGTAGTGCTACTATGAAATTATCAAAAATATCTACTATATTTTCGGTTTTATTTCATTTTAGACAATATTGAGGTATTTTGGGTAAATCAAAAATCAGTATAACTTCAATCGATCATGAAAAAAAAATATGATCTAATCAATATTTATTTTTTGTTGGCATATTTCTAGCTTAAAAACTACTATTTGGAAAGAAAAAAATAAACGAATCACTTTCAATGAACCTGTGTTACAACTTGAAAATCGGTATTATTAAAGACCTAATTTGTTGGGTCCTTCATAATTTTTTTAACGTTGGCAATGTAACAACTTTGCCCCGGGTACCTGTCCTACATTGGCCCATACAAAGTTGATACCCCCTGTACCAGGGGAACTCCTCAACAATTAGGTAGGTAACGTCCCTGAATGAAAGAAAGCAATATTTTATAAAAGGTGATGAGCGGTTGCCATTAGGCTATTGTAACTTAGATAAATTAAAAACAGACCCACTAAAAAGCGATAAATAAAAACTTTTTTTAACAAAAAAAAACCGTCTTACAAAAAGACACTACAAAGAGAAAATAACTTTAGGAAGTCGGTGTCTTTGGCTTTTTATTTTCGTTATTTGTTTTTTTTTGTTGTAAAAATGTTTTTATTTATCGCTTTTTAGTGGGTCGCGGTATTACTCGATAACTCATATCAACTCATATGTCATTTCCGATTGTTTAATCGGTTTAATCATCCCACGATTCCCACCGGGCCCGCATCTGTCAACTACATTTGCCGAACACATCTTTGGAAGATTTTTTTGAAAATTCAGCCTTTCAACATTATGATTTTAATGCTGTTGAAATAGTCAATTTAAATACAAGAGCTCTAGAGTCCCGATCTCGAATAGACTTCGAAAATATAAACGAAATATCTAAAGACGTTATTGCACTATTTGCCTGTTCGGCATCATTGACAATTTGAACAACTACTTCAAGAAATTCTATCTCTCCATCAGCAGTCCCGCACTCCACAAACAGACTTGGGAATTTACTTGGGTCAGTGGGTCGTCTTAGGGGCGGAGTTCATAATACGAACAGGGGAACCCAATATAAAAATTAGTACCGTATTCGGTTTTCCAGAGACGAAGAAAGAAACGTCTGACGAGAGCCTGTTTATTTGGAGATTTTGTTCCCCTGCACATAGGGTTAGACCACATAACACGGAGTTTAGATTGTTTGTAGCGACGGCCACATCTTAGACGTAACAAGACCATACGCTGCTACAACCACAGACGCGGCCATTATGAAGCAACTACTGCAAAACCGTGAGCAACCGACATTGACGACATTTGAACAAGGAGCTGTTTTCATTTTGGACAGGGGTTTCGTGAAGCAAAATATTAATTGGAGGAGCACTGTGGGCGTACTATGGGTAGTGTTAATGCGCAATAGAAAAACCGCTTGCAATTCAAATCAAATTATAACCGACCAACTCTGCTTATCCCCAGTCATGCGTTATGTTTTAGATCTGTCGACCGCCCCTAGGCGGCGGCGGCGCTGGCGCCCCGATGAATCAAATCAGTAACGTATTTCCGACAGATAAGCACAGAACACAGATATTTTTACATCTAGCGCTTACGAAACTTCACCGGGCACAAAAAAACTATGTTAGCTGCCGAATTTGGCAATAGCGATACTTTAAAATATTTCTACTACTTAATATTACTTTGCAATCTGAAATACATTTCTTGCGCCGGGTCTCGGGCAATTTTTGATTGATTAGCAATATCATTCAAAATGATTCAGATTGTGATCGTGTGTTACACAATTAGGGTGCAGGTGTTGGAAGGAACGACGAAACCAACATAACATGGTCTTCTTATTTCTGCCCTTTGTTTACTTTTGTGTTTTTAAGTTTTTCCTTTTTCAGGGGTACCTATGGAAGATGAAAACGTGTTGCGCCGACCTCAAGTAACATAGGACAAGGGCAGGAAGATGATACTGATAAGTTTGCAGGGGTAAATGAATTAAAAACACAGTAATCATTTTCGATCATTTCGTTATAATTTTAATAACTCCGAGTATTTTACACAACAGTTACAGAACATAAATACCTTTGGTATTGCGCCATAGAGGTGGTAATAATTGCACATAATTAATTTCCTCTAGCTACATTATGTACAAAAAATACATTAATACAAAATCGACGTCATCACTAGTTTATAGGTAACATTAGTTTACATGAATACATTCGTTATAGTCGCTATAAAATGATTATGGGTCGTTAGGTTTATATTGAAGGTACATTAATTATAAATATGACATAACATTACATTCCTCTTAGTCAGAACTACAACAGTTTTAACTGATTATTTCAGTAACTTTTCGTGTTTATCTTAAATCAGTTACTCTGTTACATTTCTGATTGATGAATGCTATAGATATTCAATATTTTAAGTCAACATTTTAATAGGTAAGTTAATCATGTTAGAAATAGACATTTTCATTTAGAATATTATTTAATTGCTTTATGCTGATTTTTACATAGAACAAGTGCATACAAAATTAAGTAAAAAATACTACTGGGAAAAATCACAATAAATTAAAATTATCACAGTAACGATTCACTAAACATAAATTCCATAGAAGCACAATTGACGCTTAATAATACAGAAGATCGTTTTACAGAGTATTTCTATCACAAAAAACCTTTAATTAAACTACAATAAAAGATTACAAACCTTATTAAATTAATGAGATAGACAATTTATTCACAAAATGCATCAGACTTTGAAACCGTACAACATAATTCATAAAGTGTGTGTTATTTTAATTATATCAAAAAGTGTGCAAAATTTTCGAGTATTTTAGAATACTGTACTGCATTTTTTTTTGTCTTTATTTATAGGTATGAAATAAGCTACACTTAACAAAGAATGTAAGATTGGCAAAATTATAATAATCAGTTGTTACACGCATACTTTCGAAAATTATTCAATTTACAGTTAGGTATTCAAAAATGTTCTAATATTTCTTGATTATGTGCTCAAAAGTAGTTTAGCAGGACAAGTAACAGTCGTCGACGTATATTATATATTTCAATTGATTTACACAATATTACTTATTAATTATTTACATTTTACACCGCGGCACATGAGATTGCATTGTAGCAAAATATTTACATACCAATTAAAATACTGTACAGATTTGTGCCCAAACTTGCATTGGTGATGACTTTCTAAACTTAGAATTTTATTATTCCATAGTTTTGACTTACTAACAGTTACAGTCCAAAATATACTAAAGTAAATATCATAGGCTCACTGCAGGCCGAAAGGAACGCATTGAAGAGGATTTTCTGATGACATTGAATAATAAACTTTATTATTAGAGTCAAAGTGCAAACGAGCCCTTGCTGGCGTTCTCGAAGACGGCAGAAGAGCCCTTTGTTATTTATTCAATTATGCACTTTATTACTGTTGATAAGGTGTATTTTTCCTCAGCGTCAATAGAAAATCCGTACTAGTTTCGGTCAGTGCGGAGTGTTATAATATAAAATCGGAATGATTGTTTCTTTATTATTATAAGATACATTAGATATTTGATCCACTACGTCTACATTATGTGCAGTCTTCTAAATAAAGGATTTATAATTACCGCATAATTTTATATACAGGCGAGTTGTATTTATTCACGATTCGAGATGTTTTAATACAAATCACATAATTTCTGCAAATCGGCACTTCATTCAATAATTTAAAGAGTTTTTAAAGACATTGTAAAGAAAAAGATAAAATATTAAAATGCTTTGCAATGAATCTATTGTGAAAACTTATAATTACCTAAACG
Organism: Eupsilia transversa; assembly: GCA_914767815.1. Classification (NCBI taxonomy): domain Eukaryota; kingdom Metazoa; phylum Arthropoda; class Insecta; order Lepidoptera; family Noctuidae; genus Eupsilia; species Eupsilia transversa. The sequence goes on from OU611889.1 coordinate 9,787,613, forward strand.
ACTATTTAGAAATTCATACAACACTACTTTTAAGGACTTGTGACACTTATTTGAGGTAATAAGTGTAGTAGTGAGGTGTAAGTGTAATAAAAAAAGGGAAAAAACCCAGAAAATACACATCAGGAAAGTGCTGAAATAAATCAAAATAAAGGGCGTTGCTTATATATATCACAGGTTGCGTCTAAAGACACATACAGGCATGAGGCATCTCTTGTCTGTACATGCCTCAACATATACATAATACTAGGGCGACAATGGTCAGTGGCTATATAATAAGTATATTACACTAGGTAATCAATAGCGGCATGTATTCTTAAAGCTAAGAGATATCTAACATATTAAAGTTTTTTCACGTCATAACGCGGTTGTAATAAGTGTATCTATGGTCATACATAAAAATTCGAGAATTTTTATAAAAATGCATCATTAAAAATTGACGCGTCATGATGTGAAAAACCCTTCAATTTGAGAACGACCGTGAGATTATTTTAGACATATATCTGGGAGTCTATCGCACAGGGTACACGAGATCGATGGAAAAATACTTAATTTCTATGGCAAGACTCATTTCCTTATCAATCCTTCTTTTTACGACCTTTACAGGAACTATCCAACACATCTATTTGCATTCTTCCGACCTAATATTTCAAATTACGCGCTATTTTATGTATTATTATAAGCATATTTTGATTGTGAAAATGAAATTGGCAACGCGATCAGTCATCCCGCTTTTCTATCAAAACCAAACTATCATACATCTAATATACGAAAAAATCCAGTCTCACAGGGAGACATAATTTTAGGAACTTTTAAAAGCGAGTTAAAAAACTAGTACGGTAGAGTGCAAATAGAGATCAAAAAGTGGGAACAAGGGTCAATTAGAATGTCAGACTGCATCTGTAGATGCTATAAACAGCCATTTCAACAGTATTCAATTTAACTTTCCTAATAAAAAAAACTTTTATGCACTACTGTAAAAGAGTTCCTACCCGCTTTCATTCATGTTCCCACTACCCTTCTCACAAAAAACCTGTCAATTCTCATAGGAGAAACCGGACCCGAACTCACGCATTATCAAACCCTTGAAAGTCACCTGGCCAGTTCTCCCTTCTCGCGGCGCGATCCGACCCAGTACACGCAAAGAACGCATCTCCTTCGAACGGATCCGACTCTCGAGTGAAGATGTTTATAGAGTCTGACTTACGAATGTCTCTCGTTGTAGCCGGAGGGGGGCGCGGGCGCAGGGGGGGCAGCTCGCCCTCCTCCTCCTCCGCGATGGACGCCGTGCGCGGCCGCGGCGCCGCGGCGAAGTCGTCCTCGAACATCGAGCGCGGCGAGATCGAGTCGGAATCGAATCGGAAGCGAGTCGCGCTCTGTTCACTGTCTCGTGCGCGGGCGCTGCTCACGGAAATCGGGGAGGCTGTTACGTCTTCTGGTTCGAATGCGAATCTAGAATTAAGGACTATATATTAATAATGGGTCAGGTTTCTACATCGACAGGTTAAACATGACCAAGTATATGGATGAAGAGAGTTGTATTTATTGGTGACCCCCTTTTCTAAGGTATTTTTATGAGTGAAGAAAATAATTCGTTAAAAAAAAAATATCTATAAATACCTTGTCCCCTCCAAACTGGCATACGGCGCCCTCTTCTTCCCCGTCGGCGTGGGAGTATCTTGGAAGTCGTTATCAAAGGGCGAGGCATGTTCTCTGTCCCGCGGCGAGAAGTCGTTGGAGAAGCGATAGTCGCGCGGGCGACGAGTGTCGTCGCGTCGCGCGCGACGTCGGCTGTCGCGCGTGACGTCACGTTCGCGGGAAGACTCGCGACGTGTCCCCGCGCGACGGGATGACCAGCCTAAAGTGGAGCCGTACCTAAGAGACAAGAGGGGTTTATTTATTGATTTTTGTCAAATTGTTCGTCAGCTATTTAAAAAATTAAAAATTGCTGTTCCATACATTTTAACCGCGTAGGTATTGCACTTTTCTAGGAGACTGTTAAAATAACCGACGAAAAGTTTCAACGCTTGGGGGTTTAGAATCATGTACTGAATCCATGGGTAACAGGCTGTACTTAGATCTCCCTGATATTAGTTGTGGCACTAAATACCTTTATCGTCACCCATCTGCTTAATTCTAGATTATAAGAGAAACGTTAAAATACCTTCTCTCACTAGAATCTTCACTTTGTCTCAATTCAGCACGACGCCTCGTCTCCCGCCAGCCGAGGGAACCATAATTTCTCTCTGAAAATAAATACAGAACTCGTTACATAACTTAACATCCCGCTCACTTTATGTCTGTAATTTTTATGGTGTACATAATGAAGAGTATTTTATTCTATTCTCGTAATCCCTGAAAGGTTAGGCAGAGGTGTACCTATAGAACACTCGTTCTTATATTATATTTGCGATTGGTCTCAGAAGAATCTAGTCAGTGTGTTTACACTTTATATTTTCTTAGTAAGTACACAATCAATCATAATCTGAATGATTTTGAAGAATAATTTATTGCTTATCCATTGCTTCATATGTTCGAAAAATTTATCGGCACAACAACGTAAATAACGCAATAAATTTGATTGAATTGTCAAAATGAAAGCCATTGCTACTGTTAGTGCATTACGCAATTACCCCATAAGTGATAGGGACGCGTCAAAATTTTTATAAGTAGGTTATCATATCAGTTAGAAAATAAACATGGAGGAATCATAAAGTTATTATTTCTGACACTGACCGTCTCTCCTCCACCGTTGTTCCGGCCACCGGTCTCTGGGTGACGACCGTCCTGACCCACACCCGTCACTGTAACTGAACAACACAAAATATAACTACCGTTATTGTTACTATACAATGTGGAGACGACAATACAACAATAAATGAAAACACTGAACTATCAAATAAATCCTAACATTGAAATTAAAAAAGTGAATTGTTGTCATGTATGCAATTTTTGCATAAATGTATTTTAGTTATTATTAAGAAAAAAAAGTGATGTATTTACAGTGCACTATGGGTTTATTTTGTTTTTTAGAGATTAATTTGGATTTTTTTCCTATAGAGGAAACTGTAAGTAATCGTGTTTCTAAAGTTTATGATGTATAGAGTGAATCATTAAATATCTTTCATAATTATGTATAAAGTCCATTCCTGCGAGATTCATTTGAAAATAATTACAAATAATATCAACTTACTCCTCATCCTCATCATACGAATGCCTGGGCTTCCTATGTCTATCCCTGTCCTTTTCTCTGTAGTCTTTGGGCAGTCTCTCTCTACTCCTCGAATCCCTATACTCTCTCTCTCTACTATACGTTCTGTCTCTGTCCCACGAATCGTTCTCCCTCTCCCTGGACCTTCTGTCCCTCCTATCTCTATGATCTCTATGGTCCCGTTCTTTGCTGACGTCCCGGCGGTCCCGGCCGCTGCCGGAGTCCCGGGCTGAATCCCGGCGGTCCCGTGCGGAGTCCCGGCTGTCACGACTCATGTCTCGCTCTCTGTCTCTCATGTCGCGTTTGTCTCGAAGTTTGTCTTTTTCTCGGCCGCTGCCCGAATCAAGGCATTCTCTTGAGCCGGATGAGTTGTGCCTGAAATATGAAATATGGTTAAGGTTAACATACAACCTGACACTGGCCTGCAAATTGCAAAAAACGCAAGAAAATTTGAATTTCGCGGGCTACCTCGGAGCATCCACCTTAAGAGAAAATTTTACATTCGCTATAATCTATAGCAGTAGAAATAATCCAATAGTTATATACCTGTTTTTTAAGGTTGTAAATCAATTATTTCAATAAAAAATTAACAACTCTTTGATAAAGTCCTTATTTTTGTATAACCTTATAATATAATATAATTTATTATAACCTTAAACCTTCCGGAATACATTCTCTAAAAATTGGTGAAAACCGCATCAAAATCCGTTGCGAAGTTTAGAAGAACAATGCGGTCACACAGGCAGACAGGAAAAGCGATTTTATTTTATAATATGTATAGATAGATATATGTAACTATGTAGGATGCTACAAGTATCTTTTGGCGCCTGAATGGCATTGACAGGGGGGCGTTGTAGGTAAGCATTTGTGAAATCATCCCAGACATTGTATTGACAAAACAAGATGGCGGCGTTAGTTCTGATTTTGGCCACGCGCCAAAAGTTCCTTGTAGCGTTGTATTTAGTTTACCTCGAATCTCTGTCTCTATGTGACGGTGGTCTCTGCAGTCTGGTAACAGGCGGCAGTTCTTCATCCCACGGAGATACGTCGCGGGAAGATGACGATGTTTGTACTGAAATAGGTTTAGAAACTTCGTAAATTAATATGACTTTTATGATAATGTCAGGGAGCTTTGGTGCAGATGCCGACAACAAGGTATAAATATCAGCAAATTGCTGTAACATTTAATTTTAGTCAGAAATCCGATAGAGACAACGATAAAGTAGATATGGTATGTTCCAAAAGTATTTCAGTCGTTCAGGTTAAATTCTTACATAATCACTCACTAATGACAATTAGTTACACTTCGACAAATTATAGACGACAATGGAGGTTATTAAATTAATCGTTATTAGGTCATTCAAGTAGGTATAAACAGATGATAAGTAAGTTACCAATAGGCGCCCTCGGCGGCGGCTCGTGATGCCTGGCGCGGCGCATGCGCACGCGCGGCTCGGAGTCGCGCGAGTCGGACGAGCCGCCCGACGCGCGCGGGGCCAGCGCCGCCCAGCGACTGCCGGAGCCCGGACACACGCCGCCGCCCACTACCACGCCGCCTATTTTCTCTGTAAGGACAAACAGATACAATTAGGTCACAGTTGACGCGTTTTAATTCAAGTATTAAGGAGCCCACATACTGGATACATGTTGGTCCTTTATAAATTTGAATATTTTGCGTTCTTGTGCGCACGTAATACAAAGCGAACATCGAACAAATAACCAGGGTGCGTGGGCTTGAAGCCTTACTGCCACCTAAGTCCCCTCAAACTCCAAAGTGAGAGTATCACTGACATTTTTGAACTTGAACAACTTTTTTATTTTGTTTATTTTTTTTTATTTTACAAATTCTAATTTAGTTTATTTTAGTCACACTTTTGTAAAATCCACAAAATGAAAACAATGACGTCGCCATAAGGTTAAAACGTTGTACAGTCAGCTGCAAAGAAATCTCACCCCCTAGCAATGTATTTTTCCATTGCAAGGGGGTGAGATTTCTCTGCAGCTGACTGTACAAGTAAAAATAATTCTAACATTTAAATAAACATACCTTTAGTATCAGGCGAAGATCCGCTAACAACATCACTAATAGACCCCGTCGACAACCTAGTAGGTGGAGCTAAATCCCTAACAGGCAACGGCACAATCTCCACAATAGGCTCCTTTTTCTCTTCAACTTTCTTCTCTTCCTCCCTCTCTCTCTCTTTCACAATAGGACTCTTTCTAAACGCGTCCTCCACGTGTGTGAAAGAGAGGGAGCTATTGTCGATGCAGTCGAAAAAGTCGGAATTGTCGAATCCGTCCGATTTCTCGTCGGATCGTTTCCGTTCTTTTGGAAGCTCTGGTGGTAATGATTCGAATTCGTCTTGTGGTGGTTCTGTTATTGTGATCTCGCGTAAGGCTGCGTACCTGGAAGTATTGGAAAACGTGCTGCAATTGAAGTGAATTCAATTGAATTATATTAGTATAAAATAAGTAAATAAAAAAAACGAAATAATTAAACTACGGCCGCCGAGAGACTACGTTACCGACACCTGTCACGACGGACACGCTTAGGAACAAATAAAATATAAAATCGTAAAACACATATTTTTTTGTACTAAACTGACAGGAGTCAGGAACGGATTCTCTCGGCGGAACAAATTTGTGCTGATTTTCGGGACGAAATTAGTTTTTAGTCAAATACAAGCTATACTTAAATGGATTTTCTCAAAATTAATCGGAGCCCCAAAGCATAAACTAGTATTGGAAAATAATTAACAAAAAAAATGAACAAAAAAGTAGATAGACTATATGACATAAAATAAAACCATAGATAATGTACATACCTATCATTAGTATCCTCATGTTTAACATCAACATGTCCGTTATCTCGCGGCGACACACTCCTCCGACACTTCTCAATTTGCAACGTCTTCATAACAGACTTAATATCTTCGATCTTCGCGTCGATCTGCGAAGGTTTAGGACTCACAGAATTTCTGAACATATTGAACGAATCTAGCGTCAATTCGTCTAAAGTTTTCAAAGGACTACGAGCAGTCTCTTTGTTTTCAATCTCTCGTTCCTGATTGGCTCTTAAATTATCTATGGCTGTTAATTCTTTCTCGTCGGAGTCTTGTTTCGGTTCGGATTCCAGAGCGTCAATAGGGTCTAAAATAGATTTCGCTTTCAATTCTTCTTCTTGTATTTCTCTAAAAGCTGCGTATCTGTCGTACGAAGGATTTGCTTTCTTGTCGAAATCGTCGAAGTTAGCAACAAAAGTGTCGCTGATATCTGCGGGCGGTGTGAAGTTGTCTTCGAATTGCGGTTTGAAATCTTTCTGTATTTTTATTTTCTCTGGCTTATTGAGAATGCCGCTTGGTGTTGATAACCCTGGTATTGCTGTCACCGTTGGTAAGGGTTTCTCTTTTTCGGTTTTTGTTGCTGGTTCTACGTGTATATGCTGGAATGACAACCAAAATTGGGTAGCTTGTAGAAGATGTCGTCAATTTTAAAATATGTATTCACAGGATGTGAAAATACCAATTCGTTTGCACAGCAGTGGAGTTACAGGTTTTATCTACATCCTCTATAAAAGTTTCTGAAACAGTTAGTTTATTGCCAACAACAAGTGTCATGGTAACCATTATATCATCTAAACGAGTGTTATAATGTTGTACAAAATTTCATTATGCAACTCTTTTGCTTGTTCGATCCCTTCCCATTCCCTTCCTACCCGGTCACCTGCTCACCCCCGCGCCGACACATGACATACATTTTCCAAAATACGGTCCGTCACGCTTGGAGGGCTACGAAAAGGCGTAACTGGTTGTTTTAATGTTGCTAAAGCTAACCGTTTCAGTAACTTTTCATGTCATAACATGGTTTTAGATAAAGTCTTGTATGCAACTGTACATAATCACGTATTAAAACACTCATGTGATACTTGATATTATTACCCACATTCGTGTAGGGATATTATACCCCTTATTATACAACAGTTGCATAAATAACTATTATTGGTCAACTAGGAAGACATATTATTACGGACTAATTTATGTATAACCTAATAACATACCGCTCTATCATTATCGGCAGCTAGATATGATCTGAGGTAGTCGGTCAGTTGAGGTAGAGTCATTGAGGACAGAGTTGCGGCAGGAACTCGTAATCTGGAAGATAAACACTTGACGTCAAATTCTTCCGATGTTTGAATATGAGTTATCCGGAGCTCGTGGCTAAGTAATAACAGCCGCACGGGTCGATCCATCAGGTTAAGCTGCGCTTGCCGGGGTTGGTCCGTGGATGGGTGACCATCTTTACATACCGAGACTCTTCCGTGCTTCGGAAAGCACGTTAAGCCGTTGGTCCCGGCTGTCATTCGTGGATATTTGACAGTCGTGACGAGTTGTCAAAAGCCCGAAAAGTCTGACAACCAGTCTTACCAAGGGGTATCGTATTACCCAGTTACTGGGTTGTGGAGGTCAGATAGGCAGTCGCTCCATGTAAAATACTGGTATTCAGCTGCATCCGGTTAGACTGGAAGCCGACCCCAACATGATTGGGAAAAGGCTAGGCAGAATGAATGTTTGAATATGAGTTATCCGCTTTTAAATATTTTTAGCGGAGATCGGTTCATAAAATGTGGTTATCCTATAATGGTTTGAACATAAATAAGAATATAATTAATTCCAGACATCATCAGGCCAAATACTTATGGCTGGGCTACAAAATTACTGCTTATTGCGTTATTCGTTACACGCGACAAACACAGTTATTACCACTTCCATAAATATCAATTTTCCATAAATCAAGTTGATTTTTATTTTGGTAGCTCGGCGCCCTCTGATTAGAATATATCCATCGCGCTTTGATTAGGATTGTGATGTATTAGTTTCTCGTTTACAGTGGCGTGCCTAGGGTTTCAAAATAACGCAAGCCCAATAAAATTTTAACAGATTTCAAAAAAGAAAGTTCAGTTTTCGACTGAGTATGTAGGTAGGAAGGTTTAAAGATTTTACCTTATCTTCGCCAGTCAAAACTTGAACGCATTTTAAATCCTCACAAGGTAGGTACAATTACCTCCATTGTTGTAGGTAAGTCACCAAAACAATTATATCACTGAGGAAATCTAAGAAAACACACAAAAAACTTTAACAACAAAACCATTTTCCACTCAAGCAAATAAAACTGAAGTTAGTTGCACTCTCGGATGTCGGGAACTACTCAGTGTTGTCATTTAGCCAAAAAAAAGTCGCTTGTATATGAAAAATCTAGCTAGATGTCGCAAATTTTTTATTTTTAAGATATTGCTTGAATATTTAATTTCGTTATTTTAAAAAGTCGCTAGTTTTTATTGTTGCTAAATGTTAAAAAAGTTTCCAAACTCGTTAAAAATCTCCAAGATCTCACAACGTGGCTAAAACGGCAACACTGCAGAGTTGGCAAGCTGACAAGGTCACGCATACGCGTGCAACTTCATACCGAAAGCCCTGCTTAATCTGCCATAGTGATCGATTTGATCTATGCACAAAGTTCTAACTCGTTATACGGCACATCGCTATAAGTGCGAAAGTGACAGATATAGTATTTGAAAGCCCGGTAAAAGCCGGTGCGTGTAAGCGAGATAGCTATATGTAGATGATACAAATGCGAAACTGCGCGAACAATCGCGATGTGTAGTAGTGTAGCATAGGTAGATACTTTGTGTTATTTTGATAAGAATTAGGCGCGCGAACTTTTAAATAGTTCGGGTTTGATATTGATTCTCTATCGAGCATTTTAGTAAGGCATGCCGGGCTTTTGGGCTTATATGAAGGTACCGCCACTGCTCGTTTAGTTCCCGCTTCGGGTCGCGACTCGCTGGTACATGTCGGTAGTGCTCGGTACCTGTGCGCCAGCTCGTCCATGGTGCAGGTGAGCAGCTGGCTGAGCGTGATGTCGAAGCGTCTCGCGGTGGGGAGGGGCGGCGGGGCGGGGGTGAGGTACTCGTCCTCGCTGCTGTTGGTTGCTGCTGATGACAGGCGCGGCTTCATGCTGCGATCCGCCTGGACAATATATTTTGGCATGGATTAATTTTAGGTAAATACAGGCAGTAAGTTGGCATAAACCGATCGAGTCGCTTCGCAAAACAATAGCCCGAACGCGTAACGAATGAGGAAACGCTATGCACTTGGCGGCTCTACATCAGTTAATATGTACTCTTTGCTATAATGTTAAAGACTGACTAGTCGTATACAGGGTGGATTTTTGAGATGTGGCAATAAGGGCTAATTATTTTTCAAAATCTGTGAATACAGATCAAAATTTCTCAAAAAGTTAAGGTCAGTCTCCTAAGACCGTTTTCCTGTCGCTACAACGATTAAGGTAGCTGCCCTTACTGCCCCATCTCAAAAATCCAACCTGTATAATAAAGTTGCTACCTCTTTTACTAGGTTTAAAACCGAGAACATTATCCAGAGAACAAATATTTGAGAAAAGAAAAATATATTTTGTGTCATGTTGCAAAAGTGTCGACAAAAGTTTCAAATCAATCAATTTATACTATCGGCTTGAATCCGAAACTAAATAAAATATCTCACCAGTGGCTCCCTCCGCATAGCCGGCTTGGGCAGCGGCGGGCCCACGTCGTCGTCGTCGTGCGGCGGGCGCGGCGGCGGGCGCGCGACGCACAGCTCCGCGATGTGCGGCGGAGGCCGCGTGCCGCACAGCTCGGCGACGTGCGGCGGCGGACGCACGCCGCACAGCTCGGCGACCTTCTTGGGCGGCAGCGGCGGCGGCGGCGACGCGCTGTCGCCGCTCAGCTTGTGCGCCTGGGGACGCTTCCTCACTGTGCTGCCCTCTGTGCTCTGCCAAATTAACTTTACACTTGATGCTAATCACAAGCGCGTTATGAATTTTATTTGATTGGAGGTTGATTCGCGCTAGTCATTTGCAATGACGTCATACTCGACGTTCGGATATTTGCTGTAAGAAAATGAGTCATCGGGAAAAGCTGGAGTTGAGCGCGACAGGAGCAGGATAATTTGTCCGGTATAACATAAAGGTAAGAATTCGTTCATTTGCACCCATTGATCACCATGTTTAGCGCTGAATGTATTTACTATTTAATAATAAATGGTGCAAAAGAGCCTAACCTAACGATTAATCCACGAAAATATCTGTAGATTTGCGAATTCCGACCTGTGCAAACAGATATTTCCGCAGAATTTTACACTAAGATGCCTACCTGTCTCTGCAGCCGCGGCGACTTGGGCGCGGGCTCCGGCGGCAGGCTGACCTGCAGCGGTCCGTTGAACACGCTCTTCCCGTTCTCCACCACCTCAGCCTTGTCAACAGTCGCCTCCCTGCTCAGTTTGCTCTTAAGCTCATCCACTCGCAATACACTCGACTTCGGGAACTCCTGCATGCTCGTGAACGGATCGTCCTTAAATGAATCCGAGAACGGATCAGTGTTATCGAAAGGATCCGTCTCCGCGAACGGATCCGACGAAAAAAAGTTCCCCGAGAACAGGGCGCTCTGCGTCGGCTTGACGATCGCTACGGACCCGCCCGAGTGCCGCGAGAGTGACGTCATCGTCGTCGCCGGCCCGTAATGCTCTATCTTAGTGTCTGTGGTGACCGGCAATATGTCTGATATAAGACTCTGTGTGGACACGAGGTCTTTGAGCACTTTCTTTGGCGGATTTTTGAGCTCCTGAAAGAAGAGTTTTTTGTCAACGTAAGGTTTACTCCGGCCGGTGCCGAGGGGGTCTAGTTCCGTGAATACGTCGTAACTGAGCGACTGCGTCGTGGACGCGCCGACCTGGCAAACCTGTAACAGCCGTCACCATAACACTAAGTATATGCAGACGTGGAGCGCATTCATAGTTCAACAGTTCAAGAATTACTCGATCGTTGGCGATGCAAGTAATCCAGGGATTTTAATAAAACATTTGAAATCTTAATAAACAAAAAAGTTCGTTCTACAATGATGAAAGCGTGCGTCTAAACACATAACCGTAGATTGTGCGTTTCGTAGTGCGTAACGTAAACCGGGCGAGATTGAGTCGTGCGGGGTAGTTCGTTTAGCTTAGGATATTCGACGATAGTTTCGGCAGCCATACTGACACCGCGACTCGCGAGGTAGCGTCATGCTTCAGTTAAACGGTTCTCGGTAAAGTAAAGTTAAGCGTCACGTCCACATAATTCAGTCTTATAGCATACAGACCAGACGTCACAGCACAGGGAGCTACTACTGTCTGTGAAATATTATTGCGAACAACAATGTGTAAAAGGAATAAGAATTCTACAGTATCTACCATATTTCGCTGGTGTTATTAGGTAGCGTGATATCGGGCGATTAAACTGCTATAACCTCCTCAATTAATATAATACACTACTTTACTAAAAACGCATCTGCCCTTACAAAAAGGCTTAAGAGGAAAAAAAAAAATTTTTTTCTTCGCAATAATATTCCACACTAGTGTTTTTCAAGCAATACCAGAGAGATCATGCACTATAGGGTACTAAAACAGTATATCACTTACACATAACATTAACATAAAGTACACAGCGTTGCCAAAATAAGTACACAACTACAAGAAAAACTTTAATTGATAAATAATTATTACATCTGTCCAAACGGCCGTTTTACAACATAAATTAAGATATATTTAGGCATAGTAAATATTAGTTCATATAAATATAGAGTATTCGATTATTCATATTATATTTCATGCGTTTCACCACTACGGGATAAAATATCTGGGTTATCTAGGGAAAAGAGGCAGATTAACTTTCGCATTAATCTTGGACTTATAAACGAGTGGTGAAACAGTCTCTTAGTTTTATTCGCGACCTCAAGTTTGATTTTCCGATCCTCCTGATACGAGCCGGCGAGCCACTTGAGATCACGAACGCACATCAATACACAGTATAGGTAAAGAGTACTACAGTTAAAACAGAAAAGGTATGCGTTTCGGTAATATCCGTATTTCCGAATGAGGACAAACGTCGCGCCACAGACTTACCCAATACAGAGGCAAAGTTACTAAGATCTGTACTGTCACGTTTTGTAGCAGTGGACCTATCATTGCGCGTTTGTAAGAAGCTTTTTCTCTGTTGAGCTACCTATTTCAGTTGCGTCACGTCACCTGTCACTCAAAAATATTGAAAACGTTTTTGGAATTGCAAAGAATTTTAAATCTCTAATTTTGGAACCATGGTAATACAATATAGATAATAATTTCCATGGTTAAAACGGCTCTGTATTAGCTTTCATCATAGAGCGTTCGCATTTTCGAAGATACACGATGATTGCCGAAGCGCATACATTTTCTGGAAGATCTGTAGAGTCATTGAGAATAAATATACGACAATCGTTCCAATTGAGTATACAACTGTGAAACAAATGGCACCACTACCGTACGAAGTGTATTTAAATATTTTATCTACACCCATGCTATAAATCCTCTATAAAAGTTTCTGAAACAGTTAGCTTATTGCCAACATTAAACCGTAGTAACCATTATATCATCGAAAAAAGTGTTATAATGTTATGCTAAATTTCATAATGCAACTCGTTTGCTCCTTCGATTCCTTGCGGTCAGCAGGTGCTGACCCCCGTGCCGACACATGTCACACATTTTCCAAAACACGCTCCGTCACGCTTGGAGCGCTACGGGCTATGGTCGTTTTAATGTTGGCAATAAGTTAACTGTTTCAGAAACTTTTCTAGAGGATTCATATCATGGGTTTAGATAAAGTCTTGTATGCAACTGTATATAAGTAGGTATTAAAACACTCATGTGATACTCGTACTATTATCACACTCGGCGTGTTTTAATAACCCTATTATACAACAGTTGCATAAATAACTATTACAAATTCTTTAACAATTATAATAAATTATTCCAAAGGTTTAATACGCAAGTGGTGGCATCTTTCGCTATAACTATTTACTCCATACAGTGGTCCATTGCTTATGATTTCTGAATCCTTTTACATTGATCATCAAAAATGGTGGTTAAGTCAGAACAATTTTTGATACTCCTTAGAACATTAGCTCTGCTCATTTCTCACTGTACGATTACTCAGATAAAACGAACCGACTGTAAAGAGTTATCCACATTTCATAGTCTTAGGTCGGGTACAGATTGGTGAAACGTAACAAGAAATGTAACACACCTTGAAACAAATTCGCCTTATTGTTGTTACATTTCATGTTGCTTTCTATCAATCTGTACCCGGCATTACAAACGTCTTATAACTAACATGGTGTTAAATTCTCTTGCCATCTCAATTCAATGACATGCAAATGACAAGGACAGAGTTATAAAACGTTTATAAACGGTTCTGATAAATAAGGGAAATTGAAAATTAAATACTGCAACATATGGAAGCGAAACTCTCGCAAAGAACGCGTTACAGATCGCGTTATTTGATAACAAATAGATTGGTAACTCGTATTGTATAGCCGACCTTGCAACTGCTTTATCACCCTAAGATAGTTTATTTATATATTGGATCTCTAACAGATGTCAAACAATTACATGCAAGTATACAAGAATCGTATAATCTAGGTAAACAAAATGAATCAATGTCATTTGCACGTTATAAAACGACTAGGTCTATTCGACTATGTGACAGTTAGATGTTTTCAAAATTAGCGGAGTTTTCATAGTATAATATACTGGGAAAAGTGGTAACGCAATTACGAGGTCGACTATATACGATATAAAATACAATAAAGAACTTTTGATAGTAACAAAGCGTGTTACAATGTGCGATTGAAACGTCCAGTTTTACTTCCATACAAAGTAATATTTCTTTTCCTACATTAGAGTACATTTTTACATTACATCTAAAGCAAGTTCTACTGACCGGTGTATCATTAAGATTGTCGACTAGAGCAGGCGTCGGTTCAAACTCAGCGGCAACGGTAGCTAGGTCGAAAGGCAGTGCGGGCGCAGCTTTGCCCGGGCTGAACACGCCGCGGGAGGACGGAGGAGCTGCGGGCGTGCTGCGGCCGCGGGAGGACGCGCCCGACGGAGGGGGCGGGAGCAGGCCCTTCTGGAAATAAGAAGAGAACATTATGTTAGATTTTATCATAATTTGCTTGTGAATGGTGTCGGGGAAAACGTTCTTTAAAATCTGAATGATGACTGAGATATAGGTTGTCGATGATACAATATGTAGGTATGACTATTGTTTATGAGAATTTTATGAATGGAATATGAATTTATTAACATATTTCAGATTTATATCAGACCTGTTTATCGATAGTAATTATTGTGCAAAAACTAGCTTGAACACAAGGAATAAAAATTATTATTAATTTACATTTTCCGACAAATTCGGCGCGTCACAATAGTGGCGTAATGCCAACATGTTTGTAAGTCCTAATAATAAAGAGAAAAACCGAGTTCAGCTGTAGACATTTAGTACCACATACGTATATTATGTACTAATATTTTCACACAGGATCAAGGATACAAGGTCAAATTAAATTAGTTAGAAAAGCTCCAGAGACTTGATGGGTAACGATGTCTAAACATGATAAAACAAAAAAAAGATTTAATGTTTTTTTTTTTGGGGCTAATGACTGCTAGCGGTGTAGTTACTTAAAATATCAGTTTTTTGGTTTAAATATCACAGAAGGAATGGGTATCGATATCTAACCTAAATAAACAAACAAAAAAAGAAGATTTTCTCAACCCATAATTTAAGTACAACTACACTACCAGCGGTCGTAGGCCCCAAAAAAAAGAACATCAAATCTTTTTTTTGTTTTATCATGTTTAGACATCGTTACCCATCAAGTCTCTGGAGCTTTTCTAACTAATTTAATTTGACCTTGTATAGTAGGTCCCAAGGTTACCTGCGAAGGCAAAGCCGTGAAGGAGTCTCCAAACGGGTCATTAGACGGGGTCAGACCCTCGACCTGGGTCAGTCCTCTCCTAAGGGAACTGAGCTCCTGTTCCAAATCCACCAGCTCGGCCACGCCCCCTTCTGCCCCAACATCCACGACCTTGGATGTGGCTGAACTGGTCTCACCAGCTGAAGCGATACTCTGAGGAAGATTGCGATACTATCTTTGAAATTATTTATGTCTTTGGAAAGTAGTTCAGTTCCCATTAGTGGGACAGGGGTAAAAAGAAATAATAGTTCGTATAGAAAATAAACTAAGCATATTATCGCAGTCAGATAGACATTCGCTCCATGTAACATACTGGTATTCAGCTGCATCCGGTTAGACTGGAAGCCGACTCCATCATAGTAAGGAAAAGACTAGGCAAATGATGATGATGCTGCAGTCAGCCAGTTAGGATTGTGCAGCCGGCGTATAAAAATCTTGACCGCGTATTTAGAATATTGTCAGTATATTATACGGTGCAAATCACAACAAAGAAAAATATACGCTTTAATAATAAACTAGTTGTTGTGCTTTGACCAATCCCGTGTACCGCTTTGGAACGCATTATAAGCTAGCTACAATACCTACCCGAAGGCTTTCATTCCATCGCCCCAAATCACACCTACATGTAGGAAGGGAGTAACCACAGCGAGAATGTAGGATTAACCCATATTATTCCTACAAGGTGATTAATACAGCTACCTCAATTGACAAGTAACAAGTTTATTGTGACATAGCCCAAAAGTGATAAACATTTTCGTAGTACAATTAGTAACCTGCGCACCAAAATTATAAGGTAAATTAATGATTTAAAATGCGTGAAGAGTATAGATGGTGGGTGAAGGTCGCGTGAAAAAGTCCAAGTTGAGAAGAGTGAACTCACACATCCAGCTAGATACAATTTCCAGTATGAGTGAGCGATGTAAACAGAAACGTGATCATCTTTTGATGTGATAGGGCGAATCTAACGATTTAAATCTTTGGTTAAGAGCGGCAGTTTCGCTGCTATACGAAGTATTATTTCTTTTTCTGTGGACGCGGGTTTTTCCATTTATTGTTGCGGAGGCCCAAGTCAGCCAACCAAAAATCTTAAAAAAAACTCAACACACTATTTATTTTTTCAACTAAATCTCTGGACGCGGGTTTTTCCTATAGGTTGAGACTAGGTTTCTATACTTGTATCGATTTCAAATTGGAATATATTTGGATGTAAGCCAACTTTATTATTGCGTTGACCCAAGTCAGCCAACCCCTAAAAAAATCTGAACACACTATTTATTTTTTCAACTAAACGTCTGTACGAGTATCGTAAGTTCGTATTAAAATAAAATTATTACAGAACGGCTATCACACAAGGACGGAGGCGGCCGTTGTTATCTAACACAACAATACCCTGCAGCGGATATCAATGTTCCTTGACCATGACCTAAGGATACAACGTGATAGCGGATACAAAGAAATTACTTCAGACACAGATAACAGGTTGATAGCCTTTTGTTTTATTCTGCGTGTCTCGGAAATATTTTGTGGGATGATTGTTGGTGATTAAGCTTTTCTGCTTTGTCTCGTAGGAGTTAATTATACAGGCTGACTTTGAAAACATGCGACAAAATTTAAGGGGGTGTTCTACTCATCAATATGAACAACTTTTACGCAAGATTATTAGGAATTCGCAAAAAAAGTCGACCTTTCTGTATAAAATATAATATATACCCGATTGGACCATTTTGAACAAGAAAATCGATATTTTGCGAATTCTTATTTGGTCCCATAGTAAAAATTGTTCATATTGATGGGTAGAATACCCCCTTAAATTTTGTAGCATGTTTTCAAAGTCAACTGTATGATAACTTCGTAGTACCTTATGTTTGTCGATAATTCTTGTAATTACTACCAGTTCCTTGGGTTGTGGTTATAGCAAATGCCTTTCATTTGTATTGCAGATTGCAATAGGTATCACAAGTTATGAACAACTTAGATATAAATAAATTTTCCATTCAACATAATAATGGTTACCTGGCCTGTATTTATGTTTACGTGTTTGTTAATATTTGTGTGACCAAAGAGATCAAGGCGAGCTAGATGCATGTTATGTTATGTAGATTCAGCATTGCGGACTCTGATGATCTGGGATTGCAACACAAATCGAAAACGGGTTCCATGATAAACTGACATAAGCAGTGTATCCTTTCTACAGACGTCGAATCTTTTCCATAACATTAAACAGCGTGTGGCGTGATCGAATTTTTGAAATTATCATATTTAATCTATATAGGTAGGTACCTACCCAGTCAAACTCCTTGCTGTAGTCAATTTAACTGCTAAAATGAACTGAAAAGCGACCAGTTAAACACCGTTTGCATGACATCGAAAAATTTAAAACAAATCGCGTGACTTTAAAAAAAATGTCGTTCGAGAATAAAAGCTCTTTGCGAATTTTCCCTGGCAATGTTACAAATGTTATTTGTGAACAAAACTGCTGTTTAGTTAAATTACTTTAAGAGCCCACCCAACCTCAGGTTTTTATCTCGCTCGCACCATACTACTCGCGGACTGAGTGCGAGCGAGACGGAGGCGGCAACAAATCGGCAAAAGTTTAGGTAATTGCTTTTAACGGCGAAAAAATGGTAATTTAAAAAAAAACAAAAAACATAGTCGCTGCTTTATAGTTAGTTCAGTTAGTGTGCTAAGTTTCATGATCTAATTTGAAGTATTTTTTTAATAGCAGCGGTTTATTGTTCGGTTTGGAGGTACTTTGGATTTTTTTTCTATCGAGAATTTTTTATGAAATCGTGTTTTCGGCTAACATAGTCGCTAACATTAATCCTCAACTTTAACATATATTTATTTCAAAATTAATGCTGCAGTAGTTTCGACATAACGGCGGATCTGGCTAAGCAATTTGACGACTTATAGACCCTTAAAAAAAATTAAGCACGTCTATGACAAGTTTTATTTTTTCCAAATTATAATATCTGCTGCAGTATTTAAAATCATTCAATGTTGTTAGTCTATGCATGTGTTTTCTTTAAAAATAAAGCAGCTTAACATAACGTCCTTGCCATAATTATTACATAAATAAATCTCATATAGTTGCGGAGTTACAGACTCAAGACCCAAAACAAACAGTCTGTAGGTCATACAAGATAAATAAACTACGTAGTTCGAACATCGATCCCGCGACCTTCAGTAGGTACCACCACAGACAGCTCAGAATATATTAGCAAGTCGTCGAGAAAACAGAAACTTTACGAGACAAAGTATTATTTCAATCTGTCTAAACTTTACTCTGGCGTACGCAACAGAAAAAGACGAGTAAGTATCTAATTTCCATTTGAAATAAGAACTAGAAATGAATGATTCAGCAAAGTTCAATCATCCATTAGATCCAAGATATAAATTAAAGGAGATTGACGATTAGCGTAGGCGATGGCTTAGCAGCTATTTGTAGGACATTTATTTTTTAACCGTATTTACCTACAGAATCAGGACTCAGGCCTCTGTGAGGGGAAATGGGCCATAGTCCACCACACGGGCCCATGGCGAGATTTTTTTTGCTGATTTTGAGGTCTAAGATAGAGTTGCCGCGAATAGTGTTTATAGCGAATAATCGAATACCGATTAATCGCCATTCACTTTGGCGAATAGTCGAACAACTCGACATTACTATTCGACATAAAAAAAAACATTAAAAATATTTCTAATTTCTTCTAAGGTTGTGAGAAAAGAAAACAATAAAGTTAAAGAAACCAAGTTGAGTACCAATAAGAATAGATTTCCTATTTTAAGTAAGCTTGCTAAACGATACTTAATCACACCAGCAAGCTCTGTTTATTCAGAAAGACTATTTTCCGAGGCAGGTTTAATTTACGAGGAAAAACGAAACCGACTTGCTCCAGAACGTGCAGAAAAAAATGTTTTTTTGTACCACAATCTGCCTCTGTTGGATTTTAAATATTAATTAATAAGCCTTACTAATTAAATTTCATGAATATGATAGGCACAGGCACATATTACAGATAATAATATTGATATTGTGTATTGTTTTATTATGGAAAATAATTAAAAAAATGATTATTTTTAACTCATTAGTTCTTTTGTTCGTTAAAAGTTTATATTCGCCGAATGCCGAATAATACTAGCTATTATTCGGTATTCGACGAATATCAAAAAAATGACGAGTAATGCCGAATACCGAATAATAGCGAGTATTCGCGGCAACTCTAGTCTAAGACAATATTCTTCAAGTTTGTTGGTGTTTTCCTTCACTGTCTTTAAAATAGTGGTAATGGATTACCCACAAATCGTCGGAACCACTGCTCTGAGTAGGTACAGTATTAACACCCTCATTATTTTTTCAAGCTCAAATTGAAAGCGTGTGTAAAGAAGATCGATACTGTTATATAAATAGCTGCGTCATTTGAGTCCTGAAAGACTGAGCTTTATTAGCTCATCTTGCTTTTATTCTCGCTCGAACTTATAGTGTTATCCTTTTTTCGCATTATGACATTGATCGACCGTTAGTAACCTGTCTGTGTTTGTTTTGGAAACGGATGTAATTTAAATCATAATAATTTTTTACCCGTAAGTTTCTTAATATTTTTTCGATTTTTAAACGACAGAATTTTCACAAGTTTTTTTCGAAATTTTGCCAGCATTGCTATCACGTATAAATTTTACTCACTGTCAAATAAAAAAATGTGTTAATAAATAAAATACATCTTGCATTACAGAAATAAACCAATGTACTTATTTTAAACACCGTAGTATTGGGAGCAAGAATAATTGCTCACAACCGTACACGGCCTTCCCACACACTGCCATAAAAATAATATTGCAAGAAACAACAATATTGAAAACACACAGATGCTGTTTGTGTATCCCCCTAAAAAGCTAAGTCGCACGCACACGTAGTCAAAATACAGCACAAAATATTGAACTAATTACAAAGACAACACTGAACCTTTTTATTAATTTCCGCAGAACAAGCCGGTATAAGGAGCCACGTGTCCATATTCACATTTCACGATCATTCTGTGCCAGCTATGCACATTATGTGAACTGGGCCGTGCTGCTTATGATTGAAGTTATTCGATGTTTTGATGAATCGATCCAACAATGGATTGCGCGTCACTACACAATGATTATTTGATGACGATTGTTCCTTGGAATATTGTTTATTTGTTAAAGTAAGAAGATCACGTTAGTACTTCTAATACAAACCTTTTTTTTTAAATCAAACGTGTTAGTATAAGTATTTTATGCGGCGTACTCAAATGTCCTTTCTTTGGTATTGTTCGTCGAGTCGCTGAGCTTCTTATGATCTGAGTTGAGCTCCACGATTACTGACAAATGCTTGCACTGACTGGACAGGTCTATTGATTGGATTCAAGTCTATTATAAGAAACAGCCAAGTTCTGAATGGGAAATATTTAACTCATGATCTAAAAACATATTGATCTTATAATAATGAACGCTTTTTTAAATAAAAAAACCACTACATACTCTACAACACTTTTTCTAATAAATGAGCCTCTTTTTAACTTTCTGGCCATATTTCACAGTTGGTCGTAGTAACCAAGGTAGGTTACCCCGACCATACGGGTTAGCTTAGGTTAGAACTGCGACCAACCACGCGCGAGCCGAATTGGTCTAAGTAACTAATAAGAATAATTTGAGGTTCACAAAAAGAGGGTGTCATTATATTAAAGCATTTAAAATGGGAATTATTTGAGGTCCTATTAAATGTATGCCGTTCGGAATTACCCGAAATCTTAATCATAAAAATGTACTTAGAAAACAGTATTTTTATTTTATTAAAATGTTCGACCCCTGAATGACACTTTTAGAAAATTTTAAGCATATTTCCAGATGATGTTGTCAGCTAAACACCGAGAAATGTGAAGTATGTTGCATAAGCGGTTACCAAACAAATGCAAAGTCTAGTTATTTTCCTTCTAAAATCCACAACTCTGCGCTACTATTCCTTTGATATCATACCACCATTGTTTTCAAACAAAACAGCCGCTTAGAAATCTATGGAACGCTAAATAATGTTTGTGAGTTTGAAATACTCGGCTTATTATGTGTGAATGTTTCGGGGATGCCTGAATAGCTTATAGCGTGTACGTTAAGCTGCGGTCACACGCCGACAAAGGAACGGAGTGTTAACTTTAATAGACAAAATATTTGAGCCGGCTCCCCCTTTCTACGGCCGCGTTCCGAGTTACAATGTAATCGA
Source organism: Eupsilia transversa (assembly GCA_914767815.1). NCBI lineage: Eukaryota > Metazoa > Arthropoda > Insecta > Lepidoptera > Noctuidae > Eupsilia > Eupsilia transversa. The sequence continues at coordinate 9,808,937 of OU611889.1, forward strand.
TTTGAGCGGTCTAACACCCGTTCCGAATAAGCGTTAGCGCGATAACGCCGACCCATGAAACGTCGTAGATGACGTCATGACATGCGCCATCTTGCGATAACGCCGACCATGCCTTTTACTAATATCACCGTGATCTCTGTCAAAAATGACAGTTGACTGAACTGTCATTTTTGGCAGCGCTGTAGTTTTGAGTCGCATATATCTATAAACTAACGTGGCTTTTTCTAAATTGTGCTTCTGGCTACCGTCGCCACTTAACCAAAGAAGAAAAAGACATTTCAGATGTTTATACAAAGACTTTAAGTAATGTTATAAGTTTTGACGTTGAGCAAGCACTGTAGGCGCGTTCACGAGCGTTCCGAATTGATGACAGACCTCAGCTGTCATAATCGTAATATCTAAATCGGAACGCAAAATATTGATGTCAGCGCTGTGAGCGATTATGGCCTAACTCGGAACGCGGCCTACATTATACAGTGTGTCTGGTCACCGGCCTTTGCCTCAACGGGTCAGACCGTTAGCCAAAGCAATACGATCAATTTTATCGACAAATCCACCATAATAAGACATTTTCCCTTCTGTTTTTAAATGGCGGCCATTTTTTACTGAGTACGTGTGTTTTCATTTTTTGCAATATCTGCCGATGTAGAGGTTCTACTGGCATAAAAGTGATTTCGTTTGACAGCTACAAAAGTAAGCAATAATTGGCACAAAAAAGTTTTTTCAAAAACTTCCATTAAAACCTTATAAAAATACTTTGGAAAAAAATGTTTTTTTTTTTCAAAACAGTAGTGGTGAAATGCTTATTATAGTGGATTTGTCGATAACATTGATCATATCCCTTCGCCTTAACGGGTCGGACACCGGTGGCGAGACACACTGTATAAAACGCTACACTACAACAGGCTGCAAGTTACAACGCAGCCTTATGAGCTACACGATGCGCGTTTCAAATGTTCGGTTCGCGACCTCATAAAAGCACATACTAAAGTCGCGTATACACGAGGAGAGTTCCTCGAATGCGGGACTCAGAGGTTCATTTATCCTTGGAAACTCTCGAATACGATTATGTCATACCTACTAAACTTTCTCGAACTGTAACTCTGACAACCGGAAATAATATTTTTAGTATCTTAGAAGCTGTTTTAAAAGGTGAAGCGAATCTCGCCTTTCGAGACGCAAATATGTTAAAAATTGTTTACACGAGTCAACTTTTTATTTCAGTTCTATAATCAACTATTCGAGTCGAGAAACTGTCACCGTGTAAACGAAGCTTTATAAAAACATACATCACTAAGGGCGGATTCAACCAAACACGAATAAATTTTATCCGCGGAATAAGATTTACTTCTGACAGTTTTCGTATGGAGGAACTGTCAAAAATTCAAAATTTATTCGTAAGCAAAGGCTTTATGTTTGGTGGAATCCGCCCTTAAAAAAAGTTAATAAATTACGCTGAGTATGTTTCTAATTCCAATAATTACCTTAGTTTTACTCTCAGTGGAGGCGTTGGTCGCGTGCCGGACTAAACTGCTGGTGACCGTCTTGCCTTCCAACTGCTGCTTCGCCATTTCCACTTCTTTCTTCTTGAGCTCGAATACTACTTGGAATAAGTCTCTCATCGCTATTACTACCTATAACAGAAATGTTTTAAAAGGATAATGAGATGGCTCACTATCCAATATAACTAATCCGCTAAGTAGTGGTCCTAGTACAAGCCCGCGCAGTTAACGTATCGTAAATTCGAACGACTTGCAAAAAATATTTAGTAAGTTTAAGAAACTATTCAAATCTATAGGTGATACTAATTATGATCGCCACAGAAATTAAGAAAAAAATGATACAGGATAGTCGTATTTCTAATTAAAATTTCAAATGTAAAGTAATTGTCTAATTTAATCACTTAGTTAAATCTTGTACGATATGGTACGGAAGAACCCTTCGTGTGCGAGTCCGATTCGCACTTGGCCGGTTTTATCTATACTTATAATAAATCTGTAGAAGTGAAAATTCTGTACATTGAAAATATCAAAAAAAAAAATGGCAGGGGGTGTTACTAGACCGACACCGAACCCAAAAATTTGATTAAAATTTTTTTTGTCTGTCTGTCTTTCTGTCTGTTTGTTCAGGCATCACGCAAAAACTACCGGTTCGATTACGATGAAACTTGGTATAATTATTCTTTACTATCCTGGGCACCACACTGGGTACTTTTTATCCCGGAAAAATATCCTATCCTACTATCTATATTTATACCTATTAATAAAAAGACAAGTCCTGACTGACTGACTCATCAACGCCCAGCCCAAACCCTTGGACCTAGAAAGCTGAAATTTTGCACAGAGGTTCCCTTTATAATGTAGGCAAGGAATAAGGAAGCATTTTTTGAAATTCAACCCCTAAGGGGGTCAAATAGGGGATGAAAGTTTGTATGAAAAATCTTATTCCTTGAGGTAATAAACATGAAACTCCGCACGAATAATTATCAAAATAAATGAAAGAGTTTGTAATTCGTTGTTTTTCTAAATTACCCCCTAAAGGGGGGTTAGGGGGTGTCAAAGTTTGTATGGAAGAATTTTAACGCGCTGTCCGATTAACTCGAAACTCAATATTTATACTTAAACCCAAAAATTAGGAATAACGTGTATCGGGATTTTTCGAAATTCAACCCCTAAGGGGGTAAAATAAGGGATGAAAGTTTGTAGGAAAAATATTATTCCTTGAGGTAATAAACATGAAACTTCGCACGAGTAGTTATCTAAATAAATTATAAAGTTTGTAGTTTTTGTTTCTCTAAATTACCCTCTAAAGAGGGGTTGGGGGGTGTCAGTGTTTGTATGGAAGAATTTTAACGTGCTGTCCGATTAACTCGAAACTCAATATTTATACTTAAAACCCATGCGGATGTATGGGGTAATTTCCGACACTCACGCGGGCGAAGCCGCGGGCAGCAGCTAGTTTTGTAATATATTTCTTGTAATAAGTATCTAAATGTAATGATGTTTATTGTGATGACTCGTAAGAATGCCTAACCAATAAATGACTATGGCTCAAAAGATAATGGTAATTTGTAAAGAAAAGAAAGAAAACTGAACTGTGAACTTACTTGACTAGCAGCTTTATCAGTCTTGATGCCGAAGAACCGGTGGCCCGTGTCGGGAGAGCCGAATATGTAGCCAAAAGCCCTGGAGTCTGTCATATCCTGCGCGATGAACGATATCTTGTGGACCGGGTGGTGATACAGGGAGTCCTGGTAGATAATATACAATTTAACACTAGTATTTCCTTGGGTTCAACTATTGTATTGTATTTAAAAACGGACTGGTGTCCATAACTCCACGTTCAAGCACGTATTTTGCGTACGGACCATGTTTGGTCCAACTATTGGATCAAACATTGTCGGAGCGTGGATTAATGAAACATCATTTGGAATATTGGACCATAGTACTTGTGAGGTACTTGTTCTCTTAACTCGAAGATTATATCAGATGCTTGTGCCAAAATCAGTAGCCAGTTGAATTATCACGCATCAAAAATATTTGGATCACTGGAATTTAATCATCAATCAATTTACAACCATCGGATTGATATCATACATTAGTTCGTAAATGGCGGACGGATAACTGATCACATTTATTTTTATTAGAACACACATGAGTCCTACTTTATATCCTCGTGACCTAATCCTTTAATAGCCTCGGCGCCACACATGTTTCAGCCATCTATGTTACATATGTAAATAGGACATTGGACAAACAACATGGACATAGATCGCTACATTATAATGTTTTTAGCACACTGACAATATAGGCATGCTATGGCGAAAATATTACAGACCAAAATGTATATAATAAAAGTTACTTAGAGTAACGTACACAGGCTAAGCGTTATTCCTGTCGCACAACTGTTAAATTATAAGGCAAGTTAGAGACTAACATGTCTTAGGCCTATATTACAGAACCTCACTCAAGCAACTGCAAGAGCAGCCGCAAGCTGATGATTAGGTATTGCGGATTTCAACTATCCTTTCAATAATAAAATGTACCCATGTATTCTAGTATTTACTATATAAGTATTATATTATACTTTTTTTTTTTTTTGTTATATACTTGTTAAGGGCAGGATCGAATCTGCGATGCGTAGCGCAAACAGTCAAGGACCTCTAAAAGCCATACGGTTTATCGAGAATTTTCGTGTCGGCAATTAAAAATGTAACAGGAAGTCGGTACTTCTTCATTATGTATCAGACCACAACCTAATTTATTAATCACCTCGTTTAACCTTATCACAGGTGGAGTTTCGAAAACCCTTATCTCAGGGTTTTAACCCTCAGAGTAACATGCCGTGATATCGTCACCAGTTTCGGCAGTGCTATTGTTTCTAGTTTTGAAAAATTGTGGATCTTGGGGTTTAAAGAATCATATGTATGATAATTATCATCAGTTATGCACGAAACCTTTTTAATCTGTGGATTTTTATATGTCACTATTACTAATATAAGTATAGAATACTTACCCCAGTCTTATCATCGCGCAGCCTCAGCCCATCTATAGCGACGTGGACCTGTATCCTCTGCTTATGCTCTCCGGCGGCTCTGATGGCCATCTTCAGGTCAGCCAGGGCTTCCTGACACATTCTGTCTCCCCGAGCCTCGGGTACTTCCAGTACACCGATCAGCTTTGCGCGAAACGAAACGCCTTCGCCTAAGAACCGGCCCGGCTCGTTCTTGTCTGTTTAAAGTCATATTTAAATATTATTAGAAAAGAAGAAAACCTTTATCAGGGAATATTGACCTGTTGTAATGACATAATTTAGAGAAGACTGTCAAACTGCGTTTTTCTGCAGTCACTACCAAATTTTCTTGAGCCTTCAGTCAGACAGTTCGGTCTACGTGCTGACCCTACAAGAAGAGCCCTTTGCTGTTTTCGACGTACACAAAAAACGGCTTTAAAGTAACAATCGCAAACAGACACTCATATCTTACAAGGGCCGATGACTTGAACTTTAATGCCAATGTCGTTCAACAGCATTGTTTTCAGAATTAATCAAGACTTCACATAAATTACTTCGACAGTCGGCATAATCAGCCCGATTACCCATAGGTCGTGGAAATAAAAGCGTCGTAAAGACTATCGTATACAGTACCAGAGTTATAATAAACTAAGCAAGTCAACCAGCGATATAATATAAAACAAAGCACATTAGTCGAGCACAAGTGCACACACATAACAGTAGTTTGCATATCACCTTTGCTAATTAGACTTTTTGATTCAATCTTTTTCAATGTCATGGTTATATTTTTACACTTTTTTTTTTCGCGAGCACTACTTCGTCGCTGAAGTTCAGCGCAAATAAAAGTGAGCGCGGGTGTCCTATTTTGGCCCCTGTTTACGGTCCATCATTCCCAGTTAATTGAATATCCTGTTTTTAAATTTAGAACCACGATTGTCGCACTGGCTGGTACCTGTTGGATGTGACCTCTTTGAACTGAAGATACACAGTGATATATTTTTTTAATCTTCTCTTACACAAGTGTGAGGAAACAGAAATACTTCAAGAATGTTGTATGCAAACTGCGCAATCATTGCATACATATAGGCGCATAGATAGAGGTATGTTATTTACGAATGAGCATGCTTTGTTATTGAGGACTAGCTGCTGCCCGCGGCTTCGCCCGCGTGAGTGTCGGAAATTACCCCATACATCCCCATGGGTTTTAAGTATAAATATTGAGTTTCGAGTTAATCGGACAGCGCGTTAAAATTCTTCCATACAAACATTGACACCCCCTAATATTTTAGGGGGTAATTTAGAAAAACGATAAACTACAAACTTTATAATTTATTTAGATAACTATTCGTGCGAAGTTTCATGTTTATTACCTCAAGGAATAAGATTTTTCATACAAACTTTCATCCCTTATTTTACCCCCTTAGGGGTTGAATTTCGAAAAATCCTGATACACGTTATTCTTAATTTTTGGGTTTAAGTATAAATATTGAGTTTCGAGTTAATCGGACAGCGCGTTAAAATTCCTCCATACAAACTTTGACACCCCCCAACCGTAGGATAGGATACTTTTCCGGGATAAAAAGTACCCAGTGTGGTGCCCAGGATATTAAAGAATAATTATACTAAGTTTCATCGTAATCGAACCGGTAGTTTTTGCGTGATGCCTGAACAAACAGACAGACAGACAGACAGACAGACAGACAGACAGACAGACAGACAGACAGACAAAAAAAAAATTAATCAAATTTTTGGGTTCGGTGTCGGTCTAGTAACACCCCCTGCCATTTATTTTTTTGATATCTTCAATGTACAGAATTTTCACTTCTACAGATTTATTATAAGTATAGATAACATGTTAGTCTAGTCGCGGAATTCGATGTTATATTGTTGAAGTTCTATTTACCGAATATTACTAAACAGTAAGAGCGCTTATCATGTTTCAAAACTTTTTTGCTCAGCTACAAGCGGCAGTGAAAATGCGATAACATTGCAGATTTGATTGGTATTGCAGCGAGAGCAGATAGAGAGCGTAGATTTAGTTAGGCCTTTAATTTTGTATTAACCAACGAAAACGGAACCCTTTTTTAATATTGTTACGTAGAGCGATACACATTATAAAATTAACAGAGGGACATCAGCAAAGTCATCATATGAACGTGCTTTAAATTGTTTGCCGTAAAATATATTAGACGTTCACACAGTGCCTGTTCATTCTAAATGAATACGTAAGATAATTTAGCGGACAACGTTTTTAACGAATACAGTAGCGGCATTAATTAAAAATAATAAACGAAGCAGACAACAGGAATAATAAAGGAGTGAGTACATGCGATGACATCGATACAAAGGTACATACGTAGATACACAGCACACAAGCATGATTGTCGTATGTAAGGACAAATGTACTCACCGAACTGCCGCAAGAGGTGCTGGAAATGACACACCTGCATAATTCCCGTACAAACCGACAAATAGCAAGTTATGGAGTTAGTCCCCCTGATGCACCGCCGCTCCACATCCGCCACGGGCCCACAACACACCCTCTGTCCAAAACACCACGGGGGTCACTAATTATGACATGGACTAGCACGCCACTCGTCTACACGCTGCTGGGTCCACCTCTTAGTTAGTAGGGTGATAGTATTGAGCCGATTCATGCATGTTACAACATAAACCGCAAAATATAATAAAGCTAAGTTATGCGAATAACGTGTTCGGGAACATTTAGCGCTATCTAATAACACCGCATTACCGTAATATCAAAAATATAGAAAACATGGTGATCGTGAAGCTGCTCGATCTAACGTTAGCGTTACGGACTCACATTTGCAAGGGCTGGTTTTCTTACGAAGGGTTTGCATTGGAAAGTCAGTCGGTAACTTGTGATTGAACATCGGTAACGTTTTATATCTTCACTGAAATACAAATACACTATTGGAACACACTCCACACCGTTGTGCAGTACATTACAGCCACTGTTCATATGAAAATGCAATATCCAAGTTTCACTGGGAGATTTATTGATTTTTACGATGTCGCTCGCAATATGAGAGGATGCGTTAGGTCGCGGCCGCCGTCCGGCTCACATGATGGAGTGGCGCGGTCGTGGGCGAATCAGGCAGGAATAGTTGATATTTGGTGGATTTTAACATTAGTGTATAATTGGGATGGCAATGGAGGGTCGCAGCGGTGGCACCACATGGGCGCACTCGGGCCACGGCGCGCGCAGCCGGCTCCCCCCGCCACGCCGCTCGCGCGCGCAACCTCCCCTAGGCCCTAATCAATATTCGCTCCCGATCTTCACTCCACTTCGTACAACTTTTATGGTTCTCTTCAATGAAACAGTGCTCAATATTTTGTCGGGAATCGTAAATATGAATGCGACTCTTTTACTTTTTTTGAGAATACTTTTTAAGGCGCAATTGACATGCTAAAAGGATTCAAATATCTCGACCAACATGTAATGTTGAGTTTTTATATTCATAAATATTTCATTATTTAAATAAGAGTACTTTTTAAAATTTATTGTTTATCAGCTTCAAGATAATATTAGAAATAATCCCCAGGCTGATGGTGTCAGCTTGTTTATGTACAGATAAGATAATGTAAGAGTTGAAAGGAAATGGGGAGAACATTTATTGTAGGTATGATAACACAAAATTATCAATATTACACAGAAAAACTATCATAAAAGTATGGTCCTGAATAGAGAATTTATAATGCCTGTCTAAACTAAACATAAATTCAATATATTATGATGGTATAATAAAAATATTTTGTATTATTTATTTTATAAGTAACTTTGGAAAGAGTTTTTCTTTATGATTTGTGTGAATGTTTAGTTGCTTTATTTTGAATAACTGATGTATGTCATTTCTGCTTACATTCTTATAATAGCTAAATCTCATGCTCTGTTGCAAATTAATCCTCATTGTCCAATTTCGCAATTAATATTGTTTAATTATAAAATAATACTTCAATTTAGTCATGTATTGTTCAGCTTTTTAAATATTCTTAGAAGCATTTTATTTTAATTTTATTGTTAAGTATAAGTAAACCCATATATTTTTTATCACAAACAAAAGCAAGAACCAGGACCAGACCACCACCACATGGGACAGGACACATTTAAAAGTCCTTACCTATAATACAAGCTAAATCTATGATAATTTTACTAACTCTGATCATTGAATCATTCTATCTATGTATGAATAGAGTTGGGAACACTTTATTAGCTAATAATAATAATATGCTTAGTAATGTTGTTAAATTTTCTAAACACTTATTGTAAATTATAATTTAAATATCACTTTGAATTAGGTAACTCACAGTCATTCACCATTATTTTTAAATATATAAGTGAAAAAATTAGCAACTATCCCGAATAAAACAATTGTTTCCTACTTCAATAAAAATATCTAGGTTTTTACATAATCTAATAAACAAACTAGTTAATACTTTAGTAAAAGCTTCTGGATTGTACATTTAAATTGGATAACCAATACTTTCTTTAAAGAAAAAAATTGACTATAAGTTTTCAATCTCAAGAAAGTGAACTCTTTTTTAGGTAAGTTTATAAGTGATGATATTTTTTTCTAAATACTACGTAAAATAAATTAATATTTAATTCGTTTTATTTCAAACATGATGCTTACTCAAGGTATCCCCATCAAAGGTTAAAACAGTAAATAAATTGTTAAGAATGTAATATAATACATCTTAGTTAAGTCACTGGTAAACCGGAAAAACCGGAAGGCTTTATTTTTTAGTAAAATATAGTTATTTACAAAACCAAGTCGGCGTTCTTGAGTAGCAAGGCCGTCTATTACGTTGAATACTTTACTACTAAAATACATAGTAAGAAATTAAGTTATAGCAAATGTATAAAAGAGAGTTACCTTTATTAACAGCCATGATCTAAATAAAAGATCCTCCAATACAAAACATTGTCATCAACTTATTCAAAAAATGATTGTTTCTGTTTCAAAACAAACTTCCGAGTTAATCAACTATTCAGCAAATCTGATCACGTAATACACGCGTGATTGCAATTTGCAGTCTTATAATTCGTGCTAACTGAATATACAACAAACGGTTGAATTAGCGTAGGAAGTGATCGTGAATCTTCCAACTTGATTTGCTTTTAGCTTCGTCGTCGAGATCGAGCGAATCTTCCTTGGATTTCTCGTTTTGACAGGTTACTTGACAGCAACATAACGGGTTTTGAGCAGTAAAAAAATTAAAATCTACCAAACAAAAAAAAACTTTTGTTCTAGTATTACTGTCCAAAAATCGTCATTGGTGTTTTCCGTCTCTACTGACCTAACCTACATACTGCGGATACGGCCCGCGGTCCGCGTGGACAATGTACAGCAGATTAGGATGTAAGTATACAATTTAGAATCTAGTTTTTATAGATACCTAGTTGTAGTGTGTGATGCGTGTGAATTCTCAAACTGAAATCACTCTAAAATCTACCTAGGTAGGACGTGTGTTAGAGAAATACGCAAGTGCAGAAAAAAATGAAATACCATTCATAATATGTTATTTGATCTATTGCTGGCAATCTTAGTTTGCTGTCATGTCATAGTCATCTCTGACAGATTTCATAATTGTCAAATCAATGTCGATTGTCGCATCAATCAATTCCAAATGCATCCAGCTGATCGTAGCGCGACCGCGACGTATTATAACAAATACAATATTATGACTGAAGTGTTACAGTTTTTGTGTCGGCAATAATAGCCTTAAAAGAACTGTGGTTTGCACTTCTCTAAGCAGAAAAACAAAAATGGCTTTAGTTTTTAAGAATCGTGATTATTTCTTGATTGATCATAGAGAATTTATCACTAGCGTTTATAAAAATACTATAATTAACGAAAATGAAACAAAATCATTAAGTATCCTATCAAAACTGTTCTCTATTATACATGTTGATAAGAATCAAAGCAACAGGAAAAGGACACACAACTCTGAAAGTTTGCAAGAAGAGGTAAGTTAGTAAGTAAGTTCTTTCTTAACTGTTGCTTTTGCTTCGAAATATATTTGCGCATAATCATCAGATCAAGTATAGTAGAGCAGCAGTTTACTTGTAGTTTGTAACTTCCTGAACTTTAATCCACATTTATTTTTTTGTAATTTGGTTTCAGACAGCAACAGTGAAGGGAATTTATGAAAGATTCATTCAAGAAGTACCTTCAAAGATAAAAGAGAGTTTGATCAGTAAATACAAATTACTAAACACATCGGATGTTAGGGATCTTTCCAAAAAGTTATTTGAAGCAACCATCTTTGACATAATGGATGTAAAGGGCGGTAATAATGCTGATACTTCTTTAAAATGTATGGTGAAAGAGAGTAATTTCTTAATACCACCCAATTCAAGGTATTGTTCAAGTTAAAGTAAGAACTATTTAATTTTTTTTGTTCAATGGATGATCTAAATATTAAAAAAGTTTTTTGTTGTTGATTCTACATTTTAATTTACTTTTTCAGGTTTTACTGTGGATGTGTAAAGGAACTGTGCTTAAAATTAGAAGGCAGTAAGTTTGACATACTTGTTGCAGATCCACCCTGGTGGAACAAGTACATAAGGAGGCTGAAGAGTGCTAATGATAAATTAAGGTAAAACACCTTCTCTTTTTCCATTATTTCCATAATATATTGACCTAAATATTTACCTAAGCAAATTCAGAAGTTTATAGAATAAAACCTAAGAAAAACTGGTCCTTCTATACAAATAAATACAAATATTTCTAACAGTTCTATAGAACATTGTGATCCTAGAATACAAGTATTTTAAATTTTACTGTTATTTATAGCCTTTTTTTATGTTACAGTTGTATAACAAAATGTTTAATCTCAGTTCTGAGTCTCTGTGTGCCCTTTGGCAAAGGTCTCGTTCGACCCCTCCCATTCCTTGCCTGTCTAGTCCATGTGTTTCCCTCCATGTCCTCACCAAGTCATCCTGCCATGTTTCCAAGCGTTTCACTTTTTTCTCTTCCCCTTGTTAGGGTATCACTCTTTTGTTTTTTTACTGTTAGTGGTCCTTTATTGTTAGTACTTTTATACTGTTTGCATCCTCTCTAGATGGTAAAAAACTGGTCTATAGGTACAAATATTTTATCACTGTTTTGTTGAAGAATATCCTGACTAATATTATAAATGAGAAAGCGAATTTGTTTGTTTGTTACGCTTTCACGCTAGAACGGCTGAACGGATTTGAATGAAATTTGCAACATGGGTTTACACCTTGTGGTGGACATACGCTACTTTTCCCCTGGATCGCAGTCGAATTCGCGAGCAACAGCTAGTAGTTCAATAATTTTACTGGCTCATCAGGTGGCTTAGCAATGGACAGATAAGCACTGACAGTATTACAATCAATATAATTTTAATTAATTTTTTAGTTACTCAATGATGTACAATGAAGACATAGCAGCAATACCAGTACAAAATCTCCTTTCAGAAAATTGCCTGGTTGCTGTATGGTGTACAAACGCACCAAGCAATATTGCTGCTGTAAAGAACATAATATTTCCAAAATGGGGAGTGGAATATGTTGCGACTTGGTACTGGGTGAAAGTGACAGTAGATTTGCAGCCATTATGTGGCTTTGGAACGGGTTGTAAGAAGCAGCCGTATGAGAGGATAATATTGGGAAGAGTTGGCGATGTAAATGATGTGCCAGATTGTCAGTTGGTTGTCAGTGTGCCTAGTGCTTTGCATTCTCATAAACCGCCGTTATTAGGTAAGACCTGTAAGGTAACTGTTTTAAGGCTTAATCTTTTCAGGGACCATTTATTGTTAAATATCTTGGAGGTTTTCACTCGCAAATCCTAGGAGAATAGTTAATTGAATCAGGCGTGACTTGGCTGTAATTTTATAATGAAATAAAATAGACGTAGATATATTTAGTAACCTAACTACTTAGTTCCGCTTAACTATTACTAAAGAGTCATAAAAAACCACACGAACGAACACGACGTGTTGCCACACAAAGCGCCGGACGCAGAGTGAGCCATCTAGGAGAATAACTTCATGTATCCTGATAAAGTCACACAGTCCCTCCAAAGATTTGTAACATAAGTAGGATAGCATTGAAGTTTATCTATTGTTTAATAAATTCTCGTTAAAATGGTTTCAAGATATTCAAACTAATCCTTGTCTATGCGTCTGTTCCAGATATTTTATATCCCTTTGTGAAGACAGAAAATCCACAGACTCTAGAATTGTTTGCAAGACATCTACTACCGAATACTACCAGTGTCGGCTATGAACCATTGAAATGGCAGCATGAGTCTTTGTATGAAGAAATAACATGAATAATTAAGTAAAATAAAGAAACACAGGTATTTCCAAAAAAAACTATCTTTTTATTTACCAATCATAATAGAGACAGGACGCCATTGAAGGAACAATGAGCATGGTAGAAGAAATGCCGTAGAGTTTTAATTCCGTAACTAAAACCCTTGTCTGACATATTCCTCTGTCTCTTCCCCTGAGCGACAAGTTTTTGGATTGACTCGCATACTGGCAGGCTGTCATAGTCTGAGAGAGTTACGCGACAAGGGTAGCGCTGCCTGTAGCACCCGCGATCGCGCCAGTGTGTTCGAGCCTTTATGGCCATAGTATTTTCTTTTTTTTCGTGTGGTTAGTGACTAACCTGTTGTCTCAGTTTTTATGCCGCCCATGGGCCTCTGACTTGGCTTCACATGCCGTCGAGAAATACCTCTCAGGCATGCCGCATGCTGGCTTCATCACGATGTTTTCCATTACCGTTATCGAAGCAAATGATAATTATACAAAACGCACATGAAGGTGTGTCATGGGTTCGAACTCGAGACCTTGGACTTGGCAGTCCGACGGTTACACCATCTATTGTTATCATGGCCAAAGTATCACTTTTAGAGATAATAATAACGTGTGTGTCTGGCGAAATGTGGGTCTACTTACTATAGGTAGGTACCTATAGTAAGTACACCCACATTTCGCCATATTCACGCACGTGACGAAAGTCGCATTGTTTCGCGGCGCAATGCGGATTTAGTCGCACTGTGCATGTTAAAGCCTGATGGCTGGGCAATAAAATACAATAGACGTAGATATATTTAGTAACCTATTCCGCTTAACGTCAGCGTCCAGCGCTCGGCGTGTTAACACGTCGTGTACAGGCTCGCGACAAATCAATCGTCATCCTGAGGATACCTCTTTGAGAGATGAAACACGTGTCGATTTCTTACAGGGTTTTTTAACGCTTTAAGAATAGTTAAGCGGAATAGGTTACTAAATATATCTACGTCTATTGTATTTTATAATGGATTTACGCCAAGTCACGCCTGAATCAATTATCACTATCTGGGCAATAAAACACCGTGTTATAAATAGTAGGTAGTACTTATTTAATAATGAACTATAAATAATAAGGATGGATAAGAAATGCATGTTAACTGTTGCCGTTTACGTTGACAATGACGCTCGTCTTCTTGCTCTTCTTGGGATAGCCATCAGGGTTCATCGTCTGCCATCGCCAGAAGTCAGTGCCTGGAAATTATTAAGAAGGTTATAAAATTGCATGCGTAGCAATATGTCGAAATTAAATCGGAAATGAAAGTCATCAAAAGCTACCGTTTTTATTTGGATTCCGATTGTAGCTCAAGAAACGAAAATTCGTATATACAGCAACTATCAAAAAGGTGTGGTCATAATCTAAGGGTGTACGTTGTACGTGGTACGGACCATCAAATTGAACAATTTTCGCCATGAGACCAATACAAAACTTCAATAGGTACCTTACTCAACCTAAATGTATGAGCCGGCTCATTTTTTTTTGTTTTCTTTCCTTCTGTCCTAAAAGACAATTCTACCAGTTTACGATAGGTATCGTTCATTTTAGATAAATCTCTGGTCAACCACCATTCGCCAAGTTGTGTTTGGGCTAGGCAAATGTTCACAATCTGTTTAAAAAGTCGTCTACTTCAATACTCACACATCTCCTCGACGGTCAACTTGGTAGACCAGCCTAGCTCCTCCTTAGCAAGCGTCGCATCCGCCCACATTGCTGTAATGTCCCCCAGTCTTCTGGCCACATACTTCAGAGGTATCTTAGTACCGGTCACCTTTTCGAACACGTCCACTAGCTCTTTGACTGATACCCCTCTGCCGGTGCCAAGGTTATAAACCTAAAATAAAAACAATGGAAAAGCGGTTTCATATCAAGTACTTTTTTTGTTTTGAGTTAATTCCTGTCACAATCCGGGGAAACGGAGTGAAAACCCGCTACGTGTCTAAATTCGTTTAATATGGGAGCGTTCAATCTATAGATGACCCAACAGGAGAAGTCCAACCATCTTGGTTGGACTGCTGGTGGCAAAGTCTCAGAAAGCCAACAAATCATTTGAGAGCGGCCTTTGTACCCGATCATCAGCCGGATTTAATTGAGTGATTGAATCATTATAGTTACCTTTAGTTTAACATGATTATTGCCGAGCAAGTTCAGTGCTGCGACGTGTCCGCTTGCCAGGTCCATAACGTGAATGTAGTCTCTGATACCTGAAACCAAGAGTAACTAGGGTGAGCATTTCGTTAGGAACGTTAAGGAAAGTAGTTGTCACAAGCAATAAAAGCATCTTGGATGCAAATATCTATCACGTTATTCACAGGCGTCTTGTGGAAAAAAAATCTGCTTACCAGTTCCATCAGGCGTATTATAATCGTTTCCGAAGACTGTGAGCACTGGTTTGTTGCCGAGGGCCACTTGTGCCATGAACGGCATAAGGTTTGTGAACTCTTTGGTCGGGTCCTCTCCTATCAGGCCTGAAGGATGCGCGCCCACTGGGTTGAAGTAGCGGAGGCATATTATGTTCCATTTCTGGGGGAAAAAAATATATTTGAATGTAACTTTGTATATGCTAAAATCTAAACTACTATCAGAAATTCAGTAGGTAAATGAACCCAAAATCTCCCTATGTAGATCAAACCTAAGGATTAACGCATTATTTTAGTACGACGGTAAAATTTTGGAATGTTTCTTGCATAAAATGACTACTAGGGAGTAGCAAAATATTTTTGTAAATATAGGTACCTAAAACTAGCATAATTTTAAGAGCAGGAAATATACCACAAAAGGCTTTAAATAGCTTTTATAAATTATAACTATAAATTATGCTTTTGACACTTGACATATTGATTAATGCATATAAATAGAGCATTACAAAAATATGTGATTGGAATGACATAATTTACGCGGATGATACGATTATGTTGGCGTCTTTCGACCTTGGCATTCGCGGTAGTAGGCCAACAAGACCGGTATTGAATCACACCCGCTGGACATGTTATTTAGAAAGCGTACTCATTGACCAGTTGGCTGTTTACTAGAAAACATTTGCCGTCTAAAGTAGCAGGTTTAAATATTTATATCCGAATCTTTCACAAAAACGTTGGTCCTTCTGTACCAATTGGGAATTGGTCATTTGTCAATAACAAATCAAATTTGAAAATTTGCCAAACCAATCACACATAAATCTTAAGCTGGTTTAAAGATTATTCTAATTTAGCTGACCTGAGCATTCTGTTGACCAACCTCTATGAAAAAATTTGGTGCTTTGATAACTTAGTAAAGTTGTAATTTTAAACAGAAAAAGAACACTCATGCTACGCTTCTAGCTTAGCCCCGTTTAGAAGAAAATTTGGATCACCCCAAAAGATTCCGCATCCAACATTGCGGTTATCATAATTATAGGTAGAGTAAATAGACACTTCCATAAAAATGTGCAATAACTCCTTGGGGAAAAGTACCCGTATCACCCGTATGCAAATATTATGGATGTTGTAACTGCCCAAAATTAACCAACACTACATCGTAACCTCCATAAGAGTTAAGTAATATCAGCGATTGCACAGAACATTTACCTCATCAGCGGCACTAAGGTCTTTGAGCATCTCCTCGATGAAATATTTGGTCCTTCCGTACACGTTGGTGATGCTGCCAGTAGGGTGAGTCTCAGTGATGGGCAAGTATTCCGGCTCGCCGTAAACCGTGCAGGATGAAGAAAACACCATTTGGTAGCAGTTGTGTGATCTCATAATCTGGAATTGTAAATATTTTTATGCGTTTTATGAGGGTTTTAGCCAGAACTATACATGTGAGTTTTATGGCGTTCATAATGGCATTGTACAAATCTACAAGGAAGCACGTCAGATACGTGCAAGCTAGTGCAACTCTGTGCAAGGCAAACTATCTCCCCAAATGGTTACATATAGAGATTTCAACATAGGTACATACTCTCTCCAGGTAACGGTAATCGTCACAATAAAATCCGATCGTTGTATTTCATATTGGTAACGGCGTCTGAGTGCGAACATTTGTTTAGATAAACCTAGCAAGCAAGCAGTAAGACTGAAACGGTATACTTAGCTAAAATAGATTGTGTGTGTCTGTGTAGGTTCTCCAAAAAGTCGTACGTAACGTAGTAGCAGATTTTACAGACTTTACAAGAAATAAATTCCCCAAATGGATCTAGTTAGGGTTGCCTTATTCAAAAATAAAAGACCTGCGAGTGATAAGTAGTGGCGAAACTCTTTAGTTAATGGCTCTAATTGGAATAAAAAATGCCTTAGGAAAGACGGTAAGGTAGGTCATCATAAAAGCATAAAAAAACAAATTCTGCTTCGTCTTGACTTCACAAGGTACTTTTTAAAGTATTCTTCCCTTTTTTAAAAGAGGTCACTGGAGTCGACATTGAAACAGACATTAAAATAAGCAATGCCACAAAGTTGATAAGAAAGTTATTAAGGTAAATATTATAATAACTCGGATAAATAATCTAATGTAAGCAGATACCTACCTAATTATCTGTACCTAAGCATTTCCTGCGATTAAAGCTGTGAATTCGATCATTTTAATAAATTCCAAAGGATAAGAAACTACACCAAATATCAATAATAAGAATCTCATATCACAATTATCAATTTTAAATCTCAACAGATTAGCATCTTTCAACTGTATTACTCACTGTTTATCAAATTTACTAAACAAAGCATTTTAATATTTATGCCGCTTGACACATGATCGCGATAAAGATTGGCAGAATTTTTAATCGGTATCTAAGATGATTGTGTGCATTGGATAATGCATTAAAACTTTAAAAGAGCCTCCACAATGTGGTGATATGCAGTCAGCCTCGCTACGATACCAACTTTACTGCCTGGCTAAAAATAAGCTATTCTTGTAATGGCTCATGCCAACTGGACACGAAAGTGTGGTAAACTAGAATTAGACATAAATCCAATACATTCTATGCAAAGGTAACACCACCATTCCATCAATAAGTGAGTTGGCACCAGGTGATCTCCCGTTAACGTCCGCGAGGCACCATGGAAACTAGTTACTAAACTAACGGCTCGAAAGGCTGAGAAAAGTATTACGTAGCCATGATTCGCCCTTAGAATACTTTCATAGATGTGTACGTGTAATGTAATCTACCAACTTAGGATAGTCTTTAACTTACCTCCAATAAGTTAAGCATGCCAAGTAGATTGTTCTGGTAGTACAGTAGAGGCTGCTGCATAGACTCTCCGACGGCCTTCAGCGCAGCAAAGTGGATGACGCAGTCTATTGGGTGCTGGAAGCAAAATTATTTTAGTACCTATTTTTATTTTTTTACAACCTAGGGCAATTCGTCTTTTTACAGGATGACTAAGCAGGGACTGTTGGTATGGTACAGTAATTGGGAATATCATAGCCTAAGTTTCGTAGGAATCCTGACGAGAAAACCAATCGTGTTAATTTGCCTATAGTGTCCTAATATACAGGTTACTCTTGCGCGTATTGATCGGACAGATCTAGGAGTTTGCAACGTTACGCGTTCATTCGACCATAAATAAGTGACCGATTATCATGTCAAGAGTCAAGATCGCGCACTGTGGACTCCTTGCTCCATGCTGGTAAAGGATAACGGTTGAGCAACGAGTCCAAACCGATAGAACAGGCACCTAAAGACAAAAAAGCTTAAAAGCTTGACAACAGTTGGTCGAACTCACCTTATCAAAAATATCGTTAATTTGTGGCTTATCAAGCAAATCTGCTCTGTAGAAATGAATCTTCTTGCCAGTGATCTGTTCCGCCCGTTGCAGAGCTGGTGACCCATCATCATCGCCCACTGCATTGGCGAAGTTGTCTACAGCCACGACGTCATGCCCAGCTTGCAGGAGGTCCACCACACAATGGCTGCCGATATAGCCTGCGCCACCAGTTACCAGAATAGTCTTGAATCGCGACATTTTATCTGTAGTTTGTTCTGTAAAAATAATGATTTCTTTAGATTGTGTTTTTAGGCACCTACCTACGGCTAAAAATAAGTGGGTAGGTAACTTCGTTTTCTCCTCACTGCATAGTAAAAGCATGGCTACCAATTGAATAGCACTAGTTTTAGTAGTCGACCAATCTGCTTGTGTTAGGCCCTATCACAGGACTTTAAAATTAAATTGGGTAACAGCCTGCAAGTTAGATAGTTATTGGTTTCTAATACGGTTGGTGGCCATGGCCATGGTCAAGAGCCGTTATTCTTGTAGGTATACCTATATATAATTTCAAAGTCAGGTGCACGGTGCACCGTAGGCAGGTAGGTACATGTAACACAGACAGGTGCACAAATTCAGTTTGCCTGGGTTACGTAAGGTGCCAATATAAATATTTCTCTTTAGGAAACGGGCAATGTGTGTGTTTTCAGTAGTATGTTTTTTACCTTGTTCATATTTTTTGGGCCTATGAATGGATGAATGATAGTTAGCATTCCATTTTTCTATGCCGTCTTCACACTAACTCCGAATTCATTTTCCCAGAAAACCCATACTTAAGCCTACTTACTCAAGTAGTTACTCACTAAAACAAGAATGGGCTATATTTAGCTTGAGTTTATTCGGCATCTGTAGGTATAGTTATATCTGCCTTGATAATATTTTCGTAACGGTTATCTACGATATCAACCAGATAACTCATAAACAATTTGAAACCATATTACAATTCACAACCTTAAAAACCTGAAGGAAGATTCGCAATTTGCATCCGCAAGTATAACCCACTTCCTAATGCAATGGGTACCCATTCTATTGATCTAAAACAATGAGCTATTATCTGCTGTGGCTTCGTGAGTCATTGAAGAACATCCTTAGTAAGATCACGTCTCTTCGATTCTTTACGTTTGAGCGTGCGTCTGTTGTTTGTTAATTAATGATTTATTAAGGTCGACGCTCGATTATTTGCGATTATTGGTCGGTAAGTGCACATGGAAGCTTTTTTTTTTTTTTTGTTTTCCTTAATCAATCGACCTTAATTAAAGGTACTCCAAAATGTCCTCACTTTAATGAGGAAGTTTTGGTTATTAATATTTTATTTAAAAATTGCATGCAAATTGGGGCTTTTGTTGTTAATTACTTTGATGAATAATAGGTATTGTCACCATTTTCAGTACCTAATACTTCTACGACGAAATAGCTATAGTCTAGTTACCTACTTCGAATTCGGTTTTAAAATTTACGCTATCAATAGTATTTTAAAGAGATGAAGGGTTGCCGAGAATCGATCTGAATGGCGTGCAATTGGAGAGGCCTATTTCCTGCAGTGGACTACTACCTATAGGCTGATGATGATGATGATGAATAGTATTTTACAGAATCATAACAAAATTAATTTATGAGACAAGAAGTTATTGGTGTCAACTAAGCATTACGAGTAGAGCGGTGTAGCTAAACGTTTCATCAAAGAGTTGCGCTTACACAACTGCATAGGACTATGTACTTCATTGAGATGGTCGTATTTTGTCGCAATTTAACTTCTAAGCCACAGTCGTGTTTAAATGAAAGGGTTTTTACTGTCGACATGACCTTACAGTTACGACTAACTTAGCACCTCTTTGTAGCAAACCTATTTGAAAATGTCATTGTCATCTGAAGAAGTTCCAAATCGCAGCTGTTGTAGACATCTGGAGGCACAGTATTGCCCCCGCCAACACGAGCCAAAAATAAAAAAGCAACACTAACTACCTTTTCTTGAAGCTTTTCGTTGTATTTTCAACCCCTCAAAGCTTCGGCCTGGTTAGTACTAGAGAGCTCAAATTCTCAGGATAAGATGGTTGTTAGCTGTCTTATAACACACTAAGTTTCATTTGTCTAGCTTTTATACTTTGGATTTTATGAATACTTAAAATATACCGCGATTTCGTCACTTATTGACTCACTCATCAAAACCTCTAGGGCACTTCCCCGAGTCCTATAAAAGCTGAAATTTTGTATGCAGGCTAAGACCAACGCTGGTCACTGGTCTTTAAAGTTGTGTCATGAAATATTTCAATAGAACGGCCAATTCATACATTTTGAACAAGACGTAAGGTTTGGAGAGTAAGGTTAGGAGTTAGGGGCTTTACATTACATCTGAGAACTTTTTTTTTAACAGTGAAAGCGATAAGTTAGTCTTGGCAACCAACTTTACATGAAATGTTTTTAGTGGGATTGACCTCTTATCTAGCATCTAAGATCAGATATCAGTAATGTAGAGATAAAGAAGGTATTGTCAACAGTTCTTAGATGAATCGCCACTTCTTCCCAGCTAAAGCACTAGGAAGTGGTGAAGAGTGGGCGTTTTGGGGGACTGTCTTAGGTTATGGAATTGACGTTCGAAAAGTGCTGATTCTCAGCCTAGTTTGAATAAATGACTTTTGATTTTCACTCACTACTTATCACTGTAGCATAGCTATTATAAACCAAAGAGGATGCTCCACGATAAAGGCTCCCGCAGAGAGGCGCGAAGCGACACAGGCAAAAAAAAAATTCACCAGAGTCGCGTCGCACTTGTCTGCAGTAGCCTTAATCGTATCAAATTACGTCATCGTAACAACAATTAAACAGAAATCACGATAGCTACCTACCGTAAAAATGGTCAAACTCGTGATTAGATATTGATGCGTGGTTACGTGTGAGTAATTAAAATTACTTTATCGGAAATACATACGGATTCGTTGTGTTATGATGGTCAAATATCAAAATGATGAGCTAAGCAATTTATCAATCACGGCTTTTAGCTTAATATCTTTAGAAGCGCGTAAATATTATTTTCTCAGAATCTTTTCCGCATTTGCGTCATTAAAAATAACCCTGTAGGTAGGTACATGTAAGCAATTAAGTACTTAGTATCTACTACATTGCTGAGGCTAGTTTGTAGTTTTATAGGAATTGCCTGCTAGCTACTAAATAATTCCTTCACAAAGTTGTGTTGCCCTAACGGACTTAGGTTCAGTGTCTTTCGTGTTTTATTGTTTGGCAAGAAGAATAACGTCCAACGAGGCTCTACGTAAGAAATGATGTTATCATGTTAACATAAAATATGGCGGAGCTGTCGAACGTTCAAAATTTCCTGCAGTCACCGCAATCCATGGCTTGTCTGAGTTGTCAATGTCAGCAAAATATTAAATCCAAAAGTTAACAAAGTTAAAATCAGAAGCAAAATAAGACGCATGTTTAAATCCTTCGCAAAAATCTGAACCGAGGGTCTTTGGCCCCCAATTATCTCGGAAAGACTTTGGTCATAATTCGGCGGAACGGCTCTTCGCTAAACGTCTTCAAAATAAGGAAAGAACGGGAAAATCCCATGATTTAAGTAAAGTTAACAATAATTACTAGCCACGCTTGCAAGGAGCAAGAGTCCATGTTGCTTTGCTCTTTTTATAACGTCCTGTCCTGCCGCGTAATTGCATGAGTTCATGCACCCCAAACGCATATAGAAATGCAGCCAGAAGCTAATATTATGCATTAAAACACAGTTGTATTTTAACAAAAAGCTCGTAGGTATGGGTACTTAGGGAAAATACTTTTTTTAATTTACGTTTTCGTCTTGAATGATTTTCCTTATTTTGATATTTTACCCTAATCCGCTACCTGCCGTGGTGTCACCGTGTGACAGAATGGTTGAATCCGTTGAATACATTTAACAAAAACATCCATCTTACTATTCTAAATTAGATTCGATTCATTTAAAACCTAACATATTGAATCGTTATGCTGATCTCATTTATTAACATAGGTAATTTATTTAAAACTATATTCAACACGTTTGTCTGACGGATTGTCTGACATGATGTGACGAATCCGTTAACTAGTATAACGGCATGGGAAATTTTGTGTTCCTCTTTAAACTTGAGAAAAACATTTAAAAATTTAGTAATGATTGTGATGATAGTACCTACAATGGTCCAACCCGGTAATGACTAAGTGCGAATTTCACCGATGAAACTGAAATGAACTGACAGTGTCAATATTCCAAAGAAAATATTGACACTGACAGATCTTAAACTTGGTTTATGTGCTCATCGCGTTCAGTTTATATTGGTGAAATTGGCCCTTAAGCTCAGAATGCAGTAAGTAACACCGACAAAAAATGACACCCAGCAAACGATTATCCATATCCCTAGGATAAAAAAGCTGTAAAAGTTAAGTTCAGTCTGTTTTGAGCGACTTATATAGTAGGTAACGTACCTAGGTAGGTACTTAATGTAGCTCCATTATATTGAAACATAGTTCTAAGTAGGTACCTACCTAATATAGATTTACTTACTTTCGAGAATGAAGTTCATGAACCAGCAGAGAGGAGTCCAGAAAGTTTGGCAGATACGACAGGCGATCACACGATCAATCATCCACGATCAATCCGTTTCCTTTTGACAGTTCAACAACATTCATTGCGTTATTTGGGTTGTAGAGCAGACTAAATTTTGGAACATATCAAGCAATGGATTAGCAATATCCTTCA
The DNA here is from genome assembly GCA_914767815.1 of Eupsilia transversa. Taxonomy (NCBI): domain Eukaryota; kingdom Metazoa; phylum Arthropoda; class Insecta; order Lepidoptera; family Noctuidae; genus Eupsilia; species Eupsilia transversa. The sequence goes on from OU611889.1 coordinate 9,832,251, forward strand.
AAATGATTCAGATTATGATTGATCGTGTGATGCAATAACGGATTGGCACACATCTGTACAGAATAAGCTTGAAAACCCAGACCTACAAACAAACAAAATAAATAAACGAGAACCCTTTTGAGAAACGGAATAGGGTAACCGAAGTCTAAATCAACACTCATGACTTCATGGTATGGTATGAATAATTCAAAACACATGGCGAGTTACTTAAGATGCTTCCGTTCGGCCTGACTCCTGACGAGCACGATACACGATGCAGTTTTTTTATTAGACAAGTGTTTGTGGTTTAACATGATGTGATATCGTGTAGTTATGTCGACGATGAAGAATCTATGTTTTAATAAGTGTTAGCTGAATTGAGGAGCGTATTTTTGAGGCTTAGGGACGACCGGGCAATTTGAGAATAGTTCCTAACATAGTAGCTTTATCGACTGGTTAGTTCAAGGAAGGGTTAAAATCATCTTTTCAATTAACCTATGAAGGTTACACGTTGTCAGAGAGTCAAAAGAACCTGAATTTTATTAATAAACTAGGTTGTGATTAAGTATGAAAGTTAATCAAAGTTGTGATAGATCATAAAATAGAGTTGGCCATCAAAGATGATGATGCCTAGTGCAGATGATAAAGGCCCAATTTCAAAGGTCAAGGAAGGATGCTGGGCCAACGGCAGGAGCTTCGGGTAAATCCAAATATTCTAAAAACATGCAGCTTATAGCAGACAGTACAAAAATAATCTAATGGTCCAACCCATTAGATTATTTTTAAGAGTGATTGTACTACCTTACTATCCTTGCTCCCATCCACAAGCCAGGGGCATGGTAAGATAGCATATACGCATAGTAAAGCCCTGAATTGATTAGCCAAGATGCGTCATATTTTATTGTTAAACTAGTTCAATGCCCTGCCTCTAAATCTAAAAAAATATCTCGTAGCACACTAAAGGCATGCAAGTATGCAGGTGATAAAGAAAATATCAAGTTCGCTTCATACAAAATACCTACGTGTTCCATTTTAGCGATCTTCGCTTTGCACGAGACTGGTTTACGTGGAAGGAGTTAAAGTAGAAATAATAATGGTTTCTCTACAAATAGATGTGTTAGTTAACTCAAAGCCGTAAATATGCTCACTGTTAACTAACATTCCAAAAGAATTTAATAAGTTTACGATCAGTAGAATATTATGTTATCGTAACTTGATAGGTATCTATTGGAAATATTGGAATCCAAGGTTATTTCTACTTAGCACCTTTAGTACCTTTAGATAGCCCATCAAACTTTTGCAGTGTATAAAAATATAGATTTTTCCTTGTGCCTGTCTGTTAGGTAGTACTGAAACCTCATTTAAACATCTATCTATCTCATTTTATCATCATCTCCCTAATAAAAAATAAAAAAAGATCTCAATCACCCCGACACAAAATATTTACCAACAGCCACACAGTGACTCAAATAAGTATCTAAACTACTGAAAGGGACTGCAGTTGTGAAACCATTATTTTTAAATTAGGAAGGTATTCCAATACAACATTCATCCGAAGACAGCGAGTGATCAAGTGATCACATCGCATGCACCCGCTCGAGAATCTCATCTAACTAACTGTTTTCACAGAAATCGCCGTTCACTTTCGAGCACCGTTAGAGAAAATAAATATTTATTGAACACTCACCTTATTTAACTATTCCCATTAATTGATTATTACACTAATATTAACACTAAGTTACGTTAAAACTAAGCTAAAACTAAATAAATGATTAAAATAAGCGGCGCGTTCAGTCCAAGTCTGATCGCTCGCGCATCTGGCAGGTTGAGGGCCGCGACCGCGCAATACTCAGTGTCTCAGTCGACGTCACTGTAGTGTAGTTTGCAACCTGCTTGATTGCAATCACACCGAATTACCGGCGCGATTATCAGACGCGGTGGCTCCACTCTCAAATGATAATACCATAAAGTAAATAAGTAGGTACCTACCTAATTATAGGTGTAAGCGCACGACTGGTTGTTTATGCTTTCTAATCGGTGAAAGATCACAATGTCAATGCGTAATTGTTTTAGATTGTGCACGATCCTACTGATCGTTTGAGGTCTGTGGGTCAGCTTTTCTAGCTACTTAAGTTCCCTTTAAGTCGGGGTCAGACGTCAGTGAGTGGTTGGGCTCAACCACTTTATCACCTCACCGAAAAGAAATTCTGCAGCTTTTTAAATCTAATCAAATCTTTTATCTAACAACAAAGAGATCCATAAATTGTTAGTACCTAGCTAAGGTTTGCACTAAAGACCAAACAATGGAAAAACAACCCAAAAATTAAAACACTAAACAGCAATCTATCAATCTTTGCATAAATTGCGTTATTACCTATAGTAGAGGAACTATTTGCCGCTAAAGGCTTCTGGGGCTGCAATCTCGACATAGATAGCCAAATATATAGGTCGCTAGACGGTCAAAATTTCTTAACAAGCACGTGATTTTTTCGTGCTTGTCATTCGGTCGTACTCGTAATAAAGTCTATAAAAGTCTTCTCCGATGAAATGAACTGAAACGAGACTTGTTTTAGAGCTTTCTAAAGTTAGTAAGTAGTTATCCATTAGAAATCATATAATTATATGTCACATCACATTTTAATCTGGAAAACCAAGTTAAGCTTTCAGAAACGCCTTTCATTCCTCCCCTTTATTTCTTTCGGGGATTTTGCGAATAAAATCTACGTCGAAAGAAAGGCCTCGTTCGTATCGGTGTGACTGCGGCCTGCTAGTCAGCGACAGTGACCTCATAACGAGCTATAGGTACCTACATACATACAATCTATGCTAATAACATCAGAATACCGTAAGTTATCTAAAAACTTGGCTGTCTCATCGGTACTATATCCGAGATTCCAAAAGCTTCCGTTACCTATCGCGGAACGGAACTGTGCACAAAAAAAACATGTTTTATCTAACTAGTTATCATTCATCGGTTTTTGTTCTCGCGGTTCAAAAAAGGCAGTAGATTAGAGAGTGATATATACATATCTACATTTGTGATAACTTAACTGTGTCCCTTGTCAAGGGTGCCACTGTAAAGTCTTCACTTTTCTTTAGGCCAGTCCAATATGTGGAAAGGCCTGCTGAAATACAGTTAAGTACCTACCTACTGAAGATGCTGAAAAATAAAAAAAACTTAGGCAGTCATTGGGAACTGGCGACACAAGTGAAAACTTAAAACTATGAAATAAGAGTTTCTTTTTAGGGTTCCGGAGTCAACAAGGAACCCTTATAGTTTCGCCATGTCCGTCTGTCTGTCTGTCCCCGGCGTAGCTCAGAGACTGTTAGTGTACTAGAAAGCTGAAATTTTAAATTTCGCTATGTATAGCGTTATATCGCGCACAACTATACCTACAATCAACTTATGCATAGCGCGATATCGCGGGCGCGACAAGGATATCGCGCCAGTGTTTACGAGCCGCAAATAGGACCTACCTACGTTAAATGCGAGGTACCTACTTATTTACTTATTATTGATAAAAAATCCTAATCTTGATTTTATTTACCTGTCCATTATATATCTGTGATTTACAAAGTAAATAGTAGTAATCCAAATACGATAACCGGCGACCGGAGTTCCGGCTACAAAACTACATATCAGTCAAACAGCGCGTGGTTTTCCTTCTCATAAGAAGAAAATGTGTCTTAGTGCGTGTGGCTTTTGTATAATGCGGTATATGCACGCACGCTCTTATTGGACGTCCTATAATTACCTTTGAAAAATATTACTCAAAGCAAAAGTCAAATCATTTATTTCAAGTAGGCCAATAAAGGCAATTTTGAACGTCAGAATTTACAAGAACAGAGGATTGATTCTAGGTGCCCCTTCCAAAAGGTATAGTTTCGTATGGAGAAGAATGGGAAAGAAAGTCATAGTCGTCAATCAATCAATCTGCCCAGCCTTTTCCCAACTGTGTTGGGGTCGGCTTCCAGTCTAACCAGATGGAGCTGAATATCATTATTTTACAAGAAGGGACTGCCTATCTGACCTCCACAACGCAGTTACTGGATAACATGATATAACCCTTTGGTAAGACTGGTTGTCAGACTTTCGGGCTTCTGACTACCCATAACGACTGTCAAAGATCATTTAGTTTCATAATTACTCTTTTAAAAGGTTTTACAAATACTTTGTAAACGTTCATTATAATTGGCAATAGGCTCGCCCCGTATTACATGTGAATTAAACATAACTGGTGACAATGTGGGTGTACTAGGTACATCTCTGTTATGTTATAATTATAATTATATATTACAATAGGTACTTCTATAGTTAATACTGTTTTACAAGTTAGATATTATTATCTACGTTTGAACACCAGTTTGGCTAGCTACCTGCAGCTTCCTTAAAAATAATCTACAATTTACGATAGAGAGATCACTGAAAATTAATAGTATATAGGTACGACAATACTTAGGCAAGTGTACGTTCGGCACACCCTGAGTAACCCCAATTCCACCCCTGCGACCGAGTATTTAATTTGTTTTTATTACGACTAGCCGTTCATAGTTAAGGTCGCCATGAAAGAAGAGTAGGTAGGTATTGATTTATACAAAGCTAGGGGTTGGTAAATAGGGGTTGAAATAACATGTCAGTGTGGCTCGTTGGTCTAGAGGTATGATTCTCGCTTCGGGTGCGAGAGGTCCCGGGTTCAAATCCCGGACGAGCCCGTTTTTCCTTGCTTTCAATGTTCTAGGAAAAATTGACGGAATGCTTTTTGGTTTGGTAATGTTAACGTGAGGCACTTGGTAGACGAAATTGAGAGTGTTTTAATGATAAAAAAATATACACGGAATTAGTAGAATTGTGTAAGAGCACATACCTAATACATGAAACAAGGGTTTTAAAGTGCGTTGTTATTTTATTTAATTTGTTGAATTCAGTTAAAATTTAGGTTTTCTTTTCAGCGACGTTTTATGGGCTCTGCACTCGTGCGAGGTTGTGAGAAAAGTTCGAAAATGTAACCAATAGAAAATAACTGGGTACACTGGGATACAGGGTCAATGGAAATGTGATGGGCATCGAAATCTAATGACGATAATTGTATTAACTACCGAAAGAACCTGTAATCAGATGAAATTCTGAGTTTGAATCATCTTTCTTCCTATCACCCTTCAAAGCGTTCGTGAATCATAGTTTATTTGTATGGGTCCGGTTCGCTTGAGCTCAATGTTTTGTATCAATTAACTTTGTGGCTTGGCTTGTCTAACTGTTCTACGAGAAAACGTGCCATAGTCTTTTTTTAAATCAAACAATACCTAAGTTCTTACTTAATAAATTCAATAAATTGCTATCTAATCGTGTAACACATTTTCGTAAACGATTAAGACTAATCTGTTTCATTTTGACAGTTCAACAACATTCATTGCGTTATTTACGTTGCTGAGCAGATTTTTTTACGTTTCTGAGAGATGTTAGCTAATTAGTTAGTATATTTTATGGGTCAAATCTTGCAAGCTGAGTTAAAACCACTTCCTAATAACCTACGGAGTTGAAATTTTACATGTCAGTTCAGTTTCTAAGACAATGCATTTTTATGATGCATGACCTGATTCTACTACACCCAGGATTCGCTCCAGACGTACTCCTCAACAGTCAACAGTACAAACACGAAATATATACTTACGCATTTAATTATTATAGTCTAGTCTAGTCTCTTGCCACCGCCGGGGTGCTAGCTGTTTTAGAACCCAACGGCCTGGCGCGCGACGATGGGAAGAGACCAGACGGAATGACCATAATGCTTTGGAAGTTAGGTCGGCCTTTGATGTGGGATGCAACATGTGTCGACACCCTCGCGCCATCCCATGTTCCAAGCACGGTGGGCTGTGCTGGGGTGGCTGCTGCAAGTGCGGAAAACCTCAAACGGCGAAAATATTCCAATCTTATTGGGAAATTTTTATTCGAGCCGTTTGGAGTTGAAACACTAGGCCCATGGGGTCCGAGTGCCCACATAGTTTTCCAAGAGATCGCCAAGGTCCACTCTTCACATGACCAAAGGGCTGGTTTATTTTTTGGCCAAAGAATCAGCATTGCCATATAACGTTGCAATGCTGCCAGCCTTCTGGGCACTTTTCCTGTTGACAGCGATGCAACGTCAAGAAAGGAAATAAGGTAAGTAGAGTAGTATGGCCTAATATTATCTAGCAGTGGGGAGATTCCGTGCTGATCCACCCACTGCTGAAAATACGATATAGCGTGGCCGTAGGCTTTGATGATGATGATCGTTGTAGCTTTGCGAACAAATTCAGTTTTGTATAATGTATCTGAATATTAGTCATCTACTACTTATTTCATACGAAGAATTTGACTTCTTGCTGCGCGGCGTCGCCGCTTCGCAGCCGCTGCAATGTGACATAACGGTGATGACCTCAGTGATGACATCCATACCATCAGTGGCGTAACTATACCTACCATCTGAGGCCCGTGGCAAATTCAATGGATGGGGCCCCAGTACAAATCGTCACGTTGTATTTTAATAAATCATTACCAGAGAAGTATTTACCCAACAGTCCCCATTTGAGTTAAATATCTAGTAAATTTAATTTTCAAAGGCATAGGTACCTATTACATATGTATAATAAAATAACAATTTAATCTTAACATAATAAATTAATTTTAAAAAATCTCCGAGCTTTCTGTTCCGCAAAAGTATCAATAACATCATCAAAGTTTAAAGATCAGGCCCTACTTACGTCTGAGCTCGCGGCCTCTCGGGCCGTGGGTCCTGTCGGGCAGGGGGCCCCGTCGGGCCGGGGGCCCGTGGCATTTTGCCAGCCCTGCCACCCTATAGTTACGCCACTGCATACCATAGTACAATCGTAGAGTTCGAAGTTCAAACTTATTACTCTACTCTAGCTCGCCAGCCATTCCGTCCCCTCTAGCGGCTCTAGCCGTTAGTTACGCCCTTATGCGTAGAGCATTGGACTGAGCGTTAGCCTCTAAAAAGTGACCACTCTCTAGAAAGAGACAAAGCGACTGTGCGGCCAATAGCTGTAGTACTACTAAAGAGACAACTACTGGCCGCTTTGTCTCTCTCGAACTTTTCGGTCTGTATTCACTGCACAGCTGAATACGGGACGTTCAGTCCATTCTCTATGTTTTTGGCTAAACCGATGTGCCGAATGGGGAAAAAAAAGCAAATTTGAAAAAAAACACAAAATTAATAAAAACAATTTATTGCTTCCTTTAGCAAACCCAGATATCATTGAATAAGAATAGCATACATGTCATGAAACATTTAACGTGTTGAAAGATGTGTTCCTCATTGCAATGCACCCAGCAACTCGGTCAGACCTTTCTACTACATCACAATTTAAATATTCTAATAAATAATGTAACCTAATTGCATTTTATTTTGATATGATATTATTATTTGTACACGAATAAAATGCGCCTCATCGCGTGCACCCATGCGAATCGGTCAGAATATTCATAAATCTAAAACCTATCTAAGTTTTTGCGTGGGAAATGGTAGCCATTTTCCCAGTTGTTATTTTTTATGTAAAGGAAGTCGGCTTAGTCGATTTTCGTTTCGTGAACTAAAATATAAAAATAAAATTACAATGCTCGATGGTTTAATTTTTTTTTTCACTCAGGGAACACTGGTATACTGTATGGTACCAAGCACCGATCAAATTTGTTACTAATTTTATTATGCTTACATTTTAATATTGGTAGGTAAGTATTATAAATTATTATGGCAAGTTTTTATAGCATAGTTGATACTGTGGGTAAATACTAAATGTATCACAATTTTTGGCAAAGAATTGCTTGTAGGAACTGAATAACTAAATATCAACTACTTACACTCCCTCTAAGTACATAACGAAAACTCATACCACGTCATTAACTAAAACATTTATAAACTTTAAGACTAGTGGATCTAAATCAAACTTTGGTCGTTGTGCCATTTTTTTAGGATTTAAGGGTTTTACTATTTTTTTTCTTTTTTCCTTTTTATAGTACTATATTTTATTGCCTATCAATAAAGCCGTCGTATTTTGTATTGTCGGTGTCAGTTGATTACGTAGCGCAATTATTGCAGGTTATAAAATGCGACCTGAAAACAATAAAATAATTGATTAGAACTTGAGAACACGCCAAAATGTTTGTGACACCTGTAAATAAAAGAAAAAAAATTACTGGTGTCTTCTTTCTGAGAATTAAGTTGATCTTGATTCTTTAATTTATGGATAAGGACCTTTACTAAAGACTCTATGCAGGTGGATTTTGAGACGGAGCGTCAAGGGCATCCTTAAACGTTGTAGCTACAGGAAAACGTCCATTGGATACGAGACTGTCCTTCGCGCAGCATTGCTGCTGTGCTCTAAATGTAACATCTTAATAAACCTGTAGAAAATAGCAACACTACCTGCATTTATCTACAGATTTTGCAAAAAAAAAATACAGTCAGCCAAAAAAATGTTAATTGATAACGTTTTATTTGTATGATGATTATCTACAGGACCAACCGAAGTTAGCGTAATAAAATAAGCAGATATGCAAAAAAAACTTTACTAGGTATAAGTACGGTTAAGGATTCGGACCCTTGCGACCCAGTCTCAATCCTCCTTGTATATCCATTCAACAAGATCTGTATCAGGACATACCTCCTATACTGCCCAGAATTTAAATAAATGTATTTATGCATCGTCTCCCGTAGAGCTCTTCTAACGCCCATCAGATATTTATAGATAGTTAAGAAGTACGTACCTGATGATATTGGCTAATTAGTTTTCTTAGTATCCTTAGTCTCCTCCTTGGGCTGTCCCTTGCCCAACAGCTTAGCAAGGGAGTCCCAGATACCGCCGCAGAACAGCGCGCAAAATAGGTTCTCGAAGGGCACGAAGGGATCGTGGATACCCAGAAGAATTGATGATAGCTGGGGAGAAAATACAGTTATTATCAGAAGGTAAGTCGTGAGATAGCATATGTCCTGCTCTGGATAATGCTCTCTGATAAGCCTAAACATTATTATTACAGACATTAATACTACACAACCAGACGGAGCTGAGTGCATTATGGCCACAGCAGTGTACAGTCTGGTCAATTAATTTAAATCTTTGGGTCAAGAGACCACAGACTGACAGCGCTGAACATAGCATAATTGGCCCTGCTGACACTCAGGCCTCCTGTCTGTGAGGGAGCGGGCCCAGTGGATGTCACTTGGTCTCCGAATTTATGGTTCGTAGACATGTCGGTTTCTACACAATGTCTCCGAGTCGAATTACAATAAATTAATGTTATATTGAGAACTCGTTGCTCTAAGAAAACTACAGAATTACAATTTGTTTCTTTACCGATAACCCCAGTTTGAAGTATTATGATTAATCGGCTAAATTGCTACGCACCTTAAAGTATACGAAGAATATCACTATCCCGAAGTACACAAGAGCGTGCGGCGCAGAAATGAGGTCAGTCTTCTTGTCCAGCACGAAGATAATGGACGCAACCAATGAGGCTTTCGTGTAGCTGAAAAAAAAACCAAAAGAATTTGAATAAAGAACATTTATTTAACCCTTGAACTACCTACGTGTCGCGTGCGTAACCCAGGTTAAAAAGCGAGCTTATGTCTATGGTTAGCAAGGGTTAAAAAGGGTTACCTTTGGTGGATCGGCAGGGACCTGCATGCAGTAAAATAATTTAGAAAGCCAGAAGTTATTGTTTTTATTTGGTGTTACAGTTCTCAGATGGGTTAAGAGAAGGCAGTTAATCATTAACACAGGTCAAGATCAATTCTCTTTTATAGGCACATTTTTTTTAAGAGAAATAGGTTAGATAACGCCATGGTAAAAACTTTAATTAGGTAGGAAGCAGGTAGCTGCGGCTGACAGCATTGTGAAGTACAGACACAGTCCGATTCAAACTTTAGGGCGGCTCAGAACATGAGGCGAGTCGCTGTGCAGTAACAAATTCACGTGCCAGTGGGGGTGAGGGGTGCAATACTGCGCAGCAAGTAGCGCACTTCAGAGCCGCCATAAAGTTTGACGCATACCAAACAGTCCATAGATAATTTACGTCTGATTTTGCAACTCTGTCAAAATCTCAGGGATCTTTATTTGCCGTTGCTGTTGCTGTTGGGTTACTTATAAAGATAACTGTTAAAGGACTTCAGAAACCGCTTAACTCATAGAAAACCCGCGTGGATACCAGCAAAATTCTGAACCCAAACCCAAGGACCGTTAATGCATATCCTTAAAATTTACTATAGGTACCTAGTAAATTTATACTACTTAATAATACTTACAAGCTAGGCTGCATGGTTTCCATGGCAGTCGGTGTCCAGGCTCCGCGGATGAGCCGCTCTATCAACTTGGTGAAGCCTGCACCGTTGCCCTTCAGGGTACCTGAAAATAAACGTTTTGGTTAACTAGATATAATGTAAAAGGAAATAGATTTCGAACACTGTGCAGTAAATGGCGAAATATGATTGTAACAAATTTCTAGAATGTGTTTTTGCGGTTCATATTTTTATATGCATATCCTAAATGGCCGGCACTAGCAAAAGACAGACCTGCGTGGAAAAAGTATAGGAAATTTAAGCCTTTATTGCCTTGCAGTGGGACAATACTGGGTATGAGGCTAGTGAGATTAGATTAGATCCTAAATGATTCTGTGGCCTTGGCTCCTAACGTCCTAAACGGACCAAAATTCCATTATTAGGTATTATTAGGATAAGTTTCACGAAATCCGTATCTATCGTAATACTAGATAGAAACCATTACCTATCCAGAAGAGGGAAAATTTTCATTTTCTTATCAATGCACCTTATCATAATAAGTAAGTTCTTAAAACATTGATTTAGCGAAACCAAACATTATCAGAATTCAGACTAACAGATTAGCACAGATAATCTTACTTACCGACTATAATCATGATGACGTAAGCGTTGGGGTAAAGTTTACCGGCGTGGCTGACTCCGTCATACACTTTCTTTGCGCGGTAGATCTCTTTCATGGCTGACGCTACTACCTTCACAGGTAGAAACTTTGCCACTTTATACCCCACGTCGAATGGTGTGTAGAATACTAGGTACCTGGAAATATTAAAAGGGTAGGGACGTAAGTACATAGTGATAGTTTGGGAAACTGCTCATCAGCTTGAAAATCCTAACTAATAATTAAATGAGAAAGGGAGTTTGTTTGTTACGTTTTCGCGTTAAAACGAGTGAACGGATTTGGATGAAATTTGGCACTTGCGTAGACCATGGCCTGGAGAAGGACATACGCTACTTTTCATCCAGGATCGTCAACGAGGTCGCGGGCAACAGTACCTAAGTTAATAATCGGTTAGCGAACTAGTTTCATGAATTTTATCTCCAATACTAAACATTTAGATAAGGCCCTTTAGGGCCCTATTATAAACGTCAGAGTAAATTCAGGTCTCGGCATGCAATTTATATTTATCAGTATTGTGGTTTCTGGCTGAAATGTGTCAGGCGGCTTGTCAACCAAAGTTATAACTACTCATCATAAGCCTACGAGCAGGGCCGGCGCTAACAACCTGGGGGCCCCGGGCGAGTCATGCATTTGACGCCCTTTCAAAAAGCGAAGATAGAAAAGTATAAAGGCCACAGGGAGCCTAATACGAGATGCCATTATAGCTCAGTGCGTCTCTCTGTTACGTAAGTTAGCGAGGGATACTACAAGACAAGCAACAAAATGACAGGTCGTGGTAGATAAATGCTGAATACTCATACTCACTATACGAGATAAGTTCATAAAAGTTAAATACGCTGAATTCAGTTTTTCTTTATAGAGATAGGTACCTATTCAAATTAAGTGGTTAAAGACTCGTACACACTGGCGCGATATCGCGGGCGCGACAAGGGTAGCGCTGCCTGTCGCGCCAGTGTGTACGAGCCGTAGGTTAAGCCAGCAGCGCCCTGTATACCCCGGCGGCGGCGCCGCTCCAGGCGCTGGTCCCTGTAGTACTTATACTATAGTTATTTTTTGGTGCCGGCTCTGCCTACGAGCGAGGCGAGAAACCCTTCTTCCTACCCGCCTGTGCAAGCCTTGCACGCGCTTTACCTTGAGATACCACAGAACTAGAGCTCCCTTATCTGTATCCTGTCTAATATCCATATCTTATCCTGAAAGGTTGTTTCAAGGTCGGGTTTTCGTCACCTCATCACGAGGTCCTTTGGCAATATATCTTATCTCAAATTATAATTTTGGCCATCGTGAAAAGCAATTTCTGTTGCTAAGTGCATTTGATTAAAGCTTATGTCGGGCAATGTATTAACGATTAAGTGATATGGATCGCTTTTACTTGCGTAAATGCTGAGATGATAAGAAGCAGTTTAATTAAGAAATAGGTGCCTTCCGTAAATGTTAGGCCCTTAATGGTCATAGGAACTTTAATAACTTGTCCTACATAAGGCAATGAATAGCGGTACCAGCTGGTACCTACTGCGTAATGTCATGAAGTGATGCCCATTTATTTTATGACATCGATAAACGGTCAGTAGATATCGCAGTTGTGTGACTACAATACTGACTGCAAAACTGGTTGAATGAACTTAGCTTAGCTATTTATGAATTCTCACATCCAAACAAGTTCTAATATTTCTCGACCTTTTCCATAGATTTAAATAGTCTAGGCATAACCTTCACACTGGCAAATGCAAAGCGAGAGGATTCGACGGTTCCGCATCGCCGCAGTCATTTGCAAGTATTGGGTAGTTGCTATTACTCGAAATTCTACGTTGACTTGTAGGTAATTACATAAATATTTACATCACCTATATTATAGGTATGCGGTATGAACCCATCAAAAACCCGCCCGTGAAAACTTTGAGGGAAAGAACATACCATGTCACAGTTCCAATAACGAGTTGCGGCGTGTTCTTGAGTGGTGCTAGCATGGGTTCCCCGAGCAGCCCGTTGACCACCATGCCGCCCGCGAAGATCACCAGCATAGTGGACAACCAGCATGACAAGGGGTGCTTCCGGGAGAACGCTTGCGCACCTGGAAACGATAAGTATAACAAGATATAGCCTGGTATCTAATTTTTTCGTAAACGATTCAGACGAATCTGTTTCATTTTGACAATTCAACAACATTCATTGCGTTATTTACGTTGTTAAGCAGTTTTTTTTTTCGAACTTATGAAGTACCTAATGGATTAGCAATCTGTTTCAAAACGATTCAGATTCTGATTGATCGTGTATTACGCAATTAGGGTGCTAATCAGTTTTAAGCAATCAAGCCGTAAGACTTTGGTCTATCCGTATGATTATCAAGTGTAGCGACCGAAGTCTTTATAGATGCAACATATTTATTAAGTTTGCCACAGTTGAGTTATGTAGGTACAAGGGCGGATCCAGGATTTATTTCTGGGAGGGGCACATGGGCAAGATACGTAGATAAGAAGTGTCGCCGATATCTAGACTGCTATCTACATGCTGTTTTTGGGATTCATTCTTTTTAATGACATAATTTATGAATAATTCCAAAGTAAAATACAATTTTAGCACCCCGGCTCGGATAGGATAGATTTTCTTTTGACCATAGATACAGAAATAAGTCTTACTTTTTTCGACACTGGTAGTATAGTTTAAGAATTAGGAGAACTTGGGCTGCAAGAGCGAGCATAGCGAGCTCAATAATTTTAGCACCCCATCTCGAATTGCTTTGGCTAGTTATTCTTTTGACCATTCATAGTTAGGTAATAGCTAAATATTTTTCATGAGTTGAAGAAAACAGTATAAACTTTGTACGCGCGAGGCCCTTCGACAGCACTATGCTTTTAGTATTATATGTCATGCTGAAATACTCTCGCCGACTGAGGCTCTAGGCCGTTCCATCCTCAGACCTCTGGGCCCGTGTACGAGCTGAGTCGCTGACAACTGTTTGTGCTGAAGATACAGCTATCTAATTGCGTAACACATTTTCGTAAACGATTAAGACTAATTTGTTTCATTTTGACAGTTCAAAAACATTCATTGCGTTATTTACGTTGTTGAGCAGGTTTTTTTTTCGAACTTATGTAGCATTGGATTAGCAATCAGTTTCAAAACGATTCAGATTGTGATTGATCGTGTATTACGCAATTAGGGTGCAGTACTGCCTACGTTTTCAGCGATCATCATTGAAGCAATATCTTGATGCAATCATGGAAGTCCATTCAGACGATTTTATCTTATTTTACTTAAGCCGTTTGGGGTGGACACGTGCGCCTGTGTCCCCCACCCTAGATCCGCACTTGGGTAAGCATGTTGCCTCTTTGCCCATAATTTGAGGGTGGTAGTAGGTACTTATCTTTGTGATGATTCTTACTTAGTAGCAACTCTCCGGGTGATCACTAAAGAGCTTTATTTCTGTTGATTTTAGCTTCCTACCTTCATAGAAATATACATCATGGGTTTATAAAAAATTAAAGTAATCTCTCATTAATTAATGCTAGCTCTAATAGCTAAGAAGGGCACGTTCCTTCGTCCGTGGAACGTGATAATAACCTACGTAACACCTACCTGTAGGAGGTTCGATTCAGTGACCCAGATTAACGTAGAGCGGCTACCGTTTGACCTCTGCCACCCGTTGCCCGCAGGGCGCAGAGAAAATAGGGAACTAGGTTTTGGCAATGTAGGTCATAATAACGTGCCTCCCTATAGCCATACATCTCACCTTATTCATGAATACCATGCTATATTTAGATTGAGATAGACCAAAGAAACGATGGATGGGCTGTGTGACAGATGATATGGCTAGAAAGGGGTACCGAGGTGAGAAGTATGGAAGAAAAATACATGTTAGGCCGACCACAAATAAATTGGGATTTAGGGGTATGAAGAACAGGGTGTAAAGTTCTCTCATCCCCCATAGAAAAGGGAGGATCCTCCTACCAGACGGGTGTTGTGTCTGGCGGGCAATTGCCCAAGGATTGATGTCGGATAGTCTTATATATGTTAATCGCTCGGTAAACTCTTACACCGCGATGTAGGACTTGTGACGTCAGGTCTTTGATGCTTAGTTCGTATGTGGCGGTGTAGATGCCGCCACAGGGATAAGGACAGGAGAATGATGATTTAGATTGATGAGAATTACGGTTAGGGGATTCTGCGATCGCAATAACTTACTAAAAAAAAGTTAGGTTCCGCCTCTCCTTCGTCATTGACTCCTGCAGCAAGCAGAGACCTTTACTAATTTTTATTACTAATACCTACAGCGTTCCTACAGTGGGGGATTTAGGGGGTGGCGAGCAGGGCAAAGATTAGCCATCCCGAGCCTCGCAATTGCTAAGCACGCCGCTGCGTACTTATACCTATATGTATCAGAAAGGTGTGGTGTGATAAAAAATTATCAACTATCCCATACAAAACTTTAATACCCAGATAAGATACTCGACCCAAATGTATGGGACGTTTGGTTATTTTTCTCGATTACACAGTTGGTGCCATGGAGAAAGGCTTTGAGTTTGATGGTCTGTACCATACCCTGAAATTTGACCACACCTTTCTGATACATGCTGTATAAGTAGGCAGTAAGTACGTTACGATTTTGCTGCCATGATTTTAAATTAAAATCCATGGAAAAATCGAGATGGCGTTACCTATTTTTAACCAAGAACCAAACGACAAGGGCATAAACATTGGAACTATATTCCTACTACATAAGGGCCTTAACACACTGGCGATTTGCGAGCGTCGTTCAGAGGTTATTGTTTAACATGCTAGGCACGTGTTCGCAACGTGTTCGCCACGCTTGCGGAATAGCGTTGAGGTGAGTGTACAACAGATGAAGAGTGAGACAAGCGAGTGTAAAATATTGTGACGCGGAGAACGTCGTACTTAGTTCGCTTTGGCTTTGCACCCCCGGTGAGCATTGTTCCCAAATCGCCTCGCTTCAAACATGCTGGCACTTCGTCAGTGTGATAACGCTCTAACATCTTGCAATCGTGTTTAGGTAGCTGTATGTGGTTCATACTCGTGTGGCTGCCATAAAATTTTGGTTTGCAATAATGCGGTGCGATCGTAATCGAAACAGCTATAACAATTTTAAGTGACAGGCTATTTGTGTTACTCAGTGTAAACAAAGTCTACCCATTGATTTTCAGTTGGTGCCACAAAAACATAAATAAACATTACCTTTATCACACCGAGGCAGTACCTACCTAGGTAAAGTTCGTATCTGTGTGCGTCTGACAAAATAATAATTATTATTATAGAACCAAAATGTAACGTCGAAAATTCGAAATTATTCAAAAGCGGATGACGTCCAACTGAAAATAACTGTCGTCTAACTTGGTCGGCTACTATTGATGATTGTGGAAAGTTCACAAGTCGTTCGAAGCATAGGTACTTACTACTTACCTAACCTACATAGATAGTGGTTAAAAGAATTCTATTCGTTAGAGAGGGGTGTAGAGTGGCAATTATATATCCACTATCCGCCCTTATAAACAAGTAGGTATACATGCCAAGGGGCCAGAACGTATTTTTAGTATTACCTATATAGAAATTCTCCCGTTTTTTGATATCGGAGGATGTGCGTGTTTCCCGACCCGGATTATCGTATCGAAGCTTTTTATAGCGCACAAATCAGCCATATTATGAACATACGTCATATTAAATTAAGTAGGTACCTACACTACAACATAACATTGCTTTCTGTGCTAATCTAGGAAGGAAGAATAAATCACGAAGAAAAAATAGGTAGTGGTCTCGCGACTGTCATGACTTCATGAGACAACTGTGTTTGCTGGCTTCAAGCCAACAACCTGTCTCTTGGCATTTTAATATTAAAATACAGCAGGTTATCTACACGTGGTCTTTAACTGTGAGTTTTGAAGCATTGCTCTTAGAATTTGTGAATGAAGGCACCGCTGACAGCGCGCTCAGGCGTCTTACTTCTCCTTGAACCTAATCGGACGTTCTATTGGTTTTTGTTGGAAATGTATCAGTGCATTTAAAGGCTCTGCAATACAGTGCATACATGCACAGATACAACGCAACGCTATATAAGAGGCAGGGGAGATCACCTGAACAATTGAACGCAGCCTAACTTGCGGAAAGTTCTATACCTTCCTGAATTGATACCTGTGTATGCTATTTATTCCTTTGTTTCATTAGAGACTTTGTGCACTAGTACAAATTCTATGTTTTGTTATAGAAATCAACTAATTGGTGCCACCACCCTGCAAATGAAACTGGTTATCGTGATCTTTACTGTATCTCAAAAGGTTCTGCAATAAGGTGCAAAATTTTGCATGAAGCTATGTTATTTTGATACAGTAAGTAGGTACCTACCTACCTATTATGTTTTTTTTTGTAGATAGTGTGATTTCAGACAGGCGCTATCGCTTTTCCGCTCCGAATGGATACAATAATGCGTGTGTAAGTATTAATTAATGAAGCAACGCTTGATTAAAAGTTAGTATAAATATTTTGGTTAAATTTTTCCCTTTTGCGAGCATGAAGTGAAACATTGTTGATGACGTAGGACTTCGTGGAAACTAATCCGTAATTTCGCGAAAGAGTAGTATGGCTCGTTGGTCTAGGGGTATGATTCTCGCTTCGGGTGCGAGAGGTCCCGGGTTCAAATCCCGGACGAGCCCGTGAGAAATCACTTTTAGATCGCGAAATGGTTTTATAAACTGAGAGCTTTCAAATTCTTTTCTCTTAATTTTTTTGGGGAAAGATTTACTTTTTAGCTTAGCGCCATCTATTTGCTAGGTGTAACAAGACGAAGGACGCTAGTCTTCAAGCTTCGGATATGACGGAGGAGCTAGTTCAATACATAAGGTTCTTATCTCAAACCTAACCTCACGAAGGAATAATAATGATTTACAATATAAGTATCAATAGGTACCTATTTTTTCCAGAACAAGTTACAAGTGTCCACGTCAGTGATAAGATCAAGCGATCATTCATTTGATAAAAAATAAATATGACACTTCGCAAATTATTTATTTATAACATTTTTTACCTACATAAAAATAGGCGCTGTAATTTCAATACATAAATAAGGACATACAGTGTCATTTCTTTTATACTTCAATGTGTTTATGCAAATATATTGTGTTCAGTTAACATTAGCTGTTATTGGAGCTATTCGGTCTGGATGCTGCGGGAACGATCTATTTATAAACGCGTTTAGGTGTCTTTTATTTTAGAACATTCCGCACAAATTACTTTTCGAACATTAATTGATTACAGGATGCGGAAGTGCGACGATAAATCCCATTATTTTGGCGGGTTCCATTTAAAAATAAATGAAATACCACTTACCGGATCCTAAATCCTCTCTGACTGCAAGAGCGCATAATAGAGAATGTGCTATGTCAAAATATGGGTACATTTTTAGTTTAATGACCTGGTTGGCCAGGTCCAAGAAGGCTTCGGGATCCATGGTGTTAGATTTTAGTTTATTTCACGGTTTATTATCAATTATTTGCACAACTAAACACCGACAATAGCGTGACACGGTGAGGCGCGTCCGCGACTTGCCGCGGGCGATGTTGCCGCGAGACTGGGATGCGGACAGCTCGCTCTCACTATTATGTGTAAGAATGCCTTTTATTATTTTGGTCAGACGCAACAAATATCTCGTTTTGCCTCCGAGGTTAGGATTGAGCGACAGGTTGCTTAGATATAAACAACTCATGTCAAATACTTCGACATTTTTGTTAGAGTTCGTTTCAATTCAGAAAACGGACAGTAATTTTGACATTGGAAATCAAGTTTCCGTAGTGTAGCGGTTATCACGTGTGCTTCACACGCACAAGGCCCCCGGTTCGATCCCGGGCGGAAACAGATTGCTTTTTTGTTTTTAGCAGATCATTTTGATCTACACGCTTTTTTGAACTGGGGCTGATCAGAGATATTTGAAAATAATCAATTTCAATAAAAGCAAAATAATGCTATTCGTCGGTACGTGCATCACTAGATAACGTCTCGACCGATTGATCTATTTTTTTGTTTTAGTGTTCCGAATTACGTTTATAATGAAAGAAAAAATTATCCTGGAAAAATTTCCAATTCGAGAAAAACTACGTCCTTTTTTTCTATGGGATTTTTATATGAACTATTGGAATTTTGATAGTACAACATCCGTCGGGTCAGCTAGTTACTTTTTTTTATTTTTTTTGGGTTTAACAGCATAGTATATTGTCGCCTTGAAACTTACGTTTAGAAAACTATGATTGTTACCAAGGCCAGGTATGCTTGCGGCAACGAGCAATAATTGTCAAGTCTAACGTCGTATTGGATTACGAGAGCTCATTTTGATCGTCCATTATATCTGCAACTGTACATTAAAACAAAAGGGAATTTAATAAAACCAACGACAATATTGTTAAAGATATATTTGTAACAATAATTTCATAATTTACAACGTATCAAACTTTATAAAAAATATAAGATTATATAATTTAGGAAACGAAAATATTTATAATAATATTAGTTGTTACAATTTCATCAGTCTTTTATATTATTTGATCTGTACACAGCCAAATCTTTGGAAATATGAAAATAATAAATAATTTTATTGAAATAATTTCTACAGAGTATTCTAATTGGGTAATAATTGCACTTTTTCATGTACCTATTAAAGACGATGATCGCTCAAATGTAACTAAATTTGAGTATTCTAGTCGAGCATTAGTGTGCATTTATCATTATGTAAAACAAGAAAAATTATGTACTAAAGTCGTACATTTATTATTGCTTAGATTTATCTTAGATTAATTATCATAGATTAGTCTTCCGATTACTATTCACGTAAAAATATGTTTGCTTTCTTTTACATAGAGTTTTATATTAATGGTTTACATTGATTACTATTGACTTTTGCGACTTCACCATAAATATTTAAAAAAACATTTATCTCTGACCATAAATTTTGCCTCCTTACCTTAGCCTTACACTATAAAAACTTATATTTAAAATGGTATATAACATAAAACGATTACGTGAGGAACTCCAAGTACATAATTATACACCCAAGTTTGGGTTAGAGTCGTTGCAAATCACAAGCGCGTCATGTGACTTTTAAGTCATTGATATAAGGTTGAAAATACAATGATTGACGCGCTCTTGAAATGCAATAACTTAAACATGCAACTGATTTCAGTATTATAACTTTGGCGACAGATCTGCTTACCTAGCAATAAAATTCACGCAGTAAAATTATAGATTACTCCCGGGAAAAATAAAGTTTTATTATGTTTTCTATATGAAAGAAAATATTAAATTGACATTGTTTTATAGACAAACAAAACTCTTTTTTGGAAGATAAAAATACTTATTGTAGAAAGTATAGAAACAGTTACTTGAAAGCAATAAAACAGTTAAGGAAAGTGACTGCTAGATTTGTTTACATAATAAGTACTTACTAAAAATGAACAATAGTGATTGTTTTTCTCAACGCTGAAAGCTTGTGTGCAGTGAAAAACCGAGCCAAATAATGTACTGATTGTAGGTATGTATGTAAATAAATAAATAAAACAAAAACCTAATAAAAAATCTTATCATTCTGATTACCCGGAAGCTAAATATTGTCAAAGTAATAAAATGGACCAAATTGCGAGATTCACAAAGTAATTAGCGGTATAGAAACCACAAGATCATACAAATTGCGCTTATACTGTGTGGGGACGGCAACCCGACAATAAATGACAACACTAGCAGTACGAGTGCTAAGTCTAGTAATATTGAAACCATCAAATACATAAATCCAAACATCATTTGTTTTTTATAGATCTAGTAACCGACTAAGTATGAGTTTTGCCAATCAGCTGACTCTATAGTTGGCTGACTAGCATAATCAGCCTATAATGTTCCCACTGGCCAGGCCAGTACGGGTTGGTAGATGTCACAATGTCTTCGAATTTTGGGTTCTAGAACATACCGATTTCCTCACGATGCTTTCCTTCACCGTTTTGAGAGCAGTGGTGATGAACTAATTTACTTAAAGTAAAGCGACTGACTGGGTTCGTAATCTGGCTGAGTGTGTAATTGGATATTATTTATTTGATTGAATTTTTGTATGTAGATTGAGGACGTCATTAATTAGATACACGAAGGTTAGTTTATTGTCGAATTGACGTCGCCACCCTGTATACAGCATCAACGCTTGCCAGTGTCACACTTCGTCTTAAAGTCTATTTACACTTTGATAAATGGAAAACGTGAAACTTTATCGCGCAGTACTAATTATCGTAGCATGATGTTAATATCTTGTAATAATGTATGCACGAGTTATGATAATTTTGTTGTGTTGCATTAATTAAAGTGTATACAGACCTTAACGTCTAGTTGACAACGGAATGCGTCACAATACAGGCAGTTTGTCGTTGATCACCGTGACGTATTCTGATAGAGAAAAGAAGACAATCAAAATGATTGTTTTCTTTTCAGTTTTTTTCTTTTTGTATACAGATTCTTTGAAATGTTTTTCTTTTAATAATCTACACTAATATTATAAAGAGGAAATATTTGTATTTTTGTTTTTAATTAATAAACTCAAAAACGAATGGACCGATTTTAATAATTCTTTCACCAGTATAATGCTATATTATCACTGAGTAACATAGGCTATAATTTATAAAGATATTACGCGAGCGAAGCCGCTGGCGGAAGCTAGTTATATTATAATTGACGTCCATTACATAAAAGATCTTACAACAAAATCTGTATGCAAAGCGAGTATTCGATTACTTGCCTGTATTGCTAATGCTTTTAATAGTATGTAGATTTGCAGTACATTAATGCTTAGCAAATACGCGTTGTAGACATGTAGTGCGCCTACGACACAATGTACATCATACAATGAAATATAATCATCTTGCGTACAATGAAGGAATTTCATTTTTTACGTGCAATGAAGCCACACCGCATACAAAGTTGCTTATTTAGAAATCGGTTTCACAATCCGAGTAGAAACTATCCCCCAGATAAATTACAAATTGGAAGATTTTGCACGAAACTATCTGTCAGATTATTTAACAGGACCTTATCAGAAGGTGGTGAAACAGGCCATTACCTTTAGTGTACCTATACCTATCGCTTAGTTCAAAGCGACCATGATCATAATATTTACGATACATATTATGGACAGAAATAAGACAATGCACATGAATAAACTTATCCTAGTAACAGACTGCACGGCAGCGTCCTATGATTGACTGTGCGAGATTTACTGAAAATAGAAATAAATATAATTATAATATTATACATAATAAAACGAATGTTTAATGATTTTGATACGCTCGGCGTGGCAACACGTCCTGTTCGGGTTCACGACAAGTCAATCATCATCCTGAGGATGCCTCGTTGAGAGGTGAAACACGTGACGAATTCTTACAGGGTTTTTTATGTCTCTTTAGGAATAGTTAAGCGGAATAGACTTTTTATTCACTTAAAATAACATAAAATCACGCCTGTAAACTCCCGAAGGATTAGGCTGAGGTGTACCTACAGTATAACCCCATTTCGCCAGTTATATTTAAGTCCCATGTAATAGGGGGCGAGTCTATTGCCATCATTTGGGCACAAATCCAGAGAATTCTTGATGGAAAAAAACCCAATAACATTTTGCCCGACCTGGTAATGGAACCCAGGACCTCATGCGCAGCAGTAGCGCTTGCGACCACTAGACCAATGAGGCAGTCGATAAAAACTTCGGAGTAAAAAAAAAATAAGGGTGCGTGACTCAAATAAACCATTATTTTAAACAAATGTCTAAAGACTATGATAAATGTCAGTGTATTTGTGTACACCCTACCACTCCATAAAATGTTAATTAAATGCTTGCATTGTATAAGCAAATGACTACAATAGTTCATCGTTAATTAAAATCATACTGATATTGATACAAAATTCATTTATCTTTCACCGACGCGATTGCAATTTTCACACTAACTGCGCGTTTCCATGTAATATGTAGCCACTTCATTTGTTTACACTGTGATAACAGAATTGAATTAAACTTATGAAAGTGTATTACATAATTTACTTGTCAAGCATGAGTCATGACTATTTGATGAATAAAATAAAGAAATAGGCCTTATGTTCAGTTATTTAACTAGGTACTCAAAGCACAGCGTAAGGAACAGCGTAATGAACAGCCCAAAACAATCAAAAATCTTACAAGGAAAGAGATATCATCAAAAGAGAATGTAATTACCTTTTTATCCTCCTTACATGGTGTTATTTCCTGATATGTTTTTGACATCTGGGTTTCGCCTGTCTTTCTCCGTTATCGGTGATCCTGAGTAACAAATAAATATTATGAAAAAATATATGTGTGTGTAGAATCATCTCTTTATGTTGATTACGAAGTTTATAGCAGGCATTCTCAAAGTAATGTTTTGTGGAAATGAACAGTATGAACATGCTACGCTGAACATAACTATTATTATTTATTTCATTCCTATTAATATATCAA
Organism: Eupsilia transversa; assembly: GCA_914767815.1. Classification (NCBI taxonomy): domain Eukaryota; kingdom Metazoa; phylum Arthropoda; class Insecta; order Lepidoptera; family Noctuidae; genus Eupsilia; species Eupsilia transversa. The sequence continues at coordinate 9,855,664 of OU611889.1, forward strand.
ATACTGTACGGAAATTCAAACTGAGTATAGTACATTTCTGTCGAGGCCAGAAACTCAAGCATTGATGGACGATCGTGAAAATATGGGCAAATTATAATTAATTTACTTTGTTTGAACTTCCGCGCATTATTTGAGAGAAAAGTACTATAGGTACAAGCCTTGGCCGCAACCAGGCATTGATGGACTCACGTATGTATGCCTCGGCTACGCATCGGCCCACATTTTCAAGATCGTCCATCAATGTCCGAGTTGCGGGATTTATCCCGAAGAAGTTTGTCAAAATAATGCTTGAATTTCCAAGCATGTTTGAGACAAAAGATTCCTAACAGATTGCTTCTGATAAGTATAACCATATTTTTACAGTCACACGACAAATAAACACTCAAGGGCAATGGGTCATAAAAGCGAGAACTAATGGATTTTTTAACTGTACATTGTTTGTATTCGCAGACCGCATCGAGACAGTGAATGCGATAGACGTATGTTTATGCAATGCGTAATAAGTTCAATAATTATGCAGGTGCATTATTCAATATTTTCAATGTTTTAATTTAATATTGATAACATAACATGACGCGTGTAATCCCCGAAAGGTGAGGCAGAGGTGTACCTAATAGTACACCCACATTTCACCAGTTATGTTTAAGTTCCATGTAATAGGGGCGAGCCTATTGACATCAACCGTGGAGTTTCTTGCCGGCTCTTCTCCATAGGAAACGACCAATTGGAACCGAGCACCTAGCTTCTCACGTTTTATAGGTGCCCATGTAGGTTTATGTGAAATAAAATGTTTTGATTTTGAACCAGGCACAAATCCAGACTCCGGGCTGCTACTACGTTTTAACAAAATCATCAACATCAGTTTTGTAAATTGTTTAATTATTAAAAGTAAAAAATAGTGAGGTAGAAATGACAGGGAATGCTACTTTGGGTAATGAGAACTAATATTATTATTATTTTCTTTACAAGTGTGAAAAGTTACAGTTTTAATACGACATGGCGAATGCTTTTCATTTCTCATCAGGTGCAATTCACTTGCTGAGTTTTAAGTATGAAAATAATTATGTCAAAATAATCATTGGGACTTGGGAGGTAATGCAATGCATGCTAAAAATATCATAAAATCATTATTAAACTTCTTAGCAGTGTTAGTTCTTAATATCTAGTAGTATCCAAATAGATTGTTGATACCACCCCCACGAATCACAAACTACCTATTCAGAGATATTAGAGAGATTTTTTTACCTACCCTAGCCATCTCCTAGGAATGGTAGTTAACATGAGCTCGAATCTAAAAGAAAGGCTGGCTTGGTAAAAAAAAAAACTGGCCAAGTGCGAGTCGGACCGTACAATATTTAGCAAAAAACACCGAAGAAATATCACGTTTCTTGTATGACCCCCTTTAATTTTAACCTTTTTTTATTATTATCTGTTGTTACAGCGGCAATAGAAATACACAACCTGTGTAAATTTGAACTGTCTACCTATTACGGTTCATGAGATATAGCCCGCTGACGGACAGACGGACGGACGGACAGCGAAGGCTTAGTAATAGGGTCCCGTTTGGCACCCTGCGGTACAGATCCCTAAAAAAGTGCAAATATCTTATAAATAAGAATAATCAAAACTTCACTCATAATGACTTCGTTCGAATAGGGTCAACTAATTTTTCGGGTAAGAGACGGCGATAATGCGGGTCTTAAAAAATACCTACATAATTATTATAAGATAGTAGTTTGCTAAGTAATATTACATAATTAACAAATGCTTACTCTCTCCTAAATGACTTATTTTGCTGTGCCCGACAGGGTCCATATATTATGATCTAATTATAAGTTTACCACCTAAGAACACCTACATATTGAATCCCATAAAAGTATTGAGAATGAGCATCTACCAAAAAATACCTATTTCAAAGTCTGAAAAAATAATATGAACTGTTAATGTTACTGTAACTGTATATGAAGCAAGCAGTCAAATGCAAAAGCCGTTTTTACATAGTACTTTGTAAAAAGAAGGTCGTAATAATGAGTTTTATCGCAAAAATGTGGTTTAATGATGATTTTTAATCAATGCAACGTTAATGATTTTTACGGATCACTGTACTACAAAAACATTTAGAAATAACAATGAAATTGATAAGGCGAATATGAAAGGCGTTTGTTATCAGCGCAGATAGATAATTTGTGCTTCTTTATATATTTTTAGAGATGTAATAATCAGTCACAAAAAAAAAAACATGCTTTTAAAAAGAGAAAATATATTGGAAACTTGGGGCAAGCTTTCTATGGAGAATTCTGATCGCATTTCAAATGATAAGTCAAGCATCAGTCATAAAATCATCAGAATACCTTTCTTTTTGCTGGGCACACTCTTAACCACTCGCCCATTAGCTGAAAAACAAAGAAAAGAAACTCCATCAATACTCCAACGTACCAAGTGATGTATATTGTTGCTTAGAGAATTTCTCTTTCATTTTAATAGACCAAATCTTTAATTTCGTACCGATTTTCTGTTCGTTATTTGGAGTTCTCGGGATTTTTGACGGCGTCATCTCTTGTTCTATGAACTTTTGCGTTTCTTCTTTCGGTGATAAGACTTCTTGCTCCATAATCGTTTCTTCAGACTTCTCCCATATAGGGGGTGTTTCAGACTCTGGTGTTAGAACTTCTGATCTTTCGGGAGTGGAGCAGGGTGCTTCAGACATGTTGGGTGAGAATGGCGACTCTATTTGTTGGCAGTTTTCCTCGGTTGCTTTATTTGTAATGTTGTTGTGGTATATCGTGTCTTGGTCCGACTCGGTTGTGAAATCTGATCGGTCGCTCTTAGGACTTGTCACGTTGGTTAACTGTAATAAAGTTGAATTATTATGTTCAATTTGCTAAATACTATGTTTAATTTGCTTTTAAGAAAACGTGATAACTAAACTCTTTAGGTTTCCTGTACTACTGAATATCACCGATGCGTCGCACAGCGCCGGATCGTAAGATAAAAAAAATCAGAATCTATCATAATGAGTGTAAAATCTATGCGGCGCCGGTGCGGGTCCGGCGTCATGTACAGGAAGCCTTTTATTAGTTGTAAAGTCACCAGGCATTAATTGGACCATTTACAGTTTACTTTTAAATAATCAGGGACTTGTAACGCACGGTTAGTTAAATGCAATGGTCATTAACATAATTGAAGAGATACTTCGTCGACTGTGAGTCTGTGTCAGGGCCAAAAGCATGACGTTTAACTACTCAGATGTACATAAAAGATTAATAATATACCACCATACAAACATAACAACATTTGTATTACTAGTTAGTGTGGAGTTGTATAGAAAACCCTGATTTATAAAATACTCGCCACCGTGTATGACCTGATGTATGTCATTCAAGCGCTAAAAGATCGAAGTAGCACTGTATGTTAGAATCGTTCCAAAGGGCGTTCCGTACTTTTTACCTACCCCCATTGGTGAAAAACGTTACAGTCCAGCCGTCGAGAGAATGCGTTCCTGATACCTGTCAGTTGGACAATTTCTAGTTGTAATAAGGATCAAATTCGCAAATCACATCTTCGTTATTATGAAACTGACAGGTGTCAAGAACTCATTTTCTCGACGGCCAGTCTGTAGTTCCAAGTATGTGTATTTGTAAAATACCGTAAAACTGGAGTCCTCATCAGAGTCGGCATCGAGGTCCACCATCATCTTCTCGATCAGCCTCTCCATGGTCGTCTCACTAGTGGAGGCCGCCGGGCTCGTCTGCTCACGGCCGCGCTTGCTTCGCTTTACAACCTGTAGGTCATGGAACTGATAAAAATAAAGGTTTTGATATTGCTATTTGGATAAAACTCCCTAAGACAACTCCCCAGATTCTAGAACCCTGATAACAGCTGCTGACAACAGATTAGTTGGCATGCCAAATGAAACAGGATATTAGAATTTCCGAAGAAATCATTAAGAGGCGCTGCAGTTGACAAAGTAGAAATAATTTATTAGCTTATAATGTATGTATACAGATAAGATGGAATTATTAAACAACAACGACAAAGATCATTATTTTCTTATTACTGTAGTATATGGTGAACAGTGCATTAAATTGGGACTGTTCACAACCAATCCTGTCCAGCCCTCGTCCAACTGATTCCTGCAAGTTTTACCAGGGCCCTATTTAATATAACTGGCAATGCGATGAACTTGTCAAAAAATTACATTATTGTCACATTACCATGTCAGGTGCTTTTTAATAAAGCAGAAAACTGAAACACACTTACAAAATTGTAAGTATACCGGATTGTCGCCTGTCGCTTTAATTAAATAGGTCCCAGGGGCCTAAGTCTAGTAATTTATAAACGTTACAATGGTCTCTCAATGGTGAGTTTTTGACAGTTTTTGTATGGGAAATCTGTCAAAAACTCACGATTGAGAGACCATTGTAACGTTTATAAATTAGTAGACCTAGGCCCCAGGTTGTCGGTTCATTTCATTCCAGGTAGTCTATCAACGCTGCGCCGTGCCGGTACGCGGTCGTTTGTTCTTGAGCCAACTTCTTTTGATCTTCAGCGGCGCACACCTCGCGTTACTTTCCAGTTACTTTCCAAAGGGCGCCAAAATTTAATCGGAAGGACTTTACTTATACTTATAACTTACTAATACTTCGTCGTTGTTACTGACGCGCGTCGTGTTATTGTTGCCGTAATGCTGCGGTTGGCGGCGGAAGCACATCATGAACTCAAATATGGAGTGTAACGCGTTGGACCAGGACTCTTGAGGTGCTACAGCACTGCTTGTGCGTGCGCGCATCATTCTGTTGCCCTGGTACTTTAGAGTGCGGAGGTACCGTCTCTTGCTTTGTATGTACATTACCTGGGGAAAATGGGAAAAATATTTTATAGAACTTGTATGTTTTAACTATGGAAACTTATTTTGACTGTAGTGTTTTTTTAGTAGCAGTTTCATTGGATTCTAAAAGCATATATAATATAATGTCAGATATAATTATAAAAATTGGTTGTTTAATACATTTTCTTTGATCAAATCTAAGAGCAGTTCGATGACACAATAATAACGAAAATTTGGCAGGGAACGCTGTTTCAGGCAAAATAAAACTGCGCGCCTTGAACCGTCATAAATAAGGCGGAGTTATATTTTGTTCTCCTGAGCAAAGGTCTCGATCCACTCCATCACAACAACATTCTAACAAACCTAGTATTAATCTCAAATATCAATATGTAGTACATACCACATCAGCAGACCTTAACGGCGGTTTCCCCATGACGAGGTTGAGCAGCGATATACCCTCGCGAGTGATCCTCAACGTCACTATCATCACTAAAAAGAAAACCCACGGCAGCGGCCGGACCAGCTCCGGCTGAGGGCGCTCGTCTTGATCCACTGCAAAATTAAAAGTTGTTTTTTAAATCATTCAATCGGGTGTTTTTTTAGAGGTATAAAAATTCAAAATGAAATAAAACACCTAAAAATAAATGTCATTATCATGGTATTGGTTTTATTTTAAAGATATTCTTATGCCATTAGTGATTAAAAATGATTTCGGGCTTATGGGCTCCACGGCTGGTTCAGAAAATTTGGCTATTTTAATTATTTTCAAGAAATGTAACTTTTCTAGTTCAAATCTGGCTGGATTTGAGCCAGATTTCAACTCCAAGTGGAAGTGTAAAAATGTTCAGAATATCCCAGCTTTTAATTTTTTTAATGATTGGTGGACCCCTACGCTTTACGTCATTTGCCTTTGGACCACTACGTTTGAGACAACCTGTATACGTACTGTTTTTTTTTAAAGTCAAGCCTGCTAGAACATTTGCCTCTTGTCAGCGCCTTAATATTAGTCACACGATGCCGCAATCAGCACACGAACATTGTATTATTAGGCGCATGTATCACATACGCAATGTGACAGATAGCATGATTTAACAAAACATAGCTAATGTCTGATAAACTGTAACTCGTAGAAAAAAGAAACAAAATAGAGAGCAGTCTCCATTCAACTGTTTTATCTATTTCTGTTATCTGACGAGGAAATTGTAAAATGGACTTTAAACGTATACTAAGTAAGGGTGTTCATGCATTGATTAATTTTGTTTGAATGAGCTGAATTTTTGACGAATTAGATTCTTCTAGAACGTTATGCTAGCCACACACGTAACAATATACTTGCGCAAGCCTAAATTTGCGCAAGTAAATCGTTACGAGTGCGTTGTGTGGCTACCGTGATTTTAGTTGAAATTAATTTAGTATGTAATCCGTCATTGTTAAATAAGTATTTAAAACTGAGGATAGATATAAGGACCAGGGCCCGGAAGGCCTTGAAATATTTAGACATGCTGGTCGGTCGGCTATAGGAAATCGTGTTATGGGTTTTGATAAGTTTATATAGAAAACTTAAAATAGTAGCCACGAAAAAAAACCTCTGGCTAGCTGCATGAAGAGTTTGCCTAGTTAGTGAAAAAATCGGTTTGAGGATAAACCTTGTAGATGATTGTTAAAAAAACTTGGATATAACTACAAACATGCAAAAAGCACTTCCGTATTTTGATAAACCTAAGTACAAAGAAATGTACTAACACGGAGGTGGGACAGCCCATCTCGCGCACTTCTCGACGACCCACAGCGTTCGGTCGAGGTGCCTCAGTGCCGACTGCCCCAGTCGGTAGCTCGCCGCATGCTCCGCTGTTGTCTGGAACACTTCTTTAGCCAGAGAGACCAGCTCCATATCTGAAACAGTTGAATATACAATTGAATATTGGTTTTCATGTAGATGTATTTAAATTAGGTGACAATGTGACAATCAGTCACCCAGACAGGCAGCCTGGTTCGTGGTATAGGAAATCTAGAGGACCAAGCACAACCGGATGGATAATGTTTGTTGTGCGAATGTTAAAAGCGATCAGCAAACCAATCATTGCAGTTGCGAATCATCCGTCCGCTTAGAACGGGCGCACTTATTCAAGATGCGAAAAGACGAACCAATACACGGCAAGCAGCAGAGTAATTGAGTAACACACTAGTAGCAGTAGCAATGGCTTTCATTTTGATAGTTTAACAACATTTATTGCGTCATGTATGTTGTGGACCAGACAAATTTTTCGAACATTTGAAGCAATGGATTACTTATTCCGATTGTGATATAAAGTGTGGAAAGTGTGTAACGTATGCAGTTTGCCGTGCCCCCGTGTCTTTATAGATACTTATCAGTCTAAATCCTCACTATTTCTTGTGCTTTCTTCATTAAAGTTGTTGCCATTGGCCCAAATCTTTTCTAAGCAAACTGTACGTTATTCCCACCAGTAGCTTAAAAACTCCTTAGTTCCAGTAGACCGCGTGAGTATACTTAGCAGCGTACAAATTGCAAGTTTATTTGTGCATTAAAGATAAAATCGTTACTGATAAATATATCATGTGATGGTTTAACGATGACTCCCTCAGAGTAAAAGAAAACAAAACATGTCCTATTGACCCGAGTGCAAGTTAAAAGCTGACAGAGATTGTTATAATAATTATTGTTAGCAGCATGTTCGAACATGGAAATTATGGAGGACAGGAAAAAGACATTAAGCACTTAAAAGCAGCAGAAGGCTGGTTTTTTGAGACATGGTATCTCTCTACCGATGGTGAGGATAAATGCGCAAGTCGCCCCCCGGCCAGAAGTACTCTCGAAGAATAAGGTGTGGTTTACCTAAGTCGGAAGAGTACGACAGACGCCTCCGTCTGCCCATAGCGGAGCGGGCGGTGGACATGCAGTTGATGAAAGTTGATTTCAATTCATTTTATTTAACCTATGATAAGCTGAGAGTTCGCTTGATATCTGCAATGGTTAAGTCTTTAGGAGTTTATACCGGAGTCGAACAACATCGATTGTTCCCTTTAAAGGTCTTACAATAGCGAAGGGCAGAGATAAATTGGCCTATTATTAAAGGGGCAACTACACTTGACGTTTTTTGTACAAATATTCCCGTTACTTCGCTATTACAAAATAAACTTTATTTTGTTTCGAATACGGTATCTTTTGAATTGATCAAATAGCGAAATAGCAGAACACGGAATCACAAATAAGCTAGCTACTTCCCCGTTCAAATTCCAGTGGCAAGTAAATATAATAAGTACTTTGAGTAGATATGTTGAGGAGATGTAAACAACATAAATATAGTATAAATTACAGCGTCCGTGCGTGTCTAGACGCCAATATGTAATATAATAATATATGGTCATTTATCTGATTGTGTCTCTAATTAATATAGAATCACTAATTGGAGCAATTAAATCATTCATGAGAAACCTTTTTTGTGATAAAGTTACTTATCATAAAAACATTGGCTTGTCGAAATCACTTCGTCCCAAACTCACAATATTTTTTTTTAAGGTTCCGTAGGGCGCCAAACGGAACCCTATTGCTAAGCCCCGCTGTCTGTTCGTCCGTATGTCCGTCTGGCTATCAGCGGGCTGTATCTCATGAACCGTACTAAGTAGATAATTGAAATTTTCACAGATTGAGTATTTCTATGGCCACTATAACCAAAATTTATATAAAGAATAAATTAAAGGGGGGTGGTCTACACAAGAAACGTTGTTTTTTTACTCAAGTAAAAGAGGTACTTAGTGATAAATATTGTACGGTGGTACGTCACCTTTCGTGCCAGATTTAAGACACGATAGTATTTTTAAGCAGTAAACAAGACCTAGTTATCTTGGTTTGTTATTAACACATTAGTTAGGTATCTACGAAGAAATAGCTATAGGAAAATAGAAACATTATTGACCAGGGATACAGGGAATGAGCTTAGCTCGTAATAAAAATAAAATGTTTGTAGTGTAGGCACCTACCGTAATATAACTATTATGATTTAAATAATATAATAAGCTCCTGCAATTTACGTGCACCCTTAAACGTGATAGCAAAACAACTAAAGCATCATCACCACATCACAAACGAACGACAGTCTCGCTTCGCTGCTTATCCCCAAAATTATCACAGAGGACAAACAAATTCAAAACAAAAGCTATTTAAGATATTATCCATACTAATTAGCATAATTCATTAACATTACCTTCACAATTTCCGCGAAAAAATCTAATAACATGTAACACAAAACTATGTTATATCATTCACTTGGCGCATGTGCATGCGCACGTACGATAAAAAAAAGTCGTATGCGCCGTTATCTTTTTAATTTTTATTTTTACTGAGGCACTGTTAATGAGTGCAGGAGCCAGAGTGAATACATCATTTTGACTTCTTTATACCTTATAGATAATGAGGCGCAGAGGGCAGAGGTCAGTGCAATCATAGACAGATACTGAGGCCAGTGAGACAAATATCCAATATATCTAATTACTAGTGATTTTCTACAACTTTGCTCCTATGATTTTGTGTATAACAATCAATTTAGCTAATTTAGCTATAGGAAAGTATAAATAAGAAATATTTACATTATTTAAAAGCTATGGCTATAATAATTATAATATATGGATATATGAAAATAATAATAATTATATACAAAAGGTACTTACAGGAAAAAATATTTGTAATATACTTAATAAATTTTGCTATGCAATTCTATCACATAATATTTGTCTACTTATAAATCACTGATAAAATAAGAATTAAGAACAATCAAAATGAAAATATTGAGTTTTTAGTTTTATTTGTAAGAAGTTATTTAATTTATCTTTCTGAGACTGGTGGTTAAGCTTTAATTGGCGATTGTGTAAGTCCGAGGCTATTGTTACATATAGTAGGTACATGAGATATATTATATAGCTATGGTGTTGGTAAATATATATATATATATATTTTCAAACCATTACTATTGCTTATTTCTGAGAAAGATTAAAATATAGATAATTTAAATGATCAAGAGGTAGAACCGAGGTAGTCGCTTTAAGGCTGCGTTTCCACCAGAGATGAGCGAGGATGCGTAGCGAGGGATGTCCGTAAAACTAACCAATAAAAACGCTAGCTTAGCTCAAGGTATTACAATGAGGCGATGTTATTGGCTAGTTTCACAAACATCCCTCGCTACGCATCCTCGCTCATCTCTGGTGGAAACGCAGCCTAAGGCTACCACAAACAGGCGCGACGCGACAACGCTACGCGACTTTAATAAGTAATACAATTTCTAAGAAAACTTCACGGTAGAACAATTACGCGCGACAAGTCGCGCCTGTTTGTAGGAGCCTTTACTTTGTGTAAATAATTTCATCACCACTGCTCTCAAAACGGTGAAGGAAAAAATCGTGAGGAAACCGGCATGTCCTAGAACCAAACATTCGAAGACATGTGACATAATGTATACCAACCCGGACTGGGCCCGCGTGGTGGATAACAGCGGAGCAGAAGAGGCTTGTGTCCTACCATTAGGAACATTATAGGCTGATTATGGTATTAATGTTCAATGTCGTGATGCCAGGGTCATCATGAGATTTAACCGCCTCTCATGCACGAGGTTATGGGTTCAGTACCAATGTGACTTTTCAAATCATAATATGTACTTTTAAACATCGTGACGAAACTCGTCTTGAGCAAGCGTGGTGATCAATGCCCATGCCTTCTCTGTATGAGAAGGGGCCTTGTGACAGTGGCTGGTGTTATTACTATAAAAAAAATGAATTGCTGTTCGTCTTGCTAAAACTCGAGAACGGCTGGACCAAATTGGATTAAAAAAAAAATGTTCTGTTCGTTATTCTCAGACTTCGAGCAACGCGGGCTTCCGTGCCGGACTTGCCCGCGTTGCTCGAAGTTCTAAGGACAAGGTTTGTATAAAAGATAGGTAGGTGTAAGTAGGGTAGATACGTACGTAAATATGGTACGCCGTAGATATGTACTTAGTGCTATCCGTGCGAAGTCGGGGCGGGCAGCTAGTTAGTACTTACTAGTTAACATGTTGAAACTGATTCTTTCACAAATAAGGAAATATTTGACCACTTTCAACCTTGAGTAGGATAATAACAGTTTACCTTCATAATAATTTCTGAATAAAGATGGAATGACTGATGTTATCAGTAAAAGTCAAGATCATTTATTTCAAATAATAGGAACTTAAAAGTCATAATTACAATATTTTGTATAATTAATGTGTGTGTGTGTGTTTATGTGAGGACAATGTATGTTTCCTACAAAACTTGGTACAATACATATTATTATTATATTAACAAACCAACACACAAAGTACCTGTTACAATTTCATATAGATATCACAATAAAATTATTAATAACAGTGCTGTATGATTTTATTTACTACATCATCAATATGTTCATGTACTTATGTGTGTTAATTGTTTATTAATATATTATATGAACATAAGTAGGTACCAGACTACAGTCAATACCTGGTATTTACTTAAACTTTGTTTAACTTAAGACTTCTTATTGATATTATCCATTTACAAATTAGTTAGAGGAGGATGCACATAATTGAGAATGTAACACTTTTGACACTAGAATGTTGAACCTTGAATGGTTCAGAAATGAATTATTAATTTATAGGTAATATTACAATAAAACTGCAGAGTTTGTTTGTTTGAACGCGCTAATCTCTAGAACTACCAGTTCGATTTAAAAAATTCTTTTTGCATTTGATAGCCCAATTCCTGAACAAGGTTATAGGCTATTTAACATCACGGTATGACCCTTAGGAGCCGAGCAAAAACAAAAAAGTCAGAAAGTATGCTAAGTAGAAAGAAGTAATAACGTGGGCTGGCGCGGCGGTGCAATTAATTTTCAAAATAAATCTTTTATTTTGGGGTTTTATATTTGTTTTTTATTAGTCGCTGGCGAAGTGCTAGTTTATTCATATGAAGGTATGTTTGGTTCTTACCTAAGATATCTTTCATATACAATCATGCTCGATGAAAAAACTTAATGATTAAATAATGTGGGCATTATTTCATTTTTTTTTCAGTAGAGCTGTTCTTGCCACAAGACTAAAGATTATGGAAGATGGAAGTTCTGCTCTCTGATACAATGTTATGCTATGATGTTATGTTGTGATACTATATTATTATGTTATGTTAAGCTTAGAGTGTTAGGAACCGGGTACCGGTTAGTACAGAGGAACCGGTTTTGAAAAAAGTCATCAGGCCGACAGTTTACTGACGGTATTCTTTAACTGAACAATTTTTAAAAATATTATGTAGGTAGTTGGATCTAAAATAAGTTACTTAAGTACTACTTAATATTAATGACGATATTCCTGTGCAGTCCTAAAGTTCAACTAAGGTCACCGTATTTGAAGATTATCAAAATAGAAAAGTTAAAGTAATGTAACGTAACATACCTACAAATAAATAGAATACCGGCGAAGCAAAATAACACAATTTTTACAGCAGATACCCTTACAAACCATTTATTAATACGTCCTCCTTTAAATCCGTAGTAGTATCACCAAAAAACTACACTACAAAGCCGAAATCATTACCTATTTCGTTAGAGAATTAATATTGATTGCGTGTTACAAATGCTTTCTAAACTTTATTAGTACGTAAAGGTGCAGTATATAAATGATTCTCTACTTACAATAACAATGGATTTATTATAATAATTGAATATACATACCAATAAGATTTATTTTCGACGCCGGGATTTTGTTTGTGTTTCACAAGTTCACAATTTTTCATTCATTAGTTTGTTCGGCTTCGGAAGTTCGGACCGATCATGAACATGTAGAGATGTCCATCCAAATTTTGAAATTGTATCGATGAAGGATGAAAACATTTCGTGTCCGATGGTTCGACCATTTCCGACAATACTCTAATGCACCAACTACCTAAGATTTCGCGGTGCTGATTTTTTCTCATGTTTATATAACGTTTTTTGTTGCTAAACTACTACATCATTGCTGCTGTCGGCCGGCGGGGGAATTCTACGATGACGATGACAGTGGCACATACACGGCTATAAGCCAGGGGTGTAGCTACCACAGTATCAACACTATCAGCAGTATCAATGATACAGGGCCGCCAAGCGACAGGACCACCCCGACGTATGTAAACAAAAATTCAATATTAAACCAACACCTCAAATGAACAAATTGAAAATTAACGGATTATTGGAAATTGGATAAGTACTGAATACAATACCATATTTTACATGGAGCTACACGATACCTACACCTTGGCAAGACTTCAGACTACCCGTAACGACTGTTAAAGAACTACGAATGACAGCCGGGACCAACTGAGGTTCTTTTTGAGGTGCCAAGGCATGGAGGGGTCTTGGTATGTTATGGATGGTCACCCATTCACGGCCGACTTCGGTAAGCGTTGCTTAACCTCGAAGATCGACCCGCTATTATTTAGTCTCAAGTCCCAGGCAAATTTTTCCAATATATTTGTTACATAATATTTGTTTTTAAGTACTTAATAAAAATAGATTCCCGTTTCCATTTGTTTTATTCCATAAATTGGTTGCCAAACAGACAACGACACTTTCATTGACTGATAATAAGCTTAATGGATAGCTGTGATAGTAAATTAATTAGCTACAACTGCAAGTCTATCAAGAGATCGATAGAAGGTGTTAGGGCGCTGTGTCAGCAAGCTGATATAGTGGCCTTGCAGGAGACATGGTTGCTGCCTCACGAGCTGCCACTGCTGAGCACAATCGACGACAGCTTCGGTGCTACGGGCACGTCCGCGGTTGACGCGTCGGCCGGCTTACTGACGGGCAGGCCGTACGGCGGCGTCGCGTTATTGTGGAGAAAAAGTGCGTTTCAATCTGTGTCTGTGATAACCTGTGATAACGTTAGGACTGCTGCAATAAAGCTAACTGTAAGTAGTAGATCTATAGTGATTTTTAGTATCTATATGCCTACGAACTGTTCTGAGAACATTCCAGTATTTACCGAGTGCCTCAGTACCATACAATCTATTATAGCAGTAGAAGAAAACTTTGGTGTCGAGGCCTTCTACATTTTGGGGGATTTTAATGCCCACCCCCATGAAATATTTTATAAAGAACTGTCAGATTTTTGTTGTGATTACTCTTGGTGTTGTGCAGATGTACTGATGTTAGGAGTAGACTCGAATACATATACGTTTCGTAGTGATGCTCATGGCTGTGAGAGGTGGTTGGATCACTGCATAGTCACTCAGTCCGCTCTGGCGGCGATTAAAAAAGTGTGGGTACAGCATGACGTGTATTGGTCCGACCACTTTCCTCTAATAATTGAATGTAACCTCAATAAACTGAATGCAAAATTTGAGCCCATAACATTAGCGGATGTATCGAACAAATATACCATTTGGGGTGATAGACAAATGGAAGAAATTAATAAATATAACACATTGAGTCATTCTAAACTTAGAAACATTGATTTTCCTTTAGAGTTAGGACAGTGTTGTGATTCTGTGTGTCGAAATAGTGATCATTTTCCAATTCTTGATAAAATGTATAATGATGTTATAAGTATCTTAACTGACGCGGCTAAAGAGTCATATAAGTACACAAAATGTACCAGAAAGAAAGGATATGTAACTGGCTGGAATAAGCACGTCGCCGGCGCACATGGGGAGGCTAGGCTCAGATTCAGGATGTGGATTTTGGCGGGAAAACCAAAACATGGGACTATCTACAATGAAATGTTAGAATCGCGGACGACTTTTAAAGCTAAATTAAAATGGTGTCAAGATAGACAAGAACAATTAAAAATGGATTTACTCGCATCCAATCACTCAGCCAAAGATTTTAAAGCGTTCTGGAAAAATACCAATAAACTGAATGTTAGGCCTGGCCTTCCTGTGAGCGTTGAGGGCGCTCATGATCATAAAACGATTGCCAATATGTTTAGGGAATATTTTACTGTGCAGTCGACATTGAACCCGTCGTCGCGTGTTGATGCCGAGACAGTGGTGACTGAGCGTAGTGTGTATTTCTCAGCGAAAAGTGTCTCAAACGCTATTAAAAACATGCAAAGGGGGAAATCGCCTGGTCACGACTGTCTCAGTATAGAACACTTTAAGTATGCAGGGGTTCACTTACCTCGAGTGCTTAGTATGATGTTCAATTTGTTCCTGTGCCACTCTTATTTACCTGAGCCATTGATGAGTACAATTGTGGTACCCATTGTAAAAAACAAGACGGGTAACGCGTCAGATAAAGCTAACTATCGACCCATCTCACTTGCTACAATAACAGCCAAGGTGCTTGACAGTCTGTTGAATGGTAATCTCATGAGGCACGTCGACCTGCAGGACGCGCAATTCGGTTTTAGAGCCGGTCTGTCGACAGAAAGCGCCATACTCTGCCTGAAACATACTGTCAAGTACTACACAGAGAGAAGGACGCCGGTATACGCGTGTTTTCTCGACCTATCAAAAGCTTTTGATCTCGTAGCATATGACGTGCTGTGGGAGAAGCTAGGAAGCGCGGGTGTACCGGCGGAGTGTACCTCTCTTCTCAAGTACTGGTACTCAAATCAGAGAAATCAGGTGAGATGGGCCGGTACTTTATCAGACGACTATAAATTGGAATGTGGTGTGAGACAAGGGGGCTTAAGCTCGCCACTATTGTTTAATTTGTATGTAAATAAGCTGATTGAGCGGCTCAGTGGCACTCATGTCGGCTGTTTTATTGATGACAAATGTGTAAACAATATTAGTTATGCAGACGACATGGTGCTGCTGAGCCCCTCAATCAGCGGATTAAGGAATCTGGTGTCTCAGTGTGAGGCATATGCGTTGTCGCACGGGCTTAAATACAACTCCAAAAAGAGTGAACTACTGGTATTTAGAGCAGGTAAATACTATCCCGCATATGTTCCCCCTGTCATCCTTAACGGTGCAGCCTTGAAAGTAGTGGACAGGTTTAAGTATCTGGGTCACATTGTAACAAGTGACCTTAAGGATGACGAGGACATTGAGAGGGAGCGCAGGGCTTTGGCGGTGAGAGGCAATATGCTCGCTCGCAGGTTCGCACGTTGCACCAACGAGGTGAAAATAACACTTTTTAAGGCATTCTGCCAGTCGTTCTACTCGAGTGGCCTGTGGGTGAAGCATACGGAGCGAACCTACGGAGCCCTGCGCACCCAGTATAATAACGCTTTTAGGATGCTGTTGGGGCTGCCGTGGCGCTGCAGCGCGTCTGGTATGTTTGCTGAAGCACGTACGGATGGCTTTCCAGCCATCATGCGCAAGAAAGCAAACTCTTTGCTGCACCGTCTACGAAGCAGCAGCAACAGTATCCTAAATGCTATAGCTGCCCGCTTTGACTGTCCTTTCCAAAATATGTGGATGCGGACAGCCATAGGCATCGGTTAAATATAGGTACTAACAATACTAACATAATTTTAGCTACATTTGCTGTTACTAACACAATAACATTGTATGATTTTATGTAACCTATATGGAGTTTTTCTGAAATAAATTAATAATAATAATAATAATAATTGGCACTCCGTTTTTTTAAATAATAATATTTAATCATATAAAACGGAGCGCCGATGGTGTCCATAATCTAATGTTACCGATCGGTGATAGCGATTTGCTAGTCCCCCTAGTGGTAAAATCTTTGGTGGGCGGGAGTTAAGTTGGTCCAATTATTTAGATTCATAGCGTAATGGATCAATTGGTTGTCTGAATAAACAAATAAATTATTATTATTATAATAGCTTCTGACGAAAAATAATATCGATTGATTTCGTTACAAGAAAAAGGATGTCTACATCTCTAACATCTATTAATGTCATTTTTTGACATTCATGGTTCCACAGACTGCCATGTTAGTTAATAATTCAGAAGCAGTACCTATCGAAAATCGACTGAGATTACCAGATTACTATGTACAGTACGATTCAAACTTAATGGCGGCTCGGAACATGAGGCGAGTCGCTGTGCAGTAACAATTTCATGTGTCAGCGGGGGTGAGGGATGGGGTACTGCGCAGCCAATAGCTAACTTCCGAGCCGCCTTTAAGTTTGAATCGAACTGTAGAAAGTAACGAGTATCGAGAAACCGTTGCCAGATTATTAAAGCAGGGGCATTTGGCCCAGTGATATCGGCCCTAACTAACATAATAGTTATAGGTATTGAAAACAGGTATACACTTTACTAGTGCTCTCAAAACAGGTAGAAGAAAACGTCTTTATATGGAAACTAGACTAGTTGGCTAGATTAAGATAGAACACCCCTCTAGCCTTTATTCATCATCAAATACTTGCTATTGATGACATTAATTGACATCCGCTAATCCGGGGTTGCGTGTACACCAATAACTCGAAACTCACTACCTACTTTAGTAATGAAAGTGGAGACCAAGTTAGAAATCGACTAAACCACAAACCATAGACTAAAAACGCCAGTCGTTTGGTTCCTTATTCTCTTGCTTGTTTGACTAGATCAGTAGTCTGTGGACTAGATAAATCTCATACTGTGACTGACCGATTTTTTTATTTAGTTTTAGCAACATGGCGTAAATGGCGCGTTTGTGTTAGCTCTGAGTATGAGCTATTAGAGTCAATTTGCAATATTAATTAAATAACTTTACTGATTACATTATCGTTTCTTATGCAGAAAGAAAACATGAGTCCTTAATAAAACAACGTTTCTCAAACGAGAATGAAGTGGTGATGGAATCCTTTGAAGACTCAAATTGTCACTCCATGAGCGATAGTTTTTCTTTGTACGAACGCTATTTGAGAAGTTTTAATGTTGTTGATCCTTTGATAGAAGAAAGTGTAAAACGTGAACAGAACGAGGGTATATCTTCGAACCACTGTGATTCTGAGAGCTCGCATAGCAGAGGTAACATAGAGTTATCTATCGTAACATCAACTAATGTTAAAAATAAACATTGCGAAACAGCTGAAACTGAGAGCAATTTATTAAATCAAATTGTTCGTGATCATATGACTGACAAAGGATCTAGTTTAGATACAGATTTGTGTGTGAAAATCAATTCACCTTGTTCACCACTCGCGGCATCATTACTTGAGAATTCTTTCGCGACGATCGACCACAGTCTTATGAACGAGAAATCTAACCAAACCGACCTTCAGACGTCCGAGGATTCAAGAACTGAAGTTAAACATCCCATGTTCATAACCCCTACTATGGAAAATAGCAATAATGCGGTAGACAGTGTGCCTATGTTCAGAGATGTGGGGCCTTCAGAAAATGTATTCAAGTTACCTATAAGTGAACTATCTTTTAATGGTACAATTAAGCACGTTCAAAAGTTGAAACCTATAGTAGACCCTATCTCGGCAATGAGTAGCACCAGTTTAGCTAATTTAGAAAATAAACGCGAAGATGAAAGTTGTGGGATGTATACAACAATGTGCAGCAATGATAATGCAGAGTCAATTATTGAGAGTAATGATGATGAACAGAGAGTTAGTGATGCATCAGACAATGTTAGTGATAGATTAGATAAGACCTCGGAGAGTACTGGAGACTCACACTATGAGGAAAATAAGAAGGACTGTCCAAATGTCAATGATGACGGGAGCACAGCAAAGTGGAATTCAGAGCACAGTTACTCATCACTTGAGGCATCTTTTGACAGTGGAGTAAGATCTCCAGATATGTTTTCTGATAATGATAACGATGATGACCCACCTCCAGAGGCTGAACCTTTTTGGACTTTCCTTAAAGATTTTGAAATTCATGACAAAAGAAAAGTCAGGAAGATTGAGGTAAGCATAGATATTGCAGAATGCCAACATTATTTTTAACCTTACCTTTGTCATTTACATAATAACCTGCAAACCTACATTTTCTCATTCTGCTTGCTCAACATAAAATGTTATGTGATGACAGCAATACAATTATTTCTAATATTACTAAAGAATATTGTATTACAATCATGAACAAATTATCAGTAAGAATGTGTTACCATGTGAATTTGTATGCACCTTGCATTTAGTTATCTGAGTAGGTATGCAGTTCTTATCAGTTGCATGTTTCACAGTTGAATGATTACTGATATTTTTTGTGCAGAGTTTTATAGCATTACATTATGTGGCTAGCAATATCCTTCTGTGGTTAACACCCAAATGTTATTATTACTTATTTGTTCAATGACTCATTTTGTCTAATTGGACAAGTAATCAATCAAGTACTCAATCAATAGTCTTTATAACAAGTATTTACACAACAACTTGTTTCAAATAAATTTATTTAACACTAAAGAATTTATGTTTACTTTAACTGTTTAAAGTTACATTAATCATTTAATTTTGCAGCAATCTAGTTTTCTGCTGGCTATGAGCTAACTCTAATTAGTACTACAGCCTTATTACCCAATCAATGTGTCAATAATTATGAAAAAAAAATGTAAACTGGGTACAGATATTAAGCAGCATTATCTCATCCATTAGCTAATATTATTACAAGGAAGGAAATTAACAACTATATTTTTGGGAATTTATGCCTTACCTATAGCGTGTTGGTGGGTCGTCTTAGGGAACTCAGCTTCCTAAAATAATTTTCCTTTCCTGCATACATAGTACGACCACCAAAGAAATGGGTTTTGTCAACGGAAGAATAGACAATCTTAATCTGTCATTCATTTCTTAATTTCTTCCTGGTCAACTTCGGAAGCCTTTTTGAGCTTTATCTGAAGTTATTTAGATTCATTAAAATAGTTTTACTTAAAAAAATTATAGATAATTGTCAATTTCAGCTTCTGTACCTTTTTTTTTTTTCAAATCTTACCTTTGTTTATTCCACTTAAAATTCCAACAGGAAACTCTACAAGGAGTCTTACCACCACCTTCAGTGACCATCCTAAAGACTGATGTGACAGAAATGCTCAAGAAGTATTATTCCTATCTGCCTTTGTTTGATGAAGACGCAAAAGTTATTGTGCCTGAAATCAACTCTACAACACCTACGAAACGAGTGTCATTCGTAGAAATCCCTGAAATCTCTAAAACTCTAGATACTGATGAAAGTACTAGTAAAAGTTCGAATGGAGAGAAATCTAAAAGTTCTACATCTAATGAGCCTTCTGAGTTAGATACTAGTGTAAATGATAAGAGTATACATTTGAAAATGTGTACTGAAATAGAGGCAGCTGAGACGATGTGGCCAGATGTAGTGAAATGCAGATACTATGATGTATAGTAAGTATTATTTACTAATAACATTGTTTAACCTTGTAATAATTATTTTTTTGCATAGGTATCGAGTAAAAATATTTCCTCATGTTGCTTTCAAACAATGTTTGAAGAAGTAGATGTGGCTATTATGATAAAGTTATTTAACATTGACTTTCAAATAGCCAAATTTTATTTAATAGGCTATGTAATGAAGACAAGCATCCGGTCCCAAACTTCTTCAGGCTATTAAATGCGAAAGTTAGAGTTTTAAACCATCCTCAATTAAATTCCAGCTGCTCAGAGAATGCGTTGAGTACTTTGTTTGTTCCAAATCGTGGCCTGAGCTTAATGATGCAAAAGAGGGTGAAAGATGACTCAAATCTTTCAAGTAATTCATAAGCTTATCGAAATAAATAGACTACATGACGAATTATTTCATACTATTTGTAGGTAGTCTAACCTTAATTTTGTTTGTCCCTTTTTCCAGCTACAATATGACGAAACATTCAGAGAAGCTTGAATTACTTGCGTTACGCTATGGAGAGAGATATGTTGGTGCTGAGACTGATACAAGTGTAAACATTTACTCTGGAGGCCTGCAGTCTCCTAATAGTGCTTGCAAGAGGAAAGCAATGAGGCTCAAGTATGTAAATCATAGTACAGGGTGGGCCAAATTTTTGCAAAGACCAACACGTGATTTCTCAAAACCCGTTAGAGGGAGGGGCGCGCGGGTAGCGGGGGATTGTGTGTCGCTTCATGCAGTTCTAGTCACGATTGCTATTAGCAAAAAGAATTGGCCCACCCTAATTATATTATTTAACATAATTACGCCTACATTTTTCGAAGTAATCGTAGTATCGTATCGTCGTAGTAGTTTAGTAGAAGTGTAGTTTTGGTAGTATTTTTTGATAATACCTTTTAACAAATTCCCTTCAAGATTTACCATTGTCATTGTTGAAAAAAAATTGTACCTTTACTATATAAAAAATATTACACTATTTAGGAATATTTAGAGGATAAGTCGATGGAACCTATACCTAATTTAAATTTGTAATATAATAATAATCATAATGACTGTCACTGACTTGCCTATTGTACCTTAATCTGGCAAATAAATATTTTTGAGTTGATTTGAAGTGGCAGGCAGACATGTATCCATCCACCCACATTTGGCCAGGCATGCAGCTAATCTCATGCAACTTACAAGTTACAGTCAACAAATATTGTTTTGTTTATAAACTAGTCAGCATTAGCCTAATACCCTCATTAACTAATTAACCATTGAAACATTGCTTGCAAAGGAAGCAGAAAAAAATTACGATTTTGAGTTTGTAATTAAGGAAGTCATTGTTATGCAAATTGTATGGTTTATGGTTGTAAAATTGTACATACCTCATTACTAATGTAGTATTTTTGTTAGGCTATTTCCCCCACTGAAAAGCGAAGAAAGGCCTTCCTGTATTTTCCACTAATTGATCTTGAACTGGTACTATCTCATCTACACTGTAGGCGTAGACTCAACCCGCGATTTTTTCAGTTTAATCTGTTGTCGTGATAGAAGTAATAAATTGTTAATTTTCATAGGATGGCTCAAGCCAAGTCGCCTGGTCGTCGTTTATCGCACTTAGCTCGTCGGCGGCAAGCCTTCGCCAGCGCGGCCACCATTAACGAGAAGGCGCAAGCGTCCACCGCCAAAATGGTGCTCATTGATAAGAAGTAAGTACCTGTATTATTTCGAACAAATACAAACTGTTTTTTTTTTTTCATTTCTCTATGGATATTTATTTTTATTTTAAAGCTTTTGTATTACCATTCTTCTTTTCAATCCAAAATTTCTTTTAACCCTTTTACTGTGAGATGCGGTGACTGTTTTAAGCTCCAAAGTTTTAACTATATTTTAGTTTATGATGATCGGCGTCTGCCGCACGCATTAGTTAATACCACATACTACTTTTGATTTTATCACTATCTAATACTGATATCGAAATCCTTTCAAGTTTCTTCCCGCACAGAAAGCTGGTCAATTCATCAGAAAGGAAGAGTCCCCGCACCAGACGCACTCCGGGCAAGAGAACACCGATGCGCAAAACCCCAGGGAAAAAGACCCCAGCAAAAACACCCAAGACGCGAAGCGGCGGCTCAAGCAAGAAAAAAGCCATGAGAAGATTGCTTATGGATTCTGACCACTTAACAAGGTCACAGCCTGCTCGAGAAACTCTCAAAAGAGCCTTATTTAGCCCCGAAAATCGAAGACCTATGCCGCAAGCTCATTCCACATCTGTACCAGCTCAGGCTATGAAATCGAAACGAGCATTATTCGGCTCACCAGTTCCGACTGCCGAGACCAAAAGTATGGATGGCACACAAAGTGATCATTTCTTGAAGAGAAAGCGCGATCCTTTTGATGATGACTCGGACAATGGAAGGAGTAAGATAGCAAAGAGTTTGTCGTTCGGAGGCGATAGTATAGGGAATTCGCATTCACAACTTACATTCGCACGCCGCGCGTCGGAGGCGTTTGGTACGAGGACCTCCAGTGAATTGAATGAGACTCATAAGAAGGTTAGTAATCTTGAATATCTTTAACCTATCCCAAAGCCAAAGCCTTTGAAATATACATAAATTAACAGATCATAACATACGCCTCCTATATTCCTCTTCTCCAATGAGGAATATAGTATAGGTCTTCCCCAATGAGGAATATAGGTCTGATGTTATGATCTTGGCAGGCAATGAGTGTAGAGCACCAATGAGGTGTATCCCTAACTCACATTTCGCCAGTGACGTCATGTATTAGGGAGTTACCGTTTTGCCATCAACCAGAAACAAAGCCACTGGCTGGCTTCTGGCTGCTACTGCGAAATTCCTAATAGAAACCCTAATAACACTGTCCAACTTAGGTATCGAACCCAGGACCCGTGTAATCCCAAAATAGTTGTTGCACCCGACAAGTGAAAACATAGTATATCAATATTAACGGTTTATTTTTAACATACGCATTTAATCTTCTTTACAGAAACTGTTATGGGCAGTATCAGAGGCTCTGCGCGTGCACGGTTGGCGCATGTCATCGCCCGGGTTCCGTGAGAAGGCGTCATCACTGGCGCGACTCACGCGCCGCTTGTTAGCGCTGCCGCCACACGCCGCTAAACTGGCCGCACCTAAACTATCTACATCTGAAACAATGCTAAAGTGAGTATACAACTATTTTCCTAAAATATGTAAACCACAATCACATAAGATCGCTCCTATGTTCTATGAATACTAGTGTCAGGTTGAAAAAGCCCAAAAATTAAGAACCTTTCTTAGCGTTGACTAAGCTGCCCTACTAATCGTACAAGTTTTAATCGCGCAATAATTAATTAGTTTAGACAAGAAACATTCTCAGAGGCACTTCTCCAAGTCTCAACCACTCGTATTATAAATTTGCCATTTGTATTTACACGAAATCACATCTTTTGCAGGCTAGCGCGTCAGTACGTATTCGCGATTATACAAGGTCGCACGGTCGATGAGTGTTTCCAGGAGGAACAGATGAAAATCGCAAACGAAACCAACAATAAAGTATCAGGTTACATCTCAGCTAATGCATACCAGCAGATGAGAGCCCGGCAGAACATACCCAGTACATTCACCTCACAGATCAAAGAAAACACGCACGGTATCGGAATCAAACAGGAACAACCAAAAAGTGGCTCCAAAAATATCCTACAAGACAAACTAGTGAATATAGATAGTAATTCGAATAGCAGCAGTGGACTCAGCATGCTTGACAAGTCCAGTCTGGGGCTCTTCAAGTCCAATTCCATGCCTTCGTTCGAAGAAGCAGCTAAAATGAGAGCGCGACGCCAAATAAGTTTTGACAATGTTGACTTCCCTAAAAGGTGATGTGCAGGCGCAAAGCGTCAACTTTTTAGCTCCAAGACTAATCGCAACTGAAAATAAATCATACCGACGCTTGTAAATATTAGTGACAATCATAAGTGCAAATAGAATCATCTAAACTTTTAGTGAAAACGATATTATTCTTATCTTATGACCTGAATTTCTAGTAATTTTTGAACCAACCACTATTAAGTCATTCTCATATCTTAGACGCTTCCTTAATTGCAAGTTTACAGTATATTGTTTTGTCTCATATATTTATTTCGTTGTGCATGATTTTCTAGCAACTAGTAGCCCATGAAACGACATTATCCTGGAATAAGTAAATTAGCAAATTGTAGAGAGCATTGTATTGCTATATTTGTATTGCATTGACTTTTCGTGTATGTATGTGTTACTATTGCTGAGTATGATCTCGGGTGTTATTTTTAAACAATAAATTATTTTTCCTTAATATAATTCGCAGTTTCATTTGAACGTAATATTGGCATCTGCTGACGCGGCGACGTCACAAAGTAATATAGTAATAGCCGTATAATCGATATAATCTTTGTTTTTAATTACTGTTAGGCCTGATAAGATAATTTTTATAGAGCGATTAAGTTTTTGTTAGTATAATACACTAGGATTTCCTATCAAATCAGTGAGTGTTTGTGTTTATACGGAAATAAACGAAAATCAATCAAAATAATGGGCAGTGCTCAAACGTATCCGGGATTGACCCAGGATGTGCTAGAAGACTATGCAAACTTGACTTATCTGTCTAAGGGAGAAATATTGTAGTAAGTGATTCATAGTTATTTCTCAAGTTATGACAATTTTATTAAGTTGCACCCGTGTAAGCATATAAAAATCATTTTTCAGCTTGATGAAAAAGTTTTATTCCATTGATCCAGAGATGATTAAAAATAACTACCATCACAGATTTAGTAGAGAAGATATTGTGAATAAGTTCTGCGTGCTAAAGGTAACTAGTATTATATTTAGAACATTTCTGAAAGATAACCAAATTGATGCAAATCGGTAGATTATACGCTGATAACTAGTTATGGTCATAATAACAAAAAAAAAAGAACTAGGATACCATTGATGTATTAAAAGCGGTAGGATACCAATTTTGCTGAATTCTGAGATCGGAATTTGACAAATGGACAAAAAATCCAGAAATTCATCTTTGTTGTCAAATTATTGTAGATTTTGTAACACGTTAATTTTCAGAACAATCCATTTCAAGACAGGATATTCAGTGTGTTCTCCTCGAAAGACGATGATTGTTTTTCGTTCGAAGATCTGGTGGACTTGTGTTCGGCCATGAGCGCTGACTGTCCTGCCGAAGTTAAGGCTGCTTGGGCGTTCAGGATTTTTGGTAGGTATTTCGTTACATGACGTAGATGGTGGCACGTTGAGGGCTTCAGCTATTGCAAGCTATGTTTCAAAATCTGAAAGCATATTAGTTCTGGTTGTAAATATTAGTATATTTATTTCAACCTAGTTTAAAATAATATACTATGTAACTATTAGACGCAAATTTTAGTTAAAAAAATCAATGAAAAATAATCCATCGGTCTTTTTAACAAATCCTGCGTAGGGAACTTGTCAACTTTATTTGAAGGTAGTAGTCATGGCGATGGATCAATGGGCTTCCGGACAAAACAATAATAGTGTGATATCATCACTCTTTTAATAAGATAATTTCCGAAAATAATTTTCAGATCTCGATGAAGATGGTCAGATTACCGAAAAAGATATCAGCCGGATCGTGGACCGGTTGACTTGGACTGTTATCGATAACCCTATAATTACGGCGGATAATCACATCGATCGGGACTCTAAGCTTAAAATTGCTAAAGTTGTAAGTATATTTTACGTTACTTTTGCAGTGGATACCATTTTGAACGTGTATTACCTATATACAGGCTGACTTAGAAAACATGCGACAAAATTTAAGGGGGAGTTCTACCCATCAATATGAACAACTTTTCCTATGGGACTATTTATAGTAAAATTTGTTCATATTGATGGGTAGAACACCCCCTTAAATTTTATAGCATATGTTCAAAGTCAGCCTGTATATGCGCGTTTCCAGTGTACCCGGTGGTCGCTATCACCTTGCCAAATATTTTAATACGCCATGGCATAAAAATAATTCTTAAATTGGTCATACCGATAGAAGCT
Organism: Eupsilia transversa; assembly: GCA_914767815.1. NCBI lineage: Eukaryota > Metazoa > Arthropoda > Insecta > Lepidoptera > Noctuidae > Eupsilia > Eupsilia transversa. The sequence goes on from OU611889.1 coordinate 9,881,764, forward strand.
AATTTGTAAATGATACGCAAGGCCTGAATACCAAGAGAACCATAATATCTAACAAATATATCGAGATGACAAAACGTCACTGACTGCATATTAATACCTTCGTCAGGTCAATTTGTATTGCTAAATGCACTTTCACTGCAGCTGTTCGCCGATATTTTAGTTGAGATGATCGCATTTGCGAATGGGGCTAGCAGTATTTTTGCTCTATCTTAAGACGGGACTTTAGATGTCTTTTTCAGTAATATTTTGACCAATAAGGCCCGGCGCCCATTATCGGCACGGCATGGCAAGGTATTTTTAGGAGACGAATAAAAATATAACTTAATAGTATGGAAATAAAGTTGAAATTTTTTCTGACGGCAACGACGCCTTAGACCGCCTTAGGCATGCCGCGTCCTATATGCATCATCATTGAAATTTCAGTTTTATTATCATACTGTTAAGTTATATTTCTACTCGTCGCATATGAAATACATTGCCATGCCGTGCCGATAATGGGCGCCGGGCCTAAGGGGTGAATATGCTTCTAATTGATGGATTAGGTTTTTTTTTGCTTTTTATGAAGAAACCTTTATCTTGCAGTGACACAGTTATAGGCTGGCAATGTGAGGAGGTATTTGGCCGTGGCTGTTGTGCTTTAAAAAAAAGATAAATCGTTACCTACCCCATTCCTTTTTTGTCTTACTGAAATCCGTTTTCGTTTTCTTTCTTTTCAGATATTAGAGGAAATTAATTTAGACAATAGTGGTGGCATTGGACTGAATGAATTCAAACTCATTATGGCTAGACTACCAGAGTTCCCGTCATCATTTTATTTTCGATTGTAAAAAGTACCCAATTATTTTATAATATAATTTACTGGATTGTTTTCACAAAAACCACGATGTTTAAAATATGTTATGGCAAATAATAAAACTGTAAGAATGGCCACACTATTGAATTAGGAAATTCCTGTAATGATAGTGATGATGAGTAAATAAATAACTATGATACTTTATTGTAGCGAATATTATTATCAACTTGTTTTTTTTTGTACGAATTAATATTTTTCCTAAAAACATATTGCGCCAATCACAAGTAGCATAGGTGTAGAAGATAATGATGAGACTTGCCTACTTTGTATAGGTGTTAGTATTTATTGTCTTGTTTTACCCGACTACGACGAAGCAAAAAGGAGGTTTACGATTTTGACCAGTATGGATATAAGTGGGTACCTATGTATATTCATCTGTTCCCTCTTAAACCACTTATCATAATTTAACAAATGAGTCAAAGACACATGTTCTTTGTTCGATTTATACCCTATCGCGACATGTGACTCCGGATTTTTGATTTGTCTGTCTGTGATGTCTTATACCTTTTTAGTTGGCGTTTTTGCTGTAGATGATCAGCATTGGGATATCCTCGGTAGAAGTCCCTATGGCGTTGGCAGGACTGTTTTTATAACTCTTATTTCTAATGTAATGTGTCTTGTTTGTGCAGAAGAAACGACTTTTCTTTCTTTTTACAACTATTAATGGTTCTATTTTAATGTTACTTTTATTAATATTGTTTTTATTCATATGAATGTTGTCATGGTGGAAATTAGGTGTTATGGACGGCGACCTCCTAATAGCGTCCGCTGCGTCAGATTACTTACCACCCAAGAAAGAATGGGCTTAGTGCTTAGTTTCAGAAGATGTCCATCCGCGTTGATTGCAGAAATACCTACGTGCTACAATGAGGCGTGTGTTTAAAAAAATGCTATACACCAAATTAGTAAATATGAAAACAGTTCTTACAGTTTATCTGACGAATACTTTACAAGCTGCTTTATTGAATCGTCCGGCGAGCGTGCGGCCAGGCAACGATGGTAATCCTGAGGTACGGCCTAGGTTGCTAGGCAGCATGGCCGGCTGTTTGTACTTCACATGATACATCGGGAAAGAGAGGTATACACTGGGGAAAAATAACCGCAAGTTAGCGGACGAAAGGGCTTATCAATAAAGATTGTTCGTGGCGATGTTTGGCTGACTCTGTCCTAAGTAGGTATAGATATCGATATTGGTTCGAGTCCACTAAAGAATTAAGATTTATATCTTACGCAAAATGCTTGGGTTCTCATGTGCCAGGCACTCCAGGCATACATACATTACATAAATTAAGGATACACGTTAAAGATTGCGACGTAAGACGACGATGTAGGTAGGTACTCATGGTGATTTCGTAGACCGTAGTCATTAGATCAAGAAGGCTTTCAACATTATGTTTCTATTCCTCTCTATAACACGAAGTAGGTACTAACGGAGTCATTTCTTGGGGACATTGCCACTTATATTCTGCATCTTTGAAGTAAATTAGAGGATGATGAGCATTGGGATATCCTCGGTAGAAGTCCCTATGGCGTTGGCAGGACTGTAAAATGCAATAAATACATATTTATCAACCCAAATTAGTACACAAAAAATTTTGTAATAAGTATACGTTTTTTACGATACTTACCTCATAAAATGTTTCTATTTCATCTTGTCTTCCATTATCTACGAATAAAATGTCCATTTGCAAAGCTTACTATAATTTTGCTAGTGTGATATCGGAATCAATAATTTGGATTGCGCGCCGCGCCGGTCATAGCCGGGTGCATATTAATTAATTATCTGTGATAAATATCTACGTTGGTACGTAGTCTGTGATATATATACTTATACTCCTTATACTTATAGTAGTCTATGGCCTGGTGTTGAAACTGTTGAAATCTTTGCGGGTGGTTTTGCCCTAATTGGCCACTATGGATATTTGTGCAATAATATCATAGACGTATATTTATGGACTCGCCATACCTACCAAAAAAGGTGCATATCTAAACTCATAAAATGACGGCCATTCTCATTCATCAAATCAGATCAAATCTCAACACAAAAAAAAATAAACAATGAAACTCGTCGCTAGGCTGAACAACTGCAAAACGTTGCCATAATGAGCATAATGTGGTCTCTTTTTACCCGACTACGGCGAAGCAAACAGGAGGGTTATGATTTTGACCGGACCGGAGATCAACTAAAAAGGTATAAACAAGTCATCTCAGACAGACAAATTAAAAATCCGGAGTCACACGTGTTGGGGATAAATCGAATAGATGACGTGTGACTCCGGATTTTTAATTTGTCTGTCAGAGATGATTGAGACAAAACGATATTTCACATTCTGTACCGTATATCACTCATATTTGTTTATAGGCAAATGTATGTAAAGATTAACGCGGCGCCCATTAAACATATATTAGTCTATGGCCGCGCCTCCATGTTTTTCCTATCTATTTGATAAAATTCAATTACTTTTCCTCTTTTTTGGGAAAAGGCTTCAAGGTTCTTTTCGAAAATATTGCCACTATTATCAGCCATCATCAAACCATTTTGAAATGGGCTAAGTTTTTACCTACCTACTGGTTTGTGCTTTGCCACGTTACAAACTGCACTTTCTAAATAATAAATAATATTTTTTTAAAGTTTTATTCATCGAAACAACAAAACATTTCCTTTAGAGCATGTAAATATGATAGATAAGATCCTTTATTTTCTTCATTTATCTGATAAAAAGTTTACAAGGCGCTCTATTGTATTGCCCTGCCAAGGTTCTGCCGGGGAGTGTGGGTATTTCAAGTGTGCGTTCCAAAGTTAATGGCCATGATACTGGTTGCTTGTACTTCACATGGTACGCTGGGAAACTCAGGTACGACCTGTGAAATAATTGAATTTATGGATAAAAACTATGTACCTACTGCTCATAATAAGTATGAGCAACAGCCTGAATTTTGACAAGGAGGTACGTCCGTACCCTCTCTCTGGCTAATATAATCTAAGTATAATGTAACTGCACTTACTGAGACATCTCTGATGGACATTGCCACTTATAATCAGACTCTCTGAATAACGTAAGCGGATGATAGCATTCAGGATACCCTCTATAATAATTACGATGCATTTGACAAGCCTGTGGTAAGTAAAATAAATAAAATTGCTGTGTAAATAACATAAGTAGTCTCATGTCGTAAGCAATTTACAAACCGTGTAAAATGTTTCTATTTCTTCTTGCCGTATAGGATCAGAGAATATAATAAAAACCATTATCAAAAATTTCTTTTAGGTATCCACAATGGTTTCCATAACACTGACAGTGTCAATAATGTCAAATTAAAACCATTTTTTCTCAAACATGCTTGGAAATTCGATCGTTATTTTGACAACCTTCTTTAAGATAAATCGAAATGTACTGGTCAAAAACAAGTGACGAAGCGGCCAGCAAAGTTACTATGAAAATCCATATCTGTCCTGTGTAGCGGCCAAATAAATAACTATGAAAACCTCATGAAAACCAATGAAAACTCATATCTGTCGTGTTATTTAAAAATGGAACAAACTTTTTACTAACCAAGAAGAAACAAATGAACACACATTGACGCGTGAAAAATTATCGTTGTCCGTCATTGATTCTGGAATTTATAATTATTAATTTACTTTGTTTGAATTTCCGCGCATTATTTGAGAAAAGTACTATTCAAGCCTTGGCCGCAACCAGGCATTGATGGACTCACGTATGTGTGCCTCGGCTACGCCTCGGTCCACATTTTCACGATCGTCCATCAATGCTTGAGTTGCTGGCCTTGGCAGAAATGTACAGTGGCCAGCACATCAAGCTACTAAAATCTGTCAAATTTCTTTAGTAGATTTTAAACTTTATCGCTAAAGCATTAGGTTCAAGTTTGATTGGGAAAGTTTGACAGTTTTGGGTAGCTTGATGTGCTGGCCACTGTACTATACCACAATCAAATCGAATTAGTCATAAAAACCTCGTCTCTAGGCCGCTGAATCTGTGAGGCCGCGAGGTGCTCCGGTAACAATAACGTTAGGCGTTCATGAGGCAGACGGGCCGAGACGAGACACACCGCAGTACAATTTAATTCGACTTCAACACATTGTTTTTGAACCCGCGTCGACTAGAGGTGCGGCGCGGCGGGGCTCAGCGGGCAGATGTAAAAATGTGTAGCCAGGTGCATTCTTGTGGCCTGACCATCCCCTTATGGGTGTCTAATTTAAGAGTGATGCCCGGCTAATACGCACATCAGTGGGTAACACTTCAATCAATCTACCTCTCCTTTTACCAACTATGTTGGGGTCGGCTTCCAGTCTCACCAGATGCTGCTGAAGAGCGACTGCCTATCTGACTCCCAGTAGCCGGGTAATTCGATACCCCTTGGTAAGACTGGTTGTCAGACTTTCGGGTTTCTGACGACCCGTAATGACTGTCAAAGGTCCACGAATGACAGCGGGGACCAACGGCTTAAAATTGTAGTTGAAAAACATGGTCTCCCAAACATTCCAAATGCAAATGTAAGTTTGTACGCACAATATTGACAGGTTTGCCATGTGCCCATGTTATTTTAAAGCCATAGACTTCTAATAGGTTATGGGTTCAACAGGGGTCAATTTTCCTTTTCTTTGGGTAATGTGTTTAGGAAGAACTATTTACCCGACTACGGCGAAGCAAAAATGAGAGTTATGATTTTGACCGGTATGTATGTTTGTATGTTCATCTGTTCCCTCATAACTTCAAAACTACTCATCATAATTTGACAAATGCGGTATCGTTGGAAGCGTCTCGGTCTTCCGCTGGATAAAGGCCGCGGAATATGGCGCCCTCTAGAGAACATAAAGTCGTGAACTGGGTTGGGTATCAAATGAAAGGGCTTAGGCAAATTTCAAAAATATACCTTATAATTATATATATGTTATATATGTATATATATAGTATATATATATTATAACTCCAAAATAATTTAAATAAAAGTGAAAGTAATAAAAAAACAAATTAAAAATCCGGAGTCACACGTTATCTATTCGATTTAAAAGGTACAGACGCCAGCAGGTCAAGCTACCCGAAACTGTCAGATTTTCCCAATCAAACTTGAACCTTAATTCTTTAGCAATAAAGTTGAAAATCTATTAATGAAATTTGACAGATTTTAGTAGCTTGATGTGCTGGCGTCTGTACCTAATTACAAAAATATATACAAATTACATGTTTGAATGTAATTTGGAATGAGTGAGAAATGATAAATAACTAAAAAGCAGAAAATAAAAAAGTCGGGTTTGTTAGTTTTTTTCATTTCTTTTTCCCATTGGTTCCGTCTTCAATGCATAGACGAGTGATAGCAAACCTGAAATTCTGAAGTGAGCAAGTGGCAGTTTTTATACCCCTCAGAACAATAATTAGTCATTGTTCTGAGTTATACCCATTTCTTGTTTGAAGTTTGAATCAACACACAGAACCTCACAGAACCCACTGATACCAATGATGTATAAAACTACTGATACCACAGAATACATAATTATTACAAACTATTACGTCCATGGTACACACCGTACACACCAACACACATAAACAAAACAAAAAATGCTGCATTTACTAGCTATAGACAACGGAGTAACGAAACGTCATTATTAACGTCAAAATCGTATTTCATTGATGATCTGTGCCAGGTAGTAATAAACGTCAAAACAAAATCCCAAAATTTTGTTCACTATTTTTTTATTTCTTTGATATTTACTGGAGATTTATCGCTTTTATTGTAAATTGATCTGAGCTGTGATTATGAAATGTGTATAATATTTGTTTGTGATAATTGAAAATCAGTTCCCAGCGGTCGCTTTTATTTTGGGTGAACTATTTTTGTCCGCTCTAGTTTCGGTGCATTGGAATAAATTTTGACATCCAGGAAAAGAATGTTCTTCCTGTACGGTAAGTTCGTTAGACCCTAGTATACTTTATAGATAACAGCTGTAGGCTAGAATTAGGTTAAATCTTGTTTGAATCGCACATTGGTGTATCGCGTGGGAGTATGATCATTAGCATATTTTTTGCTGCGACGTCGCTTTCATAGATTCTTTAAACGCGTTAATTACTGCCCGTATCTTCTCTAATTCACACTCTATATCTCTAATTGGCTTCTTCATTAGCTGTGTAGTTGTAAATTTTTAGAATGATTTCCTTGAAATCATCATCAAATTATTTACTTACTATTTAATATGGAATTTATAGTCAAAACCTAATTTCACATATGCAGGTCTTTGTTTTAGTGTATCATAATGCATTTACCTGTGGTCTACATTGTTTTTTACTGCTAAGCAAACAATACTAAATGATGCTAATGTTTTATTTATTGTTTACATTGTTAGAAGTCCTTTTCTTGAAATAGCTGAAAAAATGGCATGGAATGATTTGTATTGTTTCAATATCAATCATGTTGATTACAATAGAATTTCTAACATAAAATTATAATTTATTTTAAAAACTAACTACATAATGGGAACAATTTTAAGAAATAAAAATCATATTGTCTCATAATTTTATTTGAAATCTGAAACTGCATTGATTTTTTTCAGTGTGGATCAATAATACCTACCGAGTAATCTAAGTACATATACTAAACAGTAAGTAATAGTGCATGAGTCATACACATGATAAACTTATCTGTATGTGTTATCTTATCATACAATTATATTATGTTCCTAACAAATTGACTTCTTCATTTGTTATCAAGGTTCCACCACCATTATCAGCTCATTGACTGATATCAATTTTACAGAATCCAAATAAAAATAATATTGGAATTTAATGTTTTGTCTGGTTTTGTTAAGTATTAAGACAGTATACAGTTTTAAATGTTTAAGTATTTTCTTAATTTTTTTGATATTGAAATTCAGACCTATCTATTCAGCACAAATTCACTCACTGATTAGAGACCATTGGCCAATTTATCTGGTTCTTGAGCTACTTTTACTCTTGGTCTAGTCACACACAGCTTACAAATAAATATTAACTATTTTACAACTTACTAATATTATGTTAATATTTTTATATAATCTTATATTTTGAATTGTTTCTTTATATATTCTTTAAAGCAACAAGAATAATGTACCCAGGATTTTGTAGTATCTTGATTTAAAGAGTGTCCTTAGAGTTTCTTGCCCGTTCTTCTCCATAGAGATCTATGTTTTGAAATGGGCAAATAACTTCAACTTTCTGAATAACTGACGGACTCTTTGACGGTTCAAAAGTGCCTGTAAATGGTTTAACTGAAATAAATGCTTTGAGTTTGTCAATGGTACAAAGTTGGACTTAATGCCTTAGGCATTCTCAACCAGTCAACCAAGGCTGGTGGACAGTTAACATGCCATAACTTATTGTTAGAATAAAATGCATAAAAAGAGGCATTAAAGTAAAAATAAAATGCATTGATGTATATTGGTTTTATAACACCACTCATACTACTTAGAAATAAAAATCTATTAATTTTGCTGTCTGATGTTATAATTAATTTGTATTGGACATTAATTGCCTGATTTACCAAATTATGATAAGTCTTATTCCTTATCTAGGAGATATTTTCAAATCTGGTGAATCTGGTAGATAGTGCTCGTTCCTGTACTAAGTTCTACTTATAATGTTTTTTTTTGTAAACTTATAATAATTTACATTATCTGTTGAAGACAGCATAAAGTCGTGTTCAGGTATTTTTTTATGTGCCTGCAGTGGGACAATACAGGCTGATTATTATCATTATTTTATTTTTTACCCAAAGGCTTCCATAATATTTCTGTATGCCTTAACTGGGCAGTTTGTTTATAATACTAAGGCAAAATATTTCCACAAAACAATATTGTTTGTTATTGAAATTGTTATTGTTCTTCATCTCTGAGACTTGCCGCATTTTCCACTCCACTTCAAATGGCTCAAACTTTTCAATATGTTGCTTGAGGATTTGGATTTCTTTTTTCTCTCAATTTCGCTCAGACTTTTGTGAAATAGGAAAACATTAAAATATTGAAAGTATCAGCAATGCTGGTTGTATTCAGGAAGCAGTGGCTATTAGATATTTTTATCAAGCTATTGATTTAGCAAGCTAACAGCATGTAAAAAACACCACCAATGTACGGCCTCGGATTTGCGCCTAGGCATACTAGACACTGGCATAGGGCCCCCCCCCAGCCAGCTACTCCAACGTTATCTGTCACTGTCACTTTTTTTCCTAAGCTTTTTTTGCTAATGGAGGGTACAACGAACGACTGAAAAAACGCAACTCAAAGAAAGAAGGAAAAATGACTTCAGAATGGGGCCTCAAATGTCGAAGTGCCTAGAGGCCCTGGGTCTCGTAAGTCCGGCCCTGCCTATGTATCTCAATTTCAGATTGTTTGATGTTAGCATGACTATCTATTATCTTTGATGTGTAATGTAATAGACCTATCACCTAACTATGACCGCTCAGTCATGCACTAAACATTCAACAATAAACATCTGTTCAAAGTTCAGATGATGACAAATATAATATCATTGGAAATTGATACTACAACATACTGAAACGCATAAAACGACCCAACAACAAGCAACATAATTCATTGTCATGAATGAATGAACCATCAATGTATTTGCTGAACAATTGCATGACTCACTCGCGTATTGGTATTGTGCGATCCGCTCTTGAATAGCTGATTGACTGCCTACCCCCTTTTATTATGCTTTGTATCTACCGGAGCACGGCACGGCAATGTACTTTTTTTCAAGACAAAGGATTCGCAACCCGTGTACTCATCGAGGTCTAACGTCCTATACTTGTAATGGTAATTCAAGTTGCTAAATTCGCAGTTAACTTCGTTAGCGCGCTGTTGGATTCTCAACTTTCGGTGTTAAGTCGAGCGTTGAAAATGCAACAGCGCGTTTTTATTTAGGCATTTATTTAGGTTCCCACCTAGTGTAAGTGAAAACGGGCATTGGAGTTCTAGTCTCAATGAATCAGACTGCGATCAATGCAGTAGAAAGAGGAAATGGAAACATATGCCACATAGCGCGAAACATTCTGTCGCAGTGTGCCTTGACCCTGACTTCGAGACCTTAGCACATGCTATTGTAATTTGAACTCTATATATGTAGTAACAAAGTATATTATGCAATAATTAAAATTCTTTATTGCATGCCATGCCGTGCTATAGTATACCGCCAAGCAGTTTTTAATACTTTATTCCCTTTGCATTGTAGTTACGTACGAATTCTTCGATTGCATTCTATGTTTGATAACAATGTTTGTTGTCATGGATACCACTACCAGTCGATGCTGTTGTTCTGTTATCACGGGTTGTGCGTGATTTAATTGTTTATCAACAGTAAATAATAGTAGGTACCGCTACTATGACTGTGGTGACTTGGTGACTGTGTTTGTGCTCGAAGCGATTCCAGATGGCAGTGGAACATTTCTAATTTAATGTAACGGGTACTCCGTACCTACTTATGCCCCGACTGTAGTTTTGATTTGAGTGCACGACTACTACTTAATTAATATTGTTTAACTGTAAAGGGCCGCGTCCACTAGGTTCACCGAGTCGGATCGATTCCAATCGCAGAAATTCCCCTCCTTTATGTATATTTACTATGAAACTGCGTCTATTAGCGACGAGCTGCGGCACGCCGAATCGAATCCCCCGCGTGCATTGCTCGATAAGCGAATTTCTTCGCCGACGACGCATTTCGAATTTTCGACTTGATTCGGCGCGCCTCAGTCGACGCTGGGAATCGGATGCGGACTGATGAGTTAGTGTTGCTTCATTCGTAAAAAAATAAATGAAGTACTGTTGTTATATCTTGTTAAAAATACAGTGATTGTATAAAAGAAAAAAAACCATGAAGATCCTCATTATAATTATCATTTTTATATTAAAATATCGTGTATCGAGTATTTGGGAGCACGCCATTTATTTTTTCTCCCATTCTCCTCTTCTTCATCAAAAAGTATTTCAAATAAAAACATTTCTTCATCTCAGCTGTTCCTGTCCATCACGCGCACTACCTACTTTGATTACGAGTTGCGATGAATGAACGTTTCGATTCGATTCGGCTGAGATGGATGCACACGGTATAAATGCGACTCGACTCGGCTCACTTCAATTCGACGCGTTTTGGCTGTAGTCGACGCCAGGCTTTAGATGGATTGGTTACATTAAAGAAACGAATGCGATCGTTTACATCAGCACTATTTCCGTAATCCGTCCCTTCCTCCCTGAATTCCTTCTAACAACTTGATCTTTTCACGCTTAAAGATAATATCAATAAAACTTTAAGATTCGGTAGTCCTCTGTTTGCTTATTAAAGCAAAGATTGTGAGCGCTGGCCATAACATCACTATTTCCGTACCTCCACCCTCAGTTCCTTCTAATAACTTGAGCTCCAGAACCCTATACTATTCACAAAACTTAGTGTTACCAAGATTACGGTTGAAAGATACGGTAGTCCTAGAGGTTGGTCCATTTCTTCACCATGCTTGGTGGCGTGACCTTGGTGCAGCAGGGGTCGACTCACTAAGCACGAAATCCGTACGTTAGACCGAAGATACAGGCGTTTCCTATACCATATCACTTCCGGGCATATGATTAGTTCGGGGCCCAAACGAAGATCTATATTTAAAAAAAATGTATTTCACAGCTGTCACTACTCCCGATAAGTATTTACCCGGCCGAAAAAAATAATTTGAAACTTGTTTTGACGGATCAACTACTTTCGAACGGGCCCGTATCTTCTTTGACGGACTTAGAGAGTAGACCCCCAGGACCAAAAAGTTTCAGCATAAAACTTACATTACAAGAACCTAAATACTAGGGTTTTAAATCGTCTACATATCATTACTATGTATAATTACTACGTTCCTTCACGGCGCGCTGTGTGATATTCCTCCATAAGCCTGCTCCATCGAGAAATAAAAGTGATTTGATTTGATTTGATTTGAGCTGAAGCACCGTCGCTTTCGTTTACCTGTGGTCGTGACATCGAACTCCATAGCTGCGTTTTCTGTTTAGCTAAGCATTTATGCATGGTTATCAAAAATAATAAATCTTAAACAACACGATTGTTTTCATATCGGATTGGATGAACGTAACTGGAAATATCCCAGGGACACTAGAAAACACAAAAGGCCTGTTAAAGAAAAATGAATAATAGATACTATCTCATCGCTTTAGCTTTAAAATGCGAAGTACCAGTACCCTATATCCGAGGCTATATTTAACTGGATTGCACTAACTGAAAGAGATGTAGGTTAAACTCTAAACCAGTCATTAGTTTTGAATGATTTACTCACCTCTCAACATTATCTACTGTGGTTTCGTTATTGTTCTGTGTGCCAAGTCTGAGCACAGTATATTGGCATGCGGCAAAAGAGAAAACTGACTGCCGAGTTAGTACCCGTTCCAATTTCACTTTTGATTTGAGTACCAAAATCATCCTCGCCAGGGGCCTAAGTCTACTAATTCATAAACGTTACAATGGTCTCTAAATGGTGTGTTTTTGTCAGTTTTTGTATGGCAAATCTGTCAAAAACTCACCATTGAGAGACCATTGTAACGTTTATAAATTATTAGACTTAGGCCCCAGATTGGCAGTTCACCTTCCTCGTCTTGATTCGTAGTTGGTGTTGGAGAATATTTCATTCTCAACGGCCGTCGGTCATCCGATCAATTTGGCCAACCTTACGTGCTACTTTGGTTCTTTAGGACTTCCTGTTGGTTTCGAGTGTTTCACTCATTTTGTCTGAAAGTCCGAGCATTTCACTTTTCGTAGCACAATCAGAGGCCTTAGTGTAAGTTTGCAAACTATCGAGTTTGCGTTAAGATTTGACTGATAGATCATAATGCTAAGAATATAAAGGTGAGAATAAAAATCTTAACGCAAACGCTGTATTTACGTTTACTCACTTGCAAACTTACACTAAGGCTTCTGCTTTTATATGGCAAACAATGAGACAGGAAGTACGTGTGAACAAATAAATACGCTACGCTAGTCAATGACCTAATTGGTTCAGCTTACCTTTTGACGGGACAGGTCCACTGATATTTACGTGGCTCTTCCTTTGTAAGGCCATTCCAGAGATTATTCTATGTTTTCCTCAAAAGAAAATATCTTATTAGAAATGTCAGGACTGAAGTGCTTTTCTTTAAGTCCCATTCGATCCATAGCCAGTCGAAAGCATTTTTGCGTACATTTCCTATACCTAAATATTTATATGCTCCTTCTTTCGTTCCCCAGTTGACCCCTGACCGGTACCTCTGTGATGGTGATGACGTGCTCGTCGGGGATGGGTGACGCGGTTCTTCGCGAGCGGCTGCCCACCTTGTGGCGCCGCATCGAGGACGCTCACTACAGCTACCTCGAGACCGATGACAGTCCAGAAAAGTTGGAACAGAAGAAGAAGCTCGAAGGTAAAACAAAAGCTGTAGATTTTATTTTAAAATAGCTTTTGCCCAATGCTTCGTCACAAACATACAAACTTTCACATTTTTGATATTATTAGGGGCAAGAGTTTCTGATTTCTGACCTAGTGAAGGTCACGGGAATTCGCTGGATGTGAGAAGCAGGTCGATGTGGCGAGGATTGAGGAGGTCGACTTTAATGATGATGTTAATGTGCCATTAACTTACAATAGTTTGCAGGCGTTCATAATAGTTACAGTAGTGACGACAGTTTTAGTTCCGCTATTATAGTGACAAAAGCGGAAAGTTATGCGCCATCTATTAGCTTAATAGATGGAGCTTAACGAGTTGCTACGGTTTGTGGACCAGTAATTTAAAGACATTGTCAACATAGCCGTCTCGCTATGTAAGATAAGTGGCTATGTATGAAGCTTAGATAATTTTGGGAGTTTATCACTGCTCCGGGGACTGTTTTGATTTCGTCTAAAGCTAAATTGGGCTCAAGAATATTCTAATTTGTTCATTTAAAATCTCCATCAAAAGTCATCCCTACACTTATGAATGCTAAAATGTTTGTTTTAATAAGTTCTGTTTTCTCTTTCAGACTATATAATAGAATACCTATCACTAGTGCCGCATGAGTGCAAATTCGGACTCGCAGAGACGGGAAAAGTGTTCCAAAAGACGATTAACGAGTTGACGGAGTTCAGCGCGTATCGAGCTGGGCTGGGCTGGGCGGCGCTGGCTAGGTATGCGGCCAACTTGCTGGCCCAGCCCTGGAGGAAGGAGTATAAAGTCATACGGGTGAGTTAGAAGAGAGTTTTTGTGTTGAATGTAACTTTGACCCGTTCAATACTTATAAGAAAAATATTTGGTTTGTTAATTACAGTAGACAGCACGTCAGTGCTATCACTTTGAGCTTGAGCTGCCCGAGCGTAGTAGGGAGTTTCAATAGAATAGCCAGTTTATACTGGATTTGTTACCACTGACGTGCGGCCCTGTCTCACCTGCAATATTATCTGGATATCCGATAATAATAGTTGGAACAATGCAATTAAATCCTCACCCAACTGTTTAAACTTATGTCTTGCATGTTTTCATGATGTTGTTGTTACATGATGTTGGTTAGCTAAGGCGACGCCAAACGCAGACTAGAGTCATTACAATCAGACATGGCATCCTTCAATATTTACTCTTATTTGGTTCTGGCTTCAAGGAGGAGGAGGTTCTCAATTATACATTTTTGTTTCGTAAAGCTGAGCTCTGAAACATCTTAATATTTCCAGTTATACTGCGGCTACTTTAAACACGAAGTAGAAGCCAACATGGTGGGAGCCGAGACCCTTCTCCAAGCCATGGGTTACAAGTCATTGGGCGCCGGTCGGTTCGAACTGGACGCGCCCATCTGTCCGGATATGGTCGCCGCTGTATCGAGGGATGCTCTTATCGCTCAGTGCGAATGTCAGGTATACAATTTTATCTTGTTTCAAGAACATTTATACAAGCTATACAAAGACCTTTTAGCGCGTGGCCATAATCAGAACGAACGACGCCATCTTGTTTTTAGGGTTGTACACGAATGGAGCTGCCGCTGTTCGTAACCGTACTAGTTAGCCAGTTGAAATTTTCACAGATTGTGTATTTCTACTGCCGCTATAACAAAAAATTATAAAAATAAAATAAAAGATTAAAATTCTATAAATAAATATCTGATACGGCCGCGAGTCATATTTTAATCAACATACAACCTGACACTGACCTGCAAATTGCAAAAAAAATAAGAAAATTTGAATTTCGCGGGCTACCTTGACGCATCCAATTTAACGATATCTGTTTAGGTGTGCATTATTAATAATATGAGTAATTGAAGTAATATTATACTTCTTTGTAACTATAGTATCTTTTTGTAATGAATGTATGTCGTGGTATATTGTCATAGCTTTAAGGAAACAATTGAATGTTTTGAAACTATGAAGGAATTTTAAATATTGGTAATTCAACAACCTTGTTGAATTCCAATATTTAAAATTCCTATTATCTCAGCCATTATGAAACTTATGTTTTAAAGCAGTTTGTGTTCTAGAAGTTTTTAGTACCGAGTAATTGATAGTTTTGTAGTAAAGAATCTATAATTTGGATATTTGAGATGGGTACTGCCTCTCGTGGATAAGCTACTTTAACCGTTATAACTTCAAAACTTGTGTTTTTTTAATTTGATTGAATATGAGTCAGCATAATCAGCCTATACTTAATATTCCCACTGCTGGGATACAGGCAATCCACCACGCGGGCCCAGTGCGAGGTGGTAGATGTCACAAGTCTTCGAATGTTTAGTTCTAGGACATGCCGGTTTCCTCCTTCACCGTTTTGAGAGCAGTGGTGATGAAATTATTTACACAAAATAAAGTGCCTGCTTGGGTTCGAACCCACGACCTACAACTCGCAAGTCGGGGTTGTTCCCACTGGCCACCACTGCTCCCCCATTGAGTCAGCAATTTGTCTTAACCCGCATTTAAATGCTAACTGGTCTTACGTATTTTATTTTCGCGATCGCACTGTACCTGCTCGTGTAGTAAATAATTTCTATAATATTTAAACACATGAGTGCGATAACTGAAATCATAATCAAATAATTTATTTGCTTGAATATGGGTAATAATAAGGTGGTAATAACATATAACAAAAGTTCTTTAACCATATTCTACCTTAACAGGTGTACAAATATCTATTATAATTAAAATATTTTGTACATTAATTACTCATGTATCAATTAAATAAATATCACATTTTAAAGTAAACGCGTCTTTAAAAAATTTTTGATGGTTCTATCCAGATAATGTCCCACATCTGGGAAGAATCCTGGACGCGTGGCTGTCGCGTGTCATGGCGTGACGTGTGGCTCGAAAGAGTACAACACGCCGCGCCCGCGCACGCCGCGGCCGCGCGCCTGGCCGCGCCTGCGCACGTGGACCGAAACAACAAGTGTGGCTATAGTGACAGTGAGTACTGCTTTATATAAATATAACATTACGCCTGTATTCCTCGAAGGGTTGGGCAGAGGCGTACCTATAGTGGCTATAGTACACCCACATTTCGCCACTTATATTTGAGTCCCATACTGTTTTATATTATGTCACAAATAGTGGCTCATTTGAAGATATCTAGCACTCTATTAGGTTTTTTAGACGTAGGGTCATAAATGTTTCGAGTTATCTCAAGATGTCTCTAGCACACTTTTCTCCGTGTATAGCCGTGCGCTAGCATGATGTTCTAACCTCATCCGCCTCCAAAGTATTTAGCACTGTGGAAAGGTCAGCATTATCTTTTTGGACTTCAATGTAATGCCCCTTCGTTAATAACCTTTCATTTCTACTACTTTAGAGCTTCAATAATATAAATCACTTTAATGCAAAATCACAGGTAAATAACATTAGGGAACGGGCTGTGAATAAGTGTATGAAATATACCTATAATGTATAAATGTAAATTCATCTAAAACGAACCTAAGTACGAATATTTTTCTTCCAGGTTCAGAAATATATTCGAACATACCAACAACGATTGCTTCCGACGCTTACCGAAGCCGACTCGTCGACGACAGGTACCATGGTACTCAACACTGTAACCACATCTGCGACGAACCAGACCAGGAAATACAGCCCGTGCTTCAATGTTCCCCTTACATGGTGCCGGGAATGTTACCGCACATGATGTATCCCGTCCCGCCGCACCTGCACCCCGACGTGCCCGTCCCGCTCATGTCCCCGTACGGCGTGCCCTACTACTACCCCGTACAGTCCCCCTACATGCTGCCCACCCCAGTATACGCCCCCATCAAACACGCAGCAACTGTTCCCGTCAACGGGTACCCACCCATGGCACAGTACAGGTACCCCGCTGTCCCGACCGCGCAACTCATCGAACTAGACACCCCATCAGTTTACGAAAACGGCAAATTCGAAAGGTACAAAGATGAAGAAAGAATTCATAAGAAGAGACACCCGGAAAGTTCTCGAAGAAATAGCACGTCGAAATCTGGGTTAAGTGATGTTTCACTACCAAGTTTACCGCGATCAGATACGCAACCAGCTCTTAGCAAAGCAAGGGAGGATGGAATGGGGACTTACGAGAGCTGGGATTACGTGTTTAGGAATTTATCGAGCAAAGACCAAGAGGGAGATGGAAGAAGTCGATTTTCACCGTCACTCGATAGAGATTCGAGGACGCTCGATAGGCTAGACAGAGAGGAGAGAAGAGCTAAGTATCAGCCGACAACTCTGGACTTAGAAGATGGTTTACAAGCTCTGAACCTCGACCGGTCATACGACGAAGAGGTATACCGAACAGCCAAGGTAGAGAACCTAATGAGAATGAAACAGGAGCAAGAGATAAAGAGAGCGAGACAGTTAGCAAAAAAACAAGCTGAGTTGAAGGCCAGGAGACAAGTACCAGAACCGGTCGCAAACCCCAAGGCCGATGCGTTGATTACCCCAAAAGTTGCACCAGACAAAGTGAAACTACTTAGCAAGAAGGATATAAAAGATAGGAAGGATGTTATAAAGCAGCAGACCACGGTGAATGGGGCGGGGCCTAATACGGCGGAAGTTAAGAAAGTGAAGAAGCCCTTGAAACTAGTGGCCATTGAGGCAGACAAGCCGAAGAGTAAGGCGGTGGAGAATGGAGTTCACAGTACGGCACACAGTTCCAAAAGTAATCCAGGTGAGTTTGGGTTCAACATAATATGTTTAAAGAGTTTTCTGCGAGTGTGAGTAAGATAGCATGCGCGAAATTTCGGAGAGCCCGTACAGACCGGCTGTATGATTCGGCCGTATTGTAATCTAAAAGTAATTAAATAATAAAAAGTTGTAATCTAAATAATAAAAAGTTGATTCTTAAGGTCCTAAAATGTTAAATGCAGTGTAATTTGAACATTGAATTGTGGTTCCAAAACATGAAAATTATCTGATTTAAAAATGCAAGTTTAGTTGCAATTTTCAATACGTCTATTATTTTTGAACTGTTAGTAAATTTGTCGTATTTTTTCAACATTTCAGTTACAAACACACATCCATCGAGCTACGATCTAAAAGCACAACTAATAGTATCACTCGACGAAGCGGACCACGTTCGCCGATCCCCGCCGAAGCATTCGCAACAAAATGGCGACCGAGAGCGACCAGTCAGTAGGACGCCGAGCCAGCACAACAGCGAGAGGGAGAGGCCAGATACTGGGCCTAGCGAGGTGAAGAGAGACAAATGGGAATGCGGGACTTGCACGTACTTGAATAGGGGAAGTATGCAAGCGTGTGAAATGTGTGGTAAGTCGAAGAGAGGGCCTGAAATACAACCGTTAAGGTCAGGCGGTCGTGAATGCCCCGCTTGCACGCTCGTGAATGAGCGAGACGCAAAGGTGTGCGACGCGTGCGGCACTAGTCTAGAACATTGCCCCACCTACATATAGAACCGTCTTATGACGTCATCGAAACTTTCGGGTTGCCAACTTACATCTAATCATTATTTAGTATTATTTTAATTGACATGTTATACCGTTATTATGAAAGCACAAGTTTTCTTTTTATATTTATTAGTATTATTTGCAGCTAGCTGCAGTTTGTAGTTTATTTAAAAATGGCAGTTTATACACATTGAATGTGTTATTACGCAGCTGTTGAAGAAATTTATTCGAGCATTAAATTATTCATATCGGTATATTTACAAATCCTAAGGGTTCCTTATAATCGGTTATTCATTATCAGATATACGAGTGTTACAACATGCGCGTTGGATATATTACCATTGCATTATATTATGAGACTTAATGACGTCACTAACAATAGTTTTACGAACATTTAAAACTATTGTTCGTCGCGTCATTTAAACTGAGTTTAAGCAATAGTTGGAAGTGGGGCCATGAAATAAGCGATTACTAAGACAGTTTACGCGGCGCTTATACTTGTCTCTCTTATTTTCATGTCTTTGATAACCTCTAAAAGTGTATCAAAGACTCAGATATTGCATTTCTTTTATGTCGTACCGTATTGTATTGTCCATAATTAACTTTAAATGTTTGAAAGTGAATAAATGGTTTTAAGATGTAATGAAAAAGTTCAGATAGACGAAAAAAATAGATAGCAATAATTAGTGATTTAGAGAAGAATCAGCCATTTTGTCGAACGACGATTTGTATTGGCTAAAGGACGCCCCGAGCGACTAAAACCGCTTGTTTCATGGCTGTTAATAATTATAATTATAATGATTATTGCTCATAATCATAATATAACTAACAGATGTATCTAATACAAGTTATTAATATTAAAAAAAATCTTTATGTGACGTAGTTGTTACTAAATTATTTTCATTATATCGCTTAACGACAGGGTAACGATTGATGAGTGCGAAATGTTGATTCTATGCTACCAATTGGTTACGTTTGATTACGATGTGCGGTGGTGAGATTATCTCGAACTTAAGCCTGATTTACACGATGCTAATTAATTGCTTGTGGCATACCCTAAGTTGAAGCAACAATAAAAGGTGCGCGCGGCTAAACATTGTTTAGACAACGTAAGTCAGAAGGCTTCTTATACAGAGAACGCACGAGAATTGATCACCACGCTTGCTCAAGACGGGTTGGCGATTTCCAGTGGTTGCGAAATTTTATTCTATGCCACAGACTAGAATCTTGCATCGTGTAAATGGGGCTTTATAATAATTATGATTGTAATAATAGTGTTCGTTTATTCGCCTTCTATAATGCTTTAATGTTAGTTGAGATATAGATAAAAAACGCTTTTTCGTTTTATTATTACATATAATATAAATTATTGATCTGTGTATATAATTGTTAGAGTTGTAAATAGTAGAATTTAAAGATATTTATTTAGATGTTTGGATTTTTATTTATTTTGGACAGAAGTAAGATTTAAATTATAGTGATACTAATAATGGGAAATTATAACATCATTACGAGGGTGCGTTTGTTATAAAGTAATATAATGTAATTTTATGATCACAGTCTAATTAATATGCACAGTGTAACGATAAAAAAAAGTATAAATTAAACCAGCACGGTGAAGAAAGACGTATCTGCAAATGTTGAAATGTAATCACTATAATTTGTAGCTTAAAATTGGGCGTGGTATTTATAGAGAATAGAGTATTGTTTGCACTTACGCCTTTCTTCAGGTCGGTGGTGCGTTCGACATAGATTAGGTGGTTAAAGCACTGGGGACGTGTATTTTTCTATAATAAACAGAACGTAGATTTTCTCATACGTGATAGATTTATATAAAGAACATTGTGCTTGACTTTCAGTTGCCTTTAGTTGATCGGATGAGACGCGACACGTTATGTCGAAAATTATGACAGATGCAGATAGACGACAATGTAATACAATGAAAAATAAATTCTATTGTTTTATGATTTGGTGTTTTATTTTGTACCATGCCTATTCCGTGGATTTCTATAAATTGTTTGTTAATTGCATATAAATAGGGTAAATATCAAGGAAACTACATTTTCATAAGTTTGCCTCGTCAAAAAATGTTATGTTTTGCACCGCCCCTATATGTCCGCCCCCGTCCATTTGGGGTCCCTTCAGACTGTACGGAGGGTTCGGTATCACTTCAAGACCCAGATTTATCAGTCGCCATCTGGTTGCCTCTCCGATTAAATATTTTACGAGCCATTGCCTTGAATAGGTAGTATTATATGATCTGTGATAATTGTGATTTCTTCAGTGCGACATCCACAGAGAAAGATAATATTATGTGCTGCGCCTCTTATTTATTGAAAAGTTGCGGTGCGCTGGGTGGTGCACTTGTCTGCCACCATGAACCCCCTTGAATTTGATGCCCCCTGAATTGGCCCATGGGGCATGGGCCCAGTGTGCCCCCCCCCCCCCCCCCCCTAGATCCGCGGTTGGACTGATACGCGCGCAGCTTAGCACGCAGCCAGACAAATAGACATTGGACGCATTCGCATCCTACCAATAGAAGATATAAATCTATGGCAATAGGATCCTTCTGGACTACAATGTTGAATTTGCAAAATGTTGAATTCGCAAAATGTTGAATTTGCAAAAAGTTGAATCCCATAATGCTGAATTTGTAAAAAGTTGAATTTCCCGTTCGGTCCACAATGTTGAATTTGCAAAATGTTGAATCCAAAAATGCGTTCAGGGTCAAAATGTCCAATCCTCAAAATGTCCAACAGTGTCCCAATGTTGAGTTTGTAAAAAGTTATTTTATCTATACTTATAATAAATCTGTAGAAGTGAAAATTCTGTACATTGAAAATATCAAAAAAATAAATGGCAGGGGGTGTTACTAGACCGACACCGAACCCAAAAATTTGATTAAAAAAATTTTTGTCTGTCTGTCTGTCTGTCTGTCTGTTAGTTCAGGCATCACGCAAAAACTACCGGTTCGATTACGATGAAACTTGGTATAATTATTCTTTAATATCCTGGGCACCACACTGGGTACTTTTTATCCCGGAAAAATATCCTATCCTACTATCTATAATTTATACCTATTAATAAAAAGACAAGTCCTGACTGATTGACTCATCAACGCCCAGCCCAAACCCTTGGACCTAGAAAGCTGAAATTTTGCACAGAGGTTCCCTTTATAATGTAGGCAAGGAATAAGGAAGCATTTTTTTAAATTCAACCCCTAAGGGGGTCAAATAGGGGATGAAAGTTTGTATGAAAAATCTTATTCCTTGAGGTAATAAACATGAAACTCCGCACGAATAATTATCAAAATAAATTATAAAGTTTTTAGTATTTTGTTTTTCTAAATTACGCCCTAAAGGGGGGTTGGGGGGTGTCAGTGTTTGTATGGAAGAATTTTAACGCGCTGTCCGATTAACTCGAAACTCAATATTTATACTTAAAACCCATGGGGATGTATGGGGTAATTTCCGACACTCACGCGGGCGAAGCCGCGGGCAGCAGCTAGTCGAGAATATTATATTGTAGTCCAGAAGGTGTATCAAATTTTTGTTTTATATTCGTACTAAATTAAAAACGAAAACTCTTTACTTGTAATCCTTAATTTAAAAAAAAACTCCACTTTTACCTAATCATTAACTAAAACAAAAAAAAACTGTATGCTTATTTTACCAGGTGATAGTTTCCTGTACCACCACAGTGCCAGATATTTTCCCGTGAAGTAGAAGTGTGCTCATTATATAATATTTGCCAAAAAACGTCCACTGCTAGAC
The DNA here is from genome assembly GCA_914767815.1 of Eupsilia transversa. Taxonomy (NCBI): domain Eukaryota; kingdom Metazoa; phylum Arthropoda; class Insecta; order Lepidoptera; family Noctuidae; genus Eupsilia; species Eupsilia transversa. The sequence continues at coordinate 9,904,257 of OU611889.1, forward strand.
GTGTCCCCCAAAAATATCTCCACTGCGACCGGTCCTGCACCTCTCGTATCCACAGGACTCAACATTTTGGGATTCAACATTTTGCAAGTTCAACATTGTGGGTCCATAAAATTCAACTTTTTACAAATTCAACATTTTGGGATTCAACATTTTGCAAATTCAACATTTTGCGAATTCAACATTTTGCAAATTCAACATTGTAGTCCAGAAGGAATAGGATATAGTTGCATTGTATGTGCGCGACTCGGGTTCATAAATGGCTATGGCTTATGATATACGACACGTTTTTTATTTAGCTTCAATTACCATCCTCTGGGCCCTCTCCTTTGCTATGTTTACCATATCAGCATCTGACCTGATCCTCTGAGAGGACGGAGGAAACAACCTGCTCGAAGGAGGAGGAAATACTTTTCTGCCCTGTGAGGAAGAAGGCAATACTTGTCCTCTGAGGGATGGGGAAATACTTTCTGCCCTGTGTGGGAGGAGGAAATACTTGCCCTCTCGAGGGAGGGGAAATACTTTCTGACCTGTGAGGGAGGAGGAAATACTTACTTGCCCTCTGAGGGAGGAGAAATACTTTCTGCCCTGTGAGGGAGGAGGAAATACTTGCCCTCTGAGGGAGGGGGAATACTTGCCCTGTGAGGGAGGAGGAAATACTTGCCCTCTGAGGGAGGGGGTAAATACTTGCCCTGTGAGGGAGGAGGAAATACTTGCCCTCTGAGGGAGGGGGAAGTACTTTCTGCCCTTTGAGGGAGGGGGAAGAGAATTCACTCCGTGAGGGAGCAGGAAACACCCTTCGCCCTCCGAGTCGGAGGAGAGTAACGCCTTCCTCAGAGGTGGGGGAGCACTCCCTGTGAGGGGGGAGGTACTAAACTGGTCCGGCCACAGAGGAACACACAAGACTTCCTGCCGTGAGGAGGGATCACTTCCTGAGGGAGAGGACACCCTCTCGTGATGTAGGGAACACCCGAGTTCACTTCAGAGAAGGGGAACAGGAGGAGACCCTCCAGTTAGGGAAAAATTGGAACCTTCACTACCCAGTGTGGGAGGAGGGAGGGCATTCCTTTGCAGGAATTTGAAGAAACAGAGCAATGGTGTAATCAGAAAAAGCCTATACGTTTAGTGGAATGTGGCACCAGATCTTTGGTTGTGTAAATTGTAATTATAAATCAAAAACGTTGTAACTCACTAAAACATTTTATTTCAAAATACGACGCTAACGCTGACTTTTAATCACAAACTTGTTACACTTATAGGTAAACTACGTTGCACATTGGACAATACTGGACTATTGGCCGTATCCGCTACTTTGGTAGCTGCCTCCGCCGTAGCCCGCCTGGCCTCCATAGCCTCCCTGCTGACTGCTGTAGCCGCTCTGACTCTGGCCTTGACCTTGACCTCCTTGACCTTGACCTTGACCCTGACCCTGACTTGACGCTTGCATGCCGTTCTGCATCCCGCCGTAGCCTCCTTGCCCGCTACTATATGATCCTCCATAACCGCCATTGCTAGCCATGGAACCGGGCCTGAATCCACTTTGCATTCCTTGCATTCCCTGGCCGAATCCTCCAAAGTTCTGCCCGTGTCCGCCGAAGCCTCCGCCAAAACCTTGGGGCCCACCGAAGCCCTGCGGTCCACCGAATCCGCAGTTACCTGTGGAATTAAAATGACAGGTAGCATGTTTTATTTGCACGAACTAAACGGCGGGGAAAGAAACAGCAACCGAGCACCTATATGCCAATTTGATAAGCAGCCGGACGAACGGTACCAGTAAGCAAAGTGGGTACATAATTCGCTTGTTATGCTCCTCTTCTAAGCAGATAGCCAGCTGAATAGAACGATGTTGCATTTTGGCACTCTGCATCTTTCACTCGCATATCGAATGATGGTCTCGTATGAAAAGTGGAATGAAACGAATATTCACTCTAGAGAAGCGTCTGCGACTTGACCCTGCTTGTGGAGCCAGTCTTTTGCTGCATGAGGACATAAACGCACATAACATTGATCGACTTACCTCCGAAACCGAACATCTTGCAATTATATTGTTATTAAAATAATACGACAGAAACTAATAATAAAGCTATGGCCTAAAATTGTAGAGATTATGGTTCTAAAATGCAGAAAAAATATTTTTTATCGATTTTATAAAAGTATATGATTTTATGATGAGTTTTAAAATTATACTGAGGGAAATGGGCCGTTGCTTTGATTGATTTCTGTTTTTCAATTTTGAATAAAGAATAGAAAAAATATTTCTGTATTTTTCTTATTAGTGACGGTGTGAACAATAGGTATCTAGTTCTTTTTGCAAAAGAGGTAGTATTGGTAGAGAGGTAGTATTGTGCTAGATATTATGGTGTCCTTAATGCCCGTACCACACGCGCAAGCTTTACCACAGTGCTGCATGCGCTAGCTTCTCGCTGGAAAAAACTGTACACGCCTCTGAGTTTGTTTCGGCCTTTTTTCTCACAGTATTCCGATAGGAAATGCCGACCTCATCTAGTACCTACTTAAAATATTATTGTTAAACATAAAAAAAATATTTAAAAAAATATTGGGGTATAGGTATTTTTTTCTCAAAAAATTATGGAGCACACAGCATGTCATAACCACAATATCTATATTTTTGAGAGCCAAATTTATACTGGTATGAAAAATTCTGAACCTAGATGCTAATATGCCGAAGGCGTTTTCTACGATGCGCCTAGCTCTTGACAAAGGATAATTGATTTTTTTAATTTTTCACTATCAAACACTTGAAAAATACTAGCATAAAAAGTAGTTCTTCATTGGGAAACATGTTTCCACACCGGCGATTTCGACAAGAATGTGGCTTGCGCATGCTTAACGGTGCCGTGTGGTAGCGCCGTCCGTGTACAGTTTTTTCGAGCGAGAAGCTTGCGCATGCAGCACTGTGGTGAAGCTTGCGCGTGTGGTACGGGCATAACGTTGGGTGCCGGAAACGTACAAAAAGTGTGACGAGCCAAAATTATGGTTAATTTTGTTCAGGACACTGCCAATATCTACCTGCTACAAGATTAATGACTATGTGGAACTTGTTATTTATATTTAACTTTGCACGAGACCCTTGTATTCTATAGACCTTTTTAGGGTTCCGTAATCAACAAGGAACCCTTACCTATAGTTTCGCCATGTCCGTCTGTCTGTCTGTCCCCGGCTTAGCGCAGAGGCTGTTAGTACTAGAAAGCTGTAATTTGGCATGAGTATACATTTAATAACGCCGACAAAGTGGTAAAATAAATCATGAAAAATATATTTTTTAGGGTAGAGTACACTTTACGGGGAGGTACCCCGTAAAGTGTACTCTACACGTAAAGTGGGGATGTTTTTCTTCTTCTCGTCTATCCCATGGTGTGGGGTATCTTTGGAAAGGTCGTTCAAACGTCCGACACGCACTTGGCCGGTTTTTTTCATTTCTTTGGCACGCTCTGTAGCGCAAACGGTTTGATGGATTTTAACATAATATATGAGCTGTCGTTACATTTGTCTTAATTGTGGGAGTGACATAGACTATATGCAAATAAAAGTATGGGAGGGAAAGGTTCTGTTGTTCAACAATACTGGTATCAAATCAAAATTCAGAAATACAAAACTCTTGATGCAGCTTTGTATTTCTGAATTTTTATTTCTTCGTTCAGAAATGGTAACAATTTTTTTTTTCCAATTTATGGATTTCAGGAAAAGACATAATCAAAATAAAACCAGTGCATGCTTACAATAAATATTTAATTCCTAAATAGCGATAATATCTGTAATTCAAACTTTGAATCTACTTCGATTATCCTTAATGGTGGCCGTATCCATGCTCATGATGGCCATGATATCCTCCGTGCCCTCCGTGTTCCTTATGACTTTTGTGATCCTGGATCCCTTCAGTTACTTCGGTTTTCACTGCTATTTGGCCATTCGCGGAGCCCGAGGCACTGGAACCAGTTTGAACTACAGTTAGTTCTTCTGTTTGGCTGCCAAATACTTGGGCAAAAGCATCTTTGATTTCAGCTTCTTTTGGTGGCTCTGTAGGTTTTGGTACTTCAACTTTAGGAGTTGTAGGTTTGGGTACTTCAACTTTAGGAGTCGTAGGTTTGGGTTGCTCCTTGTGTTCATGTTTTTCCTCGTGGTGTTCATGTTTCTTGTGATGGTCATATTGTTCTTTATGGTCGTATTTCTCCCAGTGGTGTCCTCCATATTTCTCCTCACTGCTGTCCTCGTCGGAATCTTTTTTGTGCTCATATTTTCCCTTATGGTGTTCATATTTACTATCGTCGTGTTTGTCCTTATGGTGGTCCCATTTCTCCTCACTGGAATCGTCTTTGTCGTGACCGTGATAATCGTGACCATGATGGCCATGATGGCCGTAGCCGCCGTATCCGCCACCGTAGCCGCCGTAGCCGCCAGGTTTGGCGTACGCTGAAAACGTTATAAAATGCATTAAATACAAAGTTTTTCTAGAATTTAAATTGGGTATTCCTTTCCATTGAAATCTTGTTTTTTCTCGTGACTGGCCATCTCGATACCCGCAACAGCAAATAGCTTATGTAATATTGGTCAATGTAGGTAAGTATGTATCTGCTAAATAGGGAAAAAAAATATTTCACTTGTAAGTGGACGAAGCAAGCCACCTGCAAGTTTATAAAGAGAGAATGCTGCTGGAAACTTCACACTGTACTGCAAAAACATGATTAGGTACGGGGCGCTGGCTGTGTAGTTACTTGAAACTTACTTTAAAACATTTTTTTTTGTTTTTTGATCGTCAAAAATCAGCTTGTGTAGTTTCTCCAGTTGATTTAATTTGACCGAATGTATTCTGTCCGTAGGTATGTAGGTATGCCAATTAGAAATAAATAGGCCGAATAGGCCACAGTCATCGGTCATTTTTTCTTTTTTGTATTGTAATGTTTATTTATTGTGTGTGTAGATAATGTATTAAATATTGTTTTTATAAGAGTGATTGTAAATAATAAATTAATGATAATAAGACATGATAGTAGTCAGTAAAACATGTTCATGTAATTACCTGAAGCTGCCATGGCTGCAACTAGCGCCAGAGTGATGAGCTGAAATAGAAAAATAAGATCGATTGAATAGAGACAGATATTTACAAACATATTTTTTTTGCGTGGAATAGGTACCTTTAGCTGTAATAAAAATATTCAAAAATGTAAATTATGTTTTTGTAAATCAAATAAAGGAAATAATAATATTTTCTAATCTTAATTCTGTGAAAGCATTTTCCTTGAACTTTAATATGCAAAATTATAAAAATATGTATGATTATTCTCGAATAGACCTGTTTTATTATTCTCAAATAGACATCGCCGTCGGGGTAGATCGCGGCGAAGGTGGTATGACGATCTAATCATGTTTGTGGGACCAACATGGCCAGAAATCGCACAAAACAGAGACATTTGGATAGAAAAAAAGGGGAGGCTTTTGCCCAGCAGTGGGACTGGTAAAAATGCATAAAAAAATACCTACCTATCTAAAAAAGTTTCTGTTCCATTATGGAATTTATGAACTATCATACTGCGAGACATAGTTCATAAATTCCATAATCGAACAGAATTTTAAGAGTAGTGATAAAAGCTCCGAAAAAAATAAAATGTCATATTTTGAATAATTATGTATTCAAAATATAATATTTACTGCTTTATTTTACTAATTTTCCGACAACTTATATGCGAATACAATTAAAGAAACGACAGAATAAAATACCTACTAAAAATTCCGAAAAATCAATATTTTTCTACCAGCATAGATAGCGTTTTTACCGAAAACTACAGTTATTAATTTTTATCGTAGGTAACTCACCTATTATAAATTTAGAATTAACCTTACACATTTTACAAACTGTGACGCTTGTTAAACTATTGTGACAATATAAAAATACTTACCTATAAAGTTGATTCCATAGATATTCCTAAGAAATATTAAAATGTGCTTGTAATAATATTATTTTGCATAACAGCGGCTAGCATAAACTTTATTTCTCAGAAAATGTTTTGGCAAATACTCATTTTTCATACATTCAAAACTCATAATTTTGTAAGTCAGAATCGTCTTTTGGCATATATTTCATATGGATTGTTATTAAAAGGCAGAAACTATCATATCTCAGAAATCTATCATATATTTTGTAGAATTTTAATTTGAATAAAGTCATCTTTGTTTGTCATCTTTATTATTTCCCGATTTTTTATCAATTTATGTGATAACTTTTTTGAGGTTTTTTGGAGGTGAAAAAAATTCAATGCTGTTCGTTGGTCGCTTCAGAACGGCTAGACCGATTGAGCTATTTTTCGTTTTAAAATGTTCATTTTAGTTAATCCGAATTAGATTTTTAATGAGAGAAAAATCGGGAAGAACTAAACGTCCTTTTTTACCCGACTGCGGCGAAGCCAAAAAAGGAGGGTTATTCTATGGGATTTAATATGAACTATTGAAAATTAACAGGACAACGTCAGCCCGGTCAGCTAGTCTCCAATAAAAAAAAAATCCCTGACAGACAACGGTAGCCTAAGTCGCCAGGACAAGAAGAATGAAAAGAATGCACAACAGTTCCTTAATCTATAACCACATTAATTGTTGTTTGCCGGTGCTGGTTCACATTTCAAAACGAGTTGGTATACTAGCATAGTTTCTTAACAAGTAGAAACCCTTCAAATAAGTACCAAAATCCAAGCAATTATGTATAACGAAACAAGGAGTTAAATTAACCGTTTATCGATACAAGAAAAAAGTTGAAGGCCCTATAGGAGCCCTAGAAAATTTTAGTGAATCTTCGATAATTTATAAAAAAAAGTAGTTTTCACTCCGAATTATTATCACTTTAATAGACGAATCTCAAAGCATGTATTTCTATTAAACCATTTACAGGCACTTTTGAATAGTCAACGAGTTGGTAAGTCAGTGTGTTGTGATTGTGACGCAGCCAGGGGCCTAAGTCTACTAATTTATAAACGTTACAATGATCTCTTAATGGTGAGTTTTTGGCAGTTTTTGTATGGCAAATCTGTCAAAAACTCACCATTGAGAGACCATTGTAACGTTTATAAATTATTAGACTTAGGCCTCTGGAAGAGTCCTATAGACTGCGATAGGCTGAGTGTATTGTTGATTGGTCAGTCAGAAAGATGAAGCTGGTCGCCATAAAGCACCAACAATAATTTGATATACCACATCACTGTATTACGTATAATTTCGCACTTAGATAACATAAAATACTCACCGCAAACTTAGCCATATTAATTTACAAAACAAAGTACCTATCAACACACGTTAAACCAACGATTATGTCCTTCGCGAGATGAGCATCTCTTTATATACTCGTTTAGAGTTCAGGAGACGTAGGTATAAACTGCTTGATCAGCTGGACCCGTACGTAGATATACATCGTAATTACCTTGTGGAGAGAAGAATGCTGTTGTTGCTTTTAAAATCGGACATTTGGATAAACATTTAGTTACTATTTTTATTGAAGACTGAACAGTGCTATAGGTAGGTACCTATTGATCTTATAAGAAGACCATCTGGTGTTCTTATAATATTAATATTGTTAATGCAGCTAAGAGCTTGGCGTTTGCATTGAGTGCATCATAAGCATGTGAAAAAAACGTGTGCGGTCGCAGGAGCCCTGTCGGGAACGAAATTCCTTACGCGATAATTGCACGCACACACACACAAACGTATAATTTTAATCGTCAAAGAGAGAGAGCAAGTCACAGAGGGGGCATAAACGCTCCCAGGAACAGGCGCGACGCGGCTTTAACAATACAATTTCTAAGAAAACTTCACGGTTGAACAATTACCGGTGTCGCGTCGCTCAACAAGTCGCGCCAGTATGCACGAGCCTTTATGCTTTCCTTACGACTTCTAACAATCAACTCCTACAGCAAACCGCGTTAAGGCTCATGCAGACAGGCGCGACGTGACTCTGGTGAAACAATTTTTATGAAAGCTTCACGGAAATCGTTCTACCGGTGTTTCGCCACACCTGTCTTTGGGAGTCTTCTTGCAACTTCGTTCCAAAAAAGAAAGAAAAGAAAGAAAGAAAATGCGTTTAGTTGCGGCCAACAGTTGGACGCTACTTTTTCCGACGAGTTTGCACTGCTTTAACCATCTAAACATATTAATTATATCTTTGATCGGCTGATCACTTGTCGACAAAGGCACTTGATTGCTTAATTGCTCTATCTTGACTGGTATGACGATTAACAACTATTACAAGTTATTTTTGTCAGTTTGGCAACATAAAGGTTGTATTGATCCGACTTATTTTACTGGCCAGTGCCCACGGAATATTGGGCGGTTTACTAAAACCCCCACAATTGTTGTTGCACTACAACATAAGAAAGACAAGACCATGGTTCAGGTTATGATAATATATTAAAAAAAATATAAGTAGGTATATCTAGCAGAAAAACAGGTTGTTTGGGTTCCTTCTGATGTAAATAAAACAACAAAACTTGATGCTTTTTTCTCATAGGTTCGACATCGATAACTACGCTGCCACTACAAGCTTTGGGGTTCCGAACAACAATACAATTTCAGTCAGTAGAATCTGAGGTTGAATGAATTTTATGAAAAAGCGCTTCTGCATAAAGAAAGATTTTTTTTATTTTTTGAGGTTGTCACCTCAAACCATTTAGAAATAATACATACACTATAAAATATTTGCATAATAAATTATTTCAGTCGAAAATAATGTTGGTGAATGCATGACGATGTTCTTACTGACAGAATTCATGATGGGGGGGATCCCTGAACTCTATGTTACCACAAGTGCTTAAATCTTAATATTAATACCTATTTCTTTTCTATACGTAACAAATGGGGTCTGTGGGATATCAGATTAGAATCCTTCATCTAACATCTACATTACTAACATATTATCCTGTTTTCTAGACTCTAGGGCTCTCATAAAGTTCCCTGTGCGTTCTCTTAAGGATAAATCGACATCGTCCATTATGAAGACTGGACCGCGCCTGGGCAAAACCCGGGAGAAAAGGAAAGACAAAACACACTCGCTTGCACTTCTTGTTTATTACCAGCTTTTGCCCGCGGCTTCGCCCGCGTTGATGTCGGAAAATATCCCAGGGGAACGTACTACCGGGATTAAAAGTAAGTAAGTAGTAGTAGTAAGTATGTGTGTATAGACTTCGTTCACATTTTAATCTGAATACCAATTTTCATGGTTTAAACTACAAAAATGACGATTTTCCATACAAACTTTCATCCCCTATTTTACTCGCTTAGGGGTCGAAATCCTCCCTTATTTCTTGTCTACATTATAAAGGTAACCTCTGTGCAAAATATCAGCGTTCTAGGGTTGGGGCTGGGCCTTGATGAGTCAGTCAGTCAGGACTTTTCTTTTTATTTATATAGATTAACACCATAATAGGTACTATAGGTATAAAGTTACGCTATATTTTACCAGTTAAACTTGTTCCATTAATAAAGGAATTCTGTGCAAGCCGGTCTAAAGGTCAATAACTTCACTTGATGCAAAATATTTGTTTTTTATTTATTCGCTTTCAGTTTATACAGCATGCAGCCACTGCAGGTTGTATACATGCTATTAATAATTGTGCTATATTATTTTATGGAGGAGCTCGTGGCTAAGTAATAACAGCCGTACGGGTCGATCTATCAGGTTAAGCAACGCGATTGGTCCTTGGATGGGTGACCATATTTACATACCGAGACTCCCCCGTGCCTCGGAAAGCACGTTATGCCGTTGGTCCCGGCCGTCATTCGTGGATCTTTGATAGTCGTTACGGGGTCGTCAGAAGCCCGAAAGTCTGATAACCAATCTTACCAAGGGGTATCGTATTGCCCATAGTTATTGGGTTGTGGAGGTCAGATAGGCAGTCGCTCCATGTAAAATACTGATATTCAGCTGCATCCGGTTAGACTGGAAGCCGATCCCAACATAGTTGGGAAAATCCTAGGCCTATTGATTGACGTATTATTATGGAATTTTAGGAATCTATGAATACTACTGATCTGGCCTTAATTAAATAAGATAATGTAAGTAGGTATATATCTATCAAGGATTCTCATAATAATTACAACATTTTAATACCAAATCACAACGTTTTGATTTCGATGACGTCTTGAACGATCTTGTGGCATAATTGATTATAAGTATTATTTATTTATGTATTTATTTATGAATTTATTTATTTATTTAGCTACAACGGTTGCTTAGTCAACCAATTACAATAAGTTTTGTGATGCGTTGGTTCAAGATCATCATTCTTCATCCGTTCATTCAAAACTCCAGTGCTGGGCACCTATCGTTGTAGCAATTTATATTTATTCTAATTTAATTATTTTACCTGCTAAACAGCTAACATGTTTTACATTTAAGTAGTACCAAAGATAGGTACCTACTTTTCAATCAGTTGGTTTTTTTACTTCATACTTGTTTGTTCTCAAAATAAACAGCTTATAAATAAGGTTTTCCAAAAGTATCTGATGAAAATGTAAACAAATCCTGTTTTGCAGGGTAATGTCGTTAAGCCTCGTGCAGGCTGGCGCGACGCGACTCTAATAATACAATGTCTAAGCAGACTTCACGGTAGAACAATTACCGGTATCGCGTCGCGTTAGTCTGCACGGGGCTTAACACCCTTACAGTAGCAATAGCTTTCATTTTCACAGTTCGACAACATTCATTGCGTTTACGTTGTTGAGAAGACAAATTCGAACATACGAAGCAATGGATTAGCAATATTCTTCAAAATCATTCAGATTGTGATTGATTGTGTGTTCCGCAATCAGGCTGTAGGTTAAAGTCTTACACAATCACATAGCTGAAACGAATTAGTAACACAGTCTGAATCTGTATTGTATTTAGAAGGTTTCAACAATGTAACTCACTACTTTTTCCAAAAAAAATTGAAAACAGACTATAGCAATCAAACAATCATTCTTCAAAATACCAGCAACATTTATTGCGTAATGGCGTTAAGATAATACATAAAACAGTTGTTCTTTTTAAAAGTAGGGACACAGCTTTTACAAAAACTATTCTACAATAATGTTTTAAACAAAGATTGAGCCCTATTAACAAGATATAATACTCAGTCATTTCCTTATTACTAAAATAAAATAAGTACTTTAATATTTAAAGATGCATACTATACCTTACACCTTCATTGCGTAACATACGATCAATCACAATTTGACATCTGTTTCATTTTGACAGTTCAACAACATTTATTGCGTTATTAACGTTGTTGAGGAGACAAATTTTTCGAACATATGAAGCTATGGATTAGCAAAATCCTTCAAAATGATTCAGATTATGATTGATAGTATGTGACAAAATTAGGGTGCTGGATGCATAGGTGCATTGCGTATAAAGACAAAGCGTGCGGCCACTGCCTTTTTTTTAAAAGAGCAAGCTTTACTTATTAATTCTCTTTGAATATTTAATTAAATAAATATCTTATCCTAAATGGTCCATTCGTAGAATAGGTAGGTACATCCATATATAGTAGAGTAGGTATGATAGTACTTTTTCGAATGAATAACATTTTTGGCAAAGAAATATTTATGCTGATGTATGCAAGTGACGAAAATGCTTAGGTACCTACCTACTAACTTCGCCCAGAAACTACGAACAATCTTTGTCGAGGCTCTGCAGGACATTGTGATACCTAGTATTTTTCTTGTCCTGTCTTTGAGAAGACAAAAAATAAAAATGTCTTCTTAAAACTTGACTTTTACCTACTAGAATTTTCCTTATGTTTAAAATATGTTTGAAAGTAAAAAATTACCTAAACGGAATTTTGTTGTTCTGGGTATAACAACATTCTTGGTGTTTTTTATTTATACAGGTTTTCAGCTATATCTTCTAGAATTATAATTAGTTTTCCTCATACTTCGTCGAATACTATTTTCTGGGTATTTAAAATATGGATAGTAAGCTCCTAATTTTCTGTTATAAACCAAATATGGTGGCAAGCCATAATTGCCGTAATTAGACTTTCCCCAATTCCGGCTGTACGTGCTCCTTTTCGCTTTGTTGTGGTATTTGTCTAAATCATGTTCAAAATGCCGTTTTGAAGCTTTCGATGTGTGCTTTTTGTTTTTTTTGGCGTCCGCAATGCTGGCAGATATGACAGCGACAATCAAGGTAAAAATTATGATCTGAAAATATAATATTGATGTTAACATTTGCTTTAGTTATAAGTAAAAAATAAAGATAAACTTAAGAAAAAATAAAAATATACTGTGGGTAGAAAAACTTGGCACAGACCATGTGGGGTAATTGCGTTACACACATAAAATGACAATTGACTGCAATTTCTTTCGTTTTGACAGTTCAGCCACATTCATTGCGTTATTTACGTTGTTGAGCAGATGATTTTTTCAAACATATGAAGCAATGCATTAGGAATTTCCTTCAAATGATTGGATTGTGATTGTAAGGGTGTTACGCGATGAGGTTGCGGGTTCCGTTGGCCTTGTTCCTTTTGGATACGGAACCCTTGCAATGATCATGGTCCATGCATGTGCATCTGACATCAAACTTGCGAGGGTCATGCACCTTAATACGCGATTATGCGAATTAAAAACAATTGTGTAGATCCACCTCATAGAAATACTTAGGTACTTATATAATTGTTTTTACTATAAATAATAACATGATCAGATCAACAATTATCACCACCAAAAAACATAAATAACCAACCATACGAGTTTCCTGGTACCTATATTAATATAATATAAAATATCAGTTGACACCAGTTATTGTCAACTTCGATATTTAAATAAATTATTAAAAATTAATAAGGAAAAACTTACCTTTAATAAAACTCGTCTGAAGTCGTCCATGTTTAGTCCTTCTGAGATTTAATTCTACAGCTAACTAAAACTGTGTGATGGAGTGAAGACAGTAGGTATACCACTGTACATCACTAAAGTGCACAATCTCTTATGTAGTGAAAATGCCTTGAACTTGACTTTCTTATTTATACTTATTGACTTAAAAATAGGTTACCTACATGCAGAACAGAACCAATGGAGTCGACAACTATTGTTATTCATATTATGTTCATTTCATGATGATATATTTGAAATATACAAAAAAAATACCATTACGCAACAAAAAATATTAAACGTAGGTCGATAGTTTAAAAAACGCTCTAAAAAGCGTGTTTCTCATACCCACATAAATCATCTACATAAATATACAGTGTGAGTCTTCATAATGTGCACATATCGAAATGGGGGAATCTATGCTTAATTTGACAAACGGAAAAAATATTTAAAAAAATCTATTTTTATTTATTTATTTATTTTGTATTTTTTACCCCAATGTAAAAAAACGGTGTAACTTTTAAATGATCTATCGCGATGAAACAAACTCGACTCCATAATGATTGGTAGTAATTAAGTGTTCTTATAAAATGAAAATTGTGGGAAAAACCCCTCCCAATTAAACCCAAAAAACCCTCAATTGAAAATAAACAGGTATTTCGTCCAAAAATCTGTCTTTTTAATCAATTTTTACAATAATCGTAAAAAAAAATCAATAAGACGATTTTTTTTAAATAAAAAAAAATGTTTTTAGATTTTTATTTTTATTTTTTCCGTCGATAAAATTAAGCATAGATTCCCCCATTTCGATATGTGCACATTATGAAGACTCACACTGTATTTAAAAGAAATGGAAGTCAAAACTGTTCATTTAGCAATGATGAGTAATTCTATTTAATTTCTTAGGTATGTGTGAGTATGGACAGAAACGATATAATAATGGATATTATAGATTCTTGCCTTCTTGTAACTGGTTTGGGTACATACCTACTGTTATTTAAATAATTTTAATAATTGAGGCCGTTATGGGCTGCTTAAGATCAGTGTTTATTTGTTAACTAACAGTATGCTGTTACGTCTAAATTATGGGACATAATTTGTTATGATGTATTCTTATTCTATCAATTTTTATTTCAAAGATTTGTGTAAGTATATCATGATGAAATTATATAGGTAAAATTTTTTTTATAGGTAATATTTAATTTAATATAGGTAATAATTATATAGGTAAATTATATAGCTGTAATAATTGTAACCGTGAATGAAAATCTGCTGTTTTATGAAAAACTGCAGTCCCGAGGTGGTCAAAATGTATGGAACTATTTTTTTTCGAACAAGTTCAACATGGAGGTGATGGAGGGGTGATTTATAATTCTGGAACATGTACTGAATCCATGGTAACAGGTTGCGCGTCGATTCCGCCCCACCCTGTATACCTACCTTATTTAAATAATACTTAAATTAGACGTGACATTGAGGCTGAGTCTACAGTAGGCAGCGATTTGCGATGCGACTGGAATAGCGAAACGAGATAAACATGGTGTGGCTACATTATAAGCGAAAATTCGGCGTATATTCGGCGATAACGTGGCTACAGTACACATCATCCTTCGCGGTTTACTATACCTACGCATAATTTAGCCAGACGCTTATTTAGTAGCACTATTGAACTAGTCGTGCAAGTGAGTTTTTTTTAAAATAAAGTCGCTTCAATTTCGCTGATATGTTGATGTAGCCGATGCCGTGATTACAGTAATGTTGTTCCTATCGCATAAAGAAATCAAAGATCGCTAGTAATATTTGGTGTACGGTGTAGCCATATACATGAGCATTCATTTATTTGTTTTAATCGCTCATGTGTCGCAGTCGCAGGTCGCGTCGCGGCCTCATGTAGCCTCCGCCTAAGTGTACCTAAGGATGATAGTAGGATGTTCTTTAACACTAAACCACTTACTAAATATGTGAATTCTGATTCAATTTTGGACTGATACAAAATGGGACTACCTTGTAAAAAGTCATGCGTGGGAATAGGTACATTAAAAAAAATACGCTTCGACATGAGATCCTCTTCCTTCTTTCCGACGGTTAATAAAAGATGATTTTCAATGAGTAAACTAGAGATGCAGAAATTGCTACAATGCTCATTCTTTCATAAATAATACATACCACTTTTGAAATATTATAGTTTCAACAGCGACTCCACAGCTCCGTGTTACTTCGCTGTCACTTGCTGAACCAATTAGCATATATCTGCGTTTCATGACTGACATACTGATATGCTTCACTTTACAGAGTATGGTTGACATAATTTGTAAGGTAAACATACTCTCGCTTTGGTGAAACTAGAGAATGTGTAGGTAGATTGAGTTTTGGGTTCGCTTCCCGGAATTTGAATACTGGAACAGCGATCACCTTGTGGTTTTTAGCTCTCGTTACAAGATGTAGGTGACTCTTATAAATAAACAATCATTGGGATTATTATTCTGGATATTACCCAGAGGGGCTCGGTACATAATAACAGCCGCACGGGTCGATCATCAAGGCTTAGCAACGCTTGCCGAGGTCAGTCCGTGGATGGGTGGCCATCCATATAATACCAGGACCTCTCTGTGCTTCGGAAAGCACGTGGTCCCGGGCAGCCCCGATTGCCATTCGTAGATCTAGAGTTTGATACTCTTCACGGGTAGTCAGAAGCCCGAAAGTCTGACAACCAGTCTTACCAAGGGTTATCGTACCTAGTATCAGGGTTGTGGAGGTCAGATAGGCAGTCGCTCGCGCAGTGTGAAATACTAGTATCCAGTTGCATTCGGAGACTGGGGCCTAAGTCTACTAATTTATAAACGTCACAATGGTCTCTCACTGTTGAGTTTTTTACAGATTTGCCATATAAAATCTGTTAAAAACGTTTTTTTTTACTCCAGGGTTATCTATGTCTATAAGTAAAAATAATACAAAAAGTCCTAGAACAAGTTTTCCAAAAATGAAAAGTTTCGAAGATAACACTATACTCTCGTTATCTAAGTTTTATTGATAAGTACGATACCTACATCATTTTCATTCAAACCAATCATTCATATTTATAGCTAAGAAAATGCGACGTTGTCATAGGTATTTCACGTATGGGTGTTTTACATTAATAATCGTGATCTTGTCGAATTATTTTGAATGAAAAGAAAAACAAAGATACTTGAAAAATAATTCATATGGTAGTTGATTCTTTGATATGGTCTCATTCCATACCCTAGAGTTATGGGATATCAAAATCAGACGGAAATATACCATGTGGGATGCATAGGTACTACCTATAGTGGAAAGGTTTGTTCTAGTGTTTAATGTTTAATTGAATAATTTAGAAGTTCAGTGTCTGATGTGCGGGAGTGTATACCAATAAATAAATCACTTTATAGGTTTCAATTCATTTCATTTCATTGCTATTTTTTTCTTTTCAACTCAACTTTTTTTCAATTCAACTTGCTAAGCTACAACTCAATTATGTTCATTTTAAACTCACACACAATCATAGTAGGTACACTTATAGAATTTTAATCCGTATAATGTAAATATCCACTTTATTTTGTATTCTAATCCTATTTTATATGTTTATACATGTTTTCTCAGACTACAAGAGTCTTTATAGTGAACTAGATTTTGCTTGCACCCGCGTGGAGGTTGGAAATTATTACACGGGAACGTACTACCGGGATGAAAAGTGTCCTATGTGCTAATCCAGGTCATGGTCTACCCATGTGCCGAATCGATCAGACCTGTGGAAGATGCGCACATCCAATCATCAACTAGAAAAAATCTTGAAACGGCTGAACCGATTTTCTTGAATTGTAGCTAAGAACACTCTCGATCAAGACACCTTTCAAACAAAATAATAATAATCAAAATCGGTTCAGCCGTTTGGGAGCTAGGTTAAAATTTCCATTATGGACCATCGATTTAGGGGGCGGTGGGGGGGGGGAGGGGGAAGGGGGGGAGGTAGGCTACCCCACTGTACCATTCCCACCTGACGGAACCCCATGGTTATGGAGATATCCAAAGCTAAAGTTTTTTAGGTTAGGTTAGGTTACATCGATTTATGGCGTGGGGAGGGGAAGGGGGGTGAAAGGGGATAACCCCTGTACCATCCCCACTCCGTGGAACCCTATGGTTATGGAGATAACCAAGGTTAAAGTGTTTTAGGTTAGAACAAAAATTCCCCCCAGTTTGACTCCGCCTTATCTCCGGCGCTGCGGGAAGAGTAGCCCTGCCGCCCTTGCGTGCCGAAGCACGGTCACTCATGCTCGGCTCCGCAGCTTCGGCTAGTTGGTCGCCTTCGGCGACCAGCCTCAGCCGCTCCACCTCGCATGGTTCCCGCGCTTCGTCACAGCGGGCGAGGGCTGCTCTCCCTCCGCGCCTCCGGTTTTTTAAATACACTCTAGGGGTAGGGCAGACAAGAACACGTGGAAAGTGGGGTGCTCTGATTCGGTTTTGGGTATTTTTCGGATATTCATAGAGTGAGAATAAATAAAACACGAGAATGACTGACACTGACGGCTGCAGAAAAACAAGACGCAAAATGGCGTCGCTTCACGTTCCGTTCCACATTGTAAACAAAAATTCGTAATTTTTTGTGTAAAAAAGTCAATGTAATTGCTTAATACAGCACGGTTATTGTGCACCTTAATTACACACCAAATTTAATATGTGAATAAGTGAAAATAATATTTTATTAAGTAAAAAACATGACATAAAATTGAATAAAATACACCTCTACGGTCAACGGAACGTGAAATGTCAACTTTGACGTCTACTATGACAATTTATCCAACCTAAAAATATGCAAATGGCGTGCTATTTTCCAATTTGAATGGAAACTTTAAAAAATTATATCTCGTAAACCGTGAATTTCCGTCACTTGAAAATTGGTAAAAAGCTTTCTATTTATGAGTACTATCTACATAAAAAATATGAACTTCCAAATCGATGGTCCATAATGGAAATTTTATCCGGGAGCTATGAGTGAACAGACAGATACACAGATACACACGTTAAACTTATAACACCCCTCTTTTTCCTTACTATACTTTTAGACGTCAATGTTTTCTACCTGACTACTCTGAGAATAAAAGCTGAAACTCAAATCAAACTCACAGTCAGTCTCTTTCAAGACATTATCTTGGTCAGATCATAAGACGATATTATGATCATTGTAATATTCCATTTCAAATCACAATCTACAATATTATGGATTGTGGTTAGTAGATACCCATACCTACTCAAAAACAAGAGCTTGAATGCCTACAATTTCTGTGTCTAGTTTCATTCGCAGGAATATTCCGCTGAATTAGCTAGATACCTAGTTCACAGAAATGCGGAACAATTTTTCGACGTCATGTAGTTTGTTTTAGTGCTAGGATATTTTATTGTTTTTATTAATGTGTAGGTAGGTACCTATAGTTTCTATGTAAATTAGTAGTTGTATAATGTATACATAATAATTATACCGACGTATCTACATAAAATGTAGTTGGATTGATAAACACATTCAGTACAGAATTACATGCTTCGAATTCGAAACCCCAAAAAGAACGGACTAAGAAAATTCGGTATTTAATGAGAAAGGAGGAAGGTTATAGGCTATTTAACGCTTAGGAGCCGAGCAAAAACGAAAAAACTGAAAGAACGCTAAAGCGAAAACGAAATAATAGCGCGGACAGGCGATGGTAAGCGACGCCGAAATTTCACGTCGCGGGCAGAAGCTGGTATCTTATAGGTACCTATTTGGTTTGTACAAACACTCAAACGGAGATGGACCGAAGTCTGGATTTGGAATACCTACATAAAGTGTTTGATAACCATTCCTTTTCCTGTCCTCCCAGGCCTACTATCTATTATACATTGTAACAGCTAGTGAATCAATTTTCACGACCCCTTAAGAACAGGCCAGATATTTTGAGATTCGGTTAGCTAATGACCTAAAGAGGTGCCATAAAGAATATGAATTAAAAATATCGACTAGCTAAAAAGTTATGCAATCGCGTTTCGCGGGTATCCAGATTCCTACAAAAAAATAGTCGTATACTTACTGAGTTCCTCCTTAGTAATGTTGACAGGAATGTAAATCCGCGAGTACCTGTTAATGTGATTTAAATACCATTAAAATACCTGTAAGTGCATCACAATTAAATTAGGCAATGTGAACCAGACCCTAATGAATGAGACTCATTTACAAACTGTCTTGAATTTGGCAATATTTTTACTATAAAACCACCATGGAAAGTAATCAGGTCATCAGTTGAACACAGTTCACAATCGAAGAGTATTCTTATTTCGTCTAAACCTTTGAAAAGAATTTCAAGATGCAGTTAAGATTAGTCATTTTATCGGTAAGTTATAACTTTGTTGCTACTTAAATTATTGTTTATTTTAAGAAGAGCTGACATCAGCTTTCTTAAATCATCCACCAAACTTAGCCCATTATTGCCGTTTGCTTTCTATGTGTTAGCTCACTGCATTCTGCACCTGCACTGAAGCCCAGAAGTCTGACAATCAGTCTTACCAAGGGGTATCGTGTTACCCCGTAACTGGGTTGTGGAGGTCAGATAGGCAAACTCTTCATGTAAAATACTGGTGCATCCGGTTAGACTGGAAGCCGACCCCAACATAGCTGGGAAAAAGCTAGGCAGATTTTTTTTTGTGATACCTCACTGCATGTGGTCATTGGACACGGACAGCCAATGTTCAGCGGCGGACGTAATGTACAGTAGTTTCAGAATCTTCAGAATCAACATTGCTTTCCAAACTGTTATACATAACTTCGAAAACGCCCATCTTTTCAATGAGAAGATCTTACGAAATTTTAAACACGACGTAGAGGTTTTGCAGGTTCTACCTACTTGTAGTGTTCAAATTAACATCTGCAGCAGCTTTGCTTTTTGTCTTTGGTACTCCAAAGAATCAAGACTAACAGTTGTTATTTAAGCATATGTACTTTGTCCCCTATTATTAATTATCTCTTTTAATTCCCCAGGTCGCCTGCTTCGCCTGCCTGATTCCGTCAGCAGTGTCTCACAATCTCTTGGCTGCTAAGGCAGTAGCCAGCCAAGCAGCAGAGGACATCGTCTCGATAAGCGCCCAGACCATCGCTGCTAAGAAGGCCGCTGTCGCGAAGGCTGCCTCGGATATCGCTTCCATTGCTGCCCAAGGTGTTGCTCTTAAAGGTATGGTTTCTTTTGTGGATATTAATAACGTATTATTATATTGGTTCATTTTGGTTTAGTGGAATTGGATTTCTATCTATTGGAGGTATTTTTCTGTACGGTAAATATATTTCAAGTTATAATTATATGAGTTTCATCGCTTCATTTAGCTACAAGTAGCTCGCAAATCGTTTTTTTTCTAAAAGTCATCCTTAATATTCGATGAGAATGGCACTGGGCAGTGCCATTCTCATCGACTGTTAATACATGTTAACATGACATGTTAACAATAAAACTTCTATAATTAATTTCTGGTCATGTGTCTCGTTTGAAGTGTTAATAACACTGCGATTACCGATGGTCAACCACGCGTGATAAATAATTGCCACCTACTGACACTAAGAATGCCTCTACATTATAAATCTCAACAAAAGACAAGATACTTGCGTAAAAATATTTTCGTCCAATCTTATATAAGGGTAGGTCTGATATATCGTTTAGAAGCCTACCCCAACATATTTGGGAAAAGGTTACCCATCTCGTCTGTGGAGCTTATGTCTGTATTTGTATTTTATGTTATTCTTCCTTTCAAGGCCAAGTCTTGCAGAAAGCAGCCTCCTCAATGGCAGGAGCCGTCTTCAATGGTGCTATGTCAATCGGGGCTACCATAGCGAAAGCTGGTCTTAACATGATCGCAGCAAAGTTCAGCGGGAAGTCAACCCTGGTACCTTCTACCATCGTCTTCCAAACGCCAGTGCTGCAGGATACTATCGTGGAGGAGACTGTAGTCCAGGAGCCTTTAGTAGTTGAATATGATCAAGTGAGTATTTAAAAACTAAAATATGTATGTAGATAAAATTGCAAAATCTGCTTAAATTTTTCATAGTCGCTACTGTACGGTCAAGGAAATTGACAGCCTACGTCAATTTGACGTGTTATAGCCATTTCATACAACTGTCAAAAAGAATTGCCGTTGTGATTTGAATATACGAACAATTTAAGTTGGTAGTCGAGTTGCTTAACAATTAATTTCCTTTACTTTTGCAGTCCTGTTATACAAACGAAGTATTTTTTAAATAACAAAGCCTTTTTTGTTCTAAGAATATCAGGATCATATCAAGGTATTATTGGTGTATTTGCAATAAACTTCATAAATCTCAAGTGGTTCAACTTTTAGACTAGGAGCAACTATTTTGTAGAAAATAAAAAGAGTTTGTTCCAAGTGGGATTTCGAAAAGGCGCAGGATACAAAGGGCAGAAGTCAGATATTCAGAGACTAATTGGTTTATTGGAACCAATGGAACACTCTGTCACTCTGTAGTCTGTGATCCATAAAGGGATAAGCAAAGGTGAATCACGGAGTTAATTGTTATTAAATCACCATTTGCATACTAATTTAATGGGCTAATAATATGTAGTTTCTCATACGAGGAAATGAAAATCCGCTTTATTTCCAATGAGGGAAATCGTTCTGCTAGCTGTGAACATCGTATTTTACTTATTGTGTTGAATGTTTAAAGAGTTATGTCGATGTTTCCAATATTTAGTTTAAATTGTGCATAGGACTTAAACTTAAAAGGCGAAATTACTGTGTACTTTACACCTCTGCCATACTCTTGGGGGAATACTGGCGTGATGTTACGTAACTTAGTGCTGGTAATACTTCTATCCGCAATCAGAAGAGCACTGTTCTTAGCCTTCCTAACAACTCTATTAATAAAAGAGTTACCTCTACTAGACACCAATATTAAAGATGTTTCATTATTTCCAGGCGATCCAGTTTCCGGTACAGATCCCGTCAATCAGCACAGTGTCCGTGAACGCAAGGCCCCAGGTCTGGGACATCCCAACAGCTCCTCAGCTCAGTCAGTCAGTCTGGACCGTGAACGAGGCACCTTCCTTTGAGATCGTTGGCCCTGCTAACTCACCCTATGTTTATGAGTGAGTATGAGTTTGATATGATGCAGATAAATGATAAATTAGAATGATAAATTAGTTAATAAAACACTTTAAACGTCAAAACTATATTATGTTTTATAACTACATGGGTTAGGTGTTTAGGCGGCGAGTGTTTATAGTCTTGTCTTGTGGAAAACGTTGCTGAGATTTGAAACTCGGTTAATGTAATATGCCTAGACGCATTTTTAAATAAATAGCAAATATTTTCTTCAAACGTGACAATTCAGGACAAATATATTTGAGCTTATCTAGAATTATAATTTGCACGACTAGTGATATAATTTCACTCCTTTCCTCGAAACCAGGTTATTCATATTTATGTAATTTGCTTTCTGGAACATTGATTTTAATCTTTATTTTCTTTCCAGGACCGTTCAGGCCCCTCATGCGTATGGACCTCTGATGGAGGCCTTCCAATTCGGAAAGAAATGAAGATCACGTACGCAGTGTTACTAACTCCATGAACCTTATCTTACAATAAACAAAAATAAAAAAAATACAGTTTACTAAATATATTTGATCCTAGTGCCTTTGACATTTCCCAAATTCCCCCAAATTCTCCCAATTGACCAAATCCCAAAATGTCCAATCCTCAAAACACTTAATTGTTTTGAGGATTGGACATTTTGGGATTTGGACATTTTGACACCGTTGGACATTTTGACCCTGCACGTTTTTGGCTTTTCCCATCACCAATAATCACAATTATTTGCATTGTAGCTAGGGTACAATTTTGGGACTCGTTACGACATCAATGTGTACAGCAAAATAGATGAAGCAATGGCACCTCTTGGAAGTAAAGAATATGTCCCGATATAGTTTTACCCAAATAGATAAATTGGAATATCAATATTTTATTTTGTATTGAAGATGTTACACCAATTTCAGGATGTTCCCTCGCCAATTGGTAATCAATCATATCTTCCGCTGAAATAGCTTATATAGGCACTTATGAGCACCCATTACATTCACTCCTCATGATAAAACCAGGTCAGCTGCCAAAATCGAACACACTAAAGCTAAATCTTTAATAATCAATGCTGATTAATTACCCACTCAAGCAGTTTATCAAATAACAGTTCTGTAAAATCGTATTACTCAACCAGAATACAAATGACACGCGATGGGCGACGGCGACTGACTTTATACGGTCAATAGATTTTTTTAAATTCATATATCCAGTATGCTAGTAGGTACGTAATCCTAGTGGTTTGCTGTCTGACATGTTGCTGACCAGGCTGCCTCAACGACAAGTCAGGCCAGTTGGAAATATATCAAGATGTCTGCCGTCATAACAGATATGTCTGCCTCGGCGTCGAAACACGCAATCAAAATTTACATCACTGTAATTTCAACTGAATAAACAAATAAACGAACTTCATTTGCATGCCATGTTCAATAATTAACACAGTTTTGTATTATTCGAAGATGTATTTAAATCGAGCAGTGGTGGCCCGGCAGCGACTTACCAACGAGTTGTAGGTCGTAGGTTCGAACCCAGACAGGCACTTTACTGTGTATAAATTATTAGTGTGAAGGAAATATCGTGAGGAAACCGGCATGTCATAGAACCGAAAATTCGAAGATATGTGACATCCACCAACCCGCACTGGGCCCACGTGGTGGACTACGGTCCACTCCCTATCACCGAGAGGAGACCTTAGTCCCAATAGTGGGAAAAACATAGCCTGATTATGCATTTAAATCGTTTGACACGTAAATTGGTGTTCATATAATCGCTGGTGTTTCACAATATTGTAATGTTTTCTGATTCGGCACAGGAAAGGATGCGATCGCAATCCTTAGTTTCTACTGTATCTGAGGTGAAGCAACCGTTTCTTTCACCAGTTGCCGTTCTAACAAACTTGTTTGCTGAATGAATATATGTATGTGAATGTAATGACTAGACATTTGTTCTAATGACATCAATTTCAGCTTCAAAGATCTTCTTGTCGACTTAATTTAGTTTAAACTAGCTGCTGCCCGCGGCTTCGCCCGCGTGAGTGTCGGAAATTACCCCATACATCCCCGTGGGTTTTAAGTAAAAAAAAAAAAAAAAAAAAAGGGGTTAATTTAGAAAAACAAAAAACTACAAACTTTATAATTTATTTAGATAACTATTCATGCGAAGTTGCGTGTTTATTACCTCAAGGAATAAGATTTTTCATACAAACTTTCATCCCTTATTTTACCCCCTTAGGGGTTGAATTTCGAAAAATCCTGATACACGCTATTCTTAATTTTTGGGTTTTAGTATAAATATTGAGTTTCGAGTTAATCGGACTGCGCGTTAAAATTCTTCCATACAAACTTTGACACCCCCCAACCGTAGGATAGGATACTTTTCCGGGATAAAAAGTACCCAGTGTGGTGCCCAGGATATTAAAGAATAATTATACCAAGTTTCATCGTAATCGAACCGGTAGTTTTTGCGTGATACTTGAACAAACAGACAGACAGACAGACAGACAGACAGACAGACAGACAGACAGACAAAAAAAAATTTAATCACACTTTTGGGTTCGGTGTCGGTCTAGTAACACCCCCTGCCATTTATTTTTTTGATATTTTCAATGTACAGAATTTTCACTTCTACAGATTTATTATAAGTATAGATACTGAACAGATTTTCTGTATACTCTTATTAAGCAAAGTTTAGGCTTCATTGGATAAAATAAAAAATCCAATATGCTTTCAATAGGCTGACATGTCCCAAGATCTGCAGATGTTTTTTTTAAATTTTGGCTTTGCTGTTCCATAAGATCTATGTGCCACCATTCGAACTATTAAAATCTTAATTGGGATGGACACTTAGGTATATTTATAATTGTTTATATCCACGTATTATGAGTGTTCGTTGTTTGGTGTGTTCAAGGGATGTGCGGTGCGCGCATCCGACATGGTCTGATATCTCCTGCGCTTGCGGCGATTGTGTACAACATTTACCAACTACGCATGTTCGCCGATTAGTTTTTACCTAAGTACCTAATGATATTCAAATGGGGCGGCATCAAACAACTATTTAGCATTGTTAATTCGATGTTAATAATTTTTGGTGCAGTATAAAAGTGCACGCAATTTGCGGTAACTACAACAATTACAGTTTACAGTCCAATTGGGTAGCGTCGTAGTGAGCAGCAAGCAATAAACAAATAATTACTAATAATGTCTCGACTTACGGTAAGATGAGGCATCTTATATTTTATCCTACTTATATAATTTAAAATATATAATTCAAATTAACTAACTAAAAAGTTTTATTAAGTGGAAAGTTGTAAATATAATTAAGTATTTTGAACATTGAAATAAAAAAGATACAAAAAAACACTTTATTGCTTTCAGATTCTTTTTGTTATCGCTGTGGCGTATGAAGTCGTCGCAGACGGTAAGTAAAATCCATCTGATCTCATCTGTGAACTAAATAACGTCGTAAATTGACAACTATTAAATTTTTGGTATATTTTGTCAGGTAAAGTAGCAGATTCACGTGCGGAGCAGTCCGGAATCAGCATCGGGCCAGTGATCGGTGGCGGGCACGGCGGCTACGGCGGCTACGGTGGCGGCTACGGCGGCGGCTACGGCGGCGGCTATGGCGGTGGCTACGGCGGGCTCGGTGGCGCTGGGCTGGCGGGCGCAGCTATAGCTGGCGGCGCTGGCATCATCGCCGGCCCCGCAGTCATCGCCACCGGCCCCACGCTCGGCTCGGGCGCAGCGCTCAACAACGCCGGCTCTGTAGGAGCAGCTCAGCTTAGCGCCATCCAGAACGCCCAGGCTGTTCAGGCCGCACAGATCGCTAACTCGGCCGCCGCCGCCATCCAGGGTGCCCGCGTCACTGAGGCGGCCGCGCGCGCCGGGCAGGCGCACGCCATTAACAACGCCGCCGCTCTGGACGCCGCCCGCGTTGCCAACGTGCAGCGTGCGCAGGCCGCCGCCTGGGAGAACGCGCGCGCCGCAGAAGCCGCCAGACGAGCTGGCGCAGCCAGTGCACTTGAAGTTGCCCGCGCTGCCGAAGCCGAACGTTTAGCCAACGCTGCCCGCGTCCAGGCTATCGCTATTGCGAATACTCGCGCTGTTGAAGCCGCTCGTATCGCTAACGCTGCTCGTGCGCAGGCTGCCGCGGTCGCCGCGAGCGCGGCCCAGGCGCAAGCGGTAGCTGACGCCGTCGCCAGGCAAGCTCATGACGGTGCCCTCCTGCTGGGAGGCGGAGGTGGACTCGTCGGTGGTGGTGCAGTAATCGCCGGACCGGCTGTCGCTGTTGGCGGACTCGGCGGCTACGGAGTGGGTCTCGGAGGACTCGGCGGCGGCGTTGGCTACGGCCACGGCGGCCTTGGCGGCCTCGGCTACGGTGGCGGAAAGGTCATCCACCACTAAAGAACAGTGAATCAACCCAGTGATGATACCCTATTGTCATAGACAATAAACAGATAATAATCTACATCCATTTCTCCTTCTTCCATAGAAATGGTTAGCGGCAGATCTTACGAGATTTTGGACTGATCAAAGTTATGTAAATATTTAAAAATTGGCAAATTAAGTCTGTCTTATAATTAAATGTTAGCAAACACCGATTATAATTATATATTTTTTTAATGGTATAATCCTTCCCGTACTACCGAGATGGATAGATAGAGGAGTATTGAAAAAGACTTGTTGCGCCGACCTCCATTAAATTGGGATAAGGGCAAAACAAGTATGATGATATTTCTTCCTATAGTAGGTATACCGATCAGAGTTGTCCAAATTGCATTCAAGACAGTATAATATTCCAACAATAATGAATCATTGACTCCTCATATCGTGGCCAGTAATTAGTAGACCTTCCCATAGATACATAATTATTAATTACCTAACTTTCACGTGCAACATTAGGAATTCTAAGGCTATTTGAACGCCCCAGTGCTTACTGCAAATTAAAACAGTTAACAAAACCATTCGTGTACATGCCACAGGGACTAGACTACGCTACTATAAATGGTCATGATCTGATCGGCCCTTAGGTTGCCATACTGACCATGCTGCCATGATAGTACTTACTAACTCCATACTGCCATGTCATAGAACTGGTATAGGTACTCCGACTAGTAAATAGTTATCTGTGGCATTACAGCACTAGTGCGTTATCATAAAGTAAAAAGCACGCGTGTTTAATACACTGCATTATGAACCTAAAAGCGGTTCAATAAGAGCTACTTTACGAGCAAGTGTGTTCAAAAAGTCATTATGTGCTAGGCCGCACACGATCATACCAAAATCAAAGGCGCTGAAGATCACTTTAATTTTGACTTAATTTCGAATCTGAAAGTGTACCGGGATGAGGCTCCGTTCTGAAACTTTTAAAATATATTTTCGGTGTTCTCTCGTCAAGCCGCACTAACTAAGCTATCAACTTTTCTCCCTACATATGCTTGCTCAAAAACCCTCTGGGCTCCCCTCATAGGATTATAAATAAGTAAGTAAGAATTTACAAAAAATAAAATAATTCTTTAGAATAGGTATCAAGTCAGTAAACCTACCAGTGGTTTTTATGGCAACACACGGCTACGCATGTTGTTGCTAAGTTAATAATTTTAGGCGTTCTGTAAAATCGAGAAGCCTGAAGTGTTGGATGTTCAACATCGCCAAGCTTACTACAGCATGAATATCTACTTAGTAACTGTGCCAACAATGTATTGTTCCTTGACATTCATCATAATAAAAAGATTTACGGTGACATTTGGGTATCTGGTAAAGTCGGGGAACAGGTGGTACGTAGTAGTATCGTGCGGTCGTGTGATCGGCCGCACTGGGTGTTGGGGCCTCCTAGGTATGGCGGGCTGATACCAGTCTGGTGCGGTGAATGTACAAGTATCTCCCGGGCCCCTGACTCGTGGTACTGGAAGGAACAGTTGGGTTTTTAGTCGGTAGGAGTCCGACATAACCCTCCGTTTTTTCCAGACGAAGGGTGAGGATTTCCCCACGGAAAAAAATGATAAGTTCGGGTCGGTAAGGATTTTTTGGCGCTCGAATGACGTTGCCAGGGTGGTGCTTTTGGTACCTAAACAATTGTGCAATTCTTTTTATTTTAGCGGTGATATTGAACTGATGTTACACATACATGTTAAAATCAAAACCCTTACTTCCAGCATAGTTAGGTAAAAAAGGTAATTCTTGCACGCCAGTATTAACTTTCATCATAGCCGACGAAAAAGAGTTTTTTATGTAGGTATTTGTATTTATATTTATTTATAAATATTTGGTATACCAACAGCAGTAACTACATAAAAAAAAAACAGAATAGTAATATAATATAAATGTTTGTCTATTAAAGGTATACATAGCATTCACCACAAAAAAACATCGTAATAAATTAGAAAAAAAATATGAAAACATAAAATACAATTAGTAAACTTAATATGGATAATAGCATTATATTTAAAAAAAAAAAATTAACTACGAGTGGTGGAAGGTGAAATGGGTATGAGTGTGAGTGATATCTAAGATACATAAAGATCGTAAATAACAGATAAGCGAAATGTTAGTATCTTATAAAAGCTTAATGCTCTCATTAAACAAGGCTTCCTCTCTCCTACCCTTTTGCTGTGCCCTACAGGGTCTATAATGATCTAAATTATAAAGCTACCACTTAAGTACACATTATGGTAAAGCAATAAAGATATTGAGTATTGAGTAAGATTTAATATAAATATGGATTTATAAAAAATATTTATTTATTGGTTAGTATGCACTCCCGTACCTCAGAGACTGATCTTCTAGACTTGTTGAGTGATAAACCGTGTAAGTAGGTTTCTGACGATTTACAACAACTGTTGTAATAGGTCGGTAGTGCTCCGGACTGCTTTTTATTTTTGTCTCGTCTTGGCGGGAGGCACACACAACATGCCGTCCAATTATATGCAATGCAAAATGTTCTTTTGCAATGCAGTATGTTACATTGGAATGCTTTATCAAATAAAAATAAATATTTCTGTAAACGATATATTTCAATAAAATAAGGTCTCATATCTAAACATAAATCTCATAACTACTTGACAAAATATCGCTTAACCCTCTATTTTTGGAAGAAAAGGACACGTTTAATGCTGAAATATTTGGTCAATGGTTCTGAGCTCATTTGTCTGATATATTTTTAACAAATTATTGCTACTGGCCCTCGTTGTTGTTGTAAGGTCCACGCTGTGGGAGGTCGCCATATTGTTGTGAGTAGTTATTGTATTGTTGGGGGTATCCATGGTTTTGCTGCGGGTAGCCTACGTTTTGCTGCGGATAGCCTTAGTTTTGCTGCGGGTAGCCATAGTTTTGCTGCGGGGAGCCATAGTTTTGCTGCGGTCCATAGCTTTGCTGTAGATAGCCATCGTTTTGCTGCGGGTAGTTGTTTTGTCCTTGTGGGTTACGCTCCGGCCACTTCACATTCCAATCTACGCCTCGCTTATTTTCAAAATACACTAATTTGGGTATGTCAATGGTAGTATGCCTGTTAGAACTAAACACGCTGTTGCTAGGAATGAAAGCGTCGATGAACAACGGTGCACCTGAAATGATTGTGTAATGTAAATTAACTTACTATTTATACAGGCTGACTGTTTAAACGAGAGATATTGAATCGTATACATTGAAGATTTTCCACTGAGGTCGGGAATAACTCGTGATCGCACTCATCCCTTGGCCACAGATTATTGGAGGAACACCGTGTGGTTTTAGGCAGTTAAAGTTTGAAAGTTTGACGTGAGGATTTCCACACAAAAAAAAGGTTGAATCAGGATTTGTTCTTTATAAGGTGCGGAATCCAGTTGTAAATGGCATATAAATTACATAACTCATAAAAACGTAGTTCATCATCGGTTGTCAGCTTCCAGTCTAACCGGATGCAGCTGAAGACCAGAATGTTATAGTAGTATTTTAATAAAGCGACTGCCTATCTGACCGCCAGAACCTAGGTACTCAAAAAGGTAAAAGAATTTAAAAAAACTTACAGTAGAACCCTTCGAAACACACCACCACCAACAACGCGAAAGCCTGAAAGAATAAAATAAAGTATATATTTTTTTTTTCATCATTTTCATTTTAAATCTCTGAATAGGTAACTATTTCGTATAAATCTAAAACATTTGTTTTTCTAATATTAAATGACACATCGAAGAGCTCAAATCTGAGTGAAATGGTTAGTTAGTCCTAGGAATGCTAGTCCCGATCCCAAACAGTTAGTTAGTCTGGCTGCTAGAGCTAGTAACTAGCAATGATGATACCAACCTAGTACCAACTTTTTCGACCATGAGTCAAAAAATGGCGAACCGCAATTTTGTGCGGTCCTTATGTAAACCGTAATATTTATAATTTTTGTTAAAGTCTATTAATTTAGCCCGCGCTTTTTGTTTTCTGCTGCCGATACTCCCGACTTCAGAGACAGATAGTTCAAAGTAAAAATTACATTTGTCACATTAATATTAATTATTTATTTTGTTGTTTTTGTTCATTACATAATATTGTTTGTTACTTAAAATTAATTGCTAGTAATCGTCTGCCAAACTAATCGCGACAGACATTATTTTAAAAAACGGACTCCCAATGAAACTAGGTAATTGGTGATCCCTGCTATAGACAGTATTTAAAACAGGCGCGATATCAGGAATTTCTGAGTAAATAAGTGAGTGAACTAAGCTAAAGTTATGTGTTTATACACATAACTTTAGTATGGTGATCACTCGCCTGTTTGACGGTGTACGTTCAAAACTAAATATTATATCAATTTGTCTTGCCCTCAACCCCACTCCCTTTACTCAAAGATTCAAATCGTTAGGCTCTCTAATATTTTAGGAAAATCCGAAATTGATTGATAGCCGCTTATCATGCGGTCAGGCAGGTCATGGCGGGCAATACCTAAAACAAACTCTTATCAACTATGTATTTAGGCACCTATTGAATGCTGTTATTGATAACAAAATCAAGATGAAATTATACACATAACTTTAACTGATTTAATAATACTTCGAGATTAACCGACACATTACTGGGTATAAAAAGCTGTGCCTTTTTGTACCGTACACAGTACAAGTGCGACTTTCTAAGTGACTACACTATTCTTCTAACAGCAACACATCCATCAGCTATTATGAAGTTCTTTGTAAGTGTTTTAATTTTTATTATAACATAACATCATGCCTGTAATCCCCGAAGGGTTAGGCAGAGGTATTTATTTTTCACCCACATTTCGCTAGTTATGTTTAAGTCACATGTAATAGGGGACGAGCCTATTGCCATCAACCGGGCGCAGATCCAGATATCAGGCTG
The DNA here is from genome assembly GCA_914767815.1 of Eupsilia transversa. Classification (NCBI taxonomy): domain Eukaryota; kingdom Metazoa; phylum Arthropoda; class Insecta; order Lepidoptera; family Noctuidae; genus Eupsilia; species Eupsilia transversa. Next base: position 9,935,537 of record OU611889.1, read on the forward strand.
TTACTCAGAAATTCCTGATATCGCGCCCGTTTTAAATACTGTATTGGGGGTTCGGTTTTTAAAATAATATGACTGTCGCGATCCGTTTGGCAGACGATTACTAGCAATTGATTTTAAGTAACAAACAATATTATGTACATTCTGCCTATCCTTTTCCCAATCATGTTGGAGTCGGCTTCCAGTCTTACCGGATGCAGAAGAATACCAGTATTTTACATGGAGCGACTGCCTATCTGACCTCCACAACCCAGTAATTGGGTAATACGATACCCCTTGGTAAGACTGATTGTCAGACTTTCGGGCTTCTGACGACTCGTAACGACTGTCTCAAAGATCCACGAATGATAGCCGGGACCAACGGCTTAACGTGCTTTCCGAAGCACGGAGGAGTCTCGGTATGTAAAGATGGTCACCCATCCACGGACCAACCCCGGCAAGCGCAGCTTAACCTGATGGATCGACCCATGCGGCTGTTATTACTTAGCCACGAGCTCCTCCAATAAACAATATTATGTAATAAACAAAAATATCAAAGTAAATAATTAATGTGAATGTGAAAAATGTCATTTTTACTTTGATCTATCTGTCTGGACTGGCGGCAGACAAAGCGCGGGCTAAATTAAATTCAAAGTCAAAGTTTTTATTTGTAAACATAGGTGTAATTGTAGGTAGAGAGATCTCTATGTTTTGCCGTTAACGGCGTACAAATATGAAATATGATAATTAATAGAATTTTTGGTAAATGACAATCAAATCGAAGATAAAATATTATCTTATAGACTAAGGTATTGCATGTAAGTATAAATATTAAATTTTAAATATTTTTGTGACAAAACATAATCATAACTTAAATACTACTTATTCCTAACGCACACAATTATCCACATATCCTGAATTATCTTCTAGGTATTCATTAATAGAATAATATGCCTTTTGTGTTAGAAATCATTTAGCTCGTGTTTTTCTCTTATAGGCTTCGGTATTTTATTATAAATTCTGGGTGCCATACCCAAACTTTTTGCATAAAGTGCTGTGCTGTGTCTATTTGCACTAATCTCATTATTACGACGTTTCGACCTCAGTGTTTCAAAGAAATGTAAGTTTGACTTCACGAACACCGCTGTCTCATAGATATACATACATGGTAGAGTTAGCAACTAAAACTTTTTGAAAAATTCTAAGCAACTGTTAGATGATTTTAGGTTGAAGACAGATCGTAAACACTTGAATGCAACCAGCTTATCTGTAGAATTTCTCCAGTATATAATTCCAAAACTTAGTGTAGATGAGACCTAGGCATTGTACGCTACTAGGACGACGGACTCATTTACTATTTTCCTCAAGTTATAGAGAGCATAAGAGTATTGGTTTAATTTTTTGCAGACAATTACTATATGAGTTTTCCAAGATAAATGGCTATCTACGTGCAGTCCCAAGAATCTGGCAGTGTCGGTGTGTTCTATTCTTATATCTTCATAAATTATATAAATTATATTTAACTGTGGTTGATTTGTCCGTTGATAATACGTAATAATATTTTTGTTTTTTCTAAGTAAATTTTTAATTAATTAATTTTTAACCAATTAATAATACATTGTAGGGACTAAGGAACTATTTATATCCTTTTCATATGTACTTTTATTTTTACATGGAACGATTACTGTGCTGACATCGGCAAACGGAATAGTTGATTTACTTACACAAAAAATATAAATGTTACTGTTTACTTAAGGTCCGCACAAAATAGGTTGGCGGTCCGACATTTGGTGACTCCTGGTCTATAGTAAGCCCCGAAAAGTTGGTACTAGGTTGGTACCAACATTGATGTAATGGTATATAATATATATAATAAATTACCAGAAGACATAAAACAACAAAACAAAACCAGTATATTTTTAAATAAATTAAAGCAATATTTAATTTAAAAAAGCTATTATACAGTACACGAATACCTAACGGATAAATTAAATAATACTACATAATTATAAATAACAGATTTTTAATAAGTAATATAACAAAAACAAATTATAATACAATACTTAATAATAATAATATATGACACTAATAATAATGAACAAATTTGCTGTGCCCAACAGGGTCCATAATTGTTTCTATATTTTTATTTTTACCACCTGTAAGTATACATTATGGATTGCAATAAACGTTTTGATTTGATTTGATTTGATTTGATTGCTAGTTACGAGCTCTAGCAACCTGTCTAACTACTTGGGACTTGGACTAGCACTTCTAGGACTAACTTAACATTTCACACGGTTATGAGCTCTTCATTGCCCATTCACACTTAATATTGTAACTTTAGAAACACAAATGTTTTCAATGTATATAACGAAATAGTTACCTATTCAGAGATTTGAAATTAAATATTTATTTTATTCGTTCAGGTTTTGGCGCTGTTACTGCTGGTGTGTTTCGAAGGGTTCTATTGTAAGTTTTATTAAATTCTTTTACCTTCTTTTTGAGTACCTACGTTGTGGAGGTCAGATAGGCAGTCGCTTTATGTAAAATACTGGTATTCAGCTGCATCCGGTTAGACTGGAAGCTGACAGACGATAGTGACCAACTTTTTTATGAGTTAGGTTTACATGCTATTTACAACTGGATTCCGCTCCTTATAAAGAACAAACCCTGGTCCAACCTTTTTTTGGTGTGGAAATCCTCATGTCAAACTTTCAAACTTTAACTGCCTAAAACCACACGGTGTTCCTCCAACAATCCTGGGCCTCAGTAGGAAATCTTCATTATATACGATTCAATATACCTACAATATACTAGTACCTCTCGTTTAAACAGTCAGCCTGTATAAAAAGTAGGTTAATTTACATTACACAATCATTTCAGGTGCACCGTTGTTCGACGCCTTCATTCCTAGCGACAGCAAAATTAAGTATAACCGGCATACTACCTTTCACATCCCCTTTGTGCATTTGGAAAATGAGCACGGCCTAGATTGGAATGTGAAGTGGCCTGAGCGTAACCCACAACAACAAAACAACAACCCGCAGCAAAACAGTGGCTATCCGCAGCAAAGCTATGTGCCGCAGCAAAACTATGGCTCGTCGCAGCAAAACCATGTGCCGCAGCAAAACTATGGCTCCCCGCAGCAAAACTTAGGCTACCCGCAGCAAAACAATGGCTATCCGCAGCAAAGATATGTGCCGCAGCAAAACTATGGCTCCCCGCAGCAAAACTATGACTATCCGCAGCAAAACGTAGGCTATCCGCAGCAAAACAATGGCTATCCGCAGCAAAGCCATGTGCCGCAACAAAACTATGGCTCCCCGCAGCAAAACTTAGGCTACCCGCAGCAAAACAATGGCTATCCGCAGCAAAGATATGTGCCGCAGCAAAACTATGGCCCCCCGCAGCAAAACTTAGGCTACCCGCAGCAAAACGGTGACTATCCGCAGCAAAACTATGGCTCCCCTACCTACTACTAACAATACAATATTACGACTTCCCACAACAATATAAAGACTACCCACAGGGTGGACCTTACAACAACACCGAGGGCCAGTACCAATAATTTGTTAGAAATATATCCGACAAATGAGATCAGAACCATTGACCAAATATTTCAGCAAAAACGTGTCATTTGCTTCCAAAAATAGAGTCAAGCGATTTATAGCGATAAGCGATATTTTTGTCAAGTAGTTATGAGATTTATGTTTAGTTAATATGAGACCTTATTTTATTTAAATAAATAGTTTACATATATTTTTTATTTTATTTGATATAGCATTAAAATGTAACATACTTACGTTGAAACGAAAATGTTGCATTGCACATATTTGGACGGCATGCGGTTGTGTGTGCCTCCTGCCAGGACAAGCCCAAAAAAGGTGTTTTTTTTTTTGTAAAAAGTTTTTAATTTTAATTATTTTGGAGTAATAATATATATATATTTGAAATGGGCTAATTAAGCCCTTTCATTTGATACCCAACATAGCACCATAAAAAAACTTTTTTTTTAGTTCATGACTTTTTTTCCTCTAGATGGCGCCATATTCAATTTAATGTGACGTCACATAACCTATAACCATCGGACGGCCGAGACGCTTCCAATGACACCCCATTTGTCAAATTATGTTGAGTAGATTAGAAGTTATGAGGGAACAAAATAATGAACATACATACATACAGGTCAAAATCTATCTTTATTTAACTTACTTTTTACTTCAACACATGACAACCAAGGAGGTAACTTATCAAAGATTTTATTTTAATTTCGATTTTAAGTAAAGAAGAAACAAATGAACACATTGACGCGTGAAAAATTATCGCTGCCCGTCATTGATTCTGGAATTTATAGTTAATTTACTTTGTTTGAATTTCCGCGCATTATTTGAGAAAGGTACTATTGGAGCCTTGGCCGCAACCAGGCATTGATGGCCTCACGTATGTGTGGCTCGGCTTCGCCTCGGCCCACATTTTCACGATCGTCCATCAATGCATGAGTTGCTGGCCTTGGAGTTTTTAGACAAAACTGTAGACGAGCCTGTAGACAAGGCCGTAGACGAGTCTCGAGATAAGACCGTAGACGAGTCTGCAGACAAACCAGTTGGCAAGCTTGTAGACCATTCTATGACATGACCACAGAAAACTCCTTTACCGTAATACATATTTAGAAAATAAAAACATTAAAAATGCATCAAGCATTTAAATAAATATTATATTATATGAGTATTGTTCCAACGAATAAAGTGAAGTGGACTTAAAAATATGATCTTTTTTTTTCTTCTATTTTCCTTCTTTTATTGCAACAAATTTCTAGATATCTGCGAGACAGAGTAAAGTAAGCATCTAGTAGAAAAGGTACGGTCTCGATGGCAGCTGCTGAATGCAGATCGTGCAATCGCAGATCACGAGCGACGTCGCAGCACCCTTATTCCACTTTCTATCACAATCTGAGGTTTGAAGGAAATTCCTAATCCATTGCTTCATAGGTTTGAAAGCAACGTAAATAACGCAATGAACGTGAACTGTCAAAATGAAAGGCATTGCCATCGATGCCATTGTTTGTGTGTTATGCAATTACCGCGCTGGTTTGTATGAATCTCTATGAAATAATAGTGGAAACGCGAGTCCTACAGGCACTTGAAAGGTTTTTATCACACTTTGTTTGGCAGTTGTGGCTAACAGCACTTGGCCATCTGATAGTAAGTGGTTACCGCCACTAGAAGCTTTGCTAGTGCGTAGTCTATTCTAGGGACAAGGTAGAACAACTTCTTCTGAGCCTGCACTGGCACCCTTTGAACCGGAACACAGGAATTGCTGTACACAGAGTAGGCAAGTATATAAAATATTCGTATATAACGTGTAATGGAAAGGGTATATACATATCAAGTGCACGGCTTCTTTGGATGATAACAAACTATGTGGCAAGGGTTTTAAAATCTTATTTCTACTTGTTACGAACATGATGAGAAATTTCAGTACATGATACCAACGCGCTTCTCCGTATGTTCGGCTTATTCGATCCCGTCTGATCTTCGTAATGCGGTGACACGTTTGTTATGATTTGACAATCAATTTTTCATTCATAATTCAATAAACTTACGAAACCTAAAGTTTGGTAAAAAATGATTTGAGTAATTTATTTTGAGCTGAAACTTTGCATAGAGATTCTATACCTAATGCAATCTCCACCCCTTTTGGATAGATATACCCTTTCCGTTACACATTGTATATACATTTTGTCAGTTCCACTAGTTATGTTACTGAGAATTCCATGATAGAAAAACCTAAAAAAACATTAACAGAATGTGGGTTTTCTGACCCAAATATAAACAAAAATATTTCCATAAAGTCAGTGATACAAGACAAGAGATTAGAGCTGTTGCTTTTATTCATTCGCAGAAACTTATCTTCAGTAAGTATTTCATACTTGTTATTATGAGTTCACAGGTCGACGAAGATTGCAGCAGTGTATAAATAATAAGCTTTGTAATATCAGTCGCCGTTTAGTAAGAGAAGATCTTCCACAACTACACTAGTAGTTTATAAGTTACATCTGCAGTCTAATATTAGCAACTATGAAGTTAATCGTAAGTGTTTTTTAACGATTAATTTCTGTTTTACAAAATTAATGCAAAATCATGCTTATTTTGCATTAATTTTGTTATTCGTTTATGCACCATTATGGGAGGGAACGCGAGTGTTAAAAAAGTATCTTTGGTTGTGCAATAGATAAAAATATGCGCTAAAGAAAAGAAAGAAATAATAACGTTATTTTGGATACAGTTTGTGAAACACAAAATACAATAAAAAAGTGAAAATAATCTTTTTAAAACAACAATAGTGTTCATCTTTATGCTCGTTGGTATAAGGTTGCCGTTAGAGGTAAAATTGTTGTGACTATACTCGGTTATTGTAAAGGTGCGATTCCATCAGTGTGCGGCACTGAACGACACTACTCATATGTACTGCACAGTGTACGGCAGAAATGATTCTTTCGGTGGACTCACTCGAGTAAACATTTTAACACAAATGTTCTTCACTGAACTCTTACAAAATGTACGCACGGGTTTGCTGGTGGAAATATCATAGACTAACCGATCTGCAGCTCAGTACGTGCACTGGTTTGGAGTTCCGCATAAAATATTGGTGAATGAATGTGCACAATTTTGGTGGAATAGCGCCTTGAGGACAGTAACCTGGTGTATGGTTTACAAGGATCTGTTGGCATGATCAGCACCCTAATTGCGTAATACACGATCTAATCTATCATAATCTGGATCGGTTTGAATCCATTGCTTCATAAGTTCGAAAAAAAAAATCTGCTCAACAACGTAATGAATGTTGTTGAACTGTCAAAATGAAGCAGATTAGTCGGAATTGTTTGCGAAAACGTTTTACGCAATTAGATAGCAGATCCAACGCCGCAATCTTGTTTTTTTTTTCAATACAATTTCTGTGTCAATTTACAAATGTTTATCAACAGTGTCAATATCATACTAGGGCAATAAATTCTTGGAGCACTCTCTATACGCTCAATTGTTTACAACCAACGCCCTGTCAATGCCATTCAATCTACATATAAATTACACTTTGACTGGTTGAACATTCGGTTCGTTTCGAACGCGTTCATAATAGCGCTAGCCACAGCTTAGGACTTTCCTGTTTTCTATCTTACTAACATTCTAAATTTTTCCAGGTGTGTCTATTCCTGATCGTAGTGATTTTAGAAGAATACAACTGTAAGTAAACAAAATTCAGTAATCTATTTGTTTCAATATCTTATATTAGTGTTTTATTTACTTATTGCTGACCTTTTTATCCCAAAAAATTCAGTAGTAATCCGTATATATAGTTCTGGCATGTTATTGTTTTTAATCGAACCTCTAATAATGCCCATTCTGGGCTCCTAAAAATATCCTCTAATTACACCCCAACGCCACCTACCTGTACGGTAGGATCAGCTCCACTGTCAAATTATCAGAGGATTCGCAAATGTTTAAGAATTTATCGCATTTTAATCACGGTCTCAATCTGTCAAAAAAAACCTCTAATTTCCGTACTTTTTCCATAAGTTTTTGAGATCAGATTGCGACTTGAATTTATACCTATTTATTATTTTCTGATTTTGAAATCAGAATCTGAGATAATGAAGAACAAACTCAATGTTATACAAGTTAAAATGCTGTTTCAACCAAAAATTTATTTGGAAGTTTTTATTTATTGTCTTTTGTGTGATCCCAGTTGTTAGCCTATATAATTGGGGCTCAACATAACGGCAGTCATGGTTCGATTTCTTTGGAAAGTATTAGTCGACTACATTCGATAGTACCAGTTTATAAGTGAGATAGTCAAAGGATTTCGCTTTCTCATAATACGGTATACGCATAGAGCAAATCTATACAATGTGTCCTAATTGATTTCAGGTGCACCGTGCCTCAGAACGGGGGAAAGACATAGACATCACCATTTTCGTCCAAGACATTCATCATATAACAGTCATAACAGTCGGTTTGGTACACAGCATCATCCCGGTACGTGGCATCAGAGGCATGGTGCCCGATACGGTTCCCACTACGGATCCCACTACGGGTCTCACTATGGTTCCCACTACGGTTCCCACTATGGTTCACACTACGGTTCCCACTACGGTAGAAGGCCTTTTCCAATTTCAATTCCAAACATTAGGCCTACATTCAAACCAGTGACCGTAGAGAAGCCCATAGATAAGACCGTAGATAAGTCTGTGATCGTAGATGAGTCTATGACTGTAGAAAAGTCCGTGGCCATAGACAATCCCGTGACCGTAGAAAACCCCGTTACCGTGGCCAATCCTGTAAAGATGCCTGTAGACAAGGCTGTAGATAAGCGCGTAGAGAAGACCGTAGAGAAGTCTGTAGACAAGAACGCAGACAAGCCCGTGACCGTGACCAATCTTATAGAAATGCCTGTTATGAAACCTCAAGATATGACTGAAGGCGACTCCGTAGACAGGACTGTACAAAAGCCGGTAGAAAATCACTTAGACGAGTTCATGACCGTGAAAAATCCTGTAAAGATACCTGTAGACATTTCTGTAGACAAACCTGTTGAGAAACCCGTAGAGAAGTCTGTAGACAAGCCCGCAGACAACCCCGTGACCATGGCAAATCTTATAGAGATGTATGCAAACAAACCTCAAGATATGACCGTAGGCGACTCCGCAGATAGGACTGTATACACGTCTATAGACAAGCCTGCAGAAAAGCCTATAGACAAAGCCGTGACTGTGGCCAATCTTATAGATGTGTCTGTAAACAAACCTCAAGATATGACCGTAGGCGACTCCGCAGATAGGACTGTATACACGTCTATAGACAAGCCTGCAGAAAAGCCTATAGACAAAGCCGTGACTGTGGCCAATCTTATAGATGTGTCTGTAAACAAACCTCAAGATATGACCGTAGGCGACTCCGCAGATAGGACTGTATACACGACTATAGACAAGCCTGCAGAAAAGCCTATAGACAAAGCCGTGACTGTGGCCAATCTTATAGATGTGTCTGTAAACAAACCTCAAGATATAACCGTAGCGGACTCCGTGGACAGGACTGTATACGCGTCTGGAGTCAAGCCAATAGACAAGCCTGTACACAAATCCGTAGACAAGCACTCCGGAAACGTCTCGGACAAACCTTTAGATATACCTTCAGCAAACTCAGCAAAGAGCTCCTCGGAGAACTTGTCAGACTATGCGACAGCCAACCCATTCGATGACATGCCCACAGAAAACTTATTAGACATAGCTACAGAAACCCCATTTACCGTTATACGGTTACCCTTACATTAATTTGTATTTAAATAATAAAGTGCCTAGAAACATTATGTTCTTTTACTTCTAGGTTATATTTCTAACTGATTTTGAAGATATTTTATTTTATAATAGCAAAATAAATAAACATGTAGGTAATTGTTAATAGTGTTTATTTTTTATTTCAAGAAAAATACAATTAATTGCCTCTTGAAGACCTTTAATAAGGGGGCTTTAATAATTAGTAATTGCGGTTTGATCTATACAATGACTCTGTTGGATAGCCGTTTGTTTGGCCATTTTGGGGAACGTGCATTTGGCCATTTGGCGGTCCGGGCAGTTGAGCGTTCTGTGGCGCGTACTCGTATATTGATTGGGTCGGCAGCCCGTAGAATGGGCCGTACGGCCGATACGTTCCACCCATCGGCGGCTCGTACATTTGGCCAATCGGCGGCCCGTACATTTTGCCAATCGGCGGCCCGTACCTTTGGCCAATCGGTGGCCCGTACATTTGGCCGTTCGTTATACCATACATTGAGCCACCCGCTGGTCCGTACATTTGACCGTATGATGGAGCTTGCGGATAATATAACGGTCCGGTCGGAGCTGCATACATTGGAGTATTTTGAGAGCCATATGTAGCTCCAAGTGTTGTTTTATAAAGTTGTCCATTTGAAGGGACGTTCGGAGATCTGATTATATCATCGACAGGGATGCTGTGTGAAGAGCTCGGTGTTTCGTATGATGTTTTGTCAGTTGCAAAAGGGTCTTCTGTTTGTGTTTCTGTCACGATTACTGTATGCGTTTTTGTTGAAAGTACTCTGCGGAAGTCTGTGGTGCTTTCTCCGCCAGCCGATGAGTCGAACAGTACTTTATGGGGTACCGTGACGTTTGATCTGGAGTTAGTGGTGCCATTCGATGTACCATTGACGACGTCATTCGTAGAGCTATGCGATTGACTGTCATAGGGTGCCGCTGGTGATGTAAACTGGTCATTGACCGATCTAGAATTGTAGTGTTTTTTTGGGTCCGAACTGGTGTTAGAAAATGGTTCTAATTGGTCTCCTTTGTCGCCGTGCTTCCCCTTGTATCCTCTGGTGTCGTTGAGGCTGTAATCATAGCCCCAGATGGTACTTGTCTTGTTGACTGAAGATGTAGTTCTACCTGGAATTAAAAGTTACTGCTACTAAGTGGCTATAGCTATACGTATCTACTTATGCGCAGGAGTCCTAGTTACAGAAGTCTGCATTCATTGGGGTACAGAATTTGATGCGGTTTTCACCATCATAGATATATAGAATTTATTCCGGAAGGTTTATGATTATAAACTATTAATATTTTTTTAATTTAGATATAGCACAGAAATGTTGATATTTTGACATGTCGACATTGCACCCGTGCGAATCAGGGGCGGGTCACTAGTATTACATAATTTAAAGAGATAGAGAAGTTAATTAATAATATGAATCTAACTTTGTTATTTAGCGCAGTGCTACGTGGGTCTACGCCACGCTACGCTGCTACGCTGGGTCTACGCGTTACAGAAGTTTGTGCTACGACAGTCATAATTCTTGCGAATGGGTGTTTTACATGGTGGGAAATAGACGGAGCTATACAAGACGTGTAGCTCCATCTCTTTCCCACATACAAAGTAAGATAAAAATCCGGGCTTAGAATTCACATAATTTTGTCTTTAAATCTTAGCCGCCACCGTCGCTGTGTTGTGGCGTTGCCAGTACCGTGCTGGGTCGTTGCCGTACTAGTCAGCAAAGATGAAAATGTTATAATATTAAGGGCACAGAAGATATTTGATACAAAATTAATACAAAGGTAAAATAATAAAGCAAGGAACGATAAGCATCGAGCAGGTGTCGTTCTGTAGTTTCTGCCTACCTCCATGGGAAGAAGGCGTGAGTTTATGTATGTGTAAAATTATAAAGTGTTTTAGAACCTTAAGTTTTTTAATTTTCTAATTTTTTATTCGGGAAGAATTACAAAAAGACAGGATGCAGAAATGATACAAATGTGAAATCAACCGATCTCCACAGATTCACAATGAGACAATTTGGTAAATCTTAAGACTTGCGTTGTAAACAATTTACATGCACCACTTATAATTATTGTAGTACTTAGTAATAGTATTAATACTCACAATATGATTCTTCCAGAGTCACCAGCAGCAGAATACTGTACGCCTGTAACAAACAAAAAATTTAATTTAAACATAATTCACCAATTTTAAGTGGTATAACACAAATGGTACACAAACACGTAATAGTTTTACACAATTATTTATGATAGATTTTTTTAAATCTAAAAAATACGCAGAATACCTATAAATAAAAGTAACTAAATAAAATTTGAAGAGTCTCGATCACAATGACGATGATAAATTAACTGTTGAATTAATTAGTGTATTCGAAAACTACTATTATAAATGCGAAAGAGAGTTTGTTACGCTTTCACGCTAAAACAGTTGAACGGATTTGAATGAAATTTCGCACATGGGTAGACCATGATCGGGGTTAGGACATAAGATACTGTTTATCCCGTTATTCCCACGAGATCTACATTTAAACGGGTGAAACCGCGGTATGAAGCTAGTTTATGATAAATTATAAACTTTATTATTCAACTAAAAGAAGAAATAAAAGTGTCGGGATTCATGGGTCTTGCGTTTTATAGAACTAGACCGGATATTTAGTACCTACTTAAATCAAAAATACACTTACTATCAACCTCATGATTGCGACTTTACAAACGATAGTAATTAGCAAATATCAAACTGTTATAGAGGACTGAATAATGTTTAACGATGTTTTATATGCGAAGGTTATCTCAAATTGAACGTGACCTATGATAGCACAATTGAATGTTTTAATTCAAAACGTAAACATCACGCCTGTTATTCCTGGAAGGTTAAACAGAGCAGTACTTTTAGTATACCCAAATTGAGGCAAGGTATCGAATTACCAATTTAAAAGAGACTGTGACCTCTGAATTTGTTTCGGCCTTTCTTCTCAGAGTAGTCAGATAGGAAACGCCGACCTCATCTAGTACTTAAAATATTATTGACGTGTAAAAGTGTTTCTACAAACCTATTTACAGAAAATAAAATCATTTCATCATTTCATTTCATTACCCAGTTGCTGGGTTGTGGAGGCCAGATAGGCAGTCGCTCCATGTAAAATACTGGTATTCAGCTGCATCCTGCTGGTTAGATTGGAAGCCGACCCCGACATGGTTAGGAAAAGGCTAGGCAGATTGATTTGACATCTCTATAAATATGAATTACTTACAGAAGTTTGCGCTTTAGTTTATACTTAGTTTACGCCGCCCATCTATCCTGTCTGTCTGTTACAAGGTTGTATCTTCAGAACCTTAATAGTTTCCAGTAGTTACAGAATGCGTGTAAGTACTGCTTACAGCTGCTATCAATGGCAAATAATAGTAAAAACACGATAAAAATTAAAATAAAATCGGAATGCAGTACAAATACTGCAAAAAATCATTCTAGTAATATATAAGTCAATGGTCAAATCTCTTAAATGTGATTATCTAAAGGTACATGTAATTTTCGTATTCATTTGCTTTAATTAGGAAATGAAACGAAAACTGCTTTGAAATCGACCCTGTTTCAATTATTTTTTTCATCGAGAATATTACAATTTCTCTTGTTTTGAACTGTTAATTTCCCTAAAACAGGACGTATCTATGACATATATTTTTTTCAGGACCTAAATACACTTATTTGACTAATTAAAATTGATTCTTAAACAGGCAAATTAGGATAACCCCCCGTTAAAAGAATAAGAGTAATTATTGTATTAATAATATGTGTTTGTTATTAAACAATCAAGATCTCTGGAGATATCTGGAGATCTCCGGAGTGGATGGAGGTCTTCAAACAGTCACGTAACTTCCTATTCATTAAAACTTAGTCGTTGACTGACCTTTTCATTGTTATTACTGACCCGGACTTCCGAATGTGATAAATATTATCTGTTGTTTAACTAGCTTGACTCGGGCAGCAGTTGTTATGACTCTCTTATCGCTCGGACAGTCCGATTTTTGATGAGATACATTTGAACTAAGTTGGCAATCGATTAATTTGTGCTTACAATATACAATCTAACACTAAATTAAATGACTAAACTGTTTTATATTTCAACTTCTTAGGATACTTACGATTTTTTTCTGCTCTATTCAGGTTAAATTCCTGGACGGAATTAGTTTTTTTTTGACCTTTAGGTAGCACACTGTATACAGATCAGCTTGGCCTGTTCCTGATGGCGATGTCAATATACTTCAATATACAATTATTGACGGCACGGTCGGCGTAGTGGTAAAGCGTTTGACTGCTGCGCTGTATTTGCAATTTAATTTTTTTATGTATATAACCTTCTAACGACACTTAATAAAATCCATCAAGCCGTTTAGGATACAGAGCTTGCCATAGAAATAGACATACAAACAAATACCTTCTGGCTGGGGCAGTCGGGTAAAAATTGTGTCTCCCAAATAAACTTTGTTATGAGCAGGAAAATGATGATCTTAAGTCGTAGCGTGGATGAATTATTTTTAATTGGATAAATTTCAAAATATTCCCTGACTCATAGCTTATTGGACGTTTTCTTCATTTATACTTTGCGAACTGTTGGCGTTTGGTTCGTTGTCCCATTTGTTGGACTGGGTTTTATGGGTTGATTGAGGTATTACCGAGGCCGGTCGTGTGGACCTACTATGACTGGAATTGTGGGTCATATTTCTGCCAATATTGTGGAGGATACTGAGGAGGGTATTGTAAGGTATACTGAGGCGGATACTCAAAGAGGTACTGAGGGAAATACGGTAAGGAAACTGAGAAGCACCATACATATCATAAGGTGAACCGTATGTTGGATCCTATTGATCTGGGTAGTTAAATGCTGAACCTAAATCAAAAGGTGGGGGTGTAGGAGGATAGGTTCAAAGGAACTTGAATATCATCATCGTAACCTCCGAGTCAAACCAAGATGAGCCTAGTATTTAAAGGTACTTATTGTGGAATGCGTCCAAGAATACCAATATCAGGATACTGCCGGCCTGTAATACATATTTTTCATAAGTACGTCTGCAGGATACGCATTCAGGAGGAGTTCGTGGCTAAGTAATAACAGCCGCACGGGTCGATCCATCAGGTAAAGCTGCGCTTGCCGGGGTTGGTCCGTAGATAGGTGACCATCTTTACATACCGAGACTATGGCCGTATGGCCTACGTAAGGCCTTAAAATCACAGAAAACCACAATGCGGTCACAAATCGTAGCACAGTGCTACGTCGTAGCTATTGCGTAGCGCACATGCTACGGTGATACGTAAAGGGGTAGGCAGGGAGTCAACAAAGAGTGACATCGACGTCGTGAGACAAGGGAAGGGGACGGTCATAAACTTTGTGACGTCACATGTATAACTCTAAAGTTCAACTCTAACTCAAAAAGGGCTGCAAAAATCATTAAATTCGCGCGACGTTACTTATGGAAGTCCCTTACAGTCCCACCCAGTGACATAAAGGCAAGTTTATTTGAACACGAAATTCTTCGTGCCTACACAACGTGCTCTCTACTTATTATTGACTAAGTACGTTTTAAATTATAGGTACGCGCAAGCGATGTAGCACTGACACGAGCGGGGAAATGGAAAATAAAATTCCCGGGTGATGATAAAAAGTTTTGTGTGACCGTGCGGTTACGAGAAATTCAATTCTATCGCCTTGTTTGCAGAAGTCAGTTTACAGTATCAATAGTAGTGAGTAGTAGAGTTTCGCCATGTCCATCTGTCTGTCTGTCCGCGGCTTAGCTAGTGTGGGATATCGTTGGAAAGGTCGTTCAAAAATATTGTGAGTTTTTCGGTTCTGGATTTGTGGAAAAATTCACAGCAGTAGTATATATAACTAAATTAAAAGGAGAACTATCACAGCAAAGTAGGCTCTATCGACCAACTTACGTTTGCAGTTGCAAAAACATGTTCTCCCATTCAATTTGTATGGGAAAACATGTTTTTCAACTACAATGTTAAGTTTGTTCTTGGGATAAATTCATCCCAGCTACGGAACCCTTCATCATTGTGCGTGGTCCGACACGCACTTGGCCAGTTTTTTTAATATTAGGTACTTAATTTATCTTCATAGCTTTATTATCTTCATGCTATTCAAAGATGAAGTTTCTATTAAAAAGCCCTTTTATTGTTTAATATAATCTTCCACAATTTGCGAATTTAGTTCGAATGTTGTTTTTCATCTAAAATCGGACAGTCCAGCGATATGAGTAATGATTAACAATTGTTAATTACCAAGTCATGTTTTTTAATAAAGATAATGTTTTAACATTCGGAAATCCGGGAGTACGGGTCAGTAATAACGATTTTAAGGTCAGTCAACGATACATTATCGGTATTGTATAAGTAATTTTTTGTTTTGAAATCGGTATAATATCTAAGCTCTGGCGAAACAAAAGCGAGCAGCGAGCGAGCAGTATACGGGACGCGACTGCGCGCGTCGATTGTTCTAATGACTAGGAAGTTAGGCGACTATTCGCGCCAGTTTGTACATCTCCATACAAATGGCGTGCTTTAATTTCGTACCACGTGCTCGCTTCCGTTTAGCCAGAAGTTTATCTTGACACACATGTAATTGTGTTTAACTCTATTTCTACTCAGCTCCCACTTATCTTATTTTTATAGTCTTTTTATTATTTGCCATATTAGCAACCGCAGTTACAGGTATTTTTTCAATTAAATATTAGGCCCTTTCTACACACACTTTTTTTTTTGCCGCGAAGAACTATTTATTCGCCGTGTGAAGGCACGGTCTTCAGTGTTGTATGGCTCACTATGTAAGCTTGTCGACAGACATGTATTTTCTACGGCGCGGTTTATACGCCGCCGCCGTCCCGTAAATAAACCGAGGGCCTTACGATTCATTCGTGCTACAGACAGAGTAGACGGGTGGCTTAGTAATAGTAAAGTAAAACGCGAACTACTGTAGGTATAGGTGCATCGTCTTCACATATTATATACTACAATTATAATTGAATGAATTAAAACAGTAAAGGTGGAGTTTCTTGTTCATTGTTCTCCATACGAAACTACCTCTTGGATCGGGCAACTAGAATCAATTCAATTTTCTTGTAATTTTGACTTTCAAAAGTATTTTTTTAAATATAATAAGATGAAATGAATGAATGATCAAGTATTTTAATCAATGACATTCTATTCGAAATAAATGATTTGACTTTGACTTTTGCTATAATAGTCGGCCTAGTTTTTGCTTCACCACCTTATGGTTGAATGTCACTTGCACGTCATACTCAAACTCATATCATTTATTTCAATGAAACAGTTTACAGGCACTTTTTAAATTGTCAAAGAGCCGTTCAGTTAGTAAGAAAGTTGAAGATAGTTGGCCATTCCACAACGAAGATCTTTATGAAGAAGAAGAGGCAAAAAACTTTAAGCATGAAACGACAAGTTCTATTTTTCTACGTGACAGTGATGTAATTTCAACCTTAGTGAAGTTTCAATTTCAATTGAGAAGGATTTTTTGTTAAATGTGGTAGTAATTAAGAGGACTGACCATACTAAATATTTATGTAT
Source organism: Eupsilia transversa (assembly GCA_914767815.1). NCBI lineage: Eukaryota > Metazoa > Arthropoda > Insecta > Lepidoptera > Noctuidae > Eupsilia > Eupsilia transversa. Next base: position 9,952,432 of record OU611889.1, read on the forward strand.
AGAGGTGTGTGTTTATAAACATATGTTAAGACAAGCCGTGTGAGCGGTGGTTGATGATTTCCTTACTTCAAAAATAACTAACTTCCATACTAACTTTCATAGCCAAATTTTCATTTTTTTTTTCAAATTTTTCATTTTTAAATATCCTTCCTTAATGCTCACGTGACTTCTTTGTGTAAGGGACTCTTGCGCAAAACTTTGTTTCTAGACCAAGCGTCGGTGAAAGAATGAATGGATTTAAGTTTTTTTATATATTTATCTTTATGAAATATTTAAATAATAAGGTAACAAAAAAGAAAATTAATAAACGAATATGCGGCTGCCATAGTACATCCATAGTTCTAGATAACCAGTTCACTTTAGGCATCCAAAACCATAGTCAAACATCTTTGTTGCCATATCCTGTAATATTCTATCTATTCCTGTACCAACCGGGGAATTGTCCTTGGGTGCACTTGCATAGTGCACATATGATTTGCCCTGTTCATCGTATGTTGGTGCCTCATTTCATTAAAAGCGTCTAACAGGCCTCTGCCAGTTGGTTCCGGTCCCTCGAACGTCATTCAAAGGTGAGACACCCCAAGGTACCGTAATTAGTCAAAGACATTTAAAAAATAAACTAAGAAGAAACTTTATTTAATCACACTATATTATACCTACTACTAATTATTTAGCCTATGTTAGTACTTAATAACACATCATGAAGACCCCTTTTTTTGTGAAATCATGAAATAACTTCTCCCGCTCTGGGCGGAGCGGGAGGGCGTGTCAGATTCTTACTGACTAAAAACTACTCGTGTTCCTTCAGTTGCCTGTGTTGCCAGGGGCCATGGTATCCCATCATGGTAAAACAGCTTCTTTTATCACAAGTACGATCATAATAAGCTGCTCCTAAACCATCAGCGCTCTTTGAACCATCAGTGTATATTCTATACTAACCATCATATATAGTAGGTACGCAATTCATGTAAACATTCTTAAGAATATCAAAAATGTAGTCTTGTTTTATACCTTTAATGGATTCTAAATCATCCTTGATGATTTTATTTGAATGTTGGTAACCCAAGTTTTCAAAGTAAACATTTGAAGCGGATAGATGAAAAATATACCTTCTAACTTCTTCATTAGTTCTTCTGAAAGCTGTAATTAATAAAGGTATTATTTTGTTTTTCCAATACCTGGCTGAGCAAAGAGCACTGAGTTTATTTAACAAACACTTAGTAATATTATTTGACTAAGACTGAGCCTTTAATGTGTATTTAAATACCAATAAAGCTGCAGTATAAGGGAATATACATAATACACATTCCATTGTGTGAATGGGTTCTTATAAACCCACCAACAAACCTTAGACTCTGGTTCTGGACTTTGTCTAATTTGTATTGTGTGAATTGGCACTATTGTCATATATAAAGCTACCATAATCCTCTACTCCTAATTAACGCAATATACAGTTCTAATATATGTATTTGGCATGAAGGGCCGGATCGTACTTTTAATAAATCTTTATATTGTTGAGTTTTTTGTATCACAAGTTTCATTGACATGCCGAAACTGTCCGTCCATGAACTTTTCACGCCTTATCAGCTGAACGGATGATGGAATAAAGGAACATGACCTGCCCTGGGTGGGGTGGGACATACGATACTTTTTATCTCAGAATTACGATCCGTAGGATAATTTCCGAGTTCAACGCGGGTGAAGCTGCGGGCAAGAGGTAGTTTGTTCATATAATTATAATAAAGATATTGAAAGCAATAAAGATATTGAGTATTGAATTATGTTGACATCGCCATCAGGAAAAGGCCAAGCTGATCTGTATAGTGTGTTACCTATAGGTCAAACAAAAACGGATTCCTCCAGGAATTTAACGTTAATAGTGCAGAAAAAAATCGTAAATAGCCTAAGAAGGTGAAATAAAAAGCAGAAAGTTATAACAAATAGTTTAATAATAAGTTGCGTCCAATTTTCTACCAGACCGTGTTGAATATGGTCTCTAAATAAAATAAAAAAACACATTTAAAACCTACATGGGCACATATGAAACGTCAGAAGCTAGGTGCACGGTTCCAATTGGTCGTTTCCTATGGAGAAGAGCCGACAAGAAACTCCACGGTTACTCTTTTAAAAATAAATAGTATTGACAATGTTTTCAAATTACAGTGTGAATAGGTATGGGAGGACAGTGTAGGCCTGTCAACAAGATACAACAAAATAGAAAATAGTCTGCAAATCGACAGTCTTTTGAGCCTACAACATTCTAACATTCACAAAATATAAAGGAAACTATATAAAGGATAATTTAAATAATTTAAATAAAACTTTAACCAATTCGAATGAATACCCTGTATTCCACAAAAGCCTCTAAAAAATAGTTAAAATTAGGATTGTAGCTATATAATGTCAAATAATAAAAAGATATGTCAAGGAATTATATAAAAAAGAAAAAGTAAAATAAAATAAACATCGTAATTTGGGAGCAGTGCGATGCGAAAATTGGTGTGTGATAGGTAGGATGGGTACCTTGAAGGTTAATAATATTGAGTTGGTGTTGGTGTTGATGCGACAGACGGTGTGTAACTCTGCTGTGGTTGGTAACTTGGAGAGGGATAATTATATTGAGTTGGTGTTGGTGTTGATGCGACAGACGGTGTGTAACTCTGCTGTGGTTGGTAACTTGGATAGGGATCATAATATTGAGTTCGTGTTGGTGTTGATGCGACAGACGGTCTGTACCTCTGCTGTCGTCGGTAACTTGGATAGGTATAATAATAAATTATAGGCTGGTAACTTGGTGCGGCAGTTGCAGGCTGGTAACGTGGGAAGAACCATCCCCAGGTCGGAGCACCTGAAATAAAGAAGATTATTTTACTTTTGTTAAATTGACAGCTTATAATGGAGAGATTTCGGTGATGGATCAAATCATAACATTTGATCCATCACCGAAATCTCTAATATAGTATCAGACTTCAGGCCTCACCACAAGCGGATAGCGGACAGGTTAAAATGTAGGTATCCTAACTAATACTAAAAATGCGAAAGTGAGTTTGTTTGTTACGCTTTCACGCTAAAACGAGTGAACAGATTTGGATGAAATTTGGCACATGGGTAGACCATGACCTCTATTAGGACATAGGATACTTTTAATCCCTATATTTCCACGGAATCGACACTTAAACGGGTGAAACCGCGGGGCGCAGCTAGTAGACTATAAAGTACTTATCATTCGCGTTTGCATTTTGCGTTTGTAATGTTCAGTAACCTACCCATGTCGTAGGGGCGAGAATATTGCCATTAACTGGGCACAAATATAGACTGGGCTGATGTTAAGAAAATCCTAACAACCAAACCAAAACAATAACAATAAATCCGTTCCGGAGATCAAACCGCACTTGCAGACCATTACAATCATTTCAATTATTAGTGAAGATTGGTAGGAACATTACTTATGCCTTATTGTAAAATAAAAACTCATGTCACAAGAATCTAAAACTTATAACAGACTTTGCAAGTTACCAAAAACAATGATTTTTTAGTAAAGTAGGTAATAAAAAGTACTTACAGTTGAATAACTCCAAAAACGCCAAACTTAGGATAACCATTACCTGTTACAAAAAAAAAAGTTATTTTTAGGGTTCCGTGCTAAAGCGACGCTGAAAGAAAGCCTTTCTTCATGAAACTGTTTATTATCTTGGGAAGCTAATTGCCATGTTTGGCATTTTTATCATTTGTAAATATTTTGTATGTCCGTCCACATTGCTCACAATTTATATATTTGTGCTGTAATTAGTAAATGAAACGAGAAATGGTTTTGAAATCGACCTTATTTCGTTTTTTTTTTCATCGAGCAAATTCCAATCTATCGTGTTTTGAACGGTTATTTCCCTAAATCAAGGATGTATATATGATATATATGTTTTTTAGAACTTAAAAACACTAATTTGACCATTTAAAATTGATTCTAAAACAGGCAAATTCGGGTAACCCCCGTTAAGAAGCTTGATAGGTAGGCATAGCACGAAGTAAACGGAACTGCAATTAGAATGATTTTTTAACTAAAATACGACTGTGCATTTTGGCACATAATGAATGAAATCTTCAAACTAAATCAATAATAAGTGCGAAATAGTTATTTCCAATAAAAAAATCGTTCACTGAAATTAAATCCAATATTATGAAGCCGATACAAAGAGAGATGGGTGTAAAGAATGCCTAAACACATAACATTTTGTAAACGATGGACGATTTGCCAGCTTTTACCGAAATGGGCATAAAAGCTCCCCAACTAGACCGCTGACACGGCTGCTACACTGCTGGTTTCGGATAAGGTTGGAAATACAAAAACCAGCTGAAAGCTTTAAGCTTAGCCAAAGTTAGAATTCGTTTCACAATGACACGGACAAAGCCTCGTACATTCTTCAGACAAACTCGACTAAATCCGTGGTCAGTAAAATATTGTTAATTAATTTAGAAAAAAACACTTACAATTAACTTCATGGTGGCTGTAGACAGTATGTCACTATGTTCCTGACCAAGCTCTAAATCGTACTAGCGCTTACAAGACGCGAGTGTGGCTTATATACAGTATGACGGATTTGGTTATCTTGTGCTGTCCTCAGACGTATTAACAAAACAGTGACTTGATAACATTATTACTGAGAAAGTTCAAGCAGTCTCAAAATGATATATCGTTAAGGAAAACTGTTGGAGTATAACACTGGCCATCTATACTAATATTATAAAGAGGAAAGATTTTTTGTTTGTTTGTTTCTTTGTACCGAATAGGCTTAACATAGGTTATATTATATATAGAGATCCCTACCTAAAATGGAACAAGGTATCAAAATGTTGCCTATCAAAGTCATTATTTTGCGTGCATAAATATTTCATAAAATAATAGTACATTTACACGTTTTTCAACACACTTGCGAGGAAATAAACAGACTTGTTGTAAGAATTTTATTCTATAAGGTGCTATAAAAATATCTGCCACGGCTTTAATGAGAGGTAGTATTGTGTTTAAAGATAACAATAGTGAAGAAATTTCGTACCCCGGCACAGTTAAATCAATTTGAAAAAATAAAGTAGTTAAATAAACATTGACTCTACTCTGCATAACGTGGTTCACAAATTACGCGCGAAGTGCACTTCGTCAATGAAAACAACTGCTATCTCTTTCCATCTGTTCTGTGAATGAAAACTGAAATCAGCTGACTAGTTCGTCACTTGCAAATTTATACGTACAATTTTTTGTATGAAAAAAAATATGACACATGATCAATAATTATCTTTACTATTGTAATCTATAAACACAATACTATCTCCCATTGCAGCCGTGGCAGATATTTTTATAGCACCTTATATAATAACGTAATTGTATTAGATACATTTTTAGATTTATAAAGTTCAACTGACCTTTGTTGCCATGTACTGACACTTCTTTTAAAAACTTTTCAACGTCGGTTGGTGTTAGTTTACATTTCGCCGACGCGAATTTCTGCACAAGAGTCCCTTACACAACGAAGTAGAACACTAAGGAAGGATATTTGAAAATTCATCTCCTGCAGGCTATGAAAGTTTGTATGGAAGTTTGCAATTTTTGAAGAAAGGAAATTATCATTTAGTACATAAACATTTAGTACAGTCAGCCCTCTTAATTACTACCACATTTAACAAAAAATCCTTCTCAATTGAAAATGAAACTTCACTAAGAGTGAAATTATTTCATTGTCACGTAGAAAAATAGAACTTGTCGTTTCACGCTTAGAGCCCTTATTCTCCATAAAGCTCTTCGAAATTCTGAAATAAATGCAGTATGACGTTTGAGTGACATTCAACCTTCAGGTGGTGAAGCAAAATCAAGGTCGACTATAGCAAAAGTCAAAGTCAAATAATTGATTTCAAATAGAATATCATTTATTAAAAATAAATGATCATTCATTCATTTCATAATAAATTAAAAAAAAAAAACCTACTTTTAACACGGTACGGTTTATTTACGGTAAGGCGTATAAACCGCGCCGTCGAAAAAACATGTCTGTTAATAAGCTTACATAATGATCTATACAACACTGAAGACCGTTCCTTCACACGGCGAATAAACCGTAGTTCTACACGGCAAAAAAAACGTGTGTGTAGAAAAGGCCTAATATCTAATTGATAAAATACCTGTAGGTATCTGCGGTTGCTAATATGGCAAATAATAAAAAGACTGTAAAATAAGATAAGTGGGAGCTGAGTAGAATTGGAGTTAAACATAATTGAAAAACTTAAAACAATAAGATGAGATCTTGTAACAATTAAATGTGTTTGTTTTCAAACAGTTAAGATAAATTTCTGGCCAAACTGAAGCGAGCACGTGGTACGAAATTTAATCACGCCAATTATAAATTTGTATGGAGGTGTTCAAACTGGCGCGAATAGTCGCCTTACTACCCAGACATTAGAACAATCGACGCGCAGCTCGCTCGCTTCTGTTTGGCCAGAGCTTAATCGTATCGCTTCAGCGTATCATTGACTGACCTTTTAATTGTTATTACCGATCCGTACATCGGGATTTCCGAATGTAAAAACATTCAACATCTTTAATTTATAGCATGACTTGGTAAACAATTGCTACTCATTACTCTCTTATCGCTGGGAATGTCCGATTTTAGAAGAATAACAAATAGGACAGTAAGCGGTCATAAGTCCAGTAGCACGATAATGATAAAGGGGTTTATTTATAAACGTTGCTTAAAGTTAAGTAATGATTAGCGAATGTTTAACCATACATTTTTGACGATTGAACGTCAGCAACGTTTATATATAAACCCCTGCATTGCTGTCAACGAGCGACAGGCGCGATCGACAGGTACCTAAATCTGTGTGTTTGAGTGATGTATCAACACAGACAACTCAGAAGTCACAAACTGGCGTCGAATGTAATAAAAAACATAACGTCGCTTTTTCACACACGCATAGTACGTATATACCATTCATATCATTGCTTAAATTCACATTAGTAAATCAAGTTTCGATAGCTGGTAGCGGTATCGTGAAACACATAGGTCTGCTGGATTCCAATCTCGAGATGAGACTTATTTTTTTTCTTTTTAACAATAATCTTCATCTGCTCTTTTATTATTCGATAAATTAATAAACGAGAATAATAATGTAATAGTTAATTTTATTATTACTTAATTATTGTTATTGAAATAAAGAGTTAAGAATAAAAATGTTTAATAAGTGATTACAAAATGTTTATTCGCGAAAAAAAAATCAGTTATTCCCTACATTTAAGTTCGCATCGTTCGTAGGGAACAGCTGATTTTTTTTTTGCGATTTTATGGTGTGCCCTATAACGAAAGTTGTTCATAATGATGAGTAAAGTCTTGTGTCTAACTATCGGTCACTAATTACCAGTCACCCTATATAAAAAGTTTAAATAAATAAACTACTAGTTAAAACAGTTTATTTTCTCATAAAGAACAATTTATTGAGGTAAAGCAGACAATCAGTGAACTATGACAATCAGGCTTAATAGGTATATTGTACTTTAAATTACTACTGCGTGTACTCTAAGACTCTAACACACCACAACTAGCAAATCTACGTAAATATAACAAATGCGGACTCAGTGTCACAATACAATTAATAACTCAGTAATACTACTTTTATTCTATTGCGAGTGAGATTCGTTCTATCTCAAATCTCAAAATTCCGAAAAGAAGATTGAAACTTAACCTCTAAATAATCCTTATTACGGATATATGACACAATTATTATTAAGTATTATTATAATTTTATTTACTTTTTATTCAGTTTGATTTTATATTTGAATTCGTAGATTGAAGCATATAGGTATCTGTTCCCCTTAAATTTTCCATATTTCCATGCAATGCAACTTCAACTGCTCATCAGATCGCTCATTCCGTGCTTCCCATCGCTTTATCGTCAAACCCCATAGGTTAGGTTAGGGGTGGGGGTGGAGGTCAGGTGATCGTGCTGGCCGTGGAATAACTGTTATCTCCGGGTGTTTAAGCTTTCAGCTGATTTTTGTTTTTCCAACCTTATCCGAAACTCAGCAGTGTAGCAGCCGTGTCAGCGGTCTAGTTGGGGAGCTTGTACGCCCATTTCGGTAAAAGCTGGCAAATCGTCCATCGTTTATAAAATATTTTGTGTTTAGGCATTCTTTACATCTCTGTTTGTGTCGACTTCATAATATTGGATTTAATTTCAGTGAACGATTTTTTATTGGAAATAACCATTTCGCACATGATATTTATTTAGTTGGACGATTTCATTCACTATATATACACACTATATAAAATATATATTAGTTCTGCGAAAATGCACAGTCGTCTTTTAGTTAAAAACTCAGAGTCTGTTAGTACTAGAAAGCTGTAATTTGGCATGAGTATACATACTTATTAATTACGCCGACAAAGCGGTAAAATAAAAACATGAGAAAAAGTACACACATTTCCTATGAAATGTACGTATTTTTGTAAATAAAAAGATACACTTTTGTAAACTGAAATCAGAATTTTAATTAAGGCTCTCGTTGAAATAATCAGCTGTAAAAATCACTTTCATAAAATATAAAATCTTCATAGAGGTTATTACTAATTGAATTAAACTTCAAAAACCAACTATTTATCCATTTATCTACACACCCATGCTATAAATCCTCTATAAAAGTTTCGGAAAGAGTTAGCTTATTGCCAACATTAAAACGACCAGTGTCATAGTAACCATTATTATAATCCAAACGAGTGTTATAATGTTGTACTAAATTTCAAAATGCAAGTCTTTTGCTTGTTCGATTCCTTCCGGTCAGCGGGTGCTGACCCCCACGCCGACACATGTCACACATTTTCCAAAATACGCTCCGTCACGCTTGGAGGGCTTCGGGCTATGGTCGTTTTAATGTTGGCAATAGCTAACTGTTTCAGAAACTTTTACAGAGGATTCCTGTCATGGGTGTAGATGAAGTCTTATATGCAACTGTATATAATTAGGTGTTAAAACACTCATGTCATACTATTATCACACTCTGCTTCGCCTTGTGTGATAAACCCACATTCGTGTTTTAATACCCCTTAAATAGACTAATACTTGGTATGGCCTTAAAATCACAGAAAGCCACAACGCGATCACGAATCGTAGCACAGTGCTACGTCGTAGCTATTGCGTAGCGCACATGCTACGGTGATACGTTATGGGTTAGCAGTCAACAAAGAGTGACATCGACGTCGTGAGACAAGGGAAGGGGACGGTCATAAACTTTGTGACGTCACAAATGTATAACTCTAAAGTTCAACTCTAAATCAAAAAGGGCTGCAAAAATCATTAAATTCGCGCGACGTTACTTATGAAAGTCCCTTATAGTCCCACCCTGCCCACCCAGTGGCATAAGGGCAAGTTTATTTGACCACGAAATTCTTCGTGCCTACACAACCCGCGCGCGCACGCGCACGCGCTAAAGTGCGCTTTACTGAGCGATTTAGCATATTCGCACATTGGATTATCGCATTCAACTATGAAGTTTCTAGTAGAAAACCTTTTTTTGTTTAATATAATCTTCCACATTTTGCGAATTTAGTTCAAATGTTGTTTTTCATCTAAAATCGGACAGTCCTAGCGATAAGAGAGTAATGAATAACAATAATTGTTTACCAAGTCATGCTATAAACTAAAGATAATGTTTTCACATTCGGAAATCCGGGAGTACGGGTCAGTAATAACGATTTTAAGGTCGGTCTTATATAACAATACATATTATCTGTAGTGTTATATAAGTAAGTTTTTGTTGAAATCGGTATAATATTTAAGCTTTGGCGAAACAAAAGCGGGCAGTGAGCGAGCAGTATACGGGACGCGATTGCGCGATTCTTTAATGAATGGATTTAACTTTTTTTATATCTTTTTATTTTACGAAATATTTAATAATGTTAAGGTAAGAAAGAAATGAATAAACTAAAAGTTAGCGGCTATAGTTCTTCCATAGTTCTAAATAACCACTTCACTTTAGCCATCCAAACCAATAGTCCACTATCTTTGTTTCCATATCCTGCAATAGTCCTGCACCAACCGGGCATTATTCGTAAATGCACTTGCATAGTGTACAGTCGACAAATTTGAATCATGACCCACCATACGCTTATTTTCTTACAGACATTCAAATACAATTAGGTCGACATTCGCGTAAACGCCGTTTCTTGTCATCTGTTTAAAACGTCCTAAGTGTGACATGCACTGTAAAGGAGGGAAATCTTTGTTACTTTGACGGTTTCAAACGATTTATCGTCAAGTGGGTCATGATTCAAATTTGTCGACTGTACATACACAGGGTTAATTGTCTGAGGTGCCTCATTTCATTAAAAGCGTCTAACAGGCCTCTGTCAGTTGGCTTCGGTCCCTTAACGTCGTCCAAAGGTCAGACACTCCAGGGTATTACATTTTAAAAATAAACTAATAATAAACTTTATTTAATCAAACTATAATGAGGACCACAGTGTTAGTAATGAAATTTTTAAGCCTATGTTAGTACTTAATAACACAGCACGACTACTTTTTTTTTTGGTGGGAAATCATCAAATAACTTCTCCCGCTCTGGGCGGAGCGGAAGGCCGTGACAGACTCTTACTGACTTAAATCCACCCGTGTTCCTTCAGTTGCCGGACTTTCCCGGAATACCAGCAGGCATAGGCCCTAGCGGGCCCCGCCATTGGTGCTGATATCTCTTTGAGGCGCGCGTGGAACACAACGTGCCGTCGTCCCGGGCTGGTTCTTATCGGGGGCGAGCTACCCATTGCTCACCACCTGCAAGCCCGCACCTACGGTGGTCAGGAATCGCCTGGGATTCCGGACGCCCAGGGCGTCTCCTGCGGCGGCTAGGGGCGTGAGGGTGCGAAATTTGCCTCTTCCTCACGCGCTCCGCCTCCACCTTCACGAGCATTACTGCTTCGCAGAAGGAGGTGATGGCTCCCCATGGCTTGGACCAGAGCCGGACGCGAAAGGTCATCGGCGCCGATCGCCTCCACGAAGATACGGCGGTGATCTGCCAAAGTCGGGCAGACCTCCACCGTATGCTCCACCATGTCCTCCGAGTCATGTTATTGAAAGACGGAAAATTAGAATATAATGGAAATGTACCGTTAAGGAAAACTTAGATATTAAGGTTCATCAACAAAATACCTCTTTATATGGCTGTACCTAAAATTTCAATTATCAATTTTCCTTAACGATAGGTATATAATTTTGAGACATAATGCTTGAACTTTGACAGTAATAATGTTATCAAGTCACTGTATTGTTAATACGTCTGAGGACAGCACAAGATAACCAAATCCGTCATATTGTATATAAGCCACACTCGCGTCTTGTAAGCGCTAGTACGATTTAGAGCTTGGTCAGGAACATAGTGACATACTGTCTGCAGCCACCATGAAGTTAATTGTAAGTGTTTTTTTCTAAATTAATAAACAATTTATTATTTACTGACCACTGATTGACATGTCAAGTTTGCCTGAATGTACGAGACTTTGTCCGGGTCATTATAAAACGAATTCTTACTTTGTCTAAGCTGAAAGCTTTCAGCTGGTTTTTGTATTTCCAACCTTATCCGAAACCCAGCAGCGTAGTATATTACCGTAGCAGCCGTGTCAGCGGTCTAGTTGGGGAGCTTTTATGCCCATTTCGGTAAAAGCTGGCAAATCGTCCATCGTTTACAAAATATTTTGTGTTTAGGCATTCTTTACAACTCTCTTTATATTGGATTTAATTTCAATGAACGATTTTTTAATTAGAAATAACCATTTCGCACATAATATCTATTTATTTAGTTTGAACATTTCATTCACTATAATATTATTTGTATTAGTTGTGCGAAAATGCACTGTTTTCAGTGAATAAAATAAGCTTTTTAGAGGGGGAATGGTATAAATAAATAAATAAATGAAGTAAACACTTTCTTTCATCGTCGCTTTAGCACGGAACCCTAAAAATTACTTAACTTTTTTTTTACAGGTAGTCGTTATCCTGAGTTTGGCGTTTTTGGAGTTAATCCACTGTGAGTAGTTTTTATTACCTACTTACTTAATAAATTCATTGTTTTTGTAACTGGCAAAGTCTGGAATAAGTTTTAGATTCTTGTGACATGAGTTATTTATTTTACAATAAGCCATAAGTAATGTTCCTACCAATCTATACAAATAATGAAAAGGAATGTAATGGTCTGCAAGTGCGGTTTGATCTCCGGAACGGATTAATTGTTATTTGGTTTTCCATTAGGATTTTCTCAATAACACTGGGCACAACTAAAGACTGGGCGTCTTTAGTTGTGCCCAGTTAATGGCAAAATTCTCGCCCCTACGACTTGAAAACGGAACATTACAAACGCAACTTGGGTACTTTATAGTCAACTAGCTGCGCCCCGCAGTTTCACCCGTTTAAGTGTCGATCCCGTGACATCCAGATGGTCTACCCACGTGCCAAATTTTATCCAAATCTGTTCAGCCGTTTTAGCGTGAAAGCGTAACAAACAAACTCACTTTCGCATTTATAGTATTAGTTAGGATACGTGCAGTTTAATCTGTCCGCTATCCGCCTGTGGTATTTATGTCTGCCTTTGGTGAATACAGGTCTGATATTATATTATGTACGGTCAGCGACAAAACTCGATTATAGATCTTTCTACATGTGTAGAAAGAAAGCAACAAGGCAAGTTCATATAAAATGTGCACACCGATATTTTTTTTGAGCCCCTGACGGAACACGGGCACGGTATATGCTAGTAAGCTAGTGTGTTGAAAACATAATATATATTTGTATATATGTTCATATGATCCATCATAACTCTTAAACAACTTGTCATATTTTGATAAACGATATCGTTGGAACCGTCATGTTGTTCTGTAGGTATAGGCTAGATTACGTCGCATATAAGAACTTTGTTGGTTTTTTTTGTAAAAAGTTTTTATTTTTCACTTTTTAGATGACCTACCTACCCCCTACAGATTCGAATATTACGACCTGCTATGTAAATAACAGTGACAGGAATATGTTAAAATATCATCCACATAGACTAAGTGGAAAAAATACGTATTATTGAAGCTAACTCTAAAAGTACCAAATTAATAAAAAAAAATATGGGACCACCTTGAGAGCATACCCTTTCAAACAAAAAAAGAATTTTCAAAATCGGTTCACAATTGGCGGAGAATCTGTGAAAATACATTAAAAAAAACATACATACGCTATGAACATAGAACCTCCTCCTTTTTGGAAGTCGGTTAAAAATGACTCCGGTATACGAAAACCAAAACCGATGTTATTTTGTTTCTTGTCTTGTTTTTTTTTTTGTTTTCGTAGTAGTTGAGTTTTAGTTTTTAAAATTTAAAGTAAGCTTCGGTTTCAACCCACGACCTAGGGGGGGAAGTAAGCGAAATTGCTCGTCTTCATTTTGATTGTTCATGAAATTGGTAAGACTTAGGCATAAAATAAAAATAATGTGAGTAACTACATGATATTTCGAGACTTTTTGTGTAACAGAAACACAAAAGATTAAAATTTTCTTGATAAAAAAACATCACGAAGTTACCTCTAATTTTTACGTATTTTCGATTTGTACCTAATACGCTAATGACTAAAAGGATAAAAATTATATGATTATTTGTATTAATACAAGGCGAAAAAATTTGTGGAGGCTTTTATTTTTATTCCTTTTATTTTTGGTTTTATTACGCCTCCAAGGTTTTAACACTTACGACGTTCTTAGTTCGTGGAAGAATTCTCTTCCGTCGCACATTTTGGGAACAAACAAGCATATGTTTGTTTCACAAATCAGTCGCCGGCGCTCTGTTGAGACGAGAGGACTGCGCTCAAATTTTTTGGCTACGCTGAGATATAATTTATTTGCGTAAATAATATTTTCGTAATTTATCACATTCTAGGAACGAAACTTTGAAACAGAAAACATAAAAAAACACTAAAACCACTTCCGAAACGAATATTAAAAGCGTTATGAATTGATATCCTAAATAAATACAGACGCTAAATAAAATATAAAATTCAATGTTGATTTTTGAAAACTCAAGATGACATACATTTTTTATTTGACAGATATTTGACTGGTATGGTACAACTAGCGCCATTGCTCTGCATTTCGGTCAATCTTCTTGCGGAGAAAATAGAACATAGCCAACTAGCCAATTACCCGTTCAATTGAAAGATCGCGCTGGAGAATTATCTTTCACGATCCTGCAAAGCAAAATCCACGATAAATAATTTTAATTTTTTTCTTAGGTAACACTGTTACCTAAGAAAAAAATACGGGTCCACAAAGACGTTGGTCATGACGTACAAAATGTACAAATTGTATAAGGTCGTAATAAAATTAGGTTACATTTGAATTTGAATTTTGTCACGTCAACATTGAGTTTCTAGTTCCAAAACATGAATATGATCTAAGATTCTGAATTGAAGCTTAGTGTGTAGTATATGCAAAATAAACAGATGTTTTTACCTAATGAAGAATGTTTGGGATATGACGGCGACGACGGGAAACATATTATTATTTTTCTGTTTCGGACAATGATGACAAACGACAAAGACATGTTGTATAATCCAGGAATGACTAACTTTACATTTTACCTATGCTTTTTAAATAAGAAATGAAAATTCGCACACAAGACAATAAAATAACCAAGATCTGTAATATAAATGTTGAGCTAATGGACGTTTGTTGACCCATTAAAATTTAACACCTGCAATGTCAATTTAAAAGTTCTTTAGGCTCTAATGGCGCTTTGTGCAACAAAAAATCTGATAGATTGCCTCGTTTGACATTTCCATTATGTAAAGTTAAAGAACTATTTAAATCGATTCTAATGTTACTTTCTGCAACAAGATACTAGAAGATTTGTTTCTGCAACTGACTTTCAGTATGATAAATCGATATGTCTCGAGAATCGGTTTTTAAAGCAACCGTTTTTTTCCCGTCACTACATAAAGTATTTTGATAGGTGTCAAATCGGACTTCTTAGATTGTCACGAGATTACTTGTCCACAGCGATCATACTTAGGTAAATTGAATAGAGCCATCTCATCTGATTATTTTACGTATACTTACTACAGAAGATTCAAAAATGATATGTAGATAAACGCCGGTCGAAAAGTTTCTGCTGGCGGGAAGGGATTGTGTTTTGTTTTCGTCGTGTTCTATGAGAGGGGTAGGTAAGGGTTGCGCGGGTGAAATCTGATTTTTAGCTTGTCTTTATACGCCCCCTTAAGATGCGGGTCGCATAACATTTGGTAAATCACCGAAATCTCTCCATTATAAGCTGTTAATTAAACAAAAGTAAAATAATCTTCTTTATTTCAGGTGCTCCGTGTCGTTTGTTCGACTGGCTCTTCAGACCTCAGCCTACATATGTGTATGTTCCGATGTTCCAAAATCCGCAGAATAATATCAAAATACCTGAGAATGAAAATAACTATCATTCAAATGCATTAAATACATATTACTGAAAGCCGTGATGCGATTCGTTTTTTTTTCCGATTTTCATACTTATTTATTATATTAGTATTTTGGAATTCGTATTTGTGACTGACGGAATAAAGTTTTTCGTATTTTAAATGTAGTGTACCCACCAATCACACCCCAGTTACACACCCTAGAACCCAAATCGTCTAGTGCTCGGTTCCTATAAACGAAAACGAATCGTTTTGCTTACCAATGGTACCATTTTTTATTGCCAAACTTGGCATATAAATAGATTCGTAAGCTTATTTTACCTGTGATAGCTACTTCCATATGGGAGGGTCTACTATGCAAAGCTATGAGGTCTTTGCTTGATTATTGGTAAAGATATAAGAGTCTTATTGATAACCAAGAACGGTCCGTAAATTATAGGAATCGGCCATTAGTCATACGCCAAGTTACGAAACATGTTATTAACCTTCAAGGTACCTATCGTTTCACACCATATTCCACGGGGTCTTGTAGAAAATTAACTATTTGTTATTGTCACAAACAACGTCAATAACGTAGCGACTGTTACTATTGATGTTTTTATCCTTCAGTTTGCGAAATAAATAAAATATGGAAATAATGCTTATATCTCTTCTTAGTTATTAGATACTAAGATAGTTTTTAAGTTCATACTAACAATATAAATGTTAATGTTAATGTAATGGATCAATTGGTTGTCTGAATAAATAAATAAATAATTATTATAATATTATGTACCTATATAATAGTTATACTTTCTGTTTTTTATTTTAACTTCTAGGGCTTACGGGTACTTACGATTTTTTTCTGCTCTATTAAGGTTACATTCCTAGACGGAATTAGTTTTTGTTTGACCTTTAGGTAGCACACTGTATAAAGATCAGCTTGGCCTGTTCCTGATAGCGATGTCAACATAATTATATGCAAATTAGTTTTTGCCCACAGCTTCGGTCGCGTTAAAGTCGGAAATTATCTCACGGGACCCTAATAATGGGATAAAAAGTATCGTATGTCCCACCCCACCCAGGGCAGGTAATGTGCCTTTCATCCATCATTCGTTCAGCTGATAAGGCGTGAAAAGGTCACGGACGAACACTTACTTTCGCATTCATAATATTAATTATAGATAAAAATATGAATAGTTGTGGCGAATGTATTCTCGGAAGGTGCAGGCTGAGGTGTGTCAGTACCACTTTATTTACATCACCAGTTAAATGATAAATGAGAAATGATTTATTTTCTGTAAGTAGTTGACTGCCCTGTTGGTCTCGTGTTCGCAAGCTCGACCGCTGAGAGTCGAGTCCTGGGTTCGATTCCCGGGTCGGACAAAGTGTTATTGGGTTTATCTATTTGGCATATCTTTGTGTCAGCCCAAAGTTTGGAATTTGGTGTGGCAGCCCCGTTCCTCAAAAAGCGCATTAAGCAGCGTACCAACGCCATCTATCAACTCATAGAAACATTAATATGTTGTGGTCATTTTAAATAATAACTTGTCCGTATTTCTCTGGGCATTCATTTATTTCCTTGAAAATAGCACCTACTGTATATCATATTCAATTATGAAAATGTAGTTTATGAACCTGTAGTTTGACTTCCTGCTGCAGCGGTACTTTTGCGGGTGAAACGTTTGGAGCGAGGGAAGGTGCTGTGTTCAGGACTTGCTAATTTTGAATACATGTTAAATAAGAAAGTGTGTATTGTTTCATTATCTACCATTTCTGAACACCCGTTACACTAGAAAAATAATAATGTGTCATATCTAGTTAAATAATTGTTAAAAATCGTGGTTACAAATACTTTGTAAGGCCTTAAAATCATGGAAAACCACAAAGCAATCACGAATCGTAGCACAGTGCTACGTCGTAGCTATTGCGTAGCGCACATGCTACGGTGATACGTCAAGGGGTAGGCAGGGGGTCAACAAAGAGTGAAATCGATGTCGCGTCGTGAGACAAGGGAAGGGGACGGTCATAAACTTTGTGACGTCACATGTAAATATTAATCTAAAGTTCAACTCTAACGTTGCGTTGCTTATGGATGTTCCTTACGGTCGCACCTAGTGGCATGAGGGCGCGTTTATTTGCACACGAAATTCTACGTGCCTACACAACGCGCTCGCCGCGCTGCTATAGCAAAGTACGCTTTACATATTATTAATTAAGTTCTTTTTTAATTAAATGAACGCGCAAGCGAATAGCACTGACTGGAGCGGGTGAGGAAGGAAATGGAAAATGAAATGCACAGGCGATGTCAAAAAGTTTCGTACGACTGCGCGTTACGTGAAATTCAATGCTATCGTCTTGTTTACAGAAGTCAATTAATTAGTAGTAGTGAGCTTATACGATTTTTTTAATATATTACATCATCTTCATAGTTTTTACCCGACTACGGCGAAGCAAAAAGGAAGGTTATGATTTTGAACGGTACCTATGTATGTATGTTCATTTGTTCCCTCATAACTTCTAATCTACTCGACATATTTGGTAAATGGGGTATCGTTGGAAGCGTCTCGGTCGTCTGATGGTTATAGGCTATGTGGCGTTACATTAAATTGAAAATGGCGCCCTATAGAGGACAAAAAGTCATGATCTTAAAAAAAAAGATTTTTTAATGGTGTCATGTTGGGTATCAAATGAAAGGGCTTAATTAGCACATTTCAAAAAAATATATATATTATAACCCCAAAATAATTGAAATACAAATTAAAAATCCGGAGTCACACGTAATCTATTCGATTTATCCCTTAGGACGTGTGACGCCGGATTTTTTATTTGTCTGGCTGTGATGACTTGTTTATACCTTTTTAGTTGACTTTTTTGCCGTAGTTGGGTTTTAGTTTTGTATACTTTTATGCTATTCAACGCTGTGGTTTCTAGTTGAAAACCTTTTATTGTATAATATTCCATGATTTGGATGAGGATCTCGTGGCTAAGTAATCATAGCGGCACTGGTCGATCTATCAGGTTAAGCTACGCTTGCCGCGATTGGTCCGTGGATGGGTGACCATCTTTTCAAATCGAGACTCCTCCGTGCCTCAGAAAGCACGTTAAGCTGTTGGTCCCGGCTGTCATTCGTGGAGCTTTGACAGTTGTTACAGGTCGTCAGAAGCCCGAAAGTCTGACAACCAAGGGGTATCGTATTACGCAGTTAAATATTGGTATTCATCTGAAGCCGACCCCAACATACTTGAGAAAAGGCTAGGCAAATTGATTGATAACCTTCCATGATTTGCGAATTTAGTTCAAATGGACCTATTTGTTTTTCTTCTAAAATGGGACAGCCCCAGCGATAAGAGAGTAATTAGTAACTATTTTATTAATGTTTTTACATTCAGAAATCCCGTTAAACGGGTCTGTAATAACAAATTATAAGGTTATCTTTGTGTGTCCTTACTACATATTTTAATTAAACCTTATAATAATATTCAGAGAGTTGGTAATATTTTAAAGTTTTCGTTGGAGTTGAACTT
Source organism: Eupsilia transversa (assembly GCA_914767815.1). Lineage (NCBI taxonomy): Eukaryota > Metazoa > Arthropoda > Insecta > Lepidoptera > Noctuidae > Eupsilia > Eupsilia transversa. The sequence goes on from OU611889.1 coordinate 9,971,397, forward strand.
AGATTTATACATGTGACGTCACAAAGCTTATGACGACCCTTCCCTTATCTCACGACGTGGTGACGTGGATGTCACTCTTTGTTGACTCCCTGCCTACCCCTTAACGTGTGGCGTAATTTATGGCTGCCTTCGTACCACCGTAGAATGTGCGCTACGCAATAGCTACGACGTAGCAGGACGTAGTATTTTAAGGCCTTACAAAGTATTTGTCAACACAATCTTTAATAATTATTTAACTTGATATGACACATTATTAATTTTCTAGGTCACAGGCAAGACAACCCGACTTTTTCAAGCAAATATAAGCGATTCGCTCGTGTTGTAGATTAGAAGCCCTGACTGGAGGCTTTTAGATTTAAAAACCCTAAAAGTAGACACAGGATAGTCCGGTTAAGCAGCCATAGCCTCATAGGATAACTGCGAGATGTCATACATAAAAAAAAAAAATAAAAAAAAAATGTATATTAGCCCTTAGCCACGAGACCAACAGGGCAGTTAACTGGTGAAATAAGTAAAGCGGTACTCACACACCTCAGCCTACACCTTCCGGGAATACATTCGCCACTACTATGCTTATTTTTATCTATAATTAATATTATGAATGCGAAAGTAACTGTCCGTCCGTGACGTTTTCACGCCTTATCAGCTGAATGAATGATAGATGAAAGGCACATGACCAGACCTGGGTTGGGTCATTGGTTGGGACATACGATACTTTTTATCCCAGTATTACGATCCCGTGTAAGTAGCCTAAGAAGTTGAAATAAAAAACAGAAAGTATCAAATAGTTTAATAATAAGTTGCGTCCAATTTTCTACCAGACCGTGTGGAATATGGTGTGCGATACGATGGGTACCTTGAAGGATAATAATATGTTTCGTAATTTGGTGTTGTTTGTAGTTTGGTTTATAGATTCTGAATTCATATGCCTAACTGAATATTAAACTAATTCAAACAGAATCAGAATCCTAATTTTAGGAGTTTATTTGAAGTATTGAAAATCGGAAAGTCGTATTTCGGACCCATCGAGCATTTGGTTCTTCGAACGTATGAAAATCGGAAACAAAAACAAATCGCAATTACGCCTTCAGTAATACACATTTTGTGATTCTGAATAATAGTTATTATAATTCTTAGCTATTACGGTATCCGGAATTTTTAAAATCGGAACATAGACATATGTAGGCTGGTATGGTCTGAAGAGCCACTCCAAACTAGCACCTGAAATAAAGAAGATTATTTTACTATGTTAAATTGACAGCTGGAGGATAATGGGGAGATTTCGGTGATGGACCAAATGTTGTGCGACCAGATCGTGGGTTGAAGCCCAGACTTACTTTAAATTTTTTAAACTAAAACCCGACTACTACGAAAACCTTAAAAAGAAACAAGACATACTAACAAAATAACATCGGTTTTGGTTTTGGAGTAATTTTATGCGACGTTATGTAACCTACGGAACAACATGGTTATCAAAATACGACAAGTTTTATATGAGTTATGAGGGAACATATATATGTCAACCCTGCCACATGCTTAGTCTTCCGTGGTGAAGATAGTTTATTATAAGGTAGAAAAATAAAGAAACAGTATGTAAGTGAGCATTGTTTATTATTTATTCCAAGAAAAATACATATATTGCCTCTTAAATACCTTACGGGTTTTAATAATTAGTTTGAACCTGTTGGATTGCCGTTTGTTTGGTTATTTTTTGGTCAATCGGTGGTCCGTTTATTTGGCCGTGTGATGGGGCCTACAGATGATATACCGGACCGGTCGGAGCTATATTAATAACAAAGTAGACGGTTTTAAATTACATTAAACGTTACGTTACGTTAATTACGTTTTTTCGAAGTATTAATATCGGAATGTCGTTTTTCGGAGCGAGAACCCATCGAGCATTTGATTCTTCGCACGTATGAAAATCGTAAAACAAACAAATTGTATTTTTAATAATAGACATTAAAATGCTTAGGCATTATGATATTCGGTCTTTTGAAAATCGGAACATCGTCATTCGCAATAAAATATTTCGGATTATTCAGGTGTTCCCACGGATAATATACCGGACCGGTCGGAGCTGCATAAATTGGAGTATACGGTAAGCCATATGGAGGTACAGGTCCGTTCATTTGATCATGTGTTGGGGCCTGCGGATAAAATACCGGGAAGGTCGGAGCCGCATAAATTGGAGGATTCCATGAGTCATTTGGGGCTCCAAATGTTGTTCTTTGTGGAGGTGTTGCATCTGCTGGTCGGTCAAAGATCTTTACATCGAAGTCCTTATAGCTTTTGCCGTCAGAACCAAGTGTATTTGTACTTTTCAGCACTGCGGCTTCGTCTTTGAGGCCAATTTCTAAACCAGGGTTAAACCTGTTAGTACCTTTTTGACCTTCAACGTATGACGTGTGCTGCTCAGAGTAATCGCCTCTGCCATCTTCATATAATGGTATGCCTGAAATTTGCATTAGAATATTATATTTTACAATACAAATAATTATCTTTTAACACATTCTAACTGCCGAATACTCAAACGCGAATGAACACTACCACGCACAGGCGTAGTATGTCTGTACTGTACTCTCACTAACATCGTTATTTTTATTTGAAACTAGCTGACTCGTCCTGTCCTGTCCAAATTTCCTAACATTCTGAGGTCACACAAACATCCCATAGAAAATAGGAACATTTTCCGGGAAACTTATTATATAATATTTAATATGTAAAGGTACACACACGCGCGTCTTGTACGCTGCGTTTTGGGCGCTCAATAAAATTAAATTTCTATATAACGAATTAAGCGCGTCCGTACAAGGGCGCCCTTAACGCGCCCTTGACGCATGGACGCGAGTTCCTTTTTTACTGTCAACAAGGAAACATTATAGTTTCGCCATGTCCGTCTGTCTGCCTGTCCCCAGCTTAGCTCAGAGACTGTTAGTACTAGAAAGCTGTAATTTGGCATGAGTATACAATAGGTACATATTAATTACGCTGTCAAAGTGGTAAAATGGTTTTTTTTTTTTAGGGTACGGATACACGTAGTGGGGATTTTTTTTTTCATCTATCCCATTCCCATTTTGTGGGGTATCCTTGGAAAGGTCGTTCAAAAATATTGTGAGTTTGTTCAAACCATTTTTGGATTGAAGGATCCGTTTGCGAAATATTAAGCTTTAAAGTTTAAAAATTCACAGCAGTAGTATATATAGCGAAATTAATAGGAAAACTATCACAGCTAAGTAGGCTCTACAAGTTAACGAGTAATGCTCGCGCAAGCTTTAGTAATAAGTTTTCATTACAAGATTTCCGACCGCAGTTTTGAGCTATGTTTCCTTCCCTCCCAATTCCCATATAACAGAACGAGAGGGACACACATCGCACGCGTCGAATCACAGGCTTCCGCCGCAGCGAAAGCCAATCGCAACACATCCACTGAGATTTGAGAGAAATTCTCAAATCTCGAAAACAGTTAAAAAAAGTACTCGCCCGCATCGCGCCGCTCCGCAAAAATAATCCGCTAATATATCAAAAAACTCTTAAACGCTATAATTGTAAATGTTGGCCGACATAAATGTGACATTTAAAAACTAAAGTGAAGATCATAGTGTGAGAAAAGAAAAATCAGTGAACACGTGGGATGTCTGAAAAGGCTGTCCTTGTATCATCGTGTTTCGTTCGTCCAGAAGATTCCAAGTAAGTCCATCCACACCTCATAAACCTCATATCCTTTGTTTTTTGCTCAATTCTGCGTGTCGTCCAATATTCCACCCACGTAAATTATATTCCCGCATATGGTCCTTCGAATGCCGCTTCAACTTATACACCATAAGTTTTTTGGTCCAATCGAGCTGGATTCAAAGAATCAACGATAATATATAGGTCTCGTACCTACCTAGGATTTAGGTCAAAAATACCTAAAATACAAAGTCATAAAACCGCCATATTGAACGCGTACCTACTCACGTTCGTACATTCCCGCTAGATACATTGTTCATTGAGAATTACTGTACCAAATTATTATTACGCCTATTGCATTGAAATAGCATAGGTAAATATTCTAACCGCTAATTATCGTGAGTTAGTTCGACTAACTTACCTACAACTTATATTCAACCGCATTCCTTTGTTATACCCGCTTAGAATAAAATTATTATTCTAAGTCTACCCGCTATACCTAATATTTTGTAAGCTATAATTATTTTCTAGAACTATTCCAAAATGGAAGAACTTATAATGAAAGTTAAATTACTTCAAGCTAAAAATCAAGCAAACTTTGAACGTTTATCGTCATTATATGAAACTTCTAAGAAAATAAATACGACTAGTATTGAGCTTCGCTCTGTGGAAACATTCATGGCGGACACGGAGATACTCTCGGTCACTCGTCAAGAATTTAGTACCAATTTAGATAAAATAAATACATATTCTTTACAATTAAATCCTGATCATAAAATCGATTATAATAGTCAAACGTCTTACGACGGAGTGTATACTCGCGTAGAACGAGTGCGATCACTTATCGCCGCGAACTATTCAAGGTCATTGGATGCCTCAGCGTCTCAGGATAACGCAAAACAATATAAAGGTGCGGTCAAACTGCCACCGATTCAAATTCCGTCCTTTGATGGCAGGATTGACAACTGGCCTGTCTTCTATGAATCATTTAAGTCAAATATCCATAGTAATTTAAACCTTACAGATTCACAACGTGTGCAGTATTTGATAGGTAATTTAAAAGGAAACGCATTGCAAATTACCGCCGGAATTATTCCCTCGGGTGATAATTATACCGCTATCTGGAACAGTTTAGTTCAAAAGTATCAAGATAAACGAGCACTAGGCTCACATTACATGTCTAACATATTAAATATTAAACCCGCAATTAATAATTCCGCATCTTTAAATAGCTTCATTGAAAGTTTTCACGCGTCCGTTTCTGCTTTAGAACAATTAAAAATTAACGATTTAAAGGATTTCATTTTGCTAAATTTAGCTTTGAAAAAGTTAGACCCCGCAACCGTACATTTATTCGAAATGCATAAGAGAGATGAGGAAATTCCTACTTATACGGATTTCGTTGAATTTATAAAATCGCAAGTTAAAATATTGGATCGCACTATTTCATCTCGAACCGCGTTAGTTAGTAACAGCCCTAATAAAAATAATTCCTCTCGTAATCAGTCACGTGATAGTACAGTACATACTTTTGTTGCTTTTGATAACAATCAAACTTGTTTGTATTGCAATAAAATTGATCATTGTAAACTTTACACTTGTCCAACCTTTCAATCACTCACAGCCAATTCGCGTTTGGATTTTATTAAAAACAAACGTGGATGTGTAAACTGTCTTAGTGTAACGCACACTGCTTCACAGTGTAAATCTATACATACTTGTAGGACGTGTAGCAAAAGACATCATTCTCTTTTACATCTAGAACACAGTTCACAGCCGCCTAGATCTGTCTCGACTGACGCTGTCACTAGCTCAGCAAATTCACAACAGGAGGCGCTGTGTGCATGCTCTCGCGTCGGTACAAACACACCGCGTACTACTGTACTTCTGTCAACTGCGCAAGTCTATGTTGATAACAAATATAACAAATACGTTTCTGTGAGATGTTTAATAGATAACGCTTCGCAAAATAACATAATTACTTCCGCTTGTTGTAGAAAACTACAATTAAACATTATACCGCTTTCAAACTCAGTTATAAAGGGTGTCGGAACCTCTTCGCGGCCTATCATAGGTTACGTTGAGATAACAATTACTACTAAAAATAAAACTAATTCTTTTAAAATTACCGCTCTTGTTGTCGATTGTATCACGGATAACTTACCATCTCACTTTGTTGACACTTCTGCAGTGCAACATTTGTTTGATTTACCGCTCGCAGACCCACTGTGGTACGTACCTGGTGAGGTTGAATTGCTTCTAGGGGCAAAACTGTTCCCGTATTTATTACTTCACGATAAAATTATCTCACCTACCGCTCCGTCCGCTATTGAAACCGTGTTTGGTTACATTCTTATGGGTGAGGTACCCGCTAGTTTATTTAATAAAAATTATAGTCCCGCTGAAGTAAATACCGCTTCATATTTTTCTACCGCGCTAAATATAGATAATTCTCATTGTTTTCTGTCCTTAGACGAATCTTTACATAGATTTTGGAACATCGAAGAAATACCTTCAAAACCTTATATGAGCCCTGCTGAACTGGAGTGTGAACAGCTGTACGCTTCTACTGTGTCACGTGACTCCAGTGGTAGGTATTGTATCGCGTTACCATTCTGTAAAAATCCAGATTCACTTGGAAATTCTTATGCTGTCGCTTATCGACGTCTAATTAATTTGGAAAAAACTAAGCTTCGCGACCCTGTTTTGCGCGCTAGTTATAATGAAATTATCCAAGAGTATATCGATCAAAATTATTTAACTGAAACTACACCTAGTTCTGTTGATCAGACTATAGGTTATTACATACCGCATCACCCTGTCATTAGGAATGATAAACAAACCACTAAAGTTCGCATCGTTCTTGACGCAAGCGCTAAGTCTCATAATGGCGTGTCATTGAATGACTTGTTACATACGGGGCGGAATTTACAGGCTGATATATTTTTATTACTTTTAAATTTCCGCTTGTTCCCTATTGCAGTTACAGCTGATATAAAACAGATGTATCTTCGAATTGCTGTTGTTGATGAGCATCGAAAATACCAAAAAATATTGTTTCGTTTTAATACCGCTGAACCTATTCGCGAATTTCAATTTAATCGAGTTGCGTTTGGTCTCAAGCCCAGTCCCTTTCTAGCCATGCGCACTGTGCGCCAGCTATCAGCGGATGAAAAACACCGCTTCCCGCGCGCATCCATTGTTGCTTCTCATGAGCTATATATGGATGACTTGGCTAATTCGACCCCGTCTCTGGAGGAAGCCAAGATTCTTTCCGCTGAACTTATCGCCTTATTTAAGGCTGGGGGCTTTGACCTTACTAAGTGGGCAAGTAATTCCTTGGAACTACTAGAGGCCATCCCACATTCCAACCGCTCTTCTATTAATTTTTCTGATGGGGATAATTTAAAGATTCTTGGACTCAAATGGATTCCTTCTGAGGACTGTTTCACCTTTACTACATCTAATTTGGATAATAGTTGTACTAAACGCTCTATACTTTCCACTATAGCCCGTCTATGGGATGTTCTCGGTCTTGTGGCTCCTGTAGTTTTATTCGCAAAATTACTCATAAAGGAATTATGGAAATTAAATACAGATTGGGATGAAACTCCACCAGATTCTATTGTACTTCTCTTTAAAAAATTTAAAGAGCAATTACCTTTACTTTCTTCTTTAAAATTACCTCGCCATGTAGCCGTTACTATGGGTTGCGAGACAAATATAGTGGGGTTTGCTGATGCTAGCTTGAATGCATATGGCTGCGTCATATACTTACATGTCACTGATGCAAATGGTAACACACACGTAAATTTGGTGTGTGCTAAATCCAAAGTTGCACCTGTTAAGGTCATATCTCTAGCTCGTTTAGAGCTCTGTGCCGCTGTTCTTTTGTCTAAATTAATTAAATTAGTTTATGACACTTACCGCTCTCGTACCGCTATTAATAATATATTTGCCTTTTCCGATTCTACAATTACGCTTTCATGGATTCATTCTTCACCGCATAAATGGAATATTTTTGTTAGTAACCGCGTCGCTAAATGTCAAGAAAATCTTGATCCTAAGCATTTTTATCATATTAACGGAAAGGAGAATCCTAGTGACTGTCTATCTCGAGGTCTTCTACCTGAACAGTTACTAACCCACGATTTATGGTGGCATGGCCCTGAGTGGCTCCTACGCCCAACTGCTGAGTGACCTATCACTCCTTTTATTTCTTCATACAACGAACAATTGCCTGAATTTAATAATAAAACTCTAACATTGGTATCTACCGTATCAGAACTCAATTTAATATATAATCTGTCACAAAAATTTACATCATTAAATAAAATATTGCGCATAATTGTATACATTCTAAGATTTCTACGTATTATTCCTTATGATGAGTCACACAAAACAATTACTGTCCGTGAATTAGCTACTGCTGAAATTTATTTAATTCATTGTATTCAACAATTTCATTTTAAAGATGTTTATGACGAAATTAAAAGTAAAAAACTTCGCTCACAATTTAAAAAACTCGATCTCTTCATAGACGAGCATAATATAATTGGAATCGGTGGCAGATTGTCAAATGCGAACCTTCCGTATGAAGCTCGGCATCCCGCTCTTTTACCTAAACATGATAATTTTACACATGTTCTAATTAACTATTATCACCGCATTTATTGCCATGCCGGTGTAAGCCTTCTTAGTTCTCTGTTACGCCAAAAATATTGGATCCTCTCTTCTAGAGGTGTTATAAGACAAAGATTACATGCTTGTAACTTTTGTTTTAAAGTTTCTCCTTCTCACCCCAGCCCAAAGATGGCTGATTTACCCGCTTGTCGCGTACAGGAGACTAAAGCTTTCGTTCATACAGGTGTGGACTATGCTGGTCCCATCAAGGTAACGTTATGTAGACGCCGAGGTCAGAGAAGTCAGAAGGCTTACATATGCTTATTCATTTGTTTCGTTACCAAGGCAGTTCATATTGAATTGGTTACCGACGTGTCATCGGACACTTTTATTTCCGCTTTTAAAAGATTCATTTCCCGCAGAGGACCCGTCTCTTATTTATATTCCGATAACGGAACAAATTTCATTGGAGCCAAGGCTCAACTACAAGAACTACTTGTTAACCGCTACCGCATAGAGTGGAAAATGATTCCACCCCGCGCTCCCCACTTTGGAGGGTTGTGGGAATCAAATATTAAATCTACTAAAACGCATTTATACCGTGTCATCGGCTCACAACTTCTTACCTATGAGGAGCTTTCGACTGTTCTCACTGAAATTGAGGCAGTTCTAAATTCTAGACCGCTCTGTGTCCTGAATGAGGATCCGTACCCAGAACCGCTTACTCCCGCTCATTTTATAATGGCTTCTCCTTTGACTACGTTGCCTGTCGTGAATGTTCCCGAAACGACGAAGTCTCTGACTTGCCGCAAAAAATTGCTTGACCAGATGGTTTGTAGTTTCTGGAGGAGGTGGCGTATAGAATATTTACATAATCTTCAAGTTAGACAAAAATGGTTGAATGCCGCAGACAATATTAAGATTGGTACAGTGGTTCTCATACATCAGGATGATGTCCCGCCTTTGCGTTGGCCATTGGGCGTAATCACCGAAGTTTTTCCCGGCAAGGATGGGACAATCCGCGTTGCTATGGTGAAGACATGCAGTGGCTCTTTCAAGAGACCCGTTGTCAAATTATGTCCTTTACCTTCTCAATAACATCACCGCGTAATCAAACCCAAATTTATCTATAGTTATGCTTAAATTAATTTATTTTATTTAGTCCGCTTTATACAATTTCTTTCCTTTGAGAATATTACATATCCTCAAAGCCGGGCAGGATGCTCGCGCAAGCTTTAGTAATAAGTTTTCATTACAAGATTTCCGACCGCAGTTTTGAGCTGTTTCCTTCCCTCCCAATTCCCATATAACAGAACGAGAGGGACACACATCGCACGCGTCGAATCACAGGCTTCCGCCGCAGCGAAAGCCAATCGCAACACATCCACTGAGATTTGAGAGAAATTCTCAAATCTCGAAAACAGTTAAAAAAAGTACTCGCCCGCATCGCGCCGCTCCGCAAAAATAATCCGCTAATATATCAAAAAACTCTTAAACGCTATAATTGTAAATGTTGGCCGACATAAATGTGACATTTAAAAACTAAAGTGAAGATCATAGTGTGAGAAAAGAAAAATCAGTGAACACGTGGGATGTCTGAAAAGGCTGTCCTTGTATCATCGTGTTTCGTTCGTCCAGAAGATTCCAAGTAAGTCCATCCACACCTCATAAACCTCATATCCTTTGTTTTTTGCTCAATTCTGCGTGTCGTCCAATATTCCACCCACGTAAATTATATTCCCGCATATGGTCCTTGGTCCTTGCTGTTCTTGGGATAAATTCATCCCAGCTCGCACGCACAATGAAGGGTTCCGTAACCCTTCATTTTGCGTTGTCCGACACGCAATAAAAAATTTCTACAAAAAAAAAAAAACAACCGACTATCAAAAAAAAACAAAGTGAAAAATCACTTTAATTTCGGAAGTCGGTGGCGAAAAACGAAAATTCAAAGCCAAATACGAACAGGAAAAATAGTAAAAAAAGAACTTGCGTCCACGCGTCGAGGGCGCTCTAAGGGCGCCCGGGAGTTACACAGAAATTCATACAATTTTATTGAGCGCCCAAAACGCAGCGTACAAGACGCGCGCCTCGGGTGCTCGTTATAACTAGGACCATAAACTGCCTGTGTCAAAAACAATGAATTTAATAAGTAGGTATAGGTAATAAAAGACTACTCACAGTGGAATAACTGCAAAAGCGCCAAACTCAAGATAACCCCTACCTGTAAAAAAATAAAGTTACGTTATTTTTAGGGTTCCGTGCTAAGGGGGCGCTGAAAGAAAGTCTTTCTTCATGAAACTGTTTATTAACTTGGGAAGCTAATTGCCATGTTTGGCACTGTTGTCATATGTACATATTATGTACTAACTTCCGTCCGCGGCGTCACCCGCGTTGTATGTCGATAAAAAGTATCCTATGTCCTTTCTCAGGGTTCAAAGTATTCCCGAACCAAATTTCATCAAAATCGGTTCAGCCGTTTTAACGTGATGCGCGATCAAATAAACAGACATGCAGATAAATAGATGAACAGACAAACAGACAAAAATTCTAAAAACTCTTGGAACGTGTTTGTTATCGATTCTTAATATCCCCAGCCAACTTTTTTTCGAATATCTTCCATGTAGGTACAGACTTTCGACCCTCTTCAGCTTTATTATATGTATGTCCGTCCATATAACTCACAGTATATAATAATAAGAATGTCATCAAGAAAGGTGCTCTGATTTGTACGTTATGTCCTGTTTTGATGGGACCTTTAGCTATTGTAGGCAAGCGCTGAAATCTTGGATCTAGAACCACTAAAATCGCTCGTGATTATGTTATGAGGCTTGATCGGTAGGCCTAGCAAACAGTAAAGAATGCCTAAACACAAAGTGTTTTGTAAACGATGGACGATTTGCCAACTTTTACCGAAACGGGCATAAAAGCCAACTAGACCATAGACTCGGCTGCTACGCTGCTGGGTTTCGAAATACAAAACCGAGCAAAACAGCTGAAAGCTTTAAGCTTAGCCAAAGTTAGAATTCGTTTTATAAAGACACGGATAAAGTTTCGTGCGCCTTTCCGACATTCAAGCAAACTCGACAGAATCAGTGGTCAGTAAATAATTGTAAATTAATTTAGAAAAAAACACTTACAATTATCTTCATGGTGGCTGCAGACAGTGTGTTACGTGTGTCAGTCACTTCACTATGTACCTGACTAAGCTCTAAATCGTACTAGCGTTTACAATACGCGAGTGTGACTTATAAACATGACAGATTTGGTTATCTTGTGCTGACCTCAGTCGTATTAACAATACGGTGAGTTGATAACATTACTACTGTCAAAGTACAAGCATTCTCAAAATGATATATCGTTTAGAAAAAACGGTGATAATTCGGTACAGCCATAAAGAGATATTTGTTAATGAACCTCAATATAAGATAAACTTCTGGCCAAACTGAAGCGAGCAAGTGGTACGAATTTTAATCACGCCAATATTATAAATGCGTGTTCAGCACAACGACGCTCTGAGGGTAGTGTTAAGAAAACCCCGGTACTGCAGTGCTTCTGCAATGTTTGCGGATGCATCTCAAACTCAAAATCAAAGCATTTATTTCAATTAAACCATTTACAGGCATTTTGAATTGTCAAGGAGTCAGTCAGTGAGAAATATGAAGCTAATTGCCCATTCCAAACTGTAGTAGGTACCTATAGAGATGAACGGGCAAGAAACTCCACGGACACTCTTTTAACCGCTAAGAGAACGCTCAAGCCTCGATATTATTCGTTGATTAATTGGTTGGAAAACGTAAAACTTGAAGATCTTGATTTAGGAATATATTGCTAGGAACATTTGTGACAAAACCTGTGGATCTGAAATCTGGAACCTGCTACATCATAATACGACCCCGACATGGTTAGGAAAAGGCTGGGCAGATTGATTTGACATCTCTATAAACATGAATTACTTACAGAAGTTTGCGCTTTAGTTTACTATTACTTAGCCTACGCCACCCATCTATCCTGTCTGTCTGTCACAAGGTTGTATCTTCAGAACCTTAATAGTTTCCAGTAGTTACAGAATGCGTGTAAGTACTGCTTACAGCTGCTATCAATCAAAGTAAAAAAACGATAAAAATAAAAATAAAATCGGAATGCAGTACTAGTTTAGTACTCATAAAAATCATTGTCAAACTTAAAAGAATAAGAGTAAATATTGTATCAATAATATTATGTGTTTGTTATCAAACAATCAAGATCTCTGGAGATATCTGGAGATCTCGGGAGCGGGTTTCGGTTCAAAATCTGTTCGCGCTGTTTGTGCCAACTAACTTGGTATAGAGGTGTTCAAACTGGCGCAAGCAGTCGCGTGACTTCTTAGTCATTAAAACTTAGTTAGTCGTTGACTGACCTTTTCATTGTTATTAATTACTGACCCGGACTTCCGAATGTGATAAATATTATCTGTTGTTTAACTAGCTTGACTCGGGCAGCAGTTTTTATGATTCTCTTATCGCTAGGACAGTCCGATTTTTTATGAAAAACAAATAAAGAGATACATTTGAACTAAGTTGAATTCTAATTAATCGGTACTTTAATAATCGGAATTTGTATTTTTGATGTTTCGAATTATCATTAAGTCGAACTTTTTGTTATTCGATCTATTGAAACTCGGTATTTTGAAAAAAGTCATTATAAACGTTAGGAATATTGAAATTTTGGAATTATAAAAATGAATGAATGATAAATCAGAGTTGTTATGTTAGGAATTTTGAACCATTCGGAATTATGAAATTCGTATTTGGGACTGACGCGGAATAAAGTTTTTCGTATTTATGTAGTGTACCCCACATACATATTTATGGAGAAGAAGTACGAACAAAGTAGATGTTTCTAAACTATATTAAACATTATTTATAGATTTTGAATATTATAGTAACTGAATATATTATACGAATTGAATATTAATTCAAATGTGCATTATACCATATAAAATTAGGTAAAATGAAAATATATCAATAATTATTCATTATATCATTTCATCGTTATATTAAAAAAAAGTAAATCTACTGTATGAAATTAGGTCATATGATCATTAGAACTTTTATTTATTTATTTATTTCAAACGTTACACACCCCCTTCTGGGGCAGTCGGGTAAACATTGTGTCTTCCAAATAAACTCTGATAAGACATGATCTTATGTCGTAGCGTGAATCAATTTATAAAACCGGATAAATATCAAAATATTACCAGACTCATAGCTTATTGTACGTCCTCTTCATTTATAACTCTGCGAACTCTGCGAGTAAAGAATGGATTGTTGGACTGGGTTTTATGGTGTGGGGCATTCTGTAGGTCATACAGTGGCGGGTATTGTGGACCATACCATGACTGGTATTGTGGGTCATATTGCTGCCAAAATTGTGGAGGATACTGAGGTGGGTATTGAAAGGAATACTGCGGCGGATACTTTACGTGGTACTGAGGGAAATACGGTAAGGGAAACTGAGAAGCACCATACATATCATAAGGTGAACCGTATGTTGGATCATATTGATTTGGCTAGTTAAATGCTGAGCCTAAATCAAAAGGTGGGGGTGAAGGATAGATTGGATATTCAAGCTCCTTTGAACTATCATCATCGTAACCTCCGAGTCAAACCAAGGTGATTTTTAATTTCTAGATGAGCTAGAATTTTTTAAATATTGTAATACTGTATGGGTATTTACTATATTGATTACTACTAACTAAATTTAAAAAAAAACATAACTTTTGTTGATTAAGATTTCAAAATCTAGCTGTATTACAAAATATCTTTAATTTTAGTTTCCGTCTTGCCGCTCTAAATAACATACGTTTAAAAAAAAAGTGATATCAACGATACGTGAAATATTAACTGTCCGTTATCCCCGTTGCCCGTATGTCCATAAGAGGGACAACGGTAAGGAAAGACATCCCGCTTTCCCCGTAATGGGGACACAAATTACGGTGTCAACGTTAATATACTATGTTGGCATGTGTTAATTGGTTGAAAAGTGTAACAATTGTAAAAAGAGCAATAAATAAATAATCACTTTGCCCGACCTGGGAATCGAACCTAGGACCCCATGCTCAGCAGTCGCACTTGCGACCACGAGAGCAACGGGGCAATTAAATGCATGATGCATGCGTCTATAAATAATGCATTTCATAGATACCCGAGAATTACTTTTCAAAAATAAAGATCTGAATAGATAACATTTAGATCTAAATCTAGCAAGATTATTGTCCAGGTATTTTTAGTTTGTCTCTGACATATTTCGTGGCCCTAGGGTCCCGGACATTTGAGGTATGGGTATCCAACGGCTGAAGCCAAGCCCGTTAGGCGCTTTCAATGAAATGAGGCACCAACCGACGATTATCCCTGCACGAACTATGCAAGAGCACCCAAGGACAACCCCGGTTGGTGTAGCACTATTGCAGGATAAAGGTGGTTAAAATGGACTGGTTACCTAATACTATGAAAGGACTATGGTCCCTGCCTGATCAATGTTTTATAAAAACTCAGACACCAGATTATAGTCACTAACCAAACGAAAAAAGAAAATAATGTTTTATTTTACAAGGATGAAATGGCAAGGGGTGTGTTACACCCTCTCACACTCATAATGGCACCCGGAAGCGGTCGCTAGCCCAAAGTGACGTAACGACAAGAGGGCAATATATCCTGATGTGCTTGAGGAATGGAGAGGTATTCCACGGCTATCAGGACAATCCCGGAAGTATTATTATTATGAAGCTTGTTGAAAGCTTTTATTCAAAGATTTAAATTGTTAGGCTCTCAAATATAATAGGAAAAATCCGAACTGTATTGATAGCCGCTTATCGCGCGGTGAGAATTTTTTGCAGGCGGGAATCTAGAAAAACAAACTGTTATCAATTATGTATTAGGCACCTACTGTATGCTGTTATTGACAACAAAATCAAGATGAAATTATACACATAACTTTAATTTATTTAATAATACTTCGAGATTAACCGACACATTACTGGGTATAAAAAGCTGTGCCTTTTTGTACAGTACACAGTACAAGTGCGACTTTTTAAGTGACTACACTATTCTAACAGCAACACATCCATCAGCTATCATGAAGTTCTTTGTAAGTGTTTTAATTTTTATTATAACATAACATCATGCCTGTAATCCCCGAAGAGTTTGGCAGAGGTATATTTATAGTACACCCACATTTCGCTAGTTATGTTTAAGTCCCATGTAATAGGGGACCAGTCTATTGCCATCAACCGGGCGCAAATCCAGATATCAGGCTGTTACTGAGAAATTCCTGATATCGCGCCCGTTTTAAATACTGTTTATAGCAGGGATCACCAATTAGTTTCATTGGGGGTTCGTTTTAAGGGTACCGTAGTAAAGAAGGAACCTTTATAGTTTCGCCATGTTCGTCTGTCTGTCTGTCTGTCTGTCGAGCTTAGCGAAGAGACTGTTAGAACTAGAAAGCTGAAATTTAGCATGAGTATACATATTAACTACGCCGACAAAGTGGTAAAATAAAATCATGAAAAATTATAACACCTCTCTTTCTCCGTCGGGGGTTATAATTTTTTTTTTGTGTACCTCCCTTATACGTAAAGTGGGGTTTTTTTGTTTCGTCTATCCCAAGGTGTGGGGTGGATACCCCAAAAATTTTGGAAAGGTTGTTCAAAAATATTGTGAGTTTGTTAAAACCATTTTTATTAACCCCCGACGGAAAAAGAGGGGTGTTATAAGTTTCACGTGTGTATCTGTGTGTCTGTGTATCTGTGTATCTGTCTGTTCCCTCGTAGCTCCCAAACGGCTAAACCGATTTTGATTACTATTTTTTTGTTTGAAAGGTGTCTTGATCGAGAGTGTTCTTAGCTACAATTCAAGAAAATCGGTTCAGCCGTTTGAAGATTATCATCTCTTTTCTATTTGATGAAGGGATGTGCGCATCTTCCACAGGTCTGATCGATTCGAAATTTAGTATTCTGTTACTACAATGATATTAGAAGAACATATTAGTAACCTTGAACCGATACTGCAGCATCACCTGGAATTGTCTTTGTCTGTGTCAGGGGTTATTTAAATTTTTAATTTTAACTGGTTGTTAGAGTCAAGTGTCCCTGCCAGCTAAATGGTAAGTTCTGGATATGTGGAAAAATTCACAGCAGTAGAATATAATAATATATCGAAAATAAAACAGGAAAACTATCACAGCTAAGTAGGCTCTACAAGTGAACGAATAATTATCGACCAACTTCCATTTGCAGTTGCAAAAACATGTTTTTCCAACTACAATGTTAAGTTTGTTCTTGGGATAAATTCATCCACGCTACGGAACCCTTCATTGTGCGCGGTCCGACACGCACTTGGACGGTTTTTATTTAAAACTAGCTGCTGCCCGCGGCTTCGCCCGCGTGAGTGTCGGAAATTACCCCATACATCCCCATGGGTTTTAAGTATAAATATTGAGTTTCGAGTTAATCGGACAGCGCGTTAAAATTCTTCCATACAAACACTGACACCCCCCAATCCCCCTTTAGGGGGTAATTTAGAAAAACAAAAAACTACAAACTTTATAATTTATTTAGATTACTATTCGTGCGAAGTTTCATGTTTATTACCTCAAGGAATAAGATTTTTCATACAAACTTTCATCCCTTATTTTACCCCCTTAGGGGTTGAATTTCGAAAAATCCTGATACACGTTATTCTTAATTTTTGGGTCTAAGTATAAATATTGAGTTTCGAGTTAATCGGACAGCGCGTTAAAATTCTTCTATACAAACTTTGACACCCCCCAACCGTAGGATAGGATACTTTTCCGGGATAAAAAGTACCCAGTGTGGTGCCCAGGATATTAAAGAATAATTATACCAAGTTTCATCGTAATCGAACCGGTAGTTTTTACGTGATACCTGAACAAACAGACAGACAGACAGACCGACAGACAGACAGACAGACAATTTTTTTTTAAATCACACTTTTGGGTTCGGTGTCGGTCTAGTAACACCCCCTGCCATTTATTTTTTTGATATTTTCAATGTACAGAATTTTCACTTCTACAGATTTATTATAAGTATAGATAATAGCAATTGAATTTAAGTAACAAACAATATTATGTAATAAAAATAAAAATAAAGTAAATATAATTATATTAATGTGAAAAATGATTTTTTTACTTTGATCTAGATCTGTCTGGGCCCGTAGTGGCAGCAGAAAAGACAAAGCGCGGGCTAAATTAATTGATTTACTTACAGAAAAATTATAAATATTACTGTTTACTGGTCCGGACAAAATAGGTTGGCGGTTCGCCATTTGGTGACTCCTGGTCTATAGTAAGCCCCGAAAAGTTGGTACCAACATTGCTAGGGACTAGCAACCTGTCTAACTGTTTCGGACTTGGTCTAGCACTTCCAGGACTAACTAATCATTTCACACGGATATGAGCTCTTCATTGTGTCATTCACATTTAATATTGTAACATTAGAAACACAAATGTTTTCGATGTATAATGAAATAGTTACCTATTCAGAGATTTGAAATTAATATTTATTTTATTCTTTCAGGTTTTGGCGCTGTTGCTGCTGGTGTGTTTCGAAGGGTTCTACTGTAAGTTTTTTTAAAAAATTTTACCTTCTTTTTGAGTACCTACGTTGTGGAGGTCAGATAGGCAGTCGCTTTATGTAAAATACTGGTATTCAGCTGCATCCGGTTAGACTGGAAGCTGACAGATGATAGTGACCAACTTTTTTATGAGTTATGTTTACATGCTATTTACAACTGGATTCCGCTCCTTATGAAGAACAAATCCTGATCCAACCTTTTTTTGTGTGGAAATCCTCATGTCAAACTTCTGCCTAAAACCACACGGTGTTCCTCCAACAATCTGTGGCCAAGGGATGAGAGCGATCACGAGTTATTCTCGACTTCAGTAGGAAATCTTCAATGTATACGATTCAATATACAATATACTCGTATCTCTCGTTTAAACAGTCAGCCTGTATAAAAAGTAGGTTAATTTACATTACACAATCATTCCAGGTGCACCGTTCCTCGACGCCTTCATTCCTGACACCAGCGTGTTTAGTTCTAACAGGCATACTACCTTGGACATCCCTTTAGTGCATTTCGAAAATAAGCGCGGCGTAGATTGGAATGTGAAGTGGCCTGAGCGTAACCCACAAGGACAAAACAACTACCCGCAGCAAAGCTATGGCTCCCCGCAGCAAAACTATGGCTATCCGCAGCAAAGCGGCTCCCCGCAGCAAAGCTATGGGTATCCGCAGCAAAGCTATGGCTCCCCGCAGCAAAACTATGGCTATCCGCAGCAAAGCGGCACCCCGCAGCAAAGCTATGGCTCCCCGCAGCAAAACTATGGCTATCCGCAGCAAAGCGGCTCCCCGCAGCAAAACTATGGCTATCCGCAGCAAAGCGGCTCCCCGCAGCAAAGCTATGGGTATCCGCAACAATACAACGACTACCCACAACAATATGGAGACTCCCCACGGCGTGGACCTACCAACACCACCGAGGGCCAGTACTAATAACTTGTTAGAAATATATCAGACAAATTAGATCAGAACCGTGTCATATCTTCCAAAAATATAGGGTTATGCGATATTTTTGTCAATTACCATGAGATTTATGTTTGGTTATTAAAGAGACCATATTTTATTTAAATAAATCGTTTACAGATATATTTATTTTTGATTTGATATAGCATTAATATGTAACATACTTACGTTGAAACGAATATTTTGCATTGCATATATTTGGACGGCATGCGGTTATGTGTGATAATGCTAGAGAACTCAAATTCTCAAGATAAGATGTTGTTAGCAGACTTATAGAACACACTAAGTTTCATTTGCCTCGCTTTTATGCTTTGTATTTGAAAGGGACAAACACTGTGATGAGCAGTAAGAAGCTAGTGCGAGCACGGATACACACTCCCGTGTATTTCAGCGTTGCACGATAATTTATAAGGAAAACGAGCACGTAAAATGTTATGAACAGACCTTTGGGCGTATTGATATAAAGAAAAAACTACTTTATTTATCTACTTAAAATAAATATTATTTGTATTTTTGTATGGTTTCTATTTTGGCACTTTCATACTACATAGGTACGTTATTTATTTACGCCCAAAGATGAGTAAAATTTGTGTTGAAATATGTAAGTTTCGACGCTCATATTTCCAAACCAATTAAATTAATAAAAACAAAACATCTATTTCTGATAGGTATACTACTAACTTCTTGTAGTAATAATGTCCTCCTAATCAGTCGGTTTATAACTGATTCGTAAGTTTATATTGAATTTAAAAGATGAATCAAAAATGATTACTTAGGTACATCAATAAAATATTTTTTCTTATAACATACCTCGAGACCTCTCCGTGCTGGCTGTCATTGGTTTAGGAGATACGGGTAGTCAGAAGCCCGAAAGTCTGACAACCAGTCTTACCAAAGGGTATCGTATTACCCAATTACTGGGTTGTGGAGGTCAGATAGGCAGTCGCTCCATGTAAAATACTGATATCCAGCTGCATCCGGTTAGACTGGAGCCGACCACAACATAGTTGGGAAAAAGCTAGGCTGATTAATATTATTAAGTTCAATATTCATAAATAGTGCGCATCTTAGGCTGTTTTTGATGAAATTGCATTATTTTAGATAGTGTTTAGTTGTGAGTGAAACTGCACATAACTCGGGTTTTAATAACCACCGTTAAGCAACATTTTCATAAACTACCTACTATATTTATTTTACTTTCATTCCAGTTTTAATTATAATTTTAGTTCGATAATTAACATTTAAAATAATGAAGTGTTCATCGAGTTTTGTTTCTGACTGTACCTTATGCACCTACTTATATGTTAATGTTACCTATTGTTCAATTTCAGGTGCAATATTTATTGGCAGTGATGATGGAACTTATACGGAAAAACACACTTCAAGCAACTTAAACACCGGTGTCGATGCTAACTTTGGTTTAGAAGGGGTACTTAAAGATGGGCTAGCATCCCTAGGAAATAAAAAGCACTTCAATGTTAACGTTGAGGATTACAATGACAACAGTCAAAAGGTCCTTAGAAATGATGACACTCCCGTCCGTAGCCAATCGCTGCCTACGCTGAACGATACTACAATGTCCATTGAAGATCATATTGAAGACACCAGTAATATCTCTCCTGCAAAACCAGAAAACTCACATGTGAGCTCACAAACAAAACATTCTATTACTCCACTACAAATAAGCCAAATATTAGATGAAAAACTTGAAAATAATAAAATTTCAATATTAAACGAAACAAAAGGCACAGTACAGAGTGAAATAATTACAGCAATACACAAACTACGGTCAAAAGTTACCCAAACAACAGAAGCCTTACTCATGGAACAGACTTCAATAAACACTAATATAGTAAATGTAAACGAAAAGATACGGAAACTAGAAATTGAAAACAACAAACTTAAGAACGACATAGGAAAGTTACAAAACCAAGGTACACGGACAGACGACAACACAAAAAGATTTGTTATCTACGGCCTAACTGAGTGCTATCGAGAAACTGATAGAGATCTTGAGGATAGAATAATAAACGCATTCCAACACACGCTGAACATTAACCTAACTGGTTATATTGAAGAATTACACCGCATAGGAAGAACTGGGCTTAAACGCCCAATTCAAATAGAGCTCATCAGCAAAAGAATTACGAAATATATCATAGAACATGCAAGATTTTTGAAAGGGCACGGACTTAATATTTCAGAATATCTTGATTTGGACGCACTGAAAGAAAGAAGAAAATACAGAGAAGAACGAAGTCTGTCGCGAGGAAACAATGAAAATCCATCTAAAACCACATTCATGAGCCACACCCTGACTGCACCATAAACCACAAACGTCACAACGATAATCGGCTCCCTCTCAGCGTTGAATCAGCCACGGTGATGTAAGTCACAAACAACACGAAGACTATACTCTTCGACTTTAAAATATTCATACGAAACGTGCAAAGTCTCAAAAACAAAATTCATATTCTTGAGAGTCTATTATATAATGAACCTTATAAAGTAATCTGCCTTACTGAGACGTGTATTAGAAATCAAAAAGAATAACTACAGTCAGTGGATACGAGTTCAGCTCGGCCTTCTGTCGACAAAACCACCGAGGCGGTGGAGCCACCATTCTGACACGAACGGGATTGAACTGACAAACTACCCGATATTACCAACCAATTTTGTGCCGTAAAAATCAAGTCACCAAAATTAATTATTATTCTTGTACACAGGCCCGATCGAAAGAAAGAACAGATTGTTTAGCTTTTTAAATAAACTTCTGAAGCTCATTACACTAAAGTCGGTACAGTCAGCTGCAAAGAAATCCCTCCCCCTAGCGATGAAAAAAATGCATTGCTATTGCATTGCTGAGATTTCTCTGCAGCTGACTGTATAAAAACAAATGCCTTATAATGACCGGAGATTTTAACTTAGATTATTTAAAAATAGCAAAGGCATACCAGTGACATGACAGAACTAAACCTACACCAAATGATCAAAACTCCTTCAAGAACCAAAAAATCAACATCGACTTGTGTAGATCATTTATTTACAAATACTAGTAGCGCAGAATTTCAAATAAAAACTGTTAACATCACGGTGCATAACCACTTCGGTTTAAAAAAAAAAAATCCTGAGGCTGCACACCTCGCGGTTGTGGAGGGTCTTCGCATTTAAAAAGCCTCGACCCCGCACTTCCGCGGGTATAGGTACAGTCTCTTCACCGATGAACGTGGGTGCATCTGGTTTGCGGTCAGGAGTGGACGGACCTCCTGTCCAGGGCGTCGAGTTCAGTCTGAGTCCATTTGAGTATGCGGAAAGAGTACATCAAAACCGGCATGACCCAACCGTTGAAGGCGCGTACCTTGTTTCCGCCTGAAAAAATACTAATTAATACCTTCCTCTGGCGACCACAGAAGCGCTCCCGCAACGATTGTTTCATGTCAGCAACGTTGATACCTAACGCTTCCGACATACCCAAATACTTATAGCTTTCGGCTGAGGAGAGGGATCTAAGTTGTATGGAGTCCGAGAGTTGAGTACCCTCGGATTCCATAACGTCCCCTCGCTTTACATGCATGACTGCACATTTGTCCACAACAAATTCCATCCTGATGGCACTACTGAATGTTTCAGTTGCCGTCGTAGATCCCCTTTTATAAGGAGGCGAGGAAGGATAAATATCCATTACCTAAACAGTTTTCCAAATACCCAAACATAAGCGCGCAATATAAATTATAAAGAGGATTGAGCATTGGTGATTGCTGACGACAGTTTGCTATTATTTTATTGTAAGGAGTCAGTAGTTCTACTTACCACTTAATCTTCTCTGTTACGACGGTGTTGTCACTTATACCCCAAACAGATGACGTAAGGGATGGCTAATCTTTGGCGTAGCATAAGGTTGGGATGGTCGGAGGTAGGTAGAAGGTAGGTACTCCGGTTGCGGTGATGAATTAAAAGAAAAACAAAAATTCCAGCTGCAGCTGACTTTATTATGCTCTACAAATATGTATAAAATACATAATTTAAAAAAAATCATTGGATTGCTTTGGTCTAATAACTCTAATACATTGGTGCAGGTAAACGTTTAGCTCTTTCCATCTTTAGTTGGTTTGGCGGCAAGTTTGGGGTTGTCAACCTTGGGCACGTCTGGTTTGCCTTCGGTCCGGAGAGAGGGAACGTCGGGGCGGGGCGGCGGGATCTGGGCGTCATTGCGGGAACCGTCGAGCTTGGCCCCGTCTTTGGGTGGGTCCACGGCTTTCATGTTGGGTGGCATATCGACGCAGACAGCCACGGCCACCAGCATCAGCAGGCATACGAACATCTGTGTTGCAGCGTAGAAATATTATAGATACACACCTAAAAAGTGATGCCTTTTTCCCATTGGGGTAGGCAGGAATTACAGAACGGCAACTGCTACAATCACTGCATGCTTTCCTTGTCCTTCGTTTACGTTTACACATTTGGTCATACACGCAGGCCGATTGCGAATACCTACGCGCACCTGACCTTTCTGAACATTATTCTTTGATCGTAAAAATTATAGGCCCTCTTCTCATACAGAGAATTAGCATTGATCACCGCGCTTACCCAAAGGCGGGTTGGCGATTTCGGATTTTACTTTTTTAGTTAACATGAAAAATGTTTTTTCTTTTTCTAAATGTAATTAGGAAATTACGAGTCATTATTACTAATAATATAAAATAGAATAGAATAGATACTGTAATATAATCAATAAAACATAAAATAATCTATCTATCTATCTAAATGAATATAATCTATCTAATAAGTTAATATCTAATAAGTCCAACTTCCAAAAAGGAGAAGGTTGTATGTTCGTAGAGACGAACACAGCACCTCGTCCTTTTTTTAAAAATGCATTTCGATCGATGTTTTCGTCAATTGTTGACCGACGATTTTGTTTTTTTTTTATTTAATAATGGAAGCTTGCGCGGTGATCCCATAAACATTTTATAAACTTTGCTTGAGTAGTTTTTGAGTTACCTTCAATAGTGTAAGTTTGTTCCACTTAGCTTGTTTGGATGATAGCTTCCTGTAACTGTTATTTGCATTAGTGGTATTTGAATGTCTTTGGGGAAGATACCTACCACAGCAAAAAAGTGAGAACTTAAAATATTTTCCAAAAAAAAAACTGGGCTTCTAAAAAAACTACAGCCACTACAAAGTAAAAAGTTTAAAAAGTTTTTTGTTTAATTTATCAATATCTAAGGTTTGAAGAGATTAATCAGTATTAAATGGAAGTCTTTTTGAAAGAACGCCGCTTCATTATTCGTAACAAATAATTTGTATGAATAATATTCATTAGAATAATTTTATAAGTATTTTGATTACTTGCAGCAAATAATTTCACAGTATAATTAAAAATTACCCTTACATAAAAGGCAGAGCAATGCGCACTAAATAAAATAACAGTATATTGCAGGCAGAGACATGAATATCTTCGATTGAATAAATATATAAGTTTACTGATTGCCTCATTGGTCTAGTGATGAATCCTGGGTTCGATTCCCAGATATGGGCCAAGTGTTATTGGATTTTTCCATACCGAATTTACCCATTCTTGTTTAATCCCATGTAATAGGGTGCCAGCCACTTGCCATCAACCGGGCACAAATCCAGACTGCGGGCTGCTACTGCTGGTAAATTCCAGCTTGAAACACACGATAGCACTTTGCTTAACACGGGAATTGAACCCAGGTCCTCATGCTCAGCAGTAGCGCTTGCAACCACTAGACCAACGAGGCAGTACAAACAACAACTACATAGGATATAAAACAATCTATAGTTGCTCGCTTTTATTATAAAAAATAAAAAAGGACCAGAAGCCAATATAATATTCGACCTGTGACACCAACCCGCCCTGAGCCAGCATGGTGTCTTGCGGCCCACTACCTACCTCTAACTGAGTAGGCCTGGGTCCCAGCATTGGGAACATTATGCTATGCTTAGCAATAATAGGTATAAATGGAAAATAAAATAACAGAAGAGAGCAAGGACTTACCCCAAGACGAGACATTTTCAAATTAGGTATCTGATCTCTGACTGATTCTTCACGAAGACAATGATCTTTTATATCAGCTTTCTACACAAGCACACGATCTATTTACCGTGGGATACATCCGTAAGCAATTTCATAAAAAAACACGACACGAGTACAATCATTACAATGGATGTTCTAGGATACGAGGAATTACCTATAGCATTGTCAATCAATATTCATTTATAGTAATTATTTAATTGATACATCTTTTTTAATGTCTCCGACAAGAAAAACTGTAAGGAAAATCATCAAGGATATATTGTGGGGACGACAATACGACAATAAATTAAAATACTCTAATGCAATATTAACGCATAGTATTTTGAGTATTTTGACACTATCAAATAAATCCTAACATTGAAATAACCAAAAAAGGTAGTTCGCAAAAAATTGCAATGACGAAAAATTCGAGGTTTTTCTGGGCACCACGCAGTTCGCACAGGTCTTTTGAAGCTGCAAACTTGCTTTTGATTTTGATTTTTTGGTATCTATCCTATTGGTATATATCCTAGCATCGACTGTTTTTTTGGGAGGTTGTTACCTCCCAAAAAAACAGTCGATGCTTACCGAAAATTTTTTGCAACACACGATTTTTATGTCTACGGTGACTCGACCGAAAGTGATATTTTTTTTTTTTTTTTTAACGTAGTGATGGGCCGACTAGGTATTGCCTATCTTTGTTTTAGCTGTAGTAACTGACATTCAAAACTGTTATATGGATATATTTAATTGAATTTTTGTATGCAGAGTATGCAGACGTAACGTGATAAATATATATTGTTGTGTTGTCGTCTTCACCTCCAGTTTGAAAAAATAATAACATCCAAAAAATATATATGATAAGTTTATTCTTATAATTTTTTCGTTCTGATAATTGCTTGAATTGATCAACAAAGTATTTTATATCAAATATTTACATGAGTTCATTCATCGTAGGTATGTTACATAATCTACATTATATTATGATAGAGAATTTAGCTGGTGAGTGGTGTATGGTGTTTTATTGGATGAGTTCGTAACTTAGGTCCGGACTCCCAGCCTCCCGGCCTCGTTTCCATCTGTAATGTAAACAAGATTGTATAAAAAACTAATATTACATAACATCACACCTGTATTCCCCGAAGGGTTGGGCAGAGCTGTGTAGTAACACCCCCATTCCGCTAGTTATTCAAGGGGCGACCCTATTGCCACCTCATCATCATCATCATCAATTCAGCCGCCGAAAGACATATGTGCAGTGGACACTGCTGGACATAGGCCGCCCCCAAGCATCGGCACTTCGACTACGACTACTTCGGACGTGTAACTACAGATGTCCAGTTGACTGTACTTAGCCGTCAAGTCCGTTTTCCACTCTGCTTACATTCTACTTAATAAAATACATTCAACCAGTCACTGACAGTCAACGAGCAGCCTATACCACTGACGCGTCTGGAACCAATTACTTTTACACTAGACTTCCCGTTTTACCGCAAAGGTGAACACTAAGAGACTACTCACATTTATTCAGCTCTATTCAGCGTTTGCCCATAGAAAACTACGATTTTGTATGAGACGCGTACGCGTCCTTTCAGCTGCGGATAGCTGAAAGGACGCGTACCTACGCGTTTTGAGCGTTTTCTTTGGGCAAACGCTGAATATAGCTGAATAAGTGTGAGTAGTCCCTAAGGAAGGGTTTTTGAAAATTCATCCCCATTAAAGGGGTTAAATAGGGGATGAAAGTTTATATTGAAGTAAGGTCAACCGGGGCAATTGCGTCATAAAAATTCCTTACAGGCTATTGAAAATTCATATCACACTAATTATAAATTTATTAGAGAAATCTATACTTATAATAAATCTGTAGAAGTGAAAATTCTGTACATTGAAAATATCAAAAAAAAAAATGGCAGGGGGTGTTACTAGACCGACACCGAACCCAAAAATGTGATTAAAAATTTTTTTGTCTGTCTGTCTGTCTGTCTGTCGGTCTGTCTGTCTGTCTGTCTGTTTGTTCAGGCATCACGCAAAAACTACCGGTTCCATTACGATGAAACTTGGTATAATTATTCTTTGATATCCTGGGCACCACACTGGGTACTTTTTATCCCGGAAAAGTATCCTATCCTACGGTTGGGTGGTGTCAAAGTTTGTATGGAAGAATTTTAACGCGCTGTCCGATTAACTCGAAACTCAATATTTATACTTAAACCCAAAAATTAAGAATAACGTGTATCAGGATTTTTCGAAATTCAAACCCTAAGGGGGTAAAATAAGGGATGAAAGTTTGTATGAAAAACCTTATTCCTTGAGGTAATAAACATGAAACTTTGCACGAATAGTTATCTAAATAAATTATAAAGTTTGTAGTTTTTGTTTTTCTAAATTACCCCCCAAAGGGGGGTTGGGGGGTGTCAGTGTTTGTATGGAAGAATTTTAACGCGCTGTCCGATTAACTCGATATTTATACTTAAAACCCATGGGGATGTATGGGGTCATTTCCGACACTCACGCGGGCGAAGCCGCGGGCAGCAGCTAGTCCTTAATACAAATGTATATAGAAATTATCTGTGTGCATCCTTAATTTATTGTGTGTTCCATTAGTCACAGTAAATACGAGTAAATACGCATTTTTTTTTAAATTAGAATTTTAGACGCTTTTTCCCGTATTGGGGCAAACGCGTCTTCATTAAATAAGTTTTAAACCTGTGACGTTTGAAGGCTGAAATGAATATATTTTCCTTCAATTAAAGTTTTTTATACGAATCTTTTAGTAAATTACAAAAATATTAAATAATCATCACATCAGAAGCTATGTCATATAAACTGGGTAAATGCGACTATTTTCTCTTAGACGCATTTACCCCGTGTCAAATCCAGACGTTAAGAACATTTTATTTGTGAAAGTAAAATTCAATCAATCAATCAATCAATCATTTATTCATAAGTTCACATATAAATTACATAAATGTTACATCATAACAAAGTTACATATTAATAGTAGAAATGTAGAAAAAATTAAACTATGCCTAAAATAAATCTAGTGTATAACTTATATAATATTGATTAAAGGCCCAATGAATACAATAGCGACCTGCCTGATGTAGGTTTATTCAAACCTGTGTTTCAGGCCATCACTTAACAACGCTGAGTGATTCAGTGGACTATTATGTTACTGTACATAGAGCTATCATTGATACATAATAAATTTTAAATAAAAATTAACTTAACATTTAATAAACTCATTGCATAACTTCTAGCAATTTTTCTGTGTCTGAGTAATTAAATGTCAGTAGGTATGCACTCAACATTTCACTACACTTTTTATAATTTACACTGTATATATTTACAGACTTATTGATTTTATTATATAAGAACGGACCTAAAAATACATAAAATTTATTTATAAAAGTATGTCTGGTTTGAGGCTTTATGCAAACTAAGTCTTTTCTTCTCTTATCAATAGGTGTTGGGATATAAGGAAGTTTATTATGCTGGTGTAGTACTATATTCAATATAAATAGTTGACGCACGGTTAAAACCTTGCATGCCGTGTAAAGCTCATGTGTGGGAAATCTAAATGGGCGAAAGGTGGCTACGTTAAGGATAGCTCTCTGCGCACGTTCTAATGGCAGTAGGATTGATTTGGCAGCCCCACCCCAGGAAGTTATACAATAAGTGAGAATGGATTGACACAAAGCTAAATAGACCTGTTTAATTAATTTGTAGTCCGATATATATCGTAAATTCTTAAAAATGTATATTAATTTACGCATTCGAGTGCATAACAAATCAATGTGTTTACGGAAATTCAGATTTGTGTCAATTGTTACACCAAGATATTTCATATGATCGGTCAGCATACGTGCCGCACTTGTGCGCATAAATGTTTATGTTAGTAGTTGGCAGGTTATTGTTTCTCATAGTAAATAAAATGTGTTTGGTTTTCTCTGCATTTAGTGTTAGGAGATTTTCATGTAGCCAATTAGACACTATATTAAAACCGTTCTGGGCTTGTTTATATACCTCATCTCGAGATTTATCTGAAAACAATAGAGCCGTGTCATCTGCATAAGACATTATGACACCATTTTGGAGCGTTAAGCTGCACAGGTCATTTATGTATACTAGGAATAAAGTAGGGCCCAAAATACTCCCTTGTGGTATTCCGTAATTACTATTTCGAAGCTCAGAACTGACTTACTGACCAATTTTGACACATTGTTTGCGGTCACTAAGATAATCAGAAAGTAGTGAAAGCGTTGTCCCTCTTATTCCGAGTGCTTCAAGCTTGTCTAATAATAAAGGACAAGAAATTGTGTCAAACGCCTTGGCGAGGTCTAGGAAGATCCCAATGGAGTGCATGCCCTTATCCAAATTAGTTGTTATATAATCCGTCATTTGATGTACTGCTTGATTAGCTGATTTTTTGGGCCTAAAGCCAAATTGTCTATCTGAAAGCAATTTGTTATCTTCTAGGTATTTCATTAATCTAATATTAATGATTTTCTCTAGGATTTTGGAGAGCCCTGTTAAAACAGAAATGGGTCTGTAGTTATTAACATATTTTTTGCCACCAGTTTTATATACAGGTGTAACCACTGCTTTTTTAAGCGACTTAGGGAATATACCCTTAGTCAAGCATAACTGAAAAATATGAGTTAACGGCGGAGCAAGTAGGTATTTGAAATGTTTTAGTATGTTGTTTGATATGTCGTCCCACCCAACCGCGCAAACGTCCTTTAATCCAGAAATAATTGTTAGTACTTCATCGACATCCGTATCTAGTAAGACAAACGATTTAAGTGTGGGGAAAGTTTTAAGATGGTTTTGAGGGAGAGAACTTTTAGATTGTATGGTCTTTTCTGCTAAAATTTTGCCTACGTTAGAAAAATAGTAATTAACTTTATTTGCTGATTCGATTGGGTTGTTCTCTATTGTCAATAAGTCAAGTGGAAGTTCTGATTGTTTTGTTCTAAATGTATTTGTTTTTATAAATTTCCAAATCAGTTTACTATTTTTGCCTGCTTTCTGCAGTTCTTTTCTATCAAATTCATTTTTTATTTTTTTCAAAAGGTTATTGCAGAAGTTTCTATATCTTTTATAAGTAATGGAAAGAATTTCATTTTCAGGCTCAAGTTTGGTCTTTATGTGAAGTTTGTCTCTATGCCTAATACATCGAACAAGTCCGGGTGTAATCCAAGGTTTAATACACTTATACTTCTTTGGCGTTATTTTAGCGACTGTATGTTTTATTATTGCAGAGTGAAGTGAATTTATAAAATAATTAATAGAAATGTTTGCATCGGTAGAATTATAAACTGGGTCAAAATTAATATTACGTATGTCTTTCTCTAGGTGCGTCATGTTGACTTTAGTATAGCTACGTAAACAATTTTTTCTGGGTAAAGAAACTTGTAATGTTAGTAATACTGCTTGGTGATCAGTAAGCGAAGAGTTAGTAACAAATGTTTTGGTTGGGTTATTTGTTTTTATAATGAAATGATCTAAGCATGAACCACTTTGATGCGTGGGGTGGTAATGAGCTGGTAATAGTCCGTGGAATGAGCAGATATTAAGATAGTTATGTGCATGTAAATCTATTTTCCCGGAAGCAATGTTGATATTGATGTCCCCCATGAGTATTATGTGTTTAAAAGTTGTAAGACTTTGTAACTGTATGTTTAGTGAATCTAAGAAATTTGCGACATTTTGAGAAGGAGGTCTGTATATAGCGATAACCACCGTATCCAAACCAATTTTAATGAGTAAGCAATTACTATTTTGTAGCAAAGGTTCTTCTACAGTTGTACTTAAATTATTGTTAACAAATACAACTAATCCATCATTCTGGTTGATGTTTCTGTTGGTTTTATGCGAGACATATCCGTCTAAAAATGGAACAGCTGTTTGGTTTGACAACCAACATTCTGTGAGGACGATAATGTCGCAAGTTATACCCAAGTTCTGTAGCAATATTTCAAAACCATTTATATTTCGATTAATGCTGCGAATATTTTGTGTAAGTAGGGTCAGTGGTTTCTCTCCCAAGGGAAAGAGGCGTTTACACTCATCAATATTACAATTTATAGCTTCAGACACAGAAAATTGATTTAGGTCACTAAGTAATTGATTAGTCATGGTAAATAAACACCTAACAAATGTAAACAAACAAAAAACTACTACTAGTGTGCTTAATATATAGGTTAATCGGTAGCGCTCTTAGGCGCCTTCATAATCTATGGAATGGATATAGTTGTCCTCGGCATTTTTTCGTGCTGGACAATTTACATCACCAGTTTTATGATCCGATTTTCTCTTAAAACGTTTGCACGTCGCACAGTTGGGTGGACTGGATTTTGTGCTACATTCCTTAAAAGAGTGGCCAGTCTCTCCGCAGTGATTGCACGTCGGGCTAGTTTCACGGCAGAACTTGGCCGCGTGACCGAACTGCTGGCAGTTAAAGCACCGAGTAACGATCGTGAAATCTCGTACTGGGCATGACGTCCAATTAATGAATATTCGTCCTTGATTCACTAGAATCTTCCTGATGCTAGCTGACACTTCTAGTATGTAATTGCAATTAGGGAGGTCTTTTTTTCCTGATTTGTGGCTCAATTTAACTTGATCTTCAAACGACTCACGAGTTGTATTCGTCATCTTATCTGAGAGGTTTTGCTCGTAGATGCAATCAAAAACCTCCTTATCAGTCAGGGCTACTGGGACTCCAATAACAGTGATTTTTGGGCGCCGTTTTGATGGTTCTTCAACCTTAAGGCCTGAAGAAACGAGTTTTTCTAAGCTCCTGAGCTTTTGAATGTCCTCTTTGGAGTCGGTACTAATAAGAACACCTCCATTTTTTACTTTCTTAAGGCCACGAACATGTAGTTTAAGTTCCCCGGGTGAAATAATTTTCTGTACGAGAGACTTAGTATCGTCACTTGATTTGGTCTTGTCGTTGGGATATATGGCAACTGAGCTTAAATTTGCTGGGCGCACAAAGTTATCAGAGCCTTTTTTGACCATATTAGCATACGAAAAGGGTTCTGAAGGGTTTGAAATGCCTTCAACTACTTCTTTGAACTGTAGAAGCGAGTTCGTGATGTTCTGTTGTTGCTGTAGGTGCTGAATGGTACTATGGGCTTGAATGGTTTTTTGCTTTAAGGCTTGATATAAAACAGCCATCTGAGATGCGCCATTTGAGACACTACGGCAAAGATTGGCCACACGAACCTTTTGTTCCGCGATCATTTTTCCGTCAGCGACTAAACTGCATACTTCACTTAGGATTTTTTCTATGGACCCCATCCATTTCTGTATCTCCGGCGTAGAAACAACTTCAGCTGGTAGCTCATCCTCCAAGGGAGGTGGTGGATTTGGGTCAACAGGCTGGAAAGCTTGAGTTGGTGTCGGCGGAGGACTCCGCGCTACTAGATGGCTACGGCCAAACGGGCTAGATCCTGTGTTAGACATATCTAACACAGAAACTACAATTACAGAAACTGAAATTGAACAATAGGTAACATTAACATATAAGTAGGTGCATAAGGTACAGTCAGAAACAAAACTCGATGAACACTTCATTATTTTAAATGTTAATTATCGAACTAAAATTATAATTAAAACTGGAATGAAAGTAAAATAAATATAGTAGGTAGTTTATGAAAATGTTGCTTAACGGTGGTTATTAAAACCCGAGTTATGTGCAGTTTCACTCACAACTAAACACTATCTAAAATAATGCAATTTCATCAAAAACAGCCTAAGATGCGCACTATTTATGAATATTGAAATTAATAATATTAATCAGCCTAGCTTTTTCCCAACTATGTTGTGGTCGGCTCCAGTCTAACCGGATGCAGCTGGATATCAGTATTTTACATGGAGCGACTGCCTATCTGACCTTTAACCTTCAAGGTACTCATCGTATCGCACACCATATTCCACACGGTCTGGTAGAAAATTGGACGCAACTTATTATTAAACTATTTGATATACTTTCTGTTTTTTATTTCAACTTCTTAGGCTACTTACACTGGGATAAAAGTATCGTATGTCCCACCCAATGACCCATTCCAGGGCAGGTCATGTGCCTTTCATCCATCATTCATTCAGCTGATAAGGTGTGAAAAGGTCACGGACGGACAGTTACTTTCGCATTCATAATATTAATTATAGATAAAAATATGCATAGTAGTGGCGAATGTATTCCCGGAAGGTGTAGGCTGAGGTGTGTGAGTACCGCTTTACTTATTTCACCAGTTGACTGCCCTGTTGGTCTCGTGGCTAAGGGCTAATCTACATTATTTTTTTATTTTATTTTTTTATGTATGACATCTCGCAGTTAGCCTATGAGGCTATGGCTGCTTAACCGGACTATCCTGTGTGTACTTTTAGGGTTTTTAAATCTAAAAGCCTCCAGTCAGGGCTTCTAATCTACAACACGAGCGAATCGCTTATATTTGCTTGAAAAAGTCGGGTTGTCTTGCCTGTGACCTAGAAAATTAATAATGTGTCATATCAAGTTAAATAATTATTAAAGATTGTGTTGACAAATACTTTGTAAGGCCTTAAAATACTACGTCCTGCTACGCGTAGTTATTGCGTAGCGCACATGCTACGGTGGTACGGAGGCAGCCATAAATTACGCCACACGTTAAGGGGTAGGCGGGAGTCAACAAAGAGTGACATCCACGTCACCACGTCGTGTGACAAGGTAAGGGCCGTCATAAGCTTTGTGACGTCACATGTATAAATCTAAGTTCAACTCCAACGAAAACTTTAAAATATTATTTAATATTTTATCAGGTTTAATTAAAAATGACTAAATATGTAGTAAGGACACACAAAGATAACCTTATAATTTGTTATTACAGACCCGTTTATCGGGATTTCCGAATGTAAAAACATTAATAAAATAGTTACTAATTACTCTCTTATCGCTGGGACTGTCCGGTTTTAGAAGAAAAACAAGTAGGTACATTTGAACTAAATTCGCAAATCATGGAAGATTATCAATCAATTTGCCTAGCCTTTTCTCAAGTATGTTGGGGTCGGCTTCAGATGAATACCAATATTTTACATGGCCTATCTGACCTCCACAACCCAGTAACTGGGTAATACGATACCCCTTGGTAAGACTGGTTGTCAGACTTTCGGCCTTCTGACGACCTGTAAAAACTGTCAAAGCTCCACGAATGACAGCCGGGACCAACGGCTTAACGTGCTTTCTGAGGCACGGAGGAGTCTCGATATGAAAAGATGGTCACCCATCCACGGACCAATCGCGGCAAGCGTAGCTTAACCTGATGGATCGACCAGTGCCGCTATGATTACTTAGCCACGAGATCCTTATCCAAATCATGGAAGATTATATTAAACAATAAAAGGTTTTCAACTAGAAACCTCATAGTTGAATAGCAAAACTATGAAGATGATGTAATATAAAAAAAAATCGTATAAGCTCACACTACTAGTAGGTATTGTTAATTGACTTCTGTAAACAAGACGATAGCATTGAATTTCACGTAAACTTTTTGTCATCGCCTGTGCATTTAATTTTCCATTTCCTTCCTCACCCGCTCCAGTCAGTGCTATTCGCTTGCGCGTTCATTTAATTAAAAACGTTCTTAGTAATAATAATAAGTAAAGCGTACTTGCTATAGCAGCGCAGCGAGCGCGTTGTGTAGGCACGTAGAATTTCGTGTGCAAATAAACGCGCCCTCATGCCACTAGGTGCGACCGTAAGGGACATCCATAAGTAACGTCACACGAATTTAATGATTTTTGCAGCCCCCTCTCCCTTCCAAGTTTCAGGTTGTTTGTTATCTTTGTGTGGCCTTACTTCATGTTAAGTCTTTTATAATAATAATAATATTCATAGAGTTGGAAATAATTTAAAATTTTCGTTAGAGTTGAACTTTAGATTAATATTTACATGTGACGTCACAAAGTTTATGACCGTCCCCTTCCCTTGTCTCACGACGCGACGTCAATTTCACTCTTTGTTGACCCCCTGCCTACCCCTTAACGTATCACCGTAGCATGTGCGCTACGCAATAGCTACGACGTAGCACTGTGCTACGATTCGTGATTGCTTTGTAGTTTTCCATGATTTTAAGGTCTTACAAAGTATTTGTAACCACGATTTTTAACAATTATTTAACTAGATATGACACATTATTATTTTTCTAGTGTAACGGGTGTTCAGAAATGGTAGAAAATGAAACAATACACACTTTCTTATTTAACATGTATTCAAAATTAGCAAGTCCTAAACACAGTACCATCCCTCGCTCAAAACGTTTCTCCCGCAAAAGTACCGCCGCAGCAGGAAGTCAAACTACCATCCCCTTTTTATTATTGTAAAACATTCGAAGCACTTACATAAATTGACACACTTATTAACAAAATTCATAATACCTAAGCCTTAGAAGTTAAAATAAAAAACAACCAACAATTTAAGAAAATACATTTGAAATAAAGAAGATTATTTTACTTTTGTTGAATTAACAGCTTAATAATGGAGAGATTTCGGTGATGGACCAAATGTTATGCGAGCCGCATCTTAGGTTTAAACTAAGCTTACTTTAAATTATCAAAACTAAAACTCAACTACTACGAAAACCCAAAAAAAAAATAAGACAGAGAAACAAAATAACATCGGTTTTGGTTTTCGTATACCGGAGTCATTTTTAACCGACTTCCAAAAAGGAGGTGCTTCTATGTTCGTAGCGTATGTATGTTTTTTTTTTTAATGTATTTTCACCGATTTCTCCGTCAATGGTGAACCGATTTTGGAAATTCTTTTTTTGTTTGAAAGGGTATGCTCTCAAGGTGGACCCATATTTTTTTTTTATTAACTTTGCTTGGGTACTTTTAGAGTTAGCTTCAATAATACGTATTTTTCCCACTTAGTCTATGTGGATAATATTTTAACATATTCCTGTCACTGTTATTTACATAGCAGGTCGTGATATTCGAATCTGTAGGGGGTAGGTGGGGGGGGGGGGTAGGTACCACAACTAAAAAGTGAAAAATAAAAAATAAATTAAAAAAAAACAACCGACTTCCAAAAATACGACGTAATCTAGCTTATTACGTTACGATACCTCGTTTATCAAATTATGACAAGTTGTTTAAGAGTTATGATGGATCATATGAACATATATACAAACATATATTATGTTTTCAACACACTAGCTTACTAGCATATACCGTGCCAGTGCTCCGTCATGGGGCTCAAAAAAAAAACCGGTGTGCACATTTTATATGAACTTGCCTTGTTGCTTTGTGTTTATGTGTAGAAAGATCTATAATCGATTTTTGTCGCTTACCGTACATAATATAATATCAGACCTCAGGTCTCACCACAGGCCGATAGCAGGCAGGTTAAACTGTAGGTATCCTAACTAATACTAAAAATGTGAAAGTGTTTGTTACGCTTTCACGCTAAAACGGCTGAACAGATTTGGATGAAATTTGGCACATAGGTAGACCATGATCTCTATTAGGACATAGGATACTTTTAATCCCTATATTTTAACGGAATCGACACTTAAACGGGTGAAACCGCGGGGCGCAGCTAGTAGACTATAAAGTACCCAAGTTACGTTTGTAATGTTCAGTTTTCATGTCGTAGGGGCGAGAATTTTGCCATTAACTGGGCACAACTGCTATTGAGAAAATCCTAATGGAAAACCAAATAACAATTAATCCGTTCCGGAGATCAAACCGCACTTGCAGACCATTACAATCCTTTTCATTATTTGTATAGATTGGTAGGAACATTACTTATGGCTTATTGTAAAATAAATAACTCATGTCACAAGAATGTAAAACTTATTCCAGACTTTTCCAGTTACAAAAACAATGAATTTATTAAGTAAGTAGGTAATAAAACCTACTCACAGTGGATTAACTCCAAAAACGCCAAACTCAGGATAACGCGCTGTAAAAAAAAAGTTACCTAAGTAATTTTTAGGGTTCCGTCCTAAAGCGACGATGAAGTTTACTTCATTTATTGATTTATTGATACCATTGCTCCTCTAAAAAGCTTATTTTATTCACTGAAAACAGTGTATTTTCGCACAACTAATATAAATAATATATAGTGAATGAAATGTTCAAACTAAATAAATAGATATTATGTGCGAAATGGTTATTTCCAATAAAAAAATCGTTCATTGAAATTAAATCCAATATAAAGAGAGATGTAAAGAATGCCTAAACACAAAACATTTTGTAAACGATGGACGATTCGCCAGCTTTTACCGAAATGGGCGTAAAAGCTCCCCAACTAGACCGCCGACACGGCTGCTACGGTAATATACTACGCTGCTGGGTTTCGGATAAGGTTGGAAATACAAAAACCAGCTGAAAGCGTTCAGCTTAGACAAAGTAAGAATTCGTTTTATAATGACCCGGACAAAGTCTCGTACATTCAGGCAAACTTGACAGAATCAGTGGTCAGTAAATAATAAATTGTTTATTAATTTAGAAAAAAACACTTACAATTAACTTCATGGTGGCTGCAGACAGTATGTCACTATGTTCCTGACCAAGCTCTAAATCGTACTAGCGCTTACAAGACGCGAGTGTGGCTTATCTATACTTATAATAAATCTGTAGAAGTGAAAATTCTGTACATTGTAAATATCAAAAAAATAAATGGCAGGGGGTGTTACTAGACCGACACCGAACCCAAAAATTTGATTACATTTTTTTTTGTCTGTCTGTCTGTCTGTCTGTCTGTGTGTCTGTCTGTCTGTCTGTCTGTCTGTTTGTTCAGGCATCACGCAAAAACTACCGGTTCGATTACGATGAAACTTGGTATAATTATTCTTACATATCCTGGGCACCACACTGGGTACTTTTTATCCCGGAAAAGTATCCTATCCTACGGTTGGGGGGTGTCAAAGTTTGTATGGAAGAATTTTAACGCGCTGTCCGATTAGCTCGAAACTCAATATTTCTACTTAAACCCAAAAATTAAGAATAACGTGTATCAGGATTTTTCGAAATTCAACCCCTAAGGGGGTAAAATAAGGGATGATAGTTTGTATGAAAAATCTTATTCCATGAGGTAGGTAATAAACATGAAACTTCGCACGAATAGTTATCTAAATAAATTATAAAGTTTGTAGTTTTTTGTTTTTCTAAAATACCCCCCAAAGGGGGGGTTGGGGGGTGTTAGTGTTTCTATGGCAGAATTTTAACGCGCTGTCCGATTAACTCGAAACTCAATATTTATACTTAAAAACCCATGGGGATGTATGGGGTAATTTCCGACACTCACGCGGGCGAAGCCGCGGGTAGCAGCTAGTATACAATATGACGGATTTGGTTATCTTGTGCTGTCCTCAGACGTATTAACAATACAGTGACTTGATAACATTATTACTGTCAAAGTTCAAGCATTATGTCTCAAAATTATATACCTATCGTTAAGGAAAATTGATAATTGAAATAGGTACAGCCATATAAAGAGGTATTTTGTTGATGAACCTTAATATCTAAGTTTTCCTTAACGGTATATTTCCATTATATTCTAATTTTCCGTCTTTCAATAACATGACTCTAGTAAAATGTAGATAGCTATCCAAAATTAACTGTCAGGGGTCGTCATGATTCACCATTGTGTGGATCGCCCGGAGGACATGGTGGAGCATACGGTGGAGGTCTGCCCGACTTGGGCAGAGCACCGCCGTATCTTCGTGGAGGCGATCGGCGCCGATGACCTTTCGCGTCCGGCTCTGGTCCAAGCCATGGGGAGCCGTCACCTCCTTCTGCGAAGCAGTAATGCTCGCGAAGGTGGAGGCGGAGCGCGTGAGGAAGAGGCAAATTTCGCACCCTCACGCCCCTAGCCGCCGCAGGAGACGCCCTGGGCGTCCGGAATCCCAGGCGATTCCCGACCACCGTAGGCGCGGGCTTGCAGGTGGTGAGCAATGGGTAGCTCGCCCCCGATAAGAACCAGCCCGGGTCGACGGCACGTTGTGTTGCACGCGCGCCTCAAAGAGATATCAGCACCAATGGCGGGGCCCGCTAGGGCCTATGCCTGCTGGTATTCCGGGAAAGTCCGGCAACTGAAGGAACACGGGTGGATTTAAGGGCCGAAACTGCGTTAAGCGGACGCCCGCGCGGTTCTATACAAAAGTGCTGCTGCGGGTGACCCGCGCGGAGCACTTTTGTTTAGAACCGCGCGGGCGTCCGCTTAACGCAGTTTCGGCCCTACGTCAGTAAGAGTCTGTCACGGCCTTCCGCTCCGCCCAGTTATTTGATGATTTCCCACCAAAAAAAAAAGTAGTCGTGCTGTGTTATTAAGTACTAACATAGGCTTAAAAATTTCATTACTAACACTGTGGTCCTCATTATAGTTTGATTAAATAAAGTTTATTATTAGTTTATTTTTAAAATGTAGTACCCTGGAGTGTCTGACCTTTGGACGACGTTAAGGGACCGAAGCCAACTGACAGAGGGCTGTTAGACGCTTTTAATGAAATGAGGCACCTCAGACGATTAACCCTGTGTATGTACAGTCGACAAATTTGAATCATGACCCACTTGACGATAAATCGTTTGAAACCGTCAAAGTAACAAAGATTTCCCTCCTTTACAGGGCATGTCACACTTAGGACGTTTTAAACAGATGACAAGAAACGGCGTTTACGCGAATGTCGACCTAATTGTATTTGAATGTCTGTAAGAAAATAAGCGTATGGTGGGTCATGATTCAAATTTGTCGACTGTACATTATGCAAGTGCATTTATGAAGCCCGGTTGGTGCAGGACTATTGCAGGATATGGAAACAAAGATAGTGGACTATTGGTTTGGATGGCTAAAGTGAACTGGTTATTTAGAACTATGGAAGAACTATAGCCGCTGACTTTTAGTTTATTCATTTACTTTCTTACCTTAACATTATTAAATATTTCTTAATATAAAAAGATATAAAAAAAGTTAAATCCATTCATTAAAGAATCGCGCAATCGCGTCCCGTATACTGCTCGCTCACTGGTTAAATATTATACCGATTTCAACAAAAACTTACTTATATAACAATATCGATAATATGTATTGTTATATAAGACCGACCTTTAAATCGTTATTACTGACCCGTACTCCCGGATTTTCGAATGTGAAAACATTATCTTTAGTTTATAGCATGACTTGGTAAACAATTATTGTTATTACTATATATACTATATACTCTCTTATCGCTAGGACTGTCCGATTTTAGATGAAAAACAACATTTGAACTAAATTCGCAAAATGTGGAAGATTATATTAAACAACTAGCTGCTGCCCGCGGCTTCGCCCGCGTGAGTGTCGGAAATTACCCCATACATCCCCATGGGTTTTAAGTATAAATATTGAGTTTCGAGTTAATTGGACAGCGCGTTAAAATTCTTCCATACAAACACTGACACTTTAGGGGGTAATTTAGAAAAACAAAAACTACAAACTTTATAATTTATTTAGATAACTATTCGTGCGAATTTTCATGTTTATTACCTCAAGGAATAAGATTTTTCCTACAAACTTTCATCCCTTATTTTACCCCCTTAGGGGTTGAATTTCGAAAAATCCTGATACACGTTATTCTTAATTTTTGGGTTTAAGTATAAATATTGAGTTTCGAGTTAATCGGACAGCGCGTTAAAATTCTTCCATACAAACTTTGACACCCCCCAACCCCCCTTTAGGGCGTAATTTAGAAAAACAACAAATTACAAACTTTTTCATTTATTTTGATAATTATTCGTGCGGAGTTTCATGTTTATTACCTAAAGGAATAAGATTTTTCATACAAACTTTCATCCCCTATTTGACCCCCTTAGGGGTTGAATTTCGAAAAATGCTTCCTTATTCCTTGCCTACATTATAAAGGGAACCTCTGTGCAAAATTTCAGCTTTCTAGGTCCAAGGGTTTGGGCTGGGCGTTGATGAGTCAGTCAGTCAGGACTTGTATTTTTATTAATAGGTATAGATATAGATAGTAGGATAGGATACTTTTTCGGGATAAAAAGTACCCAGTGTGGTGCCCAGGATATTAAAGAATAATTATACCAAGTTTCATCGTAATCGAACCGGTAGTTTTTGCGTGATGCCTGAACAAACAGACAGACAGACAGACAGACAGACCGACAGACAGACAGACAAAAATTTTTTTAATCAAATTTTTGGGTTCGGTGTCGGTCTAGTAACACCCCCTGCCATTTATTATTTTGATATTTTCAATGTACAGAATTTTCACTTCTACAGATTTATTATAAGTATAGATATAGATATAGATAAAAGGTTTTCTACTAGAAACTTCATAGTTGAATGCGATAATCCAATGTGCGAATATGCTAAATCGCTAAGTAAAGCGCACTTTAGCGCGTGCGCATGCGCGCGTGGGTTGTGTAGGCACGAAGAATTTCGTCGTCAAATAAACTTGCCCTTATGCCACATACTATAAGGGACTTTCAAAAGTAACGTCGCGCGAATTTAATGATTTTTGCAGCCCTTTTTGATTTAGAGTTGAACTTTAGAGTTATAAATACATTTTTGACGTCACAAAGTTTATGACCGTCCCCTTCCCTTGTCTCACGACGTCGATGTCACTCTTTGTTGACTGCTAACCCATAACGTATCACCGTAGCATGTGCGCTACGCAATAGCTACGACGTAGCACTGTGCTACGATTCGTGATCGCGTTGTGGCTTTCTGTGATTTTAAGGCCATACCAAGTATTAGTCTATTTAAGGGGTATTAAAACACGAATGTGGGTTTATCACACAAGGTGAGGCCGAGTGTGATAATAGTATGACATGAGTGTTTTAACACCTAATTATATACAGTTGCATATAAGACTTTATCTACACCCATGACATGAATTCTCTGTAAAAGTTTCTGAAACAGTTAGCTATTGCCAACATTAAAACATCCATAGCCCGAAGCCCTCCAAGCGTGACGGAGCGTATTTTGGAAAATGTGTGACATGTGTCGGCGTGGGGGTCAGCACCCGCTGACCGGAAGGAATCGAACAAGCAAAAGAGTTGCATTTTGAAATTTAGTACAACATTATAACACTCGTTTGGATTATAATAATGGTTACTATGACACTGGTCGTTTTAATGTTGGCAATAAGCTAACTCTTTCCGAAACTTTTATAGAGGATTTATAGCATGGGTGTGTAGATAAATGGATAAATAGTTGGTTTTTGAAGTTTAATTCAATTAGTAATAACCTCTATGAAGATTTTATATTTTATGAAAGTGATTTTTACAGCTGATTATTTCAACGAGAGCCTTAATTAAAATTCTGATTTCAGTTTACAAAAGTGTATCTTTTTATTTACAAAAATACGTACATTTCATAGGAAATGTGTGTACTTTTTCTCATGTTTTTATTTTACCGCTTTGTCGGCGTAATTAATAAGTATGTATACTCATGCCAAATTACAGCTTTCTAGTACTAACAGACTCTGAGTTTTTAACTAAAAGACGACTGTGCATTTTCGCAGAACTAATATATATTTTATATAGTGTGTATATATAGTGAATGAAATCGTCCAACTAAATAAATATCATGTGCGAAATGGTTATTTCCAATAAAAAATCGTTCACTGAAATTAAATCCAATATTATGATGTCGACACAAACAGAGATGTAAAGAATGCCTAAACACAAAATATTTTATAAACGATGGACGATTTGCCAGCTTTTACCGAAATGGGCGTACAAGCTCCCCAACTAGACCGCTGACACGGCTGCTACACTGCTGAGTTTCGGATAAGGTTGGAAAAACAAAAATCAGCTGAAAGCTTAAACACCCGGAGATAACAGTTATTCCACGGCCAGCACGATCACCTGACCTCCACCCCCACCCCTAACCTAACCTATGGGGTTTGACGATAAAGCGATGGGAAGCACGGAATGAGCGATCTGATGAGCAGTTGAAGTTGCATTGCATGGAAATATGGAGAATTTAAGGGGAACAGATACCTATATGCTTCAATCTACGAATTCAAATATAAAATCAAACTGAATAAAAAGTAAATAAAATTATAATAATACTTAATAATAATTGTGTCATATATATGTAATCACTTATTAAACAAAACAATCGGTTAAACAATCGCTACTCATTACTCTCTTATCGCTGGGAATTTCCGATTTTAGAAGAATAACAAATAGGACAGTAAGCGGTCATAGCGGTCATAGCGGTCATAGCGGTAGCACGATAATGATAAAGGGGTTTTTACAAAATGTTTATTCGCGAAAAAAAAATCAGTTATTCCCTACATTTAAGTTCGCATCGTTCGTAGGGAACAGCTGATTTTTTTTTTGCGATTTTATGGTGTGCCCTATAACGAAAGTTGTTCATAATGATGAGTAAAGTCTTGTGTCTAACTATCGGTCACTAATTACCAGTCACCCTATATAAAAAGTTTAAATAAATAAACTACTAGTTAAAACAGTTTATTTTCTCATAA
The DNA here is from genome assembly GCA_914767815.1 of Eupsilia transversa. Lineage (NCBI taxonomy): Eukaryota > Metazoa > Arthropoda > Insecta > Lepidoptera > Noctuidae > Eupsilia > Eupsilia transversa. The sequence goes on from OU611889.1 coordinate 10,014,790, forward strand.
AGAACAATTTATTGAGGTAAAGCAGACAATCAGTGAACTATGACAATCAGGCTTAATAGGTATATTGTACTTTAAATTACTACTGCGTGTACTCTAAGACTCTAACACACCACAACTAGCAAATCTACGTAAATATAACAAATGCGGACTCAGTGTCACAATACAATTAATAACTCAGTAATACTACTTTTATTCTATTGCGAGTGAGATTCGTTCTATCTCAAATCTCAAAATTCCGAAAAGAAGATTGAAACTTAACCTCTAAATAATCCTTATTACGGATATATGACACAATTATTATTAAGTATTATTATAATTTTATTTACTTTTTATTCAGTTTGATTTTATATTTGAATTCGTAGATTGAAGCATATAGGTATCTGTTCCCCTTAAATTTTCCATATTTCCATGCAATGCAACTTCAACTGCTCATCAGATCGCTCATTCCGTGCTTCCCATCGCTTTATCGTCAAACCCCATAGGTTAGGTTAGGGGTGGGGGTGGAGGTCAGGTGATCGTGCTGGCCGTGGAATAACTGTAGCAATTGTTTACCAAGTCATGCTATAAATTAAAGATGTTGAATGTTTTTACATTCGGAAATCCCAATTAATACACACAGGTAATAACAATTAAAAGGTCAGTCAATGATACGCTGAAGCGATACGATTAAGCTCTGGCCAAACAGAAGCGAGCGAGCTGCGCGTCGATTGTTCTAATGTCTGGGTAGTCAGGCGACTATTCGCGCCAGTTTGAACACCTCCATACAAATTTATAATTGGCGTGATTAAATTTCGTACCACGTGCTCGCTTCAGTTTGGCCAGAAGTTTATCTTGACTGTTTGAAAACAAACACATTTAATTGTTACAAGATCTCATCTTATTGTTTTAAGTTTTTCAATTATGTTTAACTCCAATTCTACTCAGCTCCCACTTATCTTATTTTACAGTCTTTTTATTATTTGCCATATTAGCAACCGCAGATACCTACAGGTATTTTATCAATTAGATATTAGGCCTTTTCTACACACACGTTTTTTTTGCCGTGTAGAACTACGGTTTATTCGCCGTGTGAAGGAACGGTCTTCAGTGTTGTATAGATCATTATGTAAGCTTATTAACAGACATGTTTTTTCGACGGCGCGGTTTATACGCCTTACCGTAAATAAACCGTACCGTGTTAAAAGTAGGTTTTTTTTTTTAAATTTATTATGAAATGAATGAATGATCATTTATTTTTAATAAATGATATTCTATTTGAAATCAATTATTTGACTTTGACTTTTGCTATAGTCGACCTTGATTTTGCTTCACCACCTGAAGGTTGAATGTCACTCAAACGTCATACTGCATTTATTTCAGAATTTCGAAGAGCTTTATGGAGAATAAGGGCTCTAAGCGTGAAACGACAAGTTCTATTTTTCTACGTGACAATGAAATAATTTCACTCTTAGTGAAGTTTCATTTTCAATTGAGAAGGATTTTTTGTTAAATGTGGTAGTAATTAAGAGGGCTGACTGTACTAAATGTTTATGTACTAAATGATAATTTCCTTTCTTCAAAAATTGCAAACTTCCATACAAACTTTCATAGCCTGCAGGAGATGAATTTTCAAATATCCTTCCTTAGTGTTCTACTTCGTTGTGTAAGGGACTCTTGTGCAGAAATGTAAACTAACACCAACCGACGTTGAAAAGTTTTTAAAAGAAGTGTCAGTACATGGCAACAAAGGTCAGTTGAACTTAATAAATCTAAATGTATCTAATACAATTACGTTATTATAGAATAAATTCTTACAACAAGTCTGTTTATTTCCTCGCAAGTGTGTTGAAAAACGTGTAAATGTACTATTATTTTATGAAATATTTATGCACGCAAAATAATGACTTTGATAGGCAACATTTTGATAGGCAGCACAAGATAACCAAATCCGTCATATTGTATATAAGCCACACTCGCGTCTTGTAAGCGCTAGTACGATTTAGAGCTTGGTCAGGAACATAGTGACATACTGTCTGCAGCCACCATGAAGTTAATTGTAAGTGTTTTTTTTTTTAAATTAATCTATACTTATAATAAATCTGTAGAAGTGAAAATTCTGTACATTGAAAATATCAAAAAAATAAATGGCAGGGGGTGTTACTAGACCGACACCGAACCCAAAAGTGTGATTAAATTTTTTTTTGTCTGTCTGTCTGTCTGTTTGTTCAGGTATCACGTAAAAACTACCGGTTCGATTACGATGAAACTTGGTATAATTATTCTTTAATATCCTGGGCACCACACTGGGTACTTTTTATCCCGGAAAAGTATCCTATCCTACGGTTGGGGGGTGTCAAAGTTTGTATGGAAGAATTTTAACGCGCTGTCCGATTAACTCGAAACTCAATATTTATACTTAAACCCAAAAATTAAGAATAACGTGTATCAGAATTTTTCGAAATTCAACCCCTAAGGGGGTAAAATAAGGGATGAGTTTGTATGAAAAATCTTATTCCTTGAGGTAATAAACATGAAACTTCGCACGAATAGTTATCTAAATAAATTAAAAAGTTTGTAGTTTTTTGTTTTTCTAAATTACCCCCTAAAGGGGGGTTGGGGGGAGTCAGTGTTTGTATAGAAGAATTTTAACGCGCTGTCCGATTAACTCGAAACTCAATATTTATACTTAAAACCTATGGGGATGTATGGGGTAATTTCCGACACACACGCGGGCGAAGCCGCGGGCAGCAGCTAGTTAACAATATTTTACTGACCACGGATTCAGTCGAGTTTGTCTGAAGAATGTACGAGGCTTTGTCCGTGTCATTGTAAAACGAATTCTAACTTGGGCTAAGCTTAAAGCTTTCAGCTGGTTTTTGTATTTCCAACCTTATCCGAAACCCAGCAGCGTAGCAGCCGTGTCAGCGGTCTAGTTGGGGAGCTTTTACGCCCATTTCGGTAAAAGCTGGCAAATCGTCCATCGTTTACAAAATGTTTTGTGTTTAGGCATTCTTTACACCCATCTCTCTTTATATCGGCTCCATAATATTGGATTTAATTTCAGTGAACGATTTTTTTTTTGGAAATAACTATTTCGCACTTATTATTGATTTAGTTGAAGATTTCATTCATTATGTGCCAAAATGCACAGTCGTATTTTAGTTAAAAAATCATTCTAATTGCAGTTCCGTTTACTTCGTGCTATGCCTACCTATCAAGCTTCTTAACGGGGGGTTACCCGAATTTGCCTGTTTTAGAATCAATTTTAAATGGTCAAATTAGTGTTTTTAAGTTCTAAAAAACATATATATCATATATACATCCTTGATTTAGGGAAATAACCGTTCAAAACACGATAGATTGGAATTTGCTCGATGAAAAAAAAAACGAAATAAGGTCGATTTCAAAACCATTTCTCGTTTCATTTACTAATTACAGCACAAATATATAAATTGTGAGCAATGTGGACGGACATACAAAATATTTACAAATGATAAAAATGCAAAACATGGCAATTAGCTTCCCAAGATAATAAACAGTTTCTATAAACAGAAAGGATTTCTTTCAGCGCCGCTTTAGCACGGAACCCTAAAAATAACTTTTTTTTTTGTAACAGGTAATGGTTATCCTAAGTTTGGCGTTTTTGGAGTTATTCAACTGTAAGTACTTTTTATTACCTACTTTACTTAAAAAAATCATTGTTTTTGGTAACTTGCAAAGTCTGTTATAAGTTTTAGATTCTTGTGAGATGAGTTTTTATTTTACAATAAGGCATAAGTAATGTTCCTACCAATCTTCACTAATAATTGAAATGATTGTAATGGTCTGCAAGTGCGGTTTGATCTCCGGAACGGATTTATTGTTATTTGGTTTTCTATACTTAAGGATTTTCTTAACATCAGCCCAGTCTATATTTGTGCCCAGTTAATGGCAATATTCTCGCCCCTACGACATGGGTAGGTTACTGAACATTACAAACGCAATGTAAGTACTTTATAGTCTACTAGCTGCGCCCCGCGGTTTCACCCGTTTAAGTGTCGATTCCGTGGAAATATAGGGATTAAAAGTATCCTATGTCCTAATAAAGGTCATGGTCTACCCATGTGCCAAATTTCATCCAAATCTGTTCAGTCGTTTTAGCGTGAAAGCATAACAAACAAACTCACTTTCGCATTTTTAGTATTAGTTAGGATACCTACATTTTAACCTGTCCGCTATCCGCTTGTGGTCAGGCCTGCCATGAGGTCTGATATTATATTAGAGATTTCGGTGATGGATCAAATGTTATGATTTGATCCATCACCGAAATCTTTCCATTATAAGCTGTCAATTTAACAAAAGTAAAATAATCTTCTTTATTTCAGGTGCTCCGTGCTGGGACTGGTTCTACCCACAATACGATGAGCAGCCTACATATTATTATTATCCCTATCAGAGTTACCAACCACAGCAGAGATACTCACCGTCTGTCGCATCAACACCAACTCAATATTATTAACCACAGATATATCATATATCTGTGTTATTAACCTTCAAGGTACCCATCGTACCTATCACACACCAATTTTCGCATCGCACTGCTCCCAAATTACGATGTTTATTTTATTTTACTTTTTCTTTTTTATATAATTCCTTGACATATCTTTTTATTATTTGACATTATATAGCTACAATCCTAATTTTAACTATTTATTAGAGGCTTTTGTGGAATACAGGGTATTCATTCGAATTGGTTAAAGTTTTATTTAAATTATTTAAATTATCCTTTATATAGTTTCCTTTATATTTTGTGAATGTTAGAATGTTGTAGGCTCAAAAGACTGTCGATTTGCAGACTATTTTCTATTTTGTTGTATCTTGTTGACAGGCCTACACTGTCCTCCCATACCTATTCACACTGTAATTTGAAAACATTGTCAATACTATTTATTTTTAAAAGAGTAACCGTGGAGTTTCTTGTCGGCTCTTCTCCATAGGAAACGACCAATTGGAACCGTGCACCTAGCTTCTGACGTTTCATATGTGCCCATGTAGGTTTTAAATGTGTTTTTTTATTTTATTTAGAGACCATATTCAACACGGTCTGGTAGAAAATTGGACGCAACTTATTATTAAACTATTTGTTATAACTTTCTGCTTTTTATTTCACCTTCTTAGGCTATTTACGATTTTTTTCTGCACTATTAACGTTAAATTCCTGGAGGAATCCGTTTTTGTTTGACCTATAGGTAACACACTATATACAGATCAGCTTGGCCTTTTCCTGATGGCGATGTCAACATAATTCAATACTCAATATCTTTATTGCTTTCAATATCTTTATTATAATTATATGAACAAACTACCTCTTGCCCGCAGCTTCACCCGCGTTGTACTCGGAAATTATCCTACGGATCGTAATTCTGAGATCAAAAGTATCGTATGTCCCACCCCACCCAGGGCAGGTCATGTTCCTTTATTCCATCATCCGTTCAGCTGATAAGGCGTGAAAAGTTCATGGACGGACAGTTTCGGCATGTCAATGAAACTTGTGATACAAAAAACTCAACAATATAAAGATTTATTAAAAGTATGATCCGGCCCTTCATGCCAAATACATAATTATATTAGAACTGTATATTGCGTTAATTAGGAGTAGAGGATTATGGTAGCTTTATATATGACAATAGTGCCAATTCACACACATACAAATTAGACAAAGTCCAGAACCAGAGTCTAAGGTTTGTTGGTGGGTTTATAAGAACCCATTCACACAATGGAATGTGTATTATGTATATTCCCTTATACTGCAGCTTTATTGGTATTTAAATACACATTAAAGGCTCAGTCTTAGTCAAATAATATTACTAAGTGTTTATTAAATAAACTCAGTGCTCTTTGCTCAGCCAGGTATTGGAAAAACAAAATAATACCTTTATTAATTACAGCTTTCAGAAGAACTAATGAAGAAGTTAGAAGGTATATTTTTCATCTATCCGCTTCAAATGTTTACTTTGAAAACTTGGGTTACCAACATTCAAATAAAATCATCAAGGATGATTTAGAATCCATTAAAGGTAGAAAAAAAAACTACAATTTTGATATTCTTAAGAATGTTTACATGAATTGCGTACCTACTATATATGATGGTTAGTATAGAATATACACTGATGGTTCAAAGAGCGCTGATGGGTTAGGAGCAGCTTATTATGATCGTACTTGTGATAAAAGAAGCTGTTTTACCATGCTGGGATACCATGGCCCCTGGCAACACAGGCAACTGAAGGAACACGAGTAGTTTTTAGTCAGTAAGAATCTGACACGCCCTCCCGCTCCGCCCAGAGCGGGAGAAGTTATTTGATGATTTCACAAAAAAAAGGGGTCTTCATGATGTGTTATTAAGTACTAACATAGGTTAAATAATTAGTAGTAGGTATATAGTGTGATTAAATAAAGTTTATTATTAGTTTATTTTTTAAATGTCTTTGACTAATCACGGTACCTTGGGGTGTCTCACCTTTGAATGACATTCGAGGGACCGGAACCAACTGGCAGAGGCCTGTTAGACGCTTTTAATGAAATGAGGCACCAACATACGATGAACAGGGCAAATCATATGTGCACTATGCAAGTGCACCCAAGGACAATCCCCGGTTGGTACAGGAATAGATAGAATATTACAGGATATGGCAACAAATATGTGGACTATGGTTTTGGATGCCTAAAGTGAACTGGTTATCTAGAACTATGGAAGTACTATGGCAGCCGCCTATTGGTTTATTAATTTTCTTTCTTACCTTATTATTTAAATATTTCATAATAGTACATTATGATACAAGTGTGCGGTGTTGGTCATTACACACGAGACGGTATTGCCCGCGCGAGCCGCAGGCGAGCGCGATAAGGTAGTCGAGAGTGTAATGATCAACGCACTCGCGTTTCATACGACGTTTTTCAACACACTTGCGAGGAAATAAACAGACTTGTAAGAATGTATGCTACAATAACGTAATTATAAAGTTCAACTGACCATTGTTGCCATGTACTGATTATCCGGAGCTTCTTTTAAAAACTTTTCAACGTAGGTTGGTGTTACTTTAGATTTCGTATTGATAATATTATTTTAAATATGTATTAGTCTATGAAAATAACCACACAGCGAAACCGGGAACAAATATGTATGGAAAATGGCGCGACGGTTTTGTTTTTCCGCAGTTGTAAATAAAGGCACTGGCAACTGGCAAACCCGCTAAACAGCCTACACCTATTAAAAAATGTATAAAAACAAAATAATATTTTGAAAGACTGAAAAATGCGTGTATTGGATTTTCAGCAGAAAAATAAACCTTATATTACTATAAGTACAGTAATCAAATTGTAAATGGTTAAATAAAATATAATAAATAATGGCAACATTCCGTTCAGTCGGCATGGACATGGCATGGAGTCGCGCGCCGCCTCCGAAAAACTATACGACCGCATTCCGAGATATGCCCTAATCGCCCACACTTCTCACATCAATATTTTGCGTTCCAATTTAGTTATGATATGATTATGAAAGCTGAGGGCTGTCATCAATTTGGAACGCTAGTGAATGTGCTAATGCTCGGGCCACATTGTCGCGATAAAGCGAACTTAACTCCACGGGCTCTCTTTTATTCAGCGAGACGTCGAGCTGGGTGCGAGAGAGAGCGCGCGCAGTATAGTTTGTCTTATCGCGACAATGTGGCCCCAGCATATCAGTGCTCGCCCA